>CM046004.1:11209010-21209010 GCA_025175895.1 Wurfbainia villosa | reverse complement strand
AGAACATATTTATTTTGTTTTGATTGCAAATACCACTTGATAAATTTAGTTAACATGCTAAGTATGGAACAATATCTTTTAAAATTTCATGGCACTGAGGTTTGCTTGAGGACAAGCAAAGATTTATGTCTGGGAGAAGTGATGTGAGCAAAATATATAGGATTTTAGGAGTAGTTTTCGCTCACATCTCATTACATTTTATGTTAGTTTCATGGATATGTCACTCTATTTTGCACGCATTTCCTATTTTCTAGTTCTGAGGTATGCTCTTTGTACTTTTGTGTGCAATATATCATTTTGGGGGAAAAAGGTGCACTTTCAGAGCAAAAGGAAGGCATTTTGAAGCTAGACGCAGAATGGGACATGGCCAGGGCGTGTGGCTACACACGGTCATGTCCAATGGGCGAGATTAGCCACTCCAGGGCTGTACACGGCCTGGCCATGTGGAAACACATGGCCGTGTGGTGGCCCAGGAAATTGACGCGACTAGGGTTTTTTTCGAATCTTGCATCGGTCCGAGGTGATGTATATATAAGGATGGCTCTGCCCAAACCCTAGGGGGAGGCACGATGGCTAGGACAACACATCGAAGCCCTAAAAAGCTTCGGGAACTCGCAATGGGAGGAAGAATGTCGTCGAAGATCCAAGTTCTACACTTCAATGCCAGAGAGAAGACCACATCGGCATTGTAACGTCTTGTTCTTGAATTTTATTTCTGATATATTCGAACATGAACATGCCTTGTGATTCTCCTCTTTTATATATGGAGTAGTTTCTTCGATTCTAGGATTAAGAAGTAGCTTGTGTACGTATGACATGTTGCTTCAAATTGAATTCTGCTTTTGAATTTGAATTTCCAATTGGAAATTGTTTATACCCATATCTATGCGTGTTTGGTTTTCTACCTGCTGTGCTTAGGCGATACGATGGGCGATAGCCCTCGTATCTAAGATTTAGGGGATTTATACAAGGAACCTTAGGGTAACTCCTATAACCGTGGGTAGAAGGATGCAATGGAACTAGAAACGGTTAGTCATAGGGATTGATTTGGCATCCTCGTACCGCCTATCCCATCCTTTTAAGGCAGAGATAGCTCCCGATAGATGTGGTAGCTCATCGGGAGAGTGTATGATGATACACAAGCGAAACCGAAGTCCTAGAATCCCTTTTGAAGATCTTGGCACACTCCTTTCTTCCTCCGTGAGACACCATACTAGAGTTTAGTCCACCGATAACCCTCACAATCGAAACCTCTAGATTGTACTTCCGAACAATTTCACCCACTGAACAAATTGGTATTCGAATTCCAGTCCCTATGGGATCGATAATCTATTATTACTTGACGACATCCTTGCACTTGCAAGCATTGAGCGCGAGCGCGCGCTTCGAGTCCTCGACGGCCTTCGTCGCGAGATTTGAGGTCGTGTTCACGTGCATCAAAAGGCAATAAATCTAATTTATTACAATACACACATCACACGCATGCATAATACAACATGTGTAGACATAATTATAGTTTCAAATTTGTAGGATCGATGTGGTTGGCTGGCTAGAGGAGGGTGAATAGCCTTTGACGTCGTACGGTGGAATACGATCGTTTTCGTTGCGTGCTCGTCTACAATTGTCATTATCACAGCAGAATACTAATACAAATATGAATACTAACAACAAAACAAGCATACGTAAATACACACAATATATGTGGTTCGGAACCGAATGGTTTCTACTCCACGGGCGAGCTCACCGAGCTCTAGTTATGCGCACGACACTAACTAATCCACTCCTTCTCGACAACACGTCGGAGGTAGAGAAACCTCTCACAAGAATTTACAATGTAATATAGAAATACAAGCAAATACACAAATACAATACACAAGAAAACTTTCACCGATTGCTTTGATCGCTTTGTTTGTTGCTTGCTTTAGATGGCTCTTGAAGGTCTGGAATGCATCAGCAATTCCCCTCCAATAGCTTCCCAAAAGGCTTGGTGAAATCCTCCCACTTGAGCTCCATTTATAACCCGTATCAAGCTGATTTTGCGTGCATCAGTCGACTGATCGTGACCATCAATCGACTGATTCTGTAGCCATTGTCTCACAACGGCCAGATCCACATTGGTTAAGTTCCAACGGATCACACATCATTCGACTGATGACACCCATCTGTCGACTGGTACCCATCAGTCGAGTGCTGGCAAGCTCGACTAGCTTCTGTGCCCGTGCACAGTGCGATCAATCGACTACTTCCCTTAAGCAGTCGACTGATGTTGTCAATAGTCGACTGCCCTCCCATAGCAGTCGACTGATCAGCCAGACTCTGTTCAGTCGAACACTGGTCGAACCCATACGACCTAGAATAGTCGACTAGCACCTTTGTCAGTCGACTGATGTCGGGTAAAACCACAAATATCAAGTTGTTTGAGCATCCTACAACAAGTCTTTGCCACTTTGCCAAGTCTACCTCATCCCTCATGGAGTTCCCCACCGAAGCTCTCTTCCCTCGGCCTACGTCCCTCGGATGCGCTAAGCGCACGGCTTCGCAATGACATCCTTTGCGTCTCTTGCCCTCGAAGTATTCTTCCCTTTGGTCTCACTCCATTCGCTCCCCGTCCGGCGGTCCCTCAGATGCACCAAGCGCACGGCTTCGCAATGTCATCTTTCACCAACTCAAGGACCCCGAGCCTAGTGAACTTGCCAAGTCCTCAAGACTTCCCACATGCACCAAGTGCATGACTTCACAATGCATTTCTCACCAAGCACCAAGCGAACAACTTCGCAATGCTTTGGATTTTCTCACACCAAGCCCCATGCTTGGATTTTCCATGCCAACTCCATGTTGGACTTTCCCACACCAAGCTCCATGCTTGGATTTTCCATGCCAACTCCATGTTGGACTTTCCCATGAAAATCTCATGTCATGAGTTTTATCTATCATCAAAATACTATCAAAGTACTGCTCGAGTCAAACTCGAGTCAACCTGGGCCGATTGCACCAACAATCTCCCCCTTTTTGGTGATTGACAAAACTACCATCTCAAGTCTACAAATTCTCCCATATTGGCAATTCTCATATCCCAATGAGAATTCCAACGAACCCTAATTGGTAACTTGGTAACTTCTCCCCCTTTTGACATTACATCAAAAAGGTCCTCCCCAAGGGTATGAATTGTTGGGTTTCTGGCACCGCGGTGAGTGTGTGTTCGAACATGTTTCGTAAACATGTGCACAGCGGAAGGAATAAAATAATAAATCTAATTTATTACAACACACACATCACACGAATGCATAGTACAACATGTGAAGACATAACCATAAATTCAAATTTTGCAATAAAAGGAAATTTATACTACGTATACCTGACGTATCACGTGTAGTGGGAAAGACATCAACAGGAACGATTCTCGCTAGAATCGTCTCTATCCGTATCCACGCCGAGTATCTTCGGGATGACTTCATTAAGTCACGAGGCTCGTCTTCGTACGGGTTACTAGCCTTGTGTTGAAGACGATGTGATCTAGAGAAGATCACGATCCAAATCAAAATTCGGATCCAAAACGAGTCCTCAAAAACTCGCTTCTCCGGAGAGGAATTCGTCAACCGTTTGACGAATCCTTCGTCCTCCACCTATGAGGATTGCCAGAGATCGAATCCCTGGCAAGGGAGGTGCTGTTGGAGCTCCAAACGTCGTCCAAACGACACTCCGACAAGAAGGAAACAAGCTGTCATGAAAACTGGACAGCTTTGGTGGAGACCTTGCGCCGGCTAAATAAGGAAAGCAATGTGCTCACCTTGTCGCCGGAGCCAAGGATGATCACCGGAGCTCCTCCGGCAGCAGCTTGACGCCGGCAAGTGGAGAAGATGTCAGCAGCTGGTCACCGGTTGGAGGAGTTGGGCGGCGGCAAGGAGTTGGCGCCGACTAGATGGAGAGGAGGGAGAGGTGGGCGGCCAAAACTAGGTTAGGGCTTTTGATTAGGGTTTAACAAAAACCCTTAAGCCCTATTTTATAGAGAACAAATTCTATTAATGGTTATTGGATCATAACCCAAGGCCTATTAACCTGCTCCATTAATTTAAGTTAAAATAAACCAAACTATGATGGTTTATTTTAAGTTAAAACGAACCGAACCAACTTTGCTTCATTCGTTTAAAACAAACCAAACCCCTTTGGTTTATTCTCCTCCGTTGGATTAGAACCAAACCATTTTGGTTCGTCCATCATGTCTTCATAAGACACGGCCCATCCACGCTTCCATTGCGACTGAAATGATTTCATGCTCGCTTCTTGTTTGGTCCAACCAAACCTAGTTTCTCTCGGTCTGAGAATCTCATTCTCAAGCTCGTTTTAAATCCTTTGGATTACGCTCGTTGTGCGTGTGACCAAATAGGTTCTTGGTTTATGTTGTCCGTCTATAATTAACCATTAATTATAGAATGATCATGAGTGGTACCTAGTAGTACATCATGATCCCCAATTAATCGAAAAGATCAACGGTTGATCCAGAACTATTTCTGAAACCCTTCAGCAGCTCGAATGAATCGTGCCCCATTCCCTTCACTCATCTTATACCCACTTGGTTCACGACATGGTCTATAGTGTCAGTCCCCACTAGGTTGACTACATCACACCTAGCCCAAGTATCATTTTCTCGTCCTACAGATTCTAGTTACTGCACATCTATCGAAGAGTACCTTACTCTAAACATGTAATGCTTTAGCCAAAGACTTTAGTAACAATCCGATGAGAGACCATGGGTATACATCTCCTCGCGAGGAGTGGTGAATCCTTTATAGGCTATTCAAACACCTTCCATCACTTCGACTTATACCCAATCATCCCGGGTCCACATCTCCTCAGAGATGCTTGCTTAAGATGTCAAAGCATAAGTCTTCATGATCAAGATGACTTGAATACCGCAAGTCAAAGGAACATCGCACTTAAACTGCAGTAAGAACTTCATTGACATATCTATATATGCAGAGAACCATATGAAGTCTTACGGCTGGTCACTCCAATGAACTAGTTACCATAACTAGCATCCACGATTAACTCCGGACATCACAATGTCTCCAGCCAGTGAGAATCAGCTGCTTGGATACACCAAGGAGTATACCTCGTGCTAGTCTTGACAGAATTGATGGTGTCTAAATCCATCAATTCATCGACTAGGGATAATTCCGATACATCACAATTACACATGTAGAGATACTCACTAGTTGTGATCCAATCACAAATTCTCTCATGCTGTTAGTCGTATCGCGGACATTCAGTAAATGAGTTTAGGATCCAATCAAATACATGAAACCATGTATACTCAAATAGTGAATCTTCATTTATCATATAAATGGTTCATACATAAGGCAATTGCCGTAGGACATCTCTCATATATTACTAACAGACTCCCACTTGGCCTAATGCCAATCGCTACAGTATCCAATATCATAAGCTGTAACATGACCCTCAAACTTACTTTGAGGTAATTCCTTAGTCAAAGGATCCGCTAAGTTCCATTCAGTGGGGATTTTCTCAATTTGTATTTCTTTCCTACTGATGATCTCTCTGATAAGATGATAGCGGTTAAGCACATGTTTGGATCATTGATGAGACCTTGGCTCTTTCGCCTGTGCAATTGCTCCATTGTTGTCGCAGTAGACCGGTATTGCTTCAACAATGGCTGGAATCACACCAAGTTCATAAATGAACTTCTTGATCCAAACCGCTTCCTTCTTTGCTCAAGCCGCAAGCAATGTATTCTGCCTCAGTGGTAGAATCCGCTACAGTGTCTTGTTTGGAACTTTTCCAACTCACTGCGCCCCCATTCAAGGTGAACACGTATCCAGACTGAGACCTGGAATCATCCTTGTCTGTCTGGAAGCTGGCATCCGTATACTCGCATATCACCATGTCCCCTTCTCCATATATTAGGAACACATCCTTAGTTCTTCTTAAGTACTTAAGGATCGTCTTAACAGCCACCCAATGATCCATTCCTGGATCAGACTGGTATCTGCTCGTGACACTCAGAGCATACGATACATCGGGCCTCGTACATAACATAGCATACATGATAGATCCTATTGCGGATGCATAGGGAATCTTACTCATGCAAAACCTCTCATCTTCTGTGCGCGGACACATAGACTTCGAAAGGTGTACCCCATGCCTGATGGGTAGGAAACCTTTCTTGGATTCTGACATGCTAAACCTCTTTAGCACTCGGTCTATATATGTAGACTGTGAAAGACCAAGCAACCATTTCGATCTATCTCTATAGATCTTAATCCCGAGGATGTAGGTTGCTTCTCCCAGGTTTTTCATGGAGAATGTCTTGGATAACCAAACCTTAACTGACTGTAAGATTGAAACATCATTTTCTATAAGTAATATGTCATCGACATACAATACTATGAACACGACTGCACTCCCACTAACCTTCTTGTACACACAAGGTTCGTCTGGATTTTGTGAGAAATCAAAATTTTTGATTGTCTCATCAAAACGGATATTCCAGCTCCTGGATGCTTGCTTCAATCCATATATGGACCGTCGCAATTTGCATACCTTGGTTTTATCAACCAATGTGAAACCCTCAGGCTGTATCATATACACGTCCTCGAGCAGGTTTCCATTAAGGAAAGTTGTTTTCACATCCATCTGCCATATCTCATAATCATAATGAGCCGCTATGGCCAGGAGCATCCGAATGGATTTAAGCATAGCTACAGGCGAATAGGTTTCGTCATAATCAACACCTTGTTTTTGATGATATCCTTTTACCACTAATCTAGTTTTATAGGTAATCACAATACCATCCATGTTGGTTTTCTTCTTGAAAACCCACTTGCACCCTATAGGCTTGATGCCTTCAGGTGGGTCAACCAAGTTCCAAACTTGGTTTTCATACATGGAATCCATTTCCGACTTCATGGCATCAAGCCATTTATCCCTTTCTGAACTTGTCAACACCTCTTCATAACTGGTAGGCTCCTCATCATCAATGAGTAACACGTCGTTCGATTCACTTACGAGAAATCCATATCTCTCAGGAATGTTGCATGTTCTACCAGATCTACGAAGATGTGGTGTTACAATAGGTCCAGCCGATTGCTCATCACTATGAGTTGTCAACTGTTGTGCTTCACCAGGTATCTCATCAATGTCTATTTGAGTCTCTCGAGCCTTCTCAAGCTCGAAGACACTCCCACTGTTTTCTTGCAAGAGAAACTCTTTCTCTAGAAACACAGCATGCCTTGAAACAAACACCTTTTGTTCCACAGGATGATAGAATTGGTAACCCCTTGTTTCCTTAGGGTATCCAATAAATAGACATTTATCAGACTTAGCATCTAGTTTGTCTGATACTGTCTGCTTCACATAAGCAGGACAACCCCATATCTTCAAGTAAGATACATGAGGTTTCTTACTATTCCATATCTCATATGGAGTAGTAGAGACTACCTTGGTTGGCATTCTGTTTAACAAGTAAACAGCTGTGTGAAGTGCATAGCCCCAAAAAGACTTGGGAAGATTCGCATGATTCATCATTGACCTGACCATGTCCAACAACATCCGGTTACGTTTCTCAGATACACCATTATGCTATGGTGTATATGGCGGAGTCCATTGAGACAATATACCATTATCTCTTAGATAATCAAGAAACTCTTGACTTAAGTATTCACCACCTCGATCCGATCGAAGTATTTTAATACTCTTGTCATGTTGTTTCTCTACTTCATTTCTGAATTCTTTGAACCTTTCAAAGGCTTCAGACTTATGTTTCATCAAGAACACATACCCAAACCGTGAGTGATCATCGGTGAAGGTAATGAAGTAGCTATAGCCTCCTAAAGCTTGAGTTGACATAGGTCAACATACATCAGTATGTATCAGACCTAGTAACTCTCCCACTCGTTCACCTTTTCCTGAAAATGGTAACTTAGTCATCTTGCCTTTTAAGCAAGATTCGCATGTATCGTATGAATCCAATTCAAACGATTCCAGAATTCCACATCGGTGTAATTCGGACATGCGTTTCTTGCTTACATGGCCAAGACGACAATGCCACATGTAGGAGTCTAATTGATTATCCTTTCGAGCACGCTTGTTGCTCACTTTGATATTGAAAATGTCACTCGATACGTCCAACGTATAAATGTCATTGCTCAAAGTTCCAGTTCCATAAAGTATGCCATTCAAAGTTATATAACAACAATTGTTACTAAACGTCAAATAGTAACCATTTCTATTTAAGCAGGAAATAGAAACAATGTTTTTTATTAGAGAAGGAACACAATAGCAATTGTCCAGTTCCAAGACTAGTCCACTAGGGAGCTTCAGCAAATAAGTTCCGATGGCGACCACAACAACCTTTTCTCCATTGCCAACTCGCAAATTTGACTCCCCTCTGACGAGTTTTCTTCTATTCCTTAGCCCCTGTATGTCATTACATATATGTGAGTCACACCCAGTATCCAATACCCAAGTGTCTAAGGAAATAGAATGACAATCAATAACGAAGATACCTGAAGAGGATGGGGCATCGGATGCCTTCTTCTTCTTCATGGACTCAAGATAAATCTTGCAGTTTCTTCGCCAGTGGCCTTCCTTGCCACAATGATGGCAGTGCCCTTTTGTGATGGTTCTGCCTTCTTTGCCTTCTTGTTCTTCGCTTTCTTATGTTTCTTTGCCTTTCTCTTAGAACCTTTCTTTGAGGAATCAACTAACAGAACCGCCTTCTCCTCATGCTTCACAGAAGGCTCCACAGTCTTCAGCATATTGAGGAGCTCAGGAATAGTGGATTCTAATTTGTTCATCCGATAGTTCATCAGAAATTGTGAGAAACTCTTGGGTAAACAATGCAAAATTAAGTCAATACTTAATTCATGATCCATCACAAACCCGAGGGTGGCTAGTCGCTCGATGTATCCGTTCATCTTTAGCACAAACTGCACTACAGACGAACCTTCTTGCATCTTCGTGGTGAAGAGGAGCCTGAAGACTTCGAACCTTTTGGATCTCGCTTGCTCATCAAACAACTCATGAAGATGGAAGACCATGGTATTAGCATCCATATGCTCATGCCGCTTTTGCAGCTCAAGTACCATCGCAGCTAGCATGATGCAACTCGCCAGCTCAGAATCTGCCACATGCTTCTGATAGACCAACATTTGGTCTGGAGTTGCATCGTCCTTAGGACGGTTGGGAAGAGGCTCTTCAAGGACATATGCTAGCTTTTCCACCTTGAGAACAATTCTCAGGTTTCTAAGCCAGTCCAGGAAGTTAGGCCCATTCAATTTGTTTGAATCCAAAATAGTGCGCAAATTCAAAGACGTTATGATCAATCGATTAACCTAGAAATACAAAATGAGCATATATGAGAAAATGATTTTAAAATGCATTAATATACATTTATAAATCCCATTCATTTTTTGAATTTCAAAAACCCCAAAATCACTTCAGGAGATCGTAGGTCCATCTCCAAATGGGTTGATATCCATCATAGATATGAACAACCTTGGAGAGAGTCTAACAAGCCATTCATAACTATGATGGTAGGTATCAAATATACCGATTGCATATCACGTATATGCAACTATCACAATGTGCTATCAACTAATTGAATGTTCACACATACATTGGGTTGTTAACACATTAACAAGTATGCATCATATGCATAGCACCCAACTTCACCTCCCTTTACATCGACCTTGGAGAGAGAACAAGCCGATGCTCCAGGTTAAAGTCAACCCATTAATCGAGAAATAGTTTTAATATGGTTAGAGTGCATTCAACCAATTAGCCTGGCTTGGAGAGAGTCCAACAACCAAAGCTAACGATTGACCTCTGACTCTTACCATATTAGTATTAAACTATTCCATGGTTTGAACATGTTCGGGTTCGAGCTGGGCTTGGAGAGAGTCCAATAACCCGAACAATAAACGGAACTCTAGTTCTAACCATATTAATGGAAGGTGTAGGCTTTAATATTGAGTTAGGGTTTTTATGTCTCATCCTCTTTGCATGCAAATAATTATTATCTACATGGCATGACATACATGGCATACATCTACATGTCATGACACGTATTGCATAATGATATGCATCTAATGCAATTACATGACATACAATTATGTCATGTACAATATTTCCTTATATGTCATAACTATTTATGGAAATAAAATATATTTAAGATTTTATTCTCCAAATCAAATCATGATTAAATTAGGAAATAAATTTCCAAATCTAATCACATATTTTATTTGTGGAAATAGTTGATTAAGGAAAGTCAATTTAGGAAACCATTTTCCTAAATCATCAAAACTACTTATGGAAATAAAATATTTTAAGATTTGATTTCCCAAATCAAATCATGATTAAATTAGGAAACAAATTTACAAAATCTAATCAAATATTTTATTTATGGAAAATATCAATTCCCATAAATACTTCCAACTTTCCAAAAGTGGAAGATTTCCATAAATACTTCTAGACTTTCCAAAAATAAAAAATTTCCATAAATACTTCTAACTTTCTAAAAGTAGAAAATTTCCAGAAATATCATTATGACTATCGCAAAATAATTTTATGATTATGTCGAAACACAACCTGGGCTCTGATACCACTGTTGGGTTTCCGCCACCGCGGCGAGTGTGTGTTCGAACATGTTTCGTAAACATGTGCACAGCGGAAGGAATAAAATAATAAATCTAATTTATTACAACACACACATCACACGCATGCATAGTACAACATGTGTAGACATAACCGTAACTTCAAATTGTACAATAAAAGGAAATTTACACTACATATACCTGACGTATCAGGTGTAGCGGGAAAGGCATCAACCGGAACGATTCTCGCTAGAATTGTCTCTATCCGTATCCACGCCGAGTATCTTCGGGATGACATCACTAAGTCATGAGCCTCGTCTTCGTACGGGTTACTAGTCTCGTGTTGAAGACGATGTGATCGAGAGAAAATCACAATCCGAATCAAAATTCGGATCCAAAACGAGTCCTCAAAAACTCGCTTCTCCGGAGAGGAATTCGTCAACCGTTTGAAGAATCCTTCGTCCTCCACCTATGAGGATTGCCGGAGATCGAATCACCGGCAAGGGAGGCACTGTCAGAGCTCCAAACGTCATCCAAACGACGCTCCGACAAGAAGGAAACAAGCTGTCCAGAAAACTGGACAGCTTTGGTGGAGACCTTGCGCCGGCCAAATAAGGAAAGCAATGTGCTCACCTTATCGTCGGAGCCAAGGTTGATCACCGGAGCTTCTCCGGCAGCAGCTCGACGCCGGCAAGTGGAGAAGACGGCAGTAGCTGGTAGCCGGTTGGAGGAGTTGGGCAGCGGCAAGGAGTTGGCGCCGACTAGATGGAGAGGAGGGAGAGGTGGGCGGCCAAAACTAGGTTAGGGCTTTTGATTAGGGTTTAACAAAAACCCTTAAACCCTATTTTATAGAGAACAAATTCTCTTAATGGTTATTAGATCATAACCAAAGGCCCGTTAACCCGCTCCATTAATTTAAGTTAAAATAAATCAAACCATGATGGTTTATTTTATGTTAAAACGAACCGAACCAACTTTGGTTCATTCGTTTAAAACAAACCAAACCCCTTTGGTTTATTCTCCTCCGTTTGATTAGAACCAAACCATTTTGGTTCGTCCATCATGTCTTCATAAGACACGGCCCATCCACGCTTCTATTGCGACTGAAACGATTTCATGCTCGCTTCTTGTTTGGTCCAACCAAACCTAGTTTCTCTCGGTCTGAGAATCTCATTCTCAAGCTCGTTTTAAATTCTTCGGATTCGCTCGTTGTGCGTGTGACCAAATAAGTTCTCGGTTTACGTTGGCCGTCTATAATTAACCATTAATTATAGAAAGATCATGAGTGGCACCTAGTAGTACATCATGATCCCCAATTAACAGAAAAGATCAACGGTTGATCCAGAACTATTTCTGAAACCCTTCAACAGCTCTAATGAATCGTGCCCTATTCTCTTCACTCATCTTATACCCACTTGGTTCAGGACATGGTCTATAGTGTCAGTCCCCACTAGGCTGACTACATCACACCTAGCCCAAGTATCATTTCCTCGTCCTACGGATTTTAGTTACTACACATGTATCGAAGAGTACCTTACTCTAAACATGTAATGCTTTGGCCAAAGACTTTAGTAACAATCCGACGAGAGGCCATGGGTATACATCTCCTCGCAAGGAGTGGTGAATCCTTTATAGGCTATTCAAACACCTTCGATCACTTCGACTTATACCCAATCATCCCGGGCCTACATCTCCTCAGAGATACTTGCTTAAGATGTCAAAGCATAAGTCTTCATGATCAGGATGACTTGAATACCGCAAGTCAAAGGTACATCGCACTTAAGCTGCAGTAATAACTTCATTGACATATCTATATATGCAGAGAACCATATGAAGTCTTACAGTTGGTCACTCCAATGAACTAGTTACCATAACTAGCATCCACGATTAACTCCGGACATCACAATATCTCCAGCCAGTGAGAATCAGCTGCTTGGATACATCAAGGAGTATACCTCGTTCTAGTCTTGACAAAATTGATGGTGTCCAAATCCATCAATTCATCGACTAGGGATAATTCTGATACATCACAATTACACATGTAGAGATACTCACTAGTTATGATCCAATCACAAATTCTCTTATACTATGAGTCATATCGCAGATATTCAGTAAATGAGTTTAAGATCCAATCAAATACATGAAACCATGTATACTCAAATAGTGAATCTTCATTTATCATATAAATGGTTCATACATAAGGCGATTGCCTTAGGACATCTCTCATATATTACTAACATGAATGTCTCATATCCCAATGAGATCTTACAATCTCTCCCTTGGAGGAACACATGCCTACAATCTTTCTAGTGATCCCATATCACTTAAGAGAGGCAACCCAATTTTCCTCCCATGAGGAAATATACATCCATCTTCTCATGATGGATACCTCCCCCTAGAAGTTTGCTTCCCCTTGACCATTGCACCAACAATGTCCTTGGAGAGTCCCTAAGCCAATAGGAACATAAAAAAAAATCAAAATTAAGGCAAAGTTCAACAATGAACTTCCATCCACCTTAAAATTGATACTCTCCCTAAACACTTCTCCTAATCCATGTCCAATGAATTTCCACCCTTTCTAATGCTCTCCAAGCATGTCCTAGGGTTAGGAGTGGTTAAGGGACCAAAACACAGCTGAACATGGGCCTAACCATCAAGGTTTACCTGAAATCAGCATGTGTCAGTCGAATCTGTCAGCTACCAGTCGACTAAGCTTGGCATCAGTCGACAAGTATTCATGCCAGTCGACTGATAACTGCATTTACAATTTTCAGCATTTTCAGAAATGAATTTCTAAAATCCATAAGTAAATATATGTAGTTTTAAAAATCTTGAAAATTCATACGTATAATACATATCATAAACACTATGGGTTAAAAATATTTAAAAATTATTTTACCCACAAAATTAAGAGATTGATACAAAGTCCAAAAGTGCCCTCTTTGTATCATCCCATTCAATGGTGATAGCTATCAAAAGATAGACTTCACCAAGGTTTTTCAAAATGTTTTTGAAACCTTTAATTTCTTTTTCCTAAACATCTCACTTATATCTAGATGTTTAAAACACATACAAGTTAAGTTTTTAGTGAGATGTGGGTTTTTGTTCTTTTAATGGCTTCATGCATATTTCTAGGCAATATTATTTGATTCCCATCAAATCATGCCATAGTCCTTAATTTCATTTTAGTTATATGCATGATGATGATTATGGCATAAATATGATTTAACTAAGCATGTGCCAAAATCATGATGTCATGGCATGTGAATGACATTTTAGCATACATGACATATAAAGAATAAGTCTAAACATGATCATGACATTTTTAGAGATAAAAATAAAAATGATGTCATGACATGGCAAGGCAAATAAATCATGGCAAGTAAAATATACTAAGGTATGGAATACCTAAGTGTTAAATCCAAGTTGTCATTTCTAGGATTAATTCCATTTTGCCTTAAAGCCATTATCTCCCAAGTGTGCCATAAGCCAAAAATGACACACCAATACCTCTATGACCTAAATGTGCCAATTTAATCATTTTTCAACTTCTCAAGGCATATTTGCACACCCTAATGTGTCAACTCACCATGACTAGGTTAACTACCCATACACTTAGGGTTGACACACCCTAACCCATCTAGCGTGAATCGATCACGCTTCTAGGAACCCAATACCTATTGGAGCTCCTTGGGTTAACAAGGTATTCCCTAGGGATAACTTCTCTAGATACCTTCTTAATCACCCTTTTAGGCTTTAAAGTCATTGTCTTTTGGGTCTTTCCTAGGTCAACTCTAGAGGTAACTCCCCCAATGACCTTCCTAGTGACTTTCTTAGATTTTCTTATGTCCTTAGGCACTAAGAAAACACCATGGCTAGACTTAGGGATAACTTCCCTATTAGCCTTGGTTTTTCTAGACCTAGAAATTGTTCCATAATCAAATGGAACATTATGATAAGTCTTCTTGGGCTTAGGTTTGTGACCCAAACCTTCCTTGTCTTTAGACCGTTCTTGCTTTCTAGGTTTTGACTTTTGGGCATTTGACCCTAAAATTGAATTTTCTATGATTCTAAGGGTTTTCTCCATTCTCTCAAGTCTTGACCTCAAGACTTAGTTTTCTAACTCCATTTTCCTCAATTTTGAATTTTCATTAGGTTTTTGGGAAGGCCTCTTGTTCTTAGGCATGTGCCTAGACTTTTTGGGATTAATACCCAAATTTTTTTCTATTCTCCTAATGGACTCCTTTGGTAAAATATTTCTAGAATTATGAGTCCTAGGTTTATCCTTAGTTACATGAACATGCTTAGCAACTAAACAATAAACCTTATTATTTCTACTAGCATGCTTTTCATTAATAATGACAAGAGAACTAAAATAATTTTTAGCATGCCATTTAACTTTAGGAATTGAAAGTGCATTATTTAAATATTCCTTAGGGTTAGCTTTGGGAGCTACCCCTACATGAGATACACCTTCTTGCCCTTTCTTCCTCCCCCTAGGGCATTGGCTTCCGTAGTTCCCCTTTTGATTGCATTTAAAGCACACAATGTGCTCTTTGCTTCTAGTTGTGGGGACTCCGGCGTCCTTTGACTTTGGGTTGACTTTTGGTGCCAATGCCTTTTCCTTAGCAAATTTAGGGCATTTGCTCTGTAATGCCCTTTCTCCCTACACTCAAAGCATATTATGTGATTTTTATTTAAAATAACAACACTTGAGTTACCTAGGGAGGTGGTGGAGGCCTCTTCACTTCTTCCGGAGGTAGAAGCTTCATTTTGATCTTGCTCCGGAATGGAAATCCTTCCTCCCCCTCAATGATAGAGGTGGAGGTCTCCACCAAATCATCAACATCTTCAAATGTGGTGGGTGCTTCTTCCTCGGCATTCTCCTCTACTTGTGCCGGTTGGGAATTTTCTTGGAATTTTATTATCTTATTCCATAGTTCCCTTGCATCCCTATAGTCACCCAATCTAGACCAAATATGCTTAGGTAACAAATCACTAAGTAATTTTATTACCTCGAGATTTATCTTGAAGTCCTTGATTTGGTCTTGGGTCCACCTTGACTTCTCAATGGGCTTGTTGTCTTTGTCCCTAGGCATCTCAAAATCGTTTTCTACAATAATCATATAATCAAAGTCGATTTCGAGATATACCTCCAACCGTTTCTTCCACCAAACAAAATATCCATCGATTTTCAGTGGATGGATGTTATAGCCGGCCATCTTATAGTGCTTGTGTCGACAGTTAGTCCTCGACAAGCGACTTGGCTCTGATACCACTTGTAGGATCGATGTGGTTGGCCGGCTAGAGGGGGGTGAATAGCCTTTGACGTCGTACGGTGGAATACAATCGTTCTCATTGTGTGCTCATCTACAATTGTCGTTAGCGCAGCAGAATACTAATATAAATATGAATACTAACAACAAAACAAGCATACGCAAACACACACGATATACGTGGTTCAGAACCGAATGGTTCCTAATCCACGGGCGAGCTCACCGAGCTCTAGTTATGCGCACGACACTGACTAAACCACTCCTTCTCGATAACACGTCGGAGGTGGAGAAACCTCTCACAAGCAATTACAATGTAATATAGAAATACAAGCAAATACACAAATACAATACACAAGAAAACTTTCACCGATTGCTTTGATCGCTTTGCTTGTTGCTTGCTTTAGATGGCTCTTGAAGGTCTGGAATGCAGCAGCAATTTCCCTCCAATATCTTCCCAAAAGGCTTGGTGAAATCCTCCCACTTGAGCTCCATTTATAACCTGCATCAAGTTGATTTCGCGTGTATCAATCGACTGATCATGACCATCAGTCGACTGGTCCTATAGCCGTTGTCTCACAACTGCCAGATCCACATTGGTTAAGTTCCAACGGATCACACATCAGTCGACTGATGGCACCCATCAGTCGACTGGTACCCATCAGTCGAGTGCTGGCAAGCTCATCTAGCTTTTGTGCCCACAACAGGCGATCACGATCGCTTCTTAAGCCGATCGGGATGTCAACTGATCGATCAACCAGACTGCTCACCAAACATTGGTCAAACCCATACAACCTAGAGCAGTCGACTGACACCTATGCCAGTCGACTAATGTCGGGTAAAACCTCAAACATCAAGCTGTTTGAGCATCCGACAACCAGTCTTAGCCACTTGGCCAAGTCCACCTCATCCCTCATGGAGTTCCTCACCGAAGCTCTCTTCCCTCGGCCTACGTCCCTCGGATGCGCCAAGCGCATGACTTCGCAACGCCATCCTTCACGTCTCTTGCCCTCGAAGTATGCTTCCCTTTGGTCTCACTCCATTCGCTCCCCGTCCGGCGGTCCCTCGGATGCACCAAGCGCACGGATTCACAATGTCATCCTTCACCGACTCAAGGACCCTGAGCCTAGTGAACTTGCCAAGTCCTCAAGACTTCCCACATGCACCAAACACACAGCTTCGCAATGCATTTCTCACCAAGCACCAAGTGCACGACTTCGCAATGCTTTGAATTTTCCCACACCAAGCCCCATGCTTGGATTTTCCATGCCAACTCCATGTTGGGCATTCCCACACCAAGCTCTATGCTTGGATTTTCGATGCCAACTCCATGTTGGACTTTCCCACACCAAGCTCTATGCTTGGATTTTCAATGCCAACTTCATGTTGGACTTTCCCATGACAATCCCATGTCATGAGTTTTTTCTATCATCAAAATACTATCAAAGTACTGCTCGAGTCAAACTCGAGTCAACCTGGGCCGATTGCACCAACAAAATTTTGCAATAAAAGGAAAGTATACTAGTTATACTTTACGTATCACGTGCAGCTGGAATGACATCAACCGGAGCAACTCTCGCTAGAATTGTTTCTATCTGTATCCACACCGAGTACCGTCGGGATAGCTTTGCCAAGCTATAAGCCTCGTCTTTGTAGGAGTCACTAGCCTCGTTTCAAAGATGATGTGATCGAGAAGATCACAATCCGAATCAAAATTCGGATTCAAAACCGAGTCCCCAAAACTCGCTTCTCCGGAGAGGTATTCGTCAACTGATTGACGAATCCTTGGTTCTCCACCTATGAGGATTACCGGAGATCTAATCTCCGGCAAAGGTGTCACTGTCGGATCTCCAAACGTCGTCCAAACAACACTCCGACAAGAAGAAAATAAGCTGTCCAAAAATTCGACAGCTTGGTGGAGGACTTTCCACCGGCCAAAGAGGATGGACGGACAACCCTTGCTCGTCGGAACCAAGGTGAGTCGCCGGAGGAGTGGCCGGCAGAAGCTGGACACCGACACCTAGGGTGGACGCAAAGGTGGTCAAGGGCATGGAGACCTGCAAGGCAGAGGAGAGGAAGAGTATTTCCCAAAATAAACTTAGGGCTCTCCAAAACTCTAACTGCATTTTTATAGAGCGCATATTTCTTAACCATTAAGAAAACTTCTCCTTAGGATTATGGGTTCATAACCAAAACCCGTTAACCCGCTCTAATAACTTAAGTTAAAATAAACCGAACTGAGTTAGTTTATTTTAAGTTAAAATGAACCCAACCAAATTTGGTTCATTCGTTTAAAACAAACCAAACCCCTTTGGTTTATTCTCCACCATTGGATTAGAACCAAACCAATTTGGTTCATCCATCATGTCTTCATAAGACTCGACCCATCCATGCTTCCATTGCGACTGAAATAATTTCATGCTCGCTCCTTGTTTGGTCCAACCAAACTTAGTTTCTCTCGATCTAAGAATCTCATTCTCAAGCTCGTTTTATATCCTTTGGATTACGCTCATTGTGCGTGTGACCAAATAGGTTCCCGATTTTTGTTGGCCATCTATAATTAACAATTAATTATAGAACGATCATGATTGACACCTAGTAGTACATCATGATCCCCAATTAACCAGAAAATCAACGGTTGATTCCATAACCATTTCTGAAACCCTTCAGCGGCTACAATGAATTGTGCCTCATTCCTTTCACTCATCTTATACCCACTTGGTTCAGGACATGATCTATTGTGCCAGTCCCCACTAGGTTGACTACGTCACACCTAGCCCAAGTATTACTTTTTCGTCCTCTGGATTCTAGTTACTGCACATGTATACAAGAGTACCATACTCTAAACATGTAATATTTTGGCCAAAGACTTTAGTAACAATCCGACGAGACGCCATAGGGTATACATCTCCTCGCAAGGAGCGGTGAATTCTCTGTAGGCTATTCAAACACCTTCGGCCGCTTCGACTTATACCCAATCATCCCGGGTCCACATCTCCTTGGAGATGCTTGCTTAAGATGTCAAAGCATAAGTCTTCATGACCAAGATGACTTGAATACCACATGTCAAAGGAACATCCCACTTAAATTGCAGTAAGAACTTCATTGACATATCCATATATACAGAGAACCATATGAAGTCTTACAGTAGTCACTCCAATGAACTAGTTACCATAACTACCATCCACAATCAACTCCAGACATCCCAATGTCACTAGCCTAAGAGAAATAGTTGCTTGGATAAACCAAAGAGTATACCTCGTGTTAGTTTCAACAGAATCGATGGCATCTGAATCCATCAATTCATCCACTAGGGATAATTCCAATACATCACAATTACACATGTAGAGATACTCACTAGTTGTGATCCAATCACATATTCTCTCATGTTGTGAATCGTATTGCGGACATTCAGTAATTGAGTTTTGGATCCAATCAAATACATGAAAACATGTATACTCAAATAGTGAATCTTCATATATCAAATAAATGGTACGACTATAAGGCAATTGCCTTAGGACACCTCTCATATATTACCAACACATAATATCCAAGTTAATATCATGATATCCATATCAACACCATATCCACCAAATCAACAATATAGCAACTACATCAACTCTCCAACAATAAGATAGAATCTCCATCAATCAACCTCTAAACATCAAAATCAATATCATAACCCTCTGATAATCATCACAGTAATCAAATCAACATCTCACCTATCGGTGGAAACACAACTAATCCACCTGATCAAAATATAGAAATTCTTCTAATCCTATCTATGAATGTTCTAAAAAAAAATACCTGTAAACTACCAGTATCTCTCAATATATCAACAAGTAAGGAAAATTATAATAATACCCCAAATGATCAATCCTTCGACCCTCTATGTATCCTCTCTAGTAATCGTGTAAACTCGTCCAACTTCTACTCTTGGCGACTAAGTTCATGTAGGTGCAAAAGACTACCATGGATAAACTAAAATCAACTGTTGAAACTGAGATATAAACCAAAACGACTGTAATGGAGGTGGTAAACACTATTGTAATAGTAAAGAGTAAACCACCGACTGTAAATTACTGAATAACTGCCAACATCGTAGCATGCTCCAACTCTGCAAATGATATAGATGCACCTGAGGAGATAACAGTTGTTGATGTTGTTGAGTCTTCTAAGATGTCTCCTGCTGATACTGCTTAGTAAATCGCTTCTCCCAGATGCAATATCAAGGAACTCCAACTACGATTTTAGTTACTATTTTTTTATTTAAAGGAAATATATATATATATATATATATATATATATATATGATTTAAGAAGAGAGTAGTTATAATATCGTAGAAAAGTAAGATCACATGTTATTCTAGAATTCATAGATACGAAATGAAGAAATAGAAATTCATATATATATATATATATATATATATATAGAGAGAGAGAGAGAGAGAGAGAGAGAGAAATAAGAATAAAAAAAAGAATAAATAGTTCATAGTCGAGGCTTGAACCATGAACCATTGATTTTGGGGAATAGGCTTCCCACCACTAAGTCATAAGATTACCAATGAGTAGGATATAACAAAATATATCTATTGGCGGAAAAAAAGAGAGATTGATTAATTGGACTAATTATTTAAAGGGGTAATTAGGTTAAGAAAAATCCTTATTTATATATTCTTTTTCTATTTCTTTTTCCCTAAACCTCACACCACCTCTCTCTCTCCCTCTTCTCTCCAAACGCCGCCCATCTCATTAGTCTCTCTCTTTTTTTTCCTCGAGCACGCTGATAACAGAAAGGAGTTTTCCCTATTGCTCGTGTTTTTCGACCGATTTCCCTCCCACGAATTACAGATAGATCTGGATTCTTAGTCCCTTGTGAAGTTCGATTGGTTTGACATTTACTTGGCAGAAATTGTGGCATAACTCATTGATTGGAAAGGAGTAATCTTTAGGCTTCTTACCTCAGGTTTCTGATCTGATTCATGGTAAGTATCTCTCACCTGCAGTACAAGTAGCTCTTCGATTGTTTTATATAGCTTATTTTTCTATGTTTTAAAGATTATATGTTTGGATTAGATGATATATGTGTGTGATCAAATTTACAGTTAAGGTATATGTCTTTTTAAGCAAGATCTAAGATCACAAAGATGTTATCTTTCACCTATAGCATAAGTAACTCTTTGATATGCCCATTTAACTTCTATCACCATGTTTTATTCAAATTTATATGTTCTGTCCAGATTATGTTTGTTTAGATTTTTAGGTATTTTAAGTATATTTCATGTTGAAGCATGACATTAGATTGCAAAGATGCTTCCCCTATAAGCTTTGGGGACAAAGAGCATGATTGCATGTCTTGAAAAGCTTCCTATATGAGTTTTGGGAGTATGATCATGTTAAATGTTTGATAAATGATAAAGAATATGTTTTGATCAGATTATATAGGTGTGTTTAGATTTATAGGTAAGTATCCCCTCACCTGCATTATAAGTGCTTACGATGTAATGTTGTATGCTTGATTTTGAACGAAAGAATCTAGAACTATGTGTAGAATTTATTGCTGACTTTTATTTATTTTATATGGGTATGTTAGCTTAATTTTCCTTATGTCACTACCTTATTCCATGTTAAATTGTACTCATGCCGATTTATGCTATGCTACATGCTTATTTTTTCACCCATGTTAGGCATGACTCACGTATATGAAAT
Source organism: Wurfbainia villosa (assembly GCA_025175895.1). Lineage (NCBI taxonomy): Eukaryota > Viridiplantae > Streptophyta > Magnoliopsida > Zingiberales > Zingiberaceae > Wurfbainia > Wurfbainia villosa. The sequence continues at coordinate 21,187,418 of CM046004.1, read as the reverse complement.
GTCTAAGAAATGCTTCCCTAAGAGTGGGGACAAGAACACTCTTTAAGACAAAGAACATGTATGTTATTTTACTTTATGCATGGCATGTACTAGACCCTAACAAGGTCCACGGGATGGGCTCCAAGTTGCCCCTAGGTCGACAGACATAGTACGGACCTAGTAACCTAGTAGGTTCGGGATTAGCTACCTCGGATCTATTTAGGATGCGCGCGAATCATGTATGTGGTACAATGTCGGCCCCAATATGTTGAGATTATGTTTAAATATATAAACTATATGTTTTCAAAGAGCATCCTGCATATACCCTTTTATGTTCATCGAATTATAATGTTTAGAGACAATGTACTGGTGCGATGAAAATGCTATGTTTATATTCTTTTCCTAAATTGATCATGTCTCTACTTTAAATAAATGTTGTGCTCATATGTTGTTTAAACGAACATGTCATTACTTTACGTTTAATTGATGATGCATGTTTTTGTGAGTAGGAAAGGACCTTACTAAGCCTATGTGCTTATAGTTTACTTTCCTTGTACTGCAAAAAAGGGAAAGGAATTGATAAATTAAAGGGATCACCAGGAGGGGCAAAGATGTGTGTGGCAGTGGAATGGTGGACGAGATCATTTTTCATATACGGACTTATGCATGATTTTCAATTTATGTGTAAACTGTTAGGAGACGTTAATGCTTTCTATGGTTGTTACTCATGTTTATTTTTATGAACCTTGAAATGGTTAATACATGTTTAGTTAAATAAATTGCTATGACCCTTTTTCCATGATTAAATTATTAGGTTGATTGGGTTAATGTAATTAGAGTTAAAAGTTGTAAAGTTTTTTTAAATGCTTCTGCTGTTATATGCATGAATGTATGATCGCGTAGCGCCGCTGCCCGTCTATAGGATGTGTGTTAGGACGACGAGAAGGGCGGGCGTTAGAGGTGGTATCAGTGCCCAGCTCTGCCTTTCCACTACACACAGATCAAGCTCCAAATCCTGCTGCTCCAAGTAAGAAATTCTATGCCTACTATATTTTTTTCATGTAAGATAAGAAATGCTTTTAGCTTAAATATGCATGAATATATGTATGATAACCTTATGCTAGCCTTTAGTTTAAATATGCATAAATAAATATTAATGATAACCTTATGCTAGCCTTATTATAATATATGAAGATAAGCATGGCTAGAAGACGTAGTCATAGAGTCGATGAGACAAGTAATATATGGAAGACGTAGTAATAGAGTCGATGAGATGAATATATGCATAATAATCTTATGCTAGCCTTATTATAATATATGAAGATAAGCATGGTTGGAAGACGTAGTAATAGAGTCGATGAGACAATAATATATGGAAGATGTGGTAATAGAGTCGATGAGACAGTAATATATGGAAGACGTAGTAATAGAGTCGATGAGACAGTATTTCACTCTCCATGGGGAGCTCCGGTACTGTTCATAAAGAAGAAGGATGGGACTATGCGCATGTGCATAGACTACCGAGCGCTAAATAATGTGACGATCAAGAATAGGTACCCTTTACCACAGATTGATGATCTGTTCGACCAATTAAAAGGTGCCACCGTCTTTTCAAAGATTGACCTCAGATCTGGCTATCATCAAGTTAAAGTGAAACCAGATGATATACCGAAGATAGCTTTCCGAACAAGATATGAACATTATGAGTTCGTAGTCATGCCTTTCGGAGTGACGAATGCTCCTGCTATGTTCATGGACCTGATGAATCGGGTATTCTCGGTGTTTCTTAACAAGTTCGTGATCGTCTTCATTGACGATATCCTTGTCTATTCGAGAAATCAAGAAGAGCATGCCGAACACCTGAAGATGGTATTACAGATTCTTCGAGAAAAGCAACTATATGCCAAGTTCTCCAAATGTGAATTCTGGCTCGATCAAGTATCTTTTCTGGGTCATATTATATCCAAAGACAGAGTTATGGTAGACCCAAGAAAGATTGAAGCTGTGAGTAACTGGAGGAGGCCAAAGAATGCTAGTGAAGTGAGGAGTTTTCTCGGATTACCGGGCTATTACCGGAAATTCGTAGAAGATTTCGCCAGAATAGCAGCACCTATGGCAGTTCTCACCCGGAAGAACAAGAAGTATGTATGGACGGAGGAATGTGAGAAGAGTTTTTTGGAGCTGAAAAGGAGACTTACAAGTGCTCCAATCCTTACTCTCCCAGAGAACGAAAAGAGCTTCGATATGTACAACGATGCCTCTGGATTGGGACTCGGAGTTGTACTTATGCAGAGGGGTAAAGTTATTGCCTATGCCTCTAGGCAACTCAAGGAACATGCAAAGAACTATCTCACTCACGATCTAGAGCTAGCAGTTGTGGTCTTCGCTCTCAAGGTATGGAGGCACTATCTGTATGGAGCATAGTGCAAGATTTATATGGATCACCAGAGTCTACAGTATTTCTTCACTCAGAAGGACCTCAATATGAGACAACGCAGATGACTGGAGCTCGTGAAGGACTATGACTGCGAGATCTTTTACCATCCTGTTAAGGCAAACAAAGTGGCCGATGCACTCAGCAGGAAGTCCAGTGCCATTCTGATGTCCTTATCGGTATTGTCTCGACCGCTGGAGAAGGAAATTATGCGCTATGGAATCGAGGTTATTTCCGGACAGCTTTCGACCATGGCAATAATACCAGCACTATTCGATGACATATTAGCAAAACAAAGTGATGATCCAAGTCTCCAGAGGATCAAGCAGAAGATCCTAGAAGGAAAAGGCGAGGGTTTTCGTATCGCTAATAGCGGAGTATTATACCTTAGGGATCGGTTATGTATCCCTAACGATCCGAAACTATGCAAAAAGATATTAGAGGAGGCTCACGGAACCCCCTATTCTATGCATCTGGGATCCACCAAAATGTATCAAGACCTGAAAGAGAAGTTTTGGTGGTCCAGTATGAAGAGGGTCATAGCTCAGCACGTCAGTACCTGCCTGACCTGCCAGCAAGTTAAAACAGAACACCAGAGGCCTGGAGGAGTTCTGCAACCGATCCAAATTCCAGAGTAGAAATGGGAAGACATCTCTATGGATTTCATTTCAGGTCTTCCCAGGACTACGAATGGATATGATGCTATATGGGTTATCATTGATAGATTGACAAAGTCAGCTCATTTCCTAGCGATCAAGATGGCATATTCGATTGAGCAACTGGCTCAATTATGTTGGATATTTGATGCCGCTAGAGGGGGGGTGAATAGCGTTTGACCGTTCGTAGATGGAATTCGATCGCATGTTCGTCTCTACAATTTCGTTAGTGCACAGGGGAAATAGATATAATACAATAACAAAATACGCCAACACAACAAGAACACAAGTATGTAACATGGTTCGGAACCGCATGGTTCCTACTCCACAGATCGAGCTCTACGAGCTCTAGTGATGCACACGAAACCACTAATAAACACTCCTTCTCGGAACAATCCGGAGGCAGAGAAACCTCGTACAATAATGATTACAACAATAATCAAATAAATACAAGCAAATACAATGAAATACAAATGCAAGTAAAGGAAAAACACTTTACAAGAGCTTTGGATTGCTTGATCTTTGATTGCCTTGAACTAGCTTTGAAGGACTGGAAAGCACCAACTTCCCCCTTCAATTTCGCTCAAGAAAATCGCTATCTTTTTCTCCATCACGAGCTCCTTTTATAGCTTCAACCTATGCTGGAAAAGGTCGATCAGTCGACTGATCACACTGTTGCTATGAGACAACGGTGTAATCCACGCTAGAAAAATCCAATGGCTAGGACATCAGTCGACTGATCATGAGCATCAGTCGACTGATGAGCCATCACTCGACTGCTCGTCCCAGCGGTCGAGTGAGACTCCATTCTGTGGTCGAAAATCCGAGCAAATGACCGATCAAACGATCACCGATCGCTAAGCCATCACCGATTGCCAACCTCCGCAATGATCGCTAGACCACTTCCCGCAATCAAACCCTAGTTGACTCGGTTCAGTCGACTGCCACATGGCACCAGTCGACAGGCACACCTCAAACATGAGGTTTTATCCCAAGTATGGTGCCCCCATACTTGCTAGACTACCCTTAGCCTAGACCTAAGCCTTCTAGCCACCTCCATCAGCCTCACGCCTCTCGGATCCCTCCAAGTCATCCATGACTTGTTCATCCATCGCGTTAGCCTTCAGGTGCTTCCATCGACTATGTCATGCTAACGGTGTCTACACCGCCAAGGCATATTGGACTTACGCCGCCAAGACTCCGCTTGGACTTTACGCCTCCAACCATTGGACTTATGCTGCCAAGACTCCCGCTTGGACTTTACGCAACCAATATCAAACCCCTTGGACTTCTCATGACAAGACTCAAGCTTGGACTTTCACTTGCCAACCCATGTTGGACTTTTACATTGCCAAGACCCATGCTTGGACTTTTCATGTGCCAAGTGTCCCACTTGGACTTTTCATGCCAAGTACTCAAGACTTGGACTTTACCAAATGCCAAGTGTTCCACTTGGACTTTCCATGCCAAGTACCTATGACTTGGACTTTACCTTGACAATTACATTGTCATATACTTTTGTCGAACATCAAAACATCATTCGAGTCAAACTCGAGTCCTGGTTAATCGTGACCTAGGCCGATTGCACCAACAATCTCCCCCTTTTTGATGTTTGACAAAAACCAAACCATTTGAGTTATACCGCTAACTCAAGTCTCTTACCAATTATTCCAAATTGGTAATCCCAAATATTTTCCCAAACATATTCTCCCCCTTTTTTGACATACATCAAAAGGTTATCTATCCAAGGAGGTCAATGTCTCATGGCCCAATGAGATCTTACAATCTCCACCTTCGTTTAAAAATACCTAGGATGCCTACCATCTTCTTAGTGATAAGTCTCATATCACTCAAGAGAGGCAATCCTATACACTCTCCCAATTTCCAAATTGGGTTTCTAAAAATCCATCAATTTTCCCAATTGATAACATTTTCCCCTTCAAGAAGAAAGAAAAAACACATCCATCACTCCAAGATGGATATCTCCCCCTAAAGGCTTGCTCCCCCTTGACCATTGCACCAACAATGTCCTTGGGAAGTCCCTAAGCCAATAGGAACTCTAAACCATCAAAATTAAGGTTAGAAATTCAACATTGAACTTCCCAACACCTTAAAATTGATATAAACCCTAAACACCTCTCCTAATCCATATCCAATGGATTTTCACCCTTCATCATGCTTCCCAAAGCATATCCTAGGGTTAGGAGTAGTTAGGGACCTTAACCGCAGCTGAAATCGGGTTAAACAACATTGGTTACCCCGAAATCAGTTATCACGACTTACCAAATGATCGACAGTCCATTAGTCGATCGCACGGCAACAAATGAATGATATTACCGCAATGAGTCCAAGTCCGCCCATCACCGATCGACAGAGGCAATGATCGATAATCGAAAACCTGATATTTAGAAATCAGACTCGACTTTTGGAAATTCATAAGCAATTCTACGTAAATCAAAAAAATCATGAAACTTGATACATATATTACTTATCACACATACAATCAGTGAAAAATTTTGGAAAAATATTTTTACCATTGAAATAGGAGATTGGTACAAAGTTCAAAAACTATTAAAACTTTAAAGTTTTTGATCCACTTTATATCAACTTCTACAATAATGATGGCTATCAAAAGATAGATTTCACCAAGGTTTTCTAAATTGATTTTAAAATGTTTTTGAAAACCTATTTTAAACCATGGTTTATTGGCTAAATATACATAACTTGTATATTAGCTTTCCTTATGATTCTTGGTGATAATTAAAATAAGTTTGAGTTCATCTAGATGCACTACCTATGCACCTTGAACCTAACTTATTATCCTAGCATCTCACATGTATCTAAGGTGTATAAATACACATACATGTCAATTTGATGTGAGATGTGGGTTTTGATTCATTTTATCTAGGGTTTCATGCATTTCCTAGGCAACTCTACTTGATTCCCTTATAAATGAGACTTCAAGTCATGTCATTTTCCTTAAATCAATGTTCAATCAAATTAATGCATGAAATGATCATGGCATAGTGATAGCAAAATAAAAACATGACCAATGATCATGATGTCATGGCATATGATGAAATTTAAAAACACATGACATTTAAAGTAATCACAACCAATGATATGACATGTTATATAATAAGATGAAATTCCATGTCATGTCATGATATAGCAATTTTCATAAACCAATACATTAATACAAATACACACTCAAACACACATGATTTTCACAAACAGAAATTTCATTCAATTTAAAAGGATTTCAGTTTTTACATTCAAAATGAAGATTTGATATACTCAATCTCACTACAAAACTGAGAAACAAAAAAAATCTAACATCCTCTAAATCTAGTCGTCTGCAGGAGGTGGCGGTGGAGGAGGCTGCTGGCTCAAAGTCCAAGCCTGCATCATCTCATACATATCGAGCTGACGTTGCTCGATACGACTCTGGGACTCTGCAATCTGCATGTATCTCTCCTCCATCGGACCAAGACATGCGCCCATGGATGCTGTTCTACTAAGAGCTCACGCCTAGAGTCGACCATCCGCCGATAGTCCCGAATCTGACTCCAGCCCAAGACGATCCGATGGACCCGGCCACGATGCATCCGGCCGGGCTTGATCCTCCTCAACAGCGACGTCTGCACCCTCATAGTGCTCTGCCACCTCTCTGGGTACCAAAGGAGGCTCTCTGCGTGCCCTGGGTGGTGGTTGAGGCGCCAACTCCATCTATCCAGGCCCCATCCGCAGCTTCGCTAACGAGAAGTTGCGAATCGATATGCAATCGTACACCTAAGAGAGCGCTCTCAGAGAACCCCTGTGAATGTTGATGCCTACTGACTCTAGCCATGCTGTGATAATGTGACCATATGGCATATGCACTTTCCCTTGTACAGGGGAAATGAAATGCACTATGCAATGAAACATATTTAATGCAATGTTAATGTCTAATCTATTACGCATGGCGTAGAGTAGAAAGAGATGGGGAGGCCGAATCTTGGCCAGACCCCGAGTGACGATCGAAAGAAAGCACCCAACAATGACCTTGTAGAGTACATTGTCAAAAAGTATAACTCGAATAGGAAATAAATTCTAGGTTTGGTGGACGAGGATGACCAAAAATATGCTCATGCATAGAGTCCAAAGAAATATGGTCAAATGGCTCGCAAAGGAGCATCAAAAGTGGGGTAAAAATGAAGGTGTCATCCGAGGGCTTACACTGAGAAACTCCCGCAGATCGTAGGAGTGAACTCTAAATCGCATTTGCAACGCGAGTAGTGTAGGTAGGGCCATCGCTCACCTTCTTTAGGTTCGATAAAACTCCTTAAGGAGGTCATCGTTAATGGATGTGTGCATAAGACAATTTTCATGAGATGATAGTATGCAAATAAGTCCATGACATCACTACAATAGCGATGGAAAAGTCCCTATCGATGTACCTAACCAACATAGGTTGGTAATCGAGATTCACCCTGGGTGGATCATTCCTACTGCCTCCTATTATTAATGCAATGTAATGATATGACAGGCAAGGACACCAATACACGATTAGATAAAAATAAATTACAATGGAAAGGAAAATTAGGGTTTTGGGTAAGAAAAATTTTACTTCGATGCCATTTGGAGGTGTGACGAGGGGATGCTTGGATATTCTTGAGGGGGTCGCCAGAAAGTTCGCCGGAGGACTCAGACGCCGGAACCCTAATCGAAAACAGGGAAACAAACCCTAGAACGAGTGAACTAAGGCTTGAGATAAGTGAAAAACACAAAAAGAGGGGCTTAGCTATCAAACCTAAAAGACTGGGTCGAGAAGAGAGGATGGCGATCAGAGAGGAGAGGAAAATGAAAGAGCTTTGCGTGAGGACGTCGAACCCTAGCGGTTCGGCATTATAAAATCACGAGCGGGCCGATCGATGTACAAAGATCACGATCGATTGCGCTTATTAGCGAAGTTTACTAAACCGAATCGATTACTCCCGGCCAAAGAATCGATCACGAGTCTTCGTGATGTGCTACTGAATAACATCGATCGATGATGTGGCTCATCGATCGACCGTGTTGTCTCCACTCGATCGATGAGCGAGCACTCTCGACATTACCCTCATCCTCGGTGAGCAGTACCATCGATCGATGTATCCCATCGATCGATCGATGTTCAAGCGATCGAGTCCTAGAGCCAAAGACTTGATCGGACGATCGTGATCGTATCTGAGATGATCAGTCGACTGATATCTGATTTTCTGTTCTGAAATTCATAAAATCTCGATTTCTTCATCTAAATTATTCCATTTTATCATGTTTAATCTTGTATATCGAACATATTGATGTTACACTTATATTCATGTATTCGTTAATGTATTTTAATGTTTTATTCCATTTTGGCAAACATTAACATCCAATGATTTCCAAATCCTAACATCTCACCCTTTCTAAGTGTTGAAATACACAATCAAGGTAAAAGACTTATTTTGTGAGATGCAATCCATCCTAGACATTCCTTCCATGCAAATACATGGTGAAACATATGAAGCATGGTAAGTACAAGACATCAAGTTGTGTGGCACTTGAGTATCACTCTTGATGTTACTTTTACATCTTAAATACACTTCTCTTGATACATGAACTTCTAAAGTGTGCCAACAATCAAAGTTACACACTATGACCTCTAAATCTAGATTGTGCCAATTTTATTAATTTTCATGTTTTCAAAAATATATTGACACATCCTAAAATCTTTTAGGATTAAGGCTCAAATGTATTTCTAAGGTAACCATAACCTTGAAAATAACCTAAAGTGCCACCTTTACCATGGTTGAGTTAACTACTCATCCAATCATGGTTGGCACATTCTAACCCATTTAACGTGAATCAATCACGCTCTTTGGAACCCAAAATCTATTTGAGCTCATTGAATTAATTAGGTATTCCTTAGGGAAAACCTCCCTAGATACCTTCCTAATGACCCTCCTAGGCTTGTTAGCCTTGGTCATTGTGGTCTTATCTAGGTTGACTCTAGAGGTAACTCCCCTTGCAACCTTGGTCTTCCTAGACCTAGTTTGTGTTCCATAGTCAAATGGAACACAATGATAAGTCACCTTAGGCTTAGGTTTGTGACCCAAAGCTTTCTTGCCCTTGGTTGACTTTTGTCTTTTGGGTCCTAGATGTTGACTTTGAGATCTTGACCCTTGACTTTGACCATTAGACCCTTGAAATTGATTTTGTAGCTTATTTAGGGTCTTTTCTAGTTTTTCAAGCCTTGACCTTAAGGCTTGGTTCTCTAATTCTAATTGCCCAAATGATTTTTGATTAGGTTTTTGGGCATTACAATTTACCTTAGACATATGTTTACCCTTATTGGAATTGATACCTAAATGGTTTTTGATTTTCTTAATTGCTTTCTTAGGAATGACATTTCTAGGGACATTAGTCCCAAATTTCTCCTTCTTTGAAATAGATCTAGAGTTATCATTCCTAGCATGCTTCGATTCATGAGTAATAGCAAAGTTATTTGAATTAATTCTAGCATGCTTTTGCTTAGAATTTAAGGAATGAGCATTATGAAAATATACCTTAGGGTTTGCCTTAGTAGCTCCCCCTACTTGTGATACTCCTTCTTGGATCTTCTTGCTCCCCCTAGGACATTGATTTCTGTAATGTCCCGGTTGCCGACATTTGAAGCAAATGATATGATCCTTGTCTTTAGATGATGGGGAACCGACATCCTTTGACTTTTGTTGACTTTTAGGTGCCGGAGGAGTCTTCTTAACCTTCTTTGGGCACTTGCTCTTATAGTGCCCGGTTTCCCTACACTCAAAACATATTATATGCATTTTATTATTAACACATATGTTTGAGTTACCAAGGTTAATGGAGACCGGAATTGGACTTTGGGCTTCTTCATCTTGACCAGATGTCGAAACTTCTTCTTGATGTTCCGATGTCGAAGTTCTCTCCTCCCCCTCAATCCTTGAGGTGGATGCTTCTTCCACTTCCTCCACCTTTTCTGATCCGGATGTTGATTCCCTATCAACCTCTGAATCCTCACTTCCTTGTGAGGATGATGCATTAGCCTCTTTGGTCTCTTCCTCTTGGACCGTTGATGGGCTATCATGAAGCTTGGCCACTTGGCTCCATAGCTCGTTTACATCTACATAATTACCTAACATACACAATATATTGTTAGGTATTAAATCAATTAAAATCTTCGTTACCTTCTCATTTTTCTCGAAGGCTTGAACTTGTTCTTTGGTCCATCTTTTTTTCTTGCGAAATCCACCTTTTGGTCCTCTTGGATAGCTATATCCTTCTATTAAAATGGACCATTCTTCGAGATCCCTCATCATTAGGAAGTCCTCAATTCTCGCCTTCCATTGTCTAAATCCTTCTTGTCCATAGAAGGAATAGGGAATTGGGGTGTTGATATCCCATCCCAATGGTTCTTCCATCTTCACCCTCTAGCTTCTTTATCTTAGCTCCCGGCGGTTAGTCCGTAGAAGAGCCCCAAGCTCCGATACCAATTGTTGGATATTTGACGCCGCTAGAGGGGGGGGTGAATAGCGTTTGACCGTTCGTAGATGGAATTCGATCGCGTGTTGGTCTCTACAATTTCGTTAGTGCGCAGCGGAAATAGATATAATACAATAACGAAATATGCCAACACAACAAGAACACAAGTATGTAACGTGGTTCGGAACCGCACGGTTCCTACTCCACGGATCGAGCTCTACGAGCTCTAGTGATGCACACACAACCACTAATAAACACTCCTTCTCGGAACAATCCGGAGGCGGAGAAACCTCGTACAATAATGATTACAACAATAATCAAATAAATACAAGCAAATACAATGAAATACAAATGCAAGTAAAGGAAAAACACTTTACAAGAGCTTTGGATTGCTTGATCTTTGATTGCCTTGAACTAGCTTTGAAGGACTGGAAAGCACCAACTTCCCCCTTCAATTTCGCTCAAGAAAATTGCTATCTTTTTCTCCATCATGAGCTCCTTTTATAGCTTCAACTGGAAAGGTCGAGATCGCCGGACCATCACAACCCGATCACACTGCATGTCGTGAGACAACGGTGTAATCCATGCTGGAAAAATCCAATGGCTAGGATATCAGTCGAATGATCATGAGCATCGCCGATCGATGAGCCATCACCGACCGCCGTCGCAACGCCGAGTGAGACTCCATTCTGGGTCGGTACTGAGCACCGGGCCGATTGATCAAACGATCACGATCGCTGAGCCATCACGACTACCAACCTCCGGCAATACGATCGCTAGACCACTTCCGTAGTCAAACCCTGGGTTGACTCGGTCCGATCGTCACATGGCACCAGCTTGATCGGCACACCTCAAACATGAGGTTTTAGCCCAAGTATGGTGCCCCCATACTTGCTAGACCACCCTTAGCCTAGACCTAAGCCTTCTAGCCACCTCCATCAGCCTCACGCCTCTCGGATCCCTCCAAGTCATCCATGACTTGTTCATCCATCGCGTTAGCCTTCAGGTGCTTCCATCGGCTATGTCATGCTAACGGTGTCTACACCGCCAAGGCACATTGGACTTACGGCGCCAAGACTCCGCTTGGACTTTACGCCGCCAACCATTGGACTTATGCTGCCAAGACTCCCGCTTGGACTTTACGCAGCCAATATCAAACCCCTTGGACTTCTCATGACAAGACTCAAGCTTGGACTTTCCCTTGCCAACCCATGTTGGACTTTTACATTGCCAAGACCCATGCTTGGACTTTTCATGTGCCAAGTGTCCCACTTGGACTTTTCATGCCAAGTACTCAAGACTTGGACTTTACCAAATGCCAAGTGTTCCACTTGGACTTTCCATGCCAAGTACCTATGACTTAGACTTTACCTTGACAATTACATTGTCATATATATTTGTCGAACATCAAAACATCATTTGAGTCAAACTTGAGTGTTGGTCAATCGTGACCTGGGCCGATTGCACCAACAAATTATATGCTAAGGAAATCATCAGACCGCATGGTATTCCCAAGACCATCATTTCAGATAGGGATGGTCGCTTCACTTCACAGTTTTGAGGATGCGTTCATAAGGCACTTGGCACGAAGCTGCATTTCAGTACCGCCTTTCATCCTCAAACAGATGGGCAAACAGAAAGGGTGAACCAAGTACTGGAAGACATGTTACGAGCTTATGCCTTGGATTTCAAAGGGAGTTGGTGCCGCTACTTATGTTTAGCAGAATTTGCTTACAATAATAGCTACCAAGCTACCATCGGAATGACACCTTATGAAGCATTATATGGGAGAAGATGTATGTCTCCGATCTGTTGGTACGAAGGTGGTGAGAAGAAAGAGATGGGACTTCAGACGGATTTCATCGACGACACCACCCGAGCGATACAGAATATCTGCCAAAGAATAGAGACTGCTCAGAGCCGGTAGAAGAACTATGCGGATCAGCGACGTAGACCTTTGGAATTCAATGTCGGAGATTTGGTATTTCTCCGGGTAGCTCCTATGAAAGGAATAATGAGATTCAGGAAGAAGGAAAGCTAAGTCTGTGATACATAGGACCATATAAGATCCTGAAAAGAGTTGGCAAGGTAGCTTACGAGCTAGGTCTACCTCAGGAGATGTCTGCTATTCACAACGTGTTCCATGTCTCGATGCTTAAGAAGTGCATTTCCAGTACCGACTAAGTGGTCGAGCCACAGACAGTGCAAATTCAAGAGGACCTGAGCTATGAAAGTCGACCTATCCGGATACTAGACCGAGAAGTCAAAAGAATAAGGAATAAAGAACTACCCTTAGTGAAAGTCCTATAGCAAAGTCAACGATACGAAGAAGCCACATGGGAACGTGAGGATGATATGAAGCAAAAGTACCCCGAGTTGTTCTAAGTTTTGAGGACGAAACTTTTATAAGGTATAAGGGATTGTAACATCCCAAATTTTAGTTACTATATTTTTACTTAAAGGAAATATATATATATATATATATATATATATATATATATATATATATGATTTAAGAAGAGAGTAGTTATAATATCATAGAAAAGTTAGATCACACGTTATACTAGAATTCATATATACGAAATGAAGAAATATATATATATAAGAATAAAAAAATGAATAAATAATTCGTAGTCGAGCCTTGAACCATGAACCGTTGATTTGGGGGAATAGGCTTCCCACCACTAAGTCATAAGATTACCAATGAGTCGGATATAACAAAATATATCTATTGGCGAAAAAAAAAGAGAGATTGATTAATTGGACTAATTATTTAAAGGGGTAATTAGGTTAAGAAAAATCCTTATTTATATATTCTTTTTCAATTTCTTTTTCCCTAAACTCCACGCCGAAACCTCACGTCGCCTCTCTCTCTCCCTCTTCTCTCCAAACGCCGCCCATCTCATTAGTTTCTCTCTCATTTTTTTCCTTGAGCGCGCTGATATCGGAAAGGAGTTTTCCCTATTGCTCGTGTTTTTTGACCGATTTCCCTCCCACGAATTACATGTCGATCTGGATTCTTAGTCCCTTGTGAAGTTCGATTGGTTTGACATTTACTTGGCAGAAATTGTGGCATAACTCATTGATTGGAAAGAAGTAATCTTTAGGTTTCTTTACCTCAGGTTTCTGATCCGATTCGTGGTAAGTATCTCTCACCTGCAGTACAAGTAGCTCTTCGATTATTATATATAGCTTATTTTTCTATGTTTTAAAGATTATATGTTTGGATCAGATGATATATGTGTGTGATCAGATTTACAGTTAAGGTATATGTCTTTTTAAGCAAGATCTAAGATCACAAAGATGTTATCTTTCACCTATAGCATAAGTAACTCTTTGATATTCCCATTTAACTTCCATCACCATGTTTTATTAGAATTTATATGTTCTGTCCAGATTATGTTTGTTTAGATTTTTAGGTATTTTAAGTATATTTCATGTTGAAGCAAGACATAAGATCGCAAAGATGCTTCCCCTATAAGTTTTGGGGACAAAGAGCATGATTGTATGTCTTGAAAAGCTTCCTATATGAGTTTTGGGAGTATGATCATGTTAAATGTTTGATAAATGATAAAGAATATGTTTTGATCAGATTATATAGGTGTGTTTAGATTTATAGGTAAGTATCTCCTCACCTGCAGTATAAGTGCTTACGATGTAATGTTGTATGCTTGATTTTGAATGAAAGAATCTAGAACTATGTGTAGAATTTATTGCTGACTTTTATTTATTTTATATGAGTATGTTAGCTTAATTTTCTTTATGTCACTACCTTATGCCATGTTAAATTGTACTCATGTCGATTTATGCTATGCTACATGCTTATGTTTTCACCCATGTTAGGCATGACTCATGTATATGAAATGTCTAAGAAATGCTTCCCTAAGAGTGGGGATAAGAACACTCTTTAAGACAAAGAACATGTATGTTATTTTACTTTATGCATGGCTTGTACCGGACCCTAACAAGGTCCACGGGATGGGCTCCAAGTTGCCCCTAGGTCGACGGACATAGTACGGACCTAGTAACCTAGTAGGTTCGGGATTAGCTACCTCGGATCTATTTAGGATGCGCGTGAATGATGTTTGTGGTACAATGTCGGGCCCAATATGTTGAGATTATGTTTAAGTATATAAACTATATGTTTTCAAAGAGCATCCTGCATATACCCTTTTATGTTCATCAAATTATCATGTTTAGAGACAATGTACTGTTGCGATGAAAATGCTAAGTTTATATTCTTTTCCTAAATTGATCATGTCTCTACTTTAAATAAATGTTGTGCTCATATGTTGTTTAAATGAACATGTCATTACTTTACGTTTAATTCATGATGCATGCTTTTGTGAGTAGGAAATGACCTTACTAAGCCTATGTGGTTACAGTTTACTTTCCTTGTACTGCAGAAAAGGGCAAGGAATTGATAAATTAAAGGGAGCAGTAGGAGGGGCAAAGATGTCTGTGGCTGTGGCATGGTGGACGAGATCATTTTTCATATACGGACTTATGCATGATTTTCAGTTTATGTATAAATTGTTAGGATGTAGGGATGTATACTGAAAAGTCTATCTTTTCTGTGAACATCTTTATTTTTGAAATAAGAATCACATGATCATTGTTTGCATATTTTTATGCATATTGTCTAATACGTTACATTGTAGATAACATTGTGTGTGGTGTCACATGGGAGATCATGTTATCGGCTCCTTGTAAAGTATAAGTAAAGGCTCACAACCGAGATGAATTTGGATAAACCATCGGAATGGTTGTAGTGTGATTTGGTGTTGGTTTGTCTTGACCATAGAATCACACTAGTGCGCTTTATGTGTATTAAGCAGGACCGACATAGAGGTGATTCGATTTATTGCTGACTACATAATCGAATTGGACCTTAGATATTATTTAGTACATGCTCTTAATCCCGATAAAATAACGGGCACATATACTTAGTACTCAACTCTTTGATTTACCAATGGGCGAGATTTATAGATTAAATCGATAGGCTCGGTAAGTTGGGAGATGATATTATTTATATGGTGTGTCGTTTATTATAGGAGGAAACCGTGTCCTATATATTAGGATGATGATGTCCCCTTGAGGAGCTCATAAGGTTCATCATATAAACCCTGCAGGTGGACTTGGTCCGGCATGATGAAAAGGTTGAGTGGTACTACTCAAGGAGTTAGATATTGATTAATTAATGGTTAGTAAATTAATTAATCGACGGACATTCGAGATCTTAAACACGGGGAGAAAATGTATAAATAATATATGGAGCCCATATTATCATATGGGGGTTGGTGAGGTAGATCAATGATGAACCTTTAGTGGATTGGATCATCATTAGTGGATCGGACTTTATGTGGGCTTGATCCATGGGTGGCCAAGACCCAACTCCTCCTCATGGTCCCTAATGTAGCCTATTAACACCTCATGAAGCTTAGATCCAATGGATAGAAACAAAACTCTAAGATCCATAGGTAGAGATTAAATCTCTAAGATCCCACGGTTGAGATTAAATCCCTAGAACCAATGGATGAGATTAATTCATGACTTATCCCTAACTCTATAAAAGTATGTCAAGGGAGTTGGCATAAAAAAATTGAAGGAGAGCTAGGGTTTGGCCGGCAAGAAGGAATCCTAGTTGAGATAGGATTAGGATTAGGGTTTGGAGGCAAGGGTGGCACCAAATAAGGAAGGTATTCTTCTCTTCTTCTTCCTCTTTTGGCCAACGTCTAGCACCTCTCCAGCCACTTTTCCAGCCTTGGACGGCACCCAAAAGCTCCATTCTCCTTCTCCTTAGGTGGTGGAAATAAGATATAGGGCTTCCCTTGGTGTCTTGGTTGTTTTCCACCATCTTCTCCTTCATCTAGTTGGCCGGCAGCAAGGATAGTTTTAGTTCCTTGTTGGTTGTTTCTAGAGAGGAGAAAAACCTTGTTTCTATTCTTCCTCTTGCTTTGGAAGAGCAAGGAAGGAAGATTTGTGATCTAGAAAACTTCTACTTTTGGTAGATCGTCGCCCACACGTCGTCCAAAAGGAGGAAGGTCATACATTAGATGATCGAGAGGTATACCTATTCTACTTTCTTCTTTTGTTTATTGCTTGTTTTTATTTTTCAATTATAAGCATGTTATAAATCTGTAAATGGCTAAATAATACTTGTATCCCGAGCATAAACACAAAAACCGGTGATCCGGACATCGTCTATTCCGCGGCTACTCGTATAATAGAGGATGGTCGCTTGAACAACTAGTTTGTTCAAGTGACCTCTCTAAACGAATAGCACGATGGTGACTTGGTGGTTTGGGCAATCCCTTTTGTCCATGATTAAATATTTTTAATCTGGGGACATCGAAGGGATCACCATGGACAAGCTACCGTGGTGAAGTGGGAAGCGAAGTTTCCCCTTACGGACTCGATAAGCAAAACCCTTCATAGGAGACGTTAATGCTTTCT
Source organism: Wurfbainia villosa (assembly GCA_025175895.1). Taxonomy (NCBI): domain Eukaryota; kingdom Viridiplantae; phylum Streptophyta; class Magnoliopsida; order Zingiberales; family Zingiberaceae; genus Wurfbainia; species Wurfbainia villosa. The sequence continues at coordinate 21,170,387 of CM046004.1, read as the reverse complement.
ATGGTTGTTACTCATGTTTATTTTTATGAACCTTGAAATGGTTAATACATGTTTAGTTAAATAAATTGCTAAGACCCTTTTGCCATGATTAAATTGTTAGGTTGATTGGGTTAATGTAATTAGAGTTAAAAGTTGTAAAGTTTTTTTAAATGCTTCCGCTGTTATATGCATGAATGTATGATCGCGTAGCACCGCTGCCCGTCTATAGGATGTGTGTTAGGAGGACGGGAAGGGCAGGCGTTACAGTTGAGTCTTTTAAGATGTCTCCTTCTGATACTGCTTAGTAAATCGCTTCTCCCAGATGCAATATCAAGGAACTCCAACTATGCCTGGGGTAGTAAATCGTTGATGGTGTGATATCCCAATCTTCTATGATGATCTCAGCTATCGAGATTGTGCATCATCCTCCCAAAATAACATCGGTAGTCTTCAACTAAGTCTTCGAAGTACACCTTCTCCTCATATATACTAGTTGCTTACAATAGTAGCAGATAAATTGATCCAACAGATAATCTAACTTTGTGTGTTTTCGTGATCCGCACTGCACACACATAATCTAGAGTCTTTCCTGTGATTGTACACACATAATCTAGAGTATTTCCTGTGATTTTGTGGATGTTCACGAGAACATCCTGATGATCTACGGTTGGTCTTCTATAATCAGAAAATAGCTCATAACCCATGACTCTGATCTTGCTCCTTTTATCCAACATTTGGAGACTTCTGATTCTAATAATTTGACCTGCAATATCTTCTTATCGGTCTCCAACTCTTAAACACTTGTATTGAGTCATTTTTAAACTCCTGACTCGATCCAATATCTTCTGGCAGGATCTAGTAGAAGATTCAAACATTCTAATTCAAATGTAAGCCAATAAACTGTGGGTGTCTTAAAACATACATTCACCTTCTTGAGCTATTAGGTGGTCGTAACCTCTGCAAGTCTAACAACTCTACATGGTACTCCCATTACCAACCAATCACCCTACTTGAAGCTCAATAATTCCTTGACAACAAGTCAAAGGAATTAACATGGGGGAACTACTCTCTCCCAACATCACTAAACTATGACCAAGTGATATCCTATTCCCTGGAGGTTATTTCCTATATCTTTCACCATGTACTGGTTTTATCCCGATAATGGTATGCAACTAACTCTACTTTCTCTGCACTCATAGGTTAAGTACTCAAAAGTACCTTCAAAGTCATAAAACCCTTCACGACCATCTCAGGGATCAAAATCCCTATGAAACACCATATAATAATCCTCGGCTATTTGCATCACACTAGCATACACGCCCTGTCCATTACCCAACAGGTAATGATCTGACTAGCATAGTTAGTGAAAATCCCTAAGACTATAATCTTTGATCTCCATAAGTAATGTGACGGCCTAACCCCTACTTTTTGACTCAGTATCAGTCGACTCTCAAAGGAAATTCACCTTTTTGAAAGCAGGTCCAAGACTCACAGACTCGACAAGTCGTTCCCGTGGTAAACTCAATCACAGTTGAGAATAGCAACTAACACACTACATGTCATTCCCTGTTATTATTCCTTGGCCAAGCAACAAACCTCTAATTAAAATTTACCCTTTGATTCAACTAACTCACAACACCATTTCCATCAGTATAACTCCATGAAGAGGTGGTAGACTGTTATCATCCTAATCGGTTGAACCATAAAAAAATAACAACTTTGTTTAGATCCAGTGAGCAATGACCTTATTTAACCCTTCCCTTGCAGATCCACATATCAGCTTATCTCTAACCACAAACCAAACATACAACCAAAAACCACCACCATCCTCTTCGTTTAGAATCAATCCTTGGTGGACAACCCCTCTATGAGTCTATACGGGTGGCATAACTCTGTCTGTCAACGCCTACTAAACAATTTTGGATAAGTATCTAACTAAAATATAAGGTTGTAGGAAATCTTACATCGTGCTGCTAGGAGCTCATGCCGCTATCAATCCCATTTCACAAAACCAAAATCAAACCAAAACAAAATGACTTCCGAGGTCCAAAACCTAACGAAAACATTATTGTACGACATCGCAACCTTGGCTTTGTTACCAATAAAATTGTCATGCCCCGAGAGTATGTCGAGCCCGATAAACGGACAACATCTCCCCTGTACGTGATACAATATTCTATTGATACAAAGTCTTTCGACCACAACCACACAACATATAAATGTATATAACTAAAGTCATAGCAGAAATCATCACAATAGAGTAAAAAAACTCGACAACACTGCATACCGGTATGACTGACCACAACATAAAGAAAATACCATAACAAATCCGAAGAGACATGTGCGAATACCAACAAATGTCCAACCATACAATCTACCATATAAAACCAAGTTCATAATAAGAAACATCCAAAACTAAAGGAAAAATAAATCAAAAGTCAGGACCCCCAGAAGTGTGATGAGAAGATATCAACCAATGATGCTCTAAGCCCATCTTAAAGTCGGCTACCTGTTACCTTGGTGACAAGAAACCCAGGGTTTGTGGTGGTGAAACTCAGCGATAATATGAAAAAGAAGTGCATGCATAATATATATCACATGAGAGTCAACAACATACAGGCTAAAGGTGTATCAGATAACCACTAGCATAATGTAACAAAAGCGCATACCAAAGATCAACTAAACAATATAAGGTACTAGCATACTTGGAGCTCTGTCGCTCTACAACTCATACAACCTGAACACATAAGTCACAATATAAACCCATACAACATGAAAGAACATCACTAAGCATGTAATCAGCACACTGCCCTAGAAGGCTATAAGCAACATCATCAATGAACCTAATCGACTCTATACAACATCATGCTATTGATCATGGGCATACAACAGTCCGGTCCAACTCTACACTGGTATCCCATACACGAACATATAGAATATGCAAGTAGCATGCAAGATTATGCATAACCAAATGCAGGAAACATAGCACAAACAAATGCAACAGTACAACATGCATATATATAGACTGTATCTATATATATTGCTCACACTCACATACATATATATACATAAATATATGTATATGTATATATATGAAAATGCCCTCACACATGTCAATGCAAATGCATGGTCATGCCTGTGCACCCCACTCGCTACCACGACCCCAGTGTGGCCTAGGTGGCACGACATGACAACTGTCACAACTAAACAACAACCACTACTCTCGAGTTGTCGAGTGGGGAGTATGAATAAGTAGTGATAAGCTAAAGAGCTACAGGCTACACAACAAAAGTCCTTATTGTTGGCCACTCTGACTGACACTACCTATGAGTGGTCGAGTGCCACACACACAGGATAACTGCACGGAACTCCAACTACCACTATCAATAGTGGTCGAGTGCAGCACAATAAATGAACTTCCCTCACACCATTTACTACTACCACGAGTAACGGTGGAGGCAGGATGACTGATGACCCTCTCAACCACAAGGGAGACCAAGTCGTCAGCATGCATACAAATGTGATGAATGCACAACTATACACACGTACATCAACAACAACTCTCTATCCCACAAATAGTCATACACAACTGACAATCAACCATGTTAAGCACTACCGACAATCCACACAACCCTACACCAATACACGATCAATAATAGGTATCCAACATTAAAGAACATAATAGGACAATCACCTCCATCCTCAGAACATCTCCCACAAGGGACATATTCTGATGATACAAACCTGATCCACTTCTATACTCATCTACAAACATATAATTATGCAACTATAGATCCATATACCCTAGCTACTGTAAACTATAACAATGATGAATGAAATGTAATAACAACAACGAAACTTCTCAAAGTGCAAAGATTAAGTATCAAGCAATAGAATAATATGAATGGAGTCAAGGTAATGGTATTGTCAACATAAATATCTTGCACAAGATATATCTACTAACTGACCAGGGTAAGAAATTACCCACTTGCTATGTAGACTATGTCGATAGTCTTCACGTCCATGGCCCTATCTTGAATCAAGGTCTTGAAATCAACATCCTTGATTAATTTCACCCGTACAACTTCGTGCCCTAATTTTAGGATCTCATATATCAATCCCATAGTCGAATCAAAGGCAAATGATCCTAACTAGCAGCCTTCACAAATAATCTAACGTAATAACATCACCAACAAGATAAATGGTAAAATCAATCCCCAATCACAACACCTAACTTACAGTTTTCCTATGCTGCATATAACTCCAACATTAACAACATTACCACTATAATAATAGACAAGATTCCAATTGCATAACCATATTGCATCAGATCCACTTACCTCACTCCAAATCAACCAGCCACAGCTTCTTCTTGATACACCAGACAATCTGATCAGAACTAGATGGAGATATTTTAGAAAATATAAATCTGATTGATTCACTGAACTCAAGCCTCAGATCTACCATGAATAGCAATGCCTATGCTCTTCCTAGTCACAATGCAACCCCAGCCATTAACGATGGAAAGTTGTGTGCTCCGAATAAGACATCATCACAGAGACGTTCAGTCATCGACCCCCCCTCTCAATATCAAGATCACCTCATGAGACGGTGGCAAATCAAGATCTAGGTCGTTGAGAGGATCGAGTAATGATTATGCTTCCTGGAGGCAAGGTCAGCCTTTTGGAAAACTCTTCTTTTGCCCCTAATTGAATTACAACTATTCAATATTTATTAAAAGTAATTGAAACTAAATTTTTAGACTTATTACCTCGGCATTTTTGATGATATTAAAGAAATATGACAAACTAAATGCTTCGAAATTCTGGAAATAGGGTTTTCGCTGTGGATTTGTGGTGGTTGTGAGTCTTTTTATCGTAGCTTGGTGTTGTTCTTATAGACGGGATCCAGTCAACTTGAAATAGTCCAATCGACTGAATTATAGTCGACTGTAATTAATTTTACCATTTACTTCACTACCTAAACTTTTCCTACCATTTCATTTCAGTTGACTTAAACGATTTCAGTCGACTGAAGTCGCGTTTTACCTTCTCGATACTCGGAAGCAACTGAGCTGATTCTGTCGACTTTTTTTTAGTCAACTGAAATCACTTCAGTCGACTGAATTCAGGTATTTACAATTTTTGTGGATTTTTATGTTTAATTTGATTCAATTGAGTTTATTAGGTTAATTTCATTGATTTACTTAATGTTTTTTATTTGATTAAGTTAGTTGGATTGAATCGATTAGATGATTATGTTTAATTAAGTTTAGTTTAGTGGGTCAACTAAGTTTGTTTTAGTTAAATTAGGTTTAGTTTAATTAAGTTTAAGCAAAGTTATTAAGTAGTTTGTTAAGTTAAGTGAATTGTATTAAGCTAATTAATCTTGATTAAGTTCTAAATCATCTCACCTAGACTAGGTTTTCAATACACTTATTCCTATGGATTTTGTGAGATGATGATTTCTTTTAATCTTAATTAAATTTAATGAGCAATTTAAAATTTTTTAAACTTGTGTTAGATTCAAGCTTAGTTTGAGCTAGTCGAGTAAGTTTTTTCAGCATTGACTTCCACGTCATGGCAAGGCACATGGCCTTCTTTGTTATCGGAGCAACGACCACTTCCTAGACAAAGTCAATGAAGGAATCAAGTAATTGATTCGCTTTGGACTAAGACTTGGTCTAACTAGTCAAAGACTTAGTGAGTTAGCTTTAGTCAGTTCCACTCGACTTAGTGCACCAAGTCGTGGCAAGGCACATGGCCTTCTTGGATATCAAAGCAACGACCACTTCCTAGACATGCACTTCGAAGAGCTTTCCTAACTTACTATCAGTTCACTTCGTCTTAGTACTAGGTTGTTCAAGTTTAAACTACTTTATTTCCTATCTAGTCCATTCTAAATTAAGCAAGTAAAGTAAACTAAATCATGCAAGAGTTTAACTAAACAAAGAAACAAACAAGGTTTTAGCTTCCCCTAAGTGGTAGCTAGTTTGACTTTTGTTCACTAAGTGAACTTGACTCTTAGGAATCCAAAATTGATTTGGTCCAATTTGGTTGACTAAGATAGACTTAGGAACCAATGCTTGGACTCGATTCTTAGCATTTCGGCCAAGTAATGACATGTATGATTTATAGGAGGATTTAGCTTTGCATCCAAGTCTGGACATGTTGTACACGGCTCGCTGAGATCCAAGCATCATGTTGAGAAACTTGGAGCCAAAAGTGAACCTTTCCAATGATCCGGTTAGATGTTCTACTTGCCTTTTTAGGACTGAGTTCTCTTCCTCAAGCTTTGCAAATTGAGTTGAGTCTCTATCCTTAATTTGGCAAGTTAAAGTCTTCGAGTTGACTTGCTCCTTAAGTACTTGGACTTTCTTACATAGCGAGTCGACTCGATTCTCGATCTTAGCTAACTTCCTACCTAAACATGCAATTATATTGTACAACTTATCTTCTAATGGAGAAGTTACCTTATTTAGTCCTTCGGAAACGGATGCGGATCCATGGCTTCTCTCGGATGTTGGTGCAATCGATCCAAGTCATGATTGACTAGACTCGAGTGGGACTCGAGTAGAGTTTTGATGTTCGACAATAGTTTACAAATCTGGTTAGACCACATGACTAGTGGATGGTATGCGACATCCAAGGGAGACTATTGGAGAAGCCCATGTTTGGTGACTTAGCAAGGAGAAGTCCAAGTATGGATACTTGAAAAGGGAAAATCCAAGTCGGTCAAGGGAGACCAGACACTTGGTGAAGGAAAGACCAATGGGGAGTTGGCGAGGGAAGTCTCGGTAGGTCTGGGAGACCATGCATGGCAAGTGAAGTCCCAGACAGGGAGTCTTGGCAGTGAAGTCCCAGAGGCGTGACCTCTTCTTGGCAATGAAGTCCCAGATAGAGAGTCTTAGCAAGGGAAGACTCGGCTGATCAGGGAGATCGACCTTGGCAAATGTAGACCCGAGAGCATCACGATAGCTGATAGAAGCACTAGAAGGCTAGCACAAGGATGAAGAGTCTCAGACTCGAGGGATCCTGGAGGCGTGAGGTTGATGGAAGTGGGTTGAAGGCTTAGGTCTAGGCTTAGGGTGAGTATCAAGTATAAAGGGATCATACTTGGGGTATTAAACCTTAGAGGTATAGCAGTCGACTGGTAGGTTGGATCAGTTGATTGGGCTTCATTTGTAGGAAAATAGAAGCAAGTTGGGCTCAACCAGCACCTCGACTAGAGGCTTGTCAAGGCGACGCCTCGACTGACATGGGATAGTCAAGCCACGAGACAAAGAAGAGTCGAGACAGTGCTATGGAAACACTCGACCAGCACCTCGACTGGAGTATTAGTCGAGGCGGTGACTCGACTTGAGGTGTCGACTGGTGCCTCGACCAGACCGTCTTGAAGGAGGCTCAGAGGCGAGGCACGCTCGACCAACACCTCGACTAAAGTCTAGTCGAGGCAGTGCCTCGACTGGAGTATGCGACTGGCGCTTCGACTGCTTTCAACACAGGTATGAAGATGGTGGCACAAAAGCAAGGTGGCTCGACTAGCGAAACGACTGTTGTAATTCCAGAAACTTTGATGAAGCTTTATAAAAGGAGGATCGAGGGCATCTTCGAGAAGAGATATCTTGGAGGTTTTAGGGGCAATTTGAAGGGAGGTGTTGCTACATTTCAGGGCCTTCAAAGTCATCCCAAAGCGATCTACAAGCAAGCATTCAAAAGCCCTAAATCTGTAACATGTGTTCCTTTGCTTTTGTATTTGCTGTATTTTCTTGTTTTATTCTATTCTTATTGTTGTAAGAGCCTTGTGAGAGGTTCCTCCACCTCCGGTGTGTTCACCGAGAAGGAGAAGTGATATAGTGGTGGTCTTCATCACTAGAGTCCGCTAGGGCTCGCCTGTGGCGTAGGAACTATGGTTCCGAACCACGTAAAATCGTCGTATTGTGCTTGCTGTGTGTTTTGTATGTGTATCTGTATTTGTATTTGTGTTTCCGCTGCATACTAACAATTGTAGACAAGCACGACGATCGAAATCTATCAAGCGAACAAAATCAACACAAAAAGCTATTCACCCCCCCCCCTCTAGCGACGCCAACGATCCTAACAAGTGGTATCAGATCGAGGTCGCTCTTCAAGGCTTAACAACCAAGAGAGCACGCTAGAGGGAAGAAAGAAGATGGAGGATCCAAATTTTGATTTTGGATGGGACATCAATGTGCCTCCTCCATATGAACTCTATGGAGCTAAAGAATTCGATCAATAGAAGGTAAGAATGGAACATTTTCTAATGTGTGAAATAGAAAATTGGTTAATTTTGATGCAAGGAGTTGAAGTTCCTATGGACAAGAAGGGAAGATTACTCAAGAAAAAGAAATGGACAAAAGAGCAACTAGAACAATTCGAAAGAAATGATAAGGTAACATAATTGTTATTAATTTTGTTACCTAATGAGGTTATGTCTAGATTAGGTGAGTTTAGGGATGCTAAGGAATTATGGAGCAAGGTAACCAAGCTTCATGAAGATTCCTCATCCACACAAATGGAGAAGCCTCAAGAAGAAGATAGTCCATCTTCATCCCAACCTCATGTAGACTCGAACGTTGATAGATGTTCAATTTCCGACGAATACATGGAAGAAATAGTCGAAGCCTCCACTTCAAGAATTGAGGGGGAGCCTAGATCTTCAAACTTGGAACAAGAACAAGAGGAGGAGCCCTCTACCTCTGAGAAAAATGAAGAAGAAGTCCAAAGTTCTCCAATCATTCAAGAAGGTAATTTAAATGCAATTGTTAAAGATAAAAGTCATATAACATGCTTTGAGTGTAGGGAAGTATGACACTATAAGAGTAAATGGCCAATTGTGCTTCGTTCGGTTACGTATTGCTTTCACCTTTTGGCCAAGAAAATCAAGGCTGGGCCCGGCTGTAGGCCAAAGGGCATATGGTATTGCTTCAGAGTGCCTAAGCAGAGGACATTACGAGCCAATGTCTAGGGAGTCACCTGCGGAGCAAAGAGAGAGTTCAAGTGTAGGGGGAGCTAAGGCAAACCCTAAGGTAATTTTAAATAATGCTCTTCCTTAACGTAATGTTACAAAGCATGATCATAACTTTAATGCACTTGCTATTCATCATGACAAAACACATGTTAAAAATAGATTTTATTGTTTTGGTGCTAAGCATGTCAATTTAACTAAGGACAATGCTAGATCAACCTTACCTAAGGATAGAAAGGTAGAGAACAATAACTTAGGCATCAACCCTAAATGGATTAGACATATGCCTAGGAAGAAGAATATCTCAAGAGTCAATGAAAAATCAAAACTTGAGATATTAGAAGTTGAAAATCAAGCTTTGAGGTCAAGGCTTGAAAAATTAGAAAAGACTCTTCAAAAGATGAAAAATATGATTAATGGGTCAAATGAACAAAACTTAGGCTATAGGATGCAACGTGCATCTAAGGACAAGCAAGGCTTGGGTTACAAGCTTAGGTCCAAGGTAGATAAGCCTACCTACCATAGTATTCCATATAGTTATGGAACAAGTTCTAAGTCTAGGAAAGACAAGGTCACAAGGGAAGTCATCCCTAGAGTTGACCATGGTAAGTGACTAGTGGCTAAGGTTTCAATGAAATCTAGGAAAGCCACTAACAAGGCTACAAGGGAAGTAATCCCTAGGGTTAACCTTGACAAGACAAAAATGACCAAGTGTTAGTTCCTATATGATCTATATATCTCCATAATGGTATGATATTGTGCACTTTGGGCCTAAGCCCTCATGGTTTTGTTTTTGGGATTTACCCAAAAGGTCTCATACCAATGGATATATCTTTTAATCTTATAAGCACATGATCTTTTCCATGTCTTACCAATGTGGGACTTTTATTGTATTCTCAATACTCCAACAATCCCCCCCTCCACCTCAAAAAAAGGACCATATTGACCCCCCTCAAGCCTATCTATCCTCGAAGGACATCCTCTGCTTGATGTCCGATCATCAACCCAGACTTCGCCAATCTGCAGTCCTCGACCGGTGGACTTCCCCGCCAGCTTGTTCTTTCTTCTCATACAAGACTTCTGCCCGATTGTTTGGTCCTCCCAACCCAACTAGACTTCCTGCCTAGTATCTGGTTCTCTTGATCCGGACATGAGAGCTCAAGTTCCTTCATTCGAGGTTCATGGCTTGACATGGACCATGACTTTGATATCATTAAAGTTGTCACGCCCCGAGAACATGCCATGCCAAAAAGCAAACGGATGACATCTCCCCTGTACGTGGAAACATATCGTGTTAATACAAGACCCGTAGGCCACAACAACAACAACACATACATATATATATATATATAAACAAACTACAATGGAAACTAACTACAACAACATGACAAACTACACAGTGCATACTGGTATGACTGACCACATCATACATAATGGAACCTCGACAAAATCTGAATCCACAAGTCCACACATAGTACATCACGAAAACTCAAAATACAATACACCCATACGGAAAGCCCATAACGACCACCAGAGTCTCAGAGATGAGATGAGATGTCTGCCAGTGGTGCTCTAAGATTTCACAAAAACTTCTACCTGTTACCTGGGTGACAGAAAAACCCAGGTTCCGTGGTGGTGAGTAAAAACTCAGCAGGTAATAGGAAAAACATGTATATATCAAATATCACATGTAATTCAACAACATAACCTAAAGGTACAACAGGTATACTAGCACAGTATATAAATGCATGCATATACCATCTAACCAAATAAACAACGTATAACGCAGACAAACTTGAAAGTCTGCTACGCTACTCTGATCCAACCTGAGCATATATCCAACATATATAAAAGGAAGAGTAATACTAACTTACAATATACTCATGAAACAAGTCAAGGTATCTAATGGTCTGTCCAACAAATATACAAGTATGCGACACAACCGTATAACAGATGCAAGAAACATGCATGAATATGATGTATAACGAAATGCAGCAAGCATAGTACATCAAATGCAACATCACAATAAGCATATATATATATAGACTGCATCTACATATATATTAATCACAACCATCCATAAATATATATACATGCATATATGTATATATATGGTAATATGCAAAGCACCATAAGATACGGCAATGCAGCATGCATGGTCATGCCTGCGCACCCCTACTCGCTACCACGACCTATAGAGGATCGATTGGAAGCTAGAGGGGGGGTGAATAACACTTTTTCATTTCTACAAGAATTATTAGCGGAAGCACAATAAAAATAATATAAGTAAACACGAAAGCGCAATGCTAACAAGGCCTTTACGTGGTTCGAAGATAACGCTCCTACTCCACGGCGATCCTTAAGGTGGATCAACCCAAGAAATTCCACTAAGAAGCTTTCTCTTTTACAAACCCTCCTCTTCTTACAAAGAATGTAGATGAAGATAAGAGAGGAGGAGGAGAACTAAACACTTGAAAGCTTTAGAAAACTTGTGAGGGCTTGAGAGAAAGATTAGAATATAAGCATTAGCCCTCAAAGCCACCACCAGCCCTCTATTTATAGAGAGAGGGATGTTTTTCCCATTGGGCTACCATCAGTCGACTGATGTACAACATCAGTCAACTACCGCCAAAGCCAATGACTTCTGGCTAGGCAGATCCACGGAGATACGCAGCCGTAATTTCCAATGGCTGCCTGATCAGTCGACTGAGAAGCGATCAATCGAGTGATCGCCGTGCGGAGTCGAGTGAGACTCCATCTGTGCCCATCTTCGGCATGATCAGTCGACTGCCAGTATTGGCAGTCGAATGATTGCCTGATCAGTTGACTGCTAGCTCCTAGCAGTCGACTAATCGTCAGGGTTTCAGTTTGACTCAGTCGAGTACCTGACCAGTTGAATGATACTCATCAAGTATGAATAACTCATAATTGATTTTACCCCCTAGACCTAGACTCAACCTTCTAGCTCTTCCTTAAGTCTTGCACCTCCAGGATCCCTCCAAGTCTGCGACTTGTTCATCCTTTGCGCTTTGCTTCCAAGAGCTTCCTTCTGTTTTGTCATGTCTTTGGTTTCCCTTTGCCAAAGCGTGCTTGGACTTTATGCCGCCAAGACTACATGCTTGGACTTACGCTGCCAAGACTTGCCTTTGGACTTCCTTTGCCAAGATCACACTTGGACTTTGTCTTAACTAGGTCTTCATACTTGGATTTTTCCTGTCACTTAAACATGTTCACAATTAGATCACAAAGCATTTCCTAACTTAAATGATTATCCAAACATCAACACATATAAATGCTTGGGGCATTGTTGCACCAACAATCTCCCCCTTTTTGATGTTTGGCAATCATTTAAGTCAGGTCTTTAAAATATTCACATAATCATATTTCCAATATGGACGCTATCTTCAATCATGCACATAATCATATTTCCATCATATTTTCAATATGAATTCTAACTTAAACATTTCTTCTCCCCCTTTGACATACATCAAAAAGAGAAGGATTCATGAATTACATAAAAGGATTAAATTTGTTGAAATCTTGAACTAAGGTATAAAGTTGAAATTAAGCTCCCCCTTAATCCAAGATATGGTTCATGATGAATAAATAATTTGTGGAGCAAAGCCTAACAAAAAATTGAAGGTTAAATCCTCACTTTGCACCAACAATATAAGTTTGGGGATGAAAAGATATATATTATGAAACTCCCTCAAAAATACTACATAGAACTGTCCTAAAAACTTGTTAATACCGAATATTGTCATACCATAGTTTTAGGGTATTGAAAGATACTCTTAAATGCAAGAAATAGATATTTTTATCAGAAAATATAGTGTATCAGTCGACTGGTTTCTGACGCAGTCGATTGATACACCTGAAATCCTAATTTCAGTCTTTTCAGCCCAACTTCAGAAATGCATTAGAAATTCTAGAAACCTCAAAAAATCATGAAATTTTGTGTATACATTTCTGAGATCATTATCTATCAAAGAAAAATAATTTGAAAAATATATGTTTTCCAGATTGCAAGATTGATACAAACTTAGAAACTAACAAAAGTTCTAATAATTTTGCAAACTTTGTATCACTTTTGTCTCCCACTTGAAAACTGTTTCTCAAAATATGATAAACATAGTTTAAATTATGTTTTATTTGGTATTTCCAATCATATTCTTGGAGCTATATATGTTGGGGGATCGAAACGGCCGGCTAGAGGGGGGTGAATAGCCCTCAATCGATGGGTGTCGGAATTCGCTCGTTCTCATTGCGTTGCTTGTCTACGATTGTTGTTAGCGCAGCGGAATAACAATAATAATGAAAATAACAACAATACACAATCACACAACACAAGATATTTGTGGTTTGGAACCAAATGATTCCTACTCCACGGGCGAGCTCACCGAGCTCTAGTTATGTACACGGTACTAACTAAACTCCTTCTTGACTACACGTCGGAGGTGGAGAAACCTCTCACAAGCAATTACAACAGTAATATACAAATACAAACAAGAATACAAATACAATACAAAAGAAACACTTTTCACCGATTGCTTTTGATCACTTGTTTGTTGCTTGCTTTGATTGGCTCTTGAAGGACTAGAATGCAGCAGCAATTCCCCTCCAATAGCTCCACAAAAACCATTGCAAAAACCTCCATCTCGAGCTCCTTTTATAACCTGCATCGAGCTATTTTCGTGCCTAGCAGTCGACTGCCAAAAGGCCCCAGTCGACTGCCCCTGTAGCCATTGTCTCACAACGTCCAGATCCAAGTCAGACAAGTTCCAACGAATCACCTACGATCGCGATGATGCCCATCACCGACCGTGACCTAGTAGTCGATCGCCCAATTGGCTCACGGAGCGCGTTACGTGCTCGCGACACTCCCATCGATCGATCGCCATCCTCGGCGTCATCATTGCTCGACATCGGCCGACATCGACATCATCGGGCCGACCATGGCAATGACCGCCAAGCACAAAACCCTAGCCTTACACCAGTGAAACCCTAGTCGACTTGGATCAGTCGAACCGGCACCTATGCCAGTCGACTGATGTCGGGCAAAAACTCAAACACCAAGTTGTTTTAGCATTTGACTGTCGGGTAAACCCTCAAACATCAAGTTTGAGCCTCCGACACTCAGTCTTAGCCACTTGGCCAAGTCCACCTTATCCCTCATGGAGTTTCCCACTGAAGCTCTCTTCCCTCGGCCTACATCCCTCGGATGCGCCAAGCGCACGACTTCGCAATGCCATCCTTCGTGTCTCATAACCTAGAAGTATGCTTCCCTTTGGGCTCACTCCATTCGCTCCCCGTCCGACGGTCCCTCGGATGCACCAAGTGCACGGCTTCGCAATGCCATCCTTCACCGACTCAAGGACCCGAGCCTAGTGAACTTGCCAAGTTCTCAAGACTTACCAAATGCACCAAGCGCACGGCTTCGCAATGCATTTCTCACCAAGCACCAAGCGTACGGCTTCGCAATGCTTTGGATTTCCCTTGCCAAGCACCAAGCGCACGGCTTTGCAATGCTTTAGACTTTCCCATGCCAAGGCTTCCCCCTTGGACTTCCACACCAAGCTCCATGCTTGGATTTTCCATGCCAACCCCATGTTGGACTTTCCCATGACAATCCCATGTCATGAATTTTGTCTATCATCAAAATACTATCAAGGTACTGCTCGAGTCAAACTCGAGTCAACCTGGGCCGATTGCACCAATAATCTCCCCCTTTTTGATGATTGACAAAACTACCATCTCAAGTCTACCAATTCTCCCATATTGGCAATTCTCATATCCCAATGAGAATTCCAACGAACCCTAATTGGTAACTTGGTAACTTCTCCCCCTTTTTGACATTACATCAAAAAGGTCCTCCCCAAGGGTATGAATGTCTCATATCCCAATGAGATCTTACAATCTCTCCCTTGGAGGAACACATGCCTACAATCTTTCTAGTGATCCCATATCACTTAAAGAGAGGCAACCCAATTTTCCTCCCATGAGGAAATACACATCCATCTTCCCATAATGGATACCTCCCCCTACAGGCTTGCTCCCCCTTGACCATTACACCAACAATGTCCTTGGAGAGTCCCTAAGCCAATAGGAACCAAACAAAATTAAGGCAAAGTTCAACAATGAACTCTCATCCACCTTAAAATTGATACTCACCCTCAACCCAACTCCTAATCCATATCCAATGGATTTCCACCCTCTCTAATGCTCTCCCAAGCATATCCTAGGGTTAGGAGTGGTTAGGGGACCAAAACACAGCTGAACATGGGCCTAACCAACAAGGTTTACCCGAAATCAGCATTTTCAATCGATCACGTCGAAACTAGTCGACACACTCATCACCGACCGGCCTCCTGGCGATCGATAATCACATTTAGTTTTGAATTCGAAATGACTTTCCGAAATTCATAAGTAAATATACATAAGTAGATAAATCTTGAAATTTGGTATGTATATTACTTATCATAAACACTATGAGTGAAAAATATTGGAAAATTATTTTACCCATTAAATTAGGTGATTGATACAAAGTCCAAAATTTAAGAAAAGCTTCAATAAAGAGCCCTCTTTGTATCATCCCATTCAATGGTGATAGCTATCAAAAGATAGGCTTCACCAAGGTTTTTCAAAAAGTTTTCAAAATGTTTTTAAAACCTTTAATTTCTTTTCCTTAAACATATCACTTATATCTAGATGTGTAACACACATTCAAGGCAATTAATCTAGTGAGATGTGGGTTTTTATTCTTTTAATGGTCTCATGCATATTTCTAGGCAATATTATTTGATTCCCATCAAATCATGTCATAGTCCTTAATTTCATTTTATTTATATGCATGATATGATTATGGCATAGATATGATATAAGTAAAAGTATATGCCAATATCATGATGTCATGGCATGTAAATGAGATCTAGGCATTCATGACATCTAAACATAAATCTAAACATGATCATGACATTTTTATAGATAAAAATGAAAATGATGTCATCACATGGTAAGACAAACAAATCATGCCAAGTAAAATATACTAAGGTACAGAATACCTAAGTGTGAAAATTAATTTGCCATTTTTAGGGATTAAATACATTTTGCCTTAATGCCATTATTTCCTTAGTGTGCCAAAAACCCAAAATGGCACACCAATACTTCTAAGACCTAATTGTGCCAATTTAAATCATTTTAAAACTTTTCAAACCATATTGGCACATCCTAATGTGTCAACTCATCATGGCTAGGTTAACTACCCATCCACTTAGGGTTGACACACCCTAACCCATCTAGCGTGAATCGATCACGCTTCTAGGAACCCAATACCTATTGGAGCTCCTTGGGTTAACAAGGTATTCCCTAGGGATAACTTCCCTAGATACCTTCCTAATGACCCTTTTAGGTTTTGAATCCATAGTCTTTTGGGTCTTACTTGGGTCAACTCTAGAGGTGACTCATCCATTGACCTTCTTAGTGGCATTCTTGGTTTTCCTTAAGTCCTTAGCCACTAAGCAAACACCATGGCTAGACATAGGGATAGCTTCCCTATTAGCCTTGGTTTTTCTAGACCTAGATGTCGTCCCATAATTAAATGGAACATTATGGTAGGACATAGGTTTGTGACCCAAACCCTTCATGCCCTTAGATATTTCTTGTTTCCTAGGCCTTGACTTTTGTACATTAGACCCCTTAACCGAATTTGATATTATTGCTAGGGTCTTCTCCAATTTTTCTAGCCTTGACCTCAAGGCTTGGTTTTCTAACTCTAATTTTCCCAATTTTGAATTTTCATTTATCTTTTGGGAACTGTTTTTCTTTTTAGGCATATGCCTAGATTTCTTGGGATTAACACCCAAGTTTTCTTCAATTCTCCTAATTGACTCCCTAGGTAAAATAGATCTAGTGTTTTGAGTCCTAGGTTTGTCCTTAGAGAAACTAACATGCTTAGCACCTAAACAATAAACCTTATTGTTTCTCCTAGCATGATTTTCATTAATAATGGCAAGAGAACTAAAATAATTTTTGGCATGCTTTTTAACTTTAGGAATTGAAGGTGCATTAACTAAATGTACCTTAGGGTTAGCTTTAGTAGCTCCCCCTACATGAGTCACACCTTCTTGCCCTTTCTTCCTCCCCCAAGGGCATTGGCTTCGGTAGTGTCCCCGTTGGTTGCACTTGAAGCACACAATGTGCTCTTTGCTCTTAATTGAGGAAACACTGGCATCGTTTGACTTTGGGTTGACTTTTGGTGTCGATGCCTTCTTTTTAGCCAATTTAGGGCATTTGCTCTTGTAATGCCCTTTCTCCCTACACTCAAAGCATATTATGTGATTTTTATTTAAAATAATAACACTTGAGTTACCTAGGGAGGTGGTGGAGGCCTCTTCTTGATCTTCACTTCTCCCGGATGTGGATGCTTCTTGTTCTTGCTCCGGGATGGAAGATTGCCTCTCCTCCCCCTCAATGCTAGAGGTGGAGGTCTCCACCAAGTCATCAACATCTTCAAATGTTGTGGGTTCTTCTTCCTCGGCGTTTTCTTCTACTTGTGCCGGTTGGGAATTTTCTTGGAAATTTATTATCTTATTCCATAGTTCCCTTGCATCCCTATAATCACCCAATCTAGACCAAATAGTGTTAGGTAACAAATCACTAATCAATTTAATTACCTCGAGATTTGTCATGAAGTTCTTGATTTGGTCTTGGGTCCACTTTGATTTTTCAATGGGCTTGTTGTGTTTGTCCCTAGGCATCTCAAAATCATATTCTATAATAATCATATAATCAAAATCAGTTTCAAGATATACCTCCATCCGTTTCCTCCACCAAGCAAAATCTCCATCGAATTTCGGTGGATGTACGAAGTCGGCCATTTTGTAGTGCTCTCGCGGCGATTAGTCCTTGAAGAGCTACCTCGGCTCTGATACCACTTGTTGGGAGATCGAAACGCAGTTACGTATTACTATGATCCGGAAAAGACCTGTGATTTACGTCAATTGGTACTTGTCTAATTATTGTTGTGTACTTGATGGAATAAAAATAATAATGAAACTAACAACAATACACAATCACACAACACAAGATATACGTGGTTCGGAACCAAATGGTTCCACTCCACGGGCGAGCTCACCGAGCTCTAGTTATGCTCACGACACTAACTAAACTCCTTCTCGACTACACGTCGGAGGTGGAGAAACCTCTCACAAGCAATTACAACAGTAATATACAAATACAAATACAATACAAAAGAAACACTTTTCACCGATTGCTTTTGATCACTTGTTTGTTGCTTGCTTTGATTGGCTCTTGAAGGACTGGAATGCAGCAGCAATTCCCCTCCAATAGCTCCACAAAAACCATTGCAAAAACCTCCATCTCGAGCTCCCTTTATAACCTGCATCGAGCTATTTTTGCGCCTAGCAGTCGACTGCCCCTGTAGCCGTTGTCTCACAACGGCCAGATCCACGTTAGACAAGTTCCAACGGATCACCTACCAGTCGACTGATGATGCCCATCAGTTGACTCATGACCCTGTAGTCGACTGCCCAATCGGCTATGGAGCGTTCTGTGCTCGTGACACTCCCATCAGTCGACTGCCATCCCTCGATAGTTGACTGCTGTCGGCATCATTCGACTGCCAAGCACAAAACCCTAGCCTTACACTAGTCGAACCCTAGTCGACTTGGATCAATCAAACCGGCACCTATGCCAGTCGACTGATGTCGGGAAAAACCTCAAACACCAAGTTGTTGGAGCATCTGATCGTCGGGTAAACCCTCAAACATCAAGTTTGAGCCTCCGACACTCAGTCTTAGCCACTTGGCCAAGTCCACCTTATCCCTCATGGAGTTCCCCACCGAAGCTCTCTTCCCTCGGCCTACGTCCCTCGGATGCGCCAAGCGCACGGCTTCGCAACGCCATCCTTCGCATCTCATACCCTAGAAGTATGCTTCCCTTTGGGCTCACTCCATTTTCTCCCCGTCCGACGGTCCCTCGGATGCACCAAGCGCACGGCTTCGCAATGTCATCCTTCACCGACTCAAGGACCCGAGCCTAGTGAACTTGCCAAGTTCTCAAGACTTCTCAAATGCACCAAGCGCACGGCTTTGCAATGCTTTGGATTTCCCATGCCAAGCACCAAGTGCACGGCTTCGCAATGCTTTGGACTTTCCCATGCCAAGGCTTCCCCCTTGGACTTCCACACCAAGCTCCATGCTTGGATTTTCCATGCCAACCCCATGTTGGACTTTCCAATGACAATCCCATGTCATGAGTTTTGTCTATCATCAAAATACTATCAAGGTAATGCTCGAGTCAAACTCGAGTCAACCTGTGCCGATTGTACCAACAATATACACATTAATTGTGTATAAGCCTTCCCAATGATTGGTCCAATGAAGGATTAATGTCTCTAGATGACACTTTGGTCCATAGTAATTCATCATAACAAGCATGATGAACCAAGTGAATCTTCCTAACATCTCACATGTTGTCTAAGTGGCTCAATACAAAAATCATGGTGTCTTAGGTATTTTGTGAGATGCTTAAAGGTATAAATCCTAGGATTTCTATAGGATCATGCAAACCTACACCTTTATTCAACCAAGGACATTCCAAGTTCTCTCCTAAGTGATGAAAATTCTACCTCGGGGAGAGCCTTGGTAAATATGTCAGCTAGGTTGGACTTGGATTCAATGTAATTAATCTCAATGTCCCCCATAGACACATGATCTCTAATGAAGTGATGTTTCACTTCAATGTGCTTGGTCCTAGAGTGATGCACCGGATTTTTGGTCAAATTTATGGTGCACACATTCTCACAAAATACTTTCATGTTGGAGTAAGATAGCTCATAATCCTCTAAGGTATGTTTCATCCATAGTAGTTGAGCTACACAACAACCCATAGCCACATACTCGGCCTCGGTGGTGGATAGGGCAACACAAGGTTGCTTTCTACTACTCCAACTAACTAGGGAGGACCCAAGGAATTGACATTCACCACTAGTACTCTTCCAATCCAATTTACAACCGGCATAATCGGAATCGGTGTACCCAACCAAATCAAAAGACCTAGTCCTAGGGTACCATAGTCCTACATTTATTGTGCCTTTAATATATCTTAGGATTCTCTTAACGGCAACTAAATGAGATTCTTTTGCACATGATTGATACCTAGCACACATACCAACCGCAAATAATATGTTAGGTCTACTAGCAGTTAGGTACAAAAGGCTACCAATCATGTTCCTATAGAGTGTAAGATCAATTTATTTTCCTTCATTGTCACTATCTATTTTTGTATTGGTTACAATTGGAGTTGAAACTACCTTAGCATTTTCCAAACCAAATATCTTAATAATTTCCTTAGCATATTTGGTTTGGTAAATATAAATTCCTTCACTTGTTTGTTTGTCTTGTAATCCTAGGAAGAAATTTAATTCCCCAACTAGACTCATTTCAAACTCTTTTTCCATATTCTTAATAAAGTCTTGAAGAAGTTCATCATTTGTTAACCCAAAAATAATGTCATCAACATATACTTGGGCTACAAAGATGTCCTTTGATGTTGACATTATGAATAGAGTTTGATCTACACTGCCCCTTTTAAAGTCCTTAGAAATTAAGAAAGATGATAATCTTTCATACCAAGCCCGGGGAGCTTGTTTCAAACCATACAAAGCTTTCCTAAGCTTGTATACATGGTTTGGATAGTCCATATTCTCAAACCCGGGAGGTTGTTCTACATATACCTCTTCCTTAATAAACCCATTTAGGAATGTCGATTTAACATCCATTTGATGGAGTTTGAAACCCATATAGGAGGCATACCCTAATAGTATCCTAATAGACTCTAACCTAGCAACCGGGGCATATATTTCATCATAGTCAAGTCCTTCAACTTGATTAAAGGCCCTTGCAACTAATCTTGCCTTATTCCTAGTAATATTCCCTTGGTCATCTAGTTTGTTCCTAAAGACCCATCTTGTAGTAACGATGGTGTTTTCATTAGGTCTAGGAACTAACTCCCATACTTGACTCCTTTCAAATTGAGTCAATTCATCTTGCATTGCTAAGATCCAATCCGGATCAAGTAATGCATCTTTGATTGTTTTGGGCTCAATTTAAGAAATTAGAGCTATATGACAAGTGGGATCCCTATGAAATGACCTAGTCCTAACACCTTGAGATAATTCACCCACAATTTGATCTAAGGGGTGATTTTGATGAACTCTTATGGTTCTAGGAGGTGTATTAATTTGAATTTGATCATAATTAATCTCAATCCTTTGCTCATCATCGGAATCACCTCTTACTCCCCCTTGATTCAATCCTCCCCCTTTATCATTACCCCCTAAAGTTAAATCTTGGAATTGTTGGGTAATTTCTTGATGTTCATTATTAATATCATCATCAATAGGGGATTTCCTAGGGTATGTATTGGAAGTTTCATCAAATTGGACATTTGAAGATTCCTCAATCTTTTGAGTCCTTTTATTGTAAATCCTATACACTACACTAGTGGATGAGTATCCAACTAGGATTCCCTCATCTGCTTTGGACTCAAATTTACTTAGGTTGTCTTTGGTATTTAAGATATAAACTTTGCATCCAAAAACCTTAAAATAATGAATTGTTAGAATTGTACCATTCCACAATTCAAATGGGGTTTTTCCTAAAAACCTATGAATTAACACCCTATTTTATATATAGCAAGCGGTATTAACCGCTTCCGTCCACAAGTAGCTAGGTAAAGAATATGTATTTAGCATAGTCCTAGCCACCTCTTGTAGGGCACGATTTTTCCTTTCCACAACCCCATTTTGTTGGGGTGTTCTAGGACAAGAAAACTCATGCTTGTACCCTTGTTCTAAGGAAAAGGTTGAGAAATTAGAATTCTCAAATTCTCCACCATGATCACTACGGATCCGATTGATTTTGAGTTTTCTTTTATTCTCTACTCTCTTGCTAAATCCTATGATTATTCCTAGGGTTTCATCTTTATTTTTCATGAAAAATACTCAAGTAAACCTAGAGAAATCATCTACTATTACTAAGCAATATCGACTACCAATCATAGAAGGGGTACTATGACAATCAAATAAGTCCATATGTAAAAGTTCTAAAAGTAAAGCGGTAATAAGTAAAGTTTTACCTTTGTGTGATGTTTTTGATTGTTTCCCTTTTTGGCATGCATCACACATTTTGTCCTTGAGAAATTTGACTTTAGGCAACCCTTTGACTAACTTCATTTTTGCTATTTTGGCTATGTTCTTCATGTTTATGTGTCCTAGCCTCCTATGCCAAAGCCAACTTTCTTCCTCTTTTGCAATAAGATACTTAGTAGAAGCATTAGTAGCATAGGATAAATCAACATAATATATATTTGATTTCCTAAAACCTACTAACATGCAATCATTTAGAGTTTTGTGTCTTATAAAACATTTTGAGGAATCAAATTTAACATCAAAATTTGCATCACATAGTTGGCTTACACTAAGTAAATTAAATCTCATATTTTTAACTAATAGCACTTTATGAATGGCAAGGTTGGGGGATACCTCAATTGTGCCCTTTCCTAGAATCTTAAGTTTGCCACTATTACCAAATGATACCTTTCCCTTGCTAGTGTGGTTGATAGTGGAGAATTTTCTCTCATCACCAGTCATGTGTTTTGAACACTCACTATCAACAATCCACAAGCTTGGTTCTTCTACCTATATCACATGAAAAATTCAAGCCTTAGGTACCCAAATTTTAGGACCACTAGCATCAATTAGAAATTTCTTAAGGACCCAAGCCTTTCTACCCTTGCTTCTAATTATGGATTTTCTACTAACAAGAGATGTAAATGCTACCTCCTTTTCCTTAGGCCTATATTCTAGTCCGGCCTTGTTGTAAATAGCCCTTTGATCCTTAATTATCATGTCTAGGTATTTAAAGCCATTAGTAAATTTTTCTAAATATGCTCTTAGATTACCTATTTCTTTTCTCAATTCATCATTATCATCTCTAAGGGTACATGCATCATCACAAGATAATTTATCACAAGATGGTTCTACATTCTTAAGTGATTTAATTTCTACTTTTAAGTCCTTAATCCTAGTTTTTGATCTATTCAATGCATTTTGGAGGCATGCAATTGTCTTGTAAAGTAAATCTACCCTAGGGGAGTTTTTTACCTCATCATCATCACTTGATGATGATTCGTCGCTTGAGGAAGAGGATGAAGACTCCTCAGTTGAGCTCCCGGCTTCTTCCTCCAAGGCCATGAGGGCTAGATTCCAGGTGGCATGACACACTTCTTCATCATCGGAAGAGTCCTCTATACTTAGGGTGTCCCATGTTTGTGACACCATTGCCTCCTTCTTCTTCTTCTTCTTCTTCTTTTCCTTCTTTTTCTTTTCCTTCTCCACCTTCTTCTTTAGTTCCGGGCAATTTGGCTTGATATGCCCTTTCTTGTTGCAACCATAGCAAGTTACGTTAGGTGTAGAATTTGAACTATTTGAAGACTTACCTCTTGAGGATTGGAACATCCTCCTCACATCTTTCTTGGTGAGTTTCCTTGACTTCCCACCAAACTTCTTGACATAATGGGCCACCACGCTTGTCGATAACTCATCTTCACTACTAGATGAGTCTTCCTCGGATTCGGATGAGGAGGACACTTCTCTTCTCTTTCTTCTTTTTGTCTTTCTTTCCTACAAAAAGAGCTATACCCTTCTCTTTGGATGAAGTGTTAGCTTGTTCATACAATTCAAATTCACAAAATAACTCATCTAACTTAACCAAAGAGAGATCCCTAGAGACCTTATAGGTATCTACCATTGAAGCCCATAAGGTTGTTCTAGGGAAAGCTTGGAGCACATACCTTACAAGGTCTCGGTTGTCGACCTTCTCACCTATTACATGTAGTCCGTTGACTACTTCTTTTAAGTGACCGTGCATTTGGCTCATGGTCTCATTGGTCTTCATGGAGAAACTTTGAAGTTGGCCAATTAGGAGATCTCTCTTGGCTCTCCTTGTTTCCTTGGATCCCTCGTTGAGCTCTATCAACTTCTCCCAAAGCTCCTTCGCCGATTCAAATGGCCCCACCTTGCTTAGTTGCTCTTTTGACAACCCACATTGAAGTGTGGTTGTTGCCTTGGCGTTGTCTTGAGCCTTCTTGGCCATTTCTCTCGTCTAATCCTTTGTTGGTATGGGCGCTCCGTGTTCATCGATCGGCTTCTCAAAACCATCTACAACGCTAAACCAATTTTCAATATCATTCATAAGATAATACTCCATCCTACCTTTCCAGTAGTCGAAGTCATTATCGTCGAAGAACGGAGGCCTCGCCGTGCTATACCCCTCTTGGAAACCCATCTTGCTCCGATTGATTGTTAGAACTTTCGATGCGATCCGGGCTCTGATACCACACCTAGAGGATCGATTGGAAGCTAGAGGGGGGATGAATAGCACATTTTCATTTCTACAAGAATGATTAGCGGAAGGACAACAAAAATAATATAAGTAAACATGAAAGCACAATGCTAACAAGGCTTTTACGTGGTTTGGAGATAACGCTCCTACTCCACGGCGATCCTTAAGGTGGATCAACCCAAGCAATTCCACTAAGATGCTTTCTCTTTTACAAACCCTCCTCTTCTTACAAAGAATGTAGATGTAGATTAGAGAGGAGGAGGAGAACTAAACACTTGAAAGATTTGGAAAACTTGTGGGGGCTTGAGAGAAAGATTAGAATATAAGCATTAGCCCTCAAAGCCACCACCAACCGTCTTTTTATAGCGAGAGAGATGTTTTTCCCGTTGGGCTACCATCAGTCGACTGATGTACAACATCATTCGACTGCCGCCAAAGCCAACAGCTTCTGGCTAGGCAGATCCGCGGAGATACGCTGCCATAATTTCCAATGGTTGCCTGATCAGTCGACTGATCACTTCATCAGTCGACTGATGAAGCGATCAGTCGAGTGATCTCTGCGCGGAGTCGAGTGAGACTCCATTCTGTGCCCATCTTCGGCACGATCAGTCGACTGCCAGTATTGGCAATCGAATGATTGCTGATCAGTCGACTTCTAACTCCTAGTAGTCGGATCGATCATCGGGTTTCAGTACGACCAATCGGCTCATTAAGTATGAATAATTCATACTTGATTTTACCCCCTAGACCTAGACTCAACCTTCTATCTCTTCCTTAAGCCTTGCGCCTCCAGGATCCCTCCGAGTCTGTGACTTGTTCATCCTTTGCGGTTTGCTTCCAAGAGCTTCCTTCAGTTTTATCATGTCTTGGGTTTCCCTTTGCCAAAGCGTGCTTGGACTTTCCGCCGCCAAGACTACATGTTGGACTTATGTTGCCAAGACTTGCCTTTGGACTTCCTTTGCCAAGATCACACTTGGACTTTGTCTTTACTAGGTCTTCATACTTGGATTTTTCCTGTCACTTAAACATGTTCACAATTAGATCACAAAGCATTACCTAACTTAGATGATTATCCAAACATCAACACATATAAATGCTTGGGGCATTGTTGCACCAACACGACCCTAGTGTGGCATAGGTGGCTTGACATGACTACTGTCCCAACTCAACACCAACCACCGCTCTAGAGTAGCCAAGTGGGCAGTATGATCAAGTAGCATATTAGCGTAAAGACCTCGCTACACAACGGGGGTCCTTATTGCTGGTCACTCCGACTGACACTACCAATGAGTGGTCGAGTGCCACACACCCAGGACAACTGCACACAACTCCAACTACCACCGTCTATAGTGGTAGAGTGTGGCACAACAAATGCTCTGCCCTCACACCAGTTACTCCTCGGGGAGTAACCTGGGAGGCAAGATGACTGACAACTCTCTCAACCCCAAGGAGACTATGTCGTCAGAATACATGCAAATGACATAAATATACTGTCACATGTACAGACATCTACCACAGTGTCTCTGTTCAACAGAGAGTCGTACCCATCTGATCAATACACTCTCTATCCTATAGAGAGTCGTACTCAACTGATCGACGGACTCTCTATCCTATAGAGAGTCGTACTCAATTGATCATAACTCTCTATCCAATAGAGAGTCGTACTCAACTGATTGACGCACTCTCTATCCTTTAGAGAGTCATACTCGACTAATCATATCAAGCTGGGACCACCGGTCTGTAGCGACACACTAATCACCCTTCACTTGACCATTACACAACACATGGTTGGTAATAAGTAAGCAACATATGGGTATTGAAATAAATCCTACCTTTAGGGCATTACCTACACAAGGATGAACTTTTACCTAATTTACAAATCAGGTTATCATCCGTACTTCAACATCTACACCCTACTAAATATTTATAGATCTACTTACATCACATCTGTAACTCCTAAATCATGATAAAGAAAAATGTGATATCAACCTTTGAGCAAATATAGCCAACGACAAGTATCAAGCATAAGATAAATAAGAGTAGGGTCAAGATAATATGAACACCTAACATACTCTTATCTATGACTAAATCAAAATGCAATTACATCTACCTGACCAGGGTAGAAAATTACCCACCTGATATGTAATCGGTACTATCCATGTCCATGTCCATGTATCTATCACAATCAAAGTCCTGTAATTAAAAAACATGAAACATAACTAAATGCTATCATAACCCTAATGCTAGAATAATTTCCTAAAGCATAACCCTTATTAATCAATTCAATCATGTAGTAGTGTAATCCTCTACACTTGATTTACTAATCATATTAAATCTATGATATCCTTCACAAATAATACTACTATAACATCCTATTTTAGAGCTAACACATATTCACATCGAATCAATAACAACATTTAAATCTAGGCTTACCTTACAATTGCTTCAATCACACACAGTTTCCTGCTTCAATCGGACCTAAGTCCAAACAGTTGAATTGGAGACAAATACCCACTGATCGCCCTTATCCCTAGCACAAATTCAATCCCAAAGATCGGGTAGCCTGGAATCACAAATTTAACATCAAATGTAAAATTATTACACAGAACACCTTTCTCACCTTTGTTTTCCCCTTTTTCCTTCCAATCCCGTAGCCTCAATCCACCAGTCCCTATGAAGGGGAAAAATCGATAGTGGTGAATCCATCACTCGTGATGGAGAGCTAGGAAGGGATTTACATAGAAATATCAGCAGAAGACATCATAGAAGACTTAGGCAGACAACAACTACAGTTACCCCCAGATGTGGATTGACTCAGTACAAAGGAGAGAGTACAGAACGATGGTCGTATTTATTCGGTATTCTATAGTTGCATCTTATATGATTAAGTGATGGGATCAGATGATCTAGGAAAAATACCCGGATTATTCATCATATAAATGTGACCGAATTGTTGCGGACTGTTGGATCTGATCTTATTCTCTTCGGAGAAAGGAGGAGACTTGCGGGGAGCCTTGGATCGGATCGGCAGATAATTGATCGTTGAGGGTATTACTTTAGTTTACCCTCTGGATTAATATGTTGAGGGATACTTATAGTTTATAGGTATCCTTTTCTAAAAACATTTTTAGTTTGGATTAGAAGGATCCTTTATATCAACTTGTCAGTCAGTGGTATCTCTACCGTCAGGTGAGATGGGGATCAATAATTAAGAAGTCAAGGGATGCCCTTAGACTCTGATAGACATACCTTTACTGTAGACATATCCTTATGGATGGTTAAATTGTTGAAAGTATGGTATGATATGTCTCTCGGATGTGCATATAATCCGAGAGCATACGGATGTAGTTACAGATGAACTCCTAGCCTTGCCATTGCATGGGCAAGTGGAGTAGGCTATCAGAGTGATTTTGGAGATAGTGTCGATATTGAATACTTCATATGAGTGATAATTTTGTTGGTATCAGTGTTGTTAAACACTATAGAAATTGGAAGAATGTAAGTTGTGATTATAGGAGATGTTGGAAGGGATATTTATCTGTCCCAATATTTCTCCTTGAGAAGGATCCAGAACTCTTTGTTAAAAAAGGGATGGACCTTTGAAATTATGCATCGATTATCGATGATGGAATGCGATAGTTGTTGAAAGTAAATATCCTTCATTGGGGATAGATGATCTATTTAGATCAGTTAAGGACACTTGTGTATACTCTAGGATTGATTTACGACTGAAGCGTTGATATTGTAGTGACATGGTGTCATACAATTATCATTGTTGTTGTGATGATTAATATATCATCAACATAGAGTAAAGGGGATGCAGGTATGTAAAGATGACAATTTCATACTTAGTATGAATTTTATGAGTTTTGATTAATTTGTTAGACTAATTAATGATTTAGTCGCCACTAGATTTGAGAATCATGTATCCTGGACACGATGGGATCAGTTTGTGGTTGTTGGAATTGCGTAACCTGACCACTGTTGATTGTGGTAGTTGGAGTTGCGCACTCGACCACCATAGAAGGTGGTTTTCCATGTATGTTTTGGTTAATACTGTAGATATGGATAAAATGTTTGGCATTACTATACCACGGACTTGCTTAACAAAAGTGATGATAGAAATCATTTAGTCATAAGCTGGTGAAACCATTTTATAGGACCTACACACTGGTTAACTTTTACACGAGTATTAGTTAATCCTTCCAGGGTGGGTAAAAAAGGATGTTGTATGCAAATGCATCGTTTCAGGGATCGAACCAATTCCGATGCAGTTGAATGAGGCATATTTTATGCTTACGACAGTTAAGAAACTATGAGATAGGCTATCATATTCACGACGTGGCTTTAGTAGTTATTATCTAGATTTATAGATGTATGGAGTAGAAATGCTCATTGAATTTAACTAGCTACTAGGTAGCTACTATAGAGTTGCTAGAACACGAACAGTTGCAATAAGTAAGATTGGGCGCTATAGTCTCCCATGCAATTACTAAGTGTGTGGTGGAGGGGATTTTGGACGGTAGATAGACTTCTCTTGTGAGATGATAATTTTTCGTCTCTAATATTGATATGTGTTCCGGACACGCATCCACTTAAGAAAGTGTTGCTACCGGAGGCACCTTATTTGAGATTTGCTATACATCCTTGTGGTACTGGGTTGTACTGAGATTTGAAATGTTTATACTAATAGAACGGTATAAAGAGAGATATAGCAGATTTTGCTGTTCGATGTTTAGTATGCCAGTAGGTGAAAGCTGAAGATCAGAAACTCGCTGGATTACTCTAGGAAATTCCGATTCCGAAATGGATGTGGGAGCATATCACTATTGGTGTCGTTACGGGACTACCTAGAACCCGTAAAGGACATGATGTGATTTGGGTGATCGTGGATTGACTAACCAAATCAGCTCACTTTCTGCCTATTCGTGGTATGGACTTGTTGGATCGTCTGGCAGAGTTGTACTGTCGAGATATTATAAGAGTGTATGGGGTACTTTTGAGTACCATATCTAATAGAGATCCACGATTTACCTCGCGATTTTGGTAGAGTCTGCAATAAGCTATCGGTGCAGAGCTTCTATTCAGTACTGCATTTCATCTGCAGATGGAAAGATAGTCTGAGCGTATCATTCAGACATTGGAAAATCTATTGAGATCCTATGTCATGGATTTTAGAGGCAGTTAGAAGGACCACGTTAATTCAGTGGAATCTGCCTATAACAACTACCACTCTGTTGGGATGTATACTGAAAAGTCTATCTTTTGTATGAACATCTTTATTTTGAAATAAGAATCACATGATCATTGTTTGCATATTTATGGTCATGCATATTGTCTAATACATTGCATTGTAGATAACATGGTGTGTGGTGTCACACGGGAGATCATTTTATTGGCTCCTTGTAAAGTATAAGTAAAGGCTCACAACCGAGATGGTTATGGACAAACCATTGGAATGGTTGTAGTGTGATTTGGTATTGGTTTGTCTTGACCATAGAATCACACTAGTACACTTTGTGTGTATTGAGCAGGACTGACTTAAAGGTGATTCGATTTATTGCTTACTACATAATCGAATCAGACCTCAGATATTATATTGTACATGATCTTAATCCCGATATAATAACGGGCACATATACTTTGTATTCATTTCTTTGATTTACCAATGGGCGAGATTTATAGATTAAATAGATAGTCTCAGTAAGTTGGTAAATGATATTATTTATATGGTGTGCCATTGATTATAGGAGGAAACCGTGTCGTATATATTAGGATGATGATGTCCCCTTGAGGAGCTCATAAGGTTCATCATGTAAACCCTGCAGGTGGACTTGGTCCGACATGATGATAAGGTTGAGTGGTACTACTCATAGAGTTAGATGTTGATTAATTAATAGTCATTAAATTAATTAATCGACGGATATTCGAGATCTTAAACACGGGGAGAAAAATATACAAATAATATATGGAGCCCATATTAACTTATGGGAGTTGGTGAGGTAGATCAATGATAATCCTTTAGTGGATTGGATTATCATTAATGGATCGGACTTTATGTGGGCTTGATCCATTGGGTTGCCAAGATCCAACTCCTCCTCATGGTCTTTATTGTAGCCTATTAAAACCTCATGAAGCCTAGATCCAATGGATGAAAACAAAATTCTAGATCCAACGGTAGAGATTAAATCTCTAGATCCGACGGTTGAGATTAAATCTCTAGATTTGACGGTTGAGATTAAATCCCTAGAACCAACGGTGGAGATTAAAACAAGGCTTATCCCTAACTCTATAAAAAGGGGCTTTAGGGTGGGTGGTAAGGAGAAATAGAAAAGGAATAGGATTAGGGTTTGAGAGGTTTAGGGTTTGGAGGTGTTGGGCGGCCTCAATTAAGGAAAGATTTTCCTTTTCTCTTCCTCTTTCTAGTTGGTCGGCGCCCAAGGTTTGCTTCCTCTCCCTTTCCTGGCATCCAAACCTCCTCCCCTCTTCTCCTTGGCCGGTGGAAAGAAGTCTAGGGTCTCTTCCCTTAGTGTTTTGGCCGGCATTCACTCCCCTTTGTTCTTCTTCTTGGCCGGCGGCAAGAACCTAGCTTGGAGCTTGGAGCTTGGTTGAAAGAAGGAGAAGAGCTTTGTTTCTTATTCTTCCTCTTGTTCGGAGCGAGCAATGAAGGAAGATTGGTGATCTAGGAGCTTCGACTTTTGGTAGATCGTCGCCCACACGACGTCCAAAAGTAGGAAGGACATACAATAAAAGATCAAAAGGTATAACATTTGTTTATATTCTTTTGTAAGTTGTCTATATTTGTTCTTCAATCATATGTATGTTATATATTCTGTTTTGTGGCTAATATAACTTGGACCCCGAATATAAACACAAAACTCGGTGATCCGTACATCGTCTATTCCGCGGCTATCCGTAGAATAGAGGTTGGTGGTTTGAACAACAAGTTTGTTCAAGTGACCACTCTAATCGAATAGCATGACGATGAAACGGTTGCTTGGGTGATCCCTTTTATCTTGGATTAAAATTTTTTGAATTCGGGGACGTCGATGGGATCGCCATGAACAAGCGACCGAGTTGAAGTGGGAAGCGAAGTTTCCTACCTTCAAGTGGTATTAGAGTCACGGTTTCCGGTTTTGTGTGTTTAGGATTCGATTACTTTTATGCACTTTTCATATATTATATGTGCCGGATAATAGTAGGATATGTGTAGGTTAACTCTTTGGTTGCAGGCATAGGATCCAACTATTATGGTCATATGTGTGTATGTGATTGTATGTGTGTAATTGTATATTTTGTTGAATCTTCGGGGTTGATGAGGCTAGTATTTAATTTTTGTAATTAGATACGGCATTGTTTAGCTACCCTTTTATTTTAGTTTACTTTCGATCTAGATTTCATGTACACTCCCTCGTGGAGTATAGGATCGATGGATGTAAATTAAAATAGTTTTTAATCTCGGCTCGGATCTCCGGATGGCTCGTACATGACGTAGGGAGGAGCGGACGAGATGGCGATACGATGGGAGACATATTGAAGACAAAAGCCATAATAGTTGGAAAATATTTATTTTTCATATTTATTGCTTATTGTTTGATATGCATGTCATAGGCTAGAAAATTCCTCAATTTGAAATTACTAAGTGGCAGAGGGATATTTTTATAAATTCCCACAACCTCCATTACGATTTGACATGTGATGCAAACAAACTTGCGCGTCGGATCTGAGTGCCTTCCTCCCCATTGGATGAGTTTGTTTGTCGATCACAGGGTCGAATATGGTTATAGGAAATTATTAAGGAGCGTGGTTACTTCCCCATCGGAAGGCACATAACCCGAGATAATTACCTTGGTACTGAGTAATGGTGAACACTTAGATACAAATATAAGTATCCTCCCCATCGGAGCCACTGCTTTTATTTGTAGGGCCAACGAGGAACCAACTATTAATTTTACTTGTCAAAAAGTTAGGTTGACAAGATAATAAAATTAATGGGTAAAACCTCCTCTTACAAATGTAGAATTCGTATACGTCCACACTATCATGACATACGATATTCTCGGTGTTTTGAGGTGTTGGTTGATTTTAAAATTTTATTGTTTAAGGAATCAATAATTTTTGAAATCTAATGTTTTTGATCTATGTGATTCTTAGGTTTTCATTCAAAATGACTTTCAACCCGCTTGCTATGAAACTGAAAGAAAATAAACTTACTGGACCCAACTATGTTGATTGGAAGAGAAATCTTGACATTGTCTTAATTGCTGAGGAATACAAATATGTACTCCTCGAAGAGTGCCCTCCTAAGCCTTCAGATGATTCTGGGGAAAAGGAGAAGGAGAGTTATAAGAAGTGGATTAAGGCCGATGACATGGCGCGGTGTTACATTTTGGCATCTATGTCAAATGTACTGCAACATCAGTATCAAGCCATGCCCACTGCTTATGACATGATGCTCAATCTCAAAGAGCTTTTCGGACACCAGAATCGGGCTGCTAGGTAGGAAGCCATGAGAAACTTAATGACGACCACCATGATCAAGGGAACACCCGTGAAGGATCATGTTCTCAAGATGATGGCTCATTTGAATGAGTTGGAAGTCCTCAAAGCTGAGATCGATGGGGAAACCCAGGTTGATATCATTCTCCAGTCTCTACCTAGGAGTTTTGAGCAGTTTCGCCTGAACTACAACATGAACAAGAGGTTGTATTCGTTGGCAGAGCTTCTGACAGAACTCTAGGTGGCAGAGGGGCTATTTCGTCAGAGTGCTTAGGTACAAGCCATGGTTGCCCAAAAGGTTTCTACTTCTAAGCCGAAAGGCAAGAAGAAGAAGAAACAAGCTGGGGCAAAAGCGGTGGGAGGAACTCATGGAGGAGTAAAGAAGCCGAAAGGCAAGTGCTTCACTTGTAAGCAGACTAGACATTGGAAGAAGGACTTCCCCAACCGCAAGCAGAACAAAGGTATATCTTTTGGTCTAGTCGTTGAAACATGTTTAGCGGTGTTATCTATCGGCACCTAGTGTGTAAATATGGGAGCCACTGATCATGTCTGTAATACTTTGCAGGGGTTCAAGGAAATCAGACGACTGGCTGAGGGGGAGATTACCGTATACTTGGGCGATGCCACGAAGGTGGCGGCTATTGCAGTGGGAAATGTTTATTTATTTTTTGAGAAAAATAAAGTTTTGGTTCTTAAGAATTGCCTTTATGTACCATTATTTAGAAAGAATTTAATTTCGGTTTCTAAATTGTTTATGGATGGATATTCTATTTCTTTTAATGACAGAGTTGTTATAAAAAGGAATAGGGAGATTATCTGTTCGGGTGCATTGATAGGAAATTTATACACACTTGAACCAAAAGCTCCCATGATGCAAATAGAAGTTAATAACTCATCTTCTAATTCCAATAAGAGAAAAGAACCTTCGAAGATGAATCAAACATATCTTTGGAATCTTAGGCTTGGTCATATTAACCTAAGTAGAATTAAAAGGTTGATAGCTGATGGACCTCTAGGTTCATTAGTGGTGGAAGATTTCCCAACCTGCGAATCTTACTTGGAGGGTAAAATGACCAAGAGGCCTTTTAAGGCCAAGGGGTATAGAGCCAAAGATGTGTTGGAATTGGTTTATTCTGATTTGTGTGGTCCTATGTCTATCCAGGCTAGAGGTGGTTTTGAGTATTTTGTCTCCTTTATAGATGATTATTCGAGATATGGATACATTTACTTGATGTGTCGCAAGTCTGAACGCTTTGACAAGTTCAAAGAATTTAAGGCTGATGTGGAGAAACATCAAGGTAAAAGTATCAAGACACTATGATCGTATCGTGGTGGTGAGTACCTCTTGGGAGAGTTTACAAATTACTTATCAGAGGCTGGGATTCAATCCCAATTGTCTGCACCTGGCACACCCCAGCAGAATGGTGTAGCAGAGCGAAGGAATAGGACTCTTATGGAGGTGGTTAGATCGATGATGAGTTATTCTGAGTTGCCAAATTCATTCTGGGGATATGCTCTAGATACGGCAGTGTATATTCTGAACTTTATCCCATCTAAATCAGTGTCTCCTACTCCCACAGAATTGTGGACTAGGCGAAAGCCTAGTCTAAGACATATTCGAATTTGGGGGAGTCCAGCACATGTGATGAAGGTAGATGCTGGTAAGTTGGAACCCTGTACAGAAGTGTGCATGTTCATTGGCTATCCTAGAGGAACGAAAGGTGGTTTGTTTTATAGTCCTAGAGATCAGAGGGTGATCGTTAGCACGAATGCCAGATTTCTAGAGGAAGACTATGTAATGAACCATAAGCCCATGAGTAAGATTGTTCTAGAAAAATTGAAAGGGGAAGTCACTTCTTCCGTATCACCGGTACAAGAGGATATACAATAAGTCACTACACTACGTGTCACAGAGGATACACAGGTGATACCTCGTCATAGTGGGAGGGTTGTTAGATAGCCCGATAGATTCATGTTCTTGGGAGAATCTTCTGATTTGGTCCCTGGCGAACATGAACCTGATCCCTGGACATATGACGAGGCAATCCAAGATAAAGATGCAGTATCTTGGCAAAGTGCAATGAATGCTGAGATTGAATCTATGGATTCAAATTAGGTCTGGGAGCTAGTAGAACTACCCGATGGTGTTAAAACCATTGGTTGCAAGTGGATCTACAAAAGAAAGAGAGGAATAGACGGGAAGGTTGAGACCTTCAAAGCGGGGCTTGTTACGAAGGGGTATACTCAGAAAGAGGGTATCGATTATGAGGAGACATTTTTGCCAGTAGCCATGCTTAAGTCTATCTGGATTCTCTTATGTATCCCCGCTCATATGGATTATGAGGTATGATAGATGGATGTCAAGACAGCTTTCCTTAATGGAAGTCTTGAGGAAAACATCTATATAAAGCAACCAGAAGGTTTCATTGCAAAGGGCAAAGAGCATCTTGTATGTAAGCTTAATCGGTCCATTTATGGATTGAAGCAAGCTTCGAGGTCTTGGAACATCCACTTTGATGTGGTAATCTAGTCTTACGAATTTACTCAAAGTCTGGATGAGTCTTGTGTATACAAAAGATGTGACGGAAATGTAGTGGTATTTCTTGTACTATACGTAGATGACATTTTGTTAATTGGCAACAATGTCAAGGTGTTATCGGACGTAAGGGTATGGTTGTCCAAACAGTTTGATATGAAGGACTTGGGAGAAGTGGGACACATCTTTGGGATCAAGGTTATAAGGGATCACAGGAAAAGGATATTATGCTTATCTCGAGCTTCATACATAGACACAATTATGGATCGTTTTAGCATGCAAAACTCCAAGAAAGGTTTTCTACCTTTTAGGCATGGAGTTCCTTTATCTAAGGAGATGTGTCCTAGAACATCTGAGGAGATAGATGAGATGAAGGCGGTTCCTTATGCTTCGGCAGTAGGAAGCCTCATGTATGTTATGCTATGTACGAGATCAGTGTTAGTAATATATGAGAGATGTCCTAAGGCAATCGCCTTATGCATGAACCATTTATATGATAAATGAAGATTCACTATTTGGGTATACATGTTTTATGTATTTGATTGGATCTTAAACTCATTTACTGAATGTCCACGATACGATTCACAGCATGAGAGAATTTGTGATTGGATCACAACTAGTGAGTATCTCTACATGTGTAATTGTGATGTATCGGAATTATCCCTAGTCGATGAATTGATGGATCTGGACACCATCAATTCTGTTGAGACTAGCACGAGGTATACTCCTTGGTGTATCCAAGCAGCTGATTCTCACTGGCTGGAGACATAGTGATGTCCGGAGTTAATCGTGGATGCTAGTTATGGTAACTAGTTCATTGGAGTGACCAGCCGTAAGACTTCATATGGTTCTCTGCATATATAGATATGTCAATGAAGTTCTTACTGTGGCTTAAGTGCGATGTTCCTTTGACTTGCGGTATTCAAGTCATCTTGATCATGGAGACTTATACTTTGACATCTTAAGCAAGCATCTCTAAGGAGATGTGGACCCGGGATGATTGGGTATAAGTCGAAGTGATCGAAGGTGTTTGAATAGCCTATAAAGGATTCACCACTCCTTGCGAGGAGATGTATACCCATGGCCTCTCGTCGGATTGTTACTAAAGTCTTTGGCCAAAGCATTACATGTTTAGAGTAAGGTACTCTTCGATACATGTTGAGTAACTAGAATCCGTAGGACGAGGAAATGATACTTGGGCTAGGTGTGACGTAGTCAGCCTAGTGGGGACTGACACCATAGACCATGTCCTGAACCAAGTGGGTATAAGATGAGTGAAGGGAATGGGGCACGATTCATTCGAGCTACTGAAGGGTTTCAGAAATAGTTCTGGATCAACCGTTGATCTTTTCGGTTAATTGGGGATCATGATGTACTACTAGGTGCCACTCATGATCGTTCTATAATTAATGGTTAATTATAGATGGCCAACATAAACCGAGAACCTATTTGGTCACACGCACAACGAGTGTAATCCAAAGGATTTAAAACGAGCTTGAGAATGGGATTCTCAGACCGAGAGAAACTATGTTTGGTTGGACCAAACATAAAGCGAGCATGAAATTGTTTCAGTCGCAATGGAAGCGTGGATGGGCAGTGTCTTATGAAGACGTAATGGATGGACCAAAATGGTTTGGTTCTAATCCAATGGATAAGAATAAACCAAAGGGTTTGGTTTATTTTAAACGAATGAACCAAAAGTTGGTTCGGTTCGTTTTAACTTAAAATAAACCATCATGGTTTGGTTTATTTTAACTTATCTTAATGGAGCGGGTTAACGGGCTTTATGGATATGATCCATTAACCATTAAGAGAATTAGTTCTCTATAAAAGTGGGCTTAAGGGATTGTTAAACCCTAATCCAAAATCAAAACCCTAGCCTCCAAGGAGTTGCCGCCCAATTGGTTGCCGCCAAGCTCCTGTGCCGCCTGATTGTCTTGCCGTCAAGACCCTTGCTTGCGGCGTCAAGCTCCAGCCGATGAACCTCCGGCGACCCTCCGTGATCCCCTAAAGGTTCGGCATCAAGGTGAGCTTTTGTCTCCTTGTTTTGGCGGCGCCTATCTCCTCCACCAAGCTGTCCAGTTTTCGGACAGCTTCTTCTCGTCGGGCGTCGTTTGGGGCGACGGTTGAGTGCTCGACAGCGCTAACTACGAGGATTTGATCTCCGGTAATCCTCTGAGGTGGAGGACGAAGGATTCGTCAAACGGTTGACGAACACCTCTCCGGAGAAATGAGTTTTGAGAACTCGTTTTGGATTCGAATCGTGATCATCTCTCGATCACGTCGTCTTCAACACGAGGCTAGTAACCCGTACGAAGACGAAGCTCATGACTTAGCGAAGTCATCCCGAGGAGCTCGGCGTGGATACGGATAGAGACGATTCTTACGAGGATCGTTCCGGTTGATGTCGTTCCCGCTACACGTCATACGGAAGGTATAACGTAGTTTAATTTCCTTTTATAGCAAATTTTAATTTACGGTTATGTCTACACTTGTTGTAATAGCATGCGTGTGTTGTGTGTGTTGTAATAAATATAGATTTATTATTTTTAATTGCTTCCGCTGTGTTCATGTTTACGAAACATGATCGAACACACACACGCCGCGGTGCCGGAAACCCAACAGTGGTATCAGAGCCCAGGTTGTGTTTCGACATAATCGTAAAATGGTTTTGCGATAGTCATAATGTATTTCTGGAAATTTTCTAATTTTGTAAATTTAGAAGTATTTATGGAAATTTTTCAATTTTGGAAAGTCTAGAAGTATTTATGGAAATCTTCCACTTTTGGAAAGTTGGAAGTATTTATGGAAATTGATATTTTCCATAAATAAAATATTTGATTAGATTCTAGAAATTTGTTTCCTAATTTAATCATGATTTGATTTGGGAAATCAAATCTTAAAATATTTTATTTCCATAAGTAGTTTTAATGATTTAGGAAATTGGTTTCCTAAATAGATTTTCCTTAATCAAATAATTCCATGAATAAAATATGTGATT
The DNA here is from genome assembly GCA_025175895.1 of Wurfbainia villosa. NCBI lineage: Eukaryota > Viridiplantae > Streptophyta > Magnoliopsida > Zingiberales > Zingiberaceae > Wurfbainia > Wurfbainia villosa. The sequence continues at coordinate 21,131,959 of CM046004.1, read as the reverse complement.
AGATTTGGAAATTTGTTTCCTAATTTAATTATGATTTGATTTGGAGAATCAAATCTTAAACATATTTTATTTCCATAAATAGTTATGACATATAAGGAAATATATACATGACATAATTGTATGCCATGTAATTGCATTAGATGCATAACATTATGCCATGCGTGTCGTGACATGTAGATGTATGCCATGTATGCCATGCCATGTAGATAATAGTTATTTGCATGCAAAGAGGATGAGACATAAAACCCTAACTCAATATTAAAGCCTACACCTTCCATTAATATGGTTAGAACCAAAGTTTTGTTTCCTGTTTCGGTTGTTGGACTCACTCCAAGCCCGGCTCGAACCAGAACATGTTCAAATCATTGGAATAGTTTAACTATAATATGGTAAGAGTCGAGAGGTCAATCGTTAGTTTGGGTTGTTGGACTCACTCAAGCACAGCCTGGGCTAATTGGTTGAATGCGCTCTAACCATATTAAAACTATTTCGCGATTAATGGGTCGGCTTTAACTTGGAGCATCGATTTGTTGGACTCACTCCAAGGTCGATGTGAAGAGAGGTGAAGTTTGGTGCTATGCATATGATGCATACTTGTTAATGTGTTAACAACCCAATGTATGTGTAAACATTCAATTAGTTGATAGCACATTGTGATAGTTACATATACATGATATGTAATCGGTATACTTGATACCCACCATCATAGCTAAGAATGGCTTGTTGGACTCACTCCAAGGTTGTTCTTATCTATGATGGATATCAGCCCATTCGGAGATGCACCTACGATCTCCCGAAGTGATTTTAAGGGTTTTTGAAATTCGAAAAATGAATGGGATTTATGAATGTATATTGATGCATTTTAAAATCATTTTCTCATATATGCTCGTTTTGTATTTCTAGGTCAATAAATTGATCATGACGTCTTTGAATTTGCGCACTATTTTGGATTCGAACAAAGTAGTGGGCCTAACTTCTGGATCGCTTAGAAACTCGAGAATTGTTCTCAAGCGGAAAAGCTTGCATATGTCCTTGAAGAGCCTCTTCTACGATCTAAGGGCGATGCAACTCAGGACCAAATGTTGGTCTATCGAAGCATGTGGCGGTTACGGTGGCGAGTTGCATCATGCTAGCGGCGATGGTACATGGATGCTAATACTATGGTCTTCCATCTTCATGAGTTGTTCGATGAGCAAGCGAGATCCGAAGGTTCGAGGTCTCTAGGCTCCTCTTCACCACGAAGATGCAAGAAGGTTCGTCTGTAGTCTGATTTGTGCTAAAGATGAGCGGGTACATCGCCTAGCTACCCTGATTTTGTGATAGATCATGAGTTAAGTATTGACTTAATTCTGCATTGTTTGCCCAAGAGTTTCTCGCAATTTGTGATGAACTATCGGATGAACAAATTGGAATCCACCATTCCCGAGCTCCTCAATATCTTGAAAGGCATGGAGCCTTACATGAAGCATGAGGAGAAGCGGTTCATTAGTTGATTCCTCGAAGAAAGGTTCTAAGAGGAAGGCAAAAGAAGCGAAGAAAAGAAAGGAAAGGAAAGGCGGAACCCGGCGCAAAGGGCACTTGCCATCCTTTGTGGCAAGGAAGGCCTTGGCGAAAAAGCTGCAAGATTTATCTTGAGTCCATGAAGAAGAAGAAGGCATCGATGCCCCATCCTCTTGGTATCTTCGTTATTGATTGTCATTCTATTTCCTTAGACACTTGGGTATTGGATCTTGGGTGTAGCTCACATATATGTAATGACATACAGGGCTAAGGAATAGAAGAAGACTTGTCGGAGGAGTCAAATTTGCGAGTTGGCAATGGAGCAAAGGTTCTTCTGCGATCGCCATCGGAACTTATTTCTTTGAAGCTCCTAGTGGACTAGTCTTGGCTGGACAATTGCTATTATGTTCCTTCTCTAATAAAGAACATTGTTTCTATTTCTGCTTAAATAGAAATGGTTTCCATTTAACGTTTAGTAACAATTGTTGTTATATAACTTTGAATGGCGTACTTTATGGAACTGGAACTTTGAGTAATGGCATTTATCGTTGGGCGTATCCGGTGACATCTTTCAATATCGAAGCGAGCAACAGCGTGCTCGAAAGGATAATCAAATGGACTCTATATGTGGCATTGTCGTCTTGGCCATATAAGCAAGAAACGCATGTCCGAATTACACCGATGTGGAATTCTGGAATCGTTTGAATTGGATTCATACGATACATGCGAATCATGCTTAAAAGGCAAGATGACTAAGTTACCTTTTCTTGGAAAAGGTGAGCAGTGGGAGAGTTACTAGGTCTAGTACATCATGTGTGTGGACCTATGTCAACTCAAGCATTAGGAGGCTATAGCTACTTCATTACCTTCACCGATGATCACTCACGGTTTGGGTATGTGTTCTTGATGAAACACAAGTCTGAAGCCTTTGAAAGGTTCAAAGAATTCAGAAATGAAGTAGAGAAACAACATGACAAGAGTATTAAAATACTTCGATCGGATTGAGGTGGTGAATACTTAAGTCAAGAGTTTCTTGATTATCTAAGAGACAATGGCATATTGTCTCAATGGACTCCGCCCTATACACCACAGCATAATGGTGTATCTGAGAGGCGTAACAGGACCTTGTTGGACATGGTCAGGTCAATGATGAATCATGCGACTCTTCCCAAGTCCTTTTGGGGTTATGCACTTCAGACAGCTGTTTACTTGTTAAACAGAATGCCTACCAAGGTAGTCTCTACTACTCCATATGAGATATGGGCTAGTAAGAAACCTCATGTATCTTACTTGAAGATATGGGGTTGTCCTGCTTATGTGAAGCGGACTGTATCAGACAAACTGGATGCTAAGTCTGATAAATGTCTATTTATTGGATACCCTAAGGAAACAAGGGGTTACCAATTCTATCATCCTGTGGAACAAAAGGTGTTTGTTTGAGGCATCTTTGTGTTTCTAGAGAAAGAGTTTCTCTTGCAAGAAAACAGTGGGAGTGTCGTCGAGCTTGAGGAGGCTCGAGAGACTCAAATAGACATTGATGAGATACCTGGTGAAGCACAACAGCCGACAACTCATAGTGATGAGCAATCGGCTGGACCTATTGTAACACCACATCTTCGTAGATCTGGTAGAACACCCAATATTCCTGAGAGATATGGATTTCTCGTAAGTGAATCGAACGACGTGTTACTCATTGATGATGAGGAGCCTACCAGTTATGAAGAAGTGCTGACAAGTTCAGAAAGGGATAAGTGGCTTGGTGCCATGAAGTCGGAAATGGATTCCATGTACGAAAACCAAGTTTGGAACTTGGTTGACCCACCTGAAGGCATAAAGCCTATAGGGTGCAAGTGGGTTTTCAAGAAGAAAACCGACATGGATGGTAATGTGATTACCTATAAGGCTAGATTGGTGGCGAAAGGATATCGTCAAAAACAAGGTGTTGATTATGGAAACCTATTACTTTGTAGCTATGCTTAAATCCATTCGGATGCTCTGGCCATAGCGGCTCATTATGATTATGAGATATGGCGGATGGATGTGAAAAGCGGCTTTCCTTAATGGAAACTGCTCGAGGGCGTGTATATGATATCTGACTGAGGTTTCACATCGGTTGATAAAACCAAGGTATGCAAATTGCGGCGATCCATTTATGGATTGAAGCAAGCATCCAGAGCTGGAATATCCGTTTTGATGAGACGATCAAAAGTTTGATTTCTCACAAAATCGAGACAGAACCTTGTGTGTACAAGAAGGTTAGTGGGAGTGCGATCGTGTTCCTAGTATTGTATATCGATGACATATTACTTATAGGAAGCGAGCGATGTGTCAATCTTCTGATCGATTAAGGTTTGGTTATCCAAGACATTCTCCATGAAAGACACAGGAGAAGCAACCTACATCCTTGGGATTAAGATCTATAGAGATAGATCGAAGCAGTTTGCTTGGTCTTTCGCGGTCTACATATATAGGCCGAGTGCTAAGAGGTTTAGCATGTCGGAATCCAAGAAAGGTTATCGCCCATCGGGGCATGGGTACACCTTTCAAGTCTATGTGTCCGCACGAAGGCGAGAGGATTTGCATGAGTAAGATTCCTATGCATCCATGATAGGATCTATCATGTATGCTATGTTATGTCACGAGGCCCGATGTATCGTATGCTCTGAGTGTCACGGCGGATACGATCCCGATCGAGGAATGGATCATTGGGTGGTATTAAGGCGATCCTTAAGTACTTGAGAAGAACTAAGGATGTGTTCCTAATATATGGAGAAGGGACATGGTGATACGCGGGTATCTGGATGCGGCTTCGAGACGGACAAGGATGATTCGGTCTCGATGCGGATCGTGTTCACCTTGAATGGGGCGCGATGAGTTGGAAAAGTTCCAAACAAGAGCATGGCGGATTCTACCGCGAGGCGAATATATTGCGGCGAGCGTGAAAGGCGGTTTGGATCAAGAAGTTTGTTCATGAACTTGGTGTGATTCCGGCCATTGTTGAAGCAATACCGGTCTACTGCGACAACAATGGAGCAATTACACAGGCGAAAGAGCCAAGGTCTCATCAGCGATCCAAACATGTGCTTCGCCGCTATCATCTTATCAGAGAGATCATCAGTAGGAACGAAATACAAATCGAGAAAATTCCCACTGAAAGGAACTTAGCGGATCCTTTGACTAAAGCATTACCTCAAAGTAAGTTTGAGGGTCATGTTCGAGCTTATGGTATTGGATACCGTAGCGATTGGCATTAGGCCAAGTGGGAGTCTGTTAGTAATATATGAGAGATGTCCTAAGGCAATCGCCTTATGTATGAACCATTTATATGATAAATGAAGATTCACTATTTGGGTATACATGTTTTATGTATTTGATTGGATCTTAAACTCATTTACTGAATGTCCACGATACGATTCACAGCATGAGAGAATTTGTGATTGGATCACAACTAGTGAGTATCTCTACATGTGTAATTGTGATGTATCGGAATTATCCCTAGTCGATGAATTGATGGATCTGGACACCATCAATTCTGGAGACTAACGAGGTATACTCCTTGGTGTATCCAAGCGGTGATTCTCCGGTGGAGACATAGTGATGTCGGAGTTAATCGTGGATGCTAGTTATGGTAACTAGTTCATTGGGTGACCAGTAGTAAGACTTCATATGGTTCTCTGCATATATAGATATGTCGATGAAGTTCTTCTTGTGGCTTAAGTCGATGTTCCTTTGACTTGCGGTATTCAAGTCATCTTGATCATGGAGACTTATGCTTTGACATCTTAAGCAAAGCATCTCTAAGGAGATGTGGACCCGGGATGATTGGGTATAAGTCGAGTGATCGAAGAGTGTTTGAATAGCCTATAAAGGATTCACCACTCCTTGCGAGGAGATGTATACCCATGGCCTCTCGTCGGATTGTTACTAAAGTCTTTGGCCAAAGCATTACATGTTTAGAGTAAGGTACTCTTGATACATGTTGAGTAACTAGAATCCGTAGGGACGAGGAAATGATACTTGGGCTAGGTGTGGCGTAGTCGACCTAGTGGGGTGACACCATAGACCATGTCACTGAACCAAGTGGGTATAAGATGAGTGAAGGGAATGGGGCACGATTCATTCGAGCTCTTGAAGGGTTTGAGAAATAGTTGGATCAACCGTTGATCTTTTGGTTAATTGGGGATCATGATGTACTACTAGGTGCCACTCATGATCGTTCTATAATTAATGGTTAATTATAGGCGGCCAACATAAACCGAGAACCTATTTGGTCACACGCACAACGAGTGTAATCCAAAGGATTTAAAACGAGCTTGAGAATGGGATTCTCAGACCGAGAGAAACTATGTTTGGTTGGACCAAACATAAGCGAAAGCAGAAATCGCTTCAAATGCAATGGAAGCGTGGATGGCGGTCTTATGAAGACGAATGGATGGACCAAAATGGTTTGGTTCTAATCCAATGGATAAGAATAAACCAAAGGGTTTGGTTTATTTTAAACGAATGAACCAAAAGTTGGTTCGGTTCGTTTTAACTTAAAATAAACCATCATGGTTTGGTTTATTTTAACTTATCTTAATGGAGCGGGTTAACGGGCTTTATGGATATGATCCATTAAACATTAAGAGAATTAGTTCTCTATAAAAGTGGGCTTAAGGGATTGTTAAACCCTAATCCAAAATCAAAACCCTAGCCTCCAAGGAGTTGCCGCCCAAGCTCCTGCCGCCAGCAGCTTGATTGTGCCGCCGTCAAGACCCTTGCCGGCCCAAGCTCAAGCTCAGCCGTGAACGAACCTCAGCGACCCTCGATGATCCTAAAGGTTCGGCATCAAGGTGAGCTTTTGTCTCCTTGTTTTGGCCGGCGCCTATCTCCTCCACCAAGCTGTCCAGTTTTCTGGACAGCTTCTTCTCCTCTCGTCGGAGCGTCATTTGGACGACGGTTAGTGCTCCGACAGCGGCTAACTTACCGAGGATTTGATCTCCGGTAATCCTCTGAGGTGGAGGACGAAGGATTCGTCAAACGGTTGACGAACACCTCTCCGGAGAAGCGAGTTTTGAGAACTCGTTTTGGATCCGAATTTGGATTCGGATCGTGATCATCTCTCGATCACGTCGTCTTCAACACGAGGCTAGTAACCCGTACGAAGACGAAGCTCGTGACTTAGCGAAGTCATCCCGTGGAGCTCGGCGTGGATACGGATAGAGACGATTCTTACGAGGATCGTTCCGGTTGATGCCGTTCCCGCTACACGTCATACGGAAGGTATAACGTAGTTTAATTTCCTTTTATAGCAAATTTTAATTTACGGTTATGTCTACACTTGTTGTAATAGCATGCGTGTGTTGTGTGTGTTGTAATAAATATAGATTTATTATTTTTAATTGCTTCCGCTGTGTTCATGTTTACGAAACATGATCGAACACACACACGCCGCGGTGCCGGAAACCCAACAATCAGATATCTACTTTGCTGTGGGCATGGTCAGCAGATATCAAAGTAATTCAGGACAGAGACATTGGACTGTGGTAAAGCATATATTGAAGTATTTGAGAAGGACTAGGGATTATATGCTAGTTTACCAGGAAGACCAAATACTCCCTGTGGGTTATACAGATTCTGACTTCCAATCATACAGGGATAACAATAATTCTACCTCATGTTTTGTGTATACTTTGGGAGGTGGAGTCATTGTATGGAGGAGTGTCAAGAAGAAATGCGTGGCGGACTCCACCATGGAAGCTGAGTATATGGCAGCCTCTGAGGCGGCCAAAGAAGCTGTGTGGCTCAGGAACTTCTTGATGGACTTGGATGTGATTCCTGGTTTGCCCAGAACTATCACAATTTATTGTGATAATAGTGGTGCAGTTGCAAACTCGAAGGAACCACGAGCCCATAAGGCAAGTAAACACATAGAGCGCAAGTACCACCTGATACAAGAAATTGTAAAGAGAGGAGAAGTTGTTGTGGCCAAGATTGCATCAGAGGATAACCTGATAGATCCTTTCACTAAGGCCCTTCCAGCGAGAGATTTTGATAGGCATGTGGAGGGAATGAGAATCAGATGTATGGCAGTTTGAGGATAGCATAGTCTTTTAGTATAAGTGGGAGATTGTTGGGATGTATACTGAAAAGTCTATCTTTTGTATGAACATATTTATTTTGAAATAAAAATCACATGATCATTGTTTGCATATTTATGGTTATGCATATTGTCTAATACATTGCATTGTAGATGACATGGTGTGTGGCGTCACACAGGAGATCATGTTATCGGCTCCTTGTAAAGTATAAGTAAAGGCTCACAACCGAGATGGTTATGGACAAACCATTGGAATGGTTGTAGTGTGATTTGGTATTGGTTTGTCTTGACCATAGAATCACACTAGTACACTTTGTGTGTATTGAGCAAGACTGACTTAGAGGTGATTCGATTTATTACTGACTACATAATCGAATCGAACCTAAGATATTATATTGTACATGCTCTTAATCCCGATATAATAACGGGCACATATACTTAGTATTCATTTCTTTGATTTATCAATGGGCGAGATTTATGGATTAAATCGATAGGCTCGGTAAGTTGAGAAATGATATTATTTATATGGTGTGTTGTTGATTATAGGAGGAAACTGTGTCTCATATATTAGGATAATGATGTCCCCTTGAGGAGTTCATAAGGTTCATCATGTAAACCCTGCAGGTGGACTTGGTCCGACAAGAAGATAAGGTTGAGTGGTACTACTCATGGAGTTAGATGTTGATTAATTAATGATCAGTAAATTAATTAATTGAGGGACATTCGAGATCCGACGGTTGAGATTAAATCTCTAGATCTGACGGTTGAGATTAAATCCATAGAACCAATGGTGGAGATTAAAACAAGGCTTATCCCTAACTCTATAAAAAGGGGCTTTAGGGTGGGTGGCAAGGAGAATTAGAAAAGGAATAGGATTAGGGTTTGAGAGGCTTAGGGTTTGGAGGTGTTGGGCGGCCTCAATTAAGGAAAGATTTTCATTTTCTCTTCCTCTTCCTAGTTAGCCGGCGCCCAAGGTTTGCTTCCTCTCCCTTTCTCGGCATCCAAACCTCCTCCCCTCTTCTCCTTGGCAGGTGGAAAGTAGTCTAGGGTCTCTTCCCTTAGAGTTTTATTCGGTGTTCACTCCCCTTGGTTCTTCTTCTTGGCCGGCGGCAAGCACCTAGCTTGGAGCTTGGTGGTGAAGGGTTTTGCTTATCGAGTCCGTGAGGGGAAACTTCGCTTTCCACTTCACCTCGGTAGCTTGACTATGGCGATCCTTTCGATGTCCCCGGATTAAAAAAATTTAATCCTAGACAAAAGGGATTGCCCAAACCACCAAGTCATCGTCGTGATATTCATTTAGAGAGGTCACTTGAACAAACTAGTTGTTCAAGCGACCATCCTCTATTCTACGAGTAGCCGCGGAATAGACGATGTCCGATAGCCGGTTTTTGTGTTTATGCTCGGGATCCAAGTATTATTTAGCCATTTACAGATTTATAACATGCTTATAAATGAAAAACAAATAGAAACATGTAACATATAAAATTAGAGAATCGATATACCTCTCGATCTTCTAATGTATGACCTTCCTCCTTTCGGACGTCGTGTGGGCGACGCTCTACCAAAAGTCGAAGCTCCTAGATCACAAATCTTCCTTCCTTGCTCATCCATAGCAAGAGGAAGAATAGAAACAAAGCTCTTCTCCTTCCTATGGCCAACCAACATGCAACAAAAGAAATGCTTGCCGCTGGCCAACAAGGAGAAGGAGATAATGGTGAAAACCGGTCAAGACACCAAGAGAAAGCCCTATATCTTGTTTCTACCACCTAAGGAGAAGGAAAAGAGGCCTTTGGATGCTTCCCAAGGGCTGGGATAGGGCTGTGGGTGCCGGCCACCAAAGGGGGAAGAAGAAACAAAACTTTCCTTATTTGGTGCCACCCAAACCTCCTAAACCCTAAGCCTCCAAACACTAATCCTAGCTTTCCTTATGGCCGGCCATGGAAGAGGGGAAGAAGAATAGGATGAGCTCATGCCAAGGTAGAGAGGAGAAGAATAGGGGCCGGCCAACCTTTGGAAGAAGAAGGAACACCTCCTTGAGTTGCCGCCCACCCCTAGCTCCCAAAACCCTAACCCTAGCCACCACTCCCAATCCTAATCCAATTAGGATTGGTTGCCGCCCAAGCTAATCCCCTCATCCATCCTATATCTTGACGCCCACTTCATGACTCTATTTATAGAGTTGGGCTCAAGCCATGATTTAATCTCATCCATTGGTTCTAGGGATTTAATCTCAACCGTCGGATCTAGAGATTTAATTTCAACCGTCGGATCTTAGAGATTTAATCTCTACCAATGGATCTTAGAGTTTTGTTTCTATCCATTGGATATAAGCATCATGAGGTGTTAATAGGCTACATTAGGGACCATGAGGAGGAGTTGGGTCTTGGCCACCCATGGATCAAGCCCACATAAAGTCTGATCCACTAATGATGATCCAATCCACTAAAGGTTCACATTGATCAACCTCACCAACCCCCATATGATAATATGAGCTCCATATATTATTTGTACATTTTCTCCCCGTGTTTAAGATCTTGAATGTCCGTCGATTAATTAATTTACTGACCATTAATTAATCAACATCTAACTCCTTTAGTAGTACCACTCAACCGTTTCATCATGCCGGACCAAGTCCACCTGCAGGGTTTACATGATGAACCTTATGAGCTCCTCAAGGGGACATCATCATCCTAATATATAGGACACGGTTTCCTCCTATAATCAACGGCACACCATATAAATAATATCATCTCCCAACTTACCGAGTCTATCGATTTAATCTATAAATCTCGCCCATTGGTAAATCAAAGAGATAAGTACTAAGTATATGTGCCCGTTATTATATCGGGATTAAGAGCATGTACTAAATATTATCTGAGGTCCGATTCGATTATGTAGTCAACAATAAATCAAATCACCTCTAAGTCGGTCCTGCTCAATACACACAAAGTGCACTAGTGTGATTTATGGTCAAGACAAACCAACACCAAATCACACTACAACCATTCCAATGGTTTGTCCAAAGTCATCTCGGTTGTGAGCCTTTACTTATACTTTACAAGGAGCCGATAACATGATCTCCCATGTGACACCACATACCATGTTATCTACAATGTAACATATTAGACAATATGCATAAAAATATGCAAACAATAATCATGTGATTCTTATTTCAAAAATAAAGATGTTCATAGAAAAGATAGACTTTTCAGTATACATCCCTACAGGTGGTTGGTTGAAAGAAGGAGAAGAGAATTGTTTCTTATTCTTCCTCTTGTTCGGAGCAAGCAAGGAAGGAAGATTGGTGATCTATGAGCTTCGACTTTTGGTAGATCATCACCCACACGACGTCCAAAAGGAGGAAGGAAATACAATAGAAGATCAAGAGGTATAACGTTTGTTTATATTCTTTTGTAAGTTGTCTATATTTGTTCTTCAATCATATGTATGTTATATATTTTTTTTTGTGGCTAATTTTACTTGGACCCCGAATATAAATACAAAACCCGACGATCCGTACATCGTCTATTCCACGGCTATTCGTAGAATAGAGGTTGGTGGTTTGAACAACAAGTTTGTTCAAGTGACCACTCTAATCGAATAGCACGACGATGAAACGGTTGCTTGGGTGATCCCTTTTGTCTAGGATTATTTTTTTTTAATCTAGGGACGTTGATGGGATCGCCATGAACAAGTGACCGAGTTGAAGTGGGAAGTGAAGTTTCCTACCTTCACACTCGTCTACTCTGATGGCACCATTCGAGGCCTCATACGGTAGACCCTACAGAACTCCTGTGTTGTGGGAGAAAGTTGGGGAAAGACAGTTATTGGGGTCATAGAGTATTCAACATGATGTAGAGTTGGTACGCATCATCAAACGATGGTTATCCGAGACACAGGATCGTCAGAAGAGTTACGCAGATCAGAGACGAAGTCCTTTGGAACTCTTAGTCGGGGATCATGTATTCCTACAAGTTTCACCTACCAAAGGAGTCAAGAGATCTTGGTTGAAAGGAAAATTAGCTCCATGCTACATTGGTCCATTTGAGATATTAGAGCAAATTGGAGGTGTAGCTTATCGGTTGGCTTTACCTCCAACACTAGCGGGTGTTCACAATGTATTTCATATTTCTATGCTGAGGAAATACGTGCCGTGTTCTGACCATGTTCTGAAAGAGTTTTCGATTCAACTTCAGGCGAATGCGACTTATGAGGAGATTCTAATGCGGATTCTTGGTCACAAAGAGCGACAATTGCGGAACAAAACCATCCGACTTATAAAGGTTGGATGGCAACATCATAGTGATGAGGAGGCTACATGGAAGCTGGAAGATACTATACGAGTTCAATGCCCTCATCTGTTTAGTAGGGGAGAATGTAAGATATCGAAAAATAATAATAATAAAAAAATACCCCTTGTTAATTAAAGAATTACCTTGGGGAATTTTTTCGAAATTTTTAGAAGAAGTTCATACGAGGAAGGTTAAAGCCTAATGGGGTTTAATTGGGCTGAACCGGATTGAATTGGGTTCAGTTTGGCTAGAACCCGTTCAGTTGAACCAAATCGCCGAACCACCATTAAAGCCTCTCCTGATCCCGATCTCTTCCACTGTCACACAACTCATCTTCCCGACCCTTTTTCTTCCGCTGTGATTTCCCCTATTTCACGATCTCGCGACTTCCTTCTCTTCTCCCCGTGCGCCACTCCTTCTCGAGCTCGCCCCATCGCCTGTCTCGTCATCGCCGCGAGTTGACCCGCTGCCACCCCGACGCCTTTTCTCCATTGTCGTCCACAGTCGCACCTCTGGCCGCCCCAGTCCCCTAGCGCCAACACTAGCTGACCATGGCCAGCCATGAAGAATCGCCGAGGCCTTCACCCCCTTCTCGCGAGCTCGAATCGTCGCTGCTCGATCGCTGATCGCGACCCTTCTTGATCGATCCGGTTGCCAATTCGGGAGTCAGATCGGTGAAGCCTTCACCGCCATTTCCGTCGCCACCTTCCTTTTCACCATCGGAGCGATCTGTCGTCATCACCTTTATTCTTCGGATCCTGATGGCAGCAAAGCTCCATAGCCTCTGTATCCCTATGCCGAACACATCTTCTTCTCCTTGTCTTCATCATCGTTGTCCTCTTCGCACGCACAATGGATTAGATGTTGCTGCCATGTCTGATTGAGGTCACCGACTCGATTGCCACTATTTGTAATCCCTTCCTAGCTCTCCGTCACAAGTGATGGATTTAGCACTATCGATTTTTCCCCTTCATAGGGACTGGTGGATTGAGGCTACGGGATTGGAAGGAAAAAGGGGAAAACAAAGGTGAGGAAGCTGTTCTGTGTAATAATTTTACATTTGATGTTAAATTTGTGATTTCAGGCTACCCGATCTTTGGGATTGAAACTGTGATAGGGATAAGGGCGATTAGTGGGTGTTTGTCTCCAATTCAACTGTTTAGACTTAGGTCCGATTGAAGCAGGAAATTGTGTGATTGATGCAATTGTAAGGTAAGCATGGATTTAAATGTTGTTATTGATTCGATGTGAATATGTGTTAGCTCTAAAATAGGTTGTTACAATAGTATTATTTGTGAAGGATATCGTAGATTTAATATGATTAGTAAATCAAGTGTAGAGGATTACACTACTACATTATTGAATTGATTAATAAGGGTTAGGCTATGATTTAGGAAATTATTCTAGCATTAGGGTTATGCTAGCATTTAGTTATTTTTCATGTTTTGTAATTACAGGACTTTGATTGTGATAGACATGGACATGGAGATGGATAGTACGGATTACATATCAGGTGAGTAATTTCCTACCCTGGTCAGGAAGATGTAATTGCATTCAGATTTAATCATGGATATGAGCATGTTAGGTGTTCATATTATCTTGACCCTGCTCTTATTTATCTTATGCTTGATACTTGTCATTGGCTATATTTGCTCAAAAGTTGATATCACATTTTCTATTATCATGATTTAGGAGTTACAAATGTGATGTAAGTAGATCTATAAATATTTAGTAGGGTGTAGATGTTGGAATACGGATGATAACCTGATTTGTAAATTAGGCAAAAGTTCATCCGTGGGTAGGTAATGCCCTAAAGGTATGGTTTATTCCAATACTCATATGTTGCATACTTATTACCAACTATGTGTTGTGTAATGGTTAAGTGAAGGGTGATTAGTGTGTCGCCACGGACCGGTGGTCCCAGCTTGATATGATTAGTCGAGTATAACTCTTTACAGGATAGAGAGTGCATCGATCAGTTGAGTACGATTCTCTATTGGATAGAGAGTTATGATCAATTGAGTACAACCCTCTATAGGATAGAGAATCCATCGATCAGTTGAGTACGACTCTCTACAGAATAGAGAGTGTATTGATCAGATGGGTACAACTCTCTGTTGAACAGAGAGTCTGTGGTAGATGTCTATATGTCTGACAGTACATTTATGTCATTTGCATGCATTCTGACGACATAGTCTCCCTTGGAGTTGAGAGAGTCATCAGTCATCTTGCCTCCCAGGTTACTCTCCGAGGAGTAACTGGTGTGAGGGCAAAGCATTTGTTGTGCCGCACTCTACCACTATAGACGGTGGTAGTTGGAGTTGCATGTAGTTGTCCTTGGTGCGTGGCACTTTACCACTAATTGTTAGTGTCAGTCGAAGTGGTCAATAGCAGGGACCCCCGTTGTGTAGCGAGCTCTTTACGCTCATATGCTACTTGATCATACTGCCCACTCGACCACTCTAGAGCAGTGGTTGGTGTTGAGTTGGGACAGTTATCATGTCTTGCCACCTAGGCCACACTAGGGTCGTGGTAGCGAGTAGGGGTGCACAGGCATGACCATGCATGTTACATTATCGTATCTTATGGCGCTTTTCATATTACCATATATATACATATATGCATGTATATATATTTATGGATGGTTGTGATTAATATATATATGGATGCAGTCTATATATATATATATATATATATATGCTTATTGTGATGTTGCATTTGATTGTACTATGCTTGCTACATTTGGTTGTACATCATATTCATGCATGCTTCTTGCATCTGTTATACGGTTGTGTTGGATACTTGTATATTTGTTGGAAAGACCATTAGATACCTTGACCTGTATCATGAGTATATTGTGAGTTATTATTACTCTTCCTGTTATATATGTTGGACATATGCTCAGGTTGGATCAGAGTATCATAGCAAACTTTCAGGTATGTCCGCATTATACATTGTTTATTTGGTTAGACGGTATATTCATGCATTTATATACTGTGCTGGTATACCTGTTGTACCTTTAGGTTATTATGTTGAATTACATGTGATATTTTGATATATACATGTTTTTCCTATTACCTGTTGAGTTTTACTCACCACTACGGACCTTGGGTTTTTCTATCGCCCAGGTAACAGGTAGAAGTTTTTGTGATGGCTTGGAGCACCGCTGGCTGACATCTCATCTCATCTCTGAGACTCTGGTGGTCGTTTTGGGCTTTCCATATGGATGTATTGTATTTGGAGTTTTCGTGATGTGTTATGTGTGGACTTGTGGATTAGGATTTTGTTGAGGTTTCGTTATGTGTGATGTGGTCAGTTATACCGGTATGCACTGTGTAGTTTGTCATGTTGTTGTGGTTAGTTTACGCTATGGTTTGTTTAGATATATATATGTTGTTGTTGTTGTGGCCTACGGGCCTTGTATTAATATGATATGTTGCCACATACAGGGGAGATGCCGTCCATTTTCTTTTCGGCATGATATGCTCTCGGGGCATGACACTAAGGCTTCCAAGCCTAGGAGGGTCATAAGTAAGATATCTAGGGAAGTTATCACTAGTGAATACCTTGTTAACCCAAGGAGCTCCAATATATATTGGGTTCCTAGGAGCGTGATCGATTCACGCTAAATGGGTTAGGATGTGTCAACTTGAATTGGTGGGGTAGTTAACCTAACCATAGCTAAGTTGGCACTTTAGGCTATTTCCAAGGTAATTGGGTACTTTGGAAATAAGATTGAATCTTATATCCTAAAGGTTTTTAGGATGTGCCAATATAATTTATGAAAGTTGAAAAAAATTATTTGATCAAATTGGCACAATTAGGGTTAAAGGTCATAGTGTGCCATTTTGGATTTTTAGCACATTAGGGAGATAAGTTGTTATATGACAAATATAGATTTAATCCTACAAATGACAATTTGGGCTTAACAATTAGGTATTATATACCTTTATACTTTATTTTCCATGCTTTGATTGTCATATACATGTCATGACATCATATTTACTTCTTATCATATAAAATATCATGATCATGCTTAGGATTAATGTTTAATATCATGTATGTTTAAATTTCATTTATATGTCATGATATAATGATATTGACACATGGTTATGTTGGATCGAAGTGGATCGATAGAGGGGGGGGTGAATAGCGATAAAAACTTTTCTTTTAAATAGTTCGATAGACAATTAAACGCAGCGGAAATGTAAATAAAAACTAAATGAGACAAATAGTTTTTTTACTTGGTTCGTAGCCTTCGGCTACTACTCCAAGGCCCTAACGGTCCTAGACCGTGTACGGAGGGCAATTCACTAAAACACTCCTCCTCGTTGGAGGTAGGAGTTTTACGATTACAAAAGCCTTCGAAGCAAAAAGATAGAGAGACAAACCATCTCTTCTATTAAAGTAAAATGCAACGAAAAGCCTCGATTAAAAAGAATTGCAATATTGAAAGCAATAACAAATTAAGATTATACCAACAACTAAACAAAAGAAACTTTAAGCTAGGGTTGTTGGCAGCACTTCGTTGTTGTAGAGTCATCGGAGAGTTACAGTGTAACGGAGGCTTTTGAGCAGTTAGAATTGAGGATGAAACCCTAGGTTTGGCCCTCCTTTTATAGCCTTTAAGCCCCTCAACGAATGGGTCTTCAATCGATCACAAATGGGCACAAAACTCCTTGAAAAATGGTGATAAAGCTTGACTCCTCGAGGCTGATTTTTGACCACCGGTTGAACTGGCCGGTTGAACTGATGGCCAGGATTTTTGACTACAATAAAGAGTTAGCTCAAAATATAAGTGGATTCGATGGCCACTTGCCGTCCGATCTCAACATAGACCTTCCATGGGAAGTCTTGGGTCGGATCGTCGCCTAAGATCATCCCCGTAAAGAGGATACGACCTCACTTACGCTCGCACACACTAGCTTACCTCAATACTTACGTGTCACTTTTGCTTCCAGCCTTCCACTCGATTCCTTCGGCTCCCTCCGAAGTAACTCGAGTGTCGCCCGACCACCGCGGCTTCCTCCGGGTGTCGCTAGCCTTCAGCTCCAGCATTGAGACTTTTCTGCACACTTGATTTAGCTCGTGAGATAACAATATAAAGCAACTTTATATCGTTTGCTATAATCAAAACTTAGGTTCGACTTAGGTGCCTTTGCACCAACAATCTCCCCCTTTTTGATTTATGGCAAACCCACATACAAAGTTAAGACAAAAATAAGTATGAGATTATGCATGAATGAGTAGGAGTATATAAAAATTCTTTTTCAAGTGCTCCCCCTTGAGGAATCCTCCCCCTTGACCGAGGGTGAGTACTTGAGAAAGGGTTTTAACTCCCCCCCTTGATATGTGCTACTAAGAAAAAGAATTAAGTAACCGAAATTACTTAATATTGGCCATAGTGTTTAAAATAAGTTTTAAGTTAAGAAACCAAATGATTTCTTAACCTTGGCCTTTTGTTAAAAGTTAAATAAGCTTTCAAAACTTAAAGTTAACTTTTGGTTTAATTATGAAGTAAGAGTTAAGTTATCAACAAAAAAAAAATTTTTGACCCCTTAACTTTTGTCCTTTTTCTCCTTTTTCTCCCCCTTTTGCCGTATATCGAAAAGAGTAAGGGGTGTGTGGAAAACAAAATAAATGTTAAATTTAAAGTCCAAGCATGTTCCACATTTTTATTTTAAAAAATAATATACTGAAAATAAGTTCATCTATAAAATGTTCGACTCATATTTGGCTTGATTGATATGAAGGATCAACCAGTCCTGGTCAGAGTCGGTATGATTATACTCCGTGGTTCATAGTGATACACTAGCTCTACATCTGGAACTAGGAGTAAGGTCCTAACATCTCACGCCCATCTACGTGGCTAAGTACACAAACACATTAGTCCTATGTGTTGTGAGATGTATTGGCTCCTTAAATCTATAGGTGCATGATATCTAAGGTATGTCCTATGCTAGTTCCATGAAAAAAAAGTAAGAAATAGTAGTAAGAAAATATAATTTGTAAGTTCCTATTCTATTACCCACATGCCTAATCTTCGTCTCAAGAGACTAAATTCGGCTTCGGGTAGTGGTTTAGTAAATATGTCTGCTAGGTTAGACTTCGAGTCAACATATTTGAGTTGTATGGAGCCGTTGGCTACATGTTCTTGAATGAAATGGTGTTTTACCTCTATATGCTTTGTCCTTGAATGGCATATAGGGTTCTTAGTTAGATTTATCGAACTTATGTTGTCTACAAAAATTTTAGTTTTGGTGAAGACCAACCTAAAGTCTCGGAGAATGTGCTTCATCCAAAGAAGCTGAGTTACACACTCACCCATCGCAACGTATTCGGCTTCGATGGTAGATAAGGCAACACAATGTTGCTTCCTACTGCACCAACTCACTAGACTTGAGCCGAGTAGTTGACAACAACGACTCGTGCTCTTTCTATCGAGTTTACTACCGGCATAATCCGAATCGGAGTAGCTGATTAGTTCGAACTCCGTAGATCTAGGGTACCAAATACCAACGTTAAGTGTACCCTTAAGATATCTAAGGATACGCTTAACTAGGGTTAGGTGAGACTCCTTAGCATAGGTTTGAAACCTGGCGCACATACTTACTGCGAATAGGATGTCGGGTCGACTCGCAGTTAAGTATAGGAGACTTCCTATCGCGCTCCTATAGTACTTTAAGTCAATGGACTTACTTTCTAGGTCTTCTCCAATGTTAACATTAATCGCCATTGGGGTGTTTATTATCTTAGCGTCTTGCATTCCAAATCTTTTAATTAACTCCTTAGCGTATTTTTGTTGATATAGGTATATACCATCCTTAGTTTGTTTAATTTGTAGACCTAAAAAGAAACTTAACTCGCCTACCAAGTTCATTTCAAACTCACTTTCCATGAGTGAAACGAACTCGTTTAGTAAGGCTGAGTTAGAGGTTCCAAAAATTATATCGTCTACGTAAATTTGAGCTATGAATATTTCTTTACCTAAGGTTTTTACGAAGAGAGTTGGGTCAACTAAGCCTTGGTTAAACCCTTTTGACTTAAGATGGATTGAAAGTCTCTCGTACCAAGCTCGAGGAGCTTGTTTAAGTCCATAGAGAGCTTTCTTAAGTTTTAGAACATGGTCGGGTTTATCTAGATTTTCGAACGGGGGGTTGGCTAACATAAACTTCTTCTTTAATGTATCCATTTAAGAATGCCGACTTAACATCCATTTGAAACAGTTTAAATCCTCGATGTGCGACATAAGCTAGCAACATTCGAATGGATTCGAGTCTAGCTACTGGGGCATAGGTTTCGTCGTAATCTAAGCCTTCGACTTGACTAAACCCTTTGGCGACTAACCTAGCCTTGTTTCTAACTACTTCACCTTTATCATCAAGCTTATTTCGAAAAACCCACCTTGTTCCAATTATCGTTTTGTCTTTAGGTGGTGGTACTAATTCCCACACTTCATTCCTAGTAAATTGAGCTAGCTCTTCTTGCATTGCAATAATCCAATCGGGATCAAGAAGAGCTTGTTCAATTGATTTGGGTTCTATCTTTGAAATTAAGGAAATTTGACTAAGGTTCCTATAGGATGCTCTAGTTCGAACTCCTAGATTAGGATCTCCTATCACTTGATCGATAGGGTGGTTAGTCTGAATCCTAGATTGGGTTGGGTTTGTGTCACCTAATGCTTGATCAATGGGGTGACTTGGTTGAACATTAGTTTTGTTGGAGTCATCTATCACTTGATCAATAGAGTGACTTGGTTGACTTAGGTTAGGATTAACACTAGACCTGATCTCCGGATCAGAGTTAGGTCTAGTATGAATCGACTCGCTAATTGGGGTTGCCGGGGGTTTTGTAGGTTCATGTCCTTCATCAAATACTACATTGATAGTCTCCTCAACTCTAAGGGTGTCATGGTTATATACTCTATAAGCTCGACTTGTAGTCGAGTATCCTAGAAAGATTCCGGTCGTGGTCTTGGATGTAAATTTCCCTAGGTAATCCTTAGTGTTTAGGATATGTACCTTACACCCAAATACCCTAAAGTACTTGATGTTAGGTATTTTATCGTGATAAATCTCATGAGGTCTTAAGGTGCCTCTTTACCATAAGGATTCTATTTTGGACATAGCATGCCAGTACTCACGGCTTACGCCAAAACCTATCGGGTAGGTCATATTCGCTCAACATGGTCCTAGCGCTTCTTGTAGAGTTCGGTTTTTCCGCTCCACTAGGCCATTTGAGGGGTCCTAGGCAAGAGAATTCATGGTGGTATCCGCTTAGGTTACGTAAGCCGGTGAACCTTGATTTTCAATTCACCACCATGATCGCTTCTAAGTCTTTAACCTTAAGGTTTTTTGATTCTCGATTAATTTGAATAAATTGATTAATTGATCTAGGTATCATTTTTATGTTTGATGAACCTAACCTGTAAACTCGAGTAGTCGCCAATTATGACTAAGCAATATTGACTTTTATTGAGTGACTTGGCTCCATGTGAATCGAATAGATCCATATGCAGGAGCTCAAGTACACTTGAGGTTCGTTCTTGGTTAGTTAACTTGTGTTGTGTCCTAGGTTGTTTTCCTTGTTGACAAGCATTACAGATTTTATTAACCAAATTATTAAGGTTGGGTAAGCCTCTGACTAGGCCACTCTGACTCATCTTGTGGACGAGTCTTGGGTGCGAGTGACCGAGTCGTCGGTGCCACAACAATGATTCCTCTTCCTGTGTCATAAGACATTTGGCTGAGGATTTGATTAAGTTAATTGTATAAATGTTATTTGTCCTAGTTCCTTTGAGTATTGTTTTAGCTGTTTCATTTGTTTTAATTACACATTCATTTTCTAAAAATATGACCTTATAATTATTGTCACATAATTGGCTTATGCTAAGCAGGTTATATTCAAAATTCTCTACAAGTAATACATTTTTAATAACAAAATTCGAGTTAAGCTCGATATCACCTGATCCGATGATTTTGAGCTTGCCGTTATTCCCAAAAGCTACCGATCATTGTCGTTTGAATCGAAGCTTTGTGAATTTGAGTTGATCCCCGGTCATGTGTCGGGAGCAACCGCTATCCAACATCCATTGATCCTACACACAAGGTGGTTGGATTGGATGTTAGATTTTTTTTAAAAAAAATTGGTTGTAAGTTGTTAAACCTAGGTCATCTCACCGGAGTCTATATGATCAAGCATGTTATACTTATGTGTTCTTTGTGAGATGACTTCCAATTAAGTTGATTAAGTGCATTTATGTTTAAGTAATGTTAGATTTGGATTTGACCCTAGGCTTGTCAAGTTTACCTTTTCAAGATCATGGCTTCGTGTCGAGGCCTGAGGGCCTTCTTTTATCGGATCATCGACCACTTCCTTAGACAAAGCCATTTTCAAGAAAATGATGACTTGACTCACCTAAAATTATTTCCTCGTCTAACTAGTTATTTTTGAAAAGAGGCTCAATCTTTTTGAAGGATTTTAGTTGATTATTTGAAAAGAGGCTCCCCGAGGCTCAATCTTTTCGAAGGATTTTAGTTGGTTATTTACGTGTTCTAAGTGAGTTCACGAAAGAAAAAAAAAATCTAAGCATGCAATTTCTAAGTTAAAACACAAACATGTTTTGTACTGGCTCCCCCTAGACCGTTGGATCGGTTCGGTCTATCCACATAGTGGATTTGGTCCTTGGGAACCCAGTACGAGTTGGATCCTAGAGTTGAAATCAAAGTGGTCTTAGGGACCCATGCTTGGACACATTTTTTATGTCTACTTACGATTGACATATACGACTTATTGGTCGTGTTTGAGCTAAACCCTAGTCCGGCCTTGTTGTACACGGCCCTTTGCGATCCAAGTAGGAGGACAAGTCCTTTGGATCCCAAAGTAAACCTTTCCAACGTATTCCTAAGATCTTCGACTTGACTTTTCAAGAGTGAGTTCTCAACTTCGAGTTTTTCAACCCGAGTTGAGTCCTTCTCTTGAACTCGACTAGTCGAAGAGGTTAGGGAGACCCCGTGTTTGAGGAGTTTAACTTCCTCAACCAGGGTCTTGACCTTGGACTCGGACTTAGCTAACTTCCTAGACAAAAACCTAACCGTATTATGTAAAGTATTAAATAAAGTTCGACTCACCTTAAGGGTATCTTTTGAACCGGATGCGTATCCGTGGCTTGACTTGAAGGTAGCTTCGTAGTCCGAGTCATCCTCAGGTTCTAACTCAAGTTCAGGTTCGGTCTCCGTGTCGGACTCAATCGATTTTGCCATGAAGACGTGGTCTTCATCTTCTTCGGATGACGCTTCTTCCCATGTCGCATTGAGGGCCTTCTTGTGCTTAGGTGCTTGGTGGTTGAGCTTGGGGCACTCGGACTTTATATGTCCAAACCTGTTACACTCATAACACCTAATATTAGAACTTTTAGGCTTACCTTGGTTGGGTCGAGTTGTGGTTCGCTTTCGTCCCTTGGCTATCCTTCGAGCTAGGTTCATTAGTTCATCAGTCAATTCCGGGTCAACTTCTTCTTCGGACTCATCTTCCTCCTCGGTTGGTGGTGGTTTGTTTGCGATTTTCTTCTTCTTTGAACCTGCAAACAAGGCTATACCCCTCTCGGGTTCCGAGTTGGACTGCTCATGTAATTCAAAATCCGAAAAGAGTTCATCTAATCTAAGTTTAGAAAGGTCCTTGGAGACCTTGTAGGCATTGACCATGGATGCCCACAAGGTAGTCCTTGGAAAAGAGTTTAGAACATACCTTATAAGGTCGCGGTTTTCGACCTTTTGCCCGATTGCTTGTAGGTTGTTGACTATGTCTTGGACACGGGCGTGGAGTTGCATCGCGGACTCGTGTTCCTGCATTTTTAGTGTGTACAATTTATTGAACAACAAATCACGTTTGCAAACCTTAGCTTGATCCGATCCTTCGTGTAACTCGATCAGCATTGTCCAAAGGTCCTTTGCGCTAATGAAGGGGTCGACGCGATTTAACTCCTCCTTGGACAAGCCGCATTGGAGGATTTGTGTTGCCTTGGCATCGGCTTCGACTTGTCGTTTTGTCGCAATGGTCCATTGATCATAATCCAAGGAGTCACCCACTTCATTAGTCGGAAGTGTGAAACCCGTTTGGATTATGATCCACATCTCGATTTGGGTTTTGAGAAAGCATTACATCCGACCCTTCCAATAACGGAAGTCATCTTCATTGTAAAACGGAGGTCGGACGGTGCTAAAACCCTCGAGATGGGCCATTAGAACAAAAGACAAAAAGGGACGAAGACGAAGAAACTAGCAACGACAAAAACACAAAACAAGGTACCAAGACTCGCGTCTTGGATTAGTAGTGCGGGAGTAAATTTAACAAAGTGAAATAAATCAGAAATAAAGAGAAATAAAAGAAAAATAAATATGTGAAAAATGGCTAGATTGGTGGTTTCACCAAATCTTAGCAACCCCCGGCTCTGATAACAATTGTTGGATCGAAGCGGATCGCTAGAGGGGGGGTGAATAGCGATAAAAACTTTTCTTTTAAATCGTTCGATAGACAATTAAACGCAGAGGAAATGTAAATAAAAAATAAATGAGACAAATAGTTTTTTTACTTGGTTCGTAGCCTTCGGCTACTACTCCAAGGCCCTAACGGTCCTAGACCGTGTACGGAGGGCAATTCACTAAAACACTCCTCCTCGTTGGAGGTAGGAGTTTTACGATTACAAAAGCCTTCGAAGCAAAAAGATAGAGAGACAAACCCTCTCTTCTATTAAAGTAAAATGCAACGAAAAGCCTCGATTAAAAAGAATTGCAATATTGAAAGAAATAACAAATTAAGATTATACCAACAACTAAACAAAAGAAACTTTAAGCTAGGGTTGTTGGCAGCACTTCGTTGTTGTAGAGTCGTCGGAGAGTTGCAGCGTAACGGAGGCTTTTGAGCACTTAGAATTGAGGATGAAACCCTAGGTTTGGCCCTCCTTTTATAGCCTTTAAGCCCCTCAATGAATGGGTCTTCAACCAATCACAAATGGCCACAAAACTCCTTGAAAAATGGTGATAAAGCTTGACTCCTCGAGGCTGATTTTTGACCACCGGTTGACTGGCCGGTTGAACTGGCGCCGCTTGTTGCGGCGGTTGACGATGGCATACAATAAAGAGTTAGCTCAAAATATAAGTGGATTCGACGGCCACTTGCCGTCCGATCTCAACATAGACCTTCCATGGGAAGTCTTGGGTCGGATCATCGCCTAAGATCATCCCCGTAAAGAGGATACGACCTCACTTACGCTCGCACACACGAGCTTACCTCGATACTTACGTGTCTCTTTTGCTTCCAGCCTTCCACTCGATTCCTTCGGCTCCCTCCGAAGTAACTCGAGTGTCGCCCGACCACCGCGGCTTCCTCCGGGTGTCGCTAGCCTTCAGCTCCAGCATTGAGACTTTTCTGCACACTTGATTTAGCTCGTGAGATAACAATATAAGCTTAACTTTATATCGTTTGCTATAATCAAAACTTAGGCTCGACTTAGGTGCCCATTGCACCAACAGGTTAATATGCTATCATTTATGTCATAATCATCTTTCATGCATTAATAAAAATAAGTTAAAGACAATGGCATGATTTGAAGTCCCATTTATAAGGGAATCAAATAGTGTTACCTAGAAAATGCATGAGACCTTAGTATAGGTATAACCAAAACCCACATCTCACATCAAATTGACATATGTGTGTATGATACACTCTAGACACATGTGAGATGCTAGAAAATGAGTAAAGTTCAAGGTGCATAGATGTTGCATCTAGATGAACTCAAACTCATCTCAATCATAGGTATAAATCATGAGGAAAGCTAGTATACAAGTCATGTATACTTAGGCCATAGACCATGATTGAAATTAAGGTTTTGAAAACATTTAAAATCATGTTGAAAAACCTTGGTGAAGCTTATCTTTTGATAGCAATCATCATTGAAAAGATAAAAACAAAGTTGGCTTAAAACATTGAAAGTTTCAATGCTTTTGAACTTTGTATCATTCTTTGAATTTAAAAGTTATTTTCATAGAAAACTATTTTTCCCCAATAGTGTTTGGCATAAGTAATCTGTGGTTTAAATTTTACGATTTTTTGAATTTTCTAGAATTATTTATGTATTTCTGAAGTTGGTCTAAAAATTCGATTTACAAATTTCAAAACCATGAGGCTAGCCTCAATTCGAGCTACTTCCACTCATTGAAGCCTTTCTCGGTTAGTATTAGTCAATGTTAGGTTAAGCCATCTGATCATAACCCTAGGCTAGATAACTACTCCTACACCTCTAAGCATTGAAATGGTGAGAATTTCATTGGAAATGAATTGGAGTACAAATCAAAATTTAATTGTTGTGAAAGTTCAAATCTGAACTTTTATCCTAATTTTCTAGTGTTTAAGGTTTCTATTGGCTTAGGAACTCTCTAAGGACATTATTGGTACAATGGTCTAAGGGGAGTAAGATTTTAGGGGGATAATTATCTATCTAGGCATGATGGATGATGGTTTATCACAAAAAGGGGGAAAATGGAAGTTTGACTTTCATCTAGTGATAAATCACTAAGAAGAATGAAGACATTCAAGATGAATGTTGACCAAGGAGGAGAAGGAAGAATCTCATTAGAAAATGAGATATTGAAAACCTTGGTGGACTTTTTGATGTGTGTCAAGAAGGGGGAGAAATGCAAGGGGGTTAAGTTAGGCTTTTAACTTAGGATACCCTAATATACACAAAACCCCAAAAATTTCAAAATTTGAAATTCTATATTGGGAACACTTCGTGATGCTTTGGCATAAGAAGTGTCAAGTTGAGTTTATGGGATTGTCAAACATCAAAAAGGGGAAGATTGTTGGTGCAATCGACCCAGGTCATGATTGACTAGACTCGAGTGGGACTCGAGTAGAGTTTTGATGTTCGATAATAGTTTACAAATGTGGTTAGACCACATAACTAGTGGATGGTATGGGACATCCAAGGGAGACTATTGGAGAAGCCCAGGTTTGGTGACTTGGCAAGGAGAAGTCCAAGTATGGATAGCAAGGGAAAATCCAAGTCGGTCAAGGGAGACCGGACACTTGGTGTAGGAAAGTCCAACGGGGAGTTGGCGAGTGAAGTCCCAGCAAGTCTGGGAGACCGTGCTTGCCAAGTGAAGTCCCGAACAGGAAGTCTTGGTAGTGATGTCCCGGACAGGGAGTCTTGGCAGTGAAGTACCGGAGGCGTGGCCTCTTAGCAATGAAGTCCTAGACAGGGAGTCTTGGCAAGGGAAGACCCGACTGATCAAGGAGATCGAGCTTGGTAAATGTAGACCCGAGAGCATGACGATAGTCGATGGAAGCACTAGAAGGCAAGCACAAGGATGAAGAGTCATGGACTCGAGGGATCCGGGAGGTGTGAGGCTGAAGGAAGTGGTTTGAAGGCTTAGGTCTAGGCTTAGGGTTATTATCAAGTATGAAGGGATCATACTTGGGGTATTAAACCTCATTATAGAGGTATAGCAGTCAACTGGTAGGTTGGATCAGTCGATTGGGCTTCGTTTGTAGGCAATAAGAAGCAAGCTGGGCTCAACCAGTGCCTCGACTGACAAGGGATAGTCGAGCCGCGAGACAAAGAAGAGTCGAGACAGTTCTATGGAAGCACTCGACCGCACCTCGACTGGAGTATCAGTCGACGCGGTGACTCGACTAGAGGTGTCAACTGGTGCCTCGACCAGACCATATGGAAGGAGGCTCAGAGGCGAGGCGTGCTCGACCAGCACCTAGACTGAAGTCTAGTCGAGGCGGCTCCTCGACTGGAGTATGTGACTGGCGCTTCAACTGCTTTCAACACAGGTATGAAGACGGCGGTATAGAAACAAGGTGGCTCGACTAGCGCCTCGACTAGAGGCCCAGTCGAGGCGGTGCCTCGAATGGTGAAACGACCATTGCAATTCCAGAAGCTTCGATGAAGCTTTATAAAAGGAGGATCGAGGGCATCTTCGAGAAGAGATCTCTTGGAGGTTTTAGGGGCTATTTGAAGGGAGGTGTTGCTGCATTTCAGGGCCTTAAAAGTCGTCCCAAAGCGATCTACGAGCAAGCATTCAAAAGCCCTAAATCTGTAATGTGTGTTCATTTGCTTTTGTATTTGTTGTATTTCCTTGTTTTATTCTATTCTTATTGTTGTAAGAGCCTTGTGAGAGGTTCCTCCACCTCCGGTGTGTTCACCGAGAAGGAGAAGTGATATAGTGGTAGTGTGCATCACTAGAGTCCACTAGGGCTTGCCCGTGGAGTAGGAACTAGTGTTCCAAACTACGTAAAATCCTTGTGTTGTGCTTGCTGTGTGTTTTGTATGTGTATATGTATTTGTATTTGTGTTTTCGCTACCTAATAACAATGTTAGACAAGCACGACGATCGAAATCCATCAAGCGAATGAAATCGATGCGAAAAGATATTCACCCCCCTCTAGCGACGCCAACGGTCCTAACATGAACTCTGAATCGGACTCGTACTCAAAATTTGACGTGGCTCCGGAGCTCGATTCGGCCATGAACGCCACGAAACTTCTCTTAATTTCCTCTGCGTCCGACTCTTCCGATGATGACTCATCCCATGTTGCCTAAAGTGCTTTCTTCTTCTTTTCCTTTTTTTGGTTTTTCTTCCTTCTTTAGGATCGCACACTCTGACTTGTAGTGTCCCTTTCCATTGCACTCATAGCAAGTCACTTCCCATCGGGGTCTCAGCTTCTTATCAATAACTTTCATAGCGTTCTTCTTTGTAAACTTTTTTCTCCGATTGTACATCTTCTGGACCATGTTTACTATTTCTTCTTCTCCATTTGACTCTGACTCCGACTCGTCTTCGGATTCACTTTTTTCTTTTCTTTCCTTTTTCGTCAAACCTACCACTAAAGCAATAACATTCTCGGTTTGACCCGAGTTAGCTTGTTTGTTTAGTTCAAGTTCACAAAACAGTTTGTCTAGCCTAATTGTGGAGAGATCCCTAGAAACCTTATAGTCATTGACAATCGTTGTCCATAAGGCATTTCTCGAGAATGCCTTAAGTGTATACCTAATTATGTCCCTATTTTCTATCTGGTGTCCTATTATGTGTAATCCATTTAAAATATCTTTTATTCTTGTATGAAGTTGACTAACATTTTCATTTTCGTTCATTTTACAATTAAATAATTTATTTAGTAATATGTCCCATTTAGCTATCCTAGTGTCATTTGTTTCTTCATGCAATTCAATTAATTTATCCCATAATTCCTTAGAGTTTTCGAATGGACCCACCCTATTGAGCTCTTCTTTGGTAAGTCCACATTGCAAGGTGTTAAGTGTCTTGTAATCGACTTGAGCCCATTTTCTAACGTCCACGGTCCATTTCTCCGGTTCTAACAACTCACCTGAGTTGTCTACCGGAGAGACGAAACCTTTCCTAATCGAAAACCAGACATCTAGGTCGGTTTTCAGGTAGCACTTCATTCATCTTTTCCAATAGGAAAAGTTCTCTCCGTTGAAAAGAGGAGGGTGAACAATGTTATACCCTTCATTAGTGCGACAATATTAACGAAATATTTTCTAAAGAAAGAAAATTAAATAAAATATTTTCTACGTGAAGAAAAATAAATCAAATATTTTCAAGGCAAGAAAATTAAATATACTATTTTCTAAAGCAACAAAATTAAATCAAATATTTTATAAGTGCAAAAAAATAAATCAAATATTTTCTAAGGCAAGAAAATTAAATTAAATATTTTCTAAAGAAAGAAAATTTAATTAAATATTTTATAAATCTAGAAAATTAAATTAAATATTTTCTAACTCAAAAAAATTAAATTAAATATTTTCTATGGAAAAAAAATTAAATTAAATATTTTCTAAAGCTAAAAGAATAAATTAAATATTTTCTAAAGCAATAAAATTAAATTAAATATTTTATAAATAAATAAAATTAAATTAAATATTTTCTAAAGTAAGAAAATTAAATCAAATATTTTCTAATGCAATAAAATTTAATCAAAAATTTTCTAAGGCAAGAAAATTAAATCAAATATTTTCTAAAGTAAGAAAATTAAATCAAATATTTTCTAAGACAAGAAAATTAAATTAAATATTTTCAAAACAAGAAAATTAATTTTAATTAATCTAAAGAGCAGAAAAATATTCTAACAATTATTCTAATGCAAAAAATATATAAAAAATTAATCTACTGCTAGAAAAAAAGAAGACTATCCTAGAGCTCTCGATGGTGGTTGCACCAAATTCGGAGCGCCCCCGCTCTGATACTAATTGTAGTATCGTGATTCTCCAAGAGAGGGGGGGGGTGAATCTCAAATATTTTAATTTTAATTAAAATTTTTAAAACAATTAGAATATTTTCAAAACGATTGTGAGTATGTAGCGGAAATAAAAATGAGTACACTTGTTTTACTTGGTTCACAACCCTAACTGGGTTGCTACTCCAAGGCCCGTAGCACTTTCGAGTGCTACCTCGATGGGCAATCACTAAATGCCCTCCGTCTCGAGAACTCTCTGTAGGGATGTATACTGAAAAGTCTATCTTTTGTATGAACATCTTTATTTTGGAATAAGAATCACATAATCATTATTTACATTTTTTTATGGTTATGCAATATTGTCTAATACTTTACATTGTAGATAACATGGTGTGTGGTGTCACACAGGAGATCATGTTATCGGCCCCTTGAAAAGTATAAGTAAAGGCTCACAACTGAGATGGCTTTGGACAAACCATCGGAATGGTTGTAGTGTGATTTGGTGTTAGTTTGTCTTGACCATAGAATCACACTAGTGCACTTTGTGTGTATTGAGCAGGACCGACTTAGAGGTGATTCGATTTATTGCTGACTACATAATCAAATCGGACCTCAGATATTATTTAGTACATGCTCTTAATCCCGATATAATAACAGGCACATATACTTTGTACTCATCTTTTTGATTTAGCAATGGGCGAGATTTATAGATTAAATCGATAGGCTCGGTAAGTTGGGAGATGATATTATTTATATGGTGTGCCATTGATTATAGGAGGAAACTGTGTCCTATATATTAAGATGATGATGTCCCCTTGAGGAGCTCATAAGGTTCATCATATAAACCCTGCAGGTGGACTTGGTCCGACATGATGAAAAGGTTGAGTGGTACTACTCAAGGAGTTAGATGTTGATTAATTAATGGTCAGTAAATTAATTAATCGACGGACATTTGAGATCTTAAAAATGGGGAGAAAATGTACAAATAATATATGGAGCCCATATTATCATATGGGGGTTGGTGAGGTAGATCAATGATGATCCTTTAGTGGATTGGATCATCATTAATGGATCGGACTTTATGTGGGCTTGATCCATGGGTGGCCAAGATACAACTCCTCCTCATGGTCCCTAATGTAGCCTATTAACACCTCATGAAGCTTAGATCCAATGGATGAAAATAAAACTCTAGATCCAAAGGTAGAGATTAAATCTCTAGATCCGACGGTTGAGATTAAATCTCTAGATCCGACGGTTGAGATTAAATCCCTAGAACCAATGGAGGAGATTAAATCATGGCTTGAGCCCAATTCTATAAATAGAGATCATGAAGTGGGCGGGAAGAGGATGATGGCGTAAGGGAATTAGGGTTTGCTTCCTTTGGAGGCTAGGAATCCTAGTTTGTTTAGGATTAGGTTTGGGTGGCTAGGGTTTTGAGAGCTTATGGGTGAGAGGCAACTCAAGGAGGAGTTTTTCTTCTTCTTCCTAAGGTGTGGCCGGTTCCTTCCATCCTCCCTCTATATTGGCTTGTGCTCATCCTAATCTTCTTTCCCACTTCCATGGTCGGCCATAAGGAGAGCTAGGATTAGGGTTTGGAGGCTTAGGGTTTAGGAGGTTTGGGTGGCACCAAATAAGGAAGTAGTTTACTTTCTTCTTCCTATCCTTTGGTGGCTGGCGCCCACAGCCATATCCTAGGCCTTGGCCGGCATCCAAAGACCCGTTCTCCTTCTCCTTAGGTGGTGGAAACAAGATATAGGGCTTTCCCTTGGTGTCTTGGCCGGTTTCCACCATAATATCCTTCTCCTTTTTGGCCGGCGGCAAGCATTCTCCTTGTCGCTTGTTGGTTGGCTATAGGAAGGAGAAGAGCTTTGTTTCTATTCTTTCTTTTGCTTTGGAAGAGCAAGGAAGGAAGATTTGCGATCTAGGAGCTTCGACTTTTGGTAGAGCATCGCCCACACGACGTCCAAAAGGAGGACGGACATACATTAGAAGATCGAGAGGTATATGGATTCTCTAATTTTTATATGTTACATGTTTGTATTTGTTTTTCAATTATGAGCATGATATAAATCTGTATATGGCTAAATAATACTTCGATCCCGAGCATAAACATAAAAATCGGCGATCCGGACATCGTCTATTCCGTGGCTCCTCGTAGAATAGAGGATGGTCTCTTGAAAAACTAGTTTGTTCAAGTGACCTCTCTAAACGAATAGCACGATGATGACTTGGTGGTTTGGGCAATCCCTTTTGTCTAGGATTATTTTTTTTTAATCCGGGGACATTGAAGGGATCTCCATGGACAAGCTACCGAGGTGAAGTGGGAAGCGAAGTTTCCCCTCACGGACTCGATAAGCAAAACCCTTCAATTGGTATCAGAGCCAAGGTTTCCGGTTTTGTGTGTTTAGGATTCTGTTAATTTTTATGCACTTTTTCATATATTATATGTGCCGGATAATAGTAGATTATGCGTTGTTTAACTCTTTGGTTGCAGGCATAAGATCCGACTATTATGGTCATATGTGTGTATGTGATTGTATGTGTGTAAATATTTATTTTGTTGAATCCTCGGGGTTGATGAGGCTAGTACTTAGTTTTTCGTAAATTAAATACAGAATTTTTTAGCTGCTCTTTATTTTATTTTACTTTCGATCTAGATTTCATGTACACTCCCTCGTGGTGTATAGGATCGATGGATGTAAATTAAAATAGGTTTTAGTCTCGGCTCAAATCTCCGGATGGCTCGTACATGGTGTAGGAGGAGCGGACGAGATGGCGATGCGACGAGAGTCATATTGAAGACAAAAGTCATAATAGTTGAAAAATAATTTATTTTTTATATTTATTGCTTTTTGTTTGATATGCATGTCATAGGCTAGGAAAATTCCTCAATTTCAAATTACTAAGTGGGAGAGTGATATTTTTATAAATTCCCACGACCTCCATTACAATTTGACAAGTGATGCAAACAAACTTGCGCGTCGGCTCTCAGTACCTTCCTCCATATCGGATGGGTTTGTTTGCGGATCACTAGGTCGAATATGGTTATAGGAAATTATTAAGGAGTGTGTGTACTTGCCCATCGTAAGGCACATAACCCGAGATAATTACCTTGGTACCGAGTAATGGTAAACACTTATATACAAATATAAGTATCCTCCCCATTGGAGTCACTGCTTTTATTTGTAGGGCCAAAGAGGAACCAACTATTAATTTTACTTGTCAAAAAGTTAGGTTGACAAGATAGTAAAATTAATGGGTAAAACCTCCTCTTACAAATGTAGAATTCGTATACGTCCACACTATCGTGGCATACGATATTCTTGGTGTTTTGAGGTGTTGGTTGATTTTAAAATTTTATTGTTTGAGGAATCAATAATTTTTTAAAATCTAATGTTTTGATTTATGTGATTCTTAGGTTTTCTTTCAAAATGACTTTCAACCCACTTGCTGTGATACTGAAAGAGAACAAACTTACTGGACCCAACTATGCAGATTGGAAGAGGAATCTAGACATTGTCTTGACTGCTGAGGAATACAAATATGTACTCCTCGAAGAGTGCCCTCCCAAGCCTGCAGATAATTCTGGGGAAAAGGAGAGAGAGAGCTATAAGAAGTGGATCAAGGCCGATGAGATGGTGCAGTGTTACATTTTGGCATCTATGTCAAATGTACTGCAACGTCAGCATCAAGCCATGTCCACTACTTATGATATGATGCTCAATCTCAAGGAGCTTGATGACGACCACCATGATCGAGGGAACACCCGTGAGGGATCATGTTCTCAAGATGTTGGGTCATTTGAATGAGCTGGAGGTCCTAGGAGCTGAGATCGATGGGGAAACCTAGGTTGATATCATACTCCAATCTCAACCTAGGTGTTTTGAGCAGTTTCGCCTCAACTACAACATGAACAAGAGGTTGTATTCGTTGGCAGAACTTCTGACAGAACTCCAGGCGGCAGAGGAACTATTTCGTCAGAGTGCTCAGGCGCATGTCGTGGTGACCCAGAAGGTTTCTACTTCTAAGCCGAAAGGCAAGAAGAAGAAAAAAAAACTGGGGTGAAGGCAGTGGGAGGTACTCAGGGAGGAGTGAAGAAGCCGAAAGGCAAGTGCTTCACTTGTAAGTAGACTGGACACTAGAAGAAGGACTGCCCCAACTGCAAGAACAAAGGTATATCTTTTGGTCTAGTCATTGAAACATGTTTAGCGGTGTTATCTACAGACACCTTGTGTGTAGATACGGGAGCCACTGATCATGTCTGTAATACTTTGCAGGGGTTTCAGGAAACCAGACGACTGGCTGAAGGGCAGATTACCATGTACTTGGGCAATGCCACGAAGGTGGCGGCTGTTGCAGTGGGTGATGTTCATTTATCTTTTGAGAAAAATAAACTTTTGGTTCTTAAGAATTTCCTTTATGTACCCTTATTTAGAAAGAATTTAATTTCGGTTTCTAAATTATTTATGGATGGATATTCTATTTCTTTTAATGACAAAGTTGTTATAAGAAGGAATAGGGACATTATTTGTTCGGGTGCATTGATAGGAAATTTTTACACACTTGAACCAAAACCTCCCACGATGCAAATTTAAGTTAATAACTCATCTTCTAATTCCAATAAGATAAAAGAACCTTCAAAGATGAACCAAATATATCTTTGGCATCTTAGGCTTAGTCATATTAACCTAAGCAGAATTCAAAGGTTGATAGCTGATGGACCTCTGGGCTCATTAGTGGTGAAAGATTTCCCAACCTGCGAATCTTGCTTAGAGGATAAAATGACCAAGAGGCCTTTTAAGGCCAAGGGGTATAGAGCCAAAGATGTGTTAAAAATGGTTCATTCTGATTTGTGTGGTCCTATGACTATCCAGGTAAGAGGTGGTCTTGAATATTTCATCTCTTTCATAGACAATTATTCAAGATATGGATGACACTACGATTTGATCGTGGTGGTGAGTACCTCTTGGGAGAGTTTAGGAACTAATTATCAGAGGATGGGAATAAATGCCAATTGACTGTACCTGGCACACCCCAGCAGAAGGTGTAGCAGAGCGAAGGAATAGGACGCTTATGGAGATGGTTAGATCGATGATGATTTATTTTGACTTGCCAGATTCGTTCTGGGGATATGCTCTAGATATGGCGGTATACATTCTGAACTTGGTTCCATCTAAATCAGTGTCTTCTACTCCCACAGAGTTGTGGACTGGGCGAAAGCCTAGTCTAAGACATATTCGAATATGGGGGAGTCCAACACATGTGGTGAAGGCAGATGCTGGTAAGTTAGAACCTCGTACAGAAGTACGCATGTTCGTTGGCTATCCCAGGGGAATGAAGGGTGGATTGTTTTATAGTCCTAGAGATAAGAGGGTGATCGTTAGCACGAACGCCAGATTTCTAGAGGAAGACTATGTGATGAGCCACAAGCCCAAGAGTAAAATTGTTCTGGAGGAGTTAAAAGGGGAAGTCACTTCTTTAGTACCACCGGTACAAGAGGATATACCACATGTCACTGTACCACATGTCACAGAGGATACACAGGTGATACCTCATCATAGTGGGAGGGTTGTGAGACAGCCTGATAGATTCATGTTCTTGGGAGAATCTTCTAATTTGGTCCCTGGAGAACATGAACCTGATCCCTGGACATATGACGAGGCAATCCAAGATAAAGATGCAGTATCTTGGGAAAGTGCAATGAATGCTGAGATTGAATCTATGGATTCAAATCAGGTCTGGGAGCTAGTAGAACCACTCGACGGTGTAAAAACCATTGGATGCAAGTGGATCTACAAGAGAAAGAGAGGAATAGATGGGAAGGTTGAGACCTTCAAAGCGAGGCTTATTGCAAAGGCGTATACTAAAAAAAAAGGGTATCAATTATGAGGAGACCTTTTCACCGGTAGCATGCTTAAGTCTATCCGGATTCTCTTATGCATAGCAGCTCATATGGATTATGAGGTGTGGCAGATGGATGTCAAGACAGTTTTTCTTAATGGAAGTGTTTAGGAAAACATCTACATGAAGCAACCAGAGGGATTCAATGCTATGGGCAAAGAGCATTTTGTATGTAAGCTTAATCGGTCCATTTATGGATTGAAACAAGCTTCGAGGTCTTGGAACATCCGCTTTGATGAGGTGATCCAGTCTTATGGATTTATTCAAAGTCCAGATGAGTCTTGTGTATACAAGAGATATGACGGAAATGTAGTGATATTTCTTGTACTATACGTAGATGACATTTTGTTGATTGGAAACAATATCAAGGTGTTATCGGACGTAAGGGTATGGTTGTCCAAACAGTTTGATATGAAGGACTTGGGAGAGGTGGGACACATCCTTGGGATCAAGGTTATAAGGGATCGCAGGAAAAGGATGTTGTGCTTATCCCAAGCTTCATACATAGACACGATCATGGATCGTTTTAGCATGCCGAACTCCATGAAGGGTTTTCTACCTTTCAGGCATGGAGTTCCTTTATCTAAGGAGATGTGTCCTAGATCATCTGAGGAGATAGAGGAGATGAAGGTGGTTCCTTATGCTTCGGCAGTAGGAAGCCTCATGTATGCGATGCTCTGTACGAGACTAGATATCTGCTTTGCCATGGGCATGGTCAGCAGATATCAGAGTAATCCAGGACAGGGACATTGGACTGCGATAAAGCATATATTAAAGTATATGAGAAGGACTAGGGATTATATGCTGGTTTACTGGGCAGACCAATTAATCCCTGTGGGTTACATGGATTCTGACTTCCAATCTGATAGGGACAATAGTAAGTCTACCTCAGGTTTTGTGTTTACTTTGGGAGGTGGAGCCATTGTATGGAGGAGTGTCAAGCAGAAGTGCGTGGCGGACTCCACCATGGAAGCTGAGTATGTGGCAGCCTCTGAGGCGGCCAAAGAAGCTGTATGGCTCAGGAACTTCCTGATGGACTTGGATGTGATTCCTAGTTTGCCCAAAACTATCACAATTTATTGTGATAATAGTGGTGCAGTTGCAAACTCGAAGGAACCACGAGCCCATAAGGCTAGTAAACACATAGAGCGCAAGTACCACCTGATACGAGAAATCGTAAAGAGAGGAGAAGTTGTTGTGGCCAAGATTGCATCAGAGGATAACCTGGCAGATCCTTTCATGAAGACCCTTCCGGCGAGAGCTTTTGATAGGCATGTGGAGGGAATGGGGATCAGATGTATGGCACATTGAGGACATCATAGTATTTTAGTATAAGTGGGAGATTGTAGGGATGTATACTGAAAAGTCTATATTTTGTATGAACATCTTTATTTTGGAATAAGAATCACATGATCATTGTTTACATATTTTTATGGTTACGCAATATTGTCTAATACTTTAAATTATAGATAACATAGTGTGTGGTGTTATACAAGAGATCATGTTATCGGCCCCTTGAAAAGTAGAAGTAAAGGCTCACAACCGAGATGACTTTGGACAAACCATCGGAATGGTTGTAGTGTGATTTTGTGTTGGTTTGTCTTGACCATAGAATCACACTAGTGCACTTTGTGTGTATTGAGCAGGACCGACTTAGAGGTGATTCGATTTATTGCTGACTACATAATCGAATCGGACCCCAGATATTATTTAGTACATGCTCTTAATCCCGATATAATAACGGGCACATATACTTAGTACTCATCTTTTTGATTTACAGATTAAATCGATAGGCTCGGTAAATTGGGAGATGATATTATTTATATGGTGTGCCATTGATTATAGGAGGAAACCGTGTCCTATATGTTGGTGTAGTAGGCACCTAAGTCGAACCTGAGTTTTGATTATAGCAAACGATACAAAGTTAAGCTCATGTCGTTATCTCACGAGCTGAATCGAGTATGAAGAAGATTGATATAGCTGGAGCTGAAGGCAAGCGACACCCGGAGGAAGCCGCGGTGGTCGGGTGACACTCGAGTGACTTCGGAGGGAGCCGAAGGAATCGAGTGGAAGGCCGGAAGCAAAAGCAACATGTAAGTGTCGAGGTAAGCTCGTGTGTGCGAGTGTAAGTGAGGTCGTATCCTCTTTATGGGGATGATCTTAAGCGTAGATCCGACCAAAGACATCCTATAGATGGTCTAGGTCGAGATCGGACGGTCGACGACTGTTGAAATTATGTTTTTGTTGAGCTAACTTTGACTTGCAGCAAGCATCAGTCAACTGCCAGCTTGGAGGACTCGACTGCCGTGATCGGTCGGCCGACCGGAGGTCGGCACTCGTGATCTGCCATCGACTGATAATAGCCATCAGTCGACTGATGGTCAATGATCAGATTCGAGGAGTCAAGGCTTATCACCCCATTTCAAGGAGATTGGTGCTCAATTGTGATTGGCTAGGGTTCCTCTCGAAAAGGGGCTCAAAGGCTATTAAAGGAGGGCCAAACCTAGGGTTTCTTCATCATTCTAAAGCTTCCAAAAAGCCTCTGCCAAGCTACAACTTTTCGACCACGAAGTGCTTTCTCTCCGACGTCTAGGTCTTAAATTCTTTCTTATTGTAACGTCGGTTTTTTAGCTCTTATTTAAGTTCATTTCTTTTCGGAGCTTTTATCGTATACGAGGAGAGGGGGAGTGTCCCTCTACCTCAAGCTTTTTCCTTCTTGTATCGATTAACTCCTACCTCCAACGAGGAGGAGTTCCTTTAGTGCTTTTGCCCTCCGTACGTGGTCAAGGACCACTTGGGCCTTGGAGTAGTAGCCGAAGGCTACGAACCAAGTAAAAACTTCATTGTCTCTTTTTACTTTACATTTCCGCTGCAATTAATTATCTCTCGAGTTTTAACGAACGTAAAAAAAAGGAAAAGGTTTTTCGCTATTCACCCCCCCCCTCTAGCGAACCGCATCGATCCAACAATTGGTATCAGAGCCGGGGGCGCTTAGATTTGGTGAAACCACCAATCTAACATTTTTTACAGATTTGTTTTTAGTTCGCTTAAATTTTTTCCCGCACTACTAATCCAACACGAAGTCTTGGTACTTTTCATTTGGTTTTGTTTTGCAAGTATTCGCTTTTGGAGTAGCCGACGATAAAACGGGCATAACTTTTCGTACAAGTTGACCCACGACACGGTCTACCTACCAAATCGAAGCCCTCGCAGAGATCTACACTTCTTATGGGGGTTTACCCCCGTAACAAGTTGTTTTCTTCCTCAAAAATTGACGTTTATTAGCCTTTCGGGGACATCGAAGGTTGTGAGTACTTACTTTTTATTTAGGTTCTTATTTCTTTGCTTAACTTTCTATTTTTCGTTTGTTTCTTTTTATTTCCCACACTACTAATCCAAGACGCAAGTCTTGGTACTTTCGTGTGTTTTTGTCGTTGCTAGGTCTTCTTGTTTTTTGTTCTAATGGCCCATCTCGAGGGTTTTAGCACCGTCCGACCTCTGTTTTACAACGGAGATGACTTTCGTTATTGGAAGGGTCGGATGGAATGCTTTCTCAAAACCCAAATCGATATGTGGATCATAATCCAAACGGGTTTCAGACTTCCGACTAATGAAGTGGGTGACTCCTTGGATTATGATCAATTGACCATTGCGACAAAATGACAAGTCGAAGCCGATGCCAAGGTAACACAAATCCTCCAATGCGGCCTATCCAAGGAGGAGCTAAATTGCGTCGGCCCCTTCATAAGCGCAAAAGATCTTTGGACAAAACTAGTGGAGCTACACAAAGGGACCGATAAAGCCAAGGTATGTAAGCGTGATCTTCTTTTCAATAAACTATATAACCTAAACATGCAGGAACACGAGTCCGTGATGCAACTCCACGCCCGGGTCCAAGACATAGTCAACAACCTACACGCAATCGGGCAAAAGGTCGAAAACCGCAACCTTATAAGATATGTTCTAAACTCTCTTCCGAGGACTACCTTCTGGGCATCCATGGTCGATGCCTACAAGGTCTCCAAGGATCTTTCTAAAATTAGGTTAGATGAACTCTTTTCAGATTTCGAATTACATGAGCAGTCCAACTCGGAACCCGAGAGGGGTATAGCCTTATTTGCAGGTTCAAAGAAGAAGAAAATCGCAAGCAAGCCACCACCAACCGTGGAGGAAGACGAGGCCAAAGAAGAAGTTGACCCGGAGTTGACTGCCGAACTAATGAACCTAGCTCGAAGGATAGCCAAGGGACGAAAGCGAACCACGACTCGACCCAACCAAGGTAAGCCTAAAAGTTCTAATATTAGGTGTTATGAGTGTAACAGGTTTGGACATATCAAGTCCGAGTGCCCCAAGCTCAACCACCAAGCACCTAAGCACAAGAAGGCTCTCAATGCGACATGGGAAGAAGCGTCATCCGAAGAAGACGAAGACCACGTCTTCATGGCGAAATCGATTGAGTCAAACACGGAGACCGAACCTGAACTTGAGTCAGAACCTGAGGATGACTCAGACTACGAAGCTACCTTCAAGTCAAGCCATGGATACGGATCCGATTCAAAAGATACCCTTAAAGTAAGTCGAACTTTATTTAATACTTTACATAATACGGTTAGGTTTTTGTCTAGGAAATTAGTTAAGTCCGAGTCCAAGGTCGAGACCCTGATTGAGGAGGTCAAACTCCTCAAACACAAGGTCTCCCTAACCTCTTCGACTAGTCAAGTTCGAGAAGAGGACCCAACTCGAGCTGAAAAGCTCGAAGTTGAGAACTCTCTCTTGAAAAGTCAAGTTGAAGATCTTAGGAACACGTTGGAAAGGTTCACTTCGGGATCCAAAGGACTTGACCTCCTACTTGGATCTCAAAGGGTCATGTACAACAAGGCTGGACTAGGGTTTAACTCAAACACGACTAATAGGTCGTATATGTCGATTGTAAGTCGACATAGGAAACATGTCCAAGCATGGGTTCCTAAGAACTTTTTGATTTCAACTCTAGGATCCAACCCGTACTGGGTTCCCAAGGACCAAATCCACTATGTGGATAGACCGAACGGATTCAACGATCTAGGGGGAGCCAGTACAAAACATGTTTGTGCTTTAACTTAGAAATTGCATGCTTTAACTTAGAAAGTTTGTGCTTTAACTTAGAAATTACATGCTTTAACTTAGAAAGTTTGTGCTTTAAAACTTGTGAACTCACTTAGAACACGTATATAACCAACTAAAATCCTTCGAAAAGATTGAGGCTCGGGGAGCCTCTTTTCAAAAATAACCAGTTAGACTAGGAAATAGTCTTAGGTGAGTCAAGTCATCATTTTCTTGAAAATGACTTTGTCTAAGGAAGTGGTCGATGATCCAATAAAAGAAGGCCCCTGTGCCTCACCACGACCTGGAAGCCATGATCTTGAAAAGGTAAACTTGACAAGCCTAGGGTAAAATCCAAATCTAACATAAAATTACTTGAACCTAAATGCACTTAATCAACTTAATTGGAAGTCATCTCACAAAAAAAACACATAAGTATAACATGCTTGATCATATAGACACAGGTGAGATGACCTAGGTTTAACAACTTACAACCAATTTTTTTTTTAAAAAAATCTAACATCCAATCCAACCACCTTGTGTGTAGGATCAATGGATGTTGGACAGCGGTTGCTCCCGACACATGACCGGGGATCAACTCAAATTCACGAAGCTTCGATTCAAACGACAAGGATCGGTAGCTTTTGGGAATAACGACAAGCTCAAAATCATCGGATCAGGTGATATCGAGCATAACTCGAATTTTGTTATTAAAAATGTATTACTTGTAGAGAATTTTGAATATAACCTGCTTAGCGTAAGCCAATTATGTGACAATAACTATAAGGTCGTATTTTTAGAAAATGAATGTGTAATTAAAACAAATAAAACAGCTAAAACAATACTCAAAGGAACTAGGACAAATAACATTTATACAATTAACTTAATCAAATCCTCAGCCAAATGTCTTATGACACAGGAAGAGGAATCATGGTTGTGGCACCGACGACTCGGTCACTCGCACCCAAGACTCGTCCACAAGATGAGTCAGAGTGGCTTAGTCAGAGGCTTACCCAACCTCAACAATTTGGTTAATAAAATCTATAATGCTTGTCAACAAGGAAAACAACCTAGGACACAACACAAGTTAACTAACCAAGAACGAACCTCAAGTGTACTTGAGCTCCTGCATATGGATCTATTCGATTCACATGGAGCCAAGTCACTCAATAGAAGTCAATATTGCTTAGTCATAATTGACGACTACTCTAGGTTTACCTGGGTTAGGTTCATCAAACATAAAAATGATACCCTAGATCAATTAATCAATCTATTCAAATTAATCGAGAATCAAAAAAACCTTAAGGTTAAAAGACTTAGAAGCGATCATGGTGGTGAATTCAAAAATCAAAGGTTCACCGACTTCTGTAACCTAAACGGATACCACCATGAATTCTCTTGCCCTAGGACCCCTCAACAAAATGGCCTAGTGGAGTGGAAAAACCGAACTCTACAAGAAGCCGCTAGGACCATGTTGAACGAATACGACCTACCTGATAGGTTTTGGGCAGAAGCCGTTAGCACGGCTTGCTATGTCCAGAATAGGATCCTTATGGTAAAGAGG
This sequence comes from Wurfbainia villosa, assembly GCA_025175895.1. Taxonomy (NCBI): domain Eukaryota; kingdom Viridiplantae; phylum Streptophyta; class Magnoliopsida; order Zingiberales; family Zingiberaceae; genus Wurfbainia; species Wurfbainia villosa. Next base: position 21,090,276 of record CM046004.1, on the reverse strand, counting down.
CACCTTAAGACCTCGTACGAGATTTATCACAATAAAGTACCCAACATCAAGTAGTTTAGGGTATTTGGATGTAAAGTACATATCTTAAACACTAAGAACCACCTAGGGAAATTCGAATCCAAAACCTCCACCGGAATCTTCTTAGGATACTCAACCACGAGTAGCGCCTATAGGGTATATAACCACGATACCCTTAAAGTCGAAGAGACTATTAATGTAGTGTTTGATGAAGTACCCGAACCTACAAAACCCTTAATGACCCCAAGTGTTGAGCCCACTGATACCAAACTCGTCTCCGACCCTGAGATCGAGTCTAATCCACATCAATCAACTTCTCTTGTCGACCAAGTGACAAGTGATCCGAGTCAAACTAGTGTTCAACCAAGTCACCCCATTGATCAAGCATTAGGTGACACAAACCCAACGCAATCTAGGATTCAAACAAACCACCCTATCGATCAAGTGATAGGAGATCCTAATCTAGGAGTTCGAACTAGAGCATCCTATAGGAACCTTAGTCAAATTTCCTTAATTTCAAAGATAGAACCCAAATCAATTGAACAAGCTCTTCTTGATCCCGATTGGATTATTGCAATGCAAGAAGAGCTAGCTCAATTTACTAGGAATGAAGTGTGGGAATTAGTACCACCACCTAAAGACAAAACGATAATTGGAACAAGGTGGGTGTTTCAAAATAAGCTTGATGATAAAGGTGAAGTAGTTAGAAACAAGGCTAGGTTAGTCGCCAAAGGGTTTAGTCAAGTCGAAGGCTTTGATTACGACGAAACCTATGCCCCAGTAGCTAGACTCTAATCCATTCGAATGTTGCTAGCTTATGCCGCACATCGAGGATTTAAGCTGTTTCAAATGGATGTTAAGTCGGCATTCCTAAATGGATACATTAAAGAAGAAGTTTATGTTAGCCAACCCCCCGGATTCGAAAATCTAGATAAACCCGATCATGTTCTAAAACTTAAGAAAGCTCTCTATGGACTTAAACAAGCTCCTCGAGCTTGGTACGAGAGACTTTCAATCCATCTTAAGTCAAAAGGGTTTAACCAAGGCTTAGTTGACCCAACTCTCTTCGTAAAAACCTTAGGTAAAGAAATATTCATAGCTCAAATTTACGTAGATTTATATAATTTTTGGAACCTCTAACTCAGCCTTACTAAACGAGTTCGTTTCACTCATGGAAAGTGAGTTCGAAATGAACTTGGTAGGCGAGTTAAGTTTCTTTTTAGGTCTACAAATTAAACAAACTAAGGATGGTATATACCTATATCAACAGAAATACACTAAGGAGTTAATTAAAAGATTTGGAATGCAAGACGCTAAGATAATAAACACCCCAATGGCGATTAATGTTAACATAGGAGAAGACCCAGAAAGTAAGTCCATTGACTTAAAGTACTATAGGAGCGCAATAGGAAGTCTCCTATACTTAACTGCAAGTCGACCCGACATCCTATTCGTAGTAAGTATGTGCGCCAGGTTTCAAACCTGTGCTAAGGAGTCTCACCTAACCCTAGTTAAGCGTATCCTTAGATATCTTAAGGGTACACTTAACGTTGGTATTTGGTACCCTAGATCTACGGAGTTCGAACTAATCGGCTACTCCGATTCGGATTATGCCGGTAGTAAACTCGATAGAAAGAGTACGAGTGGTTGTTGTCAACTACTCGGCTCGAGTCTAGTGAGTTGGTGCAGTAGGAAGCAACATTGTGTTGCCTTATCTACCACCGAAGCCGAATACGTTGCGATGGGTGAGTGTGTAACTCAGCTTCTTTGGATGAAGCACACTCTCCGAGACTTTGGGTTGGACTTCACCAAAACTAAAATTTTTGTAGACAACATAAGTTCGATAAATCTAACTAAGAACCCTATATGCCATTCAAGGACAAAGCATATAGAGGTAAAACACCATTTCATTCGAGAACATGTAGCCAACGGCTCCATACAACTCGAATATGTTGACTCGAAGTCTAACCTAGCAGACCTATTTACTAAACCCCTACCCGAAGCCGAATTTAGTCTATTAAGACGAAAATTGGGCATGTGCGTAATAGAATAGGTACTTGCAAATTATATGTTCTTACTACTATTTCTTTAATTTCATTATTATGGAACTAGCATAGGACATACCTTAGATATCATGCACCTATAGATTTAAGGAGCCAATACATCTCACAACACATAGGACTAATGTGTTTGTGTACTTAGCCACATAGATGGGTGTGAGATGTTAGGACCTTACTCCTGGTTCCAGATGTAGAGCTAGTGCATCGCTATGAACCACGGAGTATAATCATACATACTAACCGACTCTGACCAGGACTGGTTGATCCTTCATATCAATCAAGCCAAATATGAGTCGAACATTTTATAGATGAACCTATTTTTAGTATATTATTTTCAAAATAATGTGGAACATGCTTGGACTTTAAAATTAAAACTTATTTTTTATTCCACACACATCCTCACTCTTTTCGATATATGGCAAAAGGGGGAGAAAAAGGCCAAAGTTAAGGGATCAATTTTTTAGTAAGGCTTACTTAACTTTAAGTTAACAAAACAAGTTAAGGGAACTCTTAACTTAAACACATTTAGTTAACTTGTTTTCGTTAACAATACAATAATTTACTTAACTCTTACTTAACTTGTTAACAAAAAGTAATTTACTTAACTTGTTAACAAAATAGAAGTAAAGGCCAAGGTTAAGAAATCAATTTTTTCTTAGCTTAAAACTTATTTTAAACACTATGCCCAATATTAAGTAATTTCGGTCACTTAATTCTTTTTTAGTAGCAAATATCAAGGGGGAGAGTTAAAACCCTTTCTCAAGTACTCACCCTCGGTCAAGGGGGAGGATTCTTCAAGGGGGAGCACTTGAAAATGAGTTTTTACTCCTACACATTCATGCATATCTCTTGCTCATTTTACTTAATGCACTTAATTTTTTTTTTCTTAACTTTGTATGTGGGTTTGCCATAAATCAAAATGGGGGAGATTGTTGGTGCAATAGGCACCTAAGTCGAACCTGAGTTTTGATTATAGCAAACGATACAAAGTTAAGCTCATGTCGTTATCTCACGAGCTGAATTGAGTATGCAGAAGATTGATATAGCTAGAGCTGAAGGCTAGCGACACCCGGAGGAAGCCACGGTGGTCGAGCGACACTCGAGTGACTTTGGAGGGAGCCGAAGGAATCGAGTGGAAGGCCAGAAGCAAAAGCAACATGTAAGTGTTGAGGTAAGCTCGTGTGTGCGAGCGTAAGTGAGGTCGTATCCTCTTTATGGGGATGATCTTAAGTGTAGATCCGACCAAAGACATCCTATAGATGGTCTAGGTCGAGAACGGATGGTCGACGACCGTCAAAATTATATTTTTGTTGAGCTAACTTTGACTTGCAGCAAGCATCGATCATTGCCGACTTGGAGGACTCGCGTCAATCGATCGTCGCCGGAGGTCGAAGATCACCGATCGCCATCAATCGATGATAGCCATCAGTCGACTGATGGTCAATGATCAGATTAGAGGAGTCAAGGCTTATCACCCCATTTCAAGGAGATTGGTGCTCAATTGTGATTGGCTAGGGTTCCTCTCGAAAAGGGGCTCAAAGGCTATTAAAGGAGGGCCAAACCTAGGGTTTCTTCATCATTCTAAAGCTTCCAAAAAGCCTCCACCAAGCTACAACTTTTTGACCACGAAGTTCTTTCTCTCCGACGTCTAGGTCTTAAATTCTTTCTTATTGTAACGTCAGTTTTTTAGCTCTTATTTAAGTTCATTTCTTTTCGGAGCTTTTATCGTATACGAGGAGAGGGGGAGTGTCCCTCTACCTCAAGCTTTTTCCTTCTTGTATCGATTAACTCCTACCTCCAACGAGGAGGAGTTCCTTTAGTGCTTTTGCCCTCCGTACGTGGTCAAGGACCACTAGGGCCTTGGAGTAGTAGCTGAAGGCTACGAACCAAGTAAAAACTTCATTGTCTCTTTTTACTTTACATTTCCGCAGCAATTAATTATCTCTCGAGTTTTAACGAACGTAAAAAAAAGGAAAAGGTTTTTCGCTATTCACCCCCCCCTCTAGCGAACCGCATCGATCCAACACTATATATTAGGATGATGATGTCCCCTTGAGGAGCTCATAAGGTTCTTCATATAAACCCTACAGGTGGACTTGGTCCGGCATGATGAAAAGGTTGAGTGGTACTACTCAAGGAGTTAGATGTTGTTTAATTAATGGTCAGTAAATTAATTAATTGACGGACATTCGAGATCTTAATATGGAGCCCATATTATCATATGGGGGTTGGTGAGGTAGATAAATGATGATCCTTTAGTGGATTGGATCATCATTAGTTGATCGGACTTTATGTGGGCTTGATCCATGGGTGACCAAGATCCAACTCCTCCTCATGGTCCCTAATGTCACCTATTAACACCTCATGAAGCTTAGATCCAATGGATGAAAACAAAACTCTAGATCCAAAGGTAGAGATTAAATCTCTAGATCCGACGGTTGAGATTAAATCCCTAGAACCAATGGAGGAGATTAAATCATGGCTTGAGCCCAATTCTATAAATAGAGATCATGAAGTGGGCGGCAAGAGGATGATGGCTTATGGGAATTAGGGTTTTCTTCCTTTGAAGGCTAGGAATCCTAGTTGGTTTAGGATTAGGTTTGGGTGGCTAGGGTTTTGAGAGCTTATGGGTGGGAGGCAACTCAAGGAGGAGTTTTTCTTCTTCTTCCTAAGGTGTGGCCGGTTCCTTCCATCTTCCCTCTACCTTGTCTTGTGCTCATCCTAATCTTCTTCCCCACTTCCATGGCTGGCCATAAGGAGAGCTAGGATTAGGGTTTGGAGGCTTAGGGTTTAGGAGGCTTGGGTGGCACCAAATAAGGAAGTAGTTTACTTTCTTCTTCCTATCCGTTGGTGGCCGACGACCACAGCCCTATCCCAGCCCTTGGCCGGCATCCAAAGACCCCTTCTCCTTCTCCTTAGGTGGTGGAAACAAGATATAGGGCTTTCCCTTGGTGTCTTGGCCGGTTTCCACCATAATCTCCTTCTCCTTGTTGGTCGGCGGCAAGCATTCTCCTTGTTGCTTGTTGGTTGGCTATAGAAAGGAGAAGAGCTTTGTTTCTATTCTTCCTTTTGCTTTGGAAGAGCAAGGAAGGAAGATTTGCAATCTAGGAGCTTCAACTTTTGGTAGAGCATCGCCCACACGACGTCCAAAAGGAGGAAGGACATACATTATAAGATCGAGAGGTATATCGATTCTCTAATTTTTATATGTTACATGTTTGTATTTGTTTTTCAATTATGAGCATGATATAAATCTGTATATGGCTAAATAATACTTGGATCCCGAGCATAAACACAAAAACCGACGATCCGGACATCGTCTATTCCGCGGCTACTCGTTGAATAGAGGATGGTCGCTTGAACAACTAGTTTGTTCAAGTGACCTCTCTAAACGAATAGCACGACGATGACTTGGTGGATTGGGCAATCCCTTTTGTCTAGGATTAATTTTTTTTAATCCGGGGACATCGAAGGGATCACCATGGACAAGCTACCGAGGTGAAGTGGGAAGTGAAGTTTCCCCTCACGGACTTGATAAGCAAAACCCTTCACTCTCGACTTCGGAGGGTTTCTCTTTTTACAAAGATTAGAGATATATAACACACTACCCACTCTTGAATTTAAGTACACGGGCAAAAAATGAAATGAACAATATAAGATTGTTATACCGACACTAAATGGATCGTTGACGTTGTCGCAAAGTGTCGGAAGATCGCCTTGATGTGAAATATGAGATTTTGTGGATGAGCAAGAATTTCGACAGCACTTCAACACAGTTTGTATTTCTCATTCCGATCTGGTCGAGCACTTATTTTATAAACCTTTTTTAGTCGACTGGAATGCCTTTCAGTCGACTCCACATTGGCCCATCAATATGGAACTTCTGGTCTTCCAGTCGACTGAAAGCTCTTCAGTCGACTCTAGGTCATCCAGCTTGTTGGGATGTATACTGAAAGCCTAGCTCTTTTGTATGAACATCTTTATTTTGAAATAAGAATCACATGATCATTGTTTGCATATTTTTATGGTTATGCAATATTGTCTAATACGTTACATTGTAGATAACATGGTGTGTGGTGTCACACGGGAGATCTTGTTATCGGCTCCTTGTAAAGTATAAGTAAAGGCTCACAACCGAGATGACTTTGGACAAACCATCGGAATGGTTGTAGTGTGATTTGGTATTGGTTTGTCTTGACCATAGAATCACACTAGTGCACTTTGTGTGTATTGAGCAGGACCGACACAGAGGTGATTCGATTTATTGCTGACTACATAATCGAATCGGACCTCAGATATTATTTAGTACATGCTCTTAATCCCGATATAATAACGGGCACATATACTTGGTACTCATCTCTTTGATTTACCAATGGGCGAGATTTATAGATTAAATCGATAGACTCGGTAAGTTGGGAGATGATATTATTTATATGGTGTGCCGTTGATTATAGGAGGAAACCGTGTCCTATATATTAGGATGATGATGTCCCCTTGAGGAGCTCATAAGGTTCATCATGTAAACCCTGCAGGTGGACTTAGTCCGGCATGATGAAAAGGTTGAGTGGTACTACTCAAGGAGTTAGATGTTGATTAATTAATGGTCAGTAAATTAATTAATTGACGGACATTCGAGATCTTAAACACGGGGAGAAAATGTACAAATAATATATGGAGCCCATATTATCATATGGGGGTTGGTGAGGTAGATCAATGATGGACCTTTAGTGGATTGGACCATCATTAGTGGATCGGACCTTATGTGGGCTTGATCCATGGGTGGCCAAGACCCAACTCCTCCTCATGGTCCCTAATGTAGCCTATTAACACCTCATGATGCTTAGATCCAATGGATAGAAACAAAACTCTAAGATCCATTGGTAGAGATTAAATCTCTAAGATCCGACGGTTGAGATTAAATCTCTAGATCCGACGGTTGAGATTAAATCCCTTGAACCAATGGTGGAGATTAAACCAAGACTTATCCCTAAACTCTATATAAGGGTGGCTTAGGGATTGTTGGTGAGGAGAACACAAGGGATGAGGGGATTAGGGTTTGCTTCCTTTGGTGGCTAGGAATCCTAGTTGGTTTAGGATTGGGTTTGGTGGCTAGGGTTTTGGAGCAAGGGTGGGCGGCAACTAATGGAGGTTGTTCTTCTTCTTCCTTGGGTTGGCCGGCCACTATGCTGCTCCTATCTACCTTAGCTTGAACTTATCCTATTCTTCTTCCCCTCTTCCATGGCCGGATATAAGGTAAGTTAGGATTAGGGTTTGGGTGGCTAGGTTTTTGGGAGAAAAGGGTGGGCGGCAACTATAGGAGATATTCTTCTTCTTCCTAAGGGTTGGCCGGCCACTATGGTTCTCCTCTTTACCTTGGCTTGAGTTCATCCTAATCTTCTTCCTCACTTCCATGGCCGGCCACTAGGTGAGCTTGGATTAGGGTTTGGAAGCTTAGGGTTTAGGAGGTTTGGGTGGCACCAAATAAGGAAAGTTTCTTCCTTTCTTCTTCATGGTTTGGTGGCCGGCGCCCATATCACCTTCTCCAACCCTTGGACAGCATCTAAAGACCCCTTCTCCCTCTCCTTGGGTGGTGGAAACAAGACTAAGGGGTTTCCCTTGATGTCTTGGTCGGTTTCCACCATTATCTCCTTCTCCTTGTTGGCCGGCGGCAAGCATTTCTTTTGTTGCTTGTTGGTTGGCCATAGGAAGGAGATGAGCCTTGTTTCTATTCTTCCTCTTGCTTTGGATGAGCAAGGAAGTAAGATGTGTAATCTAGGAGCTTCGACTTTTGGTAGAGCGTCGCCCACACGACGTCCGAAAGGAGGAAGGACATACATTAGAAAATCGAGAGGTATATCTATTCTCTTATTTTATATGTTACATGTTTGTATTTGTTTTTCATTTATGAGCATGATATATTTCTTTGAATGGCTAAATAATATTTGGATCCCGAGCATAAACACAAAAACCGGCGATCCGGACATCGTCTATTCCGTGGCTACTCGTAGAATAGAGGATGGTCGCTTGAACAACTAGTTTGTTCAAGTGACCTCTCTAAACGAATAGCACGACGATGACTTGGTTGCTTTGGGAATCCCTTTTATCTAGGATTAAATTTTTAATCTGGAGACATCGAAGGGATCACCATGGTCAAGCAACCGAGGTGAAGGGGAAGCGAAGTTTCCCCTCACGGACTCGACAAGGGAAATCCCTTAAATTGGTATCAGAGCTCACGGATCAACCCTTTCAATTGGTATCAGAGCCAAGGTTTCCGGTTTTGTGTGTTTAGGATTCGGTTAATTTTTATGCACTTTTTCATATATTAAATGTGTCGGATAATAGTAGGATATGCGTAGCTTAACTCTTTGGTTGCAGGCATAAGATTCCACTATTATGGCATGTGTGTGTATGTGATTGTATGTGTGTAAATGTTTATTTTGTTGAATCATCGGGGTTGACGAGGCTAGTATTTAGTTTTTGTAAATTAAATAAGACATTGTTTAGCCACTCTTTATTTTATTTTACTTTCGATCTAGATTTCATGTACACTCCCTCGTGGAGTATAGGATCGATGGATGTAAATTAAAATAGGATTTAGTCTCGGCTCGGATCTCCGGATGGCTCGTACATGGCGTAGGAGGAGCGGACGAGATGGCGATGCGACGGGAGTCATATTGAAGACAAAAGCCATAATAGTTGGAAAATAATTTATTTTTCATATTTATTGCTTTTTGTTTAATATGCATGTCGTAGGCTAGGAAAATTCCTCAATTTCAAATTACTAAGTGGGAGAGGGATATTTTTATAAATTCCCACGGCCTCCATTACGATTTGACAAGTGATGCAACAAACTTGCGCGTCGGCTCTGAGTGCCTTCCTCCCCATCGGATGAGTTTGTTTGCGGATCACTAGGTCAAATAATGGTTATAGGAAATTATTTAGGAGCGTGTGTACTTCCCCATCGGTAAGGCACATAATCCGAAATAATTCCCTTAGTACCGTGTAATGGTGCACACTTAGATGCAAATAAAAAGTATCCTCCCCATCGGAGTCACTGCTTTTATTTGTAGGGCCAAAGAGGAACCAACTATTAATTTTATTTGTCAAAAAGTAAGGTTGACAAGATAATAAAATTAATGGGTAAAACCTCCTCTTACAAATGTAGAATTCGTATACGTCCACACTATCGTGGCATGCGATATTCTCGGTGATTTGAGGTGTTGGTTGATTTCGAAATTTTATTGTTTGAGAAATCAATAATTTTTTGAAATCTAAAGTAATGATCTATGTGATTCTTAGGATTTTCAAAATTGACTTTCAGTCCACTTATTTTGATACTAAAGGAAATAAACTTATTGTACCCAAATTATATTGATTGGAAATGAATCCAAATATTGTCTTATCTGCTAGTATGCACTCTTCGAAGAGTGTCCTCAAGCCATCATTGCTCAAAAGAGTTTCTACTTCTAAGCCGAAAGGCAAGAAGAAGAAGAAACAAGGTGAAGCAAAGATGGCGGGAGGATCTCAGGGAAGAGTGAAGAAGCCGAAAGGCAAGTACTTCACTTGCAAGTAGGATGGGCATTGGAAGAAGGACTGTCCCAATCCAAAACAGAACATAGGTATATCTTTTTGACTAGTCATTGAAACATGATTAGCGGTGATATCTACCGGCACCTGGTGAGTAGATACGGGAGCCACTAATCATGTCTGCAACAATTTGTAGGGGTTCCAGGAAACCCGATGACTAGTTGAAGGGGAGATTACCATTTACTTGGGCAATGCCATGATGGTGGCAGCTATTGCAGTGGGAGAAGTTTTATTTATCTCTCGAAAATAATAAAACTTTGGTTCTGGAAAATTCCCTTTTTGTACCTTTATTTAGAAAGAATTTAGTTTCAGTTTCTAAATTATTATGGATGGATATTCTATTTCTTTTAATGATAGAGTTGTTATAAAAAGGAATAGGGAGAATATCTATTCAGGTACATTGAAAGGAAATTTGAACCAAAACCTCCCACGATGCAAATTGAAGTTAATAACTCATCTTCTAATTCCAATAAGAGAAAAGAACCTTCGAAGATGAACCAAACATATCTTTGGCTTCTTAGGTTTGGTCACATTAACCTAAGCAGAATTCAAAGGTTGATAGCTGATGGACCTTTGGGTTCATTAGTGGTGGAAGATCTCCCAACCTACGAATCTTGCTTGGAGGGTAAGATGACCAAGAGGCCTTTTTAAGGCCAAGGGGTATAGAGCCAAAGATGTATTAGAAATGGTTCATTCTGATTTGTGTGGTCCTATGGCTATCTAGGTAAGAGGTAATCTTGAATATTTCGTCTCTTTTGTAGATGATTATTCAAGATGTGGATGACACTTCAATCTGATCGTGGTGGTGACAACCTCTTGGGAGAGTTTAGCAACTACTTATCAGAGGTTGAGATTCAATCCCAATTATTGCACTGCACACCACCCAGAGCGGTGTAGCGAGCGAAGGAATAGGACTCTTATGGAGATGGTTAGATCGATGATGAGTTATTACGACTTGTTTTATAGTCCTAGAGATCGGAGGGTGATCGTTAACAGAATGCTAGATTTCTAGAGGAAGACTATGTGATAAGCCACAAGCCCAAGGTAAAATTGTTACGGAGAGTTAAAGGGAAGTCACTTCTTTAGTACCACCGGTACAAGAGGACATACCACATGTCACTGCACCGCGTGTCATAGAGGATACACAGAAGATACCTCGTCGTAGTGGGAGGGTTGTTAGACAACCTCTTAGATTCATGTTTTTAGACAAATCTTCTGATTTGGTCCCTAGCAAACATGAACCTGATCCTAGACATCTGACAAGGCAATCCAAGATATAAATGACATCTTTGCAAAGTGCAATGAATCGAGATTGAATCTATGGATTCAAGGCAGTGCAGGAGCTCTTATGCATAGCAACTCATATGGATTATGAGGTGTGACGGATGGATATCAAGACAACATTCCTTAGTGGAAGTCTTGAGAATCCATCTACATGAAGCGACGGAGGATTCATTGCTAAAGGCAAAGAGCATATTGTATGTAAGCTTAATCGGTCCGCTGATGGACTAAAGCAAGCTTTGAGGTCTTGGAACATCCGCTTTGATGAGGTAAATCCAGACTTATGGATTTATTCAAAGTCCGGATGAGTCTTGTGTATACAATAGATGTGATGGAAACGTAGTGGTATTTCTTGTACTATACGTAGATGACATTTTGGTAGTTGGCAACAATATCAGAGTGTTATCAGACGTAAGGGTATGGTTGTCCAAACAATTTTGAAGGACTTGAGAGAAGTGGGTCACAACCTTGGGATCAAGGTTGTTGTTCTTATCCCAAGCTTCATACATAGACATGATTTTGGATCGTTTTAGCATGTAGAACTCCAAGAAGAGTTTTCTACCTTTCAGGTATGGAGTTACTTTATCTAAGCAGATGTGTCCTAGATCATCTGAGGTGATAAAGGAGCTGGAGGCGGTTCCTTATGCTTCGGCAGTAGGAAGCCTCATGTATGCTATGTACGAGACAAGATATCTGCTTTGCCGTGGGCATGGTTAGCAGATATCAGAGTAATCGAGAGGACATTGTGCGGTAAAAGCATATATTGTAGTGCCTGAGAAGGACTAGAGATTATGTGCTAGTTTACCATGCATTCCAATTACTCCCTGTGGGTTGCATGGATTGCGATTTCCAATCAGATAGGGATAACAGTAAGTCTACCTCAGGTTTTGTATTTACTTTAGGAGGTGGAGCCATTGTATGGAGGAGTGCCCAGCAGAAATGCGTGGCGGACTCCACCATGGAAGCTGAGTATCTGGCAGCCCCTGTGGTGGCCAAAGAAGTTGTATGGCTCAGGAACTTCTTGATGGACTTAGATGTGATTCCTAGTTTGTCCAGAACTATCACAATTTATTGTGATAACAATGGTGCAGTTGCAAACTCGAAGGAACCATGAGCCCATAAGGCTAGTAAACACATAAAGTGCAAGTACCACCTGATACGAGAAATCGTAAAGGAGGTAGAAGTTGTTGTCGCCTAGATTGCATCAGAGGATGACCTGGTAGACCCTTTCACTAAGGCCCTTCTAGCGAGAGCTTTGATAGGCAGGTGGAGGGAAGGGGAATCAGATGTATGGCAGTATAAGGACAGCATAGTCTTTTAGTATAAGTGGGAGATTGTTGGGATGTATACTGAAAGCCTAGCTCTTTTGTATGAACATCTTTATTTTGAAATAAGAATCACATGATCATTGTTTGCATATTTTTATGGTTATGCAATATTGTCTAATACGTTACATTGTAGATAACATGGTGTGTGGTGTCACATGGGAGATCTTGTTATCGGCTCCTTGTAAAGTATAAGTAAAGGCTCACAACCGAGATGACTTTGGACAAACCATCGGAATGGTTGTAGTGTGATTTGGTATTGGTTTGTCTTGACCATAGAATCACACTAGTGCACTTTGTGTGTATTGAGCGGGGACCGACACAGGTGATTCGATTTATTGCGACTACATAATCGAATCGGACCTCGATATTATTTAGTACATGCTCTTAATCTCGATATAATTACGGGCACATATACATGGTACACATCTCTTTGATTTACCAATGGGCGAGATTTATAGATTAAATCGATAGACTCGGTAAGTTGGGAGATGATATTATTTATATGGTGTGCCGTTGATTATAGGAGGAAACCGTGTCCTATATATTAGGATGATGATGTCCCCTTGAGGAGCTCATAAGGTTCATCATGTAAACCCTGCAGGTGGACTTGGTCCGGCATGATGAAAAGGTTAAGTGGTACTACTCAAGGAGTTAGATGTTGATTAATTAATGGTTAGTAAATTAATTAATCGACGGACATTCGAGATCTTAAACACGGGGAGAAAATGTATAAATAATATATGGAGCCCATATTATCATATGGGGGTTGGTGAGGTAGATCAATGATGGACCTTTAGTGGATTGGACCATCATTAGTGGATCGGACTTTATGTGGGCTTGATCCATGGGTGGCCAAGACCCAACTCCTCCTCATCGTCCCTAATGTAGCCTATTAACACCTCATGATGCTTAGATCCAATGGATAGAAACAAAACTCTAAGATCCATTGGTAGAGATTAAATCTCTAAGATCCGACGGTTGAGATTAAATCTCTAGATCCGACGGTTGAGATTAAATCCCTTGAACCAATGGTGGAGATTAAACCAAGACTTATCCCTAAACTCTATATAAGGGTGGCTTAGGGATTGTTGGCGAGGAGAACACAAGGGATGAGGGGATTAGGGTTTGCTTCCTTTGGTGGCTAGGAATCCTAGTTGGTTTAGGATTGGGTTTGGTGGCTAGGGTTTTGGAGCAAGGGTGGGCGGCAACTAATGGAGGTTGTTCTTCTTCTTCCTTGGGTTGGCCGGCCACTATGCTGCTCCTATCTACCTTAGCTTGAACTTATCCTATTCTTCTTCCCCTCTTCCATGGCCGGATATAAGGTAAGTTAGGATTAGGGTTTGGGTGGCTAGGTTTTTGGGAGAAAAGGGTGGGCGGCAACTATAGGAGATGTTCTTCTTCTTCCTAAGGGTTGGCCGGCCACTATGGTTCTCCTCTTTACCTTGGCTTGAGCTCATCCTAATCTTCTTCCTCACTTCCATGGCCGGCCACTAGGTGAGCTTGGATTAGGGTTTGGAAGCTTAGGGTTTAGGAGGTTTGGGTGGCACCAAATAAGGAAAGTTTCTTCCTTTCTTCTTCATGGTTTGGTGGCCGGCGCCCATATCACCTTCTCCAACCCTTGGACAGCATCTAAAGACCCCTTCTCCCTCTCCTTGGGTGGTGGAAACAAGACTAAGGGGTTTCCCTTGATGTCTTGGTCGGTTTCCACCATTATCTCCTTCTCCTTGTTGGCAGTGGCAAGCATTTCTTTTGTTGCTTGTTGGTTGGCCATAGGAAGGAGATGAGCCTTGTTTCTATTCTTCCTCTTCCTTTGGATGAGCAAGGAAGGAAGATGTGTAATCTAGGAGCTTCGACTTTTGGTAGAGCGTCGCCCACACGACGTCCGAAAGGAGGAAGGACATACATTAGAAGATCGAGAGGTATATCGATTCTCTTATTTTATATGTTACATGTTTGTATTTGTTTTTCATTTATGAGCATGATATATTTCTGTGAATGGCTAAATAATATTTGGATCCCGAGCATAAACACAAAAACCGGCGATCCGGACATCGTCTATTCCGCGGCTACTCGTAGAATAGAGGATGGTCGCTTGAACAACTAGTTTGTTCAAGTGACCTCTCTAAACGAATAGCACGACGATGACTTGGTTGCTTTGGGAATCCCTTTTGTCTAGGATTAAATTTTTAATCTGGAGACATCGAAGGGATCACCATGGTCAAGCAACCGAGGTGAAGGGGAAGCGAAGTTTCCCCTCATGGACTCGACAAGGGAAATCCCTTAAATTGGTATCAGAGCTCACGGATCAACCCTTTCACAGCTTCCCATCGAGAAGTTTCCCACTTCAGTTGACTGAACCTCCCCAGTCGATTGAAACACTTTCCAACTACAATGCCAGATCTTTGATCGATCACCAGCTAATCTTGCCATGTGTATATCCAGTCGACTGAATCAAACAGAGTTGACTGGACCTCAGTGGACTGGAGTACATTCAGTCGACTGATACTTGCAAAATGAGATTAGCACAAATAAATAAAATCAAATGTGATAGCAGTAGTAATATTGCTCGATCTCGACTACTAAGTCCCATGCGGACTTTTCGTTAGATTGACGCCTAGCTTTGTCCTTCTACAGAGGACTCGGCCTCACCTTTTCACTTGAGGCTTACTTGCCGACTACCTACCAGACTTACCACTCTTGACTGAAGGTAGGAAACTTCGCTTCCCACTTCAACTCGGTCTCTTGTTCATGGTGATCCCGTTTATGTCCCCGGATTAAAAATTAATCCTTGACATAGAGGAATTACCCGAGCAACTGTTTCATCGTCATGCTATTCGATTAGAGTGGTCACTTGAACAAACTTGTTGTTCAAGCAACCTACCTCTATTCTTCGAATAGCTGCGGAATAGATGATGTACGGATCGCTGGTTTTTACGTTTGTATTCGGGGTGCAACTAAATTAGCCACATAACAAAACATACAACATGCATATAATTGAAAAACAATTATAGACATAGTACAAAAGAATATAAACAAGCATTATACCTCTCAATATTCTATTGTATGTCCTTCCTCCTTTTGGACGTTGTGTGGGCGACGATCTTTCAAAAGTCGAAGCCTCCTAGATTACCAATCTTCCTTTCTTTGTTCGCTCCGAACAAAAGGAAGAATAAAAAAAAACTCTTCTTACTATCTAGAACCGGCCACCAAGTCAAAGGACTTGATGTTGCCACCGGCCAAGGAAGAGAATATGGAGTATGGGCGACGGCCAAAAGCTCCAAGGGAAGAAACCCTAACTCTTGCCGCCGGCCAAGGAAGAGGACAAGAGAGTGGCGCCGCCGGCCAAAGGAGAAGATGGTGGTGTTGTTGCCGCCGGCCAAGAGGAGAAGCCAACCCTAGGTTGTCGCCCAAGATGAGAAGCAAACCCTAGCCACCTCCTAGTTGCCGCCCAAGCCAAGGGAAGCAAAACCCTAATCTCCCATCCATGAGTTGTCGCCCACCCCTTAAGCCTCCTTTTATAGAGCTAGGTTTAAGCCTCCTTTTAATCTCCACCGTCGGATCTAGGGATTTAATCTCAACCATCATATCTAGAGATTTAATCTCCACCGTCGGATCTAGAGATTTAATCTCCACCGTCGGATCTAGAGTTTCATTTTCCATCATCGGATCTAGACTCCATGAGGTTTTAATAGGCTACAATAGGGACCATGAGGAGGAGTTGGATCTTGACCACCCAATGGATCAAGCCCACATAAAGTCCGATCCATTAATGATAATCCATTCCACTAGAGGATTATCATTGATCTACCTCACCAACCCCCATAAGTTAATATGGGCTCCATATATTATTTGTACATTTTTCTTCCCGTGTTTAAGATCTCGAATGTCCGTCGATTAATTAATTTACTGACCATTAATTAATCAACATCTAACTCCATGAGTAGTACCACTAAACCTTATCATCATGCCGGACCAAGTCCACCTGCAGGGTTTACATGATGAACCTTATGAGCTCCTCAAGGGGACATCATCATCCTAATATATAGGACACAGTTTCCTCCTATAATCAACGGCATACCATATAAATAATACCATTTCCCAACTTACCGAGCCTATCGATTTACTCGATAAATCTCGCCCATTGGTAAATCAAAGAAATGAATACTAAGTACATGTGCCCGTTATTATATCGGGATTAAGAGCATGTACAACATAATATCTGAGGTCCGATTCGATTATGTAGTCAGCAATAAATCGAATTACCTCTAAGTCGGTCCTGCTCAATACACACAAAGTGTACTAGTGTAATTCTATGGTCAAGACAAACCAATACCAAATCACACTACAACCATTCCAATAGTTTGTCCAAAACCATCTCGGTTGTGAGCTTTTACTTATACTTTACAAGGAACTGATAACATGATCTCCCGTGTGACACTACACACCATGTTATCTACAATGTATTTTATTAGACGATATGCATAACCATAAATATGCAAACAATGATCGTGTGATTCTTATTTAAAAATAAATATGTTCATACAAAAGAAAGACTTTTCAGTATACATCCCAACATTGACATCTGATCTGACCTACCAGGGCTTCGATGAGCTATCCAATCTGCCTGATCCAGCTAGACTTTTTACCAATTATCCGATTTCCTGACCCAATCGGTCTTCATGCCAAATGTCTGGTCCACGCGATCCATCTAAACTTCATGCCTCGTGTCCGATCCTCTTGATCTGTCAAGTCAATTACCTAGTATCTGGTCAACACGACCTACTAGGTCTTCCTATTAAGTCTGCACACTTAACACTGATATTAGAACAAAAGTAATTTCCTAACTTTAACTACGGTTCATACATCAAAACGAAGGAGTGATGCTTACTGCATCAACAATCTCTCCAATTTTGATGTATGACAACACATCGATTAAAGTTAGGAGAATAAGACAGAAATATTTAAATTTTGATATTTATAAGAAATGCATTATGTTAAACATGTATGAGATGTATATATAAATTTTTACATCTCCTTTCAATGAATCTCTAACTTTATATCTCCTCTTAATCATTATATCTCCTCTCTCCCCCTTTGCCATACATCAAAATCAAAATTAAGTCTTAGATGCAACAACTTTAAAGCTAAGAGTTTAAAGTGTTTTAAACATGAGTATTGAATATTAAGCGAAAAAATGCTTAAGTTTTGAAATCAATCCTCTCCCTATATTGACTAAAGTTTTCTTCATTTAAAAATAGGATATCTCTATTTATAAAAAGTTACAAAATATTAAATCCAAATAAAACATATTTTTAAATTCTGAAATTTTCAAAAATTTTAAAATTTTCTAACTCTGAATAATAACTTATTTTTAAATTTCAAATTTTTAAAAACATTGTAAAATTTTCTCCCCTGAATAATATCATAAATTTTCAAAAAAATTTAAAATTTTCTCCCCTGAATAGTAACATATTTTCAAATTACAAAAATTTTCAAAAATTTTCAAAATTTTCTCCCCCTGAATAATAACATATTTTCAAATTACAACAAATTTCAAAAAATTTCTAAAATTTTCTCCCCTTGAATAATAACATATTTTCAAATTACAAAAATTTTAAAAAATATTCAAAATTTTCTCTCCATGAATAATAACATTTTTTTAAAAAAATTCAAAAAATTTCAACATATTTTCAAAATTTTTAAGATGATGCAAAAATGATAGGGAATATGTCCAAGCATTAATTCTTAAACATTATATTTTAAAAAATACACATCTAAAAATCATCCTTAAAGAAAATGTCCAACTCTTTATTAGCTGAAATGAAATAGAATTAATCATCAAGCTTTGAATTAGAGTTAGTCACCGAAGTGAACGATTTGCTCTTGTAAATCCCATGTTGGTTGATGTCGATGCACTTGATCTGCATCTGGAACCAAAGGTGTAGTCCTAACATCTCACGCCCATCTTCGTGGCTTAATACACAAACAGGTAATTTTAGGTGTTTGTGAGATGCGAAGGCTTACTTAAATCTATAGGCTCATGAAATCTAAATTTTCCTAGATTGATTTTTAACTTTTCTTTTTAAAATAATATAATATAACTTTTCAAAATAAATTTGAGTAATGAGTATGAAAACATCCTAATCTACCAAGAATAAACCTAATTCACACAAAAGATTTAAAAATTATTAAATTTATTAAGTTCAAATAGTAACAAGTGACATAACACTCCTAGTCAGTAGATGAAGGTGAGGAGGACCCATGCCCCAAGACCTAAGAAGCTCCATCATCTCTCGATGATCCTCTCTTTGCGCCTACAATATCTGCATCATCTCAAGATGTTGCTGCTCCTGGCACTGCATCGCATCCTCCAACCTGATTAATCTCTCTACTATGGTAGGAGGTACTGGAAGCCCAAGAAATGGTGATAGACTATCAAATCCTGGTGCTTCCTGATGCTCGGACTCGATGTGGTAGTCAGGATCAATCTCTAGCTCATGCTCCTGCTCCAGCTCAGGCTGGGGCTAGGGCTAAGGACCATCTCTTTTCCATGCAAAGATATTATTTTCATCTAAGCCTATTTTTGCTAAACCAAACTGTCTTGACCATATCATGGCGTACTCTGGTAACATCAAACTCTAATGTAGCTAAGAGGGATGTGATGACATGACAGTAAGGCAAATGTGCCTTCCTGTTGATAACTAACCTAGAATGGTAAATAATGGAATGAAACATCTGTAAGCTAATGTCTATATCTAACCTATGACTAAGTGCATAAAGTAAAAATGAGTGATAAGGGTGCATCATAGCGATGTCCCTAGTGGTGAGTGGTAGAATACAGTTCACTATAACTCGATATAGGGCATAGTCCTGTACTCTGAGTCTAGTGGAACTAAAGATACTCACAGATGGAGTTCTTTCCTCACCAAAAAGGTGCATATGTATCATGTAAAATACCACAGAAAAAAATAATAATAATAAAATAAATAAATGTTGGGTAATTAGGAGAAATATCCTAAGAAATTTTCTGGGAATTTTTAGAAATTTTTCTGGACTCGAATGGAGATTTCTAAGACCCACTTTGCTTAGAAGGGGTTAAAGGGCTTAATGGGTCTGAAATTTGACCCATTTATCTACCACCCGACCCGTTAAACCTTAACGCCACTGTTTCTTTTTTTGTTCCTCGCCGACTCCACCATCAGCATTTCTTCTGTGCGAGCGTTTCATGCACACTGTGATTTCTGTTCGACATTGATGTCGTCGCCCGACGCTGTCCCTTCCCGAGCCCCTCTCTTCCTCTTCTTCCTCACGCACGACGACGCCTCTAACTTCCTCACCAAGCGACCCCTCATCTCTTCTATTCTTTCGAAATCCCGGGCCATCGAGCTCTCTCCTTCTTCCTCGCGACCCTCCCCTCTGCAAGCGACAGTCGACGACCTTAACAGCCTCCCCGGGACGAACTGGAAGCTACAATTTGGCGACTTCTCAATAGGAGGCAATCATACAAACTGTGATCTCTGTTGTCGATTAGCGCCGGAGCGAGGTAAGGCTCGATCATCTCTTTACTTTGGATGAGGATAGAGCTCCTAATCGTGGTGTCCCTCGCGTGACTTAATCTGTGATTTGGGCAAGAGGTGGTGTCGGCAAACAGGGGATAGGGAAAGGTCTGACTGCCGGATTGTTGGGGATTTTTGCTGTCGTTGAGGTTTCAATTTCTGGTAAGCAAAATCAGTTTCCCCTCTTTTGTGTTGTGAATTCAATTTCGATTCATTGGATGGACGAGGAGTTGAGAGCTTAATGAGGTGTTGATTAGGTAGGGCAGTAGCTTGATTGGTGAACGAGGGCTGTCGATTCTGTGGAGTTGCTGCTGGTGAAGCTTCAAGTGTTGGTAAGCAAGGTCAGTTCTCCCTTTTGTGCTGTGAAATCAATTTTGATTCGTTGGATGGACAGTGAGTTGTGAGCTTAGTGAAATTCCTTTCGTGACTGTTGGCTGTGAATTAAAGGGGCTGTGAACAGGATGTGTCGGCTGTGCGGTTGTAATTAAGGGGGGATAAGTTCTGTGTAGTCCTTGTTGTGAATGGTTGTGATGCTCTATTTATGCCTTGTATTAGAGTTGTAGTTGTTGGTTGTGAATAAGGTTGATCTTGGTCTAAAAAAAAGGGGTTGTGAGGTAATGTTTTGGCCAGCTATGAGTGAGCTGTAAATGGGTATGTGGGTGTCAATGTAGCTGTTCATGGGCTGTGATTGGCTGTGAGTTGAGGTGTGTTCATGTAGGGTTGTCATATTTTTATATCTGTATGAATAAATGGTAGCAAAGTGCGCTGGGGTGAAGCCCTATTTATGTTGCGAATGGATTTGTGAATTGGGTTAATTATGGTGTTAAATGTACAAGCGGGGGGGGGGGGTTTCTAATTCGTATTCGATAAAGGGACGCAAATATAGAAATGATAGAATAGAGAATTTATATATTGTTGTGTGCTTGGATTTGATTGTAATTGATGATATTTGTAGGACGTGGATACGAGACCGGTTCACGGACGTGAGGACTCTAGTACTACGAGCATTTACAGCAGGTGGGTAATTTCCTACCCTGGTCAGGTAGATGTAATTGGATTCAGATTTAGTCGTAGATATGAGCATGTTAGGTGTTCATATTATCTTGACCCTGCTCTTATTTATCTTATGCTTGATACTTGTCGTTGGCTATATTTACGCAAAGGTTGATATCACATTTCCTTTATTATGATTTAGGGTTATAGATGTGATGTAAATAGACCTAGATGTTTAGTAGGGTGTAGATGTTAGAGTACGGGTGATAACCCAATTTATAAATTGGCAAAAAGGTCATCTGTGGGTAGGTAATGCCCTAAATGTAGGAGTTATTCCAATACTCGTATGTTGCATACTTATTTACCAACCATGTGTTATGTAAATGGTCAGGTGAGTCATGAATAGTGTGTCGCTATGGACCGGTGGTCCTAGGTTTCCATGTTCAGTTGAGTTCGACTCTCTACATGATAGAGAGTGTACTGATCAAAGGGATATGACTCTCTGTTGAACAGAGAGTCTGTGGTAGATGTTTGTATGTGGGATAGTACCTTCATGTCTTTGCATGCATACTGACGACATCATCTCCCTTGGGGTTGAGAGAGTCATTAGTCATCCTGCCTCCCAAGTTACTCCCAGAGGAGTAACTAGTGTGAGGGAAGAGCATTTGTTGTGCCACACTCTACCATTATAGACGATGGTAGTTGGAGTTGCGTGTAGTTGTCCTGGGTGCGTGGTACTCGACCACTCATTGGTAGTGTCAGTCGGAGTGGCCAGTAACAGGTGTTGGTGCAATCGGCCCAGCAGTACCTTGATGGTATTTTGATGATGGACAAAACTCATGACATGGGATTGTCATGGGAAAGTCCAACATGGTGTTGGCATGGAAAATCCAAGCATGGAGCTTGGTGTGGGAAAGTCCAACATGGGGTTGGCATGGAAAATCCAAGCATGGAGCTTGGTGTGGAAGTCCAAGGGGGAAGCCTTGGCATGGGAAAGTCCAAAGCATTGTGAAGTCGTGCGCTTGGTGCTTGGCATGGGAAATCCAAAGCATTGCGAAGCTGTGCGCTTGGTGCATTTGGGAAGTCTTGAGAACTTGGTAAGTTCACTAGGCTCGGGGTCCTTGGGTCGGTGAAGGATGGCATTGCGAATCCGTGCGCTTGGTGCATCCGAGGGACCGCCGGACGGGGAGCGAATGGAGTGAGCCCAAAGGGAAGCATACTTCTAGGGTATGAGACGCGAAGGATGGCGTTGCGAAGCCGTGGGAAGAGAGCTTCGGTGGGGAACTCCATGAGGGATAAGGTGGACTTGGCCAAGTGGCTAAGACTGAGTGTCGGAGGCTCAAACTTGATGTTTGAGGGTTTACCCGACGGTCGGATGCTCAAACAACTTGGTGTTTGAGGTTTTGCCCGACATCAGTCGACTGGCATAGGTGCCGGTTCGACTGATCCAAGTCGACTAGAGTTCGACTGGTGTAAGACTAGGGTTTTGTGCTTGGCGATCATTGCCATGGGTAGCGATCGGCCCGAAGTCGGCGCGATGCTTAGGATGGCGATCGGTGATGGGATGTCGCGAGCACGAGCGCTCCATAGCCGCTAGGCGTCGACTCTTGGGTCACCCGATCGGTGATGGGCATCATCGGATCGGGGTAGGTGATCCGTTGGAACTTGTCAGAACATGGATCATCAGTTGTGAGACAATGCTACAGGCAAATGACCGGGCCTGGCAATGAATCGCTAGGGCGCAAAAAATAGCTCGATGCAGGTTATAAAAGGAGCTCAAGATGGAAGTTTTTAAAAAGGTTTTTGTGGAGCTATTAGAGGGGAATTGCTGCTGCATTCCAGTCCTTCAAGAGCTAATCAAAGCAAGCAACAAGCAAAGCGATCAAAGCAATCGGTGAAAGTTTTCTTTTGTATTGTATTTGTGTATTTGCTTGTATTTCTATATTACATTGTAATTGCTTGTGAGAGGTTTCTCCACCTCCGATGTGTTGTCGAGAAGGAGTGTTATAGTTAGTGTCGTGCGCATAACTAGAGTTCGATGAGTTCGCCCATGGAGTAGGAACCATTCGGTTCCAAACCACGTATATCTTGTGTTGTGTGATTGTGTATTGTTGTTAGTTTCATTATTATTGTTATTCCGCTGCGCTAACGACAATCGTAGACAAGCAACGCAAGAAGAACGAACGAATTACGACATCCAACGAACGAGGGCTATTCACCCCCCTCTAGCGGGACGTATCGATCCCCTACAAGTGGTATCAGAGTCGAGGTCGCTCTTCAAGGACTAACCGCCGCGAGAGCACTACAAATGGCCGGCTTCATCCATCCACCGAAATTCGATGGAGATTTTGCTTGGTGGAGGAAACGGATGGAGGTATACCTAGAAACTGATTTTGATTTTATGATTATTATAGAAAATAGTTTTGAAATGCCTAGGGACAAGTACAACAAGCCAATTGAGAAGTCAAAATGGACCCAAGACCAAATCAAAGACTTCAAGACAAATCTCAAGGTAATCAAGTTGATTAGTGATTTGTTACCTAACACTATTTGGTCTAGATTGGGTGATTATAGGGATGCAAGGGAATTATGAAATAAGGTAATGAAATTCCAAGAAAATTCCCAACCGTTACAAGTAGAGGAGAATGCCGAAGAAGAAGCACCCACAACATTTGAAGATGTTGATGATTTGGTGGAGACCTCCACCTCTAGCATTGAGGGGGAGGAAAGGCAATCTTCCATCCCGGAGCAAGAACAAGAAGCATCCACATCCGGGAGAAGTGAAGATCATGAAGAGGCCTCCACCACCTCCCTAGGTAACTCAAGTGTCATTATTTTAAATAAAAATCACATAATATGCTTTGAGTGTAGGGAGAAAGGGCACTACAAGAGTAAATGCCCTAAATTGTCTAAGAAGAAGGCATCGACACCAAAAGTCAACCCAAAGTCAAATGATGCCGGTGTTCCCAAAATCAAGAGCAAAGAGCACATTGTGTGCTTCAAATGCAATCAAAAGGGACACTACCGAAGTCAATGCCCTAGGGGGAGGAAGAAAGGGCAAGAAGGTGCAATTCATGTAGGGGGAGCTCCTGAAGCTAACCCTAAGGTACATTTAGTTAATGCACCTTTAATTCCTAAAGTCAAAAAGCATGCTAAAAATTATTTTAGTTCTCTTGCTATTATCAATGAAAAGCATGCTAAGAGAAATAATAAGGTGTATTGTCTAGGTGCCAAGCATGTTCATATAACTAAGGACAAACCTAGGACTCAAAACACTAGACCTATCCTACCTAGGAAATCAATTAGAAGAATTGAAGAGAATTTGGGTATTAATCCCAAGAAATCTAGGCATATGCCTAAGAAGAAAACCAACTCCCAAAAAACCAAATGAAAATTCAAAAATGGGAAAATTAGAGCTAGAGAACCAAGTCTTGAGGTCAAGACTTGAGAGAATGGAGAAAGCCCTTAGAATCATAGAAAATTCAATTCTAGGGTCAAATGTCCAAAAGTCAAGACCTAAGATTCAAAAATGGTCTAAGGGCAAGGAAGGTTTGGGTGACAAACCTAAGCCCAAGAAGACTTATCATAATGTTCCATTTAATTATGGAACTATTTCTAGGTCTAGGAAAACCAAGGCTAATAGGGAAGTCATCTCTAAGTCTAGCCATGGTATGTGTTTAGTGGCTAACACCTCAAAGAAATCAAATGTTGCCACTAAGAAGGTCAATGGAGGAGTCACCTCTAGAGTTGACCTAGGAAAGACCCAAAAAACTATGGCTTCAAAGCCTAAAAGGGTCATTAGGAAGGTATCTAGGGAAGTTATTCCTAGGGAATACCTTGTTAACCCAAGGAGCTCTAATAGATATTGGGTTCCTAAGAGCGTGATTGATTCACGCTAAATGGGTTAGGGGGTGTCAACCCTAAGTGGATGGGTAGTTAACCTAACCATAGTAGAGTTGACACATTAGGGTGTGCCAATATGGTTTGAGAAGTTAAAAATGATTTAAATTGGCACAATTAGGTCTTAGAGGTATTGGTGTGCCATTTTGGGTTTTTGGCACACTAGGGAAATGAATGGCATTAAGGCAAAATGAATTTAATTCCTAGAAGTGGCAAATTAATTTTAACACTTAGGTATTTTATACCTTAGTATATCTTACTTGTCATGCTTTATTTGCCTTGCCATGTCATGACATCATTCTCATTATCATCTATAAAAATGTCATGATCATGTTTAGATGTATGTTTAGATGTCATGTATGCTTAATTTTCATTCACATGCCATGACATCATGATATGGCATATGTTTTTATCTATATCATATCTATGCCATAATCATATCATGCATGTATTAAAATGGAGTTAAGGACTATGGCATAATTTCCCCTACAGCAGGGACCCCCGTTGTGTAGCGAGCTCTTTACGCTCATATGCTACTTGATCATACTGCCCACTTGGCCACTCTAGAGCAGTGGTTGGTGTGAGTTGGGACAGCTGTCATGTCGTGCCACCTAGGCCACACTAGGGTCGTGGTAGCGAGTAGAGGTGAGCAGACATGACCATGCATACTGCATTGTCATATCATACGATGTTTTGCATATTGATATATATACATACATACATGCTTGTCTATATATATATATATATATATATATATATATATATATATATATATATATATATATATATATATATATATATATATATACATGGATGATGGTGATTAGTATACATACAGATGCAGTCTATATGTATACTTACTTTGATGATGCATTTGTATGTACTATGCTTGTTGCATTTGTTTGTACATATTCATACATGCTATTGCATTTTTTGTATGGTAGTAGGCAGGGTACTTGTATATTTTTGGTTGTTCACTGTGTTACCCTCGACCCGTATCATGATGTAGTGTGGGTAGTATTACTCTTTATACCTTGTGTTGTGAATATATGCCCAGGTTGGATGAGGATAGAGTAGCTAACTGTCAGGTATGTCAGCATCGTTTGTTTGTTCAGTTTGTTTAGTGTATGCATGTATGTATACTTGTTATGCTGATGTATATTGTTGTACGAGTAGATTAAAATATTGAATGACATGTGATATTGATATATATATTTATATGTTCTATCTTATTACCTACTGAGTTTTACTCACCACCACAGACTCTGGGTTTTTCTGTCGCCCAGGTAACAGGTAGAAGTCTTCATGATGACTTGGAGCTGCGATGATGATCCATCCCATCTCCATTTTCTGAGTCTTGGACTTTGAATATGTCTTGGACTTTGATTATGTTATGGACTTATTTTATATTATGGACTTTGTCGTGATGTCGTGAACTTTATTTCTTTATTCGATGTTCTATGTACGATTTTATTACTGTGGACTTGTCAGGTGGTGTACACCTGTATGTTTTTAGTATGTTTGTTGTGGGTATGTGGTTTATATTTCCGCTGTGGTTGTTATATTTATATTTTGTTGTTGTTGTGGGCCTACGGGCCTTGTATTAACCCGAAATGTTGCCACGTACAGGGGAGATGTCATCCGTTTGATTTTCTGCACAGCATACTCTCGGGGCGTGACAACTATATTGGTATCATAGCCGAAGGTTCTGTGATGCCATAAAATGATTTTATTTTTGAGTCTTGGATTCTCGGGAATCGGTATATTTTTCGGATTTGGTTTTTGTGAGATGGGATTGACAGCGGCATAAGCTCCAGGCATCACGAAGTAAGTATTTCTGATAACTCATATTTCAGATAGTTACTTATCATAACTTGTTCAACAGGTGTATACAGTCAAAGTTATGGCACCTATGCAGACTCGTAGTAGAGGTCGTCTATCAAGGTGATCCGTCGGAGTTGAGGTGTTGAGCCCATTATTCGGGAACAACCTCAGCTTGCCCCTATTCGTGATTCGGAGCCTCAGAATTTGGACGTACCATTGACTATGCCAGAGCCTACAAAGTCTAGTTGGCTCAATGATAAAGCACGGATACTCGTGTTAGCATGTTCGGCCAAGGAAAAGTTCACTTTGTTCCGAGGGGAGTTCGACCCATGGATTGCTCGATCTTGGCTAGAAAATATGGAAGACACCTTCGAGTACATGAATTGTACAGATGTGGAGAAGGTGGGCCTTGCTGCATTTCATCTCAGAGATCAAGTTGTTACTTGGTGGAAATTGCAGAAGACTCTACTCGGCGAGCATGGGATTACTTGGGTAATCTTACGAGATGCTTTCTAGAGACAGTACTTTCCTTCAGCATTTTCTATAGCACGTCATTAGGAATTTTAGAGACTGAAGCAAGGTGATCGTTCCATCATGGAGTACAATGCAGAGTTTACCAGACTATCAAAGTTCTACTCTCATCTGGTAGCACAGGATGCAGATCAGATGTACCAATTCACACAGGGTCTTGCTGCTTATATTCGGAGCAGGATATCAGGATCTATCATTACCTCATACAGGGAGGAATTGGACCGCGCCATCTTCATCGAGATGACTTCCCAGCAAATTTCCAGGGAAAAGGATATAGAGAAGCAGATGACTCAGGGCAAGCAGTAGAACCAAGGTTCAGCTCAGGGGACTCAGAAGAAACGGGAGCAAAAAGGAACTACGCGGGGTGTTGTAGATCGCAAAAGGGGAAACATCCAGCATCAGAGTATTCTAGAGGGTCTCAGAATAGCCGTAAGGGTCGAAGCAGGAAGGGATTCTATAAATGTAGATTTGAAAGCCACAGAGTATCAGAGTGTCCTTTGGAGCAGCCTGTTTGCTATTATTGCAAACAACCTGGTCATACGAGTCATGACTGTACATTGAAATCATAGTTGGAGTTTCCTGATAGCTCCAACAAGGGAAGTATATGGTTAGAGGCTACTAGCACAGCCAGGATTGTACTCAGATGCGGGTGCCCCTACGGATGCCGTGATGATCGGATCCAAAGATCTGCATCTCCGGTGATCTACTATTCTGGAGTATTTGCACCATAGAAGTTCTTACCAGCCAACTCTCAGGGATATCTTATGCCTACACCAGCGACTCAACCTCCAGTACCACAAAGCCAGATCTAGTCGAAGTGGAGGCACACTACTTCTTCGTCAAGGATGTAGCCGACAAATATCGAGACTGGGTGAGTTTTTGCCATCACCAGAGATGAGGCACAGCGGGCTGAAGAATCAGTCATACGTGGTATGGTTTCAGTTTATTCTATATAAGCTGATACTTTGATTGATACCGGTAGTTCCCATTCATTCATATCTAGAATATTTCTGAGTAGAGTTGGAAGAATCCCAATGGTTTGTTCTTGTGGGTTAGCAGTATCCTTGCCATCAGAAGAGGTACTGACTAGCCACCAAGAAATCAAAGGGTTCCCATTAGATTTTGATGAGCATATCCTTACAGTGGACCTTCAGGTTTTAGAAATGATAGTGTTCAATATTATTCTCGGTATGGACTGGTTGGCCGCTTACCATGCTACAGTGAATTGTAGAGCAAGGGTGGTGACATTTCGACCACCGGATCAATCACCTTGGGAATTTGTTGGTAGTAGATATGATGGATTATCCATTATATCGACTTTATAGGCTTAGAAGCTATTGGCCCAGGGTTGTCAAGGTTATTTATTATCTCTAGTCAAAGTTGTGAATGAAGGACTACCACCCCTCTCTGATGTGCGAGTAGTCCGAGAGTATCCAGATGTATTTCCAGATGAACTTCTAGGCTTTCCACCTCCTAGGCAAGTGGAATTTGCGATAGAGGTGATTCCAGGAACCGCACCTATATCGAAACCTCCTTATCGAATGGCACCAAAAGAGTTGAATGAACATAAAGTTCAACTGTAGGACTTGTTGGATAATGGATTCATCCGACCTAGTGTTTCACCATGGGGAACTCCGGTACACTTTGTCAAAAAGAAGGATGGATCATTGTGGTTATGTATTGACTATCGGCAACTGAATCAATCACAGTTAAGAATAAATATCCACTGCCGAGGATAGAAGATTTGTTCGATCAGCTTAAGGATACATGTGTGTATTCTAAAATTTATCTGCACTCAAGATATCATCAGCTTCGGATAAGAGATGAGGATATTAAGAAAATAGCTTTCCGCACCCGTTATGGGCATTACGAGTTTCTAGTGATGTCATTTGGTCTCACGAATGCCCCAGCTACATTTATGGACTTAATGAATCGGGTATTCTTGAGGTATATAGATCAGTTCATGATAGTGTTCATCGATGATATATTGATTTATTCTCGATCCGAGGAGGAGCATGAACAATATCTGCGGATAGTATTCGAGATGTTGCGACGAGAGCAGTTGTATGCCAAGTTTAGCAAGTGTGCATTCTGGTTTTCCTTAGTGGGTTTTCTTAGACATGTAGTGTCCAACAGAGGTATTTCTGTAGATCCCCAGAAGATTAAGGCTATTACCAGTTAGGAGCAGCCAAAATCAGTTCAGGAGGTCCGTAGTTTCCTTGGTCTGGCCAGGTATTATCAGAGATTCGTGGAGGGATTCTCGAGTATCGCCATGCCACTCACTCACCTGACTCGGAAAGGGGTCAAGTTCACCTGGTCAGAGGCTTGTGAAACTAGCTTCCAGAAGCTTAAGAGACGGCTAGTTTCTGCACCAATCTTAGTGATTCCTTCTGGTGTTAATGGGATGGTTCTTTATACGGATGCTTCTATCCAAGGGTTGGGTGCAGTTCTGATGCAGTCCAACCGTGTGGTATCTTATGCCTCCCGTCAACTAAAGGATCATGAGAGAAATTACCCAGTGCATGATCTGGAGTTAGCCACCATTATTTTTGCATTGAAGATATGGAGGCACTACTTGTATGGGATTACCTTTGAGATATACACAAACCATAAAAGTCTGAAGTATTTGTTCACATAGAAAGAGATGAATCTGAGACAGAGATGATGGATGGAATATCTGAAGGATTACGACTGTACCATCCAGTATCATCCGAGAAAAGCTAATGTGGTAGCAGATGAACTGAGTAGGAAGTCTCGTGGAGTTCTAGCCAGTCATCTGACAGTAGTTACTGATCTAGTTCGACAGTTCTCAGAGTTGGGATTGTCTGAACATAGTGAAACATCCCGGGGGATATTAGTTTCTATGGTTGCCCATTCTGCTATTGCTGAGAGGATCAAGGAAGCACAAGTCAGTGACCAGCATCTGCAGTTCTTGTGCAGTACGATAGACTCAGAACGTCAGACGAATTTCTCGAGTGATGAGAATGGTGTACTTCATTTTCGTGGATGATTATGTGTTCCAAACACGCACCCAGTTAAGGAAGAATTGTTAAAGGAAGCACATCAGTCGAGATTTGCTATACATCCTGGTGGTACTCGGATGTACCAAGATTTGAAACACTTATACTGGTGGAACAATATGAAACGAGATATTATAGACTTTGTTGCACGATGTCTAGTATGCCAACAAGTGAAGGCTAAACATCAAAAACCTGCTGGCTTACTTCAGGAAATTCTGATCCTGGAATGAAAGTGGGAAAATATCACGATGGATTTCATTATGGGATTACCCAGAACCTATAAAGGACATGATGCGATTTGGGTGATCGTGGATCGATTAACCAAATCAACTCACTTCCTTCCGATTCGTGAGACGGACACATTGGATCGTCTAGCGAAATTGTACTGCCGAGAGATCATCAGATTGCATGGTGTACCATTGAGTATCATATCTGATAGAGATCCGCGATTTACTTCGCGATTCTGGCAGAGTCTGCAGCAGGCCATGGGCACAGAGCTTCGACTCAGTACAACATTTCATCCATAGACAAATGGATAGTCCGAACGTACCATTCAGACTCTGGATCTATTGAGATCCTGTGTCATGGATTTCGGTGGTAGTTGGGAGGATCACATTCCTTTGGTGGAGTTTGCCTAGAACAACAGCTACAACTCTTCTATTCAGATGGCTTCTTTCGAGGCATTATACGACAGACCCTGTAGATCTCCTGTGTTATGGGAGGAAGTTGGGGAACGACAAATATTATGGCCTCAGAGTATCCAGCATGATGCAGAGTTGGTGCGAGTGATCAGATAACGGTTATCTGAGGCACAGGATCGACAGAAGAGTTATACGGACTGGAGGCGAAGGCCTCTGGAATTCATAGTCGGGGACCATGTATTCCTACGAGTGTCACCCACCAGAGGAGTCAAGAGGTTCAGATTGAAAGGAAAATTAGCTCCACGCTATATTGGTCCATTTGAGATATTAGAGTGAATTAGAGGTGTAACTTATCGGTTGGCTTTACCTCCGACACTTGCGGGTGTTCACAACGTATTCCATGTTTCTATGGTGAGGAAATACGTGCCGCAATCAGACCATGTTCTGAAAAGTTTCGATACCACTTCAGGCAAATGTGACTTATGAGAAGATTTTGGTACGGATTCTTGGTCACAAGGAGTGATAGTTGCAGAACAAAACCATCCGACCCGTAAAGGTGGGATGGCAGCATCATACGAATGAGGAGGCTACATGGGAGCTGAAAGATACTATCCGAGCTCGATACCCTTATCTGTTTACCTGAGGTATGTGGTTATTTCAGAATATACTTTAATTAATTTTTTTGCATTTAAGTACGAAATTTGGGGATCAAATTTTAATAAGTCGGGGAGAATGTAAAATTCCACAGAAAAAATAATAATAATAATAAAATAAATAAATGTTGGGTAATTAGGAGAAATAACTTAAGAAATTTTTCGGGAATTTTTCTGGACTCGAATGGAGATTTCTAAGACCTTCTTTGCTTAGAAGGGGTTAAAGGGCTTAACGGGTCTGAAAGTCGACCCGTTTATCTACCACACGACCCTTTAAACCTTAACGCTGTTGTTTCTTTTTCCGTTCCTCGACGACTCCACCATCAACTTTTCTTCTACGTGAGCGTTTCATGCACACTGCGGTTTTCGTTCAATGCCGACGTTGTCGCCCGACGTTGTCCCTTCCCGAGCCCCTCTCTTCCTCTTCTTCCTCATGCGCGACGACACCTCTAACTTCCTCACTGAGCGACCCCTCATCTCCTCTGTTGTTTCGAAATCCCAGCCATCGAGCTCTCTCCTTCTTCCTCGCGACCCTCTCCTCTACAAGCGATGGTCGACGACCTCGACAGCCTCCCCGGGACGGGCTAGAAGTTGCGATTTGGCGACTTCTCGGTGGGAGGCAATCATACAAACTGTGATATCTGTTGCCGATTAGCGCTGGAGCGAGGTAAGGCTCGATCGTCTCTTTACTTTGGACGAGGATAGAGCTCTTGGTCATGGTGTCCCTCACGTGACCTAATCTGTGATTTGGGCAGGAGGTGGTGTCGGCAAACAGGGGATAGGGAAAGGTGTGGCTGCCGAATTATTGGGGATTTTTGTTGTCATTGAGGTTTCGATTTCTGGTAAGCAAAATCAGCTCCCCCTCTTTTGTGCTGTGAATTCAATTTCGATTCATTAGATGGACGAGGAGTTGAGAGCTTAATGAGGTGTTAATTAGGTAGGGCAGTAGCTTGATTGGTGAACGAGGGTTGCCAGTTTTGTGGAATTGCTACCGGTGAGGATTAATTGCTGGTGAAGCTTCAAGTGTTGGTAAGCAAGGTCAGTTCTCCCTTTTATGATGTGAATTCAATTTTGATTCATTGGATGGACAGTGAGTTGTGAGCTTAGTGAAATTCCTTTCGTGACTGTTGGCTGTGAATTAGAGGGGCTGTGAACAGGAAGTGTCGGTTGTGCATTTGTAATTAAGGGGGGATAAGTTCTATGTAGGCCTTGTTGTGAACGATTGTGATGCTCTATTTATGCCTTGTATTAGAGTTGTAGCTGTTGGTTGTGAATAAGGTTGATCTTGGTCTAAAAAAAAGGGGTTGTGAGGTAATGTTTTGGCCAGTTGTGAGTGAGCTGTAAACAGGTCTATGGGTGTCAATGTAGTTGTTCATGGGTTGTGATAGACTACGAGTTGAGGTGTGTTCATGTAGGGTTGTCATATTTTTATATCTATATGAATAAATGGTAGCAGAGTGCGCTGGGGTGAAGCCCTATTTATGTTGCGAGTGGATTTGTGAACTGGGTTAATTATGGCGTTAAATGTACAAGTGGGAGGGGGGGTTTCTAATTCGTATTCAATAAAGGGATGCGAATATAGAAACGATAGAATAGAGAATTTATATATTGTCATGTGCTTGGATTTGATTGTAATTGATGATATTTGTAGGGCGTGGATACAAGATCGGTCCACGGACGTGAGGACTCTAGTACTAGAGCATTTACAGCAGGTGTGTAATTTCCTACCCTGGTCAGGTAGATGTAATCGTATTCAGATTTAGTCGTAGTTATGAGCATGTTAGGTGTTCATATTATCTTGACCCTGCTCTTATTTATCTTATGTTTGATACTTGTCGTTGGCTATATTTACTCAAAGGTTGATATCACATTTCCTTTATTATGATTTAGGGTTATAGATGTGATGTAAATAGACATAGATGTTTAGTAGGGTGTAGATGTTAGAGTACGGGTGATGACCCAATTTATAAATTGACAAAAAGGTCATCCGTGGGTAGGAAATGCCCTAAATGTAGGAGTTATTCCAATACTCGTATGTTACATACTTATTTACCAACCATGTGTTGTTTAAATAGTCAGGTGAGTCGTGAATAGTGTGTCGATATGGACCGATGGTCCTATCTTGTCATGATCAGTTGAGTATGACTCTCTACATGATAGAGAGTTTACTGATCAAAGGGATATGACTCTCTGTTGAACAAAGAGTCTGTGGTAGATGTCTGTATGTGGGACAGTACCTTTATGTCATTGCATGCATACTGACGACATCGTCTCCCTTGGGGTTGAGAGAGTCGTTAGTCATCCGGCCTACCAGGTTACTCCCAAGGAGTAACTGGTGTGATGGCAGAGCATTTGTTGTGCCACACTCTACCATTATAGACGATGGTAGTTGGAGTTGCGTGCAGTTGTCCTGGGTGCGTGGTACTGGACCACTCATTGGTAGTGTCAATCGGAGTGGCCAGCAGCAGAGACCCCTATTGTGTAGCGAGCTCTTTACACTCATATGCTACTTGATCATACTGCCCAGTCGGCTACTCTAGAGGAGTGGTTGGTATGAGTTGGGACAGTTGTTATGTCATGCTACCTAGGCCACACTAGGGTCGTGGTAGAGAGTAGGGGTGAGCAGACATGACCATGCATGCTATATTGCCGTATCATATGATGTTTTGCATATTGATATATATATATACATACATGCTTGTATATATATATACATGGATGATGATGATTAGTATACATACAGATGTAGTCTATATATATACGTACTTTGATGATGCATTTGTATGTACTATGCTTGTTGCATTTGTTTGTACATATTCATACATGATATTGCATTTTCTGTATGGTAGTAGGCAGGGTACTTGTATACTGTTGGTTGTTCACTATGTTACCCTCGACCCGTATCATGATGTAGTGTGGGTAGTATTACTCTTTATACCTTGTGTTGTGGATATATGCCCAGGTTGGATGAGGATAGAGTATTTGACTGTCAGGCATGTCAGCATCGTTTGTTTGTTCAGTTTGTTTAGTGTATGCATGTATGTATACTTGTTATGTTGATGTATACTGTTGTACGAGTAGATTAAACTATTGAATGATATGTGATATTGATATATATATTTACATGTTCTATCTTATTACCTACTGAGTTTTACTCACCACCAGAGACCCTGGGTTTTTCTGTCGCCCAGGTAATAGGTAGAAGTCTTCGTGACGACTTGGAGCTGTGCCGACGATCCATCCCATCTCCGTTTTCCGAGTCTCCCGAGGAATCTATTTTATGTCTTGGACTTTGATTATGTTATGGACTTATTTTATATTATGGACTTTGTCATGATGTCATGGACTTTATTTCTATATTTGATGTTTTAT
Organism: Wurfbainia villosa; assembly: GCA_025175895.1. Classification (NCBI taxonomy): domain Eukaryota; kingdom Viridiplantae; phylum Streptophyta; class Magnoliopsida; order Zingiberales; family Zingiberaceae; genus Wurfbainia; species Wurfbainia villosa. The sequence goes on along the minus strand of CM046004.1, from coordinate 21,055,512 downwards.
GTACGATTTTATTACTGTGGACTTGTCAGGTGTGTACACCTATATGTTTTTAGTATGTTTGTTGTGGGTATGTGGTTTATATTTTCGCTGTGGTTGTTATATTTATATTATGTTGTTGTTGTGGGCCTACGGGCCTTGTATTAACCCGAAATGTTGCCACGTATAGGGGAGATGTCGTCCGTTTGATTTTCGGCATGGCATACTCTCAGGGCGTGACATATCCTATCTAATGTAATATGAGAGTAGGTGTCACCATATGGTAACTCCGTGGATGGAAAGCATGCAACCAGACATGTCGAATTCATGAGTCTTAAATGCTCTCTCAATATAAAGGGGGTAAAAACAAAGTCCTTACCCTGTACTCTAGTCGAATATGCAAGATCATAAATTTTACTAAAATTATTGAAAAACTCTGCATATATGTCTATGTTAATAGAGTTTTTGCAATAAACCAATTTTTCTAACCCATAATGCATTATGACCTCCATACAAAGCATGAATGAATTACTAAAGTATGATATGCTAATGTATCTAGTAGGGATAGGAGTATAAAGGGTGTTCTCAAACCTAATCTTATACCCCTCAGTAGGGAACCTAATATTCATGCATGGCGTTGATGACTCAATCTCAACAGCTCTTCTTTTGCCCCTAATTGAATTACAATTATTCAATATTTATTGAAAGTAATTGAAACTAAAGTTTTAGACTTATTACCTCGGCATTTTGAATGATATTAAAGAAATATCATGACTTAAATGCTTCGGAAGTCTGAAAATAGAGTTTTTATAGTGGATTTGTTGTGGTTGTGAGTCTTTTTGGCGTGGTTTGGCACTGTTCTTATAGATGGGATCAAATTGTCTTGAAATAGTCCAATCGACTGAATTAGAGTTGACTGATACTATTTTAGTCGATTGTAATTAATTTTACCATTTATTTCACCGCCTAAACTTTATTTACCGTTTCATTTCAGTCAACTAAAATGATTTCAGTCGATTGAAGTCACGTTTTACCTTCCCGATACTCGGAGGCAACTGAAGCTGATTCAGTCGACACTTTTTGAGTCTACTGAAATCACTTAAGTCGGCTGAATTCGGGTATTTACAATTTTGGATGATTTTTATGTTTAATTCGATTCAATTGAATTTATTAGGTTAATTTCATTCATTTACTTAATTGTTTAGATTTGATTAAGTTTGTTGGATTGAATAAATTAGATAATTAAGTTTAGTTTAGTGGGTCAACTAAGTTTGTTTTGGTTAAATTAGGTTTATTTTAATTAAGTTTAAGCAAAGTTATTAAGTAGTTTGTTAAGTTAAGTGAATTGTATTTGTAAGATACAAGAAAATAAAATAATAAAAAAATACCCTTGTTAAATTAAGAAATTATCATATGGAATTTTTCAGAATTTTTAGAAATTTTTCTGAAATTAAATCGAGTTTCTATGGTATTTTTGGAGAAAGATTTAATAGGCTTTTACAAGGCCTGTTTAAATTATCAGGTATTGTGAAGTCAATAGGTTTAATAAACCTAAGTTTTTAATGAAACCTTATGTTTTCATTTTTCCTATTTCCTCACAATTTGCCCTTTCTTCTCCCGATCTTTCGAGCGCTGATCGCTCCTCCTTTTCTCCTGATCCGTAGCTTCCCATTAGTGATTTATCGTTGTTGATCACTCTCCCTCCTGACTTCTCACGTGCAGTGTGATTTCCTCAACTTCACTGCCGCCGATGCCAATCCAGCTTGATCTCCACCTCGAGCTCGTTGTCACCGCCCATGGCACCCTCCTCAAGCCACTTGCCGTGCACGCCACTATGTCGCAGCCCCTATCGCCGCTGACACGCGGCCAGACTCTGTCACCTAGCCACACATCGCCATCGGATCTTGTCGCAGCTCCATCACGGTCAGTCGTCTTCCCTCTTCTCCGTGGCCATTGCGCCCACCACCGTGGCCAGTCGCACCAGCCACTGCGATCAATACCTTCTCCTCCCTTCACTATCGCAAATTTGTGTTTCTCATCGTTGCAAGCTATTTTCCCTTGCTCCGAGATCATGCGATTTTAATAGTTTTTTGCAGTGGCGATCTATATGTCTATAGTCGGCAGTCAGATCCCAGGTTTCTCGCCAGATCACAATCATCTCTTAGTCGATGTTTCTGTCGGTGATTCCACAGCAAGTTCGAAGGGAATCAAGGTAAGCTTGACTTTACTGTGGCTAGTAATTTTGCAGCAATTTGCTCATATAATGTTCAAGGCTATTGCTGGACACTTGGGTACCGTAGGTTATCCTTCAATCTTCAGGTGATGATCAAAGTTGGAAGGTTTTGCTCCCAATTCGGTTATTGATTTGGAGTTGATATTTTGTGATTGGATTTAGAGGCTGATGTGATTTCAATTAATGGAGATGGGTTGTTGCCTCCATTTTAATTGTATAGATCAGTGTTTCCTACGGTGGAACAAGAAGCTGTGGAGTGAGTCTAGGCAAGGTGAGTTGGGTTTGGATAATTTATGAGTGTATGTCATTATCATTGTTATTAAATTGATCTTGTGATGGATTTGTTGTTAATAGAAGATTAACTGTTTGTGTGTGAAGTTGTTCCGTTGAGGATTGATTAGATCAAGTGTAAATTTAGACCAATCTGCTAGATAAGATACTGATTGGAGAATGTTGAATTAGTTAGATATAATGATTGATGTAGGATTCGATTCAATCATTCGATCTAAGATAGAACTTAGTTATATTCTATGTTTTCTTTTGCAAGACCTTGATTGGTGATAGATGCTTGTACAAGTGGATAGCTAGCATGAGCTATTTAATAGGTGGGTAATTTCCTACCTGGGTCAGGTAGTTGATATATCTTGTGCATGATATTTATGTTAACTATACCTTTACCTTAACTCCACTCTTATTTAATCATGTGCTTGTTACTTAGCCTTTGTACTATGAGATGCGTTGTTATTATTTTACAGTTCGTTCATCACTGTTATAGATTATAGACTCTATTGTAAGTTGACCTGTAGAGGTTCATTTAAGTGCATGTTACTAGGTCATATTTGTGGGTTCAGCTTTACTCATCCTGCTACATTTGGGGTTAGGTGATGATTTTGATGGTTGAGTCGATTGTTGTGTCACGTACATTTACGTGGTCCATCTATGGTGGATTTGGCCATGAGTGCATAGATAAGTGGGTTGTTGTCAATATGTGGAGTGGATTGTCATGTTATATCCCTTTTCGTTGTGTGTCTAAAATGGATCATGGATCTGTGTTTGGTAGATTATCGAAAGTGAATTTCTATGGATTGGTGGTCCTAGCATGGTTGACTATCAATTGTGTACGACTCTCTGTTGGATAGAGAGTTTGTTGTGGATGTATGTGTGTAGTGAAGAGTTTTCCTTATCGAGTCCGTGAGGGGAAACTTCGCTTCCCACTTCACCTTGGTCGTTTGTTCATGGCGATCCCATCGATGTTTCCAGATTAAAAAAAATTAATCCTAGACAAAAGGGATTGCCCAAACAATCAAGTCATCGTCGTGTTATTCGTTTAGAGAGGTCACTTGAACAAACTCGTTGTTCAAGCGATCATCCTCTATTCTACGAGTAGCCGCGGAATAGACGATGTCCAGATCGCCGGTTTTTGTGTTTATGTTCGGATCCAAGTATTATTTAGCCACAAACAGAATTTATCATGCTCATAATTGGAAAAACAAATACAAGAAAGTAACAAAAGAGAATAGAGAATAGGTATACCTCTCGATCTTCTAATGTATGACCTTCCTCCTTTCGGACGTCGTGTGGGCGACGATCTACCAAAAGTTGAAGATCCTAGATCGCAAATCTTCCTTCCTTGCTCTTCCAAAGCAAGAGGAAGAATAGAAACAAGGCTCTTCTCCTTCCTATAGCCAACCAACAAGCAACAAGGAGAATGCTTGCCGCCGGCCAACAAGGAGAAGGAGATTATGGTGGAAACCGGCCAAGACAACAAGGGAAAGCCCTATATCTTATTTCTACCACCTAAGGAGAAGGAGAGGAGGGTCTTTGGCCACCGGCCAATGGCTAGAAAGGGATGGAGGGGCGCTGGCAGCTTGAGGAAGGAGAAGAAGGCAAGGAATTCTTTCCTTATTATGTGTCGCCCAAGCCCAAACCCTAGCTCTCTTGCCGCCAACCTCCAAAACCCTAACTTCTCTTCATTTTTTAACTCCACTCCAACCCCTTGTCCTCCTTTTATAGAGTTAGGGATAAGCCTCATTTTAATCTCCACCATTGGTTCTAGGGATTTAATATCAACCGTTGGATCTAGAGATTTAATCTCAACTGTCGGATCTTAGAGATTTAATCTCTACCTTTGGATCTAGAGTTTTGTTTCTATCCATTGGATCTAAGCTTCATGAGGTGTTAATAGGCTACATTAGGGACCATGAGGAGGAGTTGGATCTTGGCCACCCATGGATCAAGCCCACATAAAGTCTGATCCACTAATGATAATCCAATCCACTAAAGGATTATCATTGATCTACCTCACCAACCCCCATAAGATAATATGGGCTCCATATATTATTTGTATATTTTCTCCTCGTGTTTAAGATCTCGAATGTCCGTCGATTAATTAATTTACTGACCATTAATTAATCAACATCTAACTCCATGAGTAGTACCACTCAACCTTTTCATCATGCCGGACCAAGTCCACCTGCAGGGTTTACATGATGAACCTTATGGGCTCCTCAAGGGGACATCATCATCCTTATAAATAGGACACGATTTCCTCCTATAATCAACGACACACCATATAAATAATATCATCTCCCAACTTACCGAGCCTATCGATTTAATCTATAAATCTCACCCATTGGTAAATCAAAGAGATGAATACTAAGTATATGTGCCCGTTATTATATCGGGATTAAGAGTATGTACAATATAATATCTGAGGTCTGATTCGATTATGTAGTCAGCAATAAATCGAATCACCTCTAAGTGAGTCCTGCTCAATACACACAAAGTGCACTAGTGTGATTGTATGGTCAAGACAAACCAATACCAAATCACACTACAACCATTCCGATGGTTTGTCCAAAGTCATCTCAGTTGTGAGCCTTTACTTATACTTTTCAAGGAGCCGATAACACGATCTCCCGTGTGACACCACACACCATGTTATCTACAATGTAAAGTATTAGACAATATGCATAACTATAAAAATATGCAAACAATGATCATGTGATTCTTATTTCAAAATAAAGATGTTCATACAAAAGATAGACTTTTCAGTATACATCTCTACAATCTCCCACTTATACTAAAAGACTATGTTGTCCTCATACTATCATACATCTGATTCCCATTCCCTCCACATGCCTATCAAAGCTCTCGCTAGAAGGGCCTTAGTGAAAAGGGTCTACCAGGTCATCCTCTGATGCAATCTAGGCGACAGCAACTTCTACCTCCTTTACGATTTCTCGTATCAGGTGGTACTTGCGCTCTATGTATTTACTTACCTTATGGGCTCGTGGTTCCTTCGAGTTTGCAACTGTACCATTATTATCACAATAAATTGTGATAGTTCTGGGCAAACCAGGAATCACATCCAAGTCCATCAGGAAGTTCCTGAGCCACATAGCTTCTTTGGCTGCCTCAGAGGCTGCCACATACTCAGCTTCCATGGTGTAGTCCACCATGCATTTCTGCTTGACACTCCTCCATACAATGGCTCCAGCTCCCAAAGTAAACACAAAACCTGAGGTAGACTTACTATTATCCCTATCACATTGGAAGTCGGAATCCGTGTAACCCACAAGGAGTAATTAGTTTGCCCGGTAAACCAGCATATAATACCTAGTCCTTGTCAGGTACTTCAATATATGCTTTACCGCAGTCCAATGTCCCTGTCTTGGATTACTCTGATATCTGCTGACCATGCCCACGGTAAAGCAGATATCTGGTCTCGTATATAGCATCACATACATGAGGCTTCCTACTGCCGAAGCATAAGGAACTGCCTTCATCTCCTCTATCTCCTCAGATGATCTAGGACACATCTCCTTAGATAAAGGAACTCCATGCCTAAAAGGTAGAAAACCCTTCTTGGAGTTCTGCATGCTAAAATGATCCATAATCATGTCTATGTATGAAGCTTGGGATAAGCACAACATCCTTTTCCTGTGATCCCTTATAACCTTGATCCCAAGGATGTGTCCCACTTCTCCCAAGTCCTTCATATCAAACTGTTTGGACAACCATACCCTTACGTCCGATAACACCTTGATATTGTTGTCAATCAATAAAATGTCATCCACGTATAGTACAAGAAATACCACTACATTTCTGTCACATCTCTTATATACACATGACTCATCCGGACTTTGAATAAATCCATAAGACTGGATTACCTCATCAAAGCGGATGTTCCAAGACCTCGAAGCTTGCTTCAATCCATAAATGGACCGATTAAGTTTACATACAAGATGCTCTTTGCCCTTCGCAATGAATCCCTCTGGTTTCTTCTTATAGATGTTTTCCTCAAGACTTCCATTAAGGAAAGCTGTCTTGACATCCATCTGCCACACCTCATAATCCATATGAGTTGCAATGCAAAAGAGAATCCGGTTAGACTTAAGCATGGCTACCAGCAAAAAGGTCTCCTCATAATCGATACCCTCTTTCTGAGTATACCCCTTCGCAACAAGCCTTGCTTTGAAGGTCTCAACCTTTCCATCTATTCCTCTCTTTCTCTTGTAGATCTACTTGCATCCAATGGTTTTTACACCATCGGGTGGTTCTACTAGCTCCCAGACCTGATTTGAATCCATAGATTCAATCTCTGCATTCATTGCACTTTGCCAAGATACTGCATCTTTATCTTGGATTGCCTCGTCATATGTCCAGGGATCAGATTCATGTTCGCCAGGGACAAAATCAGAAGATTCTCCCAAGAACATGAATCTATCAGGCTGTCTAACAACCCTCCCACTACGATGAGGTATCTCCTGTGTATCCTCTGTGACACGCGGTGCAGTGACTTGTGGTATATCCTCTTGTATCGGTGGTACTGAAGAAGTGACTTCCCCTTTTAATTCCTCCAGAACAATTTTACTCTTGGGCTTGTGGCTCATCACATAGTCTTCCTCTAGAAATCTGGCATTCGTGCTAACGATCACCCTCTGATCTCTAGGACTATAAAACAAACCACCCTTCATTCCTCTAGGATAGCCAACGAACATGCGTACTTCTGTACGTGGTTCCAACTTACCAGCATCTGCCTTCAGCACATGTGTTGGACTCCCTCATATTCGAATATGTCTTAGACTAGGCTTTCGCCCAGTCCACAACTCTATGGGAGTAGAAGGCACTGATTTAGATGGAACCAAGTTCAGAATGTACACCGTCGTATCTAGAGCATATCCCCAGAACGAATCTGGCAACTCAGAATAACTCATCATCGATCTAACCATCTCCATAAGAGTCCTATTCCTTCACTCTGCTACACCGTTCTGCTGGGGTGTGCCAGGTGCAGTCAATTGGGATTGAATCCCAGCCTCTGATAAGTAGTTCCTAAACTCTCCCAAGAGGTACTCACCACCACGATCAGATCGTAGTGTCTTGATACTTTTACCTTGACATTTCTCCACATCAGCCTTGAATTCTTTGAACTTGTAAAAGCATTCAGACTTGCAGCGCATCAGGTAAATGTATCCATATCTTGAGTAATCATCTATAAAAGAGACAAAATACTCAAAACCACCTCTAGCCTGGATAGACATAGAACCACACAAATCAGAATGAACCAATTCTAATACATCTTTGGCTCTATACCCCTTGGCCTTAAAAGGCCTCTTGTTCATTTTACCCTCCAAGCAAGATTCACAGGTTGGGACATCTTCCACTACTAATGAACCCAGAGGTCCATCAGCTATCAACCTTTGAATTCTTCTTAGGTTAATATGACCAAGCCTAAGATACCAAAGATATGTTTGGTTCATCTTCGAAGGTTCTTTTCTCTCATTGGAATTAGAAGATGAGTTATAAACTTCAATTTGCATCCTGGGGGTTTTGGTTCAAGTGTATACAAATTTCCTATCAATGCACCCGAACAGATAATATCCCTATTCCATTTTATAACAACTGTGTCATTAAAAGAAATAGAATATCCATCCATAAACAATTTAGAAACTGAAATTAAATTCTTTCTAAATAAGGGTACATAAAGGCAATTCTTCAGAACCAAAACTTTATTTTTCTCAAAAGATAAATGAGCATCTCCCACTACAACTGCCGCCACCTTCGTGGCATCGCCCAAGTACACGGTAATCTCCCCCTCAGCCAGTCGTCGGGTTTCCTGGAACCCCTGCAAAGTATTGCAGACATGATCAGAGGCTCCTGTATCTACAGAACAGGTGTCGGTAGATAACACCGCTAACCATGTTTCAACGACAAGACCAAAGGATATACCTTTGTTTTTTTTCGGATTGGGACAGTCCTTCTTCCAATGTCCATCTTGCTTGCAAGTGAAGTACTTGCCTTTCGGCTTCTTCACTCCTCCCTGAGATCCTCCCACCACCTTTGCTTCACCTTGTTTCTTCTTCTTCTTGCCTTTCGGCTTAGATGTAGAAACCTTCTGAGCAATGATGGCCTGAGCCTGAGCAAGCCTTTTTGTCGACTGGAGAATCATATCGATCTGGGTTTCCCCATCGATCTTAGCTCCAAGGACTTTCAGCTCATTCGCAAGCTTAGAAGGACACTCTTCGAAGAGTACATACTTGTACTCCTTAGCAGTAAAGACAATATCTAGATTCTTTTCCAATCAATATTATTTGGGTACAGTAAGTTTATTTTCCTTTAGTATCATAGCAAGTGGACTGAAAATCATATTGAAAATCCTAAGAATCACATAGATCATTACTTTGGATTTCAAAAAATTATTGATTCCTCAAACAATAAAATTTTAAAATCAACCAACACCTCAAAACACCGAGAATATCATATGCCATGATAGTGTGGACGTATACGAATTCTACATTTGTAAGAAGAGGTTTTACCCATTAATTTTACTATCTTGTCAACCTAACTTTTTGACAAGTAAAATTAATAGTTGGTTTCTCTTCGTCCCTACAAATAAAAGTAGTGACTCCGATGGGGAGGATACTTATATTTGTATCTAAGTGTTCACCATTACTTGGTACCAAGGTAATTATCTCGGGTTATGTGCCTTATGATGGGAAAGTACACACGCTCCTTAATAATTTCCTATAACCATATTTGACCTTGTGATCCGCAAACAAACTCATTCGATGGGGAGGAAGGCACTCAGAGCCGACATGCAAGTTTGTTTGCATCACTTGTCAAATCGTAATGGAGGCCGTGGGAATTTTAAAAAAAAAATCCCTCTCCCACTTAGTAATTTGAAATTGAGGAATTTTCCTAGCCTACATTATGCATATCAAACAAAAAGCAATAAATATGAAAAATAAATTATTTTCCAACTATTATGGATTTTGTCTTCAATATGTCTCCCATCGCAACGCCTTCTCGTCCGCTCCTCCTACGGCATGTACGAGCCATCCGGAGATCCGAGCCGAGACTAAAATCTATTTTAATTTACATCCATCGATCCTATACTCCACGAGGGAGTGTACATGAAATCTAAATTGAAAGTAAACTAAAATAAAAAGAGTGGCTAAACAATGTCATATCTAATTTACAAAAAATTAAATACTAGCCTCGTAAACCCCGAGGATTCAACAAAATAAGCATTTACACACATAAAATCACATACACACATATGGCCATAATAGTCGGATCTTATGCTTGCAACCAAAGTGTTAAACTACGCATATCCTACTATTATCCGACACATATAATATATGAAAAGTGCATAAAAATTAATCGAATCCTAAACACACAAAACCGGAAACCTTGGCTCTGATACCAATTGAAGGGTTTTCCTTATCGAGTCCGTGAGGGGAAGCTTCGCTTCTCACTTCACCTTGGTCATTTGTTAATGGAGATCCCATCGATGTCCCTGGATTAAAAAAAAATTAATCCTAGACAAAAGGGATTGCCCAAACAATCAAGTCATCCTCGTACTATTCATTTAGAGAGGTCACTTGAACAAACTCGTTGTTCAAGCGACCATCCTATATTCTACGAGTAGCCGTGGAATAGACGATGTCCGGATCGCCGATTTTTATGTTTATGTTTGGGATCCAAGTATTATTTAGCCACAAACAGAATTTATCATGCTCATAATTGGAAAAACAAATACAAGCAAGTAACAAAAGAGAATAGAGAATAGGTATACCACTCGATCTTCTAATGTATAACCTTCCTTTTTTCAGACGTCGTGTGGGCGACGATCTACCAAAAAGTTGAAGCTCCTAGATCACAAATCTTCCTTCCTTGCTCTTCAAAAGTAAGAGGAAGAATAGAAACAAGGCTCTTCTCCTTCCTATAGCCAACCAACAAGCAACAAAAAGAATGCTTCCCGTCGGCCAACAAGGAGAAGGAGATTATGGTGGAACCCGGCCAAGACACCAAGGGAAAGCCCTATATCTTGTTTCCACCACCTAAGGAGAAAGAGAGGAGGGTCTTTGGCTGCCGACCAATGGCTGGAAAGGGATGGAGAGGCGCTGGCAGCTTGAGGAAGGAGAAGAAGGCAAGGAATTCTTTCCTTATTAGGTGCCGCCCAAGCTCTCTTGCCGCCAACCTCCAAAACCCTAACTTCTCTTCATTTTTTAACTCCACTCCAACCCCTTGTCCTCCTTTTATAGAGTTAGGGATAAGCCTCCTTTTAATCTCCACCATTGGTTCTGGGGATTTAATCTCAACCGTCGAATCTAGAGATTTAATCTCAATCGTCGAATCTTAGAGATTTAATCTCTACCTTTAGATCTAGAGTTTTGTTTCTATCCATTGGATCTAAGCTTTATGAGGTGTTAATAGGCTACATTAGGGACCATGAGGAGGAGTTGGATCTTGTCCACCCATGGATCAAGCCCACATAAAGTCCGATCCAGTAATGATAATCCAATCCACTAAAGGATTATCATTGATCTACCTCACCAACCCCCATAAGATAATATGGGCTCCATATATTATTTGTACATTTTCTCTCCGTGTTTAAGATCTCGAATATTCGTCGATTAATTAATTTACTGACCATTAATTAATCAACATCTAACTCTATGAGTAGTACCACTCAACCTTTTCATCATGCCGGACTAAGTCCACCTGCAGGGTTTACATGATAAACCTTATGAGCTCCTCAAGGGGACATCATCATCCTAATATATAGGACATGGTTTCCTCCTATAATCAATGACACATCATATAAATAATATCATCTCCCAACTTACCAAGCCTATCGATTTAATCTATAAATCTCGCCCATTGGTAAATCAAAGAGATGAATACTAAGTATATGTGCCCGTTATTATATCGGTATTAAGAGTATGTACAATATAATATCTGAGATCCGATTCGATTATGTAGTCAGCAATAAATCGAATCACCTCTAAGTCGGTCCTGCTCAATACACACAAAGTGCACTAGTGTGATTTTATGGTCAAGACAAACCAATACCAAATCACACTACAACCATTCCAATGGTTTGTCCAAAGTCATCTCGGTTGTGAGCCTTTACTTATACTTTTCAAGGAGCCGATAACATGATCTCCCGTGTGACACCACACACCATGTTATCTACAATGTAAAGTATTAGACAATATACATAACCATAAAAATATGCAAACAATGATCATGTGATTCTTATTACAAAATAAAGATGTTCATACAAAAGATAGACTTTTCAGTATACATCCCTACATGTAGTTGTGCATTCATTTCATTTACATGCATGTTGGCGACTTAGTCTCCCTTGTGGTTGAGAGGGTCATCAGTCATCCTATCACCATGGTTACTCGTGGTAGTAGTAACTGGTGTGAGGGCAGTTCATTTGTTGTGCCGCACTCGGCCACTATTGATAGTGGTAGTTGGAGTTGCGTGTTGTTCTCCTGGGTGTGTGGCACTCGACCACTCATAGGTAGTGTAAGTCGGAGTGGCCAGTAGTAGGAACCCCCGTTGTGTAGCTTATAACTCTTTAGCTTTTCGCTACTTATTCATACTGCCCACTCGGCCACTCGAAAGCAGTGGTTGTTGTTGAGTTGGGACAATTGTCATGTCATGCCACCTAGGCCACACTGTGTTAGTGCTTATAAGCTCCACATATCTCCACAATGGTATGATATTGTCCACTTTGGGTCTAAGCCCTCATGGTTTTATTTTTGGGCTTTACCCAAAAGGCCTCATTCCAATGGAGATATCTTTTTTCTTATAAGCACATGATCTTTTCCATGTCTTACCAATGTGGGACTTTGATTGTATTCCTCATACTCCCAACAATCCCCCCCTCAAACGAAGGACCACATTGGGCCCCCCCTCAAGCCTATCCCTCCTCGAAGGATTTTCTCTGCTTGATGTCCGATCTTCAACCCACCAGGACTTCCTGCCAGTTGTTCGGTCCCCCCGACCCAACTAGACTTCCTTCCTAATGTCTGGTTCTCTTGATCCAGACGTGGGAGCTCAACTTCCTTCGTTCGAGGTTCATGGCTTGACATGGACCATGGCTCTGATACCAATTGTTAGTGCATATAAGATCCACATATCTCCACAATGGTATGATATTGTCCACTTTGGGCCCAAGCCCTCATGGTTTTGTTTTTGGGCTTTACCCAAAAGGCCTCATACCAATGGAGATATCTTTTTTCTTATAAGCACATGATCTTTTCCATGTCTTACCAATGTGGGACTTTGATTGTATTCCTCATACTCCCAACACACTGGGGTCGAGGTAGCGAGTGGGGTGTGCAGGTATGACCATGTATTCTGCATTGCCATGTTGTTATCGAGTTTTGCATATTATATATATATATATGCAGTCTATATATATGCTTGTTGAGATGTTGCATTTGTTTATACTATGCTTGTTGCATTTGCTTGTACATCATCATACATGGTACTTGCATATTCTATATGGCTATCTGTAGGGATACTAGTGTACGAGTTGCTCAGACTATTGCATACCTTTGACCAGATTTATTGTTTTTATTTGTTATAGAATGTCAGTAAGGCAGTTGTTGATTACATAGTTAGTAGTATTACTCTTCATGTTGTATATTGTGGATATATGCTCAGGTTAGATGAGTGTAGCGTAGCTGACTTTCAGGTATGTCGACACCTTATGTTGATCAGTTGTTTAGTTTGTATACACATGGGTTATATTATACTAGTGATTATCTATTGTACCTTTAGACTCTATATCTGTTGATCTCCTTACATTTATTTAGTTCATGCACTATCTATTCTTTATCGTTGAGTTTTATACTCACCACCACAGACCCTGAGTTTTTTTGTCACCCAGGTAACAGGTAGAAGATTCCTTGGATGCTTGGAACTCAGATAGTTGATCCCATCTCACACCGAGCATTTGGAGTTTAATTCATATTTGTTCCACTGTTGTTTATGTATTATTGTCATGTATGTGAAGTGTTGTATTTGGTTTTTATGATGCTTTTGGTTTGGATGTTGGTTTTTATCATATTTTATTTAGTGTGTTAGAGTTGCACCGGTGCGCATTTTTGTATCTTTGTGGTTGTATTATTTGGTAGTGGCATTTCATATTGTTGTGTGGTTGTGGCTGAAAGGCTTTGTATCAACAAGGAATTGTATCACATACAGGGGAGATGCTGTCCGATTTTTCGACACAGCATACTCTTGGGGCGTGACAATTTTATTGGTATCAAAACCCCAGGTTGCGAGTCCACTTTAGGATTTTATTTCGTTCGAATATCAAGTTTTGTTTTACTCGATTTTGGTTTTGTGAGTTTGGGATCTGTCTGTAGCGGGACATCTCCGACCCACAAGGAATAAGGTATGATAATTGTTATCATATATTCTTTTGTAGTCTATGCATTTAGTTGTGTATAACAGGAAAAAACAAGTAGTGTATTATTCACTATTCGTAACCGTGGTATGAGTTGACCACGGGAATGACTCTTTGAGTCTATTAGACATGTATCTGCATTTAGTTATGTAAAATACCATAAGTAAATGGTGAAAGAGTAATATTATTATTGGGAGAAATTAAATAAATAAAGCTTGGTTGGGGATTTAATTAAACCTAAAATTGGCTTAATTTATATGAGTTTTAGTGGATCTAGGTTTACTCTTATAGGGTAAAAACCCAACCCGTTGTTGCAAACACAACCCTTGTGAGTAGCCCGACCCGTTTCTCTTTTATTAACGCCAAGCATTAATTTTCGTTCGACCATTCTCTCCTGATCGCGTTTCTTCTCCCGATTTCTACCGCTGAGCGTTTCTTTTCCTCATCGCGCGACTTCTCTCCCGATCTTGTTTCTTCTCCTGATTTCTGCCGCCACACTTCCTCTTCTCACAAGAGCATGCCACCACGCCTACCTTGCTGCCACCTCTACTCCCACGGTCGACGTTGACTGCTTGCTTCGACGACCTCACCCTGCGGGGGGCCGATCATGACTATTCGCCGACCATTTTTGCAAGCGTTCGGTGCTGAGGATAGGGAGGAGATGGACCTCGTGATCTATCAGCTATGGTGTGCAAATAGCAATGTCGGTGTCGACAGATGACTCTGTCAGCAATTCTACCGAGGGATCATAGGATCGATCCCTATTTCTCTTACTTGTGCTCTATCGGGGTTGTGCACAACCTTTTCTTTGTTTCCTCAGCAGTCGATCTTTCTTCCTCCTCCATCTTCCATTCGTGCTTCTCCACAGCACTATCGATCAGATTGCTATAATTTCATGAGGCGATATGGAGTCCAAGAGGAAGGGGGGGGGAGTCGAACTAATATCTGTGGTAATTGCTGAGCTGGTGGCCAGATTCTTTTCCATGGATGGGTAATGGTTTGATTTTAGTATAGATTAGAGAAGTTGATCATGAATTTGATGTTAGCTATGATGTTGCGATTACTAGGTGGGAAAATGCAATCAGAGTCATGGGTTCGGTCAATAAATCTGATCATTTCAGATTTAACTTTCGTAGGGTGGATCAGTGAATCTCTTGTGAAATTTCTTACTCTCTTCACCATTAATTTGTGGTAATACCTCAATTAATGTTCTATTTATTTAGATTAAAGCATTGTGAGAATGATGGATGGGATGTAAGTGTGGATATTAAATTGCAGGTGTTTAGGTTAGATTGGATTCTACAATTTCAGATATTTGATACGAGGCGATGGATAAGACTTGAGTAGGGTTATCCCTATTCAACAATAGACTTGGTTCCAAATCTGTGGTGGAGGATTGAAGCAAGAATGGGTAAGTCAGGATCAGAATGTTATAAATTTGGTATCTGACTTCCAGTTAGTTGAATTATAGTTATTAGTCTATGTGATGGATTGAGTGGATCTATTGGGCATATCACAATATAGTTGTAGAAGTATTCCCTACGTAATCGGATTTGAACTGGTTACTAGGGATATTGGATTTTGATAGAATTCTATATAATTCATATACTATGTTTTAGGACTTTGATTCCAGGTAGATTCATGGACGTAAAGACAATTAGTGTCTACATATCAGGTGGATAATATTTCCTACCCTGGTCAGGTAGTAGCTAAACCCTGAAGTATATAACTTCATAATGTTGCCGCTTTGACCTTGACTCCACTCTATTTTTCTGATGCTTGATACTTGTCTTTGTATTTAAATACTCTATTATTGTTGTTATCTATTCATTCATCTTTGTTATGAATTATAGATGTTATGGTAAGTGGACTGTAGTGGTTTACCTATGTGTACATAGCTAAATTCAGTTGTAAAATTTAATTGTGCAATTTAGATAAATCATCCGGGGGTGGATGATTCTAGAAGTAAAGTTGAGTTTCCAGGTTATATCCTGATGTTGTGTATGTATCCACTATGGATCATGTAGTCATGTATGGATGTGTGATTTGTCGATACAACGTCGCTACAGTCTAGAGGTCCTAGCTTGGTGTTATCAGTTGTATATGCCTCTTTATAGAATAGAGAGTGTGTTGATCAATCGAGTATGACTCTCTGCAGGATAGAGAGTGTTATGAACAGTTGAGTACGACTCTCTATAGGGTAGAGAGTGTGTTGATCAGCTGAGTATGCCTCTCTATAGAATAGAGAGTGTGTTGTGGGCATATGTATGTGTGTTGTCATGCATTCATGTCATTTACATGCATGTTGGCGACTTGGTCTCCCTTGTGGTTGAGAGGGTCGTCAGTCATCCTGCCTCCCAGGTTACTCGTGGAGGAGTAACTTGTGTAAGGGCAGAGCATTTATTGTGCCACACTCGCCCTATTATAGACAGTGGTAATTAGAGTTGCGTGTAGTTATCATAGGTGTGTGACACTCGACCACTCATGGATAGTGACAGTCAGAGTGGCCAGCAGTAGGGACCCTCATTGTGTAGCTAGCTCTTTATGCTTATATGCTACTTCATACTGCCCACTCGGCCACTCAAGAGCAGTGGTTGGTGCTGAGTTGGGACAATTGTCATATCGTGTCACCTAGGCCACACTGGGATCGTGGTAGCGAGTAGGGGTTAGCAGGCATGACCATGCATCTGCATTGCCTTCTGTATGGTCGTGTGTGGATTACCAGTATTGAGTTGGTCAGACTGTTGTATACTTTTGACCAATACCTTGAGGTGATACGAGATGGACCCGGTTCATTGTGTATTGGACATATAACGGTAGTATGTCGGTATTGTTGTTTATAGAGTTAGTATTTACTCTACCATATTGTAGGTGTTGTATTATGGTACTTATACTCAGGTTGTATGAGTTACATCGTTGCCGATTTTCAGGTATGTCAGTATCTTATGATGTTATTATTGATCAGTTTAGTTATACAGTTGTTATATTATGTTGTTGTATACCTGTTATACCGTTAGACAGCATATTGTTGACTCACATGTGATATTTATAAATTATGCATGCACTTTTATTCTTATTACGAATGAGTTTTATACTCACTACCACAGACCCTGGATTTTTTTGTCGCCTAGGTAACAGGTAGCCTACTTCGTGATGGGCTTGGAGCATCGCTGGCTGGCAACATCTCATCTCTCTTCCGAGGGTCTCGGCTTAGTTTTATGTTTCCGTTGTTTTTGGATGTTCCTTATATCAATCCGGATTTATATGGTGGATGTGTGTTTGACATTGTTGATGTGTGCACATGTTAGTGCGGGTTTTGACGATGTTTTCTTTATGTTTTGGTGTTAGTCATACCAGTATGTACTGTGTGTAGTTGTTATTTCATTTTGATAATTTTTTCTGTGTTTTGTTGTATTTACATTATATATGTTGTTGTGATTGTGGCCGAAAGGCCTTGTATCAATAGGATATGTTGCCACCTATAGGGAAGATGTTTTCCGTTTATTTTTTGGCTCGGTATACTCTCGGGGCGTGACAACTTACCTTTAAGAGTTGACTAATTCCGAGTCGGAAAGTAGGAGTCAGGTAGTGACATTTCTTGTGGAGATCAAATATTATAGTCTTAGGAATTTTCACTAACGGTGCTAGTCAGATCATTACATGTGGGCTAATGGATTAGGTGTGTATACTATTATTGATGCAGATAGTAGAGGGTTAGTATATGGTGTTTCATAGGGATTTTGATTCCTGAGTTGGTTGTGCTAGGTTGTATAACTTTGAAGGTACTTTTGAGTACTTAAAATGTGTTGTACAGAGAAAGTAGAGTTAGTTGTATACCATTATTGGGATCAAGCCGATACTTGGCGGAAAATGTAGGAAATAACCTTCGGGGAATAACATAACACTTGATCACAATTTAGTGATGTTATGAGAGAGTATTTCCCCACGTCACTTTCTTTGACTCATTGTCAGGGAATTCTTGAGCTTTAAGTAGGGTGATCATCGGTAACGGGAATACCATGCAGAGTCGTTAGACTTGCAGAGTTTACGCCAATAGCTCAAGAGTGTAAATGGATATCTTAAGTCACCCAGGGTTTATTGGCTTACATTTTGATCAGGATATTTGGACCTCCTATTAGATCTTATCGGAAAGCATTAGACCGAGTCATGCGTATGGAAAAGACTCCGTAGCAAGTGCTTTAGAAGTTGAAGATCGATAAGCAGACATTGCAAGTCAGATGTTGGAATGAGAAGCCTCCGAATGTTGGACAAAAGGAGAAAGATCGGAGTCATGGGTCATGAGCTACTTTCTGACCATGGAAGACCAACCACATAGCATCAAGAGGTTCTCATGCACATCAGTGAAATTAGAGGAAAGACTCCGGATTATGTGCATGCAGTGCCGATCACGAAGACACACAGTGTCAGATTATCCGTTGGATCAATTCATCTGTTGATATTGTAAGCAACCAGTACATTTGAGGAGGTGTACTTTGAAGACACAGTTGAAGATTGTCGATGTTGTTTCAAGAAGATGATATGCAATCATGACAACAGAGATCATCATAAAAGATTGAGTTATCACACCAGCAGCAATTTAGTACCTTAGACGTGGTTAGAGTTCTTGGATATTTCCCTCTAGGTGAAGTGATTTATTAAGCAACATAAGCAGAAGACATCTCAGAAGACTCATGCAGACAACAACATCTATTATCTCCTTAGGCGCAGCTATACCATTTGTAGAGTATAGAGAGTGCTATGATATTGCTAGGTATTCAGTATTTTACAACCGGTGGTGTACTCTTTACAAGTACAACGGTGGTTACCACCTCCATTGCAGCAGTTATGATTTGCATCTCCGTTTGGCAGTTGACTTTAGTTTCTCCATGGTAGCCTTTTTTTTTTAAGGGAATTGCTTCCCACTTCGGTCGCTTGTGCATGGCATTCCTATCTCACATCCCTGGATAAAAAAAAATAATCCGTACAAAGATGGATTACCCAAGCAATTGTTTCATCATCGTGCTATTTGATTTGAGTAATTGTTGAACAAACTTGTTGTTCAAGCAACCTAACTCTTTTCCTCTATTAGCCACGAAATAGATGATGAACGGATCACTGATTTTTGTGTTTATCAACGGGGTCCATGTTAATCAATAACATACAAAATACAAAAGAACTAGAATCAAAACTAAAAAAAATTATACCTCTTGTTTTACCTCTTGATCTTCTATTGTATTCCGATCCTCCTCTTGGACATCGTGTGGGCGACGATCTTCCAAGAGTCGAAACCTCCTAGATCGTATCTTCCCTTCCTTGCTCGCTCCGAACAAGGGAATAACAAAAGCCCCCTTCTTCTAGAAAATTGCTTGCGCTGACCACCAACCACCAAGCTTGGTGTCCGCCGACCCTAAGGAGAGGGAGAGGGTGTGCCGACCAAGACAAAGGAAAGAGGAACCCTGACCTTTGTTGTTGTCGGCCCTTGGAGAAGGAAAGGGAAGCACTGGCAATGGAGAAGGAAGAGGGTGGCGTCGGCCAAAGGAGAAGAAAAGCCATAGGTTGTCGCCGCCCACAAGGAGAAGCAAAACCCTAGCCACCACTTCTTGCCACCTAAGCCTCCCACGCCAACTCCAAAACCCTAGCATAACTTCTTTTGCCGCCCAAGCCTCTCCAACCCATATATAGATCTAGGCTTCACGAGGTATTTATAATAGGCTACAACATGGACCATAAGGAGGAGTTGGATCTTGGCCACCCAATGGATCCGAACCACACAAAACCCGATCCATTAATGATGATCCATTCGACTAGAGGATCATCATTGATCTACCTCACCAACCCCCATAATTAAATATGGGCTCCACATATTATTTGTACAAAATATCTTCCCGTGTTTAAGATATCGAATGTCCATTAATTAATTAAATTATTGATAATTTAATTAATTAATATCTAACTCCATGAGTAGTACCACACATCCTTATCATCATGTTAGACCAAGTCCATCTGCAGGATTTACATGCTGAACCTTATGAGCTCCTCAATAAGACATCATCATCCCAGTATATAGGACACAGTTTCCTCCTATAATAAACAACATACCATGTAAATAATATTATTTCCCAACTTACCAGGCCTATCGATTTAACACATAAATCTTGCCCATTGATAAATCAAAGAATTAAATACTAAGTACATGTGCCCGTTATTATATCAGAATTAAGAGCATGTACATCATAATATCTGAGGTCCGATTCAATTATATAGTCAGTATAAATTGAATCACCTCTAAATCGGTTCTTCTCAATACACACAAAGTGTACTAGTGTAATTCTATGGTCGAGATAAACCAATACCAAATCACACTACAACCATGTCAATGGTTTGTCTAAAACCATTTTGGTTGTGAGCCTCTACTTATACTCTACAAGGAACTGATAACATGATCTTCTGTGCGACACCACACACCATGTTATCTATAATGTAAAGTATCAGATAATATGCAAAAATACAAACAATGATCATGTGATTTTTATTTCAAAATGAAGATTTTCATACAAAGGCAAAGATTTCAGTATACATCCCAATAATCTCCCAGTTATACTAAAAGACTATGCTGCCATCAAACTGTCATACATTTGATTATCATTCCCTCCACATGCCTATCAAAAGCTCTCGCTGGAAGGGTCTTAGTGAAAGGATATGACAGGTTATACTTTGATGCAATCTTGGCAACAACAACTTCTCCTCGCTTTACGATCACTCGTATCAGGTGGCACTTGCGTTTTATGTGTTTACATCACATCCAAGTTCATCAAGAAGTTCCTGAGCCATACAACTTCTTTGGCTACCTCAAAGGTTACCACATACTCAGCTTCGATGGTGGAGTCCACCACGCATTTCTGCTTGACACTCCTCCATATAATTGCTCCACCTCCCAAAGTAAACACTAAACCTGAGGTAGACTTACTATTATCCCTATCTGATTGGAAGTCAGAATCTGTGTAACTCACAGGGAGTAATTATCTGCCTAGTATACCAGCATATAATTCCTAGTCCTTCTCGGGTACTTCATTATATGCTTTACCATAGTCCAATGTCCCTGTCCTGGATTACTCTGATATCTGCTAATCATGCCCACGACAAAGCAGATATCTAGCCTCGTACATAACATAGCATACATGAAGCTTCCTACCGCCGAAGTATAAGGAACCGCCTTCATCTCCTCTATCTCCTTTGATGTTCTAGAACACATCTCTTTAGATAATGGTAGTCCATGCCTAAAAGGTAGAAAACCTTTCTTAGAGTCCTGCATGCTAAAACAAGCCAAAATAGTGTCTATGTATGAAGCTTGAGATAAGCACAACATCTTTTTCTTGCGATCCCTTATAACTTTGATCCCAATGATGTGTCCCACTTCTCCCAAGTCCTTCATATCAAATTGTTTGGACAACCATACCTTTACATCTGATAATACTTTGACATTGTTGCCAATAAACAAAATATCATTTACGTATAGTATAAGAAATACCACTACATTTCCATCACATCTCTTGTATACACAAGACTCATCTGGACTTTGAATAAATCCATATGACTAGATTACCTCAATAAAGCGGATGTTCCAAGATCTCGAAGCTTGCTTCAATCCATAAATGGACTGATTAAGCTTGCACACAAGATGCTCTTTGCCCTTTGCAATGAATCCCTCTGGTTGCTCCATATAGATGTTTTCTTCAAGACTTCCATTAAGGAAAGTTGTCTTGACATCCATCTGCCAAACCTCATAATCCATATGAGTAGCAATAGATAAGAGAATCCGAATAGACTTAAGCATAGCTACCGGCGAAAAGGTCTCCTCATAATAGATACCCTCTTTCTGAGTATACCCTTTCGCAACAAGCCTTGCTTTGAAGGTTTCTACCTTCTCATCTGATCCTCTCTTTCTTTTGTAGATCCACTTGCATCCAATGGCTTTAACACTATTGGGTGGTTCTACTAGCTCCCAGACATGATTTGAACTCATAGATTCTATCTCAGAATTCATCGCTCTTTGCCAAGATATCGCATCCTTATCTTGGATTGCCTCGTCATATTTCCAAAGATAAGGTTCATGTTCGCCAGGGACAAAATCAAAAGATTCTCCCAAGAACATAAATCTATCAGGTTGTCTAACAACCCTCCCACTATGACGAGGTATCACCTATGTATCCTCTGTGACACACGGTACAGTCACTTGTGGTATGTCCTCTTGTACTGTTGGTACTGAAGTAGTGACTTCCCCTCTTAATTCCTCCAGAACAATCTTGCTCATGGGCTTGTGGTTCATCACATAGTCTTCCTCTAAAAATCGGGCATTCGTACTAACGATCACCCTATGATCTCTAGGACTATAGAACAAACCACCTTTCGTTCCTCTACGATAGCCTACGAACAAGTGCACTTCTATACGAGGTTCCAACTTACCAGCATCTCCCTTCAGCACATATGCTGGACTCCCCCAAATCCGATTATGTCTCAGACTAGGCTTTTGCCCAATTCACAATTCTGTGGGAGTAGAAGGTACAGATTTAGATGGTACCAAGTTCAGAATATACACTGTCGTATCCAGAGCATACCCCCAGAATGAATCTGGTAACACAGAATAACTCATCATCGATCTAACCATCTCCATAAGAGTCCTATTCCTTCGCTCCACTACACCATTCTGCTGGGGTGTACCAGGTGCAGAGAGTTGGGATTGAATCTCAGCCTCTGATAAGTAACTCCTAAACTCTCCCAAGTGGTACTCACCACCACGATCAAATTGTAGTATCTTGACACTTTTACCTTGACGTTTCTCCACATCGGCCTTGAATTCTTTGAACCTGTCAAAGCATTCAGACTTGCGGTGTATCAAGTAAATGTATTCATATCTTGAATAATCATCTATAAAAGAGATGAAATATTCAAAACCACCTCTAACCTGGATATACATAGGACCACACAAATCAGAATGAACCAATTCCAACACATCTTTGGCTCTATACCTCTTGGCCTTAAAAGGCCTCTTGGTCATTTTACCTTCCAAGCAAGATTCGCAAGTTGGGAAATCTTCCACCACTAATGAACCCAAAGGTCCATCAGCTATCAACCTTTGGATTCTACTCAGGTTAATATGACCTAACCTTAGATGCTAAAGATATGTTTGGTTCATTTTCGAAGGTTCTTTTCTCTTATTAGATTTATAAGATGAGTTATTTATTTCTATTTGCATCGTAGAAGCTTTTGGTTCAAGAGTGTATAAATTTCCTACCAATGCACCAGAACTGATAATTTTCCTATTCCTTTTTATAACAACTATATCATTAAAAGAAATAGAATACCCATCCATAAACAATTTAGAAACTAAAATCAAATTATTTCTAAATGAAGGTACATAAAGGAAATTTCTCAAAACCAAAGTTTTATTCCTATCAAAAGATAAATAAACATCTCCCACTGCAATAGCCGCCACCTTCGTAGCATTGCCCATGTAAACGGTAATCTCTCCCTCAGCTAGTCATCTGGTTTCTTGGAACTCCTGCAAAGAGTTACAGACATGGTCAGTGGCTCCCGTATCTACACACCAGGTACCTGTAGATAACACCGCTAAACATGTTTCAACGACTAAACCAAAAGATATACCTTTGTTCTGCTTCTGGTTAGGGCAGTCTACCTTCCAATGTCCAGTCTGCTTATAAGTGAAGCACTTGCCTTTCGGCTTCTTCACTCCTCCCTGAGATCCTTCCGCCACCTTTACTACACCTTGTTTCTTCTTCTTCTTGCCTTTTGGCTTAGAAGTAGAAACCTTTTGAGCAACCATGGCCTGAGTACTCTGACGAAAAAGCCCCTCTGCCGCCTGGAGTTCGATTAGAAGCTCCACCAATGAATATAACCTTTTATTCATGTTGTAATTCAGGCAAAACTGCTCAAAACTTCTAGGCAAAGATTGGAGAATGATATCGACCTGGGTTTCCCCATCGATCTCCGCTCCAAGGACTTCCATCTCATTCGGAGTTCGATTAGAAGCTCCACCAATGAATATAACCTTTTATTCATGTTGTAATTCAGGCAAAACTGCTCAAAACTTCTAGGCAAAGATTGGAGAATGATATCGACCTGGGTTTCCCCATCGATCTCCGCTCCAAGGACTTCCATCTCATTCAAATGAGTCATCATCTTGAGAACATGATCTCTCACAGGTGTTCCCTCAATCATGGTGGTCGTCATTAAGTTCCTCATAGCTTCCTGCCTAGCAGCCCAATTCTGGTGTCCGAAAAGTTCCTTGAGATTGAGCATCATGTCATAGGAAGTAGTCATGGCCAGATGCTGATGTTGCAATACATTTGACATAGAAGCCAAAATGTAACACCGCGCCATCTCATCTGCCTTGATCCACTTCCTATAACTCTCTTTCTCCTTTTCACTAGAATCATCTGTAGGCTTAGGAGGGCATTCTTCGAAGAGTACATATTTGTACTCCTCAGCAGTCAAGACAATGTCCAGATTTCTTTTCCAATCAACATAGTTAGGTCCAGTAAGTTTATTTTCTTTCAGAATCACAGCAAGTGGGTTGAAATTCATTTTGAAAAACCTAAGAATCACAGTGATCAAAACATTAGATTTCAATAATTTATTGATTCCTCAAACAATAAAATTTTTAAATTCAACCAACACCTCAAAACACCGAGAATATCGTATGCCACGATAGTGTGGACGTATACAAATTCTACATTTGTAAGAGGAGGTTTTACCCATTAATTTTATTATTTTGTCAACCTTACTTTTTGACAAATAAAATTAATAGTTGGTTCCTCTTCAGGCCAACAAATAAAAGCAATGACTCCGATGGGGAGGATACTTTTATTTGCATCTAAGTATTACCATTTCTCGATACTAAAGCAATTACCTCGAAATATGTACGTTCTGATGGGGAAGTACACATGCTCCTAAATAATTTTCTATAACCATATTTGACCTAGTGATCCGCCAAACAAACTCATCGATATGGAGGAAGGCACTCAGAGCCAACGCGCAAGTTTGTTCGCATCACATGTCAAATTGTAACGGAGGCCTGGGAATTAAAAAATATCTCTCTCCCACTTAGTAATTTAAAATTGAGGAATTTTCTCAAACACACAACATGCATATCAAACAATAAGCAATAAATATGAAAAAATATTTTCCGACTATTATGGCTTTTGTTTTCCAATATGCTTCCCGTCGTGTCGCCACCTTGTCCGCTCCTCCCTTTACCATGCTCTAGCCATAAGGGGATCCCAGCCGAGATAAACTATTTTAATTTACATCCATCGATCCTATACTCCACGAAGGAGTGTACAACATATCTAGATCGAAAGTAAATTAAAATGAGCGTCTAAACAATGTCATATTTTATTACAAAAATTAAATACTAATTAGCCTCATTAACGCTGAGGATTCAATAAAATAATTAGAATCACACACATATAATCACATACATCCATATAGCCATAATAGTTCGATCTTATGCCTACAAGCAAAAAGTTAGCCTACGCACATCCTATTATTTTCTAGCATAAAATATATGATAAATACATGAAAGTAACTGAATCCAAAACACACAAAATCGGAAACTGTGGCTCTGATACCACTTGAAGGGAATTGCTTCCCACTTCGGTCGCTTGGGCATGGCGATCCTATCTCACATCCTTAGATAAAAAAAATTAATCCGGACGAAGATGGATTACCCAAGCAACCATTTCATCATTGTGCTATTTGATTTGAGTAGTCGCTTGAACAAACTTGTTGTTCAAGCAACCTAACTCTTTTCCTCGATTAGCCAAGGAATAGATGATGAACGGATCATCGGTTTTTGTGTTTATCATCAGGGTCCATGTTAATCAATAACATAAAAAATACAAAAGAACTAGAATCAAAAATAAACAAGATTATACCTCTTGTTTTACCTCTTGATCTTCTATTGTATTCCTATCCTTCTCTTGGACGTCATGTTGGCGATGATCTTCCAAGAGTCGAAGCCTCCTAGATCGCGTCTTCCCCTCCTTGCTTGCTCCGAACAAGGGAAGAACAAAAGCTCCCTTCTTCTCCTTGCTTGCACCGACCACCAACCACCAAGCTTGGTGTCCGCTGGCCCTAAGGAGAGGGAGAGGGTGTGTTGGCCAAGACAAAGCAAAGAGGAACCCTCACCTTTGTTGCCGTCGGCCCTTGGAGAAGGAAAGGGAAGTGTTGGCAATGGAGAAGGAAGAGGGTGGCGTCAGCCAAAGGAGAAGAAAAGCCCTAGGTTGCCGCCGCCCACAAGGAGAAGCAAAACCCTAGCCACCACTTCTTGTTGCCTAAGCCTCCCACGCCAACTCCAAAACCCTAGCATAACTTCTCTTGCCGCCCAAGCCTCTCCAACCCTTATATAGATCTAGGCTTCACGAGTATTTATAATAGGCTACAATAAGGACCATGAGAAGGATTTGGATCTTGGTCACCCAATGGATCCGAACCACACAAAACCAGATCCATTAATGATGATCCATTCCACTAGAGGATCATCATTGATCTACCTCACCAACCCCCATAATTAAATATGGGCTCCACATATTATTTGTACAAAATATCTCCCCGTGTTTAAGATATCAAATGTCCATTAATTAATTAAATTATTGACAATTTAATTAATTAATATCTAACTTCATGAGTAGTAGCACTTATCCTTATCATCATGTTAAACAAAGTCCACCTGCAGGATTTACATGATGAACGTTATGAGCTCCTCAAGGGAACATCATCATCCTAGTATATAGGATATGGTTTCCTCCTATAATCAATGGCACACCATGTAAATAATATTATTTCCCAACTTACCAGGCCTATCAATTTAACACATAAATCTCGCCCATTGGTAAATCAAAGAAATAAATACTAAGTACATTTTCCTGTTATTATATCGGGATTAAGAGCATGTACATCATAATATCTGAGGTACGATTCAATTATATAGTCAGTATAAATTGAATCACCTCTAAATCAGTCATGCTCAATACACACAAAGTGTACTAGTGTGATTCTATGGTCAAGATAAACCAATACCAAATCACACTATAACCATGCCAATGGTTTATCTAAAACCATTTTGGTTGTGAGCCTCTACTTATACTCTACAAGGAAATGATAACATGATCTTCGGTGCGACACCACACACCATATTATCTACAATGTAAAGTATCAGACAATTTGCAAAATTGTAAACAATGATCATGTGGTTCTTATTTCAAAATGAAGATGTTCATACAAAGGCTAGGCTTTCAGTATACATCCCATCATTTTTTACTTACATAAGCTCTACCGCCATGAGTAGAAGTTGGATGAGTTTATATCATTACTAGAGTGAAGACACAGAGGGTCGAAGGATTTGTCATTCAGGGTATTACTTTAGTTTACCCTCTCGGTTGATATATTGAGAGATACTGATAGTTTATAGGTATCTCTGTCTAGAACATTCTGAGATAGGATGAGTAGGATTTCTATATTTAAATTATGTGGATCGGTGGTATCTTTCCATCAGGCGAGATGTTGACCCACAATTTAGAAGTCAAGGGATACCCTTGGACTTTGATAAACATATTTTTACTGTGGACATATCCTTATGGATAGTTAAATTGTTGAAATGATGGTATGTTATGCCTCTTGAATGTGCGTATAATTCGAGAGTATTTGGTTGTAGTTTCGGATGAACTCCCAGGCTTGTCACTGCATTGGCAAGTGAAGTATACTATCGGGGTGATTTCGAAAGTAGCTTCCATATTGAAGACCTCATATCAAGAGGAAATTTTGGATGATTACTTTACCGATTGAGGTAATGATATTATAGAGCAAAATGTTTTTACTTAGGGTGCATTGGCTGAGGGTCGGTGTAAAGCACACAAAGTAGTTGAAGCTCGTGATGTACTTAATGCAATGTCATTTGTTTGGTTGTGAGCCTAATCAGGTTGTTTGATACCCTCATTGATCGATTTTGCAAAGTTGGTAAGGTTGATGATGCACAAGACGTATTTGTTAGAATAATGATTTTACCAGGAGATAAATTTTATTGGTAATGGTGTTGCTAAACACTATGGAAATTGAAAGAACGTAAGTTGCATTTAGAGGTGTTGGATGGGATATTTATCTGTCCCTGTATTTCTTCTTGAGAAGATTTGGAACACTTTGTTAAGAGAGAGATGAACCTTTGAGGTTATGCATCGATTATCGATGATGGAGTGCAATAGCTGTGGAGAATGAATATACTTCATTGTGGGTAAATGATCTATTTAGATCAGCTAAAGGACACCTGTGTATACTCAAGGGTTGATTTGTGATTGGTTTGTTGATATTGTAGTGACATGGTGTCATACAATTATCATTGTCGTTGTGACGAATGATATATCATCAGCTTAGAGTAAAGAGGATGTAGGTGTATAGAGACGACAATTTCATACTTGGTATGAATTTTATGAGCTTTTGATTATGTTGATAGACTTATTTAATGATTTAGTCGTCCATGGACTAGAGGAATCGAGTATCTTGGAAGCGGTTGGATCAGTTTGTGGTTGTTGGAGTTGCGTAACTTGGCCACTATTGATAGTGGTAGTTGGTGTTGCGCACTCGGGCACCGTAGATGGTGATTTTCTTGTATGGATTTGGTTATTACCGTAAATGTGAATAGGATGCTCTAGCGATACTATATTGCTGACTTGTTGTACCAGGAAGGTGATGGCATTCACTTGGTCAAAAGCTTGTGAACCCAGTTTTCCGGACGTAGATGGTGGTTAACTTTTGCACGAGTATTAGTTAATCCTTCCGAGGTGGATGGAAGGATATTGTACGCAAATGCATCATTATAGGGATCGGAACGATTCTGATGCAGTTGGACGAGATGTATCTTATGCTTACGTCAACTGAGGAACTACGAGATAAACTGTCATATACATGACATGGGTTGAGCAGTTATTATCTATTTTTATAGATGTATGGAGAAAGAGTGCTCATGGAGTTTTGGCAAACTATTGTGTTGCTACTATAGAGTTGCTAGAACATGGGCAATTGTAATGAGAGAGATTGGTCACTATAGTCTCCCAGTCACTTCAGTATGTATGGTGGAGTGGATTTTGGACAGTAGATTGATTTCTCTTGTGAGAGAATAATTCTCCAGCTCTAAGAAGGATAGTGGTTTCCGAAGTTGCATTAGATTTAGAAAGAGTTGTTCTAAGAGACTCGTCATTCGAAATTGGTGATTTATTCGGATTGTATCTATCATGCCTCGAGGGCAGTCCCCGCTAGATGAAAATCCGGTAGCATCTCCCCTATACGGGTGACAATACCAATTTTCATAAAAGGCCTACATGGCCACTATACATCGGTCAACACGACCGGAACAAAAACATCTACACACGCAGATCATAAGGCCTCAGGACAACCATCATAGTAAATAAATGAAGTCTATCACACCTAGACTTACCCCTTATGTCATCTAAGCAGGAACATACAACCAACTAATTGAATAGTCCATAAGGACACCACAAATATTCCCAAACTTCCACAAGTACATAACCAAAACATCAGGACCTAAACATATCTTCTATACAAAATCCAAAACCATAAGACCAATAAAACCTATCCATTTCGACGAGGGGGGTTGGTAGCTGGACTCTCTTGACAGCTTCATCCTGAAATAAAAATAAATCAACGGGGTAAGTTCAAAGAACTCAGCGGGTATAGTCGATATGCAAAGTAAGATATAGCTAACAATAAAAATTATGTCAGTACAATCTCACATATAGGGTAAGCAAGAAAAAAATGCAAAAGGACTGTACTCACCTGAATCTCCTACCCTGATATAGGATCATGTGCCCTACTATAATAGATAAAGTCATCACCATATACGAATATGAATCCTGTATGCATGGCAATCATATGCAACATCCAAGGCATCAATACAATAATGCAGCAAACACAATACAAATGTGATCCGTGCAAAGTGCATGTCGTGCAAATGACATGGTCACCCCTGACTCTAGTCAGCCGCCTCACAAGCGATGGTGAAGCCGAGTGGGTAGGGCTATGACAACTGTGCACTCTTCCATCACTTCTCCTGAGTGACCGAGTGGACAGGATGTTGTCGGATTACACCTATCCTCCTGCCCCAAACAGAGTGGGGGAGCTAAGCTCTCATCTCCCGGTGTCATAGACCAGAGGAGGGATCCCTGCCCGCTACCATGCTGCCTCATCGCTACCCATGAGTGGACTAGCGGAGCCTGAAAGAGCAACTGCACACACCCTCCTGATGTACCACTAACTCATGAGTGGCAGCGTGTGCAGGCCATGTAACTGGCTGCGGGCTCAACTATAAAGGAACCCCGTCCAGCCAGCATGCAATCATGCAAGATGGTGCATGATACTAAAGCATGTAAATCCAACTAAAAATACCTATCCGAATAATATGCACAATCAATAAGTGCATATCTATGATCCAAGTAACTATGATCCAAATAAAACAGCGAAGATATAATCATACTGATTCAATGCATGTAACTAGTAGGCACAAAAACATACTAGGCATATAAACATGAAAATTATTGCAAGCTATCGTAACTAGCATATCAACAAGACTATATCTAGGAGATAAGTCAAAATACTCGCCTGATAAAATATCCACAAAAGAACCAAATCGTCACGACCGTGAACCTGCCTCGTGACCGAAACCTGCATACAACATAACTATTGTTAAGCACTAAAATACGATCCACTGTCAAATCAAATCCTAAGCCGATTTTCAGACTTAAATCTATTAACCCAAATGATAAATAAAATCCCGGTCAACTAGATTGATCTAGTTATCCCATTTAACTTAATTAATCCTCCATAAATAATTACAGAACTTATCAACCTCACACCGAAATCAACAACCATCATACACACATCCGTGCATAGTCGTTCAACACTCCAATCAAAACCACACAGCCAACATCCCATAATCTATCAATTTACAGCTAATAAAAAGAGAAGATAGATCAAACTTACCAAGCTCCGGCCAATACCAATCCATCAGCAACCCTTTCACAGCTAACCCACACTCCACTTCACAGTCGGCTCAATCGGCCAACCTAAATTCACAAAATCCCAATTCGCAACCCACTCCACAAATCAAACATCCAACTCCAGATAATAAAAATTAACCACCGCATGGAAAAAGAAGCAGATCGAGCTTACCAGTGGTTGGAACCTCCCCGATATTAACCTTCCTTGTAACCGCTGTCCACCGGAGCAACCGACGCTCACGATCACTGTCCCAAAACCACCGATCAAGCTCAAAACAAGAAATCCATAGCTAGGTTTAGAGCTCATCCAAAAATCAAGGAGAAGGTCGGCCCCTTACCTTGCTACCGGTAGAATCTCGCCAGCGACACTCCTCCCAACTCTGCCCTATTCGCCAGAAGACCCACTGTCCAAATGCAATCCCTGTTCAACCAAAGGAAACCCACAGCAGGGATTTCAATCCCGTCCTAAATTGAGGGAAAGAGCAGCCTTACCTTTCTCCGGCGACCACCGGCGCTGACCAAATCGTGCGGAGGAGAAAGCTACGGTGACAGGGGCGAGTGGAGAAGGCGGTGCACTTTGGCAGAGGAGGCCAGCCCATCGCCTGTGGTAGAGGAGGCCGGCGTGAACAACTGTGGACGATGAGCGCACAGAGGGCAGTCGCAAGAGCAGCGATGGTGATGCGACCTCGAGGTCGGACGGCAAGAAGCGACGACCGAAATCGTGGCTGTTGGCTGCCGCGCAAGGGAGGAAGAGAAGAGGCTCGCGGCAGCTCAGAGGCGAGGAGCCGGTGGCCTGGGCACCGGAAAGGCGGCAGTCAGAGGCGAAGAGGGCGGTGTCGGCTGCTGCAGAGGAAGCAGCGATCGCAAGTCGGTGTTGCTGCTTGCGGTGGCTATTGCACGAGGAAAGGAATGACTCGAGAAGAAAAGGCTGATGCGGCGGGCGGTATCTTGCTGCGATGCAGGGAAAGAAAGAAAAAGGAGATTGGAAGAGTTGTCGCGAAAGTGAATCCGCAAGGTAACGGCATGATTGCGAGAGGAAACCGTAGTGAAGAGGGGGATTGGGTGCAACGGGGAAAAGAAAAGGGGGAAATAGAAAAACCTAGGTTTTCTATTTAAAACCTTAGGTCAGATAATCCAAACAGGACTTTTAAAAGCCTATTTTTTCTTATCCCTGTAAATACCCCGTATAAACCTCGTTTAATTCCAGAAAAATTTCTAAAATTCTCCAAAAATTCCAAAAATAATTTCTAAGATTATTTTCTTAATTTTGGCCATTTAATTTAGTGTTTTAAATTTCGGTATTTAACATTCTCCCCTACTAATAAAAAATTGGTCCCCAAATTTCCTGCTCATGTACGAGTATGAGATATCACAACAACCATCTCAGATATCTGGAGACAAGTCACACACCTCAAGTGACTAAGTGGGGTATTAAGCTCTGATCTTTTCCTTAAGCTCCCAAGTAGCCTCCTCATCTGTGAGGTGACTCCACCCGACTTTAACTAGTCACAATCTTGTTTCGCAACTGTCGTTCCTTGTGATCTAAAATCCGTACCGGAACCTCTGCGTAAGTAGCATCAGGTTGAATGGAACCTGACCCATCTGACAAAACATATGTAGAGGCTGACATATACTTCCTCAGCATGGACACATGAAACACATCATGGATACCAGCCAAAGACGGTGGTAGCGCTAGTCGGTAAGCGACTGCTCCGATCCTCTCAAAAATCTCGAAAAGTCCAATATACCTTGGATCTAACTTACCACGGAGATCAAATATCTTCACCCCTTGGTGAGACTCGCAGGAATACCTGGTCACAAATAGAGAACTCCCAAAGTCTCGATCTCTGATCGACATAACTCTTCTGACGATCCTGCGCCTTTGCCATCCTATATCTGATAGTACAGACCAACCCTGCCTCATACTGAGCTCTATGGGTCCTAGTAACTGGTCCTCCCAGTTGCCCTCGAAATCCATAACACAGAACCTCAGCAAGTCCTCTAGTGTCTGTATGGTTCGCTCAGACTATCCATCTATATGCAGATGGAATGCAATACCAAAACGGAGTAGTGTGCCTAAGTCCTGCTGCAAACTCTGCCAGAACCGGGACATGAATCGAGGATCTTTATCTGATATAATGCTCAAAGGAACACCCTGAAATCTGATGATCTCCCGACAATATAACTCTGCCAAATGATCCAAAGAGTCGATCTTCCGACTCGCTAAGAAGTGTGCGGATTTGTTTAGTCGGTCTACGACTACCCAAATCGCGTCATGGTCTTGATGTGTCCTAAGCAAACCCACCACAAAATCCATAATAATACGCTTCTACTTCCATTCTGGAATCGGAATTTCCTGAAGCATCTGTTCCTTAAACTAATGCAACTCTGGAAACCATTATCCTCATCGGAGTCAGAGACAGTAGTCCATCTAACGTCCAAAATCCACTCCACCACACACTATGTAAGTGCATGGGAGGCTATCGTGACCAAACTTCCTTGTTACAACCATTCGTGTTCCAGCTACTCTATAGTAGCTATCTAGTAGCTAGCCAAAACTCCATGAGCATTTCTGCTCCTCACCTATTAAAAACAACATAATTACTGTGAAGTCCACGTCATATATATGACGACTTATCTCACAGTCCTTTAATTGCCGTAAGCTTAGGACACGTCTTATTCAATAGCATCGGAATCGCTCCGATCCCCGAAATGATGCATCCATATACACTACCCTTCCATCCACACCAGAATAATTACTCAACACTGGCATAAAAGTCAACCATCGTCTGAGCCCTGAACTAGTTTCACAAGCTGCAGACCAAGTAAATTCCATCACCTTCCTGATCCAACCAGTCAGTGATGTAGTACCGCTAGAGCATCCTATCCATATCTATGGTAATAATCAAATCAATACCAGAAAAACCACCATCTACGGTGACCGAGTGCACAACTCCAACTACCACCCTCAACAGTGGACAAGTTATGCAATCCAACGACCACAACTGAGCCAATCATGTCCAGAATACACGACTTCCCAAATCCCTGGACGATTAAGTCGTCAATAAATCTAATAAGATAATGACAAGCTCAAACAATTCATACCAAGTATGAAATTGTCGTCGCTATACAACTGCATTCTCTTTACTCTAGGCTGATGATATAACAATCATCCCAATGAGAATGATAATTGTATGACACCGTGTCACTACAATATCAACCCACTAGCCATAGATCAATCCTAGAGTATACACAGGTATCCTATAGCTGATCCAAATAAATCCTCCATCCACAATGAAGAATATTCATTTCCTTCCACAACTACCGCATTCTATCATCGATAATCAATGCAAAATCTCAAAAGTCCATCTCTCTTTTAACAAAGAGTTCCGGATCTTCTCTGGAAGAAATTTTGGGACAGATAAACATCCCATCCAACACCTCCTATAATAAGGTAAAACGATCTTTCATCGTCTTGACCAGTGTAGGTATACACGCCTTATCCATAACCAAATCACTATTAGTAGGGACTGATATTTTCTGAGGGTTTACTCCTTGTCCTTCAAATTGGTGGCTAGTAGACCAAATCCCTAGCTTCCTAATTCGACATCAGTCAGCACCTCTAAAGAGTCCGTACTTCCGAAATCATCGTTAGGTTCCACAAGGTCAATACGTCATCGACCTCGTCCCCGACCATGAGTAGGGGCAATTTCACTAAGTCAATACTCTTCCTAACCACTAAAGTACAATAACCACTAAAGACAATACTTTTCCTATTGCTCAGAGATATCCTTCAGCTCGCCTAGTCCCAAAACCCGAGAACTCCCAAAAATCCAAGGAAAACAAAATCCTCGAAACATAAAACCCACAAACCAAAACCGCAAACCAATAAAATTGTCACGTCCTGGGGGCATATCCGTCATCCAAATGACAGAGAAGCCCCTTAGTGACAATATTCAGAAATCCATGGACCAAATCTGGTAAAAACCTCGAAATATTAATAGATATACAAATATTTTAAGTAACTGCATGCATGCACGACTAAACATGTATCAATTAAAGTAAAATAGTTTTGTGATACCAAATCAAATTGCGACCAAAAATCCAAAGTGCATAAATAAAATGCAATACCGATAAAGTAAATAAAGTGGCATCTCGACGATGCAGTGGGACAAGCACGACAAGGGACTCTATGAGCGACACGAAGGTAGGTCAACAGGACACGTCCTCCATCAGTTAACCTAGAGGATAAGTGAGGAGGGGATAAGTACAACCACTCAGTGGATGGATATACAATAGTGCATAATTATAATGCACATAATGGAAGCCACAGGGAACAAGCTAGTGTAACCCAACCCTCAGAGTACCAATATCAGTCTACTACTATCCTGGTCGGCGATATAACAAATATACCCGTAACATACACAACCCCTGCAACAAGCAGTGCACATCTGGATACCACGACAAAATCTCATGGCTCTCACACAAAAAGGAAACTGTCTATGAGCTACCGCGAACAATACTCATGGGTCGACAATCAATACGCTAAGCACTGTCTACACGCAACTACATGCTACCCCGAATGAAACTCGTGGGTGGATAGGCAGTAGAAAGACTCGGTGTCTGCAGCAACGACGTGCTACCACGAATGGGTCTCATAGGTAGACCGCGTATATAGATATCTAGTTATTAACTGCTCACAACGGCATGCTACCTTTAACGGGTTGCGGGGGCAGTCGATTATTTTAGGTGGTTAAACCTAGGGTTATCCAATACATCCAGCATAGAACGTCTATCAACATCGACAAAGATCATCGATCTACCATTAAACTCATTGAGGCGGTCAAGCAAGGGTTTCAACACCTCTAATACGAACTGTTTACCAAAGTCGGTAAAGATCATCGACTTATAAATAAATAAGTCGAGATGGGTAATTCTAGGGCTCCAACCCTTCTAACATGATCCGATTATCCAGGTCAATAAAAATCATAAGTCCAGTCCACTCATAAACACGTCGAGATGATTAATCATAGGGTTTCATCCTAGCTAACAGGAAGCGTCTATCAAGGCCAATAAGGACCACAAATCTACTATAAGCCCTTCAAGAGGGTTAAGCCTAAATTATATCATTCTACCAGTTCAATCATGCATGATACAGCATGCTACCACGAATAGATCTCGTGGGTACTTAAGATGTAAAGTAGCTATCTAGCTACAGGCGTCATACGAATCCGATTATCACCAACTCTGAACGAATAAAGCAAGAATATAACCTTACAGTAGGTCATCTCAACCATGATTGGGAGGCATGATTTACCACAAATATACAAAGCACCTACCTATAGAGACTCTACTGCAGACTCTCTCTCAACCAAGAATGGGGGATATAGTAAGGATTAATCGCATCCTAACCATACGAACTCTAATAGTCCGATCATCATATCACTGAAATAGTAAATGGATAACCATATATCATTAAGCACATCCGAGTTATTACGCCTAGGGTTCCAACACCTAGGGTTCCACTAATATTGTTTCATTCCTGAGATCCGCTCCTACAAAATAACCTCATCTAAGTTATTCTACCTCTACTAGTCTTAATCATGGTATCATGCACTAGGATCTAGAAAGTCAAAGAACCTATATATATACCTTCTACGAATTTATCCATCTTAGTCATATTATTCAACTAGTCTTATCCTAATACTAGTCCAATAAGTAAGAGGTAAACATCTATCAATAATATCTAATCATTTATATCACCATGATAACTAGCCACCTATAGCAGAAATAGCAATTAATAACCATATGCTAATGATAAATCAGCAACCTAAACATCTACCAGTCTAACAGATATTAAGTTAAAACAATACTAGACAAAACACGATATCACCGCATAACCAATATAACTTTGCACTAAATCTAGAAATTTTTCTAGAATTTATTTACCTGTTAGCCGTCTGGAGATGTCCTATCGCCGCCAAATCCCCCATATTGACCTCGTCAATAATACCTCGAATTTCCGAAACATAAAAATCTTCGAAAATTCATACAACTCCGAAAATACCCCAGTTAACCTGCTAAACATGGCGAACTCCAAAAACCCAAAGACCCAAAGGAACTCGGAACCTACGCTCTGATACCAAATAAATTGTCATGCCCCGAGACGAGTCCCCGCCAGACGAAAATCCGGCAGCATCTCCCCTGTACGGGTGACAATACCAATTTTCATACAAGGCCTACATGACCACTATACATCGGTCAACACGACCGGAACAAAAACATCTACACACGCAGATCATAAGGCCTCAGGCCAACCATCATAGTAAATAAATGAAGTATATCACACCTAGACTTACCCCTTCTGCCATCTAAGTAGGAACATACAACCAACTAATTGAATAGTCCATAAGGACACCACAAATATTCCCAAACTTCCACAAGTACATAACCAAAACATCAGGACCTAAACATATCTTCTATACAAAATCCAAAACCATAAGACCAATAAAACCTATCCATTTCGACGAGGGGGATTGGCAGCTGGACTCTCGAACTTCATCCTGAAATAAAAATAAATCAACGGGGTAAGTTCAAAGAACTCAGCGGGTATAGTCGATATGCAAAGTAAGATATAGCTAACAATAAAAATCATGTCAGTACAGTCTCACATATAGGGTAAGCAAGAAAAAAATGCAAAAGGACTGTACTCACCTGAATCTCCTACCTTGATATAGGAGCATGTGCCCTACTATAAGAGATAAAGTCATCACCATATACGAATATGAATCCTGTATGAATGGTAATCATATGCAACATCTAAGGCATCAATACAATAATGCAGCAAACACAATACAAATGCGATCCGTGCAAAGTGCATGTCGTGCAAATGACATGGTCACCCCACCCTTGATCGCGCCACCACCTGCACGATGGTGGGAAGGTAGGGCTATGACAGCGTGCACTCTGCCATCACTTTGCTCTGATTGGCCAGTGGACGCGGATGATGTTGCCGAGTACACCTATCCTCCCGCCCCCAAGCAGTGGGGAGCTAAGCTCTCATCTCTGTGTCATAGACCAGAAGGAGGATCCGCCGCTACCCACGTTGCCTCATCGCTACCCATGGCGGACGGCGAACTGTGACAGAGCAATTGCACACACCCTCCGGATGTACCACTAACCCACGAGTGGCAGCATGTGCAGGCCATGTAACTGGCTGCGGGCTCAACTATAAAGGAACCTCGTCCAACTAGCATGCAATCATGCAAGATGGTGCATGATACTAAAGCATGTAAATCCAACTAAAAATAACTATCCGAATAATATGCACGATCAATGAGTGCATATCTATGATCCTAGTAAATATGATCCAAATAAAACAGGGAAGATATAATCATAATGATCCAATGCATGTAACTAGTAGGCACAAAAACATACTAGGCATATAAACATGAAAATTATTGCAAGCTATCCTAACTAGCATATCAACATGACTATATCTAGGAGATAAGTCAAAATACCCGCCTGATAAAATATTCGCAAAAGAACCAAATCGTCACAACCGTGAACCTGCCTCGTGATCGAAACCTGCATGCAGCATAACTATTGTTAAGCACTAAAATACGATCCACTGTCAAATCAAATCCTAAGCCGATTTTCGGACTTAAACCTATTAACCCAAATGCTAAATAAAATCTCGGTCAACTAGATTGATCTATTTATCCCATTTAACTTAATCAATCCTCCATAAATAATTACAGAACTGATCAACCTCACACTGAAATCAACAACCATCATACACACATCCGTGTATAGTCATTCAACACTCCAATCCAAACCACACAGCCAACATCCCATAATCTATCAATTTACAGCTAATAAAAAGAGAAGATAGATCAAACTTACCAAGCTCCGGCCAATACCAATCCATTAGCAACCCTTTCACAGCTAACCCACACTCCACTTCACAGCCGGCTCAATCGGCCAACCTAAATTCACAAAATCCCAATTCGCAGCCCACTCCACAAATCAAACATCCAACCCTAGACAACAAAAATTAACCACAACATGGAAAAAGAAGCAGATCGAGCTTACCAGTGGTTGGAACCTCCCCGATATTAACCTTCCTTGTAACCTCTGTCCACCGGAGCAACCGACGCTCACGATCACTATCCCAAAACCATCGATCAAGCTCAAAACAAGAAATCCACAGCTAGGTTTAGAGTTCTTCCAAAAATCAAGGAGAAGGTCGGCCCCTTAACTTGCTACCGATAGAATCTCACTGGCGACACTCCTCCCAACTCTGCCTTATTCGCCGGAAGACCCACTGTCCAAACGCAATCCCTGTTCAACCAAAGGAAACCCACAACAGGGATTTCAATCCCGTCCTAAATTGAGGGAAAGAGCAGCCTTACCTTTGCTCCGATGACCACCGGCGCTGACCAAATCATGCGAAGGAGAAAGATACGGTGACAGGGGCGAGTGGAGAAGGCGGTGCTCTTTTGCAGAGGAGGCCAGCCCGTCGCCTGTGGCAGAGGAGGCCGGCGTGCACATCTGTGGACGACGAGCGCACAGAGGGCAGTCGCAAGAGCAGCGACGGCTATGCGACCTTGAGGTCGGACGACAAGCAGCGACGATCGGAATCGTGGTTGTTGGCTGCTGCACAAGGGAGGAAGAGAAGAGGCTCGCGACGGCTCAGAGGTGAGGAGCCAGCGGCCTGGGCACCGGAAAGGCAACAATCAGAGGGAAGAGGGCGGCGCCAACTGCTGCGGAGGAAGCGGCGACCGCAAGTCGCTGTTGCTGCTTGCGGTGGCTACGGCATGAGGAAAGGAATGACTCGGGAAGAAAAGGGTGATGCGGCGGGCGGTATCTTGCTGCGGCGTAGGGAAAGAAAGAAAAAGGAGATCGGAAGAGTTGTCGCAAAAGTGAAACCGCAAGGTAACGGTGTTATCGCGAGAGGAAACCGTAGTGAAGAGGGGGATCGGGCGCATCGGGGAAAAGAAAAGGGGAAAATAGAAAAACCTAGGTTTTCTATTTAAAACCTTAGGTCAGATAATCCAAACAGGCCTTTTAAAAGCCTATTTTTTCTTATCCCTGTAAATACCCCGTATAAACCCCGTTTAATTCCCGAAAAATTCCAAAACAATTTCTAAAATTATCCAAAAATTCCAAAAATAATTTCTAAGATTATTTTCTTAATTTTGGACATTTAATTTAGTGTTTTAAATTTTGGTATTTAACAGTATTTGAAAAATAGCGAGTTCAGAAATGTTCTTGTTGATGGAACGATACGTGTAGGACATGGTTGAGTTCATAGCTTGCTGTTGGTGTGCCAACTAGTTAAGGTGGAATATTAGTAGTGACTAGTAGGGTTTAGGTACCAAGATGGAAGTGGTAGCCTAGTATGATGGACTGTGTTGGGAGATTATTTAGAATTCGGAAAGGACTTGATGCGATTTGGGGTAATTGGTGATCTATTAACTAAGTATGCTCATCTTCTTCTGGTCTGTAAGATGATCTCGTTGAATCACTTGATAGATTTATACTGTGGGAAGATTTTCAATTTTCTTGGAGTATCCTTGAGTATCATTTCCGATAGTGATTCATGATTCACCTTATGATTTTGGCAAAGTCTCCAATAGGTCACGGATATCGAGCTTCACTCTAGTACAATTACTTACTTTTTGACAGGTGGTCAATATAGAGGTATTATTCATACCTTAGAAGGTCTATTAAGAGTATACGTGATAGATTTTAGAGGCTATCAGTACCCCACTTAGTTACTTGGTGTGTAATTTTTCTCCAAGAACTTGAGTTGAGCAGTGTGGTATTGCTTACCCATTGTACTTGAGTAGAAAATTTGGGGAATAAATTTTTATTAGTAGAGGAGAATGTAAGATATCGGAAAATAAAATAATAATAAATACCCTTGTTAAATTAAGAAATTATCATATGGAATTTTTCAAAATTTTTAGAAATTTTTATAAAATTAAATGGAGTTTCTATGGTATTTTTGGGGAAAGATTTAAAAGGCTTTTACAAGGCCTATTTAAATTATCAGTTATTTGGAAGTCGATAGGTTTAATAAACCTAAGTTTTTAATGAAACCATATGTTTTCATTTTTCCTATTTCCTCACGATTTGCCCTTTCTTCTTTTAATCTTTCGAGCATCGATCGCTCCTCCTTTTCTCCTGATCCACAACTTCCCATCTGTGATTCCTCGTCGTGGATCCCTCTCCCTCCCGACTTCTCACACACATCACGATTTCCTCCTCTTCACTGTCGTCAAAGTCGATCCATCTAGATCTCCGCCCTGAGCTCATTGTTGCTTCCCATGGCCGCCTCCTCGAGCAACTCGCCATGCACGCCACTGCACCATAGCCCCTGTCGCTACTGACACGTGGCCAAAATCCACTGCCTTGCCACTCGTCGCCGTCGAATCTGGTCGTTGCTCCATCACTGTCGACCGTCTTCCCTCTTCTCCATGGCCATTGTACCCACCACCATGACCAGTCGCACCAACCACTGCGATCAATGCCTTCTCCTCCCTTCACTGTCACAAATTTGTGTTCCTTATCGTCACAAGCTATTTTCCCCTTCTCCGAGATCACGAAATTTTTGCAGTTTTCTGCAATGGCAATCTATATGTCTACAATCAGCAGTCGGATCCGAGGTTTCTGGCAAGATCATAATCATCTCTTAGCCGATGTTCCTGCCAATGATTCCACAGCAAATTTGAAGAGAATCAAGGTAAGCTTGACTTTACTGTGGCCAGTAATTTTGCAACGATTTTCTCATATAATGTTCAAGGTTGTTGCTGGTCACTTGGGTACTGTAGGTTATCCTTCAATCTTCAGGTGATGACTAGAGTCGGGAGGTGTTTCTCCCAATTCGGTTATTGATTTGGAGTTGATACTTTATGATTGGATTAAGAGGTTGCTGTGATTTCAGGTGATGGAGATGGGTTGTTGCCTCCGTTCATTTGAATTATATAGATCGGTATTTCCTACGATGGAACAAGAAGTTGTGCAGTGAGTCTAGGAAAGGTGAGTTGGGTTTGGATAATTTATGGATGTATATCATTATCGTTGTGATTAAATTGATCTTGTGATGGATTTGTTGTTAATAAAAGATTAATTGTTTGTGTGTGAAGTTGTTCCGTTGAGGATTGATTAGGTCAAGTGTAAAGTTAGACCAATCTACTAGATAAGATACTGATTGGTGAATGTTGAAGTAGTTAGATATAAAGATCGATGTAGGATTTGATTCAATCATTCGATGTAAGATAGAACTTAGTTATATGCTATGTTTTCTTTTGTAGAACCTTGATTGGTGATAGATGCTTGTACGCGTGGATAGCTAGCATGAGCTATTTAACGGGTGGGTAATTTCCTACCCTGATCAGGTAGTTGATATATCTTGTGCATGATATTTATGTTGACGATACCTTTACCTTGACTCCACTCTTATTTAATCATGTGCTTATTACTTAGCCTTGGTACTTTGAGATGCGTTGTTATTATCTTACAGTTCGTTCATCACTGTTATAGATTATAGACTCTATTGTAAGTTGACCTATAGAGGTTCATTTAAGTGCATGTTACTAGGGCACAGTTGTATGGTCAGCTTTATTCATCGTGCTACATTTGGAGTTAGGTGATGATTTTCATGGTGGGGTCGATTGTTGTGTCACGCACATTTATGTGGTGCATCTATGGTCCATCTAGCCATTAGTGCATAGATAAGTGGGTTTTTGTCAGTATATGGAGTGGATTGTTGTGTTATATCCCTTTTCATTGTGTGTCTAATATAGATCATGGATCTGTGTTTGGTAGATTGTCGAAAGTGAGTTACTATGGACTGGTGGTCCTAGCATGGTTGACTGTCAGTTGTTTATGACTCTCTTTTGGATAGAGAGTGTGTTGTGGATATATGTGTGTAGTTGTCCATTCATTTCATTTACATGCTTGCTGGCGACTTGGTTTCCCTTGTGGTTGAGAGGGTCTTCAGTCATCCTACCTCCATGGTTACTCGTGGTAGTAGTAACTGGTGTGAGTGCAGTTCATTTGTTGTGTCGCACTCGACCACTATTGATAGTGGTAGTTGGAATTGCGTGCAGTTGTCCTGGGTGTGTGACACTCGACCACTCATGTGTAGTGTCATTCGGAGTGGCCAGCAGCAGGAACCCCCGTTGTGTAGCTTATAGCTCTTTAGCTTATCGCTACTTATTCATACTGCCCACTCGGCCACTTGAGAGTAGTGGTTGTTGTTGAGTTGGGACAGTTGTCATGTCGTGCCACCTAGGCCACACTAGGGTCGTGGTAGCGAGTGGGGTGTATAGGCATGACCGTGCAATCTGCATTGCCGTGTTGTTATGGCGTTTTGCATATTGACATATATATATATATATATATATATGTCAATATGCAAAATGACATAACAACACGACAACGTGATTAGTATATATATAGATGCAGTCTATATATATGCTTGTTGTGATGTTGCATTTGTTTGTACATCATCATATATGATACTTGCATATTCTATATGGTTGTCTGCGGGGATACTAGTGTATGAGTTGGTCAGACTATTGCATACCTTTGACCAGATTTATTGTTTGTATTTGTTATAGAATGTCAATAAGGCAGTTGTTGATTACAAAGTTAGTATTACTCTTCATGTTGTATATTGTGGATATATGCTCAGGTTGGATGAATGTAGCATAGCTGACTTTCAGGTATGTCGGCACAATATGTTGATCAGTTGTTTACTTAGTATACGCATGGGTTATATTATACTAGTGATTATCTATTGTACCTTTAGATTGTTTATCTGTTGATATCCTTACATTTATTTAGTTCATGCACTATCTATTCTTTGTCGTTGAGTTTTATACTCACCACCACAGACCCTGGGTTTTCCTGTCGCCCAAGTAACAGGTAAAAGATTCCTTGGATGTTTGGAGCTCCACCAGTTGATCCCATCTCACATCGAGCATTTGGAGTTTAATTCATATTTATTTCGCTGCTGCTTCTGTATTGTAGGCATGTATGCGAAGTGTTGTATTTGGTTTTTATGATGCTTTTGGTTTGGATGTTGGTTTTGATCATATTTTGTTTAGTTTGTTAGAGTCGCACCGGTGTGCATTTTTATATCTTTGTGGTGATATTATTTGGTAGTCTCATTTCATATTGTTGTGTGGTTGTAGCCGAAAGGCTTTGTAT
Organism: Wurfbainia villosa; assembly: GCA_025175895.1. Classification (NCBI taxonomy): domain Eukaryota; kingdom Viridiplantae; phylum Streptophyta; class Magnoliopsida; order Zingiberales; family Zingiberaceae; genus Wurfbainia; species Wurfbainia villosa. Next base: position 21,011,276 of record CM046004.1, on the reverse strand, counting down.
CAATAGGGAATTGTATCACGTACAGGGGAGATGCTGTCCGATTTTTCAGCATGACATACTCTCAGGGCGTGATAGTATTAAACTAATTAATCTCGATTAAGTTCTAAATCATCTCACCCAGACTAGGTTTTTAATACACTTATTCCTATGAGTTTTGTGATATGATGATTTCTTATAATCTTAATTAAATTTAATGAGCAATTTCAAAGTTTTTAAACTTTTGTTAAATTCAAGCTTAGTTTGAGCTAGTCAAGTATGTTTTTCTAGCATTGACTTCCAGGTCGTGGCGTGGACATGACCTTCTTGGTTATCGGAGCAACGACCACTTCCTAGACAAAGTCAATGAAGTAATTAAGTACTTGATTAACTTTGGACTAATCTTTGGTCTAACTAGTCAAAGACTTAGTGAGTTAGCTTCGGTCAGTTCCACTCGCTTAGTGCACTTGGTCGTGGCGAGACACATGGCCTTCTTGGATATCGGAGCAACGACTACTTCCTAGACATACACTTTGAAGAGCTTCCCTAACTTACTATCAGTTCACTTCGTCTTAGTACTAGGTTGTTCAAGTTTAAACTACTTTGTTTCCTATCTAGTCCGTTCTAAATTAAGCAGGTAAAGTAAACTAAAGCATGCAAGAGTTTAACTAAACAAAGAAACAAGCAAGGTTTTAGCTTCTCCTAAGTGGTAGCTAGTTTGACTTTTGTTCACTAAGTGAACTTGACTCTTAGGAATCCAAAATTGATTTGGTCCAACTTAGTTGACTAAGCTAGACTTAGGAACCCATGCTTGGACTCGATTCTTAGCATTTAGGCTAAGTAATGACATGTATGATTTATATGAGGATTTAGCTTTGTATCCAAGTCCGGACTTATTGTACATGGTTCGCTGAGATCCAAGCATCATGTTGAGATACATGGAGCCCGAAGTGGACCTTTCTAACGATCCAGTTAGATCTTCTACTTGCCTTTTTAGGACTGTGTTATCTTCTTCAAGCTTTGCAAATTGAGTTGAGTCTCTATTCTTAATTTGGCAAGTCGAAGTCTTCGAGTTGACTTGCTCCTTAAGTACTTGGACTTCCTTAAGTAGTGAGTCGACTCGATTCTCGGACTTAGCTAACTTCCTACCTAAACATATAATTATATTGCACAACTTATCTTCTAAGAGAGAAGTTACCTCATCTAGTCCTTAGGAAACGGATCCGGATCCGTGGCCTCTCTCAGACTCTGAATCGGACTCTTACTCAGAATTTGACTCAGCTCCGGAGCTCGATTCGGCCATGAACGCCATGAAACTTCTCTTCATTTCCTCTGCGTTTGACTCTTCTGATGATGACTCATCCCAAGTTGCCTTAAGCGCTTTCTTCTTCATTTCCATTTTTTGTTTTTCTTCCTTCTTTAGGTTGTGCACTCCGACTTGTAGTGTCCCTTTCCATTGCACTCATAGCAAGTCACTTCCGATCGGGTGTCCTTCTTTGTATACTTCTTTCTCCGGTTGAACATCTTCTGGACCATGTTTACTATTTCTTCTTCTCCGTTTGACTCTGACTCCGACTCATCTTCGGATTCACTTTTTGCTTTTCTTTCCTTTTTCATCGAACCTGCCACTAAAGCAATACCATTTTTTATTTGACCCGAGTTAGCTTGTTCGTGTGGTTCAAGTTCACAAAATAGTTCGTCTAGCCTAATTGTGGAGAGATCCCTAGGAACCTTATAGGCATCGACAATCGATGTCCATAAAGCATTTCTCGAGAATGCCTTAAGTGTAAACCTAATTATGTCCCTATTTTCTATTTGGTGTCCTATTAAGTGTAATTCATTTAAAATATCTTTTATTCTTATATGAAGTTGACTAGCTTTTTCATTTTCATTCATTTTAAAATTAAATAATTTATTTAGTAACATGTCCCGTTTAGCTATTTAGTAACCAAATTCAGAGAGGAGGGTGAATCTCGGAGATTGTAATTTTAATTAAAATTTTTAAAACAATTAGAATATTTTGAAAATGATTGTGAGTATGCAGTGGAAATAAAAATGAGTACACTTTTTTTACTTGGTTCACAACCCTAACTGGGTTGCTACTCCAAGGCTCGTAGCTCTTCCGAGAGCTACCTTGATGGGCAATCACTAAATGCCCTCCGTCTCGAGAACTCTCGACTTCGGAGGATTTTGCTTTTTACAAAGATTAGAGATGGATAACACACAACCCACTCTTGAATTTATGTACACAAGCGAAAAATGGAATGAACAATATAAGAACATTATACCGACACTAAATGGATCGTTGACGTTGTTGCGGAGTGTCGGAAGATCACCTTTATGTGAAATATGAGCTTTTGTCGACGAGCAAAAATTTCAACAGCAGTTTGACGTAGTTCGTATTTCTTGTTCAGATCTGATTGAGCACTTATTTTATAAACCTTTTCCAATCAACTGGAATGCCTTCTAGTCGACTTCACATCAGCCCGTCGATATGGAACTTCTGGTCTTCCAGTCGACTGAAACTTCTTTAGTCGACTCCGGGTCATCCAGCTCCACATCGGGAAATTTTCCACTTCAGTCGACTGAACCTCCCCAGTTGACTGAAACACTTTCCAACTACAGTGTTAGATCTTCGATCGATCACCAGCTAATCCTGCCATGTTTATATCCAGTTGACTGAATCAAACAGAGCCGACTGGAGTACATTCAGTCCACTAATACTTGCAAAATAAAATTAGCAAAAATACATAAAATAAAATGTGATAGTAGTAGTAATACTGCTCGATCTCGACTACTAAGTCCCACAAGAACTTTTTGTCAGATCGACGCCTAGCTTTGTCCCCCTACAGAGAACTCGGCCTCACCTCTTCACTCAAGGCTTACCTGTCGGCTACTTGCTGGACTTACCACTCTTGACATCCGATCTGACCCACCAGGGCTTCTACCAGCTGTCTGGTCTGCCTGACCCAACTGGATTTTTTACTGATTGTCCGGTCTCCTGACTATTAGTAATATATGAGAGGTGTCCTAAGGCAATTGCCTTATGGTTGTACCATTTATTTGATAAATAAAGATTCACTATTTGAGTATACATGTTTTTTCATGTATTTGATTGGATCTTAAACTCATTTACTGAATGTCCGCAATACGATTCACAGCATGAGAGAATTTGTGATTGGATCTCAACTAGTGAGTATTTGTACATGTGTAATTGTCATGTATTGGAATTATTCCGAGTCGATGAATTTATGGATTTGGACGCCATCGATTCTGTTGAGATTACCACGAGGTATACTCTTTTGTTTATCCAAGCAGTTGTTTCTCACTAACTAGAGACATTGGGATGTACGGAGTTAATCATGGAAGCTAGTTATGGTAATTAGTTCATTGAAGTGACCAGCTGTAAGACTTCATATGATTCTCTGCATATAATGATATATCAATGAAGTTCTTACAACAGCTTAAGTGCGATGGTCCTTCGACTTGCGGTATTCAAGTCCTCTTGGTCATGAAGACTTATGCTTTGACATCTTAAGCAAGCATCTCGGAGGAGATGTAGACCCAGGATGATTGGGTATAAGTCGAAGTGATCGAAGGTGTTTGAATAGCTTACAGAGGATTCACCACTCTTTGAGAGGAGATGTATACCCTATGGCCTCTCGTCGGATTGTTACTAAAGTCTTTGGCCAAAGCATTATATGTTTAGAGTATGGTACTCTTGGATATATGTGCAGTAACTAGAATCCGGAGGACGAGGAAGTAATACTTGAGCTAGGTGTGGCGTAGTCAGCCTAGTAGGAACTGACACAGTAGACCATGTCCTGAACCAAGTGGGTATAAGATGAGTGAAAGGAATGGGGCACGATTCATTGTAGCTGCTGAAGGGTTTCAGAAATGGTTCTGGGATCAACCATTGATTTTCCGGTTAATTGGGGATCATGATGTACTACTAGGTGCCACTCATGATCGTTCTATAATTAATGGTTAATTATAGATGACCAACATAAACCGGGAACCTATTTAGTCACACGCACAACGAGTGTAATCCGAAGGATTTAAAATGAGTTTGAGAATAGGATTCTCATATCGAGAGAGACTTGGTTTGGTTGGACCAAACAAAGAGCGAGTATGAAATGATATCAGTCGCATTAGAAGCATGGATGGGTCGTGTCTTTTGAAGACATGATGAATGAACCAAATTGGTTTGGTTCTAATCTAATGGTTGAAAATAAACCAAAGTGGTTTGGTTTGTTTTAAACGAATGAACCAAAGTTGGTTCGGTTAGTTTTAACATAAAATAGACCAACGCGGTTTGGTTTATTTTAACTTAAGTTATTGGAGTGGGTTAACGGGTTATTGGTTATGAACCAATAAGTGCTAGGAGAAGGTTTCTTGATTGTCAAGAAATATGGTCTCTATAAAACACGACTTTAGGGTTTTTCGTTGAGAACTTTTGGTTATTGGAAACCCTAGCCACCCAAGCCCTCCTCCTTGCTTCTTGTCGCCCAAGAGCTAGCTCTTGCCGCCCAAGAGCTTTAGCCGGCCAAGAGGAGCTGCCGCCCAGGTTTTACTGCTACCCAAGTCACTGCCAGCCACCCACCAGGCGCCAACGACTCCTCCGGCCATCCTCCCTTGGACGCCAGTGACCAAGGAGCAACTGGCCATTGATTGGCCGGTCATATCTTCCACCATACAAGCTGTATAGATTCTAGATAACTTGTTCTCCTCTTTGTGGAGAGGTCATTTGGTCGGCATTTTGTGCTCCGACAGTGACCTATTGTTAAGATCTTTGTAATGGCTAGAGGGGGGTGAATAGCGCGTGTTCGTTCGTTGATGGAATTCGATCGTGATCGTCTCTACAATTTCGTTAGTACGCAGCGGAAATAGAAATAATACAATAACGAAATAAACAATCACACACGAACACAATTGTTTAACGTGGTTCGGAATCACACGGTTCCTACTCAACGGATCGGGTTCGTACGAACCCTAGCGATGCCAATCACACACCACTATAAAACACTCCTTCTCGACACAAGTCGGAGGCGGAGAAACCCCTTACAAACTACTCTTACAATAATAAGAGATGAATACAAGCAATATACAATAATACAATGCAAAACTAGTAAAGAAAATAACTTTACAAATGCCTTTGGATTGCTTGCTTGTTGATTGCTTGAATCGTGGTTGAAGACCCTGATTTGCAACAGCAAATCGCCTCAAGACGTCCAAGAAATCGATTGCAAATTCCTCCATCACGAGCTCCTTATAAAGCTTCAACCTGTGCTGGAAAAAGACGATCAGTCGACTGCTCGGGACCATCAGTCGACTGATGCCACTGTTGTCGTGAGACAACGACTAGATCCACGCTGGATAAGTCCAACGGATCTACCATCAGTCGACTGATCAAACCCATTAGTCGACTGATGGTGTCCTCACTCGACTGCTGGTCCCAGCGGTCGAGTGAGACTACACTCTGTGGACGAATTCTCGAGCACCATGTTAGGGCAATCTCTTGCCGTAATATGGTTTTGATGGTGTGGCAAAGGGTTTAAGTTAGTTTGATATGTGATTTGATATGTGTGTTGAAGTCGTGCAGGACTTAGTAATTCGCACATGGAGCCGTGGCGAGTTTCACATCTCATGACTCGTGCCTTGAGTCGGTGAAGGATAGCTTTACGGAAGTCGTGCGCTTGGAGCATCCGAGGGACCGCCGGACGAGAAGCTTGGAGTGAAGCCGGAGGAAGTAGACTTCGAGGCAAGAGACACGAAGGAGCATTGCAGAGCCGTGCGCCTGATCTTCTTAGGGGCGTGGCGAGAACGAAGAGAACCGGCGAGGACTCAGAGATGAGTGGCCGAATGTAACCGGGAAGGGGTAGCTCTTAGGTGAAACTTGGCCATTTGGCCAAGTGTCGGATATGGGTTTTTCGACACGATCATTGCCATGACATGGCGATCGGCTCTGTCGAATTTATTTCACTAGTATCCGATCGGGGATTGTGGCGTGATCGGCCATCGTGGGCGGTCATTGCCATGACTCGATCGGTCATTGCTGAAACGCGTGATCAGATAGTCAATAGGGTTTGGCCACATAACGCTCGTGGCCGTGGCGATCGACTACGCAACGATCGGCGGTGAGGTCCATCGATCCTGCGAAAATTCGTTGGACTACAGCGGTCGGGATCGGCGTGTTCGGAGGCCATTGTTTGAGAGGCTAATGCTTATGCTCCAAGTGATCTTCCTAGTGCCCCACAAGCTCTAAACTCTTCTTACTTGTTTTTACTCCATTTTTATTGTAAGAAGAGTGATCTTGATTGTAAAGGTTACCTCCACCTAGCTTGGTACAAAGGAGAGACCAATAGTGATTGGCTTTGGAGGAGTGATTCACCTCGGACGAATCGGGATCGTGGATTAGCGGCGTAGCCGTGAACCACGTTACATTCTTTGTTAGCGTTTGTATTTTCATTTATTGCTTTGTCTTTATTGTTTATGCTTCCGCTTGCGCTAACGATTGTGTAGACGAACAAACGAACGAACGAATTACGACATCCATCGTAAGAGGGCTATTCACCCCCCTCTAGCCGGCTGTATCGATCCCCTACAAGTGGTATCAGAGCCGAGGAAAGCTTGTCGAGGACTAACCGCCACAACAAGCAACTTTAAAAATGGCCGGCTCAAACATCCACCCACCGAAGTTCGACGGCGAATTCTCTTGGTGGAAAAAGAGAATGGAGGTATTCTTCGAGACCGATTTTGATATTATGCTTATAATGGAAAATGGTTTCGAGTTGCCTAGGGATGAAAGGGGTGAACCAATTGAAAAATCACGTTGGACTAAGAAGCAAAGAGAGGAGCACCTTGCAAACTCAAAGGCAAAACATCATCTTCTCAATGTGCTCCCTCAACAAGAGATCAACCGGATCGGAGATTGTGCTAGCGCCAAAGAGATGTGGGAAAAGCTTGTAGAACTCCATGAAGGCACATCCGAGGCCAAGCTAGCTAGGAGAGACCTCCTCCGCTCCCAACTCTCAAACATCAAATTAGAAAAGGGAGAAAAGGTAACTTCCCTACATTCTAGATTTAAAGAAATATTAATTGGGCTAACAAGTGTAGGAGAAAAGCTCTCCAACCGGGATATGGTAATGAAGGCCATAGATGCCTTTCCCCGGTCCTCAAGATGGAGCTCCATGGTGGATTCATTTTACATCTCCAAGAACTTGGAAGTAAGTACCTTGGAGGAATTTTTCTCAACGATGGAGCTCCACGAAACTAGGCTTGAAGGAATACAAGAAGAGCCTAGAATTCAACCCTCAAGAGGAGTAGCTTTGATAGCGAACAAGGGGAAGAAGAAGATGGAAATCCCCTCCTCCTCCGATGACGAAGCGTCTTCCTCCTCCTCCATGGATAGCACCGAAGAAGCCTATATGGTAAGGAGGGTAAGACGTGCTTTAAAAGGTTTTCATTTTCATAAATCAAATGATAGGAATAGAAGACCAAGGGGGAAGGTCATATGCTACAATTGCCAAGGAGAGGGGCACATAAGGGATAATTGTCCTCTCCTAAACAAGAGCAAGGAAGAGAGGAAAAAGAAAGAAGAAAAGAAGAAGAAAAAGGGGAGAAAGAAAAAGAAGGAAGAGGAGAAGAAGACAAAAGAAAAGGGGAAGACCAAAGCTCTAAAGGCAAGGACTTGGGATGACCCATCCTCATCCTCCTCATCATCATCGGATGAGGAGAATGCCTTTGTCACCAATTTGGCCTTGATGGCCTTTGATGACTTGGATTGCTCTTCATCCGAAAATGAAGGATCAAGCTCAAGTGGGGAGAGCTCAAATGAAGGGGGAGCTTCTACATCCTCATCATCCGAAGAAGAAGAGGACATGGAAACTATGGTAACGAAAGCCTCTCCTAAGAAAATAGTTTCCATAATTTCTAGTTTAACTAAGGACTTATTTGGAATGAAAAAGAAAAATAAAAGCATGCTTAATCAAATTAAGGCATTGGAAAATAAGCTAGAAAATGGATGCTTAAATGATAATATTTCTTCTAGCTTAAATGATGCATGCTCACATGATCTTTATGTGTCATTAGATGTTAGTGATGCATGTATAAATGAAAATAGGGCCCTAAGGGAAAAGGTAGACTATTTAACCAAAGCCCTAGAAAAATTCACAATTGGCTCCAACACATTAAATATGATCTTAGGGAGCCAAAGAGCTAACTTCAACAAAAAGGGCCTAGGCTACAAGGAAAAGAAAAATGAAAAGGCCTACAAATGCCTAATAGCTAGGGGACAAGATAAGAAGAAAGTAATAGCTAGAAAATGGATCCCCAAGGAATACTTAGTGAACCCAATAGGAAAGAACTTATTTCGAGTTCCAAAATCCATCCTTAAGGGTTAGGATAACTCTAGGGTAGTCAACCATATGCAATTGACCTATATCATATTTTGGTTGACTTAGGATGGCGGGACAACATTTTTAGAATAGTGTTGGGTGATGATAACGTGCCCATAAATAGATAATAATGCTTAAATCATGATGATTAATGTAATTGCTATGTATGTTAGCAATCATGATTTATGCTATTGATATTTGGCACATAATCATGGGAAATAAGGTTGAATCATGCTTTAGGTGATACTTTGTTTATTATCATCATATAATACCTAATGCATGACTATTATTTGATGAATACATGAGTTTCATGATCATAACTCATTCATATATGTCTTTATGATCATGAGGACTATTAGGTTGATACTTAACCTTGATAGAATTGCATGAATATATTGGTTAAGTATACACAAATACCCCCTAGGATGCATCTCACACTCACTATAGGCTAACTTGATTGCAAACTTAGCATGGGTGAGATGTTAGGATGATACAAATGTCCACTAATGCCTATGGCATTTAGATGGTCATTTAAAGTATCAACATAGCAATAATGGACCAATCATGGGGAAGACTTATGTTTAATTCATAGACATATTGCCCAAAGATCATGGTTGGATATTTCATATGTTTTCAAAACAATTTCTTACTTTAAAATACATGTATTCATGTTTTGAAACAATTGGATGCAAGACTAGGTGTTAAAATGGATACTCTTATGATCAAAAACCTAGTAGTTTTTAAAGCTTTTGGATTTTTGGCAAACACATGGAAATATAATGATTTTTCATGAAAAAAATATTTTTCATTGATAGATATACTTAAAAGAAATGTGTTCCCAAAATTTCATGATTTTTCAAATTTTCTGGAATTTTTAATGCATTTCTGAAATTTACCCAGAAAATCAGAATTTCGGAATCCATTGTACCAGTCGACTGCCATACTGATAGCAGTCGACTGATAACCTGAAAAACAGCCCAATATTTTCTGATTTCAGATTTTAATCAAGTTTTTGGGTTTCTCTTTCTACTATACTTGATGCCATGAGTTTATAAATTAGGATTAATCTTTTTGATGGTGTCAAAGGGGGAGAAATGTATGTTTAAGTAAAGGGGAACATATTTAGGGGGAGAAATGATTATGCTTATGATAGGGGGAGTTTCATGGATTAAGGGGGAGTTACATGTTGCTATATCATGTTTATCTTTACATGCCTTCTTACCTTAGAATTTATATCAAATGTTTTTACCTAACTTAAACGAATTGCCACACCTCAAAAAGGGGGAGATTGTTAGGGCAATCTCTTGCCGTAATATGGTTTTGATGGTGTGGCAAAGGGTTTAAGTTAGTTTGATATGTGATTTGATATGTGCGTTGAAGTCGTGCAGGACTTAGTAATTCGCACATGGAGCCGTGGTGAGTTTCACATCTCATGACTCGTGCCTTGAGTCGGTGAAGGATAGCTTTGCGAAAGCCGTGCGCTTGGAGCATCCGAGGGACCGCCGGACGAGAAGCTTGGAGTGAAGCCGGAGGAAGTAGACTTCGAGGCAAGAGGCGGGCGAGCATTGCGAGAGGCGTCTGCTGATGCTGGGGCGTGGCCGAGAAGAGAACTTCGGCGAGGACTCAGAGATGAGTGGCGAATGTAACCCGGGAAGGGTAGCTCTTAGGTGAAACTTGGCCCATTTGGCCAAGTGTCGGATGGGTTTCGACACGGTCATTGCCATGACATGGCGGGGATCGCTTAATCGAATTTATTTCGATCGGTATCCGATCGATTCGATTGCGGCGTGCCAATCGCCATCGCGGCCGATCGCCACGACCATCGGGCCGAAACAACGATCGGTAGTCAATAGGGTTTTGGCCACATAACCGCTCGTAGTCGGCGGGCCGACTACGGCGTGATCGGTGAGGTCCATCAGTCGACTGCCAAGAGTTCCGTTGGACTACAACGGTCGGGATCCGACGTGTTCGGAGGCCGTTGTAGTGACGGCAGTCGACTGCCAAGGGAAGCAGTCGACTGGTGGCGGCCAACGGGAAGAAATCAGCCCTCTCTATAAAAAGAGAGGGTGTAAGCCTTTGAGAGTCTAATGCTTATGCTCCATGTGATCTTCCTAGTGCCTCACAAGCTCTAAACTCTTCTTACTTGTTTTTACTCCATTCTTATTGTAAGAAGAGTGATCTTGATTGTAAAAGTTACCTCCACCTAGCTTGGTGCAAAGGAGAGACCAATAGTGATTGGCTTTGAAGGAGTGATTCACCTCGGACGAATCGGGATCGTGGATTAGCGGCGTAGCCGTGAACCACGTTACATTCTTTGTTAGCATTTGTATTTTCATTTATTGCTTTATCTTTATTGTTTATGCTTCCGCTTGCGCTAACGATTGTGTAGACGAGCAAACGAACGAACGAATTACGACATCCATCGTAAGAGGGTTATTCACCCCCCTCTAGCCGGCCGTATCGATCCCCTACACACCAGTCGACTGATCATGCAATCAGTCTACTGCTCGAGCCATCAGTCGACTGCCATCCTCTGGCAGTCGACTGCTGGACCACTTCCCGCAGTCAAACCCTAGTTGACTCGGTCCAGTCGACTGCCACATGGCACCAGTCGAATGACACACCTCAAACATGAGGTTTTAGCCCAAGTATGGTGCCCCCATACTTTCTAGACCACCCTTAGCCTAGACCTAAGCCTTCTAGCCACCTCCATCAGCCTCACACCTCTCGGATCCCTCCAAGTCATCCATGACTTGTTCATCCATCGCGCTAGCCTTCAGGTGCTTCCATCGGCTATGTCATGCTAACGGTGTCTACACCACCAAGGCACATTAGACTTACGCCGCCAAGACTCCGCTTGGACTTTACGCCGCCAACCATTGGACTTATGCTGCCAAGACTCCCACTTGGACTTTACGCAGCCAATATCAAACCCCTTGGACTTCTCATGCCAAGACTCAAGCTTGGACTTTCCCTTGCCAACCCATGTTGGACTTCTCAAATGCCAAGACCATGCTTGGACTTTCCCTTGCCAACCAATGTTGGACTTTTACATTGCCAAGACCCATGCTTGGACTTTTCATGTGCCATGTGTCCCACTTGGACTTTCCATGCCAAGTACCCAAGACTTGGACTTTCCCATGACAATTACATTGTCATATGTTTTTGTCGAATATCAAAACATCACTCGAGTCAAACTCGAGTCCTGGTCAATCGTGACCTGGGCCGATTGCACCAACAATCTCCCCCTTTTTGATGTTTGACAAAAACCAAACAAAACATTGAGTTAGAACACTAACTCAAATCCCTTACCAATTATCCTAAATTGGTAATCTTAAACATTCTCCAAATGTTCTCCCCCAAATATTCTCCCCCTTTTTGACTAACATCAAAAAGGTTTTCTCTCCAAGGAGGTCAATGTCTCATGTCCCAATAAGATCTTACAATCTCCCCATTGGTTTAAAAATACCTAGGATGCCTACCATCTTCCTAGTGATAAGTCTCATATCACTCAAGAGAGGCAATCCTATTCACTCTCCCAATTTCCAAATTGGGTATCAAAAACCCATCAATTTTCCCAATTGATGATACTCTCCCAATAACTTCTCTTCAAGGAGAAAAAAACACATTCATCATCCCAAGATGGATACCTCCCTCTAAAGGCTTGCTCCCCCTTTACCATTGCACCAATAATGTCCTTGGGAAGTCCCTAAGTTAATAGGAACTCTAAGCCATCAAAATTAAGGTTAGAAATTCAACATTGAACTTTCCAACACCTTAAAATTGATACAAACCCTAAACACCTCTCCCAATCCATATCCAATGGATTTTCACCCTACATCATGCTTCCCAAAGCATATCCTAGGGTTAGGAGTGGTTAGGGACCTTAACCGCAGCTGAAATCGGGTTAAACAACCTTGGTTACCCCGAAATCAGGCTATCAGTCGAGTGATTCAGAAATCAGTCGACTGACACGCCCATCAGTCGACTGACACGCCCATCAGTTTAAGCTCGCTTTGTATCAATCTCATCAATGGTGATTGCTATCAAGAGATAGACTTCACCAAGGTTTTTCAAAATGATTTTAAAATGTTTTTAAAACCTTATTTTGGATCATATTCCTTGGGCTCTATGCACATGACTTGTACACAAGCTTTCCCAATAATCCACATGTTGAGTTAAGATGAGTTTGGGTTCAACTAGATGCAAAAACTATGCACCTTGAACTTAACACATATCCTAGCATCTCACATGTATCTAGGGTGTATAAATACACATACATATCAATTGGATGTGAGATGTGGGTTTTGATTCATTTAATCTAGGGTTTCATGCATTTTCTAAGACAACCCTACTTGATTCCCTTATAAATGGGACTTCAAGTCATGCCATAGTCCTTATATCAATTTTAATCAATTAAATGCATGAAATGATCATGGCATAATAATAGCAATAATTAAGCATGGCAAATGATCATGATGTCATGGCATAATATGAAATCTAAAAACACATGACATTTATCCTTAATCCCTAAGCATACTCATGACATATAAATGATAGAACATAAACATGATGTCATGTCATGGCATATGGCAAACAAATCATGGCAAGTAAAAAGTATAGGTATAAGTATACCTAAATTTTAATATTAATTGCCATTTGATATAATTAATTATATTTTGCCATATTATCACTAATCTTCCTAGTGTACAAAAACCCAAAATGGCAAACTAATCTCTAAACCTAAATTGTGTCAATTTAATCATTTTATCAAACTTCTCAAATAATATTGGCACATCCTAAAATCTTTTAGGATTAAAGCTCAAATATATTTTCAAGATAACCATAACCTTGAAAATATCCTAAAGTGTCACCTTTACCATGGTTGAGTTAACTACTCATCCAATCAAGGTTGGCACACCCTAAACCCACCTAGCGTGAATCAATCACGCTCTTAGGAACCCAAAATCGATTTGAGCTCCTAGGGTTAATTAGGTATTCCTTAGGGATAACCTCCCTAGATACCTTCCTAATGACCCTTCTAGACTTATTAGCCTTGGTCATTTGGGTCTTACCATGGTTAACCTTAGGGATTGCCTCCCTAGTAACCTTCTTAGTGGCCACCCTAGGTTTCCTAGAAACCTTAGCCACTAGGCACAAACCTTGGTTACTCTTAGGGATAACTTCCCTAGTAACCTTGGTCTTCCTAGACCTAGATTGTGTTCCATAATCAAATGGAACACTATGGTAAGCCACCTTAGGCTTAGGTTTGTGACCCAAACCTTGCTTTCCCTTGGTTGACTTTTGACTCTTAGGTCCTAGGTGTTGACTTTGACTTTTGGACCTAGACTTTTGATCATTTGACCCTAGGCTTTGACTTCTAGACCCTTGAAATTGATTTTGCATTTTTGCAAGGGTTTTCTCCATCTTTTCAAGTCTTGACCTCAAGACTTGATTTTCCTTTTCTAGTTGCTCAATTTTAGAATTTTTATTTAAACTTTGAGCATGGTTCTTTCTAGGCATGTGCCTAGTCCACTTCGAGTTAAGACCTAGATGCTCTTGCACCTTTCTAATTGTCTCCCTAGGTAAAATTGATCTTGAGTTATTTGACCTAGGTTTGTCCTTAGGTAAATTGTTTTTAGGGACATTAGTCCCAAATTTCTCCTTATTTCCTAAGTCGACTTTCTTTGCTCCTTGACAAAATTCCTTATTTCTAGCATGCTCTTTGTGATAGATGGCAAGATTGCTAAAATTATTTCTAGCATGCTTTTTGACATTATTTGAATAAAGAGCTTTATTTAAAAATACCTTAGGGTTAGCTTTGGAAGCTCCCCCTACATGTGTAGCTCTCTCTTGGATCTTCTTCTTCCTCCTAGGACATTGATTCCTATAATATCCTTTTGAATTGCACTTGAAGCATATAATATGCTCCTTGCTCTTTTGACTTGGGGAACCGGCATTCTTTGACTTTTGTTGACTTTTGGGCACCGGAGGAGCTTTCTTAACCTTCTTTGGGCACTTGCTCTTGTAGTGACCGGTTTCCCTACACTCAAAACATATTATATGCATTTTATTATTAACACATATGCTTGAGTTACCTAGGGTGATGGTAGGTGCCGGAGTTGAATTTTGAGCTTCCTCATCTTGACCGGATGTTGAAGGCTCTTCTTGAGGTTGCTCCGGTGTAGATGGTCTCTCCTCCTCAATCCTAGAAGTGGATACTTCTTCCACCTCTTCTTCTTCTTCTTGTTGGACCGATGATGAGTTTTCATGAAGTTTTGCCACTTGGCTCCATAACTCCTTAGCATCCATAAAATCCCCTACCATACACACAATATCATTAGGGACCAAATCAAAAATAAAATTTACTACCTTTACGTTTTTCTCGAAGGCTTGAATTTGATCTTCACTCCATCTCTTCCTTTTGAGGAATCCACCTTTTGGTCCTCTTGGAAACTCAAATCCTTCCATTAATAGAGCCACCCCTCAAAATCTTTCATCATCAAAAAATCTTCAATCCTTTTCTTCCAAGAATTGAAGACTTCTCGTCCATAGAATGAATAAGGGACCAGTGTGTTGATGTCCCATCCTAATTGTTCTTGGACTTTCATCTTTCCCTCTAGCGTCTTGACTCCGGGTTGTTAATCCGTAGAAGAGCCCTGGGCTCTGATACCACTTGTTAGGATCTTTATAATGGCTAGAGGGGGGTGAATAGCGCGTGTTTGTTCGTTGATGGAATTCGATCGTGATCGTCTCTACAATTTTGTTAGTACGCAGCGGAAATAGAAATAATACAATAACAAAATAAACAATCACACACGAACACAATTGTTTAATGTGGTTCGGAATCGCACGGTTCATACTCCACGGATCGGGTTCGTACGAACCCTAGCGATGCCAATCACACACCACTATAAAACACTCCTTCTCGACACAAGTCGGAGGCGGAGAAACCCCTTACAAACTACTCTTACAACAATAAGAGATGAATACAAGAAATATACAATAATACAATGCAAAACTAGTAAAGAAAATAACTTTACAAATGCCTTTGGATTGCTTGCTTGTTGATTGCTTGAATCGTGGTTGAAAACCCTGATTTGCAACAGCAAATCGCCTCAAGACGTCCAAGAAATAGATTGCAAATTCCTCCATCATGAGCTCCTTATAAAGCTTCAACCTGTGCTGGAAAAAGTCGATCAGTCGACTGCTCGGGACCATCAATCGACTGATGCCACTGTTGTCGTGAGACAACGGCTAGATCCACGCTGGATAAGTCCAACGGATCTACCATCGATCGGCGATCAAACCATCAATCGATCGATGGTGTCCTCACTCATTCTGGTCCCGGTCGAGTGAGACTACACTGTGGTCGAATTCTCGAGCACCGCGGTCGATCGATCATGCAATCAGCTCGCTGAGCCATCGATCGATTGCCATCCTCCTGGCGATCGCATAGGCCACTTCCCGCAGTCAAACCCTAGTTGACTCGGTCTAATCGACTGCCACATGACACCAGTCGACTGGCACACCTCAAACATGAGGTTTTAGCCCAAGTATGGTGCCCCCATACTTGCTAGACCACCCTTAGCCTAGACCTAAGCCTTTTAGCCACCTCCATCAGCCTCACGCCTCTCGGATCCCTCCAAGTCATCCATGACTTGTTCATCTATCGCGCTAGCCTTCAGGTGCTTCCATCGGCTATGTCATGCTAACGGTGTCTACACCACCAAGGCACATTAGACTTACGCCGCCAAGACTCCGCTTGGACTTTACGCCGCCAACCATTGGACTTATGTTGCCAAGACTCGCACTTGGACTTTACGCAGCCAATATCAAACCCCTTGGACTTCTCATGCCAAGACTCAAGCTTGGACTTTCCCTTGCCAACCCATGTTGGACTTCTCAAAAGCCAAGACCATGCTTGGACTTTCCCTTGCCAACCAATGTTGGACTTTTCATGTGTCAAGTGTCCCACTTGGACTTTCCATGCCAAGTACCCAAGACTTGGACTTTCCCATGACAATTACATTGTCATATGTTTTTGTCGAACATCAGCACATCACTCGAGTCAAACTCGAGTCCTGGTCAATCGTGACCTGGGCCGATTGCACCAACACCTATTTGTCGGGGATTGCTTCTCCGACAATTCTCATAGGTGGAGGGTTGAGTTTTCGTCAATCGGTTGACGAAAATTGCTTCCGAGAAGTGAGTTTGCGAAACTCAATTTTTGGATCCAAATTTTATTCGGATTTTGATCTTCCCTCGGATCACATCGTCTTCGACACGAGGCTAGTAACTCCTATGAAGACGAGGCTCGTAGCTTGGTGAAGCTATCCCGACGATACTCGCCGTGGATACAGATAGAGGAAATTCTAGTGAGAGTTACTTCGGTCGATGTCATTCTCGCTACACGTGATACGTTAAGTATAACTAGAGTAATTTTCTTTTATTGTAAAATTTTAAATAGCGATTATGTCTACACATGTTGTATCCTGCATGGATGTGATGTGTGTGTTGTAATAAATTAGATTTATTGCTTTTATTTCTTTCGCTGTATGCATGTTTATAAAACATGTTCGAACGCAGACTTGGCGCGGTGCCAGGGAAACCCAACACTAACCCAATCGGTCTTCATGCCAAATGTTTGGTCCACGCGACCCATCTGGACTTTATGCATTGTGTTTGGTCCTCCTGATCTATCAAGTCAACTACCTAGTATCTAGTCAACACGACCTGTTTGAGATCGTTTGGAACGGCTAGAGGGGGGTGAATAGCGTCAATGGAATTCTTTCGCGTTTGTTTCTACAATTTCGTTAGCGCAGCGGAAATAGAAAAGTAATAACGATAACGAAATGCACAACACGCTAACACAACGATATAACGTGGTTCAGAACCGCACGGTTCCTACTCCATGGATCGAGCTCTAAAGAGCTCTAGTGATGCACACACACTCACTAATCACAAATACTCCTTCTCGACATAAGTCGGAGGTGGAGAAACCCCTTACAAGTAATCTTACAACAATAAGATACTAATACAAGCAATTACAATAATGAAATACAATGCAAGTAAAGAAAACTACTTTACAATTGCCTTTGGATTGCTTGATTGCTTGGTTGCTTGAAATCACCTTGGAGACCCCGATTTGCAGCAAGAATCGCTCCAACCTCAAGAAACCGATGCAATTTCCTCCATCACGAGCTCCTTTTATAGCTTCAACTGTCTTTGGAAAGGTCGATCGATCGATCGATCGGGACCATCGATCGTGATGCCATCGTTGTCGTGAGACAGCGGCTAGATCCACGGATAAGTCCAAGCGGATCTACCATCAATCGATTGTGACCATCGATCGATGATGGAGTCCTCACTCGACCGGTCGAGTCTTGACTCCGATTCTCGTGGTCGATTTTCGAGCACCGGTTGGTGATCACACGATCGATCATTGCTCGAGCCATCGATCATTGCCCACCTCGGTAGTCGGCGCTAGGCTCAGCCCGTAGTCAAACCCTAGTTGACTCGGTCCAGTCGACTGCCACATGGCACCAGTCGACTGGCACACCTCAAACATGAGGTTTTAACCCAAGTATGGTTCACCCATACTTGCTAGACCACCCTTAGCCTAGACCTAAGCCTTCTAGCCACCTCCATCAGCCTCACGCCTCTCGGATCCCTCCAAGTCATCCATGACTTGTTCATCCATCGCGCTAGCCTTCAGGTGCTTCCATCGGCTATGTCATGCTAACGGTGTCTACACCGCCAAGGCACTTTGGACTTACGCCGCCAAGACTCCGCTTGGACTTTACGCCGCCAACCATTGGACTTATGCTGCCAAGACTCCCGCTTGGACTTTACGCCGCCAATATCAAACCCTTGGACTTCTCAAATGCCAAGACTCAAGCTTGGACTTTCCCTTGCCAACCCATGTTGGACTTTTCTTGCCAAGACCCATGCTTGGACTTTTCATGTGCCAAGTGTCCCACTTGGACTTTCCATGCCAAGTACTCAAGACTTGGACTTTACCAAATGACAATTACATTGTCATATGTTTTTGTCGAAACATCAAAACATCACTCGAGTCAAACTCGAGTCCTGGTCAATCGTGACCTGGGCCGATTGCACCAACAATCTCCCCCTTTTTGATGTTTGACAAAAACCAAACAAATGATTGAGTTAGAACACTAACTCAAATCCTTTACCAATTATCCCAAATTGATAAATACTCTCCAAATGTTCTCCCCCAAACATTCTCCCCCTTTTTGACTAACATTAAAAAGGTTTTCTCCCCAAGAGGGTCAATGTCTCATGTCCCAATGAGATCTTACAATCTCCCCCTTGGTCCAAAAATACTTAGGATGTCTACCATCTTCCTAGTGATAAGTCCAATATCACTCAAGAGAGACAATCCCATTTACTCTCCCAATTTTCAAATTGGGTCTCTAAAAATTCCCATCAATTTCCCAATTGATGTCATATTCTCCCCATAACTTCTCCTCTTCGAGGAGAAAAACACATCCATCATCCCAAGATGGATACCTCCCCTTAGAGGCTTGCTCCCCCTTGACCATTGCACCAACAATGTCCTTGGGCAGTCCCTAAGCCAATAGGAACTCTAAACCATCAAAATTAAGGTTAGAAATTCAATATAGAACTTTCCAACACCTTAAAATTGATACAAATCCTAAACACCTCTTCTAATCCATATCCAATGGATTTTCACCCTTCATCATGCTTCCCAAAGCATATCCTAGGGTTAGGAGTGGTTAGGGACCTTAACCGCAGCTGAAATCGGGTTAAACAACCTTGGTTATCCCGAAATTAGGCAATCAGTCGAGTGATTCAGAAATTAGTCGACTGGCACCTTCATCAGTCGACTGCCACCAATAGCAGTCGACTGATAACTGAAATTTCCGAATTTCAGTTATCAGAGTTGAATTTCAAAAAATTATAAATAATTATACATATATCGAAAAATCACGAAATTTGATACGTATAATACCTATGACCAATACAATGGGTGAAAAATGTTTGAAAATTATTTTACCCATAAAATACTAAAATTGGCACAAAGTTCAAAACCATTGAAATTTTCAATGTTTTGGTCCTACTTTGTATCAACTTCATCAATGGTGATTGCTATCAAAAGATAGACTTCACCAAGGTTTTTCAAAATGATTTTAAAATGTTTTCAAAATCTTATTTTGGATCATACTCCTTGGGCTCTATGCACATGACTTGTACACAAGCTTTCCCAATGATCCACAAATAGAATTAGATGAGTTTTAGTTCATCTAGATGCAAAAACTATGCACCTTAAACTTAACTCATATCCTAGCATCTCACATGTATCTATGGTGTATAAATACACATACATGTCAATTAGATGTGAGATGTGAGTTTTGTTCTCCCTAAACTAGGGTTTCATACATCTTCTAAAGCAACTCTACTTGATTCCCTTATAAATGGAACTTCAAGTCATGTCATAGTCCTTAAATCAATTTTAATCAAGTTAATGCATGAATGTATGATCATGGCAGAAATAATAGCATTATTAAAACATGGCCAATGATCATGATGTCATGGCATATGATAAAATTTAAAAAACACATGACATTTAAAACCTTAAACCTAAGCATAATCATGACATATAAAAATGATTAAAAAAATATGATGTCATGGCATATGACAATCAAGGCATGGCAAATAAAATATATAGGTATGCTAATACCTAAATTTTAATATTAATTGTCATTTGATATAATTAAGTATATTTTGCCATATTAACCTAAATTTTCCCAAGTGTGCCAAAAACCCAAAATGGCACACTACGACCTCTAAACCTAAATTGTGCCAATTTGACCATTTTATCAAGCTTCTCAAATAATATTGGCACACCCTAAAATCTTTTAGGATGATAATTCAAATCTATTTCCAAGGTATCCATAACCTTGAAAATAACCTAAAGTGCCACCTTTACCATGGTTGAGTTAACTACCCATCCATTTAAGGTTGGCACACCCTAACCCATCTAGCGTGAATCAATCACGCTCTTAGGAATCCAAAACCGATTTGAGCTCCTAGGGTTAATTAGGTACTCCTTAGGGATAACCTCCCTAGATACCTTCCTAATGACCCTTCTAGGCTTAGAAGCCTTGGTCATTTTGGTTTTGTCATGGTTAACTCTAGGGGTGACTCCCCTTGTAACCTTCTTAGTGGCTTCCCTAGGTTTTCTAGAAACCCTAGCCACTAGGCACACACCATGGTCAACTCTAGGGATGACTTCCCTATTGACCTTGGTCTTCCTAGACCTAGTTAGTGTTCCATAGTCAAATGGAACACAATGATAATCCACCTTAGGCTTAGGTTTGTGACCCAAACCTTTCTTGCCCTTGGTTGACTTTTGACTTTTAGATCCTAGATGTTGACTTTGACTTCTTGACCCAGGAATTTGACCATTAGACCCTTTAGATTGATTTTGTATCTTATTTAGGGTCTTTTCAAGTTTCTCAAGCCTTAACCTCAAGGCTTGGTTCTCTAATTCTAATTGCCCAATTTTAGAATTTTGATTTAGACCATGGGCATGGTTCTTCCTAGGCATATGCCTAGTCCATTTTGGGTTAAGGCCTAGATGTTCTCCTATTTTCCTAATTGATTCTCTAGGTAAGATATTTTTTAGAGACATTAGTCCCAAACTTCTCCTTATTCCTAAGGTGAACCTTCTTAGCTCCTAAACAAATATGTTTGTTATTTCTAGCATGCTCTTTATGATAAATAGCAAGAGAATTGAAACCCTTAGCATACTTTTGCCTATTAACTAAAAAGGATGCATTTATTAAAATATACCTTAGGGTTAGCTTTGGAAGCTCCCTCTTGGGTCTTCTTCTTCCCCCTAGGACATTGATTCCTATAGTGTCCTTTTGCATTGCATTTGAAGCATATGATGTGCTCCTTGCTCTTGATACTTGGGGAACCGGCGTTCGTTGACTTTTGTTGACTTTTAAGCGCCGGAGGAGCTTTCTTGACTTTCTTTGGGCACTTACTCTTATAATGCCCAAATTTCCTACACTCAAAACACATAATGTTATTTTTATTTTGAATTGAGGTGTTTGAGTTACCGATGGTGGTGGAGACCGGAATTGGACTTTGAGCTTCTTCATCTTGACTGGATGTCGAAGCTTCTTCTTCTCGATGTTCCGGTATGAAGGTTCTCTCCTCCCCCTCAATCCTTGAGGTGGATGCTTCTTCCACTTCCTCCACCTCTTCCGACCCGGAAGTTGACTCCTCACTTTCTTTTGAGGATGATGATGATTCTTCTTCGGTCTCCTCCTTTTCCAAGTCTTCTTGGACCGATTCGGGATTGTCGTGGAACTTGATCAACTTGTTCCACAACTCCTTGGCATCCCTATAGCTTCCTAATCTGGACAAAATATCATTAGGTATCAAATCAATCAACATTTTTGTTACCTTAACGGTTGTCTTGAATTTTTCCCGTTGCTCCTCGGTCCATCTCTTCATCTTGAGGATTTCGCCGTTTTCTCCTCTCGGAGCATCAAAACCTATAGTCATGGCAAACCAATTTTCTATATTCGTCATTAGAAAATATTCCATCCTACCTTTCCAATACGCAAAATGTTCGCGGTTGAAGGAAGGTGGGATGTTGACGTCGTCACCCAATCTTTCCTCAAATTCCATATTCTTCCCTCTAGCTTCTTGACTCCGGGTTGTTAATCCGTAGAAGAGCCCCGGGCTCTGATACCACTTTGTTAGAGATCGTTTGGAACGGCTAGAGGGGGGTGAATAGCGTCAATGGAATTCTTTCGCGTTTGTTTCTACAATTTCATTAGCACAGCGGAAATAGAAAAGTAATAATGATAACGAAATGTACAACACGCTAACACAACGATATAACGCGGTTCGGAACCGCACGGTTCCTACTCCACGGATCGAGCTCTAAAGAGCTCTAGTGATGCACACACACTCACTAATCACAAATACTTTTTCTCGACACAAGTCGGAGGTGGAGAAACCCCTTACAAGTAATCTTACAACAATAAGATACTAATACAAGCAATTACAATAATGAAATACAATGCAAGTAAAGAAAATTACTTTACAATTGCCTTTGGATTGCTTGATTGCTTGGTTGCTTGAAATCACCTTGGAGACCCTGATTTGCAACAGCAAATCGCTCCAAAACCCTCAAGAAACCGATGCCAATTTCCTCCATCACGAGCTCCTTTTATAGCTTCAACCTGTGCTGGAAAAGGTCGATCAGTCGACTGATCGGGACCATCAGTCGACTGATGCCACTGTTGTCATGAGACAACAGCTAGATCCACGCTGGATAAGTCCAACGGATCTACCATCAGTCGACTGATTGTGACCATCAGTCGACTGATGGAGTCCTCACTCGACCAGTCGAGTCTCGACTCCATTCTGTGGCCGATTTCTCGAGCACCAGTCGACTGATCACACGATCGATCGCTCAGCCATCGTCGACCGCCCACCTCCGCAATGCGATCATTGCTAGGCTATAGCCCGCAGCTTAAACCCTAGTTGACTCGGTCCGGTCGACCGCCACATGACACCCGGTCGACCGCACACCTCAAACATGAGGTTTTAACCCAAGTATGGTTCCCCCATACTTGCTAGACCACCCTTAGCCTAGACCTAAGCCTTCTAGCCACCTCCATCAGCCTCACGCCTCTCGGATCCCTCCAAGTCATCCATGACTTGTTCATCCATCGCGCTAGCCTTCAGGTGCTTCCATCGGCTATGTCATGCTAACGGTGTCTACACCGCCAAGGCACTTTGGACTTACGCCGCCAAGACTCCGCTTGGACTTTACGCCGCCAACCATTGAACTTATGCTGCCAAGACTCCCGCTTGGACTTTACGCCGCCAATATCAAACCCTTGGACTTCTCAAATGCCAAGACTCAAGCTTGGACTTTCCCTTGCCAACCCATGTTGAACTTTTCATGCCAAGATCCATGCTTGGACTTTTCATGTGCCAAGTGTGCCACTTGGACTTTCCATGCCAAGTACTCAAGACTTGGACTTTACCAAATGACAATTACATTGTCATATGTTTTTGTCGAAACATCAAAACATCACTCGAGTCAAACTCGAGTCCTAGTCAATCGTGACCTGGGCCGATTGCACCAACACGACCTACTAGGATTTCTTGTTAAGTCTGCACACTTAACACTGATATTAGAACACAAGTAATTACCTATCTTTAACTACAGTTCATACATCAAAATCAAGGAGTGATACTTACTACATCAACACGCCCCAGCTGGGCAAACGACCTAGACAAACCATCGACATGCGAATGACTAGGGTCACCTGAAAGACGATCGCGCCACGCACATGAATCAGATGAAGGACCATCGCGATGCACGCACGCGACAGGGGTGTGACTAGGGTCACCTGAAAGACGATCGTGCTGGATGCACATGGATCACAGGAAGGACAATCGTGATGCACACACGCGGCAGGGGTGACGTCCCTGCCACATCGGCCCCTGCGGCATGCTCGCGACCCTGCCGCGTGCTCGCGACGATAGTAACTGCGAGCACACGCCCGCACGGTGCTCGGGGCGACAACACCTGCAACCAAGCGAGGGTGCTGCAGTGAGCAAAAGTCGTGCTCACGGTAGCACACGGTGGCTGTCGCGATCTCGTGCGACAGCGAGATCTGGCAGTTGTTGTGTTGTCGTGCAAGGCGATTCGATGCTCCGGCGGTGGAATAGGAGAGGTGGAGAAGCGTACTAGAGGGATCGATCAGGCTGGGTAAGAGGAGCGCATGAGAAGGGGAAAGGAAAAGGGAGGTGGGATAATTAGGGGAAATCGGCGATGATTTATAATTCGTTGTAATATTCATCGTCAATTCGACGACGAATATTGTATTCATCACATAATTGGCGACGAATGCAGTATTCTTCGCCAATTGGCAATAAATATAATATTCGTCTCCAATTCAAAAATCTAACGAAATATTTCCATTGCTAAATTTATCGCACAATTTACAACAAATTATTAAATCATTGCAAATTCTACGACGAATTTATATTTCGTCACAAAATTTTACAACAAATTTTATTTTTTATTGCAAAATTGACGATGAAAATTAAATTCGTTGTCAAATTAGTGACAAATATTAAATTTGTCGCAAATTTCTTAATTATCGCCGTTATTTTTTCCCCAAACAATTGTCAATGTCCGATGAAAATATTTCGTCACCAAATTTGTCGGAATATTTACAACGAATTCAAGATTCGTTGCAAAATTTGTAACAAAAATATAATTCATCATAGAATTTGCATCGAATCCCAATTTTATTGCAAATTCTACGACGAATTTATATTTTGTTGCAAAATTTTACAACGAATTTATTTTTTTGTTATAAATTTGGACGAAAAATCAAATTCGTTGGAAAACGGCGACGATATTTGCGAAGAAATTTAATTTGTTACAAATGTTTTTATGTTTGCATAAAAAAAAATTTTGTTTGAAATTTCGTTACTAATTTGCGATGAAATTTCCAATTCGTCGTAAATTTTGTTGTAAATTTATAACAAATTATTTTCGTTATTAAATTTCGCCGCTATTTTAATGTATTTTTATAGTATCTAGCGTCGGAGCTCACTCACGAGTTCATCCGTGGAGTAGGAATTTGAGTTCCGAATCATGTTAAATATCCCGTTATCATTTTTCTATTTATTATTGCAGTCGAAGAGAACTTCAATCCTCTTTAATACTTTCATTTAAAAGAGAGAAAATCCGTTCGCATCAATCACTAATCCACTCGAAGAATATATTATTGTAACTCGGAACTCGAAATACTAAATACTTTTAATATTATTTATAATAAGAGATATAAATATTTTAAAATACCTTCAAATGAAATAAAAAAATAATCGATTTTTTTCCTTAAATTTTATAAGAATAAAATTTGTCAATATTTTTTTTATTTATATTAAATATTAATATTAGATATAATTTCTCTTCTATATTAATTCTGATGATCCAGTTCTATGAAAAAATTTCGATAAATTAAAATGACGCATGATCCAAATACATTTGAATTCATATGATTAAAAAATTGATCACGATGGAAAAATTAATTTTTATCACCATCTGTATAATCTGTCAAAATCGAATCGATCCATCAAAATATAGAGAAGAAATTCATGAGTATCCAATATCCCGTTGTCCAGAAGCACTTGACTATGACAAACAGCTGTTCCCGGAAGAGGAGCACGTAGCAATGCAGAAACGACACGCGGCACGCATGCAATAAGCCACTGCCCATGCATTCTCCTCCTCCACAAGCAACAAATTAAAGCCCGTCTCGTGGTCACCTGCAGTGATTAATCTTGGACAAGTTCTATCAGTTTCATCCTCTCTTCCATAATCTTAAAACCGTCCTGTTGAGTCGAGCAGAACCAGAGCAAGCAGCATCGACGCTGGATCATATCACATCGTATCCCGATGGGTTCTGAGACGTTACTGGAGGTGGTATTGGCCATCTTGTTGCCACCCGTTGGAGTTTTTCTGCGCTACGGCTGCGGCGTTAGTATATTCTTTCGTCAATTAAAATGCTCTTACATATTCACCGTTTCGGCTCGAATTAGCTTCTTCTTCCTTAAAACTAAATCAATAGAAGTTGAAATTGCAGGTGGAGTTTTGGATCGACCTGTTGTTGACGATATTGGGTTACATACCTGGAATCATTTACGCCATCTATGTCTTGGTGGGATAGTACGTACCTACGCTGATCCATCAACTGTGGGGGGTGCAGATCTTACCAATTAACATGTGTAGTAGTTAGCTAGAGGGTTCTCGCAATAATTAAGTACGTAGTTGAGAATGATCCTTCACCGTATGCCAATTTGCAGGTAGTTAATTTGCTTATCTCTAAGTCGATAGGACTATGGAAGGAATCTTCTAGGAATTCGAAGATAAAGAGAGTTTGAGAATAATTTGGGTTTGGTCCTCAGATTATGAAGATAGTTTGATAGTGAGAAAATATTTAAGTCCTCGGATTTGTAATAAGTCGGCAGATACGTTTTGGCAGGGTATTAAGCATCACTAAAAATATATTAAAATATTAATAAAATTTAACAACGAAAATAATTTATTATAAATTTGTAATAAAATTTATGATGAATTGAAAATTTCGTCGTAAATTAATAACGAAATTAAAAAAACAAATTTATTAAAAATATAAAAATATTTATAACAAATTAAATTTCATCATAATTTTATAATGAAATTGATTTTTTATTATAAATCTGTGATAAAAAATTAATTTTGTTATAAAATTTTACAATAAAATATATATTTATTGCGGAATTTGTAACGAAATTTGAATTTGATATAAATTTTGCGATGAATTTTATTTTCGTTATAAATTTTGTAACGAATTTAGTATTCGTTGTAAATATTCTGATAAATTTAGTATGAAAATATTTTCATGGAAAATTTTCAACTATTTTACGTAAAAGACAATGGCGGAAATTAAGAAATTAGCAATGAATTTATTTTTCATTCTTAATTTTGTGATGAAAAATAAAATTTGTCATCGGATTTTGTGACGAATATGAATTAGTCGTAGAATTTGTAATGATTTATTAATTTGTTGTAAATTTAGCGATAATCGGATGTTATTTCATTCGAGCAATGCAAGGAGGTATACGTATTAAAGGAAATCAGGTAATCTTCTATAAGAATTTATAACTATTGAAACATCTCTCTATATTTCTGCAGCAACTATTCCTGAGTTTAACCTGGAAGAGAATGAAAAGTTTAGCGACGAAAATATTTCATTGGATTTTTTAATTGGCTTTGAATATTTTATTCGTCGTCAATTCTGCGATGAATATTATATTCACCGTCGAATTGGCAACGAATTATACATCGTCGTCGATTTTCGCTAATTATCCACATTCTCTATTTTCCTTCTCACGTGTCCACTTCTCCTACCCAACTCGATCCCCTCCGGTACACATTCTCCACCTCTCCTCTTCTATCGTCGCCATTGCTGGAGCACCTGTGGACGTCGCTGTGCAAGATCGCGGCTGTTGTAGGGAGCTGGAAGTCGGGGGCCATTGCTACGAGCTCGTGTGGCAATTGGCCAAATGTCGTGGGTAGTTGCTGCGAGCTCGTACAGTTGCTTGCTGCTGCGATCGAGCTCGCGGTAGTTTCTGCATGTGAGCACGCGAGCACGCGCCGCCAAGAGCATCGCTCGCATGCGCGTGCTCATGACTGTTGTCGTCGCGATCATGCAGCAGGGAAGGACATCGCAAGGGCACGACGCGGCAGGGGCGTCGATCCTCCCGCGTGCGTACATCGCGATCGTCCTTCAGGTGATCCGTGTGCATGCATAGCGATTGTGCTTCAGGTCACCCTAGTCGTTCATATGGCAGTGGCTTGTCTGGGTCGTTCCCCCAGCTGACACGTTGTTCTAGGCTCCGTGCATGGGTGGTTATCGCCACCTCTGGATCGGACACAACTATTGTGTCGACTCCGGCCCTGCGATGCATGTACTCGACTCATAACAGAATCAACATGTTATCAAATGTGTTCAGTAATATGTAATATACATACAAAATTAATATTTTATTTTTCATATATAGGCTTGTTATACTTTATCCTTTAGGTGATCTACATGTTCGTAAAGTCTTCTGTTGTGAATTCAATCGTTGTTTCCACTAGGACAGGTATATTTGTATATTCAAAAATTTATAGTATTATCATTATATAATATATATAATTAATGTTTAATTTTATGAATTTTTTTTACTATAAATATGTATTATTTGTTTGATATGTTATAGTTTGTAATTAAATATCATACCAAAAATAAGTAAGCACTAGAAGAATTTATTGTTCAATTAAGTTGGATGGAATATGGAAAAAATTGAATTAATTCTTGATATAAATTTGGAAACAAGATAAATGGAGAGAGAAAGAAGTTGGATGTATAAAAAGATTTTATCAAAACGTCGGAGTTTAATCGATGACAAGTGACTTTGTAGGTTGTTGGTTTATATTAGTCGTTCATAATTAATTATTAATTATGGAATGATCATGAGTGACACCTAGTAGTACATCATGATCCTCAATTAACCAGAAAATCAATGGTTGATCTCGGAACTTCTTATGAACTTTCAGTAGCTACAATGAGTCGTGTCTCATTCCTTTCACTCGTCTTATATCCACTTGGTTCAGGATATGGTCTATGTGTCTGTCTCCACTATGTTGACTATGTCACACCTAGCCCAAGTTATACTTCCTTGTCCTGTGGATTCAAATTACTCCCACATGTGTCCAAGAGTACCATACTCTTAACATGTAAATGTTGGGATGTATACTGAAAGTCTAACTTTTGTATGATATCTTCATTTTGAAATAAGAATCACATGATCATTGTTTGTATTTTATATATCTGCATATTGTCTGATACTTTACATTGTAAATAATATGGTGTGTGGTGTCACACAGAAGATCAAGTTATCAGTTCTTTGTAGAGTATAAGTAGAGACTCACAACCAAGATGATTTTGGACAAACCATTAGCATAGTTGTAGTGTGATTTGGTATTCGTTTATCTTGACCATAGAATTATACTAGTACACTTTGTGTGATTCAATTTATACTGATTATATATAATTGAATCAGACCTCAGATATTATAGTGTACATGCTCTTAATCCCGATATAATAATGGCATATGTACTTAGTTTTTATTTCTTTGATTTACCAATGGACGAGATTTATGGGTTAAATCGATTGGCCCGATAAGTTGGGAAATAATATTAGTTACATGGTGTGCCATTGATTATAGGAGGAAACCGTGTCCCATGTATTAGGATGATGATGTCCCCTTGAGGAGCTCATAAGGATCATCATGTAAATCCTTCAGGTGGACATGGTCTAGCATGATGATGAAGTTGAGTGGTACTACTCATGGAGTTAGATGTAAATTAATTAATTGTTAGTAAATTAATTAATTAACGGACATTCGATATCTTAAACACGGAGAGATATTTGTACAAATAATATGTGGAGCCCATATTTATTTATGGGGGTTGGTGAGGTAGATCAATCATAATCCTTTAGTGGAATGGATCATTATATCATTAATGAATCGGGTTTGTGTGGTTCGGATCCATTGGGTGCCCATGATCCAACTCCTCTTCATGGTCCCTATTGTAGTCTATTATATATACCTTATGAAGCCTAGATCTATATAAGAGAGGGAAGAGGCTTGGGCGAAAAAAAGAGCTAAGGGTTTGGAGTTGGTTTTGGGCGGCGGCAACAAGTGGAAGAGTTAGGGTTTTTGTTTTCCTCTCTTCCTAATATTTAGCCAGTGCCTCTTCTTCATCTCTTTAGGGCTGGCGCTCCTTCCTTCAAGCAAAGGCCGATGCTTCATCTTCCTCCTCTCATAGGGCTGACAACAACAAAGGATAGGGTGCATTCTTCCTTTGTCTTGGCCGATTCATCTACTCCCTCTCCTTGGCCGACGACAATAGCCGGCAAGGAGGCTTGGTGGTCGGTACTAGATAGGAGAAGAAGGGAGTTTGTATCTTCCTTTGTTCGGAGAGAGGATGGAAAGAAAGATACATGATCTAGGAGACTTCAATTCTTGGAAGATCGTTGCCCACACAACATCCAAGGAGAGGATTGGTCATACAATAGAAGATCAAGAGGTAAACAAGAGGTATAATTCTTGTTTAGTTTTATTTCTTATTCTATGTAATTGGATTATAATTGTATGATCATGGACCCCGAAGATAAACGCAAAAATTGGCGATCCATACATCATCTATTCCGCGGCCAATTGAGGAAAAAAGTTAGGTTGCTTGAACAACAAGTTTGTTTAAGTGACCACTCAAATCGAATAACACGATGATGGATCGGTTGCTTGGGTAATCCATCTTCGTCTGGATTAATTTTTAATCCAGGGATGTGTGATAGGATCGCCATGCACAAGCGATCGAAATGGGGGTAGCAATGATTTCCCTTCAAGTGGTATCAGAGCCACAGTTTTTCGATTTTGTGTGTTTTGGATTCGGTTACTTTCATGCATTTATCATATATTATATGTGCTGAATAATAATAGGATGTGCGTAGGCTAACTTTTTGCTTGTAGGCATAAGATCCAATTATTATGGCCATATGTGGTTGTATATGATTGTGTGTGTATAATTGTAATATTATTTGAATCCTCAGGGTTGACGAGGCTAGTATTTAATTTTTGTAATTAAGTACGACATTGTTTAGCCACTCTTTTATTTTAGTTTACTTTCGATCTAGATTTCATGTACACTCTTTTGTGGAGTATAGAATCGATGGATGTAAATTAAAATAAATTTTCTCGGCTTGGATCCCCTTCGAAAGGATGGCTTGTACATGACATAGGGAGGAGCGGACGAGGTGCCAACACGACTGGAGACATATTGGAGAACAAAAGCCATAATAGTTGGAAAATTTGTTATTTTTCATATTTATTGCTTTTGATTTATATGCTTGTTGTGCTTCAATAGTTAAAATTCCTCAATTTTAAATTACTAAGTGGTAGAGGGATATTTTTTTTAATTCCCACGACCTCCATTACAATTTGACATGTGATGCAAACAAACTTGTGCGTTGGCTATGAGTGCCTTCCTCCATAAAGGATGAGTTTGTTTTACGGATCACTAGGTCAAATATGGTTATAGGGAGTTATTTAGGAGTGTGTGTACTTCCCCATCGGAAGACACATAATCCGAGATAATTGCCTTAGTATCGGATAATGGTAAACACTTAGATGCAAATAAAAGTATCCTCTCTATCGGAGTCACTGCTTTTATTTGTAGGGTCGAAGAGGAACCAACTATTAATTTTATTTGTCAAAAAGTAAGGTTGACAGGATAATAAAATTAGTGGGTAAAACCTCCTCTTACAAATGTAGAATTCGTATACGTCGACATTATCGTGGCATACGATATTCTCGGTGTTTTGAGGTGTTGGTTGATTTTAAAATTCTATTGTTTGAGGAATCAATAAATTTTTGAAATCTAATGGTTCTGATTTATGTGATTCTTAGGTTTTTCAAAATGACTTTCAACCCACTTGCTGTGATTCTGAAAGAAAACAAACTTACTGGACCTAACTATGTTGATTGGAAAAGGAATCTTGATATTGTCTTAACTGCTGAGGTGTATAAATATATACTCTTCGAAGAGTGTCCTCCTAAGCCTACGGATGATTCTGGTGAAAAGAAGAAAGAGAGTTATATGAAGTGGATCAAGGCTGATGAGATGGCGCGGTGTTACATTTTGACTTCCATGTAAAATGTATTGCAGTATCACCATCAAGCCATGAATACTGTCTATGACATGCTGCTCAATCTCAAGGAACTTTTTAGATACTAGAATCAAATTGCTAGGCAGAAAGCTATGAGGAACTTGATGATGACCACCATTGTTGAGGGAACACCCGTGAGGGATCATGGTCTCAAGTTGATGGCTCATTTGAATCAGCTGGAAGTCCTTGGAGCGGAGATCGATGGGGAAACCCAAGTCGATATCATTCTCCAATCTCTATCTAGGAGTTTTGAGTAGTTTCGCCTGAACTACAACATGAATAAGAGGTTGTATTCGTTGGTGAAGCTTTTGACAGAGAAGCTTTTTCGTCAGAGTTCTCAAGCTTTGGTTGCTCAGAAGGTTTCTACTTCTAAGTCGAAAGATAAGAAGAAGAAGAAACAAGGTGCAGCAAAGGTGGTGGGAGGATCTCAAGGAGGAGTGAAGAAGCCGAATGGCAAGTGCTTCACTTGCAAGCAGACTGGACATTGGAAGACGGATTGTCCCAATCGCAAATAGAACAAAGGTATATCTTTCGGTCTAGTCATTGAAACATGTTAAGCGGTATTATCTACCGGTACCTGGTGTGTAGATACGGGAGCAACTGATCATGTCTGTAACTCTTTGCAGGGGCTCCAAGAAATCAGACGACTAACTGAGGGGAATAAAATTTTGGTTATGAGAAATTTCCTTTATGTACCTTCATTTAGAAAGAATTTAATTTTAGTTTCTAAATTTTTTTTGGATGAATATTCTATTTCTTTTAATGACAGAGTTGCTATAAGAGAATTTGTACACTCTTGAACCAAAAGCTCCCACGATGCAAATAGAAATAAATAACTCATATTTTAAATCTAATAAGAGAAAAGAACCTTCGAAAATGAATCAAACATATCTTTGGCGTATAAGGTTAGGTCATATTAACCTGAGTAGAATTCAAAGGTTGATAGTTGATGGACCTTTGGGTTCATTAGTGGTGGAAGATTTCTCAACTTGCGAATCTTGCTTGGAAGGTAAAATGACTAAGAGGCCTTTTAAGGCCAAGGGGTATAGAGCTAAAGATGTGTTGGAATTGGTTCATTTTGATTAGTATGATCCTATGTCTATCCAGGCTAGAGGTGGTTTTGAATATTTCATCTCTTTTATAGACGATTATTCAAGATATGGATATATTTACTTGATGCGCCGCAAGTATGAAAGCTTTGACAGGTTCAAAGAATTTAAGGCTGATGTGGAGAAATGTCAAGGTAAAAGTATCAAGACACTACTATTTGATCGTGGCGGTGAGTACCTCTTAGGAGAGTTTAGGAGTTACTTATCAGAGGTTGGGATTCAATCCCAATTGTCAGCACCTGGTACACCCCAGCAGAATGGTGTGGAGGAGCGAAGGAATAGGACTCTTATAGAGATGGTTAGATCGATGATGAGTTATTCTGAGTTACCAGGTTCGTTCTAGGGGTATGCTCTGGATACAACAGTGTATATTTTGAACTTGGTACGATTTAAATCAGTACCTTCTACTCCCACAGAATTATGGATTGGGAGAAAGCCTAGTCTGAGACATATTCGGATTTGGGAGAGTCCAGCACATATGCTGAAGGGAGATGCTGGTAAGTTGGAACCTCGTACAAAAGTGTGCTTGTTCGTAGGCTATCCTAGAGGAACAAAAGGTGGTTTGTTCTATAGTCCTAGAGATCAGAGGGTGATCGTTAGCATGAATGCTTGATTTTTAGAGGAAGACTATGTGATGAACCACAAGTCCATGAGCAAGATTGTTCTAGAGTTAAGAGGGGAAGTCTCTACTTCAGTACCAACGGTATAAGAGGATATACCATAAGTGACTGCATCGCGTGTCACAGAGGATACACAAGTGATACCTCATCGTAGTGGGAGGGTTGTTAGACAACCTGAGAGGTTTTTGTTCTTGGGAGAATTTTTTGATTTGGTCTCTGACGAACATGAGTCTGATCCCTGGACATATGACGAGGCAATCCAAGATAAAGATGCGGTATCTTTGCAAAGGGCAATGAACTTTGAGAAAGAATCTATGGATTTAAATCAGGTCTGGGAGCTAGTAGAATCACCCAATGGTGTAAAAGCCATTGGATGCAAGTGGATCTACAAAAGAAAGAGAGGAACATACGGGAAGGTTGAGACCTTTAAAGCAAGGCTTGTTGCGAAGGGGTATACTCAGAAAGAGGGTATCAATTATGAGGAGACTTTTTTATCGGTATCCATACTTAAGTCTATCCGGATTCTCTTATCTATTGATGCTCATATGGATTTATGAGGTTTGGCAGATGGATGTCAGGACAGCTTTCCTTAATGGAAGTCTTGAAGAAAACATCTATATGGAACAACCAGAGAGATTCATTGCAAAGGGCAAATAACATCTTGTGTGCAAGCTTAATCGGTCCATCTATTGATTGAAGCAAGCTTCAAGATCTTAGAACATCCTCTTTGATGAGGTAATCCAGTCATATGGATTTATTCAAAGTTCGGATGAGTCTTGTGTATACAAGAGATATGACGAAAACTTAGTGGTATTTCTTATACGATACGTAGATGACATTTTGCTCATTGGCAACAATGACAAAGTGTTAATAGATGTAAGGGTATGATTGTCCAAACATTTTGATATAAAGGACTTGAGAGAAGTGAGACACATCCTTGGGATTAAGGTTATAAGGGATCGCAAGAAAAGGATGTTGTGCTTATCTCAAGCTTCATACATAGACACTATTTTGGCCCGTTTTAGCATGCAGAACTCCAAGAAAGGTTTTCTACCTTTTAGGCATGGAGTACCTTTATCTAAAGAAATGTGTCCTAGAACATCAAAGTGTTGGTGCAATCGGCCCAGGTCACGATTGACCAGACTCGAGTTTGACTTGAGTGATGTTTTGATGTTTGACAAAGGGATTTGACAAAGTGGTTTGGCATTGATGTTTGACATTAATGTCGGTTAATATGTTGGGGAGATTGTTGGAGCAATCGACCCGGGTCATGTTTGACCAGACTCGAGTTTGACTCGAGGAAGACCTTGATGGTTGACTGGGGTTGACCATGTGATTATGGGAAAGTCCAAGCATGGGTCTTGGCAAGGTAAAGTCCAAGTCATGGGTACTTGGCATGGAAAGTCCAAGTGGGACACTTGGCATTTGGTAAAGTCCAAGTCTTGAGCACTTGGCATGAAAAGTCCAAGTGGGACACTTGGCATGAGAAGTCCAAGCATGGGTCTTGGCAAATGAGAAGTCCAAGCATGGGTCTTAGCAAATGGAAAGTCCAAGCATGGGTCTTGGCATGGAAAGTCCAACATGGGTTGGCAAGGGAAAGTCCAAGCTTGAGTCTTGGCATTTGGAAGTTCAAGGGGATTGATATTGGCAGCGTAAAGTCCAAGCGGAGTCTTGGCGGCGTAAGTCCAATGTGCCTTGGCGGTGTAGACACCGTTAGCATAACATAGCCGAGGGAAGCACCTAGAGGCTAGCGCGATGGATGAACAAGTCATGGATGACTTGGAGGGATCCGAGAGGCGTGAGGCTGATGGAGGTGGCTAGAAGGCTTAGGTCTAGGCTAAGGGTGGTCTAGCAAGTATGGGGGCACCATACTTGGGTTAAAACCTCATGTTTGAGGTTGGCAGTCGACTGACATTATGGTCGGTTTGACTGTCGTGAGTCGACTTGAGTTATTTGTAGTTAAGAGCCGGGCGCTCTGGCGTGACGCTCATTGGAAGCGATCAAATCGATGGGTACGTGATCGGCGCCAAGGGTCGTGATCGATCGCTAGTTCTGTCGAGCGCAGGCGGCCGTCGCCGGCGGCGATTGACTACGGCGTTGGCGATCGAAGAGATCCGTTGGAGTTTTTCCAGCGTGGATCGATCCGTTGTCTCACGACAACAGTGGCATCAGTCGACTGGTGACTTATGACAGTCGACTGATAGGCGGAAATCCAGCCCGACGCAGGTTATAAAGGCAGCCCGGAAGGAGGGTTTTTAAAGTTTTTTTCTTGGGCGAAATTGAAGGGGGAAGTTGGTGCTTTCCAGTCCTTCAAAGCTAGTTCAAGGCAATCAAAGATCAAGCAATCCAAAGCTCTTGTAAAGTTGTTTTTCCTTTACTTGCATTGTATTTCTTACTTGTATTTGCTTGTATCTTGTGTATTACTTAGTGTAATCCTTGTACGAGGTTTCTCCGTCTCCGGATTGTTCCGAGAAGGAGTTATTATTGATTAGTGAGTGCGTGTGCATCACTAGGGCTCTTTAGAGCTCGATCCGTGGAGTAGGAACCATTCGGTTCCGAACCACGTTATATACTTGTGTTCGTGATTGTTGTATTTCGTTATTGCTTTCATTTCTATATTCCGCTGCGCTAACGAAATTGTAGACACGATCACGATTGAATTCCATCGACGTACGGTCAACGCTATTCACCCCCCCTCTAGCACCGTCAAATCTCCAACAAGTGGTATCAGAGCAAGGTTGCTCTTCAACGGATTAACAACCGGGAGCAAGAAGCTAGAGGGTGAAGATGGAAGTCCAAGGGCAATTAAGATGGGATATCAACACCCCAATTCCGTATGCTTTCTATGGACGAGAAGGTTTCAATTCTTGGAAGGCGAGAATTGAAGATTTTTTGATGATGAGAGACCTTGAGGAGTGGTCCGCATTGATGGAAGGATTTGAATATCCTAAGGGACCAAAGGGAGGGTTTCTCAAGAAGAAGAAATGGAGTGAGGAGCAACTCCAACAATTCGATAAAAACAAGAAGGTAATCAAATTCATTTTTGATTTAATTCCTAATGACCTCTTGTGTAGCCTAGGTGACTATGTGGATGCTAAGGAGCTATGGAGTGATTTGGCCAAGCTCCATGAAAGCCTGTCATCGGTCCAAGAAGAAGGATCATCACCCTCTCAAGATCAAGAAGAAACATCTAAAGATCTTGAGGATTCGGAAGTTGATAGGGAATCAACATCCGGATCGGAGAAGGAAGTAGAATCGGAAGTTGATAGGGAGTCAATTTCCGAGTCGGTAGAATAAGTGGAAGAAGTAGAAAAAACATCCACCTCTAGGATTGAGGGGGAGGAAGTTAGACCATCCACTTCGGAGCAAGAGCAAAGTCAAGAAGAAGCTTCTACTTCTGGTCAAGAAGAAGAGCAAGTTCAAGCTTCCACCACCGAACTAGGTAACTCAAGCAATTTGGTTTTAAATAAAAAACATATAATTTGCTTTGAGTGTAGGGAAAGTGGGCATTACAAGAGTAGGTGCCCAAAGAAGATTAGGAAAGCTCCACCGGCACCAAAAGTCAAGGATGCCGGTTCCCCAACACCTAAAGGCAAGGAGCACATCATATGCTTCAAGTGCAACTCAAAGGGGCATTATCGGAGTCAATGCCCTAGGGGGAGGAAGAAGGGGCAAGAAGGAGCATCACATGTAGGGGGAGCTAAGGCTAACCCTAAGGTATATTTTAGTAATGTTCTTTCTAATTCTTATAGTCAAAAGCATGCTAGGAATAATTTCAATAGTCTTGCTATTTATCATAAAGAGCATGCTAGAAGTAAGGAATTTTGTTTAGGAGCTAAAAATATTCACTTAGATAATAGGGAGAAATTTGGGACTAATATCCCTAAAAACAACTTATCTAAGGACAAACCAAGGTCAAATAACTCTAGAAAATTTTTACCTAGGGAGACAATTAGAAAGGTGCAAGAGCACCTAGGTCTAAACCCTAAATGGACTAGGCATATGCCTAGAAAGTCTCATGCCCAAGATTTAAATCAAAATGCTAAAATTGGGCAATTAGAAAAGGAAAATCAAGTCTTGAGGTCAAGGCTTGAAAAACTTGAAAAGACCCTAAGTAAGATACAAAATCAATTTAAAGGGTCTAATGGTCAAAGTCAAAGGTCCAAATGTCAAAGTCAACACCTAGGACCTAAGAGTCAAAAGTCAACTATGGGCAAGCAAGGTTTGGGTCACAAACCTAAGCCCAAGGTGACTTACCATAGTGTTCCATTAGATTATGGAACACTAACTAGGTCTAGGAAGACCAAGGTAAATAGGGAGGTTATCCCTAGAGTTGACCAAAGGGTGTGCCTAGTGGCTAGGGTTTCAAGGAAACCTAGGGTGGCCACTAAGAAGGTTGCAAGGGGAGTTACCCCTAGAGTCAACCTAGGTAAGACCCAAATAACCAAGGCTAACAAGCCTAGGAGGGTCATTAGGAAGGTATCTAGGGAGGTTATCCCTAAGGAATACCTAATTAACCCTAGGAGCTCAAATCGGTTTTTGGTTCCTAAGAGCGTGATTGATTCACGCTAGATGGGTTTAGGGTGTGCCAACCTTGATTGGATGAGTAGTTAACTCAATCATGGTAAAGGTGGCACTTTAGGATGTTTTCAAGGTGAAGGTTACCTTGGAAATAGATTTGAATTATAATCCTAAAAGATTTTAGGATGTGCCAATATTATTTGAGAAGCTTGATAAAATGGTCAAATTGGCACAATTTAGGTTTAGAGGTCGTAGTGTGCCATTTTGGGTTTTTGGCACACTTGGGAAAATTTAGGTTAATATGGCAAAATATAATTACTTATATCAAATGGAAATTAATATTAAAATTTAGGTATACTTATACCTATACTTTTTACTTGCCATGATTTGTTTGCCATATGCCATGACATGACATCATGCTTATGTTCTATCATTTATATGTCATGAGTATGCTTAGGGATTAAGGATAAATGTCATGTGTTTTTAGATTTCATTTTATGCCATGACATCATGATTATGAGCATATGCTTATTTATATCATTTCTAATGTCATAATCATTCATGCATTTAAGACAATTTGATTGAAATTGATTTAAGGACAATGACATGACTTGGAGTCCTATTTATAAGGGAATCAAGTAGAGTTGCCTTAGAGAATGCATGAAACCCTAGATTAGGATGAACAAAACCCACATCTCACATCCAATTGACATGTATGTATATTTATACACCTTAGATACATGTGAGATGCTAGGATATGAGTTGAGTTCAAGGTGCATAGTTTTTGCATCTAGATGAACTAAAACTCATCTTGTTTAATTTGTGGATCATTGGGAGAGTATGTGTACAAGTCATGTACATAGAGCCCAAGGAATTTGATCCAAAATAAGGTTTTGAAAATATTTTAAAATCATTTTGAAAAACCTTGGTGAAGTCTATCTTTTGATAGCAATCACCATTGATAGAGTTGATACAAAATAGGGCCAAAATATTGAAAATTTCAATGGTTTTGAGTTTTGTATCAAACTCACTATTTTATGGGTAAAATAATTTTCAAATATTTTTCACCCATTTTGTGTGTCATAAGTATTATACGTATGAATTTTCATGATTTTTCGAATTACGTATAATTATTTATGAATTTTCAAAATCCATTTCTGATAGCTGAAAATCGAGATTTTTATCGATCGGCCTGTGCAATGCAATCGATCGATGTGAGTGGAAGTCGACCGATTCATCTTGTCGACTGCCAGGTCTGATTTCGGGTTAACAAGGTTTGTTTAGCCCGTGTTCAGCTATGGAAAAGGTTCCTAATCACTCCTAACCCTAGGATATGCTTTAGGAAGCATTATAAAAGGTGAAAATCCATTGGATATGGATTAGGAGAAGTGTTAGGTCAAAGTATCAAATTTAGGGTATGGAAAGTTCAAGTTTGAACTTAGAACCTTAATTTTGATGGTTTAGAGTTCCTATTGGCTTAGGGGCTTCCCAAGGACATTGTTGGTGCAATGGTC
The DNA here is from genome assembly GCA_025175895.1 of Wurfbainia villosa. Taxonomy (NCBI): domain Eukaryota; kingdom Viridiplantae; phylum Streptophyta; class Magnoliopsida; order Zingiberales; family Zingiberaceae; genus Wurfbainia; species Wurfbainia villosa. Next base: position 20,971,783 of record CM046004.1, on the reverse strand, counting down.
AAGGGAGAGCAAGCCTTTAGGGGGAGGTATCCATCTTGGGATGATGGATGTGTTTTTCTCCTTGAAGAGGAGAAGTTATTGGGAGAGTATCATCAATTGGGAAAATTGATGGGTTTTTGATACCCAATTTGGAAATTGGGAGAGAGTATAGGATTGCCTCTCTTGAGTGATATGTGAATTATCACTAGGAAGATGGTAGGCATCCTAGGTGTTTATTTTTGGATCAAGGGGGAGATTGTAAGATCTCATTGGGATATGAGACATTGACCTCCTTGGAGAGAAAACCTTTTTGATGTTAGTCAAAAAGGGGGAGAATGTTTGGGGGAGAACATTTGGAGAGTGTTTACCAATTTGGGATAATTGGTAAGGGATTTGAGTTAGTGGTCTAACTCAGATGATTTGTTTGGTTTTTGTCAAACATCAAAAAGGGGGAGATTGTTGGTGCAATCGGCCCAGGTCACGATTGACCAGACTCGAGTTTGACTCGAGTGATGTTTTGATGTTTGACAAAGGGATTTGACAAAGTGGTTTGGCATTTATGATTGACATTAATGTCGGTTAATATGTTGGGGAGATTGTTGGAGCAATCGACCCGGGTCATGTTTGACCGGACTCGAGTTTGACTCGAGGAAGACCTTGATGGTTGACTGGGGTTGACCATGTGATTATGGGAAAGTCCAAGCATGGGTCTTGGCAAGGTAAAGTCCAAGTCATGGGTACTTGGCATGGAAAGTCCAAGTGGGACACTTGGCATTTGGTAAAGTCCAAGTCTTGAGCACTTGGCATGAAAAGTCCAAGTGGGACACTTGGCATGAGAAGTCCAAGCATGGGTCTTGGCAAATGAGAAGTCCAAGCATGGGTCTTGGCAAATGGAAAGTCCAAGCATGGATCTTGGCATGGAAAGTCCAACATGGGTTGGCAAGGGAAAGTCCAAGCTTGAGTCTTGGCATTTGGAAGTCCAAGGGGATTGATATTGGCAGCGTAAAGTTCAAGCGGAGTCTTGGTGGCGTAAGTCCAATGTGCCTTGGCGGTGTAGACACCGTTAGCATGACATAGCCGAGGGAAGCACCTGGAGGCTAGCGCGATGGATGAACAAGTCATGGATGACTTGGAGGGATCCGAGAGGCGTGAGGCTGATGGAGGTGGCTAGAAGGCTTAGGTCTAGGCTAAGGGTGGTCTAGCAAGTATGGGGGCACCATACTTGGGTTAAAACCTCATGTTTGAGGTTGGCAGTCGACTGACATTATGGTTGGTTCGACTGCCGTGAGTCGACTTGAGTTCGATCAGCTCGTTAAGAGCCGAATCGCTCGCGATCGCTATCGAGCAGCCGAATCGATGGAATGATCGATCGCCAAGGGTCGACATGATCGCTAGTTCTGTGTCGAGCAGCCGACGACTACGGCGTCGCCAATGTTGGTAGTCGACTGCCAAGAGATCCATTGGAGTTTTTCCAATGTGGATCGATCCGTTGTCTCACGACAACAGTGGCATCAGTCGACTGGTGACTTATGACAGTCGACTGATAGGCGGAAATTCAGCCCGACGCAGGTTATAAAGGCAGCTCGGAAGGAGGGTTTTTAAAGTTTTTTTCTTGGGCGAAATTGAAGGGGGAAGTTGGTGCTTTCCAGTCCTTCAAAGCTAGTTCAAGGCAATCAAAGATCAAGCAATCAAAAGCTCTTGTAAAGTTGTTTTTCCTTTACTTGCATTGTATTTCTTACTTGTATTTGCTTGTATCTTGTGTATTACTTAGTGTAATCCTTGTACGAGGTTTCTCCGCCTCCGAATTGTTCCGAGAAGGAGTTATTATTGATTAGTGAGTGTGTGTGCATCACTAGGGCTCTTTAGAGCTCGATCCGTGGAGTAGGAACCATTCGGTTCCGAACCACGTTATATACTTGTGTTCGTGATTGTTGTATTTCATTATTGCTTTCATTTCTATATTCTGCTGCGCTAACGAAATTGTAGACACAATCACGATTGAATTCCATCGACGTACGGTCAACGCTATTCACCCCCCCTCTAGCACCGTTAAATCTCCAACACAAAGGATATAGAGGAGATGAAGGCGGTTCCTTATGCTTCGGTTGTAGAAAGCCTCATGTATGCTATGTTATGTACGAGGGCGGATATTGTTAGTGAAAGCCCTAGAGCCAATCATGTGATGATTGTTGTATGGACTTTATTGCATCATATTTCTATTTATAAAGGCATGGTTATTATATTTACTTGTATTGGTGCCAAATAACTAAATATAATAATGTCCTTGAGTAGTAGGTTCTTATCTATATCAATCGATTGGTTGAATCGATAATGAGATGATATAGAGAACACTACTCTTAATCATTCCTAGTCGAGTATTAACATTCAGGGACAATGTTAATGCGTAGAGACTAGCATGTAGGTCAACAAGATGACTTGATCTCATAAGTCATGGATATGAGATATCAAGTTGACACATGGGTATGTATTGGAGAATGTATACTGAATGACCCGCCATGAGAAAGTATCATGGATCATTATATGAGTGTCATATACTTTCTCATGTGGCTATTAGTATGATTATTAGTCCTTAAACCTGAAGCCACCATGGTTCCCTACATAAGGAGTTGCATACTTTGGCTTCGTCAAACGTCACCCGTAAATGGGTGGACTATAAAGGCGATTACTGGGTATGTAACAAATTATGCGGAGGGATGTGAGTGATGTAGATGGGATCTATCCCTCCTATATGACGGGGGTGATATCAATATTCTTGATAGAGTGAGACCACTAAGTGCATGGCCATGCCCAAATGAGTCAATCTGAGATATTGAGCTCATTTGATTAGAGTGAGTCTACTTGGGGTTCAAGATTTAGATTGTACCGAGGATGACACGGTCTATGCCTCGATTGGTCAATCTAGATGTCAAGGATAGAGGGACATTGTCACATATTGTGAGAGTCACAATTAGTAGTCACAAAGGTGATGTTGGAGCTCAACATTCTTGTAACTTGGGTAGAAATGATGTGTTGCTAGATACCGCTCATTGCTTATGTTCCTAAATCGGTTTAGGGACATTGCCAACGTTACAAGAACCTATAGGGTCACACACATAAGAGCAATTAGATGGAGATTAGGTTCATATAATGAACCATGAGGATTAGGGATGAACCAAATTGGATTAAGAGTAATCCAAATTAGACTAATTGAGTTAGACTCAAGTTGATTCAAGTGTTGAATGAGTCTAATTTAGATTTGATTCATCAAATCAATTTAAATTAAATGAATAGAGATTCATTAAATTAAATTGACTTAAGTCAAGTGGTTAGATTTGATCAACCATGGGAGATTAGAGGTCAAGTTTGACTTGACTTGAGAGGGAAGATGAAAGGTCAAGTTTGACTTGACCAAATGCCATGTCATGATGATGACTTGGCATGGCCGGCCAAGGATGATGCTCCACATCATCATTGACTTTGTCAATTGGTGCCACATCATGAGGGAGACCAAGGGTCATGGGAGTTATATGCATGCATGTAACCCCCTTCCTTGAAGTGGCAGGGTCATAGAGGTTATATGCATGCATGTAACCCCCTTCCTTGAAGTGGCCGGCCACTTTAGGGAGGTTTCATTTGTGAGTTACTCATTCCATCATCTTAAACTTTGGATCATCTTCCTCTCAAGCTCTCTCCCTCTCCCAACCTCCTTGGCCGAAATTCCTAAAGGAGTTCTAGCACACTCTAAGGCATTTTTCTCCACCTATTGCTTGTGTGGATACCAATAGAGGAGTGTGCACTTGACACTCTCGAGTTCAACCTTTTTGGGCGGGATTTGCGAAGGGCATCGCATCGAGGGTAATAATCTCACCTCTTAGATCTAAAGTAGATCTAGGGTTTTAGTAAGCACATACATGTTTTATAATTTTTATACTTCGCACGGATCCGTGGCCGGGGCTTCCGAGGTTTCCGCAACGCAAAAAGCGGTTTTTGCGGCTCGGAAAAACCCAACAGTGGTATCAGAGCCACGTGCGAAGCATGTATGTGTTTCGTCTTTGTAATTTTTGTATTAGATATAAAAATTACAGATTTATATGTTTCTGTAAATTTCCTAATTTTATAGAAGTTTTGGGTATTTTTCTCAAAGAGTCGAAGCAACAAGTGTTGGGACACTTGTAGGCTTCAACCGTCGAGAAAAACTCTCCGAAACGGCGAGTTCTCGCTTTAGGTTTTTGGGACAGCGACTTAAGTCGCTGTAGGATCGTAGTAGGGACACTCGCAAAGTTAATTTTGCGAGTATGGGCGCTTCCCTATCCCCGAAAGGGGCTTTGTCCCGCGATCGCGTCCGGAAACCGCTTAGCGGGACCGTTACGGAGAGGTGACTCATTAATTTGAAAAGAAAAAATTAGGAAAAATTATAGAAATTTATGTAAAAATACATAATTTAGAATTATGTATAATTCTGTGATTGTCATGGCCCAATGTCCCCAATTTGATTGGATTATGTGTGTTGTAATTCATAATACGGCTTGCGTGCCGTTTTATGGTTGTGCGTGTTGTATAGTGTATGCGACCTGCGCGTCGTACCTCTTCTTTTGATATTCTAATTGTAATTAGTTTTTAGACTCGAATGTAACTCGAGTTTCATATTTGTAATGTACAAAATGGAGCGGTGGAAAGTCCACTCGAAGACGAGATTACGAGAAGGGTGACGACGACACATGGCGGTCAAAGGAAGCGTTTGGAGAAGCCGCTAGCCTTAGGTTGACCGTCCAATCTTCTCATTGGCTTGAGAAGATCGTAGTAGGGCCATGACTATATCACATTTAATTATATATATATATGTTGATATATATATATAATTGATTTTGCTTGTATCTATGTGATGCATGCTAGTAGAATAATGCATGTATGTATATGATGCATGCTAGGATAATTTTCTTGTATGTATATGATGCATGCTAATATAGGATAATAAAGGCCTAAATGCGTATAAGATACATATTACGATTAGATTAGATCATAATCGAATCAACTCGAAAATGCCTACCGAGCCTTGATACCCATCACTACCTCGATCATTTGTTGTTGTTGAATCTGCCAAAGCAGAGCAACGCATATACTTAGTACTTATTTCTTTGATTTACCAATGGGCAAGATTTATAGTGTAAATCGATAGGCTTGGTAAGTTGGGAAATGATATTATTTATATGGTGTACCGTTGATTATAGGAGGAAACCGTGTCCTATATATTAGGATGATGATGTCCCCTTGAGGAGCTCATAAGGTTCATCATGTAAACCCTGTAGGTGGACTTGGTCCAGCATGATGATAAGATTGAGTGGTACTACTCATGGAGTTAGATGTTGATTAATTAATTGTTAGTAAATTAATTAATTGACGGACATTCGAGATCTTAAACACGGGGAGATATTTGTACAATTAATATATGGAGTCCATATTTATTTATTGGGGTTGGTGAGGTAGATCAATGATAATCCTCTAGTGGAATGGATTATCATTAATGGATCGGACTTTATGTGGGCTAGATCCATTGGGTGGCCAAGATCCAACTCCTCCTCATGATCCCTATTGTAGCCTATTAAAACCCTCATGAAGCCTAGATCCGATGGTGGAAAATGAAACTCTAGATTCGAAGGTGGAGATTAAATCTCTAGATCCAACGGTGGAGATTAAATCTCTAGATTCGATGGTGAAGATTAAATCTCTAGATCCGACGGTTGAGATTAAATCTGTAGATCTGACGGTGGAGATTAAAAGGAGGCTTAAGCCTAACTCTATAAATAAGGCTTAAGGGGTGGGCGGCAAGGAGAACTCAAGGAGATTAGGGTTTTGGTTTGGGCGGCTAGGGTTTGGGAATTGGCTTGGGCGGCAACAAGTTGGGAGATTAGGGTTTGTTTCCTTCTCTTCCTAAGGAGTAGCCGGCGCCCATATTCTTCCTCTCTACTTTTGCTGGCGCCCATCCCTCTTCATATATTCTTCATTGGATGACAGCAACAAGGGTAAAAGGTTCTTCCTTTGTAGCTCTTGGCCGGCGTCCATACCATCTCCTATATCCTCTCCTTGGCCAGCGGCAACATCAAGTTCCTTGGCTTGGTGGTCGGTTCTAGATAGGAGAAGGAGTTTTGTTTTATTCTTCCCTTCATTTGGAGCGAGCAAGGAAGGGAAGAACATGATCTAAGAGGCTTCAACTCTTGGAAGATCATTGCCCACACAACGTCCAAGAGGAGGATAGGACATATGATAGAAGACCTTTAGGTAAACAAGAGGTATAATTCTTGTTTTTCTTTCCTTTTTTTTCTTTGTATATTGTATGTATTGTATGTAGCTAATTTACTTGGACCCCAAAAATAAACACAAAAATTGGCGATCCGTACATCGTCTATTCCGTGGCTAATCGAAGAAAAGAGGTAGGTTACTTGAACAACAAGTTTGTTCAAGTGACCACTCAAATTGAATAGCACGATGATGGATCGGTTTCTTGAGAAATCTCTCTTCGTCAAGGATTATTTTTTTTTAATCTGGGGATGTAGATGGGATCGCCATGCACTAGCGACCAAGTTGAAGTGGGAAGCAAAGTTTCTCCCTTCAAGTGGTATCAGAGCTTCAGTTCCAAAACCTTCAAGTGGTATCAGAGCCACGGTTTCCAGTTTTGTGTATTTTGGATTCGGTTAATTTTATGCACTTATCATATATTGTATATGCCGGATGATAGTAGGATGTGCATAGGCTATCTTTTTTGCTGCAGGCATAAGATTCAACTATTATAGCCATATGTGTGTGTCTGTGATTGCATGTGTGGAATATTATTTGAATCCTCAGGGTTGACGAGGCTAGTATTTAATTTTTTTTAATTAAGTACGACATTGTTTAGCCACTCTTTTATTTTAGTTTACTTTCGATCTAGATTTCATGTACACTCCTTAGAGTATAGGATCGATGGATGTAAATTAAAATAATTATTCTCGTCTCGGATCTCCTGATGGCTTGTATTGTCACGCCTGCCCTTTTTGGACCAGAATCCGGAAGGGGCGGCGCGTGACGCGACCGTACATACATACATTACTTACAGCGGAAGACTTTATACATATTTCGTACTTCTTACAGCGGAAGACTTTAGACTTATTTTTTTTTCTTTTAAAATATAAACATGCATTGACATATATATATACTTCTTCTTCTTAACATAGAGCATGCATCATAACATATATAGATACTTCTTCTTACTTCTTCCTTACTTCTTCTTATTAACATAGAACATGCATCATAACATATATAGATACTTAGTGCTTAGTTCAAGTTCATAAACATCATCATCATAGGGAGACATAAATAAGGACATCCATAAACATCATCATCATAGGGAAACATATATATATAGACCTAACGGATCTTCTCCACCATGCCACTACCACACACATTTGGCCCCTCCTGCTGCTCCCTTTAGTTTATCCATCCCTTACCCTTATCTGCAGTACGAGGGAAAGATAAACTATAAGCACATAGGCTTAGTAAGATCCTGTCCTACTAACAAAAACCATACATCGACATTAATCATGACATGTAACATTTATAACATATAAGCAACATAACATGTAACTTACATGGCATAATCAACTTAACATGTAGCATAAGTAACATAAGTAAACATAACATGTATCATCCATAACATGACAGCATAACAGGTATCATCTATAACATAGCAACATATCATGTAAATATATGACTTAATCAAACATAACATATAACATATGTAACATAGCAAATCATCATAACATACAACATATATATATGACATATCAAACATAACATACATCATATGTAACATAGTGGCATAAACATGACATATCAAATATAACATGCAACATATATATGACATATCAACATAGCATGTGAACATAACAATCTAATCATGTAACATATGCAGGATGCTTTTGAAAACATATATTATAGGTACGTAAACATAATCTCAACATATTTGGGCCCGACATTGTACCACTTCTTCATTATCATAGCGCGCTTCCCTAAATAGACCCGAGGTTGCAAGTCTCGAACCTACTAGGTTACTAGGCCCGATCTTAGTCCGTCGACCTAGGGCAATCGTCATAGCGTAGAAGCCCATCCTAGGCCCGAGTCTTACTCCATCGACCTAGGGCATCTTGGAGCCCATCCCGTACTAGGCCCGAGTCTTATTCCATCGACCTAGGGGCAATCATACATAGAAGCCCATCCTAGGCCCGAGTCTTATTCCATCGACCTAGGGCATCTTAGGAGCCCATCCCTTCTTGGACCTTGTTAAGGTCTTGGTACAAGCCATGTATGTAAAATACTTATATGCTTTTATTATAACATAGCTTATTTCATTTTGCAAACATAGCATACTTCATTTCATAACATATCATACTTCACTTCATGAACATATCATTTTTCGTTTCATAAACATATCATACTTCATTTCATAAGCATATCATACTTCATTTCATAACATATCATACTTCATTTCATAAACATTTCATACTTTGTTTCATAATCATATCATATTCATTTTGTGAACATATCGTTTTTCATTTCATAATCATATCGTATTTCATTTCATAACATATCTTAAGTATCACATACACATAGGGCATGGCATAAGGCATAACCATCAAGAGTAGGTGAACACTAACCTAAGGCATGTTATCTTCATCTAGCATCATTTAATATCACAAGTCATCATGAACTCACCCAACATAAAACACATGTTAACCTAACTAAATTAACATACAAACAACATCATATGCATACAAACATGGAATAAAACTTCATTGAAGCATCCATACAAGGGGGGGGGGGGTCGAATTGTCCTTGTAGGTTTTAGGGCTAGTCTTTTACCCTAATTCAACTAACATACTAACAACATCATATGCATACAAACATGGAATAAAACTTCATTGGAGCATCAACACAAGGGGGGTGGCCGAATGGTCCATGTAGGTTTTTAGGGATAGTCTTTTACCCTAATTCAACTAACATACTAACAACATCATATGCATACAAACATGGAATAAAACTTCTTTAGAGCATCAATACAAGGGGTGGCCGAATAGTCCTTAGAGGTTTCTAGGATTAACCTTTAACCTAATCAACCCTACACCTTAACTTCATCATGTGCATGTAAGAATAAGGTATAGAACATTAATAAAACACCAACAATCCATGTTGGCCGAATGGTTTAACATAGCATAGAACTTCATTAAAACCTTAAAAACATGGCTTGGCCGAATGGATCTTGGAGGCTTTTAGGGTTAACTTTTAACCTAATCCATTTTACATCTTATCATCATCATGTACTTACAAAACATAGCATATAACTTCATTGAAACCTTAAAAACATGGCTTGGCCGAATGGATCTTGGAGATTTTTAGGGTTAACTTTTAACCTAATCCATTTTACATCTTATCATCATCATATACTTACAAAACATAGCATACAACTTCATTGAAACCTAAAAAAAACATGGCTTGGCCGAATGGATCTTGGAGATTTTTAGGGTTAACTTTTAACCTAATCCATTTTACATCTTATCATCATCATATACTTACAAAACATAGCATATAACTTCATTGAAACCTAAAAAAACAAGGCTTGGCCGAATGGATCTTGGAGATTTCTACACAAAACAACCAACCGGTAGCTACTCGTATGCAGGTGAGGGATACTTACATCCTTCGCGTTTCTTTTTGGTTGGAAAAATAACCTAAAGGAAGCAACCTAGCCTTGCTTCTTGCTTGGATGGGGTTCGGCCAAAGGATGAAGAGGGAGCTCTAGAATTCGGTGAGGAAGAAGAAGAGGAGGAGAAATGAAGTTTTGATAACTCATGCCCCCTCATTTCCCCTATTTATTCATTTGAAGAGTCCCTTGATCTCCCTTACACTTAACCATAATTTCTCCTATTCCTCTAATGATATAATCCTATTGGGCTTCTGCTTAGTCGATGCATCTATAGGGCTTCGCTATCTCTAGAGGTTTGGGGTTCAATTCCTAGGCCTTGCATCCCTTTTTGGCTCCTTTTCTTTTATTTTTGAAAGAGCCCACATAAAGTCCCTATAATCATACAAAATTTCTTATAAAATTTCTAGAGCTTGGGATGAAAAAGGAAGGAAGGGAAATGGGGAATTCGGCTAAGGATGAGGAAGAAGGAGAATGAAGAAAGAAAGTGGGGTTTTACTTCCTCTCTTCTCTTAATTCTCCTCTTTAATACCTAGGGAATGAACACTCTTCATCCTTCCCATCTATATTCTTTGTATATTCTTTATATATCTTATCCATGAATCATCCTATGGTTTTGTACATTCTTTATATATCTTATCCATAAATTATCCTAGGGTCTAGTGGTGTCAAGGCTACCTCCCTATTAGGAGGTTCAGGGTTCAAATCCTACCTATAACCATTTTTTATTTTATTTTATTTTAAACCTTTTATGGCCTTAAAACCTATATAATTACTTTGCATAGTTTAGAATTTTGCGGGCGTTACATGTATATGGCGTAGGGAGGAGCAGACGAGATGACGATATGACGGGAGGCATATTGGAGAACAAAAGCCATAATAGTTGGAAAATATTTTTTCATATTTATTGCTTCTTGTTTGATATGCATGTCGTGTGCTAGGAAAATTCCTCAATTCTAAATTACTAAGTGGGAGAGGGATATTTTTTTTAAAAATTCCCACGACCTCCATTACAATTTGACATGTGATGCAAACAAACTTGCGCATCGGCTCTGAGTGTAGGGTCAATATGGTGGCCGGCTAGAGGGGGGGTGAATAGCCCTCTTTCGTATGATGACGAAATTTGCTCATCTACAAAGAATATTAGCGCAACGGAAAATACAAACGAAAAATAATAAAGACAAGCAAGATACTAAACAATGCTAACACAATATATAACGTGGTTCACGGCCTTGCCACTAATCCATGGTCCGATTCGTCCACGGTGAATCACTCCGCAACCAATCCACTATTGGTCTCTCCCTTTTGTTGGTGCAATCGGCCCAGGTCACGATTGACCAGACTAGAGTTTGACTTGGGTGATGTTTTGATGTTTGACATAGTATGTTTGACATTGATGTCGATTAATATTTTGAGGAGATTGTTTATACAATCGACCCAGGTTATAATTGACCAGACTCGAGTTTGACTCGAGGGAGACTTTGATGGTTGACTAGGGTTGACCATGTGATTATAGGAAAGTCCAAGCATGGGTCTTGGCAAGGTAAAGTCCAAGTCATGGGTACTTGGCATGGAAAGTCCAAGTTGGACACTTGGCATTTGGGAAAGTCCAAGTCTTGAGTACTTGACACAAGGGAAGTCCAAGCATGGGTCTTGGCATGGAAAGTCCAACATGGGTTAGCAAGGGAAAGTCCAAGCTTGAGTCTTGGCATTTGAGAAGTCCAAGGGGTTTGATATTGGCAGCGTAAAGTCCAAGGGTGGAGTCTTGGAAGCATAAGTCCAATGGTTGGCAGTGTAAAGTCCAAGCGGAGTCTTGGTGGCATAAGTCCAATGTGCCTTGGCGGTGTAGACACCGTTAGCATGACATAGCCGGTGGAAGCACCTGAAGGCTAGCGCGATGGATGAACAAGTCATGGATGACTTGGAGTGATCCGAGAGGTGTGAGGCTGATGGAGGTGGCTAGAAGGCTTAGGTCTAGGCTAAGGGTGGTCTAGCAAGTATGGAGACACCATACTTTGGTTAAAACCTCATCTTTGAGGTTGGCAGTCGACTGGCATTATGGCCGGTTCGACTGCCATGAGTTGACTAGAGCTCGACTGCCATTTAGGGCTGAAATTGCCTTGGCAGTCAACTGCTCATTGGAGTAGTTAACTGCTGGTAGTCGAATACTAATTGGAGCAGTTGACTGCTGGCAGTCGACTGCCAGTTGAGTCGCGAGCACAGAATGCTCCGTAGCCGACTGAGCAGTCGACTACGGGGATGGCAGTCGACTGCTAATGTTGGCAGTCGATTGGTGAGAGTCTCGTTGGAACTTTTCCAGTGTAGATTGAGCCGTTGTCTCATAGCAATAGTGGCATCAGTCGACTGGTGACTTATGGTAGTCGACTGATAGATGGAAATCCATCCCGATGCAGGTTAAAAAGAGGAGCTCGTGGAGAATTTTGACTTTGGTTCTTTGGGAACTTTGGTGAGGCAATTTGAAGGCGATTTGTAGGTGCATTTTAGGGCACTTCAAGCTCATCCAAGCAACCGACAAGCAAGCGCTCAAAACCCTAGTTTGTAAAGTGTTCTTTTCATTTTCACTTGTATTTACTTGTTTACTCTGTATTACTTGTTGTAATTCATTTTACGACGTTTCTCCACCTCCGACTTATTGTCGAGAAGGAGTTTATTGCTTAGTGGTGTTTGTGGCATCGCTAGAGCTCTTTAGAGCTTGATCCGTGGAGTAGGAACTATTCGGTTCCGAACAACGTTACATCTCATGTATTGGTGTCTTTGATTGTGTCTATTTCATTATTGCTTTTATTATCATTATTCCGCTGCGCTAACAAAAATTGTAGACTCAATCATGAATGATTTCCATCAACGAACGGTAACGCGCTATTCACCCCCCTCTAGCGTCCAATCGATCCCCTACAAGTGGTATCAGAGCGAGGCCACTCTTCAAAGTTTAACAACAAAGGGAGCATGCTAGAGGGTGAAGATGGAGGTCCAAGAACAATTGGGATGGGATATCAACACCCCAATTCCTTATGCCTTCTATGGACGAGAAGGCTTCAATTCTTGGAAGGCGAGAATTGAAAATTTTTTGATGATGAGGGACTTCAAAGAATGGTCCACCTTGATGGAAGGTTTTAGCTATCCAATAGGGCCAAAGGGAGGGTTCCTTAAGAAGAAGAGATGGACCGAAGAGCAAATCCGAGCCTCTGAGAAAAATGATAAGGTGATAAAATTTTTAATTGATTTAATGCCTAACAATATCTTGTGTATGTTAGGTAATTATGTAGATGCCAAGGAACTATGGAGCCAAGTAGCAAAGCTCCATGAAAATTTATCATCGGTCCAAGAAGAAGAAGAAGAAAAGGAGTGCTCACCCTCTCAAGCTCAAAAGGAAGCAAGTACATCGTCATCCAAAGAGCTTGAGGATTCGGAAGTTGATAGGGAATCAACCTCCGAATCGGTGGAAGAAGAGGAGACCTCCACCTCTAGGATTGAGGGGGAGGAGATTAGGGCATCCTCAATCCGGAGCAACAAGAAGAACCATCTACATCCGGTAGAGAGGAAGAGCAAGCTCAAGAATCAACTCCGACCACCACAACCACCCTAGGTAACTCAAACACGGTAATTCAAAATAAAAATAATATTATGTATTTTGAGTGTAGGGAATTTGGGCATTATAAGAGTAAGTGCCCAAAGAAAGTCAAGAAGACTCCTCCGACACCAAAACCTCAAGAAAGATCAAAAGATGCCAGTGGCCCCACTAGAAGAAGCAAAGAGCATGTCATTTGCTTCAAGTGCCAACAACCGGGACATTTTAGGAATTCATGTCCTAGGGGGAGCAAGAAAGTCAAAGAGGGAGCTACACATGTAGGGGGAGCCTCCAAGGCAAACCCTAAGGTATTTTTAAATAAAGCTCCTTATTCAAATAATGTCAAAAAGCATGCTAGAAATAATTTTAGCAATCTTGCTATTTATCAAAAAGAGCATGCTAGAAATAAAGAATATTGCTTAGGAGCTAAGAAAGTCAACCTTAGAAAGAAGGAGAAATTTGGGACTAATATCCCTAGAAATATTTTACCTAAGGACAACCCTAGGTCAAACAATTCTAGACAAATTCTACTTAGGGAGACCATTAGAAAGGTACAAGAGCATCTAGGTCTCAACCCTAATTGGACTAGGCATATGCCTAAGAAGTCCCATACCCAAAAACCAAATCAAAATTCTAAAATTGGGCAATTAGAATTGGAAAACCAAACCTTGAGGTCAAGGCTTGAGAAATTAGAAAAGACCCTCAATAAGATGCAAAATCAATTTTAAGGGTCAAAATCTCAAAGTCAAAATCTAGGACCTAAGAAACAAAAGTCAACCAAGGGCAAGAATGGTTTGGGTCACAAACCTAAGCCTAAGGTGGCTTATAATAGTGTTCCATTTGATTATGGAACACAATCTAGGTCTAGGAAGACCAAGGTCAATAGGGAAGTCATCCCTAAGGTTGACCAAGGTAGATGCCTAGTGGCTAGGGTTTCGAAGAAACCTAGGGTGACCACTAAGAAGGTTACTAGGGAGGCAATCCCTAAGGTTAACCATGGCAAGATCACAATGACTAAGGCTAACAAGCCTAGGATAGTCATTAGGAGGGTATCTAGGGAGGTTATCCCTAAGGAATACCTAATTAACCCTAGGAGCTCAAATAGGTTTTGGGTTCCTAAGAGCGTGATTGATTCACGCTAGATGGGTTAGGGCTACCAACCTTAAATGGATGGGTAGTTAACCTAACCATGGTAAAGGTTGCATTTTAGGTCATTTTCAAGGTTATGGATACCTTGAAAATAGGTTTGGTTTTTTTTATCCTAAAAGATTTTAGGATGTGCCAATGTATTTTTGAAATTATGAAAAATCAATTAAATTGGCACAAGTTAGGTTTAGAAGTTAGTGTGCCATTTTGGGGTTTTGGCACACTTAGGAGGTTAGTAGTAATATGGCAAAATAAACCTAATTATATCAAATGACAATTAATTCTAAAACTTAGGTATTATTATACATATATATTTTATATGCCATGCTTTGTTTGCCATATAACATGCCATGACATCATGTTTATTTTTATCATTTATATGTCATGATCATGTTTAGGATTAAGAATTAAATATCATGTATTTTTAGATTTCATCTTATGCCATGACATCATGATTATGAGAATATGCTTATTTATATCATCATTAGTGTCATAATCATTCATGCATTTGATTAAAATTGAGTTAAGGACAATGAAATGACTTAGAGTCCCATTTATAAGGGAATCAAGTAGAGTTGCTTTAGAAAAATGCATGAAACCCTAGATTAAGGTAACCAAAACCAACATCTCACATCTAAAGTGACATGTATGTGTATTTATATACCCTAGATACATGTGAGATGCTAGGATATGAGTTAAGTTCAAGGTGCATAGTTTTCGCATCTGGATAGACTATAACTCATCTAATTTCATTGGTGGATCATTGGAAAAGCTTGTGTACAAGTCATGTACATAGAGCCCAAGGAATATGATCTAAAATAAGGTTTTAAAAACATTTCAAAATCATTTTAAAAAACCTTGGTGAAGTCTATCTTTTGATAGCAATCACCATTGATAGAGTTGATACAAAATAGGGCCAAAACATTGAAAATTTCAATGGTTTTGAGTTTTGTATCAAACTCACTCTTTTATGGGTAAAATAATTTTCAAATATTTTTCACCCATTGTATTGCTTATAAGTAATGTACGTATGAATTTTCATGAATTTTCAAAATACGTAGAATTACTTATGACTTTTCAAAATTCGATTATGATAGCTAAAATTTGAGAATTTCAGTTATCAGTCGACTGATGAAGGGCAGTTCAACTAATTACTGTCAGAAGTCAACTGCCAGGTTTGATTTCGGGTTAACAAAGTTTGTTTAGCCTAATTTCACCTATGATAAGGTTTCCTAACCACTCCTAACCCTAGGATATGCTTTGGAAAGCATTATAAAGGGTGAAAATCCATTGGATATGGATTAGGAGAGTTTTTAGGGTTTGTATCAATCTTAAGGTGATTGAAAGTTCTATGTTGAACTTTGAACCTTAATTTTGATGGTTTAGAGTTCCTATAGGCTTAGGGACTTTCCCAAGGATATTGTTGGTACAATGGTCAAGGGGGAGCTATCCATCTTGGGATGATGGATGTGTTTTTCTTCTTGAAGGTAGAAGTTATAGGAAGAATGTTATCAATTGAAAAATTGATGGGATTTTGAGAAACCCAATTTGGAAATTGGGAGAGAGTATAGGATTGCCTCTCTTGAGTGATATGAGACTTATCATTAGGAAGATGGTAGGCATCCTAGATATTTTTGAGCCAGGGGGGAGATTGTAAGATCTCATTGGGACATGAGACATTGACCTCCTTGGTGAGATAACCTTTTTGATGTATGTCAAAAAGGGGGAGAGTAAAATTACCAATTTGGTAAATTGATAAGGGAGTTTGAGTTAGGGGCCTAGCTCAAGGTTTGTTTTGTCAAACATCAAAAAGGGGGAGATTGTTGATGCAATCGGCCCAGGTCACGATTGACCATACTCGAGTTTGACTCGAGTGATGTTTGACATTGATGTCGGTTAATGTTTTGGGGAGATTGTTTATACAATCGACCCAGGTTATAATTAACCAGACTCGAGTTTGACTCGAGGGAGACTTTGATGGTTGACTAGGGTTGACCATGTGATTATGGGAAAGTCCAAGCATGAGTCTTGGCAAGGTAAAGTCCAAGTCATGGGTACTTGGCATGGAAAGTCCAAGTGGGACACTTGGCATTTCGGAAAGTCCAAGTCATGAGTACTTGGCACAAGGGAAGTCCAAGCATGGGTCTTGGCATGGAAAGTCCAACATGGGTTGGCAAGGGAAAGTCCAAGCTTGAGTCTTGGCATTTGAGAAGTCCAAGGGGTTTGATATTGACAGCGTAAAGTCCAAGGGTGGAGTCTTGGCAGCATAAGTCCAATGGTTGCCGGTGTAAAGTCCAAGGGGAGTCTTGGCGGCATAAGTCCAATGTGCCTTGGCGGTGTAGACACCGTTATCATGACATAGCCGGTGGAAGCACCTGAAGGCTAGCGCAATGGATGAACAAGTCATGGATGACTTGGAGGGATCCGAGAGGCGTGAGGCTGATGGAGGTGGCTAGAAGGCTTAGGTCTAGGCTAAGGGTGGTCTAGCACGTATGGGGACACCGTACTTGGGTTAAAACCTCATCTTTGAGGTTGACAGTCGACTGGCATTATGCCCGGTTCGACTGTCGTGAGTTGACTAGAGCTCGACTGCCATTTAGGGCTGAAATTGCCTTGGCGGTCCACTGCTCATTGGAGCAGTTGACTGCCATAGATGGCAGTCGACTGCCAGTTGAGTCGCGAGCATAGAATGCTCCATAGCCGACTGGGCAGTCGACTAAGGGGCTAGCAGTCGACTACCAATGTTGGCAGTCGACTGGTGAGAGTCCCGTTAGAACTTTTCCAGCGTGGATTGAGCCGTTGTCTCACAGCAACAGTGGCATCAGTCGACTAGTGACTTATGGCAGTCGATTGATCGGCGGAAATCCTGCTCGATGCAGGTTAAAAAGAGGAGCTCGTGGAGGATTTCGACATTGGTTCTTTGGGAGCTTTGGTGAGGCGATTTGAAGGCGATTTGCAGGTGCATTTCAGGGTCCTTCAAGCTCTTCCAAGCAACCGATAAGCAAGCGCTCAAAACCCTAGTTTGTAAAGTGTTCTTTACATTTTCACTTGTATTTGCTTGTTTACTCTGTATTACTTGTTGTAATTCATTGTATGAGGTTTCTCCACCTCCGACTTGTTGTCGAGAAGGAGTTTATTGCTTAGTGGTGTTTGTGGCATCGCTAGAGCTTTTTACAGCTCGATCCGTAGAGTAGGAACCATTCAGTTCCGAATCACGTTACATCTCGTGTATTGGTGTGTCTTATTGTGTCTATTTCGTTATTGCTTTTATTATCATTATTCTACTGTGCTAACGAAAATTGTAGACTCAATCATGAACGATTTCCATCAACGAACGGTAACGAGCTATTCACCCCCCCTCTAGCGTCCAATCGATCCCCTACACCTTTAGCCAATGCAAGGTGGAGGTAAACCTTCTTACAACCCAAACACTCCTTACAATAAATATGAAAGAAAACTAGAAGAAGGAGTTGAAAGCTTGTGGGGCACTTGGATGATCATTTGGAACTTAAGCATTAGCCATCTTAAATCCCACACCCTCTCTTTTTATAGAGAGGGCTGATTTCTTCCCGTTGGCCGCCATCAGTTGACTGCTGCCCTTGGCAGTCGACTGCCGCCACTACAACGGCCTCTGAACACATCAGATCCCGACTATTGTAGTCTAATGGAACCCTTTGCAGTCGACTGATGTATCCATCAGTCGACTAATGCCTCCGTAGTCGACTGGCCAGTCGGCTACGAGTGGTTAATGCGCCCGACGCTTCTTCGATCGTGCCACCTTTGGGATTGGATGGTAGTCAAGCGGACTACCATTCCATGGCGTCGGTCATTGCGCCGCATCCATCGATTGAACACCGGTCGAACTCCATTCAACTCGAGCGATCATTGTCATTTCATGACAGTCGACTAATGTCGGGAAATCTCATCTGACACTTAGTCAAATGGCCAAGTTTCACCTAAGAGAACTACCCCTTCCCGTGTTACATTCGCTCACTCTCATACCTTGGAGTCCCTCGCCTTCGAAGTTGTCTTCGTCCAGCCACGTCCCTCGAATGCCCCAAGCGCATGGCTCTGCAGCGCCATCCTTCGCGTCTCGCCCTGAAGTCTACTTCCTTCGGCTTCACTCCAAGCTCCTCGTCCGACGGTCCCACGGATGCTCCAAGCGCACGGCTTCTGCAAAGCCATCCTTCACCGACTCAAAGACCGAGTCATGAGATGTGAAACTTGCCAAGGCTCAATTTGTGAATTACTAAGTCCTGCAAGACTCCAACACACATATCAAATCACAATAACAACCTAACTTAAACCCTTTGCCACACACATCAAAATCATATCACGGGTTGATTGCCCTAAAAATCTCTCCCTTTTTGATGTGTGGCAATCCGTTTAAGTTAGGTAAAAACATTTGATAAATTATTAAGGAAAGAAAGCATGTAAATATCATGATTAGCAACTTTCCCCCTTAATACATGAAATTCCCCCTAAATACATTCCCCCTTACTTAAACATATATCATTCTCCCCCTTTGACACCATCAAAAAGATTAAACATGGTTTATATGGCATGACATCAAGTCTAGAGAGAAGTAAAAAATCAAAAACACTTAAAAACCTAATAAAATCAGGTTACTGTGCTCGTGCACAGTACATCAGTCGACTGCTATCAGTATGGCAGTCGACTGGCACAAGGAAATCAGGTTTTTTGATTTTCTGGACGAAATTCAGAAATGCACTATAAATTCTAAAAAATTTGAAAAATAGTGAAATTTGGGGAACATATTTCTTTTAGGCTTCTTTATCAATGAAAAATAGTTTTCCTTGAAAAATCATTATATTTTCAAAGATTTGCCAAAAATCCAAAAGCTTCAAAAATAACTAGGTTTTTGATCATGTTATTATCAATTTTAACACCTAATTTTGCTTTCAATTGTTTCAAAACATGAACACATAGA
The DNA here is from genome assembly GCA_025175895.1 of Wurfbainia villosa. Lineage (NCBI taxonomy): Eukaryota > Viridiplantae > Streptophyta > Magnoliopsida > Zingiberales > Zingiberaceae > Wurfbainia > Wurfbainia villosa. Next base: position 20,952,388 of record CM046004.1, on the reverse strand, counting down.
TTTTAGAGTAATAAATTATTTTGAAAATATATGAAATATCCAACCATGATCTTTGGGCAATATGTCTATGAATTAAACATAAGCCTTCTCCATGATTGGTCTATTATTGATATTTTGACACTTTACATGATCATCTAAATGCCATAGGCATTAGTGGACATTTGTATCATCCTAACATCTCACTCATGCTAAGTTTTCAATCAAGGTAGCCTATGGTGAGTGTGAGATGTATCCTCAAGGTATTTGTATATACTTAACCATTATTTTTATGCAATTCTATACATGGTTAAGTATCATCCTAACATCCAACATGATCATAAAGACATATATGGATGAATTTCATATTATGACCATGAAACAAATGTATTCATCAAATTGTGATCATGCATTAGGTATTACATCATGATAATAAGGCAAATATCACCTAAAGCATGATTTAAACCCTAAAGCCCATGACTATGTGCCAAATATCAAGATCATAAATCATAATTGCAAACATAAATAGCAATTGCATTAACTATCATGATTTAAGCATTATTATCAATTTATGGGCACATTATCATTACCGAACACTATGCTAAAAATGTATAGATCATAAGTATCACTTAACACTAAGTGTTGAGCATGATTTAAACTAATTAAGGGTGCATTATCATCACCCAATACTATTTCAAAAATTATGTCCCACCATCCTAATTCAACCAAAAGTATGATATAGGTGAAATTTTATATGGTTGACTATCCTAGGGTTTTCCTAACCCTTTAGGATGGATTTAGGAACCCAAAATAAATTCTTTCCTATGGGGTTCACTAAATACTCATTAGGGATCCTTTTTCTAGCAATTGTCTTCTTTTTATCTTGACCCCTAGCAATTAAGCATTTATAGGCCTTTTCATTTTTATTCTCTTTATATCCTAGGCCTTTCTTATTGAAGCTTGCTCTTTGGCTCCCAATTATCATTTTAAGGGTATTGGAGCCAATAGTGATTTTTTCTAGGGCTTTGGTTAAATGATCTACCTTTTCCCTTAAATCCCTATTTTCATCCATATATGCATCACTAACATTAAAAGGCATATAATCATGTGAGCATGCATCATTTAGGCTAGAAGAAATATCATCATTAATATTTAAGCATGCTTTTTCTAATTTTTCTTCTAAGTCATTAATTTGATCTAGCATGCATTTGTTCTTTTTCTTTGCCCTAAACAAATCCTTAGTGAGACTAGAAATCATGGAAACTATTTTATGGGATGAGAGATTTGTTACCAAAGTCTCCATGTCTTCCTCTTCTTCGGATGAGGATGGTGAAGAAGCTCCCCCTTCACTAGAGCTCTTCTCACTTGTGCTTGATCCTTCATTTTCGGAGGAGGATGAGTCTAGGTCATCAAATACCATCAAAGCAAGGTTGGTGATAAAGGTATTCTCCTCTTCCAATGATGATGATGATGAAGAGGGGTCATCCCATGTCCTTGCATTTAGTGCCTTGGCCTTCCCTTTTTCTTTGGCCTTCTTCTCTTCTTCTTTCTTCTTGCTCCCCTTCTTCTTCTTCTTTTCTTCTTTCTTTTTCCTCTCATCTTTGCTCTTGTTCAAGAGGGGACAACTGTCCCTTATGTGCCCCTCTCCTTGGCAATTATAACAAATCACCTTCCCCCTTGATATTCTTCTCCTATCATTAGATTTATTAAATTTAAAATCTTTTAATGCACGCCTTACCCTCCTTACCATATAAGCTTCTTTCGTGCTATCCATGGAGGAGGAGGAGGATGCTTCATCGGAGGAGGAAGGAGTCTCCATCTTCTTCTTCCCTTTGTTGGCCATCAAGGCTACTCCTTTTGAAGGTTGAAACCTTGGCTCTTCTACTATTCCTTCGAGCCTTGTTTCGTAGAGCTCCATAGTTGAGAAGAACTCCTCCAAGGTGCTCACTTCCAAATTCTTGGAGATGTAGAAGGAGTCAACCATAGAGCTCCATCTTGAGGACCGGGGAAAGACATCTATGGACTTCATTACCATATCTCGATTGGAGAGTTTTTCACCTACACTTGTCAAACCAGTTAGAATTTCCTTAAATCTAGAGTGTAGGGATTTTACCTTCTCTCCCTTTTTGAGTTTTATATTGGATAATTGGGAGCGAAGGACATCTTTTCTTGCTAGCTTCGCCTCGGATGTGCCTTCATGAATCTCTATTAGTTTCTCCCACATCTCCTTGGTGCTAGCACACTCTCCTATCCGGTTTACTTCTTGTTGGGGGAGTACATTGTAGAGGTGGTGCTTGGCCTTTGAATTCGCCAAGTACTACTCTCTTTGTCTTTTATTCCACCTTGATTTCTCCAATGGCTCCCCTTCTTCATTCCTAGGCATCTCAAAACCGTTTTCCATAATTAATAAAATTTCGAAGTCAGTTTCGAAGAATACCACCATTCTCTTTTTTCACCAAGAGAATTCTCCTTCAAACTTCGGTGGGTGAATGTTGGAGCCGACCATTCTTGATTGTTCTTGTTGTGGCGGTTAGTCCTCAACAAGATTTCCTCGCTCTGATACCACTTGTAGGGTCGATATGGTGGCCAGCTAGAGGGGGGTGAATAACCCTCTTTCGTATGATGGGAGAATTTGCTCGTCTACAAAGAATATTAGCACAACGGAAAATACAAACGAACAATAATAAAGACAAGCAAGATACTAAACAATGCTAACACAATATATAATGTGGTTCAAGGCCTTGCCGTTAATCCACGGTCCGATTCATCCACGGTGAATCACTCCGTAACCAATCCTCTATGGGTCTCTCCCTTTAGCCAATGCAAGGTGGAGGTAAACCTTCTTACAACCCAAATACTCCTTCTTACAATAAACATGAAAGAAAACTAGAAGAAGGAGTTGAAAGCTTGTGGGGCACTTGGATGATCGTTTGGAACTTAAGCATTAGCCATCCAAAAGCCCACACCCTCTCTTTTTATAGAGAGGGCTGATTTCTTCCCGTTGGCCGCCATCAGTCGATTGCTGCCACTACAATGACCTCCTAACATGTCAGATCCCGACCATTATAGTCCAATGGAACCCTTGGCAGTCGACTGATGTATCCATCAGTCGACTAATGCCTCCGTAGTCGACTGGCCAGTCGGCTACGAGTGGTTATGTGCCCGCGACTGCCTTCATCAGTCGACTGCCACCTTTGGCAGTCGACTGATTGCCTAGCAGTCAACTTCCATTCCATGGCAGTTGACTGCTTGGCCAAAAACCCATCAGTCGAATACCAGTCGAACCCTGTTCGACTCAAAGTAGTCGACTGTCATTTCATGGTAGTCGACTGATGTCAGGGAAATCTCATCTGACACTTAGCCAAATGGACAAGTTTCACCTAAGAGCACTACCCCTTCCCGGGTTACATTCGCTCACTCTCATCCCTTGGAGTCCCTCGCCTTCGAAGTTGTCTTCATCTGGCCACGTCCCTCGAATGCGCCAAGCGCACGGCTCTGCAGCGCCATCCTTCGCGTCTCGTCATGAAGTCTACTTCATCCGTCTTCACTCCAAGCACCTTGTCTGGCTATCCCTCGGATGCTCCAAGCGCACGGCTTTTGCAAAGCCATCCTTCACCGACTCAAAGACCGAGTCATGAGATGTGAAACTCGCCAAGCCTCCATGTGTGAATTACTAAGTCCTGCAAGACTCCAATGCACATATCAAATCACAATAACAACCTAACTTAAACCCTTTGCCACACACATCAAAACCATATCACAGGTTGATTGCCCTAACACTGAGTGCCTTCCTCATCATCGGATGAGTTTGTTTTGCGGATCACAGGGTCGAATATGGTTATAAAAAATTATTTAGGAGCGTGTGTACTTCCCCATCGGAAGGTACATAACCCGAGATAATTGCCTTGGTACCAAGTAATGGTGAACACTTAGATGCAAATAGGAATATCCTCCCCATCAGAGTCACTGCTTTTATTTATAGGGCCGAAGAGGAACCAACTATTAATTTTATTTGTCAAAAAGTTAGGTTGACAAGATAGTAAAATTAATAGGTAAAATCTCCTCTTACAAATGTAGAATTCGTATACGTCCACACGATCGTGGCATACAATATTCTCGGTGTTTTGAGGTATTGGTTGATTTTAAAATTTTATTGTTTGAGAAATCAATAATTTTTTAAAATCTAATATTTTGATCTATGTGATTCTTAGGTTTTTGAAAAATGACTTTCAACCCACTTGCTGTGATACTAAAAGAGAGTAAACTTACTGGACCCAATTATGTTGATTGGAAGAGGAATCTTGATATTGTCTTGACTATTGAGGAGTACAAGTATGTACTTTTCGAAGAGTGTCCTCCTAAGCCTGCGGATGATTCTGGGGAAAAAGAGAAACAGAGTTATAAGAAGTGGATAAAAGCTGATGAGATGACGCGGTGTTACATTTTAGCTTCTATGTCAAATATATTACAACATCAGCATCAAGCCATGCCCACTGGTTATGACATGATGCTCAATCTCAAGGAGCTTTTTGGACACCAGAATCGGGCTGCTAGATAGGAAGCCATGAGGAACTTGATGACGACCACCATGATCGAGGGAACACCCATGAGGGATCATGTTATCAAGATGATGGCTCATTTGAATGAGCTGGAAGTCCTTGGAGCTGAGATCGATGGGGAAACCCAGGTTGATATCATTCTCTAGTCTCTACCTAGGAGTTTCGAGCAGTTTCGCCTGAACTACAACATGAATAAAAGGTTGTATTCGTTGGTGGAGCTTCTGATAGAACTCCAAGTGGCAGTGGGGCTTTTTCGTCAGAGTGCTCAGGCTTAGGCAATGGTTACCAAAAAGGTTTCTACTTCTAAGCAGAAAGGCAAGTAGAAGAAGAAACAAGGTGGGGCAAAGGTGACGAGAGGATCTTAGGGAGGAGTGATGAAGCCGAAAGGCAAGTGCTTCACTTGCAAGCAGACTGGACATTGGAAGAAGTACTGCCCCAACCGGAAGTAGAACAAAGGTATATCTTTTGGTCTAGTCGTTGAAACATGTTTAGCGGTGTTATCTACTGGTACATGGTGTGTAGATATGGGAGCCACGTATCATGTCTGCAATACTTTACAGGGGTTCCAGGAAACCAGACGACTGGCTGAAGGAGAGATTACCATTTACTTGGGTGATGCTACGAAGGTGGCAGCTGTTGTAGTGGGAGATGTTTATTTGTCTTTTGAGAGGAATAAAGTTTTGGTTCTGAAAAATTATCTTTATGTACATTTATTTAGAAAGAATTTGATTTCGATTTCTAAATTATTTATGGATGGATATTCTATTTCTTTTAATGACAGAATTGTTATAAAAAGGAATAGGAAGATTATCTATTCTGGTGCATTGATAGGAAATTTTATACCCTTGAACCAAAAGCTCCTATGATGCAAATAGAAGTAAATAACTCATCTTCTAAATCTAATAAGAGAAAAGAACCTTCGAAAATGAATCAAACATATCTTTGGCATCTAAGGTTAGGTCATATTAACCTAAGTAGAATTCAAAGGTTAATAGCTGATAGACCTCTGGGTTCATTAGTGGTGGAAGATTTCCCAACCTGCGAATCTTGCTTGGAAGGTAAAATGACCAAGAGGCCTTTTAAGGCCAAGGGGTATAGAGCTAAAGATTGGTTGGAATTGGTTCATTCTGATTTGTGTGGTCCTATGTCTATCCAGGCAAGAGGTGGTTTTGAATATTTTGTCTCTTTTATAGACGATTATTCAAGATATGAATACATTTACTTGATGTGCCGAAAGTCTAAATGCTTTGACAGGTTCAAAGAATTCAAGACTGATATGGAGAAACGTCAAGGTAAAAGTATCAAGACACTACGATCTGATCGTGGTGGTGAGTACCTCTTGTGAGAGTTTAGGAATTACTTATCAGAGACTGGGATTCAATCCTAATTGTCTGCACCTAGCACACCCCAGCAGAATAGTGTAGTGGAGCGAAGGAATAGGACTCTTATGGAGATGGTTAGATCGATGATGAGTTATTATTGTTGGTGCAGTAGGCACCTAAGTCGAACCTGAGTTTTGATTATAGCAAACGATACAAAGTTAAACTTATGTCGTTATCTCACGAGCTGAATCGAGTGTGCAGAAGATTGCTAAAGCTGGAGCTGAAGGCTAGCGACACCCGGAGGAAGCCGGGTGGTCGGGCGACACTCGAGTGACTTCGGAGGGAGCCGAAGGAATCGAGTGGAAGGCCGAAAGCAAAAGCGACATGGTAAGTATCGAGGTAAGCTCGTGTGTGCGAGCGTAAGTGAGGTCGTATCCTCCTTACGGGGATGGTCTTAAGCGTAGATCCGACCAAAGACATCCCATCGATGGTCTAGGTTGAGATCGGACGGTTGAAGGCCGTCAAAATAATGTTTTCTTTGAGCTAACTTTGCCTTGCAGCTAGCATCAGTCGATTGCCAGCTTGTGTTGGAGTATTGGGAATACAATCAAAGTCCCACATTGGTAAGACATGGAAAAGATCATGTGCTTATAAGATGAAAAGATATCTCCATTGGTGTGAGGCCTTTTGGGTAAAGCCCAAAAACAAAACCATGAGGGCTTGGACCCAAAGTGGACAATATCATGCCATTGTGGAGATATGTGGAGCTTATAAGCACTAACAATTGGTATCAGAGCCATGGTCCATGTCAAGCCATGAACCTCGAACGAAGGAAGTTGAACTCCCACGTCCGGATCAAGAGAACTAGAAATCAGGCAGGAAGTCTAGTTGGGTCGGGAGGACCGAACAACTGACAGGAAGTCCTGGTGGGTTGAAGATCGGACATCAAGCAGAGAAAATCCTTCGAGGAGGGATAGGCTTGAGGGGGGGCCCAAGGTGGTCCTTCGTTTGAGGGGGGGATTGTTGGAGTATTGGGAATACAATCAAAGTCCCACATTGGTAAGACATGGAAAAGATCATGTGCTTATAAGATGAAAAGATATCTCCATTGGTGTGAGGCCTTTTGGGTAAAGCCCAAAAACAAAACCATGAGGGCTTGGGCCCAAAGTGGACAATATCATACCATTGTGGAGATATGTGGATCTTATATGCACTAACGACTGGAGGACTCATTGCCCTTCATCGATCGATCGTCTCTCGGCCTTTCGTGATGCTACCATCAGTCGACTGATGATGGCCATCAGTCGACTGATGGTCAATGATCAGCTTCGAGGAGTCAAGGCTTATCACCCCATTTCAAGGAGGTTTTGTGTCCATTTGTGATTGTCTGAAGACCCATTCGATGAGGGGCTCAAAGGCTATAAAAGGAAGGCTTATCTTAGGGTTTTTCATCAATTAAAAAGGCTTCCAAGTGCTTCCGATACGCTCCGACTCTCCGACATCCCTACGACGAAGCGCTGCCGAGACGACGACTAGAGCTTCAACCTCCAACCTTTGAAGTCGTCGGTAACGAAAGTTTAAATTGTATTTCAGTTTATTTTTTAGTAAAGCTTTCATTATAACGAGGAGAGGGGGAGTGCCCCTCTACCTTGAGCTTTTGTCATTTTGTGTATCCGTCTAACTCCTACCTCCAACGAGGAGGAGTTCTTTAGTAGTTTGCCCTCCGTACGTGGTCAAGGACCACTAGGGCCTTGGAGTAGTAGCCTTGACTCTGAACCAAGTAAAACCCTTGTGTCTATTGTCTCGCTTGTTTTGTTTTTATCTTCCGCTGTGTCTACTTGCATTTTAACGAACGATTTTGAACGAAAAATTTCTATCGCTATTCACCCCCCCTCTAGCAATCCGCTTGATCCAACAATTGGTACCAGAGCCGGGGGCGCTCAGATTCGGTGCAACCACCAATCGAGCAATTTTCTTTTCGTATTTATTGTTTTAAGATTTCTCCCACACTACTAATCCAAGACCAAGTCTTGGTACATAGTTTTTGGTTGTGTTTTTTGCAAGTACTAATTGCCTTCAGAGTACCTCACGATCAAACGAGCATAACTTTTGCTACAAGGGGACTCATGAAACGATCTACCCACCAAATCGAAGCTCTCTGAGAGATCTACACTTCTTATTGGGGTTTACCCCCATAACAAGCTGTTTTCATCCACAAAAATCGACATTTAGTAGCCTTTCGGGGACATCGAAGGTTGTGAGTACTTACTTTTTATTTAGTTTCTTATTTCTTTGCTTAACTTTCTATTTCTCGTTTGTTTTTTTTTATTTCCCGCACCACTAATCCAAGGCGAAGTCTTGGAACCCTTTTTCGTGTTTTTTGTATTTTTTTTGTGCAAGGTTTTCCTTCCAAATGGCCCATCTCGAGGGTTTTAGCACCGTCCGACCTCCGTTTTACAACGAAGATGACTTCCGTTATTGGAAGGGTGGGATGGAATGCTTTCTTAAAATCCAAATCGAGATGTGGATCATAATCCAAACGGGATTCACACTTCCGACTAACGAAGTGGGTGAATCCTTGGATTATGACCAATGGACCATTGCGACAGAAAGACAAGTCGAAGCCGACGCTAAGGCAACTCAAATCCTTCAATGTGGCCTATCCAAGGTGGAGCTAAATCGCGTCGGCCCCTTCATAAGAGCAAAGGATCTTTGGACAAAACTAGTGGAGCTACACGAAGGGACCGATGAAGCCAAGATATGTAAGCGTGATCTTCTATTCAATAAACTATATAACCTAAAAATGCAGGAACACGAGTCCGCGACGCAACTCCACGCTTGTGTCCAAGACATAGTCAACAACCTACACGCAATCAGGCAAAAGGTCAAAAACCGCGACCTTATAAGGTATGTCCTAAACTCTTTTCCGAGGACTACCTTGTGGTCATCCATGGTCGATGCCTACAAGGTCTTCAAGGATCTTTCTAAACTTAGGTTAGATGAACTTTTTTCTGATTTCGAACTTCATGAGCAGTCTAACTTGGAACCCGAGAAGGGTATAACACTTTTTGCAGGTTCGAGGAAGAAAACCGCAAGCAAGCCACCCCCGAAGGAAGAAGAGGATGAGTCAGATTCGGAGGTCGACTCGGAAATGGAAGCCGAACTAGTCAACCTAGTTCGGAGGATAATCAAGGGCCGAAAACGAGCCGTCACTCGACCCAATGAAGGTAAGCCTAAAAGTTCAAACATAAGATGTTATGAATGCAACAGGTTTAGACACATTAAGTCCGAGTGCCTAAAACTCAAGAGAAAGGCACCAAAACATAAAAAGGCACTCAACGCTACTTGGGAAGAAGCCTCTGAGGAAGAAGACAACGATCGAGTCCTTATGGCTAAACCGGTGGAATTGGAGACGGAGTCGGAACCGGAACCAGAATCAGAAACCGAAGATGAGTCAGACTATGAAACACTATTCAAGACAAGCCACGGATACGCATCTGGTTCAAAAGATACACTCAAGGTAAGTCGGTCTCTTATTACTACTCTTTATAGTGCAATTAAGTTTTTAAATAAAAAGTTAGCTAAGTTTGAGTCCAAGGTCGAGACCCTAGTTGAGGAAGTTAAACTCCTCAAACACGAGGTCTCCCTAACCTCTTCGACTAGTCGAGTTCAAGAGAAGGACTCAACTCGAGTTGAAAAACTCGAAGTTGATAACTCACTCTTGAAAAGTCAAGTCGAAGATCTTAGGAATACGTTGGAAAGGTTTACTTTGGGATCCAAAGGACTTGACCTCCTACTTGGATCGCAAAGGGCCGTGTACAACAAGGCCAGGCTAGGGTTTAGCTCAAACACGACCAATAAGTCGTATATGTCAATCGTAAGTAGACATAGAAAACGTGTCCAAGCATGGGTCCCTAAGACCACCTTGATTTCAAACTTAGGATCAAACCAGTACTGGGTTCCCAAGGACCAAATCCACTATGTGGAGAGACCGAATCGATTCAACGGTCCAGGGGGAGCTAGTACGAAATTTGTTTGTGTTTTAACTTAGAAATTGCATGCTTAGGTTTTTATTTAGTTTGATTTTCCTTTTTAGAATGGTTAGATAGGACTATAACTCGTCAATACTTGATAACATAGTACCAGGACGCGGCGAGATGATAGTATGCTAGGAAAGCGGAGTCTTGTGTATTCGGGCTAGATAAGGCGTATCTAGTTCGGTGCACTTGACCGAGCGGAACTAGCTGAAGCTACCTCGCCGTATCCTAGACTAGTTAGACCAGGAAGTGGTCTTAGGTGAGTCAAGTCTCTATTTTCTTGAAAATGGCTTTGCCTAAGGAAGTGGTCGTTGTTCCGATCAAAGAAGGCCTCTGTGCCTCGCCACGACTTGGAAGCCATGATCTTGAAAAGGTTGTTGGACGATCGGTACGAATATGAATGGCCGGCTAGAGGGGGGTGAATAGCCCTCGTTTGTTGGTCGTCGTATTTTGCTCATCTACAAAACGTTAGCGCAAGCGGAATATACAAATACAAACAAAGACAAACAAAATATAAGCAAGCAATACAAACACGGAGATGTAACGTGGTTCACGGCTACGCCGCTAATCCACGGTCCGATTCGTCCACGGTGAATCACTCCGCAATCTATCCACTAGATCTCTCCTTTTCACAAAGCTAGGTGGAGGTAACCTCTTTACAATCAACACTCCTCTTACAAGTATAATGAAAATAAGCTTGGGTAAGAGGATGGAAAGCTTTAGGGAACTTTGGGAGAGTGTTAGAGTGTAAGCATTAGCCTCCCAAACCCTTACCCCCTTCCTTTTTATAGAGGAAGAGGGTTTCTTCCCGTTGACACAGGAGCAGTCGACTGATGGCACCCATCAGTCGACTAGTGCCGTAGTCGTTGCCCAATAACGGTCGCTTTCCACGTTGGATACCATCCAACCAAGATCATCACCGATCGATGGCACTCATCACCGATCGATGTCAACCAGTCGAGTCCTCAACGAGGTCGACTCCATTCGTCGTCCGCACGCTGACATCACCGACCGTCGCCCTTAGCGCCGATCATTGCCATCGATCGCCGCCTGCCGGCTGATCGATCAACTTGATTCACCACATTAGACCCGGTCGATCGACCCATCGACTCGGGCGCGATGCCATGACATGGCAGTCGACTGGTGTCGGGAAAACTCATCCGACACTTCGCCAAATGGCCATATTTCACCTAAGAGCTACCCTTCCAGGGTTACAATCGCTCACTCTCATCCCTCGGAGTCCCTCGCCTTTGAAGTTCTCTTCGTTCGCGGCCACGTCCCTCGGCAGCATCAGGCGCACGACTCTGCAATGCTCCTTCGCGTCTCTTGCCTCGAAGTCTACTTCCTCCGGCTTCACTCCAAGCTCCTCGTCCGGCGGTCCCTCGGATGCTCCAAGCGCACGGCTTCCGCAAAGCTATCCTTCACCGACTCAAGGCACGAGTCATGAGATGTGAAACTCGCCATGGCTCCATGTGCGAATTACTAAGTCCTGCATGACTTCAACGCACATATCAAATAAACATATCAAACTAACTTAAACCCTTTGCCATACCATCAAAACCATATTACGGCAAGAGATTGCCCTAACAATCTCCCCCTTTTTGATGTGTGGCAATCCGTTTAAGTTAGGTAAAAACATTTGATATAAATTTTAAGGAAAGAAAGTATGTAAACATAATCATGATATAGCAACATGCAACTCCCCCTTAATCCATGAAACTCTCTATGTAAATTTCTCCCTATCATAAATCTCTCCCCCTTTTATAATTAACTTAAACATAATATTTTCTCCCCCTTTGACACCATCAAAAAGATTATCACTAAGTTAGAACCACATGGCATCAAGTCTAATAGAAAGAAAATACCATAAGTTGATTTAAAATCGAAATTCAGCTTTTACTGGTCTGATATTCAGGCCATCAGTCGACTGGTTCAGATACCAGTCGACTGGCACGTGGATTTCGGGATTTTCTGATTTTCAGACCGAATTTCAGAAATGCATTAAAAATTCCAGAAAATTCAAAAAAAATCATGAAATTTGGGGAGCACATTTCTTTTAAGTATATCTATCAGTGAAAAATATGTTTTCATGAAAAATCATTATATTTCCATGTATTTGCCAAAAATCCAAAAGCTTTAAAAAACTACTAGGTTTTTGATCATAAGAGTATCCATTTTAACACCTAGTCTTGCATCCAATTGTTTCAAAACATGAATACATATATTTTAAAGTAAGAAATTGTTTTGAAAACATATCAAATATCCAACCATGATCTTTGGGCAATATGTCTATGAGTTAAACATAAGCCTTCCCCATGATTGGTCTATTATTGCTATTTTGATACTTTAAATTACCATCTAAATGCCATAGGCATTAGTGGACATTTGTATCATCCTAAAATCTCACTCATGCTAAGTTTTCAATCAAGGTAGCCTATGGTGAGTGTGAGATGCATCCTAGGGGGTATTTTTGCATACTTAACCAATATATTCATGCAATTCTATCAAGATTAAGTATCAACCTAATAATCCTCATGATCATAAAGGCACATATGAATGAATTCTACATTATGATCATGAAATACATGAATTCATCAAATTATAATCATGCATTAGGTATTATATGATGATAATAAACAAAGTATCACCTAAAGCATGATTCAAACCTATTTCTTATGATAACGTGCCAAATTTCAAAAACATAAATCATGATTGTAAATATACATAGGAATTACATCAATCATCATGATTTAAGCATTATTATCTATTTATGGGTACGTTATCATCACCCAACACTATCAAAAAAAAAAATGTTGTCCCGTCATCCTAAGTCAACCAAAATATGATATAGGTTAGGTCCATGTGGTTGACTACCCTAGGGTTATCCTAACCCTTAAGGATGGATTTTGGAACCCAAAATAAGTTCTTTCCTATTGGGTTCACTAAGTATTCCTTGGGGATCCATTTCCTAGCTATTCCTTTCTTTTTGTCTTGTCCCCTAGCAATTAGGCATTTATAGGCCTTTTCATTTTTCTTTTCCTTGTAGCCTAGGCCCTTTTTATTGAAGCTAGCTCTTTGGCTCCCAATAATCATATTTAATGTGTTGGAGCCAATAGTGAATTTCTCTAGGGCTTTAATTAAATAATCTACCTTTTCCCTTAAGGCCCTATTTTCATCCATACATGCATCACTAACATTAAATGGCATATATTCATGTGAGCATGCATCATCATAGCAAGAAGAAACATTATCATTTAAGCATGCATTTTCTAGCTTATTTTCCAAATCCTTAATTTTATCTAGCATGCTCTTATTTTTCTTTTTCATGCCAAATAAGTCCTTAGTTAAACTAGAGATTATGGAAACTATTTTCTTAGGAGAAGCATTTGTTACCATAGTTTCCATGTCTTCTTCTTCTTCTTCGGATGAGGAGGATGTAGAAGCTCCCCCTTCATTTGAGCTCTCTCCACTTGAGCTTGATTCTTTATTTTCGGTGGAGGAGGAGCAATCCGAGTCATGAAGAGCCATTAGTGCTAGGTTGGAGTAGACATGCTCTTCTTCTTCGGATGAGGAGGATGGAGCAACATCATCCCAAGTCTTGGCTTTGAGTGCCATGGCCTTCCCTTTTCCTTTTGCCTTCTTTTCTTCTTCCTTTCTCTTGCTCCCTTTCTTCTTATTCTTTTCTTCCTTCTTTTTCTTCTCTTCCTTGCTCTTGTTTAGGAGGGGACAATTGTCCCTTATGTGCCCCTCTCCTTGGCAATTATAGCATATGACCTTCCCCCTTGGTCTTCTATTCCTATCATGAGATTTATCAAATCTAAGATTCTTAAATGCACGCCTTACCTTCCTTACCATGTAGGCTTCTTCCGTGCTATCCATGGAGGAGGTAGAGGCTTCATCGGATGAGGAGGAGGGAACTTCTATCTTCTTCTTCCCCTTATTTGCCATCAATGCTACTCCTCTTGAAAGTTGGATTCTAGGCTCTTCTTGTATTCCTTCAAGCCTCGTTTCGTGGAGCTCCATTGTTGAGAAAAACTCCTCCAAGGTACTTACTTCCAAGTTCTTGGAGATGTAAAATGAATCCACCATGGAACTCCATCTTGAGGACCGGGGAAAGGCATCTATGGCCTTCATTACCATATCCCGGTTGGAAAGCTTTTCACCTACACTTGTTAAACCGGTTAGAATTTTCTTAAATCTAGAGTGTAGGGATTTTACCTTCTCTCCCTTTTCGAGTTTGATATTGGACAATTGGGAGCGAAGGACATCTCTCCTTGCTAGCTTTGCCTCGGATGTGCCTTCATGAATCTCTATTAATTTCTCCCACATTTCCTTGGCGCTAGCACACTCCCCTATCCTATTGACTTCTTGTTGAGGGAGCACAATGTAGAGGTGGTGCTTGGCCTTTGAATTTGCCAAATACTCCTCTCTTTGTCTTTTGCTCCACCTCGATTTCTCCAATGGCTCCCCATCCTCGTTCCTAGGCAACTCGAAACCGTTTTCCATTATTAAAAGGATTTCAAAATCGGTTTCGAAGAATACCTCCATTCTCTTTTTCCACCAAGAGAATTCGCTGTCGAACTTCGGTGGGTGGATATTTGAGCCGGCCATCTTTAGATGAAGTGTTTGTTGCGGCGGTTAGTCCTCGACAAACAACCTGGCTCTGATACCACTTGTTGGACGATCGGTACGAATACGAATGGCCGGCTAGAGGGGGGAGAATAGCCCTCGTTCGTTGGTCGTCGTATTTTGCTCGTCTACAAAACGTTAGCGCAAGCGGAATATACAAATACAAACAAAGACAAACAAAATATAAGCAAGCAATACAAACACGGAGATGTAACGTGGTTCACGGCTACGCCGCTAATACACGGTCCGATTCGTCCACGGTGAATCACTCCGCAATCTATCCACTAGATCTCTCCTTTGCACAAAGCTAGGTGGAGGTAACCTGTTTACAATCAACACTCCTCTTACAAGTATAATGAAAATAAGCTTGGGTAAGAGGATGGAAAGCTTTAGGGAACTTTGGGAGAGTGTTAGAGTGTAAGCATTAACCTTCCAAACCCTTACCCCCTTCCTTTTTATAGAGTAAGAGGGTTTCTTCCCGTTGACACAGGAGCAGTCGACTGATGGCACCCATCAGTCGACTGGTGCCGTAGTCGTTGCCCAATAACGGCCGCTTTCCACGTTGGATACCATCCAACGCATCATCACGATCGATGGCACTCATCACCGATCGATGTCAACCAGTCGAGTCCTCAACGAGGTCGACTCCATTCGTGCTCGCACGCGGACATCGATCGATTGCATCACCGACCGCCCATGCCGGGCAATGATCGATCAACTTGATTCGCCACATTAGACCCGATCGACCCATCGACTGAGCGATGACCGCCATGACATGGCCGTGTCGGGAAAACTCATCCGACACTTGGCCAAATGGCCAAGTTTCACCTAAGAGCTACCCTTCCTGGGTTACAATCGCTCACTCTCATCCCTCGGAGTCCCTCCCCTTTGAAGTTCTCTTCGTTCGCGGCCACGTCCCTCGGCAGCATCAGGCGCACGACTCTGCAATGCTCCTTCGCGTCTCTTGCCTCGAAGTCTACTTCCTCCGGCTTCACTCCAAGCTCCTCGTCCGGCGGTCCCTCGGATCCTCCAAGCGCACGGCTTCCGCAAAGCTATCCTTCACCGACTCAAGGCACGAGTCATGAGATGTGAAACTCGCCATGGCTCCATGTGCGAATTACTAAGTTCTGTATGACTTCAACGCACATATCAAATCAACATATCAAACTAACTTAAACCCTTTGCCATACCATCAAAACCATATTACGGTAAGAGATTGCCCTAACAAAGGTGACTTGATGAGCCTAAGGTCAAATCCGAATCTAACGCAAGGTTGACAAGTGTTTAAGTCATTAAACTTAATTCAACTAAAAAATTGGAAGTCATCTCACAAGAACATATAGGATTAACATGTTTGATCATATAGACATGGGTGATATGATTTAGGTTAATAATCTTCAACCAATTTTTAATAAATCCAATATCCGATCAAACTACCTTGCGTGTAGGATCAATGGATGTTGGACAGTGGTTGCTCCCGACACATGACCGGGGATCAACTCAAGTTTTCGAAGCTTCGATTCAAACGACAAGGATCGGTAGCCTTCGGAAATAACGGCAAGCTCAAAATCATCGGATCAGGTGATATTGAGCTCAATTCAAATTTTGTTATTCAAAATGTTTTATTAGTAGAAAATTTTCAATATAATTTACTTAGTGTAAGCCAATTGTGTGATAATAACTATAAGGTCATATTTATAGAAAATGAATGCGTAATTAATACAAACGAAACCTCTAAAACAATTCTTAAAGGGACTAGAAATAACAACATTTACACTATCAACTTAACTAACTCCTCAACTAAGTGTCTTATGACACAGCAAGAGGAATCGTGGTTGTGGCACCGACGACTCGGTCACTCACACCCAAGACTCATCCACAAGATGAGTCAGAGTGATTTAGTCAGAGGTTTGCCTAACCTCAACAACTTGGATAATAAAATATGTAATGCTTGTCAACAAGGTAAACAATCTAGGACACAACATCAACTAACTAGTCAAGAACGAACCAAAAGTGTGCTTGAGCTCCTACACATGGATC
Organism: Wurfbainia villosa; assembly: GCA_025175895.1. NCBI lineage: Eukaryota > Viridiplantae > Streptophyta > Magnoliopsida > Zingiberales > Zingiberaceae > Wurfbainia > Wurfbainia villosa. Next base: position 20,935,825 of record CM046004.1, on the reverse strand, counting down.
TATTTGATTCACACGGAGCTAAGTCACTTAACGGAAGTAAATTCTGCTTAGTCATAATTGATGACTATTCTAGATTTACTTGGGTTAGGTTCATCAAACACAAAAATGATACCCTAGATCAATTAATCAATCTATTTAAGTTAATAGAAAATCAACAAAACATTAAAATCAAAAGACTTAGGACTGATCATGGTGGTGAATTCAAAAACCATAGGTTTACAAAATTCTGTAACCTAAATAGATACCACCACGAGTTCTCTTGCCCTAGAACTCCACAACAAAATGGCCTAGTAGAACGCAAAAATAGAACCCTACAAGAAGCCGCTAGGACAATGTTAAATGAGTATAACCTACCCGATAGGTTTTGGGCGGAAGCCATGAGTACGACATGCTATGTCCAAAATAGAATCCTTATGGTAAAGAGGCACCTTAAGACCTCATACGAGATTTATCACGATAAAATACCTAACATCAAGTACTTTAGGGTATTTGGATGTAAGGTACATATCCTAAACACTAAGGATTACCTAAGGAAATTTACATCCAAAACCACGACCGAAATCTTTCTAGGATACTCGACTACAAGCAGAGCTTATAGAGTATATAACCACGATACCCTTAGAGTCGAGGAGACTATCAATGTAGTATTTGATGAAGGACACGAACCTACAAAACCCCCGGCAACCCCAATTAGCGAGCCGACTCATACTAGACCTAACTCTGATCCAGAGATCAGGTCTAGTATTAATCCTAACCTAAGTCAACCAAGTCACTCTATCGACCAAGTGATAGATGACTCCAACCAAACTAGAACTCAAACAAGCCATCCTATGGATCAAGTTGTAGACTCAAAACCAAATCCAACTATGACCCAAACGAATCATCCTATTGAACAAGTGATAGGTGATCCAAGTCTAGGAGTTTGAACTAGAGCCTTATACAGAAACCTTAGTCAAATATCTTTGATTTCTAAAATTGAACCCAAAACTATTGACCAAGCTCTTCTTGATCCCAATTGGATTATTACAATGCAAGAAGAGTTGGCTCAATTCACTAGGAACGAAGTATGGGAATTAGTACCACCACCTAAAGATAAAACAATCATTGGAACAAGGTGGGTGTTTAGAAATAAAATTGATGATAAAGGTGAAGTAGTTAGAAATAAAGCTAGACTAGTTGCTAAAGGGTTTAGTCAAGTCGAAGGTTTAGATTACGACGAGACCTATGCCCCAGTAGCTAGATTAGAGTCCATTCGAATGCTATTAGCATATACAGCACATTGAGGATTTAAATTGTTTCAAATGGATGTGAAATCTGCATTCTTAAATGGATACATTAAAGAAGAAGTTTACGTTAGTCAACCCCCCGGTTTCGAAAGTTTAGACAAACCCGATCATGTCCTTAGGTTAAAGAAAGCTCTTTATGGACTTAAACAAGCTCCTCGAGCTTGGTACGAGAGACTTTCGATTTATCTTAAGTCCAAAGGTTTTAACCAAGGTGTAGTTGACCCAACTCTTTTCGTAAAAACCTTAGGTAAAGACATATTAATAGCCCAAATCTACGTAGATGATATTATTTTCGGAACCACCAACTCAATCCTACTAAATGAGTTCATTTCACTTATGGAAAGTGAATTTGAAATGAATTTAGTAGGTGAGTTAAGCTTCTTTTTAGGTCTACAAATTAAACAAACTAAAGATGGAATATACCTACATCAACGCAAATATACTAGGGAATTAATTAAACGGTTTGGAATGCAAGATGCTAAAATTATTAATACCCCAATGGCAACTAATGTCAATATAGAAGAAGATTTAATCGGAAACTCAATTGATTTAAAATACTATAGGAGCATAATAGGGAGTCTCCTTTACTTAACTGCAAGCCGACCTGATATCCTATTTGTAGTAAGTATGTGCAGGTTCCAAACTGTGCAAGGAGTCTCACCTAACTCTAGTTAAGCGTATCCTTAGATATCTAAAGGGTACACTTAATGTCGGTATTTGGTACCCTAGATCTACGAGTTCGAACTAATCGGCTACTCGATTCGGACTATGCGGTGTAAGCTCGATAGAAAGAGTGCAGTGGTTGTTGTCAACTTCTCGGCTCGAGTCTAGTGAGTTGGTGCAGTAGGAAGCAACACTGTGTTGCTTTATCTACCACCGAAGCCGAATACATCGCGATGGGTGAGTGTGTCACGCAGCTTCTTTGGATGAAGCACACTCTCCGCGACTTTAAGTTATACTTTACGAATACTAAACTTCACGTAGATAACATTAGTTCAATTAATCTTACAAAGAATCTGATATGTCACTCTAGGACCAAACATATAGAGGTCAAACACCATTTCATTCGAGAACATGTGGCCAACGGAGCCATACAACTCGAATACGTCGAATCAAAGTCTAACTTAGCAGACCTATTTACTAAACCCCTACCCGAAGCCGAATTTAGTCTATTAAGACGAAAATTGGGCATGTGCGTAGTAGAATAGGAACTTGCAAATTATATTTTCTTACTACTATTTCTTAATTTTCATTTTTTATGGGATTAGTATAGGACATACCTTAGATATCATGCACCTATAGATTTAAGGAGCCAATACATCTCACAACACATAGGACTAATGTGTTTGTGTACTTAGCCATGTAGATGGGCATGAGATGTTAGGACCTTACTCCTGGTTCCAGATGTAGAGCTAGTGCATTGTTATGAACCACGGAGTATAATCATACATACTAACCGACTCTAACCAGGACTGGTTGATCTTTCATATCAATCAAGCCAAATATGAGTCGAACATTTTATAGATGAACTTATTTTCAGTATATTATTTTCAAAATAATGTGGAACATGCTTGGACTTTATATTTAACACTTATTTTTGTATTCCACACACACCCTCACTCTTTTCGATATATGGCAAAAGGGGGAGAAAAAGGCCAAAGTTAAGGGGTCAAAATTTTTTTTATAACTTAACTCTTACTTTATATTTAAACCAAAAGTTAACTTTAAGTTTTGAAAACTTATTAAGACCAAGTTAAGATAATTCTTAACTTAAACTTATTTGTGCCATCAACGTTTTACTCTTTTTTAATGTTTTACTTAAGGGGGAGAAAGGGCCAAGTTAAGAAGAACTCTTAACTTAAATGTTTTACTAAGGCCAACTTTAAGTAATGTTAAGAAACCCTCAAAGGGGGAGGATTAAGGTCTTTCCTCAAGACTCACCCTCGGTCAAGGGGGAGGTTTCCTCAAGGGGGAATGCTTGAAGAAAATCCTTACTACTCCAACTTAATCTTCTTTATTTTTTTGTTGTTTGTTTCTAATACACATTATTCTTCATGCTTGCTATTTACTTAACTTTCTATGTGGGTTTTCCATAAATCAAAAAGGGGGAGATTGTTGGTACAGTAGGCACCTAAGTCGAACCTGAGTTTTGATTATAGCAAACGATACAAAGTTAAACTTATGTCGTTATCTTACGAGCTGAATTGAGTGTGCAGAAGATTGCTAAAGCTGGAGCTGAAGGCTAACGACACCCGGAGGAAGCCGGGTGGTCGGGCGACACTCGAGTGACTTCGGAGGGAGCCGAAGGAATCGAGTGGAAGGCCGGAAGCAAAAGCGACATGGTAAGTATCGAGGTAAGCTCGTGTGTGCGAGCGTAAGTGAGGTCGTATCGTCCTTACGGGGATGGTCTTAAGCATAGATCTGACCAAAGACATCCCATCGATGGTCTAGGTCGAGATTGGACGGTCGAAGGCTGTCAAAATAATATTTTCTTTGAGCTAACTTTTCCTTGCAGCTAGCATCAGTCGACTGCCAGCTTGGAGGACTCGACTGCCCTTCATCACCGATCGTTTATCGTCGCAAGACTCGATCGATGCTACCATCGATCGATGATGACCATCACGATCGATGGTCAATGATCGTATCACCCCATTTCAAGGTGGTTTTGTTTCCAATTGTGATTGGTTGAAGACCCATTCGATGAGGGGCTCAAAGGCTATAAAAGGAGGGCTTGTCTTAGGGTTTTTCATCAATTAAAAAGGCTTCCAAGTGCTTCCGATACGCTCCGACTCTCCGACATCCCTACGACGAAGTGCTGCCGAGACGACGACTAGAGCTTCAACCTCCAACCTTTGAAGTCGTCGGTAACGAAAGTTTAAATTGTATTTCAGTTTATTTTTTAGTAAAGCTTTCATTATAACGAGGAGAGGGGGAGTGTCCCTCTACCTCGAGCTTTTGTCATTTTGTGTATCCGTCTAACTCCCAACGAGGAGGAGTTCTTTAGTAGTTTGCCCTCCGTACGTGGTCAAGGACCACTAGGGCCTTGGAGTAGTAGCCTTCGGCTACGAACCAAGTAAAACCCTTGTGTCTATTGTCTCGCTTGTTTTGTTTTTATCTTCCGTTGTGTCTACTCGCATTTTAACGAACGATTTTGAACGAAAAATTTCTATCGCTATTCACCCCCCCCTCTATCGATCCGCTCGATCCAACAATTATGAGTTGCTAGATTCATTCTGGGGGTATGCTCTTGATACGACAGTGTATATTCTGATCTTGGTACCATCTAAATTAGTGCCTTCTACTCCCATAGAATTATGGACTGGGTGAAAGCCTAGTTTGAGACATATTCGGATTTGGGGGAGTCCAGCACATATACTGAAGGTAGATGCTGGTAAGTTGGAACCTCGTACAGAAGTGTGCATGTTCGTTGGCTATCTTAGAGGAATGAAAGGTGGTTTATTTTATAGTCCTAGAGATCAGAGGGTGATCATTAGCATGAACGCCAGATATCTCAAGAAAGACTATGTGATCAACCACAAGCCCATGAGTAAGATTGTTCGGGAGGAATTGAGAGGGGAAGTCACTACTTCAGTACCACCGGTACAAGAGGATATACCACAATTGACTACACCGCGTGTCACAGAGGAAACACAGGTCATTCCTTGTCATAGTGGGAGGGTTGTTAGACAGCCCTATAGATTTATTTTCTTGGGAGAATCTTCTGATTTGGTCCCTAGCGAACATGAACCTGATCCCTGGATATATGATGAGGCAATCCAAGATAAAGATGTGGTATCTTGGCAAAGTGCGATGAATTCTGATATAGAATCTATGGATTCAAATATGGTCTGGGAGCTAGTAGAACCATCCAATGGTGTAAAAACCATTGGATGCAAGTGGATCTACAAAAGAAAGAGAGGAATAAATGGGAAGGTTGAGACCTTCAAAGCAAGGCTTGTTGCGAAAGGGTATACTAAGAAAGAGGGTATCGATTATGAGGAGACCTTTTTGCTGGTAGCCATGCTTAAGTATATTCGAATTCTCTTATGTATTGCTGCTCATATGCATTATGAGATATGACAGATGGATGTCAAGACAGCTTTCCTTAATGGAAGTCTTGAGGAGAATATCTATATGAAGCGACCAGAGGGATTCATTGCAAAGGGCAAAGAGCAAAGAGCATCTTGTGTGCAAGCTTAATAGGTCCATTTATGGATTGAAGCAAGCTTCGTGATCTTGGAACATCCATTTTGATGAGGTAATCTAGTCTTATGGATTTATTCAAAGTCCGGATGAGTCTTGTGTATATAAGAGATGTGACAAAAACGTAGTGGTATTTCTTGTACTATACGTAGATGATATTTTATTAATTGGCAATAATGTCAAGGTATTATCGGACGTAAGGGTATGGTTGTCCAAACAGTTTGATATGAAGGACTTGGGAGAAGTGGGACACATTCTTGGGATCAAGGTTATAAGGGATCGCAAGAAAAGGATGTTGTGCTTATCTCAAGCTTCATACATGGACACCATTTTGGCTCGTTTTAGCATGCAAAACTCCAAGAAAGGTTTTCTTCCTTTCAGGCATGGAGTTCCTTTATCTAAGGAGATGTGTCCTAGAACACCTGAGGAGATAGAGGAGATGAAGGCGGTTCCTTATGCTTCGGCAGTAGGAAGCCTCATGTATGATATGTTATGTATGAGGTCAGATATCTGCTTTGCTCTGGGCATGGTTAGCAGATATCAGAGTAATCCAGGACAGGGACATTGGACTATGATAAAGCATATATTAATGTACCTGAGAAGAAATAGGGATTATATACTGGTATACCAGGCAGATCAATTACTCCATATGGTTTACACAGATTCCGGCTTCCAATCAGATAGGGATAACAGTAAGTCTACCTCAGGTTTTGTATTTACTTTGGGAGGTGGAGCCATTGTTTGGAGGAGTATCAAGCAGAAATACGTGGCGGACTCTATCATGGAAGCTGAGTATGTGGCAGCCTCTGAGGCGGCCAAAGAAGCTGTATGGCTCAGGAACTTCTTGATGGACTTGGATGTGATTCCTGGTTTACACAGAACTATCACAATTTATTGTGATAATAGTGGTGCAGTTGCAAACTCGAAGGAACCACGAGCCCATAGGGCAAGAAAACACATAGAGCATAAGTACCACCTGATACGAGAAATCGTAAAGCGAGGAGAAGTTACTGTGTCCAAGATTACATCAGAGGATAACATGACAGATCCTTTCACTAAGGCCTTTCCAGCGAGAGCTTTTGATAGGCATGTGGAGGGAATGGGAATCAGATGTATGGCAGTATGAGGACAACATAGTCTTTTAATATAAGTGAGAGATTATTGGGATGTATACTAAAAAGTTTATCTTTTGTATGAACATCTTTATTTTTGAAATAAGAATAACATGATCATTGTTTGCATATTTATGGTTATGCATATTGTCTGATACATCACATTGTAGATAACATAGTGTGTAGTGTCACACGGGAGATCATGTTATCAGTTCCTTGTAAAGTATAAGTAAAGGCTCACAACCAAGATGGTTTTGGATAAACCATTGGTATGGTTGTAGTGTAATTTGGTATTGATTTGTCTTGGCTATAGAATTACACTAGTACACTTTGTGTGTATTGAGCATGACCGACTTAGAGGTGATTCGATTTATTGCTGACTACATAATTGAATCAGACCTCGGATATTATGGTGTGCATGCTCTTAATCCCGATATAATAACGGGCACATATACATAGTACTTATTTCTTTGATTTATCAATGGGCGAGATTTATAGAGTAAATCGATAGGCTCGGTAAGTTGGGAAATGATATTATTTATATGGTGTGCCGTTGATTATAGGAGAAAACCGTGTCCTATATATTAGGATGATGATGTCCCCTTGAGGAGCTCATAAGGTTCATCAATTAAACCCTGCAAGTGGACTTGGTCCGACATGATGATAAGTTTGAGTGGTACTACTCATGGAGTTAGATGTTGATTAATTAATTGTCAGTAAATTAATTAATTAACGAACATTCGAGATCTTAAACACGGAGAGATATTTGTACAATTAATATATGGAGCCCATATTTATTTATGGGGGTTGGTGAGGTAGATCAATGATAATCCTCTAGTGGAATGAATTATCATTAATGGATCGGACTTTATGTGGGCTAGATCCATTGCATGGCCAAGATCCAACTCCTCCTCATGGTCCCTATTGTAGCCTATTAAAACCCTCATGAAGCCTAGATCCGATGGTGGAAAATGGAACTCTAGACCTGACGGTCGAGATTAAATCTCTAGATCTGACGGTGGAGATTAAATATCTAGATCCGACGGTGGAGATTAATTCCCTAGATTCGACGATTGAGATTAAATCTCTAGATATGACGATTGAGATTAAATCTCTAGATCCGACGGTGGAGATTAAAAGGAGGCTTAAGCCTAACTCTATAATTAAGGCTTAAGGGGTGGGCGGCAAGGAGAACTCAAGGAGATTAGAGTTTTGGTTTGGGCGGTTAGGGTTTGGGAATTTGCTTGGGCAGCAACAAGTTGGGAGATTAGGGTTTGTTTCCTTCTCTTCCTAAGGAGTAGTCAGCGCCCATCTTCTTCCTCTCTACTTTGGCTGGTGCCCATCCCTCTTCATATATTCCTCCTTCGCCGGCTGGAACAAGGGTAAAAGGTTCTTCCTTTGTAGCTCTTGGCTGGCACCCATGCCATCTCCTTCATCCTATCCTTGGCCGGCGGCAACATCAAGTTCCTTGTCTTGGTGGTTGGTTCTAGATAGGAGAAGGAGTTTTGTTTTATTCTTCCCTTCATTCGGAGCGAGCAAGGAAGGGAAGAACGTGATCTAAGAGGCTTCAACTATTGGAAGATCGTTGCCCATACAATGTCCAAGAGGAGGATAGGACATATGATAGAAGCCCTTGAGATAAACAAGAGGTATAATTCTTGTTTTGCTTTCCTTTTGTTTCTTTATATATTGTATGTATTGTATGTGGCTAATTTAATTGGACCCCGAAAACAAATACAAAAACTGGTGATTCGTTCATCGTCTATTCCGCGGCTAATCGAAGAAAAGGGGTAGGTTACTTGAACAACAAGTTTGTTCAAGTGACCACTCAAATCGAATAGCACTACGATGGATCGGTTTCTTGGGCAATCCCTCTTCGTCAAGGATTAATTTTTTTTAATCCAGGGACGTAGATGGGATCGCCATGCACTAGCGACCAAGTTGAAGTGGAAAGTGAAGTTTCTCCCTTCAAGTGGTATCTGAGCTTCGGTTCCAAAACCTTCAAGTAGTTCCTTCGATTCTAGGATTAGGGAGTAGCTTGTGTGCACATTACATGTTGGTTCACGTTAAATTCTGTCTTTGAGTTTAATTTGGCAATTGGAAGTTGTTTATACTATATCTATGTGTGTTTGGTTTTCTATCTGCTGTGCTTAGGCGATACGAGGGGTGACAACCCTCGTATCTAAGATTTAGGGGATTTTATACAAGGACCTTGGGGTAAACCAGATCTCCTGTAACTGTGGGTAGAAGGATGCGATGGAACCAGAAACGGTTCATCGTAGGGATTGATTTAGCATCCTCATACCGTCTATCCCATCCTTTTAAGGTAGAGATAGCTCCCGGTAGATGCGGTGGCTCATCAGGAGAGTGTATGATGTCCCTTCCACAAAATCATAGCTAAATGTCTAGACAACGCAAGTTGACAGCATTGTTTTGCGACACACAAGCAAAACCGAAGTCCTAGAATCACCTTTGAAGATCTCGGCATGCTCCCTTCTTCCTCCTGTGACACTGTTAGAGTAATAGTCCACCGACAACCCTCACAAATCGAAACCTCTTAGAGTCTACTTCTGAACAATTTAAACCATTGAACATATCAATATTCGAATCCCATGTTGGGGATCGAAACGGGCGGCTAGAGGAGGGTGAATAGCCCTCTTACGATGGATGTCGTAATTTGCTCATCTACAATTAGATTAGCGCAAGCGGAAACAACAATACAAGCAAATTAAACAAATAAAGACAAAGCGAAAGAAATAGACAATGCTAACACAATGTCGTAACGTGGTTCACGACTATGCCGCTAATCCACGGTCCCTGATTCATCCTCGGTGAATCACTCCGCCAAAACCAATCCACTAATGGTCTCTCCTTTGCACCAAGCTAGGTGGAGGTAACCTTTACAATCAAGATCACTCTTCTTACAATAAGAATGGAGTAAAAGCAAGTAAGAAGAGTTTAGAGCTTGTGGGACACTTGGAAGATCACTTAGAGCATAAGCATTAGCCATCCAAAAGCCCACACCCTCTCTTTTTATAGAGAGGAAGCTTTTCTTCCCGTTGGCCGCCACCAGTCGACTGCTGCCCTTGGCAGTCGACTACCGCCACTCCAACGACCACCGAACACGTCGGATCCCGACTGTTGTAGTCCAACGGAACACTTGGCAGTCGACTGATGGACCTCATTAGTCGACTGCTGCCTCCGTAGTCGATTGCCCAGTCGGCTACGAGTGGTTCTGTGGCCAAACCCTTTCACTTTGCCGCCGTCAGGCCTCAAAGATGACCGATGGTCTTGGCAATGACTCACATATGGCGGTTGACTTCGGCCCTAAAACAACCAATCGATACCAACCACGCTCGAAAGTCGAGCGATGATCGCCATTCCATGGCGATCGGTGTCGAAATCCCATCCGACACTTAGCCAAATGGGCAAGTTTCACCTAAGAGCTACTACCCCTTCCCGGGTTACATTCGCTCACTCTCATCTCTCGGAGTCCCTCGCCTTCGAAGTTATCTTCGTCCTCGGCCACGTTCCTCGGCAGCATCAGGCGCACGACTCTGCAATACTCCTTCGCGTCTCTTGCCTTGAAGTCTACTTCCTTCGGCTTCACTCTAAGCTCCTCGTCCGACGGTCCCTCAGATGCTCCAAGCGCACGGCTTCCGCAAAGCCATCCTTCACCGACTCAAGGACCGAGTCATGAGTTGTGAAACTTGCCACGGCTCCATGTGCGAATTACTAAGCCCTGCAAGACTCCAACACACATATCAAATCACACTAACACCCTAACTTAAACCCTTTGCCACACACATCAAAACCTTATCATGGCAAGAGATTGCCCTAACAATCTCCCCCTTTTTGATGTGTGGCAATCTGTTTAAGTTAGGTAAAACATTTGATAGAAATTCTAAGGTAAGAAAGCATGTAAACATAAACATGATATAGCAACATGTAACTCCCCCTTAATTCATGAAACTCTCTCTACAAATTCTCCCCCTATCATAATTAACTTAAACATAATATTTTCTCCCCCTTTGACACCATCAAAAAGATTAATACTAAGTTATAAACACATGGCATCAAGTCTAATAGAAGGAAAATACCAAAAATTTGTTTAATAACTGAAATCAGCATTTACTGTTCGGAATATCAGGCCACTAGTCGATTTGGTTCGGACTACCGATCAGCACCTTTTCGAAATTCTGATTTTTCGGGGCGAAATTCAGAAATGCATTAAAAATTCTAGAAAATTCAAAAAATCATGAAATTTGGGGAACATATTTCTTGTAAGATTATTTATCAGTGAAAAATAGATTTTCATGAAAAGTCATTATATTTCCAGAGATTTGACAAAAATCCAAAAGTTTTAAAAATCACTAGGTTTTTGATCATTCTAGTATCAAGTTTAACACTTAGTTTTGCATCCAATTGTTTCAAAACATGAATACATAGATTTTAAAGTAAGAAATTGTTTTGAAAACATATGAAATATCCAACCATGATCTTTGGGCAATATGTCTATGAATTAAACATAAGCCTTCCCCATGATTGGTCTATTATTGCTATTTTGATACCTTAAATGACGATCTAAATGCCATAGGCATTAGTGGACATTTGTATCATCCTAACATCTCACCCATGCTAAGTTTTCAATCAAAGTAGCCTATGGTGAGTGTGAGATGCATCCTAGAGGGTATTTATACATACTTAACCATTATATTCATGCAATTCAATCAAGGTTAAGTATCATTCTAACAATTCTCATGATCATAAAGACATGTATGTATTAATTTCACATTATGATCATAAAACTCATGTATTCATCAAATAATAATCATGCATTAGGTATTATATCATGATAATAAACAAGGTATCACCTAAAGCATGATTTAAACCTATTTCACATGATTATGTGCCAAATATCAAAATTATAAATCATGATTGCAAATATACATAGCAATATCACTAATTATCATGATTTAAGCATTATTATCTATTTATAGGCACATTATCATCACCCAACACTACTTCTAAAAGTGAGGTCCCACCATCCTAAGTCAACCAACATATGATATAGGTGAAATGCATATGGTTGACTATTTTAGGATTTTCCTAACCCTTAAGAATGGATTTAGAAACCCAAAATAAGTTCTTTCCTATTGGGTTCACTAAATACTCCTTGGGGACCCATTTCCTAGCTATTAACTTCTTTTTATCTTGTCCCCTAGCAATTAGGCATTTATAGGTCTTTTCATTTTTCTTTTCTTTATAACCTAGGCCTTTCTTATTAAAACTTGCCCTTTGGCTCTCAATTATCATATTCAATGTGTTGGAGCCAATTGTGAATTTTTCTAGGGCTTTTGTCAAATAGTCTACCTTTTCCCTTAAAGCCCTATTTTCCTCTATGCATGCATCATTAACATCAAAAGGCATATAGTTATCATGTGAGCATGCATCATTTAAGCTAGAAGAAATATTATCATTTAAGCATGCTTTTTCTAAATCCTTAATTTGATCTAACATGCTCTTATTTTTCTTCTTTGCTCTAAATAAATCCTTAGTTAAGCTAGAAATCATAGAAACTATTTTACTAGGTGAAAGATTGGTTACCATAGTTTCCATGTCCTCTTCTTCTTCGGATGAGGAGGTAGAGGAGGCTCCCCCTTCACTTGAGCTCTCTCCACTTGTGCTTGATTCTTCATTTTCGGTGGAGGAGCAATCCAAGTAATCAAATGCCATCAATGCTAGGTTGGTGACAAATGCATTTTCTTCCTCGGATGATGATGAAGATGAGGAGGAAGGGTCATCCCAAGTCTTTGCTTTGAATGCCTTGGCCTTTCCCTTTTCCTTTGCTTTCTTCTCCTCTTCCTTTTTCTTCTTGCTCCCCTTTTTCTTCTTCTTTTCTTCCTTCTTTTTCCTTTCTTCCTTGCTCTTGTTTAGGAGGGGACAATTATCCCTTATGTGTCCCTCTCCTTGGCAATTGTAGCAAATAATTTTCCCCCTTGGTCTTCTATTCCTATGATTTGATTTGTTAAATCTAAAACCTTTTAATGCACGTCTTACCCTCCTTACCATATAAGCTTCTTCCGTGCTATCCATGGAGGAGGAGGAGGATGCTTCATCATCATCGGAGGAGGGGATCTCCATCTTCTTCTTCCCCTTATTTGCCTGTTAGTAATATATGAGAGATGTCCTAAGGCAATCGCCTTATGTATGAACCATTTATATGATAAATGAAGATTCACTATTTGAGTGTACATGTTTAATGTATTTGATTGGATCTTAAACTCATTTACTGAATGTCCACGATACGATTCACAGCATGAGAGAATTTGTGATTGGATCACAACTAGTGAGTATCTCTACATGTGTAATTGTGATGTATCGGAATTATCCCTAGTCGATGAATTGATGGATTTGGACACCATCAATTCTGTCGAGACTAGCACGAGGTATACCCCTTGGTGTATCCAAGCAGCTGATTCTCACTGGCTGGAGACATTGTGATGTCCGGAGTTAATCGTGGATGCTAGTTATGGTAACTAGTTCATTGGAGTGACCAGCCGTAAGACTTCATATGGTTCTCTGCATATAAAGATATGTCAATGAAGTTCTTACTGTGGCTTAAGTGCGATGTTCCTTTGACTTGCGGTATTCAAGTCATCTTGATCATGGAGACTTATGCTTTGACATCTTAAGCAAACATCTCTGAGGAGATGTGGACCCGGGATGATTGAGTATAAGTCGAAGTGATCGAAGGTGTTTGAATAGCCTATAAAGGATTCACCACTCCTTGCGAGGAGATGTATACCCATGGCCTCTCGTCGGATTGTTACTAAAGTCTTTGGCCAAAGCATTACATGTTTAGAGTAAAGTACTCTTCGATACATGTGGAGTAACTAGAATCCGTAGGACGAGGAAATGACACTTGGGCTAGGTGTGACGTAGTCAGCCTAGTGGGGGCTGACACAATAGACCATGTCCTGAACCAAGTGGGTATAAGATGAGTGAAGGGAATGGGGCACGATTCATTCGAGCTACTGAAGGGTTTCAGAAATAGTTCTGGATCAACCGTTGATCTTTTCGGTTAATTGGGGATCATGATGTACTACTAGGTGCCACTCATGATCGTTCTATAATTAATGGTTAATTATAGACGGCCAACATAAACCGAGAACCTATTTGGTCACACGCACAATGAGTGTAATCCAAAGGATTTAAAACGAGCTTGAGAATGGGATTCTCAGACCGAGAGAAACTATGTTTGGTTGGACCAAACATAAAGCGAGCATGAAATTGTTTCAGTCGCAATGGAAGCGTAGATGGGCCGTGTCTTATGAAGACATAATGGATGGACCAAAATGGTTTGGTTCTAATCCAATGGATGAGAATAAACCAAAGGGTTTGGTTTATATTAAACGAATGAACCAAAGGTTGGTTCGGTTCGTTTTAACTTAAAATAAACCATCATGGTTTGGTTTATTTTAACTTATCTTAATGGAGCGGGTTAACGGGCTTTATGGATATGATCCATTAACCATTAAGAGAATTAGTTCTCTATAAAATAGGGCTTAAACCCTAATCCAAGAACCCTAATTAGAGTTGCCGCCCAACCTAATTGTGCCGCCCCCTCCATCTTCTCTCCTAGTCGGCGCCAACCCTAGGTGTGCCGCCGCCCAGCTTTTGTGCCGCCGTCCAAGTCATTGCCGGCGACCAAGCTTCAGCCGGTGAACCTCCGGCGACCCTCCGGTGATCTCCTCTAGGTTCGGTGATAAGGTGAGCTTACATCTCTCCTTGGCCGGCCTCTATTCCTCCACCAAAAGCTGTCCAGTTTTTCTGGACAGCTTGTTTCTTTGTTGTCAGAGCGTCGTTTGGACGACGGTTAGTGCTCCGACAGCGGCTAACTTACCGGAGATTTGATCTCCGGTAATCCTCTGAGGTGGGGGACGAAGGATTCGTCAAACGGTTGACGAATACCTCTCCGGAGAAGCTAGTTTTGAGAACTCGTTTTAGGATCCGAATTTGGATTCGGATCGTGATCATCTCTCGATCACGTCGTCTTCAACACGAGGCTAGTAACCCGTACTAAGACGAAGCTCGTGACTTAGCGAAGTCATCCCAAGGAGCTCGGCGTGGATACGGATAGAGACGATTCTTACGAGGATCGTTCCGGTTGATGCCGTTCCCGCTACACGTCATACGAAAGGTATAACGTAGATAATTTCTTTTATTGCAAATTTTAATTTACGTTTATGTCTACACTTGTTGTAATATGCATGCGTGTGTTGTGTGTGTTGTAATAAATATAGATTTATTATTTTTAATTGCTTCCGCTGTGTTCATGTTTACGAAACATGATCGAACACACACACGCCGCGGTGCCGGAAACCCAACAGTGGTATCAGAGCCCAGGTTGTGTTTCGACATAATCGTAAAATTGGTTTTGCGATAGTCATAATGTATTTATGGAAATTTTCTAAATTTTGAAATTTAGAAGTATTTATGGAAATTTTTCAATTTTGGAAAGTCTAGAAGTATTTATGGAAATCTTCCACTTTTGGAAAGTTGGAAGTATTTATGGAAATTGATATTTTCCATAAATAAAATATTTGATTAGATTCTGGAAATTTGTTTTCTAATTTAATCATGATTTGATTTGGGAAATCAAATCTTAAAATATTTTATTTCCATAAGTAGTTTTAATGATTTAGGAAATTGGTTTCCTAAATAGATTTTCCTTAATCAAATAATTCCATGAATAAAATATGTGATTAGATTTGGAAATTTGTTTCCTAATTTAATTATGATTTGATTTGGAGAATCAAATCTTAAACATATTTTATTTCCATAAATAGTTATGACATATAAGGAAATTATAAACATGACATAAGTGTATGCCATGTAATTGCATTAGATGCATAACATTATGCCATGCGTGTCGTGACATGTAGATGTATGCCATGTATGCCATGCCATGTAGATAATAGTTATTTGCATGCAAAGAGGATGAGACATAAAACCCTAACTCAATATTAAAGCCTACACCTTCCATTAATATGGTTAGAACCAGAGTTCTGTTTCTTGTTTGGGTTGTTGGACTCACTCCAAGCCCGGCTCGAACCTGAACATGTTCAAATCATTGGAATAGTTTAACTCTAATATGGTAAGAGTCAGAGGTCAATCGTTAGTTTGGGTTGTTGGACTCACTCCAAGCCTGGCTAATTGGTTGAATGCGCTCTAACCATATTAAAACTATTTCGCGATTAATGGGTCGGCTTTAACTTGGAGCATCAATTTGTTGGACTCACTCCAAGGTCGATGTGAAGAGAGGTGAAGTTGGGTGCTATGCATATGATGCATACTTGTTAATGTGTTAACAACCCAATGTATGTGTAAACATTCAATTAGTTGATAGCACATTGTGATAGTTACATATACATGATATGTAATCGGTATACTTGATACCCACCATCATAGCTAAGAATGGCTTGTTGGACTCACTCCAAGGTTGTTCTTATCTATGATGGATATCAGCCCATTCGGAGATGGACCTACGATCTCCCGAAGTGATTTTAAGGGTTTTTGAATTCGAAAAATGAATGGGATTTTGTAAATGTATGTGGATGCATTTTAAATCATCTTTCTCATATATGCTCGTTTTGTATTTCTAGGTTAATCTCTTGATCATGATGTCCTTGAATTTGCGCTCTATTTTGAATTCAAATAATTGACTGGGCCGAACTTCTTGGACTGGCTTAGAAACTTGAGAATTGTTCTCAAGGCAGAAAAGCTTGAGTATGTCCTCGGTTGCCTCTTCCCCGCCTAGTGATGATGCAACACCGGACCAATTGTTGGCCCATCAGAAACATGTGAGTGATTCTGAGCAAGTGAGTTACATCATGCTAGGGGCGATGGTACCCAGCCGCGAAAGCGATGCTCATACCATAGTCCTTCATCTTTATGAGTTGTTTGATGAGCAAGTGAGATTCAATGGTTCAAGTCTCCAAGCTTCTCTTCACCTCTCGAGATGCAAGAAGGTTCATCGTGGTCTTGCTCAACATCTTTGAGACTGTGGAGCCTTCAAAAGCATGAGCGAGGCGAGTCTTTGTTAGTTGATTCCTCAAGAAAGGTTCTAAGAGGAAGTCAAAGGAAATAGAAGGGAAAGAAGAGAAGGGCTAAGAAGGTAGAATTAGCACAAAGGAAACTTGCCATCATGATGGCAAGGAGAGCCATGCTAAGAAAGTGCGAGATTTATCTTGAGTCTGAAGAAGAATAAGGCATCGAGATGCCCCATCTTCTTCGAAATCTTCGCTATTGATTGTCATTCTATTTCCTCGGACACTTGGGTATTGGATACTGGTGTGGCTCACATAGATGTAAAGACATACATGGGCTAAGAAATAGAAGAAGACTCGTCAAGGAGAGTCAAATTTACGTGTTGGGAATGGAGCAAAGGTTGTTGCACTCGCCATCGGAACATATTTGTTGAGACTCCCTACAGGACTTATCTTAGAACTGGACAATTGCTTTTATGTTCCTTCGTTGATAAAGAACATCATTTCTATTTCTTGTTTAAATAGAAATGGGTACCATTTGACTTTTAGTAACAATTGTTGTTACATAACTTTGAATGGAGTTCTTTATGGGACTGGAACTTTAAGCAATGGTATTTATACGTTGGACGTATCCAGTGACATTTTCAATATCGAAGCGAGCAACAAGCGTGCTCGAAAAGATAATCAATTAGACTCCTATATGTGGCATTGTCGTCTTGGCCATGCAAGTAAGAAACGCATGTCCGAATTACACCGATGTGGAATTCTGGAATCGTTTGAATTGGATTCATACGATACATGCGAATCATGCTTAAAAGGCAAGATGACTAAGTTACCTTTTAATGGAAAGGGTGAACGAGTGGAAGAGTTGCTAGGTCTAATACATACTGATGTATGTGGACCCATGTCAACTCAAGCATTAGGAGGCTATAGCTACTTCATTACCTTCACCGATGATCACTCACGGTTTGGGTACGTGTTCTTGATGAAACACAAGTCTGAAGCCTTTGAAAGGTTCAAAGAATTCAGAAATGAAGTAGAGAAACAACTTGGCAAGAGTATTAAAATACTTCGATCGGATCGAGGTGGTGAATACTTGAGTCAAGAGTTTCTAGATTATCTGAGGGACAATGGTATATTGTCTCAATGGACTCCGCCGTATACACCACAACTTAATGGTGTATCTGAGAGGCGAAACCGGACCTTGTTGGACATGGTCAGGTCAATGATGAATCACACGAATCTTCCCAAGTCCTTTTGGGGCTATGCACTTCAGACAGCTGTTTACTTGTTAAACAGAGTCCCGACCAAGGTAGTCTCTACTACTCCATATGAGATATGGGCTAGTAAGAAACCTCATTTATCTTACTTGAAGATATGGGGTTGTCCTGCTTATGTGAAGCGGACTGTGTCAGACAAATTGGATGCTAAGTCTGATAAATGTCTATTTATTGGATACCCTAAGGAAACGAGGGGTTACCAATTCTATCATCCCTTGGAACAAAAGGTGTTTGTTTCAAGGAATGCTGTGTTTCTAGAGAAAGAGTTTCTCTTACAAGAAAAAAGTGGGAGTGTTGTTAAACTTGAGGAGGTTCAAGAGACTTGATGAACATTGAAGAGATACAGTGTCAACACCTCGACCGATGACTCATAGTGATGAGCCATCATTTGGACCTATTGAGGCACCACATCTTTGTAGATCTAGTAGAGCACGCAATATTTATGAGAGATATGGATTTCTTGTAAGTGAATCGAACGACGTGTTACTCATTGATGATGAGGAGCCTACCAGTTATGAAGAAGTGCTGACAAGTTCAGAAAGGGATAAGTGGCTTGATGCCATGAAGTCGGAAATGGATTCCATGTATGAAAACCAAGTTTGGAACTTGGTTGACCCACCTGAAGGCATAAAGCCTATAGGGTGCAAGTGGGTTTTCAAGAAGAAAATCGACATGGATGGTAATGTGATTACCTATAAGGCTAGATTGGTGGCGAAAGGATATCGTCAAAAGCAAGGTGTTGATTATGACGAAACCTATTCGCCTGTAGCTATGTTTAAATCCATTCGGATGCTCCTGGCCATAGCGGCTCATTATGATTATGAGATATGGCAGATGGATGTGAAAATAGCTTTCCTTAATGGAAACCTGCTCGAGGACGTGTATATGATACAGCCTGAGGGTTTCACATCGGTTGATAAAACCAAGGTATGCAAATTGCGACGGTCCATTTATGGATTGAAGCAAGCATCCAAGAGCTGGAATATCCGTTTTGATGAGACGATCAAAAAGTTTGATTTCTCGCAAAATCCAGACGAACCTTGTGTGTACAAGAAGGTTAGTGGGAGTGCAGTCGTGTTCCTAGTATTGTATGTCGATGACATATTACTTATAGGAAACGATGTGTCAATATTACAGTCAGTGAAGGTTTAGTTATCCAAGACATTCTCCATGAAAGACCTGGGAGAAGCAACCTACATCCTCGGGATTAAGATCTATAGAGATAGATCGAAACGGTTGCTTGGTCTTTCGCAGTCTACATATATAGACCGAGTGCTAAAGAGGTTTAGCATGTCGGAATCTAAGAAAGGTTATCTGCCCATCAGGCATGTGGTACACCTTTCGAAGTCTATGTGTCCGCGCACAGAAGACGAGAGGATTTGCATGAGTAAGATTCCCTATGCATCCGCAATAGGATCTATCATGTATGCTATGTTATGTATGAGGCTCGATGTATCGTATGCTCTGAGTGTCACGAGCAGATACCAATCCGATCCAGGAATGGATCATTGGGCGGCTGTTAAGACGATCCTTAAGTACTTGAGAAGAACTAAGGATGTGTTCCTAATATATGGAGAAGGCGACATGGTGATACGTGGGTATACGGATGCCAGCTTCCAGACAGACAAGGATGATTCCAGGTCTCAGTCTGGATACGTGTTCACCTTGAATGGGGGCGCAGTGAGTTGGAAAAGTTCCAAACAAGAGACTGTAGCGGATTCTACCACTGAGGCAGAATATATTGCAGCTTCGGAAGCAGCAAAGGAAGCGGTTTGGATCAAGAAGTTCGTTCATGAACTTGGTGTGATTCCGGCCATTGTTGAAGCAATACCGGTCTACTGCGACAACAATGGAGCAATTGCACAGGAGAAAGAGCCAAGGTCTCATCAACGATCCAAACATGTGCTTCGCCGCTATCATCTTATCAGAGAGATCATCAGTAGGAACGAAATACAAATCGAGAAAATTCCCACTGAAAGGAACTTAGCGGATACTTTGACTAAAGCATTACCTCAAAGTAAGTTTGAGGGTCATGTTAGTGCTTATGGTATTGGATACCGTAGTGATTGGCATTAGGCCAAGTGGGAGTCTGTTAGTAATATATGAGAGATGTCCTAAGGCAATCGCCTTATGTATGAACCATTTATATGATAAATGAAGATTCACTATTTGAGTGTACATGTTTAATGTATTTGATTGGATCTTAAACTCATTTACTGAATGTCCACGATACGATTCACAGCATGAGAGAATTTGTGATTGGATCACAACTAGTGAGTATCTCTACATGTGTAATTGTGATGTATCGGAATTATCCCTAGTCGATGAATTGATGGATTTGGACACCATCAATTCTGTCGAGACTAGCACGAGGTATACTCCTTGGTGTATCCAAGCAGCTGATTCTCACTGGCTGGAGACATTGTGATGTCCGGAGTTAATCGTGGATGCTAGTTATGGTAACTAGTTCATTGGAGTGACCAGCCGTAAGACTTCATATGGTTCTCTGCATATAAAGATATGTCAATGAAGTTCTTACTGTGGATTAAGTGCGATGTTCCTTTGACTTGCGGTATTCAAGTCATCTTGATCATGGAGACTTATGATTTGACATCTTAAGCAAACATCTCTGAGGAGATGTGGACTCGGGATGATTGGGTATAAGTCGAAGTGATCGAAGGTGTTTGAATAGCCTATAAAGGATTCACCACTCCTTGCGAGGAGATGTATACCCATGGCCTCTCGTCGGATTGTTACTAAAGTCTTTGGCCAAAGCATTACATGTCTAGAGTAAAGTACTCTTCGATACATGTGGAGTAACTAGAATCCGTAGGACGAGGAAATGACACTTGGGCTAGGTGTGACGTAGTCAGCCTAGTGGGGGCTGACACAATAGACCATGTCCTGAACCAAGTGGGTATAAGATGAGTGAAGGGAATGGGGCACGATTCATTCGAAGCCATCAAGGATTTCAGAAATAGTTCTGGATCAACCGTTGATCTTTTCGCTTAATTGGGGATCATGATGTACTACTAGGTGCCACTCATGATCGTTCTATAATTAATGGTTAATTATAGACGACCAACATAAACCGAGAACCTATTTGGTCACATGCACAACGAGTGTAATCCAAAGGATTTAAAACGAGCTTGAGAATGGGATTCTCAGACCGAGAGAAACTATGTTTGGTTGGACCAAACATAAAGCGAGCATGAAATTGTTTCAGTCGCAATGGAAGCGTAGATGGGCCGTGTCTTATGAAGACATAATGGATGGACCAAAATGGTTTGGTTCTAATCCAATGGATGAGAATAAACCAAAGGGTTTGGTTTATATTAAACGAATGAACCAAAGGTTGGTTCGGTTCGTTTTAACTTAAAATAAACCATCATGGTTTGGTTTATTTTAACTTATCTTAATGGAGCGGGTTAACGGGCTTTATGGATATGATCCATTAACCATTAAGAGAATTAGTTCTCTATAAAATAGGGCTTAAACCCTAATTAGAGTTGCCGCCCAACCTAATTGTGCCGCCCCCTCCATCTTCTCTCCTAGTCGGCGCCAACCCTAGGTGTGCCGCCGCCCAGCTTTTGTGCCGCCGTCCAAGTCATTGCCGGCGACCAAGCTTCAGCCGGTGAACCTCCGGCGACCCTCCGGTGATCTCCTCTAGGTTCGGTGATAAGGTGAGCTTACATCTCTCCTTGGCCGGCCTCTATTCCTCCACCAAAAGCTGTCCAGTTTTTCTGGACAGCTTGTTTCTTTGTTGTCGGAGCGTCGTTTGGACGACGGTTAGTGCTCCGACAGCGGCTAACTTACTGGAGATTTGATCTCCGGTAATCCTCTGAGGTGGGGGACGAAGGATTCGTCAAACGGTTGACGAATACCTCTCCGGAGAAGCGAGTTTTGAGAACTCGTTTTAGGATCCGAATTTGGATTCGGATCGTGATCATCTCTCGATCACGTCGTCTTCAACACGAGGCTAGTAACCCATACGAAGATGAAGCTCGTGACTTAGCGAAGTCATCCTGAGGAGCTTGGCGTGGATACGGATAGAGACGATTCTTACGACGATCGTTCCGGTTGATGCCGTTCCCGCTACACGTCATACGAAAGGTATAACGTAGATAATTTCTTTTATTGCAAATTTTAATTTACGGTTATGTCTACACTTGTTGTAATATGCATGCGTGTGTTGTGTGTGTTGTAATAAATATAGATTTATTATTTTTAATTGCTTCCGCTGTGTTCATGTTTACGAAACATGATCGAACACACACATGCCGCGGTGCCGGAAACCCAACATTGCCATCAATGCTACTCCCCTTGAAGGTTAGATTCTAGGCTCTTCTTGTATTCCTTCAAGCCTTGTTTCGTGGAGCTCCATTGTTGAGAAGAACTCCTCCAAGGTGCTCACTTCTAAGTTCTTCGAAATATAGAAGGAGTCCACCATGGAGCTCCACTTTGAGGAACGCGGAAAGGCATCTTTAGCCTTCATAACCATATCCCGGTTTGATAGCTTCTCACCTACACTTGACAAACCGGTTATAATTTCCTTGAAACAAGAATGTAAGGAAATTACCTTTTCTCCCTTTTCTAGTTTAATGTTGTTGAGTTGGGAGTGGAGGAGATCTCTCCTTGCTAGCTTCGCCTCGGATGTGCCTTCATGAAGCTCAATTAGCTTCTCCCACATCTCCTTGGCACTTAGGCATTCTCCTATTCGGTTGATCTCTTATTGGGGGAGCACATTAAAGAGATGATGCTTGGCTTTTGAGTTTGCAAGGTGCTCTTCACTTTGCTTTTTGGTCCACCTAGATTTCTCTTTTGGCTTCCCTTCTTCATCCCTAGGCAAAACGAAACCGGATTCCATTGTAATCATGATATCAAAATCCGTTTCGAAAAATACCTCCATTCGCTTCTTCCACCAAGCGAATTCTCCATCAAACTTCGGTGGATGGATGTTGGACCCGGCCATTTTAAAAGTTGCTTGTTGTGGCGGTTAGTCCTCGACAGGCTTTCCTTGGCTATGATACCACTTGTTGGGGATCGAAACGACCAGCTAGAAGGGGGTGAATAGCCCTCTTACGATGGATGTCGTAATTTGATCGTCTACAATTAGATTAGCGCAAGCGGAAACAACAATACAAGCAAATTAAACAAATAAAGACAAAGCAAAAGAAATAGACAATGCTAACACAATGTCGTAACGTGATTCACGGCTACACCGCTAATCCATGGTCCCCGATTCGTCCTCGGTGAATCACTCTGCCAAAACCAATCCACTAATGGTCTCTCCTTTGCACCAAGCTAGGTGGAGGTAACCTTTACAATCAAGATCAATCTTCTTACAATAAGAATGGAGTAAAAGAAAGTAAGAAGAGTTTAGAGCTTGTGGGGCACTTGGAAGATCACTTAGAGCATAAGCATTAGCCATCCAAAAGTCCACACCCTCTCTTTTTATAGAGAGGAAGCTTTTCTTCCCGTTGGCCGCCACCAGTCGACTGCTGCCCTTGGCAGTCGACTGCCGCCACTCCAACGACCTCCGAACACGTCGGATCCCGACCATTGTAGTCCAACGGAACACTTGGCAGTCGACTGATGGACCTCATCAGTCGACTGCTGCCTCTGTAGTCGACTGCCCAGTCGGCTACGAGTGGTTCTGTGGCCAAACCCTTTCGACCAGTCGACTGCTGCCTTCAGCAGTCGACTGATGGTCTTGGCAGTCGACTGCCCACATATGGCAGTCGACTGCTGGCCCCAAAACAACTAGTCGAATACCAGTCGAACCACATTCGACTCAGAGCAGTCGACTGCTATTCCATGGCAGTCGACTGGTGTCGGGAAATCCCATCCGACACTTAGCCAAATGGCCAAGTTTCACCTAAGAGCTACTACCCCTTCCCGGGTTACATTCGCTCACTCTCATCTCTCGGAGTCCCTCGCCTTCGAAGTTATCTTCATCCTCGGCCACGTCCCTCGGCAGCATCAGGCGCACGACTCTGCAATGCTCCTTCGCGTCTCTTGCCTCGAAGTCTACTTCCTCCGGCTTCACTCCAAGCTCCTCGTCCGGTGGTCCCTCGGATGCTCCAAGCGCACGGCTTTCGCAAAGCCATCCTTCACCGACTCAAGGACAGAGTCATGAGTTGTGAAACTCGCCACGGCTCCATGTGCGAATTACTAAGCTCTGCAAGACTCCAACGCACATATCAAATCACACTAACACCCTAACTTAAACCCTTTGCCACATACATCAAAACCTTATCATGACAAGAGATTGCCCTAACATCCCAGTCCCTATGGGATCGATAATCTTTTATTACTTGATAATATCCGTGTACTTGTGGGCGTTGAGCGCAAGCACGTGCTTCAAGTCCTCGACGTCCTCCATCGCGATATTTGAGATCACATTCACATGCATCAGTTTCTGAACAAATACTTCCCACCAAGCAAGACTCCTCACATGCGCCATCTTATCACAAGCTTCCGCCAGAAGGAGGGGGAGTCCTTATTCGAAGCTTGGGATCGCTAGAAGGGGCTACTCTACCAATGCCCCCACCATGGAGTGGAAAGGTGGCTGGTGATCCACATCTTCTACAATGGGATTGCGTACGCCATGAAGATGTCCCTCGATTCTGCTACAGGAGGAGCACTGAAGAATAAGACCATAGAGGAAGCAAAGGAACTGATAGAAGAGGTGGCCCAGAACTACCATCAATGGGCTTCCGAACGTGGTCAAGCAACGCCTGCAGCGGGATTATACACTGTCAACTCCATGGACCACTTATCAGCAAGGATGGACACACTTAGTAGATGTTTTGACTCTTTTAATCCTTCATATGCATGCGTGGCCATTGACCTTGGCGAGGGAGCGGCAGCATATCGAGAGGATCACTATGGAGGATAGGGAACCTCAGAAGAGTAGATTGAGCATGTTGATGCGGTTGGGGACTATAATCAAAGGCCCAACAATCCATACTTCAGTACCTACAATCCCGGATGGAGGAATCATCCGAATTTCTCCTATAAGAATAACTTGGGAAACTCCCAACCATCAGGGGTGTTGGATCGAAAGTGTCGCTAGAGGGGGGGGGGGGTGAATAGCGATACGGTGTCGTTAAAAAAAAACTTTTGCAATAAGTAAAAAGCAAGTAGAGAGTGCACAGCGGAAATATAAAGTAGACAAGATATTTTTACGTGGTTCACAATCTTTCGATTGCTAATCCACGGCCCTAGTGATCCTTGATCACGTACGGAGGGCAATTCACTAAAACCACTCCTCCTCGTTGGAAGTAGGAGCAACGATCACAAAAAGAAATCAAGGCAAAGGGACACTCCCCCTTTCCTTGTTACGATTAAAGCACAAAGACAATTTAAAGAAGTAGAACTTAAATAAATATACCGACAACTCTTATAAGTAGAAGATGTAGCTTTCGTTGTCGGCGGCACTTCGTCGTAGCAAATGTGAGTAGTAGTAGCGGCGTTACGACGGCGTGTTGAGAGCTCTTGATTTCTTATGTATTTTGCTTGGCGTGAACATGTCTATTTATGGATATTGATCTATGAATTTAGACATAGGTAGTGTCCAAGGTGAGGTTCTTATCCCCAAGTCTTGCTCATCCACATCCTTTGCGCCAACTCAAGGATGAGGTGCTTCATCCAACCACCTTGTGCCACAACTCAAGGATGAGGTGCTCATCCAACCACCTTGTGCCACCTCAAGGAGGCCTTCACGCCAACTTGTTGGAGCCATCCAACTTGTGCCACATCATGGGAGCCAACCATCTTGTGCCAACTCTCCTCATTTTCAAGCTTGATGGTGGTTTGCCAACCATCTTGTGCCAACTCACCTCAATTTGGGCGTCCAACTTGATGATGGTTTTTGATGTCCACCTTGATGCCACATCACCCTTTGTACCAAAACACGAGTCAAGTCCAAATTCACCCACTTGAAATTCGAGCTCTTATCGAGGCTGGAACTAGACCAGCTGATGTAGTAGACGATCGTCAAAGG
This sequence comes from Wurfbainia villosa, assembly GCA_025175895.1. NCBI lineage: Eukaryota > Viridiplantae > Streptophyta > Magnoliopsida > Zingiberales > Zingiberaceae > Wurfbainia > Wurfbainia villosa. The sequence goes on along the minus strand of CM046004.1, from coordinate 20,909,884 downwards.
GTTTTGGACCGCAGCAAGTTAGCTGAAAATATAAAGTACGATGGTTCTAACCAACTGATCTCGACCTAGACCTTCCATTGGAGGTATTGGGTCGGATCTACGCTTAACGTCCTTGCTTCGCTTTCACACGAGCTTACCTTGTAGCCTCGCTTCCGGTCTTCACCCGAGTACCTCGGCTTCCTCCGAAATCCCTCTGGCGTTGCCCGACCACCTCGGTTCCCACCGGGTGTCGCAGACCTTCCGCTCAACTTTAGCATTTCTGCACACTTAATTGAGCTCGTAAGATAACAAATATACCCTTAACTATTGAGCCTTTTGCCATAATCAAAATACCGGTTCGACTTTGGTGCCCACTGCACCAACAATCTCCCCCTTTTTGATTCATGGCAAACCGACACAAAAGTTAAGGAAAAATTAAGCTAGCATAATGATTAAGCATGAATGAGCTAGCATAAAGATTAAATATGAATGAGCTAGCATAATGATTAAATATGAATGAGCTAGCATAATGATTAAATATGAATGAGAAATATTATTGTTTCAAGTTCTCCCCTTTGAGGTAACCTCCCCCTTGACCGAAGGTGAGTTCTTGAAAAATAATTTTTACTCCCCCTTAATAGTTGCTTAAGTAAACGGAATTACTTAATATAAATGGTAATAATTTTGTTTACTTTCTTCCTTACTTTTGTGACTTTCTCCCCCTTTTGCCTTAACTCAAAAAGTTTGTAAATATATTTTAGGGTTTGTAAGTCCAAGCAAGTTCCCACTATATATATATATATATATATATATATATATATATATATATATATTTTTTTTTAAAAATAATAATAAGCTTGAAAATATGTTCATCTAAAATGTACAACTCCGGTTGGACTTGATTGATATAGAATGATCAATAAGTCTTGAAGGAGTTGATTAATTTTAAATAATTATACTCCATGGTTCATATCGATGCACTGAATCTACATCTGGAACCAGGAGTAAGGTCCTAACATCTCACGCCCGTCTACGTGGCTAAGTACACAAACACATTAGTCCTATGTGTTGTGAGATGTGTTGGCTCCTTAAATCTATAGGTATATGATTTCTAAGGTAAGACTTAGGCTAATTTCATAAAAAGAAGCAAAAATAGAGTACATATATAGAGAAATTTAAATCCTACTCTATTACGCACATACCTAACTTTCGTCTTAATAAACTAAATTCGGCTTCGGGTAGTGGTTTGGTGAAGATGTCCGCTAGGTTTGATTTTGACTCAACATACTCTAGTTGTATAGTTCCATTAGTTACATGTTCCCTAATGAAGTGGTGTTTAACTTCTATATGTTTTGTCCTAGAATGACATATTGGATTTTTAGTTAAGTTAATTGAACTGATGTTATCTATGTAGGTTTTAATGTTGTTAAAGATTAAGCTAAAGTCTTGGAGAGTGTGCTTCATCCACAGGAGCTGAGAGACACACTCACCCATCGCAACGTATTCGGCTTCGGTGGTAGATAAGGCAACGCAATCGCTTCCTCTTTGCACCAACTCACTAGACTCGGTTGACGATTTGACAACAACCACTCGTGCTCTTTCTATCGAGTTTACTACCGGTATATTCGGATTCGGAGTAGCCGTTTAGATTAAACTCGGTAGATCTAGGGTACCAAATACCTACGTTTAGCGTGCCCTTTAGATATCTAAGGATACGCTTGACTAGGGTTAGGTGAGACTCCTTGGCACAGGTTTGTAACCTTGCGCACATACTTACCGCGAATAAAATGTCGGGTCGGCTCGCGGTTAAGTATAGTAGACTTCCTATTGCGCTCCTATAGTATTTTAGGTCAACGGGTTTTCCTTCTACATCTTCGTTTATATTAACATTAGTTGCTATAGGTGTATTAATTATTTTAGCATCTTGCATTCCAAATCGATTTATTAAGTCCTTAGTATATTTTTGTTGATGTAAATATATTCCATCTTTAGTTTGTTTAATTTGTAAACCTAATAAGAAACTTAACTCTCCTACTAAATTCATTTCAAATTCACTTTCCATAAGTGAGATGAATTCGTTTAGCAGGATCGAGTTGGTAGTTCCAAAAATTATATCATCTACATAGATTTGGGCTATAAAGATTTCTTTTCCTACGGTTTCTGAATAAGGTTGTCGACTAAACCTTGGTTGAATCCTTTGGACTTAAGATAGATCGAAGCCTTCGTACCAAGCTCTTGGGGCTTGTTTGAGTCCATATAGGGCTTTCTTAAGTCTAAGGACATGGTCAGGTTTATCTAGATTTTGAATCAGGAGGTTGGTAGCGTAAACTTCTTCCTTAATGTATCCATTCAAAAATGCTGACTTGACATCCATTTGAAACAATTTAAAACCTCGATGTGCAGCATATGCTAACAACATTCGGATGGACTCTAGTCTTGCTACGAGGCGTAGGTCTCATCGTAATCTAAACCTTCGACTTGACTAAACCCTTTGCGACTAACCTAGCTTTATTTCTAACTACTTCACCTTTATCATCAAGTTTATTTGAAATACCCACCTTGTTCCAATAATTGATTTTTCTTTAGGTGGTGGTACTAATTCCCGGACTTCATTTCTAGTGAATTGAGCTAGCTCTTCTTGCATAGCAATAATCCGATCGGGATCAAGAAGTGCTTGTTCAATAGTTTTGGGTTGATTTTGGAAATTAACGAGATTTGACTAATGTTTAGTATGAAGCTCTAGTTGAACCCTAAATTTGGATCACCTATAACTTGATTGATAGGATGACTTGGGTTAGGGTCATCTATCACTTGGTCGATAGGATGACTTGGGTTAGGGCGAGATTCAAGTTCAAGATCAGTCGGGTTTGCTATAAGTTGATTTGCTAGTTGGTTTTGTTAAGGATTGAGCAGGTTCGTGTCCTTAAATCGAAAACTATATTAATGGTTTCTTCGACTCTAAGAGTGTCGTGATTGTATACCCTATAAGCTCTCGGTGGTTGAGTATCCTAGAAAGGTTCGATGAGGTTTTGGATTTGAATTTCCTAGGTAATCCTTAGTGTTTAAGATATGTACCTTGCATCCAAATACCCTAAAGTATTTGATGTTCGGTATTTTATCGTGATAAATCTCGTACGAGGACTTTTGGTGCCTCTTTACCATAAGGATCCTATTTTGGACATAGCAAGCTGTACTAACGGCCTCTGCAAAATCTATCGGGTAGGTTATACTCGTTTAACATTGTCCTAGCGGCTTCTTGTAGGGTTCTATTTTTCCGTTCGACTAACCCATTTTGTTGTGGGGTTCTAGGACATGAAAACTCATGGTGGTATCCGTTTAGGTTACAATCAGAAACTGTGGTTTTCGATTCACCACCATGATCGCTTCTAAGTCTTTTAATCTTAAGGTTCTTTTGATTTTCGATTAACCTACAAAGATTGATTAGTTGGTCTAGAGTATCATTTTTATGTTTGATAAACCTAACCCAAGTAAATCTAGAATAGTAAATCAATTATGACTAAGCAAAATTGACTACCATTGAGTGACTTAGCTCCATGTGAATCAAATAGATCCATGTGTAGGAGCTCAAGAACACTTTTGGTTCGTTCTTGATTAGTTAATTGATGTTGTGTCCTAGATTGTTTACCTTGTTGACAAGCATTACATATTTTATTATCCAAGTTGTTTAGTTTAGGCAAACCTATAACCAAGCCACTCGACTCATCTTGTGGGCCGAGTCTTGGGTGCAGTGTCCGAGTCTTGATTGCCATAACCAAGATTCCTCTTCTTGCTGTGTCATAAGACACTTGGTTGAGGAGTTGGGTAAATTTATTGTGTAGATGTTGCTATTCCTAGTTCCTTTAAGTATTATTTTAGATGTTGCATTTATCTTGATTACGCATTCATTTTCTAGAAATATGACCTTATAATTGTTATCACACAATTGGCTTACACTAAGTAAATTATATTGAAAGTTTTCTACTAATAAGACATTTTGAATTGTAAAGTTAGAGTTGAGCTCAATATCACCTGATCCGATGATTTTGAGCTTGCCGTTATTTCCGAAGGCTACCGATCCTTGTCGTTTGAATCGTAACTTCGAAAATCTGAGTTGATCCCCGGTCATGTGTCGAGCAACCCTTTGTCCAACATCCATTGATCCTACATATAAACCACATGATCAAAACATGTTATTACTATGTGTTATTGTGAGATGACTTTCAATTTTACTTGATTAATTTTAATGAATTTAAATTAACCAACATTAGGTTAGATTCGGATTTAGTCTAAGCTAATCAAGTAATCTTTTCAAGAGATTAGCTTCCAGGTCGTGGCGAGGCACAGAGGCCTTCTTTGATCGGAACAACGACCACTTCCTTAGACAAAGCTAATTTCAAGAAATTGATAACTCGACTTACTTGAGACTACATCTTGGTCTAACTAGTTATTTTTGAAAAGAGGCTCCCCGAGGCTCAATCTTTTCGTAGGATTTTAGTTGATTATGAGTCCTATCTAACCATTCTAAAAATAAAGGAAAAACTAAGCATGCAATTTCTAAGACTTAACAAAAATACATTTTGTATTGGCTCCCCCTGGACCATTGAATCGAGTGGGTCTATTCACATAGTGAATTTGGTCCTTGGGAACCCAATACATGTTAGATCCTAAAGTTGAAATCAAAGTGATCTTAGGGACCCATGCTTGGACATTTTTCTTATGTTGGTTTACTATAGACATATATGACTTATTGGTTGTATTTGAGTTAAACCCGAGTCCGCCTTGTTGTACACGGCCCTTTGTGATCCAAGTAAGAGGTCAAGTCCCTTGATCCCAAAGTGAACCTTTCCAACGTGTTCCTAAGGTCTTCGACTTGTGTTTTCAAAAGCGAGTTCTCAACTTCAAGCTTTTCAACTTGAGTTGAGTCCTCCTCTTGAATACGAGTAGTCGAAGAGGTTAGGAGACCTCATGTTTGAGGAGGTTAACATCATCTATTAGGGTCTCGACCTTGGACTCGGACTTATCTAGTTTCTTATTTAAAAATTTAATTTCACCATACAAAGTATTAAGTAACGACCGACTTACCCTTAATGATTCTTTTGAAACGGATACGGATCCGTGGCTTGTCTTGAATGGAAGCTCATCATCGGATTCGGACTCGGACTCTTCTTCGGTTTCGGAGTCGTGCTCGGTCGGCTTGGCCATTAGAGCTTGGATATCGCCTTCTTCCTCCGACAACTCCTCCCAAGTAGCGCTTAGCGCTTGGTCTTTGATGCGTTATTCTTTAGCTTTGGGCACTCGGACTTGATGTGACCGAACTCAAGCACTCATAGCATCTAAAATTAGAAGTATTTGAATTAGGTTTAGGCTTACCTTGAGTTGTTGGTCGTTTCGTCCTCTTGATCATCTTCCGAACTAGATTGACTAGTTCGGATTCTATTTCGATTCTGACTGCCTCTCTTCCTTCGGGGGTGGCTTGCTTATGGGCTTCTTCTTCTTGGAACCCGCAGAACTAACGCAATACTCTTCTCGGCCCGACCACGTTAGTTTGCTCATGTAATTCAAGTTCAAAACAATTGCCTAACCTAATTTTAGAAAGGTCCTTGGAGACCTTGTAGGCATCGACCATGGATGCCCAAGGTGGTCCTAGGAAACGAGTTAAGAGAATACCTGATAAGGTCGCGATTCTCGACCTTTTGTCCGATGGCATGGAGTTGGTTGACGATGTCTTGGATACGAGCATGTAGTTGAGTTGCGGTCTCGTTTTCCTGCATTTTCAAGTTATACAATTTATTTAAAAGTAAATCTCTTTACATACCTTCGTGTCGCCGGTGCCTTCGCGTAGTTCCACTAGCTTGGTCCATAAGTCCTTTGCACTAATGAAGGGGCCGACGCGGTTGAGCTCTTGACAACCCACATTGCAAGATTTGAGTTGCCTTGGCATCGGCTTCTACTTGTTTTTCATGGAATTTGACCATTGATCGTAACCCAAAGATTCACCATCTTCATTAATAGGAAGTGTGAAACCGGTTTGATTACGATCCACATCTCGATTTGGGTTTTAAGAAAGCATTCCATCCACCCTTCCAATAACGAAGTCATTACCGTTGTAAACGGGGGTCTGGTGCTAAACCCTTCGAGATGGGCCATTTAAAACAAGAAGAAGAACGAAAAAGAATCTTGCAAAACACACACGAAAGAATATTCCAAGACTTTCGCCTTGGATTAGTAGTGTGAAGTAAAAAATATATATAAAATGTAACTTGCAAAAGAAATAAACAATCAAATGCGAATGTCGTTGAAGTTCCGAGGACAACCTTACTCGGGATCTAACTCAAGGACAACCTTATCCGATCCTAAAGCCTCTAATGCAATTCTATATGTAGGAGAAGATAAGCAAGTGAAATAATTATACGAAAACAGAAATAAATAAATAAAAATCTGTGAAAAAAGAAAACAAAGCTAGATTGGTGGTTTCACCGAATCTTAGCGCCCGCTCGATACCAATTGTTGGATCGAAAGTGTCGCTAGAGGGGGTGAATAGCGATACTGATGTCGTTAAAAAAACTTTTGCAATAAGTAAAAAGCAAGTAGAGAGTGCACAGGAAATATAAAGTAGACAAGATATTTTTACGTGGTTCACAATCTTTCGATTGCTAATCCACGGCCCTAGTGATCCTTGATCACGACGGAGGGCAATTCACTAAAACCACTCCTCCTCGTGGAAGTAGGAGCAACGATCACAAAGAAATCAAGGCAAAGGGACACTCCCCTTTCCTTGTTACGATTAAAGGCACAAAGACAATTTAAAGAAGTAGAACTTAAATAAATATACCGACAACTCTTATAAGTAGAAGATGTAGCTCGTTGTCGGCGACTTCGTCAGAGCAAATGTGAGTAGTAGTAGCGGCTACTGACGGCGTGTTGAGAGCTCTTGATTTCTTATGTATTTGCTTGGCGTGAACATGTCTATTTATGGATATTGATCTATGAATTTAGACATAGGTAGTGTCCAAGGTGAGGTTCTTATCCCCAAGTCTTGCTCATCCACATCCTTTGCGCCTAACTCAAGGATGAGGTGCTTCATCCAACCACCTTGTGCCACAACTCAAGGATGAGGTGCTCATCCAACCACCTTGTGCCACCTCAAGGAGGCCTTCACGCCAACTTGTTGGAGCCATCCAACTTGTGCCACATCATGGAGCCAACCATCTTGTGCCAACTCTCCTCATTTTGGGCCCAAGCTTGATGGTGGTTTGCCAACCATCTTGTGCCAACTCACCTCATTTTGGGCGTCCAACTTGATGATGGTTTGGATGTCCACCTTGATGCCACATCACCTAATTTTGGGGGTCCAAGCTTGGTGATGGTTTGGATGTCCACCTTGATGCCACATCACCCTTTGTACCAAAACACGAGTCAAGTCCAAATTCACCCTTGAAATTGAGGCTCTTCTCGAGGTGGAACTAGACCAGCTTGATGTAGTAGATAGTCAAAGGGTTTTGGACTGCAGTACAAGTTAGCTTAAAATATAAAGTACGATGGTTCTAACCAACTGATCTCGACCTAGACCTTCCATTGGAGGTATTGGGTCGGATCTACGCTTAACGTCCTTGCTTCGCTTTCACACGAGCTTACCTTGTAGCCTCGCTTCCGGTCTTCACCCGAGTACCTCGGCTTCCTCCGAAATCCCTCTGGCGTTGCTCGACCACCTCGGTTCCCACCTGGTGTCGCAGACCTTCCGCTTAACTTTAGCATTTCTGCACACTTAATTGAGCTCGTAAGATAACAAATATACTCTTAACTATTGAGCCTTTTGCCATAATCAAAATATCGGTCAAGGGGGCAAAGACAACCATAGAAGTCAAGTCGATGATGGAGGACTTCATTGCTACCCAAACTAAGGCCAATTAGGAATTTCATCGCCAACATTAGAAATCTGAAGAATCACTCAGAGACTTGAAGTCCACTGTTGATGGCCTTGCAAGTCACACAAGGATGTTGGAGACACAAGTGGCCCAGATAGCCCAAACTGTGTCACAACCCATGAAGAGCTCTCCATCATGACCCGAGCGGAGTCAAGCTAAAGAGGAAGGAGTGGGGCAGAGTAACAAATTCGCTAAGGGGTGTGCAGCCATGATTTCCACCCTACCTAACCAAGCTGAAATTGAAGATAAAATTCCACCACAGCTTGAGGACCTCGGTTAATTTGTTATCCCCTGCTCAATTTATGGGGAGAGCTTCGATAAAGCATTGTGCGATTTGGGGTCATCAGTAAGTGTGATGTCCTATGCATACTATTTGAAGATGGGACTAGGAAATATACAACCAACGAGCATAGGGATACGTATAGAGGACGACACAATCAAGAAGCCCGTTGGCATGCTAGCACAGGTGCCTGTGGTGAATGAGAATTTCGTGATACCCACGGTCTTCATCGTACTAGATACAAGACCAGATCCCCAAAATCCCATCACGCTGGGAAGGCCTTTTCTGGCAACTGTAGAAGCGTGCATAGATGTGAATGCACACCAGATCTCCTTGGAGGTAGATGTGGAGATCATCCTCTTCAGCCTTTCGGAGCACAGAGCCCCCTACCTCGACGACTTCACGTTTAGCAGAATGAAGCAGGAGCCACTAGATGAGGATCCCGAGATGGATGAATGGAGGTTCACTGAACCTCCAGAGCCAAGTTGATAGTGGAGTGTGGTCGAGCTAAACGACCTTAAACAAAGCGCTTCTTGGGAGGCAACCCAAGTTTAATTTAGTTTTTAGATTTCCCTTTGATTGTATTGCATACATTTATTTAATTTTATTTTTGATTTCCATCTCATTTAGAATTAGGACTAGAAAAGAACTTTGCTAGGTAAAAATGAAATCCATATTAGCTTACACGACAAAGGGTATGAGGAAATTTGGACTGTTAAGCAAAAATAGGAGAAAAAGGGGGACACACGACCTGGCCATGTGTTTTTCGACGACCGTGCCTAACTTACCCAAGGTGGACATGGCCTGGCCGTGTATTTTCAGACAACCGTGTCATGTAAGGTTAAATAGGGCGAGTCATGTGTTTTCACCCCATTTGCACCGTGTTCTTTGATTGCTCTTGCCCTAGCTGTGTGGTTTCATCTTCCCTGCCACCTAAAAGCTCTTCTAACCTCAAAGGAAGCCAAAAGAAGCAAGGATGAGGAGGACCAAGCAGATGGCACCTCGATCTGGTGCTTCGGAGCGACGAGCAAGGAGAACCGACGCCCCTCAAGCTCCGGAGGAGGGTAACGCCCTGTCAACCCTTCTTTTTTGCAATAATGAACATAGAGATAGATATAATATGTTTTCTACTCATAAACTCACTGCTACTAGGTACCTAGATGAAGATTTACTAGTCTTTAGGGTTGTTGGGTGACATACAAGCCCTATTTGCAAAAATGGGATGGGAAGAGATGATGGGAATAAGACACCCAACCTACCCTAGGATAGTTCTAGAATTTTTGAGTTCCTTAGAGGCAAAAATTTTAACAGGTAGAGAGAGCGAAGAGGGTAGGATAACTTTTAGGATTTTTAACATTGAGCATGAATGGATCCTTCACCAATGGAATTTATGCTTTGGCTTGCCAAGTGGGGGAGAGAGAAGAACCCCTATGGTGTTTAACTCTTGGATATTTTGGACTGAGTTGATGGGGGAGCATGCTTATGACCCTTCTAGAGCCAAAGCGTCGCGCCTCCAAAACCCCGTCTTTCGATACCTCCATCGTATCATGGCCAGTACTATATTTGGTCATGGGGAGAGTGACGGTGTAGTTAGAGCTAGCAAGCTGCTTTACCTCTAGGACATGCTACAAGAAAGGAGTAGCATCGATGTAGGGTCCCACTTCATCAGACACTTAGTGAAGATTGGCAAAGCAGCGCGAGGAGAGATTAATGTGGGGGGTCTACTTACCTACATTTGCCATAGGATGGGGTACAATTACACTGCATTAGAAATTATAGAGGGGAGCCCTAGGATCGACCTAGGAGTGTGCATGGTGATGAAACTGATTGTAAGAGAGGGACACTCCTTATGCTTTATAAGGAAAAACTTGACCGCCCTTAGGCTCCCCGACCCTGATCATACCACCATCACTACATGCACCAACTGGCGCTTGGACCTGATAGTGGAGTCCCGTCCACATGAGGGACCACCCACATCGGCGCCCATCTCTCCCCCTTTACATCACTCTCCCTCAAGACCACACATGCATAAGAGCCCACCTAGTCCATGTCGACATGAGCCTGCACCTGCACCACCATCTTTTTCTACTTTTGAGCAGGATGTAGGTACATCGGCCTATGACTTCTTGGAGTCTCAATCTCGCCTCGACGACATATACGATGAGCAGCAGACGCAGAGACAACGATGAGAGGAGCAGAGCGCCTACATGCAGGCAGAGTTTCAGGGTTTCTGGGAGCACTTCAAGTGGGTTGAGGAGTTCTACGACGAGGCCCGCATCTACTTCCAGGAGGAGGCTTCCCGTCACCAGGATGATGCCGCCTACCGCCAGGAGATGCGATAGCACATGCATGCCCAACAGGCATAGTGGGATAGAGAGGAGGAGCACTGAGCAGCCACTGCATCCACCAGCTCCCAGATTAACCACATGTACATGTGACATCAGCGACTCAGCAGCAGGTTCTCTCAAGATCCCGAGATGCCGAGGATCCCAGACTTTCCACCTCGTCAACCATACTAGAGGTATACTTTCATTTAAGTCTGGGGGGACCCCAAATTTTATTTTATTTCTAGCAGAAGTTTCTTTCCTGGTTTTTTCATTATCATTAGCATTCATTTATTCATGCATAGGTTGTTGAGTTTCTTTCAGTACTTAGTTTTTGTTATCTGTAAAGCTACCTCAGTAGATTTTTAAAAGTTACTTACATGAGTTGTTCCCATAAGTAGCTTAACTTCATTTATCTCTTGATATTTTATTTTATTCGCTCTAATGAATGTTCTAGACTTACACTGATTAGCTTTTATTTTTACACCTACACATGTCGAACATTCTGAAAGGGAGAATTTAGTACATACCTAGTTATGATTCATCTCAGTAGTCTAGTACTTTGGAATCCATAGGTGACTCTAGGTTTAGCATTTTAGTTACTGGAGATGCTCGGATTGTGTAAGCCCATTCAAAAAAAATCAAAATCCCAGTGAGCCAAAAAATAAAAGAGAGAAAAGAAAAGAGAAATAAAAGAGAAAGAGAAAAAGAAATGAAAAAGAAAAAAAGAGAGAGAGAGAAGATTATGAGGGATAAAAAAAATAGTTATCGTGGGTGGAAATGGTTAGGTGCCCCTTTGAGACCGAGTTAGGTTACTGGGAAAACACCTACCAATTTCTCTCAATACCGAGCATGCCTTTGAGACTTTGTGCTAGATTTAGGGAATGACTCTCTCTTTGGCCAGGTAAGTGCCTAAGAGCCGGAGACCTTAGGAAAGCTATAGGATGATGACTTAACTCACCATGGAATGGGTATCCCCTAAGAATGATTCGCTTAACATGAGCACAAGAAGCTAACCTAGTGAATTTCTAGAACATATTTATTTTGCTTTGATTGCAAATACCACTTGATAAATTTAGTTAACATACTAAGTATGGAAGAATATCTTTTAAAAATTTCATGGCACTGAGGTTTGCTTGAGGACAAGTAAAGATTTAAGTCTAGGAGAAGTGATGTGAGCAAAACATATAGGGTTTTAGAAGTAGTTTTCACTCACATCTCATTACGTTTTATGTTAGTTTCATGCATATGTCATCTATTTTTCATGCATTTCCTATTTTCTAGTTCAGAGGTCTGCTCTTTGTACTTTTGCGTGTAGGATAGCATTTTGGGGGGAAAAGGTGCACTTTCGAAGCAAAAGAAGGCAATTTTACAGCTAGACGCAGAATGAGACACGGCTAGGGTGTGTGGATACACACGGTCATGTCCACTGGGCAAGATCAGCCACTCTAGGGCCGCACACGACCTGGTCATGTGGAAACACACGGTCATGTGGCGGCCCAGCAGATTGACGCAGCTAGGGTTTTTTCCTGATTTCGCAGCGATCCGATGTGATGTCTATATAAGGATGGCTCTGCCCAAATCCTAGGGGGGAGGCACAACGGCTGGGACGACACACGGAATCCCTAAAAAGCTTCGGGAACTCACAACGGGGAGGTAGAACGCCGCCGTAGGTCCACGTTCTACACTACAACGCCGGAGAGAAGGACACATAGGCATTGTAATTTCTTGTTCTTGCATTTTATTTCTGATATATTCGAATATATACATACCTTGTGATTCTCCTCTTTCATATATGGAGTAGTTCTTTCGATTCTAGGATTAGGGAGTAGCTTATGTGCGCATGACATGTTGGTTCAAATTTAAATTCTATTTTTTAGTTTGAATTTGCAATTGGAAATTGTTTATACCCATATCTATCTGTATTTGGTTTTCTACCTGCTGTGCATAGGCGATACGAGGGGTGACAACCCTCGTATCTAAGATTTAGGGGATTTTATACAAGGAACCTAGGGGTAAACCTGATCTCCTATAACCGTGGGTAGAAGGATGCGATGGAACCAAAAATGGTTCGTCGCACAGATTGATTTGGCATTCTTGTACCGTCTATCCCATCCTTGTAAGGTAGAGATAGCTCCCAGTAGATGCAGTGGCTCATCGGGAGAGTGTATGATGTCCCTTCCACAAAACCATAGCTAGACGTTTAGACAACGCCCAGTTGACAGCATGTTTGCGACACACAAGCGAAATTGAAGTCCTCGAATCCCTTTTTAAAGATCTCGGCACGCTTATTTCTTCCTCCATGTGACACCGTATTAGAATTTTACCCACCGACAACCCTCGCAATCGAAACCTTTTAGATTTTACTTCCGAACAATTTCAACAACTGAACATATCGGTATTCGAATCTCAGTCCCTATGGGATCGATAATCTTTTATTACTTGACGACATCTATGCACTTGCGGGCATTGAGTGCAAGCGAACGCTTCGAGTCCTCGATGGCCTCCATCGCAAAATTTAAGGTCGCATTCACGTGCATCAACAATCGACTGTTGGGTAAGGGTAGTCGACTGCTAGGTGAAAAATCAGCCCAATGGAAGCTCTAAATGGAGGCTACAGGGAGGATTTGGAGTTGTTAGTTCTTGGAACTTTTAGAGGGGAAATGCTTTTATTTCTAGACCTTTAAAGCATCAAAAAGCAACCAAAAGCTCAAACAATCAAAAGCACTCATTTGTAAAGTATTTTCTCTTGTTTCTTTTATTTGCTATTTTATTTGCTTATATTTGGTGTTTCCTTATTGTAAGCTTCATATTGTATGAGGTTTCTCCACCTCCTGTGTCATACAGAGAAAGAGAGGTTTTAGTGAGTGTAGATCACTAGAGCTCGATCATGGAGTTGGAACTAGAGTTCTGAACCACGTAAAATACTCGTGTTGTGCATGTGTTGTATTTAGTTTGTGTTTCTTGTGTATTTATATTTGTATTTCATTGTGCTAAAGTTTTGTAGAGACACATACATGAACGAAATTGATCGACTCTATTCACTCCCTCTCTCTAGAGCATCAAATGGTCCCCAACACATTTGTCCCCACTAGACTTACTACATCACATCTAGTCTAAGTTATACTTCCTCGTCCTATGGATTCAAATTACTCTCACATGTGTCCAAGAGTACCATACTCTTAACATGTAAATGCTTTGGCTTAAGTCTTTTGAGTAATAATCCTGACGAGTGACCATAGGGTATACATCTCCTTTATCAGGAACGGTGAATCCTCTGTTGGCTATTCAAACATCTTCGGCCACTTCAACTTATACTAAATCATCCGGGGTCCACATCTCAACGAGATGTTTTCTTAAGAGGTCAAAGTATAAGTCTCCATGATCAAGATGACTTAAATACCTCAAGTCAAAAGAAATTCGCACTTAAGCTACAGTAAGAACTTCATAAACATATCCATATATGTAAGGAACCATATGAAGTCTTACAACAAGTGGTAGAGGAATCATACGTCGCTAGAGGAGGGGTCAACAGCAGAATTGTGTCGCTTGATAGAATTTGATCGTGTGTGTCTACAATCGTTAGTATGCACAACAAAATATGAAATAAAACATAAACTAACCAACACAACAATCACTCACATGCAAAATATAAGAATATAACGTGGTTCGGAACGGTAGGATTCCTACCCCACGGATTGAGCTCAAATGAGATCTAGCGATGCAAACCACCACTAATCAACCTCTCCACCTCGGAAAACACTCTGGAGGTGGAGAAAATCTTTTACAAGTGATTACAAATGTAATACAAGAGATATACAAGAAAATATAAAGAAATACATAAAACAGCATAAAGATAACTTTACAAATGTGAGCTTGCATGCTTTGCATGTTGGTTGCTTGGATGAGCTCGAAGGACTCTGAAATGCACTAACACTTCACCTTCAAATCTCCTCAAGAAGTCCTCAAGAAACCATGGTCGAAATCCTCCATAAGCTAATTCTTTTATCCCGCATCGGACTAATTCCACACCTGGCAGTCGACTGCCTACAGTGTCGTTGTCTCACAACAAACTTAATCCACGTTGGCATTCCACCCAAAGGAAACATTGGCATAGCAGACTGCTCAGTTGTCTATCGAGCTTTCTGTGCTCATGGATGCAAACAACGATCGTGCCCTCCATGTGATCGATTTCAAGGCCGATCGCATACAATCTTGTGCGATCGACTGCCAAGGCAACTTGGTCATAGGCGATCACTAGTTGACTCCCGACCAGTTGACTAGTCATAATCCCTATCGACTGCCCAGAGTCGACTCGGTTATAAAGTTTCAAAATACATGACCAGTCGACTGGTCAATAACATCAGTCGACTGCTAAATCTCAACCATGAGGTTTAACCCCAAGTATAATGCTCTCATACTTACTAGACCACCCTTAGCCTTGACCAAAGCCTTCTATCCACCTCAATCAGTCTCACGCCTATCGGATCCCTCTAAGTCATCCGTGACTCTCATCCATACATTATCCATCAGGTGTTTTCATTGGCTATTGTCATGCTAAGCTGGTCTACACCGTCAAGGTATATTTGGGCTTACGCTGTAAAGACACACACTTGGACTTTACCCCGCCAAACATTGGACTTATGCCGTCAAGACTACCGCTTAGACTTTATGTCGTCAATATCACACCCTTGTACTTTCCCAAATGCCAAGACCCATGCTTGGACTTTCCACTTGCCAAGACCTATGCTTGAACTTTCCATGCTAAGTACCCAAGACTTGAACTTTACCATTGCCAAGACCCATGCTTGGACTTTCCTTATTGGGCTAGAATAATTTTTAAATTTTGCTAGTAGTAATGTTGAGTTTATGGATGAGAATAAATTGAGGTGTCCATGCAAAAAATATCATAATAGTAAATTTTTTCAGTGTGATAAAGTTCACAACATCTTTGTAGATTTGGTTTTACCCTAAATTTTTATATTTGGACATGTTATGGTGAATCATTCATATCTGATGAAGAGGTTGAACGAAGCATACAAAGGATAGTTAGTAGAGATCAAAGATATTATGATCAATTCAATCCATATCAGAGGATGATAGTTGATGCAGTTGATCATAATTTGAATATCGAATCGAACGTTGCATGTTCTAGTTATCCTCAAACATTTGAACACATGTATACCAGTTATTCATTGCCATTGGAGGAGGTAGAAGTAACAGATGTTCATGTAAATGTATACAATGAACCATATCTAAAATATAAAGAAGTGTTGAGAGCTGCTGATTAATGCGTATGGTCTGGTTGTGATAGCCATACTAAATTATCTCTAATTGCAAGATTGTTGAATGTTAAAGCTGAACATAATATATCTGAAGATTATTTTAATGATTTCATTCAAGTTATTGGATAAGTATTTGTTGGTGCAGGGGCACCAGATAATCAAACCTAGGTTTTGATTATGATAAAGATTCAAAGTTATGCTGTTATGTTAATCTCACACGCTGTGTTGAGTGTGCACAAAATGAATTAAGCTATGCCAAGGTCAACCACACTTGGAGAATCTCAGGCCAAAAAATCGTAGTGGTCGTGCAACACTAGGAGAATCTCGTTGGAGTCGAGGAACCTCGATGGTGACTGGAAGCTAAGCGATAGGTCAGGAGGATCAGATGTAAGCACTGAGTGCGGAGTGATGGTAAGGTCGTGTCCTCTGTACGGGGACGACCGTAGGAGGCGTTCCGACTAAGACTTTCGGAGGAAGGTCTAGGTCGAGTCGGATGGTAAGAAACCATCGTAATTTCTATTACTCAAGATTTCTGTGCTAACTCTATGTTGCAGGTGAATGATCAAGCTAACAGTCGACTGAAGGCTAGTAGCAGTCAACTTATCCTACCATTAGTCGACTGCTTAGGGGCATCAATCGACTAATGGTTAAGCTGATCATCTCAAAGAAAGTCAAGATAAGCTCCACCAAAAATGGAGAGATGAGGATCTTTGACCCAGATCTAGATCTCAATGAGTTAGGGTTTGAGTGGTTATAAAAGAAGAGGCTTTTCACCTCTTTGGATCATCTAATTGTGCTCCTAAAGTGCACCAACAATGCCAAGCTTCAACCACAACACTACGCAGTCGTAACGTCGACATCACACTGAGCTCCCATCTTTTAAGTCAGTAGTTTTCTTTTAATTATTTTACTTTCTTGTATTCGAGCTTTCCATTGTAAAGAGGAGAGGTGGGCTTGTTGCCTCTTCCTCTATTTTGTTTTTCTTGTAATCGTTTTGTCCTACCTCCAACGAGGAGGAAACTTTAAGTGGATTGCCCCATCGTATGCGGTCTAGGATCGTGGGGCCTTGGATTAGCAACCTTTTGGTTGTGAACCAAGTAAAAACAAAATGTGTCCCTTTACTTTTGCTTTACTTTTATTTCCACTGCAATACTCGTGTTTTCAACGTATCAAAAAGAAAAGTTTTTAAGTATGCTATTCACTCCCCCTCTAGCATATTCACTCAATCCAACAATTGGTATAAGAGCGGGGGCGCTAAGATTCGGTGCAATCACTGGTCGAGAAATTTTCTTTTCGTATTTTTGCATTGTCATTTAAATTTTTTATTCCCGCACTACAAATCTAAGACCAAGTCTTGGTACATTATTTTTTGATTTTGTGTTTGCAAGTATTTAAAGTTCTACAACCGAACTAATCGCTTCTATAGTAGGTGACGGTAAAATGGTCATAACTTTTGATATAAGTGGACCCACAAAATATGCTACCCACAAAATCGAAGCTCTCTCAGTAATCTATATTTCTTTCACGCGTATACCCCCATATAAAGCTGTTTTCGACCCCAAAAAATGACGTTTAGTACCTTTTTGGGGGCATCGAAGGTCGTAAGTGTTTAGTTTTTTGTTTAAGCTTTTTATTTCTCTTTCTTTTCGTCATTTCCTGCATTACTAATCCAAGACCAAGTCTTGGAATTTTCTTTTGGTTTGTATTTTTGTTTTTGCAAGATTTTTTTGATGGCCCATCTTGAGGGGTTTAGCACCGCTCGACCTCCGTTCTATAATGAAGATGCCTTCCGTTAATGGAAGGGTCAGATGCATTGCTACCTAAAAACTCAAGTTGAGATGTGGATCATCATCCAGACGGGCTTCACTTTACCAACTAATGAAGACGGTGAGTTCTTGGATTGCAATAAATGGACAAACGCCATGAAGCGGCAAGTAGAGGTCAATGCGAAAGCCATGCAAATCCTGTAGTGCGGCCTCTCTAAGGAAGAACTCAACTACGTTGGCCCCTTCATCAGTGCAAAAGACTTATGAAACAAGCTCATCGAGCTACACGAAGGGATGACCAACACAAAGGTATGCAAACAGGACCTTCTTTTAAATAAACTATTTAATCTAAAAATGCTGGACAACAAGACGGTGATGCAACTCCACGTGAGGATCCAAGACGTAATGAATGGTCTCCATTCAATTGGGAAAAAGGATTGAATCGAGACATAATAAGGTACGCATTAAATGCATTTCCTAGGACCACTTTGTGGGCATCTATAGTTGATGTTTACAAAGTACCTAGAGACTTATCAAAAATTAGATTAGACAAGTTATTTTCATAATTTGAGTTGCATGAGCAGTCTAACTCGACCCCGGTCGAGAAAAGTGTTGAATTGATTGCAATTCAAAGGAGGAAGGGAAAAAGCAAGCCACCTTTTGAAGAAGAAGAGTACAAATCGGAGGTCGACGATGAAATGGAGACTGATCTAGTCAACATAGTTCGGAATATGATCAAGAGTAGAAGATGACCTATCAAGATATCTAAAGAGAAGAGAACTGATCAAAACTCAAATTACAAATGCTACAAATGCAATAAGAGGGGTCACATCAAATCCAACTGTTTGAGGCTAAAGAATAAACAATCACAAACCAAGAAGGCTCTCAACGCAACTTGGGAGGAGTCCTCGAAGGAAGAAGATGAACTCAACAACCTAGCATTCATGGCCAAGCCAACCGAGTCTAAGATCGAATCGGAACCCGAGACAAACTATGAGTCTAAGATCGAATCTGAACCCGAGACAAACTACGAGTCTGAGACCGAGTCCGACTCCGGAACCGATAATGAGCTTAAATTCAAGACAAGCCACGGATCCACATTCGATTCAAAAGATTTGATCAAGCTAAGTTGATCTCTAATCGATACTTTATATAATGTAATTAAATACTTAACTAAGAAATTATCCAAGTCCGAGTCTAGCAAGAGGCTACCCTAACCTCTTCAACTAGTCAAGTTCAAGAGGGAAACTCAACTCAAGTTTAAAAACTTGAGGAAGAGAATTCTCTCATGATAGGACAAGTTCAAGAGATTATAAAGTAATTGGAAAGGTTTACTTTGGGGTCCAAGGGTCTTGACCTACTACTTGGATTGCAAAAGGTCGTGTACAATAAGACTGAACTCGGATTAAGAACAACCACAACAAACAAATCATATATGTCAATTATTAATCGAAATAAACAAAAAGTCCAAGCATGAGTCCCTAAGACCATTTTTATTTCACAAATAAGATCAACCAAGTATTAGGTCCCCAAGGATCAAATCCACTACGTGGAAAGACCATATCGATTCAATGGTCCAGGGGGAGCCAATACTAAACTTGTATGCTCTACTTCTTAATCTAGCTTTTGCATGCTTAGTTTCCTTTTGTTTTAATTTTTAGAATGGATAGATAGTATAAATAGTTAGTAAACCTTGATAACATAATATCAGGATGCAGCGAGATCATAGTACGTTAAGGAAATGAGGTCTTGTGTATCCGAGCTAGATAAGGCGTATCTAGTTTGGTGCAGTCAGCTAAGCTACCTCACCACATCCTAAACTAGTTAGACCAGGAAGTGACCCTAAGTGACTTAAGTGAATATTTTCTTAAATTTGGCTTTGTCTAAAGAAGTGGTCATTGTTCCGATCAAAGAAGGCCTCTGTGCCTCGCCACGACCTGGAAGCCATTTTCTCGAAAAGTTTACTTAACAATTTAAAGATTAAATCCGAATCTAACTCAAGTTTGATTATCTTCAAATCACTATATTTAACCAAGTAAAATTGAAGTCATCTCACAAAACATATAAGGTTAACATGTTTGATCATGTAGAAAGGGTGAGATGATTCCTAGGTTAAAATTTTCAAACAACTTTAAAATTCCAATATCCTATCCAACTACTATATGTGTAGGATCAATGGATGTTGGACAATGGGTGCTCCCGACATATGACCGGAGACCGACTAAAGTTTACGAAGTTTAGATTCAAAAACCAAGGTTCGGTAGCCTTCGGAAACAACAAGAAGCTTAAAATCATCGGATTAGGTGATATTGAGTTAAACTCGAACTTCATAATTCATCAAGTACTTTTAGTTGAACATTTTGAATTTAATCTCCTTAGTGTCAATCAATTGTGTGACAATAATTATAAGGTCATTTTCTTACAAAATGAATGCTTAATTAAAAATAGTGATTTGTTCAAAAACTATACATATGGGGACTAGGAATAGTAACATTTATACAATCAATTTCCTCAACTAAGTGTCTAATGACACAACAAGAGGAATCTTGGTTGTGGCACCGGTGACTCGGCTACTATGATCCTAGACTCATGCATAAAATGAATCAGAGTGGTTTAGTTAGAGGTCTACTCAACCTAAATAACCTAGAAGATAAAATATGTAATGCTTGTCAACAAGGTAAACAAACTAGGACTCCACATCAACTAATTAATCAAGAAAGAACTAAAAGTGTACTTGAGCTCCTACACTTAGACCGCTTTGATTCTCATGGAGCCAAGTCACTAAACGTGAGCCAATACTGCCTAGTCATAATCAATGACTACTCTAGGTTCACATGAGTTGGATTTTTAAAACATAAGAGTGAAATCCTAGACCAACTCACTAACTTATGTATACTAATAGAAAATGAAAATAACCTAAGAATTAAGAGGATTAGAAGTGATCATGGTGGTGAATTCGAAAACTATAAGTTCATTGACTTTTATAACCAAAACGGATACCACCATATATTCTCCTGCCCTAGGACCCCTCAACAAAATGGACTAGTTGAATGTAAAAATAGAATCCTACAAGAAGCCGCTAGAACCATATTAAACAAGTACAACCTACCTAATAGGTTCTGGGAAGAAGCAGTCAATACAGTCTGCTATGTTCAAAATAGGATTTTACTCGTTAGACGATATAAAAAAAATCATATGAAATCTATTACGAAAAACTACCGAACATTAAGTACTTTAGGATTTTTGGATGTAGGATACATATATTAAACACCAAAGATTACTTAGAGAAATTCACCTCTAAAACAACTATCAGAACTTTTCTAGGATAATCAACCACTAGGAAAGCTTATAGGGTGTACAACAATAAAATCCAAAAAATAGAAGAGACAATCAATGTAGTATTTGATGAAGAAAATGAAACTACAAAATCTGAAGTAAAATTGAACAATGAACAATTTTAAAATAATGTTAGACCTGAACCAAACTCCCAGAATGTATCTAGTGTAGATCTTGACCCAAATCAATCTAGATTACAAGCGAATCATCCTATTGACCAAGTGATTGGTGATCCAAATTTAGAGGCTCGAACTAGAGCGTCCTATAGGAACCTAAGTCAAATCTCACTCATATCTAAGATTGAACCCATGACAATTGAACAAGTTCTTCTTGACCCAGATTGGATTATAGCTATGCAAGAAGAGTTAGCTCAATTTAGTAGAAGTTAAGTTTGAGAATTAGTACCCCCACCTAAAGGAAAAAAGATTATTGGAACTAGATGGGTATTTCAAATTAAACTTGATGACAAAGGAGAAGTGATTAGTAATAAAGCTAGGTTAGTTGATAAAGGATTTAGTCAAGTAGAGGGGTTAGGCTATGATGAGACATATGCATCCGTAGCTAGACTCAAATCAATTAGAATGTTATTAGCCTACACTGTGCATCGAGGTTTCAAATTATTCCAAATGGATGTCAAGTTAGCATTTCTAAATGGATTTATTAAGGAAGAGATTTATGTTAGCCAACCACCTGGATTTGAAAGTCTAGACAAACCTAACCATGTCTTCAAACTTAGAAAACCCTTATATGGATTAAAGCAAGATCTTAGAGCTTGGTAGGAAAGGCTTTCAATCTACCTTAAGTCTAAGGGATTTAATCAAGGTTTAGTTGACCCAATCCTTTTTGTAAAATCGATATGAAAGGAAATTTTTATTGCACAAATTTATGTAGATGACATAATTTTTGGAACAACTAATTCAATGCTTCTAAATCAGTTCATTTCACTTATGGGAAGTGAATTTGAAATGAACTTAGTAGGTGAGCTTACCTTCTTCTTAGAGTTACAAATAAAACAAACTAGAGAAGAATTTTATTTACATCAACATAAATATGATAAGGAACTAATTAGTAAATTTGGAATGCAACACTAAGGAAATTAATACACCAATGGCTACCAATGTAAACATAGGAGAAGATTTAGAGGGCAAACCAATAGATCAAAAATACTATAGGAGCGTGATAGGTAGTCTTCTATACTTAACTGCGAGTTGACCAGACATACTCTTCGCAGTAAGTATGTGTGCGAGATTTCAATCTTGCGCTAATAAATTACACCTAACACAAGTCAAACGAATTTTTAGATACTTAAAAGGAACACTAAACGTAAGAATTTAGTACCCTAGGTCAAGCGAGTTCAACTAATCGACTACTCCGATTCGGATTATGTCGGTAGTAAACTCGATAGGAAGAGCACGAGTGGATGTTGCCAACTCTTAGGCTCTAGTCTAGTCGTTGCCTTATCTACCACCGAAGCTGACTACGTAGCCATGGGTGAGTGTGTAGCTCAACTTCTTTGGATGAAGTACACTCTCCAAGACTTTCAATTAAACTTTAGTAACACTAAAATTTTAATTGATAACATTAGTTCTATTTACCTAACTAAGAATCCAATTTGTCACTCTAGAACGAAATACATAGAAGTTAAACATCATTTTATAAGAGAACCCATAGCTAATGGCAATATCAAACTTGAATATGTTGAGTCAAAATAGAACCTAGAAGACATATTTACAAATTATCCAAAGCAAAATTTAGTCTGCTTAGACGATGATTAGGAATGTGCGTAGTAGATTAGGACATAACTCTTACTTATAATCTATTCCTATTTCTTTTTATGCTACATTGAACTAGCTAAGGGTTTACCTTAGAAAGTATGCACTATAGATTTAAGGAGCCAACACATCTCACAACACATAGGTTAAATGTGTTTATGTATTGAGCCACGTAGATGGGCGTGGGATGTTAGGGCCTTACTTCTAATTTCAGATGTAGATTAAGTGCATCGATATGAATCATGGAGTATAATCATTCAAAATAATTAACTCTAATCAAGACATATTGATCATCTTATATCAATTAAGTCAAAAAGAGCTGAACATATTTATTAGATGATTTATGTTGAAATTATTATTTTCAAAATAAAAAGGGGACATGCTTGGACCTATAGTCACATATTCTATATTTCCTGTTACAAATTTTTTTTTTTATTTATTACAAAACATTATACTTATAAAGACACCCCAAAGTGTTTTTCGATATATGATAAAAGGGGGAGATAAGGCCAACATTAAGAAACCAAAACCTTTTGGCCAAACGTTAAGGGAGAGAGATAAGTTTCTTTTTTAAAAACTCACCTAAGGTCAAGGGGGAGGTAACCTTGAGGGGGAGGGTTTGAAAAAGAACTTACTCATACTAACTTACTACATGTTTATTACATACTTACTACATGTTTACTCATGCTGATTTATGATTAATTTTCCTTTACTTTGAATCAGTTTTCCGTAGATCAAAAAGGGGAAGATTGATGGAGCAGGGGCACCAGATAATCGAACCTAGCCTTTGATTATGGTAAAGGATCAAAGTTAAGCTGTTATGGTTATCTCACATGTTGTGTTGAGTGTAGAAAATGAATTAAGCCATGCCAAAGTCAGCAACACCCGGAGAATCTCGGGACGAGAAACTATGGTGGTCAGGCAACACCAGGAGAACCTCGTTGGAGTCGAGGAATATCGGTGGCGACTAGAAGCTAAGCAATAGGTCAAGAGGACTCGAGGTAAGCACTGAATGCAGAGTGATGGTAAGGTCGTGTCCTCCAGATGCACACGAATGCGACCTCAAATCTGGTGACGGAGGCTGTCGAGAACTCAAAGCGCGCGCTCACGCTCAATGCCCGCAAGTGCATGGATGTCGTCAAGTAATTAAAGATTATCAATCCCATAGGGATTGGGATTCGAATATCGATATGTTCAGTGGTTTAAATTGTTCGTAAGAAGACTCTAAGAGGTTTTGATTTGTGAGGGTTGTCGGTGGACTATTACTCTAATGGTGTCACACGGAGGAAGAAGGGAGCATGACGAGAACTTCAAAGGTGATTCTAGGACTTCAGTTTCTCTTGTGTTTCACAAAATAATGCTGTCAACTGGCGTTGTCTAGACGTTTAGCTATGGTTTTGTGGAAGAGACATCATACACTCTCCCGATGAGCCACCGCATCTACCAGGAGCTATCTCCGCCTTAAAAAGGAAGGGATAGATGGTATGAAGATGCTGAATAAATCCCTACGATGAACTGTTTCCGGTTCCATCGCATCCTTCTACCCACGGTTACAGGAGATCAGGTTTACCCCTAGGTTCCTTGTATAAAATCCCCTAAATCTTAGATACGAGGGCTGTCACCCCTCGTATCGCCTAAACATAGCAGGTAGAAAACCAAACATGCATAGATATAGTATAAAGAACTTCCAATTGCCAAATTAAACTCAAAGACAGAATTTAACATGAACCAACATGTAATGTGCACACAAGCTACTCCCTAAACCTAGAATCGAAGGAACTACTCCATGTATGTAAGGGAGGAATCACAAAGCATGTATATGTTCGAATACATCAGAAATAAAGCACAGGAACAAGGGATTACAATGCCTTCATGGTTTTCTCTCAGGCATTGAAGTGCAAGCATGGACCTTCGGCGACATTCCTCCTCCCCGTTGCGAGTTCCCGAAGCTTTTTAGGGCTCTGGTGTGCCGTCCTATCCATCGTGCCTCTCCCCTAGGGTTTGGATGGAGCCATCCTTATATAGACATCACCTCGAACCACCGCAAAATATGGAAAAAGCCCTAGTCGAGCAAATCTGGCGGGCCGCCACACGGACGTGTGTTTCCATATGGCCAGGCCCTGTGTCGCCCTGGGGTTGTTGATCTCGCCCATTGGACACGGTCGTGTGTAGCCACACGCCTTGACTGTGTCCCACTCTGTGTCTAGCTGCAAAATGTCCTTCTTTTGCTCTGAAAGTGCACCTTTTTCCCCGAAATAATAACATGCACACAAAAGTACAAAGAGCAGACCTCCGAACCAGAAAATAGGAAATGCGTGCAAAATAGAGTGACATATGCATGAAACTAACATAAAACGTAATGAGATGTGAGCGAAAACTACTCCTAAAACCCTATATGTTTTGCTCACATCACTTCCTCCAGACTTAAATCTTTACTTGTCCTCAAGCAAACCTCAGTGCCATGAAAATTAAAAAGATATTGTTCCATACTTAGCATGTTAACTAAATTTATCAAGTGGTATTTACAATCAAAGCAAAATAAATATGTTCTAGAAATTCACTCAGTTAGCTCCTCGTGCTCGTGCTAACCGAATCATTCTTAGGGGATGCCCGCTCCATGGTGAGTTAAGTCGTCATCCCATAGCTTTCCTAAGGTCTCTGGTTCTTAGGCACTTACCTGCCCAAAGCAAGGGACGTTCCCTAGATCTAGCATAAAGTCTCAAAGGCGTGCTCGGTATTGAGAGAAATTGGTAGGTGTTTCTCCAGTAACCTAACTCGGTCTCAAAGGGGCACCTAGCCATTTCCACCCACGATAACTATTTTTTATGCCTCATAATCTTCTCTCTCTCTCTCTCTTTTTTCTTTTCCTTTGTTTTCTTTTTCATCTTTTTCTCTTTCTCTTTTTTTTTCTTCTCACTGGGATTTTGATTTTTCCAAATGGGCTTACACAATCCGAGCATCTCCAATCACTAAAATGCTAAACCTAGAGTCACCTATGGATTCCAAAGTACTAGACTACTGAGATGAATCATAACTAGATATGTACTAGATTCTCTCTTTCAGAATGTTCGACATGTGTAGCTGTAAAAATAAAAGCTGACCAGTGTAAGTCTAGAACATTCATTAGAGCAAATAAAATAAAATACCACGAGATAAAAGAAGTTAAGCTACTAATGGGAACAACTTATATATATATATATATTTTAAAAAAAAATACAACTAAGGCAGCTTTACAAATAACAAAAATTAAGTACTGAAAGAGACTCAACAACCCATGCATGAATAAATGAATGAATGATACCAGAAAAGAAACTACTACTAGAAAGCAAACAAAATAAACTTTGGGGTCACCCTCCCCAGACTTAAACGAAAATATACCTCTAGTATGGAGGACGAGGTGGAAAGTCTGGGAGCCACGACATCTCTGGATCTTGGGAGAACCTACTGCTGAGCAGCAGATGCCACATGTACATGTGGTCGATCTGAGAGCTGGTGGATGCAGCGGCTGCTCAGTGCTCCTCCTCCTTGGCCCACTATGCCTGCTGGGCATGCATGTATTGCCGCATCTCTTGGCGGTAGGCGACCTCATCCTGGCGATGAGCAGCCTCCTCCTGGAAGTATATGCAGGCCTCATCATAGAACTCCTCAGCCCGCTGGAAGTGCTCCCAGAAGCTCTGGAACTCCGCCTGTGTGTAGGCGCTCTGCTCCTCCCATCGCTGCCTCTGCGTCTGCTACTCAGTGTATATGTCGTCTAGGCACAATCGGAACTCAGAGAAATCTTAGGCCGACGTACCTGCAACCTGCTCAAAGGTGGGAAAATGGGGTGGTGCAGGTGCAGACTCATGTCAGCGTGGACTAGGTGGGCTCTTATGCATGTGTGGACTAGAGGGAGAGTGATGTAAAGGGGGAGAGTTGGGCGCTGAAGTGGGTGGCCCCTCATGTGGTGGGGACTCTACTATCAGGTCTAAGCGTTAGTTGGCCCACATAGTGATGGTGGTACGATCAGGGTCGGGGAGCCTAAGGGCCGTCAGATTTTTCCTTACAAAGCATAAGGAGTGTCCTTCTCTCATAATCATCTTCATGGAGATTCACACTCCTAGGTCGATCCTAGGGCTCCCCTCTATACTCTCTAATGCAGTGTAATCGTACCCCATCCTATGGCAAATGTGGGTAAGTAGGCCCCCCACATTAATCTCTCCTCGTGCTGCTTTGCCCATCTTCACTAAGTGTCTGATGAAGTGGGACCCTACATTAATGCTACTCCTTTCTTGTAGAATGTCCTAGAGGCAAAGCAGCTCGCTAGCTCTAATTACACCGTCACTCTCCCCACGACCAAATATAGTACTGGCCATGATGTGGTGGAGGTATCGAAAGACGGGGTTTTAGAGGCGCGACGATTTGGCTCTAGAAGGGTCATAAGCATGCTTCCCCATCAACTCGGTCCAAAATACCCGAGCATTGAACCCAATTGGGATTCTTCTCTCTCCCCCACTCGGCAAGCCAAAGCATGTATTCCACTGGTGAAGGGACCATTCATGCTCAACGTTAAAAAGCCTAAAAGTTATCCTACCCTCCTCACTCTTTCTTAAAATTTCCGCCTCTAAGGAACTCAAAAATTCTAGAACTATCTAGGGTAGGTGGGTGCCTTATTCCCATCATCTCTTCCCACCCCATTTTTGCAAATAGGGCTTGCATATCACCCATCAACCCTAAAGACTCTAGCAAATCTTCATCTAAGTACCTAGTAGCAGTGAGTTTATGAGTAGAAAGCATATTATATCTATCTCTATGTTCATTATTGCGAAAAAGAAGAGTGGGTAGGGTGTTACCCTCCTCCAGAGCTTGAGGGGTGTCGACTCTCCTTGTTCGTCACTCCGAAGCACCGGATCAAGGTGCTACATGCTTGGTCCTCCTCATCCTTGCTTCTTCTGGCTTCTATTGAGGTTAGAAGTGCTTCTAGGTGGTGGGGAAGACAAAACCACATGGCTAGGGCAAGAGCACTCGAAGCACACGGTGCAAATGGGGTGAAAACACACGGCTCGCCCCTTTTAACCTTGCGTGACATGGCCATGTAAAAACACACGGCCAGGCCGTGTGCCCCCATTTTTCTCCCTGTTTTACGTTATGGTCCGAATTTCCTCATACACTTCACCGTGTAGGCTAATATGGATTTTATTTTTACCTAGCGAAGTTCTTTTCTAGTCCAAATTCTAAATGAGATAGAAATAATAATTAAAATTAAATAAATACATGCAATATAATCAAAGGGAAATCTAAGAACTAAACTTGGGTTGCCTCCCATGAAGCGCTTTGTTTAAGGTCGTTTAGCTCGACCGCACTCCATTATCAACTTGGTTCTAGAGGTTCAGTGAACCTCCATTCATCTGTGTCGGGATCTTCATACATGGCTTCCTTCTTAGCTCTCACTGGAATCACATACTTCCCCGACGTGGGTTCTTGACTTCCCGTTCCAACAGGCTCAAATTCCATCTTATCCTCTCCCACTTTTAGGGTCAGCTTGTGATTCTTTTCATCAATGACCATTCCTGCAGTCGCAAAAAATGGTCGCCCTAGGATAATGGGTATCTTTGGATCCTCTTCCATCTCCATTACCACAAAGTCAGTTGGCAGTGTGATGTTTCCCACCTTAATAGGAACATCTTCTAAAATCCCCAATGGGTAGCGGTATGTGTGGTCAGCTAGTTGTAGTGTCATAGTAGTGAATTTTAAATTTCCTAACCCTAGATTTTGCATAAGGTGTAGGCCATAAGACTCACACTTGCTCCCAAGTCATAGAAGGCTCTGCTAATCAGTGTCATCCCTATATAATATGGAATATAGAAGCTCCCCGGATCTTTTAGTTTCTACGTAGTTTCGTTTCGGAGATAAGCGCTTGATTCTTCTGTGAGGGCCACTATTTCTGATTTTGTGACCTTCCTACGATGCGCCAGAATATCTTTCATGAATCTAGCAAACTAGGGCATTTGATGCAGTGCTTCGAGTATCGGTACCTCTACTGAGATCGACTTCAGCATGTCTAAAAATTTACCAAACTCAACATCTTTCTTTGCATTCGTCAACTGCTGTGGGAACGGTACAGTAAGGGGTGGTTGAGCCCTTGCGGTAGGCTTTCGGTTTGTTTCTCCGACTTTTTTCTTCTCGGTCTTCCCCAGAGGTTCTAGTGTTTTAGGTCCCAGGTCCTCAGTAGCCGACCGGCCTGACATCTCTTTCAAAACCCTCCCGCTTCACAGCATTACTGCCTTACACTGCTCTATCGGATTGACCTATGCTTTTATTGGTAGCTTCCCTGGTATCCTGGAGATCTAGTTTGCAATCTGAGCTACTTGAATCTCTAGCGACTTTTACGTAGTGGCAAGATCCCTTACAAATGACCCTAATCCTTCGATCATCATATCTGTCTGTGAATGTTGTCGCTGAAATTCACTATTCGCCTCCCGTTGCGTTCGAATGAAGTTCTCCAGAATATTCTTTAGACTGGTGTTGGAGTGTCATAGTTGGCCATTTTCTCCCAGTTGTTGGAACCTCCCCAAGTTATTCTTAGAGGGAAAATTTTGGCGGTTCCTCCATCCCGGATGAGAAATGCTAGAGTATGAGTTATTGGGCCTTAGGTCATAGTCCCCAATCGCATCACAGTGCTCGATCTGCTATTTTGAGGCCCCCTGCCCTCCATAGTAGTCCTCTTGATACGCTGTCGCTCCCTCTCCAAAGTCAATGGTTGTGCATGCAGATGAAGGATTCAAATATTCAAATCGTCTATTGAGCGCGTCCATCCTTGCTGCCAGGTGGTCCATGGAGTTAACAGTATATCGTCCTGCTGCAGGCGTAGGTTGACCACGTTCGGAAGACCATTAATGGTGGTTCTGGGCCACCTCTTCTATTAGCTCCTCTGCTTCCTCTATGGTCTTGTTCATCAGTGCTCCTACTGCAATAGAATCCAGGGACATCTTCATGGCATACGCGATCCCATTGTAGATGATGTGGATCACCAGCCACCTCTCCAGTCCGTGGTGGGGGCATTGGTAGAGTAGCCCCTTGTAGCGATCCCAAGCTTCGAATAAGGACTCCCCCTCCTTCTGGCGAAAACTCGTGATGAGATGGCGCATGTGAACAATCTTGCTTGGTGGGAAGTATTTGTTCAGAAATTGCTGCTCACATTGCTCCCATGTAGTGATGCTCCCCGAAGGTAAGGAGTGAAGTCATGCCTTATCCTTATCCCGCAATGAGAATGGGAATAGGCTCATGCAGATCGCGTCAGTAGGGACTCCGTTAATTTTCATTGTCGAGCAGATTTCTAGAAATGCCTCAAGGTGCAAGTTCGGGTCTTTAGTCGTAGCTCCCCCGAATTGACTCTACTGGACCATATGTATAAGTTCCGATTTCAGCTCAAAGTTATTTGCCGAAATAGATGGTCCAGCTATACTCGGCATAAATCCTCTAGCGCTAGGAGCTGCATAGTCCCGCAGAGGTCAACTACCTAAGTTCACCATGGATGCGGCTTGATCCTCCATCCTTCACTGCTCTACTTTCTAGCGATGATGAAGGGAAGAAACTTTGCTTCCCACTTCAACTTGGTCGCTTGTGCATGGCGATTCCATCTACATCCCCGGATTAAAAAAATTAATCCTTGACAAAAAGGGATTACCCAAGCAACCGATCCATCGTCGTGCTATTCGATTAGAGTGGTAACTTGAACAAACTTGTTGTTCAGGTAACCTACTTCTTTTCTTCAAAGAGCCATGGAATAGACGATGTACGGATCGCCAGTTTTTGTGTTTGTCTTCGGGGTCCAAGTAAAATAGCCATATACAATTGCAAACATAATACAAAAGAACACTAATCAAAGTAAACAAGCTTATACCTCTTGATCTTCTATTGTATGTCCTTCCTCCTTTTAGACGTCGTGTGGGCGACGATCTTCCAAAAGTCGAAGCCTCCTAGATCACGTTCTTCCCTTCCTTGTCTGCTCCGAACAAAGGGAAGAATAAAACAAAACTCTTCTTCCTACCTAGAACCAGCCACCAAGTCAAGGGACTTGATATTGTCGCCAGCCAAGGAAAAGAATAGGATCGTCGGCCAACCTTGAAGAAAGGTTTCCACCGGCCAAAGGAGAGAGAGAGAGAGAGGGAGGAGTTGCCAGCCAATCAAGAGAGAGAGAGGGTGGAGTTTCCGTCGGCCAAGAATAGCCAAAACCCTAGTATCCCTTGCCACTGCCCAATAGGAAGAAGCAAACCCTAGGGTTTCCACCCACCCTCCTCTCAAGCCAACTCCAAAAACCCTATCCCTTATTTGATGATCTCCACTCCCAAGCCCTTAGCCCTTATTTATAGAGTTAGGCTTAAGCCTCCTTTTAATCTCCACCAACGGATCGAGAGATTTAATCTCAATCGTTGGATCTAGAGATTTAATCTCCACCGTCGGATCTAGAGATTTTAACCTCCACCGTTGGATCTAGAGTTCCATTTTCCACCATCGGATCTAGGCTTCATGAGGGTTTTAATAGGCTACAATAGGGACCATGAGGAGGAGTTTTATCTTGGCCACCCAATGGATCAAGCACACATAAAGTCCGATCCATTAATGATAATCCATTCCACTAGAGGATTATCATTGATCTACCTTACCAACCCCCATAAATAAATATGGGCTCCATATATTAATTGTACAAATATCTCCCCGTGGTTAAGATCTCGAATGTCCGTCAATTAATTAATTTACTGACAATTAATTAATCAACATCTAACTCCATGAGTAGTACCACTCAACCTTATCATCATGCCGGACTAAGTCCACCTGCAGGGTTTACATGATGAACCTTATGAGCTCCTTATGGAGACATCATCATCTTAATATATAGGACACAGTTTCCTCCTATAATCAACAACACACCATGTAAATAATATCATTTCCCAACTTACCAAGCCAATCGATAAGTTGCCTTATGGGCTCGTGGTTCCTTCGAGTTTGCAACTGCACCACTATTATCACAATAAATTGTGATAGTTCTGGGAAAATCAGGAACCACATCCAAGTCCATCAAGAAGTTCCTGAGCCATACAACTTCTTTGGCCGCCTCAGAGGCTGCCACATACTTAGCTTCCATGGTAGAGTCCGCCACGCATTTCTGCTTGACACTCCTCTATACAATGGCTCCACCTTTCAAAGTAAACACAAAACCTGAGGTAGACTTACTGTTATCCCTATCAGATTGGAAGTCAGAATATGTGTAACCCATAGGGAGCAATTGATCTTCCTGGTATATGATGTGTTATTTTTCGCAAGTGCACGGTTGTCGTCAATTAATAAAAATATCGATCCCACAGGGATTGGGATAATTACCGAATGATCGTGATACCAAGTTATCTAGTCAATCAATTTGTGGATTAAGCAAAGAAACTGAGCAGTCAAGAACAACGAATGAGAAGAACGAGCTAAAAGTCAATAGTTGAGGAGAATCTCATGATATGAGTTTCACCACGTCGACGATTTATAAGGTGATTTAATTCTTTCCTACCCCTATTAGAGTTGTTTTGATGGAACCTATCCTAAGGTAAATCAACGGCCCCTTTCGAGGTCTACGCTAACTGTACCTATCAAACTCAATTTATCTGTCACGGTATTCGAGCGTAGGGGATCATAATCAGCTAAGGGGACCTGTCACGAGACCCCCGCAAACCTCCCTAGTCTTACCTCCGTTACTTGGTAAAAACTGGATTTGATAGATCCATTAAGTCCATAAGAGTTCCTTTAGAGTCTAAATTTCCTTTTCATGATAGGTTTGCACACAGGACCATAATTAGCTAAGGGGACCTGTCACGAGACCCCCGCAAGCCCTCATAGATACACTACCGCTACTTGACAGGAGTTTATCCCTAGTTGGTTCTGGGTTTCGGGATCTTGGGTTCACTGTTAGGTACTTCCCCTTAGCTCCTTAGGTTTATCAATAAGAATCCAAAAATAGATCAAAACAAACAATAATTCAAGTAGTATAGATTACATCATCCATCATAAATCGTCAAGGGCTACTCCCCCATCCTGAGATTACAAGACACTACTCCATGGTTGAACAAGAATTGCTAGAGAAAGAAACTATGATACTTAATGCCATCTGTGTTCCTCTGTCGTCGACTCCTTCCTTCTTCTGTCGTCCTTTTGATTCTCCGCCATCCCCTTTTTAGGGTTAGAATATCTCCTCTTTTATAGCCTTGGCCTCCTCTTTAATTAAGGCAAAAGATTTTCCTTTAATTGAGACGAAGATCACGGCTTCGTCGAGTTGCTCGCAGAAAAGGAAATCTGAAATCAGGACAACACGCCCATGCCAAATGAGGGCACAGGCATGTCGTGCAATTCCCATCGACCTTGTTGTGCTTGAATGGGGCGTGTCGAAGGCTGAACTGGGGCGTGTTGAGCGCTGGAACTCCTGACATGGATGTGTCACTGATAACACACTTGTGTTGTTTTCATACGCCAGTCGTG
Organism: Wurfbainia villosa; assembly: GCA_025175895.1. NCBI lineage: Eukaryota > Viridiplantae > Streptophyta > Magnoliopsida > Zingiberales > Zingiberaceae > Wurfbainia > Wurfbainia villosa. The sequence goes on along the minus strand of CM046004.1, from coordinate 20,876,723 downwards.
TCAACACTTTGAACGGGGCGTGTCGGTTGCTGAACCAGGGTGTGTTGAAGGCTGGAACTCCTGACACGGACGTGTCACTGATGACACGCCTTTGTTGTTTTGATACGCCTGCTTCTTTGCCCTGTTAACACGAAAAACACCCAAAAGCAGTCTCTTTGTCCAAAATATGCTAAACTTAACTAAATCATGATAAAATACATGCCTAAGACATGAAATGAGATAAAATGCATATATATGGAGTAGTGAAAATATAACATGATTTACACACATCAAAATCCCCTAGTCCTAAACTTTTGCTTGTCCTCAAGCAAAGAAAACTCCTAAGACAACTTATTTGTGGGAATGCTAGACACCATCCAGAGGTATACAATCTGATCTTAATCTTTTCAAATCATTCCTAGTTGCCATGTTTGAAAGATCCCTATATAGTGCACGTGAAAAGTTGACTAAAGTCATTGGACACCAATCCGGATTTGACATCCCTTCTATCGTAGAGCATTCTTATTTCCGGCATAGAGGCACTTACCTGCCTTAATGCATGGATCATCCTTACCTATCATCAAAAGGACTCAAAGGAGCACTTTCTAAGAAGAAAGAAGGAAAGGAATTTATAGAGAGCATTTCCCCAGTAACTAGTTAGTCTCAAAGGGGAACCTTTTAAGTGTTTCCCCAGTAACTACTTGGTCTCAAAGGGGTGCTTGAAAATAATTCCAGTTTTTTTTTTTTTAGATCAATAATACTTCTAGTGAAAGTGTTTCTCCAGTAACCAAGTTGCGCAGGTAAGTCTCCAATGGAAAATCAAGTACTCGTCTGATATGGGGGATTTAAATCCTTTTTTTGGATACCTCAGACCTATAGACCGTGTTAGAAGTGAAATAGGGTTCTTATCAAATAGGCACAAAGGAATATCATGATCCGACCAATGTTCAGTTGTATTACGCTAGATGATATAAAAATGCAATGTTATGATATATGAAAAGATGCAAACAAAATAGCACTAACCAAACTAAAATCTAAGCAGAGACAGCATAAGCAGTAAAGGATGTGCATCGAAACTCACAAAATAGTTCAAGGTGGTCAATGGTCATCATCTTTGCTACAAGCATCCTCCTCTGCCCACCTACGTCGCTGCTCCTGGTAAAACTCCCGGGACTCCTGTCAAAATCTATCATCATCTTCCCTCCGGGCGAACTCAGTAGTGAAAAACTCATCAACTCTCCTATAAAAATCAGCTGCCCTATCCAAATGTTGTGTCACCATACGATGGTGCCCCTCTGTAGCTTGGGCATACCGATCCCACACACCTATGTGCGAGGTATGCTCGACCCTGAAAGCTTCGAATGATGATCAGAATCCTGAAAAATCAAAAGAAGAGTACCCTGCAGAAACATTGTCAGTAGGAAACCGTGGGGGTTCATGAATCGAATGTGATGGCTCAGGGGCTATGTGAGATGACTCCCTAGGAGAGGGTGATGGAGCATGGGCAGTGGGGGTAGGAAAGGGTCCCTGGACATCTCTAAAAAGCCAATTGGATGAATTACGATCCATCCGCTCGGGGTTTGGAAGAGGGATTTTAATTCCATTTCTTAACACCAAACGATACCTCGGCCACATGCCTCAATCATCTTGATATTTATACAAGCATCCAAATCCAATCTAGGGCTAGCAGGACAATATTCAAGGTCATCCAATTCACATCCTAAGGCCACAACAATCCTAGTGATGATACCACCTATGACTATGACCCCAGATGGGCTATTACTAACCTTAACTAAATGTCTAACCATATGGGCTCCAGAATCAATATTAACTTCGTTTAGCATGACCCATAAAAATTGTAACTCACTCTGCCTAGCCACCCCTGCACTATCATATCTTCCAGAGATTGTATTAGCCATAAACCTAAGGAGATAACGAAAAGTAGGATTAGGGATGTTAAATGATTTAGACCTAGATGCATCATAAGGGCGAGGGTCATCAGAAATTAATCTCCAAAATTGATGATCAATAAAATGTCTATGAATTTGCCTCTCCCCTCCGCAAGGAAAATCAAATATCATATTAAAATCACTTAAAGAAAGGGTAAACTCATGGTTCATTAATCTAAATTTGATTTTTCCTTCCTCACAATCCTTTCCTTGCGATTTGTGACAGGGAGCTAAGGAATTCAAGAGTGATACTAGGGTAAGTAAGATGATGATGCGTGATAAATTCGGTCCAGCCTATCCTATTGGTCAACCAAGTTATGTCATCTCTTAACCCTAAGGTGGTCAACGTGTAGAAGTCTATAGTTCTTGTAGATACTAACTTCCTTTTTTCAAGCTTACTGAATTTAGACTTCATAACCTCATCCCTAAAAACAATTCCATATGGATGGCAGGAGGTCGGAGGAGGATCGTTACCCAAATCCTGAGCTTTTCTCTTTCCCTTGTCCCTTGCCGAGGTGGAAGAAGCTCCTCCTCTAGTCTTCACTACTTACTCATGGCGATTGGGGAGGGAGAGACAGCAGGTTATCTCCTCGGCTGCTCGAGAGAGACTGGCGGCAGCTGCTTCAAGCTTGTATCGCGAGTGGAAAATTAGGGCGTGCTCGGGTCGGCTTTAGAGGGCTATCCGCAACATAGGCATGTCGGGCATCCTCTTACGCAAATACCCGACCTGTTTAAGCGCGACATAGGTGTGCTTCCGTCTGCCCAGGCGTGCCGCAGGTGAGAAAGGTGTGACACGGGTATGCTCATCAGTACGCTCGACCTGTGTTGTCTTCGGGTAACCTCAACACACCTGTGTCGTTCGACATAGGCGGGTCGTGTCAATCTGGCACGCAGTGGCACGTTTACATGTCGTGTCCTGTAAACCTGAAAAAAAATATAAAACTCAAAATAAAATAAAATAAAATGACTAAAAAAAAATGAAAATAGCTTAGGTTGCCTCCCAAGAAGCGCTTGTTTAAGGTCGTTAGCTTGACCCCTCAGTTATTCCCTAGTTTTGGGGATATGGCTCAAGAAGTATGCTCTGCCCCTCTTCCTCCTCAACCAGCTCAGATTAGCATTAATGATCACAGGATAAGTAGAGTTTTTGCCAAGAAATTCATACTTGAGTGTTGATGGAAGAGGCTTAAGTTCTACCTGTGGTGTTAGGTTGGGGTCGGAAATCTCCAGCTCTTTATCCTCAAAATCCCCTTCGAGCTTATTAAGATAAGTTTGTTCTGGTGCTCCTTCTAGTGCTATTGACTGGAAACTGTCAATCCTACAACAAACATCAAAAATAGAAAGTTTTTTAACAACTTTTGAAAGGTCGAATTCAATTTTGTCGTTTCCAAATGCAAGTGAGAGTTTGTGGTTCTTGACATCTATCATTGCCCCTGCAGTAGCCAAGAAAGGTCTCCCCAAAATGAGTAGAATGCATGGGTCTTCATCCATGTCAAGCACTACAAAATCGGCAGGAATAATAAAATTTCCCACCTGCACTAGTACATCTTCTAAGATTCCCAAAGGATATCTAATGGAGCGATCGGCTAACTGTAAGGTCATAGTAGTTAGTTTTACTTCTCCCAAATCCAATTTCTTGCATATGGAAAGAGGTATCAGATTGACACTGGCGCCCAAATCGCAAAAAGCCTTATCAAAATTTGAGTCATTAATTATGCAAGGGATAGAAAAGCTACCTGGATCATTTAGTTTGGGAGGTACCATGTTCTTAATTAAAGCTTGCCGACTCTCAAGAAGAGCCACCACTGTTACATGCTCCTCGACTTTTCATATGTTGGTTAAGATATCCTTCAAGAACTTGGAGTATGTAGGCATTTGTTGAAGAGCTTCTGTAAAAGGTATATTGATATATAGCTTCCTAATTACCTCAAGGAACTTACCAAATTGTTCATTCAATTTTTCCTTAATTAGCCTCTGAGGGAACGGGATAGGGGGCTTATACGTTCTTGGTTCCTTGTTCAACACGCCTGTGTCGCTCTAGATAGGTCGGTCGTGTTGGTCCGGAGTGACCCGACATGGGTGTGTCGGCTGACACGCGCTTGTGGGCATTCTCTTCCTCAGGCGTGTTGAACAACACGCCCTGGGTCAGGGTGTGTTGTCGGCTTCCTTTGCTATTCAACCCAGGCGTGCTGCTGTCTCCTTCCAACTCTAACACGCTCGTGTCCTTTAGCACCGGGGCTGCTTGTTGAGCTCTGTCTCCTTCTAAAATCCTTCCACTTCTCAAACTTATAGAATTACAATGCTCGGCTGGGTTTATCAATTTCTAGAAATCACGAAGGCGTCTTTGATCTTGGAAATGGCAATTTGGGAAATTTGATTTTCCAGCATTCTTGTGTGATTAGTCAAATTATCAACCTTGCCTCCCAATTTCTTGATTGCCACGGTATTATTTTGATGTTGCCGATTTGATTCTACAATATGCTGTCGAAATTCATCATTTATCTTCCCCTGACACGTAATAAAATTCTCCATCATCTTTTCTAAGCTCGACATGGGTCCTGGCTGAAATCCTGAAGGTGCTCCAAAACTATTCTGTCCAGAAGAATTTTGGTTGGCTCTATATGAGAACTTGGGATGATTCCTCCAACCGGGATTGTACGTGTTCAAATAAGGGTTGCCACCATTAGGCTTCTGATTAAAATTATTTAGTGCATCTACTTGCTGAATCCCAGCTCCCGATGATGGTACATGTAGGATTTGGCAATTCATCGCTACATGTCCTGTTATACCACAGATCTCGCAAGTGACATTAGATGAGTTTACATCTGATACATTAAAATGTTCGAGATTTTGAGTTAACGCATCGACTTTTGCACTGAGTAGATCAAGGGTACTTACCTCAAACTTACCTGGAATTTTAGTTTGATATCCTCGTTCTGTAGCCCATTGGTGAGAGTTCATTGCCACATTCTCGATGATCTCAAATGCTTCATCCAACATTTTGTTCATAAGAGCTCCTCCTGCAGCAGAATCAAGAGAAACTTTAGTAGCATACGAGATTCCATTGTAGAAAGTATGAACAATGAGCCACTTCTCCAGCCCATGATGAGGGCATTGCTGTAGTAATCCCTTAAATCTGTCTGTGGGCTTTAAATAATGTTTCTCCATCCTTTGCAAAATTAGTGATTTGATGACGAAGACTTGAAGTTTTGCTGGGTGGAAAATACTTGTCTAAAAATCTTTGCTTCAGCTGATCCCAGGTAGTTATGCAATCTGCTGGAAGAGAGTGTAGCCAAGTTCTAGCTTTGTCCCGCAATGAGAAAGGAAACAAGCGCAATCTAATAGCATCAGCTGAGGCTCCATTCAGTTTTAAAGTTTCGCAAAATTCCAAAAATACTTCCAAGTGCAGATTTGGATCTTCAGTGGGTGCTCCTCCGAATTGATGCTGTTGGACCATGGATAGTAGAGCCGGTTTTAATTCAAAATTGTTCGCTTCAATAGGAGGTCTTCTAATACTCGATCTCAATCCCCATGTACTAGGTGCTGCATAATCTCTTAAAGGTTTATTCTCGTTCTGGTCAGCCATATCGGAGGTCAGATTGTCTTCCTGACGTTGCTGAAATCGTCTTCTAGCAAGGAACGTTCTCTCTATCTCAGTATCAATATTGAGAATTTCCCTATTAAGTCTGTGCATGCAACAACAAGAGAGGCTCCCAAAACAAGAGTTCAGAATAGACACAAAGAATAGAAACAAAAACAAAAATCTAGATTAACTAAATCACACTCAATTCAATATTGATTGCCAATCCCCGGTAACGGCGCAAAAAACTTGATGTGTTATTTTCCGCAAGTGCACAGTTGTCGTCAAGTAATAAAAATATCGATCCCACAGGGATTGGGACAATTACCGAATGATCGTGATACCAAGTTATCTAGTCAATCAATTTATGTATTAAGCAAAGAAACTGAGCAGTCAAGAACAACGAATGAGAAGAACGAGATAAAAGTCAATAGTTGAGGAGAATCTCAGGATATGGGTTTGACCACGTCGACGATTTATAAGGTGATTTAATTCTTTCCTACCCCTATTAGAGTTGTTTTGATGGAACCTATCCTAAGGTAAATCAATGACTCCTTTCAAGGTCTACGCTAACTGTACCTATCAAACTCAATTTACCTGTCATGGTATTCGAGCGTAGGGGATCATAATCAGCTAAGGGGACATGTCATGAGACCCCCACAAACCTCCCTAGTCTTACCTCCGTTACTTGGTAAAAACTTGATTTGATAGATCCATTAAGTCCATAAGAGTTCTTTAGAGTCTAAATTTCCTTTTCACGAAAGGTTTGCACACGGGACCATAATCAGCTAAGGGGACCTGTCACGAGACCCCCGCAAGCCCTCATAGATACACTACCACTACTTGACAGGAGTTTATCCCTAGTTGGTTCTGGGTTTCGGGAACTTGGGTTCACTGTTAGGTACTTCCCCTTAGCTCCTTAGGTTTATCAATAAGAATCCAAAAATAGATCAAAACAAACAATAATTCAAGTAGTATAGATTACATCATCCATCATAAATCGTCAAGGGCTACTCCCCCATCCTGAGATTACAAGACACTACTCCATGGTCGAACAAGAATTGCTAGAGAAAGAAATTACGATACTTACTGCCATCTGTGTTCCTCTGTCGTCGACTCCTTCCTTCTTCTGTCGTCCTTTTGACCCTCCACCGTCCCCTTTTTAGGGTTAGAATATCTCCTCTTTTATAGCCTTGGCCTCCTCTTTAATTAAGGCAAAAGATTTTCCTTTAATTAAGACGAAGATCACGGCTTTGTCAAGTTGCTCGCAGAAAAGGAAATCTGAAATCAGGACAACACACCCATGCCAAATGAGGGCACAAGCATGTCGCGTAATTCCCATCGACCGTGTTGCGCTTGAACGGGGCATGTCGAAGGGTGAACTGGGGCGTGTTGAGCGCTGGAACTCCTGACACGGACGTGTCACTGATAACACACCTGTGTTGTTTTGATACGCCGGCCATGTCAACACTTTGAAAGGGGCGTGTCGGCTACTGAACCAGGGCGTGTTAAAGGCTGGAACTCCTGACACGGACGTGTCACTGATGACACGCCTGTGTTGTTTTGATATGCCTGCTTCTTTGCCATGTTAACACGAAAAACACCCAAAAGCAGTCTCTTTCTCCAAAATATGCTAAACTTAACTAAATCATGATAAAATACATGCCTAAGACATGAAATGAGATAAAATGCATGTATATGGAGTAGTAAAAACATAGCATGATTTACACACATCAGTATACCAGCATATAATCTCTAGTCCTTCTCAGATACTTCAATATATGCTTTACTGTAGTCCAATGTCCCTGTCTTGGATTACTCTCATATCTGCTAACCATGGCCACGGAAAAGCAGATATCCGGTCTCGTATATAGCATAACATACATGAGGCTTCCTACTGTCGAAGCATAAGGAACCGCCTTCATCTCCTCTATCTCCTTAGATGTTCTAGGACACATCTCCTTAGATAAAGGGACCCTATGCCTAAAAGGTAGAAAACCTTTCTTGGAGTTCTGCATGCTAAAACAAGCCAAAATGGTATCTATGTATGAAGCTTGAGATAAGCACAACATCCTTTTTCTGTGATCCCTTATAACCTTGATCCCAAGGATGTGTCCCACTTCTCCCAAGTCCTTTATATCAAACTGTTTGGACAACCATACCCTTACATCTGATAACACCTTGATATTGTTGCCAATTAATAAAATGTCATCTACGTATAGTACAAGAAATACCACTACGTTTCCGTCACATCTCTTGTATACACAAGACTCATTCGAACTTTGAATAAATCCATAAGACTGGATTACCTCATCAAAATGGATGTTCAAAGATCTCGAAGCTTGCTTCAATCCATAAATGGACCGATTAAGCTTGCACACAAGATGCTCTTTGCCCTTTGCAATGAATCCCTTTGGTTGCTTCATATATATGTTTTTCTCAAGACTTCCATTAAGGAAAGTTGTCTTGACATCCATCTGCCACACCTCATAATCCATATGAGCAGCAATACATAAGAGAATCCGAATAGACTTAAGCATGGCTATCGGCGAAAAAGTCTCCTCATAATCGATACCCTCTATCTGAGTATACCCTTTACGCAATAAGCCTTGCTTTGAAGGTCTCAACCTTTCCATCTATTCCTCTCTTTCTTTTGTAGATCCACTTGAATCCAATGGTTTTTACACCATTGGGTGGTTCTACTAGCTCCCAAACCTGATTTGAAACCATAGATTCTATCTCAGAATTCATCGCACTTTGCCAAGATACCATATCTTTATCTTGGATTGCCTCATCATATGTCCTGGGATCAGGTTCATGTTCGCCAGGGAGCAAATCAGAAGATTCTCCCAAGAATATAAATCTGACAGGCTGTCTAACAACCCTCCCACTACGATGAGCTATCACCTGTGTATCCTCTGTGACATGTGGTGCAGTCACTTGTCGTATATCCTCTTGTACCGGTGGTACTGAAGTAGTGACTTCCCCTCTCAATTCCTTTAGAATAATCTTACTCATGGGCTTGTAGTTCATCACATAGTCTTCCTCTAGAAATATGACGTTCATGCTAATGATCACCTTCTGATCTCTAGGACTATAAAACAAACCACCTTTCATTCTTCTAGGATAGCCAATGAACATGCACACTTCTGTACGAGGTTCCAACTTACCAGCATCTGCCTTCAGCACATGTGCTGGACTCCCCTAAGTCTGAATATGTCTCAGACTAGACTTTCACCCAGTCCACAATTCTGTGGGAGTAGAAGGCACTGATTTAGATGGTACCAAGTTCAGAATATACACTGTCGTATCACGAGTATACCCCCATAACGAATCTGGAAACTCAGAATCACTCATCATCGTTCTAACCATCTCCATAAGAGTCCTATTCCTTGGCTCTACTACACTATTCTGCTGGGGTGTGCCAGGTGCATACAATTGGAATTGAATCCCAGCCTCTGATAAGTAATTCCTAAACTATTCCAAGAGGTACTCACCACCACGATCAGATCGTAATGTCTTGATACTTTTACCTTGACCTTTCTCCACATCAGCCTTGAATTCTTTGAACCTGTCTAAGCATTCAAACTTGGTGCGCATCAAGTAAATGTATCCATATCTTGAATAATCGTCTATAAAAGAGACGAAATATTCAAAACCACCTCTTGCCTAGATAGACATATGACCACACAAATCATAATGAACCAATTCCAACACATCTTTGACTCTATACCCCTTGGCTTTAAAAGGCCTCCTGGTCATTTTACCTTCCAAGTAAGATTCGTAGGTTGGGAAATCTTTTACTACTAATGAACCCAGAGGTCCATCTACTATCAACCTTTGAATTCTACCTAGGTTAATATGACCTAACCTTAGATGCCATAGATATGTTTGGTTCATTTTCGAAGGTTCTTTTCTCTTATTAGAATTAGAAGATGAGTTATTTACTTTTATTTGCATCGTGGGAGCTTTTGGTTCAAGGGTATATAAATTTCCTATCAATGCACCAGAATAGATAATCTCTCTATTCCTTTTTATAACAACTCTGTCATTAAAAGAAATAGAATATCCATCCTTAAACAATTTAGAAATCGAAATTAAATTCTTTCTAAATAAAGGTACATAAAGGCAATTTTTCAAAACCAAAACTTTATTCCTCTCAAAAGATAAATAAACATCTCCCACTACACCAGCCGTCACCTTCGTGGCATTGGCCAAGTAAATGGTAATCTCCCACTCAGCCAATCATCTGGTTTCCTAGAACCCCTACAAAGTATTGCAGACATGATCAGTGGCTCCCGTATCTACACTCCAGGTGCTGGTAGATAACACCGCTAAACATGTTTCAACAACTAGACCAAAAGATATACCTTTGTTCTGTTTTCGGTTGGGGCAGTCCTTCTTCCAATGTCCAGTCTGCTTGAAAGTGAAGCACTTGCCTTTCGACTTCTTCACTCCTCCCTGAGATCCTCCCGACACCTTTGTTCCACCTTGTTTCTTCTTCTTCTTGCCTTTCGGCTTAGAAGTAGAAACCTTTTGGGCAACCATGGCATGAGCTTGAGCACTCTGACGAAAAAGCCCCTCTGCCACTTGGAATTCTGTCAGAACCTCCGCCAATGAATACAACCTCTTATTTATGTTGTAATTCAGGCGAAACTGCTTAAAACTCCTAGGTAGAGACTGGAGAATACATGGGTTTCCCCATCGATCTCAGCTCCAAGGACTTCCAACTCATTCAAATGAGCCATCATCTTGAGAACATGATCCCTCACGGTTGTTCCCTCGATCATGGTGGTCGTCATCAAGTTCCTCATCGCTTCTTGCCTAGTAGCTCGATTTTGGTGTTCAAAAAGCTCTTTGAGATTGAGCATCATGTCATAAGCAGTAGGCATGGCTTGATTCTGATGTTGTAATACATTTGACATAGAAGCTAAAATGTAACACCACGCCATCTCATCAGCATTTACCCACTTCTTATAACTCTCCTTCTCCTTTTCCCCAGAATCATCCACAGGATTTGGAGGACACTCTTCGAAGAGTACATACTTGTACTCCTCAACAGTCAAGACAATATTAAGATTCCTTTTCCAATCAACATAATTGGGTCCAGTAAGATTATTCTCTTTTAGTATCACAGCAAGCAGGTTGTAAGTCATTTTTGAAAAACTTAAGAATCACATAGATCAAAACATTAGATTTCAAAAAATTATTGATTCCTCAAACAATAAAATTTTAAAATCAACTAACACCTCAAAACACTGAGAATATCGTATGTCATGATCGTATAGATGTATACAAATTCTACATTTGTAAGAGGAGGTTTTACCCATTAATTTTACTATCTTGTAAACCTTACTTTTACACAAATAAAATTAATAGTTTGTTCCTCTTTGGCCCTACAAATAAAGAAAGTGACCCCGATGGGGAGGATACTCTTATTTGCATCTAAGTGTTCCCCATTACTTGGTACCAAGGCAATTATCTCGGGTTATGTGTCTTCCGATGGGAAAGTACACACACTTCTTAATAATTTCTTATAACCATATTTGACCATGTGATCCATAAAACAAACTCATCCGATGGGGAGGAAGACACTCAGAGCTGACGCACAAGTTTGTTTGCATCACATGTCAAATCGTAATGGAGGCCATGGAATTTATAAAAATATCCCTCTCCCACTTAGTAATTTAAAATTGAGGAATTTTCCTAGCACACGACATGTATATCAAATAAGAAGCAATAAATATGAAAAAAAATATTTTCAACTATTATGGCTTTTGCTCTCCAATATGCATCGCGTCGTATCGTCATATCATCCGCTCCTCCCTATGCCATGTACAAGCCATCGGGAGATCCGAGCTGAGAATAATTATTTTAATTTACATGCATCGATCCTATACTCCATGAAGGAGTGTACTTGAAATCTAGATCGAAAGTAAACTAAAATAAAAAGAGTGGATAAACAGTGCCGTACTTAATTATAAAAATTAAATATTAGCCTCGTCAACCCTGAGGATTCAAATAATATTACACACATGCAATTACATACACACACATATGACCATAATAGTTGGATCTTATGCCTGCAACCAAAAAGTTAGCCTACGCACATCCTACTATCATCCAGCACATACAATATATGATAAGTGCATAAAATCAACCGATTCCTAAACACAAAACCGAAAACCGTGGCTCTGATACCACTTGAAGGGAGGAAACTTCGCTTCCCACTTCAACTTGGTCGCTTGTGCATGGCGATCCCATCTACGCCCCCGGATTAAAAAAAATAATCGTTGACAAAAAGGGATTACCCAAGCAATCGATCTATCGTCGTGCTATTCGATTAGAGTAGTCACTTGAACAAACTTGCTATTCAGGTAACCTACCTCTTTTCTTTGATTAGCCGTGGAATAGACGATGTACGGATCATCGGATTTTATGTTTGTCCTCGGGGTCCAAATAAAATAGCCATATACAATTGTATACATAATACAAAAAAACACTAATCAAAGTAAACAAGCTTGTACCTCTTATTATACCTCTTGATCTTCTATTGTATGTCCTTCCTCCATTTGGACGTTGTGTGGGCGATGATCTTCCAAAAGTCAAAGCCTCCTAGATCATGTTCTTCCCTTCCTTGTCCGCTCTGAACAAAGGGAAGAATAAAACAAAACTCTTCTTCCTACCTAGAACCGGCCACCAAGTCAAGGGACTTGATGTTGCCGCCGGCCAAGGAAAAGAATAGGATCGCTGGCCAACCTTGAAGAAAGGTTGCCGCCGACCAAAGGAGAGAGAGTGAGAGGGAGAAGTTGTCGGCCAATCTAGAGAGAGAGAGGGTGGAGTTGCCACCGGCCAAGAATAGCTAAAACCCTAGTATCCCTTGCCGCCACCCAATAGGAAGAAGCAAACCCTAGGGTTGCCGCCCACCTCTCCTCTCAAGCCAACTCCAAAAACCCTAACCCTTATTTGATGATCTCCACGCCCAATCCCTTAGCCCTTATTTATAGAGTTAGACTTAAGCCTCCTTTTAATCTCCACTGTCGGATATAGAGATTTAATCTCAACCGTCGGATCTAGAGATTTAATCTCAACTATCGGATCTAGAGATTTAACCTCCACCATTGGTTCTAGAGTTCCATTTTCCACCATCGGATCTAGGCTTCATGAGGGTTTTAATAGGCTACAATAGGGACCATGAGGAGGAGTTGGATCTTGGCCACCCAATGGATCAAGCCCACATAAAGTCCGATCCATTAATGATAATCCATTCCACTAGAGGATTATCATTGATCTACCTCACCAACCCCCATAAATAAATATGGGCTCTATATATTAATTATACAAATATATCCCCGTATTTAAGATATCGAATATCCATCAATTAATTAATTTACTGACAATTAATTAATCAACATCTAACTCCATGAGTAGTACCACTCAACCTTATCATCATGCCGGACTAAGTCCACCTGTAGGGTTTACATGATGAACCTTATGTGCTCCTTATGGAGACATCATCATCCTAATATATAGGACATAGTTTCCTCCAATAATCAACAACACACCATGTAAATAATATCATTTTCCAACTTACCAAGCCTATCGATTTACTCTATAAATCTCGCCCATTGGTAAATCAAAGAAATAAATACTAAGTACATGTGCTCGTTATTATATCGGGATTAAGAGCATGTACACCATAATATCCGAGGTCCGATTCAATTATGTAGTCAGCAATAAATCGAATCACTTCTAAGTCGGTCTTGCTCAATACACACAAAGTGTACTAGTGTAATTCTATGGTCAAGACAAACCAATACTAAATCACACTACAACCATACCAATGGTTTGTCCATAACCATCTCAGTTGTGAGCCTTTACTTATACTTTACAAGGAACTGATAACATGATCTCCCGTGTGACACTACACACCATGTTATCTACAATGTAATGTATTAGACAATATGCATAACCATAAATATGCAAACAATGATCATGTGATTCTTATTTCAAAAATAACGATGTTCATATAAAAGATAGACTTTTCAGTATACATCCCAATAGATGAAAGGTTCGCTCGATTTTTATGTCAATTGGAATCAGGCCTTCCGATCCTAAGCGTCTAAGCATACGACGAACCAAGCCACAAAAGTTTGGAGTGCTACCTAATCCTAGGAGGCAGAAAATAAAACAATCTAGCTAATAAAACCTAAGATGCAATAAGGAAATGGAAAACTACTGCTCAAAATAAAAATAAAAAATAAATCTAATTATGGGAAATATAAAATTAAAGTAAATAAAGCAAACTAGAAAGAAAATAAAGCAAATAAATAAATCTAATCATAAGTCTGATCCAATTTTCCACTGTTCGGTTCGATATCAAAACGATCTGTCCCTGGCAACGGTGCCAAAAATTTGATGCACGTGAATGTGACCTAAAATCTCGTGATGGAGGCCGTTGAGGACTCGAAGCGCGCGCTCGCACTCAATGCCCGCAAGTGAACAAATGTCATCAAGTAATAAAAGATTATCGATCCCACAGGGACTAGGATTCAAATATCGATATGTTCAGTGGTTTAAATTGTTCGGAAGTAGACTCTAAGAGGTTTCGATTTGTGAGGGATGTCAGTGGAATATTACTCTAACGGTGTCACACGGAGGAAGAAAGGAGTGTGCCGAGATCTTCAAAGGTGATTCTAGGACTTCGGTTTCACTTGTGTGTCGCAAAACAATGCTTTCAACTGGCATTGTCTAGATATATAGCTATGGTTTTGTGGAAGGGACATCATACACTCTCCCGATGAGCCACCGTATCTACCGGGAGGTATCTACGCCTTAAAAGGATGGGATAGACGGTACGAGGATGCTGAATCAATCCCTACGATGAACCATTTCCGGTTCCATCGCATCCTTCTACTCACGGTTACAGAAGATCAGGTTTACCCCTAGGTTCCTTATATAAAATTTCCTAAATCTTAGATGCGAGGGCTGTCCCCTCTCGTATCGCCTATGAAGGTTTTGTGGAACCGAAGCTCTGATACCACTTGAAGGTAGGAAACTTCACTTCCCACTTCAACTCGGTCGCTTGTTTATTGCGATCCTGTCTGTTAGTAATATATGAGAGAAGTCCTAAGACAATCGCCTTATGTTTGAATCATTTATATGATAAATGAAGATTCACTATTTAAGTATATATATTTTTATGTATTTGATTAGATCTTAAACTCATTTACTGAATGTCCACGATACGATTTGTTAGTAATATATGAGAGATGTCCTAAGGCAATCGCCTTATGTATGAACCATTTATATGATAAATGAAGATTCACTATTTGAGTATACATGTTTTATGTATTTGATTGGATCTTAAACTCATTTACTGAATATCCACGATACGATTCACAGCATGAGAGAATTTGTGATTGGATCACAACTAGTGAGTATCTCTACATGTGTAATTGTGATGTATCGGAATTATCCCTAGTCGATGAATTGATGGATTTGGACACCATCAGTTCTGTCGAGACTAGCACGAGGTATACTCCTTGGTGTATCCAAGCAGCTGATTCTCACTGGCTGGAGACATTGTGATGTCCGGAGTTAATCGTGGATGCTAGTTATGGTAACTAGTTCATTGGAGTGACCAGCCGTAAGACTTCATATGGTTATCTGCATATATAGATATGTCAATGAAGTTCTTACTGTGGCTTAAGTGCGATGTTCCTTTGACTTGCGGTATTCAAGTCATCTTGATCATGGAGACTTATGCTTTGACATCTTAAGCAAACATCTCTAAGGAGATGTGGACCCGGATGATTGGGTATAAGTCGAGTGATCGAAGGTGTTTGAATAGCCTATAAAGGATTCACCACTCCTTGCGAGGAGATGTATACCCATGGCCTCTCGTCGGATTGTTACTAAAGTCTTTGGCCAAAGCATTACATGTTTAGAGTAAGGTACTCTTCGATACATGTGGAGTAACTAGAATCCGTAGGACGAGGAAATAATACTTGGGCTAGGTGTGACGTAGTCAGCCTAGTGGGGACTGATACAATAGACCATGTCCTGAACCAAGTGGGTATAAGATGAGTGAAGGGAATGGGGCACGATTCATTCGAGCTACAGAAGGGTTTCAGAAATAGTTCTGGATCAACCATTGATCTTTTCGATTAATTGGGGATCATGATGTACTACTAGGTGCCACTCATGATCGTTCTATAATTAATGGTTAATTATAGACGGCCAACATAAACCGAGAACCTATTTGGTCACACGCACAACGAGTGTAATCCAAAGGATTTAAAACGAGCTTGAGAATGGGATTCTCGGGCCAGAGAGAAACTATGTTTGGTTGGACCAAACATAAAGCGAGCATGAAATTGTTTGATCATGAATGGAAGCGTGGATGGGCCGTGTCTTATGAAGACATAATGGATGGACCAAAATGGTTTGGTTCTAATCCAATGGATGAGAATAAACCAAAGGGTTTGGTTTATTTTAAACGAATGAACCAAAAGTTGGTTCGGTTCATTTTAACTTAAAATAAACCATCATGGTTTGGTTTATTTTAACTTATCTTAATGGAGCGGGTTAACGGGCTTTATGGATATGATCCATTAACCATTAAGAGAATTAGTTCTCTATAAAATAGGGCTTAAACCCTAACCCTAAAGCTAATGAAGTTTTGGCCGCCCAACCCTAGCCCCCTTTTGTTGTTGCCGCCCAACATGGTGTTGCCGCCAACTTCATGGAGCTGCTGCCACCTCCTTGCCGCCGGCATCCAAGCTTCAGCCGGCGATGCTCCGGCGACCCTCCGGTGATCTCTTGTGGGTTCGGTGATAAGGTGAGCTCCACATCTCCTTTGGCCGGCCTCTATTCCTCCACCAAAAGCTGTCCAGTTTTTCTGGACAGCTTGTTTCTTTGTTGTCGGAGCGTCGTTTGGACGACGGTTAGTGCTCCGACAGCGGCTAACTTACCGGGTATTTGATCTCCGGTAATCCTCTGAGGTTATGAAGGATTCGTCAAACGGTTGACGAATACCTCTCCGGAGAATCGAGTTTTGAGGACTCGGTTTTTGATCCGAATTTGGATTCGGATTGTGATCATCTCTCGATCACGTCGTCTTCAACACGAGGCTAGTAACCCGTACGAAGACGAAGCTCGTGGCTTAGCGAAGTCATCCCGAGGAGCTCGGCGTGGATACGGATAGAGACGATTCTTACGAGGATCATTCCGGTTGATGCCATTCCCGCTATACGTCATACGAAAGGTATAACGTAGATAAATTTCCTTTTATTGCAAATTTTAATTTACGGTTATGTCTACACTTATTGTAATATGCATGTGTGTGTTGTGTGTGTTGTAATAAATAGGAGTATTTATTATTTTAATTGCTTCCGCTGTGCTCATGTTTACGAAACATGATCGAACACACACACGCCGCGGTGCCGGAAACCCAATAGTGGTTTCGACATAATCGTAAAAATGGTTTTGCGATAGTCATAATTTATTTCTGGAAATTTTCTAATTTTGGAAATTTAGAAGTATTTATGGAAAATTTTCAATTTTGGAAAGTCTAGAAGTATCTATGGAAATCTTCCACTTTTGGAAAGTTGAAAGTATTTATGGAAATTGATGTTTTCCATAAATAAAATATTTGATTAGATTCTGGAAATTTGTTTCCTAATTTAATCATGATTTGATTTGGGAAATCAAATCTTAAAATATTTTATTTCGATAAGTAGTTTTAATGATTTAGGAAATTGGTTTCCTAAATAAATTTTCCTTAATCAAATAATTCCATGAATAAAATATGTGATTAGATTTGGAAATTGGTTTCTAATTTAATTATGATTTGATTTGGAGAATCAAATCTTAAAAATATTTTATTTCCATAAATAGTTATGACATATAAGGAAATATATACATGACATAATTGTATGCCATGTAATTGCATTAGATGCATAACATTATGCCATGCATGTCGTGACATGTAGATGTATGCCATGTATGCCATGCCATGTAGATAATAGTTATTTGCATGCAAAGAGGATGAGACATAAAAACCCTTAAACAATATTAAAGCCTACACCTTCCATTAATATGGTTAGAACCAGAGTTCCATTTCTTGTTTGGGTTGTTGGACTCTCTCCAAGCCCGGCTCGAACCCGAATATGTTCAAACCATGGAATAGTTTAATACTAATATGGTAAGAGTCAGAGGTCAATCGTTAGCTTTGGTTGTTGGACTCTCTCCAAGCTGGGCTAATTGGTTGAATGCGCTCTAACCATATTAAAACTATTTCGATTAATGGGTTGGCTTTAACTCGGAGCATCGGCTTGTTGGACTCTCTCCAAGGTCGATGTAAAGGGAGGTGAAGTTGGGTGCTATGCATATGATGCATACTTGTTAATGTGTTAACAACCCGATGTATGTGTGAACATTCAATTAGTTGATAGCACATTGTGATAGTTGCATATACGTGATATGCAATCGGTATAGTTGATACCTACCGTCGTAGTTATGAATGGCTTGTTGGACTCTCTCCAAGGTTGTTCATAACTATGATGGATATCAGCCCATTCGGAGATGGACCTACGATCTCCCAAAGTGATTTTGGGGTTTTCGAAATTCAAAAAATGAATGGGATTTATAAATGTATATTGATGCATTTTAAAAATCATCTTTCTCATATATGCTCGTTTTGTATTTCTAAAATTGATTATGATGTGTTTGAATTTGCATTCCATTTTGGATTCAAATAAATTGACTGGGCCAAACTTCTTGGACTAGCTTAGAAACTTGAGAATTGTTCTCAAGGTGGAAAAGCTTGTGTATGTCCTCGAAGCGCCTCTTCCCGCCCATCCTAGTGATTTATGCAACTCGACCATTGATGGTCTATCGTAAACATGTGGTGATTCAATCGACAAGTTGCATCATGCTAGCCGCGATGGAACCCAAGCTACGAAAGCAGCATGAGAATATGGATGCTCATATCGTAGTTCTTCATCTTTATGAGTTGTTTGATAAGCAAGTGAGATTCGAAAGATTCGAAGTCTCCAAGCTCCTCTTCACCTCTGAGATGCACGAAGGTTCATCGTATCTTGCTCAACATCTTGAAAGATCATGGAGCCTTCGAGAAGCATAAGCAATGGGCAGTGTTGTTAGTTGATTCCTCGAAGAAAGGTTCTAAGAGGGAGTCAAAGGAACAGAGAAGGGAAGAAGAAAAAGGCTAAAAAGCGAGAACCGACTCAAAGGGCACTTGCCATCATTATGGCAAGTAGGGCCATTCTTGAAGAAAGTGCAAGATTTATCTTGAGTCCGTGAAGAAGGATAAGGCATCGGATGCCCCATCTTCTTCAGAAATCTTCGTTATTGATTGTCATTCTATTTCCTCAAACACTTGGGTATTGGATACTGGGTGTGGCTCACATATATGTAATGACATACATGGGCTAAGGAATAGAAGAAGACTCGTCAAGGGAGAGTCAAATTTACATGTTGGGAATGGAGCAAAGGTTGCTGCACTCGCCATCGGAACGTATTTGTTGAAACTCCCTGCAGGACTTGTCTTAAAACTGGACAATTGCTTTTATGTTCCTTCGTTGATAAAGAACATCATTTCTATTTCTTGTTTAAATAGAAATGGTTACCATTTGACTTCTAGTAACAATTGTTGTTACATAACTTTGAATGGAGTTCTTTATGGAATTTGGAACTTTAAGCAATGGTATTTATACGCTGACGTATCAAAGGACTTTTTCAATATCGAAGTGAGCAACAAGCATGCTCGAAAGGATAATCAAATAGACTCCTATATGTGGCATTGTCGTCTTGGCCATATAAGCAAGAAACGCATGTCCGAATTACACCGATGTGGAATTCTGGAATCGTTTGAATTGGATTCATACGATACATGCGAATCATGCTTAAAAGGCAAGATGACTAAGTTACCTTTTACTGGAAAAGGTGAACGAGTGGGAGAGTTACTAGGTCTAATACATACTGATGTATATGGACCTATGTCAACTCAAGCATTAGGAGGCTATAGCTACTTCATTACCTTCACCGATGATCACTCACGATTTGGGTATGTGTTCTTGATGAAACACAAGTCTGAAGCCTTTGAAAGGTTCAAAGAATTCAGAAATGAAGTAGAGAAACAACATGACAAGAGTATTAAAATACTTCGATCGGATCGAGGTGGTGAATACTTAAGTCAAGAGTTTCTTGATTATCTAAGAGACAATGGCATATTGTCTCAATGGACTCCGCCCTATACACCATAGCATAATGGTGTATCTGAGAGGCGTAACCGGACCTTGTTGGACATGGTCAGGTCAATGATGAATCATGCAACTCTTCCCAAGTCCTTTTGGGGCTATGCACTTCAGACAGCTGTTTACTTGTTAAACAGAATGCCTACCAAGGTAGTCTCAACTACTTCATATGAGATATGGAATAGTAAGAAACCTCATGTATCTTACTTGAAGATATGGGGTTGTCCTGCTTATGTTAAGCGGACTGTATCAGACAAATTGGATGCTAAGTCTGATAAATGTCTATTTATTGGATACCCTAAGGAAACAAGGGGTTACCAATTCTATCATCCTGTGGAACAAAAGGTGTTTGTTTCAAGGCATACTGTGTTTCTAGAGAAAGAGTTTCTCTTGCAAGAAAATAGTGGGAGTGTTGTCGAGCTTGAGGAGGCTCGAGAGACTCAAATAGACATTGATGAGATACCTGGTGAAGCACAACAGCCGACAACTCATAGTGATGAGCAATCGGCTGGACCTATTGTAACACCACATCTTCGTAGATCTGGTAGAACATGCAATATTCCTGAGAGATATGGATTTCTCGTAAGTGAATCGAACGACGTGTTACTCATTGATGATGAGGAGCCCACCAGTTATGAAGAAGTGCTGACAAGTTCAGAAAGGGATAAGTGGCTTGGTTCCATGAAGTCGGAAATGGATTCCATGTATGAAAACCAAGTTTGGAACTTGGTTGACCCACCTAAAAGGATAAAGCCTATAGGGTGCAAGTGGGTTTTCAAGAAGAAAACCGACATGGATGGTAATGTGATTACCTATAAGGCTAGATTGGTGGCGAAAGGATATCGTCAAAAACAAGGTGTTGATTATGACGAAACCTATTCGCCTGTAGCTATGCTTAAATCCATTCGGATGCTCCTGGCCATAGCAGCTCATTATGATTATGAGATATGGCAGATGGATGTGAAAACAGCTTTCCTTAATGGAAACCTGCTCGAGGACGTGTATATGATACAACCTGAGGGTTTCACATCGGTTGATAAAACCAAGGTATGCAAATTGCGATGGTCCATTTATGGATTGAAGCAAGCATCCAGGAGCTGGAATATCCGTTTTGATGAGACAATCAAAAAGTTTGATTTCTCACAAAATCCAGACGAACCTTGTGTGTACAAGAAGGTTAGTGGGAGTGCAGTCGTGTTCCTAGTATTGTATGTCGATGACATATTACTTATAGGAAACGATGTTTCAGTCTTACAGTCAGTTAAGGTTTGGTTATCCAAGACATTCTCCATGAAAGACCTGGGAGAAGCAACCTACATCCTCAGGATTAAGATCTATAGAGATAGATCGAAACGGTTGCTTGGTCTTTCGCAGTCTACATATATAGACCGAGTGCTAAAGAGGTTTAGCATGTCGGAATCCAAGAAAGGTTTCCTACCCATCAGGCATGGGATACACCTTTCGAAGTCTATGTGTCCGCGCACAGAAGACGAGAGGATTTGCATGAGTAAGATTCCCTATGCATCCACAATAGGATCTATCATGTATGCTATGTTATGTACGAGGCCCGATGTATCGTATGCTCTGAGTGTCACGAGCAGATACCAGTCTGATCCAGGAATGGATTATTGGGTGGTTGTTAAGACGATCCTTAAGTACTTGAGAAGAACTAAGGATGTGTTCCTAATATATGGAGAAGGGTACATGGTGATACGTGGGTATACGGATGCCAGCTCCAGACAAACAAGGATGATTCCATGTCTTTGTCTGGGTATGTATTCACCTGGAATGGAGGCGCAATAAGTTGGAAAGGTTCCAAGCTTGACACTATAGTGGATTCTGCCACTAAGGCAGAATACATTGCAGCTTTGGAAGCAGCAAAGGAAGTGGTTTGGATCAAGAACATCATCTCTGAACTTGATGTGGTCTCATCAATGATCCAAACATGTGCTTCGCCACTATCATCTTATCAAAGAGATCATCAGTAGAAACGAAGTACAAATCGAGAAAATTCCCACTGAAAGGAACTTAGCGGATCCCTTGACTAAGGCATTAGCTCAAAATAAGTTTGAGGGTCATGTTCGAGCTTATGGTATTGGATACCGTAGCGATTGACATTAGGCCAAGTGGGAGTCTGTTAGTAATATATGAGAGATGTCCTAAGGCAATCGCCTTATGTATGAACCATTTATATGATAAATGAAGATTCACTATTTGAGTATACATGTTTTATGTATTTGATTGGATCTTAAACTCATTTACTGAATATCCACGATACGATTCACAACATGAGAGAATTTGTGATTGGATCACAACTAGTGAGTATCTCTACATGTGTAATTGTGATGTATCAGAATTATCCCTAGTCGATGAATTGATGGATTTGGACACCATCAGTTCTGTCGAGACTAGCACGAGGTATACTCCTTGGTGTATCCAAGCAGCTGATTCTCACTGGCTGGAGACATTGTGATGTCCGGAGTTAATCGTGGATGCTAGTTATGGTAACTAGTTCATTGGAGTGACCAGCTGTAAGACTTCATATGGTTCTCTGCATATATAGATATGTCAATGAAGTTCTTACTGTGGCTTAAGTGTGATGTTCCTTTGACTTGCGGTATTCAAGTCATCTTGATCATGGAGACTTATGCTTTGACATCTTAAGCAAACATCTCTAAGGAGATGTGGACCCGGGATGATTGGGTATAAGTCGAAGTGATCGAAGGTGTTTGAATAGCCTATAAAGGATTCACCACTCCTTGCGAGGAGATGTATACCCATGGCCTCTCGTCGGATTGTTACTAAAGTCTTTGGCCAAAGCATTACATGTTTAGAGTAAGGTACACTCTCGATACATGTGGAGTAACTAGTGAGGACGAGGAAATGATACTTGGGCTAGGTGTGACGTAGTCAGCCTAGTGGGGACTGACACTATAGACCATGTCCTGAACCAAGTGGGTATAAGATGAGTGAAGGGAATGGGGCACGAATCATTCGAGCTGCTGAAGTGTTTCAGAAATAGTTCTGGATCAACCGTTGATCTTTTCGGTTAATTGGGGATCTGATGTACTACTAGGTGCCACTCATGATCGTTCTATAATTAATGGTTAATTATAGACGGCCAACATAAACCGAGAACCTATTTGGTCACACGCACAACGAGTGTAATCCAAATGATTTAAAACAAGCTTGAGAATGGGATTCTTAGACCGAGAGAAACTATGTTTGGTTGGACCAAACATAAAGCGAGCATGAAATTGTTTCAGTCGCAATGGAAGCGTAGATGGGCCGTGTCTTATGAAGACATAATGGATGGACCAAAATGGTTTGGTTCTAATCCAATGGATGAGAATAAACCAAAGGGTTTGGTTTATTTTAAACGAATGAACCAAAAGTTGGTTCGGTTCGTTTTAACTTAAAATAAACCATCATGGTTTGGTTTATTTTAACTTATCTTAATGGAGCGGGTTAACGGGCTTTATGGATATGATCCATTAACCATTAAGAGAATTAGTTCTGTATAAAATAGGGCTTAAACCCTAACCCTAAAGCTAATGAAGTTTTGGCCGCCCAACCCTAGCCCCCTTTTTGTTGTTGCCGCCCAACATGGTGTTGCCGCCAACTTCATGGAGCTGCTGCCACCTCCTTGCCGCCGGCATCCAAGCTTCAGCCGGCGATGCTCCGGCGACCCTCCGGTGATCTCTTGTGGGTTCGGTGATAAGGTGAGCTCCACATCTCCTTTGGCCGGCCTCTATTCCTCCACCAAAAGCTGTCCAGTTTTTCTGGACAGCTTGTTTCTTTGTTGTCGGAGCGTCGTTTGGACGACGGTTAGTGCTCCGACAGTGGCTAACTTACCGGGGATTTGATCTCCGGTAATCCTCTGAGGTGGAGGACGAAGGATTCGTCAAACGGTTGACGAATACCTCTCCGGAGAATCGAGTTTTGAGGACTCGGTTTTGGATCCGAATTTGGATTCGGATTGTGATCATCTCTCGATCACGTCGTCTTCAACACGAGGCTAGTAACCCGTACGAAGACGAAGCTCGTGGCTTAGCGAAGTCATCCCGAGGAGCTCGGCGTGGATACGGATAGAGACGATTCTTACGAGGATCGTTCCGGTTGATGTCGTTCCCGCTATACGTCATACGAAAGGTATAACGTAGATAAATTTCCTTTTATTGCAAATTTTAATTTACGGTTATGTCTACACTTGTTGTAATATGCATGCGTGTGTTGTGTGTGTTGTAATAAATAGGAGTATTTATTATTTTAATTGCTTCCGCTGTGCTCATGTTTACGAAACATGATCGAACACACACACGCCGCGGTGCCGAAAACCCAACACGATTCACAGCATCAAAGAATTTGTGATTGGATCACAACTAGTGAGTATCTCTACATATGTAATTGTGATGTATCGGAATTATCCCTAGTCGATGAATTGATGAATTTGGACACCATCGATTCTGTCGAGACTAGCACGAGGTATACTCCTTAGTATATCCAAGCAGCTGATTCTCACTGGCTGGAGACATTGTGATGTCCGAAGTTAATCGTGCATGCTAGTTATGATAACTAGTTCATTGGAGTGACTAGTCGTAAGACTTCATATGGTTCTCTGCATATATAGATATATCAATGAAGTTCTTACGGCAGCTTAAGTGCGATGTTCCTTTAACTTGCGGTATTCAAGTCATCTTGATCATAAAGACTTATGCTTTGACATCTTAAGCAAGCATCACTGAGGAGATGTGGACCCGGGATGATTGGATATAAGTCGAAGTGATCGAAGGTGTTTGAATAATCTATAAAGGATTCGCCACTCCTTGCGAGGAGATGTATACCCATGGCCTCTCGTCGGATTGTTACTAAAGTCTTTGGACAAAGCATTACATGTTTAGAGTAAGGTACACTTGGATACATGTGCAGTAACTAGAATCCGTAGGACGGGGAAATGATACTTGGGCTAGGTGTGACGTAGTCAACCTAGTGGCGATTGACACTATAGACCATGTCCTGAACCAAGTGGGTAAAAGATGAGTGAAGGGAATGAGGCACGATTCATTGTAGCTGCTGAAGAGTTTCAGAAATAATTCTGGATCAACCGTTGATCTTTTTGGTTAATTGGGGATCATGATGTACTACTAGGTGTCACTCATGATCATTCTATAATTAATGATTAATTATAGACGGCCAACATAAACCGAGAACCTATTTGGTCAAACGCACAATGAGCGTAATCCGAAGGATTTAAAACAAACTTGAGAATGAGATTCTCAGACCGAGAGAAACTAGGTTTGGTTGGACCAAATAAGGAGCGAACATGAAATCGTTTCAGTCGCAATGGAAGCGTGGATGGGCCGTGTCTTATGAAGACATGATGGATGAACCAAATTGATTTGGTTCTAATCCAATGGTGGAGAATAAACCAAAGGGGTTTGGTTTGTTTTAAACGAATGAACCAAAGTTGGTTTGGTTCATTTTAACTTAAAATAGACCAACATGGTTTGATTTATTTTAACTTAAATTAATGGAGTGGGTCAAAGGGCTTTTGGTTATGATCCGATAACCATTAGGAGAATTTGTTCTCTATAAAATAGGGCTTAAGGGTTTTGTGAAAACCTAATCCAAGCAATCCCTAGTTGCCGCCCACCCCTCCTCTCCTCTAGTGGTCGGCAGCCAACCCTAGCCGCCGCCCAGCTTTGTGTCACCGTCCAAGCTAGTTGCCGGCATCCAAGCTTCAGCCGGTGATCCTCCAGCGACCCTCCGGTGATCTTCTTTGTTTCTGCCGACAAGGTGAGCATCAAGCTTCCTTATTTGGCCGACCCCTATTCCTCCACCAAAGCGGTCCAGTTTTCTGGACAGCTTATTTATTTCATATCGGAGCATTGTTTGGACGATGTTTGAAGCTCCGACAGTGGCTTCCTTGCCGGGAATTCGATCACCGGTAATCCTCATAGGTGGAGGACGAAGGATTCGTCAAACAGTTGACGAATACCTCTCCGGAGAAGCGAGTTTTTGAGGACTCATTTTGAATCCGAATTTTTGATTCGGATTGTGATCTTCTCTCGATCACATCGTCTTCGACACCAGACTAGTAACTCATACAAAGATGAGGCTTGTGACTTTGTGAAGTCATCCTGAAGATAGTTGGCGTGGATACGGATAGAGGCGATTCTAGCGAGGATCGCTCCGGTTGATGGCTTTTCCGCTACACGTGATACGTCAGGTATACGTAGTATAAATTTCCTTTTATTGCAAAATTTGAATCTACGGTTATGTCTACACATGTTGTACTATGCATGCGTGTGGTGTGTGTGTTGTAATAAATTAGATTTATTATTTTTATTTCTTTCACTGTCACAAGTTTACGAAACATGTTCGAACACACACTCGCCGCGGTGCCGGAAACCTAACAGTGGTATCAGATCCCAAGTTGTGTTTCGACATAATCATAAAATTGTTTTGCGATAGTAATAATGGTATTTATGGAAATTTTCTACTTTTGGAAAGTTAGAAGTATTTATGGAAATTTTTAATTTTGGAAAGTCTAAAAGTATTTATGGAAATCTTCTACTTTTTGAAAGTTGGAAGTATTTATGGAAATTGATATTTTCCATAAAAAAAATATTTGATTAGATTTGGAAATTTATTTCCTAATTTAATCATGATTTTATTTGGGAAATCAAATCTTAAAAATATTTTATTTCCATAAGTAGTTTTGATGATTTAGGAAATTTATTTCCTAAATTGACTTTCCTTAATCAACACTTTCCACAAATAAAATATGTGATTAGATTTGGAAATTTGTTTCCTAATTTAATTATGATTTGATTTGGAAAATCAAATCTCAAGCATATTTTATTTCCATAAATAGTTATGACATATAAGGAAGTTTTGTACATGTCATAATTGTATGTCATGTAATTGCATTAGATGCATATCATTATGTCATGCATGTTGTGACATGTAGATGTATGTCATGTATGTCATGCCATGTAGATAATAGTTATTTGCATGCAAAGAGGATGAGACATAAAAACCCTTACTCAAAAATAAAGCCTACACCTTCCATTAATATGGTTAGAACCAGAGTTCTGTTTCTTGTTTGGGTTGTTGGACTCTCTCCAAGCCCGGCTCGAATCCGAACATGTTCAAACCATGGAATAGTTTAATACTAATATGGTAAGAGTTAGAGGTCAATCGTTAGCTTTGGTTGTTGGACTCTCTCCAAGCCGGGCTAATTTGTTGAATGCGCTCTAACCATATTAAAATTATTTCTCGATTAATGGGTTGGCTTTAACCTGGAGCATCGGCTTGTTGGACTCTCTCCAAGGTCGATGTGAAGGGAGGTGAAGTTGGGTTCTATGCATATGATGCATACTTGTTAATGTGTTAACAACTCGATGTATGTGTGAACATTCAATAAGTTAATAGCACATTGTGATAGTTGCATATATGTGATATGCAATCAGTATATTTGATACCTACCATCGTATTTATGAATGTCTTTTTGGACTCTCTCCAAGGTTGTTCATATCTATGTTGGATATCAGCCCATTCGGATATGGACCTACGATCTCCCGAAGTGATTTTGGGGTTTTTGAAATTCGAAAAATGAATGAGATTTATGAATGTATATTGATGCATTTTAAAATCATTTTCTCATATATGCTCATTTTGTATTTCTAGGTTAATCGATTGATCATAACGTCTTTGAATTTGCACACTATTTTGGATTCAAACAAATTGACTGAGCCTAACTTCCTGGACTTGCTTAGAAACTTGAGAATTATTCTCAAGGAGGAAAATCTAGCATATGTCCTTGAAGAGCCTCTTCCCAACCATCCTAGGGGCGATGCAACTCCAGACCAATTGTTGGCCTATCAGAAACATGTGGCAGATTCTGAACTGGCGAGTTGCATCATGCTAGCTGCGATGGTACCTGAGCTGCAAATGCAGCATGAGCATATGAATGCTAATACCATAGTCTTCCATCTTCATGAGTTGTTTGATGAGCAAGCGAGATCCGAAAGGTTCGAAGTCTCCAGGCTCCTCTTCACCTCTAAGATGCAAGAAGGTTTGTCTGTAGTGCAGTTTGTGCTAAAGATGAACGGGTACATCGAGCGGCTGGCCACCCTCGGATTTGTGATGCATCATGAGTTAAGTATTGACTTAATTCTTCATTGTTTTCCCAAGAGTTTCTCACAATTTGTGATGAACTATCGGATGAACAAATTAGAATCCACTATTCCTGAGCTCCTCAATATGCTGAAGACTGTGGAGGCTTCTGTGAAGCATGAGGAGAAGATGATTCTGTTAGTTGATTCGTCGAAGAAAGGTTTTAAGAGGAAGGCAAAGGAACATAAGAAAGGGAAGAACAAGAAGGCTAAAAAGGCAGAACCAACACAAAAGGGCACTTGCATCATTGTGGCAAGGAAGGCCACTGGCGAAGAAACTGCAAGATTTATCTTGAGTCCGTGAAGAAAAAGAAGGCATCCGATGCCCCATCCTCTTCAGGTATCTTCATTATTGATTGTCATTCTATTTCCTTAGACACTTGGATATTGGATACTGGGTGTGGCTCACATATATGTAATGACATACAGGGGCTAAGGAATAGAAGAAGACTCGTCAGAGGGGAGTCAAATTTGTGAGTTGGCAATGGAGCAAAGGTTGTTGCGGTCGCCATTGGAACTTATTTGTTGAAGCTCCCTAGTGGACTAGTCTTGGAACTGGAGAATTGCTATTGTGTTCCTTCTCTAAAAAAGAACATTGTTTCTATTTCCTGCTTAAATAGAATTGGTTACCATTTGACATTTAGTAACAATTGTTGTTATATAACTTTGAATGGCGTACTTTATGGAACTGGAACTTTGAGTAATGGTATTTATACGTTGGACGTATCCAGTGACATTTTCAATATCGAAGCGAGCAACAAGCGTGCTTGAAAGGATAATCAATTAGACTCCTACATGTGGCATTGTCGGCTTGGCCATGCAAGAAAGAAATGCATGTTCGAATTACACCGATGTTAAATTCTGGAATCGTTTGAATTGGATTCATACGATACATGCAAATCATGCTTAAAAGGCAAGATGACTAAGTTATCTTTTATAGGAAAAGGTGAACGAGTGAGAGAGTTGCTAGGTCTAATACATACTGATGTATGTGGACCTATGTCAACTCAAGCTTTAGGAGGCAATAACTACTTCATTACCTTCACCGATGATCACTCATGGTTTGGGTATGTATTCTTGATCTACTTCATTACCTTCACCGATGATCACTCACGGTTTGGGTATGTGTTCTTGATGAAACACAAGTCTAAAGCCTTTGAAAGGTTCAAAGAATTCAGAAATGAAGTAGAGAAACAACATGACAAGAGTATTAAAATACTTCGATCGCATCGAGGTGGTGAATACTTAAGTCAAGAGTTTCTTGATTATCTAAGAGACAACGGTATATTGTCTCAATGGACTCCGCCATATACACCACAGAATAATGGTGTATCTGAGAGGCGTAACCGGACCTTGTTGGACATGGTCAGGTCAATGATGAATCATGCGAATCTTCCCAAGTCCTTTTGGGGCTATGCACTTCAGACAGCTGTTTACTTGTTAAACAGAATGTCAACCAAGGTAGACTCTACTACTCCATATGAGATATGGAATAGTAAGAAACCTCATGTATCTTACTTGAAGATATGGGGTTATCCTGCTTATGTGAAGCGAACTGTATCAGACAAATTGGATGCTAAGTCTAATAAATATCTATTTATTGGATACCCTAAGGAAACAAGGGGTTACCAATTCTATCATCCTGTGGAACAAAATGTGTTTGTTTTAAGACATGCTGTGTTTCTAGAGAAAGAGTTTCTCTTGCAAGAAAATAGTGGGAGTGTCGTCGAGCTTGAGGAGGCTCGAGAGACTCAAATAGACATTGATGAGATACCTGGTGAAGCACAATAACCGATAACTCATAGTGATGAGCAATCGGCTGGACCTATTGAAACACCACATCTTCGTAGATCTGGTTGAAGATGCAACATCAGCATCAAGCCATGTTCAACCACTGCTATGCTTAAATCCATTCGGATGCTCCTGGCCATAGCGGCTCATTATGATTATGAGATATGACAAATGGATGTGAAAACATCTTTCCTTAAAGAAAACTTGCTCGAGGATGTGTATATGAAATAGCCTGAGGGTTTCACATCGGTTGATAAAACCAAGGTATGCAAATTGCGACGGTCCATATATGGATTGAAGCAAGCATCCAGGAGTTGGAATATCCATTTTGATGAGACAATCAAAAAGTTTGATTTCTCACAAAATCCAGACGAACTTTGTGTGTACAAGAAGGTTAGTGGGAGTGCAGTTGTGTTCCTAGTATTGTATGTCGATGACATATTACTTATAGGAAACAATGTTTCAGTCTTATAGTCAGTTAAGATTTGGTTGTCCAAGACATTCTTCATGAAAGACCTGGGAGAAGCAACCTACATCCTCGGGATTAAGATCTATAGAGATAGATCGAAATGGTTGCTTGGTCATTCGCAGTTTACATATATAGACCGAGTGCTAAAGAGGTTTAGCATTACGAAATCCAAGAAAGGTTTCCTACCCATCAGGCATAGGATACACCTTTCGAAGTCTATGTGTCCGTGCACAGAAGACGAGAGGATTTGCATGAGTAAGATTCCCTATGCATCCGCAATAGGATCTATCATGTATGCTATGTTATGTAAGAGGCCCGATGTATCGTATGCTCTGAGTGTCACGAGTAGATACCAGTCTGATCCAGGAATGGATCATTGGGCGGCTGTTAAGACAATCCTTAAGTACTTGAGAAGAACTAAGGATGTGTTCCTAATATATGGAGAAGGGGACATGGTGATACGCGGGTATATGGATACCAGCTTCCAGACAGACAAGGATGATTCTAGGTCTCAGTCTGGATACATGTTCACCTTGAATGGGGGCGCAGTGAGTTGGAAAAGTTCCAAACAAGACACTGTAGCGGATTCTACCACTGAGGCAGAATACATTGCATCTTCGGAAGCAACAAAGGAAGCGGTTTGGATCAAGAAGTTCATTTATAAACTTGGTGTGGTTTTAGCCATTGTTGAAGCAATACCAGTCTACTGCGACAACAATGGAGCAATTGCACAAGCGAAAGAGCCAAGGTCTCATCAATGATCCAAACATGTGCTTCGCCGCTATCATCTGATCAGAGAGATCATTAGTAGGAAGGAAATACAAATCGAGAAAATCCCCACTGAAAGGAACTTAGCGGATCCTTTGACTAAGGCATTACCTTAAAGTAAGTTTGAGGGTCATGTTAGAGCTTATGGTATTGTATACTGTAGGGATTGGCATTAGGCCAAGTGGAAGTTTGTTAGTAATATATGAGAGATGTCCTAAGGCAATCGCCTTATGTTTGAACCATTTATATGATAAATGAAGATTCACTATTTGAGTATACATGTTTTCATGTATTTGATTAGATCTTAAACTCATTTACTGAATGTCCACGATACGATTCACAGCATGAAAGAATTTGTGATTGGATTATAACTAGTGAGTATCTCTACATGTGTAATTATGATTATCGAAATTATCCCTAGTCGATGAATTGATGGATTTGGACACCATCGATTCTATCGAGACTAGCATGAGGTATACTCCTTGGTGTATCCAAGCAGCTGATTGTCAATGGCTGGAGACATTGTGATGTCCGGAGTTAATCGTGGATGCTAGTTATGGTAACTAGTTCATTTGAGTGACCAACCGTAAGACTTCATATGATTCTCTTAATATATAGATATGTCAATGAAGTTCTTAATGAAACTTAAGTGTGATGTTCCTTTGAGTTGCGGTATTCAAGTCATCTTGATCATAAAGACTTATGCTTTGACATCTTAAGCAAGAATCTCTGAGGAGATGTGGACCCGGGATGATTGGGTATAAGTCGAAGTGATCGAAGGTGTTTGAATAACCTATAAAGGATTCGCCACTCCTTGCGAGGAGATGTATTACATGTTTAGAGTAAGGTACTCTTGGATACATGTGTAGTAACTAGAATCTATAGGACGAGAAAATGATACTTGGGCTAGGTGTGACGTAGTTAATCTAGTGGGGATTGACACTATAGACCATGTCTTGAACCAAGTGGGTATAAAATGAGTGAAGGGAATGGGACACGATTCATTGTAGCTACTGAAGGGTTTCAGTAATTGTTCTGGATCAACCGTTGATCTTTTTGGTTAATTGGGGATCATGATGTACTACTAGGTGCCACTCATGATCGTTCTATAATTAATGGTTAATTATAGACGACCAACATAAACCAAGAACCTATTTGGTCACATGCACAATGAGCGTAATTCGAAGGATTTAAAACATGCTTGAGAATGAGATTCTCAGACCGAGAGAAACTAGGTTTGGTTGGACCAAACAAGGAGTGAGCATGAAATCGTTTCAGTTGCAATGGAAGCGTGGATGGGCCGTGTCTTATGAAGACATGATGGATGAACCAAATTGGTTTGGTTCTAATCCAATGGTGGAGAATAAACCAAAGGGGTTTGGTTTGTTTTAAACGAATGAACCAAAGTTGGTTCGGTCCTTTTTAACTTAAAATAGACCAATATGGTTTGGTTTATTTTAACTTAAATTAATGGAGCGGGTTAACGGGATTTTGGTTATGATCCGATAATCATTAGGAGAATTTGTTCTCTAAAAAATAGGGCTTAAGGGTTTTGTGAAAATCTAATCCAAGCAATCCCTAGTTGCCGCCCAACCCTCCTCTCCTCTAGTGGTCTGCGGCCAACCCTAGCCGCCGTCCAACTTTGTGCCGCCGTCCAAGCTAGTTTCCGGCATCCAAGCTTCAGCCGGTGATCCTTCGGCGACCCTCTGGTGATCTTCTTTGGGTCCGACGACAAGGTGAGCATCAAACTTCCTTATTTGGCCGGCCCCTATTCTTTCACCAAAGCTGTCCAGTTTTCTGGACAGCTTGTTTATTTCGTATCGGAGCATCATTTGGAGCTCCGATAGCGTCTTCCTTGCCAGGGATTCGATCTCTGGTAATCCTCATAGGTGGAGGACGAAGGATTTATCAAACGGTTGACGAATACCTCTCCGGAGAAGCGAGTTTTTGAGGACTCATTTTGAATCCAAATTTTTTATTCGGATTGTGATCTCTCGATCACATCTTCTTCGACATGAGGCTAGTAACTCGTATGAAGACGAGGCTCGTGACTTTGTGAAGTCATCCTAAAGATACTCGGCGTGGATACGGATAAAGGCGATTCTAGCGAGGATCGCTCCTGTTGATGCCTTTCCCACTACACGTGATACGTCAGGTAAACATAGTATAAATTTCCTTTTATTGCAAAATTTGAATTTACGGATATGTCTACACATGTTGTACTATGCATGCGTGTGGTGTGTGTGATGTAATAAATTAGATTTATTATTTTTATTTCTTCCGCTGTGCACATGTTTACGAAACATGTTCGAACACACACTCGCCGCAGTGCCGGAAACCCAACACTATCTCCATCCCTGGATAAAAAAAATTTATCCTTGACAAAGATGGATTACCCAAGCTACCATTTCATCGTCGTGCTATTCAATTAGAGTGGTCACTTGAACAAACTTGTTATTCAAGCAACCAACCTCTATTCTACGATTAGCCACGGAATAGACAATGTACCGATCAATAGTTTTTTCGTTTGTATTTGGGGTCCAAGTAAATTTAGCCACATAACAAAACATATAACATATATAAAATAAGAAAAGATCATAAGCAAGCATTATACCTCTCGATCTTCTAATGTATGTCCTTCCTCCTTTTAGATGTCGTGTGGGCGACGATCTTCCAAAAGTCGAAGCCTCCTAGATCACCAATCTTCCTTTCTTTGTTCACTCTAAACAAAGGAAGATCAAAAAATAAAACTCTTCTCCTTTCTAGAACCGACCACCAAGCCACCTTGCTTGGTGATTGCCGCCGGCCAAGGAGAGAACAAGAAGTAGATGAAGAGAATGGAGTGGGCGCCGACCAAGAGCTCCAAAGGAAGAACCCTAACTCTAGTTACCGCCGGCCAAGGATGTAGAGAAGAAAAGGATGAGCACCGACCAAGGTCGAGAAGATCAAGATGGGCGCCGACCAAGGAGAAGAGAAAGGAATCCATGCTGCCCAAGGATTCCCCAAAACCCTAGTCGCCCAAACCCTAATCTCCCAATTAACCTTGCTGCCCACCCTAGGAGCCTTATTTATAGAGTTGGGATCAAGCCTCCTTTTAATCTCCACCGTCGGTTCTAGAGATTTAATCTCAACCGTCGGATCTAGAGATTTAATCTCCACCGTCGGATCTAAAGATTCATTTTCCATCATCGGATCTAGGCTTCAAGAGGATTTTAATAGGCTACAATAGGGAACATGAGGAGTTGGATCTTGGCCACCTAATGGATCAAGCCCACATAAATTCAATCCATTAATGATAATCCATTCCACTAGTGGATTATCATTGATCTACCTCACCAACTCGCATAAGTTAATATGGGCTCTATATATTATTTGTATATTTTTCTCTCCGTGTTTAAGATCTCCAATGTCCGTCGATTAATTAATTTACTGATAATTAATTAATCAACATCTAACTCCATGAGTAGTACCACTCAACCTTATCACCATGCAAGACCAAGTCCACCTGCAGGGTTTACATGATGAAACTTATCAGCTCCTCAAGGGGACATCATCATCCTAATATATAGGACACGGTTTCCTCCTATAATCAATAGCACACCATATAAATAATATCATTTCCCAACTTACTGAGTCTATCGATTTACTCTATAAATCTCGCCCATTGGTAAATCAAAGAAATGAATACTAAGTATAATGTGTCCGTTATTATATCGGGATTAAGAGCATGTACAACATAATATCTGAGGTCCGATTCGATTATATAGTCAGCAATAAATCGAATCACCTCTAAGTCGGTCCTGCTCAATACACACAAAGTGTACTAGTGTAATTCTATGGTCAAGACAAACCAATACCAAATTACACTACAACCATACCAATGGTTTATCCATAACCATCTCGGTTGTGAGCCTTTACTTATACTTTACAAGGAACTAATAACATAATCTCCCGTGTAATACTACACACCATGTTATCTACAATGTAACGTATTAGATAAAATGCATAACCATAAATATGCAAACAATGATCATGTGATTCTTATTTCAAAATAAAGATGTTCATACAAAAGATAGACTTTTCAGTATACATCCTAACAATCTCCCACTTATACTAAAAGACTATGTTGTCCTCAA
This sequence comes from Wurfbainia villosa, assembly GCA_025175895.1. NCBI lineage: Eukaryota > Viridiplantae > Streptophyta > Magnoliopsida > Zingiberales > Zingiberaceae > Wurfbainia > Wurfbainia villosa. The sequence goes on along the minus strand of CM046004.1, from coordinate 20,841,595 downwards.
ACTGCCATACATCTGATTCTCATTCCCTCCACGTGTCTATTAAAAGCTCTTGCTGGAAGGGCCTTAGTGAAAGGATCTTCTAGGTTATCCTCTGATGTAATCTTGGCCACAACAACTTCTCCTCGCTTTACGATTTCTCGTATCAGGTGGTACTTGCACTCTATGTGTTTACTTGCCTTATGGGCTCATGGTTCCTTGGAGTTTGCAACTGCACCACTATTATCACAATAAATTGTGATAGTTCTAGATAAACCAGGAATCACATCCAAGTCCATCAAGAAGTTCCTAAGCCACACAGCTTCTTTGGCCGCCTCAGAGACTGCCACATACTCAGCTTCCATGGTAGAGTCCGCCACACATTTCTGCTTGACACTCCTCCATACAATGGCTCCACCTCCCAAAGTAAACACAAAACCTGAGATAGACTTACTGTTATCCCTATCTGATTGGAAGTCGGAATCTGTGTAACCCACATAGAGTAATTAGTCTATCTGGTAAACCAGCATATAATCCCTAGTCCTTCTCAGGTACTTCAATATATGCTTAACCGCAGTCCAATGTCCCTGTCATGGATTACTCTGATATCTGCTAACCATACCCACGGTAAAGTAGATATCCGGTCTCGTACATAGTATCGCATACATGAGGCTTCCTACTGCCGAAGCATAAGGAACCGCCTTCATCTCCTCTATCTCCTTAGATGTTCTAGGACACATCTCCTTAGATAAAGGAACTCCATACCTGAAAGGTAGAAAACCTTTCTTAGAGTTTTGCATGCTATAACGATCCATAATGGTGTCTATGTCTGAAGCTTGAGATAAGCACAACATCCTTTTCCTACGATCCCTTATAATCTTGATCCCAAGGATGTGTCCCACTTCTCCCAAGTTCTTCATATCAAACTGTTTGGACAACTATACCCTTACGTCCGATAACACCTTGACATTATTTCCAATTAACAAAATGCCATCTACGTATAGTATAAGAAATACCACTACGTTTTCGTCACATCTCTTGTATACACAAGACTCATCCGGACTTTGAATAAATCCATAAGACTGGATTACCTCATCAAAGTGGATGTTCCAAGATCTCGAAGCTTGTTTCAATCCATAAATGGATCAATTAAGATGCTCTTTGCCCTTTTCAATGAATCCCTCTGGTTGCTTCATATAGATGTTTTGCTCAAGACTTCCATTATGGAAAGCTGTCTTGACATCCATCTGCCATATCTTATAATCCATATGAGCAGCAATACATAAGAGAATCCGGATAGACTTTAACATGGCCACCGACGAAAAGATCTCCTCAAAATCGATACTCTCTTTCTCAGTATACCCCTTCGCTACAAGCCTTGCTTTGAAGGTTTCAACCTTCCCATCTATTCCTCTCTTTCTTTTGTAGATCCACTTGCATCCAATGGTTTTTACACCATTGGGTGGTTCTACTAGCTCCCAGACCTGATTTGAATCCATAGATTCAATCTCAGCATTCATTGCACTTTGCCAAGATACCACATCTTTATCTTGGATTGCCTCGTCATATGTCTAGGGATCAGGTTCATGCTCGCTAGGGACCAAATCAGAAGATTCTCCCAAGAACATGAATCTATCAGGTTGTCTCACAACCCTCCCACTATGATGAGGTATCACCTGTGTATCCTCTGTGACACGCGATGTAGTGACTTGTGATATATCCTCTTGTACCGGTGGTATTGAAGTAGTGACTTACCCTTTCAATTCCTCCAGAATAATCTTACTCATGGGCTTGTGGTTCATCACATAGTCTTCATCTAGAAATCTGGCGTTCGTGCTAACGATCACTCTCTAATCTCTAGGACTATAAAACAAACCACCTTTCGTTCCTCTAGGATAGGCAACGAACATGCACACTTCTGTACGAGGTTCCAACTTACCAGTATCTGCCTTTAGCACATGTGTTGGACTCCCCCAAATCCCAATATGCCTCAGACTAGGCTTTCGCCCAGTCCACTATTCTATGGGAGTAGAAGGCACTAATTAAAATGGTACCAAGTTTAGAATATACACTGCCATATCTAGAGCATATCCCCAGAACGAATCTGGCAACTCAGAATAACTCATCATCGATCTAACCATCTCCATAAGAGTCCTATTCCTTCGCTCTGCTACACCATTCTGCTGGGGTGTGCCAGGTGCAGACAATTGGGATTAAATCCCAGCCTCTGATAAGTAATTCCTAAACTCTCCCAAGAGGTACTCACAACCACGATCAAATCGTAGTGTCTTGATACTTTTACCTTGACGTTTCTCCACATCATCCTTGAATTCTTTGAACTTGTCAAAGCATTCAGACTTGCGGCGCATCAAGTAGATGTATCCATACCATGAATAATCATCTATAAAAGAGACGAAATATTCAAAGCCACCTCCTGCCTGGATAGTCATAGGACCACACAAATCAGAATGAATCAATTCTAACACATCTTTGGCTCTATACCCCTTGGCCTTAAAAGGCCTCTAGGTCATTTTACCCTCCAAGCAAGATTCGTAGGTTGGGAAATCTTCCACCACTAATGAACCCAAAGGTCCATCAGCTATCAACCTATGAATTATGCTTAGGTTAATATGACCAAGCCTTAGATGCCAAAGATATGTTTGGTTCATCTTCGAAGGTTCTTTTCTCTTATTGGAATTAGAAGATGAGTTATTCACTTCTATTTGCATTGTGGGAGATTTTGGTTCGAGTGTATACAAATTTCCTATCAATGCACCAGAACATATAATCTCCCTATACCTTTTTATAACAATTCTGTCATTAAAAGAAATAGAATATCAATCCATAAACAATTTAGAAACCGAAATCAAATTCTTTCTAAATAATGGTACATAAAGGTAATTTTTAAGAACCAACTCTTTATTCCTCCCAAAAGACAAATAAACATCTCCCACTGCAACAGCCGTCACCTTCGTGGCATCGCCCAAGTATACGATAATCTCCCCCTCAGCCAGTCGTCTGGTTTCCTAGAACCCCTACAAAGTATTACAGACATGATTAGTGGCTCCCGTATCTACACACCAGGTGCCGGTAGATAACACCGCTAAACATATTTCAACGACTAGACCAAAAGATATACCTTTGTTCAACTTCCGGATGGGGCAGTCCTTCTTCCAGAGTCCAGTCTACTTGCAAGTGAAGCACTTTCCTTTCGGCTTCTTCACTCATCCCTGAGTTTCTCCTACCACCTTTGCCCCATTTTGTTTCTTCTTCTTCTTGCCTTTCGGCTTAGAAGCAGAAACCTTTTGGGCAACCATGGCCTGTGCCTGAGCACTCTGACGAAAACCCCTCAGCCGCCTGGAGTTCTGTCAGAAGCTCCGCCAATGAATACAACCTTTTGTTCTTGTTGTAGTTCATGCGAAACTACTCAAAACTCCTAGGTAGAGACTGGAGAATGATATCGACCTGGGTTTCTCCATCGATCTTAGCTCCGAGGACTTCCAGCTCATTCAAATGAGCCATCATCTTGAGAACATGATCCCTTACGAGTGTTCCCTCGATCATGGTGGTCGTCATCAAGTTCCTCATGGCCTCCTGCCTAGCAGCCCAATTCTGGTGTCCGAAAATCTCTTTGAGATTGAGCATCATGTAATAAGCAGTGGGCGTGGCTTGATGCTGATGTTGCAGTACATTTGACATAGATGCCAAAATGTAACATCGCACCATCTAATCATCCTTAATCCACTTCTTATAACTCTCCTCCTCCTTTTCCCCAGAATCATTCGCAGGCTTAGGAGGGCACTCTTCGAGGAGTACATATTTGTATTCCTCAACAGTCAAGACAATGTCAAAATTCCTCTTCCAATCAATATAATTGGGTCCAGTAAGTTTATTTTCTTTCAGTATCACAGCAAGCGGGTTGAAAGTAATTTTGAAAAACCTAAGAATCACATAGATCAAAACTTTATATTTCAAAAAATTATTGATTCCTCAAACAATAAAATTTTAAAATCAACCAACACCTAAAAACACCGAGAATATCGTATGCCATGATCGTGTGGACGTATACGAATTCTACATTTGTAAGAGGAGGTTTAACCCATTAATTTTACTATATTGTCAACCTAACTTTTTGAAAAATAAAATTAATAGTTGGTTCCTCTTCGGCCCTACAAATAAAAGCAGTGACTCCGATGGGGAGGATACTTCTATTTGCATCTAAGTGTTCACCATTACTCGGTACTAAGGGAATTATCTCGGGTTATGTGCCTTATGATGGGGAAGTATACACGCTCCTAAATAATTTCCTATAACCATATTCGACCCTGTGATACGCAAAACAAACTCATTCGATGGGGAGAAAGGCACTTAGAGCTGACGCGCAAGTTTGTTTGCATCACATGTCAAATCGTAATGGAGGCCGTGGGAATTTATAAAAATATCCCTCTCCCACTTAGTAATTTAAAATTAAGGAACTTTCTAGCCCACAACATGCGTATCAAACAATAAGCAATAAATATGAAAAGAAATATTTTCCAACTATTATGGCTTTTGTCTCCAATATGCCTCCTGTCGTATCGCCATCTTGTCCGCTCCTCCCTACGCCATGTACGAGCCATCCGGAGATCCGAGCCGAGACTAACTATTTTAATTTACATCTATCGATCCTAAACTCCTCGAAGGAGTGTACATGAAATCTAGATCGAAAGTAAACTAAAATAAATGAGTGGCTAAACAATGTCGTACTTAAAAGAAAATTAAATACTAGCCTCGTCAACCCCGAGGATTCAAAAAATATACAATTACACACATACAATCACATACACACATATGGCCATAATAGTTGGATCCTATGCCTGCAACCAAAAAGTTAACCCACGCACATCCTACTATTATCCGACACATATAATATATGAAAAGTGCATAAAAGTAAGCGAATCCTAAACACACAAAGCCGAAAACCGTGTCTCTGATACCACTTGAAGGTAGGAAACTTCGCTTCCCACTTCAACTCGGTCGCTTGTTCATGGAGATTCTGTCTACGTCCTCGGATAAAAAAAAATTATCCTTGACAAAGATGGATTACCCAAGCTACCATTTCATCGTCATGCTATTCGATTAGAGTGGTCACTTGAACAAACTTGTTGTTCAAGCAACCAACCTCTATTCTGCGATTAGCCGCGGAATAGACGATGTACGGATCGCCGGTTTTTGCATTTGTATTCAAGGTCTAAGTAAATTTAGACACATAATAAAACATACAACATATATAAAATAAGAAAAGATCATAAGCAAGCATTATACCTCTCGATCTTCTATTGTATGTTCTTCCTCCTTTTGGACGCCGTGTGGGCGACGATCTTCCAAAAGTCAAAGCCTCCTAGATCACCAATCTTCCTTTCCTTGTTCACTCGGAACAAAGGAAGATCATAAAACAAAACTCTTCTCCTTTCTAGAACCGACCACTAAGCCACCTTGCTTGGTGATTGCCGCTGGCCAAGGAGAGAATAAGGAGTAGATGAAGAGGATGGAGTGGGCGCCGACCAAGAGCTCCAAGGGAAGAACCCTAACCCTAGTCATCGGCGGCCAAGGATGGAGAGAAGAAAAGGATGAGCACCGGACAAAGTTGAGAAGATCAATTTGGGCGCCAACCAAGGAGAAGAGAAAGGAATCCTTGCCGCCCAAGGATTCCCCAAAACCCTAGTCGCCCAAGCCTCCATGCCCTAGCGGCCCATACCCTAATCTCTCAATTAACCTTGCTGCCCACCATAGGAGCCTTATTTATAGAGTTGGGCTCAAGCCTCCTTTTAATCTCCACCGTCGATTCTAGGGATTTAATCTCAACCGTCGTATCTAGAGATTTAATATCAACCGTCGGATCTTGAGATTTAATCTCCACTGTCGGATCTAAAGTTTCATTTTCTATCATCGGATCTAGGCTTCAAGAGGGTTTTAATAGGCTACAATAGGGACCATGAGGAGGAGTTGGATCTTGGCCACCCAATGGATCAAGCCCACATAAAGTCCGATCCATTAATGATAATCCATTCCACTAGAGGATTATCATTGATCTACCTCACCAACCCCCATAAGTTAATATGGGCTCCATATATTATTTGTACATTTTTCTCCACGTGTTTAAGATCTCGAATGTCCATTGATTAATTAATTTACTGACAATTAATTAATCAACATCTAACTCCATGAGTAGTACCACTCAACCTTATCATCATGCCGGACCAAGTCCACCTACAGGGTTTACATGATGAACCTTATCAGCTCCTCAAGGGGACATCATCATCCTAATATATAGGACACGGTTTCCTCCTATAATCAATAGCACACCATATAAATAATATCATTTTCCAACTTACCGAGACTATCGATTTACTCTATAAATCTCGCCCATTGGTAAATCAAAGAAATGAATACTAAGTAAATGTGCTCATTATTATATCGGGATTAAGAGCATGTACAACATAATTTTTGAGGTCCGATTCGATTATGTAGTCAGGAATAAATCGAATCACCTCTAAGTCGGTCCTGCTCAATACACTCAAAGTGTACTAGTGTAATTCTATGGTCAAGACAAACCAATACCAAATTACACTACAACCATACCAATGGTTTATCCATAACCATCTTGGTTGTGAGCCTTTACTTATACTTTACAAGGAACTGATAACATGATCTCCCATGTGACACTACACACCATGTTATCTACAATGTAACGTATTAGATAAAATGCATAACCATAAATATGCAAACAATGATCATGTGATTCTTATTTCAAAATAAAGATGTTCATACAAAAGATAGACTTTTCAGTATAAATCTTAACATCCTAAGCACAACAGGTAGAAAACCAAACACGCATAGATAAGTATAAACAACTTCCAATTGCCAAATTAAACTCAAAGACAGAATTTAACGTGAACCAACATGTAATGTGCACACAAGCTACTCCCTAATCCTAGAATCGAAGGAACTACTCCATATATGTAAGGGAGGAATCACAAAGCATGTATATGTTCGAATACATGATAAATAAAGCACAGGAACAAGGGATTACAATGCCTTTATGGTCTTCTCTCCGACGTTGAATTGCAAGTGTGGACCTCCGGCGGCATTCCTCCTCCCCATTGCGAGTTCCCGAAGCTCTTTAGGGCTTCGGTGTGCCATCCTAATCGTCGTGCCTCTCCCATAGGGTTTGGGCTGAGCCATCCTTATATAGACATCACCTCGGACCACCACAAAATCTGAAAAAAGCCCTAGTCACGCAAATATGGCGGGCCACCACACGGCCGTGTGTTTCCACGGCCAGGTCTTGTGCGGCCCTGGGGTGGTTGATCTCGTCCATTGGACATGGCCGTGTGTAGACACACTCCATGGTCGTGTCCCACTCTACGTCTAGCTGCAAAATGTCCTTTTGCTCCGAAAGTGCGCCTTTTCCCCCTAAATGCTAACCTGCACACAAAGTACAAAGAGCAGACCTCTGAACCAGAAAATAGGAAATGCGTTCAAAATAGAGTGACATATGCATGAAAATAACATAAAATGTAATGAGATGTGAGCGAAAACTACTCCTAAAATCCTATACATTTTGCTCACATCACCTCCGTACGGGGATGGCCATAGGTGGCGATCCGACAAAGACTTCAGGAGGAAGGTCTAGGTCGAGGTCAAATGGTAAGGAACCATCGTAATTTTCATTACTCAACATTTATGTGCTAACTCTATGCTACAGGTGAGTGATCAAGCTAATAGTTGACTGGGGCTAGTAGCAGTCAACTGATCCTACCATCAGTCGACTGCTTAGAGGCATCAGTCGACTGATGGTCAAGCTAATCATCAAGAAAGTCAAGATAAGCTCCACCAAAAATAAAGGGACGAGGAGCTTTGACCTAGATATAGATCTCAATGAGCTAGGGATGGGGTGGCTATAAATGAAGAGGCTTTTCACCTCTTTGGATCATCTAATTATGCTCCCAAAGTGCTCCAATAACGCTAAGCTTCAACGACAATGCTACGAAGTCGGTAGTCTTCATTTAATTGTTTTACTTTCTTGTATTCGAGCTTTCCATTGTAAAGAGGAGAGGTGGGCTTGTTGCCTCTTCCTCTATCTTGTTTTTATTGTAACCATCGTCTCCTACCTCCAATGAGGAGGAGACTTTTAGTGGATTGCCTCATCGTACACCGTCTAGGATCGTGAGGCCTTGGATTAGCAACCTTTTTTGTTGTGAACTAAGTAAAAACAAAAGGTGTCCCTTTACTTTTGCTTTACTTTTATTTCCGCTGCAATACTCATGTTGTCGACATATCGAAAAGAAAAGTTTTTATGTACGCTATTCACCCCCACTCTAGAGTATTCACTTGATCCAACAATATTGATGCATGATCACATAATTATTGGGATGTATACTGAAAAGTCTATCTTTTGTATGAACATCTTTATTTTTGAAATAATAATCACATTATCATTGTTTGCATATTTATGGTTATGCATATTGTCTGATACATTACATTGTAGATAACATGGTGTGTAGTGTCACATGGGAGATCATGTTATCAGTTTCTTGTAGAGTATAAGAAGAGGCTCACAACTGAGATGGTTTTTGGTAAACCATTGGAATGGTTGTAGTGTAATTTGGTATTGGTTTATCTTGACCATAGAATTACACTAGTACACTTTATGTGTATTGAGCAGGACCGTCTTAGAGGTGATTCAATTTATTGCTGACTACATAATTGAATCGGACCTCGGATATTATGGTGTACATGTTCTTAATCCCGATATGATAACGGGCACATTAGTATTTATTTCTTTGATTTACCAATGGGCGAGATTTATAGATTAAATTGATAGGCTCGGTAAGTTGGGAAATGATATTATTTACATAGTGTGTCGTTGATTATAGGAGGAAATCGTGTCCTATATATTAGGATAATGATGTCCCCTTGAGGAGCTCATAAGGATCATCATGTAAACTCTGCAGGTGGACTTGGGCCGGTATGATGATAAGGTTGAGTTGTACTACTCATGGAGTTAGATGTTGATTAATTAATTGTCAGTAAATTAATTAATTGATTGACATTCGAGATAAGGTTGAGTTGTACTACTCATGGAGTTAGATGTTGATTAATTAATTGTCAGTAAATTAATTAATTGATGGACATTCGAGATCTTAAACACAGGGAGATATTTGAACAATTAATATATGGAGCCCATATTTATTTATGGGGGTTGGTGAGGTAGATCAATGATAAACCTCTAGTGGAATGGATTATCATTAATGAATCAAACTTTATGTTGGCTAGATCCATTGGGTGGCCAAGATCCAACTCCTCCTCATGATCCCTATTGTAGCCTATTAAACCCCTCATGAAGTCTAGATCCGATGGTGGAAAATTGAACTCTAGATCCGACGCTTGAGGATTAAATCTCTTGATCAGACGGTGGACATTAAATCTCTAGATCCGATGGTTGAGATTAGATCTCTAGATCCGACGGTGGAGATTAAAAGGAGGCTTAAGCCTAGCTCTATAAAAGGAGGGCTAAGGCTTGGGCATGGATGATATTTTGGGAGATTAGGGTTTTGCTTCCTTGGCTTGGGCGACAAGGCATTAGGGTTTTGTTTCCTTTTTCTTTGGGTAGCGCCTATTGTCCAAGAGCTAGGGCCGGCGGCAAGGTGGTTAGGGTTTAACCTCTCTTCTTCCTCTCATGGCCGGAGCACCCTTTCTTCCTCTCCTTTGGCCGGCGGCAACCCTTCCTTCAAGGTTGGCCGACCCTCCTCTTCTTCTCCTTAGTCGGCGGCAATGATCAAGCTTGGAGCTTGGTGGTCGATTCTAGATAGGAGAAAGAGTTTTGTTTTATTCTTCCCTTTGTTCGGAGTGAGCAAGGAAGGGAAGAACTTGATCTGGGAGGCTTCGACTTTTGGAAGATCGTCGCCCACATGATGTCCAAAAGGAGGAAGGACATACAATAGAAGACCTTGAGGTAAACAAGAGGTATAATTCTTGTTTATGTATGTTTTCTTATTCTATGCATATTGTATGTATTATATGTGGCTAATTTACTTGGACCCCAAAGACAAACACAAAAACGGATGATCCATACATCGTCTATTCCGTGGCTAATCGAAGAAAAGAGGTAGGTTACTTGAATAACAAGTTTGTTCAAGTGACCACTCAAATTGAATAGTACCATGATGGATCGGTTGCTTGGGTAATCCTTCTTCATCAAGGATTAATTTTTTTTAATCCATGGATGTAGATAGGATCGCAATGCACTAGAGACCAAATTGAAGTGGGAAGCGAAGCTTCAACCTTCAAGTGGTATCATATCTTCGGTTCCGCAAAATCTACAAGTGGTATTAGAGCCACGGTTTCCGATTTTGTGTGTTTTGGATTCGGTTAATTTTATGCACTTATCATATATTGTACGTGCTGGATGATAGTAGGATGTGCATAGGCTAACTTTTTGGTTGTAGGCATAAGATCCAACTATTATGGCCATATGTGTGTGTATGATATTGCATTTGTGTAGTATTTTTTGAATCCTCGGGGTTGACGAGGCTAGTATTTAATTTTTGTAATTAAGTACGGCATTGTTTAGCCACTCTTTTTATTTTAGTTTACTTTCGATCTAGATTTCATGTACACTCCTTCATGGAGTATAGGATCGATGGATGTAAATTAAAATAATTATTCTCGGCTCGGATCTCCGGATGACTTGTACATGATGTAGGGAGGAGCGGATGAGATGGCGATACGACGGGAGGCATATTGGAGAACAAAAGCAATAATAGTTGGAAAATATTTTTTTCATATTTATTGCTTCTTGTTTGATATGCATGTCGTGTGCTTGGAAAATTCCTCAATTTTAAATTACTAAGTGGGAGAGGGATATTTTTTAAAAAATTCCCACGACCTCCATTATGATTTGACATGTGATGCAAACAAAGTTGCACGTCGGCTCTGAGTGCCTTCCTCCCCATCGGATGAGTTTGTTTTGCGAATCACAAGGTTGAATATGGTTATAGGAAATTATTAAGGAGTGGGTGTAATTCCCCATCAGAAGACACATAACCCGAGATAATTGCCTTGGTACCAAGTAATGGCGAACACTTAGATACAAATAGGAGTATCCTCCCCATCGGAGTCACTTCTTTTATTTGTAGAGCCGAAGAGGAACCAACTATTAATTTTATTTGTCAAAAAGTTAGGTTGACAAGATAGTAAAATTAATGGGTAAAACCTCCTCTTACAAATGTAGATTTCGTATACGTCCACACGATCATGGCATATGATATTCTCGATATTTTAAGGTGTTGGTTGATTTTAAAATTTTATTGTTTGAGGAATCAATAATTTTTTGAAATCTAATGTTTTGATCTATGTGATTCTTAGGTTTTTCAAAAATGACTTTCAACCCGCTTGCTGTGATACTAAAAGAGAATAAACTTACTAGACCCAATTATGTTGATTGGAAGAGGAATCTTGATATTATCTTGACTGCTGAGGAGTACAAATATGTACTCTTCGAAGAGTGTCCTCCTAAGCCTGTGGATGATTCTGGGGAAAAGGAGAAGGAGAATTATAAGAAGTGGATAAAGGATGATGAGATTGCGCGGTGTTATATTTTGGCTTCTATGTCAAATGTATTGTAACATCAGCATCAAGCCATGCCCACTGCTTATAACATGATGCTCAATCTCAAGGAGCTTTTCGGACACCAGAATCGGGCTGCTAGGCAGGAAGCCATGAGGAACTTGATGACGACCACCATGATCGAGGGAACACCCGTGAGGGATCATGTTCTCCAGATAATGGCTCATTTGATTGAGCTGGAAGTCCATAGAGCTAAGATTGATGGGGAAACCCAAGTCGATATCATTCTCCAGTCTCTACCTAGGAGTTTTGAGCAGTTTCGCTTGAACTACAAAATGAATAAAAGGTTGTATTCGTTGGCGAAGCTTCTAACAAAACTCCAGACGGTAGAGGGGCTTTTTCGTCAGAGTGCTCAGGCTCAGGCTATGGTTGCCTAAAAGGTTTCTACTTCTAAGCCGAAAGGCAAGAAGAAGAAGAAACAAGGTGGGGCAAAGGTGGCAGGAGGATCTTAGGGAGGAGTGAAGAAGCCGAAAGGCAAGTGCTTCACTTGCAAGCAGACTGGACATTGGAAGAAGGACTGCCCCAACCGGAAGTAGAACAAAGGTATATCTTTTGGTCTAGTTGTTGAAACATGTTTAGCGGTGTTATCTACTGGCACCTGGTGTGTAGATACGAGAGCCACTGATCATGTCTGCAATACTTTGTAGGGGTTCAGGAAACCAGACGACTGGCTGAAGGGGAGATTACCATTTACTTGGGCGATGCTACGAAGGTAGTAACTGTTGCAGTGGGAGATGTTTATTTGTCTTTTGAGAGGAATAAAGTTTTGGTTCTAAAAAATTGCCTTTATGTACCTTTATTTAGAAAGAATTTGATTTCAGTTTCTAAATTGTTTATGGATGGATATTCTATTTCTTTTAATGACAGAGTTGTTATAAAAAAGAATAGAGAGATTATCTGTTCTGGTGCATTGATAGGAAATTTATATACCCTTGAACCAAAAGCTCCCACGATACAAATAGAAGTAAATAACTCATCTTCTTATTCTAATAAGAGAAAAGAACCTTCGAAAATGAACCAAACATATCTTTGGCATCTAAGGTTAGGTCATATTAACCTAAGTAGAATTCAAAGGATGATAGCTAATGGACCTCTAGGTTCATTAGTGGTGGAAGATTTCCCAACCTGCGAATCTTGCTTGGAAGGTAAAATGACCAAGAGGCCTTTTAAGGCCAAGGAGTATAGAGCCAAAGATGTGTTGGATTTAGTTCATTCTGATTTGTGTGGTCCTATGTCTATCCAGGCAAGAGGTGGTTTAGAATATTTCATCTCTTTTATAGACAATTATTCAAGATATAGATACATTTACTTGATGCGCTGTAAGTCTGAATGCTTTGACAAGTTCAAAGAATTCAAGGCTGATGTGGAGAAACGTCAAGGTAAAGGTATCAAGATACTGCGATCTGATCGTGGTGATGAGTACCTCTTGGGAGAGTTTAGGAATTACTTATCAGAGGATGGGATTCAATCCCAATTGTCTGCACCTGGCACACTCCAGCAGAATGGTGTAGCGGAGCAAAGGAATAGGACACTTATGGAGATGGTTAGATCGATGATGAGTTATTCTGAGTTGCCAGATTCGTTCTTGGGGTATGCTCTAGATACGAAAATGTATATTCTAAACTTGGTACCATCTGAATCAGTGCCTTCTACTCCCACAGAATTGTGGACTGGGCGAAAGTCTAGTCTAAGACATATTCGGATTTGGGGGAGTCCATCACATGTGCTGAAGGTAGATGCTGGTAAGTTGGAACCTCGTACAGAAGTGTACATGTTCGTTGGCTATCCTAGAGGAACGAAAGGTGGTTTGTTTTATAGTCCTAGAGATCAGAGGGTGATCGTTAGCACAAATGCCAGATTTCTAGAGGAAGACTATGTGATGAACCACAAGCCCATGAGTCAGATTGTTCTAGAGGAATTGAGAGGAGAAGTCACTACTTCAGTATCACCGGTACAAGAGGATATACCACAAGTGACTTCACCGCGTGTCACAAAGGATACATAGGTGATACCTAGTGGGAGGGATATTAGACAGCCTGATAGATTCATGTTCTTAGGAGAATCTTCTGATTTGGTTCCTAGCGAACATGAACCTGATCCCCGGACATACGACAAGGCAATCCAAGATAAAGATGTGGTATCTTGGCAAAGTGCAATGAATTCTGAGATAGAATCTATGGATTCAAATTAGGTCTTGGAGCTAGTAGAACCACCCAATGGTGTAAAAACCATTGGATGCAAGTGGATCTACAAAAGAAAGAGAGGAATAGACGGGAAGGTTGAGACCTTAAAAGTAAGGCTTGTTGCGAAAGGGTATACTCAGAAAGAGGATATCGATTATTAGGAGACTTTTTTATCGGTAGTCATGCTTAAGTTTATCCGGATTCTCTTATGTATTGCTGCTCATATGGATTATGAGGTGTGGCAGATGGATGTCAAGATAGCTTTCCTTAATGGAAGTCTTGAGGAAAACATCTATATGAAGCAACCAGAGGGATTCATTGCAAAGGGCAAAGAGCATCTTATGTGCAAGCTTAATCAATCCATTTATGGATTGAAGCATGCTTCAAGATCTTGGAACATCTGCTTTGATGAGGTAATTCAGTCTTATGGATTTATTCAAAGTCCAGATGAGTCTTGTGTATACAAGAGATGTGACGGAAACGTAGTGGTATTTCTTGTATTATACGTAGATGACATTTTGTTAATTGGCAACAATGTCAAGGTGTTATCGGACGTAAGGGTATGGTTGTCCAAACAGTTTGATACGAAGGACTTGGGAGAAGTGGGACACATCCTTGGGATGAAGGTTATAAGGGATCGCAAGAAAAGGATGTTGTGCTTATCTCAAGTTTCATACATAGACAACATTTTGGCTCGTTTTAGCAAGCAGAACTCCAAGAAAGGTTTTCTACCTTTTAGGCATGGAGTACCTTTATCTAAAGAGATGTGTCCTAGAACATTAAAGGAGATAGAGGAGATGAAGGAGGTTACTTATGCTTCGGTAGAAGAAAGCCTCATGTATGCTATATTATGTACGAGGTCGGATATCTGCTTTGCCATGGGTATGGTTAGCAGATATTAGAGTAATCCAGGACAAGGGCATTGGACTACAGTAAAGCATATATTAAAGTACCTAAGAAGGACTATGGATTATATGCTGGTATATCAGATAGATCAATTACTCCCTGTGGGTTACACAAATTCTGATTTCCAAACAAATAGGGATAAAAGTAAGTCTACCTTAGGTTTTGTGTTTACTTTGGGAGATGGAGTCATTGTATGGAAGAGTGTCAAGCAGAAATGTGTGGCGGACTCTACCATGGAGGTTGTGTATGTGGCAGCCTCTGAGGCGGCCAAAGAAGCTGTGTGGCTCAGGAACTTCTTGGTGGATTTGGATGTAATTTTTGGTTTTCCCAGAACTATCACAATTTATTGTGATAATAGTGGTTCAGTTGCAAACTCGAAGGAACCACGAGACCATAAGGCAAGTAAACACATACAGTGCAAGTACAACCTGATACGAGAGATCGTAAAGGAGGTAGAAGTGGCTGTCGCCTAGATTGCATCAGAGGATGACCTGGTAGATTCTTTCACTAAGGCCCTTCAAGAGAGTGCTTTTGATAGGCATGTGGAGGGAATGAGAATCAGATGTATGGCAGTATGAGGACAACATAGTCTTTTAGTATAAGTGGAAGATTATTGGGATGTATACTAAAAAGTCTATCTTTTGTATGAACACCTTTATTTTTGAAATAAGAATCACATGATCATTGTTTGCATATTTATGGTTATGCATATTATCTGATACATTACATTGTAGATAACATGGTGTGTAGTGTCACACGGGAGATCATGTTATCAGTTCCTTATAGAGCATAAGTAGAGGCTCACAACCGAAATGGTTTTGGACAAACCATTGGTACAGTTGTAGTGTAATTTTGTATTGGTTTGTCTTGACCATAGAATTACACTGGTACACTTTGTGTGTATTGAGCAGGACCGACTTAGAGGTGATTCAATTTAATGTTGACTACATAATTGAATTAGATCTCGGATATTATGGTGTACATGCTCTTAATCCCGATATGATAACGGGCACATGTACTTAGTATTTATTTCTTTGATTTACCAATGGGCGAGATTTATAGATTAAATCGATAGGTTGGGTAAGTTGGGAAATGATATTATTTATATGGTCTGCCGTTGATTATAGGAGGAAACCATGTCTTATATATTAGGATGATGATGTCCACTTGAGGAGCTAATAAGGATTATCATGAAAACCCTGCAGGTGGACTTAGTCCGACATGATGATAAGGTTGAGTGGTACTACTCATGGAGTTAGATGTTGATTAATTAATTATCAGTAAATTAATTAATTGACAGATATTTGAGATCTTAAACACGGGAAAATATTTGTACAATTAATATATGGAGCCCATATTTATTTATGGGGGTTGGTGAGGTAGATTAATGATAAACTTCTAGTGGAATGGATTATCATTAATAGATCGGACTCTATGTGGGCTAGATCCATTGGGTGGCCAAGATCTAACCCCTTCTCATGATCCCTATTTTAGCCTATTGAAACCCTCATGAAGTCTAGATCCGATGGTGGAAAATGGAACTCTAGATCCGACGGTTGTGGATTATATCTCCAGATCCGACGGTGGAGATTAAATCTCTAGATCCGACAGTTTAGATTAAATCTCTAGATCCGGAGGTAAAGATTAAAAGGAGGCTAAAGCCTAGCTCTATAAAAGGAGGGCCAAGGCATGGGCGTGGATGATCTTTTGGGAGATTAGGGTTTTGCTTCCTTGGCTTGGACGACAAGGCAATAGGGTTTTGTTTCCTTTTTCTTTGGGCAGCACCTATTGTCCAAGAGCTAGGATCGACGACAAGGTGGTTAGGGTTTAACCTCTCTTCTTCCTCTTTTGTTCGGAGCACCCTTTCCTCCTCTCCTTTGGCTAGCGGCAACCCTTCCTTCAAGGTTGCCCAGTGCTCCTCTTCCTCTCCTTGGCCAGCGGCAAGGATCAAGCTTGGAGCTTGGTGGTCGGTTCTAGATAGGAGAAAGAGTTTTGTTTTATTCTTCCCTTTGTTCGGAGCGAGCAAGGAAGGGAAGAACGTGATCTAGGAGGCTTTAACTTTTGGAAGATCGTCGCCTACACGACGTCCAAAAGGAGGAAAGGCATACAATAGAAGACCTTGAGGTAAACAAGAGGTATAATTCTTGTTTATGTATGTTTTCTTATTCTATGCATGTTGTATGTATTATATGTGGCTAATTTACTTGGACCCCGAAGACAAACACAAAAACTGGCTATCCGTACATCGTCTATTCCATGGCTAATCGAAGAAAAGAGGTAGGTTACTTGAACAACAAGTTTGTTCAAGTGACCACTCAAATCAAATAGCACGACGTTGGATCGGTTTCTTGGGTAATCCCTCTCTGTCAAGAATTATTTTTTTTTAATGCGGGGTCGTAGATGGGATCACCATGCACTAGCGACCAAGTTGAAGTGGGAAGCGAAGCTTCGACCTTCAAGTGGTATCAGAGCTTCGGTTCCACAAAACTTACAATAATGCCCAATGATTTTTATAGTATGACAAAACTTGTGAAAGATTTAGGTCTTTTGGTGCACAAAATTAATGTTTAAAGAGATGGGTGTGTGCTATATTGGGGAAATAATACAGATGTAGAGATTTGTCAATTTTGTAATCAATGTAGGTACAATAGTTGTCACGCCCGCCCTTTTCCTAGGGTCCGGAGGAGCGGCGCGACACGATCGTACATACATACATCGTACTACTTACAGCGGAAGAATTTAGACATATTTTTTTTTCTTTTAAACATAACATGCATCGTCATTTATAGATACTTCTTCTTAACATAGAGCATGCATCATTATTTCATAAGTACTTAGTGCTTAGTTCAAGTCCATAGACATCATCATCATAAGGAAACATTTATAAGGACATAACAGATCTCCTCCACCATGCCACTACCACACACACTTGGCCCCTCCTGCTGCTCCCTTTACTTTATCCATCCCTTACCCTTATCTGCAGTACAAGGGAAAAATAAACTATAAGCACATAGGCTTAGTAAGATCCTGTCCTACTCACAAAAACCATACATCGACATTAAGCATGAGATGTAACATTCATAACATACAAGCAACATAACATGTAACATATATGACGTAAGCAAACATAACATGTAGCATAAGTAACATGACCAAACATAACATGTAATCAAACATAACATACAACATATGTAACATAGCAACATATCATGCACATATATGACATAATCAAACATAACATACAACATGTGTAACATAGCAACATATATATGACATGCAACATATATAACATAGCAACATATATATGACATATCAAACATAACATACAACATATGTAACATAGCAACATATCATGCACATATATGACATAATCAAACATAACATACAACATGTGTAACATAACAACATAGCATGTAAACATAACAATCATAACATGTGAACAAAACAATCATATCATGTAAACATATGCAGGATGCTCTTTGAAAACATATATTATAGGTACGTAAACATAAATCTCAACATATTTGGGCCCGACATTGTACCACATCATCATCATCATAGCGCGCATCCCTAAATAGACCAGAGGTAGCAAGTCTCGAACCTACTAGGTTACTAGTCCTGATCTTAGTCCGTCGACCTAGGGGCCATCATCATAGTGTAGAAGCCCATCCTAGGCCTGATCTTAGTCCATCGACCTAGGGTATCTTGGAGCCCATCCCGTACTAGGCCCGATCTTAGTCCATCGACCTAGGGGCAATCATATATAGAAGCCCATCCTAGGCCCGATCTTAGTCCGTCGGCCTAGGACATCTTAGGAGCCCATCCCTTTGGACCTTGTTATGGTCCTGGTACAAGCCATGCAGAAGGTAAAATACTTATATGCTTTTTTTATCATAACATATCTTATTTCATTTCGCAAACATATCATACTTCATTTCATAACATATCATATTTCACTTCATGACATATCATATTTCATTTCATAAACACATCATACTTCATTTCATAACATATCATAATTCACTTCATGACATATCAATTTCATTTCATAATCACATCATACTTCATTTCATAACATATCATGTTTCACTTCATGAACATATCATATTTCATTTCATAAACATATCATTTTTCATTTCATAATCATATCATATTCATTTCCTAACATATCATAATATCACACACATATAGGGCATGGCATAAGTTATAAACATAAAGAGGAAGTAACCACTAACCTAGGGCATGTTATCTTCATCTAGCATCATTTAATATTACAAGTTAACAAGAATTCATCTAAGCATAAAACACATGTTAACCTAACCTAGAGCATGTTATCTTCATCTAGCATCATTTAATATCACAAATCAACATGAATTCACCTAAACATAAAACACATGTTAACCTAACCTAGAGCATGTTATCTTCATCTAGCATCTTAACATCATCATATACATACAAAATATGGTATAGAATTTCATTGAAACCTCAAAAACAATGTTTGGCCGAATGGTTCATGGGGGCTTTTAGGGTTAAACTTTTCACCTAATCCATTTAACATCCTAACATCATCATATGCATACAAAATATGGTATAGAACTTCATTGAAACATCAAAACCAAAGGTTGGCCGAATGGTTCATGGAGGCTTTTAGGGTTAAACTTTTAACCTAATCCATTTAACATCCTAACATCATCATATGCATATAAAATAGGGTATAGAACTTCATTGAAACATCAAAATCAAAGGTTGGCCGAATGGTTCATGGAGGCTTTTGGGGTTGAACTTTTAACCTAATCCATTTAACATCCTAACATCATCATATGCATATAAAATAATGTATAGAACTTCATTGAAACATCAAAATCAAAGGTTGGCCGAATGGTTCATGGAGGCTTTTGGGGTTGAACTTTTAACCTAATACACTTAACATCCTAACATCATCATATGCATATAAAATAGGGTATAAAACTTCATTGAAACATCTAAAGCAAAGGTTGGCCGAATGGTTCATGGAGGCTTTTGGGGTTGAACTTTTAACCTAATCCACTTAACATCCTAACATCATCATATGCATATAAAATAGGGTATAGAACTTCATTGAAACATCGAAAACAAAGGTTGGCCGAATGGTTCATGGGGGGTTTGATACAAAACTTCAATCGGAAAGCTACTTGTATGCAGGTGAGGGGATACTTACATCCTTCGCATTGCTTTTTGGTTGGAAGATGACCTAAGGGAAGCAACCTAGCCTTTCTTCTTGCTTGGATGGCTTTTGGACAAGGGATGAGAAGGGGGAGGAGAAGTGGATCTCGGTTAGGAAGAGGATGAGAGGAGAGAAACTCAACTTGATAACTCATGTCTCCTCATTCCCCCCCTATTTATTCATTTGAAGAGTCCCTTAGTCTCCCTTACCCCTAACTATAATTTCCCATATTCCTCTAATAATACAATCTTGTTGGGCTTCTGGTTAGTGGATGCATCTATAGGCTTGGCTATCTAGAGGTTTGGGGTTCAATTCCTAGGCCTTGCATCCTTTTTGGCTTATTTTCTTTTATTTTTGAAAGAGCCCACATAAAGCCCATTATCATCAAGCCAAAAATTCTTGTAAAATTGCTAGAAATTTTACGGGGGTTACAATCCTTCATACCTTTTAAAAGTTTCGTCCTCGAAACATAGAACAATTCTGGGTACTTTTGCTTAATGTCCTCCTCGCATTCCCAGTTAGCTTCTTCGTACCGTTGATTCTACCACAGGACCTTTACTAAGGGCACCTCTTTGTTCCTTAGTCTCTTGACTTCTCGTTCGAGTATTTGGATAGGCCGACTCTCATAACTCAGGTCCTCTTGAACTTGTACTATTTGTGGCTCGATCACTTGGTCCACACTGGAAATGCATTTCTTGAGCACAGAAACATGGAACACGCCAGAATAGTCGACGCATCTCTTGAGGCGCTCGACTTATAAGCTACTTTGCCAACCCTCTGCAATATCGGATACGGTCCCACATAGCGCGGACTCAGCTTACCCTTCCTTCCGAATCTCATCACTCCCTTCATAGGGGCCACTCTGAGGAATACCAGGTCCCCGACTTCGAATTCTAACGGTCTACGTCGTATATCTGCATGGCTCTTTTGTCGGCTCTGAGCAGTTTCAATTCTCTGATGGATGTTCTGTATAGCTCGGGGTGGTGTCGTCGATGAAGTCCGTCTAGAGTCCCATCCCCTTCTTTTCACCACCCTCATACTAGCATATGGGAGATCTACATTTCCTCCCGTATAGAGCCTCGTAGGGTGTCATTCCAATAGTAGCTTGGTAGCTATTGTTGTAGGCGAATTCTGCTAAACATAAGTATCAGCACCAGCTACCTTTAAAATCCAGGGCGCAAGCTCGTAACATATCCTCCAGTACTTGATTTACTCTTTCGGTCTGTCCGTCCGTCTGGGGATGGAAGGCAGTACTGAAAAATAGCTTCGTGCCTAGGGCCTTCTGAACACATTCCCAGAAATGGGAAATAAAGCGACCATCTCTGTCAGAAATGATGGTCTTAGGAATTCCATGTAGTCTGATAATTTCCCTAGCATATAACTGAGCCAGTTGCTCTGTCGAATAGGTCATCTTGATTGCTAAGAAGTGGGCAGACTTCGTCAATCTGTCCACAATTACCCATATAACATCATAACCGTTTGTCGTCTTGGGCAATCCTGAGATGAAATCCATAGAAATGTCTTTCCATTTCCATTCTGGAATCTGGATCGGCTGCAGTGTTCCTCCAGGTCTCTTGTGTTATGCTTTAACCCTCTGGCAGGTCAGGCAGGTACTGACATACTGAGCCACATCTCTTTTCATTCTGAACCACCAGAATTTTCTTTTCAGGTCTTGGTACATCTTGGTGGTTCCAAGATGCATCGCATAAGGAGTTCCGTGAGCTTCCTCAAATATCTTCTTCCGTAATTCTAGATCGTCGGGAATACATAAGCGATCCCTGAGGTAGAGTACCCCACTATCAGAGATACGAAACCCGTCGTCCTTTCCTTCTAGGACCTCTTGCTTGATCCTCTGAATGCTTGGGTCATAGGCTTGCTTTTCTAGTATATCATCGAACAGCGTCGGTGCTATCGTCATGGTCAAGAGCTGTCCGGAAATGATTTCAACCCCGTAATGCATGATCTCCTTTTCTAAGGGCCGAGATAATACTGATAGAGACATCAGGCTAGCGCAGGACTTCCTACTGAGTGCATCAGCCACCTTGTTTGCTTTCCCCGGATGGTAGAAGATCTCGCAGTCATAATCCTTGACGAGCTCGAGCCATCTGCGTTGTCTCATGTTCAGGTCCTTCTGTGTGAAGAAATATTTCAGACTCTGGTGGTCTGTATAAATCCTACACTGAGCTCCATATAGATAATGTCTCTATGTTTTGAGAGAAAAGACCACGACCGCTAGCTCTAAATCGTGGGTGGGATAATTCCTTTCATGTTCTATGAGTTGCCTAGAGGCGTAAGCAATGACCTTGCCATTTTGCATGAGTACATCTCCGAGTCCCAACTTGGAAGCGTCACTATACATGTCGAAGCCTTCGTTACTGTCCGGAAGAGCAAGGATTGGAGCGCTGGTCAGCCTCCTTTTCAATTATGTGAAACTCCTCTCGCAGGCGTCCGTCCACTCATATTTCTTATTCTTTCTGGTGAGGACTGTCATAGGGGCTGCAATCCTGGAGAAGTTCTCTACAAACTTCCGGTAGTAGCTTGCTAGCCCAAGAAAGCTTCTGATCTCGCTGGCATTCTTTGGTCGATTCCAGTTACTCACGGCTTCAATCTTTATTAGGTCTACCATCACTCCGTTCTTGGATATAACGTGACCCAAAAATGAAACTTGTTCGAGCCAGAACTCGCATTTGGAGAACTTTGCAAATAGATGCTTTTCCCGAAGAATCTGCAATACCACATTCAGGTGTTTTGCGTGCTCCTCTGGGGTTCTCGAATATATCAGTATGTCATCGATGAAGACGATCACAAACTTGTCGAGGAATGCTGAGAATACCCGATTCATCAAATCCATGAACAGAGCAGGTGCATTCGTCACTCCGAAGGGCATAACTACGAACTCGTAATGTCCATATCTTGTCCGGAAGGCCATCTTTGGTATATCATCTAATTTCACTTTTACTTGATGATAGCCAGACCTCAGGTCAATCTTAGAGAAGACGGTGGCACCCTTTAGTTGGTCGAACAGTTCATCAATCCGCGGCAAAGGGTACCGATTCTTGATCGTCACATTATTCAGCGCTCAGTAGTCTATGCACATTCGCATAGACCCATCTTTCTTCTTCACCAACAGCATTGGAGCTCCCCATGGAGAGCGACTCAGGTGAATAAGTCCCTTGTCGAGTAACTCCTGTAGCTGTCCCTGAAGTTCCTTCAATTCAGTCGGTGCCATACGGTAAGGTGCTTTAGAGATTGGGTTAGTACCAGGAATCAATTCGATCTCAAATTCAACTTCTCTATCTGGGGCTAACCCTGGTAGTTCATATGGGAATACCTCTGGGTAGTTGCATACAACTCTGACATCTTCTAGCCGATCCTCTTGACTTGTATCAACTATGTGTGCGAAACCCGCATCCATCCTGCCTAACATCTTGCGTGCACAGAGCGATAAAATCTTATTGACTCTTCTCCTTGGCTCTCCAATAAATTCAAACATAAGTTCCTCCTCTGAAGACCACTTTTCTTTTACGGCACTTGATCGAAGCAATCCATGCCCAATATAATATCATAATTCTGCATGTCGAGCACTATCAGATCACAGTAGAGTTCTCTGTCTGCAATTCTGATGGGTGTGGCTCGTAGCATATGAGTGGAGGGAATTACTTCTCCCGAGGGCAGAGTGGTTAAGAACTTGCGATCTAGAGCTTGTGGTGGTATGTCTATCTTTCCAGTAAAGTGTGTAGAAACAAACGAATGTGTTGCCCCAGTATCAAATAATGCAGTAGCATGCTGATAGAAAATAAATATCTGACCTGTGACAACTGTAGAAGCGTTCGCCACATCTTCTTGGGTGAGAGAGAATACCCTGGCATCTGTCATAACTGGTGGGGCTTCTAGTCTCCCTTGGCTAATTGGGGTACCTTCGATTATAGCCTGCATCTGGTGTAACTATGGAGGAGCACTCCTGTGCTGGGCATACTGCTGAGGAGGTGCCTGAACCTGGATAGGGCAGTCCCTGACTCTATGTCCTGCCCATCCATAGTTGTAACATCTATTTGTGCCTTGGTAGCATACTCCAGGATGTATCTTTCCGCAGGTAGCACCTGAGAGGATCTGGCGCTTGTTTGCTGGACCACCTTTAGGATCCTCCCATTATTTTCTCTTGCCAGTGTGGTTCCCTTTCCAAGTACTCTGGTTTCTCTGACCTCCTCGACTGACCCGCCTTCACTCGGTGCCTTCTTTTTCTTTGGTTAATGTTGTTCGTAATGCTCAGTGGCACTCTTGAACAGCTCCTCTGCGGTCTGCGGTCTATGAACTCCGCCGGACACATTCAAATCTATTTCTGGTCGGAGCATCTTCAGCATGAGTCTGACCCTTTCTTTTTCCGTGCTGACCAACTCTGGGCATAGGCGTGCGAGTCGGTTGAATCTCTTCACGGCTTCGCTGACTGATAGGTCACCTTGTCGGAACCCAGTGAACTCATCATAATGCATGTTGGTTACCCTCATGTGGAAGAATTCTTTGAAAAATTCGTACTCGAAATCTGTCCATCTCATCTGATTTACTTGTCTCTTTGCTTTGACACGTTCCCAACACATCCGAGCATCTCCCGAAAGGAAGAATGATGCACACTTATTCTTCTCGCATTTGTGCCAGTCCAGTAGCTCCACAATGCTTTCCACCGTCTTGAACCAGGCCTGGGCATCCCATGGTTCACCAGTACCAGAGAAATTTTCCGGCTTCAGCCTCTGCCACTGGATCAGGTAAGCTTCCTGTCGAACCATCGGGCCAGGGCCCGCTGGTGGGGCAGTAGGGTTTCCTCGCTGATTCATTAGGGCATTTATTACTTACTGCTGTTCTGTGACTTGTCGCTGGTGTAACGCCCGTGAAATTCTAAACTATGCAAAGTAATTATATAGGTTTTAAGGCTATAAAAGGTTTAACATAAAATAAAATAAAAGATGGTCATAGGTAGGATTTGAACCATGAACCCACTAATAGGGAGGAAGCCTTGACACCACTAGACCCTAGGATAATTTATGGATAAGATATATAAAGAATATACAAAGAATATAGATGGGAAGATGAGGAGTGGGTTCATCCCCTCCCATGAAAGGATGGAGAGTGTTCATTCCCTAGGTATTAAAGAGGAGAATTAAGAAAAGAGAGGAAGTAAAACCCCACCTTCCTTCTTCATTCTCCTTCTTCCTCATCCTTGGCCGAATTCCCCATTTCCCTTTCCTCCCTTTTACTCCCAAGCTCTAGAAATTTTATAATAATTTTTGTATAAAATTTAATTTCATGTCTAGGAAATTATATATGGAATCTTGGAAAAAAATGATAAAAGGATAAAAAAAAGTGGAGAGGTGAGGTTTGAACCTTAAACCTCTTGGTAAGAGTTAACTCTTACCATGCATGTGATGACCAAGTGCTCAGCAGTAGCTTACTGTTGGAGAAAGAGGGGAAATTGTAGATAAGTGTGATGAGGGTAAATGAAGAGGCATGAAAAGAGAAGAGACACTTCTCTTCCTCCCTTTATAAAGAAGAGGGAAGGTTCCACTTGGCCACTTCTTCTTCCTTCTTCCTCCTTCCACCGAAACCCTAAGCCTCCTTCCTTGAAGTTTCGGCCAAAACAAAATAGGGTTCCACCCTAGAGAGTTAAGCAAGGAGAAGGCTAGGTTTTTGTTTCCTTAGGTCATCTTCCCCCTCAGAGCAAAGCGAAGGATGTAAGATTTCCTCACCTGCAGTATATTAGTTTTGTAGGACATGTTACATGAAAGAAATATGAAGTTTTTAGCCCTACATGTTTCGGCCAACCATGTCTTTGGGGCTAGGGTTTCATGAAAGTGATGCTAAGGATCTTTTACAAGTTGTATGCTTCATGTAGGAATTTTTAGGTGACAAAAATCCAAGTTTATAGCCCCTACAAGTTTCGGCCAACCATGTATTTGGGGCTAGGGTTTCATGAAAGTGATGCTAAGGATCTTTTACAAGTTGTATGCTTCATGTAGGAGTTTATGTAACAAAAAAATAAAGAAATTGGTACCCTACAAGTTTCGGCCAACCTTGGGTTTAGGGTTAGGGTTTCATGAAAGTGATGTGAAGGATCTTATATCATGTTGTATGCCTTCATGTATGAGTTTATGTAACAAAAAAATAAAGAAATTGGTACCCTAAAAGTTTCGGCCAACCTTGGGTTTAGGGTTAGGGTTTCATGAAAACACCCCTTGTGAAGTTATATCATGTTGTATGACTTCGTGAAGGAGTTTGTGTAAAACAAAAAAATAAAGAAATTGGCACCCTACGAGTTTCGGCCAACAATGGTGGTAGCGCTAGGGTTGCATGAAAATACCCCTTAGGAAATCAGGACATGTATGATTTTTATATGCCATGAAATATGCTTAGGTGATGAACATAATTATGATTTTAATATGCCATGAAATATGCTTATGTGATGAACATGATTATGATTTTTATATGCCATGAAATATGCTTATGTGATGAACATGATTATGATTTTTATATGCCATGAAATATGCTTATGTGATGAACATGATTATGATTTTTATATGCCATGAAATATGCTTATGTGATGAACATGATTATGATTTTTATATGCCCTGAAATATGCTTATGTGATGAACATGATTATGATTTTAATATGCCATGAAATATGCTTATGTGATGAACATGATTACGATTTTAATATGCCCTGAAATATACTGATGTGATGAACAAGATTACGCTTTAGGACCCCTTTAGGGTACTCTTACGTTATGAATGCATATATGTTATGACATGTCTAAGAGATGCTTCCCTTTCAAGTAGGGATTAAGAGCTCTCCTTATGATAAGATAAGATGGAGATGCTTCCCTTTCAAGTAGGGATTAAGAGCTCTCCTTATGATAAGATAAGAAGGAGATACTTCCCTTTCAAGTAGGGATTAAGAGCTCTCCTTATGATAAGATAAGACAGAGATGCTCCCCTTTTTATTTGGGGGATTAAGAGCATTCTTTATGATATGACAAGAAAGAAAGGAATTAAGTATTTTACTTTGTAAGAGGTTAAGTACCCGACCCGTCAGGTGGTCGTTAATCTAATCCAAAGGGACATAAGAAGAAGTAAGAGGCCTTGCCCTGGTAAGACGTAAGAGGTCTTGCTCTAGTAGGTCTGGTGGCTCGCTACCCCAGCCTATTAGGGAACGCGCATTATGTGCTACTTAACCTGGGGCCCCCCATTCAAGTTATGATTATGTTGAAGTACCTATATGTATATGTTTTGAAAATAAAGGACTTGTATGAAATTATGAATGCTTAAGTTAAGTTTAAGAATGCTTATGATTATGTCCTTGATGCTTGTCTTTGATTTATGAAATTATGAATGCTCATGTCAAGTTTAAGAATGCTTATGATTATGTCCTTGATGCTTGTCTATGATTTATGAAATTATGAATGCTTATGTCATGTTTAAGAATGCTTATGATTATGTCCTTGATGCTTGTCTATGATTTATGAAATTATGAATGCTTATGTCAAGTTTAAGAATGCTTATGATTATGTCCTTGATGCTTGTCTATGATTTATGAAATTATGAATGCTTACGTTAAGTTTAAGAATGCTTAGGACTATGTCCTTTATGCATGTTAGGGTTGATGATATCATGAATGCTTATGTTTAATTTATGCCCTGCTTAGATTTAATTATGTTTAGCATGCCTATGTAAATTGTATGCCATGCTTATGTTTTAATTGCGTTGGTAAGTTGATACATAGTGTTGTTATGAAATACTTATGCTATTTATGCTAGTATGCTCCTATTTTTCTAATTGTTCGATGAGGTTTGTGGCTTTTGTGAGTAGGCAAGAATCTTACTAAGCTATATGCTTATAGTTTATGTTGTCCATATACTGCAGATAAAGGAAACATGAACTAAGAAGAAGTAGCAGGAGGGGCCAAGTGGGTGTGATAGTGGCATGGTGGAAAAAGACCCTATTACTATCTGCTTATATTTATATGCTCAGTGAACACCTTAAGACATTTGCTTCCGCTTATAAGACTTGAGATTTATTAGTACCATGTTGAATGTTGCTTAGTTATGTTAATGCTCGGGCCATTTATAAAAGTTTGATATGCTAGAACTCATAAATGGATATTTTATGTTATGCATGTTATAAAAAGAGATAAGAGATGTTAACATGCTTATTACGAATATGATAGGTAATGCATGTATAAGAGAAGGTTTATGCAATGAAAACACGTTAAGTACGTAGATTCTGAAATGATCCCTATATGTCATGTTATAAAAAAAAAAAAAGAAAAAGTAGCGCCGCCCTGAGAGCAGATAAGGGCGGGCATTACAGGTTGGTATCAGAGCGGGTTCTCCTTTCCACTATCACACATCAAGCCTCCATCCTGCTATTTCCATGTAAGTAACTTTATGCATACCTAAGTTTCTTTTATAATTAAGAGCGTCTTCTATCTAGATAGAAATAATGCCTCATCATGTTTTAAGTAGAATGGAACCATACTTGTGACTTAGATAGAAATAATACCTCATCATGTTTTAAGTAGAATGGAACCATACTTGTGACTTAGATAGAAATAATGCCTCATCATGTTTTAAGTAGAATGGAACCATACTTGTGACTTAGATAGAAATAATGCCTCATCATGTTTTAAGTAGAATGGAACCATACTTGTGACTTAGATAGAAATAATGCCTCATCATGTTTTAAGTAGAATGGAACCATACTTGTGACTTAGATAGAAATAATGCCTCATCATGTTTTAAGTAGAATGGAACCATTCTTGTGACTTAGATAGAAATAATGCCTCACCATGTTTTAGTAGAATGGAACCATACTTGTGACTTAGATAGAAATAATACCTCATCATATTTTAGTAGAATGGAACCATACTTGTGACTTAGATAGAAATAATACCTCATCATGTTTTAGTAGAACGGAACCATACTTGTGACTTAGATAGAAATACTACCTCATCATGTTTTAGTAGAATGGAACCATACTTGTGACTTAGATAGAAATAATACCTCATCCTGTTTTAATAGAATGGAATCATACTTGTGACTCAGATAGTAATGATACCTTACCATGCTTTATATGATGGAAACATGTTTCTAACCTAGAAATACCACTAGAAAGGACACCTTACCTTGTTTATGATAAGGAATGTTTAGATGCATTAATATGAGTAGAAATTATAATAATACCTTAATTATTTTTTTATCACTTAGATAACATGGCTGGGAGACGTAGTACTAGAGGGAAGGAATCAGCACCCCCACCAGATTTAATGCATGTGGTTACCGAGCTACAGCGTCAAGTCACAGAACAACAACAAGTAATAAATGCTTTAATGAACCAGCGAGGAAACCAGTAGTTAGAAATAAAGCAAGGTTAGTCGCCAAGGGTTTTAGTCAAGTCGAAGGATTAGATTACGATGAAACCTATGCCCCCGTAGCTAGACTAGAATCCAACTGAATGTTGTTAGCCTACACTGCACATCAAGGATTTAAGTTATGTCAAATGGATGTCAAGCCAACTTTTTTTTTTAAATGGACTTATTAAAGAAGAGGGGTACGCTGGCCAACCCCCAGGATTCGAAAGCCTAGATAAACCTGATCTCCAAGGCACCTTACCGTATGGTGCCGACTGAGTTGAAAGAACTTCAGAAACAGCTACAAGAGTTACTCGACCAGGGATTTATCCGCCCTAGTCACTCACCATGGGGAGCTCCCATGCTGTTCATAAAGAAAAAGGATAGGTCTATGCGAATGTGTATAGACTATCGGGCACTGAACAATGTGACCATTAAGAATAGGTACCCCCTCCCCAGGAACGACGACCTGTTCGACCAACTGAAGGGAGCTACTATCCTTTCAAGGATCAATCTCAGGTCTGGCTATCATAAGGTAAAAGTAAAGCCAGGTGATATTCCGAAGATAGCCTTCTGGACGAGATACGGACATTATGAGTTCGTAGTTATGCCCTTCGGAGTGACGAATGCACCTGCGAGGTTTATGGATCTGATGAATCGGGTCTTCCAGGCATCTCTCGACAAATTTGTGATCGTCTTCGTCGATGATATACTAATATAATCGAGAACCCAAGAAGAGCACGCCGAACACCTGAATACGGTGTTGCAGATTCTTCAGAAAAAGCAGCTGTATGCAAAATTCTCCAAATGCGAATTCTGGCAATCAAGTATCGTACTCAATGGAACAACTAGCTCAGTTGTATGTTGAGGAAGTGATCAAATTGCATAGAGTTCATAAGACCATGTGATCGAGCCACAAACGGTACGAGTTCAAGAAGATTTAAGTTATGAAAGTCGACCTATTCAGATAATAGACCGAGAAATCAAGAAATAGAGAACCAAAGAAGTACCCTTAGGGAAAGCCATATGGCAAATCAAAAGTTTGAAGAAGCAACTTAGGAACGCGAGGACGACACGAAATAAAAGTATCTGGAGTTGTTCTAAGTTTCGAGGATGAAACTTTTATAGGTATGAAGGATTGTAATGCCCGTGAAATTCTAAACTATGCAAAGTAATTATATAGGTTTTAAGGCTATAAAAGGTTTAACATAAAATAAAATAAAAGATGGTCATAGGTAGGATTTGAACCATGAACCCACTAATAGGGAGGTAGCCTTGACACCACTAGACCCTAGGATAATTTATGGATAAGATATATAAAGAATATACAAAGAATATAGATGGGAAGATGAGGAGTGGGTTCATCCCCTCCCATGAAAGGATGGAGAGTGTTCATTCCCTAGGTATTAAAGAGGAGAATTAAGAAAAGAGAGGAAGTAAAACCCCACCTTCCTTCTTCATTCTCCTTCTTCCTCATCCTTGGCCGAATTCCCCATTTCCCTTTCCTCCCTTTTCATCCCAAGCTCTAGAAATTTTATAATAATTTTTGTATAAAATTTAATTTCATGTCTAGGAAATTATATATGGAATCTTGGAAAAAAATGATAAAAGGATAAAAAAAAAAAGTGGAGAGGTGAGGTTTGAACCTTAAACCTCTTGGTAAGAGTTAACTCTTACCATGCATGTGATGACCAAGTGCTCAGCAGTAGCTTACTGTTGGAGAAAGAGGGGAAATTGTAGATAAGTGTGATGGGGGTAAATGAAGAGGCATGAAAAGAGAAGAGACACTTCTCTTCCTCCCTTTATAAAGAAGAGGGAAGGTTCCACTTGGCCACTTCTTCTTCCTTCTTCCTCCTTCCACCGAAACCCTAAGCCTCCTTCCTTGAAGTTTCGACCAAAACAAAATAGGGTTCCACCCTAGAGAGTTAAGCAAGGAGAAGGCTAGGTTTTTGTTTCCTTAGGTCATCTTCCCCCTCAGAGCAAAGCGAAGGATGTAAGATTTCCTCACCTGCAGTATATTAGTTTCGTAGGACATGTTACATGAAATAAATATGAAGTGTTGTGCCCTACATGTTTCGGCCAACCATGTCTTTGGGGCTAGGGATTCATGAAAGTGATGCTAAGGATCTTTTACAAGTTGCATGCTTCATGTAGGAATTTTTAGGTGACAAAAATCCAAGTTTATATCCCCTAAAAGTTTCGGCCAACCATGTATTTGGGGCTAGGGTTTCATGAAAGTGATGCTAAGGATCTTTTACAAGTTGTAAGCTTCATGTAGGAATTTTTAGGTGACAAAAATCCAAGTTTATAGCCCCTACAAGTTTCGGCCAACCATGTATTTGGGGCTAGGGTTTCATGAAAGTGATGCTAAGGATCTTTTACAAGTTGTATGCTTCATGTAGGAGTTTATGTAACAAAAAAAATAAAGAAATTGGTAGCCTACAAGTTTCGGCCAACCTTGGGTTTAGGGTTAGGGTTTCATGAAAACACCCCTTGTGAAGTTATATCATGTTGTATGCCTTAATGTAGGAGTTTATGTAACAAAAAAAATAAAGAAATTGGTACCCTACAAGTTTCGGCCAACCTTGGGTTTAGGGTTAGGGTTTCATGAAAACACCCCTTGTGAAGTTATTTCATATTGTATGCCTTCGTGAAGGAGTTTGTGTAAAAAAAAAATAAAGAAATTGGCACCCTACAAGTTTCGGCCAACAATGGTTGTAGGGCTACGGTTGCATGAAAACACCCCTTAGGAAATCAGGACATGTGGTATTCTTAGGTGATGAACATGATTATGATTTTTATATGCCATGAAATATGCTTAGGTGATGAACATGATTATGATTTTAATATGCCATGAAATATGCTTATGTGATGAACATTATTATGATTTTTATATGCCATGAAATATGCTTATGTGATGAACATGATTATGATTTTTATATGCCATGAAATTTGCTTATGTGATGAACCTGATTATGATTTTTATATGCCATGAAATATGCTTATGTGATGAACATGATTATGATTTTTATATGCCATGAAATATGCTTATGTGATGAACATGATTATGATTTTTATATGCCCTGAAATATGCTTATGTGATGAACATGATTATGATTTTAATATGCCATGAAATATGCTTATGTGATGAACATGATTACGATTTTAATATGCCCTGAAATATGCTGATGTGATGAACATGATTACGCTTTAGGACCCCTTTAGGGTACTCTTACGTTATGAATGCATATATGTTATGACATGTCTAAGAGATGCTTCCCTTTCAAGTAGGGATTAAGAGCTCTCCTTATGATAAGATAAGATGGAGATGCTTCCCTTTCAAGTAGGGATTAAGAGCTCTCCTTATGATAAGATAAGATGGAGATGCTCCCCTTTTTATTTGGGGGATTAAGAGCATTCTTTATGATATGACAAGAAAGAAAGGAATTAAGTATTTTACTTTGCAAGAGGTTAAGTACCCGACCCGTCAGGTGGTCGTTAATCAAATCCAAAGGGACAAAAGAAGACGTAAGAGGTCTTGCCCTGGTAAGACGTAAGAGGTCTTGCTCTAGTAGGTCTGGTGGCTCGCTACCCCAGCATATTAGGGAACGCGCATTATGTGGTACTTAACCTGGGGCCCCCCATTCAAGTTATGATTATGTTGAAGTACCTATATGTATATGTTTTGAAAAGAAAGGACTTGTATGAAATTATGAATGCTTAAGTCAAGTTTAAGAATGCTTCTGATTATGTTCTTGATGCTTGTTTTTGATTTATGAAATTATGAATGCTCATGTCAAGTTTAAGAATGCTTATGATTATGTCCTTGATGCTTGTCTATGATTTATGAAATTATGAATGCTTATGTCAAATTTAAGAATGCTTATGATTATGTCCTTGATGCTTGTCTATGATTTATGTAATTATGAATGCTTACGTTAAGTTTAAGAATGCTTAGGACTATGTCTTTTATGCATGTTAGGGTTGATGATATCATGAATGCTTATGTTTAATTTATGCCCTGCTTAGATTTAATTATGTTTAGCATGCCTATGTAAATTGTATGCCATGCTTATGTTTTCATTGCGTTGGTAAGTTGATACATAGTGTTGTTATGAAATACTTATGCTATTTATGCTAGTATGCTCCTGTTTTTCTAATTGTTCGATGAGGTTTGTGGCTTTTGTGAGTAGGCAAGAATCTTACTAAGCTATATGCTTATAGTTTATGTTGTCCATATACTGCAGATAAAGGAAACATGAACTAAGAAGAAGTAGTCGGAGGGGCCAAGTGGGTGTGATAGTGGCATGGTGGAAAAAGACCCTATTACTATCTGCTTATATTTATATGCTCAGTGAACACCTTAAGACATTTGCTTCCGCTTATAAGACTTGAGATTTATTAGTACCATGTTGAATGTTGCTTAGTTATGTTACTGTTCAGTTACTTATAAAAGTTTGATATGCTAGAACTCATAAATGGATATTTTATGTTACGCATGTTATAAAAAGAGATAAGAGATGTTAACATGCTTATTACGAATATGATAGGTAATGCATGTATAAGAGAAGGTTTATGCTATGAAAACACGTTAAGTACGTAGATTGTGAAATGATCCCTATATTTCATGTTATAAAAAAAAAAGAAAAAGTAGCGCCGCCCTGAGAGCAGATAAGGGCGGGCGTTACAGCTGGAGTTCTGTAACTACGTGTGTAAGGTCATGCGGGGGTGCTATCTCATCAGCTCTACCACTGTGTCTTCCAGACATATTTATCTTCATATATTAAAGTAAAGCTAGTATAAGTTTTTCGTTCGTTTATCTACGCATAATTAAACTAAAAGCTAGCATAAAGTTATCATTCATGTTTTCATGCATAATTTGAGCTAAAGGCATTTCATATCATACATGAACAAAATTAACAAAATTAGAGTAGACATAGAATTCTTACATGGAGCGGCAGGATTTGGAGTTTGATGTGTGTGTAGTGGAAAGACAGATCTGCTCTGATACCAACCTGTCACGCCCGCCCTTTTCCTAGGGTCCGAAGGGGCGGCGCGACACGATCGTACATACAAACATCGTACTACTTACAGCGAAAGACTTTAGACATATTTTTTTTTCTTTTAAACATAACATGCATCGTCATTTATAGATACTTCTTCTTAACATAGAGCATGCATCATTATTTCATAAGTACTTAGTGCTTAGTTCAAGTCCATAGACATCATCATCATAAGGAAACATTTATAAGGATATAACAGATCTCCTCCACCATGCCACTACCACACACACTTGGCCCCTCCTGCTGCTCCCTTTAGTTAATCCATCCCTTACCCTTATCTGTAGTACAAGGGAAAAATAAACTATAAGCACATAGGCTTAGTAAGATCCTGTCCTACTCACAAAAACCATACATCGACATTAAGCATGACATGTAACATTCATAACATATAAGCAACATAACATGTAACATATATGACGTAAGCAAACATAACATGTAGCATAAGTAACATGAGCAAACATAACATGTAACATATATAACATAGCAACATATCATGTACATAATCAAACATAACATACAACATATGTAACATAGCAACATATCATGCACATATATGACATAATCAAACATAACATACAACATGTGTAACATAGCAACATATATATGACATGCAACATATATAACATAGCAACATATATATGACATATCAAACATAATATACAACATATGTAACATAGCAACATATCATGCACATATATGACATAATCAAACATAACATACAACATGTGTAACAAAGTAACATAGCATGTAAACATAACAATCATAACATGTGAACAAAACAATCATATCATGTAAACATATGCAGGATGCTCTTTGAAAACATATATTATAGGTATGTAAACATAAATCTCAACATATTTGGGCCCGACATTGTACCACATCATCATCATCATAGCGCGCATCCCTAAATAGACCCGAGGTAGCAAGTCTCGAACCTACTAGGTTACTAGGCCCGATCTTAGTCCGTCGACCTAGGGGCCATCGTCATAGCGTAGAAGCCCATCCTAGGCCCGATCTTAGTCCATCGACCTAGGGCATCTTGGAGCCCATCCCATACTAGGCCCGATCTTAGTCCGTCGACCTAGGGGCAATCATACATAGAAGCCCACCCTAGGCCCGATCTTAGTCCGTCGACCTAGGGCATCTTAGGAGCTCATCCCTTTGGATCTTGTAAGGGTCCTGGTACAAGCCATGCAGAAGGTAAAATACTTATATGCTTTTTTTATCATAACATATCTTATTTCATTTCGCAAACATATCATACTTCATTTCATAACATATCATATTTCACTTCATGACATATCATATTTCATTTCATAAACACATCATACTTCATTTCATAACATATCATAATTCACTTCATGACATATCATATTTCATTTCATAATCACATCATACTTCATTTCATAACATATCATGTTTCACTTCATGAACATATCATATTTCATTTCATAAACATATCATTTTTCATTTCATAATCATATCATATTCATTTCCTAACATATCTTAATATCACACACATATAGGGCATGGCATAAGGTGTTGGGGATCGAATCGGTACGAATGGCCGGCTAGAGGGGGGTGAATAGCCCTCGTTCGTTGGATGTCGTAATTCACTCGTTCTTCTTGCGTCGCTTGTCTACGATTGTCGTTAGCGCAGCAAAATAACAATAATAATGAAAATACTAACAACACATACAAGCATACACAAGATATACGTGGTTCGGAACCGAATGGTTCCTACTCCACGGGTGAGCTCCTCGAGCTCGTGTTATGCGCACGACACTAACAACACTCCTTCTCGACTACATGTCGGAGGTGGAGAAACCTCTCACAAGTTATTACAACAAGTAATGAAATACAACAAGAAATACAAAGACAATACAAAAGAGAACTTTTACACCGATTGCTTTTGATCGCTTTCTTGTTGCTTGCTTTTGCTTGCTCTTGAAGGTCTGGAACGCAACAGCAATTCCCCTCCAAAGTCACCCAAAAAGCCTTGGCGAAATCCTCCAACTCGTGCTCCATTTATAACCTGCATCAAGCTGTTTTCGCGCCCATCAGTCGACTGATCGTGACCATCAGTCGACTGGTATCGTAGCCATTGTCTCACAACGGCCGGATCCACGTTGGTTATGTTCCAACGGATCACACATCAATCGACTGATGGCACCCATCAGTCGACTGATCACCCATCAGTCGAGTGCCCAGTCGAGTCGACTCCATTCTGTGCCCGTGCACAGTGTCATCGATCGGCCACCCATCGCGTCGATCGATGCTTCCCATCGATCGACCGCCTCCCATGGCGGTCGATCGATCCAACCAGAGTTCATCGAACAGGTCGAGCCCATACGACCTAGAGCGATCGCATGCTACGATCGACTGATGTCGGCTAAAACCTCAAACATAACGATGTTTGAGCCTCCGACACTCAGTCTTAGCCACTTGGCCAAGTCCACCTTATCCCTTATGGAGTTCCCCACCGAAGCTCTCTTCCCTTGGCCTACGTCCCTCGGATGCGCCAAGCGCACGGCTTCACAACGCCATCCTTCGCGTCTCATGCCCTAGAAGTATGCTTCCCTTTGGGCTCACTCCATTCGCTCCCCGTCCGGCGGTCCCTCGGATGCACCAAGCGCACGGCTTTGCAATGCCATCCTTCACCGACTCAAGGACCCCGAGCCTAGTGAACTTACCAAGTCCTCAAGACTTCCCATATGCACCAAGCGCATGGCTTCGTAATGCATCTCTCACCAAGCACCAAGCGCACGGCTTCGCAATGCTTTGGACTTTCCCACACCAAGCTCCATGCTTGGATTTTCTATGCCAACTCCATGTTGGACATTCCCATGACAATCCCATGTCATGAGTTTTGTCTATCATCAAAATACTATCAGGGTACTGCCCGAGTAAAACTTGAGTCAACCTGGGACGATTGCACCAACAATCTCCCCCTTTTTGATGATTGACAAAACTACCATCTCAAGTCTACCAATTCTCCCATATTGACAATTCTCATATCCCAATGAGAATTCCAAACCTAATTGATAACTTGGTAATATCTCACCCTTTTTGACATTACATCAAAAAGGTCCTCCCCAAGGGTATGAATGTCTCATATCCCAATGAGATCTTATATCTCTCCCTTGGAGGAACACATGCCTACCATCTTTCTAGTGATCCCATATCACTTAAAGAGAGGCAACCCAATTTCCTCCTATGAGGAAATACACATCCATCTTCCCATGATGGATATCTTCCCCTAGAGGCTTGCTCCCCCTTGACCATTGCACCAACAATGTCCTTGGAGAGTCCCTAAGCCAATAGGAACATTAAACCAATCAAAATTAAGGTAAAGTTCAACAATGAACTTTCTTCCACCTTAAAATTGATACTCTCCCTAAACCCTTCTCCTAATCCATATCCAATGGATTTCCACCCTTTCTAATGCTCTCCCAAGCATATCCTAGGGTTAGGAGTGGTTAGGGGACCAAAACATGGCTAAACATGGGCCTAACTATCAAGTTTACCCGAAATCAGCCTGTGCCAGTCGACTCTGTCAGCTACCAGTCGACTGGACCTCCCATCAGTCGACTGCCATTGCAAGCAGTCGACTGATAACTGCTATATGCAGTTTTTCAGTTTCAGAAATTGGATTTTCGAAATCCATAAGTAAATATACATAAGTTTAAAAATCGTGAAATTTCATATGCATATTACTTATCCTAAACACTATGGGTGAAAAATATTGGAAAATTATTTTACCCATTAAATTAGGAGATTGATACAAAGTTCAAAACTTTAGAAAAGCTTCAATAATAAGCCTTCTTTGTATCATCCCATTCAATGGTGATAGCTATCACAAGATAGGCTTCACCAAGGTTTTTCAAAATGTTTTCAAAATGTTTTATTTCTTTTTCCTAAACATCTCACCAATATCTAGATGTGTAAAACACATTCAAGGCAAATTTCTAGTGAGATGTGGGTTTTTTGTTCTTTAAATGGTCTCATGCATATTTCTAGGCAATATTATTTGATTCCCATCAAATCATGCCATAGTCCTTAATTCATTTTAATTTATGCATGATGATGATTATGACATAATTATGATATAGATAAAGACATATGCCAAAATCATGATGTCATGGCATGTGAATGAAAATTAAGCATACATGACATACAACCATAAGTTTAAACATTATCATGACATTTTTATAAATAAAAATGAGAATGATGTCATGACATGGCAAGGCAAACAAATCATGGCAAGTAAAGTATACTAAGGTATAGAATACCTAAGCGTTAAAATCAATTTGCCATTTCTAGGAATTAAATTCATTTTGCCTTAATGCCATTCATTTTCCTAGTGTGCCAAAAACCCAAAATGGCACACCAATATCTCTAAGACCTAATTGTGCCAATTTAAATCATTTTCAAACTTCTCAAGCATATTGGCACATCCTAATGTGTCAACTCTTCTATGGTTAGGTTAACTACCCATCCATTTAGGGTTGACACACCCTAACCCATTTAGCGTGAATCGATCACGCTTTTAGGAACCCAATACCTATTGGAGCTCCTTGGGTTAACAAGGTATTCCCTAGGGATAACTTCCCTAGATACCTTTCTAATGACCCTTTTAGGCTTTAAAGCCATAGTCTTTTGGGTCTTACTTGGGTCAACTCTAGATGTGACTCCTCCATTGACCTTCCTAGTGCCCTTTTTGGTTTTTCTTAAGTCCTTGGCCACTAAACATACACCATGGCTAGACTTAGAGATGACTTCCCTATTAGCCTTGGTTTTTCTAGACCTAGAAATTGTTCCATAATCAAAAGGAACATTATGATAAGTCTTCTTGGGCTTAGGTTTATTACCCAAACCTTCCTTGCCCTTAGACCGTTCTTGTCTCCTAGGTTTTGACTTTTGGGCATTAGACCCCTTAACCGAATTTGATATTATTTTTAGGGTCTTCTCCAATTTTTCTAGCCTTGACCTCAAGGCTTGGTTCTCTAGCTCTAATTTCCTCAATTTTGAATTTTCATTAGATTTTTGAGGAATTTTCTTCTTCTTAGGCATATTCCTAGATTTCTTGGGATTAACACCCAAGTTTTCTTGAACTTTCCTAATTGACTCCCTAGGTAAAATAGGTCTAGTGTTATTGGTCCTAGGTTTGTCCTTAGAAAAACTAACATGCTTAGCACCTAAGCAATAAACCTTATCATTTCTCCTAGCATGCTTTTCATTTATGATTGCAAGAGAACTAAAATAATTCTTAGCATGCTTTTTGACTTTAGGAATTAAAGGTGCATTAAGTAAATTTACCTTAGGGTTAGCTTTAGGAGCTCCCCCTACATGAATTGCACCTTCTTGCCCTTTCTTCCTCCCCCTAGGGCATTGGCTTCGGTAGTGTCCCTTTTGATTGCATTTGAAGCACACAATGTGCTCTTTGCTCTTGATTTTGGGAACACCGGCATCATTTGACTTTGGGTTGACTTTTGGTGTTGATGTCTTTTCCTTAGCCAATTTAGGGCATTTGTTCTTATAATGCCCTTTCTCCCTACACTCAAAGCATATTATGTGTTTTTTATTTAAAATAATAACACTTGAGTTACCTAGGGAGGTGGTGGAGGCCTCGTCATGATCTTCACTTCTCCCGGATGTGGATGCTTCTTGTTCTTGCTCCGGGATGGAAGATTGCCTTTTCTCCCCCTCAATGCTAGAGGTGGAGGTCTCCACCAAGTCATCAACATCTTCGAAAGTGGATGATGATTCTTCTTCGGCATTCTCCTCTACTTGTGCCGATTGGGAATTTTCTTGGAATTTCATTACCTTATTCCATAATTCCCTTGCATCCCTATAATCACCCAATCTAGACCAAATAGTGTTAGGTAACAAATCACTAATCAATTTAATTACCTCGAGATTTGTCTTGAAGTTCTTGATTTGGTCTTGGGTCCACTTTGATTTTTCAATGGGCTTGTTGTGTTTGTCCCTAGGCATCTCAAAACCATTTTCTACAATAATCATATAATCAAAATTGGTTTCGAGATATACCTCCATCCGTTTCCTCCACCAAGCAAAATCTCCATCGAATTTCGGTGGATGGATGAAGCCGGCCATTTTGTAGTGCTCTCGTGGCGGTTAGTCCTTGAAAAGCAACCTGGCTCTGATACCACTTGTTGGGGATCGAATCGGTACGAATGGCCGGCTAGAGGGGGGTGAATAGCCCTCGTTCGTTGGATGTCGTAATTCACTCGTTCTTCTTGCGTCGCTTGTCTACGATTGTTGTTAGCGCAGCGGAATAACAATAATAATGAAAATACTAACAACACATACAAGCATACACAAGATATACGTGGTTCGGAACCGAATGGTTCCTACTCCACGGGTGAGCTCCTCGAGCTCGTGTTATGCGCACGGCACTAACAACACTCCTTCTCGACTACACGTCGGAGGTGGAGAAACCTCTCACAAGTTATTACAACAAGTAATGAAATACAACAAGAAATACAAAGACAATACAAAAGAGAACTTTTACACCGATTGCTTTTGATCGCTTTCTTGTTGCTTGCTTTTGCTTGCTCTTGAAGGTCTGGAACGCAACAGCAATTCCCCTCCAAAGTCACCCAAAAAGCCTTGGCGAAATCCTCCAACTCGTGCTCCATTTATAACCTGCATCAAGCTGTTTTCGCGCCCATCAGTCGACTGATCGTGACCATCAGTCGACTGGTATCGTAGCCGTTGTCTCACAACGGCCGGATCCACGTTGGTTATGTTCCAACGGATCACACATCAGTCGACTGATGGCACCCATCAGTCGACTGATCACCCATCAGTCGAGTGCCCAGTCGAGTCGACTCCATTCTGTGCCCGTGCACAGTGTCATCAGTCGACTGCCACCCATTGGCAGTCGACTGATGCTCCCATCAGTCGACTGCCTCCCATGGCAGTCGACTGATCCAACCAGACTTGGTTCAGTCGAACACTGGTCGAGCCCATACGACCTAGAGCAGTCGACTGGCACCTATGCCAGTCGACTGATGTCGGCTAAAACCTCAAACATAACGATGTTTGAGCCTCCGACACTCAGTCTTAGCCACTTGGCCAAGTCCACCTTATCCCTTATGGAGTTCCCCACCGAAGCTCTCTTCCCTCGGCCTACGTCCCTCGGATGCGCCAAGCGCACGGCTTCACAACGCCATCCTTCGCGTCTCATGCCCTAGAAGTATGCTTCCCTTTGGGCTCACTCCATTCGCTCCCCGTCCGGCGGTCCCTCGGATGCACCAAGCGCACGGCTTTGCAATGCCATCCTTCACCGACTCAAGGACCCCGAGCCTAGTGAACTTACCAAGTCCTCAAGACTTCCCATATGCACCAAGCGCACGGCTTCGCAATGCATCTCTCACTAAGCACCAAGCGCACGGCTTCGCAATGCTTTGGATTTCCCATGCCAAGCACCAAGCGCACGACTTCGCAATGCTTTGGACTTTCCCACACCAAGCTCCATGCTTGGATTTTCCATGCCAACTCCATGTTGGACTTTCCCATGACAATCCCATGTCATGAGTTTTGTCTATCATCAAAATACTATCAGGGTACTGCCCGAGTCAAACTCGAGTCAACCTGGGACGATTGCACCAACAATCTCCCAACATAAGGTATAAACATCAAGAGGAAGTAACCACTAACCTAGGGCATGTTATCTTCATCTAGAATCATTTAATATTACAAGTTAACATGAATTCATCTAAGCATAAAACACATGTTAACCTAACCTAGAGCATGTTATCTTCATCTAGCATCATTTAATATCACAAGTCAACATGAATTCACCTAAACATAAAACACATGTTAACCAAACCTAGAGCATGTTATCTTCATCTAGCATCTTAACATCATCATATACATACAAAATATGGTATAGAATTTCATTGAAACCTCAAAAAAAATGTTTGGCCGAATGGTTCATGGGGGCTTTTAGGGTTAAACTTTTCACCTAATCCATTTAACATCCTAACATCATCATATGCATACAAAATATGGTATAGAACTTCATTGAAACATCAAAAGCAAAGGTTGGCCGAATGGTTCATGGAGGCTTTTAGGGTTAAACTTTTAACCTAATCCATTTAACATCCTAACATCATCATATGCATATAAATTAGGGTATAGAACTTCATTGAAACATCAAAATCAAAGGTTGGCCGAATGGTTCATGGAGGCTTTTGGGGTTGAACTTTTAACCTAATCCATTTAACATCCTAACATCATCATATGCATATAAAATAGGGTATAGAACTTCATTGAAACATCAAAATCAAAGGTTGCCCGAATGGTTCATGGAGGCTTTTGTGGTTGAACTTTTAACCTAATCCATTTAACATCCTAACATCATCATATGCATACAAAATAGGGTATAGAACTTCATTGAAACATCAAAATCAAAGGTTGGCCGAATGGTTCATGGAGGCTTTTGGGGTTGAACTTTTAACCTAATCTACTTAACATCCTAACATCATCATATGCATATAAAATAGGGTATAGAACTTCATTGAATCATCAAAAGCAAAGGTTGGCCGAATGGTTCATGGGGGGTTTGATACAAAACTTCAATCTGAAAGCTACTTGTATGCAGGTGAGGGGATACTTACATCCTTCGCTTTGCTTTTTGGTTGGAACATGACCTAAGGGAAGCAACCTAGCCTTTCTTCTTGCTTGGATGGCTTTTGGACAAGGGATGAGAAGGGGGAGGATAAGTGGATCTCGGTGAGGAAGAGGATGAGAGGAGAGAAACTCAACTTGATAACTCATGTCTCCTCATTCCCCCCTATTTATTCATTTGAAGAGTCCCTTAGTATCCCTTACCCCTAACTATAATTTCCCATATTCCTCTAATAATACAATCTTGTTGGGCTTCTGGTTAGTGGATGCATCTATAGGGCTTGGCTATCTAGAGGTTTGGGGTTCAATTCCTAGGCCTTGTATTCTTTTTGGCTTATTTTCTTTTATTTTTTAAAGAGTCCACATAAAGGCCATTATCATCAAGCCAAAAATTCTTGTAAAATATCTAGAAATTTTACGGGCGTTACAATAGTACCACGAGATTGAATCGTAATAAGCGATGTAAATCATACTGACAAATGTTCTATTAGCCTTTAACTCCTAGATTGCATACTCTTTATGCATCAAAGGTCACTGTTGAATGTTGTAATATATATGAGAATTGTCCTAAGGAAATCACCTTATGTTTCAACCATTTATATGATAAATGAAGATTCACTATTTGAGTATACTTTTTTGCATGTATTTGATTAAATCTTAAACTCATTTACTCAATGTCCACAAGACGATTCATAGCATGAGAGAATTTGTGATTGGATCACAACTAGTGAGTATCTCTACATGTGTAATTGTGATGTATTGGAATTATCCCTAGTCGATGAATTGATGGATTTAGACACCATCAATTCTGTCGAGACTAGCATGAGGTATACTCCTTGGTGTATCCAAGCAGTTGATTCTCACTGGTTGGAGACATTGTGATGTCTGGAGTTAATCGTGGATTCTAGTTATGGTAACTAGTTCATTGGAGTGACCAGCTGTAAGACTTCATATGGTTTTCTACATATATGGATATGTCAATAAAGTTCTTACTGCATCTTAAGTGCGATGTTCCTTTGACTTGCGGTATTCAAGTCATCTTAGTCATGAAGACTTATGCTTTGACATCTTAAGCAAGCATCTCTGAGGAGATGTGGACCCGTGATGATTGGGTATAAGTCAAAGTAGCCAAAGGTGTTTGAATACCTTATAAAGGATTCACCACTCCTTGCGAGGAGATGTATACCCATGGCCTCTCATCAGATTGTTACAAAAGTCTTTGGCCAAAACATTACATATTTAGAGTATGATACTCTTGGATGCATGTGCAGAAACTAGAATCCGTTGGACGAGGAAATGATACTTGGGCTAGGTGTGAAATAGTCAACCTAGTGGGGACTAACACTATAGACCATGTCGTGAATCAAGTGGATATAAGATAAGTGAAGGGAATGGGGCACGAGTCATTGTAGCTGCTGAAGGGTTTCAGAAATGATTCTGGATCAACCGTTGATTTTTCGGTTAATTAGGGATCATGATGTACTATTAGGTGCCACTCATGATCATTCTATAATTAATGGTTAATTATAGACGACCAACATAAAACGAGAACCTATTTGGTCACACGCACAATGAGCGTAATCCAAAGCATTTAAAACGAGCTTGAGAATGAGATTCTCAGATCGAGAGAAACTTGGTTTGGTTGGACCAAACAAGGAGCGAGCATGAAATTGTTTCAGTCGCAATGGAAGCATGGA
The DNA here is from genome assembly GCA_025175895.1 of Wurfbainia villosa. Lineage (NCBI taxonomy): Eukaryota > Viridiplantae > Streptophyta > Magnoliopsida > Zingiberales > Zingiberaceae > Wurfbainia > Wurfbainia villosa. Next base: position 20,796,845 of record CM046004.1, on the reverse strand, counting down.
TGGGCCGTGTCTTATGAAGACATAATGGATGAACCAAATTCATTTGGTTCTAATCTAATGGTGGAAAATAAACCAAAGTGGTTTGGTTTGTTTTAAACGAATGAACCAAAGTTTGTTCGGTTTGTTTTAACTTAAAATAGACAAATGCAGTTTGGTTTATTTTAACTTAAGTTATTGGAGCGAGTTAATGGGTTTATGTTTATGAACCAATAACCGTTAGGAGAATGTGTTCTTTATAAAAATATGGCTTAAGGGTTTTGTGAAACCCTATTCAATTCTTGTCAGCCAACCCCTCTTTTCTCCTTGCCACCGCCCAGAGTCTCCACGCTGCCGCCTCTTGCAGCTTCTGCTGTCGACGCCACCAACTGTCGCCAGCCACCTACTTCTGTCGGCGACCCTTTGGTGATCAAGGTGTAGCCGGCCTTCCTCCTTTGGGTCGGCGCAAATCCTCCACCAAGCTGTCCAGTTTTTTAAACAGCTTGTTTCCTTTGTGTCGGAGTATCATTTGGACGACGTTTGGAGCTCCGATAGCGGCTAACTTGTCGGAGATTCGATCTCCGATAATCCTCATAGGTGGAGGACCAAGGATTCGTCAATCGGTTGACGAATACTTCTCCAGAGAAGTGAGTTTTGGGGACTCATTTTTGAATCTGAATTTTGATTCGGATTGTGATATTCTCTCTATCACATCGTCTTCGACACGAGGCTAGTAACTCCTACGAAGACGAGGCTCGTGGCTTTGTGAAGCCATCTCGACGATACTCGGCATGGATACGGATAGAGGCGATTCTAGCAAGAGTCGCTCCGATTGATACCATTCCCGCTGCATGTGATACGTTAGGTATAACTAGAGTAATTTCCTTTTATTGTAAAATTTGAAACTACGATTATGTCTACACATGTTGTACTATGCATGCGTGTGATGTGTGTGTTGTAATAAATTAAATTTATTGCTTTTTAATGTTAGTAATATATGAGAGATGTCCTAAGGCAATCGCCTTATGTATGAACCATTTATATGATAAATGAAGATTCACTATTTGAGTATACATGTTTTATGTATTTGATTGGATCTTAAACTCATTTACTGAATGTCCACGATACGATTCACAGCATGAGAGAATTTGTGATTGGACCACAACTAGTGAGTATCTCTACATGTGTAATTGTGATGTATCGAAATTATCCCTAGTCGATGAATTAATGGATTTGGACACCATCAATTCTGTCGAGACTAGCACGAGGTATACTCCTTGGTGTATCCAAGCAGCTGATTCTCACTGGCTGGAGACATAGTGATGTCCGGAGTTAATCGTGGATGCTAGTTATGGTAACTAGTTCATTGGAGTGACCAGCCGTAAGACTTCATATGGTTCTCTGCATATATAGATATGTCAATGAAGTTCTTACTGTGGCTTAAGTGTGATGTTCCTTTAACTTGCGGTATTCAAGTCATCTTGATCATGGAGACTTATGCTTTGACATCTTAAGCAAGCATCTCTAAGGAGATGTGGACCCGGGATGATTGGGTATAAGTCAAAGTGATCGAAGGTGTTTGAATAGCCTATTCACCACTCCTTGCGAGGAGATGTATACCCATGGCCTCTCGTCCGATTGTTACTAAAGTCTTTGGCCAAAGCTTACATGTTTAGAGTAAGGTACTCTTCGATACATGTGGAGTAACTAGAATCCGTAGGACGAGGAAATAATACTTGAGCTAGGTGTGACGTAGTCAGCCTAGTGGGGACTGACACAATAGACCATGTCCTGAACCAAGTGGGTATAAGATGAGTGAAGGGAATGGGGCACAAATCATTCGAGCTGCTGAAGTGTTTCAGAAATAGTTATGGATCAACCGTTGATCTTTTCGGTTAATTGGGGATCATGATGTACTACTAGGTGTCACTCATGATCGTTCTATAATTAATGGTTAATTATAGACGGCCAACATAAACCGAGAACCTATTTGGTCACACGCACAATGAGCGTAATCCAAAGGATTTAAAACGAGCTTGAGAATGGGATTCTCAGACCGAGAGAAACAAGGTTTGGTTGGACCAAACATGAAGCGAGCATGAAATCGTGTCTGTCGCAATGGAAGCGTGGATGGGCCGTGTCTTATGAAGACATAATGGATGAACCAAAATGGTTTGGTTCTAATCCAATGGAGGAGAATAAACCAAAGGGTTTGGTTTATTTTAAACGAATGAACCAAAAGTTGGTTCGGTTCGTTTTAACTTAAAATAAACCATCATGGTTTGGTTTATTTTAACTTATCTTATTGGAGCGGGTTAACGGGCCTAATGGTTATGATCCAATGACCATTAAGAGAATTAGTTCTCTATAAAAGAGGGCTTAATGGATAATTAAGCCCTAATCCAAAACCCTTGCCCTAATGTTGCCGCCCACCTCATCCTTGGAGATTTCGGCGCCAACCCTAGGTGTGCCACCCAGCTTGTTGTGCCGCCGTCCATCTCCTTGCCGGCGTCCAAGCTTCAGCCGGTGAACCCTCCGGCGACCCTCCGGTGATCTTCCTAGGCCTCGGTGAAAAGGTGAGCATTTGGCTTCCTTGTTTTGGCCGGCGCCTACTCCTCCACCAAGCTGTCCAGTTTTCTGGACAGCTTCTTCTCCTCTCGTCGGAGCGTCGTTTGGACAACGGTTAGAGCTCTGACAGTGGCTAACTTACCGGGGATTCGATCTCTGGTAATCCTCTGAGGTGGAGGACGAAGGATTCGTCAATTGGTTGACGAATACCTCTCCGGAGAAATGAGTTTTGTGAACTCGTATTAGGATCCGAATTTGGATTCGGATCGTGATCATCTCTCGATCACGTCGTCTTCAACACGAGGCTAGTAACCCGTACGAAGACGAAGCTCGTGGCTTAGCGAAGTCATCCCGAGGAACTTGGCGTGGATACAGATAGAGATGATTCTAGCGAGGATTGTTCCAGTTGATGCCGTTCCCGCTACACGTCATACGAAAGGTATAACGTAGATAAATTTCCTTTTATTGCAAATTCAAATTTACGGTTATGTCTACACTTGTTGTAATATGCATGCGTGTATTGTAATAAATGTAGATTTATTATTTTTATTGCTTCCGTTGTGTTCATGTTTACGAAACGTGATTGAACACACACACGCCGCGGTGCCGGAAACCCAACAGTGGTATTAGAGCCCAGGTTGTGTTTCGACATAATCGTAAAAATGGTTTTGCGATAGTCATAATGTATTTCTGGAAATTTTCTAATTTTGGAAATTTAGAAGTATTTATGGAAATTTTTCAATTTTGGAAAGTCTAGAAGTATTTATGGAAATCTTCCACTTTTGGAAAGTTGGAAGTATTTATGGAAATTGATATTTTCCATGAATAAAATATTTGATTAGATTCTGGAAATTTGTTTCCTAATTTAATCATGATTTGATTTGGGAAATCAAATCTTAAAAATATTTTATTTCCATAAGTAGTTTTAATGATTTAGGAAATTGGTTTCCTAAATAGATTTTCCTTAATCAAATAATTCCACAAATAAAATATGTGATTAGATTTGAAAATTTGTTTCCTAATTTAATTATGATTTGATTTGGAGAATCAAATCTTAAACATATTTTATTTCCATAAATAGTTATGACATATAAGGAAACATATACATGACATAATTGTATGCCATGTAATTGCATTAGATGCATAACATAATGCCATGCATGTCGTGACATGTAGATGTATGTCATGTATGCCATGCCATGTAGATAATAGTTATTTGCATGCAAAGAGGATGAGACATAAAACCCTTAAACAATATTAAAGCCTACACCTTCCATTAATATGGTTAGAACCAGAGTTCCGTTTCTTGTTTGGGTTGTTGGACTCTCTCCAAGCCCGGCTCGAACCCGAACATGTTCAAACCATGGAATAGTTTAATACTAATATGGTAAGAGTCAGAGGTCAATCGTTAGCTTTGGTTGTTGGACTCTCTCCAAGCTGGGCTAATTGGTTGAATGCGCTCTAACCATATTAAAACTATTTCCCGATTAATGGGTTGGCTTTAACCTGGAGCATCGACTTGTTGGACTCTCTCCAAGGTCGATGTAAAGGGAGGTGAAGTTGGGTGCTATGCATGTGATGCATACTTGTTAATGTGTTAACAACCCGATGTATGTGTGAACATTCAATTAGTTGATAGCACATTGTGATAGTTGCATATACGTGGTATGCAATCGGTATAGATGATACCTACCGTCGTATTTATGAATGGCTTGTTGGACTCTCTCCAAGGTTGTTCATAACTATGATGGATATCAGCCCATTCGGAGATGGACCTACGATCTCCCGAAGTGATTTTGGGGTTTTTGAAATTCAAAAAATTAATGGGATTTATAAATGTATATTGATGCATTTTAAAATCATTTTCTCATATATGCTCGTTTTATATTTCTAGGTCAATAAATTGATCATGACGTCTTTAAATTTGCGCACTATTTTGGATTCGAACAAACTGACTGGGCCTAACTTCCTGGACTGGCTTAGAAACCTGAGAATTATTCTCAAGGCGGAAAAGCTTGCAAATGTCCTCGAAGCGCCACTTCCCGCCCGTCCTAGTGACAATGCAACTCTGGACCAATTGTTGGCCTATCAGAAACATGTGAGTGATTCTGAACAAATGAGTTGCATCATGCTAGCCACGATGGAACCCAAGCTACGAAAGCAGCATGAGCATATAGATGCTCATATCGTAGTCCTTCATCTTTGTGAGTTGGTTGATGAGCAAGTGAGATTCAAAAGGTTCGAAGTCTCAAAGCTCCTCTTCACCTCTGAGATGCTAGAAGGTTCATCTGTGGTACTGCTCAATATGCTGAAGACTGTGGAGTCTTCTGGTGCTATTAGTTGATTCCTCGAAGAAAGGTTCTAAGAGGAAGTCAAAGGAACAGCAGAAGGGAAAGAAGAGAAAGGCTAAGAAGGTAGAAATAGCACAAAAGGAAACTTGCCATCATTATGGCAAGGAGAGCCATTTGCGAAGAAAGTGCAAGATTTATCTTGAGTCCGTGAAGAAGAATAAGGCATCGGATGCCCCATCTTCTTCAGATATCTTCGTTATTGATTGTCATTCTATTTCCTCAAACACTTGGATATTGGATACTGGGTGTGGCTCACATATATGTAATGACATACATGGGCTAAGGAATAGAAGAAGACTCGTCAAGGGAGAGTCAAATTTGCATGTTGGGAATGGAGCAAAGGTTGCTGCAGTCGCCATTGGAACACATTTGTTGAAACTCCCTACAGGACTTGTCTTAGAACTGGACAATTGCTTTTATGTTCCTTCGTTGATAAAGAACATCATTTCTATTTCTTGTTTAAATAGAAATCGGTACCATTTGACTTTTAGTAACAATTGTTGTTACATAACTTTGAATGAAGTTCTTTATGGGACTGGAACTTTAAGCAATGGTATTTATACGTTGGACGTATCCAGTGACATCTTCAATATCGAAGCGAGCAACAAGCATGCTTAAAAGGATAATCAATTAGACTCCCATATGTAGCATTGTCGTCTTGGCCATATAAGCAAGAAACGCATGTCCGAATTACACCGATGTGGAATTATGGAATCGTTTGAATTGGATTCATACGATACATGCGAATCATGCTTAAAAGGCAAGATGACTAAGTTACCTTTTACTGGAAAAGGTGAACGAGTGGGAGAGTTACTAGGTCTAATACATACTGATGTATGTGGACCTATGTCAACTCAAGCATTAGGAGGCTATAGCTACTTCATTACCTTCACCGATGATCACTCATGGTTTGGGTATGTGTTCTTGATGAAACACAAGTCTGAAGCCTTTGAAAGGTTCAAAGAATTTAGAAATGAAGTAGAGAAACAACATGACAAGAGTATTAAAATACTTCGATCGGATCGAGGTGGTGAATACTTAAGTCAAGAGTTTCTTGATTATCTAAGAGACAATGGTATATTGTCTCAATGGACTCCACCCTATATAAACACCACAGCATAATGGTGTATCTGAGAGGCGTAATTGGACTTTGTTGGACATGGTCAGGTCAATGATGAATCATGCAACTCTTCCCAAGTCCTTTTGGGGCTATGCACTTCAGACAGTTGTTTACTTGTTAAACAGAATGCCTACCAAGGTAGTCTCAACTACTCCATATGAGATATGGAATGGTAAGAAACCTCATGTATCTTACTTGAAGATATGGGGTTGTCCTGCTTATTGTAGGGAATTCTTTATGCCAAATAGCATATGCGCAACGGAAAAATTAGGATCCCTTCCTAGTGATCCTTGCGAAAGAAAACCTCGTACAAAATAAATTTCTCTAAAACCAAACCTATCTTATAGGAGAGGATTACCTTTGTTGCGTGCCCTTGTTAATCCCGCTTTTCCTTTTGGTTTGTTGGATCTTTAGCACGTTCAAATGTCCGTGCCTCTATATGTATCCACACGAGCAAGCTCTTGTCTCACAAAAGAAACTAGAAGAGCTCTCCTTTCCTTCTTGCTAGAGAAGTCCCTAAAGGAGAGGAAGCTAGGGAAAAAGAGAAAGGAAGAAGAAGACTATTCTTCTTGCTAGCCTACACTCACAAAACCACACAACAAAGCTTCCACCAAGCTCTCAAGCTTCACACAACAACCAAAAAATCTTGCTTTGGCCGGCCACTCCATGGAGTCTTTTATAGGGTTGGAAAAACCCTTTCACCTCCTAACATTCAATGCAATCCATTGCATTGAGACACAATCAAACAAGGAGTTGGCTTCCTTGTTTGGCCACTATAAGGAGACAAAACCACTTTATCTCCTTCCACCTCATCTAGCTTAGGTGGCATGCTTATGTGGCATGCTTGTGTGGCATTCATGCATGTTGAATTAATCTTATTAATTCAATAAGCTTATGTTATCATATTGAATTAATCTCATTAAATCAATAAGGTAACATATTGAATTAATCTCATTAAATCAATAAGCTAAAATTCTCATTAAGCTTAAAGTCCAAAAACCATTTTGTACTTAAGCTTATTCCCAAATTATTCTAGTCAAACTAGAATGCACTAATTCTTCTAATCATCATGCTCTTTGTGTGTGACCCTATAGGCTCTCATAACGTTGGCAGTGGATCTAAACTCTTTTAGATACACAAGCAATGAGCGGCATCTAGCAATACATCATTGCTACCCAAGTTACGAAATAAGTCAAGATCCGACTAACCTTTCCGTGACTACTATAATGTATGACCGTGTCCTTCTATCCTTGATATCAGATTGACCAATGAGGCATAGACCGTGTCATCCTCGATCAATCTATGTGTTTCTTTATCCCTGAGTAAACTAACTCAAACAAATGAGCTCAATATCTCATATTGACTCATTTGAGCATGACCATGCGTTTTAGTAGTTCTACTCAATCAAGGGGCCCACCGATATCACTCTCGTCATATGAGAGGGATAGATCCCATCTACATCACTCACATCCCTCCGCATAATTTGTTATATACCCAGTAATCGCCTTTAGGGTCCACCCTGTTACGGGTGACGTTTGACGATACCAAAGTACATAATTCCTTATGTAGGGAACCGTAGTGACTTCAGGTTCGAGGACTATTCATACCAATAGTCACATGAGAAAGTTTATGACACTCATATAACGATCCATGAAACTTTCTCATGGCGGGTCAGTTCAATATATATTCTCTAATATATACCCATGTGTCAACTTGATATCATATATCCATGACTTGTGAGATCAAGTCATCAATCGACCTACATGCTAGTCTTTATGTATTAATATTGCCCTTGCATATTAATACTTGACTAGAAACATTTAGGAAAGTATTCTCTACAGCCTCTCATAATCAATTCTGCCAATTGATGTGCTGTAGATAAGAACCTACTTTTCTAGGGCATTATTATATTTAATTTAGCTGGCACAAGCAAGATGTAAATATAATAACCAATCCTTTGCCTTTATTGAATATGATACAAAATGTTCCCTTTTCAACCATCACATGATTGGCTCTAGGGCTATAACTAACAATCTCCCACTAGCACTAGTACCAATCACTATGATATCTAATACCTAGTGACCTAGTGTGACCATCATGCTTCCTCTGTGCCAAAGCCTTGGTCAATGGATCTGCGATGTTAGCTTCTGTCGGTACTCTGCATATCCTCACATCTCCTCTATCGATGATCTCTCGAATGAGATGGAAGCGTCGCAGTATGTGTTTGGTCCGCTAATGTGATCGAGGTTCCTTAGCCTGTGCAATAGCCCCATTGTTGTCACAATAGAGGTCTATTGGATCTGTAATGCTAGGAACTACCCCAAGTTCACGATGAACTTGCGAGCCAAATGACCTCCTTTCTGCATCGAGCCAGCAATATACTCGGCTTCTGTTGTAGAATCAGCAACTGTGTCCTGCTTTGAACTCTTCCAGCTCACAGCTCCACCATTCAGGCAAAACACGTACCCCGATTGTGATCTATAGTCATCCTTGTCTGTTTGGAAGCTTGCATCACTGTAACCCTTTACAGCTAGCTCCTCATTGCCTCTAAATATCATGAAATATTCTTTCGTTCTTCGTAAGTATTTAAGAATATTTTTGACTGCTATCCAGTGACTTTCACCTGGATCCGACTGGTATCTACTCGTCATGCTCAAAGCATACGAGACGTCAGGACGAGTACAAAGCATGGCGTACATGATAGACCCTATGGCAGATGCATAAGGGATCTTATCCATGCGATCTCTCTCCTCCTTAGAAGAGGGACATTGAGTCTTCGAAAGACTCACACCATGTGATAAAGGCAGAAATCCTTTCTTGGAATTTTGCATAGCAAAACGATCTAGCACTTTATCAATGTATGTACTCTGACTTAGGCCAAGTAATCTTTTAGATCTATCTCTATAGATCTTGATGCCTAGAATATAGGCAGCTTCACCTAAGTCTTTCATCGAGAAACAATTCCCAAACCACATCTTCACAGACTGGAGTGAGGGAATATCATTTCCGATGAGAAGTATGTCATCTGTTAGGGCAATCTCTTGCCATAATATGGTTTTGATGGTGTGGGAAAGGGTTTAAGTTAGTTTGATATGTGCGTTGAAGTCGTGCAGGACTTAGTAATTCGCACATAGAGCCGTGGCGAGTTTCACATCTCATGACTCGTGCCTTGAGTCGGTGAAGGATAGCATTGCGGAAGCCGTGCGCTTGGAGCATCCGAGGGACCGCCGGACGAGAAGCTTGGAGTGAAGCCGGAGGAAGTAGACTTCGAGGCAAGAGACGCGAAGGAGCATTGCAGAGCCGTGCGCCTGATGCTGCCGAGGGACGTGGTGAGAATGAAGAGAACCGAGCGAGGACTCAGAAATGAGAGTGAGCGATTGTAACCCGGGAAGGGTAGCTCTTAGGTGAAACTTGGCCATTTGGCCAAGTGTCGGATGGGTTTTCGACACCGATCATTGCCATGTCATAGCGATCGGCTCGCTTCAGTGAGTTCATTGGTATCGGGATTGTGGCGTGATCGATCGCCATACGTGGCGTCGGCGCCAAGGCAACGATCGGCTGCTGGCGGCCGATCGGTAGTCAATAAGGTTTCGGCCAGGCCGTTCGTAGCCGACTAGGCGATCGACTACGAAGCGGCCCGATGATCGTGAGGTCCATCGATCATCGCAAGAGTTCCGTTGGACTACAACGGTCGGGATCCGACGTGTTCGGAGGCCGTTGTAGTGACGGCAGTCGACTGCCAAGGGCGGCAGTCGACTGGTGGCGGCCAACGGGAAGAAGTTAGCCCTCTCTATAAAAAGAGAGGGTGTAAGCCTTTGAGAGGCTAATGCTCATATTCCAAACAATCTTCCTAGTGCCCCACAAGCTCTAAACTCTTCTTACCTGTTCTTACTCCATTCTATTTTTAAGAAGAGTGTGCTTGATTTGTAAAGGTTACCTCCACCTAGCTTGGTGCAAAGGAGAGACCATTTAGTGGATTGGTTTAACGGAGTGATTCACCGAGGACGAATCAGGGACCGTGGATTAGCGGCGTAGCCGTGAACCACGTTATACCATCGTGTTAGCATTTGTTTTATTGTTTGTCTTTTGCTTTGTATTTGTATATTCCGCTTGCGCTAATCTTTTGTAGACGAGCAATTTACGACGTCCAACGTACGAGGGCTATTCACCCCCCTCTAGCCGGCCATCCGATCCCCTACAAGTGGTATCAGAGCCAAGGAAATCTTGTCACCGGACTAACCGCCGCAACAAGCCCTACATCAAAAATGGCCAGCTCCAACATCCATCCTCCGAAGTTTGAAGGAGAATTCGCTTGGTGGAAGAAGCGAATGGAGGTATTTTTCGAAACGGATTTTGATATAATGATTACAATGGAATCCGGTTTCGTTTTGCCTAGGGATGAAGAGGGGAAGCCAATAGAGAAATCTAGGTGGACCAAGAGGCAAAGAGAGGAGCACCTTGCAAACTCCAAAGCCAAGCACCATCTCTACAATGTGCTCCCTCAACAAGAGATCAACCGGATCGGAGAATGTGCTAGCGCCAAAGAGATGTGGGAGAAGCTTATAGAACTCCATGAAGGCACATCTGAGGCCAAGCTAGCAAGGAGAGACCTCCTCCGCTCCCAACTATCCAATATAAAACTAGAAAAGGGAGAAAAGGTAACCTCACTACACTCTAGGTTTAAAGAAATTTTAATTGGGCTAACAAGTGTAGGTGAGAAGCTATCAAACCAGGATATGGTAATGAAGGCCATAGATGCCTTTCCCCGGTCCTCAAAATGGAGCTCCATGGTGGACTCATTTTATATCTCCAAGAACCTAGAAGTGAGCACCTTGGAGGAATTCTTTTCAACCATGGAGCTTTAAACTAGGCTTGAAGGAATACAAGAGGAGCCTAGAATTCAACCCTCAAGAGGAGTAGCCTTGATGGCAAACAAGGGAAGAAGAAGATAGAAGTCCCTCCTCCTCATCCGATGAAGCCTCCTCCTCCTCCATGGATAGCACAGATCTAGCCTACATGGTAAGGAAGGTGAGGCGTGTATTTAAGAATTTTAGATTTGATAAATCTAATGATAGGAGTAGAAGACCAAGGGGGAAGGTCATATGCTACAATTGCCAAAGAGAGGGACACATAAGGGACAATTGTCCCCTACTAAACAAAAGCAAAGAAGAGAAGAAAAAGAAAGAAGAGAAGAGGAAGAAGAAGAAGGGGAGCAAGAGAAAGGAAGAAGAAAAGAAGGCAAAAGAAAAGGGGAAGGCCAAAGCATTCAAGGCCAAGACATGGGATGATCCTTCCTCATCCTCTTCATCATCATCGGAAGAGGAGAATGCCTTTGTCACCAATTTGGCCTTGATGGCCTTTGATGACTTGGATTGCTCTTCCTCCGAAGATGAAGGTTCAAGCTCAAGAGGAGAGAGCTCAAATGAAGGGGGAGCTTCTACATCATCCTCATCATCCGAAGAAGAAGAGGACATGGAAACTATGGTAACCAACCTCTCACCTAATAAAATAGTTTCTATGATTTCTAGCTTAACTAAGGACTTATTTAGAGCTAAGAAGAAGAACAAAAGCATGCTAGATCAAATTAAGGACCTAGAACAAAAATTAGAAAAAGCATGCTTAAATGAAAATGAAAATATTTCTTCTAGCTTAGATGATGCATGCTCACATGATTATATGCCTTTAAATGTTAATGATGCATGCATAGAGGAAAATAGGGCATTAAGGGAAAAGGTAGATTACTTAACCAAAGCCCTAGAGAAATTCACAATTGGCTCCAACACCTTAAATATGATCTTAGGGAGCCAAAGAGCTACTTTCAACAAGAAAGGCCTAGGATACAAAGAAAGGAAAAATGAAAAGGCCTATAAATGCCTAATAGCTAGGGGACAAGATAAAAAGAAAGTAATTGCTAGGAAATGGATCCCCAAGGAGTATTTAGTGAACCCAATAGGAAAGAATCTATTTTGGGTTCCAAAATCCATCCTTAAGGGTTAGAAAACCCCTAGGGTAGTCAACCACATGGACCTAACCTATATCATATTTTGGTTGACTTAGGATGACGGGACAACATTTTTTAGATAGTGTTGGGTGATGATAACGTACCCATAAATAGGTAATAATGCTTAAATCATGATGATTAATGTAATTGCTATGTATGTTTTAAATCATGATTTATGTTTTTGAAATTTTGGCACGTTATCATGAGAAATAGGTTTGAATCATGTTTTAGGTAATACTTTATTTAGCATCACATATTACCTAATGCATGGTTATAAATTGATGAAAACATGCATTTCATGATCATAATGTACAATTCATTCATATATGTCATTATGATCATGTTAATTGTTAGGATGATACTTAACCATGATAGAATTGCATGAATATATTGGTTAAGTATATACAAATACCCCCTAGGATGCATTTCACACTCACCATAGGCTACCTTGATTGAAAACTTAGCATGAGTGAGATGTTAGGATGATACAAATGGCCACTAATGCCTATGGCATTTAGATGGTCATTTAAAGTATCAAAAATAGCAATAATAGACCAATCATGGGGAAGGCTTATGTTTAATTCATAGACATATTGCCCAAAGATCATGGTTGGATATTTCATATGTTTTCAAAACAATTTCTTAATCTAAAATCTATGTATTCATGTTTTGGAACAATTCAAAGCAAGACTAGGTGTTGAAATGGATACTAACATGCTCAAAAAACTAGTGGTTTTTCAAGTGTTTGGATTTTTGGCAAAAACAAGAAAATATAATGGATTTTCATGAAAAACTATTTTTCATTGATAGATATACTTAAAAGAAATATGTTCCCCAAATTTCATGATTTTTCAAATTTTCTGGAATTTATAATGCATTTAAATTGTAGAAAATCAAAATTTGGATTCCTTTGTGCGTCATTGCCATACGATGATGATCGGTGGTAGCTATAGAATCGAACATTGAAGGCCGATTTTAGTTTGTAAACCAACAAGTGGTACCCAATTTTAAATCAACTTGTCTTATTTTCCCTCCATTATACTTGATGCCATGAGCTTATGACTTAGTGTTATTCTTTTTGATGGTGTCAAAGGGGGAGAAATAATTTATGTTTAAGTTAATCATTTTAGGGGGAAGAAATATATTTTAGGGGGAGAAATATATGATAGGGGGAGAAAATTTGCATAGAGAGTTTCATGGATTAAGGGGGAGTTGCATGTTGCTATATCATGTTTATCTTTACATGCTTTCTTACCTTAAAATTTATATCAAATGTTTTACCTAACTTAAACGGATTGCCACACATCAAAAAGGGGGAGATTGTTAGGGCAATCTCTTGCCATAATATGGTTTTGATGGTGTGGCAAAGGGTTTAAGTTAGTTTGATATGTTGATTTGATATGTGCGTTGAAGTCGTGCAGGACTTAGTAATTCGCACATAGAGCCGTGGCGAGTTTCACATCTCATGACTCGTGCCTTGAGTCGGTGAAGGATAGCTTTGTGGAAGCCGTGCGCTTGGAGCATCCGAGGGACCGCCGGACGAGAAGCTTGGAGTGAAGCCGGAGGAAGTAGACTTCGAGGCAAGAGACGCGAAGGAGCATTGCAGAGCCGTGCGCTGATCTGAGGGGCGTGGCGAGAATGAAGAGAACCGAGGCTAGGGACTCAGAAATGAGTGGCGATTGTAACCCGGGAAGGGTAGCTCTTAGGTGAAACTTGGCCAGCCATTTGGCCAAGTGTCGGATGGTTTTCGACAGCACGGTCGTACCGCCATGTCATGGCGCGGCCGCTTCTAATCAGTGAGTTCGGCGGTATACGATGGCGGGATTAGCCAGCGATCGGCGCCATCGATGGCGCGATCGCAACGTGCGATCGTCGCTAAAAGCGTGATCGGTAGTCAATAAGGTTTGACCGAACCGTTCGTAGCCGACGGCGACTACGAGGCGGCCGACTGATGAGGTCCATCAGTCGACTGCCAAGAGTTCCGTTGGACTACAACGGTCGGGATCCGACGTGTTCGGAGGCCGTTGTAGTGACGGCAGTCGACTGCCAAGGGCGGCAGTCGACTGGTGGCGGCCAACGGGAAGAAGTTAGCCCTCTCTATAAAAAGAGAGGGTGTAAGCCTTTGAGAGGCTAATGCTCATATTCCAAACAATCTTCCTAGTGCCCCACAAGCTCTAAACTCTTCTTACCTGTTCTTACTCCATTCTATTTGTAAGAAGAGTGTGCTTGATTTGTAAAGGTTACCTCCACCTAGCTTGGTGCAAAGGAGAGACCATTTAGTGGATTGGTTTAACGGAGTGATTCACCGAGGATGAATCAGGGACCGTGGATTAGCGGCGTAGCCGTGAACCACGTTATACCATCGTGTTAGCGTTTGTTTTATTGTTTGTCTTTTGCTTTGTATTTGTATATTCCGCTTGCGCTAATCTTTTGTAGACGAGCAATTTACGACGTCCAACGTACGAGGGCTATTCACCCCCCTCTAGCCGGCCATCCGATCCCCTACATCATCTACATACAAGACAAGAAATACAACTGTGCTCCCACTATTTCTCTTGTAGACACAAGGTTCATCTTCATTCTTGATGAAACCAAACTCCTTGATTGCATCATCGAATCGAAGATTCCAGCTTCGAGAGGCTTGCTTTAGTCCATAAATGGACCTTTGCAGTTTGCATACCTTTCCAGGATGCTTTGGATCTTCAAAACCCTCAGGCTGTGTCATGTACACATCCTCGAGTAGCTTTCCATTCAGAAAAGCGGTTTTGACATCCATCTGCCAGATCTCATAATCGTGGTAGGCTGCAATAGCAAGTATGATCCGAATGGATTTAAGCATCGCAACTGGTGAAAAGGTTTCATCATAGTCAATACCATGAATTTGTTTGAATCCTTTAGCCACCAATCTACCTTTATAGGTATGCTTATTACCATCCATCTTTACTTTAAAGACCCACTTACACCCAATGGGTTTTACCCCTTCAGGTGGATCAACCAAAGTCCATACTTGGTTAGTGTACATGGATTCCATTTCGGATCTCATGGCCTCTAGCCATTTCTCAGAATCTGGGCTCTTCATAGCTTCTTGATAGGATGTAGGCTCGTCAAGATCGACAATACAATACGTCACCGTTGTCACCAAGAGAAAAGAATATCTCGGGTTGACGACGGATCCTATCAGATCTAAGAAGTGGTTGGTCTACTTGTACAGGTGTTTGCTCAATATCTCTTTGGGCAACAATTTCCTAATCCACAATACTTTGTTGTTCCTGTTCATTTTCCATCGAAGCCTTAGTGTTATCGTCATCTTGAACTTCTTCAAGATGAATTTTACTCCCACTAGTTTTTCTAGAAATAAATTCTCTTTCTAGAAAGATAGCATTTCTGGCAACAAACACCTTGCCAAGTGTGGGATTGTAAAAGTAATATCCCTTAGTTTCCTTGGGATATCCTACAAAATAACACTTATCTGATTTGGGTCCTAGTTTATCTGAGACTTGACGTCTAACATAAGCTTCACAACCCCAAATCTTTATAAAAGACATTTTGGGACTCTTCGATCCATATCGTATATGGTGTCTTTTCTACGGCTTTTGATGGGACGCGATTAAGTGTGAAAGCAGTTGTCTCTAGAGCTAGTCCCCAAAAGGAAGTAGGTAGATCAGTCTGACTCATCATTGATCGTACCATATCTAATAGAGTATGATTTCTCCTTTCAGATACACCATTCCATTGTGGTGTTCCAGGTGGAGTGAGTTGGGATATTATCCCACACTCAGCCAGGTGATCACGAAACTCTTGACTAAGGTATTCACCACCTCGATCTGATCGAAGTAGCTTAATACGCTTACCAAGTTGGTTTTGTACTTCATTCTTGAATTCTTTGAACTTTTCAAAGGATTCTGACTTATGTCTCATCAAATATAAGTAGCCAAATCTACTCATATCATCAGTGAAAGTAATAAAGAACTTATAGCCTCCTCTGGCTTCGACATTGAAAGGGCCACATACATCAGTATGTATGAGTCCTAACAAGTCCATCGCTCTCTCGCCATGTCCATTAAATGGATTTTTAGTCATCTTTCCTAAAAGACAAGATTCGCATACCTCATATGATTCAAAATCAAATGAGTCCAATAATCCATCTTTATGGAGTTGGGATATGCGTTTTTCATTTATGTGACCTAGGCGACAGTGCCAGAGATATGTTTGGTTCAAATCATTCGATTTGAACCGTTTGGTATTTACGTTATATATTGGGTTTTCTAAATCTAGAACATAGAGACCATTCATAAGTGGTGCATTACAATAAAACATTTCATTCAAATAAATGGAACAACATTTGTCCTTTATTATAAAAGAAAAGTTTTTCTTGTCTAAACAAGATACAGAAATTATGTTCTTTGTCAATGCAGGTACATATAAGCACTCCTCTAGTTCTAAGATAAGCCCAGTGGGCAAAGACAAAGAATATGTTCCTACAGCTACAGCAGCAACTTTTGCGCCATTGCCTACTCGTAGGTCCACTTCGCCTTTTGCCATTAGTCTACTATTTCTCAGTCCCTGCACATTAGTACAAATGTGAGATGCACATCCAATATCTAATACCCATGTAGAAGAAATAGATAGATTAACTTCTATAACGTGTATACCTGAGGTAGAAGTCCCACTTCTTTTCTTCTTTATTTCCTCAAGGTAGACTTTGCATAGTTCGCCAAAGGTCCAGTCTCACCGCAATGGAAACAGTCCCCTTCCTTAGGTACTTTACCTTTACCCTTTGAAGTGGATGAATTGGCCTTGCCTTTGGCTTGGGTCTTACCCTTGCCTTTGCGCTTACCTTTGTCCTTTTTGACCATTAGTACGTTACTAACTTTCTTCTTGAGATTCGGTTCAGCAGTTCTTAACATGCTGAGAATCTCAGGCAAAGGATTATCAATTTCATTCATGTTATAATTCATGACGAATTGATTATATGTTTCCGGCAACGATTGCAGGATAACATCGGTTGTCAATTCTTGGCTCAGTGGAAAACCTAGTCTTTCAAGGTTCTCAACGTACCCAATCATTTTAAGTACGTGAGTTCCTACAGGTGTTCCTTCTTGCATCTTGCATGCAAAAAGAGCCTTAGACACTTCAAAACGCTCGTGCCTGGCTTGTCCTTGATATAGTTGTTTCAAATGCTCAACCATATCATAGGCATCCATGTTCTCATGTTGCTTCTGAAGCTCAGAGTTCATGGTTGCAAGCATAAGGCATGACACATCTAATGCGTCATCTTGATGCTTCTTATAAGCATCTTTTCAGCACGAGTGGCCGCAGGGGCAGGTATTTCAGGGGTAGACTGCTCTAGGACATACAGTTTGCATTCTTGCTTGAGGATAATCCTCAAGTTCCTATACCAGTCAAGAAAGTTCGCTCCATTGAGCTTGTCCTTCTCAAGGACAGATCGCAAGTTGAGGGGGTGTGTCGTGTTAGATGACATGGTGATCTACAACAATAAAATGCAAAATTAAGTATCATACCTAAGTCATTTAATTAGGCCTTTAATTAAATGAGGCTCCCACTAAATTCTCATAGCTTTGATATGAGCTAATCATTAATGTAGGCAAACACTTTTCGCTTACATCATTAGCTACTATTTAGCTATAAATTTATATGGGATAAAGATCCACATCATAATTCGTCTTGAGTTAGCTTTGGCTAATCGCCCAAGACGTAGTATGATTAGGTAGGCAATCTTTTGCCAATTACATCTGATGTAACTCTTTAATAGCTTTGGTTAAGTTTAGATTAGTTTAGTGCTTATTCCTAAACCAGCTTCCAGGCTGTGGCGAGGCACAGAGGCCTTCTTGGATATCGGAGCAACGACCACTTCTAAGACAAAGCTGATTTTCGGAAATCACACAAAACTAATTTTAAAACTTATGTTCAAAGCTAATATATGCCTCTACTTTCTTAACTAATTAAGAAAAACTTAATTAAGTCTTAACCAAGTTTGATAGTGGGACATCACGATTGTCCACTCGCACTCTTCCAGGATAAAATGCATTGCTTTGCTTTGGCAAACCCAATAACAAATGATCGAGGAAGTAGTGAGTACCAAACTTTGGTAGGCATATCGTATTTGACTTATTAAGATATAAAAACATGCATCATATACATATTAGCATACATCACATATAAGCTAAACTAACATGCATCACATACATATTAAACTAAGCGTGTCATGGTTATGGCCCTTATTCTACAATCTTCTCAAGCCAATGAAAAGATTGATTGGTCAACCTAGGGATAGTATCTTCTCCCAAGTGTTTCCTTTTGGTTGTCTTGTGTGTTGACTTCCTCCTTGTAACCTCATCATCCAATGGACCCTCCATCTTTGTTTTGTATATTACAAAAGGAGAAATACTCGAGTTACATTCGAGTCTAAAACTAATTTTTACAACAAGAATTTTAGGAGAAAGGCACGACACGCAGGCCGTATTAAGAATTACAACACACAATCACAAACTTTTGGGACTAGGCCATAACCATGCACCATGTCAATTTTAACTTTTAAAAGACATCGGATATTTTATTATGTTTGAAAAATTGCTAATGCAATTATCAACTCATAATAAAATTTATCATACTTCTATATCATATAAAAAATAGAGAAAAACAATTTTTATACGATCTTTATAAGTGGCTCGATACCCTTTGTAGGGAATTCTTTATGCCAAATAGCATATGCGCAACGGAAAAATTAGGATCCTTCCTAGTGATCCTTCAAAGAAAACCTCACAAAATAAATTTCTCTAAAACCAAACCTATCTTATAGGAGAGGATTACCTTTGTTGCGTGCCCTTGTTAATCCCGCTTTTCCTTTTGGTTTGTTGGATCTTTAGCACGTTCAAATGTCCGTGCCTCTATATGTATCCACACGAGCAAGCTCTTGTCTCACAAAAGAAACTAGAAGAGCTCTCCTTTCCTTCTTGCTAGAGAAGTCCCTAAAAGAGAGGAAGCTAAGGAAAAAGAGAAAGGAAGAAGAAGACTATTCTTCTTGCTAGCCTACACTCACAAAACCACACAACAAAGCTTCCACCAAGCTCTCAAGCTTCACACAACAACCAAAAAATCTTGCTTTGGCCGTCCACTCCATGGAGTCTTTTATAGGGTTGGAAAAACCCTTTCACCTCCTAACATTCAATGCAATCCATTGCATTGAGACACAATCAAACAAGGAGTTGGCTTCCTTGTTTGGCCGGCCACTTAAGGAGACAAAAACCACTTTGTCTCCTTCCACCTCATCTAGCTTAGGTGGCATGCTTATGTGGCATGCTTGTGTGGCATTCATGCATGTTGAATTAATCTTATTAATTCAATAAGCTTATGTTATCATATTGAATTAATCTCATTAAATCAATAAGGTAACATATTGAATTAATCTCATTAAATCAATAAGCTAAAATTCTCATTAAGCTTAAAGTCCAAAAACCATTTTGTACTTAAGCTTATTCCCAAATTATTCTAGTCAAACTAGAATGCACTAATTCTTCTAATCATCATGCTCTTTGTGTGTGACCCTATAGGCTCTCATAACGCGTTGGCGTGGATCTAAACTCTTTAGATACACAAGCAATGGCGATCTAGCAATACATCATTGCTACCCAAATTCTGAAAATAAGTCAAGATCCGACTAACCTTTCCGTGACTACTATAATGTATGACCGTGTCCTTCTATCCTTGATATCAGATTGACTAATGAGGCATAGACCGTGTCATCCTCGATCAATCTATGTGTTTCTTGATCCCTGAGTAAACTAACTCAAACAAATGAGCTCAATATCTCATATTGACTCATTTGAGCATGGCCATGCATTTTAGTAGTTCTACTCAATCAAGGGGCCCACCGATATCACTCTCGTCATATGAGAGGGATAGATCCCATCTACATCACTCACATCATTCCGCATAATTTGTTATATACCCAGTAATCGCCTTTATGGTCCACCCTGTTACGGGTGACGTTTGACGATACCAAAGTACATAATTCCTTATGTAGGGAACCGTAGTGACTTCAGGTTCGAGGACTATTCATACCAATAGTCACATGAGAAAGTTTATGACACTCATATAACGATCCATGAAACTTTCTCATGGCGGGTCAGTTCAGTATATATTCTCTAATATATACCCATGTGTCAACTTAATATCATATATCCATGACTTGTGAGATCAAGTCATCAATCGACCTACATGCTAGTCTTTATGTATTAATATTGCCCTTGCATATTAATACTTGACTAGGAATATTTAGGAAAGTATTCTCTACAGCCTCTCATAATCAATTCTGCCAATTGATGTGCTGTAGATAAGAACCTACTTTTCTAGGGCATTATTATATTTAATTTAGCTGGCACAAGCAAGATGTAAATATAATAACCAATCCTTTGCCTTTATTGAATATGATACAAAATGTTCCCTTTTCAACCATCACATGATTGGCTCTAGGGCTATAACTAACACTTATGTGAAGCGGACTGTATCAGACAAATTGGATGCTAAGTCTGATAAATGTCTATTTATTGGATACCCTAAGGAAACAAGGGGTTACAATTCTATCATCCTGTGGAACAAAAGGTGTTTGTTTCAAGGCATGCTGTGTTTCTAGAGAAAGAGTTTCTCTTGCAAGAAAACAGTGGGAGTGTCATCGAGCTTGAGGAGGCTCGAGAGACTCAAATAGACATTAATGAGATACCTGGTGAAGCACAACAGCCGACAACTCATAGTGATGAGCAATCGGCTAGACCTATTGTAACACCACATCTTCGTAGATCTGGTAGAACACGCAATATTCGTGAGAGATATGGATTTCTCGTAAGTGAATCGAACGACGTGTTACTCATTGATGATGAGGAGCCTACCAGTTATGAAGAAGTGCTAACAAGTTCAGAAAGGGATAAGTGGCTTGGTGCCATGAAGTCAGAAAGGGATTCCATGTATGAAAACCAAGTTTGGAACTTGGTTGACCCACCTGAAGGCATAAAGCTTATAGGGTGCAAGTGGGTTTTCAAGAAGAAAACCGACATGGATGGTAATGTGATTACCTATAAGGCTAGATTGGTGGCGAAAGGATATCGTCAAAAGCAAGGTGTTGATTATGACGAAACCTATTCGCCTGTAGCTATGCTTAAATCCATTCGGATGCTCCTGGCCATAGCAGCTCATTATGATTATGAGATATGACAGATGGATGTGAAAACAGCTTTCCTTAATGGAAACCTGCTCGAGGACGTGTATATGATACAGCCTGAGGGTTTCACATCGGTTGATAAAACCAAGGTATGCAAATTGCGATGGTCCATTAATGGATTAAAGCAAGTATCCAGGAGCTGGAATATCCGTTTTGATGAGACCATCAAAAAGTTTGATTTCTCACAAAATCCAGACGAACCTTGTGTGTACAAGAAGGTTAGTGGGAGTGCAGTCGTGTTCCTAGTATTATATGTTGATGACATATTACTTATAGGAATCGATGTTTCAATCTTACAGTCAGTTAAGGTTTGGTTATCCAAGACATTCTCCATGAAAGACCTGGGAGAAGCAACCTACATCCTTGGGATTAAGATCTATAGAGATAGATCGAAACGGTTGCTTGGTCTTTCACAGTCTACATATATAGACCGAGTGCTAAAGAGGTTTAGCATGTCGGAATCCAAGAAAGGTTTCCTACCCATCAGGCATGGGGTACACCTTTCGAAGTCTATGTGTCCGTGCACAGAAGATGAGAGGATTTGCATGAGTAAGATTCCCTATGCATCCGCAATAGGATCTATCATGTATGCTATGTTATGTACGAGGCCCAATGTATCGTATGCTCTTAGTGTCATTAGCAGATACCAGTCTGATCCAGGAATGGATCATTGGGTGGCTGTTAAGATGATCCTTAAGTACTTAAGAAGAACTAAGGATACGTTCCTAATATATGGAGAAGGGTACATGGTGATACGTGGGTATATGGATGCCAGCTCCAGACAGACAAGGATGATTTCATGTCTCAGTCTGGGTATGTATTCACCTAGAATGGAGGCGCGATAAGTTGGAAAGGTTCCAAGCTTGACACTATAGCGGATTCTGCCACTAAGGCAGAATACATTGCAGCTTTGGAAGCAGCAAAAGAAGCGGTTTGGATCAAGAAGTTCATCTCTGAACTTGATGTGGTCTCATCAATGATCCAAACATGTGCTTCGCCACTATCATCTTATCAGAGAGATCATCAGTAGGAACGAAATACAAATCGAGAAAATTCCCACTGAAAGGAACTTAGCGGATCCTTTAACTAAGGCATTACCTCAAAATAAGTTTGAGGGTCATGTTAGAGCTTATGGTATTGGATACCGTAGCGATTGACATTAGGCCAAGTGGGAGTCTGTTAGTAATATATGAGAGATGTCCTAAGGCAATCGCCTTATGTATGAACCATTTATATGATAAATGAAGATTCACTATTTGAGTATACATGTTTTATGTATTTGATTGGATCTTAAACTCATTTACTGAATGTCCACGATACGATTCACAACATGAGAGAATTTGTGATTGGATCACAACTAGTGAGTATCTCTACATGTGTAATTGTGATGTATCGGAATTATCCCTAGTCGATGAATTAATGGATTTGGACACCATCAATTCTGTCGAGACTAGCACGAGGTATACTCCTTGGTGTATCCAAGCGGTGATTCTCATTTGGAGACATAGTGATGTCCGAGTTAATCGGGATGCTAGTTATGGTAACTAGTTCATTGAGTGACCAAATTGTAAGACTTCATATGGTTCTCTCGCATATATAGATATGTCAATGAAGTTCTTATCGGCTTAAGTGCGATGTTCCTTCGACTTATGTATTCAAGTCATCTTGATCATGGAGACTTATGCTTTGACATCTTAAGCAAACATCTCTAAGGAGATGTGGACCCGGATGATTGGGTATAAGTCAAGTGATCAAGGTGTTTGAATAGCCTATAAAGGATTCACCACTCCTTGCGAGGAGATGTATACCCATGGCCTCTCGCCGATTGTTACTAAAGTCTTGGCCAAAGCATTACATGTTTAGAGTAAGGTACTCTTGATACATGTGGAGTAACTAGAATCCAGTAGGACGAGAAATGATACTTGGGCTAGGTGTGGCGTAGTCGACCTAGTGAGGTGACACATTAGACCATGTCCTTACCCAAGTGGGTATAAGATGAGTGAAGGGAATGGGGCACGAATCATTCGAGCTGCTGAAGGGTTTCAGAAATAGTTCTGGATCAACCGTTGATCTTTTCGGTTAATTGGGGATCATGATGTACTACTAGGTGACACTCATGATCATTCTATAATTAATGGTTAATTATAGACGGCCAACATAAACCGAGAACCTATTTGGTCACACGCACAACGAGCGTAATCCAAAGGATTTAAAATGATCTTGAGAATGGGATTCTCAGACCGAGAGAAACAAGGTTTGGTTGGACCAAACATGAAGCGAGCATGAAATCGTTTCAGTCGCAATGGAAGCGTGGATGGGCCGTGTCTTATGAAGACATAATGGATGAACCAAAATGGTTTGGTTCTAATCCAATGGAGGAGAATAAACCAAAGGGTTTGGTTTATTTTAAACGAATGAACCAAAAGTTGGTTCGGTTTGTTTTAACTTAAAATAAACCATCATGGTTTGGTTTATTTTAACTTATCTTAATGGAGCGGGTTAACGGGCCTAATGGTTATGATCCAATGACCATTAAGAGAATTAGTTCTCTATAAAAGAGGGCTTAATGGATAATTAAGCCCTAATCCAAAACCCTTGCCCTAAGGTTGCCGCCCACCTCATCCTTGGAGATTTCGGCGCCAACCCTAGGTGTGCCGCCCAGCTTGTTGTGCCGCCGTCCATTTCCTTGCCGGCGTCCAAGCTTCAGCTAGTGAACCCTCCGGCGACCCTCCGGTGATCTTCCTAGGCCTCGGTGAAAAGGTGAGCATTTGGCTTCCTTGTTTTGGCCGGCGCCTACTCCTCCACCAAGCTGTCCAGTTTTCTGGACAGCTTCTTCTCCTTTCGTCGGAGCGTCATTTGGACAATGGTTAGAGCTCCGAGAGTGGCTAACTTATCGGAGATATGATCTTCGGTAATCCTCTGAGGTGGAGGACAAAGAATTTGTCAATTGGTTGACGAATACCTCTCCGGAGAAACGAGTTTTGAGAACTCGTATTAGGATCCGAATTTGGATTCGGATCGTAATCATCTCTCGATCACGTCGTCTTCAACACGAGGCTAGTAACTCGTACGAAGACGAAGCTCGTGGCTTAGCGAAGTCATCCCGAGGAACTCGGCGTGGATACAGATAGAGACGATTCTAGCGAGGATCGTTCCGGTTGATGCCGTTCCCGCTACACGTCATACGAAAGGTATAACGTAGATAAATTTCCTTTTATTGCAAATTTAAATTTACGGTTATGTCTACACTTGTTGTAATATGCATGCGTGTGTTGTAATAAATGTAGATTTATTATTTTTATTGCTTCCGCTGTGTTCATGTTTACGAAACGTGATCGAACACACACACGTCGCGGTGCCGGAAACCCAACATTTAATTCTTCCACCATGCATATGTTTACGAAATATGTTCGAACACACACTCGCCGCAGTGTCGGAAACCCAACAGTCGTATCAGAGCCCAGGTTGTGTTTTAACATAATCGTAAAATTGTTTTGCGATAGTCGTAATTATATTTATGGAAATTTGTTGCTTTTGGAATGTTTAGAAGTATTTATGGAAATTTTCTAATTTTGGAAAGTTTAGAAGTATTTATGGAAATCTTGTACTTTTGAAAATTTTAGAAGTATTTATGGAAATTTACACTTTCCATAAATAAAATATTTGATTAGATTTGGAAATTTGTTTCCTAATTTAATCATGATTTGATTTGGGGAATCAAATCTAAAATATATTTTATTTTCATAAATAGTTTTGACAATTTAAAAAATCTATTTCCTAAATTAAATTTGACTTTCCTTAATTGAAACCTTCCATAAATAAAATATGTGATTAGATTTGAAAATTTATTTCCTAATTTAATCATGATTTGATTTTGGGAATCAAATCTCAAACATATTTTATTTCCATAAATAGTTATGACATATAAGGAAATTTTGTACATGCCATAATTGTTTGTCATGTAATTGCATTAGATGCATATCATTATGCCATGCGTGTCGTGATATGTAGATGTATGTCATGTATGTCATGTCATGTAGATAATAGTTATTTGCATGCAAAGAGGATGAGACATTAAATACCCTTAAACAATATTAAAGCCTACACCTTCCATTAATATGGTTAGAACCAGAGTTTTGTTTCTTGTTTGGATTTTAGACTCTCTCCAAGCCCGGCTCGAACCCGAACATGTTCAAACGATGGAATAGTTTAATACTAATATGGTAAGAGACAGAGGTAAATCGTTAGCTTTGGTTGTTGGACTCTCTCCAAGCCGGGCTATTTGGTTGAATGCGGTCTAACCATATTAAAACTATTTCTCGATTAATGGGTTGACTTTAACCTGGAGCATCGGTTTGTTGGACTCTCTCCAAGGTCGATGTGAAATGATGTGAAGTTGGGTGTTATGCATATGATGCATACTTGTTAATGAGTTAACAACCCGATGTATGTATGAACATTCAATTAGTTGATAACACATTGTGATAGTTGTATATATGTAATATGCAATCGGTATACTTGATAGCTACCATTGTAGCTATGAATGGCTTGTTGGACTCTCTCCAAGGTTGTTCATATCTATGTTGGATATCAGCCCATTTGGAGATGGACCTATGATCTCCCGAAGTGATTTTGGGGTTTTTAAATTCGAAAAATGAATGAGATTTGTAAATGCATGTTGATGCATTTTTCCATCTTTCTCATATATGCTCTATTTTGTATTTCTAGGTTAATCGATTGATCATGACGTCTTTGAATTTGTGCACTATTTTGGATTCAAATAAAATGACTGGGCCTAACTTCTTGGACTAGCTTAGAAACTTGAGAATTGTTCTCAAGACAGAAAAGCTCGTGTATGTTCTCGAAGAGCCTCTTCCCAACCGTCCTAAGGACGATGCAATTCCAGACCAATTGTTGGCCTATCAGAAACTTGTGCCTGATTTTGAACTGGTGAGTTGCATCATGCTAGCCGCGATGGTACCCAAGCTGCAAAAGTAGCATGAGCATATGGATGCTAATACCATAGTCTTCCATCTTCATGAGTTGTTTGATAAGCAAGCGAGATCCGAAAGGTTCGAAGTCTTCTGGCTCCTCTTCACCTCTAAGATGCAAGAAGGTTCAACTGTAGTACAATTTGTGCTAAAGATGAATGGGTACATCGAGAGGATGGCTACCCTCGAGTTTGTGATGGATCATGAATTAAGTATTTGACTTAATTCTGTATATTTTGCACAAGAGTTCTCACAATTTATGATGATTTAACGGATGAACAAACTTGAATCAACTATTCCTGAGCTCCTCAATATGTTGAAGACTGTGGAGTGTTCTGTGAAGCATGAGGAGAAGGTGGTTTTGTTAGTTGATTCCACAAAGAATGGTTCTAAGAGGAAGTCAAAGGAATAGAAGAAAGGGAAGAACAAAAAGGCTAAGAAGGTGGAACCAACACAAAAGGGCACTTGCCATCATTGTGGCAAGGAGGGCCACTGGCGAAGAAACTGCAAGATTTATCTTGAGTCCGTGAAGAAGAAGAAGGCATCCGATGCCCCATCCCTTCAAATATCTTCGTTATTGATTGTCATTCTATTTCCTTAGACACTTGGGTATTGGATATTGGGTGTGACTCACATATATGTAATGACATACAGGGGCTAAGGAATAGAAGAAGACTCGTCAGAGGAGAGTCAAATTTGTGAGTTGGCAATGGAGCAAAGGTTGCTGCGGTCGCCATCGGAACTTATTTGCTGAAGCTCCTTAGTGGACTAGTCTCAAAACTTGACAATTGCTATTATGTTCCTTCTCTAATAAAGAACATTGTTTCTATTTCCTACTTAAATAGAAATTGTTATCATTTGACGTTTAGTAACAATTATTGTTATATAACTTTAAATTGCGTACTTTATGGGACTGGAACTTTGAGCAATGATATTTATACATTGGACGTATCTAGTGACATTTTCAATATCGAAGCGAGCAGCAAGCATGCTCGAAAAGATAATCAATTAGACTCCTTCATGTGGCATTGTCATCTTGGCCATGCAAGCAAGAAACGCATGTCCAAATTACACTAATGTAGAATTCTGGAATTGTTTGAACTGGATTCATACAATACATGCGAATCATGCTTAAAAGGAAAGATGACTAAGTTACCTTTTACAAGAAAAGGTGAACGGGTGGGAGAGTTGCTTGATCTAATACATACTGATGTATGCGGACCTATGTCAACTCAAGCTCTAGGAGGCTATAGCTACTTCATTATCTTCATCGATGATCACTCACGGTTTGGGTATGTGTTCTTGATGAAACACAAGTCTGAAGCCTTTGAAAGGATCAAAGAATTCAAAAATAAAGTAGTGAAACAACATGACAAGAGTATTAAAATACTTCGATCGGATCAAGGTGGTGAATACTTAAGTCAAGAGTTTCTAGATTATCTAAGAGACAATGGTATATTGTCTCAAGAGACTCCGCCATATACATCGCAGCATAATGGTGTATCTGAGTGGCGTAACCGGACCTTGTTGGACATAGTCAGGTCAATGATGAATCATGCAAATCTTCCCAAGTCCTTTTGGGGCTATGCACTTCAGACAGCTATTTACTTGCTAAACAGAATGCACCAAGGTAGCCTCCACTACTTCATATGAGATATGGAATAGTAAGAAACCTCATGTATCTTACTTGAAGATATGGATGTTGGTAACGTACTATTCCTCGGAAGGCTCATCGGCTCCCATGTCCCCGGATTAAAATTTTCACCAATGAAAACTAATCCGGATGGGATGAGTTTCCTATGCACAACCAATTCGTCGTCGTGCCAACGACTCGAGCAATCACTTAAACAAACTTGTTGTTCAAGCAATCAACTCTTCTAGTCGGTTAGCCGCAGAAGAGACGACGGACGGATCGCCGGTCTTTGTGTTTCTTATCGGGGTCCATGATTATACAAATACATGCAAATGTAAACTAGTATAATCAACATATACTAACATAAATAACATAAGCTAGCATATCAATAAGAACATGCAAAGAACAATAATAAAAGTTGTAAAACGTTTATACCTCTTGATCTTCTATCGTATGTCCTAACCTCCTTGTAGACTTCGTGTGGGCGAAGATCCTCCACAAGTTGAACCTTCCTAAATCTTCTTCAATCCAAAGAAAGAAGAACTCTCTTTCCCTTCTTGCTTGAGCCAACCACCAATCCTCAAAGGATTGATGCCGCCGGCCCCAAGAATAGAGAGAACAAAATGGAAACATAACTCATCTCTTATCTAGAACCAACCATCAAGCTTTAAGCATGATGTTTGCCGCCGGCCCAAAGAGAGCAAAAGGATTGCCGACCAACCTTGAAGAAGGTTGCCGCCGGCCAAGAGAAGAGGAGAGGATGCTCCCGCCATGAGATGAAGATGAGAAGCTTCTCCCTTCCCTCCTTGCCGCCGGCCACATCCCATAGGCCATGGGCGCCACCCAACCATTAGGGTTCTAAACCCTAATGGTTGCCACCCATGCATTAGGGTTCTCAACCCCAATCTTGCCGTCCAAGCATTAGGGTTCTCCACCCTAATTCTTGCCGCCCATGGTCTCTCCAAAACCCTAATCCTTGGCCATTTACTTGCCTCCCAAGCCAAGAAGCTCTATTTATAGAGTTAGGCTTAAGCCTTGTTTTAATCTCCACCGTCTGTTCTAGGGTTTTAATCTCAACCGTCGGATCTAGGGATTTAATCTCAACCATCGGTTCTAGGGATTTAATCCCAACCGTCGAATCTAGAGATTTAATCTCAACCGTCGGTTCTATAGATTTAATCTCCACCGTCGGTTCTAGGGATTTAATCCCAACCGTCGGATCTAGAGATTTAATCTCAACCGTCGGTTCTAGATATTTAATCTCCATCATTTGATCTAGACTTCATGAGGTTTATATTAGGCTACGATAGGGACCATGAGGAGGAGTTGGATCTTGGCCACCCGATGGATCGGAGCCACACAAACTTGATCCATCAATGATGTTCCATTCCACTAGAGGATCATCATTGAACTACCTCACCAACCCCCATAAATCAATATGGGCTCCATATATTATTTTTACATCCATCTCCCCGTGTTTAAGATATCGAATGTTCGCCAATTAATTGATTTACTGACCATCAATTAATCAACATCTAACTCCTTGAGTAGTACCACTCAACCTTATCATCATATTGACTAAGTCAACCTGCAGGGTTTACATGATGAACCTTATGAGCTCCTCAAGGGGACATCATCAACCTAATACATAGGACACCGATTCCTCCTATAATCAACGGCACACCATGTAAATAATATCATTTCCCAACTTACCGGGCATATTGATTTAATCCATAGAAATCTCACCCTCTGGTAAATTAAAGAAATAAATACTAAGTACATGTGCCCGTTATTATATCGGGATTAAGAGCATGTACAACATAATATCCGAGGTCCGATTCAATTATGTAGTCAGCAATAAATTGAATCACCTCTATGTCGGTCTTGCTCAATACACCTAAGTGTACTAGTGTAACTCTATGTTCAAGATAAAACAATACCAAGCTACACTACCACCATGCCAATGGTTTGTCCAAAACCATCTTAGTTGTGAGCCTCTACTTATACTCTACAAGGGACTGATAACATGATCTTCTGTGCCACACCCAAGCACCATGTTATCTACAATGTAAAGTATTAGACAATATGTACATATATAAATAAAGTGCAAACAATGATCATGTGATTCTTATTTCAAAATAAAGATGTTCATACAAAAGAGCTAGGCTTTCAGTATACATCCCAACAATCTCCCACTTATACTAAAAGACTATGTTGTCCTTATACTGTCATACATTGGATTCCCCTTCCTTCCACATGCCTATCAAAGCTCTCGCTAGAAGGGCCTTAGTGAAAAGGGTCTACCAGGTCATCCTCTGATGCAATCTAGGCGACAGCAACTTCTACCTCTTTTACGATTTCTCGTATCAGGTGGTACTCGCACTCTATGTGTTTACTAGCCTTATGGGCTCGTGGTTCCTTCGAGTTTGCAACTGCACCATTATTATCACAATAAATTGTGATAGTTCTGGGCAAACCATGTATCACATCCAAGTCCATCAGGAAGTTCCTGAACCACACAGCTTCTTTGGCTGCCACAGGGGCTGCCACATACTCAGCTTCCGTGGTGGAGTCTGCCACGCATTTCTGCTTGACACTCCTCCATACTATGGCTCCACCTCCAAAAGTAAACACAAACCCCGAGGTAGACTTACTGTTATCCCTATCTGATTGGAAATCGCAATCCATGCAACCCACAGGGAGTAATTGGTCTGCCCGATAAACTAGCATATAATCCCTAGTCCTCTCAGGCACTACAATATATGCTTTACCGTAGTCCAATGTCCCTGTCCTGGATTACTCTGATATCTGCTGACCATGCCCACAGCAAAGTAGATATCTAGTCTAGTACAGAGCATAGCATACATTAGGCTTCCTACCGCCGAAGCATAAGGAACTGCCTATATCTCCTCTATCTTTTCAGATGATCTAGGACACATCTCCTTAGATAAAGGAACTCCATGCCTGAAAGGTAGAAAACCCTTCTTGGAGTTCTGCATGCTAAAACGATCCAAAATCATGTCTATGTATGAAGCTTGGGATAAGCACAACATCATTTTCTTGCGATCCTTATAACCTTGATCTCAAGGATGTGTCCTACTTTTCCCAAGTCCTTCATATCTAACTGTTTGGACAACCATGCCCTTACGTCTGATAACACTCTGATATTGTTGCCAACTACCAAAATATTATCTACGTATAGTACAAGAAATACCACTACATTTCCGTCACATCTCTTGTATACACAAGACTCATCCGGACTTTGAATAATCCATAAGACTGATTTACCTCCTCAAAGCGGATGTTCCAAGACCTCGAAGCTTGCTTCAATCCATAAATGGACCGATTAAGCTTACATACAAGATGCTCTTTGCCCTTAGCAATGAATCCCTCTGGTCGCTTCATTTGGATGTTTTCCTCAAGACTTCCATTAAGGAAAGCTATCTTGACATCCATGTGCCACACCACATAATCCATATGAGCTGCTATGCATAAGAGCTCCCAGACCTGACTTGAATCCATGGATTCAATCTCAGTATTCATTGCACTTTGCCAAGATGTTGTATCTATATCTTGGATTGCCTCGTCGTATGTCTAGGGATCAGGTTCATGTTTGCTATGGACCAAATCAGAAGATTCACCCAAGAACATGAATCATAAGAGGCTGTCTAACAACCCTCCCACTACGATGAGGTATCAACTATGTATCCTTTGTGACACACGGTGCAGTGACATGTGGTATATCCTCTTGTACCGGTGGTACTAAAGAAGTGACTTCCCTTTTTAACTCTTCCAGAACAATTTTACTCTTGGGCTTATGGCTTTATCACATAGTCTTCCTCTAGAAATCTGGTGTTCGTGTTAACGATCACCCTTTGATCTCTAGGACTATAAAACAAGTCAGAATAACTCATCATCGATCTAACCATCTACATAAGAGTCCTATTCCTTCGCTCTGCTACACTGTTCTGCTGGGGTGTGTCAGGTGCAGTCAATTGGGATTGAATCTCAGCCTCTGATAAGTAGTTCCTAAACTCTCCCAAGAGGTTGTCACCACCACGATCAGATTGTAGTGTCATCCACATCTTGAATAATCATCTACAAAAGAGACGAAATATTCAAGATTACCTCTTGCCTAGATAGCCATAGGACCACACAAATCAGAATGAACCATTTCTAACACATCTTTGGCTCTATACCCCTTGGCCTTAAAAAGGCCTCTTGGTCATCTTACCCTCCAAGCAAGATTCGTAGGTTGGGAGATCCTCCACCACTAATGAACCCAAAGGTCCATCAGCTTTCAACCTTTGAATTCTGCTTAGGCTAATGTGACCAAGCCTAAGAAGCCAAAGATATGTTTGGTTCATCTTCGAAGGTTCTTTTCTATTATTGGAATTAGAAGATGAGTTATTAACTTCAATTTGCATCGTGGGAGGTCTTGGTTCAAATTTCCTTTCAATGTACCTGAATAGATATTCTCCCTATTCCTTTTTATAACAACTCTGTCATTAAAAGAAATAGAATATCCATCCATAATAATTTAGAAACTGAAACTAAATTCTTTCTAAATAAAGGTACATAAAGGGAATTTTCCAGAACCAAAGTTTTATTATTCTCAAGAGATAAATAAACTTCTCCCACTGCAATAGTCGCTACCATCATGGCATTGCCCAAGTAAATGGTAATCTTCCCTTTAGCTAGTCATCGGGTTTCCTGGAACCCCTGCAAATTGTTGCAGACATGATTAGTGGCTCCCGTATCAACTCACCAAGTGCCGGTAGATATCACCGCTAATCATGTTTCAATGACTAGTCCAAAAGATATATCTTTATTCTGTTTTGGATTGGGACAGTCCTTCTTTCAATGTCCATCCTGCTTGCAAGTGGAGTACTTGCCTTTCGGCTTTTTCACTCTTCCCTGAGATCCTCCCACCATCTTTGCTCCACCTTGTTTCTTCTTCTTCTTGCCTTTCGGCTTAGAAGTAGAAACCCTTTTGAGCAACGATGGCTTGAGGACACTATTTGAAGAGCGCATACTTGTACTCCTTAGCAGATAAGACAATATCTTGAATCTTTTCCAATCAACATTATTTAGGTACAGTAAGTTTATTTCCTTTAGTATCACAGTAAGTGGACTGAAAGTCAACTTTGAAAATCCTAAGAATCACATAGATCATTACTTTAGATTTCAAAAAATTATTGATTCCTCAAACAATAAAATTCGAAATCAACCAACACCTTAAAACACCGAGAATATCGCATGCCACGATAGTGTGGACGTATACGAATTCTACATTTGTAAGAGGAGGTTTTACCCATTAATTTTATTATCTTGTCAACCATACTTTTTGACAAATAAAATTAATAGTTGGTTCCTCTTTGGCCCTATAAATAAAAGCAATGACTCCGATGGGGAGGATACTTTTTATTTGCATCTAAGTGTGCACCATTACACGGTACTAAGGGAATTATTTCGGATTATGTGCCTTACCGCTGTGGAAGTATACACGCTCCTAGATAATTTCCTATAACCATTATTTGACCTAGTGCTCCGCAAACAAACTCATCCGATTGGGAGGAAG
This sequence comes from Wurfbainia villosa, assembly GCA_025175895.1. Taxonomy (NCBI): domain Eukaryota; kingdom Viridiplantae; phylum Streptophyta; class Magnoliopsida; order Zingiberales; family Zingiberaceae; genus Wurfbainia; species Wurfbainia villosa. The sequence continues at coordinate 20,763,389 of CM046004.1, read as the reverse complement.
GCACTCAGAGCTGACGCGCAAGTTTGTTGCATCACATGTCAAATTGTAATGGAGGACGCGGGAATTAATTAAAATATCCCTCTCCCACTTAGTAAATTGAAAATGAGGAATTTTCAAGCACACACAACATGCTTATTATTACTATAGATTTCAATAAAAATTATTGATTCCTCAAACAATAAAATTTTGAAATCAACCAACACCTCAAACACCGAGAATATCGCATGCCACGATAGTGTGAACGTATACGAATTCTACATTTGTAAGAGGAGGTTTTACCCATTAATTTTATTATCCTGTCAACCTTACTTTTTGACAAATAAAATTAATAGTTGGTTTCTCTTCGGCCCTACAAATAAAACTACTTTTTATTTGCATCTAAGTGTGCACCATTACACGGTACTAAGGGAATTATTTCGGATTATGTGCCTTACCGCTGTGGAAGTACACACGCTCCTAGATAATTTTCTATAACCATTATTTGACCTAGTGATCCGCAAACAAACTCATCCGATGGGGAGGAAGGCACTCAGAGCCGACGCACAAGTTTGTTGCATCACACGTCAAATTGTAATGGAGGCCGCGGGAATTAATTAAAATATCCCTCTTCCACTTAGTAAATTGAAAATGAGGAATTTTCAAGCACACACAACATGCATATAAAACAAATCAGCAATAAATATGGAAAAAATAGAATTTTTTTTTCAACTATTATGGCATTGTTCTCCAATATGCATCCCGTCGTGTCGCCACCTCATCCGCTCCTCCTACGCCATGTACGAGTAATCCGGAGATCCGAGCCGAGAATAAAAATTATTTTATTTTACATCCATCGATCCTATACTCCACAAGGGAGTGTACATGAAATCTAGATCGAAAGTAAAATAAAATAAAGAGTGGCTAAACAATGTCGTATTCAATTACAAAAATTAAATACTAATTTAGCCTCGTCAACCCCGAGGATTCAAATAATATACAATCACACACACACAACCACATACACACATATAGCCATAATAGTCGGATCTTATGCCTGTAACCAAAAAGTTAGCCTACGCACATCCTACTATTATCCGGCATACTCAATATATGATATGTGCATGAAAGTAACCGAATCCAAAACACACAAAACCAGAAACCGTGGTTATGATACCATTTGTTGGCAACGTGCTATTCCTCGGATGGCTCAGCGGCTCCCATGTCCCCGGATTAAAATTTTCACTAATGAAAACTAATCCGGATGGGATGAGTTTCCTAAGCACAACCAATTCGTCGTCGTGCCAACGACTCGAGCAATCACTTGAACAAACTTGTTGTTCAAGCAATCAACTCTTCTAGTCGGTTAGCCGCGGAAGAGACGACGGACGGATCGCCGGTTTTTGTGTTTCTTATCGGGGTCCATGATTATACAAATACATGCAAATGTAAACTAGTATAATCAACATATACTAATATAAAGAACATAAGCTAGCATATCAATAAGAACATGCAAAGAACAATATTAAAAGTTGTAAAACTTTTATACCTCTTGATCTTCTATCGTATGTCCTAACCTTCTTGTAGACTTCGTGTGGGCGAAGATCCTCCACAAGTTGAAGCTTCCTAGATCTTCTTTAATCCAAAGAAAGAAGAATTCTTTTTCCCTTCTTGCTTGAGCCAACCACCAATCCTCAAAGGATTGATGCCGCCGGCCCCAAGAATAGAGAGAACAAAATGGAAACAAAACTCATCTCTTATCTAGAACCAACCATCAAGCTGCAAGCATGATGTTTGCCGCCGGCCCAAAAAGAGCAAAAGGATTGCCGACCAACCTTGAAGAAGGTTGCCGCCGGCCAAGAGAAGAGGAGAGGATGCTCCCGCCATGAGATGAAGATGAGAAGCTTCTCCCTTCCCTCCTTGCCGCCGGCCACATCCCATAGGCCATGGGCGCCGCCCAACCATTAGGGTTCTAAACCCTAATGGTTGCCGCCCATTCATTAGGGTTCTCAACCCCAATCTTGCCATCCAAGCATTAGGGTTCTCCACCATAATTCTTGCCGCCCATGGTCTCTCCAAAACCCTAATCCTTGGCCATTTACTTGCCGCCCAAGCCAAGAAGCTCTATTTATAGAGTTAGGCTTAAGCCTTGTTTTAATCTCCACCGTCGGTTCTAGGGTTTTAATCTAAACCGTCGGATCTAGGGATTTAATCTCAACCATCGGTTCTAGGGATTTAATCCCAACCGTCGGATCTAGAGATTTAATCTCAACCGTCGGTTCTAGAGATTTAATCTCCACCGTCGGTTCTAGGGATTTAATCCCAACCGTCGGATCTAGAGATTTAATCTCAACCGTCGGTTCTAGAGATTTAATCTTCATCATTTGATCTAGACTTCATGAGGTTTATATTAGGCTACGATAGGGACCATGAGGTGGAGTTGGATCTTGGCCACCCGATGGATCGGAACCATACAAACTTGATCCATCAATGATGTTCCATTCCACTAGAGGATCATCATTGAACTACCTCACCAACCCCCATAAATCAATATGGGCTCCATATATTATTTGTACATCCATCTCCCCGTGTTTAAGATATCGAATGTCTGTCAATTAATTGATTTACTGACCATCAATTAATCAACATCTAACTCCTCGAGTAATACCACTCAACCTTATAATCATGTTGACTAAGTCAACCTGCAGGGTTTACATGATGAACCTTATGAGCTCCTCAAGGGGACATCATCAACCTAATACATAGGACACGGATTCCTCCTATAATCAACGACACACCATGTAAATAATATCATTTCCCAACTTACCGAGCATATTGATTTAATCCATAGAAATCTCACCCTCTGGTAAATCAAAGAAATAAATACTAAGTACATGTGCCTGTTATTATATCGGGATTAAGAGCATGTACAACATAATATCCGAGGTCCGATTCAATTATGTAGTCAGCAATAAATTGAATCACCTCTATGTCGGTCCTGCTCAATACACCTAAGTGTACTAGTGTAACTCTATGTTCAAGATAAAACAATACCAAGCTACACTACCACCTTGCCAATGGTTTGTCCAAAACCATCTTGGTTGTGAGCCTCTACTTATACTCTACAAGGGACTGATAACATGATCTTCTGTGTCACACCCAAGCACCATGTTATCTACAATGTAAAGTATTAGACAATATGCACATATATAAATAAAGTGCAAACAATGATCATGTGATTCTTATTTCAAAATAAAGATGTTCATACAAAAGAGCTAGGCTTTCAGTATACATCCCAACAATGGAGTTGTCCTGCTTATGTGAAGCGGACTGTATCAGACAAATTGGATGTTAAGTCCGATAAATGTCTATTTATTGGATACCTTAAGGAAACGAGGGGTTACTAATTCTATCATCCTGTGGAACAAAAGGTGTTTGTTTCAAAGCATGCTGTGTTTCTAGAGAAAGAGTTTCTCTTGCAAGAAAACAGTGGGAGTGTCGTTGAGCTTGAGGAGGCTCGAGAGACTCAAATAGACATTGATGAGATACCTGGTGAAGCACCACAACTGATAACTCATAGTGATGAGCCATCGACTGGACCTATTGAGACACCACATTTTCGTAGATCTGGTAGAACACGCAATATTTCTGAGAGATATCGATTTTTTGTATGTGAATCGAATGACGTGTTACTCATTGATGATGAAGAGCTACCAGTTATGAAGAAGTTATGAAAAGTTCAGAAAGGGATAAGTGGCTTAACGCCTTGAAGTCGGAAATGGATTCCATGTATGAAAATCAAGTTTGGAACTTGGTTGACCCACCTGAAGGCATAAAGCCTATATAGGGTGCAAGTGGGTTTTCAAGAAGAAAACCGACATGGATGGTAATGTGATTACATATAAGGCTAGATTGGTGGCGAAAGAATATCGTCAAAAGCAAGGTGTTGATTTTGACGAGACCTATTCACCTATTGCTATGCTTAAATTTATTCGGATGATCCTGGCCATAGCGCCTTATTATGATTATGAGATATGACAGATGGATGTGAAAACAGCTTTTCTTAATGGAAACTTGCTCGAGGACGTGTATATGATACAACCTGAGGGTTTTACTTCGGTTGATAAAACCAATGTATGCAAACTGCGACGACCCATATATGGACTGAAGCAAGCATCCAGGAGCTGGAATATCCGTTTTGATGAGATAATCAAAAAGTTTAATTTCTCACAAAATCTGGACGAACCTTGTGTGTACAAGAAGGTTAGTGGGAGTGCAGTCATGTTCCTAGTATTGTATGTCGATAATATATTACTTAAAGGAAATGATGTTTCTGTCTTATAGTCAGTTAAAATTTGATTGTCCAAGAGATTCTCCATGAAAGACCTGGGAGAAGCAACCTACATCCTCGGGATTAAGATCTATAGAGATAGATCGAAACAATTGCTTGGTCTTTTGCAGTCTACATATATAGACCGAGTGCTAAAGAGGTTAGCATATCGGAATCTAAGAAAGGTTTCCTACCCATCAGGCATGAGATACACCTTTTGAAGTCTATGTGTCCGCGCACATAAGACGAGAGGATTTGCATGACTAAGATTCCCTATGCATTTGCAGTAGGATCAATCATGTATGCTATGTTATATACAAGGCTCGATGTATCATATGTTTTGAGTGTCACGAGTAGATATCAGTCTGATCCAGGAATGGATCATTGGGTGGTTGTTAAGACCATCCTTAAGTTCTTAAGAAAAACTAAGGATGTGTTCCTAATATATGGAGAAGGGGACATGGTGATACACGGGTATACAGATTCCAGCTTCCAGACAGATAAGGATGATTCCAAGTCATAGTCTAGGTACATTTCACCTTGAATGGGGGCGCAGTGAGTTGGAAAAGTTCCAAACAAAACACTATAGCGGATTCTACCACAGAGACAGAATAATTGCAACTTCGAAAGCAACAAAGGAAGTTGTTTGGATCAAGAAGTTCATTTATGAACTTGGTGTGGTTCCAGCCATTGTTGAAGCAATACAGGTTTACTGCGACAATAATGGAGCAATTGCACAGGCAAAAGAGCCAAGGTCTCATCAACGATCCAAACATGTGCTTCGCCGCTATCATCTGATTAGAGAGATCATTAGTAGGAAGGAAATACAAATCGAGAAGATTCCCACTGAAAGGAACTTAGCGGATCCTTTAACTAAGGCATTACCTCAAAGTAAGTTTGAGGGTCATGTTTGAGCTTATGGTATTGGATACCATGGCGATTGTCATTAGGCCAAGTAGGAGTTTGTTAGTAATATATATGAGAGGTGTCCTAAGACAATCGCCTTATGTTTGAACCATTTATATGATAAATGAAGATTCACCATTTGAATATACATGTTTGCATGTATTTGATTAGATCTTAAACTTATTTACTGAATGTCCACAATACGATTCATAGCATGAGAGAATTTTTGATTGGATCATAACTAGTGAGTATCTCTACATGTGTAATTGTGATGTATTCGAATTATCCCTAGTCGATGAATTGATGGATTTGGACACCATCAATTCTGTCGAGACTAGCACGAGGTATACTCCTTGGTGTATCCAAGCAGCTGATTCTCACTGGCTGGAGACATTGTGATGTCTGGAGTTAATCGTGGATGCTAGTAATGGTAACATTGGAGTGACCAACTGTAAGACTTTATATGGTGCTATGCATATATGGATATGTCAATGAAGTTCTTACTATAGCTTAAGTGCGATGTTCCTTTGACTTGCGGTATTCAAGTCATCTTGGTCATGAAGACTTATGCTTTAACATCTTAAGCAATCATCTCTGAGGAGATGTGGACCCGGGATGATTGGGTATAAGTCGAAGTGGCCGAAGGTGTTTGAATAGCATATAACTGATTCACCACTCCTTGCGAGGAGATGTATACCCATGGTCTCTCGTAGGATTGTTACTAAAGTCTTTGGCCAAAGCATTCCATGTTTAGAGTATGATACTCTTGGATACATGTGCAGTAACTAAAATCCGTAGGACGAGGAAATGATACTTGGGCTAGGTGTGACGTAGTCAACCTTGTGGGGACTGACACTATAGGTCATGTCCATAACCAAGTGGATATAAGATGAGTGAAGGGAATGGGGTACGAGTCATTCTAGCTGCTGAAGGGATTCAAGAATGGTTCTGGATCAACTGTTGATTTTTTGGTTAATTGGAGATCATGATGTACTACTAGATGCCACTCATGATCGTTCTATAATTAATGGTTAATTATAGATAGCCAACATTAACTGAGAATCTATTTGGTCACACGCACAATGAGTGTAATCCACAGGATTTAAAACGAGCTTGAGAATGAGATTCTCAGATCGAGAGAAACTAGGTTTAGATGGACCAAACAAGGAGTGAGCATGAAATCATTTCAGTCGCAATGGAAGCATGGATGGGCCATGTCTTATGAAGACATGATGGATGAACCAAATTGGTTTGGTTCTAATCCAATGGTGGAAAATAAACCAAAGTGGTTTCGTTTGTTTTAAACGAATGAACTAAACTTGGTTCGGTTCATTTTAACATAAAATAGATCAACACGGTTTGGTTTATTTTAACTTAAGTTATTGGAGCGGGTTAACGGATTTTTGGTTATGAACCAATAACCATTAGGAGAATGTGTTCTCTATAAAAACATGGCTTAAGGTTTTTGTGAAACCCTATTCTATTCTTGCCGCCCAACCCCTCTATTCTCCTTGCCGCCGCCCAAAGTCTCCACGCCGCCACCTCTTATAGCTCCTTCCATCGATGCCACCTGCTGTTGTCGGTGACCCTCCGACGACATCCCTTGGCTCCGGTGACCAAGGTGTAGCCAGCCTTCCTCCTTTGGGCCAGCACAAATCCTCCACCAAGCTGTCCAGTTTTTTAAACAGCTTGTTTCCTTTGTTTCGGAGCATCGTTTGGACGACGTTTAGAGCTCCGACAGTGGCTACCTTGTCGGGGATTCGAACTCCAGTTATTCTTATAGGTGGAGGACCAAGGAGTTATCAATCGGTTGACGAATACCTCTCCAGAGAAGCGAGTTTTGGGGACTCATTTTCGAATCCGAATTTTGATTGGTATTGTGATCTTCTCTCGATCACATCGTCTTCGACAAGAGGCTAGCGACTCCTACGAAGACGAGGCTTGTGGCTTTGTGAAGCCATCCCGATGATACTCGGTGTGGATACAGATAGAGGCGATTCTAGCAAGAGTCACTCTAGTTGATGTCATTCCCGCTGCACGTGATATGTTAGGTATAACTAGAGTAATTTCCTTTTATTGCAAAATTTAAAACTACGATTATGTCTACACATATTGTACTATGCATGCGTGTGATGTGTGTGTTGTAATAAATTAGATTTATTGCTTTTTAATTCTTCTGCTGTGCACATGTTTATGAAACATGTTCGAACACACACTCGCCGTGGTACCGAAAACCCAACATCGAACACATGACTTGGCATGCAAATCATGAAAAAGAGGAAGGGCTAATGTGCCATCTATCATATGCAGAGGCTATTATTTATATATGAGAGGTGTTCTAAGGCAATCGCCTTATGGTTGTACTATTTATTTGATAAATGAAGATTCACTATTTGAGTGTACATGTTTTCATGTATTTGATTGTATCTTAAACTTATTTACTGAATGTCCGCAATACGATTCATAGCATGAGAGAATTTTTTATTAGATCACAACTAGTGAGTATCTCTACATGTGTAATTGTGATGTTTTGGAATTATCCCTAGTCGATAAATTGATGCATTCAGACGCCATCAATTCTGTTGACACTAGCACAAGTTATACTCTTTGGTTTATCCAAGCAACGTTTTTTCACTGGCTTGAGACATTGGGATGTCCGGAGATAACCGTGGATGCTTATTTTGGTAACTAGTTCATTGGAGTGACTAGCTGTAAGACTTCATATGGTTCTCTGCATTTATACAAATATGTCAATGAAGTTCTTACTACAGCTTAAGTGCGATGTTCCTTTGACTTGCAGTGTTGAAGTCATCTTGGGCATATAGACTTTTGCTTTGACATCTTGAGCAAGCATCTCTGAGGAGATGTGGATCTAGAATGATTGGGTATAAGTCAAAGTGCTCGAAGGTGTTTGAATAGCCCACAAAGGATTCACCACTCTTTACGAGAAGATGTATACCCTGTGGCCACTCGTCAGATTGTTACTAAACTCTTTGGCCAAAGTATTACATGTTTAGAGTATGCTACTCTTGGATACATGTGCAGTAACTAGAATCCGCACGACTAGGAAATGATACTTAGGCTAGGTGTGATGTAGTCAGCCTAGTGGGGAATGACACAATAGCCCATGTCCTGAACCAAGTGGGTATGAGATGAGTGGAGGGAACGGGGCACGATTCACTGTAGCTGTTGAAAGGTTTCAAAAGTTGTTCTGGGGTCAACCATTGTTTTTTCGGTTAATTGGGGATAATGATGTACTACTAGGTGCCACTCATTATTGATCTATAATTAATGGTTAATTATAGATGACCAACATAAATCAGGAACCTATTTGGTCACACGCACTATGAGTGTTATCTGAATGATTTAAAACGAGCTTGAGAATGGGATTCTCATATCGAGAGAGACTTGGTTTGGTTGAACCAAACAAGGGATGAGCATGAAATTGTTTCAGTCACTTCGGAAGCATGGATAGGCCGAGTCTTTTGAAGACATGATGGATGAACCAAATTGGTTTGGTTCTAATCCAATGGTGGAAAATAAACCAAAGGGGTTTAGTTTGTTTTAAATGAATGAACCAAAATTGATTTGGTTTATTTTAACTTAAAATATACCAATGCGGTTTGATTTATTTTAACTTAAATTAATAGAGCGGGTTAACAGGTTTTGGTTGTGAACCAATAACCATTGAGAGAAAGTTTCTTGATGGTCAACAAACACATTCTCTATAAGTAAGAGGGTTGAGACAAATTTCATGGATGAGTTAACGTTTCTGAAACCCTAGTCGATTTCTTTTCTTCTCCTTGCTTTTGCGCCGCCCAAACTTGTTGTCGCTGCCCAAGCTTGGCTGGCCATCCTCCTCCAGTCGTTGGCCAGCCACGAGCCGTCTGCCATCCTCTAGCCAATAGCCTAGCCGTCGACCCTTGCAGTCGCTGGCTATAAAGCTGCTGTCGGCCAACTTTTTTGTCCGGCAACTCCTCCACCGCCCACCTCCTTTTGGACAACCTTTTGTCCATTGTGAGGAGAGCTCATTTGGTCGACGTTCGAAACTCTGGTAGCGACCTCTTTGCCGGGGATTGGATCTCCGACTATCCTCTTCGGTGGAGGACAAAGGGTTTTGTCAATTGTTGACAAAACAACTTCCTGGAAAACAATTTTGTGAAACTTGTTTTGTGATCATCTCTTGGATCACAACGTCTTCGACGTGAGACTACTATTTCTAGTCAAGACAGGGCTCGTAGCTTGTGAAGCTATCCCGAAGATATTCGGCGTGAACTCGGATAGAGGCGAAACTTACCAAGGCCGCTAATGTTGATGCCCTTTCCGCTACGTGTTATTCGTCAGGTATACCTATTATAATTCTCTTTATTGCAAAATTTAAATATACGATTATGTCTACACTGTTGTATCTTGCATGCATGTGGTGTGTGTGATGTAATAAGTTAGTTATTATGCATTTTTATTTTCTTTCTCTATGCATGTTTGCGAAATATATTCGAACATACACCCACGTCGGTGCCCCGAAAACCCAACAGAGGCGTGGAAAAATTTTGATAGAACATTGTGTAAGGGATCGATATGGCCGGCTAGAGGGGGGTGAATAGCCCTCGTACGTTGGACGTCGTAAATTGCTCGTCTACAAAACGTTAGCGCAAGCGGAATATACAAATATAATTAAAGACAAGCAAGATATAAGCAAGCAATACAAACACCGAGATATAACGTGGTTCACGGCTACGCCGCTAATCCACGGTCCGATTCGTCCACGGTGAATCACTCCGCCAAAACCAATCACTATCGGTCTCTCCTTTGCACAAAGCTAGGTGGAGGTAACCTTTACAACCAAGATCACTCTTCTTACAATAGGATTGAAGTAAAGATAAGTAAGAAGAGTTTAGAGCTTGTGGGGCACTAGGAAGATTGTTTGGAACTTAAGCATTAGCCTCTCAAAGGCTTACACCCTCTCTTTTTATAGAGAGGGCTAACTTCTTCCCGTTTGCCGCCATCGATCATTGCCGCCCATGGCGATCACTACATACTACTGGGCCTCCGAACACGTCGGATCCCGACCGTTGTAGTCCAACGGAACTCTTGGCAGTCGACTGATGGACCTCATCAGTCGACTGATGCCTCCGTAGTCGACTGCCCAGTCGGCTACGAACGGTTCTGTGGCCGAAACCCTTTTGATCACCGATCACGGCTGCGCCTTGGCCGATCGATGTCTTCGATCGGCGCCCACGTATGGCGATCATTGCACCACACTCCGGATCGTATACGGTCGAACTCACTCGACTCGGAAGCGATCGCCATGACATGGCAGTCGACTGGTGTCGGGAAAACCCATCCGACACTTGGCCAAATGGCCAAGTTTCACCTAAGAGCTACCCTTCCCCGGGTTACAATCGCTCACTCTCATTTCTCGGAGTCCTTCGCCTTCGAAGTTCTCTTCGTTCTCGGCCACGTCCCTCGGCAGCATCAGGCGCACGGCTCTGCAATGCTCCTTCGCGTCTCTTGCCTCGAAGTCTACTTCCTCCGGCTTCACTCCAAGCTTCTCGTCCGGCGGTCCCTCGGATGCTCCAAGCGCCGCGGCTTCATAAAGCTATCCTTCACCGACTCAAGGCCGAGTCATGAGATGTGAAACTCGCCATGGCTCCATGTGCGAATTACTAAGTCCTGCACGACTTCAACGCACATATCACATCAACATATCAAACTAACTTAAACCCTTTGCCACACCATCAAAACCATATCACGGCAAGAGATTGCCCTAACAATCTCCCCTTTTTGATGTGTGGCAATCCGTTTAAGTTAGGTAAAAACATTTGATATAAATTCTAAGGTAAGAAAGCATGTAAAGATAAACATGATATAGCAACATGCAACTCCCCCTTAATCCATGAAACTCTCCATGCAAATTTTCTCCCCCTATCATATATTTCTCCCCCTACAATATATTTCTCCCCCTAAAGTGATTAACTTAAACACACTTATTTCTCCCCCTTTGACACCATCAAAAAGATTAACACTAAGTTATAAGCTCATGGCATCAAGTATAATGGAGGGAAAAATATGTCAAGTTGATTTAAAATTGGGTACCACTTGTTGATGGCATCAAGTATATTTCTACCACTTGTAGGAGGTTTATAAACTGAATTCGGCCTTCAATATTCTGATTTACAGGCCACGATCATTCTATCGATATAGCGATCGGCATTGCTAAAGAATCCAAATTTACGATTTTACGGGCCGAAATTCAGAAATGCATTATAAATTCCAGAAAATTTGAAAAATCATGAAATTTTGGGGAACATATTTCTTTTAAGTATATCTATTAATGAAAAATAGTTTTTCATGAAAACTCATTATATTTTCTTGTTTTTGCCAAAAATCCAAAAGTTCTAAAAACCACTAGGTTTTTGATCATTCAAGTATCAAGTTAGCTACCTAGTTTTGCATCCAATTGTTTCAAAAAATGAATACATGTATTTTAAGGTAAGAAATTGTTTTGAAAACATATGAAATATCCAACCATGATCTTTGGGCAATATGTCTATGAATTAAACATAAGCCTTCCCCATGATTGGTCTATTATTGCTATTTTGACACTTTAAATGACCATCTAAATGCCATAGGCATTAGTGGACATTTGTATCATCCTTATATCTCACCCATGCTAAGTTTGCAATCAAGTTAGCCTATAGTGAGTGTGAGATGTATCCTAGGGGGGGTTTGTATATACTTAACCCATATATTCATGCAATTCTATCATGGTTAAGTATCAACCTAACATTCTACATGATCATAATGACATATATCAATCAATTCTACATTATGATCATGAAACTCATGTTTTCATCAAATTATAACCATGCATTAGGTATTATATAATGGTAATAAACAAAGTGTCACCTAAAGCATGATTCAATCCTATTTCTCATGATAACGTGCCAAATTTCAAAAACATAAATCATGATTTAAAACATACATAGCAATTACATTAATCATCATGATTTAAGCATTATTACCTATTTATGGGCACGTTATCATCACCCAACACTATCTAAAAAATGTTGTCCCGTCATCCTAAGTCAACCAAAATATGATATAGGTCAAGTTCATATGGTTGACTACCCTAGGGTTGTTCTAACCCTTAAGGATGGATTTTGGAACCCAAAATAAGTTCTTTCCTATTGGGTTCACTAAATACTCCTTGGGGATCCATTTCCTAGCTATTTCTTTCTTTTTATCTTGTCCCCTAGCTATTAGGCATTTATAGGCCTTTTCATTTTTCTTTTCCTTGTAGCCTAGGCCTTTCTTGTTGAAACTAGCTCTTTGGCTCCCTAAGATCATATTTAAGGTGTTGGAGCCAATAGTGAATTTCTCTAGGGCTTTGGTTAAATAATCTACCTTTTCCCTTAAGGCCCTATTTTCATTTATACATGCATCACTAACATCTAATGGCATATAAAGGTCATGTGAGCATGCATCATCTAAGCTAGAAGAAATATTATCATTTAAGCATGCCTTTTCTAATTTTTGTTCTAATTCCTTAATTTGTTCAAGCATGCATTTATTTTTCTTCTTTGCCCTAAATAAATCCTTAGTTAAACTAGAAACCATGGAAACTATTTTCTTAGGGGTTAGATTTGTTACCATAGTTTCCATGTCCTCTTCTTCTTCGGATGATGAGGATGTGGAAGCTCCCCCTTCATTTGAGCTCTCCCCATTTGAGCTTGATTCTTCATTTTCGGATGAAGAGCAATCCAAGTCATCAAAGGCCATCAAGGCCAAATTGGTGACAAAGGCATTCTCCTCATCCGATGATGATGAGGAGGATGAGGATGGGTCATCCCAAGTCTTGGCCTTGAATGCTTTGGCCTTTCCCTTCTCCTTTGTTTTCTTCTCCTCTTCCTTTCTCTTGCTCCCCTTCTTCTTCTTCCTCTTCTCTTCTTTCTTTTTCTTCTCTTCTTTGCTTTTGTTTAGGAGGGGACAATTGTCCCTTATGTGTCCCTCTCCTTGGCAGTTATAGCATATGACCTTCCCCCTTGGTCTTCTATTCCTATCATTAGATTTATCAAATCTAAAATTCTTAAATCCACGTCTTACCCTCCTTACCATATAGGCTTCTTCGGTGCTATCCATGGAGGAGGAGGAAGATGCTTCGTCATCGGAGGAGGAGGTGATTTCCATCTTCTTCTTCCCCTTACTTGCCAATAATGCTACTCCTCTTGAGGGTTGAATTCTAGGCTCCTCTTGTATTCCCTCAAGCCTAGTTTCGTGGAGCTCCATTGTTGAGAAAAATTCCTCCAAGGTACTTACTTCTAGGTTCTTGGAGATATAAAATGAGTCCACCATGGAGCTCCATTTTGAGGACCGGGGAAAGGCATCTATGGCCTTCATTACCATATCCCGGTTTGATAGCTTCTCACCTACACTTGTTAGCCCAATTAAAATTTCTTTAAACCTAGAGTGTAGTGAGGTTACCTTTTCTCCCTTTTCTAGTTTTATATTGGATAATTGGGAGCGGAGGAGGTCTCTCCTTGCTAGCTTGGCCTCGGATGTGCCTTCATGGAGTTCTATAAGCTTCTCCCACATCTCTTTGGCGCTAGCACATTCTCCGATCCGGTTGATCTCTTGTTGAGGGAGCACATTGTAGAGATGGTGCTTGGCTTTGGAGTTTGCAAGATGCTCCTCTCTTTGCCTCTTGGTCCACCTAGATTTCTCTATTGGCTTCCCTTCTTCATCCCTAGGCAAAACGAAACCGGATTCCATTGTAATCATTATATCAAAATCCGTTTCAAAAAATACCTCCATTCGCTTCTTCCACCAAGCGAATTCTTTTTCAAACTTCGGAGGATGGATGTTGGAGCCGGCCATTTTTGATGTAGGGCTTGTTGCGGCGGTTAGTCCGGTGACAAGCAACCTCGGCTCTGATACCACTTGTAAGGGATCGATATGGCCGGCTAGAGGGGGGTGAATAGCCCTCGTACGTTGGACGTCGTAAATTGCTCGTCTACAAAACGTTAGCGCAAGCGGAATATACAAATATAATTAAAGACAAGCAAGATATAAGCAAGCAATACAAACACCGAGATATAACGTGGTTCACGGCTACGCCGCTAATCCACGGTCCGATTCATCCACGGTGAATCACTCCGCCAAAACCAATCACTATCGGTCTCTCCTTTGCACAAAGCTAGGTGGAGGTAACCTTTACAACCAAGATCACTCTTCTTACAATAGGATTGAAGTAAAGATAAGTAAGAAGAGTTTAGAGCTTGTGGGGCACTAGGAAGATTGTTTGGAACTTAAGCATTAGCCTCTCAAAGGCTTACACCCTCTCTTTTTATAGAGAGGGCTAACTTCTTCCCGTTTACGCCATCGATCATTGCGCCCATGGCGATCGCCACTAGCGGCCTCGAACACGTCGGATCCGGCCGTGTAGTCCAACGGAACTCTTGGCGATCGTGATGGACCTCATCGATCGATGCCTCCGTAGTCGACTACCCGATCGGCTCGAGCGGTCGTGGTCGAAACCCTTTTGATCGGTCGCTGCGCCTTGGCGATCGGTGATAGTCTTAGCGATCGGCCCGCCCACGTATGGCGATCGGCTGCGCGCACCTCGATCGATCGTATACGGTCGAACTCACTGACTCGGGCGATCGGCCATGACATGGCGATTGGCGGTGTCGGGAAAACCCATCCGACACTTGGCCAAATGGCCAAGTATCACCTAAGAGCTACCCTTCCCTGGGTTACAATCGCTCACTCTCATTTCTCGGAGTCCCTCGCCTTCGAAGTTCTCTTCGTTCTCGGCCACGTCCCTCGGCAGCATCAGGCGCACGGCTCTGCAATGCTCCTTCGCGTCTCTTGCCTCGAAGTCTACTTCCTCCGGCTTCACTCCAAGCTTCTCGTCCGGCGGTCCCTCGGATGCTCCAAGCGCACGGCTTCCGCAAAGCTATCCTTCACCGACTCAAGGCACGAGTCATGAGATGTGAAACTTGCCACGGCTCCATGTGCGAATTACTAAGTCCTGCACGACTTCAACGCACATATCACATCAACATATCAAACTAACTTAAACCCTTTGCCACACCATCAAAACCATATCACGGCAAGAGATTGCCCTAACACATTGTTGGTGCAATCACCCCAAGTCATGATTGACCAGACGCGAGTTCGACTCGAGTAGTGTCTTGATGTTTGACGATGAGTTGATCATTATTTGATAATGGGTTGACTATATGGTTGACATGGGGTTAACCATTGTTGGTGCAATCGACCCAGGTCACGATTGACCAGGACTCGAGTTTGACTCGAGTGATGTTTTGATGTTTCGACAAAAACATATGACAATGTAATTGTCATGGGAAAGTCCAAGTCTTGTGTACTTGGCATGGAAAGTCTAAGTGGAACACTTGGCATTTGGTAAAGTCCAAGTCTTGAGTACTTGGCATGGAAAGTCCAAGTGGAACACTTGGCATTTGGTAAAGTCCAAGTCTTGAGTATTTGGCATGAAAAGTCCAAGCATGGGTCTTGGCAATGTAAAAGTCCAAGCATGGGTCTTGGCAATGTAAAAGTCCAACATGGGTTGGCAAGGGAAAGTCCAAGCATGGTCTTGTCATTTGAGAAGTCCAACATGGGTTGGCAAGGGAAAAGTCCAAGCATGGGTCTTGGCAATGTAAAAGTCCAACATGGGTTGGCAAGGGAAAGTCCAAGCTTGAGTCTTGGCATGAGAAGTCCAAGGGGTTTGATATTGGCTGCGTAAAGTCCAAGCGGGAGTCTTGGTAGCATAAGTCCAATGGTTGGCGGCGTAAAGTCCAAGCAGAGTCTTGGCGGCGTAAGTCCAATGTGCCTTGGCGGTGTAGACACCGTTAGCATGACATAGCCGATGGAAGCACCTGAAGGCTCGCGCGATGGATGAACAAGTCATGGATGACTTGGAGGGATCCGAGAGGCGTGAGGCTGATGGAGGTGGCTAGAAGGCTTAGGTCTAGGCTAAGGGTGGTCTAGCAAGTATGGGGTCACCATACTTGGGTTAAAACCTCATTCTTGAGGTTGGCAGTCGACTGACATTATGGCGGTTCATTGCGTAGTCGACGAGTTATTGCGGTTTAAGCTGGAAGTGCTCAGCGATCGATTGCTCATTGAGGCGATCGTGGTGTCGGCGACGATCGCGCCAAGGGTTTGCGATCATTGCCAATCCAATGTCGAGCCGCAGAATGCTCGTAGTCGGCCCGGCGATCACTACTGGTAGCGATCGTATCAATGTTGGCGATCATTGCCAAATCCCGTTGGAACTTGTCCAACATGGATTGAGCCGTTGTCTCACGACAATAGTGGCAACAGTCGACTGGGGACTTATGGCGGTCGGTGATAGCGTAAATCGGCCGACGCAAGATAAAAAGGGGAGCTCGTGGAGGATTTCATCATCAGTTTTTTGGGGGCTTTGGTTAGGCGATTTGAAGATGATTTGCAGGTGCATTTCAGGGTCCTTCAAGCTCATCCAAGCAACCGACAAGCAAGCGCTCAAAACCCTTGTTTGTAAAGTGTTCTTTACATTTTCACTTGTATTTGCTTGTATTTCTTTCATTTATTATTGTAAACGTTTGTACGAGGTTTCTCCGCCTCCGACTTGTTGTCGAGAAGGAGTTTATTGATTAGTGATTGCATGGTTCCGAACCACGTTAAATCTTCATGTTATTGTGTTTGTGATTGTGTTTCGTTATTGTTATCATATATATATATTCCGTTGTGCTAACGAAACTTGTAGATACGAACACGCGATCGAATTCCATCTACGAACGGTCAAACGCTATTCACCCCCCCTCTAGCGGCGTCAAATCTCCAACAACCATATGATGGAGAAGTCCAAGTAGGAAACTTGGCAATTGGAAAGTCCAAGTCTTGTCTACTTGGCATGGAAAGTCCAAGTCTTGTGTACTTGGCATGGGAAGTCCAAGTCTTGGTTACTTGGCAATTGGAAAGTCCAAGCATGGGTCTTGGGATGGAAAGTCGAAGCATGGGTCTTGGCATTTGGAAAGTCCAACATGGAGTTGACATTGAAAGTCTTGGCCAAGTAAGTTCAAGTGTTTAGTCTTGGCGGTGAAAGTCCAAGTCATGAGTAATTAGCAATTGAGAAAGTCCAAGGGTGTGATATTGGTGGCATAAAGTCCAAGCGGTAGTCTTGGTGGCATAAGTCGAATGTTTGGTGGCATAAAGTCGAAGCGTGTTCCTTGGCAGCATAAGCCCAAATGTACCTTGGTGGTATAAACTAGCTTAGCATAACAATAGCCGATGAAAGCACCTGAAGGCTAGCATATGGATGAACAAGTTGTTAGTATGAGCCCTTAGTGCCAATTATGAGATGATTTGTGAGGGAGACTTTTGTATTATATTCTTGCATTAATAAAGGCAAAGATTGATTATTATATTTCTTTATGCGTGTGCCAGCTAAATAAATATATAATGCCCATGAATAGTAGGTTGTTATCTACAGTATATCAATTGGTAGAATTTATTATGAGAAGTTGTAGAGAACACTATTCTTAAATATTCCTAGTCGAGTATTGTATTAATAGACAAGGGCTATATTGATACATTGAGACTAGCATGTAGGTCAATGGATGACTTGATCTCACAAGTCATGGATATGTGATATCACATTGATACATGGGTATATATATTGGAGACTATATATACTGAATTGACCCACCATGAGAAAGTATCATGGATCGTTATATGAGTGTCATATACTTTCTCATGTGACTATTGGTATGAATAGTCCTTAGACCTGAAGTCACTACGGTTCCCTACATAAGGAGTTATGTACTTTGGTATCGTCTAATGTCACACCGTAATTGGGTGACTATAATGGCGATCACTGAGTATGTAACGAATTATGCGGAGGGATATGAATGATGTAGATGAGATCTATCCCTCCCATATGACGGGAGTGATATCTTTGGCCTCTTGATAGAGTAGGACCACGAAATGCATGGTCATGCTCAAATGAGTCAATATGAGATATTGAGCTCATTTGTTTGAGTGAGTCTACTTGGGGATCAAGAAATATAAAGATTGATAAGAGGGTGACACGGTCTATGCCTCATTGATCGATCTGAGATATCAAGGATAGAAGGACACTGTCATATGATAATAGTCACGGAAGAGGTTGTCGAATCTCGACATTCTCATCACTTGGGTAGCAATGATGTATTGCTAGATGCCGCTTATTGCTTATGTATCTAAAATGGTTTTGGATACATTGCCAACGTTATGAGAGCCTATAGGGTCACACACAAAGAACATATTATTTTGGAGAGGAAATCATTTTGGTTTGACTAAAATGAATTATTAGTTAATTGGATTAACTAGAATGAGTAAGACTCATTACTTCGCTAAATTTGAGTTGGACTCAAATTGGTTTATGTTGAGTTAGAGTCAAGTCAAACCAAGAGAAGAAGGCTAAAATGAATAATACACGAATTAATAATATAATACATGAATTAATAATATAATACACAAATTAATAAATGGGGTTTTAAATGGGATTTAAAAATCATTAATGTGCATTTAATGAGCATTAATTGACTTCCTTTCTTTTACCATGAAGAATAAGGAAATGCATTTAATGTCTCATTAAGGTGTATTATGGTTGCTTCTTCTTCTTCAACGTGGACAACAAAAAAGAAAATAAGATTTTATTTTTCGTTCACAACACAAGAGGGCCAAGTACCGAGTGGAAAAGTGAGACCTTGGAGTGGTTGCTAGCACAACCGAAAGAGCTTACCTCTTCTCTCCAAGATCGTGTGTGTGTGCACCGTAGAGGCGTGGACATTCTGACCACGCTGAGATCCGCAAGTGTTGCTGACTGGAATTCGAAGGGCACGCTTCGAAGGTAATCTCGATTCCTATATAATAGAATCGATAATTGAAACGAGTATATTTTTTTTTTCTTGGATCTTTGGAGGGATCTTAAGTTTTTCGCTGCGAATTTTGTTTATCGCTCGGGATCCCTACACAAGTCATGGATGACTTAGAGGGATCCGATAGGCGTGAGGCTGATAGAGGTGGGTAGAAGGCTTAGGTCTAGGCTCATGGTTGAGATTTAGCAATCGATTGGGATTATAGACCAGCCTGTAGGGGATCGAATGGCCGGCTAGAGGGGAGGTGAATAGCCCTTTTACGATGGATGTCAGAATTCTCTCGTTCGTTTGCTCGTCTACACAATCGTTAGCGCAAGTGGAAGCATAAACAATAAAGACAAAGCAATAAACGAAAATATAAACGCTAACAAAGGAGATGTAACGTGGTTCATGGCTACGCCGCTAATCCACGGTCCGATTCGTCCAAGGTGAATCACTCCTTCAAAGCCAATCACTATTGGTCTCTCCTTTGCACTAAGCTAGGTGGAGGTAACCTTTACAACCAAGATCACTCTTCTTACAAATAGAATGGAGTAGAATCAAGTAAGAAGAGTCTAGAGCTTGTGGGGCACTTGGATGGTCGTTTGGAGTAAGAGCATTAACCCCCCAAAGCTCCACACCCTCTCTTTTTATAGAGAGGAGGCATTTCTTTCCGTTGGCCGCCACCAGTCGACTGCTTCCCTTGGCAGTCGATTGCCGCCACTACAACGGTCTCCGAACACATTGGATCCCAACCATTGTAGTCCAACGGAACACTTGGAAGTCGACTGATGGACCTCATCAGTCGACTGCTGCCTCCGTAGTCGACTGCCCAGTCAGCTACGAGTGGTTCTGTGCCCGCTACATCCTCTGGCAGTCGACTGTCATTCCATGGCAATCGACTGCTGGGCATAAACCCATCAGTCGGATACCAGTCGAACCCTACTCGACCCAAAGCAGTCGACTACCATTACATGGCAGTCGACTGGTGCCGTGTGAAACTCAAACTTAACATAAGTTTGAGCTTCCGGCGGTCGGGTAAACCTTAACCCTTGCGGTCAAGTCTCCGACACTCAGCCATTCGGCTAAGTTCACCTAATGAGCTACTTACATTTCACTCATTCTCTCATCTCACTCGAAGTCCCTCGCCGAAGCTCTCTTCGTTCGCGGCCACGTCCCTCGGTAGCATCAGGCGCACGGGTCTGCAATGCTCCTTCGCGTCTCTTGCCTCCGAAGTCTGCTTCCTTGGCTTCACTTCAAGTCATCTTGTTCGGTGGTCCCTCGGATGCTCCAAGCGCACGGCTTCCGCAAAGTCATCCTTCATCGACTCAAGGACCGAGGTTGTGAGGGTGAACCCGCCAAGGCTCCATGTGCGAATTACTAAGTCCTGCAAGACTCTAACGCACATATCAAATAACAATACCAACCTAACTTAATCCCTTTACCACACACATCAAAACCTTATCATGGCAAGAGATTGCCCTAACAATCTCCCCCTTTTTGATGTGTGGCAATCCGTTTAAGTTAGGTAAAAACATTTGATATAAATTTCTAAGGTAAGAAAGCATGTAAACATAAACATGATATAACAACATGCAACTCCCCCTTAATCCATGAAACTCTCTCTACAAATTCTCCCCCTATCATAATTTACTTAAACACAATTATTTCTCCCCCTTTGACACCATCAAAAAGATTAATACTAAGTTATAAACCCATGACATCAAGTCTAATAGAAGGAAAATACCAAAAACATGTTTAAAATCTGAAATCAGAAAAATATTGGACTGTTTTTCTGGTGAGCAGTCGACTGCTATCAGTATGGCAGTCGACTGGCACTATGAATTCCGGAATTTTGATTTTCTCAGTGAATTTCAGAAATGCATTAAAAAATCTAGAAAATTTGAAAAATCATGAAATTTGGGGAACATATTTCTTGTAAGTATATTTATCAATGAAAAATAGTTTTTTCAAGAAAAATCATTATATTTTCCTAGATTTGCCAAAATTCCAAAAAGCTTTAAAAACCACTAGTTTTTGAGCATGTTAGTATCATTTTTAACACCTAGTTTTGTATCCAATTATTTCAAAACATGAATACACAGATTTTAAAGTAAGAAATTGTTTTGAAAACTTATGAAATATCCAACCATGATCTTTGGGCAATATGTCTACGAATTAAACATAAGTCTTTCCCATGATTGGTCTATTATTGCTATTTTGATACCTTAAATGACCATCTAAATGTCATAGGCATTAGTGGGCATTTGTATCATCCTAACATCTCACCCATGCTAAGTTTTCAATCATGGTATCCTATAGTGAGTGTGAGATGCATCCTAGAGGTATTTATATGTACTTAACCAATATATTCATGCAATTCTATCAAGGTTAAGTATCACCCTAACAATCCACATGATCATAATGACATATATGAATGAATTCTACATTATGATCATAAACCTAATGTATTCATCAATTAATAATCATGCATTAGGTATTATATCATGATAATAAGCAAAGTATCACCTAAAGCATGATTTAACCCTAGTTCTTATGACTATGTGCCAAATATCAAAATCATAAATCATGATTTCAAACATACAAAGAAATCATGTTAATCATCATGATTTAAGCATTATTAACTATTTATAGGCACGTTATCATCACCTAACACTATTTCAAAAATTATGTCCCGCCATCCTAAGTCAACCAAAATATGATATAGGTCAAGTCCATATGGTTGACTATCCTAGGGTTTTTCTAACCCTTAAGGATGGATTTTGGAACCCAATACAAATTCTTGCCTATGGGGTTCACTAGAAATTCCTTAGGAACTCATTTTCTAGCTATTACCTTCTTCTTATCTTGTCCCCTAGCAATTAGGCATTTATAGGACTTTTCATTTTTTTTTCCTTATATCCTAGGCCTTTTTTGTTAAAACTTGCTCTTTGGCTCCCTATGATCATGTTCAAAGTGTTTGGGCCAATAGTGAACTTCTCTAGGGCTTTGGTCAAATAATCTACCTTTTCCCTTAAAGCCCTATTTTCTTCTATGCATGCATCATTAACATCCAAAGGCATATAGTTATCATGTGAGCATGCATCATCATTATCATCATTAAAACATGCTTTTTCTATTTTTTGCTCTAAATCCTTAATTTGATCAAGCATGATTTTATTTTTCTTCTTTGCTCTAAATAGATCCTTAGTGAGGCTAGAAATCATAGAAACTATTTTACTAGGTGAAAGGTTAGTTACCATAGTTTCCATGTCCTCTTCTTCGGATGAGGAGGTAGAGGAGGCTCCCCCTTCACTTGAGCTCCCTTCATTTAAACTTGATCCTTCATTTTTGGAGGAGGAGCAATCCAAGTCGTCGAAAGCCATCAATGCCAAGTTGGTGACAAAGGCATTCTCCTCTTCTGATGATGATGAAGATGATGAGGAGGGGTCATCCCAAGTCCTTGCTTTTAATGCTTTTGTCTTCCCCTTTTCTTTTGTCTTCTTATCCTCTTCCTTCTTTTTCTTGATCCCCTTTTTCTTCTTTTTTTCTTTTTTCTTTTTCTTCTCTTCCTTGCTCTTGTTTAGGAGGGGACAATTATCCCTTATGTGTCCCTCTCCTTGGCAATTGTACCAAAAGATTTTCCACCTTGGTCTTCTATTCTATCATTTGATTTGTTAAAATGAAAACCTTTTAAAGCACGTCTTACCCTCCTTACCATATATGCTTCTTCGGTGCTATCCATGGAGGAGGATGAGGATGCTTCATCATCGGAGGAAGAGGGGATCTCCATCTTCTTCTTCCCCTGGTTTGCCAACAATGCTACTCCTCTTGAAGGTTGGATTCTTGGCTCTTCTTGTATTCCTTCAAGCCTTGTTTTGTGGAGCTCCATGGTTGAGAAAAATTCCTCCAAGGTGCTTACTTCTAAGTTCTTGGAGATTTAAAATGAGTCCACCATGGAGCTCCATTTTGAGGATCGCGGAAAGGCATCTATAGCCTTCATAACCATATCCCAGTTTGATAGCTTCTCACCTACACTTGACAAACCGGTTATAATTTCCTTGAAACGAGAATGTAAGGAAATTACCTTTTCTCCCTTTTCTAGTTTAATGTTGTTGAGTTGGGAGCGGAGGAGATCTCTCCTTGCTAGCTTTGCCTCGGATGTGCCTTCATGAAACTCAATTAGCTTCTCCCACATCTCCTTGGCACTTAGGCATTCTCCTATTCGGTTGATCTCTTGTTGGGGGAGCACATTGAAGAGATGGTGCTTGGCTTTTGAGTTTGCAAGGTGCTCTTCCCTTTGCCTTTTGGTCCACCTAGATTTCTCTATTGGCTTCCCTTTTTCATCCCTAGGCAAAACGAAACCGGATTCCATTGTAATCATAATATCAAAATCTGTTTCGAAAAATACCTCCATTCGCTTCTTCCACCAAGCGAATTCTCCTTCAAACTTCGGAGGATGGATGTTGGAGCCGGCCATTTTGAAAGTTGCTTGTTGTGGCGGTTAGTCCTCGACAAGCTTTCCTTGGCTCTGATACCACTTGTAGGGGATCGGATGGCCAACTAGAGGGGGGGGGGGTGAATAGCCCTTTTACGATGGATGTCGGAATTCTCTCGTTCGTTTGCTCGTCTACACAATCGTTAGCGCAAGCGGAAGCATAAACAATAAAGACAAAGCAATAAATGAAAATACAAATGCTAACAAAGGAGATGTAACATGGTTCACGGCTACGCCGCTAATCCACAGTCCAAGGTGAATCACTCCTTCAAAGCCAATCACTATTGGTCTCTCCTTTGCACTAAGCTAGGTGGAGGTAACCTTTACAACCAAGATCACTCTTCTTACAAATAGAATGGAGTAGAATCAAGTAAGAAGAGTCTAGAGCTTGTGGGGCACTTGGATGGTCGTTTGGAGTAAGAGCATTAACCCCCCAAAGCTCCACACCCTCTCTTTTTATAGAGAGGAGGCTTTTCTTCCCGTTGGCCGCCACCAGTCGACTGCTGCCCTTGTAAGTCGACTGTCGCCACTACAACAGTCTCCGAACACATCGGATCCCGACCATTGTAGTCCAACAGAACACTTGGCAGTCAACTGATGGACCTCATCAGTCGACTGCTGCCTCCGTAGTCGACTGCCCAGTCGGCTATGAGCGGTTTTGTGCCCGCGACATCCTCTGGCAGTCGACTGCCATTCCATGGCAGTCGACTGCTAGGCATAAACCCATCAGTCGGATACCAGTCGAACCCTACTCGACTCAAAGCAGTCGACTGTCATTACATGGCAGTCGACTAGTGCCGTGTGAAACTCAAACTTAACATAAGTTTGAGCTTTCGGCGGTCGGGTAAACCTTAACCCTTGCAGTCAAGTCTCTGACACTCAGCCATTCGGTCAAGTTCACCTAATGAGCTACTTACATTTCACTCATTCTCTCATCTCACTGGAAGTCCCTCGCTGAAGCTCTCTTCGTTCGCGGCCACGTCCCTCGGTAGCATCAGGCGCACGGCTCTGCAATGCTCCTTCGCGTCTCTTGCCTCCGAAGTCTGCTTCCTTGGCTTCACTTCAAGTCATCTCGTCCGGCGGTCCCTCGGATGCTCCAAGAGCACGACTTCCGCAAAGTCATCCTTCACCCACTCAAGGACCGATGTTGTGAGGGTGAACCAGCCAAGGCTCCATGTGCGAATTACTAAGTCCTGCAAGACTCCAATGCACATATCAAATAACAATACCAACCTAACTTAAACCCTTTGCCACACACATCAAAACCTTATCATGGCAAGAGATTACCCTAACACAGTCGACTGGTCAAGTATTTTAACACTTGATAGTCGAGTCGACTCTGAGTAGTCGACTGGGATTATGACTAGTTGACTGGTCAGGAGTTGACTAGCGTTTGATTGTAGTCAAATAGCCTTGGAAGTTGACTGCTAGATTTGGGTAATCGATTGGCCTTAAGAAATCAACTGTTGGTTTTGGTTATGATCATAGAAAACTAGGTAGACGATTGAGCAGTCGGCTATGGGTTTAGCAATCGACTGATGGTAATGGTAGTCAACTGCCAATATGTTCGTTGGCTGTAATGGCAACATGGATTAAACTATTTTTAGACAATGACTACAGGAGCAGTCGACTGGGGCCTTTGGGTAGTACACTGCCAAGCGCGGAATCAACCCAATGAAGGGATAAAAGGAGCAATTCGTGGAGGATTTTGGCCATGGTTTCTTGAGGGGTTCTTAAGGTGATTTGAAGGCGAAGTGCTTGTTGGTGCAATTGGCCCAGGTAACGATTAACCAGACTCGAGCAGTAGTTTGATATTTGACAAAATGTATGAAAATGTAATTGTCATGGGAAGTCCAAGTCTTGTGTACTTGGCATTGGGAAGTCCAAGTTTGTAGCCTTGGCCACGTAAGTCAAAGTGTGTAGCCTTGGTGGTGAAAGTCCAAGCATTGGTCTTGGTAATTGGAAAGTCCAATCATGTGTCTTGGCATTAGGAATGTCTAAGTGTGTAGCCTTGGTAATGAGAAAGTCCAATCTTGAGTCTTGACATTTGGAAAGTCTCGAGTACTTGGCAAGGTCACTCGTCTCATGGCTCGGGTCCTTGAGACGGTGAAGGATGGCACGGGAAGAAGCCGTGAGCTTAGTGCATTCGAAGGGCCGTCGGACAAGGAGCAATGAAGTTAAGCCAAGGGAAGCAGACTTTGAGGGCAAGACGTAAAGGATGGCATGGGGAGAAGTCGTGAGCTTAGTGCATCCGAGGGACGCAGACTAGAGGAAGAGAGGTTCAATGGGGAACTCGATGTCAAGATGAGGTGAATTTGGCCAAGTGGCTAAGATTGAGTGTTAGATGCTCAAACATCTGTGTTTGAAGTTTTTGCCGATGGTCGAATGTTCAAACAACTTGTATTTGAGGTTTTACGTGACATCAGTCAATTGATATAGGTAGCAATCGACTAGTATGAGTCGACTGGTGATCGACTGCGGCCGTGTAGGCTGGGCAATTGACTCTTGGCTTTGAGCAGTCGACTACTATGAAGGGCAGTCGACTGCTGATATTGGTGGCGAGCATAGAACGCTCGGTAGCCAACGATCAGTCGGCTACGGATTGACAATCGACTGATGGTAATGGTAATCGACTGCCAGTGTATTCGTTGGCTGGGATGCCAATGTGGATTAAGTCATTGTGAGACAATGGCTACAGGAGCAGTCGACTGATGGCTTTGGGAAGTCAACTACTGGGTATGAAATCAGCTCGATGCCGGTTATAAAAGGAGCTCAAGATGGAGGATTTTGCAGCAACTTTTGGGGAGATTTTGAAGGGGAATTGCTGCTGCATTCCAGATTTTCAAGAGCAAACCAAAGTAAGCAACAAGCAAAGCGTTCAAAGAAATTGATGTAAAGTTTCTTTACTTTTATTTCATTATTTCCTTTGTATTTGCTTGTACATTTTGTATTACCTTTGTAATTGCTTGTACGAGGTTTCTCCACCTCCAATGTGTTGTTGAGAAGGAGTATTAGTAGTGGTGTATGCCTCACTAGAGCTCGTTGAGCTCGCCCCGTGGAGTAGGAACCCTAAGGTTCCGAACCACGTTATATCGGTTACCTTTGTGATTGTGTGCTTGTGTTTATCTTTGCATTAGTATTATTATTATTCCGCTACACTAATGAGCATTGTAGATGATTAAGCATGAGAGAGTTGCATCGACCAATGATTTGGCTATTCAACCCCCCTTCTAGACAGGCCACCGATCTCCAACAAGTGGTATCAGAGCCAGGAGTTAGTCATCAGACTCATCACCGTGATAAGCAAATCAAATGGCCAGAATAACCATCCACCCACCAAAATTCGAAGGGGACTTTTCATGGAGGAAGAAAAGAATGGAGGTATACTTCAAAACCTATTTTGATATGATGCTAATAATGGAAGATGGTTTTAAGATGCCTAGGGATGAAGACAACAAACCGATAGAAAAATCTAGATGGATTGAGGTGCAACAGAAACAATTCAAGACAAATGTTAAGGTAACAAAAATATTAGTAAAATTGATACCTAACATTATTTTCTCTAGATTAGGGACTTATAGGGATGCTAAGGAGTTATGGAATAAGCTAGTCAAATTCCACGAAAATCCCGCACCGGTCCATGATAAAGAAGAATAGGAGTGTTCATCCTCTCATGCTCAAGAAGAAGCAAGCTCATACTCACAAGAAAGTGAGGAATTGGAAGTTGAGAGATGCTCAACATCTAGATCGGAGGTTAGATCACCGGAGCAAGAGAAAGAGCAAGAAGAAGCTTCAACCTCCGGGAGGAATAAAGAATCAACTCCAGCACCTACCATCACTCTAGATAACTTAAATGCAATTAATAAAAATAAGGATCACATAATTTGCTTTGAGTGTAGGGAGAAAAGGCATTACAAGAGCAAATGCCCAAAATTGACTAAGGAGAAAGCACTGACACCAAAAGTCAAGCACAAGTCAAATGATACCGGAGCCCCGATTAGGAAGAGCAACGAGCACGTGGTGTGCTTCAAGTGCCATCAAAAGGGGCATTATAGAAGCCAATGCCCTAGGGGGAGGAAGAAAATCCAAGAAGGAGCATCACATGTAGGGGGAGCTTCTAAAGCAAACCCTAAGGTATCATTTATTGATGCATCTTCAAGTTCTAAGGTTAAAAAGCATGCTAGAAATAATTTTAGTTCACTTGCTATTGCTCATGAACAAAAGCATGCTAGTAGGAATAGATATTTTTGCTTTGGGGCTAAATCCTATGAACTAACATCTAAGGACAAGGCTAGAATCAATAACTCTAAAACAATCTTACCTAGAGAAAGTATTAGGAGAATAGAAGTAAATTTAGGCATTAACCTTAAGAAGGGTAGGCATATGCCTAAGAAGAAGAATTTTCCCAAAAAGTTAATGAAAAATCAAAATTAGGAAAATTAGAGTTAGAGAACCAAGCCTTGAGGTCAAGGTTTGAAAAACTTGAAAAGACCCTAGCAACAATGACAAACTCATTTAAGGGGTCTAATGGTCAAAACTTAGGTCCTAGGAGGCAAGAACTATCAAGGGAAAAGAAAGGTTTGGGTCACGAACCTAATCCCAAGAAAGCCTACCACAATGTTCCATTCAATTATGGAACTCAATTTAGGTCTAGGAAAACCAAGGTTACTAGGGAGGTCATCCCTAAGGGTAATCATGGTCTGTACCTAGTGGCTAAGGCTTCAAGGAAATCTAAAGAAGCCACTAAGAAGGTCACAAAGGAGGTTATCTCTAGAGTTGACCTAGGCAGGATCCAAATGACCAAGCCTTCTAAGCCTAGGAGGGTCATTAGGAAGGTATCAAGGAAAGTTATCCCTAGTGAATACTTAGTAAACCCAAGGAGCTCCAATAGGTATTGGGTTCCTAGGAGGGTGATCCCCTCACACTAGATGGGTTAGGTTGTGTCAAACTTGAATGGATGGGTAGTTAACCTAACCATAGCAAAGTTGACACTTTAGGTCATTTCCAAGGTAATGGGGTACTTTAGAAATAAGTTAGAATTTAATCCTAAAAGTTTTTAGGATGTGCCAATTAAATTTGAGAAGTTTAAAAAATTGATCAAATTGGCACAACTTATTTAGAGATCATTGTGTGCCATTTTGGGTGTTTGGCACACGTGGGATAAGTGGTAATATGGTAAAATTGAAATTAATCCTAATAAATGACAACTAATATTAAAATTTAGGTATTCTTCTGCCTTTACTCTTTATTTGGCATGCTTTGATTGTCATTTACCATGTCATGACACCATGTTTAGTTTTATCATATAAAAAGTCATGATATCTTTGGATTATCTTTTAATGTCATGTATGTTTAGATTAAATTTATATGCCATGACATTATAATTATTGACACATGCTTATTTATGTTATAATTTATGCCATGATCATTCATGCATTAATTATAAAAAAATTGAGTTAAGGACAATGACATGATTTGAAGTCCCATATATAAGGGAATCAAATAGAGTTGCCTAGAAAATGCATGAACTTTTAAATAATCAAAACCCACATCTCACAAGAACACTTGACTTGTATGTGTCTTCATACACCTTAGATATAAGTGAGATGTTAGGAAAATGGATTAAAGTTTTAAAATCATTTCAAAAACCATTTTGAAAAATCATGGTGAAGTCTATCTTTTGATAGCAATCACCATTGAAGGAGATGATACAAAGTGTTGGTGCTGTTGGGATGTAGACTGAAAGCCTAGCTCTTTTGTATGAATATTTTTATTTTGAAATAAGAATCACATGATCATTGTTTGCACTTTATATTTATTATATGTGTGCATATTGTCTAATACTTTACATTGTAGATAACATGGTGCTTGGTGTGGCACAAAAGATCATGTTATCAGTCCCTTGTAGAATATAAGTAGAGGCTCACAACCAAGATGGTTTTGGATAAACCATTGGCATGGTTGTAGTGTAGCTTGGTATTGGCTTTTCTTGAACATAGAGTTACACTAGTACACTTAGGTGTATTGAGCAGGACCGACATAGAGGTGATTCAATTTATTGCTGACTACATAATTGAATCGGACCTCGGATATTATGTTGTACATGCTCTTAATCCCGATATAATAACGGGCACATGTACTTAGTATTTATTTCTTTGATTTACCAAAGGGTGAGATTTAAATGGATTAAATCAATATGCCCGGTAAGTTGGGAAATGATATTATTTACATGGTGTGCCGTTAATTATAGGAGGAAACCGTGTCCTATATATTAGGTTGATGATGTCCCCTTGAGGAGCTCATAAGGTTCATCATGTAAACCCTGCAGGTTGACTTAGTCAACATGATGATAAGGTTGAGTGGTACTACTCGAGGAGTTAGATGTTAATTGATTGATGGTCAGTAAATCAATTAATTGATGGATATTTGATATCTTAAACACGGGGAGATGGATGTACAAATAATGTATGGATCCCATATTAATTTATGGGGGTTGGTGAGGTAATTCAATGATGATCCTCTAGTGGAATGGAACATCATTGATGGATCAAGTTTGTGTGGTTCTGATCCATCGGGTGGCCAAGATCCAACTCTTCCTCATGGTCCCTATCGTAGCCTAATATAAGCCTCATTAAGCCTAGATATAAGAATAGAAGGAAAAGAAAGGGGAGGGAAAGGAAAGGGAAGGGAAAGGAAAGGAAAGGGAGAGGAGAGGTTGGATGAGGTTGGCGGCAAGTTTAAAGATTGATAAAAAAAAATTTTATTTCCTAATTCTATGCCACCTTAGGTGGCAAGATTTGAATTAGTTAAAAAAATTTTTTCAAGATTAGAATTGGTAAAAATTTTTTTATCTATTTTCTATGCCACCTTGGGTGGCAAGATTAGAGGAGGTAGAAATTTTTTTTTACTAATTCATTGCTACCTTGGGCGGCAAGAATAATTAGGAATTAGTTCCTAATTTTTTGGCCACCTCATCAATAACCAACTTTCTCCTAAGTTCTAAAAAAGGGAGGCTAAGGGGGCGGCACGATAAGGATCAAGAATTAGGGTTTAGGTTTCTTTGCTTGGCCGGCTCTATCCCCTTGAGGTTGGCGGCACAAAGATACAAGAAACCCTAAGCTTTCTTCCTAAGCATCTTCTCCTCTTCACTCCCTCTAGGGCCGACGGCACAAAGGGGTTGTAGGGTCTTCTATTGCTCCCCTTTGGCCGGTCTTTCTCTCATCCTTTTCCTCTTGGCCAGCGGCACTAGGAGCTAGGAATTGTTCCCTTGTTTGGTTCCTTGGTTGGCCATCTTGTTCTCTCTTTTCTTGGGGCCGGCGGCAACAAGCTTTTGTGGCTTGGTGGTTGGCTCAAGCATGAAGGGAAGGAGAGTTCTTCTTTCTTTTTGATTGAAGAAGATCTAGGAAGCTTCAACTTGTGGAGTATCTTCGCCCACACGAAGTCTACAAGGAGGTTAGGACATACGATAGAAGATCAAGAGGTATAAAAGTTTTACAAGTTTTATTATTGATCTTTGTATGTTCTTATTAATATGTTTGTATGTGTTGATTATACATGTCTACATCCATATGTATTTGTATGATCATGGACCCCGAAGAAAAATACAAAAACCGGTGATCCATCCGTCGTCTCTTCCGCGGCTAACCGACTAGAAGAGTTTTGTTGCTTGAACAACTAGTTTGTTCAAGCGATCGCTCAAGTCATTAGCACGATGATGAATTGGTTGAGCTTAGGAAACTCATCCCATCCGGATTAGTTTTCATTAGTGAAAATTTTAATCCGGGGACATGGGAGCCGACGAGCCTCCGAGCATGCCATCAAATTGGTATCAGAGCCACGGTTTCTGGTTTTGTGTGTTTTGGATTCGGTTACTTTCATGCACTTATCATATATTGTATATGCCGGATGATAGTAGGATGTGCGTAGGATAACTTTTTGGTTTAAAGCATAAGTTCCAACTATTATTGCTATATATGTGTGTATGTGATTGCATGTGTGTGTGATTGTATATTATTTGAATCCTCGGGGTTGATGAGGCTAAATTAGTATTTAATTTTTGTAATTAAATACGACATTGTTTAGCCACTCATTTTAGTTTACATTCGATCTAGATTATTTGTACACTATTTCGTGGAGTATAGAATCGATGGATGTAAATTAAAATAGTTTATCTTGGCTCGGATCTCTTTGGTGACTTGCGCACGGGAAAAGGTGGAGCGGACGAGGTGGCGACACGACAGGACGCATATTGAAGAACAATGCCATAATAGTTGGGAAAATTCTGATTTTTTCCATATTTATTGCTGATTTGTTTTATATGCATGTTGTGTGTGCTTGAAAATTCCTCACTGTCAATTTACTAAGTGGGAGAGGGACATTTTAATTAATTCCCGCGACCTCCATTACAATTTGACGTGTGATGCAACAAACTTGTGAGTCGGCTCTGAGTGCCTTCCTCCCCATCAGATGAGTTTGTTTGCGGATCACTAGGTCAAATAATGGTTATAGGAAATTATTTAGGAGCGTGTGTACTTCCCCATCGGTAAGGCACATAATCCGAGATAATTCCCTTAGTATCGTGTAATGGTGCACACTTAGATGCAAATAAAAGTATCCTCTCCATCAGAGTCACTGCTTTTATTTGTAGGGCCAAAGAGGAACCAACTATTAATTTTATTTGTCAAAAAGTAAGGTGGACAAGATAATAAAATTAATGGGTTAAACCTCCTCTTACAAATGTAGAATTCGTATACGTCCACACTATCGTGGCATGCTATATTCTCGGTGTTTTGAGGTGTTGGTTGATTTCGAAATTTTATTGTTTGAGGAATCAATGATATTTGAAATCTAATATTTTGATCATTGTGATTCTTAAGTTTTTTTTCCAAATGGCTTTCAACCCACTTGCTGTGATATTGAAAGAAAATAAGCTTACTGGAACAAATTATATTGATTGGAAAAGAAATTTGGATATTGTCTTAACTGCAGAGGAGTACAAATTTGTACTCTTCGAGGTCTGTCCTCCTAAGCCCACCGATGACTCTGATGAAAAGGAGAAAGAGAGTTATAAGAAATGGATCAAGGCAGATGAGATGGCGCGGTGTTACATTTTGGCATCTATGTCAAATGTGCTGCAACATCAGCATCAGGCCATGGTCACGGCTTATGACATGATGCTCAATCTCAAGGAACTTTTCGGACATCAGAGTAAGGCGGCCAGACAGGAGGCTATGAGGAACTTGATGACGACCACCATGATGGAGGGAACACCCATCAGGGACCATGTTCTCAAGATGATGGCTCATCTGAATGAGATGGAAGTCCTTGGAGCTGAGATCGATGGGGAAACCCAGGTCGATATCATTCTCCAGTCTCTGCCTAGGAGTTTTGAGCAGTTCCGCCTCAACTACAATATGAACAAGAGGTTGTATTCGTTGGCGGAGCTTCTGACAGAACTCCAGGTGGCAGAGGGGCTTTTTCGTCAAAGCGCTCAAGCCATGGTTGCTCAGAAGGTTTTTACTTCTAAACCGAAAGGGAAGAAGAAGAAGAAGCAAGGTGGAGCAAAGAAAGTGGCAGCAGGACCTCAGGCAGGAGTGAAGAAGCCAAAAGGCAAGTGCTTCACTTGCAAGCATACTGGACATTGGAAGGCGGACTATCCTCGCCGAAAGAACAAAGGTATATCTTCTTGTTTAGTTGTTGAAACATGTTTAGCGGTGTTATCTACAGTACCTGGTGTGTAGATACAGGAGCCACTGATCATGTCTGTAATACTTTGCAGGGGTTCCAGGAAACCCGACGACTAGCTGAGGGAGAGATTACCGTCTTCATGGGCAATGCATCAAAGGTGGCGGTTATTGCAGTGGGAGACGTTTATTTATCTTTTGATAGGAATAAAGTTTTGGTTTTGAGAAATTGTCTTTATGTACCTACTTTTAGAAAGAATCTAATTTCAGTTTCAAAATTGTTTCTGGATGGATATTCTGTTTCTTTTAATGACAAAGTTATTATAAAAAGGAATAGGGAGATTATCTGTTCTGGTACATTGGTTGCCAATTTGTATACTCTTGAACCGAAAACTCCCACGATGCATATAGAAGTGAATAACTCATCTTCTAAGTCTAATAAGAGAAAAGAACCTTCGAAAATAAACCAGACATATCTTTGGCACCTAAGACTTGGACATATTAACCTGAGTAGAATTCAAAGGTTGATAGCTGATGGACCCTTGGATTTATTAGTGGTGGAAGATCTCCCAACCTGCGAGTCTTGCTTGGAAGGTAAGATGACAAAGAGGCCTTTTAAGGCTAAGGGGTATAGAGCCAAAGAT
Source organism: Wurfbainia villosa (assembly GCA_025175895.1). Taxonomy (NCBI): domain Eukaryota; kingdom Viridiplantae; phylum Streptophyta; class Magnoliopsida; order Zingiberales; family Zingiberaceae; genus Wurfbainia; species Wurfbainia villosa. Next base: position 20,729,445 of record CM046004.1, on the reverse strand, counting down.
GTATTGGAATTGGTTCATTCTGATTTGTGCGGTCCTATGTCTATACAGGCTAGAGGTGGCTTTGAATACTTTGTCTCTTTTATAGACGATTATTCAAGGTATGGATACATTTACTTGATGCGCCGCAAGTCTGAATGCTTTGACAGGTTCAAAGAATTCAAGGCTGATGTGGAGAACCGTCTAGGTAAAAGTACCAAGACACTACGATCTGATCGTGGTGGCGAGTACCTCTTGGGAGAGTTTAGGAGTTACTTATCAGAGGCTGGGATTCAATCCCAATTGTCCGCACCTGGCACACCCCAGCAGAATGGTGTGGTGGAGCGAAGGAATAGGACTCTTATGGAGATGGTTAGATCGATAATGAGTTATTCTGAGTTACCTGATTCGTTCTGGGGGTTTGCTCTGGAAACGGCAGCACACATTCTAAACTTGGTTCCATCTAAGTCAGTACCCTCTACTCCCATAAAATTGTGGACTGGGCGAAAGTCTAGTCTAAGACATATTCGGATTTGGGATAGTCCAGCACATGTGCTGAAGGGAGATGCTGGTAAGTTGGAATCTCGTACAGAAGTATGCTTGTTTGTTGGCTACCCTAAGGGAACGAAGGGTGGTTTATTCTATAGTCCTAGAGATCAGAAGGTGATCGTGAGTATGAATGTCAGATTTCTAGAGGAGGACTATGTGATGAACCACAAGCCCACGAGTAGGATTGTTCTTGAGGAGTTGACAGGGGAAGTCCCGACTTCAGTACCGCCGGTACAAGAGGAAATACCACAAGTCACTGCACCGCGTGTCACAGAGCATACATAGGAGGCACCTCATCGTAGTGGAAGGGTTGTTAGACAACCCATGAGATTCATGTTCTTGGGAGAGTCTTCGGACTTAGTCCCTGGTAAACATGATCCTGATCCCTGGACATATGACGAGGCACTCCAAGATAGAGATGCGGTATCTTAGCAAAGAGCAATGAATTCAGAGATAGAATCTATGGATTCTAATCATGTCTAGGAGCTAGTAGAACTACCCAATGGTGTGAAAACCATTGGATACAAGTGGATCTACAAGAGAAAGAGAGGAGTAGACGGGAAGGTTGAGACCTTCAAAGCTAGGCTTGTTGCGAAAGGGTATACTCAAAAAGAGGGTATCGATTATGAGGAGACCTTTTCACCGATAGCTATGCTTAAGTCTATCCGGATTCTCTTATCTATTACTGCTCATGAGGATTATGAGATTTGGCAGATGGATGTCAAGACAGCTTTCCTTAACGGAAGTCTTGAGGAAAACATCTATATGAAGCAACCAGAGGGATTCATTACAAAGGGCAAAGAGCATCTTGTGTGTGTAAGCTTAATCGGTCCATTTATAGATTGAAGCAAGCTTCTAGATCTTGGAACATCCGCTTTGATGAGGTAATCCAGTCATATAGATTTATTCAAAGTCCGGATGAGCCTTGTGTATACAAGAGATGTGATAGAAACATAGTGGTATTTCTTGTACTATATGTAGATGACATTTTGTTAGTTGACAACAATATCAGAGTGTTATCAGACGTAAGGGTATGGTTGTCCAAACAGTTTGATATGAAAGACTTGGGAGAAGTGGGACACATTCTTGGGATCAAGGTGATAAGGGATCGCAAGAAAAGGATGTTGTTCTTATCTCAAGCTTCATACATTGACAATATCCTTGCTCGTTTTAGCATATAGAACTCCAAGAAAGGTTTTCTAGCTTTTAGGCATGGAGTACATTTATCTAAAGAGATGGGTCCCAAAACATCAAAGGAGATAGAGGAGATGAAGGCGGTTCCTTATGCTTCGGTAGTAGGAAGCCTCATGTATGCTATGCTATGTACGAGACCAGATATTTGCTTTGCCGTGGGTATGGTTAGCAGATATCAGAGTAATCCTGGACAGGGACATTGGACTGCGGTAAAGCATATATTAAAGTACCTGAGAAGGACTAGGGATTATATGCTGGTTTACCGGGCAGATCAATTAGTCCGTGGGTTAAACAGATTCTGATTTCCAATCAGATAGGGACAACAGTAAGTCTACATCAGGGTTTGTGTTTACTTTTGGAGGTGGAGCCATAGTATGGAGGAGTGTCAAGTAGAAATGTGTGGCGGACTCTACCATGGAAGATGAGTATGCGACAGTCTCTGAGGCAGCCAAGGAAGTTGTATGGCTCAGGAACTTCTTGATGGACTTGGATGTGATTCCTGGTTTGCCCAAAACTATCACAATTTATTGTGATAACAATGGTGCAGTTGCAAACTCGAAGGAACCACGAGCCCATAAGGCGAGTAAACACATAGAGCACAAGTACCACCTGATACGAGAGATCATAAAGCGAGGAGAAGTAGCTGTCGCCAAGATTGTATCAGAGGATAACCTGGCGGATCCATTCACTAAGGCCCTTCCAGTGAAAGCGTTTGATAGGCATGTGGAGGACATGGGGATTAGATGTATGGCAGTGTGATGACAGTGTAGGGAGTTGCTTCAGAGACTCATTGGCTCCCATGTCCCCGGATTAAAATTTTCACCAATGAAAGAACTAATCCGGATGGGATGAGTTTCCTTAGCACGACCTATTCGTCGTCGTGCTAACAACTTGAGTGATCGCTTGAACAAACTAGTTGTTCAAGCAACACAACTCTTCTAGTTGGTTAGCCGCGGAAGAGACGACGGACGGATCGCCGGTTTTTGTGTTTGTCTTCGGGGTCCATGATTATACAAAATATATACATATGCAGACTTGTATAATCAACACATAAAATAACATGCTAAGATCAGAAAATAAAGTTGTACCACTTTATACCTTACGATCTTCTACCGTATGTCCTATCCTCCTCGTGGACGACGTGTGGGCGAAGATCCTCCACGAGTAGAAGCCTTCTAGATCGCGTTCTTCCCTTCCTTGTCCGCTGCGAACAAAGAGAAGAACCAACAAAACCTTTCCTTTCTAGAACCGGCCACCAAGCAAGGGAGTTTAATGCAACTGCCGGCCAAGGAACGAAGGGATGAGCGTCGGCCAACCTTGAAGAGAGGTTGCCGTCGGCCACCTAGAGGTTGGAGAAGCACCTGCCACCAATTGTTTGAGGACCGCCGGCCACCAAGGATCAAAGGAGAAGGAAGAGGGCCAGCCAAAGCTTAGAGAAAGAAGGAGTGAGCGCCGGCCACCAAGGAGAAAAGGAAGAAGATGGGCACCGGCTTCTTGTCCAAGAGTTGCTGCCCAAAACTTTTCTTCCAAACCCTAGCCACCCAAACTAAAACCCTAACTCCAAAATTGCACCTCTTTTTCCGCCCAACCTAAGCCCTCTATTTATAGAATTGGGCTTAAGCCTCCGTTAATCTCCACCGTGGGATCTAAGGATTTAATCTCCACCGTCGAATCTAGGGTTTTATCCCAACCGTCGGATCTAGGGTTTCATCCCAATCATCGGATCTAGGATTTCATCCCAACCATCGTATCTAGGGTTTCATCGCAACCATCGGATCTAGGGTTTCATCCCAACCATCGGATCTAGGGATTTAATCCCAACTGTTGGTTATAGAGTTTTGTTTTACATCCTTGGATCTAGACTTCTTTAGGATTATATTAGGCTACGATAGGGACCATAAGGAGGAGTTGGATCTTGGCCACCCGATGGATCGGAACCACACTAACTTGATCCATCAATGATGTTCCATTCCACTAGAGGATCATCATTGAACTACCTCACCAACCCCCATAAATTAATATGAGCTCCATATATTATTTGTACATTCATCTCCCCGTGTTTAAGATATCGAATGTCCGTCAATTAATTGATTTACTAACCATCATTTAATTAACATCTAATTCCTCGAGTAGTACCACTCAACATTATCATCATGATGACTAAGTCAACCAGCTGGGTTTACATGATAAACCTTATGAGCTCCTCAAGGGGACATCATCAACCTAGTATATAGGACACGATTTCCTCTTATAATCAACGGCACACCATGTAAATAATATTATTTCTCAACTTACCGGGCATATTGATTTAATCCATTTAAATCTCACCCTTTGGTAAATCAAAGAAATAAATACTAAGTACAAGTGCCCGTTATTATATCGGGATTAAGAGCATGTACAACATAATATCCGAGGTCCGATTCAATTATGTAGTCAGCAATTAATTGAATCACCTCTATGTCGGTCCTTCTCAATACACCTAAGTGTACTAGTGTAACTCCATGTTCAAGACAAAACAATACCAAGCTACACTACAACCATGCCAATGGTTTGTCCAAAACCATCTTGGTTGTGTGAGCCTCTACTTATATTTTACAAGGGACTGAAAACATGATCTTCTGTGCCACACCAAGCACCATGTTATCTATAATGTAAAATATTAGACAATATGCACACACATATAATAAATATATAAAGTGCAAACAATGATCATGTGATTCTTATTCCAAAATAAAATGTTCATACAAAAAGAGCTAGACTTTCAGTATACATTCCAACAATCTCCCTCTTATACTAAAAGACTATGCCATCATCACACTGCCATACATCTGATCCCCATGTCCTCCACATGTCTATCAAACGCTTTCGCTGGAAGGGCCTTAGTGAATGGATCCTCCAGGTTATCCTCTGATGCAATCTTGGCGACAGCAACTTCTCCTCTCTTTACGATCTCTCATATAAGGTGGTACTTGCGCTCTATGTGTTTACTCGCCTTATGGGCTCGTGGTTCCTTCGAGTTTGCAACTGCACCACTGTTATCACAATAAATTGTGATAGTTCTGTGCAAACCAGGAATCACATCCAAGTCCATCAAGAAGTTCCTGAGCCATACAAGTTCCTTGGCTGCCTCAGAGGTTGCCACATACTCAGCTTCCATGGTAGAGTCCGCCACGCATTTCTGCTTGACACTCCTCCATACTATAGCTCCACCTCCAAAAGTAAACACAAACCCCGAGGTAGACTTACTCTTGTCCCTATATGATTGGAAATCCGAATCCGTGTAACCCACAGGGACTAATTTATCTGCCCGGTAAACCAGCATATAATCCCTAGTCCTTCTTAGGTACTTCAATATATGCTTTACCACAGTCTAATGTCCCTGTCCAGGATTACTCTGATATCTGCTAACCATGCCCATGGCAAAGTAGATATCCGGTCTCGTACATAGCATAGCATACATAAGGCTTCCTACTGCCGAAGCATAAGGAACTGCCTTCATGTCCTCTATCTCCTTTGATGTTTTGGGACACATCTCTTTAGATAAAGGAACTCCATGCCTAAAAGGTAGAAAACCTTTCTTGGAGTTCTACATGCTAAAACAAGCAAGGATAGTGTCAATGTATGAAGCTTGAGATAAGCACAACATCCTTTTCTTGCGATCCCTTATAACTTTGATCCCAAGGATGTGTCCCACTTCTCCCAAGTCCTTCATGTCAAATAGTTTGGACAACCATACTCTTACGTCTGATAACACTTTGATATTGTTGCCAACTAACAAAATGTCATCTACGTATAGTACAAGAAACACCACTACGTTTCCGTCACATCTCTTGTATACACAAGGCTCATCCAGATTTTGAATAAATCCATATGACTGGATTACCTCATCAAAGCGGATGTTCCAAGATCTAGAAGCTTGCTTCAATCCATAAATGGACCGATTAAGCTTACATACAAGATGCTCTTTGCCTTTAGCAATGAATCCCTCTAGTTGTCGCATATAGATGTTATCCTCAAGACTTCCGTTAAGGAAAGCTGTCTTGACATCCATCTGCCAAATCTCATAATCCATATGAGCAGCTATAGATAAGAGAATCCGGATAGACTTAAGCATAGCTACCGGTGAAAAGGTCTCCTCATAATCGATACCCTCTTTCTGAGTATACCCTTTCGCGACAAGCCTAGCTTTGAAGGTCTCAACCTTCCCGTCCACTCCTCTCTTTCTCTTGTAGATCCACTTGCATCCAATGACTTTTACACCATCGGGTGGCTCTACTAGCTCCCAGACTTGATTAGAATCCATAGATTATATCTCTGAATTCATCGCACTTTGCCAAGATACCGCATCTCTATCTTGGAGTGCCTCGTCATATGTCCAGGGATCCGGTTCATGTTCACCAGGGACTAAGTCCGAAGACTCTCCCAAAAACATGAATCTCTTGGGTTGTCTAACAACCCTCCCACTACGACGAGGTGCCTCCTGTGTATACTCTGTGACACGCAGTGCAGTGACTTATGGCATCTCCTCTTGTATCGGTGGTACTGAAGTCGGGACTTCCCCTGTTAACTCCTCAAGAACAATCCTACTCGTGGGCTTGTGGTTCATCACATAGTCCTCCTCAAGAAATCTGGCATTCGTACTCACGATCACCTTCTGATCTCTTGGACTATAGAATAAACCACCCTTCGTTCCCTTAGGGTAGCCAACAAACAAGCTGCATTGTATGAGATTCCAACTTACCAAAGATCTCCTTCAAAGACATGTGCTGGACTACCCCAAATCCGAATATGTCTTAGACTAGGCTTTCGCCCAGTCCACAACTCTATGGGAGTAGAGGGTACTGACTTAGATAGAACCAAGTTCAGAATGTGTTCTGCTGTTTCCAGAGCAAACCCCCAGAATGAATCAGGTAACTCAGAATAACTCATCATAGATCTGACCATCTCCATAAGAGTCCTGTTCCTTCGCTCCGCCACACCATTCTGCTGGGGTGTGCCAGGTGCGGACAATTGGGATTGAATCCAAGCCTCTGATAAGTAAGTCCTAAACTCTCCCAAGAGGTGCTCGCCACCACGATCAGATCGTAATGTCTTGATACTTTTACCTTGACGGTTCTCCACATCAGCCTTGAATTCTTTGAACCTGTCAAAGCATTCAGACTTGCGGCGCATCAAGTAAATGTATCCATATCTTGAATAATCGTCTATAAAAGAGACGAAATATTCAAAACCACCTCTTGCCTAGATAGACATAGGACCGCACAAATCAGAATGAACCAATTCTAACACATCTTTGGCTCTATACGCCTTGGCCTTGAAAGGCATCTTGGTCATTTTACCTTCCAAGCAAGATTCGCAGGTTGGGAGATCCTCCACCACTAATGAACCTAAAGGTCCATCAGCTATCAACCTTTGAATTCTGCTTAGGTTAATATAACCAAGCCTTAGATGCCAAAGATATGTTTGGTTCATTTGCGAAGGTTCTTTTCTCTTATTAGACTTAGAAGATGAGTTATTGATTTCTATATGCATCATGGGAGTTTTCGGTTCAAGAGTATATAAATTGCCAACCAATGTACCAGAACAGATAATCTCCCTATTCCTTTTTATAACCACTTTGTCATTAAAAGAAACAGAATATCCATCCATAAACAATTTAGAAACTGAAATTAAATTCTTTCTAAAAGTAGGTACATAAAGACAATCTCTCAAAACCAAAATTTTATTCCTATCAAAAGATAAATAAATGTCTCCCACTGCAATAGCCGCCACCTTTGAAGCATTGCCCATGAAGACGGTAATCTCTCCCTCAGCTAGTCGTCGGGTTTCCTGGAACCCCTGCAAAGTATTGCATACATGATCAGTGGCTCCTGTATCTACACACCAGGCACTGGTAGATAACACCGCTAAACATGTTTCAACAACTAAACAAGAAGATATACCTTTGTTCTTTCGGCGAGGATAGTCCGCCTTCCAATGTCCAGTCTGCTTGCAAGTGAAGCACTTGCCTTTCGGCTTCTTCACTCCAGCCTGAGGTCCCACTGCCACCTTCTTCGCTTCACCTTGCTTCTTCTTCTTCTTACCTTTCGGTTTAGAGGAAGAAACCTTCTGAGCGACCATGGCTTGAGCACTTTGACGAAAAAGCCCCTCTGCCGCCTGGAGTTCTGGCAGAAGCTCCGCCAACGAATACAAACTCTTGTTCATGTTGTTGTTGAGGCGGAACTACTCAAAACTCCTAGGCAGAGACTGGAGAATGATATCGACCTGGGTTTCCCCATCGATCTCAGCTCCGAGGACTTCCATCTCATTAAGATGAGCCATCATCTTAAGAACATGATCCCTAACGGGTGTTCCCTCAATCATGGTGGTCGTCATCAAGTTTCTCATCGCCTCCTGTCTAGCCGCCCTACTCTGATGTCTGAAAAGTTCCTTGAGATTGAACATCATGTCATAAGCTGTGGCTATGGCCTGATGCTGATGTTGTAGCACATTTGACATAGATGTCAAAATGTAACACCGCGCCATCTCATCTGCCTTGACCCATTTCTTATAACGTTCTTTCTCCTTTTCAACAGAGTCATCGGAGGGCTTAGGAGGACAGACCTCGAAGAGTACAAATTTGTACTCCTCCGCAGTTAAGACAATATCCAGATTTCTTTTCCAATCAATGTAGTTTGGTCCAGTAAGCTTATTTTCTTTTAAAATCATAGCAAGTGGGTTGAAAGCTATTTGAAAATCCTAAAAATCACAATGATCAAAATATTAGATTTCAAATATTATTGATTCCTCAAAACAATAAAATCCCGAAATCAACCAACACCTCAAAACACCGAGAATATCGCATGCCACGATAGTGTGGACGTATACGAATTCTACGTTTGTAAGAGGAGGTTTTACCCATTAATTTTATTATCTTGTCAACCTTACTTTTTGACAAATAAAATTAATAGTTGGTTCCTCTTTAGCCCTACAAATAAAAGTAGTGACTCCGATGGGGAGGATACTTTTATTTGCATCTAAGTGTGCACCATTACACGATACTAAGGGAATTATTTCGGATTATGTGCCTTACCGATGGGGAAGTACACACGCTCCTAAATAATTTCCTATAACCATTATTTGACCTAGTGATCTGCAAGCAAATCCATCCGATGGGGAGGAAGGCACTCAGAGCCAACGCGCAAGTTTGTTGCATCACACGTCAAATTGTAATGGAGGCCGCGGGAATTAATTAAAATATCCCTCTCCCACTTAGTAAATTGAAATCAAGGAATTTTAAAGCATACACAACATGCATATAAAACAAATAAGCAATAAATATGAAAAAAAATAGAATTTTTCCAACTATTATGGCATTGTTCTCCAATACGCATCCCGTCGTGTCGCCACCTCGTCCGCTCCATCTTTTCCCGTGCGTAAGTCACCAAAGAGATCCGGGCCGAGATAAATCATTTTAATTTACATCCATCGATCCTATACTCCACAAAGGAGTGTACAAATAATCTAGATCGAAAGTAAACTAAAATGAACGGCTAAACAATGTCGTATTTAATTACAAAAATTAAATACTAATCTAGCCTCGTCAACCCCGAGGATTCAAATAATATACATACAATCACACACAAAACAATCACATACAACTAAATAGCCATAATAGTCGGATCTTATGCCTGCAACCAAAAAGTTAGCCTATGCACATCCTACTATTATCCGACATACTCAATATATGATATGTGCATGAAAGTAACCGAATCCAAAACACACAAAACCGGAAACCGTTGCTCTGATACCAAATGTAGGGAGTTGCTTCGGAGACTCATTGGATCCCATGTCCCCGGATTAAAATTTTCACCAATGAAAGAACTAATCCGGATGGGATGAGTTTCCTTAGCACAACCTATTCGTCGTCGTGCTAACAACTTGAGTGATCGCTTAAACAAACTAGTTGTTCAAGCAACACAACTCTTCTAGTTGGTAAGCCGCGGAAGAGACGACGGACGGATCGCCGGTTTTTGTGTTTGTCTTCGGGGTCCATGATTATACAAAATATATACATACGCACACTTGTATAATCAACACATAAAATAACATGCTAAGATCAGAAAATAAAGTTGTACCACTTTATACCTTACGATCTTCTACTGTATGTCCTATCCTCCTCGTGGACGACGTGTGGGCGAAGATCCTCCACGAGTAGAAGCCTTCTAGATCACGTTCTTCCCTTCCTTGTCCGCTGCGAACAAAGAGAAGAACCAACAAAACCTTTCCTTTCTAGAACCGGCCACCAAGCAAGGGAGTTTGATGCAACCGCCGGCCAAGGAACGAAGGGATGAGCGTCAACCAACCTTGAAGAGAGGTTGCCGCCGGCCACCTAGAGGTTGGAGAACCACCGGCCACCAAGGATCAAAGGAGAAGGAAGAGGGCCGGCCAAATCTTAGAGAAAGAAGGAGTGACCGCCGGCCACCAAGGAGAAAAGGAAGAAGATGGGCGCCGACTTCTTGTCCAAGAGTTGCCGCCCAAAACTTTTCTTCCAAACCCTAGCCGCCCAAACTAAAACCCTAACTCCAAAATTGAACCTCTTTTGCCGCCCAACCTAAGCCCTCTATTTATAAAATTAGGCTTAAGCCTCTTTTAATCTCCACCGTCGGATCTAGGGATTTAATCTCCACCGTCGGATCTAGGGTTTTATCCCAACCGTCGGATCTAGGGTTTCATCCCAACCGTCGGATCTAGGATTTCATCCCAACCGTCAGATCTAGGGTTTCATCCCAACTGTCGGATCTAGGGTTTCATCCCAACCATCGGATCTAGGGATTTAATCCCAACCGTTGGTTCTAGAGTTTTGTTTTACATCCTTGGATCTAGACTTCTTTAGGATTATATTAGGCTACGATAGGGACCATAAGGAGGAGTTGGATCTTGGCCACCCGATGGATCGGAACCACACTAACTTGATCTTCCATTCCACTAGAGGATCATCATTGAACTACCTCACCAACCCCCATAAATTAATATGGGCTCCATATATTATTTGTACATTCATCTCCCCGTGTTTAAGATATCGAATGTCCGTCAATTAATTGATTTACTGACCATCAATTAATTAACATCTAATTTCTCGAGTAGTACCACTCAACCTTATCATCATGTTGACTAAGTCAACCAGCTGGGTTTACATGATGAACCTTATGAGCTCCTCAAGGGGACATCATCAACCTAGTATATAGGACACGGTTTCCTCCTATAATCAACGGCACACCATGTAAATAATATTATTTCCCAACTTACCGGGCATATTGATTTAATCCATTTAAATCTCACCCTTTGGTAAATCAAAGAAACAAATACTAAGTACATGTGCCCGTTATTATATCGGGATTAAGAGCATGTAAAACATAAGTGGGAGATTGTTTGGTTGTATACTGAAAGCCTAGCTCTTTTGTATGAACATTTTTATTTTGAAATAAGAATCACATGATCATTGTTTGCACTTTATATTTATTATATGTATGCATATTGTCTAATACTTTACATTGTAGATAACATGGTGATTGGTGTGGCATAGAAGATCATGTTATCAGTCCCTTGTAGAATATAAGTAGAGGCTCACAACCAAGATGGTTTTGGACAAACCATTGGCATGGTTGTAGTGTAGCCTGGTATTGGTTTTTCTTGAACATAGAGTTACACTAGTACACTTAGGTGTATTGAGCAGGACCGACATAGAGGTGATTCAATTTATTGCTGACTACATAATTTAATGGGACCTCGGATATTATGCTGTACATGCTCTTAATCCCGATATAATAACGGGCACATGTACTTAGTATTTATTTCTTTGATTTACCAAAGGGTGAGATTTAAATGGATTAAATCAATATGCCCGGTAAGTTGGGAAATGATATTATTTACATGGTGTGTTGTTAATTATAGAAGGAAACCGTGTCCTATATATTAGGTTGGTGATGTCCCCTTGAGGAGCTCATAAGGTTCATCATGTAAACCCTGCAGGTTGACTTTGTCAACATGATGATAAGGTTGAGTGGTACTACTCGAGGAGTTAGATGTTAATTGATTGATGGTCAATAAATCAATTAATTGATGGACATTCGATATCTTAAACACGGGGAGATGGATATACAAATAATGTATGGAGCCCATATTAATTTATGGGGGTTGGTGAGGTAATTCAATGATGATCCTCTAGTGGAATGGAACATCATTGATGGATCAAGTTTGTGTGGTTCCGATCCATCGGGTGGCCAAGATCCAACTCCTCCTCATGGTCCCTATCGTAGCCTAATATAATCCTCATGAAGCCTAGATATAAGAATAGAAGGAAAAGAAAGGGGAGGGAAAGGAAAGGAGAGGGAAAGGAAAGGAAAGGGAGAGGAGAGGTTGGATGAGATGGGCGGCAAGTTTAAAGATTGATAAAAAAAATTTTATTTCCTAATTCTATGCCACCTTAGGCGCCATGATTTGAATTAGTTAAATTTTTTTTTTTCAAGATTAGAATTGGTAAACAAAAATTTCTATTTTCTATGCCACCTTGGGTGGCAAGATTAGAGGAGGTAGAACATTTTTTTTACTAATTCCTTGCTACCTTGGGCGGAAATAATAATTAGGAATTAGTTCCTAATTTATTGGCCACCTCATCAATAACCAACTTTCTCCTAAGTTCTAAAAAAGGGAGGCTAAGGGGGCAGCACGATAAGGATCAAGAATTAGGGTTTAGGTTTCTTTGCTTGGCCGGCTCTATCCCCTTGAGGTTGGCGGCACAAAGATACAAGAAACCCTAAGCTTTCTTCCTAAGCATCTTCTCCTCTTCACTCCCTCTAGGGCTGGCGACACAAAGGAGTTGTAGGGTCTTCTATTGCTCCCCTTTGGCCGGTCTTTCTCTCATCCTTTTCCTCTTGGCCAGCGGCACTAGGAGCTAGGGATTGTTCCCTTGTTTGGTTCCTTGGTTGGCCATCTTGTTCTCTCTTTTCTTGGGGCCGGCGGCAACAAGCTTTTGTGGCTTGGTGGTTGGCTCAAGCAAGAAGGGAAGGAGAGTTCTTCTTTCTTTTGATTGAAGAAGATCTAGGATGCTTCAACTTGTGGAGGATCTTCGCCCACACAAAGTCTACAAGAAGGTTAGGACATACGATAGAAGATCGAGAGGTATAAAAGTTTTACAAGTTTTATTATTGATCTTTGCATTTTCTTATTAATATGTTTGTATGTGTTGATTATACATGTCTACATCCATATGTATTTGTATGATCATGGACCCCGAAGAAAAACACAAAAATCGGTGATCCGTCTGTCGTCTCTTCCGTGGCTAACCGACTAGAAGAGTTTTGTTGCTTGAAAAACTAGTTTGTTCAAGCGATCGCTCAAGTCATTAGCACGACGACGAATTAGTTGATCTTAGCAAACTCATCCCATCCGGATTAGTTTTCATTTGTGAAAATTTTAATCTGGGGACATGGGAGCCGACGAGCCTCCGAGCATGCCATCAGGTGCAGGGGCACAAGATAATCGAACCTAGGTTTTTATTATGGAAAAGGTTCAAATTTAAGCTGTTATTATTATCTCATGAGTTGTATTAAGTGTGCAGGAAGTGTTTAAGCTAGACTGATGGTGAGCAACACTCGGAGAATCTCGGGATGAGAAACTGAGGTGGTCGGGCGACACTAGGAGAACTTTGTTGAAGTCGAAGAACCTAGGTGGAAACCGAAAGCTAAGCGACAGGTCGGAAAGGACCGAAGGTAAGCACGAGAGTGGAGCGATGGTAAGGTTGCATCTTCCGTATGGGGACAACCGTAGGCAGCGATCCGACTAAGACTTTCGAAGGAAGTTCTAGGTCAAGATCAGACGGTAAGGAACCATCGTATTTGTTGGAATCTTTTTCAAAAATAAACATAAACATAGCGGGAAAAAAACTCGATCCCTCTAGAGATCCATGTCGATTGACCATAATCCTAGTCGAACACCAATTGACTCTGATCAGTTCGATTGACCATAATCCCAGTCAGCTGCCAAGAGTCAACTTGGCTGCCAAGTGCCAAAATACTTGACCAATTGACTAGTCCAAAGCCCCAGTCGACTGATAACCTCAACCATGAGGTTTAACCCCAAGTATGATGAAGGTTGAAGCTTTGCTTCTCGCTTCGCTTCGGTCGCTTGTACATGACGATCAAATCTTGCATCCCCGGATTAAAAAAAAATAAACCCGAATGAAAATGGATTACCCAAGAAACTGATTCATTATCGCGCTATTCAATTTAAGTGGTCGTTTGAACAAACATATTGTTCAAGCAACCTAACTCTTTTCCTCGATTAGACATGGAATAGATGATGTACGGATCACCGATTTTTGCGTTTATCATCGGGGTCCATGTTAATCAATAACATACATAATACAAAAGAACTAGAATCAAAACAAACAAGATTATACCTCTTGTTTTACCTCTTGATCTTCTATTGTATTCCTATCCTCTTCTTGGACGTCGTGTGGGCGATGATCTACCAAGAATTGAAGCCTCCAAGATCTCATATCTTCCCTTCTTTGCTCGCTCCCTTCTTCTCCTATCTATGCCGACCACCAAGAGAAAAGGATAACCCTAAACCCTTGATGCCGCCAGCCCTTGGAGAAGGAGAGGAAGAAGAACCGCCGACCTTTGCTTCAAGGAAGGAGAGCCGACCCTAAAGGGATGAAGAAGAGGCACCGGCTAAACCTTAGGAAGATAGTAAAACTAAAACCCTAAACCTCCTCCATTTCTTGCCGCCACCCAAGCCAACTCCAAACCCTAAAGTTTCTTCTATTCTTGCCACCCAAGCCTTGGAACCAAACCCTAGCATGCAAAAAAAATTGCCACCCAAGCCTTGGAACCTTATTTATAGATCTAGGCTTCATGAGGTATTTATAATATGCTACAATAGGGACTATGAGGAGGAGTTGAATCTTGGCCACCCAATGGATCCGACCCACATAAAAACTAATCCATTAATGATAATCCATTCAACTAGAGGATTATCATTGATCTACCTCACCAACCCCCATAATTAAAAATGGGCTCCATATATTAATTGTACAAATTTCTCCATATGTTTAAAATATCGGATGTCCTTTAATTAATAAATTTACTGACAATTAATTAATTAACATCTAACTCCATGAGTAGTACCACTCAACCTTATCATCATACTAGACCAAGTCCACCTGCAGGATTTACATGATTATCCTTATGAGCTCCTCAAGGGGACATCATCATCCTAATACATAGGACACAGTTTCCTCCTATAATCAATGACACACCATATAAATAATATCATTTCCCAACTTATCGGGCCTATTGATTTAACTCATAAATCTCGCCATTGGTAAATCAAAGTAATAAATATTAAGTACCTGTGCCCATTATTATATCGGGATTAAGAGCATGTACACTAAAATATCCGAGGTCCGATTAAATTATATAGTCAGTATAAATTAAATCACCTCTAAATCGGTCCTGCTTAATACACACAAAGTGTACTAATATAATTCTATGGTCAAGATAAACCAATACCAAATTACACTACAACCATACCAATGGTTTGTCTAAAACCATCTTGGTTGTGAGACTTTACTTAAACTCTACAAGGAACTGATAACATGATCTTCTGTGCGACACCACACACAATGTTATCTACAATGTAAAGTATTAGACAATATGCATAACTATAAATATGCTAACAATGATCATGTGATTCTTATTTCAAAATGAAGATGTTCATACAAAGGCTAGGCTTTCAGTATACATCCCAACAATCTCCCACTTATACTAAAAGACTATGCTGCCATCAAACTGCTATACATCTGATTCTCATTCCCTCTACATGCCTATCAAAATCTCTCACTAGAAGGGCCTTAGTGAAAGGATCTATCAGGTTATCCTCTGATGCAATCTTGGCAACAACAACTTCTCCTCGCTTTACGATCTCTCGTATCAGGTGGTACTTACGCTCTATGTGTTTACTTGTCTTATGGGCTCGTGGTTCCTTCGAGTTTGCTACTGCACCACTGTTATCACAATAAATTGTGATAGTTCTGGGCAAACCAGGAATCACATCCAAGTCCATCAAGAAGTTCCTGAGCCATACAGCTTCTTTGGTTGCCTCAGAGGCTGCCACATACTCATCTTCCATAGCAGAGTTCGGCACGTATTTCTGCTTGACACTCCTCCATAAATGGCTCCACCTCTCAAAGGAAACACAAAACCTGAGGTAGACTTACTGTTATCCCTATCTGATTGGAAGTCAAAATCTGTGTATCCCACAGGGAGTATTTGATCTGCTTGGTATACCAACATATAATCTCTAGTCCTTCTTAGGTACTTCAATATATGCTTTACCGCAGTCCAATGTCCCTGTCCTGGATTACTCTGATATCTGCTAACCATGCCTACGGCAAAGCAGATATCCAGCCTTGTACATAACATAACATACATGAGGCTTCCTACTGACGAAACATAAGGAGCCGCTTTCATCTCCTCTATCTCCTTTGATGTTCTAGGACACATCTCTTTAGATAAAGGTACTCCATGCCTAAAAGGTAGAAAACCTTTCTTGGAGTTCTGCATGCTAAAATGAGCCAAAATAGTATCTATGTATAAAACTTGAGATAAACACAACATCCTTTTCTTGCGATCCCTTATAACTTTGATCCCAAGGATGTGTCCCACTTCTCCCAAGTCCTTCATATCAAATTGTTTGGATAATCATACCCTTATGTCTGACAACACTTTGACATTGTTGCCAATGAGCAAAATGTCATTTATGTATAGTACAAGAAATACCACTATGTTTTTGTCACATCTCTTGTATACACAAGACTCATCCGGACTTTGAATAGATCCATACGAATGGATTACTTCATCAAAGTGGATGTTCCAAGATCTTGAAGATTGCTTCAATCCATAAATGGACCGATTAAGCTTACACACAAGATTCTCTTTGCCCTTTGCAATGAATCCCTCTGGTTGCTTCATATAGATGTTTTCTTCAAGACTTCCATTATGGAAAGTTGTTTTGACATCCATCTGCCAAACCGAATAATCCATATAAGCAACAATGGATAAGAGAATTCAGATAAACTTAAGCATGACTACTGGAAAAAAGGTCTCCTCATAATCGATGCCCTCTTTCTGAGTATAACCTTTCGCAACAAGCCTTGCTTTGAAGGTCTCAACCTTCCTATCTGTTCCTCTCTTTCTTTTGTAGATCCACTTGCATCCAATGGCTTTTACACCATTGGGTGGTTCTACTAGCTCTCAGACCTGATTTGAATCCATAGATTTTATCTCAAAATTCATCGCCCTTTGCCAAGATATCGCATCATTATCTTGGATTGCCTCGTCATATGTCCAGGGATCAGATTCATATTTTCCAGGGACCAAATCAGAAGAATCTCCCTGGAACATAAATTTCTTAGGTTGTTTAACAAGCCTCCCACTATGATGAGGTATCACCTATGTATTCTCTATGACACAGTGCAGTCACTTGTGGTATATCCTCTTGAACCATTGGTACTGAAGTAGGGACTTCCCCTCTTAACTCCTCCAGAACAATCTTGATCATGGGCTTATAGTTCATCACATAGTCTTCCTCTAAAAATCGGGCATTCATGCTAATAATCACCCTCTGATATCTAGGACAATAGAATAAACCACCTTTCGTTCATCTAGGATAGCCTACGGACAAGTGCACTTCTGTACAAGGTTCTAACTTATCAGCATCTCCCTTCAGCACATGTGCTGGACTCCCCCAAATCCGAATATGTCTCAGACTCGGCTTTCGCCCAGTCCACAATTATGTGGGAGTAGAAGGTACTAATTTAGATAGTACCAAGTTCAGAATATACACTGTCGTATTTAGAGCATACCCCTAGAATGAATCTGGTAACTCAGAATAACTCATCATCGATCTAACCATCTCCATAAGAGTCCTATTCCTTCGCTCCGCCACACCATTTTGTTGGGGTGTACCAAGTGCAGATAGTTGGGATTGAATCCCAGCCTTTGATAAGTAACTCCTAAACTCTCCCAAGAGGTATTTTCCACCACGATCAGATCGTAGTGTCTTGATACTTTTATCTTGACGTTTCTCCACATCAGCCTTGAATTCTTTAAACCTATCAAAGCTTCAGACTTGCGACGCATCAAGTAAATGTATCCATATCTTGAATAATCGTCTATAAAAGAGATGAAATATTCAAAACCACCTCTAACTTGGATAAACATAGGACCACACAAATCAGAATTAACCAATTCCAACACATCTTTGGCTCTATACCCCTTGGCCTTAAAAGGCCTCTTGGTCATTTTACCTTCCAAGCAAGATTCGCAGGTTGAGAAATCTTTCATCACCAATGAATTCAAAGGTCCATCAGCTATCAACCTTTGAATTCTACTCAGGTTAATATGACATTACCTTAGATGCCAAAGATACATTTGGTTCATTTTCGAAGGTTTCTTTCTCTTATTAGATTTAGAAGATGAGTTATTTATTTCTATTTGTATCGTGGGAGCTTTCGGTTCAAGAGTGTATAAATTTACTACTAATGCACCAGAATAGATAATCTTCCTATTCATTTTTCTAACAACTCTCTTATTAAAAGAAATAGAATATCCATCAAAAAATAATTTAAAACTGAAATTAAATTCTTTCTAAATGAAGATACATAAAGGAAATTTTTTAGAACCAAAGTTTTATTCCTATCAAAAGATAAATAAACATCTCCCACTGCAATAGCCACCACCTTCGTAGCATTGCCCATGTAAATGGTAATCTCCCCCTCAGCTAGTCACCTGGTTTTATGGAACCCCAGCAAAGAGTTGCAGACAAGATCAGTGGATCTCTTATCTACACCAGGTACCGGTAGATAACACCGCTAAACATGTTTCAACGACTAGACCAAAAGATATACCTTTGTTCTATTTGCGGTTGGGACAGTCTGCCTTCCAATGTCCAATCTGCTTGCAAGTGAAGCACTTGCCTTTCGGCTTCTTCACTCCTCCCTGACATCCTCCCACCACCTTCGCTGCACCTTGTTTCTTCTTCTTCTTTCCTTTCGGCTTAGAAGTAGAAACCTTCTTGGCAACCAAAACCTGAGAACTCTAATGAAAAAGACCCTCTGCCACCTAAAGTTCTTTCAGAAGCTCCACCAATGAATACAACCTCTTATTCATGTTGTAGTTCAGGAGAAACTACTCAAAACTCCTAGGTAGAGATTGGAGAATGACATCGACCTAGGTTTTCCCATGGATCTCAGCTCCAAGGACTTCTAGCTCATTCAAATGAGCTATCATCTTGAGAACATGATCCCTCACGGGTGTTCCCTCAACCATGGTGGTCGTGATCAAGTTTCTCATGGATTTTTGACTTGCAGCCCGATTCTGGTGTCCGAAAAGTTCCTTGAGATTGAGCATCATGTCATAGGCAGTGTTCATGTCCTGATGCTGATGTTGCAATACATTTGACATAGAAGCCAAAATGTAACACCGCACCATCTCATCAGCCTTGATCCACTTCTTATAACTCTCTTTCTCCTTTTCCCCAGAATCATCCGTAGGCTTAGGAGGACACTCCTCGAAGAGTACATATTTGTACTCCTTAGCAGTTAAGACAATGTCCAAATTTCTTTTCCAATCGACATAGTTAGGTCCAGTAAGTTTGTTTTCTTTCAGAATCACAATAAGTGAGTTGAAAGTCATTTTGAAAAAACCTAAGAATCACATAGATCAAAACATTTAGATTTCAAAAAATTATTGATTCCTCAAACAATAAAATTTTAAAATCAACCAACACCTCAAAACACCGAGAATATCGTATGCCATGATAGTGTGGACATATACGAATTCTACATTTGTAAGAGGAGGTTTTTGACAAATAGTTGGTTCCTCTTTGGCTCTACAAATAAAAGTAGTGACTCCGATGGGGAGGATATTTTTATTTGCATCTAAGTGTTCACCATTACTCAATACTAAGGCAATTATCTTGGATTATGTGCCTTCCGATGGGGAAGTACACATGCTCCTAAATAACTTTTTATAACCATATTTGACCTAGTGATCCGCAAAACAAACTCATCTGATATGAAGGAAGGCACTCAGAGCCAATACACAAGTTTGTTCGCATCACATGTCAAATTGTAATGGAGGCTACGGGAATTTAAAAAATATCGTTCTCCCACTTAGTAATTTAAAATTGAGGAATTTTAACTATGCAAGCACAACAAGCATATAAATCAAAAGCAATAAATATGAAAATCAAATTTTCCAACTATTATGGCTTTTGATCTCCTATATGCCTCCAGTCATGTTGCCACCTCGTTCGCACCTCCCTACGCCATGTACAAGCCATTCGGAGATCCTAGCCGAGAAAAATTATTTTAATTTACATTCATCGATCCTATACTCCACAAAGAAGTGTACATAAAATCTAGATCAAAAGTAGACTAAAATAAAAGATTGGCTAAACAATGTCGTACTTAATTACAAAAATTAAATACTACCTCGTCAACCCCGAGGATTCAAATAATATTACGATTACACAAATACAATCACATACACACACATATGGGCATAATAGTTGGATCATATGTCTGCAAATAAAAAGTTAGCCTATGCACATTCTACTATTATCCGACACACATAATATATGACAAGTGCATAAAAGTAACAGAATCCTAAACACACAAAATCAGAAACCGTTGCTCTGATACCACTTGAAGGTTGAAGCTTCGCTTCTCGCTTTGCTTCGGTCGCTTGTACATGGAGATCCTATCTCGCATCCCCGGATTAAAAAAATTAACCTGAACAAAAATGGATTACCCAAGCAACCGATTCATCATCGTGCTATTCGATTTAAGTGGTCGCTTGAACAAACTTGTTAAAGCAACCTAACTCTTTTCCTCGATTAGCAGAGGAATAGATGATGTACGGATCGCCAGTTTTTTCATTTATCATCGGGGTCCATGTTAATCTATAACATACATAATACAAAAGAACTATAATCAAAACAAACAAGATTATATCTCTTGTTTTACTTCTTGATCTTCGATTGTATTCCTATCCTCTTCTTGGACGTCGTGTGGGCGACGATCTACCAAGAATCGAAGCCTCCTAGACCTTGTATCTTCCCTTTCTTGTTTACTCTGAACAAAGGGAAGACAATTCTCCCTTCTTCTCCTATCTAGTGCCGACCACCAAGCCTCCTTGCTTGGTTGTTGCCGCCAGCCACGGAGAGGGAGAAGGTTGTGCCGGCCAAGAGCAAAAGGATAACCCTAAACCCTTGATGTCGTCGGCTCTTGGAGAATGAGAGGAAGAAGAACCGCCGTCCTTTGCTTCAAGGAAGGAGTGTCGGCCCTAAAGGGATGAAGAAGAGGTGCCGGCTAAACCTTATGAAGAGAGGAAAACTAAAACCCTAATCCTTCTCCACTTCTTGCCGCCTCCCAAGCCAACTCCAAACCCTAAAGCTTCTTCTATTCTTTCCGCCCAAGCCTTGGAAGCTAACCCTATCATCAAAAAAAAAATTGCTGCCCAAGCCTTTGAACCATATTTATAGATCTAGGCTTCATGAGGTATTTATAATAGGCTACAATAGGGACCATGAGGAGGAGTTGGATCTTCGCCACCCAATGGATCCGACCCACATAAAAACCGATCCATTAATGATAATCCATTCCACAAGAGAATTATCACTGATCTACCTCACCAACCCCCATAATTAAATATAGGCTCCATATATTAATTGTACAAATATCTTCCCGTGTTTAAGATATCGAATGTCCGTTAATTAATTAATTTACTGACAATTAATTAATTAATATCTAACTCCATGAGTAGTACCACTCAACCTTATCATCATGCTGGACTAAGTCCACCTGCAGGATTTACATGATGATCCTTATGAGCTCCTCAAGGGGACATCATCATCCTAATACATAGGACACGGTTTCCACCTATAATCAACGACACACCATGTAAATAATATCATTTCCCAACTTACCGGGCCTATTGATTTAACCCATAAATCTTGTCCATTGGTAAATCAAAGAAATAAATATTAAGTACATGTGCCCGTTATTATATTAGGATTAAGAGCATGTACACCATAATATCCGAGGTCCGATTCAATTATATAGTCAGTATAAATTGAATCACTTCTAAATCAGTCCTGCTAATACACACAAAGTGTACTAGTGTAATTCTATGGTCAAGATAAACCAATACCAAATTACACTACAACCATGCTAATGGTTTGTCTAAAACCATCTTGGTTTTGAGCCTTTACTTATACTCTACAAGGAACTGATAACATGATCTTCTGTGCGACACCACACATCATGTTATCTACAATATAACATATTAGACAATAGGCATAACTATAAATATGCAAACAATGATCATGTGATTCTTATTTCAAAATGAAGATGTTCATACAAAGGCTAGGCTTTCAGTATACATCCCAACATATGATGCCCTCATACTTGCTATTCCACCCTTAGCCTAGACCTAAACCTTCTAGCCACCTCCGTCAGTCTCACGCCTATCGGATACCTCCAAGTCATCCATGACTTATTCATCCATATGCTAGCCTTCTGTTACTTCCATAAGCTATTATCATTCTAAGCTGGTCTACACCGCCAAGGCGCATTAGGCTTACACTGCCAAGACTACCGCTTGGACTTTACACCGCCAACCATTGGACTTATGCTGTCAAGACTCCCTCTTGGAATTTAGCCGCTAATATCAACCCTTGGACTTCCCTTGCCAACCCATGTTGGACTTTCCATGCTAACCTATGTTGGACTTTCTATGCCAAGTACCCATGACTTGGACTTTCCCATTGCCAAGTGTCCCACTTGATCTTTCAGTGCCATGTCTTAGTGCAGTAGGCACAAGATAATCGAACCTAGGTTTTGATTATGAGAAAGACCCAAAGCTATGGTCATATTGTTGTCTAACGAGCGGATCTAAGTGTGCCGGAATGGTTAAACTGAGCTGAAGGTCGGTGACACTTGGAGAATCCTAAGTTGGGAAACTGTGGTGGTCGGGCGACACCGGGAGAACTTCGGATGGAGGCGAAGAACACAGGTGGAAACCCGAAGCAAAGCTACAAGTCACAAAGGTTCTAAGGTAAGCTCGTGTGTATGAGTGAAGGTAAGGTTGGGTCTTCCGTATGGGGACGTCCTTAGGCAGCGATCCGACTAAGACTTCCTATGGAAGGTCTAGGTCGAGATCGGATGATTAGTGACCGTCAAATTGACCTTCATTACTTTTATTTTTGAGCTAACTCTTTAGTGCAGTCAAGAACCCTAGCCAGCAGTCGACTGCTGGCTTGTAGAAGTTGACTTCTAGTCATTAGTCGAACTGATAAGGGCAGCAATCGACTGCCATTTGAATTTCCATCCTCGAGGAGAGTTAAGATAAGCTCCACTTATCTTGGGGAGATGAGGTTCTTTGACCATGAGCTGGAACTGAACGTTGGGGGAGCTTCTAAAGATATAAAAGAAGGGGGGTTTCATCCCTTTAGTTTATCTATGTGCTTACAAAGTGATCCTGCAATGCCGCCTCTCTACGACTACGCTACGATGTCAAAATGTTGTCGCAACGCCGACGACGCATACAGAATTGAAGCTTCTTCTTGTCGGTATTGTGTAGTTATTTTATCATATTCAAGTTTTGTTTATCAAAGTTTTATTGCAAAGAGGAAAAGGTGGGATTGTCCCTCTTCCTCATTCTTTTAGTCTTTGTACTCATAGTCTCCTACCTCTAATGAGAAGGAGACTTTATTAGTGCTTTGCCCTCCGTAAGCGGTCTAGGATCGCAGGGCCTTGGATTAGCAACCGTTAGATTGTGAATCAAGTAAAAATAAACTTGTCTCATTTACTTTTCTGCCGTGCTACTTTGTTTATTGTCTAATTGAACGAAAAGAAATTTTTTTATTACGCTCGCTATTCACCCCCGCTCCCAGTGTGCTTTTCAACCCAACAATTGGTATCAGAGTGGTGGAGCTATAATTTGGTGAAAGCACCAATCTTGCAAGTCAATGCCCAAAGGTGGAGAAGAAGACTCAAGAGCGAGCATCACATGTAGGGGGAGCTTTTAAAGCAAACCCTAAGGTAAAATTTAATGATGCTCATTCTTTAAGTTATAGGCAACAACATGCTAGAAATTATTTTAGTAATCTTGCTATTACTCGTGAACAAAAGCATGCTAAAAATAATAGATTTTATTGTTTACGAGCTAAACATGTCCACTTTAAGAAGAAGAAGAAATTTGGGACTAATGTCCCTAAAAATATTCTACCTAAGGCAAGTATTAGAAAATTTGAAGACCATCTAGGTTGTAATCAAAAGAAATCTAGACATATGCCTAGGAAGGGAAAAAATGACCAAAGAAACAATGGGACCGCCAAAATTGAAAAATTAGAAGTTGAAAATCAAGCCTTGAGATCAAGTCTTGAGAAGATGGAGAAGACCCTTAGGATTATGCAAAATAAAATGCAAGGGTCAAATGATAAAAAATCTAGGTCAAGGAGTCAAAACCTAGGGTTTAGAAAGCAAGGTCCAACCAAGGGCAAGAAAGGTTTGGGTCCCAAATATAAGCCCAAGGAGACCTATCATAATGTTTCATTCGATTATGGAACTCAAGTTAGG
Organism: Wurfbainia villosa; assembly: GCA_025175895.1. Taxonomy (NCBI): domain Eukaryota; kingdom Viridiplantae; phylum Streptophyta; class Magnoliopsida; order Zingiberales; family Zingiberaceae; genus Wurfbainia; species Wurfbainia villosa. The sequence continues at coordinate 20,705,039 of CM046004.1, read as the reverse complement.
TCTAGGAAAACCAAGGTCAATAGGGAAGTCATCCCTAAGGTTGACCAAGGTAGATGCCTAGTGGCTAGGGTTTCAAGGAAACCTAGGGAAGCCACTAAGAAGGTTACAAGGGGAGTTACCCCTAGAGTTAACTTAGGTAAGACCACAATGACCAAGGCTACCAAGCCTAGGAGGGTCATTAGGAGGGTATCTAGGGAGGTTATCCTTAGCGAATACCTAGTAAACCCATGAAGCTCCAGTAGGTATTGGGTTCCTAGGAGCGTGATCGATTCACGCTAAATGACTTTAGGTGTGCCAACTTTAAATGGATAAGTAGTTAACCTAACCATGGTAAAGGTGACACTTTAGGTCATTTCCAAGGTAATGGGGTACTTTAAAAATAAGGTTGATTATAATCCTAAAGGTTTTTAGGGTGTGCCAATATATTTTTGAAGATTATAAAAAAATCAATCAAATTGACACAAATTAGGTTTAGAGGTCATAGTGTGTCATTTTGGGTTTTTGGCACACTTGGGAGAAAAGTGATAATATGGCAAAATAGATTTAACCTTAACAAATGGCAATTAATGTTAAAATTTAGGATTATATACCATTATATTTTATTTGCCTTAATTGATTTGCCATATAACATATCATGACATCATATCTACTTTTAATTATATAATATGTCATGACCATGCTTAGGATTAAGATTAAATGTCATGTATGTTTAGATTTATATCATATGTCATGACATCATGATCATTGACCATGCTTATTTATGTCATCATTTATGCCATGATCATTGACCATGCTTATTTATGTCATCATTTATGCCATGATCATTCATACATTTAAAGTAATAAAATTGAGTTAAGGACTATGGCATGACTTGAAATCCCTTGTATAAGGGAATCAAGTAGTGTTGTCTTAGAAAAATACATGAAACCCTAGTTTAGGATGAACAAAATCCACATCTCATATCACATTGACATGTGTGTGTATTGATACACCCTAGATACATGTGAGATGCTAGGAAATGAGTTAAGTTCAAGGTGCATAGTCTTTGCATCTAGATGAACTCAAACTCATCTAAAATCATGGAGGGATCTTTGGGAAAGCTAATGTACAAGTCATGTACATTGAGCCCAAAGAACATGATCCAATATAAGATTTTAAAACAATTTGAAAATCATTTTGAAAAACCTTGGTTCAATCTATCTTTTAATAGAAGTCACTATTGATGATGTTGATACAAAGAGGGCTCAAAACATTTAAATTTTTCTTCATTTTTGAACTTTGTATCATTTTCACTATTTTGTGGGTAAAATATTTTTTACATATTTTTCACCCATTTTATTTGTCATAAGTGTTATACGTATAATGTTTCTGGATTTTTCAAATTATGTATAATTATTTATGAATTTCCAAAGTTTATTTATGATAACTGAAATTTGTAAATTTTAGTTATCAGTCAATTGCTGCTTGATGTCAGTCGACTAATGTATAGGGCAGTCGACTGCAAGAGCCGATTTCGAGTAAACAAGGATGTTTAGCCCATGTTTCAGCTATGTTAGGGTTCCCTAACTACTCCTAAACCTAGGATATGCTTTGGAAAGCATTAGAAAGGGTGAAAATCCATTGGATATGGATTAGGAGAGTTGTTAGGGTGTGTATCAATTTTAAGGTATGTGAAAGTTCAATGTTGAACTTTAGACCTTAATTTTTGATGGTTTAGTGTTCCTATAGGCTTAAGGACTCTCCAAGGACATTGTTGGTGCAATGGTCACGGGGAGAAAGCCTTTAGCGGGAGGTATTCATCATGGGATGATGGATGTGTTCTTCCTCATGAGGGGGAGAAATGGGAATGTGAGATGCCTAATTTAGAAATTGGGAGAGTTTATAAGAGTGTCTCTCTAGAGTGATATGAGACTTATCACTAGGAAGAGCGAAGACATCCTAGGTCTTTTTGGACCAAGGGAGAGATTGTAAGATCTTATTATGATATAAGACATTAACCTCCTTGGAAGAACCTTAATGATGTATGTCAAAAGGGGGAGAATGTGAAACTACCAATTTGGGATAATTGGTAAGGAGATTTGAGTTAGGTTTTAGGCCTAACTAAAAGGTGTTTGGTTTTTGTCAAACATCAAAAAGGGGGAGATTATTGGTGTAATCAGCCCATGTCATGATTGACCAGACTTGAGTAGTGTTTTGATGTTTGACAATGATGTCTGACAATGTTTTGGGGAGATTTTTGGTGCAATCGACCTGGGTCATGATTGACCGAACTCGAGTTTGACTCGAGTGGGATTTTGATGTTTGACGATGGTTTGATCATTGTCATGGGATATGTCCAAGCATGGGTCTTGGCAAGGGAAAGTCCAAGTCTTGTGTACTTGACATGGAAAGTCCAACATGGGTTGGCAAGGAAAGTCCAAACGTGGGTCTTGGCATGGGAAAGTCCAAGCATGAGTCTTGCCATAGAAAGTCCAACATGGGTTGGCAAGGGAAAGTCCAAGCTTGAGTCTTGCCAATTAAGTGTTTGAACATGTTTCGTAAACATGTGCACAACGGAAGAAATAAAATAAAAAATCTAATTTATTACAACACACACATCACACGCATGCATAGTACAACATGTGTAGACATAACCGTAAATTTAAATTTTGCAATAAAAGAAAATTTATACTATGTATACTTGACGTATCATGTGTAGCGGGAAAGGCACCAATCGGAACGATTCTCGCTAGAATCGTCTCTATCCGTATCCACGCAGAGTATTTTCGGGATGACTTCATAAAGTCACGAGCCTCGTCTTCATACGGGTTACTAGCCTCGTGTTGAAGACGATGTGATCGAGAGAAGATCACGATCCGAATCAAAATTCGGATCCAAAACGAGTCCTCAAAAACTCGTTTCTCCGGAGAGGTATTCGTCAACCGTTTGACGAATCCTTCATCCTCCACCTATGAGGATTACCAGAGATCGAATCCCCGGCAAGGCTACCGCTGTCGGAGCTCCAAATGTCGTCCAAACGACGCTCTGACAAGAAGGAAACAAGCTGTCCAGAAAACTGGACAGCTTTGGTGGAGGAATAGGGGCCGGCCAAATAAGGAAGGTTGAGGCACACCTTGTCGCCAGACCGAAAGGAGATCACTGGAGCTCCTCCGGCAGCAGCTCGACTCCGGCAAGAGGGATGGACAACACCTTCTGGACGCCGGCAAGGGAGCTGGGTGGAGGTGGGCGGCGGCAAGGTGGGGTTGGCGCCGACTACACCAAGGAGAAGGAGGGGGCGGCAACTTAGGGTTGCAAGGACTTGGATTACGGCTTAACAAAACCCTTAAGCCCTATTTTATAGATAACAAATTCTCTTAATGGTTATCGCATCATAACCAAAGGCCCGTTAACCCGCTCCATTAATTTAAGTTAAAATAAATCAAACCATGATGGTTTATTTTAAGTTAAAATGAACCGAACCAACTTTGGTTCATTCGTTTAAAACAAACCAAACCCTTTGGTTTATTCTCCTCCATTGGATTAGAACCAAATCAATTTGGTTCATTCATCATGTCTTTAAAAGACACGGCCCATCCATGCTTCCATTGTGACTGAAACGATTTCATGCTCGCTCCATGTTTGGTCCAACTAAACCTAGTTTCTCTCGGTCTGAGAATCTTATTCTTAAGCTCGTTTTAAATCCTTCAGATTACGCTCATTGTGCATGTGACAAAATAGGTTCTCGGTTCATGTTGGCTGTCTATAATTAACCATTAATTATAGAATGATCATGAGTGGCACCTAGTAGTATATCATGATCCCCAATTAACTGAAAAGATCAACAGTTGATCCAGAACTTCTTCTGAAATCCTTCAGCAGCTCGAATGAATCGTGCCCCATTCCCTTCACTCATCTTATTCCCAATTGGTTCAGGACATGGTCTATAGTGTCAATCCCCACTAGGTTGGCTACGTCACACCTAGCCCAAGTATCATTTCCTCGTCCTACGGATTCTAGTTATTGCACATGTATCGAAGAGTACCTTACTCTAAACATGTAATGCTTTGGCCAAAGACTTTAGTAACAATCCGACGAGAGGCCATGGGTATACATCTCCTCGCAAGGAGTGGTGAATCCTTTATAGGCTATTCAAACACCTTCGATCACTTCGACTTATACCCAATCATCCCGGGTCCACATCTCCTCAGAGATGCTTGCTTAAGATGTCAAAGCATAAGTCTTTATGATCAAGATGACTTGAATACCACAAGTCAAAGGAACATCGCACTTAAGCTGCAGTAAGAACTTCATTGACATATCTATATATGCAGAGAACCATATGAAGTCTTACGGCTGGTCACTCCAATGAACTAGTTACCATAACTAACATCCACGATTAACTCCGGACATCACAATGTCTCCAGCTAGTGAGAATCAACTGCTTGGATACACCAAGGAGTATACCTCGTGCTAGTCTCGACAGAATCAATGGTGTCCAAATCCATCAATTCATCGACTAGGGATAATTCTGATACATCACAATTACATATGTAGAGATACTCACTAGTTGTGATCCAATCACAAATTCTCTCATACTGTGAATCGTATCTTGGACATTCAGTAAATGAGTTTAAGATCTAATCAAATACATAAAAACATGTATACTTAAATAGTGAATCTTCATTTATCATATAAATGGTTCAAACATAAGGCGATTGCCTTAGGACATCTCTCATATATTACTAACAAACTCCCACTTGGCCTAATGCCAATCGTTACGGTATCCAATACCATAAGCTCTTACATGACCCTCAAACTTACTTTGAGGTAATGCCTTAGTCAAAGGATCCGCTAAGTTCCTTTCAGTGGGGATTTTCTCGATTTGTATTTCCTTCCTACTGATGATCTCTCTGATAAGATGATAGCGGCGAAGCACATGTTTGGATCATTGATGAGACCTTGGCTCTTTCGCCAGTGCAATTGCTCCATTGTTGTCGCAGTAGACCGATATTGCTTCAACAATGGCTGGAATCACACCAAGTTCATAAATGAACTTCTTGATCCAAACCGCTTCCTTTGCTGCTTCCGAAGCTACAATGTATTCTGCCTCAGTGGTAGAATCCGCTACAGTGTCTTATTTGGAACTTTTCCAACTCACTGCGCCCCCATTCAAGGTGAACACGTATCGGTGAGACACAGAATCATCCTTATGCATGCGGAAGGCGGCATCCATATACCCGCGTATCACCATGTCCCCTTCTCCATATATTAGGAACACCTCTTTAGTTCTTCTTAACTACTTAAGGATCATCTTAACAGCCACCCAATGATCCATTCCTGGATCAGACTGGTATCTACTCATGACACTCAGAGCATACGATACATCAGGCCTCATACATAACATAGCATACATGATAGATCCTATTGCGGATGCATAGAGAATCTTACTCATGCAAATCCTCTCGTCTTCTGTGCGCGGACACATAAACTTCGAAAGGTGTATCCCATGCCTGATGGGTAGGAAACCTTTCTTGGATTCCGACATGCTAAACCTCTTTAGCACTCGGTCTATATATGTAGACTGCGAAAGACCAAGCAACCATTTCGATCTATCTCTATAGATCTTAATCCCGAGGATGTAGGTTGTTTCTCCCAGGTCTTTCATGGAGAATGTCTTGAATAACCAAATCTTAACTGACTGTAAGACTGAAACATCGTCTCCTATAAGTAATATGTCATCGACATACAATACTAGAAACATGACTGCACTCCCACTAATCTTCTTGTACACACAAGGTTCATCTTGATTTTGTGAGAAATCAAACTTTTTGATTGTCTCATCAAAACGGATATTCCAGCTCCTGGATGCTTGCTTCAATCCATATATGGACCGTCGCAATTTGCATACCTTGGTTTTATCAACCGATGTGAAACACTCAGGCTGTATCATATACACGTCCTTGAGTAGGTTTCCATTAAGGAAAGTTGTTTTCACATCCATCTGCCATATCTCATAATTATAATGAGCCGCTATGGCCAGGAGCATCCGAATGGATTTAAGCATAGCTATAGGCGAATAGGTTTCGTCATAATCAACACCTTGCTTTTGACGATATCCTTTCACCACTAATCTAGCCTTATAGTAATCACATAACCATCCATGTCGGTTTTCTTCTTGAAAACCCACTTGCACCCTATAGGCTTTATGCCTTCGGGTGGGTTAACTAAGTTCCAAACTTTGTTTTCATACATGGAATCCATTTCTGACTTCATGGCTTCAAGCCACTTATCCCTTTCTGAACTTGTCAAAACTTCTTCATAACTGGTAGGCTCCTCATCATCAATGAGTAACACGTCATTCGATTCACTTACGAGAAATCCATATCTCTCAGGAATATTGTTTGTTCTACCAGATCTACGAAGAAGTGGTGTTTCAATAGGTCCAGCCGATTGCTCATCACTATGAGTTATCGGCTGTTGTGCTTCACCAGGTATCTCATTAATGTCTATTTGAGTCTCTTGAGCCTCCTCAAGCTCGACAACACTCCCACTGTTTCTTGCAAGAGAAACTCTTTCTCTAGAAACACAGCATGCCTTGAAACAAACACCTTTTGTTCCACAGGATGATAGAATTGGTAACCCCTTGTTTCCTTAGGGTATCCAATAAATAGACATTTATCAGACTTAGCATCTAATTTTTCTGATACAGTCCGCTTCACATAAGCAGGATAACCCCATATCTTCAAGTAAGATACATGAGGTTTCTTACTATTCCATATCTCATATGGAGTAGTAGAGACTACCTTAGTTGACATTCTGTTTAACAAGTAAACATCTGTCTGAAGTGCATAGCCCCAAAAGGACTTGGGAAGATTCTCATGATTCATCATTGACCTGACCATGTCCAACAAGGTCTGGTTACGCCTCTCAGATACACCATTATGCTGTGGTGTATATGGCGGAGTCCATTGAGACAATATACCATTGTCTCTTAGATAATCAAGAAACTCTTGACTTATGTATTCACCACCTCGATCCGATCGAAGTATTTTAATACTCTTGTCATGTTGTTTCTCTACTTCATTTCTGAATTCTTTGAACCTTTCAAAGGCTTCAGACTTTTGTTTCATCAAGAACACATACCCAAACCGTGAGTGATCATCGGTGAAGGTAATGAAGTTGCTATAGCATCCTAAAGCTTGAGTTGACATAGGTCCACATACATCAGTATGTATTAGACCTAGTAACTCTCCCACTTGTTCACCTTTTCCAGTAAAAGGTAACTTAGTCATCTTGTCTTTTAAGCATGATTCACATATATCGTATGAATCCAATTCAAACGATTCCAGAATTCCACATCGGTGTAATTCGGACATATGTTTCTTGCTTACATGGCCAAGACGACAATGCCACATGTAGGAGTCTAATTGATTATCCTTTCGAGCACGCTTGTTGCTCGCTTCGATATTGAAAATGTCACTGGATATGTCCAACATATAAATGTCATTGCTCAAAGTTCCAGTTCCATAAAGTATGTCATTCAAAGTTATATAACAACAATTGTTACTAAACGTCAAATGGTAACCATTTCTATTTAAACAGGAAATAGAAACAATGTTCTTTATTAGAGAAGGAACACAATAGCAATTGTCCAGTTCCAAGACTAGTCCACTAGGGAGCTTCAGCAAATAAGTTCCGATGGCGACCGCAACAACCTTTGCTCCATTGCCAACTCGTAAATTTGACTCCCCTTTGATGAGTCTTCTTCTATTCCTTAGCCCCTGTATGTCATTACATATATGTGGGCCACACCCAGTATTCAATACCCAAGTGTCTAAGGAAATAGAATGACAATCAATAACGAAAATACCTGAAGAGGATGGGGCATCGGATGCCTTCTTCTTCTTCATGGACTCAAGATAAATCTTGCAGTTTCTTCGCCAGTGGCCTTCCTTGCCACAATGATGGCAAGTGCCCTTTTGTGCTGGTTCTTCTTCTTAGCCTTCTTGTTCTTCCCTTTCTTCTGTTCCTTTGCCTTCCTCTTAGAACCTTTCTTTGAGGAATCAACTAACATAACCACCTTCTCCTCATGCTTCACAGAAGGCTCCACAGTCTTTAGCATATTGAGGAGCTCAGGAATAGTGGATTCTAATTTGTTCATCCGATAATTCATCACAAATTGTGAGAAACTCTTGGGCAAACAATGTAGAATTAAGTCAATACTTAATTCATGATCCATCACAAACCCGAGGGTAGCTAGCCGCTCGATGTACCCGTTCATCTTTAGCACAAACTACACTACAGACGAACCTTCTTGCATCTTCGTGGTGAAGAGGAACCTGGAGACTTCGAACCTTTCAAATATCGCTTGCTCATCAAACAGCTCATGAAGATGGAAGACCATGGTATTAGCATCCATATGCTCATGCTGCTTTTGCAGCTTACGTACTATCGCAGCTAGCATGATGCAACTCACCAGTTCAGAATCTGCCACATGCTTTTGATAGACCAACATTTGGTCTGGAGTTGCATCGTCCCTAGGACGGTTGGGAAGAGGTTCTTCAAGGACATATGCTAGCTTTTCCACCTTGAGAACAATTCTCAGGTTTCTAAGCCAGTCCAGGAAGTTAGGCCTAGTCAATTTGTTTGAATCCAAAATAGTGCACAAATTCAAAGACGTCATGATCAATCGATTAACCTAGAAATACAAAACGAGCATATATGAGAAAATGATTTTAAAATGCATCAATATACATTCATAAATCCCATTCATTTTTCGAATTTCAAAAACCCCAAAATCACTTCGGGAGATCGTAGGTCCATCTCCGAATGGGCTGATATCCATCATAGATATGAACAACCTTGGAGAGAGTCCAACAAGTCATTCATAACTATGATGGTAGGTATCAACTATACCGATTGCATATCACATATATGCAACTATCACAATGTGCTATCAACTTATTGAATGTTCACACATACATCGGGTTGTTAACACATTAACAAGTATGCATCATATGCATAGCACCCAACTTCACCTCCCTTTACATCGACCTTGGAGAGAGTCCAACAAGCCGATGCTCCAGGTTAAAGCCAACCCATTAATCAAGAAATAGTTTTAATATGGTTAGAGTACATTCAACCAATTAGTGCGTCTTGGAGAGAGTCCAACAACCAAAGCTAACGATTAACCTCTAACTCTTACCATATTAGTATTAAACTATTCCATGGTTTGAACATGTTCGGGTTCGAGCCGGGCTTGGAGAGAGTCCAACAACTCGAACAAGAAACGAAACTCTGGTTCTAACCATATTAATGGAAGGTGTAGGCTTTAATATTGAGTTAGGGTTTTTATGTCTCATCCTCTTTGCATGCAAATAACTATTATCTACATGGCATGACATACATGGCATACATCTACATGTCACGACACGCATGGCATAATGATATGCATCTAATGCAATTACATGGCATACAATTATGTCATGTACAAAATTTCCTTATATGTCATAACTATTTATGGAAATAAAGTATGTTTAATATTTGATTCTCCAAATCAAATCATGATTAAATTAGGAAAAAAATTTCAAATCTAATCACATATTTTATTTGTGGAAATAGTTGATTAAGGAAAGTCAATTTAGGAAACCAATTTCCTAAATCATCAAAACTACTTATGGAAATCAAATATTTTAAGATTTGATTTCCCAAATCAAATCATGATTAAATTAGGAAACAAATTTCCAAAATCTAATCAAATAATTTTTTTATGAAAAATATCAATTTCCATAAATACTTCCAACTTTCCAAAAGTAGAAGATTTCCAAAAATACTTCTAGACTTTCCAAAATTAAAAATTTTCATAAATACATCTAACTTTCCAAAAGTAAAAAATTTCTAAAAATATCATTATGACTATCGCAAAACAATTTTACGATTATGTCGAAAAACAACTTGGCCTCTGATACCACTGTTGGGTTTCCGGCACCGCGGCGAGTGTGTGTTCGAACATGTTTCGTAAACATGTGCACAGCGGAAGGAATAAAATAATAAATATAATTTATTACAAAACATACATCACACGCATTCATAGTACAACATGTGTAGACATAATCGTAAATTCAAATTTTGCAATAAAAGGAAATTTATACTACGTATACTTGACGTATCACGTATAGTGGAAAAGGCATCAACCGGAACGATTCTCGCTAGAATCGTCTCTATCCGTATCCACGCAGAGTATCTTTGGGATGACTTCACAAAGTCACGAGCCTCGTCTTCATACAGGTTACTAGCCTCGTGTTGAAGACGATGTGATCGAGAGAAGATCACTATCCGAATAAAAATTCGGATCCAAAACGAGTCCTCAAAAACTCGCTTCTCCGGACAGGTATTCGTCAACCGTTTGACGAATCCTTCGTCCTCCACCTATGAGGATTACCGGAGTTCGAATCCCCGGCAAGGCTACCGCTGTCGGAGCTCCAAACGTCGTCCAAACGACGCTCCAACAAGAAGGAAACAAGCTGTCCAGAAAACTGGACAGCTTTGGTGGAGGAATAGGGGCCGACCAAATAAGGAAGGTTGAGGCTCACCTTGTCGCCGGACCCAAAGGATATCACCGGAGCTCCTCCGGCAGAAGCTCGACGTCGGCAAGAGGGAAGGACAACACCTTCTGGACGCCGGCAAGGGAGCTGGGTGGTGGTGGGCGGCGGCAAGGTGGGGTTGGCACCGACTACACCAAGGAGAAGGAGGGGGCGGCAACTTAGGGTTACAAGGACTTGGATTAGGGCTTAACAAAACCATTAAGCCCTATTTTATAGAGAACAAATTCTCTTAATGGTTATCGGATCATAACCAAAGGCTCGTTAACCCGCTACATTAATTTAAGTTAAAATAAACCAAACAATGATGGTTTATTTTAATTTAAAACGAACCGAACCAACTTTGGTTCATTCGTTTAAAACAAACCAAACCCTTTGGTTTATTCTCCTCCATTGGATTAGAACCAAACCAATTTGGTTCATCCATCATGTCTTCATAAGACACGGCCCATCCACACTTCCATTGTGACTGAAACGATTTCATGCTCGCTCTATGTTTGGTCCAACCAAACCTAGTTTCTCTCGGTATGAGAATCTGATTCTCAAGCTCATTTTAAATCCTTCGAATTACGCTCATTGTGTGTGTGACCAAATAGATTCTCGGTTCATGTTGGCCGTCTATAATTTACCATTAATTATAGAACGATCATGAGTGGCACCTAGTAGTATATCATGATCCCCAATTAACCGAAAAGATCAACGGTTGATCCAGAACTACTTCTGAAACCCTTTAACAGCTCAAATGAATCGTACCCCACTCCCTTCACTCATCTTATACCCACTTGGTTCAGGACATGGTCTATAGTGTCAGTTCCCACTAGGTTGGCTATGTCACACCTAGCCCAAGTATCATTTCCTCATCCTACGGATTCTAGTTATTGCACATGTATCGAAGAGTACCTTACTCTAAACATGTAATGCTTTGGCCAAAGACTTTAGTAACAATCCGACGAGAGACCATGGGTATACATCTCCTCGCAAGGAATGGTGAATCCTTTATAAGCTATTCAAACACCTTTGATTACTTCGACTTATACCAAATCATCCCGGGTCCACATCTCCTCAGAGATGCTTGCTTAAGATGTCAAAGCATAAGTCTTTATGATCAAGATGACTTGAATACCGCAAGTCAAAGGAACATCGCACTTAAGCTGCAGTAAGAACTTCATTGACATATCTATATAAGCAGAGAACCATATGAAGTCTTACGGTTGGTCACTCCAATGAACTAGTTACCATAACTAGAATCCACGATTAACTATGGACATCACAATGTCTCCAGCTAGTGAGAATCAGCTGTTTGGATACACCAAGAAGTATACCTCATGCTAGTCTCGACAGAATCAATGGTGTTCAAATCCATCAATTCATCGACTAGGGATAATTTCGATACATCGCAATTACACATGTAGAGATACTCACTAATTGTGATCCAATCACAAATTCTTTCATGCTGTGAATCATATCTTGGCCATTCAGTAAATGAGTTTAAGATCTAATCAAATACATGAAAACATGTATACTCAAATAGTGAATCTTCATTTATCATATAAATGGTTCAAACATAAGGCGATTGCCTTTGGACATCTCTCCTATATTACTAACATTAAGAAGTCCAATGGGAATATTGGCGACGTAAAGTCCAATGGTGGAATCTTGGCAGCATAAGTCCAATGGTTGGTGGCGTAAAGTCCAAGCGGAGTCTTGGCACTGTAAGTCCAATGTGCCTTGGCGGTGTAAACCACATTAGCATGACAATAGTTGATTGAAGCACCTAAAGGCTAGCGTATGGATGAATAAGTCATGGATGACTTGGAGGGATCCGATAGCCGTGAGGCTAATGGAGGTGGTTAGAAGTCTTAAGTCTAGGCTAAGGGTTGTCTAGCAAGTATGGGGGTACCATACTTGGGGTTAAAACCTCATGGATGAGATTATCAGTCGACTGATATTATGGTCAGTCGAATGATGGGAGTCGACTAGAGTTCGACTGCAGGAATTGGCCTAGCAGTCGACTGCTAGTATTGGGTAGTCGACTGATGGCCTGAGTAGTCGACAGATGGACATATCAATCGATTGCTGGTCGGGAATTCAGGGACAAAAAGTTTCTGAGTTGATTGTTAGGGTTTGATAGTCGAGTGATGACTTGATCAGTCGACTGATGGGCATGATCAGTCGACTGATGGTCTATCCATTAGAACTTATCCAACGTGGCTCATGCCATTGTGAGACAATGACTATAGGAGTAGTCGACTGATGGTCCCGATCAGTCGATTGCTTGGCGAAAATTTGCCCGAGTTGCAGGTTTAAAAGGAGCACAAAGGGAAGATTTTTGCTAAGGTTTCTTGAGGAGTTTTGGAGCGATTTGCTGCTGCAATTCAGGGTCTCCAAGTGCAACTCAAGCAACCAAACAAGCAAGCATCAAAAAGCTCATTTGTAAAGTTCTCTTTACATAGATTATTGTATTCATACTTGTATTTGCTTGTTTTTGTTGTATTACTTTGTGCAATCATTTGTACGAGGTTTCTCCACATCCAACGTGTTGTCATGAAGGAGTTTATTGGATTAGTGGTGTGTGTTTGCATCGCTAGAGCTTTTAGAGCCTAATCCATGGAGTAGGAACCATATGGTTCCAAACCACGTTACATCCTCATGTTGTGATTGTGTTTATGCATTTTGTTTTTGTTATTATTACTATTACGCTATGTGCTAACATGATTTGCCGAAACGAACGAATTCTGATCAAACAACGAATCACTATTCACCCCCTCCTCTAGCGGGCGCACAACTCCTAATAGAAGTTGATGCCAAGGCTACGCAAATCCTATAGTGCGGCTTGTCCAAAGAAGAGCTCAACCACGTCGGCCCCTTTATCAGCACAAAGGACTTATAAGGTATGTAAGAGGGATCTATTTTTAAATAAATTATACAATCTAAAAATGTAGGTTCATTAGACCGCCACCCAATTACATGCACAGATCCAAGATATCATCAATGGTCTATATTCGATCGGACAGAAGGTCGAAAATCATGACTTAATAAGGTACGCGGTTAATGCTTTCCCTAGGACTACCTTGTGGGCATCCATGGTTGATGCCTATAGGGTTTCTAAGGACCTTTATAAGATTAGATTAGATGAAATATTTTTTGAATTTGAATTACATGAGCAGTCTAATTCGGCCCCCACCGAGAAAAGTATTTCCTCATTTGCAGAACAAAAGAAGAAGCCCAAAAGCAAACCACCTCCGGAGGAAGAAGATGAGTATGAGTCGAAGATTGACGATGAGATGGAAACCGAACTAGTGAATCTAGTTCAGAAGATGATCAAAAGCCAAAAAGGACACATCAATCAATCCAAGGAAGGTAAGTCTAAGTCAAATTCCAACTATAGATGCTATGAGTGTAACAGGTTAGGCCACATCAAGTTGGAATGTCCAAAGCTCAAGAACAAAACACAAAAGTTCAAGAAAGCACTCAATGCCACATGGGAGGAATCATCGGAGGAGGAAGACGAACTCAAAAACCTCGTCTTCATTACCAAGCTGACCGAACCCGAGGAGGAGTCTGAACCAGAGGAAGAGTCTGATTCCTAATTCAACGATGAGTCTCTATTCAAGACAAGCCACAAATTCGTATCCGATTCAAAAGGTTCACTCAAGTTAAGTCGGTCTTTAATTGATTCGTTAAATAATGCAATTAAGTTTTTAACTAGAAAGTTAGCTAAGTGCGAGTCCAAGGTTGAGACCTTAGTTGAGGAGATTAAACTCATTAAACACGAGGTCTCCCTAACCTCTTCAACTAGTCAAGTTCAAGAGGAGAACTCAACTTGAGTTGAAAAACTCGAAGTTGAGAACTCGCTCTTGAAAGGACTGTAGGATCGATGAAGTGTGGATGTGGATGGCTAGAGGGGGGTGAATAGCCCTCTTTCATTCAATGACGTAATTCTCTTGTCTACAAACAATATTAGCGCAACAGAAAACAAAACTAAACAAGCAAATCAAAGCAACAAGAATAAAACCAATGCTAACACCAAGTCGTAACGTGGTTCACGGCTATGCCGCTAATCCACGATCCCGATTCATCCAAGGTGAATCACTCCTTTGCCAAATCCACTAGATCTCTCCTTTGCACCAAGCTAGGTGGAGGTAACCTCTTTGCAATCCCTCTTCTTACAATAGAATGGAATAATAGCAAGTAAGAAGAGTGGGAAATACTTTAGGGCACATTGGGAGTAGATTAGAGCATGAACATCAGGCCCCAAAAGCCCCAAACCCTTCGTCTTTATAGACGAAGAGGATTTCTTCCCATTGACACAGGAGCAGTCGACTGATTTCCCTATCAATCGACTGGTCCTATAGCCATTGCCCAATAACGGCTGCTTTTCACATTGGATTTCATCCAACGGTACCGACATCAGTCGATTGATATTGCCATCAGTCGTCTGATGCTCGATCAGTCGAGTGCTCACGAGCTCGACTCCATTCTGTGCCCGACATTGCTTCCATCGATCATTCATTCCATGTCAATCGATCGCGCTAAACCCATCCGGATACTACCAAACTCCGTCGACTTCAGCGATGACTGCCATTTCATGGAAGTCAATTGATGTCGGGAAAACTCATCCGACACTTAGCCAAATGGCCAAGTTTCACCTAAGAGCTACTACCCCTTCCCGGGTTACATTCGCTCACTCTCATCCCTCGGATTCCCTCGCCTTTGAAGTTATCTTCGTCCAGCCATGTCCCTCAGATGCACCAAGTGCATGGATCTGTAGCGCCATCCTTTGCATCTTGCCCTGAAGTCTACTTCCTCCGGCTTCACTCCAAGCTCCTCGTCTAGCGGTCCCTCGGATGCTCCAAGTGCACGACTTCCGCAAAGTCATCCTTCACCGACTCAAGGACCGAGTCATGAGAGGTGAAACTCACCAAGGCTCCATGTGTGAATTACTAAGATTTGTAAGACTCCAACGCACATATCAAATCATAATAACAATCTAACTTAAACCCTTTTCCACACACATCAAAACCTTATCATGGCAAGAGATTGCCCTAACAATCTCTCCCTTTTTGATGTGTGACAATCCGTTTAAGTTAGGTAAAAACATTTGATAAACTATTAAGGAAAGAAAGCATGTAAATAACATGATTAGCAACTCTCCCCCTTAATACATGAAACTCCCCATAAATATATTCCCTATTACTTAAACAAATATATTTCTCCCCCTTTGACACCATCAAAAATAATTAACAAAGTTTATACAATATGACATCAAGTCTAGAGAACAACAAAAACCAAAACATGCCTTAAAAGTGGATAAAAGAAATTACTGGGCATGTTATCAGGCTACTAGTCGACTCGTTCAGACTACCAGTCGACTGGCACATGCATTTCGGGTTTTTCAAGTTTTCAGGGTGGATTTCAGAAATGCATTAGAAAATCTATAAAATTCGAAAAATAGTAAAATTTGGGGAACACATTTCTTTTAGGGTTCTTTATCAATGAAAAATAGTTTTCCATAAAAAGACATTATATTTTCAAAGATTTTCCAAAAATCCAAAAGCTTTAAAAACAACTAGTGTTTTGATCAAGTTTGTATCCATTTTAACACCTAGTTTTGCTTTGGATTGTTTCAAAACTTGAACACACAGATTTTAAAGTAGGAAATTGTTTTGAAAACATATGAAATATCCAACCATGATCTTTGGGTAATATATCTATGAATTAAACATAAGCCCTCCCCATGATTGGTCTATTATTGCTATTTTGATACTTTAAATGACCATCTAAATGTCATAGGCATTAGTGGACATTTGTATCATCCTACCATCTCACTCATGCTAAGTTTTCAATCAAAGTAGGCTATGGTGAGTGTGAGATGTATCCTAAAGGTATTTGTATATACTTAACCATTATTTTCATGCAATTCTAACAAGGTTAAGTATCATCCTATCATTCCACATGATCATAAGGACATATATGGATTAATTTCACATTATGATCATGAAACAAGTGTATTCATCAAATTGTGATCATGCATTAGGTATTGCATCATGATAATAAGGCAAATATCACCTAAAGCATTATTTATCTATTTATAGGTGAATTATCATCACCTAACACTATTTCAAAAATGTTGTCCCGCCATCCTAAGTCAACCAACATATGATTTAGATAAATTCCATATGGTTGACTATCCTAGAGTTTTCCTAACCCTTAAGGATGGATTTTGGAACCCAAAATAAATTCTTTCCTATGGGGTTCACTAAATACTCCTTAGGGATCTATTTTCTAGCTATTACCTTCTTTTTGTCTTGAGCCCTAGCAATTAACCATTTATAGGCCTTTTCATTTTTTTTTCCTTATATCCTAGGCCTTTCTTGTTAAAGCTTGCTCTTTAGCTCCCTATGATCATGTTAGAGTATTGGAGCCTATTGTAAATTTTTCTAGGGTTTTGGTCAAATAATCTACCTTTTCCCTTAGAGCCCTATTTTCATCCATACATGCATCACTAACATTAAAAGGCATATATTCATGTGAGCATGCATCATTTAAGCTAGAAGAATTATTATCATTTACATTTAAGCATGCTTTTTCTAATTTTTCTTCTAAGTCCTTAATTTGATCTAGCATGCTCTTATTTTTCTTTTTAGCTCTAAATAAATCCCTAGTTAAGCTAGAAACCATGGAAACTATTTTCTTGGGAGTTAGATTTGTTACCATAGCTTCCATGTCTTCTTCTTCTTAGGATGAGGAGGATGGTGACAAAGCTCCCCCTTCACTCGAGCTCTCCTCACTTGAGCTTACTTCTTCATTTTCGGAGGAGGAGCAATCTAGGTCGTCAAAGGCCATTAGGGCAAGGTTGGTGACAAAAGCATTCTCCTCTTCCGATGATGATGAAGATGATGAAGAGGGGTCATCCCATGTCCTTGCTTTTAGTGCCTTGGCCTTCCCTTTTTCTTTGGCCTTCTTCTCTTCTTCTTTCTTCTTGCTCCCCTTCTTCTTCTTCTTTTCTTCCTTCTTTCTCTTCTCCTCCTTGCTCTTGTTCAAGAGAGGACAATTGTCCCTTATGTGTCCCTCTCCTTGGCAATTGTAGCAAATAATCTTCCCCCTTGGTCTTCTTCTCCTATCATTAGAGTTATTGAATTTAAAACCTTTTAATGCAAGCCTTACCCTCCTTACCATATAAGCTTCTTCCGTGCTGTCCATGGAGGAGGAGGAAGCATCGTCGGAGGAGGAGGGATTCTCCATCTTCTTCTTCCCCTTTTTGGCCAAAAGTGCCACTCCTCTTGAAGGTTGAATTATTGGCTCTCGATTATTCCTTCAAGTCTTGTTTCGTGGAGCTCCATTGTTGAGAAGAACTCCTCCAAGGTGCTCACTTCTAGGTTCTTGGACATGTAGAAGGAGTCCACCATTGAGCTCCATTTCGATGGCTGGGGAAAAGCATCGATTGCTTTCATGAGCATATCCTTGTTCGAAAGTCTTCCTCCTACACTTGTTAGTCCAATCAAAATTTCTTTAAACCTAGAATGCAATGATGTTACCTTTTCTCCCTTTTCTAATTTGATGTTTGATAGTTGGGAGCGGAGGAGGTCTCTTCTTGCAAGTTTGACCTCCGAAGTGCCTTCATGAAGCTCTACTAGCTTCTCCCACATCTCCTTGGCACTAGAGCATTCCCCAATCCGGTTAATTTCTTGTTGAGGGAGTACATTATAGAGGTGGTGCATGGCCTTTGAATTTGCTAAATATTCTTCCCTTTGCCTCTTGCTCCACCTTGATTTCTCCAATGGCTCCCCATCTTCATTCCTAGGCAATTCGAAACTGTTTTCCAAAATTAAGAGAATTTCAAAATCGGTTTCAAAAAATACCACCATTCTCTTTTTCCACCAAGAGAATTCACCTTCAAATTTCGGTGGATGAATGTTTGAGCCGGCCATCCTTGATTGTGCTTGTTGTGGCGGTTAGTCCTCGACAAGCTTTCCTCGCCTCTGATACCACTTGTAGGATCGATGAAGTGTGGATGTGGCCAGCTAGAAGGGGTGAATAGCCCTCTTTCGTTCGATGACGTAATTCGCTTGTCTACAAACAATATTAGTGCAACGGAAAACAAAACTAAACAAGAAAATCAAAGCAACAAGAATAAAACCAATGCTAACACCAAGTTGTAACGTGGTTCACGGCTACGCCGCTAATCCACGATCCCGATTCGTCCAAGGTGAATCACTCCTTTGCCAAATCCACTAGATCTCTCCTTTGCACCAAGCTAGGTGGAGGTAACATCTTTACAACCCTTCTTCTTACAATAGAATGGAATAATAGCAAGTAAGAAGAGTGGGAAATACTTTAGGGCACTTTGGGAGAAGATTAGAGCATGAACATTAGACCCCCAAAGCCCCACACCCTTCCTCTTTATAGAGGAAGAGGGTTTCTTCCTATTGACACAGGACGAGTTGACTGATGTCCCTATTAGTCGACTGGTCTTGTAGTCATTGCCCAATAACGACTGCTTTCTATGTTCGATTTCATCCAATGGTACCGACATCAGTCGAGTGCTCGCGAGCTCGACTCCATTCTATGCTCGACACTGCTTCCATCTTTCGACTACCATTCCATGTCAATCGACTACTGGGCCAAAAACCCATCAGTCGGATACCAATCGAACTCTGTTAGACTCAAAGCAGTCGACTGCCATTTCATGGAAGTCGACTGATGTCAGGAAAACTCATCCGACACTTAGCCAAATGGCCAAGTTTCACCTAAGAGCTACTACTCCTTCCCGGGTTACATTCGCTCACTCTCATCCCTCGGAGTCCCTTGCCTTTGAAGTTATCTTCGTCCGACCACGTCCCTTGGATGTGTTAGGGATCGTTGGGAAGCTAGAGGGGGGTGAATAGCATTTTGCCCGTGCGTGGATGGAATTCGTTCTCATTCGTGTCTACAATTTCGTTAGCACAGCGGAATATAGATAATGATAACAATAACGAAATAGACAATTACACACGAACACGAGTATGTAACGTGGTTCGGAACCGCACGGTTCCTACTCCACGGATCGAGCTCTACGAGCTCTAGTGATGCACACACACTCACTAATCACAAAAACTCCTTCTCGACACAAGTCGAAGGTGGAGAAACCCCTTACAAGTAATCTTACAACAATAAGATTCAAATACAAGCAATTACAATAATGAAATACAATGCAAGTAAAGAAAACTACTTTACGATTGCCTTTGGATTGCTTGATTGCTTGGTTGCTTGAAATCACCTTGGACACCCTGATTTGCAACAACAAATCGCTCCAAAACCCTCAAGAAACCGATGCCAATTTCCTCCATCACGAGCTCCTTTTATAGCTTCAACCCGTGCTGGAAAAAGTCGATCGATGAGATCGACGGGACCATCACGATCGACCGATGCCCGTTGTCGTGAGACAACGGCTAGATCAACGCTGGATAAGTCCAACGGAAATACCATCAGTCCACTGATCATACCCATCAGTCAACTAATGGAGTCCTCACTCGACCAGTCGAGTCTCGACTACATTCTCGCGGGCCGATTTTCGAGCACCACGATCGATGTGGGGATCGATGGCCGATCGCTGAGCCATCACGATCGCCCACCTGCAATGATCATAGGCCATAACCCGCAATCAAACCCTAGTTGACTCGGTCCAGTCGGCTGCCACATGGCACCAGTCAACTGGCACACCTCAAACATGAGGTTTTAACCCAAGTATGGTTCCCCCATACTTGCTAGACCACCCTTAGCCTAGACCTAAGCCTTCTAGCCACCTCCATCAGCCTCACGCCTCTCGGATCCCTCCAAGTCATCCATGACTTGTTCATCCATCGCGCTAGCCTTCAGGTGCTTCCTTCGGCTATGTCATGCTAACGGTGTCTACACCGCCAAGGCACATTGGACTTACGCCGCCAAGACTCCGCATGGACTTTACGCTGCCAACCATTGGACTTATGCTGCCAAGACTCCCGCTTGGACTTTACGCAGCCAATATCAAACCCCTTGGACTTCTCATGCCAAGACTCAAACTTTGACTTTCCCTTGCCAACCCATGTTGGACTTCTCAAATGCCAAGACCATGCTTGGACTTTCCCTTGCCAACCCATGTTGGACTTTCCATTGCCAAGACCCATGCTTGGACTTTACATGCCAAGTACCCAAGACTTAGACTTTCCCATGACAATTACATTGTCATATATTTTTGTCGAACATCAAAACATCACTCGAGTCAAACTCGAGTCCTGGTCAATCGTGACCTGGGCCGATTGCACCAACAATCTCCCCCTTTTTGATGTTTGACAAAAACCAAACAAAACATTGAGTTAGAACACTAACTCAAATCCCTTACCAATTATTCCAAATTGGTAAACTTAAACATTCTCCAAATGTTCTTCCCCAAATATTCTCCCCCTTTTTGACTAACATAAAAAAGATTATCTCCAAGGAGGTCAAAGTCTCATGTCCCAATGAGATCTTACAATCTCCCCCATGGTCTAAAAATATCTAGGATGCCTACCATCTTCCTAGTGATAAGTCCCATATCACTCAAGAGAGGCAATCCTATACACTCTCCCAATTTCCAAATTGGGTTTCTCAAACATCCCATCAATTTTCCCAATTGATAATATTCTCCCAATAACTTCTCCCCTTCAAGAGGAGAAGCACATCCATCATCCCAAAATGGATAACTCCTCCTAAAGGCTTGCTCCCCCATGACCATTGCACCAACAATGTCCTTGGGAAGTCTCTAAGCCAATAGGATCTCTAAACCATCAAAATTAAGGTTAGAAATTCAACATTGAACTTTCCAATACCTTAACATTGATACAAACCCTAAACACCTCTCCTAATCCATATCCAATGGATTTTCACCCTTCATCATGCTTCCCAAAGCATATCCTAGGGTTAGGAGTGGTTAGGGACCTTAATCGGGTTAAACAACCTTGGTTATCCCGAAATCGAATCAATCGGTCAGTGACTCGTAAATCACATTGGCACCTCATCATCGATCGCCACCAATAATAGCGATATAATCAAATTTCCGAATTTCAATTATCAGAGTTGAATTTCAGAAAATCATAAATAATTATACGTATATCGAAAAATCATGAAATTTGGTACGTATAATACTTATGACCAATACAATAGGTGAAAAATGTTTGAAAAATATTTTACCCATAAAATAAAGAGTTTGATACAAAACTCAAAACCATTGAAATTTTCAATGTTTTGGCCCTATCTTGTATCAACTCTATCAATGATGATTGCTATCAAAAGATAGACTTCATCAAGGTTTTTCAAAATGATTTTAAAACGTTTTCAAAACCTTATTTTGGATCATATTCCTTGGGCTCTATGTACATGACTTGTACACAAGCTTTCCCAATGATCCACATGTTGGTTAATATGAATTTGAGTTCAACTAGATTCAAAAACTATGTACCTTGAACTTAACTCATATCCTAGCATCTCACATGTATCTAGGGTGTATAAATACACATACATGTCCATTGGATGTGAGATGTGGGTTTTGGTTCATTTAATCTAGGGTTTCATGCATTTTCTAAGGCAACTCTACTTGATTCCCTTATAAATGGGACTCCAAGTCATGCCATTGTCCTTAACTCAATTTTCAATCAATTTAATGCATGAAATGATCATGGCATAAGAAATGATATAAATAAGCATATGCTCATAATCATGATGTCATGGCATAAGATGAAATCTAAAAACACATGACATTTGAAACCTTAATCCTAAACATGATGATGACATATAAAATGATTAAAATAAACATGATGTCATGGCATGTTATATGGCAAACAAAACATGGCATATAAAATATATAGGTATAGTAATACCTAAATTTTAATATTAATTGCCATTTGATATAATTAGATATATTTTGCCATATTATCATTAATCTCCCTAGTGTGCCAAAAACCCAAAATGACACATTAACCTCTAAATCTAAATTGTGCCAATTTAATTGATTCTTCTTAATTTCAAAAAGTGCATTGGCACATCCTAAGATCTTTTAGGATATTGATTCAAATTTATTTCCAAGGTAACCATACCCTTGAAAATATCCTAAAGTGTCACCTTTACCATGGTTGAGTTAACTACCCATCCAATCAAGGTTGGCACATCCTAAACCCATCTAGCGTGAATCAATCACGCTCTTAGGAACCCAAAACCGATTTGAGCTCCTAGGGTTAATTAGGTATTCCTTAGGGATAACCTCCCTAGATACCTTCCTAATGACCCTCCTAGGCTTGTTAGCCTTGGACATTGTGGTCTTACTTAGGTTGACTCTAGGGGTAACTCCCCTTGCAACCTTCTTAGTGGCCACCCTAGGTTTCCTAGAAACCCTAGCCACTAGGCACAACCTTTGGTCAACCCTAGGGATGACTTCCCTATTGTCCTTGGTTTTCTTAGGTTTAGTTCCATAATCAAATGGAACATTGTGATAGGTTTCCTTGTGCTTAGGTTTGCCCTTGGATGACTTTTGATCCTTAGGTCTTAAGTGTTGACTTCGAGTTTTTGACCTAGGAGTTTGATCATTTGACCCTTTAACTTGATTTTGCATAATATTTAGGGTCTTTTCAAGTTTTTCAAGCCTTGACCTCAAGGTTTGATTTTCAATCTCTAATTGCCCAATTTTAGAGTCTTGATTTAAATCATGGGCATAGGACTTCCTAGGCATATGCCTAGTCCATTTTGGATTAAAACCTAGGTGCTCTTGCACCTTTCTAATGGTCTCCCTTGGTAACATTTTTCTAGAATTATTTGACCTAGGTTTGTTCTTAGATAAATTATTTTTAGGGACATTAGTCCCAAATTTCTCCTTACTTCTAAGGTTGACCTTCTTAGCTCCTAAGCAATATTCTCTATTTCTAGCATGCTCTTTTTGATAAATAGCAAGATTGCTAAAATTATTTTTAGCATGCATTTGACTATAAGAATTAGAAAGAGCATTACTAACATATACCTTAGGGTTAGCCTTAGCTCCCCCTATTTGTGTAGCTCCCTCTTGAGTCTTCTTCCTCCCCCTAGGACATTGATTCCTATAATGTCCTTTTGAATTACACTTGAAGCATATAACATGCTCCTTGCTCTTTTGACTTGGGTAACCGGCATCCTTCGACTTTTGTTGATATTTGGACGCCGGAGGAGCTTTCTTAATCCTTTTAGGACACTTACTCTTGTAGTGTCCTTGCTCCCTACACTCAAAACATATTATATGCATTTTATTATTACTTGATATGTTTGAGTTACCTAGTTTAGTGGTAGGTGCCGGAGTGGATTCTTCATTCCTCCCGGAGGTTGAGACTTCTTCTTGAATTGTTTCCGGCTCCGGTGTGGATGGTCTCTCCCCCTCAATCCTAGAGGTGGATGCCTCCTCCACTTCTTCCACCGCTTCTACCTCTTAAGATTCGGATGTTGATTCCCTATCAGCCTCCGAATCCTCTAGCTCTTTGGATGTTTCTTCTTAAGCTTGAGAGGGTGATGGTCCTTCTTCTTGGACAGATGATAGACTTTCATGGAGTTTGGCCAAATCGCTCCATAACTCCTTGGCATCCACATAGTCACCTAGGATACACAAGAGGTCATTAGGAATTAAATCAAAAATGAATTTGATTACCTTCTTGTTTTTATCGAATTGTTTGAGTTGCTCCTCACTCCACTTCTTCTTCTTGAGAAACCCTCCCTTTGGTCCCTTAGGATATTCGAATCCTTCCATCAACGCGGACCACTCCTCAAGGTCTCTCATCATAAAAAAATCTTCAATTCTCGCCTTCCAAGAATTGAAGCCTTCTCGTCCATAGAAGGCATACGGAATTGGGGTGTTGATATCCCATCCAAATTGATCTTGGACTTCCATCTTTTACCCTCTAGCTTGCTCCCTTCATTGTTAGACTTAGAAGAGCGGCCTCGCTCTGATACCACTTGTTAGGGATCGTTTGGAAGCTAGAGGGGGGGTGAATAGCGTTTTGCCCGTGCATGGATGGAATTCGTTCTCGTTCGTGTCTACAATTTCGTTAGCGCAGTGGAATATAGATAATGATAACAATAACGAAATATACAATTACACACGAACACGAGTATGTAACGTGGTTCGGAACCGCACGGTTCCTACTCCATGGATCGAGCTCTACGAGCTCTAGTGATGCACACGCACTCACTAATGACAAAAACTCCTTCTCGACACAAGTCGAAGGTGGAGAAACCCATTACAAGTAATCTTACAACAATAAGATACAAATACAAGCAATTACAATAATGAAATACAATGCAAGTAAAGAAAACTACTTTACGATTGCCTTTGGATTGCTTGATTGCTTGGTTGCTTGAAATCACCTTAGAGACCCTGATTTGCAACAACAAATCGCTCCAAAACCCTCAAGAAACCGATGCCAATTTCCTCCATCACGAGCTCCTTTTATAGCTTCAACCTGTGCTGGAAAAAGTCAATCAGTCGACTGATCGTGACCATCAGTCGACTGATGCCACTGTTGCTGTGAGACAACGGCTAGATCCACGTTGGATAAGTCCAACGGATCTACCATCAGTCGACTGATCATACCCATCAGTCGACTGATGGAGTCCTCACTCGACCAGTCGAGTCTCGACGCCATTCTCGTGGTCGATTTCGAGCACCACGATCGATGTGGGGATCGATCATTTGCTCGAGCCATCGATCGCCCACCTCTTGCGATGAGCTAGGCCATAACCCGTAGTCAAACCCTAGTTGACTCGGTCCAGTCGACTGCCACATGACACCAGTCGACTGGCACACCTCAAACATGAGGTTTTAACCCAAGTATGGTTCCCCCATACTTGCTAGACCACCCTTAGCCTAGACCTAAGCCTTCTAGCCACCTCCATCAGCCTCACGCCTCTCGGATCCCTCCAAGTCATCCATGACTTGTTCATCCATCGCGCTAGCCTTCAGGTGCTTCCATCGGCTATGTTATGCTAACGGTGTCTACACCGCCAAGGCACATTGGACTTACGCTGCCAAGACTCCGCTTGGACTTTACGCCGCCAACCATTAGACTTATGCTGCCAAGACTCCCGCTTGGACTTTACGCAGCCAATATCAAACCCCTTGGACTTCTCATGCCAAGACTCAAACTTGGACTTTCCCTTGCCAACCCATGTTGGACTTCTCAAATGCCAAGACCATGCTTGGACTTTCCCTTGCCAACCCATGTTGGACTTTCCATTGCCAAGACCCATGCTTGGACTTTACATGCCAAGTACCCAAGACTTGGACTTTCCCATGACAATTATAGTGTCATATATTTTTGTCGAACATCAAAACATCACTCGAGTCAAACTCGAGTCCTGGTCAATCGTGACCTGGGCCGATTGCACCAACAGGATGTGCCAAGCACACGACTCTGCAGCGCCATCCTTCGTGTCTCACCCTGAAGTCTACTTCCTCCGGCTTCACTCCAAGCTCCTCGTCCGGCGGTCCCTCGAATGCTCCAAGCGCACGGCTTCCGCAAAGCCATACTTCACCGACTCAAGGACCGAGTCATGAGAGGTGAAACTCGCCAAGGCTCCATGTGCGAATTACTAAGCCCTGCAAGACTCCAACGCACATATCAAATCATAATAACAATCTAACTTAAACCCTTTGCCACACACATCAAAACCTTATCATGGCAAGTGATTGCCCTAACAAGGACAAGTAGAAGATCTTAGGCAAACGTTGGAAAGATTTACTTTGGGATCCAAAGGACTTGACCTACTACTTGGATTGCAAAGGGTCATGTACAACAAGGCTAGACTAGGGTTTAGATCAAATAGGACTAATAAGTCGTATACGTCAATTGTAAAATCGTAATAGAAAACAAGTCCAAGCATGACTCCCTAAGACAGCCTTAATTTCAAAACTAGAATCTAATAAGTACTAGGTTCCCAAGGACCAAATCCACTACGTGGATAGACCGAATTGATTCAATGGTCCAGGGGGAGCTAGTACTAAAGTTGTTTGTTCTATTACATGAAATTAGTCTTTGCATGATTATTTATTTTGTTTTAATTTTTAGAACTGCTAGATAGGCTTAATAACTTGTCAATCTTGACAACATAGTACTAGGACGCGACGAGAT
Source organism: Wurfbainia villosa (assembly GCA_025175895.1). Lineage (NCBI taxonomy): Eukaryota > Viridiplantae > Streptophyta > Magnoliopsida > Zingiberales > Zingiberaceae > Wurfbainia > Wurfbainia villosa. Next base: position 20,678,323 of record CM046004.1, on the reverse strand, counting down.
GATAGTACATTAGGAAAATGAAGTTTTGTGCGTCCGAACTAGATAAGGCATATCTAGCTTGGTGCACTCGACTAAGTTGAACTAGCTGAAGCTACCTCGTCGTATCGTTAACTAGTTAGACCAGGAAGTAATCTCAAGTAACTCAAGTAATCGATTTCTTGAATTTGGCTTTATCTAAGGAAGTGGTCGTTCATCTGATCAAAGAAGGCCTCTGTGCCTCTCCATTACCTAGAAGCCAATTTCTCGAAAAAGTTACTTGACGAGATAAGTGTTAATTTCGAATCTAACCCAAGGTTGATTAGTTTCAATTCATTAAATTTAATCAAGTAAAATTGAAGTCATCTCACAAAACACATAAGGATAATATGTTTGATCATGTAGAAAGTGTGAGATGACTTTAGGACTAATAAACTTCAACCAATTCTCAAATTCCAATATCCGATCCAACTACTATATGTGTAGGATCAATGGATGTTGGACAGTGGGTTCTCCCGACACATGACTGGAAACCGACTGAAATTTTTGAAGCTTAGATTCAAAAGTCAAGGATCGGTAGCTTTCAAAAACAATGGCAAGCTCAAAATCATCGGATCAGGTGATATTGAGCTAAACTCTAACCTTACAATTCGAAATGTTTTATTAGTCAAAAATTTTGAGTATAATTTGTTGGTGCAATCGGCCCAAGTCACGATTGACCAGGACTCAAACTTGACTCGAGAGATGTTTTGATGTTCGACAAAAATATATGACAATTTAATTGTCATGGGAAAGTCCAAGTCATGGGTACTTGGCATGGAAAGTCCAAGTGGGACACTTGGCATTTGGGAAAGTCCAAGTCTTGGGACACTTGGCATGAAAAGTCCAAGTGGGACACTTGGCATTTGAGAAAGTCCAAGCATGGGTCTTGGCATGGAAAGTCCAACATGGGTTGGCAAGAGAAAGTCCAAGCTTGAGTCTTGGCATTTGAGAAGTCCAAGGGGTTTGATATTGGCGGTGTAAAGTCCAAGCGGGAGTCTTGGTAGCATAAGTCTAATGGTCTGCAGCGTAATGTCCAAGCGGAGTCTTGGCGGAGTAAGTCCAATGTGCCTTGGCGGTGTAGACACCATTAGCATGACATAGCCGATGGAAGCACCTAAAGGCTAGCGCAATGGATGAATAAGTCATGGATGACTTGGAGGGATCAGAGAGGTGTGAGGCTGACGAAGGTGGCTAGAAGGCTTAGGTCTAGGCTAAGGGTGGTCTAGCAAGTATGGGGGAACCATACTTGGGTTAAAACATCATGTTTGAGGTGTGTCAGTCGACTGGTGTCATGTGGCTATCAACTAGCGTGAGTCAACTAGGGTTTGATTGCGGGAATTAGCCTAGCAGTTGACTGCCAGAGGTGGGCAACCGACTGATTGGCTGAGCATTCGACTGATCTTGTGATCAGTCGACTGGTGCTTGAGAATTCTGGCACAGAATGGAGTCTGACTCGACTGCTAGATTTAGCAGTCAAGTGGAGGCTCGAACAGTCGACTGATGGTCATAATCAGTCGACTGATGATGGATCCGTTGGATCTTTCTAGCATGGATTTAGCCATTGTCTCACAACAACAGTGGCATCAGTCGACTGATGGTCCCGAGTAGTCGACTGATAGGCGATTTCTAGCCCAGGTTACAGCTTTAAATGGAGCTCGTGGAGGAGGAAATCACAACCGATTCTTGAGGCTTTTGGGGTGATTTGTTGCTGCAAATCAGGGTCTCCAAGTGCAAGTCAAGTAACCAAGCAATCAAAAGCAAAGTGTTGTAAAGTTTCTTTACTTGTATTTCATATTTGTATTGTATATTTCTTATTATTTGTTGTAAGATGTTTCTCCGCTTCTAACTTATGTCGATAAGGAGTTATTTGTGATTAGTGATTGCATTAGCGTCGCTAGAGCTCTTTAGAGCTCGATCTGTGGAGTAGGAACCGTTTGATTCCGAACCACGTTAAATATTTGTATTTGCATGATTGTCTTGTTTCGTTATTGCTATTATTATTATTCCGCTGTGCGCTAATGAAATTCGTAGAGACAAATGCAATCGAAATCCATCTCGAAACGAATACAAGCTATTCACCCCCCCCCTCTAGCTTCCAAGGATCCCCTACAAGTGGTATCAGAGCGAGGTCGCTCTTCAAGTTTAACAACTAAGGGAGCATGCTAGAGGGAAAGATGGAGTTGGGAGAACAACTAGGTTGGGATATCAACACACCTATCCCTTATACCTTCTATGGACAAGAAGGGTTTAGACAATGGAAGGCGAGAATCGAAGACTTCCTAATGATGAGGGACTTTGAAGAATGGTCCATCCTAATAGAAGGATTCCAATACCCAAGAGGACCAAAGGGAGGCTTCCTCAAAAAGAAGAGATGGAGTGAAGAGCAACTCCAAGCCTTCGAGAAAAATAAGAAGGTAGTCAAATTTATTTTTGATTTGATACCTAATGACTTCTTGTGTAGCCTAGGTGATTGCATGGATGCCAAGGAGCTTTGGAAGGAATTGGCCAAGCTCCATGAAGACCCATCACCGGCTCAAGAAGAGGAGGCCGAAGATGAACCCTCATCCTTACAAGCGAGTGAGGATTCAGAAGTTGAGAAGGAATCAGCTTCCGGATCAGTGGAAGAAGTGGAAGAAGCCTCCACTTCAAGGATTGAGGGGGAGAGACCATCCACACCGGAGCCGGAGCAAAATCAAGAAGAAGTCTCCACCTCCGGTCGAGAAGAAGAACAAATCCAAAATTCCACCATTGACCTAGGTAACTCAAACATTGTGGCTCAAATAAAAAATTATATAATATGTTTTGAGTGTAGGGAGCAAGGACACTACAAGAGTAAGTGACCTAAAAGGATCAAGAAGTGTCCTCCAGCACCAAAAGTCAAGGATGTCGATCCCCCAACAACCAAAAGCAAGGAGCAAGTGATTTGCTTCAAATGCCGACAATCGAGATACTACCGGAATCAATGCCCAAAAGGGGAGAAGAAGACTCAAAGGGGAGTTTCACAAGTAAGGGGAGCCTCTAAGGCAAACCCTAAGGTATATTGTAATGCTCCTTCTTTAGTTAATAGACAAAAGCATGCTAGGAATTTCAATTCACTTGCCACCTATCATGAAAAGCATGCTAGAAATAACAAATACTTTTGTTTAGGAGATAAGAATGTTCATTTTGAAAATAAGAAGAAATTTGGGACTAATGTCTCTAAAAACAATTTATCTAAGGACAAACCTAGGTCAAATAACTCTAGACAAATTCTACCTAGGGAGACAATTAGAAAGGTGCAAGAGCACCTAGGTTTCAACCCTAAATGGACTAGGCATATGCCTAGGCAAAACAATGTCCAAGGATTAAATCAAAATTCTAAAATTGGGCAATTAGAATTGGAAAACCAAGCCTTGAGGTCAAGGCTTGAGAAACTTGAAAAGACCCTTAGAATTATGCAAAATAAAATAAAAGGGTCAAACGGTCAAAGTCAAGAGTCTAGGACCAAGAGTCAACATCTAGGACTTAAGAGACAAAAGTCAACCAAGGGCAAGAAGGGTTTGGGTCACAAACCTAAGCCTAAGGTGGCTTATCATAGTGTTCCATTTGATTATGGAACACAAACTAGGTCTAGAAAGACCAAGGTTACTAGGGAAGTCATCCCTAAGAGTAACCAAGGTGTGTGCCTAGTGGTTAGGGTTTCTAAGAAACCTAGGGTGGCCACTAAGAAGGTTGCAAGGGGAGTTACCTCTAGAGTCAACCTAGGTAAGACCACAATGACCAAGGCTAACAAGCCTAGAAGGGTCATTAGGAGGGTATCTTGGGAGGTCATCCCTAAGGAATACCTAGTTAACCCTAGGAGCTCAAATAGGTTTTGGGTTCCTAAGAGCGTGATTAATTCACGCTAGATTGTTTTAGGGTGTGCCAACCTTGATTGGAGGGGTAGTTAACTCAACCATGGTAAAGGTAGCATTTTAGGTTATTTTCAAGGTTATGGATACCTTGGAAATAGGTTTGATCTTTGATCCTAAAAGATTTTAAGATGTGCCAATATATTTTTGGAATTATGAAAAATCAATTAAATTGGCATAATTTAGGATTAGAGGTCATAGTGTGCCATTTTGGATTTTTTTCACACTTTGGAGAAAAGTGATAATATGGCAAAATATATTTAATTATATCAAATGGCAATTAATATTAAAATTTAGGTATTATTATGCCTATACATTTTATATGTCATGCTTTGATTGTCATATAACATGCCATGACATCATATCTATTTTTAATCATTTAAAATGCCATGATCATGTTTAGGGTTAGGTTAAATGTCATGTATGCTTAGATTATATCATATGCCATGACATCATGATCATTGGCCATGCTCTATTATGCTATCATTTATGTCATGATCATATTTCATGCAATTAAATTGATTAAAATTGAGTTAAGGACTTTGACATGACTTGGAGTCCCATTCATACAGAAATCAAGTAGGGTTGCCTTAGAAAAATGCATGAAACCCTAGACTAAGAGAACAAAACCCACATCTCACATCTAAATTGACATGTAAGTGTATTTATACACCCTAGATATATGTGAGATGCTAGGATATGAGTTAAGTTCAAGGTGCATAGTTTTTGCATCTAGATGAAATCAAACTCATCTAAAATCATTGGTGGATCATTGGGAAAGCTTTTGTACAAGTAATGTACTTTGAGCTCAAAGAACATAATCCAATATAGGTTTTCAAAAACATTTCAAAATCATTTTAGAAAAGCTTGGTGAAGTCTATCTTTTGATAGCAATCACCATTGATGAAGTTAAGACAAAGTAGGGCCAAAATATTGAAAATTTCAATGGTTTTGAACTTTGTGTCAATTTCACTATTTTATGGATAAAATAATTTTCAAATATTTTTCACCCATTATATTGGTCATAAGTATTATACATATGAATTTTCATGATTTTTTAATATACATATAATTATTTATGAATTTCCAAATTTCATTTTTGATAATTGAAATTCTAAAATTTGATTATCGATCGCCCTTGGTGGCGATCGATGGAGACGTCGATCGATCTCGATAAAGTCGATCACAAGCCGGTGATTCGGGAAAAACAAGAATGTTTTGCCCGTGTTCAGCTATGATAAAAGTCCCTAACCACTCCTAACCCTAGCATATGTTTTAGGAAGCATTATAAAGGGTGAAAATCCATTGGATATGGATTAGGGGAGGTGTTAGAGTTATGTATCAAATTTAAGGTGTGGAGAGTTCATGTTTGAACTCTGAACCTTATTTTTTATGGTTTAGAGTTTCTATTGGCTTAGGGACTTCCAAAGGACATTGTTGGTGCAATGGTCAAAAGGGAGCAAGCCTTTAGGGAGAGGCATCCATCATGGGATGATGGATGGCATTTTTCCTCATGCGGAGGAAAATGGGATTTTGAGATACCCAATTTGGAAATTAGGAGAGTGTATAGGATTGCATCTCTTGAGTGATATGGGACTTATCACTAGGAAGATGTTAGGTATCCTAGGAATTTTTGGACCAAGGGAGAGATTGTAAGGTCTCATTGGGACATGAGACATTGACCTCCTTGGAGGGATAACCTTTTTAATGCATGTCAAAAATGGGGAGAAGGTAAAATTACCAATTTGGGATAATTGATGAGGGATTTGAGTTAGTGTTCTAACTCAATGGTTTGTTTGGTTTTTGTCAAACATCAAAAAGGGGAAGAATGTTGGTGCAATCGGACCAGGTCATGATTGACCAGGACTCGAGCTTAAATCGAGAGATGTTTTGATGTTCGACAAAAACATATGATAATGTAATTGTCATGGGAAAGTCCAAGTTATGGGTACTTGGCATGGAAAGTCCAAGTGGGACACTTGGCATTTGGGAAAGTCCAAGTCCTGGGTACTTGGCATGGAAATTCCAAATGGGACACTTGGTATTTGGGAAAGTCCAAGCATGGGTCTTAGCATGGAAAGTCCAACATGGGTTGGCAAGGGAAAGTCCAAGCTTAAGTCTTGGCATTTGAAAAGTCCAAGGGGTTTGATATTGGTGGCATAAAGTCCAAGCAGGAATCTTGGCAGCATAAGTCCAATGGTTGGCGGCGTAAAGTCCAAGCGGAGTCTTGGCGACATAAGTCCATTGTGCTTTGGCGGTGTAGACACTGTTAGAATGACATAGCCGATGGAACCACCTGAAGGATAGCGCAATTGATGAACAAGTCATGGATGACTTGGAGGGATCCGAGAGGCGTGAGGCTGACGGAGGTGGCTAGAAGGCTTAGGTCTTGGCTAAGGGTGGTCTAGCAAGTATGGGGGAACCATACTTGGGTAAAAACCTCATGTTTGAGGTGTGCCAGTCGACTGGTGCCATGTGGCAGTCGACTAACGTGAGTCAACTAGGGTTTGACTATGGAAATTAGCCTAGCAGTTGACTGCCAGAGGTGGGCAATCGACTGATTGGCCCGGTGGTGATCTTGTGATCGTGATCGGTCGGTGCTTCGAAATTGAGCCGAACTCGACTACTAGATTTAGCAGTCGAGTGGAGGCTCAAACAGTCGACTGATGGTCATAATCAGTCGACTTATGATGGATCCGTTTGATCTTTCCAGCGTTGGATCTTTCTGCGTCCCGAGCAGTCGACTGATTGGTGATTTCTATCCCAGGTTGCAGATTTAAATGGAGCTCGTGGCGGAGGAAATCACAACCAATTCTTGAGGATTTTGGGCCGATTTATTGCTGCAAGTCAGGGTCTCCAAGTGCAAGTCATGTAACCAATCATTCATGCAATCAAAAGCAAAGTGTTGTAAAGTTTTCTTTACTTGTCTTTCATATTTGTATTGTATATTGCTTGTAATCTGTTGTAAGAGGTTTCTCCACCTCCGACTTATGTCGAGAAGGAGTTATATGTGATTAGTTATTGCATTGTCATCGCTAGAGCTCTTTAGAGCTCGATCCATGGACTAGGAACTGTTCGTTTCTGAACCATGTTAAATATTTGTGTTTGCGTGATTATCTTGTTTCGTTATTGCTATTATTATTATTCCGCAGCGCGCTAATGAAATTTGTAGAGACAAACGCAATCGAAATCCATCTTAATTAACGACTACTCTAGGTTTACCTGGGTTAGATTCCTTAAACACAAAAGTGATACCTTAGACCAACTTACCAACTTATGTAAATTAATAGAAAACAAAAAGAACCTTAAGATTAAAATACTTAGAAGTGATCATGGTGGTGAATTCGAAAGCCATAGGTTCACTGACTTCTATAACCTAAACAGATACCACCATGAGTTCTCCTGTCCTAGATGTTGGGTTTTCGACACCGCGGCGAGTGTGTGTTCGAACATGTTTCGTAAACAGGTACACAGCGGAAGAATTAAAAGGCAATAAATATAATTTATTACAACGCACACATCACACACATGCATAGTACAACATGTGTAGACATAATCGCAGTTTCAAATTTTACAATAAAAGGAAATTATACTAGTTATACCTGACGTATCACGTGCAATAGGAATGACATCAACCGGAGCGACTCTCGCTAGAATCGCCTCTATCCGTATCCACGCCGAGTATCATCGGGATGGCTTCAGAAAGCCATGAGCCTCATCTTCATAGGAGTCACTAGCCTCGTGTCGAAGACGATGTGATCGAGAGGAGATCACAATCCGAATCAAAATTCGGATTCAAAAATGAGTCCCCAAAATTCGCTTCTCTGGAGAGGTATTCATCAATCGATTGACGAATCCTTGGTCATCCACCTATAAGGATTACCGAAGATCGAATCCCCAACAAGGTAACTGCTGTCGAAGCTCCAAACGTCGTCCAAACGATGCTCCGACACGAAAGGAAACAAGCTGTCCAGAAAAACTGGGCAGCTTGGTGGAGGATTTGCGCTGGCCCAAAGGAGGAAGGTCGGCTGCACCTTGGTCACCGGAGCCAAGGGATGTGACCAGAGGGTCTGTCACCGGAGGGTCGCCGACAGCAGCAGGTGGCTGGTGGCAGCTGGTGGCGTCAGCGACGACAGCTAGAAGAAGCGGCAGCAAGGTTGGGCGGTAAGAAGAGGAGAAGGGCTTGGGTGGCTAGGGTTTCCCAAAAACCAGTTATCCACGAAAAACCCTTAAGTCATGTTTTATAGAGAACACATTCTCCTAACGGTTATTGGTTCATAACCAAAATCCGTTAACCCACTTCAATAACTTAAGTTAAAATAAACCAAACCGCTTTGGTCTATTTTAAGTTAAAACGAACTGAACCAACTTTGGTTCATTCGTTTAAAACAAACCAAACCACTTTGGTTTATTTTCCACCATTGGATTAGAACCAAACCAATTTGGTTCATCCATCATGTCTTCATAATACTCAGCCCATCCATGCTTCCGTTGCGACTGAAACGATTTCATGCTCGCTCCTTGTTTGGTCCAACCAAACTTAGTTTCTCTCGATATGAGAATCCCATTCTCAAGCTCGTTTTAAATCCTTCGGATTACATTCGTTTTGCATGTGACCAAATAGGTTCTCGGTTTATGTTGGTCGTCTATAATTAACCATTAATTATAGAATGATCATAAGTGACACCTAGTAGTACATCATGATCTCCAATTATTCAAAAAATCAACAGTTGATCCAGAACCATTTCTGAAACCCTTCAGCAGCTACAATGAATCATACCCGGTTCTCTTCACTCATCTTATACCCACATGGTTCAGGACAAGGTCTATAGTGTCAGTCCCCACTAGGCTAACTACGTCTCACCTAGCCCAAGTATCATTTCCTCGTACTACGGATTCTAGTTACTGCACATGTATCCAAGAGTACCTTACTCTAAACATGTAATGTTTTGGCCAAAGACTTTAGTAATAATCCGACGAGAGGCCATGGGTATACATCTCCTCGCAAGTAGTAGTGAATCCTTTATAGGCTATTCAAACACCTTAGGGCATTTAGACTCATGCCCAATCATCTCGGATCCACATCTCCTTAGAGATGCTTGCTTAAGATGTCAAAGCATAAGTCTTCATGACCAAAATGGCTTGAATACCACAAGTCAAAGGAACATCGTAGTTAAGCTGGAGTAAGAACTTCATTGACATATCCATATATGAAGAGAACCATATGAAGTCTTACAGGTGGTCACTCTAATGAACTAGTTACCATAACTAGCATTCAGGAATAACTCTGGACATCACAATGTCTCCAGCCAGTGAGAATCAGCTGCTTGGATACACCAAGAAGTATACCTCGTACTAATCTCGACAGAATTGATGGTGTCCAAATACATCAATTCATCGACTAGGGATAATTTCAATACATCACAATTACACATGTAGAGATACTCACTAGTTGTGATCCAATCATAAATTCTCTCATGCTGTGAATTGTATTGTGGACATTCAGTAAATGAGTTTAAAATCTAATCAAATACATGAAAATATGTATACTCAAATAGTGAATCTTCATTTATCATATAAATGGTTTAAACATAAGGCGATTGCCAAAGGACACCTCTCATATATAACTAACACTAGAACCCCACAAAAAAATGGTCTAGTCGAGTGAAAGAATAGAACCCTACAAGAAGCCACTAGAACCATATTAAACGAGTACAACCTACCCGATAGGTTTTGGGTAGAAGTCATTAGTACGACATGTTATGTCCAAAATAGAATCTTACTAGTCAAGAGGCACCTTAAGACCTCATACGAAATCTACCATGATAAAGTACCTAACATTAAATACTTCACGGTATTTGGATGTAGGGTACATATCCTAAATACTAAGGACTACCTAGGCAAATTCACCTCTAAAACAAATACAAGAATATTCTTAGGATATTTAACCACAAGTAGAGCCTATAGAGTCTACAATAATGAAATCCTTAAAATCAAAGAAAGCATTAATGTTGTATTCAACGAAGGAGATAAAACCACAAAACCCATAGTAGAACCAATTGATGAACCGAATAATACTAGACCCGAATCTACTAATGAAAATGAGTCTAGTATAAATTTTAACCCAAGTCAGTCTAGGTTAAAATCGAATCATCCTATTGATCAAGTGATAGGTGATCCCAACCTAGGGGTTTGAACTAGAGCATCATATAGAAACCTTAGTCAAATCTCTTTAATCTAAAAAATCAAAACCAAATCAATTGAACAAGCTCTTCTTGATCCCGATTGGATTATTGCTATGCAAAAAGAGCTAGCTCAATTCACTTGGAACGAACTTTGAAAATTAGTACAACCACCTAAAGATAAATCGATTATTGAAACAAGGTGGGTATTTAGGAACAAACTCGATGACAAAGGTGAAGTAGTTAGAAATAAAGCGAGATTGGGTGCAAAAGGATTTAGTCAAGTAGAGGGATTAGATTATGACGAAACCTATGCCCCCCTAGCTAGAATAGAATCAATCAGAATGTTATTAGCCTACACTGCACATCGAGGATGTGAAGTCAGCGTTCTTAAATGGAATTATTAAAGAAAAAGTTTATGTTAGCCAACCCCCAGGATTCTAAAGCTAAGACAAACCTGACCATGTTTTTAAACTTAAGAAAGCCTTATATGGACTACAACAAGCTCCTAGAGCTTTGTATGAAAGGCTTTATATTTTTCTCAAGTCTAAAGGGTTTAGCCAAGGCCAAGTCAACCCAACCCTTTTCGTAAAAACCATAGGCAAAGAAATCTTTATTGCCCAAATTTACGTAGACGATATAATTTTTGGAACAACCAACTCAATCCTACTAAACAAGTTCATTTCACTAATGGAAAGTGAATTTGAAATGAACTTAGTAGGAGAATTAACTTTTTCCCTAGGATTACAAATTAAATAAACTAAAGAGGGAACTTACTTACACCAACATAATTACGCTAAGGAATTAATTAATCGATTCGAAATACAAAATGCAAAGGTAATAAATACACCGATGGCCACAAATGTTAATATAGGAGAAGACTTAGAAGGAAAACAAATAGACCTTAAATACTATAGGAGCGAATAGGAAGTCTCCTGTACTTTATTGCGAGTCGACCCGATATATTATTTGCAGTAAGTATGTGCGCAAGGTTCCAAACTTGTGCTAAGGAGTCGCACCTAACGTTAGTTAAACATATCCTTAGATACCTAAAGGGTACATTAAATGTAGGAATTTAGTACCCTAGATCTTTCGAGTTCAAACTAATCGGCTACTCCGACTCGGATTATGCCGGTAGTAAACTTGAAAGAAAGAGTACGAGTGGTTGTTGTCAACTCTTCGGCTCGAGTCTAGTGAGTTGGTGCAGTAGAAAGCAATATTGTGTTGCCTTATCTACCACCGAAGTCGAATACGTTGCGATGGGTGAGTGTATAGCTCAGCTTCTTCGGATGAAACACTCTCTCCATGACTTTAAGTTAAACTTTAACAACACTAAAATTTACATCGATAATATTAGTTCAATTAATTTAACCAAAAATCTTATATGTCACTCTAGGACCAAACATCTAGAGGTCAAACACCGCTTCATTCGAGAACATATAGCTAATGGGGCCATACAACTCGAATACGTGGAATCCAAGTCAAACCTGGCAGACTTATTTACAAAACCTTTATCCGATCAGAATTTAGTCTGCTTAGACATAAATTAGGAATGTGAGTAATAGAGTATGAAATAAAACTTATATTTTTTCTATACTCTATTTACTTTTCATGCAAAAAGGAACTAGCCTAGAGCTTACTCTAGAAAGCATGCACCTATAGATTTAAGGAGCCAATACATCTCACAACACATAGGACTAATGTGTTTGTGTACTTAGCCACGTAGATGGGCATGAGATGTTAGGACCTCACTCCTGGTTCCAGATGTAGATCTAGTGCATTGACATGAACCATGGAGTATAATTATCTAAATTAACCAACTCTAATCAATACCTATTGATCATTCTATATCAATAAAGTCAAATAGAGTTGAACATTTTATTAGTTGAGCTTATGTTTAAAGTATTATTTTCAAAATCTAATAGGAACATGATTGGATTTATAAAACATAATCACTATGTTTCGAAAAGTTTTTTCTATAAACCCCCACACTTTTAGATTTATGGAAAAAGGGGGAGAAAAAGGCCAAAGTTAAGGGATCAAAATTTGTTTGATAACTTAACTTAACTTAAATTTAACTTGCACATTTTGGCCAATGTTAAGTAATCTTGATTGCTTAAGTTGCAACCGTTAAGGCAGAGAACTAAAATCCTTTTTTAAGTACTCACTCAAGGTCAAGGGGGAGGTTACCTCAAGGGGGAGGACTTGAAAAAGAGTTTTACTCATACTCCTACTTATGCTAACTTACTAAGTTACTCTCACTAGCTTACAATGTTATGCATTTATGCTTCCTTCATATTTATGCTTATTTCATAATCATTTCATTAATGCACGTTTATTTTCCCTTAACTATGTGTCAGTTTACCATAGATCAAAAAGGGGGAGATTTTTGGTGCAGTAGGCACTAGATAATCTAACCTCAGTTTTAATTTTGATAAAGACCCAAGCTAAGGTCATATTGTTATCTAACGAGCTGATCCAAGTGTGTAGGAATGGTTAAGCTATGTTGAAGGTCGACAACACTCGGAGAATCCTGAGTTGGGAAACCGTGGTGGTCGGGCGACACCAAGAGAACTTTAGATGGAGCCGAAGAACCCAGGTGGAGACCAGAAGCAAAGCTAAAAGTCACAAATGACCTAAGGTAAGCTCGTGTGTGTGAGTGAAGGTAAGGTCAGGTCCTCCGTACAAGGACGTCCTTAGGCGGCGATTCGACTAAGATTCCCATGAAAGGTCTAGGTCAAGATCGGACGGTAAGTGACCGTCAAATTTTCCTTCATTACTTATATTTTTGAGCTAACTCTTTAGTGTAGTCGAGAACCCTAGCCAGCAGTCGACTACTGGCTTGTAGCAGTCGTCTACTAGTCATCAGTCAAACTGATAAGAGCAGCAATCGACTGCCATTCGAATTTCTAAGCTTGAGGAGAGTCAAGATAAGCTCCACTTATCTTTGGAGGATGAGGTTCTTTGAACATGAGCTGGAACTGAGTTTTGGGGGAGCTTTCAAGGCTATAAAAGAAGGGGGTTTCACCCCTTTAGGTTATCTAAGTGCTTACAAAGTGATCCTGCAATGCCACCTCTCTATGACTACGCTACGATGCCGAAACGTTGTCGCAATGTCGACGATACGCAAAGAATTGAATCTTCTTCTCATCGGTATTGTGTAGTTATTTTATCGTATTCAAGTTTTGTTTATCGATGTTTTATTATAAAGAAGAAGAGGTGGGATTGTCCCTCTTCCTCATTCTTTTAGTCTTTGTACTCGTCGTCTCCTACCTCCAATGAGGAGACTTTATTAGTGCTTTGCCTTCATAAGCGGTCTAGGATCGTAGGGCCTTGGATTAGCAACTGTTAGGTTGTGAACCAAGTAAAAATAAACTTGTCTCATTTACTTTTCCACTGTTCTACTTTGTTTTTTGTCGAATCAAACAAAAAGAAAAGTTTTTATTACGCTGCTATTCACCCCCCCTCTAGCACGCTTTTCGACCAAACACCAAGTACCCATGACTTGGACTTTCCATGCATTTTGTCGAACATCAATGTCAAATATCAAAACACTACTCGAGTCAATCTTGAGTGTGGTCTATTGTGACCTGAGCTGATTGCACCAACAATCTTCCCCTTTTTGATGTTTGACAAAAATCACAAACACCTTGGAGTTAGGCTACCTAACTCAAATCTCTTTACCAATTCTCCCAAATTGGTAATCTCAATTTCATCCATCAATTCTCCCATAACTTCTCCCATTAATTTACTCCCTTTTTGACATACATCAAAAGGGTTCTACCCAAGGGTGGCAATGTCTCATATCCCAATGAGATCTTACAATCTCCCCTTTGGTCCAAAAACACCTAGGATGCCTTCACTCTTCCTAGTGATAAGTCTCATAACACTCAAGAGAGGCAATCCTACAAACTCTCCTAATTTCCAAATTAGGCATCTCACATTCCCATTTCTCCAAAATTCTCCCCCTCATGAGGAAGAACACATCCATCATCCCATGATGGATAACCTCCCCTTAAAGGTTTGCTTTCATTTGACCATTGCACCAACAATATCCTTGGAGAGTCCCTAAGCCTATAGAAACACTAAACCATTAAAATTAAGGTTAAAAGTTCAACCTTGAACTTTCACACAGGTTAAAATTTGATACACACCCAAACAACTCTCCTAATCCATTTCTAATGGATTTTCATCCTTTCTAATGCTTTCAAAAGCATATCCTAGGGTTAGGAGTAGTTAGGGTAGCCTAACATAGCTGAAATCAGGCTAAACAAACCTTGTTTACCCGAAATCAGGCAGATCTTACAATCTCCCCTTTGGTCCAAAAACACCTAGGATGCCTTCACTCTTCCTAGTGCTTCACTCTTCCTAGTGATAAGTCTCATATCACTAAAGAGAGTCAATCCTACAAACTCTCCCAATTTCCAAATTTTGCATCTCACATTCCCATTTCTCTAAAATTCTCCCCCTCATGAGGAAGAACACATCCATCATCCCATGATGGATAACCTCCCCTTAAAGGCTTGCTCCCCCTTGACCATTGCACCAACAATATCCTTGGAGAGTCCCTAAGCCTATAAGAACACTAAACCATCAAAATTAAGGTTAAAAGTTCAACCTTAAACTTTCACACAACTTAAAATTTAATACACACCCAAACAACTCTCCTAATCCATTTCCAATGGAATTTGACTCTTTCTAATGCTTTCCAAAGCATATCCTAGGTTTAGGAGAAGTTAGGGTAGCCTAACATAGCTGAAATCAGGCTAAACAAATCTTGTTTACCCGAAATCAAGCCTGTCATTCAACTCTGACAGTTAGCAGTCGACTACCGTTGATGCCAGTCGACTGCCATAAGCAGCAGTCGACTGATTTCTTAAAATGCAGAAATTAATTTTTAGAACTGGCTTTCGAAAAGTCATAAGTAATTATAGGTAATTTGAAAAATAGTGAAACTTCATATGTAAAATACTTATAATAATAATTATGGGTGAAAAATATTTAAAAAATAAATTACTTATAAAATAATGGGATTGACACAAAGTTCAAAACCATTAAAAAGTTCAAAGTTTTGGCCTGACTTTTTATCAACTCTATCAATGGTGATTGTTATCCCTCTGTATAATTTGTTACATACCCAGTGATCGCCTTTATAGTCCACCCTATTACGAGTGTCGTTTGATGATAGCAAAGTACATAACTCCTTATATAGGGAACCGTAGTTATTTCAGGTCTAAGGAATAATCATACCAATATTCATTATGAGAAAGTTTATGACATTCATATGACGATCCATGAAACATTCTCATGGCGGGTCAATTCAGTATATATTCTCTAATATATACCCATGTGTTAACGTGATATCACATATCCATGACTTGTGAGATCAAGTCATCAATTAACCAACATGCTAGTCTCAATGCATTAATATTGCCCTTGTATATTAATGCTTGACTAGGAATATTTAAGAATAGTATTCTCTACAACCTCTCACTGTTGGCGAATATGCTCTTAGGCTCCCATGTCCCCGGATTAAAATTTTCACTAATGAAAACTAATCCGGATGGGATGAGTTTCCTAAGCACAACCAATTCATCGTCGTGCTAACAACTTGAGCGATCGCTTGAACAAACTAGTTGTTCAAGCAACACAACTCTTCTAGTTGGTTAGCCGCGGAAGAGACGACGCACGGATCGCCGG
This sequence comes from Wurfbainia villosa, assembly GCA_025175895.1. NCBI lineage: Eukaryota > Viridiplantae > Streptophyta > Magnoliopsida > Zingiberales > Zingiberaceae > Wurfbainia > Wurfbainia villosa. The sequence goes on along the minus strand of CM046004.1, from coordinate 20,662,533 downwards.
TTTTTGTGTTTCTTATTCGGGGTCCATGATTATACAAATACATGCAAATGCAAACTAGTATAATCAACATATACTAACATAAAGAACATAAGCTAGCATATCAAATAAGAACATGAAAAGAACAATAATAAAAGTTGTGAAACTTTTATACCTCTTGATCTTCTATCGTATGTCCTAACCTCCTTGTAGACTTCGTGTGGGCGAAGATCCTCCACAAGTTGAAGCATCCTAGATCTTCTTCAATCCAAAGAAAGAAGAACTCTCTTTCCCTTCTTGCTTAAGCCAACCACCAATCCACAAAGGATTGATGCCGCCGGCCCCAAGAATAGAGAGAACAAAATGGAAACAAAACTCTTCTCTTATCTAGGACCAACCATCAAGCTCCAAGCATGATGTTTGCCGTCCAAAGAGAAGATGGAATGGAAAGTATGGAAGCCAACCGAAAGAGAAACACCAAGGGTATGGGCGCCGCCAACACTTGGAGAAAGGAAAGGAAAACAATCCTCCTCCTTGTTGCCGCCTAGACAAAGCTTTCCTAATTTCCGCCAAGGATGAAGGGAAGGAGAATAGGTTGAGCTCGGTCAAGGTATAGGAACATGGATAGTGGCGGCCAACACTTAGAAGGAAGAAGAAAAGATCTTCATCTCCATGTTGCCGCCACCCTAATCCCAAAACCCTAACCCTAGCCAACCCCAATCCTATCCCATCTAGGTTTTGGTTGCCGCCCAAGGAAGCCATCCTAATTCCATCCAACCTAAGCCATAGAAGGAAAGGAAAAACTTGACGCCGCCAAACCAAGGAGGAAAAGGGAAAGGGTTGCCGCCATCAATGGAAGAAGAGGAAGCCTTGCCAACACAATGAACCAAACCCTAACCCTAATCTTCTTTTCTTTCTTGCCGCCCAAGCCACCTTGTTTCAATTAGGTTTTTCATCTCTTCTTGCCGCCCAAGCCTAAGCCCATATATATAGAGTTAGGTTTAGGCCTTGGTTTAATCTCCTCCATTGGTTCTATAGATTTAATCTCAACCGTCGGATCTAGAGATTTAATCTCAACCGTCGGATCTAGAGATTTAATCTCAATCGTCGGTTCTAGGGTTTTAATCCCAACCATCAAATCTAGAGATTTAATCTCCACCGTCGGTTCTAGGGTTTTAATCCCAACCATCAGATCTAGAGATTTAATCTCAACCGTCGGTTCTAGGGTTTTAATCCCAACCGTCGGATCTAGAGATTTAATCTCCACCGTCGGTTCTAGGGATTTAATCCTAACCGTCGGATCTAGAGATTTGTTTTCCATCATTTGATCTAGACTTCATGAGGTTTATATTAGGCTACGATAGGGACCATGAGGAGGAGTTGGGTCTTGGCCACCCGATGGATCGGAACCACACAAACTTGATCCATCAATGATGTTCCATTCCACTAGAGGATCATCATCGAACTACCTCACCAACCCCATAAATTAATATGGGCTCCATATATTATTTGTACATCCATCTCCCCGTGTTTAAGACATCGAATGTCCGTCAATTAATTGATTTACTGACCATCAATTAATTAACATCTAACTCCTCGAGTAGTACCACTCAACCTTATCATCATGTTGACTAAGTCAACCTGCAGGGTTTACATGATGAACCTTATGAGCTCCTCAAGGGGACATCATCAACCTAATACATAGGACACGGATTCCTCCTATAATCAACGACACACCATGTAAATAATATCATTTCCCAACTTACCGGGCATATTGATTTAATCCATAGAAATCTCACCCTCTGGTAAATCAAAGAAATAAATACTAAGTACATATGTCCGTTATTATATCGGGATTAAGAGCATGTACAACATAATATCCGAGGTCCGATTCAATTATGTAGTCAGCAACAAATTGAATCACCTCTATGTCGGTCTTGCTCAATACACCTTAGTGTACTAGTGTAACTCTATGTTCAAGACAAAACAATACCAAGCTACACTACAACCATGCCAATGGTTTGTCCAAAACCATCTTGGTTGTGAGCCTTTACTTATATTCTACAAGGGACTGATAACATGATCTTCTGTGCCGCACCCAGGCACCATGTTATCTACAATGTAAAATATTAGACAATATGCACACATATAAATATAACGTGCAAACAATGATCATGTGATTTTTATTTCAAAATAAAGATGTTCATACAAAAGAGCTAGGCTTTCAGTATACATCCCAACACTCACAATCAATTCTACTAATTGATGTGTTGTAGATAAGAACCTACTTTCTAGGGCTTTATTATATTTATTCGGCTGACACAAGCATGAAGTAAATATAATAACCAAACTTTGCCTTTATTATTTATAGAATATGATACATAAGTCCCTAGTCAATAATCACTTAATTGGCTCTAGGGCTTACTACTAACAATCTCCCAGTAGCACTAGTGCCAATCACTATAATATCTAATACCCAGTGACCTAGTATGACCATCATGCTTTCTCTGTGCCAAAGCCTTGGTCAAAGGATCTATGATGTTAGCATCTGTCTGTACTCTGCATATCCTCACATCTCTTCTATCGATGATCTCTTGAATGAGATGGAACCGCCGTAGTATGTGTTTGGATCACTGATGAGAGTGAGGTTCCTTAGCCTGTGTAATATCCCCATTGTTATCACAATAGAGGTCTATAGGGTCCACTATGCTAGGAACCACCCCATGTTCAGTGATGAACTTTCGGATCCAAACATCCTCCTTTGCCGCATCAAACATAGCAATATACTCGGCTTCTATTATAGAATTTGTAACTGTGTCTTGCTTCAAACTCTTCCAGCTCATAGCACCAAGAAAAAATACATACCCTGACTATGATCTAAAATCATCCATATCGATTTGGAAGCTTGCATCGCTGTAACCCTTTATAGCTAGCTCCTCATCACCTCTAAATATCAAAAATTATTCTTTCATCCTTCGTAAGTACTTAAGAATGTTCTTGACAGTTGTCCATTGACTTTCACCTAGATTTGACTGGTATCTGCTCGTCATGCTCAAAGCATACGAGACATCGACGAGTACAAAGCATGACATATATAATACAACCATCAGATGCATAAGAGATCTGATCCATGTGATCTCTCTCCTCCTTAGAAGAGGGACATTGAGTCTTCGAAAGACTCATACCATGTGACTGTTAGTGTCAGCCCTTAGTGTCAATCATGAGATGATTAATTAGGGATCAAGTGTATCATATTTCATTAATAAAAGGCAAAGATTATTTATTATATTTACTTTATGCATATGCCAGCTAAAATAAATATAATAATGCCCTTGAATAGTATGTTCTAATCTACAATATATCAATTGGTAGAATTGATTATGAGAAACTATAGAGAACACTATTCTTAATATTCCTAGTCAAGTATTAATAGACAAGGGAAATATTAATACATTGAGACTAGTATGTAGGTCAATAGATGACTTGATCTCACAAGTTATGGATATGTGATATCACATTGACACATGGATATATATATTGGATAATATATATACTGAATTGACCCGCCATGAGAAAGTGTCATGGATCGTTATATGAGTGTCATATACTTTTTCATGTGACTATTGGTATGAATAGTCTTTAGACATGAAGTCACTACGCTTCCCTACATAAGGTGTTATGTACTTTGGTATCATCTAACGTCACACCGTAATAGGATGCACTATAATGGCGATCACTGGGTATGTAACGAATTATGCGGAGGGATGTGAGTGATGTAGATAGGATCTATCCCTCCTATATGATAGGAGTGATATCTTTGGCCTCTTGATAGAGTAGGAACACGAAATGCATAGTCATGCTCAAATGAGTCAATATGAGATATTGAGCTCATTTGTTTGAGTGAGTCTACTTAGGGATCAAGAAACATAAAGATCGATAAGGGGATGACACAATCTATGCTTCATTGATCGATCTAAGATATCAGAGATAAAAGGACACCGTCATACATGATAATTATCACGGAAAGGTTGTCGGATCTTGACGATCTTGTATCTTGGGTAGCAATGATGTATTGCTAGATACCGCTCATTGCTTATGTATCTAAAATGAGTTTAGATACATTTCCAATGTTACAAGAGCCTATAGGGTCACACACAAATGACATTCTATTTTGGAGATGGTTTCTTTTAGTTGGACTAAAAGGACAATTGAGATATGGCCAAAGACTTGAGTTAGACTCAAATTGGTTAAACTTGAGTTAGACTCAAGTTTAACCATGGAATATGATTCATCATCATTCATGATTAATCAAATTAATTATGCATAGGAATACCAAGGGCTTTGGTATTCATGATGAGAATTCATGAAGGAGAATACCAAGGGTCTTGGTATTAAGAGTCTTCTTAATGGGGATTTAATGGAATTGATGGCTTGAGCATAAAAGGGGTTTTGTGCTCAACGTGGAGATGCTAAGGGATTTTTTGGGTATTCTAACGTGCAAGCCAAAAGAAGAGAAGTGTTCTCTCATCTCCTCCTTCCTCTCCATCTTCCAAAAGAGTTCTTGGCATTTTGCTAGGGGTTGCTAGCACAATGTGACTGTAAATTGGGTGGGTGTCAGTGTGGATACCATAGTGATACGGTTATCCTTACCGTATTGAGATCTGACAGCGTTTAGTAAAGCGGGATTGCGAAGGGCATGCACAGAAGGTATACTTCTCCCTCTAGATAGGATCTAGAAAAGTAGGGTACAAAACGACTTATATAGTTTTGCATGGATCTCTGGTGGGATCTGATTTATAGTTATTATTTCCACTGCGGTTGTGCGAAGTATTCGCTCGCGATGTTGTGAACATCAGATCCGAAATTCAGCCAATAGTGACATTGGCAGAAATCCCTTCTTGAAATTCTACATGGCAAAACGATTTAGCACCTTGTCAATGTATGTACTCTGACTTAGGCCAAGAAGTCTCTTAGATGTATCTCTATAGATCTTAATGCCCAATATATAGGCTGCTTCTCCAAAGTCTTTCATCGAGAAACAATTCCTAAGCCAAGTCTTCAAAGACTACAACATAGGGATATCGTTTCAAATAAGAAGTATGTCATCAACATACAAGATAAGAAAAATAACTATGCTCCCACTAACCCTCTTGTAGACACAGGGTTCATCTTTATTCTTGATTAAACTATTAGGAATTGGATGTCGTTAGAGGAAGGTGAATAGCGTGTTCATTGCTTGGATGAAAATCAATCATGTGCTTACTACAAGTGTTAGTTTACGAAGGGGAATATATAATGGTAAACAAAAAAAAATACTCAACACAAGCACACAATACACAAGATATAACGTGGTTCGGAACCTTAGGGTTCCAACTCCATGGGATGGGTTCGAATGAGCCATAGCGATGCACAACACCAATAAACAATAAACACTCCTTCTCAAAACAATCCGAAGACAGAGAAACCTTGTACAAATGATCTTAAAATAATAAGAAATGAATACAAGCGAATACAAGTAAACTACAGAAATACAAGTAAAGACACCTTTACAAATGTGAACTTGAATGCTTCATCTTTGGCTGCTTGTGAAGAGACATGAAAGTCTGGATTGCAACAACAAATTCCCTTCAAATCACCTCAAGAACCATTGCCAAAATCCTCCTCCATGAGCTCCTTTTAAAGCTGTAACTCGGGCAAGATTCTACCTAGCAGTCGACTGCTTGAGACAATCAGTCGACTGCTCCTATAGCCATTGTGAGATAACGACTCGATCCAAGTTGGATAAGTTCCAATGGATAGACCATAAGTCGTCTGATCATACCCATCAGTTAACTGATCATGCTTCCACTTGATTGCCAAACCATAGCAGTCGACTCGAAAACATTATGTGTATGTTTCCTCGACCACCAGTCAATTGATTGTTAGGGCAATCAACCCATGTGATATCGTTTTGATATATGTGGCAAAGGGTTTAAGTTAGGTTTGATATGGATTTGATATATGCATTGGAGTCTTGCATGACTTAGTAATTCGCATATGGAGCATTGGCGAGTTTCACCTCTCACAACCTCATGCTTGAGTCAGTGAAGGAGCATTGCGAAGTCGTGCGCTTGATGCATCCGAGGGACCGCTGGATGAGATGACTTGAAGCGAAGCCAAGGAAGCAGACTTCAAGGGCAAGAGACACAAAGGAGCATTGCGAAGTTGTGCGCTTGGTGCTGCCAAGGGACGTGGCCGCAAATGAAGAGAGCTTCGGTTAGGGACTTCAAGTGAGATGAGAGAATGAGTGAAATGTAAGTAGCTCATTAGGTGAAACTTGGCCATTTGGCTAAGTCTCAGATGGGATTTCCCAACATCAGTCTACTGCCATGACATGGCAGTCGACTGCTCCAAGTCGACAGTGACTCGACTGGTGTTTGAGTCCATTTTGTATCCCATCAGTTGATTGCCAAGGATTGGCAGAAGACTGACGAAACCACCAGTCGACTGATGATGGCATCAGTCGACTGGTCACAAGGGTTTCAGGCACAGAATGTTGATCAGTTGAGTGCTCACTTCCGGCACTCGACTGGTAGCTCCATCAGTCGACTGATGGGATGATCAGTCAACTGATGTCGGAGCCATTGGATGAAATCCAATGTGGAAGAAGCCATTATTGAGCAATGGATACAGGAGCAGTCCACTGATCAGGGCATCAGTCGACTTCCTAGCAGTCGACTGCTTGAGACCATCAGTCGATTGCTCTTGTAACCGTTGTGAGATAATGACTCGATCCAAGTTTGATAAGTTTCAATGGATAGACCATAAGTCGTCTGATCATACCCATCAATTAACGGATCATGCTTCCACTCGATTGCCAAACCATAGCAGTCAACTCGAAAACATTTTGTATCTATTTCCTCAACCACCAGTCAATTGATTGTTAGGGCAATCAACCCATGTGATATCATTTTAATGTGTGTGGCAATGGGTTTAAGTTAGGTTTAATATGGATTTGATATATGCGTTGGAGTCTTGCATGACTTAGTAATTCGCATATGGAGCATTGGCGAGTTTCACCTCTCACAACCTCTTGCTTGAGTCGGCGAAGGAGCATTGCAAAGTCGTGCGCTTGATGCATCCGAGGGATCGCCGGATGAGATGACTTGAAGCGAAGCCAAGGAAGCATACTTCGAGGGCAAGAGACATGAAGGAGCATTACGGCCCGTGCGCTTGCCTAGGGGGCGTGGCGCGAGCGAAGAGCGTGAGATGAGAGAATAAGTGAAATGTAAGTAGCTCATTAGGTTAAACTTGGCCATTTGGCTAAGTGTCGGATGGGATTTCCTGACATCAGCTGACTGTCATGACATGGCAGTCGACTGCTCCAAGTCGACTGTGACTCGACTGGTGTTTGAGTCCATTTTGTGTCCCATCAGTCGACTGCCAAGGATTGGCAGTCGACTGACGAAACCACCAGTCGTCTGATGATGGCATCAATCAACTGGTCGCAAGGGTTTCGGGCACAGAATGTTGATTAGTCAAGTGCTCACTTCCGGCACTCGACTGGTAGCTCCATCAGTCGATTGATGGGATGATCAGTCAACTGATGTGGGAGCCATTGGTTGAAATCCAATGTGGAAGAAGCCGTTATTGGGCAATGGTTACAGGAGCAGTCGACTAATCGGGGCATCAGTCGACTGCCAGGCGCCCAATAGGAAGAATGAGTTGTTCTCTATAAAATGGGGCCTTTGGACACTTGGGGAGTCTAATGCTTCTACTCTAAACATCCTCTCAAGTGTCCAAATGTTTTCAATCCTCTTCCTTGAGCTTATTTAAATTATATTGTAGGAGGAGTGATTCTTGTGTAAGAAAGGTTACCTCCACCTAGCTTGGTGCAAAGGAGAGACTAGTGGAAAGTTCAAGGCATGATTCACCTGGAACGAATCGGTCCATGGATTAGCGGCAAGGCCGTGAACCACGTTATATCAGTTTGTTAGCATTGCCTTTGTATTGTCTTTTATATTTCCTCTTGCGCTAATCTTATTTGTAGACAATAAATGAAGGAATTCCACCGTACGACAATTGAGGGCTATTCACCCCTCTCTAGCAGGCCACCAACGTTCCAACAAGTGGTATCAGATCCAAGGCGCTTGTCAACGAACTAAACCACCGCAACAAGCACAACAATAATGATGGCCGGCTCCAACATTCACCCACCAAAATTTGAAGGCGAATTCTCTTGGTGGAAGAAGAGAATTGAGGTATTTTTCGAAACCGACTTAAAATTTTTATTGATAATGGAAAATGGTTTCGAGATACCTAGGGATGAAAATGGGGAGCAAATAGAGAAGACAAGATGGACCAAAAGGCAACGGGAGGAGTACTTAGCAAACTCAAAAGCCAAACATCATCTATACAATGTACTCCCTCAACAAGAGATCAACCGGATAGGGGAGTGTGAGAGTGCCAAAGAGATGTGGGAGAAATTGATAGAGCTTCATGAAGGCACCTCGTAGGCCAAATTAGCAAGAAGAGACCTCCTCCACTCCCAACTAACAAATATCAAACTTGAAAAGGGAGAGAAGGTAACCTCATTACACTCTCATTTTAAAGAAATTTTAAATGGACTAACGAGTGTAGGAGAGAAACTTTCGAACCGGGATATGATTATGAAAGCAATCGATGCCTTTCCCCACTCATCGAAATGGAGCACAATGGTAGACTCCTTCTACATCTCAAAGAACCAAGAAGTTAGCACCTTAGAGGAGTTCTTCTCGACCATGGAGCTCCACGAAACAATGCTTGAAGGAGTAGTAGAAGAGCCAAGAATTCAACCTGTTGGATCGAAAAGCGTCGCTAGAGGGGGGGGGGTGAATAGCGATCGTAAATCTTTTCGACGTTTCGTTCGAGTAGACAATTAAACGAGTAAGAGCAACGGAAAATAAAGGAACACGTTTATTTTTACTTGGTTCACAACCCAGCGGTTGCTACTCCAAAGCCCTATCGGTCCTAGACCGCGTATGGAGGGCAAGCACTATAACGTCTCCTCCTCGTTTGAGGTAGGAGACAACGATCACAAAAACCGAATGTACGAGGATGAGGCAACAAGCCTACCTCACCTCGTTACGATTAAAATAAAGAATACAAAAAATAATTACTTGCTACTGCTGCCGACGAAGGAGATTTGAACTTATCGTCGCGTCGGCGTTATGACGGTGTTGGAGCGTTGGCATTGTAGGAGCACTTGATGAATAAACTTGATGATGCTTGGAGTTGGAATCCTCCCCTCCTTTTATAGATTTTGGCCTCTAAATATGTATCCTCTTTTTTCGGAACAGATCACGAAGTTGTCCAAATTTTATCGCAAAGTGGCTGCGTCAAACGTTATCTGTTATGACCTAGCGCAAAGGCTGATTAAATCGCCATCGATCGTGATCACTCCCATCGATCGGTGATGAGCATCGATCGGCGCCAATGTCCAAAGATCGACTTCGCTGGCCACTTCCCTGCAGTGAGAGGTTAGCTCGAAAAATGATAAATACAACGGTTTCTGACCGTCCGATCTCGACCTAGACCTTCCACGGGAAGTCTTAATCGGATCACCGCCTACGATCGTCCCCGTAAAGAGGACATGACCTTACAATCTCTCACTCACACGACCTTACCTCGATAGTAGCTCTCGCTTCTGGCCTTCCACTCGATTCCTTCGGGTCCCTCCGAAGTCACTCGAGTGTCGCCCGACCACCGCGGCTTCCTCCGAGTGTCGCTAGCCTTCAGCTCCAACTTTAGCACTTTTCTGCACACTTGATTTAGCTCGTGAGATAACGATGTAAACTTAACTTTGTGTCTTTGCCATAATCAAAACACAGGTTCGATAAACTAGTGCCCCTGCACCAACAATCTCCCCCTTTTTGATCTATGGCAAACCAACACAAAGTTAAGGAAAACAGGTATAGTAGAAGATGAATGTGAAGAAGAATATCATTTCCAAAAACTCCCCGTCAACCAAAACTCCCCCTTAACCCTAGGTGAGTTTTTAAAGAGATAAAAATTAAATTTTATGTTACTCCCCCTTAACTTTTGCTCTTCTCCCCCTTTTGCCATAAATAAAAAAAAATTTGGGGGTTTTGTATAAAATAGGGTTTTGAAAACAATATCGTATATGCATGCATCTAGATAAATCAAATATGAGTCCGAGCATGCGTCTAGGAGTAGTTAGATAGATTGGTTCGAGGTGTGTCCCTCTGCACCAATAATCTAAAGGTTTATAATATAACCCTTAGGGTTAGTTTGCTCTCCCCCTTAGTCAAATATATGAAGTATAAGAGATGTAGGGGGCGCTAAACTTTGGCCTAGGAGTTGTTAAGTATAATAGTTGAGAAAATAAGTAGTATTTTGAAGAGATTATTTTAAGTATATTTCAATTATCCTTAACATCTCACCCATTCTATGTGTCTCAGAATTTGTTCACTTTATATGTTTTGTGAGATGATTTTAAATTGATAAAAGATAGTAAACCTTGGGTTAGATTCGGATTTAACCTTTAGATCGTTATGTAACTTTTCGAGAAACTGGCTTCCAGGTCGTGGCGAGGCACAGGGTCCTTCTTTGATCGGAACAACGACCACTTCCTTAGACAAAGCCAAATTCAAGAAAATATCATTTAAGTCACTTAGGGTTACTTCCTGGTCTAACTAGTTTAGGATACGGCGAGGTAGCTTCAGCTAGTTCCACTCGGTCAAGTGCACCAAGCTAGATACGCCTTATCTAGCTCGAATATACGAGACTTTGTTTCCCTAACGTAGTATCATCTCGCCGCGTCCTGATACTATGTTGTCAAGAGTTGACTAACCATTTACCCTATCTAGCCATTCTAAAAATTAAAGTAAAATATGCAATGGTTTTGCTAAGTAAGCGGGTATACTATTTTAGTGTTAGCTCCCCCTGGACCATTGAACCAATATGGTCTATTCAAATAATGAACTTGATCCTGGGGAATCCAAACCATATTAGTCCTTATATGTGAGTTCAATAAAACCTTTGGGACCCATGCTTGGACTCTTTGATGACTACGATTTACGATAGACATATAAGACCTATTCGTAGTCTTTGACTTAAATCCGAGTCCGACTTTGTTGTACACAGCTCTTTGAGTTCCAAGTAGTCGATTAAGGTTCTTAGATCCCAATGTGAACCTTTCCAACCTAGCCTCAACCTCTTGAACTCGGTCTTTCAAGAGAATTCTCCTCCTCAAGTTTTTCAATTTGGGTTGAGTTTCCCTCTTGAACTTGACTAGTTGAAGAGGTTAGAGTAGCCTCTTGCTTGAGGGTTTCAACCTCCTCAAGTAACGACTCAACCCTAGACTCGGACTTAATTAATTTCCTATTAAGCATTTTAATTGTATTGTAAAGTGTATGAATTAGTGAGCGGCTAACCTTAATTTTCTCTTTTGGTCTGACTTTGAGTTGCTTCTCGAAGTAGTCCTTGAGTTCGGAGTTGGTGTTATAGTTGGACTCGGCTTCGGATTCTGACTCGGACTCCTCCGGTCTTGCCATGTAAGTTATGTCTTCTTTGTTGTCCCAAGTTGCATGGAAGGCTTTCCTTGCTCCCTTTTTCTTTTGATTCTCGTACTTCAATTTCCTTCTTTCTTTTCAAACTATTCTCCGCACAATGTTTACTATTGCTTCCACCTCTTTCTGATTCGGACTCTGATTCTTCTTCGGGTTCGAGTTCATCTACTTGCCTAGTAGGTGGCTTGCTTCTTTGTCCTGCAAGTAGAGCAATACCTCTCGGCGGACCACGTTAGTTTGCTCGTGAAGTTCAAACTCGGAAAATAATTCATCTAACCTATGCTTTGAAAGGTCCTTAGAGACCTTGTAGACATTGACAATGGATGCCCACAAGGTAGTCCTAGGGAAAGCATTTAAAGCGTACCTTATAAGGTCCCGGTTCTCTACGGCTTGCCCGATCGAGTGAAGACCATTGACGATGTCTTGGATCCGCGCATGTAATTGGGTGGCGGTCTCGCGATCCTGCATCTTTAGATTGTACAATTTATTTAAAAGTAAATCTCTTTTACATACCTTAGCATCGGGCATCCCTTCGTGTAGATCAATCAATTTGTTCCAGAGGTCTTTGGCACTAATGAATGAACCGATGCGGTTGAGCTCCTCCTTGGACAAGCCACATTGTAATATTTGAGTTGCTCTTGCATCGGCTTCGATTTGCCTCTTGGTTGTATTTGTCCACTTATTGAAATCCAAGGGCTCTCCTTGATCATTGGTGGGTAGAGAAAAGCCGGTTTGGATTATTATCCAAGTCTCGACTTGTGTTTTCAAGAAACACTCCATCCGACCTTTCCAATAACGGAAATCATTTCCGTTAAAGAACGGAGGTCGGGTGGTGCTATACCCCTCAATGTGAGCCATTAAGTCTCTTGCAAAAACACGAATAAAAACCAAAGAGAATTCCAAGACTTGCTCTTGGATTAGTAGTGCGGGAAATAATAGGAAATAAACAGAAATAAATAAGAAGAATAAGAAACTAACAAAAACTAGAAACTTACGATGTTCGGTGTCTCCGAAAGGCTACTGAACGTTGGATTTTGGGGCTGGAAACAGCTTGTTACGAGGGTAAACCCTCGTAAGAAATGTAGATCTCTCAGAGGGCTTCGATTTGGTAGGTAGATAGTTCGTGAGTCCACTTGTCGAAAAGTTATGGCCATTTTACAGTCTACTCCAAGGGAGAATACTTGCAAGCACACAACCAAAAGAAACATACCAAGACTTCATCTTGGATTAGTAGTGCGGAAGGAATAAAAACCTAAGAAAGATACGAATCGAAAAATATGAAAAGAAAATCAAAACGTGCTAGATTGGTGGTTTCACCAAATCTTAGCGCCCTCACTTTGATACCAATTGTTGGATCGAGAAGCGTCGCTAGAGGGGGGGGTGAATACTGATCGTAAATCTTTTCGACGTTTCGTTCGAGTAGACAATTAAACAAGTAAGAGCAGTGGAAAATAAAGGAACACGTTTATTTTTACTTGGTTCACAACCCAGCGGTTGCTACTCCAAGGCCCTATCAGTCCTAGACCACGTACGGAGGGCAAAGCACTATAATGTCTCCTCCTCGTTGGAGGTAGGAGACAACGATCACAAAAACCGAATGTACGAGGATGAGGCAACAAGCCTACCTCACCTCGTTACGATTAAAATAAAGAATACAAAAAATAATTACTTGCTCTCGTGAAGGAGATTTGAACTTGTCGTCGCGTCGGCGTTATGACGGCGTTGGAGCGTTGGCGTTGTAGGAGCACTTGATGAATAAACTTGATGATGCTTGGAGTTGGAATCCTCCCCTCCTTTTATAGATTTTGGCCTCTGAATATGTCTCCTCTTTTTTCGGAATAGATCACGAAGTTTTCCAAATTTTATCGCAAGTGCATTGCGTCGGCGTTATCCATTTTGACTAAGCGCAAAGGCTGATTCGTCGCCATCGATCGGTGATGACTCCCATCGATCGATGAGCATCGATCGGCGCCCAATGTCCGATCAGCCCGGCTAACCACTTCCTGCAGTGAGAGGTTAGCTCAGAAAATGATAAATATGAGGGTTTCTGACCGTCCGATCTCGACCTAGACCTTCCACGGGAAGTATTAATCGGATCGCCGCCTACGGTCATCCCCGTAAAGAGGACACGACCTTACAATCTCTCACTCACACAAGCTTACCTCGATAGTAGCTCTCGCTTCCGGCCTTCCACTCGATTCCTTCGGCTCCCTCCGAAGTCACTCGAGTGTCGCCCGACCACCGCGGCTTCCTCCGGGTGTCGCTAGCCTTCAGCTCCAGCTTTAGCACTTTTCTGCACACTTGATTTAGCTCGTGAGATAACGATGTAAACTTAACTTTGTGTCTTTGCCATAATCAAAACACAGGTTCGATTATCTAGTGCCCCTGCACCAACAATCTCCCCCTTTTTGATCTATGGCAAACCAACACAAAGTTAAGGAAAACAGGTATAGTAGAAGATGAATGTGAAGATGAATATCATTTCCAAAAACTCCCCGTCAACCAAAACTCCCCCTTAACCCTAGGTGAGTTTTGAAAGAGATAAAAATTAAATTTTATGTTACTCCCCCTTAACTTTTGCTCTTCTCCCCCTTTTGCCATAAATAAAAAAAAAATTGGGGGTTTTGTATAAAATAGGGTTTTGAAAACAATATCGTATATGCATGCATCTAGATAAATCAAATATGAGTCCGAGCATGCGTCTAGGAGTAGTTAGATAGATTGGTTCGAGGTGTGTCCCTCTGCACCAATAATCTAAAGGTTTATAATATAACCCTTAGGGTTAGTTTGCTCTCCCCCTTAGTCAAATATATGAAGTATAAGAGATGTAGGGGGCGCTAAACTTTGGCCTAGGAGTTGTTAAGTATAATAGTTGAGAAAATAAGTAGTATTTTGAAGAGATTATTTTAAGTATATTTCAATTATCCTTAACATCTCACCCATTCTATGTGTCTCAGAATTTGTTCACTTTATATATTTTTGTGAGATGATTTTAAATTGATAAAAGATAGTAAACCTTGGGTTAGATTCGGATTTAACCTTTAGATCGTTATGTAACTTTTCGAGAAACTGGCTTCCAGGTCGTGGCGAGGCACAGGGTCCTTCTTTGATCGGAACAACGACCACTTCCTTAGACAAAGCCAAATTCAAGAAAATATCATTTAAGTCACTTAGGGTTACTTCTGGTCTAACTAGTTTAGGATCTGGTGAGGTAGCTTCAGCTAGTTCCACTCGGTCAAGTGCACCAAGCTAGATACGCCTTATCTAGCTCGAATATACGAGACTTTGTTTCCCTAACGTAGTATCATCTCGCCGCGTCCTGATACTATGTTGTCAAGAGTTGACTAACCATTTACCCTATCTAGCCATTCTAAAAATTAAAGTAAAATATGCAATGGTTTTGCTAAGTAAGCGGGTATACTATTTTAGTGTTAGCTCCCCCTGGACCATTGAACCAATATGGTCTATTCAAATAATGAACTTGATCCTGGGGAATCCAAACCATATTAGTCCTTATATGTGAGTTCAATAAAACCTTTGGGACCCATGCTTGGACTCTTTGATGACTACGATTTACGATAGACATATAAGACCTATTCGTAGTCTTTGACTTAAATCCGAGTCCGACTTTGTTGTACACAGCTCTTTGAGTTCCAAGTAGTCGATTAAGGTTCTTAGATCCCAATGTGAACCTTTCCAACCTAGCCTCAACCTCTTGAACTCGGTCTTTCAAGAGAGAATTCTCCTCCTCAAGTTTTTCAATTTGGGTTGAGTTTCCCTCTTGAACTTGACTAGTTGAAGAGGTTAGAGTAGCCTCTTGCTTGAGGGTTTCAACCTCCTCAAGTAACGACTCAACCCTAGACTCGGACTTAATTAATTTCCTATTAAGCATTTTAATTGTATTGTAAAGTGTATGAATTAGTGAGCGGCTAACCTTAATTTTCTCTTTTGGTCTGACTTTGAGTTGCTTCTCGAAGTAGTCCTTGAGTTCGGAGTTGGTGTTATAGTTGGACTCGGCTTCGGATTCTGACTCGGACTCCTCCGGTCTTGCCATGTAAGTTATGTCTTCTTTGTTGTCCCAAGTTGCATGGAAGGCTTTCCTTGCTCCCTTTTTCTTTTGATTCTCGTACTTCAATTTCCTTCTTTCTTTTCAAACTATTCTCCGCACAATGTTTACTATTGCTTCCACCTCTTTCTGATTCGGACTCTGATTCTTCTTCGGGTTCGAGTTCATCTACTTGCCTAGTAGGTGGCTTGCTTCTTTGTCCTGCAAGTAGAGCAATACCTCTCTCGGCCCGGACCACGTTAGTTTGCTCGTGAAGTTCAAACTCGGAAAATAATTCATCTAACCTATGCTTTGAAAGGTCCTTAGAGACCTTGTAGACATTGACAATGGATGCCCACAAGGTAGTCCTAGGGAAAGCATTTAAAGCGTACCTTATAAGGTCCCGGTTCTCTACGGCTTGCCCGATCGAGTGAAGACCATTGTGATGTCTTGGATCCGCGCATGTAATTGGGTGGCGGTCTCGCGATCCTGCATCTTTAGATTGTACAATTTATTTAAAAGTAAATCTCTTTTACATACCTTAGCATCGGGCATCCCTTCGTGTAGATCAATCAATTTGTTCCAGAGGTCTTTGGCACTAATGAATGAACCGATGCGGTTGAGCTCCTCCTTGGACAAGCCACATTGTAATATTTGAGTTGCTCTTGCATCGGCTTCGATTTGCCTCTTGGTTGTATTTGTCCACTTATTGAAATCCAAGGGCTCTCCTTGATCATTGGTGGGTAGAGAAAAGCCGGTTTGGATTATTATCCAAGTCTCGACTTGTGTTTTCAAGAAACACTCCATCCGACCTTTCCAATAACGGAAATCATTTCCGTTAAAGAACGGAGGTCGGGTGGTGCTATACCCCTCAATGTGAGCCATTAAGTCTCTTGCAAAAACACGAATAAAAACCAAAGAGAATTCCAAGACTTGCTCTTGGATTAGTAGTGCGGGAAATAATAGGAAATAAACAGAAATAAATAAGAAGAATAAGAAACTAACAAAAACTAGAAACTTACGATGTTCGGTGTCTCCGAAAGGCTACTGAACGTTGGATTTTGGGGCTGGAAACAGCTTGTTACGAGGGTAAACCCTCGTAAGAAATGTAGATCTCTCAGAGGGCTTCGATTTGGTAGATAGATAGTTACGTGAGTCCACTTGTGCGAAAAGTTATGGCCATTTTACCGTCGGCTACTCCAAGGGAGAATACTTGCAAGCACACAACCAAAAGAAACATACCAAGACTTCATCTTGGATTAGTAGTGCGGAAGGAATAAAAACCTAAGAAAGATACGAATCGAAAAATATGAAAAGAAAATCAAAACGTGCTAGATTGGTGGTTTCACCAAATCTTAGCGCCCTCACTTTGATACCAATTGTTGGATCGAGAAGCGTCGCTAGAGGGGGGGGTGAATACTGATCGTAAATCTTTTCGACGTTTCGTTCGAGTAGACAATTAAACAAGTAAGAGCAGTGGAAAATAAAGGAACACGTTTATTTTTACTTGGTTCACAACCCAGCGGTTGCTACTCCAAGGCCCTATCAGTCCTAGACCACGTACGGAGGGCAAAGCACTATAATGTCTCCTCCTCGTTGGAGGTAGGAGACAACGATCACAAAAACCGAATGTACGAGGATGAGGCAACAAGCCTACCTCACCTCGTTACGATTAAAATAAAGAATACAAAAAATAATTACTTGCTACTGCTGCCGACGAAGGAGATTTGAACTTGTCGTCGCGTCGGCGTTATGACGGCGTTGGAGCGTTGGCGTTGTAGGAGCACTTGATGAATAAACTTGATGATGCTTGGAGTTGGAATCCTCCCCTCCTTTTATAGATTTTGGCCTCTGAATATGTCTCCTCTTTTTTCGGAACAGATCACGAAGTTTTCCAAATTTTATCGCGAAGTGGCTGCGTCAAACGTTATCCATTTTGACCAAGCGCCGCAAAGGTGATTTCGCCATCGATCGATGATCCCATCGATCGTGATGAGCATCGATCGGCGCCAATGTCCCGATCGCGGCTACTTCCCTGTAGTGAGAGGTTAGCTCAGAAAATGATAAATATGATGGTTTCTGACCGTCCGATCTCGACCTAGACCTTCCACGGGAAGTATTAATCGGATCGCCGCCTACGGTCATCCCCGTAAAGAGGACACGACCTTACAATCTCTCACTCACACAAGCTTACCTCGATAGTAGCTCTCGCTTCCGGCCTTCCACTCGATTCCTTCGGCTCCCTCCGAAGTCACTCGAGTGTCGCCCGACCACCGCGGCTTCCTCCGGGTGTCGCTAGCCTTACTCGGCTTTACGCACTTTTACGCACACATTTAGCTAGTGAGATATGATGTAAACTTTTTGTCTTTGCCATAATCAAAACACAGGTTCGATTATCTAGTGCCCCTGCACCAACAATCTCCCCCTTTTTGATCTATGGCAAACCAACACAAAGTTAAGGAAAACAGGTATAGTAGAAGATGAATGTGAAGATGAATATCATTTCCAAAAACTCCCCGTCAACCAAAACTCCCCCTTAACCCTAGGTGAGTTTTGAAAGAGATAATAATTAAATTTTATGTTACTCCCCCTTAACTTTTGCTCTTCTCCCCCTTTTGCCATAAATCAAAAAAAATTTGGGGGTTTTGTATAAAATAGGGTTTTGAAAACAATATCGTATATGCATGCATCTAGATAAATCAAATATGAGTCCGAGCATGCGTCTAGGAGTAGTTAGATAGATTGGTTCGAGGTGTGTCCCTCTGCACCAATAATCTAAAGGTTTATAATATAACCCTTAGGGTTAGTTTGCTCTCCCCCTTAGTCAAATATATGAAGTATAAGAGATGTAGGGGGCGCTAAACTTTGGCCTAGGAGTTGTTAAGTATAATAGTTGAGAAAATAAGTAGTATTTTGAAGAGATTATTTTAAGTATATTTCAATTATCCTTAACATCTCACCCATTCTATGTGTCTCAGAATTTGTTCACTTTATATGTTTTGTGAGATGATTTTAAATTGATAAAAGATAGTAAACCTTGGGTTAGATTCGGATTTAACCTTTAGATCGTTATGTAACTTTTCGAGCGGCTTCGTGTCGTGGCGAGGCCTGGTCCTTCTTTGATCGGAACAATGACCACTTCCTTAGACAAAGCCAAATTCAAGAAAATATCATTTAAGTCACTTAGGGTTACTTCTGGTCTAACTAGTTTAGGATCTCAGTGAGGTAGCTTGACTAGTTCCACTCGGTCAAGTGCACCAAGCTGATCGCCTTATCTAGCTCGAATATACGAGACTTTGTTTCCCTAACGTAGTATCATCTCGCGCGTCGATACTATGTTGTCAAGTTGACTAACCATTTACCCTATCTAGCCATTCTAAAATTAAAGTAAAATAAGCAATGTTTTTGCTAAGTAAGCGGGTATACTATTTTAGAGTTAGCTCCCCATGTACCATAGAAGCAATATGGTATATTCAAATAATGAACTTGATCCTGGGGAATCCAAACCATATTAGTCCTTATATGTGAGTTCAATAAAACCTTTGGGACCCATGCTTGGACTCTTTGATGACTACGATTTCGATAGACATATAAGACCTATTCGTAGTCTTTGACTTAAATCCGAGTCCGACTTTGTTGTACACAGCTCTTTGAGTTCCAAGTAGTCGATTAAGGTTCTTAGATCCCAATGTGAACCTTTCCAACCTAGCCTCAACCTCTTGAACTCGGTCTTTCAAGAGAGAATTCTCCTCCTCAAGTTTTTCAATTTGGGTTGAGTTTCCCTCTTGAACTTGACTAGTTGAAGAGGTTAGAGTAGCCTCTTGCTTGAGGGTTTCAACCTCCTCAAGTAACGACTCAACCCTAGACTCGGACTTAATTAATTTCCTATTAAGCATTTTAATTGTATTGTAAAGTGTATGAATTAGTGAGCGGCTAACCTTAATTTTCTCTTTTGGTCTGACTTTGAGTTGCTTCTCGAAGTAGTCCTTGAGTTCGGAGTTGGTGTTATAGTTGGACTCGGCTTCGGATTCTGACTCGGACTCCTCCGGTCTTGCCATGTAAGTTATGTCTTCTTTGTTGTCCCAAGTTGCATGGAAGGCTTTCCTTGCTCCCTTTTTCTTTTGATTCTCGTACTTCAATTTCCTTCTTTCTTTTCAAACTATTCTCCGCACAATGTTTACTATTGCTTCCACCTCTTTCTGATTCGGACTCTGATTCTTCTTCGGGTTCGAGTTCATCTACTTGCCTAGTAGGTGGCTTGCTTCTTTGTCCTGCAAGTAGAGCAATACCTCTCTCGGCCCGGACCACGTTAGTTTGCTCGTGAAGTTCAAACTCGGAAAATAATTCATCTAACCTATGCTTTGAAAGGTCCTTAGAGACCTTGTAGACATTGACAATGGATGCCCACAAGGTAGTCCTAGGGAAAGCATTTAAAGCGTACCTTATAAGGTCCCGGTTCTCTACGGCTTGCCCGATCGAGTGAAGACCATTGACGATGTCTTGGATCCGCGCATGTAATTGGGTGGCGGTCTCGCGATCCTGCATCTTTAGATTGTACAATTTATTTAAAAGTAAATCTCTTTTACATACCTTAGCATCGGGCATCCCTTCGTGTAGATCAATCAATTTGTTCCAGAGGTCTTTGGCACTAATGAATGAACCGATGCGGTTGAGCTCCTCCTTGGACAAGCCACATTGTAATATTTGAGTTGCTCTTGCATCGGCTTCGATTTGCCTCTTGGTTGTATTTGTCCACTTATTGAAATCCAAGGGCTCTCCTTGATCATTGGTGGGTAGAGCAAAGCCGGTTTGGATTATTATCCAAGTCTCGACTTGTGTTTTCAAGAAACACTCCATCCGACCTTTCCAATAACGGAAATCATTTCCGTTAAAGAACGGAGGTCGGGTGGTGCTATACCCCTCAATGTGAGCCATTAAGTCTCTTGCAAAAACACGAATAAAAACCAAAGAGAATTCCAAGACTTGGTCTTGGATTAGTAGTGTGGGAAATAATAGGAAATAAACAGAAATAAATAAGAAGAATAAGAAACTAACAAAAACTAGAAACTTACGATGTTCGGTGTCTCCGAAAGGCTACTGAACATTGGATTTTGGGGCTGGAAACAGCTTGTTACGAGGGTAAACCCTCGTAAGAAATGTAGATCTCTCAGAGGGCTTCAATTTGGTAGGTAGATAGTTACGTGAGTCCACTTGTGCGAAAAGTTATGGCCGTTTTACCGTCGGCTACTCCAAGGGAGAATACTTGCAAACACACAACCAAAAGAAACGTACCAAGACTTCATCTTGGATTAGTAGTGCGGAAGGAATAAAAACCTAAGAAAGATACGAATCGAAAAATACGAAAAGAAAATCAAAACGTGCTAGATTGGTGGTTTCACCAAATCTTAGCGCCCTCGCTTTGATACCAATTGTTGGATCGAGAAGCGTCGCTAGAGGGGGGGGTGAATAGCGATCGTAAATCTTTTCGACGTTTCGTTCGAGTAGACAATTAAACAAGTAAGAGCAGTGGAAAATAAAGGAACACGTTTATTTTTACTTGGTTCACAACCCAGCGGTTGCTACTCCAAGGCCCTATCAGTCCTAGACCACGTACGGAGGGCAAAGCACTATAATGTCTCCTCCTCGTTGGAGGTAGGAGACAACGATCACAAAAACCGAATGTACGAGGATGAGGCAACAAGCCTACCTCACCTCGTTACGATTAAAATAAAGAATACAAAAAATAATTACTTGCTACTGCTGCCGACGAAGGAGATTTGAACTTGTCGTCGCGTCGGCGTTATGACGGCGTTGGAGCGTTGGCGTTGTAGGAGCACTTGATGAATAAACTTGATGATGCTTGGAGTTGGAATCCTCCCCTCCTTTTATAGATTTTGGCCTCTGAATATGTCTCCTCTTTTTTCGGAACAGATCACGAAGTTTTCCAAATTTTATCGCGAAGTGGCTGCGTCAAACGTTATCCATTTTGACCAAGCGCAAAGGCTGATTCGTCGCCATCAGTCGACTGATGACTCCCATCAGTCGACTGATGAGCATCAGTCGACTGCCCAATGTCCAGCAGTCGACTGCCAGCGTGGCCACTTCCCTGCAGTGAGAGGTTAGCTCAGAAAATGATAAATATGATGGTTTCTGACCGTCCGATCTCGACCTAGACCTTCCACGGGAAGTATTAATCGGATCGCCGCCTACGGTCATCCCCGTAAAGAGGACACGACCTTACAATCTCTCACTCACACAAGCTTACCTCGATAGTAGCTCTCGCTTCCGGCCTTCCACTCGATTCCTTCGGCTCCCTCCGAAGTCACTCGAGTGTCGCCCGACCACCGCGGCTTCCTCCGGGTGTCGCTAGCCTTCAGCTCCAGCTTTAGCACTTTTCTGCACACTTGATTTAGCTAGTGAGATAACGATGTAAACTTAACTTTGTGTCTTTGCCATAATCAAAACACAGGTTCGATTATCTAGTGCCCCTGCACCAACAATCTCCCCCTTTTTGATCTATGGCAAACCAACACAAAGTTAAGGAAAACAGGTATAGTAGAAGATGAATGTGAAGATGAATATCATTTCCAAAAACTCCCCGTCAACCAAAACTCCCCCTTAACCCTAGGTGAGTTTTGAAAGAGATAATAATTAAATTTTATGTTACTCCCCCTTAACTTTTGCTCTTCTCCCCCTTTTGCCATAAATCAAAAAAAATTTGGGGGTTTTGTATAAAATAGGGTTTTGAAAACAATATCGTATATGCATGCATCTAGATAAATCAAATATGAGTCCGAGCATGCGTCTAGCAGTAGTTAGATAGATTGGTTCGAGGTGTGTCCCTCTGCACCAATAATCTAAAGGTTTATAATATAACCCTTAGGGTTAGTTTGCTCTCCCCCTTAGTCAAATATATGAAGTATAAGAGATGTAGGGGGCGATAAACTTTGGCCTAAGAGTTGTTAAGTATAATAGTTGAGAAAATAAGTAGTATTTTGAAGAGATTATTTTAAGTATATTTCAATTATCCTTAACATCTCACTCATTCTATGTGTCTCAGAATTTGTTCAATTTATATGTTTTGTGAGATGATTTTAAATTGATTAAAGATAGTAAACCTTGGGTTAGATTCGGATTTAACCTTTAGATCGTTAAGTAACTTTTCGAGAAACTGGCTTCCAGGTCGTGGCGAGGCACAGGGTCCTTCTTTGATCGGAACAACGACCACTTCCTTAGACAAAGCCAAATTCAAGAAAATATCACTTAAGTCACTTAGGGTTACTTCCTGGTCTAACTAGTTTAGGATACGGCGAGGTAGCTTCAGCTAGTTCCACTCGGTCAAGTGCACCAAGCAAGATACGCCTTATCTAGCTCGAATATATGAGACTTTGTTTCCCTAACGTACTATCATCTCGTCGCGTCCTGATACTATGTTGTCAAGAGTTGACTAACCATTTACCCTATCTAGCCATTCTAAAAATTAAAGTAAAATATGCAATGGTTTTGCTAAGTAAGCGGGTATACTATTTTAGTGTTAGCTCCCCCTGGACCATTGAACCAATATGGTCTATTCAAATAATGAACTTGATCCTGGGGAATCCAAACCATATTTGTCCTTATATATGAGTTCAATAAAACCTTTGGGACCCATGCTTGGACTCTTTGATGACTACGATTTACGATAGACATATAAGACCTATTCGTAGTCTTTGACTTAAATCCGAGTCCGACTTTGTTGTACACAGCTCTTTGAGTTCCAAGTAGTCGATTAAGGTTCTTAGATCCCAATGTGAACCTTTCCAACCTAGCCTCAACCTCTTGAACTCGGTCTTTCAAGAGAGAATTCTCCTCCTCAAGTTTTTCAATTTGGGTTGAGTTTCCCTCTTGAACTTGACTAGTTGAAGAGGTTAGAGTAGCCTCTTGCTTGAGGGTTTCAACCTCCTCAAGTAACGACTCAACCCTAGACTCGGACTTAATTAATTTCCTATTAAGCATTTTAATTGTATTGTAAAGTGTATGAATTAGTGAGCGGCTAACCTTAATTTTCTCTTTTGGTCTGGCTTTGAGTTGCTTCTCGAAGTAGTCCTTGAGTTCGGAGTTGGTGTTATAGTTGGACTCGGCTTCGGATTCTGACTCGGACTCCTCCGGTCTTGCCATGTAAGTTATGTCTTCTTTGTTGTCCCAAGTTGCATGGAAGGCTTTCCTTGCTCCCTTTTTCTTTTGATTCTCGTACTTCAATTTCCTTCTTTCTTTTCAAACTATTCTCCACACAATGTTTACTATTGCTTCCACCTCTTTCTGATTCGGACTCTGATTCTTCTTCGGGTTCGAGTTCATCTACTTGCCTAGTAGGTGGCTTGCTTCTTTGTCCTGCAAGTAGAGCAATACCTCTCTCGGCCCGGACCACGTTAGTTTGCTCGTGAAGTTCAAACTCGGAAAATAATTCATCTAACCTATGCTTTGAAAGGTCCTTAGAGACCTTGTAGACATTGACAATGGATGCCCACAAGGTAGTCCTAGGGAAAGGATTTAAAGCATACCTTATAAGGTCCCGGTTCTCTACGGCTTGCCCGATCGAGTGAAGACCATTGACGATGTCTTGGATCCGCGCATGTAATTGGGTGGCGGTCTCGCGATCCTGCATCTTTAGATTGTACAATTTATTTAAAAGTAAATCTCTTTTACATACCTTTGCATCGGGCGTCCCTTCGTGTAGATCAATCAATTTGTTCCAGAGGTCTTTGGCGCTAATGAATGGACCGATGCGGTTGAGCTCCTCCTTGGACAAGCCACATTGTAATATTTGAGTTGCTCTTGCATCGGCTTCGATTTGCCTCTTGGTTGTATTTGTCCACTTATTGAAATCCAAGGGCTCTCCTTGATCATTGGTGGGTAGAGAAAAGCCGGTTTGGATTATTATCCAAGTCTCGACTTGTGTTTTCAAGAAACACTCCATCCGACCTTTCCAATACGAAATCATTTCCGTTAAAGAACGGAGGTCGGGTGGTGCTATACCCCTCAATGTGAGCCATTAAGTCTCTTGCAAAAACATGAATAAAAACCAAAGAGAATTCCAAGACTTGGTCTTGGATTAGTAGTGTGGGAAATAATAGGAAATAAAATAAATAAGAAGAATAAGAAACTCACAAAAACTAGAAACTTCCGATGTTCGGTGTCTCCGAAAGGCTACTGAACATTGGATTTTGGGGCTGGAAACAGCTTGTTACGAGGGTAAACCCTCGTAAGAAATGTAGATCTCTCAGAGGGCTTCGATTTGGTAGGTAGATAGTTACGTGAGTCCACTTGTGCGAAAAGTTATGGTCGTTTTACCGTCGGCTACTCAAGGAGAATACTTGCAAACACACAACCAAAAAAGCGTACCAAGACTTCATCTTGGATTAGTAGTGCGGAAGGAATAAAAACCTAAGAAGATCACGAATCGAAAAATACGAAAGAAAATCAAAGCGTGCTAGATTGGTGGTTTCACCAAATCTTAGCGCCTCGCTTTGATACCAATTGTTGGATCGAGCGTCGCTAGAGGTGAATAGCGATCGTAAATCTTTTGACGTTTACGTTGGTAGACAATTACAAGTAAGAGCAAAGGGAAAATAAAGGAACACGCGATTTTTACTTGGTTCACAACCCAAATGTTGCTACTCCAAGGCCCTATCGTCCTAGACCGCGCACGGAGGGCAAAGCACTATAACGCCTCCTCCTCGCTGGAGGTAGGAGACAACGATCACAAAATCGAATGTACGAGGATGAGGCAACAAGCCTACCTCACCTCGCTACGATTAAAATAAAGAATACAATAAAAATAATTACTTGCTACACCACGACGAAGGAGATTTGAACTTGATCGTCGGCGCTATGACGGCGCTGGAGCGCGCGAGGAGCACTTGATGAATAAACTTGATGATGCTTGAGTTGAATCCTCCTTTTATAGATTTTGGCCTCCAATATGTCTCCTCTTTTCGGAACAGATCACGAAGTTGTACAAATTTTATCGCAAGTGGCGCGCCAAACGCTTATCCATTTGACCTAGCGCAAAGGTCGATTCGTCGCCATCACCGAATGATGACTCCCATCACCGATCCGATGAGCATCACCGATCGCCTCAATGTCCAATGATCGCCACCGCTACTTCCCTGCAAAGAAGAGGTTAGCTCGAAAAATGATAAATATGATGATTTCTGACCGTCCGATCTCGACCTAGACCTTCCACGGAAGTCTTAATCGATCGCCGCTCACGGCCATCCCCGTAAAGAGGACACGACCTTACAATCTCTCACTCACACAAGCTTACCTCGATAGTAGCTCTCGCTGCCTTCCACTGATTCCTTGGCCCCTCCGAAGTCACTCGAGTGTCGCCCGACCACCGCGGCTTCCTCCGGGTGTCGCTAGCCTTCAGCTCCAGCTTTAGCACTTTTCTGCACACTTGATTTAGCTAGTGAGATAACGATGTAAACTTAACTTTGTGTCTTTGCCATAATCAAAACACAGGTTCGATTATCTAGTGCCCCTGCACCAACAATCTCCCCCTTTTTGATCTATGGCAAACCAACACAAAGTTAAGGAAAACAGGTATAGTAGAAGATGAATGTGAAGATGAATATCATTTCCAAAAACTCCCCGTCAACCAAAACTCCCCCTTAACCCTAGGTGAGTTTTGAAAGAGATAATAATTAAATTTTATGTTACTCCCCCTTAACTTTTGCTCTTCTCCCCCTTTTGCCATAAATCAAAAAAAATTTGGGGGTTTTGTATAAAATAGGGTTTTGAAAACAATATCGTATATGTATGCATCTAGATAAATCAAATATGAGTCCGAGCATGCGTCTAGCAGTAGTAAGATAGATTGGTTCGAGGTGTGTCCCTCTGCACCAATAATCTAAAGGTTTATAATATAACCCTTAGGGTTAGTTTGCTCTCCCCCTTAGTCAAATATATGAAGTATAAGAGATGTAGGGGGCGCTAAACTTTGGCCTAAGAGTTGTTAAGTATAGTAGTTGAGAAAATAAGTAGTATTTTGAAGAGATTATTTTAAGTATATTTCAATTATCCTTAACATCTCACCCATTCTATGTGTCTCAGAATTTGTTCACTTTATATGTTTTGTGAGATGATTTTAAATTGATTAAAGATAGTAAACCTTGGGTTAGATTCGGATTTAAGCTTTAGATCGTTAAGTAACTTTTCGAGAAACTGGCTTCCAGGACGTGGCGAGGCACAGGGTCCTTCTTTGATCGGAACAACGACCACTTCCTTAGACAAAGCCAAATTCAAGAAAATATCACTTAAGTCACTTAGGGTTACTTCCTGGTCTAACTAGTTTAGGATACAGCAAGGTAGCTTCAGCTAGTTCCACTCGGTCAAGTGCACCAAGCTAGATACGCCTTATCTAGCACGAATATACGAGACTTTGATTCCCTAACGTACTATCATCTCGCCGCATCCTAATACTATATTGTCAAGAGTTGACTAACCATTTACCCTATCTAGCCATTCTAAAAATTAAAGTAAAATATGCAATGGTTTTGCTAAGTAAGTGGGTATACTATTTTAGTGTTAGCTCCCCCTGGACCATTGAACCAATATGGTCTATTCAAATAATGAACTTGATCCTGGGGAATCCAAACCTTATTAGTCCTTATATGTGAGTTCAATAAAACCTTTGGGACCCATGCTTGGACTCTTTGATGACTACGATTTACGATAGACATATAAGACCTATTCGTAGTCTTTGACTTAAATCCGAGTCCGACTTTGTTGTACACAGCTCTTTGAGTTCCAAGTAGTCGATTAAGGTTCTTAGATCCCAATGTGAACCTTTCCAACCTAGCCTCAACCTCTTGAACTCGGTCTTTCAAGAGAGAATTCTCCTCCTCAAATTTTTCAATTTGGGTTGAGTTTCCCTCTTGAACTTGACTAGTTGAAGAGGTTAGAGTAGCCTCTTGCTTAAGGGTTTCAACCTCCTCAAGTAACGACTCAACCCTAGACTCGGACTTAATTAATTTCCTATTAAGCATTTTAATTGTATTGTAAAGTGTATGAATTAGTGAGCGGCTAACCTTAATTTTCTCTTTTGGTCTGGCTTTGAGTTGCTTCTCGAAGTAGTCCTTGAGTTCGGAGTTGGTGTTATAGTTGGACTCGACTTCGGATTCTGACTCGGACTCCTCCGGTCTTGCCATGTAAGTTATGTCTTCTTTGTTGTCCCAAGTTGCATGGAAGGCTTTCCTTGCTCCCTTTTTCTTTTGATTCTCGTACTTCAATTTCCTTCTTTCTTTTCAAACTATTCTCCGCACAATGTTTACTATTGCTTCCACCTCTTTCTGATTCGGACTCTGATTCTTCTTCGGGTTCGAGTTCATCTACTTGCCTAGTAGGTGACTTGCTTCTTTGTCCTGCAAGTAGAGCAATACCTCTCTCGGCCCGGACCACGTTAGTTTGCTCGTGAAGTTCAAACTCGGAAAATAATTCATCTAACCTATGCTTTGAAAGGTCCTTAGAGACCTTGTAGACATTGACAATGGATGCCCACAAGGTAGTCCTAGGGAAAGCATTTAAAGCGTACCTTATAAGGTCCCGGTTCTCTACGGCTTGCCCGATCGAGTGAAGACCATTGACGATGTCTTGGATCCGCGCATGTAATTGGGTGGCAGTCTCGCGATCCTGCATCTTTAGATTGTACAATTTATTTAAAAGTAAATCTCTTTTACATTCCTTAGCATCGGGCATCCCTTCGTGTAGATCAATCAATTTGTTCCAGAGGTCTTTGGCACTAATGAATGAACCGATGCGGTTGAGCTCCTCCTTGGACAAGCCACATTGTAATATTTGAGTTGCTCTTGCATCGGCTTCGATTTGCCTCTTGGTTGTATTTGTCCACTTATTGAAATCCAAGGGCTCTCCTTGATCATTGGTGGGTAGAGAAAAGCCAGTTTGGATTATTATCCAAGTCTCGACTTGTGTTTTCAAGAAACACTCCATCCGACCTTTCCAATAACGGAAATCATTTCCGTTAAAGAACGGAGGTCGGGTGGTGCTATACCCCTCAATGTGAGCCATTAAGTCTCTTGCAAAAACATGAATAAAAACCAAAGAGAATTCCAAGACTTGGTCTTAGATTAGTAGTGCGGGAAATAATAGGAAATAAATAAGAAGAATAAGAAACTAACAAAAACTAGAAACTTACGACGTTTGGTGTCTCCGAAAGGCTACTGAACGTTGGATTTTGGGGCTAGAAACAGCTTGTTACGAGGGTAAACCCTCGTAAAAAATGTAGATCTATCAGAGGGCTTCGATTTGGTAGGTAGATAGTTACGTGAGTCCACTTGTGCGAAAAGTTATGGCCGTTTTACCGTCGGCTACTCCAAGGGAGAATACTTGCAAGCACACAACCAAAAGAAACATACCAAGACTTCATCTTGGATTAGTAGTGTGGAAGGAATAAAAACCTAAGAAAGATACGAATCGAAAAATACGAAAAGAAAATCAAAACGTGCTAGATTGGTGGTTTCACCAAATCTTAGCGCCCTCGCTCTGATACCAATTGTTGGATCGAGAAGCGTCGCTAGAGGGGGGGGTGAATAGCGATCGTAAATCTTTTCGACGTTTCGTTCGAGTAGACAATTAAACAAGTAAGAGCAGTGGAAAATAAAGGAACAAGTTTATTTTTACTTGGTTCACAACCCTGTGGTTGCTACTCCAAGGTCCTATCAGTCCTAGACCACGTACGGAGGGCAAAGCACTATAATGTCTCCTCCTCGTTGGAGGTAGGAGACAACGATCACAAAAACCAAATGTACGAGGATGAGGCAACAAGCCTACCTCACCTCAAGCATTAAAATAAAGAATACAAAAAATAATTACTTGCTACTGCTGCCGACGAAGGAGATTTGAACTTGTCGTCGCGTCGGCGTTATGACGGCGTTGGAGCGTTGGCGTTGTAGGAGCACTTGATGAATAAACATGATGATGCTTGGAGTTGGAATCCTCCCCTCCTTTTATAGATTTTGGCCTCTGAATATGTCTCCTCTTTTTTCGGAACAGATCACGAAGTTTTCCAAATTTTACCGCGAAGTGGCTGCGCTGCGTCAAACGTTATCCATTTTGACCAAGCGCAAAGGCTGATTCGTCGCCATCACCGATCGATGACTCATCGATCGTGATGAGCATCGGATCGGCCCAATGTCCAGAATGATCGCATTGCCCGCCACTTCTCTGTAGTGAGAGGTTAGCTCAGAAAATGATAAATATGATGGTTTCTGACCGTCCGATCTCGACCTAGACCTTCCACGGGAAGTCTTAATCGGATCGCCGCCTACGGTCATCCCCGTAAAGAGGACACGACCTTACAATCTCTCACTCACACAAGCTTACCTCGATAGTAGCTCTCGCTTCCGGCCTTCCACTCGATTCCTTCGGCTCCCTCCGAAGTCACTCGAGTGTCGCCCGACCACCGCGGCTTCCTCCGGGTGTCGCTAGCCTTCAGCTCCAGCTTTAGCACTTTTCTGCACACTTGATTTAGCTCGTGAGATAAAGATGTAAACTTAACTTTGTGTATTTGCCATAATCAAAACACAGGTTCGATTATCTAGTGCCCCTGCACCAACACAACCATCAAGAGAAGTAGCTTTGATAGCCGAAAAGGGGAAGAAGAAGAAGAAGGAGACACCACCTTCCTCCTCTGATGAAGCATCCTCCTCATCCTCCATGAATAGCAATGAAGATGCTTATATGGTAAGGAAGGTAAGGCATGTTTTAAAAAATTTAAAATTTAACAAATCTTATGATAGGAGAAGGCACAAGAAAAAGATAATTTGCTACAATTACCAATGAGAGGGGCATATAAGAGATGATTGTCCCCTCTTGAACAAGAGCAAAGAAGAAAGGAGGAGAAAAAGAAGAAAAGAAGAAGGGGAGCAAGAAGAAGGAAGAAGAGAAGAAAGGCAAGGAAAAAGGGAAGGCAAAAGCACTCAAAGCAAGGACATGGGATGATCCTTCATCTTCATCATCGGAGGAAGAAAATGCTTTTGTCTCAAATCTAGCTCTATTGACAATTGAATATTTGGACACCACCTCCTCCGAGCAAGAAGAAAGAAGTACACGTGAGGAGAGCTCAAGTGAAGGGGGAGATTCATCCTCATCCTCATCCGAATCGGAGAAAGGAGACATGGAAACTATGGTAATGAATCTTTCACCTAAGAAAATAATTTCCATGATTTCAAGATTAACTAGGGACTTATTTATGATGAAAAATAGAAATAAATGCATGCAAAATGAGAATAAGGCCCTAGAAGAAAAATTAGAAAATGCATGCATTAAAGTTAATGATTATATGTCTCTTGATGTGAATGATGCACATTAAAAAAAAATAAGGCTTTAAGGGAAAAGGTAGATCACCTAACTAAAGCCATAGAAAAATTCACCATAGGCGCCAATACTTTGAACATGATAATTGGGAGTCAAAGGGCAAGCTTCAATAGAAAAGGCCTAGAATATAAGGGGAAGAAAAATGAAAAGGCCTATCAATGCCTAATTGCTAGGGGTCAAGCCAAGAACAAAACAATTGCAAGAAAATGCATCCTTAAGGAATATTTAGTGAACCCTATAGAAAAGAATTTGTTTTGGGTTCTTAAATCCATCCTTAAGGGTTAGAAAAACCCTAGGATAGTCAACCATTAGGATTTTACTTATATCATGTTGATTGGTTGACTTAGGATGGTGCGAGACTTATTTTTTTTTTAAATAGTGTTGAGTGATGATAATGAACCCATAAATAGCTTAAATCATGCTTTGGGTGATACTTGACTTATTATCATGATTTTATACCTAATGCATGATTACAAATTGATTGATAAACTTGTTTCATGATCATAATGTGAAATCAATGCATATATGTCTTTATGATCATATGGTATGTTAGAGTGATACTTAACCTTTAGTAGAATTGCATGAATTTGAAGGTTAAGTATACCTTTAGGAACATCTCACATTCACCATAAGGATGACCTTGATTGAAAACTTAGCATGGGTGAGATGTTAGAGTGATACTAATGGTCCACTAATACCTATGGCATTTAGATGGTCATTTAAAGTATCAAAATAGTAATAATAGAGCAATCATGGGAAAGGCTTATGTTTAATTCATAGACATATTATCCAAAGATCATGGTTGGATATTTCATATGTTTTCAAAATCATTCCTTACTTTAAAATCTGTGTTTTCATGTTTTGAAACAATCTAAAGCAAAACTATGTGTTAAAATTGATACAAACTTGATCAAATACTAGTTGTTTTTGAAACTTTTAGATTTTTGGTAAATCATTGAAAATATAAGTAATTTTTATGAAAACTCATTTTTCACTAATAAAGGACTTTAAAAGAAATGTGCTTTTAAAATTTCACAATTTTTTGAATTTTCTAGAATTTTTGGTGCATTTTTGAATTTCGGTCCAAAAATCAGAAATTACTGAAATAAGCGTGCCAGTCGACTGATGTCTGAATTAGTCGACTGTTGGCACTATTCGCAGCCTAATTTTAGTATTTTCAGGCTATTTTGATGTTGTTTCGACCCTTAGACTTTGATGCCTTGGATTATAATATTTGGATAATATTTTTGATGGTGTCAAAGGGGGAGAATTGATAGGTTTAAGTTAATCATGCTAAAAGGGAAAATTTAGCATGTCTTAAGGGGGAGTTGCATGTTTAAGGGAGAGTTTTCATATTCATATTATTTACATGCTTTCTTGCCTTATGATGTTTATGTTATTGTTTTTTCCTAACTTAAACGGATTGTCACACATCAAAAAGGGGGAGATTGTTAGGGCAATCAACCCATGTTATGGTTTTGATGTGTGTGGCAAAGGGTTTAAGTAAGGTTTGATATGGATTTGATATGTGGATTGAAGTCTTGCAAAACTTAGTAGTTTGCACATGGAGCATTGGCGAGTTTCACCTCTCACAACCTCATGCTTGAGTTGGCGAAGGAGCATTGCGAAGCTGTGCGCTTGATGCATCCGAGGGACCGCCGGTCGAGATGACTTGAAGCGAAGCTAAGGAAACAGACTTCGAGGGCAAGAGACGCGAAGGAGCATTGCGAAGCTGTGCGCTTGGTGCTATCGAGAGACGTGACCGCGAATGAAGAGAGCTTCGGCGAGGGACTTCAAGTGAGATGAGAGAATGAGTAACATGTAAGTAGCTCATTAGGTGAAACTTGGCCATTTGGATAAGTGTCGGATGAGATTTACCGACATTAGTCTACTACCGAGTCCATTTGTATCTCATCACCGATCGCCAAGGATTGGAGATCGATGAAACCACCGCCGATCGCCAAGGATTGGCGAGATCGATGAAACTGACTACCGATCGGATGATGGCATCACCAACCGGGTTACAAGGGTTTCGGGCACAGAATGTTGATCAGTCGAGTGCTTGCTTCCAGCACTCGACTGGTAGCTCCATCAGTCGACTGATGGGATGATCAGTCAACTGATGTGGGAGCCGTTGGATGAAATCCAACGTGGAAGAAGCCATTATTGGGCAACGGATACAGGAGCAGTCCACTGATCGAGGCATTAGTCGACTGCCAGGCACCCAACGAGAAGAATGAGTTCTTCTCTATAAAATGGGGCCTTTGGACACTTGAGGAGTCTAATGCTTCTACTCTAAACATCCTCTCAAGTGTCCAAACGTTTTCAATCCTCTTCCTTGAGCTTATTTCAATTATATTGTAAGAGGAGTGATTCTTGTGTAAGAAAGGTTACCTCCACCTAGCTTGGTGCAAAGGAGAGACTAGTGGAAAGTTCAAGGTGTGATTCACCTGGAACAAATCGGTCCATGGATTACCGGCAAGGCTGTGAACTACGTTATATCGGTTTGTTAGCATTGCCTTTGTATTGTCTTTTATATTTATGCTAGCGCTAATCTTATTTGTACACAATCAATGAATGAATTCCACCGTACGACAATTTAGGGCTATTCACCCCCCTCTAGCCAGCCACCGACGTTCCAACATTGATCTCCACAAAAGTTGACTGATCAAGCCATAAGTCGACTGGACAATTTTAGCAGTCGACTTCTAAGGATACACATCTGAATGCGGGCCGATCGACTCGCCGATCGTCATATAATCGATCGCCGCTCAGAGTCTACTCAGCTGCCAAGTGTCAAAACATTTGACCATTCAACTGGTCCATAACCCCAGTTGACTGATAATCTCAACCATAAGGTTTAACCCCATGTATGATGCCCTCATACTTAGCCTGGACCTAAGCCTTCTCGCCACTTTTGTCAACCTCACGCCTATCAGATCCCTCAATGTCATCCATGACATGTTCATCCATACACTAGTCTTCATATGATTCCATCGGCTATTGTCATGCTAAGCTGCCAAGACTACCACTTGGGCTTTACACCGCCAAACCATTGGACATATGATTTCAAGACTCCCGCTTGAACTTTACGTCGTCAAACAATTGGACTTATGCTGCCAAGACTCCCGCTTGGACTTTACATCGCCAATATCAACCCTTTGACTTCCCTTGCCAACACATGTTGTACTTTCCATTTGCCAAGACTCAAGCTTGGGCTTTCCCTTGCCAAGACCCATGCTTGGACTTTCCATGCCAACCCATGTTGGACTTTCCAAATGCTAAGACTCAAGCTTGGAGTTTCCATGCCAAGTACCCAAGACTTGGAATTTCCATGCCAAGTACACAAGACTTGGACTTTTCATTGCCAAACTCATTGTCAAACATCAATGTCAAACATCAAAACACTAACATCAAACCACTACTCGAGTCTGGTCAATTGTGACCTGGGCCGATTGCATCAACAATCTCCCCCTTTTTGATGTTTGACAAAAACCAACATCTTTGAGTTAGAACACTAACTCAATCCAACCCTCCCAATTATCCAAATTGGGAATCTCAACTTCTCCAACATCAATTCTCCCCCTTTTTGACATACATTAAAAAGGCACTCTCCCCATGGGTGTCAATGTCTCATATCCCAATGAGATCTTACAATCTCTCCCTTAGTCCAAAAATATCTAGGATGCCTTCACTCTTCCTAGTGATAAGCCCCATATCACTAAAGAGAGGCAATCCTTCAAACTCTCTCAATTTCTAAATTGGGCATTTCACATTCTCAAAATTCTCCCGCTCATGAGGAAGAACATATCCATCAACCCATGATCGATAACCTCCCTCTAAAGGCTTGCTCCCCCTTGACTATTGTACCAACAATGTCTTTGGAAAGTCCCTAAGCCTATAGGAACACTAAACCATCAAAATTAAGGTTAAAAGTTCAACCTTGAACTTTCACACACCTTAAAATTGATACACACCCAAACAACTCTCCTAATCCATATCCAATGGATTTTCACCCTTTCTAATGCTTTCCAAAGCATATCCTAGGGTTAAGAGCAGTTAGGGTAGCCTAACATAGTTGAAACATGGGCTAAACATCCTTGTTTATCCAAAATCAACGTTGGAAGTCAACTCTTACAGTCACCAGTCGACTGCTCTTGACGCCAGTCAACTGACATAAGTGGCAGTCGATTGATTTCTGCAAATGCAGAAATTCAATTTCAGAAATTGAGATTGAGAAATACATAAGTAAATATACGTATTTTGAAAAATATTGAAACTTCATACGTATACTACTTATAACAATCATTATGGGTGAAAAATATTTGAAAAATAAAATACCCATAAAAATAGGAGATTGACACAAAGTTCAAAACCATTTAAAATTTCAATGTTTTGACCCTACTTTGTATCAACTCTATCAATGGTAATTGCTATCAAAAGATAGACTTCACCAAGGTTTTCTAAAATTATTTTAAAAATGTTTTTGAAAACCTATATTGGATCATGATCAATGGGGTCAATGCACATGACTTGCACATTAGCTTACCCCATGATCGACCCATGGTATAAGATGAGTTTAAGTTCATCTAGATGCAAAAACTATTCACCTTGAACTTAACTCATTTCATAGCATCTCACATATGTATAAGGTGTTTGAAAACACACACATATAAATTTGATGTGAGATGTGGGTTTTGTTCATCCTAATCTAAGACCTCATGCATTTCCTAAGGCAACACTACTTGATTCCCTTATACATGAGACTTCAAGTCATGACAATTGTCCTTAAATCAATTTTACTTAATGCATGGAATGATCACGGAATAAATGATAATATAAATAAGCATGTGCCAAAAATCATGTTGTCATGGCATATAAATAAAAACTAAACATACATGACACAAAACTAAACCCTAGAAATTAATCATGATATTTTATATGATTTAAATGAATATGATATCATGACATGGTATATGACAATCAAATCATGTCAAATAAAATATAAGGTATAAAAATACCTAAATTTTAATATTAGTTGCTATTTGTTAGGATTAAGTTTATTTTTCCATATTACCACTCTTCTCCCAAGTGTGCCAAAAATTCAAAATAGCACACCAAGACCTCTAGACCTAATTTGTGCCAATTTGATCAATTTTCCATACTTATCAAAATATATTGGCAAATCCTAGACATCTTTTAGGATTAAAGATTCAAACTTATTTCCAAGGTACCCATAACCTTAAAAATGACCTAAAGTGTCAACTTTGCTATGGTTTGGTTAACTACCCATCCATTCAAGGTTGACACAACCTAACCCATTTAGTGTGAATCGATCACGCTCCTAGGAACCCAATACCTATTGGAGCTCCTTGGGTTTACTAGGTATTCCTTATGGATGACCTCCCAAGATACCCTCCTAATGCCCCTCCTAGGCTTGGTAGCCATGGTCATTGTGGTCTTGCCTAGGTTAACTCTAGGGGTGACTCCCCTTGTAACCTTCTTAGTGTCTTCCTAAGGTTTCCTTGAAACCTTAGCCACTAGGTGCACACTTGGTTAGCATTAGAGATAACTTCCCTAGTAACCTTGGTTCTCCTAGACCTAGGTTGTGTTCCATAATCGAATGGAACACTATAGTATGTCTTCTTGGGCTTAGGTTTGTAACCCAAACCTTTATTTCCCATAGATGAGCCTTTCCTCCTAGACCCTAGGTTGACTCTTAGACCCTAGGCTTTAACTATTTACTCCTTGCATTTGAGTTTGCATTTTTTAAAGGTATTTTCAAGTTACTCAAGCCTTGACCTCAAGGCTTGGTTCTCTAACTCAAATCGTCACTATTTTAATTTTTCATTTATCCTTTGGGAAGAATTCCTCCTAGGCATATGCCTACCCTTCTTAGGGTTAATGCCTAAATAGTCTTCTACCTTCTTAATACATTTCTTAGGTAGGATTGTTTTAGGGATATTAGTCTCAAATTTCTTCTTATTTCTAAAATTAAGACTCTTAGCACCTAGGCAATAAAATCTATTTTTTCTAGCATGCTTTTCGTGATAAATAGCAAGATTACTCATACCATGCTTTTGCCTATGACTTAAAGAAGGTGCATTACTAAAATATCCCTTAGGGTTTGCCTTAGAGGCTCCCCCTACATGTGATGCTCCTTCTTGCCCTTTCTTCCTCCCCCTAGGGCATTGACTCCTATAATGCCCCGGTTGTTGGCACTTGAAGCACACCATGTGCTCCTTGCTCTTCCTAATTGCGTAACTGGCATCCTTGATTTTTGGTGCCGGTTGGGCCTTCTTGACCTTCTTCAGACACTTGCTCTTATAGTCTCCGGCTTCCCTACAGTCAAAACATATTATATGAATTTTGTTTATAACTAAATTGCTTGAGTTACCTAGGTCAATGGAGGTGGACTTTTGGACTTCTTTATCTTCTCGACCGGAGGTAGATGGTTCCTCTTGAGTTGGCTCTGGTATTGAAGATGGCCTAGTCTCCTCCCCCTCAATCCTAGAGGTGGAGGCTTCCACTACCTCTTCCACCTCTTCCGTTCCGGATGTTGATTCCCTATCAACCTCCAATTTTGTAAGCTCTTGAGATGATGATGTGCTTGTTTCTTCTTGATCTTGAGAGGACGAGCACTCCTCTTCGGACTCCTCCCCAGACTCCTCCTCGGACTTCCCCTCTACTACATGAGTCGGTGATGGATTTTCATGATATTTTTCCAACTTGCTCCAAAGGTCCTTGGCATCTTTACAATCTCTTATATTGATCAAAATATCATTAGGGATTACACTAAGTAATATACCCATTACCTTGTTATTTATGTTGTAGTATCAGATTTGTTTTTGCTCCATTTCTTCTTCTTAAGCCTTTTTCCTTCTTCGTCCTTTGGATCATCGAACCCTACCATCACACTAATCCAATTATCATAATCGCACATAAGGAAATATTTCATCCTTACTGCCCATAGCACAAAATCCTTTGCTCCATAGAGTTTGTATGATGGCGGCATGTTGATATCATCCCCCAATATTTCTTCTACTATCATTTTCCTTCCTCTAGCATGCTCCCTTTGTTGTTAAACCTTGAAGAGCAGCCTCGCTCTAATACCACTTGTTAGGAATTGGACGTCGCTAGAGGGGAGGGGTTGAATAGCGTGTTCGTCGCTCGGATGGAAATCGATCGCGTGCTTGCTACAAGTGTTAGTTTACGCAGCGGAATATATAATGATAAACAAAAACAATTACACAACACATGCACACAATACACAAGATATAACGTGGTTCAGAACCTTAGTGTTCCTACTCCATGGGTTGGGCTCGAATGAGCCCTAGCGATGCACAACACCACTAAACAATAAACACTCCTTCTTGGAACAATCTGGAGGCGGAGAAACCACGTACAAATGATCTTACAACAATAAAAAATGAATACAAGCGAATACAAGTAAACTACACAAATACAAGTAAAGAAACCTTTACAAATGTGAACTTGAATGCTTAATCTTTGGTTGCTTGTGAAGAGTCTTGAAGGTCTATATTGCAACAACAAATCCCCTTTAAATTGGTTCAAGAATAGTTGCAAAAATCCTCCTCCATGAGCTCCTTTAAAAGCTGCAACTCGGGTTGGATTCTACCTAGTAGTCGACTGCTCAAGACCATCAGTCGACTGCTCCTGTAGTCATTGTGAGACAACAACTCGATCCACATTGGATACATTCCAACAGATAGACCATCAGTTGACTCATCATACCCATTAGTCGACTGATTATGCTTCCACTCGACTGTCAAACCATAGCAGTTGACTCGAAAATATTTTGTGCTCATTTCCTCGACTATTAGTCAACTGATCTTCATGTCAGTCGACTGATCAAGCCATCAATCGAATGCCCAATGCTAGAAGTCGATTGCCATGGCTATGTGACTGCAGTCGAATGCTAGTCGACTCCCGGCCAGTCGACTGGTCATATTCCCAGTCGATTGCTTAGGGTCAACTCGCCTGCCAAGTGTCAAAATACTTGACTAGTCGACTGGTCCATAACCCTAGTCAATTGATAACCTCAACTATGAGGTTTAATCCCAAGTTTGATGCCCTCATACTTGCTAGACCACCCTTAGCCTAGACCTAAGACTTCTAGCCACCTCCATCAGCCTCACGCCTATCGGATCCCTCCAAGTCATCCATGACTTATTCATCCATATGCTAACCTTCAGGTGCTTCCATCGGCTATTGTCATGCTAAGCTAGTCTATACCGCTAAGGCACATATGGACTTGCGCTGCCAAGACTATCACTTGGACATTACACCTCCAAACCATTGAATTTATGCTACCAGGACACCTGCTTGGATTTTACACTGCCAAACCATTGGACTTATGTTGTCAAGACTCCCGCTTGGATTTTACACCGCCAATATCAACCCTTGGACTTCCCTTGCCAATACATGTTGGACTTTCCATTTGCCAAGACTCAAGCTTGGACATTCCCTTGCCAAGATCCATGATTAGACTTTCCATGCCAACCCATATTGGACTTTCCAATTGCCAAGACTCAAGCTTGGACTTTGCCTTGTCAAGACCCATGCTTGGACTTTCCATACCAAGTACCCAAGGATTGGACTTTCCATGCCAAGTACACAAGACTTGGACTTTCCATTACCAAGTGTCCCACTTAGACTTCTCCATCATATTGTCAATCCCATGTTAACCATATAGTCAACCCATTGTCAAAAAATAGTCAACTCATTGTCAAACATCAAACCACTACTCGAGTCAAACTTGAGTCTAATCAATCGTGACCTGGGCCGATTGCACCAACAGAAATCAAACTCTTTGATCTAATCATCGAATTGAAGATTCCAGCTTCTTGATGCTTGCTTTAAATCATAAATGGACCTTTGCAGCTTGCATACCTTTCCAGCGTGCTTTGGATATACAAACCCTCAGGTTGTGTCATGTACACATCCTCGAGTAGGTTTCTATTCAGAAACGCAGTTTTGACATCCATTTGCCAGATCTCATAATCATGGTAAGCTGCTATAGCAAGCATGATCTGAATAGACTTAAGCATCACAATTGGTGAAAATGTTTCATCATAGTCAATACCATAAATATGCTTGAAACCTTTAGCTACCAATCGCCCTTTATAGGTATGCATAAGACCGTCCATGTTAGTCTTTCTCTTAAAGACCCACTTACACCCAATGGGTTTGACTTCTTCAGGTGGATCAACCAAAGTACATACTTGGTTAGTGTACATGGATTCCATTTCAGACCTCATGGCCTCTAGCCATTTCTCAGAATCTATGCTCATCATAGCTTCCTGATAGGATGTAGGCTCGTTCAACTCAACAAGCATAACGTCATCATGGTTAGACAAGAGAAGTAAATATCTCTCAGGCTGACGACCTTTCCTATTTGACTTGCGAAGAGCTTGGTCCACTTGAACAAGGTGTTGCTCCACAACTTCTTGTGCAACAATCTCATCATCCACAACACTTTGTGGTGCCTGTTCAATTTCCATCATGACCTCAGTGCTATTTATATCTTGAACTTCTTTAAGATGGATTTTACTCCCACTTGTTATTCTAGAAATGAACTCTCTTTCTAGAAATACAACATTTCTAGTGACAAACACTTTGCCTTGTGTGTGAATGTAAAAGTAATATCCCTTCGTTTACTTGGGATATCCTACAAAGTAGCACTTGGCTGATTTGGGGCCTAGTTTGTCGGAGATTTGACATCGAACATAAGCCTCACAACTCTAAATCTTCATAAAAGATATTTTGGGACTCTTCCCAGTCCATATCATTTATGGTGTCTTTATGACATCTTTAGATGGAACGAGATTAAGTGTAAAGACAACTTTCTCTAGAGTGAATCCCCAGAAGGAAGTAGGTAGATCAATCTAACTCATCATTGATCGTACCATATCTAATAAAGTATGATTTCTCCATTTAGATACACCATTACATTGTGGTGTTCTAGGTGGAGTGAGTTGAGATATGATCCCACACTCAGTCAGATGGTCACGAAACTATTGGCTAAGGTATTTACCACCTCGATCATATCGAAACATCTTAATACTTTTTCCAAGTTAATTTTGTACTTCACTCTTGAATTCTTTGAACTTTTTAAAGGATTCTAACTTGTGTTTCATGAGATACACAAAATCGTATCTACTGACATCATCAATAAAAGTGATGAAGTGTTGATAGCCTCCTCTAGCAGCGATATTAAAAGGGTCACATACATCAGTATGTATGAGTCCTAACAAGTCTATCGCTCTTTCACCATCTCCACTAAATGGAGTCTTGGTCATCTTGCCTAGAAGACAGGATTCACATGTCTCATATGATTCAAAATCAAATGACTCCAATAATCCATCCTTATGGAGTTGGGATATGCGACTCTCATTTACGTGACCCAGACGACAATGCCAGAGATATGTTTGATTCAAATCATTAGATTTGAATCGTTTGGTATTTATGTTATAGATTAGGTTTTCAAAGTCCAAAACATAGAGTCCATTCATAAGAAATGCCCTACAATAGAATATATCATTTAAATGAATAGAACAACATTTATCCTTTATCTTAAACGAGAAACCTCTCTTGTCCAAACAAGAAATAGAGATAATGTTCTTAGTTAAAGCAGGCACACAATAGCACTCTTCTAGTTGCAAAATAAGCCTAGTAGGCAAATATAAAGAGTATGTTCTACAGCTATGGTAGCAACTCTTGCACCAATGCCTACACGTAGGTCCACTTCACCTTTTGTCAATGATATACTCTTTCTTAGGCCTTGCACATTAGTACAAATGTATGATGCACAACTGGTATCTAATACCCATGAAGAAGAAATATATAAATTAACTTCTATAACATATATGCCTGAGGAAAAAGTCTCACTTCTCTTTTTCTTAACTTCCTCTAGGTATAACTTACAATTCCTCTTCCAATGCCTGGTCTCACCGTAGTGGAAGAAGTCCCCTTCATTAGACACCACCTTTAGCCTTGGATGTAGTAGAGTTGGCCTTGCCTTTGGCTTGGGTCTTACCCTTGCTTTTAGGCTTCCTTTTTTTCTTTGCCCTTTTTAACCATCAGTACGTTACTACTCTTGGGTTTCTTGAGATTGGGTTCAGCAATTCTCAACATGTTGAGCATCTCAGGAAGAGATTTGTCAATTTCATTCATGTTATAGTTCATGACAAATTAACTCTGCCCTTCCTGCAATGATTGCAGAATAAAGTCAGTGGCTAATTCTTGGCCTAGTGTAAATCCTTATCTCTCAAGGTTCTCTACATACCCAATCATCTTGACTACATGAGTTCCTATAGGAGTTCCTTCTTGCATCTTGCATGCAAATAGGGTGTTAGACACCTCAAAGCGCTCGTGCCTAGCTTGCCCTTGATATAGTTGTTTCAGGTGCTTATCCATATCATGTGCATCCATGTTCTCATGTTGCTTCTGAAGCTCAGAGTTCATGGTGGCAAGCATTAGGCAGGATACATCTAGTGCATCATCTTGATGCTTCTTTTAAGCATCTTTCTTCGCACGAGTGGCGGTAGTGGCGGGTGCTTCAAGAAGAGGTTGCTCTAGGATGTACAGTTTTCGTTCATTCTTGAGGACGATCCTCAAGTTTCTATACCAGTCTAAGAAATTAGCTCCGTTGAGCTTGTCCTTCTCAAGGACAGATCACAGAGAGAGAGTATTTGACATGTTAGATGACATGGTGATCTACAACAGTAAAATGCAAAAATATGTATCATATCTAAATCATGTAATTAGGTCTTTAAATAAATGATGCTCCCACTTAATCACAGAGCTTCGGTAGGGGATAGTCATGGATGTAGGCAAACGTCTTTTGCCCACACTACTAACTCCAAGCCCAACAGCTGCAAATTCATATGGGACAAGATCCACATCATACTTCACCTTGAGTTAGCTTTGGCTAATCGCCCAAGATTTAATAAGATTAGGTAGGAAATATTTCACCAATTACATCTTATGTAACTCTTTAAAAGAAAAAGGGTCAAGATCCACATTACACATCATCTTGAGTTAGCTTTGGCTAATCGCCCAAGACTTAGTATAATTGTTCTCTTACCCTATCTTCCTAACTTTTAGGACATGTCTCTAAGTTCTCAATATAATTGAGATAACTTAGTTATGTCTCACCTGTTAGGGCAATCTCTTGCCGTAATATGGTTTTGATGGTGTGGCAAAGGGTTTAAGTTAGTGTGTTATGTTGATTTGATATGTGCGTTGAAGTCGTGCAGGACTTAGTAATTCTCACATGGAGCTGTGGCGAGTTTCACATCTCATGACTCGTGCCTTGAGTCGGTGAAGGATAGCTTTGCGGAAGTCGTGCGCTTGGAGCATCCAAGGGACTGTCGGACGAGAAGCTTGGAGTGAAGCCGGAGGAAGTAGACTTCGAGGCAAGAGACGCGAAGGAGCATTGCAGAGTCGTGTGCCTGATGCTGCCGAGGGACGTGGCCGAGAACGAAGAGAACTTCGAAGGCGAGGGACTCCGAGAGATGAGAGTGAGCGATTATAACCCGGGGAAGGGTAGCTCTTAGGTGAAACTTGGCCATTTGTCCAAGTGTCGGATGGGTTTTCACACCCGGTCATTGCCATGGCATGGCGATCGGCTTCTGGTCGAGTGAGTTCGTGGTATCCGATCGATGGGTTTATGCCCGTAGTCGACTTCCATGGAATGCGCATTGCCCGGAGGATATCGCGCAGAACCACTCGTAGCCGATCGGCGTCGATTATGGAAGCGCTGATCGTGGTGAGGTCCGTGATCGCGCTAAGAGATCCGTTGGACTACAACGGTCGGGATCCGATGTGTTCGGAGGCCGTTGTAGTGACGGCAGTCGACTGCCAAGGGCGACAGTCGACTGGTGGCGGCCAACGGGAAGAAATCAACCCTCTCTATAAAAAGAGAGGGTGTGAGCCTTTGAGAGGCTAATGCTTATGCTCCAAGTGATCTTCCTAGTGCCCCACAAGCTCTAAACTCTTCTTACTTGTTTCTACTCCATTATTATTGTAAGAAGAGTGATCTTGATTGAAAAGGTTACCTCCACCTAGCTTGGTGCAAAGGAGAGACCAATAGTGATTGGCTTTGAAGGAGTGATTCACCTCGGACAAATCGGGATCATGGATTAGCGGCGTAGCCGTGAACCACGTTACATTCTTTGTTAGCGTTTGTATTTTCATTTATTGCTTTGCCTTTATTGTTTATGCTTCCGCTTGCGCTAACGATTGTGTAGACGAGCAAAAGAACGAACGAATTACGACATCCAACGAACGAGGGCTATTCACCCCCCTCTAGCCGACCGTACCAATCCCCTACAAGTGGTATCAGAGCCGAGGAAAGCTTGTCGAGGACTAACCGCCACAACAAGCAATCTCAAAATGGTCGGCCCAAACATCCATCCTCCGGTTCGAAGGAGAATTCTGGTGGAAGAAGAGAATGGAGGTATTCTTCGAACCGATTTTGATATTATGCTTATAATGGAAAATGGTTTCGGTTGCCTAGGGATGAAGAGGGGAACCAATTGAGAAATCACGTGGACTAAGAAGCAAAGAGAGGAGCACCTTGCAAATTCAAAGCAAAACATCATCTTCAATGTTCTCCTCAACAAGAGATCAACCGAT
The DNA here is from genome assembly GCA_025175895.1 of Wurfbainia villosa. Lineage (NCBI taxonomy): Eukaryota > Viridiplantae > Streptophyta > Magnoliopsida > Zingiberales > Zingiberaceae > Wurfbainia > Wurfbainia villosa. Next base: position 20,617,926 of record CM046004.1, on the reverse strand, counting down.
AGGAGAATGTGCTAGCGCCAAAGAGATGTGGGAGAAGCTTTGAGAACTCATGAAGGCACATCCGAGGCAAAGCTAGCAAGGAGAGACCTCCTCCGCTCCCAACTATCCAAACATCAAATTAGAAAAGGGAGAAAAGGTAACTTTCCTACATTCTAGGTTTAAAGAAATATTAATTGGGCTAACAAGTGTAGGTGAGAAGCTATCAAACCGGGATATGGTAATGAAGGTCATAGATGCCTTTCACCGGTCCTCAAAATGGAGCTCCATGGTGGACTCATTTTACATCTCCAAGACCTTGGAAGTAAGTACCTTGGAGGAATTTTTCGCAACAATGGAGCTCCACGAAACTAGGCTGGAAGGAATATAAGAAGAGCCTAGAATTCAACCCTCACGCGGAGTAGCCGTGATGGCACATAAGGGGAAGAAGAAGATGGAAATCCCCTCCTCCTCCGATGACGAAGCGTCTTCCTCCTCCTCCATGGATAGCACCGAAGAAGCCTATATGGTAAGGAAGGTAAGACGTGCATTTAAGAATTTTAGATTTGATAAATCTCATGATAGGAATAGAAGACCAAGGGGGAAGGTCATATGCTACAATTGCCAAGGAGAGGGGCACATAAGGGACAATTGTCCTCTCCTAAACAAGAGCAAGGAAGAGAGGAAAAAGAAAGAAGAAAAGAAGAAGAAAAAGGGGAGCAAGAAAAAGAAGGAAGAGGAGAAGAAGACAAAAGAAAAGGGTAAGACCAAAGCTCTAAAGGCAAGGACTTGGGATGACCCATCCTCATCCTCCTCATCATCATCGGATGAGGAGAATGCCTTTGTCACCAATTTGGCCTTGATGGCCTTTGATGACTTGGATTGCTCTTCATCCGAAAATGAAGGATCAAGCTCAAGTGGGGAGAGCTCAAATGAAGGGGGAGCTTCTACATCCACATCATCCGAAGAAGAAGAGGACATGGAAACTATGGAAACGAAAGCCTCTCCTAAGTAAATAGTTTCCATAATTTCTAGTTTAACTAAGGACTTATTTGGAATGAAAAAGAAAAATAAAAGCATGCTTGATCAAATTAAGGCATTAGAAAATAAGCTAGAAAATGCATGCTTAAATAATAATGATATTTCTTCTAGCTTAAATGATGCATGCTCACATGACTATATTCCTTTGAATGTTAATGATGCATGCATGGATGAAAATAGGGCATTAAGGGAAAAGGTAGATTATTTAACAAAAGCCCTAGAAAAATTCACAATTGGCTCCAACACATTGAACATGATCTTAGGGAGCCAAAGAGCTAGTTTCAACAAAAAGGGCCTAGGCTACAAGGAAAAGAAAAATGAAAAGGCCTACAAATGCCTTATAGCTAGGGGACAAGATAAGAAGAAAGTAATAGCTAGGAAATGGATCCCCAAGGAATACTTAGTGAACCCAATAGGAAAGAACTTATTTTGGGTTCCAAAATCCATCCTTAAGGGTTAGGATAACTCTAGGGTAGTCAACCATATGCAATTGACCTATATCATATTTTGGTTGACTTAGGATAGCGGGACAATATTTTTAGAATAGTGTTGGGTGATGATAATGTGCCCATAAATAGATAATAATGCTTAAATCATGATGATTAATGTAATTGCTATGTATGTTTGAAATCATGATTTATGATTTTAATATTTGGCACGTAATCATGAGAAATAGGGTTGAATCATGCTTTAGGTGATACTTTGTTTATTATCATCATACAATACCTAATGCATGACTATTATTTGATGAATACATGAGTTTCATGATCATAATGTAGAATTCATTCATATATGCCTTCATGATCATGAGGACTATTAGGTTGATACTTAACCTTGATAGAATTGCATGAATATATTGGTTAAGTATACACAAATACCCCCTAGAATGCATCTCACACTCACTATAGGCTAACTTGATTGCAAACTTAGCATGGGTGAGATGTTAGGATGATACAAATGTCCACTAATGCCTATGACATTTAGATGGTCATTTAAAGTATCAACATAGCAATAATAGACCAATCATGGGGAAGGCTTATGTTTAATTCATAGACATATTGCCCAAAGATCATGGTTGGATATTTCATATGTTTTCAAAACAATTTCTTACTTTAAAATACATGTATTCATGTTTTGAAACAATTGGATGCAAGACTAGGTGTTAAAATGAATACTCTTATGATCAAAAACCTAGTAGTTTTTAAAGCTTTTGGATTTTTGGCAAATACGTGGAAATATAATGATTTTTCATGAAAACATATTTTTCACTTATAGATATACTTAAAAGAAATGTGTTCCCAAAATTTCATGATTTTTTGAATTTTCTAGAATTTTTAATGCATTTCTGAAATTTGCCTTAAAATCGTAATTTGAATCCATTGTGTACGACCGCCATTGATAGCAATGATCGATAACCTGAAAAACAGCCCAATATTTTATGATTTCAGATTTTAATCAAGTTTTTGGGTTTCTCTTTCTACTATACTTGATGCCATGAGTTTATAAATTAGGATTAATCTTTTTGATGGTGTCAAAGTGGGAGAAATGTATGTTTAAGTAAAGGGGAACATATTTAGGGGGAGAAATGATTATGCTTATGATAGGGGGAGAAATTAAGGGGGAGTTTCATGGATTAAGGGGGAGTTGCATGTTGCTATATCATGTTTATGTTTACATGCTTTCTTTCCTTTAAAATTTATATCAAATGTTTTTACCTAACTTAAACGGATTGCCACACATCAAAAAGGGGGAGATTGTTAGGGCAATCTCTTGCCGTAATATGGTTTTGATGGTGTGGCAAAGGGTTTAAGTTAGTGTGTTATGTTGATTTGATATGTGCGTTGAAGTCGTGCAGGACTTAGTAATTCGCACATGGAGCCGTGGCGAGTTTCACATCTCATGACTCGTGCCTTGAGTCGGTGAAGGATAGCTTTGCGTAAGCCGTGCGCTTGGAGCATCCGAGGGACCACCGGATGAGAAGCTTGGAGTGAAGCCGGAGGAAGTAGACTTCGAGGCAAGAGACGCGAAGGAGCATTGCAGAGTCATGCGCCTGATGCTGCCGAGGGACGTGGCCAAGAACGAAGAGAACTTCGAAGGCGAGGGACTCCGAGAAATGAGAGTGAGCGATTGTAACCCGGGGAAGGGTAGCTCTTAGGTGAAACTTGGCCATTTGGCCAAGTGTCGGATGGGTTTTCGACACGATCGACCGCCATGGCATGGCAATCGATCTCCGAGTCGAGTGAGTTCGACCGTATCCGATCGATGGTTTATGCCCGATGATGTCGATCGCCATGGAATGGCGATTGACTACCGAGAGGATATCACGACGCAGAACCGCTCGTGGCCGATGACGATCGACTACGGAGGCAGCGATGATGGTGAGGTCCAATAATGACTGCCAAGAGTTCCATTGGACTACAACGGTGAGGATCCGACATGTTCGGAGGCCGGTGTAGTGATGGCAGTCGACTGCCAAGGGTGGCAGTCGACTGGTGGCGGCCAACAGGAAGAAATCAGCCCTCTCTATAAAAAGAGAGGGTGTGAGCCTTTGAGAGGCTAATGCTTATGCTCCAAGTGATCTTCCTAGTGCCCCACAAGCTCTAAACTCTTCTTACTTGTTTCTACTCCATTATTATTGTAAGAAGAGTGATCTTGATTGAAAAGGTTTCCTCCACCTAGCTTGGTGCAAAGGAGAGACCAATAGTGATTGGCTTTGGAGGAGTGATTCACCTCGGACGAATCGGGATCGTGGATTAGTGACGTAGCCGTGAACCACGTTACATTCTTTGTTAGCGTTTGTATTTTCATTTATTGCTTTGTCTTTATTGTTTATGCTTCCGCTTGCGCTAATGATTGTGTAGACGAGCAAAAGAACGAACGAATTACGACATCCAATGAACGAGGGCTATTCACCCCCCTCTAGCCGACCGTACCAATCCCCTACATCACCCATAGTTCAATAGCGGGACATCACAATTGTCCACTCGCACTCTACCAAGATAAAATGTGTCATTTGCTTTGGCAAACCCAATAACAAATGATCTGTTAGGGCAATCTCTTGCCGTAATATGGTTTTGATGGTATTGCAAAGGGTTTAAGTTAGTTTGATATGTTGATTTGATATGTGCGTTGAAGTCGTGCAGGACTTAGTAATTCGCACATGGAGCCATGGCGTGTTTCACATCTCATGACTCGTGCCTTGAGTCGGTGAAGGATAGCTTTGCGGAAGCCGTGCGCTTGGAGCATCCGAGGGACCGCCGGACGAGGAGCTTGGAGTGAAGCCGGAGGAAGTAGACTTCGAGGCAAGAGACGCGAAGGAACATTGCAGAGTCATGCACCTGATGCTGCCGAAGGACGTGGCCGCGAACGAAGAGAACTTCAAAGGCGAGGGACTCCGAGGGATGAGAGTGAGCGATTGTAACCCGGGAAGGGTAGCTCTTAGGTGAAACTTGGCCATTTGGCCAAGTGTCGGATGAGTTTTCCCGACACTAGTCGACTGCCATGTCATGGCGCTTCATCGCTTCCGAGTCGATGAGTCGATCGGTCTAATGTGAATCGGTTGATCACCGATCGCCCACGGGCAAGGCCGATCGATAGCTTGATCGGCCGATCGCTAAGGGACGCAATGATCGATGTCAGGCCGCCAGAATGGAGTCGACCTCGAGGACTCGAGGTTGACATCGCTGATCGATGGGTGCCATCACCGATGCTAAGAGTTCCGCTGGATAGTATCCAACGTGGAAAGCGGGTATTAGGCGCCAGGACTACGGCACCGATCGATGGGTGCCATGACCGATGGCTGTCAACGGGAAGAAACCCTCTTCCTCTATAAAAAGGAAGGGGGTAAGGGTTTGGGTGGCTAATGCTTACACTCTAACACTCTCCCAAAGTTCCCTAAAGCTTTCCATCCTCTTACCCAAGCTTATTTTCATTATACTTGTAAGAGGAGTGTTGATTGTAAAGAGGTTACCTCCACCTAGCTTTGTGCAAAGGAGAGATCTAGTGGATAGATTGCGGAGTGATTCACCGTGGACGAATCGGACCGTGGATTAGTGGCGTAGCTGTTAACCACGTTACATCTCCGTGTTTGTATTGCTTGCTTATATTTTGTTTGTCTTTGTTTGTATTTGTATATTCCGCTTGCACTAACATTTTGTAGACGAGCAAAATACGACGACCAACGAACGAGGGCTATTCACCCCCCTCTAGCCGGCCATTCGTATTCGTACCGATCGTCCAACAAGTGGTATCAGAGCCAAGGAAAGCTTGTCGAGGACTAACCGCAACAACAAGCAAATTTTAAAAATGGCCGGCTCAAACATCCATCCTCCGAAATTTGAAGGAGAATTCGCTTGGTGGAAGAAGCGAATGGAGGTATTTTTCGAAATGGATTTTGACATTATGATTACAATGGAATCCGGTTTCATTTTGCCTAGGGATGAAGAAGGGAAGCCAATAGAGAAATCTAGGTGGACCAAAAAGCAAAGGGAAGAGCACCTTGCAAACTCAAAAGCCAAGCATCATCTTTTCAATGTGCTTCCCCAATAAGAAATCAACCGAATAGGAGAATGCCTAAGCGCCAAGGAGTTGTGGGAGAAGCTAATTGAGCTTCATGAAGGCACATCCGAGGCGAAGCTAGCAAGGAGAGATCTTCTCCACTCCCAACTATCCAACATTAAATTAGAAAAGGGAGAAAAGGTAATTTCTTTGCATTCTAGATTCAAAGAAATTTTAAATGGACTAACAAGTGTAGGAGAAAGGCTCTCCAACCAGGATATGGTAATGAAGGCCATAGATGCCTTTCCCCGGTCCTCAAAATGGAGCTCCATGGTGGATTCATTTTATATCTCCAAGAACTTAGAAGTAAGCACCTTGGAGGAATTTTTCTCAACAATGGAGCTTCACAAAACTAGGCTTGAAGGAATACAAGAGGAGCCTAGAATTCAACCTTCAAGAGGAGTAGCATTGATGGCAAATAAGGGGAAGAAGAAGATGGAGATCCCCTCCTCCGATGATGATGAAGCATCTTCCTCCTCCTCCATGGATAGCACCGAAGAAGCCTATATGGTAAGGAGGGTAAGACGTGCGTTAAAAGGTTTTCATTTTCATAAATCTAATGATAGGAATAGAAGACCAAGGGGGAAGGTCATATGCTACAATTGCCAAAGAGAGGGGCACATAAGGGATAATTGTCCCCTCCTAAACAAGAGCAAGGAAGAGAAGAAAAAGAAGGAAGAAAAGAGGAAGAAGAAGGGGAGCAAGAAAAAGGAAGAAGAAAAGAAGGCAAAAGGAAGAGGGAAGGCCATGACACTCAAAGCCAAGACATGGGATGACCTTGCCTCTTCATCCTCATCCGAAGAAGAAGAGCATGTCTACTCCAACCTGGCACTAATGGCTCTTCATGACTCGGGTTGCTCCTCCTCCATCGAAAATGAAGAATCAAGCTCAAGTGGAGAGAGCTCAAATGAAGGGGGAGCCTCTACATCCTCATCATCCGAAGAAGAAGAAGAAGACATGGAAACTATGGTAACAAATGCTTCTCCTAAGAAAATAGTTTCCATAATCTCTAGTTTAACTAAGGACTTATTTGGCATGAAAAAGAAAAATAAGAGCATGCTAGATAAAATTAAGGCATTGGAAAATAAGCTAGAAAATGCATGCTTAAATGATAATGTTTCTTCTTGCCATGATGATGCATGCTCACATGATAACTATATGCCATTTAATGTTAGTGATGCATGTATAAATGAAAATAGGGCCTTAAGGGAAAAGGTAGACTATTTGACAAAAGCCCTAGAGAAATTCACTATTGGCTCCAACACATTAAATATGATTATTGGGAGCCAAAGAGCTAGCTTCAATAAAAAGGGCCTAGGCTACAAGGAAAAGAAAAATGAAAAGGCCTATAAATGCCTAATTGCTAGGGGACAAGACAAAAAGAAAGGAATAGCTAGGAAATGGATCCCCAAGGAATACTTAGTGAACCCAATAGGAAAGAACTTATTTTGGGTTCCAAAATCCATCCTTAAGGGTTAGGATAACCCTAGGGTAGTCAACCACATGGACCTAACCTATATCATATTTTGGTTGACTTAGGATGACGGGACAACATTTTTTTTTTTTGATAGTGTTGGGTGATGATAACGTACCCATAAATAGATAATAATGCTTAAATCATGATGATTGATGTAATTCCTATGTATATTTACAATCATGATTTATGTTTTTGAAATTTGGCACGTTATCATAAGAAATAGGTTTGAATCATGCTTTAGGTGATACTTTGTTTATTATCATCATATAATACCTAAGGCATGACTTTTAATTGATGAATACATGTGTTTCATGATCATAATGTAGAATTCATTCATATATGCCTCTATGATCATGAGGATTATTAGGTTGATACTTAACCTTGGTAGAATGGCATGGATATATTGGTTAAGTATATACAAATACCCCCTAGGATGCATCTCACACTCACCATAGGCTACCTTGATTGAAAACTTAGCATGAGTGAGATGTTAGGATGATACAAATGTCCACTAATGCCATGGCATTTAGATGGTCATTTAAAGTATCAAAATAGCAATAATAGACCAATCATGGGGAAGGCTTATGTTTAATTCATAGACATATTGCCCAAAGATCATGGTTGGATATTTCATATGTTTTCAAAACAATTTCTTACTTTAAAATATATGTATTCATGTTTTGAAACAATTGGATGCAAGACTAGGTGTTAAAATGGATACTCTTTTGATAAAAAACCTAGTAGTTTTTAAAGCTTTTGGATTTTTGGCAAATACATGGAAATATAATGATTTTTCATGAAAACATATTTTTCACTGATAGATATACTTAAAAGAAATGTGTTCCCCAAATTTCATGATTTTTTGAATTTTTTAGAATTTTTAATGCATTTATGAAATTCAAAAATCAAAAATCCCGAATTATTGCACAATGACCGTATCCGAACCAATGATCGATGGCTTGAATATCAGACCAGTAAAAGCAAAATTCCGATTTTAAATCAACTTATGGTATTTTCCTTCTATTAGACTTGATGTCATGTGTTTTTAACTTAGTGATAATCTTTTTGATGGTGTCAAAGGGGGAGAAAATATTATGTTTAAGTTAATTATAAAAGGGGGAGAGATTTATGATAGGGAGAAATTTACATAGAGAGTTTCATGGATTAAGGGGGATTTGCATGTTGCTATATCATGTTTATCTTTACATGCTTTCTTACCTTAGAATTTATATCAAATGCTTTTACCTAACTTAAACGGATTGCCACACATCAAAAAGGGGGAGATTGTTAGGGCAATCTCTTGCCGTAATATGGTTTTGATGGTATGGCAAAGGGTTTAAGTTAGTTTGATATATTGATTTGATATGTGCGTTGAAGTCGTGCAGGACTTAGTAATTCGCACATGGAGCCATGGCGAGTTTCACATATCATGACTTGTGCCTTGAGTCGGTGAAGGATAGCTTTGCGAAGTCGTGCGCTTGGAGCATCCGAGGGACCGTCGGACGAGGAGCTTGGAGTGAAGCCGGAGGAAGTAGACTTCGAGGCAAGAGACGCGAAGGAGCATTGCAGAGTCGCGCCGATGTCGCCAAGGACGTGGCCGAGAACGAAGAGAACTTCAAAGGCGAGGGACTCGAGGGATGAGAGTGAGCGATTGTAACCCGAAGGGTAGTTTTAGGTGAAACTTGGCCATGTGGCCAAGGGTCGGATGAGTTTTCCGACACCACCGATCGCCATGTCATGGCGATCGCCTCGAGTCGATGGGTCGATCGATCGTCTAATGTGGTGAATCAAGTTGATCGCCGATCGATGGCTTGATCGGCCAAGGGACGCAACGATCGATGTCACCGCAGCACCGCACGTAATGGAGTCGACTCGCTGAGCCGACTCGATTGACATCGGCCGATCGGGTGCCATACCGATCGATGAGTTCCGCTGGATAGTATCCAACGGGAAAGCGGCCGTTATTGCATCGCGGCATGACCCGATCGATGGGTGCCATCCCGATCGCTCGTGTCAACGGGAAGAAACCCTCTTCCTCTATAAAAAGGAAGGGGGTAAGGGTTTGGGTGGCTAATGCTTACACTCTAACACTCTCCCAAAGTTCCCTAAAGCTTTCCATCCTCTTACCCAAGCTTATTTTCATTATACTTGTAAGAGGAGTGTTGATTGTAAAGAGGTTACCTCCACCTAGCTTTGTGCAAAGGAGAGATCTAGTGGATAGATTGCGGAGTGATTCACCGTGGATGAATCAGACCGTGGATTAGCGGCGTAGCCGTGAACCACGTTACATCTCCGTGTTTGTATTGCTTGCTTATATTTTGTTTGTCTTTGTTTGTATTTGTATATTCCGCTTGCGCTAACATTTTGTAGACGAGCAAAATACGACGACCAACGAACGAGGGCTATTCACCCCCCTCTAGCTGGCCATTCATATTCGTACCGATCGTCCAACAAGTGGTATCAGAGCCAAGGAAAGCTTGTCGAGGACTAACCGCCACAACAAGCAAATTTTAAAAATGGCCGGCTCAAACATCCATCCTCCGAAATTTGAAGGAGAATTCGCTTGGTGGAAGAAGCGAATGGAGGTATTTTTCGAAACGGATTTTGACATTATGATTACAATGGAATCCGGTTTCATTTTGCCTAGGGATGAAGAAGGGAAGCCAATAGAGAAATCTTGGTGGACCAAAAAGCAAAGGGAAGAGCACCTTGCAAACTCAAAAGCCAAGCATCATCTTTTCAATGTGCTTCCCCAACAAGAAATCAACCGAATAGGAGAATGCCTAAGCGCCAAGGAGTTGTGGGAGAAGCTAATTGAGCTTCATGAAGGCACATCCGAGGCGAAGCTAGCAAGGAGAGATCTTCTCCACTCCCAACTATCCAACATTAAATTAGAAAAGGGAGAAAAGGTAGTTTCTTTGCATTCTAGATTCAAAGAAATTTTAAATGGACTAACAAGTGTAGGAGAAAGGCTCTCCAACCGGGATATGGTAATGAAGGCCATAGATGCCTTTCCCCGGTCCTCAAAATGGAGCTCCATGGTGGACTCATTTTATAACTCCAAGAACTTAGAAGTAAGCACCTTGCAGGAATTTTTCTCAACAATGGAGCTTCACAAAACTAGGCTTGAAGGAATGCAAGAGGAGCCTAGAATTCAACCTTCAAGAGGAGTAGCATTGATGGCAAATAAGGGGAAGAAGAAGATGGAGATCCCCTCCTCCGATGATGATGAAGCATCTTCCTCCTCCTCCATGGATAGCACCGAAGAAGCCTATATGGTAAGGAGGGTAAGACGTGCGTTAAAAGGTTTTCATTTTCATAAATCTAATGATAGGAATAGAAGACCAAGGGGGAAGGTCATATGCTACAATTGCCAAAGAGAGGGGCACATAAGGGATAATTGTCCCCTCCTAAACAAGAGCAAGGAAGAGAAGAAAAAGAAGGAAGAAAAGAGGAAGAAGAAGGGGAGCAAGAAAAAGGAAGAAGAAAAGAAGGCAAAAGGAAGAGGGAAGGCCATGACACTCAAAGCCAAGACATGGGATGACCTTGCCTCTTCATCCTCATCCGAAGAAGAAGAGCATGTCTACTCCAACCTGGCACTAATGGCTCTTCATGACTCGGGTTGCTCCTCCTCCACCGAAAATGAAGAATCAAGCTCAAGTGGAGAGAGCTCAAATGAAGGGGGAGCCTCTACATCCTCATCATCCGAAGAAGAAGAAGAAGACATGGAAACTATGGTAACAAATGCTTCTCCTAAGAAAATAGTTTCCATAATCTCTAGTTTAACTAAGGACTTATTTGGCATGAAAAAGAAAAATAAGAGCATGCTAGATAAAATTAAGGCATTGGAAAATAAGCTAGAAAATGCATGCTTAAATGATAATGTTTCTTCTTGCCATGATGATGCATGCTCACATGATAACTATATGCCATTTAATGTTAGTGATGCATGTATAAATGAAAATAGGGCCTTAAGGGAAAAGGTAGACTATTTGACAAAAGCCCTAGAGAAATTCACTATTGGCTCCAACACATTGAATATGATTATTGGGAGCCAAAGAGCTAGCTTCAATAAAAAGGGCCTAGGCTACAAGGAAAAGAAAAATGAAAAGGCCTATAAATGCCTAATTGCTAGGGGACAAGACAAAAAGAAAGGAATAGCTAGGAAATGGATCCCCAAGGAATACTTAGTGAACCCAATAGGAAAGAACTTATTTTGGGTTCCAAAATCCATCCTTAAGGGTTAGGATAACCCTAGGGTAGTCAACCACATGGACCTAACCTATATCATATTTTGGTTGACTTAGGATGACGGGACAACATTTTTTTTTTGATAGTGTTGGGTGATGATAACGTACCCATAAATAGATAATAATGCTTAAATCATGATGATTGATGTAATTCCTATGTATATTTACAATCATGATTTATGTTTTTGAAATTTGGCACGTTATCATAAGAAATAGGTTTGAATCATGCTTTAGGTGATACTTTGTTTATTATCATCATATAATACCTAAGGCATGACTTTTAATTGATGAATACATGTGTTTCATGATCATAATGTAGAATTCATTCATATATGCCTCTATGATCATGAGGATTATTAGGTTGATACTTAACCTTGGTAGAATGGCATGGATATATTGGTTAAGTATATACAAATACCCCCTAGGATACATCTCACACTCACCATAGGCTACCTTGATTGAAAACTTAGCATGAGTGAGATGTTAGGATGATACAAATGTCCACTAATGCCTATGGCATTTAGATGGTCATTTAAAGTATCAAAATAGCAATAATAGACCAATCATGGGGAAGGCTTATGTTTAATTCATAGACATATTGCCCAAAGATCATGGTTGGATATTTCATATGTTTTCAAAACAATTTCTTACTTTAAAATATATGTATTCATGTTTTGAAACAATTGGATGCAAGACTAGGTGTTAAAATGGATACTCTTATGATCAAAAACCTAGTAGTTTTTAAAGCTTTTGGATTTTTGGCAAATACATGGAAATATAATGATTTTTCATGAAAACATATTTTTCACTGATAGATATACTTAAAAGAAATGTGTTCCCCAAATTTCATGATTTTTTGAATTTTCTGGAATTTTTAATGCATTTCTGAAATTCGGTCTGAAAATCAAAAAATCCCGAAATTCACGTGCCAGTCGACTGGTATCTGAACCAGTCGACTGATGGCTTGAATATCAGACCAGTAAAAGCAAAATTCCGATTTTAAATCAACTTATGGTATTTTCCTTCTATTAGACTTGATGCCATGTGTTTTTAACTTAGTGATAATCTTTTTGATGGTGTCAAAGGGGGAGAAAATATTATGTTTAAGTTAATTATAAAAGGGGGAGAGATTTATGATAGGGAGAAATTTACATAGAGAGTTTCATGGATTAAGGGGGATTTGCATGTTGCTATATCATGTTTATCTTTACATGCTTTCTTACCTTAGAATTTATATCAAATGCTTTTACCTAACTTAAACGGATTGCCACACATCAAAAAGGGGGAGATTGTTAGGGCAATCTCTTGCCGTAATATGGTTTTGATGGTATGGCAAAGGGTTTAAGTTAGTTTGATATGTTGATTTGATATGTGCGTTGAAGTCGTGCAGGACTTAGTAATTCGCACATGGAGCCATGGCGAGTTTCACATATCATGACTCATGCCTTGAGTCGGTGAAGGATAGCTTTGCGGAAGCCATGCGCTTGGAGCATCCGAGGGACCGCCGGACGAGGAGCTTGGAGTGAAGCCGGAGGAAGTAGACTTTGAGGCAAGAGACGCGAAGGAGCATTGCAGAGCCGTGTGCCTGATGCTGCCGAAGGACGTGGCCACGAACGAAGAGAACTTCAAAGGCGAGGGACTCCGAGGGATGAGAGTGAGCGATTGTAACCCGGGAAGGGTAGTTTAATGGGCGGGCCGATCGATGATCACCGACCGATCGCTAAGGGACGCAATGATCGATGTCACCGGTCGACGCATAGAATGGAGTCGACCATTGAGGACTCGACCGTTTGATATCGGTCGATCGATGGGTGTCATCACGATCCGATGTCTGCCGCTGGATAGTATCCAACGCGAAAGCGGCCGTTATTCGGGCCGCCATGGGACTGGGGCCGATCGATGGGTGCACGATCGCTCTGGTCAACGGGAAGAAACCCTCTTCCTCTATAAAAAGGAAGGGGGTAAGGGTTTGGGTGGCTAATGCTTACACTCTAACACTCTCCCAAAGTTCCCTAAAGCTTTCCATCCTCTTACCCAAGCTTATTTTCATTATACTTGTAAGAGGAGTGTTGATTGTAAAGAGGTTACCTCCACCTAGCTTTGTGCAAAGGAGAGATCTAGTGGATAGATTGCGGAGTGATTCACCGTGGATGAATCAGACCGTGGATTAGCGGCGTAGCCGTGAACCACGTTACATCTCCGTGTTTGTATTGCTTGCTTATATTTTGTTTGTCTTTGTTTGTATTTGTATATTCCTCTTGCGCTAACGTTTTGTAGACGAGCAAAATACGACGACCAACGAACGAGGGCTATTCACCCCCCTCTAGCCGGCCATTCATATTCGTACCGATCGTCCAACATGATCGAGGTAGTAGTGAGTATCAAACTTTGGTAGGCATATCAATATTGACTTAATTAAGATAAAATTATTATCTAACATTCAGCACATACACACAAAGCATATATCAACAACATATAAGCTTAAAATGTGACATGGTTATGGCCGAAATTTACTATCTCGCCAAGCTAAAGAGAAGAGCGATGGGTAAACCTAGGTATAACATCTTCTTCAAGTGCATCCTTTGGTTGTTGTGTGTTGTTTGCATCCTTCTTGTAACTTCATCCTCCAATAGATTTTTTACTCTCATTTCATACATTACAAAATAAGAATACTCAAGTTACATTCGAGTCTAAATCTAGTTTTATTTACAACTAGGAAAAATATGGAGGAAGGCATGACACATAGACCGTATTATGAATTACAACATGTACACGCAACACAACCACAATCTCATCGGGGTTAAGGGTCATAACCATGCACCATAGAATACATCATTCACAAAGATCTATGACATGCAGATTTTATTATGATGCTAAAAATGACTTATAAGCCACTACGACATCGCGGCCCCGCTAGCCGATTAGTCTAACATTGAATGAGTCTCTACCCTTAGTCCAACATAATGAACCCGAGACCCTTGCTTGCCTCTATTCGCAGCAATTTTGGGTGATAGATTCGAACAGCAAACATGTTGTTCGATCAACAAATATGTCATGCACATGTTGTTGCACAAAATCACCCAAACAATCGTACATGCACTCATAATAAATTTCTTATTCAAAATTTTATATCACATATAAAATAACATACAACGATCTTTATGTATACACAAGTGGTTCTGATGCCACTGTTGGGATCTTTTGCAAAATAAATGTAAACGCAGTGGGAAAAAAAACTTGATTCCTCTAGATATCCATGTTTATACATAAAGGATATTGTATCTTTTAACTACATCTTGGTCGAGAAATTACCCTTGTAGCGTAACCCTTCGCGTCTCGACAGTAACTTCTTGATGTCGGATCTTAGCACAATCAGAATGTCCGCGCCTCTACGGTATCCACACAAATACTATTTTAGAGAAGGAGACAAAACCTTTGGTTGTGCTAGCAACCACACCAAAGCTATCCACTAAAGACAAGATTTTGGCCAAGAAGAAGGGAGAAGGTAAATGGGAAAAGGCCTACATGGCAAAGAGAGGATCCATATCTCTCACTCACGTTTTTGGAGAGCTTAAATCCCATTTCTCATGCATTAACCCCTTTGAAAGTAACATTGAGCATTAAATATCATTTCATGCATTAACCTTTTTGCATGCAAAGTTTGAGAATAAATCTCATTTCATGAATTAATCCCTTTGCATGCATCATTAAACATTAAATTCTATTTCATCCATTAACCTTTTTGCATGCAACGTTTGAGAATAAATCCCATTTCATGCATTAATTCCATTGCATGCAACATTAAACATTAAATCCCATTTTATGCATTAACCCTTTTGCATGCATGGTTGAGGAGGCTTCTCAAATTCCAATTGCATGCATTAATCCCATTTGCATGCATGATTAATCATCAATAATCATGCTAACCTTCTTCAATTGGTTTCACTTGAGTCTAACTCAAATAAATCAATTTGAGTCCAACTCAAGTTTGGGCAAGCAATGAGTCTAACTCATTCTAGTCCATTCAATTAACTAATGATTCATTTAGTTAAACTAAGATGATCCTATCTCCAAAATAATGTGTTCTTTGTGTGTGACCCAATAGATTCTTTCAACGTTAGCAATGTTTTTAAAACCCCTTTTAGAAATATAAGCAATGAGTGACATCTAGCAATGCATCATTGCTACCTAAGTGGCAAGAATGTCGAGATCCGATATAACCTTAATGTGGCTACTATAATATATAACATTGTCCTTCTATCCTCGATATCTAGATCGATTAATGAGGCATAGATCGTTTCATCCTCTTATTAATCTTTGTGCTCTTGATCCCAAGTAGACTCACTCAAACAAATGAGCTCAATATCTCATATTGACTCATTTGAGCATGGTCATGCATTTCGTGGTCCTACTCTATCAAGAGGCCTAAAGATATCACTCCCATCATATGGGAGGGATAGATCACATCTACATCACTCATATCTCTCTACATAATTCGTTACATACCGAGTGATCGCCTTTATAATCCACCCTATTACAGGTGACGTTTGATGATACCAAAGTACATAACTCCTTATATAGAGAACCGTAGTAATTTTAGTTCTAAGGACTAATACCAATAGTCACTATGAGAAAGTTTATGACACTCATATGACGATCCATGAAACTTTCTCATGATGGGTAAATTCAGTATATATTCTCTAATATATACCCATGTCTCAACGTGATATCACATATCCATGACTTGTGAGATCAAGTCATCAATTGACATACATGCTAGTCTCAATGCATTAATATTGCCATTGTATATTAATGCATGACTAGGAATATTTAAGAATAGTGTTCTCTACAGCCTCTTATGATCAATTCTACCAATTGATGTGTTGTAGATAAGAACCTAGTTTATATTTATTCGACTGGCTCAAGCATGAAGTAAATATAATAACTAAACTATGCCTTTATTATTTATAGAATATGATACATAAGTCCATAGTGAATCATCACATAATTATCTCTAGGGCTTACTACTAACAATATTTACCATCATTCCATGTTCTCTCTGCCAACTCTTTGTTTGCAGTTGAATGACCAAGATGACAGTCGACTAAAGGCTATTGGCAGTCGACTAATCCTACCATCAGTCGATTGCTGAGGGTCATCTATCGACTGTTATTCAAACTAGTCAGTTCGTAGAAAGTCAAGATAAGCTCAACCAAAATTTGGGAAATGAGGCTCTTTGACCCAGATATGAATCTCAACGAGCTAGGGATTGAAGGGCTATAAAAGAAGGGGGTATTCACCCTTTTGGATCATCCATTCTTGCTCCCAAAGTGCTCCTACGACACCAAGCTTCAATGACAATGCTACGCCGCCACTACACCTACTTCACGCTGAGCTTCAATCTTCTAAGTCGGTAGTCTTTATTTTGTTGTCTTACTTTTGTGTATTTCGAGCTTTCAATTACAAAGAGGAGATGTAGGCTTGTTGCCTCTTCCTCTAGCTTTTGTTTTCTTGTTATTGTTGTCTCCTACCTTCAATGAGGGGGAGACTTATAATGAATTACCCTATCGTACGCGGTCTATGTTGGGATGTATACTAAAAGCCTAGCTTTTGTATGAACATCTTCATTTTGAAATAAGAATCACATGATCATTATTTTCATTTTATATTTATGCATATTATCTGATACCTTACATTATAGATAACATTGTGTGTGGTATCGCACAGAAGATCATGTTATCAGTTCCTTGTATAGCATAAGTAGAGGCTCACAACCAAGATGGTTTGGACAAACTATTGACATGGTTGCAGTGTAATTTGGTATTGCTTTATCTTGGACATAGAATTACACTAGTACACTTTGTATATACTGAGCAGGACCAATTTATAGGTGATTCAATTTATACTGGCTATATAATTAAATCAGACCTCAGATATTATGGTGTACATGCTCTTAATTCCAATATAATAACAGACACATGTACTTAGTATTTATTTCTTTGATTTACCAATGGGCGAGATTTATGTGTTAAATTGATAGGCCTGATAAGTTGGAAAATAATATTATTTACATGGTGTGCGGTTGATTATAGGAGGAAACCATGTCCTATACACTAGGATGATGATGTTCCCTTGAGGAGATCATAAAGTTCATCATGTAAATCCTACAGGTGGACTTGGTCCATCATGATGATAAGGATGAGTTGTACTATAAATGGAGCTAGATATTGATTAATTAAATTGTCAGTAATTTAATTAATTAATGGATATTCGATATCATAAACACGTGAGAGATATGTTGGGGATTGTTGGAACACTAGAGGGGGGTGAATAGCATCTTGCTATAGTCGATGGAATACATTCGCGTGTTCGTCTACAATTTTTGTTAGCGCGCAACGGAATAATGATAATAAAGCAATAACGAATATACAAACACGCAAACACACAAATATTTAACGTGGTTCGGAACGGAACGGTTCCTACTGAAGGTAGGAAACTTCGCTTCCCACTTCAACTCAGTCGCTTGTTCAAAGCGATCCCATCGATGTCCCCAGAAAAAAAAAATAATCCTGCATAAAAGGGATCACCCAAGCAACTGTTTTATCGTCATGCTATTCGATTAGAGTAGTCACTTGATCAAACTTGTTGTTCAAGCCACCAACCTCTATTCTACGAATAGCTGCGGAATAGACGTTGTACGGATCGCCGGATTTTGTGTTTATATTCGGGGTCCAAGTTATTTTAGCCTTTAAAATAGAATACTATAAGCATATATAATTGAAAAACAATTATAGACATATTACAAAAGAATATAAACAATCGATATACCTCTCGATCTTCTATTGTATGTCCTTCCTCCTTTTGGATGTCGTGTGGGCGACGATCTACCAAAAGTCGAAGCTCCTAGATCACCAATATTCCTTCCTTGCTTGCTCCGAACAAGAGGAAGAATAAGAAACAAAGAACTTCTCCTTCTTTCAACCAACCACCAAGCTCCAAGCTTGGTGCTTGCCACGGGCCAAGAAGGAGAACAAGGAGAGTGAACGCCGGCCAAGACTCTAAGGGAAGAGACCCTAGACTTCTTTCCACCGGCCAAGGAGAAGAGAGGAGGAGGTTTGGATGCTAGCAAAGGGAGAGGAAGCAAACCTTGGGCACCGGCCAACTAGGAAGAGGAAGAAGAAAATGAAAAAACTTCCTTATTTGTGGCCGCCCAACACCTCCAAACCCTAAGCCTCTCAAACCCTAATCCTATTCCTTCTCTAATTGGAATTCCTCATTGCCGCCCACCCTAAAGCCTCCTTTTATAGAGTTAGGGATAAGCCTTATTTTAATCTACACCATTGGTTCTAGGGATTTAATCTCAACCGTCGGATCTAGAGATTTAATCTCAACCGTCGGATCTAGAGATTTAATCTCTACCGTTGGATCTAGAGTTTTGTTTTCATCCATTGGATCTAGGCTTCATGAGGTATTAATAGGCTACAATAGTGACCATGAGGAGGAGTTGGATCTTGGCCACCCAATGGATCAAGCCCACATAAAGTCCGATTCATTAATGATAATCCAATCCACTAAAGGATTATCATTGTTCTACCTCACCAACCTCCATAAGTTAATATGGGTTCCATATATTATTTGTACATTTTCCCCCCATGTTTAAGATCTCGAATGTCCGTCGATCAGTTAATTTACTGACCATTAATTAATCAATATCTAACTCCATGAGTAGTACCACTCAACCTTTTCATCATGCCGGGCCAAGTCCACTTGCAGGGTTTACATGATGAACCTTATGAGCTCCTCAAGGGGACATCATCATCCTAATATATAGGACACGGTTTCCTCCTATAATCAATGACACACCATATAAATAATTTTATTTCCCAACTTACCGAGCCTATCGATTTAATCTATAAATCTCGCTCATTGGTAAATAAAAGAAATGAATACTAAGTATATGTGTTTGTTATTATATCGGGATTAAGAGTATATACAATATAATATCTGAGGTCCGATTCGATTATGTAGTCAGCAATAAATCGAATCACCTCTAAGTCGGTCCTTCTCAATACACACAAAGTGCACTAGTGTGATTCTATGGTCAAGATAAACCAATACCAAATCACACTATAACCATACCAATGGTTTGTCCAAAGCCATCTCGGTTGTGAGCCTATACTTATACTTTACAAGGAGCCGATAACATGATCTCCCGTGTGACACCACACACCATGTTATCTACAATGTAATGTATTAGATAATATGCATAACCATAAATATGCAAACAATGATCATGTGATTCTTATTTCAAAATAAAGATGTTCATACAAAACATAGACTTTTCAGTATACATCCCAACAATCTCCCACTTATACTAAAAGACTATGATGTCCTCAAACTGTCATACATCTAATTCTCATTCCCTCCACATGCCTATCAAAAGCTCTCGCCGGAAGGGCCTTAGTGAAAGGATCTGTCAGGTTATCCTTCGATGCAATCTTGGCCACAACAACTTCTCCTCTCTTTATGATTTCTCGTATCAGGTGGTACTTGCACTCTATGTGTTTACTTGCCTTATGGGCTCATGGTTCCTTCGAGTTTGCAACTGCACCACTATTATCACAATAAATTGTAATAGTTCATGGCAAATCAGGAATCACATCCAAGTCCATCAGGAAGTTCCTGAGCCACACAACTTCTTTGGCCGCCTCAGAGGCTGCCACATACTCAGCTTCCATGGCGGAGTCTGCCACGCATTTTTGCTTGACATTCCTCCATACAATGGTTCCACCTCCCAAAGTAAACACAAAACCTGAGGTAGACTTACTGTTATTCCTATATGATTGGAAGTTGGAATCTGTATAATCCACAGGGAGTAATTGGTCTGCCTGGTAAACTAGCATATAATCCCTAGTCCTTCTCAAGTACTTCAATATATGCTTTACCGCAGTCCAATGTCCCTGTCATGGATTACTCTGATATCTACTGACCATGCCCACGGATAAGCAGATATCTAGTCTCGTACATAGCATCGCATACATGAGGCTTCCTACTGCCAAAGCATAAGGAACCGCCTTCATCTCCTCTATCTCCTCAGACATTCTAGGACACATCTCTTTAGATAAAGGAACTCCATGCCTGAAAGATAGTAAACCCTTCTTGGAGTTCTGCATGCTAAAACGATCCATAATGGAGTCTATGTATGAAGTTGGAGATAAGCACAACATCCTTTTCTTGCGATCCCTTATAACCTTGATCCCAATGATGTGTCCCACTTCTCTCAAGTCCTTCATATCAAATTGTTTGGACAACCATACCCTTACGTCCAATAACACCTTGACATTGTTCCCAATTAACAAAATGTCATCTACGTATAGTACAAGAAATACCACTACATTTCTGTCACATCTCTTGTATACACAAGACTCATCTGGACAATGAATAAATCTATAAGACTGGATTACCTCATCAAAGCGGATGTTCCATGACCTCGAAGCTTGCTTCAATCCATAAATGGACCGATTAAGCTTACACACAAGATGCTCTTTGCCCTTTTCAATGAATCCCTCTGGTTACTTCATATAGATGTTTTTCTCAAGACTTCCATTAAGGAAAGCTGTCTTGACATCCATCTGCCACACCTCATAATCCATATGAGCTGCAATGCATAAGAGAATCCGGATAGACTTAAGCATGACTACCAGCGAAAAGGTATCCTCATAATCGATACCCTCTTTCTGAGTATACCCTTTCGCAACAAGCCTTGCTTTGAAGGTCTCAACCTTCCCGTCTATTCCTCTCTTTCTTTTGTAGATCCACTTACAACCAATGGTTTTTACACCATTGGGTGGTTCTACTAGCTTCCAGAACTGATTTGAATCCATAGATTCAATCTCAGCATTCATTGCACTTTGCTAAGATACTGCATCTTTATCTTGGATTTCCTCGTCATATGTCTAGGGATCAGGTTCATGTTCGCCAGGGATCAAATCTGAAGATTCTCCCAAGAACATGAATCTATCAAGTTGTCCCATAACCCTCCCACTACGACGAGGTATCACCTGTGTATCCTCTATGACACGCGGTGTAGTGACTTGTGGTATATCCTCTTGTACCGGTGGTACTGAAGAAGTGACTTCCCCTTTTAATTCCTCCAGAACAATCTTACTTATGGGCTTGTGGTTCATTACATAGTCTTCCTCTAGAAATCTGACATTCGTGCTAACGATCACCCTCTGATCTCTAGGACTATAAAACAAACCTCCTTTTGTTCCTCTAGGATAACAAACGAACATGCATACTTCTGTACGAGGTTCCAACTTATCAGCATCTGCCTTCAACACATGTGCTGGACTCCCCCAAATTCGAATATGTCTTAGACTAGGCTTTCACCCAGTCCATAATTCTATTGGAGTAGAAGGCACTGATTTAGATGGAACCAAGTTTAGAATGTACACCGTCGTATCTAGAGCATATCCCTAGAACGAATTTGGTAACTCAGAATAACTCATCATTGATCTAACCATCTCTATAAGAGTCATATTCCTTCGCTCTGCTACACCATTCTACTGGGGTGTGCCAGGTGCAGACAATTGGGATTGAATCCCAGTCTCTAATAAGTAAATCCTAAACTCTCCCAAGAGGTACTCACCACCACGATCAGATCGCAGTGTCTTGATACTTTTACCTTGACGTTTCTCCACATCAACCTTGAATTCTTTGAACTTGTCAAAGTATTCAGACTTGCGGCGCATCAAGTAAATGTATCCTTATCTCGAATAATCGTCTATAAAAGAGACGAAATACTCAAAACCACCTCTAGCCTAGATAGAAATAGGACCACACAAATCAGAATGAACTAATTCTAACACATCTTTGGCTCTATACCCCTTGGCCTTAAAAGGCCTCTTGGTCATTTTACCCTCCTAGCAAGATTCGCAGGTTGGGAAATCTTCCACCACTAATGAACCCAGAGGTCCATCAGCTATCAACCTTTGGATTCTGCTTAGGTTAATATGACCAAGCCTAAGATGCCAAAGATATATTTGGTTCATCTTCGAAGGTTCTTTTCTCTTATTGGAATTAGAAGATGAGTTATTAACTTCAATTTGCATCGTGGGAGCTTTTGGTTCAAGTGTGTATAAATTTTCTATCAATGCACTCGAACAGATAATCTCCCTATTCCTTTTTTATAATAACTCTATCATTAAAAGAAATAGAATATCCATCCATAAACAATTTAGAACCCGAAATTAAATTCTTTCTAAATAAAGGTACATAAAGGCAATTCTTAATAACCAAAAATTTATTTTTCTCAAAAGATAAATAAACATCTCCCACTGCAACAGCCGCCACTTTCGTGACATTACCCAAGTATACGGTAATCTCCCCCTTAGTCAGTCGTCTGGTTTTCTGGAACCCCTGCAAAGTATTGCAGACATGATTAGTGGCTCCCGTATCTACACACCAGGTACCGGTAGATAACACCGCTAAACATGTTTCAACGACTAGACCAAAAGTATACCTTTGTTCTGCTTGTGGTTGGGGCAGTCCTTCTTCCAGTGTCCAGTCTGCTTACAAGTGAAGCACTTGCCTTTCGGCTTCTTCACTCCTCTCTGAGTTCCTCCCACCGCCTTTGCCCCAGCTTGTTTCTTCTTCTTCTTGCCTTTCGGCTTAGAAGTAGAAACCTTTTGGGCAACCATGGCTTGTGCCTGAGCACTCTGACGAAATAGCCCCTCTGCCGCCTAGAGTTTTGTCAGAAGCTTCACCAACGAATACAACCTCTTGTTCATGTTGTAGTTCAAGCAAAATTGCTCAAAACTCCTAGGTAGAGACTGGAGAATGATATCGACCTGGGTTTTCCCATCAATCTCAGCTCTGAAGACTTCCAACTCATTCAAATGAGCCATCATCTTGAGAACATGATCCCTCACGAGTGTTCCCTCGATCATGGTGGTCGTCATCAAGTTCCTAATGACTTTCTACCTAGCAGCCCGATTCTGGTGTCCAAAAAGCTATTTGAGATTGAGCATCATGTCATAAGGAGTGGGCATGACTTGATGCTGATGTTGCAGTACATTTGACATAGATGTCAAAATGTAACACCACGCCATCTCATCGGCCTTAATCCACTTCTTATAACTCTCCTTCTCCTTTTCCCCAGAATCATCCGCAGGCTTAGGAGGGCACTCTTCGAGGAGTATATATTTGTATTCCTCAACAGTCAAGACAATGTCAAGATTCCTCTTCCAATCAACATAGTTGGGTCCAGTAAGTTTATTTTCTTTCAGTATCACAACAAGCGGGTTGAAAGTTATTTTGAAAGAAAACCTAAGAATCACATAGATAAAAACATTAGATTTCAAAAAAATTTTGATTCCTCAAACAATAAAATTTTAAAATCAACCAACACCTCAAAACATCGAGAATATCGTATGCCACGATAGTGTGGACGTATACGAATTCTACAGTTGTAAGAGGAGGTTTTACCCATTAATTTTACTATCTTGTCAACCTAACCTTTTGACAAGTAAAATTAATAGTTGGTTCCTCTTCGGCCCTACAAATAAAAGCAGTGACTCCGATGGGGAGGATATTTATATTTGTATCTAAGTTTTCACCATTACTCAGTACCAAGGTAATTATCTCGGGTTATGTGTCTTCCGATGGGGAAGTACACACGCTCCTTAATAATTTCCTATAACCATATTCAACCTTGTGATCTGCAAACAAACTCATCTGATGGGGAGGAAGGCACTCAGAGCTGAAGCGCAAGTTTGTTTGCCTCACATGTCAAATCGTAATGGATGCCATGAGAATTTATAAAAATATCCCTCTCCCACTTAGTAATTTGAAATTGAGGAATTTTCTAGCCTACGACATGCATATCAAATAATAAGCAATAAATATGAAAAATAAATATTTTCCAATTATTATGACTTTTGTCTTCAATATGTCTCCCGTCGTGTCGTCATCTCGTCCGCTCCTCCCTACGCCATGTACAAGCCATCCAGACATCCGAGCCGAGACTAAAAAATATTTTAATTTACATCCATCGATCCTATATACTCCATGAGGGAGTGTACATAAAATTTAGATCGAAAGTAAACTAAAATAAAAGGAGTGGCTAAACAATGTTGTATCTAATTTACAAAAATTAAATACTAGCCTCGTCAACCCCGAGGATTTAACAAAATATACAATTATACACATAAAATCACATACACACATATGGCCATAATAGTTGGATCCTATGTCTGCAACCAAAGAGTTAACCAACGCAAATCCTACTATTATCCGACACATATAATATATGAAAAGTGCATAAAAGTAACCGAATCCTAAACACATAAAATCAAAAACCGTGGCTCTGATACCACTTGAAGGTAGGAAACTTCGCTTCCCACTTCAACTCGGTCGCTTGTTCATGGCGATCACATCGATGTCCCCGGATTTAAAAAAAATTAATCCTAGACAAAAGGGATCACCCAAGCAACTGTTTCATCATCGCGCTATTCGATTAGAGTAGTCACTTGAACAAACTTGTTGTTCAAGCCACCAACCTCTATTCTACGAATAGCCACGGAATAGACGATGTACGGATCGCCGCCTTTTGTATTTATATTCGGGTTTCAAGTTATTTTATCCATAAAAATAGAATACTACATGCATATATAATTGAAAAAAAATTATAGACATGTTACAAAAGAATATAGACAATCGATATACCTCTCGATCTTCTATTGTATGTCCTTCCTCCTTTTGGACGTCGTGTGGGCAACAATCTACCAAAAGTCGAAGCTCCTAGATCACCAATCTTCATTCCTTGCTCACTCCGAACAAGACGAAGAATAAGAAATAATGCACTTCTCCTTCTTTCAACCAACCACCAAGCTCCAAGCTTGGTGCTTGCCGTCGGCCAAGAAGGAGAACAAGGAGAGTGAACGCCGGCCAAGACTCTAAGGGAAGAGACCCTAGACTTCTTTCCACCAGCCAAGGAGAAGAGAGGAGGAGGTTTGGACACCGGCAAAGGGAGAGGAAGCAATCCTTGGGCGCCGGCCAACTAGGAAGAGGAAGAAGAAAAGGAAAAAACTTCCTTATTTGTGGCCGCCCAACACCTCCAAAGCCTAAGCCTCTCAAACCCTAATCCTATTCCTTCTCTAATTGGAATTCCTCCTTGCCGCCCACCCTAAAGCCTCCTTTTATAGAGTTAGGGAAAAGCCTTGTTTTAATCTCCACTATTGGTTCTAGGGATTTAATCTCAACCATTGGATCTAGAGATTTAATCTCAACCGTCAGATCTAGAGACTTAATCTCTACCATTGGATCTAGAGTTTTGTTTTCATCCATTGGATCTAGGCTTCATGAGGAATTAATAGGCTACAATAGGGACCATGAGGAGGAGTTGGATCTTGGCCACTCAATGGATCAAGCCCACATAAAGTCTGATACATTAATGATAATCCAATCCACTAAAGGATTATCATTGATCTACCTCACCAACCACCATAAGTTAATATGGGTTCCATATATTATTTGAACATTTTTTCTCCCCGTGTTTAAGATCTCGAATGTCCATCGATTAATTAATTTACTGACCATTAATTAATCAACATCTAACTCCATGAGTAGTACCACTCAACCTTTTCTTCATGCCGGACCAAGTCCACCTGCAGGGTTTACATGATGAACCTTATGAGCTCCTCAAGGGGACATCATCATCCTAATATATAAGACACCATTTTCTCCTATAATCAACGACACACCATATAAATAATATCATTTTCCAACTTACCGAGCCTATCGATTTAATCTATAAAGTTCGCTCATTGGTAAATAAAAGAAATGAATACTAAGTATATGTGCCTGTTATTATATCGGGATTAAGAGTATGTACAATATAATATCTGAGGTCCGATTCGATTATGTAGTCAGCAATAAATCGAATCACCTCTAAGTCAGTCCTGCTCAATACACACAAAGTGTACTAGTGTGATTCTATGGTCAAGACAAACCAATACCAAATCACACTACCACAATACCAATGGTTTGTCCAAAGCCATCTCAGTTGTGAGCCTATACTTATACTTTACAAGGAGCCGATAACATGATCTCTCATGTGACACCACACACCATGTTATCTACAATGTAATGTATTAGACAATATGCATAACCATAAATATGCAAACAATGATCATGTGATTCTTATTTCAAAATAAAGATGTTCATATAAAAGATAGACTTTTCAATATACATCCCAACACCTACTCCACGGATCGAGCTCTAAAGAGCTCTAGTGATGCACACACAATCACTAATCACAAATACTCCTTCTCAACACAAGTCGGAGACGGAGAAACCTCGTACAAATGTTCTTACCACAATAAGAAATAGATACAAGCAATTACAATAAGGAAATACAATGCAAGTAAAGAAAACTACTTTACAATTGCCCTTTTGGATGCTTGATCTTTTGGTTGCTTGAAGAATGGCCTTGGAGACCCTGATTTGTAGCAACAAATCGCCCTAAGGATGCTCAAGAATTGTTTTCTTTTTCCTCCTTCACGAGCTCCATTTAAAGCTTCTACCTGTGCTGGAAAATACCGATCAGTCGATTGCTCGGGACTATCAGTCGACTGATGCCACTGTTATCGTGACACATCGGCAAGATCCACATTGGAAAAATCAATGGATCCATCATCAGTCAACTGATCAAGCCATTACTCGATTGCTGACCGCAGCGGTCGAGTGAGACTCCATTATGTGCTCTAAAACCCGAGCACCAGTCGACTAATTACACGATCAGTCGACTGCTCAGCCGATCAGTCGACTGCCTTCCTCTAGTAGTCGACTGCTAGGCCAGTTTCTATAGTCAAACCCTAGTTGACTCTCACCAGTCGACTGTCATATGGCACTAGTCGACTTGCACACCTCAAACATGAGGTTTTAGCCCAAGTATGGTTCCCCCATACTTGCTAGACCACCCTTAGCCTAGACCTAAGCCTTCTAGCCACCTCCATCAGCATCACGCCTCTCGGATCCCTACAAGTCATCCATGACTTGTTCATCCATCGCGCTAGCCTTCAAGTGCTTCCATCGGCTATGTCATGCTAACGGTGTCTACACTGCCAAGGCACATTGGACTTACGCCGCCAAGACTTCGCTTGGACTTTACGCCGCCAACCATTGGACTTATGCTGCCAAGACTCAATCTTGGACTTTACGCCGCCAATATCAAACCCCTTGGACTTCTCAAATGCCAAGACTCAAGCTTGGACTTTCCCTTGCCAACCCATTTTGGACTTTCCATGCCAAGACCCATGCTTGGACTTTTCCTTGCCAAGACCCATGCTTGGACTTTACATGCCAAGTACTCAAGACTTGGACTTTCCAAATGTCAAGTGTCCCACTTGGATTTTTCCCAAATGCCAAGTGTCCCACTTGGACTTTCCATGCCAAGTACCCATGACTTGGACTTTCCCATGACAATTACATTGTCATATGTTTTTGTCGAACATCAAAACATCTCTCGAGTAAAGCTTGAGTCCTGGTCAATCATGACCTGGGCCGATTGCACCAACAATCTCCCCCATTTTGATGTTTGACAAAAACCAAACAAACCATTGAGTTAGACCATCTAACTCAAACCAATCTTCCCCATCAATTTTTCCAATTGATGTCATTCTCTCAATAAGTTTTCCCCCAAAAACATTCTCCCCCTTTTTGACTAACATCAAAAAGGTTCTCTCCAAGGAGGTCAATGTCTCATGTCCCAATGAGATCTTACAATCTCCCCCTTGGTCCAATAATACCTAGGATGCCTACCATCTTCCTAGTGATACATCCCATATCACTCAAGAGAGGTATACACTCTCCCAATTTCCAATTTGGGTATCTCAAAATCCCTTTTTCTCCTCCCATGAGGAAAAATGTCATCCATCATCCCATGATGGATACCTCCCCCTAAAGGCTTGCTCCCCCTTGACCATTGCACCAACAATGTCCTTGGGAAGTCTCTAAGTCAATAGGAACTCTAAACCATCAAAATTAAGGTTCAAAGTTCAAACATGAACTTTCCTACCCTTAAATTTGATACATCGACCTAACACCTTTCCTAATCCATATCCAATGGATTTTCACCCTTTAAAATGCTTCCCAAAGCATATCCTAGGGTTAGAAGTGGTTAGGGACCTTAACCATAGCTGAACACGGGCTAAACAATCTTGTTTTCCCGAAATCAACATTGGCAGTCGACTCTCTCACTACCGATCATTGCCATCATCGATCGCCACTAAGGGGCTGATCGATAATCAAATATCGTAATTTGATTATCAAAAATGAAATTCAAAAAATCATAAATAATTATACATAATTCAAAAAATCATGAAAATTCATACGTATAATACTTATGACCAATACAATGAGTGAAAAATGTTTGAAAATTATTTTACCCATAAAATAATGAGTTTGATACAAAATCTAAAAGTGAATACAAACTTCAAAGTTTTAGCTCACTTTGTATCAATCTCATCAATGGTGATTGCTATAAAAAGATAGACTTCACCAAGGTTTTTCAAAAGGATTTTAAAATGTTTTCAAAACCTTATTTTGGATCATATTCCTTGGGCTCAATGTACATGACTTGTACACAAGCTTTCCCAATGATCCACCCAATTAAATTAGATGAGTTTTAGTTCATCTAGATGCAAAAACTATGCACCTTGAACTTAACTCATATCCTAGCATCTCACATGTATCTAGGGTGTATAAATACACATACATATCAATGTAATGTGAGATGTGGGTTTTGTTCTCCTTAATCCAGGGTTTCATGCATTTTTCTAAGGCAACTCTACTTGATTCCCTTATAAATGGGACTGCAAGTCATGCCATTGTCCTTAAATCAATTTTAATCAATTTAAATGCATGAAATGATCTTGACATAAAGATAGCACTAATTAAGCATGGCCAATGATCATGATCTCATGGCATATGATTAAATCTAAAAACACATGACATTTTATCCTTAATCCTAAATGTGATCATGACATATAAATGATAAAAATAAACATGATGTCATGACATGTTATATGGTAAATCAAGCAAGGCATATAAAATGAATAGGTATAATAATACCTAAATATTAATATTAATTGTCATTTGATATAATTAAGTATATTTTGCCATAATATCACTTTTCTCCCTAGTGTGCCAAAAACCCAAAATGGCACACTATAACCTCCAATCCTAAATTGTGTCAATTCAATTGATTTTTCATAATCCCAAAAATACATTGGCAACTCCTAAAATCTTTTAGGATCACAATATCAATTCTATTTTTAAGTTATCCATAACCTTGAAAATATCCTAAAGTGTCACCTTTACAATGGTTAGGTTAACAACCCTTCCATTTAAAATTGGCACACCCTAAACCCATCTAGCGTGAAACAATCATGCTCTTAGGAACTCAAAACTTATTTGAGCTCCTAGGGTTAACTAGGTATTCCTTAGGGATGACCTCCCTAGATACCCTCCAAATGACCCTTCTAGGCTTGTTAGCCTTGGTCATTGTGGTCTTACCTAGGTTGACTCTCTGGGTAACTCCCCTTGCAACCTTCTTAGTGGCTTTCCTCGATTTCCTTGAAACCCTAACCACTAGGCACATACCTTGGTCAACTCTAGGGATGACTTCCCAATTGACCTTGGTCTTCCTAGACCTAGTTTGTGTTCCATAATCTAATGGAACACTATGATAAGCCACCTTAGGCTTAGGTTTGTGACTCAAACCTTGCTTGCCCTTAGTTGACTTTTGTCTCTTAGGTCCTAGGTGTTGACTTTGACTTTTGGACCTAGACTTTTAATCATTTGATCCTTAAAATTAATTTTGTATATTCCTAAGGGTCTTCTCAAGTTTCTCAAGCCTTGACCTCAAGGCTTGATTTTCAATCTCTAATTGCTCAATTTTAGAATTTTGATTTAATCCTTGGCCATGGTTCTTCCTAGGAATATGCCTAGTCCATTTAGGGTTAAAGCCTAGGTGCTCTTGTATGTTCCTAATAGATTCCCTAGGTAAGGTTTTTCTAGGGACATTAGTCCCAAATTTCTCCTTATTTCCTAAGTGGACACTTTTAGCTCCTAAAAAAAAATATTTATCTCTAGCATGCTTTTCATGATGAATTGCAAGAGAATTAAAATTCCTAGCATGCTTTTGACTTTTAAATTTAGAAGGTGCATTATTAAAATATACCTTAGGGTTAGCCTTAGCTCCCCCTACTTGTGATGCTCCCCTTTGAGTCTTTTTCTCCCCCTTTGTGCATTGATTCCGGTAGTGTCCTGATTGCTAGCATTTGAAACAAATCACTTGCTCCTTGCTTTTGGTTGTTGGGGGACGGACATCCTTAACTTTTGGTGCCGGTGGAGCTTTTCTTACTCTCTTTGGGCATTTGCTCTTGTAATGCCCACTTTCCCTACACTCAAAGCAAATTATATGATTTTTATTTAAACCTAAATTTCTTAAGTTACCTAGTTCGGTGGTGAGGGTTTCCGGAGTTTGAGCTTCTTCATCTTGACCAGATGTGGAAGGCTCTTCTTGAGGTTGCTCCGGTGTAGATGTTCTAATCTCCTCCCCCTCAATCCTAGAGGTTGAGGTTTCTTCTAATTCTACCTCTTCCACCACTTCTTCCTCCTCGGATGTCGAACACTCCTCAATCTCTGAATCCTCACTTTCTTGTGAGGATGAGCTCTCTTCCTCATCCTCCTCATCTTCTTGGATTGAGTGAGGTTCTTCATGGAATTTTGCCAATTTGTTCCATACCTCCTTGGCGTCTTTACAATCCCCTATCTTGATCAAAATATCATTAGGGATTATATTAAGCAAAATACCCATTACTTATTGTTGATGTTATAGTATCGGAGTTGTTCTTGGCTCCAATTCTTCTTCTTGATTTTTCTTCCTTCTTCGTCTTTTGGAGTGTCAAAACCTACTAAGACACTAATCCAATTATCAAAGTCACACATTAGAAAATGCATCATTCTACCTTTCCAATATACGAAATCTTCGCGGTCAAAGGAAAGCAGAACGTTGATGTCATCACCCAATCTCTCCTTGAATTCCATGTTGTTCCCTCTAGCTTCCTCCCTCGGATGTGAAGCCGGTGAAGAGAGACCCGCTCTGATACCACTTGTTGGGGATCGTTGGAACGCTAGAGGGGGGTTGAATAGCGTCGTGCTATACGTCGATGGAATACGTTCGCGTGTTCGTCTACAATTTTCATTAGCACGTAGCGGAATAATGATAATAAAGCAATAACGAATATACAAACACACAAACACACAAATATTTAATGTGGTTCGGAACCGAATGGTTCCTACTCCGCGGATCGAGCTCTAAAGAGCTCTAGTGATGCACACGCAATCACTAATCACAAATACTCCTTCTCGATACAAGTCAAAGGCGGAGAAACCTCGTACAAATATTCTTACAACAAAAAGAAATAGATACAAGCAATTACAATAAGGAAATACAATGCAAGTAAATAAAACTACTTTACAATTGCTCTTTTGGATGCTTGATCTTTTGGTTGCTTGAAGAATGGCCTTGGAGACCTTGATTTATAGCAACAAAATGCCCCAAGGATGCTCAAGAACCGTTTTCTTTTTCCTCTTTCATGAGCTCCATTTAAAGCTTCTACCTGTGCTGGAAAATGCCGATCAGTCGACTGCTCGGGAACATCAGTCGACTGATGCCACTGTTGTCATGAGACAACGGCTAGATCCACACTGGAAAAATCCAACGGATCCATCATCAGTTGACTGATTATGACCATTAGTCGACTGATCAAGCCATCACTCGACTGCTGACCACAGCGGTCGAGTGAGACTCCATTCTATGCTCTAAAACTCGAGCACCAGTCGACTGATCATATAATCAGTCGATTGCTCAGTCAATCAGTCGACTGCCTTCCTCTGGTAGTCGACTGTTAGGCTAGTTTCTGTAGTCAAACCCTAGTTGACTCTCACCAGTCGACTGTCATATGACACCAGTCGACTTGCACACCTCAAACATGAGGTTTTAGCCCAAGTATGGTTCCCCCATACTTGCTAGACCACGCTTAGCCTAGACCTAAGCCTTCTAGCCACCTCCATCAGCCTCATGCCTCTTGAATACTTCCAAGTCATCCATGACTTGTTCATCCATCGTGCTAGCCTTCAAATGCTTCCATCGGCTATGTCATGCTTACAGTGTCTACACCGCTAAGGCACATTGGACTTATGTCGCCAAAACTCCACTTGGACTTTACGCCGCCAACCATTGGACTTATGCTACCAAGACTCAAGCTTGGACTTTCCCATGCCAACCCATGTTGGACATTCCATGCCAAGACCCTTGCTTGGACTTTTTCTTTCCAAGACCCATGCTTGGACTTTACATGCCAAGTACTCAAGACTTGGACTTTTCAAATGCCAAGTGTCCCACTTGGACTTTCCATGCCAAGTACCCATGACTTGGACTTTCCCATGACAATTACATTGTCATATGTTTTTGTCGAACATCAAAATATCTCTCGAGTCAAGCTCGAGTTCTGGTCAATCATGACCTGGGCTGATTGCACTAATAATATATTTTGTACAAATTATATGTGGAGACCATATTTAATTATGGGGGTTGGTGCGGTAGATCAATGATGATCCTCTAGTGGAATGGATCATCGTTAATGGATCGGGTTATATGTGGTTCGGATTCATTGGGTGGCCAAGATCCAACTCCTCTTCATGGTCCCTATTGTAGCCTATTATAAATACCTCATGAAGCCTAGATCTAGAAAAGGTGATTGAGAGGCATGGGCGAAAACAAGATAATTTTTTTGTGCTAGGGTTTGCTCCTAGGGCCAGCAGCAAGGTTTAGAAGGCTAGGGTTTTTCATTCTCCATTGTCAGCACCTCCTCTCCTTCTCCAAGGGCCGACGACATCAAGGGTTTAGGGTTATCCTTCTCTTTTGGCCGGCGCCACCTTCTCCCTCTCCTAGGGTTGGTGGCAACAAGCAAGGAGGAAGGCTCTCTTCCTCAATCTCCTTTCCTCTCCTATGGCTGGCGGACACCATCTCTTGATGTTTTGGTGGTTGGTACAAGAAAGGAGAAGAGTAGAAGGCTTTGTGTTCGGCACAAGATAGGAGAAGAAGGGAGGGTTTTGTTCCCTTGTTCGGAGCGAGCAAGGAAGGGAAGATACGTGGTCTAGGAGGCTTCAATTCATGGAAGATCATCGCGCACATGACGTCCAAGAAGAGGATAGGAATACAATAAAAGATCAAGAGGTAAAACAAGAGGTATAATCTTGTTTAATTTTGATTCTTATTCTTTTGTATTTTATATGTTGTTGATTGACATGGAACCTAATCATAAACACAAAAATCGGCGATCCGTACATCATCTATTCCGCGGCTAATCGAGGAAAAGGGTTGGGTTGCTTGAACAACAAGTTTGTTCAAGCGACTGCTCAAATCGAATAGCACAATGATGAATCGGTTGCTTGGGAAATCCATCACCATCCGAATTAGTATTAATTAATAAAATTTTAATTCAGGGATGCGAGATAGGATCGCCATGCACAAGCGACCGAAGCGAAGCGAAGCAAAACAATTCCCTTCAAGTGGTATCAGAGCCATGGTTTCCGATTTTGTGTGTTTGGATTTGGTTACTTTCATGCACTTATCATATATTGTTTATGTCGGATAATAGTAGGATGTGCGTAGGCGAAATTTTTGCTTGTAGGCATAAGATCCAACTATTATGGCTTTGTGGATGCATGTGATTGTGTGTGTGTGATTGTAACTAATTATTTGAATCCTTGGGGTTGACAAGGCTAATTAGTATTTAATTTTTGTAATTAAATACGACACTGTTTAGCTGCTCATTTTAATTTACTTTTGATCTAGATATGTTGTACACTCCTTCGTGGAGTATAGAATCGATGGATGTAAATTAAAATAGTTTATCTCGGCTCGAATCCCCTTGTGGCTTGCGCATGGTAAAGGGAGGAGTGGACGAAGTGGTGACACGACGGGAAGCATATTGGAAAACAAAAGCCATAATAGTTGGAATTTTTTTTTTCATATTTATTGCTTATTGTTTGATATGCATGTTGTGTGTGTTTGAAAATGCCCCAATTTTAAATTACTAAGTGGGAGAGGGATATTTTTTAATTCCCGCGGCTTCCATTACAATTTGACATGTGATGCGAACAAACTTGCGCGTTGGCTCTGAGTGCCTTCCTCCATATCGGATGAGTTTGTTTTGCGAATCACTAGGTCAAATATGGATGTAGGAAATTATTTAGGAGCGTATTTACTTCCCCATCGGAAGGCACATAATCCGAGGTAATTGCCTTAGTATCGGATAATGGTAAACACTTAGATGCAAATAAAAGTATCCTCCCCATCGGAGTCACTTCTTTTATTTGTAGGGTCAAATAGGAACCAACTGTTAATTTTATTTGTCAAAATGTAAGGTTGACAGGATAATAAAATTAATGGATAAAATCTCCTCTTACAAATGTAGAATTCATATACGTTCACACTATCGTGGCATACGATATTCTCGGTGTTGGTTGATTTTGAAATTTTATTGTTTGAGGAATCAATAAATTTTTGAAATCTAATGTTTTGATCACTGTGATTCTTAGGTTTTTCAAAATGGCTTTCAACCCACTTGCTGTGATTCTAAAAGAAAACAAACTTACTGGCCCTAATTATGTTGATTTGAAATGGAATCTGGACATTGTCTTGACTGCTGAGGAGTACAAATATGTGCTCTTTAAAGAATATCCTCCTAAGCCTACGGATGTTTCTGGTGAAAAGGAGAAAGAGAGTTATAGGAAGTGGATCAAGGCAGATGAGATAGCACAGTGTTACATTTTGGCTTCTATGTCAAATGTATTGCAACATCAGCATCAGGTCACGATTACTGCCTATGACATGATGCTCAATCTCAAGGAACTTTTCGGACACCCGAATCGGGCTACTAGGCAGGAAGCTATAAGGAACTTGATGACGACCACCATGATTGAGAGAACACCCGTGAGGGATCAAGTTCTCAAGATGATGGCCCATTTGAATGAGCTGGAAGTCCTTGGAGCAGAGATCTATGGGGAAACTCAGGTCAATATCATTCTCCAATCTCTACCTAGAAGTTTTGAGCAGTTTCGCCTAAACTATAACATGAATAAGAGGTTGTATTCATTGACGGAGCTTTTGATAGAACTCTAGGAGGCAGAGGGGCTTTTTCGTCAGAGTGCTCATGCCATGGTTGCTCAAAAGGTTTCTACTTCTAAGCCTAAGGGC
Source organism: Wurfbainia villosa (assembly GCA_025175895.1). Taxonomy (NCBI): domain Eukaryota; kingdom Viridiplantae; phylum Streptophyta; class Magnoliopsida; order Zingiberales; family Zingiberaceae; genus Wurfbainia; species Wurfbainia villosa. The sequence continues at coordinate 20,582,291 of CM046004.1, read as the reverse complement.
AAGAAGAAGAAGAAACAAGGTGTAGAAAAGATGGCGGCAAGTTCTTAGGTAGGAGTGAAGAAGTCGAAAGGCAAGTGCTTCGCTTGCAAGCAGATTGGACATTAGAAGTCGGACTGTCTCAATTGAAAATAGAACAAAGGTATATCTTTCAGTTTAGTCATTGAAACATGTTTAGTGGTGTTATCTATCGGTACCTGGTGTGTAGATACAGGAGCCACTAATCATGTCTGTAATTCTTTGCAGGGGTTCTAGAAAACCAGACGACTAGCTGAGGGAGAGATTACCGTCTACATGGGCAATGTTACGAAGGTGGCGGCTATTACAGTGGGAGATGTTTATTTATCTTTTGATAGGAATAAAACTTTGGTTCTGAGAAATTGCCTTTATGTACCTTCATTTAGAAAGAATTTGATTTCAGTTTCTAAATTGTTTATGGATGGGTATTCTATTTCTTTTAATGACAAAGTTGTTATAAAAAGGAATAGGAAGATTATCTGTTCTGGTGTGTTGGTAGAAAATTTATACACTCTTGATCCAAAAACTCCCACGATGCAAATAGAAATAAATAACTCATCTTCTAAGTCTAATAAGAGAAAAGAACCTTCGAAAGTATACCAAACATATCTTTGGCATCTAAGGTTAGGTCATATTAATCAGAGTAGAATTCAAAGTTTGATAGATGATTGACCTTTGGGTTCATTAGTGGTGGAAAATTTTCCAAATTGTGAATCTTGCTTGGAAGGTAAAATGACCAAGAAGCCTCTTAAGGCCAAGGGATATAGAGCCAAAGATATGTTAGAATTGGTTCATTCTGATTTGTGTGGTCCTATGTCTATCCATGCTAGAGGTGGTTTTGAACATTTTGTCTCTTTTATAGATGATTATTGAAGTTATGGATACATTTACTTGATGCTCCGCAATTCTGAATGCTTTGACAGGTTCAAAGAATTCAACGCTGATGTGGAGAAACGTCAAGGTAAAAGTATCAAGACACTACAATCTGATTGTGGTGGTGAGTACCTCTTGGGAGAGTTTAAGAGTTACTTATTAGAGGCTGGAATTCAATCCCAACTGTCTGCACCTGGTACACCCCAACAGAATGGTGTGGCAGAACGAAGGAATATGACTCTTATGAAGATGGTTAGATCGATGATGAGTTATTCTGAGTTACCAGATTTGTTCTAGGGGTATGCTCTGAAAATGCTAGTGTATATTCTGAACTTGGTACCATCTAAATCAATACCTTCTACTCCCACATAATTATGGACCGGACAAAAGTCTAGTCTGAGACATATTCAGATTTGGGGTAGTCCAGCACATGTGCTGAAGAGAGATGCTAGTAAGTTGGAATCTCGTACAGAAGTGCGCCTGTTCATAGGCTATCCTAGAGGAACGAAAGGTGATTTGTTCTATAGTCCTAGAGATCATAGGGTGATCGTTAGCATGAATGCTTGATTTTTAGAGGAAGACTATGTGATGAACCACAAGCCCATGAGCAAGATTGTTCTAGAAGAATTAAGAGGGGAAGACGCTGCTTCAGTACCAACGGTACAAGAGGACATACAATAAGTGACTGCACCGCGTGTCACAGAGGATACACAGGTGATACCTCATCGTAGTGGGAGAGTTGTTAGACAACCTGATAGATTTATGTTCTTGGGAGAATCTTCTAATTTGGTCCTTGGTGAATATGAACCTGATCCTTGGACATATGACGAGACACTCCAAGATTGAGAGGCGATATCTTGGCAAATGGCGATGAATTCTGAGATAGAATCTATGGATTCAAATCAGGTATGGGAGCTATTAGAACCACCCAATGGTGTAAAAGCCATTGGATGCAAGTGGATCTACAAAAGAAAAAGAGGATCAGATGGGAAGGTAGAGACCTTCAAAGCAAGGCTCGTTGCAAAAGGGTATACTCAGAAAGAGGGTATCGATTATGAGGAGACTTTTTCGTCGATAGTCATGCTTAAGTCTATTCGGATTCTCTTGTCTATTGCTCCTCATATGGATTATGAGGTTTGGCAAATGGATGTCAAGATAGCTTTCCTTAATGGATGTCTTGAAGAAAACATCTATATGGAGCAACCAGAGGGATTCATTGCGAAGGGCAAAGAGCATCTTCTGTGCAAGCTTAATCGGTCCATTTATGGATTAAAGCAAGCTTCGAGATCTTGGAACATCCGTTTTGATGACGTAATCCAGTCATATGGATTTATTCAAAGTCCGGATGAGTCTTGTGTATACAAGAGATGTGATGGAAACATAGTGGTATTTCTTGTACGATACGTAGATGACATTTTGTTCATTGGCAACAATGTCAAAGTGTTATCAGACGTAAGGGTATGGTTGTCCAAACAATTTGATATGAAGGACTTGGGATAAGTGGGGCACATCCTTGGGATCAAGGTTATAAGGGATCGTAAGAAAAGGATGTTGTGCTTATCTCAAGCTTCATACATATACACTATTTTAGCTCGTTTTAGCATGCAGAACTCCAAGAAAGATTTTCTACCTTTTCAGCAAGGAGTACCTTTATCTAAAGTGATGTGTCTTAGAACATCAAAGGAGATAGAGGAGATGAAGGCGGTTCCTTTTTCTTCGATGGTAAGAAGCCTCATGTATGATATGTTATGTACGAGGCCGGATATTTGCTTTGCCATGGGCATGGTTAACAGATATCAGAGTAATCCAAGACAGGGACATTGGACTGCAGTAAAGCATATATTGAAGTACCTGAGAAGAACTAGGGATTATATGCTAGTATACCAAGCAGATCAATTACTCCCTGTGGGTTACACAGATTCTGACTTCCAATCAGATAGGGATAACATTAAGTTTAGCTTGGGTTGTGTGTTTACTTTGGGAAGTGGAGCCATTGTATGGGGGAGTGTCAAGCAGAAATGCGTGGCAGACTCCACCATGAAAGCTGAGTATGTGGTAGCGTCTGAGGTAGCCAAAGAAATTGTATGGCTCAAGAACTTCTTGATGGACTTGGATGTGATTTCTGGTTTGCCCAGAACTATCAAAATTTATTATGATAACAGTGGTGCAGTTGCAAACTCGAAGGAACCACGAGCCCATAAGGCAAGTAAACAAATAGAGCATAAGTACCAGCTGATACGAGAGATCGTAAAGCGAGGAGAAGTTGTTGTCACCAAGATTGCATCAAAGGATAACCTGGTAGATCCTTTCACTAAGGCCCTTCCAGCGAGAGCTTTTGATAGGCATGTGGAGGGAATGGGAATCAGATGTATGATAGTGTGATGGCAGAATAGTCTTTTAGTATAAGTAGGAGTTTGATGGGATGTATACTAAAAGCCTAGCTTTTGTATGAAGATTTTCATTTTGAAATAAGAATCACATTATCATTGTTTGTATTTTATATTTATGCATATTGTCTGATACCTTACATTGTAGATAACATGGTGTGTGGTGTCGCATAGAAGATCATGTTATCAGTTCCTTGTAAAGTATAAGTAGAAGCTCACAACCAAGATGATTTTAGACAAACCATTGGCATGGTTGTAGTGTAATTTGGTATTGGTTTATCTTGACCATAGAATTACACTAGTACATTTTGTGTGTATTGAGCAGGACCAATTTTGAGGTGATTCAATTTATACTGACTATATAATTGAATCAGACCTCAGATATTATGGTGTACATGCTCTTAATCTCGATATAATAATGGGCACATGTACTTAGTATTTATTTCTTTGATTTACCAATGGGCGAAATTTATGTGTTAAATCGATAGGCCTGGTAAGTTAGGAAATAATATTATTTACATGGTGTGTCGTTGATTATTGGAGGGAGCTGTGTCGTATACACTAGGATGATGATGTCACCTTGAGGAGCTCATAAAGTTCATCATGTAAATCCTATAGGTGGACTTGGTCTAGCATGATGATAAGGACGAGTGGTACTACTCATGGAGTTAGATATTGATTAATTAAATTGTCAGTAATTTAATTAATTAATGGACATTCAATATCTTAAACACGGGGAGATATTTTGTACAAATAATATGTAGAGCTCAAATTTAATTATGGGGGTTGGTGAGGTAGATCAAAGATGATCCACTAGTGGAATGGATCATCATTAATGGATCGGGTTATATGTGGTTCAGATCCATTGAGTTGCCAAGATCAACTCCTCCTCATGGTCCCTATTGTAGCCTATTATAAATACCTCATGAATCCTAGATCTAGAAAAGGTGGTGGAGAGGCATGGGCGAAAACAAGATAAGGGTTTTGTGCTAGGGTTTGCTCCTAGGGTCGTCGGCAAGGTTTGGAAGGCTAGGGTTTTTCTTTCTCCATTGCTAGCGCCTCCTCTCCTTCTCCAAGGGCTGGCGGCATCAAGGGTTTAGGGTTATCCTTCTCTCTTGGTCGGCGCCACCTTCTCCCTCTCCTAGGGCAGGCGGCAACAAGCAAGGAGGAAGGCTCTCTTCCTCAATCTCCTCTCCTCTCCTAGGGCAGAGATAGAAGGACACCATCATATATGATGATAGTCATGGAAAGGTTGTCGGATCTCGACGATATTGTAACTTGGGTAGTAATGATGTATTGCTAGATGCAGCTCATTGCTTATGCATCTAAAATGGTTTTAGATACATTACCAACGTTACAAGAGCCTATAGGGTCGCACACAAATGACATTCTGTTTTGGAGATGGTTTCTTTTAGTTAGACTAAAAGGACAATTGAGCATATGGCAAAGACTTGAGTTAGACTCAAATTGGTTAAACTTGAGTTAGAGTCAAGTTGAACCATAGAAGATGATTCATCATCATGCTTGATTAATTTGATTAATCATGCATAGGAATTCATGATGAGAATTCATGAAGGAGAATACCAAGGGTCTTGGTATTAAGAGTTTTCTTAATGAGGAGATAATGGGAATTAATGGCAAGGGTTGTAATGGCTTAAGAAGCTTTGAGGGTGCAAAGCAATAAGGCTAGATCATTTTTGGGCATGTAAGCCAAGGAAAGCCAAGAGAATTGTTCTCTCATCCCTCTCCTTCCTCTCCTTCTTCTTCCAAAGGGTTCTTGGTGTTTTGCTAGGGGTTGCTAGCACAACGTGACTCCAAAACAGTTGGGTGTCAGTATGGATACCTTAGAGATACGGTTATCCTTACCGTATTGAGATCCGATAGTGTTTGGAAAAGCGGGATTGCGAAGGGCACACAACGAAGGTATACTTCTCCTTCTAGATAAGATCTAGAAAAGTAGGGTACGAAATGACGTATATTATTTTGCATGGATCTCTGGTGGGATCCTGTTTATAATTATTATTTCCACTGCAGTTGTGCAAAGTATTCGCCCACGATGTTTTGAACATCAGATTCGGAATTATCCCAACACGGTGGACACCATCTCTTGAAGTTTTCGTGGTTGGTACAAGCAAGGAGAAGAGGAGAAGGCTTTGTGTTCGGCAAAAGATAGGAGAAGAAGGGAGGGTTTTCTTCCCTTGTTCGGAGCGAGCAAGGAAGGGAAGATACGTGGTCTAGGAGGCTTCAATTCTTGGAAGATTGTCGCCCACACGACGTCCAAAAAGAGGATAGGAATACAATAAAAGATCAAGAGGTAAAACAAGAGGTATAATCTTGTTTAATTTTGATTCTTGTTCTTTTGTATTTTGTATGTTGTTGATTGGCATGGACCCCGATCATAAAAATAAAAACCGGTGATCCGTACATCATATATTCCGCGGCTAATCCAGGAAAAGGGTTAGGTTGCTTGAACAACAAGTTTGTTCAAGAGACCGCTCAAATCAAATAGCACGATGATGAATCGGTTGCTTGGGCAATCTATCTCAATCCTAATTAGTTTTAATTAATAAAATTTTAATCTGGGGATGCGAGATAGGATCGCCATGCACAAGTGACTAAAGCAAAGCGAAGCAAAACAATTCCCTTTAGTCTAGAATCACGGGGCCTTGGAGTAGCAACCTTTCGGTTGTGAACTAAGTAAAAAGAAAGTGCCTCTTTCTTTTGCTTTATCTTTACTTCCGATGTGTTCAACTTTGGTTTTAATGAAATAAAAAGAAAGTTTTATGATCGCTATTCACCCTCCTTTAGCGAATCTCTTCGATCCAACAATTGGTATCAGAGTAGGGGCACTCAGATTTGGTGCAACCACCGATCTAGTAAGTTTTACTTCTTTTCATTTTTCTTTGTTTCGTTCAATTTATGTTTTTCCTTATTATTTTTCCCACACTATTAATCAAAGATGAAGTCTTGGCAATTCATGTTTTTTCGTTCTTTTTGTTGTGCAAGGTTTTAGTCAATGGTCCATTGATAACAGTGTTTGTTGTGGTACCATTTCAAATTAATTACCAAACCCTCCCTACATTAATATATCATAGTGAATGGCCCGGATCGTTTCCCAATGAGTGTAATTGATAGAATAGTAAACTTAGGATCACTAATTATTGCTTTGGGTTTTCTAATGTAAATGGGGGGTTTGTGATTTGAGCTCTAACCTACAGTTGCAAGGTAATTAAAACTCTAAACTAACATGCAACAACTAAATCAAACAATGCAGAAATTAAATCAACAAAAACTGGAAGAGGAAATAAATGATCTAATCAACCCAAGATAGGCCCGGTGAATGAACAAGTTCCTCTGGTTAAGTCCAACGAAGCTCGATCGAGACTCCATAAACGACAGTGGATGTGGGATGGTGCAAACTCCTGAATCAAGTAGTTTGATGGATGCTCCGAACTCTTGCAGATCTGGTTGAGCATGAAGAAGTGTCGTCGGGGCGGAACTCCTCCTCAAATCCGAAAGAGAAGGTGGATGAGTTGTGGAGATGGAGGACGATGCCGAAATCTCTCGATGAAGTGGTTCCTCCTCGAATCCGTGGAGGAAAATGGATGGAAGCAAGGTGGAGGCTGCTGCTAGGGCTCAAGGGAAGAAAAGATTTAACTAACAACCAAATGAAATAATCAATGCATCAACAAAATCTAATGCATGAATATGATGTAAAGAAAGCAACAAACTAAACTATGATTGCGATGAAATTAAGGACAACATAAACTAAGTATCCTAATTTGACTGCATTCTAATTACTAAAGAGACATTTAATCGAATACTATGTAAGCATGAAACAAATTAACTCGAGTTTGTGCAATCTAAACATGGAAGATCGTTCAAGTACAAACATTCAACAACTAAAACAAAGAGAAATTAAACCACATCCCAAAGCTTGCGTAGGATGCTGAAATAGGAGCTAGAAGAGATGCCGAAAATGCACTAGAAAATGGATGAAGGTGGAAGTCAGCACTGCTCTAAAGGAACTGGCCGTAAAAGTGGAGCATTGCCAGATTTGTGGATCAGCTGTCGGAGCTGCTGGTAGTCAGAGTGATAACGAAGGGAAATCCCCACTTCGGTGATCGGCAGTAACAAAGGCTGGAAGTTGCATCGGTTGCTCGCGCGTGAAAGGGGAGATGGAAATCGGCTGTGGCTGTCGGCAGTAGAGGAGGCGAAGGAGGAGATGTGGCACCGGTCACCGGAGATTGGAGGGAATCCCCTTTCCTCTTCGGTGACCGACGAGGAAGGGGAGAGCGCAGTGGGCGATCAACGCATGAAAGGGGCGGAGCTGCTTCTGTTCCCCAGCAACGACGTCAAAATTTGATAACAGGTTTTTGTGTCATGGTACCATTATAAATTAATTACTGAACCCCCTAACTACACTAATATAGCATAGTGGATGGCCTGAATCGTTTCCCAATGAGTGTAATCTATAGAATAGTAAACTTAGGATAACTAATTATTGCTTTGGGTTTTCTATTGAAGATAGGGGTTTGGGATTTGAGCTCTAACCTATGGTTGCAAGGTAATTAACACTCTAAACTAACATGCAACAACTGAATCAAACAATGCAGGAATTAAAGCAATAAAAACTGGAAGAGGAAATAAATGATCTAATCAACCCAAGATAGGCCCGGTGAATGAACAAGTTCCTCTTGCTAAGTCCAACGAAGCTCGATCGAGACTCCGCAAACAACAGTGGATGTGGAATGGTGCAAACTTCTGAATCCAGTAGTTTGATGGATGCTTCAAACTCTTGCGGATCCAGTTGAGCTCAAAGAAGTGTCGTCGGGGCGAAACTTCTCCTCGAATCCGAAGGAGAAGGTGGATGAGCTATGGAGATGGAGGACGTTGCCGAAATGACTCGATAAAGCGGTTCCTCCTCGAATCCGTGGAGGAAATGGATAGAAGGAAGGTGAAGACGACTGCTAGGGCTCAAGGGAAGAAGAGATTTAACTAACAACCAAATGAAATAAGCAATGCATCAATGAAATCTAATGCATGAACATGATTAAAAGGAAAGCATGAAACTAAATATAATCTAATGAACTACAACCTAATTACTGAAAGAGATATTTCATCAAACACTACGTAAGCATGAAAGAATTTAAACTAAGTGCATGCAATTCTAAATGTGGAAGATCGTTCAATTACAAACATTCAATACAAACTAAACCAAGAAACAATAAAAAAAAGAGAATGCTAAAAATAGGTGTTGATCGATTAAGAAGGAGCTAGACGGAGCTGTGAAAGTGCTGCCAGAGGTGTTGTGGTGTGGCAGAGCGAGATGTAATCCGAGGGGAATCCCCACTCCGGTGGCTGCTGACGGTTCATAGGGGAATCCCCACTCCTCTCCGGTGGTTGTAGGCGGTGGAGAAGGCAGAGATGGCTGGGAGAGGAGATGGAGTGGCACCGATCACCATAGAACGAGGGAATCCCCTTTCTTCTCAGGCGACCGACGAGGAAGGTGGAAAGGAGGGCGTCGTCGGCTGCTCACGCATGAAAGGGGCGAAGAAATGTGTTCTATCACGCGATCCGCTCCAGAGTGAAAATGTTGGATTTTTAAACCTCTTTTCCTTGGTCGTCCGATCAAAGCCTCATCTGATCTCAGCCGTCCAATAAAGCTAGGGCTTAATGAATCTGATTAATCCATTTAAGGGTTGTGCATCCAACGGTTAAGAATTCTCCGACTTTGAATGGATGGATCTGATCAATCTGAATGGATAATCACGATCGGTCAAATCTAGAGGAAGGGCTCAGATTTTCATATCTATATGGACTGGATCTCTCAAGATCTGGATAAATGGCTTAGAATCAACCACTTTCTTCGAACTGTCCATACTGCTCAGATCTGATCCCTTGATTGAATTGCCTCTGATCTGAATGAAGGGTCCAGATTAGTCTAGTTTGAAATGATCCTTCTAGCCCTAGATGAAGCCATATTTTATCCAACTTGAGTCTAGTCCAGTGGCTCATCTCAATCTCCTACAAAGAAAGACAAATTTTGCATATAAGTCTAGAATTTAGGAGAATTTACAATCAGGTCCAAAAATAGATCCAACTCATTAAACATGCAAATAATCGATAATTAATCACTAGAGATGATAAAAACAATGATATTAAGGACTAAAATAACACGACAAAATGGTAGTTATCACCCATCTCGAGGGGTTTAGCATCGCCCTGTTGGATCGAGAAGCGTCGCTAGAGGGGGGGTGAATAGCGAGCGTAGAATTTTTTTTTTGTTCGTTTAAGTTCGTTAAAACTCGAGTAGACATAGTGAAAAAATAAGAAGACAAGTTTATTTTTACTTGGTTCACAACCCAACGGTTGCTACTCCAAGGCCCTAACGGTCCTAGACTGCGTACGGAGGGCAAAGCACTATAACGTCTCCTCCTCGTTGGAGGTAGGAGACAACGATCACAAAATTGGAAGCACGAGGATGAGGTAACAAGCCTACCTCACCTCGTTACGATTAAAACAAAGAATACAATAAAAACAATTACGTGCTACTGCTGCCGACAAAGGAGATTTGAACTTGTCATTGCGTCGACGTTATGACGGCGTTGGAGCATTGGCGTTGTAGGAGAACTTGAGAATAAACTTGATGATAATTGGAGTTGGAATCCATCCCTCCTTTTATTGATTTTGGCCTCTGAATATGTCTTCTAATGTTTTGGAATAGATCCCGAAGTTGTACAAAATTTTATCACGAAGTGGCCGCGTCAAACGTTATCCGGTTTGACCAAGCGCAAAGGCTAATTCGTCACCATCAGTCGACTGATGCCTCCCATCAGTCGACTGATGAGCATCAATCGACTGCCCCATGTCTAGCAGTTGACTGCTAGCCTGGCCACTTTCCTGCAGTAAGAAGTTAGCACGGAAAATGGTAAATACGATGATTTCTAACCGTCCGATCTCGACCTAGACCTTCCACAGGAAGTCTTAGTCGGATCACCGCCTACGGTTGTCCCCGTAAAGAGGACACGACCTTACCATCTCTCACTCACATGAGCTTACCTCGATACTTACTTTGTAGCTCTCGCTTCCGGCCTTCCACTCGATTTTTTTGGCTCCCTTCGAAGTCACTCGAGTGTCGCCCGACCACCGCGGCTTCCTCCGGGTATCGCTAGCCTTCAACTCTAGATATAGTACTTTTCTGCACACTCGATTTAGCTCGTGAGATAACAAGGTAAACTTATCTTTGTGTTTTTGCCATAATCAAAACACAAATTCGATTATCTAGTGCCCCTGCACCAACAATCTCCCCCTCTTTGATATATGGCAAACCAACGCAAAGCTAAGGGAAATTAAAGCATAAAACAAGTATAGTAAATGATGAATGTCATTTTCAAAAACTCCTCCTTAACCAAAACTCCCCCTTAACCCTAGGTGAGTTTTGAAAGAGATACTTGAGTTTTCAAAAATAAATTTTGTGTTACTCCCCCTTAACTTTCGCTCTTCTCCCCCTTTTGCCATAAATCAAAATAAATGTTGGGGTTTGTTATGTAAAATTGGAGTTTGTTATATAAAATAGGGGTTTAAAAACAATATGGTATATGCATGCATCAAGATAAATTAGCTATGAGTCCAAGCATAACGTCTAGCAGTAATCAGATATATTGGTTCGAGGTGTGACCCTCTGCACCAATTATCTAAAGGTTTGTAATATAACCCTTTGGGTTAATTTGCTCTCCCCCTTAGTCAAATATATGAAGTATAAGAGATATAGGGGGCGCTAAACTTTGGCCTAAGAGTTGGTTAGTACAATAATAGTGTAGGGAATTCTTTATGCCAAATAGCATATGCGCAACGAAAAAATTAGGATCCCTTCCTAGTGATCCTTGCGAAAGAAAACCTCGTACAAAATAAATTTCTCTAAAACCAAACCTATCTTATAGGAGAGGATTACCTTTGTTGCGTGCCCTTGTTAATCCCGCTTTTCCTTTTGGTTTGTTGGATCTTTAGCACGTTCAAATGTCCGTGCCTCTATATGTATCCACACGAGCAAGCTCTTGTCTCACAAAAGAAACTAGAAGAGCTCTCCTTTCCTTCTTGCTAGAGAAGTCCCTAAAGGAGAGGAAGCTAGGGAAAAAGAGAAAGGAAGAAGAAGACTATTCTTCTTGCTAGCCTACACTCACAAAACCACACAACAAAGCTTCCACCAAGCTCTCAAGCTTCACACAACAACCAAAAATCTTCACTTTGGCCGGCCACTCCATGGAGTCTTTTATAGGGTTGGAAAAACCCTTTCACCTCCTAACATTCAATGCAATCCATTGCATTGAGACACAATCAAACAAGGAGTTGGCTTCCTTGTTTGGCCGGCCACTTAAGGAGACAAAAACCACTTTGTCTCCTTCCACCTCATCTAGCTTAGGTGGCATGCTTATGTGGCATGCTTGTGTGGCATTCATGCATGTTGAATTAATCTTATTAATTCAATAAGCTTATGTTATCATATTGAATTAATCTCATTAAATCAATAAGGTAACATATTGAATTAATCTCATTAAATCAATAAGCTAAAATTCTCATTAAGCTTAAAGTCCAAAAACCATTTTGTACTTAAGCTTATTCCCAAATTATTCTAGTCAAACTAGAATGCACTAATTCTTCTAATCATCATGTTCTTTGTGTGTGACCCTATAGGCTCTCATAACGTTGGCAGTGGATCTAAACTCTTTTAGATACACAAGCAATGAGCGGCATCTAGCAATACATCATTGCTACCCAAGTTACGAAATAAGTCAAGATCCGACTAACCTTTCCGTGACTACTATAATGTATGACCGTGTCCTTCTATCCTTGATATCAGATTGACCAATGAGGCATAGACCGTGTCATCCTCGATCAATCTATGTGTTTCTTGATCCCTGAGTAAACTAACTCAAACAAATGAGCTCAATATCTCATATTGACTCATTTGAGCATGGACATGCGTTTTAGTAGTTCTACTCAATCAAGGGGCCCACCGATATCACTCTCGTCATATGAGAGGGATAGATCCCATCTACATCACTCACATCCCTCCGCATAATTTGTTATATACCCAGTAATTGCCTTTATGGTCCACCCTGTTACGGGTGACGTTTGACGATACCAAAGTACATAATTCCTTATGTAGGGAACCGTAGTGACTTCAGGTTCGAGGACTATTCATACCAATAGTCACATGAGAAAGTTTATGACACTCATATAACGATCTATGAAACTTTCTCATGGCGGGTCAGTTCAGTATATATTCTCTAATATATACCCATGTGTCAACTTGATATCATATATCCATGACTTGTGAGATCAAGTCATCAATCGACCTACATGCTAGTCTTTATGTATTAATATTGCCCTTGCATATTAATACTTGACTAGGAACATTTAGGAAAGTATTCTCTATAGCCTCTCATAATCAATTCTGTCAATTGATGTGCTGTAGATAAGAACCTACTTTTCTAGGGCATTATTATATTTAATTTAGCTGGCACAAGCAAGATGTAAATATAATAACCAATCCTTTGCCTTTATTGAATATGATACAAAATGTTCCCTTTTCAACCATCACATGATTGGCTCTAGGGCTATAACTAACAAATAGTTGAGAAAGTAAGTAGTATTTTGAAGAGGTTGTTTTAAGTATATTTCAATTATCCTTAACATCTCACCCATTCTATGTGTCTCAGAATTTGTTCACCTTATATGTTTTGTGAGATGATTTCCAATTGATTAAAGATAGTCAACCTTGGGTTAGATTCGGATTTAACCTTTAGATCGTTAAGTAACTTTTCGAGAAACTGGCTTCCAGGTCGTGGCGAGGCTCAGGGGCCTTCTTTGATCGGAACAACGACCACTTCCTTAGACAAAGCCAAATTCAAGAAAATGTCACTTAAGTCACTTAGGGTTACTTCCTGGTCTAACTAGTTTTGGATACGGCGAGGTAACTTCAGCTAGTTCCACTCGGTCAAGTGCATCAAGCTAGATACGCCTTATCTAGCTCGAATACACGAGACTTTGTTTCCCTAACGTACTATCATCTCGCCGCATCCTGATACTATGTTATCAAGAGTTGACTAACTATTTTCCCTATCTAGCCATTCTAAAAATTAAAATAAAACATGCAATGGTTTTGCTAAGTAAGCGGGTATACTATTTTAGTGTTAGCTCCCCCTAGACCATTAAACCAATATGGTCTATTCAAATAATGAACTTGATCCTGGGGAATCCAAAACTTATTAGTCCTTATATGTGAATTCAATAAAACCTTTGGGACCCATGCTTGGACTCTTTGATGACTACGATTTACGATAGACATATATGACCTATTCGTAGTCGTTGACCTAAATCCGAGTCCGGCTTTGTTGTACACGACTCTTTGTTTTCCAAGTAGTCGGTTAAGATTCTTAGATCCCAATGTAGCCTCAACCTCTTGAACTCGGTCTTTCAAGAGAGAATTCTCCTCCTCAAGTTTTTCAATTTGGGTTGAGTTTCCCTCTTGAACTTGACTAGTTGAAGAGGTTAGAGTAGACTCTTGCTTGAGGGTTTCAACCTCCTCAAGTAACGACTCAACCCTAGACTCGGACTTAGTTAATTTCCTAGTAAGCATTTTAATTGTATTGTAAAGCGTATGAATTAGTGCGCGGCTAACCATAATTTTCTCTTTTGGTCCGGCTTTGAGTTGCTTCTCGAAGTAGTCCTCGAGTTCAGAGTCGGTGTTGTAGCTTGATTCAGATTCAAACTCTGACTCGGACTCTTCGGGTCTTGCCATGCATGTTATACCGACGCCTTCTTCATTGTCCCATGTTGCATGAAACGCCTTCTTTTGATTTGATTTGAATTGTGCCCTCTTTTGGTTCTTTAGTAGCCTCCTTTCCCTCCGAATGATCTTTCGCACTACGTTCACTATTGCTTCCACCTTTTCAGATTCGGACTCTGATTCGTCTTCGGGTTTGAGTCCATCTTCTTGCTTGGTGGGTGTCCGTTTTGACCAAGCGCAAAGGCTAATTCATCGCCATCAGTCGACTGATGCCTCCTATCAATCGGCGATGAGCATCGATCGCCCCTATGTCCGGATGATCACACCGCCACTTCCCTTCAGTAAGAGGTTAGCATGGAAAATGGTAAATACGATGGTTTCTAACCATCCGATCTCGACCGAGACCTTGCACAGGAAGTCTTAATCGGATCGCCGCCTACGGTCGTCCCCGTAAAGAGGACATGACCTTACCATCTCTCACTCACACGAGCTTACCTCGATACTTACTTTGTAGCTCTCGCTTCCGGCCTTCCACTCGATTCCTTCGGCTCCCTCTAAAGTCACTCGAGTGTAGCTCGACCACCGTGGCTTCTTCCGGGTGTCGCTAGCCTTCAGCTCTAGCTATAGTACTTTTCTGCATACTCGATTTAGCTCGTGAGATAACGATGTAAACTTAACTTTGTGTCTTTGCCATAATCAAAACACAGGTTCGATTATCTAGTGCCCCTGCACCAACACGCCCGACCTCCGTTTTACAACGAAGATGACTTTCATTATTGGAAGGGTCGGATGGAGTGCTATCTAAAAACCCAATTCGAGATGTGGATAGTCATCCTGACCAAGTTCACCATTCCAACCAATGAAGACGGTGAATACTTGGACTGCGACAAGTGGACCAACACCATGAAGTGCCAAGTGGAGGCCGATGCAAAATCCACACATATCCTACAATATGGGCTCTCCAAATAAGAACCCAACCGCGTCGGCCCATTCATCAGTGCGAAGAATCTGTGGAACAAGCTCATCGAGCAACACAAAGGAACCGCATACACAATGGTATGTAAAAGAGAACTTCTTTTAAATAAACTATTCAATTTACGTATTGCTCTGACCCGCCATGAAACTATCGTTTGGATGACCAAACATCGCGAAAGCTGTAGTATGACTTGTTTCGATCGCTATTAGTAGGCGTGGATTGGTCCTTAGTCTTATGAGAGACTTTCTAGGACCACTTTATGGGCATCGATGGTTGATGCCTACAAAGTATCTAGAGACTTATCTAAGATTAGAATAGATGAGCTTTTTTCTAAATTTGAATTACACGAAATATCTAACTCGGCCCCGGTCGAGAAATGTATTGCCTTAGCTGCAGGTCAAAGGAAGAAGGCGAAGAGCAAACCACCTCTCGAAGAAGAAGAGTACGAATCGAAGGTGAACGATGAGATGAAGACCGAGTTAGTGAATCTAGTTCAGAAGATGATCAAGAGTAGAAGACAACCCATCAAGCAGTCCAAGGAAATGAGACCCGAGCAAAGTTCAAATTACAAATTCTACAAATGCTACAAGAGGGGTCACATCAAATTGGAGTGCCCAAGACTAAAGAACAAACCATCACAATCCAAGAAGATGCTCAACACAACTTGGGAGGCATCGTCGGAGGAAGAAGACGAACTCAACATTCTTGCACTCAGGGCTAAGCCGACCGAGATCGAAGACGAATCCGAACCCGAAATGAACTATGAGTTCGAGACCGAGTCCGACTCCAGATCCAACAATGAACTCCAATTCAAGACAAGCCACGGATCCGTATCTGGTTCAAAAGATTCGATCAAGTTAAGTCGGTCATTAATTGATACTCTATATAGTGAAATTAAATATTTAACTAAGAAGTTAGCTAAGTCTGAGTCCAAGGTCGAGACCTTATAGCTAAGGAGGTTAAACTCCTTAAACATGAGGTCTCCCTAACCTCTTCGACTAGTCATGTTCAAGAAGAGAACTAAACTCAAGTTAAAAAAATTGAAGAAGAGAACTCTCTCTTGAAAGAACAAGTCCAAGACCTTAGGAAATCATTGGAAAGGATTACTTTTGGCTTCCAAGGATCTTGACCTACTACTTGATCCACAAAGGGCCATATACAATAAGGTCGGACTCGGATTTAAATCAACCACAACGAACAAATAATATATGTCAATTGTAAATCAAAATTCCATGATTGGGTCCCTAAGACCTTTTTGAATTCTCAATTAGGATCCACCAAGTATTGAGTTCCCAAAGACCAAATCCACTACGTGGAAACACTACATCGGTTCAATGGTCCAGGGGAGCTAGTACTAAACTTGTTTGCTCTACTTCTTGATTTAGTTTTGCATGCTTAGTTAGTTTTTTATTTTAACTTTTAGATCGGCTAGATAGGATCAATAGTTAATCAACCTTGATAACATAGTATCAGGATGTGGCAAGATGATAGTACGTTAGGGAAACAAGGTCTTGTGTGTCCGAGTTAGATAAGGCGTATCTAGCTTATTATACTCGGCTAAATTGAACTAGCTGAAGCTACCTCACCATATCCTAAACTAGTTAGACCAGGAAGTGAATCTAAGTGACTTAAGTAAATATTTTCTTGAAATTTGCTTTGTCTAAGGATGTGGTCGTTGTTTCGATCAAAGAAGGCCTTTGTGCCTCGCCACAACTTGGAAATCATTTTCTTGAAAAGTCTATTAACGATCTAAGGGTTAAATCCGAATCTAACCCAAGGTTGATTATTTCAAATCACTAAATTTAATCAAGTTAAAATTGAAGTCATCTCACAAAACATATAAGGTTAACATGTTTGATCATGTAGAAAGGGTGAGATAATTCCTAGGATTAAAAGATTTTCAAACAAATCTTAAAATTCTAATATCTGATCCAACTTCTATATATGTAGGATCAATGGATGTTGGACAGTGGGTGCTCCCGACATATGACTAGAGACCGACTAAAGTTTTCAAAGCTTAAATTCAAAAACCAAGTATCGATAACATTCAGAAACAACGGGAAGCTCAAAATCATCGGATCAGGTGATATTGAGCTAAATAAGAACTTCATAATTTGTCAAGTACTTTTAGTTGAACATTTTGAATCTAATCTCCTTAGTGTTAGTCAATTGTGTGACAATAATTATAAGGTCATCTTCTTAGAAAATGAATGCCTAATTAAAAATTGTGATACCTCAAAAACTATACTTAAGGGAACTAGGAATAGTAACATTTACATAATCAATTTATCTAACTCCTCAACCAAGTATCTGATGACACAGCAAGAGAAATCATTGTTGTGGCACCGACATCTCAACCACTCCCATCCTAGACTCATAAACAAAATGAGTCAGAGTGGTTTAGTTAGAGGTCTACCCAACCTAAATAATATAGAAAAAAAATTTATAATACTTGTCAACAAGGTAAACAAACTAGGACGGGATCGATTGGCCGGCTAGAGGGGGGTGAATAGCCCTCATTCATTGGATGTCATAATTCGTTCGTTCTTCTTGCGTTGCTTGTCTACGATTGTCGTTAGCGCAGTGGAATAACAATAATAATGAAGCTAACAATACACAATCACACAACACAAGATATACGTGGTTCGGAACCGAATGGTTCCTACTCCACGGGCGAGCTCACCGAGCTCTAGTTATGCGCACGACACTAACTATAACACTCCTTCTCGACAACACGTCGGAGGTGGAGAAACCTCTCACAAGCAATTAAAATGTAATATAGAAATACAAGCAAATACACAAATACAATACAAAAGAAAACTTTCACCGATTGCTTTGATCGCTTTGCTTGTTGCTTGCTTTGATTGGCTCTTGAAGGACTAGAATGCAGTAGCAATTCCCCTCCAATAGCTCCACAAAAACCATGGCAAAAACCTCCATCTCGAGCTCCTTTTATAACCTGCATCGAGTCGTGAGCCCAAGATAACCGCCAAAAGGCCCGATCGGCCCGTAGAGCCGTTGTCTCACAACGGCCAGATCCACGTCGGACAAGTTCCAACGGATCACCTACCAGTCGACTGATGATGCCCATTAGTCGACTGGTGACCTAGTAGTCGACTGCCCAGTTGGCTACGGAGCGTTCTGTGCTCGCGACACTCCCATCAGTCGACTGCCATCCCTCGGCAGTCGACTGCTAGTCCATGGCAGTCGACTGCCAAGCATAAAATCCTAGCCTTACACCAGTCGAACTCTAGTCGACTTGGATCAGTCGAACCGGCACCTATGTCAGTCGACTGATGTCGGGCAAAACCTCAAACACCAAGTTGTTTGAGCATCCGACCGTCGGGTAAACCCTCAAACATCAAGTTTGATCCTCCGACACTCAGTCTTAGCCACTTGGCCAAGTCCACCTTATCCCTCATGGAGTTCCCCACCAAAGCTCTCTTCCCTCGGCCTACGTCCCTCGGATGCGCCAAGCGCATGGCTTCGCAACGCCATCCTTCGCGTCTTATGCCCTAGAAGTATACTTCCCTTTGGGCTCACTCCATTTGCTCCCCGTCCGGCGGTCCCTCGGATGCACCAAGCGCACGGCTTCGCAATGCCATCCTTCACCGACTCAAGGACCCGAGCCTAGTGTACTTGCCAAGTTCTCAAGACTTCCCAAATGCACCAAGCGCACGGCTTCGCAATGCATTTCTCACCAAGCACAAAGCGCACGGCTTCACAATGCTTTGGATTTCCCATGCCAAGCACCAAGTGCATGGCTTCGCAATGCTTTGGACTTTCCCATGCCAAGGCTTCCCCCTTGGACTTCCACACCAAGCTCCATGCTTGGATTTTCCATGCCAACCCCATATTGGACTTTCCCATGACAATCCCATGTCATGAGTTTTGTCTATCATAAAAATATCATCAAGGTACTGCTCAAGTCAAACTCGAGTCAACCTGGGCCGATTGCACCAACAATCTCCCCCTTTTTGATGATTGACAAAACTACCATCTCAAATCTACCAATTCTCCCATATTGGCAATTCTCATATCCCAATGAGAATTCCAACGAACCCTAATTGGTAACTTGGTAACTTCTGCCCCTTTTTGACATTACATCAAAAAGGTCCTCCCCAAGGGTATGAATGTCTCATATCCCAATGAGATCTTACAATCTCTCCCTTGGAGGAACACATGCTTACAATCTTTCTAGTGATCCCATATCACTTAAAGAGAGGCAACCTAATTTTCCTCCCATGAGGAAATACACATCCATCTTCCCATGATGGATACCTCCCCCTAGAGGCTTGGTCCCCCTTGACCATTGCACCAACAATGTCCTTGGAGAGTCCCTAAGCCAATAGGAACATTAACCAAATCAAAATTAAGGTAAAGTTCAACAATGAACTCTCTTCACCTTAAAATTGATACTCACCTTCAACCCAACTCCTAATCCATATCCAATGGATTTCCACCCTCTCTAATGCTCTCCCAAGCATATCCTAGGGTTAGGAGTGGTTAGGGGACCAAAACACAGCTGAACATGGGCCTAACCATCAAGTTTACCCGAAATCAGCCTGTGCCAGTCGACTGGACTTACCATCAGTCGACTGCCATTACAGGCAGTCGACTGATAACTGCATTCTACAGTTTTTCAGTTTCAGAAAATGGATTTTCGAAATCCATAAGTAAATATACGTAATTTTAAAAATCTTGAAAAAGCATACGTATAATACTTATCCTAAGCACTATGGGTGAAAAATATTGAAAAATTATTTTACCCATTAAATTAGGAGATTGATACAAAGTTCAAAATTTAAGAAAAGCTTCAATAAAGAGCCATCTTTGTATCATCCCATTCAATGGTGATAGCTATCAAAAGATAGAATTCACCAATGTTTTTCAAAATGTTTTTCAAACCTATATTTTCTTTTTCCTAAACATCTCACCAATATCTAGATGTGTAAAACACATACAAGTCAAATTTTTGTGAGATGTGGGTTTTGTTTTGTTTATGTTTTCATGCATATTTCTAGGCAATATTATTTGATTCCTTTCAAATTATGCCATAGTCCTTAACTCCATTTTAATTCATGCATGATATGATTATGGCATAGATATGATATAGATAAAAACATATGCCAATATCATGATGTCATGGCATGTGAATGAAACTTAAGCATATATGACATCTAAACATAAATCTAAACATGATCATGACATTTTTATAGATGAAAATGAAAATGATGTCATGACATGGCAAGGCAAATAAAGCATGGCAAGTAAAATATACTGAGGTATAGAATACCTAAGTGTTAAAATTAAATTGCCATTTCTTAGGAATTAAATTTATTTTGCCTTAATGCCATTCATTTCTCTAGTGTGCCAAAAACCCAAAATGGCACACCAATACCTCTAAGACCTAATTGTGCCAATTTAAATCATTTTTAACCTCTCAAACCATATTGGCGCACCCTAATGTGTCAACTCACAATGGCTAGGTTAACCACCCATCCACTTGGGGTTGACATACCCTAACCCATTTAGCGTGAATCAATCACGCTCTTAGGAACCCAATATCTATTGGAGCTCCTTGGGTTAACAAGGTATTCCCAAGGGATAACTTCCCTAGATACCTTCTTAATGACCCTTTTAGGCTTTGAAGCCATAGTCTTTTGGGTCTTTCCTAGGTCAACTCTAGAGGTGACTCCTCCATTGACCTTCTTAGTGGCTACATTTGATTTCTTTGAGGTGTTAGCCACTAAACACATACCATGGCTAGACTTAGGGATGACTTCCCTATTAGCCTTGGTTTTCCTAGACCTAGATGTGGTTCCATAATTAAAAGGAACATTATGGTAGGACATAGGTTTGTGACCCAAACCCTCCTTACCCTTAGACCGTTTGTGAACCTTAGGTCTTGACTTTTGAGTATTTGACCCTAGAATTGAGTTTTCTATGATTCTAAGGGTTTTCTCCATTCTCTCAAGTCTTGATCTCAAGACTTGGTTTTCTAACTTCAATTTCCTCAATTTTGAATTTTCATTTGGTTTTTGGGAGTTGGTTTTCTTCTTAGGCATATGCCTAGATTTCTTGGGATTAACACCCAAGTTTTCTTCAATTCTCCTAATTGACTCCCTAGGTAAAATAGATCTAGTGTTTTGAGTCCTAGGTTTGTCCTTAGTTATATGAACATGCTTGGCACCTAAGCAATAAACCTTATTGTTTCTCTTAGCATGCTTTTCATTGATAATAGCAAGAGAACTAAAATAATTTTTAGCATGCTTTTTGACTTTAGGAATTAAAGGTGCATTAACTAAATGTACCTTAGGGTTAGCTTTAGAAGCTCCCCCTACATGAATTGCACCTTCTTGCCCTTTCTTCCTCCCCCTAGGGCATTGGCTTCGGTAGTGTCCCTTTTGATTGCATTTGAAGCACACAATGTGCTCTTTGCTCTTGATTTTGGGAACACCGGCATCGTTTGACTTTGGGTTGACTTTTGGTGTCGATGCCTTCTTCTTAGCCAATTTAGGGCATTTGCTCTTGTAATGTCCTTTCTCCCTACACTCAAAGCATATTATGTGATTTTTATTTAAAATAATAACACTTGAGTTACCTAGGGAGGTGGTGGAGGCCTCTTCATGATCTTCACTTCTCCCGGATGTGGATGCTTCTTGTTCTTGCTCCGGGATGGAAGATTGCCTTTCCTCCCCCTCAATGCTAGAGGTGGAGGTCTCCACCAAATCATCAACATCTTCAAATGTTGTGGGTGCTTCTTCTTCGGCATTCTCCTCTACTTGTGCTGATTGGGAATTTTCTTTGAATTTCATTATTTTCTCCCATAATTCCTTCGCATCCCTATAGTCACCCAATCTAGACCAAAAAGTGTTAGGTAATAAATCACTAAGTAATTTTATTACCTCAAGATTTGTCTTGAAGTCCTTAATTTGGTCTTGGATCCACCTTGACTTTTCAATTTGCTTGTTGTTTTTATCCCTAGGCATTTCAATACCGTTTTCTATAATAATCATAAAATCAAAATCGGTTTCTAGGTATACCTCCATTCGTTTCCTCCACCAAGCAAAATCTCCATCGAATTTCGGTGGATGGATGAAGCCGGCCATTTTGTAGTGCTCTCGCGGCGGTTAGTCCTTGAAGAGCGACCTTGGCTCTGATACCACTTGTAGGGGATCGATTGGCCGGCTAGAGGGGGTGAATAGCCCTCGTTCGTTGGATGTCATAATTCGTTCATTCTTCTTGCGTTTCTTGTCTACGATTGTCGTTAGCGCAGCGGAATAACAATAATAATGAAGCTAACAATACACAATCACACAACACAAGATATATGTGGTTCGGAACCGAATGGTTCCTACTCCACGGGCGAGCTCACCGAGCTCTAGTTATGCGCACGACACTAACTATAACACTCCTTCTCGACAACACGTCGGAGGTGGAGAAACCTCTCACAAGCAATTACAATGTAATATAGAAATACAAGCAAATACACAAATACAATACAAAAGAAAACTTTCACCGATTGCTTTGATCGCTTTGCTTGTTGCTTGCTTTGATTGGCTCTTGAAGGACTGGAATGCAGCAGCAATTCCCCTCCAATAGCTCCACAAAAACCTTGGCAAAAACCTCCATCTCGAGCTCCTTTTATAACCTGCATCGAGCTGTTTTCGCGCCTAGCAGTCGACTGCCAAAAGGCCCCAGTCGACTGCCCCTGTAGTCGTTGTCTCACAACGGCCAGATCCACGTCGGACAAGTTCCAACGGATCACCTACCAGTCGACTGATGATGCCCATCAGTCGACTGGTGACCCAGTAGTCGACTGCCCAGTCGGCTACGGAGCGTTCTGTGCTCGCGACACTCCCATCACCGATTGCCATCCTCGGCCGATCCGCTCGACTTGGGCCGATCCGATCCATGGCAGTCGACTGCCAAGCACAAAACCCTAGCCTTATACCAGTCGAACTCTAGTCGACTTGGATCAGTCGAACCGGCACCTATGCCAGTCGACTGATGTCGGGCAAAACCTCAAATACCAAGTTGTTTGAGCATCCAACCGTCGGGTAAACCCTCAAACATCAAGTTTGAACCTCCGATACTCAGTCTTAGCCACTTGGCCAAGTCCACCTTATCCCTCATGGAGTTCCCCACTAAAGCTCTCTTCCCTCGGCCTACGTCCCTCGGATGCGCCAAGCGCACGGCTTCGCAACGCCATCCTTCGCGTCTTATGCCCTAGAAGTATACTTCCCTTTGGGCTCACTCCATTCGCTCCCCGTCCGGCGGTCCCTCGGATGCACCAAGCGCACGACTTCGCAATGCCATCCTTCACCGACTCAAGGACCCGAGCCTAGTGAACTTGCCAAGTTCTCAAGACTTCCCAAATGCACCAAGCGCACGGCTTCACAATGCATTTCTCACCAAACACCAAGCGCACGGCTTCACAATGCTTTGGATTTCCCATGCCAAGCACCAAGCGCATGGCTTCGCAATGCTTTAGACTTTCCCTTGCCAAGGCTTCCCCCTTGGACTTCCACACCAAGCTCCATGCTTGGATTTTCCATGTCAACCCCATGTTGGACTTTCCCATGACAATCCCATGTCATGAGTTTTGTCTATCATCAAAATATCATCAAGGTACTACTCGAGTCAAACTCGAGTCAACCTGGGTCGATTGCACCAACAACTAGGACTTCACATCAACTAAATAATAAAGAAAGAACTAAAAGTGTACTTGAGCTCCTACACTTAAACCTCTTTGACTCTCATGAAGCCAAGTCACTAAATGGAAGCCAATAATGTCTAGTTATAGTCGATGACTACTCTAGGTTCACATGGGTTAGGTTTTTAAAACATAAAAGTGAAACCTTAGATCAACTCACCAATCTATGTAAATTAATAGAAAATGAAAAGAATCTTAAGATAAAGAGAATTATAAGCGATCATGGTGGTGAATTCGAAAACCATAGATTCACCGACTTTTGTAACCAAAACGGGTACCAACATGAGTTCTCCTGCCCTTGGACCCCTCAACAAAATGGTCTAGTTGAATGTAAAAATAGAACCTTATAAGAAGCCACTAGAACCATGTTGAATGAGTACAACCTACCTAATAGGTTTTGGACAGAAGTAGTCATTAATACCTTCAAAATAGGATTTTATTAGTTATGAGACGTCTTAAAACATCATATGAAATCTATTATGAAAAATTACCAAATATTAAGTATTTTAGGGTTTTTGGATGTAGGGTACACATATTAAGGACTAAGGATTACTTAGGGAAATTCACCTCTAAAACTAGTACTCGAACCTTTCTAGGATACTCAACCACTAGAAAAGCATATAGAGTATATAACAATGAAACCCTAAAAATAGAAGAAACAATCAATGTAGTATTTGATGAAGAAAGCAAAACCCCAAAACCCAAAGTAGAATTGATTAATGAACAAATTAAAAATGATGCTGGACCTGAACCTACCTATCAAAATGAGTCTAGTATAAATTCTAACCCAAATCAATCTAGGTTACAAGCAAATCATCCTATTGATCAAGTAATGGGTGATCCTAATCTAGGTGTTCGAACTAGAGCGTCCTATAGAAACCTAAGCCAAATTTCACTCATCTCAAAAATCGAATCCAAAACAATTGAACAAGCTCTTCTTGACCCCGATTGGATTATAGTCATGCAAGAAGAGTTAGATCAATTTACTAGGAGTCAAGTTTTGGAATTAGTACCCTACCTAAGGGGAAAACAATAATTGGAACAAGGTGGGTATTTCGAAACAAACTTGATGATAAAAGAGATGTTGTTAGGAATAAGGCTAGGTTAGTTGCTAAAATATTTAGTCAAGTAGAGGCATTAGACTATGATGAAACATATGAACCCGTAGCTAGACTTGAATTGATTAAAATATTATTAGCCTATGCTGCACATCGAGGTTTCAAATTATTTCAAATGGATGTTAAGTTAGTATTTTTGAATGGATTTATTAAGGAAGATATTTATCTTAGCCAACCACCTGGATTTGAAAGTCTAGACAAAGCCAAGCATGTCTTCAAACTTAGAAAAGCCTTATATGGATTAAAACAATCTCCTATAGCTTAGTATGAAAGGCTTTCAATTTACCTTAAGTCTAAGGGATTTAATCAAGGTTTAGTTGACCCAACCCTTTTTTTAAAATCCATAGGAAAAGAGATCTTTAATGCACAAATTTATGTAGATGACATAATACAACCTTATTAAATGAGTTCATTTCACTAATGGAAAGTGAATTCGAAATGAACTTAGTAGGAGAACTTACCTTTTTCTTAGGCTTACAAATAAAACAAACTAGGGAAGAAATTTACTTACACTAATGTAAATATGCTAAGGAATTAATTAATAAATTTGGAATGCAAAATGCTAAGGAAATTAATACACCAATGGCAACTAACATAAATATAGGAGAAGACTTAGAAGGAAAATCAATCGATTTAAAGTACTATAGGAGCGCGATAGGTAGCCTTCTTTACATAATTGTAAGTAGACTTGATATACTTTTCGCAGTAAGTATGAGTGCAAGATTTCAATCTTGCGCAAAGGAGTCACACCTAATGCTAGTCAAATGAATTTTTAGGTACCTAAAAGGAACACTAAACGTAGGTATTTGGTACCCTAGATCGAGCGAGTTCGAACTAATTGGCTACTCTGACTTGGATTATGCCGCTAGTAAACTCGATAGGAAGAGCACGAGTGGATGTTGCCAACTCCTAGGCTTGAGTCTAGTCAGCTGGTGTAGTAGAATGCAACATTGTGTTGCCTTGTCTACCACCAAAACCAAGTACGTTGCAATGGGCGAGTGTGTCGCTCAACTTCTTTGGATGAAGCACACTCTCTAAGACTTTCATTTAACCTTTAGTAACACAAAAATTTTAATTGATAATATTAGTTCTATTAACCTAACTAAAAACCTGATTTGTCACCCTAGGACTAAACACATAGAAGTCAAACACCACTTTATACGAGAACATGTAGCAAATGGAACAATACAACTCCAATATGTTGAGTCTAAATCGAACCTAGCAGACATTTTCACTAAACCTTACCCGAAGTAGAATTTAGTCTGCTTAGACAAAGATTAGGAATGTGTGTGGTAGAATAGGACTCAACTTGTATTTTTCATGCTACATGGAACTAGCTTAGGTTTTACCTTAGAAAGCATGTACCTATAGATTTAAGGAGCCAACACATCTCACAACATATAGGATCAATATGAATATACGTGTACTGTGCCATGTGGATGGGCGTGAGATGTTAGAACTTCACTTTTGATTCCATATGTTGATCTAGTGCATCGATATGAATCATGGAGTATAATTATTTAAAATAACCAACTTTAATCAAGACTTATTGATCATTTAATATGAATTAAGCCAAAAAGAGTTGAACATGCTTTTAGATGAATTTATATTGAAACTATTATTTTTAAAATTTAAAGGGGACATGTTTGGACTTCTAAACATATGTGTTTCTAAAGTTTTTCCTTTTCTTTTCAAAACCCCCAAATATTTTCAATTTATGGCAAAAGGTGGAGAAGAGAGGCCAAAGTCAAGGCATCAAATTTTTTTTTTTAAACTTAACTTTCTTTAATTTGCCAAACGTTAAGGGGGAGAGATAAGTTTTTTTTTCAAAAATTCAAGTAAGGTCAAGGGGGAGGAAACCTCTAGGGGGAGGATTTGAAAAAGAGCTTACTCATACTCTTACTCTTACTAACTCACTCATACCATGATTATTACACATTTCATACATGCTTATTACATGTTTACTACATACTTACACTTGCTTACTTATATTTCATTACTACAAGCTACTCATGTTTATTACTACAATTCGGTTTATGCTTTAACTTTCCTTAACTTTGAATCAGTTTGTCATAGATCAAAAAGGGGGATATTGTTGGTGCAAGGGCACCAAATAATCGAATCTAGGTTTTGATTATAACAAAGGTTCAAAGTTAAGCTGTTATTGTTATCTCATGAGCTGTGTTAAGTGTGCAGGAAGTTTTTAAGCTAGGTTGAAGGTCAATGACACCCAGAGAATCTTGGGACGAGAAATTGTGGTGGTCGAGTGACACTAGGAGAACTTCGTTGAAGTCGAAGAACCTAGGTGGAGACCGAAAACTAAGCGACAGGTCGGAAAAAATCGGAGGTAAGCACGAGTGTGGAGCGATTGTAAGGATGCGTCCTCTGTATGGAGACAATCGTAGGTGGCGATCCAACTAAGACTTCCGGAGGATGGTCTAGGTCGAGATCGAACCATAAGGAACCATCGTATTTACCATCATTCCATGTTCTCTGTGCTAACTCTTTGTTGTAGTTGAATGACCAAGCTGACAATCGACTGAAGGCTATGAGCAGTCGACTGATCCTACCATCAGTCGACTGTTGAGGGTCATCAGTCAACTTATATTCAAACTGGTGAGCTCGTAGAAAGTCAAGATAAGCTCCATAAAAATTGTGGGAATGAGGCTCTTTGACCCAGGTCAGGATCTCAACGAGAAAGGGTTTGAAGGGCTATAAAAGAAGGGGGGTTTCACCCTTTTGGATCATCCATTCTTGCTCCCAAAGTGCTCCTACGATGCCAAGCTTCAATGACAATGCTACGCCGCCACTATGCCAACTTCACGCTAAGCTTCAATCTTCTAATTCGATAGTCTTTATTTAGTTGTCTTACTTTTGTGTATTTCGAGATTTCAATTACAAAGAGGAGAGGTAGGCTTGTTGCATCTTCCTCTAGCTTTTGTTTTCTTGTAATCATCATCTCCTATCTTCAACGAGGAGGAGCCTTATAGTGATTTGCCCTATCGTATGCGATCTAGGATTGCGGGGCCTTGGAGTAGCAACCTTTCGGTTGTGAACCAAGTAAGAAGAAAGTGCCTCTTTCTTTTGCTTTATCTTTACTTACGCTAAGTTTGACTTGTGTTTTAACGAAATAAAAAGAAAGTTTTATGATCTCTATTCACCCCCTCCTCTAGCAACTCTCTTTGATCCAACACAAAGTAGGGTCAAAATATTGAACTTTTCAATAATTTTGAACTTTGTATAAATTTCACTATTTTATGAGTATTTTATTTTTAAACTATTTTTCACTCATACTGATTGGTATAAGTATTATACATATGAATTTTCATGATTTTTTAAAGTATGCATAATTACTTATATATTTTCAAAATTCATTTCTGATTTTTGATTTTTACACAGTGCAGAAATCAGTCGACTGCCATGGATTGCAGTCGACTGGTAGTTGAGAGAGTCGACTATCAATGCTGATTTTTGAAAAATAAGGTTGGTTTAGCCAATGTTCAGCTATGTCTAGGTTTCTAACTACTCCTAACCTTATGATATGCTTTGAAAAGTATTAGAAGGGTTGAAATCCATTGGATATGGATTAGAAGAATTGTTTAGGGTGTGTATTGAATTTTAAGGGAGGTGAAAGTTCAATGTTGAATCTTTACCCTTAATTTCAATTATTTAGTATTCCTATAGGCTTAGAGACTCTCCAAGGACATTGTTGGTGCAATGGTCAAGGGGGAGCAAGCCTTTAGAGGGAGGTTATCCATCATGGGATGATGGATGTGTTTTTCCTCATGAGGGGGAGAATTAGGATTGCCTCTCATTTAGTGACATGGGACTTATCACTAGGAAGAGTGAAGGCATCCTAGATGTTTTTGGACTAAAGGAGAGATTGTAAGATCTCATTGGGATATGAGACATTGACACCGTTGGGGAGAGCCTTTTTGATGTATGTCAAAAGGGGGTGAATGTGAGATAAATTTGGGACAATTGGTAAGATTTACCAATTTAGGTAATTTGGAGATTTGAGTTAGGTGTTCTAACTCAAAGATTTTGTGGTTTTTGTCAAACATCAAAAAGGGGGAGATTGCTGGTGCAATCGGCCCAGGTCACGATTTACGAGACTCAAGTTTGACTCAAGCGGTATTTTGATGTTTAATAAAACATTGTTGGATCGAGAATTGTCGCTAGAATGGGGGTGAATAGCGAGCGTAAATCTTTTCGTTCGTTCGTTCGATACACGAGTAAGCACAGCGAAAAAATAAAAAAACATGTTTATTTTTACTTGGTTCACAACCCAGCGGTTGCTACTCTGAGGCCCTAATGGTTCTAGACTGCATACGGAGGGCAAAGCACTATAACGTCTCCTCCTCATTAGAGGTAGGAGACAACGATCACAAAACTGAAAGTACGAGGATGAGGCAACAAGCCTACCTCACCTCGTTACGAATAAAAATAAAGAATACAATAACAAAATATGTTACTTGTTGCTGCTGCCGATGAAGAGGATTAGAACTAGTCGTCGTGTCGGCGTTATGACGGTGTTAGAGCTTTGGCATTGTAGGAGCACTTGAGAATAATCTTGATGATCTTTGGAGTTGGAATCCTCCCCTCCTTTTATAGAGTTTGGCCTCTGAATATGTCTCCTCATCTTTTGGAACAGATCACGAAGTTGTACCAAATTTTATCGCGAAGTGGCTGCGTCAAACCTTATTCGTTTTGACCTACTGCAAAGGTTGATTCATCGCCATCACCGATCCGGATGCCTTCCATCACCGATCGATGATGAGCATCGATCCGATTGCCCAATGTTCGAATGATCACCCGGCCACTTCCCTTCAGTAAGAGGTTAGCATGGAAAATGGTAAATGCAATGATTTCTAACCGTCCGATCTCGACCTAGACCTTCCACAGGAAGTCTTAGTTGGATCACCGCCTACGATCGTCCCCGTACAGAGGACATGACCTTACCATCTCTCACTCACACGATCTTACCTCGATACTTACTTTGTAGCTCTCGCTTCCAGCCTTCCACTCGATTCGTTCGGCTCCCTATGAAGTCACTCGAGTGTCATCCGACCACCGCGGCTTCCTCCGGGTGTCGCTAGCCTTCAGCTCCATCTTTAGTACTTTTCTGCACTCTCGATTTAGCTTGTGAGATAATGATGTAAACATAACTTTGTGTCTTTTCCATAATCAAAACACAGGTTTGATTATCAGGTGCCCCTGTACCAACAATCTCCCCCTTTTTGTGAAGGGATAGCCATTGGTTGCGTCGGAGTCTCATTGCCTCCCATGTCCCTGGATTAAAATTTTATCAACTAAAACTAATTTGGACGGGATGAGTTTTCGAAGCACAACCGTTTCGTCATCATGCCAACGACTCGAGCGATCGCTTGAACAAACTTGTTGTTAAAGCAATCAACTCTTCTAGTCGGTTAGCCGCGGAAGAGACGACGAACGGATCGCCAGTTTTTGTGTTTCTTATCGGGGTCCATGATTATACAAATACAAACAAATACAAACTAGTATAATCAACACATACTAACATAAAGAACATAAGCTAGCATATCTTATCATAAGAGGATCAAGAATAAAGTTTGTAAAACTTTTATACCTCTTAGTCTTCTACCGTATGTCCCATCCTCCTCGTGGACTTCGTGTGGGCGAAGATCCTCCACGAGTTGAAGCCTCCTAGATCACGTTCTTCCCTTCCTTGCTCGCTCCGAACAAAGAGAAGAACCAAACAAAAACTCCTCCTATCTAGAACCGACCACCAAGCCAAGGAGATTGATATAGCCGCCGGCCAAGGAGTAGATAATTGAGCGCTGGTCAACCTTGAAGAAAGGTTGCCACCGGCCACCAAGGAGAGAGGGAGAAGGAATAATGGGTATGGGCGCTGGCTAAAGCAAGGAGGAAGAAGATGGGCGCCGGCTACCAATTAGGAAGAGAAGGAAACAAACCTTAATCCTTCCAAGGATTGCCGCCCAAACCTTTTCCCAAACCCTAGCCGTCCAAGCCAAAAACCCTAATCTCCTTCTTGATATGTCTCTCTCTTTATTACGCCCAAGCCCTTAGCCCTCCTTTTATAGAGTTAGGCTTAGGCCTCCTTTCAATCTCCACCGTCGGATCTAGGGTTTCATCCCAACCGTCGAATCTAGGGTTTCATCCCAATCGTCAGATCTAGGGTTTCATCCCAATCGTCGGATCTAGGGTTTCATCCCAACCGTCGGATCTAGGGTTTCATCCCAATCATCGGATCTAAGGGTTTCATCCCAACCGTCGGATCTAGGGTTTCATCCCAACCGTCGGATCTAGGGTTTCATCCCAACCGTCGGATCTAGGGTTTCATCCCAACCGTCGGATCTAGGGTTTCATCCCAACCGTCTGATCTAGAGTTTTATGTTCCATCATTGGATCTAGGCTCCATGAGGTTTTAATAAGGCTACGATAAGGACCATGAGGAGGAGTTGGATCTTGGCCACCCGATGGATCGGAACCACACAAACTTGATCCATCAATGATGTTCCATTCCACTAGAGAATCATCATTGATCTACCCCACCAACCCCCATTTATATGGGCTCCATATATTATTTGCACAACTATCTCCCCGTGTTTAAGATATCGAATGTCCGTCAATTAATTGATTTACTGACCATCAATTAATTAACATCTAACTCCTCGAGTAGTACCACTCAACCTTATTATCATGTTGACTAAGTCAACCCGCGGGGTTTACATGATAAACCTTATGAGCTCCTCAAGGGGGCATCATCAACCTAATATATAGGACATGGTTTCCTTCTATAATCAACGGCACACCATGTAAATAATATCATTTCCCAACTTACCAGGCCTATTGATTTAATCTATAAATCTCACCCATTGGTAAATCAAAGAAATAAATACTAAGTACATGTGTCCGTTATTATATCGAGATTCAGAGCATGTGCAACATAATACCCGAGGTCTGATTCAATTATATAGGCAGCAATAGATTGAATCACCTCTATGTCGGTCCTGCTCAATACACACAAAATGTACTAGTGTAATTCTATGGTCAAGATAAATCAATACCAAATCACACTACAACCATGCCAATGGTTTGTCCAAGACCATCTTGGTTGTGAGCCTATACTTATATTCTACAAGGAACTGATAACATGATCTTTTGTGTTATACCAAGCACCACGTTATCTACAATGTAGAGTATTAGACAATATACACACATATAATAAATATAAAGTGCAAACAATGATCATGTGATTCTTATTTCAAAATAAAGATGTCACAAAAGCTAGGCTTTACGTTATACATTCAACAATCTCCCACTTATACTAAAGACTATCTTGTCATCCTCTGCCATACATCGATCCCCATGTCCTCCACATGCCTATCAAAGCGCTTTTATTTGGAAGGGCCTTAGTGAATGGATCGCGGGTTATCCTCTGATGCAATCTTGGCGGCAACAACTTCTCCTAAGCTTTACGATCTCGTATCGAGGTGGTACTTGCGCTCTATGTGTTTACTACGCCTTATGGGCTCGTGGTTCCTTGAGTTTTGCAAGCTGCACCTATTATCACAATAAATTGTGATAGTTACGGGCAAACCGGGAATCACATCCAAGTCCATCAAGAAGTTCTGAGCCATCTGACTTCCTTGGGCTTGCCTCAGGTGCCACATGCTCGACTTCCATGGTAGAGTCCGCCACATTTACGCTTGACACTCCTCCATACTATGGCTCCACCTCCAAAAGTAAACACAAACCCGAGGTAGACTTACTCTTGTCCCTATCGATTGGAAATCGAAATCATGTAACCCGAGGGACTAATTGATCTGCCGGTAAACCGACATATAATCCTAGTCCTTCTCGGTACTTGATATATGCTTTACGTAGTCCAATGTCCTGTCGGGATTACTCGATATCGCTAACCATGCCCGCGGAAGTAGATCTGGTCTCATACATAGCATAGCATACATGAGGCTTCCTACTGCCGAAGCATAAGGAACCGCCTTCATCTCCTCTATCTCCTTTGATGTTTTGGGACACATCTCTTTAGATAAAGGTACTCCATGCCTAAAAGGTAGAAAACCTTTCTTGGAGTTCTGCATGCTAAAACGAGCAAGGATAGTGTCAATGTATGAAGCTTGAGATAAGCACAACATCCTTTTCTTGCGATCCCTTATCACCTTGATCCCAAGGATTTGTCCCACTTCTCCCAAGTCCTTCATGTCAAATTGTTTGGACAACCATACCCTTACGTCTGATAACACTTTGATATTGTTGTCAACTAACAAAATGCCATCTACGTATAGTACAAGAAATACCACTATGTTTCTGTCACATCTTTTGTATACACATGGCTCATCCTGACTTTTAATAAATCCATATGACTGGATTACCTCATCAAAACGGATGTTCCAAGATCTCGAAGCTTGCTTCAATCCATAAATGGACCGATTAAGCTTACACACTAGATTCTCTTTGCCTTTAGCAATGAATCCCTCTGGTTGCTGCATATAGATGTTCTCCTCAAGACTTCCGTTAAGGAAAGCTGTCTTGACATCCATCTGCCAAATCTCATAATCCATATGAGCAACTATAGATAAGAGAATCCAGATAGACTCTTTCTGAGTATACCCTTTCACAACAAGCCTAGCTTTGAAGGACTCAACCTTCCCGTCTACTCCTCTCTTTCTTTTGTAGATCCACTTGCATCCATTGGCTTTTACACCATCAGGTGGCTCTACTAGCTCCCAGACCTGATTAGAATCCATAGATTCTATCTCAGAATTCATCGCTCTTTACCAAGATATCGTATCTTCATCTTGGAGTGCCTCGTCATATGTCTAGGGATCAGGTTCATGTTCGCCAGGGACCAAGTCCGAAGACTCTCCCAAGAACATGAATCTATCAGGCTGTCTCACAATCCTCCCACTATGACGAGGTATCACCTGTGTATCCTCTGTGACACGCGGTGCAGTGACTTGTGGTATATCCTCTTGTACTGGTGGTATTGAAGTAGCGACTTCCCCTCTTAATTCCTCCAGAACAATCCTACTCTTGGGCTTGTGGTTCATCACATAGTCTTCCTCTAGAAATTGGGCGTTCGTGCTAACGATCACCCTCTGATCTCTAGGATTATAAAACAAATCACCTTTCATTCCTCTAGGGTAGCCCACGAACATGCACACTTCTGTACGATGTTCCAACTTACCAGCATCAGCCTTCAGCACATGTGCTAGACTCCCCCATATCCGAATATGTCTCAGACTAGGCTTTCGCCCAGTCCACAATTCTATGGGGGTAGAAGGCACTGATTTAGATGGAACCAAGTTCAGAATATACACTGTCGTATCCAGCGCATACCCCTAGAATGAATCGGGCAACTCAGAATAACTCATCATCGATCTAACCATCTCCATAAGAGTCATATTGTTTCACTCCGCTACACCATTCTGCTGGGGTGTGTCAGGTGCAGACAATTGGGATTGAATCCCAGCCTCTGATAAGTAATTCCTAAACTCTCACAAGAGGTACTCACCACCACGATCAGATCGTAGGGTCTTGATACTTTTACCTTGACGATTCTCCACATCAGCCTTGAATTCTTTGAACCTGTCAAAGCATTCATACTTGTGGTGCATCAAGTAAATGTATCCATATCTTGAATAATCGTCTATAAAATAGATAAAATATTCAAAACCACCTCTAGCCTAGATAGACATAGTACTGCACAAATCAGAATGAACCAATTCTAACACATCTTTGGCTCTATGCCCCTTGGCCTTGAAAGGCCTCTTGGTCATTTTACCTTCCAAGCAAGATTCACAGGTTGGGAGATCCTCCACCACTAATGAACCCAAAGGTCCATCAGCTATCAACCTTTGAATTCTACTCAGGTTAATATGACCAAGCCTTAGATGCCAAAGATATGTTTGGTTCATCTTCGAAGGTTCTTTTCTCTTATTTGAATTAGAAGATGAGTTATTAACTTCTATATGCATCGTGGGAGCTTTTGGTTCAAGAGTATACAAATTGCCAACCAATGTACCTGAACAGATAATCTCTCTATTTCTTTTTATAACAACTCTGTCTTTTTATAACAATTTAGAAACCGAAATCAAATTCTTTCTAAATGTAGGTACATAAAGACAATTTCTCAAAACCAAAACTTTATTTCTATCAAACGATAAATGAACATCTCCCTTTGTAATAGCCGCCACCTTTGTAGCATTACCCATGTAGACGGTAATTTCTCCTTCAGCTAGTCATCGGATTTCCTGGAACCCCTGCAAAGAATTACAGACATGATCAGTGGCTCCCGTATCTACACACTAGGTACCGGTAGATAACACCACTAAACCTATTTCAACGACTAAGCCAGAAGATATACCTTTGTTCTGCTTTAGGTTGGGGCAGTCTTTCTTCCCATGTCCAGTCTTCTTACAAGTGAAGCACTTGCCTTTCGGCTTCTTCACTCCTCCCTGAGGTCCACCCGCCACCTTTGCTCCACCATGTTTCTTCTTCTTCTTGCCCTTCGGCTTAGAAGTAGAAACCTTCTGAGCAACCATGGCTTCCTGCCTAGCAGCCCGATTCTGGTATCCGAAAAGTTCCTTTTCCTCAGAATCATCCGCAGGCTTAGGAGGACACTCATCGAAGAGCACATACTTGTACTCCTCGACAGTTAAGACAATATTCAAATTTCTTTTCCAATCAATGTATTTTATTCCAGTAAGTTTATTTTCTTTCAGTATCACAGCAAGTGGGTTGAAAACCATTTGAAAATCCTAAGAATCACAATGATCAAAATATTAGATTTCAAATATTATTGATTCCTCAAAACAATAAACTTACGAAATCAACCAACACCTCAAAACACCGAGAATATTGCATGTCACGATAGTGTGGACGTATACGAATTCTACATTTGTAAGAGGAGGTTTTACCCATTAATTTTATTATCTTGTCAACCTTACTTTTTGACAAATAAAATTAATAGTTGGTTCCTCTTAGGCCCTACAAATAAAAGCAGTGACTCCGATGGGGAGGATACCTTTATTTGCATCTAAGTATTTACCATTACTCGGTACTAAGGCAATTATCTCGGATTATGTGCCTTACCGATGGGGAAATACACACGCTCCTTGGACAATGTAGAGTATTAGACAATATGCACACATATAATAAATATAAAGTGCAAACAATGATCATGTGATTCTTATTTCAAAATAAAGATGTCCATACAAAAGGCTAGGCTTTCAGTATACATCCCAACATTTTGATCTATGGCAAACCAACACAAAGTTAAGGGAAATTAAAGCATAAAATAAGTATAGTAAATGATGAATGTCATTTACAAAAACTCCCCCTCAACCAAAATCCCCCTTAAACAAAACTCCCCCTTAGCCCTAGGTGAGTTTTGAAAGAGATACTTTAGTTTTCAAAATCAAATTTTTTGTTACTCCCCCTTAACTTTCGCTCTTCTCCCCCTTTTGCCATAAATAAAAAAAAAGTTGGGGTTTTTGTATAAAATAGGGGTTTAAAAACAATATCGTATATGCATGCATCTAGATAAATCAAATATAAGTCCAAGCATGCGTTTAGCAGTAGTTAGATAGATTGGTTCGAGGTGTGTCCCTCTGCAATAATAATCTAAAGATTTGTAATATAACCCTTAGGGATAGTTTGCTCTCCCCCATAGTCAAATATATGAAGTATAAGAGATGTAGGGGGCGCTAAACTTTGGCCTAAATAGTTATAAATAGTACAATAGTTGAGAAAATAAGTAGCATTTTGAAGAGGTTATATTTTAAGTATATTTCAATTGTCCTTAACATCTCACCCATTCTATGTGTCTCAGAATTTGTTCACCTTATATGTTTTATGAGATGATTTTAACTTAATTAGAGATAGTCAACCTTGGGTTAGATTCAGATTTAACCTTTAGATCGTTAAGTAACTTTTCGAGAAACTGACTTCCAGGTCGTGGTGAGGCACAGGGGCCTTCTTTGATGGGAACAATGATCACTTCCTTAGATAGCCAAATTCAAGAAAATATCACTTAAGTCACTTAGGATTACTTTCTGGTCTAACTAGTTTAGGATACGGTGAAGTAGCTTCAGTTAGTTCCACTCGATCAAGTGCACCAAGCTAGATACGCCTTATCTAGCTCGAATACATGAGACTTTGTTTCCTTAATGTACTATCATCTTGCCGCGTCCTGATACTATGTTGTCAAGAGTTGACTAACTATTTTTCCTATCTAGCCATTCTAAAACTTAAAATAAAATATGCAATGGTTTTGCTAAGTAAGCAGGTATACTATTTTAGTGTTAGCTCCCCCAAAACCATTGAACCAATATGGTCTATTCAAATAATGAACTTGATCCTGGAGAATCCAAAACTTATTAGTCCTTATATGTGAGTTCAATAAAACCTTTGGGACCTATGCTTGGACTCTTTGATGACTATGATTTATGATAGACATATATGATCTATTCGTAGTCTTTGGACTAAACCCGAGTCCGGCTTTGTTGTACACGACTCTTTGGGATCCAAGTAGTCGGTTAAGGTTCTTCGATCCCAACGTGAACCTTTCCAACCTAGCCTCGACCTCTTGAACTCAATCTTTCAAGAGAGAATTCTCTTCCTCAAGTTTTTCAACTTGGGCTGAGTTTCCCTCTTGAACTTGACTAGTTGAAGAGGTTAGAGTAGCTTCTTGCTTGAGAGTTTCAACCTCCTCAAGTAACGACTCAACCCTAGACTCGGACTTAGTTAATTTCCTAGTAAGCATTTTAATTGTAAGGTAAAGTGTACTAATTAAAGAACGGCTAACCTTGACTTTCCCTTTTGGTCTGGCTTTGAGTTTCCTCTCGAAGTAATCTTTGGGGTCGAAGTCAGAGTTGTAGTTGGAATCGGCTTCGGATTCTGACTCGGACTCCTCCGGTCTTGCCATGTAAGCTATGTCTTCTTTGTTGTCCCAAGTCGCATGGAAAGCCTTCTTTTGATTTGATTTGAATTGTGCCCTCTTTTGGTTCTTTAGTAGCCTCCTTTCCCTCTGAACGATCTTTCGCTCTACGTTCACTATTGCCTCCATCTCTTCGGATTCGGACTCTGATTCGTCTTCGAGTTCGAGTCCATCTTCTTGCCTGGTAGGTGGTTTTTATCCTACAAGTAGAGCATTACCTCTCTCGGCCCGGACCACATTAGTCTGCTCGTGAAGTTCAAACTCAGAAAATAATTTGTCTAACCTAAGCTTCGAAAGGTCCTTAGTGACCTTGTAGACATTGACCATGGAAATGAATTAAGAACGTACCTTAGGAGGTCGTGGTTTTCGACCTTGTGTCCGATGGTGTGCAGGTCGTTGACAATGTCCTGGACGTGGGCATGTAGTTGCGTCGTCATCTCGTGTTCCTGCATCTTAAGGTTATACAACTTATTGAAAAGAAGGTCACGTTTACATACCTTAGCATCGGGCGTTCCTTCATGTAGCTCGATTAATTTGTTCCACAGGTCCTTGGTGCTAATAAATGGTCTGATGCGGTTGAGTTCCTCCTTGGACAAGCTGCATTGCAATATTTAGGTTGCTCTTGCAACGGCTTTGATTTGCCTCTTGGTTGCATTTGTCCGCTTGTTAAAGTCCAAGGGCTCCCCTTGATCATTGGTGGGTAGAGCAAAACCGATTTGGATTAATATCCAAGTCTCGACTTGTGTTTTCAAGAAACACACTATCCGACCTTTCCAATAACGGAAATCATTTCTGTTAAAGAACGGAGGTCGGGTGGTGCTATACCCCTCAATGTGAGCCATTAAGTATCTTGCAAAACACGAATAAAATCCAAATGGAATTCCAAGACTTGGTCTTGGATTAGTAGTGCGGGAAATAATAGGAAATAAACAGAAATAAATGAGAAGAATAAGAAACTAACAAAAACTAACAACTTACGACCTTCGATGTCCCCGAAAGGATACTAAACGTTAGTTTTTGGGGCTGGAAACAGTTTGTTATGAGGGTAAACCCTGGTAAGAAATTTAGATCTCTCAGAGAGCTTCGATTTGGTAGGTGGATCGTTTTGTGAGTCCACTTGTGCGAAAAGTTATGGCCATTTTACCGTCGGCTACTCCAAAAGAGAATACTGGCAAACACACAACCAAAAGAAGCGTACCAAGACTTCATCTTGGATTAGTAGTGCGGGAGGAAAAAAAAACCTAAAAAAAATGCGACTCGAAAAATACGAAAAGAAAACCAAAAAGTGCTAGATTGGTGATTTCACCAGATCTTAGCACCCCCGCTCTGATACCAATTGTTGGATCGAGAAGCATCGCTAGAGGGGGGTGAATAACGAGCATAAATCTTTTCGTTCGTTCATTTGATACACGAGTAAGAATAGTGGAAAAATAAAAAGACACG
Source organism: Wurfbainia villosa (assembly GCA_025175895.1). Classification (NCBI taxonomy): domain Eukaryota; kingdom Viridiplantae; phylum Streptophyta; class Magnoliopsida; order Zingiberales; family Zingiberaceae; genus Wurfbainia; species Wurfbainia villosa. Next base: position 20,543,004 of record CM046004.1, on the reverse strand, counting down.
TTTATTTTTACTTGGTTCACAACCCAACGGTTGCTACTCCAACGCCCTAACGGTCCTAGACCGCGTACGAAGAGAAAAGCACTATAACGTCTCCTTCTCGTTGGAGGTAAGAGACAACGATCACAAAACCGAAAGTACGAGGATGAGGCAACAAGCCTACCTCACCTCGTTATGAATATAAACAAAGAATACAATAACAAAATATGTTACTTGTTGCTGGTGCCGACAAAGAAGGTGAAAGCTTGGCGTCGCGTCGGCATTATGACGGTGTTGGAGCTTTAGCGTTGTAGGAGCACTTAAGAATAATCTTGATGATCTTTGGAGTTGGATTCCTCCCCTCCTTTTAGAGAGTTTGGCCTCTGAATATGTCTCCTCATCTTTTGGAATAGATCACGAAGTTGTACCAAATTTTATCGCGAAGTGGTCGCATTAAACATTATCCATTTTGAATTAGCGCAAAGGCTGATTCGTCACCATCAGTCGACTGATGCCTTCCATAAGTTGACTGATGAGCATCAGTCACCTGCCCAATGTCCAGCAGTCGACTGCCAACCTGGTCACTTCCCTGCAGTAAGAGGTTAGCACAGAAAATGGTAAATGCGACAGTTTTTAACCGTTCGATCTCGACCTAGACCTTCCACAGGAAGTCTTAGTCGGATCGCCGCCTACGGTCGTCCCTATACAGAGGACATGACCTTACCATCTCTCACTCACACGAGCTTACCTCGATACTTACTTCATAGCTCTCGCTTTCGGCCTTCCACTCGATTTCTTCGGCTCCCTCTGAAGTCACTCGAGTGTCACCCGACCACCACGGCTTCCTCCGGGTGTCACTAGCCTTCAGCTCCATCTTTAGTACTTTTCTTCACCCTCAATTTAGCTCGTGAGATAATGATGTAAACTTAACTTTGTGTCTTTGCCATAATCAAAACATAGGTTCGATTATCTGGTGCCCTTGTAAAATACTGGAAAAAAATAAATCAAAATAAAAATCAAAATAAAATAATAATAATAATAATAATAATAATAATATCCCATGTTAATTAAGAAATTATCTTAAATGATTATTGGGAATTTTAAAAGAAAATCTGAAATCAAATGGATTTCATATGACCATTTAGAAGGAAGATTTAAGGCCTAAATGAGCATTGGGTCAAATTGGGTTAGCTCAGATTTGATCGTTCCTCCCCATTAGCCGAGTCGTTACTCTATCGACGACGAGCATTTCTTTCCGCCGTTTTCTATTATTCCCCAAGTTGTCGTTCCATCGCGACATCCTTTCTTCTCCCCGATCAGTCGTTTCCCTTCTTCGCCGATCCCTTTTTCCTTTTGATTTTCTCATTCAGCGAACCCTTTTCCCCCATTTTTTTTCCCGTGCGCGAGCTTCATCGTTGATCGTCTCCTTCGACGAGCGTCTTCTTCTTCTCTGTGACGCAGCCGGTCGTCTCCTCTTCGTCTTTGAAGCGACGAGGTCGAGCTCCTTCTCTCGATTGAAGAATCAGGTTAGAGGGCAGGCTGATCGTTCTCCCGATCGTGTGCCTCACCGCATCGCCACCTGCTCACTTGTCGTCGCTCGAGCCCAAGATCGATCTGCTGCCGCGCAAGCCCATCGCACGCGGCCATCAGTCGCAAGTTTGGGAGCCAGTTTGGTGAGATTGTCACCGACGTCGCTGGCCGCCCGCAACCATTCATCACCTCTGACCCATCGTTGTCGCTCCTTTTTCTCTGCACCAAGTCCGCTGAAGCGATCTATTGCTGCTGCCACCTAAGCTCGCTGTGCCGTCATCGGAGGAAGGGGCTTTCACGATCAACCATCACCGGAGCAAGAGTATTTCCTTTCTGACGTACAACGAATAGAGGGGATTACTGTCGGTGGAGTTGCTAGGGCTGGTAAGTTGATCTATCCTCTTTCTTTTAGCTGTAATTGCTAGGTTTTGGGGATGTGAGTGTGTTGTTGGGTAGTGTTCCTTTCGGTGAAGGGGCTGTGAAGTTATGGGAGTTGCCGAATGTGAGTTTGGGGGAGTCGTGCAATCGCTGTGAAGATCGGGTTGTTGTTGTGAATAAGGTTTGTTTACGGGTTGTTTGTGGGTTGTGAAGCTGTGCCGGCTGTGTGAATGAGTTGTGAACGGTTGTGCGATTGTGAGCAAGGAATGACCGACTGTGCGGCTGTGAATAGGGTTGTTCTTGGCCACGATGGGGTAAGATTTGTATCCTTTGTTCTAGCTGTTGGATGTGGATATTCGGTAAGTGTGGTAATGTATGGGTTATTGGTGATGTTCTATTTGTGAAACATTGGTTATGTCGTGTGGATAGAGAGAATTGGATTGGGAGAATCAATCCAGGATGGATGTAGATCTGGGGTTATGAGAGGTGTGTGTTCGAAGTTCTAACTCGTAGACGAGGAAAGAACGAGAACCTAGAAATGACGTAGTAGTTAAGTTATGTAGTTGTTTAACGCTTGTGCTTAAACATAGTTGCTATTATGTGCAGGTTTGGGATACGAAGTAGGTCTGCGGTCGTGAGGATTATTCGACCTTTGTATCAGGTGGGTAATTTCATACCCTGGTCAGGTAGATGTAATTGTATTCAAATTTAGTCATAAATATGAGCATCTTAGGTGTTCATATTATCTTGACTCTGCTCTTATTATCTTATGCTTGAACTTATCGTTGGATGTATTTATACTCAATTGTTGATATCACATATTCCCTATCATGATTTAGGAGTTATAGATGTGATGTAAATTGGCCTAGATGTTTAATAGGGTGTAAATGCTAGTACGGGTGATCACCCAATTTATAAATTGGCAAAAAGGTCATCCGTGGGTAGGTAATGCCCTAAATGTAGGATTTATTTCCAATACCCGTATGTTGCATACTTGTTACCACCCATGTGTTGTGTAATGGTTAAGTGAAGGGTGATTAGTGTGTGGCTACGGACCGGTGGTCCTAGCTTGATATGATTAGTTGAGTATGACTCTCTATTGGATAGAGAGTTATGATCAGTCGAGTACGACTCTCTACAGGATAGAGAGTGCGTCGATCAATTGAGTATGACTCTCTATTGGATAGAGAGTTATGATCAGTTGAGTAAGGCTTTCTATAGGATAGAGAGTCCGTTGATCAGTTGAGTACCACTCTCTGCAGGATAGAGAGTACGTTGATCTGATTAGTATGACTTTCTGTAGAATAGAGAGTCTATGGTGGATGTCTGTATGTGAGACATTGCATTCATGTCATTTGCATGCATGCTGGCGACGTGGTCTCCCTTGTGGTTGAGAGGGTTGCCAGTCATCCTGCATACACGGTTACTCATAGGAGGAGTAACTGGTGTGAGGGCAGAGCATCCGTTGTGACGTACTCTACCACTATAGACGGTGGTAGTTGGAGTTGCGTGCAGTTATCCTGGGTGTATGGCACTCGACCGTTCATTGATAGTGTCAGTCGGAGTGGCCAGCAGCAGGGACCCCCGTTGTGTAGCGAGCTCTTTACTCTCATATACGACTTGATCATACTGCCCACTCAGCCACTCTATAGCAGTGGTTGGTGTGAGTTGGGACAGTTGTCATGTTGTGCCACCTAGGCCACACTAGGGTCGTGGTAGCGAGTTGGGGTGAGCAGGCGTGACCATGCATGCTGCATTGCCGTATCTGATGGCGCTTTGCATATTACCATATATATATACATATACGCATGTATATATATACATATATATATATATATATATATGGATGGTTGAGATTAATATATATATATATATATATATATATATATATATATATTGTGATGTTGCATTTGATTGTATTATGCTTGCTGCATTTGATTGTACATCATATTCATGCATGCTTCTTGCATATGTTATACGGTTGTGTCGGATACTGGTATATGTGTTGAACAAACCATTAGATACTTTGACCTGTAGCTTGAGTATATTGTGAGTTGATCTTACTCTTCCTCTTATATATATGTTGGATATATGTTCAGGTTGGATCAGAGTAGCATAGCAGACTTCAGGTATGTCTGCATTTTATATTTTTCATTTGGTTAGACGGTATATGCTTGTATTTATATACTATGCTGATATACCTATTCTACCTCTAGATTATGTTGTTGAATTACATGTGATATTACATATATACATGTTTTTTTATTACCTGCTGAGTTTTACTCACCACCACCACGGACCCAGGGTTTTTCTGTCGCCCAAGTAACAAGTAGAAGTCTTCGTGATGGCTTAAAGCACCGCTGGCTGACATCTCATCTCACCTCCGAGGCTCCCGTGTTTGTTTTAGGCTTTCCGTACATTGTGTTATGTATTTGGAGTTTTCCTGATGTACTGTGTTGTTGACTTGTGGATTCGGATTTTTGTCGCTATTCCTCTATGTTGTGATGTGTTAGTCATACCGGTATGCACTGTGTAGTTGTGATGTTGTTGTGTTTTATGTTTCCGCTGTGTAGTTGTTGTTGTTATTTTGTTATGTTGTTGTGGTTGTTTTCATACATATTTATATGTTGTTGTTATTGTGGGCCTATGGGTCTTGTATTAACCCGAAATGTTGTCACGTACAGGGGAGATGTTGTCCGTTTGATTTTCGGCTCGGCATGCTCTCGGGGCGTGACAACTTTAGTGGTATCAGAGCCCTAGGTTCTGCGATGCCATACAATGTTGTTTTTGTGTCGAGTCTTGGATTCTCGGGAGTTGATTTATTCGGTTTTGGTTTTTGATATGAGATGGACAGCGGCCTAAGCTCCAAGCAGCACGAGGTAAGAATTCCTGATAACTTGTAGTTGGTAGATATTTATCTAAATTTGCTCAACAAGTGTATACAGTTAGATATATTATACCTGTGCAAACTTGTAGTAGAGGTCGTCCACCGAGGCGACCAACCGGAGTTACCGATAGGGTTTATACTCCTTGTTTTGTTGGCTATGTGTTTAGTATATATAACAGGGAATAACCTGTAGTAGGTTGGTTATTCTTCGTAATTGTGGTTTGAGTTGACCACGGGCATGACCTGTTGAGTCTGTGAGTCTTGAACCTATGTCGAAAAGGTGATTTACCTTTGAGAGCCGACTGATACCGAGTCGAAAAATAGGGGTCAAGTCGTCACATTTCTTATGGAAATCAGAGACTACAGTCTTAGAGATTTTCACTAATTATGCTAGTCAGATCATTACCTGTTGCGTAATGGACAAGACAAATTGGCTAATGTTGATGCAGATAGAGGAAGGCTAGGTTACGTTGTTTCATAGGGATTTTATCCCTGAGTTGTTCGTACTGAGTTGTATAACTTTGAGAGTACTTTTGAGTACTTAACTCAGGTTATATCGAGAAAGAAGAGTTGTTGCATAGCATTATCGGGATCAAGCCGGTATTTGGTGATAAATGCAGAAAATAATCTTCGGGAAATAATATATCACTTGATCATGATTTAGTGATGTTGAAAGAGAGTATTCCCCCGTGTCACTTTTAGTGACACATTGTAAGGAATTCTTGAGCTTCAAGAAAGGGTGATCGGTTGGTAATAGTGTACTGTGCAGAGTCATGAGACTTGCAGAGGTTACGGCCACCTAATAGCTCAAGAAGATAAATGGATGATTTAAGCCACCCAGAGTTATTGGCTTATAGTTGGATTAAGATGTCGGGATCTTCTACCAGATCCTGCCGGAAGACATTGGATTGAGACAGGAGTTTAGAAATAACTCCATACAAGGGTTTAAGAGTTGGAGACCGATAAGCAAATGTTGCAGGTCAACTTAATAGAGTCAAAAGTCTATGGCTATTGATAAAAGGAGCAAGATCGGAGTCATAGGCTTTGAGCTATTTTCCGATTATAGAAGACCAACCACAGATCATCAGGATGTTCTCGTGGATTCAGCAAAATCAGAACAAAGACTTCGAAGAGATTGTGTGCGTGCATTGCAGATCACGAAGACACGTGAAGTAAGATTATCCGTTGGATCAGTTCATCTGTTGCTATTGTAAGAAACCAGTACATTTGAGGAGGTATACTTTGAAGACTCAGTTGAAGACTACCAATGGTGTTCCGGGAGGATGATGCTCCGTCTCGACAGCAGAGATCAACACAAAAGATTGGGTTATCTCATCAGCAGCGACCTACTACCTCAGGCATGAGTGGAGTTTTGTGATACTTCCCTTCAAGGGAAGTGATTTATGCAGTAATATCAGCAGAAGACATCATAGAAGACACATGCAGACAACAACAGTTACTTCCAGATATGATTTGATTTATACAGAGGAGAGAGAATACGATGATGGTCGTATCTATTTTATATTCTACAGTTGTAGCTCGTAGGATTTAGAGATGAGATCAGATGATCTAGGAAAAATTCCCGAGGCATTTGTCGCAGAAATGTGACCGCTTTGTCCCGAACTGTTGGATATGATCTGGTTCTCTTCAGATAAAGGCCGAGACCTACGGGGAGCCTTTTTGGATTGGATCGACAGATATTTGATCGTTCAGGGTATTACTCTAGTTTACCCTATGAGTTAATATATTGAGAGATACTTGTAGTTTACAGGTATCTTTGTCTAGAACATTCTCAGTTGGATTAGAAGGGTTCCTATGCATCGACATGTGGGTCGGTGGTATCTCTACCGTCAGGTGAGAAGTGGACCAATAATTAAGAAGTCAAGGGAGGCCCTTAGACTTTGATAGACATACTTTTACTGTAGACATATCCTTATGGATGGTCAAATTGTTGGAAGTATGGTATGATATGCTCTCGGATGTGCGTATAATCTGAGAGTATTTAGATGTAGTTTTGGATGAACTCCAAGGCTTACTGTTGCATAGGCCAGTGGAGTAGGCGATCGAAATGATTGCGGAAATAGTTCTGGTATCAAGATCACATATCGAGTGATAGTTTTGTTGGTATCAATGTTGCTAAACATTATAGAAATTGGAAGAATGTAAGTTACAATTATAGGAGAGGTTGGAAGGGATATTTATCTATCCTAGTATTCCTCCTTGAGAAGATCCGGAACTCTTTGTTGAAAGAGAGATGAACCTTTGAGATTATGCATCGATTATCGATGATGAGTACATTAGTTGTTGTAAATGAATATCCTTCGTTGTGGATAAATGATCTATTTAGATAAGCTAAGGACACCTGTGTATACTCTAGGGTTGGTTTACGACTGGAGTATTGATATCGTAGTGACATGATGTCATACAATTATCATTGTCATTGTGATGATTGATATATCATCAGCTTAGAGTAAATAGGATGCAGGTGTATGAAGGACGACATTTCATACTTAGTATGAATTTACAAGCTGTTGTTAATGATATTAGACGTATTTAACGATTTAGTCATCCATGAATTTGAGAATCGTCTATCCTAGACACGATTAGATCAGTTTGTGGTTGTTGGAGTTGCATAACCTGGCCACTGTTGATTGTGGTAGTTGGAGTTGCGCACTCGACCACCGTAGATGGTGGTTTGCCTTGTATGGTTTGGTTAGTACTGTAGATGTGGATAGAATGTCTTAGCATTACTATACCACAGACTTGTTTTACAAAGGTGATGTTGGAAATCATTTAGTCGGAAGCTGGTGAAACCAGTTTATAGGACATAGATGGTGATTAACTTTTACGCAAGTATTAGTTAATCCTTCCGGAGTGGATAAAAAGGGATGATGTATGCAGATGCATCGTTTTAGGGATTAGAATGATTCCGATGCAGTGAATGAGGCATATCTTATGCCTACGTCAGTTAAGAAATTACGAGATAGTCTATCATATACATGACGTGACTTTAGTAGTTATTATTTGAATTTGTAGTTGTATGGAGCAGAAGTGCTCATTGAATTTAACAAGCTACTAGGTAGCTACAATGGAGTTGCTGGTACGCAAACAGTTGTAACAAGTGAGATTGATCGCTATAGTCTTCCATGCACTTATAGAGTGTGTGGTAAAGTGGATTTTGAATGGTTGATGGACTCCTCTTTTGAGAAAATAATTCCCCATCTCTGATAAGGATAGTGGGTTCCGAAGTTACAGTGTTTAAGGATGAGTTTCTACAGAAAAAACATCATTCGAGATGGGCTATATACCTTGTTGGTACTCGTCGGATGTACCTTACGTATTGCTAATAAAGGGAGCAAGAGAGGCAAAATTCGGATGAAACTGATACCCACTTTGTAGGAGGTTGCTAAGGATAATCATGATCAAAATCTGATTGCGTTACGGGATTGCCTAGAACCCAAAAAGGACGTGATGCGATTTGGGTGATTGTGGATCGACTGACCAAATCATCTCATTTCCTTCCTATTTGTGGGTCATACTCGTTGGACCATCCGGTAACATTGTATTACCGAAAGATTATCAGATTGCGTGGGGTACTTTTAAGTACCATATCGGATAAAGATTCGCAATTTACCTCGTGATTTTTGCAGAGTCTACACCAGACTATGGGCACAGAGCTTCGGCTTAGTGCAATGTTTCATCCGCAGATAGATGAACAGTCTAAGTGTATCATTTAGACGTTGGAGGATCTATTCAGATCTTGTGTCGTGGATTATGGAGGTGTAGTTTATTGGTTGGCTTTACTTCTGACACTTGCGGGTGTTCACAACGTATTTCATGTTTCTATGCGAGGGAAATACGCACCGCGATCTAACCATGTTCTGAAAGAGGTTCCGATTCTACCTCAGTCTAATGCGACTTACGAGGAGATTTCAGTGTGTATTCCTGGTCGCAACAAGCGTCAGTTGCAGAACAAAACCATCCGACTCATAAAGGTTGGATTGCAACATCATATTGATGAGGAGGCAACTTGGGAGCTAGAAGATACTATCCGAGCTCGATATCCTCATTCGTTCACTTGAGGAATGTATGTGGTCCTTTCGGAAACTTGCTTGAAGTAATTTTTGCATGTTAGTACGAAATTTGGGGACCAAATTTTTATTAGTGGAGGAGAATGTAAAATATCGAAATAAAATAAAATAAAATAAAATAAAATAAATAAAATAATAATAATAATAATAATAATAATAATATCCCATGTTAATTAAGAAATTATATTAAATGATTATTAGGAATTTTCAGAAATTTTTCTAAAATCAAATGGATTTCATATGACCATTTAGGAGGAAGATTTAATGCCTAAATGGGCGTTGGGTCAAATTGGGTTAGCTCAGATTTAATCGTGCTTCCCCATTAGCTAAGCCGTTACTCTGTCGATGGCGAGCATTTCTTTCTGCCGTTTTCTATTATTCCCCAAGTTGTCGTTCCACCGCGACATCCTTTCTTCTCCCCGATCGGTCGTTTCCCTTCTTCGTCGATCCCTTTTACCTTTTGATTTTCTCACGCAGCGAACCCTTTTCCTCCATATTTTCCCCGTACGCGAGCTTCATCGCTGATCGTCTCCTTTAGCGAGCATCTTCTTCTTCTCTGCGACACAGTCGGTCATCTCCTCTTCATCTCCGAAGCGACGAGGTCGAGCTCCTTCTCTCGATTGAAGAATTCGATTGGAGGGCAGGCTAATCGTTCTCCTGATTGTGCGCCTCAGCGTAGTCGCCGCTCACTTGTCGCCCTCGAGCCCAAGCTCGATCTGCCTTTCAAGCGCAAGCCCATCGCCGCGGCCGTGATGCCATTAAGCGATTCGGTGAGATTATCCCGCAAGCGTCGCTAGCCGCCATAACCATTCATCACCTCGGACCCATCGTCGTTGCTCCTTTTTCTCTACACGAATCGTCGACGATCTTCTGCGCCACGAGCTCGTTGGCCGTCATCGGAGGAAGGGCTTTCCGCGATCAACCATTCTTTGGGCAAGAGTATTTCCTTTCCGACGTACAACGGATAGAGGGGATTACTGCCGGTGGAGTTGCTAGGGATGGTAAGTTGTTCTATCCTCTTTCTTTTAGCTGTAATTTCTAGGTTTTGAGGTTGTGAGTGTGTTGTTGGGTGGTGTTCCTTTCGGTGAAGGGGCTATGAAGTTATGGGAGTTCTTGCATTGTGAGTTTAGAAGTCGTGCAATCGCTATGAAGATTGGGTTGTTGCTGTGAATAAGGTTTGTTTACGAGTTGTTGGTGGGTTGTGAAGTTGTGTCAGCTGTATGAGTGAGTTGTGAACGATTGTGCAGTTGTGAGCAAGGAATGATCGACTGTGCGGCTGTGAATAGGGTTATTCTTGGCCACGAAGGGGTAAGATTTGTATCCTTTGTTCTAGCTGTTGGATGTGGATATTCGGTAAGTGTGGTAATGTATGGGTTATTGGTGATGTTCTATTGGTGAAACATTGGTTATGTCGTTTGGATAGAGAGAATTAGATTGGGAGAATCGATCCAGGATGGATGTAGATCTGGGGTTACGAGAGGTGTGTGTTCGAAGTTCTAACTCATAGATGAGGAAAGAACGAGAACCTAGAAATGATGTAGTAGTTAAGTTATGTAGTTGTTTAACGCTTTTGCTTAAACATAGTTGCTTTTATGTGCAGGTTTGAGATACGAAGCAGCTCCGCGCTCGTGAGGATTATTCGAGGTTCGTATCAGGTGGGTAATTTCCTACCCTGGTCAAGTAGATGTAATTGCATTCAGATTTAGTCACAAATATGAGCATGTTAGGTGTTCATATTATCTTGACCCTGCTCTTATTATCTTATGCTTGAACTTATCGTTGTATGTATTTATACTCAATTGTTGATATCACATATTCCCTATCATGATTTAGAGTTATAGATGTGATGTAAATTGGCCTAGATGTTTAGTAGGGTGTAAATGTTAGTACGGGTGATGACCCAATTTATAAATTGGCAAAAAGGTCATCAATTGGTAGTTAATGCCTAAATGTAGGATTTATTTCCAATACAGTATGTTGCATTACTTGTTACCAACCATGTGTTGTGTAATGGTTAAGTATGAGTGATTAGTGTGTCGCTACGGACCGGTGGTCCCATTGATATGATTAGTTAGTCGACTATTTATTGGATAGAGAGTTATGATCGATCAGTCACGACTCTCTCTGAGGATAGAGAGTGCATCGATCAGTTGAGTACGACTCTCTATTGGATAGAGAGTTATGATGAGTTGAGTACGACTCTCTACAGGATAGAGAGTCCGTTGATCAGTTGAGTACGACTCTCTGCATGATAGAGAGTATGTTGATCTGATTAGTATGACTTTTTGTAGAATAGAGAGTCTATGGTATATGTCTGTATGTGAGACATTGCATTCATGTCATTTGCATGCATGCTGGCGACGTGGTCTCCCTTGTGGTTGAGAGGGTCGTCAGTCATCCTGCCTCCACGATTACTCATAGGAGGAGTAACCGGTGTGAGGGTAGAGCATCTGTTGTGCCGCACTCTACCACTATAGACGGTGGTAGTTGAAGTTGCGTGCAGTTGTCCTGGATGCGTGGCACTCGACCGCTCATTGGTAGTGTCAGTCGGAGTGGCCAGCACTAGGGACCCCCATTGTGTAGCGAGCTCTTTACGCTCATATGCTACTTGATCATACTGCCCACTCAGCCACTCTATAGCAGTGGTTGGTGTGAGTTGGGACAGTTGTCATGTCGTGCCACCTAGGCCACACTGGGGTCATAGTAGTGAGTAGGGGTGAGCTGGCATGACCATGCATGCTGCATTGCCGTATCTGATGGCGCTTTGCATATTACCTTATATATATACATATATGCATGTGTATATATATATATGGATGGTTGAGATTAATATATATATAGATGCAGTCTATATATATATGCTTATTGTGATGTTGCATTTGATTGTATTATGCTTTCTGCATTTGATTGTACATCATATTCATGCATGCTTCGTGCATATGTTATACGGTTGTGTCAGATATTGGTATATGTGTTGGACAGACAATTAGATACCTTGACCTGTAGCTTGAGTATATTGTGAGTTGATCTTACCCTTCCTCTTATATATATGTTGGATATATGTTCAGGTTGGATCAGAGTAGCGTACTTGAACTTGGTATATACGCATTTCGTTGTTCATTTGGTTAGATGGTATATGCTTGTATTTATATACTATGCTGATATACCTGTTGTACCTCTAGATTATGCTGTTGAATTACATGTGATATTACATATATACATGTTTTCCTATTACCTGCTGAGTTTTAATCACCACCACCACGGACCCTAGGTTTTTCTGTTGCCCAGGTAATAGGTAGAAGTCTTCGTGACGGCTTAGAGCACCGCTGGCTGACATCTCATCTCACCTCCGAGGCTCCCGTGTTTGTTTTGGCCTTTCCGTACATTGTGTTATGTATTTGGAGTTTTCCTGATGTACTTGTAGGGATGTATACTGAAAAGTCTATCTTTTGTATGAACATCTTTATTTTGAAATAAGAATCACATGATCATTGTTTGCATTTTTATGGTTATGCAATATTGTCTAATACATTACATTGTAGATAACATGGTGTGTGGTGTCACACAGGAGATCATGTTATCGTCTCCTTGTAAAGTATAAGTGAAGGCTCACAACCGAGATGTCTTTGGACAAACCATTGGAATGGTTGTAGTGTGATTTGGTATTGGTTTGTCTTGACCATAAAATCACACTAGTGCACTTTGTGTGTATTGAGCAGGACCGACTTAGAGGTGATTCGATTTATTCCTGACTACATAATCGAATCGGACCTCAGATATTATTTTGTACATGCTCTTAATCCCGATATAATAACGGGCACATATACTTAGTATTCATCTCTTTGATTTACCAATGGGCGAGATTTATAGATTAAATAAATAGGCTCAGTAAGTTGGGAGTTGATATTATTTATATGGTGTGTCGTTGATTATAGGAAGAAACCATGTCCTATATATTAGGATGATGATGTCCCCTTGAGGAGCTCATAAGGTTCATCATGTAAACCCTGCAGGTGGACTTGGTCCGGCATGATGAAAAGGTTGAGTGGTACTACTTATGGAGTTAGATGTTGATTAATTAATGGTCAGTAAATTAATTAATCGACGGACATTCGAGATCTTAAACACGGGGAGAAAATATACAAATAATATATGGAGCCCATATTAACTTATGGGGGTTGGTGAGGTAGATCAATGATAATTTTTTAGTGGATTGGGTTATCATTAATGGATCGGACTTTATGTGGGCTTGATCCATGGGTGGCCAAGATCCAACTCCTCCTCATGCTCCTTAATGTAGCCTATTAACACCTCACGATGCTTAGATCCAATGGATAGAAACAAAACTCTAGATCCAAAGGTAGAGATTAAATCTCTAGATCCGACGGTTGAGATTAAAACTCTAGATCCTACGGTTGAGATTAAATCCCTAGAACCAATGGTGGAGATTAAAAGGAGGCTTATCCCTAACTCTATAAAAGGAGCACAAGGGGTTGGCATGGAAATCAATCAAGAGGAGCTAGGGTTTTGGAGTTTGCAGCAAGAAGAGGAGCTAGGGTTTGGGCTTGGGCGCACCTAATAAGGAAAGTTTTCCTTGACTTCTCCTTCTTCCTCAAACTGTCGACGGCCCTTGAAGCTCTTCCAGCCCTTGGCCGGCATCCAAACTCCCTCTTCTCCTTCACCTTGGCTGGTGGAACAAAGGTTTATGGTCCTCCCTTGAAGCTTTTGGCCGGCAACCCTTAATCTCTTATTCCTTCTTGGCCGGCAGCAAGGCTCCATTCTTGGAGATAGTTGGTTGGTTGAAAGAAGGAATAGAGCTTTGTTTATATTCTTCCTCTTGCTCGGAACGAGCAAGGAAGGAAGATTGGCGATCTAGGAGCTTCAACTTTTGGTAGATCGTCTCCCACACGATGTCCGAAAGGAGGAAGGTCATACATTAGAAGATCGAGAGGTATACCGATTCTCTATTCTCTTTTGTAACATGTATTTTTTTTTGTTTTTCAATTATTAGCATGATATAATTCTGTTTGTGGCTAAATAATACTTAGATCCCGAACATAAACCCGAAAGTCGGCGATCCGGACATCGTCTATTCCGCGGCTACTCGTAGAATAGAGGTTGGTCGCTTGAACAAGTTTATTCAAGAGACCTCTCTAAACGAATAGTACGACGATGACTTGATTGTTTGGGCAATCCCTTTTGTCTAGGATTAAATTTTTTTAATCCAGAAACATCGATGGGATCGCCATGAACAAACAACCAAAGGTGAAGTGGGAAGCGAAGTTTCCCCTCACGGATCAATGAAACGAAACCCTTCAATTGGTATCAGAGCCAAGGTTTCCGTTTTGTGTGTTTAGGATTTGGTTAATTTTTATGCACTTTTCATATATTATATGTGCCGGATAATAGTAGGATATGCGTAGGTTAACTTTTTGGTTGCAGGCATAAGATCCGACTATTATGGTCATATGTGTATGTGATGTGTATGTATATTTTGTTGAATCCTCTGGGTCGACGAGGCTAGTATTTAATTTTTGTAAATTAGATACGACATTGTTTAGCCACTCTTTTATTTTAGTTTACTTTGATCTAGATTTCATGTACACTCCTCGTGGAGTATAGGATCGATGGATGTAAATTAAAATAGATTTTAGTCTCGCTCGATCTCCTAATGGCTCGCATGGCGAAGAGGAGCAGATTTAGAAGGCGATACGACGGGAGACATATTGAAGACAAAAGCTATAATAGTTGGAAAATAATTTATTTTTCATATTTATTGTTTTTTGTTTGATATGCATGTCGTAGGCTAGGAAAATTCCTCAATTTCAAATTACTAAGTGGGAGAGGGAAATTTTTATAAATTCCCATGGCCTCCATTACAATTTGACATGTGATGCAAACAATCTTGCGCGTCGACTCTGAGTGCCTTCCTCCTCATCGGATGAGTTTGTTTGCGGATCACAAGGTCAAATATGGTTATAGGGAATTATTAAGGAGCGTGTGCACTTCCCCATCGAAAGGCACATAACCCGAGATAATTGCCTTGGTACGAGGTAATAGTGAACACTTAGAATACAAATATAAGTATCCTCCCCATGGTCATTGCTTTTATTTGTAGGGCCAAGACCAACTATTAATTTTACTTGTCAAAAGTTAGGTTGACAAGATAGTAAAATTAATGGGTAAAACCTCCTCTTACAAATGTAGAATTCATATGTCCACACTATCATGGCATACGATATTCTCGGTGTTTTGAGGTGTTGGTTGATTTTAAAATTTTATTGTTTGAGGAATCAATAATTTTTTGAAATCTAATGTTTTGATTTATGTGATTCTTAGGTTTTCTTTCAAAATGACTTTCAACCCACTTCTTTGTGATCTTTGAAAGAGAACAAACTTCTGGACCCAACTATGTTGATTGGAAGAGGAATCTAGACATTGTCTTATTGGCTGAGAATACAAATATGTACTCCTCGAAGAGTATCCTCCTAACTGCAGAATGATTACGGAGAAAAGGAGTGAGAGAGTTATAAGAAGTGGGTAAAGGCCGATGAGATGGCGTGGTGTTACATTTTGTCATCTATGTCAAATGTACTGCAACATCAGCATCAAGCCATGCCAACAGCTTATGACATGATGCTCAATCTCAAAGAGATTTTCGGACACGAGAATCGAGGTGAGGCAAGAAGCCATGAAACTTGATGACGACCACCATGATCTAGGGAACACCCGTGAGGGATCATGTTCTCAAGATGATGGCTCATTTGAATGAGTTGGAAGTCCTCAGAGCTGAGATCGATGGGGAAACCCAGTTCGATATCATTCTCCATTCTCTACCTAGGAGTTTTGAGCAGTTTCGTCTGAACTACAACATAAACAAGAGGTTGTATTCGTTGGCGGAACTTATGACAGAACTCCAAGCGGCAGAGGGGCTATTTCATCAGAGTGCTCAGGCACATGCCATGGTGACCCAAAAGGTTTCTACTTCTAAGCCAAAAGGCAAGAAGAAGAAGAAACAAACTGGGGCAAAGGCGGTGGGAGGTACTCAGGGAGGAGTGAAGAAGCCGAAAGGCAAGTGCTTCACTTATGTAAGTGGACACTAGAAGAAGGACCCCAACCGCAAGAACAAAGGTATATCTTTTGGTCTAGTCGTTGAAACATGTTTAGCGGTGTTATCTCGCACACGGTGTGTAGATCACGGAGCCAGCGATCATGTATGCAATACTTTGCGGGGTTCCAAGAAACAGACAGTGAAGGAGATTACCGTGTACTTGGGTGATGCCACGAAGGTGGCTGCTGTTGCAGTAGGAGATGTTCATTTATCTTTTGAGAAAAATAAACTTTTAGTTGTTAAGAATTTCCTTTATGTACCCTTATTTAGAAAGAATTTAATTTCGATTTCTAAATTATTTATGGATCGATATTCTATTTCTTTTAATGACAGAGTTGTTATAAGAAGGAATAGGGACATTATCTGTTCGGATGCATTGATAGGAAATTTATACACACTTGAACCAAAACCTCCCACGATCCAAATTGAAGTTAATAACTCATCTTCTAATTCCAATAAGAGAAAAGAACCTTCTAAGATGAACCAAACATATCTTTGGCATCTTTGGCTTGGTCATATTAACCTAAGCAGAATTAAAAGGTTGATAGCTGATGGACCTTTGGGTTCATTAGTGGTGGAAGATTTCTCAACCTGCGAATCTTGCTTGGAAGGTAAAATGACCAAGAGGCCTTTTAAGGTCAAGGGGTATAGAGCCAAAGATGTGTTAGAATTGGTTCATTCTGATTTGTGTGGTCCTATGTCTATCTAGGCTAGAGGTGGTTTTGAGTATTTCATCTCTTTTATAGACGATTACTCAAGATATGGATACATTTACCTGATGTGCCACAAGTCTGAATGCTTTGACAAGTTCAAAGAATTCAAGGCTGATGTGGAGAAACGTCAAGTAAAAGTATCAAGACACTACAATCTAATCGTGGTGGTGAGTACCTCTTGGGAGAGTTTAGGAACTACTTATCAGAGGCTGGGATTCAATCCCAATTGACTACACCTGGCACACCCCAGTAGAATGGTGTAGCAGAGCGAAGGAATAGGACTCTTATGGAGATGGTTAGATCGATGATGAGTTATTCTGAGTTGCCAGTTTCATTCTGGGGATATGCTCTAGATACAACAGTGTACATTCTGAACTTGGTTCCATCTAAATTAGTGTCTTCTACTCCCACAGAGTTGTGGACTGGGCGAAAGCCTAGTCTAAGATATATTCGGATATGGGAGAGTCCAGCACATGTGCTAAAGGCAGATGCTGGTAAGTTGGAACCTCGTACAGAAGTACGCATGTTCGTTGGCTATCCTAGATGAA
Source organism: Wurfbainia villosa (assembly GCA_025175895.1). Classification (NCBI taxonomy): domain Eukaryota; kingdom Viridiplantae; phylum Streptophyta; class Magnoliopsida; order Zingiberales; family Zingiberaceae; genus Wurfbainia; species Wurfbainia villosa. Next base: position 20,525,770 of record CM046004.1, on the reverse strand, counting down.
TGAAGGATGGTTTGTTTTATAGTCCTAGAGATCAGAGGGTGATCGTTAGCACGAACGCCAGATTTCTAGAGGAAGACTATGTGATGAGCCACAAGCCCAAGAGTAAAATTGTTCTGGAGGAATTAAAAGGGGAAGTCACTTCTTCAGTACCACCGGTACAAGAGGATATACCACAAGTCACTGCACCGCGTGTCACAGAGGATACATAGGAGATACCTCATCGTAGTGGGAGGGTTTTTAGACAGCCTAATAGATTCATGTTCTTGGGAGAATCTTCTGATTTGGTCCCTGGCGAACATGAACCTGATCCCTGGACATATGATGAGGCAATCCAAGATAAATGCGATGAATACTGAGATTGAATACTAAGATTGAATCTATGGATTCAAATCAGGTTTGGGAGCTAGTAGAACCACCCGATGGTGTAAAAACCATTGGATGCAAGTGGATCTACAAAAGAAAGAGAGGAATAGATGGGAAGGTTGAGACCTTCAAAGCGAGGCTTGTTGCGAAGGAGTATACTCAGAAAGAGGGTATCGATTATGAGGAGACATTTTCACCGGTAGCTATGCTTAAGTCTATCCGAATTCTCTTATGCATAGCAGCTCATATGGATTATGAGGCATGGCAGATGGATGTCAAAACAGCTTTTCTTAATTGAAGTCTTGAGAAAAACATCTATATAAAGCAACCAGAGGGATTCATTGTGAAGGGCAAAGAGCATCTTGTATGTAAGCTTAATTGGTCCATTTATGGATTGAAGAAAGCTTCGAGGTCTTGGAACATCCACTTTGATGAGGTAATCCAGTCTTATGGATTTATTCAAAGTCCAGATGAGTCTTGTGTATACAAGAGATGTGACGGAAACGTAGTGGTATATTTTGTACTATACATGATGACATTTTGTTGATTGGCAACAATATCAAGGTGTTATCGGACGTAAGGGTATGGTTGTCCAAACAGTTTGATATGAAGGACTTGGGAGAGGTGGGACACATCCTTGGGATCAAGGTTATAAGAGATCGCAGGAAAAGGATGTTGTGCTTATCCCAAGCTTCATACATAGACACGATTATGGATCGTTTTAGCATACAAAACTCCAAGAAGGGTTTTCTACCTTTCAGGCATGGAGTTCCTTTATCTAAGGAGATGTGTCCTAAAACATCAGAGGAGATAGAGGAGATGAAGGCGGTTCCTTATGCTTCGGCAGTAGGAAGCCTCATGTATGTGATGCTATGTACGAGACCAGATAGCTGCTTTATCGTGTGCATGGTCAGCAGATATCAGAGTAATCCAGGACAGGGACATTGGACTGCGGTAAAGCATATATTGAAGTACCTGAGAAGGACTAGGGAATATATACTAGTTTACTAGGTAGACCAATTACTCCATGTGGGTTACACGGATTCTGACTTCCAATCTGATAGGAATAATAGTAAGTCTACCTTAGGTTTTGTGTTTACTTTGGGAGGTGGAGCCATTGTATGGAGGAGTGTCAAGCAGAAATGTGTGGCGGACTCCACCATGGAAGCTGAGTATGTGGCAGCCTCTGAGGCGGCCAAAGAAGTTGTGTGGCTCAGGAACTTCCTGATGGACTTGGATGTGATTCCTGGTTTGCCCAGAACTATCACAATTTATTGTGATAATAGTGGTGCAGTTGCAAAATTGAAGGAACCACGAGCCCATAAGGCTAGTAAACACATAGAGCGCAAGTACCAGCTGATACGAGAAATCGTAAAGAGAGGAGAAGTTGTTGTGGCCAAGATTGCATCAGAGGATAACCTGGTAGATCCTTTCACTAAGACCCTTTTGGTGAGAGCTTTTGATAGGCATGTGGAGGGAATGGAAATCAGATGTATGGCAGTTTGAGGACATCATAGTCTTTTAGTATAAGTGGGAGATTGTAGGGATGTATACTAAAAAATTTATCTTTTGTATGAACATCTTTATTTTGAAATAAGAATCACAAGATCATTGTTTGTATTTTTATGGTTATGCAATATTGTCTAATACATTACATTGTAGATAACATGTTGTGTGGTATCACACGGGAGATCATGTTATCGGCTCCTTGTAAAGTATAAGTGAAGGCTCACAACCGAGATGGCTTTAGACAAACCATCGGAATGGTTGTAGTGTGATTTGGTATTGGTTTGTCTTGACCATAGAATCACACTAGTGCACTTTGTGTGTATTGAGTAGGACCGACTTAGAGGTGATTCGATTTATTGCTGACTACATAATCTAATCGAACCTCAGATATTATTTTGTACATGCTCTTAATCCCGATATAATAACGGGCACATATACTTAGTATTCATCTCTTTGATTTACCAATGGGCGAGATTTATAGATTAAATCGATAGTCTCAGTAAGTTGGGAAATGATATTATTTATATGGTGTGTCGTTGATTATAGGAGGAAACTGTGTCCTATATATTAGGATGATGATTTCCCCTTGAGGAGCTCATAAGGTTCATCATGTAAACCCTGCAGGTGGACTTGGTCCGGCATGATGAAAAGGTTGAGTGGTACTACTTATGGAGTTAGATGTTGATTAATTAATGGTTAATAAATTAATTAATCGACGAGCATTCGAGATCTTAAACACCGGGAGAAAAAGTACAAATAATATATGGAGCCCATATTAACTTATGGGGGTTGGTGAGGTAGATCAATGATAATCCTTTAGTGGATTGGATTATCATTAATGGATCGGACTTTATGTGGGCTTGATCAATGGGTGGGCAAGATCCAACTCCTCCTCATGGTCCCTAATGTAGCCTATTAACACCTCATGAAGCTTAGATCCAATGGATAGAAACAAAACTCTAGATCCAAAGGTAGAGATTAAATCCCTAATGATAGACATATATGATCTATTCGTAGTCTTTGGACTAAACCCGAGTCCGGCTTTGTTGTACACGACTCTTTGGGATCCAAGTAGTCGGTTAAGGTTCTTCGATCCCAACGTGAACCTTTCCAACCTAGCCTCGACCTCTTGAACTCAATCTTTCAAGAGAGAATTCTCTTCCTCAAGTTTTTCAACTTAGGCTGAGTTTCCCTCTTGAACTTGACTAGTTGAAGAGGTTAGAGTAGCTTCTTGCTTGAGAGTTTCAACCTCCTCAAGTAACGACTCAACCCTAGACTCGGACTTAGTTAATTTCCTAGTAAGCATTTTAATTGTAAGGTAAAGTGTACTAATTAAAGAACGGCTAACCTTGACTTTCCCTTTGGTCCGGCTTTGAGTTTCCTCTCAAGTAATCTTTGGGGTCGAGTCGAGTTGTAGTTGGAATACTCGGATTCTGACTCGGACTCTTCCGGTCTTGCCATGTAAGCTATGTCTTCTTTGTTGTCCCAAGTCGCATGGAAAGCCTTCTTTTGATTTGATTTGAATTGTGCCCTCTTTTGGTTCTTTAGTAGCCTCCTTTCCCTCTGAACGATCTTTCGCTCTACGTTCACTATTGCCTCCATCTCTTCGGATTCGGACTCTGATTCGTCTTCGAGTTCGAGTCCATCTTCTTGCCTGGTAGGTGGTTTTTATCCTACAAGTAGAGCATTACCTCTCTCGGCCCGGACCACATTAGTCTGCTCGTGAAGTTCAAACTCAGAAAATAATTTGTCTAACCTAAGCTTCGAAAGGTCCTTAGTGACCTTGTAGACATTGACCATGGAAATGAATTAAGAACGTACCTTAGGAGGTCGTGGTTTTCGACCTTGTGTCCGATGGTGTGCAGGTCGTTGACAATGTCCTGGACGTGGGCATGTAGTTGCGCTATCTCGTGTTCCTGCATCTTAAGGTTATACAACTTATTGAAAAGAAGGTCACGTTTACATACCTTAGCATCGGACGTTCCTTCATGTAGCTCGATTAATTTGTTCCACAGGTCCTTGGCGCTAATAAATGGTCTGATGCGGTTGAGTTCCTCCTTGGACAAGCTGCATTGCAATATTTAGGTTACTCTTGCATCGGCTTTGATTTGCCTCTTGGTTGCATTTGTCCGCTTGTTAAAGTCCAAGGGCTCCCCTTGATCATTGGTGGGTAGAGCAAAACCGATTTGGATTAATATCCAAGTCTCGACTTGTGTTTTCAAGAAACACACTATCCGACCTTTCCAATAACGGAAATCATTTCCGTTAAAGAACGGAGGTCGGGTGGTGCTATACCCCTCAATGTGAGCCATTAAGTATCTTGCAAAACACGAATAAAATCCAAATGGAATTCCAAGACTTGGTCTTGGATTAGTAGTGCGGGAAATAATAGGAAATAAACAGAAATAAATGAGAAGAATAAGAAACTAACAAAAACTAACAACTTACGACCTTCGATGTCCCCGAAAGGATACTAAACGTTAGTTTTTGGGGCTGGAAACAGTTTGTTATGAGGGTAAACCCTGGTAAGAAATGTAGATCTCTCAGAGAGCTTCGATTTGGTAGGTGGATCGTTTTGTGAGTCCACTTGTGCGAAAAGTTATGGCCATTTTACCGTCGGCTACTCCAAAAGAGAATACTGGCAAACACACAACCAAAAGAAGCGTACCAAGACTTCATCTTGGATTAGTAGTGCGGGAGGAAAAAAAAACCTAAAAAAAATGCGACTCGAAAAATACGAAAAGAAAACCAAAAAGTGTTAGATTGGTGATTTCACCAGATCTTAGCGCCCCCGCTCTGATACCAATTGTTGGATCGAGAAGCATCGCTAGAGGGGGGTGAATAACGAGCGTAAATCTTTTCGTTCGTTCATTTGATACACGAGTAAGAATAGTGGAAAAATAAAAAGACACGTTTATTTTTACTTGGTTCACAACCCAACGGTTGCTACTCCAACGCCCTAACGGTCCTAGACCGCGTACGAAGAGAAAAGCACTATAACGTCTCCTTCTCGTTGGAGGTAAGAGACAACGATCACAAAACCGAAAGTACGAGGATGAGGTAACAAGCCTACCTCACCTCGTTATGAATATAAACAAAGAATACAATAACAAAATATGTTACTTGTTGCTGTTGCCGACAAAGAAGGTGAAAGCTTGGCGTCGCATCGCCATTATGACGGTGTTGGAGCTTTAGCGTTGTAGGAGCACTTAAGAATAATCTTGATGATCTTTGGAGTTGGATTCCTCCCCTCCTTTTATAGAGTTTGGCCTCTGAATATGTCTCCTCATCTTTTGGAATAGATCACGAAGTTGTACCAAAGTTTATCGCGAAGTGGTCGCATTAAACATTATCCATTTTGAATTAGCGCAAAGGCTGATTCGTCACCATCAGTCGACTGATGCCTTCCATAAGTCGACTGATGAGCATCAGTCAACTGCCCAATGTCCAGCAGTCGACTGCCAACCTGGTCACTTCCCTGCAGTAAGAGGTTAGCACAGAAAATGGTAAATGCACCAGTTTCTAACCGTTCGATCTCGACCTAGACCTTCCACAGGAAGTCTTAGTCGGATCGCCGCCTACGGTCGTCCCTATACAGAGGACATGACCTTACCATCTCTCACTCACACGAGCTTACCTCGATACTTACTTCATAGCTCTCGCTTTCGGCCTTCCACTCGATTCCTTCGGCTCCCTCTGAAGTCACTCGAGTGTCACCCGACCACCACGGCTTCCTCCGGGTGTCACTAACCTTCAGCTCCATCTTTAGTACTTTTCTTCACCCTCAATTTAGCTCGTGAGATAATGATGTAAACTTAACTTTGTGTCTTTGCCATAATCAAAACATAGGTTCGATTATCTGGTGCCCTTGTAAAATACTGAAAAAAAATAAATCAAAATAAAAATCAAAATAAAATAATAATAATAATAATAATAATATCCCATGTTAATTAAGAAATTATCTTAAATGATTATTGGGAATTTTAAAAAAAAATCTGAAATCAAATGGATTTCATATGACCGTTTAGAAGGAAGATTTAAGGCCTAAATGGGCATTGGGTCAAATTGGGTTAGCTCAGATTTGATCGTTCCTCCCCATTAGCCGAGCCGTTACTCTATCGACGACGAGCATTTCTTTCCGCCGTTTTCTATTATTCCCCAAGTTGTCGTTCCATCGCGACATCCTTTCTTCTCCCCGATCAGTCGTTTCCCTTCTTCGCCGATCCCTTTTTCCTTTTGATTTTCTCATTCGGCGAACCCTTTTCCCCCATTTTTTTCCCCGTGCGCGAGCTTCATCGTTGATCGTCTCCTTCGACGAGCATCTTCTTCTTCTCTGCGACGCAGCCGGTCGTCTCCTCTTCGTCTCTGAAGCGACGAGATCGAGCTCCTTCTCTCGATTGAAGAATCAGGTTAGAGGGCAGGCTGATCGTTCTCCCGATCGTGCGCCTCACCGCATCGCCACCTGCTCACTTGTCATCGCTCGAGCCAAGCCCATCGACGCCGCCATCACCGCAAGTTTGGGAGCCGCCATTTGGTGAGATTTTCGTTCAGTTACATATTGCTGATCCTCTATGCCCTTGCAGGCTTGTACTAGAATTAGATAGTAATGTTGTTATGTGCCTACCTTAAATAAGAATATCATTCGGTTTACCTTAAGGCGTAAGTATGGTGAAATCCAGTTTGTTATACCCTACAGCAGACAGTCATTGATTTATTTTAAATGTATAGTCCCTAGGAACGATTAAATAAGTGTGAATAAGTATGACTAACCCAGTATGAGTATCCTCTTTCTTTTAGCTGTAATTGCTAGGTTTTGGGGATGTGAGTGTGTTGTTGGGTAGTGTTCCTTTCGGTGAAGGGGCTGTGAAGTTATGGGAGTTGTCGGATGTGAGTTTGGGGGAGTCGTGCAATCGCTGTGAAGATCGGGTTGTTGTTGTGAATAAGGTTTGTTTACGGGTTGTTTGTGGGTTGTGAAGCTGTGTCGGTTGTGTGAGTGAGTTGTGAACGGTTGTGCGGTTGTGAGCAAGGAATGACCGACTGTGCGGCTGTGAATAGGGTTGTTCTTGGCCACGATGGGGTAAGATTTGTATCCTTTGTTCTAGCTGTTGGATGTGGATATTCGGTAAGTGTGGTAATGTATGGGTTATTGGTGATGTTCTATTGGTGAAACATTGGTTATGTCGTGTGGATAGAGAGAATTGGATTGGGAGAATCAATCCAGGATGGATGTAGATCTGGGGTTATGAGAGGTGTGTGTTCGAAGTTCTAACTCGTAGACGAGGAAAGAACGAGAACCTAGAAATGACGTAGTAGTTAAGTTATGTAGTTGTTTAATGCTTGTGCTTAAACATAGTTGCTATTATGTGCAGGTTTGGGATACGAAGTATGTCTGCGGTCGTGAGGATTATTCGACCTTTGTATCAGGTGGGTAATTTCATACCCTGGTCAGGTAGATGTAATTGTATTCAAATTTAGTCATAAATATGAGCATCTTAGGTGTTCATATTATCTTGACTCTGCTCTTATTATCTTATGCTTGAACTTATCGTTGGATGTATTTATACTCAATTGTTGATATCACATATTCTCTATCATGATTTAGGAGTTATAGATGTGATGTAAATTGGCCTAGATGTTTAATAGGGTGTAAATGCTAGTACGGGTGATCACCCAATTTATAAATTGGCAAAAAGGTCATCCGTGGGTAGGTAATGCCCTAAATGTAGGATTTATTTCCAATACCCGTATGTTGCATACTTGTTACCAACCATGTGTTATGTAATGGTTAAGTGAAGGGTGATTAGTGTGTGGCTACGGACCGGTGGTCCTAGCTTGATATGATTAGTTGAGTACGACTCTCTATTGGATAGAGAGTTATGATCAGTCGAGTACGACTCTCTACAGGATAGAGAGTGCGTCGATCAATTGAGTATGACTCTCTATTGGATAGAGAGTTATGATCAGTTGAGTAAGGCTTTCTACAGGATAGAGAGTCCGTTGATCAGTTGAGTACCACTCTCTGCAGGATAGAGAGTACGTTGATCTGATTAGTATGACTTTCTGTAGAATAGAGAGTCTATGGTGGATGTCTGTATGTGAGACATTGCATTCATGTCATTTGCATGAATGCTGGCGACGTGGTCTCCCTTGTGGTTGAGAGGGTCGCCAGTCATCCTGCCTACACAGTTACTCATAGGAGGAGTAACTGGTGTGAGGGCAGAGCATCCGTTGTGACGTACTCTACCACTATAGACGGTGGTAGTTGGAGTTGCATGCAGTTATCCTGGTGCTCGCACTGACCGCTCATCGATAGTGTCACCGGAGGGCCGCCAGTTAGGACCCCTTGCCAGCGAGCCTTTACTCATATACGACTTGATCATACTGCCCACTCAACCACTCTATAGCAGTGGTTGGTGTGAGTTGGGACAGTTGTCATGTCGTGCCACCTAGGTCACACTGGCGTCGTGGTAGCGAGTTGGGGTGAGCAGGCGTGACCATGCATGCTGCATTGCCGTATCTGATGGCGCTTTGCATATTACCATATATATATACATATACGCATATATATTTATATATATATATATATATATATATATGGATGGTTGAGATTAATATATATATAGATGCAGTCTATATATTTATGCTTATTGTGATGTTGCATTTGATTGTATTATGCTTGCTGCATTTGATTGTACATCATATTCATGCATGCTTCTTGCATATGTTATACGGTTGTGTCGGATACTGGTATATGTGTTGAACAATCCATTAGATACCTTGACCTGTAGCTTGAGTATATTGTGAGTTGATCTTACTCTTCCTCTTATATATATGTTGGATATATGTTCAGGTTGGATCAGAGTAGCATAGCAGACTTCAGGTATGTCTGCATTTTACGTTTTTCATTTGGTTAGACGGTATATGCTTGTATTTATATACTATGCTGATATACCTGTTCTACCTCTAGATTATGTTGTTGAATTACATGTGATATTACATATATACATGTTTTTCTATTACCTGCTGAGTTTTACTCACCACCACCATGGACCCAGGGTTTTTCTGTCGCCCAAGTAACAGGTAGAAGTCTTCGTGATGGCTTAGAGCACCGCTGGCTGACATCTCATCTCACCTCCGAGGCTCCCGTGTTTGTTTTAGGCTTTCCGTACATTGTGTTATGTATTTGGAGTTTTCCTGATGTACTGTGTTGTTGACTTGTGGATTCGGATTTTTGTCGCTATTCCTCTATGTTGTGATGTGCACTGTGTAGTTGTGATGTTGTTGTGTTTTATGTTTCCGCTGTGTAGTTGTTGTAGTTATTTTGTTATGTTGTTGTGGTTGTTTTCATACATATTTATATGTTGTTGTTATTGTGGGCCTATGGGTCTTGTATTAATCCGAAATGTTGTCACGTACAGGGGAGATGTTGTCCGTTTGATTTTTGGCTTGGCATGCTCTCGGGGCGTGACAACTTTAGTGGTATCAGAGCCCTAGGTTCTGCGATGCCATACAATGTTGTTTTTGTGTCGAGTCTTCGATTCTCGGGAGTCGATTTATTCGGTTTTGGTTTTTGATATGAGATGGACAGCGGCCTAAGCTCCAAGCAGCACGAGGTAAGAATTCCTGATAACTTGTAGTTGGTAGATATTTATCTAAATTTGCTCAACAAGTGTATACAGTTAGATATATTATACCTGTGCAAACTTGTAGTAGAGGTCGTCCACCGAGGCGACCAACAGGAGTTACCGATAGGGTTTATACTCCTTGTTTTGTTGGCTATGTGTTTAGTATATATAACAGGGAATAACCTGTAGTAGGTTGGTTATTCTTCGTAATCGTGGTTTGAGTTGACCACCACAGATCATCAGGATGTTCTCGTGGATTCAGCAAAATCAGAACAAAGACTTCGAAGAGATTGTGTGCGTGCATTGCAGATCACGAAGACACGTGAAGTCAGATTATCCGTTGGATCAGTTCATCTGTTTCTATTGTAAGAAACCAGTACATTTGAGGAGGTATACTTTGAAGACTCAGTTGAAGACTACCAATGGTGTTCCGGGAGGATGATGCTCCGTCTCGACAGCAGAGATCAGCACAAAAGATTGGGTTATCTCATCAGCAGCGACCTACTACCTCAGGCATGAGTCGAGTTTTGTGATACTTCCCTTCAAGGGAAGTGATTTATGCAGTAATATCAGCAGAAGACATCATAGAAGACACATGCAGACAACAACAGTTACCTCTAGATATGATTTGATTTATACAGAGGAGAGAGAATACGATGATGGTCGTATCTATTTTATATTCTACAGTTGTAGCTCGTAGGATTTAGGGATGAGATCAGATGATCTAGGAAAAATTCCCGAGGCATTTGTCGCAGAAATGTGACTGCTTTGTCGCAAACTGTTGGATATGATCTGGTTCTCTTCAGATAAAGGCCGAGACCTACGGGGAGCCTTTTTGGATCGGATCGACAGATATTTGATCGTTCAGGGTATTACTCTAGTTTACCCTATGACTTAATATATTGAGAGATACTTGTAGTTTACAGGTATCTTTGTCTAGAACATTCTCTGTTGGATTAGAAGGGTTTCTATGCATCGACTTGTGGGTCGGTGGTATCTCTACCGTCAGGTGAGAAGTGGACCAATAATTAAGAAGTCAAGGGAGGCCCTTAGACTTTGATAGACATACTTTTACTGTAGACATATCCTTATGGATGGTCAAATTGTTGGAAGTATGGTACGATATGCTCTCGGATGTGCGTATAATCTGAGAGTATTCAGATATAGTTTTGGATGAACTCCAAGGCTTACTGTTGCATAGGCCAGTGGAGTAGGCGATCGAAATGATTGCGGAAATAGTTCTGGTATCAAGATCACATATCGAGTGATAGTTTTGTTGGTATCAATGTTGCTAAACATTATAGAAATTGGAAGAATGTAAGTTACAATTATAGGAGAGGTTGGAAGGAATATTTATCTATCCTAGTATTCCTCCTTGAGAAGATCCGGAACTCTTTGTTGAAAGAGAGATGAACCTTTGAGATTATGCATCGATTATCGATGATGAGTACATTAGTTGTTGTAAATGAATATCCTTCGTTGTGGATAAATGATCTATTTAGATAAGCTAAGGACACCTGTGTATACTCTAGGGTTGGTTTACGACTGGAGTATTGATATCGTAGTGACATGATGTCATACAATTATCATTGTCGTTGTGATGATTGATATATCATCAGCTTAGAGTAAATAGGATGCAGGTGTATGAAGGACGACATTTCATACTTAGTATGAATTTACAAGCTGTTGTTAATGATATTAGACGTATTTAACGATTTAGTCATCCATGAATTTGAGAATCGTCTATCCTAGACACGATTAGATCAGTTTGTGGTTGTTGGAGTTGCATAACCTGGCCACTGTTGATTGTGGTAGTTGGAGTTGCGCACTCGACCACCCTAGATGGTGGTTTGCCTTGTATGGTTTGGTTAGTACTGTAGATGTGGATAGAATGTCTTAGCATTACTATACCACAGACTTGTTTTACAAAGGTGATGTTGGAGATCATTTAGTCGGAAGCTGGTGAAACCAGTTTACAGGACATAGATGGCGATTAACTTTTACGCAAGTATTAGTTAATCCTTCCGGAGTGGATAAAAAGGGATGATGTATGCAGATGCATCGTTTTAGGGATCCGAATGATTCCGATGCAGTGAATGAGGCATATCTTATGCCTACGTCAGTTAAGAAACTACGAGATAGTCTATCATATACATGACGTGACTTTAGTAGTTATTATTTGAATTTGTAGTTGTATGGAGCAGAAGTGCTCATTGAATTTAACAAGCTACTAGGTAGCTACAATGGAGTTGCTGGTACGCAAACAGTTGTAACAAGTGAGATTGATCGCTATAGTCTTCCATGCACTTATAGAGTGTGTGGTAAAGTGGATTTTGAATGGTTGATGGACTCCTCTTTTGAGAAAATAATTCCCCATCTCTGATAAGGATAGTGGGTTCCGAAGTTACAGTGTTTAAGGATGAGTTGCTACAGAAAAAACATCATTCGAGATGGGCTATATACCTTGTTGGTACTCAGATGTACCGAGAGTTGAAACGTTTATACTGGTGGAATGGTATAAAGAGAGTTATGGTAGATTTTACTGCTCGATGTTTAGTATGCCAGTAAGTGAAGGCTGAACATCAGAAACTCACTGGATTGCTCTAGAAAATTTTGATTTCGGAATGGAAGTGGGAGCATATCACGATTGATTGCGTTACGGGATTGCCTAGAACCCAAAAAGGACGTGATGCGATTTGGGTGATTGTGGATCGACTGACCAAATCAGCTCATTTCCTTCCTATTTGTGGGTCATACTCGTTGGACCATCCGGCAACATTGTATTACCGAAAGATTATCAGATTGCGTGGGGTACTTTTAAGTACCATATCGGATAGAGATTCGCGATTTACCTCGTGATTTTCGCAGAGTCTACACCAGACTATGGGCATAGAGCTTCGGTTTAGTGCAATGTTTCATCCGCAGATAGATGAATAGTCTAAGTGTATCATTTAGACGTTGGAGGATCTATTCAGATCTTGTGTCGTGGATTATGGAGGTGTAGTTTATTGTTTGGCTTTACTTCTGACACTTGCGGGTGTTCACAACGTATTTCATGTTTCTATGCGAGGGAAATACGCACCGCGATCTAACCATGTTCTGAAAGAGGTTCCGATTCTACCTCAGTCTAATGCGACTTACGAGGAGATTTCAGTGTGTATTCCTGGTCGCAACAAGCGTCAGTTGCAGAACAAAACCATCCGACTCATAAAGGTTGGATTGCAACATCATATTGATGAGGAGGCAACTTGGGAGCTAGAAGATACTATCCGAGCTCGATATCCTCATTCGTTCACTTGAGGAATGTATGTGGTCCTTTCGGAAACTTGCTTGAAGTAATTTTTGCATGTTAGTACGAAATTTGGGGACCAAATTTTTATTAGTGGAGGAGAATGTAAAATATCGAAAAAAAATAAAATAAAATAAAATAAATAAAATAAAATAATAATAATAATAATAATAATATCCCATGTTAATTAAGAAATTATATTAAATGATTATTAGGAATTTTCAGAAATTTTTCTAAAATCAAATGGATTTCATATGACCGTTTAGGAGGAAGATTTAATGCCTAAATGGGCGTTGGGTCAAATTGGGTTAGCTCAGATTTGATCGTGCTTCCCCATTAGCTAAGCCGTTACTCTGTCGACGGCGAGCATTTCTTTCTGCCGTTTTCTATTATTCCCCAAGTTGTCGTTCCACCGCGACATCCTTTCTTCTCCCTGATCGGTCGTTTCCCTTCTTCGTCGATCCCTTTTACCTTTTGATTTTCTCACACAGCGAACCCTTTTCCCCCATTTTTTCCCCGTACGCGAGCTTCATCGCTGATCGTCTCCTTTAGCGAGCATCTTCTTCTTCTCTGCGACACAGTCGGTCGTCTCCTCTTCATCTCCGAAGCGACGAGGTCGAGCTCCTTCTCTCGATTGAAGAATTCGATTGGAGGGCAGGCTAATCGTTCTCCTGATTGTGCGCCTCGCCGCGTAGTCGCCTGCTCACTTGTCGCCGCTCAAGCCCAAGCTCGATCTGCTACCGCGCAAGCCCATCGCACGCGGCCGTCAGCCGCCATTCCGGGAGCCAGTTCGGTGAGATTGTCACCGACGTCGCTAGCCGCCCGCAACCATTCATCACCTCAGACCCATCGTCGTTGCTCCTTTTTCTCTACACCGAATCCGTCGGAGCGATCTGTTACTGCCGCCACCTGAGCTCGTTGCACCGTCATCGGAGGAAGGGGCTTTCACGGTCAACCATTGCCGGAGCAAGAGTATTTCCTTTCCGACGTACAACGGATAGAGGGGATTACTGCCGGTGGAGTTGCTAGGGATGGTAAGTTGATCTATCCTCTTTCTTTTAGCTGTAATTTCTAGGTTTTGAGGTTGTGAGTGTGTTGTTGGGTGGTGTTCCTTTCGGTGAAGGGGCTATGAAGTTATGGGAGTTGCCGACTGTGAGTTTGGGGGAGTCGTGCAATCGCTATGAAGATCGGGTTGTTGCTGTGAATAAGGTTTGTTTACGAGTTGTTGGTGGGTTGTGAAGTTGTGTCAGCTGTATGAGTGAGTTGTGAACGATTGTGCAGTTGTGAGCAAGGAATGATCGACTGTGCGGCTGTGAATAGGGTTATTCTTGGCCACGAATGGGTAAGATTTGTATCCTTTGTTCTAGCTGTTGGATGTGGATATTCGGTAAGTGTGGTAATGTATGGGTTATTGGTGATGTTCTATTGGTGAAACATTGGTTATGTCGTGTGGATAGAGAGAATTGGATTGGGAGAATCGATCCAGGATGGATGTAGATCTGGGGTTACGAGAGGTGTGTGTTCGAAGTTCTAACTCATAGATGAGGAAAGAACGAGAACCTAGAAATGATGTAGTAGTTAAGTTATGTAGTTGTTTAACGCTTTTGCTTAAACATAGTTGCTTTTATGTGCAGGTTTGAGATACGAAGCAGCTCCGCGGTCGTGAGGATTATTCGAGCTTCGTATCAGGTGGGTAATTTCCTACCTTGGTCAAGTAGATGTAATTGCATTCAGATTTAGTCACAAATATGAGCATGTTAGGTGTTCATATTATCTTGACCCTTCTCTTATTATCTTATGCTTGAACTTATCGTTGTATGTATTTATACTCAATTGTTGATATCACATATTCCCTATCATGATTTAGAGTTATAGATGTGATGTAAATTGGCCTAGATGTTTAGTAGGGTGTAAATGTTAGTACGGGTGATGACCCAATTTATAAATTGGCAAAAAGGTCATCCATGGGTAGGTAATGCCCTAAATGTAGGATTTATTTCCAATACCCGTATGTTGCATACTTGTTACCAACCATGTGTTGTGTAATGGTTAAGTGACGGGTGATTAGTGTGTCGCTACGGACCGGTGGTCCCAGCTTGATATGATTAGTTGAGTACGACTATTTATTGGATAGAGAGTTATGATCAGTCGAGTACGACTCTCTACAGGATAGAGAGTGCATCGATCAGTTGAGTACGACTCTCTATTGGATAGAGAGTTATGATGAGTTGAGTACGACTCTCTACAGGATAGAGAGTCCGTTGATCAGTTGAGTACGACTCTCTGCATGATAGAGAGTATGTTGATCTGATTAGTATGACTTTTTGTAGAATAGAGAGTCTATGGTATATGTCTGTATGTGAGACATTGCATTCATGTCATTTGCATGCATGCTGGCGACGTGGTCTCCCTTGTGGTTGAGAGGGTCGTCAGTCATCCTGCCTCCACGATTACTCATAGGAGGAGTAACCGGTGTGAGGGTAGAGCATCTGTTGTGCCGCACTCTACCACTATAGACGGTGGTAGTTGGAGTTGCGTCTGATTGTCTGAATCGTGGCACTCGACCGCTCATTAGTAGTGTCGGAATGGCGGCGACTAGGGACCCCCATTGTGTAGCGAGCTCTTTACGCTCATATGCTACTTGATCATACTGCCCACTCAGCCACTCTATAGCAGTGGTTGGTGTGAGTTGGGACAGTTGTCATGTCGTGCCACCTAGGCCACACTGGGGTCATAGTAGTGAGTAGGGGTGAGCAGGCATGACCATGCATGCTGCATTGCCGTATCTGATGGCGCTTTGAATATTACCTTATATATATACATATATGCATGTGTATATATATATGGATGGTTGAGATTAATATATATATAGATGCAGTCTATATATATATGCTTATTGTGATGTTGCATTTGATTGTATTATGCTTGCTGCATTTGATTGTACATCATATTCATGCATGCTTCTTGCATATGTTATACGGTTGTGTCGGATACAGGTATATGTGTTGGACAGACAATTAGATACCTTGACCTGTAGCTTGAGTATATTGTGAGTTGATCTTACCCTTCCTCTTATATATATGTTGGATATATGTTCAAGTTGGATCAGAGTAGCGTAGCAGACTTCAGGTATGTCTGCATTTTACGTTGTTCATTTGGTTAGATGGTATATGCTTGTATTTATATACTATGCTGATATACCTGTTGTACCTCTAGATTATGCTGTTGAATTACATGTGATATTACATATATACATGTTTTCCTATTACCTGCTGAGTTTTAATCACCACCACCACGGACCCTAGGTTTTTCTGTTGCCCAGGTAATAGGTAGAAGTCTTCGTGACGGCTTAGAGTACCGCTGGCTGACATCTCATCTCACCTCCGAGGCTCCTGTGTTTGTTTTGGGCTTTCCGTACATTGTGTTATGTATTTGGAGTTTTCCTGATGTACTTGTAGGGATGTATACTGAAAAGTCTATCTTTTGTATGAACATCTTTATTTTGAAATAAGAATCACATGATCATTGTTTGCATTTTTATGGTTATGCAATATTATCTAATACATTACATTGTAGATAACATGGTGTGTGGTGTCACACGGGAGATCATGTTATCGTCTCCTTGTAAAGTATAAGTGAAGGCACACAACCGAGATGTCTTTGGACAAACCATTGGAATGGTTGTAGTGTGATTTGGTATTGGTTTGTCTTGACCATAAAATCACACTAGTGCACTTTGTGTGTATTGAGCAGGACCGACTTAGAGGTGATTCGATTTATTCCTGACTACATAATCGAATTGGACCTCAGATATTATTTTGTACATGCTCGTAATCCCGATATAATAACGGGCACATATACTTAGTATTCATCTCTTTGATTTACCAATGGGCGAGATTTATAGATTAAATCAATAGGCTCGGTAAGTTGGGAATTGATATTATTTATATGGTGTGTCATTGATTATAGGAAGAAACCATGTCCTATATATTAGGATGATGATGTCCCCTTGAGGAGCTCATAAGGTTCATCATGTAAACCCTGCAGGTGGACTTGGTCCGGCATGATGAAAAGGTTGAGTGGTACTACTTATGGAGTTAGATGTTGATTAATTAATGGTCAGTAAATTAATTAATCGACGGACATTCGAGATCTTAAACACGGGGAGAAAATGTACAAATAATATATGGAGCCCATATTAACTTATGGGGGTTGGTGAGGTAGATCAATGATAATTTTTTAGTGGATTGGGTTATCATTAATGGATCGGACTTTATGTGGGCTTGATCCATGGGTGGCCAAGATCCAACTCCTCCTCATGCTCCCTAATGTAGCCTATTAACACCTCACGATGCTTAGATCCAATGGATAGAAACAAAACTCTAGATCCAAAGGTAGAGATTAAATCTCTAGATCCGACGGTTGAGATTAAAACTCTAGATCCGACGGTTGAGATTAAATCCCTAGAACCAATGGTGGAGATTAAAAGGAGGCTTATCCCTAACTCTATAAAAGGAGCACAAGGGGTTGGCATGGAAATCAATCAAGAGGAGCTAGGGTTTTGGAGTTTGCAGCAAGAAGAGGAGCTAGGGTTTGGGCTTGGGCGCACCTAATAAGGAAAGTTTTCCTTGACTTCTCCTTCTTCCTCAAACTGTCGACGGCCCTTGAAGCTCTTCCAGCCCTTGGCCGGCATCCAAACTCCCTCTTCTCCTTCACCTTGCCTGGTGGAACAAAGGTTTATGGTCCTCCCTTGAAGCTTTGTGACCCTTAATCTCTTATTCCTTCTTGGCCGGCAGCAAGGCTCCATTCTTGGAGATAGTTGGTTGGTTGAAAGAAGGAATAGAGCTTTGTTTATATTCTTCCTCTTGCTCGGAATGAGCAAGGAAGGAAGATTGGCGATCTAGGAGCTTCAACTTTTGGTAGATCGTCGCCCACACGATGTCCGAAAGGAGGAAGGTCATACATTAGAAGATCGAGAGGTATACCGATTCTCTATTCTCTTTTGTAACATGTATTTTTTTTTGTTTTTCAATTATTAGCATGATATAATTCTGTTTGTGGCTAAATAATACTTAGATCCCGAACATAAACCCGAAAGTCGGCGATCCGGACATCGTCTATTCCGCGGCTACTCGTAGAATAGAGGTTGGTCGCTTGAACAAGTTTATTCAAGAGACCTCTCTAAACGAATAGTACGACGATGACTTGATTGTTTGGGCAATCCCTTTTGTCTAGGATTAAATTTTTTTAATCCAGAAACATCGATGGGATCGCCATGAACAAACAACCAAAGGTGAAGTGGGAAGCGAAGTTTCCCCTCACGGATCAATGAAACGAAACCCTTCAATTGGTATCAGAGCCAAGGTTTCCGTTTTGTGTGTTTAGGATTTGGTTAATTTTTATGCACTTTTCATATATTATATGTGCCGGATAATAGTAGGATATGCGTAGGTTAACTTTTTGGTTGCAGGCATAAGATCCGACTATTATGGTCATATGTGTGTATGTGATTGTATGTGTATATTTTGTTGAATCCTCGGGGTTGACGAGGCTAGTATTTAATTTTTTGTAAATTAGATACGACATTGTTTAGCCACTCTTTTTATTTTAGTTTACTTTCGATCTAGATTTCATGTACACTCCCTCGTGGAGTATAAGATCGATGAATGTAAATTAAAATAGATTTTAGTCTCGGCTCGGATCTCTGAATGGCTCGTACATGGCGTAAGAGGAGCAGACGAGAAGGCGATACGACGGGAGACATATTGAAGACAAAAGCTATAATAGTTGGAAAATAATTTATTTTTCATATTTATTGTTTTTTGTTTGATATGCATGTCGTAGGCTAGGAAAATTCCTCAATTTCAAATTACTAAGTGGGAGAGGGAAATTTTTATAAATTCCCATGGCCTCCATTACAATTTGACATGTGATGCAAACAATCTTGCGCGTCGACTCTGAGTGCCTTCCTCCTCATCGGATGAGTTTGTTTGCGGATCACAAGGTCAAATATGGTTATAGGGAATTATTAAGGAGCGTGTGCACTTCCCCATCGAAAGGCACATAACCCGAGATAATTGCCTTGGTACCGAGTAATGGTGAACACTTAGATACAAATATAAGTATCCTCCCCATCGGAGTCATTGCTTTTATTTGTAGGGCCAAAGGGGAACCAACTATTAATTTTACTTGTCAAAAAGTTAGGTTGACAAGATAGTAAAATTAATGGGTAAAACCTCCTCTTACAAATGTAGAATTCGTATATGTCCACACTATCGTGGCATACGATATTCTCTGTGTTTTGAGGTGTTGGTTGATTTTAAAATTTTATTGTTTGAGGAATCAATAATTTTTTGAAATCTAATGTTTTGATTTATGTGATTCTTAGGTTTTCTTTCAAAATGACTTTCAACCCACTTGCTGTGATACTGAAAGAGAACAAACTTACTGGACCCAACTATGTTGATTGGAAGAGGAATCTAGACATTGTCTTGACTGCTGAGGAATACAAATATGTACTCCTCGAAGAGTATCCTCCTAAGCCTGCAGAAGATTCTGGAGAAAAGGAGTGAGAGAGTTATAAGAAGTGGGTAAAGGCCGATGAGATGGCGTGGTGTTACATTTTGTCATCTATGTCAAATGTACTGCAACATCAGCATCAAGCCATGCCAACAGCTTATGACATGATGCTCAATCTCAAAGAGATTTTCGGACACCAGAATCGGGCTGTGAGGCAAGAAGCCATGAGAAACTTGATGACGACCACCATGATCTAGGGAACACCCGTGAGGGATCATGTTCTCAAGATGATGGCTCATTTGAATGAGTTGGAAGTCCTCAGAGCTGAGATCGATGGGGAAACCCAGTTCGATATCATTCTCCAGTCTCTACCTAGGAGTTTTGAGCAGTTTCGTCTGAACTACAACATAAACAAGAGGTTGTATTCGTTGGCGGAACTTATGACAGAACTCCAAGCGGCAGAGGGGCTATTTCATTAGAGTGCTCAGGCACATGCCATGGTGACCCAAAAGGTTTCTACTTCTAAGCCAAAAGGCAAGAAGAAGAAGAAACAAACTGGGGCAAAGGCGGTGGGAGGTACTCAGGGAGGAGTGAAGAAGCCGAAAGGCAAGTGCTTCACTTGTAAGCAGACTGGACACTAGAAGAAGGACTGCCCCAACCGCAAGAACAAAGGTATATCTTTTGGTCTAGTCGTTGAAACATGTTTAGCGGTGTTATCTACCGGCACCTGGTGTGTAGATACGGGAGTCACTGATCATGTATGCAATACTTTGCAGGGGTTCCAGGAAACCAGACGACTGGCTAAATGGGAGATTACCGTGTACTTGGGCGATGCCACGAAGGTGGCTGCTGTTGCAGTAGGAGATGTTCATTTATCTTTTGAGAAAAATAAACTTTTAGTTGTTAAGAATTTCCTTTATGTACCCTTATTTAGAAAGAATTTAATTTCGGTTTCTAAATTATTTATGGATCGATATTCTATTTCTTTTAATGACAGAGTTGTTATAAGAAGGAATAGGGACATTATCTGTTCGGATGCATTGATAGGAAATTTATACACACTTGAACCAAAACCTCCCACGATCCAAATTGGAGTTAATAACTCATCTTCTAATTCCAATAAGAGAAAAGAACCTTCTAAGATGAACCAAACATATCTTTGGCATCTTAGGCTTGGTCATATTAACCTAACCAGAATTAAAAGGTTGATAGCTGATGGACCTTTGGGTTCATTAGTGGTGGAAGATTTCCCAACCTGCGAATCTTGCTTGGAAGGTAAAATGACCAAGAGGCCTTTTAAGGTCAAGGGGTATAGAGCCAAAGATGTGTTAGAATTGGTTCATTCTGATTTGTGTGGTCCTATGTCTATCCAGGCTAGAGGTGGTTTTGAGTATTTCATCTCTTTTATAGATGATTACTCAAGATATGGATACATTTACCAGATGTGCCACAAGTCTGAATGCTTTGACAAGTTCAAAGAATTCAAGGCTGATGTGGAGAAACGTCAAGTAAAAGTATCAAGACACTACAATCTAATCGTGGTGGTGAGTACCTCTTGGGAGAGTTTAGGAACTACTTATCAGAGGCTGGGATTCAATCCCAATTGACTGCACCTGGCACACCCCAGTAGAATGGTGTAGTAGAGCGAAGGAATAGGACTCTTATGGAGATGGTTAGATCGATGATGAGTTATTCTGAGTTGCCAGTTTCGTTCTGGGGATATGCTCTAGATACAACAGTGTACATTCTAAACTTGGTTCCATCTAAATTAGTGCCTTCTACTCCCACAGAGTTGTGGACTGGGCGAAAGCCTAGTCTAAGATATATTCGGATATGGGAGAGTCCAGCACATGTGCTAAAGGCAGATGCTGGTAAGTTGGAACCTCGTACAGAAGTACGCATGTTCGTTGGCTATCCTAGAGGAACGAAGGATGGTTTGTTTTATAGTCCTAGAGATCAGAGGGTGATCGTTAGCACGAATGCCAGATTTCTAGAGGAAGACTATGTGATGAGCCACAAGCCCAAGAGTAAAATTGTTCTGGAGGAATTAAAAGGGGAAGTCACTTCTTCAGTACCACCGGTACAAGAGGATATACCACAAGTCACTGCACCGCGTGTCACAGAGGATACATAGGAGATACCTCATCGTAGTGGGAGGGTTTTTAGACAGCCTAATAGATTCATGTTCTTGGGAGAATCTTCTGATTTGGTCCCTGGCGAACATGAACCTGATCCCTGGACATATGATGAGGCAATCCAAGATAAATGCGATGAATACTGAGATTGAATACTAAGATTGAATCTATGGATTCAAATCAGGTTTGGGAGCTAGTAGAACCACCCGATGGTGTAAAAACCATTGGATGCAAGTGGATCTACAAAAGAAAGAGAGGAATAGATGGGAAGGTTGAGACCTTCAAAGCGAGGCTTGTTGCGAAGGAGTATACTCAGAAAGAGGGTATTGATTATGAGGAGACATTTTCACCGGTAGCCATGCTTAAGTCTATCCGAATTCTCTTATGCATAGCAGCTCATATGGATTATGAGGCGTGGCAGATGGATGTCAAGATAGCTTTTCTTAATTGAAGTCTTGAGAAAAACATCTATATAAAGCAACCAGAGGGATTCATTGTGAAGGGCAAAGAGCATCTTGTATGTAAGCTTAATTGGTCCATTTATGGATTGAAGCAAGCTTCGAGGTCTTGGAACATCCACTTTGATGAGGTAATCTAGTCTTATGGATTTATTCAAAGTCCAGATGAGTCTTGTGTATACAAGAGATGTGACGAAAACGTAGTGGTATATTTTGTACTATACATGATGACATTTTGTTGATTGGCAACAATATCAAGGTGTTATCGGACGTAAGGGTATGGTTGTCCAAACAGTTTGATATGAAGGACTTGGGAGAGGTGGGACACATCCTTGGGATCAAGGTTATGAGAGATCGCAGGAAAAGGATGTTGTGCTTATCCCAAGCTTCATACATAGACACGATTATGGATCGTTTTAGCATACAAAACTCCAAGAAGAGTTTTCTACCTTTCAGGCATGGAGTTCCTTTATCTAAGGAGATGTGTCCTAAAACATCAGAGGAGATAGAGGAGATGAAGGCGGTTCCTTATGCTTCGGCAGTAGGAAGCCTCATGTATGTGATGCTATGTACGAGACCAGATATCTGTTTTATCGTGTGCATGGTGCCAGACATCGTCGAGTAATCCAGGGGGGACATTGGGTGCGGTAAAGCATATATTGAAGTACCTGAGAAGGACTAGGGAATATATACTAGTTTACCAGGTAGACCAATTACTCCATGTGGGTTACACAGATTCTGACTTCCAATCTGATAGGAATAACAGTAAGTCAACCTTAGGTTTTGTGTTTACTTTGGGAGGTGGAGCCATTGTATGGAGGAGTGTCAAGCAGAAATGTGTGGCGGACTCCACCATGGAAGCTGAGTATGTATACCTGGCCTGCCAGAAGCCAAAGAAGTTGTGTGGCTCAGGAACTTCCTGATGGACTTGGATGTGATTCCTGGTTTGCCCAGAACTATCACAATTTATTGTGATAATAGTGGTGCAGTTGCAAACTTGAAGGAACCACGAGCCCATAAGGCTAGTAAACACATAGAGCGCAAGTACCAGCTGATACGAGAAATCGTAAAGAGAGGAGAAGTTGTTGTGGCCAAGATTGCATCAGAGGATAACCTGGTAGATCCTTTCACTAAGGCCCTTTTGGCGAGAGCTTTTGATAGGCATGTGGAGGGAATGGAAATCAGATGTATGGCAGTTTGAGGACATCATAGTCTTTTAGTATAAGTGGGAGATTGTAGGGATGTATACTGAAAAATTTATCTTTTGTATGAACATCTTTATTTTGAAATAAGAATCACAAGATCATTGTTTGTATTTTTATGGTTATGCAATATTGTCTAATACATTACATTGTAGATAACATGATGTGTGGTGTCACACGGGAGATCATGTTATCGGCTCCTTGTAAAGTATAAGTGAAGGCTCACAACCGAGATGGCTTTAGACAAACCATCGGAATGGTTGTAGTGTGATTTGGTATTGGTTTGTCTTGACCATAGAATCACACTAGTGCACTTTGTGTGTATTGAGTAGGACCGACTTAGAGGTGATTCTATTTATTGCTGACTACATAATCTAATCGAACCTCAGATATTATTTTGTACATGCTCTTAATCCCGATATAATAACGGGCACATATACTTAGTATTCATCTCTTTGATTTACCAATGGGCGAGATTTATAGATTAAATCGATAGTCTCAGTAAGTTGGGAAATGATATTATTTATATGGTGTGTCGTTGATTATAGGAGGAAACTGTGTCCTATATATTAGGATGATGATTTCCCCTTGAGGAGCTCATAAGGTTCATCATGTAAACCCTGCAGGTGGACTTGGTCCGGCATGATGAAAAGGTTGAGTGGTACTACTTATGGAGTTAGATGTTGATTAATTAATGGTTAATAAATTAATTAATCGATGAGCATTCGAGATCTTAAACACCGGGAGAAAAAGTACAAATAATATATGGAGCCCATATTAACTTATGGGGGGTTGGTGAGGTAGATCAATGATAATCCTTTAGTGGATTGGATTATCATTAATGGATCGGACTTTATGTGGGCTTGATCCATGGGTGGGCAAGATCCAACTCCTCCTCATGGTCCCTAATGTAGCCTATTAACACCTCATGAAGCTTAGATCCAATGGATAGAAACAAAACACTAGATCCAAAGGTAGAGATTAAATCTCTAGATCCGACGGTTGAGATTAAAACTCTAGATCCGACGGTTGAGATTAAATCCCTAGAACCAATGGTGGAGATTAAAAGGAGGCTTATCCCTAACTCTATAAAAGAAGCACAAGGGGTTGGCGTCGAAATCAATCAAGAGGAGCTAGGGTTTTGGAGTTTGCGGCAAGAAGAGGAGCTAGGGTTTGGGCTTGGGCGGCACCTAATAGGGAAAGTTTTCCTTGACTTCTCCTTCTTCCTCAAGCTGTTGGGGCCCCTTGAAGCTCTTCCAGCCCTTGGCCGGCATCCAAACTCCCTCTTCTCCTTCTCCTTGGTTGGTGGAACAAAGGTTTAGGGTCCTCCCTTGAAGCTTTTGGTCGGAAACCCTTAATCTCTTCTTCCTTCTTGGCCGGTGGCAAAGCTCCATCCTTGGAGATAGTTGGTTGGTTGAAAGAAGGAATAGAACTTTGTTTCTATTTTTCCTCTTACTCAGAATGAGCAAGGAAGGAAGATTGGCGATCTAGGAGCTTCAACTTTTGGTAGATCGTCGCCCACACGACGTCCGAATGGAAGAAGGTCATACATTAGAAGATCGAGAGGTATACCAATTCTCTATTCTCTTTTGTAACATGTATGTTTTTGTTTTTCAATTATGAGCATGATATAATTCTGTTTGTGGCTAAATAATACTTGGATCCAGAACATAAACACGAAAGTCGACGATCTGGACATCGTCTATTCTGCGGCTACTCGTAGAATAGAGGTTGGTCGCTTGAACAACAAGTTTGTTCAAGAGTCCTCTCTAAACAAATAGCACGACGATGACTTTATTGTTTGGGTAATCCCTTTTGTCTAGGATTAAATTTTTTTAATCCGGGGACATCGATGGGATCACCATGAACAAACAACCAAAGGTGAAGTGGGAAGCGAAGTTTCCCCTCACGGATCAATGAAACCAAACATTTCAATACTGTGTTGTGGACTTGTGGATTCGGATTTTTGACGCTATTCCGTTATGTTGTGATGTGTTAGTCATACCGGTATGCACTGTGTAGTTGTGATGTTGTTGTGTTTTATGTTTCCGCTATGTAGTTGTTGTAGTTAGTTTGTTATGTTGTTGTGGTTGTTTTCATACATATTTATATGTTGTTGTTATTGTGGGCCTACAGGTCTTGTATTAACCCGAAATGTTTCCATTTACAGGGGAGATATTGTCCGTTTGATTTTTGTCTCGGCATGCTCTCGAGGCGTGACACCCCTGCACCAACAAACATATGACAATGTAATTGTCATGGGAAGTCCAAGTCTTGTGTACTTGCCATTGGGAAGTCCAAGTGTGTAGCCTTGGCGGTGAAAGTCCAAGCATGGGTCTTGGCATTGGGAAAGTCCAAGTATGTAGCCTTGGAAAAGGGAAAGGCCAAGATTGATCTTGGCATTTGGAAAGTCTTGAGTACTTGGCAAGGTCATTCGTCTCATGGCTCGGGTCCTTGAGATGGTGAAGGATGGCAAGGGAGAAGCTGTGAGCTTAGTGCATCCAAGGGACCGTCGGACACGGAGCAATGGAGTTAAACATGTTGGTGCAATCGGCCCAGGTCACGATTGACTATACTCGAGTTTGACTCGAGTAGTGATTTGATGTTACTGTTTTGATGTTTGACATTAATGTTTGACAAGGGAGTTGACCATTGTTTTACAATGGTTGACTATATGGTTGACATAGGGTTGACTATATGATGGAGAATTCCAAGTGTGACACTTGGAAATGGAAAGTCTAAGTCTTATGTACTTGGCATGGAAAGTCCAAGTCTTGGGTACTTAGCATGGAAAGTCCAAGCATGGGTCTTGGCAAGGGGAAGTCTAAGCTTGAGTCTTGGCAATTGGAAAGTCCAAGCATGGTTCTTGGTAAGGGAAAGTCCAAGCTTGAGTCTTGGCAATTGGAAAGTCCAACATGGGTTGGCATGGAAAGTCCAAGCATGGGTATTGGCAAGAGAAAGTCCAAGCTTGAGTCTTGGCAAATGGAAAGTCCAATATGGGTTGGCAAGAGAAGTCCAAGGGTTGATATTAGCAGTGTAAAGTCCAAACGGGAGTTTTGGTAGCATAAGTCCAATGGTTTGGTGGTGTAAAGTCCAAGCGGTAGTCTTGGTAGCGTAAGCCCAAATGTTCCTTGGCAGTGTAGGCCAGCTTAGCATGATAATAGCCGATGGAAGCACCTGAAGGCTAGCGTATGGATGAACAGATCATGGATGACTTGGAGGGATCCGATAGGCGTGAGGCTGATAAAGGTGGCTAGAAGACTTAGGTCTAGGCTAAGGGTGGTCTAGCAAGTATGAGGGTATCATATTTGGGGTTAAACCTCATGTTTGAGGTTTGTCAGTTAACTAGGGCTTTGGACCAGTCAACTAGTCAAGTGTTTTGACACTTGGCAGCCGAGTTCACTCTGGGCAGTCGACTGGTTGGGAGTCGACTGGTATTCGAATGTGGGAAATGGCTTTGGTAGTAGACTTCCAGCATTGGGCAGTCGATTGATGGCTTGAGTAGTCGACTTCCATGGATGGCAGTCGACTGTTGGTCGAGGTTGCGGGAGCAGAATGCTCGGTAGGTGACTGGTTAGTCGGCTGCGGCCTTGGCAGTCGACTGATGGGTAATGGTAGTCGACTTCCAGTGTATCCGTTGGAGTTTTGCCGATGTGGATTAAGTCGTTGTGAGACAACGACTACAGGAGAAGTCGACTGGGGCCTTATGGCAGTGGACGTCTAGGTGAAAATTAGCCTGAGTTGCAGCTTTAAAGAGAGCTCGAAAGGGAGGATTTAGCAGCAATTTTTTTAAGCGATTTGAAGGGGAATAGTTTGTGATTTCAAGTCCTTCAAAGCTAGTCCAAGGCGATCAACAAGCAAGCATCTAAAGCAATAGTTGTAAAGTTTTCTTTACGTTATTTTGTGTATTTCATTCATATTTACTTGTATATTTCGTGTATTACTTTTGTAATCTGTTGTTAGAGGTTTCTCCACTTCTGATTTGTTGTCGAGAAGGAGTGTTTTTGATTAGTGATGGTATTCACATCGCTAGAGATCATTTGAGCTCAATCCGTGGAGTAAGAACCGTAAGGTTCTGAACCACGTTATATCACTTGTGTTTGTGCTTGTGTATCTTGTTATTTATATTTGTTGGTGCAGTGGGCACCTAAGTCGAACCTAAGTTTTGATTATAGCAAACGATATAAAGTTAAGCTTATATTGTTATCTCACGAGCTAAATCAAGTGTGCAGAAAAGTCTCAATGCTGGAGCTGAAGGCTAGCGACACCCGGAGGAAGCCGCGGTGGTCGGGCGACACTCGAGTTACTTCGGAGGGAGCCGAAGGAATCGAGTGGAAGGCCGGAAGCAAAAGCGACACGTAAGTATCGAAGTAACCTCGTGTGTGCGAGCGTAAGTGAGGTCGTATCCTCTTTACGGGGATGATCTTAGGCGACGATCCGACCCAAGACTTCCCATGGAAGGTCTATGTTGAGATCGGACGGCAAGTGGCCGTCGAATCCACTTATATTTTGAGCTAACTCTTTATTGTAGTCAAAAATCCTGGCCATCAGTTCAACCGGCCAGTTCAACCGGCCAGTTCAACCGTCACCAGTTCAACCGGCCAGTTCAACCGGTGGTCAAAAATTAGCCTCGAGGAGTCAAGCTTTATCACCATTTTTCAAGGAGTTTTGTGCCCATTTGTGATTGGGTGAAGACCCATTCATTGAGGGGATTAAAGTCTATAAAAGGAGGGCCAAACCTAGGGTTTCATCCTCAATTCTAAGTGCTCAAAAGCCTCCGTTACGCTGCAACTCTCCGACGACTCTACAACAATGAAGTGCTGCCAACAACCCTAGCTTAAAGTTTCTTATGTTTAGTTGTTGGTATAATCTTAATTTGTTATTGCTTTCAATATTGCAATTCTTTTTAATCGAGACTTTTCGTTGCATTTTACTTTAATAGAAGAGAGGGTATGTCTCTCTATCTTTTTGCTTCGAAGGCTTTTGTAATCGTAAAACTCCTACCTCCAATGAGGAGGAGTGTTTTAGTGAATTGCCGGAGGTACACGGTCTAGGACCGTTAGGGCCTTGGAGTAGTAGCCGAAGGCTACGAACCAAGTAAAAAAATTATTTGTCTCATTTAGTTTTTATTTACATTTCCGCTGCGTTTAATTGTCTATCGAACGATTTAAAAGAAAAGTTTTTATCGCTATTCACCCCCCCCTCTAGCGATCCGCTTCGATCCAACAATTGGTATCAGAGCCGGGGGTTGCTAAGATTTGGTGAAACCACCAATCTAGCCATTTTTCACAGATTTATTTTTCTTTTATTTCTGTTTATTTCTGATTTATTTCGCTTTGTTAAATTTACTCCCGCACTACTAATCCAAGACGCGAGTCTTGGTACTTTGTTTTGTGTTTTTGTCGTTGCTAGTTTCTTCGTCTTCGTCCCTTTTTGTCTTTTGTTCTAATGGCCCATCTCGAGGGTTTTAGCACCGTCCGACCTCCATTTTACAACGGAGATGACTTCCGTTATTGGAAGGGTCGGATGGAATGCTTTCTCAAAACCCAAATCGAGATGTGGATCATAATCCAAACGGGTTTCACACTTCCGACTAATGAAGTGGGTGACTCCTTGGATTATGATCAATGGACCATTGCGACAAAACGACAAGTCGAAGCCGACGCCAAGGCAACACAAATCCTCCAATGCGGCTTGTCCAAGGAGGAGTTAAATCGCGTCGGCCCCTTCATTAGCACAAAGGACCTTTGGACAAAGCTGATCGAGTTACACGAAGGATCGGATCAAGCTAAGGTTTGCAAACGTGATTTGTTGTTCAATAAATTGTACACACTAAAAATACAGGAACACGGGTCTGCGACGCAACTCCACGCCCGTGTCCAAGACATAGTCAACAACCTACACGCAATCGGGCAAAAGGTCGAAAACCGCGACCTTATAAGGTATGTTCTAAACTCTTTTCCGAGGACTACCTTGTGGGCATCCATGGTCGATGCCTACAAGGTCTCCAAGGACCTTTCTAAACTTAGATTAGATGAACTCTTTTCGGATTTTGAATTACATGAGCAGTCCAACTCGGAACTCGAGAGGGGTATAGCCTTGTTTGCAGGTTCAAAGAAGAAGAAATTCGCAAGCAAGCCACCACCAAACGAGGAGGAAGATGAGTCCGAAGAAGAAGTTGACCCGGAATTGACTGCCGAACTAATGAACCTAGCTCGAAGGATAGCCAAGGGACGAAAGCGAACCACAACTCGACCAAACCAAGGTAAGCCTAAAAGTTCTAATATTAGGTGTTATGAGTGTAACAGGTTTGGACATATAAAGTCCGAGTGCCCCAAGCTCAACCACCAAGCACCTAAGCACAAGAAGGCCCTCAATGCGACATGGGAAGAAGCATAATCCGAAGAAGACGAATACCACATCTTCATGGCGAAATCGATTGAGTCCGACACGAAGACCGAACCTGAACTTGAGTCAGAACCTGAGGATGACTCGGACTACGAAGCTACCTTCAAGTCAAGCCACGGATACGCATCCGGTTCAAAAGATACCCTTAAGGTGAGTTGAACCTTATTTAATACTTTACATAATACGGTTAGGTTTTTGTCTAGGAAGTTAGCTAAGTCCGAGTCCAAGGTCGAGACCCTGGTTAAGGAAGTTAAACTCCTCAAACACGAGGTCTCCCTAACCTCTTCGACTAGTCGAGTTCAAGAGAAGGACTCAACTCGGGTTGTAAAACTCGAAGTTGAGAACTCACTCTTGAAAAGTCAAGTCGAAGATCTTAGGAATACGTTGGAAAGGTTTACTTTGGGATCCAAAGGACTTGACCTCCTACTTGGATCGCAAAGGGTCGTGTACAACAAGGCCGGACTAGGGTTTAGCTCAAACACGGCCAATAAGTCGTATATGTCAATCGTAAGTAGACATAAAAAATGTGTCCAAGCATGGGTCCCTAAGACCACTTTGATTTCAACTCTAGGATCCAACTCGTACTGGGTTCCCAAGGACCAAATCCACTATGTGGATAGACCGAACCGATTCAACGATCTAGGGGGAGCCAGTACAAAACATGTTTGTGTTTTAACTTAGAAATTGCATGCTTAGATTTATTTTTGTTTTTTTCTTTCTTGAACTCACTTAGAACACGTAAATAGCCAACTAAAATCCTTCGAAAAGATTGAGCCTCGGGGAGCCTCTTTTCAAATAACCAACTAAAATCCTTCGAAAAGATTGAGCCTCGGGGAGCTTCTTTTCAAATAATCAACTAAAATCCTTCGAAAAGATTGAGCCTCAGGGAGCCTCTTTTCAAAAATAACTAGTTAGACGAGGAAATAATTTTAGGTGAGTCAAGTCATCATTTTCTTGAAAATGGCTTTGTCTAAGGAAGTGGTCGATGATCCGATAAAAGAAGGCCCTTGTGCCTCGCCACGACCTGGAAGCCATGATCTTGAAAAGGTAAACTTGACAAGCCTATGGTCAAATCCAAATCTAACATTACTTAAACATAAATGCACTTAATCAACTTAATTGGAAGTCATCTCACAAAGAACACATAAGTATAACATGCTTGATCATATAGACTCCGGTGAGATGACCTAGGTTTAACAACTTACAACCAATTTTTTTTTAAAAAATATAATAATCTAACATCCAATCCAACCACCTTGTGTGTAGGATCAATGGATGTTAGACAGCGGTTGCTCCCGACACATGACCGGGGATCAACTCAAATTCATGAAGCTTCGATTCAAACGACAAGGATCGGTAGCCTTTGGGAATAACGGCAAGCTCAAAATCATCGGATCAGGTGATATCGAGCTTAACTCGAATTTTGTTATTAAAAATGTATTACTTGTAGAGAATTTTGAATATAACCTGCTTAGCGTAAGCCAATTATGTGACAATAATTATAAGGTCATATTTTTAGAAAATGAATGTGTAATTAAAACAAATGAAACAGCTAAAACAATACTCAAAGGAACTAGGACAAATAACATTTATACAATTAACTTAATCAAATCCTCAGCCAAATGTCTTATGACACAGGAAGAGGAATCATGGTTGTGGCACCGACGACTCGGTCACTGACTTTTAAGACTCATCCACAAGATGAGTCAGAGTGGCCTAGTCAGAGGCTTACCCAACCTTAACAATTTGGTTAATAAAATCTGTAATGCTTGTCAACAAGGAAAACAACCTAGGACACAACACAAGTTAACTAACCAAGAACGAACCTCAAGTGTACTTGAGCTCCTGCATATGGATCTATTCGATTCACATGGAGCCAAGTCACTCAATAAAAGTCAATATTGCTTAGTCATAATTGACGACTACTCCAGGTTTACCTGGGTTAGGTTCATCAAACATAAAAATGATACCCTAGATCAATTAATCAATTTATTCAAATTAATCGAGAATCAAAAAAACCTTAAGGTTAAAAGAATTAGAAGCGATCA
Source organism: Wurfbainia villosa (assembly GCA_025175895.1). Lineage (NCBI taxonomy): Eukaryota > Viridiplantae > Streptophyta > Magnoliopsida > Zingiberales > Zingiberaceae > Wurfbainia > Wurfbainia villosa. The sequence goes on along the minus strand of CM046004.1, from coordinate 20,494,214 downwards.
TGGTGGTGAATTCGAAAATCAAAGGTTCACCGACTCAGAACCTAAACGGATACCACCATGAATTCTCTTGCCCTAGGACCCCTCAACAAAATGGCCTAGTGGAGCGGAAAAACCGAACTCTACAAGAAGCCGCTAGGACCATGTTGAACGAATATGACCTACCCGATAGGTTTTGGGCAGAAGCCGTGAGTACGGCATGCTATGTCCAAAATAGAATCCTTATGGTAAAGAGGCACCTTAAGACCTCATACGAGATTTATCACGATAAAATACCTAACATCAAGTACTTTAGGGTATTTGGGTGTAAGGTACATATCCTAAACACTAAGGATTACCTAGGGAAATTTACATCCAAGACCACGACCAGAATCTTTCTAGGATACTCGACTACAAGTCGAGCTTATAGAGTATATAACCACGACACCCTTAGAGTCGAGGAGACTATCAATGTAGTATTTGATTAAGGACATGAACCTACAAAACCCCCGGCAACCCCAATTAGCGAGCCGATTCATACTAGACCTAACTCTGATCCGGAGATCAGGTCTAGTGTTAATCCTAACCTAAGTCAACCAAGTCACTCTATTGATCAAGTGATAGATGACTCCAACCAAACTAATGTTCAACCAAGTCACCCCATTGATCAAGCATTAGGTGACACAAACCCAACCCAATCTAGGATTCAGACTAACCACCCTATCGATCAAGTGATAGGAGATCCTAATCTAGGAGTTCGAACTAGAGCATCCTATAGGAACCTTAGTCAAATTTCCTTAATTTCAAAGATAGAACCCAAATCAATTGAACAAGCTCTTCTTGATCCCGATTGGATTATTGCAATGCAAGAAGAGCTAGCTCAATTTACTAGGAATGAAGTGTGGGAATTAGTACCACCACCTAAAGACAAAACGATAATTGGAACAAGGTGGGTGTTTCGAAATAAGCTTGATGATAAAGGTGAAGTAGTTAGAAACAAGGCTAGGTTAGTCGCCAAAGGGTTTAGTCAAGTCGAAGGCTTAGATTACGAAAACCTATGCCCCAAGAGGCTAGACTCGAATCCATTCGAATATTGCTAGCTTATGCCGCACATCGAGGATTTAAGCTGTTTCAAATGGATGTTAAGTCGGCATTCTTAAATGGATACATTAAAGAAGAAGTTTATGTTAGCCAACCCCCCGGATTCGAAAATCTAGATAAACCCGACCATGTTCTAAAACTTAAGAAAGCTCTCTATGGACTTAAACAAGCTCCTCGAGCTTGGTACGAGAGACTTTCAATCCATCTTAAGTCAAAGGGGTTTAACCAAGGCTTAGTTGACCCAACTCTCTTCATAAAAACCTTAGGTAAAGAAATATTCATAGCTCAAATTTACGTAGACGATATAATTTTTGGAACCTCTAACTCAGCCTTACTAAACGAGTTCGTTTCACTCATGGAAAGTGAGTTTGAAATGAACTTGGTAGGCGAGTTAAGTTTCTTTTTAGGTCTACAAATTAAACAAACTAAGGATGGTATATACCTATATCAACAAAAATACACTAAGGAGTTAATTAAAAGATTTGGAATGCAAGATGCTAAGATAATAAACACCCCAATGGCGATTAATGTTAACATAGGAGAAGACCTAGAAAGTAAGTCCATTGACTTAAAGTACTATAGGAGCGCGATAGGAAGTCTCCTATACTTAACTGCGAGTCGACCCGACATCCTATTCGCAGTAAGTATGTGCGCCAGGTTTCAAACCTGTGCTAAGGAGTCTCACCTAACCCTAGTTAAGCGTATCCTTAGATATCTTAAGGGTACACTTAACGTTGGTATTTGGTACCCTAGATCTACGGAGTTCGAACTAATCGGCTACTCCGATTCGGATTATGCCGGTAGTAAACTCGATAGAAAGAGCACGAGTGGTTGTTGTCAACTACTCGGCTCAAGTCTAGTGAGTTGGTGCAGTAGGAAGCAACATTGTGTTGCCTTATCTACCACCGAAGCCGAATACGTTGCGATGGGTGAGTGTGTAACTCAGCTTCTTTGGATGAAGCACACTCTCCGAGACTTTAGGTTAGACTTCACCAAAACTAAAATTTTTGTAGACAACATAAGTTCGATAAATCTAACTAAGAACCCTATATTCCATTCAAGGACAAAGCATATAGAGGTAAAACACCATTTCATTCGAGAACATGTAGCCAACGGCTCCATACAACTCGAATATGTTGACTCGAAGTCTAACCTAGCAGACATATTTACTAAACCACTACCCGAAGCCGAATTTAGTCTCTTGAGACGAAGATTAGGCATGTGCGTAATAGAATAGGAACTTGCAAATTATATTTTCTTACTACTATTTCTTACTTTTTTTTCATGGAACTAGCATAGGACATACCTTAGATATCATGCACCTATAGATTTAAGGAGCCAATACATCTCACAACACATAGGACTAATGTGTTTGTGTACTTAGCCACGTAGATGGGCGTAAGATGTTAGGACCTTACTCCTGGTTACAGATGTAGAGCTAGTGCATCGCTATGAACCACAGAGTATAATCATACCGACTCTGACCAGGACTAGTTGATCCTTCATATCAATCAAGCCAAATATGAATCGAACATTTTATAGATGAACTTATTTTTAGTATATTAATTTTAAAAATAAAAATGTGGAACATGCTTGGACTTTAAATTTAACATTTATTTTGTTTTCCACACACCCCTTACTCTTTTCGATATACGACAAAAGGGGGAGAAAAAGGAGAAAAAGGACAAAAGTTAAGGGGTCAAAAATTTTTTTTTGATAACTTAACTCTTACTTCATAATTAAACCAAAAGTTAACTTTAAGTTTTGAAAACTTATTTAACTTTTAACAAAAGGCCAAGGTTAAGAAATCATTTGGTTTCTTAACTTAAAACTTATTTTAAACACTATGGCCAATATTAAGTAATTTCGGTTACTTAATTCTTTTTCTTAGTAGCACATATCAAGGGGGAGAGTTAAAACCCTTTCTCAAGTACTCACCCTCGGTCAAGGGGGAGGATTCCTCAAGGGGGAGCACTTGAAAAAGAATTTTTATATACTCCTACTCATTCATGCATAATCTCATACTTATTTTTGTCTTAACTTTGTATGTGGGTTTGCCATAAATCAAAAAGGGGGAGATTGTTGGTGCAGTGGGCACCTAAGTCGAACCTAAGTTTTGATTATAGCAAACGATATAAAGTTAATCTTATATTGTTATCTCACGAGCTAAATCAAGTGTGCAGAAAAGTCTCAATGTTGGAGCTGAAGGCTAGCGACACCCGGAGGAAGCCGCGGTGGTTGGGCGACACTCGAGTTACTTCAGAGGGAGCCGAAGGAATCGAGTGGAAGGCCGGAAGCAAAAGCGACACATAAGTATCGAGGTAAGCTCGTGTGTGCGAGCGTAAGTGAGGTCGTATCCTCTTTACGGGGATGATCTTAGGCAACGATCCGACCCAAGACATCCCATGGAAGGTCTATGTTGAGATCGGACGGCAAGTGGCCGTCGAATCCATTTATATTTTGAGCTAACTCTTTATTGTAGTCAAAAATCTTGGCCATCAGTTCAACCGACCAGTTCAACCGGCCAGTTCAACCGGTGGTCAAAAATCAGCCTCGAGGAGTCAAGCTTTATCACCATTTTTCAAGGAGTTTTGTGCCCATTTGTGATTGGGTGAAGACCCATTCGTTGAGGGGCTTAAAGGCTATAAAAGGAGGGCCAAACCTAGGGTTTCATCCTCAATTCTAAGTGCTCAAAAGCCTCCGTTACGCTGCAACTCTCCGACGACTCTACAATAACGAAGTGCTGCCAACAACCCTAGCTTAAAGTTTCTTTTGTTTAGTTGTTGGTATAATCTTAATTTGTTATTGCTTTCAATATTGCAATTCTTTTTAATCGAGGCTTTTCGTTGCATTTTACTTTAATAGAAGAGAGGGTTTGTCTCTCTATCTTTTTGCTTCGAAGGCTTTTGTAATCGTAAAACTCCTACCTCCAACGAGGAGGAGTGTTTTAGTGAATTGCCCTCCGTACATGGTCTAGGACTGTTTGGGCCTTGGAGTAGTAGCCGAAGGCTACGAACCAAGTAAAAAAACTATTTGTCTCATTTAGTTTTTATTTACATTTCCACTGCGTTTAATTGTCTATCGAACGATTTAAAAGAAAAGTTTTTATCGCTATTCACCCCCCCCTCTAGCGATCCGCTTCGATCCAACAATATTTATTATTATTATTCTATTGTGCTAACAAGAGTGTAGATGATCAAGCGCAAACGATTTCCATCGAAGCAACAAACACGCTATGCACCCCCTCTAGTGACGTTCAATTCCTAATAAATCCAAGGGAAGCAGACTTCGAGGGCAAGATGCGAAGGATGGCATGGGGAGAAGCCGTGAGCTTAGTGCATCCGAGGGACGCAGGCTAGAGGAAGAGAGCTTCGATTGGGAACTCCATGGGAAGATGAGGTGAACTTGGCCAAGTGGCTAAGATTGAGTGTCGAATGCTCAAACATCTATGTTTGAGGTTTTACTCGATGGTTAAAATTTCAAAAAACTTGTGTTTGATATTTTACCATATGTCAGTTGACTGATATAGGTATCAGTCGACTAGTATGAGTCGACTGGTGATCAACTGCGACCATGTAGACTAAGCAATCGACTGCTGCCCTTGAGCAGTCGACTGCTATGGAGGGAAGTCGACTACTGGTCTTGGTCGCGAGCATAAACTGCTCGATAGTCGACTAATCAGTCGGCTACTGGTTGGCAGTCGATTGATGGTAATGGCAGTCGACTGATAGTTTATCTGTTGGCTGGGATGCCAACGTGGATTAAGTCGTTGTGAGACAACAACTACAGGAGCAGTCGACTGATGGCTTTGGGCAATCGACTGCTGGGTGCGAAATCAGCTCGATGCAGGTTATAAAAGGAGCTCAAGATGGAGGATTTTACAGTGACTTTTGGAGAGATTTTGAAGGAGAATTGTTGCTGCATTCCAGACCTTCTAGAGAAAACCAAAGCAAGCAACAAACAAAGCGTTCAAAGCAATTGCTGTAAAATTTCTTTACTTGTATTTCATTATTTTTTTTGTATTTTCTTGTACATTTTGTATTACCTTTGTAATTGCTTGTACAAGGTTTCTCCACCACCGACATGTTGTCGAGAAAGAGTTTTAATAGTGGTGTGTGCATAACTAGAGCTCATTGAGCTCACCCATGGAGTAGGAACCGTAAGGTTCCAAACCATGTTATATTGGTTGCCTTTGTGATTGTGCTCTAGTGTTTATCTTTGCATTAGCTTTATTATTATTCCGCTGCGCTAACGAGCATTGTAGACGGTTAAGCACGAGTGAGTTCCATCAACAAATGATTTGGCTATTCAACCCCCCTTCTAACCGGGCCACCGATCTCCAACATTGTTGGTGCATTTCAAAGTCCTTCAAGCTCATCCAAGCAACCAAAAAGTAAAGCATTCAAGCTCACATTTTTAAAGTTTTCTTTACACTATTTTTTGTATTGTCTTTTTTATTTGCTTGTATCTATTGTATTACTTTTGTAATCCTTTGTATGAGGTTTCTCCACCTCCGGTGTGTCACCAAGAAAGAGTGATTTGATTAGTGGTGTGTGCATCACTAGAGCTCGCTATTGAGCTCTCCCCGTGGAGTAGGAACTAGGGTTCCGAATTACGTTATATGCTTGTGTTGTGTTTGTGTATTTTTGTTTGCATCTTCCTAAGGGTCTTTTCTAATTTTTCAAGCCTTGAACTCAAGGCTTGGTTCTCTAATTCTAATTTTGCTCATTTTCATTTTTCATTGATCTTTTGGGAATGACTCTTCCTAAGTATATGTCTATGATTCTTGGGATTAAGCCATAGGTGGTTTTCTACCTTTCTAATGGACTCCATAGGAAAAATGGGTCTAGAGTTATTAGTTCTAGGTTTGTCCTTAGGTAAATTAACATGCTTAGCACCTAAACAATAATATTTATTTTTACTAGCATGCTTTTCATGATTATTAACAATTACAAGAGTAGAAAAACATGCTTTTAACCCTAGAATTAAAAGGTGCATTAAAATATACCTTAGGGTTTGCTTTGGAAACTCCCCCTACTTGTGTAGCTCCTTCTTGCCCCTTCTTCCTCTCCCGAGGGCATTGGCTTCGATAGTATCCCCATTGATTGAACTTGAAGAACACAATGTGCTCTTTGCTTTTTCAAGCGAGGACTCCGGCGTCTTTTGACTTGTCCTTGACTTTTGGTGCCGACACTTTCTCCTTAGCCAATTTTGGGCATTTGCTTTGGTAATGCCCAGCTTCCCTACAGTCAAAGCATATAATGTTATTTTAATTCTTAATTACAATGCTTGAGTTACCTAGAGTGGTGGAAGTCTCTTGATCATTTTCATCACTTCTTCCGAAAGTAAATGCTTCTTCTATTTCTTCCACATCTTTCTTGGATGTTGATTCCTTCTCAACTTCCGAATCCTCATGGACTTGTGAGGATGAACTTGTTTCTTCTTGAGCATGAGAGGATGAGCACTCCTCTTCTTCCTCACCATGGACCGGTGTGGGCTCTTCATGAAACTTGACCAACTTGTTCCATAGGTCCTTAGCATCCTGATATTCACCTAGCTTTGATAGGATATCGTAAGGTATTAACTTTATTAACATTTTTATTACCTTAACAGTTATCTTGAATTGTTGTCGTTGCTCCTCGGTCCATCTTAATTTTTCAATTAGCTTGCCTTCTTCATCCCTAGGCACTTCGAAACCATCTTCAATTGTTAGCATCATATCGAAATCGGTTTTGAAATATACCTCCATCCTTTTCTTCCACCAAGAAAAGTCGCCTTCGAATTTGGGTGGATGGATGTTGATGTCAGCCATTTTGGTTGCTTATCGCAGAGATGAGTCCAATGGTAAGCTCCTCGCTCTGATACCACTTGTTAGAGGATCGTGGCCTGGCTAGAAGGGGGGATGAATAGCCTGATTCGATGCTTGACGGAAATCGATCGTTATTGCATGCTCGTCTACAATGATCGTTAATATGCACAGTGGAATAATGATAAAAATGAAGTAAAGATACAACACACAAGCATAAGAACAACCGATATATGTGGTTTGGAACCTTAGGTTTCCTACTCCACGGGCCGAGTTCAACAAGCTCTAATGATGAACACAGTACTATTCAAACTCCTTCTTGACAATAAGTCGGAGGTGGAGAAACCTCTTACAAGCAATTACAACAATAATAAACAAGATAGGAGCAAGAATAAAGACAATAAGAAATACAATAAAGAAACACTTTACAACACTTTGCTTTGAATGCTTTCTTATTACTTGCTTTGGTTTTCTCTTGAAGGTCTGGAATGCAGCAGCAATTCCCCTCTAAAATCTCACTAAAAATTGTGCTAGAAATCCTCCCCAAACTCCTCCTTTTATGCTTGTCTCGAGATGATTCCGCACCTATCAGTCGATTGTCATAAGGCCCCAGTCGATTTCTCCTGTAGCCATTGTGAGACAACGACCTAATCCACATTGGCATCCAACCAACGAATACACTGACAATCAACTGCCTATTATAATCAGTCGACTGCAAACCCCGTAACCGACTGATCAATCGACTACCGAGCATTCTATGCCCATGACCAACATTAGTAGTCTACTACCCCTCCATGATAGTCGACTGCCAAGCATCGTGACACAGTCGAACACCAGTCGGCTGCCACCAGTCGACTGTGACATACCACTAGTCGACTGTTGTTGGGTAAAACCTAAAATACAAGTTGTTTGAGCATCCGATCGTCAGGTAAAACCTCAAACAACATGTTTGAGCATCCGACACTTGGCCAAGTTCACCTCATCCATGAGGTTTAACCCAAGACACCCTTAGCCTAGACCTAAGCTTTCTAACCACTTCTACTAGCTTCGTGCCTATCAGATCCCTCCAAGTCGTCCATGACTTGTTCATCCATGCGAGGATCCCTACAAGTCATCCATGATTTGTTAATCTATACACTAGCCTCCAGGTGCTTCCTTCGGCTATTTTCTTGCTCTCGGTGTCTACACTGCCAAGGTACATATGGACTTACGCTCCCAAGACTACCGCTTGGCCTTACACCACCAAACCACCCCTTAGACTTCCCAAATGCCAAGTACCCATAACTTGAACTTTCAACGACAAGGCTACACACTTGGACTTACGTGGCCAATGCTACACACTTGGTCTTCCCTTGCCAACTCCATGTTGGACTTCCAATGTCAAGCCCCTTGCTTGGACTTTCACCGCTAAGGCTACACACTTAGACTTACGTGGCCAAGGCTACACACTTGGACTTACGTGGCCAAGGCTACACAATTTGTCTTCCCTTGCCAACTCCATGTTGGACTTTCCCTTGCTAACTCCATATTGGACATTCCCTTGCCAGCCCATGTTGGACTTTCACCGCCAAGGCTACACACTTGGACTTACATGGCCAAGGCTACACACTTGGACTTCCCATGACAATCACATGTCATATGTTTTGTCTAACATCAAAATACTATTTGAGTAAAACTCGAGTCTGGTCAATCGTGACCTGGGCTGATTGCACTAACATTATTTAAAATTAGACTAGACAAGCTATTTTTCAAATTTAAATTGCATGAACAATCTAACTTTTTCCCGGTCGAGAAAAGTATTGCCTTGGTTGCAGGTCAAAGGAAGAAGGTAAAGAGCAAACCACCTCCCGAAGAAGAAGAGTACGAATTAAAGGTGAACAATGAGATAGAGACTAAGCTAGTGAATATAGTTTGGAAGATGATCAAGAGCAGAAGATGACTTATCAAGCAATCCAAGGAGAAGAGACCCGAGCAAGGTTTAAATTACAAATGCTATGAATGCAACAAAAGGGGTCACATCAAATCCGATTTTCCAAGGCTAAAGAACAAGCAACCACAAACAATGAAAGCCTTCAACGCAACTTGGGAAGAGTCGTTGGAGGAAGAAGACGAACTAAACAACCTAGCATTCATGGCCTAGCCAACCAAGCCCGAAGATGAACCCGAACCCGAAACGAACTATGATTCCAAGACCGAGTCAAACTTTGGATTCGACAACGAACTTCAATTCAAGACAATCCATGGATCTGCATCCGGTTCAAAAGATTTGATTAAGTTAAGTCGATCTCTAATTGATACTTTATATAGTGCAATTAAATACTTAACTAAGAAGTTAGCTAAGTCCAAGTCCAAGGTTGAAACCTTGGTTAAGGAGGTTAAACTCCTTAAGCATGAGGTCTCCCTAACCTCTTCGACTAGTAAAGTTCAAGAGGAAAACTCAACTCAAGTTGAAAAACTTGAGGAAGAGAATTCTCTCTTGAAAGGAGAAGTTTAAGAGATTAGGAAACCATGGGAAAGGTTTACTTTGGGGTCCAAGGGTCTTGACCTACTACTTGTATCGCAAATGGTCTTGTACAATAAGGTCGGACTCGGATTTAGATCAACCACAATGAACAAATCATATATGTCGATTGTTAGTCGAAACAAACAAAAAGTCCAAGCATGAGTCCCTAATGTTGGAGGATCGTGGCACGGCTAGAAGGGCGGTTGAATTTCCCATGTGCCTTGTTCATTGAAATTCGTTCATTCGTAACAATATTCGTTAGCACAGCGAAAATACAATATACAAATGTGAATATAAAGACGAATACACAAACACACACAATAGACACGCGATATACGTGGTTCGGAACATTAGGATTTCAACTCCACGGGGCGAGCTCAATGAACTCTAGTGATGAATACACCACTAACTAAACTCCTTCTCGATAACATGTCAGAGGTAGAGAAACCTCGTACAAGCAATTACAAAAGTAATACAAAAATGTACAAGAAAATACAAAGACGAAATGAAATACATAAAGAAAATTTTACAAAAAATGGCTTTGAACACTTGCTTGTTGCTTGCTTTGGTTTGCTCTTGAAGGTCTAGAATGAATCGGCAATTCCCCTCCAAAATCTCCCCAAATATCACTGTGGAAATCCTCCCTAAGCTCCTCCTTTTATGCTTGTCTCAGGCTGATTATGCGCCTAGCAGTTGACTGATCATGACCAACAGTCAACTACTCCTGTAGTCATTGTCTAACAACGGCTTGATCCATGTTGAAAAAATTCCAACGATCACTAATCAGTCGACTGCTCCCTCGACAGTCGACTTCCAAGTCGGCTACGGGGGATTTTGTGCCCACATCCTCGACCAACAGTCGATTGCCCTCCATGGAGTCGACTGCTCAAGCCATCAGTCAACTGTCCAATACTGGCAGTCGAGTGTCGTGGCATATGACACAGTCGAACATCAGTCAACTCTAACTAGTCGACTGGTACATACCACCAGCCGACTATTGTGGGGTAAAACCTTAAACACAAGTTGTTTGAGCATCTGACCGTCGAGTAAAACCTTAAACAACATGTTTGAGCATCCGACACTTGACCTCATCCATGAGGTTTAACCCAAGTATGACACCCTTACCCTAGACCTAAGCCTTATAGACACCTCTACATGCCTCGCATCTATCGGATCCCTCCAAGTCATCCATGACTTGTTTATCCATGCACAGATCCCTCCATGTCATCCATGACTTATTCATCCATACTCTATCCTCCAGGTGCTTCCTTCGGCTATTGTCATGCTCTCGGTGTCTACACCGCCAAGGTACATATAGACTTATGCTCCCAAGACTAACGCTTGGCCTTACGCCGCCAAACCACCCCTGGGACTTCCCAAATGCCAAGTACCCATGACTTGGACTTTCACTGCCAAGGCTACACACTTGAACTTTCGTAGCTAAGGCTACACACTTGATCTTCACTTGCCAACTCCATGTTGGACTTTCCAATTGCCAAGACCCATGGTTGGGCTTTCACCGCCAAAGCTACACACTTGAACTTACATGGCCAAAGCTACTCACTTGAACTTCCCATGCCAACTCCATGTTGGACATCTAATACCAAGCTTCATGCTTGGACTTTCACCGCCAAGGCTACGCACTTGGACTTACGTGGCCAAGGCTACACACTTGGACTTCCCATCACATGTTTTGTCTAACATCAAAATACTGCTCGAGTCAAACTCAAGTCCGGTCAATCATGACCTGGGTCGATTGCACCAATAATCTCCCCCTTTATGATGTTTGACAAAACCACAAACACCGTTGAGTTAGGTGACCTAACTCATGTTGGGAATCCTATGTGATAAATAACAAAATCGCAGTAGAAAAAGGATCTCTTGAGCGATCCATGCGAAAGAAAACTCATACAAAGTATAGATCAAAAAGGCCCTATCCTATAGGGTATACCTTTGATGTGTGCCCTTTGTCTATCCCGTTCATCCACAGTTCACTAGATCTCTTACACATTCAAGTGTACGTGCCTCTATAGTATCCACACAAACACTCTTTTTGGAGAAAGGAGACAACACCTTTGGTCGTGCTAGCAACCAAAACAAGGCTCTCCACACAATTCTTTGGCCAAGAAGAAGGGAGAAGGAGAAATGGAATCCACACACCAAAATGAAAAAAAATAAAATCCTCTCCAAGCTCACGTTGAGGAGGAGCTTTAATCCAATTTTTCCCATGCATTAAAATCTCATTTCATGCATTGATTCAATTGCATGCACCAATTAAATTCATGCAACATTTAGGAGTCAATTAATCCCATTGCATGCAATCCACTCCACTTCATGCAACGTTGAGGAATCCCTTCAAATTTCATTTCATGCAATTATACCCATAATTCGATTTCATGCAATTAATCTCATTGCATGCAATTAATCCCATTGCATGAAAAATTCATGAGTGGAGTTAAATTCCATTTCATTTGCATGCATGATTAATCATTATTAATCATGCTAACCTTCTTCAATTGGTTTCACTTGAGTCTAACTCAAATTAAACCAATTTGAGTCCAACTCAAATTAGGACATCAATTAACTAATGATTCACTTAGTTAAACTAAAATGAACCCCATCTCCAAAACATGTTCTTTGTGTGTGACCCTATAGGTTTTCGTAACTTTTGGCAATGTCTCTAAACCACTTTAGATACATAAGCAATGAGCGGCATCTAGCAATGCATCATTGCTACCCAAATTATGAAAATATCAAGATCCGACAAAACCTTTCTGTGGCTACTATCTTGTAGAACCTTGTCCTTCTATCCTCAATATCTAGATTGATCAATGAGGCATGACTGTGTCATCCTCTTATCAATCTTTGTGTTTCTTGATCTCCAAGTAGACTCACTCAAATAAATGAGCTTAATATCTCATATTGACTCATTTGAGCAAGGTTATGCATTTCGTGGTCCTACTCTATCAAGAGGTCTAAAGATATTACTCCCGTCATATAGGAGGGATAGATCTCATCTACATCACTCACATCCCTCCGCATAATTTGTTACATATCCAATGATCAATTTTATAGTCCACCCTGTTACGGGTGATGTTTGACGATACCAAAGTACATAACTCCTTATGTAGGGAATCGTAGTGATTTCAGGTCTAAGGACTATTCATACTAATAATCACATGATAAAGTTTATGACACTAATATAACGATCCATGAAACTTTTTCATGGCAGGTCAATTCAATACATAGTCTCTAATATGTACCCATGTATCAACTTGATATCACATATCCATGACCTGTGAGATCAAATTATCAATTGACCTACATGCTAGTCTCAATGCATTAATATTGCCCTTATATATTAATACTTGACTAGGAATATTTAAGAATAGTGTTCTCCACAGCTTCTCACAATCAATTCTACCAATTGATATGATGTAGATAAGAACCTACTCTCTAGAGCATTATTATATTTATTCAGCTGGCACAAGAATGAAGTAAATATAATAACCAAACTTTGCCTTTATTATTAATGAAGTATGATACGTATGTTCCCTAATCAATCATCTCATGATTGACACTAAGGGCTGACACTAACAATCTCCCACTAGCACTAGTGTCAATCACTGTAATCTCTAAGACCCAGTGACCTAGTATAACCATCATGCTTCCTCTGTGCTAAAGCCTTGGTCAAGGGATCTGCAATGTTAGCATCAGTATCTACTCTGCATATCTGCACATCTCCTCTATCGATGATCTCTTGAATGAGGTGATATCGCCGTAGTATATGTTTAGAACGCTGGTGAGAATGAGGTTCCTTAGCCTGTGCTATAGCCCCGTTGTTGTTATAATAAAGCTTTATAGGGCTCATGGTGCTAGGAACTACACCAAGCTCAGAAACAAACTTCCTGATCCAAACAACCTCCTTTGCCGCATCTAAAGTAGCAATATACTCGACCTCTGTAGTAGAATCCACGAATGTATCTTGCTTTGAACTCTTCTAGCTCACAGCACCACCATTTAAACAAAAATTATACCCTGACTGCGATCTGTAATCGTCCTTGTCCATTTGGAAGCTAGCATCATTGTAACCCTTTACAACGAGCTCCTCATTGTTTCAAAATATCAAGAAATATTCTTTAGTTCTTCTCAAGTACTAAAGAATGTTCTTGACGGCTGTCCAGTGACTATCACCTGGATCTGACTGGTACTTGCTCATCATACTTAAAGCATACGAGACATTAGGACGAGTACATAGCATGACGTACATAATAGACTCTATAGCAGATGCATAAGGGATATGATCCATATATTCTCTTTCTTTCTTCCTTAGAAGAAGGGCATTGAGCCTTCGAAAGGCTCACACCATGTGACATTAGAAGAAATCCCTTCTTGGAATTCTACATGGAAAAATGTTTAAGCACCTTATCAATGTATGCACTCTGACTTAAGCCAAGCAATCTCTTAGATCTATCTCTATAGATCTTAATGCCTAAAATGTAGGCTTCTTCACCTAAGTCCTTCATTGAGAAACAATTCCCAAGCCAAGTCTTTACATATTGCAGCGTAGGGATATCGTTTCCAATGAGAAGTATACCATTAACATACAAGATAAGAAATATAACTATGCTCCCACTAACCCTCTTATAGACACAGGGTTCATCTTCATTCTTGATGAAACCAAACTGTTTGATCGCATTGTCGAATCGAAGATTCCAGCTTCTAGATGTTTGCTTTAAACCATAAATGGACCTTTGCATCTTGCATACCTTACCAACATACTTTGGATCTACAAAACCCTCAGGTTGTATCATGTAAACATCCTCGAGGAGGTTTCCATTCAAAATAAAGTTTTGACATCTATTTGTTAGATCTCATAATCATAGTAAGCTGCAATAGCAAGCATGATCCGAATAGACTTAAACATCACAACTGGTGAAAAAGTTTCATCATAGTCAATTCCATGAATCTACTTGAAATCTTTAGCCACCAATCGCCCTTTATAAGTATGCATAAGACCATCCATGTCAGTCTTTCTCTTAAAGACCCACTTACACCCAATGGGTTTCACCCCTTCAGGTGGATAAACCAAAGTCCATACTTGGTTAGTGTATATGGATTCCATTTTGGATCTCATGGCCTCTAGCTATTTCTCAAAATTTGGGCTCATCACAACTACCTAATAGGATGTAGGCTCATTCAACTCAATAAACATAACGTCATCATTGTTAGACAAGAGAAATGAATATCTCTTAGGCTAACGATGTATCCTATCAGACCTGCAAAGAGGTTGGTCTACTTGAACAGGTTGTTGTTCCACAACTTCTTGTTCAACAATCTCATCATCCACAACACTTTATGGTGCCTATTCATCTTCCATCTCAGTGCTATCTTTATCTTGAATTTCTTCGAGATGTATTTTACTCCCACTAATTCTTCTAGAAATGAACTCTCTTTCTAGAAATACTCCATTTCTAGCGACAAACATTTTGTCTTGTGTGGGATTGTAGAAGTAATATCCTTTTGTTTCCTTAGGATATCCTATAAAGTAGAACTTGTTTGATTTGGGGCCTAGTTTGTCGGAGACTTGACGTCGAACATAAGCCTCACAACTCCAAATCTTCATAAAAGAAATTTAGAGACTCTTCCTAGTCCATATCGCATATGGTGTCTTTATGACTACCTTAGATGGGACGCGGTTAAGTGAGAAAGCAACCGTCTCTAAAGCATATCCCCAGAAGAAAGAAGGAAGATTTATGTGACTCATCATGGATCGTACCATATATAATAATTTATTATTTCTCCTTTCTGATACACCATTCCACTGTGGTGTTTCAGGTGGAGTGAGTTGAGATTTAATCCCAAACTCAACGAGATAGTCACGAAAATCTTGGCTAAGGTATTCCCCACCTCGATCTGATCGAAGCACTTTAATACTCTTATCAAGTTGGTTTTGTACTTCATTCTTGAATTCTTTTAACTTTTCAAAGGATTTATATTTGTGTCTCATAAGATACACATATCCATATCTATTGAAATCATCAGTAAAAGTAATGAAGTACTGATAGCCTCCTCTAGATGCTACATTAAAAGGCCCACATATATCAATATGTATGAGTTCTAATAAATCAGTAGCTCATTCGCCATGTCCACTAAATGGAGTCTTGGTCATCTTGCCTAAAAGACAGGATTCGCATGTCTCATATGATTCAAAATCAAATGAGTCTAGTAATCCATCCTTATGGAGCTGTGATATGCGACTCTCATTTACGTGACCCAGGCGACAATGCCAGAGATATATTTGGTTTAGATCATTAGATTTGAACCATTTGTTATAGACTGGGGTTTCAAGATCTAGAAGATAGAGACCATTCACAAGGTGTGCACTACAAAAAAAATATATCATTTAAATAAACGGAACAACACTTGTCCTTTATTATAAATGAGAAACCTTTCTTATCTAAACAAGAAATAGAGATAATGTTTTTAGTCAAGGCAGGCACATAACAACAGTCTTCTAGTTCTAAGATAAGCCCGTGGGCAAAGATAAGGAATATGTCCCTACAGTGATTGTGGCAACTTTTGCTCCATTGCCTACCCGTAGGTCCACTTCGTTCTTCATCAATGATCTAGTCTTTCGAATGCCCTACACATTAGTACAAAAGTGAAAAGCACAGCCGGTATCTAATACCCAAGAAGCGAGATAGATAAATTGACTTTTATAACATATATACCTGAGGCAGAAGTCTCACTTCTCTTCTTTTTCACCTCTTCCAGGTATAGCTTGCAGTTCCTCTTACAATGTCCAGTCTCATTACAATGGAAGCAGGTTCCCTCCTTAGCCACTCTGCCTTTGGGTTTCAATGCAGCCTTTGCCTTTGGCTTGGGTCTTACCCTTACCTTTAGGCTTTTGCTTGCCTTTTCCTTTGTTCACCATCAAAATGGTACTAGGCTTTGCCTTCTTAAAGTTGAGTTCAGCAGTTCGCAACATGCTCAACATCTCAGGTAAAGGCTTGTCAATTTCATTCATATTGTAGTTCATGACAAATTGACTGTAGCCTTCTGGCAGTGACTATAGAATAAGGTCAGTGGCCAGCTCTTGGCCCAATGGAAATCCCAATCTCTCTAGGTTCTCAACGTACCCAATCATCTTGAGTACATGAGTGCCTACGGGAGTTCCTTCTTGCATCTTGCATTGAAACAAGGCCTTTGACACTTTGTATCTCTTGTGCCTTGCTTGTCCCTGATATAGTTGTTTCAGATGCTCAACCATACCATAGGCATCCATGTTCTCATGTTGCTTCTGAAGCTCAGAGTTCATGGTGGCAAGCATGAGGCATGACACATCCAGTGCATCATCTTGATGCTTCTTATAAGCATCCCTGTGAGAACGAGTGGTTGTAGGGATGGATGGTTTAGGAATGGACTGCTCTAGGACATATAGTTTGCGTTCTTTCTTGAGGACTATCTTCAAGTTCCTGTACCAGTGAGCTTGTCCTTATCAAGGACAGATCGCAGAGAAAGTGTGTTCGATGTATTTGATGACATGGTGATCTACAATATAGAAATGTAGAAATGTATCATATTTCAATCATTTATTTAGGCCTTTAACTAAATGATTCTCCCACTGGTCACAAAGTGGGACAAGATCCATATTATACTTCATCTTGAGTTAGCTTTGGCTAATCGCCCAAGACTCATATAAGTTAGGTAGGTAACTTGTACCAATTACATCTAATGTAACTCTTGTATATCTATATGAACAACATTATTTGTTCATTGTGCACATCGCATGAGATATCTTTCTAAATTACCACTCATCTTGAGTTAGCTTTGGCTAATCGCCCAATATTTGTATAATGTAGGTAGATGTCACGTATGAGCTATGCCTCTAAGTTTATCAATCTAATTGAGAGAGTTTAGTTAAGCCAAACCTAAGGTTTAATAGTCGGACATCACAATTGTCCTGTCGCACTTTACCGAGGTAAATCGAGTCACTTTGCTTTGGCAAACGTGCTACGATTAAACAAGGTAATAGTGAGTATTAAACTTTGGTAGGCATATATTAAGTGACCTAATTGTGTGACAACTAACTACGCATGCATCACATATACAAGCATCACATGCATTACATATACAAGAATCACATGCATCACATATAAGCATAATATATATCAACATATAAGTTTAAACGTGACATGGTTATGGCCCGAATCTACGATCTCCTCAAACCAATGATAAGAGCGATGGATCAACCTAGGGGTAGCATCTTCTCCAAGTGCATTCTTTGGTTGTTATGTGTCGTCGGCATCCTTCTTGTAACTTCATCCTCCAATGGACTTTCCATTCATCATTTTGTACATTAAAAAATAAGAATGCTCGAGTTACATTCGAGTCTAGATCTATTTTACACTTAGAAAAATAAGGAGGCACGACTCACAGGCCATATTATAAAGTACAACATGCACACACAACACAACCACAATTACAGTGGGGTTAAGGGCCATAACCATGCACCATGGCATACATCATTCACATAGATCTATGATGTGCAGATTTTATTATGATGCTATGCACGACTTATAAGCTGCTACAACGCGGTGGTCACCATGGCAAATTTTATTTTAACAACTCTTTGAATGAGTCGCAACCCTTAGTTCATCATAATGAACCTGAGACACTTTCTTGCCACTGTAGCAATTTTGGGGGATAGATCCGAATGACAAACATGTTGTTCAATCAACAAATATACCATGCATATCTTGTTGCACAAAATCACACAAACAATCATGCATGCACCATAATAAACCTCGTATACTAAATTTTATATCACATATAAAATGACCTATGACGATCTTTATGTATGATCTTTTGCAAGTGGATCTGATACCACTGTTGGGAATCCAATGTGATAAATAACTAAATCGCAGCAGAAAAAGGATCCCTTGAGCGATCCATGTGAAAGAAAACTCATATAAAGTATAGTTAAAAAAGGCCCTATCCTATAGGGTATACCTTTGATGTGTGCCCTGTAGGGATGTATACTGAAAAGTCTATCTTTGTAATGCCCGTAAAATTTTAAGCTATTCAAAGTAATTATATAATTTTTAACGCCCATAAAAGGTTTAAAAAAAATAAAATAAAAAAGAAATATGGTTTACTATAGGTAGGATTTGAACCATGAACCTCCTAATTGTGAGATAGCCTTGATACTACTATACCATAGGATAATTCTTGGCTAGAATAGATAAGGAATATACAAAGAAGTTAAATGAGAAGATGAGAGGGTGAAGAGTTGTTTCATCTCCCCATGAGGAGATGAAAAGTTTTCTAACAACCCTAGCTATTAACGTGGGAATTAAAGAGGAAGTTAAGGAAGAAAAGAAAATCCCCATCTTCCTTCTTCATTCTTCCTCATTCTTCTTCCTTCTCCCATTCTTGGCTGAAACTCCTCCTTCTCCTTCCTCCCTCTTCCATCCAAGCTTTAGGACTCCTTGTGTTGGAATTCTCAAGAGGGTTTTCAAGGAGAGAGTCTTGGTATTGCTAGAAGATCCAACTCCACCGAACTCCTCCTCCTTCCTCCAACTCCATCCGAAACCCTAAGGCTTTTGGTTGGTATTCTTGAGAGAGTTTCAAGGGGATACAAAAGGCTTAATATATGCTAGAGGACCACTCCTAGGGCTAAGGAACAAGGGAAGGTCTTCATCTCACAAAAACCCTAGCGGTATACTAATACGAAAGCGAGAGGAAGTAAGTATCTCTCACCTGCAGTATAAGTAGTTCTTCGATTGCTTTATATAGCTTCTTTTCATATGTTTTGAAGCTTATATGTTTTGATCAGATGATATATGTGTGTGATCAGATTTATAGTTGAGGTATAGGTCTTTTTAAGCAAGATCTAAGATCACCAAGATGTTATTTCTCACCTAGAGTATAAGTAACTCCTTGATTTGCCCATCTAGGTTATATTATCATGTTTTATTTAGATTTATATGTTTTGTCCAGATTATGTTTGTTTGGAATTTTAGGTGTTTTAAGTATATTTCATTGGAAGCAAGATGTAAAGATCACAAAGATGCTTCCCCTATAAGTTTTGAGGACAAAGAGCATGATCGAATGTCTTGAAAGGCTTCCTATATGAGTTTTAGGAGTATGATCATGTTAAACGTTTGATAAATGATAAAAATATGTTTTGATCAGATTATATAATATAGGTGTGTTTAGATTTATAGGTAAGGTATATGTTGTTTTAAGCAAGACATAAGATCACTAAGATGCTATCTTTCACCTATAGCATAAGTAACTCTTTGATTTGCACATCTAGCTTCTAGTATGATATTTTTTATTCAGATTTATAGATTCTGTCCAGATTATGGTTGTTTGTATTTTTAGGTATTTTAAGTATATTTTATTGGAAGCAAGATGTAAAGATCGCAAAGATGCTTCCCCTACGAGTTTTGGGGACAAAGAGCATGATTATATGTCTTGTAAGGCTTCCTATATGAGTTTTGGGAGTATGAACTTGTTACATGTTGGTTAAATGATAAAATCAGTAGGTCGTATATATTTATAGGTATATTTCATGTTGAAGCAAGGCATAAGATCACAAAGATGCTTCCCCTATAAGTTTTGGGGACAAAGAGCATGATCGCATGTCCTGAAAGGCTTCCTATATGAGTTTTGGGACTATGATCATGTTAAATGTTTGATAAATGACAAAGATAAGTAATTCATATATAAAGGAAGTATTTTACTTTGAATATTTCATTGGAAGCAAGATATAAAGATCACAAGATGCTTCCCCTATGAGTTTTGTGGACAAAGAGCATGATCAGTTGTCTTGAAAGGCTTCCTATATGGATTTTTGAGTATGATCATGTAAAATACTTGTTAAATGACAAGAATAAGTAAGTCATATATAAAGAAAGTATTTTACTTTGAAGTGGCATGTACCGGGCTCTTAGATCGCCCACGGGCCCCTAGACCGCCATTGAAAGTTCGACGGGCCCTAGACCGCCCTTGAAAGTTAAGTTGCCCTAATAAGTTCGGGGGCTAGCTACCCCGAATTCTATTAGGGTTGCGCGCAAAGTTGGTACAATGCCAGGCTGCCCAAACAAGGATGATTAATATTTTAAAGTATATATGTATATATGGTTTCGAAAGTTAACCAAAGCACAATGTTTACAAGTTTAAGTATAGTATGTCTCATGTATATGTTTCTACAAGCGAAGCATATTTCAAGCATGTATTGCAAGTTGCGTATGTTAAGTTCATGCATGTTAAGTTGAATCATTGTATCATGTGCAAGTAATTCCAAATGTTAAATGCAGAATTTTCCTAAATGCAAGTATGAGCATGTGTTGTATGCAAGTATTCTAATAGCATGTTTTCCTAATGCGAAGTTTTGTGAGAATAGGAAGTACTTACTAAGCTCCATTGCTTATAGTTTGCATTCCTTATACTGCAGATAAGGGTAAAGCAAAATTGGAGTAAGAGGGGGCAGCGGATGAAGTGCTTGGTGTGTGTGGCGGCGGAACAGTGGATTATGATCCTGAACTTGCTAGTATTTTGTTATGTGTTAAGTCCTTCGAACTTATTCATGTGGTAGTGTTCATGTTATATGTTTGATCATGTTGTTTCTAAGAATGTTGAACTTGCTAGTATTATGTTATGCTAAGAACTTTGAACTATGTGCTAGTCTTCATGTTAGGTACTAGGGTTGATGTTATGTATCGTTGATTACGTTGATGTTCATGTCAAGGATGCACCTATCACTATCACCATGCATGAGGTTGAGTTACTTAAGAATGTTCTATTTTAGAACTCTAGTGAATGTGCATGCTTAGATAGGTTAAGAACTTGTGAAATAGCCTAGTGTCAACATGTGAATGTAGTTGGTTTGTTTCTTTAGCTTCCGCTGTTAAAAGTTAAGAGTTTGAATTATGATACTCGTTTAGAAACCAAGTTTAGATCTTGGTACGAGTTGTTGATACTCTTCGGTTTAAATCAGGTATTAGTTAACTCTCAAATAGTGTATGTGAGTTTATGAAATGATTGAGTCATGTTTTACCTGATTATGCCTAGAGTAAGATAAAGTATGGCAGTAACACCTCCTTTACTAGTGTAAGTAGATGGGGGGTGTTACAGTATGGTATCAGAGCAAGTTCCGTCCTTCCGCCACACGCACATCGAGCATCAATCCTGCTGCTTCCAAGTAAGAAAGTACATAGATGTTTTACTTTCTTCTATGCTTAGTAAAGAATGTTTTTTTTTGTTAAACATGCTTACATATGTAGGTGAGGATGATAGGAAGTAAGTAATAGTAGTAATCTTATTTTGGTCCTACTTTATGAAGAAAAATGGTTAGAACACGGGCCAATGGAAAACAGAGGACAAACGAAGTAGTACCACCACCTGACTTGATGCGGGTAGTCACTCAACTTCAGCATTAAGTTGTAGAGTAGCAACAGGTTATCAATACCTTGATTATGAACCAACAAGATAATCCTGTTACTCGACCAACTGCTCAGAATGTCATACCGGCTGCACCCCTTGGCCCACCAGTTCCCCCAAGAGCCCTAGCGGGGGACGTGAGGCAAGAGGCGTACTTAATTCAATGGCAAAAGTTGAAGCCAGAGAGTTTTGCTGGTACGAGTGAACCATGGGATGCTCAGGCCTGGTTCAAGACATTAGAAAGTATAGTAGAATTGTTGGATTGGCCTGAAAATGAGAAAGTCAAATGTGCATCATTCTGCTTGGGAATGCGAGATGTGGTGGGAACGAGTAAAGGCAAAAAGAGTGATCAATCAAATGACATGGGCCAACTTTGAAACGGAGTTCTTTGAGGAGTTTTTCCATATGCGAGTCACGAATAGGCACTATGATGAGTTCATGGAATTCCGACAGGGGGACCTGTCAGTTAATGAAGCCGTGAATAAATTCAATAGACTAGCTCGCTTATGTCCAGAGCTAGTCAGCACTGAACGAGAAAGGGTAAGACTTATGCTCAAAATGCTGAGACCTGAGATAGCTCTAAATGTGGCCAGCGGAATTAATAGACCACAGACTGCAGAAGAGTTAGTCAGTAGTGCTTTAATCATGGAGCATTACTTGAACAACATCAAGCAACAGAAACAGGCCTCGACTGAAAATAGAAGTCATGGAAGTTCTGGAGGGCCGAAGTCTCAGAGAAATAATTCTAACTGGAAGGGAAATAACAACGGTAAGGGGAAGCAATGGAATAACCCAAAGGGGGGTTCCGCAAGTAAGCGGCCTAAGTATCCTACATGTTCTAAATGTGGGATGATGCATCCAGGAGTTTGCCGCCAGGGCACGAGCGGATGTTATACATGTGGCTTAGAGGGACACTTGGCCAGAAATTGCCCTACCAAGACCACTCCACCTCCACCACAGTCAAATCAGTATGGGGGTAAACTTGCTCAGTTGCACCAAATGCAAGCAACACTGGAGGGTCCTCACATTAGCCAAGGAAGATTAGAGGCCCCACCAGTTACACCGAATGCTCAGATTTTCTCTCTCACTAAAGAAGAGGTAGCAAATACTTCTACTGTTGTCACAGGTCAGATACTTATCTTTAATCAGTATGCTACTGTGCTATTTGATACTGGAGCAACCCATTTGTTTATTTTCTTGATATTTGCTAAGAAGATAAATATACCTCCGGATGTCCTAGATCTTAAGTTTGTAATGACCTTGCTTTCCGGAGAGGTAATGACATCTACGCATTGATTGCGTGCCACGCCAGTCCAAATTTCATAAAGAGAACTTTATAGTGATCTGATAATGCTGGACATGCGTGATTATGATGTCATCTTAGGAATGGACTTTCTGAGCAAGTACGGTGCTTCCATTGAGTGTCGTAAGCGAAGAGTCGTATTCCAACCTGAGGTAGAGTAAAAATTTGAATTTATAGGAGAACCAAAGAAAAGAACTAATAAGTTCTTATCTACTATAAAAGCTCAAAAGATGTTAGTTAGTGGATGCACTGGGTATCTAGCACATATAGTTGATACAAAGCAAGAAAAAGGCCAAAAGCTCGAAGAAGTCCGAGTTGTATGTGACTACCCAGAAGTATTCCCTGATGAGCTGCCAGGATTGGGTCCTAACAGAGAAATCGAGTTTGAGATTGAACTTATTCCTGGTACCAATCCAATCTCAAAAGCACCCTATCGTATGCCCCCGGCAGAATTGAAAGAGCTTCAGGAACAATTATAGGAGTTACTCGACAAGGGATTCATTCACCCTAGTCACTCACCGTGGGGAGCTCCGGTATTGTTCGTGAAGAAGGATGGGGCTATGATGATGTGCATAGACTACTAAACACTGAATAAAGTGACAATCAAAAATAGATATCTTTTGCCAAGGATTGATGATTTGTTTGATCAATTGAAGGGAGCCACAGTTTTCTCCAAGATTGACTTGCGGTCCAGATATCATCAAGTAAAAGTTAAAGAGGATGATATACCAAAAACAGCTTTCCGAACAAGGTATGGACACTATGAGTTCGTGGTCATGCCTTTCGGAGTGACAAATGCTCCAACAACCTTTATGGACTTGATGAATCGAGTATTCAAGGCATTCCTTGACAAGTTTGTGATCGTCTTCATTGATGATATCCTTATTTACTCGAGAACTCAGGAAGAAAATGTTGAACATTTGAAGACAGTGATACATACCCTTCAGCAGAGACAATTGTATGCCAAGTTCTCCAAGTGTGAATTTTGGCTCGATTGAGTATCTTTCCTAGGTCATATTATTTCAAAAGATGGGGTTATGGTAAAGTCGACCTATTCAGATAATAGATCGAGAAATCAAGAAATTGAGAATCAAAGAGGTACCCTTAGTGAAAGTCATATGGCAAAATCAAAGGTTTGAAGAAGCAACTTGGGAACGTGAGGATAACATGAAACAGAAGTATCCAGAGTTGTTCTAAGTTTCGAGGACGAAACTTTTATATGGTATGAGGGATTGTAACGCCCGTAAAATTTTAAGCTATTCAAAGTAATTATATAATTTTTAACACCCATAAAAGGTTTAAAATAAAATAAAATAAAAATGAAATATGGTTCGCAATAGGTAGGATTTGAACCATGAACCTCCTAATTGTGAGATAGCCTTGATACTACTAGACCATAGGATAATTCTTGGCTAGAATAGATAAAGAATATACAAAGAAGTTAAATGAGAAGATGAGAGGGTGAAGAGTTGTTTCATCTCCCCATGAGGAGATGAAAAGTTTTCTAACCTCCCTAGCTATTAACGTGGGAATTAAAGAAGTTAAGGAAGAAAAGAAAACCCCCATCTTCCTTCTTCATTCTTCCTCATTCTTCTTCCTTCTCCCATTCTTGGCTGAAACTCCTCCTTCTCCTTCCTCTCTCTTCCATCCAAGCTTTAGGACTCCTTGTGTTGGAATTCTCAAGAGGGTTTTCAAGGAGAGAGTCTTGGTATTGCTAGAAGATCCAACTCCACCGAACTCCTCCTCCTTCCTCCAACTCCATCCGAAACCCTAAGGATTTTGGTTGGCATTCTTGAGAGGGTTTCAAGGGGATACAAAGGCTTAATATATGCTAGAGGACCACTCCTAGGGCTAAGGAACAAGGGAAGGTCTTCATCTCAAAAAAACCTAGCGGTATACTAGTACGAAAGCGAGAAGAAGTAAGTATCTCTCACCTGCAGTATAAGTAGATCTTCGATTGCTTTATATAGCTTCTTTTCATATGTTTTGAAGATTATATGTTTGTATCAGATGATATATGTGTGTGATCAGATTTATAGTTGAGGTATAGGTCTTTTAAAGCAAGATCTAAGATCACCAAGATGTTATTTCTCACCTAGAGTATAAGTAACTCCTTGATTTGCCCATCTAGGTTATATTATCATGTTTTATTTGGATTTATATGTTTTGTCAAGATTATGTTTGTTTGGACTTTTAGGTATTTTAAATATATTTCATTGGAAGCAAGATGTAAAGATCGCAAAGATGCTTCCCCTATAAGTTTTGGGGACAAAGAGCATGATCAAATGTCTTGAAAGGCTTCCTATATGAGTTTTAGTAGTATGATCATGTTAAATGTTTGATAAATGATAAAAATATGTTTTGATCAGATTATATAATATAGGTGTGTTTAGATTTATAGGTAAGGTATATGTTGTTTTAAGCAAGACATAAGATCACTAAGATGCTATCTTTCACCTATAGCATAAGTAACTCTTTGATTTGCACATCTAGCTTCTAGTATCATGTTATTATTCAGGTTTATAGATTCTGTCCAGATTATGGTTGTTTGTATTTTTAGGTATTTTAAGTATATTTTATTGGAAGCAAGATGTAAAGATCGCAAAGATGCTTCCCCTACGAGTTTTGGGGACAAAGAGCATGATTATATGTATTGTATGGCTCCCTATATGAGTTTTGGGAGTATGAACTTGTTACATGTTAGTTAAATGATAAAATCAGTAGGTCGTATATATTTATAGGTATATTTCATGTTGAAGCAAGGCATAAGATCGCAAAGATGCTTCCCCTATAAGTTTTGGGGACAAAGAGCATGATCGCATGTCCTGAAAGGCTTCCTATATGAGTTTTGGGACTATGATCATGTTAAATGTTTGATAAATGACAAAGATAAGTAATTCATATATAAAGGAAGTATTTTACTTTGAATATTCCATTGGAAGCAAGATGTAAAGATCACAAGATGCTTCCCCTATGAGTTTTGGGGACAAAGAGCATGATCAGTTGTCTTGAAAGGCTTCCTATATGGGTTTTTGAGCATGATCATGTAAAATACTTGTTAAATGACAAGAATAAGTAAGTCATATATAAAGAAAGTATTTTACTTTGAAGTGGCATGTACCGGACTCTTAGATCGCCCACGGGCCCCTAGATCGCCCTTGAAAGTTCCATGGGCCCTAGACCGCCCTTGAAAGTTAAGTTGCCCTAATAAGTTCGGTGGCTAGCTACCCCGAATTCTATTAGGGTTGCACGCAAAGTTGGTACAATGCTGAGCTGCCCAAACAAGAATGATTAGTATTTTAAAGTATATATGTATATATGGTTTCGAAAGTTAACCAAAGCCCAATGTTTACAAGTTTAAGTATAGTATGTCTCATGTATATGTTTCTACAAGCGAAGCATATTTCAAGCATGTATTTCAAGTTGCGTATGTTAAGTTCATGCATGTCAAGTTGAATCATTGTATCATGTGCAAGTAATTCCAAATGTTAAATGCAGAATTTTCCTAAATGCAAGTATGAGCATGTGTTGCATGCAAGTATTCTAATAGCATGTTTTCCTAATGCGAAGTTTTGTGAGAATAGGAAGTACTTACTAAGCTCCATTGCTTATAGTTTGCATTCCTTATCTATGAGATAAGGGTAAAGCAAGATTGGAGTAAGAGAGCGTGGATGAAGTGCTTGGTGTGTGTGGCGGCGGAACAGTGGATTATGATCCTAAACTTGCTAGTATTTTGTTATGTGTTAAGTCCTTCGAACTTATTCGTGTGGTAGTGTTCATGTTATATGTTTGATCATGTTGTTTCTAAGAATGTTGAACTTGCTAGTATTATGTTATGCTAAGAACTTTGAACTATGTGCTAGTCTTCATGTTAGGTACTAGGGTTGATGTTATGTATCGTTGATTACGTTGATGTTCATGTCAAGGATGCACCTATCACTATCACCATGCATGAGGTTGAGTTACTTAAGAATGTTCTATTTTAGAACTCTAGTGAATGTGCATGCTTAGATAGTTTAAGAACTTGTGAAATAGCCTAGTATCAATATGTGAATGTAGTTGGTTTGTTTCTTTAGCTTCCGCTGTTAAAAGTTAAGAGTTTGAATTATGATACTCGTTTAGAAACCAAGTTTAGATCATGGTACGAGTTGTTGATACTCTTCGATTTAAATCAGGTATTAGTTAACTCTCAAATAGTGTATGTGAGTTTATGAAATGATTGAGTCATGTTTTACCTGATTATGCCAAGAGTATGATAAAGTATTGCAGTAACACCTCCTTTACTAGTGTAAGTAGATGGGGTGTGTTACAATCTTTTCTATGAACATCTTTAATTTTGAAATAAGAATCATATGATCATTGTTTGCATATTTTTATGCATATTGTCTAATACGTTACATTGTAGATAACATGGTGTGTGTTGTCACACGGGAGATCATGTTATCGGCTCCTTGTAAAGTATATGTAAAGGTTCACAACCGAGATGACTTTGGACAAACCATTGGAATTGTTGTAGTGTGATTTGGTGTTGGTTTGTCTTGACCATAGAATCACACTAGTGCACTTTGTGTGTATTGAGCAAGACCGACTTAGAGGTGATTCGATTTATTGTTGACTACATAATCGAATAGGACCTCATATATTATTTAGTACATGCTCTTAATCCCGATATAATAACGGGCACATATACTTAGTACTCATCTCTTTGATTTACCAATGGACGAGATTTATAGATTAAATCGATAGGCTCAGTAAGTTGGGAGATGATATTATTTATATGGTGTGTCGTTGATTATAGGAGGAAACCCTGTCCTATATATTAGGATGATGATGTCCCCTTGAGGAGCTCATAAGGTTCATCATGTAAACTCTGCAGGTGGACTTGGTCCGACATGATGAAAAGGTTGAGTGGTACTACTCAAGGAGTTAGATGTTGATTAATTAATGGTCAGTAAATTAATTAATCGACGGACATTCGAGATCTTAAACACGGGGAGAAAATGTACAAATAATATATGGAGCCCATATTATCATATGGGGGTTGGTGAGGTAGATCAATGATGAACCTTTAGTGGATTGGATCATAATTAGTGGATTGGACTTTATGTGGGCTTGATCCATGGGTGGCCAAGACCCAACTCCTCCTCATGGTCCCTAATGTAGCCTATTAACACCTCATGAAGCTTAGATCCAATGGATGAAAACAAAACTCTAGATCTAAAGGTAGAGATTAAATCTCTAGATTCGACGGTTGAGATTAAAACTCTAGATCCGACGGTTGAGATTAAATCCCTAGAACCAATGGAGGAGATTAAATCATGGCTTGAGCCCAACTCTATAAATAGAGATTAATAAGTGGGCGGCAAAAAAAAAGGATGGATGAGGGGATTAGAGTTTGTCCCTTGGGCGGCAACCAATCCTAATTAGATTAGGATTGGGAGTGGTGGCTAGGGTTAGGGTTTTGGGGATTAGAGTGGGCGGCAACTCAAGGAGGTGTTCCTTCTTCTTCCAAAGGTTGGACAGCCCCTATTCTTCTCCTCTCTACCTTGGTATGAGCTCATCCTATTCTTCTTCCTCTCTTCCATGGTCGGCCATAAGGAGAGCTAGGATTAGGGTTTGGAGGCTTAGGGTTTAGGAGGTGTGGGTGGCACCAAATAAGGAAGGTTTCTTTCTTCTTCATCCTTTGGTGGCCGGCGCCCACAGCCCTATCCCAGCCCTTGGGCAGCATCCAAAGACCCCTTCTCCTTCTCCTTAGGTTGTGGAAACAAGATATAGGGCTTTCCCTTGATGTCTTGGCTGGTTTCCACCATTATCTCCTTCTCCTTGTTGGCCGGCGGCAAGCATTTCTTTTGTTGCTTGTTGGTTGGCCATAGGAAGGAGAAGAGCTTTGTTTTTATTCTTCCTCTTGCTTTGGAAGAGCAAGGAAGGAAGATTTGTGATCTAGGAGCTTCTACTTTTGGTAGAGCATCGCCCACACGACGTCCGAAAGGAGGAAGGACATACATTAGAATATCGAGAGGTATATCGATTCTCTAATTTTTATATGTTACATGTTTGTATTTGTTTTTCATTTATGAGCATAATATAAATATGTAAATGACTAAATAATACTTGGATCCCGAGCATAAACACAAAAATCGGCGATCCGGACATCGTCTATTCCGCAGCTACTCGTAGAATAGAGGATGGTCGCTTGACAACTAGTTTGTTCAAGTAACCTCTCTAAATGAATAGCACGACGATGACTTAGTTGATTTGGCAATCCCTTTTGTCTAGGATTAAATTTTTTTAATCCGGGGACATAGAAGGGATCGCCATGGTCAAGCAACCTTGGTGCAGGGGAAGCGAAGTTTCTCTCACGAACTCGATAAGCAAAACCCTTCATGCCCTTTGTCTATCCCACTCGTCCATGGTTCGCCGGATCTCTTACACGTTCAAGTGTACGTGCCTCTATGGTATCCACACGAACACTCTTTCTGGAGAAAGGAGACAATACCTTTGGTTGTGCTAACAATCAAAACAAGGCTCTCAACACAAGTCTTTGGCCAAGAAGAAGGGAGAAGGAGAAATGGAATCCACACACCAAAATGAAAAAATAAAATCCTCTCCAAGCTAACGTTGAGGAGGAGCTTTAATCCCATTTTTCCCATGCATTAAAATCTCATTTCATGCATTGATTCAATTGCATGCACCAATTAAATTCATGCAACATTTAAGAGTCAATTAATCTCATTGCATGCAATCAACTCCACTTCATGCAACGTTGAGGAATCCCTTCAAATTCCATTTCATGCAATTAATCCCATAATTCCATTTCATGCAATTAATCTCATTGCATGCAATTAATCCCATTGCATAAAAAATTCATGAGTGGAGTTAAATTCCATTTCATTTGCATGCATGATTAATCATTATTAATCATGCTAACCTTCTTCAATTGGTTTCACTTGAGTCTAAATCAAATTAAACCAATTTGAGTCCAACTCAAATTAGGCCATCAATTAACATATGATTCATTTAGTCAAACTAAAATGAACCCCATCTCCAAAACAAGTTCTTTGTGTGTGACCCTATAGGTTTTCATAACATTGGCAATGTCTCTAAACCACTTTAGACACATAAGCAATGAGCGGTATCTAGCAATGCATCATTTCTACCCAAGTTATGAAAATGTCAAGATCCAACAAAACCTTTTTGTGGCTACTATCTTGTAGAACCTTGTCCTTCTATCGTCATATCTAGATTGATAAATGAGGCATAGACAGTTTCATCCTCTTATCAATCTTTGTGTTTCTTGATCCCCAAGTAGACTCACTCAAACAAATGAGCTTAATATCTCATATTGACTCATTTGAGCATGGTCATGCATTTCGTGATCCTACTCTATCAAGAGGCCTAAAGATATCACTCCCATCATATAGGAGAGATAGATCTCATCTACATCACTCACATCCCTCCGCATAATTTGTTACATATCCAATGATCACCTTTATAGTCCACCCTATTACGGGTGATGTTTAATGATACCAAAGTACATTACTCCTTATGTAAGGAACCGTAGTGATTTCAGGTCTAAGGACTATTCATACTAATAGTTACATGAGAAAGTTTATGACACTCATATAATGATCCATGAAATTTTCTCATGGCGGGTCAATTCAGTACATAGTCTCTAATATGTACCCATGTGTCAACTTGATATCACATATCCATGACCTATTAGATCAAATCATCAATTGACCTACATGCATTAATATCAACTTGATATTACTCCTTATGACCTGTGAGTCTCAATACATTAATATTTCCCTTGTATATTAATTCTTGACTAGGAATATTTAAGAATAGTATTCTCCACAGCTTCTCACAATCAATTCTACCAATTGATATGTTGTAGATAAGAACCTACTTTCTAGGGCATTATTATATTTATTCTGCTGGCTCAAGAATGAAGTAAATATAATAACCAAACTTTTCCTTTATTATTAATAAAGTATGATACATATGTTCTCTAATCAATCATCTCATGATTGGCACTAAGGGCTGACACTAACAACTCAAGCCTACCAATTATCCCCAATTGGAAATTCTCACCTTTAAGAATTCCAGCGAAACCCAATTGGTACATTCTCGCCTTTTTGACATACATCAAAAAGGTCCTCCCTAAGGGTGTCAATGTCTCATATCCCAATGAGATCTTACAATCTCCCCCTTGGTCCAAAAAGACATCTAGGATGCCTTTACTCTTCCTAGTGATAAGCCACATATCACGTAAGAGAGGCAATCCCCAAATTCTCCTTCCATGAGGAAAAATACATCCATCATCCCAAGTGGATAACCTCCCTCTAAAGGCTTGCTCCCCCTTGACTATTGCAACAACAATATCCTTGGAGAATCATAAGCCAATAGGAACACAAAAAAAATTGAAATTAAGGGAAAAGATTCAACATTGAACTTTCACCTCCCTTAAAATTCGATACACACCCTAAATAATTCTTCTAATCCATTTTCAATGGATTTTGACCCTTCCAATGCTCTCCAAAGCATATCCTAGAGTTAGGAGCAATTAGGGTATCAAGAAAGAGCTGAACATAGGCCTAACAAACCTTGTTTACTCGAAATCAACATTTGGCAGTCGACTCTGACAGTCACCAGTCGACTGCCCTTGACGCCAGTGGATTGTCATCCATGGCAGTCGACTGATTTCTGCATTGTGCAGAAATCAAACTTCAGAATCCAAATTCAAAAATTCATAAGTAAATATACGCAATTTGAAATTTCTTGAAAAGCATACGTACATTACTTATAACAGACATTATGGGTGAAAAATAGTTAGAAATTAAAATAACCATAAACTAGTGAGATTGACACAAAGTTCAAAACTCTTGAAAGTTTCAATGTTTGGCCTTACTTTGTATCACTTCATTCAATGGTGATTGCTATCAAAAGATAGACTTCACCAAGGTTTTTTAAAATGGTTTTGAAATGATTTTAAAACCTTAAATTCATTCTCCTAACATCTCACTTGTATCTAAGTGTATGAAACACATACAAGTCAAGTGTTCTTGTAAGATGTGGGTTTTGGTTATTTAGATTTTCATGCATTTTTCTAGGCAACACTATTTGATTTTCTTATGCATGGGACTTCAAATCATGTCATTGTCCTTAACTCAATTTTAATTAATGCATGAATGATGATCATGCCATAGATGATACATAAATAAGCATGTGCTAATAATTATGATGTCATGACATGTGATATAAACTTAAGCATAACATGACACTAAATCTAAACATGATCATGATATTTTATAATTAAAAATAAATATAACATCATGACATGAAAAATAACAATCAAAGCGTGGCAAATAAAAGGTAAAGGTATAAGAATACCTAGATTTTAATATAAGTTGTCATTTGATAGAATTAAATTTATTTTTCCATATTAAGTAACTCTACCAAGTGTGCCAAAGCCCAAAATGACATACCAAGACCTCTAACCCTAATTGTGCCAATTTGATTAATATTCAAACTTCCCAAATTACATTGGCACATCCTAAAGTGTCAACTCTACCATAGTTAGGTTAACTACCCATCCACTTAGGGTTGACACACCCTAACTGATGTGAGCAAAACATATAGGATATTAGGAGTAGTTTTCGCTCACATCTCATTACGTTTTATGTTAGTTTTCATGCATATGTCACTCTATTTTGCACACATTTCCTATTTTCTGGTTCGAAGGTATGCTTTTTATACTTTTGTGTGCAGATTAGCATTTCGAGTGAAAAAGGCGCACTTTCGGAGCAAAAGAAGGACATTTTGTAGCTAGACTCAGAGTGGGACACGGCCAGTATGCAGGGCTACACACAGTGTCCAATACAGATCAGCCACCCCAAGGCTGCACACAGCCTAGCCATGTGGCGGCCGCCAGATTTGCACAACTAGGGCTTTTTCTGGATTTTGCAGTGGTCCAAGGTGGTGTCTATATAAGGATGGCTCCGCCCAAACCCTAGGGGAGAGGCACAACGGCTAGGACGGCACACCGAAGCCCTAAAAAGCTTCGGGAACTCGCAACGGGGAGGGGAAACGCCGTCGGAGGTCCACGCTTTGCACTTCAACGCTGGAGAGAAGACCAAGAAAGCATTGTAATCTTTTTTTCCTACATTTTATCTCTGATATATTCGAATATGTACATGCTTTGTGATTCCTCCTTTATATACATGGAGTAGTTCTTTTGATTCTAGGATTAGGGAGTAGCTTGTGTGCACATTACATGTTGGTTCATGTTAGATTCTGTCTTTAAATTTAATTTGGCGATTGGAAGTTATTTATACTATATCTATGTGTGTTTGGTTTTCTATCTGCTGCGCTTAGGCGATACGAGGGGTGACAGCCCTCGTATCTAAGATTTAGGGGATTTTATACAAGGAACTTAGGGTTAAACCTGATCTCCTGTAACTGTGGGTAGAAGGATGCGATTGAACTAGAAATGGTTCATCGTAGGGATTGATTCGGCATCCTCGTACCATCTATCCTGTCCTTTTAGGCGGAGATAGCTCCCGGTAGATGTGGTGGCTCATTGGGAGAGTGTATGATGTCTCTTCCACAAAACCATAGCTAAACATCTAGACAATGCCAATTGACAGCATTGTTTTGTGATACACAAGTGAAACCGAAGTCCTAGAATCACCTTTGAAGACCTCGACACACTCCCTTCTTCCTCCGTATGACACCGCATAGAGTATAGTCCACCGACAGCCCTCACAAGTCAAAACCTCTTAGAGTTTTACTTCCGAACAATTTCAACCACTGAACATATCGATATTCGAATCCCAATCCTTATGGGATCGATAATCTTGTATTACTTGATGATATCCATGCACTTGTGGGCGTTGAGCGCGAGCGCACGCTTCGAGTCCTCGACGGCCTCCGTCGTGAGATTTGAGGTCGCGATCGTGTGCATCAAGTTTTTGGCGCCGTTGTCGGGGACTGATCAATTCGATATCGAATCGAACAGTGGATAATTAGATCGGACTTAGGATAGATTTACTTTTCTTGTTTTATTTTATTTTATTTTATTTTATTTTATTTTAGTTTTGTTATTTCAGTTGCTCTTTCCTTATTTATAATTTTTTGCATATAACGATGCATGCTTTTACTCATGATTATGGTCAATTTAATGCTATAAGTTTTGGTAACATTTATTGTGAGCATTGTGGTGAAACATGGCATACCATTAAGGATTGTCCGGATATATTCGAACCTTCACAATTTGAACAAGAAGATGTCACCTACAATTACAACGCGTGGCCACAAGTGTTGGTGCAGTAGGCACCTAAGTCGAACCTGAGTTTTGATTATAGCAAACGATACAAAGTTAAACTTATGTCGTTATCTCACGAGCTGAATTGATTGTGCAGAAGATTGCTAAAGCTGGAGCTGAAGGTTAGCGACACCCGGAGGAAGCCGGGTGGTCGGGCGACACTCGAGTGACTTCGGAGGGAGCCGAAGGAATCGAGTGGAAGGTCAGAAGCAAAAGCGACATGGTAAGTATCGAGGTAAGCTCATGTGTGCAAGCGTAAGTGAGGTCGTATCCTTTTTACAGGGATGGTCTTAAGCGTAGATCCAACCAAAGACATCCCATCGATGGTCTAGGTCGAGATCGGACGGTCGAAGGCCGTCGAAATAATGTTTTCTTTGAGCTAACTTTGCCTTGCAGCTAGCATCAGTCGACTGCCAGCTTGGAGGACTCGACTGCCCTTCATCAGTCGACTGTCTACTGTCAGCACTCGACTGATGGTCAATGATCAGCTTCGAGGAGTCAAGGCTTATCACCCCATTTCAAGGAGGTTTTGTGTCCATTTGTGATTGGTTGAAGACCCATTCGATGAGGGGCTCAAAGGCTATAAAAGGAGGGCTTGTCTTAGGGTTTTTCATCAATTAAAAAGGCTTCCAAGTGCTTCCGATACGCTCCGACTCTCCGACATCCCTACGACGAAGCACTGCCGAGACGACGACTAGAGCTTCAACCTCCAACCTTTGAAGTCGTCGATAATGAAAGTTTAAATTGTATTTCAGTTTATTTTTTAGTAAAGCTTTCATTATAACGAGGAGAGTGGGAGTGTCCCTCTACCTCGAGCTTTTGTCATTTTGTGTATCCGTCTAACTCCTACCTCCAACGAGGAGGAGTTCTTTAGTAGTTTGCCCTCCGTACGTGGTCAAGGACCACTAGGGCCTTGGAGTAGTAGCCTTCGACTACGAACCAAGTAAAACCCTTGTGTCTATTGTCTCGCTTGTTTTGTTTTTATCTTCCGCTGTGTCTACTCGCATTTTAACGAACGATTTTGAACGAAAAATTTCTATCGCTATTCACCCCCCCCCCCCTCTAGCGATCCGCTCGATCCAACAATTGGTATCAGAGCCGGGGGCGCTCAGATTCGGTGCAACCACCAATCGAGCAATTTTCTTTTTGTATTTATTATTTTAAGATTTCTCTCACACTACTAATCCAAGACCAAGTCTTGGTACATAGTTTTTTATTGTGTTTTTTGCAAGTACTAATCGCCTTCGGAGTACCTCACGATCAAACGAGCATAACTTTTGCTACAAGGGGACTCACGAAACGATCTACCCACCAAATCGAATCTCTCTGAGAGATCTACACTTCTTACGTGGGTTTACCCCCATAACAAGCTGTATTCATCCTCAAAAATCGATGTTTAGTAGCCTTTCAGGGACATCAAAGGTTGTGAGTACTTACTTTTTATTTAGTTTCTTATTTCTTTGCTTAACTTTCTATTTCTCGTTTGTTTCTTTTTATTTCCCGCACCACTAATCCAAGGCAAAGTCTTGGAACCCTTTTTCGTGTTTTTTGTATTTTTTTTGTGCAAGGTTTTCCTTCCAAATGGCCCATCTCGAGGGTTTTAGCACCGTCCGACCTCCGTTTTACAACGGAGATGACTTCCGTTATTGGAAGGGTCGGATGGAATGCTTTCTTAAAACTCAAATCGAGATGTGGATCATAATCCAAACGGGATTCACACTTCCGACTAACGAAGTGGGTGAATCCTTGGATTATGACCAATGGACCATTGTGACAAAAAGACAAGTCGAAGCCGACGCTAAGGCAACTCAAATCCTTCAATGTGGCCTATCCAAGGAGGAGCTAAATCGCGTCGGCCCCTTCATAAGCACAAAGGATCTTTGGACAAAACTAGTGGAGCTACACGAAAGGACCGATGAAGCCAAGGTATGTAAGCGTGATCTTCTATTCAATAAACTATATAACCTAAAAATGCAGGAACACGAGTCCGCGACGCAACTCCACGCCCGTGTCCAAGACATAGTCAACAACCTACACGCAATCAGGCAAAAGATCGAAAACCGCGACCTTATAAGGTATGTCCTAAACTCTTTTCCGAGGACTACCTTGTGGGCATCCATGGTCGATGCCTACAAGGTCTCCAAGGATCTTTCTAAACTTAGGTTAGATGAACTTTTTTCTGATTTCGAACTTCATGAGTAGTCTAACTCGGAACTCGAGAAGGGTATAGCACTTTTTGCAGGTTCGAGGAAGAAAACCGCAAGCAAGCCACCCCCGAAAAAAGAAGAGGATGAGTCGGATTCGGAGGTCGACTCGGAAATGGAAGCTGAACTAGTCAACCTAGTTCGGAGGATAGTCAAGGGCCGAAAACGAGCCGTCACTCGACCCAATGAAGGTAAGCCTAAAAGTTCAAACATAAGATGTTATGAATGCAACAGGTTTGAACACATTAAGTCCGAGTGCCCAAAACTCAAGAGCAAGGCACCAAAACATAAAAAGGCACTCAACGCTACTTGGGAAGAATCCTCCGAGGAAGAAGACAACGATCGAGTCCTTATGGCTAAACGGGTGGAATCGAAGACGGAGTCAGAACTGGAACCAGAATCAGAAATCGAAGACGAGTCGGACTACGAAACACTATTCAAGACAAGCCACGGATACGCATCCGGTTCAAAAGATACACTCAAGGTAAGTCGGTATCTTATTACTACTCTTTATAGTGCAATTAAGTTTTTAAATAAAAAGTTAGCTAAGTCCGAGTCCAAGGCCGAGACCCTGGTTGAGGAAGTTAAACTCCTCAAACACGAGGTCTCCCTAACCTCTTCGACTAGTCGAGTTCAAGAGAAGGACTCAACTCGAGTTGAAAAACTCGAAGTTGAGAACTCACTCTTGAAAAGTCAAGTCGAAGATCTTAGGAATATGTTGGAAAGGTTTACTTTGGGATCCAAAGGACTTGACCTCCTACTTGGATCGCAAAGGGCCGTGTACAACAAGGCCGAGCTAGGGTTTAGCTCAAACACGACCAATAAGTCGTATATGTCAATCATAAGTAGACATAGAAAACGTGTCCAAGCATGGGTCCCTAAGACCACCTTGATTTCAAACATAGGATCAAACCAGTACTGGGTTCCCAAGGACCAAATCCACTATGTGGAGAGACCGAATCAATTCAACGGTCCAGGGGGAGCTAGTACGAAATTTGTTTGTGTCTTAACTTAGAAATTGCATGCTTAGGTTTTTATTTAGTTTGATTTTCCTTTTTAGAATGGTTAGATAGGAATATAACTCGTCAATACTTGATAACATAGTACCAGGACGCGGCGAGATGATAGTACACTAGGAAAGAGGAGTCTTGTATATTCGGGCTAGATAAGGCATATCTAGTTTGGTGCACTTGACCGAGCGGAATTAGCTGAAGCTACCTCGCCGTATCCTAGACCAGTTAGACCAGGAAGTGGACTTAGGTGAGTCAAGTCTCTATTTTCTTGAAAATGGCTTTGTCTAAGGAAGTGGTCGTTGTTCCGATCAAAGAAGGCCTCTATGCCTCGCCACGACCTGGAAGCCATGATCTTGAAAAGGTAACTTGATGAGCCTAAGGTCAAATCCGAATCTAACGCAAGGTTGACAAGTGTTTAAGTAATTAAACTTAATTCAACTAAAAAATTGGAAGTCATCTCACAAGAACATATAGGATTTACATGTTTGATCATATAGACATGGGTGAGATGATTTAGGTTAATAATCTTCAACCAATTTTTAATAAATCCAATATCCGATCCAACTACCTTGTGTGTAGGATCAATGGATGTTGGACAGTGGTTGCTCCCGACACATGACCGGGGATCAACTCAAGTTTTCGAAGCTTCGATTCAAACGACAAGGATCGGTAGCCTTCGGAAATAACGGCAAGCTCAAAATCATCGGATCAGGTGATATTGAGCTCAATTCAAATTTTGTTATTCAAAATGTTTTATTAGTAGAAAATTTTCAATATAATTTACTTAGTGTAAGCCAATTGTGTGATAATAACTATAAGGTCATATTTCTAGAAAATGAATGCATAATTAATACAAACGAAACCTCTAAAACAATTCTTAAAGGGACTAGAAATAACAACATTTACACTATCAACTTAACTAACTCCTCAACTAAGTGTCTTATGACACGGCAAGAGGAATCGTGGTTGTGGCACCGACGACTCGGTCACTCACACCCAAGACTCATCCACAAGATGAGTCAGAGTGATTTAGTCAGAGGTTTGCCTAACCTCAACAACTTGGATAATAAAATATGTAATGCTTGTCAACAAGGTAAACAATCTAGGACACAACATCAACTAACTAGTCAAGAACGAACCAAAAGTGTGCTTGAGCTCCTACACATGGATCTATTTGATTCACACGGAGCTAAGTCACTTAACGGAAGTAAATTCTGCTTAGTCATAATTGATGACTATTCTAGATTTACTTGGGTTAGGTTCATCAAACACAAAAATGATACCCTAGATCAATTAATCAATCTATTTAAGTTAATAGAAAATCAACAAAGCATTAAAATCAAAAGACTTAGGACTGATCATGGTGGTGAATTCGAAAACCATAGGTTTACAGAATTCTGTAACCTAAATGGATACCACCACGAGTTCTCTTGCCCTAGAACTCCACAACAAAATGGCCTAGTAGAACGCAAAAATAGAACCCTACAAGAAGCCGCTAGGACAATGTTAAATGAGTATAACCTACCCGATAGGTTTTGAGCGGAAGCCGTGAGTACGGCATGCTATGTCCAAAATAGAATCCTTATGGTAAAGAGGCACCTTAAGACCTCATACGAGATTTATCACGATAAAATACCTAACATCAAGTACTTTAGGGTATTTGGATGTAAGGTACATATCCTAAACACTAAGGATTACCTAGGGAAATTTACATCCAAAACCACGATCGGAATCTTTCTAGGATACTCGACTACAAGCAGAGCTTACAGAGTATATAACCACGACACCCTTAGAGTCGAGGAGACTATCAATGTAGTATTTGATGAAGGACATGAACCTACAAAACCCCCGGCAACCCCAATTAGCGAGCCGACTCATACTAGACCTAACTCTGATCCGGAGATCAGGTCTAGTGTTAATCCTAACCTAAGTCAACCAAGTCACTCTATCGACCAAGTGATAGATGACTCCAACTAAACTAGAACTCAAACAAGCCATCCTATGGATCAAGTTGTAGACTCAAACCCAAATCCAACTAGGACCCAAACGAATCATCCTATCGACCAAGTGATAGGTGATCCAAGTCTAGGAGTTTGAACTAGAGCCTCATACAGAAACCTTAGTCAAATATCTTTGATTTCTAAAATTAAACCCAAAACTATTGACCAAGCTCTTCTTGATCCCGATTGGATTATTGCAATGCAAGAAGAGTTGGCTCAATTCACTAGGAACGAAGTATGGGAATTAGTACCACCACCTAAAGATAAAACAATCATTGGAACAAGGTGGGTGTATAGAAATAAAATTGATGATAAAGGTGAAGTAGTTAGAAATAAAGCTAGACTAGTTGCTAAAGGGTTTAGTCAAGTCGAAGGTTTAGATTACGACGAGACCTATGCCCCAGTAGCTAGATTAGAGTTCATTCGAATGCTATTAGCATATGCAGCACATCGAGGATTTAAATTGTTTCAAATGGATGTGAAATCTGCATTCTTAAATGGATACATTAAAGAAGAAGTTTACGTTAGTCAACCCCCCGGTTTCGAAAGTTTAGACAAACCCGATCATGTCCTTAGGTTAAAGAAAGCTCTTTATGGACTTAAACAAGCTCCGCGAGCTTGGTACGAGAGACTTTCAATTTATCTTAAGTCCAAAGGCTTTAACCAAAGTGTAGTTGACCCAACCCTTTTCGTAAAAACCTTAGGTAAAGACATATTCATAGCCCAAATCTACGTAGATGATATTATTTTCGGAACCACCAACTCAATCCAACTAAATGAGTTCATTTCACTTATGGAAAGTGAATTTGAAATGAATTTAGTAGGCGAGTTAAGTTTCTTCTTATGTCTACAAATTAAACAAACTAAAGATGGAATATACCTACATCAATGCAAATATACTAGGGAATTAATTAAACGCTTTGAAATGCAAGACGCTAAAATTATTAATACCCCAATGGCAACTAATGTGAATATAGAAGAAGATTTAATCGGAAACTCAATTGATTTAAAATACTATAGGAGCATAATAGGGAGTCTCCTTTACTTAACTGCAAGCCGACCTGATATCCTATTTGCAGTAAGTATGTGCGCAAGGTTCCAAATCGGTGCCAAGGAGTCTCACCTAACTCTAGTCAAGCGTATCCTTAGATATCTAAAGGGTACACTTAATGTCGGTATTTGGTACCCTAGATCTACTGAGTTCAACTAACGGCTACCCGATTCGGACTATGCCGTAGTAAGCTCGATAGAGAAAGAGCACGAGTGGTTGTTGTCAACTTCTACCGAGTCTAGTGAGTTAGTGCAGAGGAAGCAACACTGTGTTGCCTTATCTACCACCGGTTTAATATATCACGATGGGTGAGTGTGTCACTCAGCTTCTTTAGATGAAGCACACTCTCCGCGATTTCAAGTTAGACTTTATGAACACAAAACTTCACGTAGATAACATTAGTTCAATTAATCTTACTAAGAATCCAATATGTCACTCTAGGACCAAACATATAGAGGTCAAACACCATTTCATTCGAGAACATGTGGCCAACGGAGCCATACAACTCGAATACGTCGAATCAAAGTCTAACTTAGCAGACCTATTTACTAAACCCCTACCCGAAGCCGAATTTAGTCTATTAAGACGAAAATTGGGCATGTGCATAGTAGAATAGGAACTTGCAAATTATATTTTCTTACTACTATTTCTTAAATTTTCATTTGTATGGAACTAGCATAGGACATACCTTAGATATCATGCACCTATAGATTTAAGGAGCCTATACATCTCACAACACGTAGGACTAATGTGTTTGTGTACTTAGCCACGTAGATGGGCGTGAGATGTTAGGACCTTACTCCTGGTTCCAGATGTAGAGCTAGTGCATCGCTATGAACCACGGAGTATAATCATACATACTAACCGACTCTAACCAGGACTGGTTGATCTTTCATATCAATCAAGCCAAATATGAGTCGAACATTTTATAGATAAACTTATTTTCAGTATATTATATTCAAAATAATGTGGAACATGCTTGGACTTTATATTTAACACTTATTTTTGTTTTCCACACACACCCTCACTCTTTTCGATATATGGCAAAAGGGGGAGAAAAAGGCCAAAGTTAAGGGGTCAAAATTTTTTTTATAACTTAACTCTTACTTTATATTTAAACCAAAAGTTAACTTTAAGTTTTGAAAACTTATTAAGACCAAGTTAAGATAATTCTTAACTTAAACTTATTTGTGCCATCAACGTTTTACTCATTTTTAATGTTTTACTTAAGGGGGAGAAAGGGCCAAGTTAAGAAGAACTCTTAACTTAAACGTTTTACTAAGGCCAACTTTAAGTAATGTTAAGAAACCCTCAAAGGGGGAGGATTAAGGTCTTTCCTCAAGACTCACCCTCGGTCAAGGGGGAGGTTTCCTCAAGGGGGAATGCTTGAAGAAAATCCTTACTACTCCAACTTAATCTTCTTTATTTTTTTGTTGTTTGTTTCTAATACACATTATTCTTCATGCTTACTATTTACTTAACTTTCTATGTGGGTTTGCCATAAATCAAAAAGGGGGAGATTGTTGGTGCAGTAGGCAACTAAGTCAAACCTGAGTTTTGATTATAGCAAACGATACAAAGTTAAACTTATGTCGTTATATCACGAGCTGAATCGAGTGTGCAGAAGATTGCTAAAGCTGGAGCTGAAGGCTAGCGACACCCGGAGGAAGCTGGGTGGTCGGGAGACACTCGAGTGACTTCGGAGGGAGCAGAAGTAATCGAGTGGAAGGCCGGAAGAAAAAGCGACATGGTAAGTATCGAGGTAAGCTCGTGTGTGCGAGCGTAAGTGAGGTCGTATCCTCCTTACGGGGATGGTCTTAAGCGTAGATCCGACCAAAGACATCCCATCGATGGTCTAGGTCGAGATCGGACGGTCGAAGGTCGTCGAAATAATGTTTTCTTTGAGCTAACTTTGCCTTGCACAGCATCACGACACTTGGAGGACTCGACCCTTCATCCGCTGATCGTTATCATCGCGACTCGACTGATGCTACCATCAGTCGACTGATGATGGCCATCAGTCGACTGATGGTCAATGATCAGCTTCAAGGAGTCAAGGCTTATCACCCCATTTCAAGGAGGTTTTGTGTCCATTTGTGATTGGTTGAAGACCCATTCGATGAGGGGCTCAAAGGCTATAAAAGGAGGGCTTGTCTTAGGGTTTTTCATCAATTAAAAAGGCTTCCAAGTGCTTCCGATACGCTCCGACTCTCCGACATCCCTACGACGAAGCGCTGCCGAGACGACGACTAGAGCTTCAACCTCCAACCTTTGAAGTCGTCGGTAACGAAAGTTTAAATTGTATTTCAGTTTATTTTTTAGTAAAGCTTTCATTATAACGAGGAGAGGGGGAGTGTCCCTCTACCTCGAGCTTTTGTCATTTTGTGTATCCGTCTAACTCCTACCTCCAACGAGGAGGAGTTCTTTAGTAGTTTGCCCTCCGTACGTGGTCAAGGACCACTAGGGCCTTGGAGTAGTAGCCTTCGGCTACGAACCAAGTAAAACCCTTGTGTCTATTGTCTCGCTTGTTTTGTTTTTATCTTCCGCTGTGTCTACTCGCATTTTAACGAACGATTTTGAATGAAAAATTTCTATCGCTATTCATCCCCCCCCCTCTAGCGATCCGCTCGATCCAACAACAAGATGATTCCTATTTATATAGTTATGACCATGGCTACTTAAACCCTCAATATTGTCCTTCTAAATCTCGACTGGAGCAAATGATGGAAGATTTCATTCAAACTCAACAAGAGGCGAACGCTGAATTTCGACAGCGGCATTCGCAGACAGAGACTCAATATTGTTTCCAAAATGGGAACGAAAGCTATGAGTCATCATGCAAATTTTATCCAGAACCAAGTCCCCACTTAGACGCCTCGCTAGATAATTTTATTAGGGAATGTTAGGAGCATAGCCAACAATTTGCGGAGATTATGGAACGAGATCTAGCAAGAGAAGAAACCAAATGACTAGAAGGTGGCCCTAATGACTGGAGCACACCAAATAGGGTGGAGACTCACTTTGAGCGAATGGATGAGGAGGACATAGATGACATTGGAAGTAAAGAAGGACAATCCATTCAATCACCACTAGAAGGAGAACTTGAGGATTATATAATTGATACTTTAATCGAGGAGTGCATTGCTTCAATCAAAACACCTCCTAACCTCAAGGGTCTAGAAGAGCTTGCCTTAACCCTCACCAAAACTTTAGTTACCAATAACGAAGCCCACCTAGTGATTTGAGATAATGAAATTTCATTCGACCTAATAGCATCTACTAATCAATCTTTTGGTGAGAATATTTGTGGTGAGTTATATTATTTACAGCATATGGATGAAATAGAATATAATGATCAAACTATTGATGATTCGTTGAGACTAAGCATGTTAAACCTCGAGTCAAGGAAAGCAGCGCCCAAGTATCTTGCCCTCCACGAGAATGATTTAAAAGATATAGTAATGGAGGACCAAAAGGCAAGAAGCGAAAGGTGAGAAAGTCTCTGGCCCCTCCACGAGCAAGATTTAAGGGATATAACGATGGAGGACCACCAAGCAAGAGGCATAAGGTGAGCAAATATCTTTGTCCCCCACGAGCAAGATTCAAAAGCCTCAAATGAAACGTAGGAGTGTGGTCGAGCTAAACGACCTTAAACAAAGTGCATCTTGGGAGGCAACCAAAGTTTAGTTTTAGATTTCCCTTTGATTGTATTGCATGCATTCATTTAATTTTAGTTTTGATTTCCATCCCATTTAGAGTTAGGACTAGAAAAGAATATTGCTAGGCAAAAATAAAATCCATATTAACCTACACGGTAAAGTGTATGAGAAAATTCAAACCCTAATGCAAAATGGGGAGAAAAATGGGGACACACGACCTAGTCGTGTGTTTTCCCACGGCCGTGCCCGATTGACCCGAGGCGCACACGGCCTGGCCGTGTATTTTCACACGGCTATGTCGTGCAAGGTTAAAAGGGGTGAGCCGTGTGTTTTCACTCCATTTGCTTCGTGTGCTTCAAGTGCTCTTATCCTAACCGTGTGGTTTCGTCTTCCCCACCATCTAGAAGCACTTTTTGTAGGGATTTTTTTATGCAAAATAGTATATGCGCAACGGAAAAATAGGATCCCTTCCAAGTGATCCTTGCGAAAGAAAACCTCATACAAAAAAATAAATTTCTCAAAACCTAT
Organism: Wurfbainia villosa; assembly: GCA_025175895.1. Taxonomy (NCBI): domain Eukaryota; kingdom Viridiplantae; phylum Streptophyta; class Magnoliopsida; order Zingiberales; family Zingiberaceae; genus Wurfbainia; species Wurfbainia villosa. The sequence goes on along the minus strand of CM046004.1, from coordinate 20,449,291 downwards.
CTTATAGGAGAATATTACCTTTGTTGCGTGCCCTTTTTAATCCCGCTTCTCCTTGGGTTTGTTGGATCTTTTAGCACGTTCAAATGTCTGTGCCTCTATATGTATCCACACGAGCAAGCTCTTGTCTCACAAAAGAAACTAGAAGAGCTCTCCTTTACTTCTTGCTAGAGAAGTTCCTAAAGGAGAGGAAGGTAGGGAGAAAGAGAAAGGAAGAAGAAGACCACTCTTCTTGCTAGCCTACACTCACAAAAGCCACACAACCAAAGCCTCTCACCACCAAGCTCTCTCAAAGCCTCAAGCTTCCACCCCCTATGGCCGGCCACCCCATGGAGTGTTTTATAGGATTGGAAAAACCTTCCACCTCCTATCACATTCAATGCAATCAATAGCATTGAAAAATAATCAAACAAAGAGTTACACTCCTTGTTTGGCCGGCCACATGTGGAGAAATTCCAAAGGGCAAAACCCTTTGTCTCCTTCCACCTCATCAAGCTTAGGTGGCATGCTTATGTGGCATTCATGCATGTTGAATTAATCTTATTAATTCAATAAGCTTATGTTATCATATTGAATTAATCTCATTAAATCAATAAGGTAACATATTGAATTAATCTTATTAAATCAATTAAGCTTAGGTTATCATGATAACATATTTATTTAATCTTATTAAATTAATAAGCTTAGCATATTAATCTCATTAAATCAATAAGCTAAAATTCTCATTAAGCTTAAAGTCCAAAAACTATTTTGTACTTAAGCTTATTCCCAAATTATTCTAGTCAAACTAGAATGCACTAATTCTTCTAATCATCATGCTCTTTGTGTGTGACCCTATAGGCTCTCATAACGTTGGCAGTGGATCTAAACTCTTTTAGATACACAAGCAATGAGCGGCATCTAGCAATACATCATTGCTACCCAAGTTACAAAATAAGTCAAGATTCGACTAACCTTTCTGTGACTACTATAATGTATGACCGTGTCCTTCTATCCTTGATATCAGATTGACCAATGAGGCATAGACCGTGTCATCCTCAATCAATCTATGTGTTTCTTGATCCCTGAGTAAACTAACTCAAACAAATTAGCTCAATATCTCATATTGATTCATTCGAGCATGGCCATGCGTTTTAGTAGTTCTACTCAATCAAGGGGCCCACAGATATCACTCCCGTCATATGGGAGGGATAGATCTCATCTACATCACTCACATCCCTCTGCATAATTTGTTATATACCCAGTAATCGCCTTTATGGTCCACCCTATTACGGGTGACATTTGACGATACCAAAGTACATAACTCCTTATGTAGGGAACCGTAGTGACTTCAGGTTTGAGGACTATTCATACCAATAGTCACATGAGAAAGTTTATGACACTCATATGACGATCCATGAAACTTTCTCATGGCGGGTCAGTTCAGTATATATTCTCTAATATATACCCATATGTCAACTTGATATCATATATCCATGACTTGTGAGATCAAGTCATCAATTGACCTACATATTAGTCTTTATGTATTAATATTGCCCTTGCATATTAATACTTGACTAGGAACATTTAGGAAAGTGTTCTCTACAGCCTCTCATAATCAATTCTGCCAATTGATGTGCTGTAGATAAGAACCTACTTTTCTAGGGCATTATTATATTTAATTTAGCTGGCACAAGCAAGATGTAAATATAATAACCAATCCTTTGACTTTATAGAATATGATACAAAATGTTCCCTATTCAACCATCACATGATTGGTTCTAGGGCTATAACTAACAATCTCCCACTAGCACTAGTACCAATCACTATAATATCTGATACCTAGTGACCTAGTGTGACCATCATGCTTCCTCTGTGCCAAAGCCTTGGTCAATGGATCTGCGATGTTAGCTTACATCGGTACTGCATATCCTCACATCTCCTCTATCGATGATCTCGAATGAGATGGGCGCCGCAGATGTGTTTGGTCATTGATGTGATCGAGGTTCCTTAGCTCGTCTGATAGCCCCATTGTTGTCACAATAGAGGTCTATTGGATCTGCAATGCTAGGAACTACCACAAGTTCAGCGATGAACTTTGCGAGCCAAAGCGACCTCCTTTTTGCTACATCGACAATATACTCTGTTAGAATCGGCCTGTGTCTGCTTGAACTCTTCCACTCACCCACGTTCGAGCAAAACCACACCGATTGTGATCTATAGTCATCCTTGTCTGTTTGGAAGCTTGCATCACTGTAACCCTTTACAGTTAGCTCCTCATTGCCTCCAAATATCAAGAAATATTCTTTCGTTCTTCGTAAGTATTTAAGAATATTTTTGACTGCTATCCAGTGACTTTCACCTGGATCCGACTGGTATCTACTCGTCATGCTCAAAGCATATGAGACATCAGGATGAGTACAAAGCATGGCGTACATGATAGACCCTATAGCAGATGCATAAGGGATCTTATCCATGCGATCTCTCTCCTCCTTAGAAGAGGGACATTGAGTCTTCGAAAGACTCACACCATGTGATAAAGGTAGAAATCCTTTCTTGGAATTTTGCATAGCAAAACGATCTAGCACTTTATCAATGTATGTACTCTGACTTAGGCCAAGTAATCTTTTAGATGTATCTCTATATATCTTGATGCCTAGAATATAGGCAGCTTCACCTAAGTCTTTCATCGAGAAACAATTCCCTAATCACATCTTCATAGACTGGAGTGAGGGAATATCATTTCCGATGAGAAGTATGTCATCTACATACAAGATAAGAAATACAACTGTGCTCCCACTATTTCTCTTGTAGACACAAGGTTCATCTTCATTCTTGATGAAACCAAACTCCTTGATTGCATCATCGAATCAAAGATTCCATCCTCGAGAGGCTTGCTTTAGTCAATAAAGTGACCTTTGCAGTTTGCATATCTTTCCAGGATGCTTTGGATCTTCAAAACCCTCAGGTTGTGTCATGTACACATCCTCGAGTAGCTTTCGATTCAAAAAAGCGATTTTGACATCCATCTGTCAGATCTCATAATCGTGGTAGGCTGCAATAGCAAGTATGATCCGAATGGATTTAAGCATCGCAACTGGTGAAAAGGTTTCATCATAGTCAATACCATGAATTTGTTTGAATCCTTTATCCACCAATCTTCCTTTATAGGTATGCTTATTACCATCCATGTCAGTGTTTACTTTAAAGACCCACTTACACCCAATGGGTTTTACCCCTTCAGGTGGATCAACCAAAGTCCATACTTGGTTAGTGTACATGGATTCCATTTCGGATCTCATGGCCTCTAGCCATTTCTCGGAATCTGGGCTCATCATAGCTTCTTGATAGGATGTAGGCTCGTCAAGATCGACAAGCAATACCTCACCGTTGTTAGTCAAGAGAAAAGAATATCTCTCGGGTTGACGACGGATCCTATCAGATCTACGAAGAGGTTGGTCTACTTGAACAGGTGTTTGCTCCACAACTCTTTGGGCAACAATTTCCTCATCCACAATACTTTATGGTGCATGTTCATTTTCCATCGAAGCCTTAGTGTTTCTTCATCTTGAATTTCTTCAAGATGAATTTTACTCCCACTAGTTTTTCTAGAAATAAATTCTCTTTCTAGAAAGACATCATTTCTGGCAACAAACACCTTGCCAAGTGTGGGATTGTAAAAATAATATCCCTTAGTTTCCTTGGGATATCCTACAAAATAACACTTATCTGATTTGGGTCCTAGTTTATCTGAGACTTGATGTCTAACATAAGCTTCACAATCCCAAATCTTTATAAAAGACATTTTGGGACTCTTCCCAGTCTATAACGTATATGGTGTCTTTTCTACGGCTTTTGATGGGACACGATTAAGTGTGAAAGCGGCTGTCTCTAGAGCTAAACCCCAAAAGGAAGTAGGTAGATCAGTCTGGCTCATCATTGATCGTACCATATCTAATAGAGTACGATTTCTCCTCTCAGATACACCATTCCATTGTGGTGTTCCAGGTGGAGTGAGTTGGGATATTATCCCACACTCAGCCAGGTGATCACGAAACTCTTGACTAAGGTATTCACCACCTCGATCTGATCGAAGTAGCTTAATACGCTTACCAAGTTGGTTTTGTACTTCATTCTTGAATTCTTTGAACTTTTCAAAGGATTCTGACTTATGTCTCATCAAATATAAGTAGCCAAATCTACTCATATCATCAGTGAAAGTAATAAAGTACTTATAGCCTCCTCTGGCTTCGACATTGAAAGGACCACATACATCAGTATGTATGAGTCCCAACAAGTCCGTCGCTCTCTCACCATGTCCACTAAATGGAGTTTTAGTCATCTTTCCTAAAAGACAAGATTCGCATACCTCATATGATTCAAAATCAAATGAGTCCAATAATCCATCTTTATGGAGTTGGGATATGCGTTTTTCATTTATGTGACCTAGGCGACAGTGCCAGAGATATGTTTGGTTCAAATTATTCGATTTGAACCGTTTGGTATTTACGTTATAAATTGGGTTTTCTAAATCTAGAACATAGAGACCATTCATAAGTGGTGCATTACAATAGAACATTTCATTCAAATAAATGGAATAACATTTGTCCTTTATTATAAAAGAAAAGTTTTTCTTGTCTAAATAAGATACAGAAATTATGTTCTTCGTTAATGCAGGTACATAAAAGCACTCCTCTAGTTCTAAGATAAGCTCAGTGGGCAAAGACAAAGAATATGTTCCTCTACGACTACAAGACAACTTTTTTGCCATTGCCTACTCGTAGGTCCACTTCACCTTTTGCCATTAGTCTACTATTTCTCAGTTCCTGCACATTAGTACAAATGTGAGATGCACATCTGGTATCTAATACCCATGTAGAAGAAATAGATAGATTAACTTCTATAACGTGTATACCTGAGGCAGAAGTCCCACTTCTTTTCTTCTTTACTTCCTCAAGGTAGACTTTGCAGTTTCGCTTCCAGTGTCCAGTCTCACCGAAGCGGTCCCTTCCTTAGGTACTTTACCTTTACCCTTTGAAGTGGATGAATTGGCCTTGCCTTTGGCTTGGGTCTTACCCTTGCCTTTGCGCTTACCTTTGCCCTTCTTGACAATTAGTACGTTTCTAACTTTCTTCTTGAGATTCGGTTGTGATTCTTAACATCTTTGAGAATCTCAGGCAAAGGCTTATCAATTTCATTCATGTTATAATTCATGACGAATTGATTATATGCTTCCAGCAACGATTGTAGGATAACATCGGTTGTCAATTCTTGGCTCAGTGAAAAACCTAGTCTTTCAAGGTTCTCAACGTACCCTATCATTTTAAGTACGTGAGTTCCTACAGGTGTTCCTTCTTGCATCTTGCATGCAAAAAGAGCCTTAGACATTTCAAAACGCTCGTGCCTAGCTTGTCCTTGATATAGTTGTTTCAAATGCTCAACCATACCATAGGCATCCATGTTCTCATGTTGCTTCTGAAGCTCAGAGTTCATGGTGGCAAGCATAAGACATGACACATCTAATGTGTCATCTTGATGCTTCTTATAAGCATCCTTTTCAGCACGAGTGGCCACAGGGGCGGGTGTTTCAGGGATAGACTGCTCTAGACATACAGTTTACGTTCTTTCTTGAGAATAATCCTCAAGTTCCTATACCAGTCTAGAAAGTTAGCTCCATTGAGCTTGTCTTTCTCAAGGACAGATCGCAAGTTGAGGGGGTGTGTCGTGTTAGATGACATGGTGATCTACAACATTAAAATGCAAAATTAAGTATCATACCTAAGTCATTTAATTAGGCCTTTAATTAAATGAGGTTCCCACTAAATTCTCATAGCTTTGATATGAGCTAATCATTGATGTAGGCAAACACATTTTGCTTATATCATTAGCTTCTATTTAGCTATAAATTTATATGGGATAAAGATCCACATCATACTTCATCTTGAGTTAGTTTTGGCTAATCGCCCAAGACGTAGTATGATTAGGTAGGCAATCTTTTGCCAATTACATCTGATGTAACTCTTTAATAGCTTTGGTTAAGTTTAGATTAGTTTAGTGCTTATTCCTAAACCAGCTTCCAGGCCGTGGCGAGGCACAGAGGCCTTCTTTGATATCGGAGCAACGACCACTTTCTAAGACAAAGCTGATGTTCGGAAATCACACAAAACTAATTTTTAAAACTTATGTTCAAAGCTAATATATACCTCTACTTTCTTAATTAATTAAGAAAAACTTAATTAAGTCTTAACCAAGTTTGATAGCGGGACATCACGATTGTCCACTCATACTCTTCCAAGATAAAATGCATTGCTTTGCTTTGGCAAACCCAACAACAAATGATCGAGGAAGTAGTGAGTACCAAACTTTGGTAGGCATATCGTTTTTTTTGACTTATTAAGAAATAAACTTAAACATGCATCACATACATATTAGCATACATCACATATAAGCTAAATTAACATGCATCACATACATATTAAACTAAGCGTGTCATGGTTATGACCCTTATTCTACAATCTTCTCAAGCCAATGAAAAGATTGATTGGTCAACCTAGGGATAGCATCTTCTCCCAAGTGCTTCCTTTTGGTTGTCTTGTGTTGTTGACTTCCTCCTTGTAACGTCATCTTCCATTGGACCCTCCATCTTTATTTTGTATATTACAAAAGGAGAAATACTCGAGTTACATTCGAGTCTAAAACTAATTTTACAACAAGAATTTTAGGAGAAAGGCACGACACGCAGGTCGTATTAAGAATTACAACACACACATTCACAAACTTTTTGGGACTAGGCCATAACCATGCACCATGTCAATTTTAACTTTTAAAAGACATAGGATATTTTATTATGTTTGAAAAATTGCTAATGCAATTATCAACTCATAATAAAATTTATCCTACTTCTATATCATATATAAAATAGAGAAAACCTATTTTTATACGATCTTTCGCAAGTGGCTCTGATACCACTGTAGGGATTTTTTTATGCAAAATAGCATATGCGCAATGGAAAAATAGGATCCCTTCCAAGTGATCCTTGCGAAAGAAAACCTCGTACAAAAAAATAAATTTCTCAAAACCTATCTTATAGGAGAATATTACCTTTGTTGCGTGCCCTTTTTAATCCCGCTTCTCCTTGGGTTTGTTGGATCTTTTAGCACGTTCAAATGTCCGTGCCTCTATATGTATCCACACGAGCAAGCTCTTGTCTCACAAAAGAAACTAGAAGAGCTCTCCTTTACTTCTTGCTAGAGAAGTCCCTAAAGGAGTGGAAGGTAGGGAAAAAGAGAAAGGAAGAAGAAGACCACTCTTCTTGCTAGCCTACACTCACAAAAGCCACACAACCAAAGCCTCTCACCATCAATCTCTCTCCAAGCCTCAAGCTTCCACCCCCTATGGCCGGCCACCCCATGGAGTGTTTTATAGGATTGGAAAAACCTTTCACCTCCTATCACATTCAATGCAATCAATTGCACATGTGGAGAAATTCCAAAGGTCAAAACCCTTTGTCTCCTTCCACCTCATCAAGCTTAGGTGGCATGCTTATGTGGCATGCTTAGGTGGCATGCTTATGTGGCATTCATGCATGTTGAATTAATCTTATTAATTCAATAAGCTTATGTTATCATATTGAATTAATCTCATTAAATCAATAAGGTAACATATTGAATTAATCTTATTAAATCAATTAAGCTTAGGTTATCATGATAACATATTTATTTAATCTTATTAAATTAATAAGCTTAGCATATTAATCTCATTAAATCAATAAGCTAAAATTCTCATTTAGCTTAAAGTCCAAAAACCATTTTGTACTTAAGCTTATTCCCAAATTATTCTAGTCAAACTAGAATGCACTAATTCTTCTAATCATCATGCTCTTTGTGTGTGACCCTATAGGCTCTCATAACGTTGGCAGTGGATCTAAACTCTTTTAGATACACAAGCAATGAGCGGCATCTAACAATACATCATTGCTACCCAAGTTACGAAATAAGTCAAGATTCGACTAACCTTTCCGTGACTACTATAATGTATGACCGTGTCCTTCTATCCTTGATATCAGATTGACCAATGAGGCATAGACCGTGTCATCCTCGATCAATCTATGTGTTTCTTGATCCCTGAGTAAACTAACTCAAACAAATTAGCTCAATATCTCATATTGACTCATTCGAGCATGGCCATGCGTTTTAGTAGTTCTACTCAATCAAGGGGCCCACAGATATCACTCCCGTCATATGGGAGGGATAGATCTCATCTACATCACTCACATCCCTCCGCATAATTTGTTATATACCCAGTAATCGCCTTTATGGTCCACCCTATTACGGGTGACGTTTGACGATACCAAAGTACATAACTCCTTATGTAGGGAACCGTAGTGACTTCAGGTTTGAGGACTATTCATACCAATAGTCACATGAGAAAGTTTATGACACTCATATGACGATCCATGAAACTTTCTCATGGCGGGTCAGTTCAGTATATATTCTCTAATATATACCCATATGTCAACTTGATATCATATATCCATGACTTGCGAGATCAAGTCATCAATTGACCTACATATTAGTCTTTATGTATTAATATTGCCCTTGCATATTAATACTTGACTAGGAACATTTAGGAAAGTGTTCTCTACAACCTCTCATAATCAATTCTTCCAATTGATGTGCTGTAGATAAGAACCTACTTTTCTAGGGCATTATTATATTTAATTTAGCTGGCACAAGCAAGACGTAAATATAATAACCAATCCTTTGCCTTTATAGAATATGATACAAAATGTTCCCTATTCAACCATCACATGATTGGTTCTAGGGCTATAACTAACACTTTTAACCTCAAATGAAGCCAAAAGAAGCAAGAATGTGGAGGACCAAGCATGTAGCACCTCGATCCAGTGCTTCGGAGCAACGAACAAGGAGAGCCGACGTCCCTCAAGCTCCGGAGGAGGGTAATGCCCTACTCACTCTTCTTTTTTGCAATAATGAACATAGAGAAATATATAATATTCTTTCTACTCATAAACTCATTGCTACTAGGTACTTAGATGAAGATTTGCTAGAGTCTTTAGGGTTGTTGGGTGATATTCAAGCCCTATTTACAAAAATGGGGTGGGAAGAGATGATGGGAATAAGGCACCCAACCTACCCTAGGATAGTTCTAGAATTTTTGAGTTCCTTAGAGGCGGAATTTTTAATGGGTAGAGAGAGCGAAGAGGGTAGGATAACTTTTAGGATTTTTAACATTGAGCATCAGTGGACCCTTCACCAATGGAACTCATGCTTTGGCTTGCCGAGTGGGGGGAGAGAAGAATCCCTATTGGGTTCAACGCTCGGGTATTTTGGACCGAGTTGACGGGGGAGCACACTTATGACCCTTTTAGGGCCAAAGCGTCGCACCTCCAAAACCTCGTCTTCCGATACCTTCACCGCATCATGGCCAGTACTATATTTGGTCATGGGGAGAGTGATGGTGTAGTTAGAGCTAGCGAGCTGCTTTGCCTCTGGGACATGCTACAAGAAAGGAGTAGCATCGATGTAGGGTCCCACTTCATCAGACACTTAGTGAAGATGGGCAAAGCAGCACGAGGATATTAATGTGGGGGGCCTACTTACCCACATTTTCTATAGGATGGGGTGTGATTACCCTGCATTAGAGAGTATAGAAGGGAGCCTTAGGATCGACCTAGAATTGTGCATGACCATGAAGATGATTGGGAGAGAATGACACTCCTTATGCTTTGCAAGGAAAAATCTGACGGCCCTTAGGCTCCCCGACCCTGATCATACCACCATCACTACACGTGCCAATTGGCTCTTGGACCTGATAGTGGAGTCCCCTCCACATGAGGGACCACCCACATCGGTGCCCATCTCTCCCCCTTTACATCACTCTCCCTCCAGTCCACACATCCATGGGAGCCCACCTAGTCCACGCCGACATGTGTCTGCACCTGTACCACCACATTTTTCCACCTTTGAGCAGGATGCAGGTACATCGGCCTATGATTTCTCGGAGTTCCGATCGCGCCTCGACGATATATACACCGAGCAGCAGACATAGAGGCAGCGATGGGAGGAGTAGAGCGCCTACACGCAGGCAGAGTTCTAGGGCTTTTGGGAGAACTTCCAGCGGGCTAAGGAGTTCTATGACGAGGCCCCCATATACTTTCAAGAGGAGGCTGCTCGTTACCAGGATGAAGTCGCCTACCGCCAGGAGATGCGGCAGCACATGCATGCCCAACAGGCACAGTGGGCCAGGGAGGACCACCGAGCAGCCGTTGCATCCACCAGCTCCCAGATCGACCACATGTATATTTTGCATCAACAGCTCAGCAACAGGTTCTCCCAGGATCCCAAGATGTCGAGGCTCCCAGACTTTCCACCTCGTCCACCATACTAGAGGTATATTTTCATTTAAGTCTGGGGGGAGGACCCCAAAGTTTATTTTGTTTGTTTCCTAGCAGTAGTTTCTTTTCCTATATTTTCATTCATTTATTCATGCATGGGTTGTTGAGTTTCCTACAGTACTTAGTTTTTGTTATCTGTAAAGCTGCCTCAGTAGTATTTTTAAAAAGTTTCTTACATGAGTTGTTCCCATAGGTACTTCATTTATCTCATGGTATTTTATTTTATTCGCTCTAATGAATGTTCTAGACTTACACTGGTTAGCTTTATTTTTACACTTACACATGTCGAACATTCTGAAAGGGATAATCTAGTACATACCTAGTTATGATTCATCTCAGTAGTCTAGTACTTTGGAATCCATAGGTGACTCTAGGTTTAGCATTTTAGTTAATGGAGATGTTCAGATTATGTAAGCCCATTTGGAAAAATCAAAATCCCAGTGAGAAGAAAAAAAAAGTGAGAAAGAGAAAAAGATGAAAAAAGAATAAAGAAAAAGAAAAAAAATAAAAAAAGGAGAGAGAGAGAGAAGATTATGAGGGATCAAAAAATAGTTGTCGTGGGTGGAGATGGCTAGGTGCCCCTTTGAGACCGAGTTAGGTTACTGGGGAAACACCTACCAATTTCTCTCAATACTGAGCATGCCTTTGAGACTTTATGCTAGATCTAGGGAACGACTCTCGCTTTGGGCAGGTAAGTGCCTAAGAGCCGGAAACCTTAGGAAAGCCATGGGGTGATGACTTAACTCACCATGGAATGAGCATCCCCTAAGAATGATTCGCTTAGCACAAGCATAAGGAGCTAACTTAGTGAATTTCTAAAACATATTTATTTTTCTTTGATTGTAAATACCACTTGATAAATTTAATTAACATTCTAAGTATGAAACAATTTTTTTTTTATATATTTCATGGCACTAAGGTTTGCTTGAGGAAAAGCAAAGATTTAAGTGTGGGGGAAGTGGTGTGAGCAAAACATATAGGGTTTCAGGAGTAGTTTTCGCTCACATCTCATTAGGTTTTATGTTAGTTTTCATGCATATGTCACTCTATTTTGCACACATTTCCTATTTTCTGGTTCGGAGGTCTGCTCTTTGTACTTTTGTGTGTAGGTTAGCATTTCGGGTGAAAAAGGTGCACTTTCAGAGCAAAAGAAGGACATTTTGCAGCTAGACGCAGAGTGGGACAAAACCAAGGAGTGTGGCTACACACGGCCGTGTCCAATGGGTGAGATCAGCCACCCTATGGCCGCACATGGCCTGGTCATGTGGAAACACATGGTCGTGTAGCGGCCGCCAGATTTGCACGACTACGGCTTTTTCGGATTTTATAGCGGTCCGAGGTGGTGTCTATATAAGGATGGCTCCGCCCAAACCCTATGGGAGAGGCACGACGGCTAGGACGGCACACCAAAGCCTTAAAAAGCTTCAAGAACTCGCAACGGGGAGGGGAAAAGCCGCCAAAGGTCCACGCTTTGCACTTCAACGCCGGAGAGAAGACCATGAAAGCATTGTTATATTTTGTTCCTGCATTTTATCTCTGATATATTCGAACATGTACATGCTTTGTGATTCCTCCTTTATATACATGGAGTAGTTCTTTTGATTCTAGGATTAGGGAGTAGCTTGTGTGCACATTACATGTTGGTTCATGTTAGATTCTATCTTTGAATTTAATTTGGCGATTGGAAGTTGTTTATACTATATCTATGCGTGTTTGGTTTTCTACCTACTGCGCTTAGATGATACGAGGAGTGACAGCCCTCATATCTAAGATTTAGGGGATTTTATACAAGGAACCTAGGGGTAAACCTAATCTCCTGTAATCGTGGGTAGAAGGATACGATTGAACCGGAAATGGTTCATCGTAGGGATTGATTCGACATCCTCGTACCGTCTATCCTATCCTTTTAGGCGGAGATAGCTCCCGGTAAATGCGGTGGCTCATCGAGAGAGTGTATGATGTCTCTTCCACAAAACCATAGCTAAACGTCTAGACAATGCCAATTGACAGTATTATTTTGTGATACACGAGCGAAACCAAAGTCCTAGAATCACCTTTGAAGACCTCGGCACGCTCCCTTCTTCCTCCGTGTGACACCGTATAGAGTATAGTCCACAGACAACCCTCACAAGTTTAAACCTCTTAGAATTTTATTTCTGAACAATTTCAACCACTCGACATATCAATATTCAAATCCCAGTCCCTGTGGGATCGATAATCTTTTATTACTTGATGACATCCATGCACTTGCAGGCATAGAGCGCGAGCGCACGCTTCGAGTACTCGACAGCCTCCGTCGCGAGATTTAAGGTCGCGATCGCGTGCATCACTAACCCATCTAGCATGAATCAATCATGCTCCTAGGAACCTAAAACCTTTTGGAGCTCCTTCGATTAACAAGGTATTCACTAGGGATAACTTCCCTAGATACCTTCCTAATGACCCTTTTTGGCTTTGAAGCCTTAGTTATTTGGCTCTTGTCAAGGTTAACCTTAGGGATTGCCTCCCTAGTAACCTTCTTAGTGGTCTTGCTAGGATTTATAGAACCCTTGGCCACTAGACACACACCATGGTTAGCCTTAGGGATGACTTCCCTATTAACATTGGTTTTCCTAGACCTAGATATGGTTCCATAATCGAATGGAACATGGTGAAAGGTCTTCTTGGAGTTAGGTTTGTGACCCAAACCTTTCTTCCACCTTTTTGGTTCTTGCCCCCTAGAACCTAGATTTTGACCATTAGACCCTTGAATTTGATTTTGCATCTTCCTAAGGGTCTTTTCTAATTTTTTAAGCCTTGACCTCAAGGCTTGGTTTTCTAATTCTAATTTACCCAATTTTGATTTTTCATTGATCTTTTGGGAAGGACTCTTCCTAGGCATATGTCTATGATTCTTGGGATTAATGCCTAGGTGGTTCTCTATCTTCCTAATCGACTCCCTAGGTAGAATGGGTCTAGAGTTATTATTCCTAGGTTTGCTCTTAGTTAAATCTACATACTTGGCACCTAAACAATAGTATTTATTCCTACTAGCATGCTTATGTTCATGGGAAATAGAAAGTGAATTAAAATAATTTCTTGCATGCTTTTTAAACTTAGAACTAGAAGATGCATTACAATATACCTTAGGGTATGCTTTGGAAGCTCCCCCTACTTGTGTAGCACCTTCTTGGGTTTTCTTCTTCCCCCTAGGGCATTGGCTTCGGTAGTGTCCCCTTTGGTTGCATTTGAAGCACACAATGTACTCTTTGCTTTTCCTAGTGAGGACTCCGGCATCCTTTAATTTTACTTCAACTTTTGGCACTGACACTTTCTCCTTAGCCAATTTTGGGCATTTGCTCTTGTAATGTCTGGCTTCCCTACACTCAAAGAAAATGATGTGATCTTTATTTTTGACTAAAATGCATGAGTTACCTAGGGAATTTTCTTCTTGTCTTTCACTTCTCCCGGATGTATATGCTTCTTCTTGTTCTTGCTCCGGGATGGAAGATCTCTCCTCCTCCTCAATTCTAGAGGTGGAGGTTTCCTCCAATTCATCAACATCCTCAGATGTTGATTCCTTCTCAACTTCCGAATCCTCATGGACTTGTGAGGATGAACTTGCTTCTTCTTGAGCATGAGAGGATGAGCACTCCTCTTCTTCCTCACCATGGACCGGTGTGGGCTCTTCATGGAACTTAACCAACTTGTTCCATAGATCATTAGCATCTCGATATTCACCTAGCTTGGACAAAATATCGTAAAGTATTATATTTATTAACATTTTCATTACCTTAACGATTATCTTAAATTGTTGTCGTTGCTCCTCGATCCATCTTGATTTTTCAATTAGCTTGCCTTCTTCATCCCTAGGCACTTCAAAACCATCTTCAATTGTTAGCATCATATCGAAATCAGTTTCGAAATATACCTCCATCCTTTTCTTCCACCAAGAAAAGTTTCCTTCAAATTTCGGTGGATGGATATTGATGTCGGCCATTTGATTGGTTTATCGCGGCAATGAGTTCAACGGTAATTTCCTCGCTCTGATACCACTTGTTGGAGGTTCATGACCCGACTAGAAGGGGTGTTGAATAGCCCGTGTGCATTGTTCGTTGGAATTCGTTCATTAATCTATAACGTTAGCACAGCAAAAATATAATATACAAATGTGAATACAAAGACGAATACACAAACACACACAATAGACATGCGATATACGTGGTTCGGAACCTTAGGGTTCCTACTCCATGGGGCGAGCTCTAGTGATGAACACACCACTAACTAAACTCCTTCTCGACAACACGTTTGAGGTGGAGAAACCTTGTATAAGCAATTACAAAAGTAATACAAAAATGTACAGGCAAATACAAAGATTAAATGAAATACATAAAGAAAACATTATAACAAATGGCTTTGAACACTTGCTTGTTGCTTGCTTTGGTTTCCTCTTGATGGTCTGGAATGCAGCAGCAATTCCCCTCCAAAATCTCCCCAAATATCGCTATGGAAATCCTCCCCAAGATTCTCCTTTTATGCTTGTCTCGGGATGATTCTGCGCCTAGCAATCGACAGATCATGACCATCAGTCAACTACTCGTATAGTCGTTGTCTCACAATGACTTGATCTACGTTGGAAAAATTCCAACGGATAACTCATCACTCGACTAGCAAACCCTAGCAGTCGACTCCTCCCTCAACAGTCGACTTCCCAATCGACTACAGGAGCTTCTATGCCCGCGTCCTTGACCAGCAGTCGACTGCCCTCCATGGCAGTCCACTGCCGTGGCATACGACGCAGTCAAACAACAGTCAAATCTCACCAATCGATTGGTACATACCACCAGTCGACTGTTGTCGGGTAAAACCTCAAACACAAATTGTTTTAGCATCCAACCATCGGATAAAACCTCAAAAAACATATTTGAGCATCCGACACTTGACCTCATCCATGAGATTTAACCCAAGTATGACACTCTTAGCCTAGACCTAAGCCTTCTAGCCACCTCTACTAGCCTCACACCTATCGGATCCCTTCAAGTCATCCATGACTTATTCATCCATGCACGGATCCCTCCAAGTCATCCATGACTTATTCATCCATATGCTAGCCTCTAGGTGCTTCCTTCGGCTATTGTCATGCTCTCGGTGTCTATACCGCCAAGGTACATATCGAATTACGATCCCACAACTACCGCTTGGTCTTATGCCGACAAACCACCCCTTGGACTTCCCAAATGCCAAGTATCCATAACTTGGACTTTCACTGCCAAGGCTACACACTTGGACTTACGTGGCCAATGTTGGACTATCCGAGCCGTAAAAACCGCTTTTTGCATTGCGGAAACCCTAGAAGTCGGCCACGGATCCGTGCGAAGGTAAATAAAAATACATGTACATGTTAAAACCCTTTAGATCTACACTAGATCTACATGTTAAGAGTTTACCCTTGAAGCGACGCCCTTCGCTTATCTCGCTCGTCCAAACGGATTGCCGGAACTCGAGAGTGTCAAGTGTACACTCCTCTATTGGTATCCACATGAGCAATGGGTGGAGAAAAGACAACTAAGAGTGTGCTAGCACTCCTTGAAGTCCACGGCAAGAAGAGAGGATGAGAGCTTGGGAAGAGAGAAGATCCAAGGAAGAAGATGATGAAGTTACTACAAAATAACTTCACACACTAAATCATACTAAAGTGGCCGGCCACCATGGAGGGGGTTACATGCATGTATGTAATTCCAAGAGTCAATGGCTCTTGGTCTCCTTCATGAGGTGGCACCCCATGATGTGTCCATGATGATGTGGAACATCATCATTGGCCGGCCCCCATGCCAAGTCACCATGACATGGCAATTGGTCCCTCTCAAGTCAAGTCAAACTTGACCTATTATCTCCCATGGTTGATCAAATCTAACCACTTGATTCAAGTCAATTTGATTTAATGAATCTCTATTCATTATTTTAAATTGACTCAATGAATCAAATCTAAATTAGTCTCATTCAACACTTGAATCAAATTGAGTCTAACTCAATTAGTTTAATTTGGATTACTCTAAATCCAATTTGGTTCATCCCATGAACCTAATCCTCATGGTTCATCATATGAACCTAATCTCCATCTAATTGCCCTTTCTATGTGACCCTATAGGTTCTTGTAACATTGGCAATGCTCCTAAACCGATTTAGGAACATAAGCAATGAGCGGTATCTAGCAACACATCATTGCTACCCAAGTTACAAGAATGTTGAGATCCAACATCACCTTTGTGACTACTAATTGTGACTCTCACAATATGTGACAATGTCCCTCTATCCTTGACATCTAGATTGACCAATTGAGGCATAGATCGTGTCATCCTCGGTACAATCTATATCTTGAACTCCAAGTAGACTCACTCTAATCAAATGAGCTCAATATCTCATATTGACTCATTTAAGCATGGTCATGCACTTCGTGGTCTCACTCTATCAAGAATAACGATGTCACTCCTATCATATAGGAGGGGTAGATCCCATCTACATCACTCACATCCCTCCGCATAATTTGTTACATACCCAGTAATTGCCTTTATAGTCCACCCATTTACGGGTGACGTCTGACAAAGCCAAAGTATTCAACTCCTTATGTAGGGAACCATGGTGACTTCATGTCTAAGGACTAATAGTCACATGAGAAAGTATATGACACTCATATAACAATCCATGATACTTTTTCATGGTGGGTCATTCAGTATACATTCTCCAATGCATACCCATGTGTCAACTTGATATCTCATATCTATGACTTGCGAGATCAAGTCATCGGGTTGACCTACATGCTAGTCTCTACGCATTAATATTGTCCCTGAAACTTGACTAGGAATGATTAAGAGTAGTGTTCTCTATATCATCTCATTATCGATTCAACCAATCGATTGATATAGATAAGAACCTTCTACTCAAGGACGTTATTATACTTAGTTATTTGGCACCAATACAAGTAAATATAATAACCATGCCTTTATAAATAGGAATATGATACAATAAAGTTCATACAACAATCATCACATGATTGGCTCTAGGGCTTTCACTAACAGCCAAGGCTACACATTTGGTCTTCCCTTGCCAACTCTATGTTGGACTTTTCAATTGCCAAGCCTCATGAATGGACTTTCACCGCCAAGGCTACACACTTGGACTTACGTGGTCAAGGCTACTCACTTGGACTTCCCATGCCAACTCTATGTTGGACTTCCAATGCCAAGCTCCTTGCTTGGACTTTCAACACCAAGGCTACACACTTGGATTTACATGGTCAAGGCTACACACTTGGACTTCACATCACATGTTTTGTCTAACATCAAAATACTGCTCGAGTCAAACTCAAGTACGGTTAATCATGACCTGGGCCGATTGCACCAACACCTAAGACATCTTTGAATTCACAATTAGGATCAACCATGTATTTGGAAGGACCAAATCCACTGCGTGGAAAGTGTTAGTTATATATGAGAGGTGTCCTAAGGCAATCGCCTTATGGTTGTACCATTTATTTGATAAATGAAGATTCACTATTTGAGTGTACATGTTTTCATGTATTTGATTGGATTTTAAACTCATTTACTGAATGTCCGTAATACGATTCATAACATGAGAGAATTTATGATTGGATCACAACTAGTGAGTATCTCTACATGTGTAATTGTGATGTATTGGAATTATCCCTAGTCGATGAATTGATGCATTTGGACGCCATCAATTCTGTTGAGACTAGCATGAGTTATACTCTTTGGTTTATCCAAGCAATTATTTCTCACTGTTGGAGACATTGGGCTGTCCGGAGTTAACCATGGAAGCTAGTTATGGTAAATAGTACATTGGAGTGACAAGTTATAAGACTTCATATGGTTCTCTGCATATATAGATATGTCAATGAAGTTCTTACTACAACTTAAATACGATGTTCCTTCGACTTGTGGTGTTCAAGTCATCTTGGTCATGGAGACTTATGCTTTGACATCTTAAGTGAGCATCTCCAAGGAGATGTGGATCTGGGATGATTAGGGATAAGTCGAAGTGTCCGGAGGTGTTTAAATAGCCTATAAAGGATTCACCACTCCTTGCGAGGAGATGTATACCCTGTGGCCACTCATTGGATTGTTACTAAAGTCTTTGGCCAAAGCATTACATGTTTAGAGTATGGTACTCTTGGATACATGTGCAGTAACTAGAATCCGTGGGATGAGGAAATGATACTTAGGCTAGGTGTGACGTAGTCAGCCTAGTGGGGACTGACACATAGACCATGTCTTGAACCAAATGGGTATAAGATGCATGAAGGGAACAGGGCACGATTCACTGTAGCTGTTGAAAGATTTTAGAAGTTGTTCTGGGGTTAACCGTTGATTTTCCTATTAATTGGGGATCATGATGTACTACTATGTTTCACTCATGATTGTTCTATAATTAATGGTTAATTATAAATGGCCAACATAAAATGGGAACTTATTTGGTCACACACACTATGAGTGTTATCCGAAAGATTTAAAACGAGCTTGAGAATGAGATTCTCAGATCGAGAGAGACTTGGTTTGGTTGGACCAAACAAGGAGCAAAGATGAAATTGTTTCAGTCGCATCGGAAGCATGAATGGGTCGAGTTTTTTGAAGACATGATGAATGAACCAAATTGGATTGGTTCTAATCCAATGGAGGAAAATAAACCAAAGGGGTATGGTTTGTTTTAAACGAATGAACCAAAATTGGTTTGGTTTATTTTAACTTAAAATAGAGCAATGCTGTTTGGTTTATTTTAACTTAAATTAATAGAGCGGGTTAATAGGTTTTGGTTATGAACCAATAACCTTTGAGAGAAGGTTTCTTGATGGTCAAGAAACACGTTCTCTATAAGTTAAGGTTTGTGAAACCCTAGCCACTTTCTCTTCTCTTCTCCTTGCTTGTGCGTCATGGTGTCATCACCGCCGAAGTTTAGCCGCCCACTCCACAAACGACCACCACCACGGCCACCGACCATCGGCCATCCTCAAAATCCAGCGGCTCTATCGCGGCCACCCAAGTCGCGGCCACCTTGGTGTCGCAGGACAATTTGATTGATCGGCACTTTCGAAAAAATAAGTTTGTGAAACTTGTTTTATGATTGTCTCATTGATCACAACGTCTTCGACGCAAGACTAGTATCTCTCATCAAGATGGGGCTCATAGCTTGTGAAGCTATCCCGATGATACTTGGTGTGGACTCGAATAAAGGTGAAACTTGCGAGGGTCGCTAAGGTTGATGCCCTTTCTGCTACATGTTATTCGTCAGGTATACCTAGTGTAATTTCCTTTATTGAAAATTTTAAATATATGATTATGTTTACACTGTTGTATCCTGTATACGTGTAGTGTGTGTGATGTAATAATTTAGTTATTACGTGTTTTTATTTGCTTTCGCTGTGCATGTTTTCAAAATATGTTCGAACACATGCCCACGTTGGTGCCCCAGAAACCCAACACTGGTATCAGAGCCTGACTGTGTTCTGACATAATCATAAAATTATTTTGCGATCAATGTTTTTGTAACGCCCGCCCTTATCTGCTCTCAGGGCGGCGCTACTGTTACTCTTTTTTTTTTTTTAAACATACTACATATGGATCCTCTCACAACCTACGTACTTTAACAGGTCATCATAACTTAAACCTTCTTTTGCACATGCATCACATATCATATTCATCATTAGCATGTTAACATATCTTTCATAACATGCATACATAAAGATTCGTTCATGAGTTCTAACATCTCCAACCTTCTTAAGTAGATGATACTCATTAAACATAAGTCTTATAAGCAGAAGCAATGTCTTAAGTTATTCTTAGAGCATATAAATACAAGCAGATAGTATAGGGTCTTCTTCCACCATGCCACTATCACACACACTTGGCCCCTCCTGCTACTTCCTCTAGCGCAGACTTCCTTTATCTGCAGTATATGGACAACATGAACTATAAGCATATAGCTTAGTAAGATCCTTGCCTACTCACAAAAGCCACAAACTTCATCAAGCAATTAGAACATGAGCATACTAGCATAAAGGACCTAAGTATTTCATAGCAACACTAATCAACAACATATCCATGTAATAAAAAAACTAAGCATGGTATAGAATTGTTCATAAGCTAGTTAAGCATAATTAATCTAAGCAGGGCATAATTTGAACATAAGCATTATAACTACATAAAACTAAGCATGCAGGAAAGACATATTCATAAGCGTTTTAAAACTTAACAATAAGCATTCCTAACCTAAGCATCCGTAACATCCTACATCTTAAACCTACATAAAGTACATAGGCACAAACATTCTTCAACTTAACCATGACCATTCATCAGGGAAATCCAATCATGCATAAAGGACATAATCATAAGCATTTGTTTAACTTGGACATAAACATTTGTAATAACATAAATCCTAAACTTGTAGAAAGAACATAATCGCAAGTATTCATAATCTTACCCGTAACATTCACCGCATCATAAATTCTAAACTAGCATGAAGTACATAGTCGCAACGTTCTTAAACATAACTCTAAACATCATAACTTCATAACATCTAACATGCGTAAGGAACATAGTTCGCAAGCATTCAGAGTATTTAACATGAACATACACAATAATCATGAAAGTCTTTCCTTTTCAAAACACATACTTATAGATACTTCAAAATCATCATAACTTCATAACATCTAGCATGCGTAAAGAATATAGTTTGCAAGCATTCAGAGTATTTAACATGAGCATACACAATAATCATAAAAGTCTTTCCTTTTCAAAACATATACTTATAGATACTTCAAAATCATCATAACTTCATAACATCTAGCATGCATAAAGAACATAGTTTGCAAGCATTCAGAGTATTTAACATGAGCATACACAATAATCATAAAAGTCTTTCCTTTTCAAAACATATACTTATAGATACTTCAAAATCATCATAACTTGTTTGGGGGGCCCCAGGTTAAGTACCACATAATGCGCGTTCCCTAGTAGGTCAGGGTAGCGAGCCACTCCTTCTAGAGCAAGACCTCTTACGTCTTACCAGGGAAAGACCTCTTACGTCTTCTTATGTCCCTATGTATTTGATTAACGACCACCTGACGGGTCGGGTACTTAACCTCTGGCAAAGTAAAATACTTAATTCCTTTCTTTTCTTGTCATAATATAAAGAAGATTGATCCCCAACATAAAGAGAAGCATCTTAATCTTATCTTATCATAAGGAGAGCTCTTGATCCCTACTTGAAAGGGAAGCATCTCCATTTTATCTTATCTTAAGGAGAGCTCTTGATCCCTACTTGAAAGGGAAGCATCTCCATCTTGTCATAAGGAGAGCTCTTGGTCCCTACTTGAAAGGGATGCATCTCCATCTTATCATGAGGACACATGCATTCATAACATAAGAGTACCCTAAAGGGGTCCTAAAGTATAAACATGTTCATCATACAAGCATATTTCGTGGCACATTACATCATAAACATGAAGCATATTTTCCTTGGCATATTCATGGCATATTAAATCACAAAAACATGTTCATCACCTAAGCATATTTCATGGCACATTACATCCTCAACATGTAGCATGTTTCCTAAGCATATTCAAGGCATATTAAATCATAAAAACATGTTCATCACCTAAGCCTATTTCATGGCACATTACATCATAACATGAAGCCTATTTCCTTGGCATAATCATGGCATATTAAATCACAAAACATGATCCACATCTAGGTATGTTTCATGGCATACTATATCATAATCATGTTCATCACCTAAGCTTATTTCTTATTGCATTGAATCATAACCATATACATCACACAAGCATAGTTCATGACATATAAACAAACAAAACCATACCCTTAGCACAACTACATGTGGGGGGGGGGGGGGTGTTTTCATGAAACCCTAACCCTAAAACCATGGGTTGGCCGAATCTTGTAAGGGGCTTGAGCTTGGGTTTTGCCCCCTAAAGTTCACTCATGAAGCCTTATAACTAATCATAGCATCATTAGAGATATTTTCATGCAACCCTAACCCTACTTCCATTGGTTGGCCGAATCTTGTAAGGTTAGATCCTTGGACTTTTGTCCCCTAAAGTTCATTCATAAGCATTATTACTTACCCTAGTGTCATTAGGAACATTTTCATGAAACCCTAACCCTAATTATATGGGTTGGCCGAAACATGGAATGGGTTCAAACTTTAGGTTTTGTCCCCTAAAGTCCATTCATCAAGCATTATTACTTAACCTAGTGTCATTAGGAACATTTTCATGCAACCCTAACCCTAATTATATGGGTTGGCCGAAACATGGAATGGGTTCAAGCTTAGGTTTTGTCCCCTAAAATTCATTCATAAGCATTATCATGGCCTAACCTCATAAGAGGGAGTTGTCATAAAAAACCCTAACCCTAAAAGGCCTTGGTGGCCGAAACCTATAAGGGCACCAAGTTGGAATTTTTGTCCCTTAAAAGGTCCTATAGTGAGCATACATCCTATAGAAGTTTCCTAGAAACATTTTCATGAATCTTAGCCCAAGAAAACTTGATTGGCCGAAACCTACAAGGGCTACAACTTCATCGTTCTTACATGAAATTTAACTTACGAAACTAATACACTGCAGGTGAGGGGAAACTTACATCCTTCGCTTTGCTTGAGAGATGACCTAATGGGAGTCACCTAGCTTTCTCCTAGCTTGAAGGGGGGTCTCGGCCAAAGGAAGAAGAAGGGGGGGTTGGTTTCGGTGAGGATGAAGAGGAGAGGAAGAAAATGGCCAAAAGGAAACTTCCTTCTTCTTTATAAAGGGAGGAAGAGAAGTTTCTCTTTTCTTTGTCATGCCTCTTCACTTACCCTTCTTCCACTTATCTATAAATTCCCCTCTTCCTCTAATGATATAATTCTATTAGGCTTATGGTTAGTGGGTGCATCTATAGGGCTTGGCTATCTCTAGAGGTTTGGGGTTCAATTCCTAGGCTTTGCATCCTTTTTTTTTTCTTTTGGCTTATTTTCTTTTATTTTTCCCAAAAAAACCCACATAAATCCTATCATCATAAAGCCAAAATTCTCATAAAATTGCTAGAAATTTTACGGGTGTTACAATCCCTCATACCTTGTAAAAGTTTCGTCCTCGAAACTTAAAATAATTCTGGGTACTTCTGCCTCATGTCCTCCTCTCGTTCCCAGGTAGCTTCCTCATATTGCGAATCCTGC
This sequence comes from Wurfbainia villosa, assembly GCA_025175895.1. Taxonomy (NCBI): domain Eukaryota; kingdom Viridiplantae; phylum Streptophyta; class Magnoliopsida; order Zingiberales; family Zingiberaceae; genus Wurfbainia; species Wurfbainia villosa. Next base: position 20,425,677 of record CM046004.1, on the reverse strand, counting down.
CACAGGACCTTTACTAAGGGCACCTCTTTGTTCCTTAGCCTTTTGACATCTCGGTCTAATATTTGGATAGGCCGACTTTCAACACTCAGGTCCTCATGAACGTGTACTGTTTGTGGCTCGATCACTTGGTCCGCACTGGATACGCATTTCATGAGCATAGAGACATGGAACACGTTATGTATAGCCGACATCTCTTGAGGCAGCTCCAGCCTGTATGCTACCTTGCCCACCCTCTGCGATATCGAATACGGTCCCACATAGCGTGGATTCAGTTTACCCTTCCTTCCGAATCTCATCACTCCCTTCATGGGGGTCACTTTGAGGAATATCAGGTCCCGACCGAATTCTAATTTCTGCACGCCGATATCCGCATAGCTCTTTTGTCGGCTCTGGCGACTTCGATTCTCTCGCGGATTCAGATGGTGGTATTGTCAATATGTCGGCTGAAGACCCATTTCCTCCTTTCACCACCCTCGTACCACAGATAGGAGACTGCATCTTCTCCGTATAGAGCTTCATAGGGTGCCATTCCAATGGTAGCCACAGTAAGCTGTTGTAAGCAAATTCGCGCACAAATATCGACACGGCTCCTTAAAGTCTAGAGCACAAGCGAGATATCTTCCGGCTGGTTCACTCTCTCCGTCGGCCAGTCGGTCGAGGATGAAACGATCTTGAATCTCAACTTAGTGCCAAGAGCCTTCTGAACACATTCCCAAAAATGGGAGGTAAAACGGCCATCACGGTCAGAAATAATAGCCTTAGGCACTCCATGTAATTTGATAATTTCCTTGACATATAATTGAGCTAGCTCGTAGAATAGGTCATCTTAATTGCCAGGAAATGGGCAGACTTTGTCAACCGGTCTATGATTACCCATATAGCATCGTAACCATTTGTTATTCTGGGTAATCCCGAGATGAAATCCATAGATAGTTCTTCCCATTTCCACTCTGGAATCGGTATCGACTGCAGTAATCCCCCAGGTTTCTGGTGTTCTGCTTTCACCTTCTGGTAGGTCAGACAGGTGTTGACATACTGAGCCACCTCCCTTTTCATGCCGGACCACCAAAATTTATCCCTTAAGTCCTGATACATTTTATTAGACCCAGGGTGCATGGTATAAGGTGTTCCATGGGATTCCTCGAGTATCTTCTTCCGTAATTCCGGATCGTCCGGAATACATAGTCGGTCTCGGAGGTATAATAGTCCGCCGTTGGAAATGCGGAACCCATTATCCCTTCCTTCCCGGACTTCCTGTTTGATTTTCTGGATGTTTGAATCACCATCTTGCTTTCCCAATATATCGTCGAACAACGTCGGCGCTATAGCCATGGTGAAAAGCTATCCAGAAATAATCTCTATTCCGTAATTCATTATATCCCTTTTCAGGGGCTGCGATAGCATTGATAAGGACATCAAAGCGGCCATTTTGTTTCCACTCCTTACTCGTATGTTCCGGTCTACCCAGCATAGTTCAACTATACCCTACACATCCCATGCAATGAACTCATCATCAATTTTTTTTTTTTTTAAAGGAACGACTTGTCATCTCTTATTCATATCTCTTATTCATATTTTCCAACCAGAAGGAAAAATGTTAACATATAACATTCCTTATTTCCAAATTAAACCACAGAAACTATTTGAGAAGATAGTTCATTATGACTCCCACTAGGACAAACCCTAGTGCGGTTGTAATTATTTTTAGTCCTATCTTCCTTGGCCTCACTAGGGTGGTCTTCGGCTGGCCAATAAGTTGACTGTTTACAGAACCCTCTTCCTTCCTCTCGAGGCCAGCTACCACCGGATTCTCTACCACAGGCTTCTCTTGAACCTTGTGCTCCAGCAGTTCCCAGCACAACTCCGCATAGGTTATCCGCCCTTCATAACGGCCCCACACGTGGTGTGCAACTACCATGAACTCATTTGGCAGGGAGCGGACCAAGGCCCATATCCTATAATTGTCCAGTAACGGAAACTCCTGCCACTCGAGTCTCCTAAAAAGACCATCGAGCCTTCTCATGTGTCCGATGACCCCACCATCTGGTTTATAGACTATCCCTTCAATAGCTTCCCTTAATCGGTTTCGTGACACATCACGACGGGTCATGGTAGTCATCGTCCGTGCCATCTGAAATTGAAATAAATGAAGTCAGTACAAAACCGACTACCCCGTATGAAACCGGCTTAATTCAATTCAGATGAACATAGACCTTACACAAATAATTACGAAAATCAAATCTTCGTAATTTTAGGAGTTTTTTTTTTTTTGGAGTGTAATTAAACTAAGGCTAGCATAAGATTATCCTACATGAATTCATGCATAATTAAGCTAAAACAAAAAAAAACAATTCTCATTCTCGCAAGGTAAGGTACCCCTTTCTAGCGGTATTTCTAGGTTAGAGACATGTTTCCATCATATAAAGCTTGGTCAGGTATACTATCTAAGTCACAACTATGATTCCATTATACTAAACAGGACGAGGTATTATTTCTATCTAAATCTCAAGTGTGAGTCCATTCTACTAAAACATGATGAGGTATTTTTTTTTCATTCTAAATAGAAGACATTCTTCATTATAAAGGAAACTTAAGTATGCATAAAATTACTTACTTGGAAATAGCAGGATGGAGGCTTGATGTGTCATAGTGGAAAGGTGAACCCGCTCTGATACCACCTGTAACGCCCGCCCTTATCTGCTCTCAGGGCGGCGCTACTGTTACTCTTTTTTTTTTTTTTTAAACATACTACATATGGATCCTCTCACAACCTACGTACTTTAACAGGTCATCATAACTTAAACCTTCTTTTGCACATGCATCACATATCATATTCATCATTAGCATGTTAACATATCTTTCATAACATGCATACATAAAGATTCGTTCATGAGTTCTAACATCTCCAACCTTCTTAAGTAGATGATACTCATTAAACACAAGTCTTATAAGCGGAAGCAATGTCTTAAGTTGTTCTTAGAGCATATAAATACAAGCAGATAGTATAGGGTCTTCTTCCACCATGCCACTATCACACACACTTGGCCCCTCCTGCTACTTCCTCTAGTGCAGACTTCCTTTATCTGCAGTATATGGACAACATGAACTATAAGCATATAGCTTAGTAAGATCCTTGCCTACTCACAAAAGCCACAAACTTCATCAAGCAATTAGAACATGAGCATACTAGCATAAAGGACCTAAGTATTTCATAGCAACACTAATCAACAACATATCCATGTAATAAAACACTAAGCATGGCATAGAATTGTTCATAAGCCGCTTAAGCATAATTAATCTAAGCAGGCATAATTTGAACATAAGCATTATAACTACATAAAACTAAGCATGCATGAAAGAAATATTCATAAGCGTTTTAAAACTTAACAATAAGCATTCCTAACCTAAGCATCCGTAACATCCTACATCTTAAACCTACATAAAGTACATAGGCACAAACATTCTTCAACTTAACCATGACCATTCATCAGGGAAATCCAATCATGCATAAAGGACATAATCATAAGCATTTGTTTAACTTGGACATAAACATTTGTAATAACATAAATCCTAAACTTGTAGAAAGAACATAATCGCAAGTATTCATAATCTTACCCGTAACATTCACCGCATCATAAATTCTAAACTAGCATGAAGTACATAGTATAGCAACGTTCTTAAACTTAACTCTAAACATCATAACTTCATAACATCTAACATGCGTAAGGAACATAGTTCATAGCATTGAGTATTTAACATGAACATACACAATAATCATGAAAGTCTTTCCTTTTCAAAACACATACTTATAGATACTTCAAAATCATCATAACTTCATAACATCTAGCATGCGTAAGAACATAGTTTGCAAGCATTGAGTATTTAACATGAGCATACACAATAATCATAAAAGTCTTTCCTTTTCAAAACATATACTTATAGATACTTCAAAATCATCATAACTTCATAACATCTAGCATGCATAAAGAACATAGTTTGCAAGCATTCAGAGTATTTAACATGAGCATACACAATAATCATAAAAGTCTTTCCTTTTCAAAACATATACTTATAGATACTTCAAAATCATCATAACTTGTTTGGGGGCCCTGGTTAAGTACCACATAATGCGTTCCTAGTAGGTCTGGGGTAGCGAGCCACGATCCTCTACTAGAGCAAGACCTCTTACGTCCTTACGAGGCAAGACCTCTTACGTCTTCTTATGTCCCTATGGATTTGATTAACGACCACCGACGGGTACTTAACCTCTTGCAAAGTAAAATACTTAATTCCTTTCTTTTCTTGTCATAATATAAAGAATGCTCTTGATCCCCAACCTGCACAGGGAAGCATCTTAATCTTCTCTTATCATAAGGAGAGCTCTTGATCCCTACTTGAAAGGGAAGCATCTCCATTTTATCTTATCTTAAGGAGAGCTCTTGATCCCTACTTGAAAGGGAAGCATCTCCATCTTGTCATAAGGAGAGCTCTTGGTCCCTACTTGAAAGGGTTGCATCTCCATCTTATCATGAGGACACATGCATTCATAACATAAGAGTACCCTAAAGGGGTCCTAAAGTATAAACATGTTCATCATACAAGCATATTTCGTGGCACATTACATCATAAACATGAAGCATATTTTCCTTGGCATATTCATGGCATATTAAATCACAAAAACATGTTCATCACCTAAGCATATTTCATGGCACATTACATCCTCAACATGTAGCATGTTTCCTAAGCATATTCAAGGCATATTAAATCATAAAAACATGTTCATCACCTAAGCCTATTTCATGGCACATTACATCATAACATGAAGCCTATTTCCTTGGCATAATCATGGCATATTAAATCACAAAACATGATCCACATCTAGGTATGTTTCATGGCATACTATATCATAATCATGTTCATCACCTAAGCTTATTTCTTATTGCATTGAATCATAACCATATACATCACACAAGCATAGTTCATGACATATAAACAAACAAAACCATACCCTTAGCACAACTACATGTGGGGGGGGGGGGGGGGGGGGGGTTTTTTAATTAAACCCAAACCCAAAAACCATGGGTTGGCCGAAAATTTTAAGGGGGTTGAGCTTGGGTTTTGTCCCCAAAAGTTCACTCATGAAGCCTTATAACTAATCATAGCATCATTAGAGATATTTTCATGCAACCCTAACCCTACTTCCATTGGTTGGCCGAATCTTGTAAGGTTAGATCCTTGGACTTTTGTCCCCTAAAGTTCATTCATAAGCATTATTACTTACCCTAGTGTCATTAGGAACATTTTCATGAAACCCTAACCCTAATTATATGGGTTGGCCGAAACATGGAATGGGTTCAAACTTTAGGTTTTGTCCCCTAAAGTCCATTCATCAAGCATTATTACTTAACCTAGTGTCATTAGGAACATTTTCATGCAACCCTAACCCTAATTATATGGGTTGGCCGAAACATGGAATGGGTTCAAGCTTAGGTTTTGTCCCCTAAAATTCATTCATAAGCATTATCATGGCCTAACCTCATAAGAGGGAGTTGTCATAAAAACCCTAACCCTAAAAGGCCTTGGTGGCCGAAACCTATAAGGGCACCAAGTTGGAATTTTTGTCCCTTAAAAGGTCCTATAGTGAGCATACATCCTATAGAAGTTCCCTAGAAACATTTTCATGAATCTTAGCCCAAGAAAACTTGATTGGCCGAAACCTACAAGGGCTACAACTTCATCGTTCTTACATGAAATTTAACTTACGAAACTAATACACTGCAGGTGAGGGGAAACTTACATCCTTCGCTTTGCTTGAGAGATGACCTAATGGGAGTCACCTAGCTTTCTCCTAGCTTGAAGGGGGGTCTCGGCCAAAGGAAGAAGAAGGGGGGGTTGGTTTCGGTGAGGATGAAGAGGAGAGGAAGAAAATGGCCAAAAGGAAACTTCCTTCTTCTTTATAAAGGGAGGAAGAGAAGTTTCTCTTTTCTTTGTCATGCCTCTTCACTTACCCTTCTTCCACTTATCTATAAATTCCCCTCTTCCTCTAATGATATAATTCTATTGGGCTTATGGTTAGTGGGTGCATCTATAGGGCTTGGCTATCTCTAGAGGTTTGGGGTTCAATTCTTAGGCTTTGCATCCTTTTTTTTTTTTCTTTTGGCTTATTTTCTTTTATTTTTCCCAAAAAAAACCCACATAAAGCCTATCATCATAAAGCCAAAATTCTCGTAAAATTGCTAGAAATTTTACGGGCGTTACAGTTTTGTCATAATTGTAATTTTGGAAATTTTCTACTTTTGAAAAGTTTAGAAAAATTATGGAAATTTGAATTAATTAAGAAATTCAAATTAAAAATTTCCTGATGTGAATAGGAAATTAGAATTTAGGAAATTTATTTCCTAAATTAAATTTGAATTTCCTTAATTAATATTTTCCATAAATAAAGTATGTGATTAGATTTAGAAATTTATTTCCTAATCTAATCAATGAGATTTGATTTGAGAAATTAAATCATAAACATATTTTATTTCCAAAATTAATTATGGCAATTTGAAAACTACTTGAACATGTCATAATTGTATGTCATGTAATTGCATTAGATGCATTTCATTATGTCATGCGTGTCGTGACATGTAGATGCATTAGTTGCACATATGTATGTCATGCGTGTCATGCCATGTAGATAATAGTTATTTGCATGGAAAGGAGGATGAGACCTCAAAACCTTTATATAATATTAAAGCCTACACCTTCCATTAATATGGTTAGAACCAGAGTTCCATTTCTTGTTTGGGTTGTTGGACTCTTTCCAAGCCTAGCTCGAACCTGAACATGTTCAAACCATTGAAATAGTTTAATACTAATATGGTAAGAGCCAGAGGTCAATCTTTAGTTTGGGTTATTGCACTCTAACCATATTAAAACTATTTCTCGATTAATGGGTCAGCTTTAACTTGGAGCATTGGCTTGTTGGACTCTCTCCAAGGTCAATGTGAAGGGAGGTGAAGTTGGGTGCTATGCATATGATGCATACTTGTTAATGTGTTAACAACCCAATATTTGTGTGAACATTCAATTAGTTGATAACACAATATGATAGTTACATATACGTGATATGTAATTGGTATATTTGATACCTACCATCGTAGCTATGAACGACTTGTTGGACCCTCTCCAAGGTTGTTCTTATCTATGTTGGATATCAACCCATTCGAAGATGGACCTATGATATCCCGAATTGATTTTAAGGGTTTTTTAATTCGAAAAATGAATGGGATTTATAAATGTATGTTGATACATTTTAAATCATCTTTCTCATATATGCTCGATTTGTAATTCTAGGTTAATTGCTTGATCATGACGTCTTTAAACTTGTGCTCTATTTTGGATTCAAATAAGTTGACTGGGTCGAACTTCTTGGACTGGCTTAGAAATCTGAGAATTGTTCTCAAGGCAGAAAAGCTTGCGTATGTCCTCGAAGAGCCTCTTCCCAACCGTTCTAAGGATGATGCAACTCCAGACCAATTGTTGGCCTATCAGAAACATGTGACTGATTCTGAACTGGCGAGTTGCATCATGCTAGTCATGATGGTACCCGAGCTTCAGAAGAAGCATGAGAATATGGATGCTAATACTATAATCTTTCATCTTCATGAGTTGTTTGATGAGCAAGCAAGATCGAAAAGGTTCGAAGTCTCCAAGCTTCTCTTTGTTGGTGCAGGGGCACCAGATAATCGAACCTGTGTTTTGATTATGGAAAAGACACAAAGTTAAGTTTACATCATTATCTCATGAGCTAAATTGAGTGTGCAGAAAAGTACTAAAGCTGGAGCTGAAGGCTAGCGACAGTGGGAGGAAGCCACGGTGGTCGGGCGACACTCGAGTGACTTCGGAGGGAGCCGAAGGAATCGAGTGGAAGGCCGGAAGTGAGAGCTACAAAGTAAGTATTGAGGTAAGCTCGTGTGAGTGAGAGATGGTAAGGTCATGTCCTCTGTACGGGGATGACCGTAGGCGGCGATCCGACTAAGACTTCATGTGGAAGGTCTAGGTCGAGATCGGACGGTTAGAAACTGTCGCATTTACCATTTTCCGTGCTAACCTCTTACTGTAGGGAAGTGGCCAGGCTAGCAGTCAACTGCTGGACATTGGGCAGTCGACTGATGCTCATCAGTCGACTGATGGCGACGAATCAGCCTTTGCACTAGGTCAAAATGGGTAACATTTGATGCGGCCACTCCGTGATAAAATTTGTTACCACTTCGTGATCTGTTCCAAATTCTGAGGAGACATATTCTGAGGACAAACTCTATAAAAGGAGGGGAGGATTCCAACTTCAAAGATCATCAATATTATTCTTAAGTGCTCCTACAACGCTAAAGCTCCAACACTGTCATAACGCCGACACGACACCAAGCTTTCACCTTCTTCATCGGCAGCAGCAACAAGTAACATATTTTGTTATTGTATTCTTTTTTTTATTCATAACGAGGTGAGGTAGGCTTGTTGCCTCATCCTTGTACTTTCGGTTTTGTGATCGTTGTCTCCTACCTCCAACGAAGAGGAGACGTTATAGTGCTTTTCCCTCTGTATGCGGTCTAGGACCGTTAGGACCTTGGAGTAGCAACCGCTGGGTTATGAACCACGTAAAAATAAACATGTCTTTTTATTTTTCCGCTGTGCTTACTCGTGTATCAAACGAACGAACGAAAAGATTTACGCTCGCTATTCACCCCCGCCCCTTTAGCGATGCTTCTCGATACAACAATCTTCACCTCTAAGATGCAGGAACGTCCATTTATGGTGCAATTTGTGCTAAAGATGAATGGGTAAATCGAGCGATTAGCTACACTCAAGTTTGTGATGGATCATTAATTAAGTATTGACTTAATTCTACATTGTTCGCCCAAGAGTTACTCACAGTTTGTGATGAACTACCAGATGAACCAACTTGAATCCACCATTCCTGAACTCCTCAACATGCTGAAGACTATGGAACCTTCTATGAAGCATGAAGATAAGATGGTGTTGTTAGTTGATTCCTCAAAGAAAGGTTCTAAGGTGAAATCAAAGGAACAACATAAGGGGAAGAAGAAGGCTAAGAAGGCAAAACCAGCTCAAAAGGGCACTTGTCATCATTGTGGCAAGGAGGGCCATTGGCGAAGAAACTCCAAGATTTATCATGAGTACGTGAAGAAAAAGAAGGCATTTGATGCCCCATCCTCTTCAGGTATCTTCATTATTGATTATCATTCTATTTTCTTATACACTTGGGTATTGGATATTAAGTGTGGCTCACATATATGTAATGACATAAAGGGGCTAAGGAATAGAAGAAGACTCGTCAAGGGAGAATCAAATTTGTGAGTTGGAAATGGAGAAAAGATTGTTGCAATCGCTATCGGAACATATTTGTTGAAGCTCCCTACAGGACTTGTCTTAGAGATGGGTAATTTCTATTATGTTCCTTCGTTAATAAAGAACATTATTTCTATTTCCTACTTAAATAGAAATGGATACCATTTGACTTTTAGTAACAATTGTTGTTACATAATTTTGAATGGCGTTCTTTATGGGACTGGAACTTTATGCAATGGTATATATACGTTAGACGTAACCTATGACATTTTCAATATCGAAGTGAGCAATAAGTGTGCTCGGAAAAATAATCAATTAGCCTCCTACATGTGGCATTATCATCTTTGTCATGTAAGTAAGAAACGCATGTTCGAATTACACCGATGTAGAATTCTGAAATCGTTTGAATTTGATTTATTCGATACATATGAATCATGCTTAAAAGGCAAGATGACTAAGCTACCTTTTACTGGAAAAGGTGAACCGGTGGGAGAGTTGTCTAGTCTAATACATACTGATGTATGCGGACCTATGTCAACTCATGCTCTAGGAGGCTATAGCTACTTCATTACCTTTATCGATGATCACTCACGATTTGGGTATGTGTTCTTGATGAAACACAAGTCTAAAGTCTTTGAAAAGTTTAAAGAATTCAGAAATAAAGTAGAGAAACAACTTGGCAAAAGTATTAAAATACTTCGAAATAATCGAGGTGGTGAATGCTTGAGTCAAGAGTTTCTGGATTATCTAAGGGACAATGGTATATTGTCTTAATGGACTCCGCCATATACACCACATCATAATGGTGTATCTGAGAGGCGAAATCGAACCTTGTTGGACATGGTTAGGTCGATGATAAATCATACGAATATTCCCAAGTCTTTTTGGGGCTATGCACTTCAGACAGCTATTTACTTGCTAAACAGAGTCTCGACCAAGGTAGTCTCTACTACTCCATATGAGATATAGAATAGTAAGAAACCTCATTTGTCTTACTTGAAGATATGGGGTTGTCCTGCTTATGTGAAGCGGACTGTATTAGACATATTGGATGCTGAGTCTGATAAATGTCTATTTATTGGATACCCTAAGGAAATGAGGGGTTACCAATTCTATCATCTTATGAAACAAAAGGTGTTTGTTTCAAGGCATGCTGTGTTTCTAGATAAAGAGTTTCTCTTGCAAGAAAACAGTGGGAGTGTCGTTGAACTTGAGGAGGTTCAAGAGACTCCAATAGACATTGATGAGATACCTAGTCAAGCATCACAACCGATAACTCAATGTGATGAGCCATCGGATGAACCTATTGTAACACCACATCTTTGTAGATCTAGTAGAACACACAACATGTTGGTGCAGGGGCACTAGATAATCGAACCTGTGTTTTGATTATGGCAAAGATACAAAGTTAAGTTTACATCGTTATCTCACGAGCTAAATCGAGTGTGCAGAAAAGTACTAGAATTGGAGCTGAAGGCTAGCGACACCCGGAGGAAGCCGCGGTGGTTGGGCGACACTCGAGTGACTTCGGAGGGAGCCGAAGGAATTGAGTGGAAGGCCGGAAGCGAGAGCTACAAGGTAAGTATCGAGGAAAGCTCGTGTGAGTGAGAGATTGTAAGGTCGTATCCTCTTTACGGGGATGACCGTAGGCGGCGATCCGACTAATACTTCCTGTGGAAGGTCTAGGTCGAGATCAGATGGTTAGAAACCATCGAATTTATCATTTTCTGAGCTAACCTCTTACTGCACGGAAGTGGCGGTGTGATCATTCGGCATCACGGCCATTAGGCGATCGATCGATGCTCATCGATCGATGATGGGAGTCATCGATCGTGATGCTCATCGATCGGTGATCGAAGTCATCGATCGGCGATGGCGGCGAATCTTATACAACTTCGTGATCTGTTCCGAAAAAAGAGGAGAAATATTCAGAGGGCAAAATCTATAAAAGGACAGGTGGATTCCGACTCCAATCATCATCAAGTTTATTCATCAAGTGCTCCTATAACGCCAACGTTCCAACACCGTCATAACGCCGACGCGACAACAAGTTCAGATCTTCTTCGTCGGTAGCAGCATCTAGTAATATATTTTGATATTGTATTCATTGTTTTTATTCGTAACGAGGTGAGGTAGGCTTGTTGCCTCATCCTCGTACATTCGGTTTTGTGATCATTGTCTCCTACCTCCAACGAGGAGAAGACGTTATAGTGCTTTGCCCTCCGTACGCGGTCTAGGACCGATAGGGCCTTGGAGTAGCAATCGCTGGTTTGTAAACCAAGTAAAAAAAACCTGTCTCTTTATTTTCCACTGCTCTTATTCATTTAATTATCTACTCGAACGAAACATCGAAAAGATTTACGATCGCTATTCACCCCCCCCCTCTAGCGATGCTTCTCGATCCAACACAACATTCCTGAGAGATATGGATTTCTCGTAAGTAAATTGAATGACGTGTTATTTATTGATGATGAGGAGCCTACTAGTTATGAAGAAGTTCTGAAAAGTTCACAAAGGGACAAGTGGCTTGAAGCCATGAAGTCGAAAATGAATTTCATGTATGTAAATCAAGTTTGGAACTTGGTGGACCCACCTGAAGGCATTAAGCTTATAGGGTGCAAGTGGGTTTTCAAGATGAAAACCGATATGGATGGTAATGTGATTACCTATAAGGCTAGAATAGTGGCAAAAGGCTATCGTCAGAAGCAAGGTGTTGATTATGATGAGACATATTCACCAGTAGCTATGCTTAAATCCATTCGGATGCTCCTGGCCATAGTGGCTCATTATGATTATGAGATATGGCAGATGAATGTAAAAATGGCTTTCCTTAATGGAAACCTACTCGATGACGTGTATATGATACAACTTGAGGGTTTCAAATCAGTTGATAAAACCAAGGTATGCAAACTTTGACGATCCATATATGGACTGAAGCAAGCATCCAGGAGTTGGAATATCCATTTTGATGAGAAAATCAAAAGGTTTGATTTCTCACAAAATCCAGACGAACCCTGTGTGTACAAGAAGGCTAGTGGGAGTGCAGTCGTGTTCCTAGTATTGTATGTCGATGACATATTACTTATAGGAAATTATATATCTGTCTTACAGTCAGTCATAATTTGGTTATCTAAAATATTCTCCATGAAAGACCTGGGAGAAGCGACCTACATCCTCGGGATTAAGATATATAGAGATAGATCGAAATAGTTGCTTTGTCTTTTGTAGTCTATATATATAGACCGAGTGCTAAAGAGATTTAGCATGTCGGAATCCAAGAAAAATTTCACTCCCATCAGGCATGTGATACACCTTTCGAAGTCTATGTGCCCACGCATAGAAGACGAGAGAATTTGCATGAGTAAGATCCTCTATGCATCCGTAATACGATCTATCATGTATGTTATGTTATGTACGAGGCCCAATGTATCGTATGCTCTGAGTGTCATGAGTAGATACCAGTCTGATATAGGAATGGATCATTGGGCAACTATTAAGAGAATCCTTAAGTACTTGAGAAGAACTAAGTATGTGTTTCTAATATATGGAGAGAGTGATATGGTAATACGCGGGTATACGGATGTCAGCTTCCAGAAAGACAAGGATGATTCTAGGTCTCAGTCTAGATACATATTCACCTTGAATGGAGGCACAATAAATTGGAAAAGCTTCAAGCAAGATACTGTAGCAGATTCTACCACTGAGGCAGAATACATTGCAGCTTCGGAAGGAACAAAGGAAGCAGTTTGGATCAAGAAGTTCATCTCTTAACTTGGTGTGGTACCAACCATTGTTAAAGCAATACTAATATACTGCGACAATAATGGAGTGATTGAATAGGCAAAAGAGCCAAGGTCTCATCAATGATCCAAACATGTGCTTCGATGCTATCATCTAATTAGAGAGATCATCAGTAGGAATTGTTAGGGCAATCAACCCGTGATAAGGTTTTGATGTGTGTGGAAAAGGGTTTAAGTTAGGTTGTTATTGTGATATGATATGTGCGTTGGAGTCTTGCAGGACTTAGTAATTCGCACATGGAGCCTTGGCGAGTTTCACCTCTCATGACTCGGTCCTTGAGTCGGTGAAGGATGGCTTTGCGGAAGTCGTGCGCTTGGAGCATCCGAGGGACCGTCGGACGAGGAGCTTGGAGTGAAGCCGGAGGAAGTAGACTTCAGGACGAGAGGTGAATGATGGCGCTGTAGAGCCATGCGCTTGGCACATCTGAGGGACGTGGCTGGATGAAGATAACTTCAAAGGCGAGGAACTCCGAGGGATGAGAGTGAGCGAATATAACCCGGGAAGGGGTAGTGCTCCTAGGTGAAACTTGGTCATTTGGCTAAGTGTCGGATGAGTTTTCCCGACATCAGTCGACTGCCATGGAATGGCAGTCGACTGCTCTGAGTTGAAAGGATTCGACTGGTATCCGACTGAGTGCCTTTTGGGCCAGCGATCGATCATGTGTTGCGGTCATTTCGAAGACTCATCGATCGCTAATGGCGTGATCGGTAGTCAAGAGGGTTTGGGCCACAAAACCGCTCGTAGCCGACTGGGCAGTCGACTATGAGGCATCAGTCGACTGATGGATACATCAGTCGACTGCCAAGGGTTTCGTTGGACTGCAACGGTCGGGATCTGACATGTTCAGAAGCCGTTGTAGTGGCAACAGTTGACTGCCAAGGGCAGCAGTCGACTGGTAGCGGCCAACGGGAAGAAATCATCCCTCTCTATAAAAAGAGAGGGTGTTAGGCTTTGGGAGGCTAATGCTTCTATTCTAAACATATCCCAAAGTGCCCAAATGAATTTCCTCCTCTTCCTTGTGCTTATATTCATCTTATTGCAAGAGGAGTGATTTTGTAAGAAAATGTTACCTCCACCTAGCTTTGTACAAAGAAGAGAATAGTGAAAGCTTGCGGAGTGATTCACCGTGGATGAATCGGACCGTGGATTAGTGGCGTAGCCGTGAACCACATTACATCCCTTGTTAGCGCTTGTATTCCTGTTTATTTATATTTGCTTGTCTTGTTTAGTATTCCGCTTGCGCTAACGATTTTGTAGACGAGCAAATTCCATCATCGTACGAAGAGGGCTATTCACCCCTCTCTAGCCGACCACATCTACACTTCATCGATCCTACAAGTGGTATCAGATCCAAGGAAAGCTTGTCGAGGACTAACCGCCACAACAAGCACATTCAAGAATGGTCGGCTCCAACATTCACCCACCAAAATTTGAAGGTGAATTCTCTTGGTGGAAAAAGAGAATGGAGGTATTTTTCGAAATCGATTTCGAAATTCTTTTAATTATTGAAAACGGTTTCGAATTGCCTAGGGATGAAGAAGGGGATCCATTGAAGAAATCAAGGTGGAGCAAGAGGCAAAGGGAAGAATACTTGGCAAATTCAAAGGCCAAGCACCACCTCTACAATGTACTCCCTCAACAAGAAGTGAATAGGATAGGGGAATGCTCTAGTGCCAAGGAGATGTGGGAGAAGCTAGTAGAGCTTCATGAAGGTACCTCGGAGACCAAGCTTGCAAGAAGAGACCTCCTCCGCTCCCAACTATCAAACATCAAATTAGAAAAGGGAGAAAAGGTAACTTCACTACACTCTAGATTTAAAGAGATAATAACCGGTTTATCTAGTGTAGGGGAGAAGCTTTCAAATAGGGACATGCTCATGAAGGCTATAGATGTCTTTCCCCGGTCATCAAGATGGAGCTCTATGGTGGATTCTTTTTACATCTCCAAGAACCTAGAAGTTAGCACCTTGGAGGAATTTTTCTCAATCATGGAGCTCCATGAAACAAGACTTGAAGGAATAATAGAATAGTCAAGAATTCAACCTTTAAGAGTAGTGGCACTTTTGGCCAACAAGGGGAAGACGAAGATGGAGACCCCCTCCTCCTCCGATGAAGCTTTCTCCTCCTCCTCCATGGATAGCACGGAAGAAGCCTATATGGTAAGGAGGGTAAGGAGGGTAAGGCGTGCATTAAAAGATTTTAAATTTAATAAATCTAATGATAGGAGGAGAAGACCAAGGGGGAAGGTTATTTTCTACAATTGCCAAGGGGAGGGACATATAAGGGATAATTGTCCCCTCTTGAACAAGAGCAAAGAGGAGAAGAGAAAGAAGGAAGAAAAGAAGAAGAAAAAGGGGAGCAAGAAGAAGGAAGAAGAGAAGAAAGCCAAGGAGAAAGGGAAGACAAAAGAACTCAAAGCAAGGACATGGGATGATCCCTCTTCATCATCATCATCATCATCCGAAGAGGAAGAACATGTTTACTCCAACCTCGCTTTGATGGCGTTTGATGACCTAGACTCTTCTTCCTCCGAAAATGAAGAAGCAAGATCAAGTGAGGATAGCTCAAGTGAAGGGGGAGCTTCTTCTACATCCTCATCAGAAGAAGAAGATTTGGTAAGTAAGGTAACAAATCTTTCCCCCAAGAAAGTTATGTCAATTATCTCTAGCCTCACTAAGGATTTATTTAGAGCCAAGAAAAAGAACAAAAGCATGCTTGATCAAATTAAGGACTTAGAAGAAAAATTAGAAAAAGCATGCTTAAATGTAAATGATAATATTTCTTCTAGCTTAAATGATGCATGCTCACATGAATATATGTCATTTAATGTTTGTGATGCATGTATGGATGAAAATAGGCCCTTAAGGGAAAAAGTAGATCATTTGAACAAAGCCCTAGAAAAATTTACAATAGGCTCCAATACTCTTAACATGATAATTGGGAGCCAAAGGGCAAGCTTCAACAAGAAAGGCCTAGGTTATAAGGAAAATAAAAATAAAAAGGCCTATAAATGCTTAATTGCTAGGGGTCAAAACAAAAAGAAGGAAATAACTAGAAAATGGATCCCTAAGGAGTATTTAGTGAACCCAATAGGAAAGAAATTATTTTGGGTTCCTAAATCCATCCTAAAGGTTTAGGAAAACCCTAGGATAGTCAACCATAAGGATTTCACCTATATCATATTTTTGGTTGACTTAGGATGGCGGGACAACATTTTTGAAATAGTGTTAGGTGATGATAATGCACCTATAAATAGATAAATCATGTTTTAGGTGATATTTGTCTTATTATCATGATGTAATACCTAATGCATGATCACAATTTGATGAATACACTTGTTTCATGATCATAATATGGAATTCATACATATATGTCTTTATGATCATGTGGAATGATAGAATGATACTTAACCTTGATAGAATTGCATGAAAATAATGGTTAAGTATATAAAAATACCTTTAGGATGCATCTCACACTCACCATAGGCTACCTTGATTGAAAACTTAGCATGAGTGAGATGTTAGGATGATACAAATGTCCACTAATGCCTATGACATTTAGATGGTCATTTAAAGTATCAAAATAACAATAATAGACAATCATGGGGAAGACTTATGTTTAATTCATAGACATATTGCCCAAAGATCATGGTTGGATATTTCATATGTTTTCAAAACAATTTCTTACTTTAAAATCTGCATGTTCATGTTTTGAAACAATCCAAAGCAAAACTAGGTGTTAAAATGGATACAAACTTGATCAAAACACTAGTTATTTTTAAAGCTTTTGGATCTTTGAAAATATAATATTTTTTCATGGAAAACTATTTTTCATTGATAAAGAACCCTAAAAGAAATTTGTTCCCCAAAATTTCACTATTTTTCGAATTTTTTGGAATTTATAGTGCATTTCTAAAATTCATCCAGAAAATCAAAAATTCGGATTTCATTGTGCCAGTCGATTGCCATACTGATAGCAGTCGACTGCTCACCTGAAAAACTACCTAGCAACTTCTGATACACGGTTTTAAGTCATGTTTTTGGTTTATGTTTCTCTCTAGACTTGATGCCATGCTGTATAAACTTTGTTAATTATTTTTTATGGTGTCAAAGGGGGAGAAATATATATGTTTAAGTAAGGGGGAATTATATTTAGGGGGAGTTTCATGGGAGTTTCATGTATTAAGGGGGAGAGTTGCTAATCATGTTATTTACATGCTTTCCTTTCTTAATATTTTATCAAATGTTTTTACCTAACTTTAACGAATTGCCACACATCAAAAAGGGGGAGATTGTTAGGACAATCAACCAGTGATATGGTTTTGATGTGTGTGGCAAAGGGTTTAAGTTAGGTTGTTATTGTGATTTGATATGTGCGTTGGAGTCTTGTAGGACTTAGTAATTCGCACATGGAGCCTTGGCGAGTTTCACCTCTCATGACTCGGTCCTTGAGTCAGTGAAGGATGGCTTTACGGAAGTCGTGCGCTTGGAGCATCTGAGGGACCGCCGGACGAGGAGCTTGGAGTGAAGCCGGAGGAAGTAGACTTCAGGGCAAGATGCGAAGGATGGTGCTGCAGAGCCGTGTGCTTGGTGCATCCGATGGACGTGGCCGGACGAAGATAACTTCGAATGCGAGGGACTCCGAGGGATGAGAGTGAGCAAATATAACCCGGGAAGGGGTAGTGGTCCTAGGTGAAACTTGGCCATTTGGCTAAGTGTCAGATGAGTTTTCCCGACATCAGTTGACTGACATGGAATGGCGATCGCTCAATCGAATATTCGGTAGTATCCGTGAGTGGTTTTGGGCTAGCGATCATTGCCATGTGTTGGCGATCATTGCCAAGATATCGATCATTCTTGATACGATGATCGGTAGTCAAGAGGGTTTGGGCCACATAACCGCTCATAGCTGATTGGGCAGTCGACTATGAGGCATCTGTCGACTGATGGATACATTAGTCGACTGCCAAGGGTTCCGTTGGACTGCAACGGTCGGGATCTGACGTGTTCAGAAGTCATTGTAGTGGCGGCAGTCGACTGCCAAGGGCAGTAGTCGACTGGTGGCGGCCAACGGGAAGAAATCAGCCCTCTCTATAAAAAGAGAGGGTGTTGGGCTTTGGGAGGCTAATGCTTCTATTCTAAACATATCCCAAAGTGCCCAAACGAATTTCCTCCTCTTCCTTGTGCTTATATTCATCTTATTGCAAGAGGAGTGATTTTGTAAGAAAAGGTTACCTCCACCTAGCTTTGTGCAAAGGAGAGAATAGTGAAAGCTTGCGGAGTGATTCACCGTGGACGAATCGGACCGTGGATTAGTGGCGTAGCCGTGAACCACGTTACATCCCTTGTTAGTGTTTGTATTCCTATTTATTTATATTTGCTTGTCTTGTTTAGTATTCTGCTTGCACTAACGATTTTGTAGATGAGCAAATTCCATCATAATACGAAGAGGGCTATTCACCCCCCCCCTCTAGCCGGCCACATCTACACTTCATCGATCCTACAAGAATGAAATACAAATCGAGAAGATTCCCACTGAAAGGAACTTAGCGGACCCTTTACCTAAGGCCTTACCTCAAAGTAAGTTTGAGGGTCATGTTAGAGCTTATGGTATTGTATACTGTGGTGATTGGTATTATTCCAAGTGGGAGTTTGTTAGTTATATATAATAGGTGTCCTAAGGCAATTGCCTTATGGTTGTACCATTTATTTGATAAATAAAGATTCACTATTTCAGTGTACATGTTTTCATGTATTTGATTGGATCTTAAACTCATTTACTGAATGTCCGCAATACGATTCACAGCAGGAGAGAATTTGTGATTGGATCACAACTAGTGAGTATCTCTACATGTGTAATTGTGATGTATTTGAATTATCCCAAGTCGATGAATTGATGCATTTGGACGCCATCAATTCTGTTGAGACTAGCACGAGTTATACTCTTTGGTTTATCCAAGCAGTTGTTTCTCACTGGCTGGAGACATTGGGATATCCAAAGTTAACCATGGATGCTAGTTATGGTAACTAGTATATTGGAGTGATCATCTGTAAGACTTCATATGGTTCTCTGCATATACAGATATGTCAATGAAGTTCTTACTGCAACTTAAGTGTAATGTTCCTTCGACTTGCGGTGTTCAAGTCATCTTGGTCATGGAGACTTATGCTTTGACATCTTAAGCGAGCATCTCCGAGGAGATGTGGATCCGGGATGATTAGGGATAAGTCGAAGTGCCCGAAGGTGTTTGAATAGCCTATAATGGATCCACCACTCTTTGCGAGGAGATGTATACCCTGTGGCCACTAATTGGATTGTTACTAAAATCTTTGGCCAAAGCATTACATGTTTAGAGTATGATATGAGGAAATGATACTTGGGCTAGGTGTGACGTAGTCAGCCTAGTGGGGACTGACACATAGACCATGTCCTGAACCAAGTGGGTATAAGATGCATGAAGGGAATGGGGTACGATTCACTGTAGCTTCTAAAAGGTTTTAGAAGTTGTTCTAGGGTCAACCATTGATTTTTTGATTAATTGGGGATCATGATATACTACTAGGTGTCACTCTTGATCATTCTATAGTTGATGGTTAATTATAAATGGCCAACATAAACTGGGAACCTCTGACCACACGCACTACGAGTGTTATCCGAAGGATTTAAAACGAGCTTGAGAATGGGATTCTCAGATCGAGAGAGACTTGGTTTGGTTGTACCAAACAATGAGCAAACATGAAATTGTTTCAGTCACATCGGAAGAATGAAAGGGCGGAGTCTTTGGAAGACATGATGGATGAACCAAATTGGTTTGGTTCTAATCCAATGGTGGAAAATAAACCAAAGGGGTTTGGTTTGTTTTAAACGAATGAACCAAAATTGGTTTGGTTTATTTTAACTTAAAATAGACCAACACGGTTTGGTTTATTTTAACTTAAATTAATGGAGCGGGTTAACGGGTTTTGGTTGTGAACCAATAACCGTTGAGAGAAGGTTTCTTGATGGTCAAGAAACACGTTCTATATAAGTAAGAGGGTTGAGACAAATTTTGTAGACGAGTTAAGATTTGTGAAACCCTAGTCGCTTTCTCTTCTCTTCTCCTGTCTTGTGCGCCACCCACCATTGGTGTCGCCACCACCCAAGTTTGGCCGCCTACTCCATGCTGCCCGACCACCGGTAGTCGACCATCCTCGACTAGCGGCTCAAATCGTCGACCCGGTGACCTTGGTGCCCTTTCTAAAAAAATAAGTTTGTGAAACTTGTTTTGTGATCATCTCTCGATCAAAATGTTTTTAATGCGAGACTAGTATCTCTTGTCAAGGCGGGGCTCATAGCTTGAGAAGTTATCCTGACGATACTCTGCGTGGACTCGGATATAGGAAAAACTTGTGAAGGTCGCTAAGGTTGATGCCCTTTCCGCTACGTGTTATTCGTCAGGTATAACTAGTGTAATTTTCTTTATTGCAAAATTTTAAATGTACGATTATGTCTACACTATTGTATCCTGCATGCGTGTGGTGTGTGATATAATAAGTTAGTTATTATGCATTTTTATTTGCTTCCATTGTACATGTTTACAAAACATGTTCAAACACACACCCACGTCGGTCCCCCAGAAACAAAACAAATAGATTGCATCGATTCAATGGTCCAAGGGGAGCTAGTACTAAAATTGTATCCTCTACTTCTTGATTTAGCTTTGCATGCTTAGTTACATTTTGTTTTAATTTTTAGAACATCTAGATAGGGTCAATAGTTAGTCAACCTTGATAACATAGTATCAGGATGCGGCGAGATGATAGTACGTTAGGGAAATGAGGTCCTGTGTATCTGAGCTAGATAAGGAGTATCTAGCTTGGTGCACTCGGCTAAGTTGAACTAGCTGAAGCTACCTCGCCACATCCTAAACTAGTTAGACCAAGAAGTAACCCTAAGTGACTTAAGTGAACATTTTCTTGAAATTTGCTTTGTCTAAGGAAGTGGTCGTTGTTCCGATCAAAGAAGGCTCTATGCCTCGCCACAACCTGGAAGGCATTTTCTCGAAAAGTTTGCTTAATGATCTAAAGGTTAAATCTGAATCTAACCCAAGGTTGATTATCTTCAAATAACTAAATTTAATCAAGTTAAAATTGAAGTCATCTCACAAAACATATAAGGATAAAATGTTTGATCGTGTAGAAAGAGTGAGATGATTCCTAGGTTAAAACTTTCAAACAACTTTAAAATTCCAATATCCTATCCGACTACTATATGTGTAGGATCAATGGATGTTGGACAGTGGGTGCTCCCGACATATGATCGGAGATCAACTAAAGTTTTCGAAGCTCAGATTCAAAAACCATGGATCGGTAGAATTCGGAAACAATAGGAAGCTCAAAATCATCGGATCAAATGATATTGAGCTAAACTCTAACTTCATAATTCGTCAAGTACTTTTAGTTGAACTTTTTTGATTTAATATTCTTAGTGTTCGTTAATTGTGTGACAACAACTATAAGGTCATCTTCTTACAAAATGAATGCCTAATTAAAAATAATGATACCTCAAAAACTATACTTAAGGGAACTAGGAATAGTAACATTTATACAATCAATTTACCTAACTCCTCAACCAAGTGTCTAATGACACAGCAAGAGGAATCCTGGTTGTGGCACCGATGACTTGGCCACTCTCATATAAGACTCATACATAAAATGAGTCAGAGTGATTTAGTTAGAGGTTTACCCAACCTAAATAACCTGAAAGATAAAATATATAATGCTTGTCAACAAGGTAAGCAAACTAGGACTTCGCATCAACTAACTAATCAAGAAAGAACAAAAAGTGTACTTGAGCTCCTACACTTAGATCTCATTGACTCTCATGGAGCCAAGTCACTAAACGGAAGCCAATATTGTCTAGTTATAGTCGATGACTACTCTAGGTTCACATGGGTTAGGTTTTTAAAACATAAAAGTGAAACCTTAGATCAACTCACCAATTTATGCAAACTAATAGAAAATGAAAAGAATCTTAAGATAAAAAGAATTAGAAGTGATCATGGTGGTGATTTCGAAAACCATAGGTTCACCTACTTTTGCAACCAAAATGAGTATCACCATGAGTTCTCCTGCCCTAGGACTCCTCAACAAAATGGTTTTTTTGAACGTAAGAATAGAATCCTACAAGAAGCCGCTAGAATTATATTAAACGAATTCAACTTACCTAATAGGTTTTGGACAGAAGCGATCAATACGGCCTGCTATGTTCAAAATAGGATTCTATTAGATAAAAGACACCTTAGAACATCATATGAAATTTATTAGGAAAAATTACCAAACATTAAGTATTTTAGGGTTTTTGGATGTAGCGTACACATATTAAACACTAAAGATTACTTAGGGAAATTCACCTTTAAAGCTAGTATCGGAACTTTTCTAGGATACTCAACCACTAGTAAAGCATATTGGGTATATAACAATGAAACCCTAAAAATTGAAGAAACAATCAACGTAGTATTTGATGAAGAAAACAAAATCACAAAATCCGATGTAGAATTGATTAATGAACAAATTGAAGTTAGATCTAAACCTAACTCACAAAATGAATCTAGTGTAGGTTCTAACCCAAATCAATCTAGGTTACAAGCAAACCATCCTATTGATCAAGTAATAGGAGATCCTAATTTAGGGGTTCGAACTAGAGCATCCTATAGGAACCTAAGCTAAATTTCACTCATCTCAAAAATCGAACCCAAAACAATTGAACAAGCTCTTCTTAACCCCGATTGGATTATAGTTATGCAAGAATAGTTAGCTCAATTTACTAGGAGTCAAGTTTGGGAATTAGTACCCCCTCCTAAAGGAAAAATAATAATTGGAACAAGGTGGGTATTTCGAAAAAAACTTGATGATAAGGGA
Organism: Wurfbainia villosa; assembly: GCA_025175895.1. NCBI lineage: Eukaryota > Viridiplantae > Streptophyta > Magnoliopsida > Zingiberales > Zingiberaceae > Wurfbainia > Wurfbainia villosa. The sequence goes on along the minus strand of CM046004.1, from coordinate 20,402,624 downwards.
GAAGTTGTTAGGAATAAAGTTAGGTTAGTTGCTAAAGGATTTAGTCAAGTAGAGGGGTTAGACTATGATGAAACATATGCACCCGTAGCTAGACTTGAATCGATTAGAATGTTATTAGCCTACGCTGCACATTGAGAATTCAAACCATTTCAAATGGATGTTAAGTCAATGTTTTTGAATGTATTTATTAAGGAAGAGATTTATGTTAGCCAACCACCTGGATTTGAAAGTTTAGACAAACCTCACCATGTCTTCAAACTTAGAAAAGCCTTATATGGATTAAAGCAAGCTTCTAGAGCTTGGTTTGAAAGGATTTCAATTTACTTAAGTCTAAGGGATTTAATCAAGGTTTAGTTGACCCAACCCTTTTTGTAAAGACCATAGAAAAGAAATCTTTATTGCACAAATTTATGTAGACGACATAATTTTTGGAACAACTAATTCAATGCTTCTAAATGAGTTCATTTCACTAATGGAAAGTGAATTCAAAATTAACTTAGTAGGTGAGCTTACTTTCTTCTTAGGGTTACAAATAAAACAAACTAGAGAAGGAATTTTTTTACACCAACGTAAATATGCTAAAGAATTAATTAATAGATTTGGAATGCAAAACGCTAAGGAAATTAATACACCAATGGCTACCAATGTAAACATAGGAGAAGACTTAGAAGGAAAAGCAATCGATTTAAAGTACTATAGGAGCATGATAGGTAGCCTTCTGTACCTAACTGCGAGTCGACTTGATATACTCTTTGCAGTAAGTATGTGTGTGAGATTTCAATCTTGCAAAATGGAATCGCACCTAATTCTAGTCAAACGAATTTTTAGATACCTAAAAGGAACACTAAATGTAGGAATTTGGTACCCTATATCGAGCGAGTTTGAACTAATCAGCTACTCCGACTCGGATTATGCCGGTAGTAAACTCAATAGGAAGAGCACGAGTGGATGTTGCCAACTCCTAGGCTCGAGTCTAGTTAGCTGGTGCAGTAGAAAGTAACATTGTATTTCCTTATCTACCAACGAAGTCGAATATGTAGCAATGGGTGAGTGTGTAGCTCAACTTCTTTGGATGAAGCACACTCTCCAAGACTTTCATTTAAGCTTTAGTAACACTCTTAATTGATAATATTAGTTCTATTTAACCTAACTAAGAACCCAATTTGTCACTCTAGAACCAAACACATAGAGGTTAAACACCACATTATACGAGAACACATAGCAAATGGAACTATAAAACTCGAGTATGTTGAGTCGAAATCGAACCTAGCGGACATTTTCACGAAATCCTTACCCGAAGCAGAATTTAGTGTGCTTAGACGAAGATTAGGAATCTGCATAGTAGAGTAGGACTTAACTCTTATTTATACTCTATCTTTATTTTTCATGCTACATGGAACTAGCTTAGGGTTTACCTTAGAAAGCATGCACTTATAAATTTAAGGAGCCAACACATCTCACAACACATAGGTTCAATGTGTTTGTATACTGAGTCACGTAGATGGGCGTGAGATGTTAGGACCTTACTCATGATTCCAGATGTAGATCTAGTGCATCGATATGAATCATGGAGTATAATTATTTACATTAACCAACTCTAATCAAGGCTTATTGATTATTTTATGTCAATTAAGTCAAAAAGAGTTGAACATGTTATTAGTTGAATTTATATTGAAACTATTATTTTCAAAATTAAAAGGGATGTGCTTGGACTTATTTTCTAAAGTTTCTTACAAACCCCCAAATATTTTCGATTTATAGCAAAAGGGGGAGAAGAGAATCAAAAGTTAAGGAATCAAAAGTTTCTTTTGATAACTTGACTTTCTTTAAGTAGAAACGTTAAGGGGGAGAGATAAGTTTTTTTTTAAAAACACACCTAAGGTCGAGGGGGAGGATTTGAAAAAAAAGGACTTATTAATCACACTTACTATTTCATTACTATTTCATTCATACTAACTCATGTTTACTACATGATACTTGTGCTTACTTACTCATACTCATGTTTACTACATGTTTGCTTCATACTTACACTTGCTTACTTATATTTCATGCTTACTCATGCTTGTTACTACTATTCTTTTTATGCCTAAATTTCCTTAACTTTGAATTGGTTTGTCATAGATCAAAAAGGGGGAGATTGTTGGTGCAGAGGCACCAGATAATCAAACCTAGGTTTTGATTATGGCATAAGGTCAAAGTTAAGCTATTATTGTTATCTCATGTGTTGGCTTGAGTGTGCAGGAAATGATTAAGCTAAGCTAAAGGTCAACGACACCCAGAGAATCTCAGGACAAGAAACCGTGGTGGTCGGGCGATACTAGGAGAACCTCGTGGAGTCGAGGAACCATGGTGGCGACCGGAAGCTAAGCGACAGGTCAGGAGGACCAAAGCTAAGCATTGAGTGCAGAGTAATAGTGAGGATGTTGTTAGTGTCTATAAGATCCACATATCTCCACAATGGTATGATATTATCCACTTTGGGCCCAAGCCTTCATGGTTTTATTTTTGGGCTTTACCCAAAAGACCTCACACCAATGGAGATATCTTTTAATCTTATAAGCACATGATCTTTTCCATGTCTTACCAATGTGACACTTTGATTGTATTCCCAATACTCCAACAATCCCCCCCCCTCAAATGAATGACCAAATTAACCCCCCCCTCAAGTCTATCCGTCCTCGAAGGACATTCTCTGTTTGATGTCCGATCTTCAACCAACTAGAACTTCCTACCAACTGTCTGGCCCTCCTAACCCAACTAGACTTCCTGCCAGTTGTCTAGCTCTTCTGGCCCAACTGGACTTCCTGCCAATTGTTCAATCCTTCTGACCCAACTGGACTTCTTGCCTAGTGTCTGGTTCTCTTGATCCGGACATGGGAGCTCCACTTTCTTCGTTCGAGGTTCATGGCTTGACATGAACCATGGCTCTGATACCAATTGTTAGTGCTTATAAGATCCACATATCTCCACAATGGTATGATATATTCCACTTTAGGCTCAATCCCTCATGGTTTTGTTTTTGGGCTTTACCCAAAAGGCCTCACACCAATGAAGATATCTTTTAATCTTATAAGCACATGATCTATTCCATGTCTTACTAATGTGGGACTTTGATTGTATTCCCAATACTCCAAAAGATGTGTCCTCCGTACAAGGATGAACTTAGGCGGTGATCCAACTAAGACTTCTGGGGGAAGGTCTAGGTCGTGATTGGACGGTAAGGAACCGTTGTAATGTCTATTACTCGACATTTTTGTGGTAACTCTATGTTTCAAGTTAAGTAACCAGGCCAACAGTCGACTGAAGGCTATTGGCAGTCGACTAATCTTACCATCAGTAGACTATTGAGGGTCATCAGTCGATTGATATTCAAATTGGTCATCTCAAAGAAAGTCAAGATAAGCTCCACCAAAATTGGGGATATGAGGAGCTTTGATCCAGATCTGGATCTCAATGAGCTAGGTTTTGAAGGGCTATAAAAGAAGGGAGGTTTCACCCTTTTAGATTATCAATTCTTGCTCCTAAAGTGCTCCCACAATGCCAAGGTTCAACGACAACAATACGCCACCGTAACGCCGACGTGATGTCAAACTTCTAATCTCTTTGTCGGTAGTTTAATTTAAGTTATCTTATTTTACTTGTTTTCCTTTGTTGTATTCGAGCTTTTATCACAAAGCGGAGAGGTAGGCTTGTTGCCTCTTCCTCTATCTTTTGGTTCCTTGTAATCGTCATCTCCTACCTCCAACGAGAAGGAGACTTTTAGTGGATTTCCCTACCGTATGTGGTCTAGGATCGCGGGACCTTGGAGTAGCAACCTTTCGGTTGTGAACCAAGTAAAAAAGAAAGTGTCTCTTTACTTTTATCTTTAATTTCATTTCCGCAACAATACTCAAGGTTTTGACAAAACGAAAAAGAAAAGGTTTTTCAATCACTATTCACCCCCCCCCCTCTAGCGACTCTCTGATCCAACAGTTTTCCATGTCTTACCAATGTGAGACTTTGATTGTATTCCCCATACTCCCAACAATCCCCTCCTTAAATGAAGGACCACATTGAGCCATCCCTCAAGCTTATCTATCCTCGAAGGACTTCCTCTGCTTGATGTCCGATCCTCAACCCACCAGGACTTCTTACCAACTGTCTGGTCCTCCTGACCTAGCTGAACTTCCTGCCAGTTGTCGAGCCCTTGTAGCCCAATTGGACATTCTTTTAGTTGTTCGGTCCTCTCGACCCAACTGGACTTCTAGCTTGGTGTCTGGTTCTCTTGATCCGGACATGGGAGCTCCACTTTTTTTCATTTGAGGTTCATGGCTTAACATGGACCATGACTCTGATACCAATTGTTAGTGCCTATAAGATTCACATATCTTAGCAATGGCATGATATTGTCCACTTTAGGCCTAAGCCCTCATGGTTTTATTTTTGGGCTTTACCCAAAAGGTCTCAAACCAATGGAGATATCTTTTTATCTTATAAGCACATGATCTTTTCCATGTCTTACCAATATGAGACTTTAATTATATTCCCCATACTCCCAACAAGATATACTTTGGAAAATATTGGAAAGGTGAAAATCCATTAGATATGGATTAGGAGAGTTGTTTAGGGTGAGAATTAAATTTTAAGGTGTGTGAATGTTCAAGTTTGAACTTTTTCCCTTAATTTTGATGGTTTAGTATTCCTATTGGCTTAGGAACTCTCCAAGGACATTGTTGGTACAATGGTCAAGGGGGGAGGTTATCTATCAAGAGATGATGGATGAGTTTTTCTTCAAAGGGGAAAATTTGGAGAAGGATTTCCTCACATTTAGTGGTATGGGACTTATCACTAGAAAGAGTGAAGGCATCCAAAGTGTTTTTGGACCAAGGGAAAGAATGTAAGATCTCATTGGGATATGAGACATTAATACCCTTGGGGGGAGCCTTTTTGATGTATGCCAAAAGGGGGGGGGGGGAATTGATGACTTGAGTTAGGTAGCCTAACTCATAGGTTTTGTCAAACATCAAAAAGGGAGAGATTGTTGGTGTAATCGACCCAGGTCACGATTGACCAGAATCGAGTTTGACTCGAGCAATATTTTGGTGTTTGACAAAATGTATGACAGTGTGATTGTCATGAAAAGTCCAAGACTTGTGTACTTGGCATGGAAAGTCCAAGTCTTGTGTACTTGGCATGGAGAGTCCAATCCTTGAGTACTTGGCATGGAAAGTCCAAGTCTTGAGTACTTGGCATGGAAAGTCCAAGCATGGGGTTTGGCAATTGGAAAGTCCAAGCATGGGTCTTGGCAATTGGAAAGTCCAACATGGAGTTGGCAAGGGAAGTCCATGAGTGTGATATTGGCAACGTAAAGTCCAAGCTGGGTCTTGGTAGCATAAGTCCAATGTTTGGCAGCATAAAGTCCAAGCATAGAGTCTTGGCAGCATAAGTCCAAATGGATCTTAGCATTTGGGAAGTCCAAGGGTGTGATATTGGCAGCGAAAAGTCCAAGAATGGGTCTTGGCAGCATAAGTCCAATGTTTGGTGGCATAAAGTCCAAGCATGTGTCTTAGCAGCGTAAGCCCAAATGTACCTTGACAATGTAGACCCGATTAGCATTACAATAAATGATGGAAGCACCTAAAGGCATGTGTATGGATGAACAAGTCATGGATGACTTGGAGGGATCCGATAGATATGAGGCTGATGGAGGTGGCTAGAAGGCAAGTCTAAGCTAAGGGTGGTCTACCAAGTATGAGGGGTTCATACTTGGGTTAAACCTCATGTTTGAGGTTTATCAGTCAACTGGGGTTATGAACCAGTAAACTGGATAAGTGTTTTGACACTTGGCAGCCTAGTTGACTCTAAGTAGTCAACTGGGTTTATGACCAGTCGACTTGTCAGTAGTCGACTAGAGCTCAACTGCGGCTGCATGCCACTAGCAGTCGACTTCCAGCCTTGGGCAGTCGACTTAGACTTGAGCAGTCAACTACCATGGAGGGTAGTCGACTATTGTTTGCGGACACAAGCACAGAAAGTTCAATAGTCGACTAATAAGTTGACTACGGAGCAACAGTCGACTGATAGAGTTTGGTAGTCGACTGCTAGGTATCCATTGGAATTTTTCCAATGTGGATATAGCCTTTGTGAGAGAACGACATGAAGGCTAGTCGACTGATTGGTAAGAGCAGTCGACTGGAAGGTGAAAATCGGCCTGAGTTACAGTTTTATAAGGAGCATAAAGAGAAGGATTTAGGACATGGTTCTTGGGGAGATTTGAAGGGGAATAGTTGGTGCTTTCCAGTCCTTCAAAGTCAATCCAAAGCAATCAACAAGCAAGCAATCAAAACTTACTTGTGTAAAGTTTTCTTTTCTTATATTTGTGTATTGCTTAGTATACTTATTGTATTGTACTTATTACTATAGTAATCACTTGTACGAGGTTTCTCCACCTCCGGTGTGTCACCGAGAAGGTGTTTATTAGTGGTGGTGTACATCACTAAAGCTCACCCCGTGAAGTAAGAACCCTAGGTTCCGAACCACGTATAACTTTTGTTGTGCTTGAGTTTTTTGTGTATTTTATATCTATTATTTTTCACTGCGCATACTAATAGACTTGTAGACAAGCACGCGATCGAATTTCAAGCAAAATCATGAAACCGCTATTCACCCCCCCCTTTAGCGCGTCATCAACGTTCCTACATAAACATGAGGTTTTTCTCAAGTATGCTCTCCTCATACTTTATAGGCCAGTGTTAGCCTAGACCTAAGCTCTTTATCCACCTCTATCAATCTCATGCCTATCAGATCCCTTTGATTCCTTCATGAATTATTCATTCATACGCTAGCCTTCAGGTGCTTTCATTAGCTATTGTCATGCTAACCGGGTCTACCTTGCCAAGGTACATTTGGACTTATGCTGCCAGAACTCCATGCTTGGACTTTACGCTGTCAATATCACACCTTTGGACTTCCTTGCCAAGATCCATTTGGACTTACACCACCAAGACTCATGCTTAGACTTTACGCCACCAAACCTACCTGATGGCGTCCTCTTCTTCGGCCTGCTTACATATCCTTCTCCCATCTTGAGGATCCTCTCCAATCACCTTAGATCCATGAGCTGAGAGCTAGATCTATCACTATAAAAGAAGATGTTAAGGGTGGGCCAGCTTCCTGGCGCGGCCCCTCCGACACCCAAGTCATAAATGGAAAAAGTGAGAAGAAATGAAAATGTAGAATGTTGAAGAAGAAGTGAGAAGAAGATCTTTGAGGTACCGAATAGCGAAGAGAAAAACCATCCCTACTTCCTTCCACCTCTGCCCCTTTTATAGATGACTCATCCTACCTCTTCTTGGAGCGAATTTACTCCAATACCCTTGCCAATCTGTAACCACTTTTCTCGCTTCTTTTCAAAATATCTCTTTTCAAGCCCTTCCTATGCTCCTTAACTTCCTGTCAATTATTAATTAAATGAAATAGACAAACAAATGACAAAATACTTCATATTAACAACAATTATTGCTGGTGTTCACTTCTTCAGCCTGCCATGATCTCCTTTCCCCTTCTTGCAGATCTCCTCCAATCCGGGAACTCCCAGCTAGATCTGTAACAAGAGAATGTTAAGAATGAAACAATAAATAGTTCTCTTTCCTCCCTTCTTGAGAAACTCCTCTGATTTCCTTAGATCCCTAAAATGAAAGATGAATCTGTCACTTCACAAGAGAGTGTTAAAGGTGGGTCGGCTTCCTGGCACGGCCCCTCCGATGCTCAAGTCAAAAATAGTAGGATGAAGAAAGTAAAAAACAAGATGTAGAAGAAAAAGTTAGAAGAAGATCTTTAAGGTACCGAATAGCGAAGAAACAACCATCCCCCTTCCTTCCTTCTCTGCCCCTTTTATAGATGATTTATCCCGCCTTCTCCTTTAAGTGAATTTACTTTAATACCCTTGTCAAGCTGTCAAATGTAATCACTTTTTCCTCTCCTTTTCAAAATACCTCCTTTGAATCCCTTACGTGCCTCCTATTTCTCTAATAAGCATTAATTAAATAAAACAAATGACAAATAACAAAATATCTTATATTAATTATATTTTTCATTCCATAACTCTCCCTGCCACTTCTCATGCTCAAGAATACCCATATTTCCTTCTTTCACTATATTTAGAATGAATCCCTAAAACCCCTACATGGCTCAGGAAACAAGCATACTTCTCAGGGAATACACAAATGCCTCAGGAAATAAACTAACTACTCAAGAACTATATATACTGATCCGCCAATACCATACTTAACTCTGAGCATTACTGGCCTCTATCACTCTACTAGGCCCGGGAAATACATATGTTGCTCAGGATTTACATAAACTACTTTGCTAATTTAATACTTAACTCTGAACATCACTGCACTACTCATCCCTACTTAGCTCGGGAAATACATACACTACTTGGGAAACACATAAACTATTCTATCAACACTATACTTAGCTCTGAGTAATACTGCACTACTCATCCCTATTGGGCTCGAGAATTATACATACTTTTCGGGAAACACATAGACTGCTCGAAAAAAGCATAAACTGCTCTATCAAAACCATGCTTAGCTCTGAACAACAATGCACTACTTACCCCTACTGGGCTCGAGATTTATATATACTGCTCGGGAAACACATAGACTACTTGGGAAAAGCATAAACTGCTCTGTCAACACTATACTTAGATTTGAGAAACACTCCACTACTCACCCTTACTAGGCTCAAGAAATACATACACTGCTCGGGAAACACATAAACTATTCTGGAAAAGCATAAACTTCTTTGTCAACACTATACTTAGCTCTAAGCAATATTGCACTACTCACACCCAACTGGGCTTGGAAATTATACATACTGCTCTAGAAACACATAGACTGCTCGGAAAAAGCATAAATTGCTATGTCAACACCATGCTTAGCTTTGAACAACACTACACTGCTCACCCTTACTAGGCTTGAGAATTATATATATAGCTCGAGAAACACATAAACTGCTCAGGAAAAGCATAAACTACTCTGCTAGCACAGACAAATTACTCTGCAAACACAGTTACTATACACACACCTACCTTGTTCGGGCATCACATACACTGCTTGGGAACTATATGAACAACTCGAAAAAACCTTTTAGCTGATCAAAAAACCCTGACCCCATCATAAGTTCAATCTCTTTAGTAAAACTAAAGAGTGAAGTCAAGTGAAGTTTTACAAGTATATACTTAAATTCCCCTTACTAACAAAACCCAAACTTCTCTACTCTACTTTAACAACGAAAACTTCTCTACCTTACCTACAAACACCAAAAACTTCACTTCCTTAGTTGAGACAACAAAAACTTCTCTTTCGTAACTAAAAATAACAAAAACTTCACTGCCTTAGGTGAAAACCCCACACCAATCATATGTTCCCCCTCTTTAGTGAAACTGAAGAGCAAAGTCGAGTGAAGTTTCACAAGTATTTATTGAAATTGCTTCTACTGATACAAAAAACTTTTCTGCCTTAACTAAAAACCCTCACACCTATCATAAGTTCCCCCTCTTTAGTGAAACTGAAGAGAGAAGTTGAGTGAAGTTTCACAAGTATTTACTGATATAGATTATACCATAAACCACAAGCTGTCATAATAGGCGCAGGGCCTTAAATTGTCATATGAGGCATTGGGCCTTGAATGTTAGCAATTTACCTGCCCATTATAAGTGATGTTATAGTTCCCCATGGGGGAATGTAGCTACCTACCCCATAGACCGTTATAGGAGGCATAAGAGCCTAAAGAACATTTTACATATGTCATGCCATATAAGTGGCGTTATAGTCCCCGTGTGGGAATGTAGCTACCTAGCCCATAGGTTGTTATAGAAGGCATAAGAGCCTTGAGAAAGTTTTGCATATGCCATATATGTGATGTTATAGTCCTCGTGGGGGAATGTAGCTACCTAGCCCATAGGATGTTATAGGAGGTGTAAGACCCTTGAGTTAGTTTTGCACTTTATAGCACTCAGAAAGAATACTACTAATCCTGTAAGAACATTATATCAGGCTTGAAAAATCTTAGAAAAAAATATCATTGATGTATTCAAGAAGAAATTCTGATTACACATAAAAACCCTTAGAAAAAATGCCTTTGATTACCAGCAAAAAGAATTTGATTTAAGTGTCAAAAACATTAGAAATATTAATAACCCCTACAAAAATATATTAGTTAGCCCTTAGGCTCTGTATTAGGCATAATATGCCTTAGAAAAAACCCTTGACCCCTGCAAAAGAGTATTGGTTAATCCTCAAGCTCTGTATTAGGCATAAAATGCCTTAGAAAAAATATTTTTAACCCTGCCATAGAAAAAATTGAGAAAAACACCAACCATTCTCCCTTAACTTTACTTTTCCCTTCTCATTTAAAGGGTACTGCTACACTTGTACCCTTAACCATTAACTCCTCTTCACTTTTTTTGGAAAACCCTAGCTTCCTTCTTCCCCGATGCCTTCAACCCCTCTGCAACAAGTCTCCCTTCATGACTTCTTCGCCCTCTAACACCCTGGTACAAAACGACCCCTAGACGACTAACTCTCAATCACCCTTTCTTCCTTCATGAGCCCAAATACATTCTAGAGGGCTTCACCGCCATCCTCCCTTCCCCCCATCAACCCCTGACCGGTACTAGTACCTTCTTCACAGGCCAACTAGAAGGAGATCTTCGCCTTCTTATTCCCAAACCCCTCTTTCACACCCTAACCTATTACGACCTCCCCATCAATCAACTAACCCCTAAATCCATTCAAATTTTGATCAGAACCCTAATTATATTCTAGCACCTTAACATCCCCCAAAATCCCTACATTTTCCACTGCCTTTACCAACTTAAGATGGTTGATACATGTGTGTTCTACTTTATGGCAGGCCAAGATCATCAATTCTTAACTGACATTCCCACCTCTCACAAGGGCTAGAAAGAATTGTACCTCTATGTTCCTCTAGATCCTATCCTTCAATTCTCCTATTCTTGGAAAACTACTCTTCGCCATCTCCCTGACCTCAAAAGTGTCAAATCATCCATCAACTTCCCCTACATTGAAACCCTACATAGAAACAAATACTTTAGTATCAAAGAAATCCTTCAAGAACCAATTTTGTCCTACTACAGATTTTCCCCCATCCAATCAAAAGAAGCTCATCCTATAGGTAAGTTTTACTTAACTGCACATTTACTAAATTTACCTCTAAATGCATATTGATATCTTATCTTGCATACTTATTGAATTTGCCTTTAATGTATACTGATACTTCATTTACCAAAGGATATGATGCATGTTGCCATTGCAAGGACTCTAGAAAAAAACCTAATAAAAGAAGAGAAAGAGAGCTCAAGCAGCCTCTACATTCACTTCCATCCCCGAGCCTTCTTCATCAGTAATTAACCCTTACTCATTCACTATTCCTTATATTAATTACCTTGATTCAATTTCACAAAGAGTGATTTATACTTGTATGTCACAGGTTCCTTCTGAACTTCCCCAGGTCCCCATTATAACCATTGTCGAGCCCGACCAACCAACCCTCACTCTAATTGCCAATGATCTTATTCCTCCTCCCCCATAACCACTTCAAAATCCTTTTCCCCCTTTTGATACTTTAGAGCCCTCCTCTTCATCTCCCCAAGAACCATTGGCTCCCTCTAATACACTTACGCATAGTCCACCTCCCGATCCCTCCAATGATCCCATTGAACTTTCTTCATCTCTTTCTCCCTCCTCCTTTACTGATGACATTTCACTAGCCTCTTTATTTCCCACTAGAAAACAACATCAGCCCTTACCTCTAACCAGTTGTTGGTACAGAGAGCACCACTCCTTAGTTTTGATGTATGAACCAAAGTTAAAGTTAGGACTTACTTATGTTATGATATGAGTGTTAAGTGTGCTGACTTAATAGGAAGTCCTAGTAGATCAAGTTGACCAGATACTAGGCAGAAGTCTTGACATATTAGGAGGACCGGACACTAGGCATGAAGTCCAGATGGGTCAAGTGGACCAAATATTTGGCATGAAGACTGGTTGAGTCAGGAGACCAGACAATCGCCAAAAAGTCCAGCTAGGTCAGGTAGACCAGATAGCTAGTGGAAGCCCTGGTGGGTCAAATCAGATGTCAAGAATGGTAAGTCTGGCAAGGTAGTCGACAGGAAAGCCTCAAGTGGAGAGGTGATGTCGAGTCCTCTATGAGGGGACAAAGTTAGGCGTTGATCCGATGGATAGTCCGCATGGGACTTAGAAGTTGAGATCGAGTAGTATTACTACTTCTATTTGGATATTATATTGTTTTCTTTTGCTAATCTAGTTGTGCAAGTATAAGTCCACTGAAAAGATTCCAGTCGACTGGATACATAGTTGGCAGGATTAGCTAGTGGTCGATCGAAGATTTGGCAGCATAGATGGAAAGAGTTTCAGTCAACTTGGGAGGTCCAGTTGATTGGAAAGGTAAACTTTTCAATGCGAAGCCGGGTGAGCTGGAGTTGACTGGGATAGGTCCAGTCGACTGGAAATGCTGAAGTACCATATCGACGGGCTGATGTGAGTCGACTGGAGAGCATTCCAATCAACTGGAAAAGGTTTATAAAAGAAATGCACGACCAGCTCCGAATATATCATCTACTACATCCAAGTGTTGCTACTATTGTTCGTCGTCTGCAGAAGATTCATCCTGTAGGGAATCGAACGGCCGGCTAGAGGGGGGTGAATAGCCCTTTTCGGTTGGATGTCGGTATTTGCTCATCTACAAAACTAATTAGCGCAAGCGGAAGACTAATAAAGACAAGCAAATAGAAATACGAGAAAACAAGTGCTAACAAAGAATGTAACGTGGTTCACGGCTACGCCGCTAATCCACGATCCCGATTCGTCCGAGGTGAATCACTCCTCCAAAGCCAATCACTATTGGTCTCTCCTTTGCACCAAGCTAGGTGGAGGTAACCTTTACAATCAAGATCACTCTTCTTACAATAAGAATGGAGTAAAAACAAGCAAGAAGAGTTTAGAGCTTGTGGGGCACTAAGAAGATCACTTAGAGCATAAGCATTAGCCTCTCAAAGGCTCACACCCTCTCTTTTTATAAAGAGGGCTACGCCTCCGAACACGTCGGATCCCGACCGTTGTAGTCCGGAACACTTAGCGATCGGTGATGGGGCCTCACGCCGCCTCCGTAGTCGACGCCGATCGGCTACGAGTGGTTAATGCCGTGACATCCTCTAGCGATGTTGCCATTCCATGGCGATCACGCTGGGCATAAACCCATCGATCGGATACGATCGAACACACTCGGCTCAGGCGATCATTGCCATTACATGGATCGGCCCGATCTGTGAAACTCAAACTTAACATAAGTTTGAGCTTCCGACGGTCGGGTAAACCTTAACCCTTGCGGTCAAGTCTCCGACACTCAGCCATTCGGCCAAGTTCACCTAATGAGCTACTTACATTTCACTCATTCTCTCATCTCACTCGAAGTCCCTCGCCGAAGCTCTCTTCATTCGCGGCCACGTCCCTCGGCAGCATCAGGCGCACGGCTCTGCAATGCTCCTTCGCATCTCTTTCCTCCGAAGTCTGCTTCCTTGGCTTCACTTCAAGTCATCTCGTCCGGCGGTCCCTCGGATGCTCCAAGCGCACGGCTTCCGCAAAGTCATCCTTCATCGACTCAAAGACCGAGGTTGTGAGGGTGAACCCGCCACGGCTCCATGTGCAAATTACTAAGTCCTGCAAGACTCCAATGCACATATCAAATAACAATACCAACCTAACTTAAACCCTTTGCCACACACATCAAAACTTTATCATGGCAAGAGATTGCCCTAACAATCTCCCCCTTTTTGATGTGTGGCAATCCGTTTAAGTTAGGTAAGAACATTTGATATAAATTTCTAAGGTAAGAAAGCATGTAAACATAAACATGATATAACAATATGCAACTCCCCCTTAATCCATGAAACTCTCTCTACAAATTCTCCCCCTATCATAATTTACTTAAACACAATTATTTCTCCCCCTTTGACACCATCAAAAAGATTAATACTAAGTTATAAACCCACGACATCATGTTTAATAGAAGGAAAATACCAAAAACATGTTTAAAATCTAAAATCAGAAAATATTAGACTATTTTTCAGGTGAGCAGTCGACTGCTATCAGTATGGCAGTCGACTGGCACAATGGTTTTCGAAATTCTGATTTTCTGGGCAAATTTCAGAAATGCATTAAAAATTCTAGAAAATTCAAAAAATCATGAAATTTGGGGAACATATTTCTTGTAAGATTCTTTATCAGTGAAAATTAGTTTTTCATGAAAAGGCATTATATTTCCAGAGATTTGACAAAAATTCAAAAGTTTTAAAAACCACTAGGTTTTTGATCATTCTAGTATCAATTTTAACACCTAGTTTTGCATCCAATTGTTTCAAAACATGAATACATAGATTTTAAAGTAAGAAATTGTTTTGAAAACATATGACATATCCAACCATGATCTTTGGGAAATATGTCTATGAATTAAACATAAGCCTTCCCCATGATTGGTCTATTATTGCTATTTTGATACTTTAAATGACCATCTAAATGTCATAGGCATTAGTGGACATTTGTATCATCCTAACATCTCACCCATGCTAAGTTTTCAATCAAAGTAGCCTATGGTGAGTGTGAGATGCATCCTAGGGGGTATTTGTATATACTTAACCATTATATTCATACAATTCTATCAGGGTTAAGTATCAATCTAACAATCCTCATGATCATAAAGGCATATATCAATTGACTCTACATTATGATCATGAACCTAATGTATTCATCAATTAATAATCATGCATTAGATATTATATGATGATAATAAGCAAGATATCATCTAAGGCATGATTTAAACCCTATTTCTCATGATGATGTGCCAAATTTCAAAATCATAAATCATGATTGCACATATACATAGCAATTACATTGATTATCATGATTTAAGCATTATTATCTATTTATAGGCACGTTATCATCACCTAACACTATTTAAAAATGTTGTCCCGCCATCCTAAGTCAACCAAAATATGATATAGGTCAATTGCATATGGTTGACTACCCTAGTGTTTTTCTAACCCTTAAGGATGGATTTTGGAACCCAATACAAATTCTTGCCTATGGGGTTCACTAGAAATTCCTTAGGAATCTATTTCCTAGCAATTACTTTCTTCTTATCTTGTCCCCTAGCAATTAGGCATTTATAGGCCTTTTCATTTTTCTTTTCTTTGTATCCTAGGCCTTTCTTATTGAAGCTAGCTCTTTGGCTCCCTATGATCATGTTCAAGGTGTTTGAGCCAATTGTAAACTTTTCTAGGGCTTTTGTCAAATAGTCTACCTTTTCCCTTAAAGCCCTATTTTCTTCTATACATGCATCACTAACATCCAAAGGCATATAGTTATCATGTGAGCATGCATCATTTAAGCTAGAAGAAATATTATCATCATTTAAGCATGCTTTTTCTAGTTTATTTTCTAAGTCCTTAATTTGATCTAGCATGCTTTTGTTCTTCTTCTTAGCTCTAAATAAATCCCTAGTTAAGCTAGAAATCATAGAAACTATTTTACTAGATGAAAGATTGGTTACCATTGTTTCCATGTCCTCTTCTTCTTCGGATGAGGAGGTAGAGGAGGCTCCCCCTTCACTTGAGCTCTCCCCACTTGTGCTTGATTCTTCATTTGAGGAGGAGGAGCAATCCAAGTCGTCAAATGCCATCAATGCTAGGTTGGTGACAAATGCATTTTCTTCCTCAGATGATGATGAAGATGAGGAGGAAGGGTCATCCCAAGTCTTTGCTTTGAATGCCTTGGCCTTTCCCTTTTCCTTTGCTTTCTTCTCCTCTTCCTTTTTCTTCTTGCTCCCCTTTTTCTTCTTCTTTTCTTCATTCTTTTTCTTTTCTTCATTCTTTTTCTTTTCTTCCTTGCTCTTGTTTAGGAGGGGACAATTATCCCTTATGTGTCCCTCTCCTTGGCAATTGTAGCAAATGATTTTCCCCCTTTGTCTTCTATTCCTATCATTAGATTTATTAAATCTAAAACCTTTTAAAGCACGTCTTACCCTCCTTACCATATAAGCTTCTTCCATGCTATCCATGGAGGAGGAAGAGGATGCTTCATCATCGGAGGAGGGGATCTCCATCTTCTTCTTCCCCTTATTTGCCATCAATGCTACTCCCCTTGAAGGTTGGATTCTAGGCTCTTCTTGTATTCCTTCAAGCCTTGTTTCGTGGAGCTCCATTGTTGAGAAGAATTCCTCCAAGGTGCTTACTTCTAAGTTCTTGGAGATATAAAATGAGTCCACCATAGAGCTCCATTTTGAGGATCACGGAAAGGCATCTATAGCCTTCATAACCATATCCCGGTTTGATAGCTTCTCACCTACACTTGACAAACCGATTATAATTTCCTTGAAACGAGAATGTAAGGAAATTACCTTTTCTCCCTTTTCTAGTTTAATGTTGTTGAGTTGGGAGTGGAAAAGGTCTCTCCTTGCTAGCTTCGCCTCGGATGTGCCTTCATGAAGCTCAATTAGCTTCTCCCACATCTCCTTGGCACTTAGGCATTCTCCAATTCGGTTGATCTCTTGTTGGGGGAGCACATTGAAAAGATGATGCTTGGCTTTTGAGTTTGCAAGGTGCTCTTCCCTTTGCTTTTTGGTCCACCTAGATTTCTCTATTGGCTTCCCTTCTTCATCCCTAGGCAAAACGAAACCGGATTCCATTGTAATCATAATATCAAAATCCATTTCGAAAAATACCTCCATTCTCTTTTTCCACCAAGAGAATTCGCCGTCGAACTTCGGTGGGTGGATGTTGGAGCTGACCATTTTGAATGTTGCTTGTTGTGGCGGTTAGTCCTCGACAAGCTTTCCCTGGCTCTGATACCACTTGTAGGGAATCGAACGGCCGGCTAGAGGGGGGTGAATAGCCCTTTTCGGTTGGATGTCGGTATTTGCTCGTCTACAAAACTAATTATCGCAAGCGGAAGACTAATAAAGACAAGCAAATAGAAATACGAGAAAACAAGTGCTAACAAAGAATGTAACGTGGTTCACGGCTACGCCGCTAATCCACGATCCCGATTCGTCCGAGGTGAATCACTCCTCCAAAGCCAATCACTATTGGTCTCTCCTTTGCACCAAGCTAGGTGGAGGTAACCTTTACAATCAAGATCACTCTTCTTACAATAAGAATGGAGTAAAAACAAGTAAGAAGAGTTTAGAGCTTGTGGGGCACTAGGAAGATCACTTAGAGCATAAGCATTAGCCTCTCAAAGGCTCACACCCTCTCTTTTTATAGAGAGGGCTGATTTCTTCCCATTGGCCGCCACCAGTCGACTGCTGCCCTTTGGCAGTCGACTGCCACCACTACAACGGCCTCCGAACATGTCGGATCCCGACCGTTGTAGTCCAACGGAACACTTGGCAGTCGACTGATGGACCTCACCAGTCGACTGCTGCCTCCGTAGTCGACTGCCCAGTCGGCTACGAGCGGTTCTATGCCCGTGACATCCTCTGGCAGTCGACTGCCATTCCATGGCAGTCGACTGCTGGGCATAAACCCATCAGTCGGATACCAGTCGAACACACTCGACTCAGAGCAGTCGACTGCCATTACATGGCAGTCGACTGGTGTCGTGTGAAACTCAAACTTCACATAAGTTTGAGCTTCCAGCGGTCGGGTAAACCTTAACCCTTACGGTCAAGTCTCCGACACTCAGCCATTCGGCCAAGTTCACCTAATAAGCTACTTACATTTCACTCATTCTCTCATCTCACTCGTGGTCCCTCACCGAAGCTCTCTTCGTTCGCGGCCACGTCCCTCGGCAGCATCAGGCGCACGGCTCTGCAATGCTCCTTCGCGTCTCTTTCCTCCGAAGTCTGCTTCCTTGGCTTCACTTCAAGTCATCTCGTCCGGCGGTCCCTCGGATGCTCCAAGCGCACGGCTTCCGCAAAGTCATCCTTCACCGACTCAAAGACCGAGGTTGTGAGGGTGAACCCGCCACAGCTCCATGTGCGAATTACTAAGTCCTGCAAGACTCCAACGCACATATCAAATAACAATACCAACCTAACTTAAACCCTTTGCCACACACATCAAAACTTTATCATGGCAAGAGATTGCCCTAACAGGAAACACCTGAAGGCTAGCATATGGATGAACAAGTAATGGATGACTTGGAAGGATCCGATAGGCGTGAGGCTGACGGAGGTGGCTAGAAGGCTTAAGTCTAGGCTAAGGGTGGTCTAGCAAGTATGAGGGCATCATACTTGGGGTTAAAACCTTATGTTTGAGGTTTGTCAATCGACTGGTGTTATGGACCATCGATTGGGGTTATGGACCGTCGACTGGTCAAGTGTTTTGACACTTTGCAGCCAGTCAACTTGTATCAGTCGACTGGGACTATGACTAGTCGACTTATGGGAGTTGATTGGAGTTTGACTGTAGGAAATGACCTTGCAGTCGACTGCCAGCATTATTAGTCGATTACTATGGTTGGTAGTCGACTGATTGTCGATGTCGTTGACACAGAAGGTTTCTGAGTCGATTGTTAGGGTTTGAAAGTCGAGTGATGGCTAGATCAGTCGACTGATCATGCCCATCAGTCGACTGATGGTTTATCCATTGGAACTTATCCAACGTGGTTCAGGCCTTGGTGAAACAACGGCTACAGGAGCAGTTGACTGATGGTCTCAATCAGTTGACTGCCAGGCAAAATCCATCTCGAATGCATGTTATAAAAGCAGCTCGTGGAGGAGGTTTTTGACATGGGTTCTTAGGGCGATTTGGGGTGATTTTCTGGTGCAATTCAGGGTCTCCAAGTGCAGCTAAAGCAACCAAACAAGCATGCATCCAAAAGCACATTTGTAAAGTTTTCTTTACGTGTTTTTATGTATTTCATTTGTATTTGCTTGTTGTTTTTCATTTATTCTTGTAAACACTTATACGAGGTTTCTCCGCCTCCGACGTGTTGTCAAGAAGGAGTTTTATTAGTGGTGAGTGCATCACTAGAGTTCGTTGAGCTCAACCCGTGGAGTAGGAACCTTGAGGTTCCGAACTACGTTATATTTGTGTGTATTTACGTGTTGTGTTTGTATTTATTTCTACAGTTGTATTTCTATATTCTGCTGTGCTAACGACGATTGTAGAGACGCAAGCACGAACCATATCCATCTACGCAATGAAATGATGTTCACCCCCCTCTAGCGATGTCCAATTACCAACATTGAATAAGTGAATGTTTTGAATGTTTGAATAATGATATATTAACTTCCTCTTTGAATTATGTTGATTTACTTAGGATTAAGTTGATTAGGGTTGAGTTGATTAGAACTTGATTAGAGATGAATTAGGGTTTAATTTGATTAGAGTTGAATTAGTACTGAGTTGATTGAATTGAGTTAATTAGAAATGAGTTGAATAAGTTGATTAAATCGAGTTGAATTTGATTAAGTTGAGTTGAATTGATTAAGTTGAGTTGAATTGATTAAGTCAAATTGGTTAAGATAATTAATTTGAATTTGTTAATTTTAGTTGAGATGTGTAATTAAGTTATTTAATTTTAGTTGAGTTATGTAAATATGTTAAGTTTAGTTTAGTTAAGTAAATTGATTTGATTCGAGTTGATTAATTTGAGTTGAGTTGATTTTGATTTTGATTTGAGTTGATTAATTTGAGTTGAGTTGATTAATTTTAGTTGAGTTGAATTGATTTGAGTTGATTAATTTGAGTTGAGTTGATTAATTTGAGTTGAGTTGATTTGATTAAAATGATTAAGTTGAATTAATTAAAATGGTTAAGTTGAAATGATTAAGTTGAATTAATTAAAATGATTAAGTTGAATTAATTAAAATGGTTAAGTTGAAATGAATTGAGTTGAATTAATTAAAATGGTTAAGTCGAATTGAATTAATTAAAATGGTTAAGTCGAATTGAATTAAGTTGAATTAATTAAAATGGTTAAGTTGAAATGATTAAGTTGAATTGATTAAAATGGTTAAGTTGAAATGATGGTTAAGTTGTTTAAATGTGTTAAGTTTAGTTAAGTTATTAAGTTTAGTTAAGTAGTTAAGTGTTAAGTTTAGTTAAGTAGTTAAGTTTAGTTAAGTTGTTAAGTTTAGTTAATTAAACTATTTAAGCTTGATTAAGTTCTAATTAATCTCACTCGAGCTATGTTTTCAATACACGATAATCCTATGGATTTTGTGAGATGAATATTTCTTTTTATCTTAATTAATTTTAATGAACAATTTCAATGTTTTTAAACATGTGTTAGATTCAAGCTTAGCTTGAGCTAATCAAGTAGGTTTTTCCAGCATTGACTTCCAGGTTGTGGTGAGGCATATGACCTTCTTGAATATCGATAGACCACTTCCAAGACAAAGTCAATGATGGAATCAAATACTTGACTCACTTTGGACCAAGCCTTGGTCTAACTAGTTAAAGACTTAGTGAGTTAGCTTCAGTCAGTTCCACTCGACTTAGTGCACCAGGTCGTGGCGAGGCATATGACCTTCTTGGATATCGGATGGACCACTTCCTAGACATGCACTTTGAAGAGCTTCCCCAACTTACTATCAGTTCACTTCGTCTTAGTACTAGATTGTTCAAGTTTAAACTACTTTGTTTCCTATCTAGCCCGTTCTAAATTACGCAAGTAAAGTAAACTAAGACATGCAAGAATTTAACTAAACAAGGAAACAAGCAAAGTGTTAGCTCCCCATAAGTGATTACTTGGTTGAGTTTTATTTACTAAGTGAACTTGACTCTTGGGAACCCAAAATTGATTTGGCCAACTTGGTTGAATAAGCTAGACTTAGGAACCCATGCTTGGACTCGTTTCTTAGCATTTCGGCTAAGTAGTGACATGTATGATTTGTATGTGGATTTAACTTTGTGTCCGAGTCCGGACTTGTTGTATACAGCTCGTTGAGACCCAAACATCATGTTGAGATACTTGGAGCCCGAAGTGAACTTTTCCAACGATCTGGTTAGATTTTCTACTTGCCTTTTTAGGATCGAGTTCTCTTCCTCAAGCTTTGCAACTTGAGTTGATTCTCTATCCTCAATTTGGCAAGTCTAAATCTTCGAGTTGACTTGCTCCTTAAGTACTTAGATTTTCTTAAGAAGCGAGTCGACTCGATTCTCGGACTTGGCTAGTTTCCTACCTAACCATGCAATAATGCTAAACAATTTATCCTCTAGGGGAGATGTTACCTTGTTTGAACCTTCGAAAACGGATGTGGATTTGTGGCTTGTATCCGACTCGGACTCGAACTCATGTCTTGATTCGACTTCAGACTCATCATCTACCATGAGCGCTACGAAGCATGTGTTGGTACAATCGGCCCGGGTTGACTCGAGTTTGACTCGAGCAGTATTTTGATGATAGATAAAACTTTTGACATGGGATTGTCATAGGAAAGTCCAACATGGAGTTGACATGAAAAATCCAAGCATGGGGCTTGGAGTGGAAAGGTCCAAAGCATTGCGAAGCCATGCGCTTGGTGCATTTGGGAAGTGTTGAGGACTTGGCAAGTTCACTAGGCTCGGGATCCTTGAGTCGGTGAAGGATGACATTGCGAAGCCGAGCACTTGATGCATCTAAGGGACCGTCGGACGGGGAGCGTATGGAGTGAGGCCCAAGGGAAGCATACTTCTAGGGCACGAGATGCAAAGGATGACATTGCAAAGTCATGCGCTTGGCACATCCGAAGTACGTAGTCCGAGGGAAGAGAGCTTCGGTGGGGAACTCCATGAGAGATGAGGTGGATTTGGCCAAATAGCTAAAACTGAGTGTCGGATGCTCAAACTTGGTGTTTGAGGGTTTACTCGACAGTCGGATGCTCAAACAACTTGGTGTTTGAGGTTTTACCCGACATCGATCGTAGGTGCCGACCGCTCCAAGTCGATCGGGGTTTGACTGGTGTTCGATCGACCAGTGGTCTACTCGAGCGATTGATCGCCAAGGATGAATGATTTGATCGATAACACCATCAATCGATTGATGAGGGAGATCAGTCGACTGATTGGGGTGTTTTCGACCAAAAGGTCTTCATCGAGTGCTCGTGACCAAAGACTCGATCGATGGGATCATCGATCGTGATGGGAATGATCGATCGATGATGGATCCGTTGGCTTTTGGCCAGCGTGGATCGAGTCATTGTGAGACAACGGCTACAGGACCAGTCGACTGATGGTCACGATCAGTCGACTGATGGGCACGAAATCAGCTTGATACAGGTTAAAATGGAGCTCAAGATGAAAGATTTTGCCAAGACTTTAAGGGTGACTTTGGAGGGGAATTACTGCTGCATTCCAGACCTTCAAGAGCCAACCAAAGCAAGCAACAAACAAGTGATCAAAAGCAATCGGTGAAAAGTGTTCTTTTGTATTGTATTTCTATTCTTGTTTGTATTTCTATATTACTTTGTAATTAATTGTACGATATTTCTCCACCTCCGACGTGTTGTTGAGAATGAGTGTTAGTTAGTGTCGTGCGCATAACTAGAACTTGGTGAGCTCGCCCATGGAGTAGGAATCTTTTGGTTCTGAACCACGTATATCATGTGTATTTGCGTGTGCTTGTGTTGTTGTTAGTATTTCTATTTGTTTCTATTATTTCCGCTGCACTAACGCATAGACAAGCGATGCACAATGAACGATCATATTCCACCGTATGACGATTGAGGGCTATTCACCCCCCTCTAGTCGGCCACCAACGTTCCAACAAGTGGTATCAGAGCCAAGTCGCTTGTAGAGGACTAACTACCGACACAAGCACTATAAGAACCACCTACAACCTTCAACCACCAAAATTCGAAGGAGATTTTCAATGGTGGAGAAGAAAAATGGAGGTATATCAAAAACCGATTTTGACTTTATGCTAATCTTAGAAAATGGTTTCAAATTACCTAGGGATGAAAGCAATAGGAAAATTGAGAAGTCAAGATGGACCCAAGACCAAATCAAGGACTTCAAGACAAATCTCAAAGTAATCGAATTACTTAGTGGTTTGATTCCTAACAACATTAGGTCTAGGCTAGGTAATTTTAGGGATGCTAAGGACCTATGGGACAAGGTGATAAGATTTCATGAAGAGCCCACATTGGTCCATGAAGAGAAAGAATGCCCATCAACATCCGGATCCGAGGGTGTTGAAGAATTGCCCACCACATTCGAAGATGTTGATGATTTGGTGGAGACCTCCACCTCTAGCATTGAGGGGGAGGAGAGGCCTTCTATCCCGGAACAAGTTCAAGAAGAAGCTTCAACATCTGGGAGAAGCAAAAATTCCCTAGGTAACTCAAGTGTTGTTATTATAAATAAAAAATATATAACATGCTTTGAGTGTAGGGAACAAGGACACTATAAAAGTAAGTGTCCTAAGAAGGTGAAGAAGGTTCAATCGGCATCAAAAGTCAAAAATGCCGGAGTGTCTACAATTAAGAGCAAAGAGAACATTGTGTGCTTTAAATGCAATCAAAGGGGGCATTACCGAAACCAATGCCCTAGGGGGAGGAAGAAAATGCAAGAAGGGGCATCTCATGTAGGGGGAACTTCTAAAGCTAACCCTAAGGTAAATTTAATTAATGTACCTTCAATTTCTAGGGTTAACAAGCATGCTATGAATTATTTTATCTCTCTTGTAATTATTAATGAAAAGCATGCTAGTAGAAATAATAAGGTTTATTGTTTAGGTGCTAAGCATGTAAATTTATCTAAGGATAAACCTAGGACCAATAACACTAGAACTATTTTACCTAGGGAATCAATTAGGAGAATAGAAGAAAATTTGGGTATTAATCCCAAAAATTCTAGGCACATGCCAAAGAAGAAGAGGCCTTCCCAAAAACCTAATGAACAATCAAAATTGGGAAAATTAGAATTAGAAAACTAAGTCCTGAGATCAAGACTTGAGAGAATGGAAAAGACCCTTAAGATTATAGAAAATTTTATTCAAGGGTCAAATGCCCAAAAGTCAAGACTTAGGGTTCAAGAACGGTCTAAGGGTAAGGAAGGTTTGGGTCACAAACCTAAGCCCAAGAAGACTTATCATAATGTTCCCTTTAATTATGGAACAATTTCTAGGTCTAGGAAAACCAAGGCTAATAGGGAAGTTATCCCTAAGACTAGCCATGGTGTGTGTTTAGTGGCTAAGGACTTAAGAAAAATCAAGAAAGCCGCTAAGAATGTCAAAGGAGGAGTCACCTCTAAAGTTGACCAAGGAAAGACCCAAAAGACTATAACTTCAAAGCCTAAAAGGGTCATTAGGAAGGTATCTAGGGAAGTTATTCCTAGGGAATACCTTGTTAACCCAAGGTGCTCCAATAGGTATTGGGTTCCTAGGAGCGTGATCGATTCATCCTAGATGGGTTAGGGTGTGTCAACCCTAAGTGGATGGGTAGTTAACCTAGCCATGATGAGTTGACACATTAGGATGTGCCAATATGATTTGAGAAGTTGAAAAATGATTAAATTGGCACAAATAGGTCTTAGAAGTAATGGTGTGCCATTTTGGGTTTATGACACACTTGGGAGATAATGGTATTAAGGCAAAATAGAATTAATTCCTAGAAATGACAATTTGGATTTAACACTTAGGTATTTTATACCATAGTATATTTTACTTGCCATGATTTATTTGCCTTGCCATGACATGACATCATTTTCATTTTTATGTCTAAAAATGTCATGATCGTGTTTTAGACTTAGTTTTATATGTCATGTATGCTAAAATTTCATTCACATGACATGACATCATGATTTTGGCACATGCTTAGTTATATCATATATGCCATAATCATATCATGCATAAAATAAAATTGACTTAAGGACCATTGGCATGACTTAAAGTCTTATGCATAAGGGAATCAAGTAGAGTTGCCTTAGAATATGCTTGAGACCATTAAAGAATAAAAACCCACATCTCACTAGATTAATCGACTATGTGTTTTACACATCTAGATAAAAGTGAGATGTTTAGGAAAAATAAATTAAAGGTTTTAAAAATAATTTTAAAAACCTTGGTGAAGTCTATCTTTTGATAGCTATCACCATTGAATGGGATGATACAAAGAGGGCTCAATATTGAAGCTTTTCTAAACTTTTGAACTTTGTGTAAAGCTCATTATTTTGTGAGTAAAATAATTTTCTAATATTTTTCACCCATTATGATTGTAATAAGTAATATACATACAAAATTTCAAAAATTTTCAACTTATGTATATTTACTTACGAATTTCAAAAATTCATTTCTGAAAATAGAAAAGCGCAAATCAGATTATATCGATCGAGGAGGCCCGATGATGTGGTGGGAGTCGATCGTGATATCTGATTTAGTCGACTGCCCAAGCTAATTTCGGGTAAACTATGATGGTTAGGCCCATGTTCAACTATGTTTTGGTCCCCTAACCACTCATAACCCTAGGACATGCTTGGGAGAGCATTAGAAAGGGTGGAAATCCATTGGATATGGATTAAGAGAAGTGTTTAGGGAGAGTATCAATTTTAAGGTGGATGAGAGTTCATTGTTGAACTTTGCCTTAATTTTGATTGTTTAATGTTCCTATTGGCTTAGGGACTCTCCAAGGATATTGTTGGTGCAATGGTCAAGGGGGAGAGGGGGAGGTATCCATCATGAGAAGATGGATGTGTATTTTTCCTCATTGGAGGAAAATTGGATTGTCTCTCTTTAAGTGATATGGGACTCATCACTAGAAAGATTGTAGGCATGTGTTCCTCCAAGGGAGAGATTGTAAGATCTCAATTGGGTTTGAGACATTCATACCCTTGGGGAGGACCTTTTTAATTTAAGTCAAAAAGGAGGAGAAGTTACCAAGTTACCAATTGGGTTTGGAATTCTCATTGGGATGTGAGAATTGGCAATTAGGGATAATTGGTAGACTTGAGGGATAGTTTTGTCAATCATCAAAAAGGGGAAGATTGTTGGTGCAATTGGCCCGGGTTGACTCGAGTTTGACTTGAGCAGTATTTTGATGATAGACAAAACTTATGACATAGGATTGTCATAGGAAAGTCCAACATGGAGTTGATATGAAAAATCTAAGCATGGGGCTTTATGTGGAAAACTCCAAAGCATTGCGAAGCCGTACGCTTGGTGCATTTGAGAAATGTTGAGGACTTGGAAAGTTCACTAGGCTCGGGATCCTTGAGTCGGTGAAGGATGACATAGCAAAGTCGTGCGCTTGGTGCATCCGAGGGACCGTCGGACGGGGAGCATATGGAGTGAGGCCCAAGGGAAGCATACTTCTAGGGCATGAGACACGAAGGATGGCGTTGTGAAGTCGTGCGCTTGGCGCATCCGAGGGACGTAGGCCGAGGGAAGAGAGCTTCGGTGGGGAACTCCATGAGAGATGAGGTGGACTTAGCCAAGTGGCTAAGACTGAGTGTCGGATACTCAAACTTGGTGTTTGAGGGTTTACTCGATGGGCGGATGCTCAAACAACTTGGTGTTTGAGGTTTTACCCGACATCAGTCGACTGGCATAGGTGCCAGTCGACTGCTCCAAGTCGACTAGGGTTCGACTGGTGTTCGACTGACCAGGGTCTGGCTGAGCAGTCGACTGCCGAGGGATGACAGTCGACTGATAACACCATCAGTCGACTGATGAGGGAGATCAGTTGACTGATCGGGGTGTTTTCGACCACAAAAGGTCTTCCAGTTGAGTGCTCGTGCCAGCACTCGACTGATGGGATCATCAGTCGATTGATGGGCATGATCAGTCGACTGATAAAGGATCCATTGGCTTTTGGCCAGCGTGGATCGAGTCATTGTGAGACAACGGCTACAGGACCAGTCGACTGATGGTCACAATCAGTCGACTGATGGGCGCGAAATCAGCTTGATGCAGGTTATAAATGGAGCTCAAGATGGAGGATTTCGCCAAGACTTTAAGGGTGACTTTGGAGGGGAATTGCTACTGCATTCCAGACCTTCAAGAGCCAACCAAAGCAAGCAATAAACAAGTGATCAAAAGCAATCGGTGAAAAGTGTTCTTTTGTATTGTATTTGTATTCTTGTTTGTATTTCTATATTATTTTGTATTTGTAGGATATTTGAGGCCACTAGAGGGGGGTGAATAGCGTCGATTCGTTGGATGATGGAATTTGTTTCGTGTTCGTCTATAAATTTTGTTAGTGAACAGTGGAATAATAATGAAGCAATATGAAATAGACAAACACAAATACATAAGTATTTAACGTGGTTCGGAACCGAATGGTTCCTACTCCACGGATTGGGCTCTAAAAGCCCTAGCAATGCAAACACGCACTACTAATCACAATAACTCCTTCTTGACATAAGTCGGAGGTGGAGAAACCTCGTACAAATGATCTTACAACAGCATGAATGAAATACAAGCAATATACAATGCAAATACGAAAGACAAGTAAAGAAAAACTTTACAACACTTGTTTTTGATTGCTTGAATGCTTGGTTGCTTGACTTGCACTTGGAGACCTGATTTGTAGCAACAAATCGCCCCAATAAATCTCAAGAACCAGATACTTTTTCCTCCATCACGAGCTCCTTTTATATCTTTAACTCTTTGGAAAAAGCCGTCGATCATTGCTCGGGACCATCGATCGAACGATCACCTGCTTGTTGTGAGAGACAACGGTGTAATCCATGGGAAAAATCCAAGCGCTAGGACATCGATCAAGCCATCACTCACGACCACGATCGAGTGAGACTCCATTACATTCCCCAAAACCCGAGCATCGATCGATTGATCACAAGATCATCAACTACTCGGCCCATCACCGACTTCGCTTTGGTAGTCGATCAGGGACACATCCCATGATAACCCAAGTTAAATCTCACCAGTCGACTACCATATGGCACCAGTCGACTGGCACACCTAAAACATGAGGTTTTTGCCCAAGTATGGTTCCCCCATACTTACTAGACCACCCTTAGCCTAGACCTAAGCCTTCTAGCCACCTCCATCAACCTCACGCCTCTCGGATCCCTCCAAGTCATCCATGACTTATTCATCCATCGCACTAGCCTTCAGGTGCTCCCATCGGCTATGTCATGCTAACGGTGTCTACACTGCCAAGGCACATTGGACTTATGCTGCCAAGACTCCGCTTGGACTTTATGCCGTCAACCATTGGACTTATGCTGCCAAGACTCCCGCTTGGACTTTACGCCGCCAATATCAAACCCCTTGAACTTCAAATGCCAAGACTCAAGCTTGGACTTTCCCTTGCCAACCCATGTTGTACTTTCCATGCCATGGTCAACTCCAGTCAACCATCAAAGTCTCCCTCGAGTCAAACTCGAGTCCAGTTAAACATAACTCGGAAACATCAACAGACATTAATGTCAAACATCAATGTCAACTCACTTTGTCAAACATCACTCGAGTCAAACTCAAGTCCGGTCAATCATGACCTGGGCCGATTGCACCAACAATCTCCCCCTTTTTGATGTTTGACAAAAACATATATCTTTGAGTTAGAACACTAACTCAATTCTTCTTACCAATTTCTCAAATTGGTAATCCCAAACATTCTCCCCATTTTTGACTAACATCAAAAAGGGTCTCTCCAAGGAGGTCAATGTCTCATGTCCCAATGAGATCTTACAATCTCCCCCTTGGTCGAAAAATACCTGGGATGCCTACCATCTTCCTAGTGATAAGTCCCATATCACTCAAGAGAGGCAATCCTATACACTCTCCCAATTTCCAAATTGGGTATATTAAAATACCATTTTCCTCCTCATGAGGAAAAATACTATCCATCATCCCATGATGGATACCTCCCCTTAAAGGTTTGCTCCCCCTTGACAATTGCACCAACAATATCCTTGGGAAGTCCCTAAGCCAATAGGAGCTCTAAACCATCAAAAATAAGGTTCAAAGTTCAAAAATGAACTCTCCACACCTTAAATTTGATACATTGACCTAACACCTCTCCAAATCCATATCCAATGGATTTTTACCCTTTAAAATGCTTCCCAAAGCATATCCTAGGATTAGGAGTGGTTAGGGACCTTTACCATAGCTGAAAATGGGCTAACAAACTTTGTTTTCCTGAATTCAGCATTGACAGTCAACTCTCTCAGATACCAGTCGACTGCCACCCCCATTAGTCGACTGCCACCTAGGGCAGTCAACTGATAACTGAAATATCAGAATTTCAGTTATCAGAAATAAAATTTGAAAAATCATAAATAATTATACGTAATTCAAAAAATCACGAAAATTCATACGTATAATACTTATGACACATACAATGAGTGAAAAATATTTGAAAATTATTTTACCCATAAAATATCGAAATTGATACAAAATTCAAAAGTGAAGAAAAACTTCTAAGTTTCGGCTCACTTTGTATCAACTTCATCAATGGTTATTGCTATCAAAAGATAGACTTCACCAAGGTTTTCTAAAATGATTTTAAAATGTTTTTGAAATCTTATTTTGGATCATATTCCTTGGGCTCAATGTACATAACTTGTGCACAAGCTTTCCCAATGATCCACCATTAAAATAAGATGAGTTTTTAGTTCATCTAGATGCAAAAACTATGCACCTTGAACTTAACTCATATCCTAGCATCTCACATGTATCTAGGGTGTATAAATACACATACATGTCAATGTAATGTGGGATGTAGGTTTTGTTCTCCTTAATCTAGGGTTTCATGCATTTTTCTAAGACAACACTACTTGATTCTTTTATAAATGGGACTCCAAGTCATGCCAATGTCCTTAATTCAATTTTAATCAATTTAGATGCATGAAATGATCATGGCATAATGATAGCAATAATTAAGCATGGCCAATGATCATGATGTCATGACATATGATATAATCTAAAAACACATGACATTAATCCTTAATCCTAAACATGATCATGACATATAAATGATACAAATAAACATGATGTCATGACATGACATATGACAATCAAGGCATTGCAAATAAAGAGTATAGGTATAAGAATACCTAAATTTTTATATTAATTGTCATTTGATATTATTAAATATATTTTGCCACATTATCACTTTTCTACCTAGTGTGCCAAAAATCCAAAATGGCACACTATAGCCTCTAGACCTAAATTGTGTTAATTCAATTGATTTTTCATGATCCCAAAAGTACATTGGCACATCCTAAAATCTTTTAGGATTAACAATCAAATCTATTTTCAAGGTACCCATAACCTTGATAATTACCTAAAATGCCATCTTTGTCATGGTTGAGTTAACTACCCATCCAATCAAGATTGACACACCCTAAACCCATCTAGCGTGAATCAATCATGCTCTTAGGAACTCAAAACCTATTTGAGCTACTAGGGTTAACAAGGTATTTCTTAGGGATGACCTCCCTAGATACCCTCCTAATGACCCTCCTCGGCTTGTTAGCCTGGGTCATTGTGGTCTTACCTAGGTTGACTCTCGGGGTGACTCCCCTTGCAACCTTCTTAGTGGCTTTCCTAGGTTTCCTTGAAACCCTAGCCACTAGGCACACACCATGGTCAACTCTAGGGATGACTTCCCTATTGACCTTGGTCTTCCTAGACCTAATTTGTGTTTCATACTCAAATGGAACACTATGATAAGCCACCTTAGGCTTAGGTTTGTGACCCAAACCCTTCTTGACCTTGGTTGACTTTTGTTTCTTAGGTCCTAAGTGTTGACTTTGACCTCTAGACTTTTGACTTTGACCATTTGACCCTTTTACTTGATTTTGCATAATTCTAAGGGTCTTTTCAAGTTTCTTAAGCCTTGACCTCAAGGCTTGATTTTCTAATTCTAATTGCCCAATTTTAGAATTTTGATTTAATCCTGGGGAATGGTTCTTTCTAGGCATATGCCTAGTCCATTTAGGGTTTAAGCCTAGATGTTCTCCTATTTTCTTGATAGATTCCCTAAGTAGAATTTGTCTAGAGTTATTTGACCTAGGTTTGTCCTTAGATAAATTATTTTTAGGGACATTAGTCCCAAATTTCTCTCTATTATCAAACTTAACACTTTTAGTGCCTAGACAAAAATATTTATTATTTCTAGCATGCTTTTTATGATAAATTTCAAGGGAATTGAAATTTCTAGCATGCTTTTGCCTATTAACTAAAGAAGGTGCATTATTGAAATATACCTTAGGGTTTGCCTTAGAGGCTCCCCCTACTTGTGTTGCTCCTTCTTGCCCTTTCTTCTTCCCCCTTTGGCATTGACTCCGGTAATGCCCTTTTGAATTGCACTTGAAGCATATGACATGCTCCTTGTTCTTTTAACTTTGGGCACCAGCATCCTTGACCTTTGACGCCGGTGGAGTCTTCTTAACCCTTTTAGGACACTTACTCTTGTAGTGTCCTTGCTCCCTACACTCAAAGCATATAATATGATTTTTATTTAAAACCAACTTGCTTGAGTTACCTAGTTCGGTGGTGAAAGTCTCTTAAGCTTTCTGTTTCTCTCGACCGGATATGGATGGCTCCTCTTGTTGCTCCGGTGTTGAGGATGCTCTAATCTCCTCCCCCTCAATCCTAGAGGTGGAGGTCTCTTATAATTCCACCTATTCTTCTACCGATCCGGAAGTTGACTCTTTCTCGACTTCTGCATCCTCACTTGCTTGTGAGGATGATGAACTCCCTTCATCGACCTCTTCCGATTGAGCCGATGAGCACTCTTTGGCTTCTTGTGATTGCCCTTCACTTGAAGCTGGTGATGGTCCTTCATGGTACTTTGCCAACTCGCTCCAAAGCTCCTTGTCATCCTTGTACTCACCTAACTTGGACAAGACATTATTAGGAATTAAATCACTTATCATTTTGATTACCTTAATATTTGTCTTGAACTCTTTGAGTTGCTCCTTGGTCCATTTTTCAACCTTGAGGATTCCATCCTTTTTGCCTCTTGGGAATCACACCCTTCTTTCAAGGCGGACCAAAGCTTGATATCCACCATCATTAGGAAGTTCTCAATTCCTATTTTCCATGAGTTGAAGCCTTCAAATCCATAGTCCTCATAAGATGGTGGTGTGTTGATGTCTCGGCCAAGCTTGTCTTGGAATTCCATCTTCCCTCTAGCTTCTTTAGCTCCCGGCGGTTAGTCCGTAGAAAGAGCCCCGGGCTCTGATACCAATTGTAGGATATTTGAGGCCACTATAGGGGGGAGGGTTAATAGCGTCGATTCATTGCGTGATGGAATTCATTTCGTGTTCGTCTACAAATTTCGTTAGAAGCAATACGAAATAGACAAACACAAATACACAAGTATTTAACGTGGTTTGGAACCGAACGGTTCCTACTCAACCGATCGGGCTCTAAAAGCCCTAGCAATGCAAACACGCACTACTAATCACAATAACTCCTTCTTGACACAAGTCGGAGGTGGAGAAACCTCGTACAAATGATCTTACAATAGCAAGAATGAAATACAAGCAATATACAATGAAAATATGAAAGACAAGTAAAGAAAAACTTTACAACACTTGTTTTTGATTGCTTGAATGCTTGGTTGCTTGACTTGCACTTGGAGACCTGATTTGCAGCAACAAATCACCCCAATAGCTCTCAAGAATCGGATACTTTTTCCTCCATCATGAGCTCCTTTTATATCTTTAACCTGTGCTGGAAAAAGTCGATCAGTCGACTGCTCGGGACCATCAGTCGACTGATCACACTATTGCTGTGAGACAATGGTGTAATCCACGCTGGAAAAATCCAATGGCTAGGACATCAGTCGACTGATTATGACCATCAGTCGACTGATCAAGCCATCACTCGACTGCTGACCATAGTGGTCGAGTGAGACTCCATTCTATGCCCCAAAACCCGAGCATCAGTCAACTTATCACAAGATCGACTCGTCCATCGATCGACTTCAAGCTTTGGACATCCGATCAAACCCTAGTTGACTCTCACCAGTCGACTATCATATGACATCAGTCGACTAGCACACCTCAAACATGAGGTTTTTGCCCAAGTATGGTTCCCCCATACTTACTATACCACCCTTAGCCTAGACCTAAGCCTTCTAGCCACCTCCAACAGCCTCATGCCTCTCGGATCCCTCCAAGTCATCCATGACTTGTTCATCCATCGTACTAGCCTTCAAGTTCTCCCATCGGCTATGTCATGCTAACGGTGTCTACACTGCCAAGGCACATTGGACTTACGCCGCCAAGACTCCGCTTGGACTTTATGCCGCTAACCATTGGACTTATGCTGCCAAGACTCCCGCTTGGACTTTACGCTGCCAATATCAAACCCCTTGGACTTCAAATGTCAAGACTCAAGCTTGTACTTTCCCTTGCCAACCCATGTTGGATTTTCCATGCCATGGTCAACTCCAGTCAACCATCAAAGTCTCCCTCGAGTCAAACTCGAGTCCGGTTAAACATAACCCGGGAACATCAACAGACATTAATGTCAAACATCAATGTCAACCCACTTTGTCAAACATCAAAACATCACTCGAGTCAAACTCGAGTCCGGTCAATCATGACCTAGGCCGATTGCACCAATAGTAATTGCTTGTGCCCGTGGAGTAGAAACCTTTTGGTTTCGAACCACGTATATCGTGTGTATTTGCGTGTGCTTGTGTTGTTGTTAGTATTTCTATTTGTTTCTATTATTTCCGCTGCGCTATCGACAATCGTAAACAAGCGACGCACAACGAACAATCGTATTCCACCGTACGACGATTGAGGGCTATTCACCCCCTCTAGGCAGCCACCAATGTTCCAACTACATGTCTTTGATATTTTCGCGTCCGACTCTTCCGATGATGATTTGTCCAAGGTTGCCTTAGATGCTTCTTTCCTTTTCCTTTATCTTGGTTTGGATTTCTTTCCTTTTTTATTCGTTCCTGCCATCAAAACTATACCATCCACAGA
The DNA here is from genome assembly GCA_025175895.1 of Wurfbainia villosa. Lineage (NCBI taxonomy): Eukaryota > Viridiplantae > Streptophyta > Magnoliopsida > Zingiberales > Zingiberaceae > Wurfbainia > Wurfbainia villosa. Next base: position 20,368,699 of record CM046004.1, on the reverse strand, counting down.
TTGACTCATGTTAGCCTATTCATGCAAAAAAATTAATTTATCCCATAATTCTTTTAAATTTTTGAATGATCTGACTTGATTTAGTTCCTCTTTTGTCAGCCCGCATTGCAAGGTGTTTAACGCCTTATAATCGACTTGGGCCTTTTTCTTAATATTGGCGGTCCATTTTTCCGGATTTAACAACTCTCTTGAGTTACTGACAGGAGCAATGAAACCTTTCCTAATGCTAAACCATATATCAAGATCAGTTTTAAGAAAGCACTCCATCCGCCTCTTCCAGTAACTAAAGTTCTCTCCATTAAAGAGAGGAGGGCAGATGGTGCTAAAACCTTCTAAATGTGACATAATTTTTTTATTAATAAAAAAATTACAAATTTTTTATTTTTCAAAAATATTCCTAGAGTTAAAAAATGAAGCAAGATTATACTAGTGAAAACAAATAATAAACTTATACTAAAGCAAGATAAACAAGTATTAGAATATTTATTCTTGTGCAAAAGCAAAGATTAAAACTAATGAAAAAATTGATTTAAGATAAGAATGATAAAATTAAAGAAAATTTTATTCACTCTCTTGGTGGTTGCACCAAAATCGAAGCGCCCCGCTCTAATACTAATTGTACGATCGTAATACTCCGAGAGAGGGGGTGAAATCTCGATGGTTATAAATTTTCTTTAGAAATTAAAACTTATTTTGAAATCTTTAGAAACAAGAGTATGCAACGGAAAAAATAAAATAGAGAGACAAACGTTTTTACTTGGTTCACAATCTTAGCTGGGTTGCTACTCCAAGGCCCATAGCTCTCCAAGAGCTACCTCGATGGGCAATGCACTATAAAGCCATCCGACTCGAGAACTCTCGACTTTGGAGGGGTTCACTTTTTACAATGAATAAGAGATAGGTAATACTCTACCTTCTCTTTGAAATTAAGTATACAAAAGTGAAATAAAGACAAGTAAATAAAACTAAAGTATACCGACACTTTTTAGAGCTATCAAATTAGGCACGGAGTGTCGGAATTGTGTCTTTATGGAGGGATGTGTTAGGGCAATCTCTTGCCATGATAAAGTTTTGATGTGTGTGGCAAAGGGTTTAAGTTAGGTTGGTATTGTTATTTGATATGTGCGTTGGAGTCTTGCAGGACTTAGTAATTCGCACATGGAGCCGTGGCGGGTTCACCCTCACAACCTCGGTCTTTGAGTCGGTGAAGGATGACTTTGCGGAAGCCGTGCGCTTGGAGCATCCGAGGGACCGCCGGACGAGATGACTTGAAGTGAAGCCAAGGAAGCAGACTTCGGAGGCAAGAGACGTTAAAGAGCATCGCAGAGTCGTGCGCCTGATGCTGCCGAGGGAAGTGGTTGCGAACGAAGAGAGCTTCGGCGAGGGACTTCGAGTGAGATGAGAGAATGAGTGAAATGTAAGTAGCTTATTAGGTGAACTTGGCCGAATGGCTGAGTGTCGGAGACTTGACCGCAAGGGTTAAGGTTTACCCGACCACCGGAAGCTCAAACTTATGTTAAGTTTGAGTTTCACACGATCGCCATGTAATGGCGATCATTCTAGTCGAGTGTGTTCATTGGTATCCGGATGGGTTTATGCTCGTGATCATTGCCAGTATGTCACAGGCATAGAACCGCTCGTAGTCGACTGGGCAGTCGACTATGGAGGCAGTAGTCGACTGGTGAGGTCCATCAGTCGACTGCCAAGTGTTCCGTTGGACTACAACGGTCGAGATCCGACATGTTCGGAGGCCGTTGTAGTGGCGGCAGTCAACTGCCAAAGGGCAGCAGTCGACTGGTGGCGGCCAATGGGAAGAAATCAGCCCTCTCTATAAAAAGAGAGGGTGTGAGCCTTTGAGAGCCTAATGCTTATGCTCTAAGTGATCTTCCTAGTGCCCCACAAGCTCTAAACTCTTCTTACTTGTTTATACTCCATTCTTATTGTAAGAAGAGTGATCTTGATTGTAAAGGTTACCTCCACCTAGCTTGGTGCAAAGGAGAGACCAATAGTGATTGGCTTTGGAGGAGTGATTCACCTCGGACGAATCGGGATTGTGGATTAGCGGCGTAGCCGTGAACCACGTTACATTCTTTGTTAGCGCTTGTTTTCTCGTATTTCTATTTGCTTGTCTTTATTAGTCTTCCGCTTGCGATAATTAGTTTTGTAGACAAGCAAATACCGGCATCCAACCGAAAAGGGCTATTCACCCCCCTCTAGCCGGCCGTTCGATTCCCTACAAGTGGTATCAGAGCCAAGGAAAGCTTGTCGAGGACTAACCGCCACAACAAGCAACATTCAAAATGGCCAGCTCCAACATCCACCCACCGAAGTTCGACGGCGAATTCTCTTGGTGGAAAAAGAGAATGGAGGTATTTTTCGAAATGGATTTTGATATTATGATTACAATGGAATCCGGTTTCGTTTTGCCTAGGGATGAAGAAGGGAAGCCAATAGAGAAATCTAGGTGGACCAAAAAGCAAAGGGAAGAGCACCTTGCAAACTCAAAAGTCAAGCATCATCTTTTCAATGTGCTCCCCCAACAAGAGATCAACCGAATTGGAGAATGCCTAAGTGCCAAGGAGATGTGGGAGAAGCTAATTGAGCTTCATGAAGGCACATCCGAGGCAAAGCTAGCAAGGAGAGACCTCCTCCGCTCCCAACTCAACAACATTAAACTAGAAAAGGGAGAAAAGGTAATTTCCTTACATTCTCGTTTCATGGAAATTATAACCAGTTTGTCAAGTGTAGGTGAGAAGCTATCAAACCGGGATATGGTTATGAAGGCTATAAATGCCTTTCCGCGATCCTCAAAATGGAGCTCCATGGTGGACTCATTTTATATCTCCAAGAACTTAGAAGTAAGCACCTTGGAGGAATTCTTCTCAACAATGGAGCTCCACGAAACAAGGCTTGAAGGAATACAAGAAGAGCCTAGAATCCAACCTTCAAGGGGAGTAGCATTGATGGCAAATAAGGGGAAGAAGAAGATGGAGATCCCCTCCTCCGATGATGATGAAGCATCTGTTAGTAATATATGAGAGATGTCCTAAGGCAATCGCCTTATGTATGAACCATTTATATGATAAATGAAGATTCACTATTTGAGTATACATGTTTTATGTATTTGATTGGATCTTAAACTCATTTACTGAATGTCCACGATACGATTCACAGCATGAGAGAATTTGTGATTGGATCACAACTAGTGAGTATCTCTACATGTGTAATTGTGATGTATCAGAATTATCCCTAGTCGATGAATTGATGAATCTGGACACCATCAATTCTGTTGAGACTAGCACGAGGTATACTCCTTGGTGTATCCAAGCAGCTGATTCTCACTGGCTGGAGACATAGTGATGTCCGGAGTTAATCGTGGATGCTAGTTATGGTAACTAGTTCATTGGAGTGACCAGCCGTAAGACTTCATATGGTTCTCTGCATATATAGATATGTCAATGAAGTTCTTACTGTGGCTTAAGTGCGATGTTCCTTTGACTTGCAGTATTCAAGTCATCTTGATCATGGAGACTTATGCTTTGACATCTTAAGCAAACATCTCTAAGGAGATGTGGACCCGGGATGATTGGGTATAAGTCGAAGTGATCGAAGGTGTTTGAATAGCCTATAAAGGATTCACCACTCCTTGCGAGGAGATGTATACCCATGGCCTCTCGTCGGATTGTTACTAAAGTCTTTGGCCAAAGCATTACATGTTTAGAGTAAGGTACTCTTCGATACATGTGGAGTAACTAGAATTCGTAGGACGAGGAAATGATACTTGGGCTAGGTGTGACGTAGTCAGCCTAGTGGGGACCGACACAATAGACCATGTCCTGAACCAAGTGGGTATAAGATGAGTGAAGGGAATGGGTCACGATTCATTCGAGCTACTGAAGGGTTTCAGAAATAGTTCTGGATCAACCGTTGATCTTTTCGGTTAATTGGGGATCATGATGTACTACTAGGTGCCACTCATGATCGTTCTATAATTAATGGTTAATTATAGACGGCCAACATAAACCGAGAACCTATTTGGTCACACGCACAATGAGTGTAATCCAAAGGATTTAAAACGAGCTTGAGAATTGGATTCTCAGAACGAGAGAAACTAGGTTTGGTTGGACCAAACATAAAGCGAGCATGAAATCGTTTCAGTCGCAATGGAAGCGTGGATGGGCTGCGTCTTATGAAGACGTAATGGATGGACCAAAATGGTTTGGTTCTAATCCAATGGATAAGAATAAACCAAAGGGTTTGGTTTATTTTAAACGAATGAACCAAAAGTTGGTTCGGTTCGTTTTAACTTAAAATAAACCATCATGGTTTGGTTTATTTTAACTTATCTTAATGGAGCGGGTTAACGGGCTTTATGGATATGATCCATTAACCATTAAGAGAATTAGTTCTCTATAAAATAGGGATTAAACCCTAACCCTAAACCTAATCAACTAGTTGCCGCCCAACACATTGTGGCCGCCCAACATCTTGTTGCCGCCCAGCTTGTGGTGCAGCCTTCCAACTTGTTGCCGGCGACCAAGCTTCAGCCGGTGAACCTCCGGCGACCCTCCGGTGATCCCCTAAAAGGTTCGGCATCAAGGTGAGCTTTAGTCTCCTTGTTTTGGCCGGCGCCTATCTCCTCCACCAAGCTGTCCAGTTTTCTGGACAGCTTCTTCTCCTCTCGTCGGAGCGTCGTTTGGACGACGGTTAGTGCTCCGACAGCGGCTAACATACCGGGGATTTGATCTCCGGTAATCCTCTGAGGTGGAGGACGAAGGATTCGTCAATCGGTTGACGAATACCTCTCCGGAGAAGCAAGTCTTGAGGACTTGTTTTTAGGTCCGAATTTGGATTCGGATCGTGATCATCTCTCGATCACGTCGTCTTCAACACGAGGCTAGTAACCCGTACGAAGACGAAGCTCGTGGCTTGGCGAAGTCATCCCGAGGAGCTCGGCGTGGATACGGATAGAGATGATTCTTACGAGGATCGTTCCGATTGATGCCGTTCCCGCTACACGTCATACGGAAGGTATAACGTAGTTTAATTTCCTTTTATTGCAATTTTAATTTACGGTTATGTCTACACTTGTTGTAATAGCATGCGTGTGTTGTGTGTGTTGTAATAAATAGGAGTATTTATTATTTTTAATTGCTTCCGCTGTGCTCATGTTTACGAAACATGATCGAACACACAAAACCCAACATGGTATCGAGCCGGGTTGTGTTTCGACATAATCGTAAAATGGTTTTTGATAGTCATAATGTATTTCTGGAAATTTTCTAATTTTGGAAATTTAGAAGTATTTATGGAAATTTTCAATTTTGGAAAGTCTAGAAGTATTTATGGAAATCTTCCACTTTTGGAAAGTTGGAAGTATTTATGGAAATTGATATTTTCCTAAAATAAAATATTTGATTTAGATTCTGAAATTTGTTTCTAATTTAATCATGATTTGATTTGGGAAATCAAATCTTAAAATATTTTATTTCCATAAGTAGTTTTAATGATTTAGGAAAATTGGTTTCAAATAGATTTTCCTTAATCAAATAATTCCATGAATAAAATATGTGATTAGATTTGGAAATTTGTTTCATTCTAATTATGATTTGATTTGGAGAATCAAATCTTAAACATATTTTATTTCCATAAATAGTTATGACATATAAGGAAATATATACATGACATAATTGTATGCCATGTAATTGCATTAGATGCATAACATTATGCCATGCGTGGTCGTGACATGTAGATGTATGCCATGTATGCCATGTAGATAATAGTTATTTGCATGCAAAGAGGATGAGACATAAAACCCTAACTCAATATTAAAGCCTACACCTTCCATTAATATGGTTAGAACCAGAGTTCCGTTTCTTGTTTGGGTTGTTGGACTCTCTCCAAGCCCGGCTCGAACCCGAACATGTTCAAACCATGGAATAGTTTAATACTAATATGGTAAGAGTCAGAGGTCAATCGTTAGCTGTGGTTGTTGGACTCTCTCCAAGCTGGGCTAATTGGTTGAATGCGCTATAACCATATTAAAACTATGTCATGATTAATGGGTTGGCTTTAACCTGGAGCATCGGCTTGTTGGACTCACTCCAAGGTCGATGTAAAGGGAGGTGAAGTTGGGTGCTATGCATATGATGCATACTTGTTAATGTGTTAACAACCCGATGTATGTGTGAACATTCAATTAGTTGATAGCACATTGAGATAGTTGCATATACATGATATGTAATCGTATATTGATACCCACCATCATAGCTAAGAATGGCTTGTTGGACTCTCCAAGGTTGTTCATAACTATGATGGATATCACCCCATTCGAGATGGACCTACGATCTCCAAGTGATTTTGGGGTTTTTGAAATTCAAAATGAATGGGATTTATAAATGTATATTGATGCATTTTAAAATCATTTTCATATATGCTCGCTTTGTATTTCTAGGTCAATAAATTGATCATGACGCCTTTGAATTTGGCGACTATTTTGGATTCGAACAAACCGATCGGGCCTAACTTCGGATCGCTTAGAAACTCGAGAATTGTTCTCAAGGCGAAAAGCTTGCATATGTCCTCAAGAGCCTCTTCCTCGACCGGGCCCTAAGGACGATGCAACCTGCACCAAATGTTGGTCTATCGTAAGCATGTGGCGATTCGAGCCGGGCGAAGTTGCATCATGCTAGCGGCGATGGTACCGAGCCGCAAGAAAGATGAGCATATGGATGCTAACACTATGGTCTTCCATCTCATGAGTTGTTCGATGAGCAAGCGAGATCCGAAAGGTTCGAGGTCTCTAGGCTCCTCTTCACCACGAAGATGCAAGAAGGTTCGTCTGTAGTACAGTTTGTGCTAAAGATGAACGGGTACATCGAGCGGCTAGAATCCAACCTTCAAGGGGAGTAGCATTGATGGCAAATAAGGGGAAGAAGAAGATGGAGATCCCCTCCTCCGATGATGATGAAGCATCTGTTAGTAATATATGAGAGATGTCCTAAGGCAATCGCCTTATGTATGAACCATTTATATGATAAATGAAGATTCACTATTTGAGTATACATGTTTTATGTATTTGATTGGATCTTAAACTCATTTATCAATGTCCACGATACGATTCACAAGATGAGAGAATTTGTGATTGGATCACAACTAGTGAGTATCTCTACATGTGTAATTGTGATGTATCGAATTATCCCTAGTCGATGAATTGATGAATCGACACCATCAATTCATGAGACTAGCACGAGGTATACTCCTTGGTGTATCCAAGCACCGATTCTCACCGGGCCGAGACATAGTGATGTCCGAGTTAATCGTGGATGCTAGTTATGGTAACTAGTTCATTGGAGTGACCAAACCGTAAGACTTCATATGGTTCTCTGCATATATAGATATGTCAATGAAGTTCTTCGTGGCTTAAGTGCGATGTTCCTTTGACTTGCAGATTCAAGTCATCTTGATCATGGAGACTTATGCTTTGACATCTTAAGCAAACATCTCTAAGGAGATGTGGACCCGGATGATTGGGTATAAGTCAAGTGATCGAAGGTGTTTGAATAGCCTATAAAGGATTCACCACTCCTTGCAGGAGATGTATACCCATGGCCTCTCGCCTGATTGTTACTAAAGTCTTGCCAAAGCATTACATGTTTAGAGTAAGGTACTCTTCGATACATGTGGAGTAACTAGAATCAGAGGACGAGGAAATGATACTTGGGCTAGGTGTGACGAGTCACTAGTGGGGATCGGCACAATAGACCATGTCCCAACCAAGTGGGTATAAGATGAGTGAAGGGAATGGGGCACATTCATTCGAGCATCAAGGGTTTCGTAAATAGTTCGATCAACCGCTGATCTTTTCTAATTGGGGATCATGATGTACTACTAGGTGCCACTCATGATCGCTCTATAATTAATGGTTAATTATAGACGCCAACATAAACCGAGAACCTATTTGGTCACACGCACAACGAGTGTAATCCAAAGGATTTAAAACGAGCTTGAGAATGGATTCTCGCATCGAGAGAAACTAGGTTTGGTTGGACCAAACATAAAGCGAGCATGAAATCGTTTCACCGCAATGGAAGCGTGGATGGGCTGGTCTTATGAAGACGTAATGGATGGACCAAAATGGTTTGGTTCTAATCCAATGGATAAGAATAAACCAAAGGGTTTGGTTTATTTTAAACGAATGAACCAAAAGTTGGTTCGTTCGCTTTAACTTAAAATAAACCATCATGGTTTGGTTTATTTTAACTTATCTTAATGGAGCGGGTTAACGGGCTTTATGGATATGATCCATTAACCATTAAGAGAATTAGTTCTCTATAAAATAGGATTAAACCCTAACCCTAAAACCTAATCAACTAGTTGCCGCCAACACATTGTGGCCGCCTAACATCTTGTTGCGCCGCCAGCTTGTGGTGCAGCCTTCCAACTTGTTGCCGGCCCAAGCTTCAGCCGGTGAACCTCCGCACCCTCCGTGATCCCCTAAAAGGTTCGGCATCAAGGTGACCTTTAGTCTCCTTGTTTTGGCCGCCTTATCTCTTCCACCAAGCTGTCCAGTTTTCTGGACAGCTTCTTCCTCCTCTCGCCGGAGCATCGCTTGGACGACGGTTAGTGCCCGACAGCGGCTAACATACCGGGATTTGATCTCCGGTAATCCTCTGAGGTGGAGGACGAAGGATTCGTCAATCGGTTGACGAATACCTCTCCGGAGAAGCAAGTCTTGAGGACTTGTTTTTAGGTCCGAATTTGGATTCGGATCGTGATCATCTCTCGATCACGTCGTCTTCAACACGAGGCTAGTAACCCGCATGAAGACGAAGCTCGTGACTTAGCGAAGTCATCCCGAGGAGCTCGGCGTGGATACGGATAGAGACGATTCTTACGAGGATCGCTCCGATTGATGCCGTTTCCCGCTACACGCCATACAAAGGTATAACGTAGTTTAATTTCCTTTATTGCAAATTTTAATTTACGGTTATGTCTACACTTGTTGTAATAGCATGCGGTGTTGTGTGTGTTGTAATAAATAGGAGTATTTATTATTTTTAATTGCTTCATTGTGCTCATGTTTACGAAACATGATCGAACACACACACGCCATGCAAACCCAACAAAGGTATCGAGCCCAAAGTTGTGTTTCACATAATCGTAAAATGGTTTTATGATAGTCATAATGTATTTCTGAAATTTTCTAATTTTGGAAATTTAGAAGTATTTATGGAAATTTTTCAATTTTGGAAAGTCTAGAAGTATTTATGGAAATCTTCCACTTTTGGAAAGTTGGAAGTATTTATGGAAATTGATATTTTCCATAAATAAAATATTTGATTAGATTCTGGAAATTTGTTTCCTAATTTAATCATGATTTGATTTGGGAAATCAAATCTTAAAATATTTTATTTCCATAAGTAGTTTTAATGATTTAGGAAATTGGTTTCTAAATAGATTTTCCTTAATCAAATAATTCCATGAATAAAATATGTGATTAGATTTGGAAATTTGTTGCTAATTTAATTATGATTTGATTTGGAGAATCAAATCTTAAACATATTTTATTTCCATAAATAGTTATGACATATAAGGAAATATATACATGACATAATTGTATGCCATGTAAATGCATTAGATGCATAACATTATGCCATGCGTGTCGTGACATGTAGATGTATGCCATGTATGCCATGCCATGTAGATAATAGTTATTTGCATGCAAAGAGGATGAGACATAAAACCCTAACTCAATATTAAAGCCTACACCTTCCATTAATATGGTTAGAACCAGAGTTCTGCTTGTTTGGGTTGTTGGACTCTCCAAGCCCTCAACTCAACATGTTCAAACCATGGAATAGTTTAATACTAATATGGTAAGAGTCGAGGTCAATCGTTAGTTTGGGTTGTTGGACTCACTCCAAGCTCAAGCTAATTGGTTGAATGCGCCTAACCATATTAAAACTATTTCGCGATTAATGGGTCGGCTTTAACTTGGAGCATCGATTTGTTGGACTCACTCCAAGGTCGATGTGAAGAGAGGTGAAGTTGGGTGCTATGCATATGATGCATACTTGTTAATGTGTTAACAACCCAATGTATGTGTAAACATTCAATTAGTTGATAGCACATTGTGATAGTTACATATACATGATATGTAATCGATATACTTGATACCCACCATCATAGCTAAGAATGGCTTGTTGGACTCACTCCAAGGTTGTTCTTATCTATGATGGATATCAGCCCATTCGGAGATGGACCTACGATCTCCCGAAGTGATTTTGGGGTTTTTGAATTCGAAAAATGAATGGGATTTATAAATGTATATTGATGCATTTTAAAATCATTTTCTCATATATGCTCGTTTTGTATTTCTAGATCAATAAATTGATCATGACGTCTTTGAATTTGCGCACTATTTTGGATTCGAACAAACTGACTGGGCCTAACTTCCTGGACTGGCTTAGAAACCTGAGAATTGTTCTCAAGGCGGAAAAGCTTGCATATGTCCTTGAAGAGCCTCTTCCTGACCGTCCTAAGGACGATGCAACTCTAGACCAAATGTTGGTCTATCAGAAGCATGTGGCAGATTCTGAGCTGGCGAGTTGCATCATGCTAGCGGCGATGGTACCTGAGCTGCAGAAGCAGCATGAGCATATGGATGCTAACACTATGGTCTTCCATCTTCATGAGTTGTTCGATGAGCAAGCGAGATCCGAAAGGTTCGAGGTCTCTAGGCTCCTCTTCACCACGAAGATGCAAGAAGGTTCAGAGGCGGTTTGTGCTAAAGATGAACGGGTACATCGAGCGGCTAGCTACCCTCGGTTTTGTGATCATGAGTTAAGTATTGACTTAATTCTGCATTGTTTGCCCAAGAGTTTCTCGCAATTTGTGATGAACTATCGGATGAACAAATTGGAATCCACCATTCCCGAGCTCCTCAATATCTTTGAAGACTGTGGAGCCTTCGTGAAGCATGAGGAGAAGGCGGTTATTTTAGTTGATTCCTCAAAGAAAGGTTCTAAGAGGAAGGCAAAAGAACAGAAGAAAGGAAAGAAAAAGGCAAAGAAGGCGGAACCAGCGCAAAAGGGCACTTGCCATCACTGTGGCAAGGAAGGCCACTGGCGAAGAAACTGCAAGATTTATCTTGAGTCCATGAAGAAGAAGAAGGCATCCGATGCCCCATCCTCTTCAGGTATCTTCGTTATTGATTGTCATTCTATTTCCTTAGACACTTGGGTATTGGATACTGGGTGTAGCTCACATATATGTAATGACATACAGGGGCTAAGGAATAGAAGAAGACTTGTCAGAGGGGAGTCAAATTTGCGAGTTGGCAATGGAGCAAAGGTTCTCATCGCCATCAAACTTATTTGTCAAGCTCCCTAGTGGACTAGTCTTTGATATGGTGAATTTCTATTTTGTTACTTCTCTTATAAAGAACATTGTTTCTATTTCCTTATTAAATAGAAATGGTTTCGTTTTATCGTTTAGTAAGTATTGTTGTTATATAACTTTGAATGGAGTTCTTTATGGGATTGGAACTTTAAGCAATGGCATTTATACGTTGGACGTATCCAGTGACATTTTCAATATCGAAGCGAGCAACACGCGTGCTCGAAAGGATAATCACATAGACTCCTATATGTGGCATTGTCGTCTTGGCCATATAAGCAAGAAACGCATGTCCGATAATTACACCGATGTGGAATTATGGAATCGCTTTGAATTGGATTCATACGATACATGAATCATGCTTAAAAGGCAAGATGACTAAGTTACCTTTTACGGGAAAAGGTGAACGAGTGGGAGAGTTACTAGGTCTGGTACATACTGATGTATGTGGACCTATGTCAACTCAAGCATTAGGAGGCTATAGCTACTTCATTACCTTCACCGATGATCACTCACGGTTTGGGTATGTGTTCTTGATGAAACACAAGTCTGAAGCCATTGAAAAGTTCAAAGAATTCAGAAATGAAGTAGAGAAACAACATGACAAAAGTATTAAAATACTTCGATCGGATCGAGGTGGTGAATACTTAAGTCAAGAGTTTCTTGATTATCTAAGAGACAATGGCATATTGTCTCAATGGACTCTATACACCACAAAGATAATGGTGTATCCGAGAGGCGAATCGACCTTGTTGGACATGGTCGTCAATGATGAATCATGCGACTCTTCCCAAGTCCTTTTGGGGTTATGCACTTGCATAAATTACTTGTTAAAATGTAATGCCTACCAAGGTAGTCTCTACTACTCCATATGAGATATGGGCTAGTAAGAAACCTCATGTATCTTACTTGAAGATATGGGGTTGTCCCGCTTATGTGAAGCGGATCAGATCGCATAAATTGGATGCTAAGTCCGATAAATGTCTATTTATTGGATACCCTAAGGAAACAAGGGGTTACCAATTCTATCATCTGTGGAACAAAAGGTGTTTGTTTCAAGGCATGCCGTGTTTCTAGAGAAAGAGTTTCTCTTGCAAGAAAATAAGGGGAGTGTCGTTGAGCTTGAGGAGGCTCGAGAGACTCAAATAGACATTGATGAGATACTGGTGAAGCACAACATGACAACTCATAGTGATGAGCAATCGGTGGACCTATTGTAACACCACATCTTCGTAGATCCGCAGAACACGCAATATTCCCGAGAGATATGGATTTCGTAAGTGAATCGAACGACGTGTTACTCATTGATGATGAGGAGCCTACCAGCTTATGAAGAAGTGCCGACAAGTTCAGAAGGGATAAGTGGCTTGGTGCCATGAAGTCGAAATGGATTCCATGTACGAAAACCAAGTTTGGAACTTGGTTGACCCACCAAGGCATAAAGCCTATAGGGTGCAAGTGGGTTTTCAAGAAGAAAACCGACATGGATGGTAATGTGATTACCTATAAGGCTAGATTGGTGGCGAAAGGATATCGTCAAAAACAAGGTGTTGATTATGATGAAACCTATTCTCAGTAGCTATGCTTAAATCCATTCGATGCTCCTCGCCATAGGCTCATTATGATTATGAGATATGGCGTATGGATGTGAAAACATTTTCCTTAATGGAAACTTGCTCGAGGACGTGTATATGATACACCGAGGGTTTCACATCGCTGATAAAACCAAGGTATGCAAATTGCGACGATCCATTTATGGATCAAGCAAGCATCCAGAGTCGAATATCCGCTTTGATGAGACGATCAAAAAGTTTGATTTCTCACAAAATCCGCACGAACCTTGTGTGTACAAGAAGAGTTAGTAGAGTGCATTCGTGTTCTAGTATTGTATATGCGATGACATATTACTTATAGGAAGCGATGTGTCAATCTTCTGATCGATTAAGGTTTGGTTATCAAGACATTCTCCATGAAAGACACAGGAGAAGCAACCTACATCCTTGGGATTAAGATCTATAGAGATAGATCGAAGCGGTTTGCTTGGTCTTTGATCTACATATATAGGCCGAGTGCTAAAGAGGTTTAGCATGTCGGAATCAAGAAAGGTTATCTACCCATCGGGCATGGGGTACACCTTTGAAAGTCTATGTGTCATGCCGAGAAGGCGAGAGGATTTGCATGAGTAAGATTCCTATGCATCCATAGGATCTATCATGTATGCTATGTTATGTCACGAGGCCCGATGTATCGTATGCTCACGAGTGTCACGGCGGATACGGTCGATCGAGAATGGATCATTGGGCGGTATTAAGGCGATCCTTAAGTACTTGAGAAGAACTAAGGATGTGTTCTAATATATGGAGAAGGGACATGGTGATCACGGGTATCACGGATGCGGCTTCGAGCGGACAAGGATGATTCGAGTCTCGATGCGGATCGTGTTCACCTTGAATAGAGCGCGATGAGTTGGAAAAGTTCCAAACAAGAGCATGGCGGATTCTACCCGAGGCGAGAATATATTGCGGCGGCGGCGAAAGGCGGTTTGGATCAAGAAGTTCGTTCATGAACTTGGTGTGATTGGCCATTGTTGAAGCAATACCGGTCTCTGCGACAACAATGGAGCAATTGCAGGCGAAAGAGCCAAGGTCTCATCAGCGATCAAACATGTGCCGCGCTATCATCTTATCGGAGAGATCATAAGTAGGAGCGAAATACAAATCGAAAATTCCCCTTTGAAAGGAACTTAGCGGATCCTTTGACTAAAGCATTACCTCAAAGTAAGTTTGAGGTCATGTTAGTGCTTATGGTATTGGATCTGTAGCGATTGGCATTAGGCAAGTGGGAGTCTGTTAGTAATATATGAGAGATGTCCTAAGGCAATGCGCCTTATGTATGAACCATTTATATGATAAATGAAGATTCACTATTTGAGTATACATGTTTTATGTATTTGATTGGATCTTAAACTCATTTACTGAATGTCCACGATACGATTCACAGCATGAGAGAATTTGTGATTGGATCACAACTAGTGAGTATCTCTACATGTGTTTATTGTGATGTATCAGAATTATCCCTAGTCGATGAATTGATGGATTTGGACACCATCAATTCTGTTGAGACTAGCGCGAAGTATACTCCTTGGTGTATCCAAGCAGCTGATTCTCACTGGCTGGAGACATAGTGATGTCCGGAGTTAATCGTGGATGCTAGTTATGGTAACTAGTTCATTGGAGTGACCAACCGTAAGACTTCATATGGTTCTCTGCATATATAGATATGTCAATGAAGTTCTTCTTTGTGGCTTAAGTCGATGTTCCTTTGACTTGCGGTATTCAAGTCATCTTGATCATGGAGACTTATGCTTTGACATCTTAAGCAAACATCTCTAAGGAGATGTGGACCCGGGATGATTGGGTATAAGTCGAAGTGATCGAAAGGTGTTTGAATAGCCTATAAAGGATTCACCACTCCTTGCGAGAGATGTATACCCATGGCCTCTCGTCGGATTGTTACTAAAGTCTTTGGCCAAAGCATTACATGTTTAGAGTAAAGGTACTCTTGATACATGTGGAGTAACTAGAATCAGTAGGGCGAGGAAATGATACTTGGGCTAGGTGTGGCGTAGTCGGCCTAGTGAGGTGACACAATAGACCATGTCTGAACCAAGTGGGTATAAGATGAGTGAAGGAATGGGGCACGATTCATTCGAGCTCTTGAAGGGTTTGAAATAGTTACGGATCAGCAGTTGATCTTTTGTTAATTGGGGATCATGATGTACTACTAGGTGCCACTCATGATGGTTCTATAATTAATGGTTAATTATAGGCGGCCAGCATAAAGCGAGAACCTATTTGGTCACCTGTGAGTGTAATCCAAAGGATTTAAAGCGAGCTTGAGAATGGGATTCTCGACCGAGAGAAACTATGTTTGGTTGGACCAAACATAAGCGAGCATGAAATGTTTGATCGCAATGGAAGCGTGGATGGGCTGCGTCTTATGAAGGCGTAATGGATGGACCAAAATGGTTTGGTTCTAATCCAATGGATAAGAATAAACCAAAGGGTTTGGTTTATTTTAAACGAATGAACCAAAAGTTGGTTGTTCGTTTTAACTTAAAATAAACCATCATGGTTTGGTTTATTTTAACTTATCTTAATGGAGGCGGGTTAACGGGCTTTATGGATATGATCCATTAACCATTAAGAGAATTAGTTCTCTATAAAATAGGGATTAAACCTAACCTAAACCTAATCAACTAGTTGCCGCCCAACACATTTGTGGCGCCCAACATCTTGTTGCCGCGCCCTGGTGCCGCCGTCCAACTTGTTGCCGGCGTCCAAGCTCCAGCCGGTGAACCTCCGGCGACCCTCCGGTGATCCCCTAAAAGGTTCGGCATCAAGGTGAGCTTTTGTCTCCGTGTTTTGGCCGGCGCCTATCTCCTCCACCAAGCTGTCCAGTTTTCTGGACAGCTTCTTCTCCTCTCGTCGGAGCGTCGTTTGGACGACGGTTAGTGCTCCGACAGCGGCTAACATACGAGGATTTGATCTCCGGTAATCCTCTGAGGTGGAGGGCGAAGGATTCGTCAATCGGTTGTGAATACCTCTCCGGAGAAGCAAGTCTTGAGGACTTGTTTTAGGTCCGAATTTGGATTCGGATCGTGATCATCTCTCGATCACGTCGTCTTCAACCACGAGGCTAGTAACCCGTCTGAAGGCGAAGCTCGTGGCTTAGCGAAGTCATCCCGAGGAGCTCGGCGTGGATACGGATAGAGACGATTCTTACGAGGATCGTTCCGGTTGATGCCGTTCCCGCTACACGTCATACGGAAGGTATAACGTAGTTTAATTTCCTTTTATTGCAATTTTAATGTATGGTTATGTCTACACTTGTTGTAATAGCATGCGTGTGTTGTGTGTATTGTAATAAATAGGAGTATTTATTATTTTTAATTGCTTCCGTTGTGCTCATGTTTACGAAACATGATCGAACACACACACGCCGCGGTGCCGGAAACCCAACAGCATCCTCTTCCTCTTCCATGGATAGCACAGAAGAAGCTTATATGGTAAGGTGGGTAAGACGTGCTTTAAAAGGTTTTAGATTTAATAAATCTAATGATAAGAATAGAAGACAAAGGGGGAAAATCATTTGCTACAATTGCCAAGGAGAGGGACACATAAGGGATAATTGTCCCCTCCTAAACAAGAGCAAGGAAGAAAAGAAAAAGAAGGAAAAAAAGAAGAAGAAAAAGGGGAGCAAGAAGAAAAAGGAAGAGGAGAAGAAAGCAAAGGAAAAGGGAAAGGCCAAGGCATTCAAAGCAAAGACTTGGGATGACCCTTCCTCCTCATCTTCATCATCATCTGAGGAAGAAAATACATTTGTCACCAACCTAGCATTGATGGCATTTGACGACTTGGATTGCTCCTCCTCCTCAAATGAAGAATCAAGCACAAGTGGGGAGAGCTCAAGTGAAGGGGGAGCCTCCTCTACCTCCTCATCCGAAGAAGAAGAGGACATGGAAACAATGGTAACCAATCTTTCACCTAGTAAAATAGATTCTATGATTTCTAGCTTAACTTGGGATTTATTTAGAGCTAAGAAGAAGAACAAAAGCATGCTAGATCAAATTAAGGACTTAGAAAATAAACTAGAAAAAGCATGCTTAAATGATGATAATATTTCTTCTAGCTTAAATGATGCATGCTCACATGATAACTATATGCCTTTGGATGTTAGTGATGCATGTATAGAAGAAAATAGGGCTTTAAGGGAAAAGGTAGACTATTTGACAAAAGCCCTAGAAAAGTTTACAATTGGCTCAAACACCTTGAACATGATCATAGGGAGCCAAAGAGCTAGCTTCAATAAGAAAGGCCTAGGATACAAAGAAAAGAAAAATGAAAAGGCCTATAAATGCCTAATTGCTAGGGGACAAGATAAGAAGAAAGTAATTGCTAGGAAATGGATTCCTAAGGAATTTCTAGTGAACCCCATAGGCAAGAATTTGTATTGGGTTCCAAAATTCATCCTTAAGGGTTAGAAAAACACTAGGGTAGTCAACCATATGCAATTGACCTATATCATATTTTGGTTGACTTAGGATGGCGGGACAACATTTTTAAATAGTGTTAGGTGATGATAACGTGCCTATAAATAGATAATAATGCTTAAATCATGATAATCAATGTAATTGCTATGTATATGTGCAATCATGATTTATGATTTTGAAATTTGGCACATCATCATGAGATATAGGGTTTAAATCATGCCTTAGATGATATCTTGCTTATTATCATCATATAATACCTAATGCATGATTATTAATTGATGAATACATTAGGTTCATGATCATAATGTAGAGTCAATTGATATATGGCTTTATGATCATGAGGATTGTTAGATTGATACTTAACCCTGATAGAATTGTATGAATATAATGGTTAAGTATATACAAATACCCCCTAGGATGCATCTCACACTCACCATAGGCTACTTTGATTGAAAACTTATCATGGGTGAGATGTTAGGATGATACAAATGTCCACTAATGCCTATGACATTTAGATGGTCATTTAAAGTATCAAAATAGCAATAATAGACCAATCATGGGGAAGGCTTATGTTTAATTCATAGACATATTGCCCAAAGATCATAGTTGGATATGTCATATGTTTTCAAAATAATTTCTTACTTTAAAATCTATGTATTCATGTTTTGAAACAATTGGATGCAAAACTAGGTGTTAAAATTGATACTAGAATGATCAAAAACCTAGTGGTTTTTAAAACTTTTGGATTTTTGTCAAATCTCTGGAAATATAATGCCTTTTCATGAAAAACTAATTTTCACTGATAAAGAATCTTACAAGAAATATGTTCCCCAAATTTCATGATTTTTTGAATTTTCTAGAATTTTTAATGCATTTCTGAAATTACTTGAGAAAATCGTAATTTGAAACCATTATTGCCAATCACCGCCATATATTTTTGATTTCAGATTTTAAACATGTTTTTGGTATTTTCCTTCTATTAAACTTGATGTCGTGGGTTTATAACTTAGTATTAATCTTTTTGATGGTGTCAAAGGGGGAGAAATAATTGTGTTTAAGTAAATTATGATAGGGGGAGAATTTGTAGAGAGAGTTTCATGGATTAAGGGGGAGTTGCATGTTGTTATATCATGTTTATGTTTACATGCTTTCTTACCTTAGAAATTTATATCAAATGTTCTTACCTAACTTAAACGGATTGCCACACATCAAAAAGTGAGATTGTTAGGCAATCTTTGCCATGATAAGGTTTTGATGTGTGTGGCAAAGGGTTTAAGTTAGGTTGGTATTGTTATTTGATATGTGCGCTGAGTCTTGCAGACTTAGTAATTCGCACATGGAGCCTTGGCGGTTCACCTCACAACCTCGGGCCTTGAGCCTGGTGAAGGATGACTTTGCGAAAGTCGCGGCGCTTGGAGCATCCGAGGGACCGGACGAGATGACTTGAAGTGAAGCCAAGGAAGCAGACTTCGAGGCAAGAGACGAAGGAGCATTGCAGAGCGGCGCCGATGTCGCCGAGGGACGGGCCGCGAACGAAGAGAGCTTCGCGAGGGACTTCGAGTGAGATGAGAGAATGAGTGAAATGTAAGTAGCTCATTAGGTGAACTTGGCGAATGGTGAGTGTCGAGACTGGACCGCAAGGGTTAGGGTTTACCCGACTGCCGGAAGCTCAAACTTATGTTAAGTTTGAGTTTCGCCGATCGCATGTAATGGCGATCGCTTCCGAGTCGAGTGTGTTCGACCGTATCCGATCGATGGGTTTATGCCCGGTGCAGCCGATCGCCATGGAATGGCAGTCGACTGCCAGAGGATGTCGCGGGCACAGAACCGCTCGTAGCCGACTGGGCAGTCGACTACGGAGGCAGCAGTCGACTGGTGAGGTCCATCAGTCGACTGCCAAGTGTTCCGTTGGACTACAACGGTCGGGATCCGACGTGTTCGGAGGCCGTTGTAGTGACGGCAGTCGACTGCCAAGGGCAGCAGTCGACTGGTGGCGGCCAACGGGAAGAAATCAGCCCTCTCTATAAAAAGAGAGGGTGTGAGCCTTTGAGAGGCTAATGCTTATGCTCTAAGTGATCTTCCTAGTGCCCCACAAGCTCTAAACTCTTCTTACTTGTTTTTACTCCATTCTTATTGTAAGAAGAGTGATCTTGATTGTAAAGGTTACCTCCACCTAGCTTGGTGCAAAGGAGAGACCAATAGTGATTGGCTTTGGAGGAGTGATTCACCTCGGACGAATCGGGATCGTGGATTAGCGGCGTAGCCGTGAACCACGTTACATTCTTTGTTAGCGCTTGTTTTCTCGTATTTCTATTTGCTTGTCTTTATTAGTCTTCCGCTTGCGCTAATTAGTTTTGTAGACGAGCAAATACCGGCATCCAACCGAAAAGGGCTATTCACCCCCCTCTAGCCGGCCGTTCAATTCCCTACACTTCCATCGGCTATTGTCATGCTAAGCTGGTCTATACCGCAAAGGCATATTTGGGCTTACACTGCCAAGACTTCCGCTTGAACTTTACGCTACCAAACCATTAGACTTATGCTACCAAGACTCATGCTTGGACTTTAAGTCGCCAACCATTGGACTTATGCTGCCAAGACTCCACCTTTGGACTTTACGCTACCAATATCAACCCTTGAACTTCCCTTGCCAACCCATGTTGGACTTTCCATTTGCCAAAACTCAAGCGTGGACTTTCCCTTACCAAGACCCATGCTTGGACTTTATAATTGCTAAGACTCAAGCTTGGACTTTCCCTTGCCAAGACCCATGCTTGGACTTTCCATGCTAACCCATGTTGGACTTCCCCATTGCCAAGTGTCCCCACTTGGACTTTCCATGCCAAGTACCCATGACTTGGACTTTCCCATGACAATCACATTGTCATACGTTTTGTCGAACATCAAAATATCGCTCGAGTCAAACTCGAGTCTGGTCAATCGTGACCTGAGATGATTGCACCAACAATCTCTACCTTTTTGATGTTTGACAAAAACCAAACACCTTTGAGTTAGAATACTAACTCAAATCTCCTTACTAATTCTCCCAAATTGGTAATCCCGAATTCTCCAATTAACTTCTCCCGTTAATTCTCCCCCTTTTTGACATACATCAAAAAGGTTCTCCCCAAGGAGGTCAATGTCTCATATCCCAATGAGATCTTACAATCTCCCCCTTGGTCCAAAAACATCTAGAATGTCTTCACTCTTCCTAGTGATAAGTCTCATATCACTAAAGAGAGGCTTCCTAAAAACTCTCCCAATTTCCAAATTGGACATCTCACATTCTCCCAAAATTCTCCCCCTCATGAGGAAGAACACATCCACCATCCGATGATGGATACCTCCCCCTAAAAGCTTGCTCCCCCTTGACCATTGCACCAACAATGTCCTTGGAGAGTCCCTAAGCCTATAGGACCACTAAAACATCAAAATTAAGATTAAAAGTTCAGCCTTGAACTTTCACACACCTTAAAATTGATACATACCCTAAACAACTCTCTTAATCCATATCCAATGGATTTTCACCCTTTCCAATGCTTTCCAAAGCATATTCTAGGGTTAAGAGTAGTTAGGGTAGCCTAACATAACTTAAACATGGGCTAAACATCCTTGTTTACCCAAAATCAGCTCTGGCAGTCGACTCTTATAGTCATCAATCGACTGTCGTTGATGCTAGTCGACTGCCATAAGCGGTAGTTGACTGATTTCTGCAATTTACATAAATCAAATTCAGAATCTGAATTTTGAAAATACATAAGTAAATATACATATTTTGAAAAATCTTGAAAATTCATACGTACATTACTTATAACAAATACAATGGGTGAAAAATATTTGAAAATTAAATTACCCATAAAATTAGGAGATTGACATAATGTTCAAAACCATTAAAAATTTCAATGTTTTAGCCCTACTTTGTATCAACTCCATCAATGATGATTGCTATCAAAAGATAGACTTCACCAAGATTTTCTAAAATGATTTTTAAATGTTTTTTTTTAAAACCTATATTAGATCATGATCAATGGGTCAATGCACATGACTTGCACATTAGCTTTCACCATGATCCACCCATGATATAAGATGAGTTTGAGTTCATCTAGATGCAAACACTATGCACCTTGAACTTAACTCATTTCTTAGCATCTCACATGTGTCTAGGGTGTATCAATACACACACATGTCAATTTGATGTGAGATGTAGGTTTTGGTTATCCTAATCTAAGGCCTTAAGCATTTTCTAAGACAACCCTACTTGATTCCCTTATACATGGGACTTCAAGTCATGTCATAGTCCTTAAATCAATTTTATTAATGCATTAAATATGATCATGGCATAAATGATAGTATAAATAAAGCAATTTCAATAATCATGATGTCATGGCATATTATTAAATCCTAAACATACATGACACTAAAACCAGAACCTAAGCATGATCATGACATATTATATGATAAAAATAAATATGATGTCATAACATATTTTATAGCAAATCAATCATGAAAAATAAAATATAAAGGTATAACAATACCTAAATTTTAGTGTTAATTATCATTTATTATGATTAAATTCATTTTGTCATATTACTACTAATCCCCCAAGTGTGCCAAAAATTCAAAATGACACACTATGACCTCTAAACCTAATTTGTGCCAATTTGATCAATTTATCATTCTTAAATAATATTGGCACATCCTAAAATCCTTTAGGATTAAAATTCAAACATATTTCCAAGGTATCCATAACCTTGAAATGACCTAAGGTGCCACCTTTACCATGGTTAGGTTAACTACTCATTCATTTAAAGTTGGCACACCCTAACCCATTTAGCATTAGTCGATCACGCTTCTAGGAACCCAAAACCTATTTGTTCTCCTTCGGTTAACTAGGTATTCATTAGGGATAACCTCCCTTGATACCCTCCTAATCACCCTTCTAGGCTTGGTAGCCTTGGTCATTTGGATCTTGCCTAGGTTAGCTCTAGAGGTGACTCCCCTTGTAACCTTCTTAGTGGCTTCCCAAGGTTTCTTCGAAACCCTAGCCACTAGGCACCTACGATGGTCAACTCTAGGGATGACTTCCCTTGTGACCTTGGTTTTCCTAGACCTAGGTTGAGTTCCATAATGAAATGGAACATTATGATAAGTCTCCTTGGGCTTAGGTTTGTGACCCAAACCTTTCTTGCCTTTGGATGAACCTTGTCTTCTAGGACCTAGATTTTGACCATTTGACCCTAGCATTTGATTTTCCATAATCCTAAGGGTCTTTTCCATTTTCTCAAGCCTTGACCTCAAGACTTGATTTTTCTTTTCTAATATTTCAATTTTTGATTTTTCATTAACTCTTGAGATATTCTTCTTTCTAGGCATATGTCTAGTCCATTTAGGGTTGATGCCTAGGTGATTCTCTATCTTTCTAATGGTCTCCCTAGGTAGGATTTTTCTAGGGACATTAGCCTCAAATTTCTCCTTATTCCTAAAGTTGACATGTTTAGCTCCTAAGCAATAAAGCCTATTTTTACTAGCATGCTTTTCATGAGTAATAGCAAGAGTGCTAAAAACATGCTTTTTAAACCTAGAACTAGAAGGTGCATTAAAATATACCTTAGGGTTTGCTTTGGAAACTCCCCCTACTTGTGTAGCTCCTTCTTGCCCCTTCTTCTTCCCCTTAGGGCATTTACTTCTATAATGCCCTCTTTGGTGGCACTTGAAACACACCATGTGCTCCTTGCTCTTTTGACTTTGGGCACCGGTTTCCTTGGTCTTTGGCACAACTTGTGTCGTCTTCTTGATCCGTTTAGGACACTTACTCTTGTAGTGTCCTTGCTCCCTACACTCAAAACATATTATATGATTTTTATTTTTGATTGAAATGCTTGAGTTACCTAGGGTGGTGGTGAAGGCCTCTTGAGCTTGTTCATCACTTCTCCCATAGGTAGAAGCTTCCTCTTGCTCTTGCCCTTGCTCCGGTGATCTAACTTCCTCCCCCTCAATCCTAGAGGTGGAGCCTTCCTCTACTTCTTCCTCTTCCACTGATCTAGAAGTTGACTCCTTCTCAACTTCTGACTCCTCACTTTCTTGTGAAGATGAGCTTTCTTCTTCTTGTGGCGATTCAGATTTTTCATGAAGCATTGCCAATTTTCTCCATAAATCCTTGGCATCTTGAAATTCACCTATCTTGGACAATAACTCATTAGGTATTAAATCAACTACCATATCGATTACCTTGTCATTTGTCTCGGATTTTTGGAGTTGGTCTTGAGTCCATCTCTTCTTCTTGAGATATCCTCCCTTCGACCCTCTTGGCAATTCAAAGCCTTCCATCAAGGCAGACCATAGCTAAATGCCCATCATCATCATGAAGTCCTCCATTTGTGTCCTCTATTGCTCAAACCCTTCTTGTCCATAGAAGGTATATGGGACCGGAGTGTTGATATCTCATCCTAGTCTTTCTTTAAATTCCATCTTCTTTTTCACCCTCTAGCAGTGCTCCCTTGGTGGTTAGTCCAAAAGAAGAGCAACCTTGCTCTGATACCACTTGTTGAGAATTGGACATCACTAGAGGGGGGTGAATAGCGTTTCATTACGTAGATGGATATTGTTCATTCTTGCGTCTCTACAATCGTCGTTAGCACAGTGGAATATAGAAATACAACTATAGAAACAAATACAAACACAACACGTAAATACACACAAATATAACGTGATTCGGAACCTCAAGGTTCCTACTCCACAGGTTTAGCTCAACAAGCTCTAGTGATGCACTCACCACTAATAAAACTCCTTCTCGATAACACGTTAGAGGCGGAGAAACCTCGTACAGGTGTTTACAATAATAAATGAAATACAACAAGCAAATACAAATGAAATACAGAAAAATATGTAAAGAAAACTTTACAAATGCGCTTTTGGATGCTTGCTTGTTTGGTTGCTTAAGCTATACTTAGAGACCCTGAATTGCACCAGCAAATCGCCCCAAATCGCTCTAAGAAACCATGGCAAAACCTCCTCCACGAGCTACTTTTATAACCTACATTCAGGCTAGATTTTGCCTAGTAGTCGACTGATCGAGACCATCAGTCGACTGCTCCTATAGTCGTTGTCTCACAATGGCCCGAGCCACATTGGATAAGTTCCAAAGGATAGACCATCAATCAACTGATCATGCCCATCAGTCGACTTATCGAGCCATCACTCGACTGTCAAACACTAACAGTAGACTCGGAAACCTTCTGTGTCTATGACATCGACCATCAGTCAACTGCCAGCTATAGCAGTCGACTGATCAGGCCATCAGTCGACTGCAAGACCATTTCATGCAATCGACTCTAGTCGACTCCCATCAATCGACTGGTCATAGTCCCAGTCGACTGATACAAGTCGACTCGGCTGCCAAGTATTAAAACACTTCACCAGTCGACTGGTCCATAACCCCAGTCGACTAACAAACCTCAAACATGAGGTTTAACCCCAAGTATTATGCCCTCATACTTGCTAGACCACCCTTAGCCTAGACCTAAGCCTTCTAGCCACCTCCATCAATCTCACTTCTATCGGATCCCTCCAAGTCATCCATGACTTATTCATCCATATGCTAGCCTTCAGGTGCTTCCATCATCTATTGTCATGCTAAGTTGGTCTATACCGCCAAGGTACATTTGGGTTTACGCTGCCAAGACTATCGCTTGGACTTTATGCTGCCAAACCATTGGACTTATACTGTCAAGACTCATGCTTGGACTTTACATCGCCAACCATTGAACTTATGCTGCCAAGACTCCACCCTTGGACTTTACGTCACCAATATCAACCCTTGGACTTCCCTTGCCAACCCATGTTGGACTTTCCATTTGCCAAGACTCAAGCTTGAACTTTACCTTACCAAGACCCATGCTTGGACTTTCCAATTGCCAAGACTCAAGCTTGGACTTTCCCTTGCCAAGATCCATGCTTGGACATTCCATGCCAACCCATGTTGGACTTTCCCATTGCCAAGTGTCCCACTTGGACTTTCCATGCTAAGTATCCATGACTTAGACTTTTCCATGACAATCACATTGTCATACGTTTTGTCGAACATCAAAATATCGCTCAAGTCAAACTCGAGTCTGGTCAATCATGACTGGGCCGATTGCACCAACATTCAATATATCTTTTAAGATCCATATTTGGAAAGTCCTTAAGCAAGATTACATTTTTACATGCATAAGCAACAAATTAAGGGGGAGTTAAGATACTTTTAAAAATATTATTTTGAAAACTTAAAATAAAAACATAAATCTAGGGGAAGTTTAACATTCAAAATTTTATTCTAAGTATTTTCAAAAGAACTTAAATGTAAGAATAATAATGTTACTTTAAGGGGGGGAAATAAAAAATTTAGGGGGAGCCAAAGGAAATTTACTTTGCAAAACTATAAAATATCTTGGTTAAAAATCACCTTCTTTACAAATAATTTTTGAACTAAAATTAAATCTTAAGTTCTTGATCAAAATAAACTTAATATGAACTTGAAATGAACAATATTAGTGATTTTATTTTAAGAGGGAAAGAGAAAATTTTAAGAATGTGAACTGGATTTATCAATCTAATGATGCTTAGTACTTAATTAACATTTATTCTAAGTAACTTAACTTCATCTAAATTTGGAAGATGAGAGTTAGCTAAGCTAAGTCTAAAACTTAAATTGTTCACTTTAAAATCTAAACAAATCATGATAGGATCTATGTTTAGAGTTTTTTTTTAAAGATTAAAATAAATTTTCATCATTAATGAGAAACTATCTTGGAAATTTGTTATGAAAATCTATAAAGTATAATATGGGTTATTTTCAAATTAATGAAAAAGAGAGCAACTTCTTAGAAAACAAATTTCAAGTGTGCAAGAAGTCTCACTCAATCACTTTTGATTTTAGGGGGAATTTATTTATAAAAATATTTTTGCATTAATTAAGAAGGAGAGTATAATTTCAAAAATATATAACCTTTAAGAGTATGCTTTATTGAGTGGGAGAAAATATTCAAAGGAGAAAGAAATCTAAGAAAGTATATAACTTGAACTCAATTATCTAAGCTACTTAAATTTGAACTAATTTTTATCCAAAGTAGCTTAGTCAAAAAATTTAGAAAATAGGCATGCAAAGGGAATGTTAAGGGGAGGTTAATTTTCAAAATAATATTTCTACAATATTTTTAAGAAGTACTAAGCTTATGAAAACTTTGTTTTAAGAACTTAAGTACTGAAGCTAAAGCTTTAATTGTGAGTTTTTAAAGGAACAATGGGTAAAGTATGTGCATCATTGATGAGAGACATGGGGGGAGTTTCAAAAGTTTTGAAATTTAAGAATTTTGAAAATTTCAAAACTATTTTTATTGAGGGGGAGTTTTGTAAAGTTTTGAAAATTTAGAATTTTAAAAATATTTTTATTGAGGGGGATTTTCAAAGGTTTTTAAAATTCAAGAATTTGGGGAAATTCAAGAATATTAAGGGGGAGTTTTAAAAGTTTTGAAAATTAAGATAGTGTGAAATTTTCAAAAATATTAAGGGGTAGTTTCAATGTTTTGAAAATTTTGAGAATTTCAAAAATATTTTTTAAAGGGGGAGTTTTGAAAATTGAAAAATTAAGAGTTTTGAAAACTTTAACTTTTGGATATTTTCATAAATTTGTTCAAATTTTAAAAATTTTAGAAATTTAATCTTTTTTAAAGGTTAAATACTTTTGAAAATTTTGAAACCCAAAGATTAAGGGGGAGATTCCATTTTTAAAAGAAAATCTTATTACATGGATTTAGGGGGAGCATTGATAAATTGTTTTCAAAATGTTAGGCATTTTTGGTGAAGCTTGTCAAGCAAGTTTATAATCTTTAGTTATTCTGTTTGAAAATCATTTTTCCTCATCTTTAAATTGTGGAATTTGGTGCTTAATAATGATTTTGATGTATGCTAAAGGGGGAGAGAGGAGATTTAAAGTTAGACAAATTTAAGGTAAAGAAAGTTTTTCATGCATATGAGCATCTCATGCATATACAATTCTAACTCAATGCATTTCTGATATATGTCAAATTTGAATATTGCAAAATTGATTCTCCTAACTTTAACTAATGTGTTGTCATACATCAAAAAGGAAGAGATTGTTGGTGCAGAGAGCACCACTCCTTAGTTTTGATGTATGAACCAAAGTTAAAGTTAGGACTTACTTGTGTTCTGATATGAGTGTTAAGTGTGCAGGCTTAACAAGAAGTCCTAGTAGGTCGAGTTGAATGGATACTAGGCAGAAGTCTTGACAAATCAGGAGGACCAGACACCAGACATGAAGTCTAGATGGGTTAAGTGGATCGGACATTTGGCATAAAGACCGGTTGGGTCAGGAGACCAAATAATTGGTAAAAAGTCCAACTGAGTCAGGTAAACCGGACAGCTGGTGGAAGCCCTGGTGGGTTAGATCGGATGTCAAGAATGGTAAGTCTGGCAAGGCAGCCGGCAGGTAAGCCTCAATTGGAGAGGCGAGGTCGAGTCCTCTATAGGGGGACAAAGCTAGTCGTCGATCCGATGGATAGTCCGCATGGAACTTAGAAGTCAAGATCGAGAAATATTACTACTGCTATTGGATATTATATTATTTTCTTTTGCTAGAAAGGCAAACTTCCCGATGATGAGCCAGGTGAGCTGGAGTCTACTGGGACAGGTCCAGTGGATTGGAAATGCCGAAGTACTATATCGATGGGTTAATGTGGAGTCGACTGAACGACATTCCAGTTGACTAGGAAAGGTTTATAAAAGAAATGCATTACTAGCTCCGAATATATCATCTACTACCTCCAAGTGTTGTTACTATTGTTCATCGTCCGCAGAAGCTTCATCCCTTCACAAAGATGCAATTCTGACACTCCGTGCCTAATTCGATAGCTCTAAAAAGTGTCGGTATACTTTAGTTTTATTTACTTGTCTTTAGTTTGCTTTTGTGCACTTAATTTCAAAGAGAAGGTAGAGTGTTACCTATCTCTTATTCATTGTAAAAAAGCGAACCCCTCCGAAGTCGAGAGTTCTCGAGTCGGAGGGCTTTATAGTGCATTGTCCATCGAGGTAGCTCTTGGAGAGCTACGTGCCTTGGAGTAGCAACCCGGCTAGGATTGTGAACCAAGTAAAAATGCTTGTCTCTTTATTTTATTTATTTCACTGAATACTCTTGTTTCTAAATATTTCAAAATAAGTTTGAATTTTTAAAGAAAATGTGTAACCTCCGAGATTCACCCCCCTCTCTCAGAGTATTTCGATCCTACACCAACCCCATAATTCCAGAATTTACTACCTCCTCCCCCCTGGATCTTCTAGAACAAGCTGTATCAGATACTTATGTTGGGATGTATACTGAAAAGTCTATCTTTTGTATGAACATATTTATTTTGAAATAAGAATCACATGATCATTGTTTGCATATTTTTATGGTTATGCATATTGTCTAATACATTACATTGTAGATAACATGGTGTGTGGTGTCACACGGGAGATCATGTTATCGGCTCCTTGTAAAGTATAAGTATAGGCTCACAACCGAGATGGATTTGGACAAACCATTGGTATGGTTGTAGTGTGATTTGGTATTGGTTTGTCTTGACCATAAAATCACACTAGTACAATTTGTGTGTATTGAGCTGGACCGACTTAGAGGTGATTCGATTTATTGCTGACTACATAATCAAATCAGACCTCAGATATTATATCGTACATACTCTTAATCTCGATATAATAATGGGCACATATACTTAGTATTCATCTCTTTGATTTACCAATGAGAGAGATTTATAGATTAAATCGATAGGCTCGGTAAGTTGGGAAATGATATTATTTATATGGTGTGCCATTGATTATAGGAGGAAACCGTGTCCTATATATTAGGATGATGATGTCCCCTTGAGGAGCTCATAAGGTTCATCATGTAAACCCTGCAGGTGGACTTGGTCCGGCATGATGAAAAGGTTGAGTGGTACTACTCATGGAGTTAGATGTTGATTAATTAATGATCAGTAAATTAATTAATCGACGGACATTCGAGATCTTAAATACGGGGAGAAAATGTACATATAATATATAGAGCCCATATTAACTTATGGGGGTTGGTGAGGTAGATCAATGATAATCCTTTAGTGGATTGGATTATCATTCATGGATCGGACTTTATGTGGGCTTGATCCATTGGGTGGCCAAGATCCAACTCCTCCTCATGGTCCCTATTGTAGCCTATTAATACCTCATGAAGCTTAGATCCAATAGATAGAAACAAAACTCTAGATCCAAAGGTAGAGACTAAATCTCTAGATCCGACGGTTGAGATTAAATCCCTAGAACAAATGGTGGAGATTAAAACAAGGCTTATCCCTAACTCTATAAAAGGAGGGCAAGAGGTGGGCGGCAACTAAGAATCCAATTAGAGATAGGATTAGGGTTTTGGGCGGCAAGGGTTGGAGGCTAGGGTTTGGAGTTGGCGACACCTATTAAGGAAATTTTTTCCTTATCTCCTTCTTCTTCTTTGGTGGCCAACATCCATACAGCACCTTCCTCACCTTGGCCGACGTCCATTGAAGATCTTCTCCTTCTCCTTGGCCGGTGGAACCAAGGCTTAGGGTCCTCCCTTGAAGCTCTTGGCTGGCAATCATCTCTTCTCCCTTCTCCTTGTTGGCCGACGGCAAGCAACTTGCTTGTTTCTTGTTGGTTGGCTAAAGCAAGGAGAAAAGTCTTGTTTCTATTCTTCCTCTTGCTCGGAACGAGCAAGGAAGGAAGATTGGTGATCTAGGAGCTTCAACTTTTGGTAGATCGTCTCCCACACGACGTCCGAAAGGAGAAAGGTCATACAATAGAAGATCGAGAGGTATATCGATTCTTTATTTTCATTTATTACATGTTTATATTTTCTTTTCAATTATATGCATGATATATATTTTATTTTGTGGCTAAATATACTTGGACCCCGAACATAAACACAAAAGTCAGCGATCTGTACATCGTCTATTCCGCAGCTATTCGTGGAATAGAGGTTGGTCGCTTGAACAATAAGTTTGTTCAAGTGACTACTCTAAACGAATAGCACGATGATGACAAGGTTGCTTGGGCAATCCCTCTTGTCAAGGATAAATTTTTTTATCTAGAGATGTAGAAGGGATTGCCATGAATGAGCGACCGAGTTGAAGTGGGAAGCGAATTTTCCCCTCCCATCAAGTGGTATCATAGCCATGGTTTCCGATTTTGTGTGTTTAGGATTCGGTTACTCTTATGCATTTTTCATATATTATATATGCCGGATAATAGTAGGATATGCGTAGGTTAACTCTTTGGTTGCAGGCATAAGATCCGACTTTTATGGTCATATGTGTGTATGTGATTGCATGTGTGTAATAGTATATTTTGTTTAATCCTCGGGATTGACGAGGCTAGTATTTAGTTTTTTGTAAATTACATACGACACTGTTTAGCCACTCTTTCTATTTTAGTTTACTTTCGATCTAGATTTTATGTACACTCCCTCATGGAGTATAGGATCAATGGATGTAAATTAAAATAATTTTTAGTCTCGGCTCGGATCTCCGGATAGCTCGTACATGGCATAGGAGGAGCGGACGAGATGATGATGCGACGGGAGACATATTGAAGACAAAAGCCATAATAGTTGAAAAATAATTTATTTTTCATATTTATTGCTTATTGTTTGATATGCATGTCGTAGGCTAGAAAATTCTTCAATTTCAAATTACTAAGTGGGAGAGGGATATTTTTATAAATTCCCACGGCCTCCATTATAATTTGACATGTGATGCAAACAAATTTGCGCGTCGGCTCTGAGTGCCTTCCTCCTCATCAGATGAGTTTGTTTGCGGATCACAAGGTCGAATATGGTTATAGGAAATTGTCAAGGAGCATGTGTACTTCCCCATCGGAAGGCACATAACCCGAGATAATTAACTTGGTACCGAGTAATGGTGAACACTTAGATACAAATATAAGTATCCTCCCCATCGGAGTCACTGCTTTTATTTGTAGAGCCAAAGAGGAACCAACTATTAATTTTACTTGTCAAAAAGTTAGGTTGACAAGATAGTAAAATTAATGGGTAAACCTCCTCTTACAGATGTAGAATTCGTATACGTCCACACTATCGTGGCATACAATATTCTCGATGTTTTGAGGTGTTGGTTGATTTTAAAATATTATTGTTTGAGGAATCAATAATTTTTTGAAATATAATATTTTGATCTATGTGATTCTTAGGTTTTCTTTCAAAATGACTTTCAACCCGCTTGCTGTGATACTGAAAGAGAATAAATTTACTGGACCCAACTATGTTGATTGGAAGAGGAATCTAGACATTGTCTTGACTGTTGAGGAATACAAATATGTACTCCTCGAAGAGTGCCCTCCTAAGCCTGCAGATGATTCTGGGGAAAAGGAGAAAGAGAGTTATAAGAAGTGGATAAAGGCCGATGAGATGGCGCGGTGTTACATTTTGGCATCTATGTCAAATGTACTGCAACATCAGCATCAAGCCATGCCCACTGCTTATGACATGATGCTCAATCTCAAAGAGCTTTTTGGACACCAGAATCGGGCTGCTAGGCAGGAAGCCATGGGGAACTTGATGATGACCACCATGATCGAGGGAACACCCGTAAGGGATCATATTCTCAAGATGATGGTTCATTTGAATGAGTTAGAAGTCCTCGGAGCTGAGGTCGATGGGGAAAACCAGGTCGATATCATTCTCCAGTCTCTACCTAAGAGTTTTGAGCAGTTTCGCCTAAACTACAACATGAACAAGAGGTTGTATTCGTTGGCGGAGCTTCTGACAGAACTCCAGGCGACAGAGGGGCTATTTCATCAGAGTGCTCAGGTGCATGCCATGGTGACCCAAAAGTTTTCTACTTCTAAGCCGAAAGGCAAGAAGAAGAAGAAACAAACTGAGACAAAGGTGGTGGGAGGAACTCAGGGAGGAGTGAAGAAGCCGAAAGGCAAGTGCTTCACTTGTAAGCAGACTGGACACTGGAAGAAGGACTGCCCCAACCGCAAGCAGAACAAAGGTATATCTTTTGGTCTAGTCGTTGAAACATGTTTAGCGGTGTTATCTACCTGCACCTAGTGTGTAGATACGAGAGCCACTGATCATGTCTGCAATACTTTACAAGGGTTCCAGGAAACCAAACGATTGGCTGAGGGGGAGATTACCGTATACCTGGGCGATGCCACAAAGGTGGCGACAGTTACAGTGGGAGACGTTTATTTATCTTTTGAGAAAAATAAAGTTTTGGTTCTTAAGAATTGCCTTTATGTACC
Source organism: Wurfbainia villosa (assembly GCA_025175895.1). Lineage (NCBI taxonomy): Eukaryota > Viridiplantae > Streptophyta > Magnoliopsida > Zingiberales > Zingiberaceae > Wurfbainia > Wurfbainia villosa. The sequence continues at coordinate 20,335,926 of CM046004.1, read as the reverse complement.
TTTATTTAGAAAGAATTTAATTTCGGTTTCTAAATTATTTATGGATGGATATTCTATTTCTTTTAATAACAGAGTTGTTATAAAAAAGAATAGGGACATTATCTGTTCAGATCCATTGATAGGAAATCTATACATACTTGAACCAAAAGCTCCCACGATGCAAATAGAAGTAAATAACTCATCTTCTAATTCCAATAAGAGAAAAGAACCTTCGAAGATGAACCAAACATATCTTTGGCATCTTAGGCTTGGTCATATTAACCTAAGCAGAATTCAAAGGTTAATAGCTGATGGACCTCTGGGTTCATTAGTGGTGGAAGATTTCCCAACCTGCGAATCTTGCTTGGAGGGTAAAATGACCAAGAGGCCTTTTAAGGCCAAGGGGTATAGAGCCAAAGATGTGTTAGAATTGGTTCATTCTGATTTGTGTGGTCCTATGTCTATCTAGGCTAGAGGTGATTTTGAGTATTTTGTCTCTTTTATAGATGATTATTCGAGATATGGATACATTTACTTGATGCACCGCAAGTCTGAATGCTTTGACAAGTTCAAAGAATTCAAGGCTGATGTGGAGAAATGCTAAGGTAAAAGTATCGTGACACTGCGATCTGATCGTGGTGGTGAGTACCTCTTGGGAGAGTTTAGGAACTACTTAACAGAGGCTGGGATTCAATCCCAATTGTCTGCACCTAGCACACCCCAGCAGAATGGTGTAGCAGAGCGAAGGAATATGACTCTTATGGAGATGGTTAGATCGATGATAAGCTATTCTGAGTTGCCAGATTCGTTCTGGGGATATGCTCTTGATACGGCGGTGTACATTCTGAACTTGGTTCCATCTAAATCAGTGCCTTCTACTCCCACGATTGTGGGATCGCGAAAGCCTAGTCTAAGATATATTCGATATGGGGAGTCCAAAGACATGTGTCAAGGCGTATGTGTAAGTTGGAACCTCGCATGAAGTACGCATGTTCGCTGGCTATCCTAGAGGAACTAAGGGTGGTTTGTTTTATAGTCCTAGAGATCAGATGTTGATCGTTAGCATTAACGCCAGATTTCTAGAGGAATACTATGTGATGAACCACAAGCCCAAGAGTAAGATTGTTCTCGAGGAAATAAAAGGGAAGTCACTCTTCCTGTACTCACCAAGCAAAAGAGGATATACCATAAGTCATCGTGACCGTATCACAGGATACACAAGTGATACCTCATCGTAGTGGGAGGGTTGTGAGACAACCTGATAGATTCATGTTCTTGGAAGAATCTTCTGATTTGGTCCCTGGTGAACATGAACCTGATCCCTGGACATATGACGAGGCAATCCAAGATAAAGATGCAGCATCTTGGCAAAGTGCAATGAATACTGAGATTGAATCTATGGATTCAAATCAGGTCTGGGAGCTAGTGGAACCACCCGATGGTGTAAAAACCATTGGATGCAAGTGGATCTACAAAAGAAAGAGAGGAATAGATGGGAAGGTTGAGACCTTCAAAGCGAGGCTTGTTGCGAAGGGGTATACTCAGAAAGAGGGTATCGATTATGAGGAGACCTTTATGCCGGTAGCCATGCTTAAGTCTATCCAGATTCTCTTATGCATTGCAGCTCATATGGATTATGAGGTGTGGCAGATGGATGTCAAGACAGCTTTCCTTAATGGAAGTCTTGAGGAAAACATCTATATGAAGCAACCAGAGGGATTCATTGCGAAGGGCAAAGAGCATCTTGTATGTAAGCTTAATCGGTCCATTTATGGATTGAAGCAAGCTTCAAGGTCTTGGAACATCCGATTTGATAAAGTAATCCAGTCTTATGGATTTATTCAAAGTCCGGATGAGTCTTGTGTATACAAGAGATGTGACAGAAACGTAGTGGTATTTCTTATACTATACGTAGATGATATTTTATTGATTGGCAACAATATCAAGGTGTTATCGGATGTAAGGGTATGATTGTCCAAACAGTTTGATTTGAAGGACTTGGGAGAAGTGGGACACATCCTTGGGATCAAGGTTATAAGGGATCGCAGAAAAAGGATGTTGTGCTTATCCCAAGCTTCTTACATAAACACGATTATGGATCGTTTTAGCATGCAAAACTCCAAGAAAAGTTTTCTACCTTTCAGGCATGGAGTTCCTTTATCTAAGAAGATGTGTCCTAGAACATCTGAGAAGATAGAGGAGATAGAGGAGATGAAGGCGGTTCCTTATGCTTCGGCAGTAGGAAGCCTCATGTATGCAATGCTATATACGAGATCAGATATCTACTTTGCCTTGGGCATGGTCAGTAGATATCAGAGTAATCCAGAATAGGGACATTGGACTGCGGTAAAGCATATATTGAAGTACCTGAGAAGGACTAGGCATTATATGCTAGTTTACCAGGCAGACCAATTACTCCCTGTGGATTACACGGATTCCGACTTCCAATCAGATAGGGATAACAGTAAGTCTACCTCAAGTTTTGTGTTTACTTTGGGAGGTGTAGCCATTGTATGGAGGAGTGTCAAGCAGAAATGCGTGGCGAACCATGGAAGCTGAGTATGTGGCAGCCTCTGAGGCGGCCAAAGAAGTTGTGTGGCTCAAGAACTTCCTGATGGACTTGGATGTGATTTCTGGTTTGCCCAAAACTATCACAATTTATTGTGATAATAGTAGTGCAGTTGCAAACTCGAAGGAACCACGAGCCCATAAGGCTAGTAAACACATAGAGGGCAAGTACGACCTGATACGAGAAATCATAAAGAGAGGAGAAGTTGTTGTGGCCAAGATTGCATCGGAGGATAACCTGGAAAATCCTTTCACTAAGGCCCTTCCGGCGAGAGCTTTTGATAGGCATGTGGAGGGAATGGGGATCAGATGTATGGCAGTTTGAGGACAGCATAGTCTTTTAGTATAAGTGGGAGATTGTTGGGATGTATACTGAAAAATCTATCTTTTGTATGAACATCTTTATTTTGAAATAAGAATCACATGATCATTGTTTGCATATTTTTATGGTTATGCATATTGTCTAATACATTACATTGTAGATAACATGGTGTGTGGTATCACACGATAGATCATGTTATCGACTCCTTGTAAAGTATAAGTATAGGCTCACAACCGAGATGGCTTTGGACAAACCATTGGTATGGTTGTAGTGTGATTTGGTATTGGTTTGTCTTGACCATAAAATCACACTAGTACACTTTGTGTGTATTGAGCTGGACCGACTTAGAGGTGATTCGATTTATTGCTGACTACATAATCAAATCAGACCTCAGATATTATATTGTACATACTCTTAATCTCGATATAATAACGGGCACATATACTTAGTATTCATCTCTTTGATTTACCAATGGGAGAGATTTATAGATTAAATCGATAGGCTCGGTAAGTTGGGAAATGATATTATTTATATGGTGTGCCATTGATTATAGGAGGAAATCGTGTCCTATATATTAGGATGATGATGTCCCCTTGAGGAGCTCATAAGGTTCATCATGTAAACCCTGAAGGTGGACTTGGTCCGGCATGATGAAAAGGTTGAGTGGTATTACTCATGGAGTTAGATGTTGATTAATTAATGATCAGTAAATTAATTAATCGACATACATTCGAGATCTTAAACACGGAGAGAAAATGTACATATAATATATGGAGCCCATATTAACTTATGGGGGTTGGTGAGGTAGATCAATGATAATCCTTTAGTGGATTGGATTATCATTAATGGATCGGACTTTATGTGGGCTTGATCCATTGGGTGGCCAAGATCCAACTCCTCCTCATGGTCCCTATTATAGCCTATTAATACCTCATGAAGCTTAGATCCAATAGATAGAAACAAAACTCTAGATCCAAAGGTAGAGATTAAATCTCTAGATCCGATGGTTGAGATTAAATCTCTAGATCCGATAGTTGAGATTAAATCCCTAGAACCAAAGGTGGTGATTAAAACAAGGCTTATCCCTAACTCTATAAAAGGAGGGCATGGGGTGGGCGGCAACTAAGAATCCAATTAGAGATAGGATTAGGGTTTTGGGCGGCAAGGCTTGGAGGCTAGGGTTTGGAGTTGGCGACACCTATTAAGGAAATTTTTTCCTTATCTCCTTCTTCTTCTTTGGTGGTCGGCGTCCATACAGCACCTTCCTCACCTTGGTTGGCATCCATAGAAGCTCTTCTCCTTCTCCTTGGCCGGTGGAACCAAGGCTTAGGGTCCTCCCTTGAAGCTCTTGGCCGACAATCATCTCTTCTCCCTTCTCCTTGTTGGCCGGCGGCAAGCAACTTGCTTGTTGCTTGTTGGTTGGCTAAAGCAAGGAGAAAAGTCTTGTTTCTATTCTTCCTCTTGCTCGGAACGAGCAAGGAAGGAAGATTGGTGATCTAGGAGCTTCAACTTTTGGTAGATCGTCATCCACACGACGTCCGAAAGGAGGAAGGTCACACAATAGAAGATCGAGAGGTATATCGATTCTCTATTTTCATTTGTTACATGTTTATATTTGCTTTTCAATTATATGCATGATATATAATCTGTTTTGTGGCTAAATATACTTGGACCCCGAACATAAACACAAAAGTCGGTGATCCGTATATCGTCTATTCCGTGGCTATTCGTGGAATAGAGGTTAGTCGCTTGAACAACAAGTTTGTTCAAGTGACTACTCTAAACGAATAGCACGACGATGACAAGGTTGCTTGGGCAATCCCTCTTGTCAAGGATAATTTTTTTTATCCGGGGACATAGAAGGGATCACCATGAACGAGCGACCGATTTGAAGTGGAAAGCGAAGTTTCCCCTCCCATCAACTTACCCCAACCATCTCCTTTCTTTTCTTCCCGAACACCCCATACCCTCTTCTAATCCGAATTCTCCTCTTGCACCTCCTTCATCTGTCATTCCTTCTTATGTTCCCCTCACCATATTAGATTTTACTCTACTACATACCACCCCTTCTTTCACCCCTTCTGAAGTTCCATTATTTTTACATGAGTTGCAACAAAGTTTTCGGACGGTAAACTTCCAGCTTTTACTAATTTACTTCACTGTGTAAATAAACCTTTTCATATTGCTTTTGTTTATTTCTCAAAGTACCTCGAAAACTCCATACATTTGGGCAATGATTTTCTGATTTTCAAAGCCAATAATTTAAGCCTTCAACCTCGCACACAGAAACACATTAGCTTCCTATAATACCACCTGCGCCCTCAACTTCAACAAAGGGGTGTTCAAACTAGCCCTAATGAACTTTCAACCTCCTCAGGATTACATACTAATCCTTCCACTTCTCCCAACCGGGATGAAAAAGCTGAATACAAACAAAAATTGCAAGAATTATAGTTGCAAGTGCAAATTTTATTGAGCGAGCCCAGCTACTAGAAGAGAAGGAAAAAACCTCCACTCAATACAGGCAAGACTTACAGAAGGCCAAATGGGAGAGTTCCAACAAAGATAACACTATTAGGCTGTTACGAGAGCAAGCAGAATCACTAACACAATAGGCAGCCTCCTCCCAGTCATAAATTCAGAAACTACTACAGAAAGAGAAGAACTAGCATTTTCAATTAGGTGAGTGTTTCCAGCCTATAGAAGACCTGATAGATGCCTTTATCAAGATCAAGGATAAAACACATGGCAGCTTAGATGAATTTCAATTCCATTTCCATGTACTGATGTAGCACTTTCAAAAAATATTAGAGGTTGCCAATGAACAAACACGCCAGGCTACTCAACTCTACAGAGAGTTAACTAACCTGCAAGAAACTGAAGCCGAGCACTGGGCATCCCGAGAAACAAAATTCCTAGCCCAACCAGTAAAGAAGTACAGAAGATATTTTCAGAGAGGCCTTGAAGGAGCATTGCAGGTAGCTAACGAAAAAAAAAATTCTCACCCAATCAACCTAACATCCATAGGAGCAGCCTACAACAAATTTCCACTTGAGGCTTTCAACACTGAGGTGGATACCTACTCAGAATCCTAAATTTGTATCACACATTATCGGTAATGAACAACCATCCCTTCTATAATGAATTTTTCCTATTTTATGAATGAGTATTCAGCTTTCCTGCAAGTATTATCTGTATTTACAATTTGTAATGATCAATTTGCCTTATTATTTCCACATTTGTATTGTGTATAATCAAAACAACATATCCCCAATAGTCGGCTGATACACTGGATAATACTTTTACTACTACATACATCTAAGTATTATATACCTAATATTATTTTCCTTTCCTTGTATAGAATCACTCTTACTATAGGCCTCCAAAGAATGCCCCACCCGTTTCGGTTACGTATTGCTAACTCGATTATGTATTGTGCAGGTTAACACCTTCCTTGACTTCCACTTTCCTACTCAACGACATAGAATCCTCCTTCCCCCTTAATCCGAGACTTACCCAACTCTCTTTTATTTAACATTAACGAGGTTAGTACACCATTTCTTTTATTACTATTATTTGATACTAACCCTTAACCTTGCAGGGCATTACAAGTATAACTCACTTAAATGACCAATGGGTTCAGTATACTAACACTCTCAAGAAAGAATTACAAGAATGTCAAGCTAGAGAGCTATCCCTACAACATGCTTATCAGAGAATCGAAAGAGAACTTTAAGCTTCTTACATAAAAACTCAAGCTGACCAGGCAGAATTGTCAGCCCTTTACTTCCAAACAACATACTTACAGAATACCTTAGTCATTCTAAAAGCCAGATCATCCAAAGAAGGCACAAGCACTACACCAGAAGTATTTTGGACTTTGGTTGCCATCAACAACATGTTCTTAGATCAGGGCTTTGCCTTCCTCCAATGGGGCTTCCAAGATTGCATTAATCAATTCCAAGCAGCGGGTTATCCACCTCCTGGGCATTCCACTAGTTTTTTAGATATAGGCAATACAATTGATCGTACTCTACCTAACTTGTTATCTTTTCCTTTCCCATCCAATATTTAAAAATGTAACAACTTGTATTCGGTATAACACTTGAAATACAGTATGCAACTTAGCCAACATTGTACTACTTTAAAAGAATAAAAACACAAATTTTACAATGTTTATCTACTAAAATGAGGGCACAAGTGATACACATTCCATGGTCTTGCTAAAAGTCTTCCTTGAGCATCCTTTAAGTAATAAGCTCTCATTCCCGCTCGACTCTCCACATGGAAGGGGTCTTCCCACTTAGGTCCTAACTTACCTTTGCATCCTTCGAGTAGTACTTTCTTTAATACTAAGTCTTCTACTTGAAAAGCACGAGGCACTATCTTTTTATTATAAGCTTTTATTACTTGTGACATATACCTTTCAGTGTGATATAAAGCAACATCCCTCTTCTCTTGAATCAAGTCTAACTCCATGTGTCGAGCCACCTTATTGTCGCTCGAGATATAGGTCATTACTCGGGCAGACTCCATCCCGATCTCTACAGGTAGCACTACCTCTGAGCCATATACCATACTAAAGGGAGTTGCTCTTGTAGCTCTCCTAGGAGTGGTTCGGAAAGACCATAGTATACTAGGTAACTCTTCCACCCAACTACCTCCTACATGCTCCAACATAGTCTTTAATCCATGTACTAATTCTCTATTAGTGGCCGCAACCTGCCTATTACTTTGAAGATAAGCTACTGATGTAAACACTTGCTCAATTTTATAATCCTGATACCATTTTGCCAATTTCTTACCCTGAAACTATCGCCCATTATCTGATATCAATCTTCTAGGAATACGAAAATGACATACAATATTCTGCCATAGAAACTTTAATATCATTTGCTCAGTAATACGAGCTAAAGGTTCAGCTTCTACCCACTTAGAAAATAATCAATACCAGAATTTATTTTGACCTGTCCCAACCAGAAATGGTCCTACTATATCCATACCCCATTGGTCAAAAGGATAGGCTGATACAATTGATTTCATATACTCGGACAGTTGATGTTGCCAATTATGATGCTTCTAATAACTTTCACACTGCTGCACCAACTGTATAGAATCCTTCATTAAAGTAGGTCAAAAATATCCTACTAATAACACCTTCTGAGCTAATAAACAACCTCCTATATGACTCCCATAAGCTCCTTCATGCACTTCTTTCAGAATATAACTTGCTTATGTTTTTCCCAACAGAGTAACAAAGGTCCGACATAAGCTCTTTTGTACAGAATTCCCTTTATCATACAAAAATGCACTACCTGCTGCTTAAATTGATGATCTCTCATAGGGTCACTTGGCATCCTCTTATCTTGAAAAAATGAGACCAACTCTCTTCTCCAATCATCCTCTATCAATTCTCCCGACCTTTCTCCTTGAGGTAATAATTCAATTTGTACAATCACTTCACGAGTACTCCAATTCCCCAAAGAGTTAGCCAATTGAGCCAATTCATTAGCTTTCTGATTTTCTGCTCGAGTGATCTTTTTATCAATACTTCTGAGAAATCCCCCTTGGCTTAATCTACTAACTCACAATAACTCCTACACCTATCATCTTTAACCTCAAATTCTCCCCTAGTATGTTGTACCACTAATTGAGATATGCACTACCTGTAGGATCGAGGTTGGCTGGCTAGAGGGGGGTGAATAGCCTTCAATCGTAGTATGATGGTAGTCGTTTGTTGATTGTCTACAAGTCATGTTAGCGCAAGCGGAATATACTAATAAACACAATTAAGAAACAACCAAAAGATAAAACAATGCTAACAAGGGAATATAACGTGGTTCACGGCCTCGCCGCTAATCCACGATCCGATTCATCCCCGGTGATTCACTCCGCAACCAATCCACTATTGGTCTCTCCCTTTAGCCAATGCAAGGTGGAGGTAAACCCTTACAACTCAAGAATATTCCTTCTTTTACAATAGATGTGAAAGAGGTTAGAAGAAGGAGTTTAACACTTGTGGAGCACTTGGATGATAGTTTGGAATATAAGCATTAGTCATCCAAAAGCCCACACCCTATCTTTTTATAGAGAGGGCTGATTTCTTCTCGTTGGTCACCATCAGTCGACTGCTGCCCTTGGTAGTCAACTGCCGCCACTACAACGGCCTCTGTAGTCGATATCGATCGGCTATGGCGGTTACATGCCGCGACGCCTTCATCGATTGCCACCTTTGGCGATCGGTGATGATGGTAGCGATCGCTATCATTCCATGGCGATCAATTCTTTGGACCAAAACCCATCGATCAAACACTAGTCAAACCTGTTCAACTCGGGCGATCATTGTCATTTTATGGCAGTCGACTGATGTCGGGAAATCTCATCCAATACTTAGCCATTCGGCCAAGTTCACCTAATGAGCTACTTACATTTTGTTAGGGCAATCTCTTGCCGTGATATGGTTTTGATGGTGTGGCAAAGGGTTTAAGTTAGTGTGTTATGTTTATTTGATATGTGCGTTGAAGTCGTGCAGGACTTAGTAATTCGCACATGGAGCCATGGCGAGTTTCACATCTCATGACTCGTGCCTTGAGTCGGTGAAGGATAGCTTTGCGAAAGCCGTGCGCTTGGAGCATCCGAGGGACCGCCGGACGAGAAGCTTGGAGTGAAGCCGGAGGAAGTAGACTTCGAGGCAAGAGACGCGAAGGAGCATTGCAGAGCCGTGCGCTGATCTTTGCCGAGGACGTGGCGAAGCGAAGAACCGGGCGAAGGACTCAGAAATGAGAGTGGCGATTGTAACCCGGGAGGGTAGCTCTTAGGTGAAACTTGGCCCATTTGGCCAAGTGTCGGAGGGGTTTTCGAGCACTAGTCGACCGCCATGGAATGGCGATCATTCGCTCAATCAGTGTCGGCCCGTATCTGGCCCGGCGATTGATCGGCCGTGATCGAGCCGATCGCCATACGCTGCGGCGCCGATCGCCGAGATTCGATCGGCAAGGCGCAATGATCGTCAATAGGGTTTTTGGCCAGACCGTGTTCGAGCCGAGCGGGATCGAGCCGATGACCGATCGGCCAGCCGATCGGAGCCCTCTCTATAAAAAGAGAGGGTGTGAGCCTTTAAGAGGCTAATGCTTAAGTTCCAAACAATCTTCCTAGTGCCCCACAAGCTCTAAACTCTTCTTACTTGTCTTTACTTCAATCCTATTGTAAGAAGAGTGATCTTGGTTGTAAAGGTTACCTCCACCTAGCTTTGTGCAAAGGAGAGACCGATAGTGATTGGTTTTGGCGGAGTTATTCACCGTGGACGAATCGGACCGTGGATTAGCGGCGTAGCCGTGAACCACGTTATATCTCGGTGTTTGTATTGCTCACTTATATCTTGCTTGTCTTTTGCTTTGTATTTGTATATTCCGCTTGCGCTAATCTAATTGTAGACGAGCAAATTCCGATAACCAACGAACGAGGGCTATTCACCCCCCTCTAGCCGGCCATCCGATCTCTTACAAGTGGTATCAGAGCCGAGGTTGCTTGTCACCGGACTAACCGCCGCAACAAGCCCTACATCAAAAATGGCCGGCTCCAACATCCACCCACCGAAGTTCGACGGCGAATTCTCTTGGTGGAAAAGGAGAATGGAGGTATTCTTCGAAACCGATTTCGATATTATGCTTATAATGGAAAATGGTTTCGAGTTGCCTAGGGATGAAAGGGGTGAGCCAATAGAGAAGTCAAGGTGGAATAAGAAGCAACGAGAGGAGCACCTTGCAAACTCAAAGGCAAAACATCATCTTCTCAATGTGCTCCCTCAACAAGAGATCAACCGGATCGGAGAATGCACTAGCGCCAAAGAGATGTGGGAGAAGCTTGTAGAGCTTCATGAAGGCACCTCGGAGGCCAAGCTTGCAAGAAGAGACCTCCTCCGCTCCCAACTATCCAATATAAAACTAGAAAAGGGAGAAAAGGTAACCTCACTACACTCTAGGTTTAAAGAAATTTTAATTGGGCTAACAAGTGTAGGTGAGAAGCTATCGAACCGGTACATGCTCATGAAGGCTATAGATGCCTTTCCCCGGTCCTCAAAGTGGAGTTCCATGGTGGACTCCTTCTATATGTCCAAGAACTTGGAAGTAAGTACCTTGGAGGAGTTCTTCTCGACAATGGAGCTCCACGAAACGAGGCTTGAAGGAATTCAAGAAGAGCCAAGAATTCAACCCTCAAGAGGAGTAGCATTGTTGGCAAACAAGGGGAAGAAGAAGATGGAAGTCCCCTCCTCCTCCGATGATGAAGCCTCCTCCTCCTCCATGGATAGCACCGAAGAAGCCTATATGGTAAGGAGGGTAAGACGTGCATTTAAGAATTTTAGATTTGATAAATCTAATGATAGGATGAGAAGACCAAGGGGGAAGGTGATATGCTACAATTGCCAAGGAGAGGGACACATAAGGGACAATTGTCCTCTCCTAAACAAAAGCAAGGAAGAGAGGAAAAAGAAAGAAGAAAAGAAGAAGAAAAAGGGGAGCAAGAAAAAGAAGGAAGAGGAGAAGAAGGCAAAAGGAAAAGGGAAGGCCAAAGCATTCAAGGCCAAGACATGGGATGATCCTTCCTCATCCTCCTCCTCATCATCGGATGAGGAGAATGCCTGTCGCCAATTTGGCCTTGATGGCCTTTGACGATTTGGATTGCTCCTCCTCCGAAAATGAAGGATCAAGCACAAGAGGAGAGAGCTCAAGTGAAGGGGGAGCCTCCTCCACATCATCATCCTCCTCATCATCCGAAGAAGAAGAAGAGGACATGGAAACTATGGTAACCAATCTCTCTCCTAGTAAAATAGTTTCTATGATTTCTAGTTTAACTAGGGATTTGTTTAGAGCAAAGAAGAAAAATAAATGCATGCTAGATCAAATTAAGGCATTAGAAAATAAGCTAGAAAATGCATGCTTAAATAATAATGATACTTCTTCTTGCCATGATGATGCATGCTCACATGATAATTATGTGCCTTTAGATGTTAGTGATGCATGCATAGAAGAAAATAGGGCATTAAGGGAAAAGGTAGATTATTTAACCAAAGCCCTAGGAAAATTCACAATTGGCTCCAACACCTTGAATATGATCATAGGGAGCCAAAGGGCAAGTTTTAACAAGAAAGGCCTAGGATATAAAGAGAAGAAAAATGAGAAGGCCTATAGATGCCTAATAGCTAGGGGACAAGACAAAAACAAAGTAATAGCTAAGAAATGGATCCCCAAGGAATTTCTAGTGAACCCCATAGGTAAAAATCTATTTTGGGTTCCAAAATCCATCCTTAAGGGTTAGAAAACCCCTAGGGTAGTCAACCATATGAACTTGACCTATATCATATTTTGGTTGACTTAGGATGACGGGACAACATTTTTAGATAGTGTTGGGTGATGATAACGTGCCCATAAAAAGGTAATAATGCTTAAATCATGATGATTAACGTAATTTCTATGCATATGTGTAATCATGGTTTATGATTTTGATATTGGGCACATCATCATGAGAAATAGGTTTAAATCATGCTTTAGGTGATACTTTATTTATTATCATCGTATAATACCTAATGCATGACTATAATTTGATGAAAACATGAGTTTCATGATCATAATGTTGAATTGATTGATATATGTCATTATGATCATGTAGAATGTTAGGTTGATACTTAACCATGATAGAATTGCATGAATATATGGGTTAAGTATATACAAATACCCCCTAAGATGCATCTCACACTCACTATAGGCTAACTTGATTGCAAACTTAGCATGGGTGAGATGTTAGGATGATACAAATGTCCACTAATGCCTATGGCATTTAGATGGTCATTTAAAGTATCAAAATAGCATAATAGACCAATCATGGGGAAGGCTTATGTTTAATTCATAGACATATTGCCCAAAGATCATGGTTGGATATTTCATATGTTTTCAAAACAATTTCTTACCCTAAAATACATGTATTCATGTTTTGAAACAATTGGATGCAAAACTAGGTAGCTAACTTGATACTAGAATGATCAAAAACCTAGTGGTTTTTAGAACTTTTGGATTTTTGGCAAAAACAAGAAAATATAATGAATTTTCATGAAAAACTATTTTTCATTGATATATATACTTAAAAGAAATATGTTTCCAAAATTTCATGATTTTTCATATTTTCTGGAATTTATAATGCATTTCTGAAATTCGTCCAGAAAATCAGAAATATGGATTCATTTGTGCCCGATCATTGCCATATCGATAGCTGATCGTGGCTATAAATCAGAATATTGAAGGCCGAATTCAGTTTATAAACCTCCTACAAGTGGTAGAAATATACTTGATGCCATCAACAAGTGGTACCCAATTTTAAATCAACTTGACATTATTTTTCCTCCATTATACTTGATGTCATGCGCTTATAACTTAGTGTTAATCTTTTTGATGGTGTCAAAGGGGGAGAAATAAGTATGTTTAAGTTAATCACATTAGGGGGAGAAATATATGTAGGGGGAGAAATATATTGTAGGGGGAGAAATATATGATAGGGGGAGAAAATTTGCATAGAGAATTTCATGGATTAAGGGGGAGTTGCATGTTGTTATATCATGTTTATCTTTACATGCTTTCTTACCCTTAGAATTTATATCAAATGTTTTTACCTAACTTAAACGGATTGCCACACATCAAAAAGGGGGAGATTGTTAGGGCAATCTCTTGCCGTGATATGGTTTTGATGGTGTGGCAAAGGGTTTAAGTTAGTGTGTTATGTTTATTTGATATGTGCGTTGAAGTCGTGCAGGACTTAGTAATTCGCACATGGAGCCATGGCGAGTTTCACATCTCATGACTCGTGCCTTGAGTCGGTGAAGGATAGCTTTGCGGAAGCCGTGCGCTTGGAGCATCCGAGGGACCGCCGGACGAGAAGCTTGGAGTGAAGCCGGAGGAAGTAGACTTCGAGGCAAGAGACGCGAAGGAGCATTGCAGAGTCGTGCGCCTGATGCTGCCGAGGGACGTGGCCGAGAACGAAGAGAACTTCGAAGGCGAAGGATTCCGAGAAATGAGAGTGAGCGATTGTAACCCGGGGAGGGGTAGCTCTTAGGTGAAACTTGGCCATTTGGCCAAGTGTCGGATGGGTTTTCGACACCGCCGATCATTGCCATGGAATGGCAATGATCGGCCCCGAGTCGAGTGTAGCTCGACCGCATACGATCGATCGGGTTTGTGGCGGCGATCGGCCGCATCGTTAGCGATCGGCCGACTGATCGGCCGATGAGGCGGCGTGATCGGGTCAATAGGGTTTTGGCCACGAGATCGGCTCGTGGCCGATCGCCCAGGCGGTCGACTACGAGTCGCGATCGTGAGGTCCAGTAGAGTTCCGGCCCTCTATAAAAGAGAGGGTGTGAGCCTTTAAGAGGCTAATGCTTAAGTTCCAAACAATCTTCCTAGTACCCCACAAGCTCTAAACTCTTCTTACTTGTCTTTACTTCAATCCTATTGTAAGAAGAGTGATCTTGGTTGTAAAGGTTACCTCCACCTAGCTTTGTGCAAAGGAGAGACCGATAGTGATTGGTTTTGGTGGAGTGATTCACCGTGGACGAATCGGACCGTGGATTAGCGGCGTAGCCGTGAACCACGTTATATCTCGGTGTTTGTATTGCTCACTTATATCTTGCTTGTCTTTTGCTTTGTATTTGTATATTCCGCTTGCGCTAATCTAATTGTAGACGAGCAAATTCCGATAACCAACGAACGAGGGCTATTCACCCCCCTCTAGCCGGCCATCCGATCTCTTACACATTTCACTCATTCTCTCATCTCACTCGAAGTCCCTCTCCAAAGCTCTCTTCGTTCGCAGCCACGCCCCTCGGCAACATCAAGCGCATGGCTCTGTAATGCTCCTTTTGCGTCTCTTGCCTTGGAAGTCTGCTTCCTTGGCTTCGCTTCAAGTCATCTTGTCAAGCGGTCCTCGGCAGCATCAAGCATACGACTCTGCAATGCTCCTTCTATGACTCAAGCACGAGGTTGTGAGTGGTCAACCCGCCAAAGCTTTATGTGCGAATTACTAAGTCTTGCAAGACTCCAACGCACACATCAAATCCAATCATCCTAACTTAAACCCTTTGCCACACACATCAAAACCATATCACGGGTTGATTGCACTAACAATCTCCCCCTTTTTGATGTGTGACAATCCGTTTAAGTTAGGTAAAAACAATTGATAAACTATTACAGAAAGAAAGCATGTAAATAACATAATTAGCAACTCTCCCCCTAAATACATTCCCCCTTACTTAAACATATATCTTTCTCCCCCTTTGACACCATCAAAAAGATTAAACAAAGTTTATATGGAATGGCATCAAGTCTAGAGAGAAATAAAAACCAAAAACAATCAAAAACCTGATAAAATTAGGTTACTATACTCGTACAGCCATCATCGATCACAGGATGGCATGATCACTATCGGCAATGATCGCACAAGGAAAATAGGGTTTCTGATTTTCTGGACGAAATTCAAAAATGTACTATAAATTCTAGAAAATTTGAAAAATAGTGAAATTTGGGGAACATATTTTTTGTAAGTATATTTATCAATGAAAAATAGTTTTTCATGAAAAATCATTATATTTTCAAAGATTTACCAAAAATCCAAAAGCTTCAAAAACAACTAGGTTTTTGATCAAGTTAGTATCACTTTTAACACCTAGTTTTGTTTTAGATTATTTCAAAACATGAACACACAGATTTTAAAGTAAGAAATTGTTTTGAAAACATATGAAATATCCAACCATGATCTTTGGGCAATATGTCTATGAATTAAACATAAGTCTTCCCCATGATTGGTCTATTATTGTTATTTTGATACTTTAAATGACCATCTAAATGTCATAGGCATTAGTGGACCATTAGTATCATCCTATCATCTCACTCATGCTAAGTTTTCAATCAAGGTAGCCTATAGTGAGTGTGAGATGTATCCTAAAGGTATTTATATATACTTAACCATTAATTTCATGCAATTCTAAATATGGTTAAGTATCATCCTACTATCCCACATGATCATAAAAATATACATGAATTGATTTCATATTATGATCATGAAACAAATGTATTCATCAAATAATAATCATGTATTAGGTATAACATCATGATAATAAGCAAAGTATCGCCTAAAGCATGATTTATCTATCTATGGGTGCATTATCATCACCCAATACTATTTCAAAAATTAAGTCCCGCCATCCTAAGTCAACCAAATAATAAGATATAGGTAAAGTCCACATGGTTGACTATCCTAGGGTTTTCCTAACCCTTAAGGATGGATTTAGGAACCCAAAATAAATTCTTTCCTATGGGGTTCACTAAAAATTCCTTAGGGATCCATTTTCTAACAATTGTCTTATTTTTGCTTTGACCCCTAGCAATCAAACATTTATAGGCCTTTTTATTAGTTTTTCCCTTATATCCTAGGCCTTTCTTATTGAAACTTGCCCTTTCGCTCCCTATGATCATGTTAAGAGTGTTGGAACCAATTGTGAATTTTTCTAGGGCCTTGGCTAAATGATCTACTTTCTCTCTTAAAGCCCTATTTTCTTCTATGCATGCATCATTTACATCAAAAGGCATATAGTCATGTGAGCATGCATTATCAAGTCTAGAAACATTATCATTAACACTTGAGCATGCTTTTTCTAATTTTTCTTCTAAGTCCTTAATTTGATCTAGCATGCATTTGTTCTTTTTCTTTGCCCTAAACAAGTCCTTAGTGAGGCTAGAGATAATTGACATAATCTTCTTAGGGGAAAGATTTGTTACCTCACTTACCAAATCCTCTCCCGATGATGAGGATGTAGAGGAAGCTCCCCCTTCACTCGAGCTCTCCTCACTTGAGCTTGCTTCTTCATTTTCGGAGGAGGAGGAGTCTAGTTCGTCAAATGCCATTAGGGCAAAGTTTGAGTAGACATGTTCTTCCTCTTCTTCGGATGAGGATGATGAGGAGGGATCATCCCATGTCTTTGCCTTTAGTGCTTTGACCTTTCCCTTTTCTTTGGCCTTCTTCTCTTCTTCCTTTTTCTTCTTGCTCCCCTTCTTCTTCTTTTCTTCCTTCTTCCTCCTCTCTTCTTTTCTCTTGTTTAAGAGGGGATAATTATCCCTTATGTGTCCCTCTCCTTGGAAATTATAGCAAATTATATTCCCCCTTGGTCTTCTTCTCCTATCATTAGATTTATTAAATTTAAAACCTTTTAATGCACGCCTTACCCTCCTTTCCATAGAGGAGGAGGAGGATGCTTCATCGGAGGAGGAGGAAGTCTCTATCTTCTTCTTCTTCCCCTTATTTGCTACTAGGGCTACTCCTCTTGATGGCTTGATACTTGATTCTTCATTTATTCCTTCAAGCCTCGTTTCATGGAGCTCCATGGTTGAAAAGAACTCCTCCAAGGTGCTCACTTCTAAGTTCTTTGACATGTAGAAGGAGTCCACCATTGAGCTCCATTTTGATGACCGGGGAAAGGCATCGATTGCTTTCATAAGCATATCCCAGTTCGAAAGTCTTTCTCCTACACTTGTTAGTCCAATCAAAATTTCCTTAAATCGAGAATGTAGTGAAGTTACCTTTTCTCCCTTTTCAAGTTTGATATTCGTTAGTTGGGAGCGGAGGAGATCTCTTCTTGTAAGCTTAGCCTCCGAGGTACCATCATGAAGCTCTACTAGCTTCTCTCACATCTCCTTGGCGCTAGCACATTCCCCTATCCTATTGCTCTCTTGTTGGGGGAGCACATTGAAGAGGTGGTGCTTGGCCTTTGAATTAGCAAGGTGCTCCTCCCTTTGCGTTTTAGTCCACCTTGACTTCTCTATTGGTTCACCCTCTTCGTCCCTAGGCATCTCAAAACTATTTTCCATTATAAGCATAAGATCGAAATCGGTTTCAAAGAATACCTCCATTTTCTTTTTCCACCAAGAGAATTCTCCTTCAAATTTCGGTGGATGAATGTTGGAGCCGGCCATCCTTGATTGTAGTGCTTGTTGCGGCGGTTAGTCCGTTGAAAAGCAACTTGGCTTTGATACGACTTGTAGGATCGAGGTTGACCGGCTAGAGGGGGGTGAATAGCCCTCAATCGTAGTATGATGGTAGTCGTTTGTTGATTGTCTACAAGTCACGTTAGCGCAAGCGGAATATACTAATAAACACAAATAAGAAACAACCAAAAGATAAAACAATGCTAACAAGGGAATATAACGTGGTTCACAGCCTCGCCGCTAATCCACGATCTGATTCATCCCCGGTGAATCACTCCGTAACCAATCCACTATTGGTCTCTCCCTTTAGCCAATGCAAGGTGGAGGTAAACCCTTACAACTCAAAAATACTCCTTTTACAATAGATGTGAAAGAGGTTAGAAGAAGGAGTTTAACACTTGTGGAGCACTTGGATGCTAGTTTGGAACATAAGCATTAGCCATCCAAAAGCCCACACCCTCTCTTTTTATAGAGAGGACTGATTTCTTCCCATTGGCCACCATCAGTCGACTGCTGCCCTTGGCAGTCGACTGCCGCCACTACAACGACCTCCGAACATGTCAGATCCCGACCGTTGTAGTCCAACAGAACCCTTGGTAGTCGACTGATGTAACTATTAGTCGACTAATGCCTCCGTAGTTGACTGGTCAGTCGACTACGAGCGGTTATGTGCCTTCATCAATCGACTACCACCTTTGGCAGTCGACTAATGGTCTAGCAATGATCATCATTCCATGGCAATGATCATGGGCCAAAAACTCATCGATCGAACCCGTTCAACTCAGCAATGATCGCCATTTTATGGCAATGATCGATGTCGAAAATCTCATCCAATACTTAGCCATTCGGCCAAGTTGACCTAATGAGCTTCTTACATTTCACTCATTCTCTCATCTCACTCGAAGTTCCTCACCGAAGCTCTCTTCGTTCGCGGCCACGTCCCTCAGCAGCATCAAGCGAATGGCTCTGCAATGCTCCTTCGCGTCTCTTGCCTTCGAAGTCTACTTCCTTGGCTTCGCTTCAAGTCATCTCGTCCGGCGGTCCCTCGGCAGCATCAAGCGCACGGCTCTGCAATGCTCCTTCTCCGACTTAAGCACGAGGTTGTGAGTGGTGAACCCGCCAAAGATTCATCTGCGAATTACTAAGTCCTGCAAGACTCCAACGTACACATCAAATCCAATCATCCTAACTTAAACCCTTTGCCACACACATCAAAACCATATCACGGGTCGATTGCACTAACACTACTGTTGGATCGAAGCGGATCGCTAGAGGGTGGGTGAATAGCGATAAAACCTTTTTCTTTTCTTTTCGTTCGTTAAAACTCGAGAGATAATTAATTGCAGCAGAAATGTAAATGTAAAATAAAAAGAGACAAAGGAGTTTTACTTGGTTCGTAGCCTTCGGCTACTACTCCAAGGCCCTAGCGGTCCTCGACCACATACGGAGGGCAAAAACACTAAAGAACTCCTCCCCTTTAGAGGTAAGAGTTTAATCGATACAAGTAAAGCACAAAGCTTGAGGTAGAGGGACACTCCCCCTCTCCTCGTTACGATAAAAGCTCCGAAAATGAAAGTACTAAACTGAAATAAAACTCTAACCGACGTAATAAAATGAAAACAAATAAACCTAGACGTCGGAGAAGAAGCACTTCATTGTCAGAGAAGTTGTAGCTTTGCGGAGGCTTTTGGAGGCTTAGAATTGATTATGAAACCCTAGGTTAGGACCTCCTTTTATAGCCTTTAAGCCCCTCATCGAATGGGTCTTCAACCAATAGGAATTGGGCACAAAACTCCTTGAAAAATGGTGATAAAGCTTGACTCCTCGAGGCTGATTTTTGACCATCGATTGAACTGATTTCTTGGCCGGTTGAACTGATGGCTCAGCAGTTGAACTGATCCTTGGCCGGTTGAACTGATGGCTTAGCAGTTGAACTGATTTTTGGCCGATTGAACTGATTTTTAGACTTTTCGACTGTAATAAAGAGTTAGCTCGAAATATAAGTGAATTCGACGGCCACTTGCCATCCGATCTCAACATAGACCTTCCATGAGAAGTCTTGGTCGGATCATCGCCTAAGGATGTCCCCGTATGGAGGACTCGACCTTACTTACGCTTACTCACACGAGCTTACCTCAACATTTACCTTTGAAGTCTTGCTTTCGGTCTCCACCTGATTCCTTCGGCTCCCTCCGAAGTCCTCCCGGTGTCGCCCGACCACCGCGGCTTCCTCCGGGTGTCGCTAGCCTTTAGTTCCAGCTATAGTAATCTTCTACACACTCAATTCAGCTCGTGAGATAACGACATGAGCTTAACTTTGTATCGTTTGCTATAATCAAAACTCAGGTTCGACTTAGGTGCCTACTACACCAACAATCTCCCCCTTTTTGATTTATGACAAACCCACATACAAAGTTAAGTAAATAGCAAGCATGAAGAATAATGTGCATTAGAAACAAGAAATAAAGAAGATTAAGTTGGAGTAGTAAGGATTTTCTTCAAGTACTCCCCCTTGACTGAGGGTAAGTCTTGAAGAAAGACCTTAATCCTCCCCTTTGAGGGTTTCTTTAAGTAATTAACATTACTTAAAGTTGGCCTTAGTAAAACGTTTAAGTTAAGAGTTCTTCTTAACTTGGCCCTTTCTCCCCCTTAAGTAAAACATTAAGGGCATAATAAAAAATAAGTAAAACGTTGACGCCACAAATAAGTTTAAGTTAAGAATTCTCTTAACTTGGCCTTTAATAAGTTTTCAAAACTTAAAGTTAACTTTTGGTTTAAATATAAAGTAAGAGTTAAGTTATGAAAAAAAATTTTGACCCCTTAACTTTGGCCTTTTTCTCCCCCTTTTGCCATATATCGAAAAGAGTGAGTGTGTGTGTGGAAAACAAAAATAAGTGTTGAATTTAAAGTCCAAGCATGTTCCACATTATTTTGAAAATAATATACTGAAAATATTTCATCTATAAGATGTTCGACTCATATTTGGCTTGATTGATATGAAAGATCAACCAGTCCTGGTCAGAGTCGATTAGTATGTATGATTATACTCCGTGGTTCATAGCGATGCACTAGCTCTACATCTGGAACCAGGAGTAAGGTCCTAACATCTCACGCCCATCTACGTGGCTAAGTACACAAACACATTAGTCTTATGTGTTGTGAGATGTATTGGCTTCTTAAATCTATAGGTGCATGATATCTAAGGTATGTCCTATGCTAGTTCCATAAAAATGAAAAAATAGTAGTAAGAAAATATAATTTGCAAGTTCCTATTCTACTACGCACATGCCCAATTTTCATCTTAATAGACTAAATTCGGCTTCGGGTAGGGGTTTAGTAAATAGGTCTGCTAAGTTAGACTTTGATTCGACGTATTCGAGTTGTATGGCTCCGTTGGCCACATGTTCTCGAATGAAATGGTGTTTGACCTCTATATGTTTGGTCCTAGAGTGACATATCGGATTCTTTGTAAGATTAATTGAACTAATGTTATCTACGTGAAGTTTAGTATTCGTAAAGTCTAACTTAAAGTCGCAGAGAGTGTGTTTCATCCAAAGAAGCTGCGTGAAACACTCACCCATTGCGATGTATTCGGCTTCGGTGGTAGATAAAGCAACACGGTGTTGCTTCCTACTGCACCAACTCACTAGACTCGAGCCGAGAAGTTGACAACAACCACTCGTACTCTTTCTATCGATCTTACTACCGGCATAGTCCGAATCGGAGTAGCCGGTTAGTTCAAACTCGGTAGATCTAGGATACCAAATATCGACATTAAGTGTACCCTTTAGATATCTAAGGATATGCTTGACTAGAGTTAGGTGAGACTCCTTGGCACAGGTTTGAAACCTTGCGCATATACTTACTGCAAATAAGATATCAGGTCGGCTTGCAGTTAAGTAAAGGAGACTCCCTATTATGCTCCTATAGTATTTTAAATCAATTGAATTTCCGATTACATCTTCTTCTATATTCACATTAGTTGCCATTGGGGTATTAATAATTTTAGCGTCTTGCATTCCAAAGCGTTTAATTAATTCCCTAGTATATTTGCGTTGATGTAGGTATATTCCATCTTTAGTTTGTTTAATTTGTAGACCTAAAAAGAAACTTAACTCACCTACTAAATTCATTTCAAATTCACTTTCCATAAGTGAAATGAACTCATTTAGTAGGATTGAGTTGGTGGTTCCGAAAATAATATCATCTACGTAGATTTAGGCTATGAATATGTCTTTACCTAAGGTTTTTACGAAAAGGGTTGGGTCAACTACACCTTGGTTAAAGCCTTTGGACTTAAGATAAATCGAAAGTCTCTTGTACCAAGCTCGAGGAGCTTGTTTAAGTCCATAAAGAGCTTTCTTTAACGTAAGGACATGATCGGGTTTGTCTAAACTTTAGAAACTAGGGGGTTGACTAACATAAACTTCTTCTTTAATGTATCCATTTAAGAATGCAGATTTCACATCCATTTGAAACAACTTAAATCCTCGATGTGCTGCATATGCTAATAGCATTCGAATGGACTCTAATCTAGCTACTGGGGCATAGGTCTCATCGTAATCTAAACCTTCGACTTGACTAAACCCTTTAGCAACTAGTCTAGCTTTATTTCTAACTACTTCACCTCTATCATCAATTTTATTTCTAAACACCCACCTTGTTCCAATGATTGTTTTATCTTTAGGTGGTGGTACTAATTCCCATACTCCATTCCTAGTGAATTGAGCCAACTCTTCTTGCATTGCAATAATCCAATCGGGATCAAGAAGAGCTTGGTCAATAGTTTTGGGTTCAATTTTAGAAATCAAAGATATTTGACTAAGGTTTCTGTATGAGGCTCTAGTTCGAACTCCTAGACTTGGATCACCTATCACTTGGTCAATAGGATGATTCGTTTGAGTCCTAGTTGGATTTGGGTTTGAGTCTACAACTTGATTTATAGGATGACTCGTTTGAGTTCTAGTTTGGTTGGAGTCATCTATCACTTGGTCGATAGAGTGACTTGGTTGACTTAGGTTAGGATTAACACTAGACTGATCTCCGGATCAGAGTTAGGTCTAGTATGAATCGGCTCGCTAATTGGGGTTGTCGGGGGTTTTGTAGGTTCGTGTCCTTCATCAAAAACTACATTGATAGTCTCCTCGACTCTAAGGGTGTCGTGGTTATATACTCTATAGGCTCTGCTTGTAGTCGAGTATCCTAGAAAGATTTCGGTCGTGGTTTTGGATGTAAATTTCCCTAGGTAATCCTTAGTGTTTAGGATATGTACCTTACACCCAAATACCCTAAAGTACTTGATGTTAGGTATTTTATCGTGATAAATCTCATATGAGGTCTTAAGGTGCCTCTTTACCATAAGGATTCTATTTTGGACATAGCATGTCGTACTCACGGCTTCCGCCCAAAACCTATCGGGTAGGTTATACTCATTTAACATTGTCCTAGCGGCTTCTTGTAGGGTTCTATTTTTGCGTTCTACTAGGCCATTTTGTTGTGGAGTTCTAGGGCAAGAGAACTCGTGGTGGTATCCATTTAGGTTACAGAATTCTGTAAACCTATGGTTTTCGAATTCACCACCATGATCAGTCCTAAGTCTTTTGATTTTAATGCTTTGTTGATTTTCTATTAACTTAAATAGATTGATTAATTGATCTAGGGTATCATTTTTGTGTTTGATGAACATAACACAAGTAAATCTAGAATAGTCATCAATTATGACTAAGCAGAATTTACTTAGTTAAGTGACTTAGCTCGTGTGAATCAAATAGATCCATGTGTAGGAGCTCAAGCACACTTTTGGTTCGTTCTTGACTAGTTAGTTGATGTTGTGTCCTAGATTGTTTACCTTGTTGACAAGCATTACATATTTTATTATCCAAGTTGTTGAGGTTAGACAAACCTCTGACTAAATCACTCTGACTCATCTTGTGGATGAGTCTTGGGTGTGAGTGACCGAGTCGTCGGTGCCACAACCACGATTCCTCTTGCCGTGTCATAAGACACTTAGTTGAGGAGTTAGTTAAGTTGATAGTGTAAATGTTGTTATTTCTAGTCCCTTTAAGAATTGTTTTAGAGGTTTCATTTGTATTAATTACACATTCATTTTCTAGAAATATGACCTTATAGTTATTATCACACAATTGGCTTACACTAAGTAAATTATATTGAAAATTTTCTAGTAATAAAACATTTTGAATAACAAAATTTGAATTGAGCTCAATATCACTTGATCCGATGATTTTGAGCTTGCCGTTATTTCCGAAGGCTACCGATCCTTGTCGTTTGAATAGAAGCTTCGAAAACTTGAGTTGATCCCCGGTCATGTGTCGGGAGCAACCACTGTCCAACATCCATTGATCCTACACGCAAGGTAGTTGGATCGGATATTGGATTTATTAAAAATTGGTTGAAGATTATTAACCTAAATCATCTCACCCATGTCTATATGATCAAACATGTTAATCCTATATGTTCTTGTGAGATGACTTCCAATTTTTTAGTTGAATTAAGTTTAATGACTTAAACACTTGTCAACCTTGCGTTAGATTCGAATTTGACCTTAGGCTCATCAAGTCACCTTTTCAAGATCATGGCTTTCAGGTCGTGGCGAGGCACAGAGGCCTTCTTTGATCGGAACAACGACCACTTCCTTAGACAAAGCCAATTTCAAGAAAATAGAGACTTGACTCACCTAAGACCACTTCCTGGTCTAACTAGTCTAGGATACGGCGAGGTAGCTTCAGCTAGTTCCGCTCGGTCAAGTGCACCGAACTAGATACGCCTTATCTAGCCCGAATACACAAGACTCCGCTTTCCTAGCGTACTATCATCTCGCCGCGTCCTGGTACTATGTTATCAAGTATTGACGAGTTATAGTCCTATCTAACCATTCTAAAAAGGAAAATCAAACTAAATAAAAACCTAAGCATGCAATTTCTAAGTTAAAACACAAACAAATTTCGTACTAGCTCCCCCTGGACCGTTGAATCGATTCGGTCTCTCCACATAGTGGATTTGGTCCTTGGGAACCCAGTACTGGTTTGATCCTAAGTTTGAAATCAAGGTGGTCTTAGGGACCCATGCTTGGACACGTTTTCTATGTCTACTTACGATTGACATATACGACTTATTGGTCGTGTTTGAGCTAAACCCTAGTCCGGCCTTGTTGTACACGGCCCTTTGCGATCCAAGTAGGAGGTCAAGTCCTTTGGATCCCAAAGTAAACCTTTCCAACGTATTCCTAAGATCTTCGACTTGACTTTTCAAGAGTGAGTTCTCAACTTCGAGTTTTTCAACTCGAGTTGAGTCCTTCTCTTGAACTCGACTAGTCGAAGAGGTTAGGGAGACCTCGTGTTTGAGGAGTTTAACTTCCTCAACCAGGGTCTCGACCTTGGACTCGGACTTAGCTAACTTTCTATTTAAAAACTTAATTGCACTATAAAGTGTGGTAATAAGAGAGCGACTTACCTTGAGTTTATCTTTTGAACCGGATGCGTATCCGTGGCTTGTCTTGAATAGTGCTTCGCAGTCCGACTCATCTTCGGTTTCCGATTCAAGTTCCGATTTCGACTCCGTCTCCGATTCCACCGGTTTAGCCATAAGGACTCGATCGTTGTCTTCTTCCTTGGAAGCTTCTTCCCAAGTAGCGTTGAGTGCCTTTTTGTATTTTGGTGCCTTGCTCTTGAGTTTTGGGCATTCGGACTTAATGTGTCCAAACCTGTTGCATTCATAACATCTTATGTTTGAACTTTTAGGCTTACCTTCGTTGGGTCGAGTGACGGCTCATTTTCGTCCCTTGACTATCCTCCGAACTAGGTTGACTAGTTCGGCTTCCATTTCCGAGTCGACCTCCGAATCCGACTCATCCTCTTCTTCCTTCGGAGGTGGCTTGCTAGCGGTTTTCTTCTTTGAACCTGCAAATAAAGCTATACCTTTCTCGGGTTCCGAATTAGACTGCTCAGGAAGTTCAAAATCAGAAAAAAGTTCATCTAATCTAAGTTTAGAAAGATCCTTGGAGACCTTGTAGGCATCGACCATGGATGCCCACAAGGTAGTCCTTGGAAAGGAGTTTAGGACATACCTTATAAGATCACGGTTTTCGACATTTTGCCCGATTGCGTGTAGGTTGTTGACTATGTCCTAGACTCGGGCATGAAGTTGCGTCGCGGACTCGTGTTCCTGCATTTTTAGGTTATATAGTTTATTGAATAGAAGATCACGCTTACATACCTTGGCTTCATCGGTCCCTTCGTGTAGCTCCACTAGTTTTGTCCAAAGGTCCTTTGCGCTTATGAAGGGGCCGACGCGATTTAGCTCTTCCTTGGATAAGCCGTATTGGAGGATTTGTGTTGCCTTGGCATCGGCTTCGACTTGTCATTTTGTCGCAATGGTCCATTGATCATAATCCAAGGAGTCACCCACTTCATTAGTCGGAAGTGTGAAACCCGTTTGGATTATGATCCACATCTCGATTTGGGTTTTGAGAAAGCATTCCATCCGACCATTCCAATTACGGAAGTCATCTCCATTGTAAAACGGAGGTCGGACGGTGCTAAAACCCTCGAGATGGGCCATTAGAACAAAAGACATAAGGAGACGAAGACGAAGAAACTAGCAACGACAAAAACACAAAAAAAAAAAGTACCAAGACTCGCGTCTTGGATTAGTAGTGCGGGAGAAAAAATAACAAAGCGAAATAAATCTGAAATAAACAGAATTAAAAAGAAAAAAAATCTGTAAAATGGCTAGATTGGTGGTTTCACCAAATCTTAGCAACCCCCGGCTCTGATACCAATTGTTGGATCAAAGCGGATCGCTAGAGGGGGGTGAATAGCGATAAAACCTTTTTCTTTTCTTTTCGTTCATTAAAACTCGAGAGATAATTAATTGCAGCGGAAATGTAAATGTAAAGTAAAAAGAGACAAAGGAGTTTTACTTGGTTCATAGCCTTCGGCTACTACTCCAAGGCCCTAGCGGTCCTCGACCACGTACGGAGGGCAAAAACACTAAAGAACTCCTCCCCTTTAGAGGTAGGAGTTTAATCGATACAAGTAAAGCACAAAGCTTGAGGTAGAGGAACACTCCCCCTCTCCTCGTTATGATAAAAGCTCCGAAAATGAAAGTACTAAACTGAAATAAAACTCTAACCAATGTAATAAAATGAAAACAAATAAACCTAGACGTCGGAGAAGAAGCACTTCGTTGTCGGAGAAGTTGTAGCTTTGCGGAGGCTTTTGGAGGCTTAGAATTGATTATGAAACCCTAGGTTAGGACCTCCTTTTATAGCCATTAAGCCCCTCATCGAATGGGTCTTCAACCAATAGGAATTGGGCACAAAACTCCTTGAAAAATGGTGATAAAGCTTGACTCCTCGAGACTGATTTTTGACCATCGGTTGAACTGATTTCTTGGCCGGTTGAACTAATGGCTCAGCAGTTGAACTGATCCTTGGCCGGTTGAACTGATGGCTTAGCAGTTGAACTGATTTTTGGCCGGTTGAACTGATTTTTAGACTTTTCGACTGTAATAAAGAGTTAGCTCGAAATATAAGTGAATTCGACGGTCACTTGCCATCCGATCTCAACATAGACCTTCCATGGGAAGTCTTGGTCAGATCGTCGCCTAAGGATGTCCCCGTATGGAGGACTCGACCTTACTTACGCTTACTCACACGAGCTTACCTCAACATTTACCTTTGAAGCCTTGCTTTCGGTCTCCACCTGATTCCTTCGGCTCCCTCCGAAGTCCTCCCGGTGTCGCTCGACCACCGCGGCTTCCTCCGGGTGTCGCTAGCCTTTAGCTCCAGCTATAGTAATCTTCTGCACACTCGATTCAGCTCGTGAGATAACGACATGAGCTTAACTTTGTATCGTTTGCTATAATCAAAACTCAGGTTCGACTTAGGTACCTACTGCACCAACAACTACCACCCGCTCAACTCCTATATTCTTGACATCTTGCAAAGTTATAAGTAAAGCTTCATATTCAGCTTCATTATTAGATACCCTGAAATGTAATCTGACCACTAACTTAATTTCTTCCCCTTTTGGTGAAATCAGAATTACTCCAACTCCACAACCTTCCTTTTTAGAAGACCCATCTTCATATATCATCCATGGATCACATTTTCTTTATGTATAGTCTCCACTAAGAAATCAGCTAACGCCTGATCCTTAATAGAGGTGTGAGGCTGATAGGTAATATCATATTCACTAAGTTCAGTAGCCCACTTAATAAGTTTTTCGGTAGCCTCTGGGTGAGTAAGTATTCTGCCTAAAGGAGTATCAGTGAGCACCACCAAGGGATGTGATAAAAAATAGGGTCGTAACCTCCGAGCAATTAAAACCAATCCCCAGGTTAGCTTCTCCAAATTAGTATAACGAACGTCAGGTCCCTTTAATAGATAACTGATATAATAAATTGGATGTTGTTGACCCTTATCCTATCGTACTAACATTGAACTCACAACAACTTCAGAAAGAGCCATGTATACCCATAACATCTCCTCGGTCTGAGGCTTTGCTAGGAAAGGTGGCTCAAACAAGTTCTGTTTTAGAGATTGAAAAGCCTTATTAATGTGCTCATCCCAGTGGAACCGAGCGACTCTTTTTAATATCTTAAAGAAAGAAAGACTCCTATCTGTCGACCGGGATATAAACCGAGACAAAGCAATGATTCTACCCAATAATCATTGCACTTCTCTCAAGTTTTTTGGAGGTTGCATTTGTTGAATAGCATCAATCATACTAGGATTAGCTTTTATACCATGCTCAGTAACAATATAACCTAAGAAACGCCCTTGAGTAACTCCAAATACACACTTTTCTTGATTCAACTTCATTCTATACTAACACAAAGTGCTAAAAGTTTCCTCCATATCAGATATTAACTGCTCGGGCTGCAGAGTTTTAACCAAGATATTATCCACATGCACCTCTACATTCCTCCCCGACTGTTTTTCAAAACTTTTTTCCATCAACCTATGATAAGTATCCTTAGCATTCTTGAGTCCAAAGGGCATAACAATGTAACAAAAAGTTCCCTCACCAGTAATAAAGCTAACTTTGCTAAGATCCTCCAATTCCAAAGGTATTTGGTGATATCCTTGATAAGCATCCATCATAGAAATAAATTGATCTCTTGCAATGGATTCCACTAACTGATCAATGCGAGGCAAAGAATAACAATCCTTGGGATAAGCCTTGTTAAGACTCAGAAATCCACACACATCCTCCATTTTCCTGATGGTTTAGGCACCAACACTACATTAGATAACCAGGACGAGTGTTGTACATCTCTAATATGTCATGCCTTTAACAACTTATGCACTTCTGTAGGATATTTGAGACTGCTAGAGGGGGGTGAATAGCGTCGCGCTCATTCGATAATGGAATTCTTTCACGTTCGTCTCTACAATTTCATTAGCACAGCGGAAATAGAAAAGTAATAATGGTAACGAAATATACAACACGCAAACACAAATATTTAACGTGGTTCAGAACCGAACGGTTCCTACTCCAAGGATTGGGTCCGTACGAACCCTAGCGATGCCAATCACACACCACTATGATAAACACTCCTTCTCGACACAAGTTGGAGGCGGAGAAACCCCTTACAAGCGATCTTACAACAGTAAGAAACAAAAACAAGCAATTACAACAATTAATGTGAAAGATAAGTAAAGAAAAACTTTGCAATACTTTCTTTTGATTGCTTGAATGCTTGGTTGTTTGATTAGCACTTGGAGACCTGATTTGCAGCAACAAATCGCCCCTAAAGCTCTCAAAAACCAGATTCATTTTTCTCCATCACGAGCTCCTTTTATAGCTTCAACCTGTGCTGGAAAATATCGATCAGTCGACTGCTCGGGACCATCAGTCGACTGATCACACTGTTGCTGTGAGATAACGATGTAATCCATGCTGAAAAAATCCAACGGTTAGGACATCTGTCGACTGATCATACACATCAGTCGACTGATGAAGCATCACTCGACTGCTCGTCCTAGCGGTCGAGTGAGACTCCATGAGCATCGGTGATCACAAGATCGGCCGATCATTATCCAATCAATCGATCATTTCATCTACGGGCGAATGATCGCTAGGGCAATTCCCGCAGTCAAACCCTAGTTGACTACGCCAGTCGACTACCACATGGCATCAGTCGACTGGCACACCTCAAACATGAGATTTTAGCCCAAGTATGATGCCCCCATACTTGCTAGACCACCCTTAGTCTAGACCTAAGCCTTCTAGCCACCTCCATCAGCCTTACGCCTCTCGGATCCCTCCAAGTCATCCATGACTTGTTCATCCATCGCGCTAGCCTTCGAGTACTTCCATCAGCTATGTCATGCTAACGGTGTCTACACTGCCAGGCACATTAGACTTATGCCGCCAAGACTCCCGCTTGGACTTTACGCCGCCAATACCAAACCCCTTGGACTTCTCAAGTGCCAAGACTCAAGCTTGGACTTTCCCATGCCAACCCATGTTGGACTTTCCATGCCAAGACCCATGCTTGGACTTTCCCAAATGCCAAGTGTCCCACTTGGACTTTCCATAACCACATGGTCAACCCTAGTCAACCATCAAAGTCTCCCTCGAGTCAAACTCGAGTCCAGTTAACATAACCCGGGTTGATTGTATAAACAATCTTCCTAAAATATCAACAGACATTAATGTCAAACATCAATGTCAACTTACTTTGTCAAACATCAAAACATCTCTCGAGTTAAACTCGAGTCTGGTCAATCGTGACCTAGGCCGATTGCACCAACAATCTCCCCCTTTTTGATGTTTGACAAAACAAACCTTGAGTTAGGCCCCTAACTCAAATTCCCTTACCAATTTTCCAAATTGGTAATTTAATGTTCTCCCCCTTTTTGACATACATCAAAAAGGTTATCTCTCCAAGGAGGTCAATGTCTCATGTCCTAATGAGATCTTACAATCTCCCCCTTTGTCCAAAAATACCTAGGATGTCTACCATCTTCCTAGTGATAAGTCTAATATCACTCAAGAGAGGCAATCCTATATGCTCTCCCAATTTCCAAATTGGGTCTCTCAAAATTTCATTTTCCTCCTCATGAGGAAAAATACCATCCATCATCCCATGATGGATACCTCCTCCTAAAGGCTTGCTCCCCCTTAACCATTGCACCAACAATGTCTTTGGGAAGTACCTAAGCCAATAGGAACTCTAAACCATCAAAGATAAGGTTAGAACTTCAACATTGAACTTTCCAACACCTTAAATTTGATACAAACCCTAAACACCTCACCAAATCCATATCCAATGAATTTTCACCCTTTATAATGCCTCCCAAAGCATATCCTAGGGTTAGGAGTGATTAGGGACCTTAACCGTAGCTGAAACTGAGCTAAACAAACCTAATTTTCCCGAAATCAGCATTGACAGTCGACTGTTACTACTACGATCGTGATGCCCATCGATCGACCGAGCAGCGATCGAGCCGAGTGATACTACTAGTCAAGTCGATAAGGCCGCCCATCACCGATCGCTCAGAGAAGCTGATCGATAATCAAAACCTGATTTTCAGTTATTAGACTCGACTTTTGGAAATTCATAAGTAATTCTACATATATCAAAAAATTACAAAATTCGATACGTGTATTACTTATCACACATACAATCGGTGAAAAATTTTAGAAAAATATTTTAACTATTAAAATAGGAGATTGGTACAAAGTTCAAAAACTGTTAAAACTTTAAAGTTTTTGATCTACTTTGTATCAACTTCTACAATGATGATGGCTATCAAAAGATAGACTTCACCAAGGTTTTCTAAAGTGATTTTAAAACATTTTTGAAAACCTATTTTGAACCATGATTTATTGGCTAAATATACGTAACTTGTATATTAGCTTTCCTCATAATTCTTAGTGATAATTAAAATATGTTTGAGTTCATCTAGATGCACTATCTATGCACCTTTAACCTAAACTTATTATCCTAACATCTCACATGTTATCTAAGATGTAAACACACACATACATGTCAATTTAGATGTGAGATGTGGAGTTAGGATTATTATGGCCTCATGCATTTTCTAGGCAACCCTACTTGATTCCCTTATAAATGGGACTCCAAGTCATGCCATTTTTCCTTAAATCAATTTTAATCAAAATAAATGCATGAATGATCATGGCATAAATGATATCAATAATAATGCATGGCCAATGATCATGATGTCATGGCATGTGATATAATCTAAAAACAAACATGACATCTAAAATAATCCTAAACAATGGCATGACATGTTATATGATAAGATGAAATTTCATGTCATGATGTGGCAATTTTCCATAAACCAATACATTAATACAATCACATAATCAAACACAAATGATTTTCATAACCAGAAATTTCATTCAATTTAAGAAAGCTCCAGTTTTTTTTTACATCCAAAATGGAGATTTGAGACGTTCAATCTCACTACACAAACTAAAAACAAAAATCCTAACATCCTCTAGATCTAATCATCTGCAGAAGGTGGAGGTGGAGGAGGCTGCTGGCTCAAAGTCCAGGCCCGCATCATCTCATACATATCGAGCTGACGCTGCTCGATGCTGCTCTGGGACTCCACAATCTGAATGTAGCGCTCCTCCATCCGACTGAGATGCTCGCCCATGGAGGATTGCCCCACTAAGATCTCTGATAGCCGAGAGTTGACTATCTGCTAATAGTCCTGGAATCTGGCCACCGCCCAAACCGACCGATGGACCGGCCGATGCATCCGGCATCCGTCCTCCTCATCGCAAAGATCTGGATCCTCATAGTCCTCTGCAGCCTCTCTAGGCACTAGAGGTGGCTCCCCACGTTCCCTGGGCGGAGGTCGAGGTGCCAACTCCATCTATCCATGTCCCATCCGCAGCTTCGCCAACGAGAAGTTACGAACAGATATGCAGTCGTATACCTCAAATAGCGCCCTCAGAGACCCCCTGTTGATGTTAATGCCTACAGACTCTAACCATGCAGTGATGATGTGGCCAAAAGGCATATGCACTTTCCCCTGTACAGGGGATATGAAATGTACAATGCAATGAAACATGTTCAATGCAATGTTTATGTCTAGTCTATGATGCATGGCATACAGGAGAAAGAGATGGGGAGGCCGAATCTTGGCGGACCAGTCACATCGAAGAAAACACCCAACAATGACTTTGTAGATATAGCTCAGTAATAGGAAATAGATTCTGAGCTGGTGGGCGAGGATGGTGAAAGACATGCTCATGCATGGAATCCAAAGAGATGTGATCAAAGGGCTCAGGTAAAGGGGCATCGAAGGTAGGGTAGAAAATGAAGGTATCAGCCGATGGCTTACACTCAAGAAACTCCTACAATATCGCAGGAGTGAACTCTAAGTCGTATTTTGCAACGCGGGTAGTGTAGGTAGGGCCATCGTCTACCTTCTTTAAATTCTGATAGAACTCCTTAAGGAGATCATCGTTTATGGCATGAGTGCATAAAACTATCTTCATGAGATGATAATATGATAAAATTTTCATGACGTCACCACAGTAACGATTAAAGAAATCCCTATCAATGTACCTAACCAACATGGGTTGGTACAACCGTGATTCAACCTTAATCGGGTCATTTCTATGGGATCGCCTATACGAATGCAATGCAATGACATGAAATGCAAAGACACAAATGCACAATTAGATCATAGTGAGATATATAAAAAATTTTAGGGTTTTAGAGGGGTAAGAAGGTTATACTTTGGCACCATTTAGGATGGTGAGGAGAAGGTGCTTAGACACTATCGAAGAGAGCGCCAGAAAGTTCGCCGGAGCAGTGGATCGCCGGAACCCTAATCGAAGAAGAAAAATTGCCAGAGAAGAGGAGATTAGGGCTATGAGATGTTAAAAACGTGAGTGGAGGAGGTTGATGGTCAAACCTAGGGCTTAGGTGGCCGGCGCGGTCGGAAAAGTTGATCGGAGAGGGAAGCGGCGACCGGAGAGGAGGAAGAAGCCAGAGATCGACGCGTGAAGATGCCGAACCCTAGCGGTTCAGCGTTATAAAATCGCACCTCCAGTCAACTGATGTGCAACATCAATCGACTGATTACGGCTTATGAGTAATTTTATCGAACCGATACGATCGCTTCCGGCCAAAGAATCGATCACGAGTCTTCGTGTCGTTACAAAGAATATCGGGCCGATCGATGCGATTACCAACGATCGCCACGAGCACTCGATCGATGATCCTCGCCGATGAATAGCACTATCACCGATCGATGTAACCTAGCAAATGATCGATGTACAAAATAGTCGAGTCTCGAAACTTCACTCAATCGCTGACGATCGTATCGCATTACAAGATGATCACGATCGATAATCAGATTACCGATTGATCTATGATTTCCAGTTAAGAAAATCTCGATTTTTTTATCCAACTTGTTTCATTTTCTCATGTTTAATCTTGTATATCGAATATATTAATGTTATGCTTATATTCATGCATTTGTTAATGTATTTTGGTATTTTATTTCATTTTAGCAAACATTAACATCCAATGGTTTCAAAATCCTAACATCTCACCCTTTCTAAGTGTTGAAATACACAATCAAGGTAAAAGACTTGTTTTGTGAGATGCAATCCACCCTGGACATTCCTTCCAAGCAAACACATGGTGAAACACATGAAGCATGGTAAGTGCAAGACATCAAGGTGTGTGGCACTTGAGTATCACTCTTGATATAACTTCTACACCTTAAAAACACTTTTCTTGATACATTAATTCCTAAAGTGTGCCAAAGATCAAAATGACACACTATGACCTCTAAATCTAGATTGTGCCAATTTTATTTATTTTTCATGATTTCAAAAATATATTGGCACATCCTAAAATCTTTTAGGATAGAATATCAAACCTATTTCCAAGGTATCCATAACCTTGAAAATAACCTAAAAATGTCAACTTTGCTATGGTTGAGTTAACTACCCATCCAATCAAAATTGACACATTCTAACTCATTTAACGTGAATCAATCACGCTCTTTGGAACCCAAAATCTATTTGAGCTCATTGAATTAATTAGGTATTCCTTAGGGATAACCTCCCTAGATACCTTCCTAATGACCCTTCTAGGCTTATTAGCCTTGGTCATTATGGTCTTGCCATGGTTAGTCTTAGGGATTGCCTCCCTAATAACCTTCTTAATGGCTTCCGTAGGTTTCTTAGAAACCCTAGACACTAAGCACACACTATGGTTGGCCTTAGGAATAATTTCCCTAAAGACCTTGGTTTTCTTAGATCTAGGTTTAGTTTCATAGTCAAATGGAACATTGTGATAAGTAGGCATTACTTTCTTAAACATAGGCTTGTGACCCAAACCTTGTCTCCTAGATGATTCTTGCCTCTTACACACTTTTTGTTGACTTCTAGATCCTAGAGTTTGACACTTTGACCCTTTAAATTGATTTTGCATATCTGCAAGGGTCTTTTCCAATTTCTCAAGCCTTGACCTCAAGGCTTGATTTTCTAACTCTAATTGCATAAATGATTTTTGATTAGGTTTTTGGGCATTACCATTCACTTTAGGCATATGTCTACCCTTATTGGGATTGATGCCTAAATGATTTTCGATTTTCTTAATTGTTTTCTTAGGAAGGACATTTCTAGGGACATTAGTCCCAAATTTCTCCTTCTTTGAAATAGACCTAGAGTTATCATTTCTAGCATGCTTTGATTCATGAGTAATAGCAAAATTATTTGAATTAATTCTAGCATGCTTTTGCTTAGAATTTAAAAAAATGAGCATTATGAAAACATACCTTAGGGTTAGTCTTAGAGACTCCCCCTACTTGTGAAGCTCCCTCCTTTCTTCTAGGACATTGGCTCCTATAGTGTCCCGGTTGTCGGTATTTGAAGCACACCACGTGCTCCTTGCTCTTCTTGGTGGGGACACTGGTATCCTTGACTTTTGATGTCGAAGGAGACTTCTTAACTCCTTTCGAACATTTACTCTTGTAGTGTCTGGATTCCCTATACTCAAAGCATATTATATAATTTTTATTTACAATTGACATGCTTGAGTTACCTATGGTGGTGGTAGGTGCCGGAATTGGAGCTTCTTCATCTTGACTAGATGTCAAAGCTTTCTCTTGTTGCTCCGGAGTGGAAATTCTTTCCTCCCCCTCAATCCTAGAGGTGGAGGTGTCTTCTACTTCTTCCACCTCCTCTTCCACCGATCCGGAAGTTGACTCCTCTTCAACTTCCGATTCCTCACTTGCTCGTGAGGATGATGAACTCTTTTCATCCTCTTCCTTATCTTCTTCTACTTGTGCCAAGTGGGGCTTCTCATTGAACTTGGCTAATTTGTCCCATAGCTCCTTGGCATCAAGATATTCACCTAGCCTAGACAAAACATCATTAGGTATCAAATCTTCTAAAAGTTTTGTTACCTTGGCTTCTATTTTGAATTTTTTCCATTGCTCTTGGGTCCATTTCTTCAACTCGAAGACTTGTCCCTTCCTATCCCGAGGAGGTTCAAAACCTTCTACGAGGATGAACCAATCCTCTATATCCATCATAAAGAATGTCTCCATTCTTGTTCTCCACGCCGAAAAGTCTTCTCGATCATATAGCAGTGGAGTGTTGATGTCCCATCCAAGCTTGTCTTGGAATTCCATCTTCCCTCTAGCTTCTTTAGCTCCCGGCAATTAATCCATAGAAGAGCCCCAGGCTCTGATACCAATTATAGGATATTTGAGGCCGCTAGAGGGAGAGTGAATAGCGTCGCGCTCGTTCGATAATGGAATTCTTTCGCGTTCGTCTCTAAAATTTCGTTAGCGCAGCGGAAATAGAAAAGTAATAATGATAACGAAATATACAACATGCAAACACAAATATTTAATGTGGTTCGGAATCGAACGGTTCCTACTCCACGGATTGGGTTCGTACGAACCCTAGCGATTCCAATCACACACCACTATGATAAACACTCCTTCTCGAAACAAGTCGGAGGCAGAGAAACCCCTTACAACCGATATTACAACAGTAAGAAACAAAAACAAGCAATTACAACAATTAATGTGAAAGACAAGTAAAGAAAAACTTTACAACACTTGCTTTTGATTGCTTGAATTGTTGGTGCAATCGGCCCAGGTCACGATTGACCAGGACTCGAGTTTGACTCGAGTGATGTTTTGATGCTTCGACAAAAACATATGACAATGTAATTGTCATGGGAAAGTCCAAGTCATGGGTACTTGGCATGGGAAGTCCAAGTGGGACACTTGGCATTTGAGAAAAGTCCAAGCATGAGTCTTGGTAAATGGAAAGTCCAAGCACGGGTCTTGGCAAGGTAAAGTCCAAGTCTTGAGTACTTGGCATGGAAAGTCCAACATGGGTTGGCAAGGAAAGTCCAAGCATGGTCTTGGCATGAGAAGTCCAACATGGGTTGGCAAGGGAAAGTCCAAGTTTGAGTCTTGGCATGAGAAGTCCAAGGGGTTTGATATTGGCTGCGTAAAGTCCAAGCGAGAGTCTTGGCAGCATAAGACCAATGGTTGGCGGCGTAAAGTCCAAGCAGAGTCTTGGCGGCGTAAGTCCAATGTGCCTTGGCGGTGTAGACACCGTTAGCATAACATAGCCGATGGAAGCACCTGAAGGCTAGCGCGATGGATGAACAAGTCATGGATGACTTGGGGGGATCCGAGAGGCGTGAGGCTGATGGAGGTGGCTAGAAGGCTTAGGTCTAGGCTAAGGGTGGTCTAGCAAGTATGGGAGAACCATACTTGAGTTAAAACCTCATGTTTGAGGTGTGCCAGTCGACTGGTGCCATGTTGCAGTCGACTGGATCGAGTCAACTAGGGTTTGACTGCGGGTAATGGCCTAGCAGTCGACTGTCATAGGTTGTGATCGATGAGCTCAGCGATCGATCGTGTGATCGGTCGGTGCTCGGATTTCGGGCCTGAGAATGGAGTCGAGACTCGACTGGTCGAGTGAAGGCTCCATCAGTCGACTAATGGTCATGATCAGTCGACTGATGAAGGTTCCGTTGGACTTATCCAGCGTGGATCTAGTCGTTGTCTCACGACAACAGTGGCATCAGTCGACTGATGGTCCCGATCAGTCGACTGATCAACTTTTTCCAGCACAGGTTGAAGCTATATATGGAGCTCGTGATGGAGGAAAAAAGAAAAGGTTCTTTGAGGCGATTTGGGGCAAGTTGCTGCTGCAATTCAGGGTCTCCAAGTGCTACTCGATCAACCTAGCGATCAAGCATTCAAGAGCATTTGTAAAGTGTTTTTTTTACTAGTTTTGCTTTGTATTTCATTGTATTTGCTTGTAGCTATTTGTTTATTGTTGTAAACAATTGTAAGAGGTTTCTCCATCTCCGACTCGTGTCGAGAAGGAGTTATTTCATAGTGGTGTGTGATTGGCATCGCTAGGGTTCGTATGAACCTGATCCGTGGAGTAGGAATCGTGCGGTTCCGAACCACGTTAAATCTTCGTGTCTTTGTGTGTGCTTGTCTATTTCGTTATTGTATTATATCTATATTCCGCTGCACTAACAAAATTGTAGACACGAACGCGAAAGAATTCCATTGACGCTATTCACCCCCCCCCCTCTAGCTTCCAAATATTCCTAACAAGTGGTATCAGAGCCCGGGGCTCTTCTACGGATTAACAACCGGGAGTTAAGACAAAAGGCTAGAGGGTGAAGATGGAATTCCAAGACAAGCTTGGATGGAAGATCAACACTCCACCTCCATATGATCCAGAAGATTTTCCGGCGTGGAGAGCAAGAATGGAAACATTCTTGATGATGAACATAGAGGATTGGTTCATCCTTGTTGAAGGCCTTGAACCCCCTAGGGATAAGAAGGGGAATATCCTAAAATTGAAAAAGTGGACCCAAGAGCAACGTCAAAAGCTCAAGACCGAAGTTAAGGTAACGAAACTTTTGGAAGATTTAATCCCAAATGATGTTTTGTGCAAGCTAGGGGATTACATGTATGCCAAGGAGCTATGGAGAAAATTGGCAAGATTCCATGAGGAGAGTTCATCCTCAAGTGAAAGTGAGGAATCAGAAGTTGAGATGGAGTCAACTTCCAGATCGGAGAAAGAAGAGGTGGAAGAAGTGGAAGGAGCATCCACTTCTAGGATTGAGGAGGAAAGACCATCCTCTATACCGGAGCAACCTCAAGAAGAGCCTTCAACATCCGGTCAAGATGAAGAAGCTCAAAATCTAACTCCGGCATCTTCCACCACTGACCTAGGTAACTCGAGCATTTCAAATAATAATAAAATTCATATAATGTGTTTTGAGTGTAGGGAGTATGGGCATTACAAGAGCAAATATCCAAAGAAGATTAGGAAAGCTCCACCGACACAAATAGTCAATGAAGCCGGTGTTCCCAATGCCAAGAAAAGCAAGGAGCAAGTCATTTGCTTCAAGTGCCGGCAACCGGGGCATTACCGAAATCAATGTCCTAGGGGGAGCAAAAAGACCCAAGAAGGAGCTATACATGTAGGGAGAGCCTCCAAGGCAAACCCTAAGGTATATTTCAATAATGCATCTTCTAAAGTTAAAAGTCAAAAGCATGCTAGGAATTTTAATTCTCTTGCAATTTACCATGAAAAACATGCTAATAGAAATAAATACTTTTGTTTAGGTGTTAAGAGTGTTCACTTAGGAAATAAGAAGAAATTTGGGACTAATGTCCCTAAAAATATATTACCTAAGGAAAGCATTAAGAAAATAGGAGAACATCTAGGCTTTAATGCTAAGAAATCTAGACATATGCCTAGAAATAGAAATATCTCAAGAGAAAATGAAAAATCAAAAATTGAGATATTAGAAAAGGAAAATCAAGCCTTGAGGTCAAGGCTTGAAAAACTTGAAAAGACCCTCAACATTATGCAAAATCAAATGCAAGGGTCAATTGTTCAAACTTTTAGGTCAAATAATCAAAGTCAACAAGTAGGACCTAAAAGACAAAAGTCAACAAAGGCAAGAAGGGTTTGGGTCAAAAACCTAAGCCTAAGGTGGCTTACCATAGTGTTCCATTTGATTATGGAACACAAACTAGGTCTAGGAAGACCAAGGTCAATAGGGAAGTCATCCCTAGAGTTGACCAAAGTGTGTACCTAGTGGCTAGGGTTTCTAGGAAACCTAGGGTGGCCACTAAGAAGGTTGCAAGGGGAGTTACCCCTAGAGTCAACCTAGGTAAGACCCAAATGACCAAGGCTAACAAGCCTAGGAGGGTCATTAGGAAGGTATCTAGGGAGGTTATCCTTAAGGAATACCTAATTAACCCTAGGAGCTCAAATCGATTTTGGGTTCCTAAGAGCGTGATTGATTCATGCTAGGTGGGCTTAGGATGTGCCAACCATGATAAAGGTGGCATTTTAGGTTATTTTCAAGGTTATGGATACCTTAGAAATAGGGTTGAATTATAATCCTAAAAGATTCTAGGATGTGCCAATATTAGTTATGAAGTTTGATAAAATGATCAAATTGGCACAATTAGGGTTTAGAGTGTTAGTGTGTCATTTTGGATTGTTGGCACACTAGGGAGATTAATGATAATATAGCAAAATATATCTAACCATATCAAATGGCAATTAATATTAAAATTTAGGTATTACTATACCTATATATTTTATATGCCATGCTTTGATTGTCATATGCCATGTCATGACATCATGCCTAGTTCTATGATTTTATATGTCATGCTCATGTTTTAGGATTAAGGCTTTAAATGTCATGTGTTTTTAGATTTCATCTTATGTCATGACATCATGATTATGAGTGTATGCTTATTTATATCATTTCTAATGCCATAATCATTCATGCATTTAAGACATTTTGGTTGAAATTGAACTAAGGACTATGGCATGACTTGAAGTCTCATTTATAAGGGAATCAAGTAGGGTTGCCTTAGAGAATGCATGAAACCCTAGATTAGGATAACCAAAACCCACATCTCACATCTAATTGACATGTATGTGTATTTATACACCCTAGATACATGTGAGATGCTAGGATATGAGTTAAGTTTAAGGTGCATAGTTTTTGCATCTAGATGAACTAAAACTCATCTAATTTCAATTGTGGATCATTGGAAAAGCTTGTGTACAAGTCATGTACATAGAGCCCAAGGAATATGATCCAAAATAAGGTTTTGAAAACATTTTAAAATCATTTTGAAAAACCTTGGTGAAGTCTATCTTTTGATAGCAATAATCATTGATAGAGTTGATACAAGATAGGGCCAAAACATTAAAAATTTCAATGGTTTTGAGTTTTGTATCGAACTCTTTATTTTATGGGTAAAATATTTTTCAAACATTTTTCACCTATTGTATTGGTCATAAGTATTATACGTACCAAATTTCGTGATTTTTCGATATACGTATGATTATTTATGATTTTCTGAAATTCAACTCTGATAACTGAAATTCGGAAATTTCAATTATCACCAATCCGCTATTGGTGGCGATCGATCGATGGAGGTGCCGATCTGATCGATTTCGAATCACTGATCGATTGTCTGATTTCGGGATAATCAAGGTTGTTTAACCCGATTTCAGCTACGGTTATGGTCCCTAATCACTCCTAACCCTAGGATATGCTTTGGGAAGCATTATAAAGGGTGAAAATCCATTGGATATGGATTAGGAGAAGTATTTAGGGTTTGTATCAATGTTAAGGTGTTGGAAAGTTCAATGTTGAATTTCTAACCTTAATTTTGATGGTTTAGAGTTCCTATTGGTTTAGGGACTTCCCAAGGACATTGTTGGTGCAATGGTCAAGGGGGAGCAAGCCTTTAGGGGGAGGTATCCATCTTGGAGTGATAGATGTATTTTTTTTTCTTTCTTCTTGAAGGGGAGAATATTATCAATTGGGAAAATTGATGGATTTTTAGAAACCCAATTTGGAAATTGGGAGAGTGTATAGGATTGTCTCTCTTGAGTGATATTGGACTTATCACTAGGAAGATGGTAGGCATCCTAAGTATTGTTGGACCAAGGGGGAGATTGTAAGATCTCATTGGGACATGAGACATTGACCTCCTTGGAGAGAAAACCTTTTTGATGTTAGTCAAAAAGGGGGAGAATGTTTGGAGGAGAACATTTGGAGAATGTTTAAGATTACCAATTTGGGATAATTGGTAAGAGATTTGAGTTAGTGTTCTAACTCAATGTGTTGTTTGGTTTTGTCAAACATCAAAAAGGGGGAGATTGTTGGTGCAATCGGCCCAGGTCATGATTGACTAGGACTTGAGTTTGACTCGAGTGATGTTTTGATGTTTCGACAAAAACATATGACAATGTAATTGTCATGGGAAAGTCCAAGTCATGGGTACTTGGCATGGGAAGTCCAAGTGGGACACTTGGCATTTGAGAAAAGTCCAAGCATGAGTCTTGGTAAATGGAAAGTCCAAGCATGGGTCTTGGTAAGGTAAAGTCCAAGTCTTGAGTACTTGGCATGGAAAGTCCAACATGGGTTGGCAAGGAAAGTCCAAGCATGGTCTTGGCATGAGAAGTCCAACATGGGTTGGCAAGGGAAAGTCCAAGTTTGAGTCTTGGCATGAGAAGTCCAAGGGGTTTGATATTGGCTGCGTAAAGTCCAAGCGAGAGTCTTGGCAGCATAAGACCAATGGTTGGCGGCGTAAAGTCCAAGCGGAGTCTTGGCGGCGTAAGTCCAATGTGCCTTGGCGGTGTAGACACCGTTAGCATGACATAGCCGATGGAAGCACCTGAAGGCTAGCGCGATGGATGAACAAGTCATGGATGACTTGGAGGGATCCGAGAGGCGTGAGGCTGATGGAGGTGGCTATAAGGCTTAGGTCTAGGCTAAGGGTGGTCTAGCAAGTATGGGGGAACCATACTTGAGTTAAAACCTCATGTTTGAGGTGTGCCAGTCGACTGGTGTCATGTTGCAGTCGACTGGACCGAGCCAACTAGGGTTTGACTGCGGGTAATGGCCTAGCATGATCGTCATAGGTTAGCGGTCGGCGATGAGCTGAGCGATCGTGATCATGTGATCGATCGACCGGTGCTCGTATTCGACGCAGAATGGAGTCGAGACTCGACTGGTCGAGTGAAGGCTCCATCAGTCGACTGATGGTCATGATCAGTCGAATGATGAAGGTTCCATTGGACTTATCCAGCGTGGATCTAGTCGTTGTCTCACAACAACAGTGGCATCAGTCGACTGATGGTCCCGATCAGTCGACTGATCGACTTTTTCCAGCACAAGTTGAAGCTATATATGGAGCTCGTGATGGAGGAAAAAAGAAAAGGTTCTTTGAGGCGATTTGGGGCGAGTTGCTGCTGCAATTCAAGGTCTCCAAGTGCTACTCGATCAACCTAGCGATCAAGCATTCAAGAGCATTTGTAAAGTGTTTTCTTTACTAGTTTTGCTTTGTATTTCATTGTATTTGCTTGTAGCTATTTGTTTATTGTTGTAAACAATTGTAAGAGGTTTCTCCGCCTCCGACTCATGTCGAGAAGGAGTTATTTCATAGTGGTGTGTGATTGGCATCGCTAGGGTTCGTACGAACCCGATCCGTGGAGTAGGAACCGTGTGGTTCCGAACCACGTTAAATCTTCGTGTCTTTGTGTGTGCTTGTCCATTTCGTTATTGTATTATATCTATATTCCGCTGCGCTAACGAAATTGTAGACACGAACGCGAAAGAATTCCATTGACGCTATTCACCCCCCCTCTAGCTTCCAAATATTCCTAACATGAATGCTTGGTTGTTTGATTAGCACTTGGAGACCTGATTTGCAACAACAAATCGCCCTTAAAGCTCTCAAAAATCAGATTCATTTTTCTCCATCACGAGCTCCTTTTATAGCTTCAACCTGTGCTGGAAAATATCGATCAGTCAACTGCTCGGGACCATCAGTCGACTGATCACACTGTTGCTGTGAGATAATGATGTAATCCACGCTGGAAAAATCCAATGGCTAGGACATCAGTCGACTGATCATACACATCAGTCGACTGATGAAGCATCACTCGACTGCTCGTCCCAGTGGTGGAGTGAGACTCCATTCTGTGCCCTAAAATCCGAGCATCAGTCGACTGATCACAAGATCAGTCGACTGCTCATCTATGGCAGTCGACTGCTAGGGCAATTCCCGCAGTCAAACCCTAGTTGACTACGCCAGTCGACTGCCACATGGCATCAGTCGACTGACACACCTCAAACATGAGGTTTTAGCCCAAGTATGGTACCCCCATACTTGCTAGACTAC
This sequence comes from Wurfbainia villosa, assembly GCA_025175895.1. Lineage (NCBI taxonomy): Eukaryota > Viridiplantae > Streptophyta > Magnoliopsida > Zingiberales > Zingiberaceae > Wurfbainia > Wurfbainia villosa. The sequence continues at coordinate 20,291,786 of CM046004.1, read as the reverse complement.
CCTTAGCCTAGACCTAACCCTTCTAGCTACCTCTATCAGCCTTACGCCTCTCGGATCCCTCCAAGTCATCCATGACTTGTTCATCCATCGTGCTAGCCTTCAGGTGCTTCCATCGGCTATGTCATGCTAACGGTGTCTACACCGCCAAGGCACATTGGACTTACGCTGCTAAGACTCCCGCTTGGACTTTACGCCGCCAATACTAAATCCCTTGGACTTCTCAAGTGTCAAGACTCAAGCTTGGACTTTCCCATGCCAATCCATGTTGGACTTTCTATGCCAAGACTCATGCTTGGACTTTTCCAAATGTCAAGTGTCCCACTTGGACTTTCCATGTCAAGTACCCATGACTTAGACTTTCCATAACCACATGGTCAACCCTAGTCAACCATTAAAGTCTCCCTCGAGTCAAACTCGAGTCCAGTTAACATAACCCGGGTTGATTGTATAAACAATCTTCCCAAAATATCAACATACATTAATGTCAAACATCAATGTCAACTTACTTTGTCAAACATCAAAACATCTCTCGAGTCAAACTCGAGTCTGGTCAATCGTGACCTGGGTCGATTGCACCAACAACTTCCTCTTTAATGATAGCATCCTTCCCTGCTCCAATGTGACGACACTTCTGTTTCACAGGAGTTACAGTAGGCAAAATATACAACTTGTGCTCCATAATAGTAGGATAAATTCCTACTAAGTCCTACGGAGACCAAGCAAAATATCAATGTTCTTAATAAGTCATTTTATCAAATCAGCATTAAGTTGTATAGGAAGATCATAAGCTATAAATGTAATATGTTCAGAACATTTATCATCCAGCATAATTGCCTCCTTATCAAATTCCCCTATCTCTTCAAAACCCCCTTTTGAATAGCACACACTGTATCTCCAGACTGACTAAACTTCTGAAAGGATTTACCAACAAATTTTCTCTTTTCTCCTATTCGGATAGCATCAACATAAATTGGCATTTGGCATTTGGCCAAGTCACCATGAAGTGACATTTGGTTAAGTCAAACTTGACCCTTCATCTTCCCTCTCAAGTCATGTCAAACTTGACCTCTTATCTCCCATGGTTGATCAAATCCAACCTTTGATTCAAGTCAAACTTGATCAAATTCAACCTCTTATTCATTAGTTTAAATTGACTCAATAAATAAAATCTAAATTAAACTCATTCAACACTTGAATCAAATTGAGTCCAACTCAATTAGTCTAATTTGGATTATTCTTAATCCAATTTGATTCATCACATGAACCTAATCCTCTTGGTCCATCATATGAACCTAATCTTCATCTAATTGCCCTTTGTGTGTGACCCTATAGGTTCTTGTAACATTGGCAATGCTCCTAAACGGATTTAGAAACATAAGCAATGAGCGGTATCTAGCAACACATCATTGTTATCCAAGTTACAAGAATGTTGAAATCCAACATCACCTTTGTGACTACTAATTGTGACTCTCACAATATGTGACAATGCCCCTCTATCCTTGACATCTAGATTGAACAATTGATGTATAGACCGTGTCATCCTCTGTACAATTTATATCTTGAACTCCAAGTAGACTCACTCTAATCAAATGAGCTCAATATCTCATATTGACTCATTTGGGCATGACCATGCACTTAGTGATCTCACTCTATCAAGAAACATGATATCACTCCCATCATATAGAAGGGATAGATCTCATCTACATCACTCACATCCCTCCGCATAATTTGTTACATACCCAGTAATCGCCTTTATAGTCCACCCATTTATGGGTGACATTTGACGAAGTCAAAGTATGCAACTCCTTATGCAGGGAACCATGGTGACTTCAGGTCCAAGGACTAATAATCATACTAATAGTCACATGAGAAAGTATATGACACTCATATAATGATCCATGATACTTTCTCATAGTGGGTCATTCAGTATACATTCTCCAATGCATACCTATGTGTCAACTTGATATCTCATATCCATGACTTGTGAGATCAAGTCATCGAGTTGACCTACATGCTAGTCTCTTCGCATTAATATTCTCCTTGAATATTAATACTTGACTAGGAATGATTAAGAGTAGTATTCTCTATATCATCTCATTATCGATTCTACCAATCGATTGATATAGATAAGAACCTTCTACTCAAGGACGCTATTATACTTAGTTATTTTGCACCAATACAAGTATAATAACCATAAAGAAATGTCTTTATAAATATATATAGGAATATGATACAACAAGTTCATACAACAATCATCATATGATCAGCTCTAGGGCTTTCACTAACATCCCGAAATAGTCGTTGGAGATTAATGATCGATGAGATAGTTGAGGGAGAGGATCCGCAAGTTCCCAAGGTGAATCCGAAATTAGGGGCAATTTGAATCCCTAAACGATGGCATGATTTGGTAGATTTTCAAGGAATAGCTGAGGAACAAGATCGATCAAGTCAAGTGATGGTAAAAGAGGAGCCTAGCCAAGATGAACCACATTGACCCCAATGACAAAAATATGAGTGTTTTAGAGTCAACAAATTTTAGTCAATCTCAATGCTTCCTCCTTCCATTGGATTCAGAGGGAAAGCCTATGATATGATAGGTGACAAGGATCCACGTGGCAAGGGTTAGACTTGGTCAATATTGAGGTGTGGCGATCGGATGCATGGAAGCCTTACGGATTCTAGAGCTAACCTAAACTTAGCCCGGAGAGTTTAGGCTCAAGAGCTTGACCAAAGGACTTCATCAACTTGGCAAACTAGCAAGTGAGAGCATTGCATCCACATGGGCAAATAGGTGTGAACAGGAATGAGCACATGAGGAAGGCAGCAAACATGAATGAGGGTGACAAGTACAAACATGAACTAGCTTAACAAGAATGTGTTGGTGCAGGGGCACTAGATAATCAAACTTAGGTTTTGATTATGACAAAGATCCAAAGTTAAGGTCATATTGTTATCTCATGAGCTGAATTAAGTGTGTAGGAAATAGTTAGGCTAAGCCAAAAGTCAGCGACACCCGAAGAATCCTAAGTCAGGAGACCGTGGTGGTCGGGCGACATCGGGAGAACTTCGTGGGAGTCGAATAACCCAGGTGAAGAACAAAAGTAAAATGGCAGGTCATAAAGGACCAGAGGTAAGCACGAGTGCGAAGAGAGATGGTAAGGTCATGTCCTCTGTACGGAGACGACCGTAGGCGGCGATCCGACTAAGACTTCTAGTGGAAAGTCTAGATCGAGATCGGACAATAAGGAACCATCATATTTATCATTTTCCATGCTAACCTCTTACTGTAAGGAAGTGGCCAGGCTGACAGTCGACTGCTGGCCATTGGCAGTCAACTGCTGACCATTGACAGTCGACTGATGAAGGGCATCAGTCGATTGATGGTGACGAATCAGCCTTTTGTACTAGGTCAAACAGGATAATGTTTGACGCGGCCACTTCGCGATAAGATAAGGTGTCACCTCGTGATAAGTTCCAAAAGTTGAAGATCTGCATCTAGACTTATTCCAAGGCACAAGTGTATAAAAGGATGGGAGGACTCCAACCCAAAGATCATCCGTCTTACTCTCAAAGTGCTCCCATAATGTCAAAGCTCTAACGTCGTAACGTCGTCATAACGCTAACGCAATGTCAATTTCAGAATCTCTTCGTCGGCAGCAAGTATTGTTTTTATTTATTGTATTCGTGATTTTAATTGTAACGAGGTGAGGTTGATTTGTTGCCTCATCCTCGAGCTTTCGATTTTTGTGATCGTTGTCTCCTACCTCCAACGAGGAGGAGACTCTATAGTGGATTGTCCCTTCGTACGCGGTCAATGATCGCAGGGCCTTGGAGTAGCAACAATTGGATTGTGAACCAAGTAAAAATAAATTGTCTATTTATTTTATTGTCTTTATTTTCGCTGTACTTGCTTTTATTTTAACATCGAGAAGAAAGTTTCACGGTCGCTATTCACCTCCCCCCTCTCTCTAGTGTGCTTTCGATCCAACAGAATGGATGTGCGAGAAGATGAGGAGTGTGCGGCAAGGCTTTTGATCATTTGTTATTTGGTTTGTATAAAAATATGTCTACGTGGACACAACAAGGAGGCTCGATTACTGAAACATTACCACTCCATTGTTGCTCTACTTCTACTCTTTCATATTCTACAGTGAAATATGACTTAAGCGTTAAAAGAGTTTCACCAAGATCCCCCTTGCTTCTCTCCTAAGTCTTTCTATTTTTTGCAGATGATTTGAACGTGCATTAGGGAAGCGACATGGACTTTGTCCTTTTTGCCTGTCATATTAGAGTGTTGTCGACCCAATTAATTGTTGATTCGCCACAAGTCAACCCAATAAGGAAGAGCCCAAAGAGCAATTTGACTTGTGTCAGAATTGCCCAAGAGAGTTTGCTTAGCATACTCGAGGATTTGGTCCATCTATGATTGTAAATAAGGTCAAATAAATTTGAATCAAATTTGATTTGAATTTTAACTAAATTTAACTTAAAATTTTGATATCAATTAAAAAAAATTAAGTTCAATTCAAATTCGAATCAAAATCAATCTTAAAAAAAAAACAAACTAAGTTTGAACAATTATTTCAATAGCTTAATTAATTTTAAACTTTAACTTGACTGACTTTTTTATCTTATCGAATAAATCTAAACACCCTAAAATTTAATTTGATTTAATTCGTTTAAAATTCATCCATATTTCTCAAATCGGTTCATCGTATTTTAACACGTGCAATCGATAATTTGATATTTTATGAACAATTTAGCCGGAAGGACAGATATTAAAAAAAAAAAAAAAGGATGGATTGTATTTATGAATTGCATAAAAGCTAAATAGTTTCTTCCATTTATTTAACAGAACCTTTAAAAATGTTGTTTTATAATTCAGTTGATTTTTCATTCTAGGATATCCTCACGGGCTACTCCCTAGTTCAGGCAGTGTATGCCTTGATTTTTGTTTTTCTATTCTTTTACCAAATTCAGTTTAAATAACGTACACGTATCTTAATATAAATAACTTACAATTGATAATGACAAAAAGAATAGAACTAAACATCATATAGTCTATTGGATATACAACTTAATCTCACCCACGAATGTTCAGTGCAATGAGATTAGCAATTAATAATCCCAAATACCAATACCAAGTATACAACTCAATCTCACAGAAGCAATTCCATCATTTATCAATTTGATGGACCCATTCAGCAATTTCACCGAGGTAAATAGCACTTAATCTCAACATTAAATTGCATAGATCACAACATCAAATAAATGTCATAAATGAATCATTTGTTACATGAAGTAAAGGGTGAATTGTGAATAAGATAAATCAGTTAATCAATACAACATTGAAAGAGAAGCAAATAAAAGAACTAAGCTTGGCATCTTCCAAGGCACAAGCAGACTCCACGGAAAAGAATGAATTAAACAAATGAGAAGTCACCGGTTAGTGACACGACTACCTTGTTTCTTTTGCACGATCAAATGCTGTTTTGTTGGATCATTGTCTATCATGTACAATAGAAGAAGAAACTAATCATCTTTTCCTTATTCATCCTAAAGAACTTCCGCGTGAAAGAATAGTGGCGAAGAATGATGGTATGATGATTGAAGGTCAGAGTTTTATCAGCTGTTTAACTTTTCCCCTTTTTTTAAAAAAAAAAACAATTGTAGAATCCGTTTATCTACATGAATCAAATGGTTTCTACTTCCGCGGGTATGAGAGGAGTAAGAAAGTCTCAGACGTGGGAAGCGATTTCACCTGAAGGTTGGTTTGTTGCTGGGACCAATAGCCATGGGCTGACAGAACCCTATCTAAAAGCTCTTGAGGGACCGGTTCTCCTCTTCTTTGTTGCGGCGAAATCCTGGCTGTGTGTACCAATGTCTTCCATTTATCCTGTGTCAATCAGACGAGTCAGCAAGGTTAGCATGTTGTGTTGATGTTTTTTCCCAACAAAATGGATATTACAATAATATGTTTTCTTGACCCATTATTGTGAAGAAAGATTAGTGCTCAAAAGTTCAATGCCATTCGCAGATAAATGTTCTAAAGGTTAACTTGATATATGAATAATCTATGTAAAACTTACACTGCTTAATAACCTAGTTACCTCATCATCTTCCACTTAATGCTACAAACTAAAATAAGAAGCTGAATGCATCACAATTAATCTAAATTATGATAGTAAGAAGAGGCATGGATGTATTGGATAACAAGGAACAATCATTCTGAAATAATAAGTACAAGGTTATCCTTCCAACGAAATTAAGCACTCAAGTCCAGTGTAAGTACCTTTAGATCAACGTATGTACGGTGCTTTTCATTCTCAAAGGCACAAAGTTTAACATCTCTCCACCTAAACATAAATAAATAAATGAAACCAGAGAAGCCCATAAGAAAGCATGCTTGCAGTGACCAATTATATAGCATCAGTTTTCACAAACAAAACGAACCTTCCTGTCCCAAGCTTTTCCACTGCCTGGACCAGGGCTTCCACTTCAGCAACACTGAATGGCCTTCGAACCCGACGTTGAGCAACTTGACATGATTTGATCTTAGACTTGTTAGGAAGAGGAACAATGGCCATTGCTTCCACATTTAATGGTCGTGGCACAGGAACCAGAGGTAGTGAACTGGTAGTTTGCTTTTCAGGTGATGACGCATTGGTTTGTGACTGAACTGAAGCATGACCACTCTCAGGAGAGGCCTTTGCACATTTTTGAGTATCTTCAAATCCCAATTGATCTATGGCAGAAGGTACTACAGGTGGAAATCTATCAAAAGCACAAACAAATAGACAGTGATACACTAAACATTATATGCAAAAGAACAAATCAAACTCAGGAAAGGAAAGTACAGATCACATTATCCGGTTGTAAAAAAACTTGCATACATGGATGGATAATTAATATCAGTCTTCGGAAAATTCATGTCAATGAATTGAGTAATACTATATCTGACACCACATTTTCCCATCTATAACAGGAAACTCCCTAACATTACTATCCACTACAAATTTAAAGAATTATGTACTTCACTTACCTATCTAGTTGATCAGGAACACAACCGAGAGTTAGGAGATGAGGGTCTTTAGAGCATGTCAGTTTTTCTGAAACATGTCTAATATTTGGCTCCAACATAAAACCCAAATCACCAAACTTATCGCTATGCAAAATTCCAGCCTGGTGCAAAGTTTGGCTATCATCTGTAACCTTCTTTCCTTGAAGAACAATACCAACATGCAACCCGCCTCCAAGGATAGTAGTTATAGCCTCCCAAACTGTCCTCTGCATAACATATCAACACATGGCATGGAGAAGTAGTAAAAGCATTGAATCTGTTGGTCAACAACTTTGGCATGAACAAAAATAGAATAAATGCAAATACTGTGAGTTGGGGACTAAACAGACTAAAATAATTGCACGCATGGATAATGCTGGGTTGAGGTTGAAATAATGATTTCTAAAATATCAGAAAGTGAGTCTGTGATGCATTGTACCAAGAATACTAAGCACACATGCTTGGGCAATATGATGATAAAGTAATAATCAAGATGTTTAACCGCTAGTTTTGACAAATAAAATGTGGGTTAAATCCTAGAATCAAGCAAGTTTTAAAGGAAAATCTACAGCCAACTCTTGTATAATCAGTTGCATGTGTAATTTCACATGCACGATATAATGATTATGATAAACTGTGTTTGTTCCAACTATTTGGGATTGACGACAATCACATACATACTACTGAGACTGAAGAATTATAATGGGGTTGAAACAATTGTATACCTTTAGCGAACCAACAGTAGTTGTTTCAGGAACCTCAACAACAACTTCTGGCACCTCAAAAGACTTGATCCTCAATTTAACTAAATAAAAGGATAAATAAAATAAAGCACCCATTAGGACCTACTCATATCAAGATTGAAATTAAAAGAACAAAAATAATGACACATGGTTTATCCATTCACTACATACCATGGTAGTCTGAAGAACTATTGTATGACTTGCATACTTTCGTTGAAGACCACTCATCATTTGCTGTAAAAAAAAATATTTCTTAGCACATGATCCTAAATAGCAGTATTCATGTTGATATTGACCAACTTAAATTGACAAACCATCAAACAATATGCCATATGGTTCATTTGTTTCTAAATAGATATCATCCTTTCCACAAAACAAAATGACACACCTTCACAATAAATCCCTCCATCAGAAGCTGGGGAAGAATAATGATCAAACAATTTTCTTTTCCTGCAGGAGTTCGTCAATGTTCTTGGATGCGAATAATTCATTTTCTTGCCAGGTAAAGAAGTCTTGCTTGCTGTATCTGAAATTGGGGGGTGGGGATAATTAGCTTTCTTTCCATCCTGTGATACTGCTGGGGCTACTTTCCTCAATCTAGAAGCTAAAAGCTTCCTTATCCTATGGCTGTCACCTGTATGCTGAAACCTAGAGGTCTTGCTAGCAACAACATATTGACTGCATTCTGAAGAATTCTCATCATCTTTATCTGCAACAGTATCCACGTGATCTTCCTGCTTGGGAATGAGGAGCTTCTGGCGAATGTTGCTCTTGTCCAAGGGAATATCAAAATTGTTGTTGGAACTAACTAAAGTATCAAAATTTTCATAACAATTTGTTTGATTGGTAGCACTACTCGTGCATACATCTTTCTCTTCTTTTACATCTCTGTCCATTTGTTCAGCTCGGAATGTTGCCTTGCTCTTGACTTCTTTTAGGTCATGCAATTCTACAGTAGTAGAATCAAGTTTCTTTGCACCACATTTCTGAGAAACGACATAGGAACCATGCACAGTTTTATCATTCTTACCGATCAACTTCTGTTCTTGGTCAACAACATCCTCATGTGATACTTCAGACATTGTGACGAGAGTAAGCTCTGGTGGTATGGTTTGTGAGGCCATTGAATGATTGTTCAAGTAATTTGTCTTCCCTTTTAAGAAATTTTTGGGACAATGCAGATCTTCATGACAACTTAGCTGATCATAAGCCTCAAATTTTACCAACTTCTGTGCATCAATTTTCTCTAATTTAACCGTACTACATACTGAAACAGGGGAAGATGTTTGAATATTGTTATTTGGACTTGGCAAATTTTCCCTTTCTGAAAACAACTTGCTTGCTAGATTGGCAAGCAAATCAATTGCACATATCTGCTGATCCTCAGTCTTCTTTCTTGCTGAACGCTTCCCCTGTCGAAAAATTTACAAAAGTTGGACCAACAGTATAGATCCAAGCTCACCATATGAAAATTTGATTTGCAAACATACCCTAGCTGATTTGGGAAAATGTGGCACCATAGGGGGTGCATAAGCACTTGATTTGCCTTGCATCTCGTTCTGAACCACTAAACCCAAAAGATTCATCACAAGGGCAGAAATTTCAAAAAAGAAGCACCATTCTTTCCTAAATCTGTCACAAGAAAAAGGAAGCAACAAAGTTTCAGGTGAGCTCTATGCACGCTATAATAAATGTATGAAATTCAATGATCGAATAACTCGGGGGTCCACGAAAACAAATAAAGACTAACATTTAATAATCCAAGTTCGACTTCCAATGAAATTAGATTGCCGAATTTAAGGTTCAAGTGCGTCAAGCAATTCCTTGTAATCACCACAGAGAATGACTATATGTAAATTAAAACGAGAAAAAAAATCCAACCCAAAGGAAATTTAAGCGATCAAAAAAAAAAAAAAATGGAGATGAATGTCACAAGGATAGAGAACCGTAAGGTAGAAGGATTTCAGGTTCCAGATCCAAAACCACAAGAAACAGAAAAATACTAAATAAAGGTTTAAGTTTTTCTTTTTTGGCTCCTCGGGGTGTAATTGCGTGAGCAGATAGGAAAGGAAAGCCACCGAATTTCGACGGAGATGCCAAATCTTTTGGGAGAGAAATCCAGATTGTCTATAAAAACCGATGACATCAGGTCAGAAAAGAAAAAGAATAGAAGTAAGAAAATCAATTCAAGAGAGAGCAAAAACCTGACACAAAACAACATTTTTGCCAGGATCAAAAAAGAACGCAGGAATCTGCGCTCGATAAACCATCAGAAAAACCACACTAGAGAGAAATGGAGCAGAAACGGATCCAATCACCTGTGGCGACGACGAGGAAGGACGCTCTCTGCTTAAGGATCTCCAATTCCGAAGAGATCGCCGAGAAAATATAGCTATTAGCACTAAATTTTGTCCCAACTCAAGCGGAGGCGAGATCGGGGGATCACGAGAGGCCAAACCACGAATCGGCGACTAAATTCCCTTCCTCAACCCCTTGTTCTTCCGAAGAAACGCTCGATCTCTCTCTCTCTCTCTCTCTCTCTCTCTGTGATGGCTAAAAACCCCCTATAAACCATCCCATTTTGGCTTAAAAATCATTAGAACGTTTTTGACTCCCTTCCACGGCCACCGGCTCATCCGGTTACTGCACACGGATTCGCATGCTATAACCGGTCACTCGACTCGTTTCTGTTTCCACGTGTCAAACATCCAGATCCAACGGTCCAAGCCTTTTATGCGGTTGACGCCATTATTCGCCAGTTGTTAATCCTCCATTTCATTTCAAATTTAATATACACAAAACGACACATTTCGAGATGGGATTAGTTTAATTAAAAAGGTTAATTAAAGACGAGCTAACATGTTAATCAGAGAAGAGGATCACATGGGGATCACGTGACGGGCTAGGCTGCTGTCGGAATCTTGTAACGTGTCGAGTTGGACACTGTCGCCTTACGCAACCGAAGCAAGGAAAGAGCTAATGAGGATGAGGATCGGCGATGCACAAATAGCGTGCGTGGGACAGAGTCTTAACGTAACTGTACAGCTTTTACATACCCATTCTTTTATTATTATGTAATTTTTTAGTACAACTATTAAAGTAAAAGGAAATGGTTCGGATAAGACAATTTTACTGAGCTAGTCGAACTGATTGATTAGCTCGGAAGATCAGACAAAGAGACGAGAGACCAGTAGATGGAAGGAACTAGGAAGAGTTGAGTTATCTTGAAGCGCAAGTGAGGGACCACTGGGAAACGGACATGGAATTAAACATGTTTGTATATAATAAATTGCCAGCTCCGAAAAGGAAGAAGGAATTAGCTGGGAAGGGAAGGAAGGTGGTGTTGTGTGTTGATTTGTTCCTTTCTCTTGCTCTAGTGTCACATGGTGCATGTTCCGTATGGGATTGGGATCTGTACCTGAGTATATCTGGTCCTGTAGTTTAATAATTAAAAGCCGTGGAAGTTATAAATATACCATTCTTTTACGATGTTGAAGAAACACGCGAAAATTTATTTTTGACCATAGTTTTCATTTGACTTGAAATTTAAGTTAATTGTTCTTTTTTAATTACAGAATCGATGACTGTTAATGATTGACTTAAAAAAATGTTTTCAAACGAAAAATATATAGCCTAGCTCCTTCCTTATTTTTTTCTCAAAAAAAAAAAACTGTAGATTGGGATGTAAGAAAAAAAGAGTGCTTAATTATTGGGGTTCTGAACTAGTAGCTTTACCAAAATTTATTTGGGGTTTTAAGTTGGCTAGATTTAAAAGTTTGCTTGGGTTTACTTGTCTACTGATGAAGCCGCACATTCGGCCTTAGCGGATGAGATGGAAAGTCGGTGGTATCTGTTGGTGACGAGGCGGCAACCCCTTCGAAAAACGAAGGAAGGTTTCCCTTTTTGCAGTAAAAAATGCCTCTCCCCTTCCTAACCTTAGCAACTCCTTTTTATCGTCTCTCATGGGTCGGACCTTCATTTCATTTCATGGATCGATATTTTTCTCATATTAGAGGTTATTGGTGATCGTTTGGAAGCTAGAGGGGGTGAATAACGCGTTTTCGTTTCTACAAGAATGATTAGCAGAAGCAAACAAAAATAATATAAATAAAAACGAAAGAACAATGTTAACAAGGCCTTTACGTGGTTCGGAGATAACGCTCCTACTCCACGGCGATCCTTAAGGTAGATCAACCCAAGCAATTCTACTAAAAAACTTTCCTTTACAACAAAAACTCCTCTTCTTTACACAGAATGAAGCTTGAGCTTAGAGAGAGGAGGAGAAGATTTAAGATTACTTAGAAAGCTTGAAAAACTTGTGGGAGCTTAGGAGAATAATCAGAATATAAGCATTAGTCTCTTCTTGCTCCCCTTGGCCTCTTTTTATAGGAAAAAGTCTCTTTTTCCCGTTGGAGGTCTATCAGTCGACTGATGACTTTCATCACCGATCGCCAATTCTAACGGCTCGACACCGGATTCGTGGATCTGCCGTCATCGTCAACGGAAGACTATCGATCGCCAGCGCATTCGATCGCCCAGAGCCGATCGACCGCTACGACGCGCCTTTCGCTCGCATCATGATCATCATTATTGCGATCATTGCCGGCAGTGTGTGTGCGTGCGTCGACTCTCACTAGTTCGACTGAGATAACCCCCAGTCGACTGCTAACAACCCTCCAACCTATAATGCTGCATTTTAAATGCCAATTCGACTGACACCATGTTCCAGTCGACTGACACACCCCAAGTATGACTAATTCATACTTGAAAACATACCCTAAGCCTAGACTTAACCTTCTAACTTCTCCATCAGTCTTGCGCCTCTAGGATTTCTCTAAGTCCACGACTCCATCTATGCGCTTGCCTTCAAAAGCTTCCTTCGGTTTTGTCATGCTTTGGGTTTCTTCTTTGTCAAAGTACGCTTGGACTTTACGCCGCCAAAACTACATGTTTGGACTTATGCTGCCAAGACTTGCCTTTGGTCTTTCTTTGCCAAGGACTGCTTGGCCTTTACGCTGCCAAGATTACATGCTTGGACTTACGCCGCCAAGACCTTTCCTTTGACTTCTCTTTGCCAAGATCACACTTGGACTTGTCTTTTACCAAGTCTTCATACTTGGATTTTCCTGTCACTTAAACATGTTCACAATTAGATCACAAAACATTGTCTAACTTAGATGATTATCCAAACATCAAAATATATAAATGCTTGGGGCATTGTTGCACCAACAATCTCCCCATTTTTTATGTTTGGCAATCATTTAAGTTAGGTTTTTAACACATGCATATAAACATATTTCAATATGAATTCTAACTTAAATATCCCTTCTCCCCCTTTGACATACAACAAAAAGAGAAGAGTTTATTCAATAAGTGCAGGAAAGAATTATAATTGACACATCTTGAACAAAGGTATAAAATCGAAATGGAGCTCCCCCTTAATCCAATACATGATTCATGATGTGGAAATAACATGTGAAGCAAAGCATAAACAATAGAATAGACAAATATGTCCTAGCTTTACACCAACAATTATAGAATTAAGGGATGTATATCCCCCTAAACCAGTGCATCAAGAAGATTCTTCTTTCCATACAAGTTATCATGTATATACTGTGGGAATCATATAATGTCCAAAATTGGACCTTTTAACCGATGAAAAACTGTTTTCTATTCCAAAATAGTGTCATTGGTTCGACTAGAATAGTCATCAATAATCGACGGTCTTGATGATCGCTAATAACTAATGATCGATCGTGACATCGATAAGTCTGAAATTCGAATTTTTCAGTCAAGGTTTAAAAATGCGTAGAAAATTTCGTGGATGTCCAAAAATCACGAAACTCGTCATACACATTTTATTCGACTAATATAACATATGAAAAATATTAGACGAAAAACATGCTCATTAGATTAACGGATTGATACGATATTCAAAACGATAAAAATATGAAGCAAAAGTGGAATTGTATCGTATCAATATTCATAACTTAGTACTATGTGCTCAATTTCTAAACTTGAAAAATAACAAATTATAGTAATGTAGGCACTAATAGAAATGAACTAAACAAAACACAACTTCATTTCATTAATCAAAAAACATTACACAAGTTGAAGTTTGTGCCGTACATACGGCCAAAAAGATAATAACAAAAACATGCTAGCTAACGATCGTCGTCATCAGCATCCATTGGTGCAGATGACGAACCATCGTGAGGAGGTGGGTGTCTAGGTGCAAGAGGGCGGAGAATCGCCAAAATGTCCTGTTGCTGCCGATGCATCCCACTCATGAGGGAGAGGAGCTCCTGATGCTCCCGGCGAAGCTCCTGTTGCCCCAAGCGCAGCTCCTGAAGACGTGTATCTACCCGCTCTGCAAAAGCATCGAAGCGGGCAATGAAAGATGAGTCTGGCAGAACAGCATCGCCTGCAGCAGTGCCCTCCGCATCGGCTCCCTCAGCAACACCCTCAACAACACCCTCAACATCTCCTTTCGCAGCGGCATCCTCTGGTGCCGGAGCGCCACCTGCTGGCCGTCATGCAGGGTCCCAGAAAACGGACCCTTTGTCGGCCTTCAAGCCCGCCAAGGAGAAGCTCCGACGAGTCATCTGGTAATATTTTTTATTCATGATTTTAATGACCCCTATGTTGACATCAATGCCTACGGAGCTAAGCCACTGAGTAAGGACATTTCCAAAAGGCATATGAACCTTTCCATTGTTTGGCTTAATGAAATGAGTGATGCAGTGGAAGGCATTGAGACCAATATCGATGTCTAAGTACTGACGAAGGATATGCATGAGAAGGAAGTGTGTAGGTCGAACTAAGGTCAACCCACGGGTAACTATAGGAAGAAGACAATGAGCAATGACCTTATAAAGGACATTGTCAGAAGTAGAAAGTTCTTGGGATTGAAATAGATTGGTGTTCAAAGGACGAGGAGAGTGATAGAAAGTAGTATGAAGTGAATCTAGAGAAATCTCCTCAAAAGGAGGTGGAAGAGGATTACTCCAAGATGGATACAAAATGAAATCATTCTCGGAAGAAAGACATTCGAGAAAATCGGTCCAGATCTGGGGGCTGAAATCCAGATCGCACTGAGCAATGCGAGTCCAGTATCTCAGGCCATCTCTAACCGGTCGCAAGTTGTTGAAGAATTCAGAAAGAAGAGTGATATTTACATGATGTTCATAAAAGACTAATGATTCAAGTTTGTAGTGTTGGATGATTTGAACAATATCAAAGCAGTAGTCCTTAAAAAAATTCGGGTACATTGATCGAGGTGGAATGAGTTGGAATTATTTTTATTGAAGGCACTTTCAAGTGCGGAGTTTGGAAATCTAGGATCGATAGTGGGTGGAGGGTTTGACGGGCCCTCATTGGTCGGCGGTACCCGGGCATGCTTAGATGCATAATGCTTAAGTCTAAATGTGCGAAAAAAAAGCAATGTAGGTTAAGGATGATGCATGCACAAAGACAACAAAACAAGCACCGGTTAGTGAAACAAAATTATAGGAACAAACAACCTGTGAGCAGGGATGAGGGTTTACTTAGGCGGCTGGTGAAAGATCAAAGAACAGTGTCAGACGCGAGTGTCCAAGAAACCCTAGTCGAGCGAGTGGTCTACGGTGGAGACTAGGGCGTGAACCGGGTGAGAAGAGGAGGTCCGCGAGTCAGAGAACACTCCAAATGGGAGCACCGGTCGGTGAAGTCATCGAAAAACGAGGGAGAACGGCTAAAAGGTGTGGTGGAAGTTCATCGGAAGAGGAAGAGGAGAGAAAGTCGGGAAGTTTTGGCGAGTCGAATCGGTGGGAAAGCCCTAAAATCAAGGACAGCCGACGGGTTAGTCGGCAATGAACTGCCAATCGATACGAAGCCATATGCATAATGATCGCTATAAATGGCAATGAATCGATACGGTGAATATCGAATCGGGCCAACGGTGTGATACGAGTGCTTTGCAGCAATGATCGCCATAAATGGTAGTCGAACTGATAGCGAACCGGGTAAGCCCGATTTGATATTGTCATATCATTCATAATTAATTCAATAAAGATCAAAAAATTATGAAATTTTGTGGTTAATATTGTTAAATCATTTCCTATCAGGGAAAAATTATTTTAAAAATATATCATCTATAGATTTTGATATTGACACAATCTTGAGATTTTGCAAAAGTTATGATATTTTTGCAAACTTTGTATCACTTTGGCTTATCAATTGAAAATTGTTTCTCAAGGTTTGATAGTCATAGTTTAAATTTTATTTTATTTGACATTTTCAATCATATTCTTGGAGCTATATGCATATTAATTATACAAAAGCCTTCCCAATGATTGGTCCAATGAAGGATTAATGTCTCTAGATGGCACTTTGGCTCATGGTAATGCATCATAACAAGCATGATGAATCAAGTGCATCTTCCTAACATCTCACATGATTTCTAGGTGGCTAAATACACAAATCATGGTTTCTTAGGTCTATTGTGAGATGGTTAGAGGTATAAAACCTAGATTTTTATGGGATCATGCAAACCTACACTTCTATTCTACAAAGCACATTCCAAGTTCTCTTCTAAGTGATGAAAATTCTATTTCAGGGAGAGGCTTGGTAAAGATGTCGGCTAGGTTGAACTTAGATTCAATGTAATTAAGCTCAATGTCCCTCTTAGCCACATGATCTCTAATGAAGTGATGTTTCACTTCAATGTGCTTAGTCCTAGAGTGATGCACCGGATTTTTGGTCAAGTTTATGGTGCTCACATTGTCATAAAATACTTTTATGTTGGAGTAAGATAACACATAGTTCTCTAAAGTATGTTTCATCCATAGAAGTTGAGCTACACAACCACCCATAGCCACATATTCGGCTTCGGTGGTGGATAGGGCAACACAAGGTTGCTTCCTACTACTCCAACTAACTAGGGAGGACCCAAGGAATTGGCATCCACTACTAGTACTCTTCCGATCCAATTTGCAACCGGCATAATCGGAATCGGTGTACCCAATTAAATCAAAAGATCTAGTCCTAGGGTACTATAATCCTACATTTAGTGTGCCTTTAACATATCTTAAGATTCTCTTAACGGAAACTAAATGAGATTCTTTAGCACATGATTGATATCTAGCACACATACCAACCGCAAATAATATGTCGGGTCTACTAGCGGTTAAGTATAAAAGACTACCAATCATGCTCCTATAAAGTGTAAGATCAATTTGTTTTCCTTCATTATCACTATCTATTTTAGTATTGGTTGCCATTGGAGTTGAAACTACCTTAGCATTTTCCAAACCAAATTTCTTAATCATTTCCTTAGCATATTTGGTTTGATAAATATAAATATATTCACTAGTTTGTTTAACTTGCAATCCTAGGAAGAAATTTAATTCCCCAACTAGACTCATTTTAAACTCTTTTTTCATATTCTTAATAAAGTCTTGGAGAAGTTCATCATTTGTTGACCCAAAGATAATGTCATCAACATATACTTGGGCTACAATGATGTCCGTTGATGTTGACTTTATAAATAGAGTTTGATCTATACTACCCCTCTTAAAGTCCTTAGAGATTAAGAAAGATGATAATCTTTCATACCAAACCCGGGGAGCTTGTTTCAAACCATACAAAGCTTTCCTAAGCTTGTATACATGGTTTGGATAGTCCATATTCTCAAACCCGGGAGGTTGTTCTACATATACCTATTCCTTAATAAACCCATTTAGGAATGCCGATTTAACATCCATTTGATGGAGTTTGAAACCCATATAGGAGGCATACCCTAATAGTATTCTAATAGACTCTAACCTAGCAACCGGGGCATATGTTTCATCATAGTCAAGTCCTTCAACTTGATTAAAGCCCCTTGCAACTAATCTTGCCTTATTCCTAGTAATATTCCCTTGGTCATCTAGTTTGTTCCTAAAGACTCATCTTGTAGTAATGATGGTGTTTTCATTAGGTCTAGGAACTAACTCCCATATTTGACTCCTTTCAAATTGAGCCAATTCATCTTGCATTGCTAAGATCCAATCCGGATCAAGTAATGCATCTTTGATTGTTTTAGGCTCAATTTTAGAAATTAGAGCTATATGACTAGTGGGATCCCTATGAAATGACCTAGTCCTAACACCTTGAGATAATTCACCCACAATTTGATCTAAGGGGTGATTTTGATGAGCTATTAAGGTTCTAGGAGGTGTATTAATTTGAGTTTGATCATAATTAATCTCAATCCTTTGCTCATCATCGGAATCACCTCTTACTCCCCCTTGATTCAATCCTCCCCCTTGATCATTACCCCCTAAATTTAGATCTTGGAATTGTTGGGTAATTTCTTGATGTTCATTATTAATATCATCATCAATAGAGGATTTCCTAGGGTATGTATTGGAAGTTTCATCAAATTGGACATTTGAAGATTCTTCAATCTTTTGAGTTCTTTTATTGTAAATTCTATACCCTACACTAGTGGATGAGTATCCAACTAGGATTCCCTCATCCGCTTTGGACTCAAACTTACCTAGGTTGTCTTTGGTATTTAAGATATAGACTTTACATCCAAAGACCTTAAAATAATGAATTGTTGGAATTGTACCATTCCACAATTCAAATGCAGTTTTTCCTAAAAACCTATAAATTAATATCCTATTTTGGATATAGCAAGCGGTGTTAACCGCTTCCGCCCACAAGTAGCTAGATAAGGAGTATGCATTAAGCATTGTTCTAGCTGCTTCTTGTAGGACACGATTTTTTCTTTTCACAACCCCATTTTGTTGGGGTGTTCTAGGACAAGAAAACTCATGCTTGTACCCTTGTTCTAAGCAAAAAGTTGAGAAATTAGAATTCTCAAATTCTCCACCATGATCACTACGGATCCGATTGATTTTGAGTTTTCTTTCATTTTCTACTCTTTTACTAAATCCTATGATTATTCCTAGGGTTTTATCTTTATTTTTCAAGAAAAATACCCAAGTAAACCTAGAGAAATCATCTACTATTACCAAGCAATATTTACTACCAATCATAGAAGGTGTACTATGACAATCAAATAAGTCCATATGCAAAAGTTCCAAAGGTAAAGCGGTACTAAATAAATTTTTATCGTTGTGTGATGTTTTTGATTGTTTCCCTTCTTGGCATGCATCACACATTTTGTCCTTGAGAAATTTGACTTTGGGCAACCCTTTGACCAACTTCATTTTTGCTATTTTGGCTATGTTCTTCATGTTTATGTGTCCTAGCCTCCTATGCCAAAGCCAACTTTCTTCCTCTTTTTCAATAAGACACTTAGCAGAAGCATTAGTAGCATAGGATAAATCAACATAATATATATTTGATTTCCTAAAACCTACTAACATGCAATCATTTAGAGTTTTGTGTCTTATAAAACATTTTGAGAAATCAAATTTAACATCAAAGTTTGCATCACATAATTGGCTTACACTAAGTAAATTAAATTTCATATTTTTAACTAATAATATTTTATGAATGACAAGGTTGGGGGATACCTCAATTGTGCCCTTTCCTAGAATCTTAAGTTTGCCGCTATTACCAAATGACACCTTTCCCTTGCTAGTGTGGTTGATAGTGGAGAACTTCCTCTCATCACCAGTCATATGCTTTGAGCACCCACAATCAACTATCCACAAGCTTGGTTCTTCTACCTATATCACATAAAAAATACAATCCTTAGGTACCCAAATCTTAGGACCACTAGCATCAATTATAAATTTCTTAGGTACCCAAGCCTTTCTACCCTTGCTTTTAATTATGGATTTTCTACTAACAAGGGATGTAAATGCTACCTCCTTTTCCTTAGGCCTATATCCTAATCCGGCCTTGTTTTAAATAGCCCTTTGATCCTTAATAATCATGTCTAGGTATTTTGAACCATTGGTAAATTTTTCTAAGCATGCTCTTAATTTACCTATTTTTTTTCTTAATTCATCATTTTCATCCCTAAGGGTATATTCATCGTTATCACTAGATAGTTTACCACATGATGAATCTACACTCTTAAGTGATTTGATCTCTATTTTTAGATCCTTAATCCTAGTTTTCGATCTATTCAAAGCATTTTGTAAACATGCAATAGTCTTGTAAAGTAAATCTACTTTAGGTGAGTTGTTTACCTCATCATCATCACTTGATGATGATTCATCGCTTGAAGAGGAAGAGGACTCCTCACTTGAGCTCCCGGCTTCTTCCTCTAAAGCCATGAGGGCTAGATTTTGGGTGGCATGGCATACTTCTTCATCATCGGAGGTGTCTTCCATGCTTAGGGTGTCCCATGTTTGAGCCACCATTGCTTCTTTCTTCTTCTTTTCCTTCTTCTCCTTATGCTTCTTTTCTTTCTCCTCCTTCTTCTTGAGTTCCGGGCAATTTGGCTTGATGTGCCCTTTCTTATTGCAACCATAACAAGTTACATTAGATGAAGAATTTGAACTATTTGAAGGCTTACCTCATTAGGATTGGAACATCCTCCTCACATCTTTCTTGGTGAGTTTCCTTGATCTCCCACCAAACTTCTTGACGTAATGAGCCACCTCGCTTGTCGATAGCTCATCTTCACTAATAGATAAATCTTCCTCGGATTCGGATGAGGAGGACACTTCTTTCTTCTCCTTTTTCTTTTTGTCCTTCTTGCCTACAAAAAGAGCTATACCCTTCTCTTTGGATGAAGTGTTAGCTTGTTCATGTAATTAAAATTCACAAAATAGCTCATCTAACTTAACTAATGAAAGATCCCTAGAGACCTTATAGACATCTACCATTGAGGTCCATAAGGTTATTCTAGGGAAAGATTGTAATACATACCTTACAAGGTCTCGGTTGTCGACCTTCTCACCTATAACATGTAGTCCGTTGACCACTTCTTTGAAGTGACCGTGCATTTGGCTCACGGTCTCGTTGGTCTTCATGGTGAAGCTTTGGAGTTGACCTATCAATAGGTCTCTTTTGGCTCTTCTAGTCTCCTTTGAACGTTCATTCAATTCAATGAGCTTCTCCCAAAGCTCTTTTGCGGAGTTGAAAGACCCGACTTTGGAAAGTTGCTCCTTGGATAAACCACATTGAAGTGTGGTCGTTGCTTTTGCATTAGCTTGTGCTTTCTTTGTAACGCCCATAAAATTCCTAGCAATTTTTACAGGAATTTTTGGCTTGATGATCATGGGCTTTATGTGGGCCTTTTCAAAAATAAAAGGAAATAAGCCAAAAAGGGGTGCAAGGCCTAGGAATTGAACCCCAAACCTCTAGAGATAGCCAAGCCTTATAGATGCACCCACTAACCAGAAGCCCAATAGGATTATATGATTAAGGAAGAGGGGGAAACTATAGATAAGTGGGACTAAGAGTAAATGAAGAGGCATGGAAAAGAAAAGAGGAACTTCTCTTCCCCCGTTTATAAAGAAGAGGGAAGGTTGGATTTGGTCACTTCCACTCTTTTTCTTCTTCTCCTCACCAAAATTCTAGCCCTTCTCCACCTTTGGCCGAAACTCCTCCAAGCAAGAAGCAAGGGCTAGGGTTTGTGTTAGGTCATCTTTTTCACACTACAAGCGAAGGAGCGTGTAAGTATCCTCACCTGCATACGAGTAGTTTCGATTTCTATTTTTGGAAAAGAAGCCTATATTGTTATATTCGGCCAAACTATGATTTAGGGTCTCCATGAAGTTATATGCCATGCTTTGAAACTATATGATGATGTTAGGGTTAAAAATGGACTAGGTCAAAGTTAACCCTAGGAAACCCTAAGAACCATTCTATATGGATTTTGGTGTTTTATTGAAGTTTTATAGCTTGTTTTACTTGTAAATAATGATGTTAACATGTTAGGGGGTTTAGGATAAAGATCTAACCCTAAAAGTCTACATAGGCCATTCGGCCACCCCCCTTATATTGATGTCCTAATGAAGTTTAATCCATGTTGGTATGCATATGATGTTATAAGTATGTTAAAAGGGGATTAGGACAAAAGCTAACCCTAATGAACCCTAAAGACCTATTCGGCCAAACCCTACTTTTAGGGTTTCAATGAAGTTCCATGCCATGTTTTTGTAACTAGATGATGATGTTAGGGGTTAAAGTGGATTAGGACAAAAGCTAACCCTAATGAACCCTAAAGACCTATTCGGCCAAACCCTACTTTTAGGGTTTCAATGAAGTTCCATGCCATGTTTTTGTAACTAGATGATGATGTTAGGGGTTAAAGTGGATTAGGACAAAAGCTAACCCTAACAGCCACCAAAGACCCATTCGGCCACCTTTGGCTTCTAGGTTACAATGAAGTTCATACCATGAATTTTATGGAATTTGTATGCATATGTATGTTACTTGAATTAGGTTAAAAGTCTAAACCCTAAAAAGCCTATAAGGGCCATTCGGCCACCTTTGGTCTTTTAGGTTACAATGAAGTTCATACCATGAATTTTATGGAATTTGTATGCATATGTATGTTACTTGAATTAGGTTAAAAGTCTAAACCCTAAAAAGCCTATAAGGGCCATTCGGCCACCTTTGGTCTCTTAGGTTACAATGAAGTTCATACCATGAATTTTATGGAATTTGTATGCATATGTATGTTACTTGAATTAGGTTAAAAGTCTAAACCCTAAAAAGCCTATAAGGGCCATTCGGCCACCTTTGGTCTCTTAGGTTACAATGAAGTTCATACCATGAATTGTATGCTATGCTATGTTAATGAAATAAGCTACGTTGTTATGAAATGAAGTATGCCATGCTATGTTAATGAAATGAAGCATGATGTGTTATGAAATGAAGTAGGCTATGCTATGTTAATGAAATGAAGCATGATGTGTATGAAATGAAGTATGCTATGCTATGTTAATGAAATAAGCTATGTTGTTATGAAATGAAGTATGCTATGCTATGTTAATGAAATGAAGCATGATGTGTATGAAATGAAGTATGCTATGCTACGTTAATGAAATGAAGCATGATGTGTATGAAATGAAGTATGCTATGCTATGTTAAAGAAATAAGCTATGTTGTAAAATAAGCATATAAGTATTTTACCTTCTGCATGGCTTGTACCAAGACCTTAACAAGGTCCAAGAAGGGATGGGCTCCTAAGATGCCCTAGGTCGATGGAATAAGACTCGGGCCTAGGATGGGCTTCTATGTATGATTGCCCCTAGGTCGATGGAATAAGATTCGGGCCTAGTACGGGATGGGCTCCAAGATGCCTTAGGTCGATGGAATAAGACTCGGGCCTAGGATGGGCTTCTACGCTATGACGATTGCCCCTAGGTCGATGGAATAAGACTCGGGCCTAGAAACCTATTAGGTTCGAGACTTGCTACCTCGGGCCTATTTAGGGATGCGCGCTATGATAATGAAGAAGTGGTACAATGCCGGGCCCAAATATATTGAGATTTATATTTACGTACCTAACATATATGTTTTCAAAAGCATCTTGCATATGTTTACCTGTTGATTGTTAAGTTACATGTTATGTTAGATGATATGCCATGATTGTTTACGTTACATGTTATGTTAGATGATATGCCATAATGTTTAAGTTACATGTTATGTTAGATGATATGCCATGATTGTTTACGTTACATGTTATGTTAGATGATATGCCATGATTGTTTACGTTACATGTTATGTTAGATGATATGCCATAATGTTTAAGTTACATGTTATGTTAGATGATATGCCATAATGTTTACGATACATGTTATGTTAGATGATATGCCATAATGTTTAAGTTACATGTTATGTTAGATGATATGTCATGATGTATACGTTACATGTTATGTTCGATGGTACGCTATGATGTTATGTTACTAGGTTACATATGATGCATATTATGCTGATTAAGTATATATTTCATGTTATGCTGCTAAGTTAGGGATGGTCCATGCTATATTATTCTATGTTACTTAAGCTACAAGTTAAGTTGATGATGCTATGTATGTTACATGATATATTGATTATATGTTATAAATGCTACAAGTCATGATTAATGATGATGTATGGTTTTTGTGAGTAGGACAGGATCTTACTAAGCCTATGTGCTTATAGTTATCTTTCCCTCGTACTGCAGATAAGGGTAAGGGATGGATAAACTAAAGGGAGCAGCAGGAGGGGTCAATGTGTGTGGTAGTGGCATGGTGGAGAAGATCCGTTAAGTCTACTTATACATGTATTACCTATGATGATGATGCCTATGGATGTCTTTACTTATGTCTCCCGATGACAATGATGTTATGAACCTACTAAGCCCTAAGTATCTATATATATATATGATGCATGCTTTATGTTGATAAGAAGAAGTAAAGAAGAATGCGTTATGTTGATAAGAAGAAGTAAAGAAGAAGTAAGAAGAAGTATCTATGCATGCTATGCTATGAAACATGCTCTATGTTAAGAAGAAGTGTTAATGCATATTTATGTTTAAAAGAAAAAAAAAAGTATTTAGGTCTCAAGTCTTCCGCTGTAAGAAATAAGAAGTATATATATATAAAGTCTTCCGCTGTATGAAATGTATGTACGGTCGCGTCACGCGCCGCCTTTCCGGACATATAGGGTCGCGGAAGGGCGGGCGTGACAGGTTGGTATCAGAGCGGATCTGCCTTTCCACTACACACACATCAAGCTCCAAATCCTGCTGCTCCAAGTAAGAATTCTATGTCTATGCTTTAATTTTGTTAATTTTGATCATGCATGATATAAAAAATGTCTTTAGATTATTTAGTTCATGTATGATATAAAATGCCTCTAGCTCAATTATAAAAAGCCTTTACCTTATGCTTGTTCATGAATAATAGGAAACCTTATGCTTGTTCATGAATAATAGGAAATGCCTCTAGCTTAAATATGCATGAAAATATGTATGATACCCTTATGCTTGTTCTGGTATGATGTAAAATACCTTAAGTTTAAATTATGCATGAGAACATGAATGAAGCTTAAAACGACCTTATGCTAGCCTTAGTTTCATTACACAAAAATATATATATATATACATATATATATATATATATATATATAATATATAATTTCCTATTAAATAAAATTTTCGTAATTAATTAATTGTAAGGTCTATGTTCATCTGAATTGAATTAAGCCGGTTTCGTACGGGTTGGTCGGTTTTGTACTGACTTCATTTATTTCAATTTCAGATGGCACGGATGATGACCACCATGACCCGTCGTGATGTGTCACGAAACCGATTAAGGGAAGCTATTGAAGAGATAGTTTATAAGGCAGACGGTGGGGTCATCAGACACATGAGAAGGCTCGATTGTCTTTTTAGGAGACTCGAGCGGCAGGAGTTTCCGTTACTGGACAATTATAAGATATGGGCCTTGGTCCGCTCCCTGCCAAATGAGTTCATGGTAGTTGCACACCACGTGTGGGGCCGTTACGAAGGGCGGATAACCTATGCCGAGTTGTGCTGGGAACTACGGGAGCACAAGGTTCAAGAGAATTCTGTGGTAGCTAGCCTCGAGAAGAATGTAGAGAGTTCTACAAATAGTCAACTTATTGGCCAGCCTGAGACTACCCTAATAAGGCCAAGGAAGATAGGACTAAAAATGATTACAACTACACTAGGGTTTGTCCTAGTGGGAGTCGTAATAAACTATCTTCTCAAGTAGTTTTGTTTCGATTAGAAATAAGGAATGTTATATGTTAACATTTTTTTTCCTTTCCGAAAGTATGAATAAGAAATGATGAGCTCATTTCCTTCGAATTAGTGATTAGTCCATTGCATGGGATGTATGTGGTATAGTTGATCAATGTCGGTTAGATTGGGACATACAAATGATGAGTGGACGGACACCTGCGAGAGGAGTTTCACAGAGTTAAAAAGGAGACTGACCAGCGCTCCAATTCTTGCTCTTCCGGACAGTAACGAAGGCTTCGACATGTACAGTGACGCTTCCAAGTTGGGACTCGGAGCTGTACTTATGCAGAATGGCAAGGTCATTGCCTACGCCTCTAGGCAACTCAAGGAACACGAAAGGAATTATCCCACACACGACTTAGAGCTAGCGGTCGTGGTCTTTGCTCTCAAAACATGGAGGCATTATCTCTATGGAGCTCAGTGTAGGATCTATACAGACCACCAGAGTCTGAAATATTTCTTCACCCAGAAGGACCTTAACATGAGACAGCGCAGATGGCTCGAGCTCGTCAAGGATTATGACTGCGAGATTCTTTACCATCCGGGGAAAGCTAACAAGGTGGCTGATGCACTCGAGAAGTCTGCGCCACCTTGATGTCCCTCTCGATGCTATCTCGACCCTTAGAAAAGAGATTATGCGTTACGGGTGGAAATCATCTCGGACGACTCGACGATAGCACCAACGCTGTTCGATGATATACTAGAAAAGCAAGCCCGTGACCCAAGCCTTCAGAGGATCAAGCAAGAGGTCCTAGAGAGAAAGGGCCACGGGTTTCGGATCTCTGATAGTGGAGTACCCTACTACCTCGTGATCGCCAGTATTCCCGACGATCCAGTAATCATAAGGAGATAGTCGAGGAAGCTCACAGAACTCCCTATGCGATGCATCCTGGAACCACCAAGATGTACCAAGACCTCAAACGAAAGTTCTGGTGGTTCGGAATGAAAAGAGATGTGGCTCAGTATGTCAGTACTTGCCTGACCTGCCAGAGGGTTAAGGCAGAGCACCAAAGACCTGGAGGAACACTGCAGCCGATCCAGATTCCAGAATGGAAGTGGGAGGACATTTCTATGGATTTCATCTCAGGATTGCCCAAGACGACAAACGGTTATGATGCTATATGGGTGATTGTAGACAGATTGACGAAGTCCGCCCATTTCTTAGCAATCAAGATGACCTATTCGACGGAGCAACTGGCTCAGTTATATGCTAGGGAAATTATCAGACTACATGGGATTCCTAAGACCATCATTTCTGACAGAGATGGTCGCTTTATCTCCCATTTCTGGGAATGCGTTCAGAAGGCCTTAGGCACAAAGCTATTATTGATCTTCGCCTTCCATCCCAGACGGATGGACATGACCAGAAAGAAAGAGTAAATCAATCTTGGAAGATATGTTAAGAGCTGCATACTGGATTTCAAAGGTAGCTGGTGTCGATACTTATGTTTGGCAGAATTTGCCTACAATAATAGCTACCAAGCTACTATTGGAATGGCACCTTACGAGGCTCTATACGGGAGGAAATGTAGATCTCCCTTATGCTGGTACGAGGGTGGTGAAAAGAAGAGGATGGGACTCCAGACGGATTTCATCGACGACACCACCAGAGCTATATGGAACATCCGCCAGAGAATTGAAACTGCCCAAAGCCGACAAAAGAGCTATGCGGATAAGAGGCGTAGACCATTAGAATTCGAGGTTGGGGACCTAGTATTCCTCAAAGTGGCTCCCATGAAGGGAGTAATGAGGTTCGGAAGGAAGGGTAAACTGAGTCCACGGTATGTGGGACCGTATCCGATATCGTAGAGGATTGGCAATGTAGCTTACAAGCTAGAGCTGCCTCAAGAGATGTCGGCTATTCACAACGTGTTCCATGTCTCTATGCTCAAGAAATGCATTTCCGGTCTAGACAGTGATCGAGCCACAAAGCAAGATACAAGTTCAAGAGGACCTAAGTATTGAAAGTCGGCCTATCCAAATACTAGGCCAGAAATCAAGAGGCTAAGGAACAAAGAGGTGCCCTTAGTAAAGGTCACTGTGGCGAGAATCAGCATGCGAGGAAGCTACACAGGAGCGAGGAGGACATGAAGCAGAAGTACCCACAATTGTTCTAAGTTTCGAGGACGAAACTTTTTAAAGGTATGAAGGATTGTAACGCCCATAAAATTCCTAGCAATTTTTACAGGAATTTTTGGCTTGATGATCATGGGCTTTATGTGGGCCTTTTCAAAAATAAAAGGAAATAAGCCAAAAAGGGGTGCAAGGCCTAGGAATTGAACCCCAAACCTCTAGAGATAGCCAAGCCTTATAGATGCACCCACTAACCAAGCCCAATAGGATTATATGATTAAGGAAGAGGAAACTATATATAATTGGTAATACGAGTAAATGAAGAGGCATGGAAAATAAAAGAGTAACTTCTCTTCCTCCCCCCCCCCCCTTTATAAAGAAGAGGGAAGGTTGGATTTGGTCACTTCCACTCTCTTTCTTCTTCTCCTCACCAAAATTCTAGCCCTTCTCCACCTTTGGCCGAAACTCCTCCAAGCAAGAAGCAAGGGCTAGGGTTTGTGTTAGGTCATCTTCTTCACACTACAAGCAAAGCGAAGGATGTAAGTATCCCTCACCTGCATACGAGTAGTTCCGATTTCTATTTTTGAAAAAAAAAAAAGAAACCTATATTGTTATATTCGGCCAAACTATGATTTAGGGTCTCCATGAAGTTATATGCCATGCTTTGAAACTATATGATGATGTTAGGGTTAAAAATGGACTAGGTCAAAAGTTAACCCTAGGAAACCCTAAGAACCATTCGGCCAATATGGATTTTGGTGTTTTATTGAAGTTTTATAGCTTGTTTTACTTGTAAATAATGATGTTAACATGTTAGGGGGTTTAGGATAAAGATCTAACCCTAAAAGTCTACATAGGCCATTCGGCCACCCCCCTTATATTGATGTCCTAATGAAGTTTAATCCATGTTGGTATGCATATGATGTTATAAGTATGTTAAAAGGGGATTAGGACAAAAGCTAACCCTAATGAACCCTAAAGACCTATTCGGCCAAACCCTACTTTTAGGGTTTCAATGAAGTTCCATGCCATGTTTTTGTAACTAGATGATGATGTTAGGGGTTAAAGTGGATTAGGACAAAAGCTAACCCTAATGAACCCTAAAGACCTATTCGGCCAAACCCTACTTTTAGGGTTTCAATGAAGTTCCATGCCATGTTTTTGTAACTAGATGATGATGTTAGGGGTTAAAGTGGATTAGGACAAAAGCTAACCCTAAACATACCACCAAAGACCCATTCGGCCACCTTTGGCTTCTAGGTTACAATGAAGTTCATACCATGAATTTTATGGAATTTGTATGCATATGTATGTTACTTGAATTAGGTTAAAAGTCTAAACCCTAAAAAGCCTATAAGGGCCATTCGGCCACCTTTGGTCTTTTAGGTTACAATGAAGTTCATACCATGAATTTTATGGAATTTGTATGCATATGTATGTTACTTGAATTAGGTTAAAAGTCTAAACCCTAAAAAGCCTATAAGGGCCATTCGGCCACCTTTGGTCTCTTAGGTTACAATGAAGTTCATACCATGAATTTTATGGAATTTGTATGCATATGTATGTTACTTGAATTAGGTTAAAAGTCTAAACCCTAAAAAGCCTATAAGGGCCATTCGGCCACCTTTGGTCTCTTAGGTTACAATGAAGTTCATACCATGAATTGTATGCTATGCTATGTTAATGAAATAAGCTACGTTGTTATGAAATGAAGTATGCCATGCTATGTTAATGAAATGAAGCATGATGTGTTATGAAATGAAGTATGCCATGCTATGTTAATGAAATGAAGCATGATGTGTTATGAAATGAAGTAGGCTATGCTATGTTAATGAAATGAAGCATGATGTGTATGAAATGAAGTATGCTATGCTATGTTAATGAAATAAGCTATGTTGTTATGAAATGAAGTATGCTATGCTATGTTAATGAAATGAAGCATGATGTGTATGAAATGAAGTATGCTATGCTACGTTAATGAAATGAAGCATGATGTGTATGAAATGAAGTATGCTATGCTATGTTAAAGAAATAAGCTATGTTGTAAAATAAGCATATAAGTATTTTACCTTCTGCATGGCTTGTACCAAGACCTTAACAAGGTCCAAGAAGGGATGGGCTCCTAAGATGCCCTAGGTCGATGGAATAAGACTCGGGCCTAGGATGGGCTTCTATGTATGATTGCCCCTAGGTCGATGGAATACGACTCGGGCCTAGTCACCGATTCGCTGCGAGACTTGCTCCCTCGGGCCTGTTAGGGATCTGCTATGATAATGAAGAAGTGGTACAATGCCGGGCCCAAATATGTTGAGATTTATATTTACGTACCTAACATATATGTTTTCAAAAGCATCTTGCATATGTTTACCTGTTGATTGTTAAGTTACATGTTATGTTAGATGATATGCCATGATTGTTTAAGTTACATGTTATGTTAGATGATATGCCATAATGTTTAAGTTACATGTTATGTTAGATGATATGCCATGATTGTTTACTTTACATGTTATGTTAGATGATATGCCATGATTGTTTATGTTACATGTTATGTTAGATGATATGCCATAATGTTTAAGTTACATGTTATGTTAGATGATATGCCATAATGTTTACGATACATGTTATGTTAGATGATATGCCATAATGTTTAAGTTACATGTTATGTTAGATGATATGTCATGATGTATACATTACATGTTATGTTCGATGGTACGCTATGATGTTATGTTACTAGGTTACATATGATGCATATTATGCTGATTAAGTATATATTTCATGTTATGCTGCTAAGTTAGGGATGGTCCATGCTATATTATTCTATGTTACTTAAGCTACAAGTTAAGTTGATGATGCTATGTATGTTACATGATATATTGATTATATGTTATAAATGCTACAAGTCATGATTAATGATGATGTATGGTTTTTGTGAGTAGGACAGGATCTTACTAAGCCTATGTGCTTATAGTTATCTTTCCCTCGTACTGCAGATAAGGGTAAGGGATGGATAAACTAAAGGGAAGGCGTGAGGAGGGGTCAATGTGTGTGGTAGTGGCATGGTGGAGAAGATCCGTTAAGTCTACTTATACATGTATTACCTATGATGATGATGCCTATGGATGTCTTTACTTATGTCTCCCGATGACAATGATGTTATGAACCTACTAAGCCCTAAGTATCTATATATATATATGATGCATGCTTTATGTTGATAAGAAGAAGTAAAGAAGAATGCGTTATGTTGATAAGAAGAAGTAAAGAAGAAGTAAGAAGAAGTATCTATGCATGCTATGCTATGAAACATGCTCTATGTTAAGAAGAAGTGTTAATGCATATTTATGTTTAAAAGAAAAAAAAAAGTATTTAGGTCTCAAGTCTTCCGCTGTAAGAAATAAGAAGTATATATATATAAAGTCTTCCGCTGTATGAAATGTATGTACGGTCGCGTCACGCGCCGCCTTTCCGGACATATAGGGTCGCGGAAGGGCGGGCGTGACATTCTTGGCCATCTCTCTTGTCCAATCTTTTGTCGGTAGTGGTGCTCCAAATTCGTTGACTGGCTTTTCGAATCCATCTACAATACTAAACCAATTTTCGATGTCATTCATGAGGTAGTATTCCATCCTACCTTTCCAATAGACGAAGTCATTGCCGTCGAAAAATGGAGGCCTCGCCGTACTATATCCCTCTTAAAATGTCATGCTTCGGTTGATGGTTAGATCTTCCGATGCGATCCGGGCTCTGATACCCCTCTAAACAGTCAGACGAATCACTTTGATAAGTCTAACTTCAGCCTTATCATTTCATCGTCTTGAATCGGATCATATCTATGCTCCTTGTTCATATATTCAGGAATATCATATACATCTATAATGTTCGATGATCTGTCTCGGCTGAATGAAGAATTTGTTGGTTCAAGTGAAGAGTTGGTTTCATTGATCCGTGAGGGGAAACTTCGCTTCCCACTTCACCTCGGTCGTTTGTTCATGGCGATCCCATCGATGTCCCCGGATTAAAAAAAAATAATTAATCCTAGACAAAAGAGATTGCCCAAACAACCAAGTCATCGTCGTGCTATTCGTTTAGAGAGGTCACTTGAACAAACTTGTTGTTCAAGCGACCAACCTCTATTCTACGAGTAGCCGCGGAATAAACGATGTCTAGATCGTCGGCTTTCGTGTTTATGTTCGGGATCCAAGTATTATTTAGCCACAAAAAGAATTATATCATGCTCATAATTGAAAAACAAAAACAAACATGTTACAAAAGAGAATAGAGAATCCGTATACCTCTTGATCTTCTAATGTATGACCTTCCTCCTTTCGGACGTCGTGTGGGCGACGATCTACCAAAAGTTGAAGCTCCTAGATCGCCAATCTTCCTTCCTTGCTCGTTTTGAGCAAGAGGAATAATAGAAACAAGGTTCTTTTCCTTCTTTCAACCAACAAACAATCTCCAAGGATGGAGCTTGCCGCCGGCCAAGAAGGAAGAGGGGATTAATGGTTGCTGGCCAAAAGCTTCAAGGGAGGACCCTAAGCCTTTGTTCTACCGGCCAAGGAGAAGGAGAGGACCTACTTTTGATGTTAGCCAAGAGTTGTAAAGGCTTCAATGGGTGCCGGCAGCTAGAGGAAGAAGAAGAAGGCAAGGAAAAACTTTCCTTATTAGGTGCCGCCAAGCCCAAACCCTAGCTCCAAGCACTTACCGCCAACCTCCAAAACCCTAGCTTCTCTCAATTTTTTCTCCATGCCAACCCCTTGTTCTCATTTTATAGAGTTAGGGATAAGCCTCCTTTTAATCTCCACCATTGGTTCTAGGGATTTAATCTCAACCGTCGGATCTAGAGATTTAATCTCAATCGTCGGATCTTAGAGATTTAATCTCTACCTTTGGATCTAGAGTTTTGTTTCTATCCATTGGATCTAAGCTTCATGAGGTTTTAATAGGCTACATTAGGGACCATGAGGAGGAGTTGAATCTTGGCCACCCTTGGATCAAGCCCACATAAAGTCTGATCCATTAATGATAATCCAATCCACTAAAGGATTATCATTGATCTACCTCACCAACCCCCATAAGATAATATGGGCTCCATATATTATTTGTACATTTTCTCTCCGTGTTTAAGATCTCGAATGTCCGTCGATTAATTAATTTATTGACCATTAATTAATCAATATCTAACTCCATGAGTAGTACCACTCAACCTTTTCATCATGCCGGACCAAGTCCACCTGCAGGGTTTACATGATGAACCTTATGAGCTCCTCAAGGGGACATCATCATCCTAATATATAGGACACGGTTTCCTCCTATAATCAATGACACACCATATAAATAATATCATTTCCCAACTTACTGAGCCTATTGATTTAATTTATAAATCTCACTTATTGGTAAATCAAAGAGATGAATACTAAGTATATGTGCCCATTATTATATCGGGATTAAGAGCATGTACAAAATAATATCTGAGGTCTGATTCAATTATGTAGTCAACAATAAATCAAATCACCTCTAAGTCGGTCCTGCTCGATACACACAAAGTGCACTAGTGTGATTCTATGGTCAAGATAAACCAATACCAAATCACACTACAACCATTCCGATGGTTTCTCCAAAGCCATCTCGGTTGTGAGTCTTCACTTATACTTTACAAGGAGCCGATAACATGATCTCCCGTGTGACACTACACACCATGTTATCTACAATGTAATGTATTAGACAATATTGCATAACCATAAAAATGCAAACAATGATCATGTGATTCTTATTTCAAAATAAAGATGTTCATACAAAAGATAGACTTTTCAGTATACATCCCTACAATCTCCCACTTATACTAAAAGACTATGTTGTCCTCAAACTGTCATACATCTGATTCTCATTCCCTCCACATGCCTATCAAAAGCTCTCGCCGAAAGGGCCTTAGTGAAAGGATCTGCCAAGTTATCCTCTGATGCAATCTTGGCCACAACAACTTAATTCTCCTCTCTTTACGATTTCTCGTATCAGGTGGTACTTGCACTCTATGTGTTTACTAGCCTTATGGGCTCGTGGTTCCTTCAAGTTTGCAACTGCATCATTATTATCACAATAAATTTTGATAGTTCTGGGTAAACCAGGAATCACATCCAAGTCCATTAGGAAGTTCCTGAGCCACACAACTTCTTTGGCCACCTTAGAGGTTGCCACATACTCAGCTTCCATGGTGGAGTCCGCCACGCATTTCTGCTTGACACTCCTCCATACAATGGCTCCACCTCCCAAAGTAAACACAAAACCTGAGGTATGTTGGATCGAGAAGCGTCGCTAGAGGGGGGGGGGAGGGGAAATAGCGACCGTAAATCTTTTTGATGTTTCGTTCGAGTAGACAATTAAACGAGTAAGAGCAGCGAAAAATAAAGGAACACGTTTATTTTTACTTGGTTCACAACCCAGCGGTTGATACTCCAAGGCCCTATCGGTCCTAGACCATGTACGGAGGGCAAAGCACTATAACGTCTCCTCCTCGTTGGAGGTAGGAGACAATGATCACAAAAACCGAATGTACGAGGATGAGGCAACAAGCCTACCTCACCTCATTACGATTAAAATAAAGAATACAATAAAAATAATTACTTGCTACTGCTGCCGACGAAGGAGATTTGAACTTGTCGTTGCGAGCACTTGATGAATAAACTTGATGATGCTTGGAGTTGGAATTCTCCCCTCCTTTTATAGATTTTGGCCTCTGAATATGTCTCCTCTTTTTTCGAAACAGATCACGAAGTTGTCCAAATTATATCACGAAGTGGCCGCGTCAAACCTTATCTGTTTTGACCTAGTGCAAAGGCTGATTCGTCTCCATCAGTCGA
This sequence comes from Wurfbainia villosa, assembly GCA_025175895.1. Taxonomy (NCBI): domain Eukaryota; kingdom Viridiplantae; phylum Streptophyta; class Magnoliopsida; order Zingiberales; family Zingiberaceae; genus Wurfbainia; species Wurfbainia villosa. The sequence goes on along the minus strand of CM046004.1, from coordinate 20,257,406 downwards.
CCAATGCCTCCCATCAGTCAACTGATGAGCATCAGTCGACTGCCCAATGTCCAACAGTCGACTGACAGCCTGACCACTTCCCTGCAGTAAGAGGTTAGCTCGAAAAATGATAAATGCGACGGTTTTTGACCGTTCGATCTCGACCTAGACCTTCCACGGGAAATCTTAATGGGATCGCCGCCTACGGTCGTCCCCATAAAGAGGACACGATCTTACAATCTCTCACTCACATGAGCTTACCTCGATAGTAGCTCTCGCTTTCGACCTTCCACTCGATTCCTTCGGCTCCCTCTGAAGTCACTCGAGTGTCGCCCGACCACCGTGGCTTCCTCCGGGTGTCGCTAGCCTTCAGCTCCGGCTTTAGCACTTTTCTGCACACTTGATTTAGCTCGTGAGATAACGATGTAAACTTAACTTTGTGTCTTTGCCATAATCAAAATACAGGTTCGATTATCTAGTGCCCCTGCACCAACAATCTCCCCCTTTTTGATCTATGACAAACCAACACAAAGTTAAGGAAAATTAAAGCATAAAATAGGTATAGTAGAAGATGAATGTGAAGATGAATATCATTTCCAAAAACTCCCCCTCAACCAAAACTCCCCCTTAACCCTAGGTGAGTTTTGAAAGAGATAATTTAATTTTCAAAATTTAATTTTATGTTACTGCCCCTTCCCTTAACTTTTGCTCTTCTCCTCCTTTTGCCATAAATCAAAAAAATTTGGGGTTTTTGTATAAAATAGGGGTTTGAAAATAATATCGTATATGCATGCATCTAGATAAATCAAATATGAGTCCAAGCATGCGTCTAGCAGTAGTTAGATAGATTGGTTCGAGGTGTGCCCCTCTGCACCAATAATCTAAAGGTATATAATATAACCCTTAGGGTTAGTTTACTCTCCCCCTTAGTCAAATATATGAAGTATAAGAGATGTAGGGGCGCTAAACTTTGGCCTAAGAGTTGTTAAGTACAATAGTTGAGAAAATAAGTAGTATTTTGAAGAGATTGTTTTAAGTATATTTCAATTATCCTTAACATCTCACCCATTCTATGTGTCTCAGAATTTGTTCACCTTATATGTTTTGTGAGATGATTTTAAATTGATTAAAGATAGTCAACCTTGGATTAGATTCGGATTTAACCTTTAGATCGTTAAGTAACTTTTCGAGAAACTGGCTTCCAGGTCGTGGCGAGGCACAGGGGCCTTCTTTGATCGGAACAACGACCACTTCCTTAGACAAAGACAAATTCAAGAAAATATCACTTAAGTCACTTAGGGTTACTTCCTGGTCTAACTAGTTTAGGATACGGCGAGGTAGCTTCAACTAGTTCCACTCGGTCAAGTGCACCAAGCTAGATACGCCTTATCTAGCTCGAATATACGAGACTTTGTTTCCCTAACGTACTATCATCTCGCCGCATCCTGATACTATGTTGTCAAGAGTTGACTAACCATTTACCCTATCTAGCCATTCTAAAAATTAAAGTAAAATATGCAATGGTTTTGCTAAGTAAGCGGGTATACTATTTTAGTGTTAGCTCCTCCTGGACCATTGAACCAATATGGTCTATTCAAATAATGAACTTGATCCTGGGGAATCCAAACCTTATTAGTCCTTATATGTGAGTTCAATAAAACCTTTGGGACCCATGCTTGGACTCTTTGATGACTATGATTTACGATAAACATATAAGACCTATTCATAGTATTTGACTTAAATCCGAGTCTGGCTTTGTTGTACACGACTCATTGGGTTCCAAGTAGTCGATTAAGGTTCTTAGATCCCAATGTGAACCTTTCCAACCAAGCCTCAACCTCTTGAACTCGGTCTTTCAAGAGAGAATTCTCCTCCTCAAGTTTTTCAATTTGGGTTGAGTTTCCCTCTTGAACTTGACTAGTTGAAGAGGTTAGAGTAGCCTCTTGCTTGAGGGTTTCAACCTCCTCAAGTAACGACTCAACCCTAGACTCGGACTTAGTTAATTTCCTATTAAGCATTTTAATTGTATTGTAAAGCGTATGAATTAGTGAGCGGCTAACCTTAATTTTCTCTTTTAGTCCGACTTTGAGTTGCTTCTCGAAGTATTCCTCGAGTTCGGAGTCGGTGTTATAGTTGGACTCGGCTTCAGATTCTGACTCAGACTCCTCCGGTCTTGCCATGTAAGCTATGTCTTCTTTGTTGTCCCAAGTTGCATGGAAGGCTTTCCTTGCTCCCTTTTTCTTTTGGTTCTCGTACTTCAATTTCCTTCTTTCTTTTCGAACTATTCTCCGCACAACGTTCACTATTGCTTCCACCTCTTTTGATTCGGACTCTGATTCGTCTTCAGGTTCGAGTTCATCTACTTGCCTAGTAGGTGGCTTGCTTCTTTGTCCTGCAAGTAGAGCAATACCTCTCTCGGCCCGAACCACGTTAGTTTGCTCGTGAAGTTCAAACTCAGAAAATAATTCGTCTAACCTAAGCTTTGAAAGGTCCTTAGAGACCTTGTAGACATCGACAATGGATGCCCACAAGGTAGTCCTAGGGAAAGCATTTAAAGCATACCTTATAAGGTCCCGGTTCTCTACGGCTTGCCCGATCGAGTGAAGACCATTGACGATGTCTTGGATCCGCGCATGTAATTGGGTGGCGGTCTCACGATCCTACATCTTTAGATTGTACAGTTTATTTAAAAGTAAATCTCTTTTACATACCTTAGCATCGGGCGTCCCTTCGTGTAGATCAATCAATTTGTTTCAGAGGTCTTTGGCACTAATGAATGGACCGATGCGGTTGAGCTCCTCCTTGGACAAGCCACATTGTAATATTTGAGTTTCTCTTGCATCGGCTTCGATTTGCCTCTTGGTTGTATTTATCCACTTATTGAAATCTAAGGGCTCTCCTTGTGTTAGTGAAAGCCCTAGAGCCAATCATGTGATGATTGTTGTATGGACTTTATTGTATCATATTTCCATTTATAAAGGCATGGTTATTATATTTACTTGTATTGGTGCCAAATAACTAAATATAATAATGTCCTTGAGTAGTAGGTTCTTATCTATATCAATCGATTGGTTGAATCGATAATGAGATGATATAGAGAACACTACTCTTAATCATTCCTAGTCAGTATTAACATTCGGGGACAATGTTAATGCGTAGAGACTAGCATGTAGGTCAACAAGATGACTTGATCTCACAAGTCATGGATATGAGATATCAAGTTGACACATGGGTATGCATTGGAGAATGTATCTTGAATGACCCATGAGAAAGTATCATGGATCGTTATATGAGTGTCATATACTTTCTCATGTGGCTATTAGTATGACTATTAGTCCTTAGACCTGAAGTCACCATGGTTCCCTACATAAGGAGTTGCATACTTTGGCTTCGTCAAACGTCACCCGTAAATGGGTGGACTATAAAGGCGATTACTGGGTATGTAACAAATTATGCGGAGGGATGTGAGTGATGTAGATGGGATCTATCCCTCTTATATGACGGAGGTGACATTGATATTCTTGATAGAGTGAGACCACGAAGTGCATGACCATGCCCAAATGAGTCAATATGAGATATTGAGCTCATTTGATTAGAGTGAGTCTACTTGGAGATCAAGATTTAGATTGTACCGAGGATGACACGGTCTATGTCTCGATTGGTCAATCTAGATGTCAAGGATAGAGGGACATTGTCACATATTATGAGAGTCACAATTAGTAGTCACAAAGGTGATGTTGGAACTCAACATTCTTGTAACTTGGGTAGCAATGATGTGTTGCTAGATACCGCTCATTGCTTATGTTCCTAAATCGGTTTAGGGACATTGCCAACGTTACAAGAACCTATAGGGTCACACACATAAGAGCAATTAGATGGAGATTAGGTTCATATGATGAACCATGAGGATTAGGTTCATGGGATGAACCAAATTGAATTAAGAGTAATCCAAATTAGACTAATTGAGTTAGACTCAAGTTGATTCAAGTGTTGAATGAGTCTAATTTAGATTTGATTCATCAAATCAATTTAACTTAATGAATAGAGATTCATTAAATTAAATTGACTTGAGTCAAGTGGTTAGATTTGATCAACCATGGGATATTAGAGGTCAAGTTTGACTTGACTTGAGAGGGAAGATGAAAGGTCAAGTTTGACTTGACCAAATGCCATGTCATGATGATGATTTGGCATGGCCGGCCAATGATGATGCTCCACATCATCATTGACTTGGTCAATTGGTGCCACATCATGAGGGAGACCAAGGGTCATGGGAGTTACATGCATGCATGTAACCCCCCTTCCATGAAGTGGCCGGCCACCATTCCATTAGTGATGAATTCATTTGGTGAGTTACTCATTCCATCATCTTCTTCCTTGGTGCTCTTCCTCTCAAGCTCTCCTTCTTCTTCCTCATCTTGCCGAGACACTCTAGGAGTGCTAGCACACTCAAGTTTGTCTCTTTCTCCACCTATTGCTTGTGTGGATACCAATAGAGGAGTGTGCACTTGACACTCTCGAGTTCCGACGAACTTTTGGACGAGCGGGATAAGCGAAGGGCGTCGCTACGAGGATAATGATCTAACCTCTTAGATCTAAGGTAGATCTAGGGTTTTTAGTAAGCACATACATGTTTTATTTTAATATATTTCGCACGGATCCGTGGCCGGGGATTCCGTGGTTTCCGCAACGCAAAAAGCGGTTTTTGCGGCTCGAAAAAATCCAACAGTGGTATCAGAGCCACGTGCGTAGCATGTATGTGTTTCATTTTTGTAATTTTTGTATTAGATATAAAAATTACAGATTTATATGTTTCTGTAAATTTCCTATTTTTATAGAATTTTTGGGTATTTTTCTCGAATAGTCGAAGCAACGGGTGTTGGGACACTTGTAGGCTTCAACCGTCGAGAAAAACTCTCCGAAACGGCGAAATCTCGCTTTAGGTTTTTGGGAAAGCGACTTAAGTCGCTGTAAGATCGTAGTAGGGACACTCGCAAGGTTTATTTTGCGAGTAGGGGCACTGCCCCTATCCCCGAAAGGGGCTTTGTTCCGCGATCGCGCCCGGAAACCGGTTAGCGGGACCGTTACGGAGAGGTGACTCATTAATTTGAAAAAAAAAATTAGGAAAAATTATAGAAATTTCTGTAAAAATACATAATTTAGAATTATGTATAATTCTGTGATTGTCATGGCCCAATGACCCCAATTTGATTGGATTATGTGTGTTGTAATTCATAATACGACCTGCGTGCCGTTTTGTGGTTGTGCGTGTTGTATAGTGTATGTGACCTGCGCGTCGTACCTCTTCTTTTGATATTCTAGTTGTAAATAGTTTTAGACTCGAATGTAACTCGAGTTTCATATTTGTAATGTACAAAAATGGAGCGGTGGAAAGTCCACTTGAAGACGAGGTTACGAGAAGGGTGACGACGACACATGGCGGTCAAAGGAAGCGCTTGGAGAAGCCGCTAGCCTTAGGTTGACCGTCCGATCTTCTCATTGGCTTGAGAAGATCGTAGTAGGGCCATGACTATATCACATTTAATTATATATATATATATATATGTTGATATATATATATATATATTTAATTGATTTTTGCTTGTATGTATGAGATGCATGCTAGTAGAATAATGTTTGTATGTATATGATGCATGCTAGGATAATTTTCTTGTATGTATATGATGCATGCTAGAATAATGAATGTATGTATGTGATGCATGCTAATATAGGATAATAAAGGCCTAAATGCGTATAAGATACACATTACAATTAGATTAGATTATAATCGAATCAACTCGAAAATGCCTACCGAGCCTTGATACCCATCACTACCTCGATCATTTGTTGTTGTTGAATCTGCCAAAGTAGAGCAACGCATATTATCTTGGTAGGGTGCGGAGGGACAATCTTGGTCTCGCCTATCACGCTTGGGTTAGAGTAAGCTCAATTAGATTGAGCAAAACTAGTTAACTCAATTGGATCGAGTAGAACTATAGGCATATTCCAATCGTTGGAAAGATAGGTTAAGATCGCATTTACACTAAATCTTGGGCGATTTAGCCAAAGCTAACTCAAGGTCTTTTGTAAATGTGGGTCTTGATCCTATAAACAAGAGTTGCATAGAGATGTAATCGGTAATGTGTTACCCACCGATCGTACTAAGTCTTGGGTGATTTAGCTAAAGCTAACTCAAGGCTTAGTATGATGTGGATCTTGCCCCACAAGAATTATAGCTAGTTTGTATGAATCTAGTAATGTGGTTTGACCACATCAATAACTCGATTCTACAAAATTCTTATAATTCAGTGGGAGCATCATTTGATTAAAGGCCTAATTAAATGATAAAAGGAATATGATATTCATTCTCTGCATTGTATGTTGTAGATAACTATGTCGACAAACACGAACACTCTCTCTCTGCATTCTGTCCTTGAGAAGGACAAGCTCAATGGAGCAAATTTCTGGTGAGTACAAGAACACGAGAATTGTTCTCACCCAAGAAAGGAAGTTTATGCGTTGGAGCAGCCCATTCGGAGGCACCTCACGCCTTGCCTCGCGGTGACAAAGATGCTTACAAGAAGCATCAAGATGATGCATTAGATGTGTCATGTCTAATGCTCGCGACCATGAACTCTGAGCTTCAGAAGTAACATGAGTTCATGAATGCTTATGATATGGTTGGACATCTTCATCAACTATATCAAGGACAAGCAAGGCATGAGAGATATGAATTCTCTAAGGCATTGTTTGGGTCTAAAATGCAAGAAGGGACTCCCATAGGTCAATATGTACTCAAGATGATTGGGTACGTAGAAAACCTACAAAGGCTGGGATTCCCACTTGGCCAAGAGCTGGCCACTGACCTGATCTTGCAATCTTTGCCACAAGCCTTCAATCAATTTGTCATGAATTATAACATGAATGAAATTGATAAGCCATTGCCTGAAATGCTCAGCATGTTGAGAACTGCTGAGCTTAACCTTAAGAAGGGAAAATCTGACACCATTTTGATAGTGCAAAAGAAGAAAGGCAAGGGCAAGCCTAAAGGTAAGGGAAAGTCTCAAGCAAAGGGCAAAGGCAAAGAACTTAAACCCAAAGGAGGGGTAGCCAAGGAAGGGGCTTGCTTCTGCAAGGCGAAGCCGGAAGCGTAGCAGAGCATACCTGGAAGATCTTAAGAAGAAAAGAAGTAAGACTTCTACTTCAGGTATAAATGTTATAGAAGTCAATCTATCTATTTCTTCATCATGGGTATTAGATACCGAATGTGCATCTCACATTTGTACCAATGTGCAGGCGCTGAGAAATAGCAGGGCATTGACAAAGGGCGAGGAGGACCTACGAGTAGGCAATGGAGCAAGGGTTGCTGCTGTTGCTGTAGGAACTTATAATCTATCTCTGCCCTCTGGGCTTGTATTAGAATTAGATGAATGTTGTTATGTGCTTGCCTTAACCAAGAACATCATTTCAGTTTCTTGTTTGGACAAGAAAGGATTTTCATTTATAATAAAGAACAAATATTGTTCAGTTTATTTAAATGATATGTTCTATTGTAGTGCACCTCTAATGAACGAACTCTACTTTCTAGACTTAGAGAGCCCTATCTATAACATAAGTACCAAGAGGTTCAAGTCAAATGAGTTGAACCAAACCTATCTCTGGCACTGTCGCTTAGGTCACATAAATGAGAGTCGCTTATCTCAGCTCCATAAGGATGGGCTGCTAGACTCATTTGATTTTGAATCATATGAGACATGCGAGTCTTGCCTTTTAGGCAAGATGACCAAGACTCCCTTTAGTGGACATAGCGAAAGAGCAACAGATTTGTTAGGACTTATACATAGTGATGTATGTGGTCCTTTCAATTCTTTGCTAGAGGTGGTTCTGGTGTACTTCATTATATTTACTGATGACTTCAGTAGATATGGTTATGTGTATCTTATGACACATAAATCAGAATCCTTTGAAAAGTTTAAAGAATTCAAGAATGAAGTACAAAACCAGCTTGGCAAGAGTATTAAGATACTTCGATCAGATCGAGGTGGTGAATACCTTAGCCATGAGTTTCGTGACTATCTAGCTGAGTGTGGAATTCTATCCCAACTCACTCCTCCTGGAACACCACAGTGGAATGGTGTATCCGAAAGGAGGAATCGTACCCTATTGGATATGGTACGATCTATGATGAGTCACACAGATCTTCCTATGTCCTTTTGGGGATATGCTCTAGACACAGCAACCTTTACCCTTAACCGTGTACCATCCAAGGCTGTCATAAAGACACCATATACGATATGGACAGGGAGAAATCCCAAGATGTCTTTTATGAGGATTTAGGGTTATGAGGCTTACGTTCGACGTCAAGTCTCAGCCAAACTGGGACCCAAATCCGATAGGTGCTATTTTGTTGGATATCCCAAGGATACAAAGGGATATTACTTTTACATTCCCAGTCAGCACAAAGTGTTTGTGGCAAAGACTGGAGTTTTTCTAGAAAGGAATTTTGTTTCTAGAAAAACTAGTGGGAGTACCTTCGATCTTGAAGAAATTCAAGATAAGGACCATAGCACTGAGGCCTTGATGGAGGTTGAACAGGAACCACAAAGTGTTGTGGGTGATGAGGTTATTGCACAGAGAGTTGTGGAACAACCACCTGTTCATGTAGACCTACCTCTTCGCAGATCTAATAGGGTACGTCGTCAGCTTGAGAGATATTCATTTATCTTGTCTAACCATGATGACAAAATGCTCATTGAGAATGAGCCTACCTCATATTAGGAAGCTGTGATGAGCCCAGATTCTGAGAAATGGCTAGAGGCCATAAGATCCGAGATGGAATCCATGTACACCAACCAAGTATGGACTTTGGTTGATCCACCTGAAGGGGTCAAACCCATTGGGTGTAAGTAGGTCTTTAGGAGAAAGACTGACATGGATGGACTTACGCATACCTATAAGGGCCGATTGGTGGCTAAAGGTTTCAAGCAAATTCATGGTATTAACTATGATGAAACCTTTTCTCCTGTGGCGATGTTTAAGTCCATTCGGATCTTGCTTGCTATTAAAGCATACCACGATTATGAGATCTGGCAGATGGATGTCAAAACCACATTTTTGAATGGAAACTTACTCGAGGATGTGTACATGACACAACCTGAGGGTTTTGTAGATCCACAGCATACTAGGAAGGTATGCAAGCTGCAAAGGTCCATTTATGGGCTAAAGCAAGCTTCTCGGAGCTGGAATCTTCGATTCAATGATGCGATCAAACAGTTTGGTTTCATCAAGAATGAAGATGAACCCTGTGTCTACAAGAGGGTTAATGGGAACACAGTTGTCTTCATTGTATTGTATGTGGATGACATACTGCTCATTGGGAATGACATCCCTTCGCTACAGTCTATGAAGACTTGGCTCAGGACGTGCTTCTCAATGAAGGACTTAGGTGAAGCAGCCTGTATTCTAGGCATTAAGATCTATAGAGATAGATCTAAGAGATTGCTTGGCCTAAGTCAGAGTACATACATTGACACGGTATTACTTCGGTTTGCCATGTAGAATTCCAAGAAAGGACTTCTGCCGATGTCACATGGTGTGAGTCTTTCGAAGATTCAAAGTCCCTCTTCTAGAGAGGAGAGAGACCGCATGGATAAGATCCCTTACACATCTGCTATAGGATCTATCATGTACGCCATGCTATGTACTCGTACTGATGTCTCGTATGCTTTGAGCACGACGAGTAGGTACCAGTCAGATCTAGGTGAGCATCACTGGATAGCAGTCAAGAATATTCTTAAGTACTTAAGAAAGATTAAAGAATATTTCTTGATATTTGGAGGCGAGGAGGAGCTAGTTGTAAAGGGTTACAACGATGCAAGCTTCCAAACTGACCAGGATGATTATAGATCGCAGTCAGGGTTCGTGTTTTACTTGAATGGTGGCGCTGTGAGCTGGAAGAGTTGAGCGAGACATATTCTTGATTCTACAAGGAGTATATCGCGCATCAGAGCGTGACAAAGGAGGCGATTTGGATCCATGAGTTCATTCATTACTGAGCTTGGGGTGGTTCCTAGCATTGCAGATCCCATAGAGCTCTATTGTGACAACAATGGAGCGATTGCACATGCTAAGGAACCTCGCTAGCACCAGCGGACCAAACACATACTACGGCGCTTCCATCTCATTCGAGAGATTATCGATAGAGGAGATGTGAAGATTTGCAGAGTACCCACAGAGGCTAACATCGCAGATCCCTTGACCAAGGCTTTGGCACAGAAAAAGCATGATGGTCACACTAGGTCATTGGGTATTAGATACTACGGTGATTGGCACTAGTGCTAGTGGGAGATTTTTAGTGAAAGCCCTAGAGCCAATCATGTGATGATTGTGGTATGGACTTTATTGTATCATATTTCTATTTATAAAGGCATGGTTATTATATTTACTTGTATTGGTGCCAAATAACTAAATATAATAATGTCCTTGAGTAGTAGGTTCTTATCTATATCAATCGATTGGTTGAATCGATAATGAGATGATATAGAGAACACTACTCTTAATCATTCCTAGTCGAGTATTAACATTCAGGGACAATGTTAATGCATAGAGACTAGCATGTAGGTCAACACGATGACTTGATCTCACAAGTCATGGATATGAGATATCAAGTTGACACATGGGTATGCATTGGAGAATGTATACTGAATGACCCGCCATGAGAAAGTATCATGGATCGTTATATGAGTGTCATATACTTTCTCATGTGGCTATTAGTATAACTATTAGTCCTTAGACCTGAAGTCACCATGGTTCCCTACATAAGGAGTTGCATACTTTGGCTTCGTCAAATGTCACCCGTAAATGGGTGGACTATAAAGGCGATTACTGGGTATGTAACAAATTATGCGGAGGGATGTGAGTGATGTAGATGGGATCTATCCCTCCTATATGACGGGGGTGACATCGATATTCTTGATAGAGTGAGACCACGAAGTGCATGGCCATTCCCAAATGAGTCAATATGAGTTATTGAGCTCATTTGATTAGAGTGAGTCTATTTGGAGATCAAGATTTAGATTGTACCGAGGATGACACGGTCTATGCCTCGATTGGTCAATCTAGATGTCAAGGATAGAGGGACATTGTCACATATTGTGAGAGTCACAATTAGTAGTCACAAAGGTGATGTTGGAGCTCAACATTATTGTAACTTGGGTAGCAATGATGTGTTGCTAGATACCGCTCATTGCTTATGTTCCTAAATCGGTTTAGGGACATTGCCAACGTTACAAGAACCTATAGGGTCACACACATAAGAGCAATTAGATGGAGATTAGGTTCATATGATGAACCATGAGGATTAGGTTCATGGGATGAACCAAATTGGATTAAGAGTAATCCAAATTAGACTAATTGAGTTAGACTCAAGTTGATTCAAGTGTTGAATGAGTCTAATTTAGATTTGATTCATCAAATCAATTTAAATTAATGAATAGAGATTCATTAAATTAAATTGACTTGAGTCAAGTGGTTAGATTTGATCAACCATGGGAGATTAGAGGTCAAGTTTGACTTGACTTGAGAGGGAAGATGAAATGTCAAGTTTGACTTGACCAAATACCATGTCATGATGATGACTTGGCATGGCCGGCCAATGATGATGCTCCACATCATCATTGACTTGGTCAATTGGTGCCACATCATGAGGGAGACCAAGGGTCATGGGAGTTACATGCATGCATGTAACCCCCCTTCCATGAAGTGGTCGACCACCATTCCATTAGTGATGAATTCATTTGGTGAGTTACTCATTCCATCATCTTCTTCCTTGGTGCTCTTCCTCTCAAGCTCTCCTTCTTCTTCCTCATCTTGCCGGGACACTCTAGGAGTGCTAGCACACTCAAGTTTGTCTCTTTCTCCACCTATTGCTTGTGTGGATACCAATAGAGGAGTGTGCACTTGACACTCTCTAGTTCCGGCGAACTTTTGGACGAGCGGGATAAGCGAAGGGCGTCGCTACGAGGGTAATGATCTAACCTCTTATATCTAAGGTAGATCTAGGGTTTTTAGTAAGCACATACATGTTTTATTTTAATATATCTTCGCACGGATCCGTGGCCGGGGATTCCGAGGTTTCCGCAACGCAAAAAGCAGTTTTTGCGGCTCAGAAAAACCCAACACCTTGATCATTGGTGGGTAGAGCAAAGCCGGTTTGGATTATTATCCAAGTCTCGACTTGTGTTTTCAAGAAACACTCCATCCGACCTTTCCAATAACGGAAATTATTTCCATTAAAGAACGGAGGTCGGGTGGTGCTATACCCCTCAATGTGAGCCATTAAGTCTCTTGCAAAAACACGAATAAAAACCCAAGAGAATTCCAAGACTTTGTCTTGGATTAGTAGTGCGGGAAATAATAGGAAATAAAAATAAATAAATAAGAAGAATAAGAAACTAACAAAAACTAGAAACTTACGACCTTCGGTGTCCCCGAAAGGCTACTGAACGTTGGATTTTGGGGCTGGAAATAGCTTGTTACAAGGGTAAACCCTGGTAAGAAATGTAGATCTCTCAGAGGGCTTCGATTTGGTAGGTAGATCGTTACGTGAGTCCACTTGTGCGAAAAGTTATGACCGTTTTACCGTCGGCTACTCCAAGAGAGAATACTTGCAAGCACACAACCAAAAGAAACGTACCAAGACTTCGTCTTGGATTAGTAGTGGGAAGGAATAAAAACCTAAGAAAGATATGAATCAAAAAATACGAAAAGAAAACCAAAACGTGCTAGATTGGTGGTTTCACCAAATCTTAGCGCCCCCGCTCTGATACCAATTGTTGGATCGAGAAGCGTCGCTAGAAGGGGGGTAAATAGCGACCGTAAATCTTTTCGATGTTTCGTTCGAGTAGACAATTAAACGAGTAAGAGCAGTGGAAAATAAAGGAACACATTTATTTTTACTTGGTTCACAACCCAATGGTTGCTACTCCAAGGCCCTATCGGTCCTAGACCGCGTACGGAGGGCAAAACACTATAACGTCTCCTCCTTGTTGGAGGTAGGAGACAACGATCACAAAAACTGAATGTACGAGGATGAGGCAACAAGCCTACCTCACCTCGTTATGATTAAAATAAAGAATACAATAAAAATAATTACTTGGTACTGCTGCCGATGAAGGAGATTTGAACTTGTCGTCGCATCGGCGTTATGACGGCGTTGGAGCATTGGCGTTGTAGGAGCACTTGATGATGCTTGGAGTTGGAATCCTCCCCTCCTTTTATAGATTTTGGCCTCTGAATATGTTTCCTTTTTTTTCGGAACAGATCACGAAGTTGTCCAAATTTTATCGCGAAGTGGCCGCGTCAAACCTTATCCATTTTGACCTACCGCAAAGGCTGATTCGTCGCCATCAGTCGACTGATGCCTCCCATCAGTCGACTGATGAGCATCACCATCGCCTAACGCCCGTGATCACACCGACCACTTCCTGCGAAGAGGTTAGCTCGGAAAATGATAAATGCGACGGTTTCTGACCGTCCGATCTCGACCTAGACCTTCCACGGGAAGTCTTAATCGGATCGTCGCCTACGGTCATCCCCATAAAGAGGACACGTCCTTACAATCTCTCACTCACACGAGCTTACCTCGATAGTAGCTCTCGCTTCTGACCTTCCACTCGATTCCTTCGGCTCCCTCCGAAGTCACTCGAGTGTCGCCCGACCACCGCGGCTTCCTCCGGGTGTCGCTAGCCTTTAGCTCCAGCTTTAGCACTTTTTTGTACACTTAATTTAGCTCGTGAGATAATGATGTAAACTTAACTTTGTGTCTTTTCCATAATCAAAACACAGGTTTGATTATCTAGTGCCCCTGCACCAACAAGGTAGACTTACTATTATCCCTATCAGATTGGAAGTCAGAATCCGTGTAACCCACAGGGAGTAATTGGTCTGCTCGATAAACCAGCATATAATCCCTAGTCCTTCTCAGGTACTTCAATATATGCTTTACTGTAGTCCAATGTCCCTGTCCTAGATTACTCTGATATCTGCTAACCATGCCCACGACATAGCAGATATCTGGTCTCGTACATAACATCGCATACATGAGGCTTCCTACCGCCGAAGCATAAGGAACCGCCTTCATCTTTTCTATCTCCTCAGATGTTCTAGGACACATCTCCTTAGATAAAGGAACTCCATGCCTGAAAGGTAGAAAACCCTTCTTGGAGTTCTGCATGCTAAAACGATCCATAATCGTGTCTATGTATGAAGCTTGGGATAAGCACAACACCCTTTTCCTACGATCCCTTATAACCTTGATCCCAAGGATGTGTCCCACCTCTCCCAAGTCCTTCATATCAAACTGTTTGGACAACCATACCCTTACGTCCGATAACACCTTGATATTGTTGCCAATCAACAAAATGTCATCTACGTATAGTACAAGAAATACCAGTACGTTTTCGTCACATCTCTTGTATACACAAGACTCATCCGGACTTTGAATAAATCCATAAGACTGGATTACCTCATCAAAGTGGATGTTCCAAGACCTCGAAGCTTGCTTCAATCCATAAATGGACCGATTAAGCTTACATACAAGATGCTCTTTGCCCTTCGCAATGAATCCCTCTGGTTGCTTTATATAGATGTTTTCCTCAAGACTTCCATTAAGAAAAGTTGTCTTGACATCCATCTGCCACACCTCATAATCCATATGAGCTGCTATACATAAGAGAATCCGGATAGACTTAAGCATGGCTACCGGCGAAAAGGTCTCCTCATAATCGATACTTTCTTTCTGAGTATACCCCTTCGCAACAAGCCTTGCTTTGAAGGTCTCAACCTTCCCGTCTATTCCTCTCTTTCTTTTGTAGATCCACTTGCATCCAATGGTTTTTACACCATTGGGTGGTTCTACTAGCTCCCAGATCTGATTTGAATCCATAAATTCAATTTCGGTATTTATTGCATTTTGCCAAGATGCTGCATCTTTATCTTGGATTGCCTCATCATATGTCTAGGGATCAGGTTCATGTTCGCCAGAGACCAAATCAGAAGATTCTCCCAAGAACATGAATCTATTAGGCTGTCTCACAACCCTCCCACTACGATGAGGCATCACCTGTGTATCCTCTGTGACACACGGTGCAGTGACATGTGGTATATCTTCTTGTACCGGTGGTACTAAAGAAGTGACTTCCCCTTTTAATTCCTCCAGAAAAATTTTACTCTTGGGCTTGTGGCTCATCACAGAGTCTTTCTCTGTAAATCTGGTGTTCGTGCTAACGATCACCCTCTGATCTCTAGGACTATAAAACAAACCACCCTTCATTCCTCTAGGATAGCCAACGAACATGTGTACTTCTGTACGAGGTTCTAACTTACCAGCATCTGTCTTCAGCACATATGTTGGACTCCCCCATATCCGAATATGTCTTAGACTAGGCTTTCGCCCAGTCCACAACTCTATGGTTGTAGAAGGTACTGATTTAGATGGAACCAAGTTCAGAATGTACACCGTCGTATCTAAAGCATATCCCCAGAATGAATCTGGCAACTCAGAATAATTCATCATCGATCTAACCATCTCCATAAGAGTCCTATTCCTTCGCTCTGCTACACCATTCTGCTGGGGTGTGCCAGGTGCAGTCAATTGGGATTGAATCCCAACCTTTGATAAGTAGTTCCTAAACTCTCCCAAGAGGTACTCACCACCACAATCAGATCGTAGTATCTTGATACTTTTACCTTGACGTTTCTCCACATCAACCTTGAATTCTTTGAACTTGTCAAAACATTCAGACTTGCGGCGCATCAGGTAAATGTATCCATATCTTAAGTAATTGTCTATAAAAGAGACGAAATACTCAAAACCACCTCTAGCCTGGATAGACATAGGACCACACACATCAGAATGAACCAATTCTAACACATCTTTGGCTCTATACCCCTTGGCCTTAAAAGGCCTCTTGGTCATTTTACCCTCCAAGCAAGATTCACAGGTTGGGAAATCATCCACCACTAATGAACCCAAAGGTCCATCAGCTATCAACCTTTGAATTCTGCTTAGGTTAATATGACCAAGCCTAAGATGCCAAAGATATGTTTGGTTTATCTTTGAAGGTTCTTTTCTCTTATTGGAATTAGAAGATGAGTTATTAATTTCAATATGCATCGTGGGAGCTTTAGGTTCAAGTGTGTACAAATTTCCTATCAATGTACCAGAACAGATAATGTCCCTATTCCTTTTTATAACAACTTTGTCATTGAAAGAAATAGAATATCCATCCATAAGCAATTTAGAAACCGAAATTAAATTCTTTCTAAATAAAGGTACATAAAGGCAATTCTTAAGAACCAAAAGTTTATTTTTCTCAAAAGATAAATGAACGTCTCCCACTGCAATAGTCGCCACCTTCCTGGTATCTCCCAAGTACACGGTAATCTCCCCCTCAGCTAGTCATCTGGTTTCCTGGAACCCCTGCAAAGTATTGCAAACATGATCAGTGGCTCTAGTATCTACACACCAGGTGTTGGTAGATAACACCGCTAAACATGTTTCAACGACTAGACCAAAAGATATACCTTTGTTCTTGCGGTTGGGGCAGTCCTTCTTCCAGTGTCCAGTCTGCTTACAAGTGAAGCACTTGCCTTTCGGCTTCTTCACTCCTCCCTGAGTACCTCCCACTGCCTTTGCCCCAGTTTGTTTCTTCTTCTTCTTACCTTTCGGCTTAGAAGTAAAAACCTTTTGGGTCACCATGGCATGTGCCTGAGCACTCTGACGAAATAGCCCCTCTGTCGCCTAGAGTTCTGTCAGAAGTTCCGCCAACGAATACAACCTCTTGTTTATGTTGTAGTTCAGGCGAAACTGCTCAAAACTCCTAGGTAGAGACTGGAGTATGATATCGACCTGGGTTTCCCCATCGATCTCAACTCCAAGGACCTCCAGCTCATTCAAATGAGCCATCATCTTGAGAACATGATCCCTTACGGGTGTTCCCTCGATCATGGTGGTCGTCATCAAGTTTCTCATGGCTTCTTGCCTCGCAGCCCGATTCTGGTGTCCGAAAAGCTCTTTGAGATTGAGCATCATGTCGTAAGTTGTGGGCATGGCTTGATGCTGATGTTGTAGTACATTTGACATAGATGCCAAAATGTAACACCGCGCCATCTCATCGGCCTTTACCCACTTCTTATAACTCTCTCTCTCCTTTCCCCAGAATCTTCTGCAGGCTTAGAAGGGCACTCTTCGAGGAGTACATATTTGTATTCCTCAGCAGTCAAGACAATGTCTAGATTCCTCTTCCAATCAACATAGTTGGGTCCAGTAAGTTTGTTCTCTTTCAGTATCACAGCAAGTGGGTTGAAAGTCATTTTGAAAGAAAACCTAAGAATCACATAAATCAAAACATTAGATTTCAAAAAATTATTGATTTCTCAAACAATAAAATTTTAAAATCAACCAACACCTCAAAACACCGAGAATATCGTATGCCACGATAGTGTGGACATATACGAATTCTACATTTGTAAGAGGAGGTTTTACCCATTAATTTTACTATCTTGTCAACCTAACTTTTTGACAAGTAAAATTAATAGTTGGTTCCTCTTTGGCCCTACAAATAAAAGCAATGACTCTGATGGGGAGGATACTTATATTTGTATCTAAGTGTTCACCATTACTCGGTACCAAGGCAATTATCTCGGGTTATGTGCCTTCCGATAGGAAAGTGCACACGCTCCTTAATAATTCCCTATAACCATATTTGACCTTGTGATCCGCAAACAAACTCATCCGATGGGGAGGAAGGCACTCAGAGCCGACGCGCAAGTTTGTTTGCATCACATGTCAAATTGTAATGGAGGTCGTGGGAATTTATAAAAATTTCCCTCTCCCATTTAGTAATTTGAAATTGAGGAATTTTCCTAGCCTACGACATGCATATCAAACAAAAAGCAATAAATATGAAAAATAAATTATTTTCCAACTATTATGGCTTTTGTCTTCAATATGTCTCCGGTCGCATCGCCTTCTCGTCCGCTCCTCCTATGCCATGTACGAGCCATCCGGAGATCCGAGCCGAGACTAAAATCTATTTTAGTTTACATCCATCGATCCTATACTCCACGAGGGAGTGTACATGAAATCTAGATCGAAAGTAAACTAAAATAAAAAGAGTGGCTAAACAATACCGTATCTAATTTACAAAAAATTAAATATTAGCCTCGTCAACCCCGAGGATTCAACAAAATAAATATTTACACACATACAATCACATACACACATATGACCATAATAGTCGGATCTTATGCCTGCAACCAAAGAGTTATCCTATGCATATCCTACTATTATCCGGCACATATAATATATGAAAAGTGCATAAAAATTAACCGAATCCTAAATAAACAAAACCGGAAACCTTGGCTCTGATACCAATTGAAGGGTTGGTTTCATTGATTCGTGAGGGGAAACTTCGCTTCCCACTTCACCTCGGTCGTTTGTTCATGGCGATCCCATCGATGTCCCCGGATTAAAAAAAAATTAATTCTAGACAAAAGGGATTGCCCAAACAACCAAGTCATCGTCGTGCTATTCGTTTAGAGAGGTCACTTGAACAAACTTGTTGTTCAAGCGACCAACCTCTATTCTACGAGTAGCCGAGGAATAGACGATGTCCAGATCGCCGGCTTTCATGTTTATGTTCGGGATCCAATTATTATTTAGCCACAAATATAATTATATCATGCTCATAATTGAAAAACAAAAACAAACATGTTACAAAAGAGAATAGAGAATCAGTATACCTCTCGATCTTCTAATGTATGACCTTCCTCCTTTCGGACGTCGTGTAGGCGACGATCTACCAAAAGTTGAAGCTCCTAGATCACCAATCTTCCTTCCTTGCTCGTTTCGAGCAAGAGGAAGAATAGAAACAAGGTTCTTTTCCTTCTTTCAACCAACTAACAATCTCCAAGGATGGAGCTTGCCACCGGCCAAGAAGGAAGAAGAGATTAATGGTTGTCGGCAAAAAGCTTCAAGGGAGAGGAACTACTTTGGATGCCAGCCAAGAGTTGGAAAGGCTTCAATGGGTGCCGGCAGCTAGAGGAAGAAGAAGAAGGCAAGGAAAAACTTTCCTTATTAGGTGCCGCCAAGCCCAAACCCTAGCTCCAAGCACTTGCCGCCAACCTCCAAAACCCTAGCTTCTCTCAATTTTTTCTCCACGCCAACCCCTTGTTCTCATTTTATAGAGTTAGGGATAAGCCTCCTTTTAATCTCCACCATTGGTTCTAGGGATTTAATCTCAACCGTCGGATCTAGAGATTTAATCTCAATCGTTGGATCTTAGAGATTTAATCTCTACCTTTGGATCTAGAGTTTTGTTTCTATCCATTGGATCTAAGCTTCATGAGGTTTTAATAGGCTACATTAGGGACCATGAGGAGGAGTTGGATCTTGGCCACCCATGGATCAAGCCCACATAAAGTCCGATCCATTAATGATAATCCAATCCACTAAAGGATTATCATTGATCTACCTCACCAACCCCCATAAGATAATATGGGCTCCATATATTATTTGTACATTTTGTCTCCGTGTTTAAGATCTCGAATGTCCATCGATTAATTAATTTACTGACCATTAATTAATCAACATCTAACTCCATGAGTAGTACCACTCAACCTTTTCATCATGCCGGACCAAGTCCACCTGTAGGGTTTACATGATGAACCTTATGAGCAAAAATAAAAAATAAAAAATTATGGAGTTTTAGGGTTTCCAACCCCTAATTGAAACCCTATTTTGGAAAAAAAAAATTTAGAATAATTCAACCCCTAAATGATTGGAATGCTTATGTGCTCTTGAGGAGGGGCGTTCCTAGTATTGTGATTGGTATTTTGATGGTGCATAGTCCACCATGATGGCCTATCTAGTCCACAGATAACGGCTGTGGTAGAGACACATCAAATCCGTTGATGGCTGAGGCTTTGCCAAAAAGCCTAGATAGGTGAATAGGCCCACCTGAATGGCCTATCTAGTCCGCAGCAAACGGCTCACGGTAAAGACACCGTAAATCCGTTGATAGCTGACCACTTGCTAAAAGTGGGGTCGCGACACTAGAGAGGAGGATGATGATGGAGGTCAGATGATGCAGCGAGGACACAGACAGGATGTATGGACCTGATCACAGGACCAGACCAGGCAGGGATTGCATCAGTATGAGGTGCACCCAGACACAGGAGGTGCGATAGTCATAGGATGTGGTCATACTTCCATCTTTTGCAGTAGGATGCGGGAGGGAGGACTGACCGCGCAGTACAGGAGAGATTTGGTACATTGAGCGAGATGGTACACTTGAGAGCACATGTACTTTCTGCCTGGGATGTCTACTCAGATCGGACACTTCATCGGACATGACATGAGTAGGCTCCTTGGATCATGTATGGTTGTGCTATTTTGATGATATATATATTTACCTTCATCAAAAAAAAATGATGAACCTTATGAGCTTCTCAAGGGGACATCATCATCCTAATATATAGGACACAGTTTCCTCCTATAATCAACGTCACACCATATAAATAATATCATTTTCCAACTTACCGAGCCTATCGATTTAATCTATAAATCTCGCCCATTGGTAAATCAAAGAGATGAATACTAAGTATATGTGTCCGTTATTATATTGGGATTAAGAGCATGTACAAAATAATATCTGAGGTCCGATTCAATTATGTAGTCAGCAATAAATCGAATCACCTCTAAGTCGGCCTTGCTCAATACACACAAAGTGCACTAGTGTGATTCTATGGTCAAGACAAACCAATACCAAATCACACTACAACCATTCCGATGGTTTGTCCAAAGCCATCTCGGTTGTGAGCCTTCACTTATACTATACAAGGAGCCGATAACATGATCTCCCGTGTGACACCACACACCATGTTTTCTACAATATAATGTATTAGACAATATTGCATAACCATAAAAATGCAAACAATGATCATGTGATTCTTATTTCAAAATAAAGATATTCATACAAAAGATAGACTTTTCAGTATACATCCCTACATCAAGGACTTACGAACTGTCTCAAATGGATACAATAAGAGGACTGATTTGAGGGCTTACGACTAGCCTCGGTCAAATAAGAGAATGCCCGAAGCGAGGGCTTACGAATCGCCTTAAATAAATATAAGAGAAGGACCTCCAAGTCCCGACTGAATAAAATGATACCCACCTCAAAATACTTAGGCTGAATAAAATAAGAGAAGACTCATAACATCTTAATCAAATAACATAATGTCCATTTTAGAATACCTCTGATAGATAATATAATAGCTGACTTCGAGTGCCTCGGCAGAATGAACTAATACCTACTCCAGTTCAATTCGACATAATAAAATAACCACCAACTTGAAGCGTCTGAGCTTGGACCACTTCAGCATAAAGAAATAAAATAACTCCCGGCCTGACTTGTCTCGGCTAGATGACATAATAGAAAGTTCAAGAACACCTCAGCCTAATAAAATAAAAGTTGATTCGAGATACCTGGGCTGAACAAAATAATATCCGTCTAATAACACTTAGGCTATATAGAATAAAAGCTGACCCAAAAATGCTCTGATCAAATAACATAATACCCCCTTTGAGAACCGTTCGGATTAATAAATTAGAAGCTAGCTAAGAATGTCTCGACTGAATGAAATAATATTTACTTCAGAACACCTTGGATGAATAAAATAATATCTGACTCAGAGTGCCCCACCGAAATGAAATAAAACCTCCTTCAATTCAGTTTAACCAAATAAAATAACAGCAATCCTAGAGCAACTTTGTAAAACCCCCCTAGTCTTTTCACTCTCTACTAGGGGAGATGTCACTACTTTACTGTCTTATTCTTAAATTCATGCAATATACTAACGCAATATGCTAACAACTAAAATGATCATAAGGACCTTGACATCACTTAAATAATAACCATTTCAAGATCTTCACATGATATGCAAGTATTAAGACTAACCCAACATGACTCTAGCATTCTTTGGTCTCAACCATAAGCAATCCAGTTGAACTTCAACAATATAAAAAAAAACAACTAGAAACTTAAAATATGGGTTAGACATCTACACTTAGGATCTTTTATTTTCACTGTTCCGTCACCACACACACCCAACACTTCATCCGCCATGCCACCTTACTGAAGCTTTTCTTTACCTTTATCTACAGTATAAGGAAATGCAAACTGTAAGCAATAACGCTTAGTAAGTACTTTCTATTATCACAAAAACATGCAACGTATGAAATCATGCAACTAATTCTCTTACCCTTGATACATTGATACACATGCAAGCATAACTGGAAATCATAACTCTGATTACATGTCTCTTGTATAAACCATGCTCTTAAGTATTTTAAAACTTGTAAACAGTGTATCTGAACTGGAATGATTAACTTTGAAAACTTTTACTTGTACTTATACTGATACTTCAAATTAATAATCATCCTGGATATGGTTCCGGCATAGTACCAATGCGCACTTTCCTAATAGGCCGGGGTGGCCAACCACCAAACCTACTAGAGTAACTGAGACTAAGGGCCTTGGCCCGTGGGCGAACTAATGCTCAGTACATACGCTTTCAAAAGTAAAATACTTCCTTTATACTTATATTCTTATATATACTGACAGAATGCTCTTAATCCCCTAAATCACGAATGGGGAACACCATAAAGATCATTATGCTCTTGACCCCCAAAACTGAAATGGGGAGCATACTGAAGATCGTTGTGCTCTTAATTCCTAATTCGAACGGGGAACATCTTTAAATTTTCTTTATAAAGAAAATATTTTTACATCTTACTCTACATCATGCATATAATTGTAAGCTACAACTCATCTACAACATGCATGATCATAAATCACATCTTTATCATGGATCTACACATGATGTTAAATCAAATATGACATAACGGGTAAAATCATGTAACTAAAAATACCATGCATAACTGAAAATAACATGCACATAAAAATATATCAATGACATACGATAACTACTTATATTGTAGGTGAGCAATACTTACTTCTTACGCTTTTTCACTAATTTATACCGTTAGATTTCGTAAAGAGAAGACCTCCTACGTGTTCCTTTGCTTTAGCATGGTCCTTTACCAAGTCCTTGAGGAGATCCCTCTTGAAAATCACCTCTTGAATTATTCCACGGTGGAGAAATTATAGAGGCTCTCCCCTTTGTTTTCTTTTGTTTTTCTCGGTGGAGAGAGGATCGATATTTGGAAAAAAAATGAGAGAGAGAGATAGAGAGAGAGAGAGGGATGGCTGGAAAAAGAAAACGAGAGAGAGATGAGAAGTGGTGGTCGGAGAGAAGAGGGGGAGAGAGAGGGGGCGGGAGTGGTCGACGTTGGGAGAGAAGAGGGAGAGAGGGGTTTAGGGTTTAGGGGAAAAGAAATATAACTAAGGTTTTTTTAACTAAATTACCCCTTTAAATAATTAGTCAAATTAACCAATTTCTCTCTTTTTCCTACCTATAGGTATATTTTGTTATATCTTACTCATTGGTAATCTTATGACTTAGTGGTAGGAAGCTTATTCCCCTAAACCGATGGTTCATGGTTCGAGCCTCGGCTAATGAACCATTTATTCGAACTCTTTTTTTTAATTCCTATTCTTAATTCTATTTTTTTTCTCTAAATAAAAGTACAAGAATTAAAATTTGGGTTGTTATAATCCCTTATACCTTATAAAAGTTTCGTCCTCGAAACTTAGAACAGCTCGGGGTACTTTTGCTTCATTTCATCCTCACATTCCCAGGTTGCTTCTTTAAACCTATGACTTTACCATAAAGCTTTTACTAACGGTATTTCTTTATTTCTTAGTTTTCTGACTGCTCGATTTATTATCTGAATAGGTCGACTTTCATAACTTAGATCTGTCTGAATCTGTACCGTTTGTGGCTCAATCACTTGGTTGGTGTCTGGGATGTGCTTCTTAAGCATTGAAACATGAAATACATTATAGATAGTTGACATTTTCTATGGTAGCGCTAGCTCATAAGCTACCTTACTAACTCTCTTGGTGATCAGGTAGGGGCCCTACATATCTGGGACTTAACTTGCCTTTCTTCCCAAATCTCATTACTCCTTTCATAGGAGCTACCTTAATGAATACTGAATCTCTAACTTGGAACTCTAGGGGTCTGCGTCGGACATCGGCGTAACTCTTCTGCCGACTCTGGAAAATCTCTATCCTTTGGTGTATGTTCTTTATAGCTTTGGTGGCATCATCTATAAAATCAGTCTTGAGTCTCATTTCTTTCTTCTCCCCACCCTCATACCAACAGATAGGTGATCTGCATCTCCTTCCATACAAGGCTTCATAAGGTATCATTCCAATTGTGGTTTGATAACTATTATTATAGGCAAACTTTGTCAAACCCAAATATTTGCACCAGCTTCCTTTAAAATCTAAGGCACAAGCTTTGAGCATGTCCTCCAAAATCTAATTCACTCTTTCTGTTTGCCCATCTGTTTGAGGATGAAATGCAGTGCTGAATCGTAGCTTAGTGCCAAGGGCTGTCTGAACACACTCCCAGAAGTGTGAAGCGAAGCGACTGTCTCTATCTGAGATAATGGTCTTAGGTACTCCATGCAGTCTAATCACTTCCTTGATGTATAACTGGGCTAACTGCTCCATTGAGTATGATATTCTGATAGGCATAAAGTGAGCAGACTTTGTCAATCTATCGACAACTACCCAAATAGAATCGTAGCCATTGGTTGTTTTGGGCAGTCCTACTATGAAATCCATGGCTAGTTCCTCCCACTTCCATTCTGGAATTTGGATAGGCTGTAGAACTCCTCCTGGTCTCTGGTGTTCGGCTTTCACTCTCTGACATGTCAGACAAGTGCTAACATACTTAGCCACGTCCCTCTTCATACCAAGCCACCAGAATTTTCCTTTCATATCTTGATACATCTTGGTGGATCCATGATGCATCGAATATGGGGTCCCATGAGCTTCTTCTAGGATCTTCTTTCTTAAGTCTGGGGTCGTTGGTGATATATAGGCGTTCACCCAAATATAATACCCCACTATCAGAGACACGGAATCCTTCATCCTTCCCTTCTTGGATCTCTTGCTTGATCCTTTGGATGCTATAATCTTTGTCCTGTCTCGCTAATATATCCTCAAACAGTGTAGGTACTATAGTCAAGGCGGAGAGCTATCCAGAAATGATCTCAACTTCAAAATTCATTATCTCTTTCTCCAGTGGTTGGGATAGTGTTGCTATGGACATCACGGTGGTGGCTGAATTTCTACTCAGCGCGTCTGCTACTTTGTTTGCCTTTCTAGGATGGTAGTGGATTTCACAGTCATAGTCCTTTACTAGCTCAAGCCATCTACGCTGTCGCATATTCAAATCCTTCTGAGTGAAGAAATACTTCAGACTCTGGTGATCTGTGTAAATCTTGCATTGGACTCCATATAAGTAATGTCTCCAAACTTTCAGAGCAAAGACCATTGCTGCCAACTCAAGGTCATAAGTGGGGAAATTCTTTTTGTAGTCCTTGAGTTGTCTAGATGCATAAGCAATGACTTTACCCTTCTGCATAAGTACTGCTCCAAGTCCCATCTTGGATGCATCACTATACAAGTCAAATCCCTCATTACTTTCTGAAAGGGTAAGCACTTATGAGTCTCCTCTTTAATTCAAGGAAGCTCTTTTCACAATCTTCGGTCCATTCAAACTTCTTGTTCTTTCTGGTAAGAACCGTCAACGGTGAAGCTATCCTTGAGAAGTTTTCCACAAACTTCCAGTAGTACCCTGCTAATCCGAGGAAACTTCTAACTTCACTGGCATTCTTTGGTTGACCCCAATTACTGATCGTTTCTATCTTTGTCGGGTCTACCATAACTCCATCTTTTGAAATAACATGTCCCAAAAATGACATTCGATCAAGCCAAAACTCACACTTGGAGAACTTTGCATATAACTGTCTTTGCTGAAGGGTCTGTAAGACTGTCTTCAAGTGTTCGACATGTTCTTCTTGGGTTCTCGAGTAGATAATGATGTCGTCAATGAAGACGACCACACACTTGTCAAGGAACTCCTTAAATACCCGATTCATCAAGTCCATAAACATAGCGGATGCATTTGTCACTCCGAAGGGCATGACCACGAACTCATAGTGTCCATACCTCGTTCGGAAGGTTGGTTTTGGTATATCATCCTCTTTAACTCTTACCTGATGATAACCGGACCGCAAGTTAATCTTGGAGAAGACTGTGGCTCCCCTCAATTGATCAAATAAATCCTCTATCCTTGGTAGAGGATATCTATTCTTGATTGTCACTTGATTCAAGGCTTGATAGTCTATGCACATCCTCATAGACCCATCTTTCTTTTTCACGAACAACACTGGAGCTCCCCACGGGGAATGACTAGGGCAGATGAATCCCTTGTCTAATAACTCCCGTAATTGTTCCTGAAGCTCTTTCAATTCAGCTGGAGCCATACGATAGGGTGCTTTTAAGATTAGGTTGGTACCAGGAGTAAGCTCAATCTCAAACTCAACTTCCCTTCTAGGTGCTAGTCCTGATAGCTCGTCAGGAAATACTCCTGGGTAGTCACATACAATTAGGACGTCTTCTAGCTTTTGGCTTCTTTCTTGCTTAGTATCAACTATATGTGCTAAATACCCAATGCATCCACCAGCTAACATCTTCTGAGCTTCCATGGCAGATAAGAACTTCTTAGTCTTCTTCTCTGGTTCTCCAATAAATGCAAATTTGGCCTCAGTCTCGGGTTGGAATACTACTCTTCGCTTACGACACTCAATGGAAGCACTGTACTTGCTAAGAAAGTCCATTCCAAAGATGACATCATAGTCATGGATGTCCAGCAAGATCAGATCACTATAAAGCTCTCTGTCTAAAATTCTGATCGACACGACACGCAACCAGTGTGTAGATGTCATTATTTCACCCGAAGGTAGGGTCATTAAAAACTGAGTATCTAAGATATCCAGGGTTATATCTATCCTCTTAGCAAATGCCATAGACATGAAAGAATGGGTTTCCCTAGTATCAAACAGTACGGTAGCATGTTGACTAAGGATAGGTATCTGACCTGTGACTACCGTAGAAGCATTTGCTACCTCTTCCCTGGTGAGGGAGAAGATCCGAGCATTAGGTGTAACTGATGGGGCCTCCAATCTTCCTTGGCTGATGTAAGGACCCTCCAGTGCTTCCTGCATCTGATGAAGCTGAGCTGGTCTACCTCCATACTGAATAGACTGTGGCGGAGGTAGATTGGTCTTGGTGGG
Organism: Wurfbainia villosa; assembly: GCA_025175895.1. Classification (NCBI taxonomy): domain Eukaryota; kingdom Viridiplantae; phylum Streptophyta; class Magnoliopsida; order Zingiberales; family Zingiberaceae; genus Wurfbainia; species Wurfbainia villosa. Next base: position 20,230,087 of record CM046004.1, on the reverse strand, counting down.
GCACTGTTTGGTGAAGTGTCTCTCGACACCACATATATAACACCCGCTCATGCCCTGGTGGCAAACTCCTGGATGCTTCCTCCCATACTTAGAACATGTAGGATACGTAGGCTGCTTATTAGCTGAACCTCCCTTTGTATTATTCCACTATCAGGCTATTATCACTATTTTTTTTTCATCTTCACATACATATCTAGGTATGCTCTATTACTTACTGTCTATCATCTTCATATATATATATATATATATATATATATATGCAAGCATGTTTAACTCAAAGAGAACATTCTAGGTGAGCATGTTTAACTTAAAAGAAGCATTCCTTACTACTCATAAAGTAAATAAAGTAGATAAATACTTGCTTACTTGGAGGCGGTAGGACTGATGCTCGATGTGTGTGTGACGGAAGGGCGGAACCTGGCTCTGATACCATCTTGTAACACCCCCTAGTCTTTCCACTCTCTACTAGGAGAGATGTCACTACTTTACTATCTTATTCTTAAATTCATGCAATATAGTAACGCAATATGCTAACAACTAAAATGATAATAAGGACCTTGACATCACTTAAATAATAACCATTTTAAGATCTTCACATGATATGCAAGTATTAAGACTAACCCAACATGACTCTAGCATTATTTGGTCTCAACAATAAGCAATCCAGTTGAACCTCAACAATATAAAAAAAACAACTAGAAACTTAAAATATGGGTTAGACATCTGCACTTAGGATCTTTTATTTTCACTGTTCCGTCGCCACACACACCTAGCACTTCATCTGCCATGCTACCTTACTGAAGATTTTCTTTACCTTTATCTGTAGTATAAGGAAATGCAAACTGTAAGCAATAACATTTAGTAAGTACTTTCTATGCTCACAAAAACATGCAACGTATGAAATCATGACACTAATTCTCTTACCCTTGATACATTGATACACATGCAAGCATAACTGGAAATCATAACTCTGATTACATGTCTCTTGTATAAACCATGCTCTTAAGTATTTTAAAACTTGTAAACAGTGTATCTGAACTGGAATGATTAACTTTGAAAACTTTTACTTGTACTTATACTGATACTTCAAATTAATAATCATCCTGGATATGGGCCCGGCATAGTACCAATGCGCGCTTTCCTAATAGGCCAGGGTGGCCAACCACCAAACCTACTAGGGTAACTGAGACTGAGGGCCTTGGCCCGTGGGCGAACTGATGCCCGGTACATGCCCTTTCAAAAGTAAAATACTTCCTTTATACTTATATTCTTATACATACTGACAGAATGCTCTTAATCCTCTAAATCACAAATGGGGAGCACCATAAAGATCATTATGCTCTTGACCCCCAAAATTGAAATGGGGAGCATACTGAAGATTGTTGTGCTCTTAATCCCCAATTCGAACGGGGAGCATCTTTAAATTTTCTTTATAAAGAAAATATTTTTACATCTTACTCTACATCATGCATATAATTGTAAGCTACAACTCATCTACAACATGCATGATCATAAATCACATTTTTATCATAGATCTACACATAATGTTAAATCAAATATGACATAACGGGTGAAATCATGTAACTGAAAACACCATGCATAACTGGAAATAACATGCACATAAAAACATATCAATGACATACGATAACTACTTATACTACAGGTGAGCAATACTTACTTTCTATGCTTTTTCACCAATTTATACTGTTAGATTTCGTAAAGAGAAGACCTCCTACGTGTTCCTTTACTTTAGCATGATCCTTTACCAAGTCCTTGAGGAGATCCCTCTTGAATTATTCCACGGTGGAGAAATTATAGAGGCTCTCCCCTTTGTTTTCTTTTGTTTTTCTCAGTGGAGAGAGGATCGACATTTGGAAAAAAATGAGAGAGAGAGATAGAGAGAGAGAGGGATGGCTGGAAAAAGAAAATGAGAGAGAGATGAGAAGTGGTGGCTGGAGAGAAGAGGGAGAGAGAGAGTGGGAGGGAGTGGTCGACATTGGGAGAGAAGAGGGAGAGAGGAGTTTAGGGTTTAGGTGAAAAGAAATATAACTAGGGTTTTTTTAACTTAATTACCCCTTTAAATAATTAGTCAAATTAACCAACTTCTCTCTTTTTCCTGCCTATAGGTATATTTTATTATATCTTACTCATTGATAATCTTATGACTTAGTGGTAGGAAACTTATTCCCCCAAACCGACAGTTCATGGTTCGAACCTCGGCTAACGAACCATTTATTCGAACTCTTTTTTTTTAATTCCTATTCTTAATTCTATTTTTTTTCTCTAAATAAAAGTACAAGAATTAAAATTTGGGTAGTTATAATGGCTCGGATCAATTTGACATAAAGAAATAACATAACAACTTGCCTGACATATCACAGCAAGACTGAATAAAATAATATCCGGTTCATAACACTTCAATAAGATAAGAGTTGACCAAACACCACCTGGCTAAACTGAATAAAATAAGATACATCTCGCACTACTTCAATAAGATAAGAATTGTCCCAATAACATCTGGGATGAAATGAATAAAATAATATCCATCTTCCAATACTTCAATAAAATAAGAATTAGCCCGACACACATGGGCTGCCTTAGAACAGATTAATAGAATGAAGTAATAACTACATTGAAATTCATCGGCAGCTTAAGAACATGTGGACTGAATAAAACAAAAACACCCTCCATATCAACACTTCATAAGTAGGCAAATGAATACCCCTCTCCTCGATCGACTGAATATAAAATAATACTCCCAGTTTTCCACTGCCCGAGGAATATAAACTTCAGTTAATGTCGAGTTGAATAAGAATGTAGACTAGTTGGAGGGCTTACAAATTTCCTCTACTCGTCGTGATAATAAACTCCTCCATTCTTCCAAAGTGCATCTTACCTTAAACTCAACTCCTCCGATCTGCCACCACACGGGGATAATAATAATAATATAGTTGAGTGGAGACTTAACTCTTTCGATTCGCCACCACACGGGGATAATAATAATACAGTTGAGTGAAGACTCAACTCTTCCGATCTGCCACCACACGGGGATAATAATAATACAGTTGAGTGGAGACTCAACTCTTACGATCTACCACGAGACGGGAATAACAATAATACAGTTGAGTGGAGACTCGACTCTTTCGATCCGCCACCACACGGGGATAATAAAAATATAATTGAGTGAAGACTTAACTCTTTCGATCCGCCACCACACGAGGATAATAATAATATAGTTGAGTGAAGACTCAACTCTTCTGATCTGCCACCACACAAGGATAATAATAATACAGTTGAGTGAAGACTCAACTCTTCTGATCCGCCACCACACGTGGATAATAATAATACAGTTGAGTGAAGACTGAACTTTTCCAATCCACCACCACACGGGGATAATAATAATACAGTTGAGTGAAGACTCAACCCTTCCGATCCGCCACCACACGGGGATAATAATAATACAGTTGAGTGAAGACTTAACTCTTCCGATCCACCACTACATGGGTATAATAATAATACAGTTAAGTGAAAACTCAACTCTTCCGATCCTCCACCACACGGGGATAATAGCTTTGGCTATTGCCAAGCTATAAAAATAGTGATGATCTTCCCTAAGGCTTTGCCTTGTCAGATCGTAATAATTTTTTACTTCCATCATCTTCCATTATGAATTTACCTTAAACTCGACTCCTCCGATCTGCCACCGCACGGGGATAATAGCTTCGACTAAAGTCGAGCTATAAGAATAGTGATGATCTGACTCAGGACTTTGCCTTATCAGATCGGAATAATTTTTTATGTCCATCATCTTCCAGAGTGAATCTATCTTAAAACCGACTCCTCCGATCCGCCACCACATGGAGATAATAGCTTGACTTGAAGGCAAGCTGAAAGAACAGTGATGACTTGACGCAGGGCTTCGCTTGGTCAAGTCAAAATAATGTTTTACTCCGCCGCTCTTCATCAGTGCATCTACCTTAAACCCAACTCCTCCGATCCGCCACCGCATGAGGATAATAGCTTGTCTTGAAGCCAAGCTGAGAGAATAGTGACAACTTGACCCAGGGCTTTGCCTAGTCCAATCAGAATAATTTTTTACTCCGCGCGCTCTTCATCAGTGCATCTACCTTAAACCCAATTCCTCCGATCCGCCACCGCACGGGGATAATAGCTTGTTTTTAAGGCAAGCTAAGAAAATGGTGATGACTTGATCCAGGGCTTTGCCTAATCAGATCAGAATAATTTTTTACTCCATCAATCTTTATAAGTGTACTTAAACCCAACTCCTCCGTTCCGCCACCGCACGGGGATAATGACTTCGATTAATACCGAGCCGTAAGAAAGTGTGACGACCTAGTTTAGGGCTTTGCCCTATTAGGTCGGAATAATTTTTTACTTTGCCATTCTTCACATATATTTTTACCTTAAACCCTACTCCTCCGTTCCGGCACCGCACGGGGATAATGACTTCGGCTAGTACTCAACCGTAAAAAGAGTGAGGACCTGGTCTAGGGCTTTGCCCCATCAGGTCGGAATAATTTTTTACTCCGTTGTTCTTCACAAAGTGTATTTACTTTAAACCCTACTCCTCCGTTTCGCAATCGCACGGGGATAGTGGCTTCAGCTAATACTGAGCCATAAAAAGTGTGACAACCTGGTCTAGGGCTTTGCCCCATCAGGTCGGAATAATATTTTACTCCGCCATCCTTCACAAAGTGTATTTACCTTAAACCCTGCTCCTCTGTTCCGCAACCGTACAAGGATAATGGCTTTGGCTAATACCGAGCCATAAAAAGTGTGATGACATGGTCTAGGGCTTTGCCCCATCAGATCGGAATAATTTTTTACTCCGTCATTCTTCACAAAGTGTATTTACCTTAAACCTGTTGGGTTTCCGGCACCGCGGCGAGTGTATGTTCGAACATGTGCACAACGGAAGAATTAAAAAGCAATAAATCTAATTTATTATAACACACACATCACACGTTTTCATAGTACAACATGTGTAGACATAATCGCAATTTCAAATTTTGTAATAAAAGGAAATTATGCTAGTTTTACCTGACGTATCACGTGCAACGGGAATGACATCAACCGGAGCAACTCTCGCTAGAATTGCCTCTATCCGTATCCACGCCGAGTACCGTCGAGATAACTTTGCCAAGCTACGAGCCTCATCTTCGTAGGAGTCACTAGCCTCGTGTCGAAGACGATGTGATCGAGAGAAGATCACAATTTGAATCAAAATTCGGATTTGAAAATGAGTCCCCAAAACTCGCTTCTCCGGAGAGGTATTCGTCAACCGATTGACGAATCCTTGGTCCTCCACCTATGAGGATTATCGGAGATTGAATCCCTGGCAAGGTAGCAGCTGTCGAAACTCCAAACGTCATCCAAACGACGCTCCGACACGAAAAGAAACAAGAAACTGGACAGCTTGGTGGAGGATTTGCGCCGGGCCAAAGGAGGAAGGCTGGCTACACCTTGGTCACCGGAGCCAAGGAATGTCACCGGAGGGTCACCGGTAGTAGCAGGTGGCCGACGACAGTCGGTGGCGTCGGCGGCAGCAGCTGCAAGAGGCGGCAACAAGGTTGGGCAGCGGCAAGGAGAAGAGAGGGAGAGGAAAGGAAGAAAAGTTTTTCCAAAATAAACTTAGGGCTCTCCAAAAACCTAACCGCGTTTTTATAGAGTTCGTGTTTCTTAACCATTAAGAAAACTTCTCCTTAGAGTTATTGGTTCATAACCAAAACCCGTTAATCCGCTCCAATAACTTAAGTTAAAATAAACCAAATCGAGTTGATCTATTTTAAGTTAAAACGAACCGAACCAACTTTGGTTTATTAGTTTAAAACAAACCAAACCCCTTTGGTTTATTCTCCACCATTGGATTAGAACCAAACCAATTTGGTTCATCCATCATGTCTTCATAAGACTCAGCCCATCCATGTTCCATTGCGACTGAAACAGTTTCATGCTCGCTCCTTATTTGGTCCAACCAATCCTAGTTTCTCTCAATATGAGAATCTCATTCTCAAGCTCGTTCTAAATCCTTCGGATTACGCTCATTGTGCGTGTGACCAAATAGGTTCTCGGTTTATGTTGGATGTTTATAATTAACCATTAATTATAGAATGATCATGAGTGGCACCTAGTAGTATATCATGATCCCCAATTAATCGAAAAATCAACGGTTGATCCAGAACCACTTCTGAAACCCTTCAGTAGCTACAATGAATCGTGACCCGTTCCCTTCACTCATCTTATACCCACTTGGTTCAAGACATGGTCTATAGTATCAGTCCCCACTAGGCTGACTATGTCACATCTAGCTCAAGTATCATTTCCTCATCATACAGATTCTAGTTACTGCACATGTATCCAAGAGTATCATACTCTAAACATGTAATGATTTGGCCAAAGACTTTAGTAACAATCCGACGAGAGGCCATGGGTATACATCTCCTCGCAAGGAGTGGTGAATCCTTTATAGGCTATTCAAACACCTTCGGCCACTTCGACTTATACCCAATCATCCCGGGTCCATATCTCCTCAGAGATGTTTGCTTAAGATGTCAAAGCATAAGTCTTCATGACCAAGATGACTTGAATACCGCAAGTCAAAGGAACATCGCACTTAAGCTGCAGTAAGAACTTCATTGACATATTCATATATGCAGAGAATCATATGAAGTCTTACATCTGGTCACTCCAATGAACTAGTTACCATAACTAGCATCCATGATTAACTCCGGACATCACAATGTCTCCAGCCATTGAGAATCAGTTGCTTGGATACACTAAAGAATATGCCTCGTGCTAGTCTCGATAGAATTGATGGTGTCCAAATCCATCAATTCATCGACTAGGGATAATTCCAATACATCACAATTACACATGTAGAGATACTCACTAGTTGTGATTCAATCACAAACTCTCTCATGCTATGAATCGTATTGTGGACATTCAGTAAATGAGTTTAAGATTTAATCAAATACATGAAAACATGTATACTCAAATAGTGAATCTTCATTTATCATATAAATGGTTCAAACAAAAGGCGATTGCCTTAGGACATCTCTTATATATTACTAACAAACTCCCACTTGGCCTAATATCAATCACCACGGTATCCAATACCATAAGCTCTAACATGACCCTCAAACTTACTTTGAGGTAAGGCCTTAGTTAAAGGGTCCGCTAAGTTCCTTTCAGTGGGAACCTTCTCGATTTGTATTTCCTTCCTACTTATGATATCTCTGATCAAATAATAGTGGTGAAGCACATGTTTGGATCATTGATGAGACCACATCAAGTTCAGAGATGAACTTCTTGATCCAAACCGCTACCTTTGCTGCTTCCGAAGCTGCAATGTATTCTGCCTTAGTGGTAGAATCCACTATAGTGTCTTGCTTGGAACCTTTCCAACTTTTTGCGCCTCCATTCAAGGTGAACATGTACCCAGACTGAGACCTGGAATCATCCTTGTCTGTCTGGAAGCTGGCATCCGTATACTCGCGTATCACCATGTCTCCTTCTCTATATATTAGGAACACATCCTTAGTTCTTCTCGAGTACTTAAGGATCATCTTAACATCCACCCAATGATTCATTCCTGGATTAGATTTGTATCTGCTCGTGACACTCAGAGCATATAATACATCGGGCCTCGTACATAACATAGCATACATGATAGATCCTATTACGAATGCATAGGGAATCTTATTCATGCAAATCCTCTCATTTTTTGTGCGCGAACACATAGACTTCGAAAGGTGTATGCCATGCCTGATGAGAAGAAAACCTTTCTTGGATTCTGACATACTAAACCTCTTTAGCACTCGGTCTATATATGTAGACTATGAAAGACCAAGCAACTGATTTAATCTATCCCTATAGATCTTAATCCTGAGGATGTAGATTGCTTCTCTCAGGTCTTTCATTGAGAATGTCTTAGACAACCATATTTTAACTCACTGTATGATAGAAACATCGTTTCCTACAAGTAATATGTCATCGACATACAATATTAGGAACACGACTGCACTCCCACTAGCCTTCTTGTACACACAAGGTTTGTTCGAATTTTGTGAGAAATCAAACTTTTTGATTGTCTCATCAAAACAGATATTCCAGCTCCTGAATGCTTGCTTCAGTCCATATATGGACCATCGCAGTTTGCATACCTTGGTTTTATCAATCGATGTGAAACTCTCAGGCTGTATCATATACACGTCCTCGAGTAGGTTTCCATTAAGGAAAGCTGTTTTCACATCCATCTGTCATATCTCATAATCCTAATGAGCCGCTGTGGCCAGTAGCATCCAAATGGATTTCAGCATAGCAACAGGTGAATAGGTCTTGTCATAATCAACACCTTGCTTTTGACGATACCCTTTCATAACCAATCTAGCCTTATAGGTAATCACATTACCATCCATGTCGATTTTCTTCTTGAAAACCCACTTGCACCCTATAGGCTTTATGCCTTCAGGTGGGTCAACTAAGTTCCAAACTTGATTTTCATACATGTACTCCATTTCCGACTTCATGGCATTAAGTCATTTATCCCTTTCTGAACTTTTCTGAACTTCTTCATAACTGGTAGGCTCCTCATCATCAATGAGTAACACGTCGTTCGATTCACTTACGAGAAATCCATGTCTCAGGAATGTTGTGTGTTCTACCATATCTACGAAGATATGGTGTCACAATAGGTCCAGCCGATGGCTCATCACTATGAGTTATCGATTGTGGTGCTTTACTAGGTATCTCATCAATATCTATTGGAGTCTCTTGAGCCTCCTCAAGCTCAATGACACTCCCACTATTTTCTTGCAAGAGAAAATCTTTCTCTAGAAACACAACATGCCTTGAAACAAACACCTTTTGTTCCATAGGATGATCGAATTGGTAACCCCTCATTTCCTTAAGGTATCCAATAAATAAAAATTTATCAGACTTAGCATCCAATTTGTCTGATACAGTCCGCTTCACATAAGCAGGACAACCCCATATCTTCAAGTAAGATAAATGAGATTTCTTACTATTCCATATCTCATATGGAGTAGTAGAGACTACCTTGGTCAGGACTCTGTTTAACAAGTAAACATCAGTCTTAAGTGTATAGCTCCAAAAGGACTTGGAAAGATTCGCATGATTCATCATCGACCTAACCATATCCAACAAGGTTCGGTTTCACCTCTCAGATACACCATTATGTTGTGGTGTATACGGTGGAGTCCATTGAGACAATATACCATTATCCCTTAGATAATCCAAAAACTTTTGACTCAAGTATTCACCACCTCGATCCGATCGATGTATTTTAATACTCTTGCTAGATTGTTTCTCTACTTCATTTCTGAATTCTTTGAACCCTTCAAAGTCTTCAGACTTGTGTTTCATCAAGAACACATACCCAAACCATGAGTGATCATCGGTGAAGGTAATGAAGTAGCTATAGCCTCCTAGAGCTTGAGTTGGCATAGGTCTGCATACATCATTATGTATTAGACCAAGAAACTCTCCCACCGGTTCACCTTTTCCCGTAAAAGGTAACTTAGTCATCTTGCCTTTTAAGCATGATTCGCATGCATCGTATGAATCTAATTCAAACGATTCCAGAATTCCACATCGGTGTAATTCAGACATGCATTTCTTGCTTACATGGCCAAGACGATAATGCCACATGTAGGAGGTGTTGGGGATCTTTGGAAGGCTAGAGGAAGCGAATAGCCTCTTTCGTTTCTACAAGTAAGGTTAGCGGAAGCAAAACAAGAAACTAAAAGAAATTAAGAAGCAAACAAACAATCGCTAACAAGAGAGCTTTTACGTGGTTCGGAGATTAAGCTCCAACTCCACGGTGACCCTTAAGGTGGATCAATCCAATGAATCTCCACTAAGAAAGCTTTCTTTACAACACTCTCCTCTTCTTTACAATTGATGAAGATGAGAATTGGAGAAGAGGAGGATTAGAACACTTAGAAAGCATAGAAAATCGTGGGGAGCTTGAGAGTAAAGTTGGAAGATAAGCGCTAGCTTCATTAAGCACCCCATGCCCTCTTTTTATAGAGAGAGGGATGTTTTTCCCATTGAGCCTCGATCAGTCGACTGATTATCTCCATCAGTCGACTGTCGCCAAAACTAATGGCTTCTATTAGGTGGATCCACGGGGATTCGCAGTCGCCATTTCCAATGACAGGCTGATCAGTCAACTGATCACTACATCAATGACTTATGAAGTGATCAGTCGAGTGATCCCTACGAGGAGTCAAGTTCGACTCCATTCTGTGCTGATGCAACCTTTGATCAGTCGACTGCCAAGGTTGGCAGTCGACTGATGGCGGCATCAGTCAATTGATGGCTTACTTTCTCAGCTGCATCAGTCGAGTATCCTATCAGTCAACTGCTACGGCATATTAATCGACTGATACTAGTCAAGTATGAGTAATTCATACTTGAATTGACTCCCTAGATCTAGACTCAACCTTCTAGCTCTTCATTTAGCCTTGCGCCTCCAGGATCCCTCCGAGTCCGTGACTTGTTATCCTTTGCGCTTGCTTCCAAGAGCTTCCTTTGGATTCGTCATGTCTTGGGTTTCCCTTTGCCAAAGTACGCTTGGACTTTAGCTGCCAAGACTACATGCTTGGACTTACACTGCCAAGACTTGCCTTTGGACTTCCTTTGCCAAGGTCCGCTTGGACTTTATGCCACCAAGACTCCATGCTTGGACTTACGCCGCCAAGACCTTTCCTTGGACTTCTCTTGCCAAGATCACACTTGGACTTTTCTTTTACTAAGTCTTCATACTTGGATTTTTCTGTCACTTAAACATATTCACAATTAGATCACAAATATTGCCTAACTTAGATGATTATCTAAACATCAAAACATATAAATGCTTGGGGCATTGTTGCACCAACAATCTCTCCCTTTTTTATGTTTGGCAATCATTTAGGTTAGGTCTTCAAATATTCTCAAAAATAAACATCATATATCTTCATATATCAATGTGAATTCTAACTTAAATCTTCCTTCTCCCCCTTTGACATACATCAAAAAGAGAAGGATTCATATTCATGAAAGAATTGAATTGATTATGTCTTGAACTAAGGTATAAGATATATATAGGGTTCCCCCTTTTTGACACAAAAAAAATCCACCAAGGTTTATCATGTGTCATTTTACAATGAGATTCTTTCGTCTCCTCCTTGGTCAAAAATCATCTTGAATGTCTTCATTTTCCTTAGTGATCTATCACTAGATGAAAAGTGAACTTCCATTTTCCCCCTTTTCATAACCCATCACCCATCATACCTAGATGGATAATCTCCCACTAAAAGCTTACTCCCCCTAGATCATACGTCCTTGGAGAGTTCCCGGGTAGTTTGGACACTAATTCAGTGTGGTGTGTTTATGTCAAGGAGGATTCACATGTTTCCAGGGCAATTAAGCCAGGGCAATTTTTCCAGGCGGTTTGGCGGCGAGGCGCGGTTGCGAGGCGATTTAGCTAGAAGCAATTTTATAGTTTTGCCAGGGCAGTTTTGCCAGGGAAGTTTTGCCAGGGAAGTTTCGCCAGGTCAGTTTTGCCAGGGCAGTTTGGCCATGCTTAATTTTAGGGTAGTTTTGGAGCGTTACGTTTAAGCTCCCAATCCTAAACTTTAATCCAAGACATGGTTCTTATGTGTGAATATCATGTGGAGCAAAGCATAAAGAAGAAGTATGAAACTATGTCCTGACTTTGCACCAACAATATAAATTTAGGAGATGAAAAGATTTTACTATGAAGCTCCTCCTAAAATAATGCATCAATCAATCCTATACCATTTTAATTACTTAAGTTAACATACTATAGGGTTAGGACTCTTAAGAGTACACTTAAGACCAAGAAATAGGGCTGATTTGTAGAAAAATCAGAGTGGCAGTCGACTGAAATCTGACGCAGTCGACTGACACACCCGAAATGCCATTTTCAGCATTTCCATCCTAACTTCAGAAATGCATCAAAAATTCAAGAAACATCAAAAAATCACAAAATTTTGCATACACATTTATGAAATCATTTTCTATCAAGGAAAAATAATTCAAAAAATAATACAATTTTTGAAAACTAGCAAAAGCTTTAAGTATTTTGTAAACTTTGTATCACTTTTGCTTAGCAATTGAAAACTGTTTTTCAAAGTATGATAAATATAGTTTAAAATATATTCTTAGAGCTATATGCACATCAATTGTGCATAAGCCATCCCAATGATTGGTCCAATGAAGGATTAATGTCTTTAGATGACACTTTGGTTCATAGTAATGCATCATAACAAGCATGATGAATCAAGTGCATCTTCCTAACATCTCACATGTTGTCTAAGTGGTTTAATACAAAAATCATGGTTTCTTAAGTATTTTGTGAGATGCTTAAAGGTATAGTCCTAGAGTTTCTATAGGATCATGCAAGACTAAACCTCTATTCTACTAAGCACATTCCAAGTTCTCTTTAGTGATGAATACTCTGCTTTGGGGAGAGTCTTGGTGAAAATGTCAGCTAGGTTGGACTTGAATTCTATGTAATTGAGTTCAATGTCCTCCTTAGCCACATGATCTCTAATGAAGTGATGCTTCACTTCAATGTGCTTAGTCCTAGAGTGATGTATCGAATTTTTGGTCAAATTTATGGTACTTACATTATCACAATAAACTTTGACATTGGAGCAATGTAGCTCATAATCTTCTAAAGTGTGTCTCATCCAAAGTAATTGAGTCACACAACCACCCATAGCCACATATTCGGCCTCAGTGGTTGACAAAGCAACACAAGGTTTCTTTTTACTACTCTAACTCACTAGGGAGGATCCAAGAAATTGGCATCCACCGCTAGTACTCTTCTGATCCAACTTGCAACCCGCATAGTCGGAGTCGGTGTACCCAACCAAATCAAAAGACTTAGTCCTAGGGTACCAAAGTCCTACATTTAATGTGCTTTTGATATATCTTAATATTCTCTTAACGACCACTAAATGGGACTCTTTGGCACAAGATTGATATCTTGCACACATACCTACCGCAAATAAAATATCGGGTCTACTAGCGGTTAAGTATAAAAGACTACCAATCATGCTCCTATAAAGCTTAAGGTCAATTGATTTTCCTTCATGATCATTATCTATTTTTGTATTGGTTGTCATAGGAGTTGAAACTACCTTAGCATTTTCCAAACCAAATTTCTTGATCATTTCTTTGGCATATTTAGTTTGGTATACATAGGTTCTTTCATTAGTTTGTTTGACTTGCAATCCTAAGAAGAATTTTAATTCTCCAACTAGACTCATTTCAAATCCATTCTCCATATTTTTGATGAAATCTTGAAGGAGTTCATCATTGGTTGACCCAAAAATTATGTCATCTACATATACTTGGGCCACAAAGATGTCCTTATACTTTGATTTAATGAAGAGAGTTTGGTCTACTTGACCTCTTCTAAACCCCTTAGACACTAAGAAAGATGACACTCTTTCGTACCAAGCCCGGGGAGCTTGTTTTAACCCGTATAGAGCTTTTCTAAGCTTGTATACATGGTTTAGATAGTCAATACTCTCAAACTCAGGAGGTTGTTCTACATATACCTTTTTCTTAATGAACCCATTTGATGAATGCTGATTTTACATCCATTTGATGGAGTTTAAAGCCCATGTGAGAGGCATATCCTAATAGGATTCTAATGGATTCTAACCTAGCAACCGGGGCATAGGTTTCATCATAATCAAGTCCTTCAACTTGATTAAAGCCCCTTGCTACTAACCTTGCCTTATTCCTAGTTATATTACCTTGATCATCTAATTTGTTCCTAAAGACCCATCTTGTAGTGATGATGGTACTATCATTGGGTCTAGGAACTAACTCTCATACTTGACTCCTTTCAAATTGAGACAATTCATCTTGCATTGCTAAGATCCAATCCGGATCAATTAATGCATTATTGATTGACTTGGGCTCAATTTGAGAGATAAGAGCTATTTGACTAGAGGGAGCTCTATGAAAGGACCTAGTTCTAACCCCTTGAGATAATTCCCCTACAACTTGATCTAGAGGGTGATTTTGATGAACTCTTATTGTTCTAGGAGGTGTATCAACTTGATTTTTGATCTTGGATATCCTCAATTCTCCTTTCATCATCTGAATCCCCTCTTGCTCTCCCTTGATTGTTACTCACTAATCCTCCCACTTGATTATTACCCCCTAAAGTCATGTTTTGAAATTTTTGGGTAATTTCTTGATGTTTGCCATTGATATCATTATCAATGGGGGATTTCCTAGGGTAAATGGTAGAGGTTTCATCAAATTGAACATTTGAAGACTCCTCAACTATTTGAGTCCTTTTATTGTAGACTCTATACCCTCTACTAGTGGATGAGTATCCAACTAGGATGCCCTCATCCGGTTTGGACTCAAACTTCCCTAAATTGTCTTTGGTGTTTAAGATATAAGCTTTGCATCCAAAGACTTTAAAGTAATGAATTGTTGGAATTGAGTCATTCCATAATTCAAATGGAGTTTTTCCTAAAAACCTATGAATTTGGACTCTATTTTGGATATAGCAAGTGGTATTAACCACTTCCGCCCACAAGTAGCTAGGTAATGAGTATGCATTAAGCATAGTCCTAGCGGCTTCTTGTAGGGAACGATTTTTTCTTTCCACCATCCCATTTTGTTGAGGTGTTCTAGGACAAGAAAATTCATGCTTGTACCCTTGTTTTAAGCAAAATTTGGAGAAATTAGAATTCTCACATTCTCCACCATGATCACTACGGATCCGGTTGATTTTGAGATTTCTCTCATTCTCTACTCTTTTGCTAAAGCCTATGATTATTTCTAGGGTATTGTCTTTATGTTTCATGAAATACACCCAATTATATCTAGAAAAATCATCTACTATAACTAAACAATATTTGCTACCATTTAATGAAGGAGTACTATGACAATCAAATAAATCTAAATGAATGAGCTCTAAAGGTAATGAAGTACTAATTAAATTTTTACCCTTGTGTGATGACCTTGATTGTTTCCCTTCTTGGCATGCATCACACATCTTATTCTTCATGTACTTCACTTTTGGCAATCTCTTCACTAGCTTTAATTTAGATACTTTGGCTATGTTATTCATGTTGATATGCCCTAATCTCCTATTCCATAGCCAACTCTCTTCTTCTTTTGCCATAAGACACTTAGGGGAAATGTTAGTGGCATATGATAAATCAACATAATAGATATTTGATTTCCTATATCCAACTAACATGCAATCATTTAATTTCTTATGTCTTATAAGGCATTTAGAAGAGTCAAATTGAACATCAAAATTTGCATCACATAATTGACTTACACTAAGCAAGTTAAACTTCATGTTTTCAACTAATAGTACTTTATGAATGGCAAGATTTGGGGATACCTCAATTGTGTCTTTTCCTAGAATTTTAAGTTTTCCACTATTTCCAAACGACACTTTCCCCTTGCTAATGTGGTTGATTGTTGAGAATTTTCTCTCATCATCGGTCATGTGTTTTGAGCAACCACTATCAACAATCCACAAGCTTGGTCTTCCTACCTATACAACATGAAAAATACAAGTCTTAGGCACCCAAATCTTAGGACTGATAGCATTAACTATATAGCTCTTAGGAACCCATACCTTTCTAACATTGCTCCTAATGGTTGATTTTCTACTAACAAGGGAGGTAAAGGCTACTTCCTTCTCCTTAGGCCTATATCCAATTCCGGCCTTGTTGTAAATAGCCCTTTGATATTTAATTATCATATCTAGGTATTTGGAGCAATTTGTAAATTTTTCTAAGCATGCTCTTAATTCACCTATTTCTTTTCTTAGTTCATCATTTTCATTCATAAGTGAACATGCATCATCACAAGATATTTCTACATTCCTAATTTCCTTGATTTCTACTTTTAAATCCTTAATCCTAGATTTTGATTTATTTAGAGCATTTTGAAGGCATGCAATTGTTTCATAAAGTAACTCTATCCTAGGGGAGTCTTTTACCTCATTGTCACTAGAGGACGATTCATCACTTGAGGATGATGATGATGACTCACTTGAGCTTCCGGCTTCATCCTCCATGGCCATGAGTGCAAAATTGTGGGTGACATGGAAAAGTTCCTCCTCATCCGATGAGTCTTCTAGGCTTTGCGTATCCCATGTTTGTGCCACCATGGCCTCCTTCTTCTTCTTCTCCTTCTTTTCCTTCTTCTTCTTTTCCTTCTCCTTTTTTTTTAGGTCCGGGCAATTCGGCTTGATGTGCCCTTTCTTGTTGCAACCATAACAAGTTACATTAGATGTAGAAGTTAAACTACTAGAAGTTTTATCTTTGGAGGATTGGAACATCCTCCTCACATCCTTCTTGGTGAGTTTTCTTGACCTCCCACCAAACTTCTTTATGTAGTGAGCTACCTCACTAGCCAATAGCTCCTCATCGCTACTTGAAGATTCCTCCTCCGACTCGGATGAAGAGGAAACCTCCTTCTTCTCCTTCTTCTTATTGTCCTTCTTACCTACAACAAGAGCTATACCTTTTTCTTTCGAAGAAGTGTTAGCATGCTCATGTACCTCAAATTCACAAAAAAGTTCATCTATCTTAACTAAAGAAAGATCCCTAGAGACCTTATAGGCATCTACCATTGATGCCCATAAAGTTGTTCTAGGGAAAGTTTGAAGTACATACCTCACAAAGTCTCGGTTGTCGACCTTTTCACCTATCCTGTAGTCCGTTGACTACTTCCTTGAAGCGACCGTGCATTTGGCTCATGGTCTCATTAGTCTTCATGTTAAAACTTTGGAGTTGACCTATCAAAAGGTCCCTCTTTGCTCTTCTTGTCTACTTTGACCCTTCATTTAGTTTGATGAGCTTCTCCCAAAGCTCCTTTGTGGATTTGAAGGGTCCTACCTTGGATAATTTCTCCTTTGATAGACCACATTAGAGTGTGGTCATTGCTTTTGCATTTGCTTGCGACTTCTTTGACATTTCCCTTGTCCAATCCTTGGGTGGTAGTGGCGCTCCAAACTCGTCGACCGACTTCTCGAACCCATCTACCATACTAAACCAATTGTCAATATCATTCATAAGGTAGTATTCCATCCTATCTTTCCAATATCCAAAGTCATTGCCATCGAAGAATGGCGGCCTCGTTGTGCTAAATCCCTCTTGAAATGCCATCGTGCTCCGATTGATTGTTAGATCTTCCGATGCGATCCGGGCTCTGATACCACTTGTTGGGGATATTTGGAAGGCTAGTGGGGGGTGAATAACCTCTTTCGTTTCTACAAGTAAGGTTAGAGGAAGCAAAACAAGAAACTAAAAGAAATTAAGAAGCAAACAAACAATCCCTAACAAGAGAGCTTTTACGTGGTTCGAAAATTAAGCTCCTACTCCACGATGATCCTTAAGGTGGATCAATCCAATGAATCTCCACTAAGAAAGCTTTCTTTACAACACTCTCCTCTTCTTTACAATTGATGAAGATGAGGATTGGAGAAGAGGAGGATTAGAACACTTAGAAAGCTTAGAAAATCATAGAGAGCTTGAGAGTAAAGTTGGAAGATAAGCACTAACCTCATCAAGCACCCCATACCCTCTTTTTATAGAGAGAGGGTTATTTTTCCCGTTGAGCCTCGATCAGTCGACTGATGGTCTCCATCAGTCGACTACCACCGAAACTAACGGCTTCTGACGAGGCAGATCCATGGGGATTCATAGCTGGCATTTCCAATGACAGGTTGATCAGTTGACTGATCACTACATCAGTCGACTGATGAAGTGATCAGTCGAGTGATCCCCGCGAGGAGTCAAGTCCGACTCCATTTTGTACCGATGCAACCTTTGATCAGTCAATTACTAGGGTTGGTAGTTGACTGATGGCGACATCAGTCGACTGCCAACTCTAGGCAGTCGACTGATGGGTTACTTTCTCAGCTGCATCAGTCGAGTATCCTATCAGTCAACTGCTATGGCATATCAGTCGATTGATACTAGTCAAGTATGAGTAATTCATACTTGAATTGACTCCCTAGACCTAGACTCAACCTTCTAGCTCTTCCTTTAGCCTTGCACCTCCAGGATCCCTCCGAGTTCGTGACTTGTTCATCCTTTGCGTTTGCTTCCAAGAGCTTCCTTCGGTTTCGTCATATCTTGGGTTTACCTTTTCCAAAGTATGCTTGGACTTTACGCTGCCAAGACTACATGCCTGGACTTACGCTTCCAAGACTTGCCTTTGGACTTCCTTTGCCAAGGTCCACTTTGTTGGTGCAATCGACCCAGGTCACGATTGACCAGACTCGAGTTTGACTCGAGTGATGTTTTGATGTTTGACAAAATGATTTGACATTGATGTTTGACATTAATGTCTATTAATGTTTTGAGGAGATTGTTTGTACAATTGACCCGGGTTATGATTAACCAGACTCGAGTTTGACTCGAGAGAGACTTTGATGGTTAACTAGGGTTGACCATGTGATTATGGGAAAGTCCAAGCATGGGTCTTGGCAAGGTAAAGTCCAAGCATGAGTCTTGGCATGGAAAGTCCAACATGGGTTGGCAAGGGAAAGTCCAAGCTTGAGTCTTGGCATTTGAGAAGTCCAAGGGATTTGATATTGGCAGCGTAAAGTCCAAGCAGGTGTCTTGGCAGCATAAGTCCAATGGTTGGCAGCATAAAGTCTAAGCGGAGTCTTGGTGGCATAAGTCCAATGTGCCTTGGCGGTGTAGACACCGTTAGCATGACATAGCTGATGGAAGCACCTGAAGGCTAGCGCGATGGATGAACAAGTCATGGATGACTTGGAGGGATCCGAGAGGCGTGAGGCTGATGGAGGTGACTAGAAGGCTTAGGTCTAGGCTAAGGGTGGTCTAGCAAGTATGGGGGCACCATACTTGGGTTAAAACCTCATGTTTGAGGTGTGTCAATCGATTGGTGTCATGTGGCAGTCGACTGGGGTAAGTCAACTAGGGTTTTACTGTGGGAATTGCCCTATCAGTTGATTGCCATAGGTGGTTAGTCGACTGATTGGAGATCAGTCGACTGATCTTGTGATCAGTCGACTGATGCTCGAATTTCAGGGCACAGAATGGAGTCTCACTCGACCACTGGGATGAGTAGTCGAGTGATGGCTTAAACAGTCAACTGATGCTCACGATCAGTCGACTGATGTCCTAGCCGTTGGATTTTTCCAGTGTGGATTACACCGTTGGATTTTTCCAGTGTGGATTACACCGTTGTCTCACAGCAATAGTGTGATCAGTCGACTGATGGTCCCGATTAGTTAACTGATCGACTTTTTCTAGCACAGGTTGAAGATATAAAAGGAGCTCGTGATGGAGGAAAAATCAACCGGTTCTTGAGGGCAATGGGGCGATTTGCTGTTGCAAATCAGGGTTTCCAAGTTCTTTTCAAGCAACCAAGCTATCAAGCATTCAAAGAGCAATTGTAAAGTAGTTTTCTTTACTTGCATTGTATTTCATTGTTGTAATTTCTTGTATCTATTTCTTATTGTTGTAAGAATAGTTTATAAGAGGTTTCTCCGCCTCCGGTTTGTGTCGAGAAGGAGTATTTGTGGTTAGTGATTGCATTGGCATCGCTAGAGCTCTTTAGAACTCGATCCGTGGAGTAGAAATTGTTTTGGTTCCGAACCACATTAAATATTTGTGTATTGGTGTGTTTGATTGTGTCTATTTCGTTATTGCTTTTATTATCATTATTCCGCTGCGCTAACGAAATTTGTAAACTCAATCACGAATGAATTCCATCATCGATACTAGCATGCACTATTCACCCCCCTCTAGCGTTCCAACGATCCCCTACAAGTGGTATCAGAGCCCGGGGCTCTTCTACGGATTAACCGCCGAGAGCTAAAGAAGCTAGAGGGAAGATGGAATTCCAAGACAAGCTTGGATGAGACATCAACACTCCACCGCCATATGATCGAGAAGATTTTCCAGTGTGGAGAGCAAGAATGGAGACATTCTTGATGATGGATATAGAGGATTGGTTCATCCTTGTAGAAGGCTTTGAACCTCCTCGGGATAAGAAGGGAAACGTCTTGAAATTGAAGAAGTAGACACAAGAGCAACATCTCAAGTTCAAGACCGAAGTCAAGGTAACAAAGCTTTTAGAAGATTTGATACCTAATGACATTTTATCAAGTTTAGGTGAATTTCAAGATGCCAAGGAGCTATGGGACAAATTGGCCAAGTTCCATGAGAAGCCTCACTTGGCACAAGTAGAAGAAGAAGAAGAATCTTCATCGGCTCAAGAAGAGGAAGAAGCCGAGGAAGAATCATCATCATCTTCACAAGCGAGTGAGGACTCGAAAGTTGAGAAGGAATCAACTTCTGGATTGGTGGAAGAAGAGGAGATCTCCACCTCTAGGATTGAGGGGGAGGAGATTAGAGCATCTACACCAGAGCAATCTCAAGAAGAATCATCTACATCCAGTAGAGAGGAATAGCAAGCTCAAGAGAACCTCACCACCACCCTAGGTAACTCAAGCATGTCAATTAATAATAAAATTCATATAATATGCTTTGAGTGTAGGGAATCCGGACACTACAAGAGTAAGTGTCCAAAAAGGGTCAAGAAAGCTCCTCCGGCACCAAAAGTTAATGAAAAAGTCAAGGATGTCGGTGTCCCCACTAAGAAGAGCAAGGAGCACGTGGTGTGCTTCAAATGCCGACAACCGGGACATTATAGGAGCCAATGTCCTAGAAGAAAGGAGGGAGCTTCACAAGTAGGGGAAGTCTCTAAGACTAACCCTAAGATATATTTTCATAATGCTTATTCTTTAAATTCTAAGAAAAAGCATGCTAGAATTAATTTAAATAATTTTGCTATTACTCATGAATCAAAGCATGCTAGAAATAATAATTATGGTTGTCTAGAAGCTAAACATGTTGGTTTTAAGACTAAGGAGAAATCTAGAAATGATAACTCTAGGCCTATTTCAAAGAAGGAGAAATTTGGGACTAATGTCCCTAGAAATGTCCTTCCTAAGAAAACAATTAAGAAAATCGAAAATCATTTAGGCATCAATCTTAATAAGGGTAGACATATGCCTAAAGAGAATGGTAATGTCCAAAAATCTAATCAAAAATCATTTGGGCAATTAGAGTTAGAAAATCAAGCCTTGAGGTCAAGGCTTGAGAAATTGGAAAAGACTCTTGCAAATATGCATAATCAATTTAAAGGGTCAAATTGTCAAACTCTAGGATCTAGAAGTCGACAAAAAGGGTATAAGAGGCAAGAATCATCTAGGAGACAAGGTGTTAGTAATATATGAGAGATGTCCTAAGGCAATCGCCTTATGTATGAACCATTTATATGATAAATGAAGATTCACTATTTGAGTATACATGTTTTATGTATTTGATTGGATCTTAAACTCATTTCTATGAATGTCCACGATACGATTCACGGCATGAGAGAATTTGTGATTGGATCACAACTAGTGAGTATCTCTACATGTGTAATTGTGATGTATCGAATTATCCTAGTCGATGAATTGATGGATTTGGACACCATCAATTCTGTCGAGACTAGCACGAGGTATACTCCTTGGTGTATCCAAGCAGCTGATTCTCACTGGCTGGAGACATTGTGATGTCCGGAGTTAATCGTGGATGCTAGTTATGGTCACTAGTTCATTGGAGTGACCAGCCGTAAGACTTCATATGGTTCTCTGCATATATAGATATGTCAATGAAGTTCTTACTGTGGCTTAAGTGCGATGTTCCTTTGACTTGCGGTATTCAAGTCATCTTGATCATGGAGACTTATGCTTTGACATCTTAAGCAAACATCTCTAAGGAGATGTGGACCCGGATGATTGGGTATAAATCAGTGATCGAAGGTGTTTGAATAGCCTATAAAGGATTCACCACTCCTTGCGAGGAGATGTATACCCATGGCCTCTCGTCGGATTGTTACTAAAGTCTTTGGCCAAAGCATTACATGTTTAGAGTAAGGTACTCTTCGATACATGTGGAGTAACTAGAATCCGTAGGACGAGGAAATGACACTTGGGCTAGGTGTGACGTAGTCAGCCTAGTGGGGACTGACACAATAGACCATGTCCTGAACCAAGTGGGTATAAGATGAGTGAAGGGAATGGGGCACGATTAATTCGAGCTACTGAAGGGTTTCAGAAATAGTTCTGGATCAACCGTTGATCTTTTCGGTTAATTGGGGATCATGATGTACTACTAGGTGCCACTCATGATCGTTCTATAATTAATGGTTAATTATAGATGGCCAACATAAACCGAGAACCTATTTGGTCACACGCACAACGAGTGTAATCCAAAGGATTTAAAACGAGCTTGAGAATGGGATTCTCAGACCGAGAGAAACTATGTTTGGTTGGACCAAACATAAAGCGAGCATGAAATTGTTTCAGTCGCAATGGAAGCGTGGATGGGCCGTGTCTTATGAAGACATAATGGATGGACCAAAATGGTTTGGTTCTAATCCAATGGATGAGAATAAACCAAAGGGTTTGGTTTATATTAAACGAATGAACCAAAGGTTGGTTCGGTTCATTTTAACTTAAAATAAACCATCATGGTTTGGTTTATTTTAACTTATCTTAATGGAGCGGGTTAACGGGCTTTATGGATATGATCCATTAACCATTAAGAGAATTAGTTCTCTATAAAATAGGGCTTAAACCCTAATCCAAAACCCTAATCAAGTTGTTGCCGCCCAACATAGAGTTGCCGCCCACCCCTTGTTGGTGAATTCGGCGCCCAACCCTAAGTGCCGCCGCCCAGCCTTTGTGCCGCCGTCCAAGTCATTGCCGGCGACCAAGCTTCAGCCGGTGAACACTCCGGCGACCCTCCGGTGATCCCCTATAGGTTTGGCATCAAGGTGAGGCTTTTCTTTCCTTGGTTGGCCGGCGCCTATATCCTCCACCAAGCTGTCCAGTTTTCTGGACAGCTTCTCCTCCTCTCGTCGGAGCGTCGTTTGGACGACGGTTAGTGCTCCGACAGCGGCTAACTTACCGGGGATTTGATCTCCGGTAATCCTCTGAGGTGGAGGACGAAGGATTCGTCAAACGGTTGACGAATACCTCTCCGGAGAAGCGAGTTTTGAGAACTCGTTTTAGGATCCGAATTTGGATTCGGATCGTGATCATCTCTCGATCACGTCGTCTTCAATACGAGGCTAGTAACCCATACAAAGACGAAGCTCGTGACTTAGCGAAGTCATCCCGAGGAGCTCGGCGTGGATACGGATAGAGACGATTCTTACGAGGATCGTTCCGGTTGATGCCGTTCCCGCTACACGTCATACGAAAGGTATAACGTAGATAATTTTCTTTTATTGCAAATCTTAATTTACGGTTATGTCTACACTTGTTGTAATAGCATGCGTGTGTTGTGTGTGTTGTAATAAATATAGATTTATTAATTTTAATTGCTTCCGCTGTGCTCATGTTTACGAAACATGATCGAACACACACACGCCGCGGTGCCGGAAACCCAACACAAGGTTTGGGTCACAAGCCTAAGTCTAAGAGAGTAATGCCTACTTATCACAATGTTTCATTTGATTATGGAACTAAACCTAGATCTAAGAAAACTAAGGTCTCTAGGGAAATTATCCCTAAGATCAACCATAATGTGTGCCTAGTAGCTAGGGTTTCTAAGAAACCTAAGGAAGCCACTACGAAGGTTACTAGGGAGGCAATCCCTAAGACTAACCATGGGAAGACCATAATGACCAAGGCTAACAAGCCTAGAAGGGTCATTAGAAAGGTATCTAGGAAAGTCATCCCTAAGGAATACCTAATTAATCCAATGAGATCAAATAGATTTTGGGTTCCAAGGAGCGTGATTGACTCACGCTAAATGGACTAGGATGTGCCAACTTTGATTGGATGGGTAGTTAACTCAACCATAACAAAGTAGATATTTTAGGTTATTTTCAAGGTTATGGATACCTTGGAGATAGGTTTGATATTCTATCCTAAAAGATTTTAGGATGTGCCAATACATTTTTGGAATTATAAAAAATCAATAAAATTGACACAATCTAGATTTAGAGATCATAGTGTGCCATTTCAGCTTTTGGCACACTTTAGGAATTAATGTATCAAGAGAAGTGTCTTAAGGTGTAGAAGTTACATCAAGAGTGATACTCAAGTGCCACACACCTTGATGTCTTGCACTTACCATGCTTCATGTGTTTCACCATGTGTTTGCATGGAAGGAATGTCTAGGGTGGATTGCATCTCACAAAACAAGTCTTTTACCTTGATTGTGTAGGATTTTGAAACCATTGGATGCTAATGTTTGCTAAAATGAAATTAAATACCAAAATACATTAACTAATACATGAATATAAGCATAACATTAATATATTCGACATACAAGATTAAACATGAGAAAATGAAACAAGTTGGATAAAGAAATCGAGATTTTTTGAAATTCAGATCTGGAAATTAGATATCAGTCGACTAATATAGTCTATCAGTCGACTGTTATTACTGTAGCACGATACGGTGAGTACGGTAGTCGAGTGCTGTTTCTAGGACTCGACTGATTTGTACATCAGTCGACTGATCGGATACATCAGTCGACTGATGGTACTGTTCATCGAGGCAGAAGGATCATCAGTCGAGTGGCTCGCTCAGCAGTCGAGTGATGATCGCATCAGTCGACTGATAACCAATAGCAGTCGACTGATGTTACTGTAGCTCGATACAGAATGCTCAGCAGTCGAGTGCTGAGCCGAAGCAGTCGACTGTCGGTTCAGTAAAACCGCTCATAAGCCGCCATCAGTCGACTGATGTCGCACATCAGTCGACTGGCATCGCGATTTTATAACGCCGAACCGCTAGGGTTCGGCGTCTTCATGCTCGATTCTCTCATCTTCTTCCTCTTCTTCGATCGTCGCCTCTTTCTCCAACCAGTTCTTCCGACCGCGTCGGCCACCTAAGTCCTAGGTTTGACAACCAACTCCTCCATTCATGTTTTTAGCATCTCACAACCCTAATCTGTTCCTCTCCGGTGATTTTTTTTGCGATTAGGGTTCCGGCGAAACCTCTGCTCCGGCGAACTCTCCGGTGCTCTCTTCAGCAATGTCTGAGTACCTTCTCTTCATCATCCTCAATGGCGCCAAAGTATAACTTTTTACTTTTTTAAAACCCTAATTTTTCGTTATAACTCATTGTGATCTAATCATATATTTGTGTCTTTGCATTTCATTCCACTGCATTGCATTCATATAGATGACCGCGTAGGAACGATCTGAATGAGGTTGGATCACGATTGTACCAACCTATGTCGGTTAGGTACATTGATAGGGATTTCTTTAAGCATTACTATAGTGATATCATAAAGATTTTAACGTATTATCAGCTCATGAAGGTAGCTCTTTGCACTCATGCCATAAATGATGATCTCCTTAAGGAGTTCTATCAAAACTTAAGGAAGGTAGATGATGGTCCTACCTACACTACTCGCGTTGCAAAATGTGACTTAGAGTTCACTCCTGCGATATTGCAGGAGTTTCTTGAGTGTAGGCCATCGGATGATACTTTCATCTTCTATCCTATCTTCGATGCCCCTCTTCCTGAGCCTTTTGATCATATTTCTTTAGACTCCATACATGAGGACATTTTTCGCCATCCTCGCCCACCAGCTCAGAACCTATTTTCTATCACTGAGCTATCTGCCCATGACAATGTGCTTTACAAAGTCATTGTTGGGTGTTTTCTCCCTATCGTGACTCGGGGCCTGGCCAAGATTCGGCCTCCCCATCTTTTCTTTTTGTATGTCATGCGTCATAGATTAGATGTAAATATTGCATTGAACATGTTTCATTGCATTGTTCATTTTGTATCCCCTGTGCAAGGGAAGATTCATATGCCCTTTGGACATATCATCACTGCATGGTTAGAGTCCATAGGCATTAACATTTCCAGGGGATCCTTGAGGGCGCTATCTGAGGTCTATGACTATATATCCATGCGCAACTTCACATCGGCGGGATTGTGGACCGGAGATGGGAAGATGGAGTTGATACCTCGGCCTCCGCCCAGGGCATGTGGGGAGCCACCTCTAGTGCCTAGAGATGCTGCTGACGAGGAGGACCAGATGCCAACAGATGCATCAGTAGTAGGTCCTTCAGATATGATTACCCAGCTGGAGTCCAACTTCCAGGATTATCAGCAGATGATGGACTCCCAACTAGCAGAGATTATATCAGGGCAATCCTACATGGGTGAGCACCTCAGTCGGATGGAGGAGCGCCACACTCAAATGGAGGAGCACCACACTCGGATTGAGAAGTCACAGAGTCGCATTGAGCAGCGTCAGCTCGACATGTACGAGATGATGCGAGCCTGGACTTTGAGTCAGCAGCCACCTCCGCCTCCACCTTCCATAGAGGACTAGCGATATAAGATGTTTAGTGATATAGGATGTCTTTTTGTTTGAACATTTCACATTTTGGATGTAAAAACTTGAAGTTTTTAATGAAATATTTTGTTTCTAAAAATTATTGTTGTCTGATTGTATGTTTGGTTGAAATGTGCTTGTTTGTGTAAGCTTGCTATGTCATGGCATCTAAATCCGTTTTCTCATATAACATGTCATGCTGTTGATTAGGATTTTGTAGATGTCATGATCACTTTTTAAAAGCTTATTGATATATCATGACATCATAATCATTGGCTATGCGTTATTAGTGTTATCATTTATGCCATGATCATTCATGCATTTATCTTGATTAAAATTGATTTAAGGAAAAATGACAAGACTTGGAGTCCCATTTATAAGAGAATCAAGTAGGGTTGCCTAGAAAATGCATGAGGCCATAATAATCCTAACTCCACATCTCACATCTAAATTGACATGTATGTGTGTGTATACACCTTAGATAACATGTGAGATGTTTGGATAATAAGTTAGGTTCAAGGTGCATAGGTAGTGCATCTAGATGAACTCAAACTTATTTCAATCATCACTAAGAATCATGAGGAAAGCTAATATACAAGTTATGTATATCTATCCAATAATGCATGGTTCAAAATAGGTTTTCAAAAACATTTTAAAATCACTTTAGAAAACCTTGGTGAAGTCTATCTTTTGATAGCAATCATCATTGTAGAAGTTGATACAAAGTAGATCAAAAACTTTAAAGTTTTAATAGTTTTTGAACTTTGTACCAATCTCCTATTTTAATGGTTAAAATATTTTCCAAGATTTTTCACCGATTGTATGTGTGATAAGTATTATACATGTGAAATTTCGTGATTTTTCAAGCTATATATATTTAGTTACGATTTTTCAAAGTTGAAGTCTGATAATTGAAAAATAGGGTTTTTCAGTTATCGATCATTGCCTTCTACAGGTAGTCGATCGATGGAACTCCTCCGGAAGTGGAAGCGCCTAGCGCGATTCGATCGACTCTTCGATCGATGCCGACTGATGGGCACTTCAATCGATTGGTTTCTGGCTGACTCGACTGATAGCTTGATTTCGGGATAAACAAGATTGCTTAACTCGATTTCAGCTACGGTTAAGGTTCCTAACCACTTCTAACCCTAGGATATGCTTTGGAAAGTATTATAAAGGGTAAAAACCCATTAGATATTGATTTGAAGAGGTGTTAGGTCAAAGTATCAAATTTATGGGTGGAAGAGTTCATTTTTGAACTTTTAACCTTACTTTTGATTGTTTAAAAGTTCCTATTAGCTTAGGGACTTCCCAAGGACATTGTTGGTACAATGGTCAAGGGGGAGTAAGCCTTTAGGGGGAGGTATCCATCATGGGATGATAGATGTTAATTTTCCTCATGAGAGGGAAAATGGGATTTTCACATACCCAATTTGGAAATTGGGAGAGAGTATAGGATTGCCTCTCTTGAGTGATATGAGACTTATCACTAGGAAGATGGTAGGCATCCTAGGTATCTTTGGACTAAGGGGCAGATTGTAAGATCTCATTGGGACATGAGACATTGACCTCCTTGGAGAGTATACCTTTTTGATGTATGTCAAAAAGGGGGAGAACATAAGATTACCAATTTATGAAATTGGTAAGGGAATTTGAGTTAGGGGCCTAACTCAAGGTTGTTTTTGTCAAACATCAAAAAGGGAGAGATTGTTGGTGCAATCGGCCCAGGTCACGATTGACCAGACTCGAGTTTGACTCGAGTGATGTTTTGATGTTTGACAAAATGAGTTGACATTGATGTCTATTAATGTTTTGGGGAGATTGTTTGTACAATCGACCCGGGTTATGATTAACCGGACTCGAATTTGACTCGAGGGAGACTTTGATAGTTGACTAGGGTTGACCATGTGATTATGGGAAAGTCCAAGCATGGGTCTTGGCAAGGTAAAGTCCAAGCATGGGTCTTGGCATGGAAAGTCCAACATGGGTTGGACAGGGAAAGTCCAAGCTTGAGTCTTGGCATTTGAGAAGTCCAAGGGGTTTGATATTGGCGGCGTAAAGTCCAAGCAAGTGTCTTGGTAGTATAAGTCCAATGGTTGGCAGCGTAAAGTCCAAGCGGAGTTTTGGCGGCGTAAGTCCAATGTGCCTTGGCGGTGTAGACACCGTTAGCATGACATAGACGATGGAAGCACCTGAAGGTTAGTGCGATGGATGAACAAGTCATGGATGACTTGGAGGGATCCGAGAGGTGTGTGGCTGATGGAGGTGGCTAGAAGGCTTAGGTCTAGGCTAAGGGTGGTCTAGCAAGTATGGGGGCACCATACTTGGGTTAAAACCTCATGTTTGAGGTGTGTAAGTCGACTGGTGCCATGTGGCAGTCGACTGGGGTAAGTCAACTTGGGTTTGACTGTGGGAATTGCCCTATCAGTTGACTGCCATAGGTGGTCAGTCGACTGATTGGATGAGCAGTCGACTGATCTTGTGATCAGTCGACTGATGCTCAGATTTTGGGGCACAGAATGGAGTCTCACTCGACCGATCGCTGGGATAAGCAGTCGAGTGATGGCTTGAATAGTCGACTGATGCTCATGATCAGTTGACTGATGTCCTAGCCGTTAGATTTTTTCAGCATGGATTATATCGTTGTCTCACAGCAACAGTGTGATCAGTTGACTGATCGACTTTTTCCAGCATAGGTTGAAGATATAAAAGGAGCTCGTGATGGAGGAAAAACCAACCGGTTCTTGAGGGCATTTGGGGTAATTTGCTGCTGCAAATCAGGATTTCCAAGTTCTTTTCAAGCAATCAAGCTATCAAGCATTCAAAGAGCAATTATAAAGTAGTTTTCTTTACTTGCATTGTATTTCATTGTTGTAATTGCTTGTATCTATTTCTTATTATTGTAAGAGGTTTCTCTACCTTCGGCTTGTGTCGAGAAGGAGTATTTGTGGTTAGTGATTGCATTGGCATCGCTAGAGCTCTTTAGAGCTCGATCAGTGGAGTAGAAATCATTTCAGTTTCGAACCATGTTAAATATTTGTGTATTGGTGTGTTTGATTGTGTCTATTTCGTTATTGCTTTTATTATCATTATTCCGCTGCACTAACGAAATTTATAGACTCAATCACGAACGAATTCCATCATCGGTACTAGCACGCGCTATTCACCCCCCTCTAGCGTTCCAACGATCTCCTACATGCTTGGACTTTATGCCACCAAGACTCCTTGCTTGGACTTACGCCGCCAAGACCTTTCCTTGGACTTCTCTTGCCAAGATCACACTTGGACTTTTCTTTTACCAAGTCTTCATACTTGGATTTTCCTGTCACTTAAACATGTTCACAATTAGATCACAAATATTGCCTAACTTAGATGATTATCCAAATATCAAAATATATAAATGCTTGTGGCATTGTTGCACCAATAGGAGGCTAATTGATTATCTTTTTTAGCATGCATGTTGCTCGCTTCGATATTGAAAATATCGCTGGATATGTCCAACGTATAAATACCATTGCTTAAAGTTTCAGTCTCATAAAGAACACCATTTAAAGTTATGTAACAACAATTGTTACTAAAAGTTAAATGATACTCATTTCTATTCAAACAAGAAATAGAAATGATATTTTTTATCAACGAAGGAACATAAAAGCAATTGTCCAGTTCCTAGACAAGTCCTGTAGGGAGTTTCAACAAATACATTCCAATGGCGAGTGCAGCAACCTTTGCTCCATTCCCAACACGTAAATTTGTATCTCCCTTGATGAGTCTTCTTTTATTTCTTAGCCCATGTATGTCATTACATATATGTGAGCCACACCCAGTATCCAATACCCAAGTGTCTGAGGAAATAGAATGACAATCAATAACAAAAATATTTGAAGAAGATGGGGCATTGGATGCCTTCTTCTTCTTCATGGACTCAAGATAAATCTTGTAGTTTTTTCGCCAATGGCCCTCCTTGCCACAATGATGACAAGTGCCCTTTTGAGCTGGTTATACCTTTTTAGCCTTTTTCTTCTTTCCCTTCTGCTGTTCCTTTGTCTTCCTCTCAGAACCTTTCTTAGAGGAATCAACTAGCAGCATCATCCCTTGCTCATGCTTCACAGAAGGCTCCACAGTCTTCAACATGTTGAGCAGTACCATAGATGCACCTTCTTGCATCTCAGAGGTGAAGAAGAGCTTGGAGACTTTGAACCTTTCGAATCTCACTTACTCATAAAATAACTCATAAAGATGAAAGACTATGGTATGAGCATCCATATGCTCATGCTGCTTCTGCAGCTTGGGTACCATCGCGGCTAGCATGATGCAAGTCACTTGTTCATAATCACTCACATGTTTCTGATAAGCCAAAAATTGGTCCAGAGTTGCGTTATCACTAGGACGGGTGAGAAGAGGTTCTTCGAGGATATACGCAAGCTTTTCCACCTTGAGAACAATTCTCAAGTTTCTAAGCCAGTCCAAGAAGTTTGACCCAGTCAATTTATTCGAATTCAAAATAGAGCGCAAATTCAAAGACATCATGATCTAGCGATTAACCTAGAAATACAAATCGAGCATATATGAGAAAGATGATTTAAAATGCATCCACATACATTTACAAAATCCCATTCTTTTTTCAAATTTTAAACCCCTAAAATCACTTCGGGAGATCGTAGGTCCATCTCCGAATGGGCTGATATCCAACATAGATATGAATAACCTTGGAGAGAGTCCAACATATTAAGGCAATCTCTTGTCATGATAAGGTTTTGATGTGTGTGGCAAAGGGTTTAAGTTAGGGTGTTATGTTGATTTGATATGTGCGTTGAAGTCATGCAGGACTTAGTAATTCGCACATGGAGTCGTGGCACGTTTCACATCTCATCACTTGGGCCTTGAGTCGGTGAAGGATTGCTTTGCGGAAGTCGTGCGCTTAGAGCATCCGAGGGACCGCCGGACGAGAAGCTTGGAGTGAAGCTGGAGGAAGTAGACTTCGAGGCAAGAGATGCGAAGGAGCATTGCAGAGCCGTGCGCCTGATGCTGCCGAGGGACGTGGCCGCGAACGAAGAGAACTTCGAAGGCGAGGGACTTCGAAGGATGAGAGTGAGCGATTGTAACTCGGAAAGGGGTAGCTCTTAGGTGAAACTTGGCCATTTGGCCAAGTGTCGGATGGGTTTTCCGACACACCGATCAGCCGAGAATGGCGGTTGATCGCCTGAAGCCGATGGTTCGATCGATCGTATAATACCGATTTAGTGCTTGGCGATACCGCCAGGCGATGATCGATGTCGATGGCGATCATCGAGAATGGCGGTTGGTGATCGGGACTGCAGACGCACGAGAATGGAGTCGACTCCATTGAGCACTCGACTGATCGAGCATCAGTCGACTGATGGTAGGATCAGTCAACTGATGCCAATACAGTTGGATGGAATCCAACGTGGAAAGCGGCCGTTATTGGGCAACGACTACGGGATCAGTCGACTGATCGAGGGCATCAGTCGACTGATCTTGTGTCAACGGGAAGAAACCCTCTTCCTCTATAAAAAGAAAGGGGGTGGGGCTTTGGGAGGCTAATGCTTGAGCTCTAAACTTCTCCCAAAGTGCCATACAAGATTCCCTACTCTTCTACTTGTTCTAATCTCTATTCTATTGTAGAAGAGTGATCCTTGTGTAAAAGAGGTTACCTCCACCTAGCTTTGTGCAAAGGAGAGATCTAGTGGATAGATTTGGAAGAGTGATTCACCTTGGACGAATCGGACCGTGGATTAGTGGCTTAGCCATGAACCACGTTACATCTTCTTTGTTAGCGTTTGTATTTTCGTTTATTGCTTTGTCTTTATTGTTTATGCTTCCGCTTGCGCTAACGATTGTGTAGACGAGCAAACGAACGAGAGAATTTCGACATCCATCGTAAGAGGGCTATTCACCCCCCTCTAGCCGGCCAATCGATCTCCCAACAAGTGGTATCAGAGCCAAGGAAAGCTTGTCGAGGACTAACCGCCACAATAAGCAACTTTCAAAATGGCCGGCTCCAACATCCATCCTCCGAAGTTTGAAGGAGAATTCGCTTGGTGGAAGAAGCGAATGGAGGTATTTTTCGAAACGGATTTTGATATTATGATTACAATGGAATCCAGTTTCGTTTTGCCTAGGGATGAAGAAGGGAAGCCAATAGAGAAATCTAGGTGGACCAAAAGGCAAAGGGAAGAGCACCTTGCAAATTCAAAAGCCAAGCATCATTTTTCAATGTGCTCCCCCAACAAGAAATCAACCGAATAGGAGAATGCCTAAGTGCCAAGGAGATGTGGAAGAAGCTAATTGAGCTTCATGAAGGCACATCCGAGGCGAAGCTAGCAAGGAGAGATCTCCTCCGCTCCCAACTATCCAATATTAAATTAGAAAAGGGAGAAAAGGTAACTTCTTTGCATTCTAGATTCAAAGAAATTTTAATTGGACTAACAAGTGTAGGAGAAAGGCTCTCCAATCGCGATATGATAATGAAGGTCATAGATGCTTTCCCCCGATCATCCAAGTGGAGTTCAATGGTGGACTCATTTTACATTTCAAAGAATCTAGAGGTAAGTACTCTAGATGAATTTTTCTCCACTATGGAGTTACATGAATCTAGGCTTGAAGGAATACAAGAAGAGCCAAAAATACAACCTTCAAGGGGAGTAGCATTGTTGGCAAATAAGGGGAAGAAGAAGATAGAGATCTCCTCCTCCTCCAATGACGAAGCGTCTTCCTCCTCCTCCATGGATAGCACCGAAGAAGCCTATATGGTAAGGAGGGTAAGACGTGCTTTAAAAGGTTTTCATTTTCATAAATCAAATGATAGGAATAGAAGACCAAGGGGGAAGGTCATATGCTACAATTGCCAAGGAGAGGGGCACATAAGGGATAATTGTCCCCTCCTAAACAAGAGCAAGGAAGAGAAGAAAAAGAAAGAAGAAAAGAAGAAGAAAAAGGGGAGCAAGAAAAAGAAGGAAGAGGAGAAGAAGACAAAAGAAAAGGGGAAGACCAAAGCTCTAAAGGCAAGGACTTGGGATGACCCATCCTCATCCTCCTCATCATCATCGGATGAGGAGAATGCCTTTGTCACCAATTTGGCCTTGATGGCCTTTGATGACTTGGATTGCTCTTCCTCCGAAAATGAAGGATCAAGCTCAAGAGGAGAGAGCTCAAGTGAAGGGGGAGCTTCTACATCCTCCTCATCCGAAGAAGAAGAAGAGGATATGAAAACTATGGTAACAAATGCCTCTCCTAAGAAAATAGTTTCCATAATTTCTAGTTTAACTAAGGACTTATTTGGAATGAAAAAGAAAAATAAAAGCATGCTTAATCAAATTAAGGCATTGGAAAATAAGCTAGAAAATGCATGCTTAAATGATAATATTTCTTCTAGCTTAAATGATGCATGCTCACATGATCTTTATGTGTCATTAGATGTTAGTGATGCATGTATAAATGAAAATAGGGCCTTAAGGGAAAAGGTAGACTATTTAACAAAAGCCCTAGGAAAATTCACAATTGGCTCCAACACCTTGAACATGATAATTGGGAGTCAAAGGGCAAGTTTCAACAAGAAGGGCCTAGGTTTTAAAGAAAAGAAAAATGAAAAGGCCTACAAATGCCTAATTGCTAGGGGACTAGATAAGAAGAAAGTAATTGCTAGGAAATGGATTCCTAAGGAATTTCTAGTGAACCCCATAGGCAAGAATCTATTTTGGGTTCCAAAATCCATCCTTAAGGGTTAGGAAAACCCTAGGGTAGTCAACCATATGGAATTGACCTATATCATATTTTGGTTGACTTAGGATGGCGGGACAACATTTTTAGAATAGTGTTGGGTGATGATAACGTGCCCATAAATAGATAATAATGCTTAAATCATGATGATTAATGTAATTCCTATGTATGGTTGCAATCATGATTTATGATTTTGAAATTTGGCACATTATCATAAGAAATAGGCTTAAATCATGCTTTAGGTGATATTTTGTTTATTATCATGATATAATACCTAATGCATGATTATTAATTGATGAATACTTGTATTTCATGATCATAATATAGAATTAATTGATATATGCCTTTATGATCATGAGGATTGTTAGGTTGATACTTAACCTTGATAGAATTGTATGAATATAATGGTTAAGTATATACAAATACCCCCTAGGATGCATCTCACACTCACCATAGGCTACCTTGATTGAAAACTTAGCATGAGTGAGATGTTAGGATGATACAAATGTCCACTAATGCCTATGGCATTTAGATGGTCATTTAAAGTATCAAAATAGCAATAATAGACCAATCATGGGGAAGACTTATGTTTAATTCATAGACATATTGCTCAAAGATCATGGTTGGATATTTCATATGTTTTCAAAACAATTTCTTAATCTAAAATCTATGTATTCATGTTTTGAAACAATTCAAAGCAAGACTAGGTGTTAAAATGGATACTCTTATGATCAAAAACCTAGTAGCTTTTAAAGCTTTTGGATTTTTGGCAAATACGTAGAAATATAATGATTTTTCATGAAAACCTATTTTTCACTGATAGATATACTTAAAAGAAATGTGTTCCCCAAATTTCATGATTTTTCGAATTTTTTGGAATTTTTAAAGCATTTCTGAAATTCGGTCCGAAAATTAGGAAATCCTGAAAATCATGTGCCAGTCGACTGGTATCTGAACCAGTCGACTGATGGCCTGTAAATCAGACTAGTTGAGGCCGAATTCAAGTTTTAGAGCAATTTTTGGTATTCTTCCTTCTATTATACTTGATGCTATGAGTTTTTAACTTAGTGTTAATCTTTTTGATGGTGTCAAAGGGGGAGAGATAATTATGTTTAAGTAAATTGTGATAGGGGAAGGGAGAAATTGTTAAAAAGTGATAGGGGGAGAAATTTAAATTGTATGGGGAGTTTCATGGATTAAGGGGGAGTTGCATGTTGCTATATCATGTTTTATGTTTACATGCTTTCTTACCTTAGAAATTTTTATCAAATGTTTTTACCTAACTTAAACGGATTGTCACACATCAAAAAGGGGGAGACTATTAGGGCAATCTCTTGCCATGATAAGGTTTTGATGTGTATGGCAAAGGGTTTAAGTTAGGGTGTTATGTTGATTTGATATGTGCGTTGAAGTCATGCAGGACTTAGTAATTTGCACATGGAGCCGTGGCAAGTTTCACATCTCATCACTCGGGCCTTGAGTCGGTGAAGGATTGCTTTGCGGAAGCCGTGCGCTTGGAGCATCCGAGGGACCGCCGGACGAGAAGCTTGGAGTGAAGCCGGAGGAAGTAGACTTCGAGGCAAGAGACGCGAAGGAGCGTTGCAGAGTCGTGCGCCTGATGCTGTCGAGGGACGTGGCCGCGAACGAAGAGAACTTCGAAGGCGAGGGACTCCGAGGGATGAGAGTGAGCAATTGTAACCCAGGAAGGGGTAGCTCTTAGGTGAAACTTGGCCATTTGGCCAAGTGTCGGATGGGTTTTCCCGATACTCACCGATCGCCAGGAATGGCATCGCTTCCAATCGATGGGTCGATCGACTGGTATAATACCGATTTAGTGCTTAGCGTCGATCGCCAGATCGGGCAATGATCGATCGACAAATAGCCAACCGCCAGGAATGACAAATGATCGATGGATCTGCACGGCAGAATGGAGTCGACTCCATTGAGCACTCGACTGATCGAGCATCACGATCGATGGTAGGATCACCGATCGATGCCACATCGCTGGATGGAATCCAATGTGGAAAGCGGCCTATTATTGGCGGCTCACGGATCACGACCGATCGAGGGCATCACCGACCGATCTGTGTCAACAAGAAGAAACCCTCTTCCTCTATAAAAAGGAAGGGGGTGGGACTTTGGGAGGCTAATGCTTGAGCTCTAAACTTCTCCCAAAGTGCCATACACGATTCCCTACTCTTCTACTTGTTATAATCTCTATTCTATTGTAGAAGAGTGATCCTTGTGTAAAAGAGGTTACCTCCACCTAGCTTTGTGCAAAGGAGAGATCTAGTGGATAGATTTGGAGGAGTGATTCACCTTGGACGAATCGGACCGTGGATTAGCGGCGTAGCCGTGAACCACGTTACATCTTCTTTGTTAGCATTTGTATTTTCGTTTATTGCTTTGTCTTTATTGTTTATGCTTCCGCTTGCGCTAACGATTGTGTAGACGAGCAAACGAACGAGAGAATTCCGACATCCATTGTAAGAGGGCTATTCACCCCCCTCTAGCCGGCCAATCTATCTCCCAACACAACAAGCCATTCATAGCTACAATGGTAGGTATCATGTATACCGATTGTATATCACATATATGCAACTATCACAATGTGCTATCAACTAATTGAATGTTCACACATACATCAGGTTGTTAACTCATTAACAAGTATGCATCATATGCATAGTACCCAACTTCACCTCCCTTCACATCAACCTTGGAGAGAGTCCAACAAGCCGATGCTCCAGGTTAAATCCAACCCATTAATCGAGAAATAGTTTTAATATAGTTAGAGCGCATTCAACCAATTAGCCCAGCTTGGAGAGAGTCCAACAACCAAAGCTAACGATTGACCTCTGACTCTTACCATATTAATATTAAACTATTCCATGGTTGGAACATGTTCAGGTTCGAGCCGGGCTTGGAGAGAATCCAACAACCCAAACAAGAAATATAACTCTGGTTCCAACCATATTAATGGAAGGTGTAGGCTTTAATATTATGTAAGGGTTTTAATGTCTCATCCTCTTTGCATGCAAATAACTATTATCTACATAGCATGACATACATCTACATGTCATGACACGCATGGCATAATGATATGCATCTAATGCAATTACATGACATACTATTATGGCATGTACAATTATTTCCTTATTTGTCATAACTGTTTGTGAAAGCCCTAGAGCCAATCATATGATGATTGTTGTATGGACTTTATTGTATCATATTCCTATTTATAAAGGCATGGTTATTATATTTACTTGTATTGGTGCCAAATAACTAAATATAATAATGTCCTTGAGTAGTAGGTTCTTATCTATATCAATCGATTGGTTGAATCGATAATGAGATGATATAGAGAACACTACTCTTAATCATTCCTAGTCGAGTATTAACATTCAGGGACAATGTTAATGCATAGAGACTAGCATGTAGGTCAACAAGATGACTTGATCTCACAAGTCATGGATATGAGATATCAAGTTGACACATGGGTATGCATTGGAGAATGTATACTGAATGACCCGCCATGAGAAAGTATCATGGATCGTTATATGAGTGTCATATACTTTCTCATGTGGCTATTAGTATGACTATTAGTCCTTAGACCTGAAGTCACCATGGTTCCCTACATAAGGAGTTGCATACTTTGGCTTCGTCAAACGTCACCCGTAAATGGGTGGACTATAAAGGCGATTACTGGGTATGTAACGAATTATGCGGAGGGATGTGAGGGATGTGAGTGATGTAGATGGGATCTATCCCTCCTATATGACGGGGGTGACATCGATATTCTTGATAGAGTGAGACCACGAAGTGCATGGCCATGCCCAAATGAGTCAATATGAGATATTGAGCTCATTTGATTAGAGTGAGTCTACTTGGAGTTCAAGATTTAGATTGTACCAAGGATGACACGGTCTATGCCTCGATTGGTCAATCTAGATGTCAAGGATAGAGGGACATTGTCACATATTGTGAGAGTCACAATTAGTAGTCACAAAGGTGATGTTGGAGCTCAACATTCTTGTAACTTGGGTAGCAATGATGTGTTGCTAGATACCGCTCATTGCTTATGTTCCTAAATTGGTTTAGGGACATTGCCAACGTTACAAGAACCTATAGGGTCACACACATAAGAGCAATTAGATGGAGATTAGGTTCATATGATGAACCATGAGGATTAGGTTCATGGGATGAACCAAATTGGATTAAGAGTAATCCAAATTAGACTAATTGAGTTAGACTCAAGTTGATTCAAGTGTTGAATGAGTCTAATTGAGATTTGATTCATCAAATCAATTTAAATTAATGAATAGAGATTCATTATATTAAATTGACTTGAGTCAAGTGGTTAGATTTGATCAACCATGGGAGATTAGAGGTCAAGTTTGACTTGACTGGAGAGGGAAGATGAAAGGTCAAGTTTGACTTGACCAAATGCCATGTCATGATGATGACTAGGCATGGGCGGCCAATGATGATGCTCCACATCATCATTGACTTTGTCAATTGGTGCCACCTCATGAGGAGACCAGGACATGGGAGTTACATGCATGCATGTAACTCTCCTCTCCGTGGCCCACTTTAGGGGTTTCATTAGGGGAATTCATTTGATGAGTTACTCTAATTACTTCATCTTCAACCTTGGAACCTTTCCTCTCAAGCTCTCCCTCTCCTTCCTCATCTTGCCGAGACACCCTAGGAGTGCTAGCACACTCAAGTGTGTTTTTCTTCCACCTATTGCTTGTGTGGATACCATAGAGGAGTGTGCACTTGACACTCTCGAGTTCCGGCGGACTTTTGGACGAGCAGGATTTGCGAAGGGCATCGCATCGAGGGTAATGATCTTATCTCTTAGATCTAAGGTAGATCTAGGATTTTTATACAAGCACATACATGTTTTGTTTTAATACTTCTTCGCACGGATCCGTGGCCGGGGGCTTCCGAGGTTTCCGCAACGCAAAGCGGTTTTGCGGCTCGGAAAAACCTAACTGGTATCGAGCCACGTCACGAAGCATGTATGTGTTTCATTTTTGTTGTTTTTATATTAGATATAAAAATTACAGATTTATATGTTTCTGTAAATTTTCTTATTTTATAGAATTTTTGGGTATTTTTCTCGTAGAGTCGAAGCAACGAGTGTTGGGACACTCGTAGGCTTCAACCGTCGAGAAAAACTCTCCGAATCGGCGAGTTCTCGCTTTAGGTTTTTGGGACAGCGACTTAAGTCGCTGTAAGATCATTGTAGGGACACTCGCGAAGTTTATTTTGCGAGTAGGGGCGCTGCCCCTATCCCCTAAAGGGGCCATGTCCCGCGATCGCGCCCGGAAACCGCTTAGCGGGACCGTTACGGAGAGTTGACTCATAAATTCGAAATAAATTAGGAAAAATTATAGAAATTTCTGTAAAAATACATAATTTAGAATTATGTATAATTCTGTGATTTTCATGGCCCAATAACCCAATTGGATTGGATTAAGTGTGTTGTAATTCATAATACGGCCTGCGTGCCGTTTTGTGGTTGTGCGTGTTGTAAAGTGTTTGCGACCTGCGCGTCGCACCTATTCTTTTAATATTCTAGTTATAAATAGTTTTAGACTCGAATGTAACTCGAGTTTCGTATTTGTAATGTACAAAAATGGAGTGGTGGAAAGTCCACTTGAAGACGAGCTTACGAGAAGGGTGACGACGACACATGGCGGTCAAAGGAAGCGCTTGGAGAAGCCGCTAGCCTTAGGTTGACCGTCCGATCTTCTCATTGGCTTGAGAAGATCGTAGTAGGGCCATGACTATATCACATTTAATGATATATATATATGTTGATATATATATGTATATTTAATTGATTTTGCTTGTATGTATGTGATGCATGCTAGTAGAAACATGTTTGTATGTATATGATGCATGCTAGGTTAATTTTATTGTATGTATATGATGCATGCTAGAATAATTAATGTATGTATATGATGCATGCTAATATAGGATAATAAAGGCCTAAATGCGTATAAGATACACATTACGATTAGATTAGATCATAATCGAATCAACTCGAAAATGCCTCG
This sequence comes from Wurfbainia villosa, assembly GCA_025175895.1. Classification (NCBI taxonomy): domain Eukaryota; kingdom Viridiplantae; phylum Streptophyta; class Magnoliopsida; order Zingiberales; family Zingiberaceae; genus Wurfbainia; species Wurfbainia villosa. The sequence goes on along the minus strand of CM046004.1, from coordinate 20,189,835 downwards.
AGCCTTGATACCCATCACTACCTCGATCATTTGTTGTTGTTGAATCGCCAAAGCGAGCAACGCATATTATCTTGGTAGGGTGCGGAGGGACAATCTTGGTCCCGCCTATCACGACTCGGGTTAGAGTAAGCTCAATTAGATTGAGCAAAACTAGTTAACTCAATTGGATCGAGTAGAACTATAGGCATATTCCAATCGTTGGAAAGATAGGTTAAGATCGCATTTACACTAAATCTTGGGCGATTTAGCCAAAGCTAACTCAAGGTCTTTTGTAAATGTGGGTCTTAGTCCTATAAACAAGAGTTGCATAGAGATGTAATCGGTAATGTGTTACCCACCGATCGTACTAAGTCTTGGGCGATTTAGCCAAAGCTAACTCAAGGCTTAGTATGATGTGGATCTTGTCCCGTAAGAATTATAGCTAGTTTGTATGAATCTAGTAAAAGTGGTTTGACCACATCCATAACTCGATTCTACAAAATTCCTATAATTTAGTGGGAGCATCATTTTATTAAAGGCCTAATTAAATGATAAAAGGAATATGATATTAATCCTCTGCATTGTATGTTGTAGATTACTATGTCAACAAACACGAACACTCTCTCTCTCTGCGATCTGTCCTTGAGAAGGACAAGCTCAATGGAGCAAATTTCTGGGTGTACAGAACACGAGAATTGTTCTCACCCCAAGAAAGGAAGTCAGACGTCTGGGCAGCCCATTCCGGAGGCACCTCTGCCAATGCCTCACGAGTGACAAAGATGCTTACAAGAAGCATCAAGATGATGCATTAGATGTGTCATGTCTAATGCTGCGACCATGAACTCGAGCTTGAAGCAACACGAGTTCATGAATGCTTATGATATGGTTGGACATCTTCTCAACTATATCAAGGACAAGCTAGGCATGAGAGATATGAAGTCTCTAAGGCATTATTTGGGTCCAAAATGCAAGACGGGACTCCGTGAGGTACATATGTACTCAAGATGATTGTGCGTAGAAAACCTACAAAATTTGGGATTCCCACTTGGCCAAGACCTAATCTTGCAATCTTTGCCAAGAGCCTTCGATCAATTTGTCATGAATTATAACATGAATGAAATTGATAAGCCATTACTGAAATGCTCAAAGATGTTGAGAAGCAGAGCTTAACCTTAAGAAGGGTAAATCGACACCATTTTGATGGTGCGTAAAAGAAAGGCAAGGGCAAGCCTAAAGGTAAGGGAAAGTCCCAAGCCAAGGGCAAAGGCAAAGAACTTAAACCCAAAGGAGGGGTAGCTAAGGAAGGGGCTTGCTTCTACTGTAAGGAAGCAGAACACTGGAAGCGTAACTGCAAGGCATACCTGGAAGATCTTAAGAAGAAGAGAAGTGAGACTTCTACTTCAGGTATAAATGTTATAGAAGTCAATCTATCTATTTCTTCATCATGGGTATTAGATCTGGGATGTGCATCTCACATTTGTACCAATGTGCAAAATGAGAAATAGCAAGGCATTGACAAAGGGCGAGGTGGACCTACGAGTAGGCAATGGAGCAAGGGTTCTTTGCTTATGATCTATCTCGCCCTCTGGGCTTATACTAGAATTAGATGAATATTGTTATGTGCCTGCCTTAACTAAGAACATCATTTCAATTTCTTGTTTGGACAAGAAAGGATTTTCATTTATAATAAAGAATAAATGTTGTTCAGTTTATTTAAATGATATGTTCTATTGTAGTGCACCTCTAATGAACGGACTCTACTTTCTAGACTTAGAGAGCCCTATCTATAACATAAGTACCAAGAGGTTCAAATCAAATGAGTTGAACCAAACCTATCTCTGGCATTGTCGCAGGTCACATAAATGAGAGTCGCTTATCTCTCCATAAGGATGGGTGCTAGACTCATTTGATTTTGAATCATATGAGACATGCGAGTCTTGCCTTTTAGGCAAGATGACCAAGACTCCCTTTAGTGGACATAGCGAAAGAGCAACAGATTTGTTGGGACTTATACATAGTGATGTATGTGGTCCTTTCAATGTTGCTAGAGGTGGTTAAGTGTACTTCATTACATTCTTTAGATGACTTCGATATGGTTATGTGTATCTTATGACACATAAATCAATCCTTTGAAAAGTTCAAAGAATTCAAGAATGAAGTACAAAACCCGGCAAGAGTATTAAGATACTTGATCGGATCGAGGTGGTGAATACCTTAGCCATGAGTTTCGTGACTATCTAGTGAGTGTGGATTCTATCCCAACTCACTCCTCCCTGGAACACCACGGTGGAATGGTGTATCCGAAAGGAGGAATCGTACCTATTGGATATGGTACGATCTATGATGAGTCACACAGATCTTCCTATATCCTTTTGGGGATATGCTCTGGACACGACCTTTACCCTTAACTGTACCATCCAAGGTCAGGTAAAGACACCATATACGATATGGACAGGGAAAAATCCCAAGATGTCTTTTATGAGGATTTGGGGTTGTGAGATTTACGTTTGACGTCAAGTCTCAGACAAACTGGGACCCAAATCCGATAGGTGCTATTTTGTTGGATATCCCAAGTCTACAAAGGGATATTACTTCTACATTCCCAGTCAGCACAAAGTGTTTGTGGCAAAGACTGGGGTTTTTCTAGAAAGGGATTTTGTTTCTAGAAAAACTAGTGGGAGCACCTTCGATCTTGAAGAAATTCAAGATAAGGACCATAGCACTGAGGCCTTGATGGAGGTTGAACAGGAACCACAAAGTGTTGTGGGTGATGAGGTTGTTGCACAAAGAGTTGTGGAACAACCACCTGTTCAAGTAGACATACCTCTTCGCAGGTCTGATAGGGTACGTCGTCAGCCTGAGAGATACTCATTTCTCTTGTCTGACCATGATGACGTTATGCTCATTGAGAATGAGCCTACCTCCTATCAGGAAGCTGTGATGAGCCCAGATTCTGAGAAATGGCTAGACGCCATGAGATCCGAAATGGAATCCATGTACACTAACCAAGTATGGACTTTGGTTGATCCACCTGAAGGGGTCAAACCCATTGGGTGTAAGTGGGTCCTTAGGAGAAAGACTGACATGGATGGACTTACGCATACCTATAAGGGCCGATTGGTGGCTAAAGGTTTCAAGCAAATTCATGGTATTGACTATGATGAAACCTTTTCTCCAGTGGCGATGTTTAAGTCCATTCGGATCTTGCTTGCTATTGCAGCATACCACGATTATGAGATCTGGCAGATGGATGTCAAAACCGCGTTTGAATGGAAACTTACTCGAGGATGTGTACATGACACAACCTCGAGGGTTTTGTAGATCCACGATATCGGGAAGGTATGCAAGCCGCAAAGGTCCATTTATGGGCTAAAGCAAGCTTCTGAGCCGAATCTTCGATTCGATGATGCGATCAAACAGTTTGGTTTAATCAAGAATGAAGATCAACACTGAGTCTACAAGAGGGTTAATGGGAACACAGTTGTGTTCCTTGTATTGTATGTGGATGACATACTACTCATTGGGAATGACATCCCTTCGCTACTGATGCAGAAGACTTGGGGGCGTGCTTCTTAATGAAGGACTTAGGTGAAGCAAAGTATTCTAGGCATCAAGATCTATAGAGATAGATCTAAGAGATTGCTTGGCCTAAGTCGAGTACATACATTGACACGGTATTACTTGGTTTGCCATGCGAGAATTCCAAGAAAGGACTTCTGGATGTCACATGGTGTGAGTCTTTCAAGACTCAAAGTCCCTCTTCTAGAGAGGAGAGAGACATGGATAAGATCCCTTATGCATCCGCTATAGGATCTATCATATGCACGTCTCTCTGTGTCTCGTATGCTTTGAGCATGACGAGTAGATACGATCGGATCCGGTGAGCGTCAGCATCGATAGCAATCAAGAATATTCTTAAGTACTTGAGAAGGACTAAAGAATATTTCTTGATATTTGAGGCGATGAGGAGCTAGGCGTAAAGGGTTACAGATGCCGGCTTCCAAACCGACTGTGATGATTATAGATCGCAATGTGGTTCGTATTTTGCTTGAATAGGTAGCTGAGTGGAAGAGTTCCAAGCAGACCACAGTTATTGATTCTACAATGAGGCCGAATATATCGGTGCTTCCATCTCATTCGTGAGATTGTCGATCGAGGAGATGTGAAGATTTGAGTACCCACAGAGGCTAACATCGCAGATCCCTTGACCAAGGCTTTGACACGTAAAAGCATGATGGTCACTAGGTCATTGGGTATTAGATACTACGGTGATTGGCACTAGTGCTAGTGGGAGATTGTTAGTGAAAGCCCTAGAGCCAATCATATGATGATTGTTGTATGGACTTTATTGTATCATATTCCTATTTATAAAGGCATGGTTATTATATTTACTTGTATTGGTGCCAAATAACTAAATATAATAATGTCCTTGAGTAGTAGGTTCTTATCTATATCAATCGATTGGTTGAATCGATAATGAGATGATATAGAGAACACTACTCTTAATCATTCCTAGTCGAGTATTAACATTCAAGGACAATGTTAATGCATAGAGACTAGCATGTAGGTCAACAAGATGACTTGATCTCACAAGTCATGGATATGAGATATCAAGTTGACACATGGGTATGCATTGGAGAATGTATCTTGAATGACCCATGAGAAAGTATCATGGATCGTTATATGAGTGTCATATACTTTCTCATGTGGCTATTAGTATGACTATTAGTCCTTAGACCTGAAGTCACCATGGTTCCCTACATAAGGAGTTGCATACTTTGGCTTCGTCAAACGTCACCCGTAAATGGGTGGACTATAAAGGCGATTACTGGGTATGTAACGAATTATGCGGAGGGATGTGAGTGATGTAGATGGGATCTATCCCTCCTATATGACGGGGGTGACATCGATATTCTTGATAGAGTGAGACCACGAAGTGCATGGCCATGCCCAAATGAGTCAATATGAGATATTGAGCTCATTTGATTAGAGTGAGTCTACTTGGAGTTCAAGATTTAGATTGTACGAGGATGACACGGTCTATGCCTCGATTGGTCAATCTAGATGTCAAGGATAGAGGGACATTGTCACATATTGTGAGAGTCACAATTAGTAGTCACAAAGGTGATGTTGGAGCTCAACATTCTTGTAACTTGGGTAGCAATGATGTGTTGCTAGATACCGCTCATTGCTTATGTTCCTAAATTGGTTTAGGGACATTGCCAACGTTACAAGAACCTATAGGGTCACACACATAAGAGCAATTAGATGGAGATTAGGTTCATATGATGAACCATGAGGATTAGGTTCATGGGATGAACCAAATTGGATTAAGAGTAATCCAAATTAGACTAATTGAGTTAGACTCAAGTTGATTCAAGTGTTGAATGAGTCTAATTGAGATTTGATTCATCAAATCAATTTAAATTAATGAATAGAGATTCATTATATTAAATTGACTTGAGTCAAGTGGTTAGATTTGATCAACCATGGGAGATTAGAGGTCAAGTTTGACTTGACTTGAGAGGGAAGATGAAAGGTCAAGTTTGACTTGACCAAATGCCATGTCATGATGATGACTAGGCATGGCCGGCCAATGATGATGCTCCACATCATCATTGACTTTGTCAATTGGTGCCACCTCATGAGGGAGACCAAGGGACATGGGAGTTACATGCATGCATGTAACTCCCTCTCCTTGAAGTGGCCGGCCACTTTAGGGGTTTCATTAGGGGAATTCATTTGATGAGTTACTCTAATTACTTCATCTTCAACCTTGGAACCTTTCCTCTCAAGCTCTCCCCCTCTCCTTCCTCATCTTGCCGAGACACCCTAGGAGTGCTAGCACACTCAAGTGTGTTTTTCTTCCACCTATTGCTTGTGTGGATACCATAGAGGAGTGTGCACTTGACACTCTCGAGTTCCGGCGGACTTTTGGACGAGCAGGATTTGCGAAGGGCATCGCATCGAGGGTAATGATCTTATCTCTTAGATCTAAGGTAGATCTAGGATTTTTATACAAGCACATACATGTTTTGTTTTAATACTTCTTCGCACGGATCCGTGGCCGGGGGCTTCCGAGGTTTCCGCAACGCAAAAAGCGGTTTTTGCGGCTCGGAAAAACCTAACAATAACTATTTATGGAAATAAATTATATTTGAGATTTGATTCCCCAAATCAAATCATGATTAAATTAGGAAACAAATTTCCAAATCTAATCACATATTTTATTTATAGAAAGTCTTAATTAAGGAAAGTCAAATTTAATTTAGGAAACAAATTTCCTAAATTGTCAAAACTATTTATGGAAATAAAATATGTTTTAGATTTGATTCCCAAATCAAATCATGATTAAATTAGGAAACAAATTTCCAAATATAATCACGTATTTTATTTATGGAAAGTGTTAATTTCCATAAATACTTCTAAACTTTCCAAAAGTAGAAGATTTCCATAAACACTTCTAAACTTTCTAAAATTAGAAAATTTCCATAAATACTTCTAAACTTTCCAAAAGTAGAAAATTTTCATAAATACAATTACGACTAACGTAAAACAATTTTTTGATTATGTTGAAACACAACCTGGGCTCTAATACCACTGTTGGGTTTTCGGCACCGCGGCGAGTGTGTGTTCGAACATATTTCGTAAACATGTGGACAATGGAAGAATTAAAAAGTAATAAATATAATTTATTATAACACACACATCACACGCATGCATAGTACAACATGTGTAGACATAATCACAATTTCAAATTTTGCAATAAAAGGAAATTATGCTAGTTATACCTGACGTATTACGTGCAGCGGGAATGACATCAACCGGAGCAACTCTCTCTAGAATTGCCTCTATCCGTATCCACGCCGAGTACCATCGAGATAGCTTCGCCAAGCTACGAGCCTCATCTTCGTAGGAGTCACTAGCCTCATGTCGAAGACGATGTGATTGAGAGAAGATCATAATCCGAATCAAAATTCGAATTTGTAAATGAGTCCCCAAAACTCGCTTCTCCGGAGAAGTATTCGTCAACTGATTGATGAATCCTTGGTCCTCCACCTATGAGGATTACCGGAGATCGAATCCCCGGCAAGGTAGACACTGTCGGAGCTCCAAACATTATTCAAATGACGCTCCGACATGAAAGGAAACAAGCTGTCCAGAAAACTGGACAGCTTGGTGGAGGATTTGCGTCGGCCCAAAGGAGGAAGGCCGGCTGCACCTTGGTCACCGGAGCCAAGGGATGTCACTGGAGGGTCGTCGGTAGTAGTAGGTGGTCGGCGACATCTGGTGGCGTTGGCAGCAGCAGCTGCAAGAGGCGGTAGCAAGGTTGGGTGGCAACCTTGTTGGGCGGCGGCAAGGAGAAGAGAGGGAGAGGAGAGGAAGAAAAGTTTTTCCAAAATAAAGTTTGGGCTCTCCAAAAACCTAACAGTGTTTTTATAGAGCCCATGTTTCTTAACCATTAAGAAAACTTCTCCTTAGAGTTATTGGTTCATAACCAAAACCCGTTAACCCACTCCAATAACTTAAGTTAAAATAAACCGAACCGAGTTGGTCTATTTTAAGTTAAAACGAACAGAACCAACTTTGGTTCATTCGTTTAAAACAAACCGAACCCCTTTGGTTTATTCTCCACCATTGGATTAGAACCAAACCAATTTGGTTTATCCATCATGTCTTCATAAGGCTCAGCCCATCCATGCTTCCATTGCGACTGAAACAGTTTCATGCTCGCTCCTTGTTTGGTCCAACCAAACCTAGTTTCTCTCGATATGAGAATCTCATTCTCAAGCTCATTTTAAATCCTTCGGATTATGATCATTGTGTAGGGATGTATACTTAAAAGTCTATTTTTTTTTGTATGAACATCTTTATTTTGAAATAAGAATCACATGATCATTGTTTGCATATTTTTATGGTTATGCAATATTGTCTAATACGTTACATTGTAGATAACATGGTGTGTGGTGTCACACGGGAGATCATGTTATCGGCTCCTTGTAAAGTATAAGTAAAGGCTCACAACCGAGATGGCTTTGGACAAACCATCGGAATGGTTGTAGTGTGATTTGGTATTGGTTTGTCTTGACCATAGAATCACACTAGTGCACTTTGTGTGTATTGAGCAGGACCAACAAAGAGGTGATTCGATTTATTGCTGACTACATAATCGAATCGGACCTCAGATATTATTTAGTACATGCTCTTAATCCCGATATAATAACGGGCACATATACTTGGTACTCATCTCTTTGATTCATCAATGGGCGAGATTTATAGATTAAATCGATAGACTCGGTAAGTTGGGAGATGATATTATTTATATGGTGTGCCGTTGATTATAGGAGGAAACCGTGTCCTATATATTAGGATGATGATGTCCCCTTGAGGAGCTCATAAGGTTCATCATGTAAACCCTGCAGGTGGACTTGGTCCGGCATGATGAAAAGGTTGAGTGGTACTACTCAAGGAGTTAGATGTTGATTAATTAATGGTTAGTAAATTAATTAATTGACAGACATTCGAGATCTTAAACACGGGGAGAAAATGTACAAATAATATATGGATCCCATATTATCATATGGGGGTTGGTGAGGTAGATCAATGATGGACCTTTAGTGGATTGGATCATCATTAGTGGATCGGACTTTATGTGGGCTTGATCCATGGGTGGCCAAGACCCAACTCCTCCTCATGGTCCCTAATGTAGCCTATTAACACCTCATGATGCTTAGATCCAAAGGATAGAAACAAATCTCGAGATCCAAAGGTAGAGATTAAATCTCTAGATCCGACGGTTGAGATTAAAACTCTAGATCCGACGGTTGAGATTAAATCCCTAGAACCAATGGATGAGATTAATTCATGGCTTATCCCTAACTCTATAAAAGGATGGCATGGAGTTGGCTTGGAAAACAATTGAAGAGAGCTAGGGTTTTTGGAGTTGGCGGCAAGGTTAGGAATTAGGGTTTGGAGCTTGGGCGGCACCTATTAAGGAAAGTCTTTCCTTAGTTGTTCTTCTTCCCAAGTCACGGCGCCCATCTTCTTCCTTCCAGACCTTGGCCAGCGTCCAAAACAAGCCTTCTCCTTCTCCTTGGCCGGTGGAACAAAGGTTTAGGGTTTTCCCTTGGAGCTTTTGGCCGGCCACACCCAAAACTCCTTCTCTTTCCTTCTTTTGTTGGCCGGCGGCAAGGATACTCCTTGCTTCTTGTTGGCTGGTTTTAGGGAGGTAAATATCCTTGTTTCTATTCTTTCTCTTGCTTTGGAAGAGCAAGGAAGGAAGTGTTACGATCTAGGAGCTTCAACTTTTGGTGGATCGTCGCCCACACGACGTCCAAAAGGAGGAAGGTCATACATTAGAAGACTAGGAGGTATACCTATTCTTCTTTCTCATTTATTCATTGCTTGTATTTATTTTTGATTTATGTGCATGTTATATTTCTGTAAATGGCTAAATAATACTTGGATCCCGAGTATAAACACAAAAACCGACGATCCGGACATCGTCTATTCCGCGGCTACTCGTAGAATAGAGGATGGTTGCTTGAACAACTAGTTTGTTCAAGTGACCTCTCTAAACGAATAGCACGACGATGACTTGGTTGCTTTGGGAATCCCTTTTGTCTAGGATTAAATTTTTAATCCGGGGACATCGAAGGGATCACCATGGTCAAGCAACCGAGGCGAAGGGGAAGCGAAGTTTCCCCTCACGGATCAACCCCAACATTTGGTATCAGAGCCAAGGTTTCCAGTTTTGTGTGTTTAGGATTCGGTTAATTTTTATGCACTTTTTCATATATTATATGTGTCGGATAATAGTAGGATATGCATAGTTTAACTCTTTGGTTGCAGGCATAAGATCCGACTATTATGGCATGTGTGTGTATGTGATTGTATGTGTGTAAATGTTTATTTTGTTGAATCCTCGGGGTTGACGAGGCTAGTATTTAGTTTTTGTAAATTAAATACGGCATTGTTTAGCCGCTCTTTATTTTATTTTACTTTCGATCTAGATTTCATGTACACTCCCTCGTGGAGTATAGGATCGATGGATGTAAATTAAAATAGGATTTAGTCTCGGCTCGGATCTCCGGATGGCTCGTACATGGCGTAGGAGGAGCGGACGAGATGGCGATGCGACGGGAGTCATATTGAAGACAAAAGCCATAATAGTTGGAAAATAATTTATTTTTCATATTTATTGTTTTTTGTTAAGATATGCATGTCGTAGGCTAGGAAAATTCCTCAATTTTAAATTACTAAGTGGGAGAGGGATATTTTTATAAATTCCCGCGGCCTCCATTACAATTTGACAAGTGATGCAAACAAACTTGCGCGTCGGCTCTGAGTGCCTTCCTCCCCATCGGATGGGTTTGTTTGCGGATCACAAGGTCGAATATGGTTATAGGAAATTATCAAGGAGCGTGTGTACTTGCCCATCGTAAGGCACATAACCCAAGATAATTACCTTGGTACCGAGTAATGGTGAACACTTAGATACAAATATAAGTATCCTCCCCATCGGAGTCACTGCCTTTATTTGTAGGGCCAAAGAGGAACCAACTATTAATTTTACTTGTCAAAAAGTTAGGTTGACAAGATAGTAAAATTAATGGCTAAAAACCTCCTCTTACAAATGTAGAATTCGTATACGTCCACACTATCGTGGCATACGATATTCTCGGTGTTTTGAGGTGTTGGTTGATTTTAAAAATTTTATTGTTTGAGGAATCAATAATTTTTTGAAATCTAATGTTTTGATTTATGTGATTCTTAGGTTTTCTTTCAAAATGACTTTCAACCCACTTGCTGTGATACTGAAAGAGAACAAACTTACTGGACCCAACTATGTAGATTGGAAGAGGAATCTAGATATTGTCTTGACTACTGAGGAATACAAATATGTACTCCTCGAAGAGTGCCCTCCCAAGCCTGCAGATAATTCTGGGGAAAAGGAGAGAGAGAGCTATAGGAAGTGGAACAAGGCCGATGAGATGGCACGGTGTTACATTTTGGCATCTATGTCAAATGTACTCCAACATCAGCATCAAGCCATGCCCACTGCCTATGAGATGATGCTCAATCTCAAGGAGCTTTTTGGACATCAGAATCGGGCTGCGAGGCAAGAAGCCATGAGAAACTTGATGACGACCACCATGATCGAGGGAACACCCGTGAGGGATCATGTTCTCAAGATGATGGCTCATTTGAATGAGCTGGAGGTCCTAGGAGCTGAGATCGATGGGGAAACCCAGGTCGATATCATACTCCAGTCTCTGCCTAGGAGTTTTGAGCAGTTTCGCCTCAACTACAACATGAACAAGAGGTTGTATTCATTGGCAAAACTTCTGACATAACTCCAGGCGGCAGAGGGACTATTTCGTCAGAGTGCTCAGGCGCATGCTGTGATGACCCAGAAAGTTTCTACTTCTAAACCGAAAGGCAAGAAGAAGAAGAAACAAATCGGGGCAAAGGCGATGGGAAGTACTCAGGGAGCAGTGAAGAAGCCGAAAGGCAAGTGCTTCACTTATGTAGCGATCGACCTGGAAGAAGGACTGCCCCAACCGCAAGAACAAAGGTATATCTTTTGGTCTAGTCGTTGAAACATGTTTAGCAGTGTTATCTACCGGCACCTGGTGTGTAGATATGAGAGCCACTGATCATGTCTGCAATACATTGCAGGGGTTCCAGGAAACCAGACGACTGGCTGAGGGGGAGATTACCGTGTACTTGGGCGATGCCACGAAGGTGGCGGCTGTTGCAGTGGGAGATGTTCATTTATCTTTTGAGAAAAATAAACTTTTGGTTCTTAAGAATTGCCTTTATGTACCCTTATTTAGAAAGAATTTAATTTCAGTTTCTAAATTATTTATGGATGGATATTCTATTTCTTTCAATGACAGAGTTGTTATAAAAAGAAATAGGGACATTATCTGTTCGGGTACATTGATAGGAAATTTGTACACACTGGAACCAAAATCTCCCACGATACAAATTGAAGTTAATAACTCATCTTCTAATTCCAATAAGAGAAAAGAACCTTCGAAGATGAACCAAACATATCTTTGGCATCTTAGGCTTGGTCACATTAACCTAAGCAGAATTCAAAGGTTGATAGCTGATGGTGTGAGTTCATTAATGGTGGAGGATCTCCCAACCTGTGAATCTTGCTTGGAGGGTAAGATGACCAAGAGGCCTTTTAAGGCCAAGGGGTATAGAGCCAAAGATGTGTTAGAATTGGTTCATTCTGATTTGTGTGGTCCTATGTCAATCTAGGCTAGAGGTGGTTTTGAGTATTTCGTCTCTTTTATAGACGATTACTCAAGATATGGATACATTTACCTGATGCGCCGCAAGTCTGAATGCTTTGACAAGTTCAAAGAATTCAAGGCTGATGTGGAGAAACGTCAAGGTAAAAGTATCAAAACACTACGATCTGATCGTGGTGGTGAGTACCTCTTAGGAGAGTTTAGGAACTACTTATCAGAGGCAGGGATTCAATCCCAATTGACTGCACCTGGCACACCCCAGCAGAATGGTGTAGCAGAGCGAAGGAATAGGATTCTTATGGAGATGGTTAGATCGATGATGAGTTATTCTGACTTGCCAGATTCGTTCTGGGGATATGCTCTAGATACGGCGGTATACATTCTGAACTTGGTTCCATCTAAATCAGTGCCTTCTACTCCCACAGAGTTGTGGACTAGGCGAAAGCCTAGTCTAAGACATATTCGGATATGGGGGAGTCCAGCACATGTGCTAAAGGCAGATGCTGGCAAGTTGGAACCTCGTACAGAAGTACGATTGTTCGTTGGCTATCCCAGAGGAACGAAGGGTGGATTGTTTTATAGTCCTAGAGATCAGAGGGTGATCGTTAGCACGAACGCCAGATTTCTAGAGGAAGACTATGTGATGAGCCACAAGCCCAAGAGTAAAATTGTTCTGGAGGAGCTAAAAGGGGAAGTCACTTCTTTAGTACCACCGATACAAGAGGATATACCACATGTCACTGCACCGCGTGTCACAGAGGATACACAGGTGATACCTCGTCGTAGTGGGAGGGTTGTGAGACAGCCTAATAGATTCATGTTCTTGGGAGAATCTTCTGATTTGGTCCCCGGCGAACATGAACCTGATCCCTGGACATATGATGAGGCAATCCAAGATAAAGATGCAGTATCTTTGCAGAGTGCAATGAATGCTGAGATTGAATCCATGGATTCAAATCAGGTCTGGGAGCTAGTAGAACCACCCGATGGTGTAAAAACCATTGGATGCAAGTGGATCTACAAAAGAAAGAGAGGAATAGATGGGAAGGTTGAGACCTTCAAAGCGAGGCTTGTTGCGAAGGGGTATACTCAGAAAGAGGGTATCGATTATGAGGAGACCTTTTCGCCGGTAGCCATGCTTAAATCTATCCGGATTCTCTTATGCATAGCAGCTCATATGGATTATGAGGTGTGGCAGATGGATGTCAAGACAGCTTTCCTTAATGGAAGTCTTGAGGAAAACATCTACATGAAGCAACCAGAGGGATTCATTGCTAAAGGCAAAGAGCATCTTGTATGTAAGCTTAATCGGTCCATTTATGGATTGAAGCAAGCTTCGAGATCTTGGAACATCCGGTTTGATGAAGTGATCCAGTCTTATGGATTTATTCAAAGTCCGGATGAGTCTTGTGTATACAAGAGATGTGACGGAAACGTAGTGGTATTTCTTGTACTATACGTAGATGACATTTTGTTGATTGGCAACAATATCAAGGTGTTATCAGACATAAGGGTATGGTTGTCCAAACAGTTTGATATGAAGGACTTAGGAGAGGTGGGACACATCCTTGGGATCAAGGTTATAAGGGATCGCAGGAAAAGGATGTTGTGCTTATCCAAAGCTTCATACATAGACACGATTATAGAGCGTTTTAGCATGCAGAACTCCAAGAAGGGTTTTCTACCTTTCAGGCATGGAGTACCTCTATCTAAGGAGATGTGTCCTAGATCATCTAAGGAGATAGAGGAGATGAAGGCGGTTCCTTATGCTTCGACAGTAGGAAGCCTCATGTATGCGATGCTCTGTACGAGACCAGATATCTGCTTTGTCGTGGGCATGGTCAGCAGATATCAGAGTAATCCAGGATAAGGACATTGGACTGCGGTAAAACATATATTGAAGTACCTGAGAAGGACTAGGGATTATATGCTGGTCTATCGGGCAGACAAATTACTCCCTGTGGGTTACACGGATTCCGACTTCCAATATGATAGGGATAACAGTAAGTCTACCTCAGGTTTTGTGTTTACTTTGGGAGGTGGAGTCATTGTATGGAGGAGTGTCAAGCAGAAGTGCGTGGCAGACTCCACCATGGAAGCTGAGTATGTGGCAGCCTCTGAGGCGGCCAAAGAAGTCAGATGGCTCAGAACTTCCCCGATGGACTTGGATGTGATTCCTGGTTTGCCCAGAACTATCACGATTTATTGTGATAATAGTGGTGCAGTTGCAAACTCGAAGGAACCACGAGCCCATAAGGCTAGTAAACACATAGAGCGCAAGTACCACCTGATACGAGAAATCGTAAAGCGAGGAGAAGTTGCTGTGGCCAAGATTGCATCGGAGGATAACCTGGCAGATCCTTTCACTAAGGGCCTTCCGGCGAGAGCTTTTGATAGGCATGTGGAGGGAATGGGGATCAGATGTATGGCACTTTGAGGACAGCATAGTCTTTTAGTATAAGTGGGAGATTGTAGGGATGTATACTTAAAAGTCTATTTTTTTGTATGAACATCTTTATTTTGAAATAAGAATCACATGATCATTGTTTGCATATTTTTATGGTTATGCAATATTGTCTAATACGTTACATTGTAGATAACATGGTGTGTGGTGTCACACGGGAGATCATGTTATCGGCTCCTTGTAAAGTATAAGTAAAGGCTCACAACGGAGATGACTTTGGACAAACCATCGGAATGGTTGTAGTGTGATTTGGTATTGGTTTGTCTTGACCATAGAATCACACTAGTGCACTTTGTGTGTATTGAGCAGGACCAACAAAGAGGTGATTCGATTTATTGCTGACTACATAATCGAATCGGACCTCAGATATTATTTAGTACATGCTCTTAATCCCGATATAATAACGGGCACATATACTTGGTACTCATCTCTTTGATTCACCAATGGGCGAGATTTATAGATTAAATCGATAGACTCGGTAAGTTGGGAGATGATATTATTTATATGGTGTGCCGTTGATTATAGGAGGAAACCGTGTCCTATATATTAGGATGATGATGTCCCCTTGAGGAGCTCATAAGGTTCATCATGTAAACCCTGCAGGTGGACTTGGTCCCAAGATGATGAAAAGGTTGAGTGGTACTACTCAAGGAGTTAGATGTTGATTAATTAATGGTTAGTAAATTAATTAATCGACGGACATTCGAGATCTTAAACACGGGGAGAAAATGTACAAATAATATATGGAGCCCATATTATCATATGGGGGTTGGTGAGGTAGATCAATGATGGACCTTTAGTGGATTGGATCATCATTAGTGGATCGGACTTTATGTGGGCTTGATCCATGGGTGGCCAAGATCCAACTCCTCCTCATGGTCCCTAATGTAGCCTATTAACACCTCATGATGCTTAGATCCAAAGGATAGAAACAAATCTCGAGATCAAAGGTAGAGATTAAATCTCTAGATCCGACAGTTGAGATTAAAACTCTAGATCCGAGGGTTGAGATTAAATCCCTAGAACCAAGGGTTGAGATTAATTCTTGGCTTATCCCTAACTATCTTAAAGGATGGCATGGAGTTGGCGTGAAAAAAAATTGAAGAGATCTAGGGTTTTTGGAGTTGGCGGAGGTTAGAAATTAGGGTTTGGAGCTTGGCACCTATTAAGGAAAGTCTTTCCTTAGTTGTTCTTCTTCCCAAGCTGCCGGCGCTCATCTTCTTCCTTCCAGACCTTGGCCAGCGTCCAAAACAAGTCTTCTCCTTCTCCTTGGCCGGTGGAACAAAGGTTTAGGGTTTTCCCTTGGAGCTTTTGGCCGGCCACACCCAAAACTCCTTCTCTTTCCTTCTTTTGTTGGCCGGCGGCAAGGATACTCCTTGCTTCTTGTTGGCTGGTTTTAGGGAGGTAAATATCCTTGTTTCTATTCTTTCTCTTGCTTTGGAAGAGCAAGGAAGGAAGTGTTACGATCTAGGAGCTTCAACTTTTGGTGGATCGTCGCCCACACGACGTCCAAAAGGAGGAAGGTCATACATTAGAAGACTAGGAGGTATACCTATTCTTCTTTCTCATTTATTTATTGCTTGTATTTATTTTTGATTTATGAGCATGTTATATTTCTGTAAATGGCTAAATAATACTTGGATCCCGAGTATAAATACAAAAACCGGCGATCCAGACATCGTCTATTCCGCGGCTACTCGTAGAATAGAGGATGGTTGCTTGAACAACTAGTTTGTTCAAGTGACCTCTCTAAACGAATAGCACGACGATGACTTGGTTGCTTTGGGAATCCCTTTTGTCTAGGATTAAATTTTTAATCCGGGGACATCGAAGGGATCACCATGGTCAAGCAACCGAGGCGAAGGGGAAGCGAAGTTTCCCCTCACGGATCAACCCCAACACATTGTGCGTGTGACCAAATAGGTTCTCGGTTTATGTTGGCCGTCTATAATTAACCATTAATAATAGAACGATCATGAGTGGCACCTAGTAGTATATCATGATCCTCAATTAACCAAAAAATCAACGGTTGATCCAAAACCACTTCTGAAACCCTTCAGCAGCTACAATGAATCATGGCCCATTCCCTTCGCTCATTTTATACCCACTTGGTTCAGGACATGGTCTATAGTGTCAATCCCCACTAGGCTGACTACTTCACACCTAGCCCAAGTATCATTTCCTCGTCCTATGGATTCTAGTTACTGTACATGTATCCAAGAGTATCATACTCTAAACATGTAATGTTTTGGCCAAAGACTTTAGTAACAATCCGACGAGAGGCCATGGGTATACATCTCCTCGCAAGGAGTGGTGAATCCTTTATAGACTATTCAAACACCTTCGGTCACTTCGACTTATACCCAATCATCCCGGATCCATATCTTCTCAGAGATGCTTGCTTTAGATGTCAAAGCATAAATCTTCATGACCAATATGACTTGAATACTGCAAGTCAAAGGAACATCGTACTTAAGCTGTAGTAAGGACTTCATTGACAATTCATATATGCAGAGAACCATATGAAGTCTTACAGCTGGTCACTCCAATGAACTAGTTATCATAACTAGCATCCACGATCAACTCCGGACATCACAATGTCTCCAGTCAGTGAGAATCAGCTGCTTGGATACACCAAAGAGTATATCTCATGTCAATCTCGATAGAATTGATGGTGTCCAAATCCATCAATTCATCGACTAGGGATAATTCCAATACATCACAATTACACATGTAGAGATACTCACTAGTTGTGATCCAATCACAATCTCTTTCATGCTGTGAATCATATTGTGGACATTCAATAAATGAGTTTAAGATCTAATCAAATACATGAAAACATGTATACTCAAATAGTGAATCTTCATTTATCATATAAATGGTTCAAACATAAGGCGATTGTCTTAGGACATCTCTTATATATTACTAACAAAACCCTACTCCTCCATTCCGCAACCGCACGGGGATTGTGGCTTCAGCTAATACTGAGTCGTAAAAAGTGTGACGACCTGGTTTAGGGCTTTGCCCCATCAGGATGGAATAATTTTTTACTCCGCTGTCCTTCACCAAGTGTATTTACCTTAAACCCTACTCCTCCGTTCCGCAACCGCACGGGGATAATGTCTTCGGCTAATACTGAGCCATAAAAAGTGTGACGACCTGGTCTAGGACTTTGCCCCATCAGGTCGGAATAATTATTTACCTTAAACCCTACTCCTCCATTCCGCAACCGCATGGGAATTGTGACTTCAGCTAATACTAAGCCGTAAAAAGTGTGACGACCTGGTCTAGGGCTTTGTCCCATCAGGTTGGAATAATTTTTTACTCTGCCGTCCTTCACAAAGTGTATTTACCTTAAACCCTACTTCTCCTTTCTACAACCACACTGGGATAATGTCTTCGGCTAATACCAAACTGTAAAATGTGCGACGACTTGGTCTAGGGATTTACCCCATCAGGTCGGAATAATTTTTTACTCCACCGTTCTTCACAAAAGTGCATTCTACCTTAAACCCAACTCCTCCCATCCACAACCACAGGGGGAAATAAGAAAACCTTACAGAAGTGTGTAGCTCCAACCTGCGTATAAAGAGTAATAATCCATATATGATAAATAGTAATAATCCATAATAGATTAAGTTTGGAATTACTTCACTGATAACTTTGAGAAAACCTATTTATACTTAGAAATCCCGAAGTTGATAATATAAATGGACAATAAATAAACTTAAAAATGAATGAACGGAGATCATCGAAGATGGATCTCTTGTAGGTGAGTAGCTCGGCTGAGTAGCTGAGTGCAAATAATTACCCTAGCCGAGTGACCGGATAGGATGAAGTATGTTAACTCAGTCGAATGACCGAGTGTAAGTAATTACCCTGACTAAGCAGTCGGAAGGGATGAAGTATGTTAACTCAGTCGAATGGCTGAATGCCAGTATTGACCCTAGCCAGTCGAGTGTCCGAAAAGGATGAAATATGTTAACTCAGTCGAATGATTGAGTATAAATAATGACCCCTAGTCGAGTGGCCGAAAGGGATGAAATATGTTCTCGAATAAGCTACCGAGTGAAACAACTTACCTCTGCCAAGTGACCAGAGGGAATTAAGTATGCTCTCGGCCAAGTGGTTGAGTGCAAATACTTACCCTGACCGAGTAGTCAGAAGAGGTGAAGTGTGTCTTGGTAAAGCTATAAACTGATTATGCGGTCGAGTGACCAATTAGTTATGCAACCGAGCGACCGACTGACATGCAGTCGGATGGTCGAGTGGTTATACAGTCGAGTAACCAACTGGTTGTTCAGTCATGTGGTTGACTTGTGATGTGGCTATGTGGCCGACTTGCTATGCAGCCAAGTGGTTGACTTGTGATACGACCGAGTGACCTATTGACTATGCAGCCGAGTGGCTGACTTGGTATGTATGACTAAGAAATAGTGGAATGATTATCTAAAGGTAAACTTTCAAGATAAATATTAAATAGAGGTAATTAAATTAAATTTAAGCTTTTATGATATTCTAAATGGATATATAACCATACTATTTGTTCTCTAAGTGTGTCTCATATGATCTATCTTCAATGGGAAATTTTTTAAATAGAATTAAAGAAACGACAAAGTATAAGAATGCAACAAAATATTAAAGGTAAACATTTATACAGGCTTACTGAATTTAGCAGCAGGGAGGAATCGTAGTATATAATGCAAGGTGACATCATCATCGTTTACCAAGGAATTTTTAGATTAGCAACCAATTTGTATAACACTTGATGTCTTCCTCCCATCGTGGAGTCATATCCAATAGAAAAGCTCTGATGAAGAATTGATCTGAGAAGAATCAGCATTGACCTAAAGCTGAATTGAAAGGGACTATTAAGCAAAATTAGTCGGATCAACAGAAGGAAAAGCGAAATAACCATCCCAGTCAGATGGTCGTATTGTTCTCTCAACGTCTTGCCCAGAATTTTCCCACAGACGACGCCAACTGATGCAGCACGGAATTTTTTTCCCTTCGAGATTTGACTGTAGAAGGTGGGTTCCCTCCAACCACATTAGTAAATTTATCCTGAAAAAATTAACACGTATTAAACCGTCGTCGGCCTACCCGGCGACGACACTCCAATGCTTAAGTTAGGTCAGACATTAATGAAAGAAAATATATTAAATATAGTAAAAATAATGTAAAAGAAGAAAAAGAGAACGTATCATATGTGTAGCTAGAAATATATGAGAGCTCGAAGAATAATGCTCCCTTCTAACTTTTCTTTGACTGTAGATGTTATTAGATGATGAAGAATGGATGCATGCATAATTGCAGTTGGGCTGCCACCACAGTAAATCTCCCCTTATGAGATCATCAACTCTTGACAAGTGATAAATGATAAACGAGTGAGGCTCTGTTCTCTATTATATAGTTCACTTCTTGGACTTCACCCCTTCTTTCTTGACCATGTTCCATAAGAGACTCAATATATTCTTTTGGAGTAAGTATTTCAATCTTAACAAATGGTTCTTCAATGGATTTTCTCTTTCCAGATTCTGGAAGTAAAGTAGGATTCGAGCACTCAATAGTTTCTCCATCCATACAATTGACTCTATAAACAACACTAGGGGTTGTTGTTATCAAGGTCAGGTTATACTCCCTTTCAAGTCTTTCGTAAACAATTTCCATGTATAATAAAATCGAGAAAACCACAACAAAACCCAAATCCTATAGCACTTGAAGTTTCAGGTTCAAACTTCAGTGCTGCATCATTTAGTTGATGTTTTTCCAATGCATCATGCAACTCAGGGAACCTAGCAAAGAGCTTCCAGCTCTTCTTCCAAAGTGAGTGATAGCATCATCAACCCTAGCATTTGCAATTGATCTTATTGAATCATAAAGGTATCCCACCAGTATAAAGTTCAGCAACTTGCATTTGATTGGGTGAGAGGACACCAGTTTCATCAGCATAATAATCCTTTCCATGGAGTTTTGTAGAAGAAGCTGTCCTCAAATGGAGAAATCTATCCGGAATTGAAAATTGTTGTCGAAGGATGAAAGAAGTTGTACGAAGACTATAAGATGTTGTAAAAAGATGTCCAGTGTCTAGGGGGTTGTCCAGTGATTGTAGATGTTGTCCGGAGGATGAGAATGGTGTACGGAGGTTGGAAATTGCTTCAGGAGGGTTGTGATGGTGCTGTCGGAGGATAAATTGTGATGGCAAGCTGAAAAGAAGGGGAATCCCCTTCTCCTCTTCAGTCGGAGATGAGGTTGGAGGATGATGGTGGAGAAAATGGTCGATCGAAGGAGAACATCTTTTTTCCGATGGTTGTCGGGGAAGATGTTGAAGTTGGTCGATGGCAGCAGCAAGGAGAAGAAAGAGCTAGCAAAGATGATCGCCTTCCGCCCCCTTTTATGTGCATGATTCCACCTGACCACTCGGCTAGGGTAGTTATTTGCACTCAGCTACTCTGCGGAGCAACTCACTTGTAAGAGATACATCTCCGATGATCTTCATAATAGTCACCAAATATATTAGGTGTCTATCTAAAGAGATGACCTGACTCAATTGTTCATTCGCTCTTAAGTTTATTTATTGTCCATTTATATTATCAACTTCGGGATTTCTAAGTATAAGCAGGTTTTCTCAAAGTTCTCAGTGAAGTAATTCCAAACATAATATATTATGGACTACTTCTATTTATCATATATGGATTATTACTCTCTATACGTAGGTTGGAGCTACACACTTCTTTAAGGTTTTCTTATTTTCCCTTGTGGTGGTGGATGAGAGGAGTTGAGTTTAAGGTAGAATACACTTTGTGAAGAACGGCGGAGTAAAAAATTATTCCGACCTAATGGGCAAAGCCCTAGACCAGGTCATCACACTTTTTATGGCTCAGTATTAGCTGAAGCCACTATCCCCGTGCGGTTGTGGAACGGAGGAGTAGGGTTTAAGGTAAATACACTTTTTGAAGGACGACGGAGTAAAAAATTATTCGGACCTGATGGGGCAAAGCCCTAGATCAGGTCGTCACACTTTTTACGGCTCAACATTAGCTGAAGCCACTATCCCCATGCGGTTATGGAACAGAGTGTTAGAGATATATGAGAGGTGGTCTAAGGCAATAGCCTTATGGTTGTACCATTTTTTTGATAAATGAAGATTCACTGTTTGAGTATATATGTTTTCATGTATTTGATTGGATCTTAAACTCATTTACTGAATGTCTGCAATACGATTCACAACATGAGAGAATTTGTGAATGGATCACAACTAGTGAGTATCTCTACATGTGTAATTGTGATGTATTAGAATTATCCCTAGTCGATGAATTGATGCATTCGGACGCCATCGATTCTGTTGAGACTAGCACGAGGTGTACTCTTTGGTTTATCCAAGAAGCTATTTCTCACTGGCTGGAGACATTGAGATATCCAGAGTTGATCGTGGATGCTAATTATGGTAACTAGTTCATTGGAGTGACCAACTGTAAGACTTCATATGATTCTCTGCATATATGGATATGTCAATGAAGTTCTTACAGTAGCTTAAGTGCAATGTTCCTT
This sequence comes from Wurfbainia villosa, assembly GCA_025175895.1. Lineage (NCBI taxonomy): Eukaryota > Viridiplantae > Streptophyta > Magnoliopsida > Zingiberales > Zingiberaceae > Wurfbainia > Wurfbainia villosa. The sequence continues at coordinate 20,167,572 of CM046004.1, read as the reverse complement.
CGACTTGCAGTATTCAAGTCGTCTTGGTCATGAAGACTTATGGTTTGACATCTTAAGCAAGCATCTCCGAGGAGATGTGGACCCGGTATGATTGGGTATAAGTTGAAGTGTCCGAAGGTGTTTGAATAGCCAAGAGAGGATTCACCACTCCTTGCGAGGAGATGTATACCCTATGGCCTCTCGTCAGATTGTTACTAAAGTCTTTGGCTAAAGCATTACATATTTAGAGTATGGTACTTTTGGATACATGTGCAGTAACTAGAATCCGTAGGACGAGAAAGTAAATACTTGGGCTAGGTGTGACATAGTCAGCCTAGTGGGGACTGACACAATAGACTATGTCCTAAACCAAGTGGGTATAAGATGAGTGAAAGGAATGGGGCACGATTCACTGTGGCTGCTGAAGGGTTTCAGAAAAGGTTCTAGGATCAACCATTGATTTTTTGGTTAATTGGGGCTCATGATGTACTACTAGGTGCCACTCATGATCGTTCTATAATTAATGGTTAATTATTGAAGGCCAACATAAACCGGGAACCTATTTGGTCACACACACAATGTGCGTAATCCGAAGGATTTAAAATGAGCTTGAGAATAGGATTCTCAGATCGAGAGAGACTTGGTTTGGTTGGACCCCAAACAAAGAGCGAGTATGAAATTGATTTAGTCGCATCAGAAGCATGGATGGGCTGAGTCTTATGAAGACATGATGGATGAGCCAAATCGGTTTGGTTCTAATCCAATGGTGGAAAATAAACCAAAGTGATTTGGTTTATTTTAAACGAATGAACCAAAGTTGGTTCCGTTTGTTTTAACTTAAAATAGACAAATGTGGTTTGGTTTATTTTAACTTAAGTTATTGGAGCGGGTTAACGGGTTTTGGTTATGAACCAATAACTGTTAGGAGAATGTGTTCTCTATAAAAACACGACTTAAGGATTTTTTGTGGTGAATTAATTGGTTCAAGGGTTTTAGAAACCCTAGCCTCCTCTCCTCTTCCTCCTATAGGGTTGCCGCCCACTTCATTGGCCGCCCAAGCACCTTGTGCCGGCGCCCATTGGAGTTGCTGCTCCTCCTCCTCGCCGCCGGCCACCCACCAACCACCGGCGACTCCTCCGACCATCCTCCCTTGGCTGCCGACAACCAAGGAGCAACCGACCATTGATTGGCCGACCATCTTCTCCACCAACACAAGTTGTCCAGTTTTGGACAGCTTGTTTCTCTCTTCGTTGAGAGGTCGTTTTGTCAGCATTTTGCACTCTGACAGTGACCTATTTTCTAAGGATTGGATCTCTGACAATCCTCATAGGTGGAGGACCAAGGTTTCTTCAATTGGTTGACGAAAACTGCTTCCGAGAAGCGAGTTCATAGAGCTCTTTTTAGATCACAACGTCTTCGACACAAGGCTAGTAACTCTTGCGAAGACGGGGCTCATGTCTTTGTGAAGCTATCCTGAAGATACTCGGCATGGATACGGATAGATGCGATTCTAGCGAGGGTCGCTACGGTTGATGTCATTCCCGTTATACGTGATACGTCTGGTATAACTAGAATAAATTTCCTTTTATTGTAAAATTTAAAATGTCGATTATGTATACACATGTTGTATCCTTACATGCGTGTGGTGTGTATCGTAATAAATAGTTTATTACTCATTTTATTTGCTTCCGCTGTGCATGTTTATGAAACATGTTTGAATGCACACCCACGTCGGTGTCGGGAAAACCCAACAATGGTATCAGAGCCCGACTGTGTTTCGACATAATCGTAAAATTGTTTTGCGATAGTCATAATTGTATTTATGGAAATATTCTACTTTTGGAAAGTTTAGAAGTATTTATGGAAATTTTAATTTGTAAAGAAATTCAAATTGGAAGTTTTTTAATATGATTAGGAAATTACAATTTAGGAAATTTGTTTCCTTAATTAGATTTGACTTTCTTAAATAACACTTTCCATAAATAAAATATGTGATTAGATTTGGAAATTTATTTCCTAATTTAATAATGATTTGATTTGAGAAATCAAATCTCAAACATATTTTATTTCCAAAATAGTTATGACAAATAAAGAAATTTTTGTACATGTCATAATTGTATACCACATAATTGCATTAAATGCATATCATTATACCATGCGTGTCGTGCCATCTAGATGTATGTCATGTGTGCCATGTCATGTAGATAATAGTTATTTGCATAAAAAAGAGGATGAGACTTTAAAACCCTTACACAATATTAAGCCTACACCTTCCATTAATATATATGGTTAGAATTAGAGTTCCGTTTCTTGTTTGGGTTGTTGGACTCACTCCAAGATTGGCTTGAACTTGAACATGTTCAAATCATTGAAATAGTTTAACACTAATATGGTATGAGTCAGAGGTCAATAGTTAGTATGGGTTGTTGGACTCACTCTAAGTCTGGCTAATTGGTTGGATGTGCTTTAACCATATTAAAACTATTTCACGATTAATGGGTCAGCTCTAACTTGGAGCATCGATTTGTTGGACTCACTCCAAGGTCGATGTGAAGAGAGGTGAAGTTGGGTGTTATGCATATGATGCATACTTGTTAATGTGTTAACAACCCAATGTATGTGTGAACATTCAATTAGTTGATAGCACATTGTGATAGTTACATATACGTGATATGTAATCGGTATACATGATACCTACCATCATAGCTAAGAATAGCTTGTTGGACTCACTCCAAGGATGTTCTTATCTATGTTGGATATCAACCCATTTGGAGAAGGACATACGATCTCCCGAATTTATTTTGAGGGTTTTGATTCCGAAAAATGAATGGGATTTACAAATGTATGTTAATGCATTTTAAAATCATTTTCTCATATATGCTCGATTTGTATTTCTAGGTTAATTGATTAACCATGATGTCTTTGAATTTGCGATCGATTTTGGATTCAAATAAATTGACTGGGTCGAACTTCTTGGACTGGCTTAGAAACCTGCGAATTGTTCTCAAAGAAGAAAAGCTTGCGTATGTCCTTGAAGCGCCTCTTCCTGCCTGTCCTAGTGATGATGCAACTTCGGACCAATTGTTGGCCCATCAGAAATATGTGAGTGATTCTGAACTAGTGAGTTGCATCATGCTAGCCGTGATTGTACCTGAGCTATGGAAGCAGCATGAGCATATGGATGCTCATACCATAGTCTTTCATCTTTATAAGTTGTTTGATGAGCAAGTGAGATCCGAAAGGTTCGAAGTCTCCAAGTTCCTCTTCACCTCTGAGATGCAAGAAGGTTCATCTGTGGTATTGCTCAACATGCTGAATACTATGGAGCCTTCTGTGAAGCATGAGCAGGGGACGGTGTTGTTAGTTGATTCCTCAAAGAAAGGTTCTAAGAAGAAATCAAAGGAACAACGCAAGGGGAAGAAGAAGGCAAGGAAGGCAGAACTAGCTCAAAAGGGCACTTGCCATCATTATGGTAAGGAGGGTCATTGGCGAAGAAACTGCAAGATTTATCTTGAGTCCGTGAGGAAGAATAAGACATCTGATGCCCCATCTTCTTCAGATATCTTTGTTATTGATTGTCATTCTATTTCCTTAGACACTTGGATATTAGATATCGGGTGTGGTTCACATATATGTAATAACATACATGGGCTAAGAAATAGAAGAAGACTCGTCAAAGGAGAGTCAAATTTACGTGTTGGGAATGGAGCAAAGGTTGCTGCACTCGCCATCGGAACGTATCTATTGAAGCTCCCTACAAGACTTGTCTTAGAACTGGACAATTGCTTTTATGTTCCTTCATTGATAAAGAACATCATTTCTATTTCTTGTTTAAATAGAAATGGGTACCATTTAAATTTTAGTAACAATTGTTGTTACATAACTTTGAATGACGTTCTTTATGGGACTGAAACTTTAAGCAATGATATTTATACGTTGGATGTATCTAGTGACATTTTCAATATCGAAGTGAGCAACAAGCGTGCTTGAAAAGATAACCAATTAGACTCCTACATGTAGCATTGTCGTCTTAGCCATGTGAGCAAGAAACGCATGTCCGAATTACACCGATGTGAAATTTTGGAATAGTTTGAATTAGATTCATACGATACATACGAATCATGCTCAAAGGGCAAGATGACCAAGTTACCTTTTACTGGAAAAGGTGAACCGGTGGGAGAGTTGCTTGGTCTAATACATACTGATGTATGTGGACCTATGTCAACTCAAGCTCTAGGAGGCTATAGCTACTTCATTACCTTCACCGATGATCACTCACAGTTTGGGTATGTGTTCTTGATGAAACACAAGTCTAAAGCCTTTGAAAGGTTCAAAGAATTCAAAAATGAAGTAGAGAAACAACTTGGCAAGAGTATTAAAATATTTTGATCGGATCGAGGTGATGAATACTTGAGTCAAGAGTTTCTAGATTATCTAAGAGACAATGGTATATTATCTCAATGGACTCCGCCGTATACACCATAACTTAATGGTGTATCTAAGAGGCGAAACCGGACCTTGTTAGACATGGTCAGGTGATGATGAATCTCGTGAATCTTTCTAAGTCCTTTTGGGGTTATGCACTTCAGACAGCTATTTACTTGCTAAATAGAGTCCCGACCAAGGTAGTCTCTACTACTCCATATAAGATATGGGCTAGTAAGAAACCTCATTTATCTTACTTGAAGATATGGGGTTGTCCTGCTTATGTGAAGCGGACTGTATCAGACAAATTAGAAGCTAAGTCTGATAAATATCTATTTATTGGATACCCCAAGGAAACGAGGGGTTATCAATTCTATCATCCCTTGGAATAAAAGGTGTTTGTTTCAAGGAATTTTGTATTTCTAGAGAAAGAGTTTCTCTTGCAAGAAAATAGTGGGAGCATCGTTGAACTTGAGGAGGTTCAAGAAACTCCAGTAGACATTGAGGAGATACTTGGTCAAGCACCTCAACCGATAACTCATAGTGATGAGACATCGGCTGAACCTAGTGTGACACTAAATCTTCGTTGATCTGGTAGGACACGTAACATTCCCGAGAGATATGGATTTCTCGTAAGCGAATCGAACGATATGTTACTCATTGATGATGAGGAGCCTATCAGTTATGAAGAAGTTCTAAAAAGATCAGAAAGGGACAAATGACTTAAAGCCATGAAGTCGAAAATGGATTCCATGTATGAAAATTAAGTTTGGAACTTGGTGGACCCACCTGAAGGCATTAAGCATATAAGGTGCAAGTGGATTTTCAAGAAGAAAACCGACATGGATGGTAATGTGATTACCTATAAGGATAGATTAGTGGCGAAAGGCTATCGTCAAAAGCAAGGTGTTAATTATGACGAGATCTATTCACCAGTAGCTATGCTTAAATCCATTCAAATGCTCCTGGCCATAACAGCTCATTATGATTATGAGATATAGCAAATGGATGTGAAAATGACTTTCCTTAATGGAAACCTACTCGATGATGTGTATACGATATAGCCCGAGGGTTTCACATCGATTGATAAAACCAAGGTATTCAAACTTTGACGATCCATTTATGGACTGAAGCAAGCATCCAGGAGCTAGAATATCCGTTTTGATGAGATAATAAAAAGGTTTGATTTCTCACAAAATTCGGACAAACCTTGTCTGTACAAGAAGGTTATGTTGAGGATCGATCGGCCGGCTAGAGGGGGGTGAATAGCCCTCAATCGTTTGGTGGTGGATTTTGCTTGTCTACAAAGAGATTAGCGCAAGCGGAAAACAAAAACAAGAAAAGCAAAATAGAAATAAGAATACAAACAATGCTAACACGAAAATGTAACATGGTTCACGGCTACGCCGCTAATCCACGATCCCGATTCGTCCAAGGTGAATCACTCCTTTACCAAATCCACTAGATCTCTCCTTTGCACAAAGCTAGGTGGAGGTAACCTCTTTTACACAAGGATCACTCTTCTACAATAGAATGAAGATTAGAACAAGTAGAAGAGTGGAAAAACCCTTAGAGCACTTTGGGAGATGTTATGAGTTAAAGCATTAGGCACTCAAAGCCCCACACCATTCCTCTTTATAGAGGAAGAGGGTTTCTTCCCATTGACACAGGAGCAGTCGACTGATGTCTCTATCAGTCGACTGGTCTTGTAGCCGTTGCCCAATAATGACTGCTTTTCACGTTGGATTTCATCCAACGGTACCGACATCAATTGACTGATATTGCCATTAGTCGACTGATGCTCAATAAGTCGAGTGCTCTGCGAGCTCGATTCCATTCTGTGCCCGAAACACTTGTGACCAGTCGACTGATGCCTTCATCAATCGACTGGTGGTCTCACAGTCGACTGTTGGCACTTGAATCGGACTCAAACACTAGTCAAGTCACCCTTCGACTTAGAGTAGTCGACTACCATAACATGGTAGTCAACTGATGTTGGGAAATCTCATCCGACACTTAGCCAAATGGTCAAGTTTCACCTAAAGAGCGCTACCCCTTTCCCGGGTTACATTCGCTCACTCTCATCTCTCGGAGTCCCTTGCCTTTGAAGTTATCTTCGTCTGACCATGTCCCTCGGATGCGCCAAGCACACGACTCTGCAACACCATCCTTCGCGTCTTGCCCTGAAGTCTACTTCCTCCGGCTTCACTCCAAGCTCCTTGTCTGACGGTCCCTCGGATGCTCTAAGCGCACGGCTTCCGCAAATCCATCCTTCACCGACTCAAGGACCGAGTTATGAGAGGTGAAACTCGCCAAGGCTCCATGTGCGAATTACTAAGCCCTGCAAGACTCCAATGCACATATCAAATCATAATAACACTCTAACTTAAACCCTTTGTCACACACATCAAAACCTTATCATGGCAAGAGATTGCCCTAACAATCTCCCCCTTTTTGATGTGTGGCAATTCGTTTAAGTTAGGCAAAACATTTGATAAACTATTAAGGAAAGAAAGCATGTGAATAACATGATTAGCAACTCTCCCCCTTAATACATGAGACTCCCCCTAAATATATTCCCCTTTACTTAAACATATACATTTCTCCCCCTTTGACACCATCAAAAATAATTAACAAAGTTCATATAGCATGGCATCAGGGCTAAAGAGAAACAAAAACCAAAACATGCCTTAAAATTGGATAAAAGAAATTACTGGGCATGTTATCAGGCTACTGATCATTGGTTGGACTACCGGTCATTAGCACATGTATTCGGGATTTACGATTTTACGTGAATTTCAGAAATGCATAAAAAATTCTATAAAATTCGAAAAATCACGAAATTTGAGGAACACATTTCTTGTAAGTATATTTATCAATGAAAAATAGTTGTCCATGAAAAATCATTATATTTACAAGTATTTACCAAAAATCCAAAAGCTTTAAAAACCACTAGGTTTTTAATCATGTTTGTATCCATTTTAACACCTAGTTTTACTTTCAATTGTTTCAAAACATGAACACACAGATTTTAAAGTAAGAAATTGTTTTGAAAACATATGAAATATCCAACCATGATCTTTGGGCAATATGTCTATGAATTAAATATAAGTCTTCCCCATGATTGGTCTATTATTGCTATTTTGATACCTTAAATGATCATCTAAATGTCATAGGCATTAGTGAACATTTGTATCATCCTATCATCTCACTCATGCTAAGTTTTCAATCAAAGTAGCCTATGGTGAGTGTGAGATGTATCCTAAAGGTATTTGTATATACTTAACCATTATTTTCATACAATTCTATCAAGGTCAAGTATCATCCTATGATCATAAAGATGTATATGAATTAATTTCACATTATGATCATAAAACACATGTATTCATCAATTAATAATCATGCATTAGGTATTATATCATGATAATAAGGCAAATATCACCTAAAGCATGATTTATCTACTTATAGGTGCATTATCATCAGTTAACACTATTTCAAAAATGTTGTCCCGCCATCCTAAGTCAACCAAAATATGATATAGGTAAAGTCCATATGGTTGACTATCCTAGGGTTTTCCTAACCCTTTAGGATGGATTTTGGAACCCAATATAAATTCTTGCCTATGGGGTTCACTAAAAATTCTTTAGGGATCCATTTTCTAGCTATTACCTTCTTTTTGTCTTGACCCCTAGCAATTAGACATTTATAGGCCTTTTCATTTTTCTTTTCTTTATAACCTAGGCCTTTCTTGTTGAAGCTTGTCCTTTGGCTCCCAATTATCAAGTTAAGAGTATTAGAGCTTGTTGTAAATTTTTCTAGGGCCTTGGTCAAATAGTCTACCTTTTCTCTTAGAGCCCTATTTTCTTCTATGCATGCATCATTAACATCCAAAGGCATATAGTTATCATGTGAGCATGCATCATCATTATCATCATTAAAACATGCTTTTTCTAATTTTTGTTCTAAATCCTTAATTTGCTCAAAGCATGCATTTATTCCTTTTCTTTGCCCTAAATAAATCCTTAGTGAGGCTAGAAATCATGAACATTATTTGCTTAGGGGGTAGATTCGTTACCTCACTTACCAAATTCTCTTTCGATGATGAGGATGTAGAGGAGGCTCCCCCTTCACTTGAGCTCTCTCCACTTGAGCTTGCTTCTTCATTTTTGGAGGAGGAGCAATCTAGGTCGTCAAAGGCCATCAATGCCAAATTTGTGACAAATGCATTTTCTTCCTCGGATGATGATGAGGAGGAGGAGGAAGGGTCATCCCAAGTCCTTGCTTTTAATGCCTTTGCCTTCCCTTTCTCTTTGGCCTTCTTTTCTTCTTCCTTTTTCTTCTTGCTCCCCTTCTTCTTCTTTTCTTCCTTCTTTTTCTTTTCATCCTTGCTTTTATTCAAGAGGGGACAATTGTCCCTTATGTGTCCTTCCCCTTGGCAATTGTAGCAAATGACCTTTCCCCTTGGTCTTCTCCTCCTATCATTAGATTTATTAAATTGAAAATTTCTTAAAGCACGTCTTACCCTCCTTACCATATAGGCTTCTTCCGTGCTATCCATGGAGGAGGATAAGGATGCTTCATCGGAGGAGGAGGGGATCTCCATCTTCTTCTTCCCCTTGTTGGCCAAAAGTGCTACTCCTCTTGAAGGTTGAAATTTTGGGTTTTCTATTATTCCTTCAAGTCTTGTTTTATGGAGCTCCATTGTTGAAAAGAACTCCTCCAAGGTGCTCACTTCTAAGTTCTTTGACATGTAGAAGGAGTCCACCATTGAGCTCCATTTTGATGACCGGGGAAAAGCATCAATTGCTTTCATGAGCATGTCCCGGTTTGAGAGCTTTTCACCTACACTTGTCAAACCGATTAGAATTTCCTTAAATCTAGAGTGTAGAGATTTTACCTTCTCTCCCTTTTCGAGTTTAATATTGGACAATTGGGAGCGAAGGACATCTCTCCTTGCTAGCTTCGCCTCGGATGTGCCTTCATGAATCTCCATTAGTTTCTCCCACATTTCCTTGGCGCTAGCACACTCTCCTATCCAGTTGACTTCTTGTTGGGGGAGGACATTGTAGAGGTGATGTTTGGCTTTTGAATTTGCCAAGTATTCTTCCCTTTGCCTCTTGCTCCATCTTGATTTCTCCAATAGCTCCCCTTCTTCAATCCTAGGCATCTCGAAACCGTTTTCCATAATTAATAAAATTTCAAAGTCGGTTTCGAAGAATACCTCCATTCTCTTTTTCCACCAAGAGAATTCCCCCTCGAACTTTGGCGAATGAATATTAGAGCCGGCCATTCTTGAATGTACTTTTTGTGGCGGTTAGTCCTCGACAAGCTTTCCTTGGATCTGATACGACTTGTAGGGGATCGATCGGCCGACTAGAGGGGGGTGAATAGCCCTCAATCATTTGGTGGTGGATTTTGTTCATCTACAAAGAGATTAGCATAAGCAGAAAACAAAAACAAGACAAGAAAAATAGAAATAAGAATACAAACAATGCTAACATGGAAATGTAACATGGTTCACGACTACGCCGCTAATCCTATATCTAGATTCGTCCAAGGTGAATCACTCCTTTGCCAAATCCACTAGATCTCTCCTTTGCACAAAGCTAGGTGGAGGTAACCTCTTTTACACAAGGATCACTCTTCTATAATAGAATGAAGATTAGAACAAGTAGAAGAGTGGAAAAACCCTTAGAGCACTTTGGGAGATGTTATGAGTTAAAGCATTAGGCACCCAAAGCCCCACACCATTCCTCTTTATAGAGGAAGAGGGTTTCTTCCCGTTGACACAGGAGCAGTCGACTGATGTCCCTATCAGTCGACTGGTCCTGTAGCCATTTCTCAATAACGGTTGTTTTTCACGTTGGATTTCATCTAACGGTACCGACATCAGTCGACTGATGCTCGATCAGTCGAGTTCTCTGCGAGCTCGACTCCATTTTGTGCCCGAAACACTTACGACCCGATCGGTGATGCCTTCATCATCGGATCAGTAATCTCGCATGATCGGACCCAACTAGTCGAGTCACCCGTCGACTTAGAGTAGTCGACTACCATAACATGGTAGTCAACTGATGTCGAGAAATCTCATCCGACACTTAGCCAAATGGCTAAGTTTCACCTAAAGAGCGCTACCCCTTTCCCGGGTTACATTCGCTCACTCTCATCTCTCGGAGTCCCTCGCCTTTGAAGTTATCTTCGTCCGACCACGTCCCTCGGATGCGCCAAGTGCACGGCTCTACAACGCCATCCTTCGCGTCTTGCCCTGAAGTCTACTTCCTCCGGCTTCACTCCAAGCTCCTCGTCCGACGGTCCCTCGAATGCTCCAAGCGCACGGCTTCCGCAAAGTCATCCTTCACCGACTCAAGGACCGAGTCATGAGAGGTGAAACTCGCCAAGGCTCCATGTGCGAATTATTAAGCCCTGCAAGACTCCAATGCACATATCAAATCATAATAACACTTTAACTTAAACCCTTTTCCACACACATCAAAACCTTATCATGGCAAGAGATTGCCCTAACAGGTTAGTGGGAGTATAGTCGTGTTCCTAGTGTTGTATGTTGATGACATATTACTTATAGGAAATGATATATTTATCTTACAGTTAGTTAAAATTTAGTTATCCAAGACATTCTCCATGAAAGACCTAGGAGAAGCAACCTACATCCTCAGGATTAAGATCTATAGAGATAGATCGAAATGGTTGCTTGGTCTTTTGCAGTCTATATATATAGATCGAGTGCTAAAGAGGTTTAGCATGTCGGAATCCAAGAAAGGTTTCCTACCCATCAGGCATGGGATACACCTTTTGAAGTCTATGTGTTCGCACACAGAAGACGAAAGGATTTGCATGAATAAGATTCCCTATGCATTCGCAATAGGATCTATCATGTATGCTATGTTATGTACGAGGCCCGCTGTATTGTATGCTTTAAGTGTCACGAGCATATATCTGTCTGATCTAGGAATTGATCATTGGGCAGCTGTTAAGATAATCCTTAAGTACTTGAGAAGAACAAGGATGTGTTCCTAATATATGGAGAAGGTGATATGGTAATATGCGGGTATATGGATGTCAGCTTCCAGACAGACAAGGATGATTCTAGGTCTCAATCTGGGTATGTATTCACCTTGAATAGAGGTACAATAAGTTGGAAAGGTTCCAAGCAATATACTATAGCAGATTCTTCCACTGAGGCAGAATATATTGTAGCTTCAGAAGCAGTAAAGAAAGTGGTTTGGATCAAGAAGTTCGTCTATGAACTTCATGTGGTCTCATCAATGATCCAAACATGTGCTTCACCGCTATCATGTGATCAGAGAGATCATCAGTAGGAAGGAAATATAAATCGAGAAGATTCCCATTGAAAGGAACTTAGTGGATCCTTTTTTAAGAGCAATCAACCCATGAATGATGTGTTTTGATGTGTGTGGCAAAGGTTTAAGTTAGGTTGTTATGGGTTTAATATGTGTGTTGAAGTCGTGCAAAACTTAGTAATTCACACATGGCGAAAGCATTGGCAAGTCACCATCTCATGACTCGGTCCTTGAGTCGGTGAAGGATAGCATCGATGGACCGCTGGACGAGGAGCATTGGAGTGAAGCCGAAGGAAGTAGACTTCAGGGTGAGACGCGAAGGATGACACTGCGAAGGCATGCACTTGGCGCATCCAAGGGACGTGGCTGGTCGAAGAGAACTTCAAGGCGAGGGACTCCAAGGGAAGATGAGAGTGAGCGATTGTAACCTGAGATGGGGTAGTTCTTTGGTGAACTTGGCCAAATGGCTAAGTGTCAGATGAGTTTTTCCGACATCAGTCGACTGCCATGATATGACAGTTGACTGCTCCAAGTCGACTGAAGACTCGACTGGTGTTCGAGTCTAGTTTCTGTCCCAGCAGTCGACTGCCAAGGATTGGCAGTCGACTACCGAAATCATCAGTCGATTGCTAATGGCAGCAGTTAACTGGTCATGAGGATTTCGAGCACAGAATGTTGGATAGTCGACTGCTCACTTCGGACACTCGACTGTTATCTCCATCAGTCGACTGATGGAAAGATCAGTCGACTGATGTAGGAGCCATTGGTTGGAATCTAACGTGGATGAAGCCGTTGCGAGGCAATGACTCTAGCAGCAGTCGACTGATGGTTGCATCAGTCGACTGCTCGGTGCCCAACGGGAAGAATGGCTTCTTCTCTATAAGAAGAGGCCTTGGGTGACTTGGGATGGTTAATGCTTTAACTCCAAACATACTCCCAAGTTCCCAAACGAATTCTACTCCTCTTACTTGCTTTTATTTCAATTATATTGTAAGAGGGAGTGTTCTTGTAAGAAAGGTTACCTCCATCTAGCTTTGTGCAAAGGAGAGAATAGTGATAGATTGAAGGAGTGATTCACCTTGGAATGAATCGGGTCGTGGATTAGGTGCAAGGGTCGTGAACCGCGTTACGTCTTTTTGTTAGCGTTTGTGATTTCATTTCCCTTTGCATTGCTTAATTGTTTTACTTTAGCATTGTATTTCCGTTGCACTAACCATTGATTGTAGACAATTAAGCAAGCGATTACCATCTACGATATAGAGAGCTATTCATCTCCCTCTAGCCGGCCATCGATCCTTCAACAAGTGGTATCAGAGCGAGGAGATTGTTACCGGACTCACCGTTGCTACAATCAACTACAATGGCAGGCTCCAACATTCATCCACCCAAATTTGAAGATGAATTCTCTTAGTGGAAGAAGAGAATGGAAGTATTCTTTGAAACCGATTTCGATATTATGCTTATAATGGAAAACGGTTTTGAGATGCCTAGGGACAAAGAGGGTGAATGCCATGCCCCGAGAGCATGTCATGCTGAAAAGAAAACGGATGACATCTCCCCTGTACATGGCAACATATCGTGTTAATACAAGGCTCGTAGGCCACAACAACAACAACATATATATATGTAAACAAACCACAATGGAAACTAACCACAACAACATAACAAAATACACAATGCATACCGGTATGACTGACACATCACAACATAATGGAACATCGACAAAATCCAAATCTACAAGTGTGTACATCACATGACAAGTCCACAATACAGTACACCACGAAAAACTCCAAATACATAATGTTGGTGCAATCGGCCCAGGTCACAATTGACTGGACTCGAGTTTGACTCAAGTGATGTTTTGATATTTGACATGGAAGTTTGACATCGATGTCTGATAATGTTTTGGGGAGATTGTTGGCACAATCGACACGGGTCATGATTGACCAGACTCGAGTTTGACTCGAGAGAGATTTTGATGGTTGACTGGAGTTGACCATGTCAAGGAAAAGTCCAAGCATGGGTATTGGCAAGGAAAAGTCCAAGCATGGGTCTTAACTTGGAAAGTCCAACATGGGTTGACAAGGGAAAGTTCAAGCTTAAGTCTTGGCATTTGAGAAGTCCAACATGGGTTGGCAAGGGAAAGTCCAAGCTTGAGTCTTGACATTTGAGAAGTCCAAGGGGTTTGATATTGGCGGTGTAAAGTCCAAGCGGGAGTCTTGGCAGCATAAGTCCAATGGTTGGCGGCGTAAAGTCCAAGCGGGAGTCTTGGCAGCGTAAGTCTAATGTGCTTTGGCGGTGTAGACACCGTTAGCATGACATAGCCGATGGAAGCACCTGAAGGCTAGCGCAATGGATGAACAAGTCATGGATGACTTGAAGGGATCCAAGAGGCGCGAGGCTAACGGAGGTGGCTAGAAGGCTTAGGTCTAGGCTAAGGGTGGTCTAGCAAGTATGGGGGCACCATACTTGGGTTAAACCTCATGTTTGAGGTGTGCCAGTCGACTGGTGTCATATGACAGTCGACTGGTGTGAGTCAACTAGGGTTTGACTGCGAGAAGTGTCCCAGCAGTCGACTGCCAGAGGTGGGCAGTCGACTGATCGTGTGATCAGTCAATTGGTGCTCGAGAATTTGGGCATAGAATGGAGTCTGACTCGACTGCTGGGGTTAGCAATCGAGTGAAGGCTCGATCAGTCGACTGATGGACATGATCAGTCGACTGATGTCTTATCCGTTGGATTTTTTCAGCGTGGATTACACCATTGTCTCACAGCAATAGTGTCATCAATCGACTGATGGTCCCTACCAGTCGACTGATCGATGATTTTCAGCCCAAGCAGCAGCTTTAAATGGAGCTCGTGGAGGAGGAAATCAACATGGTTCTTTGAGGTGTTTTGGCACGAGTTGCTGTTGCAATTCTGGGTCTCCAAGTGCTACTCGATCAACCTAGCAAGCAAACATTAAAAAAGCTCGGTGTAAAGTTTTCTTTACTTGCATTTTAGTGTAGTTGCTTGTATTCTTATTGTATTACTTTTGTAATCACTTGTAAGGGGTTTCTCCACCTCCGGATTGTTCCGAGAAGGAGTTATTTGTGATTAGTGATTGCGTTTGCATCACTAGAGATCTTTAGACCTCGATCCGTGGAGTAAGAACCGTTCGGTTGCGAACCACATTATATGCTTGTGTTGTGTATTGTGTTTGTCGTATTTCGTTATTGCTATTTGTTTTATTTGTGCTGCGCTAACGAGATTTGTAGATGAACGCAATTGAATTTCATCACGCAACGAATCGATGCTATTCACCCCCCTCTAGTGGTCAACATTTCCTCTACAAATGGTATCAGAGCCCGGGGCTCTTCTACGGACTAACTGTCGGGAGCAAAAGACGCTAGAGGGAAGATGGAATTCCAAGACAAGCTTAGATGGGACATCAACACTCCACCACCATACGACTGACAAGATTTTCTGGCGTGGAGAGCAAGAATGGAGACATTCTTGATGATGGACATAGAGGATTGGTTCATCCTCGTAGAAGGCTTTGAACCTCCTTGGGAGAAGGGAGAAGTTCTAAAGTTGAAGAAATGGACCCAAGAGCAATGACAAAAATTCAAAACCGAAGGCAAGGTGAATATCTTCCGGGTGTAAAAATACAAAACTTTTAGAAGATTTGATACCTAATGATGTTTTGTCTAGGCTAGGTGAATATCTTGACGCCAAGGAGCTATGGGAAAGATTGGCAAAATTTCATGAAGAGCCTCACTCAATCTAAGAAGAAAAGGAAGAGGAGGAAGAGAGCTCATCCTCACAAGCAAGTGAGGATTCGAAAATTAAGGAGGAGTCATCTTCCGGGTCAGTGGAAGAGGAAGAAGAAGAATTGGAGGAGACCTCCACCTCTAGGATTGAGGGGGAGGATATTAGAGCATCCTCAACTCCGGAGCAAGGGCAAGAGCAATGAGCGCCATCTACTTCCAGGAGAAGTGATGAACAAGCTCAAGAGGCCCTAACCACCACCCTAGGTAACTCAAGCATTTCGGTTCAAAATAAAATTCATATAATTTGCTTTGAGTGTAGGGAAACCGAGCACTATAAGAGCAAGTGCCTAAAGAAGGTCAAGAAAAGTCCACCGGCACCAAAGGTCAAGGATGCCGGTGCCCAAAGTCAAAAGAGCAAGGAGCACATCATTTGCTTCAAGTGCCATCAAAAGGGGCACTATAGGAGTCAATGCTCTAGGGAGAGCAAGAAGACTCAAGAGGGAGCATTACATGTAGGGGGAGCTTCTAAAGCAATTTCTAAGGTAAAATTTATTAATGCACCTCCTTTGATTAATAGGCTAAAGAATGTCTTTAATTCACTTGCAATTGATCATGAAAAGCATGCTAGGAATAACAAATATTTTTGCCTAGGAGCGAAGAATATTCACTTTTCAAATAAGGAGAAATTTGGGACTAATATCCCTAAAAATAATTTATCTAAAGACAAATCTAGGTCAAATAATTCTAGACCAATTCTACCTAGGGAGACAATTAGAAAAGTACAAGAGCACCTAGGTCTTAACCTCATATGGACTAGGCATATGCCTAGGAAGAACTATGCCCAATGATTAAATCAAAATTCTAAAATTGGGCAATTAGAGTTGGAAAATCAAGCCTTGAGGTCAAGGCTTGAGAAACTTGAAAAGACTCTTAGGATTATGCAAAACTAAATAAAATGGTCAAATGGTCAAAGTCAAGGGTCTAGGTCAAAGAGTCAACAGTTAGGGCCTAAGAGACAAGAGTCATCCAAAGGCAAGAAAGGTTTGGGTCACAAACCTAAGCCTAAGGTGGCTTATCATAGTGTTCCATTTGATTATGGAACACAAACTAGGTTTAGGAAGACCAAGGTTACTAGGGAAGTCATCCCTAAGGGTAACCAAAAAGTGTGCCTAGTGGCTAGGGTTTCTAAGAAACCTAGGGAAGCCACTAAGAAGGTTGCAAGGGGAGTTACCCCTAGAGTCAACCTAGGTAAGACCCAAATGACCAAGGCTAACAAGCCAGAAGGGTCATTAGGAAGGTATCTAGGGAGGTTAACCCTAAGGAATACCTAATTAACCCTAGCTGCTCAAATAGGTTTTGGATTCCTAAGAGTGTGATTGATTTATGTTAGATGGGTTTAGGATATGCCAACTTTAAATGGAAGGGTAGCTAACCTAACCATGGTAAAGGTAACACTTTAGATAATTTTCAAGATTATGGATACCTTGGAAATAGATTTGATCTATAATCTTAAAAGATTTTAGGATGTGCCAATATATTTTTGGAATTATGAAAAATCAATTAAATTGGGAAAATTTAGGTTTAGAGGTCATAGTGTGCCAATTTTGATTTTTGGCACACTAGGGAGAAAAGTGATAATATGGCAAAATATACTTAATTATATTAAATGACAACTAATATTGAAATTTAGGTATTCTTATACCTATACTTTTTATTTACCATGCTTTGTTTGCCATATAACATGCCATGACATCATATTTATTTTTAATCATTTAATATGTCATGATCATATTTAGGATTAAGGTTTAATGTCATGTGTTTTAGATTATATCATATGTCATGACATCATGATTATTGATCATGCTTAATTATTGCTATCATTTATGTCATGATCATTTCATGCATTTAATTTGATTAAAATTTATTTAAGGACAATGACATGACTTGGAGTCCTATTTATAAGGGAATCAAGTAGTGTTGCCTTAGAAAATGTATGAAACCCTAGATTAGGAGAACAAAACTCACATCTCACATTAAATTGACATGTATGTATATTTATACACCCTAGATACATGTGAGATGTTAGGATATGAATTAATTTCAAGGTGCATAGTTTTTGCATCTAGATGAACTAAAACTCATCTTTAACTAAAGGTGGATCATTGGGAAAGCTTGTGTACAAGTCATGTACATTAAGCCCAAGGAACATAATCCAATATAGGTTTTCAAAAATATTTTAAAATCCTTTTAGAAAACCTTGGTGAAGTCTATCTTTTGATAGCAATCACCATTGATGAAGTTTATACAAAGTAGGGCCAAAACATTGAAAATTTCAATGGTTTTGAACTTTGTGTCAATTTCAATATTTTATGGGTAAAATATTTTTCTATCATTTTTTACCCATTGTATTGGTCATAAGTGTTATACATATGAATTTTCATGATTTTTCGATATACATATAATTATTTATGAATTTTCAAAATCCATTTCTGATAATTGAAAATCGGATTTTTCAGTTATCACTCGATTGACCTTGGTGGCAGTCGACTGATGTACAAGGCAGTGGACTGATTTCTGAAGGACTCGACTGCCAAGTTGATTTCGGAAAAAACAAGGTTGTTTACCCCATTTTCAGTTATGTTAGAGTTCCCAAACCACTCCTAACCCTAGGATATGCTTTGAGAAGCATTATAAAGGGTGAAAATCCACTGGATATGGATTAGGAGAGGTGTTAGAGTGATGTATCAAATTTAAGGTATGGGAAAGTTCAATGTTGAACTTTAGACCTTATCTTTGATGGTTTAAAGTTCTTATTAGCATAGGGACTTCCCAAGGAAATTGTTGGTACAATGGTTAAGGGGGAGCAAGCCTTTAGAGGGAGGTATCCATCATGGGATGATGGATGATATTTTTCCTCATGAGGAGGAAAAATGGGATTTTGAGATACCCAATTTGGAAATTGAGAGAGTGTATAGGATTGTCTATCTTAAGTGATATGAGACTTATCACTAGGAAGATGGTAGGCATCCTAGGTATTTTTGAACTAAGGGAGAGATTGTATGATCTCATTGGATATGAGACATTGACCTCCTTGGAGAGTAAACCTTTTTGATGTTAGTCAAAAAGGGGAAGAATATTTTGGGAGAGAATGTTATGGAGAGTGTTATTAATTAATGTTATCAATTGTCAATTCGGAGAAGGGGAGAAAGTGAAATTACCAATTTGGGATAATTGGTAAAGGAATTTGAGTTAGTGTTCTAACTCAAAGGTATGTGTTTTTGTCAAACATCAAAAAGGGAGAGATTGTTGGTGTAATCGGCCCAGGTCACGATTGACCGGACTCGAGTTTGACTCGAGTGATGTTTTGATGTTTGACATGAAAGTTTGACATCGATATTTGACATTGATGTCTGATAATATTTTGAGGAGATTGTTGGCACAATCGACCCGGGTCATGATTGATCGAACTCGAGTTAGACTCGAGGGGGATTTTGATGGTTGACTGGAGTTGACCATGTCAAGGAAAAGTCCAAGCATGGGTCTTGGCAAGGAAAAGTCAAAGCATGAGTTGGCAAGGGAAAGTCCAAGCTTGAGTCTTGGCATTTGAGAAGTTCAACATGGGTTGGCAAGGGAATGTCCAAACATGAGTCTTGACATTTGAGAAGTCTAAGGGGTTCGATATTGGCGGTGTAAAGTCCAAGCGGGAGTCTTGGAAGCATAAGTCCAATGGTTGGCGGCGTAAAGTCCAAGCTGGAGCCTTGGCAGCGTAAGTCCAATGTGCCTTGGCAGTGTAGACACCGTTAGCATGACATAGCCGATGGAAGCACCTGAAGGCTAGTGCAATGGATGAACAAGTCATGGATGACTTAGAGGGATCCGAGAGGCACGAGACTGATGGAGATGGCTAGAAGGCTTAGGTCTAGGCTAAGGGTGGTCTAGCAAGTATGGGGGCACCATACTTGGGTTAAACCTCATGTTTGAGGTTAAAACCTCATGTTTGAGGTGTGTCAGTCGATTGGTGTCATATGACAGTCGACTAGTGTGAGTCAACTAGGGTTTGGCTGGAAGTGTCTCGTGATCATTTATCGGAGGTGGGGATCGGTCGGCTCAGCTCAACGATCGGTGATCGTGTGATCGATCGATTGATGCTCGAGAATTTGGGCCTGAGAATGGAGTCGGCTCATTCTTTGGGGTTAGCGATCAGTGAAGGCTCGATCAGTCGACTGATGGACATAATCAGTCGACTGATGTTTTATCCGTTGGATATTTCCAGTGTGGATTACACCATTATCTAACATCAACAGTATCATCAGTCGACTGATGGTCCCGACCAGTCGACTGATCGATGATTTCCAGCCCAGGCAGCAGTTTTAAAGGGAGCTCGTGGAGGAGGAAATCAACATGGTTCTTTGAGGTGTTTTGGGGCGAGTTGCTGCTGCAATTCAAGGTCTCCAAGTGCTACTCGATCAACTTAGCAAGCAAGCATTCAAAAGCTCAGTGTAAAGTTTTCTTTACTTGCATTTTAGTGTAGTTGCTTGTATTCTTATTGTATTACTTTTGTAATCACTTGTAAGGGGTTTCTCCACCTCCGGATTGTTCCAAGAAGGAGTTATTTGTGATTAGTGATTGCGTGTGCATCACTAGAGCTCTTTAGAGCTCGATCCGTGGAGTAGGAACCGTTCGGTTCCGAACCACATTATATACTTGCGTTGTGAATTGTGTTTGTCGTATTTCATTATTGCTATTTGTTTTATTTCTGCTGCGCTAACGAGATTTGTAGACGAATACAATCGAATTTCATCACGCAACGAATCTACGCTATTTACCCCCTCTAGCGATCAATATTTCCTCTACAATTGGTATCAGAGCCCGGGACTCTTCTACGGACTAACCGCCCGCTACAAGAATAATGGTCTTTAAGGACATTCATAAATATCCTTATAGTATATTTTTAGTGACACCAATGTTTTAGTGACATTACTGAAAAACGCCTTATAAAGTGATGTCGTCTTAGAGTCGACTCGCTTTCCTGATATTTTATAATGTCATTATACAATATAAATATTAACATCAAAAGTGTCTTAATATAGATATATAATGACACTCTAAAGTGTAAGAAAAAAAATCATATTTTAAGGACATTTATACGTTCCTTTTTATCATCGTAATCAGGAAAAAACTAAATGTCATCAAAACTTATTTATTTTGACATTTACAAATGCTTTATATTTTTTATAAAGACAATAAAAAGTGTCAACAAAGATAATTTATAAGATTTTTTTAAATGTCTCCTCAATTAATCTATAATGATATTTATTAAATACATTAAAATGATCACTAATATAAATATGAATTTAATATTTATACACTATCACAATTCATCTCCTATTCAGAATATAAAAAAAATAATTTAAAGTACTAATAGAAAATAGAAATTCATTCCACAATCATTGAGTAAAGTTACAAATATCTTGATGAATCTTTTTCATCCAAAACTAACTACACACTACACTCAAAATATTAAATTTTAGAACTAATAAAGTCTTATAAAAAAAACTCAATTAGGCAGACCGTCTTCAATCATAATATTGATTCACAAAAATTCAAGTACCTGTCACCTACAAATTTAATAGATATGTTTATATTAGTACTGAAATAAAACAACAAATAACCAAAGTTAATAAAAATAATGGTAAATATTGGATATCATACCGAATGAGAAAATATAAAATATCATTCAATGAATTTCACTACTAGGAAGCAACCGGATACAAACCAATGTTGAGCACTAAGAGGTCATATAATGTCTTTTTCGCTTCTGTTTTTTGAGTTAACCTTCTCCTTTGCTTGTGTCAACTGCTGGCTTAAACTTGATTCCTTCAATTCCTAGAGGAGAAACATTTGATAAATATAGTAAAGAAATCACAACTCCATAAAGAAACAAGATCATATGAAAGGCAAGTGGTCAGAAGCTAACATCTTTTACTATTCTGCAATGGAGTTTTGGACTTTTCCATCTCTCTCTTTTTTAGCCTTTTTTCTATCAAGTTTAGCTTGCTTGCAGTTCTCCTGATGTGTTTTATACAACAACGACACAAAATTTGAAAGTGTAGCTATAACTGCATAAGGAAAAAAAATAATTCAAACTCGAGAAAAAAAAGGTTATTCTTATTAAGTAAAAAGTAGATAAATCAGTTCACCCATCGTTTCATAATTTCCAACATGTGAGGCACGCATCTAACAAGAGGTTAAGGTCAGCAGTTTGACCTCATTCCTCTGCATTTTTGTGCACATTCCTACACTTAATGAACCAATCAATGATGTCCCATTCAAATTTCTTCCTATGCATATTTTTTGTTAAAAAAACATCGACTGACTTTCAATGCATACCATTTTAACAGCTTTTGTTGCATCGATAAACATTTCATTTTCTCTATATTTTCTTTCGTACATTTCCAAAATCAATCTTATTTAAAAAAAAGGCATTGACTATCTTTCAATGCATACCATTTTAACAGTCCACCAGTTTAACAACTTTGTTTGCATAGATAACCATTTTTTTCCTCTATATCTTCTTTATTGCATTTCCAACATTAACTTGTGCTAACATGCTTGAACTCAATTTATCATGACACCTCACAACTGAAATTATTAAGAATCAGAGCTAGACACAATGAAATACTTCTCCAGTCATGCCCATCAATAACTTTCTAAGTCATCTTTGACTTGGGATTCTAGTTTTTCTATACAAGCATGCAATGCCAGTTTTTGTGAGGGTCAACATGAAGTCATTGGTTGCAAATGAACCAGTCGGACAACACATCAAGTTTGCCACCTCTAAGTCAATAACAAAGCTAGTGAAAGTTGACCCAGAAAACCGTATGTAAAAGACGTTGAGTTGTACAGATGCATATGTAATTAATTACACCTTTTTTCATAATACTGACACAATCATAAACATAGAAATTGTGTAAAGCTTACTTATAATAAGATATAAGGGGAAGTGAAATAAGCAGAGGTCAGTTGTAGGCCTTTTTAAGAACTAAACTGAGCTACTATATCTACATTGCTAATTATGCATTGGAATAAGTTGTTATGAATAGAGATATGCATATTGGTGTTTAAAAAAAAGGGACTCTGGCCATCTAATTAATGAAACTACAATTAAGTAGCCAAAAACCTTGTTCAAAGGGACATCGTGTTGGATCTTCACCAAAATATAAGGCAAGGACATTTGCATTTCTACCCTGTCAGCACTAGAATATCTTAGAAGGATACACAACATGATAGAAATTAAAGCTCAAGTAGCTGGCAACCTACCGCTGCTGTGTAGAGTGTTATTAATAATTGTACCTTAGCTCCAGCAACAACAATAAATTCCTTCAAGGCCTAATGAGTGAGAAAACTAATAATGAGTGGTGACAAATTTAACAACCAAGAACAGATAAATATGTTCAGGTCAGGAAAGATTAGCTAATAATAACACCTGGAATTTTGGAATCTTGTATATACATAACACACAATAATGATGTGTGTGGTTAATAAACGAAAGTACGAAAAAATGGTGAGCAATGGATCTGCCAAGTAATAAATACAACTATCCATTAACAAACAATTTGCCAGTATATTGTAGGCAAATCCAATTTCTCAAACTTAAACCTAGAGGGGTGACAAAAAAGATTCCTAACTAGCACACAAAATATATTTCTGGCTTCAACCTCAATGAAGAGCCCCTTCTTAATGATACTAATCAAGTTTTATGTTCATTATTCTGGCACAAGATAACATGATACAAAATGGTTTTCTTTCCATTTTGGCAAACCTTACCAGATAATCCAGATCAGAAGTTCACATCTCTTTACACAATGCAGTTAGCAAGCATGACCAATTAGAGGGGAACAAGTTAAACAAAGCATCTTTCATCACAAATGGAAGTGTTATCGCATACCATGATGCAAGAGTTACCTATTTTGACAAAAAAACTAACGCACCATTTAACCAAAACATAGAAGGATGTTAGACATTGGAAGGTATGCGAATAACTTGGCCAGACCAACCACATGAATACAAACACAAGAAGCTTTTGGGGTGACATACTTTTCGGAAGATTTCTGACACAAAGCCATCATTTTCAGATGCATTCAGTTCCAACTCAACCTTTTCTAAACCCTTGACGATAGCCTGCATTTCTTCAGCCAAAGATTTCAATTGAATCTGCATAGAGAAACTGTCAGCACATCTCCTTCAAGTTGATTAGTAATAGAAATGGAAAAAGCAAGTAGAACCTTTGATGCAACTTCCAAGCTAATAAGATGCTCATGAAAATCCAAAAGAGATGGAGATCTCAAAGCAATTACCTAGTTTCATGACAAGAAAATTCTTGTATAATTGTACAGACAAATCAAGGGTCGAAGACTAGAAATGGCATTGCAATTGGAGAAAATTGACAATACAATATTCTTATTCACTGAAGCAATCAAGGGAACATTAACCCTCTCAAGCACAAAAAATACGCATAAGAACAAAAGGAAGATCATCAAAACAGATCTACCAATGATTTGCAACCACACACTGTGGTCATCGTCGAAGGTTGCCTGTCGAGGATGGCGGACACCGACGGTAGCAATCGCTATCGCTGAGAGCCGCGACAAACAATAGCGCAGTGCGAAATGCAGAGGAGGCGAGCGCGAAAGCATACCGACATTGAGGAGATAGACATCGGTAGCGACGTCGACGACAGTGGCGTCGATAGCAGAAAGATAAAGTCTGAAGGTGAAGATGGAAGGGATGTCGTGGGTACGTTGGCGATGCCGAGTTGCCAACAAGAGGAATCGAAGACAATAAAACCTAGCTAGATGCGTTACGCATGTGGGTTAATATTTTTATTAAATATAATATCATTTATTAAATATGTCATTATAAGTGATCTAATTGGACATTATTTTTAAATCATAATCTTTTTCAATAAATGTCATGATAATTTTTTTATAACTACACTATGAATTAAATATCGTTAAGAAAATGTCATAGTAAACTATTATTCTTGTAGTGGCCGGGAGCAAAAGACGCTAGAGGGAAGATGGAATTCCAAGACAATCTTGGATGAGACATCAACACTCCACCACCATACGACCGAGAAGATTTTCCGCGCGTGGAGAGCAAGAATGGAGACATTCTTGATGATGGACATAGAGGATTGGTTCATCCTCATAGAAGGCTTTGAACCTCCTTGGGAGAAGGGAGAAGTTCTAAAGTTGAAGAAATGGACCCAAGAGCAACGGCAAAAATTCAAAACCGAAGCCAAGGTAACAAAACTTTTAGAAGATTTGATACCTAATGATGTTTTGTCTAGGCTAGGTGAATATCTTGACGCCAAGGAACTATGGAAAAGATTGGCAAAATTTCATGAAGAGTCTCACTCAATCCAAGAAGAAAAGGAAGAGGAGGAAGAGAGCTCATCCTCACAAGTAAGTAAGGATTCGAAATTTGAGGAGGAGTCAACTTCCGGGTCGGTGGAAGAGGAAGAGGAAGAATTGGAGGAGACCTCCACCTCTAGGATTGAGGGGGAGGAGATTAGAGCATCCTCAACTCTGGAGCAAGGGCAAGAGCAAGGAGAGTCATCTACTTCTGGGAGAAGTGATGAACAAGCTCAAGAGGATCTAACCACCACCCTAGGTAACTCAAGCATTTCTGTTCAAAATAAAATTCATATAATTTGCTTTGAGTGTAGGGAAACCGGGCACTATAAGAGCCCAAAGAGGGTCAAGAAAAGTCCACCAACGCCAAAGGTCAAGGATGCCAGTGCCCAAAGTCAAAAGAGCAAGGAGAACATCATTTGCTTCAAGTGCCATCAAAAGGGGCACTATAAGAGTCAATGCTCTAGGGGAAGCAAGAAGACTCAAGAGGGAGCATCACATGTAGGGGGAGCTTCTAAAGCAATTCCTAAGGTAAAATTTATTAATGCACCTCCTTTGATTAATAGGCAAAAGCATGTCTTTAATTCACTTGCAATTCATTATGAAAACATGCTAGAAATAACAAATATTTTTTCCTAGGAGCTAAGAATATTCACTTTTCAAATAAGGAAAAATTTAGGACTAATGTCACTAAAAATAATTTATCTAAAGACAAATCTAGGTCAAATAATTCTAGACCAATTCTACCTAGGGAGACAATTAGAAAAGTACAAGAGCACTTAGGTCTTAACCCCAAATGGACTAGGCATATGCCTAGGAAGAATCATGCCCAAGGATTAAATTAAAATTCTAAAATTGGACAATTAGAGTTGGAAAATCAAGCCTTGAGGTCAAGGCTTGAGAAACTTGAAAAGACCCTTAGGATTATGCAAAACCAAATAAAAGGGTCAAATGGTCAAAGTCAAGGGTCTAGGTCAAAGAGTCAACACTTAGGCCCTAAGAGACAAGAGTAATCCAAAGACAAGAAAGGTTTGGGTCACAAACCTAAGCCTAAGGTGGCTTATCATAGTGTTCCATTTGATTATGGAACACAAACTAGGTTTAAGAAGACCAAGGTTACTAGGGAAGTCATCCCTAAGGGTAACCAAGGAGTGTGCCTAGTGGCTAGGGTTTCTAAGAAACCTAGGGAAGCTACTAAGAAAGTTGCAAGGAGAGTTACCCCTAGAGTCAACCTAGGGAAAACCCAAATGACCAAGGCTAACAAGCCTAGAGGGTCATTAGGAAAGTATCTAGGGAGGTTATCCCTAAGGAATACTTAATCAATCCTAGGAGCTCAAATAGGTTTTGGGTTCCTAAGAGCGTGATTGATTCACGTTAGATGGGTTTAGGATGTGCCAACTTTAAATGGAAGGGTAGCTAACTTAACCATGGTAAAGGTGACACTTTAGGTAATTTTCAAGGTTATGGATACCTAGGAAATATATTTGATCTATAATCCTAAAAGATTTTAGGATGTGCCAATATATTTTTAGAATTATAAAAAATCAATTAAATTGACACAATTTAGGTTTAGAGGTCATAGTGTGTCATTTTTGGTTTTTGGCACACTAGGGAGAAAAGTGATAATATGACAAAATATACTTAATTATATCAAACGACAACTAATATTGAAATTTAGGTATTCTTATACCTATACTTTTTATTTTTCATTCTTTGTTTGCCATATAACATGTCATGACATCATATTTATTTTTAATCATTTAATATGTCATGATCATGTTTAGGATTAAGATTTAATGTCATGTGTTTTAGATTATATCATATCCCATAACATCATGATTATTGGTCATGCTTAATTATTGCTATCATTTATGCCATGATCATTTCATGCATTTAATTTGATTAAAATTAATTTAAGGACAATGACATGACATGAAGTCTCATTTATAAAGGAATCAAGTAGTGTTGCCTTAGAAAATGCATGAAACCCTAGATTTGGAGAACAAAACCCACATCTCATATTAAATTGACATGTATGTGTATATATACACCCTAGATACATGTGAGATGCTAGGATATGAGTTAAGTTCAAGGTGCATAATTTTTGCATTTAGATAAACTAAAACTCATCTTTAACTAAAGGTGGATCATTGGAAAAGCTTGTGTACAAGTCATGTACATTAAGCCCAAGGAACATGATCTAATATAGGTTTTCAAAAATATTTTAAAATCCTTTTAGAAAATCTTGATGAAGTCTATCTTTTGATGAAGTTGATATAAAGTAGGGCCAAAACATTGAAAATTTCAATGGTTTTGAACTGTGTCAATTTCAATATTTTATGGGTAAAATATTTTTCTATTAATTCTCACCCATTGTATTGGTTATAAGTATTATACGTATGAATTTTCATGATTTTTCGATATACGTATAATTATTTATGAATTTTTAAAATCCATTTCTAATAATTGAAAATTGGATTTTTCAGTTATCACTCGACTGACCTTGGTGGCAGTCGACTGATGTGCAAGGCAGTCGACTGATTTCTGAAGGACTCGACTGCCAAGCTGATTTCGAGAAAAATAAGGTTGTTTACCCCATTTTCAGTTATGTTAGAGTTCCCTAACCACTCCTAACCCTAGGATATGCTTTGGGAAGTATTATAAACGGTGAAAATCCATTGGATATGGATTAAGAGAGGTGTTAGGGTGATGTATCAAATTTAAGGTATGGAAAAGTTCAATATTGAACTTTAGACCTTATCTTTGATGGTTTAGAGTTCCTATTGGCTTAGGGACTTTCCAAGGACATTGTTGGTACAATGGTCAAGGGGGAGCAAGCCTTTAGAGGGAGGTATCCATCATGGGATGATGGATGGCATTTTTCCTCATGAGGAGGAAAAATGGGATTTTGAGATACTCAATTTGGAAATTGGGAGAGTGTATAGGATTGCCTCTCTTGAGTGATATGGGACTTATTACTAGGAAGATGGTAGGCATTCTAGGTATTTTTGAACCAAGGGGGAGATTGTAAGATCTTATTGGATATGAGACATTGACATCCTTGGAGAGTAAACCTTTTTGATGTTAGTCAAAAAGGAGGAGAATGATTTGGGAGAGAATGTTATGGAGAGTGTTATTAATTGATGTTATCAATTGTCAATACAGAGAATTGGGGAGAAAGTGAAATTACCAATTTGGGATAATTGGTAAGGAAATTTGAGTTAGTGTTCTAACTCAAAGGTATGTGTTTTTGTCAAACATCAAAAAGGGAGAGATTGTTGGTGCAATCGGCCCAGGTCACGATTGACCAGACTCAAGTTTGACTCTAGTGATGTTTTGATGTTTGACATGGAAGTTTGACATTGATGTTTGACATTGATGTTTGACATTAATGTCTGATAATGTTTTGGAAAGATTATTGGCACAGTCGACCCGGGTCATGATTGACCGGACTCGAGTTAGACTCGAGGGGGATTTTGATGGTTGACTGGAGTTGACCATGTCAAGGAAAAGTCCAAGCATGGGTCTTGGCATGGAAAGTCCAACATGGGTTGGCAAGGGAAAGTCCAAGCTTTAGTCTTGACATTTGAGAAGTCCAACATGGGTTGGCAAGGTAAAGTCCAAGCTTGAGTCTTGCCATTTGAGAAGTCCAAGGGGTTTGATATTGGTGGCGTAAAGTCCAAGCGGGAGTCTTGGAAGCATAAGTCCAATGGTTGACAGTGTAAAGTTCAAGCGGGAGTCTTGGCAGCACAAGTCCAATGTACCTTGGCGGTGTAGACACCGTTAGCATGACATAGCCGATGGAAGAACCTGAAGGTTAGCGCAATGGATGAACAAGTCATGGATGACTTGGAGGGATCCAAGAGGCACGAGGCTGACGGAGGTGGCTAGAAGGCTTAGGTTTAGGCTAAGGATGGTCAAGCAAGTATGGGGGCACCATACTTGGGTTAAACCTCATGTTTGAGGTTAAAACCTCATGTTTAAGGTGTGTCAGTCGACTGATGTCATATGACAGCCGACTGGTGTGAGTCAACTAGGGTTTGACTGCGGGAAGTGTCCCAGCAGTCGACTACCAGAGGTGGGTAGTCGACTGCTTACTCGAGCAGTCGACTATTGTGTTATCAGTCGACTGGTGCTCGAGAATTTAGGTACAGAATGGAGTCTGACTCGACTGTTGGGGTTAGCAGTCGAGTGAAGGTTCGATCAGTCGACTGATGTCCTATCCGTTGGATTTTTCCAGCGTGGATTATACCATTGTCTCACAGCAACAGTGTCATCAGTCGACTGATGGTCCCGACCAGTTGACTAATCGGTGATTTCCAACCCAAAAAGCAGCTTTAAAGGGAGCTTGTGGAAGAGGAAATCAACATGGTTCTTTGAGGTGTTTTGGGGCGAGTTCCTGCTACAATTCAGGGTCTCCAAGTGCTACTCGATCAACTTAACAAGCAAGCATTCAAAAGCTTGGTGTAAAGTTTTCTTTACTTGCATTTTAGTGTAGTTGCTTGTATTCTTATTGTATTACTTTTGTAATCACTTGTAAGGGGTTTCTCCACCTCCGGATTGTTCCTAGAAGGAGTTATTTGTGATTAGTGATTGCGTGTGCATCACTAGAGCTCTTTAGAGCTCGATCCGTGGAGTAGGAACCGTTCGGTTCCGGACCACGTTATATGCTAGTGTTGTGCATTGTGTTTGTCGTATTTCGTTATTGCTATTTGTTTTATTTTCGCTGCACTAATGAGATTTGTAGACGAACGCAATCGAATTCCATCACACAACAAATCGACACTATTCACCCCCTTTAGCGGTCAACATTTCCTCTACACATAACGCAACGTACGGAAAGCCCAAAATGAACACGGGAGCCTTGGAGGTGAGATGAAATGTTGCCAACCAGCGGTGCTCTAAGCCGTCACGAAGACTTCTATCGTTTACCTGGGCGACAGAAAAACCCCGGGTTTATGGTGGTGAGTAAAACTCAGCAGGTAATAGAAAAAACATGTATATATCAAATATAACATGTAATTCAACAACATAACCTAGAGATACAACAGGTATACCAACACAGTATATAAATACACGCATATACCATCTAACCAAATAAACAACGTATAATGCAGACATACCTGAAAGTCTGCTACGCTACTCTAATCCAACCTGAGCATATATCCAACATATATAACAGGAAGAGTAATACTAACTCACAATATACTCATGATATAGGTTAAGGGTATCTAATGGTCTGTCCAACAAGTATACAAGTATCCGACACAACCGTATAATAGATGCGAGAAGCATGTATAAAGATGATATACAACCAAATGCAGCAAGCATAGTACAATCAAATGCAACATCACAATAAGCATATATATATAGACTACATCTATATATATATATATATATATATATATATATATATATATATATATATATGGTAATATGCAAAGTGCCATATGATACGACAATGCAACATGCATGGTCATGCCTGCGCACCCCTACTCGCTACCACGACCCCAGTGTGGCCTAGGTGGCACAACATGACAACTGTCCCAACTCAACACCAACCACTACTCTAGAGTAGCCGAGTGGACAGTATGATCAAGTAGCATATGAGCGTAAAGAGCTCGCTACACAATGGGGATCCCTACTGCTGGCCACTCCGACTGACACTACCTATGAGTGGTCGAGTGTCACGCACCCAGGACAACTGCATGCAACTCCAACTACCACCGTCTATAGTGGTAGAGTGCGGCACAATAAATGCTTTGCCCTCACACCAATTACTCCTCTGGGAGTAACCTGGGAGGCAGGATGACTGACGACTCTCTCAACCCCAAGGGAGACTATGTCGTCAGTATGCATGCAAATGACATGAATGTACTGTCACATATACAAACATCTACTACAAACTCTCTATTATACAGAGAGTCGTACCAATCTGATCAAAGCATTCTCTATTCTACAGAGAGTTGTACTCAACTGATCATAACACTCTCTATCCGATAGAGAGTCGTACTCAACTAATCATATCAGGCTGGGACCACGGGTCCGTAGCGATACACTAATCACCCTTCACTTAACCATTACACAACATATGGTTGGCAATGAGTATGCAACATATGGTTATTGGAATAAATCCTACATTTAGGGCATTATCTACCCACGGATGACCTTTTACCCAATTTATAAATTAGGTCATCATCTGTACTCTAACATCTACACCCTACTAAACATTTATAGATCTACTTACATCACATCTGTAGCTCCTAAATCATGATAAAGGAACATGTGATATCCACATTTGAACATATATAGCCAACGACAAGTATCAAGCATAAGGATAAATAAGAGCAGGGTCAAGATAATATGAACATATAATATGCTCATATCTATATCTAAATCTGAATGCAATTACATCTACCTGACCAGGGTAGGATATTACCCACTTGCCATGTAAACCGTAACTGTCTTTACGTCCAAAAGACTATTTCGAATCAAGGTCCTGCAGTTACAAAACATAAAGAGTAACTAAATGCTAGCATAACCCTAATGCTAGAATAATTCTCTAAATCACATCCTAACCCTTGATTAGTCAATTTAATCATGTAGTAGTGTACTCCTCTACACTTCATTTACTAATCATATTTGATCTATGATTACTTCACAAATAATACTACTGTAACATATCATATCGAATCAATAACCATATCCAAATCCAGGTCAACTTCTGACATCAACTATCACTAGATCAATTAAATCACAAGGGTAATAGTATTCATTATAAATTAATCCAACCCAACTTACCCTGCACAATCACAATTGCACAACTCCTGGATCTGCTATAGGAGATCTGTTCATCCTATAGGAATATGTTAACTTAATTAACATATAAAATCCTTACCTCTCCCTACATCAATCAGCCGCAACTTCTTGATCCACTGCGGGAACAACACCGACCTATACAATTCAAGTGAACAGAGGTAACAACCCAACTCCTTCACCTGAAATCACAGAAACCTCTTAATCCAATTATATGGTATCATCAATTCAATTCCAACCTTACTAACCATGCTTAGCATCAATTGAACTTCTGGATCCGGTATCTTGGCCTTGTACAATACATCAACTAAACTCATAAACCCAACTAATTTAACCCAAAATCGATTCCATAGCCTTACCTCCCTTCTCCAACAACAACAACAACAACCATAAACAAAATCAATAACCATCAAGGGGAAGACTGCACTAGACTGTCGATCGAGCCCCCCCCATTTCTGCCCTGCCCTAGCAATCTCCACCGGCGACAGTGGCTATGCTTTGCAATGGAAATCTTGCGATCCAAGTCAGAAATGCTGCAGAGAGGATCGAAACAAGGATAGTCTCGAGATCTTGCTCTGATGAAGGCAAACTCCGAATCGAAGGGAAAGAAATCCAACTGACCTACGTCCAGAGCGATCAACCTCGACGGTGACTCAAGGTGGCTCACGGTGAAATTTGGCTCTTGCGATAAAAAGGCGACAGCGATCGGGCGACTGCTCAGGTGGCGGCGACAATCCAACAACTCCTCTTTGAGCACGACGACACTGCCATCGCGGTGAGCTCGCGCAAGGGGATCCCGCGAGGAAAAGGGTCAGCGATGGTGGCGTCACTGTGCTCGCAAAATCCAACAACTAGTTGGGGTGGAGATCTCTGGCGAAGCGGCAGCGAGGTGAAATCGAGAGGGGCGATGGATCCAACTCGCGGAGGCATCGACGTGGTGACGGCAGCAGCGTGGCGACGACAGCGGCGTGGCGACGACATCAGTGTGGCGACGGCAGCAACATGGCGATGGCAGCAGCTTGGCAACGACAGCGGCGTGGCAGCAATCTTCATAGGCGGCTCTCGAGCGGCGACAACGAAGGGAAAGAGAAAGGGGAGCGGCGGTGCGGGAGAAGGAAAATCATGAGAAGAAATGCGATGGGAAGAGAAATCGCACGGTGGGGGAAATAAAAACCGAAAAAGAAAAAAATGCTCGCGTGAGGAAATCGGGCGGTTTTGAAAGCGGATCCGGTTTTAAACAGATCCACTTGTAATTTTTTGATCCTTAACCATGTTTTTAATTAATCTCCAACCATGGTTTAAATTTATCCCTAGAATAAGCTTTCTCATTCACGAATAATAGAGACATTAATCTGCCACTAATTTATTCGTGGTATTTTATAGTGAACCAATTGAGAAATCACGATGAACCAAGAAGCAAAGGGAGGAGCACCTTGCAAGCTCAAAAGTGAAACACCACCTCTTCAATGTGCTCTCCCAACAAGAGATCAACTGGATTGGAGAGTGTGCAAGCGCCAAGGAGATGTGGGAAAGATTGGTAGAACTTCATGAAGGTACTTCCGAGGCGAAGCTTATTAGAAGGGACCTTCTCCGCTCCCAACTCAACAACATCAAACTCGATAAAGGGTAGAAGGTATTATCACTGCACTCTAGGTTCAAAGAAATAATTAATGGATTGTCAAGTGTAGGTGAAAAGCTCTCCAACCGGGACATGATCATGAAGGCTATAGATGTCTTTCCCCGATCATCAAAGTGGAGCTCCATGGTGGACTCCTTCTACATTTCGAAGAATTTAGAAGTAAGCACCCTAAAAGAGTTTTTCTCCACCATGGAACTCCATGAAACAAGGCTTGAAG
This sequence comes from Wurfbainia villosa, assembly GCA_025175895.1. Taxonomy (NCBI): domain Eukaryota; kingdom Viridiplantae; phylum Streptophyta; class Magnoliopsida; order Zingiberales; family Zingiberaceae; genus Wurfbainia; species Wurfbainia villosa. Next base: position 20,134,009 of record CM046004.1, on the reverse strand, counting down.
GAGTAGTAGAAGAGCAAATCAAGTCATCAATGGGAGTGGCACTGGTAGCAAGCAAGGGAAAGAAGAAGAAGGAGATGTCACCTTCCTCATCGGATGAAGATTCCTCCTCCTCATCAATGGATAGCAATGAGGAAGCATATATGGTAAGGAAGGTAAGGCGTGCATTAAAATTTTTTAAATTTAACAAATCTAATGATAGGAGAAGAAGGCCAAGAAGAAAGATTATATGCTACAATTGCCAAGGAGAGAGACATATAAGAGATGATTGTCCCCTCTTGAACAAAAACAAGGAAGAGAGGAAAAAGAAAGAAGAAAAGAAGAAGGGGAACAAGAAGAAGGAGGATGAAAAGAAAACCAAGGAAAAAGGGAAGGCTAAGGTGCACAAGGCAACATGGGATGATCCATCATCTATTGGGGGGATCGAAACAGCCGGCTAGAGGGGGGTGAATAGCCTTCGTTCGTTGGATGTCGTAATTCGTTCATTCTCGTGTGCTTGTCTACAATTGTTGTTAGTATACGCAGCAGAATAATAATAGAAATAACAACAATACAAGCACAATCAATACACAAGCATGTGCGTGGTTCGGAACCAAATGGTTCCTACTCCACGGGCGAGCTCACCGAGCTCTAGTTATGCACACGACACTAACTAAACTCCTTCTCGACTACACGTCGGAGGTGGAGAAACCTCTCACAAACAATTACAACAGTAATATACAAATACAAACAAGAATACAAATATAATACAAAAGAAACATTTTTCACCGATTGCTTTTGATCACTTGTTTGTTGCTTGCTTTGATTGGCTCTTGAAGGACTGGAATGCAGTAGCAATTCCTCTCCAATAGCTCCACAAAAACCATTGCAAAAACCTCCATCTCGAGCTCCTTTTATAACCTCCATCGAGCTATTTTTGCGCCTAGCAGTCGACTGCCAAAAGGCCCCAGTTGACTGCCCCTATAGCCGTTGTCTCACAACGGCCAGATCCATGTCAGACAAGTTCTAACGGATCATCTATCAGTCGACTGACGATGCCCATCAGTCGACTGGTGACCTAGTAGTCGGCCCGCGATCGGCTCACGAGCATTCAATGCTCGCGACACTCCCATCGATCGACTATCATCCCTCGGCGATCATTGCCGTCGGCATCGATCATTGCGATCCATAGCGATCGGCGCGACAAAACCCTAGCCTTACACCAGTCGAACCCTAGTCGACTTGGTTCAGTCGAACCGGCACCTATGCCAGTCGACTGATGTCAGGCAAAACCTCAAACACCAAGTTGTTTGAGCATCCGACCGTCAGTCTTAGCCACTTGGCCAAGTCCACCTTATCCCTCATGGAGTTCCCCACCGAAGCTCTCTTCCCTCGGCCTACGTCCCTCGGATGCGCCAAGCGCACGGCTTCGCAACGCCATCCTTCGCATCTCATACCCTAGAAGTATGCTTCCCTTTGGGCTCACTCTATTCACTCCCCGTCCGGCGGTCCCTCGGATGCACCTAGCACACGGCTTCGCAATGTCATCCTTCACTGACTCAAGGACCCAAGCCTAGTGAACTTGCCAAGTTCTCAAAACTTCCCAAATGCACCAAGCGCATGGCTTCGCAATGCATTTCTCACCAAGCACCAAGCGCACGACTTCGCAATGCTTTGGATTTCCCATGCCAAGCACCAAGCGCACGGCTTCGCAATGCTTTGGACTTTCCCATGCCAAGCACCAAGCGCACGGCTTTGCAATGCTTTGGACTTTCCCATGCCAAGGCTTCCCCCTTGGACTTCCACACCAAGCTCCATGCTTGGATTTTCTATGCCAACCCCATGTTGGACTTTCCCATGACAATCCCATGTCATGAGTTTTGTCTATCATCAAAATACTATCAAGGTACTGCTCGAGTCAAACTCGAGTCAACCTGGGCCGATTGCACCAACAATCTCCCCCTTTTTGATGATTGACAAAACTACCATCTCAAGTCTACCAATTCTCCCATATTGGCAATTCTCATATCCCAATGAGAATTCCAACGAACCCTAATTGGTAACTTGGTAACTTCTCCCCCTTTTTGACATTACATCAAAAAGGTCCTCCCCAAGGGTATGAATGTCTCATATCCCAATGAGATCTTACAATCTCTCCCTTGGAGGAACACATGCCTACAATCTTTCTAGTGATCCCATATCACTTAAAGAGAGGCAACCCAATTTTCCTCCCATGAGGAAATACACATCCATCTTCCCATGATGGATACCTCCCCCTAGAGGCTTGCTCCCCCTTGACCATTGCACCAACAATGTCCTTGGAGAGTTCCTAAGCCAATATGAACATTAACCAAATCAAAATTAAGGCAAAGTTCAACAATGAACTCTCTTCCACCTTAAAGTTGATACTCTCCTAAAACCCTTCTCCTAATCCATGTCCAATGGATTTCCACCCTCTCTAATTCTCTCCCAAGCATATCCTAGGGTTAGGAGTGGTTAGGGGACCTTAACCTAGCTGAACATGGGCCTAACCAATAAGATTTACGAAATCGACGAAGCGGATCATTGAAATAAAAAATCGACTACCACCCTATCGATCATTGATAGTCCATAGCGATCGTGATAAGCGCATTTGCAGTTTGAGATTCAAATGGATTTCCAAAATCCATAAGTAAATATACATAAGTTTAAAATTCTTGAAATTTGGTATGTATATTACTTATCATAAACACTATGGGTGAAAAATATTGGAAAATTATTTTACCCATTAAATTAGGAGATTGATACAAAGTCCAAAATTTAAGAAAAGCTTCAATAAAGAGCCCTCTTTGTATCATCCCATTCAATGGTGATAGCTATCAAAAGATAGGCTTCACCAAGGTTTTTCAAAATGTTTTCAAAACCTTTAATTTCTTTTCCTTAAACATCTCACTTATCTCTAGATGTGTAAAACAGATACAAGTCAAAAATCTTAGTGAGATGTGGGTTTTTTGTTCTTTATGTTCTCATGCATATTTCTAAGGCAACATAATTTGATTCCCTTTAAATTGTGCCATAGTCCTTAATTTCATTTTATTTAATGCATGATATGATTATGGCATAAATATGATATAGATAAAAGCATATGCCAAAATCATGATGTCATGGCATGTAAATAACATTTAAGCATACATGACATATAAAAATAAATCTAAACATTATCATGACATATTTAGAGATACAAATGAGAATGATGTCATGACATGGCAAGACAAATAAAGCATGACAAGTAAAATATACTAAGGTATAAAATACCTAAGTGTTGAATCCAAATTGTCATTTCTAGGGTTAAGTCCATTTTGCCTTAAAGTCATTATTTCCCTAGTGTGTCATAAACCCAAAATGACACACCAATGACCTCTATGACCTAATTGTGCCAATTTAATCATTTTTCAACTTCTCAAAGCATATTGGCACATCCTAATGTGTCAACTCACAATGGCTAGGTTAACTACTCATCCACTTAGGGTTGACACACCCTAACCCATTTAGCATGAATCGATCACACTTCTAGGAACCCAATACCTATTGGAGCTCCTTGGGTTAACAAGGTATTCCCTAGGGATAACTTCCCTAGATACCTTCCTAATGACCCTTTTTGGCTTTGAAGCCATAGTCTTTTGGGTCTTACTTGGGTTAACTCTAGAGGTGACTCCTCCATTGACCTTCTTAGTGGCTACATTTGATTTATTTGAGGTTTTAGCCACTAAACACATACCATGGCTAGACTTAGGGATGACTTCCCTATTAGCCTTGGTTTTCCTAGACCTAGATGTGGTTCCATAATTAAATGGAATATTATGGTAGGACATAGGTTTGTGACCCAAACCCTTCTTGCCCTTAGACATTTCTTGTTTTCTAGGTCTTGACTTTTGTACATTAGACCCCTTAACCGAATTTGATATTATTGCTAGGGGCTTCTACAATTTTTCTAGCCTTGACCTCAAGGCTTGGTTCTCCACCTCTAATTTCCTCAATTTTGAATTTTCATTAGGTTTAGGGGAAATGTTCTTCTTCTTAGGCATGTGTCTACCCTTCTTAGAGTTAATGCCTAGATGATTTTCAACTCTCCTAATGGACTCTTTAGGTAAAATAGGTCTAGAATTATGAGTCCTAGGTTTATCCTTAGTTATATGAACATGCTTGGCACCTAAGCAATAAACCTTATTATTTCTCTTAGCATGCTTTTCATTTATAATTTCAAGAGAACTAAAATAATTCTTAGCATGCTTTTTGACTCTAGAAATTAAAGGTGCATTAAATAAATTTACCTTAGGGTTAGCTTTAGGAGATCCCCCTACATAAGTTACACCTTCTTGCCCTTTCTTCCTCCCCCCTAGGGCATTGACTTCGGTAGTGTCCCTTTTGATTGCACTTAAAACACACAATGTGCTCTTTGCTCTTGATTTTGGGAACTTCGGCATCTTTTGATTTTTGGGTTTTTGGTGCCGATACCTTTTCCTTAGCCAATTTTGGGCATTTGCTCTTATAATGCCCTTTCTCCCTACACTCAAAGCATATTATGTGATTTTTATTAAAAATAATAACACTTGAGTTACCTAGGGAGGTGGTGGAGGCCTCTTCCCAATCTTCACTTCTCCCGGATGTGGATGCTTCTTGTTCTTTCTCCGGGATGGAAGATTGCCTCTCCTCCCCCTCAATGCTAGAGGTGGAGGTCTCCACCAAGTCATCAACATCTTCAAATGTTGTGGGTTCTTCTTCCTCGGCATTTTCTTCTACTTGTGCCGGTTGGGAATTTTCTTGGAAATTTATTATCTTATTCCATAGTTCCCTTGCATCCCTATAATCACCCAATCTAGACCAAATAGTGTTAGGTAACAAATCGCTAATCAATTTAATTACCTCGAGATTTGTCTTGAAGTTCTTGATTTGGTCTTGGGTCCACTTTGATTTTTCAATGGGCTTGTTGTGTTTGTCCCTAGGCATCTCAAAACCATTTTCTATAATAATCATATAATCAAAATCGGTTTCGAGATATACCTCCATCCGTTTCCTCCACAAAGCAAAATCTCCATCGAATTTCGGTGGATGGATGAAGTTGGCCATTTTGTAGTGCTCTCGCGGCGGTTAGTCCTTGAAGAGCGACCTCGGCTCTGATACCACTTGTAGGGGGATCGAAATGGCCATCTAGAGGGGGGTGAATAGCCCTCGTTCTCGTGTGCTTGTCTATAATTGTTGTTAGTATACGCAGCGGAATAACAATAGAAATAACAACAATACAAGCACAATCAATACACAAGCATGTACGTGGTTCGGAACCAAATGGTTCCTACTCCACGGGCGAGATCACCGAGCTCTAGTTATGCGCACGACACTAACTAAACTCCTTCTCGACTACACGTCGGAGGTGGAGAAACCTCTCACAAGAAATTACAACAGTAATATACAAATATAAACAAGAATACAAATACAATACAAAAGAAACACTTTTCACCGATTACTTTTGATCACTTGTTTGTTGCTTGCTTTGATTGGCTCTTGAAGGACTGGAATGCAGCAGCAATTCCCCTCCAAAAGCTCCACAAAAACCATTGCAAAAACCTCCATCTCGAGCTCCTTTTATAACCTGCATCGAGCTGTTTTCGCACCTAGCAGTCGACTGCCAAAAGGCCCCAGTCGACTACCCCTGTAGCCGTTGTCTCACAACGGCCAGATCCACGTCAGACAAGTTCCAACGGATCACCTACCAGTCGACTGATGATGCCCATCAGTCGACTGGTGACCTAGTAGTTGATCGCCACGGCTACGAGCGTTTCGCGCTTGCGACACTCCCATCGATCGATTGCCATCCCTAGCGATCATTGCCGGTCGGCTATCGATCATTGCCGATCCATGGCGATGATCGCCCAAAGTACAAAACCCTAGCCTTACACAAGTCGAACCCTAGTCGACTTGGATCAGTCGAACCGGCACCTATGTCAGTCGACTGATGTCGGGAAAAATCTCAAACACCAAGTTGTTTGAGAATCCGACCGTCAGTCTTAGCCACTTGGCCAAGTCCACCTTATCCCTCATGGAGTTCCCTACTGAAGCTCTCTTCCCTCGGCCTATGTCCCTCGGATGCGCCAAGCGCATGGCTTCGCAACGCCATCCTTCGCGTCTCATTCCCTAGAAGTATGCTTCCCTTTGGGCTCACTCCATTCGCTCCCCGTCCGGCGGTCCCTCGGATGCACCAAGCGCACGGCTTCGCAATGTCATCCTTCACCGACTCAAGGATCCGAGCCTAGTGAACTTGCCAAGTTCTCAAGACTTCCCAAATGCACCAAGCGCACGGCTTCGCAATGCATTTCTCACCAAGCACCAAGCGCACGGCTTCGCAATGCTTTGGATTTCCCTATGCCAAGCACCAAGCGTACGACTTCGCAATGCTTTGGACTTTCCCATGCCAAGCACTAAGTGCACGGCTTCGCAATGCTTTAGACTTTCCCATGCCAAGGCTTCCCCCTTGGACTTCCACACAAAGCTCCATGCTTGGATTTTCCATGCCAACCCCATGTTGGACTTTCCCATGACAATCCCATGTCATGAGTTTTGTCTATCATCAAAATACTATCAAGGTACTGCTTGAGTCAAACTCGAGTCAACCTGGGCCGATTGTGTTGGGTTTTCGGCACCGCGGCGAGTGTGTGTTCGAACATGTTTCGCAAACATGTGCACAGCGGAAGAAATAAAAATAATAAATCTACATTTATTACAACACACACATCATACGCATGCATAGTACAACATGTGTAGACATAACCATAAATTTAAATTTGCAATAAAAGGAAATTTAACTACATATACCTTTCGTATCACGTGTAGCGGGAACGACATCAACCGGAACGATCCTCGCTAGAATCGTCTCTATCCGTATCCACACCGAGTATCCTCGGGATGACTTCGCTAAGTCAAGAGCCTCGTCTTCGTACGGGTTACTAGCCTCGTGTTGAAGACGATGTGATCGAGAGATGATCACGATCCGAATCCAAATTCGGATCCAAAAACAAGTCCTCAAGACTCGCTTCTCCGGAGAGGTATTCGTCAACCGTTTGACGAATCCTTCGTCCTCCACCTCAGAGGATTATCGGAGATCAAATCCCCGGCAAGGCTACCACTGTCGGAGCTCTAAACGTCGTCCCAACGATGCTCCGACGAGAGGGAAACAAGCTGTCCAAAAAACTGGACAGCTTTGGTAGAGGAATTAGAGCCGTCCAAAAAGGTAGGATGAAGCTCACCTTGATGCCAAACCCAAAGGAGATCACCGGAGAGTTGCCGGAGGATCACCGGCCGAAGCTTGGACGTCGGCAACAATTTGGACGGTGGCACAAGGGGCTGGGCGGCGGCAATGGGTGTTGGCGCCGAATTCACCAAGGAGAGGAGGTGGGTGGCAACTAGGTTAGGGTTTTGGATTAGGGTTTAAGCCCTCTTTTATAGATAACTAATTCTCTTAATGGTTATTGGATCATAACCATAAGGCCCGTTAACCCGCTCCATTAATATAAGTTAAAATAAACCAAACCATGATGGTTTATTTTAAGTTAAAATGAACCGAACCAACTTTTGGTTCATTCGTTTAAAATAAACTAAACCCTTTGGTTTATTCTCCTCCATTGGATTAGAACCAAACCATTTTGGTTCATCCATTATGTCTTCATAAGACACGGCCCATCCACGCTTCCATTGCGACTGGAACGATTTCATGCTCGCTTCTTGTTTGGTCCAACCAAACCTAGTTTCTCTCGGTCTGAGAATCCCATTCTCAAGCTCGTTTTAAATCCTTTGGATTACGCTCGTTGTGCGTGTGACCAAATATGTTCTCGGTTTATGTTGGCCGTCTATAATTAACCATTAATTATAGAACGATCATGAGTGGCACCTAGTAGTACATCATGATCCCCAATTAACCGAAAAGATCAACGGTTGATCCAGAACTATTTCTGAAACCCTTCAGCAGCTCGAATGAATCGTGCCCCATTCCCTTCACTCATCTTATACCCACTTGGTTCAGGACATGGTCTATAGTGTCAGTCCCCACTAGGCTGACTACGTCACACCTAGCCCAAGTATCATTTTCTCATCCTACGGATTCTAGTTACTGCATATGTATTGAAGAGTACCTTACTCTAAACATGTAATGCTTTGGCCAAAGACTTTAGTAACAATCCGACGAGAGGCCATGGGTATACACCTCCTCGCAAGGAGTGGTGAATTCTTTATAGGCTATTCAAACACCTTCGATCACTTCGACTTATACCCAATGATTCCGGGTCCACATCTCCTCAGAGATGCTTGCTTAAGATGTCAAAGCATAAGTCTTTATGATCAAGATGACTTGAATACCGCAAGTCAAAGGAACATCACACTTAAGCCACAGTAAGAACTTCATTGACATATCTATATATGCAGAGAACCATATGAAGTCTTATGGCTGGTCACTCCAATGAACTAGTTACCATAACTAGCATCCACGATCAACTCCGGACATCACAATGTCTCCAGCCAGTGAGAATCAGCTGCTTGGATACACCAAGGAGTATACCTCGTGCTAGTCTCGACAGAATTGATGGTGTCCAAATCCATCAATTCATCGACTAGAGATAATTCCGATACATCACAATTACACATGTAGAGATACTCACTAGTTGTGATCCAATCACAAATTCTCTCATGCTGTGAATCGTATCGTGACATTCAGTAAATGAGTTTAAGATCCAATCAAATACATGAAACATGTATACTCAAATAGTGAATCTTCATTTATCATATAAATGGTTCATACATAAGGCGATTGCCTTAGGACATCTCTCATATATTACTAACAGATTGCACCAACATCATCCTCTTCGGCAGAAGAAGAAGCCTTCACAAGCCTTGACCTAATGGCAATAGAAGACTTAGACTCCACCTCCTCCTCCGAGCAAGAAGAAAGAAGTTCTAGTGAGGAGAGCTCAAGTGAATGGGGAGCTTCATCTTCATCCTCGTCGGAATTGGAGGAAGAAGATATGAAAACTATGGTATCAAATCTTTCCCCTAAAAAGATTGTTTCTATGATTTCTAGCCTTACTAGGGATTTATTTAGGGCTAAAAAGAAAAATAAAAGCATGCTTGATGAAATTAGGAAATTAGAAGAAAAGCTAGAAAAAGCATGTTTAAATGTTAATGATAATGCTTCTTCTTCTAGTATTGATAATGCATGCTCACATGATGATTATATGCCTTTTAATGTTAGTGATGCATGTATTAATGAAAACAAGGCCTTAAGGGAAAAGGTAGATCATTTAACTAAGGCCTTAGAAAAATTCACAATTGGCTCCAACACACTAAATATGATCATTGGGAGCCATAGGGCTAGTTTCAATAAGAAAGGATTAGGATATAAGGGGACCAAGAATGAAAAGGCCTACATTGCCTAATTGTTAGGGGTCAAGCTAAAAATACAATGGTAGCTAGGAAATGGATCCCAAAGGAATATTTAGTGAATCCTATAGGAAATAATTTATATTGGGTTCCCAAATCCATCCTTAAGGGTTAGGAAAACCCTAGGATAGTCAACCATAGTGGACTTTATTTATATCATGTTAAATGGTTGACTTAGGATAACATGGATCATGATTTTTGATTTATAGTGTTGGGTGATGATAATGTGATCATAATATGAAATCATGTATAATATTTGTTTTTATGATCATGATATGCAATAATGCATGTTCTTATGATCATATTGAGTGTTTTAGGATATAGATACTTAACCTTGGTAGAATTGCATCAAATTGATGGTTAAGTATGAAATACCTTTAGGTTCATCTCACATTCACTATAAGGCTAACTTGATTGAGAACATAGTAATGGATGAGATGATACAAATGGTTCACTAATGCTTATGGCATTTAGATGGGTCATTAAGTGTATCAATAGAGCAATTATAGGCCAACTATGGAGAAAGCAAATGTTTAATCAATGGACATATTGCCCATAGATCATAGTTGGATATTTTAAATGTTTTAAAACCATTTTATGTTTGAAAATCTGCATATTCATGATTTAAAACAATTCAAGGCAAAACTAGGCATCCAAATTGATACAAAATTTAGTCATTTTCAACATCTTTGAGTTTTTGCCAAATGTTTGAAAATTAAATGAATTTTCATAAAAGCATATTTTTCACTATTAAAGGGACTTATAAGAAATGTGTTCCTAAATTTTCATGATTTTTTAAATTTTCTATAATTTTTGGTGCATTTCTGAATTTTGTTCGAAAAATAAGAATTTCTGAAAATTTTGTGTCAGTCGACTGATGCTATGATTCAGTTGACTGATGTATTGTGCACAAGCACAGTAACCTATTTTATTAGATTTTGAGTTGATTTTTGGTATTTTCTTCCATTAGACTTGATGCCATGCTTGTATAACATTTGTACAATGTTTTTGATGGTGTCAAAGGGGGAGAAATTGTGGGTTTAAGTTAATCATGCAAGGGGGAGAATTAGCATGTCTTAAGAGGGAGTTGCATATTTAAGGGGGAGTTTTAATACTCATGTTTACTTACATGCTTTCTTGCCTTATGTATTTTGATTTATGTTTTACCTAACTTAAACAAGGTTGCCACACATCAAAAAGAGGGAGATTGTAAGAGCAATCAACCCATGAATGATGTGTTTTGATGTGTGTGGCAAAGATTTAAGTTAGGTTGTTATGGGTTTAATATGTATGTTGAAGTCGCGCAGGACTTAGTAATTCACACATGGCGAAAGCATTGGCAAGTCACCATCTCATGACTCGGTCATTGAGTTGGTGAAGGATAGCACCGAGGGACCGCCGGACGAGGAGCATTGGAGTGAAGCCGAAGGAAGTAAACTTCAGAGCGAGACGCGAAGGATGGTGCTGCAAAGCCGTGTGCTTGGCGCATCCGAGGGATGTGGCCAGACGAAGAGAACTTCAAGGCGAGGGACTCCAAGGGAAGATGAGAGTGAGCGATTGTAACCTGGGACCGGTAGCTCTTTGGTGAACTTGGCCAAATGGCTAAGTGTTAGATGGGTTTTCCCGACATCAATCGACTGTCATGATATGACAGTCGACTGCTCCAAGTCGACTGAAGACTCGACTGGTGTTCGAGTCTAGTTTCTATCCCAGCAGTCGATTGCCAAGGATTGGCAGTCGATTGCCGAAACCATCAGTCGACTGTGTTGGATCGAAGCGGATCGCTAGAGGGGGGGTGAATAGCGATAAAAACTTTTCTTTTAAATCGTTCGATAGACAATTAAACGCAGCGGAAATGTAAATAAAAACTAAATGAGACAAATAGTTTTTTTACTTGGTTCGTAGCCTTCGGCTACTACTCCAAGGCCCTAACGGTCCTAGACCGTGTACGGAGGGCAATTCACTAAAACACTCCTCCTCGTTGGAGGTAGGAGTTTTACGATTACAAAAGCCTTTGAAGCAAAAAGATAGAGAGACAAACCATCTCTTCTATTAAAGTAAAATGCAACGAAAAGCCTCGATTAAAAAGAATTGCAATATTGAAAGCAATAACAAATTAAGATTATACCAACAACTAAACAAAAGAAACTTTAAGCTAGGGTTGTTGGCAGCACTTCGTTGTTGTAGAGTCGTCGGAGAGTTGCAGCGTAACGGAGGCTTTTGAGCACTTAGAATTGAGAATGAAACCCTAGGTTTGGCCCTCCTTTTATAGCCTTTAAGCCCCTCAACGAATGGGTCTTCAACCAATCACAAATGGGCACAAAACTCCTTGAAAAATGGTGATAAAGCTTGACTCCTCGAGGCTGATTTTTGACCACCGGTTGAACTGGCCGGTTGAACTGGCCGGTTGAACTGATGACCAGGATTTTTGACTACAATAAAGAGTTAGCTCAAAATATAAGTGGATTCGACGACCACTTGCCGTCCGATCTCAACATAGACCTTCCATGGGAAGTCTTGGGTCGGATCGTCGCCTAAGATCATTCCCGTAAAGAGGATACGACCTCACTTACGCTTGCACACACGAGCTTACCTCGATACTTACGTGTCTCTTTTGCTTCCGGCCTTCTGCTCGATTCCTTCGGCTCCCTCCGAAGTAACTCGAGTGTCGCCCGACCACCGCGGCTTCCTCCGGGTGTCGCTAGCCTTCAGCTCCAGCATTGAGACTTTTCTGCACACTTGATTTAGCTCGTGAGATAACAATATAAGCTTAACTTTATATCGTTTGCTATAATCAAAACTTAGGTTCGACTTAGGTGCCCACTGCACCAACAATCTCCCCCTTTTTGATTTATGGCAAACCCACATACAAAGTTAAGACAAAAATAAGTATGAGATTATGCATGAATGAGTAGGAGTATATAAAAATTCTTTTTCAAGTGCTCCCCCTTGAGGAATCCTCCCCTTTGACCGAGGGTGAGTACTTGAGAAAGGGTTTTAACTCTCCCCCTTGATATGTGCTACTAAGAAAAAGAATTAAGTAACCGAAATTACTTAATATTGGCCATAGTGTTTAAAATAAGTTTTAAGTTAAGAAACCAAATGATTTCTTAACCTTGGCCTTTTGTTAAAAGTTAAATAAGTTTTCAAAACTTAAAGTTAACTTTTGGTTTAATTATGAAGTAAGAGTTAAGTTATCAAAAAATTTTTTTGACCCCTTAACTTTGTCCTTTTCTCCTTTTCTCCTCCTTTTTGCCGTATATCGAAAAGAGTAAGGGGTGTGGAAAACAAAATAAATGTTAAATTTAAAGTCCAAGCATGTTCCACATTTTTATTTTTAAAAATAAATATACTGAAAATAAGTTCATCTATAAAATGTTCGACTCATATTTGGCTTGATTGATATGAAGGATCAACCATCTGGTCGAGTTTCAGTATGATTATACTCCGTGGTTCATAGCGATGCACTAGCTCTACATCTGGAACCAGGAGTAAGATCCTAACATCTCAAGCCCATCTACGTGGCTAAGTACACAAACACATTAGTCCTATGTGTTGTGAGATGTATTGGCTCCTTAAATCTATAGGTGCATGATATCTAAGGTATGTCCTATGCTAGTTCCATGAAAAAAAAGTAAGAAATAGTAGTAAGAAAATATAATTTGCAAGTTCCTATTCTATTACGCACATGCCTAATCTTCGTCTCAAGAGACTAAATTCGGCTTCGGGTAGTGGTTTAGTAAATATGTCTGCTAGGTTAGACTTCGAGTCAACATATTCGAGTTGTATGGAGCCATTGGCTACATGTTCTCGAATGAAATGGTGTTTTACCTCTATATGCTTTGTCCTTGAATGGCATATAGGGTTCTTAGTTAGATTTATCGAACTTATGTTGTCTACAAAAATTTTAGTTTTGGTGAAGTCCAACCTAAAGTCTCGGAGAGTGTGCTTCATCCAAAGAAGCTGAGTTACACACTCACCCATCGCAACGTATTCGGCTTTGGTGGTAGATAAGGCAACACAATGTTGCTTCCTACTGCACCAACTCACTAGACTTGAGCCGAGTAGTTGACAACAACCACTCATGCTCTTTCTATCGAGTTTACTACCGGCATAATCCGAATCGAAGTAGCCGATTAGTTCGAACTCCGTAGATCTAGGGTACCAAATACCAACGTTAAGTGTACCCTTAAGATATCTAAGGATACGCTTAACTAGGGTTAGGTGAGACTCCTTAGCATAGGTTTGAAACACTGCGCATATACTTCTTAATAGGATGTAGATCGACTCATGATTAAGTATAGGAGACTTCCTATCGCGCTCCTATAGTACTTTAAGTCAATGGACTTACTTTCTAGGTCTTCTCCTATGTTAACATTAATCGCCATTGGGGTGTTTATTATCTTAGCGTCTTGCATTCCAAATCTTTTAATTAACTCCTTAGTGTATTTTTGTTGATATAGGTATATACCATCCTTAGTTTGTTTAATTTGTAAACCTAAAAGAAACTTAACTCACTACCAAGTTCATTTCAAACTCACTTTCCATGAGTGAAACGAACTCGCTTAGTAATTTGAGTTAGAGGTTCCAAAAATTATATCGCTCACGTAAATTTGAGCTATGAATATTTCTTTACCTAAGGTTTTTACGAAGAGAGTTGGGTCAACTAAGCCTTGGTTAAACCCTTTTGACTTAAGATGGATTGAAAGTGTCTCGTACCAAGCTCGAGGAGCTTGTTTAAGTCCATAGAGAGCTTTCTTAAGTTTTAGAACATGGTCGGGTTTATCTAGATTTTTGAATCCGGGGGGTTGGCTAACATAAACTTCTTCTTTAATGTATCCATTTAAGAATGCCGACTTAACATCCATTTGAAATAGCTTAAATCCTCGATGTGCGGCATAAGCTAGCAACATTCGAATGGATTCGAGTCTAGCTAATGGGGCATAGGTTTTGTCGTAATCTAAGCCTTCGACTTGACTAAACCCTTTGGCGACTAACCTAGCCTTGTTTCTAACTACTTCACCTTTATCATCAAGCTTATTTCGAAACACCCACCTTGTTCCAATTATCATTTTGTCTTTAGGTGGTGGTACTAATTCCCACACTTCATTCCTAGTAAATTGAGCTAGCTCTTCTTGCATTGCAATAATCCAATCGGGATCAAGAAGAGCTTGTTCAATTGATTTGGGTTCTATCTTTGAAATTAAGGAAATTTGACTAAGGTTCCTATAGGATGCTCTAGTTCGAACTCCTAGATTAGGATCTCCTATCACTTGATCGATAGGGTGGTTAGTTTGAATCCTAGACTGGGTTGGGTTTATGTCACCTAATGCTTGATCAATGGGGTGACTTGGTTGAACATTAGTTTGGTTGGAGTCATCTATCACTTGATCAATAGAGTGATTTGGTTGACTTAGGTTAGGATTAACACTAGACCTGATCTCCGGATCAGAGTTAGGTCTAGTATAAATCGGCTCGCTAATTGGGGTTGCTGGGGGTTTTGTAGGTTCGTGTCCTTCATCGAACACTACATTAATGGTTTCCTCGACTCTAAGGGTGTCGTGGTTATATACTCTATAAGCTCTACTTGTAGTCGAGTATCCTAGAAAGATTCCGGTTGTGGTTTTGGATGTAAATTTTCCTAGGTAATCCTTAGTGTTTAGGATATGTACCTTACACCCAAATACCCTAAAGTACTTGATGTTAGGTATTTTATGGTGATAAATCTCGTATGAGGTCTTAAGGTGCCTCTTTACCATAAGGATTCTATTTTGGACATAGCATGCCGTACTCATGGCTTCTGCCCAAAACCTATCGGGTAGGTCATATTCGTTCAACATGGTCCTAGCGGCTTCTTGTAGAGTTCGGTTTTTCCGCTCCACTAGGCCATTTTGTTGAGGGGTCCTAGGGCAAGAGAATTCATGGTGGTATCTGTTTAGGTTACAGAAGTCGGTGAACCTTTGATTTTCGAATTCACCACCATGATCGCTTCTAATTCTTTTAACCTTAAGGTTTTTTTGATTCTCGATTAATTTGAATAAATTGATTAATTGATCTAGGGTATCATTTTTATGTTTGATGAACCTAACCCAGGTAAACCTGGAGTAGTCGTCAATTATGACTAAGTAATATTGACTTTTATTAAGTGACTTGGCTCCATGTGAATCGAATAGATCCATATGCAGGAGCTCAAGTACACTTGAGGTTCGTTCTTGGTTAGTTAACTTGTGTTGTGTCCTAGGTTATTTTCCTTGTTGACAAGCATTACAGATTTTATTAACCAAATTGTTAAGGTTGGGTAAGCCTCTGACTAGGCCACTCTGACTCATCTTGTGGACGAGTCTTGGGTGCGAGTGACCGAGTCGTCGGTGCCACAACCATGATACCTCTTCCTGTGTCATAAGACATTTGGCTGAGGATTTGATTAAGTTAATTGTATAAATGTTATTTGTCCTAGTTCCTTTGAGTATTGTTTTAGCTGTTTCATTTGTTTTAATTACACATTCATTTTCTAAAAATACGACCTTATAATTATTGTCACATAATTGGCTTACGCTAAGCAGGTTATATTCAAAATTCTCTACAAGTAATACATTTTTAATAACAAAATTCGAGTTAAGCTCGATATCACCTGATCCGATGATTTTGATCTTGCCGTTATTCCCAAAGGCTACCGATCCTTGTCGTTTGAATCGAAGCTTCGCGAATTTGAGTTGATCCCCGGTCATGTGCCAGAGCAATCATCCCTAACATCCATTGATCCTACACACAAGGTGGTTGGATTGGATGTTAGATTATTATATTTTTAAAAAAATTGGTTGTAAGTTGTTAAACCTAGGTCATCTCATAGTCTATATGATCAAGCATGTTATACTTATGTGTTCTTTGTGAGATGACTTCCAATTAAGTTGATTAAGTGCATTTATGTTTAAGTAATGTTAGATTTGGATTTGACCCTAGGCTTGTCAAGTTTACCTTTTCAAGATCATGGCTTCCAGGTCGTGGCGAGGCACAGGGGCCTTCTTTTATCGGATCATCGACCACTTCCTTAGATAAAGCCATTTTCAAGAAAATGATGACTTGACTCACCTAAAATTATTTCCTCGTCTAACTAGTTATTTTTGAAAAGAGGCTCCCCGAGGCTCAATCTTTTCGAAGGATTTTAGTTGATTATTTGAAAAGAGGCTCCCCGAGGCTCAATCTTTTTGAAGGATTTTAGTTGGTTATTTGAAAAGAGACTCCCCGAGGCTCAATCTTTTCGAAGGATTTTAGTTGATTATTTGAAAAGAGGCTCCCCGAGGCTCAATCTTTTCGAAGGATTTTAGTTAGTTATTTGAAAAGAGGCTCCCCGAGGCTCAATCTTTTCGAAGGATTTTAGTTGGTTATTTGAAAAGAGGCTCCCCGAGGCTCAATCTTTTCGAAGGATTTTAGTTGATTATTTACGTGTTCTAAGTGAGTTCACGAAAGAAAAAAAACAAAAAAAAATCTAAGCATGCAATTTCTAAGTTAAAACACAAACATATTTTGTACTGGCTCCCCCTAGACCGTTGAATCGGTTCGGTCTATCCACATAGTGGATTTGGTCCTTGGGAACCCAGTACGAGTTGGATCCTAGAGTTGAAATCAAAGTGGTCTTAGGAACCCATGCTTGGACACATTTTTTATGTCTACTTACGATTGACATATACGACTTATTGGTCGTGTTTGAGCTAAACCCTAGTCCGGCCTTGTTGTACACGACCCTTTGCGATCCAAGTAGGAGGTCAAGTCCTTTGGATCCCAAAGTAAACCTTTCCAACGTATTCCTAAGATCTTCGACTTGACTTTTCAAGAGTGAGTTCTCAATTTCGAGTTTTTCAACCCGAGTTGAGTCCTTCTCTTGAACTCGACTAGTTGAAGAGGTTAGGGAGACCTCGTGTTTGAGGAGTTTAACTTCCTCAACCAGGGTCTCGACCTTGGACTCGGACTTAGCTAACTTCCTAGACAAAAACCTAACCGTATTATGTAAAGTATTAAATAAGGTTCGACTCACCTTAAGGGTATCTTTTGAACCGGATGCGTATCCGTGGCTTGACTTGAAGGTAGCCGTGGTCAGTCATCCTCGAGTTGACTCAAGTTCAGGTTCGGTCTCCGTGTCGGACTCAATCGATTTCACCATGAAGACGTGGTCTTCGTCTTCTTCGGATGACGCTTCTTCCCATGTCGCATTGAGGGCCTTCTTGTGCTTAGGTTCTTGGTGGTTGAGCTTGGGGCACTCGGACTTTATATGTCCAAACCTGTTACACTCATAACACCTAATATTAGAACTTTTAGGTTTACCTTGGTTGGGTCGAGTTGTGGTTCGCTTTCGTCCCTTGGCTATCATTCGAGCTAGGTTCATTAGTTCGGCAGTCAATTCCGGGTCAACTTCTTCTTCGGACTCATCTTCCTCCTCGGTTGGTGGTGGCTTGCTTGCGATTTTCTTCTTCTTTGAACCTGCAAACAAGGCTATACCCCTCTCGGGTTCCGAGTTAGACTGCTCATGTAATTCAAAATCCGAAAAGAGTTCATCTAATCTAAGTTTAGAAAGGTCCTTGGAGACCTTGTAGGCATCGACCATGGATGCCCACAAGGTAGTCCTCGGAAAAGAGTTTAGAACATACCTTATAAGGTCGCGGTTTTTGACCTTTTGCCCGATTGCGTGTAGGTTGTTGACTATGTCTTGGACACGGGCGTGGAGTTGCGTCACGGACTCGTGTTCCTGCATTTTTAGTGTGTACAATTTATTGAACAACAAATCACGTTTACAAACCTTAGCTTGATCCGATCCTTCGTGTAACTCGATCAGCTTTGTCCAAAGGTCCTTTGCGCTAATGAAGGGGCCGACGCGATTTAACTCCTCCTTGGACAAGCCGCATTGGAGGATTTGTGTTGCCTTGGCGTCGGCTTCGACTTGTCATTTTGTCGCAATGGTCCATTGATCATAATCCAAGGAGTCACCCACTTCATTAGTCGGAAGTGTTAAACCCGTTTGGATTATGATCCACATCTCGATTTGGGTTTTAAGAAAGCATTCCATCCGACCCTTCCAATAACGGAAGTCATCTTCGTTGTAAAACGGAGGTCGGACGGTGCTAAAACCCTCGAGATGGGCCATTAGAACAAAAGACAAAAAGGGACGAAGACGAAGAAACTAGCAACGACAAAAACACAAAACAAAGTACCAAGACTCGCGTCTTGGATTAGTAGTGCGGGAGTAAATTTAACAAAGAGAACAGAAATAAAAGAAAAATAAATCTGTGAAAAATGGCTAGATTGGTGGTTTCACCAAATCTTAGCAACCCCCGGCTCTGATACCAATTGTTGGATCGAAGCGGATCGCTAGAGTGGGGGGGGGGGGTGAATAGCGATAAAAACTTTTCTTTTAAATCGTTCGATAGACAATTAAACGCAGCGGAAATGTAAATAAAAACTAAATGAGACAAATAGTTTTTTTACTTGGTTCGTAGCCTTCGGCTACTACTCCAAGGCCCTAACGGTCCTAGACCGTGTACGGAGGGCAATTCACTAAAACACTCCTCCTCGTTGGAGGTAGGAGTTTTACGATTACAAAAGCCTTCGAAGCAAAAAGATAGAGAGACAAACCCTCTCTTCTATTAAAGTAAAATGCAACGAAAAGCCTCGATTAAAAAGAATTGCAATATTGAAAGCAATAACAAATTAAGATTATACCAACAACTAAACAAAAGAAACTTTAAGCTAGGGTTGTTGGCAGCACTTCGTTGTTGTAGAGTCGTCGGAGAGTTGCAGCGTAACGGAGGCTTTTGAGCACTTAGAATTGAGAATGAAACCATAGGTTTGGCCCTCCTTTTATAGCCTTTAATCCCCTCAATGAATGGGTCTTCAACCAATCACAAATGGACACAAAACTCCTTGAAAAATGGTAATAAAGCTTGACTCCTCGAGGCTGATTTTTGACCACGGCTGAATCGCCGCTGAATCAAGGCGCGCTGAATCTGGCGCTGAACTGATGGCCAGGATTTTTGACTACAATAAAGAGTTAGCTCAAAATATAAGTGGATTCGACGGCCACTTGCCGTCCGATCTCAACATAGACCTTCCATGGGAAGTCTTGGGTCGGATCGTCGCCTAAGATCATCCCCGTAAAGAGGATACGACCTCACTTACGCTCGCACACACGAGCTTACCTCGATACTTACGTGTCGCTTTTGCTTCCGGCCTTCCGCTCGATTCCTTCGGCTCCCTCCAAAGTAACTCGAGTGTCGCCCGACCACCGCGGCTTCCTCTGGGTGTCGCTAGCCTTCAGCTCCAGCATTGAGACTTTTCTGCACACTTGATTTAGCTCGTGAGATAACAATATAAGCTTAACTTTATATCATTTGCTATAATCAAAACTTAGGTTCGACTTAGGTGCCCACTGCACCAACAGACTGCTGATGGCAACAGTCGACTGGTCACAATGGTTTCGTGCACAGAACGTTGGATAGTTGACTGCTGGCTTCGGGCACTCGACTATTAGCTCCATCAGTCGATTGATGGGAAGATTAGTCGACTGATGTGGGATCCGTTGGTTGGAATCCAACGTGGATGAAGCCGTTGCGAGGCAATGGCTTTAGCAGTAGCTGACTGATGGCTGCATCAGTCGACTGCTCAGTTGGCAACGGGAAGAATGACTTCTTCTCTATAAGAAGGGGCCTTGGGTGACTTGGGATGGTTAATGCTTTAACTCCAAACAGACTCCCAAGTGCCCAAACGAATTCTACTCCTCTTACTTGCTTTTATTTCAATTATATTGTAAGAGGGAGTGTTCTTGTAAGAAAGGTTACCTCCACCTAGCTTTGTGCAAAGGAGAGAATAGTGATTGATTGAAGGAGTGATTCACCTTGGAACGAATCGGGTCTTGGATTAGCGGCAAGGGCCGTGAACCACATTATGTCTTCTTGTTAGCATTTGTGATTTCATTTCTTTTTGCATTGCTTAATTGTTTTACTTTAGCATTGTATTTCCATTGCGCTAACCATTGATTGTAGACAATTAAGCAAGCGATTACCATCTACGATATAGAGGGCTATTCACCCCCCTCTAGTCGGCCACCGATCCTCCAACACCTTTAAGTAAAGTCTTATCTCAAAGTAAGTTTGAGGGTCATGTTAGAGCCTATGGTATTGTATACCATGGCGATTGGCATTAGGCCAAGTGAGAGTTTGTTAGAGATATATGAGAGGTGGTCTAAGGCAATAGCCTTATGATTGTACCATTTATTGGAAAAATGAAGATTCACTATTTGAGTATACATGTTTTCATTTATTTGATTATATCTTAAACTCATTTACTGAATGCCCACAATACAATTCACAGCATGAGAGAATTTGTGATTGGATCACAACTAGTAAGTATCTCTACATGTGTAATTGTGATGTATTGAAATTATCTCTAGTCGATGAATTGATGCATTCGGACGCCATCGATTCTGTTGAGACTAGTACGAGGTATACTCTTTGGTTTATCCAAGCAGCTGTTTCTCACTGGCTAGAGACATTGAGATGTTTGGAGTTTATCGTGGATGCTAGTTTTGGTAACTAGTTCATTGGAGTGACCAGCTGTAAGACTTCATATGGTTCTCTGCATATATGGATATGTCAATGAAGTTCTTACAGCAGCTTAAGTGCGATATTCCTTCGACTTGCAATATTCAAGTCATCTTGGTCATGAAGACTTATGCTTTGACATCTTAAGCAAGCATCTCCGAGGAGATGTGGACCCAGGATGATTAGGTATAAGTCGAAGTGCCCGAAGGTATTTGAATAGCCAACAGAGGATTCACTACTCTTTGTGAGGAGATGTACACCCTATGACCTCTCGTTGGATTTTTACTAAAGTCTTTGGCCAAAGCATTACATGTTTAGAGTATGATACTCTTGGATACATGTGCAGTAACTAGAATCCATAGAACCAGGAAGTAAATACTTGGGCTAGGTGTGATATAGTCAGCCTAGTTGGGACTGACACAATAGACCATGTCCTGAACCAAGTGGGTATAAGATGAGTGAAAGGAATGGGGCACGATTCACTGTGGCTGCTGAAGGGTTTCAGAAAAGGTTTTGGGATCAACCATTGATTTTTCGATTAATTGGAGATCATGATTTACTACTAGGTACCACTCCTGATTGTTCTCTAATTAATGGTTAATTATTGATGGCCGACATAAACCGGGAACCTATTTGGTCACATGCACAACAAGCGTAATCCGAAGGATTTAAAATGAGCTTGAGAATAGGATTCTTAGATCGAGAGAGACTTGGTTTGGTTGGACCAAACAAAGAGCGAGTATGAAATTATTTTAATTGTATCAGAAGCATGGATGGGCCGAGTCTTATGAAGACATGATGGATGAGTCAAATCGGTTTGGTTGTAATCCAATGGTGGAAAATAAACCAAAGTGGTTTGGTTTGTTTTAAATGAATGAACCAAAGTTGGTTCGGTTCGTTTTAACTTAAAATAGACCAACACGGTTTAATTTATTTTAACTTAAGTTATTAGAGCAGGTTAATGGGTTTTGGTTATGAACCAATAACCGTTAGGAGAATGTGTTCTCTATAAAAACATGACTTAAGGGTTTTTTGTGGTGAATTAATTGGTTCAAGGGTTTTGGAAACCCTAGCCTCCTCTCCTCTTCCTCCTCTAGGGTTGCCACACACTTCATTGGCTGCCCAAGCACCTTGTGCTAGTGCCCATTGGAGTTGCTGCTCCTCCTCCTTGCCGTCGGCCACCCACCAGCCGCCAGTGACTCCTCCGGTTGTCCTCCCTTGGCCGTCGGTGACCAAGGAGCAACTGACCATTGATTGGCTGACCATCTTCTCCAACAACACAAGCTGTCCAGTTTTGGACAGCTTGTTTCTCTCTTCGTAGAGAGGTCGTTTGGTCCCCTCTGACAGTGACCTACTTGCCCGGTATTTGATCTCCGGCAATCCTCATAGGTGGAGGACCAATGTTTTGTCAATTGGTTGACGAAAACCGCTTCCGAGAAGCGAGTTCGTAGAGCTCATTTTTAGATCTGAATTTTGATTCGGATTGTGATCGTCTCTTGGATCACAACGTCTTCAACACAGGCTAGTAACTCTTGTGAAGATGGGGCTCGTGGCTTTGTGAAGCTATCCTGAAGATACTCAGCGTGGATACATATAGGGACGATTCTAGCGAAGGTCGCTACGGTTGATATCATTCCCGTTACACGTGATACGTAAGGTATAACTCGAATAAATTTCCTTTTATTACAAAATTTGAAATGTCGATTATGTCTTGACATGTTTTATCCTTGCATGTGTGTGGTGTGTGTGTTGTAATAAATAGTTTATTACTCATTTTATTTACTTCCATTGTGCATGTTTACGAAATATGTTCGAATGCACACCCACGTTGGTGCTGGGAAAACCCAACAGAGAGGAGTAGGGTATAAGGTAAATACACTTTGTGAAGAACGATGAAGTAAAAAATTATTCTGACCTGATGGGGCAAAGCCCTAGCCCAGGCTGTCACACTTTTTACGACTCGGTACTAGCCGAAGCCATTATCCCCGTGCGGTGGTGGAACGGAGGAATAGGGTTTAAGGTAAAAACACCCGTGAAGAACGACGGAGTAAAAAATTATTCCAAACTAATAGGGCAAATCCCTAGACTAGGTCGTCACACTTTCTTACGGCTCAGTATCAATCGAAGCCATTATCCCCGTGCGGTGGTGAAACGGAGGAGTTGGGTTTAAGTACACTTATAAAGATTAGCGGAGTAAAAAATTATTCCGACTTGATTAGGCAAAGCCCTGGGTCAGGTAGTCACCATTTTCTCAGCTTGCCTTCAGGACAAGCTATTATCCTCGTGCGGTGACAAATCGGAGGAGTTGAGTTTAAGGTAGAAGCACTGATGAAGAGCGGTGGAGTAAGAAATTTTCCCAACTTGACCAGGCGAAGCCCTGGGTCAAGTTGTCACTATTCTCTCAGCATGACTTAAAGACAAACTATTATCCCCATGCGGTGGTGGATCAGAGGAGTTGGGTTTAAGGTAGATGCACTGATGGAGAGTGACGAAGTAAAATATTATTCCGACTTGACTAGGCGAAGACCTAGGTCAAGTCGTCACTATTCTTTCAGCTTGCCTTCAAGTCAAGCTATTATCCCCGTGTGGTGGCGGATCAGAGGAGTCAGGTTTAAAGTAGATTAACTCTGGAAGATGACGGACATAAAAAATCATTTCGATATGATAAGGCGAAGTCTTGAGTCAGATCGTCACTATTCTTATAGCTCGGCTTTAGACGAAGCTATTATCCCCGTGCGGTGACGGATCGGAGGAGTCGGGTTTAAGGTAGATTGACAATGGAAGATGACAGAAGTAAAAAAATTATTCCGACCTGACAAAGCAAAGTCTTAGGGCAGATCGTCACTATTTTACAGCTTGGCAATAACCAAAGCTATTATCCCCGTGTGGTGGAGGATCGAAAGAGTTGAGTTTTCACTTAACTGTATTATTATTATCCCCGTGTGGTGGAGGATCGAAAGAGTTGAGTCTTCACTCAACTGTATTATTATTATCCCTGTGTCGTGGCAGATCGGAAGAGTTGAGTCTTCACTCAACTATATTATTATTATCCCCGTGTGGTGGTGGATTGGAAGAGTTGAGTCTTCACTCAATTGTATTATTATTATCCTCGTGTGGTGGCGGATCGAAAGAGTTAAGTATGCACTGTATTATTATAATCCCTGTGTGGTGGCAGATCAGAAGAGTTGAGTCTTCACTCAACTATATTATTATTATCCCCATGTGGTGGCGGATCGGAAGAGTTGAGTCTTCACTCAACTGTATTATTATTATCCTCGTGTGGTGGCAGATTGGAAGAGTTGAGTCTGTACTCAATTGTATTATTATTATTCCCATGTGGTGGCGGATCAGAGGAGTTGAGTTTAAGGTAAGATGCACTTTTGAAGAACAACAAAGTTTATTATCACGATGGGCAGAGGCAATTCGTAAGCCCTCCAACCGATCTACATTCTTATTCAGCTCGACATTAACTGAAGTTTACATTCCTCGGGCAGTGGCAAACTGGGAGGAGTATGATTTTATATTCAGTCTGTAAGTTCGTGGCAGTTCCACGAACTGCACAGAGGTAGTTCGTGGAACCGCCTCGAGCACGCACGGCTTGAAGCCGTGCGTGCGTCTCCTTCCCTTAAAAGGGAAGGAGCGTGCGTCCAAGGGGGTTGCTGCTTCGTCACAAGAGGTTCGACGGCTGCGAGAGGTTCGGTCGCTCGGTGAAGAGAGTCGGAGAGGAAGCATCTAAATCGATTTGGTTGGTGAAGCGCGAGTGGAGTTCCACGGTGATCTCTCCTCCGACAAAAGCCAAAGCTCCGAATAGGTATACATTTGAGCAACATTGGTATCAGAGCACATTTTTTTTACCTGTTCATTGTTTTCCTCACTGCTTCGAACTTGAAGTTCTGTTTGGGAAGAAACAAACAGCCGGCATGTCGATGATGGCGGGCCGTCGCCGGAGACGACGTGGGATCGTTGCCTCCTCGCATGGCAACGGCCGGACACCTCGGCGGTAATGGCGGCGCGGCGCGGCCACGAGGCGCGCTGGCCGCGCCGAGCGAGACAGGCGCTTCGCCATGATTAGCGGCGACCACCGGAGGCAGCCGCTGGCAAGGCAATGGCCTCGAGGCGGCGTAGCGTACCGGCTGCGAAGTGCACGGGCGCCGCTTTGTGGCGGCGCGGCTGGCCGCGGCTTGAGCAGGATCTCGCGATTAGGGCGCGCGGAAGGGAAATTTTCCCATTTATTAAATTAAAAAAAAAGTTTTTTTTAATTAATCTGTTTCGTACGGATTATTTAATTGGGCTTAATTAATAATTGGGCTTTATTTGGGCCGAATTAATTGGGCTGCATTTATTTGGGCCGAATTAATTGGGCTGCATTAAATGGGCCGAATAATTGGGCTTTAGATTTAATTGGGCCAAAGTAATTCAAGCGAGAATATATGGTAGAATTAATCCAACAGAATTAAATGGGCTTTGAATTTAGCTTGGCTTAATTGGGCCTAATTAAATGGGTCTTGAATCAAATTTTAATTGAACATGGGTTCAATTAATTTGATTCCAACAAAAGACTTAGTGTCGAATTAAATTTACACAAGAATTGTGTAAAGTTGACTTTGGTTGACTGAACTCATAACTAAAGTTAGATGGATTGTTTTGGAACAATTAGAATCTAACGTGGATAACTTAAGGATAGAACTAGTTTATGGTATGCATGGGTCAAAATTGATTGATCATTGGGTCAATTAATTATAGCCTAAAATTCAAGGAGTTTAGTTCTTCTTGATATATGTGTATTTGTTCTGTGCCTTGATTAAATTGGAATATGCCGGTATTTGTACTGGTTTTGTCGGTTATGTACTGACACGATTTATTTCAATTTTACTGATGGCGCGGATGTATACCACTATGACCGTAGCGATGTGTTCTTGTAATCGGTATAGGGAGGCTATTGAAGATTTGGACTATGACCCTTACCATGGAGTCGTTGGACACATTGGGAAGCTGGACAGACTGTTCTGGAAGCTCGAGATGAAGGAGTTTCCAGTATTAGACAACTATAGGATTTGGGCATTGATTCGTTTATTGCCCGATAATCTTGCTGACGCGGTACGACAATTTTGGGGGTTACATGAAGGACGTGTTTCATATACCCAGTTGTGCACAGAGCTGATTAACTATGCTGACTGTGAAGAGGATCCTGAAGAAGACCCAGTGGAGGATTTTGGTTCTCGATTTGTGAGGTCTTTAAAGGACTCTGTATCAGGGCAGCATGTGTTGCCTGTGAGTGTCCCAGCAGAGAGTACTGTAGTTGAGTCTAGTCGGAGGGGACATGTCATGATTACTGCTGCGCTAGGGCTTGTCCTAGTGGGAGCAGTAATTGCTTATCTAGTCTATTAGGAGTTATTTTTAGTTTATGAGTAGGAAGAATGTAATCTGTTACATTCTTAGTAGACTTTGTTATTTGTTAACATTGTACAACATGTTTTAATGATATGTTCATTTAATGATTAGTTCATATGATGCTGTTGACTCTACATGATGCATGATTATTGAATATGCCCTTGATTAGTTCAAATGAGTATATAATGATATGTTCATTTAATGTGTAATATCATGCTGTAATAATGATTAATATCATTAAGTGGGATGTATGTAATAAAATATATCAATCTAAGTCTGATTGGCACATACAAATGATGAGTGATAACGCAGTTGTCACTTGATTTTGTAAACCAGATCAGATTTATCTTGAGTTTATTTTTGAGATTACATACATAAAAGCATACACTGAGTAACTAAATAATGTGTTTATTTATGTTAGGTTATGACAACCAAAAACATCATAGCTGAATTGAACAAAGGTGAAAAACTGAATGGGGATAACTATAAAATATGACACCTCAAGATTCAGTATGTTCTTGAGGAACAAGAAGTCCTAGAGGCTGTTAATCAGGTTGTGATGGAACCTGTTGAGAGTAATACAGCACAGTACAGACATGACCTTGATACCTATAAGGTATGAAAAAGGAAGGATTCCACTGCTAAGGGCATATTGATAAGTTCAATGGTGGATGACCTAGTGTTAGAGTATGAGCCATATCCTTCAGCTCATGCAGTCTGGGTAGCCCTTAGAGAGAGATACAGTGGAATAAGTCTCAGTAAGCTTCGTCAGCTGACGATCAGGTTCGACAGCTACAAGAAGCGCCCGAATGCAACGATGGTTCAACATCTCAGGGAGATGTCGAATATGATTGAGCCAAAAGCGGCCATGAGTTGTGATGAACAACAGGTTCAGGCGGTTATTCGTTCTCTTCCCGATTCTTGGGAGACCATGAAGCAGACCTTAACTCACAGTGAGAGTATTAAGACTTTCGCTGATGTCTCACGGCATGTGGAGCTGGAGGCTGAGAGAGTAGAATCCGCAAGGATTTCAGGCCAAGCCTATTTGGCTGCCGGTTCTGCTGGATCATCTGGATCCAAGAAGAAATGGTACAAGAAGGGAAAGGGAAAGAATAAAAACGTTGCTACTGCTGCTGGGAAGGATCAAATCAAGAAGAAGAAGACAGGGAAGAAACCTAAAAGCAAGTTATCTTGCTTTAATTGTGGCAAGAAGGGCCACTTTGCTCGGGAGTGTACTGAGCCAAAGAAGGTAACTTCTAATCTGTCTTCTGAGCATTTTGTTGCTAGTACTGTGTTGATGGCTGATTCTTATCCTTTGTGGATTATAGATTCGGGAGCAACCAACCATGTAGCTCGAGAGTAGGTTACATATGTGGATGGATCTATGTAGGAAACAATGCAAGAGTCAAGTCAAAGGAGTCGGAACTTGCAAACTTAACCGTGGTGGAAGTACTTTGTTTCTACATGATGTCTTGTATGCTTCGTAGATTCAAGGAATCTTGTATCTCATACTTGTCTTCTTGATTTGGGGTACTCAGTAAATTTTTTAGTCATTGTAGAACTTAAGATTGACTCTGTGTCAATCGGATATGGTTATTTATCTAATGGTTTTATGGTACTAGATGTGGTGCCTGATGTGAATTGTGCGATTCATAGTTGTTTTTCAAACATTGCTCTTACTAGTAATGCGAATATATCTGATGAGGTTTGGCATGCTAGATTGGGACATATAGGACAAGATCGCATGAATCGATTAGCTAGAGAGGGTTTATTGGGCTCTTGTGCTAAGATTAGCTTGTCTATATGTGAGCATTGTCTTGCTGGAAAAGCAACTAGGAAACCATTTAGAAAGGCTATTAGAGCATACTTGCCATTGCAATTGATTCATTCGGATATTTGTGGTCCGATGAGTGTGAAGGCTAGGCATGGAGCTTCCTACTTCATTACATTTATTGATGATTTCACTAGGTATGGTCATGTGTATTTGATTTCTCAAAAATCTGAAGCGTTGGATTATTTCATTCGTTACTTGAACGAAGTTGAGAATCAAACGGAACATAAGGTTAAGACTTTACGCACTGACCGTGGTAGAGAATATTTGTCTGATATGTTCAAGACAATATGTAATGATAAAGGGATTATTAGACAGCTAACGATCCCTGGAAATCCACAGCAAAATGGGGTTGCTGAGAGAAGAAATAGGACTCTTCTCGAAATGGTTAGGTCTATGATGGCGCAGGCTAATTTGTCGATCTCCTTTTGGGGAGATGCATTATTAGCTGCAGCCTATATACTTAACAAAGTGCCTTCAAAGTCAGTTCCAATTACCCCATATGAACGGTGGACGGGCAGAAAACTAGATTTGGGAAATCTGAGACCTCGGGTCATTTGCTCAGTTCTCACAAGTATGGAAAATTAGGACCTAGAGGTAAGAAGTGTATCTTTATAAGATATTCTGATACCTCAAAAGGTTATGTTTTCATAGGTGAGATGTCAGATGGAACCATCTCTGAATTGGATTCAAGAGATGCCACTTTTCTCGAAACTGAGTTCCCAACAAGAGGTGAAGTTGATAAGACAGTTCCTCTTTATGAGGAGGATGAGTCGTTATCAACAAGTCAGATGTCCAGTGGGATACCTGAACCTAGTCAACCGAGTGGGAGTAATGTGCCTGATCACGGGGTGACTTCTCAACAGCCCAACTTACGGAAAAGTGTTCGTAAGATCATACCTAAAAGGAGGTTTGATATTGAGAATGAGGCAATGATGACACTCCCAGTTGACGAAGATGAACCTCAATCAGTTGAGGATGCGTTGGGATGTAGGGTTAGAGATAAGTGGAAAAGTGCAATGGAAGAAGAGATGGAGTCAATGATTCGGAATCAAGTTTGGGAGTTAGTCGATCTTCCTCCTGGCCGAAGGGCCATTGGGAATAAGTGGATTCTCAAAATAAAGAGGAAGTCTGATGGATCGATTAACCGATACAAGGCTCGTTTGGTTGCAAAAGGATTTACCCAAAGAGAGGGTATTGACTTTGAAGAGACATTTTCTCCCATAGTGAAGTTTGTGTCAATCTGAGTTATTTTGGCCTTTGTGGCGCATTATGACTTGGAATTACATCAGATGGATGTTAAAACCGCTTTCCTTAATGGTGAGCTTGATGAGGAAATCTATATGGTTCAGCCAGAAGGTTTTGTTGCTTTAGGCCAAGAGGATAAAGTATGTAGATTGAAGAAATCTATATATGGGCTGAAGCAAGCGTCAAGACAATGGAACGTAAGATTTAACAAAGTGGTTTTATCTTATGGTTTCGAAATGATCAATGAGGATCATTGCATTTTCCTAAAGAAGGAAAAAGGAAAGTATGTCATTTTATCATTATATGTTGATGATATGCTAATAGCAGGAAATGACATAGGTTTTATTGATGAAGTCAAAAAGTTGCTGTCTTCTCAATTTGACACAATAGATATGGGAGAAGCTGAATACATCTTAGGGGTTAAGATCATCCGGGATCGATCTAAGAGACTTTTGGGTTTGTCACAAGAGTCTTATATTACTAAGATGTCACAACATTTCAACATGTCTGACTGCAACTGTGAACAGACACCTATTGCGAAAGGTACTATTTTGAGCAAAAGTATGAGTCCCAAGACTCCAGCTGAAATAGCCGACATGAATAAAAAACCATATGCCAGTGCCATAGGTAGTTTAATGTATACTATGTTGTGTACTCGTCCCGATATCAGCTATGCAGTGGGCTTAGTCAGTCGGTTCCAGTCAAACCCAGGATCAAGACACTGGAAGGCAGTGAAAAGGATTTTCAGATATCTGAAGGCGACGATAGATTATTGTCTCTGTTATCAAGGATCAGATATGAGCCTTATGGGCTATTCAGATGCAGATTGGGCTGGGGACCTGGATGATAGAAAATCAACATCAGGCTATGCGTTCTTGTTGAATGGTGGCGCCATTTCTTGGAACAGCAAGAAACAGGCCTGTGTGGCCTTATCTACAATGGAAGCTGAATATGTGGCATGTTCAGCAGCTGTACAAGAAGCAGTCTGGTTGAGAAGGTTCCTAAAGCATTTGAAGATTGCTGAGAACAGTGGGAGTCCAAAGGATCGCTATTGTGACAATATCCCAAATATCACAACAAGGGCAAGCATATTGCTATAAAATACAACTTTATCAGGGATATTGTTGCTAAAAAGAAGGTGATTCTTGAGTATATCCCTACACGAGCTATGCTTGCAGATCCTTTTACTAAGCCAATGACTAGAGAATCATTTAATGAGCATGTAAAGTCTATGGGACTTCGTAGAATTTAACAGTCTTGTAATGACAATTTAATATAATGATTTGATTGTTTGAAATGCTAGCCATAATTTATTCAGTGTATGTTATGTTGCATTCTAGTGATAAGATCTCGATAAGCATGTTGGCAGGTAGTGATTGGTCCTCTCACATGGACAATCATCTCTATTTGTTGCGTATGAATAGAGGTAAGACCGATGCTTATAGGTCAACCTATGTGGTTGTTAGCTTTGGAAGCTGTAAAATTTGTTACATTCCTATAAGTTAGGGTCGTCTTGATATTTGTATCAAGATAAGATCATTTTGTGGTAAATGATCGAAGTAAATGAACCCACCATTTACTATACCTGTTTTGAGCCAGATTAGAATTCATATGTTGAATTCTAATTCATGTGTTGAATTCTGGATTTTGGGAATGTCTAGATCAAGTCCTGCATTTAATGTTAATTTGAGGAAAACATGCACTCTTTATTGGTAAAGAGGAAGACATCGTAGCATGTGAATCATATCACATGTGCTAAGACGACACTAAGGGTAGTAGGAGAATGGATCCCTGCTTCTCTACTATGTGAGCCCTTTGAGATTATATGTTGATCTCAATATTTGCCCTTTGTGACTATTTAGATGTCTACTTGAAGTTTTAATCAAGGTTTGCTACTTTAGCATGTCTACCTATGACTATGGATGATTCGGTCTATGGAACATGACTAAGAAAGCGATTGATTAAAATGAATAGATTCACACTAAAAAGGAAGATTAAATAGATTTACATCTAATCAGTATTATTCACTAGTCGACTCTTTTCTGTTATGTATAGAAATGTTTGTGAATATTTGGAATATGAGACATGCTCTTGACATGATGGTCAATTTAAGGGATTAGAGATGTTCATATTGATGTAAATGAGATTATTTAATCTGGGTAAAAAGCAAGACATGGATGTTTCAGGTAAATGGTTATGTACCACCAGAAATATGATTATGTATCATTTGGAAAACGACTGTGTGTCACCTAGAAAATGGCTGTGTGCCATAAGATAAATGGTTTTGTACCACCTGGAGATGACTCTGTGTCATCGGGAGAATGATTATGTATCATATGAAGAGTGGCTAAGTTAGGCGTAACAACTTCTCTTAGCATGTATCACTCTATGAGCAGCTATGTAAGGTGTAACAACTTTCTTAGCATTTGAATGCTCAATGTGCTTGCTGTCGCACGAACCATTTTCTAATTTGATGTTTCATTTAGTCTTTGTGACTATTAATCTATGTTCTATTAGTCTTTTGAGACAATAGATGTTGCTTCGGTTTAGTCTATGTGACTAAACACCTCTTCTAAAATGGTCTGTGTGATCATTTAGTCTATGTGACTAAACACCTCTTTCTAAAATGGTCTGTGTGATCATTTTTGTCTGTGTGACATACCTTGGACGAGTGGGAGATGTAAGTTCGTGGCAGTTCCACGAACTGCACAGAGGCAGTTCGTGGAACCGCCTCGAGCATGCACGGCTTGAAGCCGTGCGTGCGTCTCTTTCCCTTAAAAGGGAAGGAGCGCAGTCGGAGAGGAAGCATCTAAATCGATTTGGTTGGTGAAGCACGAGTGGAGTTCCATGGTGATCTCTCCTCCGACACAAGCCAAATCTCCGAACAGGTATACATTTGAGCAACACAGTCGATTGAGGAGAAGGGTATTCATTTGCCTACTTATGAAGTGCTGATATGGAGGGAGTTTTTATTTTATTCAGTCCACATGTTCTTAAGCAGTCGAGGCATTTAAATGTGGTTATTACTTTATTCTATTAATATGTTCTGAGGTAGCTCATGTATTATCGGGCTAATTCTTATTTTATTGAAGTGTTGGAAGGTGTATATTATTTTATTTTTTTCAGTCCAGATGTTATTGGGAACACTCTTATTTTATGGAAGTGTTGGAAAGTGTATATTATTTTATTCAGTTCAGCCCAGGTGGTGTTGGGTCAACTATTATCTTATTGAAGTGTTGTGAGTCAGACATTATTTTATTCAGTCTTGCTATGATATGTCAGGCTAGTTGTTATGTTATTTCTTTATTTCTAATTGATCCAAGCCAAGTTGCTCCAAGATTGCTGTTATTTTATTCGATTAAACTGAATGGAAGGAGGTCTTATTTCATTTCGGCAGGGCACTCTGAGTCAGACATTATTTTATTCATCCGAGGTGTTTTGAAGTGAATATTATTTCGTTTGGTCGAGGCATTCTTTGCCAACTTCTATTTTATTCATCCGAACAGTTCTCAAAGGGGTATTATGTTATTCGATCAGGGCATTTTTGGATCAGCTTTTATTGTATGAGCCTAAGTGTTATGAGGCGGATATTTTGTTCAGCCTAGGTATCTCGGATCAACTTTTATTTTATTAGGCCGAGGTGTTCTTGAAAGTTTTGTTATGTCATCTAGCCGAGACAAGTCAGGCTGGGGGTTATTTTATTTCTTTATGCTAAAGTGGTCCAAGCTCAGACGCTTCAAGTTAGTGGTTATTTTATTATGTCAAATTGAGCTGGAGTGGTTATTATTTCATTTCACCGGGGCGCTCTAAATCGGACATTGTTTTATTCATCTAAGGTATTCTGAGACGGATAATTTTTTGATCAATTGGGGCCCTTCTCTTATATCTATTCGAGGTAATTCGTAAGCCTTCGCTTCGAGTATTCTCTTATTCTCTTATTTATTCGAGGTCATTCGTAAGTCCTCGAATCAATCGTCTTATTATATCCATCTGAGGCAGTTCGTATGTCCTCGAATTAGCATTTTCTTCATTTCAGTTGAGAGAGATCATCGGACACTATGGATGCATATGATAACCCCGAGTAGAGGAACAAGCAGTAGAGATATAATCCGATTCGAGACGATGAAGTGAAAAAGCTGAAGTTAGACTTGTCAAAGTGACTCGTCTAACTGTTTAGGGGGATTACCTGTGATATGGGGGAAATATTGTCCCGTAAATGGAAAAAAGAGCCCGACCCATGAGAGGGGATGTAAAAGGATGGCTAGGGTTTGGAGAAGAGGGGGGGGGGTTGGTTCTTTTGGAGAAAACGGAGAGCTGGAGGATGCAGGTGGAGGCTCTCCCTTTTCTGACTTCCCAGTCGCCTACACTGGGGACCCAATTTTCCTTCATCGAGGAACTCCGAAGATGTCTCTCGCTGGCTCTTTTCTCCATGGTTAAACTCGAGATCTCCACTTCTTCTGCTCAATGGTCGGCGTCACTATGCCTATGAGGATGAACTTGAAGGCTCTCCTGTGGTGCTACTGCCACTAGACTCCTGCGCCCACATCGGCTGTTTCTCTCAGTTGCGGACTTGCTGCCTTAATGGGGATAGTGCGGCGGAAGGTTTTGGACCCCGTGCTCCTTCGCTCCGGATCTAGCTCCAGTCATTACAATCTGAAATTTTTGGAAGACCACCTCCCCTAGGAGATTTAAACTTTATCCCCATCAATGTCTTTATGCAGATCCTCTTGTTGCTCGGACCTCGGGATGCCATGTGGACCAGCTCTTTATGCACGTCATGGAGAGCCCTGGTGTTGGATGATGCTATCTGATTTTACTTTATCATGAGCGAGCAGGAACTGTGTGGTTATGCTATATCCCTCTGTCACGGTTGTCATTTATGAATGTTTACTCAAAACGTGCAAGAGTTCCAGATTCTATTATTATTGATGGAGGTTATGGCTATTGCAAATATGGTTGGAGCAAGTTGTGTTCTCAATTTGGACATCATGCTACATTGTTAGAATTGGGCAACCTGGAGGCTCCAATGCATTAGTCCCCACAAATCCATAAGCTTATGGTTTTGTCCATAAGCCCAACAATTCGAGTGTGCATCATCTCAAGCATGTCTTCAAGAGGGGCACATGGTATGACTTCATTTGCACCTGAGAAGGGGCTAGGAGGACTATTTGACATCAAGGCTAATCCTAATGTCTTCCTTTCTTCTTGAATATTTATCTACCGTCACAAGAGATACGTTTCTTCTCTTTCTTTTTACATTACTTTTATCGCATTTAATATATTTTCTTTCATCAATGTCCGTCCTAACTTAAGCATCGGAGTGCCATCGCCGGGTAGGCCAGCAGTAGTTTAACGCGTGTTAAATTTTTCAGGACAAAATTTACTCATACGATTGGAGAGAATCCCTTCCTCGGTGGCACTAGTTCGAGGAGCAAAAAATTCGTGCCGCATCAGTTGGCACTGTCTATGGGAAACTTCTCGGCAAGATATTGAGAGAACAATACGATCATCTGACTAGGATGGTTATTTCACTTTTCCTTCTGTTGATGCGACTAATTTAATTAATAATCCCTTTCAATTCAGCTTTAGGTCAGTGTTGATTCTTCTCATTCCTCACCAGAGCTTCTCTATAGAATATGACTCCACGATGGGTGGAAGACATCAATCCTCCCTGCGGCTAAATTCAGTAAGTATGTATATAAATGCTTACCTTTAATATTTTGTTGCATTCTTATACCTTGTCATTTCTCTAGCTGTATTTCAAATTTTCTCTATTGAAGATACATTATATGAGACACTTAGAGAACTAATAGTATGATTATATATCCATTTAGAATATCTTAAAAGCTTTAATTTAATTTAATTATCTCTGTTTAATATTTATCTTGAAACTTTTACCTTTAGTTAATCATTCCACTATTTCTTAGTCATACATATCAAGTCGGCCATTCGACCGTGTAGCCAAATGACAATTTGTCGAATAGGCAGTTGGCCACCCAGTCACATAGCAAGTCGGCCACTCGACCGCATCACAAGTCAACCACTCGATTGAAAACCAATTGGTTACTCGACTGTATAACCACTCGGTCATCCGACTGCACAGTCACTCGGTCACTCGGTTGCCTAGCTAGTTAGTCACTCAACCACATGACCAGTTTGTAATTTTATCGAGACACACTTCACCATTTTCGACCACTCGATCATGGTAAGTATTGGCACTCAGCTACTTGGCTGAGAGCATACTTCATTCCCTCTGGCCACTTGGTCGAGTTAATTTGTTTCACTCGGTAGCTCATCCAAGAACATATTTCATCCCTTCCGACCACTTGGTCAAGGTAATTACTTACACTCAGTCATTCGGCTGAGTTAACATACTTTATCCCTTCCAACCCCTTGACCGGGGATCATTACTTGCGCTCAGCCATTCGGCTGAGTTAACATATTTAATCCTTCCGACCACTCAGCCAAGGTAATTACTTACAATCAGTCATTCGGTCGAGTTAACATATTTCTCTCCTTCCAGCCACTCGGCCAAGGGTCATTATTTGTACTCAGCCATTCAATTGAGTTAACATACTTCATCCCTTTCGACCACTTGGTTGGGGATCATTACTTGCGCTTAGCCATTCAACTGAGTTAACATATTTAATCCCTTTCATCCACTCTACTAGGGTAATTACTTACAATCAGTCATTCGGTCGAGTTAACATATTTCACCACTTTCGGCCACTCGGCCAAGGGTCATTATTTGTACTCAGCCATTCATCTGAGTTAACATACTTCATCCCTTTCGGCCACTCGGCCGGGGATCATTACTTGCGCTCAGCCATTCGACTGAGTTAAGATATTTAATCCCTTCCGACCACTAGGCCAGGGTAATTACTTACAATCAGTCATTCGGTCGAGTTAACATATTTCACCCCTTCCGGCCACTCGACCAAGAGTCATTATTTGAACTCAGCCATTCAGCTGAGTTAAGATACTTCATCCCTTTCAGCCACTCGGTCAGGGATCATTACTTGCGCTCAGCCATTCGACTGAGTTAACATATTTCATCCCTTTCGGCCACTCGGCGGGGTTCACTACTTGTACTCAGTCACTCGACCGAGTTAACATACTTCAACCCACCCGACTACTCAGCTAGGGTAGTTATTTGCACTCAGCTACTCTGTGGAAAAACTCACTTGTAAGAGATACATCTCCGATGATCTTCATAACAGTCACCAAATATATTGGGTGCCTATCTAAAGAGATGACCTGACTCAGTTGAAGTTCTCAGTGAAGTAATTATAAACATAATCTATTATGGACTACTCCTATTTATCATATATAGATTATTACTCTCTATACGGAGGTTGGAGCTACACACTTCTTTAAGGTTTTCTTATTTCCCCCTACGGTGGTGGATGTGAGGAGTCGGGTTTAAGGTAGAATACACTTTGTGAAGAACAACAGAGTAAAAAATTATTTCGACCTGATGGGGAAAAGCCATAGACCATGTCATCACACTTTCTATGGCTCAATATTAGCTAAAGCAACTATCCTCGTGCGGTTGCGGAACGGAGGAGTAGGGTTTTAGGTAAATACACTTTGTGAAGGACGGCGAAGTAAAAAATTATTTGGACTTGATGGGGCAAAGCCCTAGACCAGGTCTCACACTTTTTACGGCTCAATATTAGTTGAAGCCACTATCCCCGTGCGGTTCTAAAATGGAGGAGTAGGGTTTAAGGTAAATACACTTTGTGAAGAACGACAGAGTAAAAAATTATTTCAACCTGATGGGGCAAAGCCCTAGACCAGGTCGTCACACTTTTTACGGTTCGGTAATAGCCGAAGCCATTATCCCCGTGTGGTGGCCGAATGGAGTAGGGTTTAAGGTAAAAACACCTGTGAAGAACGGTGGAGTAAAAAATTATTCCGACCTAATAGGGCAAAGCCCTAGACTAGGTCATCACACTTTCTTACGGCTCGATATCAACCGAAGTCATTATCCCTGTGCGGTGGCGGAACAGAGGAGTTAGGTTTAAGTACACTTATAAAGATTGGCAGAGTAAAAAATTATTCCGACCTGATTAGGCGAAGCTTTGGGTTAGGTCATCACCATTTTCTCAGCTTGCTTTCAAGAGAAGCTATTATCCCTGTACGGTGGCGGATCGGAGAAGTTAGGTTTAAGGTAGATGCACTAATGAAGAGTGACGGAGTAAAAAATTATTCTGACTTAACAAGGAGAAGCCCTGAGTCAAGTCATCACTATTCTCTTAGCTTGCCTTCAAGACAAGCTATTATCCCCATGCGGTGGCGAATCGGAGGAGTTGGATTTAAGATAGATGCACTGATGAAGAA
Source organism: Wurfbainia villosa (assembly GCA_025175895.1). Taxonomy (NCBI): domain Eukaryota; kingdom Viridiplantae; phylum Streptophyta; class Magnoliopsida; order Zingiberales; family Zingiberaceae; genus Wurfbainia; species Wurfbainia villosa. The sequence continues at coordinate 20,096,173 of CM046004.1, read as the reverse complement.
CGATAGAGTAATAAATTATTCCGACTTGACCAGGCAAAGCCCTGGGTCAAGTCATCACTATTCTTTCAGCTTGCCTTCAAGTCAAGCTATTATCCCCATGTGGTGACAGATCGGACAAGTCGGGTTTAAGGTAGATTCACTCTAGAAGATGACGGACATAAAAAATCATTCCGATCCGATAAGGTGAAGTCCCGAGTTAGATCATCACTATTCTTACAGCTCAGCTTTAGCCAAAGCATTATCCCCGTGCGGTGGCGGATCGGAGGAGTTGGGTTTAAGGTAGATTCACAATGGAAGATGACGGAAGTAAAAAAAAAATTCCGATCTTACAAGGCAAAGCCTTAGGGTAGATCATCACTATTTTTATAGCTTGGTAATGTCCAAAGCTATTATTCCCGTGTGGTGAAGGATCGGAAGAGTTGAGTTTTCACTCAACTATATTATTATAATCCCTGTGGTGGTGGCATATCGGAAGAGTTGAGCTTTCACTCAACTGTATTATTATTATCCCCATGTGGTGGCGGATCAGAAGAGTTGAGTCTTCACTCAACTATATTATTATTATCCCTGTGTGGTGGTGGATCGGAAGAGTTGAATCTGCACTAAACTGTATTATTATTATCTTCGTGTGGTGGCGGATTGGAAGAGTTGAGTCTACACTCAACTATATTATTATTATCCTCGTGTGGTTGTGGATCGGAAGTGTTGAGTCTTCACTCAATTGTATTATTATTATCCCCATGTGGTGACAGATCAGAAGAGTTGAGTCTTCACTCAACTGTATTATTATTATCCCTGTGTGGTGGTGGATCGGAAGAGTTGAGTCTTCACTCAACTATATTATTATTATCCCCGTGTGGTGGCGGATCAAAAGAGTTGAGTCTCCACTCAACTGTATTATTATTATCCCCGTGTGGTGGCGGATTGGAGGAGTTGAGTTTAAGGTAAGATGAACTTTGGAAGAATGGTGGAGTTTATTATTACGGGGGGCAGAGGCAATTCGTAAGCCCTCCAATCGGTCTACATTCTTATTCAGCTCGACATTAACTGAAGTTTACATTCCGTGGGTAGTGGCAAATCGGGAGGAGTATGATTTTATATTCAGTCGATCGATGAGAGGGGTATTCATTTCCCTACTTATGAAGTGCTGATATGGAGGGAGTTTTTATTTTATTAAGTCCAGATGTTCTTAAGCAGCCGAGGCATTTAAATGTGGTCAATTATTATCTTATTGAAGTGTTGTGAGACGGACATTATTTTATTCAGTGATGCTGTGATATGTCAGGCTAGTTGTTATGTTATTTCTTTATGTCAAATTGATCCGAGCCAAGTTGCTCCAGGATTGTTGCTATTTTATTCGGTTAAACTGAATGGAAGGAGGTCTTATTTCATTTCGGCGGGGCACTCTGAGTCATACATTATTTTATTCATCCGAGGTGTTCTGAAGTGAATATTATTTCATTCGGTCAAGGCATTCTTTGCTATCTTCTATTTTATTCATTCGAACGGTTCTCAAAGGGGTATTATGTTATTCAATCAGGGCAGTTTTGGGTCAGCTTTTATTCTATGTAGCCTAAGTGTTTTGAGGCGGATATTAGTTTGTTCAGTCTAGGTATCTCGGATCAACTTTTATTTTATTAGGCCGAGGTGTTCTTGAACTTGCTGTTATGTCATCTAGCCGAGACAAGTCAGTCTGAGGGTTATTTTATTTCTTTATGCTGAAGTGGTTCAAGCTCAGACGCTTCAAGTTGGTGGTTATTTTATTATGTCAAATTGAGCTGGAGTAGGTATTAGTTCATTTCACCGGGGCAATCCAAGTCGGACATTGTTTTATTCATCTGAGGTATTCTGAGACAGATATTATTTTATTCGATTGGGGCCCTTCTCTTATATCTATTCGAGGTAATTCGTAAGCCCTTGCTTTTAGTATTCTCTTATTTATTCGTGGTCATTCGTAGGTCCTCGAATCAATCATCTTACTATATCCATCTGAGGCAGTTTGTAAGTCCTCGAATTAGCATTTTCTTCATTTCGGTTGAGAGAGATCACCGAACACTATGGATGCATATGATATCCCCGAGTAGAGGAACAAGGAGAAGAGATATGATGTGATTCGAGACGACGAAGTGACAAAGCTGAAGTCAGACTTGTTAAAGTGACTCGTCTGATTGTTTAGGGGGGTTACCTGTGATATGGGAGAAATATTGGCCCGTAAATGGAAACAAGGGCCCGACCTATGAGAGGGGATATAAAAGGATGGCTAGGGTTCGGAGAAGAGGGGTGTCAGTTCTTTTGGAGAAAATAGAGAGATGGAGGATACGGGTGGAGGCTCTCCCTTTTCTGGCTTCCCGGCTGCCTACACTGGGGACTCAGTTATCCTTCATTGAGGAACTCCGAAGATGTCTCTCGCTGGCTCTTTTCTCCATGGTTAAACTCGAGATCTTCGCTTCTTCTGTTCAATGTTCAGTGTCACCATGCCTATGAGGATGAGCTTGAAGGCTGGCCTGCGGTGCTATTACCTCTAGACTTCTCCGCCCACATCGACTGTTTCTATCAGTTACGGACTCGCTGCCTTAATGGGGATAGTGTAGTGGAAGGTTTTAGACCGCGTGCTCCATCGTTACAATCTGAAATTCCCGAAAGACCACCTCTCCCTAGGAGATTTAAACTTTATCCCCATCAATGCCTTTATGTAGATCCTCTTGTTGCTCGGACCCTGGGATGCCATGTGGACCAACTCTGTGTGCACGTCATGGATAGCCCTGGTGTTGGATGATGCTATCTGATTTTACTTTATCATCAACGAGCAGGAACTGTGTGGTTATGCTTTATCCCTCTGTCACGGTTGTCATTTATGAATGTTTATTCAAAGCGTGCAAGAGTTTCAAATTCTATTATTATTGATGGAGGTTATGGCTATTGCAAATATGGTTGGAGCAAGTTGTGTTCTCCATTTGGACATCGTGCTACATTGTTAGAATATGGCAACCTGGAGGCTCCAATGAATTAGTCCCCACAAATCCATAAGCTTATGGTTCTGTCCATAAGCCCAACAATTCAAGTGTGCATCAGCTTAAGCATGTCTTCAAGAGTGGTATGACTTCATTTGCACCCGAGTAGCGGCTGGTGTTGGATCGATGCGGTTCGCTAGAGGGGGGGGGGGTGAATAGCGAAAAACCTTTTCTTTTTCTTTCGTTAAAACTCGAGAGATAATTAGTTAATTGCAGCGGAAATGTAAAAAAAACAACAATCGACACAAGGGTTTTACTTGGTTCGTAGCCGAAGGCTACTACTCCAAGGCCCTAGTGGTCCTTGACCACGTACGGAGGGCAAAAGCACTAAAGGAACTCCTCCTCGTTAGAGGTAGGAGTTAATCGATACAAGAAGGAACCACAAAAACTTGAGGTAGAGGGACACTCCCCCTCTCCTCGTATACGATAAAAGCTCCGAAAATGTAAATGACAAGAAAAACTAATACCGACATACAAGAATAATAAGAGTTAAACCTAGACGTCGGAATGGAAGGACTTCGTTGTCAGAGAGTTGCAGCGTAACGGAGACTTTTTGGAGGCTTAGAATTGTTGTTAAAACCCTAGGTTTGGCCCTCCTTTTATAGCCTTTGAGCCCCTTTTCGAGTGGGTCTTCAACCAATCACAAATGGACACCAAACCGCTTTGAGGTGGAGTGATAAGCCTTGACTCCTCGAATCTAATCATTGACCATCAGTCGACTGATGGCCATCATCGATCGTGATGGCGATCGATCGATTGATGACCTTCTCAGCGATCGTGATACACGGTCGAGTCCTCCAAGTGTGATGATGCTTCTTTTAGCTCAACAAAACATACTTCCGACGGTCTTCGACCGTCCGATCTCGACCTAGACCACCTATGAGATGTCTTGGGTCGGATCTACGCTTAAGATCATCCCCGTAAAGAGGATACGACCTCACACACACGTGCTTACCTCGATACTTACGTGTTGCTTTTGCTTCCGGCCTTCCACTCGATTCCATCGGCTCCCTCTGAAATCACTCGAGTGTCGCCCGACCACCGCGGCTTCCTCCGGGTGTCGCTAGCCTTCAGCTCCAGCTATAGCAATCTTCTGCACACTTGATTCAGCTCGTGAGATAACGACATGAGCTTAACTTTGTATCGTTTGCTATAATCAAAACTCAGGTTTGACTTAGGTGCTCGCACCAACAATCTCCCCCTTTTTGATTTATGGCAAACCCACATACAAAGTTAAGTAAATAGCAAGCATAAAGAATAATGTGCATTAGAAACAAACGAAGATTAAGTTGGAGTAGTAAGGATTTTCTTCAAGTACTCCCCATTTTCTTCAAGTACTCCCCCTTGAGGAAACCTCCCCCTTGACCGAGGGTGAGTACTTGAAAAAGACTTTTAGTTCTCCAAACACAAAAGGTAATGAGTTAAGTAAATGGCATTACTTAACTCCAAACACAAAAGATAACGAGTTAAGTAAATGGCATTACTTAACTTAGGCCTTTAAAGTTTTCAATTCCGAAGAGTTGAAACCTAAACCTTACTCCCCCTTAACTTAGGCCAGAATCAAAGTTAAAATTTGAAATTGAACCCTAACTTTGGCCCTTAACTTTGGCTCTTTCTCCCCCTTTTGACATAAATCAGGAAAAAGTGGGGGGTGGGGTTTTAAGAAAACCTTAAGTCCAAGCATGATGATTTTGAAAATAGTATGTGAAAATAATTCATTTAAATGTTCAACTCTAGTTTGACTTGATTGAAATGATATTATCAACAAGTCCTGATTAGAGTTGGTTAATATTAGTTGCATATTTATACTCCGAGGTTCATATTGACGCACTTGATCTACATCTTGGAACCTGGAGTAGGGTCCTAACATCTCACGCCCATCTACGTGGCTAAGTACACAAACACATTAGTCATATGTGTTGTGAGATGTACTGGCTCCTTAAATCTATAGGTGCATGATATCTAAGGTATGTCCTATGCTAGTTCCATCAAAATGAAAAATAAGAAATAGTAGTAAGAAAATATAGTTTGCAAGTTCTTATTCTATTACGCACATGCCCAATTTTCGTCTTAATAGACTAAATTCGGCTTCGGGTAGGGGTTTAGTAAATAGGTCTGCTAGGTTAGATTTCGATTTGACGTACTCGAGTTGTATGGCTCCGTTGGCCACATGTTCTCGAATGAAATGGTGTTTGACTTCTATATGTTTGATCCTAGAGTGACATATTGGATTCTTGGTAAGATTAATTGAACTAATGTTATCTACGTGAAGTTTAGTATTCGTAAAGTCTAACTTAAAGTCGCGGAGAGTGTGCTTCATCCAAAGAAGTTGAGTGACACACTCACCCATCGCGATGTATTCGGCTTCGGTGGTAGATAAGGCAACACAATGTTGCTTCCCTCGCACTAACTCACTAGACTCGGTGAGTAGTTGACAACAACCACTGTGCTCTTTCTATCGAGTTTACTACGGCATAATCCGAATCGAGTAGCCGATTAGTTCAACTCGGTAGATCTAGGATACCAAATACCGACATTAAGTGTACCCTTTAGATATCTAAGGATACGCTTAACTAGGGTTAGTGAGACTCCTTAGCACAGTTTGAAACACAGGCGCACATACTTCTATCTGAATAGGATGTCGGGTCGACTCATGATTAAGTACAGGAGACTTCCTATTGCGCTCCTATAGTACTTTAAGTCAATGGACTTACTTTCTAGGTCTTCTCCTATGTTAACATTTATCGCCATTGGGGTGTTTATTACCTTAGCGTCTTGCATTCCAAATCTTTTAATTAACTCCTTAGTGTATTTTTGTTGATATAGGTATATACCATCCTTAGTTTGTTTAATTTGTAGACCTAAACAGAAACTTAACTCGCTTACCAAGTTCATTTGAACTCACTTTCCATGAGTAAACGAACTCGTTTAGTAAGGCTGAGTTAGAGGTTCCAAAAATTATATCGTCTACGTAAATTTGAGCTATGAATATTTCTTTACCTAAGGTTTTTACGAAGAGAGTTGGGTCAACTAAGCCTTGGTTAAACCCTTTTGACTTAAGATGGATTGAAAGTCTCTCGTACCAAGCTCGAGGAGCTTGTTTAAGTCCATAGAGAGCTTTCTTAAGTTTTAGAACATGGTCGGGTTTATCTAGATTTTCGAATCCGGGGGGTTGACTAACATAAACTTCTTCTTTAATGTATCCATTTAGGAATGCCGACTTAACATCCATTTGAAACAGCTTAAATCCTCGATGTGCGGCATAAGCTAGCAACATTCGAATGGATTCGAGTCTAGCTACTGGGGCATAGGTTTCGTCTTAATCTAAGCCTTCGACTTGGCTAAATCCTTTGGCGACTAACCGAGCCTTGTTTCTAACTACTTCACCTTTATCATCAAGCTTATTTCGAAACACCCACCTTGTTCCAATTATCGTTTTGTCTTTAGGTGGTGGTACTAATTCCCACACTTCGTTCCTAGTAAATTGAGCAAGCTCTTCTTGCATTGCAATAATCCAATCGGGATCAAGAAGAGCTTGTTCAATTGATTTGGGTTCTATCTTTGAAATTAAGGAAATTTGACTAAGGTTCCTATAGGATGCTCTAGTTCGAACTCCTAGATTAGGATCTCCTATCACTTGATCGATAGGGTGGTTAGTCTGAGTCTTAGATTGGGTTGGGTTTGTGTCACCTAATGCTTGATCAATGGGGTGACTTGGTTGAACACTAGTTTGGTTGGAGTCATCTATCACTTGATCAATAGAGTGACTAGGTTGACTTAGGTTAGGATTAATACTAGACCTGATCTCTGGATCAGAGTAAGGTCTAGTATGAATCGGCTCGCTAATTGGGGTTGCCGGGGGTTTTGTAGGTTCATGTCCTTCATCGAATACTACATTGATAGTCTCCTCGACTCTAAGGGTGTCGTGGTTATATACTCTATAAGCTCTACTTGTAGTCGAGTATCCTAGAAAGATTCCGGTCGTGGTTTTAGATGTAAATTTCCCTAGGTAATTCTTAGTGTTTAGGATATGTACCTTACACCCAAATACCCTAAAGTACTTGATGTTAGGTATTTTATCGTGATAAATCTCGTACGAGGTCTTAAGGTGCCTCTTTACCATAAGGATCCTATTTTGGACATAGCAAGCTGTGCTAACGGCTTCTGCCCAAAACCTATCGGGTAGGTCGTATTCGTTCAACATGGTCCTAGCGGCTTCTTGTAGAGTTCGGTTTTTCCGTTCCACTAGGCCATTTTGCTGAGGGGTCCTAGGGCAAGAGAATTCATGGTGGTATCCGTTTAGGTTACAGAAGTCGGTGAACCTTTGATTTTCGAATTCACCACCATGATCGCTTCTAAGTCTTTTAACCTTAAGGTCTTTTTGATTCTCGATTAATTTGAATAGATTGATTAATTGATCTAGGGTATCACTTTTATGCTTGATGAACCTAACCCAGGTAAACCTGGAGTAGTCGTCAATTATGACTAAGCAATATTGACTTCTATTGAGTTACTTGGCTCCATGTGAATCGAATAGATCCATATGCAGGAGCTCAAGTACATTTGAGGTTCGTTCTTGGTTAGTTAACTTGTGTTGTGTCCTAGGTTGTTTTCCTTGTTGACAAGCATTACAGATTTTATTAACCAAGTTGTTGAGGTTGGGTAAGCCTCTGACTAATCCACTCTGACTCATCTTGTGGACGAGTCTTGGGTGCGAGTGACCGAGTCGTCGGTGCCACAACCATGATTCCTCTTGCCGTGTCATAAGACACTTAGTTGAGGAGTTGGTTAAGTTGATCGTATAAATGTTGTTATTTCTAGTTCCTTTAAGAATTGTTTTAGAGGTTTCGTTGGTATTAATTACGCATTCATTTTCTAGAAATATAACCTTATAGTTATTATCACACAATTGGCTTACACTTAGTAAGTTATATTCAAAATTCTCTACAAGTAATACATTTTTAATAACAAAATTCGTGTTAAGCTCGATATCACCTGATCCGATGATTTTGAGCTTGCCGTTATTCCCAAAGGCTACCGATCCTTGTCGTTTGAATCGAAGCTTTGCGAATTTGAGTTGATCCCCGGTCATGTGTCGGGAGCAACCGCTGTCCAACATCCATTGATCCTACACACAAGGTGGTTGGATTGGATGTTAGATTTTTTTATTAAGAAAATTGGTTGTAAGTTGTTAACCCTAGGTCATCTCACCGGAGTCTATATGATCAAGCATGTTATACTTATGTGTTTTTTGAGATGACTTCCAATTAAGTTGATTAAGTGGATTTAGGTACAAGTAATTTTATGTTAGATTTGGATTTAACCCTAGGCTTGTCAATTTTACCTTTTCAAGATCATGGCTTCCAGGTCGTGGCGAGGCACAGGGGCCTTCTTTTATCGGATCATCGACCACTTCCTTAGACAAAGCCATTTTCAAGAAAATGATGACTTGACTCACCCAAGATTATTTCCTAGTCTAACTGGTTATTTTTGAAAAGAGGCTCCCCGAGGCTCAATCTTTTCGAAGGCTTTTAGTTGGTTATGTTTTTGAAAAGAGGCTCCCCGAGGCTCAATCTTTTCGAAGGATTTTAGTTGGTTATTTACTTGTTCTAAGTGAGTTCACGAAAAAAAACAAAAAAAATCTAAGCATGCAATTTCTAAGTTAAAACACAAACATGTTTTGTACTGGCTCCCCCTAGACCATTGAATCGGTTCGGTCTATCCACATAGTGGATTTGGTCCTTGGGAACCCAGTACGAGTTGGATCCTAGAGTTGAAATCAAAGTGGTCTTAGGGACCCATGCTTGGACACATTTTTTATGTCTACTTACGATTGACATATACGACTTATTGGTCGTGTTTGAGCTAAACCCTAGTCCGACCTTGTTGTACATGGCCCTTTGCGATCCAAGTAGGAGGTCAAGTCCTTTGGATCCCAAAGTAAACCTTTCCAACGTATTCCTAAGATCTTCGACTTGACTTTTCAAGAGTGAGTTCTCAACTTCGAGTTTTTCAACCCGAGTTGAGTCCTTCTCTTGAACTCGACTAGTCGAAGAGGTTAGGGAGACCTCGTGTTTGAGGAGTTTAACTTCCTCAACCAGGGTCTCGACCTTGGACTCGGACTTAGCTAACTTCCTAGACAAAAACCTAACCGTATTATGTAAAGTATTAAATAAGGTTCGACTCACCTTAAGGGTATCTTTTGAACCGGATGCTTATCCGTGGCTTGACTTGAAGGTAGCTTCGTAGTCCGAGTCATCCTTAGGTTCTGACTCAAGTTCGATCTCCGTGTCTGACTCAATTGATTTCGCCATGAAGACGTGATCTTCGTCTTCTTCGGATGACGCTTCTTCCCATGTCGCGTTGAGGGCCTTCTTATGCTTAGGTGCTTGGTGGTTGAGCTTGGGGTACTCGGACTTGATATGTCCAAACCTGTTGCACTCATAACACCTAATGTTAGAACTTTTAGGTTTACCTTGGTTGGGTCGAGTCGTAGTTCGCTCGTCCCTTGGCTATCCTTCGAGCTAGGTTCATTAGTTCGGCATCAACTCCGGTCAACTTCTTCTTGGACTCATCTTCCTCCTCGGGTGGTGGTGGCTTGCTTGCGATTTTCTTCTTCTTTGAACACTGCAAACAAGGCTATACCCTCTCGGGTTCGAGTTGGATTGTTCATGTAATTGAAATCGAAAGAGTTCGTCTAACCTAATTTTAGAAAGGTCCTTGGAGACCTTATAGGCATCAACCATGGATGCCCATAAGGTAGTCCTCGGAAAAGAGTTTAGGACATACCTAATAAGGTCGCGGTTTTTGACCTTTTGCCCGATTGCGTGTAGGTTGTTGACTATGTCTTGGACACGGGCGTGGAGTTGCGTCGCGGACTCGTGTTCCTGCATTTTTAGTGTGTACAATTTATTGAATAACAAATCACGTTTGCAAACCTTAGCTTGATCCGATCCTTCGTGTAACTCGATTAGTTTTGTCCAAAGATCCTTTGCGCTTATGAAGGGGCCGACGCGATTTAGCTCCTCCTTGGACAAGCCGCATTGGAGGATTTGTGTTGCCTTGGCATCGGCTTTGACTTGTCATTTTGTTGCAACGGTCCATTGATCATAATCCAAGGAGTCACCCACTTCATTAGTCGGAAGTGTGAAACCCGTTTGGATTATGATCCACATCTCGATTTGGGTTTTGAAAGCATTCCATCCGACCTTTCCGATGCTTGAAATCATCTCCGTTGTAAAGCGGAGGTCGGACGTGCTAAAACCCTCGAGATGGGCCATTAGAACAAAAACAAGGAGACTAAAAAGGACGACCTAGCGAAAAAAACACACGAAAGTACCAAGACTTGCGTCTTGGATTAGTAGTGTGGGAAATAAAAAGAAACAAACGAAAAATAGAAAGTTAAGCAACGAAATAAGAAACTAAATAAAAAGTAAGTACTCACAACCTTCGATGTCCCCGAAAGGCTACTAAACATCGATTTTTGAGGACGAAAACAACTTGTTACAGGGGTAAACCCCCTGTATGAAGTGTAGATCTCTGCGAGGGCTTCGATTTGGTAGGTAGACCGTGTCGTGGGTCAACTTGTACAAAAAGTTATGCCCATTTGACCGTCGGCTACTCCAAAAGCGAATGCTTGCAAAACAAAATCAAACGAAGAGTACCAAGACTTCGTCTTGGATTAGTAGTGCAGGAGAAAAATTTAAACGAACGAAAAACAAATCTTTAAAAAAAATGTTAGATTGGTGGTTTCACCAAATCTAAGCGCCCCCGGCTCTGATACCAATTGTTGGATCGATGCGGTTCGCTAGAGGGGGGGGGGTGAATAGCGAAAAACCTTTTCTTTTTCTTTCGTTAAAACTCGAGAGATAATTAGTTAATTGCAGCGGAAATGTAAAAAAAAAACAATCGACACAAGGGTTTTACTTGGTTTGTAGCCAAAGGCTACTACTCCAAGGCCCTAGTGGTCCTTGACCACGTACGGAGGGCAAAAGCACTAAAGGAACTCCTCCTCGTTAGAGGTAGGAGTTAATCGATACAAGAAGGAACCACAAAAACTTGAGGTAGAGGGACACTCCCCCTCTCCTCGTATACGATAAAAGCTCCGGAAATGTAAATGACAAGAAAAACTAATACCGACGTACAAGAATAATAAGAGTTAAACCTAGACGTCGGAATGGAAGGACTTCGTTGTCGGAGAGTTGCGGTATCGGAGACTTTTTGGAGGCTTAGAATTGTTGTTAAAACCCTAGGTTTGGCCCTCCTTTTATAGCCTTTGAGCTCCTTTTCGAGTGGGTCTTCAACCAATCACAAATGGACACCAAACCGCTTTGAGGTGGAGTGATAAGCCTTGACTCCTCGAATCTTATCATTGACCATCACGATCGATGGCCATCATCGATCAATCGATGGCGCATCACGATTGATGACCTTCGGCGATCGATACACGGACAATGAGTCCTCAGTAGCCGGGATGCGATGCTTGCTGCAAGTCAAAGTTAGCTCAACAAAAACATACTTTCGACGGTCTTTGACCGTCCGATCTCGACCTAGACCACCTATGAGATGTCTTGGGTCGGATCTACGCTTAAGATCATCCCCGTAAAGAGGATACGACCTCACTTACGCTCACACACACGAGCTTACCTCGATACTTACGTGTTGCTTTTGCTTCCAGCCTTCCACTCGATTCCATCAGCTCCCTCCGAAATCACTCGAGTGTCGCCCGACCACCGCGGCTTCCTCCGGGTGTCGCTAGCCTTTAGCTCCAGCTATAGCAATCTTCTGCACACTTGATTCAGCTCGTGAGATAACGACATGAGCTTAACTTTGTATCGTTTGCTATAATCAAAACTCAGGTTCGACTTAGGTGCCTGCTGCACCAACAGCTGGGAGGAATATTTGACATCAAGGCTAATCTGGATGTCTTCCTTTCTTCTTGAATATTTATCTACTGTCAAAAGAGATACGCTTCTTCTCTTTCTTTTTACATTACTTTTATCGCATTTAATATATTTTCTTTCATTAATGTTCAGCCTAACTTAAACATCAGAGTGCCATCGCCGGGTAGGTCGGCGATGATTTAACGCGTGTTAAATTTTTCAGGACAAAATTTATTGATGCGGTTGGAAAGAACCCCTTCCTCGACGACACTAGATCGAGGAGCAAAAAATCTATGCCGCATCATCTACCTAAATGCATGATGAAACGTGAGTATGATTATGTAATCTTCAAACTAGAAGATCCAATCTAATTTAAAATGTTAAATTTTACAATCAAATAGATAAATTATAAGATTTTCAACGACAAAAATGTAAAAATAAAGGGAGTATTATTTTTTCTTTTTCACTTGTTACTCTCTTTTTCCCAACATTTTAGGTGTATTAATTGATATAATCAATAAAGAATGCTTTAAGAGTGTATTTGATTCAAATTATTATATATTATTTTGATTATGTGATTATTAAATAATTATTGGTGCAATCGACTAAGGACACGATTGACCATATTAGAGTTAGACTCGAGTAGTATTTTGATGTTTGATGATGAGTTGACCATTGTTTGACAATGGGTTGACTATATGATTGTCATGGGATTGACCATATGATGGAGAAGTCCAAGTGGGACACTTGCCATGGAAAGTCTAAGTTATGAGTACTTGGTATGGGAAGTCCAAGTCATGGGTACTTGGCATGAAAATTCAAAGCATGGGTCTTGGCATTTGGAAAGTCCAACATGGAGTTGGCAAAGGAAGTCCAAGGGTATGATATTGGCGGCGTAAAGTCTAAGCGGTAGTCTTAGCAGCATAAGTCCAATGTTTGGCGGCATAAAGTCCAAGCGTGTTTCTTAGCAGCGTAAGGCCAAATGTACCTTGGCGGTGTAGATCCGGTTAGCATGACAATAGCCGATGGAAGCACCTGAAGGCTAGCATATTGATGAACAAGTCATGGATGACTTGAAGGGATCCAATAGGCATGATACTGATATAGGTGGCTAGAAGGCTTAGGTCTAGGCTAAGGGTGGTCTAGCAAGTATGAAGGAATCATACTTGGGGTAAACTCATGGTTGAGATTTGTCAGTCGACTGAGGTGTAGGGGATCGGTACGGCTGGGTAGAGGGGGGTGAATAGCCCTCTTCCAATGGATGTTGGAATTCTCGCGTTCGTTTGCTCGTCTACAAAAACTTAGTGCAAGCGGAATATACAAATACAAATAGACAAAGCAAAAGATAAACAATAAAACAAACGCTAACACGATGGTGTAACGTGGTTCACGGCTACGCCGCTAATCCACGGTCCCCGATTCGTCCTCGGTGAATCACTCCGCTAAACCAATCCACTAAATGGTCTCTCCTTTGCACCAAGCTAGGTGGAGGTAACCTTTACAACTCAAGCACACTCCCTCTTTTACAATAGATGTGAAAGAAAGCTAAAAGAAGGAGTTTGAATCTTGTGGAGCACTTGGATGGTCGTTTAGAACTTAAGCATTAACCTACCAAAGCTCCACACCTTCTCTTTTTATAGAGAAGGCTGATTTCTTCCCGTTGGCCGCCATCAGTCGACTGCTGCCCGTGGCAATCGACTGCCGCCACTCCAACGGCCTCCGAACACGTCGGATCCCGACCATTGTAGTCCAACGGCACACTTGGCGACCATCGGACCTCACCGATCACCGGACCTCACGATCATTGCGACCGTAGTCGACCGCCTACGGCTACGGCGGTTCTCGCGATATCCTCGGGCAGTCGACTGCCATTCCATGGCAGTCGACTGCTGGGCATAAACCCATCAGTCGGATACCAGTCGAACTCACTCGACTCAGAGCAGTCGACTGCCATGACTTGGCAATAGCGGTCCTCAAACTTAACATAAGTTTGAGCTTCCGGCGGTCGGATAAACCTTAACCCTTGCGGTCAAGTCTCCGACACTCAGCCATTCGGCCAAGTTCACCTAATGAGCTACTTACATTTCACTCATTCTCTCATCTCACTCGAAGTCCCTCGCCGAAGCTCTCTTCGTTCGTGGCCACGTCCCTCGGCGACATCGGGCGCCGCGGCTCGCAATGCTCCTTCGCGTCTCTTGCCTCCGAAGTCTGCTTCCTTGGCTTCACTTCAAGTCATCTCGTCCGGCGGTCCCTCGGATGCTCCAAGCGCACGGCTTCCGCAAAGTCATCCTTCACCGACTCAAGGACCGAGGTTGTGAGGGTGATGTTGGGTTTCCGGCACCGCGGCGTGTGTGTGTTCGATCATGTTTTATAAACATGAGCACAGCGGAAGCAATTAAAAATAATAAATCTATATTTATTACAACACACACAACACACGCATGCTATTACAACAAGTGTAGACATAACCGTAAATTAAAATTTGCAATAAAGAAAATTATCTACGTTATACCTTTCGTATGACGTGTAGCGGGAACGGCATCAACCGGAACGATCCTCGTAAGAATCGTCTCTATCCGTATCCACGCCGAGCTCCTCGGGATGACTTCGCTAAGTCACGAGCTTCGTCTTCGTACGGGTTACTAGCCTCGTGTTGAAGACGACGTGATCGAGAGATGATCACGATCCAAATCCAAATTCGGATCCTAAAACGAGTTCTCAAAACTCGCTTCTCCGGAGAGGTATTCGTCAACCGTTTGACGAATCCTTCGTCCTCCACCTCAGAGGATTACCGGAGATCAAATCCCCGGTAAGTTATCCGCTGTCAGAGCACTAACCGTCGTCCAAACGACGCTCCGACGAGAGGAGGAGAAGCTGTCCAGAAAACTGGACAGCTTGGTGGAGGATATAGGCGCCGGCCAACCAAGGAAAGAAAAGCCTCACCTTGATGCCAAACCTATAGGGGATCACCGGAGGATCGCCGGAGGGTTCACCGGCTGTAGCTTGGTCGCCGGCAAGGACTTGGACGGCGGCACAAAAGCTGGGCGGCGGCAATGAAGGTGTTGGCGCCGAATACTCCTTCAAGGGGTGGGCGGCAACTAGGTTGGGCGGCCAAAACTAGATTAGGGTTTGGGTTAGGGTTTAAGCCCTATTTTATAGAGAACTAATTCTCTTAATGGTTAATGGATCATATCCATAAAGCCCGTTAACCCGCTCCATTAGGATAAGTCAAAATAAACCAAACCATGATGGTTTATTTTAAGTTAAACCGAACCGAACCAACTTTTGGTTCATTCGTTTAAAATAAACCAAACCCTTTGGTTTATTCTCATCCATTTGATTAGAACCAAACCATTTTGGTCCATCCATTATGTCTTCATAAGACACGGCCCATCCACGCTTCCATTGCGACTGAAACAATTTCATGCTCGCTTTATGTTTGGTCCAACCAAACATAGTTTCTCTCTCGAGAATCTCATTCTCAAGCTCGCTTTAAATCCTTTGGATTACACTGCGTTGTCGTGTGACCAAATAGGTTCTCGGTTTATGTTGGCCGTCTATAATTAACCATTAATTATAGAGCGATCATGAGTGGCACCTAGTAGTACATCATGATCCCCAATTAACCGAAAAGATCAACGGTTGATCCAGAACTATTTCTGAAACCCTTGAGCTCGAATGAATCGTGCCCCATTCCCTTCACTCATCTTATACCCACTTGGTTCAGACATGGTCTATTGTGTCACCCCACTAGGCTGACTACGTCACACCTAGCCCAAGTATCATTTCCTCGTCCTACGGATTCTAGTTACTGCACATGTATCGAAGAGTACTTTACTCTAAACATGTAATGCTTTGGCCAAAGACTTTAGTAACAATCCGACGAGAGGCCTTGGGTATACATCTCCTCGCAAGGAGTGGTGAATCCTTTATAGGCTATTCAAACACCTTCGATCACTTCGACTTATACCCAATCATCCCGGGTCCACATCTCCTTAGAGATGTTTGCTTAAGATGTCAAAGCATAAGTCTCCATGATCAAGATGACTTGAATACCGCAAGTCAAAGGAACATCGCACTTAAGTCACAGTAAGAACTTCATTGACATATCTATATATGCAGAGAACCATATGAAGTCTTACGGCTGGTCATTCCAATGTACTAGTTACCATAACTAGCATCCACGATTAACTCCGGACATCACTATGTCTCCAGCCAGTGAGAATCAGCTGCTTGGATACACCAAGGAGTATACCTCGTGCTAGTCTCAACAGAATTGATGGTGTCCAAATCCATCAATTCATCGACTAGGGATAATTTCGATACATCACAATTACACATGTAGAGATACTCACTAGTTGTGATCCAATCACAAATTCTCTCATACTGTGAATCGTATCGTGGACATTCAGTAAATGAGTTTAAGATCCAATCAAATACATAAAACATGTATACTCAAATAGTGAATCTTCATTTATCATATAAATGGTTCATACATAAGGCGATTGCCTTAGGACATCTCTCATATATTACTAACAGACTCCCACTTGGCCTAATGCCAATCGCTACGGTATCCAATACCATAAGCACTAACATGATCCTCTCCGGAGAAGCTATTACTAACAGACTCCCACTTGGCCTAACTCCCGCCAAGGCTCCATGTGTGAATTACTAAGTCCTGCACGACTTCAACGCACATATCAAATCAACATATCAAACTAACTTAAACCCTTTGCCACACCATCAAAACCATATTATGGCAAGAGATTGCCCTAACAATCTCCCCCTTTTTGATGTGTGGCAATCCGTTTAAGTTACGTAAAAACATTTGATATAAATTTTAAGGTAAGAAAGGCATGTAAAGATAAACATGATTTAGCAACATGCAACTCCCCCTTAATCCATGAAACTCTCTATGCAAATTTTCTCCCCCTAAAATAATTAACTTAAACATAATTATTTCTCCCCCTTTGACACCATCAAAAAGATTAACACAAAGTTATAAGCTCATGTCATCAAGTATAATGGAGGGAAAATACCAAAAGCATGATTAAAATCTGAAATCAGAAGATTGCAGGCTGATTTTAGTGAGCAATGATCAGCTATCGTATGGCTGATCGCACAATTGATTCAAATTCGATTTTTAGTAATTTCAAAAATGCATTAAAAATTCCAGAAAATTCGAAAAATCATGAAATTTGAGGAGCATATTTCTATTAAGTATATCTATCAAGGAAAAATAGTTTTTCATAAAAAATCATTATATTTTCTGAGATTTGCCAAAAATCCAAACACTTGAAAAACCACTAGTTTTTTAGCATGTTAGTATCCATTTTAACACCTAGTCTTGCTTTGAATTGTTCCAAAACATGAATACATAGATTTTAGATTAAGGAGTTGTTTTGAAAACATATGAAATATCCAACCATGATCTTTGGGCAATATGTCTATGAATTAAACATAAGCCTTCCCCATGATTGGTCTATTATTGCTATTTTGATACTTTAAATGACCATCTAAATGCCATAGGCATTAGTGGACATATGTATCATCCTAATATCTCACCCATGCTAAGTTTGCAATCAAGTTAGCCTATAGTGAGTGTGAGATGCATCCTAGGGGGTATTTGTATATACTTAACCAATATATTCATGCAATTCTATCATGGTTAAGTATCAACCTAACAACCTACATGATCATAATGACATATATGATTTAATTTCACATTATGATCATGAAATGCATGTTTTCATCAATTTATAACCATGCATTAGGTAATATATGATGATAATAAACAAAGTATCACCTAAAGCATGATTCAAACCTATTTCTCATGATAACGTGCCAAATTTCAAAAACATAAATCATGATTGCAAATATACATAAGGATTACATTAATCATCATGATTTAAGCATTATTACCTATTTATGGGTACGTTATCATTACCCAACACTATCTAAAAAATGTTGTCCTGTCATCCTAAGTCAACCAAAATATGATATAGGTCAATTCCATATGGTTGACTACCCTAGGGGTTTTCTAACCCTTAAGGATGGATTTTGGAACCCAAAATAAGTTCTTTCCTATTGGGTTCACTAAATATTCCTTGGGGATCCATTCTCTAGCTATTACTTTCTTTTTATCTTGTCCCCTAGCTATTAGGCATTTATAGGCCTTTTCATTTTTCTTTTCCTTGTAGCCTAGGCCCTTTTTGTTGAAACTAGCTCTTTGGCTCCCTAAAATCATATTCAATGTGTTGGAGCCAATTGTGAATTTCTCTAGGGCTTTGGTTAAATAATCTACCTTTTCCCTTAAGGCCCTATTTTCATTTATACATGCATCACTAACATCTAATGGCACATAAAGGTCATGTGAGCATGCATCATCTAAGCTAGAAGAAATATTATCATTTAAGCATGCATTTTCTAGCTTATTTTCTAAATCCTTAATTTTATCTAGCATGCTCTTATTTTTCTTTTTCATGCCAAATAAGTCCTTAGTTAAACTAGAGATTATGGAAACTATTTTCTTAGGAGAAGCATTTGTTACCATAGTTTCCATGTCTTCTTCTTCTTCTTCTTCTTCGGATGATGAGGATGTAGAAGCTCCCCCTTCATTTGAGCTCTCCCCACTTGAGCTTGATCTTTCATTTTCGGATGAAGAGCAATCCAAGTCATCAAAGGCCATCAAGGCCAAATTGGTGACAAAGGCATTCTCCTCATCCGATGATGATGAGGAGGATGAGGATGGGTCATCCCAAGTCCTTGCCTTGAGAGCTTTGGCCTTTCCTTTTTCCTTTGTCTTCTTCTCCTCTTCCTTTTTCTTCTTGCTCCCCTTTTTCTTCTTCTTTTCTTCCTTCTTTTTCTTTTCTTCTTTGCTCTTGTTTAGGAGAGGACAATTGTCCCTTATGTGCCCCTCTCCTTGGCAATTGTAGCATATGACCTTCCCCCTTGGTCTTCTATTCCTATCATAAGATTTATCAAATCTAAAATTCTTAAATGCACGTCTTACCTTCCTTACCATGTAGGCTTCTTCCGTGCTATCCATGGAGGAGGAAGACGCTTCATCATCATCGGAGGAGGAGATCTCTATCTTCTTCTTCCCTTTATTTGCCAACAAGGCTACTCCCCTTGAATTTTGGACTCTAGGCTCTTCTTGTATACCTTCAAGCCTTGTCTCATGAAGCTCCATGGTTGAAAAGAATTCCTCCAAGGTGCTCACTTCTAGGTTCTTGGAGATATAAAATGAGTCCACCATGGAGCTCCATTTTGAGGACCGGGGAAAGGCATCTATGGCCTTCATTACCATATCCCGGTTTGATAGCTTCTCACCTACACTTGTTAGCCCAATTAAAATTTCTTTAAACCTAGAGTGTAGTGAGGTTACCTTTTCTCCCTTTTCTAGTTTTATATTGGATAGTTGGGAGCGGAGGAGGTCTCTCCTTGCTAGCTTGGCCTCGGATGTGCCTTCATGGAGTTCTATAAGCTTCTCCCACATCTCTTTGGCGCTAGCACATTCTCCGATCCGGTTGATCTCTTGTTGGGGGAGCACATTGTAGAGATGATGCTTGGCTTTTGAATTTGCAAGGTGCTCTTCCCTTTGCCTTTTGGTCCACCTAGATTTCTCTATTGGTTTCCCTTCTTCATCCCTAGGCAAAACGAAACCGGATTCCATTGTAATCATTATATCAAAATCCGTTTCGAAAAATACCTCCATTCACTTCTTCCACCAAGCGAATTCTCCTTCAAACTTCGGAGGATGAATGTTGGAGCCGGCCATTTTGAAAATTGCTTGTTGTGGCGGTTAGTCCTCGACAAGCTTTCCTTGGCTCTGATACCACTTGTAGGGGATCGGTACGGCCGGCTAGAGGGGGGTGAATAGCCCTCTTCCAATGGATGTTGGAATTCTCGCGTTCATTTGCTCGTCTACAAAAACTTAGCGCAAGCGGAATATACAAATACAAATAGACAAAGCAAAAGATAAACAATAAAACAAACGCTAACACGATGGTGTAACGTGGTTCACGGCTACGCCGCTAATCCACGGTCCCCAATTCGTCCTCGGTGAATCACTCCGCTAAACCAATCCACTAAATGGTCTCTCCTTTGCACCAAGCTAGGTGGAGGTAACCTTTACAACTCAAGCACACTCCCTCTTTTACAATAGATGTGAAAGAAAGCTAAAAGAAGGAGTTTGAATCTTGTGGAGCACTTGGATGGTCGTTTAGAACTTGAGCATTAACCTACCAAAGCTCCACACCTTCTCTTTTTATAGAAGGCTGATTTCTTCCGTTGGCCGCCATCGATCCGATCACGCTGCGTGGCGATCATCCGCCACTCCAACGGCCTCCGAACACGTCGGATCCCGACCATTGTAGTCCAACGGCACACTTGCGCCGATCGGCTGGACCTCACCGATCGACGTGAGTCGATCGCCTTGATCACTACGAGCGTTCGTACTCGCGATATCCTCTGCGGTCATTGCCATTCCATAGGCCGATCCGGGCATAAACCCATCGATCGGATACGGTCGAACTCACTCGATTCAGCGATCGCCATGACTTGGCAGTCGACTGGTGCCGTGTAAAACTCAAACTTAACATAAGTTTGAGCTTCCGGCGGTCGGATAAACCTTAACCCTTGCGGTCAAGTCTCCGACACTCAGCCATTCGGCCAAGTTCACCTAATGAGCTACTTACATTTCACTCATTCTCTCATCTCACTCGAAGTCCCTCGTCGAAGCTCTCTTCGTTCGCGGCCACGTCCCTCGGCAGCATCAGGCGCACGACTCTGCAATGCTCCTTCGCGTCTCTTGCCTCCGAAGTCTGTTTCCTTGGCTTCACTTCAAGTCATCTCGTCCGGCGGTCCCTCGGATGCTCCAAGCGCACGGCTTCCGCAAAGTCATCCTTCACCGACTCAAGGACCGAGGTTGTGAGGGTGAACCCGCCAAGGCTCCATGTGCGAATTACTAAGTCCTGCACGACTTCAACGCACATATCAAATCAACATATCAAACTAACTTAAATCCTTTGCCACACCATCAAAACCATATTATGGCAAGAGATTGCCCTAACATGAGGTTATGGACCAGTCGACTGGTCAAGTGTTTTAACACTTGGCAACCGAGTTGACTTTGAGCAGTCGATTGGAATTACGACCAGTCGACTAGTCTGGAGTCGACTGGCGATCGATTGCGGTCGAGTAGCGACTACAGATGCATGGTGCCTCGATTGGAGTCCTAGTCGAGGCGGCACCTCGACTAGCGTTGAGCAGTCAACTACCATGGAGGGTAGGCAACTTTTGGTTTTGGTCACAGGCACAAAACCTTTGGTAGATGACTGGTCAGTTTGCTACCGAAGCATCAATCGACTCCTGGGAAGGGCAGTCGACTGCTAAGGTATCCATTGTAGTTTTTCCCGCAGGATCAAGTTGTTGTTGTTGGTGTAGTAGGCACCTAAATCAAACCTGAGTTTTGATTATAGCAAATACACAAAGTTAAGTTCACTTTGTTATCTCATGAGCTGAATCAAGTGTGCAGAATTGCTAAGCTAAAGCTGAAGGTCAGTAACACTCGGAGATTAGCCGTGGTGGTCGGGCAACACCGGGAGGACTTCGGAGGGAGCCGAAGAACTCAGGTGAAGACCGGAAGCGAAGCTTCAAAGGTAAAGGTTGAGGTAAGCTCATGTGAGTGAGTATAAGTAAGGTCGTGTCCTCCATAGGGGGACATCCTTAGGCGAGGATCTGACCAAGACTTCCCATGGAAGGTCTAAGTCGAGATCGGATAGTAAACGACCATCGAACTTACTTATATTAACTGTATTTTCGAGCTAACTCTTCATTGCAGTTGGAAACCCTGCCATCAGTCGATTGATGGCTTGTATCAGTTGCCTGATGCCTCCAATAGTCGACTGGGTCAACTGCTGGTCAAGGATCAACCTCGAGGAGAGTCAAAGCTTATCATCATTTCTCAAGGGCTAGGTGACATCACCTCATGAAACCTCATCTCAACGATTAGGGTTTCACAAGGCTATAAAACTAGGGGTTCTCCACCCCTTTTCCATCATTCTAAGTCCTCAAAAGTGCTCTTGCTACGCTACTCTCCTACGATGATCTTACGACGACGAAGTGCAACCGCATCTCCGACGACAAGAGCTCAAGTCCTATCTTCAATAGTCATTGGTATATTTTTATTTAATTGTCATCTTTAAATCTTTCCTTATTGAGCTTTAATCATAATAAGGAGAGGGGGAGTGTCCCTCTACCTTGATTGTTTTTTGTATTGATTGTACTCGCTTACTCCTACCTCTAACGAGGAAAAGTGTTTTTAGTGCTTTGCCCTCTGTATGTGGTCTAGGATCATTAGGGCCTTGGATTAGTATCCGAAGACTGTGAACCAAGTAAAAACAAATTTGTTATATTTATTTTCCACTGCAATTTACTCTTCTTGCGTATCGAATCGACGAACGAATTCGAAAAGTTTTTCTTGCGCTAATCACCCCCCCTCTAGCGCTCAAATCAATCCAACAATTGGTATCAGAGCCGAGGGCGCTACGATTTGGTGAATCCACCAATCTAGCAATTTTTACATATTTATTTTCTATTTTTTTTTGTTTTACAAGTTTTTCATTTCGTTTAAATTCATTCTCCCACACTACTAATCCAAGACGAAAGTCTTGGTATATTTCGATTGTTTTTGTTTTGCGAGGTGCTTGTTTTCCTTATTTTGTCTAAATGACCCATCTCGAAGGGTTTAGCACTATCCGACCTATATTTTACAATGGAGACAACTTCCGTTATTGGAATGATCAGATGGAATGCTTCCTTAAGACATAGATCAAGATATGGATCGTAATCCAAACCAGATTCACGCTTCCTATTAATGAAGTGGGTGAATCCTTGGATTACGATCAGTGGACTAATACCATGAAAAGACAAGTGGAAGCCGACGCAAAGGCTACCCAAATCCTTCAATGCGGCTTGTCCAAAGAGGAGCTAAACCGCATCGACTCCTTTATAAGTGCGAAGGACTTGTGGACTAAACTCAAAGAACTACAAAAAGGAACCGACGATGCGAAGGTATGTAAGCGTGATTTTCGTTTAATAAGTTATATAATCTTTGTTAGTAAAAGCCCTAGAGCCAATCATGTGATGATTGTTGTATGAACTTTGTTGTATCATATTCCTATTTATAAAGGCATTTCTTTATGGTTATTATACTTACTTGTATTGGTGTTAAATAACTAAGTATAATAACATCCTTGAGTAGAAGGTTCTTATCTATATCAATCGATTGGTTGAATCGATAATGAGATGATATAGAGAACACTACTCTTAATCATTCCTAGTCAAGTATTAATATTCAGGGACAATGTTAATGCGAAGAGACTAGCATGTAGGTCAATTCGATGACTTGATCTAACAAGTCATGGATATGAGATATCAAGTTGACACATCGGTATGCATTAGAGAATGTATACTGAATAACCCGCCATGAGAAAGTATCATGGATCGTTATATGAGTGTCATATACTTTCTCATGTGACTATTAGTATGACTATTAGTCCTTGGACCTGAAGTCATCATGGTTCCCTACATAAGGAGTTGCATACTTTGACTTCGTCAAACGTCACCCGTAAATGAGTGGACTATAAAGGCGATTACTGGGTATGTAACAAATCATGCGGAGGGATGTGAGTGATTTAGATGGGATCTATCCCTCCTATATGACGGGAGTGACATCGTGATTCTTGATAGAGTGAGACCACTAAGTGCATGGTCATGCCCAAATGAATCAATATGAGATATTGAGCTCATTTGATTAGAGTGAGTCTACTTGGAGTTCAAGATATAGATTGTATAGAGGATGACACAGTCTATGCCTCAATTAGTCAATCTAGATGTCAAGGATAGAGGGACATTGTCACATATTGTAAGAGTCACAATTAGTAGTCACAAATGTGATGTTGGATCTCAACATTCTTGTAACTTGGGT
Source organism: Wurfbainia villosa (assembly GCA_025175895.1). Taxonomy (NCBI): domain Eukaryota; kingdom Viridiplantae; phylum Streptophyta; class Magnoliopsida; order Zingiberales; family Zingiberaceae; genus Wurfbainia; species Wurfbainia villosa. Next base: position 20,072,288 of record CM046004.1, on the reverse strand, counting down.
AGCAATGATGTGTTGCTAGATATCGCTCATTGCTTATGCTTCTAAATCAGTTTAGGAGCATTGACAACATTACAAGAACCTATAGGGTCACACACAAAGGGCAATTAGATGGAGATTAGGTTCATATGATAGACCATGAAGATTAGATTCATGTGATGAACCAAATTGGATTAAGAGTAATCCAAATTAGACTAATTGAGTTGGACTCAATTTGATTCAAGTGTTGAATGAGTCTAATTTATATTTGATTCATTGAGTCAGTTTAAACTAATGAATAGAGATTTATTAAATTAAATTGACTTGAATCAAATGGTTGGATTTAATCAACCATGGGAGATAAGAGGTCAAGTTTGACTTGACTTGAGAGGGAAGATGAATGGTCAAGTTTGACTTGACCAAATGCCATGTCATGATGACTTGGCATGGGCTGGCCAATGATGATGTTCCACATCATCATGGACACATCATGGGGTGCCACCTCATGAGGGAGACTAAGAGCCATGGCTCTTGGAATTACATGCATGTATATAACTCCCTTGTAGTGGCCGACCACTATTGAATGGATGCATTAGTGGAAGTGAGTGGGATTTGATTAGATCATCTTCTTCCTCCTTCCCTCTCTTCTCAAGCTCTCTCTTCCTCATCCTTGCCATGGGATTCTAAGGGTGCTAGAACACTCTAAGTTTCCTTCTCCACCTATTGTTCGTGTGGATACTTGTAGAGGAGTGTACGCTTGACACTCTCGAGTTTCGGCAAGCCATTTGGACGAGCAGGATAAGCGAAGGGCGTCGCATTAAGGGTAAGCTCTTCACATGTAGATCTAAGGTTTTTAACACGTACATGTATATATTTTGTTTATCTTCGCACGGATCCATGGCCGACTTCCAAGGTTTTTGCAATGCAAAAAGTAGTTTTTGCGGCTCGGATAGTCCAACAGTGGTATCAGAGCCACGTGCGAAGCATGTATGTGTTTAGTTTTGTAATTTTTGTATTAGATATTAAAATTAAAGATATGTAAGTTTCTGTAAATTTCCTATTTTATATATTTTTTTGAGTATTTTTCTCGAAGAGTTGAAGCAACAAGTGTTGGGACACTTGTAGGCTTCAACCACCGAGAAAACTCTCCGAAACAGTGAATTCTCGCTTTAGTCTTTTGGGATAGCGACTTAAGGCACTATAAGATCAAGATGGGACACTCACAAGATTCATTTTGCGAGAAGAGGAGCTGCCCCTAACCCCGCAAGGGGCATGGTCCCGCGATCACGCCCGAAAATCGCTTAGCGGGACCGTTATGGAGATGTGACTCATAAAATTGGAAAATAATAGGAAAAATTATAGAAATTTATGTAAAATATATAATTTAGAATTATGTATTATACTGTGATGGTCATGGCACAATAATCCCAATGTGATTGGATAAAAATGTATTGTAATTCATAATACGGCTTGCACGTCGTTTTTGTGTTGTGCATGTCGTATATAGTATGCGACCTGCACGTCGTGCCTCTCCTTTTAATATTCCTGTTGTAAATAGTTTTTAAACTTAAATGTAACTCGAGTTTCATGTTTGTAATGTACAAAATGAAGTAGTGGAAGGTCCACTAGTAGACGGAGTTACAAGGAGGGTGTTGACGACACATGGCGGTCAAAGGAGGCGCTTGGAGAAGCCGCTAACCCTAGGTTGACCGTCCGATCTTCTCATTGGCTTGAGAAGATCATAGTAGGGTCATGACCTTATCACAATTTAATATATATATATATATATTTATTTATTTATTTATTTTTGCTTGTATGTATGTGATGCATGCTAGTAAATTTTGCTTGTATGTATATGATGCATGCAAGGATATTTTGCTTGTATGTATATGATGCATGCTAGTATATTTTGCTTGTATGTATGTGATGCATGCTAGTGTAGGGTAATTAAGGCCTTAATGCATATATGATACACATTCATGATTAGATTAGATCTTAATCGAATCAACTCGAAATGCCTACCAAGTTTTGATACCCATCACTACCTCGATCATTTGTTGTTGTTGAATCTGCCAAAGCAGAGCAACGCATATTATCTTGGTAGGGTGCGGAGGGACAATCTTGGTCTCACCTATCACATCTTGGGTGAGAATGAGCTCAATTAGATTGAGTGAAACTAGTTAACTCAATTGGATCTAGTAAAACTATAGGCATATTCCAACGGTTGGAAAGATAGGATAAGATCACATTTACACTAAATCTTGGGCGATTTAGCCAAAGCTAACTCAAGTTCTTTTGTAAATGTGGATCTTGATCCTATAAACAAGAGTTGCATAGAGATGTAATCGGTAATTTGTTACCTACCGATCATACTAAGTCTTGGGCGATTTAGCCAAAGTTAACTCAAGGCGTAGTATGATGTGGACCTTGTCCCACGAGAATTATAGCTAGTTTGTATGAATCTAGTAATGTGGTTTGACCACATCCATTACTCGATTCTACAAAAGGCCTATAATTCAGTGGGAGCATCATTTAATTAAAGACCTAATTAAATGATAAATGAAATATGACATTTACTTTCTACATTATTTATGTTGTAGATTGTCATGTCGTCAAACACGAACACTCTCTCCCTGCGTTATGTCCTTGAGAAGGACAAGCTCAATGGAGTAAATTTCCTGGACTAGTACAGGAATCTAAAAATTGTTCTCACTCAAGAAAGAAAACTGTACGTCCTAGAGCAACCCATTCCGGAAGCACCTCCTGCCACTGCCTCACGAGCTGACCGAGATGCTTACAAGAAGCATCAAGATGATGCATTAGATGTGTCATGCTTCATGCTTGCAACAATGAACTATGAGCTTCAGAAACAACACGAGTTTATGAATGCTTTTGATATGGTTGAACATCTTCATCAACTGTATCAAGGACAAGCAAGGCACGAGAGATACGAGATCTCTAAGGCATTGTTTTAGTCTAAGATGCAAGATGGGACTCCCATAGGTCCATATGTACTCAAGATGATTGGGTATATAGAAAACCTACAGAGGTTGGGATTCCCACTTGGCCAAGAATTGGCCACTGACTTGATCTTGCAATCTTTGCCAGAAAGCTGCAATCAATTTGTCATGAATTACAACATAAATGAAATTGATAAGCCACTGCCTGAGATGCTTAGCATGTTGAGAACCGCTGAGCTCAACCTTAAGAAGGGAAAACCTAACTCCATTTTGATAGTGCAAAAGAAGAAAGGCAAGGGCAAGCCTAAAGGTAAGGGAAAGTCCTAAGCCAAGGGCAAAGGCAAGGCACAAAACCGAAAGGAGGGGTGGCCAAGGAAGAGACTTGCTTCCACTATAAGGAAGCTGGACACTGGAAGCGTAACTGTAAAGCATACCTGGAAGATCTTAAGAAGAAGAGAAGTGAGATTTCTACTTCAGGTATATATGTCATAGAAGTCAATCTATCTATTTATTCATCATGGGTATTAGATACCGGATGTGCATCTCACATTTGTACTAATGTGCAGGCGCTGAGAAATAGCAGGGCATTGACGAAGGGCGAGGTGGACCTACGAGTAGGCAATAGAGCAAGGGTTGCTGCTATTGTTGTAGGAACTTATTTTCTATCTCTGCCCTCTGGGCTTGTACTAGAACTAGATGAATGTTGTTATGTGCCTGCTCTGACTAAGAACATAATTTCAGTTTCTTGTTTAGACAAGAAAGGCTTTTCATTTATAATAAAGAACAAACGTTGTTCAATTTATTTAAATGATATGTTCTATTGTAGTGCACTTCTGATGAACGGACTCTACGTTCTAGACTTAGAGAACCCCATCTATAACATAAGTATCAAAAGGTTCAAGTCAAATGAGTTGAACCAAACCTATCTCTAGCATTGTCGCTTAGGTCACATAAATGAGAGTCGCTTATCCCAGCTCCATAAGGATGGGCTACTGGACTCTTTTGATTTTGAATCATATGAGACATGCGAGTCTTGCCTTCTAGGTAAGATCACCAAGACTCCCTTTAGTGGACACAGCGATGTAGAAGATTTATAAACCCTAGAGGGGAGGTGAATAGCGTCGATTCATTGCGTGCTTGTTTACAAATCATTATTAGCACAGCGAAAATAAAGCAATAACAAAACAAGCACACAATAACACAATAATATAACGTGGTTCGGAATCGAACGGTTCCTACTCCACGGATCGAGCTCAACGAGCTCTAGCGATGCGACCACACACCACTAATCAAGAATAACTCCTTCTCGACACAAGTTGGAGGTGGAGAAACCTCGTACAATGTATACAACAGTAATACAATAAAAATACAAGCAAATACAATGGAATACAAGTAAAGAAAACTTTACAAAGAGCTTTGGATTGCTTGATCTTGGTTGCTTGAAGTATAACCTTGGAGACCCTGATTTACGACAACAAATCGCCTCAAAGTAGCTCAAGAACCTGTAGGGATGTATACTGAAAAATTTATCTTTTGTATGAACATCTTTATTTTTGAAATAAGAATCACATGATCATTGTTTGCATATTTTTATGGTTATGCAATATTGTCTAATACTTTACATTGAAAATAACATGGTGTGTGGTGTCACATGGGAGATCATGTTATCGGCCCCTTGAAAAGCATAAGTAAAGGCTCACAACCGAGATGACTTTGGACAAATCATCGGAATGATTGTAGTGTGATTTGGTGTTGATTTGTCTTGACCATAGAATCACATTAGTGCACTTTGTGTGTATTGAGCAGTACCGACTTAGAGGTGATTCGATTTATTGCTGACTACATAATCGAATTAGACCTCGAATATTATTTAGTACATGCTCTTAATCCCGATATAATAATGGGCACATATATTTAGTACTCATCTCTTTGATTTACCAATGGGCGAGATTTATAGATTAAATCGATAGGCTCGGTAAGTTGGGAGATGATATTATTTATATGGTGTGCCGTTGATTATAGGAGAAAACCGTGTCCTATATATTAGGATGATGATGCCCCCTTGAGGAGCTCATAAGGTTTATCATGTAAACCCTGCAGGTGGACTTGGTCCGGCATGATGAAAAGGTTGAGTGGTACTACTTAAGGCTCACAACCGAGATGACTTTGGACAAACCATCAGAATGATTGTAGTGTGATTTGGTGTTGATTTGTCTTGACCATAGAATCACATTAGTGCACTTTATGTGTATTGAGCAGTACCGGCTTAGAGGTGATTCAATTTATTGCTGACTATATAATCGAATTAGACCTCAGATATTATTTAGTACATGCTCTTAATCCCGATATAATAATGGGCACATATACTTAGTACTCATCTCTTTGATTTACCAATGGGCGAGATTTATAGATTAAATCGATAGGCTCGGTAAGTTGGGAGATGATATTATTTATATGGTGTGCCATTGATTATAGGAGGAAACCGTGTCCTATATATTAGGATGATGATGCCCCCTTGAGGAGCTCATAAGGTTCATCATGTAAACCCTACAAGTGGACTTGGTCCGGCATGATGAAAAGGTTGAGTGGTACTACTCAAGGAGTTAGATGTTGATTAATTAATGGTCAGTAAATTAATTAATCTACGGACATTCGAGATCTTAAACACGGGGAGAAAATGTACAAATAATATATGGAGCCCATATTATCATATGGGGGTTGGTGAGGTAGATCAATGATGAACCTTTAGTGGATTGGATCATCATTAGTGGATCGGACTTTAAGTGGGCTTGATCCATGGGTGGCCAAGACCCAACTTCTCCTCATGGTCCCTAATGTAGTCTATTAACACCTCATGATGCTTAGATCCAATGGATAGAAACAAAAGTCTAAGATCCATTGGTAGAGATTAAATCTCTAAGATCCGACGGTTGAGATTAAATCTCTAGATCCGACGATTGAGATTAAATCCCTAGAACCAATGGATGAGATTAATTCATGACTTATACCTAACTCTATAAAAGGATGTCAAAGGGGTTGGCGTGAACTACATTGAAGAGAGCAAGGCTTGGGCGGCAAGAGAAGGGAATCCTAGTTGAGATAGGATTAGGATTAGGGTTAGGGTTTGGAGGCTAGGGCAGCACCAAATAAGGCAAGGTTTCCTTTCTTCTTCCTTGTCTTGTGGCCGGCATCCAGCAAGTTTCTCGGACCTTCCCAGCCCTTGGTCAGTGCCCAAAAGCTCCCTTCTCCCTCTCCTTAGGTGGTGGAAACAAGATATAGGGCTTCCCTTGGTGTCTTGGTTGTTTTCCATCATCTTCTCCTTCATCTAGTTGGCCGGCAGCAAGGAAAGTTTTGGTTCCTTGTTGGTTGTTTCTAGTGAGGAGAAAAACCTTGTTTCTATTCTTCCTCTTACTTTGGAAGAGCAAGGAAGGAAGATTTGTGATCTAGGAGCTTTGACTTTTGGTGGATCGTCGCCCACACAACGTCCAAAAGGAGGAAGGTCATACATTAGAAGATCGAGAGGTATACCTATTCTACTTTCTTCTTTTGTTTGTTACTTGTTTTTGTTTTTCAATTATAAGCATGTTATAAATCTGTAAATGGCTAAATAATACTTGGATCCCGAGCATAAACACAAAAACCGGCGATCTGAACATCGTCTATTCCGCGGCTAGTCGTAGAATAGAGGATGGTCGCTTGAACAACTAGTTTGTTCAAGTGACCTCTCTAAACGAATAGCACGATGATGACTTGGTTGCTTTGGCAATCCTTTTTGTCTAGGATTAAATTTTTTTAATCTGGGGACATCGAAGGGATCGCCATGGACAAGCTACCGAGGTGAAGTGGAAGCGAAGTTTCCCCTCACAGACTCGATAAGCAAAAACCCTTCAGAACCATGGTTGATTTCCTCCTCCACGAGCTCCATTTAAAGATGTTGCCTAAGCTGGAAATCGCCGATCAGTCGACTGGTCAGGACCATCAGTCGACTGATGACACTATTGCTGTGAGACAACGGTGTAATCCACGATGGAAAAATCCAACGGATAGGACATCAATCAACTGATCATGTCCATCAGTCAACTGATCTAGCCTCCACTCGACTGCTAACCCCAGCAGTCAAGTCAGACTCCATTATGTGCCCGAAATACCGAGCACCAATCGACTGATCACAAGATCAGTCGACTGCTCGGCCAATCAGTCGACTGCCAACCTCTGGCAGTCGACTGCTAGGGCACTCCCCACAGTCAAACCCTAGTTGACTCACACCAGTCGACTGTCATATGACACAAGTCGACTGACACACCTCAAAGATGAGGTTTTAACCCAAGTATGGTGACCCCATACTTGCTAGACCACCCTTAGCCTAGACCTAAGACTTCTAACCACCTCCGTCAGCCTCACGCCTCTCAGATCCCTCCAAGTCATCCATGACTTGTATATCTATTGCGCTAGCCTTCAGGTGCTTCCATCGGCTATGTCATGCTAACGGTGTCAACACCGCCAAGGCACATTGGACTTACACTGCCAAGACTCCGCTTGGACTTTATGCCGCCAACCATTAGACTTATGCTGCTAAGACTCCCGCTTGGACTTTACGCTGCCAATATCAAACCTCTTGGACTTCTCAAATGCCAAGACTCAAACTTGGACTTTCCCTTGCCAACCCATGTTGGACTTTCCATGCCAAGACCCATGCTTGGACTTTTCCTTGCCAAGACCCATGCTTGGACTTTACATGCCAAGTACTCAAGACTTGGACTTTCCATGACATGGTCAACTCCAGTCAACCATCAAAATCCTCCTAGAGTCAAACTCGAGTCTGGTCAATCATGACTCGGGTCGATTGTGATAACAATCTACCCAAAATATTATCAGACATCAATGTCAAACATCGATGTCAAACTTCCATGTCAAACATCAAAACATCACTCGAGTCAAACTCGAGTCCGGTCAATCGTGACCTGGGCTGATTGCACCAACAATCTCCCCCTTTTTGATGTTTGACAAAAACACATACCTTTGAGTTAGAACACTAACTCAAATCTCCTTACTAATTATCCCAAATTGGTAATCTCACTTTCTCCCCCAATTCTCCGAATTGACAATTGATAACACTCTCCATAACATTCTCTCCCAAAACATTCTCCCCCTTTTTGACTAACATCAAAATGGTTCTCTCCAAGGAGGTCAATGTCTCATGTCCCAATGAGATCTTACAATCTCCCCCTTGGTCCAAAAATACCTAGTATGCCTACTATCTTCCTAGTGATAAGTCTCATATCACTCAAGAGAGGCAATCCTATACACTCTCCCAATTTCCAAATTGGGTATCTCCTAATTCCTTTTTCCCCCTCATGAGGAAAAATATCATCCATCATCTCATGATGGATACCTCCCCCTAAAGGCTTGCTCCCCCTTGACCATTGCACCAATAATGTCTTTGGGAAGTCCCTAAGCCAATAGGAACTCTAAACCATCAAAAATAAGGTTCAAAGTTCAAACATGAACTCTCCACACCTTAAATTTAATACATCATCCTAACACCTCTCCTAATCCATATCAAATGGATTTTCACTCTTAATAATGCTTCCCAAAGCATATCCTAGGGTTAGGAGTGGTTAGGGAACTTTACCATGGCTGAAAATAGGCTAAACAACCTTGTTTTTCCCAAAATCAGCTTGGCAGTCAAGTTCTTCAGAAATCAGTCGACTGCCTTGCACATCGGTCGATTGCCACTAAGGGTAATCTACTGATAACTGAAAAATCCGATTTTCAATTATCAGAAATGGATTTCATAAATTCATAAATAATTATATGTATATCGAAAATTCATGAAAATTCATACGTATAATACTTATGACCAATACAATGAGTGAAAAATGATAGAAAAATATTTTACCCATAAAATATTGAAATTGATACAAAATTCAAAAGTGAAGAAAAACTTCAATGTTTTAGCTCACTATGTATCAATTTCATCAATGGTGATTGCTATCAAAAGATAGACTTCACCAAGGTTTTCTAAAAGGATTTTAAAATGTTTTTAAAAACCTATATTAGATCATATTTCTTGGGCTTAATGTACATGACTTGTATACAAGCTTTCCCAATGATCCACAAATGAAATAAGATGAATTTTAGTTCATTTAGATGCAAAAACTATGCACCTTGAACTTAACTCATATCCTAGCATCTCACATATATCTAGGGTGTATAAAACACACAAAAGTCAATGTGATGTGAGATGTGGGTTTTGTTCTCCTAATCTAGGGTTTCATGCATTCTCTAAGGCAACTCTACTTGATTCCCTTATAAATGAGACTTCAAGTCATGCCATTGTCCTTAAATCAATTTTCATTAACTTAAATGCATGAATGATTATGGCATAAATGATAGCAATAATTAAGCATGACCCATGATCATGATGTCATGGAATATGATATAATCTAAAAACACATGACATTAATCCTTAATCCTAAACATGATCATGACATATTAAATGATAAAAATAAACATGATGTCATGACATGTTATATGGCAAATCAAGCATGGCACATAACATGTATAGGTATAATAATACCTAAATTTTAATATTTGTTGCCATTTGATATAATTAAGTATATTTTGCCATATTACCACTAATCTCCCAAGTGTGCCAAAAACTCAAAAATGACACATTATGACCCCTAATCCTAAATTGTGTCAATTTAATTGATTTTTCATAATTCCAAAATTGTATTGACACATCCTAAAATCTTTTAGAATCATAATATCAAATCTATTTCTAAGGTATCCATAACCTTTAAAATTACCTAAAGTGCCACCTTTACTATGGTTAGGTTAACTACCCTTCCATTTAAAGTTGGCACACCCTAAACTCATCTAGCGTGAATCAATCACGCTCTTAGGAACCCAAAACCTATTTGAGCTCCTAGGGTTTACTAGGTATTCCTTAGGGACGACCTCCCTAGATACCTTCCTAATGACCCTTCTAGGCTTGTTAGCCTTGGTCATTTGGGTCTTGCCATGGTTAACTCTAGGGGTGACTCCCCTTGTAACCTTCTTAATGGCTTCCGTAGGTTTCTTAGAAACCCTAGCCACTAGGCACATTCCTTGGTTACCCTTAGGGATGACTTCCCTAGTAACCTTGGTCTTCCTAGACCTAATTTGAGTTCCATAATCAAATGGAACATTGTGGTAGGTCTTTTTGGGCTTAAGCTTGCCCTTGGATGGTTCTTGATTTTTAGGTCTTTGACTTGACCATTGGACCTAGGTTTTTAATCATTTGACCCTTTAAATTTATTTTGGATAATCCTAAGGGTCATTTCCATTTTCTCAAGTCTTGACCTCAAGGCTTGATTTTCCTTTTCTAATTGCGTAATTTTTTATTTTTGATTTATTCCTTGGGCATTGTTCTTTCTAGGCATATGCCTAGTCCATTTGGGGTTAAAACCTAGGTGCTCTTGTACCTTTCTAATTGTCTCCCTAGGTAGAATTGGTCTAGAACTATTTGACCTAGATTTGTCTTTAGATAAATTATTTTTAGGGACATTAGTCCTAAAATTTTCCTTATTTGAAAAGTGAATATTCTTAGCTCCTAGGCAAAAATATTTGTTATTCCTAGCATGCTTTTCATGATGAATTGCAAGTGAATTAAAGACATGCTTTTGCCTATTAATCAAAGGAAGTGCATTAATAAAATATACCTTAGGGTTAGCCTTAACTCCCTCTACATGTGATGCTCCTTCCTTTCTCCTAGGACATTGGCTCCTATAGTGTCCCGATTGTCGGGATTTGAAGCACACCACGTGCTCCTTGCTCTTCTTGGTGGGGACACTGACATCCTTGACCTTTTCATTTACATTTGGTGCCGGAGGAGCTTTCTTTAATTTCTTTGGGCACTTGCTCTTGTAGTTCCCAGCTTCCCTACACTCAAAGCATATAATATTAATTTTATTATTAATTGACATGCTTGAGTTACCTAGTTCGATGGTGGTGATCGGAGTGGGTTCTTCATTCCTCCCGGAGGTTGAGGCTTCTTCTTGATTTTGCTCTGGCTCAAGTGTGGATGGTCTCCCCCCCCCCCCCCCCTCAATCCTAGAGGTGGAGACTTCTTCCACCTCTTCTACTTTTTCTTCCTCCGATCCAGAAGTTGACTCCTCACTTTCTTGTGAGGATGATGAAGCTTCCTCTTCGGTCTCTTCCTCTTCCAAGTCTTCTTGGACCGATTTGGGATTGTCGTAGAACTTGACCAACTTGTTCCACAACTCCATGGCATCCCTATAGCTTCCTAATCTAGAAAAAATATAGTTAGGTATCAAATTAACTAACATTTTTGTTACCTTAACGGTTGTCTTGAATTTTTGTCGTTGCTCCTCGGTCCACCTCTTCATCTTGAGAATTTCTCCATTCTCTCCTCTCAGAGCATCAAATCCTATAATCACGGTAAACCAATTTTCTATATTTGACATTAGAAAATATTCCATCTTACCTTTCCAATATGCGAAATCTTCGCGGTCGAAGGCGGGTGGAATCGTTATGTCATCGCCCCATCTTTCATGAAGATCCATCTTCTTCCCTCTAGCGGGTTTTGCTCCCGACGATTAGTCCGAAGAAGAGCCCCGGGCTCTGATACCAATTGTAGAAGATTTGTGACAGCTAGAGGGGGGTGAATAGCGTCGATTCGTTGCATGCTTGTCTACAAATCTTCGTTAGCGCAGCGGAAATAAAGCAATACCAATACAATCACACAATAACACAATCATATAACGTGGTTCAGAACCGAATGGTTCATACTCCACGGATCGAGCTCAACGAGCTCTAGCGATGCGACCACACACCACTAATCAAGAATAACTCCTCGACACAAGTCAGAGGTGGAGAAACCTCGTACAATGTATACAAAAGTAATACAATAAAAATGCAAGCAAATACAATGGAATGCAAGTAAAGAAAACTTTAGAAAGAGCTTTGGATTGCTTGATCTTGGTTGCTTGAAGTATAGCCTTGGAGACCCTGATTTGTAGCAACAAATCGCCCCAAAGTAGCTCAAGAACCATGGTTGATTTCCTCTTCCACGTGCTCCATTTAAAGCTGCTGCTTGGACTAGAAATCACCGATCAATCGACTGGTCAGGACCATCAGTCGACTGATGAAACTATTGCTGTGAGACAATGGTGTAATCCACGCTGGAAAAATCCAACGGATAGGACATCAATCGACTGATCAAGCCTTCACTCAACTGCTAAACCCAACAGTCGAGTCAGACTCCATTCTGTGCTCAAAATACCGAGCACCAGTCGACTGATCATAAGATCAGTCGACTGCTCGGCTAATCAGTAGACTGCTAGGGCACTCCCCGCAGTCAAACCCTAGTTGACTCACACCAGTCAACTGCCATATGGCACCAATCGACTGACACGATTCAAACATGAGGTTTTAACCCAAGTATGGTGCCCTCATACTTGCTAGACCACCCTTAGTCTAGACCTAAGCCTTCTAGCCACCTCCGTCAGCCTCACACCTCTCGAATCTCTCCAAGTCATCCATGACTTATTCATCCATTGCACTAGCCTTCAGGTGCTTCCATCAGCTATGTTATGCTAATGGTGTCTACACCGCCAAGGCACATTGGACTTACGCTGCCAAGACTCCACTTGGACTTTACGCCGCCAACCATTGGACTTATGCTGCTAAGACTCCCACTTGGACTTTACGCCACCAATATCCAACCCCTTGGACTTCTCAAATGCCAAGACTCAAGTTTGGACTTTCCCTTGCCAACCCATGTTGGACTTTCCATGCCAAGACCCATGCTTAGACTTTTCCTTGCCAAGACCCATGCTTGGACTTTACATGCCAAGTACTCAAGACTTGGACTTTCCATGACATGGTCAACTCCAGTCAACCATCAAAATCCCCCTCGAGTCAAACTCGAGTCCGGTCAATCATGACCTGGGTCGATTGTGCTAACAATCTCCCCAAAACATTATCATATATCAATGTTAAACTTCCATGTCAAACATCACTCTAGTCAAACTCGAGTCCAGTCAATCATGACCTGGGTCGATTGCACCAACACGAGAGAGAGCAACATACTTGTTAGGACTTATACATAGTGATGTATGTGGCCCTTTCAATGTTGCTGCTAGAGGTGGTTATAGGTACTTTATTACATTTACTGATGACTTCAGTAGATATGGTTATGTGTATTTAATGACACATAAGTCGAAATCCTTTGAAAAGTTCAATGAATTCAAGAATGAAGTACAAAACCAACTTGGCAAGAGTATTAAGATACTTCGATCAGATCGAGGTGGTGAATACCTTAGCCATGAGTTTCGTGACTATCTAGCTGAGTGTGGGATTCTATCCCAACTCACTCCTCCTAGAATACCACAGTGGAATGGGGTATCTGAAAAAAAGAATTGTACCCTATTAGATATGGTATGATCTATTATGAGTCACACAGATCTTCCTATATCCTTTTGTGGATATGCTCTAGACACAACATTCTTCACACTTAACCGTGTTCCATCCAAAGCTATGATAAAGACACCATATATGATATGGACAGGAAAAAAATCCCAAGATGTCTTTCATGAGGATTTGGGGTTGTGAGGCTTACGTTCGACATCAAGTCTCAGACAAATTGGGGCCCAAATCCGATAAGTGCTATTTTGTTGGATATCCCAAGGAAACGAAGGGATATTACTTCTACATTCCTAGTCAGCACAAAGTGTTTATGGCAAAGACTGGGGTATTTCTAGAAAGGGATTTTGTTTCTAGAAAAACTAGTGGGAGTACGTTTGATCTTGAAGAAATTCAAGATAAGGACCATAGCACTGAGGCCTTGATGGAGGTTGAACAGGAACCACAAAGTGTTGTGGGTGATCGGATTGTTGCACAAAGAGTTATGGAACAACAACTTGTTCAGGTAGACCTACCTCTTTGCAGGTCTGATAGGGTACGTCGTCAGCCTGAGAGATACTCATTTCTCTTGTTTGACCATGCTGACATTATGCTCATTGAGAATGAGTCTACCTCCTATCAGGAAGCTGTGATGAGCCCAGATTATGAGAAATGGCTAGAGGCCATGAGATCCGAGATGGAATCCATGTACACTAACCAAGTATGGACTTTGGTAGATCCACCTGAAGGCGTCAAACCCATTGGGTGTAAGTGGGTCTTTAAGAGAAAGATTGACATGGATGAACTTATGCATACCTATAAGGGCCGATTGGTGGCTAAAGGTTTCAAGAAAATTCATGGCATTGACTATGATGAAACCTTTTCTCCAGTGGTGATGTTTAAGTCCATTCGGATCATGCTTGCTATTGCAGCGTACCATGATTATGAGATCTGACAGATGGATGTCAAGACCACATTTCTGAATGGAAACTTGCTCGAGGATGTGTACATGACACAACCTGAGGGTTTTGTAGATCCACAACATACTGGCAAAGTATGCAAGATGCAAAGGTCCATTTATGGGCTAAAGCAAGCTTCTCGGAGATGGAATCTTCGATTCGATGATGCGATCAAACAGTTTGGTTTCATTAAGAATGAAGATGAACCCTGTGTCTACAAGAGGGTTAATGGGAACACAGTTGTCTTCCTTGTATTGTATGTGGATGACATACTACTCATTCGGAATGACATCCCTTTCCTACAGTCTATGAAGACTTGGCTGGGGACGTGCTTCTCAATGAAGGACTTAGGTGAAGCAGCCTGTATTCTAGGCATCAAGATCTATAGAGATAGATCTAAGAGATTGCTTGGCCTAAGTTAGAGTACATATATTGACACGGTATTACTACGGTTTGCCATGCAGAATTCCAAGAAGGGACTTCTGTCGATGTCATATGGTGTGAGTCTTTCGAAGACTCAAAGTCCCTCTTCTAGAGAGGAGAGAGACTGCATGGATATGATCCCTTATGCATCGGCCATAGGATCTATCATATACACCATGCTATGTACTCATCCTGATGTCTCGTATGCTTTGAGTATGATGAGCAGATACCAGTCAGATCCAGGTGAGCATCACTGGATAATAGTCAAGAATATTCTTAAGTACTTGAGAAGGACTAAAGAATATTTCTTGATATTTGGAGGCGATGAGGAGCTAGCTGTAAAGGGTTACAATGATGTCAGCTTCCAAACTGACTAGGATGATTATAGATCACAATTAGGGTTCGCGTTTTGCTTGAATGGCGGCGCTGTGAGCTGGAAGAGTTCGAAGCAGGATACAGTTGCTGATTCTACAACAGAGTTTAGTATATTCAGCATCGGAGGCAAGAATGAGGCGCTTGATCCGCAAGTTCATTACTAAGCTTGGGGTGGTTCCTAGCATAGCAGATCCTATAGAGCTCTATTGTGACAACAATGGAGCGATTGCGCAGGCTAAGGAACCTCGCTCACACCAGCGGACCAAACATATACTACGACGCTTCCATCTCATTCAAGAGATTATCGATAGAGGAGATGTGAAGATTTGTAGAGTACCCATAGAGGCTAACGTCACAGATCTTTTGACAAAGGCTTTGGCACAAAAAAAGCATGATGGTCACACTAGGTCATTGGGTATTAGATACTACAATGATTGACACTAGTGCTAGTGGGAGATTGTTAGTGAAAGCCCTACAGTCAATCATGTGATGATTGTTGTATGGACTTTATCATATCATATTCCTATTTATAAAGACATTTCTTTATGGTTATTATACTTACTTGTATTGGTGCCAAATAACTATGTATAATATCATCCTTGAGTAGAAGGTTCTTATCTATATCAGTCTATTGGTTGAATCGATAATGAGATGGTATAAAGAACACTACTCTTAATCATTCCTAGTTAAGTATTAATATTCAGGGACAATGTTAATGCGAAGAGACTAGCATGTAGGTCAACTCGAAGACTTGATCTCACAAGTCATGGATATGTGATATCAAGTTGACACATGGGTATGCATTAGAGAATGTATACTGAATGACCCATCATGAGAAAGTATCCTGGATCGTTATATGAGTGTAATATACTTTCTTATGTGACTATTAGTCTTTGGACATGAAGTCACCATAGTTACCTACATAAGAAGTTACATACTTTGGCTTCGTCAAACGTCACCCGTAAATGGGTGGACTATAAAGGCTATTACTAAGTATGTAACAAATTATGTGGAGGGATGTGAGTGATGTAGATGGGTGGACTATAAAGGCTATTATTGGGTATGTAATAAATTATGCAGAGGGATGTGAGTGATGTAGATGAGATCTATCCCTCCTATATGACGGGAGTGACATCGTGATTCTTGATAGAGTGAGACCACTAAGTGCATGGCCATGCTCAAATGAGTCAATATGAGATATTGAGCTCATTTGATTAGAGTGACTATACTTGAAGTTCAAGATATAGATTGTATAGAGGATGACATGGTCTATGCCTCAATTAGTCAATCTAGATGTCAAGGATAGAGGGACATTGTTGTTGGGTTTCCGACACCGCGGCGTGTGTATGTTCGATCATGTTTCGTAAACATGAGCACAGCGGAAGCAATTAAAAATAATAAATCTATATTTATTACAACACACACAACACACGCATGCATATTACAACAAGTGTAGACATAACCGTAAATTAAAATTTGCAATAAAAGAAAATTATCTACGTTATACCTTCCGTATGACGTGTAGCGGGAACGGCATCAACCGGAACGATCCTCGTAAGAATCGTCTCTATCCGTATCCACACCGAGCTCCTCGGGATGACTTCACTAAGTCACGAGCTTCGTCTTCGTACGGGTTACTAGCCTCGTGTTGAAGACGACGTGATCGAGAGATGATCACGATCCGAATCCAAATTCGGATCCTGAAACGAGTTCTCAAAACTCGCTTCTCCGGAGAGGTATTCGTCAACCGTTTGACGAATCCTTCGTCCCCAACATCAGAGGATTACCGGAGATCAAATCCCCGGTAAGTTAGCCACTGTCGGAGCACTAACCGTCGTCCAAACGACGCTCCGACAACAAAGAAACAAGCTGTCCAGAAAAACTGGACAGCTTTTGGTGGAGGAATAGAGGCCGGCCAAGGAGAGATGGAAGCTCACCTTATCACCGAACCTAGAGGAGATCACCGGAGGGTCGCCGGAGGTTCACCGGCTGAAGCTTGGTCGCCGGCAACAAGTTGGACGGCTGCACAAAAGCTGGGCGGCGGCACCTTAGGGTTGGGCGCCGAAAACTCCAAGGAGGTGGGCGGCAACTAGGTTGGGCGGCCAAAACTTGATTGGGCGGCAACAACCATTAGTATTTTTTTGGATTAGGGTTTAAGCCTTATTTTATAGAGAACTAATTCTCTTAATGGTTAATGGATCATATCCATAAAGCCCGTTAACCCGCTCTATTAAGATAAGTTAAAATAAACCAAACCATGATGGTTTATTTTAAGTTAAAACGAACCGAACCAACCTTTGGTTCATTCGTTTAATATAAACCAAACCCTTTGGTTTATTCTCATCCATTGGATTAGAACCAAACCATTTTGGTCCATCCATTATGCCTTCATAAGACATGGCCCATCCACGCTTCCATTGCGACTGAAACAATTTCATGCTTGCTTTATGTTTTGTCCAACCAAACATAGTTTCTCTCGGTCTGAGAATCCCATTCTCAAGCTCGTTTTAAATCCTTTGGATTACACTCGTTGTGCGTGTGACCAAATAGGTTCTCGGTTTATGTTGGCCGTCTATAATTAACCATTAATTATAGAACGATCATGAGTGGCACCTAGTAGTACATCATGATCCCCAATTAACCGAAAAGATCAGGTTGATCCGAACTATTTTCAAACCCTTCAAGAGCTCGAATGAATCGTGCCCCATTCCCTTCACTCATCTTATACCCACTTGGTTCGGGACATGGTCTATTGTGATCCCACTAGGTCGACTCACGTCACACCTAGCCCAAGTATCATTTCCTCGTCCCTACAGTTCTAGTTACTCCACATGTTTGAAGAGTACCTTACTCTAAACATGTAATGCTTTACAAAGACTTTAGTAACAATCCGACGAGAGGCCATGGGTATACATCTCCTCGCAAGGAGTGGTGAATCCTTTATAGGCTATTCAAACACCTTCGATCACTTCGACTTATACCCAATCATCCCGGGTCCACATCTCCTCAGATGTTTGCTTAAGATGTCAAAGCATAAGTCTCCATGATCAAGATGACTTGAATACCGCAAGTCAAAGGAACATCGCACTTAAGCCACAGTAAGAACTTCATTGACATATCTATATGCAGAGAACCATATGAAGTCTTACGGCTGGTCACTCCAATGAACTAGTTACCATAACTAGCATCCACGATTAACTCCGGACATCACTATGTCTCCAGCCAGTGAGAATCAACTGCTTGGATACACCAAGGAGTATACCTCGTGCTAGTCTCGACAGAATTGATGGTGTCCAAATCCATCAATTCATCGACTAGGGATAATTCCGATACATCACAATTACACATGTAGAGATACTCACTAGTTGTGATCCAATCACAAATTCTCTCATGCTGTGAATCGTATCGTGGACATTCAGTAAATGAGTTTAAGATCCAATCAAATACATTAAACATGTACACTCAAATAGTGAATCTTCATTTATCATATAAATGGTTCATACATAAGGCGATTGCCTTAGGACATCTCTCATATATTACTAACAATTGTCACATATTGTGAGAGTCACAATTAGTAGTCACAAAGGTGATGTTGGATCTCAACATTCTTGTAACTTGGGTAGCAATGATGTGTTGCTAGATACCGCTCATTGCTTGTGCTTCTAAATCAGTTTAGGAGTATTTCCAACATTACAAGAACCTATAGGGTCACACACTAAGGGCAATTAGATGAAGATTAAGTTCATATGATGGACCATGAGGATTAGGTTCATGTGATGAACCAAATTGGATTAAGAGTAATCCAAATTAGACTAATTGAGTTGGGCTCAATTTGATTCAAGTGTTGAATGAGTCTAAATTAGATTTGATTTATTGAGTCAGTTTAAACTAATGAATAGAGATTCATTAAATTAAATTGACTTAAATCAAATGGTTGGATGTGGTCAACCATGGGAGATAAGAGATCAAGTTTGACTTGACTTGAGAGGGAAGATGAATGGTCAAGTTTGACTTGACCAAATGCCATGTCATGATGACTTGGCATGGGGCGACCAATGATGATGTTCCACATCATCATGGACACATCATGGGGTGCCACCTCATGAGGGAGACCAAGAGCCATGGCTCTTGGAATTACATGAATGTATATAACTCCCTTGTAGTGGCCGACCACTATTGAATGGGTGCATTAGTGGAAGTGAGTGGGATTTGATTAGATCATCTTCTTCCTCCTTCCCTCTCTTCTCAAGCTCTCTCTTCCTCATCCTTGCCGTGGGCTTCTAAGGGTGCTAGCACACTCTAAGTTGCCTTCTCCACCTATTGTTCATGTGGATACTTGTAGAGGAGTGTACGCTTGACACTCTCGAGTTCCGGTAAGCCATTTGGACGAGCGGGATAAGCGAAGGGCGTCACATCAAGGGTAAAGCTCTTCACATGTAGATCTAAAGTATATCTAAGGTTTTTAACACGTACATGTATATATTTTATTTATCTTTGCACAGATCCATGGCCGACTTTCGAGGTATTCGCAACGCAAAAAGTGGTTTTTGCGACTCGGATAGTCCAACAATCTTAAGATGCAGGAACATGAGATGGCAACACAACTACACTCTCGCATTCAAGACATCGTTAATAGCTTGCACGCCATCAGAAAAAAGGTCGAGAATCGAGACCTTATAAGGTATGCTTTAAATGTTTTTCCTAGGACTACCTTGTGGGCATCCATGGTCGATGCCTACAAGGTCTCTAAGGACCTTTCAAAAATTAGATTAGATGAGTTATTTTCTGAATTTAAACTCCATGAACAGTCTAATTCGGTTCCCGAGAAAGGTATTGCCTTACTTGCAGGTTCGAAGAAGAAGGTCGCAAACAAATCAACCCCTAAGGAAGAGGACGAGTACGAGTACAAGTCGGAGGTACACCCTGAGATGGAAATCGAACTAGTGAATCTAGTTCGAAAGATGATCAAGAGACGAAGATGACCCATCAATCAAGGTAAACCTAAGTCTAATTTGAATTTGAGATGTTTTAAATGCAACAGGTTCGGACACATCAAGTCAGAGTGTCCGAAACTAAAGAATAAAGCACCCAAGTCCAAGAAAGCACTTAACGCTACTTGGGAAGAATCGTCAGAAGAGGAAGACGACGATCTCATCCTTATGGCCAAACCGACCGAACCCGATCAAGAGTCCGAACCCGAGGAAGAGTCTGAGTCTGGATCTGACGACGAGTCTCTATTCAAGACAAGCCACGGATACGCATCCGGTTCAAAAGAGTCACATAAGGTAAGTCGATCTTTGCCTAGCACTTTATACAATGCAATTAAATTCTTAACTAGAAAGTTAGCTAAGTCCGAGTCCAAGGTCGAGACCTTAGTTGAGGAGGTTAAACTCCTTAAACACAAGGTCTCCCTAACCTCTTCGACTAGTCAAGTTCAAGAGGAGGACTCAACTCGGGTTGAAAAACTCGAAGTTGAGAACTCACTTTTGAAAAGTCAAGTCGAAGACCTTAGACATACATTGGAAAGGTTCACTTTGGGATCCAAGGGACTTGACCTTTTACTTGGATCGCAAAGGGTCGTGTACAACAAGGCTGGGCTTGGGTTTAGCTCAAATACGACTAACAAGCCGTATATGCCAATTGTAAGTCGAAATAAAAAACATATCCAAGCATGGGTCCCTAAGACCACTTTGATTTCTCAATTAGGATCTAACCAGTACTGGGTTCCCAAGGACCAAATCCACTACGTGAAAAGACCGAACCGATTCAATGGTCTAGGGGGAGCTAGTACAAAATTTGTTTATGCTATTACTTAGAATTTACATGCTTAGGTCTTTTTATTTTTATTTTTAGAATGGTTAGATAGGAACTATAACTCGTCAATACTTGATAACATAGTACTAGGATGCGACGAGATGAAAGTACACTAGGAAAGCAAAGTCTTGTGTGTCCGATTTAGATAAGGCATATCTAGCTCGGTGCACTCGACTAAGTGGAACTAGCTAAAGCTACCTCCCCGTATCCTTAACTAGTTAGACCAGGAAGTGATCTTAGGTGAATCAAGTTATTACTTCTCGAACTTGGCTTTGTATAAGGAGTGGTCATTGTTCCGATCAAAGAAGGCCTCTGTGCCTCGCCATGACCTGAAAGCCAATTTCTTGAAAAGGTGACTTGGTGAGCTTAGGGTTAAATCCAAATCTAACCCAAGGTTGACTAGTTTTGATTCATTAAAATTAATCAAGTAAAATTGAAGTCATCTCACAAGAACACACAAGGATAACGTGTTTGATCATGTAGAAATGGGTGAGATGATCTAGGACTAATAATCTTCAACCAACCCTTAAAATTCCAAAATCCGATCCAACTATCTTGTGTGTAGGATCAATGGATGTTGGACAGTGGGTGCTCCCTACATATGACCAGAGACCAACTTAAATTTTCAAAGAATAGATTCAAACGATAAGGATCGATAACTTTCGAAAACAACGACAAGCTTAAAATCATCGGTTCAGGTGATATTGAGCTAAATTCAAATTTCACAATTCACAATGTTTTATTAGTCGAAGATTTTCAATATAATTTACTTAGTGTAAGTCAATTGTATGATAACAATTATAAGGTTATATTCTTAGAAAATGAATGCTTAATTAAAACAAATGAAACCTCTAAAACAATAGTTAAAGGAACTAGGAATAGCAACATCTACACAATTAACTTACCCAACTCCTTAACCAAGTGTCTTATGACACAACAAGAGGAATCTAGGTTGTGGCACCGACGACTTGGTCACTCGCACCAAAGACTCGTTCACAAGATGAGTCAGAGTGGCTTAGTCAGAGGTTTGCCTAACCTTAACAACTTAGACAATAAAATTTGTAATGCTTGTCAGCAAGGTAAACAACCTAGGACACAACATCAACTAACTAACCAAGAACGAACCAAAAGTGTACTTGAGCTCATTCATTTGGATCTATTCGATTCACATGGAGCCAAGTCACTTAATGGAAGTCAATTTTGCTTATGACTATTTTAGGTTTACCTGGGTTAGATTCCTTAAACACAAAAGTGATACTTTAGACCAGCTCATCAACTTGTTTAAATTAATCGAAAACCAAAAGAACCTTAAAATTAAAAGACTTAGAAGCGATCATGGTGGTGAATTCGAAAACCACAGGTTCATAGATTTCTATAACCTAAATGGATACCATCATGAATTCTCATGTCCTAGAACCCCACAACAAAATGGCCTAGTCGAGCGGAAAAATAGAACCCTACAAGAAGCCGCTAGGACCATGTTGAACGAATATAACCTACCCGATAGGTTTTGGGCAGAAGCCGTTAGTACAACTTGTTATGTCCAAAATAGAATTCTTATGGTAAAGAGGCACCTTAAGACCTCATACGAAATCTACCATGACAAAGTACCTAACATTAAATACTTTAAAGTATTTGGATGTAAGGAACATATCCTAAACACTAAAGACTACCTAGGAAAGTTCACATCCAAAACCTCCACCGGTATCTTACTAGGATACTCAACTACAAGTAGAGCCTATAGGGTATATAACAATGACACCCTTAAAATTGAGGAAACAATTAATGTAGTATTTGAAGAAGGACATGAACCCACAAAACTCGTAGTCAAACCAACTAGCGAACCGATTCGTACCAAACTCGACTCTGACCTTGAAATCGAGTCTACTATTAATCCTAATCCGAGTCATTCTAGGATTCAATTGAATCATCCTATCGACCAAGTGATAGGTGATCCTAGCCTAGGGGTTCGAACTAGATCATCATATAGAAATCTTAGTCAAATCTCCTTGATTTCGAAAATTGAACCCAAGACCATTGAACAAGTTCTTCTTGATCTTGATTGGATTATTGCAATGCAAGAAGAGCTAGCTCAATTTACTAGGAACAAAGTTTTGGAATTAGTACCACCACCTAAAGATAAATCAATTATTGGAACAAGGTGGGTATTCCAAAACAAACTTGATGACAAAGGTGAAGTGTTAGAAACAAAGCGAGATTGGTTGCGAAAGGGTTTAGTCAAATAAAAGGGTCAGATTACGATGAAACCTATACCCCCGTAGCTAGATTAGAATCAATTCGAATGTTGTTGGCATACGTTGCACATCGAGGATTTAAATTGTTTCAAATGGATGCCAAGTCAGCATTTTTGAACGGTTATTAAGGAAGAAGTGTATGTTGTTGGAGCTATTGCTCTAAGTTATGTTTTGGTGTTTGACAAAGGTTTAAGTAGTGTAGGTGTGATAAATCCAAAGGGTAAATCTTGGTGTGAGAAATCCAAGTGCTTTGGTGAAGGATAAATCCAAAGGGTAAATCTTGGTGTGAGAAATCCAAGTTCTTTGGTGAAAGATAAATCCAAGGGTGGACCTTGGTGAAAAGTCCAAGATGGTTAATTCCTTGGCAGATGAAAAATCCAAGGGTGGACCTTGGTGAAAAGTCCAAGATGGTTAATTTCTTGGAGACTGGACAAATCCAAGGGTGGACCTTGGTGAAAAGTCCAAGATGGTTAATTCCTTGGCAGATGAAAAATCCAATGGTGTACCTTGGTGAAAAGTCCAAGAAGGGCAATTCTTTGGCAGACAGAAATTCCTTGCGGAAGTGGCAAGGTGAAAAGTCCAAGAATGGTCGGAGGCCAGAGTCTTGGCAAGTAAAGGGTCTCTGGGTAGAGTCTTTACTAGGCGTGTTTCAGTCTTAGAGTTGACTGAAACAATGGGTCATAAGGACAACAATAAGTTGACACCTCAATTGTTTCCCTTACAACATTTATCAGTCGAAGAATTTATCGACAGCCAGAAGCAGTCAAGGCAGTGCCTCGACTGAACGGTGTAGCAGCTAATGGGAGTGCTGCAAGACAATTGGCAGTTGAGCCGACACCTTGATCGGCTCTTCGAGTGAGGCCTCGACTGATAGTCGGCAGCTTCAGATAGAAGCGAGTGAGCATTGACTGGTGCCTCTACTGTAGCAGAAGAAACCTTGGCATTTAACATGAATAGTCGAGCCAGCGCCTCGACTGGCCTTCAGAAAAATCGCATAGATGCAAGGTGCGCTTAACTGCCGCCTCGACTGGTGGGAAACCAGTTCGTGATTATGGTAAAAAATTCTATCTGTTCTTCCGTGTGTTTGATTTGTATAGGTTTCCGCTTGAGTGGATGACCTAATCTTTTGGCTCGTGGACGTTTTCAAATGGCGTGAACAAAATTGATTGGAGATTGGAGCAAAGGTCAAGGGATTAGGGTTGTGCAGAAATAAAAAGGGTTGGCTCTGTTTTCAGTATGGGATCGCTCGAACGAAACTAAAAGTTTTTCTGTGATTGCAAAATAGCCTTTTGTTGGTGTTTCTTGGTGCTGCTAATCGATTGACAACCAACTGAATCTGACTTTCTCGCCTATGGTTGATTGATTGTCTGAGAAAGAGTTGTGTCCATTGTCTCTACTGGCGCTCTGAATTTTGCTTGGCTGGTGCTCTGAAAATCTGGATGGCTGAGACCATTGTTGCACTCGCGATCGTCTACTACCTCCACGTCTTTACTGTAAAGGTTAAGAGTTTTGTGTGTTGATTTTTGGTTTTCATTGTTGTCCATTTGTGATCATCTATATTTGCATATATGTCAAGGTTCTTATTTAAATATTGCTTATCGGTTCATTTCAGATTCCTGTATTAATTTCATATCTAGAGAGTCTGTAATCTGTAAGTTTTAAGAGATTTCTCCACCTTCTAAGTATTCTTCGAAAAGGAGAAAATATAGAGGTAGGCCTTGGACTAGCAGCTCTAGGAGAGAGCTGTGAACCAAGTAAAAATCGGTTGTGTCACTTGTGCTTGTTTTCTTATCGTTCTGTTTATTTTAGTTGTGCTGTTCATTTTAGTATATCCACTGCATAAATTAAGATTGTTTTTCAAAATGTTATTCTCCCCCCTCTAGCGTAGTCACCGGTCCTAACAAGTGGTATCAGAGCCAGAGCTCTAATTACCCTGTCTAACAACCTAAGAGTTATAGTCATGCAAGAGGGGTATACCACAACTCGTCCTCCATTTTTTGATGGAATAAATTTTCAATATTGGAAGAGTCGAATGGAGTACTATCTCATGACTGAGATAGAGATGTGGTTCTCCATCACGGAGGGCTTCATCACTCCAATAGATGTAGATGGTAAAGTCTTAGGGTCTGCTCAATTGACAAATGAGCAAAAATGCAAAGCACAAGCTAATGCCAAAGCCACTGTAACTTTACAGTGTGGCCTAACAAAGGAACAACTAAACAAGGTTGGACCTTTCAGCAGTGTGCAAGACTTATGGAACAAGCTACTTGAGCTACACGAGGGTACAAGGGACTCTCATATAGCCAAGAGGGATTTATTCCTAAGTCAACTCTAGAACTTCTCTATGAAGGACACTGAATTTGTTAGTGAGCTTCATGGGAGGTTCAAGGAATTATTAAATGGTCTCCACTTTATTGGAGAGAGTGTTGAGAACCGAGACTTAGTTAGATACATACTTAAGTCGTTTCCCCGAAATGCCTTGTGGTCATCCATGGTGGATGCCTATAAGGTATCAAGGGATTTGTCAAATGTAAAAATAGATGAATTATTTTGTGAAATGGAGCTTCATGAACAAGCTAATAAAGGTCAAAAAGAGAAAGGTATTGCTTTGATTGCAGGTGATCAAAATAGGGAAGGAAAGAAGAAGAAGGAGAAGAAGGAACAATTGTCATCTTCTTCCATAGAATTTGATGGAAATGATGAGTCCTCATCCAGTGAGGTGGCCAACTTCGTGAGAAGAATGTTGAGGAGAAGCAGCAGGTCCAACAAGAAGAAAGATGAAAAGAGAAGGAGAAGAAAAGCCTTAAGAGCCACGTGGGATGAGTCTTCATCCGAGTCATCAGAAGAGGACAAGGAAGAGAAGACCAGTCGAAACACTGCCCTGATGGCACTGGAGAATTCTAAGATAGAAACAGAAAAGGAGAAGGACAAATGGAGATTCAAATTCGACATCATCGTCTTCAGATGATGAGGAGGTAAATTCTATTGAACTTATAGACTATTATAAAACAATTGCTTATTTATCTGATATGTTAAAGAAAACCAAGTCTAAGGTTAAATTGTTGAAAACTGAAGTAGGAAAATTAAAAAACCTTAAGGAGCATGTGGTAGAAATTAATACAAACATTCCTCAATTTGAGAAGCTTGGAGATGAGAACAAATCTCTGAATGCACAGGTAGAAGATCTCAAGTGCACACTTGAGAAATTCACCTCTAGCTCTCAGACCCTGAACATGATACTAAACTCACAACGAGCTGTTTATAACAAAACTGGGATAGGTTATAGACCTAAACAACAAGAACTTAGCTTCATTTCATTATTCTCTAGGAATTCTGGTAGGAAGACTAAAACAACTAAGGCTTGGATATCTAGGAAATATATTTTGGAAGCTAAAAGACCCAAGATTTGGGTACCTAAAACCTCTATCTTCCATGTCAAGTAGGTAACGGTTGAGGGGGAGTGTTCATCAATCTGATATATTAACAGTGGATACTCCAAACACAATAACTAAAATGATACTGTGTTAGAAGATAGAAGGAAACATATATATATATATATATATATATATATATATATATATATATATATATATATATATATATATATATATATATATATATATATCATGTGCTTTTTGATAATGCTACTAATATATCTGTCAAAGTGTTTGTTGACTAGAAAAAGGTTTGATAAGGAGACTGCCACTGCTTAAACTTCAGAAGTACAGGTAGTGTGATGCTTGTCACTAAGGTAAGCTAATGAAAATGTCACACAAGAGCAAGGATTCTATAAGTATCTCTACAGCTTTAGACTGGTTACATCTAGATCTATTTGATTGTAGCACTGTTAAATCAAATATTGTTTAGTAATATTTAATGATTACCCTAGATATTCATGGATGTTGTTCTTAAAACATTTTTATTTCTTTTGGTAAAAGAATTGAGATTGAAAAAAGACTTCATTAGAAGTGATCATGGAGTTGAATATGGACTGAAGAAAACTAGATTACATGAAAACACTGAAGTAGGAGGAGTTAAGATTGATTTTGTTGAAGAAAAGTCTAGTTACAAGGGTCATTGCTTGAAGGTGTATCAAATGATCAAGTACTTGACACATCTCAAGCATCAAAATCCATTAGGACAAATCTCTAGTCATTCCCAAAATCAGATCTTCAACAAGGGGTGAGGACTAGATCTTCCTTTAGAAATGAAGGGTCTTAGGGATGTGTGATACTAAGTAAGTAATAAACCCTCACTGATTGTAAGGACAAATTTACCATAAAAAGTGAAGTCAGTGGAACTTGTATCGCATTCCAACGAAGTAGAATTGGTCAGATCCCTTAAAATCTAAACAATAATTACAGACCTAAGGATAAACTATTAGCTGGTGTAGAAAATGTGTGCTTTTACCATGGTGAATTCTATCTAGTGATGGGATCCATTACAGAGAACATTGATACAAATTTCTTCTTAGAAACTCATGTTTTAGAAAGTCTGAAACTTGTGTCAATCTAGAGAAATCTTTGGTATTATAGCCTATACGTATTTTTTCCTATTAGATTATGATGTACGAATTGTGTACGAAAAACCTCAAGATTTATTGAATTTCCTAATATTAAATATGTATTTCTGAACTTCAATCTGAAAAAACTGCATAGTTACACTTATCAGTGAACAGTCGAGTTTCCGCCTCAACTGGAAAATTCAAACTAGTTTTTTCAAAATTCAGACTAGTTATTTTAAAATCTAGACTAGTTTTCAAAAATCCAGACTAGTTTTCGAAAATCCAGACCAGTTTTATCAAAATTTAGACTAGTTTTCGAAAATCCAGACTAGTTTTCGAAAATCCAAACCAGTTTTTGAAAATCTAGACCAGTTTTCGAAAATACTTACTAGTTTTTCAAAATTCAGACTAGTTTTTGAAAATCCAGACTAGTTTTTCAAAATTTAGGCTAGTTTTTGAAAATCTAGACCAATTTTCCAAAATCTCGACCAGCCGATTTAAGCCCAGGGCGGTTTAAGCCTAGGGCAGTTTAATCCCAGGGCGGTTTATCCCAAGGCGATTTAATCCCAGGGGGTTTAATTTGAGGGTGGTTTTTTTCATGGCAGTTTAAAATTTCAGAATGGTTCATTTCAGACTGGTTTGGAATTTTAGGTGGTTTAAATTCTAGACTAGTTTAATTTCAAAGCGTTTTAAATTTTAGACTAGTTTAATTTCAAGTTGGTTTTGTTGGACTATCCGAGCCGCAAAAACCACTTTTTGCGTTGAGGAAACCCCAGAAGTCGGCCACGGATCCATGCGAAGGTAAATAAAACTACATGTACATGTTTAAAAACTTTAGATCTACTCTAGATCTACATGTTAAGAGTTTACCCATGATGCGATGCCCTTAGCTTATCCCGCTCGTCCAAACAGCTTGCCGGAACTCGAGAGTGTCAAGTGTACACTCCTCTATTGGTATCCACACAAGCAATAGGTGGAGAAAAGCAACCTAGAGTGTGCTAGCACCCCTTGGAGGCTCACGGCAAGATGAGGAAGATTAGGGAGAGAGCTTGAGGGAAGATCCAAGGAAGAAGATGATGAAGTTACCCAACTTAACTTCACACTTTCATAACCCACTATAAGGAGGTTACATGCATGCATGTAACTCCAAGAGCCAATGGATCTTGGTCTCCCTCATGAGGTGGCATCCCATGATGTGTCCATGATGATGTGGAGCATCATCATTGTCCGACCCCATGCCAAGTCACCATGACATGGCAATTGGTCAAGTCAAAATTAACCATTCATCTTCCCTCTCAAGTCAAGTCAAACTTGGCCTCTTATCTCCCATGGTTGATCAAATCCAACCACTTGATTCAAGCCAATTTGATTTAATGAATCTCAATTCATTAGTTTAAATTGACTCGATGAATCAAATCTAAATTAGACTCATTCAACACTTGAATCAACTTGAGTCCAACTCAATTAGTCTAATTTAGATTACTCTTAATCTAATTTGATTCATCCCATGAACCTAATCCTCATGGTTCATCATGTGAACCTAATCTCCATCTAATTGCCCTTTGTGTGTGAACCTATAGGTTCTTGTAACATTGGCAATGCTCCTAAACCGCTTTAGGAACATAAGCAATGAGCAGTATCTAGCAACACATCATTGCTACCCAAGTTACAAGAATGTTGAGATCCAACATCACCTTTATGACTACTAATTGTGACTCTCACAATATATGACAATGTCCCTCTATCCTTGACATCTAGATTGACCAATTAAGGCATAGACCGTGTCATCCTCGGTACAATCTATATCTTGAACTCCAAGTAGACTCACTCTAATCAAATGAGCTCAATATCTCATATTGACTCATTTGGGCATGGCCATGCACTTCGTGGTCTCACTCTATCAAGAATAACGATGTCACTCCCATCATATAGGAGGGATAGATCCCATCTACATCACTCACATCCCTCCGCATAATTTGTTACATACCCAGTAATCGCCTTTATAGTCCACCCATTTATGGGTGACCTTTGACGAAGCTAAAGTATGCAACTCCTTATGTAGGGAACCATGGTGACTTCAGGTCCAAGGACTAATAGTATTACTAATAGTCACATGAGAAAGTATATGACACTCATATAATGATCCATGATACTTTCTCATGGCGGGTCATTCAGTATACATTCTTCAATGCATACCCATGTGTCAACTTGATATCACATATCCATGACTTGTGAGATCAAGTCATCGAGTTGACCTACATGTTAGTCTCTACGCATTAACATTGTCCCTGAATGTTAATACTTGACTAGGAATGATTAAGAGTAGTATTCTCTATATCATCTCATTATCGATTCAACCAACCAATTGATATAGATAAGAACCTTCTACTCAAGGACGTTATCATACTTAGTTATTTGGCACAAATACAAGTAAATATAATAACCATGCCTCTATAAATAGGAATATGATACAACAAAGTCCATACAACAATCTTAGAGTTGACTGAAACAATGGGTCATAAGGACAACAATGAGTTGACACCTTAACTATTGCCCTTACTGCATTTATCAGTCGAAGAATTTATCGACAGCCAGGAGCAGTCAAGGAAGTGCCTCGACTGAATGGTGTAGCAGCTAAGGGGAGTGCTGCAGGACAATTATCAGTCGAGTCAGCACCTCGACCGGCTCTTCGACTGAGGCAGTCAAGGCAATGCCTCGACTAATAGTCATTAACTACGGACAGAAGTGAGTGAGCTTCGACTGGTGCCTCTGTTAGTGCAGTAGGCACCTAAGTCGAACCTGAGTTTTGATTATAGCAAATGATACAAAGTTTAAGCTCATTTTGTTATCTCACGAGCTAAATCAAGTGTGCAAAAAGTGCTAAAGCTAGAGCTGAAGGTCAGCGACACCCGGAGGATAGCCGTGGTGGTCGGGCGACACCCGGATAACTTCGGAGGGAGCCGAAGGAATCAAGTGGAAGACCGGAAGCAAAAGCTACAAGGTAAATGTTGAGGTAAGCTCGTGTGAGTGAGTGCAAGTAAAGTCGTGTCCTCTGTATGGGGACGTTCTTAGGCGACGATCCGACCTAGACCTCCCATGGAAGGTCTAAGTCGAGATTGGATGGTAAATGGTCATTTATTTTACTTATATTAACTGTATTTTTGAGCTAACTCTTCGTTGCACCTAGAAACCCTGCCATCAGTCGACTGGTGGCTTGCATCAGTCGACTGATACCTTCAGCAGTCGATTGGTAAGGGTAGCAGTCACCTGATGGTCAAGGATCAGCTTCGAGGGGAGTCAAAGCTTATCTCCATTTTTAAAGGGCTAGGAGGCTTGCTCTCATTGGTTGAAGATTTGAACATCTAGGGTTTCCAAGTCTATAAAAGTAGGGGTTCTCCACCCCATTTCCATCATCAAAAGCTCTCTAAAAAGCCTCCGCTACGATACTCTTCTACAACGACCTTACAACGACGAAGTGCTACCACATCTCCGACGACAAGAGCCTAAATTCTATTTCTTTAATAGTCATTGGTATATTCTTTATTGTTGTCTTTAAATTGTTGGATCGATGCAGTTCGCTAGAGGGGGGGGGGTGAATAGCGATAAAAACTTTTTCTCGTTTCTTTCGTTAAAACTCGAGAGAAAATTAATTGCAGCAGAAATGTAAAGTAAATAGAGACAAATAGGTTTTACTTGGTTCGTAGCCTTCGGCTACTACTCCAAGGCCCTAATGGCCCTTGACCATGCACGGAGGGCAAATACTAAACGAACTCCTTCTCGATGGAGATAGGAGTTAAACGAATACAAAAGCTCCAGAAAGACTCAAGGTAGAGGGACACTCCCCCTCTCCTTGATATGATTTAAAATTCAAAATAAAAACAACTTATACAAATTTAAAGATTATACCGACGACTTCAAAGATTGGAGGTTGAAGCTCTAGTCGTCGTCTCGGCAGCGCTTCGTCGTAGGGATGTCGGAGAGTTGGAGCGTATCGGAAGCACTTGGAAGCTTTTTAAATTGATGAAAAACCCTAGGTTTGGCCCTCCTTTTATAGCCTTTAAGCCCCTCATCGAATGGGTCTTTAGCCAATCACAAATGGGCACAAAACCCCTTGAAAAATGGTGATAACTCTTGACTACTCGAGGCTGATTCTTTGACCAGTGATGGATAGCCATCACGATCATTCGCGGATCGATTGAGTGCTAGCCGTAGTCACTCGACTGATGGACGGCAGTCGAGTCCTTCAGGTTGGCAGTCGACTGATGCTGGCTGCAAGGCAAAGTTAGCTTAAGGAAAATATTGTTTCGACGGTCGTCGACCATCCGATCTCGACCTAGACCATCTATAAGAAGTCTTTGGTCGGATCTACGCTTAAGATCATCCCCGTAAAGAGGATACGACCTTACTTACACTCGCACACACGAGCTTACCTCGATACTTACGTGTTGCTTTTGCTTCCGGCCTTCCACTCGATTCCTTCGGCTCCCTCCGAAGTAACTCGAGTGTCGCCCGACCACCGTGGCTTCCTCCGGGTGTCGCTAGCCTTCAGCTTCAGCTATATCAATTTACTGCACACTTGATTCATCTCGTGAGATAATGATATAAGCTTAACTTTGTATCGTTTGCTATAATCAAAACTCAGGTTCGACTTAGGTGCCTACTGCACCAACAATCTCCCCCTTTTTGATTTATGGCAAACCCACATACAAAGTTAAGAAAATTAAGTACATTAAGAAAACATATGCATGAATGAGCAGGAGTGTTAAAAGCATGAATGACCAGGAGTATAAAAACTCTTTTTCAAGTGCTCCCCCTTGAGGAATCCTCCCCCTTGACCGAGGGTGAGTACTTGAGAAGGAGTTTTAACTCTCCCCATTGATATTTGCTACTAAAAAGAATTACTTAATATTGGCCATAGTATTTAAAATAAGTTTTAGGTTAAGAAATAAAAAAATTGATTTCTTAACCTTGGCCTTTACGTTCGTTTTGTTAACAGGTTAACTTAAAGTCAAGTAAATTATTCGTTAACAACAACAAGTTAACTAAATGTGTTTAAGTTAAGAATTAACTTGTTTTGTTAACTTAAAGTTAAGTAAGCCTTGGCCATAAAAAAAATGATCCCTTAATTTTGGCCTTTTTCTCCCCCTTTTGCCATATATCGAAAAGAGTGAGGAATAAAAAAAATTAATTTTAAAGTCCAAGCATGTTCCACATAATTTTGAAAATAATATACTGAAAATAGATTCATCTATAAAATGTTCGACTCATATTTGGCTTGATTGATATGAAGGATCAACCAGTCCTGGTCAGAGTCGGTTAGTATGTATGATTATACTCCGTGGTTCATAGCGATGCACTAGCTCTACATCTGGAACCAGGAGTAAGGTCCTAACATCTCACGCCCATCTACGTGGCTAAGTACACAAACACATTAGTCCTATGTGTTGTGAGATGTACTGGCTCCTTAAATCTATAGGTGCATGATATCTAAGGTATGTCCTATGCTAGTTCCATAAAAATGAAATTAAAGAAATAGTAGTAAGAATATATAATTTGCAAGTACCTATTCTATTACGCACATGCCCAATTTTCGTCTTAATAGACTAAATTCGGCTTCGGGTAGGGGTTTAGTAAATAGATCTGCCAAGTTAGACTTCAATTCGACATATTCGAGGTGTATGGCTCCGTTGGCCACATGTTCTCGAATGAAATGGTGTTTGACCTCTATATGTTTGGTCCTAGAGTGACATATCAGATTCTTTGTAAGATTAATTGAACTAATGTTATCTACGTGAAGTTTAGTATTCGTAAAGTCTAACTTAAAGTCGCGGAGAGTGTGCTTCATCCAAAGAAGCTGCGTGACACACTCACCCATTGCGATGTATTCGGCTTCGGTGGTAGATAAAGCAACACAGTGTTGTTTCCTACTGCACCAACTCACTAGACTCGAGCCGAGAAGTTGACAACAACCACTCATGCTCTTTCTATCGAGCTTACTACCGGCATAGTCCGAATCAGAGTAGCCAGTTAGTTCGAACTCGGTAGATCTAGGGTACCAAATACCAACGTTAAGTGTACCCTTAAGATATCTAAGGATACGCTTAACTAGGGTTAGGTGAGACTCCTTAGCACAGGTTTGAAACCTGGCGCACATACTTACTGCGAATAGGATGTCGGGTCGACTCGTAGTTAAGTATAGGAGACTCGCTATTACGCTCCTATAGCATTTTAAGTCAATGGACTTACTTTCTAAGTCTTCTCCTATGTTAACATTTATCGCCATTGGGGTGTTTATTACCTTAGCGTCTTGCATTCCAAATCTTTTAATTAACTCCTTAGTGTATTTTTGTTGACATAGGTATATACCATCCTTAGTTTGTTTAATTTGTAGACCTAAAAAGAAACTTAACTCGCCTAACAAGTTCATTTCGAACTCACTTTCCATGAGCGAAACGAACTCGTTTAGTAAGGCTGAGTTAGAGGTTCCAAAAATTATATCGTCTACGTAAATTTGAGCTATGAATATTTTTTTACCTAAGGTTTTTACAAAGAGAGTTGGGTCAACTAAGCCTTAGTTAAACCCTTTTGACTTAAGATGGATTGAAAGTCTCTCGTACCAAGCTCGAGGAGCTTGTTTAAGTCCATAGAGAGCTTTCTTAAGTTTAAGAACATGGTCGGGTTTATCTAGATTTTCGAATCCGGGGGGTTGGCTGACATAAACTTCTTCTTTAATATATCCATTTAGGAATGCTGACTTAACATCCATTTGAAACAGCTTAAATCCTTGATGTGCAGCATAAGCTAGCAACATTCGAATGGATTCGAGTCTAGCTACTGGGGCATAGGTTTCGTCGTAATCTAAGCCTTCGACTTGGCTAAACCCTTTGGCGACTAACCTAGCCTTGTTTCTAACTACTTCACCTTTATCATCAAGCTTATTTCGAAACACCCACCTTGTTCCAATTATCGTTTTGTCTTTAGGTGGTGGTACTAATTCCCACACTTCATTCCTAGTAAATTGGGCTAGCTCTTCTTGCATTGCAATAATCCAATCGGGATCAAGAAGAGCTTGTTCAATTGATTTGGGTTCTATCTTTGAAATTAAGGAAATTTGACTAAGGTTCCTATAGGATGCTCTAGTTCCAACTCCTAGATTAGGATCTCCTATCACTTGATCGATAGGGTGGTTAGTTTGAATCCTAGATTGTGTTGGGTTTGTGTCACCTAATGCTTGATCAATGGGGTGACTTGGTTGAACACTAGTTTGGTTGGAGTCATCTATCACTTGATCAATAGAGTGACTTGGTTGACTTAGGTTAGGATTAACACTAGACCTGATCTCCGGATCAGAGTTAGGTCTAGTATAAATCGGCTCGCTAATTGGGGTTGCCGGGGGGTTTTGTAGGTTTGTGTCCTTCATCGAACACTACATTAATGGTTTCCTCGACTCTAAGGGTGTCGTGGTTATATACTCTATAAGCTCTACTTGTAGTCGAGTATCCTAGAAAGATTCCGATTGTGGTTTTGGATGTAAATTTCCCTAGATAATCCTTAGTGTTTAGGATATGTACCTTACACCCAAATACCCTAAAGTACTTGATGTTAGGTATTTTATCGTGATAAACCTCGTATAAGGTCTTAAGGTGCCTTTTTACCATAAGGATCCTATTTTGGACATAGCATGCCGTACTCACGGCTTCTGCCCAAAACCTATCGGGTAGGTCGTATTCGTTCAACATGGTCCTAGCGGCTTCTTGTAGAGTTCGGTTTTTCCGCTCCACTAGTCCATTTTGCTGAGGGGTCCTAGGACAAGAGAATTCATGGTGGTATCCTTTTAGGTTACAGAAGTCGGTGAACCTTTGATTTTCGAATTCACCACCATGATCGCTTCTAAGTATTTTAACCTTAAGGTCTTTTTGATTCTCGATTAATTTAAATAGATTAATTAATTGATCTAGGGTATCATTTTTATGTTTGATGAACCTAACCCAGGTAAACCTGGAGTAGTCGTCAATTATGACTAAGCAATATTGACTTTTATTGAGTGACTTGGCTCCATGTGAATCGAATAAATCCATATGTAGGAGCTCAAGTACACTTGAGGTTCGTTCTTGGTTAGTTAACTTGTGTTGTGTCCTAGGTTGTTTTCCTTGTTGACAAGCATTACAGATTTTATTAACCAAATTGTTGAGGTTGGGTAAGCCTCTGACTAAGCCACTCTGACTCATCTTGTGGATGAGTCTTGGGTGCGAGTGACCGAGTCGTCGGTGCCACAACCATGATTCCTCTTCCTGTGTCATAAGACATTTGGTTGAGGATTTGATTAAGTTAATTGTATAAATGTTATTTGTCCTAGTTCCTTTGAGTATTGTTTTAGCTGTTTTATTTGTTTTAATTACACATTCATTTTCTAAAAATATGACCTTATAGTTATTGTCACATAATTGGCTTACGCTAAGCAGGTTATATTCAAAATTCTCTACAAGTAATACATTTTTAATAACAAAATTCGAGTTAAGCTCGATATCACCTGATCCGATGATTTTGAGCTTGTCGTTATTCCCAAAGGCTACCGATCCTTGTCGTTTGAATCGAAGCTTTGTGAATTTGAGTTGATCCCCGGTCATGTGTCGGGAGCAACCGCTGTCCAACATCCATTGATCCTACACACAAGGTGGTTGGATTGGATGTTAGATTTTTTTTTTTTAAAAAAAATTGGTTGTAAGTTGTTAAACCTAGGTCATCTCACCTGTGTCTATATAATCAAGCATGTTATACTTATGTGTTTTTTGTGAGATGATTTCCAATTAAGTTGATTAAGTGCATTTAGGTTCAAGTAATTTTATGTTAGATTTGGATTTGACCCTAGGCTTGTCAAGTTTATCTTTTCAAGATCATGGCTTCCAGGTCGTGGTGAGGCACAGGGGCCTTCTTTTATCGGATCATCGACCACTTCCTTAGACAAAGCCATGTTCAAGAAAATGATGACTTGACTCACCTAAGATTATTTCCTAGTCTAACTGGTTATTTTTGAAAAGAGGCTCCCCGAGG
The DNA here is from genome assembly GCA_025175895.1 of Wurfbainia villosa. Lineage (NCBI taxonomy): Eukaryota > Viridiplantae > Streptophyta > Magnoliopsida > Zingiberales > Zingiberaceae > Wurfbainia > Wurfbainia villosa. The sequence goes on along the minus strand of CM046004.1, from coordinate 20,035,561 downwards.
CTCAATCTTTTCGAAGAATTTTAGTTGGTTATGTTTTTGAAAAGAGGCTCCCCAAGGCTCAATCTTTTCGAAGTTGATTATGTTCATGTTCTAAGTGAGTTCACAAGTTTTAAAGTACAAACTTTCCAAGTTAAAGCATGCAATTTCTAAGTTAAAGCACAAACATATTTTGTACTGGCTCCCCCTAGACCATTGAATCAGTTCGGTCTATCCACATAGTGGATTTGGTCCTTGGGAACCCAGTACTGTTGGGAGTATGGGGAATACAATCAAAGTCCCACATTGGTAAGACATGGAAAAGATCATGTGCTTATAAGAAAAAAAGATATCTCCATTGGCATGAGGCCTTTTGGGTAAAGCCCAAAAATAAAACCATGAGGGCTTAGACCCAAAGTGGACAATATCATGCCATTGTGGAGATATGTGGAGCTTATAAGCACTAACAATTGGTATCAGAGCCATGGTCCATGTCATGCCATGAACCTCGAACGAAGGAAGTTGAGCTCCCACGTCCGGATCAAGAGAACCAGACATCAGGAAGGAAGTCTAGTTGGGTCGGGGGGACCGAACAACTGGCAGGAAGTCCTGGTGGGTTGAAGATCGGACATCAAGCAGAGAAAATCCTTCGAGGAGGGATAGGCTTGAGGGGGGGCCCAATGTGGTCCTTCGTTTGAGGGGGGGATTGTTGGGAGTATGGGGAATACAATCAAAGTCCCACATTGGTAAGACATGGAAAAGATCATGTGCTTATAAGAAAAAAAGATATCTCCATTGGCATGAGGCCTTTTGGGTAAAGCCCAAAAATAAAACCATGAGGGCTTAGACCCAAAGTGGACAATATCATGCCATTGTGGAGATATGTGGAGCTTATAAGCACTAACAAGTACGGGTTGGATCCTAGAGTTGAAATCAAAAAGTTCTTAGGGACCCATGCTTGGACATGTTTCCTATGTCGACTTACAATCGACATATACGACCTATTAGTCGTGTTTGAGTTAAACCCTAGTCCAGCCTTGTTGTACACGGCCCTTTGAGATCCAAGTAGGAGGTCAAGTCCTTTGGATCCCGAAGTGAACCTTTCCAACGTGTTCCTAAGATCTTCGACTTGACTTTTCAAGAGAGAGTTCTCAACTTCGAGCTTTTCAACTCGAGTTGAGTCCTTCTCTTGAACTCGACTAGTCGAAGAGGTTAGGGAGACCTCGTGTTTGAGGAGTTTAACCTCCTCAAAAAGGGTCTCGACCTTGGACTCGAACTTAGCTAACTTCCTAGACAAAAACCTAACCGTATTATGTAAAGTATTAAATAAAGTTCAACTTACTTTAAGGGTATCTTTTGAACCGAATGCGTATCCGTGGCTCGACTTGAAGGTAGCTTCGTAGTCCGAGTCATTCTCAGGTTCTGACTCAAGTTCAGGCTCGGTCTCCATGTCTGACTCAATTGATTTCACCATGAAGATGTGGTCTTCGTCTTCTTCGGATGACGCTTCTTCCCATGTCGCGTTGAGGGCCTTCTTGTGCTTAGGTGCTTGGTAGTTGAGCTTGGGGCACTCGGACTTGATATGTCCAAACCTGTTGCACCCATAACATCTAATATTAGAACTTGTAGGCTTACCTTGGTTGGGTCGAGTCGTGGTTCGCTTTTGTCCCTTGGCTATCCTTCGAGCTAGGTTCATTAGTTCGGCAGTCAACTCCGGGTCAACTTCTTCTTCGGACTCGTCTTCCTCCTCGGTTGGTGGTGGCTTGCTTACGATTTTCTTCTTCTTTGATCCTGTAAACAAGGCTATACCCCTCTCGGGCTCCGAGTTAGACTGCTCATGAAGTTCAAAATCCGAAAAGAGTTCATCTAACCTAATTTTAGAAAGGTCCTTGGAGACCTTATAGGCATCGACCATGGATGCCCATAAGGTAGTCCTCGGAAAAGAGTTTAGGACATACCTTATAAGGTCGCGGTTTTCGACCTTTTGCCCGATTGCGTGTCGGTTGTTGACGATGTCCTGGACTCGGGCGTGAAGTTGTGTCGCGGACTCGTGTTCCTGCATTTTTAGGTTATATAGTCTATTGAAAAGAAGATCACGCTTACATACCTTGGCTTCGTCGGTCCCTTCGTGTAGCTCCACTAGTTTTGTCCAAAGATCTTTTGCGCTTATGAAGGGGCCAACGCGATTTAGCTCCTCCTTGGATAGGCCGCATTGAAGGATTTGCGTTGTTTTGCGCTCGGCCGACTTGTTTTTTTGTTGCAATGGTCCATTGGTCATAATCCAAGGAGTCACTCACTTCATTAGTCGGAAGTGTGAAACCCATTTGGATTATGATCCACATCTCGATTTGGGTTTTAAGAAAGCATTCCATCTGACCCTTCCAATAACGGAAGTCATCTCCGTTGTAAAACGGAGGTCGGACGGTGCTAAACCCTTCGAGATGGGCCATTAAAACAAAAAACACAAGGAGACGAAGGAAAAAAAACTAGCAACGACAAAAACACACAAAAAGTACCAAGACTCGCGTCTTGGATTAGTAGTGCGGGAGTAAATTTAACAAAGCGAAATAAATTTGAAATAAACAGAAAAAAAAGAAAAATAAATCTGTAAAAGGGCTAGATTGGTGGTTTCACCAAATCTTAGCAACCCCCGGCTCTGATACCAATTGTTGGATCGATGCGGTTCGCTAGAGGGGGGGTGAATAGCGATAAAAACTTTTTCTCGTTTCTTTCGTTAAAACTCGAGAGAAAATTAATTGCAGCGGAAATGTAAAGTAAATAGAGACAAATAGGTTTTACTTGGTTCGTAGCCTTCGGCTACTACTCCAAGGCCCTAATGGTCCTTGACCACGCACGGAGGGCAAATACTAAACGAACTCCTTCTCGATGGAGATAGGAGTTAAACGAATACAAAAGCTCAAGAAAGACTCAAGGTAGAGGGACACTCCCCCTCTCCTTGATATGATTTAAAGCTCGAAATAAAAACAACTTATACAAATTTAAAGATTATACCGACGACTTCAAAGATTGGAGGTTGAAGCTCTAGTCGTCGTCTCGGCAGTGCTTCGTCGTAGGGATGTCGGAGAGTCGGAGCGTATCGGAAGCACTTGGAAGCTTTTGAATTGATGAAAAACCCTAGGTTTGGCCCTCCTTTTATAGCCTTTAAGCCCCTCATCGAATGGGTCTTTAGCCAATCACAAATGGGCACAAAACCCCTTGAAAAATGGTGATAACTCTTGACTACTCGAGGCTGATCCTTTGACCAGCAGTCGACTGATGGCCATCACCAGTCGACTGCTGGCAGCATCAGTCGAGTGCTAGCCGTAGTCACTCGACTGATGGACGGCAGTCGAGTCCTTCAGGTTGGCAGTCGACTGATGCTGGCTGCAAGGCAAAGTTAGCTTAAGGAAAACATTGTTTCGACGGTCGTCGACCGTCCGATCTCGACCTAGACCATCTATAAGAAGTCTTTGGTCGGATCTACGCTTAAGATCATCCCCGTAAAGAGGATATGACCTTACTTACACTCGCACACACGAGCTTACCTCGATACTTATGTGTTGCTTTTGCTTCCGGCCTTCCACTCGATTCCTTCATCTCCCTCCGAAGTAACTCAAGTGTCGCCCAACCACCGCGGCTTCCTCCGGGTGTCGCTAGCCTTCAGCTTCAGCTATATCAATTTACTGCACACTCGATTCAGCTCGTGAGATAATGATATAAGCTTAACTTTGTATTGTTTGCTATAATCAAAACTCAGGTTCGACTTAGGTGCCTACTGCACCAACATAAATCTGTACTTATCGAGTTTTAATCATAACAAGGAGAGGTGGAGTGTCCCTCTACCTTGAGCTTTTTTGTATCGATTGTATTCGCTTGCTCCTACCTCTAACGAGGAGGAGTGTTTTTAGTGCTTTGCCCTCCGTACGCATCTAGGACCATTAGGGCCTTGGACTAGCAGCCGAAGGCTGTGAACCAAGTAAAAACAAACAAGCCATATTTTTTTCCACTGCATTTACTCTCACTCGCATTTTATATCGAACGAACGAATGAAAATTGTTTTGCGCTATTCACCCCCCTCTAGCGCTAAAAATCGATCCAACAATTGGTATTCGAGCCGGGGGTGCTGAGATTTAGTAAACCACCAATCTAGTTTTGTTACAGATTTATTTTCATTTTTATTTCTATTTATTTCGAGTTTTTACAATCTTTTTCATTCATTTAAATTCTCTCCCGCACTACTAATCCAAGGCGTAAGTCTTAGTACATTTCGCTTGTTTTTGTCATTGCTAGATTTCTTCTTTTTATTTGCTCTTTTTGTATCAATGGCACGTCTCAAGGGTTTTAGCACCGTCCAACCTCCGTTTTACAACAGAGATGACTTCCGTTATTGGAAGGGTCGGATGGAGTGCTTCCTTAAGACCCAAATCGAGATGTGGATCATAATCCAAACAGGATTCACACTTCCGACTAACGAAGTGGGTGAATCTTTGGATTATGACCAATGGACCAATTCTACAAAAAGATAAGTCGAAACCGATGCCAAGGCGACTCAAATCCCCCAATGCAGTTTGTCCAAGGAGGATCTCAATCGCTTCGGCCCCTTCATCAGTGCAAAGGACTTGTGGACCAAATTAGTGGAACTACACGAAGGAATCGATGAAGCAAAGGTATGCAAATGGGACCTTCTTTTTAATAAATTATATAATTTAAAAATGCAGGAACATGAGACGGTGACTCAATTACACGCCCGTGTACAAGACATCGTCAACAATTTGCACGCCATCGGACAAAAGATCGAAAACCGTGACCTAATAAGGTATGTTTTGAATTCATTTCCTAGGACTACCTTGTGGGAATCCAAGGTCGATGCCTACAAGGTCTCTAAGGACTTATCAAAAATTAGGTTAGATAAATTATTTTCAGAATTCGATCTCCATGAACAGTCTAATTTGGTACCTGAGAAAGGTATAGCTCTTATTGCAGATCAAAATAAATTTTGAGGTAAGCTCGTGTGAGTGAGCGCAAGTAAGGTTGTGTCCTTTGTACAGGGGCGTTCTTAGGTGACAATCCGACCAAGACCTCCCATGGAAGGTCTAAGTTGAAATCGAATGGTAAATGACCATTTAATTTACTTATATTAACTATATTTTTGAGCTAACTTTTTGTTGCAGCTGGAAACCCTGCCATCAGTCGACTGGTGGCTTGCATAAATTGATTGATACCTTCAGCAGTCGACTGGTAAGGGTAGCAGTCGACTGATGGTCAAGGATCAGCTTCGAGGGGAGTCAAAGCTTATCTCCATTTTTGAAGGGCTAGGAGGCTTGCTCTCATTGGTTGAAGATCTGAACGTCTAGGGTTTCCAAGGCTATAAAAGTAGGGGTTCTCCACCCCATTTCCATCATCAAAAGCTCTCCAAAAAGCCTCCACTACGATACTCTTCTACGACGACGAAGTGCTACCGCATCTCCGACGATAAGAGCCTAAATTCTATTTCCTTAATAGTCGTTGGTATATTCTTTATTGTTGTCTTTAAATCTGTACTTATTGAGTTTTAATCGTAACAAGGAGAGGGGGAGTGTCCCTCTACCTTGAGCTTTTTCGTATCGATTGTATTCGCTTGCTCCTACCTCTAACGAGGAGGAGTGTTTTTAGTGCTTTGCCCTTCGTACGTGGTCTAGGACCGTTAGGGCCTTGGAATAGCAGCCGAAGGCTGTGAACCAAGTAAAAAACAAACAAGACATATTTTTTTCCATTGAATTTACTCTCACTCACATTTTATATCGAACGAACGAACAAAAATTATTTTGCACTATTCACCCCCCTCTAGCGTTCAAATCGATCCAACAGCCTCTACTGCAGTAGAAGAAACCTCGACATTTAACATGAACAATCGAGCCAGCGCCTCGACTGGCCTTCAAAAAAATCACACATACACAAGGCGTGCTCAACTGTCGCCTCAACTAGTGGGAAACCAGTTCGCGATTCTGGTAAAAAATTCTATCTGTTCTTCCACATGTTTGATTTTTACAGGTTTTCGCTCGAGTGGATGAGCTAATCTTTTGGCTCATGGACGCTTTCAAATGGCATGGACAAAATTGATTGGAGATTGGAGCAAAGGTCAAGGGATTAGGGTTGCACAGAAATAAAAAGGGTTGGCTCTATTTTCGGTATGGGATCGCTCGAACGAAACTGAAAGTTTTCCTGTGATTGCAAAACAACCTTTTGTTGGTGTTTCTTGGTGTTGCTAATCGATCAAAAACCAACTGAATCTGACTTTCTTGCTTGTGATTGATTGATCATCTGAGAAAGAGCCGTGTCCATTATCTCTACTGTCACTCTGAATTCTACTTGGCTGGTGCTCTAAAAATCTGGACGGCTGAGACCATTGTTGCACTCGCGATCGTCTGCTACCTCCACGTCTCAGCTGTGAAGGTTAAGAGTTTTGTGTGTTGATTTTTGGTTTTCATTACTTTCCATTTGTGATCATCTATATTTGCATATCTGTCTAGGTTCTTGTTTAGATATTGCTTATCGGTTCATTTCAGATTCCTGTATTAATTTCATATCTAGAGAGTCTGTAATCTGTAGGTTTTAAGAGGTTTCTCCACCTTCGAAGTATTCTTCGAAAAGGAGAAAATATAGAGGTAGGCCTTAGACTAGCAGCTCTAGGAGAGAGCTGTGAACCAAGTAAAAATCGACTGTGTCACTTGTGCTTATTTTCTTATCAATCTATTTGTTTTGGTTGTGCTATTCGTTTTAGTATATCTGTTGCATAAATTTAGATTGTTTTTCAAAACGCTATTCTCCCCCCTCTAGCGTAGTCACCGGTCATAACATATGTTAGTCAACCCCTAGGATTCGAAAGCTTAGATAAACCCGACCATGTGTTTAAACTCAAGAAAGCTTTATATGGACTAAAACAAGCACTTAGAGCTTGGTATGAGAGGCTTTCTGTATACCTTAAGTCCAAAGGGTTTAGCCAAGGCTTAGTCGACCCAACCCTTTTCGTAAAATCCGTAGGCAAAGAAATTTTTATAGCCCAAATCTATGTAGATGACATAATTTTTGGAACAACTAATTCAATCCTACTAAACGAATTCATTTCACTCATGGAAAGTGAATTTGAAATGAACTTAGTAGGAGAATTAAATTTCTTTCTAGGATTAAAAATTAAGCAAACTAAAAAAGGAATTTATTTACATCAACAAAAATATGCTAAGGAATTAATTAACCGATTCGGAATGCAAAATGCTAAAATCTTTAATACACCCATGGCTACAAATGTTAATATAAGAGAAGATGTGGACGGAAAACCTATTGACCTAAAGTACTATAGGAGTGCAATAGGGAGTCTCCTTTACTTAACTGCGAGTTGACCTGATATATTATTCGCAGTAAGTATGTGCGCAAGGTTCCAAACATGTACTTAGGAGTCTCACCTAACATTAGTTAAGCGTATCCTTAGATATCTAAAGGGCAAGCTAAGCGTAGGTATTTGGTACCCTAGATCTATCGAGTTTGAACTAATCGGCTACTCCGACTCAGATTATGCCGGTAGTAAACATGATAGAAAGAGCACGAGTGGTTGTTGTCAACTTCTCAGCTCAAGTCTAGTGAGTTGGTGCAGTAGGAAGCAACACTGTGCTGCCTTATCTACCACCGAAGCGGAATACGTCGCGATGGGTGAGTATGTGGCTCAGCTTCTTTGGATGAAGCACACTCTCCAAGACTTTAACTTAAACTCCAACAATATTAAAACTCACATAGATAATATTAGCTCAATCAACTTAATCAAAAATCACATATGCCACTCTAGGACTAAACATATGTTAGTAATATATGAGAGATGTCCTAAGGCAATCGCCTTATGTATGAACCATTTATATGATAAATGAAGATTCACTATTTGAGTATACATATTTTTATGTATTTGATTGGATCTTAAACTCATTTACTGAATGTCCACGATACGATTCACAGCATGAGAGAATTTGTGATTGGATCACAACTAGTGAGTATCTCTACATGTGTAATTGTGATGTATCGGAATTATCCCTAGTCGATGAATTGATGGATTTGGACACCATCAATTCTGTCGAGACTAGCACGAGGCATACTCCTTGGTGTATCCAAGCAGCTGATTCTCACTGGCTGGAGACATAGTGATGTCCGGAGTTGATCGTGGATGCTAGTTATGGTAACTAGTTCATTGGAGTGACCAGCCGTAAGACTTCATATGGTTCTCTGCATATATAGATATGTCAATGAAGTTCTTACTGTGGCTTAAGTGCGATGTTCCTTTGACTTGCGGTATTCAAGTCATCTTGATCATGGAAACTTATGCTTTGACATCTTAAGCAAACATCTCTAAGGAGATGTGGACCCGGGATGATTGGGTATAAGTCGAAGTGATCGAAGGTGTTTGAATAGCCTATAAAGGATTCACCACTCCTTGCGAGGAGATGTATACCCATGGCCTCTCGTCGGATTGTTACTAAAGTCTTTGGCCAAAGCAATACATGTTTAGAGTAAGGTACTCTTCGATACATGTGGAGTAACTAGAATCCGTAGGACGAGGAAATGATACTTGGGCTAGGTGTGACGTAGTCAGCCTAGTGGGGACTGACACAATAGACCATGTCCTGAACCAAGTGGGTATAAGATGAGTGAAGGGAATGGGGCACGATTCATTCGAGCTGCTGAAGGGTTTCAGAAATAGTTCTGGATCAACCGTTGATCTTTTTGATTAATTGGGGATCATGATGTACTACTAGGTGCCACTCATGATCGTTCTATAATTAATGGTTAATTATAGACGGCCAACATAAACCGAGAACCTATTTGGTCACACGCACAACGAGTGTAATCCAAAGGATTTAAAACGAGCTTGAGAATTGGATTCTCAGACCGAGAGAAACTAGGTTTGGTTGGACCAAACATAAAGCGAGCATGAAATCATTTCAGTCGCAATGGAAGCGTGGATGGGCTGCGTCTTATGAAGACGTAATGGATGGACCAAAATGGTTTGGTTCTAATCCAATGGATAAGAATAAACCAAAGGGTTTGGTTTATTTTAAACGAATGAACCAAAAGTTGGTTCGGTTCGTTTTAACTTAAAATAAACCATCATGGTTTGGTTTATTTTAACTTATCTTAATGGAGCGGGTTAACGGGCTTTATGGATATGATCCATTAACCATTAAGAGAATTAGTTCTCTATAAAATAGGGATTAAACCCTAACCCTAAACCTAATCTAATTGTGGCCGCCCAACATCAAGAAGTTGCCGCCCACCCTTGTTGAAGGATTTCGGCGCCAACTCAAAGAGCAGCCACCGCCCAGCTTGTGTGCAGCCGTCCAAGTCGTTGTCGGCGTCCAAGCTCCAGCCGGTGAACCTCCGGCGACCCTCCGGTGATCTCCCTTGGGTTCGGTGTAAAGGTGAGGCTCCATCTCTTCTTTAGCCGGCGCCTATTTCCTCCACCAAAGCTGTCCAGTTTTCTGGACAGCTTCTTCTCCTCTCGTCGGAGCGTCGTTTGGACGACGGTTAGTGCTCCGACAGCGGCTAACATACCGGGGATTTGATCCCCGGTAATCCTCTGAGGTGGAGGACGAAGGATTCGTCAATCGGTTGACGAATACCTCTCCGGAGAAGCAAGTCTTGAGGACTTGTTTTTAGGTCCGAATTTGGATTCGGATCGTGATCATCTCTCGATCACGTCGTCTTCAACACGAGGCTAGTAACCCGTACGAAGACGAAGCTCGTGGCTTGGCGAAGTCATCCCGAGGAGCTCGGCGTGGATACGGATAGAGACGATTCTTACGAGAATCGTTCCGGTTGATGCCGTTCCCGCTACACGTCATACGGAAGGTATAACGTAGTTTTAATTTCCTTTTATTGCAATTTTAATTTACGGTTATGTCTACACTTGTTGTAATAGCATGCGTGTGTTGTGTGTGTTGTAATAAATAGGAGTATTTATTATTTTTATTGCTTCCGCTGTGCTCATGTTTACGAAACATGATCGAACACACACACGCCGCGGTGCCGGAAACCCAACAACATATAGAGGTCAAACACCACTTTATTCGAGAACATGTAGCTAACGGAACAATACAACTCGAATACATGGAATCAAAGTCAAATCTAGCGAACCTATTTACCAAACCTTTACCCGAAGCTGAATTCAGTCTACTAAGACGAAAATTGGGCATGTGCGTAATAGAGTAGGATTGACAACTTATATTTTTATATACTCTATTTTTTACTTTTCTTTTCATGTTAATGGAACTAGCTTAGAGCTTACCCTAGATATCATGTACCTATAGATTTAAGAAGTCAATACATCTCACAACACATAGGACTAATGTGTTTGTGTGCTTAGCTACGTAGATGGGCGTGAGATGTTAGAACCTTACTCCTTGTTCCAGATGTAGACTTAGTGCATCGAGATGAACCACGGAGTATAATTACATAAATTAACCAACTCTACTCAGGACTTGTTGATCATTTCATATCGATCAAGTCAAATAGAGTTGAACATCTAAATAGATGAGCTTATGTTTAAACTACTATTTTCAAACTTTATTTGGAACATGCTTGAACTTAAAACTAAATTCAAAACTATATTTTTCAAACCCCCCACTCCTTCCGATTTATGGCAAAAGGGGGAGAAATGCCAAAGTTAAGGGATCATTTTTTTTTTTTGATAACTTAACTTGAGTATAGATCTTATACTTTTATGGCCCAAAGTTAAGTTTGTTTACTTAACTTAACTTTTTTTAACCTAACCTTGTTTACATAACTTTTAAACTTAACCTTTATGGTTAAACTTTCTTAATTGATAAAGGGGGAGAAAGGCCAAGGTTAACTTGAACTTATTCTAAACACTAAGGCCATTGTTAAGTAATTTTGATTACTTAAAAATCCTCTTTAGTAGCTAACATCAAGGGGGAGGGTCAAGACACTTTTTCAAGTACTCACCCTCGGTCAAGGGGGAGCACTTGAAAGAGAGTTCTTCTCATACTCCTACTCATCCATGCATATTTCATACTCATGTTATTCATTTTACTTAATGCACTTAATTTATTTACTTAATTTTGTGTTGGTTTGTCATAGATAAAAAAGAGGGAGATTGTTGGTGTAGTAGGCACCTGAATCGAACCTAAGTTTTGATTATAGCAACTACACAAAGTTAAATTCACTTTGTTATCTCATGAGCTGAATCAAGTGTGCAAAATTGCTAAGCTAAAGTTGAAGGTTAGTGACACCCGGAGGTTAGCCGTGGTGTTCGGGTAACACCGGGAGGACTTCGGAGGGAGCCGATGAACTCAGGTGAAGACCGGAAGCGAAGCTTCAAAAGTAAAGGTTGAGGTAAGCTCGTGTGAGTGAGTGTAAGTAAGGTCGTGTCCTCCCTACAGGGATGTCCTTAGGCGACGATCCAACTAAGACTTCCCATGGAAGGTCTATGTCGAGATTGGATGGTAAACGACCATCGAACTTACTTATATTAACTGTATTTTCAAGCTAACTCTTCATTGCAGCTGGAAACCCTGCCATCAGTCGACTGATGGCTTGTATCAATCGCCTGATGCCTCCAACAGTCGACTGGTAAGGGTAGCAATCGACTGTTGGTCAAGGATCAACCTCGAGGAGAGTCAAAGCTTATGACCATTTCTCAAGGGCTAGGTGGCATCACCTCATGAAACCTCATCTCAACAATTAGGGTTTCACAAGGCTATAAAAGTAGGGGTTCTCCACCCCTTTTCCATCATTCTAAGTGCTCAAAAGTGCTCTTGCTATGCTACTCTTCTACGACGATCTTACGACGACAAAATGCTACCACATCTCCGACGACAAGAGGTCAAGTCCTATCTTCAATAGTCGTTGATATATTTTTATTAAATTGTCGTCTTTAAATCTTGTTCACATCTTTCCTTATCGAGCTTTAATTGTAACAAGGAAAGGGGGAGTGTCCCTCTACCTTGATTTTTTCGTATTAATTGTACTCGCTTACTCCTACTTCTAACGAGGAGTGTTTTTAGTGCTTTGCCCTCGGTACATGGTCTAGGACTGTTTGGTCTTTGGATTAGCAGCCGAAGGCTGTGAACCAAGTAAAAACAAAATTGTTATATTTATTTTCCGTTGCACTTTACTCTTCTTGCGTATCGAATCGACGAACAAATTTGAAAAGTTTTTCTTGCGCTATTCACCCCCCTCTAGCGCTTAAATCGATCCAACAGTTGTGAGACAATGGGTACAGGAGCAGTCAACTGCTAGGCGAAAATCAGCCTGAGTTACAACTTTATAAGGAGCTCAAAGTGGAGGTTTTTTGATATGGTTTTGAGGCAATTTAAAGGAGAATTGCTGTTGCAATCCAGACTTTCAAGGCACTTTGCAAACAGCCAAAGATCAAACACTCAAAGCATTCTTGTAAAGTGTTTTTCTTTACTTGTATTTCCATTTATTTTTGTAATCGCTTGTATCTTTCATATTACTGTTGTAATCCTTTGTACGAGGTTTCTCCTATTGGGTTTCCCTGGCATCGACGTGGGTGTTGTGTTCGAGCACATTTCGTAAAAATGCACACAGCGGAAGCAAAACAAGTAATAAATTATTTATTACAACACACAAACCACACGCATGCAAAGGATACAACATGTGTAGACATAATCACCATTTCAAATTTTGCAATAAAAGAAAACTACTCTAGGTATACCTGACGGATTACGTGAAGCGGGAAGGACATTAACCGAGCGACACTTGCAAGTCTCGCCTCTATCCGCATCCACGCCGAGTATCATCGAGATAGCTTCACAAAGCCACGAGTCGCGTCTTCTCACGAGATACTAGTCTCGAATCAAAGACGTTGTGATCGAGACATGATCACAATCCGAATCAAATTCGGATCCAGAAATTGAGTTCCATGAACTCGCTTCTCGGAAGCGGTTTTCATCTATCGATTGACGAAACTTCGTTCCTCCACTAAAGAGAATCGATGGAGATCCAATCCTTAGCAAGGAAGTCATAGTCAGAGTTCCAAATGTTAGGACCTGTGCGCCCACTAGAGGGGGGGTGAATAGTGCGTCGGAGTTGCTGGATAGAATTTGATCGCGTTCGTCTCTACAACACTTGTTAATACAGCGGAATATATAATACCAAAAGTAAATACAACACAAGCAAAAGAGACAACACGATATAATGTGGTTCAGAACCGAATGGTTCCTACTCCACGGATTGGTCTCGTAAGAGCCCTAGCGATGCAATCACACACCACTAATCCAATAAACTCCTTGTCGACAATAAGTCAGAGGTGGAGAAACCTCGTACAATGAATTACAACAAGTAATACAAAGTAAAACAAGCAAATACAAGATGAATATACAAAACAACGTAAAGAAAACTTTACAACTATTGCTTTGGAATGATTGCTTGTTGATTTGATCATAGTGTTGAAGACTTCCAAAATTTGGTCTAGCAAATCTCAAAGACGCTCCAAGAACTCGATCGCGAAAACCTCCTCCATGAGCCCCTTTAAAAAACTTAAGTCGATCGAACCTCGGATCAAGTCGATCATTGCCATCATAGATCAAACCGATTTAGTCCACTGGATGATGAACCATCGCCATAGCCCATCAATCATTTAACCACAAGTATAGTGTCCCCATACTTGCTAGACCACCCTTAGCCTAGACCTAAGCCTTCTAGCCACATCGGTCAGCCTCACGCCTATCGGATCCCTTCAAGTCATCCATGACTTGTTCATCCAAACGCTAGCCTTCAGGTGCTTCCATCAGCTATTGTTATGCTAATGTAGTCTACACCGCCAAGGTACATTGGACTTACACTGCCAAGACTCCACTTGGACTTTACACCGCCAACCATTGTACTTATGCTTCCAAGACTCCACTCTTGGACTTTACGCTGCCAATATTCCCTTTGGACTTTTCAATTGCCAAGACTCAAGTTTGGACTTTCCCATGCCAACCCATGTTGGACTTTCCATGCCACCCATGCTTGGACTTTTCCTTGCCAAGACTCATGCTTGGACTTTCCTTTGCCAAGACCCATGCTTGGACTTTCCTTGCCAACCCATGTTGGACTTTCCATGCCAAGACTCAAACTTGGACTTTTCATGCCAAGTACACAAGACTTGGACTTTTCCCATGACAATAGTCAAACCATTGTCAAACATCAAATATGACCTGGGTCGATCGCACCAACAATCTCCCCAACATATTGTCAAACATCAAAATACTACTCGAGCCCAACTCGAGTCTGGTTAATCGTGACCTGGGCCGATTGCACCAACAATCTTCCCCTTTTTGATGTTTGATAAAAACACCCTTGAGTGAGGCCCCTAACTCAAATCCCTTACCAATTTTCCCAAATTGGTAATTTTAGCATTCTCCTCCTTTTTGACATACATCAAAAATGTTCTCCGAAGGAGGTCAATGTCTCATATCGCAATGAGATCTTACAATCTCCCCCTTGGTCCAAAAGCACCTAGGATGCCTTAACTCTTCCTAGTGATAAGTCCCATATCACTTAAGAGAGACACTTCTATAAACTCTGTCAATTTCCAAATTGGGCATTTAACATTCCCATTTCTCCCCCTCATGAGGAAAAATAACATACATCATCCCATGATGGATACCTCCCCCTAAAGCCTTGCTCCCCCTTGACCATTGCACCAACAATGTCCTTGGGAAGTCTCTAAGCCTATAGGAACTCTAAAATTAAGGTTAAAAGTTCAACATTGAACTTTCCCACATCTTAAAATTGATACATCACCCTAACAACTCTTCTAATCCATATCCAATGGATTTTCACCCTTTCCAATGCTTTCCAAAGCATATCCTAGGATTAGGAGTGGTTAGGGAACCCTAACATAGCTGAAACATGGGCTAAACATCCTTGTTTACCCGAAATTAGCTTTGGCAGTCTACTCTATCAGTCAACAGTCGACTAACCTATACATCAATCGACTGCCATCAAGCGGCAGCCAACTGATAAATGAAAATTTCAATTTTCAATTATCAAAAATGAATTTCAAAAAAGCATAAGTAATTATAAGTTAATTAAAAAATCGTGAAACTTCATACATACATTACTTATAAGTAATACAATAGGTGAAAAATATTTGAAAAATAAGTTAACCATAAAATAGTGAAATTGATACAAAGTTCAAAAGTGAAGAAAAACTTCAATGTTTAAGCTCACTTTATATCAACATCATCAATGGTGACTTCTATCAAAAGATAGATTGCACCAAGGTTTTACAAAATGATTTTAAAATGTTTTTAAAACCTTATATTGGATCATATTCTTTGGGCTCAATATATATGGCTTGAACATGAGCTTTCCCAATGATCCATGAATAATATAAGATGAGTTTTAGTTCATCTAGATGCAAAAACTATGCACCTTGAACTCAACTCATTTCCTAGCATCTCACATGTATCTGGAGTGTATAAATACACATAAATGTCAATGTAATGTGAGATGTGGGTTTTGTTCATTCTAATCTAGGGTTTCATGCACTTTTCTAAAGCAACACTACTTGATTCCCTTATACATGGAACTTCAAGTCATGCCAATTGTCCTTAACTCAATTTTCATAAATGCATGAATGATAATGATGTCATGACATATGATTAAATCTAACTACACATGACATAAACCTAAGCATGATCATGACATATAAAATGATTAAAAGTAGATATGATGTCATGACATGTTATATGGCAAATCAAGCATGGAAAATAAAATGTAAAGGTATATAATACCTATATTTGTTGCCATTTGTTAGAATTAAATTCATTTTTCTATATTATTAGCTTATCCCATGTGTGCCAAAAACCCAAAATGACATACTTATAACCTCTAACCCTAATTGTGCCAATTTGATTGATTTTTCATAATCTTCAAAGATATATTGGCACATCCTAAAAACCTTTAGGATTATAATCAACCTTATTTCCAAAGTACCCCATTACCTTGGAAATGATCTAAAGTGTCACCTTTACCATGGTTAGGTTAACTGCCTATCCATTCAAAGTTGGCACACCTAAACCCATTTAGCATGAATTGATCACGCTCCTAGGAACCCAATACCTATTGGAGCTCCTTGGGTTTACTAGGTATTCGCTAGGGATAACTTTCCTAGATACTCTCCTAATGACCCTCCTAGGCTTAGAAGCCTTAGTCATTTGGGGCTTGCCTAGGTCAACCCTAGAGGTAACTCCCCCTTTGACTTTCTTAGTGGCTTTCCTAGGTTTCTTTGAAACCCTAGCCACTAGACATCTACCTTGGTCAACCTTAGGGATGACTTTCCTATTGACCTTGACTTTCTTAGACCTAACTTGAGTTCAATAGTCAAATGGAACATTATAATAGGTCTCCTTGGGCTTAGGTTTGTGACCCAAACCTTTCTTGCCCTTAGTTGGACCATGCTTCCTAAAACCTAGGTTTTGACTCCTTGACCTAGATTTTTGATCATTTGACCCTTGCATTTGATTTTGCATAATCCTAAGGGTCTTTTCCATTTGGTTTTCCAACTCTAATTTTTCAATTTTGGTGGGCCCATTGTTTCTTTGACTTGATTTGTTCATTCTAGGCATATGTCTAGATTTCTTTGGAGTAAAGCCTTGATGATCTTCAATTTTCTAATACTTGCCTTAGGTAGAATATTTTTAGAAATATTAGTCCCAAATTTCTCCTTATTCCTAAGGTTGACACTCTTAGCACCTAAACAATAAAACCTATTATTTCCGCTAGCATGCTTTTCATGATGAATAGCAAATGTATTAAGATTATCTCTAGCATGCTTTTTACTATAAAATTTAGAATGTGCATTATTAAATTTTACCTTAGGGATTGCTTTAGAAGCTCCCCCTACTTGTGATGCTTTTTCTTGAGTCTTTTTTTTCCCCTTTGGGCATTGACTCCGGTAATTGCCCCATTGATTGCACTTGAAGCAAATCACGTGTTCCTTTCTCTTAATTGTGGAGACACCGACATTCTTGACCTTTGGAGTTGGTTGAACCTTCTTGACACTTTTAGGACATTTACTCTTGTAGTGTCCTTGCTCCCTACATTCAAAATATATTATATGATTTTTAATTTTAATTAGAAGGTTTGAGTTACCTAGGGTGGTGCAATCTTGGACTTCTTCCTCTTCTTGACCGGAGGTAGATGGTTAATGTTCTTCTTGCTCTGGTATTGAGGATTATCTAATATCCTCCCCCTCAATCCTAGAGATGGAGGCTTCTTCCACCTTTTCCTCCTCTTCCGATCTAGATCCGGATGTTGATTCTCTATCAACTTCCGAACCCTCACTTGCTTGAGAGGATGATGTGCTTGCTTCTTCGGTCTCCTCCAATTGAGCCGATGAGCATTACTCTTCTTCCCTTTCTTCTTGGATCGGTGATGGACTTTCATGATACTTTGCCAATTCGCTCTAAAGCTCCTTGGAATCCTTGTATTCACCTAAGTTACACAATATATCATTAGGAATCAAATCAACCAAGAATTTTATTATCTTTTTGCTTATCTCGAATTCTTGGATTTGTTCCCCGGTCCACTTCTTCATTTTGAGGAAACCTCCCTTTAGCCTGTTGGAATGTATACTGAAAGCCTAGCTCTTTTCGTATGAACATTTTTATTTTGAAATAAGAATCACATGATCATTGTTTTCACTTTATATATTTATTATATGTGTGCATATTGTCTAATATTTTACATTGTAGATAACATGGTGCTTGGTGTGGTACAGAAGATCATGTTATCAGTATCTTGTAGAATATAAGTAGAGGCTCACAACCAAGATGGTTTTGGACAAACCATTGGCATGGTTGTAGTGTAGCTTGGTATTGTTTTGTCTTGAACATAGAGTTACACTAGTACACTTAGGTGTATTGAGCAGGACCGACATAGAGGTGATTCAATTTATTGCTGACTACATAATTGAATCAGACCTTAGATATTATGTTGTACATGCTCTTAATCCCGATATAATAACGGGCACATGTACTTAGTATTTATTTCTTTGATTTACCAAAGGGTGAGATTTAGATGGATTAAATCAGTATGCCCGGTAAGTTGGGAAATGATATTATTTACATGGTGTGCCATTGATTATAGGAGGAAACCGTGTCCTATATATTAGGTTGATGATGTCCCCTTGAGGAGCTCATAAGGTTCATCATGTAAACCCAGCTGGTTGACTTAGTCAACATGATGATAAGGTTGAGTGGTACTACTCGAGGAGTTAGATGTTAATTAATTGATGGTTAGTAAATCAATTAATTGACGGACATTCGATATCTTAAACACGGGGAGATGGATGTACAAATAATATATGGAGACCATATTGATTTATGGGGGTTGGTGAGGTAGTTCAATGATGATCCTCTAGTGGAATGGAACATCATTAATGGATCAAGTTTGTGTGGTTCCGATCCATCGGGTGGCCAAGATCCAACTCCTCCTTATGGTCCCTATCGTAGCCTAATATAATCCTCAAGAAGCCTAGATCCAATGATGTAAAACAAAACTCTAAAACCAACGGTTGGGATGAAACCCTAGAACCGACGGTTGGGATGAAACCCTAGATCCGACGGTTGGGATGAAACCCTAGATCCGACGGTTGGGATGAAACCCTAGAACCGACGGTTGGGATTAAATCCCTAGATCCGACGGTTGGGATGAAACCCTAGATCCGACGGTTGGGATGAAACCCTAGATCCGACGGTTGGGATGAAACCCTAGATCCGACGGTTGGGATAAAACCCTAGATCCGACGGTGGAGATTAAATCCCTAGATCCGACGGTGGAGATTAAAGGAGGCTTAAGCCCAATTCTATAAATAGAGGGCTAAGGCTTGGGCGGCAAGGATGGTTCTCTTTGATTAGGGTTTTTCCTCTCAAGTGTTTTAGGCGGCTAGGGTTTTGGAAGTGGTTTGGGCGGCAACAAGAAAGGAGATTAGGGTTTCCTTCTTTTCTCCTTGGTGGCCGGCGCTCACTCCCTTCTCTTCCTTGCTTTGGCCGGCCTTCTTCCTCCTCCTTTGCTCCTTGGTGGTCGGTGGTTCTCCAACTTCTTGGTGGCCGGCACTTCTCCAACTTCTAGGTGGCCGGCGGCAACATTGTCACAAGGTTGGCCGGCGCTCAACCGTTCACTCCTTGGCCGGCGGTTACATCGAGCTCCTTGGCTTGGTGGCCGGTTCTAGAAAGGAGAAGGAGTTTTGTTTGGTTCTTCTCTTTGTTCACAGCGAACAAGGAAGGGAAGAACGTGATCTAGGAGGCTTCTACTCGTGGAGGATCTTCGCCCACACGACGTCTACGAGGAGGATAGGACATACGGTAGAAGATCGTGAGGTATAAAAGTTTTACAACTTTATTTTCTGATCTTAGCATGTTCTTTTATGTGTTGATTATACAAGTGTGCATTTGTATATATTTTGTATAATCATGGACCCCGAAGACAAACACAAAAACCGACGATCCGTCCGTCGTCTCTTCCGCGACTAACCAACTAGAAGAGTTGGGTTGCTTGAAAAACTAGTTTGTTCAAGCGATCACTCAAGTTGTTAGCACGATGATGAGTTGGTTGTGCTAAGGAAACTCATCCCATCCGAATTAGTTCTTTCATTAGTGAAAATTTTAATCCGGGGACATGGGAGCCAATGAGCCTCCGAAGCAACTCCCTTCAATTGGTATCAGAGCCACGGTTTCCGGTTTTGTGTGTTTTGGATTCGGTTACTTTCATGCACATATCATATATTGAGTATGCCGGATAATAGTAGGATGTGCGTAGGCTAACTTTTTGGTTGCAGGCATAAGATCCGACTATTATGGCTATTTGGTTGTATGTGATTGTTTTGTGTGTAATTGTATGTATATTATTTGAATCCTCGGGGTTGACGAGGCTAGATTAGTATTTAATTTTTGTAATTAAATACGGCATTGTTTAGCCACTCATTTTAGTTTACTTTCGATCTAGATTATTTGTACACTCCTTCGTGGAGTATAGGATCGATGGATGTAAATTAAAATGATATATCTCGACTCAGATCTCTTTGGTGACTTGCGCACGGGAAAAGATGGAGCGGACGAGGTGGCGACACGACGGGATGCATATTGGAGAACAATGCCATAATAGTTGGAAAAATTCTGTTTTTTCCATATTTATTGCTTATTTGTTTTATATGCAAGTTGTGTATGCTTTAAAATTCCTCATTTTCAATTTACTAACTGGGAGATGTTAGTAATATATGAGAGATGTCCTAAGGCAATCGCCTTATGTATGAACCATTTATATGATAAATGAAGATTCACTATTTGAGTATACATGTTTAATGTATTTGATTGGATCTTAAACTCATTTACTGAATGTCCACGATACGATTCACAGCATGAGAGAATTTGTGATTGGATCACAACTAGTGAGTATCTCTACATGTGTAATTGTGATGTATCGGAATTATCCCTAGTCGATGAATTGATGGATTTGGACACCATCAATTCTGTCGAGACTAGCACGAGGTATACTCCTTGGTGTATCCAAGCAGCTGATTCTCACTGGCTGGAGACATAGTGATGTCCGGAGTTGATCGTGGATGCTAGTTATGGTAACTAGTTCATTGGAGTGACCAGCCGTAAGACTTCATATGGTTCTCTGCATATATAGATATGTCAATGAAGTTCTTACTGTGGCTTAAGTGCGATGTTCCTTTGACTTGCGGTATTCAAGTCATCTTGATCATGGAGACTTATGCTTTGACATCTTAAGCAAACATCTCTAAGGAGATGTGGACCCGGGATGATTGGGTATAAGTCAAAGTGATCGAAGGTGTTTGAATAGCCTATAAAGGATTCACCACTCCTTGCGAGGAGATGTATACCCATGGCCTCTCGTCGGATTGTTACTAAAGTCTTTGGCCAAAGCAATACATGTTTAGAGTAAGGTACTCTTCGATACATGTGGAGTAACTAGAATCCGTAGGACGAGGAAATGATACTTGGGCTAGGTGTGACGTAGTCAGCCTAGTGGGGACTGACACAATAGACCATGTCCCGAACCAAGTGGGTATAAGATGAGTGAAGGGAATGGGGCACGATTCATTCGAGCATCAAGGGTTTCGTAAATAGTTCGGATCAACCGCTGATCTTTTCTGCTAATTGGGGATCATGATGTACTACTAGGTGCCACTCATGATCGTTCTATAATTAATGGTTAATTATAGACGGCCAACATAAACCGAGAACCTATTTGGTCACACGCACAACGAGTGTAATCCAAAGGATTTAAAACGAGCTAGAGAATGGGATTCTCAGACCGAGAGAAACTATGTTTGGTTGGACCAAACATAAAGCGAGCATGAAATTGTTTCAGTCGCACTGGAAGCGTGGATGGGCCGTGTCTTATGAAGACATAATGGATGGACCAAAATGGTTTGGTTCTAAGCCAATGGATAAGAATAAACCAAAGGGTTTGGTTTATTTTAAACGAATGAACCAAAAGTTGGTTCGGTTCGTTTTAACTTAAAATAAACCATCATGGTTTGGTTTATTTTAACTTATCTTAATGGAGCGGGTTAACGGGCTTTATGGATATGATCCATTAACCATTAAGAGAATTAGTTCTCTATAAAATAGGGATTAAGTTGCGCCAACCAGCTCTCCCGCCAACCGGCGGCCCAAGCGGCTTCCTTCCTCCTCGCCGGCGTCGAGCTGCTGCCGGAAGAGTTCCGGCGATCCTCCTTAGGTTTGGCATCAAGGTAAGCACTTGGCTTCCTTTGTTGGCCGGCGCCTACTCCTCCACCAAGCTGTCCAGTTTTCTGGACAGCTTCTTCTCCTCTCGTCGGAGCGTCGTTTGGACGACGGTTAGTGCTCCGACAGCGGCTAACTTACTGGGGATTTGATCTCCGGTAATCCTCTGAGGTGGGGGACGGCGATTCGCCAATCGCTGACGAATACCTCTCCGGAGAAGCAAGTCTTGAGGACTTGTTTTAGGATCCGAATTTGGATTCGGATCGTGATCATCTCTCGATCACGCCGCCTTCAACACGAGGCTAGTAACCCGCACGAAGACGGCTCGTGGCTTGGCGGTCATCCCGAGGAGCTCGGCGTGGATACGGATAGAGACGATTCTTACGAGGATCGTTCCGGTTGATGCCGTTCCCGCTACACGTCATACGGAAGGTATAACGTAGTTTAATTTCCCTTTATTGCAAATTTTAATTTACGGTTATGTCTACACTTGTTGTAATAGCATGCGTGTGTTGTGTGTGTTGTAATAAATAGGAGTATTTATTATTTTTATTGCTTCACTGTGCTCATGTTTACGTAAACATGATCGAACACACACACGCCATGCAAGGAAACCCAACAAAGGGTATCAGAGCCCAGGTTGTGTTTCGACATAATCGTAAAATGGTTTTGCGATAGTCATAATGTATTTCTGGAAATTTTCTAATATTGGAAATTTAGAAGTATTTATGGAAATTTTTCAATTTTGGAAAGTCTAGAAGTATTTATGGAAATCTTCCACTTTTGGAAAGTTGGAAGTATTTATGGAAATTTATATTTTCCATAAATAAAATATTTGATTAGATTCTGGAATTTTGTTTCCTAATTTAATCATGATTTGATTTGGGAAATCAAATCTTAAAATATTTTATTTCCATAAGTAGTTTTAATGATTTAGGAAATTGGTTTCCTAAATAGATTTTCCTTAATCAAATAATTCCATGAATAAAATATGTGATTAGATTTGGAAATTTGTTTCCTAATTTAATTATGATTTGATTTGGAGAATCAAATCTTAAACATATTTTATTTCCGTAAATAGTTATGATATATAAGGAAATATAGACATGACATAATTGTATGCCATGTAATTGCATTAGATGCATAACATTATGCCATGCGTGTCGTGACATGTAGATGTATGCCATGTATGCCATGCCATGTAGATAATAGTTATTTGCATGCAAAGAGGATGAGACATAAAACCCTAACTCAATATTAAAGCCTACACCTTCCATTAATATGGTTAGAACCAGTTCTTCGCTTCTTGTTTGGGTTGTTGGACTCACTCCAAGCCCGGCTCGAACTCAACATGTTCAAATCCATTGGAATAGTTTAACTCTAATATGGTAAGAGTCGAGGTCAATCGTTAGTTTGGGTTGTTGGACTCACTCCAAGCCCGCTAATTGGTTGAATGCGCTCTAACCATATTAAAACTATTTCGCGATTAATGGGTTGGCTTTAACTTGGAGCATCGATTTGTTGGACTCTCCAAGGTCGATGTGAAGAGAGGAAGTGGGTGCTATGCATATGATGCATACTTGTTAATGTGTTAACAACCCAATGTATGTGTAAACATTCAATTAGTTGATAGCACATTGTGATAGTTACATATACATGATATGTAATCGGTATACTTGATACCCACCATCATAGCTAAGAATGGCTTGTTGGACTCACTCCAAGGTTGTTCTTATCTATGATGGATATCAGCCCATTCGGAGATGGACCTACGATCTCCCGAAGTGATTTTGGGGTTTTTGAAATTCGAAAAATGAATGGGATTTATAAATGTATATTGATGCATTTTAAAATCATTTTCTCATATATGCTCGTTTTGTATTTCTAGGTCAATAAATTGATCATGACGTCTTTGAATTTGCGCACTATTTTGGATTCGAACAAACTGACTGGGCCTAACTTCCTGGACTGGCTTAGAAACCTGAGAATTGTTCTCAAGGCGGAAAAGCTTGCATATGTCCTTGAAGAGCCTCTTCCTGACCGTCCTAAGGACGATGCAACTCCAGACCAAATGTTGGTCTATCAGAAGCATGTGGCAGATTCTGAGCTGGCGAGTTGCATCATGCTAGCGGCGATGGTACCTGAGCTGCAGAAGCAGCATGAGCATATGGATGCTAACACTATGGTCTTCCATCTTCATGAGTTGTTCGATGAGCAAGCGAGATCCGAAAGGTTCGAGGTCTCTAGGCTCCTCTTCACCACGAAGATGCAAGAAGGTTCGCTCAGAGCTTTGTGCTAAAGATGAACGGGTACATCGAGCGGCTAGCTACCTCGGTTTTGTGATGGATCATGAGTTAAGTATTGACTTAATTCTGCATTGTTTGCCCAAGAGTTTCTCGCAATTTGTGATGAACTATCGGATGAACAAATTGGAATCCACCATTCCCGAGCTCCTCAATATGCTGAAGATTGTGGAGCCTTCTGTGAAGCATGAGGAGAAGGCGGTTCTGTTAGTTGATTCCTCAAAGAAAGGTTCTAAGAGGAAGGCAAAAGAACAGAAGAAAGGAAAGAAAAAGGCAAAGAAGGTAACTAATAAAAAGGGCACTTGCCATCATTATGGCAAGGAAGGCCATGGCTAAGAAAGTGCAAGATTTATCTTGAGTCCATGAAGAAGAAGAAGGCATCCGATGCCCCATCCTCTTCGTATCTTCGTTATTGATTGTCATTCTATTTCCTTAGACACTTGGGTATTGATACCGGGTGTAGCTCACATATATGTAATGACATACAGGGGCTAAGGAATAGAAGAAGACTTGTCGCCAAGGAGAGTCAAATTTACGTGTCGGGCAATGGAGCAAAGGTCTGCGACTCGCCATCGAACTTATTTGTCAAGCTCCTAGTGGACTAGTCTTAGAATCGACAATTGCTATTATGTTCCTTCTCTAATAAAGAACATTGTTTCTATTTCGCTTAAATAGAAATGGTTTCCATTTAACGCTTAGTAACAATTGTTGTTATATAACTTTGAATGGTGTACTTTATGGAACCGAACTTTGAGTAATGGCATTTATTCGTTGGACGGATCCAGTGACAGTTTCAATATCGAAGAGAGCAACACGCGTGCTCGAATGGATAATCACATCGACTCCTATATGTGGCATTGTCGTCTTGGCCATATAAGCAAGAAACGCATGTCCGAATTACACCGATGTGGAATTCTGGAATCGTTTGAATTGGATTCATACGACACATGCGAATCATGCTTAAAAGGCAAGATGACTAAGTTACCTTTTACTGGAAAAGGTGAACGAGTGGGAGAGTTACTAGGTCTAGTACATACTGATGTATGTGGACCTATGTCAACTCAAGCATTAGGAGGCTATAGCTACTTCATTACCTTCACCGATGATCACTCACGGTTTGGGTATGTGTTCTTGATGAAACACAAGTCTGAAGCCTTTGAAAAGTTCAAAGAATTCAGAAATGAAGTAGAGAAACAACATGACAAAAGTATTAAAATACTTCGATCGGATCGAGGTGGTGAATACTTAAGTCAAGAGTTTCTTGATTATCTAAGAGACAATGGCATATTGTCTCAATGGACTCCTATACACCACAAAGATAATGGTGTATCCGAGAGGCGAATCGACCTTGTTGGACATGGTCAGTCAATGATGAATCATGCGACTCTTCCCAAGTCCTTTTGGGGTTATGCACTCGCATTGTTTACTTGTTAAACAGAATGCCTACCAAGGTAGTCTCTACTACTCCATATGAGATATGGGCTAGTAAGAAACCTCATGTATCTTACTTAAAGATATGGGGTTGTCCTGCTTATGTGAAGCGGACTGTATCAGACAAACTGGATGCTAAGTCTGATAAATGTCTATTTATTGGATACCCTAAGGAAACAAGGGGTTACCAATTCTATCATCCTGTGGAACAAAAGGTGTTTGTTTCAAGGCATGCTGTGTTTCTAGAGAAAGAGTTTCTCTTGCAAGAAAACAAAGGGGAGGTCGCCGAGCTTGAGGAGGCTCGAGAGACTCAAATAGACATTGATGAGATACCGGTGAGCACAATGACAACTCATAGTGATGAGCAATCGGCTGGACCTATTGTAACACCACATCTTCGTAGATCTGGTAGAACATGCAATATTCCTGAGAGATATGGATTTCTCGTAAGTGAATTGAACGACGTGTTACTCATTGATGATGAGGAGCCTACCAGTTATGAAGAAGTGCCGACAAGTTCAGAAAGGGATAAGTGGCTTGGTTCCATGAAGTAAATGGATTCCATGAAAAACCAAGTTTAACTTGTTGACCCACCTGCAGGCATCTAGCCTATAGGGTGCTAGTGGGTTTTCAAGAAGAAAATCGACATGGATGGTTATGTGATTACCTATTAGGCTAGATTAGTGGCGAAAGGTTATCATCAAAAACAAGGTGTTGCTTATGACTACACCTATTCATCAGTAGCTATGCTTAAATCCATTCGGATGCTCCGCCATAGCACCATTATGATTATGAGATATGGCGATGGATGTGAAAACAATTTTCCTTAATGGAAACTTGCTCGAGGACGTGTATATGATACACCGAGGGTTTCACATCGGTTGATGATAAAACCAAGGTATGCAAATTGCATTTGATCCATTTATGGATCAAGCAAGCATCCGAGTCGGAATATCCGCTTGATGAGACGATCAAAAGTTTGATTTCTCACAAAATCCGCATTTAACCTTGTGTGTACAAGAAGGTTAGTGGGAGGCAATGTGTTCTAGTATTGTATGTCGATGACATATTACTTATAGGAAACGATGTGTCCATCTTACAATCTAAGGTTTGGTTATCCAAGACATTCTCCATGAAAGACTGGGAGAAGCAACCTACATCCTTGGGATTAAGATCTATAGAGATAGATCAAACGGTTTGCTTGGTCTTTCGCAGCTATATATATAGACCGAGTGCTAAAGAGGTTTAGCATGTCGGAATCCAAGAAAGGTTATCTCGCCCATCGTGCATGGGGTACACCTTTCAAGTCTATGTGTCCGCGCACGTAAGACGAGAGGATTTGCATGAGTAAGATTCCCTATGCATCCGCAATAGGATCTATCATGTATGCTATGTTATGTACGAGGCCCGATGTATCGATGCCGAGTGTCACGAGCAGATACCAATCCGATCCAGAATGGATCATTGGGTATATAAGACAATCCTTAAGTACTTGAGAAGAACTAAGGATGTGTTCCTAATATATGGAGAAGGGGACATGGTGATACGCGGGTATACGGATGCCAGCTTCCAGACAGATAAGGATGATTCCAGGTCTCAGTCTGGATACGTGTTCACCTTGAATGGGGGCGCAGTGAGTTGGAAAAGTTCCAAACAAGAGATCAGAGCGGATTCTACCACCGAGGAGAATATATTGCGCCTAAGCAAAGAAAGGAAGCGGTTTGGATCAAGAAGTTCGTTCATGAACTTGGTGTGATTCCGGCCATTGTTGAAGCAATACCGGTCTCATCGCGACAACAATGGAGCAATTGCGACAGCGAAAGAGCCAAGGTCTCATCAACGATCCAAACATGTGCTTCGCGCTATCATCTTATCAGAGAGATCATAAGTAGGAACGAAATACAAATCGAGAAAATTCCCACTGAAAGGAACTTAGCGGATCCTTTGACTAAAGCATTACCTCAAAGTAAGTTTGAGGGTCATGTTAGGGCTTATGGTATTGGATACCGTAGCGATTGGCATTAGGCCAAGTGGGAGTCTGTTAGTAATATATGAGAGATGTCCTAAGGCAATCGCCTTATGTATGAACCATTTATATGATAAATGAAGATTCACTATTTGAGTATACATGTTTAATGTATTTGATTGGATCTTAAACTCATTTATCGAATGTCCACGATACGATTCACAAAGATGAGAGAATTTGTGATTGGATCACAACTAGTGAGTATCTCTACATGTGTAATTGTGATGTATCTAATTATCCTAGTCGATGAATTGATGGATTTGGACACCATCAATTCACGAGACTAGCACGAGGTATACTCCTTGGTGTATCCAAGCTGATTCTCACCGGGCCGAGACATAGTGATGTCGGAGTTGATCGTGGATGCTAGTTATGGTAACTAGTTCATTGGAGTGACCGGTAGTAAGACTTCATATGGTTCTCTGCATATATAGATATGTCGATGAAGTTCTTCTTGTGGCTTAAGTGCGATGTTCCTTTGACTTGCGGTATTCAAGTCATCTTGATCATGGAGACTTATGCTTTGACATCTTAAGCAAACATCTCTAAGGAGATGTGGACCCGAGATGATTGGGTATAAGTCGAAGTGATCGAAGGTGTTTGAATAGCCTATAAAGGATTCACCACTCCTTGCGAGGAGATGTATACCCATGGCCTCGTCGGATTGTTACTAAAGTCTTTGGCCAAAGCATTACATGTTTAGAGTAAGGTACTCTTGATACATGTGGAGTAACTAGAATCCGTAGGGGCGAGGAAATGATACTTGGGCTAGGTGTGGCGTAGTCGGCCTAGTGAGGTGACACAATAGACCATGTCTGAACCAAGTGGGTATAAGATGAGTGAAGGAATGGGGCCGCGATTCATTCGAGCTCTTGAAGGGTTTGAGAAATAGTTACGGATCAAGCGTTGATCTTTTGGTTAATTGGGGATCATGATGTACTACTAGGTGCCACTCATGATCGTTCTATAATTAATGGTTAATTATAGGCGGCCAACATAAGCGAGAACCTATTTGGTCACCGCACGAGTGTAATCCAAAGGATTTAAAGCGAGCTTGAGAATGGGATTCTCGGCCAGAGAAACTATGTTTGGTTGGACCAAACATAAGCGAGCATGAAATTGTTTGATCGCAATGGGCGTGGATGGGCGTGTCTTATGAAGACATAATGGATGGACCAAAATGGTTTGGTTCTAATCCAATGGATGAGAATAAACCAAAGGGTTTGGTTTATATTAAGCGAATGAACCAAGGTTGGTTGGTTCGTTTTAACTTAAAATAAACCATCATGGTTTGGTTTATTTTAACTTATCTTAATGGAGCGGGTTAACGGGCTTTATGGATATGATCCATTAACCATTAAGAGAATTAGTTCTCTATAAAATAGGATTAAACCTAACCTAAAGCTAATCCAATTTTTTGGCCGCCAACATCAAGTTGCCCCTTTAAGCTTGTGCCACGCCACAGCTCCCAACCGGCATCGAGCGGCTTCCTTCCTCCCCTATCTCCTCCACCAAGCTGTCCAGTTTTCTGGACAGCTTCTTCTACTCTCGTCGGAGCTTCGTATGGACGACGGTAAGTGCTCCTACAGCGGCTAACAAAACGGGGATTTGATCTCCGGTAATCCTCTGAGGTGGAGGACGAAGGATTCGTCAATCGGTTGACGAATACCTCTCCGGAGAAGCAAGTCTTGAGGACTTGTTTTAGGTCCGAATTTGGATTCGGACCGTGATCATCTCTCGATCACGTCGTCTTCAACACGAGGCTAGTAACCCGTACGAAGACGAAGCTCGTGGCTTGGCGAAGTCATCCCGAGGAGCTCAGCGTGGATACGGATAGAGACGATTCTTACGAGAATCGTTCCGGTTGATGCCGTTCCCGCTACACGTCATACGGAAGGTATAACGTAGTTTAATTTCCTTTTATTGCAATTTTAATTTACGGTTATGTCTACACTTGTTGTAATAGCATGCGTGTGTTGTGTGTGTTGTAATAAATAGGAGTATTTATTATTTTTATTGCTTCCGCTGTGCTCATGTTTACGAAACATGATCGAACACACACACGCCGCGGTGCCGGAAACCCAACAGGAGAGGGATATTTTAATTAATTCCTGCGACCTCCATTACAATTTGACGTGTGATACAACAAACTTGTGTGTCGGCTCTGAGTGCCTTCCTCCCTGCGGACAGGTTTGTTTGCGGATCACTAGGTCAAATAATGGTTATAGGAAATTATCTAGGAGCATGTGTACTTCCACTGCGGTAAGGCACATAATCCGAAATAATTCCCTTAGTATCGTGTAATGGTGCACACTTAGATGCAAATAAAAGTATCCTCCCCATCGGAGTCACTGCTTTTATTTGTAGGGCCAAAGAGGAACCAACTATTAATTTTATTTGTCAAAAAGTAAGGTTGACAAGATAATAAAATTAATGGGTAAAACCTCCTCTTACAAATGTAGAATTCGTATACGTCCACACAGCGTGGCATGCGATATTCTCGGTGATTTGAGGTGTTGGTTGATTTTGGAATTTTATTGTTTTGAGGAATCAATAATATTTGAAATCAAATGTTTTGATCATTGTGATTCTTAGGGTTTTCAAATGGCTTTCAACCCACTTGCTGTCATATTAAAAGAAAATAAACTTACTGGAACAAACTACATTGATTGGAAAAGAAATCTGGATATTGTCTTAACTGCGGAGGAGTACAAATTTGTACTCTTCAAGGTCTGTCCTCCTATGCCCACCGATGACTCTGATGAAAAGAAGAAAGTTATAAGAAAGTTATAGATCAAAGCGGTGAGATGGTGGCGCGGTGTTACATTTTGGCATCTATGTCGAATGTCTTTGCAACATCGCATCGAGCCATGGCCCTGACTTATGACATGATGTTCAATCTCAAGGAACTTTTGACATCGAGTAGGGCGGCGAGGCGATGAGAAACTTGATGGCGACCACCATGATCGAGGAACACCCGTTAGGGATCATGTTCTCAAGATGATGGCTCATCTTAATGAGATGGAAGTCCTCGATGAGATCGATAGAAACCGGTGATATCATTCTCCGATCTCTAGGAGTTTTGGCCGATTCGCCTCAACTACAACATGAACAAGAGGTTGTATTCGTTGGCGAAGCTTTAGACAGAACTCCAGGCGGCAGAGGGGCTTTTTCGTCAAAGCGCTCAAGCCATGGTCACTCAGAAGGTTTCTTCCTCTGAACTGAAAGGTAAGAAGAAGAAGCAAGGTGGAGCGAAGAAAGTGGCAGTGGGACCTCAGGCAAGAGTGAAGAAGCCGAAAGGCAAGTGCTTCACTTGCAAGTAGACTGGACATTGGAAGGCGGACTGTCCTCGCCGAAAGAACAAAGGTATATCTTCTTGTTTAGTTGTTGAAACATGTTTAGCAGTGTTATCTACCAGTGCCTAGTGTGTAGATACAGGAGCCACTGATCATGTCTGCAATACTTTGCAGGGGTTCCAAGAAACCCGACGACTAGCTGAGGGAGAGATTACCATCTTCATAGGCAATGCTTCAAAGGTGGCGGCTATTGCAGTGGGAGACGTTTATTTATCTTTTGATAGGAATAAAGTTTTGGTTTTGAGAAATTGTCTTTATGTACCTACTTTTAGAAAGAATTTAATTTCAGTTTCTAAATTGTTTATGGATGGATATTTTGTTTCTTTTAATGACAAAGTGGTTATAAAAAGGAATAGGGAGATTATCTGTTCTGGTACATTGGTTGTCAATTTATATACTCTTGAATCGAAAACTCCCATGATGCATATAGAAGTCAATAACTCATCTTCTAAGTCTAATAAGAGAAAAGAACCTTCGCAAATGAACCAGACATATCTTTGGCATCTAAGGCTTGGTCATATTAACCTAAAGCGAAATTCAGGTTGATAGGTGATGGACCTTTGGGTTCATTATTAGTGGTGGAGGATCTCCCAACCTGCGAATCTTGCTTGGAAGGTAAAATGACCAAGAGGCCTTTCAAGGCCAAGGGGTATAGAGCCAAAGATGTGTTAGAATTGGTTCATTCTGATTTGTGCGGTCCTATGTCTATCCAGGCAAGAGATGGTTTTGAATATTTCGTCTCTTTTATAGACGATTATTCAAGATATGGATACATTTACTTGATGCACCGCAAGTCTGAATGCTTTGATAGGTTCAAAGAATTCAAGGCTGATGTGGAGAACCGTCAAGGTAAGAGTATCAAGACCTTACGATCTGATCGTGGTGGTGAGTACCTCTTGTGAGAGTTTAGGAATTACTTATGCAGTGGATTCAATCCCAATTATGCACTTTTGCACCCAATGAGAATGGTGTAGCGAGCGAAGGAATATGACTCTTATGGAGATGGTCGGATCGATGATGATGAGTTATTCGAGTTACCTATTTAGTTACGACATTTGAATCTGACAATGTATACTCGAACTTGGTTCCATCTAAATCGATTACCTTCTACCTGAGAATTGTGGGCGGTAGCCTAGTCCGAGACATATTCGGATATGGGGAGTCCGGCACATGTCTTTTGAAGGCGTCTTGGTAAGTTGGAACCTCAAATGCAGTGTGTATGTTTGTTGTCTACCCTAAGGGAACGAAAGGTGGTTTGTTTTATAATCCTAGAGATCAGAGGGTGATCGTTAGCACGAATGCCAAATTTCTAGAGAAGGATTATGTAATGAACCACAAGCCCAAGAGTAGGATTGTTCTTGAGGAGTTGGCGAAGTCCGAGGCTTGATTACCCTTTGGTACAGAGGAGATACCACGATATCAGAGATGTCCTAAGGCAATCGCCTTATGTTTGAACCATTTATATGATAAATGAAGATTCACTATTTGAGTATACATGTTTTCATGTATTTGATTGGATCTTAGACTCATTTCTTGAATGTCACGATACGATTCACGGCATGAGAGAATTTGTGATTGGATCACAACTAGTGAGTATCTCTACATGTGTAATTGTGATGTATCGAATTATCCTAGTCGATGAATTGATGGATTTGGACACCATCAATTACGTCAGACTAACAGTATACTCCTTGGTGTATCCAAGCGGTGATTCTCCTTTGGTGGAGACATAGTGATGTCGGAGTTAATCGTGGATGCTAGTTATGGTAACTAGTTCATTGGAGTGACCGGTAGTAAGACTTCATATGGTTCTCTGCATATATAGATATGTCAATGAAGTTCTTCTTGTGGCTTAAGTCGATGTTCCTTTGACTTGCGGTATTCAAGTCATCTTGATCATGGAGACTTATGCTTTGACATCTTAAGCAAACATCTCTAAGGAGATGTGGACCCGGGATGATTGGGTATAAGTCGAAGTGATCGAAGGTGTATGAATAGCCTATAAAGGATTCATCACTCCTTGCGAGGAGATGTATACCCATGGCCTCTCGTCGGATTGTTACTAAAGTCTTTGGCCAAAGCAATACATGTTTAGAGTAAGGTACTCTTCGATACATGTGGAGTAACTAGAATCCGTAGGACGAGGAAATGATACTTGGGCTAGGTGTGACGTAGTCAGCCTAGTGGGGACTGACACTATAGACCATGTCCCAGAACCAAGTGGGTATAAGATGAGTGAAGGAATGGGGCGCGATTCATTCGAGCTCTGAAGGGTTTGAGAAATAGTTACGGATCAAGCAGTTGATCTTTTTGGGTGATCATGATGTACTACTAGGTGCCACTCATGATCGTTCTATAATTAATGGTTAATTATAGGCGGCCAACATAAACCGAGAACCTATTTGGTCACACGCGAGTGTAATCCAAAGGATTTAAAGCGAGCTTGAGAATGGGATTCTCGGCCGAGAGAAACTATGTTTGGTTGGACCAAACATAAGCGAGCATGAAATTGTTTGATCGCAATGGGCGTGGATGGGCGTGTCTTATGAAGACATAATGGATGGACCAAAATGGTTTGGTCTAATCCAATGGATGAGAATAAACCAAAGGGTTTGGTTTATATTAAGCGAATGAACCAAAGGTTGGTTGGTTCATTTTAACTTAAAATAAACCATCATGGTTTGGTTTATTTTAACTTATCTTAATGGAGCGGGTTAACGGGCTTTATGGATATGATCCATTAACCATTAAGAGAATTAGTTCTCTATAAAAGATTAAACCTAACCCTAAACCTAATCTAATTGTGGCCGCCCAACATCAAGAAGTTGCCGCCCGGCTTGTGTTGCCGCCCACACCTCCTCAACGGCGTCGAGGCGGCTTCCTTCCCTCTCGCGGCGTCGAGCTGCTGCGGAAGAGTTCGGCGATCCTCTCCTTAGGTTTGGCATCAAGGTGAGCACTTGGCTTCCTTTGTTGGCGGCGCCTATCTCCTCCACCAAGCTGTCCAGTTTTTACGGACAGCTTCTCCTCGTCGGGCGTCGTTTGGGCGGCGGTTGAGTGCTCGACAGCGGCTAACATACCGGGGATTTGATCTCCGGTAATCCTCTGAGGTGGAGGACGAAGGATTCGTCAATCGGTTGACGAATACCTCTCCGGAGAAGCAAGTCTTGAGGACTTGTTTTAGGTCCGAATTTGGATTCGGATCGTGATCATCTCTCGATCACGTCGTCTTCAACACGAGGCTAGTAACCCGTACGAAGACGAAGCTCGTGGCTTGGCGAAGTCATCGAGGAGCTCGGCGTGGATCACGGATAGAGGCGATTCTTACGAGAATCGTTCCGGTTGATGCCGTTCCCGCTACACGTCATACGGAAGGTATAACGTAGTTTAATTTCCTTTTATTGCAATTTTAATTTACGGTTATGTCTACACTTGTTGTAATAGCATGCGTGTGTTGTGTGTGTTGTAATAAATAGGAGTATTTATTATTTTTATTGCTTCCGCTGTGCTCATGTTTGCGAAACATGATCGAACACACACACACGCCGCGGTGCCGGAAACCCAACAGTGGTATCAGAGCCCAGGTTGTGTTTCGACATAATCGTAAAATGGTTTTTGCGATAGTCATAATGTATTTCTGGAAGTTTTCTAAATTTTGGAAATTTAGAAGTATTTATGGAAATTTTTCAATTTTGGAAAGTCTAGAAGTATTTATGGAAATCTTCCACTTTTGGAAAGTTGGAAGTATTTATGGAAATTTATATTTTCCATAAATAAAATATTTGATTAGATTCTGGAAATTTGTTTCCTAATTTAATCATGATTTGATTTGGGAAATCAAATCTTAAAATATTTTATTTCCATAAGTAGTTTTAATGATTTAGGAAATTGGTTTCCTAAATAGATTTTCCTTAATCAAATAATTCCATGAATAAAATATGTGATTAGATTTGGAAATTTGTTTCCTAATTTAATTATGATTTGATTTGGAGAATCAAATCTTAAACATATTTTATTTCCATAAATAGTTATGACATATAAGGAAATATAGACATGACATAATTGTATGCCATGTAATTGCATTAGATGCATAACATTATGTCATGCGTGTAATCGTGACATGTAGATGTATGCCATGTATGCCATGCCATGTAGATAATAGTTATTTGCATGCAAAGAGGATGAGACATAAAAACCCTAACTCAATATTAAAGCCTACACCTTCCATTAATATGGTTAGAACCCGAGTTCTGTTTCTTGTTTGGGTTGTTGGACTCACTCAAGCCCGGCTCGAACTGAACATGTTCAAATCATTGGAATAGTTTAACTCTAATATGGTAAGAGTCGAGGTCAATCGTTAGTTTGGGTTGTTGGACTCACTCCAAGCACTGGCTAATTGGTTGAATGTGCTCTAACCATATTAAAACTATTTGCGATTAATGGGTCGGCTTTAACTGGAGCATCGATTTGTTGGACTCACTCCAAGGTCGATGTGAAGAGAGGTGAAGTTGGGTGCTATGCATATGATGCATACTTGTTAATGTGTTAACAACCCAATGTATGTGTAAACATTCAATTAGTTGATAGCACATTGTGATAGTTACATATACATGATATGTAATCGGTATATGATACCCACCATCATAGCTAAGAATGGCTTGTTGGACTCACTCCAAGGTTGTTCTTATCTATGATGGATATCACCATTCGGAGATGGACCTACGATCTCCGAAGTGATTTTGGGGTTTTGAATTCGAAAAAGAATGGGATTTATAAATGTATATTGATGCATTTTAAAATCATTTTCTCATATATGCTCGTTTTGTATTTCTAGGTCAATAAATTGATCATGAGCGTCTTTGAATTTGCACTATTTTGGATTGAACAAAGTATGGGCCTAACTTCCGGTGGCTTAGAAACACGAGAATTGTTCTCAAGGCGGAAAAGCTTGCATATGTCCTTGAAGAGCCTCTTCTGACCGTCCTAAGGGCGATGCAACTCAGACCAAATGTTGGTCTATCGGAAGCATGTGGCGATTCTTGGCGAGTTGCATCATGCTAGCGGCGATGGTAATGGATGCTAACACTATGGTCTTCCATCTTCATGAGTTGTTCGATGAGCAAGCGAGATCCGAAAGGTTCGAGGTCTCTAGGCTCCTCTTCACCACGAAGATGCAAGAAGGTTAAATGCGTAAATGCGATTTGTGCTAAAGATGAAGCGGGTACATCGAGCGGCTAGCTACCCTCGGTTTTGTGATGGATCATGAGTTAAGTATTGATTTAATTCTGCATTGTTTGCCCAAGAGTTTCTCGATTTGTGATGAACTATCGGATGAACAAATTGGAATCCACCATTCGAGCTCCTCAATATCTTTGAAGGCATGGAGCCTTACATGAAGCATGAGGAGAAAGGCGGTTCATAGTTGATTCCTCAAAGAAAGGTTCTAAGAGGAAGGCAAAGAGCGAGAAGAAAGGAAAGAAAAGACAAAGAAGGCGGAACCATAAAGGGCACTTGCCATCACATGTGGCAAGGAAGGCCCGAAGAAAGCAAGATTTATCTTGAGTCCATGAAGAAGAAGAAGGCATCAGATGCCCCATCCTCTTGAGTATCTTCGTTATTGATTGTCATTCTATTTCCTTAGACACTTGGGTATTGGATCTTGGGTGTAGCTCACATATATGTAATGACATACATGGGCTAAGGAATGAAGAAGACTTGTCGGAGAGTCAAATTTGCGAGTTGGCAATGGAGCAAAGGTTCTTTACTGCCATCGGAACTTATTTGTTGAAGCTCCTAGTGGACTAGTCTTGGGCTGGACAATTGCTATTATGTTCCTTCTCTAATAAAGAACATTGTTTCTATTTCACTTAAATAGAAATGGTTTCCATTTGTTTAGTAACAATTGTTGTTATATAACTTTGAATGGCGTACTTTATGGGCTGGAACTTTGAGTAATGGCATTTATCGTTGGGCGTATCGATGACATTTTCAATATCGAAGCGAGCAACAGCGTGCTCGAAAGGATAATCACATAGACTCCTATATGTGGCATTGTCGTCTTGGCCATATAAGCAAGAAAGCATGTCCGAATTACCGATGTGGAATTGCGGAATCGTTGAATTGGATTCATACGATACATGCGAATCATGCTTAAAAGGCAAGATGACTAAGTTACCTTCTTTGGAAAAGGTGAGCAGTGGGAGAGTTACTAGGTCTAGTACATACCTTGATGTATGTGGACCTATGTCAACTCAAGCATTAGGAGGCTATAGCTACTTCATTACCTTCACCGATGATCACTCACGGTTTGGGTATGTGTTCTTGATGAAACACAAGTCTGAAGCCTTTGAAAGGTTCAAAGAATTCAGAAATGAAGTAGAGAAACAACATGATAAAAGTATTAAAAAATACTTGATCGGATCGAGGTGGTGAATACTTAAGTCAAGAGTTTCTTGATTATCTAAGAGACAATGGCATATTGTCTCAATGGACTCCGCCCTATACACCTGACATAATGGTGTATCCGAGGCGAAATCTTAGGACCTTGTTGGACATGGTCAGTCAATGATGAATCATGCAACTCTTCCCAAGTCCTTTTGGGGTTATGCACTTGACATTTGTTTACTTGTTAAGCGGAATGCCTACAAGGTAGTCTCAACTACTCCATATGAGATATGGAATGGTAAGAAACCTCATGTATCTTACTTGAAGATATGGGGTTGTCCTCGCTTATGTGAAGCTGATCGACAAAACCGGATGCTAAGTCGATAAATGTCTATTTATTGGATACCCTAAGGAAACAAGGGGTTACCAATTCTATCATCTGTGGAACAAAAGGTGTTTGTTTGAGGCATCTTTGTGTTTCTAGAGAAAGAGTTTCTCTTGCAAGAAAAGCAGTGGGAGTGGGAGCTTGAGGAGGCTCGAGAGACTCAAATAGACATTGATGAGATACCTGGTGAAGCACAACAGCCGACAACTCATAGTGATGAGCAATCGGCTGGACCTAATGTAACACCACATCTTCGTAGATCTGGTAGAACACGCAATATTCCTGAGAGATATGGATTTCTCGTAAGTGAATCGAATGACGTGTTACTCATTGATGATGAGGAGCCTACCAGTTATGAAGAAGTGCTGACAAGTTCAGAAAGGGATAAGTGGCTTGGTGCCATGAAGTCGGAAATGGATTCCATATACGAAAACCAAGTTTGGAACTTGGTTGACCCACCTGAAGGCATAAAGCCTATAGGGTGCAAGTGGGTTTTCAAGAAGAAAATCGACATGGATGGTAATGTGATTACCTATAAGGCTAGATTGGTGGCGAAAGGATATCGTCAAAAACAAGGTGTTGATTATGACGAAACCTATTACTGTAGCTATATCTTAAATCCATTCGGATGCTCCGCCATAGCGGCTCATTATGATTATGAGATATGGCGGATGGATGTAAGCGACTTTCCTTAATAGAAACTTGCTCGAGGCGTGTATATGATACTGACTGAGGTTTCACATCGGTTGATAAAACCAAGGTATGCAAGTTGCGGACGATCCATTTATGGATTGAAGCAAGCATCCGAGGCTGGAATATCCGTTTTGATGAGACGATCAAAAGTTTGATTTCTCACAAAATCGGGCGAACCTTGTGTGTACAAGAAGGTTAGTGGGAGTGCGATCGTGTTCCTAGTATTGTATGTCGATGACATATTACTTATAGGAAAGCGATGTGTCCATCTTCTGATCGATAGGTTTGGTTATCCAAGACATTCTCCATAAAAGACCTAGGAGAAGCAACCTACATCCTCGGGATTAAGATCTATAGAGATAGATCGAAACGGTTGCTTGGTCTTTCGCAGTCTACATATATAGACCGAGTGCTAAAGAGGTTTAGCATGTCGGAATCCAAGAAAGGTTATACGCCCATCGGGCATAGGGTACACCTTTGAAGTCTATGTGTCCGCGCCGAGAAGGCGAGGATTTGCATGAGTAAGATTCCTATGCATCCGCAATAGGATCTATCATGTATGCTATGTTATGTCGAGGCCCGATGTATCGTATGCTCACGAGTGTCACGGCGGATACCGGATCGATCGAGGAATGGATCATTGGCGGTATTAAGGCGATCCTTAAGTACTTGAGAAGAACTAAGGATGTGTTCCTAATATATGGAGAAGGGGACATGGTGATCTACGGGTATACGGATGCGGCTTCGACGGACAAGGATGATTCGAGTCTCGATGCGGATCGTGTTCACCTTGAATGGCGCGATGAGTTGGAAAAGTTCCAAACAAGAGATCATGCGGATTCTACCAAGGCGAGAATATATTGCGGCCGGAGCGACAAAGGCGGTTTGGATCAAGAAGTTCGTTCATGAACTTGGTGTGATTCCGGCCATTGTTGAAGCAATACAGGTCTCTGCGACAACAATGGAGCAATTACCTGCGAAAGAGCCAAGGTCTCATCAACGATCCAAACATGTGTGCGCTATCATCTTATCGGAGAGATCATAAGTAGGAGAAATACAAATCGAGAAAATTCCCTTTGAAAGGAACTTAGCGGATCCTTTGACTAAAGCATTACCTCAAAGTAAGTTTGAGGTCATGTTAGTGCTTATGGTATTGGATACCGTAGCGATTGGCATTAGGCCAAGTGGAGTCTGTTAGTAATATATGAGAGATGTCCTAAGGCAATGCTTATGTATGAACCATTTATATGATAAATGAAGATTCACTATTTGAGTATACATGTTTAATGTATTTGATTGGATCTTAAACTCATTTCTTGAATGTCCACGATACGATTCACGGCATGAGAGAATTTGTGATTGGATCACAACTAGTGAGTATCTCTACATGTGTAATTGTGATGTATCGGAATTATCCTAGTCGATGAATTGATGGATTTGGACACCATCAATTCGGCCGAGACTAGCACGAGGTATACTCCTTGGTGTATCCAAGCGGTGATTCTCAGGTGGAGACATAGTGATGTCGGAGTTAATCGTGGATGCTAGTTATGGTAACTAGTTCATTGGAGTGACCGGTAGTAAGACTTCATATGGTTCTCTGCATATATAGATATGTCAATGAATTTATTACTGTGTCTTAAGTTCGATGTTCCTTTGACTTGCGGTATTCAAGTCATCTTGATCATGGAGACTTATGCTTTGACATCTTAAGCAAACATCTCTAAGGAGATGTGGACCCGGGATGATTGGGTATAAGTCGAAGTGATCGAAGGTGTTTGAATAGCCTATAAAGGATTCACCACTCCTTGCGAGGAGATGTATACCCATGGCCTCTCGTCGGATTGTTACTAAAGTCTTTGGCCAAAGCAATACATGTTTAGAGTAAGGTACTCTTCGATACATGTGGAGTAACTAGAATCCGTAGGACGAGGAAATGATACTTGGGCTAGGTGTGACGTAGTCAGCCTAGTGGGGACTGACACAATAGACCATGTCACGAACCAAGTGGGTATAAGATGAGTGAAGGGAATGGGGCACGATTCATTCGAGCTCTTGAAGGGTTTCAGAAATAGTTCTGGATCAACCGTTGATCTTTTGGTTAATTGGGGATCATGATGTACTACTAGGTGCCACTCATGATCGTTCTATAATTAATGGTTAATTATAGACGGCCAACATAAACCGAGAACCTATTTGGTCACGCACAACAGTGTAATCCAAAGGATTTAAAACGAGCTTGAGAATGGGATTCTCAGACCGAGAGAAACTATGTTTGGTTGGACCAAACATAAAGCGAGCATGAAATTGTTTCAGTCGCAATGGAAGCGTGGATGGGCAGTGTCTTATGAAGACATAATGGATGGACCAAAATGGTTTGGTCCTAATCCAATGGATGAGAATAAACCAAAGGGTTTGGTTTATATTAAACGAATGAACCAAAGGTTGGTTCGGTTCGTTTTAACTTAAAATAAACCATCATGGTTTGGTTTATTTTAACTTATCTTAATGGAGCGGGTTAACGGGCTTTATGGATATGATCCATTAACCATTAAGAGAATTAGTTCTCTATAAAATAGGGATTAAACCCTAACCCTAAACCTAATCTAATTGTGGCCGCCCAACATCAACAAGTTGCCGCCCAGCTTGTGTTGCCGCCCAGCCCATAGCTCCTCCAACCGGCGTCCAGAAGGCGGCTTCCTTCCTCCTACTCGTCTGGAAGAGTTCGGCGATCCTCCTTAGGTTTGGCATCAAGGTGAGCACTTGGCTTCCTTTGTTGGCGGCGCCTATCTCCTCCACCAAGCTGTCCAGTTTTTCTGGACAGCTTCTTCTCTCGTCGGGCGTCGTTTGGGCGGCGGTTAGTGCTCGACGAGCGGCTAACATACCGGGGATTTGATCTCCGGTAATCCTCTGAGTGGAGGCGAAGGATTCGGAATACCTCTCCGGAGAAGCAAGTCTTGAGGACTTGTTTTAGGTCCGAATTTGGATTCGGACCGTGATCATCTCTCGATCACGTCGTCTTCAACACGAGGCTAGTAACCCGTACGAAGACGAAGCTCGTGGCTTGGCGAAGTCATCCCGAGGAGCTCGGCGTGGATACGGATAGAGACGATTCTTACGAGAATCGTTCCGGTTGATGCCGTTCCCGCTACACGTCATACGGAAGGTATAACGTAGTTTAATTTCCTTTTATTGCAATTTTAATTTACGGTTATGTCTACACTTGTTGTAATAGCATGCGTGTGTTGTGTGTGTTGTAATAAATAGGAGTATTTATTATTTTTATTGCTTCCGCTGTGCTCATGTTTACGAAACATGATCGAACACACACACGCCGCGGTGCAGGAAACCCAACAAGGAGGCACCTCGTCGTAGTGGGAGGGTTGTTAGACAACCCGAGAGATTCATGTTTTTGGGAGAGTCTTCGGACTTAGTCCTTGGTGAACATGAACCTGATCCCTGGACATATGACGAGGCACTCCAAGATAGAGATGCAGTATCTTGGCAAAGAGCGATGAATTCAGAGATAGAATCTATGGATTCTAATCAGGTCTGGGAGCTAGTAGAGCCACCCGATGGTGTAAAAGTCATTGGATGCAAGTGGATCTACAAGAGAAAGAGAGGGGTAGACGGGAAGGTTGAGACCTTCAAAGCTAGGCTTGTTGCGAAAGGGTATACTAAGAAAGAGGGCATCGATTATGAGGAGACCTTTTTGCCGGTAGCTATGCTTAAGTCTATCCAGATTCTCTTATCTATAGCTACTCATATGGATTATGAGATTTGGCATATGGATGTCAAGACAGCTTTCCTTAACGGAAGTCTTGAGGAGAACATCTATATGCGGCAACCAGAGGGATTCATTGCTAAAGGCAAAGAGCATCTTGTATGTAAGCTTAATCGGTCCATATATGGATTGAAGCAAGCTTCTAGATCTTGGAACATCCTCTTTGATGAGGTAATCCAGTCATATGGATTTATTCAAAGTCCGGATGAGCCTTGTGTATACAAGAGATGTGACGGAAATGTAGTGGTGTTTCTTGTACTATACGTAGATGATATTTTGTTAGTTGGCAACAATATCAAAGTGTTATCAGATGTAGGGGTATGGTTGTCCAAACAGTTTGACATGAAGGACTTGGGAGAAGTGGGACACATCCTTGGGATCAAAGTTATAAGGGATCGCAAGAAAAGGATGTTGTGCTTATCTCAAGCTTCATACATTGACACTATCCTTGATCGTTTTAGCATGCAGAACTCCAAGAAAGGTTTTCTACCTTTTAGGCATGGAGTACCTTTATCTAAAGAGATGTGTCCCAAAACATCAAAGGAGATAGAGGACATGAAGGCGGTTCCTTATGCTTCGGCAGTAGGAAGCCTCATGTATGCTATGCTATGTACGAGACCAGATATCTGCTTTGCCGTGGGCATGGTTAGAAGATATCAGAGTAATCCTGGACAGGGACATTGGACTGCGGTAAAGCATATATTGAAGTACCTGAGAAGGACTAGGGATTATATGCTGGTTTATCGGGCAGATCAATTAGTCCCTGTGGGTTACACGGATTCGGATTTCCAATAAGATAGGGACAAGAGTAAGTCTACCTCGGGGTTTGTGTTTACTTTTGGAGGTGGAGCCATAGTATGGAGGTGTGTCAAGCAGAAATGTGTGGCGGACTCTACCATGGAAGCTGAGTATGTGGCAGCCTCTGAGGCAACCAAGGAAGCTGTATGGCTCAGGAACTTCTTGATGGACTTGGATGTGATTCCTGGTTTGCCCAGAACTATCACAATTTATTGTGATAACAGTGGTGCAGTTGCAAACTCGAAGGAACCACGAGCCCATAAGGCGAGTAAACACATAGAGCGCAAGTACCACCTAATACGAGAGATCGTAAAGCGAGGAGAAGTAGCTGTCGCCAAGATTGCATCAGAGGATAACCTAGCGGATCCATTCACTAAGGCCCTTCCAGCGAAAGCGTTTGATAGGCATGTGGAGGACATGGGGATCAGATGTATGACAGTGTGATGACAGCATAGTCTTTTAGTATAAGTGGGAGATTGTTGGAATGTATACTGAAAGCCTAGCTCTTTTTGTATGAACATTTTTATTTTGAAATAAGAATCAAATGATCATTGTTTGCACTTTATATATTTATTATATGTGTGCATATTGTCTAATATTTTACATTGTAGATAACATGGTGCTTGGTGTGGCACAGAAGATCATGTTATCAGTATCTTGTAGAATATAAGTAGAGGCTCACAACCAAGATGGTTTTGGACAAACCATTGGCATGGTTGCAGTGTAGCTTGGTATTGTTTTGTCTTGAACATAGAGTTACACTAGTACACTTAGGTGTATTGAGCAGGACCGACATAGAGGTGATTCAATTTATTGCTGACTACATAATTGAATCGGACCTCGGATATTATGTTGTACATGCTATTAATCCCGATATAATAACGGGCACATGTACTTAGTATTTATTTCTTTGATTTACCAAAGGGTGAGATTTAGATGGATTAAATCAATATGCCCGGTAAGTTGGGAAATGATATTATTTACATGGTGTGCCGTTGATTATAGGAGGAAATCGTGTCCTATATATTAGGTTGATGATGTCCCCTTGAGGAGCTCATAAGGTTCATCATGTAAACCCAGCTGGTTGACTTAGTCAACATGATGATAAGGTTGAGTGGTACTACTCGAGGAGTTAGATGTTAATTAATTGATGGTCAGTAAATCAATTAATTGACGGACATTTGATATCTTAAACACGGGGAGATAGATGTACAAATAATATATGGAGCCCATATTGATTTATGGGGGTTGGTGAGG
Source organism: Wurfbainia villosa (assembly GCA_025175895.1). Lineage (NCBI taxonomy): Eukaryota > Viridiplantae > Streptophyta > Magnoliopsida > Zingiberales > Zingiberaceae > Wurfbainia > Wurfbainia villosa. The sequence goes on along the minus strand of CM046004.1, from coordinate 19,991,404 downwards.
TAGTTCAATGATGATCCTCTAGTGGAATGGAACATCATTGATGGATCAAGTTTGTGTGGTTCCGATCCATCGGGTGGCCAAGATCCAACTCCTCCTTATGGTCCCTATCGTAGCCTAATATAATCCTCAAGAAGCATAGATCTAAGGATGTAAAACAAAACTCTAAAACCAACGGTTGGGATGAAACCCTAGAATTGACGGTTGGGATGAAACCCTAGATCCGACGGTTGGGATGAAACCCTAGATCCGACGGTTGGGATGAAACCCTAGAATCGACGGTTGGGATTAAATCCCTAGATCCGACGGTTGGGATGAAACCCTAGATCTGATGGTTGGGATGAAACCCTAGATCCGACGGTTTGGATGAAACCCTAGATCCGATGGTTGGGATAAAACCCTAGATCCGACGGTGGAGATTAAATCCCTAGATCCGACGGTGGAGATTAAAGGAGGCTTAAGCCCAATTCTATAAATAGAGGGCTAAGGCTTGGGCGGCAAGGATGGTTCTCTTGGATTAGGGTTTTGCCTCTCAAGTGTTTTAGGCGGCTAGGGTTTTGGAAGTGGTTTGGGCGGCAACAAGAAAGGAGATTAGGGTTTCCTTCTTTTCTCCTTGGTGGTCGGCGCTCACTCCCTTCTCTTCCTTGCTTTGGTCAGCCTTTTTCCTCCTCCTTTGCTCCTTGGTGGCCGGCGGTTCTCCAACTTCTTGGTGGCCGACACTTCTCCAACTTCTAGGTGGTCGACGACAACATTGTCACAAGGTTGGCCGACGCTCAACCGTTCACTCCTTGGCTGGCGGTTACATCGAGCTCCTTGGCTTGGTGGCCGGTTCTAGAAAGGAGGAGTTTTGTTTGGTTCTTCTCTTTGTTCGCGGCGAACAAGGAAGGGAAGAACGCGATCTAGGAGGCTTCTACTTGTGGAGGATCTTCGCCCACACGACGTCCACGAGGAGGATAGGACATACGGTAGAAGATCGTGAGGTATAAAAGTTTTACAACTTTATTTTTTGAACTTAGAATGTTCTTTTATGTGTTGATTATACAAGTGTGCATTTGTATATATTTTGTATAATCATGGACCCCGAAGACAAACACAAAAACTGGCGATCCGTCCGTCGTCTCTTCCGCGGCTAACCAACTAGAAGAGTTGGGTTGCTTGAAAAACTAGTTTGTTCAAGCGATCACTCAAGTTGTTAGCACGACGACGAGTTGGTTGTGCTAAGGAAACTCATCCCATCGGGATTAGTTCTTTCATTAGTGAAAATTTTAATCCGGGGACATGGGAGCCAATGAGCCTCCGAAGCAACTCTCTTCATAGCCCTCTTGGATACTTGAATCCTTCCATCAATACGGACCATTCTTCAAAGTCCCTCATCATAATAAAGTCTTCAATCTGTTCCCTCCATTGCCTAAACCCTTCTTGTCCATAGAAGGTGTATGACACCGGTGTGTTGATGTATCATCCTAATTGTTCTTCAAACTCCATCTTCCCGCTAGCGATCTTGCTCCTGAGTGTTAGTCCGTAGAAGAGCTCCAAGCTCTGATACCACTTGTTAGGACATGTGCGTCCGCTAGAGGGGAAGGGTGAGTAACGCGTCGGATGTAACGCCCGCCCTTCCCATCCTCCTAACACACATCCTATAGACGGGAGGCAGCGCTACGCGATCATACATTCATGCATATAATAGCGGAAGCATTTAAAAATTTTACAACTTTTAACTCTAATTACATTAACCCAATCAACCTAACAATTTAATCATGGCAAAAGGTCTTAGCAATTTATTTAACTAAACATGTATTAACCATTTCAAGATTCATAAAAATAAACATGAGTAACAACCATATAAAGCATTAACGTCTCCTAACAGTTTACACATAAACTGAAAATCATGCATAAGTCCGTATATGAAAAATGATCTTGTCCACCATGCCACTGCCACACGCATCTTTGCCCCTCCTGCTGCTCCCTTTAATTTATCCATTCCTTGCCCTTTTCTGCAGTACAAGGAAAGTAAACTGTAAGCACATAGGCTTAGTAAGGTCCTTTCCTACTCACAAAAACATGCATCATGAATTAAACGTAAAGTAATAACATGTTCGTTTAAACAACATATGAGCACAGCATGTTAGGCATGGGTGAAAACATAAGCATGTAGTATAGCATAAATCGGCATGAGTACAATTTAACATGACATAAGGTAGTGACATAAGAAAAATTAAGCTAACATAAATAGAAATCATCAAATCAAAACCTTGTTACAAGCATAAGAAGATTCATGCAAGCCTACCAAACTGACACATCCTTTACAATAAAATAAGCAGAAAATTTAAGAAATATATACCAATATTAGAAATTATTTTTCTTTAATTTATTATTTAGTTTCTCACCAGCATTATATATATATTTTACCGTAAATTAATTTACTTCAGATCAATTCTGGAAGTGTATTTTTTTAGCGTAACATTTATTTGTCGCATATACAACTTTGTTTCCATCATGCTCGAATTCTAAAAATCACGTGTGGTAAAGGACCTTGTTAGGGTCCGGTACAAGCCATGCATAAAGTAAAATAACATACATGTTCTTTGTCCTAAAGAGTGTTCTTGTCCCCACTCTTAGGGAAACATTTCTTAGACATTTCATATACGTGAGTCATGCCTAACATGCGTGAAAACATAAGCATGTAGGATAGCATAAATTGGCATGAGTAAAATTTAACATGGTATAAGGTCGTGACATAAGAAAATTTAAGCTAACATAAATAGAAATCATCATCTAACATGCATAACATGAAAGAATCTCAACAAGAATAATTTCTCTAATCCTATTAGTCGAACCTTCTACACATAGTTCTAGATTCTTTCGTTCAAAATCAAGCATACAACAATACATCATAAGCACTTATACTGCAGGTGAGGGGATACTTACTTCCTACTCTTTTTCATTAATTTATACCGTTAGACTTTGCAAAGAGAAGACCTCCTACATATTTCCTTACTTTAGCGTGATCCTCTACCAAGTCCCTCTTGAAAATTTCTTCTTGAATTATCCTACGATGAAGAAATTATAGAGGCTCTCTTTTTTTTTCTTTTTCTTTCTTTTTTTTCTCGGTGGTTGGAGAAAACCTTCTGTTTTTCTTCGATTAAATATGAGAGAGAGAGAGAGAGAGGGGTGAGGTGAGAGTGGACGTGAGCGTTGGAGAGTGGAGGGGTGCTGGAGAGAGGAGGGAGAGAGAGGGGGAGCATTGGCGGCATTGAGAGAGATGAGGGAGAGAGAGAAAAAAAATAAAAGAAATATATATATATATATTAGGGTTTTTTTCTTAACCTAATTATCTCTTTAAATGATAAGCTAGATTAATCAACTTCTTTCTTTTTTTCTACCAATAGATATATTCTGTTATATCCTACTCATTGGTAATCTTATGACTTAGTGGTGGGAAGCCTATTTCCCCAAATCAACGGTTCATGGTTAAAGCCTCGACTACGAACTATTTATTCTTTTTTTTTATCTTTTATCTTTTAATTTACCTCTCTTTTTAATTTTTTTATTCGATAATAATGATAATTTAATTAGTATGATTCTAAGGCTCTTATTATTTTTTTATTCTTATTTCTATATATATATATATATATTTCCTTTAAATAAATAAAAAAATATAGTTACTAAAATTTGGGATGTTACAATCCCTTATACCTTATAAAAGTTTCGTCCTCGAAACTTAGAACAACTCGGGGTACTTTTGCTTCATGTCATCCTCACGTTCCCAGGTGGCTTCTTCGTATCGTTGACTTTGCCATAGGACCTTCACTAAGGGTACTTCTTTATTCCTTAGTCTTTTGACTTCTCGGTCTAGTATCCGGATAGGTCGACTTTCATAGCTCAAGTCCTCTTGAATTTGCACTGTCTATGGCTCGACTACTTGGTGGGTACTGGAAATGCACTTCTTAAGCATCGAGACATGGAACACATTGTGAATAGCAGAGATCTCCTGAGGTAGTCCTAGCTCGTAAACTACCTTGCCAAATCTTTTCAGGATCTTGTACGGTCCTACGTATCGCAGACTTAGCTTTCCTTTCTTCCCGAATCTCATTATTCCTTTCATAGGAGCTACCCGGAGAAATACCAAATCTTCGACATTGAATTCCAAAGGTCTACGTCGCTGATCCGCATAGTTCTTCTGCCGACTCTGAGCAGTCTCTATTCTTTGGCGGATATTCTGTATCGCTCGGGTTATGTCGTCGATGAAATCCGTCTGAAGTCCCATCTCTTTCTTCTCACCACCTTCGTACCAACAGATCGGAGACCTACATCTCCTCCCATATAATGCTTCATAAGGTGTCATTCCGATGGTAGCTTGGTAGCTATTATTGTAAGTGAATTTCGCTAAACATAAGTAGCTACACCAACTCCCTTTGAAATCCAAGGCACAAGCTCGTAATTTGTCTTCCAGTACTTGGTTCACCCTTTCTGTTTACCCATCTGTCTGAGGATGAAAGGCGGTACTGAAACGTAGCTTCGTGCCAAGTGCCTTATGAACGCATCCCCAAAACTGTGAAGTGAAGCGACCATCCCTATCTGAAATGATGGTCTTGGGAATACCAAGCAGTCTGATGATTTCCTTAGCATATAATTGAGCCAGTTGCTCAATCGAATATGTCATCTTGATTGCTAGTAAATGAGCTAACTTTGTCAATCTGTCAATCATAACCCATATAGAGTCATATCCGTTCGTAGTCCTATGAAGACCTGAAATGAAATCCTTAGAGATGTCTTCCTATTTCCACTCCGGAATTTGGATTGGTTATAGAACTCCTCCAGGACTCCCTATGAAGACCTGAAATGAAATCCTTAGAGATGTCTTCCTATTTCCACTCCGAAATTTGGATTGGTTGTAGAACTCCTCCTGGACTTTGGTGTTCTACTATAACTTGCTGGCAGGTCAGGCAGGTACTAACGTGCTGAGCTACGTCCCTCTTCATACTGGACCACCAGAACTTCTCTTTCAGGTCTTGATACATTTTGGTGAATCCCAGATGCATAGAATAGGGGGTTCCATGAGCCTCCTCTAATATCTTTTTGCGTAGTTCTGGATCGTTAGGGATACATAACTGATCCCTAAGGTATAATACTCTGCTATTGGCGATACAGAAACCCTTGCCTTTTCCTTCTAGGATCTCCTGCTTGATCCTCTGGAGACTTGGATCATCACTTTATTTTGCTAATATGTCATCGAATAGTGCTTGTATTATTGCCATGGTCAAAAGATGCCCAAAAATAACCTCGATTCCATAGCGCATAATTTCCTTCTCCAACGGTCGAGACAATACCGATAAGGACATCAGGGTGGCCCTAGACTTCCTGCTGAGTGCATCGGCCACTTTGTTTGCCTTGCCAGGATGGTAAAAGATCTTGCAGTCATAGTCCTTCACGAGCTCCAGCCATCTGCGTTGTCTCATATTGAGGTCCTTCTGACTGAAGAAATTTCGCAGACTCCGGTGATCCGTATAAATCTTGTACTGTGCTCCATACAGATAGTGCCTCCATACCTTGAGAGCGAAGACCAAAACTACTAGCTCTAAATCATGAGTGGGATAGTTCTTTTCATGTTCCTTGAGTTGCCTAGAGGCATAGGCAATAACTTTACCCCTCTGCATAAGTACAGCTCCGAGTCCCAATCCGGAGGCATCACTGTACATGTCGAAGCTCTTGTCATTCTCTGGGAGACTAAGGATTGGAGCACTTGTAATTCTCCTTTGCAGCTCCAAGAAACTCTTCTCACATTCCTTCGTCCATACATACTTCTTGTTCTTCCGGGTGAGAACTGTCATAGGTGCTGCTATTTTGGCGAAGTCTTCTACGAATTTTTGGTAATAGCCCGCTAATCCGAGAAAACTCCTCAATTCACTAGCATTCTTTGGCCTGCTCCAATTACTCACAGCTTCAATCTTTCTTGGTCTATCATAACTCCGTCTTTGGATATAATATGACCCAGAAAAGATACTTGATCGAGCCAGAATTCACATTTCGAGAACTTGGCATATAGTTGCTTTTCTCGAAGAATCTGTAATACCATCTTCAGGTGTTCAGCATGCTCTTCTTAATTTCTCGAATAGATGAGGATATCGTCAATGAATACGATCATGAACTTGTCAAGAAATGTCGAGAATACCCGATTCATCAGGTTCATGAACATAGCAGGAGCATTCGTCACTCCGAAAGGCATGACTACGAACTCATAATGTCCGTATCTTGTTCGGAAAGCTGTCTTCGGTATATCATCTGGTTTCACTTTCACTTGATGATAGCCAGACCTTAGGTCAATCTTAGAGAAGACGGTGGCACCCTTTAATTGGTCGAACAGGTCGTCAATCCGTGGTAAAGGGTACCTGTTCTTTATCATCACATTATTTAGCACTCAGTAGTCTATGCACATTCGCATAGACCCATCTTTATTCTTTACCAACTGTACTGGTGTAGGAATGTATACTGAAAAGTCTATCTTTTGTATGAACATCTTTATTTTGAAATAAGAATCACATGATCATTGTTTGCATATTTTTATGGTTATGCAATATTGTCTAATACTTTACATTGTAGATAACATGGTGTGTGGTGTAACACAGGAGACCATGTTATCGGCCCCTTGAAAAGTATAAGCAAAGGCTCACAACCGAGATGGCTTTGGACAAACCATCGGAATGGTTGTAGTGTGGTTTGGTATTGGTTTGTCTTGACCATAGAATCACACTAGTGCACTTTGTGTGTATTGAGCAGGACTGACTTAAAGGTGATTCAATTTATTGCTGACTATATAATCGAATCGGACCTCAGATATTATTTAGTACATGCTCTTTGATTTATCAATGGGCGAGATTTATAGATTAAATTGATAGGCTCGGTAAGTTGGGAGATGATATTATTTATATGGTGTGTCGTTGATTATAGGAGGAAACCGTGTCCTATATATTAGGATGATAATGTCCCCTTGAGGAGCTCATAAGGTTCATCATGTAAACCCTGCAGGTGGACTTGGTCTGGCCTGATGAAAAGGTTGAGTGGTACTACTCAAGGAGTTAGATGTTGATTAATTAATGGTCGGTAAATGAATTAATCGACGAACATTCGAGATTGTAAACACGGGGAGAAAATGTACAAATAATATATGGAGCCCATATTATCATATGGGGGTTGGTGAGGTAGATCAATGATGAACCTTTAGTGGATTGGATCATCATTAGTGGATCGGACTTTATGTGGGCTTGATCCATGGGTGGCCAAGACCCAACTCCTCCTCATGGTCCCTAATATATCCTATTAACACCTCATGATGCTTAGATCCAAAGGATAGAAACAAAACTCAAAGATCCATTGGTAGAGATTAAATCTCTAAGAACCGACGGTTGAAATTAAATCTCTAGATCCGACAGTTGAGATTAAATCCCTAAAACCAATGGAGGAGATTAATTCATGACTTATCCCTAACTCTATAAAAGGATGGCAAAGGGATTTGGCGTGAACTACATGATAGGAGAGCTAGGGTTTGGGCGGCAAGAAGGAATCCTATTTGAGATAGGATTAGGATTAGGGTTTGGAGGCAAGGGTGGCACCAAATAAGGAAGGTTCTTTCTCTCTTCTTCTTCCTCTTTTGGACAACGTCCAGCACCCTTCCCAGCTCTTTTCCAGCCTTGGCCGGTGTCCAAAAGATTCCTTTTCCCTCTCCTTAGGTGGTGGAAGCAAGATATAGGGCTTCCCTTGGTGTCTTGGTTGTTTTCCACCATCTTCTCCTTCATCTAGTTGGCCGGCGGCAAGGATAAGTTTGGTTCCTTGTTGGTTGTTTCTAGTGAGGAGAAAAACCTTGTTTCTATTCTTCCTCTTTCTTTGGAAGAGCAAGGAAGGAAGATTTTGCATCTAGGAGCTTCAACTTTTGGTGGATCGTCGCCCACACGACGTCCAAAAGGAGGAAGGCCATACATTAGAAGATCGAGAGGTATACCTATTCTACTTTCTTCTTTTGTTTGTTGCTTGTTTTTGTTTTTCAATTATAAGCATGTTATAAATCTGTAAATGGCTAAATAATACTTGGATCCCGAGCATAAACACAAAAACCGGCAATCCAGACATCGTCTATTCCGTGGCTACTCGTAGAATAGAGGATGGTCGCTTGAACAACTAGTCTGTTAAAGTGACCTCTCTAAACGAATAGCACGACGATGACTTGGTTGCTTTGGCAATCCCTTTTGTCTAGGATTAAATTTTTTTAATCCGGGGACATCGAAGGGATCGCCATGGACAAGCTACCGAGGTGAAGTGGGAAGCTAAGTTTCCCCTCACGGACTCGATAAGCAAAACCCTTCAATTGGTATCAGAGCCAAGGTTTCCGATTTTGTGTGTTTAGGATTCGATTAATTTTTATGCACTTTTTCATATATTATATGTGCCGGATAATAGTAGGATATGCGTAGTTTAACTCTTTGGTTGCAGGCATAAGATCCGACTATTATGGCCATATGTGTGTATGTGATTGTATGTGTGTAAATATTTATTTTGGTGAATTCTCGGGGTTGACGAGGCTAGTATTTAGTTTTTGGTAAATTAAATACGACATTGTTTAGCCGCTCTTTATTTTATTTTACTTTAGATCTAGATTTCATGTACACTCCCTCGTGGAGTATAGGATCGATGGATGTAAATTAAAATAGGTTTTAGTCTCGGCTCGGATCTCCGGATGGCTCGTACATGGCGTAGGAGGAGCGGACGAGATGGCGATGTGACGGGAGTCATATTGAAGACAAAAGCCATAATAGTTGGAAAATAATTTTTTTTTCATATTTATTGCCTTTTGTTTGATATGCATGTCGTAGGCTAGGAAAATTCCTCAATTTCAAATTACTAAGTGGGAGAGGGATATTTTTATAAATTCCCGCAGCCTCCATTACGATTTGACAAGTGATGCAAACAAACTTGCGCGTCGGCTCTGAGTGCCTTCCTCCCCATCGGATGGGTTTGTTTGCGGATCACAAGGTCCAATATAGTTATAGGAAATTATTAAGGAGCGTGTGTACTTGCCCATTGTAAGGCACATAACCCGAGATAATTACCTTGGTACTGAGTAATGGTGAACACTTAGATACAAATATAAGTATCCTCCCCATCGGAGTCACTACTTTTATTTGTAGGGCCAAAGAGGAACCAACTATTAATTTTACTTGTCAAAAAGTTAGGTTGACAAGATAATAAAATTAATGGGTAAAACCTCCTCTTACAAATGTTGAATTTATATACGTCCACACTATCGTGACATACGATATTCTCGGTGTTTTGATGTGTTGGTTGATTTTAAAATTTTATTGTTTGAGGAATCAATAATTTTTTGAAATCTAATGTTTTGATTTATGTGATTCTTAGGTTTTCTTTCAAAATGACTTTCAACCCACTTGCTGTGATACTGAAAGAGAACAAACTTACTGGACCCAACTATGTAGATTGGAAGAGGAATCTAGACATTGTCTTGACTGCTGAGGAATACAAATATGTACTCCTCGAAGAGTGCCCTCCCAAGCCTGCAGATAATTCTGGGGAAAAGGAGAGAGAGAGCTATAAGAAGTGGATCAAGGTCGATGAGATGGCGCGGTGTTACATTTTGGCATCTATGTCAAATATACTGTAACATCAGCATCAAGCCATGTCCACTGCTTATGATATGATGCTCAATCTCAAGGAGCTTTTCGGACACCAGAATTGGGCTGTGAGGCAAGAGGCCATGAGAAACTTGATGACGACTACCATGGTCGAGGGAACACCCGTGAGGGATCATGTTCTCAAGATGATGGCTCATTTGAATGAGCTGGAGGTCCTAGGAGCTGAGATCGATGGAGAAACCCAAGTCGATATCATACTCCAGTCTCTGCCTAGGAGTTTTGAGCAGTTTCGCCTCAACTACAACATGAACAAGAGGTTGTATTCGTTGGCGGAACTCCTGGCAGAACTCCAGGCGGCAGAGGGACTATTTCGTCAGAGTGCTCAGGCGCATGCCGTGGTGACCCAGAAGGTTTCTACTTCTAAGCCGAAAGGCAAGAAGAAGAAGAAACAAACCGGGGCGAAGGCGGTGGGAGGTACTCAGGAAGGAGTGAAGAAGCCGAAAGGCAAGTGCTTCACTTGTAAGCAGATTGGACACTGGAAGAAGGACTGCCCCAACCGCAAGAACAAAGGTATATCTTTTGGTCTAGTCGTTGAAACATGTTTAGTGGTGTTATCTACCAGCACCTGGTGTGTAGATACGGGAGCCACTGATCATGTCTGCAATACTTTGCAGGGGTTCCAAAAAACCAGACGACTGGCTGAGGGGGAGATTACCGTGTATTTGGGCGATGCCACGAAGGTGGCGGCTGTTACAGTGAGAGATGTTCATTTATCTTTTGAGAAAAATAAACTTTTGGTTCTTAAGAATTGCCTTTATGTACCCTTGTTTAGAAAGAATTTAATTTCAGTTTCTAAATTATTTATGGATGGATATTCTATTTCTTTTAATGATAGAGTTGTTATAAGAAGGAATAGAGACATTATCTGTTCGGGTGCATTGATAGGAAATTTGTACACACTTGAACCAAAACCTCCCACAATGAAAATTGAAGTTAATAACTCATCTTCTAATTCTAATAAGAGAAAAGAACCTTCGAAGATGAACCAAATATATCTTTGGCATCTTAGGCTTGGTCACATTAACCTAAGCAGAATTCAAAGGTTGATAGTTGATGGACCTTTGGGTTCATTAGTGGTGGAGGATCTCCTAACCTGTGAATCTTGCTTGGAGGGTAAGACGACCAAGAGGTCTTTTAAGGCCAAGGGGTATAGAGCCAAAGATGTATTAGAATTGGTTCATTCTAATTTGTGTGGTCCTATGTCTATCCAGGCTAGAGGTAGTTTTGAGTATTTCGTCTCTTTTATAGATGATTACTCAAGATATGGATACATTTACCTGATGCACTGCAAGTTTGAATGCTTTGACAAGTTCAAAGAATTCAAGGCTGATGTGGAGAAACGTCTAGGTAAAAGTATCAAGACACTACGATCTGATCGTGGTGGTGAGTACCTCTTGGGAGAGTTTAGGAACTACTTATCAAAGGCTGGGATTCAATCCCAATTGACTGCACCTGGCACACCCCAGCAGAACGGTGTAGCAGAGCGAAGGAATAGGACTATTATGGAGATGGTTAGATCGATGATGAGTTATTCTGACTTTCCAGATTCGTTATGGGGATATGCTCTAGATATGGCGGTATACATTCTGAACTTGGTACCATCTAAATCAGTGCCTTCTACTTCCACAGAGTTGTGGACTGGGCGAAAGCCTAGTCTAAGACATATTCGGATATGGGGGAGTCCAGCACATGTGCTGAAGGCAGATGCTGGTAAGTTGGAACCTCGTACAGAAGTACGCTTGTTCATTGGCTATCCCAGGGGAACGAAGGGTGGATTGTTTTATTGTCCTAGAGATCAGAGGGTGATCGTTAGCACGAATGTCAGATTTCTAGAGGAAGACTATGTGATGAGCCACAATCCCAAGAGTAAAATTGTTCTGGAGGAGTTAAAAGGGGAAGTCACTTCTTTAGTACCACCGGTACAAGAGGATATACCACATGTCACTACACCGCGTGTCACAGAGGATACACAGGTGATACCTCATCGTAGTGGGAGGGTTGTGAGACAGCCTAATAGATTCATGTTCTTGGGAGAATCTTTTGATTTAGTCCTTGGAGAACATGAACCTGATCCCTGGACATATGACGAGGCAATCCAAGATAAAGATGTAGTATCTTGGCAAAGTGCAATGAATGCTGAGATTGAATCTATGAATTCAAATCATGTCTGGGAGCTAGTAGAACCACCCGATGGTTTAAAAACCATTGGATGCAAGTGGATCTGTAAGAAAAAGAGAGGAATAGATGGGAAGGTTGAGACCTTCAAAGCGAGGCTTGTTGTGAAGGGGTATACTCAGAAAGAGGGTATCGATTATGAGGAGACATTTTCGTCGGTAGCCATGCTTAAGTCTATCCGGATTCTCTTATGCATAGCAGCTCATATGGATTATGAGGTGTGGCAGATGGATGTCAAGACAACTTTCCTTAATGGAAGTCTTGAGGAAAACATCTACATGAAGCAACCAGAGGGATTCATTGCTAAGGGCAAAGAGCATCTTGTATGTAAGCTTAATCGGTCCATTTATCGATTGAAACAAGCTTCGAGGTCTTGGAACATCCGGTTTAATGAGGTGATCTAGTCTTATGGATTTATTCAAAGTCCTAATGAGTCTTGTCTATACAAGAGATGTGACGGAAACGTAGTGGTATTTCTTGTACTATACGTTGATGACATTTTGTTGATTGGCAACAATATCAAGGTGTTATCGGACGTAAGGGTATGGTTGTCCAAACAGTTTGATATGAAGGACTTGGGAGAGGTAGGACACATCCTTGGGATCAAGGTTATAAGGGATCGCAGGAAAAGGATGTTGTGCTTATCCCAAGCTTCATACATAGACACGATTATGGAGTGTTTTAGCATGCAAAACTCCAAGAAGGGTTTTCTACCTTTCAGGCATGGAGTTCCTTTATCTAAGGAGATGTGTCCTAGATCATCTGAGGAGATAGAGGAGATGAAGGTGGTTCCTTATGCTTCGGCAGTAGGAAGCCTTATGTATGCGATGCTCTGTACGAGACCAGATATCTGCTTTGCCGTGGGCATGGTCAGCAGATATCAGAGTAATCCAAGACAGGGACATTGGACTGCGGTAAAACATATATTGAAGTACCTGAGAAGGACTAGGGATTATATCTTTGGTTTCTGAGCGGCACCAATTACTCCCTGTGGGTTACACAGATTCTGACTTCCAATCATATAGGGATAACAATAAGTCTACCTCGGGTTTTGTGTTTACTTTGGGAGGTGGAGCCATTGTATGGAGGAGTGTCAGCGTGGCGCGTGGCGGACTCCACCATGGAAGCTGAGTATGTGGCGGCCTCTGAGGCGGCCAAAGAAGTTGTATGGCTCAGGAACTTCCTGATGGACTTGGATGTAATTCCTGGTTTGCCCAGAACTATCACAATTTATTGTGATAATAGTGGTGCAGTTGCAAACTCGAAAGAACCACGAGCCCATAAGGCTAGTAAACACATAGAGTGCAAGTACCACCTGATACGAGAAATCGTAAAGAGAGGAGAAGTTGTTGTGGCCAAGATTGCATCGGAGGATAACCTGGCAGATCCTTTCACTAAGGCCCTTCCGGCGAGAGCTTTTGATAGGCATGTGGAGGGAATGGGGATCAGATGTATGGCACTTTGAGGACAGCATAGTCTTTTAGTATAAGTGAGAGATTGTAGGGATGTATACTAAAAAGTCTATCTTTTGTATGAACATCTTTATTTTGGAATAAGAATCACATGATCATTGTTTGCATATTTTTATGGTTATGTAATATTGTATAATGCTTTACATTATAGATAACATGGTGTGTGGTGTCACACAGGAGACCATGTTATCGGCCCCTTGAAAAGTATAAGCAAAGGCTCACAATCGAGATGGCTTTGGACAAACCATCGGAATGGTTGTAGTGTGGTTTGGTATTGGTATGTCTTGACCATAGAATCACACTAGTGCACTTTGTGTGTATTGAGCAGGACCGACTTAGAGGTGATTCGATTTATTGCTGACTACATAATCGAATCGGACCTCAGATATTATTTAGTACATGCTCTTAATCCCGATATAATAACGGGCACATATACTTAGTACTCATCTCTTTGATTTACCAATGGGCGAGATTTATAGATTAAATCGATAGGCTCGGTAAGTTGGGAGATGATATTATTTATATGGTGTGACGTTGATTATAAGAGGAAACCGTGTCCTATATATTAGGATGATGATGTCCCCTTGAGGAGCTCATAAGGTTCATCATGTAAACCCTGCAGGTGGACTTGGTCCGATATGATGAAAAGGTTGAGTGGTAACTCAAGGAGTTAGATGTTGATTAATTAATGGTCGGTAAATTAATTAATCGACAGACATTTGAGATCTTAAATACGGGGAGAAAATGTACAAATAATATATGGAGCCCATATTATCATATGGGGGTTGGTGAGTTAGATCAATGATGAACCTTTAGTGGATTGGATCATCATTAGTGGATCGGACTTTATTGTTGGATCGAGAAGCGTCGCTAGAGGGGGGGGTGAATAGCAATCGTAAATCTTTTCTTTTTCGTTCGTTCGATACGCAAAGTAAGCACAGCGGAAAATAAATGAACACGTTTATTTTACTTGGTTCACAACCCAGCGGTTGCTACTCCAAGGCCCTATCGGTCCTAGACCGCGTACGGAGGGCAAAGCACTATAACATCTCCTCCTCGTTGGAGGTAGGAGACAACGATCACAAAACCGAATATACGAGGATGAGGCAACAAGCCTACCTCACCTCGTTATGAAGAAAAACAAAGAATACAATATCAAAAATATTACTTGATTCTGCTGCCGACGAAGAAGATCGAAACTTGACGTCGCATCGGCGTTATGACGATGTTGGAGCGTTGGCGTTGTAGGAGCACTTGATGAATAAACTTGATGTGATTTGGAGATGGAATCCTCCCCTCCTTTTATAGACTTTGGCCTATGAATTTGTCTCCTCTTATTTCGGAATGGATCATGAAGTTGTCCAAATTTTATCGCGAAGTGGCCGTGTCAAACATTATCCATTTTGACCTAGCGCAAAAGCTGAATCGTCGCCATCGATCGGTGATGCCTCCATCATCGATCATGCCATCGATCCTTGCTCCATTTTCCGGTGATCATTGCCACAGCCACTTCCCTACAATAAGAGGTTAGCTCGGAAAATGATAAATATGATGGTTTCTAACCGTCCGATCTCGACCTAGACCTTCCACAGGAAGTCTTAGTCGGATCGCCGCCTATGGTCATCCCCGTAAAGAGGACACGACCTTACAATCTCTCACTCACACGAGCTTACCTCGATAGTAGCTCTCGCTTCCGGCCTTCCACTCGATTCCTTCGGCTCCCTCCGAAGTCACTCGAGTGTCGCCCGACCACCGCGGCTTCCTCTGGGTGTCGCTAGCCTTCAGCTCCAGCTTTAACACTTTTCTGCACACTTGATTTAGCTCGTGAGATAACAATGTAGACTTAACTTTGTGTCTTTGCCATAATCAAAACACAGGTTCGATTATCTAGTGCCCCTGCACCAACATTTATGTGGGCTTGATCCATGGGTGGACAAGACCCAACTCCTCCTCATGGTCCCTAATGTAGCCTATTAACACCTCATGATGCTTAGATCCAAAGGATAGAAACAAAACTCAAAGATCAATTGGTAGAAATTAAATCTCTAAGAACCGACGGTTGAGATTAAATCTCTAGATCCGACAGTTGAGATTAAATCCCTAAAACCAATGGAGAAGATTAATTCATGACTTATCCCTAACTCTATAAAAGGATGGCAAAGGGATTTGGCGTGAACTACATGATAGGAGAGCTAGGGTTTGGGCGGCAAGAAGGAATCCTATTTGAGATAGGATTAGGATTAGGGTTTGGAGGCAAGGGTGGCACCAAATAAGGAAGGTTCTTTCTCTCTTCTTTTTCCTCTTTTGGCCAACGTCCAGCACCCTTCCCAGCTCTTTTGCAGCCTTGGCCGGCACCCAAAATCTTCCTTTTTCCTCTCCTTAGGTGGTGGAAACAAGATATAGGGCTTCCCTTGGTGTCTTGGTTGTTTTCCACCATCTTCTCCTTCATCTAGTTGGCCGGCGGCAAGGATAAGTTTGGTTCCTTGTTGGTTATTTCTAGTGATAAGAAAAACCTTGTTTCTATTCTTCCTCTTGCTTTGGAAGAGCAAGGAAGGATGATTTGGCATCTAGGAGCTTCGACTTTTGGTGGATCGTCGCCCACACGACGTCCAAAAGGAGGAAGGTCATACATTAGAAGATCGAGAGATATACCTATTCTACTTTCTTCTTTTGTTTGTCGCTTGTTTTTGTTTTTCAATTATAAGCATGTTATAAATCAGTAAATGGCTAAATAATACTTGGATCCCGAGCATAAACACAAAAACCGACGATCTAGACATCGTCTATTCCGCGGCTACTCGTAGAATAGAGGATGGTCGCTTGAACAACTAGCTTGTTCAAGTGACCTTTCTAAACAAATAGCACGACGATGACTTGGTTGATTTGG
Organism: Wurfbainia villosa; assembly: GCA_025175895.1. NCBI lineage: Eukaryota > Viridiplantae > Streptophyta > Magnoliopsida > Zingiberales > Zingiberaceae > Wurfbainia > Wurfbainia villosa. Next base: position 19,975,172 of record CM046004.1, on the reverse strand, counting down.
CAATCCCTTTTGTCTATGATTAAATTTTTTTAATCCGGGGACATCGAAGGGATCGCCATGGACAAACTACCGAGGTGAAGTGGGAAGCTAAGTTTCCCCTCACGGACTCGATAAGCAAAACCCTTCAATTGGAGCTCCCTATGGAGAGAAAAATATTATCTCATCGACTCTATTACTACGTCTTCCATATATTACTGTCTCATCGACTCTATTACTATGTCTTCCAACCATGCTTATCTTCATATATTATAATAAGGCTAGCATAAGATTATTGTGCATATATTCATCTCATCGACTCTATTATTATGTCTTCCATATATTACTTGTCTCATTGACTCTATGACTACGTCTTCTAGCCATGCTTATCTTCATATATTATAATAAGGCTAGCATAAGGTTATCATTCATATTTATTTATGCATATCTAAACTAAAGGCTAGCATAAGGTTATCATTCATATTTATTTATGCATATTTAAACTAAAGGCTAACATAAGGTTATCATACATATATTCATGCATATTTAAGCTAAAAGCATTTCTTATCTTACATGAAAGAAATAGAGTAGGCATAGAATTTCTTACTTGGAGCGGCAGGATTTGGAGCTTGATGTGTGTGTAGTGGAAAGGCAGAACTGGGCTCTGATACCACCTGTAACGCCCGCCCTTCCCATCCTCCTAACACACATCCTATAGACGGTCGGCGGCGCTACGTGATCATACATTCATGCATATAACAACGGAAGCATTTAAAAACTTTACAACTTTTAACTCTAATTACATTAACCCAATCAACCTAACAATTTAATCATGGCAAAAGGTCTTAGCAATTTATTTAACTAAACATGTATTAACCATTTCAAGGTTCATAAAAATAAACATGAGTAACAACCATAGAAAGCATTAACGTCTCCTAACAGTTTACACATAAACTGAAAATCATGCATAAGTCTGTATATGAAAAATGATCTCGCCCACCATGCCACTGTCACACACATCTTTGCTCCCTTTAATTTATCCATTCCTTGCCCTTTTTTGCAGTACAAGGAAAGTAAACTGTAAGCACATAGGCTTAGTAAGGTCCTTTCCTACTCACAAAAACATGCATCATGAATTAAACGTAAAGTAATGACATGTTCGTTTAAACAACATATGAGCACAACATTTATTTAAAGTAGAGACATGATCAATTTAGGAAAAGAACATAAACTAAGCATTTTCATCGCAACAGTACATTGTCTCTAAACATGATAATTCGATGAACATAAAATGGTATATGCAGGATGCTCTTTGAAAACATATAGTTTATATACTTAAACATAATCTTAACATATTGGGCCCGACATTGTACCACATACATCATTCTCACGCATCCTAAATAGATCCGAGGTAGCTAATCCCGAACCTACTAGGTTACTAGGTCCGTACTATATCCGTCGACCTAGGGGCAACTTGGAGCCCATCTCGTGGACCTTGTTAGGGTCCGGTACAAGCCATACATAAAGTAAAATAACATATATGTTCTTTGTCATAAAGAGTGTTCTTGTCCCCACTCTTAGGGAAACATTTCTTAGACATTTCATATACGTGAGTCATGCCTAACATGGGTGAAAACATAAGCATGTTGTATAGCATAAATCGGCATGAGTACAATTTAACATGACATAAGGAAGTGACATAAGGAAAATTAAGCTAACATAAATAGAAATCATCAAATCAAAACCTTGTTACAAGCACAAGAAGATTCATGCAATCCTACCAAACTGACACATCATTTACAATAAAATATGCCAAAAATTTAAGAAATATATACAAATCTTAGAAATTATTTTTCTTTAATTTATTATTTAGTTTCTCACCAGAATTATATATATATTTTACCGTAAATTAATTTACTTCAGATCAATTCTGGAAGTGCATTTTTTTAGCGTAACATTTATTTGTTGCATATACAACTTTGTTTCCATCATGCTCGAATTCTAAAAATCGCGTGTGGTAAAGGAGCTTGTTAGGGTCCAGTACAAGCCATGAATAAAGTAAAATAACATACATGTTCTTTGTCCTAAAGAGTGTTCTTGTCACCACTCTTAGGGAAACATTTCTTAGATATTTCATATACGTGAGTCATGCCTAACATGCGTGAAAACATAAGCATGTAGCATAGCATAAATCGGCATGAGTACAATTTAACATGACATAAGGTAGTGACATAAGAAAAATTAAGCTAACATAAATAGAAATCATCATCTAACATGCATAACGTGAAAGAATCTCAACAAGAATAATTTCTCTAATATACTGCAGGTGAGGGGATACTTACTTTCTACGGTTTTTCACCAATTTATACCGTTAGACTTCGCAAAGAGAAGACCTCCTACGTGTTTCCTTGCTTTAGCGTGATCCTCTACCAAGTCCCTCTTGAAAATCTCTTCTTGAATTATCCCACGATGAAGAAATTATAGAGGCTATCTCTTTTTTTCTTTTTCTCTCTTGTTTTTCTCGGCGGTTGGAGAAAACCTTCTGTTTTTCTTCGATTCGGCGGCCGGAGGAAATATGAGAGAGAGAGAGAGAGGGGTGAGGTGAGGGTGGACGTGGGCGTTGGAGAGAGGAGGGAGAGAGAGGGGGGCATTGGCGGCGTTGAGAGAGAAAAAAAATAAAAGAAATCTATATATAAATTAGGATTTTTTTATTAACCTAATTATCCCTTTAAATGATCATTTAGATTAATCAACTTCTTTCTTTTTTTCTACTAATAGATATATTCTGTTATATCTTACTCATTGGTAATCTTATGACTTAGTGGTGAGAAGTCTATTCCTCCAAATCAACGGTTCATGGTTCAAGCCTCGACTACGAACTATTTATTCATTTTTTTTTATCTTTTATCTTTTAATTTACCTCTCTTTTTAATTTTTTTCTACGATAATAACGAAAATTTAATTAGTATGATTCTAAGGCTCTTATTATTTTTTTATTCTTATTTCTATATATATATATATATTTCATTTAAATAAATAAAAAAATATAGTAACTAAAATTTGGGATGTTACACGTTGCTTGATGGAATTTGATTGCGTTCGTCTCTACAACACTTGTTAATGCAGCGGAATATATAATAACAAAAGTAAATACAACACAAGCACAAGAGACAACATGATATAACGTGGTTCGGAAGCGAATGGTTCCTACTCCACGGATTGGGCTCGTAAGAACTCTAGCGATGCAATCACACACCACTAATCCAATAAACACCTTGTCGATAACAAGTCATAGGTGGAGAAACCTCATACAATGAATTACAACAAATAATACAAAGTAAAACAAGAAAATACAAGATGAATATACAAAACAACGAAAAGAAAACTTTACCACTATTGCTTTGGAATGCTTGCTTGTTGAATGCTTGAATCGTGCTTGAAGATCCTGATTTGCACTAGTAAATCGCCTCAAAGACGTCCAAGAACCGATCACGAAAACCTCCTCCACGAGCTCCCTTTAAAGCTTCTCCTTGGGCTAGATTCCTCCTAGCAGTCGACTAATTGGGACCATCAGTCGACTGCCCCTGTAGTCGTTGTCTCACAACGGTATGAACCACATCGTATAAGTCCAACGGATATACCATCAATCGACTGATCAAGCCTTCACTCCACTGTCAAACCCTAACAGTCAACTCGGGAAGCTTCTGTGCCCGAATACTCGACCAGGAGTCGATTGGTCGGGGTCGATCGTGCTCGTGCTAGCTGATCGCCTAATGACGATCATGATTGCCGAGCCATTTCTCGATGGTTGAACTTTGGTCGACTCACATCAGTCGACTTACCATAGTCCTAGTCGACTGATACACCTCAAACATAAGGTTTTAACCCCAAGTATGGTGTCCCCATACTTGCTAGACCACCCTTAGCCAAGACCTAAGCCTTCTAGCCACCTCCGTCAGCCTGACGCCTATCGGATCACTCCAAGTCATCCATGACTTGTTCATCCATACGCTAGCCTTCAGGTGCTTCTATCAGCTATTGTCATGCTAATGTGGCCTACACCACCAAGGCACATTGGACTTATGCTGCCAAGACTCCGCTTGGACTTTACGTCGACAACCATTGGACTTATGCTGCCACGACTCCACCCTTGGACTTTACGCTACCAATATTCCCCTTGGACTTTCCAATTGCTAAGACTCAAGCTTGGACTTTCCCTTACCAACCCATGTTGGACTTTCCATGCCAAGACCCATGCTTGGACTTTTCCTTGCCAAGACCCATTCTTGGACTTTCCTTTGCCAAGACCCATGCTTGGACTTTCCTTACCAACCCATGTTGGACTTTCCATGCCAAGACTCAAGTTTGGACTTTTCAATCCAAGTACACAAGACATGGACTTTTCCCATGACAATGGTCAAACCATCGTCAAACATCAAATATGACCTGGGTCAATTGCACCAACAATCTCCCCAAAACATTGTCTGATATCAATGTCAGACATCAATGTCAAACATCCAAACACTACTCGAGTCTGGTCAATCGTGACCTGGGCCTATTGCACCAACACCAAACGCCGGCTAAATAACGCTCTTGTCGTAAAGGACACAAGCTGTCCAAAATGGCAGCTTAGTGGAGGAAGGTTGTCATCCATTGAAAGATGGCCGGTGGTAGCCAAGGGGAGTCGATTGCTGGTGGCAGACTGGCGATGGGGTTGTTGGCCAGTCGTTGGGGCCGCTGGCCCATGGTGGTGGCTGGCTGGTGGATGGAGCTTGGGCAGCGACAAAGCTTGGGTGGCACCAAGCTTGGGCGGCACACAAGAAAAGGAGAGGGAGAGGGGAGAAAATGGCTAGGGTTTCGCAAACTTTGAACCGATTAATTTCAAAACCCTTAAGTCATGTTTTTATAGAGAACATATTCTCCTACCGGTTATTAGTTCAAAACCATAATCCATTAACCCGCTCCAATAACTTAAGTTAAAATAAACCAAACCTCTTTGGTCTATTTTAAGATAAATTAACAGAACCAATTTCGGTTCATTCGTTTAAAACAAACAAAACCCCTTTGGTTTATTTTCCACCATTGGATTAGAACCAAACCGATTTGGTTCATCCATCATGTCTTCATAAGACTCGGCCCATCCATGCTTTCGTTGCGATTGAAATAATTTCATGCTCGCTCTTTGTTTGGTCCAACCAAACCATGTCTCTCTCGATCTGAGAATCCTATTCTCAAGCTCATTTTAAATCCTTCGGATTACACTCATAATGTGTGTGACCAAATAGGTTCCCAGATTATGTTGACCGTCTATAATTAACCATTAATTATAGAACGATCATGAGTGACACCTAGTAGTACATCATGATTCTCAATTAATTGGAAAATCAACAGTTGATCCCAGAACGCTTCTAAAACCCTTCAGTAGCTACAGTGAAACATGCCCCGTTCTCTTCACTCATCTTATACCCACTTGGTTCAGGACATGGTCTATGTATCAGTCTCCACTGGGCTGACCACGTCACACCTACCCCAAGTATTACTTCCCCGTCCTACGGATTCTAGTTACTACACATGTATCCAAGAGTACCATACTCTGAACATGTATGCTTTGGCCAAAGACTTTAGTAACAATCTGACAAGAGACCATAGGGTATACATCTCCTCGCAAGGAGTGGTTAATCCTCTGTAAGCTATTCAAACACCTTTGGCCACTTTGACTTATACCCAATCATCCCGGGTCCACATCTCCTCGGAGATGTTTGCTTAAGATGTCAAAGAATAAGTCTACATGACCAAGATGACTTGAATATCGCAAGTCAAAGTAACATTGCACTTAAGCTGCAGTAAGAACTTCATTGACATATCCATATATGCAGAGAACCATATGAAGTCTTACAGCTAGTTACTCCAATGAACTAGTTACCATAACTAGCATCCACGATTAACTCCGGACATCCCAATGTCTCTAGCCAGTGAGAAACAGATGCTTGGATAAACGAAAGAGTATAACTCGTGCTAGTCTCAACAGAATTGATGGTGTCCGAATACATCAATTCATCGACTAGGGATAATTCCAATACATCACAATTACACATGTAGAGATACTCACTAGTTGTGATCTAATCACAAATTCTCTCATGCTGTGAATCGTATTGCGGACATTCAGTAAATAAGTTTAAGATCCAATCAAATACATGAAAACATGTATACTCAAATAGTGAATCTTCATTTATCCAATAAATGGTACAACCATAAGATGATTGCCTTAGGTCATCTCTCATATATAACTAACAAACTCCCACTTGCCCTAATGTCAATCGCCACAGTATCCAATACCATAAGCTCTAACATGACCCTTAAACTTACTTTGAGGTAAGCCCTTAGTTAAAGGATCCGCTAAGTTCCTTTCAGTGGGAATCTTCTCGATTTGTATTTCCTTCCTTCTTATATCTCTCTGATCAGATGATAGAGATGAAGCACATGTTTGGATCATTGATGAGACCACATCAAGTTCAAAGACGAACTTCTTGATCCAAACCACTTCCTTTGCTGCTTCCGAAGCTGCAATGTATTCTGCCTCAGTGGCAGAATCCGCTATAGTGTCTTTCTTGGAACCTTTCCAACTTATTGTGCCTCCATTTAAGGTGAATATGTACCTAGACTGAGATCTGGAATCATCCTTGTCTATCTGAAAGCTGACATCCGTATACTCATGTATTACCATATCACCCTCTCCATATATTCGGAATACATTCTTAGTTCTTCTTAAGTACTTAAAAATTATCTTAACAGCTGCCCTATGATCCATTCCTGGATTAGACTGGTATCTACTCGTGACACTCAGGGCATACAATACATCGGGCCTTGTACATAACATAACATACATAATAGATCCTATTGCGGATGCATAGGGGATCTTACTCATGCAAATCCTCTCATCCTATGTGCGCAGACACATAGACTTTAAAAGGTGTATCCTATGCCTGATGGGAAGGAAACCTTTCTTGGATTTCGACATGCTAAACCTCTTTAGCACTCAGTCTACATATGTAGACTGCGAAAGACCAAGCAACCGTTTCGATCTATCTCTATAGATCTTAATTCCGAGGATGTAGGTCGCTTCTCCCAGGTCTTTCTTGGATAATGTTTTGGATAACCAAATTTTGATTGAGTGTTGGACAGATATATTATTTTCTATAAGTAAATGTCATCGACATACAACACTAGGGACACGACTGCACTCCCACTAACCTTCTTGTACACACAAGGTTCGTCCGAATTTTGTGAGAAATCAAACCTTTTTATTGTCTCATCAAAACGGATATTCCATCTCCTAGATGCTTGCTTCAGTCCATAAATGGACCGTCGAAGTTTGCATACCTTGATTTTATCAACCGATGTGAAACCTTCAAGCTATATCATATACACATTCTTGAGAAGGTTTCCATTAAGGAAAGTCATTTTCACATTCATCTGCCATATCTCATAATCATAATGAGACACTATATCCAGGAGCATCTGAATGGATTTAAGCATAGCTACTGGTGAATAGGTCTTGTCATAATCAACACTTTGCTTTTGACGATAGCCTTTCGCCACTAATCTAGCCTTATAGGTAATCACATTACCATCCTTGTTGGTTTTCTTCTTGAAAACCCACTTGCACCCTATAGGCTTTATGCCTTCAGGTGGGTCCACCAAGTTCCAAACTTGATTTTCATACATGGAATCCATTTTCGACTTAAGGGCATCAAGCCATTTGTCCCTTTCTAAAGTTTTCAGAACTTCTTCATAACTAGTAGGCTTCTCATCATTCGATTCACTTACGAGAAATCCATATATCTCAGGAATGTTGCGTGTTCTACCAGATCTACGAAGATGTGGTGTTACAATAGGTTCAGCCGATCGCTCATCACTATGAGTTATCGGTTGTGGTGCTTTACCAGGTATCTCATTAATGTCTATTGAAGTCTCTTGAACCACCTCAAGTTCAACGTCACTCCTACTATTTTCTTGCAAGAGAAACTCTTTCTCTAGAAATACAGTATGCCTTGAAACAAACACCTTTTATTCCACAGGATGATAGAATTGGTAACCCCTCGTTTCCTTAGGGTATCCAATAAATAGACATTTATTAGACTTACCATCCAATTTGTCTAATACATTCCGCTTCACATAAGCAGGATAACCTCATATCTTCAAGTAAGATAAATGAGGTTTCTTACTATTCCATATCTCATATGGAGTAGTAGAGACTACCTTGGTTGAGACTCTATTTAGCAAGTAAAAAGTTGTCTGAAGTGTATAGCCCTAAAAGGACTGGAAAAGATTCACGTGATTCATCATCGACCTGACCATGTCCAACAAGGTTCGGTTTCACCTCTCAGATACACCATCAAGCTATGGTGTATACGGCGGAGTCCATTGAGATAATATACCATTGTCCCTCAGATAATCTAGAAACTCTTGACTCAGGTATTCACCACCTCAATCCGATCAAAGTATTTTAATACTCTTGCCAAGTTGTTTCTCTACTTAATTTCTGAATTCTTTGAACCTTTCAAAGGCTTCAGACTTGTGTTTCATCAAGGACACATACCCACACCGTGAGTGATCATCGGTGAAGGTAATGAAGTAGCTATAGCCTTCTAGAGCTTTAGTTGACATAGGTCCGCATACATCAGTATGTATTAGACCAAGCAACTCTCCCACCGGTTCACCTTTTCCAGTAAAAGGTAACTTGGTCATCTTGCCCTTTAAGCATGATTCACATGTATCGTATGAATCTAATTCAAATGATTCTAGAATTCCACATCGGTGTAATTCGGACATGCATTTCTTGCTCACACAGCCAAGACAACAATGCCACATATAGGAGTCTAATTGATTATCTTTTCGAGCATGCTTGTTGCTCGCTTCGATATTGAAAATGTCACTGGATACGTCCAATGTATAAATATCATTGCTTAAAGATCTAGTCCCATGAAGAACACCATTCAAAGTTATGTAACAATAATTATTATTAAAAGTTAAATGGTACCCATTTCTATTTAAACAAGAAATAGAAATGATGTTCTTTATCAACGAAGGAACATAAAAATAATTGTCAAGTTCTAAGGCAAGTCTTGTAGGGAGTTTCAAAGAATATATTCCGATGGTGAGTGCAGCAACCTTTGCTCCATTCCCAACACATAAATTTGACTCTCCCTTGATGAGTCTTCTTCTATTCCTTAGCCCATGTATGTTATTACATATATGTAAACCACACCCGGTATCCAATACTCAAGTATCTAAGGAAATAGAATGACATTCAATAACGAAGATATCTGAAGAAGATGGGGAATCAGATGCCTTATTCTTTTTCACGGACTCAAGATAAATCTTGTAGTTTCTTCGCCAATGACCCTCCTTGCCACAATGATGACAAGTTCCCTTTTGAGCTGGTTCTGCCTTTTTAGCCTTTTTCTTCTTCCCCTTCTGTTGTTCCTTTGACTTCCTCTTAGAACCTTTCTTCGAGGAATCAACTAACAACATTGTCCCCTGCTCATGCTTCATAAAGGCTCCACAATCTTTAGCATATTGAGCAGTACCACAGATGAACCTTTTTGCATCTCAGAGGTGAAGAAGAGCTTGGAGACTTCAAACCTTTCGGATCTCACTTGCTCATCAAACAACTCATAAAGATGAAAGACTATGGTATGACCATCCATATGCTCATGCTACTTCCGCAACTCAGGTACCATCACGGCTAGCATGATGCAACTCACTAGTTCAGAATCACTCACATGTTTCTGATGGGCCAAAAATTGGTCCGGAGTTGCATCATCACTAGAACGGGCGGGAAGAGGCACTTTGAGGACATACGTAAGCTTTTTAGCCTTTAGAATAATTCTCAAGTTTCTAAGCCAGTCCAAGAAGTTCGGCCCAATTAATTTATTCGAATCCAAAATTGAGCGCAAATTCAAAGATATCATGATCAAGCGATTAAGCTAGAAATACAAATTGAGCATATATGAGAAAATGATTTTAAAATGTATCAAGATACATTTATAAAATATCATTCATTTTTCAAAATTCAAAAACCCTCAAAATTAATTCGGGAGATCGTAGGGCCATCTCCGAATGGGCTGATATCCAACATAGATAAGAACAACCTTGTAGTGAGTCCAACAAGCCATTCTTAGCTATGATGGTAGGTATCAAGTATACTGATTACATATCACGTATATGACTATCACAATGTCCTATCAACTAATTGAATGCTCACACATACATTGGGTTGTTAACACATTAACAAGTATGCATCATATGCATAGCACCCAACTTCACCTCTCTTCACACCGACCTTGGAGTGAGTCCAACAAATTGATGCTCCAAGTTAGAGCCGACCCATTAATCGCGAAATAGTTTTAATATCGTTAGAGCGCATTCAACCAATTAGCCAGGCTTGGAGTGAGTCTAACAACCCAAACTAACGATTGACCTCTGACTCTTACCATATTAGTGTTAAACTATTCCAATGATTTGAACATGTACAGATTCAAGCCGGGCTTGGAGTGAGTCTAACAACCCAAACAAGAAATGAAACTCTGGTTCTAACCATATTAATGGAAGGTGTAGTCTTTAATATTGTGTAAGGGTTTTCAGGTCTCATCCTCCTTTTCATGCAAATAACTATTATTTACATGACATGACACACATGACATACATCTACATGTCACAACACGCATGACATAATGTTATGCATCTAATGCAATTACATGACATACAATTATGACATGTACAAATAGTTTTTTTATTTGTCATAACTAATTTTGGAAATAAAATATGTTCGAGATTCGATTTCTTAAATCAAATCTTGATTAAATTAGGAAATAAATTTCTAAATCTAATCACATATTTTATTTATGGAAAATATTAATTAAGGAAATTCAAATTTAATTTAGGAAACAAATTTTCTAAATTATAATTTCCTAATCACATTAGAAAATTTCCAATTTGAATTTCTTTACTAATTAAAATTTCCATAATTATTTATAAACTTTCCAAAAGTAGAAATTTCCAAAAATTCAATTATGACTATCGCAAAACAATTTTACAATTATGTCGAAACACAGTCGGGCTCTGATACCATTGTTGGGTTTCCCCGGCACCGATGTGGGTGTTGTGTTCGAGCACGTTTCATAAACATGCACACAACGGAAGCAAAAAAAGTAATAAAATATTTATTACAACACACACACCACACGCATGCAAACAATACAACATGTGTAGACATAATTGCCATTTCAAATTTTGCAATAAAGGAAAACTACTCTAGGTATACCTGACTGATTACGTGAAGCGGGAATGGCATTAACCGAGTGACACTTGCAAGTCTCACCTCTATCCGTATCCATGCCAAGTATCGTCGGGATAGCATCACAAAGCCACGAGCCCTGTCTTTTCACGAGATACTAGTCTCAAATCGAAGACATTGTGATCGAGAGATGATCACAATCTGAATCAAATTTGGATCCAAAAATTGAGTTCCACGAACTCGCTTCTTGGAAGTAGTTTTCGTCAACTGATTGACGAAACTTCATTCTTCCACTAAAGAGAATTGTTTGGTATCCAATCCTTGGCAAGGAAGTCGCTACCGGAGTTCCAAATGCTGGCTAAATGATGCTCTCATCATAAAGGACTCAAGTTGTCCAAGAGGGAAGCTAGGTGGAGGAAGGTGGTCAGCCAATCAAAGATGGTCATGATAAATAAGGTGAGTGCGTGGCATCGACGGTGGGGTTGTTGGCCGACTACGACTGGTTGAGGTGGGAGGTGGTAGGCAAGCTTGTGGCTAGGCACACAAGTAAAGGAGAGAGAGTGGGGAGAAAATGGCTAGGGTTTCGCAAACCTTGAACCAATTAATTCCAAAACCCTTAAGCCGTATTTTTATAGAGAACATATTCTCCTAACGATTATTAGTTCATAAACAAAATCCGTTAACCCTCTCCAACAACTTAAGTTAAAATAAACCAAACTGCGTTGGTCAATTTTAAGTTAAAATGAACCGAACCAATTTCGGTTCATTCGTTTAAAACAAACCAAACTCCTTTATTTTATTTTCCACCATTGGATTAGAACTAAACTAATTTGGTTCATCCATCATGTCTTCATAAGACTCGACTCATCCACGCTTTCGTTGTGACTGAAATAATTTCATGCTCGCTCTTTGTTTGGTCCAACCAAACCATGTCTCTCCCGATCTAAGAAACCTAATCTCAAGCTCGTTTTAAATCCTTCGGATTACACTCATAGTGTGTGTGACCAAATAGGTTCCCGATTTATGTTGGTCATCTATAATTAACCATTAATTATAGAATGATCATGAGTGGCACCTAGTAGTACATCATGATCCCCAATTAATCGGAAAATCAACGGTTGATCCCAAACACTTTTGAAGCCCTTCAGCAGCTACAGTGAAATGTGCCCCATTCCCTTCACTCATCTTATACCCACTTGGTTCAAGACATGGTTTATGTGTCAGTCCCTACTAGGCTGACCACGTCATACCTAGCCCAAGTATTACTTTCTCATCCTACGGATTCTAGTTACTATACATGTATCCAAGAGTACCATACTCTAAACATGTAATGCTTTGGCTAAAGACTTTAGTAACAATCCGACGAGATGTCATAGGGTATACATCTCCTTGCAAGGAGTGGTGAATCCTCTGTAGGCTATTCAAACACTTTCAGCCACTTTGACTTGTACCCAATCATCCCGGGTCCACATCTCCTCGAAGATGTTTGCTTAAGATGTCAAAGCATAAGTCTACATGACCAAGATGACTTGAATATCGCAAGTCGAATGAACATCACTCTTAAGCTGCAGTAAGAACTTCATTGACATATCCATATATGCAGAGAACCATATGAAGTCTTATAGCTAGTCACTCCAATGAACTAATTACCATAACTAGCATCCACAATTAACTCCGGACATCCCAATGTCTCCAACCAGTGAGAAATAGTTGCTAGAATAAACGAAAGAGTATAACTTGTGCTAGTCTTAACAGAATTGATGGTGCCCAAAAACATCAATTCATCGACTAGGGATAATTCCAATACATCACAATTACACATGTAGAGATACTCACTAGTTGTGATCCAATCACAAATTCTCTCATGCTGTGAATCGTATTGCAGACATTCAGTAAATGAGTTTAAGCTCCAATCAAATATATGAAAATATTTATACTCAAATAGTGAATCTTCATTTATCCAATAAATGGTACAACCATAAGGTGATTGTCTTAAGAAATCTGTAACGCCCGCCCTTCCCGTCCTCCTAACACACATCCTATAGATGGGCGGCGCGCTACGCGATCATATAACAACATATAAAGGTCTTAGCAATTTATTTAACTAAACATGTATTAACCATTTCAAGGTTCATAAAAAAAAACATGAGTAACAACCATAGAAAGCATTAACATCTCCTAACAGTTTACACATAAACTGAAAATCATGCATAAGTCCGTATATGAAAAATGATCTCGTCCACCATGCCACTGCCACACACATCTTCGCCCCTCCTCCTGCTCCCTTTAAGTTATCCATTCCTTGCCCTTTTCTACAGTACAAGGAAAGTAAACTGTAAGCACATAGACTTAGTAAGGTCCTTTCCTACTCACAAAAACATGCATCATGAATTAAACGTAAAGAAATGACATGTTCGTTTAAACAACATATGAGCACAGCATTTATTTAAAGTAAAGACATGATCAATTTAGGAAAAGAACATAAACTTAGCATTTTCATCGCAAAAGTACATTGTCTCTAAACATGATAATTTGATGAACATAAAATGGTATATGCAGGATGCTCTTTGAAAACATATAGTTTATATACTTAAACATAATCTCAACATATTGGGCCCGACATTGTACCACATACATCATTCGTGCACATCCTAAATAGATCCGAGGTAGCTAATTCCGAACCTACTAGGTTACTAGGTCCGTACTATGTCCGTCGACCTAGGGGCAACTTGGAGCCCATCCCGTGGACCTTGTTAGGGTCCGGTAAAAGCTATGCATAAAGTAAAATAACATACATGTTCTTTGTCTTAAAGAGTGTTCTTGTCCCCACTCTTAGGGAAAACATTTCTTAGACATTTCATATACGTGAGTCATGCCTAACATGGGTGAAAACATAAGCATGTAGCATAGCATAAATCGGCACGAGTACAATTTAACATGGCATAAGGTAGTGACACAAGGAAAATTAAGCTAACATAAATAGAAATCATCATCTAACATGCATAACGTGGAAGAATTTCAACAAGAATAATTTCTCTAATTTTATTAGCCGAACCTTCTACACATAGTTCTAGATTCATAATAGTCTAGATGAATAATAATTAGTAATAAGATAATGAAAATAAAAAAAATGAACACAGTACTATATTAACGAATCAATAAAAAAACAAAGATCATATAAAAAGACGAACGACATCTTGCCATTTATCTAGCCTTCTAGCTGGCAATACCATATGTTTAATTTGTCTTGGGCAGGTATAGTAACTAGATACAAATTAATCATGCATTGGAAGATGATGCTCTAACACTTGACAATTAGCATTTATATGATTTCGAAATAGTCCCCGAGTTAGCATACAACATTACATCGTAAGCACTTATACTGCAGGTGAGGGGATACTTACCTATAAATCTAAACACACCTATATAATCTCATCAAAACATTTAACATGATCATACTTCCAAAATTCATATAGGAAGCCTTTCAAGACATGCAATCATGCTCTTTGTCCCCAAAACTTATAGGGGAAACATCTTTGCGATCTTATGTCTTGCTTCAACATGAAATATACTTAAAATACCTAAAAATCTAAACAAACATAATCTGGATAGAACATATAAATTCGAATAAAACATGGTGATAGAAGTTAAATGGGCATATCAAAGAGTTACTTATGCTATAGGTGAAAGATAGCATCTTTGTGATCTTAGATCTTGCTTAAAAAGACATATACTTTAACTGTAAATCTGATCACACACATATATCATCTGATCCAAACATATAATCTTTAAAACATAGAAAAAAAAGCTATATAAAATAATCGAAGAGCTACTTGTACTGCAGGTGAGAGATACTTACAACGAATCGGATCAGAAACTCGAGATAAAGAAGTTTAAAAATTACTCCTTTCCAATCAACGAGTTATGTCACCCCTCATACCAATTTGGAGCCTATCAGCTCCAGCACAAGAAAGCATTTTGTTGATACGAAGGACATGGAATGGGTGGACCCTCACTCTTAGATGGAAAGCATCCTTTCCCGCAAATTTTGTCATGTACTTATTGCATGCAATGCGAGCAGCCTCAAGAGCTTCACTGGTAACATTTTCCTTCTCCCAACTCACCAGGTGCACACAGAAAGAGAACTCATCAACCCCTTTTTTTCTTCATTCCAACATCATAAATCCTAATCTTCGGATCAGGAACACCATGGCAGTGCCGTGATTTAGGATATGATTTGTTCTTAATTTGATGATAACAACGTGCAGGTCTCCTGCCCATCTTTCCAACGAAGCCGAAGGGCGAGATCCGTGCCGAGAGAGGTGTGGGCATCGGCATTGGAGAGAGGAAGAGAGAGGCGGCGTGGGAATTTTGGAAAAAAGAGATATATATAAATTAGAATTTTTCTTAACCTAATTATCCCCTTAAATGATCAACTAGATTAATCAACTTCTTTCTTTTTTTCTACCAATATATATATTCTGTTATATCAGTAATCTTATGACTTAGTAGTGGGAAGTCTTTTCCCTCAAATCAACGGTTCATGGTTCAAGGCTCGACTATGAACTATTTATTCATTTTTTTCCTTTTTTTTTAATTTCTTGTTAATCCTTTTTATTTGTCGAGTCAATCTACTTTTTCTCATGTAATCAATTAGAACTAATTGTTCTTAAACTTTTATTACATTTGTCATCCTGTTTTATTTTTACTTTTACATCATATTGCCAGTTCGATTATTATCTTTTATTTATCGTTATTCTGTATCTGAACTTTTCCTTGAATATATATATATATATATATTTCCTTTAAATAAAAATATAGTAACTAAAATTTGGGATGTTACAATCCCTTATACCTTATAAAAGTTTCATCCTCGAAACTTAGAACAACTCAGGGTACTTTTTCTTCATGTCGTCCTCACATTCTCAGGTGGCTTCTTCGTATCGTTGACTTTGCCATAGGACCTTCATTAAGGGTACTTCTTTATTCCTTAGTCTTTTGACTTCTCGGTCTAGTATCCAGATAGGTCGACTTTCATAGCTCAGGTCCTCTTGAATTTGTACTGTTTGTGGCTCGACCACTTGGTCGGTACTGGAAATGCACTTCTTAAGCATCGAGACATGGAACACATTGTGAATAGCAGACATCTCCTGAGGTAGTCCTAGCTCGTAAGCTACCTTGCCAACAATTTTCAGGATCTTGTACGGTCCTACGTATCACGGACTTAGCTTTCCTTTCTTCCCGAATCTCATTATTCCTTTCATAGGAGCTACCTGGAGAAATACCAAATCTCCGACATTGAATTCCAAAGGTCTACGTCGTTGATCCGCATAGTTCTTCTCCCGGCTCTGAGCAGTCTCTATTCTTTGATGGATATTCTGTATCGCTCGGCTGGTGTCGTCGATGAAATCCGTCCGAAGTCCCATCTCTTTCTTCTCACCACCTTCGTACCAACAGATCGGAGACCTACATCTCCTCCCATATAATGCTTCATAAGGTGTCATTCCGATGGTCGCTTGGTAGCTATTATTGTAAGAGAATTCCGCTAAACATAAGTAGCGGCACTAACTCCCTTTGAAAACCAAGGCACAAGCTCGTAACATGTCTTCCAGTACTTGGTTCACCCTTTCTGTTTGCCCATCTGTCTGAGGATGAAAGGAGGTACTGAAACGCAGCTTCGTGTCAAGTGCCTTATGAACGCATCCCCAAAACTGTGAAGTGAAGCGACCATCCCTATCTGAAATGATGGTCTTGGGAATACCATGCAGTATGATGATTTCCTTAGCATATAATTGAGCCAGTTGCTCAATCGAATATGTCATCTTGATCGCTAGGAAATGAGCTGACTTTGTCAATCTGTCAACGATAACCCATATAGCATCATATCCGTTCGTAGTCCTGGGAAGACCTGAAATGAAATCCATAGAGATGTCTTCCCATTTCCACTCCGGAATTTTGATCAGTTGCAGAACTCCTCCAGGGCTCTGGTGTTCTGCTTTAACTTGGCGGTGTCGTGCATCGACGCGTGCTAAGCTACGTCCCTCTTCATACCAGACCACCAGAACTTCTCTTTCAGGTCTTCATACATTTTGGTGGATCCCGGATGCATAGAATAGGGGTTCTGTGAGCCTCCTCTAATATCTTTTTGTGTAGTTCCGGATCGTTAGGGATACATAACCGATCCCTAAGGTTTAATACTCTACTATTGGCGATACGGAAACCCTCCCCTTTTCCTTCTAGGATCTCCTGCTTGATCCTCTAGAGACTTGGATCATTACTTTGTTTTGCTAATATGTCATCGAATAGTGCTGGTATTATTTCCATGGTCGAAAGCTACCCAGAAATAACCTCGATTTCATAGCGCATAATTTCCTTCTCTAGCGGTCGAGACAATACCGATAAGGACATCAGGGTGGCACTGGACTTCCTACTGAGTGCATCGACCACTTTGTTTGCCTTGCCAGGATGTTAAAGGATCTCACAGTCATAGTCCTTCACGAGCTCCATCCATCTGCGTTGTCTCATATTGAGGTCCTTCTGAGTGAAGAAATACCGCAGACTCCGGTGATCCATATAAATCTTGCACTGTGCTCCATACAGATAATGCCTCCATACCTTGAGAGTGAAGACCATAGCTGCTAGCTCTAAATCGTGAGTGGGATAGTTCTTTTCATGTTCCTTGAGTTGCCTAGAAGCATAGGTAATAACTTTACCCCTCTGCATAAGTACAACTGTGAGTCCCAATCTGAAGGCATCGTTGTACATGTCGAAGCTCTTGTCGTTCTCTGGGAGAGTAAGGATTGGAGCACTTGTAAGTCTCCTTTTCAGCCACAAGAAACTCTTCTAACATTCCTCCATCCATACATACTTCTTCTTGAGAATCACATAGGTGCTGCTATTCTGGCGAAGTCTTCTACGAATTTCCGGTAATAGCCCGCTAATCCGAGAAAACTCCTCACTTCACTAGCATTCTTTGGCCTGCTCCAGTTACTCACAGCTTCAATCTTTCTTGGGTCTACAATAACTCCGTCTTTGGATATAATATGACCCAGAAAAGATACTTGATCGAGCCAGAATTCACATTTGGAGAACTTGGCATATAGTTGCTTTTCTTGAAGAATCTGTAATACCATCTTCAGGTGTTCGGCATGCTCTTCTTGATTTCTCGAATATATCAATATATAGTCGATGAAAATGATTACAAATTTATCGAGGAATGCAAAGAATACCCGATTCATCAGATCCATGAACATAGCAGGTGCATTCGTCACTCCGAAGGGCATAACTACGAACTCATAATATCCGTATCTTGTTCGAAAAGTCATCTTTGGTATATCATCTGGTTTCACTTTCACTTGGTGATAGCCAGACCTCAGGTCAATCTTAGAGAAGACAGTGGCACCCTTTAGATGGTCGAATAGGTCGTCAATCCATGATAAAGGGTACTTGTTCTTGATCGTCACATTATTTAGCGCTCGGTAGTCTATGCACATCCGCATAGACCCATCTTTCTTCTTCACCAACAGTACTGGAGTTCAGTAACCACATGCATAAGAGCAGGTGGGGGTACTGTCTCATCGACTCTATTACTACGTCTTCCATATATTACTATCTCATCGACCCTATTATTATGTCTTTCAGCCATGCTTATCTTCATATATTATAATAAGGATAGTATAAGATTATCATTCATAATTTATGCATTATTTAAACTAAAGGCTAGCATAAGATCATCCTACATATATTCATGCATATTTAAGCTAAACGCATTTCTTATCATACATGAACAGAAATAGAGCAGGCATAGAATTTCTTACTTGGAGTGGCAGGATTTGGAGCTTGATGTGTGTGTAGTGGAAAGGCAGATCTGCTCTGATACCACCTGTAACGCCCGCCCTTCCCATCCTCCCAACACACATCCTATAGACGGGCGGCGACGCTACACGATCATACATTCATGGATATAACAGTGGAAGCATTTAAAAACTTTACAACTTTTAACTCTAATTACATTAACCCAATCAATCTAACAATTTAATCATGGTAAAAGGTCTTAGCAATTTATTTAACTAAACATGTATTAACCATTTCAAGGTTCATAAAAATAAACATGAGTAATAACCATAGAAAGCATTAACGTCTCCTAACAGTTTACACATAAACTGAAAATCATGCATAAGTCCGTATATGAAAAATGATCTCGTCCACGATGCCACTGCCACAAACATCTTCGCCCCTCCTGCTGCTCCATTTAATTTATCTATTCCTTGCCCTTTTTAAAGTAAAGGAAAGTAAATCAGAAGCACATAGGCTTAGTAAGGTCCTTTCCTACTCACAAAAACATGCATCATGAATTAAACGTAAAGAAATGACATGTTCGTTTAAACAACATATGAGCACAACATTTATTTAAAGTAGAGACATGATCAATTTAGGAAAAGAACATAAACTTAGCATTTTCGTCGCAACAGTTCATTGTCTCTAAACATGATAATTCGATGAACATAAAATGATATATGTAGGATGCTCTTTGAAAACATATAGTTTATATACTTAAACATAATCTCAACATATTGGGCCCGACATTGTACCACATACATCATTCGTGCGCATCCTAAATAGATCCGAGGTAATTAATCCCGAACCTACTAGGTTACTAGGTCCGTACTATATCCGTCGACCTAGGGGCAACTTGGAGCCCATCCAGTGGACCTTGTTAGGGTCCAGTACAAGCCATGCATAAAGTAAAATAACATACATGTTCTTTGTCTTAAAGAGTGTTCTTGTCCCCACTCTTAGGGAAAATATTTCTTAGACATTTCATATACGTGAGTCATGCCTAACATGGGTGAAAACATAAGCATGTAACATAGCATAAATCGGCACGAGTACAATTTAACATGGCATAAGGTAGTGACATAAGGAAAATTAAGCTAACATAAATAGAAATCATCATCTAACATGCATAACGTGGAAGAATTTCAATAAGAATAATTTCTCTAATTTTATTAGCCGAACCTTCTACACATAGTTCTAGATTCATAATAGTCTAGATGAATAATAATTAGTAATAAGATAATGAAAATAAAAAAAATGAACACAGTACTATATTAACGAATCAATAAAAAAATAAAGATCATATAAAAAGATGAACGAAATCTTGCCATTTATCTAGCCTTCTAGCTGGCAATACCATCTGTTTAATTTGTCTTGGGCAAGTATAGTAGCTAGATACAAATTAATCATGCATTGGAAGATGATGCTCTAACACTTGACATTTAGCATTTATATGATTTCGAAATAGTCCCCGAGTTAGCATACAACATTACATCGTAAGTACTTATACTGCAGGTGAGGGGATACTTACCTATAAATCTAAACACACCTATATAATCTGATCAAAACATATTCTTTATCATTTATCAAGCATTTAACATGATCATACTTCCAAAACTCATATAGGAAGCCTTTCAAGACATGCAATCATGCTCTTTGTCCCCAAAACTTATAGGGGAAACATCTTTGCGATCTTATGTCTTGCTTCAACATGAAATATACTTAAAATACCTAAAAATCTAAACAAACATAATCTGGACAGAACATATAAATTTGAATAAAACATGGTGATAGAAGTTAAATGGGCATATCAAAGAGTTGCTTATGCTATAGGTGAAAGATAACATCTTTGTGATCTTAAATCTTGCTTAAAAAGATATATACTTTAACTGTAAATCTGATCACACACATATATCATCTGATCCAAACATATAATCTTTAAAACATAGAAAAATAAGCTATATAAAACAATCGAAGAGCTACTTGTACTGCAGATGAGAGATACTTATAACGAATCGGATCAAAAACTCGAGATAAAAAAGCCTAAAAATTACTCTTTTCCAATCAACGAGTTATATCACCCCTCATACCAGTCTGGAGCCTATCAGCTCCAGCACAAGAAAACATTTTGTTGATAGGAAGGACATGGAATGGGTGGACCCTCACTCTTAGATGGAAAGCATCCTTTTCCGCAAATTTTGTCATGTACTTATTGCATGCAATGCGAGCAGCCTCAAGAGCTTCACCGGTAACATTTTTCTTCTCCCAACTCACCAGGTGCACACAGAAAGGGAACTCATCAACCCCTTTTTTTCTTCATTCCAACATCATAAATCCTAATCTTTGGATCAGGAACACCATGGCAGTACCGTGATTTAGGATATGGTTTGTTCTTAATTTGACGATAACAACGTGCAGGTCTCGTGCCCATCTTTCCAACGAAGCCGAAGGACGAGATCCGCGCCGAAAACCAGAGAGGTGTGGGCGTCGGCGTTGGAGAGAGGAAAGAGAGAGGCAGTGTTGGAATTTTGGGGAAAAGAGATATATATAAATTAGAATTTTTCTTAACCTAATTATCCTCTTAAATGATCAACTAGATTAATCAATTTCTTTCTTTTTTTCTTCCAATAGATATATTCTGTTTTATTATACTCATTGGTAATCTTATCACTTAGTGATGAGAAGCTTATTCCTCCAAATCAACGGTTCATGGTTCAAACCTCGATTACGAACTATTTATTCATTTTTTTCTTTTTTTTTTAATTTCTTGTTAATCTTTTTTATTTGTCGAGTCACTCTGCTTTTTCTCATGTGATCAATTAGAACTAATTGTTCTTAAACTTTTATTACATTTGTCATCCTGTTTTATTTTTACTTTTACATCATATTGCCAGTTTGATTATTATCTTTTATTTATCGTTATTCTGTAGTTGAACTTTGCCTTGAATATATATATATATATATATATATATATATATATATATATATATATATATATATATATATATATATATATATATATATATATATATATATATATATATATATATATATATATATATATTTCCTTTAAATAAAAATATAATAATTAAAATTTGGGATGTTACAACATCTCTCATATATAACTAACATCTCCACCTCTGTTGTGTCACCGAGAAGGAGATTTATTACTGGTGTATGCATCACTAGAGCTCGTTGAGCTCGCCCCATGGAGTAGGAACTCTAAGATTCCAAACCACGTATATCTTGTGTATTGTGTGCTTGTATTGTGCATTTGTTTCTACTATTATATATTCCGCTGTGTATACTAACAATTGTAGCAAACACGTGATTGAATTCCATCTACATCAATGAGACGCTATTCACCCCCCTCTAGCAGTGTACGATCCCCCAACAAGTGATATCAGAGCTCGGTCGGCTCTAAGAAGAAGAAGACACTTCGATACCTACAAGTGGTATCAGAGCGAGGCCACTCTTCAAAGTTTAACAGCTAAGGGAGCATGCTAGAGGAAAGAATATGGAGTTTGAAGAAAAATTGGGATGGGATATCGTCACTCTGGTTCCATATGCATTCCATGGATGAGAAGTCTTCAATCAATGGAAGACAAGGATTCAAGAATTCATAATGATGAGGGACTTCGAAGATTGGGTCATCTTGATGGAAGGATTCAAATATCCAAGAGGGTCGAATGAAGGATTCCTCAAGATGAAGAAGTGGACCGAAGAACAATTCTAAGAACTCAAGAAAAATAAAAAGGTAATAAAATTCTTGGTTGATTTAATTCCTAATGATATTTTATGTATTTTAGGTGATTACATGGATGCCAAAGAGCTATGGAGCAAGTTGATAAAATTCCATGAGGAGCCTCACTCGGTCCAAGAAGATATGGTAGAAGAGGAGTGCTCATCCTCTCAAGCTTAAGAAGAATGTGGATCATCATCCCAAGAGCTTGAGGATTCGGAGATTGAAAGGGAATCAACATCCGAATCGCAAGAAGTGGAAGAAGTAGAGGAAGCCTCCACCTCTAGGATCGAGGGGGAGGAGAGGCAATCTTCTATCCCGGAGCAAAATCAAGAGGAAGCCTCTACTTGTGGAAAAGAATAAGAATCCAACCAAGAATCTTCCACCACCGACCTAGGTAACTCAAGCATTTCAATTAAAAAAAAATCATATTGTATGCTTTGAATGTAGGGAATATGAGCACTATAAGAGCAAGTGTCCTAAGAATGTCAAGAAGGCTCAACCGGTGCCAATGATCAAGGATGCCGATGTCCCTACTAGGAAGAGCAAGGAGTATGTTGTGTGCTTCAAATATCATCAAAAGGGACATTATAGAAGCCAATGCCCTAAGGGAAGATAAGCCTCCAAGGTCCAAGAAGTAGTATCACATGTAGGGGGAGCTTCTAAAGCAAATTCTAAGGTATATTCTATTAATGCACATTCAAGTTTTAAGGTTAAAAAGCATGCTAGGGATATTTTTAATTCACTTGCTATTCATCATGATACAAAGCATGCTAAAAACAAATATTTTTTTTAGGTGCTAAAAGTTATAATTTTCTGTATAAGTATAAACCTAGATCCAATAACTCTAGACCCATTCTATCGAGGGAATATATTAGAAAGGTAGAGGATCATCTAGACATTAATCCTAAGAATCATAGACATATGCCTAAAAAAAAGAACCATTCCCAAAAGATCAATGAACAATCAAAATTGGGAAAATTAAAATTAGAAAACCAAGGCTTGAGGTCAAGGCTTGAAAAATTGAAAAAACCCCAAGAAAAAATGACAAACTCATTTAAGGGGTATAATGGTCAAAACTTAAGGTCTAGAAAACAAGAACCAACAAAAGAAAGATTTGTGTGACAAACTTAAGCCCAAGGAGACCTATCATAGAGTTCCATTCGATTATGGAACCACTCATAGGTCTAGGAAAGTCAAGGTTAATAAGGAAGTCATCCCTAAGGTTAATCAAGGTAAGTGTCTAGTGGCCAAGGTTTCCATGAAACCTAAGAAGACCACTAAGAAGGTCACAAGGGAAGTTATCCCTAGAGTTGACCAAGACAAGACCCAATTGACCAAGGATTTCAAGCCAAAAAGGGTCATTAGGAAGGTATCTAAGGAAGTTATCTCTAGCGAATATCTTGTAAACCCAAGAAGCTCCAATAGGTATTGGGTTCCTAGGAGCATGATTCCCTCATGCTAAATGGGTTAGGGTGTGTCAACCCTAAGTGGATAGGTAGTTAACCTAACCATGGTAAAGTTAGCATTTTAGGACATTTTCAAGATTATGTGATACCTTGGAAATGAAGGTTGAATTTATATCCTAAAAGATTTTAAGATGTGCCAATTAAATTTGAGAGTTTTGAAAAATTGATCAAATTGGCATAATTAAGGTTTAAAGGTCATAGTGTGTCATTTTGAATTTTTGGCACACTTGGGAGATAAGTAGTAATATGCCAAAATGAACTTAATCCCAACAAATAGCAACTAATGCTAAAATTTAGGTATTCTTATACCTCTACTTTTTATGTGCCATAATTTGTTTGTCATATGTCATGTCATGACATCATTCTTATTTTTATCATATAAAATGTCATAATAATGTTTAGGATTATTTTTAATGTCATGTATACTTAGATTGTATTTATGTGTTATGACATCATGATTATTGACACATGTTCTTAATTATGTTATCATTTATGTCATAATCATCATTCATACATTAATTAAAATTGATTTAAGGACTATGACATGATTTGAATGACGTGTGTGTTTTCATACACCATAGACACAAATGAGTTAAGTTTAAGGTGCATAGTTCTTGCTTCTAGATGAACTCAAACTCATCTTATACCATGGATGAATCATGAGGAAAGCTTATGTATAAGTCATATGCATTAAGCCCATAGATCATTGTCCAATATAAGGTTTTAAAATCATTTCAAAATTACGTTGAAAAATCTTAGTGTAGTCTATCTTTTGATAGAAGTCGCCATTGAAGAAGTTGATACAAAATAGGTCAAAAAAATTGAAGTTATCAATAGTTTTGAATTTTGTATCAATCTTAATATTTAATGGGTATTTTATTTTTCAAATATTTTTCACCTATTATGATTGTTACAAGTATTATACATATGAAGTTTCACTATTTTTCAAATTACGTATAATTACTTATGTATTTTTGAATTTCAATTTTTGAACCTGATATCTGCACATGTGGAAATCAATCGACTGCCATGGATGGCAGTCGACTGGCGTCAAGGGCAGTCGACTGTTGACTGCCAAAGTCGACTGCCAGTGTTGATTTTGGGTAAACAAGGATGTTTAGCCCCATGTTTTAGCTATGTCAAGCTATTCTATCTGCTCATAACCCTAGGATATACTTTGAAAAGCATTGGAA
This sequence comes from Wurfbainia villosa, assembly GCA_025175895.1. Lineage (NCBI taxonomy): Eukaryota > Viridiplantae > Streptophyta > Magnoliopsida > Zingiberales > Zingiberaceae > Wurfbainia > Wurfbainia villosa. The sequence goes on along the minus strand of CM046004.1, from coordinate 19,949,657 downwards.
GGGTGAAAAACTATTGAATATGAATTAGAAGAGTTGTTTGGGGTGATGTATCAATTTTAAGGTGTGTGAAAGTTCAAGTTTGAACTGTTGCCCTTAATTTTGATGGTTTAGGGCTCCTATAGGCTTAGGGAATCTCCAAGGACATTGTTGGTGCAATGATCAAGGGGGAGCAAGCCTTTAGGGGGAGGTTATTGATCATGAGATGATGGATGTATTTTTCCTCATAAGGAGGAGAATTTGGAGAATTGGGAGAAAAATTAGAGAATGAGGATTGCCTCTCATTTAGTGATATGAGACTTATCACTAGGAAGAATGAAGGCATCCTAGATATTTTTGGACCAAGGGGAAGATTGTAAGATCTCATTGGATATGAGACATTGATATCCTTGGGGAGAGCCTTTTTGAAGTATGTCAAAAAGGAGGAGAATGTGAGGTTGCCCAATTTGGAGAATTGGGAGAGTTTGATTAGTTTGAGTTACGTGGCCTAACTCAAAGGTTTTGTGGTTAAAGGTTTGTTATTTTTTGTCAAACATCAAAAAGGGGGAGATTGTCAATGCAATCAGCCCAGGTCACGATTAACCAGACTTGAGTTTGACTCGAGTAGTATTTTGATATTTGACGATGAGTTGACCATTGTTTGATAATGGGTTGACTATATCGTTGACATGTGGTTGACCATATGATGGAGAATTCCAAGTGGCATGGAAAGTCCAAGTCATGGGTACTTGGCATGGAAAGTCCAAGCATGGGTTTTGGCATTTGGAAAGTCTAATATGGAGTTGGCAAGGGAAGTCCAAGGGTATGATATTGGCGGCGTAAAGTCCAAGCGGTAGTCTTGGCAGCATAAGTCCAATGTTCGGCGGCGTAAAGTCCAAGCGTGTGTCTTGGCAGCGTAAGCCCAAATGTACCTTGGCAGTGTAGACCCGGTTAGCATAACAATAGCCGATGGAAGCACCTGAAGGCTAGCATATGGATGAACAAGTCATGGATGACACCGAGGGATCCAATAGGCGTGAGATTGATAGAGATGGCTAGAAGGCTTAGGTCTAGGCTAAGGGTGGTCTAGCAAGTATGAAGGGATCATAATTGGGGTAAACCTCATGGTTGAGGTTTGTCAGTCGATTGGGGTTATGGACTAGTTGACTAGTCAAGTGTTTGGACACTTGGCAGCCGAGTTGACTTTGAGCAGTCGACTGGGATAATGACCAACCGACTGGTCAGGAGTCGACTGGCGATCGACTACGATCGAGTTGAGGCCACAGACGCAAGGTGCCTCGACTGACCTTGAGCAATCGACAACCATGGAGGGCAGTAAACTGTTAGTTTTGGTCACGGGCATAGAACCTTCGGTGACGCGGTGGTTAGTCGACTCGAAGCATCGATCGATTCTTTGGGAAGGCGTCGAGAAGCATCGCTAGAGGGGGGGTGAATAGCGAGCATAAAATTTTTCGTTTTGTTTGTTCGATATACGAGCAAGCACAGCAGAAAAATAAAAAGATAAGTTTATTTTTACTTGGTTCACAATCCAGCGGTTGCTACTCCAAGGCCCTAACGGTCCTAGACCACGTACGGAGGGAAAAACACTATAAGATCTCCTCCTCGTTAGAGGTAGGAGATAACAATAAAAAAATTGGAAGTACGAGGATGAGGCAACAAGCCTACCTCACCTCGTTATGATTAAAACAAAGAATACAAAAGATATTACTTGCTACTGCTGTCGACGAAGAAGATGGAAGCTTAGCGTCGCATCGGCGTTATGACGGTGTTGGAGCTTTGGCGTTGTAGGAGCACTTGAGAATAATCTTGATTGATATTTGGGTTGGAGTCCTCCTCTCCTTTTATAGAATTTGTCCTTGGAATAAGTCTCCTCATCTTTCGGAACAGATCACGAGGTGGTACCAAATTTTATCGCGAAGTGGTCGCGTCAAACATTATCCATTTTGACCTAGCGTAAAAGGCTGATTCGTCGCCATCAATCGACTGATGCCTTCCATCGATCATCAAGAGCATCACGATCGGCCCAATGGTCGTGATCGACCATCATGTCGCAGCCACTTCCCTGCAATAAGAGGTTAGCACAGAAAATGATAAATGCGACGGTTTCTTACCGTCCGATTTCGACCTAGACCTTCTACAGGAAGTCTTAGTCGGATCGCTGCCTATGGTCATCCCCGTACAGAGGACATGACTTACCATCTCTCACTCACATGAGCTCACCTCAGCATCTACCTTGTAGCTTCTACTTTCGGTCTTCCATCTGATTCCTTCGGCTCCCTCCGAAGTCATCCTGGTGTCGTCCGACCACCACAACTCCCTCCGAGTGTCGCTAACCTTCAGCTCTAGATTTAGCACTTTCTGCACACTTGATTTAGCTCATGAGATAACAATGTAAACTTAACTTTGTGTCTTTGTCATAATCAAAATACAGGTTCGATTATATGGTGCCCCTGCACCAACAATCTCCTCCTTTTTGATTTATGACAAACCAACACAAAGTTAAGAGAAATTAAAGCATAAAACAAGTATAGTAAATGATGAATACCATTTCCAAAAACTCCCCCTTAACCAAAACTCCCCCTTAACCCTAGGTGAGTTTTGATAATTTAATTTTCAAAATTAAATTTTGTGTTACTCCCCCTTAACTTTCTCTCTTCTTCCCCTTTTTCTATAAATAAAAAAAAGAGTTGGGGTTTTTTTATATAAAATAGGGGTTTAAAACAACATCGTATATGCATGCATCTAAATAAATCAAATATGAGTCCAAGCATATATCTAATAGTAATTAGATAGATTGGTTCGAGGTGTGTCCCTCTACACTAATAATCTAAAGGTTTATAATATAACCCTTAGGGTTAGTTTGCTCTCCCCCTTAGTCAAATATATGAAGTATAAGAGATGTAGGGGGTGCTAAACTTTGACCTAAAGAGTTGTAAATAGTCGTTAATACAATAGTTGAGAAAATAAGTAGCATTTTGAAAAGGTTATATTTCAATTATCCTTAACATCTCACTCATTCTATGCGTCTCAGAATTTGTTCACCTAATATATTTTGTGAGATGATTTGAAATTGATTAAAGATAGTCAACCTTAGGTTAGATTCGGATTTAACCTTTAGATCATTAAGTAATTTTTTGAGAAACTGGCTTCCATGTCATGGTGAGGCAAAGGGGCCTTCTTTGATCGGAACAACAACCACTCTCTTAGACAAAGCCAAATTCAAGAAAATATCACTTAAGTCACTTAGGTTTACTTCCTGTCTAACTAGTTTAGGATACGGCGAGGTAGCTTCAGCTAGTTTCACTCGGTCAAGTGCACCAAACTAGATACACCTTATCTAGTTCAAATACACGAGACTTTGTTTCCCTAACGTACTATCATCTCGCCGCGTTCTGATACTATGTTGTGAAGAGTTGGCTAACTATTTTCCTTATCTAGCCGTTCTAAAAATTAAAATAAAATATGCAATGGTTTTGTTAAGTAAGCGAGTATACTATTTTAGTGTTAGCTCTCCCTGGACCATTGAACCAATATGGTCTATTCAAATAATGAACTTGATCCTGGGGAATCTAAAACTTATTAGTCCTTATATGTGAGTTCAATAAAACCTTTGGGACCCATGCTTGGACTCTTTGATGACTACGATTCACAATAAACATGTAAGATCTATTCATAGTCGTTGACTTAAATTCGAGTTCGGCTTTGTTGTACATGACTCTTTGGGTTCCAAGTAGTCGGTTAAGGTTCTTAGATCCCAACGTGAACCTTTTCAACCTAGCCTCAACCTCTTGAACTCGGTCTTTCAAGAGAGAATTCTCCTCCTCAAGTTTTTCAACTTGGGTTGAGTTTCCCTCTTGAACTTGACTAGTTGAAGAGGTTAGAGTAGACTCTTGCTTGAGGGTTTCAACCTTCTCAAGTAACAACTCAACCCTAGACTCGGACTTAGTTAACTTCCTAGTAAACATTTTAATTGTAAGGTAAAGTGTACTAATTAAAGAGTGGCTAACCTTGACTTTCCCTTTTGGTCCGGCTTTGAGTTTCCTCTCGAAGTAGTCTTCGGGGTCGGAATCGGAGTTGTAGTTGGACTTGGCTTCGGATTCTGACTCGGACTCTTCCGGTCTTGCCATGTAAGCTATGTCTTCTCTGTTGTCCCAAGTTGCATGGAAGGCTTTCCTTGCTCCCTTTTTCTTTGGTTGGCTCCTTGGCTTGAATTACTCTTTGTTCTCGTTCTTCAATTGCCTTCTTTCTTGTCGAACTATTCTCCGCACAATGTTGACTATTGCGGCCTCCTCTTCAAATTCAGATTCGGATTCATCCTCTTCCTTGGGGGGTGGTTTGTTTGCGACCTTCTTTTTCGAACATGCAAATAAGGCAATACCTTTCTCGGGAGCCAAATTAGACTGTTCATGGAGTTCAAATTCAGAAAATAATTCGTCTAGTCTAAGTTTAGAAAGGTCCTTAGAAACCTTGTAGGCATCGACCATGGATGCCCACAAGGTAGTCCTAGGGAAAGCGTTTAAAGCATACCTTATAAGGTCTCGGTTCTCTACGGCTTGCCCAATCGAGTGAAGACCATTGATGATGTCTTGGATCTGCGCATGTAGTTGGGTGGCGGTCTCACGATCCTGCATCTTTAGATTGTATAGTTTATTTAAGAACAAATCCCTTTTACATACCTTAGCATCGGGTGTTCCTTCGTGTAGCTCGATTAATTTGTTACATAGGTCCTTTGTGCTAATGAAGGGTCCGATGCAGTTGAGTTCCTCCTTGGACAATTTGCATTGCAATATTTGGGTTGCTCTTGCATCGGCTTCGATTTGCCTCTTGGTTGCATTGGTCCACCTGTCGAAGTCCAAGGACTCGCCTTGATCATTGGTGGGTAGAGCAAAGCCGGTTTGGATAATTATCCTAGTCTCAACTTGTGTTTTTAGAAAACACTCCATCCGACCTTTCCAATAATAGAAATCATCTCCGTTAAAGAACGGAGGTCGGGTGGTGCTGAACCCCTCAATGTGAGCCATTAAATATCTTGCAAAACACGAATAAAAACCAAAAGGAATTCCAAGACTTAGTCTTGGATTAGTAATGCGGAAAATAATAAAATAAATAAATAGAAATAAATAAGAAGAATAGGAAACTAACAAAAACAAAAACTTACGACCTTCGATGTCCCCAAAAGGGTACTGTACGTTGGTTTTTGGAGATGGAGAGAGCTTTTTATGAGGATAAACCCTAGTAAGAAGTTTAGATCTTTCAGAGAGCTTTGATTTGGTAGGTATATTGTTTCGTGAGTCTACTTGTGCGAAAAGTTATGGTCATTTTATCGTCGGCTACTCCAAAAGAGAATACTTGCAAACACACAACCAAAAGAAAAGTACCAAGACTTCGTCTTGGATTAGTAGTGTGGGAAAAAAACCTAAAAAAAATACAAATCGAATAATACAAAAAGAAAACCAAAAAGTACTAGATTAGTTGTTTCACCAAATCTTAGCGCCCCCGCTCTGATACCAATTATTGGATCAAGAAGCGTCTCTAGAGGGGGGGGTGAATAGCGAGCATAAAATTTTTCGTTTCGTTCGTTCGATATATGAGCAAGCATAGTGGAAAAATAAAAAGACAAGTTTATTTTTACTTGGTTCACAATCCAATGGTTGCTACTCCAAGGCCCTAACAGTCCTAGACTGCGTACGGAGGGCAAAACACTATAAGATCTCCTCCTCGTTGGAGGTAGGAGACAATGATCACAAAACTGAAAGTACAAGTATGAGGCAACAAACCTACTTCACCTCGTTACAATTAAAACAAAGAATACAAAAGATATTACTTGCTACTGCTGCCAACGAAGAAGATGGAAGCTTGGCGTCGCGTCGGCGTTATGACAGTGTTGGAGCTTTGGCGTTGTAGGAGCACTTGAGAATAATCTTGATTGATATTTGGGTTGGAGTCCTCCTCTCCTTTTATAGAATTTGGCCTTGGAATAAGTCTCCTCATCTTTCGGAAAAGATCACGAGGTGGTACCAAATTTTATTGCAAAGTAGTCACGTCAAACATTATTCATTTTGACCTATCGCAAAAGGTTGATTCGTCACCATCAGTCAGCTGATGAGCATCTGCCGACTGCCCAATGGTCAGCAGTCGACTGCCAGCCTGGCCACTTCCCTGCAATAAGAGGTTAGCACGGAAAATGATAAATGCGACAGTTTCTTACCGTCCGATCTCGACCTAGACCTTCTACAGGAAGTCTTAGTCGGATCGCCGTCTATGGTCGTCCCCGTACTGAGGACACGACCTTACCATCTCTCACTCACACGAGCTCACCTTAGCATCTACCTTGTAGCTTCTGCTTTCGGTCTTCCACCTGATTCCTTCGGCTCCCTCTAAAGTCATCCTGGTGTCGTCCGACCACCACAGCTCCCTTCGGGTGTCGCTGACCTTTAGCTCTAGCTTTAGCACTTTCTGCACACTTGATTTAGCTCGTGAGATAACGATATAAACTTAACTTTGTGTTTTTGCCATAATCAAAATATAGGTTCGATTATCTAGTGCCCCTGCACCAACAATCAGTTGAAGTTTTTCCAGTGTGGATCGAGTTGTTGTGAGACAACGGCTACAGGAGCAGTCGACTTATGGGTATGAGCAGTCGACTGCTAGGCGGAAATCATCTCGAGTTGTAGTTTTATAAGGAGCTCGACGGAGAGATTTTTGGATATGTTTCTTGAGGCGATTTGAAGGGGAATTGTTGCTGCAATCTAGACCTTCAAGGCACTTCGCAAGCAACCAAAGATCAAGCACTCAAAGCATTCTTGTAAAGTATTTTTCTTTACTTGTATTTCCGTTTATCTTTATAATCGCTTGTATCTTTCGTATTACTATTGTAATCCTTCGTATGAGGTTTCTCTACCTCCGGTGTGTCGTTGAGAAGGAGATTTATTAGTAGTGTGTGCATCACTAGAGCTCATTTAGCTCACCCCATGAAGTAGGAATTCTAAGGTTCTGAACCACGTATATCTTGTGTATTGTGTTCTTGTATTGTGCATTTGTTTCTACTATTATATATTCCGCTGTGTACACTAACAATTGTAGCAAGCACGCAATCGAATTCTGTTGGTGCAATCGGCCCAGGTCACGATTGACCAGGACTCGAGTTTGACTCGAGTGATGTTTTGATGTTTGACAAAGTATGCTTGACAAAGTTTGGCATTGATGTTTGACATTAATGTCGGTTAATATGTTGGGGAGATTGTTTATGCAATCGACCCAGGTTATAATTGACCTGATGGTTGACCAGGGTTGACCATGTGATTATGGGAAAGTCCAAGTCTTGAGCACTTGGCATGAGAAGTCCAAGCATGGGTCTTGGCAAGGTAAAGTCCAAGTCATGGGTACTTGGCAATGGAAAGTCCAAGTGGGACACTTGGCATTTGGTAAAGTCCAAGTCTTGAGTACTTGGCACACGGAAAAGTCCAAGCATGGGTCTTGGCATGGAAAGTCCAACATGGGTTGGCAAGGGAAAGTCCAAGCATGGTCTTGGCATTTGAGAAGTCCAACATGGGTTGGCAAGGGAAGTCCAAGCTTGTGTCTTGGCATTTGAGAAGTCCAAGGGGATTGAATATCGTGAAAGTCCAAGTCTTGGCGCATAAGTCCAATGGGCCTTGGCGGTGTAGACACCGTTAGCATGACATAGCCGATGGAAGCATCCAAGGCTAGCGATGGATGAACAAGTCATGGATGACTTGGAGGATCCCGGAGGCGTGAGGTGATGGAGATGGCTAGAAGGCTTAGGTTCTAGGCTAAAGCGGTCTTGCAAGTATGGGAACCATACTTGGGTTAAAACCTCATGGTCGAGGTTGGCCGACCGACATTATGGCCGGTTCGACCGCTGAGTCGACTAGAGCTCGACCGCCATTCAAGGAAAGTGCCTTGGCGATGATCGCTCATTGGAGTAGCTGATCACCGGGCGATCGCCATGGATGGCGATGATCGCCGTGAGTGTCGAGCACACGCCCGTGAGCCGATCGGGCGATTACGGCGTTAGCGATCGCCAATGTTGGCAATGATCGGTGAGAGTCCCGCTGAACTTGTCCAACGCGTGGATTGAGCCGTTGTCTCACACCACATGTTAGCGCAATGACCGGGACTTATGGCGTCATTGCGGAATCCACCGACGCAAGATAAAGGAAGTCGCTCGTGGAGAATGCGGCATCATTTATTTGGGGGCTTTGGTGAGGCGATTTGAAGGCGATTTGCAGTGCATTTCAGGTCCTTCAAGCTCATCCAAGCAACACAAGCAAGCGCTCAAAACCCTAGTTTGTAAAGTGTTCTTTACATTTTCACTTGTATTTGCTTGTTTACTTTGTATTACTTGTTGTAATTCATTGTACGAGGTTTCTCCACCTCCGACTTGTTGTCGAGAAGGAGCTTTATTGCTTAGTGGTGTTTGTGGCATCGCTAGGGTTCGTACGAACCCAATCCGTGGAGTAGGAACCGTTACGGTTCCGAACCACGTTATATGCTTGTGTTGTGTTTGTGTTTGTGATTGTATTTCGTTATTGCTTTTATTATTTCTATTCCGCTGCGCTAACGAATTTGTAGACACGAACGCGAACGAATTCCATCGACGTACAGTAGCACGCTATTCACCCCCCCTCTAGCGGGCATTCAATTTCCAACAAATTCTATCTACGTCAACGAGTCACTATTCATCCCTCTCTAGCAGTATACGATCCCGCAATAATAATTACATTATAATGATATGAGGAATAAAATATAACTTTATTTATTAGATAATTTCGGAATAAAATTTTTTTATTCTTCTTCAATAATATAATTTTGGATTGTATTTCCATTTGTTGATATGATGAATATGCTCCGTTATCTAAAATTCATTCATTATTTAAATCAAATAGGATTAATCTTAGATAGATAATCATGATTATCAATAGACAACAATCATTTTGAACCAAACGCATCAGAAAATCGGCCAATTTTAATACTAACAAATGATACATTCTCAATCTACACAACTGATTTCAACTATTATTATCTCCAGAGTTCGATGCAATTAGGAAAAAACCTTGCTTAACCTGACCCATGTTAAATGTAACCCATAACTAATGCTTGCAATACAATCAAGGACAAGCTGGCACGATGTGGACTGGCATATGATCCGCCCTCCCATCACCACCACCATGCACCTTCTTCGCTGCTCAATACATAATAACTAAGATTCTAGTAATCTATGTTGCTTTTTGGCCTTTCTGTTCCACATCGTTTGATCAGGTAATTAATTAAATGATCCAACCAAAGTGTTGGAAAAATACGGAAGAAGGACCAAATTAATTCATCCAACCAAAGCATGTTATGTTGTCAGGGTCGTACTTAATATAAGTCTAAAGAGACGATCGTTTTAAGTTTTTTTTTAAAATAATTTAAATTTCTTTTAATAAGGATAAAAAAATAATACGAATTATCCAAAAATTAAATCAATATATTTTTTAAAATTCAATTCGGATGGTTTAAATTTTAAATATGTCTTTGTCAATTGTTAGTTTATTGCGAGGTTCTTTCCCGCATATCGATCGGCAACGGAGGATAGAAACAAACAAAGTCTGTTTTCCGTAGTTAATGGCTGAGAACCAACAGATTAATGCAATTAATATCAAGAACACATGAAATGGTTTGGAAGTATAGATATTAAATATGTTCATCAATGAATGTGATAAACTAGAATGTAACTTTTCATAATTTATGATACCGTCAAAAACATTTAAAGCGCCGAACAAGTAGAAATAGAAGCCCGCAAAGGGTAGCCCGATAGACGAAATCGCAAGAGATTTAGAAAATGAATCGGGAGTACTTTGGGATCTGGCACGAGAGGTTAGGAGTAATGGGACCACTAAGCCCAGGGCCAAGAAGTGACAAGGAATGTAATATTAAGGTGGAGGGGAAAGTCTGTCACTCGGTCATACAATGAATCAGCCACTCGGCCGTATCTAAAGGTCACCAATCGGCTACACTAAAAGTTCAGGCCACTCAGTCACCTTGCCAATTAGCCACTTGGCTATATCAGAAATTGGTCACTTAATCACACGGGAAATTCGATCATTGTCAAGGATGGGCACATGGAGACCTCAAGAAAGATGCTCCTAGCCACCCATTACATCTCGTCCCATAACAGCTCGCTTCCATGATAATAAGGACGTATATGACATACCATGTGGAAGGGTCGCATAGAATTTGTCCCCTAATAACTTATCAGAAGGCATCCCAAAGGTAACCTTGGGGGAAAACTGATACCTCGAAGCTACTATATAAGGGTGAGGTTGGAGAAAAGGTGAGAGGGAAATTAATCTTTGAACACTCTTTTTTTTTTTATCTTTTAACCTTCCTGTTTGACTTAAACTTTGGAGGGTTATTGCCAAAAAGTGTCGATGACCATCTGATGCGTGTTAGTTTTGACAGAGATTTACTACTGCGGTCGTGAATAACCCACCCTTCTCCGACGGTCTTGTTGAAGGGACTAAAAAACGACCGCATCATGGCGTTATTTGCGAGAAATTTTTGAGTAAGACGTTGAGATGCAATTGTAAGAAGTTCCCCCACCCCCTGGGCTTCTCCCTCTAAAGAGGCCCCATCATGCTAACCCCTACCCAGCTGGCTTCCATGATAGATAAAGCATTGGCAGACTCATAGACACGAGAAGGTTAGAGAATCAAATATCTTCAGTCTCATTCTGCCGAAAGACTCAGAGGAGCATTCTCAGTTGGAGGGGAATCACACATCCCCCTTGCCAACCGTCATGAGCAGGGGGCTACACCAGAGGAAGAATTAGCCGCAGGGGTTGGTCAACTTATTTCCCCTCTCCCACTGGGAGGGAGGGAGGAACAAGAAGAAAGTCGCGCAATGATGGGATCTGGATCAATACGAGCCATCTCCCTTCATGGAAGATATACTATTGGAGGATTCGCCACCCCACTTCTGGACCCCTCAGGTATGAGACTACGATGGGGTTGCAGACCTAGAGAACACCTGCATCGATTCAAGAATGCGATCTGCCTCCATCGGTATACGGATGTCATCAAGTGTTGACCATTTATTACCACCTTGGTATCTTCAGTTCAGAGGTGGTTTTCATTGTTGCATCCTGGTTCTGTGACATGCTTCAAGGACTTGAAGGGCACTTTCCTCCAGCATTTTGCTGGTTGCCAGAGGTACAAACAAACCTCCTTCAATTTGCTACATCTAAAGTAGGAGCTTATGGAACCGTTGCAGAGTTATATTAATCGATTTAATAGAGCCACCCTCGAGGTCCCGATAGTCACTCCGGACATCTTAATGGTCACCATCTCTCACGGACTGGGGGAGGGTCCTTTCCTCAGTTCTATGCTTAAGAAACCCTTTGCAGGTTATGATGAGCTACTTGGTCGAGTCGAGAAATATATCAACAAAGAAGAAATTCTTAGGGCTCACCAATCTACGAAGGTGCCTATTCCTATTCATGTGGAAAAGAATCATCCCCCTATCCGACGAGTTTTTCCCAAGATAAATTATTTCACGCTGCCCCCCCCCCCACCCCATAGATGCTCCTCGTAGTAGACTTCTGAGGATCATGGAGACAGAGTCCTTTCCCCCACCTCTCACGACCCTCAAAAAGGCAGTTGAAGCTTATGAGGAATACAACATCTTCCACTGTTCGGGGGGTTATATGGGTTCTTCCTAAAACCCTCCTACCCAATTCTTTTGCCGATACCATGTGGAGTAGGATCATGCCAGAGTAGGGTCATGCCAGTGCATAGTGTTATGGATTAAAAAGGGAAATGGACCAGATATGGTGTGAGCATCCTCGCCTACGACAACCTTCGGAGATGGAGTTGGGAGGGGTGGCGCCCCACAAGGCTACTCGTCCCGGACCTTATGCTAGGAGGGGGCTCCCATCTCCCAGGAGGGATGACCAGCAACTCAGAAGTCAAGTAGAGGCTCCTAGAGAAATGGGACAGGTTAGCAAGATGCCTGCAACTTCGGAGAACACCTCTACTTGGGGTGTCATCAATGTAATAATTAGAGGGCCTACAGATGAAGACTCGAATCGGGTGCGAAAATCATATGCCCAATTAATGGAAAATTTGGCTATAAGTGAAGGTAAGGTTGTTTGAGAAGCCCCCCAGTTAACGTACTCTTTCAGGAGGCCTTTAACTAGATGCATTTGGAGAACGACCACTTGGAGGCTGTGGTCACACCCTTATTCAGATTTGTAGGACATGTGGTGCATCCCATAGGATAGATATCCTTACCTCTCACGTTGGAGAAAAGACCAAGTCAGAGGACCGTCATCACTACTTTTCTAATAGTGGATGCCGCCTCATCTTACAACGACATCCTCGGTTGCCCATTTCTCTTGGCGTTCATGGTGGTTGTCTCTCCTTACTATCAGAAGATCAAATTCCCAGTGGGACAGTCGGTGGGGGAAGTGGCCGATGAATAGAAGGCTATTCAGAGTTGCTACCTAGAGATGGTTCGTGCTGATCAGAAAAAGGCTCAGATTGATGACCTGAAAGGCAAAGCTCCACTTGGCAAGGATAATATATGTTGGAAGAATCGATCACGAGGCAAACCACCTTAGAAGAAGGAGAACTCATGGAGATTGCTGAGGGAAAAGTGATTCGAGTAGCAGTAGAGCTGGATATGATGACGGATCTCATTGCTTGTTTGCGGAGGAACTCGGATGTTTTTGCTAAGGATGTCCATGACTTGACAGGCATCAATTCGAGGATTGCATAGCACTGTTTGATCATTCAAGAAGTTCATCACGTCAAATAGAAGAAGCAACATTTCGGGCTAGAAAAAGATAAAGTGATAGCCAAGGAGGTCGAAAAGTTGTTTCTAGTAGGACATGTGAGAGAGATACAATTCTCCGAGTGAGTGTTGAATGTTATTTTAGTTCCTAAGCTGTCAGAACAATGGTGCATGTGTATTGATTTTCGTGATCCGAATAATTCATGCTCTAAAGATTGCTACCTCTTGTCTCAAATTGATTAGTTAATCGATTCCACTGTGGGGCATGAGGTGGTATCACTCATGGATGCCTACCAGGAATATCATCAAATTCCTTTAGCTCAAGAGGATCAGAGAAAGGTTAGTTTTATTACCTCGAGGGGTCTCTATGCGTAAATGTGATGCCATTCAAACTAAAGAATGCAAGGGCCACCTACCAATGCCTCATGGTGTTAGTGAAAGCCCTAGAGCCAATCATGTGATGATTGTTGTATGGACTTTATTGTATCATATTCCTATTTATAAAGGCATGGTTATTATATTTACTTGTATTGGTGCCAAATAACTAAATATAATAATGTCCTTGAGTAGTAGGTTCTTATCTATATCAATCGATTGGTTGAATCGATAATGAGATGATATAGAGAACACTACTCTTAATCATTCCTAGTCGAGTATTAACATTCAGGGACAATGTTAATGCGTAGAGACTAGCATGTAGGTCAACAAGATGACTTGATCTCACAAGTCATGGATATGAGATATCAAGTTGACACATGGGTATGCATTGGAGAATGTATACTGAATGACCCGCCATGAGAAAGTATCATGGATCGTTATATGAGTGTCATATACTTTCTCATGTGGCTAGTAGTATGACTATTAGTCCTTAGACCTGAAGTCACCATGGTTCCCTACATAAGGAGTTGCATACTTTGGCTTCGTCAAACGTCACCCGTAAATGGGTGGACTATAAAGGCGATTACTGGGTATGTAACGAATTATGCGGAGGGATGTGAGTGATGTAGATGGGATCTATCCCTCCTATATGACGGGGGTGACATCGATATTCTTGATAGAGTGAGACCACGAAGTGCATGGCCATGCCCAAATGAGTCAATATGAGATATTGAGCTCATTTGATTAGAGTGAGTCTACTTGGAGTTCAAGATTTAGATTGTACCGAGGATGACACGGTCTATGCCTCGATTGGTCAATCTAGATGTCAAGGATAGAGGGACATTGTCACATATTGTGAGAGTCACAATTAGTAGTCACAAAGGTGATGTTGGAGCTCAACATTCTTGTAACTTGGGTAGCAATGATGTGTTGCTAGATACCGCTCATTGCTTATGTTCCTAAATCGGTTTAGGGACATTGCCAACGTTACAAGAACCTATAGGGTCACACACATAAGAGCAATTAGATGGAGATAAACTTCATATGATGAACCATGAGGATTAGGTTCATGGGATGAACCAAATTGGATTAAGAGTAATCCAAATTAGACTAATTGAGTTAGACTCAAGTTGATTCAAGTGTTGAATGAGTCTAATTGAGATTTGATTCATTAAATCAATTTAAATTAATGAATAGAGATTCATTATATTAAATTGACTTGAGTCAAGTGGTTAGATTTGATCAACCATGGGAGATTAGAGGTCAAGTTTGACTTGACTTGAGAGGGAAGATGAAAGGTCAAGTTTGACTTGACCAAATGCCATGTCATGATGATGACTAGGCATGGCCGGCCAATGATGATGCTCCACATCATCATTGACTTTGTCAATTGGTGCCACCTCATGAGGGAGACCAAGGGACATGGGAGTTACATGCATGCATGTAACTCCCTCTCCTTGAAGTGGCCGGCCACTTTAGGGGTTTCATTAGGTGAATTCATTTGGTGAGTTATTCCAATAACTTCATCTTCAACCTTGGAACCTTTTCTCTCAAGCTCTCCCAACCTCATCTTGCCGAGACACCATAGAGGAGTGCTAGCACACTCAAGTGTCTTTTTCTCCACCTATTGCTTGTGTGGATACCATAGAGGAGTGTGCACTTGACACTCTCGAGTTCTGGCGGACTTTTGGACGACCGGGATAAGCGAAGGGCGTCGCTACGAGGGTAACGTTCTAACCTCTTAGATCTAAGGTAGATCTAGGATTTTTGTAAGTACATACATGTAATTATAATTTTTATACTTCGCACGGATCCGTGGCCGGGGCTTCCGAGGTTTCCGCAACGCAAAAAGCGGTTTTTGCGGCTCGGAAAAACCCAACAGTGGTATCAGAGCCACGTGCGAAGCATGTATGTGTTTCGTTTTTGTAGTTTTTATATTAGATATAAAAATTACAGATTTATATGTTTCTGTAAATTTTCTTATTTTATAGAATTTTTGGGTATTTTTCTCGTAGAGTCGAAGCAACGAGTGTTGGGACACTCGTAGGCTTCAACCGTCGAGAAAACTCTCCAATCGGCGAGTTCTCGCTTAGATTTTTGGGACAGCGACTTAAGTCACTGTAAGATCATTGTAGGGACACTCGCGGTTTATTTTACAGTAGGCGCTGCCCCTATCCCGAAAGGGGTCATGTCCACGATCGCCTGAACCGCTTAGCGGGACCGTTAGAGTTGACTCATAAATTGAAATAAATTAGGAAAAATTATATAAATTTCTGAAAAAAATACATAATTTAGAATTATGTATAAAAAATTCATTTTCATGGCCAAATAACCCAATTGTATTGTATTAAGTGTGTGTTAATTCATAATACGGCCTGCGTGCCGTTTTGTGGTTGTGCGTGTTGTAAAGTGTTTGCGACCTGCGCGTCGTGCCTATTCTTTTAATATTCTAGTTGTAAATAGTTTTAGACTCGAATGTAACTCGAGTTTCGTATTTGTAATGTACAAAAATGGAGCGGTGGAAAGTCCACTTGAAGACGAGCTTACGAGAAGGGTGATGACGACACATGGCGGTCAAAGGAAGCGCTTGGAGAAGCCGCTAGCCATAGGTTGACCGTCCGATCTTCTCATTGGCTTGAGAAGATCGTAGTAGGGCCATGACTATATCACATTTAATGATATATATATATGTTTATATATATATATATATGTATATTTAATTGATTTTGCTTGTATGTATGTGATGCATGCTAGTAGAAACATGTTTGTATGTATATGATGCATGCTAGGTTAATTTTCTTGTATGTATATGATGCATGCTAGAATAATTAATGTATGTATATGATGCATGCTAATATAGGATAATAAAGGCCTAAATGCGTATAAGATACACATTACGATTAGATTAGATCATAATCGAATCAACTCGAAAATGCCTACCGAGCCTTGATACCCATCACTACCTCGATCATTTGTTGTTGTTGAATCTGCCAAAGCAGAGCAACGTATATTATCTTGGTAGGGTGCGGAGGGACAATCTTGGTCCCGCCTATCACGACTCGGGTTAGAGTAAGCTCAATTAGATTGAGCAAAACTAGTTAACTCAATTGGATCGAGTAGAACTATAGGCATATTCCAATCGTTGGAAAGATAGGTTAAGATCGCATTTACACTAAATCTTGGGCGATTTAGCCAAAGCTAACTCAAGGTCTTTTGTAAATGTGGGTCTTAATCCTATAAACAAGAGTTGCATAGAGATGTAATCGGTAATGTGTTACCCACCGATCGTACTAAGTCTTGGGCGATTTAGCCAAAGCTAACTCAAGACTTAGTATGATGTGGATCTTGTCCCGCAAGAATTATAGCTAGTTTGTATGAATCTAGTAAAAGTGGTTTGACCACATCCATAACTCGATTCTACAAAATTCCTATAATTTAGTGGGAGCATCATTTGATTAAAGGCCTCATTAAATGATAAAAGGAATATGATATTAATCCTCATTGTATGTTGTAGATTACTATGTCAACAAACACGAACACTCTCTCTGCGATCCGTCCTTGAGAAGGACAAGCTCAATGGAGCAAATTTCCGTGATCAGAACTTGAGAATTGTTCTCACCCAAGAAAGGAAGTTGTACGTCCTGGAGCAGCCCATTCCGGAGGCACCTCCTGCCAATGCCTCGCGAGCTGACAAAGATGCTTACAAGAAGCATCAAGATGATGCATTAGATGTGTCATGTCTAATGCTCGCGACCATGAACTCGAGCCTTATAACACGAGTTCATGAATGCTTATGATATGGTTGGACATCTTCGTCAACTATATCAAGGACAAGCTAGGCATGAGAGATATGAAGTCTCTAAGGCATTATTTGGGTCCAAAATGCAAGAAGGGACTCCCGTAGGTACATATGTACTCAAGATGATTGGGTACATAGAAAACCTACAAAGGCTGGGATTCCCACTTGGCCAAGAGCTGGCCACTGACCTAATCTTGCAATCTTTGCCACAAGCCTTCAATCAATTTGTCATGAATTATAACATGAATGAAATTGATAAGCCATTACTGAAATGCTCAAAGATGTTGAGAATCGCAGAGCTTAACCTTAAGAAGGGTAAATCGACACCATTTTGATGGTGCAGAAAAGAAAGGCAAGGGAAGGTAAGGGAAAGTCCCAAGCCAAGGGCAAAGGCAAAGAACTTAAACCCAAAGGAGGGGTAGCTAAGGAAGGGGCTTGCTTCCATCGCAAGGAAGCAGACACTGGAAGCGAATCGCAAGGCATACCTGGAAGATCTTAAGAAGAAGAGAAGTGAGACTTCTACTTCAGGTATAAATGTTATAGAAGTCAATCTATCTATTTCTTCATCATGGGTATTAGATACCGGATGTGCATCTCACATTTGTACCAATGTGCAGGGGCTGAGAAATAGCAAGGCATTGACAAAGGGCGAGGTGGACCTACGAGTAGGCAATGGAGCAAGGGTTGCTGCTGTCGCTGTAGGAACTTATGATCTATCTCTGCCCTCTGGGCTTGTACTAGAATTAGAAGAATGTTGTTATATTCCTGCTTTAACTAAGAACATCATTTCAGTTTCTTGTTTGGACAAGAAAGGGTTTTCATTTATAATAAAGAACAAATGTTGTTCAGTTTATTTAGATGATATGTTCTATTGTAGTGCACCTCTAATGAACGGACTCTACTTTCTAGACTTAGAGAGCCCTATCTATAACATAAGTACCAAGAGGTTCAAGTCAAATGAGTTGAACCAAACCTATCTCTGGCATTGTCGCATAAATGAGAGTCGCTTATCTCGGCTCCATAAGGATGGGTGCTAGACTCATTTGATTTTGAATCATATGAGACATCGAGTCTTGCCTTTTAGGCAAGATGACCAAGACTCCTTTAGTGGATATAGCGAAGAGCAACAGATTTGTTAGGACTTATACATAGTGATGTATGTGGTCCTTTCAATGTTGCTGCTAGAGGTGGTTACAGGTACTTCATTACATTTACTGATGACTTCGGTAGATATGGTTATGTGTATCTTATGACACACAAATCATAATCCTTTGAAAAGTTCAAAGAATTCAAGAATGAAGTACAAAACCAGCTTGTCAAGAGTATTAAGATACTGCGATCAGATCGAGGGGGAGAAAACCTTAGCCATGAGTTTCGTGACTATCTAGGTGAGTGTGGGATTCTATCCCAACTCACTCCTCTGGAACACCACAAAGTGGAATGGTGTATCCGAAGGAGGAATCGTGATCGTACCTATGGATATGGTACGATCTATGATGAGTCACACAGATCTTCCTATATCCTTTTGGGGATATGCTCTGACACAGCAGCCTTTACCCTTAATCGTACCATCCAAGGTCAGGTAAAGACACCATATACGATATGGACAGGGAGAAATCCCAAGATGTCTTTTATGAGGATTTGGGGTTATGAGGCTTACGTTCGACGTCAAGTCACAGACAAACTGGGACCCAAATCCGATATGTGCTATTTTGTTGGATATCCCAAGGATACAAAGGGATATTACTTCTACATTCCCAGTCAGCACAAAGTGTTTGTGGCAAAGACTGGGGTTTTTCTAGAAAGGGATTTTGTTTCTAGAAAAACTAGTGGGAGTACCTTCGATCTTGAAGAAATTCAAGATAAGGACCATAGCACTGAGGCCTTGATGGAGGTTGAACAGAACCACAAAGTGTTGTGGGTGATGAGGTTGTTGCACAAAGAGTTGTGGAACAACCACCTGTTCAAGTAGACCTACCTCTTCGCAGGTCTGATAGGGTACGTCGTCAGCCTGAGAGATACTCATTTCTCTTGTCTGACCATGATGACGTTATGCTCATTAAGAATGAGCCTACCTCCTATCAGGAAGCTGTGATGAGCCCAGATTCTGAGAAATGGCTAGACGCCATGAGATCCGAGATGGAATCCATGTACACTAACCAAGTATGGACTTTGGTTGATCCACCTGAAGGGGTCAAACCCATTGGGTGTAAGTGGGTCTTTAGGAGAAAGACTGACATGGATGGACTTACGCATACCTATAAGGGCCGATTGGTGGCTAAAGGTTTCAAGCAAATTCATGGTATTGACTATGATGAAACCTTTTCTCCAGTGGCGATGTTTAAGTCCATTCGGAACTTGCTTGCTATTGCAGCATACCACGATTATGAGATCTGGCAGATGGATGTCAAAATCGCGTTTCTGAATGGAAACTTACTCGAGGATGTGTACATGACACAACCTGAGGGTTTTGTAGATCCACAGCATACTGGGAAGGTATGCAAGCTGCAAAGGTCCATTTATGGGCTAAAGTAAACTTCTCGGAGCAGGAATCTTCGATTCGATGATGCGATCAAACAGTTTGGTTTCATCAAGAATGAAGATGAACCCTGTGTCTACAAGAGGGTTAATGGGAACACAGTTGTGTTCCTTGTATTGTATGTGGATGACATACTACTCATTGGGAATGACATCCCTTCGCTACAGTCTGTGAAGACTAGGCTCGGGACGTGCTTCTCAATGAAAGACTTAGGTTAAACAGACTGTATTCTAGGCATCAAGATCTATAGAGATAGATCTAAGAGATTGCTTGGCCTAAGTCGAGTACATACATTGACACTATTACTTGGTTTGCCATGCGAGAATTCCAAGAAGGACTGTGGTGTGAGTCTTTCGAAGACTCAAAGTCCCTCTTCTAGAGAGGAGAGAGACTGCATGGATAAGATCCCTTACGCATCTGCTATAGGATCTATCATGTACGCCATGCTGTGTACTCGTCCTGATGTCTCGTATGCTTTGAGCATGATTTAGTAGATACCAAGTAGATCCGTTCTTAAGTACTTGAGAAGGACTAAAGAATATTTCTTGATATTTCGAGGCGATGAGGAGCTAGTCAGAAGGGTTACAGCGATGCCAGCTTCCAAACTGACCAGGATGATTATAGATCGCAGTCAGGGTTCGTGTTTTGCTTGAATAGGTAGCACTGTGAGCTGGAAGAGTTCCAAGCAGGACACAGTTATTGATTCTACAACAGAGGCCGAATATATCGGTGCTTCCATCTCATTCGTGAGATTGTCGATCGAGGAGATGTGAAGATTTGCAGAGTACCCACAGAGGCTAACATCGCAGATCCCTTGACCAAGGCTTTGGCACAAAAAAAAAAGCATGATGGTCACACTAGGTCATTGGGTATTAGATACTACGGTGATTGGCACTAGTGCTAGTGGGAGATTGTTAGTGAAAGCCCTAGAGCCAATCATGTGATGATTGTTGTATGGACTTTATTGTATCATATTCCTATTTATAAAGGCATGGTTATTATATTTACTTGTATTGGTGCCAAATAACTAAATATAATAATGTCCTTGAGTAGTAGGTTCTTATCTATATCAATCGATTGGTTGAATCGATAATGAGATGATATAGAGAACACTACTCTTAATCATTCCTAGTCAGTATTAACATTCGAGGACAATGTTAATGCGTAGAGACTAACATGTAGGTCAACAAGATGACTTGATCTCACAAGTCATGGATATGAGATATCAAGTTGACACATGGGTATGCATTGGAGAATGTATCTTGAATGACCCATGAGAAAGTATCATGGATCGTTATATGAGTGTCATATACTTTCTCATGGCTATTAGTATGACTATTAGTCCTTAGACCTGAAGTCACCATGGTTCCCTACATAAGAGTTGCATACTTTGGCGTCAGCGTCACGTAAATGGGTGGACTATAAAGCGATTCTTGGGTATGTAACGAATTATGCGGAGGATGTGAGTGATGTAGATGGGATCTATCCCTCCTATATGAGGTGACATCGATATTCTTGATAGAGTGAGACCACGAGTGCATGGCCATGCCCAAATGAGTCAATATGAGATATTGAGCTCATTTGATTAGAGTGAGTCTACTTGGAGTTCAAGATTTAGATTGTACCAGGATGACACACGGTCTATGCCTCGATTGGTCAATCTAGATGTCAAGGATAGAGGACATTGTCACATATTGTGAGAGTCACAATTAGTAGTCACAAAGGTGATGTTGGAGCTCAACATTCTTGTAACTTAGGTAGCAATGATGTGTTGCTAGATACGCTCATTGCTTATGTTCCTAAATCGGTTTAGGGACATTGCCAGCGTTACAAGAACCTATAAGTCACACACATAAGAGCAATTAGATGGAGATAAACTTCATATGATGAACCATGAGGATTAGGTTCATGGGATGAACCAAATTGGATTAAGAGTAATCCAAATTAGACTAATTGAGTTAGACTCAAGTTGATTCAAGTGTTGAATGAGTCTAATTGAGATTTGATTCATTAAATCAATTTAAATTAATGAATAGAGATTCATTATATTAAATTGACTTGAGTCAAGTGGTTAGATTTGATCAACCATGGGAGATTAGAGGTCAAGTTTGACTTGACTTGAGAGGGAAGATGAAAGGTCAAGTTTGACTTGACCAAATGCCATGTCATGATGATGACTAGGCATGGCCGGCCAATGATGATGCTCCACATCATCATTGACTTTGTCAATTGGTGCCACCTCATGAGGGAGACCAAGGGACATGGGAGTTACATGCATGCATGTAACTCCCTCTCCTTGAAGTGGCCGGCCACTTTAGGGGTTTCATTAGGTGAATTCATTTGGTGAGTTATTCCAATAACTTCATCTTCAACCTTGGAACCTTTTCTCTCAAGCTCTCCCAACCTCATCTTGCCGAGACACCATAGAGGAGTGCTAGCACACTCAAGTGTCTTTTTCTCCACCTATTGCTTGTGTGGATACCATAGAGGAGTGTGCACTTGACACTCTCGAGTTCCGGCGGACTTTTTGGACGAGCGGGATAAGCGAAGGGCGTCGCTACGAGGGTAACGTTCTAACCTCTTAGATCTAAGGTAGATCTAGGATTTTTGTAAGTACATACATGTAATTATAATTTTTATACTTCGCACGGATCCGTGGCCGGGGCTTCCGAGGTTTCCGCAACGCAAAAAGCGGTTTTTGCGGCTCGGAAAAACCCAACACATGGATAATATATTCGTTGCCCAAAAAGGAGGAACATGGAAGTATATGTTGATTATATTTTGATGAAATCCTGACTCATCAAAGACCTAATTCCCGACCTAGAGGAGACCTTCGCCACCTTAAGACATTACAATATGATGTTGAATCTAAAGAAATGCTTGTTTGGGGTTTGAAGTGGTAATTTCCTCGGATATATAGTGACTGAGCAAGGAATTCAGGCTAATTATGAGAAAGTACAAGCCTTGCGCAACATGAAGTCTCTAGGCAATATGATAGAAACCCAGAGGCTAGTTGAGCAAATAGTGGTGATGTCTCATTTCATCTCCCGGTCTGCAGATAGAGGGATGTCATTCTTCAAGATCCTTAGGAAGGCAATTCAGATCTGGTGGGATGATGCATGTGAGAAGGCTTTCCAGGAATTGAAGGAGTATCTGACTTGGCTTCCCCTCCTAGCCAAGTCAGTCCCTAGGGAACCCTTATGCACATATTTGGTTATGTCAGAAGGCACGGTTAGTTCAGTGTTGCTCCGACAAGAGGGACCCAACATCAGCCCATTTATTATATTAATCATATCTAAAAGGGAGTTGAATTGCGCTACACAGAGCTAGAGAAGCTAACATACATGCTGATTCTGATCACTTAAAAGTTAAAGCCTTACTTCCTCTCCCATCTAGTAAAGGTTCATACCAATAGTGAGCTGGGTCGGGTGGTCACTAAGCCTCATTGCTCAGGTAAGCAAGCCAAGTGGGTCACAGAGTTGAGCGAATACGACCTGTAATATTAGCCTAAGACAACAATTAAGGTGCAAGTCATCGCAAACTTCTTGGCCAAGGTGCCTCACGATGAAGTAGTAGATTCTAAGGAAAGAAGTGAGTCACCAGCTATGTGGCATGTCTTTATGGATGGGTTGTCGGGGCCAGTGGAAGCGGAGTTAGGATACTCCTAATCCCCCCTGTGGGAGAAGAAACTCAGATCCACCTGGATTGGATATAAAACCTCTAACAATGAAGCTGAATATAAAGTCATTTTATCTAGTTTGCAGACGCCCCGGGCAATGGGAGTCACACGAGTCTCTATACATTCAGACTCTCAACTCGCCATGTCACAGATACTAGATACCTTTTCCATCAAAGAAGATAGGTTGAGGAGTTGTATGAAAGGTTTTGAAAAGTTAAAATCCCAATTCATCGAAGTGCGAGTGTTGTAAATTCACTGAGAGGAGAATCAAAAGGTGGATGAATTGGGAACAACTGGCCAATCTCATGACTGAGTGGGCTTCTCGAGACCCTATATATGCAGAGCTACCTAGTGCTTTAGCCGTTTGGAGAGGAGAGGAAGTAGAGGTAGAAAGGGAAGGGACCCCTGACTTGAGGACTGAGATCATAACTTAACTCATGGAAGGGAAGACCCCTGCGAATCCCAAGATGGATCTTCCTTTGATGAGAAAAGAAGGACATTTCATGTTAATGTAAGGAACTCTTTATAAGAAATCCTTTGAAAGGCCCTAGTCGAAGTGTTTGGGAACAGAGGAAGCCCATTGGATGCTTAGGGAGATCCATGTGTTGGTGCAGGGGCACCAGATAATCGAACCTAGGTTTTGATTATGACAAAGGTTCAAAGTTAAGTTCTTATTCTTATTTCATGAGATGTGTTAAGTGTGCAGGAAGTGTTTAAGCTAAGCCCAAGGTGGAGAGACACTCGGAGAATCTTGGGACGAGAAATCGTGGTGGTCGGGCGATACCAGGAGAACCTCGTGGAGTCGACGAACCTCAGTGGAGACCGAAAGCTAAGCGATAGGTCAGAAGGACCAGAGGTAAGCATTGAATGAAGAGTAATGGTGAGGTCGTGTCCTCCATACGGGGACGAATTTAGGTGGCGATCTGACCGAGACTTCAAGGGGAAGGTCTAGGTCGAGATCTAATGGTAAGGAACCGTCGTAATGTCCATTACTTGGTAGTTCTGTGCTAACTCTATGTTGTAGGTGAGTGACCAGGCCAACATTCGACTAAAATCTATTGGCAGTCGATTGATCCTACCATCAGTCGATTGATGATGTTCATCAGTCGACTGCTATTCAAACTGGTCAGCTCAAAGAAAGTCAAGATAAGCTCCACCAAAATTGGGGGGATGAGGAGTTTTGACCTAGATCTGGATCTCAATGAGCTAGGGTTTGGAGGGCTATAAAAGAAGGGGGGTTTCACCCTTTTGTATCATCAATCTTGCTCTCAAAGTGCTCTAATAGCACCTCACCGTATCCTAAACTAGTTAGACCAGGAAGTAACTCTAAGTGACTTAAATGAATATTTTTTTTAAATTGGCTTTGTCTAAGGAAGTAGTCATTTTTCCGATCAAAGAAGGCCCCTGTGCCTTGCCACGACCTAGAAGCCATTTTCTCGAAAAGTTTACTTAACGATCTAAGTGTTAAATTTGAATCTAACCCAAGGTTGGTTAATTTTCAAATCACTAAAGCTTAACTAAGTAAAAATTGGAATCATCTCAGAAAAAAAAACATATAAGGTGAACATGCTTTGAGACACATAGAACGGGTGAGATGCTAAGTGTTGGATCGAAAGCAAGCTTGAGGGGGGGGGGGGGGGGGGGAGAATAGATAGCGTAAAATTTTCTTTTCCTTGCGTTAAAACTTGAGTGACACAACGGAAATTAAGATGCAAAAAGTAAATGACACAATTTGTTTTTTTTACTTGGTTCACAACCTAACGGTTGCTACTCCAAGGCCCTACGATCTTAGACCGCGTACGAAGGGCAATGCACTAAAGATCTCCTCCTCATTGGAGGTAGGAAATAACGGTTATAATAAGAAGAAAGACAGATGTAGAGGCACAATCCCACCTCTCCTCTTTACAACGAAAACTCAAGGATAAAATCTTGAATACAAACTATAAAGATTGAAATGACAACTTTAAAATATATTGATGAAGATCAAGACTTGAATTAACGGCGTGCCATCAGAGTTGCGGCAGCGTTTCGATGGTGTAAAGTAGTCATTGACGATGCGGTGTTGTGGGAGCACTTAGAGAGCAATTTTTATAACCTAAAGGAGTGAAATCCCCCTTCTTTTATAGCCCTCCAAGCCCTAATTTGTAGAGATCTGGATCTGAGTCAAAGAGACTCATCTTCCCAAGATAAGTGGAGCTTATCTTTACTTTCTTCGAGTTGGATAGTTTGAATTGCAGTCGAATGATGTCCTTCATCAGTCGATTGATACTAGCAGCAATCGACTGTTATAAGTCAGCAGTCGATTGTCTGCTAGATTTTTCAACTGCAACAAAGAGTTAGCATGAAAATATAAGTAATAGTAAATTTGACGGCTACTTACCATCGAATCTTGACCTAGACCTTCCACTGGAAGTCTTAGTTGGACAACTGCCTAAAGTCGTCCCTGTACAGAGGACCCGACCTCACCATTACTCACACTCATGCTTACCTCTGGTCCTTTGTGACTTGTCGCTTAGCTTCCGATCTCCACTTGGGTTCTTCGACTCCATCCGAGGCTCTCCCGGTGTCGCACAAACACCATGGTTTCTCGACTCGAGATTCTCCGGGTGTCGCTGACCTTCAGCTCAGCTTAAACACTTCTGCACACTTAACATTAGCTTTATGAGATAAAGATAACACCTTAACTTTGAGCCTTTGCCATAATCAAAACCTAGGTTCGATTATCTGGTGCCCCTGCACCAACAATCTCTCCCTTTTTGATATATGGCAAACCGACACAAAGTTAAGAAAAAATTAAGCATAAAATGAAGTAGTAACAATATGAGTAGTAAACATGTAGTGAAGTAGGAAGTGTGATTAAGCGTAGCAAGTGTAAGTAAGAAAGACACAACTTAGTATGAGTATGAAAGAAATGCCTAACTTAGTAAGTTAGTATGAGTAACTTAGTAAGTTAGCATGAGTGAGAGTATAAGCTAAACTCTTTTTCAAATCATCCCCCTTGAGGTTACCTCCCCCTTGACCTTAGGTGAGTACTTTGAAAAAGAAGCTTATCTATCCCGTTTAACATTTGCCACTTAAAAAAAAGTTTAAGTAAGTTAAGTTTTCAAAAATGATTTTGATCCCTTAACTTTGGCCTTTCTTCTCCCCCTTTTGCCATAAATCGAAAAAGATGGGGGTTTGTAAAGAATTTTTAGAAAATAAGCGATTATTATTTGTAAGTCCAAGCATGTTCCTAATAGATTTTGAAAATAATAGTTTCAATGTATACTCAACTAATAGAATGTTCAACTCTTTTTGACTTAATTGATATGAAATGATCAATAATTCTGGATTAGAGTTGGTTATTTACATAATTATACTCCATGATTCATGTCGATGCACTTGATCTACATCTGGAATCAAGAGTAAGATCCTAATATTTCATGCTCATCTACGTAGCTCAGTACACAAACACATTAGACCTATGTGTTGTGAGATGTGTTAACTCCTTAAATCTATAGGTGCATGCTTGCTAAGGTAAATCCTAAGCTAGCTCCATGTAGTATGAAAAAATAGAGTATATAAGAAAAATATAAGAGTTGAGTCCTACTCTATTACACACATTCCTAATTTCCATCTAAGCAGACTAAACCCTGCTTCGGGTTATGGTTTGGTGAAAATATCTGCTAGGTTCGATTTGGACTCAACATACTCGAGTTGTATTGTTCCATTTGCTACGCGTTCTCGAATGAAATGGTATTTAACCTCTATGTGTTTAGTCCTAGAGTGACAAATTGGGTTCTTAGTTAGGTTAATGGAACTAATGTTGTCGATGAAAATTTTAGTATTACTAAAGTTCAATTGGAAGTCTTGGAGAGTGTGTTTTATTCAAAGAAGTTGAGCTACACACTCACCCATCGCAACGTACTCAGCTTCGGTGGTAGATAAGGCAACACAATATTACTTTCTACTACACCAGCTAACTAGACTCGAGCCTAGAAGTTGGAAACAACCACTCATGCTCTTCCTATTGAGTTTACTATTGGCATAATTCGAATCGGAGTAGCCGACTAGTTTGAACTCGTTAGACCTAGGATACCAAATTCTTACGTTTAGTGTTCCTTTAAGGTATCAGAAGATGCGTTTGACTAGCCTTAGGTGTGACTCCTTAGCGCAAGATTGGAATCTCGCACACATACTTACTGTGAAGAGTATATCAGGTCGACTCGCAGTTAAGTATACGAGGCTACCTATTGCGCTCCTATAGTACTTTAAATCAATTGATTTTTCTTCTAAGTCTTCTCCTATATTCACATTAGTTGCCATTGGTGTGTTAATTTACTTAGTGTTTTGCATTCCAAATCTATTAATTAATTCCTTAGCATATTTTTGTTGGTGTAGGTAGATACCTTTTCTAGTTTGTTTAATTTGTAAGCCTAAGAAAAAGGTTAGTTCTCCTACTAAGTTCATTTCGAGCTCACTTTCCATTAGTGAGATGAACTCATTTAATAAAGTTGCATTGGTAGTTCCAAAAATTATGTCGTCTACGTATATTTGGGCAATAAATATTTCTTTTCCTATGGATTTTATAAACAAGGTTGGATCGACTAAGCCTTGACTAAACCCCTTAGACTTAAGATAATTTGAAAACCTTTCATACCAAGTTCTAGGAGCCTGTTTTAGTCCATATAAGGCTTTTCTAAGTTTAAAAACATGGTTGGGTTTGTCCATACTCTCAAATATGGCTGGCTGGCTAACGTAAACCTTTTCCTTGATAAATCCATTCAAGAATGCTGACTTAACATCCATTTAAAATAGTTTAAATCCTCGATGTGCAGCATAGGCTAATAACATCCTAATCGATTCAAGTCTAGCTACGGGTGCATATGTTTCATCGTAGTCTAACCCCTCTACTTGACTGAATCCCTTAGCGACTAACCTAGCCTTATTCCTAACAACATCTCCTTTATCATCAAGTTTGTTTCGAAATACCCACCTCATTCCAATGATCATTTTCCCCTTAGGTGGGGGTACTAATTCCCAAACTTGAATCCTAGTAAATTAAGCTAACTCTTCTTGCATAGCTATAATCCAATCGGGATCAAGAAGAGCTTGTTCAATTGTTTTGGGTTTGATTTTTGAAATAAGTGAAATTTGGCTTAGGTTCCTATAGGATGCTCTGGTTCAAACTCCTAAATTGGGATCACCTATTACTTGATCAATAGGATGATTTGCTTATAACCTAGACTGATTTGGGTTAGGATCTATACTAGATTCGTTTTGTGAGTTAGATTCGGGTCTAGAATCAGGTTTAGGTTTGGGTCCATGTCTAGAGTTAGGTTCAGGTCCAGATCTAGAGTTGCGTTCATTAATCACTTCTAATCTGGGTTTTGTAGTTTTGTTTTCTTCATCAAATACTATGTTAATTGTTTCTTCAATTTTTAGGGTTTCATTGTTATACACCTTATAGGCTTTACTAGTGGTTGAGTATCCTAGGAATATCCCAGTAGTTGTTTTAGGGGTGAATTTCTCTAGGTAGTCTTTAGTATTTAATATATATACCCTACACCTAAAGACCCTAAAGTATTTAATGTTGGGTAGTTTTTCATAATAAATTTCATATGAGGTTTTAAGATGTCTCTTAACTAGGAGGATCCTATTTTGAACATAGGAGGTCGTATTGATTGCTTCTGGCCAAAACCTATTAGGTAAGTTATACTCACTCAACATGGTTCTAGCGGTTTCTTGTAATGTTCATTTTTTACGTTTGACTAGACCGTTTTGTTGAGGAGTCCTAGGGTGGGAAAACTCATGGTGGTATCCGTTTTGGTTACAAAAATCGGTAAACCTATGGTTTTCGAATTCACCACCATGATCACTTCTAATTCTTTTTATCCTAAGATTCTTTTCATTTTCTATTAATTTACATAAGTTGGTGAGTTATTCTAAGGTTTCACTTTTATGTTTTAGAAACCTAACCCAAGTGAACCTAAAGAAGTCATCGCCTATAACTAGACAATATTGACTTTCATTTAGTGACTTGGCTCCATGAGAATCAAATAGGTATAAGTGTAGGAGCTCAAGTACACTTTTGGTTCTTTTTTGGTTGGTTAGTTGATGTGAGGTCCTAGTTTGTTTACCTTGTTGACAAGCATTATAAATTTTATTTTCCAAGTTATTAAGGTTGGGTAGACCTCTGACTAAACCACTCTGGCTCATTTTGTGTACGAGTCTTGGGTGAGAGTGGCTGAGCCATCGGTGCCACAACTAGGATTCCTCTTGTTGTGTCATTAGACACTTGGTTGAGGAGTTGGGTAAGTTAATTGTGTAAATGTTGCTATTCCTTGTTCCCTTAAGTATAATTTTTGAAGTATCATTATTTTTGATTAGGCATTCATTTTGTAAAAAGGTGATCTTATAGTTATTATCACACAATTGAATAACACTAAGTAAATTAAAATTGAAATTCTCAACTAAAAGTATATTACGAATTATAAAGTTAGAGTTCAACTCAATATCACCTGAACCCATGATTTTGAGCTTCCCGTTGTTTTCGAATGCTACCGATCCTTGGCTTTTGAATCCGAGCTTTGAAAATTTTAGTCGGTCTCCAGTCATATGTCGGGAGCACCCACTGTCCAACATCCATTGATCCTACACATATAGTGTTGGATCGATTTGAGCACTAGAGGGGGGGGGTGAATAGCGCAAGGAAAACTTTTCGAATTTGTTCATCGATTCGATATGCAAGAAGAGTAAAGTGCAGCGGAAAATAAATATAACAATTTTGTTTTTACTTGGTTCACAACCTTCGGCTACTAATCCAAGGCCCTAACGGTCTTAGACCACGTACAAAGGGCAAAGCACTAAAAACACTCCTCCTCGTTAGAGGTAGGAGTAAGCGAGTACAATCAATATGAAAAAAATCAAGGTAGAGGGACACTCCCCCTCTCCTTGTTATGATTAAAGCTCGATAAGGAAATATGTGAAAAAGATTTAAAGATGCCAATTTAATAAAAGTATACCAACGACTATTGAAGATAGAACTTGAGCTCTTGTCGTCGGAGATGCGGTAACACTTTGTCATCGTAAGATCGTCGTAGAAGAGTAGTGTAGCAAGAGCACTTCTGAGCACTTAGAATGATGGAAATAGGGTGGAGAACACCTTCTTTTATAGCATTGTGAAACCATAATCATCGAGATGAAGTTTCATGAGGTGATGCCACCTAGCCCTTGAGAAATGAAGATAAGCTTTGACTCTCCACGAGGCTAATCCTTGACCAACAGTCGACTGCTACCCTTACCAGTCGACTGTTGGAGGTATCATTCGACTGATACAAGCCATCAGTCAACTGATGGCAGGGTTTCCAGCTGTAATGAAGAGTTAGCTCGAAAATGCAATTAATATAAGTAAGTTCGATGGTTGTTTACCATCCAATCTCGACTTAGACCTTCCATGGGAAGTCTTGGTCGGATCGTCGCCTAAGGACGTCCCTGTACGGAGGACACGACCTTACTTACACTCACTCACACGAGCTTACCTCAACCTTTACCTTTGAAGCTTCACTTCCGGTCTTCACCTGAGTTCTTCGGCTCCCTCCGAAGTCCACCTGGTGTTGCCCGACTACCATGGCTAACCTCTGGGTGTCACTGACCTTTAGCTTTAGCTTAGCAATTCTGCACACTTGATTCAGCTTGTGAGATAACAAAGTGAACTTAACTTTGTGTATTTAATATAATCAAAACTTAGGTTCGATTCAGGTACCTACTGCACCAACATATAATAGTTGGATCGGACATTGGAATTTTAAGAGTAGGTTGAATATTTTAGCCTAGTAGTCATCTCACCCTTTCTACATGATCGAACATGTTAACCTTATATGTTTTGTGAGTTGACTTCAATTTTACTTGATTAAGTTTATTGAATTGAAGATAGTCAGCCTTGGGTTAGATTTGTATTTAACCCTTATATCATTAAGTAAACTTTTCGAGAGACTAGCTTCCAGGTCAAGGTGAGGCACAGAGGCCTTATTTGATCGGAACAATGACTACTTCCTTAGACAAAGCTAATTTCAAGAAAATGTTCACTTAAGTCACTTAGAGTCACTTCTTGGTCTAACTAGTTTAGGATGTGGCGAGGTAGCTTTAGCTAGTTCAACTTAGCCGAGTGCACCAAGCTAGATATGCCTTACCTGGCTCGGACACACAAGACGTCGTTTTCCTAATGTACTATCATTTCGCCGCATCCTGATACTATGTTGTTAAGGTTGACTAACTATTAACCCTATCTATCCGTTCTAAAAATTAAAACAAAAATTTAACTAAGCATTGAACAATTAAATCAAGAAGTAAAGCAAACAAGTTTAGTACTAGCTCCCCGTGGACCATTGAACCAATTCGGTCTTTCCATGTAGTGAATTTGGTCCTTAGGAGCCCAATACTTGGTGGATCCTAATTGAGAATTCAAAATGGTTTTAGGGACCCATGCTTGGACTATTTGTCTATTTTGATTCACAATTGGCATATATGATTTATTTGTTGTGTTTGATCTAAACCTGAGTTCGACCTTATTGTACACGACCCTTTGTGATCCAAGTAGTAGGTCAAGACCCTTGGACCCCAAAGTAAACCATTCCAATGTTTTCCTAAGATCTTTGACTTGTCCTTTCAAGAGAGCGTTCTCTTCTTCAAGTTTTTCAACTCGAGTTGAGTTCTCCTCTCGAACTTGACTAGTCGAAGAGGTTAGGGAGACCTCATGTTTAAGGAGTTTGACCTCCTCAACTAATGTCTCGACCTTGGACTCGGACTTAGCTAATTAGTTAAAAACTTAATTGCATTATAAAGGGTATTGATTAATGATCGACTCACCTTGATCGACTCTTTTGAACCGGATACGGATCCGTGGTTTGTCTTGAATTGGAGTTCACTCTCGGATCCAGAGTCGGACTCGGTCTCAGACTCATAGCTCATTTCGGGTTCAGATTCATCTTTGGGCTCGATCGGCTTGGCCATGAACGTGAGATTGTTTAGCTCGTCTTCCTCCTCTGACAACTCCTCCCATGTTGCGTTGAGCGCCTTCTTCTTGGATGGTTTGTTCTTTAGTCTTGGGCAATATGATTTGATGTGGCCCATCTTGTTGCATTCGTAGCATCTATAGTTGGAACTTTGCTTGGGTATGTTTTCCTTGGATTGCTTGATCGGGCATCTTCAGCTCTTGATCATCTTTCAAACTAGATTCACTAGTTCGGTCTCCATCTCGTTGTTCACCTCCGATTCGTACTCCTCTTCTTCTTCTTCGGGAGGTGGTTTGCTCTTCACCTTCTTCTTTCGACCTACAACCAATGCAAAACTTTTCTCGACTGGGGTCGAGTTAGATTGTTCGTGTAACTCAAATTCAGAAAAGAGTTCATCTAACCTAATCTTAGATAGATCTCTAGATACCTTGTAGGCATCAACCATGGATGCCCACAAGGTGGTCCTAGGAAATGCATTGAGTGCGTACCTGGTCACATCTTGATTTTTGACTTTCTGTCTGATCGAGTGGAGCCCGTTCATAATGTCTTGTATTCTTGCATACAATTGTGTAGCGGTCTCGTGTTTTTGCATTTTTAGATTAAAAAGTTTAATTATAAGAAGGTCTCTTTTACATATCTTCATGTCGACGATTCCTTCATGAAGCTCAATAAACTTATTCCAAAGGTCTTTCAGGCTTATGAATGGGACGACGCGGTTGAGCTCCTCCTTAGATAGACCGTATTGTAGGATTTGGGTTGCCTTTGCATCGGCCTCCACTTGACGCTTCATGGCATTGATCCACTTGTCGCAGTCTAGAAACTCGCCCTCTTCGTTGATGGGTAGCGAGAATCTAGTTTGAATTACGATCCACATCTCTACTTGGGTTTTCAAGTAACACTCCATCCGACCCTTTCAGTAATGGAAGTCATCTCCATTGTAAAATGGAGGTCGGGCGGTGCTAAACCCTTCGTGATGGGCAATCAAAAACTAACCTTGCACACAAATAAAAATGACACGAAAAAGTATGCCAAATCTCGTCTTGGATTAGTAGTGCAGGAAGAGAGACAACAAAAATTTAAATTAAAATAATTACGAAAAGAAAATCAAAACAAAATGCTAGATTGGTGGTTGCACCAAATCTTAGTGCCCTCGCTCTGATACCAATTGTTGGATCGAAAGCAAGATAGAGGGGGGGGGGTGAATAGCGAGCGTAAAATTTTCTTTTCGTTGCGTTAAAACTCGAGTGACACACTGGAAATTAAGATGCAAAAAGTAAAGGACACAATTTATTTTTTTACTTGGTTCACAACCTAACGGTTGCTACTACAAGGCCCTGTGATCCTAGACTGCGTATGAAGGGCAATGCCCTAAAGATCTCCTCCTTGTTGGAGGTAGGAGACAACAGTTACAATAAGAAGCAAGATAGAGGTAGAGGCATAATTCCACTGTTAGTGAAAGCCCTAAAGCTAATCATGTGATGATTGTTGTATGGACTTTATTGTATCATATTCCTATTTATAAAGGCATGGTTATTATATTTACTTGTATTGGTGCCAAATAACTAAGTATAATAACGTCCTTGAGTAGAAGGTTCTTATCTATATCAATCGATTGGTTGAATCGATAATGAGATGATATAGAGAACACTACTCTTACTCATTCCTAGTCAAGTATTAACATTCAGGGACAATGTTAATACGTAGAGACTAGCATGTAGGTCAACACGATGACTTGATCTCACAAGTCAAGGATATGAGATATCAAGTTGACATATGAGTATGCATTGAAGAATGTATATGAATGACCCGCCATGAGAAAGTATCATGGATCTTTATATGAGTGTCATATACTTTCTCATGTGACTATTAGTATGACTATTAGTCCTTGGACCTGAAGTCACCATGGTTCCCTACATAAGGAGTTGCATACTTTGGCTTGTCAAATGTCACCTATAAATGGGTGGACAATAAAGGCGATTACTGGGTATGTAACAA
Source organism: Wurfbainia villosa (assembly GCA_025175895.1). Classification (NCBI taxonomy): domain Eukaryota; kingdom Viridiplantae; phylum Streptophyta; class Magnoliopsida; order Zingiberales; family Zingiberaceae; genus Wurfbainia; species Wurfbainia villosa. The sequence continues at coordinate 19,915,485 of CM046004.1, read as the reverse complement.
ATTATGCGGAGGGATGTGAGTGATGTATATGAGATCTATCCCTCCTATATGACGGGAGTGACATCGTTATTCTTGATAGAGTGAGACCACGAAGTGCATGGCCATGCCCAAATGAGTCAATATGAGATATTGAGCTCATTTGATTAGAGTGAATCTACTTGGAGTTCTGTTAGTAATATATGAGAGATGTCCTAAGGCAATCGCCTTATGTATGAACCATTTATATGATAAATGAAGATTCACTATTTGAGTATACATGTTTAATGTATTTGATTGGATCTTAAACTCATTTACTGAATGTCCACGATACGATTCACAAAGATGAGAGAATTTGTGATTGGATCACAACTAGTGAGTATCTCTACATGTGTAATTGTGATGTATCGAATTATCCTAGTCGATGAATTGATGGATTTGGACACCATCAATTCTGTCGAGACTAGCACGAGGTATACTCCTTGGTGTATCCAAGCAGCTGATTCTCACTGGCTGGAGACATTGTGATGTCCGGAGTTGATCGTGGATGCTAGTTATGGTAACTAGTTCATTGGAGTGACCAGCCGTAAGACTTCATATGGTTCTCTGCATATATAGATATGTCAATGAAGTTCTTACTGTGGCTTAAGTGCGATGTTCCTTTGACTTGCGGTATTCAAGTCATCTTGATCATGGAGACTTATGCTTTGACATCTTAAGCAAACATCTCTAAGGAGATGTGGACCCGGGATGATTGGGTATAAGTCAAGTGATCAAGGTGTTTGAATAGCCTATAAAGGATTCACCACTCCTTGCGAGGAGATGTATACCCATGGTCTCTCGTCGGATTGTTACTAAAGTCTTTGGCCAAAGCATTACATGTTTAGAGTAAGGTACTCTTCGATACATGTGGAGTAACTAGAATCCGTAGGACGAGGAAATGATACTTAGGCTAGGTGTGACGTAGTCAGCCTAGTGGGGACTGACACTATAGACCATGTCCCAACCAAGTGGGTATAAGATGAGTGAAGGAATGGGGCACGAATCATTCAAGCTCTTGAAGGGTTTGAGAAATAGTTCGGATCAACTGTTGATCGGGGATCATGATGTACTACTAGGTGCCACTCTTAATGGTTAATTATAGGCGGCCAACATAAACCGAGAACCTATTTGGTCACCGCGCTGCGAGTGTAATCCAAAGGATTTAAAAGCGAGCTTGAGAATGGGATTCTCGGCCGAGAAACTATGTTTGGTTGGACCAAACATAAGCGAGCATGAAATTGTTTGATGCAATGGAAGCGTGGATGGGCCGTGTCTTATGAAGACATAATGGATGGACCAAAATGGTTTGGTTCTAATCCAATGGATAAGAATAAACCAAAGGGTTTGGTTTATTTTAAACGAATGAACCAAAAGTTGGTTCGGGTCGTTTTAACTTAAAATAAACCATCATGGTTTGGTTTATTTTAACTTATCTTAATGGAGCGGGTTAACGGGCTTTATGGATATGATCCATTAACCATTAAGAGAATTAGTTCTCTATAAAATAGGGATTAAACCCTAACCCTAACCCTAATCCAATAGTTGCCGCCCCACCCATCCTCCATGTTGTTGGCGTCAACCAAAGCTCCAATGCCGCCCAACTTCATCTGTAGGTTTGGCATCAAGGTGAGTTTTCTCTCCTTGTTTTGGCGGCGCCTATCTCCTCCACCAAGCTGTCCAGTTTTCTGGACAGCTTTCTCCTCTCGTTGGGCGTCGTTTGGGCGATGGTTAGTGCTCCGACAGCGGCTAACATACCGGGATTTGATCTCCGGTAATCCTCTGAGTGGAGGGGGCGAAGGATTCGTCAATCGGTTGTGAATACCTCTCCGGAGAAGCAAGTCTTGAGGACTTGTTTTAGGTCGAATTTGGATTCGGACCGTGATCATCTCTCGATCACGTCGTCTTCAACACGAGGCTAGTAACCCGTCGAAGAGCGAAGCTCGTGGCTTGGCGAAGTCATCGAGGAGCTCGGCGTGGATCTGGATAGAGGCGATTCTTACGAGAATCGTTCCGGTTGATGCCGTTCCCGCTACACGTCATACGGAAGGTATAACGTAGTTTAATTTCTTTTATTGCAATTATAAATTACGGTTAAGTCTACACTTGTTGTAAAAGCATGCGTGTGTTGTGTGTGTTGTAATAAATAGGAATATTTATTATTTTTATTGCTTCCGCTGTGCTCATGTTTACGAAACATGATCGAACACACACACGCCGCGGTGCCGGAAACCCAACAGTGGTATCAGAGCCCAGGTTGTGTTTCGACATAATCGTAAAATTGGTTTTGCGATAGTCATAATGTATTTCTGGAAATTTTCTAAATTTTGGAAATTTAGAAGTATTTATGGAATTTTTCAATTTTGGAAAGTCTAGAAGTATTTATGGAAATCTTCCACTTTTGGAAAGTTGGAAGTATTTATGGAAATTGATATTTTCCATAAATAAAATATTTGATTAGATTCTGGAAATTTGTTTCCTAATTTAATCTTGATTTGATTTGTTAAATCAAATCTTTAAAATATTTTATTTCCATAAGTAGTTTTGAAGATTTAGGAAATTGGTTTCCTAAATAGATTTTCCTTAATCAAATAATTCCATGAATAAAATATGTGATTAGATTTGGAAATTTGTTTCCTAATTTAATTATGATTTGATTTGGAGAATCAAATCTTAAACATATTTTATTTCCATAAATAGTTATGACATATAAGGAAATTATATACATGACATAATTGTATGACATGTAATTGCATTAGATGCATAACATTATGCCATGCGTGTCGTGACATGTAGATGTATGCCATGTATGCCATGCCATGTAGATAATAGTTATTTGCATGCAAAGAGGATGAGACATAAAAACCTTTAAACAATATTAAAGCCTACACCTTCCATTAATATGGTTAGAACCAGAGTTCTGTTTCTTGTTTGGGTTGTTGGACTCTCTCCAAGCCCGGCTCGAACCTGAATATGTTCAAACCATGGAATAGTTTAATACTAATATGGTAAGAGTCAGAGGTCAATCGTTAGCTTTGGTTGTTGGACTCTCTCCAAGCTGGGCTAATTGGTTGAATGCGCTCTAACCATATTAAAACTATTCTTGATTAATGGGTTGGCTTTAACCTGGAGCATCGGCTTGTTGGACTCTCTCCAAGGTCGATGTTAAGGGAGGTGAAGTTGGGTGCTATGCATAAGATGCATACTTGTTAATGTGTTAACAACCCAATGTATGTGTGAACATTCAATTAGTTGATAGCACATTGTGATAGTTGCATATACGTGATATGCAATCGGTATAGATGATACCTACCGTCGTAGCTATGAATGGCTTGTTGGACTCTCTCCAAGGTTATTCATAACTATGATGGATATCAACCCATTCGGAGATGAACCTACAATCTCCCGAAGTGATTTTGAGGTTTTTGAAATTCGAAAAATGAATGGGATTTATAAATGTATATTGATGCATTTTTAAAATCATCTTTCTCATACATGCTCGTTTTGTATTTCTAAGTTAATATATTGATCATGATGTGTTTGAATTGCGTTCCATTTTGGATTCAAATAAATTGACTGGGCCGAACTTCTTGGACTAGCTTAGAAACTTGAGAATTGTTCTCAAGGTGGAAAAGCTTGCGTATGTCCTCGAAGCGTCTCTTCCCGCCCGTCCTAGTGTCAATGCAACTCAGGACCAATTGTTGGCCTATCAGAAACATATGAATGATTCTGAACAAATGAGTTGCATCATGCTAGCCGCGATGGAACCCAAGCTACGAAAGCAACATGAGCATTTGGATGCTCATATCGTAGTCCTTCATCTTTGTGAGTTGGTTGATGAGCAAGTGAGATTCGAAAGGTTCGAAGTCTCAAAGCTCCTCTTCACCTCTGAGATGCTAGGAGGTTCATCTGTGGTACTGCTCAATATGCTGAAGACTGTGGAGTCTTCTGAGAAGCATGAGCAGGGGACGGTGCTGTTAGTTGATTCCTCGAAGAAAGGTTCTAAGAGGAAGTCAAAGGAACAGCAGAAGGGAAAGAAGAGAAGGGCTAAGAAGGTAGAACTAGCACAAAAGGAAACTTGCCATCATTATGGCAAGGAGAGCCATTTGCGAAGAAAGTACAAGATTTATCTTGAGTCCGTGAAGAAGGATAAGGCATCGGATGCCCCATCTTCTTCATAAATCTTCTTTATTGATTGTCATTCTATTTCCTCAGACACTTGGGTATTCGATACTGGGTGTGGCTCACATATATGTAATGACATACATGGGCTAAGGAATAGAAGAAGACTCGTCAAGGGAGAGTCAAATTTACGTGTTGGGAATGGAGCAAAGGTTGCTGCACTCGCCATCGGAACGTATTTGTTGAAACTCCCTGCAGGACTTGTCTTAAAACTGGACAATTGCTTTTATATTCCTTTGTTGATAAAGAACATCATTTCTATTTCTTGTTTAAATAGAAATGGTTTCCATTTGACGTTTAGTAACAATTGTTGTTACATAACTTTGAATGGGGTTCTTTATGGGACTGGAACTTTAAGCAATGGTGTTTATACGTTGGACGTATCCAGTAACGATTTCAATATCGAAGCGAGCAACACGCGTGCTCGAAAGGATAATCAAATAGACTCCTATATGTGGCATTGTCGTCTTGGCCATATAAGCAAGAAACGCATGTCCGAATTACACCGATGTGGAATTCTGGAATCGTTTGAATTGGATTCATACGATACATGCGAATCATGCTTAAAGGGCAAGATGACTAAGTTACCTTTTACTGGAAAGGGTGAACGAGTGGGAGAGTTACTAGGTCTAATACATACTGATGTATGTGGACCTATGTCAACTCAAGCATTAGGAGGCTATAGCTACTTCATTACCTTCACCGATGATCACTCACGGTTTGGGTATGTGTTCTTGATGAAACACAAGTCTGAAGCCTTTGAAAGGTTCAAAGAATACAGAAATGAAGTAGAGAAACAACATGACAAGAGTATTAAAATACTTCGATCGGATCGAGGTGGTGAATACTTAAGTCAAGAGTTTCTTGATTATCTAAGAGACAATGGCATATTGTCTCAATGGACTCCGCCCTATACACCACACATAATGGTGTATCCGAGAGGCGTAAGGACCTTGTTGGACATGGTCAGTCAATGATGAATCATCGACTCTTCCCAAGTCCTTTTGGGGTTATGCACTTGATACCGTTTACTTGTTAAACAGAATGCCAACCAAGGTAGTCTCTACTACTCCATATGAGATATGGGCTAGTAAGAAACCTCATGTATCTTACTTGAAGATATGGGGTTGTCCTGCTTATGTGAAGCGGACTGTATCAGACAAACTGGATGCTAAGTCTGATAAATGTCTATTTATGGGATACCCTAAGGAAACAAGGGGTTACCAATTCTATCATCCTGTGGAACAAAAGGTGTTTGTTTCAAGGCATGCTGTGTTTCTAGAGAAAGAGTTTCTCTTGCAAGAAAACAGTGGGAGTGTCGTCGAGCTTGAGGAAACTCGAGATACTTAAATAGACATTGATGAGATACCTGGTGAAGCACAACAGCCGATAACTCATAGTGATGAGCAATCGGCTGGACCTATTGTAACACCACATCTTCGTAGATCTGGTAGAACACGCAATATTCCTGAGAGATATGGATTTCTCATAAGTGAATCGAACGACGTGTTACTCATTGATGATGAGGAGCCTACCAGTTATGAAGAAGTGCTGACAAGTTCAGAAAGGGATAAATGGCTTGATGCCATGAAGTCGGAAATGGATTCCATGTATGAAAACCAAGTTTGGAACTTGGTTGACCCACCTGAAGGCATCAAGCCTATAGGGTGCAAGTGGGTTTTCAAGAGGAAAACCGACAAGGATGGTAATGTGATTACCTATAAGGCTAGATTGGTGGCGAAGGATATCGCAAAAGCAAGGTGTTGATTATGGCGAAACCTATTCGCTGTAGCTATGCTTAAATCCATTCGGATGCTCCCGCCATAGCGGCTCATTATGATTATGAGATATGGCGGATGGATGTGAAAACTTTCCTTAATGGAAACCTGCTCGAGGACGTGTATATGATACAGCCTGAGGGTTTCACATCGGTTGATAAAACCAAGGTATGCAAATTGCGACGATCCATTTATGGATTGAAGCAAGCATCCAGGAGCTGGAATATCCGTTTTGATGAGACGATCAAAAAGTTTGATTTCTCACAAAATCGATTTAACCTTGTGTGTACAAGAAGGTTAGTGGGAGTCGATCGTGTTCCTAGTATTGTATGTCGATGACATATTACTTATAGGAAACGATGTGTCAATCTTCTGATCGATTGAAGGTTTGGTTATCCAAGACATTCTCCATGAAAGACACAGGAGAAGCAACCTACATCCTTGGGATTAAGATCTATAGAGATAGATCGAAGCGGTTGCTTGGTCTTTCGCGGTCTACATATATAGGCCAGTGCTAAGAGGTTTAGCATGTCGGAATCCAAGAAAGGTTATCCACCATCGGGCATGGGGTACACCTTTCAAAGTCTATGTGTCCGCGCACGAAGATTTGCATGAGTAAGATTCCTATGCATCCGCAATAGGATCTATCATGTATGCTATGTTATGTACGAGGCCCGATGTATCGTATGCTCACGAGTGTCACGGCGGCAGATACAATCGATCCAGAATGGATCATTGGGCTGTTAAGACGATCCTTAAGTACTTGAGAAGAACTAAGGATGTGTTCCTAATATATGGAGAAGGGGACATGGTGATACGCGGGTATACAGGATGCGGCTTCGACGGAACAAGGATGATTCGGTCTCGATGCGGATACGTGTTCACCTTGAATGGGGCGCGATGAGTTGGAAAAGTTCCAAACAAGAGATATGGCGGATTCTACCATCGGCGGCGAATATATTGCGGCCGAGCGGAAGAAGCGGTTTGGATCAAGAAGTTCGTTCATGAACTTGGTGTGATTCCGCCATTGTTGAGCAATACCGGTCTCTGCGACAACAATGGAGCAATTGCGAACAAAAGAGCCAAGGTCTCATCAACGATCCAAACATGTGCTTCGCTATCATCTTATCGAGAGATCATCGTAGGAATGAAATACAAATCGAGAAAATTCCCCTTTGAAAGGAACTTAGCGGATCCTTTGACTAAAGCATTACCTCAAAGTAAGTTTGAGGGTCATGTTAGTGCTTATGGTATTGGATCTTAGTGGCGATTGGCATTAGGCCAAGTGGGAGTCTGTTAGTAATATATGAGAGATGTCCTAAGGCAATCGCCTTATGTATGAACCATTTATATGATAAATGAAGATTCACTATTTGAGTATACATGTTTAATGTATTTGATTGGATCTTAAACTCATTTATTGAATGTCCACGATACGATTCACAGCATGAGAGAATTTGTGATTGGATCACAACTAGTGAGTATCTATACATGTGTAATTGTGATGTATCGGAATTATCCCTAGTCGATGAATTGATGGATTTGGACACCATCAATTCTGTCGAGACTAGCACGAGGTATACTCCTTGGTGTATCCAAGCGGTGATTCTCACCGGCCGAGACATTGTGATGTCCGAGTTGATCGTGGATGCTAGTTATGGTAACTAGTTCATTGGAGTGACCAGTAGTAAGACTTCATATGGTTCTCTGCATATATAGATATGTCAATGAAGTTCTTCTGTGGCTTAAGTGCGATGTTCCTTTGACTTGCGGTATTCAAGTCATCTTGATCATGGAGACTTATGCTTTGACATCTTAAGCAAACATCTCTAAGGAGATGTGGACCCGGGATGATTGGGTATAAGTCGAAGTGATCGAAGGTGTTTGAATAGCCTATAAAGGATTCACCACTCCTTGCGAGGAGATGTATACCCATGGCCTCTCGTCGGATTGTTACTAAAGTCTTTGGCCAAAGCAATACATGTTTAGAGTAAGGTACTCTTCGATACATGTGGAGTAACTAGAATCCGTAGGACGAGGAAATGATACTTGGGCTAGGTGTGACGTAGTCAGCCTAGTGGGGACTGACACAATAGACCATGTCCTGAACCAAGTGGGTATAAGATGAGTGAAGGGAATGGGGCACGAATCATTCAAGCTACTGAAGGGTTTCAGAAATAGTTCGGGATCAACCGTTGATCTTTTCGGTTAATTGGGGATCATGATGTACTACTAGGTGCCACTCATGATCGTTCTATAATTAATGGTTAATTATAGACGGCCAACATAAACCGAGAACCTATTTGGTCACACGCACAACGAGTGTAATCCAAAGGATTTAAAACGAGCTTGAGAATGAGATTCTCAGACCGAGAGAAACTATGTTTGGTTGGACCAAACATAAAGCGAGCTTGAAATTGTTTCAGTCGCAATGGAAGCGTGGATGGGCAGTGTCTTATGAAGACATAATGGATGGACCAAAATGGTTTGGTTCTAATCCAATGGATAAGAATAAACCAAAGAGTTTGGTTTATTTTAAACGAATGAACCAAAAGTTGGTTCGGTTCGTTTTAACTTAAAATAAACCATCATGGTTTGGTTTATTTTAACTTATCTTAATGGAGCGGGTTAACGGGCTTTATGGATATGATCCATTAACCATTAAGAGAATTAGTTCTCTATAAAATAGGGATTAAACCCTAACCCTAGACCTAATCCAATTAGTGGCCGCCCAACCCATCCTCCTTGTTGTTGGCGTCAACAACAAGGGCTGCCGCCCAACTTCATTGAGTGGCTGCCATCTCCTTGCCGGCGTCCAAGCTCCAGCCGGTGAACCTCCGGCGACCCTCCGGTGATCTCCTATAGGTTTGGCATCAAGGTGAGTTTTTCTCTCCTTGTTTTGGCCGGCGCCTATCTCCTCCACCAAGCTGTCCAGTTTTCTGGACAGCTTCTTCTCCTCTCGTCGGAGCGTCGTTTGGACGATGGTTAGTGCTCCGACAGCGGCTAACATACCGGGGATTTGATCTCCGGTAATCCTCTGAGGTGGAGGACGAAGGATTCGTCAATCGGTTGACGAATACCTCTCCGGAGAAGCAAGTCTTGAGGACTTGTTTTAGGTCCGAATTTGGATTCGGACCGTGATCATCTCTCGATCACGTCGTCTTCAACACGAGGCTAGTAACCCGTACGAAGACGAAGCTCGTGGCTTGGCGAAGTCATCCCGAGGAGCTCGGCGTGGATACGGATAGAGACAATTCTTACGAGAATCGTTCCGGTTGATGCCGTTCCCGCTACACGTCATACGGAAGGTATAACGTAGTTTAATTTCTTTTATTGCAATTTTAATTTACGGTTATGTCTACACTTGTTGTAAAAGCATGCGTGTGTTGTGTGTGTTGTAATAAATAGGAATATTTATTATTTTTATTGCTTCCGCTGTGCTCATGTTTACGAAACATGATCGAACACACACACGCCGCGGTGCCGGAAACCCAACAAGTTCAAGATATAGATTGTACCAAGGATGACACGGTCTATGCCTTGATTGGTCAATCTAGATGTCAAGGATAGAGGAATATTGTCACATATTGTGAGAGTCACAATTAGTAGTCACAAAGGTGATATTGGATCTCAATATTCTTGTAACTTAGGTAGCAATGATGTGTTGCTAGATACCGCTCATTGCTTATGTTCCTAAATCAGTTTAGGAGCATTGCCAACGTTACAAGAACCTATAGGGTCACACACAAAGGGCAATTAGATTAGGTTCATATGATGAACCATGAGGATTAGGTTCATGGGATGAACCAAATTGGATTAAGAGTAATCCAAATTAGACTAATTGAGTTAGACTCAATTTGATTCAAGTGTTGAATGAGTCTAATTTAGATTTGATTCATTGAGTCAATTTAAATTAATGAATAGAGATTCATTAAATCAAATTGACTTGAATCAAGTGGTTAGATTTGATCAACCATGGGAGATAAGAGGTCAAGTTTGACTTGACTTGAGAAGGAAGACGAATGGTCAATTTTGACTTGACCAATTGTCATGTCATGGTGACTTATCATGGGGGCCGACCAATGATGATTTCCACATTATCATGGACTTATCATGTGGTGCCACCTCATGAGGGAGACCAAGAGCCATTGGCTCTTGGAGTTACATGCATGCATGTAACCTCCTAAAACAAAGTGGCCGACCACTTTTCATTAGATGAGAAGTTATTTGGAATTAACATCATCTTCTTCTTCCTTGGCTCTCCGTCTTGCTCTCTCCCAATCCTCCATTGCTGAGACCTTCAAGGAGTGCTAGAACACTCAAGATTGTCTTTTCTCCACCTATTATTTGTGTGGATACCAATAGAGGAGTGTACACTTGACACTCTCGAGTTCCGGCAATCCATTTGGACGAGCGGGATAAGCGAAGGGCATCGCTTCAAGGGTAATTTCTTATCATGTAGATCTACAGTAGATCTAAAGGTATTAAACACATAGATGTAGTTTTTATTCTTATATATCTTCGCACGGATCCCTAGCCGGGCTTCCGAGGTTTCCGCAACGCAAAAAGTGGTTTTTGCGGCTCGGAAAGTCCAACAGTGGTATCAGAGTCACGTGCGAAGCATATATGTGTTTTAAATTTGTAGTTTTTGTATTAGATATAAAAATTATAGATTTTTAAGTTTATGTAAATTTCCTATTTTTATAGATTTTTTGGATATTATTCTCGAAGAGTCGAAGCAACAAGTGTTGGGACACTTGTAGGCTTCAACCACCGAGAAAAACTCTCCGAAACGGCGAGTTCTCGCTTTAGGTTTTTGGGACAGTGACTTAATTCACTATAAGATCAAGTAGGGACACTCGAAAAGTTTATCTTTGCGAGTAGGGGTGCTGCCCCTATCCCCGAAAGGGGCCTTGTCCCGCAATCGCGCCCGAAAACTGAGCGGGACCGTTACAGAGAGATGACTCATAAAATTGAAAAAAATAGGAAAAATTATATAAATTTATGTAATATACATAATTTAGAATTATGTATAATTCTGTGATGGTCATGGCCCAAGAACCCCAATATGATTGGATGATAAATGTGTTGTAATTCATAATACGGCCTACGTGCCATTTTTGTGGTTGTGCATGTAGTATAGGGTATGCAACCTGCGCATCGTGCCTCTTCTTTTAAAATTCTAGTTGTAAATAGTTTTATACTCGAATATAACTCGAGTTTCATGTTTTTAATGTATAAAATGGAGCGGTGGAAGGTCCACTAGTAGACAGAGTTACGAGAAGGGTACCGACAACACATGGCGATCAAAGGAGGCGCTTAGAGAAGCCGCTAACCCTAGGTTGACCGTCCGATTTTCTTATTGGCTTGAGAAGATCGTAGTAGGGCCATGACTACATCACAATTAATTTATATATATATATATATATATATATATGATGCATGCTAGTATGTATGTGATGCATGCTAGTATATTTTTCTTATATGTATATGATGCATGCTAGAATAATGCTTGTATGTATGTGATGCATGCTAGTGTAGGATAATAAAGATCTTGATGCGTATATGATACACATTCACGATTAGATTAGATCCTAATCGAATCAACTCGAAAATGTCTACCAAGTCTTGATACCCATCACTACCTTGATCATTTATAGTTGTTGAATCTGCCAAAGCAGAGTAACGCATATTATCTTGGTAGGGTGCGGAGGGACAATCTTGGTCCCGCCTATCACAGCTTGGGTTAGAGTAAGCTCAATTAGATTGAGTAAAACTAGTTAACTCAATTGGATCGAGTAGAACTATAGTCATATTCCAACCGTTGGAAAGATAGGATAAGATTGCATTTACACTAAATCATGGGTGATTTAGCCAAAGCTAACTCAAGGTCTTTTGTAAATGTGGGTCTTGATCCTATAAACAAGAGTTGCATAGAGATGTAATCGGTAATGTGTTATCTACCGATCATACTAAGTCTTGGGTGATTTAGCCAAAGCTAACTCAAGGCGTAGTATGATGTGGATCTTGTCCTGCAAGAATTATAACTAGTTTGTATGAATCAAGTAATGTGGTTTGTCCACATCCATAACTCGATTCTACAAAAGTCCTATAATTCAGTGGGAGCATCATTTGATTAAAGACCTAATTAAAGGAATATGATATTAATTTTCTGCATTGTGTATGTTGTAGATTACTATGTCGACAAACACGAACACTCTCTCCCTGCGTTATGTCCTTGAGAAGGACAAGCTCAATGGAGCAAATTTCCTGGACTGGTACAGGAATCTGAGAATTGTTCTCACCTAATAAAGGAAACTTTACGTCCTGGAGCAACCCATTCCGGAGGTACCTCCTGCCACTGCCTCGCGAACTGACAAAGATGCTTACAAGAAGCATCAAGATGATGCATTAGATGTGTCATGTCTCATGCTCGCGACCATGAACTCTGAGCTTCAAAAGTGTTAGGAATCGTTGGAATGGCTAGAGGGGGGGTGAATAGCGTAGATGAAATTCGCTCACGTTTGTGTCTACAATTTCGTTAGTGCGCAGCGGAAAAAGAAATAATAAAAGCGATAACGAAATAGACAACAAGCTAACACGATGATATAACGTGGTTCGGAACCGCACGGTTCATACTCCACGGATCGAGCTCTAAAGAGCCCTAGTGATGCACACGCACTCACTAATGATAAACACTCCTTCTCGACACAAGTCGGAGGCGGAGAAACCCCTTACAATAGATCTTACAACAGTAAGAACGAAATACAAGCAATATACAATGTAAATATGAAATACAAGTAAAGAAAAGACTTTACAACACTTGTTTTGATTGCTTGAATGCTTGGTTGCTTGCTTGCACTTGGAGACCTGATTTGCACCAACAAATCGCCCCAATAGCCCTCAAGAACCGGTTATTTTTTCCTCCATCACGAGCTCCATATATAGCTTCAACTGTCTTTGGAAAGTCTATCGATCGATCGAGACCATCGATCACGATCGATGCCCCTGTCGTGAGACAACGGCTAGTTCCACGTTGGATAAGTCCAACGGAACTACCATCAGTCGACTGATTGTGACCATCAGTCGACTGATGGAGTCCTCACTCGACCAGTCGAGTCTCGACTCCATTCTATGCCACCTCGAGCGCACCGCCGACCGATCATACTATGACGGGCCGATCGCTTCGAGCCATCAACCGCTAACTCTATGATGGACAATGACCGCTAGGCCATAACCCGCAGTCGAACCCTAGTTGACTCGGTCCAGTCGACTATCACATGGCACCAGTCGACTGGCACACCTCAAACATGAGGTTTTAACTCAAGTATGGTTCCCCCATACTTGCTAGACCACCCTTAGCCTAGACCTAAGCCTTCTAGTCACCTCCATCAGCCTCACGCCTCTCGGATCCCTCCAAGTCATCCATGACTTGTTCATCCATCGCGCTAGCCTTCAGGTGCTTCCGTCGGCTATGTCATGCTAACGGTGTCTACACAGCCAAGGCACATTGGACTTACGCCGCCAAGACTCCGCTTGGACTTTACGCCGCCAACCATTGGACTTATGCTGCCAAGACTCCCGCTTGGACTTTACGCCGCCAATATCAAACCCTTGGACTTCTCAAATGCCAAGACTCAAGCTTGGACTTTCCCTTGCCAACCCATGTTGGACTTGGCTCTTGTAACATTGGCAATGTATATAAAACCCCTTTTAGATACATAAGCAATGAGCGACATCTAGCAATACATCATTGCTACCCAAGTTACAATATCGTCAAGATCCGACAACCTTTCCGTGACTATTATCATGTATGACGGTGTCCTTCTATCTCTGATATCTTAGATCGATCAATGAAGCATAGACCGTGTCATCCCCTTATCGATCTTTATGTTTCTTGATCCCCAAGTAGACTCACTCAAACAAATGAGCTCAATATCTCATATTGACTCATTTGAGCATGACCATGCATTTCGTGGTCCTACTCTATCAAGAGGTCAAAGATATCACTCCTGTCATATAGGAGGGATAGATCCCATCTACATCGCTCACATCCCTCCGCATAATTCGTTACATACCCAGTGATCGCCGTTATAGTCACCCTGTTACGGTGTGACGTTAGTACATAACATTTTATGTAGGGAACCGTAATGACTTCAGGTCTAAGGACTATTCATATCAATAGTCACATGAGAAAGTATATGACACTCATATAACGATCCATGATACCTTCTCATGGCGGGTCAATTTAGTATATATATTCTCCAATATATATACCCATGTGTCAATGTGATATCATATATCCATGACTTGTGAGATCAAGTCATTCATTGACTTACATGCTAGTCTCAATGTATTAATATTGCTCTTGTATATTAATACTTTACTTGGAATATTAAGAATAGTATTCTCTACAGCTTATCATAATCAATTCTACCAATTGATATACTATAGATTAGAACCTACTATTCAAGGATATTATTATATTTATTTTAGCTGGCACATGCATAAAGTAAATATAATAAACAATCTTTGCCTTTTATTAATAAAATATGATACACATGATCCCTATGTCAATCATCTCATGATTGACACTACATCTCATGATTGGCACGAAGGACTAACACTAATAGTAAGTGGGTCTTTAGGAGAAAGACTGACATGGATGACAGTGTGCATACCTATAAGGGGCGATTAGTAGCAAAAGGATTCAAGCAGATTTATGGTATTGACTATGATGAAACCTTTTCTCCAGTTGTGATGCTCAAATCTATTAGGATCATGCTTGCTATTGCTGCTTACTATGACTATGAAATCTGGCAGATGGATGTCAAAACTACATTTCTTAATGGAAATCTACTCGAGGATGTGTATATGACACAGCCTGAGGGTTTTGTCAATCTAAAGGATGCTAGAAAGGTTTGTAAGTTGCATAGGTCTATTTATGGTTTAAACCAAGCTTCTAGAAGCTAGAATCGTCGATTCGATGATGCAATCAAAATGTTTGATTTCATTAAGAACGAAGATGAACCTTGTGTCTACAAGAAGGCTAGTGGGAGCATAGTTGTTTTCCTCATTTTGTATGTAGATGACATACTACTCATTGGAAATGATATCCCTATGTTGGAATCTGTGATTACTTGGCTTGGGAATTGTTTCTCAATGAAGGACTTAGGTGAAGCAGCCTATATTCTTGGCATCAAGATCTATAGGGATAGATCTAGGAGATTGTTTGGCCTGACTCAGAGTACATATATTGATAAGGTGCTTAAGCGTTTTGCCATGCAGAATTCCAAGAAGGGATTTCTGCCAATGTCACATGATGTAAGTCTTTCGAAGACTCAAGTCCCTCTTCTATGGAAGAGAAACAATGCATGGATCAGATTCCTTATGCATCTGTTATAGGATCTATCATGTACGTCATGATTTGCACTCGCCCCGATATCTTGTATGCTTTGAGCATGACGAGTAGGTACCAGTCAGATTCCGGTGAGTGTCACTGGATATCAGTCAAGAATATTCTTAAGTACTTGAGAAGGACGAAAGAATATTTCTTGATCTTTGGAGGTGATGAGGAGCTAGTTGTAAAGAGTTACAGTGATGCAAGCTTCCAAACCGACAGAGATGATTTTCGATCGCAATCAGGGTATGTATTTTGTCTAAATGGTGGTGATGTGAGCTGGAAGAGTTCAAAGCAGAACATAGTCGCAGATTCTACAACAGAAGTCGAGTACATTGCAGCATCTGATGGAGCAAAGGAGGCAGTTTGGATCAGAAAGTTTGTTTCTGAGCTTGGTGTAGTTCCTAGAATTGTGAGCCCTATAGAGCTTTATTGTGACAACAACAAGGCTATAGCACAGGCTAAGGAACCTCGTTCTCACCAACGCTCCAAACATATACTACGGCGGTATCACCTCATTCGAGAGATCCTCGATAGAGGAGATGTGCTGATATGTAGAGTAGATACTTATGCTAACATTGCGGATCCCCTGACCAAGGCTTTGGCACAGAGAAAGCATGATGGTCATACTAGGTCACTGGGTTTTAGAGATTACAGTGATTGGCACTAGTGCTAGTGGGAGATTGTTAGTGTTAGCCCTTCGTGCCAATCATGAGATGATTGACAAAGGGATCATGTGTATCATATTTTATTAATAAAAGGCAAAGATTGTTTATTATATTTACTTTATGCATGTGCCAGTTAAAATAAATATAATAATATTCTTGAATAGTATATTCTAATCTACAATATATCAATTGGTAGAATTGATTATGATAAGCTGTAGAGAACACTATTCTTAATATTCCTAGTCAAGTATTAATATACAAGGGCAATATTAATACATTGAGACTAGCATGTAGGTCAATGGATGACTTGATCTCACAAGTCATGGATATGTGATATCACATTGACACATGGGTATATATATTGGAGAATATATATACTGAATTGACCCGCCATGAGAAAGTATCATGGATCGTTATATGAGTGTCATATATTTTTTCATGTGACTATTGGTATGAATAGTCCTTAGATCTGAAGTCACTATGGTTCCCTACATAAAGAGTTATGTACTAATGTCACGCCGTAACAGGGTGACTATAACGGCGATCACTGGGTATGTAACGAATTATGCGGAGGGATGTGAGTGATGTAGATGAGATCTATCCCTCCTATATGACAGGAGTGATATATTTGGCCTCTTGATAGAGTAGGACCACGAAATGCATGACCATGCTCAAATGAGTCAATATGTGATATTGAGCTCATTTGTTTGAGTTAGTCTACTTGGGGATCAAGAAATATAAAGATCGATAAGGGGATGACACGGTCTATGCCTCATTGATCAATCTAAGATATCAGAGATCGAAGGACACTGTCATACATGATAATAGTCACGGAAAGGTTGTCGGATCTCGACGATCTTGTAACTTGGGTAGCACTGATGTATTGCTAGATGTCGCTCATTGTTTATGTATCTAAAAGGGGTTTAGATACATTGCCAATGTTACAAGAGCCTATAGGGTCACACACAAATGATATTCTATTTTGAAGATGGTTTCTTTTAGTTGGACTAAAAGGACAATTGAGCATATGACCAAGATTTGAGTTAGACTCAAACTGGTTAAACTTGAGTTAGACTCAAGTTGAACCATGGAAGATGATTCATCATCATGCATGATTAATTTGATTAATCATGCATGGGAATACCAAGAGCCTTGGTATTCATGATGAGAATTCATGAAGGAGAATACCAAGGGTCTTGGTATTAAGAAATGTCTTAATGAGGAGATAATGGCATTTGATGCATGAGATTAAAATGGCTTTTTGTTGTTTCACGTTGATTTTACTTGGGTGTGGCTTTTGTTTGGGCGTGCAAGCCAAAAGGGCCAAGAGAAGAGTTCTCTTATCTCCTCCTTCCTCTCCTCCTTCTAAAAAGGAATTCTTGGCATTTTGCTAGGGGTTTCTAGCACAACGTGACTCCAAAGCTAGTGTGGGTGTCAGTGTGGATACCATAGATATACGATTACCCTTACCGTATTGAGATCCAACATCGTTTGGAAAAGCGGGATTGCAAAGGGCACGCACCGAAGGTATATTCCTCTTCTAGATAAGATCTAGACTAGACTAAGCAAAACGATTTATATAGTTTTGCATGGATCTCTGGTGGGATCCAGTATAATTATTTATTTCCGCTGTGTTTGTACGAAGTATTCGCCCGCGATGTTGTAAACGTCAGATCTGGACCGGTTTTCCAACATCTTCATCCATACGCTAGCCTTCAGGTGCTTCCATCGGCTATTGTCATGTTATGCAGGTCTACTTTGCCAAGGTACATTTGGACTTACGCTGCCAAGACGCATGCTTGAACTTTACGTCGCCAACCATTGGACTCATGCCGCCAAGACTACAGCTTAGACTTTACACCGCCAATATAACACCCTTGGACTTCCCTTGCCAACTCCATGTTGGACTTTCCAATTGCCAAGACTCATGCTTGGACTTCCCAATTTTCAAGTACACAAGACTTGGACTTTCCAATTGCTAAGTTTCTCACTTGGAATTCTCCATCATATGGTCAATCCCATGTCAACCATATAGTCAACACATTGCCAAACAATGGTCAACCCATTGTCAAACATCAAAATACTACTCGAGTCAAACTCGAGTCTGGTCAATCTCATCGATTGCACCAACAATCTCTTCCTTTTCGATGTTTGACAATGTCTTTAAGTTAGACTAATAATAACCTAAACTTAAACAGTTCCAATGCCAAAGCATAGTGAAGGTTTACCTAACTTAAACCTCACTTCTCCCCCTTTGGTATACATCAAAAAGACTCCCTAAGGGTATCAATGTCTCACATACCAATGAGATCTTCTAATCCCCCCTTGGTCCAAAAACATCTAGGATGTCTTCACTCTTCCTAGTGATAAATCACATATCACTGAATGAAAGGCAATCCTCATTCTCCAATTCTCTCCCAATTCTCTAAATTCTCCCCCTTATGAGGAAGAACACATCCATCATCCCATAATGGATAACCTCCGCTAAAGGCTTGCTCCCCCTTGACCATTGCACCAACAATGTCCTTAGAGAGTCCCTAAGCCTATAGAAACACTAAACTATAAAAAATAAGGGCAAAAGTTCAAACTTGAACTTTCACACACCTTAAAGTTTGTTTCTCACCTTAAACAACTCTCCTAATCCATTTCCAATGGATTTTCACCCTTTCAAGTCTTTTCAAAGCATATCCTAGGGTTATGAGCAGCTAGGGTACATAGGGATAGCTGAAAATGAGATAAACAACCCTTGTTTACCAAAAATCAGCTCAACAGTCGACTTGATCAACAAGCAATCAACTGCTAGCATCATCAATCGATTGCTATACTAAAATAGTCGACTGCTCTCTGATTTTTAGAAATCAATTTTTCAAAATAAGTTTTGAAAATGCATAAGTAAAAATACGTATACCGAAAAATATTGAAAGTCCATACATACATTACTTACATGATATATAATGGGTGAAAAATAATTTTAAAATAAAATACCAACTAAAATGAGAGATCGATACAAAGTTCAAAACCATTGAAACTTTCAATATTTTTAACCTGCTTTGTATCAACTTCTTCAATGGTGATTGCTATCAAAAGATAGACTTCACCAAGGCTTTCTAAAATGATATTAAAATATTTTTGAAAATCTATTTTGAACCATGGACTATGGGCTAGATATATATGACATGTATATTAGCTTTCCTCTTGATTCATCATTATCATTTAATGAGTTCTAAACTCAATATGATGTACTAAATAAGCACAGGAGTTTAACTCATTTCCTAACATCTCACATGCATCTAGAATGTACAATACACACACAAGTCAATTTAATGTGAGATGTGGGTTTAGGTTCTTAGAGTTTCATGCATTTTTCTAGGCAATACTATTTGATTCCCTTATACTTGAGACTTCAAATCATGTCATTGTCCTTAAATCAATTTGATTAACTAAAAATGCATGAAGGATGATTATGGCATATAAGATAGCATAAATAAATATCTGCCAATAATCATGATGTTATGACATAAAGATATAATCTAAATACAAGTATGACATTAAAATTAAACCTATACATTATCATAATATTTAAAATAATTGGGTGAAAAATGATGTCATGATATGACATAATAAGAATACATAAACATACACATCAACACACACATCAACCAAGCAAAAGACACAATTTTGCAAAATAAAATATTTCATTTATCATAAAGTCATTCCTACAAACAAAAGATAGATGTCCAAACATTCAGCCTCACTACGAAAATAAAAGAAAGTACATAAACGTGGTCCTAAACTACCATCCACTAGGATCATCGGCTGGAGGTGGTGGAGGAGGTGGAGGTTGCTGACTCAGTGTCCAGCTCCACATCATCTCGAACATCTTGAGTTGACGCTGCTTTATCTGACTCAACTGATGAGCCATGGAAGACATCTGATAAGACATGGAGGACTGCTCTAAGCTGAGATCCTCAAAGCGGGTGTCAATCTCCTCATGGTAGTCCTCGAGTCTAGCCTCCAGTCGTGCAACACGAGCTAAGACCCTCTGTTGGTACATCTAGAAACTCAAGGATATCCTCTGTCGCAACTTCCTCTCCATGCTCCCGAGCTGGCTGAGGCTGATTTGGCCACTCCATCCTCCCGGGGCCTATCCGCATGACAGCCAGGGCAAAATGTCTCATGGTGATGCGATCATAGGAGTCAGATAACGACCACAAGGTACCCCTGGAGACATTTATGCCCCTAGATGCTAACCATACAGTGATAATATGACCAAAAGTAATATGAATCTTCCCTTGGACAGGGGACACAAAATGCACTATATAATGGAAAATATTCAATGCAAGATTGATATCTAATAAATTACACATTGCATACATCAGAAATAGGTGGGGAGGATGAATCTTGGCCTGACCCCGGGTCACAATAGGTAAAAGACATCCAATAATGACTTTATAAAGCACATTATCAGGAGCAGTTAGAGCATTGATTGAAAAAAGATTTTGACCCAAAGGACGAGGTTGATGAAAGAAGAACTCATGCATGGACTCTAGAGAGACATAATTAAATGGGGCTGGAAAAGGCTCATCAAGAGTAGGATAAAAAAAAGAAGGTGTCATAAAATGGTTGACACTCCACAATCTCCTATAGGATCGCGGGAGTGAATTCTAAATCACGTTTTACAATGCGAGTGGAGTATATTGGACCCTCGCCAACTCTTCGAAGATTGGAGTAAAACTCCTTGAGTAGGTCAATATTAATCGAATGGATGAAGAAAACTAATTTCACTAACTGGTAATGCATTATAATCTGGATGGCATCCTCACAGTAGGATCGAAAAATTGGCTCATCTAAATATCTCACAAGCATGGGCTGGTATGATCATGACGGAGCCTGGGATCCTTCATCAAGCTCTTCCCTACATTTTTGTTTACATAAATGTAATGAATGCAATGAATGAACATGAATGAATGCATAAAGAAATGATTAGATCATGACATTACAATAAGAAAAACAAATTAAGGTTTAGGCAAAATCGTTACTTAGGTGCCATGGGCTAGTGTTCGTTTATCATTTGTAGAAGCTGGCTAGAGGAAAGTGTCGGAGGAGGGCCGATGAAAGATGGCCGGGACCCTAGCTTGTGCGGAAGAGGAAGATAGGAAGCGAGAGAGACATCTATTAGCATGATAGGGAGACATGAATAGGGTAAAACGGGATAGGTTTCAAAAACTAAGGCTTATCGAGGGTTGGAATCGGCGATGAGCACTTGAAGAAGGAAGAAGGCGACAGTGTCGGAGGAAAAGATTGCATGAAGAAACTGAGCCCTAGTGGGTCGGGTTATAAAATTGTGGCGATCAATCGACTGTCATCACCGAGTAGTCGACTGATCAAGGTTCTGTGACCAACTCACAATGCTAGCAGTCGACTGCTCAACTCTCTGTGTCGAGCTACAGTAACGTTAGTTGTAATTGATTTGTTCACCCAGTTTTGTTTCACTTTAGTGTGTTTATGCATGTGTATTGATTATATCAGTATTATGCTTGTATTTGTGCAATTGTTAATGTGTTTTGACATTTTTATTTTATTTTCACAAACATTAACATCCAAGAATTTTATTCCTAGCATCTCACCCTTTTTAGATGTTTGAAATACACAATCAAAGTGAATCCTATATTCTTGTGAGATGAAATACTTCATAAACACACCTTTCATGCAGATATACAATAAGGCATACGAAGCATGGTAAGTGTATGACATACAAAGGTATATAATACCTAAGTGTTAGGTCAAATTGTCATTTTCTAAAAATTAAGATAATTTTGCCTTAATAGATCAATATCCTAAGTGTGCCAAAAATCTCAAAATGGCACACCATAACCTCTAACCCTAATTGTGCTAATTTTGATCAATTTTCTATACTTCTCAAATTCTATTGGCACATCCTAAATTCTTTTAGGATATAAATCCAAACTTATTTCCAAAGTATCCCAATACCATGGAGATGACCTAAAGTGTCGACTATGTTATGTTTAGGTTAACTACCCATCCATTCAAGGTTGACACAACCTAACCCATTTAGTGTGATGCAATCATGCTCCTAGGAACCCAATACCGATTGGAGCTCCTTGGGTTTACTAGGTATTCACTAAGGATATCCTCCTTTTGTACCTTTATAATGACCCTTTTAGGCTTGGAAGCCTTGGTCAATTTGGTCTTACCTAGGTCAACTCTAGGGATAACTTCCCTTATGACCTTCTGAGTGGCTTTCTTAGATTTTATGGAAACCTTGGCCACTAGGCTCCTACCATGGTTAGCCTTAGGGATAACTTTCCTAGTAACCTTGGTTTTCCTAGACCTAGAACTTGTTCCATAGTTAAATGGAACATTGTGGTATGTTGGCATGACTTTCTTGGACTTAGGTTTGTGACCCAAACCTTTTCTATCCTTGGAAGGTTCTTGCCTCCTAACACCTAAACTTTGACTCCTATACCCCTTAATTGAATTTGTCATATTTGTAAGGGTCTTCTCTAACTTCTCAAGCCTTGACTTCAAGGCTTGGTTCTCTAACTCTAATTTTCCCAATTTTGAATTTACATTCTTTCTTTGGGAAAGATTCTTTCTCTTAGGCATATATCTACTCTTCTTAGGGTCAATGCCTAAATGATCCTCTACCTTCCTAATAGCTTCCTTAGGTAGAATTATTCTAGGGTTATTTGTTCTAGATTTGTCCTTAACCCTAATATTGCAAGGTTTTGCACCTAAGCAATAAAACCTATTTTTAGCATACTTTTCATGATTATGCATAATAGCAAGAGTATTAAAATCACTCCTAACATGCTTTTGATTATTATGTAAATGAAAAGCATTATTAAAATATACCTTAGGGTTTGCCTTAGCTCATCCTATATGTGTAGCTCTTCCCTTAGCGCATTGGCTTCTATAATGCCCATTTTGATGACATTTGAAGCAAATGATGTGCTCCTTGTTTTTAATTATTGAGGCACCGGTCTCCTTGGTCTTTGGCACAACTTGTGTCGTCTTCTTGACCCGTTTCGGACACTTACTCTTGTAATATCCTACTTCCATATACTCAAAGCATACAATATGATCTTTATTTTTAAATACAATGTTTGAGTTACCTAGAGTGGTGGTGGAATTTTGAACTTCTTCATCTCTCCCAGATGTTGAGGCTAATTCTTGATTTTGCTCCGGAGTGGATGATCTCTCCTCCCCCTCAATCCTAGAGGTGGAGACTTCCTCTAATTCTTCCACCTCTTCTTCTATCGATCTAGATGTTGATTCCTTCTCAACTTCCGAATCCTCACTTTCTTGAGAGGATGAGCTTTCTTCCTCCTTATCCACTTGGACCGGTTGAGGCTTCTCATGGAATTTTGTCAATTCACTCCAAAGCTCCTTGGCATCCTTATATTCACCTAATCTACACAAAATGTCATTAGGGATTACTTTAACTAAAATATTTGCTACCCTTTCATTTATTTCGAACGCTTGGATTTGCTTTTTGGTCCATCTCTTCTTCTTGAGATATCCACCTTTTAAACCCTTTGGAAATTCAAATCCCTTCATTAGGATGATCCACTGGTCGAAGTCCATCATCAAGAAATGCTCCATTCACATCCTCCATCGATCAAATCCCTTAGCTCTAAAAAGTTTATATGGAGGAGGCATGTTGATGTCACGACCTAGTCTAAAGCTTGACTCCTCCATCTTCCTTCTTCCCTCTAGTGGTGCTCCCTTGGCAATTAGTCCATAGAAGAGCTCCTAGCTCTGATACCACTTGTAGGACCTTTGGTGATGCGCTAGAGGGGGTGAATGGCGCGTTCGTTCATTCGCATGGAATTCGATCACTTTTGTGCTTGTCTATAAAACTTGTTAACACAGCAAAATATAGAAATACAATATGAACACAAATACAAACACACAGGCACAATCAACGCAAGGATATATGTGGTTCGGAACCTAGGGTTTTTACTCTACAGGGTGAGCTCAAGTGAGCTCTAGTGATGCATACACTACTAATCAAATCTCTCCTTCTCGGTGACATACCGGAAGTGGAGAAATCTCGTACAATAGTCTTACAACAATAAGAATAAAGATACAAGCAATTACACTAAGAAAATGAATACAAGTAAAGAAAAACACTTTACAAATGTGAGCTTTGAATGCTTGATCTTTGGTTGCTTTTGGAATTCCTTGAAGGTCTGGAATTCAGCAGCAATTCCCCTTCAAATTCCTTAAGAAATGTTGGCCAAAAGCCTCCTCTTCGTGCTCCTTATAAAACTGTAACTCGAGCTAATTTTCACCTGGTAGTCGACTTCCATAAGGTACCAGTTGACTTCCCCTATAGTCGTTGTCTCACAACAACTCAATCTGCATTGGAAAAACTCCAACGGATACTCTAGCAGTCAATTTCCCTTCTAGCAGTTGACTGCTAGTCTGATAGTCAACTGATTAGTAGGCTACCGAAGCTTCTATACTCATGTCCACCTTAAGCGATCATTCTTTGTTGAGAACGGTCATTGCTAAACCCTAGCGATCGATTGTTGGACCGCGAACAATGAGTATCGATCGACTCTTGCGATCATAATTCCGATCGGATCGATCCAAGTTGACTAGGCTGCCAAATGTCAAACACTCAGCTAGTCGACTAACACACCTCAAACATGAAGTTTAACTCAAGTATGATCCTTTCATACTTGATAGACCAACCTTAGCCTAGACCTAAGCCTTCTAGCCATCTTTATCAGCCTCACACCTATCGGATCCCTCCATGTCATCCATGACTTCTTCATCCATATGCTAGCCTTCAAGTGCTTCCATCGGCGATTGTCATGCTAAGCAGGTCTACTTTGCCAAGGTACATTTGGACTTACGCTGCCAAGACACATGCTTAGACTTTACACCACCAACCGTTGGACTTTTGCTGCCAAGACTACAGCTTGAATTTTACGCCGCCAATATCACACCTTTGGACTTCCTTTGCCAACTCCATGTTAGACTTTCCAATTGTCAAGACCCATGCTTGGACTTCCCAATTTCCAAGTACACAAGACTTGGACTTTCCATGCCAAGTACACAAGATTTGGTCTTTCCAATTGTCAAGTGTCCCACTTGGACTTCTCCATCATATGGTCAATCCCATGTCAACCATATAGTCAACCCATTGACAAATAATTATCAACCCATTGTCAAAGATAAAAATACTACTCAAGTCAAACTCGAGTTCAATCAATCGTGACCTAGGCCGATTGCACCAATAGTACAAAGTTTTGAAAATTCTTTAGAGCTTTTGCTAGTTTTCAAAGTTTTGTCAATTCCAAAATTTATAAAAGTTATATTTTTTTAAATTATTTTTCATTGATAGAAAATGACTTGACAAATGTGTATACAAAATTTCATGAATTTTTACACTTCTTGAATTATTTATGCATTTCTGAAGTTGGGCTGGAAATCCAGATTGGGCGTATCAGGTATGACAGTCAATTGATATAGTAACCAGTCGATTGATAACATTGATTTTTGATAGATCAGCTTGATTTCTTTTTCTAGAGTTCAATTTATGTTGTCCAAACCCTATGGTGTGATTAGCACATCAATTAAGGGGGAGTAGGACTACTTGATGTGTTAGTTTAGGGGGAGTTTTTTTGTGATATCTTTTTAATCCCAAAATCTATATGCACATGGTATTGTTGGTATAAAGTTAGGATATATTCTTACTCATAGTTTTATGTTTTGCTCAACATGTTATTCACACTTGCTAATATATGTCTTAGATTAAGGGGAGCTTTAAGTTTATTTTATACCTTAGTTCAAGACATATACAATTTTTTTTCATCAATTTCCTTTATTGTCTATATGCCTTTCTCTTTTTAATGTGTGTCAAAGGGGGAGAAGGAAAAATTTTATGTTAGATTCACATTGTGCCTTATTGCATATTGTTAAGACCTAACTTAAATGATTGTCAAACATCAAAAAAGGGGAGATTTTTAGTGCAAGAATGTTTCGATCATTAATGTATTTTGATATTTAGATAATCATTTGAAGTTAGGCAATAATTGTGATCTAACCATGAATGTTTAAGTGACAGAAAAATTCAAGTGTGAAGACTTGGTAAAGAGAAGTCTAAGTGTGAATCTTGGCAAGAAAAGTCCAGGGTAAGGTCTTGACTGCATAAGTCCAAGCATATAATCTTGGTGGCGTAAAGTCCAAGAAGACATTGGCAAAGGAAGTCCAAAGACAAGGTTTTGGCAGCATAAGTCCAAGCATGTAGTTTTGGCGGTGTAAAGTCCATGCGGACTTTGAAAAAGGAGAAGCCCAAAGCATGACGAAATTGAGGGAAGCTTTTGAAGGCAAGCGTAAGGATGAAGGAGTCATGGACTCAGAAGGATTCTGGAGGTGCAAGGCTGATGGAGAAGCTAGAAGGTTAAGTCTAGGCTTATGGTATGTTTTTAAGTATGAATTAGTCATACTTGAAGTGCATCAGTCGACTAGTGGCTTATACCAGTCGACTGGTCTCAAGTGTTCAACACTCGAGGGTCCAGAAGGCTTGAATAGTTGACTGGGGTTATGACCCATTCGACTGGTCAAGAAGTCAACTGGAGTCGACTGTTGTGGCACATCAGTCGGCTGATTTCTTGAAGCAGTCCACTGTTGGCTTGGGCAGTCGATTGCTGGTATGAGTAGTTGACTGATCATGTTTCCATTGAGCTGTGACGATCACAATCAGGCTTTGTCAGAAGCCATTGGATGCGGTCAACAATAACAGCAGTTGACTATTGGGATGTAGCATTCGACTATTGTCGGGTTCAACGAGCAAAAATGTTCAAGTTCTATAAGAAGAGGCCTTGGGGAGCTTGAGGCAGCTAATGATTTAATTTTAAACGTTCATCCTAAGCTCTCCAAGCCTTTCTCTAAGCTCTCAAGTGTTTCTAACCTCTTCTTCCTAATTTCATCTCAAATCTTGTAAGAAAAAGAGTGTGCTTGTAAAGAAGGCTTCTCCACCTTGGTGTTTTCATAAAAAGGAGATATTAGTGAAAGCTTGGTTGGAGTAATCCACCTTACGGATTGCCGTGGAGTAGGAGTGTCATCTCCAAACCACGTTACATACTCGTGTTAGCATTGTTTTCTTTGATTTCGATTTTAGTTATCGTTTTCTTTTGTATTGCTTCCGCTAACAAAATTGTAGAAATCGAAGAAGCGCCATTCACCCCTCCCCCTCTTGTGCTCAACTAGATCTTACACTTCCTGTAGCTGAATCTAGATCTCTCCAATCTGTGATGTGGGCATTGCTGCAACAACCCTTTGAATCTATCCCAAGCATCAAAAAGTGGTTCTTCATCTTTTTACATAAAATTGGTGATTTGATGGCAGAGATTTGCTATTTTTCTTAGCGGAAAATATTTGTCTAGAAATTTTTGTTCTAGCTAATCCCATGTTGTAATACAATCTGTAGGAAGAAAATGCAACCATGCCCTTGCTTTGTCCCGTAGGGAGAAGGGAAATAATCATAGTTTGATCGCATCTACAGAGGCTCCATTAAATTTTAAAGTTTCGCAAAATTTTAATAATACGTCTAATTGTAGATTAGGGTCCTTTGAAGGTGTCCCTCCGAATTGATGTTGCTGAATCATAGATAGAAGTGTGGGTTTTAGCTCGAAATTATTGGCTTCTATTGGATGTTTTCAGATGCTTGATCTTAGCCCCCTTGTACTTGGCATTGTGTAATCGCATAAAGGTTTGTTTTCTTTGTTTGTCACCATTTTAAAGGTTGGAGTTTCTTCTAGTTGCTTTAGGAGTCTTCGTCTAGCTAGGAGAGTTCTTTCGATTTTAGGATCTAGCACTGTCAATTCCCTAGTAAACCTATTCATGCAACAAGAAGAGCGACTCTAATGAAAGTAAGTGTGGTAGATGAAATAGATAAAATAATAAAAATAGAAAATAGAAAATAAATAAAAAAACTATATTAATCTAATTGCAATCAAATTGATATTGATGCAATCCCCGACAATGGTACTAAAAATTTGATGTGTTCGATCCACAAGTGCACGATCATCGTCAAGTTATAAAAATATCGATCCCATAGAGATTGGTCAAGTACCGAATGAGTGCAAGAAAAGATTATCTAGAAGAATAAGTATTTGAATGGTAGTTGGATAAGGAAGGGAAGGAAACGATTGAGAAACGATTATAGGATGAAATTACGAAACAACCTTAGGAATTTGATTTCACTGCAATGTCGATTGTCTTGGTAGTTCTCTATTATATCGATGTGTATTATTGAAGGAAATTTATATAAGGCTATCGGATGTCTCTTCTGAGATTAACATGATGTATCCGCCTAAATTTATTTCTACTTTCACAGTGTTAGCTCTTAGAAGGAACTTGTTCGCAATATGGGTGCCTATCATGAACCCCAATTGATCCATTTGAGAACTATCACTTATTACTCATAGGAACTAAGGTTATGTAAATTGTTATGTTCTAGGATAAGTTTATGGAACCCTCAAGAGGTCCTAATAGCTTCCGAGGTATTCACACGTAGTTGACCTTGTTTGCAAGATGGGTATTTGTCACGAATACCTCAGTGGATCAATCTAGGTAAAATTCCTTAGTTGTCATAATTCCTCATGATTTTTTTAGGTCCTCAAAAGGTTCTACTAGCTTTCGAGGTGTTCACGCGTAGTTGACCTTATTCACAATATGGGTACCTATGACGAGCACCCCGGTGGATAAATCTAGGTGAAAACCTTCAATTTCTATAGCTCCTCATGATTAGTTTTATAAAATCGGAATTAGAAGAAACATGCGAACAGGTGATCAACAAATTCGTAAGATAAACCATACGTGTCGTAAATCTAATTTAAGAAGTTTACAATCAATAAATAAAAGAGTTATAACAATCCAAGACGAATAAACAAAGAGTTACTCCCTCATCCTAAG
Organism: Wurfbainia villosa; assembly: GCA_025175895.1. NCBI lineage: Eukaryota > Viridiplantae > Streptophyta > Magnoliopsida > Zingiberales > Zingiberaceae > Wurfbainia > Wurfbainia villosa. The sequence goes on along the minus strand of CM046004.1, from coordinate 19,886,488 downwards.
ATTAAGGAGAACTACTCCATGGTTCGAAAGGAAGATAGAAACAAAGTACAACAAGCCATTCGACAAAACTAAAGAAGCGAAAGAAGGGAAAATGAGTTTATCGATGTCGATTGAAGACTTCCTCCTACTTAGGGCTCTTTCTCCATGGTTCCGCAACTCGTGCCTTGATTGTATCCCGAATCTCCAACCTCCTCCAGAATATCTAGGATATCTGGAATTCAGAATGCTTTTCTCCTTGGCTCTAGGGTCTTTTTATAGATTTTTCTGGAGAGAAAATCGAGAAATTAATTGTAAGAAATTTAGAATAACCTGAGGAAAGTTGAGATTTCAGTTATCCCAAACTACGACCATACCATTTGGCATGGCCTAGTTGTGCCAGTCACTGTGGAGACCTAGCATGCCCTGTAATCAGGCGTGCTGAAAAGAACTAGGAATGGGTGTGCCCCTAGCATGCCCTGGGCGTGTTGGACACTGGGAAGTCCAAAAAATGGGCATTGTGGCTCTGTTTGCTCCCTGTTTCGGTGTGGTTTTTCTCCATGATTCTATTATGTCATCTTTTGTCCCTCTTGAGAGTAAAATCATAGAAACTGTAGTTATCTAAACAAAAAATGTTAAAAGGAAAGTAAATGCAAGGTTTTATGCATGATATGTGAATGAAACACTTGAAAAACATAGTAAATAAACCCTAAACTATGCATATGATTCACACTCATCAAATGTCAGGAGCGAAATCAGTCAACAACATGCTTTAATTAGAGCTCGAGATGGAGGATTTTGGCAGCGACTCTAGAGTGATTTATAGGCTAAGTGATGTTGTAATTCAGGTCTTCAAAGGCTTCCCAAAGCAACCAAATCATCAAGCAAGCAAACTCTTATTTGTAAAGTATTTTCACTTGTATTTATTTTTTGCTTTTGTATTTATTGCATTTGGTTGTTGCTTATTGTTGTAAATATCTTCTAAGAGGTTTCTCCACCTCCGGTGTGTTGTTGAGAAGGAGAAGTTTGTTAGTGATGGTGTGCATCACTAAAGCTCACTCTAGAGTTCGATCGTGGAGTAGGGACTAGGGTTCCGAACCACGTTAAATCATTGTGTGTTTGTCTCATATTTTATCTTCGTATATTTGTATTTTCATTGTGTTAACATTGTTATGAATGAGCACGAATGCAATCGAGAGTCAAAATTGATGAACCGCTATTCACTCCCCTCTAGCGCGTCAAATCGGTCCCTACAATTGGTATCAGAGCCGAGCTCTCTCGGAAGACCATCAAGTCATATCAGCGAGGATACTATTCAAGGACTAATCGCCAAGAGAGCAAGTGCTAGAGGTTGAAGAGAAGATGGAGTCAAGTGATGGATTTGGCTATGACACTCGGATCCCTCCATCATTCTACCGAGAAGATTTTTCAGCATGGAAAGCGAGGATGGAGACCTTCTTGATGATGAAATAGAGGATTGATTCATCATCATGGATGGATTTGAACCTCCCATGGACAAGAAGGGAGGACTCCTCAAAATCAAGAAATAGATCAAGGAGCAACGTCAAAAACTTAAGACCGATTTTAAGGTAACAAAACTTCTAACTAATTTAATTCTTGATGATATTTTGTCAAAATTAGGAGAAGTTAGGGATGCCAAGGAAATATGGAGCAAATTGGAAGAGCTTCATGAGAAGCCTTCACCGACACTAGTAGAGGAGGAGTCTAAGGAAGAGTGCTCCACATCTCAAGATCATGATGACTCAGAAGAGAGATCCTCAACATCCGAAGAGGAAGAATCATCATCATCCTCTATAGAACTTGAAGAATCGGAGGTTGAGAGGTGCTCAACATCTGAGGTAGAAGAAGTCTCGAAAGCCTCCACTTTATGGATTGAGGGGGAGGAGAGATCATCACTGAAGTCAGAGCAAGAGCAAGAGGAACCTTCCACATCTAGGAGAAGTTAAGAACAAGCTTAAGGCTCCCCTACCACCATCCAAGAAGGTAATTCTAGCATGGTAAATAAAAATAAAAATCATATTATATGCTTTGAGTGTAGGGAACGAGGGTACTACAAGAGTAAGTATCCTAAATTGATCAAGAAGAAGGCTCAACCATCACCAAAGGTGAAGGAGAAGTCAAAGCAAGCCAGAGCCCTGCTAAGCAAAGACAAGAACCATATAGTGTTCTTCCGGTGCAAGCAAACGAAGCATTAAACAAGTCAATGTTCAAGGAGGAGTCGCCCTAGGAAGGACAAGGGAGAGAGCTCAAAAGTAGGGGGAGCTCCCAATGCTAAGGTATCATTTAATAATGCAATTTCAATTATTAATGATGAAAGACATACTTTTAATTCACTTGCAATTTATCACAAGAAACATGCTAACAATAAGTATTTTTTCTTAGGTGCTAAACATGATAATATACTTAAGGACAATCCTAGAACTATTAATTCTAGAACCATTAACTCTAGGACTACCACACCTAAGGATAGAAAGGTAGAGAACAAGAACCTAGGCATTAACTCTAAGAAGGGTAGGCATATGCCTAGAAGGAAGAAGAATGCCAAAAGAAAGAATGAAAATTTGAAAATTGGGCAATTGGAATTAGAAAATCAAACTTTGAGATTAAAACTTGAGAAATTAGAAAGGACCCTTAGGAAGATGTAAAATTCAATTAAATGGTCAAATGGTTAAAATTTAGGTGTTACGAGGCAACAACTATCCAGGGATAGAAAAGGTTTTGATCACAAACCTAAGTCTAAGGAGGTTATGCCAACCTACCACAATGTTCCATTTGACTATAGAACCAATACAAGATCTATGAATACCAAGTCCACAAGGGAAGTCATCCCTAGAGTTAACCATGGTAGGTGTCTATTGGCTAAGGTTTCATGGAAATCTAGGAAAGTCATTAAGAAGGTTACAAGGGAAGTCATCCCTAGAGTTGACCTAAATAAGACCATAATGACCAAGGCTTCTAAGCCTAGGAGGGTCATTAGGAAGGTACTAAGGGAAATTATCCCTAGTGAGTACCTAGTAAACCCAAGGAGCTCCAATAGGTATTGGGTTTCTAGGAGCGTGATCCCTTCATGCTAGATGGATAGTTAACCTAGCCTTGGTAGAGTTGACACTTAGGATATTTTCAAGGTAATGTATACTTTGAAAATGAGTTTAGATTATTAATCCTAAAAGAATTTAGAATGTGCCAATGAAAATTATAAAGGTTGAAAAATTGATCAAAATTGATACAAATTATGTCTTAGAGTCAAAGTGTGTCATTTTGGATTTGTGGCACACTTGAGGGATTTAGTTGGTTATGGCAAAATAATATAATCCTAGAAAATGACAATTAGATTTAAAATTTAGATATCTCTATACCTTTGTCGTATACTTGTCATGTTATGTTTGTCATATGACATGTCATGATATCATGATCATATTATTATTTAAAATGTCATGATAGCTTTTAGATTGATAAATGGCATGACTAATTCTTAGGTTAATTCTTTATCATTCCATGACATTATGAATCGTGAGAAAATGCTTTAATTTATGCAAATCATTTATGTCAAGATCATTTTCATGCATTTAAATTGAATTTAAGGACAATGATATGATTTAAAGTCCTATATAAATGAATCAAATTGGATATACCTAAATATAATGCATGAGCCCATAGATTTAAGAAAAATAAAATCCACATCTCACAAAACCTTAGGAAGACATGTGTGTATATTGATACACCTAGACACATGTGAGATATTAGAAAAATGAGTTAAGTTCAAGATTCATAGATGTTGCATCTAGATGAACTCAAACTCATAATACGACATTAAGGAATTATGAGGAAACTAATGTACAAGTCATGTGCATTGAGCCGATTGACCATAATTCAATATATGGTTTTAAAATCATTTTGAAAAATCTTAGTGAAGTCTATCTTTTGATAGCAATCACCATTGAGAAGATTGACATAAAATTAGACAAAAACATTTGAAGTTATCAATGCTTTTGAACTTTGTATAATTCTTTGAATTTAATGGTATTTTATTATAAAACTATTTTTTACTTATTGTATTTCATGTAAGTAATGTACATATAAAATTTCAAGATTTTTAGAAAAATATATAATAACTTAAGATTTTTCAAAACTCGTATTTGAAGTCTGATTTCTGTAAGTTGTAGAAACTAGTCGACTGTCTCTTTAGGCAGTCGACTGGTGGTAATGCAGTCAACTGATTTCTTTTTCAGTCGATTGTCGTGTTTGATATTGGCTTAATAAGATTTGTTTGGCTAGTTATTAATACTCCTAGGTATTCTAACGCCTTCTAATCCTAGGGTAAGCTTTGGAAAGCATTGGAAGGGTGAAATAATCATTGAAAATGATTAGAAGAGTTATTTAGAGTAGAGTATTGAATTTTAAGGAAAGTTAAAGTTCAATGTTGAACTTTTACTCTTAATTTTGATTGGTTAGATTTCCTATAGGCTTAAAAACTCTCCAAGGACATTGTTGGTGCAATGGTCAAGGGGGAGTAAGCCTTTAGGGGGAGGTCATCCATTTTTGTATGATGGATAAACCTTGATTACAAAGGGGGAGAAGTGAAAATTGTCTTCATTTAGTGATAAGGGATGTATCACTAGAGAGAATGAAGGAGTTTATGATAATCTTTGAACAAGGGAGAGAGTGTATGATCTCATTAGGATATGGGACATTTAAACCCTTGGTAGGCTTTTTGATGTATGCCAAAGGGGGAGAAGTGAAGGTTTGAGTTAGGAAAATCTTCATTATGCTTTGGCATAGGAAGGGGAAAGTTGGGCTTATTCGTTAGCTTAACTTAAACATATTGTCAAATATCAAAAAGGGAGAGATTATTAGTACAATAGGCCCCGAGTCAATGTTGACTAGACTCGAATGGGACTCAAATAGTGTTTTGATGTTTGTCAATACGGTTGGATATATGTTTAACCTTATGACAAGAGGATGATTGTGATATCCAAAGTCATATGGGAGCGTAAAGTCCAAGCATGTAGTCTTGACGGCATAAGTTCAAATGAATCTTGCCAAAGGAGACCCGGTTAGCATGAAATAATCGATGGAAGCACCTGAAGGCTAACGCGAAGGATGAAGGAGTCTTGAAGGAATCAGATGGACTCTGAGGTCTGGAGGCTGATGGAGGTGGCTAGAAGATTTAAGTATAGACTAAGGATGGTCGATCAAGTATGAGGAGATCATACTTAAGTAAAACCTCACTTTTGAGGTTTACCAGTCGACTAATTGTATTAGCCAGTTGATAATAATATTTTAGTATATTATTTTGATCCTTAATTTCTATGTTTTTAATCCTCTCGTATGATTAATTATCGATTATTATCATGTTTTACAGTTGGGATCTATTTTGGACCTTATTGTAAATTCTTCTAAATTTTGGACTTATATGCAAATTTTATCTCTTGTTTGTAGGACATCGAGATGAGCCAACAGACTAGACTCGAGTTGGATCAAATATGACTTCATCTAGAATCATAAAGTACATTTCAAACTATATTAATCTGAACCCTTCATCAAGATCAGAAGCAGTTTAATCAAAGAGTTCAGATCTGTTCAATCATGACCGTCTGATGAGATCTGATCGATTTTGAGTCATCTATCTAGATCTGGAGAGATCCAAACCATACACTCAGATCTATTCATCTCAATTCTTCATCTAGATCAAGTTGATTGTGATCGTCCATTCAGATTGATCAGATCCGTCCATAGGGGATCAGAGCATTCTGGGTCGTAGGATCAGATCTAGGACTTGGGTTATTTATGGATCTTGATCAGATTTATTTTGACCAGCCTTCTTCTTCCCCGATCGCAGCTTCTTCTTCACCGCGAGCTCCACCGCCGCTTCTTCTTCTAAGCACCGTAGACCACTCCTCTCCACCACGGTCGGCGGTGACATTTCATTCCTCCACCAACCCTCCGATCACCATCTCTTCTACACTGACAGGCGTTTCCTCCCACCATTCAACCGCCGGCCAGATTCCATCCTCATCGCTGACTAAAGAGGAGAAGGGGATTTCCCTTCTCTTCAGTTGTGCCTTCACAGCTCCCCTCCGATTGCCCATTTTCCCATCTCTTCTACTTGCTCCACCGCCGACAGCTTTTCCTCCATCTTCACCGAGAGCCATCGGAGATGGGGATTTCCCCACCAATCACTCCGATTAGCCACTCAGTTGCCATCACAGCTCTAGCCAGCCCCTCTTTTCCAACCGATAAACAACCTTCGCTCTACCACCATCACAGCATCTTCCTCATCCAGCTAGATTTTCTGGACAACAGCCTATGCAATTCTTCTTTGACTTGTCTTGTTCGTTGTAATCAAATTTAGCTTCCACTCAATTTACTTTATTTCATGCTTATGTAGTATTCGATGAAATGTTTCTTTGGGTAATTAGATTGTAGTTGTTGCATTTAGTTAGTTTAATATCTTGAAATTTTCTATTTGGTTGAATGTTTAAGTTAGGTTTATGTTTGTTAATTTGATGCAAATAGATTAGGATGCTTAGTTTATGTTTCCTTTAATTTCATCGAAATTGTAGTTTAGTTAGATTATAATTTTTATCACTTGCATTGTCTTTCATTCAGTAGAATTAGTCTTTTAAATTTCAAATCTCCATTTTCTATAGAAAAAATCAAAGCAAGAATTAATAATCCTAAGACTACTATTCTCTCAATTACACTCGTTAGGAAATGATCCGGGTCATTTACTATGTTATATTAGCGTAGAGAGGGTTTGTTAATTAATTTGTAACGGTACCACGCCCAAGACCATTTTCAATTTTGGCGTCATTGCCAAGGAGTGGAATGATGCTTGATAGACTTAGGATTGTTTGTCCTTTTTTCTAAAAAAAAATAAAAAAAATAAAAATTCAAAATTTTTATTTAGGGTTGCATTCTTCTATTTCTTGCATATCCATGTACTTGGTCATATCTATTTCTTGTGTCTTTTGATTGTGTTTGTCAGTCTTTCAGGAATGACCAGAAATCTCTTACAACATGGATCCATATTATCAGTCATTTGGAGATCTTAGTGATGATTACTGTTCAGACACTGGGCAATATGAGTATTATCATCCTGAACATCAGCAGTGCCAGTACCAACCTCAATATCATCAACCTGATCCTCAGTATTCTCAATATCATAGCTGTCAACAAGACATATATACTTCATTTTTTGGTACATATGATTTCAATTCAAATTTAAGATATGGGCACACACATCAATATTTTACTGAGCAATCTCAGTGCTATCCACCTCCCCCATCTACAGTTCTTACACGTCTAGTTGGGGAAATCAATCATATTACACATATGGGATATCACAACATCCAAATGCTCATAACTCTTCTGCATATTAGAGTCCATTGGGATTTCAAAACTACAGTGAACAAGGTTGTACCCCTAGCTAATGAGAAAATTCAATACAAGATTTGATGAAGCTTATCCAACAGCTAGCTATAAAGCGAATGCAAATGGCCAGTGGTCTTTATTACAAACAAGAAGTTGAAGCATCATAGCATGAATTGGAAAGTCAGTTAAATCAACTTAGATCATCCATCTAGCAAATGTAGACACAAGAAGTCATTCAACCTATGTCAAGGATTATTCCTTGTTGATTTATGCCGAGGCAGATTGATGTGATTGAGGAGATAGATTGCAAAGTTCGAGATACGATTGCCTTTACTTCTACAACTCTACAGGACTCCACTACAATGCATGGTGATGATGTAATTTCTGATGCTCTAGTTATTGATGTGAATGTTGATGTTGGGAACTTTGAAGATAATGTTGTTTCATGTAGAACACTAAATGAGAGTATTATTATTGTAGATATTATTGATGATGATGCATATGTAATTATGGATGAAGTTGTTGTTGTGTTAGATGTTGAGGATGATGGCATGGGTGTGTTGCTAGCTCCTCTTGTTGATATTCAAATTGTAAATGATGTTGTAAAGGAGGCAATACTTTTAGAGTTGTATCTTCCAGTTTTACAACCATAGGATCTGCAGTTAAATCTTCTTTCTGATTCCTTAGAGTATGAATGTTCTGAAGAAGAGGATCAGTTGCTAGATATCAACACCAAGAATTGTCAGCTTGACCTAGGACTGGTGGATAGTCAGAGACTCCCGGACTGGACACTCCTACATGAGCCAGAGTCTCCAACAAGTATGCTGATGAAGGCCCTAACAGAAAATACAATAATCCATCTCCCTGGTTGGAAACTTCTAATGAATCACCTCCGACCACCAAAGAAGACATATAAGAAGGCGATCATATTAGAGGGAGAAACACAGGACAATTCTGATCACATCATGGAGGTGCTCGCTTTCGCTTGATCCATTCCACCTCTAGCTTGGATTTTACTTCTGAACCGTCTTAATCGTCGGGGAGGACTTTTTCTCCACTCCTTGCTTGACTCCTCTTGCTGAATCTTCTTCAACATCCAGGACTCCAGGGGAGTTCATTTCTTTTCCTACCTCTTTTTTTTCTTTGTATATAGATTTCTTTACCCTGTTTGTTTTTGCTTTAGCTAGTTTTTTTATTGTCAAGTTTTTAGTGTCGAGTCTTTGTTTAGTTGTGTTAGAAATAAATTCCCTATGGATTCCTTTATATCATATTAGAAGTCGTGAAAGCTAGTTAAATTTGATTGTTGAGTTTTGGGATTTATTGCCAAGAATGGATTAGTTGATTGTATATGGTTGCTACTTGGTGATGGATTCTGTGTTGATAGATTGAGATGATTTTTTTTCATTCCTAGTGAATATTGTGCCTATTTTTATTGCTTAGGTGAGGTGCACTTGTGGTTACTGTAACTCTAGAACTTACTTTAATTCTTTTGAGACCACACAACCATAGGTTTGCATGATTATTATGAAGGCATTCTCACTTGTTTTCCTTTACTTCTTCTATCACCACATACTGAATAATATTCTAGTTGTTCATCATGTCATTTTTGTTAGGGCAATCTCTTGCCGTGATATGGTTTTGATGTGTGTGGCTAAGGGTTTAAGTTATTTTTTTATTGTGATTTGATATGTGCGTTGAAGTCATGCAGGACTTAGTAATTCGCACATAGAGCCTTGGCGGGTTCACCACTCATAACCTCGTGCTTGAGTCGGAGAAGGAGCATTGCAGAGTCGTGCGCTTGATGCTGCAGAGGGACCGCCGGATGAGATGACTTGAAGCGAAGCCAAAGAAGCATACTTCGAAGGTAAGAGACGCGAAGGAGCATTGCAGAGTCATACGCCTGATGCTACCGAGGGACGTGGCCGCAAACGAAGAGAGCTTCGGCGAGGGACTTCGAGTGAGATGAGAGAATGAGTGAATTGTAAGTAGCTCATTAGGTGAACTAGGCCGAATGGCTAAGTGTCGGATGAGTTTTTCCGACATCAGTCGACTACCATGAAATGACAGTCGATTGCTCTAAATCAAACGTGGTTCGACTGGTATCCGACTGAGTTGTTTTGGGGCCGCAATGATCACATATGTGGGCCATTAAGATTATAGTCATCAAGGCAATGATTGATCAAGAGGGTTCAGCATATAACCACTCGTAGTCGATCGGCGATCGACGAGGCAAAGAGCCGATCGATGGGATCCATCGATCGCCAAGTGTCTCGTTGGACTACAAGGGATTCGACGTGTTCGGGGCCGATTGAAGTGGCGAATGATCGCCGCGGCGAGTCGTGGCGATCCAATGGGAAGAAATTAGTCCTCTCTATAAAAAGAGAGGGTGTGGGCTTTTGGATGCCTAATGCTCATATTCCAAACCATCATCCAAGTGCTCCACAAGTGATAAACCTCTTCTTCTAGATCTCTTTCACATCTATTGTAAAAGGAGTGTTCTTGAGTTGTAAGGGTTACCTCCACCTAGCTTAGTGCAAAGGAGAGACCGATAGTGATTTGGTTGCGGAGTGATTTACTAAGGACGAATCGGGGACTGTGGATTAGCGGCGTAGCTGTGAACCACATTATATTTCAGTGTTAGCATTGTTTGTATTCTTCTTTGTTTATTTGCTTGTCTTTATTAGTATTCCGCTTGCGCTAACAATTGTGTAGACGAGCAAATTCCACCATCCAACGACAAAGGGCTATTCACCCCCCTCTAGCCGGCCGATCGATCCCCTACAAATTTTCTTTCCTTTCATTACTTTCTTCTCCATTTTTATTTTTGAATGTGGAATATTTGATGTTCCATGATGAGTATTTTGGCTGGGATGAACAAATGTTTAAGTGTGGGGGAGAGAGTAGCTCAGGAGAATTCAGTGTAAGCATAGGCAAGTCGTTCTTGATCAACATAGACAAGCTATATTTTTATTTTTATAACTGAGCTTGATGTATTTTTTTTAGAGCATAGGGAAGTGTACTGCATGTAAAAAAAAATCAAAAAAAAAGTGAAAAAAACTTGAAATTAAAAAAAAAAGAAACATTTGGCTAATGTAATAAAGGCATTGAAAAAAAATTCTTTGACATATTGTGCATTAATTCTTATTTGTGTGATAGACATTTTTTGTTGCAACCATTGAGAGATTTATTATATATCATGTGTGGATTTATATTGTGAAAGTGATAGGGATTGTTTACATGTTTAATGAATTGTGAAAAGCTAGCTTTGATTGAAACTTTTGGGGCATTGCTTTCTTATACTCATCTATGTAGCATTCTAATATTTCCTTGTCTTCTTGCATTTTTTTTTAGCTATTTCATTTCCTATCTTTCTTTCCTTTCACACACACTATTATTTTCCTGTATTCATGTTAACCTTACATTCCTAATAAGCCTTCAATGATTGTGCATTCTATGTGTATATAGTGGTGAAGGTAGAAGAAGAGCCCTGCTAAGGAAAGACAAGAACCATATAGTGTTCTTCTGGTGCAACCAAACAAAGCATTAAACAAGTCAATGTTCAAGGAGGAGTCGCCCTAGGAAGGACAAGGGAGAGAGCTCAAAAGTAGGGGGAGCTCCCAAGGCTAAGGTATCATTTAATAATGCAATTTCAATTATTAATGATGAAAGACATACTTTTAATTCGCTTGCAATTTATCACAAGAAACATGCTAGCAATAAGTATTTTTGCTTAGGTGCTAAACATGATAATATGCTTAAGGACAATCCTAGAACTATTAATTCTAGAACCATTAACTCTAGGACTACCACACCTAAGGATAGGAAGGTAGAGAACAAGAACCTAGGCATTAACTCTAAGAAGGGTAGGCATATGCCTAAAAGGAAGAAGAATGCCAAAAGAAAGAATGAAAATTTGAAAATTGGGCAATTGGAATTAGAAAATCAAACTTTGAGGTCAAAACTTGAGAAATTAGAAAGGACCCTTAGGAAGATGGAAAATTCAATTAAATGGTCAAATGGTTAAAATTTATGTGTTATGAGGCAACAACTATCAGGGATAGAAAAGGTTTGGATCACAAACCTAAGTCTAAGGAGGTTATGCCAACCTACCACAATGTTCCATTTGACTATGGAACCAATACTAGATCTAGGAATACCAAGGCCACAAGGGAAATCATCCCTAGGGTTAACCATGGTAGGTGTCTATTGGCTAAGGTTTCATGGAAATCTAGGAAAGCCATTAAGAAGGTCACAAGGGAAGTCATCCCTAGAGTTGACCTAAATAAAACCATAATGACCAAGGCTTCTAAGCATAGGAGGGTCATTAGGAAGGTACTAAGGGAAATTATCCCTAGTGAGTACCTAGTAAACCCAAGGAGCTCAAATAGATATTCGGTTCCTAGGAGCGTGATCCCTTCATGCTAGATGGATAGTTAACCTAGCCTTGGTAGAGTTGACAATTAGGACATTTTCAATGTAATGTATACTTTGAAAATGAGTTTAGATTATTAATCCTAAAAGAATTTAGAATGTGCCAATGAAAATTATAAAGGTTGAAAAATTGATCAAAATTGATACAAATTATGTCTTAGAGTCAAAGTGTGTCATTTTGGATTTGTGGCACACTTGAGGAATTTAGTTAGTTATGGCAAAATAATATAATCTTAGAAAATGACAATTAGATTTAAAATTTAGATATCTCTATACCTTTGTCGTATACTTGTCATGTTATGTTTGTCATATGGCATGTCATGATATCATGATCATATTATTATTTAAAATGTCATGATAGCTTTTAGATTGATAAATGACATGACTAATTTTTAGGTTATATTCTTTATCATTCCATGACATTATGAATCATGAGAAAATACTTTAATTTATGCAAATCATATTTTCATGCATTTAAATTGAATTGAAGGACAATGATATGATTTAAAGTCCTATATAAATGAATCAAATTGGATATGCCTAAATATAATGCATGAGCCCATAGATTTAATAAAAACAAAATCCACATCTCACAAAACCTTAGGAAGACATGTGTGTATATTAATACACCTAGACACATGTGAGATGTTAGAAAAATGAGTTAAGTTCAAGGTTCATAGATGTTGCATCTAGATGAACTCAAACTCATAATACGACGTTAAGGAATCATGAGGAAACTAATGTACAAGTCATGTGCATTGAGCCGATTGACCATAATTCAATATATGATTTTAAAATCATTTTGAAAAATCTTAGTGAAATCTATCATTTGATAGCAATCACCATTGAGAAGATTGACATAAAATTAGACAAAAACATTGAAGTTATCAATGCTTTTGAACTTTGTATAATTCTTTGAATTTAATGGTATTTTATTATAAAACTATTTTTCACTTATTGTATTTCATGTAAGTAATGTATATATAAAAATTCAAGTTTTTTAGAAAAATATATAATTACTTAAGATTTTTCAAAACTTGTATTTGAAGTCTGATTTCTGTAAGTTGTAGAAACTAATCGACTGTCTCTTTGGGCAGTCGCCTGGTGGTAATGCAGTCGACTGATTTCTTTTTCAGTCGACTATTGTGTTTGATATTGGCTTAACAAGATTTGTTTGGCTAGTTATTAATACTCCTAGGTATCCTAACGCCTTCTAACCCTAGGGTATGCTTTGTAAAGCATTAGAAGGGTGAAATAATCATTGAAAATGATTAGAAGAGTTATTTATAGTGGAGTATTGAATTTTAAGGAAGGTTAAAGTTCAATGTTGAACTTTTACTCTTAATTTTGATTGGTTAGATTTCTTATAGGCTTAAAAACTCTCCAAGGACATTGTTGGTGCAATGGTCAAGGGGGAGTAAGCCTTTAGGGGGAGGTCATCCATTTTTGTATGATGGATAAACCTTGATTACAAAGGGGGAGAAGTGAAAATTGTCTTCATTTAGTGATAAGGGATGTATCACTAGAGAGAATGAAGGAGTTTATGATAATTTTTGAACAAGGGAGAGAATGTATGATCTCATTAGGATATGGGACATTTAAACCCTTGGTAGACTTTTTGATGTATGCCAAAGGGGGAGAAGTGAAGGTTTGAGTTAGGAAAATCTTTATTATGCTTTGGCATAGGAAGGGGCAAGTTGGGCTTATTCGTTAGCCTAACTTAAACATATTGTCAAATATCAAAAAGGGAGAGATTATTAGTGTAATAGACCCCGGGTCAATGTTGACTAGACTCGAATGGGACTCAAGTAGTATTTTGATATTTGTCAATATGGTTGGATATAGGTTTAACCATATGACAAGTGGATGATTGTGATATCCAAAGTCATATGGGAGCGTAAAGTCCAAGCATATAGTCTTGACGGCATAAGTCCAAATGAATCTTGCCAAAGGAGACCCGGTTAGCATGACATAGTCGATGGAAGCACCTGAAGGCTAACGCGAAGGGTGAAGGAGTCGTGGAGGAATCGGATGAACTCTGAGGTCTGGAGGCTGATGGAGGTGGTTAGAAGACTTAAGTCTAGACTAAGGATGGTCGATCAAGTATGAGGGGTTCATATTTAGGTAAAACCTCACTTTTGTGTTTACCCGTCGACTGTATTAGCAAGTTTATAATAATATTTTAGTATATTATTTTGATCCTTAATTTCTATGTTTTTAATCCTCTTGTATGATTAATTATCGATTATTATTATATTTTACAATTTGGGATCTATTTTGAATCTTATTGTAAATTCTTCTAAATTTTGGACTTATATGTAAATTTTATCTCTTGTTTATAGGACATCGAGATGAGCCAATGGACTAGACTCGAGTTGGATCAAATATGACTTCATCTAGGATCATAAAGGACATTTCAAACTATATTAATCTGGACCCTTCATCAAGATCAAAAGCAGTTTAATCAAAGAGTTCAGATCTGTTCAATCCTGACCGTCTGATGAGATCTGATCGATTTTGAGCCATCTATCTAGATCTGGAGAGATCCAAACCATACACTCAGATCTATTCATCTCAATCCTTCATCTAGAACATGCTGATTATGATCCTCCATTCAGATTGATCAGATCCGTCCATAAAGGATCAGAGCATTCTGGGTCGTAGGATCAGATTTAGGACTTGGGTTATTTATGGATCTTGATCAGATTTATTTTGACCGGCCTTCTTCTTCCCCCATCGCAGCTTCTTCTTCACCACGAGCTCCACCGCCGCTTCTTCTTCTAAGCACCGTAAACCACTCCTCTCCACCACGGCCGGCGGTGACATTCCATTCCTCCACCAACCCTCCGATCACCATCTCTTCTACACTGACAGGCGTTTCCTCCCACCATTCAACCGCCGGCCAGATTTCATCCTCATCGCTGACTAAAGAGGAGAAGGGGATTTCCCTTCTCTTTAGTTGCGCCTTCACAGCTCCCCTCCGATTGCCCATTTTCCCATCTCTTCTACTTGCTCCACCGCCGACAGCTTTTCCTCCATCTTCACCAAGAGCCATCGGAGAAGGGGATTTCCCCACCAATCGCTCCGATTAGCCACTCAGTTGCCGTCACAGCTCCAGCCAGCCCCTCTTTTCCAACCGATCAACCACCTTCGCTCTACCACCATCACAACATCTTCCTCGTCCAGCTAGATTTTCTGGACAACAGCCTATGCAATTCTTCTTTGACTTGTCTTGTTCATTGTAATCAAATTTAGCTTCCACTCAATTTACTTTGTTTCATGCTTACGTATTATTCGATGAAATGTTTCTTTGGATAATTAGATTGTAGTTGTTGCATTTAGTTAGTTTAATATCTTGAAATTTTCTATTTGGTTGAATGTTTAAGTTAGGTTTATGTTTGTTAATTTGATGCAAATAGATTAAGATGCTTAGTTTATGTTTCCTTTAATTTCATCGAAATTGTAGTTTAGTTAGATTATAATTTTTATCACTTGCATTGTCTTTCATTCAGTAGAATTAGTCTTTTAAATTTCAAATCTCCATTTTCTATAGAAAAAATCAAAGAAAGAATTAATAATCCTAAGACTACTATTCTCTCAATTACACTCGTTAGGAAATGATCCGGGTTATTCACTATGTTATATTAGCATAGAGAGGGTTTGTTAATTAATTTGTAACGGTACCATGACCAACACCATTATCAATTTTGGCGTCATTGCCAAGGAGTGGAATGATGCTTGATAGACTTAGAATTGTTTGTCCATTTTTCTAAAAAAAAAATAAAAAAAATTCAAAATTCAAAATTTTTATTTAGGGTTGCATTCTTCTATTTCTTGCATATCCATGTACTTGGTTATGTCTATTTCTTGTGTCTTTTGATTGTGTTTGTCAGTCTTTCAGGAATGACCAGAAATCTCTTGCAACATGGATTCATATTATCAGTCATTTGGAGATCTTAGTGATGATTACTGTTCAGGCACTAGGCAATATGAGTATTATCAGCTTGAACATCACCAGTGCCAGTACCATGCTCAATATCATAAACCTGATCCTCAGTATTCTCAATATCATAGCTGTATCAGCAGGACATGTATACTTCATTTTCTGGTACATATGATTTCAATTCAAATTTAAGATATGGGCACACACATCAATATTTTACTAAGCAATCTCAGTGCTATCCACCTCCCCCATTTACAGTTCTTACATGCCTAGTTGGTGAAATCAATCACGTTACACACATGGGATATCACAACATCCAAATGCTCATAACTCTTCTGCATATCAGAGTCCATTGGATTTCAAAACTACAGTGAACAAGGTTGTACCCCTAGCTAACGATAAAATTCAATACAATATTTGATGAAGCTTATCCAACAGCTAGCTATAAAGCGAATGCAAATGGCCAGTGGTCTCTATTACAAACAAGAAGTTGAAGCATCATAGCATGAATTGGAAAGTCAGTTAAATCAACTTAGATCATCCATCTAGTAGATGTAGACACAAGAAGTCATTCAACCTATGTCAGAGATTATTCCTCGTTGATTTATGCCGAGGCAGATTGACATGCTTGAGGAGATAGATTGCAAAGTTCGAGATACGATTGCCTTTACTTCTACAACTCTACAGGACTCCACTACAATGCATGGTGATGATGTAATTTCTGATGCTCTAGAAATTGATGTGAATGTTGATGTTGGGAACTTTGAAGATAATGTTGTTTCATGTAGAACACTAAATGAGAATATTATTATTGTAGATATCATTGATGATGATGCATGTGTAATTATGGATGAAGTTGTTGTTGTGTCAGATGTTGAGGATGATGGCATGAGTGTGTTGCTAGCTCCTCTTGTTGATATTCAAATTGTAAATGATGTTCTAAAGGAGGCAATACTTTCAGAGTTGTATCTTCCTGTTTTACAACCATAGGATCTGCAGTTAAATCTTCTTTCTGATTCCTTAGAGGATGAATGTTCTGAAGAAGAGGATCAGTTGCTAGATATCAACACCTAGAATTGCCAGCTTGACCTAGGACTGGTGGATAGTCGGAGACCCCCGGACTGGACATTTCTACATGAGCCAGAGTCTCCAACAAGTATGCTGATGAAGGCCCTAACAGAAAACACAATAATCCATCTCCCTGGCTGGAAGCTTCTAATGAATCACCTCCGACCTCCAGAGAAGACATATAAGAAAGCGATCATATTAGAGGGAGAAACACAGGATAATTCTGATCACATCATGGAGGTGCTCGCTTTCGCTTGATCCATTCCACCTCCGACATGGATTTTACTTTTGAACCGTCTTAATCGTCGGGGAGGACTTTTACTCCACTCCTTGCATGACTCCTCTTGTTGAATCTTCTTCAACAGCCAGTACTCCAGGGGAGTTCATTTCTTTTTCTACCTCTTTTTTTTTTCTTTGTATATAGATTTCTTTACCCTGTTTGTTTTTGCTTTAGCTAGTTTTTTTATTGTCAAGTTTTTAGTGTCGAGTCTTTGTTTAGTCGTGTTGGAAATAAATTCCCTATGGATTCCTTTATATCATATTAGAAGTCGTGAAAGCTAGTTAAATTTGATTGTCGAGTTTTGGGATTTATTGCCAAGAATGGATTAGTTGATTGTATATCGTTGCTACTTGGTGATGGATTCTGTGTTGATAGATTGAGATGATTTTTTTTCATTCCTAGTGAAGATTGTGCCTATTTTTATTGCTTAGGTGAGGTGCACTTGTGGTTATTGTAACTCTAGAACTTACTTTAATTCTTTTGAGACCACACAACCATAGGTTTGCATGATTATTATGAAGGAATTCTCACTTGTTTTCCTTTACTTCTTCTATCACCACATACTGAATAATATTCTAGTTGTTCATCATGTCATTTTTCTTTCCTTTCATTACTTTCTTCTCCATTTTTATTTTTGAATGTGGAATATTGGATGTTCCATGATGAGTATTTTGGCTGGGACGAACAAATGTTTAAGTGTGGGGGAGAGATTAGCTAAGGAGAATTCAATGTAAGCATATGCAAGTCGTTCTTGATCAACATAGACAAGCTATATTTTTATTTTTATAACTGAGCTTGATGTATTTTTTTAGAGCATAGGGAAGTTTACTGCATGTCAAAAAAATCGAAAAAAAAGTGAAAAAACTTGGAATTAAAAAAAAAAGGAAACATTTGACCAAAGTAATAAAGGCATTGAAAAAAAAATTCTTTGACATATTGTGCATTAATTCTTATTTGTGTGATAGACATTCCTTGTGCAACCATTGAGAGATTTATTATATATCATATGTGGATTTATATTGTGAAAGTGATAGAGATTGTTTACATGTTTCGTGAATTGTGAAAAGCTAGCTTTGATTGAAACTTTTGGGGCATTGCTTTTTTATACTCATCTATGTAGCATTCTAATATTTCCTTGTCTTCTTGCATTTTTTTTTAGCTATTTCATTTCCTATCTTTCTTTCCTTCCACACATACTATTATTTTCCTGTATTCATGTTAACCTTACATTTCTAATAAACCTTCAATGATTGTGCATTCTATGTGTATATAGTGGTGAAGGTAGAAGAAGAGCAAGCATATGGTAGTACATAAACCATGAGTAGCTTGAGTGAACTCCACTATTACATACTTATGTGAGCAAGAGAAACCACCACTTATCTTGTAAGGCTTTATCATTCTTACTCTATTCAGGATGGATTGAAGTCACCATATTTATTAACTTGTGCAAGATTTGGGGCAATCAATGCTTGAGTCTTTGGGATTTGACAATCATAGGAAACTTTCTTTCATAAATTTCAATGTATGATATGGAATTGCTAGGAAATATATCTTTAGTTTACTTTTAGTTTTCTTTACTTGCTCGGGACGTGTAAGAATAAGTATGGGGGAATTTGATAACAATATTTTTGTATATTATTTTGATCCTTAATTTCGATGTTTTTAATCCTCTCGTATGATTAATTATCGATTATTATCATGTTTTACGAGTTGGGATCTATTTTGTACCTTATTGTAAATTTTCCAAAATTTTGAACTTATATGTAAATTTTATCTCTTGTTTGTAGGACATCGAGATGAGCCAATGGATTAAACTCGAGTTGGATCAAATATGGCTTCATCTAGGATCATAAAGGACATTTCAAACTGTATTAATCTAGATCCTTCATCAAGATCAAAATCAGTCTAATGAAATGGTTAAGATCTGTTCAATCCTGATCGTCCGATGAGATTTGATCGATTCTGAGTCATCCATCTAGATCTAGAGTGACACGAACCATACACTCAGATCTAATCATCTCAACCCTTTATCTAGATCAACCTGATCGTGATTGTCCATTCAGATTGATCAGATCCCTCCATAGGAGATCGGAGCATTCTGGGCTGTAGGATTAGATCTAGGACTTTGGTTATTTATGGAGCTTGATCAGATTTATTTTGACTAACCTTTTTCTTCCCCAATTGCATCTTATTCTTCACCACGAGCTCCACCGCCGCTTCTTCTTCAAAGCACCGTCGACCACTCCTCTCCTCCACCAAGGATGGTGGGAGCATTCCATTCCTCTACCAACCTTCCGATCGCTTTCTCTTCTTCACTGGAAGCCATTTCCTCCCACCATTCAACCACCATCTAGATTCCTTCCTAACCGCCAACTGAAGAGGAGAAGGGGATTCCCCTTCTCTTCGGTTGCGCCTTCACAGCTCCCCTCCAATTGTGCATTTTCCCGTCTCTTCTACTAGTTCCACTTTCGGCAGCTTTTCCTCCATCTTCATTAAGAGCCATTGGAGAAGGGGATTTCCACTCCGACCACCCCGGTCAACCACTTCAGTTGCCATCACATCTCCAGCTAGCCCCTCATTTCCAGCCGATCAGCCACCTTCGCTCTACCACCATCACAACATCTTCCTCATTCGATCAGATTTTGACAACAACCTATGCAATTCTTCTTCGACTTGCCTTGTTGATTATTTCTTCATGTTTACTTGTTGATTGTAATCAAATTTAGCTTCCATATTTAGATTGCACGTACTCAATTTACTTTGTTTCATGCTTATGTAGTATTCGATGAAATGCTTCTTTGGGTAATTAGATTATAGTTGTTGCATTTAGTTAGTTTAATATCTTGCAATTTTCTATTTGGTTGAATGTTTGAGTTAGGTTTATGTTTGTTAATTTGATGCAAGTAGATTAGAATGCTTAGTTTATGTTTCCTTTAATTTCATCAAAATTGTAGTTTAGTTAGATTAGAATTTTTATTACTTGCATTGTCATTCGTTCAGTAGGATTAGTCTTCTAAATTTTAAATCTCCATTTTCAATAGAAAAATCCAAAGAAATAATTAATAATTCTAAGACAACTATTCTCTCAATTACACTCGTTGGGAAACGATCCGAGCCATTCACTATGCTATATTAGCGTAGAGAGGGTTTAGTAATTAATTTGTAACGGTACCATGACAAAGACCGTTATCAATTTTAGCACCGTTGTCGAGGAGTGTAATGATATTTGGTAGACTTAGGATTGTTTATCCATTTAAAAAAAAAAAATTCAAAATTTTTGTTTAGAGTTGCATTCTTCTATTTCTTGTAAATCCATATACTTGGTCGTGTCTATTTTTTGTGTCTTTTGATTGTGTTTGTCAGTGTTTCAGGAAAGACCAAAAATCTCTTGCAACATGGATCCATATTATTAGTCATTTGGAGATCTTAGTGCTTCTTACTATTCAGGCACTAGCCAATATGAGTATTATCAGCCTGAACATCAGTAGTGTCATTATCAGCCTCAATATCATCAACTTGATCCTCAGTATTCTCAATATCATCAGCTGTATATGTTAAATACTTAAAATTTAAAATATTAAATTAAATGACCAAGGAATTAAGGAAAATAATCCTGGAAATTTTTCAGGATTTTTAAGGAATTTTAGAAATTTGTTCGGAATTTTTCTGGATTTAAACGGGGCTTATACGAGATATTTACGGGGATAAGAAAAATAGCCTTTTAAAAGGCCTATTTGGTTTATCAGTATTGAGGGGTTAATAAATTTTATTAACCTATTTCTATTTACTTTTTCTTTTTCCCCACTCGCCTCCGTCGTTTTCTTCTCCACGTGCCGCACTCCTTCCCATCGCGCAACCTCCCTCCGCGCCCCGCGATGACCTCTTCTCCGCCGACGACCCACAGCATTGTCCGCGCCCGAGCCTTCTCCTCACGTAGCCACTCCGACGGAGCCATCGCACTCTTCGTGCCACCAATGCGCCGTCGCTACCGCCTTCAGTCGTTGCTCAGACCTCCGTCGTCGCCGATGAGCTCTCAGCACTGACGACCTTCTCCCTCACTAGATCTTGCGGGATCTCCGACCGCGCCACCCTCTATTTTTTCCCTTTCACCGCCGTCGCTGCAGCACGCACTTCAGCCAGCGTCGGCCTGCCGGCCAGTCGTGGCTGCGGCCGCAGCCACACGCATGCGACTCCACTTCGTCGCAGCCAGCCTCCACCGCTGCAAGATTCGTCCAAGGCCAGTCATCGCCACCTCCTGCGCCTTTCCTAGATCACCGTTGTCCCATTCACGACGTCTCTGCCTCCTCATCTTCGCTGCGATGGCCAGAACTCGTCCGATGGGAGGTGCGGCTGGAAGGAAGGACACCGGTTGCAGATCCAGCGGCGTAGCTTAGGTGGGTACTCGGTTGGAGCAAGGGTTTGCCGCAAGAAATTAGGTGAGTGAGGCTATTTTTCCTTGATCTCAAATGAGATCCCTTTTGAGTGTAATTTTACAAATGTATCTCAAATCGTTGCAAATGTTTGTTTTTGGCAGCCGTATTTTGGCGTTGGTGTTAGGTTTTCGGCGAACAGGGTAGAATTGGGAAGGAGGCTGTCGGTGGAGTTTTCTAGGGTTGGTAAGCTTGATTACACTTCCTCATATCTGTAAATTTCTAGATTTTGGATGTGTGTCAAGGTTGAGTGATTCGAGGGCTTCGATTTAGGGTGTCCTGGTGGAGTTCCTATATCCTATACGGGCAATTGATGGTGATCGAGGATGTGAGACAAGGTAGCATGGGTTGGAGGTTTGGGCTGGTTGCAGTGTGATTGGGATAGGCTGTACAAGATTTTGGACAACGATTAGGTTGTTAATTGGTTTAATGGTCGATAGGGATTGATGTGAAGACTTGTTTAGGTTATGTGGGTAACTAGATCAATTTAGTTGATCGGGTTACGAAGTCGATTTAGGATTCGATTCGATCAGTCGTTGTATGATTGTACTAAATCATAACGGTTGTTTTATGCAGATTTCGGTCACGGGACAGGTCCATGGGCGTGAAGATAGTTATCACAAGCATTATATAAGGCGGGTATTTTGACTTATCTTTTTGATATAGTCATTTTGATATGCTAGTTAGGATAGCTTGCAATAATTTTCATGTTTATATGCCCAGTATGTTTTTGTGCCTACTAGATACATGCATTTGATCACTATGATTATATCTTCCCTGTTTTATTTGGATCATAGTTACTTAGATCATAGATATTCACTTATTGATTGTGCATATTATTCGGATAGGTATTTTTAGTTGGATTTACATGCTTTAGTATCATGCACCATCTTGCATAATTGCATGCTGGCTGGACGGGGTTCCTTTATAGTTGAGCCCGCAGCCAGTTATATGGCCTGCACACACTGTCACTCATGGGTTAGTGGTACATCAGGAGGGTATGTGCAGTTGCTCTGTCAGGCTCCGCTAGTCCGCTCATGGGTAGCGATGAGGCAGCGTGGTAGCGAGGCGTGATCCCTCCTGCAGTACATGACACGGAGACGAGCTTAGCTCCCACTCTGTTGTGGCGGGAGGATAGGTGTACTCAGCAAGATCCTGTCCACTCGGTCCACCAGTGCGATGATAGTAGAGTGCACAGTTGTCATAGCCCTACCCACTCGGCTTCACCATCGCGTGTGAGGCGGCTGACTAGCGTCAGGGGTGACCATGTCATTTACACGACATGCATTTTGCATGGATAGCATTTGTATTGTGTTTGCTGCATTATTGTATTGATGCCTTGAATGTTGCCTATGATTGCCATGCATACATGATTCATATTCGTATATGATGATGACTTTATCTCTTATAGTAGGGCACATGCTCCTATATCAGGGTAGGAGATTCAGGTGAGTACAGTCCTTTTGCATTTATTTCTTGCTTACCCTATATGTGAGACTGTACTAGCATGATTTTTATTTTTAGCTATATCTTACTTTGCATATCAACTATACCCGCTGAGTTCTTTGAACTTACCCCGTTGATTTATATCTATTTCAGGATGAAGCTGTCAAGAGAGTCCAGCTGCCAAACCCCACTCGTTGTGACAGTTTTATTGGTCATTTGTTTTTTTTATGGATTTGGATTTTTATTAGATGATATGTTTAGGCTTGGAGATTGGATTTATGTACTCGTGGATTTTTTGTGTCCTTGTGGACCCTTATTCGGATTTTATCTCGATTGGTGTTGGTTGGGTATTCCTGCCCAGATGGCAGAAAGGGTAAGTCTAGTTGTTGTAGACGATTTACCATTTACTTTGATTGTTGGCCTAAGGCCTTATTACCTGCATGGGTTGTTTGGATTCTGGTCGTGTTGACCGATGTATAGTGGCCGTGTAGGCCTTGTATGAAATTGGGTATTGTCACCCATACAAGGGAGATGCTGCCGGATTTTTGTCTGGCGGGGACTCCCTCGGGGCGTGACAATTTATTTGGTATCAGAGCGTAGGTTCCGAGTTCCTTAGGGTCTTTGGGTTTTTGGAGTTCGCCAAGTTTGGTAGGTTAATTGGGATATTTTCAGAGTTGTACGGATTTTCGATGATTTTTATGTTTCAGAAATTCGAGGTATTATTGACGAGGTCAATATGGGGGATTTGGCGGCAACAGGACATCTCCAGACGGCTAACAGGTAAATAAATTCTAGAAAATTTTCTAGATTTAGTGCATATTTGTATTGGTTATATTGGTTATGCAGTGGTATCATGTTTTGTCTGGTATTATTTTAACCTTATATCGGTTAGACTATTAGATCTTTCGGTTGCTGGTTTATCGTTAGCATATGGTTATTAATTGCTATTACTGCTATACGTAGCAAGTTATCATTGTGATATAAATGATTAGATATTATTGGTAGATGTTTACCTTTTACTATTTGGACTAGTATTAGGATTAGACTAGTTGAATAATATAACAAAGATGGATAAATTTGTAGAAGGTATACATATAGGTTCTTGGACTCTCAGATCCTAATGCATGATGACATGATTACATTGCTTACGTAGGTTAGGGTATATATGGGCATCTGATGCTTTATTTAGTATTGCCTTGACTTTGTTCTGGCATGACTCTTTAGTTATACCCTAATTAATTTCAACCATTGATTGCCATTAGTATGTCTATGCCGTCGTTTATGAGACAACGTGTTATATGTTTATATGGTTATGTGTTATTGAGGTGGATACCATGACGGAGATTAGTAGAGATAGAATAACTTAGATGAGGTTATTCTATAGGAGCGGATCTCAGGAATGAAACAACATTAGTGGAACCCTAAGTGTTGGAACCCTAGGCATAATGACCCGGATGTGCATATTGATATATGTTTATCCAATTACTATTTCAGTGATATGGTGATCGGACCAATAGAGTTCGTATGATTAGAATGCGATTAATCCTTTGAGGGTATATATAACATTGTTCATATCTCGGCTGCCAACTATATCTCCCACTCTTGGTTGAGAGAGAGTCTACGGTAGAGTCTCTCTTTGGTTGCTTTGGATATCTGTGGTCGATCATGTTCCCCATGCATGGTTGAGAATCTACTGTAAGGTTATACTCTGGCGTATCCGTTCGGAGATGATGATAATCGGATTGGTATGACGTCTGTAGCTAGATAGCTACTTTACATCTTAAGTATCCACGAGATTTGTTCGTGGTAGCATGTTGTAGCATGCATGATTGAACTGGTAGAATGGTATAATTTAGGCTTAACCCTCTTGACGAGCTTGATAGTAGATTTGTTGCCCTTATTGGCCTTGATAGGCATTTCCTGTTAGTTGGGACGAAACCCTATGATTAATCATCTCGACGTGATTAGTAGTGGACTTATGATTTTGATTAACCTTGATAATCGATCGTGTTAGAAGGGTTGGAACGTTAGATTTAAGCATCTCGACTTATTTATTTATAAGTCAATGATCTTTACCAACTTTGGTAAACATTTCGTTTTAGAGGTGTTGAAACCCTCGCTTGACCACCTCAATGGGTTAATGGTAGATTGATGATCTTTGTCGACGTTGATGGTCGTTTTATGCTAGATGTATTGGATAACTCTAGGCTTAACAACCTAGGATAATCGACTGCTCACGCGACCTATTAGTGGTAGTATGCTAGTGCGTGCAGTCGATAACTAGATATCTATATACTGCCTGTCTATCCACGAGTCTCATTCGTGGTAGCATATAGTTGCGCATAGACCGTGCTATTGATTGTCGGCCCATGGGTTACGTTCGTGGTAGCTCATAGATAGTTCTCTTTTTGTGCGAGAGCCACGAGGCTTTGTCATGGTATCCGGATGTGCACTGCTTGTTGCAGTGGTTGTGTATGTTACGGGTATATTTGTTATACCGCTGACCAGGATAGTAGTAGACTGATATTTGTACTCTGAGGGTTGGGTTACT
Organism: Wurfbainia villosa; assembly: GCA_025175895.1. Lineage (NCBI taxonomy): Eukaryota > Viridiplantae > Streptophyta > Magnoliopsida > Zingiberales > Zingiberaceae > Wurfbainia > Wurfbainia villosa. Next base: position 19,860,968 of record CM046004.1, on the reverse strand, counting down.
CTAGTTTGTTTCCTTTGACTTCCATTATGTGCAATATGATTATGGACTATTGTCTATACATCCACAGAGTAGTTGTACTTACCCCTCCTCACTTATTCTCTAGGTTAACTGATGGAGGACGTGTCCGGTTGACCTACCTTCATATCGCTCAGAGAGTGCCTTGTCGTGCTTGTCCCACTGCATTGTCGAGATGCTGCTTGATCTACTTTATCGGTATTGCATTTTATTTATGCACTTTGGATTTTTGGTCGCAATTTGATTTGGTGTCACAAAACTATTTTACTTTAAGTGATATATGTTTAGTTGTTCATGCATGCAGTTATTAAAATACTTGTATTTCTATAATTATTTCGAGGGTTTTACCAGATTTGGTTCATGTATTTCAGAATATTGTCACTAAGGGGCTCCTGTGTCATTTGGATGACGGATATGCCCCCAAGACGTGACAATTTTATTGGTTTACGGTTTTGGTTTGTGGGTTTTGTGTTTCGAGGATTATCTTTTCCTTGGATTTTTGGGAGTTCTCGTGTTTTGGGACCAGGCAAGCTGAAGGATAACTCTGAGCTATAAGAAAAGTATTGACCTAGTGAAATTTGCCCTACTCATGGTCGGGGATGAGGTTGATGAAGTATTGACCTTGAGGAATCTAACGATGATTTCAGAAGTACGGACTCTATAGAGGTGCCGACTGATGTCGAATTAGGAAGCTATGGATTTGGCCTACTAGCTACCAATTTGAAGGCTACACCGGGTTAAGACGATGAAAGATCGTTTTACCTTATTATAGGAGGTGTTGGATGGGATATTTATTTGTCCCAGTATTTCTTCCAGAGAAGATCCAGAACTCTTTGTTAAAAGAGAGATGGACCTTTGAGGTTATGCATCGATTATCGATGATAGAATACGGTAGTTGTAGATGGAAATGAATATCTTTCATTGTGGATAGAGGATCTGTTTAGATCAGCTTAGGACGCCTGTGTGTACTTTAGGATTGATTTATGACTGGCTTATTAATATTGTAGTGACACGGTGTCATACAATTATCATTGTCATTGGGATGATTGTTATAACATCATCCTAGAGTAAAGAGAATGCAGTTGTATAGCGACGACAATTTCATACTTGGTATGAATTGTATGAGCTTATGAATATCGTATTAGACTTATTAACGACTTAGTCGTCCGAGGATTTGGGAGGTCGTGTATTCTAGACACGATTGGATCAGATGGTGGTTTTTCCTAGTAGTGATTTGATTATTACTATAGATATGGATAGGATGCTCTAGCGGTACTACATCGCTGACTGGTTGAACCAGGAAGGTGATGGAATTTATTTGGTCTGAAGCTTGTGAAACTAGTTTCAGGGCTCAGATGATGATTGACTTTTACGCCAGTGTTGATTAATCATTCTGGTGTAAATGGAAGGGTAGTGTACATGGATGCATCATTTCGGGGATCGTAGCGATTCTGATGCTATTGAATAAGACGTATCCTAAGCTTACGACAGTTAAAGGACTGCGAGATAAGCCGTCATATATATGATGTGGACTTCGCAGTTATTGTGTTGTTTTGAAGAGGTGAGGAGCAGAAATGCTCATGGAGTTTTGGCTAGCTACTGGATAACTACTAAAGAGTAGCTGGAACACGAATGGTTGTAACAAGGAAGTTTGGTCGCGATAGCCTCCCATGCACTTACAGAGTGTGTGGTGGAGTGGATTTTGGATGTTAGATGGACTACCATCTCTGACTCCGAGGAGGATAGTGGTTTTCGGAGTTGCATTAGTTTAAGGAACAGATGCTTTAGGAAATTCTGATTCCGGAATAGAAGTGGAAGCATATTATTATGGATTTTGTGGTGGGTTTGCCTAGGACACATCAAGGCCATGACGCGATTTGGGTAGTCATGGACCGACTAACCAAATCCGCGAACTTCTTAGCGATTTGGAAGACCGATTCTTTAGATCGTTTGACAGAGTTATATTGTCGGGATATCACCAGATTGCATGGTGTTCCTTTAAGCAGTATATCAAATAGAGATCCCTGGTTCACGTCTCGGTTCTGGCAGAGTTTGCAGCAGGCCTTAGGCACGCAACTTCGTTTTAGTACTGCATTCCATCCTCAGATAGAGGGACAGTCTGAGCGAACCATTCAGACTCTAGAGGACTTGTTGAGGTCCTGTGTTATGGATTTTGGGGGGGCAACTGGGAGAACCACTTCCCATTAATGGAATTCGCCAACAACAACAGCCATCATTCGGCTATTCAAATGACACTGTTTGAAGCATTGTATAGTAGTCAGTGTTGGACACCCACCCTCTGGGGGGAGGTTAGGGAGGACCAGTTGCTAGGACCCTATAGAGCTCAGCATGAGGCAGGGTTGGTCTGTACTATCAGACAAAGGATGGCCGAGACGCAGGATCGTTAGAAGAGTTATGCAGATCGGAGACGGAGACCTCGGGAGTTCTCTATTGGTGATCATGTATTCCTTCGAGTATCACCCACGAAAAGGGGTGAAGAGATTTGACCTTTGTGGTAAGCTAGCTCCTAGGTACATTGGGCCTTTCGAGATTTTGGAGAGGATCGGAGCAGTTGCTTACCGACTAGTGCTACCACCATCTTTGGCTGGTATCTATGATGTGTTGCAGGTGTCCATGCTAAAGAAGAATGTGCCAGCCTCTACACATATTATGTCAGATGTGTCAGGTTCCATTCAACCTGATGCTACTTACGCAGAGGTTCCGACACGGATTCTGGATCACCAGAAATGATAATTTCGGAACAAGATTGTGCGATTTGTCAAGGTCGGGTAGAGTCACCTCACAGATGAGGAGGCTACATGGGAGCTTGAGGAAAAGATCAGAGCTCAATACCCCACTTAGTCACTTGAGGTGTGTGACTTGTCTCCAGATATCTGAGATGGTTGTTGTGACATCTCATACTCGTACATGAGCAGGAAATTTGGGGACCAAATTTTTATTAGTAGGGGAGAATGTTAAATACTAAAAATTTAAAATATTAAATTAAATTGCCAAGGAATTAAGAAAAATAATCCTAGAAATTTTTCGGGAATTTTAGGGAATTTTAGGAATTTTTTCGGAATTTTTCTGGATTTAAACGGGGCTTATACGAGATATTTACGGGGATAAGAAAAATAGCCTTTTAAAAGGCCTATTTGGTTTATCAGTATTGAGGGGTTAATAAATTTTATTAACCTATTTCTATTTACTTTTTCTTTTTCCCGACTCGCCTCCGCCGTTTTCTTCTCCACGCGCCGCACTCCTTCCCATCACGCAACCTCCCTCCGTGCCCCGCGATGACCTCTTCTTCGCTGACGACCAGGCCGCCGCCACCCACAGCATCGTCCGCGCCCGAGCCTTCTCCTCACGCAACCACTCCAATGGAGCCATCGCACTCCCCGCGCCACCAATGCGCCGCTGCTACCGCCTTCAGTCGTTGCTTAGACCTCCGTCGTCGTCGATGAGCTCTCAGCACTGACGACCTCCTCCCTCACTAGATCTTGTGGGATCTCCGACCACGCCGCCCTCTGTTTTTTCCCTTTCACCTCTATCGCCGCAGCACACACTTCATCCAGCGTCGGCCTGTCGGCCAGTCGCGGCTGCGACCGCAACCACTCGCATGTGACTCCATTTCGTCGCGGCCAGCCTCCGCCACCGCGAGATTCGTCCGAGGCCAGTCATCGCCACCTCCTGCGCCTTTCCTAGATCACCGTTGCCCCATTCACGACGTCTCTGCCTCCTCATCTTCACTGCGGTGGCCAGAACTCGTCCGATGGGAGGTGCAGCTGGAAGGAAGGATGCCGGCTGCAGATCCAGCGACGTAGCTTGGGTGGGTACTCGGTTGGAGCAAGGGTTTGCCGCAAGAAATTAGGTGAGTGAGGCTATTTTTCCTTGATCTCTGATGAGATCCCTTTTGAGCGTAATTTTACAAATGTACCTCAAATCGTTGCAAATGTTTGTTTTTGGCAGCCGTATTTTGGCCTTGGTGTTAGGTTTCCGGCGAACAGGGTAGAATTGGGAAGGAGGCTGCCGGTGGAGTTTTCTAGGGCTGGTAAGCTTGATTACACTTCCTCATATCTGTAAATTTCTAGATTTTGGATGTGTGTCAAGGTTGAGTGATTCGAGGGCTTCGATTTAGGGTGTCCTGGTGGAGTTCCTATATCCTATACGGGCAATTGATGGTGATCGAGGATGTGAGACAAGGTAGCATGGGGTGATTGGGGATAGGTGAGATAAGATTTTGGACAACGATTAGGTTGTTAATTGGTTTAACGGTCGATAGGGATTGATGTGAAGACTTGTTTAGGTTATGTGGGTAACTAGATCAATTTAGTTGATCGGGTTACGAAGTTGATGTAGGATTCGATTAGATCAGTCGTTGTATGATTGTACTAAATCATAACGGTTGTTTTATGCAGATTTCTGTCATGGGACAGGTCCACAAGCGTGAAGATAGTTATCACGAGCATTATATAAGGCGGGTATTTTGACTTATCATATTTATATAGTCATGTTGATATGCTAGTTAGGATAGCTTGCAATAATTTTCATGTTTATATGCCCAGTATGTTTTTGTGCCTACTAGATACATGCATTTGATCACTATGATTATATCTTCCCTGTTTTATTTGGATCATAGTTACTTGGATCATAGATATGCACTTATTGATTGTGCATATTATCCAGATAGGTATTTTTAGTTGGATTTACATGCTTTAGTATCATGCACCATCTTGCATGATTGCATGCTGGCTGGACGGGGTTCCTTTATAGTTGAGCCCATGACGATTACATAACTGCACACTGCCACTCATGGGTTAGTGGTACATCAGGAGGGTGTGTGCAGTTGCTCTGTCAAGCTCCGCTGGTCCGCTCATGGGTAGCGATGAGGCAGCGTGGTAGCAGGCAGAGATCCCTCCTCTGGTCTATGACACCGAGAGATGAGAGCTTAGCTCCCCCACTCTGTTTGGGGCAGGAGGATAGGTGTACTCCGACAGCATCCTGTCCACTGGTCACTCAAGAGTAGTGATGGCAGAGTACACAGTTGTCATAGCCCTACCCACTCGACTTCACCATCGCGTGTGAGGCGGCTGACTGGCGTCAGGGGTGACCATGTCATTTGCACGACATGCATTTTGCATGGATAGTATTTGTATTGTTTTTGCTGCATTATTGTATTGATGCCTTGGATGTTGCATATGATTTCCATGCATACATGATTCATATTCGTATATGGTGATGACTTTATCTCTTATAGTAGGGCACATGCTCCTATATCAGGGTAGGAGATTCAAGTGAGTATAGTCCTTTTGTATTTATTTCTTGCTTATCCTATATGTGAGACTGTACTGGCATTATTTTTATTATTAGCTATATCTTACTTTGCATATCGACTATACCCGCTGAGTTCTTTGAACTTACCCCGTTGATTTATATCTATTTCAGGATAAAGCTGTTAGGAGAGTCTAGCTGCCAAACCCCACTCGTTGTGACAGTTTTATTGGTCATTTGTTTTTTTATGGATTTGGATTTTTATTAGAAGATATGTTTAGGCTTGGAGATTGGATTTATGTACTCGTGGATTTTTGGTGTCCTTGTGGACCCTTATTCGGATTTTATCTCGATTGGTGTTGGTTGGGTATTCCTGCCCAGATGACAGAAGGGGTAAGTCTAGTTGTTGTAGACGATTTACCATTTACTTTGATTGTTGGCCTAAGGCCTTATTATCTACATGGGTTGTTTGGATTCCGGTCGTGTTGACCAATGTATAGTGGCCGTGTAGGCCTTGTATGAAATTGGGTATTGTCACCCGTCTGGAGATCTTTGTCGGATTTTGTCATGAGACTCCTCGGGCGTGTGATATCGTGACAGGTATACTTCATTTTATGGTAAATATGATTTCAATTCAAATTTCAGATATGGGCACATGCAACAATATGTTACTGAGCAACCTCAGTGTTATCCACCTCCCTCATCTACCAGTTCATACGTGCCTAGTTGGGGAGATCAATCACGTTACACATATGGGATATCACAACATCTAGATGCTCATAACTCTTTTGCATATTAGAGTCCATTGGGATTTCAGAACTACAATGAACAAGCTTCTAGCCCTAGCCAATAAGAAAATTCAATACAAGATTTGAGGAAGCTTATCCAACAGCTAGCTACAAAGCGAATGCAAATGGCCAGTGGCCTCTATTCCCAACAAGAAGTTGAAGCATCAGAGCATGAAATGAAAAGTCAGTTAGATCAGCTTAGATCATCCATCCAGCTTATACAGGCATATGAAGTCATTCAACCTCTGTCAGAGGTTATTCCTCGTTGCTTTATGCAGAGACAGATTGACGTGCTTGAGGAGATGGATTGCAAAGTTGGAGATAAGATTGCCTCTACTTCTACAACTCTACAGGACTCCACTGATATGCATGGTGATGATGTAATTTTTGATGCTCTATATATTGATGTGAATGTTAATGTTGGGAACTTTGAAGATAATGTTGATGCATGTAGAACACTAGATAAGAGTATTATTATTGTAGATGTTATTATTGATGATGATGCATGTGTAATTATAGATGAAGTTGTTGTTGTGTTAGATGTTGAGGATGATGACATGGGTGTATTTCTAGCTCCTCCTGTTGATATTCAAATTGTAAATGATGTTGTAAAAGAGGCAATACCTTCAGAGTTGTATCTTCCAGTTGTGCAACCACGGGATATGCAATTAGATCTTCTTTCTGATTCCTTAGAGTATGAATGTTCTAAAGAAGAGGATCAGTTGCTAGATATCAACACCTAGAATTGCCAGCCTAACCTAGGATTGGTGGTTAGTCAGAGACCCCCGGACTAGACACTCCTATATAAGCCAGAGTCTCCAACAAGTATGCTAATGAAGGACCTAATAGAAATTGCAATAATCCAGCTCCCAGGCTGGAAACTTCTGATGAATCGCCTCCGACCTCCAGAGAAGACAAATAAGAAGGTGATCATATTAGAGGGAGCAGCACAAGACAATTCTGATCACATCATGGAAGTGCTCACTTTCTCTCGATCCATTCGACCTCCGGTGTGGATTTTACTTCTGAATCGTCTTCAACTGCCAGGAAGGACTTTTACTCCACTCCCCGCATGGCTGCTCTTCTTGAATCTTCTTCAATCGCTAGGACCCTAGGGGAGTTAATTTCTCTTCCTATCTCTTTACTTTTCTTTGTATATAGATTTCTTTACCCTGTTTGTTTTTTTTCTTTAGCTAGTTATTTTGATTATCAAGTCTTTGTTTAGTCATTTTGGAAAAAAATTCCCTATGCATTCCTTTATATCATCTTAAAATTCGTGAAAGCTTGTTAAATTTGATTGTCGAGTTTTAGGACTTATTGTCATTAATGGATTAGTTGATTGTATATGGTTGCTACTTGGTGATGAATTCTATGTTGATAGATTGAGATGATTTTTTTTTCATTCCTAGTGAGGATTGTGCGTATTTTTATTGCTTGGGTGTGGTGCACTTGTGGTTATTGTAAATCTAGAACTTGCTTTGATCCTTTCGAGACCACACAACCATAGGTTTACATGATTATTATGAAGGCATTCTCACTTATTTTCCTTTACTTCTTCTGCCACCACATAATTACTGAATAATATTCTAGTTGTTCATCATGTCATTTTTCTCTCCTTCCATTACTTTCTTCTCCATTTTTACTTTTGAATGTGGAATATTGGATGTTCCATGATGAGTATTTTGCCCGGGACCGACAAAAGTTTAAGTGTGGTGGAGAGAGTAGCTCAAGAGAATTTAGTGTAAGCGTAAGCAAGTCATGCTTGATCACCATAGACAAGCTATGTTTTTATTTTTATAGCTGAGCTTGATGTATTTTTTAGAGCATAGGGAAGTATACTGCATGTAAAAAAAAGAAAAAAAAAGAAAAAAAAAGTGAAAAAAAATATAAATTAAAAAAACATTTGGCCAAAGTAATAAAGGCAATGGAAAAAATTTCTTTGACATGTTGTGCATTAAATCTTATTTGTGTCATAGTATTTTTGTGATATACATTCCTTGTTGCAACCATTGAGAGATTTATTGTATATTGTGGGTGGATTTATTTTGTGAAAGTGATAGGGATTGTTTACATGTTTCGTGAATTGTGGAAAGCTAGCTTTGATAGAAGCTTTTGGGGCATTTCTTTCTTGTACTCATCTATGTAGCATTCTAGTATTTTCATTTTATCTTGCATTTTTTTTAGCTATTTCATTTCCTACATTTCTATCCTTCCACACATACTATTATTTTTCCTATATTCATGTTTCCCTTACATTCTTAATAAGCCTTCAATGATTGTGCATTCTTATGTGTATATAGTGGTGAAGGTAGAAGAAGAGCTAGCATATGGTAGTGCATAAACCATGACTAGTTTGAGTGAACTCCACTATTACATGCTTATGAGAGCGAGAGAAACCACCACTTACCTTGTAATGCTTAATCATTCTTTCTCTATTCAGGATGGATTGAAGTCACTATATTTGTTTACCTGTGTAAGATTTGGGGGGATGAATGCTTGTCTTTGTGATTTGAAAATCCTAAGTAACTTTCTTTAATAAATTTCTATGTATGATTGGGAATTGCAAGGAAATATATCTTTATTTATTTTTAGTTTTCTTTACTTGCTTAGGACGTGTAAGAATAAGTGTGGGAGAATTTAATAACAATATTTTAGTATATTGGGATGTTTTTAATTCTCTCGTATGATTAATTATCGATTATTATCATGTTTTACGAATTGGGATCTATTTTGGACCTTATTGTAAATTCTCCTAAATTTTGGACTTATAAGCAAATTTTATCTTTTGTTTGTAGGACATCGAGATGAGCCAATGGACTAGACTCGAGTTGGATTAAATATGCCTTCAACTAGGATCATAAAGGATATTTCAAACTGTATTAATCTGGACCGTTCATCAAGATCAGAAGCAGTTTAATCAAAGGGTTCAGATCTGTACAATTCTGATCGTCTAATGAGATATGATCAATTTTGAGCCATCCATCTAGATTTGGAGAGATCCCGACCATACACTCAGATCTATTAATCTCAACTCTTCATCCAGATCAAGCTGATCGTGATCGTTCATTCAGATTGATTAGATTTGTCCATAGGAGATCGGAGCATTCTGGCTCATAGGATCAGATCCCGGACTTGGGTTATTTATGGGGCTTGATCAGATTTATTTTGACCGACCTTGCACTTCCTCGATCGTAGCTTCTTCTTCGCCGCGAGCTCCACCGCCACTTCTTCTTCCAAGCACCGCCGACAACTCCTCTCCTCCACCAAGGTCGGCAGTGGCATTCCATTCCTCCACTAACCCTCCAATCGTCATCTCTTCTTCACTAGTAGTCATTTCCTCCCTCCATTCAACCGCAAGTCAGATTCCATCCAAACCCCCGACTGAAGAGGAGAAGGGGATTCCCCTTCTCTTCAGTTGTGCCTTCACAACTCCCCTCCAATTTCCCATTTTCCCATCTCTTCTACTTGTTCCACCGCCGACAACTTTTCCTCCATCTTCACCAAGCGCCATCGGAGAAGGGGATTTCCCTTCCGATCACTCCGGTTAGCCACCTCAGTTGCCATCATAGCTCCAGCCAGCCCCTCTTTTTCAGCCAACACTACAATAAAAATTCGAATAGACAACGTTGAAAAATCGTTGTCTATGATCCAAAAAATCCATGGTAAATCGACCCGTTGCGAAAAGTGGGGCACTCAAAGACAACGGTTAAAAACCGTTGTTGATTTAAGGAAAAGACAACAGTTTTTAACCGTTGTCTTTGAGTGCTCCACTTTTCACAATGGGTCGACTTACCACAAATTTTTTAGATCACAGACAACGATTTTTCACCATTGTCTTTCAACTAAAATTACAACGGGTTATAACCGTTGTCTTTGAGCGCCCTATTTTTTTCAACGTATGGATTTATTATAATTTTTTGAGTCATAGATAATGGTTATTAGCTGTTGTAATTTCTCAACAGTTACTCTAGAGAACAATAAACCGTTGTCAATTTATAGTGTTGTGTTTTTAATATAAATCATACAACAACATCAAAAAGAATTATAGAAAACACATATACACTCGCACTTGTAGTAATGTAAAGTACAAGGTCACATCATCCCATTTTAAATGATCACTCTTAAAAACATATATAAAAAAATACTGTAGCAAAACTACACATCATATGCTTAGTACTGCACCAAAAGTATTATGCATAATAACCAAAACACTTATAGATTACCACATCTAACCAAAAGAGGTATGTACACTTAAATCTCCTAATCATCAGATATGTGATCTTGTATGCATTCAATCCACTCCGAATGTACTTCATCAATTTCCTTTGCAGTTATCACAGATTTTGCGAACTGCATGTGAATAAATGAATGAAAATGTAATTAAACACTTTGAGTACTATGTGATAATTAATTCCACAAATCATTTTACAAATATGTATCAATAAGAAAATTTAAAAATATGTATAATATTACTATTGGTCATAGGGAAGACTTGTCGATGGATGCGGCGCCTTCAATTATATCTCTCATATATCGCAAAACAAAATAACCGCATTGAACTCCATCCGGTTAAAGGGGAGCCTGTGATGAAAAAATTTTTAGTAGTTATACGGAGATTTTCACAAAGCTTTTCTCAACGAGAAATAACACAAGAAAATGTATGATTCATTCTTCTAATAACAATAACAAATAACAAATAACTTGATTATATAAATGTCACTAAATAATTCACATCTACTTTAACAAATAACACAAGAAAGTATATGATTCACACCTACTTTAACAAAAATGTCACTAAATAATTACTCCTCAAATTATATAAGCTCCCTACAATGTAAAACATACCTTGATTATTTCCCATAAAGGTTGTTTCTTCCCGTGCTTGCCAATCTCTGTGTTGAACAATTTCAAGGCCCTTCATAAAATTATAAGAGATTATAGACTTTTAGTGTAAAATAAGAAAAATAAATAAATTATATATGGATTAAACCTTGTAATTAATTGGGATTAATTGGGCATAATTAGTGGTCTAATGGGTTAAATATTAGGCTTGGGCTGAAATTGGGCTTGATCTGCAATTGGGCTTGGGCTGAAATCGGGCTTGAATTGGAATTGGATTTGGACTGAACTCGGATTGGATTTGACTTGGGTTAGACTTGACCAGGGCAGGCTCAACCAAACGGAACGACTCTTATAAACCCGATCGCGATCCCAACCTCTTCTCGCCACAAACTTTCCTTCTCCTCTTAAATCCGTCGCGGCCCCATCCACGGCGGCCTACGCCCGGCGCCGTGACTTCCCTCTTCCACTGGCCACCATCGCTGGCCTTGTTGTCATCGTGAGTTGACCTGCTGCCACCCCGATCCTGATCTGTTTCTCATCGCAAAGCTTAGCTCGTCATCGGTGTTCTTCGTCCCCTCCGCTGTGTCGATCGCCACTGTCATCGGTTGCCTCGCCGGTGATCACCTACCCTTACTCGAGCTCTTTTCCTCTCGATCCCGACGGCAGCGAGCTCCTCCAACCGACGCGATCGCCGTCGCCTTTCCCATTTTCGTCAGTCGCCAAGCCGTCGAGCATCTGTAGCAGCCAGCCGAATGATCTGCCACCACGAGCAGCAATAAGTTGCCCTCTGTTCTAGTTGTCGCCCTCGGTTCAGGCTGCCATCTCTAAGTTGTGCTCCGTCGACCTAGATGAAAGCAAACGACGACGCCTTCTTTTGTCGTGAGCTGCCGTCATAGTGTTTGGAGATTGGATTGCTCGGTGAATAGGAGACGAGAAAGGGCTGCCGGAGATGATCTGATCGGTAAGTTTTGGGTATGCCCATTTGTTTCATCTGTATTGCTATGAGTTATAGTGTGCCGGTGTGATTGTGATACGATGGATTTCTGGTCAATTGCTAGTTTGATTCAGCCTCTGTTCTTTCATTTACTATGATTTGTTGATTATTGAGATTGATCTGATGAGTTGGATCTGAATTAGAACAGGGAGGTGGTGGTTTAATATGAGGTAAGGCTGTAGTTCTCTTGGATGATTTTCAATCCATGATATAGTTTCCTAATTTGTGTTGATCAGGATTGCAAACAATTCAGTGCAGCTATTATTGTGCTAGGTGGGGGCTTGGATCTGTGATTGCTTGCTTCTAACCTCGATGATAGCCAAGTTTTCTATTTCGTATGGTAATGCTTCAATACCATTAATATGGATCTAACTAGTATTTAGGTTAATCTGATAATACACTTATAGTAGGAGATGGGTGATAAGTGTGATTTATGTGTGTAGAAGTTTGATCGAGATATGAGATTGATGTAGAATTTGATTCAATCATTAGATGTGAGACTACACTTAACTGTATCCTATTGTTACAGGACTTTGATTGTGATAGATACATGGACGTGGAGATGGATAGCATGGATTACATAGCAGGTGGGTAATATCTACCTGGTCCGGTAGTTTGATCAATTCTAGTGCATGATCTTGGATTTATATTTATACCTGTTTACCTTAAATCCACTCTTATTTAATCGTATGCTTGTACTGCCTTGACCTTTGAGATATACACTCTGGTACTTCATTGATTATCTAGCTCGGATAGGAACTATAAAATCCTATTATGTGTTAGCTGATAGATGTTTAGTAAGTACATGCGGTTAGGGTTATTTTTATGACCTCAGATTGGGTTACTGGGTTGCATCACTAGGTTAGGTGATGAGTCCAAATTATGATGTCGGTCGTTGTATCGTATACATATCAGTGTGTTAGTTTGACGGATCTATTTATCTATACATAGGTAAATAGGTTGTGATTACGGATTTGTCGTCCTTGCATGGTTGACTAGGTCTCCCCGTGAGTTAGGGAGTGTTGCGAGGATTTGTGTGTGAGCTATGCATCATTACATTTCATGCATGCTGACGACTGGGTCTGCCTTGTGGTTGAGACGAGTCGTCAGTCATCCTGCCTCCCCGGCCACTCGGGGTAGTGGTTGCAGGGTTGAGGCGAGCATTGTTGCGCGTGCCGTTCTCGGCCACTATGGATGGTGGTAGCCGAGATGCGCACTTGCCACCGACGGAGTGGTAGTTAGCGCACTCACCCACTATAGACGATGGTCGTGTGATGTGCGCTGAGTCCCGGTGCGGTGCTCATCCGCTCATGGGTAGGGACGGAGCAGCGCGGGACCCCGTGTGGGTAGCATATAGCTCTATGGCGGGCTAGCTATCGTTTCATACTACCCAACTTTCGACCACTCGAGAGTAGTGGCGGTGAGTCGGGATAGTTGTCATGTCCTCGCCACCTAGGCCACACCGGGTCGTGGTAGCGAGTGGGTGCGCAGCATGACCATGCATATGCATTCTTTGATATATATGTATGCATGTATTTGATTGAGATCGTTTGATTTGATTGAGCTATGATTGTTGCACATGCTTGTACATCATGATACATGCCATTTGTATTTTATTTACTGCTATGTGTTGAGCATGATACATGCGTTGATTCAGACTGTTATATGCATTTGATTAGCATCATATCATTGTGTGGTACGGACCGGGTTATTATACAGGTGATCATATACTGTTCATATGTCTGAGTATTGGTCAGGTATGGGATTGACCTGGTACGTTATATGGTTATGTTATAGTATACCTGGTCAGGATGATCTAGCATATGGCGTTACAGACCGTCAGGTACGTTGGTACATTACTTTATGTTCAGTTGATTAGTTTAGTATATACACTGAGTATGACTTTACTGTAGTTACTTGTTATTAAATTTGGATATGACTGTATGTCTATTGGACTCATGCTGTATACCTGTAGATCTTCACATGTATACTTGTAGATCTATCCTTATATGTTGTTCATGCACTTTCTATATATTACCCCTGAGTTTATACTCACCACCCTGGGCTTCCTGTCGCCCAGATAACAGGTAGAAGATTCCTTGGACGTTCGGAGCTCCGTCAGCTGATCCCATCTCACACCAGACGAATGGATATGTTTTCCATGTGGTTGTATCCTTACGGATTGTTGGTTTGGGTTTTTCCCTGTATTGTTTCCGTATTTGTGATATACAGACATATTGTATGTATTTGGTCTTTGATTCGATTTCTGTTATGATTCTTGTCATGTCAAGTCACTCCGAAGTGCACAGTTGGTCTTTGTATCTTGTTGATCTGTTTGTATTATTTTTGCAGTGTTTAGTGCGTTTGATATGTTGATATCTGTGTATATCATATTGTTGTTGTGGGCCTACGGGCCTTGTATTAACCCGATATGTTTCCATGTACAGGGGAGATGTCGTCCGTTTGCTTTTCGGCACGGCATACTCTCGGGGTGTGACAATTTTATTGGTATCAGAGCCCTAGGTTGTGAAGTATATTTTCGGATTTTATTTCGTTCGGACATCGAGTTTTGCTTTACTCAGTTTTGGTTTTGTGAGTTCTGGGATCTGGCTGTTGCGGACATCTCCGAGCTACAAGGTTTAAGGTATGTTAATTGTTATTACATATCCTTCTATTGGTTATGCATTTAGTTGCTTATAACATGGATGACTTGTAGGATATTGGTTAGTATTTGTAACTGTGGTTTATGTTGGCCATGGGAACGACATGTTGAGGTTATTAGATATGTACCTGCTATCGAAAAGGTAATTACCTTTGAGAGCCGACTGATACCGAGTCGGAAAGCAGGAATTAGGTAGTCACATCTCTTGTGGAGAGCTTACGTATTGCTCTTAAGATTTTCACTAATTATGTTAGTCGGATCATTACCCATGGGGTAATGGACAAGCAAGTATACTATTGTTGATCGAGATAGTAGAGGATTATTTTGGTGATATTCATAGGGATTTTGATCCTGAATTGAGTCGTTCTAGGTTGTATAACATTGAGGTACTTTTGAGTACTTAACTCGTGTTATCTGAGAGGAAGCTAAGTTAGCTGCATACCATTATCCGGATTTAGCCGGTACTTGGTGTAAGATATAGGAAATAACCTACGGGAAATAACGTATCACTTAGTCACAGTTCAGTGATGTTGTGAGATAGTATTTTCCCACGTCATCTTCTTTGACTCATCGTCAGGGAATTCTTGAGCTTCAGGTTGGGTGATCATCTGGTGACGAAATTACCATGCAGAGTCGTTAGACTCGTGAGGGTTACGACCCCCCTAATAGCTCGAGAATGTGATTGGGTTGGTTTTGGCCACCCACAAGTTATCGGTTGACATCTTTATCAGGATGTTTGGATCTCCTACCAGATCCTACCAGAAGTCCTTAGACCGAGTCATGTGGATAGAAATGACTCCGTAGTAAGTGTTTTAAGAGTTGAAGATTTGATAAGCAGATATTGCAAGTCAAATTATTGGAATTAGAAGTCTCCAAATGTTGGATAAAAAGGAGCAAGATTAAAGTCATGAGTCATGAGCTACTATTGGAGAGTTTTCCGATCATAGAAGACCGATTGCAGATTGTCAGTAGCTTCTCATGTTTATCAGTGAACTCAGAGGAAAGACTCTGAAGGGAGATTATGTGTGTGCAGTGCGGGTTACGACGAGACACAGAGTCAGATTATCTGATGGACCATTGTATCTGTTTCTACTATAAGCAGCCGGTATCTACGAGGAGAGTATGTACTTTGAAGACTCAGTGGAAGACTATGGATGATGCTTTCGAGCGGATGATCCACAACCTCGAAAATTGAGATCATTACAGAAGAATGGATTATCACATCAGCAGCGATCTACTACCTCAGATATAGTTGAAGCTCTTTAATACTTTCATCCGGAAGAAGTAAGTTACTCAGCAGTATCAGCCGAAGACATCTCAGAAGATTCAGACATTCAGACAACAACTGTTACCTTCCCAGACGACAACAACTGTTACCTTCCCAGGCGTGGTTATGATTTGTTCAGAGGAGAGAGAGAGTATATGACAATGGTCGTGTCTATTATGCATTCTTCAGACGTAGCTATACCTTTCACAGAGATGGAGCGTGCTATGATGTTGTGATTCTTGATATTTTGATGGATGTGTATCTTTTGCCAGTACAACAGTGGTTATCATCTCCGTGCAGTTGTTTCAGTTGGTACCTCCGTTTTCAGCAGTTGATTTCATTTCCTCCATGGCAGATTTTTGTAGCTACTTGAGCTCAGTGTTAGTGAAAGCCCTAGAGCCAATCATGTGATGATTGTTATATGGACTTTATTGTATCATATTCCTATTTATAAAGGCATGGTTATTATATTTACTTGTATTGGTGCCAAATAACTAAATATAATAATGTCCTTGAGTAGTAGGTTCTTATCTATATCAATCGATTAATTGAATCGATAATGAGATGATATAGAGAACACTACTCTTAATCATTCCTAGTCGAGTATTAACATTCAGGGACAATGTTAATGCGTAGAGACTAGCATGTAGGTCAACAAGATGACTTGATATCACAAGTCATGGATATGAGATATCAAGTTTACACATGGGTATGCATTGGAGAATGTATACTGAATGACCCGCCATGAGAAAGTATCATGGATCGTTATATGAGTGTCATATACTTTCTCATGTGGCTATTAGTATGACTATTAGTCCTTAGACCTGAAGTCACCATGGTTCCCTACATAAGGAGTTGCATACTTTGACTTCGTTAAACGTCACCCGTAAATGGGTGGACTATAAAGGCGATTACTGGGTATGTAACAAATTATGCGGAGGGATGTGAGTGATGTAGATGGGATCTATCCCTCCTATATGACGGGGGTGACATAGATATTCTTGATAGAGTGAGACCACGAAGTGCATGGTCATGCCCAAATGAGTTAATATGAGATATTGAGCTCATTTGATTAGAGTGAGTCTACTTGGGGTTCAAGATTTAGATTGTACCGAGGATGACACGGTCTATGCCTCGATTGGTCAATCTAGATGTCAAGGATAGAGGGACATTGTCACATATTGTGAGAGTCACAATTAGTAGTCACAAAGGTGATGTTAGAGCTCAACATTCTTGTAACTTGGGTAGCAATGATGTGTTGCTAGATACCGCTCATTGCTTATGTTCCTAAATCGGTTTAGGGACATTGCCAACGTTACAAGAACCTATAGGGTCACACACATAAGAGAAATTAGATGGAGATTAGGTTCATATGATGAACCATGAGGATTAGGTTCATGGGATGAACCAAATTGGATTAAGAGTAATCCAAATTAGACTAATTGAGTTAGACTCAAGTTGATTCAAGTGTTGAATGAGTCTAATTTAGATTTGATTCATCAAATCAATTTAAATTAAATGAATAGAGATTCATTAAATTAAATTGACTTGAGTCAAGTGGTTAGATTTGATCAACCATGGGAGATTAGAGGTCAAGTTTGACTTGACTTGAGAGGGAAGATGAAAGGTCAAGTTTGACTTGACCAAATGACATGTCATGATGATGACATGGCATGGCCGGCCAATGATGGTGCTCCACATCATCATTGACTTGGTCAATTGGTGCCACATCATGAGGGAGACCAAGGGTTATGGGAGTTACATGCATGCATGTAACCCCCCTTCCATGAAGTGGCCGGCCACTTTAGGGGTTATGGGTGGTGAATTCATTTGGTGAGTTATTCCAACTTCATCTTCTTCCTTGGTGTTTTTCCTCTCAAGCTCTCCCTCTCCTTCCTCATCTTGCCGAGATCTACTAGGAGTGCTAGCACACTCAAGTTTGTCTCTTTCTCCACCTATTGCTTGTGTGGATACCAATAGAGGAGTGTGCACTTGACACTCTCGAGTTCCGGCGACCTTTTAGACGAGCGGGATAAGGGAAGGGCATCGCATCGAGGGTAATGATCTCATCTCTTAGATCTAAGGTAGATCTAGGGTTTTTGTAAGCACATACATGATTTTATATTTTTTATACTTCGCACGGATCCGTGGCCGGGACTTCCGAGGTTTCCGCAACGCAAAAAGCGGTTTTTACGGCTCGGAAAAACCCAACAGTGGTATCAGAGCCACGTGCAAAGCATGTATGTGTTTTGTCTTTGTAATTTTTGTATTAGATATAAAAATTACAGATTTATATGTTTCTGTAAATTTCCTAATTTTATAGAATTTTTGGGTATTTTTCTCAAAGAGTCGAAGCAACGAGTGTTGGGACACTTGTAGGCTTCAACCGTCGAGAAAAACTCTCCGAAACGGCAAGTTCTCGCTTTAGGTTTTCGGGACAGCAACTTAAGTTGCTGTAGGATTGTAGTAGGGACACTCACAAAGTTAATTTTGCGAGTATGGGCGCTGCCCTATCCCCGAAAGGGGCTTTGTCCCGCGATCGCGTGTAAAGCTTAATGCGGACCGTTACGGAGAGGTGACTCATTAATTTGGAAAAAAAAAATTAGGAAAAATTATAGAAATTTCTGTAAAAATATATAATTTAGAATTATGTATAATTCTGTGATTGTCATGGCCCAATGACCCCAATTTGATTGGATTATATGTGTTGTAATTCATAATACGGCCTGCGTGCCGTTTTGTGTTTGTGTGTGTTGTATAGTGTATGCGACCTGCGCGTCGTACCTCTTCTTTTGATATTCTAGTTGTAATTAGTTTTTAGACTCGAATGTAACTCGAGTTTCATATTTGTAATGTACAAAATGGAGCGGTGGAAAGTCCACTCGAAGACGAGATTACGAGAAGGGTGACGACGACACATGACGGTCAAAGGAAGCGCTTGGAGAAGCCGCTAGCCTTAGGTTGACCGTCCGATCTTCTCATTGGCTTGAGAAGATCGTAGTAGGGCCATGACTATATCACATTTAATTATATATATATATATATGTTGATATATATATATATATATATATATATATATATATATATATATATATATATATATATATGCTTGTATGTATGTGATGCATGCTAGTAGAATAATGCATGTATGTATATATATATATATATATATATATGTATATGATGCATGCTAGGATAATTTTCTTGTATGTATATGATGCATGCTAGAATAATGAATGTATGTATATGATGCATGATAATATAGGATAATAAAGGCCTAAATGCGTATAAGATACACATTACGATTAGATTAGATCATAATCGAATCAACTCGAAAATGCCTACCGAGCCTTGATACCCATCACTACCTCGATCATTTGTTGTTGTTGAATCTGCCAAAGCGAGCAACGATATTATCTTGGTAGGGTGCGGAGGGACAATCTTGGTCCCGCCTATCACGCTGAGTTAGAGTAAGCTCAATTAGATTGAGCAAAACTAGTTAAACTCAATTGGATCGAGTAGAACTATAGGCATATTCAATCGTTGGAGCGATAGGTCAAGATCGCATTTACACTAAATCTTGGGCGATTTAGCCAAAGCTAACTCAAGGTCTTTTGTAAATGTGGGTCTTGATCCTATAAACAAGAGTTGCATAGAGATGTAATCGGTAATGTGTTACCCACCGATCATACTAAGTCTTGGGCGATTTAGCCAAAGCTAACTCAAGGCTTAGTATGATGTGGATCTTGTCCCGCAAGAATTATAGCTAGTTTGTATGAATCTAGTAATGTGGTTTGACCACATCCATAACTCGATTTTATAAAAAATTCCTATAATTCAGTGGGAGCATCATTTGATTAAAGGCTTAATTAAATGATAAAAGGAATATGATATTAATTCTCTGCATTGTATGTTGTAGATAACTATGTCGACAAACACGAACACTCTCTCTCTGCGTTACATTCTTGAGACGATGGGGCCAGATTTTACGGATTGATGCGACGGGAACTGAGGTTGTTCTCACCCAAGAAGAGAGGAAGTTGCTGTATTTCTGGGAGCTTGGACCCATTCGGATGCAGGCACCTCCCGCCCCTTGCGGTGCCTCGTGGTGACAAAAGATGCTATAAAAGCTTGTCGAAGATGATGCATTAGATGTGTCATGTCTAATGCTCGCGACCATGAACTCTGAGCTTCAGAAGCAACATGAGTTTATGAATGCTTATGATATGGTTGGACATCTTCGTCAACTATATCAAGGACAAACTAGGCATGAGAGATATGAAGTCTCTAAGGCATTATTTGGGTCCAAAATGCAAGAAGGGACTCCCGTAG
Organism: Wurfbainia villosa; assembly: GCA_025175895.1. NCBI lineage: Eukaryota > Viridiplantae > Streptophyta > Magnoliopsida > Zingiberales > Zingiberaceae > Wurfbainia > Wurfbainia villosa. Next base: position 19,840,797 of record CM046004.1, on the reverse strand, counting down.
GTACATATGTACTCAAGATGATTGAGTACGTAAAAAACCTACAAAGGTGGGATTCCCACTTGGCCAAGAGAGCCCGACCTAATCTTGCAATCTTTGCCACAAGCCTTCAATCAATTTGTCATGAATTATAACATGAATGAAATTGATAAGCCATTACTGAAATGCTCGGCATGTTGAGAAGCTATTGAGCTTAACCTTAAGAAGGAAAATCGACACCATTTTGATGGTGCGAGAAGAAGAAAGGCAAAGGCAAGCCTAAAGGTAAGGGAAAGTCCCAAGCCAAGGGCAAAGGCAAAGAACTTAAACCCAAAGGAGGATAGCCAAGGAAGGGGCTTGCTTCCCTGCAAGGAATTTGGACAACTTTGGGCGTAGCTGCAAAGCTTACGGAAGATCTTAAGAAGAAAAGAAGTGAGACTTCTACTTGAGTATAAATGTTATAGAAGTCAATCTATCTATTTCTTCATCATGGGTATTAGATCTAGGATGTGCATCTCACATTTGTACCAATGATGCGTGAGAAATAGCGGAGGCATTGACAAAGGGCGTGGACCTACAGTAGGCAATGGAGCAAGAGTTCTTCTTCTTTGTAGGAACTTATGATCTATCTTTGCCCTCAGGCTTGTATTAGAATTAGATGAATGTTGTTATGTATGCCTTAACCAAGAACATCATTTGATTTCTTGTTTGGACAAGAAAGGATTTTCATTTATAATAAAGAACAAATGTTGTTCGATTTATTTAAATGATATGTTCTATTGTAGTGCACCTCTAATGAGCGGACTCTACTTTCTAGACTTAGAAGAGCCCTATCTATAACATAAGTACCAAGAGGTTCAAGTCGAATGAGTTGAACCGAGCCTATCTCTGGCATTGTCGCAGGTCATAAATGAGAGTCGCTTATCTCGGCTCCATAAGGATGGGTTTGCTAGACTCATTTGATTTTGAATCATATGAGACATGCAGTCTTGCCTTTTAGGCAAGATGACCTAAGACTCCTTTAGTGGACATGGCGAAGAGCAACAGATTTGTTAGGACTTATACATAGTGATGTATGTGGTCCTTTCATATTCTTTGCTAGAGGTGATTCTGGTACTTCATTACATTTCTTGATGACTTCAGTAGATATGGTTATGTGTATCTCATGACACACAAATCAGAATCCTTTGAAAAGTTCAAAGAATTCAAGAATGAAGTACAAAACCAGCTTGGCAAGAGTATTAAGATACTTCGATCAGATCGAGGTGGTGAATACCTTAGCTATGAGTTTTGTGACTATCTAGCTGAGTGTGGGATTCTATCCCAACTCACTCCTCCTAGAACACCACAGTGGAATGGTGTATCCGAAAGGAGAAATCATACCCTATTTGATATGGTACGATCTATGATGAGTCACACAGATCTTCCTATATCCTTTTGGGGATATGCTCTAGACACAGCAGTCTTTACCCTTAACCGTGTACCATCCAAGGCTGTGATAAAGACACCATATACGATATGGACAGAGAGAAATCCCATGATGTCTTTCATGTGGATTTGGGGTTGTGAGGCTTACGTTCGACGTCAAGTCTCAGACAAACTGGGACCCAAATCTGATATGTGCTATTTTGTTGGATATCCCAAGGATACAAAGAGATATTACTTCTACATTCTTAGTCGGCACAAAGTGTTTGTGGCAAAGACTGGAGTTTTTCTAGAAAGGAATTTTGTTTCTAGAAAAACTAGTGGGAGTACCTTTGATCTTGAAGAAATTCAAGATAAGGACCATAGCACTGAGGCCTTGATGGAGGTTGAACAGGAACCACAAAGTGTTGTGGGTGATGAGGTTATTGCACAAAGAGTTGTGGAACAACCACCTGTTCATGTAGACCTACCTCTTCGCATCGATAGGGTCGCCGTCTGAGAGATACTCATTTCTCTTGTCTGACCATGATGACGTTATGCTCATTGAGAATGAGCCTACCTCCTATCAGGAAGCTGTGATGAGCCCAGATTCTGAGAAATGGCTAGACGCCATGAGATCCGAGATGGAATCCATGTACACTAACCAAGTATGGACTTTGGTTGATCCACCTGAAGGGGTCAAACCCATTGGGTGTAAGTGGGTCTTTAGGAGAAAGACTGACATGGATGGACTTACGCATACCTATAAGGGCCGATTGGTGGCTAAAGGTTTCAAGCAAATTCATGGTATTGACTATGATGAAACCTTTTCTCCAGTGGCGATGTTTAAGTTCATTCGGATCTTGCTTGCTATTGCAGCATACCACAATTATGAGATCTGGAAGATGGATGTCAAAACCGCGTTTCTGAATGGAAACTTGCTCGAGGATGTGTACATGACACAACCTGAGGGTTTTGTAGATCCACAGCATACTGGGAAGGTATGCAAGCTGCAAAGGTCCATTTATGGGCTAAAGCAAGCTTCTCGGAGCTGGAATCTTCGATTCGATGATGCGATCAAACAGTTTGGTTTCATCAAGAATGACATACTGCTCATTGGGAATGACATCCCTTCGCTACAGTCTGTGAAGACTTGGCTCGGGACGTGCTTCTCAATGAAAGACTTAGGTGAAGCAGCCTGTATTCTAGGCATCAAGATCTATAGAGATAGATCTAAGAGATTGCTTGGCCTAAGTCAGAGTACATACATTGACACGGTATTACTTCGATTTTCCATGCAGAATTCCAAGAAAGGACTTCTGCCGATGTCACATGGTGTGAGTCTTTCGAAGACTCAAAGTCCCTCTTCTAGAGAGGAGAGAGACCGCATGGATAAGATCCCTTACGCATCTGCTATAGGATCTATCATGTACGCCATGCTATGTACTCATCCTAATGTCTCGTATGCTTTGAGCATGACGAGTAGATACCAGTCAGATCCAAGTGAGCGTCACTGGATAGTAGTCAAGAATATTCTTAAGTACTTGAGAAGGACTAAAGAATATTTCTTGATATTTGGAGGCGATGAGGAGCTAGCTGTAAAGGGTTACAGCGATGCCAGCTTCCAAACTGACCAGGATGATTATAGATCGCAGTCAGAGTTCGTGTTTTGCTTTAATAGTGGCGCTGTGAGCTGGAATAGTTCCAAGCAGGACACAATTGCTGATTCTACAACAGAGGCCGAATATATCGGCGCTTCCATCTCATTCGAGAGATTGTCGATAGAGGAGATGTGAAGATTTGCAGAGTACCCACAGAGGCTAACATCGCAGATCCCTTGACCAAGGCTTTGGCACAGAAAAAGCATGATGGTCACACTAGGTCATTGGGTATTAGATACTACGGTGATTGACACTAGTGCTAGTGGTAGATTGTTAGTGAAAGCCCTAGAGCCAATCATATGATGATTGTTGTATGGACTTTATTGTATCATATTCCTATTTATAAAGGCATGGTTATTATATTTACTTGTATTGGTGCCAAATAACTAAATATAATAATGTCCTTGAGTAGTAGGTTCTTATCTATATCAATCGATTAGTTGAATCGATAATGAGATGATATAGAGAACACTACTCTTAATCATTCCTAGTCAAGTATTAACATTCAGGGACAATGTTAATGCGTAGAGACTAGCATGTCGGTCAACAAGATGACTTGATCTCACAAGTCATGGATATGAGATATCAAGTTTACACATGGGTATGCATTGGAGAATGTATACTGAATGACCCGCTATGAGAAAGTATCATGGATCGTTATATGAGTGTCATATACTTTCTCATGTAGCTATTAGTATGACTATTAGTCCTTAGACCTGAAGTCACCATGGTTACCTACATAAGGAGTTGCATACTTTGGCTTCGTTAAACGTCACCCGTAAATGGGTGGACTATAAAGGCGATTACTGGGTATGTAACAAATTATGCGGAGGGATGTGAGTGATGTAGATGGGATCTATCCCTCCTATATGACGGGAGTGACACCGATATTATTGATAGAGTAATACCACGAATTGAATTGCCATGCCCGAATGAGTCGATATGAGATATTGAGCTCATTTGATTAGAGTGAGTCTACTTGGGTTCAAGATTTAGATTGTATCGAGGATGACCACGGTCTATGCCTCGATTGGTCAATCTAGATGTCAAGGATAGAGGACATTGTCACATATTGTAGAGTCACAATTAGTAGTCACAAAGGTGATGTTGGAGCTCAACATTCTTGTAACAGGTAGCAATGATGTGTTGCTAGATACGCTCATTGCTTATGTTCATCGGTTTAGGGACATTGCCAGCGTTACAAGAACCTATAGGGTCACACACATAAGAGCAATTAGATGGAGATTAGGTTCATATGATGAACCATGAGGATTAGGTTCATGGGATGAACCAAATTGGATTAAGAGTAATTCAAATTAGACTAATTGAGTTAGACTCAAGTTGATTCAAGTGTTGAATGAGTCTAATTTAGATTTGATTCATCAAATCAATTTAAATTAAATGAATAGAGATTCATTAAATTAAATTGACTTGAGTCAAGTGGTTAGATTTGATCAACCATGGGAGATTAGAGGTCAAGTTTGACTTGACTTGAGAGGGAAGATGAAAGGTCAAGTTTGACTTGACCAAATGACATGTCATGATGATGACATGGCATGGCCGGCCAATGATGGTGCTCCACATCATCATTGACTTGGTCAATTGGTGCCACATCATGAGGGAGACCAAGGGTCATGGGAGTTACATGCATGCATGTAACCCCCCTTCCATGAAGTGGCCGGCCACTTTAGGGGTTATGGGTGGTGAATTCATTTGGTGAGTTATTCCAACTTCATCTTCTTCCTTGGTGTTTTTCCTTTCAAGCTCTCCCTCTCCTTCCTCATCTTGCCGAGATCTACTAGGAGTGCTAGCACACTCAAGTTTGTCTCTTTCTCCACCTATTGCTTGTGTGGATACCAATAGAGGAGTGTGCACTTGACACTCTCGAGTTCCGGCGACCTTTTGGACGAGCGGGATAAGCGAAGGGCATCGCATCGAGGGTAATGATCTCATCTCTTAGATCTAAGGTAGATCTAGGGTTTTTGTAAGCACATATATGATTTTATATTTTTTTATACTTCGCACGGATCCATGGCCGGGGCTTCCGAGGTTTCCGCAACGCAAAAAGCGGTTTTTGCTGCTCAGAAAAACCCAACACTCAGTCGTCCAGAACAAATGTTGGACGAGTTTACATGATTACTCGAGAAAAAGTATAGAAGACCGAAGGATCAGTCCTTCGGGGTATTACTTTAGGTTATCCTATTTACGGATATATCGAGAGATACTGGTAGTTTACAGGTATCTTTGTCTAGAACATTCTTGGATAGGGTTCGAAGGGTTCCTATCGACTTGTGGGTTGGTGATTTTCTCTACCGTCAGTTGAGATGTTGATCAACAATCAAAGTCAAGGGATACCCTTAGCCTTTGCTAGACATACCTCTACTATAGACATATCCTTATGGATAGTTAGATTGTTGGAGCGTTGGTATACTAGGACTCTCGGATGTGCATAATGAGAGTATTCGATATAGTTTTGGATAAACTCGAGTTTGCACCGCATGGGCAAGTAGGAATATGCGATTGAGGTGATTTCGGAATAGTCCTCGATATTGGGACCCTCACACCGAGATGATTTTATGGGTATCAGTGTTGCTAAACACTATGGGAGATTTATCTGCCTCCGTGTTTCTTCTTGAGAAGACTTGTAACTCTTTGTTAGAAGAGAGTCAGACCTTGAGTTTATGCATCGATTATCGATGATTGGAATGCATTAGTTGAGAATGAGTATCCTTCATTAGGGATAGATGATTTGTTTAGATCAGCTAAATGACACCTGTGTATATCCTAGGGTTGGTCTACGACTGGAGGTTTGATATTGTAGTGACTTAGTGTCATACAATTATCATTATCGATGTGATGATTGAGCTATCGTTAGCATAAAGTAAAAGGATTCAGGTGTATAGAGCTGATTGATAATGTTGTTAGACTTATTGACGATTTCATCGTTCATGGATTTGAGGAATCAAGTACTCTTAGAGTATTTGAGATCGATTGTCATCATATCTGTGGATGATATATTTTTGGGATGTATTCACAATCTTAAAGGAAGTTGTGGTTTCCCTAGATTGATTTGGTGTTTACCGTAGATGCGGATAGGAGGTTTTATCGATACTATATCACCGACTTGTTGGACTAAGGAAGTGATGGGAATCACTTAGTCGGAAGTTGGGGAAGCTATGTTTCAAGGCCTAGAAGGTGGCTGACTTTTGTGTCAGTGTTAGTTAATCCGTCCGATATTGATGGAAGGGTATTGCACATAGATGCAATATTTCAGGGATTAGGAGCTTATCAGTTATTATCTTGAGTAGTAGATGTATAGAGCAGGAGTGCTCAGGGAGTTTTGGCTAGCTACTGGGTAGCTGCTATAGGGTTGTTAGAGCACAGATAGATGCAACTGGGGAGATTAGTCATTATAGTCTTCGATTACTTTGATTATGGGTGATATAATGAATTTTGGAATAGTAGATTGGTTTCTCTTGTGAGAAAGTAATTCTCCGTTTCTGAGGAGAATAGTGAGTTACAGAGTTGTATTTCGATTTAGGAAGAGTTGTTTCAAGAGACTCTTCATTCGAGAGTGATGATTTATTCGGAGTGTATCCGAAAATAGTGAGTATTGAGATGTTCATGTTGGTGGAACGATATATGGGACATGATTGATTTCGTAGTTTGATGTTGGATATTGCCAACAAGCAAAGGTGGAATATTGTGATCGGTAGAGTTACGTACCGTGATGAAGTGAGAGCCTAGTACGTTAGACTGTGTTGGGAGATTATCTAGAATTCGGAAAGGACTTGATCGGATTTGGGTAGTCGATGATCGATTAGCTAGGTCCGCTCATTTTCTTCCGATCCGTAAGATGGACTCCGTTGGATCGCTTGATGGAATTATATCCATGGAGTAACCTTGAGTATCATTTCTGATAGTGATTTATGATTCACCTTACGATTCTGGCAAAGTTTCCCATCGGTTATGGGTATAGAGCTCCACTTTGGTACAGTTATTTACCTTGTAATAGGTTAATTGAGATTGTAGGAGAGCTGGAATATAATATTCGAGCTCAGTACTCCACTTAGTCACTTGAGGTGTGACTTTGCACCGGATACTTGAGATGGTTATTGTGACATCTTGTACTCGTACATGAGTCGAAAATTTGGGGACCAAATTTTTATAAGTGGGGGAGAATGTAAAATACAAAAAAAAAATTATATATGGATTAAACCCTGTAATTAATTGGGATTAATTAAGGGATTAATTGGGCATAATTAGTGGGCTAATGGGTTAAATATTAGGCTTGGGCTGAAATTAGGCTTGATCTGCAATTGGGCTTGGGCTGAAATCGGGCTTGAATTGGAATTAGATTTGGACTGAACTCGGATTGGATTTAACTTGGGTTAGACTTGACTAGGGCAGGCTCAACCAAACGGAACGACTCTTATAAACCCGATCGCGATCTTCCCTCTCGCGATCCCAACCTCTTCTCGCTGCAAACTTTCCTTCTCCTCTTCGTCAAAATCCTGATCGCCGCCCCATCCACGGCCAGCCTCTGCCCGGCGCCGACAGCTTCCCTCTTCCACTGGCCACCATCGCCGGCCTCGTTGTCACCGTGAGTTGACCTGCTGCCACCCTGATCCCGATCTGTTTCTCATCGCAAAGCTTAGCTCGTCATCGGTGTTCTTCGTCCCCTCCGCTGTGCCGATTGCCACTGTCGTCGGTTGCCTCGCCGGTGATCGCCTACCCTTACTCGAGCTCTTTTCCTCTCGATCCCGACGGCAGTGAGCTCCTCCAACCGACGCGATCGCCGTCGCCTTTCCCATTTTAAATCGATCGCCAGTATCGAGCATCTGCCACCAATTTGAATGATCTGCCACCACGAGCAGCAATAAGTTGCCCTCTGTTCTAGTCGTCGCCCTCGGTTCAGGCCGCCATCTCTAAGTTGTGCTCCGTCGACCTAGATGAAAGCAAACGACGACGCCTTCTTTTGTCGTGAGCTGCCGTCATAGTGTTTGGAGATTGGATTGCTCGATGAATAGGAGACGAGAAAGGGCTGCCGAAGATGATCTGATCGGTAAGTTTTGGGTATGCCCATTTGTTTCATCTGTATTGCTATGAGTTATAGTGTGCCGGTGTGATTGTGATACGATGGATTTCTGGTCAATTGCTAGTTTGATTCAGCCTCTGTTCTTTCATTTACTATGATTTGTTGATTATTGAGATTGATCTGATGAGTTGGATCTGAATTAGAACAGGGAGGTGGTGGTTTAATATGAGGTAAGGCTGTAGTTCTCTTGGATGATTTTCAATCAATGATATAGTTTCCTAATTTGTGTTGATCAGGATTGCAAACAATTCAGTGCAGCTATTATTGTGCTAGGTGGGGGCTTGGATCTGTGATTGCTTGCTTCTAACCTCGATGATAGCCAAGTTTTCTATTTCGTATGGTAATGCTTCAATACCATTAATATGGATCTAACTAGTATTTGGGTTAATCTGATAATACACTTATAGTAGGAGATGGGTGATAAGTGTTAGGGCAATCTCTTGCCGTAATATGGTTTTGATGGTGTGGCAAAGGGTTTAAGTTAGTGTGTTATGATGATTTGATATGTGCGTTGAAGTCATGCAGGACTTAGTAATTCGCACATGGAGCCGTGGCGAGTTTCACATCTCATGACTCGTGCCTTGAGTCGGTGAAGGATAGCTTTGCGGAAGCCGTGCGCTTGGAGCATCCGAGGGACCGCCGGACGAGAAGCTTGGAGTGGCCGGAGGAAGTAGACTTGAGGCAAGAGGCGAAGGAGCATTGCGAGCCGTCGCTGATCTTTGAGGGCGTGGCGAGCGAAGCGAAGAGAACTTGCGAGGACTCAGAGATGAGTGGCGGATTGTAACCCGGGAAGGGTAGCTCTTAGGTGAAACTTGGCCATTTGGCCAAAGTGTCGGATGGGTTTTCCGACACCCGGTCATTGCCATGTCATAGCGATCGGCCCTCTGAAAGTCAGTGAGTTCATTGGTATCACGGTTGGCCGGATTGTGGCGATCGGTCGGCCATCGTGGGATCGTACCAAGACCATCGATCGGCTCTTGAAAGCGTGATCGGTAGTCAATAGGGTTTCGACCCGCAGAACCATTCGTAGCCGTAGGCGATCGACTACGGAGGCGTGATCGTGATAGGAGTCCATCGGTCATTGCCAAGAGTTCCGTTGGACTACAGCGGTCGGGATCGGCGTGTTCGGAGGCCGTTGTAGTAATGACGATCGGCGCCAGAGCGTGATCGGTGATGGCGGCCAACAGGAAGAAATTAGCCCTCTCTATAAAGAGAGGTGTAAGCCTTTGAGAGGCTAATGCTTAAACTCAAAGCGATCTTCCTAGTGCCCCCTGAGCTCTAAACTCTTCTTACTTGTTTTACTCCATTCTATTTGTAAGAAGAGTGATCTTGATTATGAGTTACCTCCACCTGGCTTGGTGCAAAGGAGAGACCATTTAGTGATTGGTTTAGCGGAGTGATTCACCAGGGGCGAATCGGGGACCGTGGATTAAGCGGCGTAGCCGTGAACCACGTTACATTCTTTGTTAGCGATTGTTTTCTTGTATTTCAATTTGCTTGTCTTTATTAGTCTTCCGCTTGCGCTAATTAGTTTTGTAGACGAGCAAATACCGGCATCCAAACGAAAAGGGCTATTCACCCCCTCTGGCCACCGTCTCGATCCCTACAAGTGGTATCGAGCCAAGGGGCTTGTCAGGACTAACACGCACAACAAGCAACATTCAAAATGGCGGCTCAAACATCCACCCACGAGTTCGAAGGAGAATTCTCTTGGTGGAAAAGAGAATGGAGGTATTCTTCGAGACCGATTTTGATATTATGCTAATAATGGAAAATGGGTTCGAGTTGCCTAGGGATGAAAAGGGTGAACAAATCGAAAAATCACGATGGACTAAGAAGCAAAGAGAGGAGCACCTTGCAAACTCAAAGGCAAAACATCATCTTTTCAATGTGCTCCCTCAACAAGAGATCAACCGGATCGGAGAATGTGCTAGCGCCAAAGAGATGTGGGAGAAGCTTGTAGAACTCCATGAAGGCACATCCGAGGCCAAGCTAGCAAGGAGAGACCTCCTCCGCTCCCAACTATCCAATATAAAACTAGAAAAGGGAGAAAAGGTAACCTCACTACACTCTAGGTTTAAAGAAATTTTAATTGGGCTAATAAGTGTAGGTGAGAAGCTATCAAATCGGGACATGCTCATGAAGGCTATAGATGCCTTTCCCCGGTCCTCAAAGTGGAGCTCCATGGTGGACTCATTCTATATCTCAAAGAATTTAGAAGTGAGCACCTTGGAGGAGTTCTTCTCAACAATGGAACTCCACGAAACTAGGCTTGAAGGAATACAAGAGGAGCCTAGAATTCAACCCTCAAGAGGAGTAGCATTGTTGGCAAATAAGGGGAAGAAGAAGATGAAAATCCCCTCCTCCTCCGATGACGAAGCGTCTTCCTCCTCCTCCATGGATAGCACCGAAGAAGCCTATATGGTAAGGAGGGTAAGACGTGCATTTAAGAATTTTAGATTTGATAAATCTAATGATAGGAATAGAAGACCAAGGGGAAAGGTCATATGTTACAATTGCCAAGGAGAAGGGCACATAAGGGATAATTGTCCCCTCCTAAACAAAAGCAAAGAAGAAGAAAAGAAAAGAAGGAAGAAAGAAGAAAAAGGGGAGCAAGAAGAAAAAGGAAGAGGAGAAGAAGACAAAGGAAAAGGGAAAGGTCAAAGCCCTAAAGGCAAGGACTTGGGATGACCTTGCCTCTTCATCCTCATCCGAAGAAGAAGAGCATGTCTACTCCAACCTAGCACTAATGGCTCTTCATGACTCGGATTGCTCCTCCTCCACCGAAAATGAAGGATTAAGCTCAAGTGGGGAGAGCTCAAATGAAGGGGGAGCTTCTACATCCTCATCATCCGAAGAAGAAGAGGACATGGAAACTATGGTAACCAATCTCTCACCTAGTAAAATAGTTTCTATGATTTCTAGTTTAACTAAGGATTTATTTAGGGCAAAGAAGAAAAATAAATGCATGCTTGAACAAATTAAGGAACTAGAACAAAAATTAGAAAAAGCATGCTTAAATGAAAATGAAAATATCTCTTCTTGCCATGATGATACATGCTCACATGATCTTTATATGCCATTAGATGTAAATGATGCATGCATAGAAGAAAATAGGGCCTTAAGGGAAAAGGTAGATTATCTAAAAGCCCTAGAAATTCACAATTGGCTCCAACACCTTAAACATGATTTTAGGGAGCCAAAGAGCTAGTTTCAACAAAAAGGGCCTAGGCTACAAGGAAAAGAAAAATGAAAAGGCCTACAAATGCCTTATAGCTAGGGGACAAGATAAAAAGAAGGTAATAGCTAGAAAATGGATCCCCAAGGAGTATTTAGTGAACCCAATAGGAAAGAATTTATTTTGGGTTCCAAAATCCATCCTTGAGGGTTAGAAAATCCCTAGGGTAGTCAACCATATGAACTTGACCTATATCATATGTTGGTTGACTTAGGATGACGGGACAACATTTTTTTTTTAGATAGTGTTGGGTGATGATAACGTGCCCATAAATAGACAATAATGCTTAAATCATGATGATTAATGCAATGTATGTTTGAAATCATGATTTATGATTTTGATATTGGGCACGTTATCATGAGAAATAGATTTGAATCATGCTTTAGGTAATACTTTGTGTATTATCATCATATAATACCTAATGCATGATTATAATTTAGTGAAAACATGTATTTCATGATCATAATGTAAAATTAATTCATATATGTCTTTGTGATCATGTAGAGTGTTAGGTTGATACTTAACCATGATAGAATTGCATGAATATATTGGTTAAGTATATACAAATACCCCCTAGGATGCATCTCACACTCACTATAGGCTAACTTGATTGCAAACTTAGCATGGGTGAGATGTTAGGATGATACAAATGTCCACTAATGCCTATGGCATTTAGATGGTCATTTAAAGTATCAACATAGCAATAATAGACCAATCATGGGGAAGACTTATGTTTAATTCATAGACATATTGCTCAAAGATCATGGTTGGATATTTCATATGTTTTCAAAACAATTTCTTACTTTAAAATACATGTATTCATGTGTTGAAACAATTGGATGCAAGACTAGGTGTTAAAATGGATACTCTTATGATCAAAAACCTAGTAGTTTTAAAGCCTTTGGATTTTTGGCAAATATGTAGAAATATAATGATTTTTCATGAGAACCTATTTTTCACTGATAGATATACTTAATAGAAATATGCTCCTCAAATTTCATGATTTTTCGAATTTTCTGGAATTTTTAATGCATTTCTGAAATTCGCCCAGAAAATCAGAATTTCGGAATCAATTGTGCGGATCATTGCCATATGCGATAGCGATTGATTTGCTCACAAATCAGCCTACAATTTTCTGATTTCAGATTTTAATCATGTTTTTGGTATTTTCCCTCCATTATACTTGATGCCATGAGCTTATAATTTAGTGTTAATCTTTTTGATGGTGTCAAAGGGGGAGAAATAATTTATGTTTAAGTTAATTATTTTAGGGGGAGAAATATATGATAGGGGGAGAAAAATTTGCAATATAGAGTTTCATGGATTAAGGGGGAGTGGCATGTTGCTATATCATGTTTATCTTTACATGCTTTCTTACCTTAGAATTTATATCAAATGTTTTTACCTAACTTAAACGGATTGCCACACATCAAAAAGGGGGAGATTGTTAGGGCAATCTCTTGCGGTAATATGGTTTTGATGGTGTGGCAAAGGGTTTAAGTTAGTGTGTTATGATGATTTGATATGTGCGTTGAAGTCATGCAGGACTTAGTAATTCGCACATGGAGCCGTGGCGAGTTTCACATCTCATGACTCATGCCTTGAGTCGGTGAAGGATAGCTTTGCGGAAGCCGTGCGCTTGGAGCATCCGAGGGACCGCCGGACGAGAAGCTTGGAGTGAAGCCGGAGGAAGTAGACTTCGAGGCAAGAGACGCGAAGGAGCATTGCAGAGCCGTCGCTGATCTGAGGGGCGTGGCGAGCGAAGAGAACCGAGGCGAGGACTCAGAGAGATGAGTGGCGATTGTAACCCGGGAAGGGTAGCTCTTAGGTGAAACTTGGCCATTTGGCCGAGTGTCGGATGGGTTTCCGACACGGTCATTGCCATGTCATGGCGGTCGATCATTGCTCAATCAGTGTAGTTCGGGTATCGACTTCTTGGATTGTGGCGTGATCAGCCATCGTCGATGGGCGATCATTGCCAAGACCATCGATCATTCTGAAAGCGTGATCGGTAGTAAATAGGGTTTCGGCCACGCGGCCGTTCGTAGCCGTAGCGTCGACTACGGAGCGTGATCGTGATGAGTCCATCGATCATTGCCGAGTCGTTGGACTAGCGGTCGGGAATCCGGCGTGTTCGGAGGCCCGTTGTAGTAACAGCGGTCGGCGCCAAGCGGCGATCGGTGATGGCGGCCAACGGGAAGAAATCATCCCTCTCTATAAAAAGAGAGGGTGTAAGCCTTTGAGAGGCTAATGCTTAAACTCAAAACGATCTTCCTAGTGCCCCACAAGCTCTAAACTCTTCTTACTTGCTTTTACTCCATTATATTTGTAAGAAGAGTGATCTTGATTGTAAAGGTTACCTCCACCTAGCTTGGTGCAAAGGAGAGACCATTTAGTGGATTGGTTAAGCGGAGTGATTCACCGAGGACGAATCGGGGACCGTGGATTAGCGGCATAGCCATGAACCACGTTACATTCTTTGTTAGCGTTTGTTTTCTCGTATTTCTATTTGCTTGTCTTTATTAGTCTTCCGCTTGCGCTAATTAGTTTTGTAGACGAGCAAATACCGGCATCCAAACGAAAAGGGCTATTCACCCCCCTCTAGCCGGCCGTACCGATCCCCTACAATAAGTGTGATTTATGTGTGTAGAAGTTTGATCGAGATATGAGATTGATGTAGAATTTGATTCAATCATTAGATGTGAGACTACACTTAACTGTATCCTATTGTTACAGGACTTTGATTGTGATAGATACATGGACGTGGAGATGGATAGCACGGATTACATAGCAGGTGGGTAATATCTACCTGGTCCGATAGTTTGATCAATTCTAGTGCATGATCTTGGATTTATGTTTATACCTGTTTACCTTAAATCCACTCTTATTTAATCGTATGCTTGTACTGCCTTGACCTTTGAGATATACACTCTGGTACTTCATTGATTATCTAGCTCGGATAGGAACTATAAAACCCTATTATGTGTTAGCTGATAGATGTTTAGTAAGTACATGCGGTTAGGGTTATTTTTATGACCTCAAATTGGGTTACTGGGTTGCATCACTAGGTTAGGTGATGAGTCCAAATTATGATGTTGGTCGTTGTATCGTATACATATCAGTGTATTAGTTTGACGGATCTATTTATCTATACATAGGTAAATAGGTTGTGATTCTGGTTGTCGCCCTTGCATGGTTGACTAGGTCTCCCGTGAGTTAGGAGTGTTGCGAGGATTTGTGTGTGAGCTATGCATCATTACATTTCATGCATCTTGTTGGTCTCGCCTTGTGGTTGAGGCAGTCGTCGGTCATCCCCTCCCGACACTCGGGGTAGTGGTTCTGCGAGGTTGAGGCGAGCATTGTTGTGCGTGTCGTTCTCGCCACTATGGATGGTGGTAGCTGAGATGCGCCAGCCCTTTGTGAGTGGTAGTTAGCGCACTCACCCACTATAGGCGGTGGTCGTGTGATGTCGATTGTCCAGGTGCGGTGCTCGTCTTCTCATGGGTAGGGACGGGCGACTAGCGAGGACCCCGTGGGTAGCATATAGCTCTATGGCGGGCTAGCTCTTTGTTTCATACTACAACTCGGTCACTCGAGAGTGGTGGCGGTTGGAGTCGGGATAGTTGTCATGTCACCACCTAGGCCCACCGGTCGTGGTAGCGAGTGGGGTCTTGAGCATGACCATGCATATGCATTGCTGATATATATGTATGCATGTATTTGATATATGTTTTACATATGCCTGTGAGATGCTGCATTTGATTGAGCTATGATTGTTGCACATGCTTGTACATCATGATACATGCCATTTGCATTTTATTTACTGCTATGTGTTGAGCATGATACATGCGTTGATTCAGACTGTTATATGCATTTGATTAACATCATGTCATTGTGTGCAGATAGGGTTATTATCTGGTGATCATATCTTATTCGTATATGTAGTATTGGTCGTATGGGATTGACACAGTACGTTATATGGTTATGTTATAGTATACAGTCAGGATGATCTAGCATATGGCGTTCTGAGGCATCGAATGCGTTGGTACATTACTTTATGTTGATTGATTAGTTTAGTATATACACTGAGTATGATTTCATCAGAGTTACTTGTTATTAGATTTGGATATGATCAGTATGTCTATTGACTCATGTCAGATACCTGTAGATCTTCACATGTATACTTGTATATCTATCCTTATATGTTGTTCATGCACTTTCTATATATTACCCCTGAGTTTATACTCACCACCGGGACCTCGGGCTTCGCCTGCATAATGTAGAAGATTCCTTGGACGTTCGAAGCTCCGTCAGCTGATCCCATCTCACACTGGACGAATGAATATGTTTTCCGTGTGGTTGTATCCTTACGGATTGTTGGTTTGGATTTTTCCCTGTATTATTTCCGTATTTGTGATATACGGACATATTGTATGTATTTGATCTTTGATTCGATTTCTGTTATGATTCTTGTCGTGTCAAGTCACTCCGGAGTGCACAGTTGGTCTTTGTATCTTGTTGATCTGTTTGTATTATTTCCGCTGTGTTTAGTGCGTTTGATATGTTGATATCTGTGTATATCATATTGTCGTTGTGGGCCTACGGGCCTTGTATTAACCCGATATGTTGCCACGTATAGGGGAGATGCCGTCCGTTTGCTTTTCGGCACGGCATACTCTCGGGGCGTGACATTTAGTGCATCTAGTATATATAAAAAAATTATAATAAATATTCATAACATTTTCCTACTAAAACTTACATCTTCACAACATTCTTCCAAGTCTCATCATGATTACGCTGACCGAGAGGATCCAACAATGAAACAACCTCTTTGTGAGGATCGATGACAGTCAAAATCCAATGGAAATTATATATATACACAATATTAATGCATGTAATTAAGCAAGTGTTTATCAAAGTAAAAAATGAGCGTTCCACCTCTGTTTTATACACCCTATAAACTCCTTCATCTTTCTATATAAATGCCTACCATTTAAACATACAAGAAAATGCATAAGACCAGGATAAATAAAACTCACAAATCAAGAGTCAAAATGTTAGTACATGAAAACAATATACATATTATATGTACACTACTATGTAATTGTATGAAATTGATTACGTACAGTAATGCACATACTACGCAATAAAGTACAGTAATTCTCACATTTTGCACAATGTCAACTTTAATCCAATTCTTTCGTATAATCTCCACTTCAACTTAAACCTGTGCCATAAACTTTAGCCTAGCCCTTGATAATGCCCCTGCAACTCAGCTCTAAACCTAATCTAGAATTACCCAATTGTTTGTAGTAAAAGCTTAATGTATTCCAACTATAAACTTGATGTTGGCACAAGCAAGTAGCACAGCAATTTCTACTGGCTCAAGTCCACATTAGATACAAGTCTTGAATTTGAAGGAGAAAATGCAGTGTAAAATAATTAGCTAAACAAGAAGTATATAAAGTCTATTTTGCAATGTTCAATATATTAGGACATTAAGCCAACCATAGGATTTTCACTCTAAACATGGGAAAAAAACAAAGACCAAAAAAGTTGAAATTGCAACATAATGAACCATGAAATTTCAAGGCAAGGAAACTAATTCCTCATTCATCCAAAAAAAAAAAAAGAAACTAATTAACAAGATGACTCTGTAAACTCTAGTTCCCAGAAAAATCCCTCTAATTCTTAATATAGCCTGGATGAGAGAATCCTGAACAACTTTTGAATATCTAACCCTTCGAAGATAACCTATGGAATAACCATCAACATCCAATGCAGATCCAGTTGATTCACAAATAAGAAAGCCAACATCTTTTAAATGAATATTGTAATCGGTGGTTAAATATGGATTAATATGCTTACAATGAACACCAAGGTCCCCGCCCTTGAAGTCGTCACACTCGACTTCCTCATGAACACCAAGGGCCTCGTCGAGCTCATCGTCCTCAACATCGGTAGAGATCGCAAGGTTTGACGCGGAGCATTGACATGGTGAGCGCACTTTCTTCTTTCTCTCTGCTTTGCTTTCTCAAATCTATTTGGCATATAATCAAACAGGTGTTGATCGACGAAACGTTCGCCATCATGGTGCTAATGGCACTGTTCACCACCTTCATCACCACCCCGATTGTGATGAGCATCTATAAGCCAGCGAGGTGGGCGTCGCCATACAAGCACCGGATGGTGGAGCGATCCGACATGGACAGTGAGTTCCGCGTGCTGGCATGCTTCCACGATAGTCGAAACGTCCCCACCATTATCAGCTTTGTGGAGTCCTCCCGAGGCACCCGCCGCCGCAGCCTCACCGTCTATGCCATGCACCTCATGGAGTTATCCGAACGCTCCTCGGTCATCTCAATGGTCCACAAAGCCAGCCGCAATGGACTTCCCTTCTGGAACAGGGCGAGCGACAGCGGTGACCAGTTGGTGATCGCCTTCGAAGCCTACCGCTAGCTCAGCGACGTCGCCGTCTGCCCCCTCACGGCCATATCCGACCACGAAACCATCCACGAAGACATCATCGACATCGCCGAGAAGAAGCGCGCCACCCTCATTATCCTTCCCTTTCACAAGGTCCAGCATATAGGTGGCGCGCTCGAATCCATTGGCCACGCCTACCACTTTGTTAA
The DNA here is from genome assembly GCA_025175895.1 of Wurfbainia villosa. Taxonomy (NCBI): domain Eukaryota; kingdom Viridiplantae; phylum Streptophyta; class Magnoliopsida; order Zingiberales; family Zingiberaceae; genus Wurfbainia; species Wurfbainia villosa. The sequence goes on along the minus strand of CM046004.1, from coordinate 19,822,785 downwards.
TCGGCAGGTCCTCTGCCAAGCCCCCTGCTCCGTTGCCATCCTCATCGACTGAGGCCTCGGTGGCACCACCAAGGTCTCCTACAACGAGGTCTCTAATGAAGTCATTGTCCTCTTCTTTGGCAGCCCCAACGACCGTGAGGCCCTCGCCTACGACGCCCGCATGGCAGAGCACCCGGGCATCGTTCTCACGATTCTCCGATTCTCCTCGGCGTTCACGAATCCGGATGACCTCAAGAAAGACGATGAGTGCATCACCAACTTCAGGGCCAGGATGGCGTCTTCCTCGACAGTGGAGGAAAGGTCGGCCAGGTACGAGGAGGTGGCAGCAATGGACAGGGTCAAGATTATAGTGGTACATTCGCAATCTTGCATCGCAGCACAGCCGCAATCTCGCCGTGAGTACACAGCCATATCGTGCCAAGGCGGCAACCTCGCCGTGAGTACGCGACCATGCCATGATCTCATGTGAGGACTATGCCATCTCAGTGTGAGGATTATGCCATCAATCTCAGTGGTTTGCGAGAGGAAAGAAAGGAGAGAAAACCTTAGAAATTAAGGGAGAGGAGGGAAAGTAAAGCGGAGGTAAAATAAGATTATGAGAACCGAGGGAGGTGATTGAATTTTTTTAATTTGTAAATTTTATAATAGCGCACAGTGCGCTGTTAAATCCGGAAAAATCTTCTTATCATTTACAATGTATTTCATTAGTGCGCTATGAAAATTTTATTATAATAAAAATTTTAATCGTACAAAAAAAAATATTTATCTCTAGAGGATATATATTATTCCTTATATATATTTTAAATACCATGATTTAAATTTTATAATACATTAAAATTTATTTAATTTATTATTGGTTAAATAATTTTATTTTATTTTTTAATCTTATATATTTATAATTTAAAAAAAAAACTTATTTCCAATAATTTTTTAAAAAATAGTATTGATAATACAAATAATAATTTTTATTTGTTTTAAAAATATTTTAAAATTAATAATTATTATTAATGAATTATGTTGTATTTCTCCTAATTCAATTACACAATTAAAATTTCATTGACAACGGTTTAAAATCGTTGTATTATTATCACAACGACAATAATTTTTGACCGTTGTACCAAACGTTATAAAAAAATTCTTATTGACAACGGTTGATTGCACCGTTGTCCCAACTGTTGTTAAGATAAAAAAAATTCTTAAAGACAATGATTCTGGAAAACCGTTATAAAATGCGTTGTTGATTAAAAAAATATGCTCAACGACAACGGATAGTGTAAAACCGTTGTCTTTTGTGTTATATGGGCGCTCAAAGACAACAGTTTTATCAAAAACCGTTGTCTTTTATCAAAATCACAACGGTTTCTCCTAAAATCGTTGTCTTTGTGGTGTTATCTTTTAACATTTTTGTTGTAGTGCAATCAGCCACCTTCGACCTTCCACCATCATAGCAACTTCCTCATCCGGCCAGATTTTTCTGACATCAACCTATGCAATTCTTCTTTGACTTGTCTTGTTGATTGTTTTTTCATGTTTACTTGTTAATTATAATCAAATTTTTCTTCCATGTTTAGATTACACATACTCAATTTACTTTGTTTCATGCTTATGTAGTATTCGATGAAATGTTTCTTTGGGTAATTAGGTTGAAGTTGTTGCATTTGGTAAGTTTAATATCTTGCAATTTTCTATTTGGTTGAGTGTTTTAGTTTGGTTTATGTTTGTTAATTTGATGCAAGTAGATTAGGATGCTTAGTTTATGTTTCCTTTAATTTCATCGAATAGTGTAGTTTAGTTAGATTGGAGTTTTTAATACTTGCATTGTCTTTCGTTCAGAAGAATTAGTCTTTTAAATTTAAAATCTTCATTTTCAATAGAAAAATCCAGAGCAATAATTAATAATCCTAATACTACTATTTTCTCAATTACACTCGTTGGAAAATGATCCGGATCATTCACTATGCTATATTAGCATAGTGAAAGTTGGTAATTAATTTGTAACGGTACCACGACAAAGACCGTTATCAATTTTGGCACCATTGTCAGGGAGTGTAATGATGCTTGGTAGACTTATGATTGTTTATCCATTTTTCTAAAAAAAAATCAAAATTCAAAAATTTTTGTTTAGGGTTGCATTCTTCTATTATTTGTATATCCATGTACTTGGTCAAATCTATTTCCTATGTCATTTGATTATATTTGTGAGTGTTTCAAGAAAGACCAAAAATCTCTTGCAACATGGATCCATATTATCATTCATTTGGAGATCTTAATGATGCTTACTATTCAGGCATTGGAGCATTATCATCCTAAACATCAACAGTGTCAGTACCAGCCTCAATGTCATCAACCTGATCCTCAGTATTCTCAATATCATCAACTGTATTAGCAGGAAAGGTATACTTTATTTTTTGGTACATATGATTTCAATTAAAATTTCAGATATGGGCACACACAGCAATATGTTACTGAGCAATCTCAGTGCTATCCACCTTCCCCATCTACCAGTTCTTACATGCCTAGTTGGGAAGATCAATCATGTTACACATATGGGATATCACAACATCCAGATGCTCATAACTCTTCTACATATCATAGTCTATTGGGATTTCAGAACTACAGTGAATAAGCTTCTAGCCCTAGCCAACAAAAAAAATTCAATACAAGATTTGAGGAAGCTTATCCAGCAGCTAGCTTCAAAGCGAAGTCAAATGGTCAGTGGTCTCTATTCCCAACAAGAAGTTGAAGCATTAGAGCATGAAATGGAAATTCAGTTAGATCAACTTAGATCATCCATCTAGCAGATGCAAGCACAAGAAGTCATTCAACATTTGTAAGAGGTTATTCCTCGTTGCTTTATGCCGAGGCAGATTGACGTGCTTGAGAAGATGGATTGCAAAGTTGGAGATACGATTGCCTCTACTTCTACAACTCTATAGGACTCCACTACTATGGATGGTGATGATGTAATTTCTGATGCCCTAGATATTGATGTGATAGTTGATGTTGGGAACTTTGAAGATAATGTTGATGTTAGTAGTAAGCCCTAGAGCCAATTATGTGATGATTGACTAGGGACTTATGTACCATATTCTATTAATAATAAAGGCAAAGTTTGGTTATTATATTTACTTTATACTTGTGCCAGCCGAATAAATATAATAATGCCCTAGAAAGTAGGTTCTTATCTATAACACATCAATTGATAAAATTGATTGTGAGAGGCTATAGAGAACACTATTCTTAAATATTCCAAGTCAAGCATTAATATACAAGGGCAATATTAATGCATTGAGACTAGCATGTAAGTTAATTGATGACTTGATCTCACAAGTCATGGATATGTGATATAACATTGACACATGGGTATATATTAGAGAATATATACTGAAATTATTTGCCATGAGAAAATTTCATGGATCTGTTGGGTTTTTCCGAGCCACAAAAACAGCTTTTTGTGTTGCGGAAACCTCGGAAGCCCCGCCCATGGATTCGTGCAAAGATGTATTAAAACTAAAACATGTATGTGCTTATATAAAACCCTAGATATACCTTAGATCTATATGATAAGGATGTTACCCTCGATGCGACGCCCTTCGCAAATCTCGCTCGTCCAAAAGGTTCGCCGGAACTCAAGAGCGTCAAGTGCACACTCCTCTATTGGTATCCACACAAGCAAAAGGTGGAGAAAAGCAATCTTGAGTGTGCTAGCACTCCTTAGATGCTCGGCAAGAAGAGGAAGGAGAGAGGGAGAGCTTGAGGGAAGTTGATCCAAGGAAGAAGATGAAGTTGTGTGTAACTCATCAAAAATTCAACCATCAAAACTCCTAAAGTGGCCGGCCACATCAAGGCTTGGGAGGTTACATGCATGCATGTAACTCCCATGGCTCTTGGTCACCCTCATGAGGTGGCACCACATGATAAGTCAATGATGATGTGGAGCATCATCATTGGCCGGCCATGCCAAGTCATCATCATGACATGACATTTGGTCAAGTCAAACTTGACCTTTCATCTTCCCTCTCAAGTCAAGTCAAACTTGACCTCTAATCTCCCATGGTTGATCAAATCTAACCACTCGACTCAAGTCAATTTAATTTAATGAATCTCTATTCATTAATTTAAATTGATTTGATGAATCAAATCAAAATTAGACTCATTCAACACTTGAATCAACTTGAGTCTAATTAGTCTAATTTGGATTACTCTTAATCCAATTTGGTTCATCCCATGAACCTAATCCTCATGGTTCATCATATGAACCTAATCTCCATTTAATTGCCCTTATGTGTGTGACCCTATAGGTTCTTGTAACGTTGGCAATGTCCCTAAACCGATTTAGGAACATAAGCAATGGGCGGTATCTAGCAACACATCATTGCTACCCAAGTTACAAGAATGTTGAGCTCCAACATCACCTTTGTGACTACTAATTGTGACTCTCACAATATGTGACAATGTCCCTCTATTCTTGACATCTAGATTGACCAATTGAGACATAGACCGTGTCATCCTCGGTACAATCTATATCTTGAACTCCAAGTAGACTCACTCTAATTAAATGAGCTCAATATCTCATATTGACTCATTTGGGCATGACCATGCACTTCGTGGTCTCACTCTATCAAGAATATCTATGTCACCCCCGTCATATAGGAGGGATAGATCCCATCTACATCACTCACATCCCTTCGGATAATTTGTTACATACCCAGTAATCGCCTTTATAGTCCACCCATTTACGGGTGACGTTTGACGAAGCCAAAGTATGCAACTCCTTATGTAGGGAACCATGGTGACTTCAGGTCTAAGGACTAATAGTCATACTAATAGCCACATGAGAAAGTATATGACACTCATATAACGATCCATGATACTTTCTCATGGCGGGTCATTCAGTATACATTCTCTAATGCATACCCATGTGTCAACTTGATATCTCATATCCATGACTTGTGAGATCAAGTCATCGTGTTGACCTACATGCTAGTCTCTACGCATTAACATTGTCCTTGAATGTTAATACTCGACTAGGAATGATTAAGAATAGTGTTCTCTATATCATCTCATTATCGATTCAACCAATCGATTGATATAGATAAGAACCTACTACTCAAGGACATTATTATATTTAGTTATTTGACACCAATATAAATAAATATAATAACTATGTCTTTATAAATAGGAATATGATACAATAAAGTCCATACAACAATCATCACATGATTGACTCTAGTGCTTTCACTAACAATCTCCCACTAGCACTGGTGCCAATCACCATAGTATCTAATACCCAATGACCTAGTGTGACCATCATGCTTTTTCTGTGCCAAAGCCTTGGTCAAGGGATCTGCGATGTTAGCCTCTGTGGGTACTTTGCAAATCTTTACATCTCCTCTATCGATAATCTCTCGAATGAGATGGAAGCGCCGTAGTATGTGTTTGGTCCGCTGGTGTGCGCGAGGTTCCTTAGCCTGTGCAATCGCTCCATTGTTGTCACAATAGAGCTCTATGGGATCTGCTATGCTAGGAACCACCCCAAGCTCAGTAATGAACTTGCAGATCCAAACTGCCTCCTTTGCTGCATCAGATGCAGCGATATACTCATCTTCTGTTATAGAATCAGCAACTGTGTCCTGCTTCGAACTCTTCCAGCTCACAGCGCCACCATTCAAGCAAAACACCAACCCTGACTGCGATTTATAATCATCCTGGTCAGTTTGGAAGCTGACATTGCTGTAACCCTTTACAGCTAGCTCCTCATCGCCTCCAAATATTAAAAAATATTCTTTAGTCCTTCTCAAGTACTTAAGAATATTCTTGACTGCTATCTAGTGACGCTCACCTGGATCTGACTGGTATCTACTCGTTATGCTCAAAGCATACGAGACATCAGGATGAGTACACAGCATGGCGTACATGATAGATCCTATAGCAGATGCGTAAGAGATCTTATCCATGCGGTCTCTCTCCTCTCTAGAAGAGGGACTTTGAGTCTTCGAAAGACTCACACCATGTGACATCAGCAGAAGTCCCTTCATAGAATTCTGCATGGCAAACCGTAGTAATACCGTGTCAATGTATGTACTCTGACTTAGGCCAAGTAATCTCTATAGATCTTGATACCTACAATACAGGCTGCTTCACCTAAGTCCTTCATTGAGAAGCACGTCCCTAGCCAAGTCTTCACAGACTGTAGCGAAGGGATGTCATTCCCAATGAGTAGTATATCATCCACGTACAATACAAGGAAGACAATTGTATTCCCATTAACCCTTTTGTAGACACAGGGTTCATCTTCATTCTTGATGAAACTAAACTGTTTGATCGCATCATCGAATCGAAGATTCCAGCTCCGAGAGGCTTGCTTTAGCCCATAAATGGATCTTTGCAGCTTTCATACTTTCCCAGTATACTGTGGATCTTCAAAACCCTCAGGTTGTGTCATGTACACATCCTCGAGTAAGTTTCCATTCAGAAACACGGTTTTGACATCCATCTTCCAGATCTCATAATCGTGGTATGCTGCAATAGCAAGCAAGATTCGAATGGACTTAAACATCGCCACTGGAGAAAAGGTTTCATCATAGTCAATACCATGAATCTGCTTGAAACCTTTAGCCACCAATCGGCCCTTATAGGTATGTATAAGTCCATCCATGTCAGTCTTTCTCCTAAAGACCCACTTACACCCAATGGGTTTGACCCCTTCAGGTGGATCAACCAAAGTCCATACTTGGTTGGTGTACATGGATTCCATCTCGGATCTCATGGCCTCTAGCCATTTCTCAGAATCTGGGCTCATCACAGCTTTTTGATAGGAGGTAGGCTCATTCTTAATGAGCATTACATCATCATGGTCAGACAAGAGAAATGAGTATCTCTCAGGCTGACGACGTACCCTATCAGATCTGCGAAGAGGTAGGTCTACCTGAACAGGTGGTTGTTCCACAACTCCTTGTGCAACAACCTCATCACCCACAACACTTTGTGGTTCCTGTTCAACCTCCATCAAGGCCTCAGTGCTATGGTCCTTATCTTGAATTTCTTCAAGATCGAACGTACTCCCACTAGTTTTTCTAGAATCAAAATCCCTTTCAAGAAAAATCCCAGTCTTTGCCACAAACAATTTGTGCTGACTGGGAATGTAGAAGTAATATCCCTTTGTATCCTTGGGATATCCAACAAAATAGCACCTATCGGATTTGGGTCCCAGTTTGTCTGAGACTTGACGTCGAACGTAAGCCTCACAACCCCAAATCCTCATGAAAGATATCTTGGGATTTCTCCCTGTCCATATCGTATATGGTGTCTTTATGATAGCATTGGATGGTATACGGTTAAGGGTAAAAGCTGCTGTGTCTAGAGCATATCCCCAAAAGGATATAGGAAGATCTGTGTGACTCATCATAGATCGTACCATATCTAATAGGGTATGATTCCTTCTTTCAGATACACCATTCCACTGTGGTGTTCCAGGAGGAGTGAGTTGGGATAGAATCCCACACTCAGCTAGATAGTCACAAAACTTATGGCTAAGGTATTCACCACCTTGATCTGATCGAAGTATCTTAATACTCTTGCCAAGCTGGTTTTGTACTTCATTCTTGAATTCTTTGAACTTTTCAAAGGATTCTGATTTATGTGTCATAAGATACACATAACCATATCTACTGAAGTCATCAGTAAATGTAACGAAGTACCTGTAACCACCTCTAGAAGTAACATTGAAAGGACCACATACATCACTATGTATAAGTCCTAACAAATCTATTGCTCTTTCGCTGTGTCCACTAAAGGGATTCTTGGTCATTTTGCCTAAAAGGCAAGACTCGCATGTCTCATATGATTCAAAATCAAATGAGTCTAGCATCCCATATTTATGGAGCTGAGATAAGTGACTCATTTATGTGACCTAAGCGACAATGCCAGAGATAGGTTTGGTTCAACTCATTTGACTTGAACCTTTTGACACTTATGTTATAGATAAGGCTCTCTAAGTCTAGAAAGTAGAGTCCGTTCATTAGAGGTGCACTACAATATAACATATCATTTAAATAAACTGAACAACATTTGTTCTTTATTATAAATGTAAATCCTTTCTTGTCCAAACAAGAAACTGAAATTATGTTTTTAGTCAAAGCAGACACATAACAACATTCATCTAATTCTAGTACAAGCCCAGAGGGCAAAGATAGATCATAAGTTCCTACAACAACAGCAGCAACCCTTGCTCCATTGCCTACTTGTAGGTCCACCTCGCCCTTTGTCAATGCCCTACTATTTCTCAGCGCCTGCACATTGGTACAAATGTGAGATGCACATCCGGTATCTAATACCCATGATGAAGAAATAGATAGATTGACTTCTATAACATTTATACCTGAAGTAGAAGTCTCACTTCTTTTCTTCTTAAGATCTTTCAGGTAAGCTTTGCAGTTACGCTTCCAGTGTCTAGCTTCTTTGCAGTGGAAGCAAGCCCCTTCCTTGGCTACCTCTCCTTTGGGTTTAAGTTCTTTGCCTTTACCCTTGGCTTGGGACTTTCCCTTACCTTTAGGCTTGCCCTTTCCTTTCTTTTGTGCACCATCAAAATGGTGTCAGATTTTCCATTCTTAAGGTTAAGCTCAGCAGTTCTCAACATGCTGAGCATCTCAGACAGTGGCTTATCAATTTCATTAATATTGTAATTCATGACAAATTGATTGTAGGCTTGTGGCAAAGATTGCAAGATCAGGTCAGTGGCCATCTCTTGGCCAAGTGGGAATCCCAACCTTTGTAGGTTTTCTACGTACCTAATCATCTTGAGTACATATGGACCTACGGGAGTCCCATCTTGCATTTTGGACCCAAACAATGCCTTAAAGACTTCATATCTCTCATGCCTTGCTTGTCCTTGATATAGTTGACGAAGATGTCCAACCATATCATAAGCATTCATGAACTCATGTTGCTTCTGAAGCTCAGAGTTCATGGTCATGAGCATTAGACATGACACATCTAATGCATTATCTTGATGCTTCTTGTAAGCATCTTTGTCACCGCGAGGCAAGGCAAGGTGGAGGTGCCTCCTAATGGGCCGCTCCAGACGCATACAACTTCCTTTCTTGGGTGAGAACAATTCTCGTGTTCTATCACCCAGAAATTTGCTCCATTGAGCTTGTCCTTCTCAAGGACAGAACGCAGAGAGAGAGTGTTCGTGTTTATCGACATAGTTATCTACAACATACAATGCAGAAAATTTATATCATATTCCTTTTATCATTTAATTAGGCCTTTAATCAAATGATGCTCCCACTGAATTATAGGAATTTTGTAGAATCGAGTTATGGATGTGGTCAAACCACATTACTAGATTCATACAAACTAGCTATAATTCTTGCGGGACAAGATCCACATCATACTAAGCCTTGAGTTAGCTTTGGCTAAATCGCCCAAGACTTAGTACGATCGGTGGGTAACACATTACCGATTACATCTCTATGCAACTCTTGTTTATAGGATCAAGACCCACATTTACAAAAAGACCTTGAGTTAGCTTTGGCTAAATCGCCCAAGATTTAGTGTAAATGCGATCTTATCCTATCTTTCCAACGGTTGGAATATGCATATAGTTCTACTCGATCCAATTGAGTTAACTAGTTTTGCTCAATCTAATTGAGCTTACTCTAACCCAAGCGTGATAGGTGGGACCAAGATTGTCACTCCGCACCCTACCAAGATAATATGCATTGCTCTGCTTTGGCAGATTCAACAAAAACAAATGATCGAGGTAGTGATTGGTATCAAGGCTCGGTAGGCATTTTCGAGTTGATTCGATTATGATCTAATCTAATCGTAATGTATATCATATACGCATTGAGACCTTTATTATTCTATATTAGCATGCATCACATACATACATACATTATTCTTGCATGCATCATATACATACAAGCATTATTCTACTAACATGCATCACATACATACAAGCAAAATCATATATATATATATATATATATATATATATATATATATATATCAACATATATATATACATTTAACTGTGATGTAGTCATGGCCCTACTACAATCTTCTCAAGCCAATGAGAAGATCGGATGGTCAACCTAAGGCTAGCAGCTTCTCCAAGCGCTTCCTTTGACCGTCATATGTCGTCGGCACCCTTCTCGTAACTTCGTCTACAAGTGGACTTTCCACCGCTCCATTTTGTACATTACAAATATGAAACTCGAGTTACATTCGAGTCTAAAACTATTTACAACTAGAATTTCAAAAGAAGAGGTACGACACGCATGTCGCATACACTATACAACACGCACAACCACAAAAATGACACGCAGGCTGTATTATGAATTACAACACACATATTCCAATCAAATTGGGGTCATTGGGCCATGACAATCACAGAATTATACATAATTCTAAATTATGTATTTTTACAGAAAATTTCTATAATTTTTCCTAATTTCTTTTTTCAAATTTATGAGTCATCTCTCCGTAACGGTCCCGCTAAGCGGTTTCCGGGCGCGATCGCGGGACAAGGCCCCTTCGAGGATAGGGGCATCACCCATACTCACAAAATTAACATCGCGAGTGTCCCTATTACGATCCTACAGTGACTTAATTCACTGTCCCAAAAACCTAAAGTGAGAACTCGCCGTTTCGGAGAGTTTTTCTCGACGGTTGAAGCCTACAAGTATCCCAACACTCGTTGCTTCGACTCATCGAGAAAAATACCCAAAAATTCTATAAAATTAGAAAATTTACAGAAAGATAAAAAGCTGTATTTTTTATATCTAATATAAAAACTACAAAAATGAAACACATACATGCTTCGCACGTGGCTCTGATACCACTGTTGGGTTTTTCCGAGCCGCAAAAACCGCTTTTTGCGTTGCGGAAACCTCGGAAGCCTCGGCCACGGATCCGTGCGAAGATGTATTAAAACTAAAACATGTATGTTCTTATATAAAACCCTAGATCTACCTTAGATCTATATGATAAGGACGTTACCCTCGATGCGACGCCCTTTGCAAATCCCGCTCATCCAAAAGGTTCGCCGAAACTCAAGAGCGTCAAGTGCACACTCCTCTATTGGTATCCACACAAGCAAAAGGTGGAGAAAAGCAATCTTGAGTGTGCTAGCACTCCTTAGATGCTCGGCAAGATGATGAAGGAGAGAGGGAGAGCTTGAGGGAAGTTGATCCAAGGAAGAAGATGAAGTTGTGTGTAACTCACCAAAAATTCAACCATCAAAACTCCTAAAGTGGCCGGCCACTTCAAGGTTTGGGAGGTTACATGCATGCATGTAACTCCCATGACTCTTGGTCTCCCTCATGAGGTGGTGCCACATGATAAGTCAATGATGATGTGGAGCATCATCATTGGCCGGCCATGCCAAGTCATCATCATGACATGACATTTGGTCAAGTCAAACTTGACCTCTAATCTCCCATGGTTGATCAAATCTAACCACACGACTCAAGTCAATTTAATTTAATGAATCTCTATTCATTAATTTAAATTGATTTAATGAATCAAATCTAAATTAGACTCATTCAACACTTGAATCAACTTGAGTCTAATTAGTCTAATTTGGATTACTCTTAATCCAATTTGATTCATCCCATGAACCTAATCCTCATGGTTCATCATATGAACCTAATCTCCATCTAATTGCCCTTATGTGTGTGACCCTATAGGTTCTTGTAACGTTGGCAATGCCCCTAAACCGATTTAGGAACATAAGCAATGAGTGGTATCTAGCAACATATCATTGTTACCCAAGTTACAAGAATGTTAAGCTCCAACATCACCTTTGTGACTACTAATTGTAACTCTCACAATATGTGACAATGTCCCTCTATTCTTGACATGTAGATTGACCAATTGAGGCATAGACCGTGTCATCCTCGGTACAATCTATATCTTGAACTCCAAGTAGACTCACTCTAATCAAATGAACTCAATATCTCATATTGACTCATTTGGGCATGGCCATGCACTTCGTGGTCTCACTCTATCAAGAATATCGATGTCACCCCTGTCATATAGGAGGGATAGATCCCATCTACATCACTCACATCCCTCCGCATAATTTGTTACATACCCAGTAATCACCTTTATAGTCCACCCATTTATGGGTGACGTTTGACGAAGCCAAAGTATGCAACTCCTTATGTAGGGAACCATGGTGACTTCAGGTCTAAGGACTAATAGTCATACTAATAGCTACATGAGAAAGTATATGATACTCATATAACGATCTATGATACTTTCTCATGGCGGGTCATTCAATATACATTCTCCAATGCATACCCATGTGTCAACTTGATATCTCATATCCATGACTTGTGAGATCAAGTTATCGTGTTGACCTACATGTTAGTCTCTATGCATTAACATTGTCCCTGAATGTTAATACTCGACTAGGAATGATTAAGAATAGTGTTCTCTATATCATCTCATTATCGATTCAACCAATCGATTGATATAGGTAAGAACCTACTACTCAAGGACATTATTATATTTAGTTATTTGACACCAATACAAGTAAATATAATAACCATTCCTTTATAAATAGGAATATGATACAATAAAGTCCATACAATAATCATCACATGATTGGCTCTAAGACTTTCACTAACAGGATCATCATATTAGTGTCATAAACTTTCTCATAGTGACTATTGGTATGATTAGTCCTTAGACCTGAAATCACTATGATTTCCTACATAAGGAGTTATGTACTTTGGTATCGTCAAATGTCACCCGTAACATGGTGAACTATAAAGGTGATAACTGGGTATGTAACAAATTATACAGAGGGATGTGAGTAATATAGATGGGATCTATCCCTCTCATATGACGGGAGTGATATCTTTAGGCCTCTTGATAGATTAGGACCACGAAATGCATGGTCATGCTCAAATGAGTCAATATGAGATATTGAGCTCATTTGTTTGAGTAAGTCTACTTGGGGATCAAGAGCACAAAGATTGATAAAAGGATGATATGATCTATGCCTCATTGATCAATCTAGATATCAAGGATAGAAGGATAAAGTTATATATTATAGTATCCACAGTAAGGTTATGTCGGATCTCGACATTCTTGCCACTTGGGTAACAATGTTGCATTGCTAGATGTCACTCATTGCTTATGTTTCTAAAAGGGTTTTAGAAACATTGCCAACGTTGCAAGAACCTATTAGGTCACACACAAAGAACACATTGTTTTAGTGATAGGATCATCTTAGTTTGACTAAATGAATCATTAGTTAATTGAATGGACTAGAACGAGTCAGACTCATTGCTTGGCCAAACTTGAGTTGGACTCAGATTGATTTAATTTGAGTTAGACTCAAATGAAACCAATTGAACAAGGCAAGTGAGAAGGGGTTCAACGTTGCATGCAAATGGGATTTATTGCATGCAATGGAATTTAAAAAGTTAGCATGATTAATGATGATTAATCATGCACGCAAATGGTATTTAAAAAGACTCCTCATGTAGTATACGAAAAAAAATATTGGATTAACCCTTTAATTAATTGGGTTTAATTAGTAGATTAAGTGGGGTTAATTAGTGGATTAAATTGGGCTCAATAAGTGGACTAATTGGGCTAGAATCTGTTGGGCTGGAATTGGGCTTGGGCTTGAATTGGAATTGAGCTTGAATTGGAATTGAGCTTGGGCTTGAACCGGATTAGGCTAAATCAGATTGGATTAGACTTGGGTTGGGCTAACCGAGTTGCTCGAGCGGCATTTAAAGGCTGTCGAACGAACAGAACGAACCATTTCACTCGCGATCTCATCGATTCCTTTCCACTCCACGTCGTTTCTCTTCCGCTCCACACGATCGCATCGCCGGGTTCCAGATCGTCGGCGTCCAGTGCGAGCAGCTCGACGGCGCCACCACTCGACTAATCTCTGACTAGGGATCAAGGGGTTCTCTCCTGGGAAAATCTCAGCAACACTCCCAGCGGACAGGCGACGTCATTGTCGCGGCAGCGAGATGCCAATCGAGGTAATCAACTTATATAGGTTTCGATTCCACCATGGGTTCTTAGATTTTACTATGGTTGATCGGATTTTGGCATTATCACGGCAGATTGGGTTTTCTATCGATCTGTGCTTGCTGAGGCTACCTTCAGCCGACAGTTTTGAGAGTACTGAGCTCGTGGTGAGCTTAGATTGGTTTTGGTGAGCAGGAGGGGGAATAGGGGAGGAGCAGTGTCGGAGGATCTACAGTGTTAGTAAGTCGATCCATTCCTTCATCCCCTATGCTGTGTGGAATTTCTGTGAAGTTGTAGTGATTGCTTTGTATGGTGATTTGTTCGGATTATTGGAGTGGTAATATTTGATCTGGTGTTGATTTATGTTCTGTTATTGTGATTTTGGTATTCGTTTGATTCGAGTGTGTGTGTGATTGCTGTGAACTTGTGGGTTTGTCGATTGATGCGATGGAGTTGAGAATCGGAACTGTGGTGTTCGGATTGTTAGGAATTGCAGCTATGATTTGGAAGTTAATATGTGATTTGAGTGGTTTATATCATTTCTACTGATTTGGTGTAGATCTATGTTCTGGTGATGGGTTGGTTGTGTGTATGGATTGATCGGTGGAAGATTGGCGGCTGTAATCAGTAGGTGTAATTTGTGATGGTGGTTGTAGTGGCTTTGAGGTTGTGTTGCAACGGTGAAATGTATTGGTATAATCTCTGTTTTCCTTTGATTGATTTGTGTAGGAGGTCGGTGGGTTATGATGTATAAGCTCGGGAAGTTGTTAATTAGTTTTTCTATGGTTGATCTATGTAGTGTATCAGAGTGGGATAGTCGGAGTTGTTAACACGTATTCGGGGAAGAATGTGAATATAGAAATGATATAATAATTAGTTCGTATAATTATCGGAGATTTGTACTTAACCATAATTTGTTACTATTGTGCAAGTTTGGGATACGAAGCAGGTCCGCGGCTGTGAGGATTAATCAAGCTTCGTATCAGGTGGGTAATATCTACCTGGTCTGGTAGTTTGATCGAATTATGGTGCATGATCTTGGATATATGTTTATACCTGTTTACCTTAGATCCACTCATGTTTTATCATGTTCTTGTACTTAGTCTTTGATGTTTGAGATATTGCTATTAGATCATCATTCCTTTATCTTGGATATGAATTACAACCCTGCATGTGTGTCAACTGATAGGTATTCAGTTAAATGCATGTGGTTATGGTCACTAGTGTGGAGTTAGATTGGGTTACCAGGATGCATCACTAGGTTGGATGATGGGTCCAATATATGGGGTAGGTTGCTATACCGTATACATATCAGTGGGTTACCTTCATGGACCTATTTACCTGTACATAGATAAATAGGTCATGATCACAGATTAGTAGACCTTGCATGGTTGACTTTTGATTGACCAGGACTCCTCGTGGGTTAGGGGGTGTTGCGAGGATTTGTGTGCGAGCTATGCATCATTACATTGCATGCATGCTGATGACTGAGTCTCCCTTGTGGTTGAGACAGGTCGTCAGTCATCCTGCCTCCCCAGCCACTCGGGGTAGTGGTAGAAGGGTTGAGGGCAGAGCATTGGATGTGCCGCGCTCGGCCACTTTAGATAGTGGTAGCTGGAGATGCGCACTTGGCCACTGTGCAGAGTGGCAATTAGCGCACTCGCCCACTATAGACGGTGGTTACGTGTTGTGCAGTTGTCCTGTGTGCGGCGCTCTTCTACTCATGGGTAGGGACAACATGGCTAGCAGTAGGGACCCCTAGGAGTAGTTAGCTCTTTACGCTTATACGCTACTCAGTCATACTACCCAACTCGGCCACTCGAGAGCAGTGGTAGCTGGAGTCGGGATAGTAGTCATGTTGTGCCACCCTAGCCACTCTAGGGTCGTGGTTGGACGGGTCCGCAGACATGGTCATGCATATGCATTGCTGATATATATGTATGCATGTATTCGATATATGTTTTACATATGCCTGTGAGATGCTGCATTTGATTGCTTCATATGATTGTATATCATGCTACATGCCTTTTGCATATTTTATATACCGTTGTGTATGTGTTGAGCATGAGTGTGTATTGGTTTAGACTATTGCATGCTATTTGAATTATGCTATGGTATACCTATTCAGGATGTTATAGGTCATATGGAGGGCAGACCGTTAGGTATGTATATTACTTTATGTCAGTTGATCAGTTTATTATATACTGTGAGTATGACATATCTGTGATTACGGGTTACTATGTTTAGTACTGTATGTCTGTTAGACTCATGCTGCATACCTGTAGATCTTCACATGTATACTTGTAGATCTCTATACCCTGTATGTTGTTCATGCACTTTCTATATATTACCCCTGAGTTTTATACTCGCCACCCTGGACCTTGGGTTTCCTGTCGCCCATGTAGTAGATAGAAGACTTCGACATGGACTTGGAGCATCGCCACTTGATCCCATCCCGCTGCTTTTCCGAGGGTTTTGTTTCCTATATCGCATGTATCTTCATATGGACTTATGTTGTTATTGGAGATCGTGTTGTGTTTCTTTTATGGTATTCAGTTTGGGATTTTGTTTTAGTATGGACGAATATATCGATATACATATCTTGTTGAGTTTGTATTTCCCATTATGTTGGCTTCCGCTATTGATGTTATTCATTTTACATGTGTTATTCTGGCTGCGACTATTTGTACTGTATTGGAATTGTCATAAGGGGGTGTCGTCCGTTGGCCGGACAGAGTCTACCTCGGGGCGTGACACCTCAACATGAGTGGAATTGGTGTGATCTCCTCTTGGCCTTGCATCCCTTTTTTGTTAGTGTCAGCCCTTAGTGTCAATCATGGGATGATTGATTAGAGATCATATGTATCATACTTCATTAATAAAGGTAAAATTTAATTATTATATTCACTTCATACATATACCAGTTGAATAAATATAATAATGCCCTAGAAGGTAAGTTATTATCTACAACATATCAATTGTTAGAATTGATTATGAGAAGCTGTGGAGAATACTATTCTTAAATATTCCTAGCCAAGTATTAATATACAAGGGCAATATTAATGCATTGAGACTAGCATGTAGGTCAATTAATGATTTGATCTCACAGGTCATGGATATGTGATATCACGTTGACACATGGGTATATATTAGAGAATATATACTAAATTGACCCGCCATGAGAAAGTTTTATGGATTGTTATATGAGTGTCATAAACTTTCTCATGTGACTATTAGTATAAATAGTCCTTAGACCTGAAATCACTACGGTTCCCTACATAAGGAGTTATGTACTTTGGCATCATCAAATGTCACCCGTAACAGGGTGGACTATAAAAGTGATTACTGGGTATGTAATAAATTATGCAGAGGGATGTGAGTGATGTAGATGAGATCTATCCCTCCTATATGACGGGAGTGATATCTTTAGGCCTCTTGATAGAGTAGGACCACGAAATGTATGATCATGTTCAAATGAGTCAATATGAGATATTGAGCTCATTTGTTTGAGTGAGTCTACTTAGAGATCAAGAAACACAAAGATTGATAAGAGGATGACATGGTCTATGCCTCATTGATCAATCTAGATATCGATGATAGAAGGATAAGGTCATACAAGATAATAGTCACAGAAAGGTTTTTGCCGGATCTTGACATTTTCGTAACTTGGGTAGCAATGATGCATTGCTAGATGCCGCTCATTGCTTATGTGTCTAAAGTAGTTTAGAGACATTGCCAACGTTACGAAAACCTATAGGGTCACACACAAAGAATATGTTTTGGAGATGGTGTTCATTTTAGCTTAACTAAATGAACCATTAGTTAATTGAGTGTGCTAGAATGAGTTGGACTCATTGCTTGGCCAAACTTGAGTTGGACTCAAATTGGTTCAATTTGAGTTAGACTCAAGTGAAATCAATTGAAGAAAGTTACCATGATTAATGATGATTAATCATGCATGCAAATGAGATTTGTTGCATGCAAATGAATTAATGCATGCAAATGGATTAATTCATGCAAATGGAATTTGAGAATTTTTTCTCAATGTTGCATGCAAATGGATTAATTCATGCAAATGGATTAATCCATGCAAATGGAATTTGAGAAGTTGCATGTAAATGAATTAATGCATGCAAATGGATTAATTACGTACAATGGGATTTCATGAGGCCACTCAACGTTTCATGCAATTGGAAGTTATTGCATGCAAATGTGATTAATTGCATGCAATGGGATTTAATGGATGAAAATGGGATAAAAGTTGCTCTTCAACGTGAATGAGGATGGTGATCTCATTTGGGTGTGTGATCTCATTTTTAGCCAAACATCCCTTTTTCCCTTCTTCCTTCTTCTTGGTCAAAGTCTTGTGTGGAGAGCCTTTGTATGGTTGCTAGCACAACCAAAGGTTTCATCTCCTTCTCCAAGATAGTGTTCATGTGGATACCGTAGAGGCGCGAACATTCTGATCGCACTAAGATCCGACGAACCGTGGACGAGCGGGATACGCAAAGAGCACGCATCAAAGGTATACTCTATAGAATAGGGCCTTTTTGATCTATACTTTGTATGAGTTTTCTTTCGCATGGATCGGTCAAGGGATCCTTTTTCCGCTGCGATTTTATTATTTATTGCATAGGATTCCCAACAGTGGTATCAAAGGCACTTGCGAAAGTTCATACATAAAGATCGTCGTAGGTTATTTATATGTGATATAAAATTTTGTTTAAGAAGTTTATTATGAGTGCATGCATGATTGTTTGGGTGATTTTGTGCAACAAGATATGCATCGCATATTTGTTGATCGAACAAGCATGTTTGTCGTTCGGATCTATCACCCAAAATTACTACGAATAGTGGTAAGAAAGGGTCTCGAGTTCATTATGATGGACTAAAGGCAGCGACTCATTCAAAGAGTCATTAAAATAAGATTTTTCTCCAGGGCAAAGCCCCTGTAAAGCCCGCAAGGGACGCTGCCCCTTGACCTCGCCCGCTAACCGGCTAGCGCGACCGCCATGTTGTAGCGGCTTATAAGTCATGCATTGCATCATAATAAAATCTACATGTCATAGATCTATGTGAACGATGTATGCCATGGTGCATGGTTATGGCCCTTAACCCTAATGTGATTGTGGTTGTATTGTGTGTGCATGTTGTAATTCATAATACAGCTAGCGAGTCATGCCTCCCTATTTTTCTAAGTGTAAAATATACCTAGACTCAAATGTAACTCAAGTATTCTTATTTTGTAATGTACAAAATAATGAGTGGAAAGTCCATTAGAGGATGAAGTTACAAGAAGGATGCCAACGACATATAACAACCAAAGGATGCACTTGGAGAAGATGCTACCCCTAGGTTGACCCATTGCTCTTCTCATTGGCTTGAGGAGATCATAGATTTGGCCATAACTATGTCACGTTTAAACTTATATGTTGATATATATTATGTATATGTGATGCATGCGTAATTAGTTGTCACACAATTAGGTCACTTATTATATGTCTACCAAAGTTTAATACTTACTATTACCTTGTTCAATCGTAGCGTGTTTGCCAAAGCAAAGTGACTCGATTTACCTCGATAAAGTATGACAAGACAATTGAGATGTCCGCCTATTAAACCTTGGGTTTGACTTAACTAAGCTCTCTCTAATAGATTGATGAACTTAGAGGCATAGCTCATACAGGACATCTACCTACATTATACAAATTTTGGGCGATTAGCCAAAGTTAACTCAAGATGAATGGTAATTTAGAAAGATATCTCATGCGATGGGCATAATGAACAAATAATGTTGTTCATATAGATATACAAGAGTTACATTATATGTAATTGGTACAAGTTACCTACCTAACTTATACGAGTCTTGGGCGATTAGCCAAAGCTAACTCAAGATGCGGTATAATATGGATCTTGTCCCACTTTGTGACCAGTGAGAGAATCATTTAGTTAAAAGGCCTAATTAAATGATTAAAATATGATACATTTCTACATTTCTGTATTGTAGATCACCATGTCATCAAATGCATCGAACACACACTCTCTGCGATCTGTCCTTGATAAGCACAAGCTCACTAGAGCTAATTTCCTGGATTGGTACAGGAACTTGAGGATAGTCCTCAAGCAAGAACGCAAACTATATGTCTTAAAGCAGTCCATTCCTGAACCACCCAACCCTACGACCACTCGTGCTGACAGGGATGCTTATAAGAAGCATCAAGATGACGCACTGGATGTGTCATGCCTTATGCTTACCGCCATGAACTCTGAGCTTTAGAAGCAACATGAGAACATGGATTCCTATGGTATGATTGAGCATCTAAAACAACTATATCAGGGACAAACAAGGCACGAGAGATACGAAGTATCAAAGGCCTTGTTTTAATGCAAGATGCAAGAAGGAACTCCCATAGGCACTCATGTATTCAAGATGATTGGGTACGTTGATAACCTAGAGATATTGGGATTTCCATTGGGCCAAGAGCTGGCCACTGACCATGTTCTGCAGACACTGCCAGAAAGCTATAGTCAATTTGTCATGAACTACAACATGAATAAAATTGACAAGCCTTTACTTGAGACGTTGATGAAGGGTTTTGCTTATCGAGTCAGTGAGGGGAAACTTCGCTTCCCACTTCACCTTGGTTGCTTGTTCATGGCGATCCCATCGATGTCCCCGGATTAAAAAAATTTAATCCTAGACAAAAGGGATTACTCAAACAACCAAGTCATCATCGTGCTATTCGTTTAGAGAGGTCACTTGAACAAACTCATTGTTCAAGCGACCAACCTCTATTCTACGAGTAGCCGCGGAATAGAAGATGTACGGATCGCTAATTTTTGTATTTATGTTCGGGATCCAAGTATTATTTAGCCACAAATAGAATTTATCATGCTCATAATTGGAAAAACAAATACAAGCAAGTAACAAAAGAGAATAGAGAATATGTATACCTCTCGATCTTCTAATGTATGACCTTCCTCCATTCAGACGTCGTGTGGGCGACGATCTACCAAAAGTTGAAGCTCCTAGATCGCCAATCTTCCTTCCTTGGTCATTCCGAGCAAGAGGAAGAATAGAAACAAAACTCTATTCCTTCTTTCAACCAACCAACAACCTCCAAGGAAGGAGCTTGCCGCCGGCCAAGAAGGAGGAGGAGATTATGATGGAAATCGACCAAGACACCAAGGGAAAGACCTAAGTCTTGTTTCCACCACTCAAGGAGAAGGAGAAGGAGGAGTTTTGTTGCCGGCCAAGAGCTAGAAGAACTTGAATGGGTGCCGACAGCTAGAGGAAGAAGAAGAAGCAAGGAAAACTTTCCTTATTAGGTGCCGCCCAAGCCCAAACCCTAGCTCCTCTTCTTTCCGCCAACCCCAAAACCCTAACTCCTCTTGATTCAAACTCCATGCCAACCCCTTGTCATCCTTTTATAGAGTTAGGGATAAGCCTCCTTTTAATCTCCACCATTGGTTCTAGGGATTTAATCTCAACCGTCGGATCTAGAGATTTAATCTCAACCGTCGGATCTTAGAGATTTAATCTCTACCTTTGGATCTAGAGTTTTGTTTCTATCCATTGGATCTAAGCTTCATGAGGTGTTAATAGGCTACATTAGGGACTGTGAGGAGGAGTTGGATCTTGACTACCCATGGATCAAGCCCACATAAAGTCCGATCCATTAATGATAATCCAATCCACTAAAGGATTATCATTGATCTACCTCACCAACCCCCATAAGATAATATGGGCTCCATATATTATTTGTATATTTTCTCCCCGTATTTAAGATCTCGAATGTCCGTCGATTAATTTATTTACTGACCATTAATTAATCAACATTTAACTGCATGAGTAGTATCACTCAACCTTTTCATCATGCCGGACCAAGTCCACCTACAGGGTTTACATGATGAACCTTATGAGTTCCTCAAGGGGACATCATCATCCTAATATATAGGACACGGTTTCCTCCTATAATCAACGGTACACCATATAAATAATATTATATCCCAACTTACCGAGCCTATCGATTTAATCTATAAATCTCGCCCATTGGTAAATCAAAGAGATGAATACTAAGTATATGTGCCCGTTATTATATCGGGATTAAGAGCATGTACAAAATAATATCTGAGGTCCGATTCGATTATGTAGTCAACAATAAATCGAATCACCTATAAGTCGGTGCTGCTAAATACACACAAAGTGCACTAGTGTGATTCTATGGTCAAGACAAACTAATACCAAATCACATTACAACCATTCCGATGGTTTGTCCAAAGTCATCTCTGTTGTGAGCCTTTACTTATACTTTACAAGGAGCCGATAACATGATCTCTCGTGTGACACCACACACCATGTTATCTACAATGTAATGTATTAGACAATATTGCATAACCATAAAAATGCAAACAATGATCATGTGATTCTTATTTCAAAATAAAGATGTTCATACAAAAGATAGACTTTTCAGTATACATCCCTACAATCTCCCACTTATACTAAAAGACTATGCTGTCCTCAAACTACCATACATCTGATCCTCATTCCCTCCACATGCCTATCAATAGCTCTGGCCGGAAGGGCCTTAGTGAAAGGATCTGTCAGGTTATCCTCCGATGCAATCTTGGCCACAACAACTTCTCCTCTCTTTACGATTTCTCGTATCAGGTGGTACTTGCGCTCTATGTGTTTACTAGCCTTATTGGCTCATGGTTCCTTCGAGTTTGCAACTGCACCACTATTATCACAATAAATTGTGATAGTTTTAAGTAAACCAGGAATCACATCCAAGTCCATCAGGAAGTTCCTGAGCCACACAACTTCTTTGGCCACCTCAGAGGCTGCCACATACTCAGCTTCCATGGTGGAGTCCGCCATGCATTTCTGCTTGACACTCCTCCATATAATGGCTCCACCTCCAAAAGTAAACACAAAACCTGAGGTAGACTTACTGTTATCCCTATCAGATTGGAAGTCGAAATCCGTGTAACCCACAGGGAGTAATTGGTCTGCTTGGTAAACTAGCATATAATCCCTAGTCCTTCTCAGGTACTTCAATATATGCTTTACCGTTATCCAATGTCCCTATCCTGGATTACTCTGATATCTGCTGACCATGCCGACAGCATAGCAGATATCTAGTCACGTACATAGCATCGCATACATGAGGCTTCCTACTGTCGAAGCATAAGGAACCGCCTTCATCTCCTCTATCTCCTCAGATGATCTAGGACACATCTCCTTAGATAAAGGAACTCCATGCCTGAAAGGTAGAAAACCCTTCTTGGAGTTCTGCATGCTAAAACGATCCATAATCGTGTCTATGTATGAAACTTGGGATAAGCACAACATCCTTTTCTTGCGATCCCTTATAAACTTGATCCCAAGGATGTGTCCCACCTCTCCCAAGTCCTTCATATCAAACTGTTTGGACAACCATACCCTTACGTCCGATAACACCTTGATATTGTTGTCAATCAACAAAATGTCATCTATGTATAGTACAAGAAATACCACTACGTTTCCGTCACATCTCTTGTATACACAAGACTCATCTGGACTTTGAATAAATCCATAAGATTGGATTACCTCATCAAAGCGGATGTTCCAAGACCTCGAAGCTTGCTTCAATCCATAAATGGACCGATTAAGCTTACATACAAGATGTTCTTTGCCCTTAGCAATGAATCCCTCTGGTTGCTTCATATAGATGTTTTCCTCAAGACTTCCATTAAGGAAAACTGTCTTGACATCCATCTGCCACACCTCATAATCCATATGAGCTGTTATGCATAATAGAATCCGGATAGACTTAAGCATGGCTACCGACGAAAAGGTCTCCTCATAATCGATACCCTCTTTCTGAGTATACCCCTTCGCAACAAGCCTCGCTTTGAAGGTCTCAACCTTCTCATCTATTCCTCTCTTTCTTTTGTTGATCCACTTGCATCCAATGGTTTTTACACCATCGGGTGGGTCTATTAGCTCCCAGACCTGATTTGAATCCATAGATTCAATTTCAGCATTCATTGCACTTTGCCAAGATACTGCATTTTTATCTTGGATTGCCTCGTCATATGTCCAGGGATCAGGTTCATGTTCGCTAGGGACCAAATCAGAAGATCCTCCCAAGAACATGAATCTATCAGGCTGTCTCACAACCCTCCCACTACGACGAGGTATCACCTGTGTATCCTCTGTGACACGCGGTGTGCAGTGACATGTGGTATATCCTCTTGTACCGGTGGTACTAAAGAAGTGACTTCCCCTTTTAATTCCTCCAGAATAATTTTACTCTTGGTCTTGTGGCTCATCACATATTCTTCCTCTAGAAATCTAGCGTTCATGCTAACAATCACCCTCTGATCTCTAGGACTATAAAACAAACCACCCTTCGTTCCGCTAGGATACCCAACGAACATGCGTACTTCTGTACGAGGTTCCAACTTACCAGCATCTACCTTTAGCACATGTGCTGAACTCTCCCATATCCGAATATGTCTTAGACTAGGCTTTCACCCAGTCCATAATTCTGGGACTAGAAGGCACTGATTTAGATGGAACCAAGTTCAGAATGTACACCGCCGTATCTAGAGCATATCCCCAGAACGAATCTGGCAACTCAGAATAACTCATCATCGATCTAACCATCTCTATAAGAGTCCTATTCTTTCGCTCTGCTACACCGTTCTATTGGAGTGTGCCAGGTGCAGTCAATTGGGATTAAATCCCAGCCTCTGATAAGTAGTTCCTAAACTCTCCCAAGAGGTACTCACCATCACGATCAAATCGTAGTGTCTTGATATTTTTACCTTGACGTTTCTCCACATTAGCCTTAAATTCTTTGAACTTGTCAAAGCATTCAGACATGCGGTGCATCAGGTAAATGTATTCATATCTTGAATAATCATCTATAAAAGAGACGAAATACTCAAAACCACTTCTAGTCTGGATAGACATAGGACCACACAAATCAGAATGAACCAATTCTAACACATCTTTGGCTCTATACACCTTGGCCTTAAAAGGCCTCTTGGTCATCTTACCCTCCAAGCAAGATTCGCAGGTTGGGAGATCTTCCACCACTAATGAACCCAAAGGTCCATCAGCTATCAATCTTTGAATTCTGCTTAGGTTAATGTGACCAAGCCTAAGATGCCAAAGATATGTTTGATTTATCTTCGAAGGTTCTTTTCTCTTATTGGAATTAGAAGATGAGTTATTAATTTCAATATGCATTGTGGGAGCTTTTGGTTCAAGTGTGTACAAATTTCCTATCAATGCACCTGAACAGATAATGTCCCTATTCCTTTTTATAACAACTCTGTTATTAAAAGAAATAGAATATCCATCCATAAACAATTTAGAAACCGAAATTAAATTCTTTCTAAATAATGGTACATAAAGGCAATTCTTAAGAACCAAAAGTTTTTTTTTCTCAAAAGATAAATGAACATCTCCCACTGCAACAGCCGCCACCTTCGTTCTTGCGGTTGTTCTTAGGTAGATAACACCGCTAAATATGTTTCAACGACTAGACTAAAAGATATACCTTTGTTCTTACGGTTGGGGCAGTCCTTCTTCCAGTGTTCAATCTGCTTACAAGTGAAGCACTTGCCTTTCGGTTTCTTCACTCCTCCCTGAGTACCTCCCACCGCCTTTGCCCCAGTTTGTTTCTTCTTCTTCTTGCCTTTCGGCTTAGAAGTAGAAACCTTTTGGGTCACCATGGCATGTGCCTGAGCACTCTGACGAAATAGCCCCTCTGCTGCCTGGAGTTCTGTCAGAAGTTCCGCCAACAAATACAACCTCTTGTTCATGTTGTAGTTCAGGCGAAACTGCTCAAAACTCCTAGGTAGAGACTGGAGAATGATATCGACCTGGGTTTCCCCATCTATCTCAGCTCCAAGGACCTCCAGCTCATTCAAATGAGCCATCATCTTGAGAACATGATCCCTCATGAGTGTTCCCTCGATCATGGTGGTCATCATCAAGTTTCTCATGGCTTCTTGGCTCGCAGCCCAATTCTGGTGTCCGAAAAGCTCTTTGAGATTGGGCATCATGTCATAAGCTGTGGGCATGACTTGATGCTGATGTTGCAGTACATTTGACATAGATACCAAAATGTAACACCGCGCCATCTCATCGGCCTTTACCCACTTCTTATAACTCTCTCTCTCCTTTTCCCCAGAATCTTCTACAGGCTTAGGAGGGCACTCTTTGAGGAGTACATATTTGTATTCCTCAATAGTCAAGACAATGTCTAGATTCCTCTTCCAATCAACATAGTTGGGTCCAGTAAGTTTGTTCTCTTTCAGTACCACAGCAAGTGGGTTGAAAGTCATTTTGAAAGAAAACCTAAGAATCACATAAATCAAAACATTAGATTTCAAAAAATTATTAATTCCTCAAACAATAAAATTTTAAAATCAACCAATACCTCAAAACACCGAGAATATCATATGTCACGATAGTGTGGACGTATACGAATTCTACATTTATAAGAGGAGGTTTTACCTATTAATTTTACTATCTTGTCAACCTAACTTTTTGACAAGTAAAATTAATAGTTGGTTCCTCTTTGGCCCTACAAATAAAAGCAGTGACTTTGATGGGGAGGATACTTATATTTGTATCTAAGTGTTCACCATTACTCGGTACCAAGGTAATTATCTCGGGTTATGTGCCTTCCGATGGGGAAGTGCACACGCTCCTTAATAATTCCCTATAACCATATTTGACCTTTTGATCCACAAACAAACACATCCAATGGGGAGGAAGGCACTCAGAGCTGACGCGTAAGTTTATTTGCATCACTTGTCAAATCGTAATGGAGGTCGTGGGAATTTATAAAAATTTCCCTCTCCCACTTAGTAATTTGAAATTGAGGAATTTTCCTAGCCTACGACATGCATATCAAACAAAAAGCAATAAATATGAAAAATAAATTATTTTCCAACTATTATGGCTTTTGTCTTTAATATGTCTCCTGTCGCATCGCCTTCTCGTCCGCTCCTCCTACGCCATGTACGAGTCATCCAGAGATCCGAGCCGAGACTAAAATCTATTTTAATTTACATCCATCGATCCTATACTCCACGAGGGAGTGTACATGAAATCTAGATTGAAAGTAAACTAAAATAAAAAGAGTGGCTAAACAATGACGTATATAATTTTCAAAAAATTAAATACTAGCCTCGTCAACCTCGAGAATTCAACAAAATAAACATTTACACACATACAATCACATACACACATATGGCCATAATAGTTGGATCTTATGCCTGCAACCAAAGAGTTAAACTACGTATATCCTACTATTATCCGACACATATAATATATGAAAAGTGCATAAAAATTAACCGAATCCAAAACACACAAAACCAAAAACCTTGGCTCTGATACCAATTGAAGGGTTTTGCTTATCGAGTCCGTGAGGGGAAACTTCGCTTTCCACTTCACCTTGGTTGCTTGTTCATGGCGATCCCATCAATGTCCCCGGATTAAAAAAATTTAATCCTAGAAAAAAGAGATTGCTCAAACAACCAAGTCATCGTCGTGCTATTCGTTTAGAGAGGTCACTTGAACAAACTCGTTGTTCAAGTGACCAACCTCTATTCTACGAGTAGCCACGGAATAGACGATGTACAGATCGCCGATTTTTGTATTTATGTTCGGGATCCAAGTATTATTTAGACACAAACAGAATTTATCATTCTCATAATTGGAAAAACAAATACAAGCAAGTAACAAAAGAGAATAGAGAATAGATATACCTCTCGATCTTCTAATGTATGACCTTCCTCCTTTTGGACATCGTGTGGGCGACGATCTACCAAAAGTTGAAGCTCCTAGATCGCCAATCTTCCTTCCTTGGTCGTTCTGAGCAAGAGGAAGAATAGAAACAAAGCTTTATTCCTTCTTTCAACCAACCAACAACCTCCAAGGAAGGAGCTTGTCGCTGCCCAAGAAGGAGGAGGAGATTATGATGGAAAGCGACCAAGACACCAAGGGAAAGCCCTAAGTCTTGTTTCCACCACTCAAGGAGAAGGAGAAGGAGGAGTTTTGATGCCGGCCAAGAGCTGGAAGAACTTGAATGGGCGTCGACAGTTAGAGGAAGAAGAAGAAGCAAGGAAAACTTTCCTTATTAGGTGTCACCCAAGCCCAAACCCTAGCTCCTCTTCTTGCCGCCAACCCCAAAACCCTAACTCCTCTTGACTCAAACTCCACGCCAACCCCTTGTCCTCCTTTTATAGAGTTAGGGATAAGCCTCCTTTTAATCTCCACCATTGGTTCTAGGGATTTAATCTCAACCGTCGGATCTAGAGATTTAATCTCAACCGTCGGATCTTAGAGATTTAATCTCTACATTTGGATCTAGAGTTTTGTTTCTATCCATTGGATCTAAGCTTCATGAGGTGTTAATAGGATACATTAGGGACCGTGAGGAGGAGTGGGATCTTGGCCACCCATGGATCAAGCCCACATAAAGTCCGATCCATTAATGATAACCCAATCCACTAAAGGATTATCATTGATCTACCTCACCAACCCCCATAAGATAATATGGGCTCTATATATTATTTGTTGATTTTTTCCCGTGTTTAAGATCTCGAATGTCCGTCGATTAATTTATTTACTGACATTAATTAATCAACATCTAACTCCATGAGTAGTACCACTCAACCTTTTCATCATGCCGGACCAAGTCCACCTGCAAGGTTTACATGATGAACCTTATGAGCTCCTCAATGGGACATCATCATCCTAATATATAGGACACGGTTTCCTCCTATTATCAATGACACACCATATAAATAATATTATCTCCCAACTTACCAAGCCTATCGATTTAATCTATAAATCTCGCCCATTGGTAAATCAAAGAGATGAATACTAAGTATATGTGCTCGTTATTATATCGGGATTAAGAGCATGTACAAAATAATATCTGAGGTCCGATTCGATTATGTAGTCAGCAATAAATCGAATCACCTCTAAGTCGGTCCTGCTTAATACACACAAAGTGCACTAGTGTGATTCTATGGTCAAGACAAACCAATACCAAATCACACTACAACCATTCCGATGGTTTGTCCAAAGCCATCTCGGTTGTGAGCCTTTACTTATACTTTACAAGGAGCCGATAACATGATCTCCCGTGTGACACCACACACTATGTTGTCTACAATGTAATGTATTAGACAATATTGCATAACCATAAAAATTCAAATAATGATCATGTGATTCTTATTTCAAAATAAAGATGTTCATACAAAAGATAGACTTTTCAGTATACATCCCTACAGTTGAGCATGTTGTGAACTGTTGAACTCAACCTTAAGAAGGCAAAGCCTAGTACCATTTTGATGGTGAACAAAGGCAAAGGCAAGAAGTAGTCTAAAGGTAAGGGTAAGACCCAAGCCAAAGGCAAAGGCAAAGGCAAGGCAAATGCATTGAAACCTAAAGGAGGGGTGTCTAAGGAAGTGGAATGCTTCCATTGCGGTGAGACTGGACATTGAAAGAGAAACTGCAAGCTATACCTGGAAGAGGTGAAAAGGAAGAGAAGTGAAACTTCTACCTCAGGTATATATGTTATCGAAGTCAATTTATCTATCTCTTCTTCTTGGGTTTTAGATACCGACTGTGCTTCTCACATTTGTACCAATGTGCAGGGCCTTCGAAAGACTAGATCATTGACGAAGGGCGAAGTGGACCTACGGGTAGGCAATGGAGCAAAAGTTGTCGCCATCGCTGTAGGGACATATTCCTTATTTTTGCCCACTGGACTTATCTTAGAACTAGAAGAATGTTGTTATGTGCCTACTTGACTAAAAATATTATATCTGTTTCTTGTTTAGACAAGAAAGGTTTCTCATTTGTAATAAAGGACAAGTGTTGTTTCGTTTATTTAAATGATATGTTTTTTTATAGTGCACACCTTGTGAATGGTCTCTATCTTCTAGATCTTGAAATCCCAGTCTATAACATAAATATCAAACAGTTCAAATCTAATGATTTGAACCAAATATATCTCTGACATTGTCGCCTGGGTCACTAATAACTATCAATTTGTCATATTTTTTTGGTTCTTAATATCACTGTTTTAATTCTCTCGTGTGTTTAATTGTTGATTATTTGCATGTTTTATGAGTTGGATCATCTTTTGGACCTTATTGTAAATTCTCCTAAATTTTGGACTTATATGTAAATTTTAGATTTTAATTGTAGGAGATCGAGATAGTGTTGGGTTTCCTCGGCACCGCGGCGAGTGTGTGTTCGAACATGTTTCGTAAACATGCACACAGCGGAAGAAATAAAAGCAATAAATCTAATTTATTACAACACACACAACACACGCATGCAGGATATACCATGTGTAGGCATAATCGCTATTTAAAATTTTGCAATAAAAGAAAACTTATACTAGGTATACCTGACGGATCACATGTAGTGGGAATGACATCAACCGTAGCGACCCTCGCTAGAATCGCCTCTATCGGGATAGCTTCACAAAGCCACGAGCCTCGTCTTCATAAAAGTCACTAGCCTCGAGTCGAAGACGAAGTGATCCGAGAGACGATCACAATCCAAAATAAATTTGGATCCCAAAATTAGTTTCACAAACTTGCTTGTCGGAAGCGGTTTTCGTCAACCGTTTGACAAAAACTTAACCCTCCACCTATGAGGATTGCCAGATATCCAATCCCCAGCAAGTAGACCGCTATCAGAGCACAAAACACCGACCAAATGGCCTCTCCCCGTGAAGAAGATCAAGCTATCCAAAATTGGACAGCTTATTGTGGAGGAAGAAGGGTCCGACTAAAGGCTTGGTCGGTTACTCCTTGGTCGCCGATGTTGGTGCAATCGGCCCAGGTCACGATTGACCAGAACTTGAGCTTGACTCGAGAGATGTTTTGATATTTGACAAAAACATATGACAATGTAATTGCCATGGAAAAGTCTAAGTCATGGGTACTTGGGATGGAAAGTCCAAGCATGGGGCTTGGCAATGGAAAGTCCAACATGGGTTGGCATGGAAAGTCCAAGTATTGAGTACTTGGCATGGAAAGTCCAACATGGGTTGGCATGGAAAGTCCAAGTATTGAGTACTTGGCATGGAAAGTCCAACATGGGTTGGCAAGGGAAAGTCCAAGCTTGAGTCTTGGCATTTGAGAAGTCTAAGGGGTTTGATATTGACACCATACTTGGGTTAAACCTCATGGTTGAGGTTAAAACCTCATGTTTGAGGTGTGCCAGTCGACTGGTGCCATATGGCAGTCGACTGGTGTAAGTCAACTAGGGTTTGACTGCGGGAAGTGCCATAGCAATCGACTGCCAGAGGTGGGCAGTGCTCAGTTTTTCGAGCACAGAATGGAGTCTGACTTGACTACTGGGGTAGGCAGTCGAGTGGAGGCTCTATCAGTCAACTGATGGTCATAATCAGTCGACTGATGGATCCGTTGGATCTTTCCAGCGTGGATCTAGCCGTTGTCTCATGACAATAGTGGCATTAGTCGACTGATGGTCCCGAGTAGTCAACTGATCGACGATTTCCAGCACAAGTTAAAGCTTTAAATGGAGCTCGTGGAGGAGGAAAATGCCAATGATTTTTGAAGGCTTTTAAGGCAATTTGCTGCTGCAAATCAGGGTCTCCAAGTGCAATTCAAGCAACCAAAGATCAAGCATTCAAAAGAGCAATTGTAAAGTAGTTTTCTTTACTTACATTGTATTTTGTTATTGTAATTGCTTGTATCTATTTCTTATTATTGTATGAATACTTGTACGAGGTTTCTCCGCCTCCAACTTGTGTCGAGAAAGAGTATTTGTGATTAGTGATTGCATTGGCATCGCTAGATCTCGTTAGAGCTCGATCCGTGGAGTAGGAATCATTTGGTTCCGAACCATGTTAAATATTTGTGTTTGCGTGTTTGTCTTTTTCGTTATTATTATTATTATCTATATTCCACTGCGCTAACGAAGTTTGTAGACGAACACAATTGAATTCCATCACGCTACAAAAATGAGCTATTCACCCCCCTCTAGCGTTCCAACGATCTCCTACAAGTGGTATCAGAGCGAGGCCACTCTTCAAAGTTTAACAACTAAGGGAGCACACTAGAGGGTGAAGATGGAAGTTCAAGAGAAACTAGGATGGGATATCAAGACACCTATCCCTTATACCTTCTATGGACAAGAAGAGTTTAGACAATGGAAGGCAAGGATCAAAGACTTCCTAATGATGAGTGACTTCGAAGAATGGTCCATTTTAATGGAGGGATATAGCTATCCAATAGGACCAAAGGGAGGGTTCCTCAAGAAAAAGAGATGGACCGAAGAGCAAGTCCAAGCCTTCGAGAAAAATGATAAGGTATTGAAGTTTTTAATTGATTTAATACCTAACAATATCTTGTGTATGTTAGGTAATTATGTAGATGCCAAGGAGCTATGGATCCAAGTGGCCAAGCTCCATGAAAGTCCATCACCAGTCCAAGAGGAAGGGACCGAAGAGGCAAATGCATCATCCTCACAAGGAAGTGAGGACTTGGAGGTTGAGAGACCATCAACATCCAAGGAGGAAGAGAAAGTAGAATCGGAGGAGACCTCCACCTCTAGGATTGAGGGGGAGGAGATTAGAGCATCCTTAACACCGGAGCAACAAGAGGAGCCATCCACATCCGGTCGAGAGGAAGGGAAAGCTCAAGAAACCCTCACCACCGAACTAGGTAACTCAAGCAATTTGGTTTTAAATAAAAAAATATAATTTGTTTTGAGTGTAGGGAAAGTGGGCATTACAAGAGCAAATGCCCAAAGAGAGTAAGAAAAGCTCCACCGACACCTAAAATTCAAGAGAAGTCAAAGGAAGCTGGAGCCCCGACAATTAAAAGCAAAAAGCATGTGGTGTACTTCAAGTGTCACCAAGAAGGACATTATAGGAGTCAATGTCTTATGGGGAAGAAGAAGGGGCAAGAAGGAGCAACTCATGTAGGGAGAGCTGAGGCTAACCCTAAGGTATATTTCATTAATGCACCTTCAAATTTTAAGGTCAAAAAGCATGCTAGAAATAATGTTAGCAATTTTGCTATCTCTCATGAAAAGCATGCTAGAAATAATAGATATATTTGTTTAGGTGCTAAAAATGTTAATATTTCAAAGAAGGAGAAATTTGGGACTAATGTCCCTAGAAAAGTTTTACCTAGGGAGTCTATTAGATAAATAGGAGAACACCTAGATCTCAACCCTAAATGGACTAGACATATGCCTAGGAAGTCCCATGCTCAAAGACCAAATCAAAATTTAAAAATTGGGCAATTAGAATTAGAAAATCAAGCCTTGAGATTAAGGCTTGAGAAATTGGAAAAGACCCTTAGGATTATGCAAAATCAAGTTAAAGGGTCAAATGATCAAAAGTCTAGGTCCAAGAGTCAAAGTCAACACCTAGGACCTAAGAGACAAAAGTCAACCAAGGACAAGCAAGGTTTGGGTCACAAACCTAAGCCTAAGGTGGCTTATCATAGTGTTCCATTAGATTATGGAACACAAACTAGGTCTAGGAAGACCAAGGTTACTAGGGAAGTTATCCCTAAGAGTAACCAAGGTTTGTGCCAAGTGGCTAGGGTTTCAAGGAAACCTAGGGTGGCCACTAAGAAGGTTATTAGAGAGGCAATCCCTAAGGTTAACCTAGGCAAGACCAAAATGACCAAGGCTACCAAGCCTAGGAGGGTCATTAGGAGGGTATCTAGGGAGGTTATCCCTAAGGAATACCTAATTAACCCTAGGAGCTCAAATAGGTTTTGAGTTTCTAAGAGCGTGATTGACTCACGCTAGATGCGTTTAGGGTGTGCCAACCTTGATTGGATGGGTAGTTAACTCAACCATAATAAAGGCGACACTTTAGGTAATTTTCAAGGTTATGGATACCTTGGAAATAGATTTGATCTTTGATCCTAAAATATTTTAGGATGTGCCAATATATTTTTGGAATTATGAAAAATTAATTAAATTGGCACAATTTAGGATTAGAGGTCATAGTGTGCCATTTTGGGTTTTGGCACACTAGGGAGAAAAGTGATAATATGGAAAAATATATTTAATTATATTAAATGACAATTAATATTAAAATTTAAGTATTATTATACATATACTTGTTATATGACATGCTTTGTTTGTCATATAACATGTCATGACATCATGTTTATTTTTATCATTTATAAGTCATGATCATGTTTAGGATTAAGGATTAAATGTCATGTGTTTTTAGATTTAATCATATGCCATGACATCATGATCATTGGCCATGCTTAATTATTGCTATCATTATGCCATGATCATTTCATGCATTTAATTTGACTAAAATTGATTTCAGGACAATGGAATGACTTGGAGTCCCATTTATAAGAGAATCAAGTATAGTTGCGTTAGAAAAATGCATGAAACCCTAGATTAGGGAGAACAAAACCCACATCTTACATTACATTGACATGTATGTGTATTTATACACCCTAGATGCAGTGAGATGCTAGGATATGAGTGAAGTTCAAGGTGTATAGTTTTTGCATCTAGGTGAACCAAAACTCATCTTATATGAGCGGTGGATCATTGGGAAAGCTTGTGTACAAGTCATGTACATTGAGCCCAAGGAATATGATCCAAAATAAGATTTTGAAAATATTTTAAAATCACTTTAGAAAACCTTGGTGAAGTCTATCTTTTGATAGCAATCACCATTGATGAGATTGATACAAAGTGAGCTAAAACTTTGAAGTTTTTATTCACTTTTGGATTTTATATCAATTTTAATATTTTATGGGTAAAATATTTTTCTATCATTTTTCACCCATTGTATTGACTATAAGTAATATACGTATGAATTTTCATGATTTTTCGATATACGTAGAATTACTTATGATTTTCCGAATTTCATTTACGATAAATCAAAATTACGATATTTTGATTATCGATCGACCGCCTGGTGGCAATCGGTGATGAGGGTGGCAATGGCGTGGTTGGGAGAGTCGATTGCCAATGCGGTATGTTTAGCTCGTGTTCAGCTACGGTAAAGGTTCCTAATCACTCCTAACCCTAGGATATGCTTTGGGAAGCATTAGAAATGGTGAAAATCCATTGGATGTGGATTAGGAGAGTTGTTTAGAGTTTGTATCAAATTTAAGGATGGAAGAGTTCATGTTTGAACTTTGAACCTTATTTTTGATGGATTAGAGTTCCTATTGGCTTAGGGACTTCCCAAGGACATTGTTGGTGCAATGGTCAAGGGGGAGCAAGCCTTTAGGGGGAGGTATCCATCATGGGATGATGGATGGTATTACTTTTCTTCATGAGAGGGAAAATGGAATTTGAGATACCCAATTTGGAAATTGGGAGAGTGTATAGGATTGCCTCTCTTGAGCGATATGAGACTTATCACTAGGAAGATGGTAGGCATCCTAGGTATCTTTAGACCAAGGGGGAGATTGTAAGATCTCATTGGGACATGAGATATTGACCTCCTTGGAGAGAACCTTTTTGATGTTAGTCAAAAAGGGGGAGAATGTTTTGGGGAAGAATTTATTGAGAGAATGACATCAATTGGAAAATTGATGAGGATGATTGGTTTGAGTTAGATGGTCTAACTCAATGGTTTGTTTGGTTTTTGTCAAACATCAAAAAGGGAGAGATTGTTGGTGCAATCGGCCTAGGTCACAATTGATCAGGACTCGAGCTTGACTCGAGAGATGTTTTGATGTTCGACAAAAACATATGACAATGTAATTTTCATGGGAAAGTACAAGTCATGGGTACTTGGCATGGAAAGTCCAAGCATGAGTCTTGGCAATGGAAAGTCCAACATGGGTTGGCATGGAAAGTCCAAGTCTTGAGTACTTAGCATGGAAAGTTCAACATGGGTTGGAAAGGAAAAGTCCAAGCTTGAGTCTTGGCATTTGAGAAGTCTAAGAGGTTTTATATTGGTGGCGTAAAGTCCAAGTTGGAGTCTTGGCAGCATAAGTCCAATGGTTGGCGGCGTAAAGTCCAAGCAGAGTCTTGGCGGTGTAAGTCCAATGTGCCTTAGCGGTGTAGACACTGTTAGCATGACATGGCCGATGGAAGCACATGAAGGTTAGCGCAATGGATGAACAAGTCATGGATGACTTGGAGGGATCCGAGAGGCGTGAGGCTGACGGAGGTGGCTAGAAGGCTTAGGTCTAGGCTAAGGGTGGTCTAGCAAGTATGGGGGCACCATACTTGGGTTAAACCTCATGGTTGAGGTTAAAACTTCATGTTTGAGGTGTGCTAGTCGACTGGTGTCATATGACAGTCAACTGGTGTAAGTCAACTAGGGTTTGACTACGGGAAGTGCCATAGCAGTCGACTGCCATGAGGAGGGCAATCGACTGATTGGCCGAGCAGTCTACTGATCGTGTGATCAGTCGACTAGTGCTCGGGTTTTCGAGCACAGAATGGAGTCTGACTTGACTACTGGGGTAGGAAGTCGAGTGGAGGCTCTATCAGTCGACTGATGATGGATCCATTGGATCTTTCCAGCATGGATCTAGCCGTTGTCTCATGACAATAGTGGCATCAATCGACTGATGGTCCCAAGCAGTCGACTGATCGGCGATTTCTAGCACAGGTTGAAGCTTTAAATGGAGCTTGTTGAGGAGGAAAATGCCAACGATTTTTGAAGGCTTTTAGGGCGATTTGCTGCTGCAAATCAAGGACTCCTAGTGCAATTCAAGCAACCAAAGATCAAGCATTCAAAAGAGCAATTGTAAAGTAGTTTTCTTTACTTGCATTGTATTTTGTTATTGTAATTGCTTGTATCTATTTCTTATTGTTGTAAGAATACTTATACGAGGTTTCTCCGCCTCTGAGTTGTGTTGAGAAGGAGTATTTGTGATTAGTGATTGCATTGGGGTCGCTAGAGCTCGTTAGAGCTCAATTCGTGGAGTAAGAACCATTTGGTTCCCAACCACGTTAAATATTTATGTTTGCATGTTTGTCTTTTTTGTTATTGTTATTATTATCTATATTCTGCTGCGCTAACGAAGTTTGTAGACGAACGCAATTGAATTCCATCACGCTACGAAAATGAGCTATTCACCCCCCTCTAGCGTTCCAACGATCTCCTACAGCCGGTGGCCAAGGGAGGTTGGCTGGCGGCTGAGGGTGGCCCATGGGACGTCGACGGCTGGTGGATGACCGGTGGCGAGGAGAGGCAACAACTCCAATGGGCGACGGTGGCACAATGGAGGGTGACAACCACCTTGGCTTGGGCGCCAAGAAGGAGGAGAAGGGGGAAAGGAGGCTAGGGTTTCCAAAACCCTTGAACCAATTAATTCTACACGAAAAACCCTTAAGCCGTGTTTTTATAGAAAACACATTCTCCTAATGGTTATTGGTTCATAACCAAAATCCATTAACCCGCTCCAATAACTTAAGTTAAAATAAACCTTAGGAAGATAAAGGAAGCAAACCCTAATCTCCCACCTTGTTGCCACCCAAGCCACAAGCCAAACCCTAGCCGCCCAAGGGGCAAACCCTAATCCCTCCTTGGATTTCTTGCCGCCCAAACTCTTGAGAGGCAAAACCCTAATCTTCCAAGCATTAGGTTGCTACCCAAGCCTTAGCCCTCTATTTATAGAGTTGGGCTTAAGCCTCCTTTAATCTCCACCGTCGGATCTAGGGAGTTAATCTCCACCGTTGGATCTAGGGTTTCATCCCAACCGTCGGATCTAGGGTTTCATCCCAACCGTCGGATCTAGGATTTCATCCCTTCCGTCGAATCTAGAGATTTAATCTCAACCGTCGGATCTAGAGATTTAATCTCAACCGTCAGATCTAGAGTTTTATGTTCCATCATTGGATCTAGGCTCCATGAGGTTTATGTTAGGCTATGATAGGGACCATGAGGAGGAGTTGGATCTTGGCCACCCGATGGATCAGAACCACACAAACTTGATCCATCAATGATGTTCCATTCCACTAGAGGATCATCATTGAATTACCTCACCAATCCCCATAAATTAATATGGGCTCTATATATTATTTGTACATCTATCTCTCCATGTTTAAGATATCGAAAGATATCACACCAATTAATTGATTCTTGACCATCGATTAATTAACATCTAACTCGAGTAGTACCACTCAACCTTATCATCATGTTGACTAAGTCAACTGCGGGGTTTACATGATGAACCTTATGAGCTCCTCGAGGGACATCATCAACCTAATATATAGGACACGGTTTCCTCCTATAATCAGCGGCACACCATGTAAATAATATCATTTCCCAACTTCAGGGCATATTGATTTAATCCATAGAAATCTCACCCTTTGGTAAATCGAAAGAAATAAATACTAAGTACATGTGCGTTATTATATCGGGATTAGAGCATGTACAACATAATATCCGATGTCGATTCAATTATGTAGTCGACAATAAATTGAATCACCTCTATGTCGGTCTGCTCAATACACCTAAGTGTACTAGTGTAACTCTATGTTAAAGATAACACAATACCAAGCTACACTACAACCATGCCAATGGTTTGTCCAAAACCATCTTGGTTGTGAGCCTCTACTTATATTCTACAAGGGACTGATAACATGATCTTCTGTGTCACACCAAGCACCATGTTATCTACAATGTAGAGTATTAGACAATATGCACACATATAATAAATATAAAGTGCAAACAATGATCATGTGTTTCTTATTTCAAAATAAAATGTTCATCCAAAAAGAGCTAGGCTTTCAGTATACATCCCAACAATCTCCCACTTATACTAAAAGACTATGCTGTCATCACACTGCCATACATATGATTCCCTTTCCCTCCACATGCCTATCAAAGCTCTCGCTAGAAGGGCCTTAGTGAAAGGGTCTACCAGGTCATCCTCTGATGCAATCTAGGCGACAACAACTTCTACCTCCTTTACGATTTCTCGTATCAGGTGGTACTTGCGCTCTATTAATTTACTTACCTTATGGGCTCGTGGTTCCTTCGAGTTTGCAACTGCACCATTATTATCACAATAAATTGTGATATTTCTGGGCAAATCAGGAATCACATCCAAGTCCATCAGGAAGTTCCTGAACTTTGGCCATCTAAGAGGCTGCCACATACTCAGCTTCCATGGTGGAGTCCGTCACACATTTCTGCTGGACACTCCTCCATACAATGGCTCCACCTCCCAAAGTAAATACAAAACCTAAGATAGACTTACTGTTATCCCTATCAGATTGGAAATCAGAATCCGTGTAACCCACAGGGAGTAATTGGTCTGCCCGGTAAACTAGCATATAATCCCTAGTCCTTCTCAGGCACTACAATATATGCTTTACCGCAATCCAATGTCACTGTCCTGGATTACTCTGATATCTGCTGACCATGCCCATGGCATAGCAGATATCGGGTCTCGTACATAGCATCGTATACATGAGGCTTCCTACTGCTGAAGTATAAAGAACCGCCTTCATCTCCTCTATCTCCTCAAATGATCTAGGACACATCTCCTTAGATAAAGGAACTCCATGCCTGAAAGGTAGAAAACCTTTCTTGGAGTTTTGCATGCTAAAATGATCCATAATCGTGTCTATGTATGAAGCTTGGTATTAGCACACTAACCTTGATCCCAAGGATGTGTCCCACTTCTCCTAAGTCCTTCAAAACTATTTGGACAATCATACCCTTACGTCCGATAACACTCTGATATTGTTGCCAACTAACAAAATGTCATCTACGTATAGTACAAGAAATACCACTACGTTTTCGTCACATCTCTTGTATACACAAGACTCATCCGGACTTTGAATAAATCCATAAATCTGGATTTACCTCATCAAAGCGGATGTTCCAAGAACTCGAAGCTTATTTCAATCCATAAATGGACCGATTAAGCTTACATACAAGGTGCTCTTTGCCCTTAGCAATGAATTCCTCTAGTTGCTTCATATAGATGTTCTCCTCAAGACTTCCATTAAGGAAAGCTGTCTTGACATCCATCTGCCACACCTCATAATCCACATGAGCTGCTATGCATAAGAGCTCCCAGACCTGATTTGAATCCATAGATTCAATCTCAGTATTCATTGCACTTTGCAAAGATGCTTCATCTATATCTTGGATTGTCTCGTCATATGTCCAGGGATCAGGTTCATGTTCACCAGGGACCAAATCGGAAGATTCTCCCAAGAACATGAATCTATCAGGCTGTCTCACAACCCTCCCACTACGACGAGGTATCACCTGTGTATCCTCTATGACACGCAGTGCAATGACATGTGGTATATCCTCTTGTACCGGTGGTACTGAAGTCGGGACTTCCCCTGTCAACTCCTCAAGAACAATCCTACTCGTGGGCTTGTGGTTCATCACATAGTCCTCATCTAGAAATCTGGCATTCGTACTAACGATCACCCTCTGATCTTTAGGACTATAAAACAAACCACCCTTCATTCCCCTAGGATAGCTAACAAACAAGCGCACTTCTGTACGAGGTTCCAACTTACCAGCATCAGCCTTCAGCACATGTGCTGGACTCCCCCATATCCGAATATGTCTTAGACTAGGCTTTCGCCCAGTCCAAAACTCTGTGGGAGTAGAAGGCACTGATTTAGATGGAACCAAGTTTAGAATGTACACCGCTGTATCTAGAGCATATCCCCAGAACGAATCTGGCAAGTCAGAATAACTCATCATCGATCTAACCATCTCCATAAGAGTCCTATTCCTTCGCTCTGCTACACCGTTCTGTTGGGGTGTGCCAGGTGTAGACAATTGGGATTGAATCCCAACCTCTGATAAGTAGTTCCTAAACTCTCCCAAGAGGTACTTACCATAACGATCAGATCGTGGTGTCATCCATATCTTGAATAATCATCTATGAAAGAGACGAAATATTCGAGACTACCTCTTGCCTAGATAGTCATAGGACCACACAAATCAGAATGAACCATTCCTAACACATCTTTGGCTCTATACCCCTTGGCCTAAAAAGGCCTCTCGGTTATTTTACCTTCCAAGCAAGATTCGCAGGTTGGGAGATCCTCCACCACTAATGAACCCAAAGGTCCATCAGGTATCAACCTTTGAATTCTACTCAGGTTAATATGACCAAGCCTTAGATGCCAAAGATATGTTTGGTTCATCTTCGAAGGTTCTTTTCTCTTATTAGAATTAGAAGATGAGTTATAAACTTCAATTTGCATCGTGGGAGGTTTTTGGTTCAAGTGTTTACAAATTTCCTATCAATGTACCTGAACAGATATTTTCCCTATTCCTTTTTATAACAACTCTGTCATTAAAAGAAATAGAATATCCATCCATAAACAATTTAGAAATCGAAATTAAATTCTTTCTAAATAAAGGTACATAAAGGGAATTTTTCAGAACCAAAATTTTATTTTTCTTAAGAGATAAATAAAACTTCTCCCACTGCAATAGCCGCCACCTTCATGGCATTGCCCAAGTAAATGGTAATCTCCCCTTTAGCTAATCGTCGGGTTTCTTGGAACCCCTGCAAAGTGTTACAGATATGATTAGTGGCTCTCGTATCTACACACCAGGTGCCAGTAGATAATGCCTCTAACCATGTTTCAACGACTGGACCAAAGGATATACATTTGTTCTTGCTTCGGATTGGGATAATCCTTCTTCTTATGTCCAGTCTTCTTACAAGTGTAGTACTTGCCTTTCGGCTTCTTCACTCCTCCCTGAGATCCTCCCACCACCTTTGCTCCACCTTGTTTCTCCTTCTTCTTGCCTTTCGGCTTAGAAGTAGAAACCTTTTTGAGCAACCATGGCTTGAGGACACTCTTTGAAGAGTGCATACTTGTACTTCTTAGCAGATAAGACAATATGTAGATTCTTTTCAAATCAACATTATTTGGGTACAGTAAGTTTATTTCCTTTAGTATCATAGTAAGTGGACTGAAAGTCATTTTTGAAAATCCTAAGAATCACAATGATCAAAATATTAGATTTCAAATATTATTGATTCCTCAAAATAATAAAATTCCCAAATCAACCAACACCTCAAAACACCGAGAATATCGCATGCCACGATAGTTTGGACGTATACGAATTCTACATTTGTAAGAGGAGGTTTTACCCATTAATTTTACTATCTTGTCAACCTTACTTTTTGACAAATAAAATTAATAGTTGGTTCCTCTTTGGCCCTATAAATAAAAGCAGTGACTCCGATAGGGAGGATACTTTTTATTTGCATCTAAGTGTGCACCATTACACGATACTAAGGGAACTATCTCGGATTATGTGCCTTACCGATGTGGAAGTACACACGCTCCTAAATAATTTCCTATAACCATTATTTGACCTAGTGATCCACAAACAAACTCATCCGATGGGGAGGAAGGCACTCAGAGCTGACACGCAAGTTTGTTGCATCACACGTCAAATTGTAATGGAGGCCGCGGGAATTAATTAAAATATCCCTCTCCCACTTAATAAATTGAAAATGAGGAATTTTCAAGCACACACAACATGCATATCACATAGATCATTACTGTAGATTTCAAAAAATTATTGATTCCTCAAACAATAAAA
Organism: Wurfbainia villosa; assembly: GCA_025175895.1. Classification (NCBI taxonomy): domain Eukaryota; kingdom Viridiplantae; phylum Streptophyta; class Magnoliopsida; order Zingiberales; family Zingiberaceae; genus Wurfbainia; species Wurfbainia villosa. Next base: position 19,780,204 of record CM046004.1, on the reverse strand, counting down.
TTTTGAAATCAACCAACACTTCAAAACACCGAGAATATCGCATGCCACGATAGTGTGGACGTATACGAATTCTACATTTGTAAGAGGAGGTTTTACCCATTAATTTTATTATCTTGTCAACCTTACTTTTTGACAAATAAAATTAATAGTTGGTTCCTCTTTGGCCCTACAAATAAAAGCAGTGACTCCGATGGGGAGGATACATTTTATTTGTATCTAAGTGTGAACCATTACATGATACTAAGGGAATTATCTCGGATTATGTGTCTTACCGATGTGGAAGTACACACGCTCCTAAATAATTTCCTATAACCATTATTTGACCTAGTGATCCGCAAACAAACCCATCTGTTGGGGAGGAAGGCACTCAGAGCCGACACGCAAGTTTGTTGCATCACATGTCAAATTGTAATGGAGGCCACGAGAATTAATTAAAATATCCCTCTCCCACTTAGTAAATTGAAAATGAGGAATTTTCAAGCACACACAATATGCATATAAAACAAATCAGCAATAAATATGGAAAAAATCAGAATTTTTCCAACTATTATGGCATTGTTCTCCAATATGCGTCCCGTCGTGTCGCCACCTCGTTCGCTCCACCTTTTCCGTGCGCAAGCCACAAAAGAGATCCGAGCCGAGATATATCATTTTAATTTACATCCATCGATCCTATACTCCACGAAGGAGTGTACAAACTATCTAGATCGAAAGTAAACTAAAATGATCAGCTAAACAATGCCGTATTTAATTACAAAAATTAAATACTAATCTAGCCTCGTCAACCCCGAGGATTCAAATGATATACATACAATCACACACAAACAATCACATACACACATATAGCCATAATAGTCGGATCTTATGCCTGCAACCAAAAAAGTTAGCCTACGCACATCCTACTATTATCCGGCATACTCAATATATGATATGTGCATGAAAGTAACCGAATCCAAAACACACAAAATCGAAAACCGTGGCTCTGATACCATTTGTTGGGAATTGCTTCGGAGGCTCGTCGGCTCCCATGTCCCCGGATTAAAATTTTCACTAATGAAAACTAATCCGGATGGGATGAGTTTCCTAAGCACAACCAATTCGTCGTCGTGCTAACGACTCGAGCAATCGCTTGAACAAACTTGTTGTTCAAGCAATCAACTCTTCTAGTCGGTTAGCTGCAGAAGAGACGACGGACGGATCGCCGATTTTTGTGTTTATCTTCGGGGTCCATGATTATACAAATACATACAAATGTAAACTAGTATAATCAACACATACTAAGATAAGGAACATAATAATAAGAACATGCAAAGATCAATAATAAAAGTTGTAAAACTTTTATACCTCTCGATCTTCTACCGTATGTTCTAACCTCCTTGTAGACTTCGTGTGGGTGAAGATCCTCCACAAGTTGAAGCCTCCTAGATCACGTTCTTCCCTTCCTTGCTCGCTCCGAACAAAGAGAAGAACCAAACAAAACTCCTTCTCCTATCTAGAACCAACCACCAAGCCAAGGAGCTTGATATAGCCGCCGGCCAAGGAGAAGAGGAGGAATAGGTTGAGCGCCGGCCAAGGTAGAGGGGAAGATGGAGTGGGCGCCGGCTACACCTTAGGAAGAGAAAGGAAGCAAACCCTAATCTCCCACCTTGTTGCCGCCCAAGCCAAAACCCTAACCTTAATCCTTTGGGCGCCGGCCAAAGCAAGGAGGAAGATGGAGTGGGCGCCGGCTACACCTTAGGAAGAGAAAGGAAGCAAACCCTAATCTCCCACCTTGTTGCCGCCCAAGCCACAAGCCAAACCCTAGCCGCCCAAGGGACAAACCCTAATCCCTCCTTGTATTTCTTGCCGACCAAACTCTTGAGAGGCAAAACCCTAATCTTCCAAGCATTAGGTTGCCGCCCAAGCCTTAGCCCTCTATTTATAGAGTTGGGCTTAAGCCTCATTTAATCTCCACCGTCGGATCTAGGGATTTAATCTCCACCGTCGGATCTAGGGTTTCATCCCAACCGTCGGATCTAGGGTTTCATCCCATTCGTCGGATCTAGAGATTTAATCTCAACCGTTGGATCTAGAGATTTAATCTCAACCGTCGGATCTAGAGTTTTATGTTCCATCATTGGATCTAGGATCCATGAGGTTTATGTTAGGCTATGATAGGGACCATGAGGAGGAGTTGGATCTTGGCCACCCGATGGATCGGAACCACACAAACTTGATCCATCAATGATGTTCCATTCCACTAGAGGATCATCATTGAATTACCTCACCAACCCCCATAAATTAATATGGGCTCCATATATTATTTCTACATCCATCTCCCCGTGTTTAAGATATCAAATATTCGTCAATTAATTGATTTACTGACCATCAATCAATTAACATCTAACTCCTCGAGTAGTACCACTCAACCTTATCATCATGTTGACTAAGTCAACCTGCTGGGTTTACATGATGAACCTTATGAGCTCCTCAAGGGGACATCATCAACCTAATATATAGGACACGGTTTCCTCCTATAATCAACGACACACCATGTAAATAATATCATTTCCCAACTTACCGGGCATATTGATTTAATCCATAGAAATTTCACCCTTTGGTAAATCAAAGAAATAAATACTGAGTACATGTGCCCGTTATTATATCGGGATTAAGAGCATGTACAACATAATATCCGAGGTCCGATTTAATTATGTAGTCAGCAATAAATTTAATCACCTCTATGTCGGTCCTGCTCAATACACCTAAGTGTACTAGTGTAACTCTATGGTTAAGACAAACCAATACCAAGCTACACTATAACCATGCCAATGGTTTGTCCAAAACCATCTTGGTTGTGAGCCTCTACTTATATTCTACAAGGGACTGATAACATGATCTTCTGTGTCACACCAAGCACCATGTTATCTACAATGTAGAGTATTAGACAATATGCACACATATAATAAATATAAAGTGCAAACAATGATCATGTGATTCTTATTTCAAAATAAAATGTTCATCCAAAAAGAGCTAGGCTTTCAGTATACTTCCCAACATATTGGTCATCTATAATTAACCATTAATTATAGAACGATCATGAGTGGCACCTAGTAGTACATCATGATCCCCAATTAACCAAAAAATCAATAGTTCATCCCAAAACCTTTTCTGAAACCCTTCAGCAACTACAATGAATCATGCCTCATTCCTTTCACTCATCTTATACCCACTTGGTTTAGGACATGGTCTATTGTGTCAGTCCCCACAAGGCTAACTACATCACACTTAGCCAAAGTATTACTTCCTCGTCCTCCAAATTCTAGTTACTGCACATGTATCCAATAGTACCTTACTCTAAACATGTAATACTTTGGCCAAAGACTTTAGTAACAATCTGACGAGAGTCCATAGGGTATATATCTCTTCACAAGGAGCGATGAATCCTCTGTAGGCTATTCAAACACCTTCGACTACTTCGACTTATACCCAATCATCCCGGGTCCACATCTCCTCAGAGATGCTTGCTTAAGATGTTAAAGCATAAGTCTTCATGACCAAGATGACTTGAATACCGTAAGTCGAAGGAACATCGCACTTAAGCAACTGTAAGAACTTTATTAACATATCCATATATGCAGATAACCATATGAAGTCTTACAGCTGGTCACTCCAATGAACTAGTTACCATAACTAGCATCCACGATTAACTCCGGACATCCCAATGTCTCCAGCCAGTGAGAAACAGCTGTTTGGACAAACCAAAGAGTATACCTCGTACTAATCTCAACAGAATCGATGGCGTCCGAATCCATCAATTCATCGACTAGGGATAATTCTAATACATCACAATTACACATGTAGAGATACTCACTAGTTGTGATCCAATCAAAAATTCTATCATGCTATGAATCGTATTGCTGACATTCAGTAAATGAGTTTAAGATCCAATCAAATATATGAAAACACATATACTCAAATAGTGAATCTTCATTTATCAAATAAATGGAACAACCATAAGGCGATTTCCTTAGGACACCTCTCATATATATTACTAACAAACTTCCACTTGGCCTAATGCTAATCTCCATGGTATCCAATACCATAAGCTCTAACATGACCCTCAATCTTACTTTTAGGTAAGACCTTAGTTAAAGGGTCTGCTAAGTTCCTTTTAGTGGGAATCTTCTCGATTTGTATTTCCTTTCTATTGATGATCTCCCTGATCAGATGATAGCGGCGAAGCACATGTTTAGATCATTGATGAGACCTTATCAAGTTCAAAGATGAACTTCTCGATCCAAACTGCACCTTTGCTGCTTCCAAAGCTGCAATGTATTCTACCTCAGTGGCAAATCCCGCTATAGTGTCTTGCTTGGAACTTTTCAAAATTATTGTGCCTCCATTTAAGGTAAATACGTACCCAAAATGAGACCTGGAATCATCCTTGTCTGTCTGGAAGTTGGCATCCATATACCCACGTATTACCATATCACCTTCTCCATATAATAGGAACACATCCTTAGTTCTGTTAGGGCAATCAACCCATGTGATATGGTTTTGATGTGTGTGGCAAAGGGTTTAAGTTAGGTTGTTATTGTTTTGATATGTGCGTTGGAGTCTTGCAGGACTTAGTAATTCGCACATGGAGCTTTGGCAAGTTTCACCAACTCACAACCTCATGCTTGAGTCGGCGAAGGAGCATTGCGAAGCCATATTCTTGATGCATCTGAGGAACCGCCGAATGAGATGACTTAAAGCAAAACCAAGGAAGTAGACTTTGAGGGCAAGAGACGCAAAGGAGCATTGTGAAGTCGTGTGCTTGGTGCTACCGAGGGGTGTGGCTGCGAACGAAAAGAGCTTCGGCGAGGGACTTCAAGTGAGATGAGAGAATGAGTGAAATGTAAGTAGCTCATTAGGTGAACTTGGCCGAATGACTAAGTGTCGGAGGCTCAACCAAGAGGGTTGAGGTTTTACCCTACCGTCGGATGCTCAAACAGATGTAAAGTTTGAGGTTTACCCGACATCAGTCGACTACCATGTCATGGCAGTTGACTGCTCCAAGTCGACTATGACTCGACTAGTGTTCGAGTCTAGTTTATGTGTCATCAATCGACTGCCACAGGTTGGTAGTCGACTGTCGAGACCATCAGTCGACTGGTCGCAAGAGTTTCGAGCACAGAATGTTGATCAGTCAAGTGCTCGCTTCCGGCACTCGACTGATAGCTCCATTAATCGACTGATGGGATGATCAATCAACTGATGTGGGAGCCATTGGATGAAATCCAACGTGGAAGAAGTCATTATTGGGCAATGGCTACAGGGGAAATCGACTGATCGGGGCATCAGTCGACTGCCAGTGGCTAACGGGAAGAAAACAACCTTCTTTATTTATAGAGAAGGTGTGGACTTTTGGATAGCTAATGCTCTAACTGATCATCCAAGTGCCCTACAAGCTTCCAACTCTTTCTCTTGTTCTTATTTCAAATCTATTGTAAGAAAGAGTGTTTGTGTTGTAAGAAGGTTTACCTCCACCTTGCTTTGGCTAAAAGGAGAGACTATATTGGATTGGTTTCGAAGTGATTCACCGGAGACGAATTGGGTCATGGATTAGCGGAGAGGTCGTTAACCACGTTATATCGGTTTGTTAGCATTGCCTTTGTATTGTCTTTACATTTCCGCTTGCGCTAATTATACTTGTAGGCAATTAACTAAACGACTTCCACTGTACGAAGAAAGAGGGCTATTCACCCCCCTCTAGCCGGCCACCAACGTTCCAACAAGTGGTATCAGAGCCAAGACACTTGTTACCGGACTAACCGCCACAACAAGCACAACAAATACGATGGCCGGCTCCAACATTCATCCATCGAAGTTTGAAGGAGAATTCGCTTTGTGGAAAAAGCGAATAGAGGTATTTTTCGAGACCTATTTTGATATAATGCTCACTGTGGAAAACGGTTTCAAAGTTCCTAGGGATGAAGAGGTGGAGCCACTAGAGAAGTCAAGGTGGGAAAAGAAACAAAGGGAGGAGCACTTGGCAAACTCAAAAGCCAAGCATCACTTGTACAACGTACTCCCCCAACAAGAGATCAACCGGATTGGGGAGTGCTCAAGTGCCAAGGAGATGTGGGAGAGATTGGTGGAACTCCATGAAGGCACTTCCGAGGCCAAGCTTGCAAGAAGAGATCTCCTTCGCTCCCAATTAAGCAACATCAAACTCGAAAAGGGAGAGAAGGTAAATTCTTTACATTCTAGGTTTAAAGAAATTTTGATTGGACTAATGAGTATAGGAGAAAAACTCTCCAACCAAGATATGGTAATGAAGGCTATAGATGCCTTTACCCGGTCATCGAAATGGAGCTCAATGGTAGGCTCCTTCTACATCTCAAAGAACCTAGAAGTTAGCACCTTAAAGGAGTTTTTCTCAACCATGGAGCTCCATGAAACAAGGCTTGAGGGAGTAATTGAAGAATCAAGCATCAAGCCATCAAGGGGAGTGGCACTAGTAGCCAACAAGGGAAAGAAGAAGATGGAGACTCCCTCCTCCTCTGATGAAGCATCCTCCTCATCCTCCATGAATAGAAATGAAGATGCTTATATGGTAAGGAAGGTAAGGCGTGCTTTAAGAAATTTAAAATTTAACAAATCTTATGATAGGAGAAGGCACAAGAGGAAGATAATTTGCTATAATTGCCAACAAGAGGGACATATAAGAGATGAGTGTCCCCTCTTGAACAAGAGCAAAGAAGAGAGGAGGAAGAAAGAAGAAAAGAAGAAGGGGAGTAAGAGAAAGGAAGAAGAGAAGAAGGCCAAAGAAAAGGGGAAGGCCAAAGCACTCAAAGCAAGGACATGGGATGATCCTTCATCATCATCATCGGAGGAAGAAAATGCATTTGTCACAAACCTTGCCCTAATGGCAATAGAAGATTTGGACACCTCCTCCTCCGAAAAAGAAGAAGCAATCTCAAGTGAGGAGAGCTCAAGTGAAGGGGGAGGCTCATCATCATCCTCTTCATCCGAAGAAGAAGACATGGAAACTATGGTAATAAATCTTTCTCCACAGAAAATAGTTTCCATGATTTCTAGCTTAACTAGGGATTTATTTAGGGCTAAAAAGAAAAATAAGAGCATGCTAGATGAAATTAAGGCCCTAGAAGAAAAATTAGAACAAGCATGTTTAAATATTAATGATAATATTTCTTCTAGTTTTGATAATACATGCTGACATGATAACTACATGCCTTTTGATGTTAATGATGCAAGCATTGAAGAAAATAGGGCTTTAAGAGAAAAGATAGACCATTTGACTAAGGCCCTAGAAAAATTCACCATAGGCTTCAATACCTTGAACATGATCATAGGGAGCCAAAGGGCAAGCTTCAATAGGAAAGGCCTAGGTTACAAGGGTAATAAAAATGAAAAAACCTATAAATGCCTAATTGCTAGGGGTCAAGCCAAAAATAAAACAATTGCTAGAAAATGAATCCCTAAAGAATATTTAGTGAACCTCATAGGAAAGAACTTGTATTGGGTTCCTAAATCCATCCTTAAGGGTTAGAAAAACCCTAGGATAGTCAACCATAAGGATTTTACTTATATCATATTACTTTGTTGATTTAGGATGATCGGGACTTAATTTTTGAAACAGTGTTGGGTGATGATAATGCACCCATAAATAGTTTAAATCATGCTTTGGGTGATACTTGACTTATTATCATGATTTTATACCTAATGCATAATTACAAATTGATTGTTACATTTGTTTCATGATCATAATGAGAAATCAATGCATATATGTTTTTATGATCATGTGGTATGTTAGAGTGATACTTAACTTTGTGAATTTCATGAATTTGAATGTTAAGTATATAAATACCTTTAGGAACATCTCACACTCACCATAAGGAAAACCTTGATTGAAAACTTAGCATGGGTGAGATGTTAGGATGATACTAATGGTCCACTAATGCCTATGGCATTTAGATGGTCATTTAAAGTATCAAAATAGTAATAATAGACCAACTATGGGGAAAGCTTATGTTTAATTCATAGACATATTTCCCAAAGATCATGGTTGGATATTTCATATGTTTTCAAAACCATTCCTTACTTTAAAATCTGTGTTTTCATGTTTTGAAACAATCTAAAGCAAAACTAGGTGTTAAAATTGATACAAACTTGATCAAATACTAGTGGTTTTTGAAACTTTTGAATTTTTGGCAAATCATTGAAAATATAAGAAATTTTTATGAAAACTCATTTTTCACTGATAAAGGACTTTAAAAGGAATGTGTTTTCAAAATTTCACAATTTTTCAAATTTTTTGGAATTTCTGGTGCATTTCTGAATTTCGTTTTGAAAATCAGAAATAATTTAATGAGTGCCGATCAGTAGTCCTGAACGATCGTGATGTACTATGCACGATGGAGTGTTTTAACTTATTTTTGTTTAATTTTTGGTCATTTTTGTTCCCTAGACTTGATGTTATGTGTTTATGACATTTGGAAAATGTTTTAGATGGTGTCAAAGGGGGAGAATTGATAAGGTTTAAGTTAATCATGCTAAAAGGGAAAATTTAGCATGTCTTAAGGGGAAGTTGCATGTTTAAGGGGGAGTTTTGATGCTCATATTATTTACATGCTTTCCTTGCTTATGTTGTTATTGTTATTTATTTTACCTAACTTAAACGGATTGCCACAGATCAAAAAGGGGGAGATTGTTAGGGCAATCAACCCATGTGATATGATTTTGATGTGTGTGGCAAAGGGTTTAAGTTAGGTTGTTATTGTTTTGATATGTGCATTGGAGTCTTGCAGGACTTAGTAATTCACGTATGGAGCTTTGGCAAGTTTCACCAACTCACAACCTCGTGCTTGAGTCGGCGAAGGAGCATTGCGAAGCCGTACGCTTTATGCATCCGAGGAATCGTCGGACGAGATGACATGAAGCGAAGCCAAGGAAGCAGACTTTGAGGACAAGAGATGCGAAAGAGCATTGCGAAGTCGTGCGCTTAGTGCTGCCGAGGGACGTGGCCGCGAATGAAGAGAGCTTCAGCGAGGGACTTCAAGTGAGATGAGAGAATGAGTGAAATGTAAGTAACTCATTAGGTGAACTTGGCCGAATGGATAAGTGTCGGAGGCTCAACCAAGAGGGTTGAGGTTTTACCCTACCGTTAGATGCTCAAACAGATGTAAAGTTTGAGGTTTACCCGGCATCAGTCGACTATCATGTCATGGCAGTCGACTGCTCCAAGTCGACTGTGACTCGACTGGTGTTCGAGTCTGGTTTCTGTGCCATCAGTCGACTGCCGAGACCATCAGTCGACTGATGATGGCATCAGTCGACTGGTCGCAAGGGTTTCGAGCACAGAATGTTGATCAGTCGAGTGCTCGCTTCCGACACTCGACTGATAGCTCCATCAGTCGACTAATGGGATGATCAATCGATTGATGTGGGAGCCGTTAGATGAAATCCAACGTGGAAGAAGCCGTTATTGGGCAACGGCTACGAGGCGATCGGTGATCGAGGCATCGAAACCTTCTCTATTTATAGAGAAGGTGTGGGCTTTTGGATGGCTAATGCTCTAACTGATCATCCAAGTGACCTACAAGCTTCCAACTCTCTCTCTTGTTATTTCAAATCTATTGTAAGAAAAAGTGTTTGTGTTGTAAGAAGATTTACCTCCACCTTGCTTTGGCTAAAGGGAGAGTCCATATTGGATTGGTTTTAGAGTGATTCACCGGAGGCGAATCGGGTCATTGATTAGCGACGAGCCGTGAACCACGTTATATCGGTTTGTTAGCATTGCCTTTGTATTGTCTTTATATTTCCACTTGCGCTAATTATACTTGTAGGCAATTAACCGAATGACTTTCACCGTACGAAGAAAGAGGGCTATTCACCCCCCTCTAGCCGACCACCAACGTTCCAACAAGTTCTTCTTAAGTATTTAAGGATTGTCTTAATAGCCGCCCAATGATCCATTCCTGGATCAAACTAATATCTGCTTGTGACACTCAAAGCATACGATACATCGGACCTCGTACATAACATAGCATACATGATAGATCCTATTGCGGATGCATAGGGAATCTTACTCATGCAAATCCTCTTGTCTTCTGTGCGCAGACACATAGACTTCGAAAGGTGTATCCCATGCCTGATGGGAAGGAAACCTATCTTGGATTCCGATATGCTAAATGTCTTTAGCACTCGGTCTATATATGTTGACTGCGAAAGACCAAGCAACCATTTCAATCTATCTCTATAGATCTTGATCCCGAGGATGTTGGTCGCTTCTCCCAGGTCTTTCATGGAGAATATTTTAGATAACTAAATTTTAACTGACTATAAGACAAAAACATCATTTCCTATAAGTAATATGTCATCGACATACAATACTAGGAGCACGATTGCACTCCCACTAACCTTCTTATACACACAAGGTTCATCCGGATTTTGTAAGAAATCAAACCTTTTGATTGCCTCATCAAAAATGATATTTCAGCTCCTGGATATTTGCTTCAATCCATATATGGACCGTTGAAGTTTGCATACTTTGGTTTTATCAACCGATGTGAAACCCTCAGGTTGTATCATATACACATCCTTGAGTAGGTCTCTATTGAGGAAAGTCATTTTCACATCCATCTGTCATATCTCATAATCATAATGAGCCGCTATGGCCAGGAGCATCCGAATGGATTTAAGCATAGCAACTGGTGAATAGGTTTCGTCATAATCAACACCTTGCTTTTGACGATAGCCTTTCGCCACTAATCTAGCCTTATAGGTAATCACATTACCATCCATGTTGGTTTTCTTCCTGAAAACTCACTTGCACCCTATAGGCTTAATACCTTCAGGTGGGTTCACCAAGTTCCAAACTTGATTTTCATACATAAAATCCATTTCCGACTTCATGGCTTCAAGCCATTTGTCCCTTTCTGAACTTTTCAGAACTTCTTCATAATTGGTAGCTCCTCATCGTCAATGAGTAACACGTCGTTCGATTCACTTACGAGAAATCCATATATCTCAGGAATGTTGCATGTCCTACTAGATCTACGAAGATGTAGTGTCACAATAAGTTCAACTGATGTCTCATCACTATGAGTTATAGGTCGAGGTGCTTGACTAGGTATCTCAATGTCTATTGGATTCTCTTGAACCTCCTCAAGTTCAACAACGCTCCCACTGTTTTCTTGCAAGAGAAACTCTTTCTCTAGAAACACAGCATGCCTTGAAACAAACACCTTTTGTTCCACAGGATGATAGAATTGGTAACCCCTCATTCCCTTAGTGTATCCAATAAATAGACATTTATCAGACTTAGCATCCAGTTCGTCTGATACAGTCCGCTTCACATAAGAAGGATAACCCCATATCTTCAAGTAAGATAAATGAGGTTTCTTACTATTCCATAGCTCATATGGAGTAGTAGAGACTACCTTGGTCGAAACTCTATTTAACAAGTAAACAACAGTCTGAAGTGCATAGCCCCAAAAGGACTTGGGAAGATTCGCGTGATTCATCATCAACCTAACCATGTCCAACAAGGTTCAGTTTCGCCTCTCATATACACCATTATATTGTGGTGTATATAGCGGAGTTCATTGAGACAATATACCATTGTCCCTTAGATAATCTAGAAATTCTTGACTCAAGTATTCACCACCTCGATCCGATTGAAGTATTTTAATACTCTTGCCAAGTTGTTTCTCTACTTCATTTCTGAATTCTTTGAACCTTTCAAAGGCTTCAGACTTGTGTTTCATCAAGAACACATACCCAAACCGTGAGTGATCATCGGTGAAGGTAATGAAGTAGTTATAGCCTCCTAGAGCTTGAGTTGACATAGATCCGCATATATCAGTATGTATTAGACCAAGCAACTCTCCCACCAGTTCACCTTTTCCCGTAAAAGGTAACTTAGTCATCTTGCCTTTTAAGCATGATTCGCATGTATCGTATGAATCTAAATCAAACGATTCCAGAATTCCACATCAGTTTAATTCGGACATGCATTTCTTGCTCACATGGGCAAGACGACAATGCCACATGTAGGAGTCTAATTGATTATCTTTTCGAGCATGCTTATTGCTCGCTTCGATATTGAGAATGTCACTGGATACGTATATACCATTGCACAATGTTCCAATACCATAAAGAACACCATTCAAAGCTATATAACAACAATTATTACTATAAGTCAAATGGTACCCATTTCAATTTAAACAAGAAATAGAAATGATATTCTTTATCAACGAAGGAACATAAAAGCAATTGTCCAGTTCTAAGACAAGTCCTGTAGGGAGTCTCAACAAATATGTTCCGATGGCGAGTGCAGCAACCTTTGCTCCATTCCCAACATGAAAATTTGACTCTCCCTTGACGAGTCTTCTTCAATTCCTTAGCCCATGTATGTCATTACATATATGTGAGCCACACCCAGTATCCAATATCCAAGTGTTTGAGGAAAAAGAATGACAATCAATAATGAAGATATCTGAAGAAGATGAGACATTTGATGTCTTATTATTCTTCACGGACTCAAGATAAATCTTACAGTTTCTTCGCCAATGGCCCTCCTTGCCACAATGATGGCAAATGCCCTTTTGAGCTGGTTCTTCCTTTTTAGTCTTTTTCTTCTTCCTCTTCTGTTGTTCCTTTGACTTCCTCTTAGAACCTTTCTTCGAGGAATCAACTAACAGCACCGTCCCCTGCTCATGCTTCAAAGAAGGCTCCACAATCTTCAGCATGTTGAGCAGTACCACAGATGAACCTTCTTGTATCTCAGAGGTGAAGAGGAGCTTGGAGACTTCGAACCTTTCGGATCTCACTTGCTCACCAAACAACTCATAAAGATTAAAGACTATGGTATGAGCATCCATATGCTCATGCTGCTTCAGCAGCTCAGGTACCATCGTGGCTAGCATGATGCAACTCATTAATTCATAATCACTCACATGTTTCTGATAGGCCAACAATTGGTCTAAAGTTGCGTCATCACTATGACGGGCAGAAAGAGGCTCTTCAAGGATATACGCAAGCTTTTCCACCTTGAGAACAATTCTCAAGTTTCTAAGCCAGTCCAAGAAGTTCGGCCCAGTCAATTTATTCGAATTAAAAATAGAGCACAAATTCAAAGACATCATGATCAAGTGATTAACCTAGAAATACAAATCAAGCATATATGATAAAATGATTTTTAAATGCATCAACATACATTTACAAAATCCCATTCATTTTTTTAATTTCAAAAACCCTCAAAATTAATTCGGAAGATCATAGGTCCATCTCCGAATGGGTTGATATCCAACATAGATAAGAACAACCTTAGAGAGAGTCCAACAAGTCATTCTTAACTACGATGGTAGGCATCAAGTATACCAATTGCATATCACATATATGCAACTATCATAATATGCTATCAACTAATTGAATGTTCACACATACATCGGGTTGTTAACTCATTAACAAGTATGCATCATATGCATAGCACCCAACTTCACCTCCCTTCACATCGACCTTGGAGAGAGTCCAACAAGCCGATGCTCCAGGTTAAAGCCAACTCATTAATCAAGAAATAGTTTTAATATGATTAGAGCACATTCAACCAATTAGCCAGGCTTGGAGAGAGTCCAACAAGCCAAACTAACGATTGACCTTTGACTCTTACCATATTAGTAATAAACTATTCCAATAGTTTGAACATGTTCAAGTTCGAGCCGGGCTTGGAGAGAGTCCAACAACTCAAACAAGAAACGAAACTCTGGTTCTAACCATATTAATGGAAGGTGTAGGCTTTAATGTTGTGTAAGGGATTTAACGTCTCATTCTCTTTGCATGCAAATAACTATTATCTACATGGCATGACACACATGACATACATCTACATGTCACGACATGCATGACATAATGATATGCATCTAAAGCAATTACATAGCATACAATTATGGCATGTACTAATAGTTTCCTTATTTGTTATAATTATTTTGGAAATAAAATATGTTTTAGATTTGATTTCCCAAATCAAATCATGATTAAATTAGGAAATAAATTTCCAAATCTAATCACATATTTTATTTATGGAAATTGTTAATTAAGGAAAGTCAAATTTAATTTAGGAAATAAATTTCCTAAATTGTAATTTTTTAATCATATTAGGATATTTCCAATTTGAATTTCCTTATTTGTGGTAACTATTTATGGAAATAAAATATATTTGAGATTTGATTCCCAAATCAAATCATGATTAAATTAGGAAACAAATTTCCAAATCTAATCATATATTTTATTTATAGAAAGTTTTAATATCCATAAATACTTCTAAACTTTCTAAAAGTAGAAAATTTCCATAAATACTTCTATACTTTTCAAAAGTAGAAAATTTCCATAAATACTTCTAAACTTTCCAAAAGTAGAAAATTTTCATAAATACAATTATGACTATCGCAAAACAATTTTACGATTATGTCGGAACACAGCGTGACTCTGATACCATTGTTGCGTTTCCCCGGCACCATGGCGAGTGTGTTCGAATACGTTTCGTAAACATGCACACAACGGAAGTAATAAATCTAATTTATTACAACACGCACATCACACACATGCAGGATACAACATATGTAGACATAATCTCTATTTAAAATTTTACAATAAAAGGAAACATATACTAGGTATACCTGACGGATCACATGTAGCGGGAATGACATCAACCGTAGCGACCCTCGCTAGAATCGCCTCTATCCGTATCCATGATGAATATCGTCGGGATAGCTTCACAAAGCCACGAGCCTCATCTTTGCAAAAGTCACTAGCCTCGAGTCGAAGATGATGTGATCCGAGAGACGATCACAATCCGAAATAAATTCAGATCTCAAAATGAATTTCACAAACTCGCTTGTCGGAAGTGGTTTTCATCAATCGTTTGACGAAAACTTAACCCTCCACCTATGAGGATTGTTGGAGATCCAATCCCCAGCAAGTAGACCACTGTCGGAGCACAAAACACCGACCAAATGGCCTCTCCACATGAAGGAGATCAAGTTGTCAAAAACTGGACAGCTTGTTGTGGAGGAAGAAGGGGTTGGCCAAAGGCTTGGCCGGTTACTCCTTGGTCACCGGCGACCAAGGGAGGTTGGTCGGCGACTGAGGGTGGCCGAAGAGACGTCGATGGCTAGTGGATGTCCGATGGTGAGGAGAGGCATATGCTCCAAGGGGCGGCAGCGGCACAAAGGTGGGCGACAACCACCTTGGCTTGGGCGGCAAGAAGGAGGAAAGTAGGCTAGGGTTTCCAAAACCCTTGAACCGATTACTTCTACACTAAAAACCCTTAAACTGTGTTTTTATAGAAAATAAATTCTCCTAACGATTATTGGTTCATAACCAAAACCCATTAACTCGCTCCAATAACTTAAGTTAAAATAAACCAAATATCGTTGGTCTATTTTAAGTTAAAGTGAACCGAACCAATTTTGGTTCATTCGTTTAAAACAAACCAAACCACTTTGGTTTATTTTCAACCATTAGATTAGAACCAAACCAATTTGGTTCATCCATCATGTCTTCAAAAGACACGATCCATCCATGCTTCCAATGCGACTGAAACCATTTCATACTCGCTCTTTGTTTGGTCCAACCAAACCTAGTCTCTCTCAATCTGAGAATCCTATTATCAAACTCATTTTAAATCCTTCAGATAATGCTCGTTGTGTGTGTGACCAAATAGGTTCCCAGTTTATGTTGATCATCTATAATTAAACATTAATTATAAAATTATCATGAGTGGCACCTAGTAGTACATCATGATCCCCAATTAATCGAAAAATCAACGGTTGATCCCAGAACATTTTCTGAAACCCTTCAGCAACTACAATGAATCATGCCCCATTCCTTTCACTCATTTTATACCCATTTGGTTCAGGACATGGTCTATTGTATCAGTCCCCACTAGGTTAACTACGACACACCTAACCCAAGTATTACTTTCTCGTCCTCCGAATTATAGTTACTGCACATGTATCCAAAAGTATCATACTCTAAATATGTAATGCTTTGGCCAAAGACTTTAGTAACAATCTGAAGAGAGGCCATAGGGTATACATCTCCTTGCAAGGAGCGGTGAATCCTCTGTAGTCTATTCAAACACCTTCAGCCACTTTGACTTATACTCAATCATCCTGGGTCCACATCTCCTCGGAGATGCTTTCTTAAGATGTCAAAGCATAAGTCTTCATGACCAAGATGATTTGAATATTGCAAGTCGAAGGAACATCACACTTAAGCTATTGTAAGAACTTCATTGATATATCCATATATGCAGATAACCATATGAACTCTTATAGCTAGTCACTCCAATGAACTAGTTACCATAACTAGCATCCATGATTAACTTCGGACATCCCAATGTCTCCAGCCAGTGAGGAACAGCTGCTTGGATAAACCAAAGAGTATACCTCGTGCTAGTGTCAATAGAATCGATGGCGTCCGAATCCATCAATTCATCGACTAGGGATAATTCCAATACATCACAATTACATATGTACAGATACTCATTAGTTGTGATCCAATCATAAATTCTCTCATGCTGTGAATCATATTGCGGACATTTAGTAAATGAGTCTAAGATCCAATCAAATACATGAAAACATGTCTACTCAATTAGTGATTCTTCATTTATCAAATAAATGGAACAACCATAAGGCGATTGCCTTAGGACACCTCTCATATATATTACTAACAGATGGGTCACTGGACTAGACTCAAGTTGGATCAAATATGACTTCATCTAGAGCTCAAAGGATCATTTCAAACTGGATTAATCTGGACCTTTCATCATTATCAAAAGCAGTTTAATCAAAAGGTTTAGATCTATTCAATCCTGACTGTTTGATGAGATCTGATCGATTCTGAGCCATCCATCTGAATCTGGAGCAATCTGGCCCATACATTAAGATCCACACATCTTGGTCGTTCATCCGAACTGTTTGATCTCTACCATTCCTTTAGATTGATCAGACCTATCCATCCAAAGTTGGCTTGATCACAGCCGTCGGATACACAACCTTTTTACTTGATTAATCAGATTAATTTACCCTAGCTTCAATTGGACAGCTGGGATTTCATGGCAAAGCAATCGGACGGTGGAGAGAATCCACTTAATTCCTTCTCTTCGAGCGAGCAAAGGGGGGCGTACTCTTCTATCCCGATCGCATAGTCTTCACCGGGAGCTCCTCCACCTCATTCGCACGAAGCACTGTTGGCCATTCCTTTCCTCTACCAAGGCCGGCGGTGGCATTCCCTCTTCTCCTTCATCCACTACCGGCGGGTACTTCATCTTCCTCCTCACGTGAGTGAAGGAAACGGGAGCTGGGATCGCGGCTTCTGCTCTTGCGAAATCAGCTCATCGCCAGTCATCGCCCCATCGAGAGCCCTTGCACACGTTGTCATAGCCTTTCCACCGCCACCTTCTTCATCGGATCCGACGAATAATCATTCCATCAGAAATCTCCGACGAGTTCTTCACCTTCAACAGGTTGTCCCCTCCTTTTGTGGATTCACGGAGGAGTGCCGCCTCGATGACAGTCTCCTAGCTTCACTAGATTCGAGAGAGCAAGGAGACACCACTAGATTTCCAAATTTGGGAGTTTGCGCCATCCTACCATCCTTTCGCTCCGGAGAATCGATTGAGCTCCGCCGAACTCGTTGGGGTTTTCTGCTCATTATTCGGGCATACATCAGTGGGATGATCATTTACTTACTATTTCGTGCATTAATTTGATAGTTGTCAATTCCTTATACTTGATATTGGATAAACTTTTAGTTGTGTAGTTGTTTGTTTGTTTCATGCATATTTAGTGTTTGATGAAATGTTTCTTTGAGTAATTAGATTGTAGTTGGTTAGATTAGATTTAATTTCCTATTTTACTTTACTCTCATGTTATTCTGCATTTCACTTATTGTTTAAACTCTTGCACTTCCTTTATGCTTTTGAATGCTTACTTTATGTTTTGTTTAATTTCTTTGCAATCATAGTTTAGCTAGATTAGAGTTTGATTATGTGCATTGTCTTCTGTTCAGTAGGATTAGCCATTTATATTCCAAACCCCCATTTTCAATAGAAAACCTAAAGCAATAACTATCGATCCTAAGACTACTATTCTCTCGATTACACTCATTGGGAAATGATCCGGGCCATTCACTATGCTATATTAGAGTAGAGATGGTTTGGTATTTAATTTGTAATGGTACCATGATAAAAACACCGTTATCAGTCATGTAAATGAGAGTCGCATATCCCAGCTCCATAAGGATGGATTACTAGACTCATTTGATTTTGAATCATATGAGACATGTGAATCTTGTCTTCTAGGCAAGATGACCAAGACTCCATTTAGTGGACATGGTGAACGAGCTACTGATTTGTTATAACTCATACATACTGATGTATGTGGGCCTTTCAATGTAGTAGCTAGAGGAGACTATCAATACTTCATTACTTTTACTGGTGATTTTAATAGACATGGATATGTGTATCTTATGAGACACAAATTTGAATCCTTTGAAAAGTTCAAAGAATTCAAGAATGAAGTACAAAACAAACTTGGTAAGAGTATTAAAGCGCTTCGATCAGATTGAGGTGGGGAATACCTTAGCCAAGATTTTCGTGACTATCTCGTTGTGTTTGGGATTAGATCTCAACTCACTCCACCTGGAACACCACAGTGGAATGGTGTATCAGAAAGGAGAAATCATACATTATTAGATATGGTACGATCCATGATGAGTCACACAAATCTTCCTTCTTTCTTCTGGGATATGCTTTAGAGACGGCTGTTTTCACACTTAATCGCATCCCATCTAAGGCAGTCATAAAGACACCATATGCGATATGGACTAGGAAGAGTCCCAAGATGTCTTTTATGAAGATTTGGGATTGTGAGGCTTACGTTCGATGTCAAGTCTCCGACAAACTAGGCCCCAAATCAGACAAGTGCTACTTTGTAGGATATCCTAAGGAAGCGAAATGATATTACTTCTACAATCCCACGCAAGGAAAAGTGTTTGTCGCTAGAAATGAAGTATTTCTAGAAAAAGAGTTCATTTCTAGAAGAACTAGTGGGAGTAAAATACATCTTGAAGAAATTCAAGATAAAGATAACACTGAGATGGAAATTGAGCAGACACCATAAAGTATTGTGGATGATGACATTGTTGCACAAGAAGTTATGGAGCAACAACCTGTTCAAGTAGACCAACCTCTTCGCAGGTCTGATAGGATACGTCGTCATCCTGAGAGATATTCATTTCTCTTATCTGACAATGATGACATTATGCTTGTTAAGTTGAACGAGCCTACATCCTATCAGGAAGCTGTGATGAGCCCAAATTCTGAGAAATGGCTAGAGGCCATGAGGTCCGAAATGGAATCCATGTACACTAACCAAGTATGAACTTTGGTTGATCCACCTGAAGGGGTCGAACCCATTGTGTGTAAGGGGTCATTAAGAGAAAGACTGACATGGATGGTTTTATGCATACCTATAAAGGGTGATTGATAGCTAAAGGTTTCAAACAGATTCATGGAATTGACTATGATGAAACTTTTTCACCAGTTGCGATGATTAAGTCCATTTGGATCAAGCTTGCTATTACAACTTACCACAATTATGAGATCTGGCAAATGGATGTTAAAACTGCATTTTTGAATGGAAACCTCTTCGAGGATGTGTATATGACACAACCTGATGGTTTTGTAGATCCAAAGCATGCTGGCAAGGTACGCAAGCTGCAAAGGTCCATTTATGGTTTAAAGCAAGCATCTAGAAGCTAGAATCTTCGATTCGATGATGCGATCAAATAGTTTGGTTTCATCAAGAATGAAGATGAACCCTGTGTCTCCAAGAGGGTTAGTGGGAGCATAGTTATCTTTCTTATCTTGTATGTTGATGACATACTTCTCATTGGAAACGACATGCCTACGCTGTAGTATGTGAAGACTTAGCTTGGGAATTATTTCTCAATGAAGGACTTAGGTGAAGCAACCTACATTTTAGGCATTAAGATCTATAGAGATAGATCTAAGAGATTGCTTGGCTTAAGTCAGAGTGCATACATTGATAAGGTGCTTAAACATTTTGCCATGCAGAATTCCAAGAAGGGATTTCTGCCAATGTCACATGGTGTGAGCCTTTCGAAAGCTCAATGTCCTTCTTCTAAGGAAGAAAGGGAATATATAGATCAGATTCCTTATGCATCTGCTATAGGGTCTATTATGTACATCATGCTATGCACTCATCTTGATGTCTCGTATGCTTTAAGCATGACGAGTAGGTACCAATTAGATCCAGGTGACAGTCACTGGACAGTCGTCAAGAACATTCTTATGTACTTGAGAAGAACTAAAGAATATTTCTTGATATTTAGAGGTAATGAGGAGCTCGTTGTAAAGGGTTACAGTGATGCTAGCTTTCAAATGGACAAGGACGATTATAGATCACAGTCAGGGTATGTCTTTTGTTTAAATGGTGGTGCTGTGAGCTGAAAGAGTTCAAAGCAAGAAACAATCGTGGATTCTACTATAGAGGTCGAGTATATTGCTGCTTTAGATGCGACAAAGGAGGCTGTTTGGATCAGGAAGTTTGTTTCTGAGCTTGGTGTAGTTCCTAGCATTATGAGCCCTATAGAGCTTTATTGTGACAACAACGGGGTTATAGCATAGGCTAAGGAACCTCGTTCTCAGCAACGTTCCAAACATATGCTACGACAATATCACCTCATTCGAGAGATCATCGATAGAGGAGATGTGTGAATATGCATAGTAGATACTGATGCTAACATTGCAGATCTCTTGACCAAGGCTTTGGCACAGAGGAAGCATGATGGTCATACTAGGTCACTGGGTCTTAGAGATTATAGTGATTAGCATTAGTGCTAGTGGGAGATTGTTAGTGTCAACCCTTAGTGCCAATTATGGGATAATTGATTAGGGATCATATGTATCATACTTCATTAATAAAGGTAAAGTTTGGTTATTATATTCACTTTGTACTTGTGCCAGCTGAATATATATAATAATGCCCTAGAAGGTAGGTTCTTATCTACAACATATCAATTGGTAGAATTGATTGTGAGAAGATGTGGAGAACACTATTCTTAAATATTCCTAGTCAAGTATTAATATACAAGGAAAATATTAATGCATTGGGACTAGCATGTAGGTCAATTGATAATTTGATCTCACAGGTCATGGATATGTGATATCATATTGACATATGGGTATATATTAGAGAATATATACTGAATTAACGTGCCATGAGAAAGTTTCATGAATTGTTATATGAGTGTCATAAACTTTCTCATGTGACTATTAGTATGAATAGTCCTTAGACCTAAAATCACTACAGTTCCCTACATAAGGAGTTATGTACTTTGACATCATCAAACGTCACCCATAACAGGGTGGACTATAAAGGTGATCACTGGGTATGTAACAAATTATGCGGAGGGATGTGAGTGATGTAGATGAGATCTATCCCTCCCATATGACAGGAGTGATATCTTTAGGTCTCTTGATAGAGTAGGACCACGAAATACATGGTATGCTCAAATGAGTCAATATAAGATATTGAGCTCATTTGTTTGAGTGAGTCTACTTGGAGATCAAGAAACACAAAGATTGATAAGAGGATGACATGATTTATGCCTCATTGATCAATCTAGATATCGAGAATAAAAGGATAAGGTCATACAAGATAATAGTCAAAGAAAGGTTTTTGTCGGATCTTGACATTTTTGTAACTTGGGTAGTAATGATGCTTTGCTAGATGCCGCTCATTTCTTATGTGTCTAAAGTGGTTTAGAGACATTGCCAACGTTACGAAAACCTATAGGGTCACACACAAAGAACATGTTTTGGAGATGGGGTTCATTTTAGTTTAACTAAATTAACCATTAGTTAATTGAGTGTACTAGAATGAGTTGGACTCATTGCTTGGCCAAACTTGAGTTGGACTCAAATTGGTTCAATTTGAGTTAGACTCAAGTGAAACCAATTGAAGAAGGTTAGCATGATTAATAATGATTAATCATGGATGCAAATGAGAGTTGTTGCATGCAAATGAATTAATGCATGCAAATGGATTAATTCATGCAAATGGAATTTGAGAAGTTTTTCTCAATGTTGCATACAAATGGATTAATTCATGCAAATGGATTAATGCATGCAAATGGAATTTGAGAAGTTGCATGTAAATGGATTAATGCATGCAAATGGATTAATTACATGCAATGGGATTTCATGAGGTCACTCAACATTTCCTGCAATTGGAGGTTATTGCATGCAAATGTGATTAATTGCATGCAATGAGATTTAATGGATGAAAATGGGATAAAAGTTGCTCTTCAACATGAATGAGGATGGTGATCTCATTTGGGTGTGTGATCTCATTTGTAGCCAAGCATCCCTTTTTCCTTTCTTCTTTCTTCTTAGCCAAAGTCTTGTGTGGAGAGCCTTTGTATGGTTGCTAGCACAACCAAAGGTTTCATCTCCTTCTCCAAGATAGTGTTCGTGTGGATACCAAAGAGGCGCGGACATTCTAATCGTGCTAAGATCCGGTGAACCATGGACGAGCGGGATACGTAAAGGGCACGCATCAAAGGTATACTCTATAGGATAGGGCCTTTTTTATCTATACTTTGTATGAGTTTTCTTTCGCATGGATCACTCAAGGGATCCTTTTTCTGCTACAATTTTATTGTTTATCGCATAGGATTCCCAACATTTTTCCCTTCTCCTTTCTTCTTGGCCGAAACTTGTCTTTGGTGGGGAGCCTTTGTGTGGTTGCTAGCACAACCAAAGGTTTCATCTCCTTCTTCAAGAAAGTGTTTGTGTGGATACCGTAGAGGCGCGGTCATTCTGATCGCGCTAAGATCCATCATCAAGGAGTTGTTGTCGGGATTGCGAAGGGCTACTCTACATGGGTAACATCTCAACTAAGGTGTAGTTAAAATAAATAATTTTCTTTATGTATACACATGGATCTTTGGAGGGATCAACTTTTTTTTCTGCTACGATTGCGATTGTTTTCACAAAAGATCCATGCAGTGGTATCAGAGCCACTTATGTGTTGGGAGTATGGGGAATACAATCAAAGTCCCACATTGGTAAGACATGGAAAAGATCATGTGCTTATAAGAAAAAAGATATCTCCATTGGGATGAGGCCTTTTGGGTAAAGCCCAAAAATAAAACCATGAGGGCTTAGACCCAAAGTGGACAATATCATACCATTGTGGAGATATGTGGAGCTTATAAGCACTAACAATTGGTATCAGAGCCATGGTCCATGTCAAGCCATGAACCTCGAACGAAGGAAGTTGAGCTCCCACGTCCGGATCAAGAGAACCAGACATTAGGAAGGAAGTCTAGTTGGGTCGGGGGGACCGAACAACTGGCAGGAAGTCCTGGTGGGTTGAAGATCGGACATCAAGCAGAGAAAATCCTTCGAGGAGGGATAGGCTTGAGGGGGGGCCCAATGTGGTCCTTCGTTTGAGGGGGGGATTGTTGGGAGTATGAGGAATACAATCAAAGTCCCACATTGGTAAGACATGGAAAAGATCATGTGCTTATAAGAAAAAAGATATCTCCATTGGTATGAGGCCTTTTGGGTAAAGCCCAAAAACTAAAACCATGAGGGCTTAGACCCAAAGTGGACAATATCATGCCATTGTGGAGATATGTGGATCTTATAGGCACTAACATTATGTATACATAAAGATCGTTGTTTGTTATTTTATATGTGATATAAAATTTGAATAAGAAGCTTATTATGAGTGCATGCACGATTTTTTGGGTGATTTTGTGCAACAACATGTGCATGGAAGTTTGTTGATCGAACAACACGTTTGTCATTCGTATCTATCACCTAAAATTGCTCCGAACAGTGGTAAGCAAGGGTCTCGGGTTCATTATGATGGACTAAGGGCAGCGATTCATTCAAAGAGTTGTTAAAGTAAAATTTTGCTCCGGGGGCACTGCCCCTACACCCCTCAAGAGGCGCTGCCCCTTGACCCCGCCCGCTAACCGGCTAGTGGGACCGCCATGTCGTAACGGCTTATAAGTCATGTTTAGCATCATAATAAAATCTGCATGTCATAGATCTTTGTGAATGTTGGTTGCCATGGTGCATGGTTATGGCCCTTTACCCCAATGAGATTTTATTATGTTATAATTCATAATACGACCTGCGTGACGTGATGTATATGTGGGTGTTGTAACTCATAATACGACCTGTGTGTCATGCCTCCCTCTCTATTTTTCTAGTTGTAAAATAGATCTAGACTCGAATGTAACTTGAGTATTCTTATTTTGTAATGTACAAAATAATGAGTGGAAAGTCCATTGGAGGATGAAGTTACAAGAAGGATGCTGACGACACATAACAACCAAAGGATGCACTTGGAGAAGATGCTATCCCTAGGTTGACCCATCGCTCTTCTCATTGGCTTGAGGAGATCGTAGATTCAGGCCATAACCATGTCACGCTTAAGCTTATATGTTGTTGATATATGCTATGTGTGTATATGATGCATGTTAGATAATAATTTTATCTTAATTAAGTCAATATAGATATGCCTATCAAAGTTTGATACTCACTACTACCTCGATCATTTGTTGTTGGGTTTGCCAAAGCAAAGTGACACATTTTATCTTGGTAGAGTACGAGTGGACAATTGTGATGTCCCGCTATCGACCTTTGGGTGAGAATTAACTAAGTTATCTCAATATATTGAGAACTTAGAGGCATATCCTAAAAGTTAGGAAGATAGGGTAAGAGAACAATTATACTAAGTCTTGGGCGATTAGCCATAGCTAACTAAAGATAATGCATAATGTGGATCTTGACCCTTTTTCTTCTAAAGAGTTGCATAAGATGTAATTGGTGAAATACCTACCTAATCATACTAAATCATGGGCGATTAGCCAAAGCTAACTCAAGGTGAGGTATGATGTGGAACTGGTCCCATATGAATTTGTAGTTATTGGGCTTGGAGCTAGTAGTTGTTGGTGCAATTGGCCAAGGTTGACTCGAGTTTGACTTGACAAGTATCTTGATAGTATTTTGTGTTGGGATGTATACTGAAAAGTCTATCTTTTGTATGAACATATTTATTTTTGAAATAAGAATCACATGATCATTGTTTGCATATATTTATAGTTATGCATATTGTCTAATACATTATATTGTAGATAACATGGTGTGTAGTGTCACACGGGAGATCATGTTATCGGCTCCTTGTAAAGTATAAGTAAAAGCTCACAACCGAGATGGCTTTGGACAAAACATTGGTATGGTTGTAGTGTAATTTGGTATTGATTTGTCTTGACCATAGAATCACACTAGTGCACTTTGTGTGTATTGAGCAGGATCGACTTATAGGTGATTCGATTTATTGCTGACTACATAATCGAATTGGACCTCAGATATTATATTGTACATGCTCTTAATCTCGATATAATAACGGGCACATATACTTAGTATTCATTTCTTTGATTTACTAATGAGCGAGATTTATAGATTAAATCGATAGGCTCGGTAAGTTGGGAAATGGTATTATTTATATTGTGTGCCATTGATTATAGGAGGAAACTGTGTCCTATATATTAGGATGATGATGTCCCCTTGAGGAGCGCATAAGGTTCATCATGTAAACCCTGCAGGTGGACTTGGTCCGATATGATGATAAGGTTGAGTGGTTACTACTCATGGAGCTAGATGTTAATTAATTAATGGTCAGTAAATTAATTAATCGATGAACATTCAAGATCTTAAACATGGGGTGAAAATGTACAAATAATATATGGAACCCATATTAACTTATGGGGGTTGGTGAGGTAGATCAATGATAATCCTCTAGTGGAATGGATAATCATTAATGGATCGGACTTTATGTGGGCTTGATCCATTGGGTGGCCAAGATCCAACTCCTCCTCATGGTCCCTATTGTAGCCTATTAATACCTCATGAAGCTTAGATCCAATGGATGAAAACAAAACTCTAGATCCAATGGTAGAGATTAAATCTCTAGATCTGACGGTTGAGATTAAATCTCTAGATCCGACGGTTGAGATTAAATCCCTAGAACCAATGGTGGAGATTAAAACAAGGCTTAAGCCTAAACTATATATAAAGGGGCTTATGGCTTGAGCGGCAACAAGATGGATGGGATTAGGGTTTGCTTCCCTTGGGCGACAAGCAATCCCATTAGGGTTAGGATTAGGAGTGGGCGGCTAGGGTTTTTGGTGTAGGGGTGGGCGGCAACAAGTGGAGGAGGATTCTTCTTCTTCTTCCTAAGGTTTGGCCAGCACCTATCCTTCTTCCCTCTACCTTGGCCGGTGCTCAACCTATCCTTCTTCCCCTCTTCCTTGGTCGGAAATTAGGAGAGCTAGGGTTAGGGTTTTGGGCGGCAACAAGGTGAAGGGTTGGTGTGCTTTCTCTTCTCCAAGTGTTGGCCGGCACCCATGCTCCCATTGATTCTCCTTTGGCCGGTTTCCATACTTCATGTTCTCTTCCTTGGTCGGCGGCAACATCGAGTCTATTGACTTGGTGGCCGGTTCTAGATAGGAAGAAGAGTTTTATTTTATGATCTTCCTTTGTTCGAAGTGAACAAGGAAAGGAAGATTGGTGATCTAGGAGGCTTCGACTTTTGGAAGATCGTCGCCCACACGACGTCCAAAAGGAGGAAGGACATACAATAGAAGATCAAGAGGTATAACAAGAGGTATAATCTTGTTTATTTTGATTAGTGTTCTTTTGTATTATGTCTATAATTGTTTTTCAATTATATGCATGTTGTATGTGGTTGTTTACTTTATGTATGTGGCTAAATATACTTGGACCCTAAACATAAACACAAAAGCCGGCGATCCCTACATCGTCTATTCCGCGGCTACTCGTAGAATAGAGGTTGGTCGCTTGAACAACAAGTTTGTTCAAGTGACTACTCTAATCGAATAGCACGACAATGACAAGGTTGCTTGGGCAATCCCTCTTGTCAAGGATAATTTTTTTTTCGGGGACGTAGAAGGGATTGTCATGAACAAGCAACCGAGTTGAAGTGGGAAGCGAAGTTTCCCCTCCCATCAATTTGTATCAGAGCCACGGTTTCCGGTTTTGTGTGTTTAGGATTTGGTTACTCTTTTGCATTTTTCATATATTATATGTGCTGGATAATAGTAGGATATGCATAGGTTAACTCTTTGGTTGTAGGCATAAGATCCGACTATTATGGCCATATGTGTGTATGTGATTGTATTTGTATAATAGTATATTTTGTTGAATCCTCGGGGTTGACGAGACTAGTATTTAATTTTTTGTAAATTAGATATGACATTGTTTAGCCACTCTTTCTATTTTAGTTTACTTTCGATCTAGATTTCATGTACACTCCCTCGTGGAGTATAGGATCGATGGATGTAAATTAAAATAGTTTTTAGTCTCGGCTCGGATCTCCGGATGGCTCGTACATGGCGTAGGAGGAGCGGACGAGATGGCGATGCGACAGGAGATATATTGAAGACAAAAGCCATAATAGTTGGAAAATTTTTATTTTTCATATTTATTGCTTATTGTTTGATATGCATGTCGTAGGCTAGAAAATTTCTCAATTTTAAATTACTAAGTGGGAGAGGGATATTTTTATAAATTCTCACGGCCTCCATTTCAATTTGACATGTGATGCAAACAAACTTGCGCGTCGGCTCTGAGTGTCTTCCTCCCTATCGGATGAGTTTGTTTGCGGATCACAAGGTCGAATATGGTTATAGAAAATTATTAAGGAGCGTGTGTACTTCCCCATCGTAAGGCACATAACCTGAGATAATTACCTTGGTACCGAGTAATAGTGAACACTTAGATACAAATATAAGTATCCTCCCCATCGGAGTCACTGCTTCTATTTGTAGGGCCAAAGAGAAACCAACTATTAATTTTATTTGTCAAAAGTTAGGTTGACAAGATAGTAAAATTAATGGGTAAAACCTCCTCTTACAAATATAGAATTCGTATATGTCCACACGATCGTAGCATATGATATTCTCGGTGTTTTGAGGTATTGATTGATTTTAAAATTTTATTGTTTGAGGAATCAATAATTTTTTGAAATCTAAAGTAATGATCTATATGATTCTTAGGATTTTCAAAAATGACTTTCGGTCCACTTGTTGTGATACTAAAGGAAAATAAACTTACTGTACATAATTATGTTGATTGGAAAAAGGAATCTTGATATTGTCTTAACTGTTGAGGAGTACAAATATGTACTCTTCAAAGAGTGTCCTCTTAAGCCTGTGAATGAGCTGGAAGTCCTTGGAGCTGAGATCGATGGGGAAACCCAAGTCGATATCACTCTCCAGTCGACAAAAAGGCTTGCTCAGGCTCAGGCCATCGTTGCTCAGAAGGTTTCTACTTCTAAGCCGAAAGGCAAGAAGAAGAAGAAACAAGGTGAAGCAAAGCTGGTGGGAGGATCTTAGGGAGGAGTGAAGAAGCTGAAAGGCAAGTGCTTCACTTGCAAGCAGACTGGACATTGGAAGAAGGATTGTCCCAATCTGAAGCAGAACAAAGGTATATCCTTTGGTCTAGTCATTGAAACATGGTTAGCGGTGTTATCTACCGACACCTGGTGTGTAGATACGGGAGCCACTGATCATGTCTGCAATACTTTGCAGGGGTTCCAGGAATCCCGACGACTAGCTAAAGGGGAGATTACCGTTTACTTGGGCAATGCCACGAAGGTGGCGGCTGTTGCAGTGGGAGATGATTAGTTATCTTTTGAGAAAAATAAAGTTTTGGTTCTTAAGAATTGCCTTTATGTACCTTTATTTAGAAAGAATTTAATTTCAGTTTCTAAATTGATTATGGATGGATATTCTATTTCTTTTAATGACAGAGTTGTTATAAAAAGGAATAGGGAGAATATCTGTTCAGGTACATTGATAGGAAATTTGTATACACTCGAACCAAAAGCTCCCATAATGCAAATAGAAGTTAATAACTCATCTTCTAATTCCATTAAGAGAAAAGAACCTTTGAAGATAAACCAAACATATCTTTGGCATCTTAGGCTTGGTCATATTAACCTAAGCAGAATTCAAATGTTGATAGCTGATGGACCTCTGGGTTCATTAGTGGTGGAAGATTTCCCAACCTGCGAATCTTTCTTGGAGGGAAAAATGACCAAGAGGCCTTTTAAAGCCAAGGGGTATAGAGCCAAAGATGTGTTAGAAATGGTTCACTCCGATTTGTGTGGTCCTATGTCTATCCAGGCTAGAGGTGGTTTTGAGTATTTCGTCTCCTTTATAGACGATTATTCGAGATATGGATACATTTACTTGATGGGCCACAAGTCTGAATGCTTTGACAAGTTCAAAGAATTCAAGGCTGATGCGGAGAAATGTCAAGGTAAAAGTATCAAGACACTGCAATCTGATCATGGTGGTGAGTACCTCTTGGGAGAGTTTAGAAACTACTTATCAGAGGCTAGGATTCAATCCCAATTGTCTGCACCTGGCACACCCCAGCATAATGGTGTAGCAGAGAGAAGGAATAGGACTCTTATGGAGATGGTTAGATCGATGATGAGTTATTCTGAGTTGCCAAATTCGTTCTGGGGATATGCTCTAGATACAACAGTGTACATTCTTAACTTGGTTCCATCTAAATCAGTGCCTTCTACTCCCACAGAATTGTGGACTAGGCGAAAGCCCAGTCTAAGACATATTCGGATTTGGGGGAGTCCAGCACATGTTCTTAAGGCAGATGCTGGTAAGTTGGAACCTCATACAGAAGTACGCATGTTCATTGGCTATCCTAGAGGAATGAAAGATGGTTTGTTTTATAGCCCTAGAGATCAGAGGGTGATCGTTAGCACGAACGCCAGATTTTTAGAGGAAGACTATGTGATGAGCCACAAGCCCTTGAGTAAGATTATTCTGGAGGAAATAAAAGGGGAAGTCACTTCTTCAGTACCACTGGTACAAGAGGATATACCACAAGTCACTGCACCGCGTGTCATAGAGGATACACAAGTGATACCTCATCGTAGTGGAAGGGTTGTGAGACAACCTGATAGATTCATGTTCTTGGGAGAATCTTCTAATTTGGTCCCTGGCGAACATGAACCTGATCCCTGGACATATGACGAGGTAATCCAAGATAAAGATGCAGCATCTTGGCAAAGTGCAATGAATACTGATATTGAATCTATGGATTCAAATCAGGTCTAGGAGCTAGTAGAACCACCCAATGGTGTAAAAATCATTAGATATAAGTGGATCTACAAAAGAAAGAGAGGAATAGATGGGAAGGTTGAGACCTTCAAAGCGAGGCTTGTTGCGAAGGGGTATACTCAGAAAGAGGGTATCGATTATGAGGAGACCTTTTCGCCGGTGGCCATGCTTAAGTCTATCCAGATTCTCTTATGCATTGCAGCTCATATGGATTATGAGGTGTGGCAGATGGATGTCAAGACAGCTTTCCTTAATGGAAGTCTTGAGGAAAATATCTATATGAAGCAACCAGAGTTATTCATTGCGAAGGTCAAAAAGCATATTATATGTAAGCTTAATCGGTCCATTTATGGATTAAAGCAAGCTTCGAGATCTTGGAACATCCGATTTGATGAAGTAATCCAGTCTTATGGATTTATTCAAAGTCCGGATGAGTCTTGTGTATACAAGAGATGTGACGGAAACGTAGTGGTATTTCTTGTACTATACGTAGATGACATTTTGTTGATTGACAACAATATCAAGGTGTTATCGGACGTAAGGGTATGGTTGTCCAAACAATTTGATATGAAGGACTTGGGAGAAGTGGAACACATCCTTGGGATCAAGGTTATAAGGGATCGCAGGAAAAGGATGTTGTGCTTATCCCAAGCTTCATACATAGACACGATTATGGATCATTTTAGCATGCAGAACTCCAAAAAAGGGGTTTCTACCTTTTTTTCAGGCATGGAGTTCCTTTATCTAAGGAGATGTGTCCTAGAACATCTGAGGAGATAGAGGAGATGAAGGCAGTTCCTTATGCTTCGGCGGTAGGAAGCCTCATGTATGCGATGCTATGTACGAGACTAGATATCTGCTTTGTCGTAGGCATGATCAGCAGATATCAGAGTAATTCAAGACAGGGGCATTGGACTGCGGTAAAGCATATATTGAAGTACCTGAGAAGGACTAGGGATTATATGCTAGTTTACTAGGCAAACTAATTACTCCCTAAGGGTTACATGGATTCTGACTTCCAATATGATAGGGATAACAGTAAGTCTACCTCAGGTTTTGTGTTTACTTTAGGAGGTGGAGCCATTGTATGGAGGAGTGTCAAGCAGAAATGCGTGGCAGACTCCACCATGGAAGCTGAGTATGTGGTGCCTCTGAGGCGGACAAAGAAGTTGTGTGGCTCAGGAACTTCCTGATGGACTTGGATGTGATTCCTGATTTGCCCAGAACTATCACAATTTATTGTGATAATAGTGGTGCAGTTGCAAACTCGAAGGTACCACGAGCCCATAAGGCAAGTAAACACATAGAGCGCAAGTACCACCTGATATGAGAAATCGTAAAGGAGGTAGAAGTTGTTGTCGCCTAGATTGCATCAGAGGATGACCTGGTGGACCCTTTTCACTAAGGCCCTTCTAGCGAGAGCTTTGATAGGCATGTGGAGGGAAGGGGAATTAGATGTATGGCAGTTTGATTACTGCATAGTCTTTTAGTATAAGTGGGAGATTGTTGGGATGTATACTGAAAAGTCTATCTTTTGTATGAACATCTTTATTTTTGAAATAAGAATCACATGATCATTGTTTGCATATATTTATAGTTATACATATTGTCTAATACATTACATTGTAGATAACATGGTGTATGGTGTCACACGGGAGATCATGTTATCGGCTCCTTTAAAGTATAAGTAAAGGCTCTCAACCGAGATGGCTCTAAATAAACCATTGGTATGGTTGTAGTGTGATTTGGTATTGGTTTGTCTTGACCATAGAATTACACTAGTGCACTTTGTGTATAATGAGCAGGATCGACTTAGAGGTGATTCGATTTATTGCTAACTACATAATCGAATCGGACCTCAGATATTATATTGTACATGCTCTTAATCCTGATATAATAACGGGCACATATACTTAGTATTCATTTCTTTGATTTAGCAATGGGCGAGATTTATAGATTAAATTGATAGGCTCAGTAAGTTGGGAAATGGTATTATTTATATGGTGTGCCGTTGATTATAGGAGGAAACCATGTCCTATATATTAGGATGATGATGTCCCCTTAAGGAGCTCATAAGGTTCATCATGTAAACCCTGCAAGTGGACTTGGTCCGGCATGATGATAAGGTTGAGTGGTACTACTCATGGAGTTAGATGTTGATTAATTAATGGTCAGTAAGTTAATTAATCGATCGATATTCGAGATCTTAAACACGGGGAGAAAATGTACAAATAATATATGGAGCCCATATTAACTTATGGGGGTTGGTGAGGTACATCAATGATAATCCTCTAGTGGAATGGATAATCATTAATGGATCGGACTTTATGTGGGCTTGATCCATTGGGTGGCCAAGATCCAACTCCTCCGCATGGTCCCTATTGTAGCCTATTAATTCCTCATGAAGCTTAGATCCAATGGATGAAAACAAAAGTCTAGATCCAACGGTAGAGATTAAATCTCTAGATCTGACGGTTGAGATTAAATCGCTAGATCCGACGGTTGAGATTAAATCCCTAGAACCAATGGTGGAGATTAAAACAAGGCTTAAGCCTAAACTCTATATAAAGGGGCTTATGGCTTGGGTGGCAACAAGATGGATGGGGTTAGGGTTTGCTTCCCTTGGGCGGCAAGCAACCCCATTAGGGTTAGGATTAGGAGTGGGCGGCTAGGGTTTTTGGTGTAGGGTTGGGCGGCAACAAGTGGAGGAGGATTCTTCTTCTTCTTCCTAAGGTTTGACCGGCACCTATCCTTCTTCCCTCTACGTTGGCTGGTGCTCAACCTATCCTTCTTCCCCGCTTTTTTGGCCGACAATTAGGAGAGCTAGGGTTAGGGTTTTGGGCAGCAACAAGGTGAAGGGTTGGTGTGCTTTCTCTTCTCCAAGTGTTGGCTGGTGCCCATGCTCTCATTGATTCTCCTTTGACCGGTTTCCATACTCCATGTTCTCTTCCTTGGCTAGTGGCAACATCGAGTCTATTGACTTGGTGATCGGTTCTAGATAGGAAGAAGAATTTTGTTTTATGATCTTCGTTTGTTCGGAGTGAACAAGGAAAGGAAGATTGGTGATCTAGGAGGCTTCGACTTTTGGAAGATTGTCGCTCACACGACGTCCAAAAGGAGGAAGGACATACAATAGAAGATCAAGAGGTATAACAAGAGATATAATCTTGTTTATTTTGATTAGTGTTCTTTTGTATTATGTCTATAATTATTTTTCAATTATATGCATGTTGTATGTGGTTGTTTACTTTATGTATGTGGCTAAATATACTTGGACCCCGAACATAAACACAAAAGCCGGCGATCCGTACATCGTCTATTCCGTGGCTACTCGTAGAATAGAGCTTGGTCACTTGAACAACAAGTTTGTTCAAGTGACTACTCTAATCGAATAGCACAACGATGACAAGGTTGCTTGGGTAATCCCTCTTGTCAAGGATAATTTTTTTTTCCGGAGACATAGAAGGGATTGCCATGAACAAGCGACTGAGTTGAAGTGGGAAGCAAATTTTCCCCTCCCATCATTTTGATGATAGACAAAACTCATGACATGGGATTGTCATGGAAAATCCAATCATGGAGCTTGGTGTGGGAAAGTCCAACATGGGATTGGCATGGAAAATCCAAGCATGGAGCTTGGTGTGGAAAAGTCCAAAGTATTGCGAAGCCGTGCACTTGGTGCTTGGTGAGAAATGCATTGCGAAGCCGTGCGCTTGGTGCATGCGAGAAGTCTTGAGAACTTGGCAAGTTCACTAGGCTCGGGGTCCTTGAGTCGGTGAAGGATGACATTGCGAAGCCGTGCGCTTGGTGCATCCGAGGGAACGTCAGACGGGGAGCGAATGGAGTGAGGCCCAAGGGAAGCATACTTCGAGGGCATGAGACACAAAGAATGGCATTGTGAAGCTATGCGCTTGGCGCATCCGAGGGACGTAGGCCGAGGGAAGAGAGATTCGGTGGGGAACTCCATGAGGGATAAGGTGAAC
This sequence comes from Wurfbainia villosa, assembly GCA_025175895.1. NCBI lineage: Eukaryota > Viridiplantae > Streptophyta > Magnoliopsida > Zingiberales > Zingiberaceae > Wurfbainia > Wurfbainia villosa. The sequence continues at coordinate 19,745,948 of CM046004.1, read as the reverse complement.
TTGGCCAAGTGGCTAAGACTGAGTGTCGGAGGCTCAAAATTAATGTTTGACGGTTTACCCAACGGTCGGATACTCAAACAACTTGGTGTTTGAGGTTTTGCCCAACAGCAGTCGACTGGCACAGGTGTCGGTTCGACTGATCCAAGTTGACTAGGGTTTGACTGGTGTTAGACTGCATTTTTGTGGCTAGCAGTCGACTATCATGGATTGGCAGTCGACTGATGTCGACAGCAGTCGACTGGCGAGGGATGGCAGTCGACTGATGGGAATGTCGCGAGCATAAAATGCTTTATAGCTGACTGGGCAGTCGACTACTAGGTCACAAGTCGACTTATAGGCATGATCAGTCGACTGATAGGTGATCCGTTGGAACTTGTCCAACGTGGATCTGGCCATTGTGAGACAACGACTACAGGGGCAGTCGTCTAGGGCCTTTTGACAGTCGACTGATCCGCATGAAATCAGCTTGATGTAGGTTATAAAAGGAGCTCAAGTGGGAAAATTTTACCAAGATTTTAAGGAAGCCATTGGAGGGGAATTGCTGCTGCATTTCAGACCTTCAAGAGTCATCCAAAGAAAGCTACAAGCAAAGGGTTCAAAGCAAGCATTGTAAAGTGTTCTTTACGTGTATTTTGTATTTGTCTTTGTATTTCTTGTATTTTATTACTTAGTGTAATTTCTTGTGAGAGGTTTCTCCACCTCCGACGTGTTGTCGAGAAGGAGTGGTTTAGTTAGTGTCGTGCGCATAACTAGAGCTCGGTGAGCTCGCCCGTGGAGTAGGAACCATTCGGTTCCGAACCACGTATATTGTCGTGTCTTGTGTGTGATTATTTATTGTTGTTATTTCTATTGTTATTCCACTGCGTATATTAACGACAATTGTAGACAAACACACAAGAACGAGTAAATTCCACCATACGATGATAGAGGGCTATTCACCCTCCCCCTCTAGCCGGCCAACCACATCGACCCTACAGTAGTGTGGGCAAAAGGCGTTTGCCTACATCCATGACTATCCCCTACCGAAGCTCTGCAATTCAGTGGGAGCATAATTTAATTAAAGGTATAATTAAATGATTTATATATGATACTTATTTCTATATTTTACTATTGTAGATCACCATGTCATCTAACACGTCAAATACTCTCTCTCTGCGATTTGTCCTTGAGAAGGACAATCTCAACGGAGTTAATTTCCTAGATTGATCCAGAAACTTAAGGATTGTCCTCAAGCAAGAACGAAAACTGTATGTCCTAGAGCAATTTCTTCTTGAAGCACCTACCACTACAGTCACTCATGTAGAGAAAGATGCTTACAAGAAGCATCAGGATGATGCATTAGATTTATCATGCCTAATGCTTGCCACCATAAATTCTGAGCTTTAGAAGCAACATGAAAACATGGATGCACATGATATGGTTGAGCACCTGAAACAACTATATCAAGGGCAATCTAGGTACGAACGGTTTGAGGTGTCTAAGGCCTTATTTGCATGCAAGATGCAAGAAGGAACTCCTGTAGGAACTCACGTACTTAAGATAATTGGGTATGTAGAGAACCTTAAAAGACTGGGATTTCCACTGGGCTAAGAATTGGCCACTGACCTTATCCTGCAATCATTGCCGGAAGGGTATAGTCAATTTTTCATGAGTTATAACATGAATGAAATTGACAAGCCTTTGCCTGAGATGCTCTGCATGTTGAGAACTACTAAAGTCAATCTTACGAAGAACAAGCCTAGTAATGTACTCATGGTTAAAAAGGGAAAAGACAAAAAGAAGTCCAAAGGAAAGGGTAAGACCCAAGACAAAGGCAAGGCTAAAGCAATGAAACCTAAAGGTGGGGGTGGCTAAGGAAGGAGCCTACTTCCATTGTAATGAGCTGGACATTGGAAGAGGAACTGCAAGTTATACCTAGATGAAGTTAAGAAAAAGAGAAGTGAGACTTCTGCCTCAGGTATATATGTTATAGAAGTTAATTTATCTATTTCTTCTTCATGAGTATTATATATCGGCTATGCATCACACATTTGTACTAATGTACATGGCCTAAGAAAGAGTAGATCATTGACAAAGGGAGAAGTGGCCCTACGAGTAAGCAATGGTGCAAGAGTTGATGCTATAGCTATAGGAACATACTCTTTATCTTTACCCACTGGGCTTATTTTGGAACTAGAACAGTGCTATTGTGTGCCTACTTTAACTAAGAACATTATCTCTGTTTCTTGTTTGGACAAGAGAGGTTTCTCGTTTATGATAAGGGACAAATGTTGTTATGTTCATTTAAATAATATGTTCTATTGTAGCACATTTCTTATGAATGGACTCTATGTTATGGACATCGAAATCCAATCTATAACATAAATAACAAACGATTCAAATCAAATGATTTAAACCAAACATATCTCTGGCATTGTCTCCTGGGTCACATAAATGAGAGTCGCATATCCCAACTCCATAAGGATGGATTACTAGACTCATTTGATTTTGAATCATATGAGACATGCGAATCCTTTCTTTTAGGCAAGATGACCAAGACTCCATTTAGTGGACATGGCGAAAGAGCGACAGACTTGTTAGGACTCATACATACTGATGTATGTGGCCCTTTTAATATCCCTACTAGAGGAGGCTATAAGTACTTCATCACTTTTATTGATGATGCTAGTAGATACAACTATGTGTATCTCATGAAACACAAGTCAGAATCTTTTGAAAAGTTCAAAGAATTCAAGAGTGAAGTACAAAACTAACTTGGCAAAAGTATTAAGATGCTTCGATCAAATTTAGCCGGTGAATACCTTAGCCAACAGTTTCGTGACCATCTTGCTGAGTGTGGGATCATATCTCAACTCACTCCACCTGGAACACCATAGTGGAATGGTCTATCAAAATGGAGAAATCATACTTTATGAGATATGGTACGATCGATGATGAGTCAGACTGATCTACCTATTTCCTTCTAGGGATTCACTCTAGGGACGAATGTCTTTAAACTTAACTGTGTTCTATCTAAAGTTGTAATAAAGACATCATATACGATATGGACTGGAAAGTGTTCCAAAATGTATTTTATGAATATTTGGGGTTTTGAGGCTTATGTTCGACGTCAAGTCTCCGACAAATTAGGCCCTAAATCAGACAAGTGCTACTTTGTAGGATATCCTAAGGAAACAAAGGGATATTACTTTTACAATCCCACACAAGGCAAAGTGTTTGTCGCTAGAAATGGCGTATTTCTAGAAAGAGAGTTCATTTCTAGAAGAACTAGTGGGAGTAAAATCCATCTTGAAGAAGTTCAAGATATAGATAGTACTGAGGCCTTGATAGTAATTGAACATGTACCACAAAGTGTTGTGGATGATGAGATTGTTGCACAAGAAGTTGTGGAGCAACAAGCTGTTCAAGTAGACTAAGCTCTTCCCAGGTCTAATAGGATACGTCGTCAGCATAAGAGATATTCATTTCTTTTGTCTGACCATGATGACGTTATGCTTGTTGAGTTGAACGAGCCTACATCCTATCAGGAAGCTGTGATAAGCCCAGATTCTGAGAAATGGCTAGAGGCCATGAGATCCGAAATGGAATCCATGTACACTAACCAAGTATGGACTTTGGTTGATCCACCTGAAGGGGACAAACCCATTGGGTGTAAGTGGGCCTTTAAGAGAAAGACTGACATGGACGGTCTTATGCATACCTATAAAGGGTGATTGGTAGCTAAAGGTTTCAAGCAGATTCATGGTATTGACTATGATGAAACTATTTCACCAGTTGTAATGCTTAAGGCTATTCGGATCATGCTTGTTATTACAGTTTACCATGATTATGAGATCTAACAAATGGATGTCAAAACTATATTTCTGAATGAAAACCTACTCGAGGATGTGGACATGACACAACTTGAGGGTTTTGTAGATCCAAAGTACACTAGAAAGTTATGCAAGCTGCAAAGGTCTATTTATGGTTTAAAGTAAGCATCTAGAAGTTGGAATCTTCGATTCGATGATGTGATCAAAGAGTTTGGTTTCATCAAGAATGAAGATGAACCCTGTGTCTACAAGAGAGTTAGTGGGAGCACAGTGATTTTTCTCATCTTATATATAGATTACATACTTCTCATTGGAAACGATATCCCTATGCTGCAGTCTATGAAGACTTAGCTTGGGAAATATTTCTCAATGAAAGACTTAGGAGAAGAGGCCTATAAATTGGGCATCAAGATCTATAGATATAGATCTAAGAGACTTCTTGGCCTAAGTCAGAGTACATACATTGACAAGGTGCTAAATCGTTTTGCCATGTAGAATTCCTAGAAGGGATTTATGCAAATGTCACATGGTATGAGTCTTTCGAAGACTCAATGTCCCTCTTCTAAGGAGGAGAGAGACCGCATGGATCAGATCCCTTATGCATCTGCTATAGGCTTTATCATGTACGTCATACTTTGTACTCACCCCGATGTCTCATATACTTTGAGCATGACGAGCATATACCAGTTAGATCCAGATGAAAGTCATTGGACAGCTGTCAAGAACATTCTTAAGTGTTTACGAAGGACGAAAGAATATTTCTTGATATTTAGAGGTGATGAGGAGCTAGCTGTGAAGGTTTACAGTGATACAAGCTTCCAAACCGATATGGATGATTTTAGATAGCAGTCAGGGTATGTATTTTGCCTGAATGGTGATGATGTGAGCTGGAAGAGTTCGAAGCAAGACACAGTCACAGATTCAACAACATAAGCCGAGTATATTGCTATGTTTTATGCGACAAAGGAGGTTGTCTGGATCCGGAAGTTCATCACTGAACTTGGGGTGGTTCCTAGCATAGCGAACCCTATAGACGTCTATTGTGGTAACAATGGGACTATTGCATAGGCTAAGGAACCTCACTCTCATCGGAGATCCAAACACATACTATGGCGGTTTCATCTCATTCAAGAGATCATCGATAGAGGAGATGTGAGGTTATGCAGAGTACCGACAGATGCTAACTTCGCAGATCCTTTGACCAAGGCTTTGTCATAGAGAAAGTATGATGGTTATACTAGGCCAATGGGTATTAGATATTATAGTGATTGGCACTAGTGCTAGTGGGAGATTGTTAGTAGTATGCCCTAGAGGTAATTATGTGATGATTGACTAGGGACTTATGTATCATATTCTATTAAAAATAAAGGAAAAGTTTGGTTATTATATTTACTTCATGCTTGTGCTAGCCGAATAAATATAATAATGCCCTAGAAAGTAGGTTCTTATTTACAACACATTAATTGGTAAAATTGATTATGAGAGGCTGTAGAAAACACTATTCTTAAATATTCCTAGTCAAGTATTAATATACAAGGGAAATATTAATGCATTGAGACTAGCATGTAGGTCAATTGATCACTTGATGTCACAAGTCATGGATATGTAATATCACATTGACACATGGGTATATATTAGAGAATATATACTGAATTGACCCGCCATGAGAAAGTGTCATGGATCGTCATATGAGTGTCATAAACTTTCTCATAGTGATTATTGGTATGATTAGTCCTTAGACCTGAAATCACTACGGTTCCCTACAAACGGAGTTATGTACTTTGGTATCGTCAAACATCACCCATAATTGGGTGGACTATAAAGGCAAACATTGGGTATGTAACAAATTATGCGCAGGGATGTGAGTGATGTAGATGGGATCTATCCCTCCCATATGATGGGAGTGATATCTTTAGGCCTCTTGATAGAGTAGGACCACAAAATACATGACCATGCTCAAGTGAGTCAATATGAGATATTGAGCTCATTTGTTGAGTGAGTCTACTTGGGGATCAAGAGCACAAAGATTGATAAGAGGATGACACAATCTATGCCTCATTGATCGATCTAGATATCGAGGATAGAATAACAAGGTTATATATTATAGTAGCCACAGTAAACTTATGTCGGATCTCGACATTCTTGCCACTTGGGTAGCAATGATGCATTGCTAGATGCCACTCATTGCTTATGTTTCTAAAAAGGTTTTAGAAACATTGCCAACGTTGCAAGAACCTAATAGGTCACACACAAAGAATACGTTATTTTGGAGATAGGATCATCTTAGTTTGACTAAATGAATCATTAGTTAATTGAATGGACTAGAATAAGTCAGACTCATTGCTTGGCCAAACTTGAGTTGGACTCAAATTGATTTAATTTGAGTTAGACTCAAATGAAACCAATTGAAGAAGGCAAGTGAGAAGGGGTTCAACATTGCATGGAAATGGGACTTAATGCTTGCAAATGGTATTTATTGCATGCAATGGAATTTAAAATGTTAGCATGATTAATAATGATTAATCATCCATGCAAATGGGATTTAAAAAGACTCCTCAACGTGAGTGGAGTTGGTGAGATCTCCCCTTGGCCCTGCATCCCTTTTTCCCTTCTCCTTTCTTCTTGGCCGAAACTTGTCTTTGGTGGAGAGCCTTTGTGTAGTTGCTAGCACAACCAAAGGTTTCATCTCCTTCTCCAAGAAAGTGTTCGTGTGGATACCGTAGAGGCACGTCCATTCTGATCGCGCTAAGATCCGTCATCAAGAAGTTATTGTCAGCATTGCGAAGGGCTACGCTACAAGGGTAACATCTCGACTAAGGTGTAGTTAAAAGAAACAATTTCCTTTATGTATACACATGGATCTCTGGAGGGATCAAGTTTATTTTCCCGCTGCATTTGCAATTGTTTTCGCAAAAGATCCCTACAGTTGATGCATACAGAACACTAGATGAGAGTATTATTATTGTAGATGTTATTATTGATGATGATGCGTGTGTAATTATGGATGAAGTTGTTGTTGTGTCAAATGTTAAGGATGATGACGTGGGTGTATTGCTAGCTCCTCCTGTTGATATTCAAATTGTAAATGATGTTGTAGAGGAGGCAATACCTTCAGAGTTGTATCTTTCAGTTGTGCAACCACAGGATCTACAGTTAGATCTTCTTTCTGATTCCTTAGAGTACGAATGTTATGAAGAAGAGGATCAGTTTCTAGATATCAATGCCCAGAATTGCCAGCTTGGCCTAGGAGTGGTGGATAGTCGGAGACCCTTGGACTGGACACTCTTACTTGAGCCAAAGTCTCCAACAAGTATGTTGATGATGGCCCTAACAGAAAATGCAATAATCCAGCTCTTGTTGGGTTTCCAGGGCACCGACATGGGCGTGTTCGAACATGTTTCGCAAACATGCACAACGGAAGCAAATAAAATGGTAATAAATTATTTTATTACATCACACACAGCACACGCATGCAGGATACAACAGTGTAGACATAATCGTACATTTAAATTTTACAATAAAAGAAATTATACTAGGTATACCTGACGAATAAAACGTAGCAAGAAGGGAATTAACCTTAGCGACCCTCGCAAGTTTTGCCTCTATCTAAGTCCACGCCGAGTATCATCTGGATAGCTTCATAAGCTATGAGCCCCATCTTGATGAAAGATACTAGTCTCACATCAATGACGTTGTGATCTGAGAGACAATCACAAAACAAGTTCCGCAAAATTGTTTCTTTGGAAGTGTCGGCCAATTAAATTGGCCAGCTATAGCAAGGTGGCTGACGACTGCAGGCTGGCCGACGATTGGAGCTGCTAGCCAGAGGATGGCCGGCGGCTGGTGCTGGCCGGTAGTTGGAGGGGAATGGCGGCCAAGCTTGGCCAGCGGCAACACCTAGGGTGAGCGGAACACAAGAGAGGAAGAGAGGAAGGTGGCTAAGGTTTCACAAACTCTAACTCGTCCACAAAATTTGTCTAAACCCTTTTATTTATAGAGAATGTGTTTCTTGATCATCAAGAAACCCACTCTCAATGGTTATTGGTTCACAACCAAAACCCGTTATCCCGCTCCATTAATTTAAATTAAAATAAACCAAACGGCGTTGGTCTATTTTAAGTTAAAATAAACCAAACAAATTTTGGTTCATTCGTTTAAAACAAACCTAACCCTTTAAATTTATTTTCCACCATTGGATTAGAACCAAACCAATTTGGTTCATCTATCATCTCTTCAAAAGACTCGGCCCATCCATGCTTTCGATGCGACTTCGTTTCTCTACTTTATTTCTGAATTCTTTGAACCTTTCAAAGGCTTCAGACTTGTGTTTCATCAAGAACACATACCTAAACTGTGAGTGATCATCAGTGAAGGTAATGAAGTAGTTACAGCCTCCTAGAGCTTGAGTTGACATAGGTCCACATACATCAGTATGTATTAGACCAAGCAACTCTCCCACCGGTTCACCTTTTCCCGTAAAAGGTAATTTAGTCATCTTGCCTTTTAAGCATGATTCGCATGTATCGTATGAATCTAATTCTAATGATTTTAGAATTCCACATCGGTGTAATTCGGACTTGCGTTTCTTGCTCACATGGCCAAGATGACAATGTCACATGTAGGAGTCTAATTGATTATCTTTTCGAGCATGCTTGTCGCTCGCTTCGATATTGAGAATGTCACTGGATAAGTCTAACGTATATATACTATTACACAATGTTCCAGTCCCATAAAGCACGTCATTTAAAGTTATATAACAATAATTGTTATTAAAAGTCAAATGGTACCCATTTCTATTTAAACAAGAAATAGAAATGATGTTCTTTATCAACGAAGGAATATAAAAGCAATTGTCCAGTTCTAAAATAAGTCCTGTAGGGAGTCTCAATAAATACGTTCCGATGGCGAGTGCAGCAACCTTTGCTCCATTCCTAACACATAAATTTGACTCTCCCTTAATGAGTCTTCTTCTATTTCTTAGCCCATGTATGTCATTACATATATGTGAGTCACACCCAGTATCCAATACCCAAGTGTTTGAGGAAAAAGAATGACAATTAATAACGAAGATATCTGAAGAAGATGGGGCATCTAATGTCTTATTCTTCTTCATGAACTCAAGATAAATCTTGTAGTTTCTTCGCCAATGGCCCTCCTTGCAACAATGATGGCAAATGCCCTTTTGAGCTGGTTCTGCCTTTTTAGCCTTTTTCTTCTTCCCCTTCTGCTGTTCCTTTGACTTCCTCTTAGAACTTTTCTTCGAGGAATCAACTAACAGCATCGTCCCCTGCTCATGCTTCACAGAAGGCTCCATAGTCTTCAGCATGTTGAGTAGTACCACAAATGAACCTTCTTGCATCTAAGAGGTGAAGAGGAGCTTGGAGACTTCGAACCTTTCGGATCTCACTTGCTCATCAAATAACTCATAATGATGAAAGACTATGGTATGAGCATCCATATGCTCATGCTGCTTCCGCAGCTCGGGTACCATCGCGGCTAGCATAATGCAACTCACTAATTCAAAATCACTCACATGTTTCTGATAGGCCAACAATTGGTCCAGAGTTGCATCATCACTAGGACGGGTAGGAAGAGGCTCTTCGAGAACATAAGCAAGCTCTTCCGCCTTGAGAACAATTCTCAAGTTTCTAACCCAGTGCAAGAAGTTCAGCCCAGTCAATTTATTCGAATTCAAAATAGAGCGCAAATTCAAAGACATCATGATCAAGCGATTAACCTAGAAATACAAATCAAGCATATATGAGAAAATTATTTTAAAATGCATCAACATACATTTACAAAATCCCATTCATTTTTTGAATTTCAAAATCCCTCAAAATTAATTCGGGAGATCGTAGGTCCTTCTCCGAATGGGTTGATATCCAACATAGATAAGAACAACCTTAGAGAGAGTCCAATAAGTCATTCTTAGCTACGATGGTAGGTATCAAGTATACCAATTGCATATTGTTGGATCGAAGCGGATCGCTAGAGGGGGGTGAATAGTGATAAACCTTTTCTTTTTCGAATTCGTCTCAAAACACTTATATGCAGTGGAAAGATAAATGTAAAGTAAATGAGACGAGAATTTTACTTGCTTCGTAGCCTTCGGCTACTACTCCAAGGCCCTAGTGGTCCTTGACCACACACGGAGGGCAAAACACTAAAGAACTCCTCCTCGTTATGGGTATGAGTTAATAGATACAAAAAGTCACAAAGCTTGAGGTAGAGGGACACTCTCCCTCTCCTCGTTACGATAAAAACTTCGAGAAAGTAAAGCAATAAACTGAAATAAAACATATACCAACGTAACAAAATAAAAGCAATTTAAACCTAGATGTCGAAGAAGAAGCAATTCATTGTCGGAGAGTTGTAGCTTTGCGGAGACTTTTGGAAGCTTAGAATTGATGATGAAACCCTAGGATAGACCCTCCTTTTATAGCCTTTGAGCCCCTTTTCGAGAGGAACTCTAGCCAATCACAATTAAACACCACTCCCCTTGAATTGAGGTGATAAGCCTTGACTCCTCGAAGCTGATCCTTGACCATCAGTCAACTAATAGCCATCATCACCGATGATGGCGATCGATCGATCACGATCGTAGACAATGATCGATTGATTGAGTCCTCAAAGTTAGATGAACAATAACATTATTTCGACGGCCTCCAACCATCCGATCTCGACCTAGACCACCGATGGGATGTCTTGGGTCGGATCTACGCTTAAGTTTATCCCTGTAAAGAGGATACAACCTCACTTACACTCGCACACACACGAGCTTACCTCGATACTTACTGTGTCGCTTTCACTTCTGGCCTTCAACTCAATTCCTTCAGCTCCCTCTGAAGTCACTTGAGTATTGCCCGACCACCGCGGCTTCCTCCGGGTGTCTCTAGCCTTCAGCTCCAGCTATAGCAATTTTCTGCACACTCGATTCAGCTCATGAGATAATGACATGAGCTTAACTTTGTATCGTTTGCTATAATCAAAACTCAGGTTTGACTTAGGTGCCTATTACACCAATAATCTCCCCCTTTTTGATTTATGGAAAACCCACATACAAAGTTAAGAAAATAGCATGCATGAAGAATAATAATGTGCATGAGAAACAACAATAATAATAAAGATTAGTAGGAGTAGTAAGGGTTTTCTTCAAGTACTCCCCCTTAAGGAAACCTCCCCCTTGACCGAGGGTGAGTCTTGAAAGAATACCTTAGTCCTCCCCCTTGAGAATTGCTATTTAGGAAGACTTAAAGTTGGCCATAGTGTTTAAAAATATGTTTAAGTTAAGAATTCTCTTAACTTGGCCTTTACTTCCTTTTTGTTAAAAAAAATTAATTAAGTTTTCAAAACTTAAAGTTAAGTAAACATTACTTAACTTTGGCCATAAATAAATATGAAGTGAGTTAAGTTATCAAAAAAAATTTATCCCTTAACTTTGGCCTTTTTCTCCCTCTTTTGCCATATATCGAAAAGAGTAGGGGTGTATGAAAGACAAAACTAAGTATTAAATTTAAAGTCCAAACATGTTCCATATTATTTTGAAAATAAGTTCATCTATAAAATGTTTGACTCATATTTGGCTTGATTGATATGAAAGATCAACCAGTCCTGGTCAGAGTCGGTTAATATATATGATTATACTCCATGGTTCATGGCGATGCACTAGTTCTACATCTGGAACCAGGAGTAAGGTCCTAACATCTCACGCCCATATACATGGCTAAGTACACAAACACATTAGTCCTATGTGTTGTGAGATGTATTGGCTCCTTAAATCTATAGGTGCATGATATCTAAGGTATGTCCTATGCTAGTTCCATGAAAATGAAAAATAAGAAATAGTAGTAAGAAAATATAACTTGTAAGTTCCTATTTTATTACGCACATGCCGAATTTTCGTCTTAATAGACTAAATTCGGCTTCGGGTAGGGGTTTAGTAAATAGGTCTACCAAGTTAGACTTCCATTCGACGTATTCGAGTTGTATGGCTTCGTTGGCCACATGTTCTTGAATGAAATGGTGTTTAACCTCTATATGTTTGGTCCTAGAGTGACATATCGGATTCTTAGTAAGGTTAATTGAACTAATGTTATCTACGTGAAGTTTAGTTGTAAAGTCTAACTTAAAGTCACGGAGAGTGTGCTTCATCCAAAGAACCTGAGTGACACACTCAACCATCGTGATGTACTCGGCTTCGGTGGTAGATAAGGCAACACAGTGTTGCTTCCTACTGCACCAACTTACTAGACTCGAGCCGAGAAGTTGACAACAACCACTCGTACTCTTTCTATCAAGCTTACTACCGACATAGTCCGAATCGGAGTAGCCGGTTAGTTCGAACTCGATAGATCTAGGGTACTAAATACCGATATTAAGTGTACCCTTTAGATATCTAAGGATACACTTGACTAGAGTTAGGTGAGACTCCTTAGCACAGGTTTGGAACCTTGCGCACATACTTACTGCAAATAAGATATCAGGTCGGCTTGCAGTTAATTAAAGGAGACTCCCTATTACGCTCCTATAGTATTTTAAATCAATTGAGTTTCCGATTACATCTTCATCTATATTCACATTAGTTGTCATTGGGGTATTAATAATTTTAGTGTCTTGCATTCCAAAGCGTTTAATTAATTCCCTAGTATATTTGCGTTGATGTAGGTATATTCCATCTTTAGTTTGTTTAATTTGTAGACCTAGGAAGAAACTCAACTCGCCTACTAAATTCATTTCAAATTCACTTTTCATAAGTGAAATGAATTCATTCAGTAGAATCGAGTTGGTGGTTCCGAAAATAATATCATCTACGTAGATTTGGGCTATGAATATGTCTTTACCTAAGGTTTTTACGAAAAGGGTTGGGTCAACTACACCCTGGTTAAACCCTTTGGATTTAAGATACACCGAAAGTCTCTCATACCAAGCTCGAGGAGCTTGTTTAAGTCCATAGAGGGCTTTCTTTAATCTAAGGACATGGTCGGGTTTATCTAAACTTTCGAAACTGGGGGGTTGACTAACATAAACCTCTTCTTTAATGTATCCATTCAAGAATGTTGATTTCACATCCATTTGAAACAACTTAAATCCTCAATGTGCAGCATATGCTAATAGCATTCGAATGGACTCTAACCTAGCTACTGGGGCATAGGTCTCGTCGTAATCTAAACCTTCGACTTAACTAAACCCTTTAGCGACTAGTCTAGCTTTATTTCTAACTACTTCACCTTTATCATCAAGTTTATTTCTAAACACCCACCTTGTTCCAATGATTATTTTATCTTTAGGTGGTGGTACTAATTCTCATACTTCGTTCCTAGTGAATTGAGCTAGCTCTTCTTGCATTGCAATAATCCAATCGGGATCAAGAAGATCTTGGTCAATTGTCTTGGGTTCAATTTTGGAAATCAGGGAGATTTGACTAAGGTTTCTGTATGAGGCTCTAGTTCGAACTCCTAGACTTGGATCACCTATCACTTGGTCGATAGGATGATTCGTTTGAGTCCTAGTTGGATTTGGGTTTGAGTCTACCACTTGGTCAATAGGATGACTCATTTGAGTTCTAGTTTGGTTAGAGTCATCTACCACTTGGTCGATAGGCTGACTTGGTTGACTTAGGTTAGGATTACCACTAGACTTGATCTTCGGATCGGAGTTGAGTCTGGTATGAATCGGCTCACTAATTGGGGTTGCCGGGGGGTTTGTAGGTTTGTGTCCTTCATCAAATACTACATTGATAGTCTCTTCGACTCTAAGGGTGTCATGATTATATACTCTATACGCTCTACTCATAGTCGAGTATCCTAGAAAGATTCCGATCGAGGTTTTGGATGTAAATTTCCCTAGGTATTCCTTAGTGTTTAGGATATGTACCTTACACCCAAATACCCTAAAGTACTTGATGTTAGGTATTTTATCATGATAAATCTCGTATGAGGTCTTAAGGTGTCTCTTTACCATAAGGATCCTATTTTGGACATAGCATGTCGTACTCTCGGCTTCTGCCCAAAACCTATCGGGTAGGTTATACTCGTTTAACATTGTCCTAGAGGCTTCTTGTAGGGTTCTATTTTTGTGTTCTACTAGGCCATTTTATTGTGGAGTTCTAGGGCAAGAGAACTCATGGTGGTATCCATTTAGGTTACAGAATTCTGTAAACCTGTGGTTATTGAATTCACCACCATGATTAGTCCTAAGTCTTTTGATTTTAATGCTTTGTTGATTTCCTATTAACTTAAATAGGTTGATTAATTGATCTAGGGTATCACTTTTATGTTTGATGAACCTAACCCAAGTAAATCTAGAATAGTCATCAATTATGACTAAGCAGAATTTACTTCCATTAAGTGACTTAGCTCCGTGTGAATCAAATAGATCCATGTGAAGGAGCTCAAGAACACTTTTGGTTCGTTCTTGATTAGTTAGTTGATGTTGTGTCATAGATTGTTTACCTTGTTGACAAGCATTACATATTTTATTATCCAAGTTATTGAGGTTAGGCAAACCTCTGACTAAGTCACTTTGACTCATCTTGTGGATGAGTCTTGGGTGTGAGTGACCGAGTCGTCGGTGCCACAACCATGATTCCTTTTGCCGTGTCATAAGACACTTAGTTGAGGAGTTAGTTAAGTTAATAGTGTAAATATTATTATTTCTAGTTCTCTTAAGGATTGTTTTAGAGGTTTCATTTGTATTAATTACGCATTCATTTTCTAAAAATATGACCTTATAGTTATTATCACACAATTGGCTTACACTAAGTAAATTATATTGAAAATATTTTACCAATAAGACATTTTGAATAATAAAGTTAGAGTTGAGCTCAATATCACCTGATCCGATGATTTTGAGCTTGTCGTTGTTTTCGAAGGCTACCAATCCTTGTCGTTTGAATCGAAGCTTCGAAAACTTGAGTTGATCCCCAGTCATGTGTCGGGAGCAACCACTGTCCAACATCCATTGATCCTACACGCAAGGTAGTTGGATCGGATATTGGATTTATTAAAGATTGGTTGAAGTTTATTAACCTAAATCATCTCACCCATGTCTACATGATCAAACAAGTTAACCCTATATGTTCTTGTGAGATGAATCCCAATTTTACTTGATTTAAATTTAATGAATTGAACACTTGTTTGGATTTGATCTTAGGCTCATCAAGTCACCTTTTCAAGATCATGGCTTCCAGGTCGTGACGAGGCACAGAGGCCTTCTTTGATCAGAACAACGACCACTTCCTTAGACAAAGCCATTTTCAAGAAAATAGAGACTTGACTTACCTAAGAGCACTTCCTGGTCTAACTAGTCTAGGATACGGTGAGGTAGCTTCAGCTAGTTCCGCTCGGTCAAGTGCACCGAACTAGATACACCTTATCTAGCCCGAATACTCAAGACTCCGCTTTCCTAGCGTACTATCATCTCGCCGCATCCTGGTACTATGTTATCAAGTATTGACGAGTTATAGTCCTATCTAGCCATTTTAAAAAGAAAAATCAAACTAAATAAAGAACCTAAGCATACAATTTCTAAGTTAAAATACAAACAAGTCTTGTACTGGCTCCCCCTGGACCCTTGAATCGGTTCGGTCTCTCCACATAGTGGATTTGGTCCTTGGGAACCTAGTACTGGTTCGATCCTATGTTTGAAATCATGGCGGGCTTAGGGACCCATGCTTGGACACATTTTTTATGTCAACTTACAATCGACATATACGACTTGTTGGTCGTATTTGAGCTAAACCCTAGCCCGGCCTTGTTGTACACGGCCCTTTGCAATCCAAGTAGGAGGTCAAGTCCTTTGAATCCCAAAGTAAACCTTTCCAATGTGTTCCTAAGATCTTCAACTTAACTCTTCAAGAGTGAGTTCTCAACTTCGAGCATTTCAACCCGAGTTGAGTCCTCCTCTTGAACTCGACTATTCGAAGAGGTTAGGGAGACCTCGTGTTTGAGGAGTTTAACTTCCTCAACCAGGGTCTCGACCTTGGACTCGGACTTAGCTAATTTTCTAGTTAAAAACTTAATTGTACTATAAAATGTACTAATGAGGGATCGACTTACCTTGAGTGTATCTTTTGAACCAGATGCGTATCCGTGGCTTGTCTTGAATAGTGCTTCGCAGTCCGACTCGTCTTCGGTTTCCGATTCATGTTCTGGTTCCGACTCCGTCTCTGATTCCACGGGTTTATCCATGAGGACACGATCATTATCTTCTTCCTCGGATGCTTCTTCCCAAGTAGCGTTGAGTGCCTTTTGTGTTTTGGTGCTTTGCTCTTGAGTTTTGGGCATTCGGACTTGATGTGTCCAAACCTATTGCATTCGTAACATCTAATATTCGAACTTTTAGGCTTACCTTCGTTGGGTCGAGTGACGGTTCATTTTCGGCCCTTGACTATCCTCTGAACTAGGTTGACTAGTTCGGCCTCCATTTCCGAGTCGACCTCCGAATCGGACTCATCCTCTTCTTACTTCGGGGGTGACTTGCTTGCGGTTTTCTTCCTCGAACCTGCAAAAAGTGTTAAACCCTTCTCGGGTTCTGAGTTAGACTGCTCGTGAAGTTCAAAATCGGAAAATAATTCATCTAACCTAAGTTTCGAAAGATCCTTGGAGACCTTGTAGGCATCGACCATGGATGCCCACAAGGTAGTCCTCTAAAAAGAGTTAAGAACATACCTTATAAGGTCGCGGTTTTCAACCTTTTGCCCGATCGCGTGTTGATTATTGACTATGTCTTGAACGCCGGCGTGAAGTTGTGTCGCCGATTCGTGTTCCTACATTTTTAGATTATATAATTTATTAAACAAAAGATCGCGCTTACATACCTTGGCTTCATCGGTCCCTTCGTGTAGCTCTACTAGTTTTGTCCAAAGGTCCTTTGCACTGATGAAGGGGCCGATGCAATTAATCTCCTCCTTGGACAAGCTGCATTGGAGGATTTGAGTTGCCTTGGCGTCGGCTTCGACTTTGTCTTTTTTTCGCAATGGTCCATTGTTCATAATCCAAGGATTCACCCACTTCGTTAGTCGGAAGTGTGAATCCCGTTTAGATTATGATCCACATCTCGATTTGAGTTTTAAGAAAGTATTCCATCCATCCCTTCCAATAACGGAAGTCATCTCCATTGTAAAACGTAGGTCGGACAGTGCTAAAACCCTCGAGATGGGCCATTGAAACAAAAGAAACAAGGAGATGAAGACAAAAATCCTAACAACGACACAAACACACGAAATGTACCAAGACTCACGTCTTGGATTAGTAGTGTGGGAAAAAAATAACCAAATGAAATAAATTCGAAATAAACAGAATAAAAAAAGAAAAAATCTGTAAAAAAAAAAAACTAGATCGGTGGTTTCATGAAATCTTAGCAACCCCCGGCTCTGATACCAATTGTTGGATCGAAGCGGATCACTGAGGGGGGTGAATAGCAATAAACATTTTCTTTTTCGAATTCGTTTCAAAACACTTATACGCAGTGGAAAGATAAATGTAAAGTAAATGAGACAAGAGAATTTTACTTGGTTTGTAGCCTTCAGCTACTACTCCAAGGCCCTAGTGGTCCTTGACCACGCACGGAGGGCAAAACACTAAAGAACTCCTCGTTAGGGGTAGGAGTTAATCGATACAAAAAGTCACAAAGCTTGAGGTAGAGGGACACTCCCGCTCTCCTCGTTACGATAAAAACTCCAAGAAAGTAAAGCAATAAACTGAAATAAAACTTATACCGACGTAACAAAATAAAAGCAATTTAAACCTAGATGTCGGAGAAGAAGCAATTCGTTGTCGGAGAGTTGTAGCTTTACAGAGGCTTTTGGAAGCTTAGAATTGATGATGAAACCCTAGAATAGGCCCTCCTTTTATAGCCTTTGAGCCCCTTTTCGAGAGGAACTCTAGCCAATCACAATTGAGCACCACTCCCCTTGAATTGAGGTGATAAGCCTTGACTCCTCGAAGCTGATCCTTGACCATTAGTCAATTGATAGCCATCATCGGTCGACTAATGGCAGCATCAGTCGAGTGCTGATCGTAGATAGTCGACTAATTGACAGTAGTCAAGTCCTCCAAGATGGCAGTCGACTGATGCTAGCTGAAATGACAAGTTAGTTGAACAATAACATTATTTCGACGGCCACTGACCATCTGATCTCGACCTAGACCACCGATGGGATGTCTTGGGTCAGATCTACGCTTAAGTCTATCCCCATAAAGAGGATACGACCTCACTTACACTCGCACACACACGAGCTTACCTCGATACTTACTGTGTCACTTTCGCTTCCGACCTTCCACTCGATTCCTTCAGCTCCCTCCGAAGTCACTCGAGTGTCGCCCGACCACCGCAGCTTCCTCCGGGTGTCGCTAACCTTCAGCTCTAGCTATAACAATTTTTTGCACACTCGATTCAGCTCGTGAGATAACGACATGAGCTTAACTTTGTATCATTTGCTATAATCAAAACTCAGGTTCGACTTAGATGCCTACTGCACCAACACATATCACATATATGCAACTATCACAATGTGCTAACAACTAATTGAATGTTCACACATACATCAGGTTGTTGACTCATTAACAAGTATGCATCATATACATAGCACCCAACTTCACCTCCCTTCACACCGACCTTTGAGAGAGTCCAACAAGCCAATGCTCCAGGTTAAAGTCAACCCATTAATCGAGAAATAGTTTTAATATGGTTAGAGTGCATTCAACCAATTAGCCAGGCTTGGAGAGAGTCCAACAACCCAAACTAACGATTGACCTCTGACTCTTACCATATTAGTAATAAACTATTCCAATGGTTTGAACATGTTCAAGTTCGAGCCGGGCTTAGAGAGAGTCCAACAATCCAAATAAGAAACGGAACTCTGGTTCTAACTATATTAATGGAAGGTGTAGGCTTTAATGTTGTGTAAGGGATTTAATGTCTCATCCTCTTTACATGCAAATAACTATTATCAACATGGCATGACACACATGACATACATCTATATGTCACGACACGCATGGCATAATGATATGCATCTAAAGCAATTATATGG
Organism: Wurfbainia villosa; assembly: GCA_025175895.1. Classification (NCBI taxonomy): domain Eukaryota; kingdom Viridiplantae; phylum Streptophyta; class Magnoliopsida; order Zingiberales; family Zingiberaceae; genus Wurfbainia; species Wurfbainia villosa. The sequence continues at coordinate 19,727,102 of CM046004.1, read as the reverse complement.
TATACAATTATGGCATGTACAAATAGTTTCATTATTTGTCATAACTATTTTAGAAATAAAATATGTTTTAGATTTGATTTTCTAAATCAAATCATGATTAAAATTAGGAAACAAATTTCCAAATATAATCACATATTTTATTTATGGAAAGTGTTAATTAAGGAAAGTCAAATTTAATTTAGGAAACAAATTTCGTAAATTGTAATTTCCTAATCATATTAGAAAATTTTTAATTTGAATTTCCTTATTTGTCAGAACTATTTATGGAAATAAAATATGTTTGAGATTTGATTTTCCAAATCAAATCATGATTAAATTAAGAAACAAATTTCCAAATCTAATCACATATTTTATTTATGGAAAGTGTTAATTTCCATAAATACTTCTAAACTTTCCAAAGGAAGAAAATTTCCATGAATCCTTCTAAACTTTCCAAAAGTAGAAAATTTCCATAAATACTTCTAAACTTTCCAAAAGTAAAAAATTTCCATAAATACAATTATAACTATCGCAAAATAATTTTATGATTATGTCAGAATACAGTATGGCTCTGATACCACTGTTGGGTTTCCCCGGCACTGCGGCGAGTGTGTGTTTGAACACGTTTCGTAAACATGCACACAACGGAAGCAAAAATAAGTAATAAACTAATTTTATTATAACACGCACATCACACGCATGTAGGATACAACATGTGTAGACATAATCGCTATCTAAAATTTTGCAATAAAAAGAAATTTATTCTAATTATACCTGACGTATCACGTGTAGCGGGAATGACATCAACCGTAGCGACCCTCGCTAGAATCACCTCTATCCGTATTCACGCCGAGTATCGTCAGGATAACTTCACAAATCCACGAGCCTCATCTTCGCAAAAGTCACTAGCCTCGAGTTGAAGATGATGTGATCCGAGAGACAGTCACAATCCGAATCAAATCGGCTCTAAAAATGAGCTCCACGAACTCGCTTCTCGGAAGCGGTTTTCGTCAACCAATTGACAAAACCTTGGACCTCCACCTATGAGGATTGTCGGATATCCAATCCCCGACAAGTAAGTCACTATCGGAGTGTAAAATGCCGACCAAACGACCTCTCTACGAAGAGAGAAACAAGCTGTCCAAAACTGGACAGCTTGTGTTGGTGGAGAAGATGGTCGGCCAATCAATGGTCGGTTGCTCCTTGGTCGCCGGCGACCAAGGGAGGATGGCTGGAGTAGTCGTCGGCGACTAGTGGGTGGCCGGCGGTGAGGAGGAGGAGCTATAATAGGCTTAGGCAGTGGCACAAGAGATGGGCGGCAACCCTAGAGGAGGAAGAGGAGAGGAGGCTAGGGTTTCAAAAACCCTTGAACCAATTTATTTTCCACGGAAAACCCTTAAGCCGTGTTTTTATAGAGAACACATTCTCCTAATGGTTATTGGTTCATAACCAAAACCCATTAACCTGCTCCAATAACTTAAGCTAAAATAAACCAAACCACATTGGTCTATTTTAAGTTAAAACGAACCAAACCAACTTTGGTTCATTCGTTTAAAACAAACAAAACTACTTTGGTTTATTTTCCACCATTAGATTAGAACCAAACCAATTTGGTTCATCCATCATGTCTTCAAAAGACAGGCCCATCCATGCTTCCGATGCGACTGAAACCATTTCATACTCGCTCTTTGTTTGGTCCAACCAAACCTAGTCTCTCTCGATCTGAGTATTCTATTCTCAAACTCGTTTTAAATCCTTTGGATTACGTTCATTGTACGTGTGACAAAATAGGTTCCTGGTTTATGTTGCCCATTTATAATTAACCATTAATTATAGAATGATCATGAGTGACACCTAGTAGTACATCATGATCCCCAATTAACCAGAAAATCAATGGTTGATCCCTAAACCTTTTCTAAAACCTTTCAGCAGCTACAATGAATCGTGCCCCATTCCTTTCACTCATCTTATACCCACTTGGTTCAGGACATGGTCTATTGTGTTAGTCTCCACTAGGCTGACTACATCACACCTAGCCCAAGTATTACTTCCTTGTCCTCCGGATTCTAGTTACTTCACATGTATCCAAGAGTATCATACTCTAAACATGTAATGCTTTGGCCAAAGACTTTAGTAACAATCCGACGAGATGCCATAGGGTATACATCTCCTCGCAAGGAGCGGTGAATCCTCTGTAAGCTATTCAAACACCTTCGGCCACTTCGACTTATACCTAATCATCCCGGGTCCACATCTCCTCGGAGATGCTTGCTTAAGATGTCAAAGCATAAGTCTTCATGACCAAGATGACTTGAATACCGCAAGTCGAAGGAACATCACACTTAAGCTGCTGTAAGAACTTCATTGACATATCTATATATGCAGATAACCATATGAAGTCTTACAGCTGGTCACTCTAATGAACTAGTTACCATAACTAGCATCCACAATTAACTCCAGACATCCCAATGTCTCCAACCAGTGAGGAACAGCTGCTTGGATAAACCAAAGAGTATACCTCGTGCTAGTCTCAACAGAATCAATGGCGTCTGAATCCATCAATTCATCGACTAGGGATAATTCCAATACATCACAATTACACATGTAGAGATACTCACTAGTTGCGATCCAATCATAAATTTTCTCATGTTGTGAATCATATTGCAAACATTCAGTAAAAGAGTTTAAGATTCAATCAAATACATGAAAACATGTACACTCAAATAGTGAATCTTTATTTATCAAATAAACAGTACAACCATAAGGCGATTGTCTTAGGACACCTCTCATATATTTCCAACAGTGAATCCTTTGTAAGCTATTTAAACACCTTCGGACACTTCGACTTATACCCAATCATCCCCAGTCCACATCTCCTCGAAGATACTTGCTCAAGATGTCAAAGCATAAGTCTCCATGACTAAGATGACTTGAACACCGCAAGTCGAAGGAACATCGCACTTAAGCTACAATAAGAACTTCATTGACATATCTGTATATGTAGAGAACCATATGAAGTCTTACAGCTGGTCACTCCAATGAACTAGTTATCACAACTAGCATCCATGATTAACTCCGGACATCCCAATTTCTCAAGCCGGTGGGAAACAACTGCTTGGATAAACCAAAGAGTATAACTCGTGCTAGTCTCAACAGAATTGATGGCGTCCGAATGCATCAATTCATCGACTAGGGATAATTTCAATACATCACAATTACACATGTAGAGATACTTACTAGTTGTGATCCAAGCACAAATTCTCTCATGTTGTGAATCGTATTGCGGATATTCAGTAAATGAGTTTAAGATCCAATCAAATACATGAAAACATATACACTCAAATAGTGAATCTTCATTTATCAAATAAATGGTACAACCATAAGGCGATTGTCTTACGACACCTCTCATATATAACTAACAGCTCCCACGCTGGAAACTTCTGATGAATCACCTTTGACCTCAAGAGAAGATATATAAGAAGATGATCATATTAGAGGGAGTAGCATAGGACAATTTTAATCACATCATGGAGGTGCTCGCTTTCTCTCAATCCATTTCTTCTCCAGTATGGATTTTACTTCTGAACCGTCTTCAACCGCCGGGAGCACTTTTACTCCACTTCCTGCATGGCTCCTCTTGTTGAATCTTCTTCAACTGGCCAGACCCCAGGGGAGTTCATTTCTTTTCCTATCTCTTTTATTTTCTTTGTATATAGATTTCTTTACCTTGTTTGTTTTTTCTTTAGCTAATTATTTTGATTGTCGAGTTTTTAGTGTCGAGTCTTTGTTTAGTCGTGTTGGAAATAAATTCCCTATGCATTCCTTTATATCATCTTAGAAGTCATGAAAGCTAGTTAAATTTAATTGTCGAGTTTTGGGATTTATTGCCATGAATGGATTAGTTGATTGTATATGGTTGCTACTTGATGATGGATTCTGTGTTGATAGATTGAGATGATATTTTTTTTATTCCAAGTGAGGATTGTGCCTATTTTTATTACTTGGGTGTGGTGCACTTGTGGTTATTGTAACTCTAGAACTTGCTTTGATTCTTTCGAAACAACACAACCATAGGTTTGCATGATTATTATGAAGACATTCTCACATATTTTCCTTTACTTCTTTTGTCACCACATATTTATTGAATAATATTCTAGTTGTTCATCATGTCATTTTTCTTTCCTTCCATTACTTTCTTCTCCATTTTTTTTTTTTGAATGTGGAATATTGGATGTTCCATGATGAGTATTTTGCCCGAGACAGACAAAAGTTTAAGTGTAGAGGAGAGAGTAGCTCAATAGAATTTAGTGTAAGCATAGGCAAGTCGTGTTTGATCACCAAAGACAAGCTATGTTTTTATTTTTATAGCTGAGCTTGATGTATTTTTTTAGATCATAGGGAATTGTACTACATGTCAAAAAAAATGAAAAACAAAGTGGTTGGAAAAAAAAGAAAAATAAGTGAAAAAAAATAAAATTGGAAAAAAAACATTTTGCCAAAGTAATAAAAGCAATTAAAAAAATGTCTTTGACATGTTGTGCATTAATTCTTATTTGTGTGATAGTATTTTTGTGATAGACATTCCTTGTTGAAACCATTGAGAGATTTATTGTATATCATGTGTGGATTTATATTGTCAAAGTGATAGGGATTATTTACATGTTCAGTGAATTGTGAAAAGCTAGCTTTGATAGAAACTTTTGGGACATTGCTTTCTTGTACTCATCTATGTAGCATTCTACTATTTCCATGTCTTCTTGCATTTTTTTTAGCTATTTCTTTTCCTTCCTTTCTTTCCTTCCACACATGCTATTATTTTTTCTGTATTCATGTTTCCCTTACATTCCTAATAAGCCTTCACTGATTGTGCATTCTTATGTGTATATAGTGGTGAAGGTAGAAGAAGAGCAAGTATATGGTAGTGCATAAACCATGAGTAGCTTGAGTGAACTCCACTATTACATGCTTATGAGAGCGAGAGAAACCACCACTTACCTTGTAAGGCTTAATCATTCTTACTCTATTCAGGATTGATTGAAGTCACTATATTTGTTAAACTGTGTAAGATTTGAGGCCATTAATGCTTGAGTCTTTGGGATTTGACAATCCTAGGTAACTTTATTTCATGAATTTCTATGTATGATTGGTAATTGCTAGGAAATATATCTTTAGTTTACTTTTAGTTTTCTTTACTTGCTCGAGACTGTTGGTGCAATCGACCCAGGTCATGATTGACCAGACTCGAGTGGGACTCGAGTAGGGTTTTGATATTCGACAATGGTTTATAATATGTTTTGACTATATGACTAGTGGATGGTATGGGGCATCCAAAGTCATATGAGGGAGACTATGTCATGCCCCAGGGGCAAATTTGTCATCGAAGGACGGAGGAGCCCCTTAGTGACAATATTTCGAAATACCTCGCTGGAACCATATATGATAAAAACTTTAAAAAAATTAGAAATATAAAATACAATTATTTTATTGACTGCATGCATGTAGACTAAAATATAAATCAATTAAAAATAGATAGATTTATGACACCAAATCCAATTATGACAAAATCCAAGTATGTTGTTAGGATGTATACTGAAAAGTCTATCTTTTATATGAACATCTTTATTTTTGAAATAAGAATCACATGATCATTGTTTGCATATTTTTGTGGTTATGTATATTGTCTAATACATTACATTGTAGATAACATGGTGTGTGGTGTCACACGGAAGATCATGTTATCGGCTCCTTGTAAAGTATAAGTATAGCTCACAACCGAGATGGCTTTGGACAAACCATTGGTATGGTTGTAGTGTGATTTGGTATTGGTTTGTCTTGACCATAGAATGACATTAGTACACTTTGTGTGTATTGAGCAGGACCGACTTAGAAGTGATTCGATTTATTGCTAACTACATAATCGAATCGAACCTCAGATATTATATTGTACATGATCTTAATCCCGATATAATAACGGGTACATATACTTAGTATTCATTTCTTTGATTTACCAATGGGCGAGATTTATAGATTAAATCGATAGGCTCGGTAAGTTGGGAAATGATATTATTTATATGGTGTGCCGTTGATTACAGGAGCAAACCATGTCCTATATATTAGGATGATGATGTCCCCTTAAGGAGCTCATAAGATTCATCATGTAAACCCTATAGGTGGACTTGGTCCGGCATGATGAAAAGGTTGAGTGGTACTACTCATGGAGTTAGATGTTGATTAATTAATAGTTAGTAAATTAATTAATCTACGGACATTCGAGATCTTAAACACGGGGAGAAAATGTACATATAATATATGGAGCCCATATTAACTTATGGGAGTTGGTGAGGTAGATCAATGATAATCCTTTAGTGGAATGGATAATCATTAATGGATCGGACTTTATGTGGGCTTGATCCATTGGGTGGCCAAGATCCAACTCCTCCTTGTGAGATCGAAGAAGTGTAGATGTTGACCGGCTAGAGGGGGGTGAATAGCCCTCTTTCTTTGAATGACGTAATTCGCTTGTTCATTTGCTCGTCTACAAACCTAATTAGCACAAACGGAAGCAAAAACAAGACAAGCAAATATAAACAAGAATACAAACGCTAACAAGGGATGTAACGTGGTTCACAGCTACGCCGTTAATCTACTGTCCGATTCGTCCAAGGTGAATCACTCCTCAATCTTTCCACTTGATCTCTCCTTTGCACAAAGCTAGGTGGAGGTAACCTCTTTTACACAAGGATCACTCTTCTACAATAGAATGAAGGTTAGCACTAGTAGAAGAGTGGAAAACGTTTAGGGCACTTTGGGAGCTGTTAGGAGTTCAAACATTAGGCCCCCAAAGCCCAACACCCTCTCTTTTTATAGAGAGGGCTAATTTCTTCCGTTAGCGCCACCGGTCACTGCCTTGGCGATCATTGCCCTAACGACCTCGAAAATGCCGGATCCGACCGTTGTAGTCCAAGCGATCTTAGCGATCGTGATCCATCGATCGGCTCGTCGTAGTCGATCGGCTACGAGGTTCGGGCCGATCGCTATTCCATGGCGCCACCGGGTATAAACACATCACCGAATACCGAACCTCGCTTGATTAGGCAATGACCGCCATTTAATGGCAATGATCGTGTGAAACTCAAACTTAACATTCGTTTGAGCTTTCGACGGTCGAGTAAACCTCAACCCTTGCGGTCGAGCCTCCGACACTTAGCCAAATGACCAAGTTTTACCTAAGAGCACTACCCCTTCCCGGGTTACATTCGCTCACTCTCATCCCTTAAAGTCCCTCGCCTTTGAAGTTATCTTCGTCCGACCATGTCCCTCGGATGCACCAAGTGCACGACTCTACAGCGCCATCCTTCACGTCTCGCCCAGAAGTCTACTTCCTCCGGCTTCACTCCAAGCTCCTCGTCCGGCGATCCCTCGGATGCTCCAAGCGCACGACTTCCGTAAAGCCATCCTTCACCGACTCAAGGACCGAGTCATGAGAGGTAAAACTCGTCAAGGCTCCATGTGCGAATTACTAAGTCCTGTAAGACTCCAACGCACATATCAAATCACAATAAAAACCTAACTTAAACCCTTTGCCACACACATCAAAATCATATCACGGGTTGATTGCACTAACATTCTCCCCCTTTTGATGTGTGACAATCCGTTTAAGTTAGGTAAAAACATTTGATAAAATATTAAGGAAAGAAAGCATGTAAATAACATGATTAGCAACTCTCCCCCTTAAACCATGAAACTCCCCCTAAATACATTCCCCCTTACTTAAACATATATCTTTCTCCCCCTTTGACACTATCAAAAAGATTAAATAGGGTTTATATGTCATGGCATCAAGTCTAGAGAGAAACAAAAATAAAAAACACTTAGAAACCTGATAAAATCAGATTACTGTGCTCGTGCACAGTACATCAGTCGACTGCTATCAGTATGGCAGTTGACTGGCACAAGGAAATCAGGTTTTCTGATTTTCTAGATGAAATTCAGAAATGCACTATAAATTCCAAAAAATTCGAAAAATAGTGAAATTTGGGGAACACATTTCTTTTAGGGTTCTTTATCAATGAAAAATAGTTTTTCATGAAAAATCATTATATTTTCAATGATTTTCTAAAAATCCAAAAGCTTTAAAAACAACTAGTGTTTTGATCAAATTTGTATCCATTTTAACACCTAGTTTTGCTTTGGATTGTTTCAAAACTTGAACATGCAGATTTTAAAGTAAGAAATTGTTTTGAAAACATATGAAATATCCAACCATGATCTTTGGGCAATATGTCTATGAATTAAACATAAGCATTCCCCATGATTGGTCTATTATTGCTTTTTTGATACTTTAAATGACCATCTAAATGTCATAGGCACTAGTGGACATTTGTATCATCCTAACATCTTACTCATGCTAAGTTTTCACTCAAGGTAGCCAATGGTGAGTGTGAGATGTATCCTAAAGGTATTTGTATATACTTAACCATTTAATTTCATGAAATTCTATACAATGTTAAGTATCATCCTAACATCCAACATGATCATAAAGACATATATGTATGAATTCCATATTATGATCATGAAACACATGTATTCATCAATTAATGATCATGCATTAGGTATTACATCATGATAATAAGGCAAATATCACCTAAAGCATGATTTAACTATTTATAGGTGCATTATCATCACCTAACACTATTTCAAAAATATTGTCCCGTCATCCCAAGTCAACCAAAAATATGATATAGGTGAAATCCTTATGGTTGACTATCCTAGGGTTTTCCTAACCCTTAAGGATGGATTTTGGAACCCAATACAAATTCTTGCCTATTGGGTTCACTAAAAATTTCTTAGGGATCCATTTTCTAGCTATTACCTTCTTTTTGTCTTGACCCCTAGCAATTAAACATTTATAGGCCTTTTCATTTTTATTTTCTTTATATCCTAGGCCTTTCTTGTAGAAGCTTGCCCTTTGGCTCCAAATTATCATGTTCAATGTATTTGAGCCAATTGTAAACTTTTCTAGGGCCTTGGTCAAATGATCTACCTTTTTCCTTAGAGCCCTATTTTCCTCTATGCATGCATCATTAACATCAAATGGCATATAAAGATCATGTGAGCATGTATCATCATGACTAGAAGAAATATTTTCATTATCATTAATATTTAAGCATGCTTTTTCTAGCTTAATTTCTAAATCCTTAATTTGATCTAGCATGCTCTTATTTTTTTTTTTAGCCCTAAATAGATCCTTAGTAAGACTAGAAATTATGGAAACTATTTTACTTGGTGAGAGGTTCGTTACCATAGTCTCCATGTCCTCTTCCTCCGATTTTGATGATGGTGAAGAAGCTCCCCCTTCACTAGAGCTCTCCTCAATTGTGCTTGATTCTTCATTTTCGGTGGAGGAGGAGTCTAGGTCATCAAATGCCATTAGGGCAAGGTTTGAGTAGACATGTTCTTCCTCTTCTTCGGATGAGGATGATGAGGAGGGATCATCCCATGTCTTTGCCTTTAGTCCTTTGACCTTTCCCTTTTCTTTGGCCTTCTTCTCTTCTTCCTTTTTCTTCTTGCTCCCCTTCTTCTTCTTTTCTTCCTTCTTCCTCCTCTCTTCTTTGCTCTTGTTTAAGAGGGGACAATTATCCCTTATGTATCCCTCTCCTTGGCAATTATAGCAAATTATCTTCCCCCTTGGTCTTCTTCTCCTATCATTAGATTTATTAAATTTAAAATCTTTTAATGCATGCCTTACCCTCCTTACCATATAGGCTTCTTCCGTGCTATCCATGGAGGAGGAGGAGGATGCTTCATCGGAGGAGGAGGAAGTCTCTATCTTCTTCTTCTTCCCCTTATTTGCTACTAGGGCTACTCCTCTTGATGGCTTGATACTTGATTCTTCATTTATTTCTTCAAGCCTCGTTTCATGGAGCTCCATGGTTGAAAAGAACTCCTCCAAGGTGCTCACTTCTAAGTTCTTTGACATGTAGAAGGAGTCCACCATTGAGCTCCATTTTGATGACCGGGGAAAGGCATCGATTGCTTTCATAAGCATATCCCAGTTCGAAAGTCTTTCTCCTACACTTGTTAGCCCAATCAAAATTTTCTTAAATCGAGAATGTAGTGAAGTTACCTTTTCTCCCTTTTCAAGTTTGATATTCGTTAGTTGGGAGCAGAGGAGATCTCTTCTTGCAAGCTTGGCCTCCGAGGTACCTTCATGAAGCTCTACTAGCTTCTCCCACATCTCCTTGGCGCTAGCACATTATCCTATCCTATTGATCTCTTGTTGAGGAAGCACATTGAAGAGGTGGTGCTTGGCCTTTGAATTAGCAAGGTGCTCCTCCCTTTTGTTTTTAGTCCACCTTGACTTCTCTATTTGTTCACCCTTTTGGTCCCTAGGCATCTCAAAACCGTTTTCCATTATAAGCATAATATCGAAATCGGTTTCAAAGAATACCTCCATTCTCTTTTTCCACCAAGAGAATTTTCCTTCAAATTTCGGTGGGTGAATGTTTGAGCCGGCCATCCTTGATTGTGTTTGTTGCGGCGGTTAGTCCATTGACAAGCATCTTGGTTCTGATACCACTTGTGGGATCGATGAAGTGTAGATATTGGTCGACTAGAGGGGGGTGAATAGCCCTCTTTCTTTGAATGATGTAATTCGCTTGTTCGTTTGCTCATCTACAAAACTAATTAGCGCAAGCGGAAGCAAAAACAAGACAAGCAAATATAAACAAGAATACAAATGCTAACAAGGGATGTAACGTGGTTCACGGCTATGCCACTAATCAACGGTCTGATTCGTCCAAGGTGAATCACTCCTCAATCTTTCCACTAGATCTCTCCTTTGCACAAAGCTGTTGGTGCAGTAGGCACCTAAGTCGAACCTGAGTTTTGATTATAGCAAACGATACAAAGTTAAGCTCATGTCGTTATCTCACGAGCTGAATCGAGTATGCAAAAGATTGATATAGCTAGAGCTGAAGGCTAGCGACACCCGGAGAAAGCCGCGGTGGTCGGGCGACACTCGAGTGACTTCGGAGGGAGCTGAAGGAATCGAGTGGAAGGTCGGAAGCAAAAGCAACATGTAAGTGTCGAGGTAAGCTCGTGTGTGCGAGCGTAAGTGAGGTCGTATCCTCTTTATGGGGATGATCTTAAGCATAGATCCGACCAAAGACATCCTATAGATGGTCTAGGTCGAGATCGGATGGTCGACGACCGTCGAAATTATGTTTTTGTTGAGCTAACTTTGACTTGCAGCAAGCATCAGTCAACTACCAGCTTGGAGGACTCGACTGCCGTCAATTAGTCGACTACCGGAGGTCAGCACTCGACTGATGATAGCCATCAGTCGACTGATGGTTAATGATCAGATTCGAGGAGTCAAGGCTTATCACCCCATTTCAAGGAGATTGGTGCTCAATTGTGATTGACTTGTTAGTAATATATGAGAGATGTCCTAAGGCAATCGCCTTATGTATGAACCATTTATATGATAAATGAAGATTCACTATTTGAGTATACATATTTCATGTATTTGATTGGATCTTAAAATCATTTACTGAATGTCCACGATACGATTCACAGCATGAGAGAATTTGTGATTGGATCACAACTAGTGAGTATCTCTACATGTGTAATTGTGATGTATCGGAATTATCCCTAGTCAATGAATTGATGGAGTTGGACACCATCAATTCTGTCGAGACTAGCACGAGGTATACTCCTTGGTGTATCCAAGCAGCTGATTCTCACTGGCTGGAGACATAGTGATGTCCGGAGTTGATCGTGGATGCTAGTTATGGTAACTAGTTCATTGGAGTGACCAGCCGTAAGACTTCATATGGTTCTCTGCATATATAGATATGTCAATGAAGTTCTTACTGTGGCTTAAGTGCGATGTTCCTTTGACTTGCGGTATTCAAGTCATCTTGATCATGGAGACTTATGCTTTGACATCTTAAGCAAACATCTCTAAGGAGATGTGGACCCGGATGATTGGGTATAAGTCAAGTGATCGAAGGTGTTTGAATAGCCTATAAAGGATTCACCACTCCTTGCGAGGAGATGTATACCCATGGCCTCTCGTCGGATTGTTACTAAAGTCTTTGGCCAAAGCATTACATGTTTAGAGTAAGGTACTCTTCGATACATGTGGAGTAACTAGAATCCGTAGGACGAGGAAATGATACTTGGGCTAGGTATGACGTAGTCAGCCTAGTGGGGACTGACACAATAGACCATGTCCTGAACCAAGTGGGTATAAGATGAGTGAAGGGAATGGGGCACGAATCATTCGAGCTGCTGAAGGGTTTCAGAAATAGTTCTGGATCAACCGTTGATCTTTTCGGTTAATTGGGGATCATGATGTACTACTAGGTGCCACTCATGATCGTTCTATAATTAATGGTTAATTATAGACGGCCAACATAAACCGAGAACCTATTTGGTCACACGCACAACGAGCGTAATCCAAAGGATTTAAAACGAGCTTGAGAATGGGATTCTCAGACCGAGAGAAACAAGGTTTGGTTGGACCAAACATGAAGCGAGCATGAAATCGTTTCAGTCGCAATGGAAGCGTGGATGGGTCGTGTCTTATGAAGACATAATGGATGAACCAAAATGGTTTGGTTCTAATCCAATGGAGGAGAATAAACCAAAGAGTTTGGTTTATTTTAAACGAATGAACCAAAAGTTGGTTCGGTTCGTTTTAACTTAAAATAAACCATCATGGTTTGGTTTATTTTAACTTATCTTAATGGAGCGGGTTAACGGGCCTAATGGTTATGATCCAATAACCATTAAGAGAATTAGTTCTCTATAAAAGAGGGCTTAATGGATAATTAAGCCCTAATCCACGCCCTAGCAAGGAGTTGCCGCCCAACCCTCATTGCCGCCCAACTCCATTGCCGCCCAGCTTCTTGTGCCGCCGTCCAAGTCCTTGCCGGCGTCCAAGCTTCAGTCGGTGATCCTCCGGCGACCCTGCGGTGATCTTCCTAGGCCTCGGTGAAAAGGTGAGCACTTGGCTTCCTTGTTTTGGCCGGCGCCTACTCCTCCACCAAGCTGTCCAGTTTTCTGGACAGCTTCTTCTCCTCTCGTCGGAGCGTCGTTTGGACGACGGTTTGAGCTCCGACAGTGGCTAAACTACCGGGGATTCGATCTCCGGTAATCCTCTGAGGTGGAGGACGAAGGATTCGTCAATTGGTTGACGAATACCTCTCCGGAGAAGCGAGTTTTGAGAACTCGTATTAGGATCCGAATTTGGATTCGGATCGTGATCATCTCTCGATCACGTCGTCTTCAACATGAGGCTAGTAACCCATACGAAGACGAAGCTCGTGGCTTAGCGAAGTCATCCCGAAGAACTCGGCATGGATACGGATAGAGACGATTCTAGCGAGGATCGTTCCGGTTGATGTCGTTCCCGCTACACGTCATACGAAAGGTATAACGTAGATAAATTTCCTTTTATTGCAAATTTAAATTTACGGTTATGTCTACACTTGTTGTAATATGCATGCGTGCATTGTGTGTGTTGTAATAAATATAGATTTATTATTTTTATTGCTTCCGCTGTGTTCATGTTTACGAAACGTGATCGAACACACACACGTCGCGGTGCCGGAAACCCAACATGGCTAGGGTTCCTCTCGAAAAGGGGCTCAAAGGCTATAAAAGGAGGGCCAAACCTAGGGTTTCTTCATCATTCTAAAGCTTCCAAAAAGCCTCCGCCAAGCAACAACTTTTCGACCACGAAGTGCTTTCTATCCGACGTCTAGGTCTTAAATTCTTTCTTATTGTAACGTCAGTTTTTTAGCTCTTATTTAAGTTCATTTCTTTTCCGAGCTTTTATCGTATACGAGGAGAGGGGGAGTGTCCCTCTACCTCAAGCTTTTTCCTTCTTGTATCGATTAACTCCTACCTCCAACGAGGAGTTCCTTTAGTGCTTTTGCCCTCCGTACGTGGTCAAGGACCACTAGGGCCTTGGAGTAGTAGCCGAAGGCTACGAACCAAGTAAAAACTTCATTGTCTCTTTTTTACTTTACATTTCCGCTGCAATTAATTATCTCTCGAGTTTTAACGAACATAAAAAAAAAGGAAAAGGTTTTTCGCTATTCACCCCCCCCTCTAGCGAACCGCATCGATCCAACAATTGGTATCAGAGCCGGGGGCACTTAGATTTGGTGAAACCACCCATCTAACATTTTTTACATATTTGTTTTTCGTTCGCTTAAATTTTTTCCCGCACTACTAATCCAAGACGAAGTCTTGGTACTCTTCGTTTGGTTTTGTTTTGCAAGTATTCGCTTTTGGAGTAGCCGACGGTCAAACGGGCATAACTTTTCGTACAAGTTGACCCACGACACGGTCTACCTACCAAATCGAAGCCCTCGCAGATATCTTTTACCCCCGTAACAAGTTGTTTTCATCCTCAAAAATCGACGTTTATTAGCCTTTCGGGGACATCGAAGGTTGTGAGTACTTACTTTTTATTTAGGTTCTTATTTCTTTGCTTAACTTTCTATTTTTCATTTGTTTCTTTTTATTTTCCACACTACTAATCCAAGACGCAAGTCTTGGTACTTTCGTGTGTTTTTTTCGTTGCTAGGTCTTCTTTTTAGTCTCCTTGTTTTTTGTTCTAATGGCCCATCTCGAGGGTTTTAGCACCGTCCGACCTCCGTTTTACAACGGAGATGACTTCCGTTATTGGAAGGGTCGGATGGAATGCTTTCTCAAAATCCAAATCGATATGTGGATCATAATCCAAACGGGTTTCACACTTCCGACTAATGAAGTGGGTGACTCCTTGGATTATGATCAATGGACCATTGCGACAAAACGACAAGTCAAAGCCGACGCCAAGGCAACACAAATCCTCCAATGCGGCCTATCCAAGGAGGAGCTAAATCGCGTCGGCCCCTTCATAAGCGCAAAAGATCTTTGGACAAAACTAGTGGAGCTACACGAAGGGACCGATGAAGCCAAGGTATGTAATCGTGATCTTCTTTTCAATAAACTATATAACCTAAAAATGCAGGAACACGAGTCCGCGATGCAACTCCACGCCCGGGTCCAAGACATAGTCAACAACCTACACGCAATCGAGCAAAAGGTCGAAAACCGTGACCTTATAAGGTATGTTCTAAACTCTTTTCCGAGGACTATCTTGTGGGAATCCATGGTCGACGCCTACAAGGTCTCCAAGGATCTTTCTAAAATTAGGTTAGATGAACTCTTTTCAAATTTTGAATTACATGAGCAGTCCAACTCGGAACCCGAGAGGGGTATAGCCTTGTTTGCAGGTTCAAAGAAGAAGAAAATCGCAAGCAAGCCACCACCAACTGAGGAGGAAGACGAGTCCGAAGAAGAAGTTGACCCGGAGTTGACTGCCGAACTAATGAACCTAGCTCGAAGGATAGCCAAGGGACGAAAGCGAACCACGACTCGACCCAACCAAGGTAAGCCTAAAAGTTCTAATATTAGGTGTTATGAGTGTAACAGGTTTGGACATATCAAGTCTGAGTGCCCCAAGCTCAACCACCAAGCACCTAAGCACAAGAAGGCCCTCAACGCGACATGGGAAGAAGCGTCATCCGAAGAAGACGAAGACCACGTCTTCATGGCGAAATCGATTGAGTCAGACACGGAGACCGAACCTGAACTTGAGTCAGAACCTGAGGATGACTCGGACTACGAAGCTACCTTCAAGTCAAGCCACGGATACGCATCCGGTTCAAAAGATACTCTTAAAGTGAGTCGAACTTTATTTAATACTTTACATAATACGGTTAGGTTTTTGTCTAGGAAATTAGTTAAGTCCGAGTCCAAGGTCGAGACCCTGATTGAGGAGGTCAAACTTCTCAAACACAAGGTCTCCCTAACCTCTTCGACTAGTCAAGTTCGAGAAGAGGACCCAACTCGAGCTGAAAAGCTTGAAGTTGAGAACTCTCTCTTGAAAAGTCAAGTTGAAGATCTTAGGAACACGTTGGAAAGGTTCACTTCGGGATCCAAAGGACTTGACCTCCTACTTGGATCTCAAAGGGCCGTGTACAACAAGGCTGGACTAGGGTTTAACTCAAACATGACTAATAGGTCGTATATGTCGATTGTAAGTCGACATAGGAAACATGTCCAAGCATGGGTCCCTAAGAACTTTTTGATTTCAACTCTAGGATCCAACCCGTACTGGGTTCCCAAGGACCAAATCCACTATGTGGATAGACCGAACCGATTCAACGGTCTAAGGGGAGCCAGTACAAAACATGTTTGTGCTTTAACTTAGAAATTGCATGCTTTAACTTAGAAAGTTTGTGCTTTAACTTAGAAATTACATGCTTTAACTTAGAAAGTTTGTGCTTTAAAACTTGTGAACTCACTTAGAACACGTACATAACCAACTAAAATCCTTCGAAAAGATTGAGCCTCGGGGAGCCTCTTTTCAAAAATAACCAGTTAGACTAGGAAATAGTCTTAGGTGAGTCAAGTCATCATTTTCTTGAAAATGGCTTTGTCTAAGGAAGTGGTCGATGATCCGATAAAAGAAGGCCCCTGTGCCTCGCCACGACCTAGAAGCCATGATCTTGAAAAGGTAAACTTGACAAGCCTAGGGTCAAATCCAAATCTAACATAAAATTACTTGAACCTAAATGCACTTAATCAACTTAATTGGAAGTCATCTCACAAAAAACACATAAGTATAACATGCTTGATCATATAGACACAGGTGAGATGACCTAGGTTTAACAACTTACAACCAATTTTTTTTTTAAAAAAAAAAAAATCTAACATCCAATCCAACCACCTTGTGTGTAGGATCAATGGATGTTGGACAGCGGTTGCTCCCGACACATGACCGGGGATCAACTCAAATTCACGAAGCTTCGATTCAAACGACAAGGATCGGTAGCCTTTGGGAATAACAACAAGCTCAAAATCATCGGATCAGGTGATATCGAGCTTAACTCGAATTTTGTTATTAAAAATGTATTACTTGTAGAGAATTTTGAATATAACCTGCTTAGCGTAAGCCAATTATGTGACAATAACTATAAGGTCATATTTTTAGAAAATGAATGTGTAATTAAAACAAATAAAACAGCTAAAACAATACTCAAAGGAACTAGGACAAATAACATTTATACAATTAACTTAATCAAATCCTCAGCCAAATGTCTTATGACACAGGAAGAGGAATCATGGTTGTGGCACCGACGACTGCACTGGTCACCCAAGACTCATCCACAAGATGAGTTAGAGTGGCTTAGTCAGAGGCTTACCCAACCTCAACAATTTGGTTAATAAAATCTATAATGCTTGTCAACAAGGAAAACAACCTAGGACACAACACAAGTTAACTAACCAAGAACGAACCTCAAGTGTACTTGAGCTCCTGCATATGGATCTATTCGATTCACATGGAGCCAAGTCACTCAATAGAAGTCAATATTGCTTAGTCATAATTGACTACTACTGTGTTTACAGGTTAGGTTCATCAAACATAAAAATGATACCCTAGATCAATTAATCAATCTATTCAAATTAATCGAGAATCAAAAAAACCTTAAGGTTAAAAGACTTAGAAGCGATCATGGTGGTGAATTCAAAAATCAAAGGTTCATCGACTTACGTAACCTAAGCGGATACCACCATGAATTCTCTTGCCCTAGGACCCTCAACAAAATGGCCTAGTGGAGCGGAAAACCGAACTCTACAAGAAGCCGCTAGGACCATGTTGAGCGAATCGACCTACCTGATAGGTTTTGGGCAGAAGCCGTTAGCACGGCTTGCTATGTCCAGAATAGGATCCTTATGGTAAAGAGGCACCTTAAGACCTCGTACGAGATTTATCACAATAAAATACCCAACATCAAGTACTTTAGGGTATTTGGATGTAAAGTACATATCTTAAACACTAAGAACCACCTAGGGAAATTAATCCAAAACCTCCACGGAATCTTCTTAGGATACTCAACCACGAGTAGGGCCTATAGGGTATATAACCACGATACCCTTAAAGTCGAAGAGACTATTAATGTAGTGTTCGATGAAGTACCCGAACCTACAAAACCCTTAATGACCCCAAGTGTTGAGACCACTGATACCAAACTCGTCTCCGACCCTGAGATCGAGTCTAATCCACATCAACCAACTTCTCTTGTCGACCAAGTGACAAGTGATCCGAGTCAAACTAGTGTTCAACCAAGTCACCCCATTGATCAAGCATTAGGTGACACAAACCCAACCCAATCTAGGATTCAAACTAACCACCCTATCGATCAAGTGATAGGAGATCCTAATCTAGGAGTTCGAACTAGAGCATCCTATAGGAACCTTAGTCAAATTTCCTTAATTTCAAAGATATAACCCAAATCAATTGAACAAGCTCTTCTTGATCCCGATTGGATTATTGCAATGCAAGAAGAGCTAGCTCAATTTACTAGGAATGAAGTGTGGGAATTAGTACCACCACCTAAAGACAAAATGATAATTGGAACAAGGTGGGTGTTTCGAAATAAGCTTGATGATAAAGGTGAAGTAGTTAGAAACAAAGTTAGGTTAGTCACCAAAGGGTTTAGTCAATTCGAAGGCTTAGATTACGACGAAACCTATGCCCCAGTAGCTAGACTCGAATCCATTTGAATGTTGCTAGCTTATGCCGCACATCGAGGATTTAAGCTGTTTTAAATGGATGTTAAGTCGACATTCCTAAATGGATACATTAAAGAAGAAGTTTATGTTAGCCAACCCCACGGATTCGAAAATCTAGATAAACCCGATCATGTTCTAAAACTTAAGAAAGCTCTCTATGGACTTAAACAAGCTCCTCGAGCTTGGTACGAGAGACTTTCAATCCATCTTAAGTCAAAAGGGTTTAACCAAGGCTTAGTTAACCCAACTCTCTTCGTAAAAACCTTAGGTAAAGAAATATTCATAGCTCAAATTTACGTAGACGATATAATTTTTGGAACCTCTAACTCAGCCTTACTAAACGAGTTTGTTTCACTCATGGAAAGTGAGTTCGAAATGAACTTGGTAGGCGAGTTAAGTTTCTTTTTAGGTCTACAAATTAAACAAACTAAGGATGGTATATATCTATATCAACAGAAATACACTAAGGAGTTAATTAAAAGATTTGGAATGCAAGACGCTAAGATAATAAACACCCCAATGGCGATTAATGTTAACATAGGAGAAGACCCAGAAAGTAAGTCCATTGACTTAAAGTACTATAGGAGCGCGATAGGAAGTCTCCTATACTTAATTCTAGTCAACCCGACATCCTATTCGCGATAAGTAGTATGCGCCGAGTTTCAAACTGCTAAGGAGTCTCACCTAACCCTAGTTAAGCGTATCCTTAGATATCTTAAGGGTACACTTAACGTTGGTATTTGGTACCCTAGATCTACGGAGTTCGAACTAATCGGCTACTCCGATTCGGATTATGCCTGTAGTAAACTCGATAGAAAGAGCACGAGTGGTTGTTGTCAACTACTCGGCTCGAGTCTAGTGAGTTGGTGCAGTAGGAAGCAACATTGTGTTGCCTTATCTACCACCGAAGTCAAATACGTTGCGATGGGTGAGTGTGTAACTCAACTTCTTTAGATGAAGCACACTCTCCGAGACTTTGGGTTGGACTTCACCAAAACTAAAATTTTTGTAGACAACATAAGTTCGATAAATCTAACTAAGAACCCTATATGTCATTCAAGGACAAAGCATATAGAGGTAAAACACCATTTCATTCGAGAACATGTAGCCAACGGCTCCATACAACTCGAATATGTTGACTCGAAGTCTAACCTAGCAGACCTATTTACTAAACCCCTACCCGAAGCCGAATTTAGTCTATTAAGACGAAAATTGGGCATGTGCGTAATAGAATAGGTACTTGCAAATTATATGTTCTTACTACTATTTCTTTAATTTCATTATTATGGAACTAGCATAGGACATACCTTAGATATCATGCACCTATAGATTTAAGGAGCCAATACATCTCACAACACATAGGACTAATGTGTTTGTGTACTTAGCCGTAGATGGGTGTGAGATGTTAGGACCTTACTCCCGGTTCCAGATGTAGAGCTAGTGCATCGCTATGAACCACGGAGTATAATCATACATACTAACCGACTCTGACCAGGACTGGTTGATCCTTCATATCAATCAAGCCAAATATGAGTCGAATATTTTATAGATGAACCTATTTTTAGTATATTATTTTCATAAGAATGTGGAACATGCTTGGTCTTTATAATTAATACTTATTTTTATTCCACTCACATCCTCACTCTTTTCGATATATGTCTAAAGGGGAGAAAAAGGCCAAAGTTAAGGGATCAATTTTTTTTTATGGCCAAGGCTTACTTAACTTTAAGTTAACAAAACAAGTTAAGGGAACTCTTAACTTAAACACATTTAGTTAACTTGTTTTCGTTAACAATACAATAATTTACTTAACTCTTACTTAACTTGTTAACAAAAAGTAATTTACTTAACTTTGTTAACAAAATAGAAGTAAAGGCCAAGGTTAAGAAATCAATTTTTTCTTAACTTAAAACTTATTTTAAACACTATGGCCAATATTAAGTAATTTCGGTCACTTAATTCTTTTTTAGTAGCAAATATCAAGGGGGAGAGTTAAAACCCTTTCTCAAGTACTCACCCTCGGTCAAGGGGGGAGGATACAGCAGGGGGGCGCCCTTGAAAAGGGGTTTTTACTCCTACACATTCATGCATATCTCTTGCTTATTTTACTTAATGCACTTAATTTGTTTTTTCTTAACTTTGTATGTGGGATTGTCATAAATCAAAAAGGGGGAGATTGTTGGTGCAGTAGGCACCTAAGTCGAACCTGAGTTTTGATTATAGAAAACGATACAAAGTTAAGCTCATGTCGTTATCTCATGAGCTGAATCGAGTATGCAGAAGATTGATATAGCTGGAGTTGAAGGCTAGCGACACCCGGAGGAAGCCGCGGTGGTCGGGCGACACTCGAGTGACTTCGGAGGGAGCCGAAGGAATCGAGTGGAAGGCCGGAAGCAAAAGCAACATGTAAGTGTCGAGGTAAGCTCGTGTGTGCGAGCGTAAGTGAGGTCGTATCCTCTTTATGGGGATGATCTTAAGCGTAGATCCGACCAAAGACATCCTATAGATGGTCTAGGTCGAGATCGGACGGTCGACGACCGTTGAAATTATGTTTTTGTTGAGCTAACTTGACTTTGACTTGCGGCAGCATCGATTGCCAACTGAGGACTCATTGCCGTCAATTAGTCATTGGAGGTCGAGCACTCGGTGATCTTGCCATCGATCAGTGATGATAGCCATCAGTCGACTGATGGTCAATGATCAGATTCGAGGAGTCAAGGCTCATCACCCCATTTCAAGGAGATTGGTGCTCAATTGTGATTGGCTAGGGTTCCTCTCGAAAAGGGGCTCAAAGGCTATAAAAGGAGGGACAAACCTAGGGTTTCTTCATCATTCTAAAGCTTCCAAAAAGCCTCCGCCAAGCTACAACTTTTTGACCACGAAGTGCTTTCTCTCCGACATCTAGGTCTTAAATTCTTTCTTATTGTAACGTCGGTTTTTTAGCTCTTATTTAAGTTCATTTCTTTTCGGAGCTTTTATCGTATACGAGGAGAGGGGGAGTGTCTCTCTACCTCAAGCTTTTTCCTTCTTGTATCGATTAACTCCTACCTCCAACGAGGAGGAGTTCCTTTAGTGCTTTTGCCCTCCGTACGTGGTCAAGGACCACTAGGGCCTTGGAGTAGTAGCCGAAGGCTACGAAACAAGTAAAAACTTCATTGTCTCTTTTTACTTTACATTTCCGCTGCAATTAATTATCTCTCGAGTTTTAAAGAACGTAAAAAAAAAAAGAAAAAGGTTTTTCGCTATTCACCCCCCCCCCCTCTCTAGCGAACCGCATCAATCCGACAAAAGCTAGGTGGAGGTAACCTCTTTTACACAAGGATTACTCTTCTACAATAGAATGAAGGTTAGCACTAGTAGAGAGTGGAAAATGTTTAGGGCACTTTAGGAGCTATTAGGAGTTCAAGCATTAGGCCCCCAAAGCCCAACACCCTCTCTTTTTATAGAGAGGGCTGATTTCTTCCCGTTGGCCACCACCAGTCGACTGCTACCCTTGGCAATCGACTGTCGCCACTACAACGGTCTTCGAACATATCAGATCCTGACCATTGTAGTCCAACGGATCCCTTGGCAGTGAACTGATGTAACCATCAGTCGACTGCTGCCTCCGTAGTCGACTGCCCAGTCGACTACGAGAGGTTCTGTGCCTGTGACTTCTTTTGGCAGTCGACTGCCATTCCATGGCAGTTGACTGCTGGGCATAATCCCATCAATCGGATACCAGTCGAACCCTGTTTGACTCAGAGCAGTCGACTGCCATTTCATGGTAGTCCACTGGTGTCATGTGAAACTCAAACTTAACATTCGTTTGAGCTTCCGACGGTCGGGTAAACTTCAACCCTTGCGGTCGAGCCTCCAACACTTAGCCAAATGGCTAAGTTTTACCTAAGAGCACTACCCCTTCCCAGGTTACATTCGCTCACTATCATCCCTTGAAGTCCCTCGCCTTTGAAGTTGTCTTTGTCCGACCACGTCCCTCGAATGCACCAAGCGCATGACTCTGCAGCGCCATCCTTCGCGTCTCGCCCTGAAGTCTACTTCCTCTAGCTTCACTCCAAGCTCCTCGTCCGACGGTCCCTCGGATGCTCCAAGCGCATGGCTTCCGCAAAGCCATCCTTCACCGACTCAAGTACCGAGTCATGAGAGGTAAAACTCGCCAAGGCTCCATGTGCGAATTACTAAGTCCTGCAAGACTCCAACGCACATATCAAATCACAATAACAACCTAACTTACACCCTTTGCCACACACATCAAAATAATATCACGGGTTGATTTCACTAACACTCCTCTTGGTCCCTATTGTAGCCTATTAAAACCTCATGAAGCATAGATCTAATGGATGAAAATAAAACTCTAGATCCAAAGGTAGAGATTAAATCTTTAGATCCGACGGTTGAGATTAAATCTCTAGATCCGACTGTTGAGATTAAATCCCTAGAACTAATGGTGGAGATTAAAAGGAGGCATGAACCCAACTCTATAAATATAGGATGATGGCTTAGGCAGCTACTTGATGGATGGGGATTAGGGTTTGCTTCCCTTGGGCGGCAAGCAATCTCATTAGAGATAGGATTGTGTTTGGGCGGCTAGGGTTTAGGTGTTGGGGGTGGGCGGCAACAAGAGGGTAAGCTTCTTTCTTCTTCTTCCTAAGGTGTTACCGGCAACCTACCATTCTTCCCTTTGTTTTGGCCGGTGCTCAACCTATCCTTCTTCCCCTCTTCTTTGGCCGGAAATTAGGAGAGCTAGAGTTAGGTTTTTGGGCGGCTACAAGGAGAAGGGTTGGTTTCTTTTCTCTTCTCCAAGTGTTGGCCGACGCCCATGCTCTTATTGATTCTCCTTTGGCCGGTTCCTATATTCCATGTTCTCTTCCTTGGCCGGTAGCAATATTGAGTCTATTGACTTGGTGGTCAGTTTTAGAAAGGAAGAAGAGTTTTATTTTATGATCTTCCTTTGTTCGGAGTGAACAAGGAAAGGAAGATAAGTGATCTAGGAGGCTTCGACTTTTGGAAGATCATCGCCCACACGACGTCCAAAAGGATGAAGGACATACAATAGAAGATCAAGAGGTATAACAAGAGGTATAATCTTGTTTATTTTGATTAATGTTCTTTTGTATTATGTCTATAATTGTTTTTCAATTATATGCATGTTGTATGTGGTTGTTTACTTTATGTATGTGGTTAAATATACTTGGACCCCGAACATAAACACAAAAGCCGGTGATCCGTACATCGTCTATTCCACAGCTATTCGTAGAATAGAGGTTGGTCGCTTGAACAACAAGTTTGTTCAAGTAACTACTCTAATCGAATAGCACGATGATGACAGGGTTGCATGGGCAATCCCTCTTATCAAGGATAATTTTTTTTTATTCGGGGACGTAGAAGGGATCGCCATGAACAAGAGACCGAGTTGAAGTGGGAAGCGAAGTTTCCTACCTTCAAGTGGTATCAGAGCCACGGTTTCTGGTTTTGTGTGTTTAGGATTGGTTACTTTTATTCACTTTTCATATATTATATATGCCAGATAATAGTAGGA
The DNA here is from genome assembly GCA_025175895.1 of Wurfbainia villosa. Lineage (NCBI taxonomy): Eukaryota > Viridiplantae > Streptophyta > Magnoliopsida > Zingiberales > Zingiberaceae > Wurfbainia > Wurfbainia villosa. The sequence goes on along the minus strand of CM046004.1, from coordinate 19,702,939 downwards.
TATGCGTAGGTTAACTCTTTGGTTGCAGGCATAGGATCCAACTATTATTGTCATATGTGTGTATGTGATTGTATGTGTGTAATTGTATATTTTGTTGAATCCTCGGGGTTGACGAGACTAGCATTTAATTTTTTGTAAATTAGATACGACATTGTTTAGCCACTCTTTTTATTTTAATTTACTTTCGATCTAGATTTCATGTATACTCCCTCATGGAGTATAAGATCGATGGATGTAAATTAAAATAATTTTTTAGTCTCGGCTCGGATCTCCCGGATGGCTCGTACATGGCGTAGGAGGAGCGGACGAGATGGTGATACGACGGGAGACATATTGAAGACAAAAGTCATAATAGTTGAAAAAAAATTATTTTTCATATTTATTGCTTATTGTTTGATATGCATGTCATAGGCTAGAAAATTCCTCAATTTTAAATTACTAAGTGGGAGAGGGATATTTTTATAAATTCCCACGGCCTCCATTACGATTTGACATGTGATGCAAGCAAACTTGCACGTCGGCTCTGAGTGCCTTCCTCCCCATCGAATGAGTTTGTTTGTGGATCACAGGAGCAGATATGATTATAGGAAATTATTTAGGAGCGTGTGTACTTCCCCATCGGAAGACACATAACCCAAGATAATTTCCTTGGTACCGAGTAATGGTGAACACTTAGATACAAATATAAGTATCCTCTCCATCGGAGTCACTGCTTTTATTTGTAGGGCCAAAGAGGAACCAACTATTAATTTTACTTGTCAAAAAGTTAGGTTGACAAGATAGTAAAATTAATGGGTAAAACCTCTTCTTACAAATGTAGAATTCGTATACATCCACACTATCGTGGCATACGATATTCTCGGTGTTTTGAGGTGTTGGTTGATTTTAACATTTTATTGTTTGAGGAATCAATAATTTTTTGAAATCTAAAGTTTTGATCTATGTGATTCTTAGTTTTTTTTCAAAAATGACTTTCAGTCCACTTACTATGATACTAAAGGAAAATAAACTTACTGTATATAATTATGTTGATTGGAAAAAGGAATCTTGACATTGTTTTAACTGCTGAGGTGTACAAATATGTACTCTTCGAAGAGTGTCCTCCTAAGCCTGCGAATGAGCTGGAAGTCCTTGAAGCTGAGATCGATGGGGAAACCCAGGTCGATATCATTCTCCAGGCAACAGAAAGGCTTGCTCAGGCTCAGGCCATGGTTCCCCAAAAGCTTTCTACTTCTAAGTCGAAAGGCAAGAAGAAGAAGAAACGAGGTGGAGAAAAAGGTGGTGGGAGGATCTCAGGAAGGAGTGAAGAAGCCGAAAGGCAAGTACTTCACTTGTAAGCAGACTGGACATTGGAAGAAAGACTGTCCCAATCCGAAACAGAACAAAGGTATATCCTTTGGTCTAGTCGTTGAAACATGTTTAGCGGTATTATCTCAGGCACTGGTGTGTGAATCTCGGGAGCCTCTGATCATATGCAATACTTTGCAGGGGGTTCTGAAACCCCCATTTACTTGGACAATACCACGTAAACGGTAGTTGTTGCAGTGGGAGATGTTTATTTTGTCTTTTGAGAAAAATAAAGTTTTGGTTCTTAAGAATTGTCTTTTATGTACCTTTATTTAGAAAGAATTTAATTTCGATTTCTAAATTGTTTGTGAATGGATACTCTATTTCTTTTAATGATAGAGTTGTTATAAAAGGGAATAGGGAGATTATCTGTTCTGGTGCATTGATAGAAAATTTGTATACACTTGAACCAAAATCTCCCACGATGCATATAGAAGTTAATAACTCATCTTCTAATTCTAATAAGAGAAAGAACCTTCGAAGATGAACCAAACATATCTTTGGCATCTTAGGCTTGGTCATATTAACCTAAGCAGAATTCAAAGGTTGATAGCTGATGGACCTCATGGTTCATTAGTGGTGGAAGATTTCCCAACCTGCGAATCTTGCTTGGAGGGTAAAATGAACAAGAGGCCTTTTAAGGCCAAGGGGTATAGAGCCAAAGATGTGTTAGAATTGGTTCATTCTGATTTGTGTGGTCCTATGTCTATCCAGGCTAGAGGTGGTTTTGAGTATTTCGTCTCTTTTATAGACGATTATTCGAGATATGGATACATTTACTTGATACGTCGCAAGTCTGAATGCTTTGACAAGTTCAAAGAATTCAAGGCTGATGTAGAGAAACGTCAAGGTAAAAGTATCAAGACACTACGATCTGATCGTAGTGGTGAGTACCTCTTGGGAGAGTTTAGGAATTACTTATCAGAGGATGGAATTCAATCCCAATTGTCTACACCTGGCACACCCCAGCAGAATGGTGTAGCAGAGCGAAGAAATAGGACTCTTATGGAGATGGTTAGATCGATGATGAGTTATTCTGAGTTGCCAGATTTGTTCTGGGGATATTCTCTAGATACGGCGGTGTACATTCTGAACTTGGTTCCATCAAAATCAGTGCCTTCTACTCCCACAGAATTGTGGACTGAGCAAAAGCCTAGTCTAAGACATATTCGGATTTGGGGGAGTCCAGCACATGTGCTGAAGGCGGATGCTGGAAAGTTGGAACCTCGTACAGAAGTATGCATGTTTGTTGGCTATCCTAGAGGAATGAAGGGTGGTTTGTTTTAATAGTCCTAGAGATCAGAGGGTGATCGTTAGCATGAACGCAAGATTTCTAGAGGAAGACTATGTAATGAACCACAAGCCCATGAGTAAGATTGTTCTGGAGGATTTGAAAGGGGAAGTCACTTCTTCAGTACCACCGGTACAAGAGGATATACCATAAGTCACTGCACCATATGTCACAGAGGATACACAGGTGATACCTCGTCGTAGTGGGAGGGTTGTTAAATAGCCTGATAGATTCATGTTCTTGGGAGAATCTTCTGATTTGGTCCCTGGCAAACATGAACCTGATCCCTGGACATATGACGAGGTAATCCAAGATAAAGATGCGGTATCTTGGCAAAGTGCAATGAATGCTGAGATTGAATCTATGGATTCAAATCAGGTCTGGGAGCTAGTGGAACCACCCAATGGTGTAAAAACCATTGGATGCAAGTGGATCTATAAAAGAAAGAGAGGAATAGACGGGAAGGTTGAGACCTTCAAAGCGAGGATTGTTGCGAAGTGGTATACTCAGAAAGAGGGTATCGATTATGAGGAGACCTTTTCGCCAGTAGTCATGCTTAAGTCTATCCGAATTCTCTTATGCATTGCAGCTCATATGGATTATGAGATGTGGCAGATGGATGTCAAGACAGCTTTCCTTAATGGAAGTCTTGAGGAAAACATCTATATGAAGCAACCAGAGGGATTCATTGCGAAGGGCAAAGAGCATCTTGTATGTGAGCTTAATCGGTCCATTTATGGATTGAAGAAAGCTTCAAGGTCTTGGAACATCCGATTTGATGAAGTAATCCAGTCTTATGGATTTATTCAAAGTTCGGATGAGTCTTGTGTATACAAGAGATGTGACGAAAACGTAGTGGTATTTCTTGTACTATACGTAGATGACATTTTATTGATTGGCAACAATATCAAGGTGTTATCAGACGTAAGGGTATGGTTGTCCAAACAGTTTGATATGAAGGACTTGAGAGAAGTGGAACACATCCTTGGGATCAAGGTTATAAGGGATCGCAGGAAAAGGATGTTGTGCTTATCTCAAGCTTTATACATAGACACGATTATGGATTATTTTAGCATGCAGAACTCCAAGAAGGGTTTTCTACCTTTCAGGCATGGAGTTCTTTTATCTAAGGAGATGTGTCCTAGAACATCTGAGGAGATAGAGGAGATGAAGGTGGTTCCTTATGCTTCGGCAGTAGGAAGCCTCATGTATGTGATGCTATATACGAGACTAGATATCAGCTTTGTTGTGGGCATGGTTAGCAGATATTAGAGTAATCCAGGACAGGGACATTGGACTGCGGTAAAGCATATATTAAAGTACCTGAGAAGGACTAGGGATTATATGCTAGTTTACCAAGCAGACCAATTACTCCCTGTGGGTTATACAGATTCCGACTTCCAATCAGATAGGGATAATAGTAAGTCTACCTTAGGTTTTGTGTTTACTTTGGGAGGTGGAGCCATTGTATGGAGGAGTGTCAAGCAGAAATGCGTGGCAGACTCCACCATGGAAGCTGAGTATGTGGCAACCTCAGAGGCGGCCAAAGAAGTTGTGTGGCTCAGGAACTTCCTGATAGACTTGGATGTGATTCCTGGTTTTCCCAGAACTATCACAATTTATTGTGATAATAGTGGTGCAGTTGCAAACTCGAAGGAACCACGAACCCATAAGGCAAGTAAACACATAGAGCGCAAGTACCATCTGATACGAGAAATCGTAGAGAGAGGAGAAGTTGTTGTGGCCAAGATTGCATCGGAGGATAACCTGGCAGATTCTTTCACTAAGGCCCTTCCGGCGAGAGCTTTTGATAGGCATGTGGAGGGAATGGGGATCAGATGTATGACAGTTTGAGGACAGCATAGTCTTTTAGTATAAGTGGGAGATTATTGGGATGTATACTGAAAAGTCTATCTTTTGTATGAACATCTTTATTTTTGAAATAAGAATCACATGATCATTGTTTGCATATTTTTATGGTTATGCATATTGTCTAATACATTACATTGTAGATAACATGGTGTGTGGTGTTACACGGGAGATCATGTTATCAGCTCCTTGTAAAGTATAAGTATAGGCTCACAACCGAGATGGCTTTGGACAAACCATTGGTATGGTTGTAGTGTGATTTGGTATTGGTTTGTCTTGACCATAGAATCACACTAGTACACTTTGTGTGTATTGAGCAGGACCGGCTTAGAGGTGATTCGATTTATTGCTGACTACATAATCGAATCGGACCTCAGATATTATATTGTATATGCTCTTAATCCCGATATAATAACGGGCACATATACTTAGTATTCATTTATTTGATTTACCAATGGGCAAGATTTATAGATTAAATCGATAGGCTCGGTAAGTTTGGAAATGATATTATTTATATGGTGTGTCATTGATTATTGGAGGAAACCGTGTCCTATATATTAGGATGATGATGTCCCCTTGAGGAGCTCATAAGGTTCATCATGTAAACCCTGCAGGTGGACTTGGTCCGGCATGATGAAAAGGTTGAGTGGTACTACTCATGGAGTTAGATGTTGATTAATTAATAGTTAGTAAATTAATTAATCGACGGACATTCGAGATCTTAAATACGGGGAGAAAATGTACATATAATATATGGAGCCCATATTAACTTATGGGGGTTGGTGAGGTAGATCAATGATAATCCTTTAGTGGAATGGATAATCATTAATGGATCGGACTTTATGTGGGCTTGATCCATTGGGTGGCTAAGATCCAACTCCTCCTCTTGGTCCCTATTGTAGCCTATTAAAACCTCATGAAGCATATATCTAATGGATGAAAACAAAACTCTAGATCCAAAGGTAGAGATTAAATCTTTAGATCTGACGGTTGAGATTAAATCTCTAGATATGACGGTTGAGATTAAATCCCTAGAACCAATGGTGGAGATTAAAAGGAGGCATGAACCCAACTCTATAAATATAGGATGATGGCTTGGGCGGCAACTTGATGGATGGGGATTAGGGTTTGCTTCCCTTGGGCGGTAAGCAATCCCATTAGAGATAGGATTGTGTTTGGGTGGCTAGGGTTTAGGTGTTGGGGGTGGGCGGCAACAAGAGGGGAAGCTTCTTTCTTCTTCTTCCTAAGGTGTTGCCGGCAACCTACCCTTCTTCCCTTTGTTTTGGCCGGTGCTCAACCTATCCTTCTTCCCCTCTTCTTTGGCCAGAAATTAGGAGAGCTAGGGTTAGGGTTTTGGGCGGCTACAAGGAGAAGGGTTGGTTTTTTTTCTCTTCTCCAAGTGTTGGCCGGCGCCAATGCTCTTATTCATTCTCCTTTAGCCGGTTCCCATACTCCATGTTCTCTTCCTTGGTCGGCGGCAACATCGAGTCTATTGACTTGGTGGCCGGTTCTAGAAAGGAAGAAGAGTTTGTTTTATGATCTTCCTTTGTTCGAAGTGAACAAGGAAAAGAAGATAGGTGATCTAGGAGGCTTCGACTTTTGGAAGATCGTCACCCACACGACGTCCAAAAGGAGGAAGGACATACAATAGAAGATCAAGAGGTATAACAAGAGGTATAATCTTGTTTATTTTGATTAGTGTTCTTTTGTATTATGTCTATAATTGTTTTTCAATTATATGCATGTTGTATGTGGTTGTTTATTTTATGTATGTGGTTAAATATACTTGGACCCCGAACATAAACATAAAAGTCGGCGATCCGTACATCGTCTATTCCGCGGCTATTCGTAGAATAGAGGTTGGTCGCTTGAACAACAAGTTTGTTCAAGTGACTACTCTAATCGAATAGCACGACGATGACAAGGTTGCTTGGGCAATCCCTCTTGTCAAGGATAAATTTTTTTTATCCGGGGACGTAGAAGGGATCACCATGAACAAGCGACCGAGTTGAAGTGGGAAGCGAAGTTTCCTACCTTCATATGTAAACAAAATGTGATAACCATAAAGAAAAACAAATCGACATCTCGACAATGCAGTGGAACCAGCACGGCAAGGGATTCTTTGAGCGACGCAAAGATAAGTCAACTGGACACGTCCTCTATCAGCTAACCTAGAGGATAAGAGAAGAGGAGGTGAGTATAACCACTCAGTGGGTGGATAGAAAATAGTGCATAATCATAATGGACATAATGAACATAATGAAAGTCAAAGGAAACAAACTAGAGTAACCCAAATCTCAGAGTACCAATATCAGTCCGCAACAAACCTTGTCAGCAATATAATAAATGCACCTGTGACATACATAATCAACTGCAAATCTACAAGCAATAACTATTAAGATACCACAATAAAGTTTCATGGCTCTCAAGGTAATACCAAGGCACTATTTGCGGGCAACAACATGCTACCACGAATGGGACTCGTGGGCAGAAAGGCAATATACAGAGCACTATCTATGTACAACCATATGCTACCACGAACGAGACTCGTAGTTAGATAGGCAATACAAGGCTCAATGTCTGCGGCCAACGATAAGCTACCACGAATGTGTCTCGTGGGCAGACAGAGTATATAGTTATCTAGCTATGGACTGTATGCAACAACATGGTACCACAAATGGGTCTCGTGGGCAGACAAAGTTTTTAGCTATCTAGCTATGGACTGCACGCAACAACATGCTACCACGAATGGGTCTCGTGGGCAATCAAAATGTCAGGTAGCTATCTAACTATAGACGATATACAAATCAAACTATCACTAACTCCGAACGGGTAGTGCAAGAGTATAACTCTATGGTAGATTCTCTCAATTGTGAATGAGAGACATGATCGACCATAGGTGTTCAGTTACGTATTACTATGTCACTTAGGCATGCATGTATTTCGTATACCCCTTTGAGTGTACATCAGAGATCTCGATCCCCAGTTTACTTAAACGCAATACTCGATTCTAGTGAACGAAAATTGATAAGAGCCGATGCCTTAAGTATGATGAAAAAGAACTAAGGATGTGTTCCTAAGTATACTGGAAGGGCATATGGTAATAAATCAAATCGATCAGTAGTTCAGTTCACCGATCATTGGCACGTTCTATTAATGTTGTTTCATTCCTTATATTCGCTCCTAAGGAATAACCTCATTTAAGTTATACTATCTCTAATAGTCTCAATCATGGTTTCAACCGCAACAAATCATAACCAAATAAGCATATAATAGTGATATCCAATAAACAACAGTATAAGCATACTAATGGAAATCAATAGCCTGAAGTCAAACAAGGTATAAAAAGGGGTCAAGCAAGTACAAGGTCAAGGCAATACTAGAAAGAGCATCAAGTACAAATATAATATAAACTAAGTAATCAACACAACTACAGTAATCATGCACTAGAATCTAAAGAGATCACAGAACCACCCATCTGATTCAAAGACTTATCTGAGAATATTAATGTCTAAAAGACCATTCTAAATAAAATTCCTAAATCTGTAGAATACAATATAACTGATCTTAATCCCTAATTGATTAACCAAATCTCACAGTACAATACCATCCCATTACTAATCTATTCTCCAATTAACATTACTGCATCAACCTATTGCACAACTATCATATACAAATCAAAGCTTATCTCCCCCGGTTTCAATTAGCCACAGTTTATCAAAAAAAAAATACACCCACATCCGATCTCCAGAATTAAAGGTATATCAATCCTTAATTACCTTTAATCACATGATATTCAACTCTCCCTTTGATATAGAATTTTCACATCAATAATTCAAAGCAACAGTAGGGTAATTGAGGTTACCAGAAGTCATGTGTGTTAGGAATTGCTTCGGAGGCTCATTGGCTCCCATGTCCCCGGATTAAAATTTTCACTAATGAAAAAACTAATCCAGATGGGATGAGTTTCCTAAGTACAACCATTTCGTCATCGTGCTAACAACTTGAGTGATCGCTTGAACAAACTAGTTGTTCAAGCAACCCAACTCTTCTAGTTGGTTAGCCGTGGAAGAGACGACGGACGGATCGCCGGTTTTTGTGTTTGTCTTAGGCGTCCATGATTATACAAATACATACAAATGTAAACTAGTATAATCAACACATATTAACATAAAGATAAGAACATGCAAAGATCAATAAAAGTTGTAAAACTTTTATACCTCTCGATCTTCTATCGTATGTCCTATCCTCCTCATGGACGTCGTGTGGGCGAAGATCCTCCACGAGTAGAAGCCTCCTAGATCACGTTCTTCCTTTCCTTTCTCTATCCGAACAAAAAGAAGAACCAAACTAAAACTCCTTCTCCTTTCTAGAACCAGCCACCAAGCCAAGGAGCTTGATATAACCACCGGCCAAGGAGTAGCTTCTTGAGCACCGGCCAACCTTGAAGCAATGTTGCCGCCGGCCACTAAGGTGGGATATGGATGAACGTCAGCCAACCTTGAAGCAATGTTGCCACCAGACACCTAGGAGAAAGTGAGGAGGAAGAGCACCGGCAAAGGATGAGAAGAGGAAGAGGGGCGCCGGCCAAAAAAACCTAGGGAGAACCAAGCTTGCCGCCCACTTCTAGCCGCCCAAAACCCTAATTCCTCTAGGGTTTGTTGCCGCCCACTTTTAGATAGGCAAAACCCTAATCCACCAAACCTTAGTTGCCGCCCAAGCCTTAGCCCTCTATTTATAGAGTTGGGCTTAAGCCTCCTTTAATCTCCACCGTCGAATCTAGGGATTTAATCTCCACCGTCGGATCTAGGGTTTTATCCCAACCGTCGGATCTAGGGTTTCATCCCAACCGTCGGATCTAGGGTTTTATCCCAACCGTCGGATCTAGGGTTTCATCCCAACTATCGGATTTAGGGTTTTATCCCAACCATCGGATCTAGGGTTTTATTTTCCATCCTTGTATCTAGGCTTCATGAGGATTATATTAGGCTACGATAGGGACCATGAGGAGGAGTTGGATCTTGGCCACCTGATGGATCGGAACCACACAAACTTGATCCATCAATGATGTTCCATTCCACTAGAGGATCATCATTGAATTACCTCACCAACCCCCATAAATCAATATGGACTCCATATATTATTTGTACATCCATCTCCTCGTGTTTAAGATATCGAATGTCCGTTAATTAATTGATTTACTGACCATCAATCAATTAACATCTAACTCCTCGAGTAGTACCACTCAACCTTATCATCATGTTGACTAAGTCAACCAGCTGGGTTTACATGATGAACCTTATGAGCTCCTCAAGGGGACATCATCAACCTAATATATAGGACACGGTTTCCTCCTATAATCAACGACACACCATGTAAATAATATCATTTCCCAACTTACCGGGCATATTGATTTAATCCATCTAAATCTCACCCTTAGGTAAATCAAAGAAATAAATACTAAGTACATGTGCCCATTATTATATCGGGATTAAGAGCATGTACCACATAATATCCGAGGTCCGATTCAATTATGTAGTCAGCAATTAATTGAATCACCTCTATGTTGGTCCTGCTCAATACACCCAAGTGTACTAGTGTAACTTTATGTTCAAGACAAAACAATACCAAGCTACACTACAACCATGCCAATGGTTTGTCCAAAACCATCTTGGTCGTGAGCCTCTACTTATATTCTACAAGGGACTGATAACATGATCTTCTGTGCCACACCAAGCACCATGTTATCTACAATGTAAAATATTAGACAATATGCACACAAATAATAAATATAAAGTGCAAACAATGATCATGTGATTCTTATTTCAAAATAAAAATGTCTATACAAAAAGAGCTAGGCTTTCAGTATACATTCCAACAATCTCCCACTTATACTAAAAGACTATGCTGTCATCACACTGCCATACATCTGATCCCCATGTCCTCCACATGCCTATCAAACGCTTTCGCTGGAAGGGCCTTAGTGAATGGATCCGCCAGGTTATCCTCTAATACAATCTTGGCTACAGCTACTTCTCCTTGCTCTACGATCTCTCGTATCAGGTGGTACTTGCGCTCTATGTGTTTACTCGCCTTATGGGCTCGTGGTTCCTTCGAGTTTGCAACTACACCACTGTTATCACAATAAATTGTGATAGTTCTGAGCAAACCAGGAATCACATCCAAGTCCATCAAGAAGTTCCTGAGCCATACAACTTCCTTGCCTGCCTCAGAGGCTGCCACATACTCAGCTTCCATGGTAGAGTCCGCCATGCATTTCTGCTTGACACTCCTCCATACTATGGCTCCACCTCCAAAAGTAAACACAAACCCCGAGGTAGACTTACTGTTATCCCTATCTGATTGGAAATCAAAATCCGTGTAACCCACAGGGTCTAATTGATCTGTCCGGTAAACCAGCATTTAATCCCTAGTCCTTCTTAGGTACTTCAATATATGCTTTACTGCAGTCCAATGTCCCTATCCAGGATTACTCTGATATCTGCTAACAATGCCTACGGCAAAGCAGATATCTGATCTCGTACATAGCATAGCATACATGAGGCTTCCTACTGCCGAAGCATAAGGAACCGCCTTCATCTCCTCTATCTCCTTTGATGTTTTGGGACACATCTCTTTAGATAAAGGAACTCCATGCCTGAAAGGTAGAAAACCTTTCTTGGAGTTCTGCATGCTAAAATGAGCTAGGACCGTGTCTATGTATGAAGCTTGAGATAAGCACAACATCCTTTTTCTTGCAATCCCTTATAACTTTGATCCCAAGGATGTGTCTCACTTCTCCCAAGTCCTTCATGTCAAACTGTTTGGACAACCATATCCTTACGTTTGATAACACTTTGATATTGTTGCCAACTAACAAAATGTTATCTACGTATAATACAAGAAATACCACTACGTTTCCGTCACATCTTTTGTTTACACATGGCTCATCCGGACTTTGAATAAATCCATGTGACTGGATTACCTCATCAAAACGGATGTTCCAAGATCTGGAAGCTTGCTTCAATCCATAAATGGACCGATTAAGCTTACACACTAGATGCTCTTTGCCTTTAGCAATGAATCCCTCTGGTTGCCGCATATAGATGTTCTCCTCAAGACTTTCGTTAAGGAAAGCTGTCTTGACATCCATCTGCCAAATCTCATAATCCATATGAGCAGCTATAGATAAGAGAATCTGGATAGACTTAAGCATAGCTACTGGCGAAAAAGTCTCCTCATAATCGATACCCTCTTTCTAAGTATACCCTTTCGCAACAGGCCTAGCTTTGAAGGTCTCAACCTTCCCGTCTACTCCTCTCTTTCTCTTGTAGATCCACTTGCATCCAATGGCTTTCACACCATCGGGTGGTTCTACCAGCTCCCAGACATGATTAGAATCCATAGATTCTATCTCAGAATTCATCGCTATTTGCCAAGATACCGCATCTCTATCTAGGAGTGCCTCGTCATATGTCCAGGGATCAGGTTCATGTTTGCCATGGACCAAATCAGAAGATTCTCTCAAGAACATGAATCTCTCGGGTGTTGGGTTTCCGGCACCGCGGCGTGTGTGTGTTCGATCATGTTTCGTAAACATGAACACAGCGGAAGCAATAAAAATAATAAATACTCCTATTTATTACAACACACACAACACACGCATGCTTTTACAACAAGTGTAGACATAACCGTAAATTAAAATTGCAATAAAAGTAAATTAAACTACGTTATACCTTTCGTATGACGTGTAGCGGGAACGGCATCAACCGGAACGATCCTCGTAAGAATCGTCTCTATCCGTATCCATGCCGAGCTCCTCGGGATGACTTCGCCAAGCCACGAGCTTCGTCTTCGTACGGGTTACTAGCCTCGTGTTGAAGACGACGTGATCGAGAGATGATCACGATCCGAATCCAAATTCGGACCTAAAAACAAGTCCTCAAGACTTGCTTCTCCGGAGAGGTATTCGTCAACCGATTGACGAATCCTTCGTCCTCCACCTCAGAGGATTACCGGAGATCAAATCCCCGGTATGTTAGCCGCTGTCGGAGCACTAACCGTCGTCCAAACGACGCTCCGACGAGAGGAGAAGAAGCTGTCCAGAACCCTGGACAGCTTGGTGGAGGAGTAGGCGCCGGCCAAACCCAGGAGAGACCACCCTCACCAGGATGCCAACCCGATAGGAGATCACCGGAGGGTCGCCGGAGGTTCGCCGGCTGGAGCTTGGGCGACAACGACTTAGCGACTTGGGCGGCTGCACACAAGCTGGGCGGTGGCTGCTCTTTGGGTTGGCGCCGAAATCCTTCAACAAGGGTGGGCGGCAACACAAGGGGGGAGGCTAGGGTTTTGATTAGTTAGGGTTTAACAATCCCTTAAGCCCATTTTTATAGAGAACTAATTCTCTTAATGGTTAATGGATCATATCCATAAAGCCCGTTAACCCGCTCCATTAAGATAAGTTAAAATAAACCAAACCATAATGGTTTATTTTAAGTTAAAACGAACCGAACCAACTTTTGGTTCATTCGTTTAAAATAAACCAAACCCTTTGGTTTATTCTTATCCATTGGATTAGAACCAAACCATTTTGGTCCATCCATTACGTCTTCATAAGACGCAGCCCATCCATGCTTCCATTGCGACTGAAACAATTTCATGCTCGCTTTATGTTTGGTCCAACCAAACATAGTTTCTCTCGGTCTGAGAATCCCATTCTCAAGCTCGTTTTAAATCCTTTGGATTACACTCGTTGTCGTGTGACCAAATAGGTTCTCGGTTTATGTTGGCGTCTATAATTAACCATTAATTATAGAATGATCATGAGTGGCACCTAGTAGTACATCATGATCCCCAATTAACCGAAAAGATCAGCGGTTGATCGAGAACTATTTACGAAACCCTTGATGCTCGAATGAATCGTGCCCCATTCCCTTCACTCATCTTATACCCACTTGGTTCGGGACATGGTCTATTGTGTCGATCCCCACTAGGTGACTCGTCACACCTAGCCAAGTATCATTTCCTCGTCCTCAGATTCTAGTTACTCACATGTATCGAAGAGTACCTTACTCTAAACATGTATTGCTTTGGCCAAAGACTTTAGTAACAATCCGACGAGAGGCCATGGGTATACATCTCCTGCAAGGAGTGGTGAATCCTTTATAGGCTATTCAACACCTTGATCACTTTGACTTATACCCAATCATCCGGGTCCACATCTCCTTAGAGATGTTTGCTTAAGATGTCAAAGCATAAGTCTCCATGATCAAGATGACTTGAATCTGTAAGTCGAAGGAACATCGCACTTAAGCCACATAAGAACTTCATTGACATATCTATATATGCAGAGAACCATATGAAGTCTTACGGTGGTCACTCAATGAACTAGTTACCATAACTAGCATCCACGATCAACTCGGACATCACTATGTCTCGGCCCGGTGAGAATCAATTTGCTTGGATACACCAAGGAGTATACCTCGTGCTAGTCTCGGCGAATTGATGGTGTCCAAATCCATCAATTCATCGACTAGGGATAATTCCGATACATCACAATTACACATGTAGAGATACTCACTAGTTGTGATCCAATCACAAATTCTCTCATGCTGTGAATCGTATCGTGGACATTCAGTAATTGAGTTTAAGATCCAATCAAATACATAAAACATGTATACTCAAATAGTGAATCTTCATTTATCATATAAATGGTTCATACATAAGGCGATTGCCTTAGGACATCTCTCATATATTACTAATAGACTCCCACTTGGCCTAATGCCAATCGCTACGGTATCCAATACCATAAGCTCTAACATGACCCTCAAACTTACTTTGAGGTAATGCTTTAGTCAAAGGATCCGCTAAGTTCCTTTCAGTGGGAATTTTCTCGATTTGTATTTCGTTCCTACTGATGATCTCTCTGATAAGATGATAGCGGCGAAGCACATGTTTGGATCATTGATGAGACCACATCAAGTTCAGAGATGAACTTCTCGATCCAAACCGCTTCCTTTGCTGCTTCCAAAGCTGCAATGTATTCTGCCTTAGTGGCAGAATCCGCTATAGTGTCAAGCTTGGAACCTTTCCAACTTATTGCGCCTCCATTCCAGGTGAATACATACCCAGACAAAGACATGGAATCATCCTTGTCTGTCTGGAGCTGGCATCCGTATACCCACGTATCACCATGTACCCTTCTCCATATATTAGGAACGTATCCTTAGTTCTTCTTAAGTACTTAAGGATCGTCTTAACAGTCACCCAATGATCCAATCCTGGATCAGACTGGTATCTGCTCGTGACACTCAGAGCATACGATACATCGGGCCTCGTACATAACATAGCATACATGATAGATCCTATTGCGGATGCATAGGGAATATTACTCATGCAAATCCTCTCATCTTCTGTGCGCGGACACATAGACTTCGAAAGGTGTACCCCATGCTTGATGGGCAGATAACCTTTCTTGGATTCCGACATGCTAAACCTCTTTAGCACTCGGTCTATATATGTAGACTGCGAAAGACCAAGCAACCGTTTCGATCTATCTCTATAGATCTTAATCCCAAGGATGTAGGTTGCTTCTCCCAGGTCTTTCATGGAGAATGTCTTGGATAACCAAACCTTAACTGACTGTAAGATGGACACATCGTTTCCTATAAGTAATATGTCATCGACATACAATACTAGGAACACGACTGCACTCCCACTAACCTTCTTGTACACACAAGGTTCGTCTGGATTTTGTGAGAAATCAAACTTTTTGATCGTCTCATCAAAACGGATATTCCAGCTCTTGGATGCTTGCTTCAATCCATAAATGGATCGTCGCAACTTGCATACCTTGGTTTTATCAACCGATGTGAAACCCTCAGGCTGTATCATATACACGTCCTCGAGCAAGTTTCCATTAAGGAAAGCTGTTTTCACATCCATCTGCCATATCTCATAATCATAATGAGCTGCTATGGCCAAGAGCATCCGAATGGATTTAAGCATAGCTACAGGCGAATAGGTTTCGTCATAATCAACACCTTGTTTTTTACGATATCCTTTCGCCACCAATCTAGCCTTATAGGTAATCACATTACCATCCATGTCGGTTTTCTTCTTGAAAACCCACTTGCACCCTATAGGCTTTATGCCTTCAGGTGGGTCAACCAAGTTTCAAACTTGGTTTTCGTACATGGAATCCATTTCCGACTTCATGGCACCAAGCCACTTATCCCTTTCTGAACTTGTCAGCACTTCTTCATAACTGGTAGGCTCCTCATCATCAATGAGTAACACGTCGTTCGATTCACTTACGAGAAATCCATATCTCTCAGGAATATTACGTGTTCTACCAGATCTACGAAGATGTGGTGTTACAATAGGTCCAGCCGATTGCTCATCACTATGAGTTGTCGGCTGTTGTGCTTCACCAGGTATCTCATCAATGTCTATTTGAGTCTCTCGAGCCTCCTCAAGCTCGACGACACTCCCACTGTTTTCTTGCAAGAGAAACTCTTTCTCTAGAAACATAGCATGCCTTGAAACAAACACCTTTTGTTCCACAGGATGATAGAATTGGTAACCCCTTGTTTCCTTAGGGTATCCAATAAATAGACATTTATCAGACTTAGCATCCAGTTTATACGATACGATCCTTCACATAAGCGGGACAACCCCATATCTTCAAGTAAGATACATGAGGTTTCTTACCATTCCATATCTCATATGGAGTAGTTGAGACTACCTTGCGGGCATTACATTTTAACAAGTAAGCGGTATCAAGTGCATAGCCCCAAAGGACTTGGGAAGAGTCGCATGATTCATCATTGATCGACCATGTCCAACAAGGTCGATTGCCTCTCGGATACACCATTATCTTTATGGTGTATATGGCGGAGTCCATTGAGACAATATGCCATTGTCTCTTAGATAATCAAGAAACTCTTGACTTAAGTATTCACCACCTCGATCCGATCGAAGTATTTTAATATTCTTGTCATGTTGTTTCTCTACTTCATTTCTGAATTCTTTGAACCTTTCAAAGGCTTCAGACTTGTGTTTCATCAAGAACACATACCCAAACCGTGAGTGATCATCGGTGAAGGTAATGAAGTAGCTATAGCCTCCTAATGCTTGAGTTGACATAGGTCACATACATCGGTATGTATTAGACCTAGTAACTCTCCCACTCGTTCACCTTTTCGTAAAGGTAACTTAGTCATCTTGCCTTTTAAGCATGATTCGCATGTATCGTATGAATCCAATTCAAGCGATTCCGAATTCCACATCGGTGTAATTCGGACATGCGTTTCTTGCTTACATGGCCAACGACAATGCCACATGTAGGAGTCTATTTGATTATCCTTTGAGCACTCTTGTTGCTCGCCGATATTGCAAATGTCTTTGAATCGATCGTCCAGCGTATAAACACCATTGCTTAAAGTTCCAGTCCCATAAAGAACCCCATTCAAAGTTATGTAACAACAATTGTTACTAAACGTCAAATGGAAACCATTTCTATTTAAACAAGAAATAGAAATGATGTTCTTTATCAACAAAGGAATATAAAAGCAATTGTCCAGTTCTAAGACAAGTCTGCAGGAGTTTCAACAAATACGTTCGATGGCGAGTGCAAAGAACCTTTGCTTCATTCCCAACACGTAAATTTGACTCTCCCTTGACGAGTCTTCTTCTATTCCTTAGCCCATGTATGTCATTACATATATGTGAGCCACACCCAGTATCCAATACCCAAGTGTCTAAGGAAATAGAATGACAATCAATAAAGAAGATTTCTGAAGAAGATGGGGCATCCGATGCCTTATCCTTCTTCACGGACTCAAGATAAATCTTGCACTTTCTTTGCCAATGGCTCTCCTTGCCATAATGATGGCAAGTTTCCTTTTGTGCTAGTTCTACCTTCTTAGCCTTTTCTCTTATTTCCCTTCTGCTGTTCCTTTGACTTCCTCTTAGAACCTTTCTTCGAGGAATCAACTAACAGCACCGTCCCCTGCTCATGCTTCTCAGAAGACTCCACAGTCTTCAGCATATTGAGCAGTACCACAGATGAACCTCCTAGCATCTCAGAGGTGAAGAGGAGCTTGGAGACTTCGAACCTTTCGAATCTCACTTGCTCATCAACCAACTCACAGAGATGAAGGACTACGATATGAGCATCCATATGCTCATGCGCCGTAAGCTTGGGTTCCATCGCGGCTAGCATGATGCAACTCATTTGTTCAGAATCACTCACATGTTTCTGATAGGCCAACAATTGGTCCAAAGTTGCATCGTCACTAGGACGGTCGGGAAGAGGCGCTTCGAGGACATACACAAGATTTTCACCTTGAGAACAATTCTCAAGTTTCTAAGTCAGTCCAAGAAGCTCGGCCCAGTCAATTTATTCGAATCCAAAATGGAACGCAAATTCAAACACATCATGATCAATATATTAACTTAGAAATACAAAATGAGCATATATGAGAAAATGATTTTAAAATGCATCAATATACATTTATAAATCCCATTCATTTTTCGAATTTCAAAAAACCCCAAAATCACTTCGGGAGATCGTAGGTCCATCTCCGAATGGGCTGATATCCATCATAGATAAGAACAACCTTGGAGTGAGTCCAACAAGCCATTCTTAGCTATGATGGTGGGTATCAAGTATACCAATTACATATCATGTATATGTAACTATCACAATGTGCTATCAACTAATTGAATGTTTACACATACATTGGGTTGTTAACACATTAACAAGTATGCATCATATGCATAGCACCCAACTTCACCTCTCTTCACATCGACCTTGGAGTGAGTCCAACAAATCGATGCTCCAAGTTAAAACCGACCCATTAATCGCGAAATAGTTTTAATATGGTTAGAGCGCATTCAACCAATTAGCCAGGCTTGGAGTGAGTCCAACAACCCAAACTAACGATTGACCTCTGACTCTTACCATATTAGAGTTAAACTATTCCAATGATTTGAACATGTTCAGGTTCGAGCCGGGCTTGGAGTGAGTCCAACAACCCAAACAAGAAACAGAACTCTGGTTCTAACCATATTAATGGAAGGTGTAGGCTTTAATATTGAGTTAGGGTTTTATGTCTCATCCTCTTTGCATGCAAATAACTATTATCTACATGGCATGGCATACATGGCATACATCTACATGTCACGACACGCATGGCATAATGTTATGCATCTAATGCAATTACATGGCATATAATTATGTCATGTCTATATTTCCTTATATGTCATAACTATTTATGGAAATAAAATATGTTTAAGATTTGATTCTTCAAATCAAATCATAATTAAATTAGGAAACAAATTTCCAAATCTAATCACATATTTTATTCATGGAATTATTTGATTAAGGAAAATCTATTTAGGAAACCAATTTCCTAAATCTTTAAAACTACTTATGGAAATAAAATATTTTAAGATTTGATTTCCCAAATCAAATCATGATTAAATTAGGAAACAAATTTCCAGAATCTAATCAAATATTTTATTTATGGAAAATATAAATTTCCATAAATACTTCCAACTTTCCAAAAGTGGAAGATTTCAATAAATACTTCTAGACTTTCCAAAATTGAAAAATTTCCATAAATACTTCTAAATTTCCAAAATTTAGAAAACTTCCAGAAATACATTATGACTATCGCAAAACCATTTTTACGATTATGTCGAAACACAACCTGGGCTCACGATACCCTTTGTTGGGTTTGCACATGGCGTGTGTGTGTTCGATCATGTTTCGTAAACATGAACACAGCGGAAGCAATAAAAATAATAAATACTCCTATTTATTACAACACACACAACACACGCATGCTTTTACAACAAGTGTAGACATAACCGTAAATTAAAATTGCAATAAAAGGAAATTAAACTACGTTATACCTTTCGTATGACGTGTAGTGGGAACGGCATAAACCGGAACGATCCTCGTAAGAATCGTCTCTATCCGTATCCACGCCGAGCTCCTCGGGATGACTTCGCCAAGCCACGAGCTTCGTCTTCGTACGGGTTACTAGCCTCGTGTTGAAGACGACGTGATCGAAAGATGATCACGATCCGAATCCAAATTCGGACCTAAAAACAAGTCCTCAAGACTTGCTTCTCCGGAGAGGTATTCGTCAACCGATTGACGAATCCTTCGTCCTCCACCTCAGAGGATTACCGGAGATCAAATCCCCGGTATGTTAGCCGCTGTCGGAGCACTAACCGTCGTCCAAACGACGCTCCGACGAGAGGAGAAGAAGCTGTCCAGAAAACTGGACAGCTTGGTGGAGGAGATAGGCGCCGGCCAAAACAAGGAGAGAAAAACTCACCTTGATGCCAAACCTATAGGGGATCACCGGAGGGTCGCCGGAGGTTCACCGGCTGGAGCTTGGACGCCGACAACGACTTGGACGGCTGCACACAAGCTGGGCGGTGGCTGCTCTTTGGGTTGGCGCCGAAATCCTTCAACAAGGGTGGGCGGCAACACAAGGGGGGAGGCTAGGGTTTTGATTAGTTAGGGTTTAACAATCCCTTAAGCCCACTTTTATAGAGAACTAATTCTCTTAATGGTTAATGGATCATATCCATAAAGCCCGTTAACCCGCTCCATTAAGATAAGTTAAAATAAACCAAACCATAATGGTTTATTTTAAGTTAAAACGAACCGAACCAACTTTTGGTTCATTCGTTTAAAATAAACCAAACCCTTTGGTTTATTCTTATCCATTGGATTAGAACCAAACCATTTTGGTCCATCCATTACGTCTTCATAAGACGCAGCCCATCCACGCTTCCATTGCGACTGAAACAATTTCATGCTCGCTTTATGTTTGGTCCAACCAAACATAGTTTCTCTCGGTCTGAGAATCCCATTCTCAAGCTCGTTTTAAATCCTTTGGATTACACTCGTTGTGCGTGTGACCAAATAGGTTCTCGGTTTATGTTGGCCGTCTATAATTAACCATTAATTATAGAGCGATCATGAGTGGCACCTAGTAGTACATCATGATCCCCAATTAACCAAGAAAAGATCAACGGTTGATCGAACTATTTACGAAACCCTTGATGGCTTCGAATGAATCGTGCCCCATTCCCTTCACTCATCTTATACCCACTTGGTTCGGGACATGGTCTATTGTGTCGATCCCCACTAGGTCGACTACGTCACACCTAGCCCAAGTATCATTTCCTCGTCCTACGGATTCTAGTAACTCCACATGTATCGAAGAGTACCTTACTCTAAACATGTATTGCTTTGGCCAAAGACTTTAGTAACAATCCGACGAGAGGCCATGGGTATACATCTCCTCGCAAGGAGTGGTGAATCCTTTATAGGCTATTCAAACACCTTCGATCACTTCGACTTATACCCAATCATCCCGGGTCCACATCTCCTTAGAGATGTTTGCTTAAGATGTCAAAGCATAAGTCTCCATGATCAAGATGACTTGAATACCGCAAGTCGAAGGAACATCGCACTTAAGCCCGCAGAAGAACTTCATTGACATATCTATATATGCAGAGAACCATATGAAGTCTTACGGTCACTCCAATGAACTAGTTACCATAACTAGCATCCACGATCAACTCGGACATCACTATGTCTCGGCCGGTGAGAATCATTTGCTTGGATACACCAAGGAGTATACCTCGTGCTAGTCTCGACAGAATTGATGGTGTCCAAATCCATCAATTCATCGACTAGGGATAATTCCGATACATCACAATTACACATGTAGAGATACTCACTAGTTGTGATCCAATCACAAATTATCTCATGCTGTGAATCGTATCGTGGACATTCAGTAAATGAGTTTAAGATCCAATCAAATACATTAAACATGTATACTCAAATAGTGAATCTTCATTTATCATATAAATGGTTCATACATAAGGCGATTGCCTTAGGACATCTCTCATATATTACTAACATCGGGTTGTCTAACAACCCTCCCACTACGACGAGGTGCCTCCTGTGTATGCTCTGTGACACGCGGTGCAGTGACTTGTGGTATCTCCTCTTGTACCGGTGCATCAAGTCGACTTCTCGTCACAACTCCTCAAGAACAATCCTACTCGTGGGCTTGTGGTTCATCACATAGTCTTCCTCTAGAAATCTGGCATTCGTACTCACGATCACCTTCTAATCTCTAGGACTATAGAACAAACCACCCTTCGTTCCCTTAGGGTAGCCAACAAACAAGCATATACATGCGAGATTCCAACTTACCAAAGATCTCCCTTGATATGTCCGGACTACCCCAAATCCGAATATGTCTTAGACTAGGCTTTTGCCCAGTCCACAATTCTGTGGGAGTAGAGGTACCGACTTAGATGGAACCAAGTTCGAGAATGTGTGCCGTTTCGAGCAAACCCCGTAATCTAATCAGGTAACTCGGAATAACTCATCATCGATCTAACCATCTCCATAAGAGTCCTATTCCTTCGCTCCACCACACCATTCTGTTGGGGTGTGCCAGGTGTGGACAATTGGGATTGAATCCTAGCCTCTGATAAGTAACTCCTAAACTCTCCCAAGAGGTACTCGCCACCACGATCAGATCGTAGTGTCTTGATACTTTTACCTTGATGGTTCTCCACATCAGCCTTGAATTCTTTGAACCTGTCAAAGCATTCAGACTTACGGCGCATCAAGTAAATGTATCCATATCTTGAATAATTGTCTATAAAAGAGATGAAATATTCAAAACCACCTCTAGCCTGGATAGACATAGGACCGCACAAATCAGAATGAACCAATTCCAACACATCTTTGGCTCTATACCCCTTGGCCTTGAAAGGCCTCTTGGTCATTTTACCTTCCAAGCAAGATTCGCAGGTTGGGAGATCCTCCACCACTAATGAACCCAAAGGTCCATCAGCTATCAACCTTTGAATTCTACTCAGGTTAATATGACCAAGCCTTAGATGCCAAAGATATGCTTGGTTCATTTTTGAAGGTTCTTTTCTCTTATTAGACTTAGAAGATGAGTTATTTACTTCTATATGCATCGTGGGAGCTTTCGGTTCAAGAGTGTACAAATTGCCAACCAATATACCAGAACAGATAATCTCCCTATTCCTTTTTATAACCACTTTGTCATTAAAAGAAACAGAATATCCATCCATAAACAATTTAGAAACTGAAATTAGATTCTTTCTAAAAGTAGGTACATAAAGGCAATTTCTCAAAACCAAAGTTTTATTCCTATCAAAAGATAAATAAACGTCTCCCACTGCAATAGCCGCCACCTTTGAAGCATTGCCCATGAAGACGGTAATCTCTCCCTCAGCTAGTCATCGGGTTTCCTGGAACCCCTACAAAGTATTGCAGACATGATCAGTGGCTCCTGTATCTACACACCAGGCACTGGTAGATAACACCACTAAACATGTTTCAACAACTAAACAAGAAGATATACCTTTGTTCTTTCGGCGAGGACAGTCCGCCTTCCAATGTCCAGTCTTCTTGCAAGTGAAGCACTTGCCTTTCGGCTTCTTCACTCCTGCCTGAGGTCCCACTGCCACTTTCTTTGCTCCACCTTGCTTCTTCTTCTTCTTACCTTTCGGTTTAGAAGAAGAAACCTTCTGAGCAACCATGGCTTGAGCGCTTTGACGAAAAAGCCCCTCTGCCGCCTGGAGTTCTGTCAGAAGCTCCGCCAATGAATACAACCTCTTGTTCATGTTGTAGTTGAGGCGGAACTGCTCAAAACTCCTAGGCAGAGACTGGAGAATGATATCGACCTAGGTTTCCCCATCGATCTCAGCTCCGAGGACTTCCATCTCATTAAGATGAGTCATCATCTTGAGAACATGATCCCTGACGGGTGTTCCCTCGATCATGGTGGTCGTCATCAAGTTTCTCATAGCCTCCTGTCTAGCCGCCCTACTCTGATGTCCGAAAAGTTCCTTGAGATTGAACATCATGTCATAAGCTGTGGCCATGGCCTGATGCTGATGTTGCAGCACATTTGACATAGATGCCAAAATGTAACACCGTGCCATCTCATCTGCCTTGATCCATTTCTTATAACTTTCTTTCTCCTTTTTATCAGAGTCATCGGTGGGCTTAGGAGGACAGACCTCAAAGAGTACAAATTTGTACTCCTCTGCAGTTAAGACAATATCCAAATTTCTTTTCCAATCAATATAATTTGTTCCAGTAAGTTTATTTTCTTTTAATATCACAGCAAGTGGGTTGAAAGCCATTTGAAAAACCTAAGAATCACAATGATCAAAATATTAGATTTAAAATATTATTGATTCCTCAAAACAATAAAATTCCGAAATCAACCAACACCTCAAAACACCGAGAATATCGCATGCCACGATAGTGTGGACGTATACGAATTCTACATTTGTAAGAGGAGGTTTTACCCATTAATTTTATTATCTTGTCAACCTTACTTTTTGACAAATAAAATTAATAGTTGGTTCCTCTTTGGCCCTACAAATAAAAGCAGTGACTCCGATAGGGAGGATACTTTTTATTTGTATCTAAGTGTGCACCATTACACGATACTAAGGGAATTTTTCGGATTATGTGCCTTACCGATGGGGAAGTACACACGCTCCTAAATAATTTCCTATAACCATTATTTGACCTAGTGATCCGCAAACAAACCCATCCGATGGAGAGGAAGGCACTCAGAGCCGACGCGCAAGTTTGTTGCATCACACGTTAAATTGTAATGGAGGCCGCGGGAATTAATTAAAATGTCTCTCTCCCACTTAGTAAATTGACAATGAGGAATTTTTAAGCACACACAACATGCATATAAAACAAATCAGCAATAAATATGGAAAAAATAGAATTTTCCCAACTATTATGGCATTGTTCTCCAATATGCGTCCCGTCGTATCGCCACCTCGTCCGCTCCACCTTTTCCCGTGCGCAAGTCACCAAAGAGATCCGAGCCAAGATAAACTATTTTAATTTACATTCATCGATCTTATACTCCACGAAGGAGTGTACAAATAATCTAGATCGAAAGTAAACTAAAATGAGTGGCTAAACAATGCCGTATTTAATTACAAAAATTAAATACTAATCTAGCCTCGTCAACCCCGAGGATTCAAATAATATACATACAATCACACACAAACAATCACATACACACATATAGCCATAATAGTCGGATCTTATGCCTGCAACTAAAAAGTTAGCCTCCGCACATCCTACTATTATCCGGCATACTCAATATATGATATGTGCATGAAAGTAACCGAATCCAAAACACACAAAACCGGAAACCGTGGCTCTGATACCAATTGTTAGGAATTTCTTCGGAGGATCATTGGCTCCCATGTCCCAGGATTAAAATTTTCACTAATGAAAAAACTAATCCGGATGGGATGAGTTTCCTAAGCACAACCATTTCGTCGTCGTGCTAACAACTTGAGTGATCGCTTGAACAAACTAGTTGTTCAAACAACCCAAGTCTTCTAGTTGGTTAGCCGCGAAAGAGACGACGGACGGATCGCCGGTTTTTGTGTTTGTCTTCGGGGTCCATGATTATACAAATACATACAAATGTAAACTAGTATAATCAACACATATTAACATAAAGATAAGAACATGCAAAGATCAATAAAAGTTATAAAACTTTTATACCTCTCGATCTTCTATCGTATGTCCTATCCTCCTCGTGGACGTCGTGTGGGCGAAGATCCTCCACGAGTAGAAGCCTCCTAGATCACGTTCTTCCTTTCCTTGCTCTATCCGAACAAAGAGAAGAACCAAACTAAAACTCCTTCTCCTTTCTAGAACCGGCCACCAAGCCAAGGAGCTTGATATAACCGCCGGCCAAGGAGTAGCTACTTGAGCACCGGCCAACCTTGAAGCAATGTTGCCGCCGGCCACCAAGGTGGGATATGGATGAACGCCGGCCAACCTTGAAGCAATGTTGCTGCCGGCCACCAAGGAGAAAGTGAGGAGGAAGAGCGCCGGCAAAGGATGAGAAGAGGAAGAGGGGCGCCGACCAAAAAAAAACTAGGGAGAACCAAGCTTGCCGCCCACTTCTAACCGCCCAAAACCCTAATTCCTCTAGGGTTTGTTGCTGCCCACTTTTAGATAGGCAAAACCCTAATCCACCAAACCTTAGTTGCCGCCCAAGCCTTAGCCCTCTATTTATAGAGTTGGGCTTAAGCCTCCTTTAATCTCCACCGTCGGATCTAGGGATTTAATCTCCACCGTCAGATCTAGGGTTTCATCCCAACCGTCGGATCTAGGGTTTCATCCCAACCGTCGGATCTAGGGTTTCATCCCAACCATTAGATTTAGGGTTTTATCCCAACCGTCAGATCTAGGGTTTCATCCCAATCGTCGGATTTAGGGTTTTATCCCAACCGTCGGATCTAGGGTTTCATTTTCCATCCTTGGATCTAGGCTTCATGAGGATTATATTAGGCTACGATAGGGACCATGAGGAGGAGTTGGATCTTGGCCACCTGATGGATCGGAACCACACAAACTTGATCCATCAATGATGTTCCATTTCACTAGAGGATCATCATTGAATTACCTCACCAACCCCCATAAATCAATATGGGCTCCATATATTATTTGTACATCCATCTCCCCGTGTTTAAGATATCGAATGTCCATTAATTAATTGATTTACTGACCATCAATCAATTAACATCTAACTCCTCGAGTAGTACCACTCAACCTTATCATCATGTTGACTAAGTCAACCAGCTGGGTTTACATGATGAACCTTATGAGCTCCTTAAGGGGACATCATCAACCTAATATATAGGACACAGTTTCCTCCTATAATCAACGACACACCATGTAAATAATATCATTTCCCAACTTACCGGACATATTGATTTAATCCATCTAAATCTCACCCTTAGGTAAATCAAAGAAATAAATACTAAGTACATGTGCTCGTTATTATATCGGGATTAAGAGCATGTACAACATAATTTCCGAGGTCCGATTCAATTATGTAGTCAGCAATTAATTGAATCACCTCTATGTTGGTCCTGCTCAATACACCCAAGTGTACTAGTGTAACTCTATGTTCAAGACAAAACAATACCAAGCTACACTACAACCATGCCAATGGTTTGTCCAAAACCATCTTGGTCGTGAGCCTCTACTTATATTCTACAAGGGACTGATAACATGATCTTCTGTGCCACACCAAGCACCATGTTATCTACAATGTAAAATATTAGACAATATGCACACATATAATAAATATAAAGTACAAACAATGATCATGTGATTCTTATTTCAAAATAAAAATGTCCATACAAAAAGAGCTAGGCTTTCAGTATACATTCCAACAATGTGGTTGTCATAAACAAGAAGGGTCAGCCGGTAAGGCTATAAAGAATTGTTTGACAACCAACAATGCAACTGATGACAAGATAGGGAGGCCATTCTAGAGCGCAGTCGACATCCACTCATGTGACTGTCTTCTCAATTAGAATTGTTGATTAGAGCTATTATTATAAATTGACAGACGAGCCCCCAGGGCAATGGCGTGGTGGTAAGGCACGAAGTTCCCCTCTGCGCATCCAGGGGTCGATTTCGCCCTGGCAGTGCACGCTACGCGAGTGGAGGTGCTCGATGCCCCCTCGTCCTAGCGTGGTCGACCTTCTTGGGTAGCACGAGTCCTAACGCGTCGGACCACCCGTCATCCTGATTTACCCTCGTCAGCCATTGGGAAACTTCCGTGGGGCCAGGGCGGGTGGCCATCAGGACTCATAGGGAAGAGAAATCGTACCTGATACCTGATGTAAATAAAAAAAAAAAGATGACAAGATCAAGCTCAAGATGATCAGTGCAGCAGCAATCGTGAAAGGCATCAATTGATCTATCACTCGGGTGAAACTTGAAAGTGATCTGGATGTTGATGGTTGCCCACACCCATCGGAGCACCCAAAGATCCCTCGATCGAGAAAATCGACAACACCCGACAGCGAAAATGACACTGACCTCGCGATAGATCTGAGATGGCCCAGCTATGAGAGTGGAGATCTACGGCATCAAAATGGCATAAGAGAAGGGCGGTGATGAGCTATCTTGGGGTGCAAGTGAACAAGGAGCAGCACCACTCTCGACCAAACTCATGGAAAGCAGTCGCAGCACCGATCGTGGTAGTGAGGAAGAGATGGGAAAAGAAAAAGAGGCAATGTGCGATCGGAGAAGATGCGATATTGATGGCAGGTTGCTAGTGGAGGTGCAGCCAACAGTGGTCTGCTTTGGCAGCATTCGATGGAGAGAGGAGAAGAGGGGTGATGGATGCACAGCACATGAGCAGCGTGTAGTGACTTGGCTTCGGGCGCGCAACATGACGGATCCTGGTCGCCATACAGGGACTAGTTACGGTGATGGGTGCTAGCTGGCAGGCCATCAACATCGGAGAGTGAGCGACGTTGAGGCCATAGCGGAGCCTGCTATGCACACGTGAGAAGGGAGCGACAGGAAAAAGGGGAAACAGAGGCGGCGATGGAAAGGTGAAACCCGTTTAATTTAACCTAAGTTTAACTTATATAATCTTGGGTTAATTAATCAATAATAATTAACTTAGTCAAACCTGATAAAATTTTATCTCGAAATCTCTAATAAATATTTAATTATTTCGAATAAATTATTTAATAAAATTTAGGCTTTAATTATCCAACCTGGTATTTTATCAACTCCTAGCTATGATTGGATAAGGTCAATTAGACTTAGTCAAAGCCTAATAAATTTATTCTAAAATTTCTAATAAATGTTTAATAACTAGATTTTGTTTTTAAAAATAAATTTATTTTATCTATTGGTTTAATTTTAAATATTATTAAAAATAATTCCAGTATATTACATTCTCCCCCACTAATAAAAATTTGATTCCCAAATTTCCTACTAGATATACCCAAATAAAGGTATCCTATCTGCATGTCGTTCTTCTACTCTAAGTAGTTTCTTCATCAGAATCCTGTTACCATACAACCTCAATCCAACAGATGATCAACATTCTTTGTATCAGGAATATGCTCTGGAACTCCAACTATAACTTTCACAATATGAATAAGTTATGTACATACTTCTATACTAATGAACTATGAAAGTCCTTATGTATTTCTATGGTTAGTTAACCCTAACTCTTATGTTACTCTTCCAGCTCATTCTAAACCTTCACAATGTAAATAAATTGAGTACATCCTCCCATATATATGAAAGTCATTATGTACTTTTACAGGAAGGTAACCCTAAGTATTTCATCACTCTTCTAGCTTATTTTAATACCTTAACATTCCAATTGTCAGATCGTAAATTTCTCTGTGGGTTATGAGCCCACTATGCTTCCGTTGCACAACTCTGATCCATATCCCAATCGGTTACTAGTCTCCTTATCTTTATCAAGTGTGAGATTCAGTGCCTTTGTGCTGAGTTTTTGTATGTCGAGTCGCATACTCTAAGTTACTGGTAATCTAATCTCAAGTCAAGGTATGGCTATCAAAATCCAAGGGTTACTCCTTTATTTCGTAACGCGACATTAAAGTCTTCCTTGATAGTGTTATTATAACTAATCTACAAGGTCGAGGTATCAGAATTCTACTAATGTTTCCTAAGAATTATCGAGATATAAAGGAATGTGAACTATCAATATATCAACTAGAATAGGATAAACCAGAACGAT
This sequence comes from Wurfbainia villosa, assembly GCA_025175895.1. Taxonomy (NCBI): domain Eukaryota; kingdom Viridiplantae; phylum Streptophyta; class Magnoliopsida; order Zingiberales; family Zingiberaceae; genus Wurfbainia; species Wurfbainia villosa. The sequence goes on along the minus strand of CM046004.1, from coordinate 19,673,764 downwards.
ACCTCATATACCATACCCATTAGCTCGCTGAGTCATCTCGATCAGTATGACTCGACCTAGTGTCTCTCAATTGGTACTAATGGAGGATCCAGACATCCTGATCTAAATGTAGGTTGCAAGATCTTGGACGAACTGGAGCATACGATCATAGTCCTGAGCTCCTTAATGGGGAAAAATTCTACAAGTTGACTAAACTCTGCATTGTACTCCATGACGCTTTGATAACCTTGCTTAAGATTTAGAAACTTCATATGACAACTTATACCGAAAGAGATCAGAAAATACTATCTCTCAACAGTCTCTCGGAATAGTATCCAAGTGATACTCTGCTCCCCAAAATCATCTGCTGCATTTTCCACCACGTGATGGTCTGACCTCGTAAGTGATACACCGCAAGCTCCATCTTCCCTGCATCCATGCAAGTTATGTATCCAAATGAGTCTTCTAGATTGTCCATCCATGCATGAGCAATCCATGGACCGGTATCCCCTAAAATAAGGTAAAATGATCCTTCATCGTCTTGGCCAGTGTAGGTATACACGCCATAACTATGACCAAATCACTAGTAGTAGGGACTGATACTCTCTGAGGGGTTACTCCTTGACCTCCAAATGGGAGGCTAGCGGGCCAACCCTAGAATTCCTAATTCGACATCAGTCGACACCTCTAAAGAGTTTACATTTTCAACCATAAGGGTAGGTCCTACATCATCAATAGGTCGCTTTCGAGGTCAACCTCGTTCACGACAATGAGTAGGGGCAATTTCACTAGGTAGCATTTCCTACAATGAGCAAATATGTAAGTATCTAACAAAACATAATGATAACTTCTTATTACATAAGGAAAGTACAATGACTATTAAAGACAATAACTTTTTCTATAGGTCAGAGATGTCCTTCAGCTTGCTTGGTCTCAAAACATAAGAACTACAAAAACAAAGGAATAGAAAACCTCAAAATAAAAAACCCACATATCAAAATCACAAACCTAAGTTCTGATACCAATAAAATTGTCACGCTCCGAGGGTATATTCGTCATCCAAAGATGGAGGAGCCCCTTAGTGACAATATTCTGAAATACCTCTCTGGAAACAGATATGATAAACACTTTTAAAAAATTAGAAATATAAAATAAAATTATTTTATTGACTGCATGCATGCACGACTAAAACATAAATCAATTAAAATAAAGATAGATTTATGACATCAAATCCAATTGCGACAAAATCCAAGTATGTAAACAAAATGCGATAACCATAAAGAAAAACAAATCGACATCTCAACGATGCAGTGGGACCAGCACGACAAGGGATTCTCTGAGCGATACGAAGATAAGTCAACTAGACGCATCCTCTATCAGCTAACCTAGAGGATAAGAGAAGTGGGGATGAGTACAACCACTCAGTGGGTGGATAGAAAATAGTGCATAATCATAATGGACACAATGGACATAATAGAAGTCAAAGGAAACAAACTAGAGTAACACAAATCTCAGAGTACCAATATCAATCCGCAACAACCTTGGTCAACAATATAATAAATGCACCTGTGGGATACACAATCAACTGCAAATCTACTAGCAATAACTATCAAGATACCACAATAAAGTATCATGGCTCTCAAAGTAATACCAAGGGCACACTATCTGCGGGCAACAACATGTTATCACGAACGAAACTCATGGGAAGATAGGCAATGTACAGAGCATTGTCTACGCGCAACCACAAGCTACCACGAATGGGACTCATGGGTAGACAGGCAATAAAAGACTCAATGTCTGCAGGCAACGACATGCTACCATGAATAGTTCTCGTAGGCAAACAGAGTATATAGCTATCTAGCTATGGACTACACACAACAACATACTATCACGAATGGGTCTCGTGGACAGATAGAGTTTATAGCTATCTCTAGCTATGGACTGCACGCAACAACATGCAACCACAAATGGGTCTCGTGGGTAGTCAAGATGTCAGGTAGCTATCTAGTTATAGACGACATATGAATCCAACTATCACTAACTCCGAACAAGTAATGCAAGAGTATAACTCTACGGTAGATTCTCTCAACCGTGAATGGGAGACATGATCGACCATAGGTATACAAAGAAACCATAGTTCAAAAGTAGGGAAACTCTACTACAGACTCTCCCTCAACCATGAATGGGAGATATAGTTGGCAACCGAGATATAAGAAATGTTATATACCCTCTAAGGATTAATATCATCTTAATCATACTACCTCTACTAGTCCAATCACAATATCCACCGAAATAATAATTAGACAAAACATATACCAGTAGTATCTACCAATAAGCAGGTCCGAGTTATTATGCCTAGGGTTCTAACACCTAGGGTTCTATTAATGTTGTTTCATTCCTTATATTCGCTCCTAAGGAATAACCTCATTTAAGTTATACTATCTCTACTAGTCTCAATCATGGTATCAACCACAAAAAATCATAACCAAATAAGCATATAACAGTGATATCCAATAAACAACAGCATAAGCATACTAATGGAAATCAATAGCCCGAAGTCAAATAGGGTATAAAAAGGGGTCAAGAAAGTACAAGGTCAAGGAAATACTAGAAAGAGCATCAAGTACAAATATAATATAAACTAAGTAAGCAACACAACTACAATAATCATGCACTAAAATCTAAAGAGATCACAGAACCACCCACCTGATTCGAAAACTTATATGAGAATCTTAATATCCGGAAGACCATTCTTAATCAAAGTTCTGAATCTATATAATACAATATAACCGATCTTAATCCCTAATTGATTAACCAAATCTCACAGTATAATACCATCTCATTACTAATCTATTCTACAATTAACATTACTGCATCAACCTATTGCACAGCTATCATATACAAATCAAAGCTTACCTCCCGCGATTTCAATTAGCCACAGTTTATCCAAAACCATACACGCACTGTCGATCTCCAGAATTAAAGGTATATCAATCCTGAATTGTTGGTGCAATCAGCCCAGGTCACGATTGACCAAACTGAGTTTGACTCGAGAGATGTTTTGATGTTCGACAAAAACATATGACAATGTAATTGTCATGGGAAAGTCTAAGTCTTGGGTACTTGACAAGGAAAGTCCAAGTGGGACACTTGGCATTTGGGAAAGTCCAAGCATGAGTCTTGGCAATGGAAAGTTCAACATGGGTTGGCAAGAAAAGTCCAAGCATGGGTCTTGGCAATGGAAAGTCCAACATGGGTTGGCAAGAAAAGTCCAAGCATAGGTCTTGGCATGGAAAGTCCAACATGGGTTGGCAAGGGAAAATCCAAGCTTGAGTCTTGGCATTTGAGAAGTCCAAGGGGTTTGATATTGGCAGCGTAAAGTCCAAGCAGGAGTCTTGGCAGCATAAGTCCAATGGTTGGCGGCATAAATTCTAAGTGGAGTCTTGGAGACGTAAGTCCAATGTGCCTTGGCGGTGTAGACACCGTTAGCATGAAATAGTCGATGGAAGCATCTGAAGGCTAGCACAATGGATGAACAAGTCATGGATGACTTGGAGGGATCTGAGAGGCATGAGGCTGACGAAGATGGCTAGAAGGCTTAGGTTTAGGTTACGGGTGGTCTAGCAAGTATGGGGAACGATACTTGGGTTAAACCTCATGTTTTAGGTTAAAACCTCATGTTTGAGGTGTGCCAGTTGACTGGTGTCATATGGCAGTTGACTGGTATGAGTCAACTAGGGTTTGACTATGGGAATTACCCTAGCAGTCGACTGCCATAGGTTGGCAGTCGACTGATTGGCCGAGCAGTCGACTGATCATGTGATCAGTCGACTGATGCTCGGGTTTTGGGGCATAGAATGGAGTCTCACTCGACCGCTACGGTCAGCAGTCGAGTGATGGCTTGAATAGTCGACTGATGATCATGATCAGTCGACTGATGTTCTAGCTGTTGGATTTTTCCAGTGGGGATTACACCGTTGTCTCACAGGAATAATGTGATCAGTCGACTGATGGTCCCGAGCAGTCGACTGATCAACGTTTTCTAGCCCAGGCAGAAGCTTTAAAAGGAGCTCGTGGAGGAGGGTTGGAGTAGCGGTTCTTGAGCATCCTTGGGGCGATTTGTTGCTGCAAATCAGGGTCTCCAAGGCCATTCTTCAAGCAACCAAAAGCAAGCAATCCAAAGGCAATTGTAAAGTAGTTTTCTTTACTTGCATTGTATTTCATTATTGTAATTGCTTGTATCTATTTCTTATTGTTGTAAGAACCTTTGTACGAGGTTTCTCCGCCTCCGACTTGTGTCGAGAAGGAGTTATTTGTGATTACTAAGTGTGTGTGCATCACTAGAGCTCTTTAGAGCTCGATCAGTGGAGTAAGAATCATTTTGTTCCGAACCACATTAAATACTTGTGTGTTTGTGTGTTTGTATATTCGTTATTGCTTTATTATCATTATTCTGTTGCGCTAACGAGAATTGTAGACGAACACGCGAATGAATTCTATCACGCACTAGCTCAATGCTATTCACCCCCCCCCCCTAGCGTTCCAACGATCTCCTACAAGTGGTATCAGAGCGAGGCCACTCTTCAAGTTTAACAACTAAGGGAGCACGCTAGAGGGTGAAGATGGAAGTTCAAGAGCAACTAGGATGGGATATCAACCCACCTATCCCTTATACCTTCTATGGACAAGAAGGGTTTTGATAATGGAAGGCAAGGATTGAAGACTTCTTAATGATGAGGGAATTCGAAGAATGGTACATTTTAATGGAGGGATATAGCTATCCAATAGGACCAAAGGGAGGGTTCCTCAAGAAAAAGAGATGGACCGAAGAGCAAGTCCAAGCCTTCGAGAAAAATGATAAGGTATTGAAGTTTTTAATTGATTTAATACCTAACAATATCTTGTGTATGTTAGGTAATTATGTAGATGCAAAGGAGCTATGGATCCAAGTGGCCAAGCTCCATGAAAGTCCATCACCGGTCCAAGAGGAAGGGACCGAAGAGGCAAATGCATCATCCTCACAAGGAAGTGAGGACTTGGAGGTTGAGAGACCATCAACATCCAAGGAGGAAGAGGAGACCTCCACCTCTAGAATTGAGGGGGAGGAGATTAGAGCATCCTCAACACCGGAGCAACAAGAGGAGTCATCCACATCCGGTCGAGAGGAAGGGAAAGCTCAAGAAACCCTCACTACCGAACTAGGTAACTCAAGCAATTTGGTTTCAAATAAAATATATATAATTTGCTTTGAGTGTAGGGAAAGTGGGCATTACAAGAGCAAATGCCCAAAGAGAGTAAGAAAGGCTCCTTCGGCACTAAAATCTCAAGAAAAATCAAAAGATGCCGATGCCCAAAGTCAAAAGAGCAAGGAGCATGTCATATATTTCAAGTGCAATTCAAAAGGGTATTACCAGAGTTAATGCCCAAGGGGGAAGAAGAAAGGGCAAGAAGGAGAAACACAAGTAGGGGGAGCCGCTAAGGAAAACCCTAAGGTATATCATTTAAATAATTCTTTTTCTTTAAATAATAAGCAAAAGCATGCTAGGAATTTTAATTCTCTTGCAATTCATCATGAAAAGCATGCTAGAGATAAATATTTGTGTTTAGGTGCTAAAAGTGTCCATTTTGGTAATAAGGAGAAATTTGAGACTAATGTCCCTAAAAATATTTTACCTAGGGAATCTATCAAGAAAATAGGTGAACACCTAGGTCTTAATCCCAAATGGACTAGGCATATGCCTAGAAAGGACAATGCCCAAAGACCAAATCAAAATTCAAAAATTGGGCAATTAGAATTAGAAAATCAAGCCTTGAGGTCAAGGCTTGAAAAATTGGAAAAGACCCTCAAGAAGATGCAAAATCAATTTCAAGGGTCAAATGGTCAAACTTCTAGGTCTAGAACTCAAAGTCAACACCTAGGACCTAAGAAACAAAAGTCAACCAAGGGTAAGAAGAGTTTGGGTCACAAACCTAAGCCTAAGGTGGCTTATCATAGTGTTCCATTTGATTATGGAACACAAACTAAGTCTTGGAAGACCAAGGTCAATAGGGAAGTCATCTCTAGAGTTGACCAAGGTTTGTGCCTAGTGGCTAGGGTTTCAAGGAAACCTAGAATGGCCACTAAGAAGGTTACTAGGGAGGCAATCCCTAAGGTTAACCTAGGCAAGACCAAAATGACCAAGGCTACCAAGCCTAGGAGGGTCATTAGGAGGGTATCTAGGGAGTTTATCCCTAAGGAATACCTAATTAACCCTAGGAGCTCAAATAGGTTTTGGGTTCCTAAGAGTGTGATTGATTCATGCTAGATGGGTTTAGAGTGTGCCAACCTTGATTGGATGGGTAGTTAACTCAACCATGATAAAGGTGACACTTTAGGTAATTTTCAAGGTTATTGGTACCTTGAAAATAGATTTGATCTTATGATCCTAAAAGAAGTTAGGATGTGCCAATACATTTTTGGAATTATGAAAAATCAATTAAATTGGCACAATTTAGGATTAGAGGTCATAGTGTGTCATTTTGGGTTTTTGACACACTAGGGAGAAAAGTGATAATATGGCAAAATATATTTAATTATATCAAATGGCAATTAATATTATAATTTAGGTATTATTATACCTATACTTTTTATATGTCATGCTTTGTTTGTCATATAACATGTCATGACATCATATCTATTTTTTATCATTTATATGTCATGATCATGTTTAGGATTAAGGATTAAATGTCATGTGTTTTTAGATTTAATCATATGCCATGACATCATGATCATTGGTCATGCTTAATTATTGTTATCATTATGCCATGATCATTTCATGCATTTAATTTAACTAAAATTGATTTAAGGACAATGGCATGACTTGGAGTCCCATGTATAAGGGAATTAAGTAGAGTTGCCTTAGAAAAATACATGAAACCCTAGATTAGGGAGAACAAAAATTACATCTCACATAACATTGACATGTATGTGTATTTATACACCCTAGATACATGTGAGATGCTAGGATATGAGTTAAGTTCAAGGTGCATAGTTTTTGCATCTAGATGAACTAAAACTCATCTTATCTTAATTGTTGATCATTGGGAAAGCTTGTGTACAAGTCATGTACATTGAGCCCAAGGAATATGATCCGAAATAAGATTTTGAAAATATTTTAAAATTATTTTAGAAAATCTTGGTGAAGTCTATCTTTTGATAGAAATCACCATTGATGATATTGATACAAAGTGAGTTAAAACTTTGAAGTTTTTATTCACTTTTGGATTTTGTATCAATTTTGATATTTTATGGGTAAAATATTTTTCTATTATTTTTTACCTATTGTATTGCCTATAAGTAATATACGTATGAATTTTCATGATTTTTCGATATACGTAAAATTACTTATGATTTTCTGAATTTCATTTCTGATAACTGAAATTCTCAGTCGATTGGTAGTTGAGAGAGTCGACTGTCAATGCTGATTTCGGGAAAAATAAGGTTGTTTAGCCCGGTTTTAGCCATGGTAAAGTTTTCTAACTACTCCTAACCCTAGGATATGCTTTGGGAAACATTATAAAGGGTGAAAATCCATTGGATATGGATTAGGAGAGTTGTTTAGGATTTGTATCAAATTTAAGGGTTGAAAAGTTCATGTTTGAACTTTGAACCTTATTTTTGATGGTTTAGAGTTCCTATTGGCTTAGGGACTTCCCAAGGACATTGTTGGTGCAATGGTCAAGGGGGAGCAAGCCTTTAGGGGGAGGTATCCATCATGGGATGATGGATGGTATTTTTCCTCATGAGGAGGAAAATGAGATTTTGAGATACCCAATTTGGAAATTGGGAGAGTGTATAGGATTACCTCTGTTAAGTGATATGGGACTTATCACTAGGAAGTGATTTTTGGACAAGGGGGAGATTGTAAGATCTCATTGGGACATGAGACATTGATCTCCTTGGAGAGAGAACCTTTTTTATGTTAGTCAAAAAGGGGGAGAATGTTTTGGGAGAGAACTTATTGGGAGAATGACATCAATTGGGAAAATTGATGGGGATAATTGATTTGAGTTAGATTGTCTAACTCAATGGTTTGTTTGGTTTTTGTCAAACATCAAAAAGGGGGAGATTGTTGGTGCAACAAGCCCAGGTCACGATTGACCAAACTCGAGTTTGATTCGGAGATGTTTTGATATTTGAGAAAAATATATGACAATGTAATTGTCACGGGAAAGTCCAAGTCTTGGGTACTTGACATGGAAAGTCCAAGTGGGACACTTGGAATTTGGGAAAGTCCAAGCATGAGTCTTGGCAATGGAAAGTCCAACATGGGTTGGCAAGAAAAGTCCAAGCATGGGTCTTGGCAATGGAAAGTCCAACATGGGTTGGCAAGGAAAGTCCAAGCATGGGTCTTGGCATGGAAAGTCCAACATGGGTTGGCAAGGGAAAGTCCAAGCTTGAGTCTTGGCATTTGAGAAGTCCAAGGGGTTTGATATTGGTTGTGTAAAGTCCAAGCGGGAGTCTTGACAGCATAAGTCCAATGGTTGGCGGCGTAAAGTCCAAGTGGAGTCTTGGCGGCATAAGTCCAATGTGCCTTGGCGGTGTAGACACTGTTAGCATGAAATAGTCGATGGAAGCACCTGAAGGCTAGCGCAATGGATGAACAAGTCATGGATGACTTGGAGGAATCCGAGAGGCTTGAGGCTGACGGAGGTGACTAGAAGGCTTAGGTCTAGGCTACGGGTGGTCTAGCAAGTATGGGGAAACCATACTTGGGTTAAACCTCATGTTTGAGGTTAAAACCTCATGTTTGAGGTGTGTCAGTCGACTGGTGTGAGTCAACTAGGGTTTGACTGCGGGAATTGCCTTAGATCAATGTCATAGGTTGCGATCGATCGATTGGCCGAGCGATTGGTGATTGTGTGATCGATCGGTGATGCTCGAGTTTTGGGGCATGTAATGAAGTCTCACTTGATTGCCGCGGTCAGTGATGGAGTTGATAAGCGAACGATGGTCGTGATGGTCATGATCGATGTCATAGTCCGATGGATTTTTCTAACGTGGATTACAATGTTGTCTCACAGCAACAGTGTGATTAGTCGACTGATGGTCCCGAGCAGTCGACTGATCAGCATTTTCCAACCCAGGTAGAAGCTTTAAATGGAGCTCGTGGAGGAGGGTTGGAGTAGCGGTTCTTGAGCATGCTTGGGGCGATTTATTGCTGCATATCAGGGTCTCCAAGGCCATTCTTCAAGCAACCAAAAGCAAGCAATCCAAAGGCAATTGTAAAGTAGTTTTCTTTACTTGCATTGTATTTCATTATTGTAATTGCTTGTATCTATTTCTTATTGTTGTAAGAACCTTTGTACGAGGTTTCTCCACCTCCGACTTGTATCGAGAAGGAGTTATTTGTGATTAGTGAGTGCGTGTGCATCACTAGAGCTCTTTAGAGCTCGATCTGTGGAGTAGGAACCATTTGGTTCCGAACCACGTTAAATACTTGTGTGTTTGTGTGTTTGTATATTCGTTATTGCTTTATTATCATTATTCCACTGCGCTAACGATAATTGTAGACGAACACGTGAACGAATTCTATCACACACTAGCTCAATGCTATTCACCCCCCCCCCTAGCGTTCCAACGATCTCCTACATGAATTACCTGTAATCACATGATATTCTACTCTCCCTTTGATATAGAATCTTCACATCAATAATTCAAAGCAACAGTAGGGTAATCGAGGTTACCAGAAGTCATGTGGCTATCATAATCAAGAAGGGTCAGCCGGTAAGGCTATATGCTTCGAAGAATTGTTTGACAACCAACAATGCAACTGACGACAAGATCAAGCTCAAGATGATCGATGCGGCAACAATAATGAAAGGCATCAATGGATCCATCACTCGGGTGAAACTTGAAAGCGATCTGGATGTCGATGGCTTCCCACACCCGTTAGAGCACCCAAAGATCCCTCGATCGAGAAAATCAATAACACCCGATAGCGAAAATGACACCGACCTCACTACAGATCTGAGACGGCCCGACTGTGAGAGTGGAGATCTTCGGCATCAAAATGGCGGAAGAGAAGGGCAGTGATGAGCTATCTTGGGGTGCCGGTGAATAGGGAGCAACACCATTCTCGGCCAAACTCATGGCAAGCAGTCGCGGCGTCGATTGTGACAGCGAGGAAGAGATGAGAAAAGAAAAGAAGGCAATGTGTGATCGGATAAGATGCGATCTTGATGGCAGGTTGCTAGTGGAGGTGCATCCAGCAGTGGTCTGCTTTGGCAGTGCTCGATGGAGAGAGGAGAAAGGGGTGGCGGACGCACAACACATGAGCAATGGATGACAGCTTGGCTTCGGGAGTGCATTGCGGTGAATCTTTCTCATCGTGCAGGGGCTAATAACAGCAATGGGTTCTAGTCGGCAGGTTGTTGACACCGAAGAGTGGGCGACATTGAGGTTGCAGCGGAGGCCACTGTGCGCGCGTGAGAAGGGAGCTACGAGACAAAGGGGAAACGGAGGCAGCGACGGAAAGGTGAAACCCATTTAATTTAACCTAAGTTTAACTTGTATAATCTTGGGTTAATTAATCAATAATAATTAACTTAGTCAACCTGATAAAATTTTATCCCGAAATCTCTAATAAATATTTAATTATTTTGGATAAATTATTTAATAAAATTTAGGATTTAATTATCCAACCTGGCGTTTTATCAACTCCTAGCTATGATTGGATAAGGTCAATTATACTTAGTCAAAGCCTGATAAATTTATTCCAAAATTTCTAATAAATGTTTAATAACTAGATTATGTTTTTGAAAATAAATTTATTTTATCTATTTGTTTCATTTTAAATATTATTAAAAAAAATTCCAGTATATTACAAACTATTGAAGAAATCCAAGTTGGTTAAGGTTAACTGGACAGTTGGTGTGGAGAAGTCCAAGTATGGTGACTTTGTAAGGAAAATTCCAAATATGGATACTTAGCAAAAAAAATCCAAGTCAGTCAAGAGAGACCGGACACTTAGTGTTGGAAAGATCAACGGGGAGTTGGCGAGGGAAGTCTCGGCAGGTCTGGGAGACCATGCTTGGAAAGTGAAGTCCTGGAGGAGGAGTCTTGGCAAATGAAGTCTCAGATGGGGAGTCTTGGCAGTGAAGTTCCAAAGGCGTGGCCTCTTGGCAAAGGTAGACCCTAGAGCATGATGATAGTCGATAGAAACACTTGAAGGCTAGTGTAAGGATGAAGAGTTACGGACTCGAGGGATCCGGGAGGCATGAGGTTGATTTGAGGTATAACAGTCGATTGCAAGTTTGTTCTAGTCGATTGGGCTTCGTTTGCCGATAAACAAAAGCAACGTGACCTCAACCAGCGCCTCGACTGGGGTATTAATCATGGTGGCACCTCAACTAGTAAGGTGTGTGCTTGGAGGTAGAACTTGGGAAGCTGACATAGTGCTCTGGAAGCACTTGACCAGCACCTTAACTAGGTGCTAGTCGAGGTGGTGCCTCGACTAGATCACTCGACTAGCTCCTTGACTGGATCTAGGATAAGGCTTGGAAACAGTTGAACAGAAGCGAGGCAAGCTTGACCAGCACCTCAACTGGATCACTCGAATAACACCTCAACTTGATCCAACATAGGCATGAAAACAACTGATCAAAAGCAAGGCAGACTTAACTAGCACCTCGACTAGGGTATTAGTCGAGGCAGTGCCTCGACTAGCGAGGCAACCGTTGTCTTACAACGTTCGAAATCATAGCTAGGAGATAGGAGATATTGAAGGCTTCGAAGGGGCTTATAAGAAGGAGGCTTATGAACATTTTTGGCTGCCGGTTCTTGCGGAGTTAGATGGCAAAGTGTTGTTTCATTCAAACCTTCTAGGGCATTCTCCAACACAACCAAAATAAGCAATTAAGCAAAAGCATTTGTGTAAAGTGTTTTTGTTTCTTCATTTTATTTACATCTTGTATTTGGTTATTATTATTGTAAGCTCTATTGCAAGAGGTTTTTCCACCTCCGGATTGTTTCCGAGAAGGAGAATGTTTAGTGGTGGTGTGCATCACTAGAGCTCCCTAGGGTTCAGCCATGGAGTAGGAACTAGGGTTTTGAACCACATAAAATCCATGTGTCGTGTTTGTGTTGTGTTTTGTTCTTGTATTTGTATTAGTATTTATATTTTCACTGCATACTAACGATTGTAGACAAGCACAACGAATCCAAGAGAAGAAATCGATGAATTGCTATTCATCCCCCCTCTAGCGACGCCAATGGTCCTACAAGTGGTATCAGATCAAGGTTGCTCTTCAATTGGACTAATAGCCGAGGGAGCTAAAGCTAGAGGCGATGGAGTTTGAAGACAGATTTGGGCATGATATTTGATTTCCACAACCTTATGGATTCAGAGGATTTGCTCAGTGGAAGACAATGACTGAATTTTTCTTCCAAATGAACATTGAGGAGTGGTTCACATTAACGGAAGATTTTAAGACTCCAACGAATAAGAAGGGGAGAACTCTCAAACGGAGTAAATGGACTGAGGGAGAACTCCAAAGATTCGAAGCTAATGATAAGGTAACGAAGATTTTAGTTGGTTTAATACCTAATAACATTTTGTGCGATTTAAGGAAGTTCAGGGATGCTAAGGAATTATGGAGCAAACTTGCTAAGCTCCATGATGAATCTTCCATGATCCAAGAAGATGAGGATAAATCCAAAGAATTGGAATGTTCATCCTCTCAAGAGAGTGAAGATCCGGAAGTTGATAGGTATTCAACATTCGAAAAAAAAATTATGGAAGCCTCCACTTCAAGGATTGAGGGGAAGGTTAGATATTCAACCCCGGAACAAGAGCAAGAGGAGGAACCTTCTATCTCTGGGAGAAATGAAGAAGAAGTTCAAACTTCTCCTACCATTCAAGAAGGTAACTCAAATGCAATTGTTAAAAATAAAAATTATACAACATTATTTGAGTGTAGGGAAGTAGGGCATTATAAGAGTAAATGCCCAAAAAGACTCAAGAAGGCTCAACCAGTGCCAAGGGCAAAAGAAAAGTCAAAGGAAGACGGAGTCCAAATTCGTAAGAGCAAGGAGCATATAGTATGTTTTAAGTGCAACAAACGAGGACATTACCGGAGTCAATGTCCTAGGGGGAGGCACCCTTGGGAGGGCAAAGGAGAGAGTTCAAATGTAGGGGGAGCTAAGGTAAACCCTAAGGTAAATTTAAATAATGCTCTTCCTTTATGTAATGTTAGAAAGCATGCTCATAATTTTATTGCTATCCATCATGACAAAAAGCATGCTAGAAATAGAGTTTATTATTTAGGTACTAAGAGTTGTGAGATTAGATCCTTGCTAAGGTTTTGAAGAAAGGGATTCAAAACGAGTCCTTAAAAACTCGCTTCTCCGGAGAGGTATTCATCAACCGTTTGACGAATCTTTCGTCCTCAACCTATGAGGATTACCGGAGATCGAATCCCCAGCAAAGTAGTCGTTGTCAGAGCTCCAAACATCGTCCAAACGACACTCCAACACGAAGGAAACAAGCTGTCCAGAAAACTGGACAGCTTGGTGGAGGAGTTTGCGCCGGCCAAAGAGAAGAGGGCCAGCAAGTCCTTCGTCACCGGAGCCAAGGAGGATCACCGGAGGGTCGCCGGAGGATCTCCGACTGAACCTTGGATGCCGGCAACAAGCTTGGACGGCGGCACAAGGGTGGGCGGTGGCTAGGGTCTGGGCACCGACCACAAGAAGAGAAAGAGAGGGTGGGCGGCAACTTTGGGGTTGCTTAGATTAGGTTTTCACAAAACCCTTAAGCCCTATTTTATAGAGAACAAATTCTCCTAATGGTTATTGGATCATAACCAAAAGCCCATTAACCCGCTCCATTAATTTAAGTTAAAATAAACCAAATTGATTTGGTTTATTTTAAGTTAAAACGAACTGAACCAACTTTGGTTCATTCGTTTAAAACAAACCAAACTCCTTTGGTTTATTCTCCACCATTGAATTAGAGCCAAACCAATTTGGTTCATCCATTATGTCTTCATAAGACATGGCCCATCCATGCTCCTTGTTTGGTCCAACCAAACCTAGTTTCTCTCGGTCTAAGAATCTCATTCTCAAGCTTGTTTTAAATCCTTCGGATTATGCTCGTTGTGTGTGTGACCAAATAGGTTCTCAGTTTATGTTGGCCGTCTATAATTAACCATTAATTATAGAATGATCATGAGTGGCACCTAGTAGTACATCATGATCCCCAATTAACCGAAAAGATCAACAATTGATCTAGAACTATTTCTGAAAACCCTTCAGCAGCTACAATGAATCGTGCCTCATTCCTTTCACTCATCTTATACCCACTTGGTTCAGGACATGGTCTATAGTGTCAGTCCCCACTAGGTTGACAACGTCACACCTAGCCCAAGTATTATTTCCTCATCCTACGGATTCTAGTTACTGCACATGTATCCAAGAGTACCTTACTCTAAACATGTAATGTTTTGGCCAAAAACTTTAGTAACAATACGACGAGAGGCCATGAGTATACATCTCCTCGCAAGGAGTGGTGAATCCTTTATAGGCTATTCAAACACCTTCGATCACTTTGACTTATACCCAATCATCTCGGGTCCACATCTCTTTGGAGATGCTTGCTTAAGATGTCAAAGCATAATTCTTCATGACCAAGATGACTTGAATACCGCAAGTCAAAGGAACATCGCACTTAAGCTGCAGTAAGAACTTCATTGACATATCTATATATGCAGAGAACCATATAAAGTCTTATGGTTGGTCACTCAAATAAACTAGTTACCATAACTAGCATCCACGATTAATTCCGGACATCACAATATCTAGAGCTAGTGAGAATCAGCTGCTTGGATACAACAAGGAGTATACCTCATGCTAGTCTCGACAGATTTGATGGTGTCCGAATCCATCAATTCATCGACTAGGGATAATTTTGATACATCACAATTACACATGTAGAGATACTCACTAGTTGTGATCCAATCACAAATTCTCTCATGTTGTGAATTGTATCGTGGACATTCAGTAAATGAGTTTAAGATCTAATCAAATACATGAGAATATGTATACTCAAATAGTGAATCTTCATTTATCATATAAATGGTTCTAACATAAGGCGATTGCCTTAGGACATCTCTCACATATTACTAACAAACTCCCACTTGGCCTAATGTCTATTGCTACGGTATCCAATACCATAGGCTCTAACATGACCCTCAAACTTACTTTGAGGTAATGCCTTAGTCAAAGGATCCGATAAGTTCCTTTCAGTGGGAATTTTCTCGATTTGTATTTCCTTCCTACTAATGATCTCTCTGATCAGATGATAGTGGCGAAGCACATGTTTGGATCATTGATGAGACCTTGGCTCTTTCGCCTGTGCAATTTCTCCATTGTTGTCGCAGTAGACCGATATTGCTTCAACAATGGCTGGAACCACACCAAGTTCATAAATGAACTTCTTGATCCAAACCGCTTCCTTTGCTGCTTCCGAAGCTGCAATGTATTCTGCCTCAGTGGTAGAATCTGCTACAGTGTCTTGTTTGGAACTTTTCCAACTCACTGCGCCCCTATTCAAGGTGAACACGTATCCAGACTGAGACCTGGAATCATCCTTGTCTGTCTAGAAGCTGACATCTGTATACCCGCGTATCATCATGTCCCCTTCTCCATATATTAGGAACGCATCCTTAGTTCTTCTCAAGTACTTAAGGATTGTCTTAACAGCCACCCAATGATCCATTCCTGGATCAGACTGGTATCTACTCGTGACACTCAGAGCATACGATACATCGGGCCTCATACATAACATAGCATACATGATAGATCCTATTGCGGATGCATAGGGAATCTTACTCATGCAAATCCTCTCGTCTTCTGTGCACGGACACATAGACTTTGAAAGGTGTATCCCATGCCTGATGGGTAGGAAACCTTTCTTGTATTTCGACATGCTAAATCTGTTTAGCACTCGGTCTATATATGTAGACTGCGAAAGACCAAGCAACCATTTCGATCTATCTCTATAGATCTTAATCCCGAGGATGTAGGTTGCCTCTCCCAGGTCTTTCATGGAGAATGTCTTGGATAACCAAATCTTAACTGACTGTAAGACTGAAACATCATTTCCTATGAGTAATATGTCATCGACATACAATACTAGGAACACGACTGCACTCCCACTAACCTTCTTGTACACACAAGGTTCGTTTGGATTTTGTGAGAAATCAAACCTTTTGATTGTCTCATTAAAATGGATATTCCAGCTCCATGATGCTTGCTTCAATCCATATATAGACCGTCGCAATTTACATACCTTGGTTTTATCAACCGATGTGAAACCCTTAGGTTGTATCATATACACATCCTCGAGCAGGTTTCCATTAAGGAAAGCTGTTTTCACATCCATCTGTCATATCTCATAATCATAATGAGCTGCTATGGCCAGGAGCATCCGAATGGATTTAACCATAGTAACAGGCGAATAGGTTTTGTCATAATCAACACCTTATTTTTGACGATATCCTTTCGCCACCAATCTAGCCTTATAGGTAATCACATTACCATCCATGTCGGTTTTCTTCTTGAAAATCCACTTGCACCCTATAAGCTTTATGCCTTCAGGTGGGTCAACCAAGTTCCAAACTTGGTCTTCATACATGGAATCCATTTTAGACTTCATGGCTTCAAGCCACTTATCCCTTTCTGAACTTGTCAGAACTTCTTCATAACTGGTAGGCTCCTCATCATCAATGAGTAATACGTCATTCGATTCACTTACGAGAAATCCATATCTCTCAGGAATATTGCGTGTTCTACCAGATCTACGAAGATGTGGTGTTTCAATAGGTCTAGCTGATTGCTCATCACTATGAGTTATCGGCTGTTGTGCTTCACCAGGTATCTCATTAATGTCTATTTGAGTCTCTCGAGCCTCCTCAAGCTCGACGACACTCCCACTATTTTCTTGCAAGAGAAACTCTTTCTCTAGAAACACAGCATGCCTTGAAACAAACACCTTTTGTTCCACAAGATAGAATTGGTAACCCCTTATTTCCTTAGGGTATCCAATAAATAGATATTTATCATACTTAGCATCCAATTTGTCTGATACAGTTCGTTTCACATAAGCAGGACAACCCTATATCTTCAAGTAAGATACATGAGGTTTCTTACTATTCCATATCTCATATAGAGTAGTGGAGACTACCTTGGTTGACATTCTGTTTAACAAGTAAATAGTTGTCTGAAGCGCATAGCCCCAAAAGGACTTGGGAAGATTCGCATGATTCATCATTGACCTGATCATGTCCAACAAGGTCCGGTTACGCCTCTCAGATACACCATTATGCTGTGGTGTATATGGCCGAATCCATTGAGACAATATACCATTGTCTCATAGATAATCTAGAAACTCTTGAATTCTTTGAACCTTTCAAAGGCTTTAGACTTGTGTTTCATCAAGAACACATACCCAAACCGTGAGTAATCATCGGTGAAGGTAATGAAGTAGCTATAGCCTCCTAAGGCTTGAGTTGACATAGGTCCACATACATCAGTATGTATTAGACCTAGCAACTCTCCCACTCGTTCACCTTTTCCTGTAAAAGGTAACTTAGTCATCTTGCCTTTTAAGCATGATTCACATGTATCGTATGAATCCAATTCAAACGATTCCAGAATTCCACATCGGTGTAATTTGGACATGCGTTTCTTGCTTGCATGGCCAAGATGACAATGCCACATGTAGGAGTCCAATTGATTGTCCTTTCGTGAATGCTTGTTGCTCGCTTCGATATTGAAAATGTCACTGGATACGTCCAACGTATAAATACCATTGCTCAAAGTTCCAATTCCATAAAGTATGTCATTCAAAGTTATATAACAACAATTGTTACTAAACGTCAAATGGAAACCATTTCTATTTAAGCAGGAAATAGAAACAATGTTCTTTATTAGAAAAGGAACACAATAGCAATTGTCCAGTTCTAAGAATAGTCCACTAGGGAGCTTCAGCAAATAAGTTTCGATGGTGACCGCAGCAACCTTTGCTCCATTGCCAACTCACAAATTTGACTCCTCTCTGACGAGTCTTCTTCTATTCCTTAGCCCCTGTATATCATTATATATATGTGAGCCACACCCAGTATCCAATACCCAAGTATCTAAGGAAATAGAATGATAATCAATAACGAAGATACCTGAAGAGGATGGGGAATCGGATGCCTTCTTCTTCTTCATGGACTCAAGATAAATCTTGCAGTTTCTTCGCCAGTGGCCTTCCTTGCCACAATGATGGCAAGTGCCCTTTTGTGCTGGTTCTGCCTTCTTAGCCTTCTTGTTCTTCCCTTTCTTCTGTTCCTTTGCCTTCCTCTTAGAACCTTTCTTTGAGGAATCAACTAACAGAACCGCCTTCTCCTCATGCTTCATAGAAGGCTCCACAGTCTTCAGCATATTGAGGAGCTCAGGAATTGTGGATTCTAATTTGTTCATCCGATAGTTCATTACAAATTATGAGAAACTCTTGGGCAAACAATGCAGAATTAAGTCAATACTTAATTCATGATCCATCACAAACCCGAGGGTGGCCAGCCGCTCGATATACCCATTCATCTTTAGCACAAACTGCACTACAGACGAACCTTCTTGCATCTTAGAGGTGAAGAGGAGCCTGGAGACTTCGAACCTTTCGGATCTCGCTTGCTCATCAAACAACTCATGAAGATGGAAGACTATGGTATTAGCATCCATATGCTCATGCTGCTTTTGCAACTCATGTACCATCACAGCTAGTATGATGCAATTCGCGATTCGATAGGCCAACATTTGATGCAGGTTGCATCGTCCCTAGGACGGTTGGGAAGAGGCTCTTCAAGGACATATGCTAGCTTTTCCGCCTTGAGAATAATTCTCAAGTTTCTAAGCCAGTCCAGGAAGTTAGGCCCAGTCAATTTGTTTGAATCCAAAATAGTGCGCAAATTCAAAGACGTCATGATCAATCGATTAACCTAGAAATACAAAACGAGCATATATGAGAAAATAATTTTTAAAATGCATCAACATACATTTATAAATCCCATTCATTTTTCGAATTTCAAAAATCCCAAAATCACTTCGAGAGATCGTAGGTCCATCTCCGAATGGGCTGATATCCAACATAGATATGAACAATCTTGGAGAGAGTCCAACAAGCCATTCATAACTATGATGGTAGGTATCAAATATACCGATTGCATATCACATATATGCAACTATCACAATGTGCTATCAACTTATTGAATGTTCACACATACATCAGGTTGTTAACTCATTAACAAGTATGCATCATATGCATAGCACCCAACTTCACCTCCCTTCACATCGACCTTGGAGAGAGTCCAACAAGCCGATGCTCCAGGTTAAAGTCAACTCATTAATCGAGAAATAATTTTAATATGGTTAGAGCGCATTCAACTAATTATCCCAGCTTGGAGAGAGTCCAACAATCAAAGCTAACGATTGACCTCTGACTCTTACCATATTAGTATTAAACTATTCCATGGTTTGAACATGTTCGGGTTCGAGCCGGGCTTGGAGAGAGTCCAATAACCCAAACAAGAAATAGAACTCTGGTTCTAACCATATTAATAGAAGGTGTAGGCTTTAATATTGAGTAAGGGTTTTTATGTCTCATCCTCTTTGCATGCAAATAACTATTATCTACATGGCATGG
Organism: Wurfbainia villosa; assembly: GCA_025175895.1. Taxonomy (NCBI): domain Eukaryota; kingdom Viridiplantae; phylum Streptophyta; class Magnoliopsida; order Zingiberales; family Zingiberaceae; genus Wurfbainia; species Wurfbainia villosa. The sequence goes on along the minus strand of CM046004.1, from coordinate 19,654,061 downwards.
CATACATGTCATACATCTACATGTCACGAGACGCATGGCATAATGATATGCATCTAATGCAATTATATAACATACAATTATGACATGTACAAAATTTCCTTATATGTCATAACTATTTATGGAAATAAAATATGTTTGAGATTTGATTCTCCAAATCAAATCATGATTAAATTAGGAAATAAATTTCCAAATCTAATCACATATTTTATTTGCGGAAAGTGTTGGTTAAGGAAAGTCAATTTAGAAAATAAATTTCCTAAATCATCAAAACTACTTATGGAAATAAAATATTTTAAGATTTGATTTCCTAAATCAAATCTTGATTAAATTAGGAAACAAATTTCCAAATCTAATCAAATATTTTATTTATAGAAAATATCAATTTCCATAAATACTTCTAACTTTCCAAAAGTAGAAGATTTCTATAAATACTTCTAGACTTTTCAAAATTAAAAAAAAATCCATAAATACTTCTAACTTTCCAAAAGTATAAAATTTCCATAAATAACATTACGATTATCACAAAATAATTTTACGATTATGTCAAAACACAACCTGGGCTCTGATACCACTGTTGGGTTTCCGACACCGCGGCAAGTGTGTGTTCGAACATGTTTCGCAAATATGTGCACAGCGGAAGAAATAAAAATAATAAATATAATTTTTTATAACACACACACCACACGCATGCATAGTACAACATGTGTAGACATAATTGTAGTTTCAAATTTTGCAATAAAAGGAAATTTATTCTACGTATACCTGATATATCACGTGTAGCGGGAAAGGCATCAACCGGAGCGATCCTCGCTAGAATCGCCTCTATCCGTATCCACGCCGAGTATCTTCGGGATGACTTCACAAAGTCACGAGCCTCATCTTCGTATGAGTCACTAGCCTCGTGTCGAAGACGATGTGATCGAGAGAAGATCACAATCCGAATCAAAATTCGGATTCAAAATGAGTCCTCAAAAACTCGCTTCTCCGGAGAGGTATTTGTCAACCGTTTGACGAATCCTTCGTCCTCCACCTATGAGGATTACCGGAGATCGAATCTCCGGCAAAGTAGCCACTGTCAGAGCTCCAAACATTGTCCAAACGATGCTCCGACACGAAGGAAACAAGCTGTCCAGAAAACTGGACAGCTTGGTGGAGGAGTTTGCGCCGGCCAAAGAGAAGAGGGCCAGCAAGTCCTTGGTCACCGGAGCCAAGGAGGATCACCAGAGGGTCGCCGGAGGATCACCGGATGAAGCTTGGACGCCGACAACAATCTTGGATGGCATCACAAGGGTGGGCGGCAGCTAAGGTTTGGGCGCCGACGACAAGAGGAGAAGGGGAGGGTGGGCGGCAACTTTGGGGTTGCTTAGATTAGGTTTTCACAAAAACCTTAATCCCTATTTTATAGAGAATAAATTCTCCTAATGGTTATCGGATCATAACCAAAAGCCCGTTAACCCGCTCGATTAATTTAAGTTAAAATAAACCAAACCGATTTGGTCTATTTTAAGTTAAAATGAACCGAACCAACTTTGGTTCATTCGTTTAAAACAAACCAAACTCCTTTGGTTTATTCTCCACCATTGGATTAGAACCAAACCAATTTGGTTCATCCATTATATCTTCATAAGACATGGCCCATCCACGCTTCCATTGCGACTGAAATGATTTCATGCTCGCTCCTTGTTTGGTCCAACCAAACTTAGTTTCTCTCAGTCTGAGAATCTCATTCTCAAGCTCATTTTAAATCCTTCGGATTACGCTCGTTGTGCGTGTGACAAAATAGGTTCTCGGTTTATGTTGGTCGTCTATAATTAACCATTAATTATAGAACGATCATGAATTGCACCTAGTAGTACATCATGATCCCCAATTAATCGAAAAGATCAACGGTTGATCCAGAACTATTTCTGAAAACCCTTCAGCAACTACAATGAATCGTGCCCCATTCCTTTCACTCATCTTATACCCACTTGGTTCAGGACATGGTCTATAGTGTCAGTCCCCACTAGGTTGACTACGTCACATCTAGCCCAAGTATCATTTCCTCGTCCTACAGATTCTAGTTACTGCACATGTATCCATGAGTACCTTACTCTCAACATGTAATGTTTTGGCCAAAGATTTTAGTAACAATCCGACGGGAGGCCATGGGTATACATCTCCTCGCAAGGAGTGGTGAATCCTTTATACACTATTCAAACACCTTCGATCACTTCGACTTATACCCAATCATCCCGGGTCCACATCTCCTAGGAGATGCTTGCTTAAGATGTCAAAGCATAAGTCTTCATGACCAAGATGACTTGAATACCTCAAGTCAAAGGAACATCGCACTTAAGCTGCAGTAAGAACTTCATTGACATATCTATATATGCAGAGAACCATATGAAGTCTTACGGCTGGTCACTCCAATGAACTAGTTACCATAATTAGCATCCACGATTAATTCCGGACATCACAATATCTAGAGCTAGTGAGAATCAGCTGCTTGGATACACCAAGGAGTATACCTCGTGCTAGTCTCGATAGATTTGATGGTGTCCGAATCCATCAATTCATCGACTAGGGATAATTTTGATACATCACAATTACACATGTAAAGATACTCACTAGTTGTGATCCAATCACAAATTCTCTCATGTTGTGAATCGTATCGTGGACATTCAGTAAATGAGTTTAAGATCTAATCAAATACATGAAAACATGTATACTCAAATAGTGAATCTTCATTTATCATATAAATGGTTCTAACATAAGGCGATTGCCTTAGGACATCTCTCACATATTACTAACAGATACACCCTAGATACATGTGAGATGTTAGAAAAATGAGTTAAGTTCAAGGTGTATATATGTTGCATCTAGATGAACTCAAACTCATCTCACTCATAGGTATAAAATCATGAGGAAAGCTAGTATACAAGTCATATATACTTAGCCCATAGACCATGATTGAAATTAATGCTTTGAAAAAAATTTTAAATCATTTTGAAAAACCTTAGTGAAGCTTATCTTTTGATAGCAACCACCATTGAAAAGATTGAAACAATGTTGACTAAAAACATTGAAGGTTTCAATGTTTTTGAACTTTGTATCATTCTTTGAATTTAAAAGTTATTTTCACAAAAACAAATATTTTTCCCTTATAATGTTTGACATAAGTAATGTGTGGATGAAATTTCAAGATTTTTTGAATCTTCTAAAATTATTTATGCATTTCTAAAGTTAAATGCGAAAATTGATTTGAAAATTGAGAAACGATCGAGATAGCGCCTCGTGGAGATCTTTCCACTCATTTGGAGCTTTCTCAATTGAATGTTAGTACTGTTTTTTGCTTAACAATGTTGGTTTAAGCCATCTAACCATAACCCTAGGTTAGATAACTACTCCTAAACCTCTAATATGCTTAGACAAGCATTGAAAGGGTGTGATTTTCATTGGAAATGAATTGGAGAATTAATTAGGGCAAAAATCAAATTTTATGGGAGTTTAAAGTTCAAGTTTGAACTTTTACCCCTATTTTTGATTATTTAAGGTTCTTATAGGCATAGGAACTCTTCAAGAACATTGTTGGTGCAATGGTAAAGGGGGAGAAAGTCTTTAGTGGCAGATTATCCATCCAGGTATGATGGATGACAGTTTATAAAAAGGGGAGAAATACAAGATTGCTTTTCATTTAGTGATAGATATCTAAAGAGAATGAAGGCATTCAAGATGATTTTTGACCAAGGGGGAGAATGAAGAATCTCATTGGAAAATGAGATATGGTAAACCTTGGTAGACTTTTTGATGTATGACAAAAAGGGGGAGAAATTGAAGTGGTTAAGTTAGGATCTTAAGTTAGGATCAACCCTAATATACACTAAACCCCAAAAATTTCAAAAATTTGAAATTTTGAATTGGAAACACTTCATTAAGCTTTAGCATAAGAAGAGTCAAGTTGGGTTTATGGGATAACCTAACTTAACGGTATTGTCAAACATCAAAAAGGGAAAGATTGTTGGTGCAATCGACCCAGGTCATGATTGACCAGACTTGAGTGGGACTTGAGTAGGATTTTGATGTTTGACAAAGGTTTACAATATATTTTGACCGTATGACTAGTGGATGGTATGGGACATCCAAGGTCATATGAGGGAGACTATTGAAGAAATCCAAGTCGGTCAAGGTTAACCAGACACTTGGTGTGGAGAAGTCCAAGTATGGTGACTTGACAAGGAAAAGTCCAAGTATGAATACTTGACAAGGGAAAATCCAAGTCGGCAAGGGAGACCGGACACTTGGTGTTGGAAAGACCAATGGAGAGTTGGCGAGGGAAGTCTCGGCAAGTCTGGGAGACTGTACTTAGCAAGTGAAGTCTCGGATGAGGAGTCTTGGCAAATGAAGTCCCGGATGAGGAGTCTTGGCAGTGAAGTCCCGGAGGCATGGCCTCTTGGCAAAGGTAGACCCTAGAGCATGATGATAGCCGATGGAAGCACTTGAAGACTAGCGCAAGGATGAAGAGTCACGGACTCAAGGGATTTGGGAGGCATGAAGCTGATGGAAGTGGGTTGAAGACTTAGGTCTAAGCCTAGGGTGAGTATCAAGTATGAAGGGATCATACTTGGGGTGTTAAACCTCGGTGTTGAGGTATACCAGTCGACTGCAAATTTCGTTCCAGTCGACTGCAAGTTCATTTCAGTCGATTGGGCTTCGTTTGCAGGCAAATAGAAGCAAGGTGATCTCGACCAGTGTCTCGACTGGGATAATAGTCGAGGCGGCACCTTGACTGGTAAGGTGTGTGCTTGGAGGTAGGACTTGGGAAGCTGAAATAGTGCTCTGGAAGCACTTGACCAACACCTCGACTAGGTGCTAGTCGAGGTGGCGCCTCGACTGGATCACTCGACTGGCTCCTCGAATGGATCCAGGATAAGGCTTGGAAATATCTGAATAGAAGCGATGCATGCTCGACCAACACCTCAACTAGATTCTAGTTGAGGTGACTCTTCGACTGGATCACTCGATTGACACCTCGATTGGATCCGGCATAGGCATTAAAATAGTTTATCAGAAGAAAGGCAGACTCAACTAGCACCTCGACCAGGGTATCAGTCAAGGCAATGCCTCGACTGGCGAGGCGACCATTGTGCTGCAACGTTCGAAATCGCAAGCACCGACAGGAAATGTTGATGGCTTCGAAGGGGCATATAAGAAGGAGGCTTATGGAAGTTTTTGGCAGCTAGTTCTTAGGGAGTTAGAAGGCAAAGTGTTGTTGCATTCCAACCTTCTAGGGCATTCTCCAACACAACCAAAACAAGCAATCTAGCAAAGGTATTTTTGTAAAGTGTTTTTGTTTCTTCATTTCATTTACATATTGTATTTGGTTATCATTGTTGTAAGCTCTATTGTAAGAAGTTTCTCCACCTCCAGATTGTTTTCGAGAAGGAGAAGGTTTAGTGGTGGTGTGCATTTATTAGAGCTCGCTAGGGCTCAGCCGTGGAGTAGGAACTAGGGTTCCTAACCATGTAAAATCCATGTGTCATGTTTGTTCTATGTTTTGTCTTGTATTTGTATTAGTATTTGTATTTCCACTGCATCCTAACGATTGTAGACAAGAATAACGAATCCAAGAGAAGAAATCGACAAATTGTTATTCACCCCCTCCCCCCTCCCCCTCTAGCGATGCCAACGGTCCTATAGGGACATGTAAGAATAAGTGTGGGAGAATTTGATAACAACATTTTAGTATATTATTTTGATCCTTAATTTCGATGTTTTTAATCCTCTTGTATGAATAATTATCGATTATTATCATGTTTTATGAGTTGGAATTATTTTGGACCTTATTGTAATTTCTCCTAAATTTTTTACTTATATGCAAATTTTATCTCTTATTTGTAGACCATCGAGATGAGTCAATGGACTAGACTCGAGTTGGATCAAATATGGCTTCATCTAGGATCATAAAGGACATTTCAAACTGTATTAATCTAAACCTGTCATCAAGATCATAAGCAGTTTAATCAAAGGGTTTAGATCTGTTGAATCGTGATCGTCTAATGAGATCTAATCAATTCTGAGCCATCCATCTAGATCTGGAAAGATCCAAACCATACACTAAGATTTATTAATCTCAACCCTTCATCCAGATCAAGTTGATCATGATCGTCCATTCACATTGATCAGATCTGTCCATAGGATATCAGAGCATTCTGGGTCGTAGGATCAGATCTAGGACTTGGGTTATTTATAGAACTTGATTAGATTTATTTTAACCGGCCTTCTTCTTCCTCGATCGCAGCTTCTTCTTCACTGTGAGTTCCACCGCCGCTTCTTCCAAGCACCGCCGACCACTCATCTCCTCCACCAAGGTAGACGGTGCCATTCCATTCCTCCACCAACCCTCCGATCGCCATCTCTTCTTCACTGGCAACCGTTTCCTCCCACTATTCAATAGCTGACCAAATTCCATCCTCACCGCCGACTAAAGAGGAGAAGGGGATTCCCCTTCTCTTCAATTGCGCCTTCACATCTCCCCTCTGATTTCCCATTTTCCCATCTCTTCTACTTGCTCCACTGCCAACAACTTTTCCTCCATCTTCACCAAGAGACATAGGAGAAGGGGATTTCACCTCCGATCACTCTGGTCGGCCACCTCAGTTGCCATCATAGCTCCAGCCAACCACTCTTTTCCAGCTGATCAACCACCTTCGCTCTACCACCATCACAGCATCTTCCTCATTCGGCCAAATTTTTTGGACAACAACCTATGCAATTCTTCTTCGACTTGTCTTGTTGATTGTTTCTTCATGTTTACTTGTTGATTGTAATCAAATTTATCTTCCATGTTTAGATTGCACGTACTCAATTTACTTTGTTTCATGCTTATGTAGTATTCGATGAAATGTTTCTTTGGGTAATTAGATTGTAGTTGTTGCATTTAGTTAGTTTAATATCTTGAAATTTTCTATTTGGTTGAATGTTTAAGTTATGTTTATGTTTGTTAATTTGATGCAACTAGATTACGATGCTTAGTTTATGTTTCCTTTAATTTCATCGAAATTGTAGTTTAGTTAGATTAGAGTTTTTATCACTTGCATTATCTTTCATTTAGTAGAATTAGTCTTTTAAATTTCAAATCTCCATTTTCTATAGAAAAATTCAAAGCAAGAATTAATAATCCTAAGACTACTATTCTCTCAATTACACTCATTAGGAAATGATCTGGGTCATTCACTATGTTATATTAGCGTAGAGAGAGTTTGTTAATTAATTTGTAATGGTACCACGACCAAGACCATTATCAATTTTGGCGTTGTTGCCAGGGAGTGGAATGATGCTTGGTATACTTAGGATTGTTTATCCATTTTTCTAAAAAACAAAACTAAAAAAAAATCAAAATTCAAATTTTTTGTTTAGGGTTGCATTCTTTTATTTTTTGTATATACATGTGCTTGGTCATGTCTATTTCCTATGTCTTTTGATTATGTTTGTCAGTGTTTCAAGAAAGACCAGAAATCTTTTGCAACATGGATCCATATTATCAATCATTTGGAGATCGTAGTGATGCTTACTATTCAGGCACTGGGTAATATAAGTATTATCAGCCTGAACATCAGCAGTGTCAGTACAAGCCTCAATATCATCAACGTGATCCTCAGTATTCTCAGTATCATCAGTTATATCAGCAGGATAGGTATACTTCATTTTCTGTTACATATGATTTCAATTCAAATATCATATATGGGCACACACAACAATATGTTACTGAGCAACCTTAGTGCTATCCACCTACCCTATCTACCAGTTCTTACATGCCTAGTTGGGGAGATCAATCACGTTACACATATGGGATATCACAACATCCAGATGCTTATAACTCTTTTGCATATCAGAGTTCATTGGGATTTCAGAACTACAGTGAACAAGCTTCTAGCCCTAGCCAACAAGAAAATTCAATACAAGATTTGGGGAAGCTTATCTAGTAGTTAGCTACAAAGCGAATGCAAATGGGCAGTGGTCTCTATTCCCAACAAGAAGTTGAAGCATCAGAGCATGAAATGGAAAGTCAATTAGATCAGCTTAGATCATCCATCTAGCATATGCAGGCACAAGAAGTCGTTCAACCTCCGTAAGAGGTTATTCCTCGTTGCTTTATGCTGAGGCAGATTGACATGCTTGAGGAAATGGATTGCAAAGTTGGAGATACGATTGCCTCTACTTCTAAAACTCTAAAGGACTCCACTGCTATGCATGGTGATGATGTAATTTCTGATGCTCTAGATATTGATATGAATGTTGATGTTGGGAACTTAGAAGATAATGTTGATGCATGCAAAACACTAGATGAAAAATATATTCGTCGCCAAATTTTATTATATTTGTTGGAGTATGCATGTGAGAGTTTTGCGACGAATAAATATTTCATCACAAAGTTAGCAACGAAAAAATATTTTCGTCACAAATTTGGCGTCGAAAGTTTAATTCATCGTCAAATTCGGCGACGAAAAGATTTATTCGTTGCCATATTTGGTGATGTCGCCAAATTTGCGATGAAACATTTATTCGTCGCCAAATTTGGCGACGAATTTTGCAACGAAAATATTATTCGTTGCAATTTGGCAACGAATTTTTATTTTTCATTGCAGAATTTAGCGACGAATTATTTACAATGAAAAAATTTTCGTTGCAAAAACATTTTGCAATGAATTTTTTTGCAAAATTCGTTGCAAAATTTGTCACCAAATATATTTATTTTTGTAGTGTGAGAGTATTATTATTGTAGAATTTATTATTGATGAAGATGCATGTGTAATTATGGATGAAATTGTTGTTGTGTCAGATGTTGAGGATGTTGACATGGGTGTGTTGCTAGCTCCTCCTGTTGATATTCAAATTGTAAATGATGTTGTAAAGGAGGCAATACCTTCAGAGTGGTATCTTCCAGTTGTGCAACCACAGGATCTACAGTTATATCTTCTTTATGATTCATTAGAGTACGAATGTTCTGAAGAATAGGCTCGGTGCTAGCCGAAGCCATTATCCCCGTGCAGTGGTGGAACGAAGGAGTAGGGTTTAAGGTAAAAACACCTATGAAGAATGGCAGAGTGAAAAAGTTTCCTTTTGACCTGAAGGGGGCAAAGCCTTGAATCGAGTCGTCAAACTCTTTTATGGCTCGGCATCAGTCGAAGCCGTTATCCCCGTGCGGTGGCGGAACGGAGGAGTTGGGTTTAAATACACTGGATAATACAGTGGCGGAGTAAAAAAAAATTCTTCTGACCTGACCAGGCAAAGCCCTAGGTCAAGTCGTTACTATTCTTATTGTTTGCCTGCAAGACAAACAGATATCCCCATATGGTGGTGGATTGGAGGAGTTGGGTTTAAGGTAGATGCACTTTTAAAGAAATACAACGACGGAGAAAAAAAATTCTTCCGACCTGACCAGGCGAAGCCCTAGGTCAAGTCGTCACTATTCTTATTGTTTGCCTGCAAGGCAAGTAGATATCCTCATATGGTGTTGGATCGAAGGAGTTGGATTTAAGGTAAAGGCAAAATAGAAGATATAGTGACAGATGGGAAGAGCTGAATCTATGCGCAATGATATACATCATTTTATTCTCGTACGATGGAGAATCGGAAGAGCTAAATTTTGTTTCGGCTATATATATTATTATGTTATCCCCGTGCGGTGGTGGATCGGAAGAGCTGAGTTTTGCCTCAACTGTATATATTATTTTATCCCCGTGCGATGGTGGATCGGAAGAGCTGAGTTTGGCCTCGGATATATATATTATTTTATTTTATCCTCGTGCGGTGGTGGATCGAAAGAACTGAGTTTTGCCTCAGTTGTATATATCATTTTTATCCCCGTGCGGTGGTGGATCGGAAGAGTTGAGCTTTGCCTCGACTATATATATTATTTTATCCCCGTGCGGTGGTGAATTGGAAGAGCTGAATTTCACTTCGGCTATATATATTATTTTATCCCCATGTGGTGGCGGACCAGAAGAGTTGAAGTTTCACTCAACTATATATTACTTTATCCTCGTGCGGTGGCAGATCAGAAGTGCTGAATTTCATTTCGGCTATATATATTATTTTATCCTCGTGTGGTGGTGGATCGGAAGAGCTGAGCTTTGTCTCGGCTATATATATATTATTTTATCCCCGTGCAGTGGTGGATCGGAAGAGATGAGTTTTGCTTCAGCTGTGTATATCATTTTAATCCCCGTGCGGTGGTAGATCGGAAGAGCTGAGTTTTGCCTCGGCTATATATATTATTTTATTCCCGTGCAGTGGTGGATCGGAAGAGCTGAATTTTGTCTCAGCTGTATATATTATTTTATCCCCATTTGGCAAGAGACTAGCAGAACCAAGTGTTACCTCGGTTATATACTTTTCTTTATCCTTGCATGAGGTGAAGAGGAGGAACTGGGTCCTCACCCAATTATATATATGGTTCCTGTATAATAAAAAGATGGAGAAGTTGTATACTTGTTTGGCTCTTGTGCAGTAAAGAGGAGTTAAAGTCTCACACAGAAGGAAGAGGGCTAGAAGAAGAGATAAATTGGGAAAGATACTGGCGGAAGCTCGCAATGAAGAAGTTCATTAATGAAGAAGAGCTACATAATACAACTTTCCTAAAGAGGGAAATAACAGATGAAGCCCTTGTCCAAAAGGGATTATAGTTCTCTCTGAGGAGGCATTGAAGGAGCTTCTTTGCATGGCTGGGGTTGACATAGCAGCTGTCGAAGGTAGGACTGTTGTATGAATATGTGCTTGGATAAGTTTTTCTGGGACACTGCCAGTTACTGACGCAGAGAGTAGTTGTTTGTTGAAGCCACCTGTAAGCGCCGTTGTAGATCCAGAACTTGCTCTTCTAGATCTGCAATATAGCATTGCTCTTCAGTCTGTTCCTCTAGAGGAGGAGAGTTGCTATCTTGTTCTGATACAGGTTCCATGGCGTAAGGAGGAAGAAGAAAAAATGGATGCCAATCAAATGGCAGTTTGTGGTTTTTATAGATGTGAAAGAAGGATATTCAATGGTCCTCGTGAAAAGGGGCAGCAAATGCAAATAAAGAAGGGAAAGCGTAAAGACAGTACTTGGAGGTTGTTGAGTGCAGTAATTCTGGAGGGATGGTTTGAGTTTCACGAAAGCAGTAAGGGTGAAGTCTGTTCAGATGAGGTTGCTGTCATTTTGATTAAAACAGTTCGAAACATACAAGAAAACGACAAAAATAAGTACTAGTATCCCTTTTTTTCATTAACATAGCCATCAGTGGTTACATTAATTAAAACTATCGATTATATAGGCTTTTTATTGTTCGTGTTGCCAGGGGAGCTAGCAGCAGACTCCTATGACAGGGGAGGCTCGAGACCTCAGAGGTGACCTTGAGCCGAGGTGAGCTGTGGTAGAGCTAGAATGAAAGCTAAAGGCAGTGGAAGAGGAGGGAGCTCAACGGAGGCCCGAGGATCTCCTAAGGTATGTTCCCATGTCATGGGAGGGGGGGGAGTTCCAAACCTGATTGCGGAAAGAAGGAAAAGGGGCTCGGAAGGACCTCCCCACATTGGGAGTCTGGGCGTTAGTCGATGCAGGAAGAGGAAGAGGCCGGTAGGCCGAGGTTGTAGTGGATTGCGTGGCAGATTCTTCGGCAGGCTCTGCAACCAGATCGTGTAACTCAAAAGAATCAGAATCCAAAGATATATCAATGGGGTGCTCCACAGAATCCATGGAGGTGAGATAGAGGACAGAAGACATTCGCGGTGACAATTCATAATCGAAAGAGGGAGAATCGCGTTTGTCCTTGGGAAGGGAGAGAAGATAAAAGGGCGAAAGGAATAATGGCATCAGCATGGGAAACTATCGAGACATTAGTCCCGAAGCGGCCAATTATCTTGAAAAGACAAAGTAGCAAAATGGTTTAATTCTTGCCGAGCCAAAAATCGGCTTGGGTGAGAGGAAGATAAAGCCCAAGATGGCCTGAGTAGTTTTCCAAGCAGAGAATCTTATCAGTCGACTGATACTATGAAAGATAGAAAATAGATATAGTAATTCTTGAAAGATGAGCTCAGAAAGGTCCTCGAAATTTCTAGTCTGTAATAACACATACATAAAAAGCAACATGAGACAGTGCAATTTCAAGCAGTTTTTAATAATAGGAAATTAGGCAATACAATAAAGAAGATATGATAAATTACAGTTCAAAAAATTCAGGAGGACATTTAGCAAGAGCCACTTCAGGGTATAAGTAGCTCGTGCCTGTGTCGAGGGGAGGATAGCCTTGTGCTATGTTTAAGGAGGAGGATCCATCGAAGCCCAGTGTAAATAATTCTACGCCCTTTTGTACATACCGCATCTTCAGGTCCGCCTCCTGCTCCTTCAATTGGGCTTGACATGCGACTAATTGGGCGGCCAATGCGTCCCTCTCTTGTGCTGCCATCACTGACTGATTGCCCAGGGAGGATAGGGCCTCCGCATATTCTTTTCGGAGTTCTTGCTGCTGCTGGGCCACTGAGGTCAGTATTTTAGGAAGAGTGGCTGCAATTGAAGAGAGATCTTTGCACTTCTCCAAGCAAGATTTCTGGGCAGCTTCCCAAGTTTGATGCTCTTGTTGAAGTTGGAGAATAGTGACCGAGGCGTTAGTAGCCTGAATATATGCCTCTTCAAGTTGCCTTTTGTATCTGTCCAGTTCATGGGTGAGGAGGTCAACTTGCTGGAGTTGGCTAGATTGTAAAAACAGTTGGTGATGAAGATCCTCATTCTTTTTCTGGAACTCCTCTTTTTCGCTCTGTGCTATCGCCAATTGGGTCATTGAATCTTCACATTGGGCGATCAGAGTGGCTTCCCTCTTCGTACCCTCCTTCAGCTGCTGCGCAAGCCTCTTCTGTTGGGCAAGGGAGGCAGAGTGACGGGCCTCCACATTGGACTGGTAGTTCACTAGACAAGGTGTCATCTCATTATAGGTGGCAGATATCTGAGGAGGAAGGCGGATGTTACAAGAACAAACATTGATACACATATACTAGAAGCTAAAGAAAGAAGAAGCTTACCTCGACCAAAAGTTTGCCCATGCGATCGTAGGGGCCTTGTACACCAGACTGGTAGAAGAACTTTACTTCTCCCAGGCGGCAAATTTGAGGGAGGCCCCCAGAGTCATCAATGAAGGGTTTTGGGAGGGGGGGGGGGGAGATCCCCTCCCACCAACGAGGGGAAGGGATTCCTGGCCCGAGAAGGAACGGGAGAAGTGGGTAGGTCAGTGGGAGTATTTACAGGAAAAGAATCAGTGGGAGAATCAATTTGTGGGTCAGGTTGAATGGAAGATGAAACAAGAAAGGGAGAAGGAGGAAGTTCCCCTCGGGGGGAGGAAAGTGGAATAGCTAATGTGGTCTCTTCCACCCGAGGTTCGTAGATAACCATGCTTTGATGCCTATCTCGCTTTAAGGGGGAAGGTGGAGGAGAAGAATGGGAGGAAGAAGATACAGAAATAGAAGAGGAGCTGGAAACGCCTTCCTTGGAAGGGCGCAATTTCTTCCGAGGTGAAGCGGGAGCTGCTGCAGACTTGCCTTTGCTATGTTTTTTGGAAGTCTTTTTCTTTGTTGTTGCAATCTCCTCTCCTTTCAAGATGGCATCCAGCATTAGGTTATCTGCAAAGTCCATTGTTAGAAAACATGCTGGCCACAATAGTTATTTGTACTAAAGTCTAAACAACATCCTACCTATGGCATCCGAGTCGGTCAGTGGGAAAGGGGACAACCCATGGCAACTGAAGAGGGAAGGTTTCACCAGATGGTCTGAGCTATAGTGATATTCTCTTAATACTCGGTAGACATCTGGAAAGGGACACTGGGTCGTCACCTTGCGGAAGGGGGGTAACTCAGGAAGATCTATTTTCCAAGTGTTCAAATGTGGAAGGGGCATCGGAAGTTGGGCAAAAAAGTAGAGTGCCTCCCATCCCTTGTGGGAAGAAGGCATGTTCACTAAAAATTGGCAATCCGAGCGGCTAGAAAGATAGAAGAGACCCTCCTTAGAAGATTTCAATTGGAAGAAACAATGAAATAGTTGTGGAGACAAAGGAAGACCTAAGTGTCGAAATACTATGATGACCCCTGATAATATGCAGAAGGAATTGAGAGTGAACTAGTTGAAGGACAACTTATAAAAGTTCAGAATTTCTAGATAGGAAGGAGGGACGGACAAATAAAAACCATTGAGCAGTTGTTCGGAAAAGAAGCAATGTAAGCCCGGAGGAGGAAGATGTGGTCGGTAAGAGGTGGTGTTGAAATGGCAAAGCACGGAGGTATCTATGTATTGGTGCCTAATATTGAAGAAATAATGTTTGCTATATAGCTGGGTGATGGTGTGTTCATACCAAGGGGTTCGGGTTAGGTTCTTCGGAGCCATAGGTGCAAGAGGAGGAGGAGCACTTACTTGAGGGTCGAAGGGGGAACACTTGCAAGAGAGGAAGCTAGGGCACCTAATCACCGTCGAAGAAAATCGCCGAAGGAGGGAGAAGAAAAGGCTAAATTGCTGAGAGCATTAAGTTGCCTGTAAAAAGGGGGAGGAAGAGGATTTATATAGGGTTTTACGACTTTTCGACTACCTGGTATAAAAAGAAAAGCAGGGCCCATGGGCACAGTAAGTCGTTTTAAGCGTATGAGGTAAGACAACGGGAAAAGGTAAATTCAAATTGGTAAGGAAGATATGGATGTAAGATACAAAAAAAAAATTAATTCATATGGATTAATCCTTTAATTAATTGGGTTTAATTAGTGGTTTAATTGGGATAATGAGGTTGATTAGCTAGTTGGATTGAGTCCATTGGGCTGGTTTCGGATTGGGCTGGAATTGGGCTTGAATCAGATTAGGCTGGAATTGAGCTTGAACTGGAAATGGGCTAAATCTGTTTGGATTAGAATTGGGCTTGGGCTTGAACCGGATTAGGCCAAATCAGATTGGGTTAGATTTGGGTTGGGCTAGCCAATCACTCGAACGACTTTTATATGCCGCTGAATGAACCCAATCCCGATTTCTCGATCTCATTTCTCCGATTCCCTCTCTTCTGCGAGCTCGGCGAGGTCGATGTTGTTCCGATCGCCACCATCTTCATCGCGAACGACAGCAGCGCCGCCGCCCCAGGTCACCGGAGGTTACCTCGAGTGGAAGACGTCGGTTGTCGACCATCGCATCTGTTTCTCTTCTATCGATGGTCGTTGCCGCGTCGTCACCGGAGAAACTCATTGAATATCACTGCCCCAGTTGCTGTCAGGATGGCTGGTGAGTGGCTGAGTTGAGTTGGTTGTCTTCCTTCCTCTCTGCACGCGACGACGATCGAATCATTCTCGATGGTCTCCGTGGATGAGCTGGAGTGCGGATGACTGGGAGTTTGGATCGGCGGCAGTTTCACCTTGCTGAAACGTGAGCTGCCTTTAACTGAGTGCTGCTGATTGTCATCAGGGCTAGTGTGTGAGCTTGGATTGGTGGTATGGACAGTGATCGGAACTCAGGATCTCGTCGGTGAACAGGGAACGATGAAGGGGATGGCTGCCGGTAGTGATTTGGTTGGTAAGCCTTGATATCTCTTTCAGTTTCAATGATAAATTGTTGTTACAACTTTGATTTTAAAGGGATTTGTTGCAGTCAGTAGCTCACGGTTGTAGTGAAGATCGAAGTTGTGGATCTAATTTGGGGTAAGTTCCGTGTTAACCTATGGTTCTGTCAGATTCCCCTTCTTTAGCGTGGATTGTTTTGTAGTGATTCTTGATCTGGGATATGCTTTATTATGGGCTCTGTTTGTGGATGGTGAGTTGTAAGTTGAACTCGAATTGGCAAATCAACCATCTGACCTATTATGTTCACTCATGTTCTGGTGAATTCCGGTGGTTCCTACTATGACATTGAATAATTGATATGAGGATGGAGTAATGGGAAGCTTATGATTTCTGGGTTACCGGTTGTGAGGTGGAAGTGAAGTGAGGTGAGTTCAAATTTATTGCTCTTATGATGGGATGATATTCATGTAGTTACTTTGGACAATGGTTACAGGGTGTATCTACATGATAGTGAGCTGCATAGGGATTGTTCCTATACGATTGAAGACCTTGTTTCAGATCTACTGGGTACGAATGAATCGAGCTAGGTAAGTTCGATTTGGGATTTGATACCATCATTGGACTTATGATAGACTTTGTCGATGTTTACTTGTTGACTACAGGATGTTGATTTCAGGACTTTGATTAGTGATGCTGCTCGTAGTAGGGATGGCTGATACGAGCTACATAGCAGGTGGGTAATATCTACCTGGTCCGGTAGTTTTGATCAAATTCTAGTGCATGATCTTGGATTTATGTTTATACATGTTTACCTTAAATCCACTCTTATTTAATCATATGCTTGTACTGCCTTGACCTTTGAGATATATACTCTGGTACTTCATTGATTATCTAGCTCGGATAGGAACTATAAACCCTATTATGTATTAGCTGATATATGTTCAGTAAGTACATGTGGTTAGGGTTATCTTTGTGACTTCAGATTGGGTTACTGTGTTACATCACTAGGGTTAGGTGATGGATTGGATTATGGAGTCGATTGTTATATCATACCCGTATTAGTGGTGCATCTATGGTGGATCTAGTTGTCTATGCATAGATAAGTGTGTAGTTGTTAGTATGTGACCATGGACTAGAAGTTCTAGCGTGATGGTATATCCATTATGGATTGTATGCCTGTGTATAGTTATATGGACGGTCGATAGTATATCGCTACTAACTAGAGGTCTTAGCGTGGTTGACTGTCAGATGAGTATGACTCTTTGTGCGATAGAGAGAGTCTTGTGGATTGTAGTCCTTGCATAGTTGACTTTTGGTTGAACAGGACTCCCCGTGGGATAGGGAGTGTGGCGAGGATACATGTATGGAGCTATGCATCATTACACTGCATGCATCTTTGTTGAGTCTCCTTGTGGTCGAGGCTCGTCGGCCATCCTACCTCCCGCCACTCGGGGTAGTGGTAGCAGGTTGAGGCGAGCATTGGATGTGCCGCTCGCCACTATAGGCGGTGGTAGCCGGAGAATCGCACCGCCACCTGCGCAGTGGTGTGTTAGCACTCGCCCACTATAGACGGTGGTTGTGTGACGTGCAGTTGTCCTGTGTTTGGCATTTGTCTACTCATGGGTAGGGATGGCGTGGCTTGCAGCAGGGGCCCCTAGGAGTAGTTAGCTCTTTACGCTTATACGCTACTCAGTTATACTACCCAACTCGGCCACTCGAGAGTAGTGGTAGCTGGAGTCGGGCTAGTTGTCATTGTTGTGCCACCCTGGCCACTCTGGGGTCGTGGTTGGATGGGTCCGCAGACAGTGACCATGCATATGCATTGCTGATATATATATGTATGCATGTATTTGATATATGTTTTACATATGCCTATGAGATGCTGCATTTGATTGAGTTATGATTGCTGCATATGGTTGTTTCATCATGATACATGTCATCTGCATTTTATATACTGTTATGTGTTGAGCATGATACATGCGTTGATTCAGACTGTTATATGCATTTGATTAGCATCATCGTATCATTGTGTATACTGATCATATACTATTCATATGTTGGAGTATTGGTCAGGTATGGGATTGACTTGGTACGTTATATGAGTTATGTCATTGTAAATCTGTTCAGGATGATCTAGCATCTGGTGTTACAGACCGTCAGGTACGTTGGTGCATTACTTCATATTCAGTTGATCAGTTTAGTATATACACTGAGTATGACTTTATTGTAGTTACTTGTTATTAGAGTTGGATAGGACTGTATGTCTATTGGACTCATGTTGTATACCTGTAGATCTTCACATGTATACTTGTAGATTTCTTTACCCTATATGTTCATGCACTTTCTATATATTACCCCTGAGTTTATACTCACCACCCCTGGACCCTAGGTTTCCTGTCGCCCAGATAACAGGTAGAAGATTCCTTGGACGTTCGGAGCTCCTCCAGCTGATCCCATCTCACACCGAACAATTTGGGGTTTTCCACGTATTTGCTTCCGCTGTTGTTTTGTATTATGGCCATGTATAATCAATGTTGTATTTGGTTGTTGGTTTGTATGTTGTTTTTGTGTAGTATGTTAGAGTCGCACCGGTGCGCACCTTTTGTGTTGTTGTGGATATATTGTTTGGTATTGTCCATATATATATTGTTGTTGTAGGCCTACAGACCTTGTATTAACCCGATATGTTGCCACGTACAGGGGAGATGTCGTCTGTTTGCTTTTCGGCATGGTATACTCTCGGGGCGTGACAATTTTATTGGTATCGGAGCCCTAGGTTGCGAAGTCCACTTTCGGATTTTATTTCGTTCGGACATCGAGTTTTGCTTTACTCGGTTTTTATTTTGTGAGTTCTGGGATCTGGCTATTGCGGACATCTCCGAGCTACAAGGTTTAAGGTATGTTAACTGTTATTACATATCCTTCTATTGGCTATGCACTTAGTTGCTTATAATATGGATGACTTGTAGGGTGTTGGTTAGTATTTGTAACTGTGGTTTGAGTTGACCACGAGAACGACATATTGAGGTTATTAGACATATACCTGCTATCGAAAAGGTAATTACCTTTGAGAGCTGACTGATACCGAGTCAGAAAGCAGGGGTTAGTAGTCACATCTCTTGTAGAGATCAAGGATTATAGTCATAAGATTTTCACTAATTATGTTAGTCAGAACATTACCTATGGGGTAATGGACTAAGCGAGTATACTATTGCTGGTGCAGATAGTAGAAGATTAGTTTGCGATGTATCATAGGGATTTTGATCCCCAGACTGGTCGTTCTAGGTTGTATAACTTTGAGAGTACTTTTGAGTACTTAACTCGTATTATATACGAAGATAGTAGTGTTAGTTGAATACCATTATCGGGATCAATCCGATATTTTGTGGAAGATATAGGAAATAGCCTTCGGGAAATCACACGTCACTTGGCCACGGTGTAGTGATGTTGGGAGAGAGTAATTCCCTATGTCATCTTCTTTGACTCATTGTCAGGGAATTCTTGGGCATCGAGTAGGGTGATCGTTTGGTAACGAAGGTACCATGCAGAGTCGCTAGACTTGCGAGGGTTACGACCACCTAATAACTCGAGAATGTGATCGATATGTCTTAAGCCACCTACGGTTTATCGGTTGACATCTTGATCAGGATGTTTGGATCTCCTACCAGATCCTACCGGAAGTGCATAGACCGAGTCATGTGTATAGAAATGACTCCGTAGTAAGTGTTTTAAGAGTTGGAGATTTGATAAGCAGATATTGCAAGTCAAATTGTTGGAACCCGAAGTCTCCAAGTGTTGGATAAAAGGAGCGAGATTGGAGTTATGAGTCATGAGCTACTATGGGAGAGTTTTCCGATCATAGAAGACCGATTACAGATTGTCTGTAGCTTCTCATGTTTATCAGCGAACTCGAAGGAAAGACTCCGAAAGGAGATTATGTGTGTGCAGTGTGGGTTACGATGAGACACAGAGCCAGATTATCTGATGGACCATTATATCTGTTTCTACTATAAGCAGCCGGTATCTATGAGGAGGGTATGTATTTTGAAGACTCAGTTGAAGACTATGGATGATGCTTTCGAGCGGACGATCCACAACCTCGAAAGCCGAGATCATTACAGAAGATTGGGTTATCACATCAGCAGCGATCTACTACCCCAGATATAGTTGGAGCTCTTTGATACTTTCATCCAGAAGAAGTAAGTTACCTAGTAGTATCAGCCGAAGACATCTCAGAAGATTCAGACATTCAGACCACAATTGTTACCTTCCCAGACGACAGCAACTGTTACCTTCTCAGACGTAGTTATGATTTGTTCAGAGGAGAGAGAGTATATGACGATGGTCGTATCTATGCAGTATTCTTCAGTTGCAGCTATACCTTTCACAGAGTTGGAGCGTGCTACGATGTTGACAGTTCTTTAGTATTGTACCACCGGATGTGTACTCTTTTCTAGTACAACAGTGTTTACCATCTCCATTGCAGTTGTTCCTCAGTTTCGGCAGTTGATTTCAGTTCCTCCATGATAGTCTTTGCATCTACATGAGCTCAGCTGTCCAGAACAGATGTTGGACAAGTTTACATGATTACTCGAGAAGAAGTATAGAAGACCGAAGGATCGGTCCTTCGGGGTATTACTTTAGGTTATCCTATTTGCAGATATATCAAGAGATACTGGTAGTTTACAGGTATCTTTGTCTAGAACATTCTTAGATAGGATTAGATGGGTTTCTATCGACTTATGGATTGGTGGTATCTCTACCGTCAGGTGAGATGTTGACCAACAATCAAGAAGTCAAGGGATACCCTTAGCCTTTGCTAGAGATACCTTTATTATAGACATATCCTTGCGGATAGTTAAATTATTGAAATGAGGGTATAACATGTATCTCGAATGTGCATATAATTTGAGAGTATTCGGATGTAGTTACGGATGAACTCTCGGGCTGGTCACTGCATGGGCAAGTGGAATATGCGATTGAGGTGATTTCGGAAATAGTCCTGACCTTGGGGACCTCATACCGGGAGATGATTTTATGGGTATCAGTGTTGCTAAACACTCTGGGAGATTTATCTACCTTAGTGTTTCTTTTGAGAAGACTTGTAACTCTTTGTTAAAAGAGAGACAAACCTTTGAAATTATGCATCGATTATCGATAATTGGAATGCAGTAGTTGTGAGTGAATATACTTCGTTTTGGACACTTGAGGTTATTCTAGGGTTGATTTATGATTGGAGTGTTGATATTGTAGTGACTTGGTGTCATACACTTATCAATATCAGTGTGATGATTGAGCTATCTGTAGCTTAGAGTAAAAGGATGCAGGTGTGTGGAAGACGACATTTCATACTTGGTATGAATTTTAGGAGATGTGGATAATGTTGTTAGACTTATCGACGATTTAGTCATTTATGGATTTGAGGAATCAAGTACTCTTGGAGTATTTGGGATCGATTGTCATCATATCTGTGGACGATATATTTTTGAGATATATTCACGATCTTAAGGGAAGTTATGTTTCCCTAGATTGGTTTGGTGTTTACCAGAGATAAGGATAGGATGTTCTAGCGATACTATACTGCCTACTTGTTGGACCAAGAAGGTGATGGAAATCACCTGGTCGGAAGTTTATGAAGCTAGGTTTTAGGGCCTAGAAGGTGGCTGACTTTTGTGTCAGTGTTAGTTAATCCGTCCGATATGGATGGAAGAGTATTGTACGCAGATGTATCATTTCAGGGATTGGAGCGATTCCGATGCAGTGGTATGGGACGTGTCTTATGCTTACGTTAGTTGGGGAATTGCGAGATAAGTTGTCATATATATGACGTGGAGCTTAGCAGTTATTATCTTGAGTAGTAGATGTATAGAGCAAGAGTGCTCAGGGAGTTTTGGCTAGCTACTAGGTAGCTGCTATAGGATTGTTAGAGCACAGATAGATGCAACTGGGGAGATTAGTCATTATAGTCTTCCAATTACTTTCAGTTCTGTGTGACAGAATGAATTTTGGACATTAGATTAATTTATCTTGCGAGAATAAATCTCTGTCTCTGGGAAGATAATGGTTCCCAGAGTTGCATTCGCTCTAGGAAGAGTTGTTTCAAGAGACTTTTCATTCGAGAGTGATGATTTATTTGGAGTGTATCTGAAAATAGTGAGTATTGAGACGTTCATGTTGGTGGAACGATATATGGGACACGATTGATTTCGTAGTTTGATGTTGGGTATGCCGACAAGCAAAGGTGGAATATTGTGATCGGTAGGGTTATGTACCGTGATGAAGTGGGAGCCTAGTACGATGGACTGTGTTGGGGGATTATCTAGAATTCGGAAAGGATTTGATAGGATTTGGGTAGTCGATGATCGATTAGCTAGGTCCGCTCATTTTCTTCCGAGCCGTAAGATGGATTTCGTTGGATCGCTTGATGGAATTATATCCATGGAGTATCCTTGGGTATCATTTCTGATAGTGATTCATGATTCACCTTACGATTCTGGCAAAGTCTCCCATCGGTTACGGGTATAGAACTCCACTCTGGTACAGTTATTTACCTTTTTAATAGGTCGGTTGGGAGTGTATATAAGAGCGGGAATATAATATTCGAGCTCAGTACCCCACTTAGTCACTTGAAGTGTGGTTTTACTCCGGATACTTGAGATAGTTATTGTGACATCTTGTACTCGTACATGAGTCGGAAATTTGGGGACCAAATTTTTATAAGTGGGGGAGAATGTAAGATATGAAAAAAAAATTAATTCATATGGATTAATCCTTTAATTAATTGGGTTTAATTAGTGGTTTAATTGGGCTAATGAGGTTGATTAGCTAGTTGGATTGAGTCCATTAGGCTGGTTTCGGATTGGGCTGGAATTGGGCTTGAATCAGATTGGGATGGAATTGAGCTTGAACTGGAAATGGGCTAAATCTGTTTGGATTAGAATTGGGCTTGGGCTTGAACCGGATTAGGCCAAATCAGATTGGGTTAGATTTGGGTTGGGCTAGCCAAATCACTCGAACAACTTTTATAAGCCGCCGAACGAACCCAATCCCGATTTCTCGATCTCATTTCTTCGATTCCCTCTCTTCCGCGAGCTCAGCGAGGTTGATGTTGTGCCGATCGCTACCATCTTCATCGCGAACGACAGCAGCGTCGCCGCCCCAAGTCGCCGGAGGTTACCTCGAGTGGAAGACGCCGGTTGTCGACCATCGCATCGGTTTCTCTTCTATCGATGGTCGTTGTCGCATCGTCACCAGAGCAACTCGTTGAATATCACTGCCCCAGTCACCGTCAGGATGGTTGGTGAGTGGCTTAGTTGAGTTGGTTGTCTTCCTTCCTCTCTGCACGCAGTGACGATCGGATCATTCTCGATGGTCTCCGTGGATGAGCTGGAGTGCAGATGGCTGGGAGTTTGGATCGGCGGCGGTTTCACCTTGCCGAAACGTGAGCTGCCTTCAACTGAGTGCTGCTGATTGTCGCCAGGGCTAGTGTGTGAGCTTGGATTGGTGGTATGGATAGTGATCGGAACTCAGGATCTCGTCGGTGAAAAGGGAACGATGAAGGGGATGGCTGCCAGTAGTGATTTGGTTGGTAAACCTTGATATCTCTTTCAGTTTCAATGATATATTGTTGTTAAAACTTTGATTTTAGAGGGATTTATTGCAGTCAGTAGCTCACGGTGGCAGTGAAGATCGAAGTTGTGGATCTAATTTGGGGTAAGTTCCGTGTTAACCTATGGTTCTGTCAGATTCCCCTTCTTTAGCGTGGATTGTTTTGTAGTGATTCTTGATCTGGGATATGCTTTATTATGGGCTCTGTTTGTGGATGGTGAGTTGTAAGTTGAACTCGAATTGGCAAATCAACCATCTGACCTATTATGTTCACTCATGTTCTGGTGAATTCTGGTAGTTCCTACTATGACATTGAATAATTGATGTGAGGATGGAGCAATGGGAAGCTTATGATTTTTGGGTTACCGGTTGTGAGGTGGAAGTGAAGTGAGGTGAGTTCAAATTTAGTGCTCTTATGATGGGATGATATTCATGTAGTTACTTTGGACAATGGTTACAGGGTGTATCTACATGATAGTGAGCTGCATAGGGATTGTTCCTATATGATTGAAGACCTTGTTTCAGATCTCTGAGTGCAGATGAATCGAGCTAGGTAAGTTTGATTTGGGATTTGATACCATCATTGGACTTATGATAGACTTTGTCGATGTTTACTTGTTGACTACAGAATGTTGATTTCAGGACTTTGATTAGTGATGTTGCTCGTAGTAGGGATGGCTGATACGAGCTACATAGCAGGTGAGTAATATCTACCTGGTCCGGTAGTTTTGATCAAATTCTAGTGCATGATCTTGGATTTATGTTTATACATGTTTACCTTAAATCCACTCTTATTTAATCATATGCTTGTACTGCCTTGACCTTTGAGATATATACTCTGGTACTTCATTGATTATCTAGCTCGGATAGGAACTATAAACCCTATTATGTATTAGCTGATATATGTTCAGTAAGTACATGTGGTTAGGGTTATCTTTGTGACTTCAGATTAGGTTACTGTGTTACATCACTAGGGTTAGGTGATGGATTGGATTATGGAGTCGATTGTTATATCATACCCGTATTAGTGGTGCATCTATGGTGGATCTAGTTGTCTATGCATAGATAAGTGTGTAGTTGTCAGTATGTGACCATGGACTAGAAGTCCTAGCGTGATGGTATATCCATTATGGATTGTATGCCTGTGTATGGTTATATGGACGGTCGATAGTATATCGCTACTAACTAGAGGTCTTAGCGTGGTTGACTGTCAGATGAGTATGACTCTTTGTGTGATAGAGAGAGTCTTGTGGATTGTAGTCCTTGCATAGTTGACTTTTGGTTGACCAGGACTCCCCGTGGGATAGGGAGTGTGGCGAGGATACATGTATGGAGCTATGCATCATTACACTGCATGCATGCTGTTGACTGAGTCTCCCTTGTGGCTAAGACGGGTCGTCAGCCATCCTACCTCCCCGACCACTCGGGGTAGTGGTAGCAAGGTTGAGGGAAGAGCATTGGATGTGCCGCGCTCGGCCACTATAGACGGTGGTAGCTGGAGATGCGCACCTGGCCACTGTGCAGAGTGGTGTTAGCACTCGCCCACTATAGACGGTGGTTGTGTGACGTGCAGTTGTCCTGTGTGCGGCGTTTGTCTACTCATGGGTAGGGACAGCGTGGCTTGCAGCAGGGGCCCCTAGGAGTAGTTAGCTCTTTACGCTTATACACTACTCAGTCATACTACCCAACTCGGCCACTCGATGTTGGTGCAATCGGCCCAGATCACGATTGACCAGGACTCGAGTTTGACTCGAGTGATGTTTTGATGTTCGACAAAAACATATGACAATGTAATTGTCATAGGGAAGTCCAAGTCTTGAGTACTTGGCACAAGGAAAAGTCCAACATGGGTTGGCAAGGGAAAGTCCAAGCTTGAGTCTTGGCATTTGAGAAGTCCAAGCATGGGTCTTGGCAAATGAGAAGTCCAAGCATGGGTCTTGGCATGGAAAGTCCAACATGGGTTGGCAAGGGAAAGTCCAAGCTTGAGTCTTGGCATTTGGGAAGTCCAAGGGGATTGATGTTGGCGGCGTAAAGTCCAAGCGGGGTCTTGGCGACGTAAGTCCAATATGCCTTGGCGGTGCAGACACCGTTAGCATGACATAGCCGAGGGAAGCACCTGGAGGCTAGCGCGATGGATGAACAAGTCATGGATGACTTGGAGGGATTCGAGAGGTGTGAGGCTGATGGAGGTGGCTAGAAGGCTTAGGTCTAGGCTAAGGGTGGTCTAGCAAGTATGGGGGCACCATACTTGGGTTAAAACCTCATGTTTGAGGTTGACAGTCAACTGTCAATATGGCCGGTTCGACAACCGTGAGTCGACTTAAGTTCGACTGCCGATTAAGAGCTGGAATTGCTCTGGGATCATTGCTCATTGGAAGCGATCGTGATATCGATCGGCAATGATCGGCCAAGGATGGATGGCGATCATTGCTAGTTCTGTCGGCATAACGCTCCGTGGCCGTGGCGATCGACTACGGTGTTAGCGATCGATCGCCAATGTTGGCGATCATCGCCAAGAGTCCCGTTGGAACTTGTCCAACGTGGATTGAGCCGTTGTCTCACAGCTACAGTGCTGGCAGTCGACTGGGGACTTATGGCAGTCGACTGATAGGCGGAAATCCAGCCCGATGGAGGATAAAAGCAGCTGTTCGTGGAAGGCTCAAGCATCAGTTCTTTGGGGGCTTTGGTGAGGCGATTTGCAGGTGCATTTCAGGGTCCTTCAAGCTCATCCAAGCAACCGACAAGCAAGCACTCAAAACCTTAGTTTGTAAAGTGTTCTTTACATTTTCACTTGTATTTGCTTGTTTACTTTGTATTACTTATTGTAATTCATTGTACGAGGTTTCTCCACCTCCGACTTGTTGTCGAGAAGGAGCTTTATTGTTTAGTGGTGTTTGTGGCATCGCTAGGGTTCGTACGAACCCAATCCGTGGAGTAGGAACCGTTCGGTTCTGAACCACGTTATATCCTTGTGTTCATGATTGTATCTTTTCGTTATTGCTTTTATTATTTCTATTCCGCTGCGCATAACGAGTTTTGTAGATGTGATCACGAACGAATTCCATCTACGTACGGGCACATCGCTATTCACCCCCCCTCTAGCGGCCTCAATTCTCCAACACTCGAGAGTAATGGTAGCTGGAGTCGGGCTAGTTGTCATTGTCGTGCCACCTTGGCCACTCTGGGGTCGTGGTTGGACGGGTCCGCAGACAGTGACCATGCATATGCATTGCTGATATATATATGTATGCATGTATTTGATATATGTTTTACATATGCATGTGAGATGTTGCATTTGATTGAGCTATGATTGCTGCATATGGTTGTTTCATCATAATACATGTCATCTGCATTTTATATACTGTTATGTGTTGAGCATGATACATGCATTGATTCAGACTGTTATATGCATTTGATTAGCATCATGTCATTGTGTGGTACGGACCGGGTTGTTATTACAGGTGATCATATACTGTTTATATGTTGGAGTATTGGTCAGGTATGGGATTGACTTGGTACGTTATATGAGTTATGTCATTGTAAATCTGTTCAGGATGATCTAGCATCTGGTGTTACAGACCGTCAGGTACGTTGGTGCATTACTTCATGTTCAGTTAATTAGTTTAGTATATACACTGAGTATGACTTTAATGTAGTTACTTGTTATTAGAGTTGGATAGGACTGTATGTCTATTGGACTCATGCTGTATACCTGTAGATCTTCACATGTATACTTGTAGATTTCTTTACCCTATATGTTCATGCACTTTCTATATATTACCCATGAGTTTATACTCACCACCCCTGGACCCTGGGTTTCCTGTCACCCAGATAACAGGTAGAAGATTCCTTGGACGTTCGGAGCTCCGCCAGCTGATCCCATCTCACACCGAACAATTTGGGGTTTTCCACGTATTTGCTTTTGCTGTTATTTTGTATTATGGCCATGTATAATCAGTGTTGTATTTGGCTGTTCGTTTGTATGTTGTTTTTGTGTAGTATGTTAGAGTCGCACCGGTGCGCACCTTTTGTGTTGTTGTGGATATATTGTTTGGTATTGTCCATATATATATTGTTGTTGTGGGCCTACGGGCCTTGTATTAACCCGATATGTTGCCACGTACAGGGGAGATGCCGTCCGTTTGCTTTTCAGCACGGCATACTCTCGGGGCGTGACAATTTTATTGTAACGACCTGACCCCTATTGTGACCCCTTGGATCACTTGGTTACCAGAATTCATAAACTTTAGTACTTAGCCTGGAGGTCTAGAGTTTGAATCCTAGGGAAGGCAAAAATCCACTTCCAGGGGTGGGAAGACCAGGTGAGTAACGAAAAGCCAACAGGGGCGACGGTCGTCGACCAATAGGGGTCGTCGAATTTTGCCAATAGGGGTCAGGTCGTTACAATGGATGAGAAGCATTTTACTTAGAAAGTCAAACTCAATACCTCGTTTGACTATTTTTTAAGGGTTGGCTAATGATACTGTGGCTGCTACCTTTTCCCACAAGCGAAACGAAAGAACCTGTGTGTAAAGGCATTGTCCAAACCAAAGAGTTGGTTCAGCAGAGGGGGTTTGAGAAAACCGGTTCGGTCACATAGGTCTGGGTGAAAATGGCTCGAGGAGGTTGTTCAAGGGAATTGGCTCAGCCGAGCGGGTTTATGGATTGACTCAATACGGAAAGTGTAAGAATTGGCTCGGTAGGGCGGGCCTGGAGATTGGTTATGTATAGGGAGGATAGGAGTTGGTTCGGGTCCTTGTAAGGAGTCTGAGGTGAGAAGTCTAAAAGCTAGGCTAAGTCTAAGCGATAGGTTTAGGTTAACTCTACGAAGGGAAAGAGGATGAAAGAGATAGGGCAGAATATTTCATAAAATGGTAGTGAGGAGTTTGTTACGCAACTGATTAGGACCTCACATAACGCTAAGAGGAGTCTGTTGAAGATCGATTGGCCGGCTAGAGGGGGGTGAATAGCTCTCGTTCGTTGGATGTCGTATTTTGCTCGTCTTCAAAACGTTAGCGCAAGCGGAAGCAATAAACTAAGACAAGCAAATAGAAATAAAACAAAGATAATACAAACACGGAGATATAACATGGTTCACGGCTACGCCGCTAATCCACGGTCTGATTCGTCCACGGTGAATCACTCCGCAATCTATCCACTAGATCTCTCCTTTGCACAAAGCTAGGTGGAGGTAACCTCTTTACAACAACACTCCTCTTATAAATATAATGAAAATAAGCTTGGGTAAGAGGATGGAAAGCTTTAGGGAACTTTGGGAGAGTGTTAGAGTGTAAGCATTAGCCTCCCAAAGCCCCAACCCTTTCCTTTTTATAGAGGAAGAGGGTTTCTTCCCGTTGACACAGGGCGATCGATGGCACCCATCGGACCGGTGTCGTAGTCGTTGCGCCTAATAACGGTCGCTTTCACGTTGGATACTATCCATCGATGCATCACGATGATGGAACCCATCACGATCGATGTCAACCGATCGAGTCCTCAACGAGGTCGACTCCATTCTGTGCCCATGCATGTGACATCGATCGGCGTCCCATGGCGGTGATCAACCATCGATCATCCCGTCGCGGCAAATGATCGATCAACTTGATTCAGCCACATTAGACCAGTCGATCGACCCATCGACTCAGAGCAGTCGACTGCCATGGGTGTCGGGAAAACTCATCCGACACTTGGCCAAATGGCCAAGTTTCACCTAAGAGCTACCCTTCCCGGGTTACAGTCGCTCACTCTCATCCCTCGGAGTCCCT
The DNA here is from genome assembly GCA_025175895.1 of Wurfbainia villosa. Taxonomy (NCBI): domain Eukaryota; kingdom Viridiplantae; phylum Streptophyta; class Magnoliopsida; order Zingiberales; family Zingiberaceae; genus Wurfbainia; species Wurfbainia villosa. The sequence continues at coordinate 19,625,160 of CM046004.1, read as the reverse complement.
CGCCTTCGAAGTTCTCTTCGTTCGCGGCCACGTCCCTCGGCAGCATCAGGCGCACGGCTCTGCAATGCTCCTTCGCGTCTCTTGCCTCGAAGTCTACTTCCTCCGGCTTCACTCCAAGCTTCTCGTCCGGCGGTCCCTCGGATGCTCCAAGCGCACGGCTTCCGCAAAGCTATCCTTCACCGACTCAAGGCACGAGTCATGAGATGTGAAACTCGCCATGGCTCCATGTGCGAATTACTAAGTCCTGCACGACTTCAACGCACATATCAAATCAACATATCAAACTAACTTAAACCCTTTGTCACACCATCAAAACCATATTACGGCAAGAGATTGCCCTAACAATCTCCCCCTTTTTGATGTGTGGCAATCCGTTTAAGTTAGGTAAAAACATTTGATATAAATTTTAAGGAAAGAAAGCATGTAAACATAATCATGATTTAGCAACATGCAACTCCCCCTTAATCCATGAAGCTCTCTATGTAAATTTCTCCCTATCATAAATTTCTCCCCCTTTTATAATTAACTTAAACATAATATTTTCTCCCCCTTTGACACCATCAAAAAGATTATCATTAAGTTAAAAACACATGACATCAAGTCTAAAAGAAAGAAAATACCACAAGTTGATTTAAAATTCGGAATTCAGCCTTTCTTTGATGCGATATTCGCCATCGATCATTGGTTCCGATACGAGTCGGATGCGTGAATTTCGGGATTTTCTGATTTTCAAACCGAATTTCAGAAATGCATTAAAAATTCCAAAAAATTCAAAAAATCATGAAATTTGGGGAACACATTTCTTTTAAGTATATCTATCAGTGAAAAATATGTTTTCATGAAAAATCATTATATTTTCAAGTATTTGCCAAAAATCCAAAAGCTTTAACAACTACTAGGTTTTTTATCATAAGAGTATCCATTTTAACACCTAGTCTTGCATCCAATTGTTTCAAAACATGAATACATATATTTTAAAGTAAGAAATTGTTTTGAAAATATATGAAATATCCAACCATGATCTTTGGACAATATGTCTATGAATTAAACATAAGTCTTCCCTATGATTGGTCTATTATTGCTATTTTGATACTTTAAATGACCATCTAAATGCCATAGGCATTAGTGAACATTTGTATCATCCTAACATCTCACTCATGCTAAGTTTTCAATCAAGTTAGCCTATAGTGAGTGTGAGATGCATCCTAGGGGGGTATTTTTGCATACTTAACCAATATATTCATGCAATTCTATCAAGGTTAAGTATCAACCTAATAATCCTCATGATCATAAAGGCACATATGAATGAATTCTACATTATGATCATGAAACTCATGTATTCATCAAATAATAGTCATGCATTAGGTATTATATGATGATAATAAACAAAGTATTACCTAAAGCATGATTCAAACCTATTTCTTATGATAACGTGCCAAATTTCAAAAACATAAATCATGATTGTAAATATACATAGGAATTACATCAATCATCATGATTTAAGCATTATTATCTATTTATGGGTACGTTATCATCACCCAACACTATCTAAAAAATGTTGTCCCGTCATCCTAAGTCAACCAAAATATGATATAGGTTAGGTCCATGTGGTTGACTACCCTAGGGGTTTTCTAACCCTTAAGGATGGATTTTGGAACCCAAAATAAATTCTTTCCTATTGGGTTCACTAAATATTCCTTGGGGATCCATTTTCTAGCTATTACTTTCTTTTTATCTTGTCCCCTAGCAATTAGGCATTTATAGGCCTTTTCATTTTTCTTTTCCTTATATCCTAGGCCTTTTTTGTTAAAACTTGCTCTTTGGCTCCCTATGATCATATTTAATGTGTTGGAGCCAATAGTGAATTTTTCTAGGGCTTTGGTTAAATAGTCTATCTTTTCCCTTAGGGCCCTATTTTCATTCATACATGCATCACTAACATCCAAAGGCATATAGTCATCATGTGAGCATGCATCATCATTTAAGCTAGAAGAAACATTATCATTTAAGCATGCATTTTCTAGCTTATTTTCTAATGCCTTAATTTGATTAAGCACGCTTTTATTTTTCTTCTTCATTCCAAATAAGTCCTTAGTTAAACTAGAAATTATGGAAACTATTTTGTTAGGAGAGGCTTTCGTTACCATAGTTTCCATATCCTCTTCTTCTTCTTCGGATGAGGAGGATGTAGAAGCTCCCCCTTCATTTGAGCTCTCCCCACTTGAGCTTGATTCTTCATTTGAGGAGGAGGAGCAATCCGAGTCATGAAGAGCCATTAGTGCTAGGTTGGAGTAGACATGCTCTTCTTCTTCGGATGAGGAGGCGGAAGCAACGTCATCCCATGTCTTGGCTTTGAGTGTCATGGCCTTCCCTTTTCCTTTTGCCTTCTTTTCTTCTTCCTTTTTCTTGCTCCCCTTCTTCTTCCTCTTTTCTTCTTTCTTGCTCTTGTTTAGGAGGGGACAATTATCCCTTATATGTCCCTCTCCTTGGCAATTATAGCATATGACCTTCCCCCTTGATCTTCTATTCCTATCATGAGATTTATCAAATCTAAGATTCTTAAATGCACGTCTTACCTTCCTTACCATGTAGGCTTCTTCCGTGCTATCCATGGAGGAGGTAGAGGCTTCATCGGATGAGGAGGAAGGGACTTCCATCTTCTTCTTCCCCTTGTTCGCTATCAAAGCTACTCCTCTTGAGGGTTGGATTCTAGGCTCTTCTTGTATTCCTTCTAGCCTAGTTTCATGAAGCTCCATTGTTGAGAAGAATTCCTCCAAGGTGCTTACTTCTAAGTTCTTGGAGATATAAAATGAGTCCACCATGGAGCTCCATTTTGAGGACCGGGGAAAGACATCTATGGCCTTCATTACCATATCCCGGTTGGAAAGCCTTTCTCCTACACTTGTTAGTCCATTTAAAATTTCTTTGAATCTAGAATGCAAAGAAATTATCTTTTCTCCCTTTTCTAATTTAATGTTGGATAGTTGGGAGCGGAGGAGATCTCTCCTTGCTAGCTTCGCCTCGGATGTACCTTCATGAAGCTCAATTAGCTTCTCCCACATCTCCTTGGCGCTTAGGCATTCTCCTATTCGGTTGATTTCTTGTTGGGGGAGCACATTGAAGAGATGATGCTTGGCTTTTGAATTTGCAAGGTGCTCTTCCCTTTGCCTTTTGGTCCACCTAGATTTCTCTATTGGCTTCCCTTCTTCATCCCTAGGCAAAACGAAACCGGATTCCATTGTAATCATTATATCAAAATCCGTTTCGAAAAATACCTCCATTCGCTTCTTCCACCAAGCGAATTCTCCTTCAAACTTCGGAGGATGAATGTTGGAGCCGGTCATTTTGAAAATTGCTTGTTGTGGCGGTTAGTCCTCGACAAGCTTTCCTCGGCTCTGATACCACGTGTTGGAGATCGATTGGCCGGCTAGAGGGGGGTGAATAGCCCTCGTTCGTTGGATGTCGTATTTTGCTCGTCTTCAAAACGTTAGCGCAAGCAGAAGCAATAAACTAAGACAAGCAAATAGAAATAAAACAAAGACAATACAAACACGGAGATATAACGTGGTTCACGGCTACGCCGCTAATTCACGGTCCAATTCATCCACGGTGAATCACTCCGCAATCTATCCACTAGATCTCTCCTTTGCACAAAGCTAGGTGGAGGTAACCTCTTTACAACAACACTCCTCTTACAAATATAATGAAAATAAGCTTGGGTAAGAGGATGGAAAGCTTTAGGGAACTTTGGGAGAGTGTTAGAGTGTAAGCATTAGCCTCCCAAAGCCCCAACCCTTTCCTTTTTATAGAGGAAGAGGGTTTCTTCCGTTGACGGAAGCGATCGTGATGGCACCCATCTGATCGTCTTTATAGCCGCTGCCCAATAGCGGTAGCTTTCACGTTGGATACTATCTAGCGATCGCATCGGTCGGTGATGGCACCCATCATCGTCGATGTCAACGGTCGAGTCCTCAACGAGTCGACTCCATTCAGTGCCGCGGTGACATCGATCATTGTCGTCCTTAGCGGTCGATCAACCCATCGATCGGCCATCTTTGGCGATCAACCGATCAACTTGACCACATTAGACTAGTCGATCGACCATCGACTTAGGCGATCGCCATGCCATGGCAGTCGACTGGTGTCGGGAAAACTCATCCGACACTTGGCCAAATGGCCAAGTTTCACCTAAGAGCTACCCTTCCCGGGTTACAGTCGCTCTCATCCCTCGGAGTCCCTCGCCTTCGAAGTTCTCTTCGTTCGCGGCCACGTCCCTCGGCAGCATCAGGCGCACGACTCTGCAATGCTCCTTCGCGTCTCTTGCCTCGAAGTCTACTTCCTCCGGCTTCACTCCAAGCTTCTCGTCCAGCGGTCCCTCGGATGCTCCAAGCGCACGGCTTCCGCAAAGCTATCCTTCACCGACTCAAGGCACGAGTCATGAGATGTGAAACTCGTCATGGCTCCATGTGCGAATTACTAAGTCCTGCACGACTTCAATGCACATATCAAATCAACATATCAAACTAACTTAAACCCTTTGCCACACCATCAAAACCATATTACGGCAAGAGATTGCCCTAACAGAGTCTCCATGCTCCTTTTCTGTAACAGAATGATTCTCCAAGTAAGGAAGATGACCACGTATATGGTGATGGAGGACGGTAGTCGCACGATAGCTATCCAGGAAGGAGGAGGAGGATAAAATCCAGAGGAGGGGCGAGAAAAGGGGATCCGCGACTTCCAACAGCGAGAGACAAAGGCACGCTTAAAGGGGAGAGCAACGACCTTGCCGGAAAAAGGGACAACGAGAGTAGTGAGCTTTATTTTCTTTCCCTATTCTGTATATTGAGCTAATTGTAAGAGGTCTTTCTCCTCCGCCTCCGGAAGCTTTTTTCCATGAAGAAGGAAGTTCATAGTGAAAGTGTTTTGGCACCGTAGCTCGTGGAAGAGCTCACCCCCGTGGAGTAGGAATCCTCATTCCGAACCATGTTAAATCTTATGTCTCTGCTCTTTGTTTTGGTGGTGCACATTTTTCTTCTTCGTCTTTCATTACTGTTGCGGCCGAAGAGAACCCCCAGGCTTTCCGCATACTCCCCAGCGTCGAGAGGAAGCTAGAAAATCTGTCTACGACCGCATCAGTCGGTCCAATAATTAGATGACTTATTCTTCACCGTCCAATCAATTATGATTACACAGTAAATGAGAAATACACGGTGATCCTCTATCGCAACTCCTTCTCCCGCCTGAGACAAATTCACCGACAGACGCTCGGATTCCGACTGGATTCCAATCGCGATCTGGTCGCATCATAGTCCACCCGGATCGCGATTGAATTTGATCGAAAAATGGCCAAAATGCGGCAACCAGTGCCGCGACCACTGGAGGCCGCAATTGAGACCGAATTGCAATCACCAGTGTCGCGGCCATTGGCGCCCACAATTAGATCATTTTTTGATCGAATTCCAATCAAAATCTGACTGTGATCCAGTTGGATTTCGATGACGGCCAGATCGCGTCGGATTCTGCCCAGAATCCGATCGTCCATTGGGGAGTCTCAATCGAGCACCACCGCTCAACATCACCGTTGAGCAGCTTGATTCCGGCCACGATCCGGTCGGAATCCGATCGTGAGCCGATCGTCGTCGGAGTTCGACCGCTTCACGGTCGAATTCCGATCAAATTGCGGTCGCATTGCGGCAGCCAACGCTATGCCTGATGACGATCGCCAGTATTGCGGTCGATGGTGGCTGCAATCGCAATCGATTCCGGTCGCATTTTGGTCACAATCCGGCCGCAATCTGATCGGGATCAGATTTCGGTCGGAAAAGGCCTTGATTGAGACGATCAGCGCTGTAATCACTGGCGACAGCAATCACGATCATTTTTGATTGGATTCCGACCGCAATCTGATCAAAATTCGACCATAATTTGGCCAAACTCCTATCTTAATCAGTCGAAATCGACCGTGATTGCGGCGGCCAGTGGCCAAATCACTAGCGGTCGTAATTCAGTCGAATTTTGATCAGAATTTGACTGTGGTTCGGTCGACCAGTCGACTGGTTGTTGATGATGATAGTGGCGGTGACCTGATGGGTTAAGGCATTGGGTATAACACGCATTCGGCGAAGAAGAAGACAATGAAATCACTATACATTTTTCATTATGTGGATCTCTCTATTCGATCAGATAGTGAAGAATGAGTCACGCACGGAAGATTAATTTGTGATTGCTTTTTTGTTTCGTATTATTTATTTGCATTGAAGATTATTTTTGATAATTTTTTCATGACAAAATTTATATTATTTATTATATCGATAGAAATTTGTTTTTGAAATAAGATGAAACGTATTAATAATAAATAACCATATATATTTTATTAATTTGGTTTATATTCAAAAAGTTGGGAATCTGCCCAACTAGCAGCCCCCTGCCACTCGTCCCAGGGCTGCGGCGAGAGGGAGGTAAATCGCGGGGGGAACTATGTCCCTTGACACGGTAGCAAGGCAGTGGGGGGGTCATCTGAGTCCAGAGGGGATTTTAGACCCCCTCCGGAATCGACCCCACTCCGTATTCAAAGCAACCACACTACTTTACCACCGTGCCATCCCCGTGGAGATTAATTTGGTTTATATATTTCATATGTTTGTTGTCAATTATGTATTTTTCTTATAATCCATATATACAAACTTTGCTAAATTAGATAGATGATTTTTTTTCTTTATTTATTTGTTGAATAAATTTAGAGTACAGTTTATGCATACTCTACGATTATATATTTTATTATTAGGTTGGTGAGTATTAATTAAAGTTCTTTATAAATTATTTCAGCTCTTCTCCATTTAGGTACGTTCATTAAATAAAATTTTATTTTTTGTTAAAAACTAATTGACTGTAGTATATTTTTTTAAAAGCAAACTGGAGGATAAAAATAATAACAAAATGATTTAACATTTCGATTATTGAAATTTTTAATTTTCTTATATTAATTTGTTTGGCACAATATTAGATCAATATATATAGATTGTAATCATTAGTATTTTTATTGAGTTTTTAACACAGCTAAACTGATTATATTATTTAATATGGCTCATTTATACCACACTTACCTAAAACCATTTCTCAAAATAAATATTTAGGCAATTCCTATTAATTATGTGCTGTGATTGTCATGATAATATTTTTATTTGAACGAGAAACACGGCAACCATTCCAACTAGATTATTACTGTGCTCACAGATAATTTTAAGATAATGACTGTATCGCCATTTGAAGCATGACAAATTTTACGGTTGAATTATATGAAATTTACGGAACATGATAAAGATATATAGAAAGTTTTCTATTCACATAAATATATTCATATTCATTGATTCATTCAGGCACATATTCTTCAACAATTGTCATAAATATATTTGATATAAAAGATGTGATCATTTCAAATAGTTTTCATCGTCGCCCCCACAGCTAGATGAAAGAAAATAAATCACAATCAATTTTTGACCATATCGACACTTGATACAGTGGAGGACAGATACCCTTCACAAATACAGAAAATTGATTCTTGCTCATTTGATACAAATCTATACTATACTAGTCATCTAACTTTTGTCCGTGAAAGTGATTGTCATAGATATACACAAACACAAATTACAAATTTATCCATTAATTCACACGCTGCATATAACATTTCAACTTTAAATTCTAGAAAATGTTGAGAAAATTTTGACAAGCCATGTACACTATTTGTGCTTTTCACATGCACAAATGAACCAGAGTTTTAAATATATTTTTAATGAAAAAATAAAGAAAATTCTAGCCATAAGCCAAAAACAATTCGAAAGAAATTTCAAGACAAAACTTAAATACAAATCCTTTTTCTTGAGGCAAGAAAACTCTAATATGTTTTTCTTTTTTTTTAAAAAAAATAAGAGAACATAAGTCAACTCTCTAAATTATTTCAATATCTTAATTAATGTTAGTTAATGATGTATTAGAATATAACTTAGAAAATCTTGATTCTTATTTGCGAAAAATATGCTACTAACTTAATCTCTATCTCTAAGCTGTCCAGTGAACTAATGGATCAATTAATACGACTGCACACTCTTTTAATTAGGAAAGGTGAATGATACATCTACTATATATTATTCTATATTTCTATATTACTAAGCACTAGGCATAAAGAACTAAAAGATTTCTCGAGCGGAAGTTTCAAAAGAAACAAAAAAGATGTAACTTTCACTATTTATGTTGTTGGGTGATGAGTATTATCGTCGGAAGGATGCAATCTGATATAATATCGTCGAGATTAGTGTTCAACACTATCTTCGTAAAATGATATTGTTCCGCTCAGGTGCTTACGAATATCAGCAATTCGTTTTCAAGATATAACGATGATGTCTCAGAATAGTAGCACTAAAAAATTTCTCGATCGGAAGTTTCGAAAGAAAGAAAAAAGATGTAACTTTCACTATTTATTTGTATTGTTCCCATATATTTATTTTCTTTCCTAATATAGGAGCCAATTAAAATGGCGGTCATTTTTTTTTTCTTTCAAAATTGGACCATCTTCAATTATTTCTTGTTTTTAAGGTGGGCAAGCGAATGAGCGAGCTGGCGATGAAATATTTTTTTATTATTGAGAATGCGACTTTTATGCACGTGCGATCTAAAAGTTGGACAAAAGCATTATTGTTGAAGGCGACGTGCATATACATGCAGCCTAAACAACGGAGACTAAGGCATTATTGTTGGTTAGAGGACCACGACAATGAAACTGCTATTGATTCGTTGATGCATGCAGTTAACAGCGCATTTAAGAGCACGACCATTGTCTAATATATATATATATATATATATTGAATACTTAATGGAACAAAAGGAAGAAAAAATTGTTTAATGTCTAAATTTCATGTTAGAATCACATTGTTCCACACTACACAAGTATCGAATCAATGAACACCAAACTTGGATCATCTTTATCTTCTTGAATTATTAAATATTGATAGATACCACACATTTAGCACACCCAGTAGGCAACTGACTAAAATTACATATGGAATTAATTACTTTGTTATTCACTAGACACACTCACACTACAAGTTCATAAGGTGGGTGACCACATAGATTTTAAATAATATTCTACCCTAACTAACTAGATTGCTATCTAACTTTCAAAATATACTCACCATAGAATTCAATGAGTGATCATTGACGACGTGGGCAACTCTATGAACAGTGACCTATTAGGTCTTCTACCTATATATAGTGACTGAATTTTCATATTCCTTTCATTAGCGAAGAGAGATGGGGAGGAAGGCATGTTGTGCCAAGGAAGGGCTTAACAGAGGAGCATGGACTGCTCTTGAAGACCAAATCCTCATGTCTTACATCAAGACTCATGGAGAAGGCAAGTGGATAAACCTCCCCAAGAAAGCAGGTGATCTATATGTCATCCCAAACACATGTATGCATGATGTACTTGTATAACCCTTGTTGATTACATATACCTGATTAATTCACGTGTATCGAATATTATGAAGTTTGTGATATGTATAGACCTAAATCGATGCGGGAAGAGTTGTCGCTTGCGGTGGCTCAACTACTTGCGTCCCAGTATCAAGCAAGGCAATATCTCCATCGATGAGGAGGAACTCATCATCAGACTCCACAGACTCTTAGGCAACAGGTGCTGATAGGGGTTTATGGGCCCTATACGAATTAATACACACAGAAATATATTGTCGTAAGTATATATATTGTAGATATGTAATCAAAATGATTTAAAATGTATGTGAACAGGTGGTCTCTGATCGCAGGACGTCTGCCAGGGCGAACAGACAATGAAATCAAGAATTACTGGAACACAACTTTGGTTAAGAAAGTTCGGGAAGCAACCAAAGTCAACAAAGACGACCTTATTACTAATTACTTGGATCCATTTCCTAAGAGAGCAAGGGCAGAAGAGGCTCCTAATCCAGCCAAGATCGCTGCTATCGTCCAAACCAAGGCCTAGATGTGCACCCGGACATTCTTCCAACAAGAGCAGCTACTTCTCCAACCATCGCCGCCGCTGTCACTCAATTATTCACAGCAGCTCCACCAACTGCTTCCATCAGTTGATCCCTCAGAAGAATTGCTGCTCCAACAGGAGGCTCAAAAGAGCGCAGAGAAAGTTGTGGAGGATCCACACCTCATCTTGTCGCTTGACGATGACTTCTTCTTCCAAGGACTTAGTGAGAACTTACCGGAGAAGGAATGCGGCTTTAATCAGCTTCATGCCGAATTCAACCTCACTTCCATGGATTCACTTCTTAATGAGGAGAATGAGTGGATGAACTTATTGGACTTCTAGCCAACAATCTAGGGAGGCCAAACACACCATTCTATGTTCGTGGAGTCGTTGTAATTGTAGTTCATGATGAACACTTTAGACTGGAATGATTAATTAATATAAATTTTTTACCTATTTAATTTTTGACAAAATCTTCATTTTAATTTTTGGAAAGTGTCGCTTTTTGTTAAGTGCTTCTTGATTAAAATCACAGTTACGGAGACCATAAACAATTTCTGTAAAAGTTGAAAATCTATCCAACTAGCAGTCCTTTGCCATCCGTCCAAGGGCACTGACGAGAGGGAGATAAATCATGGGAGAGACAAAGTCCCTTGACACGGTGACAAAACAGGGAGGGGTCCATATGAAACCAGAGGAGATTTTAGACTCCTCATCTAGAATCGAACCTTATCCATTCTACAAGCAACACTCTATTTTACTATCGCGCCGTTTCCATGGGAACCACCATAAACAATTTCTAGTTCAAATCAATAGTGAAAAATAAAACCTACTTATAAAAAATAATGATAAATATTTACATGAAAATCAAGTAAACTAATTAACTTGAAATTATATTTTAAATGAAAGATCTTAAAGTTTTTCCGATGCATATAAGACAGAATTACTTTTGATGTATATGCATAACACTAGCATTTTAACCTTTTGAAATATAGATGAAATTGATCGTGTGTTAATTTGAAAATTGATCTTATTTTGATTTTTTTTTTTGCGCGTTTGATCCATAAACTAATTTGATTGGGAGAGAATTAAATTTTATTTAAAAAATCCAATCAATAATCAAAGTAATTAAATTTGTACAAATGACAATAATATTACAAATAAAGGATAATATTTTGCTGCTATTATCATTCCATACCTCACTACAAGAAAAATGAAAAATAGCGACTAAATATTAGCGACGAATTGTTAATTCGTGGCTAAAACAAGGAATTAACGAAGAATTTCTTGATCGTTGTAAATATTTTTACATTTGCGACAAAAAAGTAATATTTCATCGCAAATATAAAATATATTAGCGATGAAATAAAAATATTCATCGCTAGACTATATTCTAAATGAGTATTAGCGACGAAATGTATATTTCGTCACTAATATATTAAGTTTAGTGATACTACTGATACTTTTTCTACCTAATTCCCAATAGAAGAGTTAGCAGGTGACCCGTGACCCGTCCCCAAAACACCTGGTTCAGCCAAAGGGGAAAAGGAGAAACAGTTCGGGCGAGAGTTAGACGAAGCCATTGACACGGGCGAGAGTTATCAGAAGCCATTGACACGGGCGAGAGTTAGACGAAGCCATTGACACGGGCGAGAGTTATCAGAAGCCATTGGCACGGGCGAGAGTTATCAGAAGCCATTGACACGGGCGAGAGTTATCGGAAGTAATCGACACGGGCGCAAGTACCAGAGGTCATCGGCACGGGCAAGTAGCGAGAGCTATCGGCACGGGCGAATGCTAGAAACAAGGGACGCAGGTGGAAAAGAGGCGGAAGGCACTTCGCTAACAGAGGACTAGGAACTGGTTCAACTAGGCAAGTCCAGAAGCCAATGGGATGGAGGAAGGGTCAACTCAACCTAATCGACGCGAAAGAAGTTTGGTACGGGAAAAAGGAGAATTGGTTCGGTTTAAGGAGAAACCCTAAGGCTAGGTCACCTATGGTATAGGGGCCTAAGTTAACTTCACCCAAAGCAGAAGGGTGAGGGAAACAGTTTAACCTCGTCGCCTGAAAAAGTAAAGGGAAAGGTGCTATGCAACGGCTTGGGGGGCCCCACGCAATATTCAGGGGAGTCCTCGTTCCTCATATTTGTAACAGAATTATTCTCCAGGAAGAGGGGGTGGCCACGTGTACGATGGAGATAATCTGCGACGTTACATTGAAGGAGGAGGGAAGATAAAAGAGGGAGAAGAAGGCAAAGGGGGAGGATCGATCCACAATCATTGGCATCCAGCAAGAGAGAAGAGGAGACGAGAGAAAAGGAAGAACGGTCTCGCCGGAGAAGGAGGACGGAGATCTGCTGTTTGTTAAGTCTCTTGTATTTTCCTCATCTTGTAACATCATTGTAAGAGGTCCTTTCTCCTCCACCTTCGGAAACTTGCTTTCCGTAAAGGAGGATCTTCATAGTGAAAGTGCTTAGGCACCGCATCTGGTGAGAAACCTCACCCCCGTGGAGTAGGAATCCTTATTCCGAACCACGTTACATCTCGTGTCTGAATCTCGATTGCTGGTATCGGGTTTTCGCATTTCGTCTACTTCATTTTCTTATTCTTTACTGATCGCTGCCGGGGGAGAATATTCCGAGACCTCCCTCATCGCTTCGTCGCCTTGAAAACGGAGCGAACGGATTTTTCCCCAGCACCCGCATCAGTTGGCGCCGTCTGTGGGAAACATTTGAGCTGGACGTTGAGATGCAACCCGAAGAAATGCAACAACCTGATATCTCTGCGGCGGAGGAGCGCCCCATCACCCTTCTACCATCGCAACTAAAGGCCTTAATGGATGATGCTATCACAGAAGCCCTCGCTAGAGAAAGGAGAAGGACCGGATATCTGCATCCGCACTCCGGGGAACCTTCTTCTAGAGATCCCCTCCTAGAAATGCCTCCTCCCTCTCGTACAGCCGCCCATGGTGATGTGTTGCCTGGAGGCGGACTCGGGGGAAGAACACCCCAGAATACTACGCCCTTCACCCAAACGCGCCGGGAGGAACAGGGTGAAAGTCAATCAACCAGACCTCCGGAATTCTACGAGCCTAGCCCCTTCACGATGGACATTCTTTCGGAGCTCCCTCCATCCTACTTCCGAAATCCTCAGGTCTGTAAGTACGATGGTTCGACGGATCCGGAAGAGCACATATCACAATTCGATGGAGCGGCCTCGCTTCACTGTTATTCTGACGCTCTCAAGTGTCGAGTCTTCCGGACCACCGATTGGTTCGCGCAAAAGTGGTTCACTACTCGCCCCGGATCTATCACTGCTTACCGACTTCCAAAGAATGTTCAGTCGAGAATTTGTCAGCTGTAAGGCGTATAAGCAAGACGCCTCTATGTTAATGCATATCACCCAGGGACCTTCAGAATCCCTTAGGGGGTATATCCATCGATTCACCTCAGCGGCTAGGGGAATCCCCGCAGCCCGATCTGAATCCTTCCGAGGTGCCATTCAGCACGGGCTGAAGGAGGGCCCGTTCCTTAGTTCCTTGCTGAGACAGCCTACGGATAGCTATGAAGAGCTACTGAGCCGTGCAGAGCAGTTTATCCGCGAAGAAGAAGGATTAACGGTCGCAATACAGCCCAATCGAAAGGGCTCGTCCCCGCTTCTCAAGCTCCTCCTCGGCGGGAGTATACAAGACCTTTTTCGACGAGGCTCCGAGGCCTCGACCAATGCTCCAGGAGTTTGCCGCCCCACCATTGCAAATCATGGCGCCTTTGAAGTGCTTCCTCCGTGAGGACTTGAAAGAACGTGAAATGGAGTTCTACGATCAATGTGGTCGCATAACGACCCTTGGGACATAGAGGGATCCCACGTAATCCCCCAGCCCCGTTCTTTTGCCAATATCATACAGAGTACGGTCACAGTAGCAATCGATGTTTCAAGCTACAAGAAGAACTAGATCGCCTCCATGTTGCATATCCGCAATTGAGGTATCAAGCCGGAGGAACGGCACGGCGTGGCCCCCAAACCAATGTCGCCCGTCCGGGGCCGTATAATCAACAACCTCGGGTCACTTTCCCCCAAATGCCATCCCGAGAGGTGGTCTCCCAAGAAGGCCCATCAGGTGAGGGCCCTTCCTCCGCTTCAGATGACCTTCCCCCTCGGGGAGTTATCCATGTGATAGCCGGAGGACCTACTGACGGGGACTCTAACCGCACTAAGTCATACGCCGTCTTATGGAGACATCGCATAAGCGACGCCGCTCGCTTTTCGTTCGGGCCGAAGATCTGCAGGTGTTCTCACGCCTCATCTGACGCTTTGGTTATCCGTGATATCCTCGGCTAATTATGAAGTGGCCCGGTGCTAGTTGATTCGGGAGCTCACAACATCCTCTTCCAGAGGCCTTCAGCAGATGCAAATTGGGAAATGCCCACTAGAAGATGTGTCCACTCCTTTCGGATTCGCAGGCATATGGTCCACCCGAGGGTGATTTCATTGCCTTTAACTCTGGGTGAAAAGCCCCGCCAAAAACTAGTATAATCCCTTTCCTTATCGTGGATGCTCCATCCACTTATAACGCTATTCTTGGGCGCCTTTCCTCACCCTTTTCAGCCGTGGCTTCCGCACTACCGTGTCAAATTTCCAAAGTGGGACAATTGGTGGGAGAAGTTCGTGGAGAATGTAAGGCCTCCCGAGCCGCTATGTGCAAATGGTTCGGACGATCAAAAGAAGGCTGAATCAAGACCTAAAAGGCAAAGCCGCTATCGCTACCGAGCCTCTGTTCCGGAGGAATTTCCCCAAGGCCGATAAGATAGAGGAGGGAGAATCGTGGAGATCGCCCGGAAAGGCCACACGGATAGCATAACAGTTGGATATCAAAGAAGAGCTGGTGGCCTGCTTAAAGGAGAATGAGGACATCTTTGCAAGAGATGTGCATGATCTCACGGGTATCCATCCTCAAGTAGCGGAACACCACCTCAACATCATTAGAGGAGCCCACCCGCCCAATGTAAGAGGCGACATTTTGGACCCGAGAAAGACAAGATCAGAGAAGTGGATAAGCTACTAAAAGCGGGCCATGTAAAGGAAATCCAGCGAATGGGTTTCTAATGTAGTCTTGGTCCCCAAGCCTTCGGGCAATGGAGGATGTGTATCGATTTCCGTGATTTGAATAAAGCATGCCCTAAAGACTGCTACCCTTGCCTCGTATTGATCAATTGGTGGATTCTCGTAGGATATGAAGTGGTTTCCACGATGGATGCCTATCGTGATATCATCAAATACCTTTGGCCGAAGAGGATCGAAAGAGGGTTAGCTTTGTGACTGCAGGGGGATTATATGCCTATGTGTTCATGCCGTTCGGATTGAAGAACGCCGGGGCTACATATCAGCGCCTTATGGACAAAATTTTTGCAGAACAGAAAGGGAAGAATGTGGAGGTCTACGTGGATGACATCCTGGTCAAGTCGAAGGTCACTCGGGATCTAGTCAAGGACTTGAATGAAACCTTCGCTACGTTAAGGCGATTTAATATGAAGCTAAACCCTAACAAATGCTTGTTCGGGGTAAAAAGTGGCAAGTTCTTGGGGTACATTGTGACTGAGAAGGGGTTGCAAGCCAACCCCGAGAAGGTGAAGGCCTTATGCAACATGAAATCACCTACTAATCTGCAAGAGGCCCAAAAGTTAGTGGGCAGGATTGTTTCTTTATCTCGATTTATAGCCAGATCGGCGGACAAAGGGCTACCTTTCTTCAAGATCTTGCACAAAGCTACTAAATTTCAGTGGGACGATCAATGTGAACAAGCTTTCCAGGAGTTGAAGAGATATCGCCGACTTCGCATCGGCTAAACCAATACAGGAGAACCACTATGGATGTATCCGACCGTCTCGTAAGGAGCCGTTAGTTCGGTGACATCAAACAAGAAGGTTCTCACCAGCAACCTATTTACTATACCAGCCATATTCTGAAGGGGGCAGAATTCCGTTATACGGAGTTAGAGAAGCTGGCTTATATCTTAGTGCTAACCGCCCGCAAACTGAGGCCATACTTTTTGGCTCATCCTATCACCGTTTTAACACACAGCGAATTGGGCAAGGTCGTCACTAAGCCAAATTTCTCGGGAAGGTTAGCCAAATGGGTGGTAGAGCTAAGCGAGTATGATATACACTACCAACCTCGCACGGTCATCAAGGCCCAGGCACTCGCTGATTTCTTGGCCGAGGTACCTTGTGGTTCTAAGAAGTTCAACCATGAAGGAGAGGGAATCAAAGGCATGGAATATATTCATAGATGGCTCTTCAGGATCTACAGGCAGTGGTGTTGGTGTTATATTAATTACCCCGGAGGGTGAAGAAACTCGATTAGCTGCTCGCCTGGAATATCGGGCATCTAATAATGAAGCGGAATATGAAGCTATCCCGGCGGATTGCAGTCACAAAGCGGTAGGGGCTTCTTCCATTGTGATCCACTTGATTCTCGCCAGTTGGTAATATCCCAACTTCATGGTTCTTTGCGGGAGGAAAGGCTGCACAAGTACTTGAAAGCTTTTGAGAAAGAAAAAGCTCAATTTCATCAGGTCCTCTTGAAGCAAATCCCGCGGGAGCACAATGAGAAGGCAGATGAATTGGCTCGGATGGCTAGCGCTGTGGGAGGAATAAAATCATCGGAGACGATCCAGGCGAGAATTCACACTTCCTTAGCAATATGCAACATAGAGGGAGACGCACCCGAATCAAGCCTAATTCTTGATTGGAGAACCGATATCATAGCTTATTTACGGCACGGGAAGATTCCTGAAGGGAAAATTGCGGCATCTACTTTAATACACCGAGCCAAACGGTTCATCCTCTTAAATGAAGACCTGTACAAGACCTCTTTCGGGCGACCCTTGTTAAAATG
Source organism: Wurfbainia villosa (assembly GCA_025175895.1). Classification (NCBI taxonomy): domain Eukaryota; kingdom Viridiplantae; phylum Streptophyta; class Magnoliopsida; order Zingiberales; family Zingiberaceae; genus Wurfbainia; species Wurfbainia villosa. Next base: position 19,608,254 of record CM046004.1, on the reverse strand, counting down.
CCTAGGAAATGAGGATGCGGAATGGGTACTCCGGGAGATCCATGAAGGATGCTGCAGCAATCATTTAGGAGGGAGAGCTTTAGCAAGAAAGACCTTGTTGGCCGGATACTTTTGGCCTACTCTTCAACGAGATGCGGCTCGTATAGTGCAAAGTTGCATCGCTTGTCAGAAACATAGCAACCGTTCTGAGCGACCAGCTGAGTTAATGAAAGCTGTGGTCTCTTCCTGTCCTTTTGACCAATGGGGAATGGATATAGTGGGTCCGATGCCAGCGGCACCTTTACAGAAGAGGTTTTTATTGGTCGCTGTGGATTATTTTTCCAAATGGGTGGAGGCCGAGCCCTTAGCCAAAATTACTGAGAATGCCGTACTGATTCTTATGGAGAAATATCATTTGTCATGTATGGTATCCCTCGGAAAATAGTCGGTGATAATGGGCGACAATTCCAAGGAAAAAGATTCAAGAATGGTGCCAAAGTCTCAACATTCAGCAAGCTTTCACTTCGGTAGCTCACCCTCAAGCGAATGGACAAGTGGAGGTAACTAACAGGATCCTCATTCAAGGATTAAAGACCAAGTTGGGTGCTCAGAGGGGAAACTGGGTGGAAGAGCTACCAGGCGTCCTGTGGGCCTATCGAACCACACCTAAGACAGCGACAGGAGAGACTCCCTTTAGTTTGGTATATGGGGCGGAGGCCGTTATTCCGGTCGAAGTTTTGTTGGATAGCGCTCGGGTAAAAGCATACGAGCCAGATCAGAACCAACTTATCCGAAGCACCGAATTAGATCTGGTGGAGGAAAGGCGGGAGATGGCCCGGAGGCGAGCGGAATTTTACAAGCAGAGAGTTCAGCGAGCCTTTAATAAGAAAGTGGTGCCTCGGAGATTTCAAGAAGGAGATTGGGTTTTGCGTAAGGTCAATCCCGCTGGAGATCCTGGAAAGTTGGCTCCCAACTGGGAGGGACCCTACGAGATAACGCGCTGCGTAGCAGGGTCAGCATATTATCTGAAAGACGACCAAGGCAAAGAGCTTCCACGACCTTGGAACGCCCTTCACTTGAAGCTCTTTCACACTGTATGAGAAATATGAAATAGAAAAGGAGAAATTATGAAACTCAGAGGGGGTGTTTATTGAATTGATTATATCAATTAAATGCCAAGTGCTCTCTAAATTTCATTAAGGGGTTATTTACAAGGGCAATACGGTATTACCAATGAGTATTGAAGGAGAAACAGAAAAACAGAAAGGAAATTCCCGTTTCAAAATGAGATATTGTATTACAGCTTAAATCGTTCAGGAGGATAACGTTTGAACCCAGCCTCCCAATTTAAAGAAAATGAAGGATAAGTTGGAGGAGGCAATCCCTGGGCGGCATATTGTCTAACTGCGTCATTAAATCCGTCCTGATAAGTGGCGCGCATTAAAATAACGAGTCGCTCCTGGCGGTTCGGGCGGTCAGGGCTTCGTTCTCGATGCTGCCTCTCGCACTTTTCTTGTTGTTCGCGAAGATTTCGACGCACGTCCACATAGCGCCGTGACACCTCCATAATTGCGTCAGCCAGAGTGGAAACATCATCGGCTCGAGAACTTTGGTCCTGCTGCACAAGATGCGTCATCTCCACCATATTCCGATGCATAGAGGCCGAAATCCCTTCCACCGCTTCGGAATAAGATCTGGTCCGGACGAGTTCAGTGTTCATCCTCTGAAGGGAAGTCTCTTGCCTGCGTAGACGGGCATGAGCATGCGCCCAGGAATTTATAAGGAGGAGTTTTCTTGTACCTCCTTACACAAGTGGGTGCGAGGTCCCCTATCTTATCTTGTGCTCGTTGGTATTGAACTTGAAGGCGGCGATGGTGTCCGTCTGTTGCTTCCCCTTGAGGAGCTCTGCTACCGCCCTTGAAGATGTATAGCTCTTGAGCCAAGGATGATTCCGTGTCAAGAGAACTTGATGGGATTTCCTGCTGAAGGACAAGTGGCCGCCCGGACGTGATTGCGCCTTTAATCGCGATAATGTCGGCATCTTGAATTTGTTGGTGGGTTAATTGCTTGATAGAAGTTGTTCTCGGCTCTGAGCATTCGCCAAGTCTTCCCGTTGCTGCCGTTCCCATTCTTGGGCTTGAGCCCGGTATTGGTGAAGGGAACGATCCAACTCTCGGTGGTTGGTCAGGGCCTACATACCGGTTGAGGAGAAAAGAAATGGTGATTAAACAAAGATAAGGAAATTGACTAAGAAAGCGTGCAGTCCAAAGCGTGGACGCAGCCTTCCATACAGTCATCTCCTCTAAGTTCAGGATCCGAAGACTCCTGGGAGAAAGGGAAGAAGATGGGACAGATGACGTCGAAGGGTGAATTTCACCTGCAAAGGGGAGAATGGAGGCGGTATTCATTGGTGGAGAACGGAGAGAGGGAGGAGTCTCATTCAAAGGCCCATGGAAGTGGTGGTCAAGGATGGCATATCCGAGATGCGGGAGAATGGCGTCGCATTTGTCGGAGGTGAAGTCGGAAGGAAAAATCGAAGGAGGCTGATCGGAGGAGGGTCAAGAAGATGAGATGATGAGCACGGTCGGGAAGCCTTCAATGAGAATTTTAGAAGTAGAAGGCTCGATTAGGGTCTACAGGAAGAGGAGGACTCTTGAGGCGATAAGCGAAGGGGAGGTTGGCGTGAAGGAATGTCAACCGCCATGGGTTCGAGAGGAAGGAATAGCCGGGAAGGAGAAGAAAGGCGGTATAACCTCTATTATTGGCGGACATGAAAGCACCTCCTTCCCGGATGCCTCCCGGGTTGTGGGAAGAAGAGGCGATTCACGAATATCGTTGGAGAAGGAGGCAAAGGGAAAGTTAGGGCTTATGCAGGTAGGAGGAAGTGAAGAGGGATGACCGGCTTCGCCGGGATGGGAGTAGCGAAAGTCACCGAAGGAGGAGAGGGAGAACGATGAGGTGATTCCTGTATGGTGGCGATCGAAGGAGGTGAAGAAGAAGAAGAAGCTAAGGGTTGACTGATACCCCGTTTGCGATTCGCGTAGCGGCCCGCTATTTCCTGGAAGAAGGTGGAATGCATCTCGGATATCTGAAAATAACGAAAGATGAGGAACCGGGAAGAAAAGATCGAAAAAATGAAATTTGGCGGCGGAGGAGCAAGCAGACGAAGAAGGAGGAAACCAAAAGGCGAGGGGATGAAGGTAGCAGAAGAAACGAAGGCGAAAGGGTCCCCTATAAAAGGAGGAAGAATGGGCTTGCAGCTGTTAATGGGCTTCGCGTCGGTAGTGAAAGGGAAAGAAGGATTTATTTTTCCTAAATAGCCCATTATATACAAAATGCTATCCCCGCAGAGCGGAAGTTTATCCCCGTGTGGTGGTGGAACAGAAGAACCGAGACTCCTCGATTACTATTTACTCTATTTACAAAATGCTATCCCCGCAGAGCGGAAGAACATCCGCGTGTAGTGGTGGAACGGAAGAACCGAGACTCCTCGGTTACTATTTACTCTATATACAAAATGCTATCCCCGCAGAGCGGAAGTTTATCCCCGTGTGGTGGTGGAACGGAAGAACCGAGACTCCTCGGTTACTATTTACTCTGTATACAAAATGCTATCCTCGCAGAGCGGAAGAACATCCCCGTGTGGTGGTGGAACGGAAGAACCGAGACTCCTCGGTTACTATTTACTCTATATATGAAATGCTATCCCCACAGAGCGGAAGTTTATCCCCGTGTGGTGGTGGAACGGAAGAACCGAGACTCCTCGGTTACTATTTACTCTATATACAAAATGCTATCCCCGCAGAGCGGAAGAACATCCCCGTGTGGTGGTGGAACGGAAGAACCGAGACTCCTCGGTTACTATTTACTCTATTTACAAAATGCTATCCCCGTAGAGCGGAAGAACATCCCCGTGTGGTGGTGGAACGGAAGAACCGAGACTCCTCGGTTACTATTTACTCTATATATGAAATGCTATCCCCGCAGAGCGGAAGAACATCCCCGTGTGGTGGTGGAACGGAAGAACCGAGACTCCTCGGTTACTATTTACTCTATATACAAAATGCTATCCCCGCAGAGCGGAAGAAAATCCCCGTGTGGTGGTGGAACGGAAGAACCGAGACTCCTCGGTTACTATTTACTCTATATACAAAATGCTATCCTTGAGCGAAAGAACATCCCGTGTGGTGGTGGAACGGAAGAACCGAGACTCCTCGGTTACTATTTACTCTATATATGAAATGCTATCTCAGCAGAGCGGAAGTTTATCCCTGTGTGGTGGTGGAACGGAAGAACCGAGACTCCTCGGTTACTATTTACTCTATATACAAAATGCTATCCCCGCAGAGCGGAAGAACATCCCCGTGTGGTGGTGGAACGGAAGAACCGAGACTCCTCGGTTACTATTTACTCTATATATGAAATGCTATCCCCGCAGAGAAAGTTTATCCCGTGTGGTGGTGGAGCAGGAAAGACTCCTCGGTTACTATTTACTCTATATATGAAATGCTATCCCCTTGAGCGCAAGAACATCCCCGTGTGGTGGGGGAACGGAAGAACCGAGACTCTTCGGTTACTATTTACTCTATATATGAAGTGCTATCCCTGCAGAGCGGAAGTTTATCCCCGTGTGGTGGTGGAACGGAAGAACCGAGACTCCTCGGTTACTATTTACTCTATATATGAAATGCTATCCCCGCAGAGCAGAAGTTTATCCCCGTGTGGTGGTGGAACGGAAGAACCGAGACTCCTCGGTTACTATTTACTCTATATACAAAATGCTATCCCCGCAGAGCGGAAGAACATCCCCGTGTGGTGGTGGAACGGAAGAACCGAGACTCCTCGGTTACTATTTACTCTATATATGAAATGCTATCCCCGCAGAGCGGAAGTTTATCCCCGTGTGGTGGTGGAACGGAAGAACCGAGACTCCTCGGTTACTATTTACTCTATATATGAAATGCTATCCCCGCAGAGCGAAAGAACATCCCCGTGTGGTGGGGGAACGGAAGAACCGAGACTCTTCGGTTACTATTTACTCTATATATGAAGTGCTATCCCTGCAGAGCGGAAGTTTATCCCCGTGTGGTGGTGGAACGGAAGAACCGAGACTCCTCGGTTACTATTTACTCTATATATGAAATGCTATCCCCGCAGAGCGGAAGAACATCCCCGTGTGGTGGGGGAACGGAAGAACCGAGACTCCTCGGTTACTATTTACTCTATATATGAAGTGCTATCCCCGCAGAGCGGAAGTTTATCCCCGTGTTGTGGTGGAACGGAAGAACCGAGACTCCTCGGTTATTACTTACTCTATTTATGCAAATTGCTCTCCCCGTAAAGCGGAAGATATCCCCGTGTGGTGGTGAAACGGAAGAACCGAAATTCCTCGGTTATTATTTGTTCTATGTCTCAGTTGCTTGTATTAATTAACTTTATATGATTGTATTCTTGTGCAATAGCAGAGTCGGCTCGTCTAAGGGGTCTATATACCCAGCAGATTGAAAAGACGGAAGAGCCGAAATATGCCCCAAATTACATGTAAATACAAAAGGAGTAAAGAGTAGTACAACTCAGAAGGTCCTGGAGGAAGGAGATAAACTAGGGAAGTTCGATGATACGGGAGAACTACATACTCCCAGCCATCTACAAGGAGAAACAACAAGAGAAACCCTAATACATCTAGGGTATTACTATTCTTTGTTAGGCGGAACGGATGGAGTTTCTTTCTTGTGATCGGGGTTGCGATGGTGATAAGAGCTTCAAGAAGATTTGCTTGGACAGTTCTTTTTTGGACCCGATCAGTTGTTGGCGCAGGGAACGATTGTTGGCGGAGGTTTCCTCTAGCTGTTGTTGTAAACACTTCACTTGTTCCTCCAAAATGACTATGTACCAGTGGTCATTTATCTGTTCTTTAGAAGGTGAGGAACTGCTACCTTGTTCCGATATTCTGTCCATGACAAGCCAAGGAAAAAGGAGAATGGTGGAAACTATCAGGTAAAGGTCGGTGGATTTTTATAGCCATGAAGGGGAGGAATGCATTTATTGGTAGAAGAGGTAGGGACCATAAATGCCAGAAAAGAAAGGGAAACGTGGAGGCGGTAGTGGGAAGGTCGACGGGAAGACAACCGTAATTAAGAGGGTCCGAATCCCTGAGAACTGACAGAAAAGTGTGTGTTCGGATTCGGGTACCATCCTTCTGAAAACAGAAACCTTACTTCTACAGAAAAAAGACGAAAGCAGATATCGTTTTCCTTCTTTGTTTCATTAATATACTTGAAATAATTACATTGGCTTGATTTATACAGACTTTCCCCGATTACTCTTGACAGATGAGACGGGAGATGTCTCTTTGGGGGGAGAAGGAGCCAATATGACTCGGAAACGCTCGCCTTGAGGTGGAGGAAGAACTGGTGGACCTTCATCGAAAGGGGAAGGACGAGTCTCATTGAAAGGAACGCACGGCAGCCAATCTTTGGCGGAAGTGGGGAAGATCGCGGCGCATGAGGATCTCCCACCGTATACTCTCACGTGAAGGGAGGATTCCACACTGTTGCGGAGGGAAAGGAGCGCGGAAGGATCTCTCATTGGAGGGGTGGGAGTTGGACCGGAAGGCGGAAAAGGTAGGGGATGGAAGACTGAAGTGGCGGTTGACTGGGTCTCCGAATCTGCATCATCCTCAGAGACCCAGTCCTGTATTTCAAAAGATTCTGATTCCGAAGAAATTTCAATGGGATGCCCTGCTGAAGCCATGATGGTAAGATAACAAGACGAAGACAAGGGGGACGAAGGATTTATAATGGAAGGAGAATGGCGAAAAAGTTCTGGGGAAGGGGGAGAAGACGAAGAGGCTGGCATCTTTTCCGAAGCAGGAGGAAGGATAGGGAAAATCAACGGGCAAAAGGCCATTTAAAGTGACGTCCGAACCAAAATCGGGGCGGATATGGATACTAGTAGGCAAAATCCTGTAAGAGAGCCCCCGAACCAGCCAGGCGATGGCGTTATATGGTACGGGTAAAGAAATGACAAGGGGAAGCTCAAAATTGGTCTAGAAACCCCGACTCGTTAGGGAACCCGCAAGGACCGTGATGGATAGACATATTGATAAAAGTCAGCTCTTAACAGTAAAGAAAAAGTTATTACGTAAAAAGACGATCTGGAGGTTACAGTTCAAATCGTTCGGGGGAACAATTAGCCAACGCCGATACAGGATCTAAGTAGCTAGTGTTCGCGCCAGGAGGCGGATATCCTTGTTCAGCGTTTTGAGCCACAACCCCCTCGAAACCTAATATGAACAAGTCTACTCCCTTCTTGACATATCTGCTCTTGAGGTCAGCTTCCTGCTCCTTCATTTGACTTTGACACTGGGCTAGGTGGGCTCGACTGTCCGCCAGTTCAATCGCCAGAGCATCTTTCTCGGTGGCCGCCTGTATGGCCCGCTGACCCAGAGCCGAAAGAGCTTCATGATATTCTTGATGAAGAAGGGCTTGCTGCTGAGCCATCGTGGACAAGGTTTGAGGAAGAGCTGCCACCAGGGAAGAGAGCTCCGCGCACTTCTCTGTACAAGATTTCCTGGTGGCCTCCCAGGCTTGACGCTCCAATTGGAGCTTGGAGCGCTCCTGCTGAAGCTGTAGGATGGTGGTTGAGGATTTTGCAGAGTCAATCATGGCATCTCCCAGGTGCCCTTTATACTCCCTCGCCACGCCAATTCATCTATCTCATTGCGACTCACTAGCGGAGGAAAATCCTCGCTCAATTCCTCATTCTTCCGCTGCACTCTTCTTTCTCACTCTGGAGCAGAGCCACTCGCATCATTGCGTCTTCGCATTGGCCCCTCATATCCTTTTCTTTCGCCTCTTGCTCGCTCAGTTGCTGGACGAGCTTTTTCTGTTGAGACACGGCGGCAAAGTGGCGAGTCTCCACGGTTGATTGGAATCGGGCCAGATGGGTTATCATACTACTATATTGGGTGGCGGCCTGAAGAAGAACAAGCTATTGGTACACGCCAGTATATGAAAATAGGCAAGGTGAAGAAGAAACGAAGAAACAATAGATACCTCCGCCAGTAGTTTGCCTACTTGTTCACAAGGGGCCTGTACGCCCGATTGATTGAAGAACTTCACCTCCGAAGGATGCCGAATTTTGATGGGATCCTAATGTGGCCCTCGGAGGAACGGGAATAGAGGGTCTTCCCCTTGGAGGCGGAAGGTCCGATACGACGAAGGGGAACAGGAGCCGCTCTCGGGTCGGAAGGTTTGGGAGCGGGGGGAAGTTCTGTAGGAGAGGATGGGGGCGAATTCTGGGCAGATGGGGAAGAATGTAAAAAATGGGAGGGGGAATCCTCTCCGTGAGGGGATGAAGAAGGGGCAGGGGAAGTATTGCCTCCTCTCCTGGGTTCATAAATGGCTAGGGAACGAGACTCTAGCTGGTCCGAAGATGAGGGAGGAAGAGCCGAGGAACTCGAGGCTCCTTTCTTAATAAGCCGTAGCTTTTTACGAGGAGATGATGGAACTGCGGTTGATTTACCTCTTTTGGTCGAGGTTTTCTTCTTCTTCTCGGCCTCAATCGCCTCCCCTTCTACCAAAGCCTTCTGCATCAGGTTATCTGCAAGGTATGTTGTCAGGAAAGATGAATAACGCAGAAATGAAGTCCTATTGCCAGTTAAATAACACCCTACCTACAGCAACCGAAGTCGTCAGAGGTAGAGGAGATAATCCAAAATGACGCAAGAGGGGGGTCTCTAGCAGCTGGTTCGAACAGTAGTGCAGCTCTCCTAAAACTTTATACACCTCCGGGAAAGGACATTTGGTCCTCATGTCCCGGAAGGAAGGTAATTCGGGAAGGTCTACCTTCCAAGTATCAGAATAAGGTAAAGACTCAGGAAGTTGTACAAAAAAGTATAGTGCTTCCCAGCCCTTGTGGGAAGTAGGCAGGTTCACCAGAAATTGGCGATCGAGCGACTAGACAAATAGAAGAGGCACGAAGACTTTAATTGGAAGAAGCAATGGAATAGTTCTGGGGTCAAAGGGAGGTTCAAATGTTGGAACACTATATGGGCTCCCGATAGAATTCGGAAGGAGTTGGGGGTGAATTGGTTCAGGGGTAGTCCATAGAAATCTAGCAGGTCCAAATAGACCGAGGGTACCGGCAGGGATAGGTCGTTAAGAAATTGTTCGGAGAAAAAGGTGTCGAGGCCAGAGGAGGGTTGTGAGGTCGATGTATTTTAGTTGTGAGCGGCATTTTATAGAGGGGCTATGTAGTCGTTCTTAATGTTAAAGAAGTAATGGTTGCAATCTAACCGAGTTATGGTGTGTTCGCAGGCGTGCAGGTGGAAGGGTGGTCCTAGGAGCCATGGGCGTTAAACTAAGCGAGCACTTACTCGGGAAAGGGAGAATCGCGTGAGAAGGGAGGATCGAATCGCAAACACCGCCGTGAAAATCGCGAAGAAGAAGAAGAACAGATCGGATTGTTAGGCACGCTAAATGATACCTAAGAGGAGAAGGTGGAGGTTTATATAGGGTTTCCCGTGACGATTCAATTTCACGGAGAGAGAAGGAGAAGCGGAGCCCATGGGCCCATCAGGTCGCCTCGAGGGCACACAAAGGAGTTATAAAGGAAAAGGTGGATTCAAACGGAGGAATGAAGAATAGGGCATAAACTTTACGCACATTTGGAAAGTCAAGCTTATAACCCGCTTGACTATTTTTGAGGTTGACTAATGATACTCGGTACTTTTTCTACCTAATTCCCAATAGAAGAGTTAGCGGTGACACATGACCCATCCCCAAAACACCGGTTCAAAAGGGAAAAGGAAAGCATTGGCGAGAGTTAGACGAAGCCATTGACACGGGCGAGAGTTATCAGAAGCCATTGACACGGGCGAGAGTTAGACGAAGCCATTGACATGGGCGAGAGTTATCAGAAGCCATTGGCACGGGCGAGAGTTATTAGAAGCCATTGACACGGGCGAGAGTTATCGGAAGTAATCGACACGGGTGCAAGTACCAGAGGTCATCGGCACGGGCAAGTAGAGCTATCGGCCTGGCGAATGCTAGAAACAAGGGACGCAGTGGAAAAGAGGTGGAAGGCACTTCGCTAGACAGAGGACTAGGGCCGGTTCAACTAGGCAAGTCCAGAAGCCAATGGGATGGAGGAAGGGTCAACTCAACCTAATCGACGCGAAAGAAGTTTGGTACGGGAAAAAGGAGAATTGGTTCGGTTTAAGGAGAAACCCTAAGGCTAGGTCACCTATGGTATAGGGGCCTAAGTTAACTTCACCCAAAGCAGAAGGGTGAGGGAAACAGTTTAACCTCGTCGCCTGAAAAAGTAAAGGGAAAGGTGCTATGCAACGGCTTGGGGGGCCCCACGCAATATTCAGGGGAGTCCTCGTTCCTCATATTTGTAACAAAATTATTCTCCAGGAAGAGGGGGTGGCCACGTGTACGATGGAGATAATCCGCGACGTTACGTTGAAGGAGGAGGGAAGATAAAAGAGGGAGAAGAAGGCAAAGGGAAAAGGATGGATCCACAATCATTCGCATCCAGCAAGAGAGAAGAGGAGACGAGAGAAAAGGAAGAACGGTCTCGCCGGAGAAGGAGGACGGAGATCTGCTGTTTGTTAAGTCTCTTGTATTTTCCTCATCTTGTAACATCATTGTAAGAGGTCCTTTCTCCTCCACCTTCGAAAACTTGCTTTCCGTAAAGGAGGATCTTCATAGTGAAAGTGCTTAGGCACCGCATCTGGTGAGAAACCTCACCCCCGTGGAGTAGGAATCCTTATTCCGAACCATGTTACATCTCGTGTCTGAATCTCGATTGCTGGTATCGGGTTTTCGCGTTTCGTCTACTTCATTTTCTTATTCTTTACTGATCGCTGCCGGGGGAGAATATTCCGAGACCTCCCTCATCGCTTCGTCGCCTTGAAAACGGAGCGAACGGATTTTTCCCCAGCACCCGCATCATTTAGCGACGATATTTATAAATTCGTCGCCAATAATAGCAGTCGAATTTGCCACACAACTGGTATTTAGCGACGAAATAAATAAATATTTGTTGCAAACTATTCAGTTGATTGGCCAGTCGAGTGAACTCGATTCTGTGGCCTGACAATTTTTGTTTTAACGATGAAAATTTAAATTTTCATCGCTAAGATAATAAATATTAGTGACGAATAAAAATATTTCGCCGTTAATATCTGTGGAAAAATCCTCCCTTGTGTTGATTCTTCCATCTTCTCTGTGCGACTTCCTCTCTTTCGATGATTCTCCTGCTCCCCGGTGATTCTCTGACTCGTGCTTCGACTTCTCTCCTCGTCGACCCGACTCCCTAGCTTCCGCGCGCGCACGACTTCTCTTCTCCGGCAACGAGAAGGAAGAGCTTTATCTCGGTTGTCTAACTCCGATGACAGTTTCGGCCTCCTATTGGCCTCCTTCTCTAGCTCCGGCTTCTTCTCGGTGTTGTCTCAAGCTCATCCTTCGATGTGAAGACTTAGATTTATCCGAATTTTTTCTTCAAGGTTTTAAAATACATTTAGGTTTTTTTTTATATTGTTGTTATGATTAGATGATAAATTTAGGGTTTTGTTATACTCATATGATGAATTTAGGATTTTGTTAGGGTTTAAGATTATTGTAGATTATACATACGGTTGTTATAGTTTTGTTAGGGATCTGATGATGATTTAGGTTTTTTTTTATCATTTAGATTTGGACCTATTCATGGTAGTCAAGAAGTAACTTATTGCTTAGATGATAAATTTAAAGATATGTTGTCAATTAGATGATGATTTTAGGATTATTTTGCGATTAGAGGATAAGTTTAGGGTTTTCTTATTCTTAGATTATAATGTTCGATGATAAACATAGAGTTATAATGAAAATTGTAGGTTATGTTGTGTGAGGTTTAAATTATAAATTTTTTGATTATTTTGTATGTGATAACTAAATTTAAGTTGCTAAATTCCTTTTATTGAAAATTAACATAAAAATTATTTTATATATGTTTAATCAGGGTTTAAAAATATGGATAAAAGTTGAATAACGATTCAGAATCGAATTAGTCCTGAATATATAAATGGGTTGAATCAGTTTATAAAGATTGCAGAAAATTATATGATCAGTCTGAATTTATCGAAAATTCGTTGTCCATGTCGATGGTGTAGCAATTTGTTTCAATATGAAATAGATTATGTGTGAGGATATCTTTATAGGTGAGGATTCGATAGATTATATAAAGTCTGAAATTTTCATGGAGAAACTACATCATTTGGTAGCTAGTATAAATATTGTCAATCGAGATGGAAATGATTTTGATGTTGAAGTAGATGATTTCGAAGACGATTTTGAAGACATATTTACTGATTTACGAAATGCAGAAAATCTAAACAACAATGAGCCTCAATCAGATGATATCAATGTAAATACAAATGCAAATGATTGTAGACGAAGTTACACTTCAATGTTGGAAGAAGCAAAAAAAGAACTGTATCACAATTGTACTAATTTTTCGGGTTTCAATTTTATAGTGAAGCTAATGTTGTGAAGGTGTTAAATGGTTGGAGCAATAAATCTTTTGATATGTTACTTCAGTTATTGCAAGAGGCATTTCCTAAATTGAATGTGATTCCAAACTCTTATTATGATGGCAAAAAATTATTAAAAGAGTTAGGATTGACATATGAGAAGATACATGTCTATAATAATGATTGTATATTATTTTGGGATGAACACAAGAATAAGGATGCATGTCCAGTGTACAAGGAGCTCAGATACAAGTACGAAGGGATGAATAAGAAAAAGAATCCTCAAAAAATTCTTCGATATTTTCCTCTGAAACTAAGACTTAAGCAGTTATTTATTTAGAAGCATACGACTAAAAAGATGAGATGACATAAAGAAAAGTGAGTTGAAACAGATGGTGTATTAAGACACCAGCTGATAGTGAATCATGGGAAGAATTTGCCAATGCACATGAACTATTTACATGTGATCCACGAAATATTCGCTTAGGGTTGGCTACTAATGGGTTTAATCTATTTGGAAACATATCAAATGCTTATAGTATGTGACCAGTTATACTGGTGAATTATAATTTTCCACCATGGAAAATGATGAAGCCACCATATATGATTATGTATCTTTTAATTCCTGGGCATAAATTGTAGGATGTTTGAGGCCGCTAGAGGGGGGGTGAATAGCGTCGTGATCGTTCGTTGATGGAATTCGTTGCGTGATCGTCTCTACAATTTCGTTAGTACGCAGCGGAAATGGAAATAATACAATAACGAAATACGACAAACACAACAAGAACACGAGTATGTAACGTGGTTCGGAACCGCACGGTTTCTACTCCACGGATCGAGCTCTACAAGCTCTAGTGATGCACACACAACCACTAATAAACACTCCTTCTCGGAACAATCCGGAGGCGGAGAAACCTCGTACAAGATGATTACAACAATAATCAAATAGATACAAGCAAATACGATAATGAAATACAAATGCAAGTAAAGGAAAACACTTTACAAGAGCTTTTGATTGCTTGATCTTTAATTGCCTTGAACTAGCTTTGAAGGACTGGAAAGCACCAACTTTCCCCTTCAATTTCGCCCAAGAAAAATCGCTTTATTTTCCTCCATCACGAGCTCCTTATATAGCTTCAACCTGTGCTGGAAAAAGTCGATCAGTCGACTGATCAGGACCATCAGTCGACTGATGTCACTGTTGTCGTGAGACAATGGCTAGATCCACGCTGGATAAGTCCAACGGATATACCATCAGTCGACTGATCATACCCATCAGTCGACTGATGGAGTCCTCACTCGACCAGTCGAGTCTCGACTCCATTCTATGGCCGAATTCCTGAGCACCAATCGACTGATCACACGATCACGATCGCTGAGCCATCACCGACCGCCCACCTCCGCAAATGATCGCTAGGCCACTTCCCATAGTCAAACCCTAGTTGACTCGGGCCAGTCGACTGCCACATGGCACAAGTCGACTGGCACACCTCAAACATGAGGTTTTAGCCCAAGTATGGTTCCCCCATACTTGCTAGACCACCCTTAGCCTAGACCTAAGCCTTCTAGCCACCTCCATCGGCCTCACGCCTCTCGGATCCCTCCAAGTCATCCATGACTTGTTCATCCATCGCGCTAGCATCTAGGTGCTTCCATCGACTATGTCATGCTAACAGTATCTACACCGCCAAGGCACATTGGACTTATGCCGCCAAGACTCCACTTGGACTTTACGCCGCTAACCATTGGACTTATGCTGCCAAGACTCCCGCTTGGACTTTACGCCGCCAATATCAAACCCCTTGGACTTTCCAAATGCCAAGACTCAAGCTTGGACTTTCCCTTGCCAACCCATGTTGGGCTTTCCATGCCAAGTACTCAAGACTTGGACTTTACCTTGCCAAGACCCATGCTTAGACTTTCCATTGCCAAGACCCATGCTTGGACTTTCCAAATGCCAAGTGTCCCACTTGGACTTCCCATGTCAAGTACTCAAGACTTGGACTTTCCCATGACAATTACATTGTCATATGTTTTTGTCGAACATTAAAACATCACTCGAGTCAAACTTGAGTCCTGGTCAATCGAGACCTGGGCCGATTGCACCAACAATCTTTCCCTTTTTAATGTTTGACAAAAACCAAACAAAAACACTGAGTTAGAACACTAACTCAAATCCCTTACCAATTATCCCAAATTGGTAATCTTAAACATTCTCCAAATGTTCTCCCCCAAACATTCTCCCCCTTTTTGACTAACATCAAAAAGGTTTTCTCTCCAAGGAGGTCAATGTCTCATGTCCCAATAAGATCTTACAATCTCCCCCTTGGTCCAAAATACCTAGGATGCCTACCATCTTCCTAGTGATAAGTCCCATATCACTCAAGAGAGGCAATCCTATTCACTCTCCCAATTTCAAAATTGGGTCTCTCAAAAAGCCCATCAATTTCCCAATTGATGATACTCTCCCAATAACTTCTCCTCTTCAAGGAGAAAAACACATCCATCATTCCAAGATGGATACCTCCCCCAAAAGGCTTACTCCCCCTTGACCATTGCACCAACAATGTCCTTGGGAAGTCCCTAAGCCCATAGGAACTCTAAACCATCAAAATTAAGGTTAGAAATTCAACATTGAACTTTCCAACACCTTAAAATTGATACAAACCCTAAACACCTCTCTTAATCCATATCCAATGGATTTTCACCCTTTATAATGCTTCCCAAAGCATATCCTAGGGTTAACAGTGGTTAGGGACCTTAACCGCAGTTGAACACGGGCTAACCAAACCTAGTTTTCCCAAAATCAGCCTTGGCAATGACTCACTACGATCGATTTATCACCGATCGCCACTCAGGCTGATCGATAATAAAATTCTTGAATTTCAGCTATCAGAATTGAATTTTAGAAAATCATAAATAATTATACGTATATCAAAGAATCACGAAATTTGGTACGTATAATACCTATGACCAATACAATGGTTGAAAAATATTTGAAAATTATTTTACCCATAAAATAGTGAAATTGGCACAAAGTTCAAAACCATTGAAATTTTCAATGTTTTGGCCCTACTTTGTATCAACTTCATCAATGGTGATTGCTATCAAAAGATAGACTTCACTAAGGTTTTTCAAAAAAATTTTAAAATGTTTTCAAAACTCTATTTTGGATCATATCCCTTGGGCTCTAAGTATATGACTTGTACACAAGCTTTCCCAATGATCCACATGTTGGTTAAAGATGAGTTTTAGTTTATCTAGATGCAAAGACTATGCACCTTGAACTTAACTCATATCCTAGCATCTTACATGTATCTAAGGTATATAAATACACATACATGTCAATTGGATGTGAGATGTGGGTTTTGGTTCATTTAATCTAGGGTTTCATGCATTTTCTAAGGCAACCCTACTTGATTCCCTTATAAATGGGACTCCAAGTCATGTCATAGTCCTTAAATCAATTTTCAATCAAGTTAATGCATGAATGTATGATCATGGCATAAATAATAGCATTATTAAAACATGGCCAATGATAATGATGTCATGGCATATGATAAAATCTAAAAACACATGACATTTAAAACCTTAATCCTAAAACATGAACATGACATATAAAATGATTAAAAGTAAGCATGATGTCATGACATGTTATATGGCAAACAAAGCATGACATATAAAATATATAGGTATAATAATACCTAAATTTTAATTTTAATTGCCATTTGATATACTTAATCATATTTTTCCATATTTCTACTTTTCTCCCAAGTGTGCCAAAAACCCAAAATGGCACACCAACCTCTAAACCTAAATTGTGTCAATTTGATCATTTTATTAAACTTCTCAAATAATATTGGCACATCCTTTACGTATTGCTAAATCTATTTCCATGTATATTACTATGTTGAAAATAACTGAAATACACCTTTGCCATGGTTGAGTTAACTACCCATCCAATCAAGGTTGGTACATTCTAACCCATTTAACGTGAATCAATCATGCTCTTTGGAACCCAAAATCTATTTGAGCTCATTGAATTAATTAGGTATTCCTTAGGGATAACCTCCCTAGATACCTTCCTAATGACCCTCCTAGGCTTGTTAGCCTTGGTCATTGTGGTCTTACCTAGGTTGACTCTAGAGGTAACTCCCCTTGCAACCTTCTTAGTGGCTTCCTTAGGTTTCCTTGAAACCCTAGCCACTAGGCACACCTTGTCAAATGGAACACTATGGTAAGCCACCTTAGGCTTAGGTTTGTGACCCAAACCTTGATTGCCCTTGGTTGACTTTTGTCTTTTGGGTCCTAGATGTCGACTTTGAGATCTTGACCCTTGAAATTGATTTTGTACCTTATTTAGGGTCTTTTATAGTTTTTCAAGCCTTGATCTTAAGGCTTGGTTCTCTAATTCTAATTGCCCAAATGATTTTTGATTAGGTTTTTGGGCATTACCATTCACCTTAGACATATGTCTACCCTTATTGGGATTGATACCTAAATGGTTTTCGATTTTCTTAATTGCTTTCTTAGGAATGACATTTCTAGGGACATTAGTCCCAAATTTCTCCTTCTTTGAAATAGATCTAGAGTTATCATTCCTAGCATGCTTTGATTCATGAGTAATAGCAAAGTTATTTGAATTAATTCTAGCATGCTTTTGCTTAGAATTTAAAGAATGAGCATTATGAAAATATACCTTAGGGTTTGCCTTAGTAGCTCCCCCTACTTGTGATGCTCCTTCTTGAGTCTTTTTGCTCCCCCTAGGACATTGATTTCGGTAATGCCCCGGTTGTTGACATCTGAAGCAAATGATGTGCTCCTTGTCTTTAGGTGATGGGGAACCGACATCCTTTGACTTTTGTTGACTTTTAGGTGCCGGAGGAGCCTTCTTAACCTTCTTTGAGCACTTGCTCTTGTAGTGCCCATATTTCCTACACTCAAAACACAATATATGGATTTTATTTGAAATTAGAGTGTTTGAGTTACCTAAGTTAATTGAGACCGGAATTGGAGCTTCTTCATCTTGACTAGATGTCGAAGCTTTCTCTTGTTGCTCCGGAGTGGAAATTCTTTCCTCCCCCTCAATCCTAGAGGTGGAGGTGTCTTCTACTTCTTCTTCCACCGATCCAGAAGTTGACTCCTCTTCAACTTTCGATTCCTCACTTGCTCGTGAGGAAGATGAACTCTCTTCATCCTCTTCCTTATCTTCTTTTACTTGTGCCAAGTGGGGCTTCTCATTGAACTTGGCTAATTTGTCCCATAGCTCCTTGGCATCAAGATATTCACCTAGCCTAGACAAAACATCATTAGGTATCAAATCTTCTAAAAGTTTTGTTACCTTAGCTTCGGTTTTGAATTTTTGTCATTGCTCTTGGGTCCATTTCTTCAACTTGAGGATTTGTCCCTTCCTATCCCGAGGGGGTTCAAAACCTTCTACGAGGATGAACCAATCCTCTATATCCATCATAAAGAATGTCTCCATTCTTGTTCTCCACGCCGAAAAGTCTTCTTAATCATATGGCGGTGGAGTGTTAATGTCCCATCCAAGCTTGTTTTGGAATTCCATCTTCCCTCTAGCCTTTTAGCTCCCGGCGGTTAATTCGTAGAAGAGCCCCGGGCTCTGATACCAATTGTAGGATGTTTGAGGCCGCTAGAGGGGGGGGGGGTGAATAGCGTCGTGATCGTTCGTTGATGGAATTCGTTGCGTGATCGTCTCTACAATTTCGTTAGTACGCAGCGGAAATGGAAATAATACAATAACGAAATACGACAAACACAACAAGAACACGAGTATGTAACGTGGTTCGAAACCGCACGGTTCCTACTCCACGGATCGAGCTCTACGAGCTCTAGTGATGCACATGCAACCACTAATAAACACTCCTTCTCGGAACAATCCGGAGGCGGAGAAACCTCGTACAAGATGATTACAACAATAATCAAATAGATACAAGCAAATACGATAATGAAATACAAATGCAAGTAAAGGAAAACATTTTACAAGAGCTTTTGATTGCTTGATCTTTAATTGCCTTGAACTAGCTTTGAAGGACTGGAAAGCACCAACTTTCCCCTTCAATTTCGCGCAAGAAAAATCGCTTTATTTTCCTCCATCATGAGCTCCTTATATAGCTTCAACCTATGCTGGAAAAAGTCGATCAGTCGACTGATCGGGACCATCAGTCGACTGATGCCACTGTTGTCGTGAGACAACGGCTAGATCCACGCTGGATAAGTCCAACGGATCTACCATCGATCACCGATCATACCCATCGATCGATGGAGTCCTCACTCTCGACCGGTCAGTCTCGACTCCATTCTGGCAGAATTCGAGCACCCGGTCGGTGATCACACGATCGGTCATTGCTCAACCATCGATCATTGCCCACCTCGGCGATCGACTACTAGGCCACTTCCCATAGTCAAACCCAAGTTGACTCAGGCCAGTCGACTGCCACATGACACAAGTCGACTGACACACCTCAAACATGAGGTTTTAGCCCAAGTATGGTTCCCCCATACTTGCTAGACCACCCTTAGCCTAGACCTAAGCCTTCTAGCCACCTCCATCGGCCTCACGCCTCTCGGATCCCTCCAAGTCATCCATGACTTGTTCATCCATCGCGCTAGCCTCTAGGTGCTTCCATCGGCTATGTCATGCTAACAGTGTCTACACCGCCAAGGCACATTGGACTTATGCCGCCAAGACTCCGCTTGGACTTTACGCCGCCAACCATTGGACTTATGCTGCCAAGACTCCCGCTTGGACTTTACGCCGCCAATATCAAACCCTTGGACTTTCCAAATGTCAAGACTCAATCTTGGACTTTCCCTTACCAACCCATGTTGGGCTTTCCATGCCAAATACTCAAGACTTGGACTTTACCTTGCCAAGACCCATGCTTGGACTTTCCATTACCAAGACCCATGCTTGGACTTTCCAAATGCCAAGTGTCCCACTTGGACTTCCCATGCCAAGTACTCAAGACTTGGACTTTCCCATGACAATTATATTGTCATATGTTTTTGTCGAACATCAAAACATCACTCGAGTCAAACTCGAGTCCTGGTCAATCGAGACCTGGACCGATTGCACCAACATAAATCACCTGGCAAAGAGATAGATGTATACCTACGACCTTTGATAAATGAACTAAAGGAGCTATGAGATGACGGGATGGAAGCATATAATGCATCAACTGAACAGGTATTTCAATTACATGCTGTTGTGACGTGGACCATTCACAACTTTCCAGCATATGGAACAGTTTCTGGATGGAGCACAAAGGGCTATAAAGCATATCCAATATGTCTGAATGAACTGAAATTTCAAGGATTAAGGAGTAAAATATGCTACACATGTCACCGTCGATTTGATTATGCAACACCCATGGCGTAGAAATAAAGATTTCAATGGAAAGGTTGAAAAAGAAGGACCACCACGAGTAATGAATGAATATGAGATTTTAACGTAGTTAGACACATTACCCCAAGTGACATTCAGTAAACATCCTTCATTCAGTAAAAAATGGTAGCGATCTTTGGATGATACAAATTGGGTAAAGAAGTCTATATTTTTTGAGTTACCATATTGGTCAGATTTAAAGTTGAGACATAATTTAGATGTGATGCATATTGAAAAGAATGTCTGTGATGCTTTAATTAACACATTATTAAATATAGATGGAAAGTCAAAGGACACTCTCAAAGTAAGATTAGACTTGCAGGATATGGGGATAAGGAGTGAGTTGCATTTATAGTCGGTAGGAGACAAATTCAGGAAACCATATGCAAGTTACACATTGACATTGGAAGAAAGGCGTGAATTTTATCAATTTTCAAAATCTGTGAAGTTTCAAGATGGTTATGCTGCTAATATATCTAGACATGTGAATGCAAATGAAAGAAAGATATATGAACTAAAATCACATGATTGTCATGTATTGTTGCAAAGAATACTTCTAGTTGCTGTATGTAAATTTTTCCCAAAAGGCATATGTAACACACTAATTGAGTTATGTGATTTCTTCAAAAAGATCACTGTAAGATCTTTACACACAATAAACATATGTAGAATGGAGGAGCAAATAATTTTGATATTATGTAAGATGGAATGGATATTTTCTCCTACATTTTTTGAGATTATGGTTCATTTGACAATTTATTTACCTCATGAAGCCATGTTGACTGGGCCAATTTCATCACGATGGATGTATCCCTTTGAGCGATATTTGGGAAGACTAAAAAATATATGTTCATAATAAAGCATGACTTGAAGGATCTATTGTAGAGGGGTATATTGTAAATGAGACATTGACTTTCAGTTCATTATATATGAGTTAGATTGAGACAAACTTTTCTAGGCCGGAACGGAATAAAGATGTTCAACCATCAATATGCAAATTAAATGTTTTCTCACAGGAAACAAGAGTCTTTGGCAACCAACAAAGTCTGAAATTACCATTGTTGTTGTTTAAGAAATCACATTGGTACATTCTGAATAGTTGTAAAGAAGTCGACCGATATCGAAAGTAAGTGTTTACATTAAGTTATTACTTTAATTCTATTATATTAATAGATTTTTAATTGATTACGTTTTTATACAGTGAGCATCTGCAACTTATGTCCCAAAAGGTTCATGCTGATCAAGTTATTCAATATCACAAGCGAGATTTTCCACTGTGGTTTAGGGATAAAATTGTAGCACTAAATTTTTTTACAAATTCAGAGATTGATGCATGCAAACTCGACCTCAAATCTCACGACGAAGACCATCGAGGACTCGAAGTGCATGCTCACGCTCAATGTCGGTAAGTGCACGGATGTCGTCAAGTAATAAAGAATATCTATCCCACAGGGACTGAGATTTTGAGTATCGGTTTGTCCAGTGGATGTGTTGTTTGTTCGGATTGGTAATCTGAGGGTTCACGAATGAGAGGTCGTCAGTGGTCCGAACTCAGTACGGTGTCACACGGAAGAAGAGAAAAGTTGCTACAAGGATTTGGATTGGATTCTAGGACTTCGATTTCGTTTGTGTGTTGCAGAATATGCAATCAATTGAATGTATCTAGATTTTCTAGCTAGGGTTTTGTGGAAAGGACATCATACACTATAGTCCGAGGATGCTGAATCGATCCCTGCAATGAGCCGAAAACGAGACACATTACTGACTCTATCGCATCCTTCTATCCACAGTTGCAGGTAATGAGGCCAACCTCTAGGTTCCTCCTAATATCCCCTAAATCTTGTTGGTGCAATCGGCCCGGGTTGACTCGAGTTTGACTCGAGCAGTATTTTGATGATAGACAAAACTTATGACATGGGATTGTCATAGGAAAGTCCAACATGGAGTTGGCATGGAAAATCCAAGCATGGGGCTTGGTGTGGAAAAGTCCAAAGCATTGCAAAGCCGTGCGCTTGGTGCTTAGTGAGAAATGCATTGCGAAGCCATGCGCTTGGTGCATTTGGGAAGTCTTGAGGACTTAGCAAGTTCACTAGGCTCGGGGTCCTTGAGTCGGTGAAGGATGACATTGTGAAGTCGTTCGCTTGGTGCATTTGAGGGACCACCGGACGGGGAGTGAATGGAGTGAGGCCCAAGGGAAGCATACTTCGAGGGCAAGAAATGCGAAGGATGATGTTGCAAAGTCGTGCGCTTGGCGCATCCGAGGGACGTAGGCCGAGGAAAGAGAGCTTCGGTGGGGAACTCCATGAGGGATGAGGTGGACTTGGCCAAGTGGCTAAGACTGAGTGTCGGATGCTCAAACAACTTGGTGTTTGAGGTTTTACTCGACATTAGTCGATTGACATAAGTGTCAGTCGACCACTCCAAGTCGACTAGGGTTCGACTAGTATTCGACTGAATAGGGTCTGGCTGATCAGTCGACTACTGAGGGATATCAGTCAACTGATAACACCATCAATTGACTGATGAGGGAGATCAGTCAATTGATCGGGGTGTTTTCATCCACAGAATGGTTTCCAGTCGAGTGCTCGCGCCAGCACTTGACTGATGGGATCATCAGTCGACTAATGGGCATGATCAGTCGACTGATGATGGATCCGTTGGAGTTTTGCCAATATGGATCAAGTCATTGTGAGACAACGACTATAGGACCAGTCGACTGATGGGCACGAAATCAGCTTGATGCAAGTTATAAATGGAGCTCAAGATGGAGGATTTGGCTAAGACTTTTGTGAAGCTTTTGGAGGGGAATTGCTGTTGCATTCCAAACCTTCAAGAGCCATCTAAAGCAAGCAACAAGCAAAGGTTTCAAAGCAAGTGTTGTAAAGTGTTCTTTACGTGTATTTCGTATTTGTCTTTGTATTGCTTGTATTTCATATTACTTAGTGTAATTGCTTGTAAGAGGTTTCTCCACCTTCGACGTGTTGTCGAGAAGGAATGTTGTTAGTGTTGTGCGCATAACACGAGCTCGTTGAGTCACCCCGTGGAGTAGGAACCATTCGGTTCCGAACCACGTATATCTTGTGTATTACATGTGATTGTATTGTTGTTATTATTTCTATTTTTTCCATTGCGTATATTAACGACAATTGTAGACAAGCACGCAAGAACGATCTTATTCCACCGTACGACAATTAAGGGCTATTCACACCCCTCTAGTCGGCCACCAACATTCCAACAAGTGGTATCAGAGCCAAGGAGCTTGTCGAGGACTAACTGCCGACACAAGCACTACAAGATGGCCGGCTACAACCTCCAACCACCAAAATTCGAAGGAGATTTTCAATGGTGGAGAAGAAAAATGGAGGTATATCTAGAAACTGATTTTGATTTTATGCTAATCTTAGAAAATGGTTTCGAATTGCCTTGGGATGAAAGCAATAGGCAAATTGAGAAGTCAAGGTAGACCCAAGACCAAATCAAGGACTTCAAGATAAATCTCAAGGTAATTGAATTACTTAGTGATTTGATTCCTAACAACATTTGGTCTAGGCTAGGTAATTTTAGGGATGCTAAGGACCTATGGGACAAGGTGATAAGATTTCATGAAGAGCCCACATTGGTCCATGAAGAGGAAGAATGCCCATCAACATCTGGATCCGAGGATGTTGAAGAATTGCCCACTACATTCGAAGATGTTGATGATTTAGTGGATACCTCCACCTCTAGCGTTGAGGGAGAGGAGAGGCCTTCTATCCCGGAACAAGTTCAAGAAGAAGCTTCAACATTCGGGAGAAGTGAAAATTCCCTAGGTATCTCAAGTGTTGTTATTATAAATAAAAATCATATAACATGCTTTGAGTGTAGGGAATAAGGGCACTATAAAAGTAAGTGTCCCAAGAAGGTGAAGAAGGCTCAACCGGCACCAAAAGCCAAAAATACCAGAGTCCCCACGATTAGAAGCAAGGAGCACATTGTGTGCTTCAAATGCAACAAAAGGGGGCATTATAGAAGCCAATGCCCTAGGGGGAGGAAGAAAGGGCAAGAAGGAGCATCTCATGTAGGGGGAGATTCTAAAGCTAACCCTAAGGTAAAATTAGTTAATGCACCTTCAATTCCTAGGGTTAACAAGCATGCTAAAAATTATTTTAGTTCTCTTGCAATTATTAATGAAAATCATGCTAGTAGAAATAATAAGGTTTATTGTTTAGGTGCTAAGCATGTAAATTTATCTAAGGATAAACCTAGGACCAATAATGCTAGAACTATTTTACCTAGGAAATCAATTAGGAGAATAGAAGAAAATTTGGGTATTAATCCCAAAAAGTCTAGGCACATGCCTAAGAAGAAGAGGCCTTCCCAAAAACCTAATGATAAATTAAAATTGGAAAAATTAGAGTTAGAAAACCAAGTCTTGAGGTCAAGACTTGAGAGAATGGAAAAGACCCTTAAGATTATAGAAAATTCTATTCAAGGGTCAAATGCCCAAAAGTCAAAACCTAGGGTTCAAGAATGGTCTAAAGGCAAGAAAGGTTTGGGTCACAAACCTATGTCCTACCATAATGTTCCATTTGATTATGGAACAACATCTATATCTAGGAAAACCAAGGCTAATAGGGAAGTTATCCCTAAGACTAGCCATGGTGTTTGCTTAGTGCCTAAGGACTTAAGAAAAACCAAGAAAGCCACTAAGAAGGTCAAAGGGGGAGTTACCCCTAGGTTTGACTTAGGAAAGACCCAAAAGACTATGACTTCAAAGCCAAAAAGGGTCATTAGGAAGGTATCTAGGGAAGTTATCCCTAGAGAATACCTTGTTAACCCAAGGAGCTCCAATAGCTATTGGGTTCCTAGGAGCGTGATCGATTCACGCTAGATGGGTTAGGGTATGTCAACCCTAAGTAGATGGGTAGTTAATCTAGCCATGGTGAGTTGACACATTAGGATGTGCCAATGTGGTTTGAGAAGATGAAAAATAATTAAATTGGCATAATTAGATCTTAGGAGCAATGGGGTGCTATTTTGGGTTTTTGACACACTAGGGGGATAATGACATTAAGGCAAAAATGGACTTAATTCCTAGAAATGACAATTTGGATTTAACACTTAGGTATTTTATACCTTAGTATATTTTACTTGCCATGATTTATTTGCCTTGCCATGATATGACATCATTTTCATTTTTATCTCTAAAAATATCATGATCATGTTTTAGACTTAGTTTTATATGTCATGTATGCTAAAATCTCATTCACATGCCATGACATCATGATTTTGGCACATGCTTAGTTATATCATATATATGCCATAATCATATCATGCATAAAATAAAATTGATTTAAGGACCATTGGTATGACTTGAAGTCTCATGCATAAGGGAATCAAGTAGAGTTGCTTTAGAATATGCATGAGACCATTGAAGAACAAAAACCCACATCTCACTAGAATATTTGACTTGTATGTGTTTTACACATCTAGATACAAGTGAGATGTTTAAGAAAAAATAATTAAAGGTTTTAAAAATATTTTGAAAATATTTTGCAAAACCTTGGTGAAGTCTATCTTTTGATAGCTATCACCATTGAATGGGATGATACAAAGAGGGCTCAATATTGAAGCTTTTCTAAACTTTTGAACTTTGTGTCAATCTCACTAATTTGTGGGTAAAATAATTTTCCAATATTTTTCACCTATTATGATTGTAATAAGTAATATACATACAAAATTTCAAGATTTTTCAACTTATGTATATTTACTTATGAATTTCAGAAATTCATTTTTGAAAATCGAGCAAATCAGATTATCGATCGCCAAGGAGGCGGTCGTGATGTTGGAAGGAGTCGGGATATCGATCACGATCGGTTAAACCATGGTGGTTAGGCCTATGTTTAGCTATGTTTTGGTCACCTAACCACTCCTAACCCTAGGACATGCTTGGGAGAGCATTAGAAAGGGTGGAAATCTATTGGATATGGATTAGGAGAAGTGTTTAGGGAGAGTATCAATTTTAAGGTGGATGAGAGTTCATTGTTGAACTTTGCCTTAATTTTGATTATTTAGTGTTCCTATTGGCTTAGGGACTCTCTAAGGACATTGTTGGTGAAATGGTCAAGGGGAAGCAAGCCTCTAGGGGGAGGTATCCATCATGGAAAGATGGATGTGTACTTTTTCTCATGGGAGGAAAATTGGATTGCCTCTCTTTAAGTGATATGAGACTTATCACTAGAAAAATTGTAGGCATGTATTCCTCCAAGGGAGATATTGTAAGATCTCATTGGGATATGAGACATTCATACCCTTGGGGAAGACCTTTTTGATGTATGTCAAAAAGGGGGAGAAGTTACCAAGTTATCAATTGGGTTTGGAATTCTCATTGGGATGTGAGAATTGCCAATTAGGGATAATTGGTAGACTTGATGGATAGTTTTGTCAATCATCAAAAAAGGGAAAATTGTTGGTGCAATCGGCCCGAGTTGACTCGAGTTTGACTTGAGCAGTATTTTGATGATAGACAAAACTTATGACATGGGATTGTCATAGGAAAGTCCAACATGGAGTTGGCATGGAAAATCCAAGCATGGGGATTGGTGTGGAAAAGTCCAAAGCATTGCGAGCCGTGCGCTTGGTGCTTGGTGAGAAATGCATTGCGAAGCTGTGCGCTTGGTGCATTTGAAAAGTCTTGAGGACTTGGCAAGTTCACTAGGCTCGGGGTCCTTGAGTCGGTGAAGGATGGCATTGCAAAGTCGTGCGCTTGGTGCATCCGAGGGACCGTCAGACGGGGAGCGAATGGAGTGAGGCCCAAGGGAAGCATACTTCGAGGGCAAGAAACGCAAAGGATGGCGTTGCAAAGCCGTGCACTTGGCGCATTCGAGCACGTAGGCCGAGGGAAGAGAGCTTCGGTGGGGAACTCCATGAGGGATGAGGTGGACTTGGCCAAGTGGCTAAGACTGAGTGTCGGATGCTCAAACAATTTGGTGTTTGAGGTTTTACCCGACATCAGTCGACTGACATAGGTGCCAGTCGACTGCTCCAAGTCGACTAGGGTTCGACTGGTGTTCGAGCAGTCTGGCCGATCGGTCGATCGCCAGAGATATCGATCGTGATAACACCATCGATCGATCGATGAGGAGATCGATTGGTGTCGGGTGTTTTCAGCCACAGAATGGTTTCCAGTCGAGTGCTCGCGCCATCACTCAACTGATGGGATCATCAGTCGATTGATGGGCATGATTAGTCGACTGATGATGGATCCGTTGGAGTTTTGCCAATGTGGATCAAGTCGTTGTGAGACAACGGCTACATGACCAGTCGACTGATGGTCACAATCAATCGACTGATGGGCGTGAAATCAGCTTGATGCAGGTTATAAATGGGGCTCAAGATGGAGGATTTCACTAAGACTTTTGTGAAGCTTTTGGAGGGGAATTACTGCTGCATTCCAGACCTTCAAGAGCCATCTAAAGCAAGCAACAAGCAAAGGTTTCAAAGCAAGCGTTGTAAAGTGTTCTTTACGTGTATTTCATATTTATCTTTGTATTGCTTGTATTTCATATTACTTAGTGTAATTGCTTATGAGAGGTTTCTCTACCTCCGATGTGTTGTCGAGAAGGAGTGTTGTTAGTGCCGTGCGCATAACACGAGCTCATTGAGCTCACCCCATGGAGTAGGAACCATTCGGTTCCGAACCACGTATATCTTGTGTATTGCGTGTGATTGTATTGTTGTTATTATTCCTATTGTTTCCACTGCGTATATTAACGACAATTATAGACAAGCACGCAAGAACGATCGTATTCCATTGTACGATGATTTAGGGCTATTCACCCCCCTCTAGTCGGCCACCAACGTTCCAACAAATCTTAGATACGAGGACTATCACTCCTCGTATCGTCTACACATAGAAGATAGAAAACCAAATCACAAAGCTATAGATCTAAACAATCATTCAACTGCAAATACGATTTCAAGAACGGAAACATATTTGAAATAACAATGTTCTACTCAACATAAACTACTCCCTAATCCTAGAATTAGAGAATCTGCTCCATGAATAAGAAAAGAGAGTCACAAACATTATAGAATTCATGAGTATAACGATAAACGTGCAAGAATATGAATTACAATGTAATTACAGCTCTTCCCTCTGGTGTTGTGGTGCAGATCTTGATCCTCGAGCGGCTCTCTCCTTCCTCGATGTGAGTTCTTGAAGCTTTTTAGGGCTTCGGAGTGTCGTCCCGGTTGGCATGCCTCCCCTAGGATTTGGGGCGTAGCTTTCCTTATATAGGCATCACGCCGGATCGCTGCGAAATCTAGAAAAAACCCTGGTTGCATCAAATCACTTGGCCACCACATGGCCGTGTGAAAACACATGGCTTGGCTGTTGGACTTTTCGAGCCGCAAAAACCGCTTTTTGCGTTGCGGAAACCCCGGAAGTCCGACAACGGATCCATGCGAAGATATATTAAAATAAAACATGTATGTGCTTAAGTAAACCTAGATCTACCTTAGATCTAGAAGGTGAGAGCATTACCCTTGAAGCGATGTCCTTCGCTTATCCCGCTCGTCCAAAAGCTTCGCCGGAACTCGAGAGTGTCAAGTGCACACTCCTCTATTGGTATCCACACAAGCAATAGGTGGAGAAAACACAACCTTGAGTGTGCTAGCACCCTTTGGATGGTTCGGCCAAGATGAGGATTGGGAGAGCTTGAGAGAGTGATCCAAGGAGGAAGAAGATGGAGTTACCCCCTAAATCAATTCACATCAAATGCAAAATGAAGTGGTCGGCCACTACATTCTTGGGGGGTTACATGCATGCATGTAACTCCAAGAGCCAATGGCTCTTGGTCTCCCTCATGAGGTGGCACCACATGATAGGTCCATGATAATGTGGAGCATCATCATTGGTCGGCCCCCATCCCATGTCACCATGACATGACAATTGGTCAAGTCAAAATTGACCATTCATCTTCCCTCTCAAGTCAAGTCAAACTTGACCTCTAATCTCCCATGGTTGATAAAATATAACCACTTGATTAAATTCAATTTGATTTAATGAATCTCTATTCATTAATTTAAATTGACTAAATAAATCAAATCTAAATTAGACTCATTCAACACTTGAATCAATTTGAGTTTAACTCAATTAGTCTAATTTGGATTACTCTTAATCCAATTTGGTTCATCCCATGAACCTAATCCTCATTGTTCATCATATGAACCTAATATCCATCTAATTGCACTTTGTGTGTGACCCTATAGGTTCTTGTAACGTTGACAATGTCCCTAAACTGATTTAGGAACATAAGCAATGAGCGGTATCTAGCAACACATCATTGCTACCCAAGTTACAAGAATGTTGAGCTCCAACATCACCTTTGTGACTACTAATTGTGACTCTCACAATGTGTGACAATGTCCCTCTATCCTTGACATCTAGATTAACCAATTGAGACATAGACCGTGTCATCCTCGGTACAATCTATATCCTGAACTCCAAGTAGACTCACTCTAATCAAATGAGCTCAATATCTCATATTGACTCATTTGGGCATGACCATGCACTTCGTGGTCTCACTCTATCAAGAATATCGATGTCACTCCCATCATATAGGAGGGATAGATCCCATCTACATCACTCACATCTCTCCGCATAATTTGTTACATACCCAGTAATCGCCTTTATAGTCTACCCATTTACGGGTGACGTTTGACGAAGCCAAAGTATGCAACTCCTTATGTAGGGAACTATGGTGACTTCAGGTCTAAGGACTAATAGTCATACTAATAGCCACATGAGAAAGTATATGACACTCATATAACGATCTACGATACTTTCTCATGGTGGGTCATTTAGTATACATTCTCTAATGTATACCCATGTGTCAACTTGATATCTCATATCCATGACTTGTGAGATCAAGTCATCGAGTTGACATACATGCTAGTCACACGCCCGAGGAGTCCCCATGACGAAAATCGGCGGATCTTCCTGTCTGCGGGTGACAATACCAATTTTATACAAGGCCTACACGGCCACTATACATCGGTCAACACGACCGGAATCATACCACATCACACGCAGATAATAATAAGGCCTCAGGCCAACAAATCTAGGTAAACAAAAGTCTACTCTAACTAGACTTACCCCTTCTGCCATCTGGGCAGGAATACTCAACCGAAATCCAATCGAAATAAAAATCCGATCCAAGGTCCCTAAGGACATACCAAAACATCCACAGGTACAAATATCCAACTCCAGTCCTAAACATATATTCTAATCCAAATACCCAAAAACCGTAAACACAAATAACAAAATACACTTCCACGACGAGGGGGTTTGGCAGCTGGACTCTCCTGACAGCTCCATCCTGAAATAGATATAAATCAACGGGGTGAGTTCAAAGAACTCTGCGGGTATAGTAGATATGAATAGCAAGAAATAGCTAACAATACTAATCATGCCTGTACAGTCTCATATATATGGTAAGCAAGAAATAAATGCAAAAGGACTGTACTCACCTGAGTCTCCTACCCTGATATAGGAGCATGTGCCCTACTATAAGAGATAAAGTCATCACCATATAAGAATATGAATCTCAGATGCATGTCAATCATATGCAACATCCAAGGCATCAATACAATAATGCAGCAAACACAATACAAATGCAATCCGTGCAAAATGCATGCCGTGCCAATGACATGGTCACCCCTGACGCCAGTCAGCCGCCTCACACGCAATGGTGAAGCCGAGTGGGTAGGGCTATGACAACTGTGCACTCTGCCATCACTGCTCCTGAGTGACCGAGTGGACGGGGATCTTTGTCGGAGTACACCTATCCTCTGCCCCCAAACATAGTGGGGAGCTAAGCTCTCATCTCCTGTGTCATAGGCCAGAGGAGAGATCCCTGCCCGCTACCACGCTGCCTCATCGCTACCCATGAGCGGACCAGCGGAGCTTGACAGAGCAACTGCACACACCCTCCTGATGTACCACTAACCCATGAGTGGCAGTGTGTGCAGGCCATGTAACTAGCTGCGGGCTCAACAATAATGGAACCCCGTCCAGCCAGCATGCAATCATGCAAGATGGTGCATGATACTAAAGCATGTAAATCCAACTACAAATATCCATCCGAATAATATGCACAATCAATAAGTGCATATCTATGATCCAAGTAACTATGGTCCAAATAAAACAGGGAAGATATAATCATACTGATCCAATGCATGTATCTAGTAGGCACAGAAAACATACTAGGCATATAAACATGAAAAATTATTGCAAGCTATCCTAACTAGCATATCAATTTGACTTAATCTAAAAGTTAAGTCAAAATACCCGCCTGAATATATACCCGCAAGAATGAACCAAATCGTCACGATTGGGGACCTGCCTCGTGACCGAAACCTGCATAAAGCATGACTATAGTCAAGCACAAAAATACAATTCAACGACAAATCGAATAATTAATCGATTTCCTTTATATCCCAATTAACCCAAACTATTTCCAATTTTCCTTGTCCACAAACAATCCATACAATTAATTTAGCCCAAATCCCATATCCTCCGAGTAACACATTTTTGAACCATTCCTCGCTCACTAACATGCCAATCAAACGGATAACACCGTAATCAACCCAATCGACCAATCAAGCTCACACGCCCTAGGAATTCCATATACAGCCCACTAACATCCGACCTTGCACGACCACTTCCAACCCAAACCACACGACACCCTCCAAACATAACCCTCACAGCCTCTCACAGCCGGCACTTCCTTGCTGCCCTAATCACTGCCCCCCACCACACCCATAGAATCCTTGTACAGCAAGAAAACCAGGGGAAATCTAGGTATTTACCTGAAGCTCCACCCTCACCGGCGAAAGGCAAGCGCTGCGGAGCTTATGAGGGACACGGCGATCTGTGGGTGGCGTCGGGAGGAAGAAGGGCTAGCAGCGGTGGCTGATCTGGAGCGAGGGCGGCACCGGCGAAGGCGAGGACGACGGCTCAGAGGTAAGGACCGGCGGCGAGCACCGGAAGCGGCGGTGGGCCAGCGAGCTCGCCGCCGCCGACCAAGCTGCTCGCGGGGCGCAAGCGAGATCTGCGGCGGCTGCGCGATCTGTTGTCGCGGTTGTGGTCCGGCGATTCCGTGGCCGCAGAGGCCCGCGAGCGAAGAAGAGATGGCATGGCGCGGCGCTGCGGCTTCGGCTGCGAGAAGCAATGAGAGGGACGCGAGAAGGAGCAGCAGAGGGCGTCAGCGTCGGTGTGGCGCGATCGCGAGGAGAAGAAAACGGCGGGGAAACTAAAAAAATCGGGGAGGTTTTCTATTTAAAACCTTAGGTCAGATAATCCAAACAGGCCTTTTAAAAGCCGGTTTTCCTTATCTCCATAAATACCCCCTACAAGCACCATTTAATTCCCGAAAATTTCCAGAAAATTTTCTAAAATTCTCCAAAAATCCAAAAATAATTTCTACGATTATTTTCCTAATTTTGGCCATTTAATTTAGTGTTTTAAATTTTTCAGTATTTAACATTCTTCCCCACTAATTAAAATTTGGTCCCCAAATTTCCTACTCAAATGCACGAGTAAGAAACACCACAAGTATTTAAAATATACCTCATTTAAGTAAACAAGTGGGGGTGAGCTCTGATCTTTTCCTCGAGCTCCCAAGTAGCCTCCTCGTCGGTGTCGTGACTCCACCCGACCTTGACAAGTCGCACAACCTTGTTCCGCAACTGTCATTCTTTGAAATCCAAAATCCGTACCGGAACCTCTGCGTATGTAGCATCAGGTTGAATGAAACCTGACACATCTGACAAAATATGTGAAGAGTCTGGCACATACTTCCTCAGCATAGACACATGGAACACATCATGGATACCAGCCAAAGACGGTGGTAGCCCTAGGCGGTAAGCGATTGCTCCGATCCTCTCGATATCTCAAACGTACCGATTTATCTAGGAGCTAGCTTACCATGAAGGTCAAATCTCTTCACTCATTTCGTGGGTGAGCCTCGCAGGAATACCTGGTCACCAACAGAGAACTCCAAAGGTCTCCGTCTACGATCTGCATAACTCTTCTGGCGATCCTGCGCATCTGTCATCCTACGTCTGATGGTACGGACCAACTCGCCTCATCTTTGAGTTCTATGGGTCCTAGCAACTGGTCCTCCCAGTTGCCTCCGAAATCCATAACACAGGACCTCAGCAAGTCCTCTAGTGTCTAAATGGTTCGCTCAGACTGTCCATCTGTATGCGGATGGAATGCAATACCAAAACGAAACTGTGCCTAAGGTCTGCTACAGACTCTGTCAGAACCGAAATGTGAACCAGGGATCTCTATCTGATATAATACTCAAAAGAACATCATGCAATCTGATGATCTCCCGACAATATAACTCTGCCAAACAATCTCGAGTCGGTCTTCGAATCGCTAAGAAGTGCGTGAATTTGGTTAGTCGGTCGCGATTACCCAAATCACATCATGGCCTTGATGTGTCCTAGGCAAACTCACCACAAAATCTATAATAATACGCTTCCACTTCCATTCCGGAATCGGAATTTCCTGAAGCATCCGTTCCTTAAACTAATACAACTCCGGAAACCATTATCCTCCTCGGAGTCAGAGACGGTAGTCCATCTAACGTCCAAAATCCACTCCACCACACACTCTGTAAGTGCATGGGAGGCTATCGCGACCAAACTTCCTTTTACAATCATTAGGTATTCCGGCTACTCTATAGTAGCTATCCGATATAGCCAAAACTCCATGAGCATTTCTGCTCCTCACCTCTTCTAAACAATAACATAATCACTGCTAAATCCACGTCATATATATGACGACTTACCTCGCAGTTCTTTAACTGCCGTAAGCTTAGGATACGTCCTATTCTATAGCATCGGAATCACTCCGATCTCCGAAATGTTGCATCCATATACACTACCCTTCCACCCATACCAGAGTGATTAATCAACACTGGCGTAAAAGTCAACCATCGTCTGAGCCTTGAAACTAGTTTCACAAGCTTCAGACCAAGTAAAGTCCATCACCTTCCTGGTCCAACCAATCAGCGATGTAGTACCGCTAGAGCATCCTATCCATATCTATGGAAATAATCAAATCAATACCAGAAAAATCATCATCTACGGTGGCCGAGTGCTCAACTCCAACTACCACCTTCACAAATGATCCAATCGTGTCCAGAATACACGATTTCCCAAATCCCTGGACGACTAAGTCATCAGTAAGGCTAATAGAAAAATCAAACGCTCATACAATTCATACCAAGTATGAAATTGTCATCGCTACACACCTGCATTCTCTTTACTCTAGGCTGATGATATAACAATCATCACAACAACCATGATAATTGTATGACACCATGTCACTACAATATCAACATACCAATAGCCATAAATCAATCCTAGAGTATACACAGGTGTCTCATAGCTGGTCTAAATAGATCCTCTATCCATAATGAAGGATAATCATTTCCTTCTACCACTACCACATTCCATCATCGAAAATCGTTGTATAACCTCAAAGGTCCATCTCTCTTTTAACCAAGAGTTCCGGATCTTCTCTGGAAGAAATACTGGGACAGATAAATATCCCATACAACACCTCCTATAATAAGATAAAACGATCTTTCATCGTCTTGACAAGTGTAGGCATATACGCCTAATCCATAACCAAATCACTATTAGTATGGACTGATATTCTCCGAGGGTTTACTCCTTGTCCTCCTAATGGGTGGCTAGCGGGTCTAACCCTAGCCTCCTAATTCGACATCAGTCGGCACCTCTAAAGAATCCGTACCTCTGAAATCATCATTTGATTCCTCAAGGTCAATATGTTATCGACCTCGTCCCCGACCATGAGTAGGGACAATTTCACTAAGTCAATAGTTTTCCTAGCCACAAAAGTACCGTAACTACTAAAGACAATACTTTTCCTATAGCTCAGAGATATCCTTGACTTGCTTGGTCTCAAAACACGAGAACTCCCAAAATCCAAGGAAAAGAAAATCCTCGATACACCAAACCAAACCAAAACCAGTAAACCAATAAAATGGTCACGTCCTGGGGGCATATCCGTCATCCAAATGACAAGGGAGCCCCTTAGTGACAATATCCAGAATCCATGGACCAAATCTGGTAAAAACCTCGAAATAATTATAGAAATATAAGTATTTCAATAACTGCATGCATGCACGACTAAACATATATCAATCAAAGTAAAATAGTTTTATGACCCCAAATCCAATTGCGACCAAAAATCCAAAGTGCATAAATAAAATGCAATACCAATAAAGTAAACAAAGCGGCATCTCGACGATGCAGTGGAACAAGCACGACAAGGAACTCTCTGAGCGACTCGAAGGTAGGTCAATATGACACGTCCTCCATCAGTTAACCTAGAGGATAAATGAGGAGGGGATAAGTACAACCACTCTGTGGATGTATAGACAATAGTGCATAATCATAATGCACATAATGGAAGTCACAGGGAACAAGCTAGAGTAACCCAACCCTCAGAGTACCCATATCAGTCTGCTACTAACCCGATCAGCAGTATAATAAATATACCTGCAAGATACACAACCACTGCAACAAGCAGTGTATATCCGGATACCACGACAAAGTCTCGTGGCTCTCGCACAAAGGAAACTATCTATGAGCTACTACGAACGTAACCCATGGCGAAATGATCAATAGCGGTCGGTCACGCGCGGCTATATACTACCACAAATGAGACTCGTGGATAGACGGGTATATAAATATCTAATTATTATTTTGCGCTGGCGTACTACCACGATAGGTCGCGTGAAGCGTCGGTTATCCTAGGTTGTTAAGCCTAGGGTTATCAATACATTTTGCATAAATCGACTTTCAGCGTCGACAAAGATCATCGATCTACAATTAAACCCATTGAGGCGATCAAGCGAGGTTTCAACACCTCTAATACCAAACGCGTTTACCAAAGTCGGTAAAGATCATCGACTAATAAATAAATTAGTCTAGATGATTAAATCTAGCCTTCCAACCCTTCCAACATGATCGGTATCAAGGTCGATCAAAATCATAAGTCCACTAATAATCGCGTCGAGACAATTAATCATAGGGTTTCGTCCCAACTAACAAGAAAGCGCCTCTATCAAGGCCAATAAGGACCACAAGTCTACTATCAAGCCCTTCAAGAGGGTTAATCCCAAATTATATCGTCCTACCACTCAATCATGCATACTACAACATGCTACCAAGAAGCAGATCTCGTGGTTACTTAACGTAAAGTAGCTATCTAGCTACGGCGTCATCCAAATCCGATTATTACCAACTCCGAGCGAATAACGCAAGAATATATCTTGCGGAGATCATCTCAACCATGCATGAGAGACCACATGTATACAAAGCACCTACCTATAGAGAGACTCTGCGAGACTCTCTCTCAACCAAGAATGGGAGATATAGTAAGGATTAATCGCATCCTAATCATTCGACCTCCGATCACCCATATCAAAAGCATGGGTAAAATCACATATACCAATATGCACATCCGATCATTACGCCTAGGGTTCCACTAATGTTGTTTCATTTACGAGATCCGCTCCTACGAATAACTTCATCTAAGTTATTCTATTTCTACTAGTCTTAATCATGATATCCACCGCAAAAACTCATAACCATAAACATATAACATCTTTGTCTAATAAAAGCAATAGTGTCATAATGAATAGCCAAATTAATTAGGGTATATCTAAAGGGTCATGGATCAAAGTCAATGCGGAACAAAGTCGAGGCAATATATAAATAAAGCATCAGATGCTTATATATACTCTAAACTACATAAGCTATGTAATCATGTCCTCATACCTTCTAGGAATTTATCCATCTTAGTCATATTATTCAACTAGTCCAATCATAATACTAGTCAAATCCTAAGAGGTAAACAACTACCAATAATATCTTATCATTTATATCACAATGATAACTAGCTACGATAACAAAGAATAGCAATTAATAACCAAATGCTATCTATAAACCAAAGAACCTAAAAAATCTAATTGTCCAACAGATATCAGGTTAAAACAATACTAGATAAAACATGATATCACCGCATAACCAAATATAAATAGATAATAAATCTAGAAAATTTTCTAGAATTTATTTACCTGTTAGCCGTCTGGAGATGTCCTGTTCGCTTAAATCCCCCATATTGACCTCGTCAATAATACCTCGAATTTCCGAAACATAAAAATCGTCGGAAATCCGTACAACTCCGAAAATACCCAGTTAACCTGCCAAACTTGGCGAACTCCATAAACCCAAAGACCCTAAGGAACTCGGAAACCTGGCTCTGATACCAAATAAATTGTCACGCCGAGGAGTCCCGCTGCATTTAAAAATCCGGCAAAGATCTTCCTCAGACGGGTGACAATACCAATTTTATACAAGGCCTACACGGCCACTATACATCGGTCAACACGACCGGAATCATACCACATCACACGCAGATAATAATAAGGCCTCAGGCCAACAAATCTAGGTAAACAAAAGTCTACTCTAACTAGACTTACCCTTCCGCCATCCGGCGGGCAGAATACTCAACCAAACCAATCGAAATAAAAATCCGATCAAAGGTCCCTAAGGACATACCAAAACATCCACAGGTACAAATATCCAACTCCAGTCCTAAACATATATTCTAATCCAAATACCCAAAAACCGTAAACACAAATAACAAAATACACTTCCACGACGAGGGGGTTTGGCAGCTGGACTCTCCTGACAGCTCCATCCTGAAATAGATATAAATCAACGGGGTGAGTTCAAAGAACTCTGCGGGTATAGTAGATATGAATAGCAAGAAATAGCTAACAATACTAATCATGCCAGTACAGTCTCATATATATGGTAAGCAAGAAATAAATGCAAAAGGATCAGACTCACCTGAGTCTCCTACCCTGATATAGGAGCATGTGCCCTACTATAAGAGATAAATTCATCACCATATAAGAATATGAATCCGGTATGCATGTCAATCATATGCAACATCCAAGGCATCAATACAATAATGCAGCAAACACAATACAAATGCAATCCGTGCAAAATGCATGTCGTGCCAATGACATGGTCACCCCTGACGCCAGTCAGCCGCCTCACACGCAATGGTGAAGCCGAGT
Organism: Wurfbainia villosa; assembly: GCA_025175895.1. Taxonomy (NCBI): domain Eukaryota; kingdom Viridiplantae; phylum Streptophyta; class Magnoliopsida; order Zingiberales; family Zingiberaceae; genus Wurfbainia; species Wurfbainia villosa. The sequence goes on along the minus strand of CM046004.1, from coordinate 19,570,168 downwards.
GGGTAGGGCTATGACAACTGTGCACTTTGCCATCACTGCTCCTGAGTGACCGAGTGGACAGGATGCTGTCGGAGTACACCTATCCTCCTGCCCCAAACATAGTGGGGGAGCTAAGCTCTCATCTCCTGGTGTCATAGGCCAGAGGAGGGATCCCTGCCCGCTACCACGCTGCCTCATCGCTACCCATGAGCGGACCAGCGGAGCCTGACAGAGCAACTGCACACACCCTCCTGATGTACCACTAACCCATGAGTGGCAGTATGTGCAGGCCATGTAACTAGCTGCGGGCTCAACAATAATGGAACCCCGTCCAGCCAGCATGCAATCATGCAAGATGGTGCATGATACTAAAGCATGTAAATCCAACTACAAATATCCATCCGAATAATATGCACAATCAATAAGTGCATATCTATGATCCAAGTAACTATGGTCCAAATAAAACAGGGAAGATATAATCATACTGATCCAATGCATGTATCTAGTAGGCACAGAAAACATACTAGGCATATAAACATGAAAAATTATTGCAAGCTATCCTAACTAGCATATCAATTTGACTTAATCTAAAAGTTAAGTCAAAATACCCGCCTGAATATATACCCGCAAGAATGAACCAAATCGTCACGATTGGGGACCTGCCTCGTGACCGAAACCTGCATAAAGCATGACTATAGTCAAGCACAAAAATACAATTCAACGACAAATCGAATAATTAATCGATTTCCTTTATATCCCAATTAACCCAAACTATTTCCAATTTTCCTTGTCCACAAACAATCCATACAATTAATTTAGCCCAAATCCCATATCCTCCGAGTAACACATTTTTGAACCATTCCTCGCTCACTAACATGCCAATCAAACGGATAACACCGTAATCAACCCAATCGACCAATCAAGCTCACCCGCCCTAGGAATTCCATATACAGCCCACTAACATCCGACCTTGCACGACCACTTCCAACCCAAACCACACGACACCCTCCAAACAAAACCCTCACAGCCTCTCACAATGCAGACTTCCTTGCGCCTAATCAGCCCCCACCACACCCATAGAATCCTTGTACAGCAAGAAAACCAGAGGAAATCTAGGTATTTACCTGAAGCTCCACCCTCACCGGCGAAAGGCAAGCAGTTGCCGGAGCTTGCGGAGGGACAGCCGCCTGATGCTGTGGGTGGCGTCGGGAGGAAGAAGGGCTAGCAGCGGTGGCTGATCTGGAGCGAGGGCGGCACCGGCGAAGGCGAGGACGACGGCTCAGAGGTAAGGACCGACGGCCAGAGCACCGGAAGGCGGCGGTGGGCGAGCTGCGTCGCCGCACCGCCAACGGTGCTCGCGAAGCGCATAGCGAGATGCGCGGCCTGCGCGATCCTGTTGTCGCGGTTGTGGTCGGCGACGATTCCGTGGCCGCAGAGGCCGGCGAGAAGAGAAGGATGGCATGCCGCCGGCGCTGCGGCTGGCGAGAAGCGGCCGAGAAGGGACGCGCGAGAAGGAGGCAGAGGGCGTCGGCGTCGGTGTGGCCGCGATCGAGGAGAAGAAACCGACGCCGCGGGGAAACTAAAAATCGGGAGGTTAGGGAACTATGGTGACTTCAGGTCTAAGGACTAATAGTCATACTAATAGCCACATGAGAAAGTATATGACACTCATATAACGATCTACGATACTTTCTCATGGTGGGTCATTTAGTATACATTCTCTAATGTATACCCATGTGTCAACTTGATATCTCATATCCATGACTTGTGAGATCAAGTCATCGAGTTGACATACATGCTAGTCTCTACGCATTAACATTGTCCCTGAATGTTAATACTTGACTAGGAATGATTAAGAGTAGTGTTCTCTATATCATCTCGTTATCGATTCAACCAATCGATTGATATAGATAAGAACCTACTACTCAAGGACGTTATTATACTTAGTTATTTGGCACCAATACAAGTAAATATAATAACCATGCCTTTATAAATAGGAATATGATACAATAAAGTCCATACAACAATCATCACATGATTGACTCTAGGGCTTTCACTAACATTGGCCATGTGTCAGGCTGTGGTGGCCATTTTCGTTTTCTGAACATGGGCGTGTGTAGGCACACGCCCTGGCTATATTCCCTTCTGCGTCTAGCTACCAAATGTCTTCTTTTTGCTCCGAAAGTGCGCCATTATCCCACGAAATGCTATTCTGCACACAAAAGTATATAGAGCAGATATCCAAATCAGAAAATAGGAAATGCATGGAAAATCAAGTAAAATATGCATGAAACCAACATAAAATGAGATGAGATGTGAGCGAAAACTACTCCTAAAACCCTATATGTTTTGCTCACATCAGAGATCATAGATGAGTTATATTATTTAGCAATGCGACTTGATGCTGAAGTTTAACTGTATGATACATGCATTGTAAATGGGATTTGATATCATACAAGGTCTCGTGATTCACGCAGAACTACTCAGAATAGTGGGGGCAACGTACCATCGTTTGACGATCGGGACAATTTAGATTTTTAGGGTGATATGGTGAGATTGCGAGATGAGCACATCCAATCACAAGAAATCGAAGATGACATCGATGCAGGTCAGATTGTAAATCAGGTTTGTAATCAAGTCCTTGGTGTTCATTCTAGATATATCAGAGGACTTGGAAGTGGGCCAAAACCAGTTAGATCTACTTCTTCGGATGCCAGCTCCTCCTCCAAAACAACTAATGCAGCACTGTGTGAAAAACTTGAGTCCACCCAACAACAATTAGAGGGGATGAAAGAGGAGCTAGCAAACACTCGAGTTTAATTAGCTAGCACCCAAGATGAGTTGACATCAATGAGATCAAGACAAGATATGTTTGAAGCAATTCTGAATCGGCTTGCACCTGGAGCTTTACAATCATTGATGCATGAGTCATCTTCAGCTTCACCTCCTCCACCATCTTAGAGTTTGTGAACTTTCTATTTTGACCTAGTGAAATTATGAAGTTAAATGCGTGTGAATTTTGATACTATGAATTTGTGAAATTTGATGTTTTGGACTTTATATTGGATGTATTTGTGAAATTGGATGTTATGTTAGTTGTTGTTAAATGTAATTGTTGTAAAATTGATTGAGTTGTATTTTGTTAAGTTAAATTGTGTGATTGATATTATATTACAGGATTTTGAATACAAATTAAATGAATTCTGGAAATCTATATTTTGATGGTTAGCAATGATTTTTTCAAATTCGTCGCTAACCGTCGATATACGACATCAAGATTTTGAGGATTAGCAATGAAATTTGTAATATCGTCGCTAGAGTTTGGCATATCAGTTGAGTCACTAGTTGACGTGGTCACATGTTGTAGGAAATTAGCGATGAATTTTATAATATTTGTCGTAAAGGAGTCTCCAGTCGAGTCGCTAGTCGAGAGTCGCCCGATTCTGTAGTTGGCCAAAAAATAGACAATCGAGTGATTTCTTACGTTAGTCGACTGATATTTAGCGACAAAATTAATTATTTTCGTCGTTAACTCATCAGTCGAGTCACAAGTCGAGTTTCTCCCGATTTTGTGGCTGGCCAAAAAAATAGACAGTCGACTGCCTTATTGCGTCACTCGACTGATATTTAGCGACGAATTTGATATATTTCATCGCAAATATCAGTGATTTTCCTCTTTTAGATATTCTAGATTTTGCCATGAAATTTTTATTTTTTGCAACATTATTTATTTTGTTGGTAATATTAACGATGAAAAAGTATTAATTCGTCGCTAATGTGTCTTAGCGTCAAGCTTATTACGATGACTCTAGCGACGAAATATTTTTGTCGTAAAATTTATTTAGCGATGAATTTTTGTTATTAGCGACGAAAAAAGTTTGTTGCTATTTTCCCTTTCTGTTGTAGTGACTCATGTAATTTTTCCTTTAATTGTTGTAAACATTTGTATAAAAGATGTTGGGTTTCTCTGGCACCGACGTGGGTGTGTGTTCGAACATGTTTCGCAAACATGTACACAGCGGAAGAAAAAAGAAACAATAAACTAATTTTATTACAACACACACCACACGCATGGAGGATACAACAAGTGTAGATATAATCTCTATTTTAAATTTTACAATAAAAGGAAATTTATTCTAGTTATACCTACAGTATCACATGTAGCGGGAATGACATCAATCATAGTGACTCTCGCTAGAATCACCTCTATCTGTATCCACGCCGAGTATCTTCGGGATAGCTTCACAAAGCCACGAGCCCCGTCTTCAGAAGAGTTACTAGACTCGTGTCGAAGACTTTGTGATCCAAGGGACTATCACAATCCGAATCAAAATTCGGATCTAAAAATGAGCTCCACAAACTCGCTTCTCGGAAGCGATTTTCGTCAACCAATTGATGAAATCTTGGTCCTCCACCTATGAGGATTGCCAGAGATCCAATCCCCAGTAAGTAGGTCACTGTCGGAGCACAAAACGCCGACCAAACGACCTCTCAACGAAGAGAGAAACAAGCTGTCCAAAACTGGATAGCTTGTGTTGGTGGAGAAGATGGTCAGCTAATCAATGGTCGGTTGCTCCTTGGTCGCCGGCGGCCAAGGGAGGATGGTCGGAGGAGTCGCCGGTGGCTAGTGGATGGCCGACGGTGAGGAGAAGGAGCTACTGTAGCAAGGTTGGGCGGCAACAACCTTTGGGCGGCAAGAAGAGGAAGAGGAGAAGAGAAGTGGGCAACAACTCTTAGGGCTTCATTAGGGTTTCCAAAACCCTTAAGCCGTATTTTATAGAGTGCGTGCTTCTTGACCATCAAGAAGCCTTCTCCTAGTGGTTATTGGTTCACAACCAAACCCGTTAACCCGCTCCAATAACTTAAGTTAAAATAAACCAAACCAACTTTGGTTCATTCGTTTAAAACAAACCAAACCCCTTTGGTTTATTTTCCACCATTGGATTAGAACCAAACCAATTTGGTTCATCCATCATGTCTTCAATAGACACGGCCCATCCATGCTTCCGATGCGACTGGAACCATTTCATGCTCGCTCTATGTTTGGTTTGACCAAGCCAAGTCTCTCTCTTGGTCTGAGAATCTCATTCTAAAGCTCGTTTTAAATCCTTCGGATAACACTCGTGTGTGTGACCAAATAGGTTCCCGATTTATGTTGTCATCTATAATTAACCATTAATTATTGAATGATCATGAGTGACACCTAGTAGTACATCATGATCTCCAATTAATCGAAAAATCAACGGTTGATCCCAAAAGAATTTCCGAAACCTTTCAGCAGCCATAGTGAATCGTGGCCCGTTCCCTTCACTCATCTTATACCCACTTGGTTCAGGACATGGTTTATAGTGTCAATCCCCAGTAGGCTGACTACGTCACATCTAGCCCAAGTATAATTTCCTTGTCCTGCAGATTCTAGTTACTACATATGTATCCAAGAGTACCTTACTCTAAACATGTAATGCTTTGGCCAAAGACTTTAGTAACAATCCGACGATAGGCCAAAGGTATACATCTCCTCACAAGGAGCGGTGAATCCTTTGTAGGTTATTCAAACACCTTCGAGCACTTTGACTTATACCCAACCTTCCCGGGTCCACATCTCCTTGGAGATGCTTGCTTAAGTTGTCAAAGCATAAGTCTCCATGACTAAGACGACTTGAATACCGCAAGTCGAAGGAACATTGCACTTAAGCTGCAGTAAGAACTTCATTGACATATCCATATATGTAGAGAATCATATGAAGTCTTACAACTGGTCACTCCAATGAACTAGTTACCATAACTAGCATCCACGATTAACTTCGAACATCCCAATGTCACAAACCAGTGAGAAACATATGCTTGGATAAACCAAAGAGAATAACTCGTGCTAGTCTCAACAGAATCGATGGCATCCGTATGCATCAATTCATCGACTAGGGATAATTCTAATATATCACAATTACACATGTAAAGATACTCACTAGTTGTGATCCAATCACAAATCCTCTCATGTTGTGAATCGTATTGCGGACATCCAGTAAATGAGTTTAAGATCCAATCAATTACAAAAAAAATATGTACACTTAAATAATGAATATTCATTTATCAAATAAATTGTTCGACCATAAGGCGATTACCTTAGACCACCTCTCATATATCTCTAACAAACTCTCACTTGGCCTAATGCCAATCACCACGATATCCAATACCATAGGCCCTAACATGGCCCTTAAACTTACTTTGAGGTAAGGCTTTAGTTAAAGGATCCGCTAAGTTCTTTTCACTGAGAATCTTCTAGATTTGTATTTCCTTCCTACTGATGATCTCTCTAATAAGATGATAGCGGCGAAGCACATGTTTGGATCGTTGATGAGACCACATCAAGTTTAAAGATGAACTTCTTGATCCAAACCGCTTCCTTTGCTTCTTCCGAAGCTGCAATGTATTCTAGCTCAGTGGCAGAATCCGCTATAGTGTCTTGCTTAGAACCTTTCCAACTTATTGCGCCTCCATTCAAGGTCAATATGTACCCAAACTGAGACCTAGAATCATCCCTGTCTGTCTGGAAGCTGACATCCATATACCCGCATATTACCATATCACCCTTTCCATATATTAGGAACACATCCTTAGTTCTTATTAAGTACTTAAGGATTGTCTTAACAACCATCCAATGATCCATTCCTGGATCAGATTGGTATCTGCTCATGACACTCAGAACATACGATACATCAGGCTTTGTACATAACATAACATACATGATAGATCTTATTACGGATGCATAGGGAATCTTACTCATGCAAATCCTCTCGTCTTCTATGCATGGACACATAGACTTCGAAAGGTGTATCCCATGCCTGATGGGAAGGAAACATTTCTTGGATTCTGACATGCTAAACCTCATTAGCACTCGGTCTATATATGTAGACTGAGAAAGACCAAGCAACCCTTTCGATCTATCTATATAGATCTTGATCCCGAGGAGGTAGGTCGCTTCTCCCAGGTCTTTCATGGAGAATATTTTGGATAACCAAATTTTAACTAACCGTATGACAGAAACATCGTTTCCTATAAGTAATATGTCATCGACATACAATACTAGGAACACGACTGCACTCCCACTAACCTTCTTGTACACACAAAGTTCATCTGAATTTTATGAGAAATCAAACCTTTTGATTGCCTCATCAAAAAGGATATTCCAACTCCTAGATGCTTGCTTCAATCCATATATGGACCGTCGAAGTTTGCATACCTTAGTTTTATCAACCAATGTGAAACCCTCAGGCTGTATCATATACACGTCATCGAGTAGGTTTCCATTAAGGAAAGTCGTTTTCACATCCATCTACCATATCTCATAATCATAATAAGCCGCTATGGCCAAGATCATCTGAATGGATTTAAGCATAACAACTGGTGAATATGTTTCATCATAATCAACACCTTATTTTTGATGATAGCCTTTCGCCACTAATCTAGCCTTTTAGGTAATCACATTACCATCCATGTCGATTTTCTTCTTGAAAACCCACTTGCGCCCTATAGGCTTAATACCTTCAGGTGGGTCAACCAAGTTCTAAACTTGATTTTCATACATGAAATCCATTTCCGACTTCATGGCATCGAGCATTTGTCCCTTTCTGAACTTTTCAGAACTTCTTCATAACTGGCATGCTCCTCCTCATCATCAATGAGTAACACATCGTTCGATTTACTTACGAGAAATCAATATCTCTCTAGCAAGTAGGTCGCTATCGGAGCGCAAAATGCCGACCAAACGACCTCTCTATGAAAAGAGAAACAAGCTGTCCAAAATTGGACAGCTTGTGTTGATGGAGAAGATGGACGGTCAATCAATGGTCGGTTGCTCCTTGGTCGCCTACGGCCAAGGGAGGATGGTCGGAGGAGTCGCCTGGTCGTGGGTGGTGGTGTGAGGAGAGCCGCAAGAAGGTTGGGCAAGAAGAGGAAGAGGAGAAGATAAGTGGGCAACAACTCTTAGGACTTCATTAGCGTTTCCAAAACCCTTAAGCCGTATTTTATAGAGTGTGTGTTTCTTGACCATCAAGAAGCCTTCTCCTAGTGGTTATTGGTTCACAACCAAAACCTGTTAACCCGCTCCAATAACTTAAGTTAAAATAAACCAAACCAATTTTGGTTCATTCGTTTAAAATAAACCAAACCCCTTTGGTTTATTTTCCACCATTGAATTAGAACCAAACCAATTTGGTTCATCCATCATGTCTTCAAAAGACATGACCCATCCATTCTTCCGATGTGACTAAAACCATTTCATGCTCGCTCTATGTTTGGTCTGACCAAGCCAAGTCTCTCTCTTTGTCTGAGAATCTCATTCTCAAGCTCGTTTTAAATCCTTCGGATAACACTCGTTGTGCGTGTGACCAAATAGGTTCCCAATTTATGTTATCCGTCTATAATTAACCATTAATTATAGAACAATCATGAGTGGAACCTAGTAGTACATCATGATCCCCAATTAACCAAAAAATCAATGGTTGATCCCAAAATAGTTTCTGAAACCTTTCAGCAGCCACAATGAATTGTGCCCTGTTCCCTTCACTCATCTTATACCCACTTGGTTCAGGACATGATCTATAGTATCAGTCTCCACTAAGCTGACTACGTCACACCTAGCCCAAGTATCATTTTCTCATCCTGCGGATTCTAGTTATTGCACATGTATCCAAGAGTACCTTACTCTAAACATGTAATGCTTTGGCCAAAGACTTTAGTAACAGTCCGACGAGAGGCCAAGGGCATATATCTCCTCGCAAGGAGTGGTGAATCTTTTATAGGCTATTCAAACATCTTCAAACACTTCGACTTATACCCAACCATCCCGGGTCCACATCTCCTTGGAGATGCTTGCTTAAGATGTCAAAGCATAAGTCTCCATGACTAAGACGACTTGAATACCGCAAGTCAAAGGAACATTGCACTTAAGCTGCAGTAAGAACTTCATTGACATATCCATATATGTAGAGAATCATATGAAGTCTTACAACTGGTCACTCCAATGAACTAGTTACCATAACTAGCATCCACGATTAACTCCGGACATCCCAATGTTACCAGCCAGTGAGAAACAGTTGTTTGGATAAACCAAAGAGTATAACTCATGCTAGTTTAATAGAATCGATGGCATCCATATACATCAATTCATCGACTAGGGATAATTCTAATACATCACAATTACACATGTAGAGATACTCACTAGTTGTGATCCAATCACAAATTCTCTCATGTTGTGAATTATATTGCGGACATCCAGTAAATGAGTTTAAGATCCAATAAAATACAAGATAATATGTATACTCAAATAATGAATATTCATTTATCAAATAAATGGTTCGACCATAAGGCTATTGCCTTAGGCCACCTCTCATATATCTCTAACAAAAGAGGCCTTTGACTCTATGTAAGAGATCAAGAAATACTTATTTCTCTATTTTTTTTTTGCTTTTACATGATATCAAAGTTTTTTTTTCTTTTTGTCGTATGTCAATATCTTCTGTTAGTAACGGATGCCCACTAAGGGGCATTCAAATGAGATAATGGTATTATCCATTATCCCACTATCTATAATGGATAGTAACTCATGATTCTATTAACATGAATGTTAGTAACTTATGAATCCACTAACATGAAGGTTAGTAAGCTCCCAATGGCTTGACCATTCTGTTAGTGCCTATAAGATTTATATATCTCCACAATGGTATGATATTGTCTACTTTGGGCCTAAGCCCTCATGGTTTTATTTTTGAACTTTACCCAAAAGGCCTCATGCCAATGGAAATATCTTTTTATCTTGTAAGCACATGATCTTTTCCATGTCTTACCAATGTGGGACTTTGATTGTATTCTCCATACTCCCAACAATCTCCCCCTCAAACGAAGGACCACATTGAGTCCCCCTCAAGCCTATTTGTCCTCGAAGGACTTCCTCTACTTGATGTTCAATCCTCAATCCACCAGGACCTCCTGCCAACTGTCTAGTCCTCCAGACCCAGTTGGACTTTCTGTCAGTTGTTCGATCCTCCCGACCCAACTGGACTTCCTGCCTGGTGTCTGGTTCTCTTGATCCAGACATGGGAGCTCCACTTCCTTCGTTCAAGGTTCATGGCTTGACATGGACCATGGATTTGATACTAATTATTAGTGTCTATAAGATTCATATATCTCTACAATTATATGATATTATCCAATTTGGGCCTAAGCCCTCATGGTTTTATTTTTGGACTTTACCCAAAAGGCCTCATGCCAATGGAAATATCTTTTTATCTTATAAGCACATGATCTTTTTCATGTCTTACCAATATAGGACTTTGATTGTATTCCTCATACTCCCAACACATTCAGGTTCTCCTCTTCTTCTATATATATTCAACCTTCTTGATGAGAAGAGTGAGGCAATAGAAGAATAGAAGGAGAGAAAGGTTTCATGTAGGAAGCTTTGAAAAGAAACAAGTGTGTGCTTCTGTGAGGCTTATGCATAAGGAGAGATTGCAAGTATGCATGTAGGCTATACTTGTGATTTATGCACTTATCTCTTGTTTGTTGGGTTACGGTCGACGCGTAGATGTGCTTTTGTTGTTTCAAAAACGAACGCAGTGGAAGAAAAAAGTAATAATTTCCTAATTTATTACAACACTCACACTCACGCATGTAGGATTACAACACGTGTGGACATATCTGCCAAATAAAATTTTACATACAACAAGAATAAAATAAATTTTACTCTAGGTATACCTTTCGGATGATGGCGAGCCGGAAGGGAATCAACCGTATGACGCTCGCGGAGCTTCGTCTCTACTCATATCCACGCCGAATCTTTGGAGGGACGACTTCTCAAAGCCATGAGTTTGACATTCTCTTCGCTACTAGATGAAGAAAGAAAGTCGGGTGATCGAAGAGCAATCTCAACTCATTTTGTGACACAAACGAGTCCTCGAACAACCTTCGTAAGATTGTCGATTCGTGTAAGAATTAGCACTATTTTTGAATCTTCAATAAGTGACCATAACAACCCTATAACCTAGAGTGGCTGACCTCTAAAGAGGTGGAAACAACCCTTGTTTCCTTGATGGCCGGTGGAACACCAAACCCTAATTCTCCTAGGTTCGGCTAGGTTGAGGAAGAGGGCCTTAAGGACTTCTTTTTTTATTAGATTTAGCCTTTATAACCCTTTATAAGGCACTAATCCTAATGGATTATAGGTTAGTGGATCAAATCCCAAATCCCAAAGCCCATAACCATTAAGGCTTAATCTCATCCATTAAACCATAATTGGGCCCTTAACCAAAAGAGAGTCCTTTTAATTAAAACCAAATGAGTTTGATTTATAATTACACCTTTCAAGGCCTAACCCTGCTTCTTAAAATGTGCACCTTTCGCATTTTCGACTTGACAAATATTTCCATATTTTTCATGTGTTTGGTCCAACCAAACTTGATCTCTCTCGATCTTGAGAATCCAATTCTCAAACTCGTTTTAACTCTCTTCGAAGGATTCGTAGTGCGTGTGACCTAATAGGTTCTTGGTTTATGTTGGTCATCCATAATTAACCATTAATTATAGAATGATCATGAGTGGAACCTAGTAGTACATCATGATCCCCAATTAATCGAAAAATCAACGGTTGATCTTGTTGGGTTACGATCGATGTGTAGATGTGCTTTTGTCGTTTCACAAATGAATGCAGTGGAAGAAAAAAGTAATAATTTCCTAAATTATTACAACACTCACACCCACACATGCAGGATTATAACATGTGCGAACATATCCGCTAAATAAAATTTTACATACAACAAGAATAAAATAAATTTTACTCTAGGTATACCTTTCGAATGATGGTGAGTCGGGAGGACATCAACCATATGACGCTCGCGGAGCTTCATCTCTACTCGTATTCATGTCGAATCTTCAGAGGGATGACTTCTCAAAGCCACGAGTTTGACCTTCTCTTCGCTACTAGATGAAGCAAGAAGGTCAGGTGATCGGAGAGCAATCGCCAACTCATTTTGTGACAAAAGTCCTCAAACAACCTTCGCAAGGTTGTCGATTCGTGTCGGAATTAGCCACTATTTTGAAGCTTTAATAAGCGACAATAACAATTCTAAAATCTACAGTGGACGACCTCTAAAGAGTTGTAAACAACCCTTATTTTTTTGATGGCCGACGGAACACCAAACCCTAATTCTCCTAGGTTCGACTAGGTTGAGGAAGAGGAACTTAAGGACTTCTATTCATTAGGTTTAGCCTTTATAACCCTTTATATAGGCACTAAACCTAATGGGTTATAGGTTAGTGGATTAAATCCATAAGCCCATAACCATTAAGGCTTAATCTCATCTATTAAATCCTAATTGGACCCTTAACCAAAAGGGGCCCCTTTTAATTAAAACCAAATGGGTTTGGTTTATAATTAAACCTTTTAAGTCCCAACCTGTCTTCTTAAGACGTGCTCCTTTTACGTTTCTGAATTGACAAATATTTCCATATTTGTTATGTGTTTGGTCCAACCAAACTTGATCTCTCTCGATCTTGAGAATCCAATTCTCAAACTCGTTTTAAGTCTCTTCGAAGGATTCACAGTGCATGTGACTTAATAGATTCTCGATTTATGTTGGTCGTCCATAATTAACCATTAATTATGGAATGATCATACGTGGCACCTAGTAGTACATCATGATCTCCAATTAATCGAAAAATCAATGGTTGATCTCGAAACCATTTCTGAACCCTTCAGCAACTACAGTGAATCGTGCCTCGTTCCTTTCACTCATCTTATACTCACTTAGTTCAGAACATGGTCTATGTGTCAGTCCCCACTAGGCTGACTACGTCACACCTAGCCTAAGTCTTACTTCCTTGTCCAGTGGATTCTAATTACTTCGACATGTATCCAAGAGTACCATACTCTTGACATGCAATGCTTTAGCCAAAGGCTTTGAGTAACAATCCTGATGAGTGACCATAGGGTATACATCTCCTCGCAAGGAGTGGTGAATCCTTTGTTGACTATTCAATCACCTTTAGGCACTTCGACTTATACCCAATCATCTCGTACTCACACCTCTGTAGAGATGTATCAACTAAGATGTCTAAGTATAAGTCTCCATGACCTAGATGACTTGAATACCTCAAGTCGAAGGTGTCACGCCCCGAGAGTATACCGTACCGAAAATCAAACGGACAACATCTCCCCTGTACGTGGCAATATTTTGGGTTAATACAAGGCCCGTAGGCCCACATAATATATCATAATAACAACAGCGGAAATAAAGAGCACATACCCACAACATACATACCAAAAATATACAGGTGTACACCACCTGACAAATCCACAATCATAAAACCGTAAATAAAATGACTACACAAATAGAGTCCACGACATCACGACAAAATCCATAACAACAACAAGTCCATACATATCAAAGTCCAAGACATAACCAAAAATGAACTCTTCGGGAGACTCGGAAGACGGAGATGGGATGGATCGGTCGGCACAGCTCCAAGTCGTCACAAAGGCATCTACCTGTTACCTGGGCGACAGAAAAACCCAAGGTCGGTGGTGGTGAGTAAAACTCAGCAGGTAATCAGAGAAAACATGTAAATATATGTATCAATATTACATGTCATTCAACAGTTTAAATCTACTCGAATAACATGTATACATCAGTATAACAGGTATATATGCATGCATACACTAAATAAATTGAACAACAACGATGCTGACATACCTGACAGTCAGTTACTCTATCCTGATCCAACCTGGGCATATAACCACATCATAGGGTATAAAAGAATAGTACTAACTCACACAATATTCTGAATATGATCCAAGGGTATCACTGTGAATAACCAATAGGTATACAAGTACCAGCCTACTACCATACAGGAAATGCAGTAGCATGTATGAATATATACAAACAAATGCAACAAGCATAGCACATACAAATGCATCATCAAAGTGAGTATACATATAGACTGTATCTGTATGTATACTAATCACCATCATCCATGTATATATATATGTACAAGTAGGTATGTATATATATATATATATATATATATATAACCATATGCAAAGCACCGTATGATATGACAATGCAGCATGGCATGCATGGTCATGCCTGCTCACCCCTACTCGCTACCACGACCCCAGTGTGGCCTAGGTGGCACAACATGACAACTATCCCAACTCACACCAACCACTACTATAGAGTGGCCAAGTGGGCAGTATGATCAAGTAGCATATGAGCGTAAAGAGCTCGCTACGCAACGGGGGTCCCTGCTGCTGGCTACTCCGACTAACACTACAAATGAGTGGTCGAGTGCCACGCACCCAAGACATCTGCACGCAACTCCAACTACCATCGTCTATAATGGTAGAGTGTGGCACAACAAATGCTATGTCCTCACACCAGTTACTCCTCTGGGAGTAACCTGGGAGGCAGGATGACTGATGACTCTCTCTCAACCCCAAGGGGAGACGATGTCGTAAGTATGCATGCAATGACATGAGGGTACTATCTCACATACAGACATCTATCATAAACTCTCTGTTCAACAGAGAGTCACACCCAATTGATCAGTACACTCTATATCCTGTAGAGAGTCATACTCATCTACTCATGACAAGCTAGGACCATCGGTCCGTAGCGACACACTGTCCATGACTCACCTGACCATTTACACAACCCGTGGTTGGTAAATAAATATGCAACATACAGGTATGGAATGAGTCCTACATTTAGGGTTATACTTATCCACAGAGGACCTTTTTGCCAAATTTACAATTTAGGTCATCCTCCGTACTCTAACATCTACACCCTACTAAACAGTTAGACCTACTTACATCACATCTGTAACTCCTAGATCATGATAGGGAATATGTGATATCAACAACTAAGCACACATATATATCAACGATAAGTTCAAGCATACGATAAACAGAGCAGGGTCAGGGTAATATGAACACCTAACATGCTCATATCTATGTCTAAATCTAAAAGTCATTACATCTACCCGACCGGTAGGAAATTACCTATGTGCTGTCAATGCTCGCAGTAATAAACTCCTCATGGCCGCGGACCCATCTCGTATCCACGTCCTGCAAATATCATCAATTATCATTCAGTGAAAGCATGCAACAATAATATGATTAGCTACTACGTTATCCACATATCCGTATCCCTTATCGAATACGATTTAGAAACCCCAATTAGCCAGACTTGACCATTTAACACCATAATTAACCAAGTTCACAAATCCACTCGCAACATAAATAGGGCTTCACCCCAGCGCACTATACAGATATAAAATCTGACAACCCTACATGATCAAACCTCAACTCACAGCCGATCATAACCTATGAACAACTACATTGGCAACCATAGACCCATTTATGGCTCACTCACAGTCGGTCAAAACCTCACCTCACAACCCCCTTTTTAGACCCAAAATCAACCTTATTCACAACCCACACAAACCCATTCACAACACATTACAGCCAACAACCCTCGTATGTCGTTCAACACTTCACAGAACAAAACAAAGGAAATTTCTCTTCCTTACCAGATGTTGAACCCCACCGACAGCCAAGTCCCCAATAACCGATAGCCAACCTTTCATTATCCCCAAATTTCCCTTACATAACACCCACACACTCATGCTCACAGCCGCACAGAATGGAGGGCAACTATCGAATCCTGATAACTAAAAATCCAATCAACAGCGGATTAATAGAAGGAGACGGATCAACTATACTAGTGATTGGAACCTCCACTGGGTAGCTCTCCTCCCCAATTGCTCGGTCTGCCGAAAAAACAACGCCAACGCCAACACCCTAGTTTCTGCAGCAATCTACGTTTAAACTCACAAAAATGCGTTAACAGTTGGATTCCTTCCAAAATCGAGGGAGAACAAGGAAGTGCAACTCCTTACCTTGCTCCAGCGATGGTTGACCATGAAAGCCCTTTCCTCCGACGCTCTGCTCACTGCCGCCCACTAGCTTCTGCCAGCTACTCTTTGCTCCCAGCGACCACACTTGCCAGAATCTCGACCGAAGAAGACTGCCGAGGGAAATTGGCCACCGCCTACAGAGAAAGGCGGTTGTGGTTGGCGAGGTCTCGAGAGGGAAGAGAGGGCGGCAACGATTTGAGCTCGGGATGCTTGTTTGGTTGAAGACTGATGAGACGAGCGTAGTGGACGGCGTCAATCTGAGTTGGTGATGATCGTCGCCAAATCTGGGGAACACGAAGAAAGTCGGCCGCCGAGACTGTCCATGGCGGCCGGAGACACACCGCCTGGCAGCGAAGGGGCAACGGAGCAAGTCTCGCTCCGGCGGCGACAGCGAGTGAAGCGGCAGCGGCGAGTGGCACGTCGGCGATGAGTTAGGGCTTGGGCGTAGACGGTGGAGAGGAGAAAAGGGAGCGGCGATGCGGGAGAAGGAAAGTCGCGAGAAAATAAAAGAGAAGTCGCGAAATCGGAACCGACGGGGAACGGAAAGATTCGATTTAATTACCATTTAATATCTCTGAACAGGCTTTACAAAAGCTTATCCGTTTTATCCCCATAAAATGTCCATAAGACCTTCGTTTAAATCCAGAAAAATTTCTAAAAATTCCAGAAAAAATTTCCCAAGGTAATTCCCAATTAGCAAGGGATATATATATATATATATATATATATATATATATATATATATATATATATATATATATAGAAACTCGCACTTGAGCTGTAGTATGAGCTTCACTGGCATATCTTATATGCAGAGAACCATGTGAATTCTTATAGCAGGTCACTCCAATGAACTAGTTACCATAACTAGCATCCACGTTTAACTCTCGACATCTAAATGCCTCCAACTAGTGAGGAGCAACTGCTTGGATAAACGAAGGAGTATAACCCATGCTAGTCTCCTAGAATCGATGATGTCCGAACTCATCAATTCATCGACTAGGGATTATTTCAATACATTCATAATTACAAATGTAGAGGTACTCACTAGTCGTGATCTAATTACAAGTTCTCTCATGCTATGAATCGTATCACAGACATTCAGTAAATGAGTTTAAGGTCCAATCAAACACATATGACATATGCACTCAAATAGTGAATCTTTATTTATCAACTAAATAGTACAACCATAAGGCGATAGCATTAGGACACCTCTTAAACATAATAGACTCCCACTTGGCCTAAATCCAATTGCCATGGTATCCAATACCATAGTCCTTGACGTGACTCTCAAACTTACTTTGTGATAGAGCCTTTTTCAAAGGATTCGCTAGGTTCCTTTCTATGAGAATCTTCTCAATTTGTATTTCTTTCCTACTGATGATTTCTATGATCAGATGATATCGTCAAAACACGTGTTTGGATCGTTGGTGAGACCTGGGTTCCTTTGCTTGTGTGATAGCTCCAGTGTTGTCGCAGTCAACTGGTAATGCTTCAACAATGGATGGAACCACCTTAAGTTCGGATATAAACTTCTAGATCAAAAAATGCCTCCTTTGCTGCTTCAAAAGCTTCAATGTATTCTACCTTGGTTATAAAATCGGCAACTGTATCTTGTTTGGAACTTTTGCAACTCACTACGCCACCATTCAGTGTGAATATGTACCAAGACTGTGACTTGGAGTCATCCTTGTCGATCTGGAAGCTGACATCTATATATCTGTGTGTAACCATATCACATTCTCCATATACCAAGAACATATCATTAGTTCTTCTCAAGTACTTAAGGATTATCTTGACAGCTACCCAATGATCCATTCCTAAATCAGATTGGTATTTTCTCGTGACACTCAGAGCATATGATACGTCGGGTCTTGTACATAACGTAGCATACATAATAGATCCTATTGAAGAAGCATAAGGAATCTTATTCATACAAATCCTCTTGTCTTTTGTGCGGGGACACATAGACTTTGAAAGGTGAATCCCATGTCACATGGGTATATAACCTTTCTTGGATTCAGACATGCTAAATCGCTTAAGCACTCTGTCTATATATGTAGACTGCGAAAGACCAAGCAACCTTTTCGATCTATCTCAATAGATCTTAATCCCGAGGATGTAGGTCGCTTCTCCCATATCTTTCATGGATAACATTTTGGATAACCAACCTTTGACTGATTGTAAGACAAGTATATCATTTCCTATGAGTAATATGTCATCGACATATAGTACTAGGAATACGATCGCACTCCCACTAACCCTCTTGTACACACAAGGTTTGTTAGGATTTTGTGAGAGATCAAACTCTTTGATTGTCTCATCAAAACAGATATTCCAACTCCTGGATGCTTGCTTCAATCAATAAATGTACAGTTGAAGCTTGCATACTTTGGTTTTGTCAACCGATGTGAAACCCTCGGGTTGTATCATATACACATCCTCATGTAGGTTTCCATTAAGGAAATTTGTTTTCACATCCATCTTTCATATCTCATCATCATAATGAGCTTCTATGGCCAGGAGTATCCGAATGAATTTAAGCATGGAAACCAGTGAGAAGGTCTTGTCACTGTCAACACCTTGCTTTTGATGATAACCTTTTGTTACCAATCTAGCTTTATAGGTAATTACATTACCATCCATGTCAGTTTTCTTCTTGAAAATCCACTTGCATCCAATAGGCGTGATGCCTTCAAGTGGATCCACCAAGTTCCAAACTTGGTTTTCATACATGGAATCCATTTTTGACTTCATGGCTACTAGCCATTTATCCCTTTCTAAACTTTTCAGAACTTTTTCGAAACTAGTAGGTTCCTCATCATCAATGAGTAACACATCATTAGATTCACTTATGAGAAATCCATATTGTAGGATCGAGTAAGCCGAGAGAGAGGATGAATCTCGGTGTTTAATAATTTTAATATAATTTTATAATACGAGTATGCAGTGGAAATTAAATGCAGTTACAAACACAAGCAATTTACTTGGTTCACAACCCTGACTGGGTTGCTACTCCAAGGCCCGTAGCTCTCTCGAGAGCTACCTCGATGGGCAATCACTATAATACCCTTCAATTCAAGAACTCTCGACTTCAAAGGGTTTCACTTTTTACAAATAATAGAGTTGGGTGACAAACCACCCACTCTTAAAGCTAAGTATACAAGCGAAACAATAAATTAAAAAGAATACAAGACTTTATACTGACACTTAAGAATCGTAGAGGTAGTCACAGAGTGTCGAAAGGTCGCCATATTGTGGAATGAAAATTTAGTGGACGAGCAAGTATTTTAGAAGCACTTCGACGTATATTCGATTGATATTTCGGATCTGGTTGAGCACATATTTTATAAACCTTTTCTAGTCGACTGGAATGCCTTCCAGTCGACTCCACATCAACCCGTCGATATGGAATTCGTGGTCTTCCAGTCGACTGAAACCTCTCCAGTCACTCCACGTCACTCATCTCCGCAATGGAAAATTCCTTCTTCAGTCGGCTCAAACTCTTCAGTCGACTGAATCCCTTTCCATCTGCGTCGCATGATCTCTGATCGATCATCAGCTGATCCTATCAAATAGGTATCCAGTCGACTGATACATATCCAGTCGATTGAACTTCAGTCAACTCGAATCCATTCAGTCGATTGATCGCTGCAAAATAGGATTAGCACAAAATAGATAATATGAAATGCGATAGCAGTAGTAATACTACTCGATCTCGACTACTAAGTCACATGCAGACTTTTCATCGAATCGATGCCTAGCTTTGTCCCCCTACAGAGGACTCAACCTCACCTCTTCACTCAAGGCTTATCTTTCAGCTACCTGCCGAACTTACCACTCTTGACATCTGATCTGACCCACCAGGGCTTCCACCAGTTGTCCAGTCTGCCTAACCCAGCTGGACTTTTTGCCGATTGTCTGGTCTCCTGACCCAACTAGTCTTCATGCCAAATGTCCGGTCCACGCGACCCATCTGGACTTCATGCCTGGTATTCGGTCCTCCTGATCTGTCAAGATACGTGCCTAGTATTCGATCAACACGACCTACTAGGACTTTATGTTAAACCTGCACACTTAACACTGAATTAAAACACAAGTAAATCCTAACTTTTAACTATGATTCATACATCAAAACTAATGAGTGATGCTCACTGCATCAACAATCTCCCCCTTTTTGATGTATGACAACACATCAATTAAAATTAGGAGAATCATATACCAATATCCAAATATTGACATGTATAAGAAATGAACTATCACCTTTTGACCTGAATAATAGATGCATAAATTTAATCATGTATGACATGCATAAGTCCTTATCAAATTTTTGCATCTTCTCTAATTTTATATCTCTTCTCTTTTTAATAAATTTATAACTTTATATCTCTTCTCTCCCCCTTTAGCATACATCAAAATAAAGATTAAGTATAAAATGCCAACAAGATATATTGGAGATAAGAAATTTTCAACCTCAACAATTAAGTTTTTAAAATTTTCACCAACGAATTTGATTTCAAAAACTTAATTTAAGCTTTTTTAATTTCAAATAATATTTCTAACTTTTCAATAATTTTCAAAGCTCTCCCTGAATAAAAGCTTATTTTCAAGATATTTCAAACTTTTAAAATTTTTCAAAACTCCCCCTGAATAAAAATTGATTTTCAAAGTTTAAAAAAAAATTAAACTTATTAAATTTCAAAATTTTCAAAACTCCCCCTGAATAACAATTGATTTTCAAAGTTTAAAAAAAAATTAAACTTATTAAATTTCAAAATTTTCAAAACTCCCCCTGAATAACAATTGATTTTCAAATTTTTTAGAGAATTATCAAACTTATAAAATTTCAAAATTCTCAAAATTCCCCATGAATAAAAATTGATTTTTCAAAAATTTTAAAGAATTTTCAACTTTTAAAATTTTCAAAACTCCCCCTTAATAATAACTTAGTTTCAAAATTTTTAAAGAATTTTCTAAAAAAAATTTTCAAAACTCTTAATTTGATGCAAAAGATATAGGGAATAAGTCCAAGAATGAATTCCTAAATATTATATTTATATTTTGAAAATACACATCTAAAAATTGTCCTTAAAGCAAATGTCCAACTCTTTACTAGCTCAATTGATATAGAATTAATCATCAAGTTTTGAATTAGAGTTAGTCACTGAAGTGATCATTTTGCTCTTGTAAATCCCATGTTGGTTCATGTCGATGCACTGGATCTACATCTAGAACCAGGGGTGCAGTCCTAACATCTCACGTCAATCTTTGTGGCTCAATACACAAACAGTTAATCCTAGGTGTTTGTGAGATGTGAAGGCTAACTAAAATCTATAGAATCATGAAATCTAGATTGACCTAATCTAAATTAATTTTTATTTTCCTTAAAACATAATATTATATTACTTTTCAAAATAATTCTGAATATTAAGCAAGAAAATTTCCTAATCTACCAAGCATAATCCTAATTGTCTTCGAAGCATATTAAATTCTGCTTCCGGAAGTGGTTTAGTGAATATGTCGGCAAGGTTTGATTTGGACTCAACATAGTTGAGTTCAATACTACCTTTTGCCACATGATCCCTTACAAAATGATGTTTAACATCAATGTGTTTAGTGCGTGAGTGATGAATTGGATTTTTAGTTAAATTTATTGAACTTATGTTATCAACTAAAGTTTTTACCTTTTTGTAATCTAATTCGAAGTCCTTAAGTGTGTGCATCATCCATAATAGTTGTGCTACACATTCACCTAATGCTATGTATTCTGCTTTAGTTGTGGAAAGAGCAACACAATGTTGCTTCCTACTGAACCAACTTACTAAGCATGATCCTAAGAGTTGACATCCTCCACTAGTACTTTTCCTATCTAGTTTACACCCTACATAGTTTGAGTCAGAGTATCCTATTAACTCAAAGTTACTAGATCTTGGGTACCACATACCTACATTAATTGTTCCTTTAATGTACCTTAGTATTTTTTTAACATGTGTTAAATGTGACTCCTTAGCACAAGTTTGATATCTAGCACACATACTCACTACAAATAATATGTCAGGTCTACTTGCAGTTAAGTATAGTAAACTACCTATGACACTCCTATAGTACTTTAGATCTACAGACTTTCTTTCTTTGTCTTCATTTAATATAACATTCATAGCCATAGGTGTTTTAATATCTTTTGCATTTTCCATACCAAATTTTTTAATTAATTCTCTTGCATATTTATTTTGGTATATATAGTTACCGTCTCTTGTTTGTTTTATTTGTAGACCTAAGAAAAAGTTTAACTCACCTACTAAGCTCATTTCAAATTCTTGTTCCATAAGGTTTATAAATTCTTTTAAAAAATTTGAATTTGTTGATCCAAAGACTATATCATCTACGTATATTTGAGCAATAAAAATGTCTTTGTTTAAGGTTTTTACGAAAAGTGTTGAATCAATTTGACCTTGTCTGAACCCTTTTGAGCTTAAGTATGAAGATAGTCTTTCATACCAGGCTCTAGGATCTTGTTTTAATTCATATAACACCTTTCTTTAATCTATATACATGATTAGGATATTCTAAGCTTTCAAAACTGGTAGGTTGACCTACGTACACTTCTTCTTTTATTACTCCATTTAAAAATGCAAATTTTACATCCATTTGGTATAATTTGAACCCTTTATGTGCCGCGTATGCTAGCAATATTCTAATTGACTCAAGTCTAGCTACTAGGGCATAAGTTTCATCGTAGTCTAGCCCTTCTACCTGACTAAATCCCTTAGCTACTAATCTGGCTTTATTCCTAATGATTTCTCCTTGCTCGTTTAATTTATTTCTAAACACCCATTTAGTATCTATTATAGATTTATTTGCAGGTGGAGGTACTAAGTCCCACACTTCATTTCTATCGAATTGTGATAGTTCTTCTTGCATGGTTATTATCCAATCAGTGTCTGGTAAGGCCTCATCTATTGATTTTGGTTCTATTTTTGATATTAATGCGATTTGACTTAAGTTTCTTAGAGATGATCTAGTTTGAACTCCTAAAGTTGGATTTCCTAATACTTGATCTAGCGGATGATTAGGATTAAGTCTAGATGTCTTTAAGGTTTCTTCACATTGGTTAGGATTAATTTGTTCTTCTTCATCATGTGTAATTTTATTTAACTCATTTTGATTATCTTTTAATGTATTTGATTGTTTATTAGTGATCTCTTCCTCATCAAATTTTACATTTGTTGTTTCTTCAATTTTTAGGGGTTTCTTATTATAAATCCTATAGGCTCTACTAGTGTTCGAATACCCTAAAAATATCCCTTCATTTGTTTTTGAAGAGAATTTTCCTAGATGATCTTTCGTATTTAAAATAAATACTTTACATCCAAATACCTTTAAATATTTTATTGAAGGAATTTTATTATTAAAAATTTCATAAGAAGTTTTATTATGTATTTTATTAATTATTACTCTATTTTGCACATAACATGCCATGTTTATTGCTTCGGCCCAAAAATAACTAGGTAGGTTATATTCATTTATCATTGACCTAGCGGCTTCTTGTAGAGTTCTATTTTTTCTTTCTACTATTCCATTTTGTTGAAGTGTTCTAGGACATGAATATTCATGATGATATCCATTTTTTGAAAACATTATTCTAAATTTTTCATCTTTAAATTCTACTCCATTATCACTTCGTATTCTTTTTATCTTTCGATCTTTTTTGTTTTCTATTTGTTTACTAAAATTTTTAAATACTTCAAATGTTTCATCTTTATATTTTAAAAATTTTACCCATGTAAATCTGGAGTAATCATTTATTATTACTAAACAATATAGATTACCACTTAGTGATTTTACTCCATGTGAATCGAATAGATTTAAGTGGATTAACTCGAGTATTGAACTTGTTCGACCTTGATCAATTAATTTATGTTGAGACTTGGTTTGTTTTCCTTGTTGACAAGCATTACAAACTTTGTTTTCAATATTTCTAAGTTTGGGCAACCCTCTAACTAGATTAGTTTCACTTAATTTCGTTATATTCCTAAAGTTGATGTGAGCAAGTCGCCTATGCCACAACTAACTCTCCTCTTGCTGTGACATATGACACTTAATTGAGGATCTTTCTAAATTTATTGAATATATATTTTTATTCCTAATTCCCTTAAGTAGTATTTTTGAATTTTCAATACTATTAATCAAACATTCATTAGATAAAAATTTCACTACATAATCAGTATCACACAACTGACTTATACTAAGCAAGTTGAATTTAAAATCATCTACGAGCAGAACTTTTTGTATAACAAAATTAGACTCTAATTCAATGTTACCTGATCCAATTATCTTAAGTTTGCTGTTGTTTCCAAAGGCAACTGTTCCTAGGTTCTTGTAGCTTAATTTCGAGAACTTTTGACTATCTTCAGTCATATGTCTGGAGCAGCCACTATCCAGAATCCATTGGTCCATTCTTGAGTCCTACATGAATTAAAATTTTTAAGATAATTCATACCTTGAATAAGATGAATTATCTTAAATTTATTTATGTTGTAAATTTGTTAAGCATGTAAATTTGTTAAATTTTAGTTGAGTATATTAAGTTGGGTTGATTAAGTTTTGTTAAGTGAATTTATTTTGGTTAGATATGTTTGTTTAGTTTAATAAATTAAGTATAGTAAATTAAGTTGAGTTGAATTAAGTTAAGTTTAATTAAAGTAAGTTTTTAAGGTAAATCAATCAAGTTTATTAGGTTGAGTTAAGCAAAATTAAACTCAATTAGTTTTAAATCATCTCGCCCAAGCTAGATTTTCAATACACTTATCCCTATGGGTTTTGTGAGATGAGTATTTCTTTTATCTTAATTAAATTTAATGAGCAATTTCAAAGTGTTTAAACTTGTGTTAGATTCAAACTTGATTTGAGCTAGTCAAGTAGGTTTTTTCAGTATTGACTTCCAGGTCGTGGCGAGACACATTACCTTCTTGGCTATCGGAGTAACGACCACTTCCTAGACAAAGTCAATAAAGGAATCAAGTACTTGATTCACTTTAGACTAAGCCTTGGTCTAACTAGTTAAAGACTTAGTGAGTTAGCTTCGGTTAATTCCACTCGACTTAGTGCACCAAGTCATGGCGAGGCACATGGCCTTCTTGGTTATCGGAGCAACGACCACTTCCTAGACATGAACTTCGAAGAGCTTCCCTAACTTACTATCAGTTCACTTGTCTTAGTACTAGGTTGTTCAAGTTTAAACTACTTTGTTTTCTATCTAGTCCATTCTAAATTAAGCAAGTAAAGTAAACTACAACATGTAAGTGTTTAACTAAATGAGGAAACAAGCAAGTGTTAGCTCCCCCTAATTGATAGCTAGATTGAGTTTTGTTCACTAAGTGAACTTGACTCTTGGGAACCCAAAATTGATTTGGTCCAATTTGGTTGACTAAGCTAGACTTAGGAACCCATGCTTGGACTTGATTCTTAGCGTTTCAGCTAAGTAATGACATGTATGATTTATAGGTGGATTTAGCCTTGTATCTGAGTCCGGATCTATTGTACACGACTCGCTGAGATCCAAGCATCATGTTGAGATATTTGGAACCCGAAGTGAACTTTTCCAAAGATCCGGTTAGATCTTATACTTGCCTTTTTAGGACTGAGTTCTCTTCCTTAAGCTTTGCAACTTGAGTTGAGTCTCTATCCTTAATTTGGCAAGTCGAAGTCTTCGAGTTGACTTGCTCCTTAAGTACTTAGACTTCCTTAAGTAGCGAGTCGACTCGATTCTCGGACTTTATTAACTTCCTACCTAAGCATGTAATGATATTATACAATTTATCTTCTAAGGGAGAAGTTACCTCATTTGAACCTTTGAAAACGGATACGGAACCGTGGCTTCTCTCGGACTCGGAATCGAACTCGTACTCGAAACTTGACTCAGCTCCGGATCTCGATTCAGCCATAAATGCGACGAAGCTTCTCTTCGTCTCTTCCGCATCTTATTCTTCCGATGATGACTCATCCCACATTGCCTTAAGCTCCCTCTTCTTCTTTTCCTTTTTCGTCTTATCTTCCTTTTTTAAGTTTGTGAACTCCGACTTGTAGTGTCCTTTACCATTGCATTCATAGTACATCACTTCCAATCGGGGTCTCGGCTTGTTGCCGACCACCTTTTTGGCATCTTTCTTCGTAAGTCTCTTCCTCCGGTTGAACATCTTCCGGACATATTT
Source organism: Wurfbainia villosa (assembly GCA_025175895.1). Classification (NCBI taxonomy): domain Eukaryota; kingdom Viridiplantae; phylum Streptophyta; class Magnoliopsida; order Zingiberales; family Zingiberaceae; genus Wurfbainia; species Wurfbainia villosa. The sequence goes on along the minus strand of CM046004.1, from coordinate 19,544,006 downwards.
ACGATCTCCTCTTCTCCATTTGTCTCCGACTCCGACTCGTCTTCGGATTCACTCTTCACTTTGTTTTCCTTTTTAGTCGAACCTGCCATCAAAGCTATACCATTCTCGGTTTGATCTGAGTTAGCTTGTTCGTGTAGTTCAAGTTCACAAAATAGTTCATCTAACCTAATTGTGGAGAGATCCCTAGATACCTTATAGGCATCGATAATCGATGTTCATAAGGCATTTCTCGGGAATGCCTTAAGGGTATACCTAATTAAGTCCCTATTCTATCACGCCCCGAGAGTATGCCGTGCCGAAAAGCAAACGGACAGCATCTCCCGTGTACGTGGCAACGTCTCGTGTTAATACAAGGCCCGTAGGCCACAACAACAACATATATATATGTAAACACAACAAATACACAAAATACAGCGGAAACATAATACTCATCACAAACTACACACATGCATACCGGTATGACTAACACCAACTCAAAACACAATAACAAAACCAGAAAAAAGAAAGGCATTTACAATGTCCAATCACTAAAAAACATCACATAAACCAAATCCATATCGGAACGCCAATGAAAACACAAAAATTTGGACTCTCAGAGTTGAGATGAGACGATGCCAGCCAGTGGTGCTTCAAGTCCATCACGAAGTCAACTACCTATTACCTGGGCGACAGAAAAACCTAGGGTCCATGGTGGTGGTGAGTAAAATTCAACAGGTAATAGGAAAACATGTAAATATATGTATCAATATTACATGTCATTCAACAGTTTAATCTACTCGTACAATAGGTATACATCAGCATAACAAATATACATGCATGCATACACTAAGTAAACTGAAAAACAAACGATGCTGACATACCTGACAGTCAACTACTCTATCCTCATCCAACCTGGGCATATATCCACAACATAAGGTATAAAGAATAATACTAACTCACACTACATCCTGATATGGGTCAAGGGTATCACAGTGAATAATCAACAAGTATACAAGTATCGGCCTACTACCATATAGAAAATGCAATAGCATGTATGAATATGTACAAACAAATGCAACAAGCATAGTACATACAAATGCAGCATCACAATAGTATATATATATATAGATTGCATCTATATATGTATACTAATCACAATCATCCATATATATATATACATGCATATATGTATATATATGACAATATGCAAAAATACCATAAGTCGACAATGCAACATGCATGGTCATATCGGCTCACCCTAAAGCTACCACAACCCCAGTGTGGCCTCGGTGGCTCGAGCATGACAACTGTTCCAACTCAACACCAACCACTACTCTCGAGTGGCCGAGTGGGCAGTATGATCGAGTAGCATATAAGTGTAAAGAGCAAGCTACACGATGGGGATCCCTGCTGTTGGCCACTCCGACAGTCACTACCCATGAGTGGTTGAGTGCCACACACGCAGGACTACGACATGCAAATCCAACTATCACCATCTATAGTGATAGAGTGCGACACCACAATGCTCTGCCCTCACACCGGTTACTCCTCCTATGAGTAACCGTGGAGGCAGGATGACTGGCGACCCTCTCAACCACAAGGGAGACCTCGTCGCCAGCGTGTATACAAATGACATGAATGCAATGTCTCACATACAAACATCCACCATAGACTCTCTATTCTATAGAGAGTTATACTAACCATATCAACGCACTCTCTATCCTATAGAGAGTCGTACTCAAACTGATCATATCAGGCTAGGACCACCGGTCCGAAGCGACACACTAAATACCCTTCACCTGACCATTTACATAATACATGGTCGGTAGTAGACATGCAACCTAAGGGTACTAGAACTAACCCTAGGTTCAAGACATTATCTATCTACGGATGACCTTTTTTCCCAATGTACAATCAGGTTGTCATCCGGACTTTACTATTTGTACTTAACTTAAACAAATTCTAAGTTATTTACATCACCTATATATATATATATATATATAACTCTTAATCATGGTAAAATAAACATGATAGCAACAATGGAGATAATAGCCAAAGGTAAAGTATCAAGCATAAGATAAATAGAACAGAGTCAAAGTAACATGATCATATAAGATGATCATGTATCTAAATCTGTATGCATTAAACTACCTGACCAGGGTAGGAAATACCCACATTCTAAGAAGCTCAGAATAATATCTTCACTATCGTAGTCCTATCTCGTATCCACATCCTGCACATATCAAACATTATGATTAAGTGCAAGCATACAACAAAATATGAATTAGCTACTACGTTATCCCCATATCCATTTCCCTTATTGAATACGAGTTAGAAACCCCTAATTATCCAAGATCGATTCACTATAACCAACCTTCACATTAGACCCTCAACTGGTACGGTTTACACCATAGTAAAATCCACCGTCTCCAATTAGCGAAAATGCTAACTTACAACATTCAATTCCATACACCATTACAACATAGATCATCATCACACACACATCTATCCATACTGAATTCAATAGTACAACTAACTATAGATTAATATACTCCTTTCTTCATAAATCAATCCACCACAACCCTCACAACTCACAATTTCACCAATTTAGAGATCTAACTATCCTAATTGGAATTCTCAACTCAAATCTTCCAACACAATCGACAAATCTCCAACTCATAGTCGATTCACCCCACCGCACAATCCCCTTTGAGACCCAAAATCGATACCAACACCACACTGGAGCAAAGGATTTCAACAACACCCATACTAAACCTGCATCTCACCTCCAACATAGCCCACAGCTCCAATTATGCCGTTCACCGGACAATCCAACGCGAAACAAAACATTGCTGCCCTATCACCACACAGATCTTCGAAAACAGGATGGATCAAAGAGGTTAGACACCCAAAAATAAGCTGCGACTATGACATACTCATTCGTGCCAAACGCAGCTATCGACTCGTCCGCTGGAACCCTGTGCTCAGGCTGAGAAGAGCGGAATTCATCGATCCTCTTCCCAGAAATCTAGAGATCCTTCAAGGTTATAGTGGTGACCGGAAAAACAAGAGAAAAACTCACATCAGCGACCTAAGGGTACTGTGCCAACTACAATCCGCCGCTCTACAACAGAGCTAAAGTCGGAAAACCTCGAAGAACAGGGTCAACTGACCTGTGGTCGGGCGTTTAGCCATAGCAGCAACCTCGCAGTCCACTCGCGCAGAGAAGCCGATGAAAACTAGGGCGGCAGGATTCGAAGGGGTCGCGAGAGGAAAGGGCTCGCGAGGAGAAGAACGAGAGGGAAGGGGAAGGTGCTGACGAAGAGGGGAAGGTTCCGGTGCGGTGGCTCGAGCATGGCGGTGGTGTGCGCGGTGACAACCGATTGGCGTGGCGAGGAAATAGAGAAGGCAATCGCGCTCGAGAATGAGAGGAGGAAATCGGGAAGAGGAACGGTGAAGAAAATGATGAACCGACACAATACATAAATCGGTGGCATTAAATGAATAGGAAGAAACGATCCACTTAATATGGATCAAACCTAGGTTAGGTTTCATTAACTCCATAAATTTAAACCTCTGTTAGATTTAAATAAATCATTAGTCACCCCAACACTAATTTATTTTATCCAATAATACTTTCTCTATTTAAAGAATAATAGAGATACTCTTCTATCGAAATGAAAAAAAATTATTCGTGGTATTTTACATATTCTCTATTTGGTGTCCTATTAAGTATAATCCATTTAATATATATTTGATCATAGTATGAAGTTGACAAGCGTTTTCATTTTTGTTTATTTTACAATTAAATAATTTATTTAATAACATGTCCCGTTTGGCTATCCTAGTGTCATTTGTACCCTCATACAGTTCAATTAATTTTTCTCATAATTTCTTAGAATTTTCGAATGGACCTACCATATTTAGCTCTTCTTTGATAAGTCCGTATTGCAAGGTGTTAAGTGCCTTGTAATCGACTTGAGCTCTCTTTCTAATATCCGAGGTTCATTTCTCCAGTTCTAACAACACACCCGAGTCATCTACCAGAGCTGTGAACCCTTTCCTAATTGAGAACCAGACCTTTAGGTCGGTCTTCAAATAGCACTCCATTCGCCTTTTCTAGTAGGAAAAGTCCTCTCCATTGAAGAGAGGAGGGCGAACGGTGTTGTATCCCTCTAAGTGTGACATTATTAAGGAAATGTTCTCTAAATATAGAAAAATAAATTAAATAATTCTAATGCATAGAAAATTAAATTAAATAAATCTAATGTGCAGAAAATTAAATTTAATTTAGAAAATGATTTTTAAATTGCAAAAAATTATTTTTAATGTAGAAAATGATTTTAAAATTAATTTAAATATGCAAAAAATAATTTTTTATTAATTTAATTATGCAACAAATATTTTAATTGATTTAAATATGCATAAAATGATTTTTTAATTAATTTAAATATATAAAAATATTTTAATTGATTTAAATATGAAGAAAATAATTTTTAATTAATTTAAATGTGTAGAAAATATTTTAATTGATTTAAATATGCAGAAAACGATTTTTAATTAATTTAAATATGCAAAAATATTTTAATTGATTTAAATATGTAGAAAATGATTTTTAATTAATTTAAATATTCAAAAAATATTTTAATTGATTTAAATATGCAAAAAATAATTTTTAATTAAATTAAATATGCAGAAAATATTTTAATTGATTTAAATATACATAAATGATTTTTAATTAATTTAAATATACAGGAAATGTTTTAATTGATTTAGATATGGAGAAAACAATTTTTAATTATTTTAAATATGCAGAAAATATTTTAATTGATTTAAATATGCATAAAATGGTTTTTAATTAAATTAAATATATAGAAAATATTTTAATTGATTTAAATATGCATAAAATTATATTAATATGCAAAAAATGATTTTAATGCAGTAAAAATTATTCTAAAGCAATATGAATTAATCTAACGCAATAATAATTAATCTAAAGGTCATGATGGTGGTTTCACCAACTCGGAGCTCCCTTGCTCTGATATCAATTGTAGTATCGAGTAAGCCGAGAGAGGGGGGTGAATCTCAGTGTTTAATAATTTTAATTAATTTTAATACTAATTTTCTAATACGAGTATGCAGCGGAAATTAAATGTAGTTACACACACAAGCAATTTACTTGGTTTACAATCCTGACTGGGTTGCTACTCCAAGGTCCGTAGCTCTCTCAAGAGCTACCTCGATGGGCAATCACTATAATACCCTCCGATTCAAGAACTCTCAACTTCGGAGGGTTTCACTTTTTACAAATAATAGAGTGGGAGTTGGGTGACAAACCACCCACTCTTAAAGTTAAGTATACAAGCGAAAAAATAAATTAAAAAGAATACAAGATTTTATACCGACACTTAAGAATCGTAGAGGTAGTCACAGAGTGTCGGAAGGTCGCCTTGTTGTGGAATGAAAATTTAGTGGACGAGTAAGTATTTTGGCAGCACTTCGACGTATATTCGATTAATATTTCAGATCTGGTCGAGCACATATTTTATAAACCTTTTTCAGTCGACTGGAATGCCTTCTAGTCGACTCCACATCAGCCCGTCGATATGGAATTCATGGTCTTCCAGTCGACTGAAACCTCTCTAGTTGACTCCACGTCACTCATCTCCGCATCGAAAAATTTCCTTCTTCAGTCGACTGAATCCCTTTCCATCTACGTCGCACGATCTCCGATTGATCACCAGCTGATTTTGTCAAATAGGTATCCAATCAACTGATACATATTCAGTCGACTGTACTTCAGCCGACTCGAATCCATTCAGTCGACTGATCCTTGAAAAATAGGATTAGCATAAAATAGATAATATAAAATGTGATAGTAGTAGTAATACTGCTCGATCTCGACTACTAAGTCCCACGCAAATTTTTCGTCGGATCGACGCCTAGCTTTGTCCCCCTACAGAGGACTCGGCCTCACCTCTTCACTCGAGGCTTACCTGCCGACTACTTTCCGGACTTACCACTCTTGACATACGATCTGACTCACCAGGGCTTCCACCAGCTGTCCGGTCTGCCTAACCCAGCTGGACTTTTTGCCGATTGTTTGGTCTCCTGACCCAACCCATCTTCATGCCAAATGTACGGTCCACGTGACCCATCTGGACTCCATGCCTGGTATGTCAAGATACGTGCCTAGTATCCAGTCAACACGACCTACTAGGACTTCCTGTTAAGCTTGCACACTTAACACTGAAATAAAACACAAGTAAATCCTAACTTTTAACTATGGTTCATACATCAAAACTAAGGAGTGATGCTCACTGCATCAACATATATCTCTCAGGAATCTTATGTGACCTAATAGATGTACGAAGAGGTAGTGTAACGATAGATTCAGTCATTATCTCATCATCATGAATAATCGACTGTGGTTCAAGTATAGATGTCCCTTTAGGGTCTATTAGAGTTTCTTGAACTTTCTCAAGTTCAACCTGACTCTCACTGTTTTCTTGCAAGAGAAACTCTTTCTCTAGAAATATACCATTTCTTGAAACAAACATCTTTTGTTCCAAGGAATGATAGAATTGATAACCCCTCATTTCCTTGAGGTATCTGATCGAACGATTTTAATTGTCGTAATACCGTTCCCAAATTATTTACCGAACCCCCTAACTACACTAATGCAGTATAGGACTGACTCGGATCGTCTCCCAACGAACCTAATGGCTGGACATTTATTTTTAAACATAAGTAAACACTGGGGGTTTTACAATTATCAAAAAATTTAAAATGCAAAATCGAAAGCAAACATGAGAATTAAACATGCAAAAAGTAAATCTAACTACCAAATAACAAGTAACAAGCAACTATCCTAATGCGCAAAAGTAAGTGATCATGCACCGCACTGTCACTATACGGTACAATGATCAAACAAATGTGAATAATTCAACCAAGCACCGCACTGTCACTATACGACACAGTGATCAAACAATCACTGAAAAACTAAACTAACAGACAGAAAAGAAATCGACCAAGCACCGCACTGTCACTATACGGTACACTGATCAAACAAATGTGAACAATTCAACCATGCACCGCACTGTCACTATACGACACAGTAGTCAAACAATCACTAAAAACTGCAATAAACGAAAGGAATTTAACCAAGCACTACACTGTCACTATACGGTGCACTGGCCAAATGTAAATAAAACCTAAACTAATGATAAAAGCAATTCAACTGAGCACCGCACTGTCACTATACGACACACTGGTTGAAGATTAACTAAAATGGGAAAGAACAATTACACTAAAAGAAATAAATCTAACCACTAGGTAAACACTGTAAATGAATAACAAGACTCACTAAACTATCAAACTAATTACCACGTGCACGATTTACCACACATAAATAAAATACTACTGAAACATCATTGAAACACACTGAACACTAGGAAATCAATACTGAAAAAATATAGTGCACAGTAATGAGCCAACAATGTAAAAATACTAAAATACCCAAAGTGAACACTGCAGTAAAACAATAAGAAATACAATACTGAATCAACAGTAGATCAATAAAGTAAACACAGTCGTCCACAAACACTGGAAAGGTACCACCCTCTCCGGTGACCTACAACAATACCGAACACTCCAAGGGTCTCAGGGTATGGATCTCTCATCGAATTCTGACGAGAGTTGAATCGATGCGGTAGTTCACAGCTCCGATGATGGATGCGGGACTGTCGTGACTACGAGCAGTCAATGTGGATGGAATCAGATCTGGGAACAGAGGATCATCCCCACCAGCTGCTGTTGAAGACTACCCTGGATTGGAAGAAGCGCTGTCGCCGGAGCTGGGAACAGATTCTGTGGGATCCCAACATTAGCAAGTCACCCCTAGCTTCGCGTGACCACAACCCACTAGGGTAGCTCAACTCCTCCGGTGAGGGATCTAAGGATCTCCGGTGAAGACAGACGAACTCCATCGCTCGGTCGATGGACTGCCGCTGCCCAAATGCAGCTGCGAGCTCCGTCGGACCAAGGGAGGGAGAGGACGCCCGATGAAATGGAATCAGGGAAGAACCTGGGATTGTCAAAATCGTCGTCGGAGTGCTGAAGTGGAGCTGTCGTCACGCTCGCGAGGAAGAAGACGCCGCATTCTCTGTGTCGCGCGATTCTGTTCTGTTGCGCGATGGGAAAATGTTGTGTTTTTATATCCAATTTTCTTAGCTGTTGGATCTGCCAGTTTTGATCACAGCCACCCATTAGATCTAGGGTTAAATGGCTTCCATTAATTTACCTAAGCTGCATGGAATAAATCCAACGACTGTGATAAATTTGATCCGGATCGACGGCTGTAATTGCTCCGATTTAGCTCTTTTCCTGTTCCTTGCAAAATCACATTCACCCCGTGAAAAATAATACTGAAATTATAGGGAATAAACAATTAATTTCAAATAGATCCAATATGAAAAAAAACGTCATGAATAGCCATAATTACTCAAATCAAAGAGTCTAAAATCCCCAAATATAAATAGAAATCACGCGATAAAAATGCGACTATCAAATTCCCCCACACTTATTTTTGCGTGTCCCAAGCAATAATAATAAAAAACAAAGAAGTACTGACTCCCTAACTAATTCCCCCAAACAATGTCTAGATCAATAATTCAGAGACAGAAAAAATCAGTTACTTAGGATCACCAAATTGATCCGGATCCCGGGTAGTCAAAAGATCCGACTCCTACAACAGTCAACATGTATGATGATTTACAGTCAAATCAAATAAACCAAGCCTGATACAAAAACCTCCCAAAATGGATATTTGCACTCATGCTCATATAATGATCTTAGGAGTGGGGTACCCTCGAAACTCTATGTAATATTGTCCTACCATATGCTTGCTTATCATCTACTTCTCCACCGCTATCAATACATTCCATACATGAATCAAAAGGATTTATCGGAAATCAAACAAGATCAGAAGTGGATTGCAATAGAGAAATACAAAGAAGATCAAGATACAATGAACAAGCAACAACAGAAGAATTAGAAGAATAAAACTGATAAATTACATGTAGGAGTGTTGTGTGGAGATATTTGCATGCATATATTCAAACTCATTGATATGCTTAATCACTCAATCCCATCTGAAAATTGAAAAAAAAAAAATTGCGAAGCAGCAACCTCAGTTCAATTGCATTTTAAATGGGAACTGAAAGGATGTGGCGTATTAGAAAGGAGAGGTCCATGGTCGATCACCATTGCTTGGCCATCACTTAGGGAAAGTTGTAGTACAGAAAAACCAAGCTTTGTAAATGGGCATAAAATTCTCAGACACTGCTATCCATGGTTGAAGCAGCAATTTACAGATTTCTTATTAGCTTCCACTAGTTTTACAACAATTTCTTCAAGGTTTGTGAACAACATTGATCCAAACCTCTTATCTAGACCGTATCTAGCTATCTAAGAAAATGGGCATAAAATTCTCAGACACTACTATCCATGATTTCAGCGTATCAAAATAAGTAAACAAGAACCCTGCAAATATGTTTTCAATTTACATCTCAGGTAATTCCAATTTCTGCAAATCTGAAAATTGCAGAAATGTTCAGGCCTAAATTTCCTTTGAAGTTTCAACTTTGGAAGGTTATAAAAACACCATCATCTTTTGATAACTCTGTAATAAAACATGTCCAATTGCAGCAACAAATTTTCAATCGAATACACATCCAGAATTCCATGGCTTAGTGTGAACTCTGCTCTACCCAATCTATGAAATGCAACAGATTTTATCTCTGAATTTAGATTTCCTTTCCGTTTTCTTGCAGTTAATCTTGATACTTTCGAGATCTTGGTTTGTTGCTGATACTCTGTCGAGCACTGCTGTATCAGATAAAATTTTAGAAACTTCCTTTAATCCAGTCTTGATCTTATCCAATCCTTGAATCCACGTGTAAGCAAAGCCTCTTGGATCTTTGGTGACTCATGTTTTTCCAGAATGTGGACTAACCCATAGCTGTATCAATGCATCTTTGATAAAAATAGAACTGTTAACTGTTTTATTTTCAGTGTCAACTTGTGAACCGATTTCTGCAGCTTCCCTTTCAGTGAATCTATTAGAGAAAGATCCCATATTTGTTTTGATATCCTTATAGGAACTGATATCTTGCAGAATTGTTGTGATGGATGACAGAAGACATGTCCTCAGTCCACATTCTATTGTAATACAATGTTGGAATTAGCTCGTGATAGACTTCTGTACAACAAGGGACAACACGTGGTTCATTCCAATCTGAAATTGCATTAACTGATTTCAGAAGTTTCAACTCCAATTCAGGTAGCACTTCATGTAGCTTCAACAACAATTTGTCATGGGAGCTCCATGTAGTCTGTTGGGATCAGACCCACTTGAAACGTGATAGCAAGTAGGTGAAACAACCACGATCTAACTTCAACTCCATCCTCCATAACATATGCAATCAGAGTTCAAAGAGGCAATAACTATCTCTTGTGAGTCTACCTCCTTTCATTCATCCAATGCTTTTGTGATTTTTTTTTTACGTTCACCATATCATACCTTCTTGAAATTTCGGCTTTGGGATTGAAGGTAATTTAGAACTTCTCAGCCTCTGGTAGTTGTTCTCAAATCACAACATTCATGGGATAACAAATAGGTTAAGATCTCCAATTTCCTGTTGTTATTCTCGTGAGTCCTACAACAGCCAATTTTTAACTAGTACTGCATTGGAATTATTTTTCAAGAGCATCATCATCAATAAATAGAAGTGCAACGAAACAAATCTTGCTCCATATCTCCATCAGCCTAAGGTTATTCAATTAAAGCCTGTGACACTTGATTCTACCATGATTGAAGAGCCATTCCAACCTCTGTAGCAAACTTTTGCCCAACAAAACATTGTCTCCTCCACCACACTTAAGAATTTTGTCCGTCTTGGACAAAGCAACTCATTAACCTATTCTTCCAATACAGGAAACAATGGATATGGGAAAAAAAATAATCCACAAAGATAACAAAGACAATAAATGGCAAGTGTAGGGATATGACATGTAAGACAACATGGAAGTATCAAGTGGATTAGACAAGCAATTCAAATGAGGAAAAGAATCAAGAGTGAAATCCTTCATCATATTCAAGCAAATAAATGTTATTGCAGTTTTGAAAAGATTTAAAGCAAGTTCTAGAGCAACAAGTATCACATGTGTTATCACACCAAAGTGGGTAAATGATGAAAATGGCTTACAACCTCACTAGGTGAATAAAAATCAAGCTTAGTCTATCAATAAAAAGTTCACCATCATAACAAGTGACTGCATGCAAGTGAAGTCTCCTATCATACACCAAAAATCCACAACTTGATGATCAAATTTAACTAATTTTTACCACCTCTAAAATGATACTAAGGCATGCATAGGGAAAATTATTTGACTAAACAACAACCTAACAAACAAACAACCTAAGTCAACAGGTAAACACAAACAAACAAACAACTCAGTTTATTCCGAACATGAAAGGAAGGAAGGAAATACAGTAAGTAAGAGAACACACTCCCCTTTCATGTCGGAGAAGAAGCATCATCAAATCGCACTTCCTCTACCAAAGCATCGCTCGCCCCCTCGTGAAATATCTTGAGACGGTGTCCATTCACTCTGTGAGTGTTCCCTAAAGAAGGTTCCTGCACCTCTACAACACCATAGGGAAACACATTAGAAACAAGGAAAGGACCGTCCCACCTGGATCTCAACTTACCTCTGATCAGCTTGAGACGAGACTGGTACACTAAAACTTTGTCGCCGATATGGAACTCCTTCTTCACAAGCCTCTTGTCATGAAAATTTTTAGTCTTTTCTTTGTAAATGCGGGAGTTCTCATATGCCTCTAACCGTGTCTCCTCAAGTTTCTGAAGTTGGAGCTTTCTCTCTCTCCCAGCTCTGTAAGCATCCATGTTGCACGCTTTCACTGCCCAGTAAGCTCTATGCTCAATCTCCACCGGTAAGTGACATGCTTTGCCATAAACCAATCTGTACGGGGACATGACTATGGGAGTCTTATAAGCAGTTCTGTAGGCCCACAGAGCTTCCTCCAATCTCTTGCTCCAATCTTTTCTATATGGTCCCACTGTCTTTTCCAGTATGGATTTGATCTCTCTGTTCGACACTTCAGCCTGTCCATTTGTCTGAGGGTGATAAAGAGTAGAAATCTTATGAACCACCCCATACTTGCTTAACATGGCTTCCATGCGTCTGTTGCAAAAATGAGACCCTTGATCGCTAATGATCGCCCTGGGTACCCCAAATATGCAAAATATGTTAGACCTGATAAAATTCACAACAACTGGAGAATCATCAGTCCTGGTGGGGATGGCCTCCACCCATTTGGAAACATAATCAACAGCCAACAAAATATATAAAAATCTGAAAGATACAGAAAATTGACCCATAAAATCAATACCCCAAACATCGAAAATCTCACAGAATAACAAAGGTTGCCGAGACATTTCATTTCGACGTCCTATGTTCCCTGTTCGTTGACATTGCTCACAAGACTTATAAAATTCATAGGCATCACGAAATAAGGTGGGTCAATACAAACCAGACTCTAAAACTTTCCTAGCAGTCCTTTGGGGTCCAAAATGCCCCCCACAAGCCAGAGAATGACAAAAAGTAAGTATGGAATGAAACTCATAGTCAGGAACACATCTCCTAATAATCTGATCACTACAAAACTTCAAAAGGTAAGGATCATCCCATACATAATACTTGGCATCACTTTTCAATTTTTGGACTTGTGCATGAGAAAAAAATTAAGGTACAACACAGGCAACTAAATAGTTAGCAATATCTGTACCATGGTGTCTTACCCTGCAGGTGAAAAAGCTGCTCATCTGGAAAAGAATCTGCTATGGGGGTGGAATCTATCTCCATCACTATCCTGCTCAGATGGTCTGCTACCAGGTTCTCCCTCCCGCTCCTATCGCGTATCTCTACGTCGAATTCTTAAAGCAGAAGCATCCATCTAATCAGTCTCGATTTTGCATCAGGCTTCTTCAGGAGGAATTTCAAAGCTGCATGATCGGAAAAAATAACCACATGAGAACATAGTAAATAAGATCTGAATTTATCCAAAACAAAAACAATAGCTAAAATCTCTTTTTCTGTGGTGGTGTAGTTGGATTGTGCAGCATCGAATGTCCTCGAGGTGTAGCAGATCACATGAGACGCTCTGTCTACTCTCTGTGCCAAGACTGCTCCCACCGCGTAGTTCGAGGCATCACACATCAACTCAAATGGGTGATGATGTGAACAATTCAACCATGCACCGCACTGTCACTATACGACACAGTAGTCAAACAATCACTAAAAACTGCAATAAACGGAAGCAATTCAACCAAGCACCGCACTGTCACTATACGGTGCACTGGCCAAATGTAAATAAAACCTAAACTAATGATAAAAGCAATTCAACCGAGCACCGCACTATCACTATATGGCACATTGGCTAAAGATTAACTAAAACAGGAAAGAACAATTACACTAAAAGAAATAAATCTAACCACTAGGTAAACACTGTAAACAAATAACAAGACTCACTAAACTATCAAACTAATTACCACGTGCACGATTTACCACACATAAACAAAATACTACTGAAACATCATTGAAATACACTGAACACTAGGAAATCAATACTGAAACAATACTGAAAAAATATAGTGCACATTAATTAGGAAACAATATAAAAATACTAAAATACACAAAGTGAACATTACAGTAAAACAATAAGAAACACAATACTGAATCAACAATAGATTAATAAAGTAAACACAGTCATCCACAAACACCGGAAAGGTACCACCCTCTCCGGTGACCTACAATAATACCGAACACTTCAAGGTCTCAGGGTACGGATCTCTCGTCGAATTTCGATGAGAGTTGGATCGATGCGGTAGTTAACAGCTCCGATGATGGATGCGAGACTGCCATGACCATGAGCAGTCAATGTGGATGGAATCGGATATGGGAACAGAAGATCATTGCTACCAGCTGCTGTTGAAGACCGCCCTGGATTGGAAGAAACGCTGCTGCCGGAGCTGGGAATAGATTCTGCGGGATCCCGACAGTAGCATGTTACCCCTAGCTTTGCGTAACAACGACCCACTAGGGTAGCTCAACTCTACCGGTGAGGGGTCTGAGGATCGTCGATGAAGATAGACGAACTCCACCGCTCGGTCGATGGACTACCGCCGCCCAAATGCAGCTGTGAGCTCCGCCGGACCAAGGGAGGGAGAGGACGCCCGATGAAATGGAATGAGGGAAGAACCTGGGATTGCTGGAATCATCGTCGGAGTGCTGAAGTGGAGCTGTCATCGCGCTCGCGAGGAAGAAGATGCCGTATTCTTTGTGTCGTGCAATTCTGTTCTGTTGCGCGATGGGAAAATGTTGTGTTTTCATCTCCAATTTTCTCAGCCGCTGGATCTGCCAGTTTTGATCACAACCACCCATTAGATCTAGGGTTAAATGACTTCCATTAATTTACCTAAGCTGCATGGAATAAATCCAACGACTGTGATAAATTTGATCCGGATCGATGGCTGTAATTTCTCCGATTTAGCTCTTTTCCTGTCCCCTGCAAAATCACATTCACCCGTGAAAAATAATATTGAAATTATAGGGAATAAACAATTAATTTCAAATAGATCCAATATGAAAAAAACATCATGAATAGTCATAATTACTCAAATCAAAGAGTCTAAAATCCCCAAATATAAATAGAAATCACGTGATAAAAATGCAACTATCAGTATCCAATAAATAGACACTTATCAGACTTAGCATTCAACTTGTCTGATGTAGTCGTCTTCACGTAAGCTGGACATCCCCATGTTTTCAAATAAGAAAACTGGGGTGTCTTACCAGTTCATATCCAATATGGAGTAGCAGAGACTGCCTTGGTCGGGACTCTATTCAGCAAGTGAATAGCCGTCTCGAGTGCATAGCCCCCAAAAGGATTTGGGAAGGCTTGCATGATTCATCATCTATCTCACCATGTCGAACAAGGTTCGATTTTGCCTTTCAGATACACCATTATGTTGCAATGTATAAGGCGGAGTCCATTGAGACAATATACTATTGCCTCTTAGATAATTCTGAAACTCTTGGCTAAAATATTCACCACCTCAATCGGATTGAAGTATCTTAATACTTTTACCAAGTTGTTCCTTTACTTCATTTCTGAATTCTTTGAACTTTTCAAAGGCTTCAGATTTATATCTCATAAGATATATATATCCAAATCATGAGTGATCATCGATAAAGGTAATGAAGTAGCTATAACCTCCTTGAGCATGAATTGACATTGGTCCACATACATCAGTATGTATGAGACTAAGTAACTCTTCCACTGGCAACTTTGTCATCTTGCCTTGTAAGCATGATTCACATGTATCAAATGAATCCAATTCAAATAATTATAGAATTCCACTCTTGTGTAACTCTGACATACGCTTCTTTCTTATATGGCCAAGGTGACAGTGCCATGTGTAGGAGGTTAATTGATCATCTTTTCAAGCACGCTTGTTGCTCGCTTCGATATTGAATGCATCACTGGATGTATCTAACACATAGATGTCATTGCATATAGTTTCGGTGCCATAAAGAACGTCATTCAAGGTTATATAGCAATAATTGTCACTAAACGTCAAATGGATACCCTTTCTATTTAAACAAGAAATTAAAACAATGTTCTTTATGTTGGTGCAATCGACCCAGGCCACGTTTGACCGGACTCGAGTTTGACTCGAACTGTATTTTAATGTTAGACAAAACGTATGACATGATATTGTCATGGGAAGTCCAACATGGGTTGGCCACATAAATCCAAGTGTGTAGCCTTGGTTGTGAAAAGTCCAAGCATGGGGATTGGCATGGAAAATCCAAGCATGAGGCTTGGTGTGGGAAGTCTTGAGGACTTGGCAAGTTCACTAGGCTCGGGGTCCTTGAGTCGGTGAAGAATGACATTGCAAAGTCGTGCACTTGGTGCATCCGAGGGACCACCGGACGGGGAGCGAATGGAGTGAGGCCCAAGGGAAGCAGACTTCGAGGGCAAGAGATGCAAAGGATGGCATTACAAAGCTATGCGCTTGGTGCATCTAAGGGACGTAGCCCGAGGGAAGAGAGCTTCAGAGGGAAACTCCGTGAGAGGATGAGGTGGACTTGGCCAAGTGGCTAAGACTGAGTGTTGGATGCTCAAACAACTTTGTGTTTGAGGTTTTACCCGACATCAGTCAACTAGCATAGGTGTCGATTGCTCTCGCGAAACGATCGTTAAGGAATGGCAGCGATCATTGCAGACACCATTAGTTGACTACCGAGGGAGGGCAGTCGACTGACCGAGGTGAATTCGGGCATAGAAGCTATTCCAGTCGAGTGATCATGGCGATCACTCGACTGATGGGATCATCAATCAACTGATGATGGATCCGTTGGAATTTGGCCAGTGTGGATCAAGTCGTTGTGAGACAACGGCTACAGGACCAGTCGACTGATGGTCATGATCAGTTGACTGATGGGCGTGGAATTAGCTCGATGCAGGTTATAAATGGAGCTAGAGATGGAGGATTTCGCGAAGACTTTTGGGAAGATTTTAGAGGGGAATTGTTGTTGCATTCCATTCCTTCAAGAGTAAACAAAAGCAAGCAACAAGCAAGAGTTCAAAGACATTTGTAGTCTTTGTATTTGCTTGTACATTTTGTATTACTTGTTGTAATTGCTTGTACGAGGTTTCTCCACCTCCGACTTGTGGTCGAGAAGGAGTGTTGTTAGTGTCGTGCGCATAACAGGAGCTCGTTGAGCTCACCCCGTGGAGTAGGAACCCTAAGGTTCCGAACCATGTATATCATGTGTTTTATTTGTACTTGTGTCTATTGTACTTGTATCACTATTATTTCCGCTGCACATTAACGAGTATTGTAGACGAGCACGCGACGAATGAATGATTTCCACCGTACACGCAATTTGGGCTATTCACCCCCTCTAGCCGGCCACCGATCTTCCAACAAGTGATATCAAAGGGGGAGTTACCTCTAGAGTTGACTTAGGAAAGACCCAATTGACTAAGGCTTCAAAGCCAAAAAGGGTCATTAGGAAGGTATCTAGGGAAGTTATCCCTAGCGAATACCTAGTTAATCCAAGGAGCTCCAATAGGTATTGGGTTCCTAGGAGCGTGATCGATTCACGCTAGATGGGTTAGGGTGTGTCAACCCTAAGTGAATGAGTAGTTAACCTAACCATGGTGAGTTGACACTTTAGGATGTGCCAATGTGTTTTAAGAAGTTAAAAATTGATTAAAATTGGCACTTTAGGTTTAGAGGTCATGGTGTGCCATTTGGGTTTTTGGCACACTAAGGAAATGAGTTATATTATGGCAAAATAGATTTAATTATATCAAATGGAAACTAATACTAAATTTTAGATATTCTTATACCTTCATCTTTTTACCTGCCATATTTGCTTGCCATATACCATGACATGACATCATGTTTATTTTTATCATATAAAATGTCATGATCATATTTAGGGTTATGTTTTTGTGTCATGTATGCTTAAAATTCATTCACATGCCATGACATCATGATTATTGGCACATGCTTGCTTATATTATCATTATGCCATAATCATCATTCATGTATAAATAAAATGGATTTAAGGACTATGACATGATTTGAAGTCCCATGCATAAGGGAGTCAAATAGTGTGGCTTAGATTAATGCATGAGACCCTAATTAACTAAAACCCACATCTCACTAAAATACTTGACTTGTGTGTGTTTCACACATTTAGATACAAGTGAGATGTTTAGGAAAATGAATTTAAATATTTTAAAAACATTTCAAAAACATTTTGAAAAACCTTAGTGAAGCCTATCTTTTGATAGCAATCACCATTGAATGAGGTGATACAAAGATGGCTCAAATATTGAAGCTTCTCTCATCTTTTGAACTTGTATCAATCTCACTATTTTGTGGGTAAAATAATTTTTAAATATTTTTCACCCATATTGATTGTTATAGGTATTATGCATATGAATTTTCATGATTTTTCATCGTATGTATAATTACTTATGAATTTTTAAAAACCATTTTTGATAACTGAAATTTAGATTTTTCAGTTACCAGTCGACTGCCGAATGACAGTCGACTAATTAGGGTGGCAGTCGATTGATTACTGTCAAAGTCAACTGCTAGGCTGATTTCGGGTAAACAATTGTTGTTAGGCCCATGTTCAACTATGTTTTGGTTCCCTAATGACTCCTAACCCTAGGACATACTTTGGAGAGCATTAGAAAAGGTGAAAATCCATTGGATATGGATTAGGAGATGTGTTTAGGGTATGTATCAATTTTAAGGTGTGTGAGAGTTCATTGTTGAACTTGTTCCTTAATTTTGATTGTTTAAATGTTCTTATTGGCTTAGGGACTCTCCAAGGGCATTGTTGGTGCAATGCTCAAGGGGGAGTAAGCCTTTAGAGGGAGGTATCCATCATGGGAAGATGAATGTGTATTTTTCCTCATGGGAGTAAAATTGGGAGATTGCCTCTCTTAAGTGATATGAGACTTATCACTAGAAAGATTGAAGGCATGTGTTTTCCTCCGAGGGAGAGATTGTAAGATCTCATTGGGATATGAGACATTCATACCCTTGGGGAAGACCTTTTTGATGTATGTCAAAAAGGGAGAGAAATTACCAATTGGGGTTAGTTGGAATTCTCATTGGGATGTGAGAATTGCCAATTGGGGATAATTGGTATACTTGAGATTGAGGTTTTGTCAAACATCAAAGAGAGGGAGATTGCTGGTGCAATCGACCTAGATCACGTTTGACCGGACTTGAGTTTGACTCGAACTGTATTTTGTTGTTAGACAAAATATATGACATGAGATTGTCATGGGAAGTCCAACATGGGTTGGCCATGTAAATCCAAGTGTGTAGTCTTGGTTGTGAAAAGTCCAAGCATGGGGCTTGTCATGGAAAATCCAAGCATGAGGCTTGGTGTGGGAAGTCTTGAGGACTTGGTAAGTTCACTAGGCTCGGGGTCCTTGAGTCAGTGAAGGATGACATTGCGAAGCCGTGCACTTGGTGCATCAGAGGGACCGTTGGACGGGGAGAGAATGGAGTGAGGCATAAGGGAAACAGACTTCGAGGGCAAGAGACGCGAAGGATGGCATTGCGAAGTCATGCGCTTAGTGCATCCGAGGGACGTAGGCTGAGGGAAGAGAGCTTCAGAGGGGAACTCCATGAGAGGATGAGGTGGACTTGGCCAAGTGGCTAAGACTGAGTGTCAGATGCTCAAACAACTTGGTGTTTGAGGTTTTACCCAACATCAGTCGACTGACATAGGTGTCAGTCGACTGCTCTAGGTTAATTGGACTCGACCGATGTTCGACTGAACTATTTTTGGCTGAATAGTCAACTGGCAAGGGATGACAGTCGACTACAGACACATCAGTCGACTGTCGAGGGAGGGTAGTCAATTGATCGGGGTGAATTTGGGCACAGAAGCTTTTCCAGTTGAGTGATCGCGGCGATCACTCAACTAATGGGCATGATCAGTTGATTGATGATGGATCCGTTGGAATTTGGCCAGTGTGGATCAAGTCGTTGTGAGACAATGACTACAGGACAAGACGACTGATGGTCACGATCAGTCGACTGATGGGCACAGAATCAGCTCGATACAGGTTAAAAATAGAGCTCGAGATGGAGGATTTCACGAAGACTTTTGGGAAGATTTTGGAGGGGAATTGCTGCTGCATTCCAGTCCTTCAAGAGCAAGCAACAAGCAAGAGTTCAAAGCCATTTGTAGTAAAGTATTCTTTATGTATTTCATTTGTAGTCTTTGTATTTGCTTGTACATTTTGTATTACTTGTTGTAATTGCTTGTACGAGGTTTCTCCACCTCCGACTTGTGGTTGAGAAGGAGTGTTGTTAGTGTCGTGCGCATAACACGAACTCGTTGAGCTCACCCCGTAGATTAGGAAACCTAAGGTTCCGAACCACATATATCGTGTGTTGTATTTATGCTTGTGTCTTTTGTATTCGTATTACTATTATTTCCGTTGCGCATTAACTAGTATTGTAGACGAGCACGCGATGAACAAACGATTTCCACCATACATGCGATTTGGTCTATTCACCCCCCTCTAGCCAGCCACCGATCTTCCAACACTTTATTAATGTTAGAACAAAATAACAATTGTTCAATTCTAAGACAAGTCCACTAGGAAGCTTCAGCGAATAAGTTCTGATGGTGATAGCTACAACCTTTGTTCCATTGCCGACTCACAGATTCACTTCTCCCTTGATAAGTCTTCTATTTTCTCTTAGCCCCTGTATGTCATTACATATATATGAGCCACCCCCAGTATCAAATATCCAAGCATAAATGGAAATAGCATGATAGTCAATAACGAAGATATAGGAAGAGGATGGGGCATTAGATGTCGGCTTCTTCTTTATGGACTCAAGATAGATCTTACAGTTCCTTCGCTAATGGCCCATCTTGCCATAGTGATGGCATGTGCCCTTTGGAGTTGACTTTCCAACCTTGGCCTTCTTCTTCTTCCCCTTTGACTGTTGCTTTGACTTCTTCTTAGAACCTTTCTTTGAGGAGTCAACCGACATCACCATCTTCTGTTCTTTAGTCATAGAAGGTTCTATAGTCTTGAGCATATTGATCACTTGGGAATGGTGGATTCAAGATTGTTCATCCGATAGTTCATCACAAATTGTGAGTAACTCTTGGACAAACTATGCAGAATTAAGTCAATATTTAATTCATGATCCATCGCAAACCCTAGTGATCCTAGCCGCTTAATGTACCCATTAATCTTCAGTACAAATTGTAATGAGATGCCCTCCTCCGTCTTCGAGCTAAAGAAAAGCTTCGAGACCTCAAACCTTTCGGATCTCGATTGCTCATCGAAGAGTTCACGAAGAGAGTAAATGATCATGTAAGCATCCATATGCTCGTGCTGCTTTTACAACTCATGAGTCATCGTTGCTAGCATGGTGCAACTGGCAAGCTCAGAATCAGTCGTATGCTTTTGATGGGCCAACATTTGGTCGGAATTGCATCATGGTCAAGACTGGTGGGAAGAGGCTCTTCAAGGAGATAAACAAGCTTCTTAGCCTTGAGAACGATTCTCAAATTTCGAAGTTAGTCCAAGAAGTTAGACCCAGTCAGTTTGTTCGATTCCAAAATCGAACGCAGATTAACATACGACGTTATTAAATGATTAACCTAGAAATACAAAATCGAGAATGTGAGAGAGTTGATTTGATATGTAAACAATTTACATATTAGGCTCCCACTCACTTTTCGAATTCAAGAGCCCTTACATTGAATTCGGGAGATCGTAGGTTTTTCTCCGAGTGGGTTGATATCCACTATATATAAGAACAACCTTGACGTTAGGCCAACAAGTCATTCTTAGCTATAGTGGTAGGTATCAAGTATACCGATAACATATCGCGTATATGTAGCTATCACATTATGCTATCAACTATTTGAATGTTTGCATAAACATCGGATTGTTAACACATTAACAAGTATACATTAAATGTATATCACCCGACTTCACCTCTATCCACATTGACCTTGGCGTTAGGTCAACAAGCTAATGCTTCAAGTTAAAACCAACTCGTTAATCATGAGATCATATCTCTATGGTTCGAACATATCTAATTTCAGGTTGAGCTTGACTTGGGCCAACAACTCAAACAAGGAATTACACTCTGGTTCTTACCATATTAACGGTAGGTGTAAGGTTTAAAATTTGTATAAGGGTTTTAGGTCTCATCCTCATGCATATGTTCTACCTATATGACATTGCACACATAACATATATGATGACATGTCACAACACACGCATGGAAAAATGCATCTAATCATGGAATATGATATGATATGATTATATCATAGTTGTCATTATATTATTTTGGAATTAAAATATGTTTAGAAATTTGATTTCCATAAATCAACATTCCTTTGATTAAATTAGGAAATAATTTCCAAATTTAATCTCATTTTTTTGTTTGGGAAATATATTAAAGATAAAATATATTTTAGAATCTAGATTTCATAAATCATGATTCTTTAATTAAATAAGGATAAAAATCGGAAATTAATATTATATTTTATCTAGGAAATATATTAGAAATAAAATACAATTAAGAATCTTGATTTCCATAAATCATGATCCTATAATTAAATAAGGAAATAATTCCGAATTTAATTTCATATTTTATTTGGTAAATATTTTTCAAAAATAAAATATGTTATAGAATATTGATTTCCATAAATCAAAATTCCATAATTAAATTAAGAAACAATTTCAAATTTAATTATATACTTTATTTAAGGAAATAAATACCTATCAAGAAAATCCAATTAATTAGGAAACATTTTCAATATTAATATTTCTTGATCAAATATTTCCAGAAATATAATTTCCTAAATTATTTCTAAATTTTCCAAATCTGAATTTTTTAACAAATTCGAAAACTTTCGAAAAATGGAAAAATTTTCAAAATAGAAAAATTTCCAAAATAATTCTATGATCAACTACGACTTTGTAAAACCTATTTTATGAATATGTCAAAGCACGGTCAGTCTCTGATACCACTGTTGGGTTACGACCGACGTGTATATGTGTTTTTGTCGTTTCATAAACGAATGTAGCGGAAGAAAAACGTAACAATTTCCTAAATTATTATAACACTCACACCCATGCATGCAAGATTACAAAACGTACGGACATATCCGCCAAATAAAATTTTATAGACAACAAGAATAAAATAAATTTTACTCTAGGTATACCTTTCGGATGATGGTGAGCCGGAAGGCGTCAACCGTACGATGCTTGCGGAGCTTCGTCTCTACTCATATCAACATCAAATCTTTGGAGGGACAACTTCTCAAAGCCACGAGTTTGACCTTCTCTTCACTACTAGATGAAACAAGAAGGTCGGGTGATTAGAGAGCAGTCACCGACTCATTTTGCGACACAAACGAGTCCTCGAACAACCTTCGCAAGGTTGTCGATTCGTGTAGGAATTAGCCACTATTTTGAAGCTTCAATAAGTGACAATAACAACCTTAAAGCCTAGAGTGGCCGACCTCTGAAGAGGTGGAAACAACCCTTGTTTCCTTGACGGCCGACGGAACACCAAACCCTAATTCTTCTAGGTTCGGCTAGGTTGAGGAAGAGGGCCTTAAGGACTTCTATTCATTAGGTTTAACCTTTATAAACCTTTATATAGGCACTAATCCTAATGGGTTATAGGTTAATGGATCAAATCCCTAACCCCATAACCATTAAGGCTTAATCTCATCCATTAAATCCTAATTGGGCCCTTAACCAAAAGAGGACCTTTTTAATTAAAACAAAATGGGTTTGGTTTATAATTAAATCTTTTAAGGCCCAACCCGTCTTCTTAAGACATTCTCCTTTCGCATTTCCAACTTGACAAATATTTCTATATTTTTTATGTGTTTGGTCCAACAAAACTTGATCTCTCTCGATCTTGAGAATCCAATTCTCAAACTTGTTTTAAGCCTCTTCGAAGGATTCGTAGTGTGTATGATCTAATAGGTTCTCGATTTATGTTGGTCGTCCATAATTAACCATTAATTATGGAACGATTATGAGTGGCACCTAGTAGTACATCATGATTCCCAATTAATCAAAAAATCAATAGTTGATCTCGAAACCATTTCCGAACCTTCAGTAGCTACAGTGAATCATACTTTATTCCTTTCACTCATCTTATACCTACTTGGTTCAGGACATGGTCTATGTGTTAGTCCCCACTAGGCTGACTACGTCACACCTAGCCCAAGTCTAACTTCCTCGTCCATTGGATTCTAATTACTTCAACATGTATCCAAGAGTACCATACTCTTGACATGCAATGATATGGCCAAAGACTTTGAATAATAATCCTGACGAGTGGCCATAGGGTATACATCTCCTTGCAAGGAGTGGTGAATCCTTTGTTGGCTATTCAATCACCTTTGGGCACTTCGACTTATACCCAATCATATTGTACCCACACCTCCGTAGAGATGTATTGACTAAGATGTCAAAGTATAAGTCTCCAAGACCAAGATGACTTGAATACCTCAAGTCGAAGGAAGCTCGCACTCGAGTTACAGTAAGTGCTTCACTGACATATCTTATATGTAGAGAACCATGTGAAGTCTTACAGCAGGTCACTCCAATGAACTAGTTACCATAACTAGCATCCACGTTTAACTCTTGACATCTCAATGTCTTCAGCCAGTGAGGAGTAGCTTCTTGGATAAACCAAGGACGTGTTAGTCTCCCAGAATCGATGATGTCCGAACTCATCTATTCATCGACTAGGGATCTTTTCAATACATTCATAATTACATATGTAGAGATACTCACTAGTTGTGATCGAATAGCAATGCTATGAATCTTATCGCGGACATTCAATAAATGAGTTTAAGATCCAATCAAACACATATGACATGTGTACTCAAATAGTGAATCTTTATTTATCAACTAAATAGTATAACCATAAGGCGATTGCCTTAGGACACCTCTCAATCATAACAGACTCCCATTGGGCCTAAAGTCAATCGCCATGGTATCCAATACCATAGTCCTTGATGTTACTCTCAAACTTACTTTGTGATAGAGCCTTTATCAAAGGATCCGCTAGGTTCCTTTCTGTGGGAATCTTCTCGATTTGTATTTCTTTCCTGATGATGATTTCTTTGATCAGATGATATCGCCAAAGCATGTGTTTGGAT
This sequence comes from Wurfbainia villosa, assembly GCA_025175895.1. NCBI lineage: Eukaryota > Viridiplantae > Streptophyta > Magnoliopsida > Zingiberales > Zingiberaceae > Wurfbainia > Wurfbainia villosa. Next base: position 19,519,166 of record CM046004.1, on the reverse strand, counting down.
CGTTGGTGAGACCTGGGTTCCTTTGCCTGTGTGATAGCTCCAGTGTTGTCGTAGTAAATTGGTAATGCTTCAACAGTGGATGGAACCACCCCAAGTTTAGATATGAACTTCTAGATCCAAAATCCCGAGGATGTAGGTCGCTTCTCCCATGTCTTTCATGCAGAACATTTTAGATAGCCAACCTTTGACTGACTATAAGAAAGGTATATCGTTTCCTATGAGTAATATATCATCGACATATAGTACTAGGAATATGATCGCACTCCCACTAACTGTAGGGGATCGTTTGAACACTAGAGGGGGGGGGGGTGAATAGCGTCGTGCTATGCGTCGATGGAATTCTTTCACATGTTCATCTACAAACTTCATTAGCGCAGCGGAATATAGATAATAATAACAATAACGAAATAGACAATCACACAAACACAAAGATATAACGTGGTTCGGAACTGAATGGTTCCTACTCCACGGATCGAGCTTTAAAGAGTTCTAGTGATGCACACGCAATCACTAATCACAAATACTCCTTCTCGACACAAGTCGGAGGTGGAGAAACCTCGTACAATGATGACACTAAGTAATACAAAAGATACAAGCTAATGCAAATAAGAAATACAATGCAAGTAAAGAAAAAAACTTTACAAGAGCACTTTGGTTGCTTGATCTTTAATTGCCTTGGAATAGCCTTGAAGGACTGGAAAGCACCAAGTCTCCCCTTCAATTCGCCCAAGAAAATCGCTACCTTTTTCCTCCTCCACGAGCTCCTTTTAAATCTTCTACCTATGCTGGAAAAAGTTGATAAGTCGACTGATCGAGACCATCAGTCGACTGATGCTACTGTTGTCGTGAGACAACGACTAGATCCATGCTAGAAAAATCCAATGGATCCATCATCAGTCGACTGATTATGACCATCAGTCGACTGATCAAGCCATCACTCGACTGCTGACAGCAGCGGTCGAGTGAGACTCCATTCTTTGCTCCAAAACCCGAGCACCAGTCGACTGATCATAAGATTAGTCGACTGCTCGACCAATCAATGGGCTGTCCTCCTCTGGCAGTCGACTGCTGGGCCAATTCCCGCTGTCAAATCCTAGTTGACTCAGGCCAATTGATTGCCACATGACACCAATCGACTGGCACACCTCAAACATGAGGTTTTAGCCCAAGTATAGTTCCCCCATACTTGCTAGACCACCCTTAGCCTAGACCTAAGCCTTATAGCCACCTCCATCAGCCTCACGCCTCTCGGATCCCTCCAATGATAGTAGGAAACTTCGCTTCCCACTTCAACTCGGTCGCTTGTTCATGGCGATCCCTTCTACGTCCCCAGATAAAAAAAATTATTCTTGACAAGAGGGATTGCCCAAGCAACCTTGTCATCGTCGTGCTATTCGATTAGAGTAGTCACTTGAACAAACTTGTTGTTCAAACGACCAACCTCTATTCTACAAATAGCCATGGAATAGACGATGTACGGATCGCCGGCTTTTGTGTTTATGTTCGGGGTCCAAGTATATTTAGCCACAAAATAGAATATAACATTCATATAATTGAAAAAAAAATATAAACATGTTACACATGAAGATAGATAAGTGATATGCCTCTCAATCTTCTATTGTATGACCTTCCTCCTTTCGGACATCATGTGGGCGACGATCTACCAAAAGTTGAAGCTCCTAGATCACCAATCTTTTTTCCTTGCTCGTTCCAAGCAAGAGGAAGAATAGAAACAAGACCCTTCTCCTTCCTTTAGCCAACCAATAAGCAACAAGCAAGTTTCTTGCCGCCATTTAACAAGGAGAAGGAGAAAGATGGATGTCGGCCAAAAGCTTCAAAGGAGGACCCTAAGCTATGTTTCCACCAGCCAAAGAGAAGGATAAGGGATGCTTTGGACGCTGGCCAAGGGCTGGAAAAGTTGTATGGGCGCCGGCCACCTTGAGGAAGAAGAAGACAAGGAAAGAGTTTCCTTATTTGGTGTCGCCAACTCCCTATGCTTCTTTCCACCCAAAACCCTAGCCTCCTTTTATAGAGTTTAGGGATAAGCCTTGTTTTAATCTCCACCATTGGTTTTAGGGGTTTAATCTCAACCGTCGGACCTAGAGATTTAATCTCAACCGTCGGATCTAGAGATTTAATCTCTACCTTTGGATCTAGAGTTTTGTTTCATCCATTGGATCTAGGCTTCATGAGGTATTAATAGGCTACAATAGGGACCTTGAGGAGGAGTTGGATTTTGGCCACCCAATGGATCAAGCCCACATAAAGTCCGATCCATTAATGATAATCCAATCCACTAAAGAATTATCATTGATCTACCTCACCAACCCCCAAAAGTTAATATGAGCTCCATATATTATATGTACATTTTCTCCCCATATTTAAGATCTCGAATGTCCGTCGATTAATTAATTTACTGACCATTAATTAATCAACATCTAACTCCATGAGTAGTACCACTCAACCTTTTCATCATGCCACCTGCAGGGTTTACATGACGAACCTTATGAGCTCCTCAAAGGGACATCATCATTCTAATATATAGGACACAGTTTCCTCCTATAATCAGCAGTACACCATATAAATAATATCATTTCCCAACTTACTGAGCCTATCGATTTAATCTATAAATCTTGCCCATTGGTAAATTAAAGAAATGAATACTAAATATATGTGCCCGTTATTATATCAGGATTAAGAGTATGTACAATATAATATCTGAGGTCCGATTCGATTATGTAGTCAGCAATAAATTGAATCACCTCTAAGTTGGTCCTGCTCGATACACACAAAGTGTACTAGTGTGATTCTATGGTCAAGACAAACCAACACCAAATCACACTACAACCATTACAATGGTTTGTCCAAAGCCATCTCGGTTGTTAGCTTTTACTTATACATTACAAGGAGCCGATAACATGATTTCCTGTGTGACACCACACACCATGTTATCTACAATGTAATGTATTAGACAATATGCATAACCATAAAAATATGCAAACAATGATCATATGATTCTTATTTCAAAATGAAGATGTTCATACAAATGATAGACTTTTCAGTATACATCCCAACATCCAAGTCATCCATGACTTATTCATCCATCGCGCTAGCCTTCAGGTGCTTCCATCGGCTATGTCATGCTAACGGTGTCTACACCGCCAAGGCACATTGGACTTACGCCGCCAAGACTCCGCTTGGACTTTACGCTGCCAACCATTGGACTTATGCTGCAAAGACTCCCGCTTGGACTTTACGCTGCCAATATTAAACCCCTTGGACTTCTCATCATGCCAAGACCCGTGCTTGGACTTTCCCTTGCCAACCCATGTTGGACTTTCCATGCCAAGTACTCAAGAATTGGACTTTACCTTGCCAAGACCCATGCTTGGACTTTACATTGCCAAGTACTCAAGACTTGGACTTTTCATGACATGGTCAACTTCTAGTCAACCATCAAAGTCTCCCTCGAGTCAAACTCGAGTCCGATTAAACCTAACCCGGATTGATTGTATAAACAATCTCCCCAAAACATCAACCGACATTAATGTCAAACATCAACGTCAACCATATTATGTCAAAACATACTATGTCAAATATCAAAACATCACTCGAGTCAAACTCGAGTCTGGTCAATCATGACATGGGCCGTTTGCACCAACAATCTCCCCCTTTTTGATGTTTGACAAAACAAACCTTGAGTTAGGCCCCTAACTCAAATTCCCTTACCAATTTCCCAAATTGGTAATTTCACTCTCTCCCAATACTTCTCCCCCTTTTTGACTAACATCAAAAAGGTTCTCTCCAAGGAGGTCAATGTCTCATGTCCCAATGAGATCTTACAATCTCCCTCTTGGTCCAACTATACTTAGGATGCCTACCATCTTCCTAGTGATAAGTCCCATATCACTCAAGAGAGACAATCCTATATGCTTTCCTAATTTCCAAATTTGGTCTCTCAAAATCCCATTTTCCTCCTCATGAGGAAAAATACCATCCATCATCCCATGATAGATACCTCCCCCTAAAGGCTTGCTCCCCCTTGACCATTGCACTAACAATGTCCTTGGGAAATCCCTAAGCCAATAGGAACTCTAAACCATCAAAATTAAGGTTCAAAGTTCAAACATGAACTCTTCCACCCTTAAATTTGATACTTTGACCTAACACCTCTCCAAATCCACATCCAATAGATTTTCACCCTTTATAATGCTTCCCAAAGCATATCCTTGGCTTAGGAGTGGTTAGGGACCTTAACCGCAGCTGAACACAAGCTAAACATACTTTATTTTCTCGAAATCAGCATTGGCAGTCGACTCCGTCAGTTACCAGTCGACTGTCGGTCACATCAGTCGACCGCCACCCAGGGCAGTCGACTGATAACTGAAATATCAGAATTTCAGTTATCAAAAATGAATTTTGAAAAAGCATAAGTAATTCTATGTATTTTGAAAAATCATGAAAATTCATACGTACATTACTTATAAGCAATACAATGGATGAAAAATGTTTGAAAAATATTTTACCTATAAAATATTGAAATTGATACAAAATCCAAAAGTGAATAAAAACTTCAAAGTTTTAGCTCACTTTGTATCAATCTCATCAATGGTGATTGCTATCAAAAGACAGGCTTCACCAAGGTTTTTCAAAAAGATTTTAAAATATTTTCAAAACCTTATTTTGGATCATATTCCTTGGGCTCAATGTACATGACTTGCACACAAGCTTTCCTAATGAACCACCATTAAGATAAGATGAGTTTTAGTTCATCTAGATGCAAAAATTATACACCTTGAACTCAACTCATATCCTAGCATCTCACATGTATCTAGGGTGTATAAATACACATACATGTCAATGTAATGTGAGATGTGAGTTTTGTTCTCCCTAATCTAGGATTTCATGCATTTTTCTAAGGCAACTCTACTTGATTCCCTTATACATGAGACTTCAATTCATGCCAATTATCCTTAACTCAATTTTAATCAAATCCATGAAATGATCATGGCATAATGATAGCAATAATTAAGCATGGCCAATGATCATGATGTCATGACATATGATTAAATCTAAAAACACATGACATTTAATTCTTAATCCTAAACATGATCATGACATATAAATGATAAAAATAAACATGATGTCATGACATGTTATATGACAAACAAAGCATAGCATATAAAAAGTATAGATATAATAATACCTAAATTTTAATATTAGTTGCCATTTGATATAATTAAGTATATTTTTCCATATTGCCTAAAATTCCCAAAGTGTGCCAAAAACCAAAATGACACACTAAGACTTCTAATCATAAATTGTGCCAATTTAATTGATTTTTCATAATCTTCAAGGTATATTGGCACATCCTAAATTCTTTTAGGATCATAATATCAAATCTATTTCCAAAGTATCTATAACCTTGAAAATAACCTAAAGTGCCACCTTTACCATGGTTAGGTTAACTACCCTTCCATTTAAAGTTGGCACACCCTAACCCATTTAGCGTGAATCGATCACGCTCTTAGGAACCCAAAACCTATTTGAGCTCTTAGGGTTAATTAAGTATTCCTTAGGGATGACCTCCTAGGCATGTTAGCCTTGGTCATTTGGGTCTTACCTAGGTTGACTCTAGGGGTAACTCCCCTTGCAACCTTCTTAGTGGCCACCCTAGGTTTCCTAGAAACCCTAGCCACTAGGCACAAACCTTGGTCAACCTTAGGGATGACTTCCCTATTGACCTTGGTCTTCCTAGACCTAGTTTGTGTTCCATAATCGAATGGAACACTATGATAAGCCACCTTAGGCTTAGGTTTGTGACCCAAACCTTTCTTGCCCTTGGTTGACTTTTTTCTCTTAGGCCCTAGGTGTTGACTTTGACTTTTGGACCTAGAATTTTGACTTTGACTATTTTACCCTTGAAATTGATTTTGCATATTCTTGAAGGTCTTTTCTAATTTCTCAAGCCTTGACCTCAAAGCTTGATTTTCTAATTATAATTGCCCAATTTTAGAATTTTGGTTTGATCTTTGGGCATTATCCTTTCTAGGCATATGCCTAGTCCATTTAGGATTAAAACCTAGGTGCTCTTGTATTTTCTTTCTAGATTCCCTAGGTAAGATTTTTCTAGGGACATTAGTCCCAAATTTCTCCTTATTTCGTAAGTGGACACTTTTAGCACCTAAACATAAATATTTATCTTTAGAATGTTTTTCATGATGAATTGCAAGAGAATTAAAATTCCTAGCATGCTTTTGACTTTTAAATTTAGAAGGTGCATTATTAAAATATACCTTAGGGTTAGCCTTAACTCCCCCTACTTGTGATGCTCCCTCTTTGACTCTCTTGCTCCCCCTAGGGCATTGATTTCTAAAATGCCCTGGTTGTTGGCACTTGAAGCAAATGATGTGCTCTTTTCTTCTTTTAGTGTGGACACCAACATCTTTTGATTTTTCTTGAGGTCTTGATGCCGGAGGAGTCTTCTTAACTCTTTTCGGACACTTACTCTTGTAGTATCCGGATTCCCTACACTCAAAGCATATTATATGATTTTTATTTACAATTGACATGCTTGAGTTACCTATGGTGGCGGTAGGTGCCAGAATTGGAGCTTCTTCATCTTGATCGAATGTCGAAGCTTCTTCTTGTTGCTCCGGAGTGGAAATTCTTTCCTCCCCCTCAATCCTAGAGGTGGAGGTTTCTTCTACTTCTTTAACCTCCTCTTCCACCGATCCGGAAGTTGACTCCTCTTCAACTTTCGATTCCTCACTTGCTCGTGAGGATGATGAACTCTCTTCATCCTCTTCCTTATCTTCTTCTACTTGTGCCAAGTGGGGTTTCTCATTGAACTTGGCTAATTTGTCTCATAGCTCCTTGGCGTCAAGATATTCACCTAGCCTTGACAAAACATCATTAGGTATCAAATCTTCTAAAAGTTTTGTTACCTTGGCTTTGGTCTTGAATTTTTGTCGTTGCTCTTGGGTCCATTTCTTCAACTTGAGGACTTTCCCTTCTTATCCCTAGGAGGTTCAAAGCCTTCTACGAGGACGAACCAATCCTCTATGTCCATCATCAAGAATGTTTCCATTCTTGCTCTCCACTCCGAAAAGTCTTCTCGATCATATGGTAGTGGAGTGTTGATGTCCCATCCAAGCTTGTCTTGGAACTCCATCTTCACCCTCTAGTGTGCTCCCTTAGTTGTTAAACCTTGAAGAGCAGCCTCGCTCTGATACCACTTGTAGGGGATCGTTTGAACGCTAGAGGGGGGTGAATAGCGTCGTGCTATGCGTCGATGGAATTCTTTTGCGTGTTTGTCTATAAACTTCGTTAGCACAGCGGAATATAGATATTAATAACAATAACGAATTAGACAATCACATGAACACAAAGATATAACGTGGTTCGGAATCGAATGGTTCCTACTCCACGGATCGAGCTCTAAAGAGCTCTAGTGATGCACACGCAATCACTAATCATAAATACTCTTTCTCGACACAAGTCGGAGGTGGAGAAACCTCGTACAATGATTACGCTAAGTAATACAAAAGATACAAGCTAATGCAAATAAGAAATACAATGCAAGTAAAGAAAAATACTTTACAAGAGCACTTTGGTTGCTTGATCTTTGATTGCCTTAGACTAGCCTTGAAGGATTGGGAAGCACCAACTCTCCCCTTCAATTTGCCCAAGAAAATCTCTACCTTTTTCCTCCTCCATGAGCTCCTTTTAAAGCTTCTACCTGTGCTAGAAAAAGTCGATCAGTCGACTGATCGGGACCATCAGTCGACTGATGCCACTGTTGCCGTGAGACAACGGCTAGATCCATGCTGGAAAAATCCAATGGATCCATCATCAGTCAACTGATTATGACCATCAGTCGATTAATCAAGCCATCACTCGACTTCTGATGGTAGCGGTCGAGTAAGACTCCATTCTATGCTCTAAAATTCGGGCACCAGTCGACTGATCACAAGATCAGTCGACTGCTCGACTAATCAGTCGATTGTCCTCCTCTGGCAGTCGACTGCTAGACTAATTCCCGCAGTCAAACCCTAGTTGACTAAGGCCAGTTGATTGCCACATGGCACCAGTCGACTGGCACACCTCAAACATGAGGTTTTTGCCCAAGTATGGTTCCCCCATACTTGCTAGACCACCCTTAGCCTAGACCTAAGCCTTCTAGCCACCTCCATCAGCTTCACGCCTCTCGGATCCCTCTAAGTCATTCATGACTTGTTCATCCATTGCGCTAGCCTTCAGATGCTTCCATCGGCTATGTCATGCTAACGGTGTCTACACCACCAAGGCACATTGGACTTACGCCGCTAAGACTCCGCTTGGACTTTACGCCATCAACCATTGGACTTATGCTGCCAAGACTCTCGCTTGGACTTTACGCTACCAATATTAAACCTCTTGGACTTCTCATAATTCCAAGACCCATGCTTGGACTTTCCCTTGCCAACCTATGTTGGACTTTCCATGCCAAGTACTCAAGACTTGGACTTTACCTTGCCAAGACCCATGCTTGGACTTTACATTTCCAAGTACTCAAGACTTGGACTTTCCATGACATGGTCAACTTCTAGTCAACCATCAAAGTCTCCCTCGAGTCAAACTAGAGTCCGATTAAATCTAACCCGGATTGATTGTATAAACAGTCTCCCCAAAACATTAACCGAAATTAATGTCAAACATCAATGTCAACCATACTATGTCAAAACATACTATGTCAAACATCAAAACATCACTCGAGTCAAACTCGAGTCTGGTCAATCGTGACCTGGGCCGATTGCACCAACACTAACCCTCTTGTACACACAAGTTCGTTAAGATTTTGTGAGAAATCAAGCTCTTTGATTGGCTCATCAAAAAGGATATTCCAACTCCTGAATGCTTGATTCAGTCCATAAATAAACCGTTGAAGATTGCATACTTTGGTTTTGTCAACCGATGTGAAACCCTCGGATTGTATCATATACACATCCTCATATATGTTTCCATAACGGAAAACTATTTTCACATCCATCTATCATATCTTATAATCATAATGAGATTCTATGGCCAGAAGTATCCAAATGGATTTAAGCATAGCAACTGGTGAGAAGGTCTTGTCATAGTCAACACCTTGCTTTTGATGATAACCTTTTGACACTAATCTAGCTTTATAAGTAATAACATTACCATCCATGTAAGTTTTCTTCTTGAAAACCCACTTGCACTCAATAGGCATGATGCATTCAGGTGGATCCACCAAGTTCCAAACTTGGTTTTCATACATGAAATCCATTTTCGACTTCATGGCAACTAGTCATTTATCCCTTTTTGAACTTTTCATAACTTCTTCGTAACTAGTAGGTTCCTCATCCTCAATGAGTAACACATCATTATATTCACTTATGAGAAATCTATATCTCTCAGGAATCTTATGTGACCTACCAGATCTACAAAGAGGTGGTGTAATGATAGGTTCAGTCATTATCTCATCATCACAAATAATCGACTATGGTTCCAGTATTGATGTCTCTTTAGTGTCTATTGAAGTTTTTTGAACTTCCTCAAGTTCAACCAAACTCTCACTGTTTTATTACAAGAGAAACTCTTTCTCTAGAAATATAACATTTCATGAAACAAACACCTTTTGTTCCCAAAGATGATAGAATTAGTAACCCCTCGTTTCCTTGGGGTATCCAATAAATAGGCACTTATTAGACTTAGCATCCAGCTTGTTTGATGTAGTCCTCTTCACGTAAGCAAGACATTCCCATGTCTTCAAATAAGACAATTGGGGTTTCTTACTAGTTCATATCCGATATAGAATAGCAGAGACTGCCTTGGTCGGGACTCTATTCAGCAAGTGAATAGTTGTCTCAAGTGTGTAGCCCTAAAAGGATTTGGGAAGACTTGCAAGATTCATCATCGATCTCATAATGTCTAACAAGGTTCAATTTTTCCTTTCAGATACACCATTATGTTGCAGTGTATAAGGCGGAGTCCATTGAGACAATATACCATTGTCTCTTAGATAATTTTGAAACTCTTGGCTTAAGTATTCGTCACCTTGATCGGATCAAAGTATCTTAATACTTTTACCAAGTTGTTTTTCTACTTCATTTCTGAATTCTTTGAACTTTTCAAAGGCTTCAGATTTATATCTCATCAGATATACATACCCAAATCGTGAGTGATCATCAATAAAGGTAATGAAGTAGATGTAACCTTCTTGAGCATGAATTGACATTGGTCCACATATATCAATATGTATGAGACCAAGTAACTCTTCCACTGGCTTACTCTTTCCAGAAAAGGGCATCTTTGTCTTCTTGCCTTGTAAGCATGATTCACATGTATCAAATGAATCCAATTCCAATGATTCTAGAATTTGACTCTTGTGTAACTCTGACATGCGCTTCTTGCTTATATAGCCAAGGCGACAATGCCATGTGTAGGAGGTTAACTGATCATCCTTTCGAGCATGCTTGTTGCTCGCTTCGATATTGAATGCATCACTGGATGTATCTAACACGTAGATGCCATTGCATAAAGTTTCAGTGTCATAAATAACTCCATTCAAGGTTATATAACAACAACTGTTACTAAACGTCAAATGGAAACCCTTTCTATTTAAACAAGAAATAGAAACAATGTTCTTTATTAATGCAGGAACAAAATAACAATTGTCCTGTTCTAAGATAAGTCCACTAGGAAGCTTCAACGAATATGTTCCGACGGCGACAACTGTAACCTTTTCTCCATTGTTGAATCGCAGATTCACTTCTCCATTGACAAGTCTTTTGCTATCCCTTAGCCCCTATATGTCATTACAAATATGTGATCCACACTCGGTATCCAATATCCAAGCGTCAAAGGAAATAGAAAGACTGTCAATAACGAAGATACTTTAAGTGGATGAAGCATTAGATGTCGACTTCTTCTTCATGGACTCAAGATAGATCTTGCAGTTCCTTCGCCAATGACCTATCTTGCCACAGTGATGGCATGTGCCCTTTGGAGCTGACTCTCCAGTCTTTGCCTTCTTCTTCTTCCCTTTTGGATGTTGCTTTGACTTCCTCTTAGAACCTTTCTTCGAGGAGTCAACCAACATCACCGTCTTCTGTTCTTTAGTCATAGAAGGTTCTACAGTCTTAAGCATATTGATCAGCTCGGGAATGGTGGATTCAAGATTGTTCATTTGATAGTTCATTACAAATTGTGAGTTACTCTTGGACAAACTATGCAGAATTAAGTCAATATTTAATTCGTGATCCATCGCAAACCCTAGTGATCCTAGTCGCTCGATGTACCCATTATTCTTCAGTACAAACTGTACTATAGATGAACCCTCCTCCATCTTCGAGCTAAAGAGATGCTTCGAGACCTCGAACCTTTCAAATCTTGACCACTCATCGAAGAGTTCACGAAGATGGTAAATGATCATGTAAGCATCCATATGCTCGTGCTGGTTTTGCATCTCAGGAGTCATCGTCGCTAGCATGATGCAATTGGCAAGCTCAAAATCAATTGTATGCTTCTGATGGGCCAACATTTGGTCCGGAGTTGCATCATGGTCAAGACTGGTGGAAAGAGGCTCTTCAAGGACATAAGCAAGCTTCTCAGCCTTGAGAATGATTCTCAAGTTTCGAAGTCAGTCCAAGAAGTTAGACCCAGTTAGTTTGTTCAATTCCAAAATTGAACGCAGATTAACATACGAAATTATCAAATGATTAACCTAGAAATACAAAATCTAGAATGTGAGAGAGATGATTTGATATGTAAATAATTTACATATTAGACTCTCACTCACTTTTCGAATTCAAGAGCCCTTACTTTGAATTCGGGAGATTGTAGATTTTTCTCCGAATGGGTAGATGTCAACTATAGATAAGAACAACCTTAACGTTAGGCCAACAAGCCATTCTTAGCTATAGTGGTAGGTATCAAGTATACCGATTACATATCGCATATATGTAACTATCACATTATGCTATCAACTATTTGAATGTTCTCATAAGCATCGGGTTGTTAACACATTAACAAGTATACATCAAATGTATATCACCCGACTTCACCTCTATCCACATGACCTTAGTGTTAGGTCAACAAGCCAATGTCTCAAGTTAAAGTCAACCCATTAATCATGAGATCGTATATCTATGGTTGGAACATAACTAATTTCAGGTTGAGCTTGACTTGGGCTAACAATTCAAATAAGGAATTAGACTCTGGTTCTTACCATATTTACGGAAGGTGTAAGCTCTAATCATGACATATGATATGGCATGATTATGTCATAGTTGTCATTATATTATTTTGAAATTAAAATATGTTTAGGAATTTGATTTCCGTAAATCAACATTCTTTTGATTAAATTAGGAAATAATTTCCAAATTTAATCTCATATTTTTGTTTGGGAAATATATTAAAGATAAAATATATTTTAGACTCTAGATTTCATAAATCATGATTCTTTAATTAAATAAGGATTTAAATCCGAATTTAATATTATATTTTATCTAGGAATTATATTAGAAATAAAATATAATTTAGAATCTTAATTTCCATAAATCAAGATTCTATAATTAAATAAGGAATTAATTCCGAATTTAATTTCATATTTTATTTGATACATATTTTTCAAAAATAAAATATGTTATAGAATATTGATTTCCTTAAATAAAAATTCCAAAATTAAATTAGGAAATGATTTCCAGTTTAGTCCAATTAATTAGGAAACATTTTCCATATTAATATTTCTTGATCAAATATTTCTAGAAATATAATTTCCTAAATTATTTCTAAATTTTTCAAATCTGGATTTTTTTCTAACAAATTAAAAAACTTTCCAAAAATGGAAAATTTTCCAAAATAGGTAAATTTCAAAAATAATTCTACGATCAACTACGACTTCGTAAAACCTATTTTATAAATATGTCAAAGCATGGTCAGGCTCTGATACGTTATGACTGACGTGTAGATGTGCTTTTGTTGTTTCACAAACGAACTCAGCGGACGAAAAATGTAATAATTTTCTAAATTATTACAACACCCACACCCACAAATGCAGAATTACAACACGTGTGGACATATTGGCCAATAAAAGTTTACATACAACAAGGATAAAATAAATTTTACTCTAGGTATACCTTTCCGATGATGGCGAGTCGGAAGGGCATCAACCATACGATGCTCACAGAGCTTCATCTCTACTCGTATCCATGCCGAATCTTCGGAGGAATGACTTCTCAAAGTCACGAGTTTGACCTTCTCTTCACTACTAGATGAAGCAAGAAGGTCGGGTGATCAGAGAGCAATCATCGACTCATTTTATGACATAAATGAGTCTTCGAACAACCTTCGCAAGGTTGTCGATTCGTGTCGGAATTAGCCACTGTTTTGAAGCATCAAAAAGCAATAATAACAACCCTAAAACCTAGAGTGGATGACCTCTAAAGAGGTGAAAACAACCCTTGTTTTCTTGATGGTCGGCAAAACACCAAATCCTAATTCTCCTAGGTTCGGCTTGGTTGAGGAAGAGAGCCTTAAGGACTTCTTTTCATTTGGTTTAGTCTTTTTAACCCTTTATATAGGCACTAATCCTAATGGGTTATAGGTCAGTGGATCAAATCCCTAAGCCCATAACCATTAAGGCTTAATCTCATCCATTAAACCCTAATTGGGCCCTTAACCAAAAGAGGACCCTTTTAATTAAACCTTTTAAGGTCCAACCCATCTTCTTAAGACATGCTCCTTTCGCATTTTTGACTTGACAAATATTTTCATATTTGTCATGTGTTTGGTCCAACTAAACTTGACCTCTCGATCTTGTGAATCCAATTCTCAAACTTGTTTTAAGTCTCTTCGAAGGATTTGTAGTGCGTGTGACCTAACAGGTTCTCGGTTTATATTGGTCATCCATAATTAACCATTAATTATGGAACGATCATGAGTGACACCTAGTAGTACATCAAGATCCACAATTAACCGAAAAATCAATGGTTGATCTCGAAACCATTTCTAAACCCTTCAGCAGCTACAGTGAATTGTGTCTCATTCCTTTCACTAATCTTATACCCACTTGGTTCAGAACATGGTCTATGTGTCAGTCCCCACTAGGCTGACTATGTCACACCTAGCCCAAGTCTTACTTCTTTGTCCAGTGGATTCTAATTACTTCGACATGTATCCAAGAGTACCATACTCTTGACATGCAATGCTTTAGCCAAAGGCTTTGAGTAATAATCCTGATGAGTGGCCATAGGGTATACATCTCCTTGCAAGGAGTGGTGAATCCTTTATTAGCTATTCAATCACCTTCGGGCACTTCGACTTATACCTAATCATCTTGTACTCACACCTCCGTAGAGATGTATCAACTAAAATGTCTAAGTATAAGTCTCCATGACCAAGATGACTTGAATACCTCAAGTCGAAGGAAACTCGCACTTGAGCTGTAGTAAGAGCTTCACTAGCATATCTTACATGCAGAGAACCATGTGAATTCTTATAGCAGGTCACTCCAATGAACTAGTTACCATAACTAGCATCCACGTTTAACTCTCGCCATCTCAATGTCTCCAGCAGTGAGGAGCAGTTGCTTGGATAAATCAAGAAGTATAATCCATGCTAGTCTCCCAGAATCGATGATGTCCGAACTCATCAATTCATCGACTAGGGATTATTTCATTACATTCATAATTACACAGGTAGAGATACTCACTAGTTGTGATCCAATCACAAGTTCTCTCATGCTATGAATCATATCACAGACATTCAGTAAATGAGTTTAAGATCCAATCAAACACATATGACATGTACACACAAATAGTGAATCTTTATTTATCAACTAAATAGTACAACCATAAGATGATTTCCTTAGGACATTAAACATAACATGACTCCCCTCAAGTAGAACTTTTATATAAACTATTGCTTGTCTTAAGAATGCATTAGTCAAGTCAAAATCTAGGATTATGGACTTGAAGGTAGAAATTAAGGCAATTAGGAGTTAAGAATCTTTATGTGATGATTCATGCATGTTTTGGAAGGAGAATGAAAATCTTAAGAATAAAGTTTGTTAATTAAAAGTATGTTTAGAAAAATTTACTAGTGTTTCAAAATACCTTGACATGATCCTTAGAGATCAAAGGGTTGTGTATAACAAGTCCGATATAGGATAGAAACCTAAGGACAAGGAAGTTGCATATATTTTCCTAATAAATAGAAAAGCAACAATTAAGAGTAAGGTGAAGAAAGATTGGGTCCCAAAGAAATTTTTGATTGATATTTTCGATCAAAATATTTGGGTATCAAAGGAGCTTGTTGTTCATGTTGTTTAGGTAGGTGAACCAAGTATGTGGATTGTGTATACCGGTTGCTCAAGACACATGACCGGGGATGTGAGCAAGTTCTCCACAATTGAGTATGTTAAGAAGGGAACCGTGCCCTTTGACAATAGTAGGAAGCTCAAGATTTTAGGTAGAGGCACAATTGAGGTATCCCCTAAATTTATCATTCACAAAGTCTTATTAGTTGAAATCATGAAGTTTAATTTACTAAGTGTTAGTCAACTTTGTGATGTGGGTAATAAGATAGAGTTTAAATTCTATAAATATTTGATTAGACATCAAAGACTAGAAGATTGCATGTTAGTGGGTTATAGAAAATTAAATATTTCTTATGTTGATCTTTTATATGCTTCTAACATTTCTACCAAGTGTCTCGTGTCAAAAGAAGAGGAAGGTTGGCTATGGCATAGAAGGCTTGGGCACATCAATATGAAGAACATAGCCAAGGTAGCAAATTTGGAACTAGTGAAAGGGCTACCAAAGGTGAAATACATCAAGTATAAATTGTGTGATGCATGCCAAGAAGGAAAGCAATCAAAATCATCACACAAGGGTAAAACTCTAACTAGCACTTTATTACCTTAAGAACTATTGCATTTAGATTTATTTGATAGTCATAGCACTCCTTCATTAAATGGTAATAAATAATGTTTAGTTGTAGTTAATGATTTTTCTAGGTATACATGGGTGTACTTTATGAAACATATGTTAGGGATCGTTTGGAAGCTAGAGGGGGTGAATATCATTTTTCGGTTTCTACAAAAATGATTAGCGGAAGCAAACACAAATAATATATGTACAAACAATAACAATGCAAACAAAGCCTTTTACGTGGTTCGGAGATAGCGCTCCTACTCCACGGCGATCCTTAAGGTGGATCAATCCAAGCAAATCCACTAAGAAGCTTTCTTTACAACACAACTCCTCTTCTTTACAAAGAATGAAGATTTAAGCTTAAAGAGAAGAGGAGGAGATTTAAATCACTTAGAAAGCTAGAGAATTCGTGGAGGCTTTTGAGAAGGATTAGAGAATAAGCATTTACCCCAAAAACCTCCACCAGCCCTCTTTTTATAGAGAAGAGGCTGATTTTCCCATTGAGACGATCGGCGATCGATGTACGATCGACATCGGTCATTCTTTGCGTGTTTAACGGCTTCTGAATAGCCGGATTCGCGGGATTCAGAGTCATTTCATCCAACGACACTTTAATCAGTCGACTGATCCCTCCATCAGTCGACTGATGGAGTGATCAGTCGAGTGATCGTTGGCCGCAGTAGAGTGCAACTCCATTCTGTGCTCGTATTTACGTTTATCGATCGCCACTGCTGGCGCGATCGGATCGCAACATCGATCATTGCCTTGATCAAAACAATGATCGATGGTCGTGGTTTCATCCGACTCGAGAGCACTGACCCGATCGGTGATACATTGTATCAGTCGACTGATACTCATCAAGTGTGAGTAATTCACACTTGATTTCACCCCCTAGACCTAGACTTAACCTCCTAGCTCTTCCTTAAGCTTTGCGCCTCCAAGATCACTCCGAGTCCGCGACTTGTTCATCCTTTGCGCTTTGCTTCCAAGAGCTTCCTTCGATTTTGTCATGTCTAGGGTTTTCCTTTGCCAAAGCGTGCTTAAACTTTACGTCGCCAAGTCTACATGCTTGGACTTATGCTGCTAAGACTTTCCCTTGGACTTCCTTTGCCAAAGTTTGTTTGGACTTAATGCCGCCAAGACAACATGCTTGGTCTTATGCCGCCAAACCTTTACCTTGGACTTCTCTTGCCAAGATCATACTTGGACTTTGCTTTTACCAAGTCTTCATACTTGGATTTCCCTGTCACTTGAACACGTTCACAATTAGATCATAATTTGTTGCCTAACTTAGATGATTATCCAAACATCAAAACATATAAATGCTTGGGGCATTGTTGCACCAATAATCTCCCCCTTTTTGATGTTTGGCAATCATTTAAGTTAGGTCTTTTAAAGATACACACATAATCATATGATCATATATCCAATTCTAACTTAAACATTTCTTCTCCCCCTTTTACATACATCAAAAAGAGAAGAAATCATATATTCCATAGAAGAGTTGAAAATATTGAAATCTTGAACTAAGGTATAGAATTGAAAATTAGCTCCCCCTTAATCCAAGATATAGTTCATGGCTTTCCTAAGCTTGTATACATGGTTTGGGTAGTCCGTATTTTCAAACCCGGGAGGTTGTTCTACATACACCTCTTCCTTAATAAACCCATTTAGGAATGCTGATTTGACATCCATTTGATGGAGTTTGAAACCCATATAGGAGGCATATTCTAAAAGTATTCTAATGGACTCTAACCTAGCAACTGGGGCATATGTTTCATCATAATCAAGTCCTTCAACTTGATTAAAACCCCTTGCAACTAATCGTGCTTTATTTCTAGTGATATTCCCTTGGTCATCTAGTTTGTTCCTAAAGACCCATCTTGTAGTAACAATAGTGTTTTCACTTGGTCTAGGAACTAACTCCCATACTTGACTCCTTTCAAATTGAACCAATTCATCTTGCATTGCTAAGATCCAATCCGGATCAAGTAATGCATCTTTAATTGTTTTAGGCTCAATTTGAGAAATTAGAGCTATATGACTAGTAGGATCCCTATGGAATGACCTAGTCCTAAGTTCTTGAGATAATTCACCCACAATTTGATCTAAGGGGTGACTTTGATGAACTCTTATGGTTCTAGAAGGTGTATAAATTTGATTTTGATCATGATCAACCTCAATCCTACGCTCATCATCGGAATCATTCCTTATTCCCCCTTGATCCAATCCTCCCCCTTGATCATTACCCCTTAAGGTTAAATCTTGCAATTATTGGGTAATTTCTTGATTTTCATTATTAATATCATCATCAATAGAAGATTTTCTAGGGTAAGTATTGGAAGCTTCATCAAATTGGACATTTGAAGATTCTTCAATCTTTTGAGTCCTTTTATTGTACACTCTATACCCTACACTAGTGAATGAGTATCCAACTAGGATTTGTTGGATCGATGAGGTTCGCTAGAGGGGGGGGGGTGAATAGCGATAAAAACTTTTTCGTAATCGTTCGTTAAGGTACGAGTAAAACACAGCGGAAGGATAACAATAAATAAATAAAAACATGAGGGTTTTTACTTGGTTCGTAGCCTACGGCTACTACTCCAAGGCCCTAGTGGTCCTTGACCACGCACGGAGGGCAAAATACTAACCAAACTCCTCCTCGTTGGAGATAGGAGTTAAACGAATACAAAACTCGATAAAGACTCAAGGTAGAGGGACACTCCCCCTCTCCTTGATATGATTTAAAGCTTTACTAAAAGAAATAAACTGAAATACAATTTAGAACTTTCATTACCGATGACTTTAAAGGTTGGAGGTTGAAGCTCTAGTCGTCGTCTCGGTAGCGCTTCGTCGTAGGGATGTCGAAGAGTCGGAGCGTATCGGAAGCACTTGGAAGCTTTTTAATTGATTAAAAACCCTAGGTTTGGCCCTCCTTTTATAGCCTTTAAGCCCCTCATCGAATGGGTCTTCAACCAATAAGAATTGGGCACAAAACTCCTTGAAAAATGGTGATAAAGCTTGACTCCTCGAGGCTGATCCTTTGACCGGGATCGATGGCCATCACCGATCATTCTGGCGATCGATCGAAATCTTGACCTTCGGCGATCGGTGATTGGCAATGAGTCCTCTAAGCGGCAATGATCGTGATGCTTGCTGCAAGTCAAGGTTAGCTCAACAAAAACATAATTTCGACGGTCGTTGACCATCCAATCTTGACCTAGACCACCTATGAGATGTCTTGGGTCGGATCTACGCTTAAGTCTTTCCCCGTAAAGAGGATACGACCATGCTTACACTCGCACACATGAGCTTACCTTAGTACTTACATGTTGCTTTTGCTTCCGGCCTTCCACTCAATTCCTTCGGCTCCCTCCAAAGTCTCTTGAGTGTCGCCTGACCACCGCGGCTTCCTCTGGGTGTCGCTAGCCTTCAGCTCCAGCGTTGAGACTTTTCTGCACACTTGATTTAGCTCATGAGATAACAATATATGCTTAACTTTGTATCGTTTGCTATAATCAAAACTTAGGTTCGACTTAGGTGCCTACTGCACCAACAATCTCCCCCTTTTTGATTTATGGCAAACCCACATACAAAGTTAAGTAAATAGCGAGCATGAAGAGTAATAATGTGCATGAGAAACAAAAAATATGAAGATTAAGTTGGAGCAGTAAGGATTTTCTTCAAGTACTCCCCCTTGAGGAAACCTCCCCCTTGACCGAGGGTGAGTCTTGAAGAAAGACCTTAATCCTCCCCCTTGAGGGTTGCTTTAAGTAATTAACATTACTTAAAGTTGGCCTTAGTAAAACATTTTAGTTAAGCTCTTTTTCCCCCTTAAGTAAAACATTAACGACATAAAGTTTAAAAAATAAGTTTAAGTAAAACGTAGACGACACAAATAAGTTTAAGTTAAGAATTCTTTGGCCTTTTGTTAAAAGTTAACTAAGTTTTAACTTTTGGTTTAAATATGAAGTAAGAGTTAAGTTATCAAAATAAATTTTGACCCCTTAACTTACTTTGGCCTTTTTCTCCCCCTTTTGCCATATATCGAAAAGAGTGAGAGTGTGTGTGGAATAAAAGCAAGTCTTAATTTTAAAGTCCAAGCATGTTCCACATTATTTCGAAAATAATATACTGAAAATAGGTTCATCTATAAAATGTTCGACTCATATTTGGCTTGATTGATATGAAGGATCAACCAGTCCTGGTCAGAGTCGGTTAGTATGTATGATTATACTCCGTGGCTCATAGCGTGCACTAGCTCTACATCTGGAACCAGGAGTAAGGTCCTAACATCTCACGCCCATCTACGTGGCTAAGTACACAAACACATTAGTCCTATGTGTTGTGAGATGTACTGGCTCCTTAAATCTATAGGTGCATGATATCTAAAAGAACATATAATTTGCATGTACCTATTCTATTACGCACATGCCCAATTTTCGTCTTAATAGAGTAAATTCAGCTTCGGGTAGGGGTTTAGTAAATAGGTCTGCTAAGTTAGACTTCGATTCGACGTATTCGAGTTGTATGGTTCCGTTGGCCACATGTTCTCGAATGAAATGGTGTTTAACTTCTATATGTTTGGTCCTAGAGTGACATATCAGATTCTTTGTAAGATTAATTGAACTAATGTTGTCTACGTGAAGTTTAGTATTCGTAAAGTCTAACTTAAAGTCGTGGAGAGTGTACTTCATCCAAAGAAGTTGTGTGACACACTCACCCATCGCAATGTATTCGGCTTCGGTGGTAGATAAAGCGACACAGTGTTGCTTCCTACTGCACCAGCTTACTAGACTCGAGCCAAGTAGTTGACAACAACCACTCGTGCTCTTTCTATCGAGTTTACTACCGGCATAATCCGAATCGGAGTAGCCGATTAGTTCGAACTCCGTAGATCTAGGGTACCAAATACCAACGTTAAGTGTACCCTTTAGATATCTAAGGATATGCTTAACTAGGGTTAGGTGAGACTCCTTAGCACAAGTTTGAAACCTGACGCACATACTTACTGCGAATAGGATGTCGAGTCGACTCGCAGTTAAGTATAGGAGACTTCCTATCACGCTGCTATAGTACTTTAAGTCAATGGTCTTACTTTCTAGGTCTTCTCCTATGTTAACGTTAATCGCCATTGGGGTGTTTATTACCTTGGCGTCTTGCATTCCAAATCTTTTAATTAACTCCTTAGTGTATTTTTGTTGATATAGGTATATACCATCCTTAGTTTGTTTAATTTGTAGACCTAAAAAGAAACTTAACTCGCCTACCAAGTTCATTTCGAACTCACTTTCCATGAGTGAAACGAACTCGTTTAGTAAGGCTGAGTTAGAGGTTCCAAAAATTATATCGTCTACGTAAATTTGAGCTACGAATATTTCTTTACCTAAGGTTTTTACGAAGAGAGTTGGGTCAACTAAGCCTTGGTTAAACCCTTTTGACTTAAGATGGATTGAAAGTCTCTCGTACCAAGCTCGAGGAGCTTGTTTAAGTCCATAGAGAGCTTTCTTAAGTTTTAGAACATGGTCGGGTTTATCTAGATTTTCGAATCCGGGGGGTTGGCTAACATAAACTTCTTCTTTAATGTATCCATTTAGGAATGCCGACTTAACATCCATTTGAAACAGCTTAAATCCTCGATGTGCGGCATAAGCTAGCAACATTCGAATGGATTCGAGTCTAGCTACTGGGGCATAGGTTTCATCGTAATCTAATCCTTCGACTTGACTAAACCCTTTGGCGACTAACCTAGCCTTGTTTCTAACTACTTCACCTTTATCATCAAGCTTATTTCGAAACACCCACCTTGTTCCAATTATCGTTTTGTCTTTAGGTGGTGGTACTAATTCCCACACTTCATTCCTAGTAAATTGAGCTAGCTCTTCTTGCATTGCAATAATCCAATCGGGATCAAGAAGAGCTTGTTCAATTGATTTGGGTTCTATCTTTGAAATTAAGGAAATTTGACTAAGGTTCCTATAGGATGCTCTAGTTCGAACTCCTAGATTAGGATCTCCTATCACTTGGTCGATAGGATGATTCGTTTGAGTCCTAGTTGGATTTGGGTTTAAGTCTACAACTTGATCCATAGGATGACTCGTTTGAGTTCTAGTTTGGTTGGAGTCATCTATCACTTGATCAATAGAGTGATTTGGTTGAACACTAGTTTGACTCGGATCACTTGTCACTTGGTCGACAAGAGAAGTTGGTTGATGTGGATTAGACTCGATCTCAGGGTCGGAGACGAGTTTGGTATCAGTGGGCTCAACACTTGGGGTCATTAAGGGTTTTGTAGGTTTGGGCACTTCATCGAACACTACATTAATAGTCTCTTCGACTCTAAGGGTGTCGTGGTTATATACTTTATAAGCTCGACTTGTAGTCGAGTATCCTAGAAAGATTCCGGTCGTGGTTTTGGATGTAAATTTCCCTAGGTAATCCTTAGTGTTTAGGATATGTACCTTACACCCAAATACCCTAAAGTACTTGATGTTAGGTATTTTATCGTGATAAATCTCGTACGAGGTCTTAAGGTGCCTTTTTACCATAAGGATCCTATTTTGGACATAGCATGCCGTACTCACGGCTTCTGCCCAAAACCTATCGGGTAGGTCGTATTTGTTCAACATGGTCCTAGCGGCTTCTTGTAGAGTTCGGTTTTTTCGCTCCACTAGGCCATTTTGTTGAGGGGTCCTAGGGCAAGAGAATTCATGGTGGTATCCATTTAGGTTACAGAAGTCGGTGAACCTTTGATTTTCGAATTCACCACCATGATCACTTCTAAGTCTTTTAACCTTAAGGTCTTTTTGATTCTCGATTAATTTGAATAGATTGATTAATTGATCTAGGGTATCATTTTTATGTTGGATGAACCTAACCCAGGTAAACCTGGAGTAGTCGTCAATTATGACTAAGCAATATTGACTTTTATTGAGTGACTTGGCTCCATGTGAATCGAATAGATCCATATGTAGGAGCTCAAGTACACTTGAGGTTCGTTTTTGGTTAGTTAACTTGTGTTGTGTCCTAGGTTGTTTTCCTTGTTGACAAGCATTACAGACTTTATTAACCAAATTGTTGAGGTTGGGTAGGACTCTGACTAAGCCACTCTGACTCATCTTGTGGACGAGTCTTGGGTGCGAGTGACCGAGTCGTTGGTGCCACAACCATGATTCCTCTTCCAGTGTCATAAGACATTTGGCTGAGGAATTGATTAAGTTAATTGTATAAATGTTATTTGTCCTAGTTCCTTTGAGTATTGTTTTAGCTATTTTATTTGTTTTAATTACACATTCATTTTCTAAAAATACGACCTTATAGTTATTGTCACATAATTGGCTTACGCTAAGCAGGTTATATTCGAAATTCTCTACAAGTAATACATTTTTAATAATAAAATTCGAGTTAAGCTCGATATCACCTGATCCGATGATTTTGAGCTTGCCGTTATTCCCAAAAGCTACCGATCCTTGTCGTTTGAATCGAAGCTTTGTGAATTTGAGTTGATCCCCGGTCATGTGTCGGGAGCAACCGCTGTCCAACATCCATTGATCCTACACACAAGGTGGTTGGATTGGATGTTAGATTTTTTTAAAAAAAATTGGTTGTAAGTTGTTAAACCTAGGTCATCTCACCTGTGTCTATATGATCAAGCATGTTATACTTATGTGTTTTTTGTGAGATGATTTCCAATTAAGTTGATTAAGTGTATTTAGGTTCAAGTAATTTTATGTTAGATTTGGATTTGACCCTAGGCTTGTCAAGTTTACCTTTTCAAGATCATGGCTTCCAGGTCGTGGCGAGGCACAGGGGCCTTCTTTTATCGGATCATCGACCACTTCCTTAGACAAAGCCATGTTCAAGAAAATGATGACTTGACTCACCTAAGATTATTTCCTAGTCTAAATGGTTATTTTTGAAAAGAGGCTCCTCGAGGCTCAATCTTTTCGAAGAATTTTAGTTGCTTATGTTTTTGAAAAGAGGCTCCCCGAGGCTCAATCTTTTCGAAGTTGATTATGTTCATGTTCTAAGTGAGTTCACAAGTTTTAAAGTACAAACTTTCTAAGTTAAAGCATGCAATTTCTAAGTTAAAGCACAAACATTCTAAGTTAAAACATGCAATTTCTAAGTTAAAGCACAAACATGTTTTGTACTGGCTCCCCTAGCACCGTTGAATCGGTTCGGTCTATCCACATAGTGGATTTGGTCCTTGGGAATCCAGTACGGGTTGGATCCTAGAGTTGAAATCAAAAGGTTCTTAGGGACCCATGCTTGGACATGTTTCCTATGTCGACTTACAATCGACATATACGACCTATTAGTTGTGTTTGAGTTAAATCCTAGTCCAGCCTTGTTGTACACGACCCTTTGAGATCCAAGTAGGAGGTCAAGTCCTTTGGATCCCGAAGTGAACCTTTCCAACGTGTTCCTAAGATCTTCGACTTGACTTTTCAAGAGAGAGTTCTCAACTTCGAGCTTTTCAACTCGAGTTGAGTCCTTCTCTTGAACTCGACTAGTCGAAGAGGTTAGGAGACCACCGTGTTTGAGAGTTTAACCTCCTCAGCGAGTCTCGACCTTGGACTCGGACTTCTTCCTAGACAAAAACCTAACGTATTATGTAAAGTATTAAATAAAGTTGACTTACTTTAAGGGTATCTTTTGAACCGGATGCGTGTCCAGTGGCTTGACTTGAAGGTAACCGTGGTCGAGTCATCCTCAGGTTCTGACTCAAGTTCAGGCTCGGTCTCCGTGTCCGACTCAATTGATTTCGCCATGAAGACGTGGTCTTCGTCTTCTTCGGATGACGCTTCTTCCCATGTCGCATTGAAGGCCTTCTTGTGCTTAGGTGCTTGGTGGTTCAACTTGGGGCACTCGGACTTGATATGTCCAAACCTGTTACACTCATAACACCTAATATTAGAACTTTTAGGCTTACCTTGGTTGAGTCGAGTCGTGGTTCGCTTTCGTCCCTTGGCTATCCTTCGAGCTAGGTTCATTAGTTCGGCAGTCAACTCCGGGTCAACTTCTTCTTCGGACTCGTCTTCCTCCTGGGTTGGTGGTGGCTTGCTTGCGATTTTCTTCTTCTTTGATCCTGCAAACAAGGCTATACCCCTCTCGGGTTCCGAGTTGGACTGCTCATGTAATTCGAAATCGGAAAAGAGTTCATCTAACCTAATTTTAGAAAGATCCTTGGAGACCTTGTAGGCATCGACCATGGATGCCCACAAGGTAGTCCTCGGAAACGAGTTTAGAACATACTTTATAAGGTCGTGGTTTTCGACCTTTTGCCCGATTGCGTGTAGGTTGTTGACTATGTCCTGGACTCGGGCATGAAGTTGGGTCACGGACTCGTGTTCCTGCATTTTTAGGTTATATAGTTTATTGAAAAGAAGATCACGCTTACATACCTTGGCTTCATCGGTCCCTTCGTGTAGCTCCACTAGTTTCGTCCAAAGATCTTTTGTGCTTATGAAGGGGCCGACGCGATTTAGCTTATCCTTGGATAGGCCGCATTGGAGGATTTGTGTTTCCTTGGCATCGGCTTCGACTTGTCGTTTTGTCGCAATGGTCCATTGATCATTATCCAAGGAGTCACCCACTTCATTAGTCGGAAGTGTGAAACCCGTTTGGATTATGATCCACATCTCGATTTGGGTTTTGAGAAAGCATTCCATCCGACCCTTCCAATAACGGAAGTCATCTCCATTGTAAAACGGAGGTCGGACGGTGCTAAAACCCTCGAGATGGGCCATTAGAACAAAAGACACAAATAGACGGAGACGAAGAAACTAACAACGACAAAAACACGAAAACAAGTACCAAGACTCGCGTCTTGGATTAGTAGTGTGGGAGAAAAACTTAACAAGGTGAAATAAATAAAAAAAACAGAATTAAAAGAAAAATAAATCTGTAAAAAGGCTAGATTGGTGGTTTCACCAAATCTTAGCAACCCCCGGCTCTGATACCAATTGTTGGATCGATGCGGTTCGCTAGAGGGGGGGGGTGAATAGCGATAAAAATTTTTTCGTAATCATTCGTTAAGGTACGAGTAAAACGCAGCGGAAGGATAACAATAAATAAATAAAAACACGAGGGTTTTTACTTGGTTCGTAGCCTATGGCTACTACTCCAAGGCCCTAGTGGTCCTTGACCACGCACGGAGGGCAAAATACTAACCAAACTCCTCGTTGGAGATAGGAGTTAAACGAATACAAAACTCGATAAAGACTCAAGGTAGAGGGACACTCCCCCTCTCCTTGATATGATTTAAAGCTTTACTAAAAGAAATAAACTGAAATACAATTTAGAACTTTCGTTAAAAGTTTAAAGGTTGGAGGTTGAAGCTCTAGTCGTCGTCTCGGCAGCG
Organism: Wurfbainia villosa; assembly: GCA_025175895.1. Lineage (NCBI taxonomy): Eukaryota > Viridiplantae > Streptophyta > Magnoliopsida > Zingiberales > Zingiberaceae > Wurfbainia > Wurfbainia villosa. Next base: position 19,492,859 of record CM046004.1, on the reverse strand, counting down.
CTTCGTCGTAGGGATGTCGGAGAGTCGGAGCGTATCGGAAGCACTTGGAAGCTTTTTAATTGATTAAAAACCCTAGGTTTGGCCCTCCTTTTATAGCCTTTAATCCCCTCATCGAATGGGTCTTCAACCAATAAGAATTGGGCACAAAACTCCTTGAAAAATGGTGATAAAGCTTGACTCCTCGAGGCTGATCCTTTGACCAGCAGTCGACTGATGGCCATCACCAGTCGACTGCTGGCAGCATCAGTCGAGTGCTGACCTTCGACAGTCGACTGATTGACGGCAGTCGAGTCCTCTAAGCTGGCAGTCGACTGATGCTTGCTGCAAGTCAAGGTTAGCTCAACAAAAACATAATTTCGACGGTCGTTGACCATCCGATCTCGACCTAGACCACCTATGAGATGTCTTGGGTCGGATCTACGCTTAAGTCTTTCCTCGTAAAGAGGATACGACCTTGCTTACACTCACACACACGAGCTTACCTTAGTACTTACGTGTTGCTTTTGCTTCCGGCCTTCCACTCAATTCCTTCGGCTCCCTCCGAAGTCTCTTGAGTGTCGCCCGACCACCGCGGCTTCCTCCGGGTGTCGCTAGCCTTCAGCTCCAGCGTTGAGACTTTTCTGCACACTTGATTTAGCTCATGAGATAACAATATATGCTTAACTTTGTATCGTTTGCTATAATCAAAACTTAGGTTCGACTTAGGTGCCTACTGCACCAACAGGATTCCCTCATCCGCTTTGGACTCAAACTTACCTAGGTTGTCTTTGGTATTTAAAATATAAACTTTACATCCAAAGACATTAAAATAATGAATTTTTGGAATTGTACCATTCCACAATTCAAATGGAGTTTTTCCTAAAAACCTATGAATCAATACCCTATTTTGGATATAGCAAGCGGTATTAACCGCTTCCGCCCACAAGTAGCTAGGTAAGGAGTATGCATTAAGCATTGTCCTAGCCGCTTCTTGTAGGGCACGATTTTTCCTTTCCACAACCCCATTTTGTTGAGGTGTTCTAGGACAAGAAAATTCATGCTTGTACCCTTGTTCTAAGCAAAAATTTGAAAAATTAGAATTCTCAAATTCTCCACCATGATCACTACAGATCCGGTTGATTTTGAGTTTTCTTTCATTTTCTACTCTTTTGCAAAATCCTATGATTATTCCTAAGGTTTCATCTTTATTTTTCAAGAAAAACACCCAAGTAAACCTAGAAAAATCATCTACTATTACCAAGCAATATTTACTACCAATTATAGATGGGGTACTATGGCAATCAAATAAATCTATATGTAGTAATTCTAATGGTAAAGCGGTACTAAGTAAATTTTTACCTTTGTGTGATGTTTTTGATTGTTTCCCTTCTTGGCAAGCATCACACATCTTGTCCTTGAGAAATTTGACTCTAGGCAATCCTTTGACTAGCTTCAATTTTGCTATTTTGGCTATATTCTTCATGTTTATGTGTCCTAGCCTCCTATGCCAAAGCCAACTTTTTTCCTCTTTTGCAATGAGACACTTAGTGGAAGGATTAGTGCCATAGGATAAATCAACATAATATATATTTGATTTCCTAAAGCCTACTAACATGCAATCATTTATAGTTTTGTGTCTTATAAAACATTTTGAGGAATCAAATTTAACATCAAAGTTTGCATCACATAATTGGCTTACACTAAGTAAATTAAATTTCATATTTTTAACTAATAGAACTTTATGAATGGCAAGATTGGGAGATACCTCAATGGTGTCCTTTCCTAGAATTTTAAGTTTACCGCTATTACCAAATGACACTTTTCCTTTGCTAGTATGGTTGATAGTGGAGAATTTTCTCTCATCCCCGGTCATATGCTTTGAGCATCCACTATCAACTATCCACAAGCTTGGTTCTTCTACCTATATCACATAAAAAATACAATCCTTAGGTACCCAAATCTTAGGACCACTAGCATCAATTATAAATTTCTTAGGTACCCATGCCTTTCTCCCCTTGCTTTTAATCATTGATTTTCTACTAACAAGGGATGCAAATGCTACCTCTTTCTCCTTAGGTCTATATCCTAATCCTGCCTTATTGTAAATTGCTCTTTGATCCTTAATAATCATATCTAGATATTTAGAACCATTAGTGAACTTTTCTAGGCATGCTCTTAATTTACCTATTTCTTTTCTTAACTCATCATTTTCATCCCTAAGAGTACATTCATCAATATCACTAGATGGTTTGCAACATGATGAATCTACACTCTTAAGTGATTTGATTTCTAATTTTAGATCCTTAACCCTAATTTTTGATCTATTTAAAGCATTTTGTAAACATGCAATAGTCTTATAAAGTAAATCTACTTTAGGTGAGTTATTTACCTCATCATCATCACTTGATGATGATTCATCACTTGAAGAGGAAGAGGACTCCCCGCTTGAGCTCCCGGCTTCTTCCTCTAGTGCCATAAGGGCTAGGTTCCGGGTGGCATGGCATACTTCCTCATTGTCGGAAGACTCCTCCATACTTAGAGTGTCTCACGTTTGTGCCACCATTGCCTCCTTCTTTTCCTTCTTTTTCTTTTCCTTCTCCTCCTCCTTTTTTAATTCCGGGCAATTTGGCTTTATATGCCCTTTCTTGTTGCAACCAAAACACGTCACGTTAGAGATAGAATTTGAATTACTTGAATATTTACCTCTTGAGGATTGGAACATCCTCTTCACGTCTTTCTTGGTGAGTCTCCTTGACTTCCCACTGAACTTCTTGACGTAATGTGCCACCTCACTTGCCGACAACTCATCTTCACTACTTGATGAGTCTTCCTCGGATTTGGATGAGGAGGACACTTCCTTCTTCTCCTTCTTCTTCTTCTCCTTGTTTCCTACAAAAAGAGCTATACCCTTCTCTTTGGATGAAGTGTTAGCTTGTTCATGTAATTGAAATTCACAAAAAAGTTCATCTAACTTGACTAATGAAAGATCCCTAGAGACCTTATAGGCATCTACCATTGAGGCCCATAAGGTGGTCCTAGGGAAAGCTTGTAATACATACCTTACAAGGTCTCGGTTATCGACCTTTTCACCTATAACGTGTAGTCCGTTGACTACTTCCTTGAAACGCCCATGCATTTGGCTCACAGTTTTGTTTGTCTTCATAGTGAAGCTTTGGAGTTGGCCAATCAAAAGATCCCTCTTGGCCCTTCTTGTCTCTTTGGATCCTTCGTTGAGTTCGATGAGCTTATCCCAAAGCTCTTTTGCGGAGTTGAAAGGCCCGACTTTAGAGAGTTGCTCCTTGGATAGACCACATTGAAGTGTGGTCGTCGCTTTTGCATTGGCTTGTGCTTTCTTGGCCATCTCTCTTGTCCAATCTTTTATTGGTAGTGGTGCTCCGAATTCGTCGACCGACTTCTCAAAACTATCTACAACACTAAACCAATTCTCAATATCGTTCATTAAATAATACTCCATCCTACCTTTCCAATATCCAAAATCATTGTCGTCGTAGAACGGAGGCCTTGCCGTGTTATACCCCTCTTGAAATGCCATCTTTGCTCCAGTTGATTGCTAGATCTTCTGATGTGATCCGGGCTCTGATACCACTTGTTAGGGATCGTTTGGAAGCTAGAGGGGGGGGGGTGAATAGCATTTTTCAGTTTCTACAAAAATGATTAGCGGAAGCAAACACAAATAATATATGTAAAAACAATAATAATGCAAACAAATCCTTTTACGTGGTTCGGAGATAGCGCTCCTACTCCACGGCGATCCTTAAGGTGGGTCAATCCAAGCAAATCCACTAAGAAGCTTTCTTTACAACACAACTCCTCTTCTTTACAAAGAATGAAGATTTAATCTTAAAGAGAAGAGGAGGAGATTTAAATCAATTAGAAAGCTAGAGAATTCGTGGAGGCTTTTGAGAAGGATTAGAGAACAAGCATTTACCCCAAAAACCTCCACCAACCCTCTTTTTATAGAGAAGAGGCTAATTTTCCCGTTGGAGCATGATCAGTCGGTGATGTCTGACATCGATCATTCTTCATAATGATTAATGGCTTGAATAGCGGATTAGAGTGGGATTTAGAGTTGTTTCATCCAACGACACTTTAATCAGTCGACTGATCCCTCCATCAGTCGACTGATGGAGTGATTAGTCGAGTGATCGTTGGCCGTAGTCGAGTGTGACTCCATTCTGCTCAGTATTCGTTTATCGATCGCCATCGCTGTTGGCGGATCGATCGCAACTATCGATCGGCCTTGATCAAAAGCGATCGATGGTCAGGGTTTCATCCTGACTCAGTCGAGCACCTGACCAGTCGATTGATACATTGTATCAGTCGACTGATACTCATCAAGTGTGAGTAATTCACACTTGATTTCACCCCCTAGACCTAGACTTAACCTCCTAGCTCTTCCTTAAGCTTTGCGCCTCCAGGATCCCTCCGAGTCCGTGACTTGTTCATCCTTTGCGCTTTGCTTCCAAGAGCTTCCTTCGGTTTTGTCATGTCTAGGGTTTTCCTTTGCCAAAGCGTGCTTGGACTTTACGCCGCCAAGTCTACATGCTTGGACTTATGCTGCCAAGACTTTCCCTTGGACTTCCTTTGCCAAAGTTTGTTTGGACTTAATGCCGCCAAGACAACATGCTTGGTCTTATGCCGCCAAACCTTTACCTTGGACTTCTCTTGCCAAGATCATACTTGGACTTTGCTTTTACCAAGTCTTCATACTTGGGTTTTTCTGTCACTTGAACACGTTCACAATTAGATCACAATTTGTTGCCTAACTTAAATGATTATCCAAACATCAAAACATATAAATGCTTGGGGCATTATTGCACCAACAACATAAGGATGATACCTTAGAAATAATCATAGGTTTTAGCAAAAGGGTTGAAAATGTAAAGAATCTCAAAATCAACCAGATTCGTAGTGATCATGGTGGAGAATTCAAAATTTTGCTTAGAACAAGGATATAAGCAAGAGTTCTCTTGTGCTAGAACACCCTAACAAAATGGGGTGGTGAAAAGGAGAAATCGTGCCTTACAAAAGATGACTAAGACTATACTTAATACATATTCTCTACCTAGCTACTTGTGGGTGGAAGTGGTTAACACCACTTGCTATATCCAAAACTGTCTTAATCCATAGGTTATTAGACAAAACACCTTTTGAATTATGGAATGACACAATTCCTACAATTCACTACTTTAAGGTCTTTGGATGCAAAGTCTATATTTTAAACACCAATGACAATCTAGAAAATTTGAATCTAAGGCGGATGAAGGAATCCTAGTTAGATACTCATCCACTAGTAGAGGTTATAGAGTATACAACAAGAGGACTCAAAAGATTGAGGAATCCTCTAATGTTGAATTTGATGAGTCTACTAGTAACTACCCTAGGAAATCCCTCATTGATAAGGATATCAATGACAAAGATCAAGACATTACCCAAAGACTTCAAAATCTAAATTTAGGGGGTAATGATCAAGGGGAAGGAAGAGGAGATTCCGATAATGAAAGAAGAAAAAAATAATGATAATCAAAATCAATATGATCCACCTCCTAGGACCTTAAGGGTTCATCAAAATCATCCTTTGGACCAAGTAGTAGGAGAATTATCATAAGGAGTAAGGACTAGGTCATTCTATAGTGCTCCTACTGTCAAGTTGCCCTTATCTCCCAAATTAAGCCAAAATTAGTTAATGATGCATTACTTGATCCAGATTGGATTTTAGTAATGCAAGAAGAGTTAGCTCAATTTGAGAGAAGTCAAGTATGGGTGCTAGTTCCTAGGCCTAATGATAGCACTATTATTACCACAAGATGGGTCTTTAGGAACAAGTTGGATGACTAAGGTAAGATCACTAGAAACAAAGCTAGGTTAGTGGAACGAGGATTTAATCAAGTTGAAGGACTTGCTTATGATGAGACTTATGCCTCGGTTGCTAGATTAGAGTCTATCCAAATTCTATTAGGGCATGCTAGTCACATGAGTTTCAAACTCTATCAAATGGATGTGAAATCGACATTTCTAAATGGATTCATTAAGGAAGAGCTCTATGTAGAGCAACCACCCGGGTTTGAAAATCTAGACTATCCAAACCATGTTTATAAGCTTAAGAAAGCTTTATATGGTTTAAAAAAAACTCCCTGAGCTTGTTATGAGAGATTCTCATCATTCCTCATCTCTAAGGACTTTAGGAGAGGCCAAGTTGACCAAAATTTATTTTTAAAGTCAAAAGTAAAAGACATCTTTGTTGCTTAAGTGTATGTTGATGACATTATTTTTGAGTCAACAAATGATGAACTTCTCCAAGACTTCATTAGAAATATGAAAAATGAATTTGAAATGAGTATAGTAAGAGAGATGACCTTTTTCTTAGGCTTACAAGTTAAACAAACTAGTGAGAGAACTCATGTCTATCAAATCAAATATGCTAAGGAATTTATCAAGAAATTTGATTTTGAAAATGCTAAAGTAGTGTCTACTCCCATGGAAACCAACAATAAGATAGACAATGATCAATATGGAAAATTGGTTGATTCAAAACTTTATAGGAGTATGATTAGTAGCTTATTATACCTAACCATTAGCAGACCCTATATTTTATTTACAGTAGGTATGTATGCAAGATACCAATCTTGTGCTAAAGAGTCCCACTTGATAACGGTCAAAAGGATTTTAAGGTATATCAAGGGCACTCTTAATGTAGGTTTATGGTACCCTAGGACTCAAACTTTTAATTTGATTGGGTACGGTGATTCCAATTATGCAGGTTGCAAATTGGATCGGAAGAGCACTAGTGGTGGATGTCAATTTCTTGGATCCTCCCTAGTGAGTTGGAGTAGTAGGAAGCAACCTTGTGTTTCTCTATCCACAATTGAGGCTGAGTATGTGGTCATGGGTGGTTGTGTAGCTCAATTACTTTGGATGAGACATACTCTAGAGGATTATAAGCCACACTACTCCAAAGTTAAGGTTTATTGTGATAATGTGAGTACCATCAATTTAACCAAAAAATTGGCACAACACTCTAGGACCAAGCACATTTAAGTGAAGCATTGATAACGATGTCTTTGTCGTGGTACCATTACAAATTAATTACCAAACCCTCTCTACACTAATATAGCATAGTGAATGGTTCGGATCGTTTTCTAATGAGTGTAATCGGGAGAATAGTAATCTTAGGATTGCTAATTATTGCTTTGGATTTTTTATTTCTAATGGGGGTTTGGAATTTAAAAGACTAATCCTACTGAATGAAAGACAATGCAAAAAATTAAAACTTTAATCTAACTAAACAATGATGGTAATGAAATTAAAGAAGATATGAACTAAGCATTTAAAAACATAAAGACAGTATAGGAATTTAAACAACAATTCAAATGTAGAATAACTTGGGCATAAACCGAAGCATGAAGTAAATCTAATCTAATATGCCTGAGCAATTCGACCATGCACCGTATTGTCACTATACGATACAATTATTAAACACTTCTAACTAATGGAAATAACACTTAAACATGCAAGAAATTAAAACAACAAGCAATTAAGCTAAGCTTTGCAATTAACCAATTAAACTCATTAACTAATAATTAAACTCAAAACTAAACATCCCAATTAAACTACAAACAAAATTAAACTACTAATTAAACTCCAAGATAAACTACAAATTAACTACAAATTAAACTACAAGACAAGCTACAAACTAACGACAAGTTCAACTGCAAATCAAACTACAAACTAAACATCCAAGTTAAACTAAGAAATCAACAACAACTTAAACTACAAATGAAACTATAATGATAACAATTAAGTGTTGGAACTTCGGTGAGCACTAGAGGGAGGCGGGTGAATAGCTTGTTCGTCATTTTTCTGAATTCGTTCGTGTTTGCCTATAAGACTTTTTATGCGCAGCGAAAATAATAATAATGCAATACAAAATGCGACAAACACAAAACCACAATCAACACAAGATGTAACGTGGTTCGGAACCCTAGTTCATACTCCACGGGGCGAGCTCGATAACGAGTTCTAGTGATTTACACACCACTACTCAATAAACTCCTTCTCGACAACACGTTAGAGGTGGAGAAACCTCGTACAAATTTACAACATTAATACAATGAAATACGAGAAATTACAAGAAAAACAAGAAAAGAAAACTTTACAAAAGATCTTTTGAATGCTTGCTTGTTTGGTTTCTTGGGCTGCACTTGAAGACCCTGAATTGCACCAGCAAATCACTCTAAATTGCCCTAAGAACTATGACCAAAAATCTCCCCTTCATGCTCCTTTTAAAGCTGCAACTCGGACTAATTTCTGCCTAGCAATCGACTGCTCCTATAGTCGTTGTATTACAACGACTTAATCCACGTCGGCATTCCAATCAACGATTACACTGGCAGTCAACTATCAATTACCAACGATCATTGCTTATACCGTAGTTGGATCGCTCGATCGGCTACCACGATCGTTCGCCTCGCAAACCTAGCAATGATTTCCCTCCATGGCGATCATTGCTCAAGGCCGATCGTCAATGATGGCGATCATTGCCGAGGCCATTTGCTGTAGTCAAATACGATCGACTCTCGGATTGGTGATCATAATCTCGGCGTCGGTGTCAACTCGGATACCAAGTGTCAAACACTTAACCAATCGATTGGTCCATAACCCCAGTCGACTGCTACACCTCAACCATGAGGTTTACCCCAAGTATGATGCCCTCATACTTGCTAGACCACACTTAGCCTAGTCCTAAATCTTCTAGCCACCTCCATCAGTCTCATGCCTATTGTATCACTCCAAGGCATCCATGACTTGTTCATCCATACACTAGCCTTCAGGTGCTTCCATCGACTATTGTCATGCTAAGCCGGTATACACTATCAAGGTACATTGGGTTTATGCTGCCAAAACACACGCTTGGACTTTACGCTGCTAACTATTAGACTTATGCTGCTAAGACTCCACCTTTGGACTTACACTGCCAATATCAACCCTTGGACTTTCCATGCCAACCCATGTTGGACTTTCCAATTGCCAAGACTCAAGCTTGGAATTTCCATGCCAAGTGTCCCACTTGGACTTCTTCATCATATGGTCAACCTCATATCAACCATATAGTCAACCCATTGTCAAACAATGGTCAACTCATCGTCAAACATCAAAACACAAACATCAAAACACTACTCGAGTCAAACTCGAGTCTGGTTCAATCGTGACCTAGGCCGATTACACCAACAATCTCACCCTTTTTTATGTTTGACAAAAACCAAACCTTTGAGTTAGAACACTAACTCAATCCAATCATCCCAATTGTCCAAATTTGGAATTATCACATTCTCTCACATAAATTCTCCCCCTTTTTGACATACATCAAAAAGGCTCTCCCCAAGGGTGTCAATGTCTCATATCCCAATGAGATCTTACAATCTCCCCCTTGGTCCAAAAATATCTAGAATGTCTTCACTCTTCCTAGTGATAAGTCCCATATCACTAAAGAGGGGCAATCCTCACTTCTCCAAATTCTCCCCCTCATGAGGAAGAACACATCCATCATCCCATTGATGGATAACCTCCTCCTAAAGGCTTGCTCCCCCTTGACCATTGCACCAACAATGTCCTTGGAGAGTCCCTAAGCCTATAGGAACACTAAACCATCAAAATTAAGGGCAAAAGATCAAACTTGAACTTTCACACATATTAAAATTGATACATCACTCTAAACAACTCTCTTAATCCATATCCAATGGATTTTCACCATTTATAATGCTTTCCAAAGCATATCCTAGGGTTAGGAGCAGTTAGGGTACCTAGAAATAGCTGAACATGGGCTAAACATACCTTGTTTACCCGAAATCAACACTGATAGTCAACTATTTCAGCTACTAGTCGACTGCCCCTAAGACCAGTCGACTTCCATCCATGGCAGTCGATTGATTTCTGCACTGTGTAGAAATCAAAAATTAGAAATGAAATTATGAAAAGTATAAGTAATTATACATAACTCAAAAAATCATGAAAATTCATATGTATAATACTTATAACATTCATTATGGGTGAAAAAATATTTGAAAAATAAAATACCCATAAAATATTGAAATTGATACAAAATTCAAAACCATTGATAACTTCAATGTTTTTGACCTATTTTGTATCAACTTCTTTAATGATGACTTTTATCAAAAGACAGACTACACCAAGATTTTTCAGGATGATTTTGAAATGATTTTAAAACCTTATACTACACCAAGGTTTTTCAAGATGATTTTAAAGTGATTTTAAAACCTTATATTGAACCATGGTCTATGGGCTTAATGCACATGACTTGTACATAAGATTTCCTCATGATTCATTCATGGTATATGATGAGTTTGAGTTCATCAAGATGCAAGACATATGCACCTTGAACTTAACTCATTTCCTAGCATCTCACATGTGTCTAGGGTGTATCAATACACACACATGTCAATGTGATGTGAGATGTTAGTTTTGTTCATCCTAATCTAAGGTCTCATGCATTTTTCTAATGCAACACTACTTGATTCCCTTATATATGGGACTTCAAGTCTTGTCATAGTCCTTAAATCAATTTTAATTAATGCATGAATGATGATTATGGTATAAATGATAACATAATTAAAAACATGTGCCAATAATCATGATGTCATGACAATAAATATAAACCTATATATACATGACATAAAACCTTAAACCTAAGTATTATCATGACATATAAAATGATAAAATGAGATATGATGTCATAACATGTTATATGACAATCAAGGCATGACAAATAAAATGTAGAAGTATTGATGCACATGAACGTGATCTCAAATCTTGCAAGGGAGACTGTCGAGGATTCGAAGTGCGCGCTCGCGCTCAATGCCCGCAAGTGCACGGATGTCATCAAGTAATAAAAATATCAATTTCACAGGGATTGAGATTTTGAGTATCAATCTGAGGGCTCACGGATAAGAGGTCGTCGGTGGTTCGAATTTAGTACGGTGTCACATGAAAGAAGAGAGAAGGTTACTACGAGGATTTGAATGGAATTCTAGGACTTCAGTTTCGTTTGTGTCACAGAACATGCTATCAATCGAATGTATCCAGATTTTCTAACTTGGGTTTTGTGGAAAGGACATCATACACTATGGTACAAGGATGTCGAATCGATCCCTGCAACGAGCCAAAAACGAGACACGTTACCGACTCTATCACATCCTTCTATCCACAGTTGCAGGCGATGAGGCCAACCTATAGGTTCCTCCTAATATCCCCTAAATCTTCAATACGAGGACTGTCACTCCTCGTATCGTCTACGCACAGAAGATAGAAAACCAAAACACAAAGCTATAGATCAAAATAATCATTCAACTGCAAATAGATTTCAAGAATAGAAACATATTTGAAATAGCAATATTCTACTCAACACAAACTACTCCCTATTCCTAGAATCATAGAATCTACTCCATGGATATGAGAAGAGAGTCACAATACATTCTAGAATTCATGAGTAAAATGATAAACGTGCAGGAAATAGGAATTACAATGTAATTGCAACTCTTCCTTCTGGCGTTGTGGTGTTGATCTTGATCCTCGAGCAGCTCTCTCCTTCCCCGATGTGAGTTCCCGAAGCTTTTTAGGGCTCCGGAGTGCCGTCCCGGCTGGCATGCCACCTCCCTAAGGTTTGGGCGGAGCTTTCCTTATATAGACATCACGCCGGATCGCTGTGAAATCTAGAAAAAACCCTAGTTGCATCAAATCGTTTGGCCACCACACGACCGTGTGAAACCACACGGCCTGGCCATGGCAGCTATTTTTGCCTTATAAGAACGACCGCGTGTAAACACATGGCCTGACTATGTTACCTTCTGCGTTCAATTGCCAAATGTCTTCTTTTTGCTCCGAAAGTGCGTCGTTATCCCCACAAAATGCTATCCTGCACACAAAAGTATATAAAGCAGATCTCCGAACCAGAAAATATGAAATGCATGAAAAACAAAGTAAAATATGCATGAAAGTAACATAAAATGAGATGAGATGTGAGCGAAAACTACTCCTATAACCCTATATGTTTTGCTCACATCAATTCCCCAAGACTTAAGTCTTTGCTTGTCCTCAAGCAAACCTCAGTGCCATGAAATTTCAAAAGGTATTGTTCCATACTTAGCATGTTAACTAGATTTATCAAGTGATATTTGCAATTAAAGCAAAATAGACATGTTCTAGAAATTCACTAAGTTAGCTCCTTGTGCTCGTGCTAAGCGAATCTTTTTAGGGTACTCATTCCATTGTGAGTTAAGTCATCATCTTATAGCTTTTCTAAGGTCTCCGGCTCTTAGGCACTTACCTGTTAGTGAAAGCTCTAAAGTCGATCATGTGATGATTATTGTATGGACTTGTTGTATCATATTCCTATATATATTTATAAAGGCATTTCTTTATGGTTATTATACTTACTTATATTGATGCCAAATAACTAAGTATAATAGCGTCCTTGAGTAGAAGGTTCTTATCTATATTAATCGATTGGTTGAATCAATAATGAGATGATATAGAGAATACTACTCTTAATCATTCCTAGTCAAGTATTAATATTCAGGGACAATGTTAATGCGAAGAGACTAACATGTAGGTCAACTCGATGACTTGATCTCACAAGTCATGGATATGAGATATCAAGTTGACACATGGGTATGCATTGAAGAATGTATACTGAATGACCCGCCATGAGAAAGTATCATGGATCATTATATGAGTGTCATATACTTTCTCATGTGACTATTAGTATAACTATTAGTCCTTGGACCTGAAGTCACCATGGTTCCCTACATAAGGAGTTACATACTTTGGCTTAGTCAAACGTCACCCGTAAATGGATGGACTATAAAGGCAATTATTGGGTATGTAACAAATTATGCGGAGGGATATGAGTGATGTAGATGGGATCTATCCCTCCTATATGACGGGAGTGATATCATGATTCTTGATAGAGTGAGACCACAAAGTGCATGACCATGCCCAAATGAGTCAATATGAGATATTGAGCTCATTTGATTAGAGTGAGTCTACTTGGAGTTCAAGATATAGATTGTACAGAGGATGACACGGTCTATGCCTCAATTGATCAATCTAGATGTCAAGGATAGAGGGACATTGTCACATATTGTGAGAGTCACAATTAGTAGTCACAATGGTGATGTTGGATCTCAACATTATTCTTCTAACTTGGGTAGCAATGATGTGTTGCTAGATACCGCTCATTGCTTATGTTTCTAAATTAGTTTAGGAGTATTGCCAATGTTACAAGAACCTATAGGGTCACACACAAAGGGCAATTAGATGGAGATTAGGTTCATATGATGGACCAAAAGGACCAGGTTCATGTGATGAGCCAAATTGAATTAAGAGTAATCCAAATTAGACTAATTGAGTTGGACTCAATTTGATTCAAGTGTTGAATGAGTCTAATTTAGATTTGATTCATTGAGTCAATTTAAACTAATGAATGGAGATTCATTAAATTAAATTGACTTGAATCAAAGGTTAGATTTGATCAACCATGGGAGATAAGAGGTCAAGTTTGTCTTGACTTGAGAGGGAAGATGAATGGTCATATTTGACTTGACCAAATGCCACTTCATGGTGACTTGGCATAGGGCCAGCCAATGATGATGTTCAACATCATCATGGACACATCATGGTGTGCCACCTCATGAGGAAGACCAAGAGCCATGGCTCTTGGTATTACATGGATGTATTTAACCCTCCTTAAGTCGCCGGCCAAAGAGAGTTAATGGTGAATTGAATTCATCTTCTTCCTTCTCTTCTCTTCTTCTCTCCCTCTCCTCCATTGCCGAGACCTCCCAAGAGTGCTAGCACACTCTATGTGGTTATCTCCACCTTTTGTCCGTGTGGATACGTGTAGAGGAGTGTACACTTGACACTCTATGAGATCCGGCAACCTTTTGGACGAGCGGGATAAGCGAAGGGCATCGCTACAAGGGTAACGTTCTTTCCATGTAGATCTAGTGTAGATAAATATGTACATGAATTTTATTTATCTTCGCACGGATCCGTGGTCGACTTCTGAGGTTTCCGCAATGCAAAAAGCAGTTTTTGCGACTAGAAGAGTCTAACAGTGGTATCAGAGCCACGTGTGAAGCATGTACATGTTTATATTTGTAATTTTTGCATTAGATATGAAAAGTTACAGATCTGTAAGTTTCTATAATTTTCTTAATTTTATAGATTTTGTGAGTATTTTTCTCGTAGAGTCGAAGCAACAAGTGTTTGGACACTTGTAGGCTTCAACCACCGAGAAAAACTTTAAGGCACTGTAAGATCGGTATGGGACACTCGCAAGATTCATTTTGCGAGAAGGGGTGCTACCCCTAACCCCGCTAGGGGCATTGTCCCGCGATCGCGCCCGAAAATCGCTTAGTGGGACCGCTGCGGAGTTGTGACTCATAAAATTGAAAGAAAAAGTAGGAAAATTATAGAAATTTATGTAAAATACATAAATTAGAATTATGTATGATATTGTGATTGTCATGGCCGAAAACCCCAATGTGATTGGATAAAATTACATTGTAATTCATAATACAACTTGCGCACCATTTTTAGTATTATGCATGTTGTATATGATATGTGACCTGCATATCGTGCCTCCCTTATTATATTCCTATTGTAAATAGATTTTAGACTCGAATGTAACTCGAGTTTCATGTTTTTAATGTACAAAATGAAGCGGTGGAAGGTCCACTCGTAGACGGAGTTACAAGGAGGGTGCCGACGACACATGACGGTCAAAGGAGGCACTTGGAGAAGCCGCTAACCCTAGGTTGACCGTCCGATCTTCTCATTGGCTTGAGAAGATCATAGTAGGGCCATGACCTCATCACAAATTAATTAATATATATATATATATATATATATATATATATTTGTTTTTGCTTGTATGTATGTGATGCATGCTAGTATAGGGTAATTAATACCTTAATGCGTATATGATACACATTCACGATTAGATTAGATCTTAATCAAGTCAACTCGAAATGCCTACCAAGTTTTGATACCCATCACTACCTCAATCATTTGTTATTGTTGAATCTGCCAAAGCAGAGTAATGCATATTATCTTGGTAGGGTGCAGAGGGACAATCTTGGTCCCGCCTATCAAAGCTTGGGTGAGAATAAGCTCAATTAGATTGAGTGAAACTAGTTAACTTAATTGGATCGGGTAAAACTATAGGCATATTCCAACAGTTGGAAAGATAGGATAAGATCACATTTACACTAAATCTTGGGCGATCTAGCCAAAGCTAACTCAAGTTTTTTTGTAAATGTGGATCTTGATCCTATTAACAAGAGTTGCATAGATATGTAATTAGTAATTTTTTACGTTCCGATCATACTAACTCTTGGGCGATTTAGCCAAAGCTAACTCAAGTCATAGTATGATGTGGATCTTGTCCCGCGAGAATTATATCTAGTTGGTATGAATCTAGTAGTGTGGTTTGACCACATCCATGACTCGATTCTACAAAAGTCCTATAATTCAATGGGAGTATCATTTAATTAAAGGCCTAATTAAATGATAAATGGAATATGATATTTACTTTCTGCATTATTTATGTTGTAGATTATCATGTCGTCAAACACGAACACTCTCTCCCTGCATTCTGTCCTTGAGAAGGACAAGCTCAATGGAGCTAATTTCCTAAACTGGTACAGGAATATGAGAATTGTTCTCAAACAAGAAAGAAAATTCTACGTCCTAGAGCAACCCATTTCGGAAGCCCCTCCTGCCACTGCCACGCGAGCTGACCGAGATGCTTACAAGAAGCATCAAGATGATGCATTAGATGTGTCATGCCTCATGCTCGCGACCATGAACTCTGAGCTTCAGAAGCAACACGAGTTGATGAATGCTTTTGATATGGTTGAACATCTTCGTCAACTGTATTAAGGACAAGCAAGGCACGAGAGATTCGAGATCTCTAAGGCACTGCTTTAGTGCAAGATGCAATATGGGACTCCCGTAGGTCCATATGTACTCAAGATGATTGGGTACATAGAAAACCTACAGAGGTTGGGATTCCCACTTGGCCAAGAATTGGCTACTGACTTGATCTTGCAATCCTTGCCAGAAAGTTACAATAAATTTGTCATGAATTACAACATGAATGAAATTGATAAGCCACTGCCTGAGATTCTTAGCATGTTGAGAACTGCTGAGCTCAACCTTAAGAAGGCAAAGCCCAACTCCATTTTGATGGTGCAAAAGAATAAAGGCAAGGGCAAGCGTAAAAGTAAGGGAAAGTCCCAAGCCAAGGGCAAAGGCAAGGCAATGAAACCTAAAGGAGGGGTTGCCAAGGATGTTGAATGCTACCACTGTGGTCAGACCGGTCACTGGAAGCAGAACTGCAAAGGATACCTGGAAGATCTTAAGAAGAAGAGAAGTGAGACTTCTACTTCAGGCATATATGTTATAGAAGTCAATCTATCTATCTCTTCATCATGGGTATTTGATACTGGATGTGCTTCTCACATTTGTACTAATGTACAGATGCTGAGAAATAGCAGGGCATTGACGAAGGGCGAGGTAGACCTATGAGTAGGCAATGGAGTAAGGGTCTCTGCCCTTTGGGCTTGTACTAGAATTAGATGAATGTTGTTATGTGCCTGCTCTCACAAAGAACATCATTTCAGTTTCTTGTTTAGACAAGAAAGGTTTTTCATTTATAATAAAGAACAAATATTGTTTCATTTATTTAAATGATATGTTCTATTGTAGTGCACCTCTGATGAACGAACTCTACATTCTAGACTTAGAGAACCCCATTTATAACATAAGTACCAAAAGGTTCAAGTCAAATGAGTTGAACTAAACCTATCTCTGGTATTGTCGCTTAGGTCACATAAATGAGAGACGCTTATCCCAGCTCCATAAGGATGGGTTGCTGGACTCATTTAATTTTGAATCATATGAGATATGCGAGTCTTGCCTTCTAGGCAAGATGACCAAGACTCCCTTTAGTGGACACAGCGAAAGAGCAACAAACTTGTTAGGACTTATAAATAGTGATGTGTGTGGCCTTTTCAATATCGCTGCTAGAGGTGGTTATAGGTACTTCATTATATTTACTGATGACTTCAGTAGATATGGTTATGTGTATCTTATGACACATAAGTCAGAATCCTTTGAAAAGTTCAAAGAATTCAAGAATGAAGTACAAAACCAGCTTGGCAAGAGTATTAAGATACTTCGATCAGATCGAGGTGGTGAATACCTTAGCCATGAGTTTCATGACTATCTAGCTGAGTGTGGGATTCTATCCCAACTCACTCCTCCTGGAACACCACAGTGGAATGGTATATCCGAAAGGAGGAATCATACCCTATTAGATATGGTACGATCTATGATGAGTCACACAGATCTTCCTATATCCTTTTGGGAATATGCTCTAGACACAGCAGCCTTCACACTTAACCATGTTCCATCCAAAGCTGTGATAAAGACACCATATATGATATGGATAGGGAAAAATCTCCAGATGTCTTTTATGAGGATTTGGGGTTGTGAGACTTACGTTCGATGTCAAGTCTCAGACAAACTGGGACTCAAATCCGATAAGTGCTATTTTGTTGGATATCCCGAGGAAACGAAGGGATATTACTTCTACATTCCTAGTTAACACAAAGTGTTTGTGGTAAAGACTGAGGTATTTCTAGAAAGGGACTTTGTTTCTAGAAAAACTAGTGGGAGTACGTTCGATCTTGAAGAAATTTAAGATATGGACCATAGCACTGAAGCCTTGATGGAGGTTGAATAGGAACCACAAAGTGTTGTGGATGATGAGATTGTTGCACAAAGAGTTATGGAATAATAACCTGTTCAGGTATACCTACCTCTTCGTAGGTCCGATAGGGTACGTCGTCAGTTTGAGAGATACTCATTTCTCTTGTCTGACCATAATGACGTTATGCTCGTTGAGAATGAGCCTACCTCCTATCAGGAAGCTGTGATGAGCTCAGATTCTGAGAAATGGCTAGAGGCCATGAGATCCGAGATGGAATCCATGTACACCAACCAAGTATGGACTTTGGTTGATCCACCTGAAGGCGTCAAAACCATTGGGTGTAATTGGGTCTTTAAGAGAAAGACTGACATGGATAGACTTACACATACCTATAAGGGCCGATTGTTAGCTAAAGGTTTCAAGCAAATTCATGGTATTGACTACGATGAAACCTTTTCTCCAGTTGCGATGTTTAAGTCCATTCGGATCATGCTTGCTATTGCAGCGTACCATGATTATGAGATCTGGTAGATGGATGTCAAAATCGTGTTTCTGAATGGAAACTTACTCGAGGATTTATACATGACACAAGTTTTGTAGATCCATAACATACTGACAAAGTATGCAAGCTGCAAAGGTCCATTTATAGGCTAAAACAAGCTTCTCGGAGCTGGAATCTTCGATTCGATGATACGATCAAATAGTTTGGTTTCATCAAGAATGAAGATGAACCCTGTGTCTATAAGAGGGTTAATGGGAACACAATTGTCTTCCTTGTATTGTATATGGATGACATACTACTCATTGGGAATGACATCCCTTTGTTACAGTCTGTGAAGACTTGGCTGGGGAATTATTTCTCAATGAAGGACTTAGGTGAAGCAGCCTATATTCTAGGCATCAAGATCTATAATGATAGATCTAAGAGATTGCTTGGCCTAAGTCAGAGTACATATATTGACATGGTATTACTACGGTTTGCCATGCAGAATTCCAAGAAGGGATTTCTACCGATGTCACATGGTGTGAGTCTTTCGAAGACTCAAAGTCCCTATTCTAGAGGGGAGAAAGACCGCATGGATAAGATCTCTTATGCATCTACCATAGGATCTATCATGTACACCATGCTATGTACTCGTCCTGATGTCTCGTATGCTTTGAGCATGACGAGCAGATACCAGTTAGATCTAGGTGAGCATCACTGGATAGCAGTCAAGAATATTCTTAAGTACTTAAGAAGGACTAAAGAATATTTCTTGATATTTAGAGGCGATAGGGAACTAGCTGTAAAGGGTTACAGTGATGCTAGCATCCAAATTGACCAGGATGATTATAGATCGCAGTCAGGGTTCGTGTTTTGCTTGAATGGTGGCACTGTTGTTGGGTTTCCGACACCGCGGCGTGTGTGTGTTCGATCATGTTTCGTAAACATGAGCACAGCGGAAGCAATTAAAAATAATAAATCTATATTTATTACAACACACACAACACACACATGCATATTACAACAAGTGTAGACATAACCGTAAATTAAATTTTGCAATAAAAGAAATTTATCTACGTTATACCTTTCGTATGACGTGTAGCGGGAACGACATCAACCGGAACGATCTTCATAAGAATCGTCTCTATCCGTATCCACGCCGAGCTCCTCGGGATGACTTCGCTAAGTCACGAGCTTCGTCTTCGTACGGGTTACTAGCCTCGTGTTGAAGACGACGTGATCGAGAGATGATCACGATCTGAATCCAAATTCGGATCCTAAAACGAGTTCTCAAAACTCGCTTCTCCGGAGAGGTATTCGTCAACCGTTTGACGAATCCTTCATCCCCCACCTCAGAGGATTACCGGAGATCAAATCCCCGGTAAGTTAGCCGCTGTCGGAGCACTAACCGTCGTCCAAACGACGCTCCGACAACAAAGAAACAAGCTGTCCAGAAAAACTGGACAGCTTTTGGTGGAGGAATAGAGGCCGGCTAAGGAAAGATGGAAGCTCACCTTATCACCGAACCCAAAGGAGATCGCCGGAGGGTCGCCGGAGGTTATCCGGCTGAAGCTTGGACGCCGGCAAAGACTTGGACGGCTGCACACAAGCTGGGCGGCGGCAGCTTTAGGGTTGGCGCCAATTAACTCCAAGGTGGAGGTGGGCGGCAACTCAAAGGGGCTAGGGTTTGGATTAGGGCTTAATTATCCCTTAAGCCCTCTTTTATAGAGAACTACTTCTCTTAATGGTTATTGGATCATAACCATTAGGCCCGTTAACCCGCTCCATTAGGATAAGTTAAAATAAACCAAACCATGATGGTTTATTTTAAGTTAAAATGAACCGAACCAACTTTTGGTTCATTCGTTTAAAATAAACCAAATCCTTTGGTTTATTCTCATCCATTGGATTAGAACCAAACCATTTTGGTCCATCCATTATGTCTTCATAAGACACGGCCCATCCACGCTTCCATTGCGACTGAAACAATTTCATGCTCGCTTTATGTTTGGTCCAACCAAACATAGTCTCTCTCGGTCTAAGAATCCCATTCTCAAGCTCGATTTAAATCCTTTGGATTACACTCATTGTGCGTGTGACCAAATAGGTTCTCGGTTTATGTTGGCCGTCTATAATTAACCATTAATTATAGAACGATCATGAGTGGCACCTAGTAGTACATCATGATCCCCAATTAACCGAAAAGATCTACGGTTGATCCAGAACTATTTCTGAAACCCTTCAGTAGCTCGAATGAATCGTGCCCCATTCCCTTCACTCATCTTATACCCACTTGGTTCAGGACATGGTCTATAGTGTCAGTCCCCACTAGGCTGACTACGTCACACCTAGCCCAAGTATCATTTCCTCGTCCTACGGATTCTAGTTACTCCACATGTATCGAAGAGTACCTTACTCTTAACATGTAATGCTTTGGCCAAAGACTTTAGTAACAATCCGACGAGAGGCCATGGGTATACATCTCCTCGTAAGGAGTGGTGAATCCTTTATAGGCTATTCAAACACCTTCGATCACTTCGACTTATACCCAATCATCCCGGGTCCACATCTCCTTAGAGATGTTTGCTTAAGATGTCAAAGCATAAGTCTCCATGATCAAGATGACTTGAATACCGCAAGTCAAAGGAACATCGCACTTAAGCCATAGTAAGAACTTCATTGACATATCTATATATGCAGAGAACCATATGAAGTCTTACGGCTGGTCACTCCAATGAACTAGTTACCATAACTAGCATCCACGATTAACTCCGGACATCACTATGTCTCCAGCCAGTGAGAATCACCGCTTGGATACACCAAGGAGTATACCTGCGTGCTAGTCTCGTGAATTGATGGTGTCCAAATCCATCAATTCATCGACTAGGATAATTCGATACATCACAATTACACATGTAGAGATACTCACTAGTTGTGATCCAATCACAAATTCTCTCATGCCGTGAATCGTATCGTGGGCATTCAAGAAATGAGTTTAAGATCCAATCAAATACATAAAACATGTATACTCAAATAGTGAATCTTCATTTATCATATAAATGGTTCATACATAAGGCATTGCCTTAGGACATCTCTCATATATTACTAACAGACTCCACTTGGCCTAATGCCAATCGCTACGGTATCCAATACCATAAGCTCAACATGACCCTCAAACTTATTTTGAGGTAATGCCTTAGTCAAGGGATCCGCTAAGTTTCTTTCGGGAATTTTCTCGATTTGTATTTCGTTCCCTACCGATGATCTCTCCGATAAGATGATAGCGGGCACATATTTGGATCATTGATGAGACCACATCAAGTTCAGGAGATGAACTTCTTGATCCAAACCTTCGCTTTTCTTTGCTTCGAAGGCGCAATGTATTACGCCTTAGTGGCGAGAATCCGCTATAGTGTCAAGCTTGGAACCTTTCCAACTTATTGCGCCTCCATTCGGTGAATACATACCATAAGACATGGAATCATCCTTATGCATGCGGGTGGCATCCGTATACCCGTATCACCATGTACCCTTCTCCATATATTAGGAACACATCCTTAGTTCTTCTTAAGTACTTAAGGATCGTCTTACCACCCAATGATCCATTCTGGATCGGTGAGTATCTGCTCGTGACACTCAGGCATACGATACATCGGGCCTTGACATAACATAGCATTCGATAGATCCTATTGCGGATGCATAGGGAATCTTACTCATGCAAATCCTCTCGTCTTACGTGCGCGGACATAGACTTGAAAGGTGTATCCCATGCACGATGGGTAGGAAACCTTTCTTGGATTGACATGCTAAACCTCTTTGCTTTTCGGTCTATATATAGGCTGAAAGACCAAGCAACCGTTTGATCTATCTCTATAGATCTTAATCCCGAGGATGTAGGTTGCTTCTCCCGAGTCTTTCATGGAGAATGTCTTGGATAACCAAACCTTCATTATTGTAAGATTGAAACATCGTTTCCTATAAGTAATATGTCATCGACATACAATACTAGGAATCATTGCACTCCCACTAACCTTCTTGTACACACAAGGTTAAATGCGGATTTTGTGAAATCAAACTTTTTGATTGTCTCATCAAATGGATATTCGACTCTGGATGCTTGCTTCAATCCATAAATGGATCGTGCAATTTGCATACCTTGGTTTTATCAGGATGTGAAACCCTCGGGTATGTATCATATACGTCCTCGGCGAGTTTCCATTAAGGAAATTTGTTTTCACATCCATCTGCCATATCTCATAATCATAATGAGCTGCTATGGCCAGGAGCATCCGAATGGATTTAAGCATAGCTACAGGCGAATAGGTTTCGTCATAATCAACACCTTGCTTTTGACGATATCCTTTCGCCACCAATCTAGCCTTATAGGTAATCACATTACCATCCATGTCGGTTTTCTTCTTGAAAACCCACTTGCACCCTATAGGCTTTATCCTTGGTGGGTCAACCAAGTTCCAAACTTGGTTTTCATACATGGAATCCATTTCCGACTTCATGGCACCAAGCCACTTATCCCTTTCTGAACTTGTCAGCACTTCTTCATAACTGGTAGGCTCCTCATCGTCAATGAGTAACACGTCGTTCGATTCGCTTACGAGAAATCCATATCTCTCAGGAATATTGCGTGTTCTACCAGATCTACGAAGATGTGGTGTTACAATAGGTCCAGCCGATTGCTCATCACTATGAGTTGTCATTTGTGTGCTTCACCAGTATCTCATCAATGTCTATTTGAGTCTCTCGAGCCTCCTCAAGCTCGGCGATACTCCCCTTTTTTCTTGCAAGAGAAACTCTTTCTCTAGAAACACAGCATGCCTTGAAACAAACTCCTTTTGTTCCACAGGATGATAGAATTGGTAACCCCTAGTTTCCTTAGGGTATCCAATAAATAGACATTTATCAGACTTAGCATCCAATTTGTCTGATACAGTCCGCTTCACATAAGCAGGACAACCCCATATCTTCAAGTAAGATACATGAGGTTTCTTACTATTCCATATCTCATATGGAGTAGTTGAGACTACCTTGGTAGGCATTCTGTTTAACAAGTAAACAGCTGTCTGAAGTGCATAGTCCCAAAAGGACTTGGGAAGAGTTGCATGATTCATCATTGACCTGACCATGTCCAACAAGGTCCGGTTACGCCTCTCAGATACACCATTATGTTGTGGTGTATAGGGCGGAGTCCATTGAGACAATATACCATTGTCTCTTAGATAATCAAGAAACTCTTGACTTAAGTATTCACCACCTCGATCCGATCGAAGTATTTTAATACTCTTATCATGTTGTTTCTCTACTTCATTTCTGAATTCTTTGAACCTTTCAAAGGCTTCAGACTTGTGTTTCATCAAGAACACATACCCAAACCGTGAGTGATCATCGGTGAAGGTAATGAAGTAGCTATAGCCTCCTAAAGCTTGAGTTGACATAGGTCCACATACATCAGTATGTATTAGACCTAGTAACTCTCCCACTCGTTCACCTTTTCAAGTAAAAGGTAACTTAGTCATCTTGCCTTTTAAGCATGATTCGCATGTATCGTATGAATCCTATTCAAACGATTCCAGAATTCCACATCGGTGTAATTCGGACATGCGTTTCTTGCTTACATGGCCAAGACGACAATGCCACATATAGGAGTCTATTTGATTATCCTTTTGAGCACACTTGTTGCTCGCTTCGATATTGCAAATGTCACTGGATACGTCCAACGTATAAACACCATTGCTTAAAGTTCCAGTCCCATAAAGAACTTCATTTAAAGTTATGTAACAACAATTGTTACTAAAAGTCAAATGGTACCCATTTCTATTTAAACAAGAAATAGAAATGATGTTCTTTATCAACGAAGGAACATAAAAGCAATTGTCCAGTTCTAAGACAAGTCCTACAGGGAGTTCTAACAAATACGTTCCGATGGCGAGTGCAGCAACCGTTGCTCCATTCCCAACACGTAAATTTGACTCTCCCTTGACGAGTCTTCTTCTATTCCTTAGCCCATGTATTTCATTACATATATGTGAGCCAAACCCAGTATCAAATACCCAAGTGTCTGAGGAAATAGAATGACAATCAATAAATAAGATTTCTGAAGAAGATAGGGCATCCGATGCCTTATCCTTCTTCACGGACTCAAGATAAATCTTGCACTTTCTTCGCAAATGGCCCTACTTGCCATAATGATGGCAAGTGCCCTTTTGAGCTGGTTCTGCCTTTTTAGCCTTTTTCTTCTTCCCCTTCTGTTGTTCCTTTGACTCCCTCTTAGAACCTTTCTTCGAGGAATCAACTAACAACACCGTCCCCTGCTCATGCTTCTCAGAAGACTCCACAGTCTTCAGCATATTGAGCAGTACCACAGATAAACCTTCTAGCATCTCAGAGGTGAAGAGGAGCTTTTAAGACTTTGAACCTTTCGAATCTCACTTGCTCATCAACCAACTCACAAAGATGAAGGACTACGATATGAGCATCCATATGCTCATGCTGCTTTCGTAGCTTGGGTTCCATCGCGGCTAACACGATGCAACTCATTTGTTCAGAATCACTCACATGTTTCTGATAGGCCAACAATTGGTCTAGAGTTGCATAAATCACTAGAACAGCGGGAAGAGGCGCTTTAGACATTTGCAAGCTTTTCAACCTTGAGAACAATTCTCAAGCTTCTAAGGATCCATGAAGTTGGCCCGATCAATTTATTCGAATCAAAATGGGGCGCAATTCAAATCAATCTTAGAAATACAAAAGCGAGCATATATGAGAAAGATGATTTTAAAATGCATCAATATACATTTATAAATCCCATTCATTTTTCAATTTCAAAACCCCAAAATCACTTCGGAGATTGTAGGTCCATCTCGAATGGGCGATATCCATCATAGTTATGAACAACCTTGGAGAGAGTCCAACAAGCCATTCATAACTACGACTGTAGGTATCAACTATACCGATTGCATATCCCATATATGCAACTATCACAATGTGCTATCAACTAATTGAATGTTCACACATACATCGGGTTGTTAACACATTAACAAGTATGCATCATATGTATAGCACCCAACTTCACCTCCCTTTACATCGACCTTGGAGAGAGTCCAACAAGCCGATGCTCTAGGTTAAAGCCAACCCATTAATCGGGACATAGTTTTAATATGGTTAGACCGCATTCAACCAATTAGCCCAGCTTGGAGAGAGTCCAACAACCAAAGCTAACGATTGACCTCTGACTCTTACCATATTAGTATTAAACTATTCCATGGTTTGAACATATTCAGGTTCGAGCCGGGCTTGGAGAGAGTCCAACAACCCAAACAAGAAACAGAACTCTGGTTCTAACCATATTAATGGAAGGTGTAGGCTTTAATATTGATTAAGGGTTTTTATGTCTCATCCTCTTTGCATGCAAATAACTATTATCTACATGGCATGACATACATCTACATGTCACGACACGCATGGCATAATGTTATGCATCTAATGCAATTACATGACATACAATTATGTCATGTATATATTTCCTTATATGTCATAACTATTTATGGAAATAAAATATGTTTAAGATTTGATTCTCCAAATCAAATCATAATTAAATTAGGAAACAAATTTCCAAATCTAATCACATATTTTATTCATGGAATTATTTGATTAAGGAAAATCTATTTAGGAAACCAAATTCCTAAATCATTAAAACTACTTATGGAAATAAAATATTTTAAGATTTGATTTCCCAAATCAAATCATGATTAAATTAGAAAACAAATTTCCAGAATCTAATCAAATATTTTATTTATGAAAATATCAATTTCCATAAATACTTCTAACTTTCCAAAAGTGGAAGATTTCCATAAATACTTCTAGACTTTCCAAAATTGAAAAATTTCCATAAATACTTCTAAATTTCCAAAATTTAGAAAACTTCCAGAAATACATTATGACTATCGCAAAACCATTTTCGATTATGTGAAACACAACACAGGCTCTGATACTCTTTGTTGGGTTTAGGCACATGGCGTGTGTGTGTTCGATCATGTTTCGTAAACATGAGCACAGCGGAAGCAATTAAAAATAATAAATCTATATTTATTACAACACACACAACACACGCATGCATATTACAACAAGTGTAGACATAATCGTAAATTAAATTTTGCAATAAAAGAAATTTATCTACGTTATACCTTTCGTATGACGTGTAGCGGGAACGGCATCAACCGGAACGATCCTCGTAAGAATTGTCTCTATCCGTATCCACGCCGAGCTCCTCGGGATGACTTCGCTAAGTCATGAGCTTCGTCTTCGTATGGGTTACTAGCCTCGTGTTGAAGACGACGTGATCGAGAGATGATCACGATCCGAATCCAAATTCGGATCCTAAAATGAGTTCTCAAAACTCGCTTCTCCGGAGAGGTATTCGTCAACCGTTTGACGAATCCTTCGTCCCCCACCTCAGAGGATTACCGGAGATCAAATCCCCGGTAAGTTAGCCGCTGTCGGAGCACTAACCGTCATCCAAACGACGCTCCGACAACAAAGAAACAAGCTGTCCAGAAAAACTGGACAGCTTTTAGTGGAGGAATAGAGGCCGGCTAAGGAAAGATGGAAGCTCACCTTATCACCGAACCCAAAGGAGATCGCCGGAGGGTCGCCGGAGGTTATCCGGCTGAAGCTTGGACGCCGGCAAAGACTTGGACGGCTGCACACAAGCTGGGCAGCGGCAGCTTTAGGGTTGGCGCCAATTAACTCCAAGGTGGAGGTGGGCGGCAACTCAAAGGGGCTAGGGTTTGGATTAGGGCTTAATTATCCCTTAAGCCCTCTTTTATAGAGAACTACTTCTCTTAATGGTTATTGGATCATAACCATTAGGCCCGTTAACCCGCTCCATTAGGATAAGTTAAAATAAACCAAACCATGATGGTTTATTTTAAGTTAAAACGAACCGAACCAACTTTTGGTTCATTCGTTTAAAATAAACCAAACCCTTTGGTTTATTCTCATCCATTGGATTAGAACCAAACCATTTTGGTCCATCCATTATGTCTTCATAAGACACGGCCCATCCACGCTTCCATTGCGACTGAAACAATTTCATGCTCGCTTTATGTTTGGTCCAACCAAACATAGTTTCTCTCGGTCTAAGAATCCCATTCTCAAGCTCGATTTAAATCCTTTGGATTACACTCGTTGTGCATGTGACCAAATAGGTTCTCGGTTTATGTTGGCCGTCTATAATTAACCATTAATTATAGAACGATCATGAGTGGCACCTAGTAGTACATCATGATCCCCAATTAATCGAAAAGATCAACGGTTGATCCAGAACTATTTCTGAAACCCTTCAGTAGCTCGAATGAATCGTGCCCCATTCCCTTCACTCATCTTATACCCACTTGGTTCAGGACATGGTCTATTGTGTCAGTCCCCACTAGGCTGACTACGTCACACCTAGCCCAAGTATCATTTCCTCGTCCTACGGATTCTAGTTACTCCACATGTATCGAAGAGTACCTTACTCTAAACATGTAATGCTTTGGCCAAAGACTTTAGTAACAATCCGACGAGAGGCCATGGGTATACATCTCCTCGTAAGGAGTGGTGAATCCTTTATAGGCTATTCAAACACCTTCGATCACTTCGACTTATACCCAATCATCCCGGGTCCACATCTCCTTAGAGATGTTTGCTTAAGATGTCAAAGCATAAGTCTCCTTGATCAAGATGACTTGAATACCGCAAGTCAAAGGAACATCGCACTTAAGCCACAGTAAGAACTTCATTGACATATCTATATATGCAGAGAACCATATGAAGACTTACATTTGGTCACTCAATGAACTAGTTACCATAACTAGCATCCACGATTAACTCGGACATCACTATGTCTCCGGCCCGGTGAGAATCGGTGCTTGGATACACCAAGGAGTATACCTCGTGCTAGTCTCGAGAATTGATGGTGTCCAAATCCATCAATTCATCGACTAGGATAATTCGATACATCACAATTACACATGTAGAGATACTCACTAGTTGTGATCAATCACAAATTCTCTCATCTTTGTGAATCGTATCGTGGGCATTCGATAAATGAGTTTAAGATCAATCAAATACATAAAACATGTATACTCAAATAGTGAATCTTCATTTATCATATAAATGGTTCATACATAAAGCGATTGCCTTAGGACATCTCTCATATATTACTAACAAGCGTGGTGAAAGAGTTCGAGCGGAGACCATTGTTGATTCTTCTAACAGTAGAGTATATTCTTTGCATCGAGGCGAAGAAGCGATTTGGATCCATGAAGTTCATTACTAAGCTTGGGATGGTTCCTAGCATAGCAGATCCTATAGAGCTCTATTGTGACAATAATGGAGCGATTGTGTAGGCTAAGGAACCTCGCTCACACCAGCGGACCAAACACATACTACGACGCTTCCATCTCATTCGAGAGATTATCGATAGAGGAGATGTGAAGATTTGTAGAGTACCCATAGAGGCTAACGTCGCAGATCCCTTGACCAAGGCTTTGGCACAGAAAAAGCATGATGGTCACACTAGGTCATTGGGTATTAGATACTACAGTGATTGACACTAGTGCTAGTGGGAGATTGTTAGTGAAAGTCCTAGAGCCGATCATGTGATGATTGTTGTATGGACTCGTTGTATCATATTCCTATATATATTTATAAAGGCATTTCTTTATGGTTATTATACTTACTTGTATTGGTGCCAAATAACTAAGTATAATAGCGTCCTTGAGTAGAAGGTTCTTATCTATATCAATCGATTGGTTGAATCGATAATGAGATGATATAGAGAATACTACTCTTAATCATTCCTAGTCAAGTATTAATATTCAGGGACAATGTTAATGCGAAAAGACTAGCATGTAGGTCAACTCGATGACTTGATCTCACAAGTCATGGATATGATATATCAAGTTGACACATGGGTATGCATTGAAGAATGTATACTGAATGACCCACCATGAGAAAGTATCATAGATCGTTATATGAGTGTCATATACTTTCTCATGTGACTATTAGTCCTTGGACCTGAAGTCACCATGGTTCCCTACATAAGGAGTTGCATACTTTGACTTCATCAAACATCACCCGTAAATGGGTGGACTATAAAGGTGATTACTGGGTATGTAACAAATTATGCGGAGGGATATGAGTGATGTAGATGAGATCTATCCCTCCTATATGACGGGAGTGATATCATGATTCTTGATAGAGTGAGACCACAAAGTGCATGACCATGCCCAAATGAGTCAATTTGAGATATTGAGCTCATTTGATTAGAGTGAGTCTACTTGGAGTTCAAGATATAGATTGTACAGAGGATGACATGGTCTATGCCTCAATTGATCAATCTAGTTGTCAAGGATAGATGGACATTGTCACATATTGTGAGAGTCACAATTAGTAGTCACAATGGTGATGTTGGATCTCAACATTCTTGTAACTAAGGTAGCAATGATGTGTTGCTAGATATCACTCATTGTTTATGTTTCTAAATTGTTAGGGCAATCTCTTGCCGTGATATGGTTTTGATGGTGTGGCAAAGGGGTTAAGTTAGGTTGGTATTGTTGATTTGATATGTGCGTTGAAGTCGTGCAGGACTTAGTAATTCGCACATGGAGCCATGGCGAGTTTCACCAACTCATCACTCGGGCCTTGAGTCGGTGAAGGACTGCTTTGCGGAAGCCGTGCGCTTGGAGCATCCGAGGGACCGCCGGACGAGAAGCTTGGAGTGAAGCCGGAGGAAGTAGACTTCGAGGCAAGAGACGCGAAGGAGCATTGCAGAGCCGTGCGCCTGATGCTGCCGAGGAACGTGGCCGAGAACGAAGAGAACTTCAAAGGCGAGGGACTCTGAGAGATGAGAGTGAGCGATTGTAACCCGGGAAGGGTAGCTCTTAGGTGAAACTTGGCCATTTGGCCAAGTGTCGGATGGGTTTTCAGACACGATCATTGCCATGTCATGGTAGTCGGCTCTGATCGATGGGTCGATCGGCGGTCGATAATGTCTTGAATCAAGTTGATCGATCATTGCCGCGTAGGCGGTCGGTGATGGCTTGATCGATCGGCTATGAGGGCAGCGGTCGGTGATGTCGTCACCGCACGCAGAATGGAGTCGACCTCGTTGAGGACTCGGTTGACATCGGATCGGTGATGGGTGCCATCGGTCGATGATGCCGTCTTGTTGGATAGTATCCAGCGTGGAAAGCCGGCCATTATTGGGCAGCGGCTACAACACCGATCGGTGATGGGTGCCATCAGTCCTCCTATGTCAGCGGGAAGAAACCCTCTTCCTCTATAAAAGGAAGGGGTAAGGGTTTGGGAAAAAATGCTTATGCTCTAATACTCTCCCAAAGTTCCTAAAGCTTTCCATCCTCTTACTCAAGCTTATTTCCATTCTATTTGTAAGAGGAGTGTTTGTAAAGGTTACCTCCACCTAGCTTGGTGCAAAGGAGAGACCAATAGTGATTGGGTTTGAGTGATTCACCGTGGGCCGAATCGGACCGTGGATTAGCGGCGTAGCCGTGAACCACGTTACATCTCGATGTTTGTATTGCTTGCTTATATTTTGTTTGTCTTTGTTTGTATTTGTATATTCTTGCGCTTAACGCTTTGTGAGCAGAACAAAATCGACGATCATCGAGCGAGGGCTATTCACCCCCTCTAGCCGGCGTTCGATCCCCAACAAGTGGTATCGAGCCAGTCATTTGTCGAGGACTAAGCTGCGCAACAAACACTTCATCTAAAGATGGCGGCTCAAACATCCACCCACGAGTTCGGGAATTCTCTTGGTGGAAAAAGAGAATGGAGGTATTCTTCGAAAACGACTTTGAAATATTGTTAATAATTGAAAACGGTTTTGAGTTGCCTAGGAACGAAAATGTGGAGCAATAGGAGAAATCAAGGAGGAGCAAGAGACAAAGAGAAGAATACTTGGCAAATTCAAAGGCCAAGCACCACCTATACAATGTCCTCCCCCAACAAGAAGTAAATAGAATAGGGGAGTGCTCAAGTGCCAAAGAGATGTGGGAGAGATTGGTTGAACTTCATGAAGGCACTTCGGAAGCCAAGCTAGCGAGAAGAGATCTCCTCCGCTCCCAACTATCAAATATTAAGCTTGAAAGGGAGAAAAGGTAACTTTCCTACATTCTAGAATTAAAGAAATATTAATTGGGCTAACAAGTGTAGGTGAGAAGCTATCAAACCGGGATATGGTAATGAAGGCCATAGATGCCTTTCCCCGGTCCTCAAAATGGAGCTCCATGGTGGACTCATTTTACATCTCCAAGAACCTAGAAGTGAGCACCTTGGAGAATTCTTTTCAACCATGGAGCTTCATGAGACAAGGCTTGAAGTTATACAAGAAGAGCCTAGAGTCCAAAATTCAAGGGAGTAGCCTTGTTGGCAAATAAGGGAAAAAGAAGATGGAAGTCCCTCCTCCTCATCCGATGAAGCCTCTACCTCCTCCATGGATATACGGAAGAAGCCTACATGGTAAGGAAGGTAAAGGCGTGCATTTAGAATCTTAGATTTGATAAATTTCATGATAGGAATAGAAGACCAAGGGGGAAGGTCATATGCTACAATTGCCAAGGAGAGGGGCACATAAGGGATAATTGTCCCCTCCTAAACAAGAGCAAGGAAGAGAAGAAAAAGAAGGAAGAAAAGAAGAAGAAGAAGGGGAGCAAGAAGAAAGAGGAGAAGAAGGCCAAAGAAAAAGGAAAGTCAATGGCTCTCAAAGCCAAGACATGGGATGACGTTGCCCCATCCTCCTCATCCGAAGAAGAAGAGCATGTCTACTCCAACCTAGCACTAATGGCTCTTCATGACTCGGAGTGCTCCTCCTCCTCCTCAAATGAAGAATCAAGCTCAAGTGGGGAGAGCTCAAATGGAGGGGGAGCCTCCACATCCTCCTCATCCGAAGAAGAAGAAGAGGATATGAAAACTATGGTAACGAAAGCCTCTCCTAAGAAAATAGTTTCCATAATTTCTAGTTTAACTAAGGACTTATTTGGCATGAAAAATAAAAATAAAAGCATGCTTAATCAAATTAAGGATTTAGAAAATAAGCTAGAAAATGCATGCTTAAATGAAAATAATTCTTCTTGCCATGATGATGCATGCTCACATGATTATATGCCTTTAGATGTTAGTGATGCATGCATAGAGGAAAATAGGGCATTAAGGGAAAAGGTAGATTATTTAACCAAAGCCCTAGAGAAATTCACAATTGGCTCCAACACCTTAAATATGATCTTAGGGAGCCAAAGAGCTAGTTTCAACAAGAAAGGCCTAGGATACAAACAAAAGAAAAATGAAAAGGCCTATAAATGCCTAATAGCTAGGGGACAAGATAAAAAGAGGGTAATAGCTAGAAAATGGATCCCCAAGGAATATCTAGTGAACCCAATAGGAAAGAACTTATTTTGGGTTCCAAAATCCATCCTTAAGGGTTAGGATACCCCTAGGGTAGTCAACCACATGGATCTAATCAATATCATATTTTGGTTGACTTAGGATGACGGGACAACATTTTTTAGATAGTGTTGGGTGATGATAACGTACCCATAAATAGATAATAATGCTTAAATCATGATGATTAATGTAATTGCTATGTATATTTGCAATCATGATTTATGAAATTTGGCACGTTATCATGAGAAATAGGTTTGAATCATGCTTTAGGTAATACTTTGTTTATTGTCATCATATAATACCTAATGCATGACTATTATTTGATGAATACATGAGTTTCATGATCATAATGTAGAATTCATTCATATATGTCATTATGATCATGTTAATTGTTAGGTTGATACTTGACCATGATAGAATTGCATGAATACATTGGTTAAGTATATTCAAATACCCCCTAGGATGCATCTCACACTCACTATAGGCTACCTTGATTGAAAACTTAGCATGAGTGAGATGTTAGGATGATACAAATGTTCACTAATGCCTATGGCATTTAGATGGTCATTTAAAGTATCAACATAGCAATAATAGACCAATCATGGGGAAGGCTTATGTTTAATTCATAGACATATTGCCCAAAGATCATGGTTGGATATTTCATATGTTTTCAAAACAATTTCTTACCTTTAAATACATGTATTCATGTTTTGGAACAATTGGAACCAAAACTTGGTGTTAAACTTGATACTATCATGATCAAAAACCTAGTAGTTTTTAAAGCTTTTGGATTTTTGGCAAAAACGTGAAAATATAATGATTTTCATGAAAAACTATTTTTCTCTGATAGATACACTTAAATGAAATGTGTTCGCCAAATTTCATGATTTTTCAAATTTTCTGGAATTTTTTATGCATTTCTGAAATTCGGCCAGAAAAATCAGAAATTCCAAAAATCACGTGCGCCGATCGGTATCTGAACCCGATCGATGGCTACATTTCGACAAGAAGGTGAATTCCAATTTTCTATCAACTTGTGGTATTTTCTTTCTATTAGACTTGATGCCATATGCTCTTAACTTAGTATTCATATTTTTGATGGTGTCAAAGGGGGAGAAATGAATATGTTTAAGTTAATTATGATATGGGGAGAGATTAAGGGGGAGTTTCAATTAAGGGGGAGTTTCAGAGATTTAGGGGGAGTTGCATGTTGCTATCAAATGTTTATGTTTACATGCTTTCTTTCCTTAAAAATTTATATCAAATGTTTTTACCTAACTTAAACGGATTGCCACACATCAAAAAGGGGGAGATTGTTAGGGCAATCTCTTGCCGTGATATGGTTTTGATGGTGTGGCAAAGGGGTTAAGTTAGGTTGGTATTGTTGATTTGATATGTGCGTTGAAGTCGTGCAGGACTTAGTAATTCGCACATGGAGCCATGGCGAGTTTCACCAACTCATCACT
Source organism: Wurfbainia villosa (assembly GCA_025175895.1). Classification (NCBI taxonomy): domain Eukaryota; kingdom Viridiplantae; phylum Streptophyta; class Magnoliopsida; order Zingiberales; family Zingiberaceae; genus Wurfbainia; species Wurfbainia villosa. The sequence continues at coordinate 19,458,658 of CM046004.1, read as the reverse complement.
CAGGCCTTGAGTCGGTGAAGGACTGCTTTGCGGAAGCCGTGCGCTTGGAGCATCCGAGGGACCGTCGGACGAGAAGCTTGGAGTGAAGCCGGAGGAAGTAGACTTCGAGGCAAGAGACGCGAAGGAGCATTGCAGAGCCGTGCGCCTGATGCTGCCGAGGGACGTGGCCGAGAACGAAGAGAACTTCGAAGGCGAGGGACTCCGAGAGATGAGAGTGAGCGATTGTAACCCGGGAAGGGTAGCTCTTAGGTGAAACTTGGCCATTTGGCCAAGTGTCGGATGGGTTTTCCCGACACCAGTCGACTGCCATGTCATGGCAGTCGACTGCTCTGAGTCGATGGGTCGATCGACTGGTCTAATGTGGCTGAATCAAGTTGATCGACCGACCGCGATGGGCGATCGATGGTTGATCACCGATCGCCAAGGGACGGCAGTCGACTGATGTCACTGTGCACGGGCACAGAATGGAGTCGACCTCGTTGAGGACTCGACTGGTTGACATCAGTCGACTGATGGGTGCCATCAGTCGACTGATGCCAGTGCCGTTGGATAGTATCCAACGTGGAAAGCGGCCGTTATTGGGCAACGGCTACAGCACCAGTCGACTGATGGGTGCCATCAGTCGACTGTTCATGTGTCAACGGGAAGAAACCCTCTTCCTCTATAAAAAGGAAGGGGGTAAGGGTTTGGGAAAAAAATGCTTATGCTCTAATACTCTCCCAAAGTTCCCTAAAGCTTTCCATCCTCTTACTCAAGCTTATTTCCATTCTATTTGTAAGAGGAGTGTTTGTAAAGGTTACCTCCACCTAGCTTGGTGCAAAGGAGAGACCAATAGTGATTGGGTTTCGGAGTGATTCACCGTGGACGAATCGGACCGTGGATTAGCGGCGTAGCCGTGAACCACGTTACATCTCGGTGTTTGTATTGCTTGCTTATATTTTGTTTGTCTTTGTTTGTATTTGTATATTCCGCTTGCGCTAACGCTTTGTAGACGAACAAAATACGACGATCATCGAATGAGGGCTATTCACCCCCCTCTAGCCGGCCGTTCCGATCCCCAACATAAATCAGTTTAGGAGCATTGCTAACGTTACAACAACCTATAGGGTCACACACAAAGGGAAATTAGATGGAGATTAGGTTCATATGATGGACTAAGAGGATTAGGTTCATGTGATGAACCAAATTGGATTAAGAGTAATCCCTAGACTAATTGAGTTGGACTCAATTTGATTCAAGTGTTGAATGAGTCTAATTTAGATGTGATCCATTGATTTAATTTAAACTAATGAATGGAGATTCATTAAATTAAATTGACTTGAATCAAAGGTTAGATTTGATCAACCATGGGAGATAAGAGGTCAAGTTTGACTTGACTTGAGAGGGAAGATGAATGGTCAAGTTTGACTTGACCAAATGCCACTTCATGGTGACTTGGCATAGGGCCGACCAATGATGATGTTCCACATCATCATGGACACATCATGGTGTGCAACCTCATGAGGAAGACCAAGAGCCATGGATCTTGGTATTACATGGATGTATTTAACCCTCCTTAAGTGGTCGGCCAAAGAGAGTTAGTGGTGAATTGAATTCATTGTCTTCCTTCTCTTCTCTTCTTCTCTCCCTCTCCTCCATTTTCGAGGCCTCCCAAGAGTGCTAGCACACTCTAAGTGATTCTCTCCACCTTTTGTCTATGTGGATACGTGTAGAGGAGTGTACACTTGACATTCTACGAGATCCGACAACCTTTTGGACGAGCGGGATAAGCGAAGGGCATTGCTACAAGGGTAACATTCTTCCCATGTAGATCTAAGGTAGATCTAGTGTAGATAATCATTTACATGAATTTTATTTATCTTCGCATGGATCCGTGGTCGTCTTCCGAGGTTTCCGCAACACAAAAAATGGTTTTTGCATCTCGGAGAGTCTAACATTACCTTCCTAAAGCAAGGCTCATTCCTTAAATCTAGCACAAAGTCTCAAAGGCATTCTCGGTATTGAGAGAAATTGGTAGGTGTTTCCCCAGTAATCTAACTCAGTCTCAAAGGGGCACCTAACCATTTCCACCCACGACAACTATTTTTTTTTCCCTCATAATCTCTTTTTCTTCTTTCTTTTCTTTTTCATTTCTTTTTCTCTCTCCTTTTTTTTATCTTTTCTTTTCTTTCTTTTATTTCTCAGCTCATTTGGATTTTGATTTTCCGAATGAGCTTACACAATCCGAGCATCTCCAGTAACTAAAATGCTAAACTTAGGGTCACCTGTGGATCCAAAGTACTAGACTACTGAGATGAATCATAACTAGGTATGTACTAGATTCTCCCTTTTAGAATGTTTGACATGTGTAGGTGTAAAAATAAAAGATAACCAGTGTAAGTATAGAACATTCATTAGAGCAAATAAAATAAAATACTATGAGATAAATAAAGTTAAGCTACCTATGGGAACAACTCATGAAAGTAACTTTAAAAATACTACTGAAGCAGCTTATAGGTAGCAAACACTAAGTGCTGAAAGAAACTAAACAACTAATGCATGAATAAATGAATTCTAACTAAAATGCAAACATTAGGAAAGAAATCACTGCTAGAAACGAAACAAAACTTGGGCCCCCCCAGACTTAAGTGAAGCATACCTCTAGTATGGTGGACAAGGTGGAAAGTCTGGTAGCCTCGGCATCTCGGGATCCTAGGAGAATCTGCTGCTGAGCCACTGATGCCACATGTACATGTGGTCGATCTGAGAGTTGGTGGATGCGATGGCTGCTTAGTGCTCCTCCTCCATAGCCCACTGTACCTACTGGGCTCGCATATGCTGCTGCATCTCCTGGTGGTAGGTGGCCTCCGCCTGGCGATGGGTAGCCTCCTCCTGGAAGTAGACGCAAGCCTCGTTGTAGAACTCCTCAACGCACTGGAAGTGCTCTCGAAAGTCCTGAAACTCTGCCTGTGTGTAGGAGCTCTGCTCCTCCCATCGCTGCCTCTGTGTCTGCTGCTCGACATATATATCGTCGAGGCATGATCAGAACTGCAAAAAATTATAGGCAGATGTACCTGCATCCTACTCAAAAGTAAAAAAACGTGGCAGTGCAGGTGCAAGCTCATGTCGATGTGGACTAGGTGGGCTCCTATGCATGTGTGGACTGGAGTGAGAGTGATGCAAAGGGGCAAAACACACGATGTTGTGCCCTTTATCCCTTGCGTAACACGGTCGTGTGAAAACACACGACCAGGCCATCGACACTATTGGAATGTGGGGTACAACCGTATGAAAACACATAGCTAGGTTGTGTGAAAACACACGGCTAGGTCGTGTGCCCCCCGTTTCTCTCTCATGGTGCACAATGGTTCGAATTCTCCTTACACGCTCAGTCGTGTAGGTTCAAAATGATTTTTGTTTCTACCTAGCAAGTCCTTTCTAGTCCTAATTTATTTGCAAAATGCTAAATGTTATAAATTAAAGTTCAAATTACACAAACGAATGCAATAAAATAAAAAGAGAACATAAAAACTAAACTTGGGTTGTCTCCCAAGAAGCATTTTGTTTAAGGTCTTTTAGCTCGACCTTACTCCATTATCAACTTGGCTTTGGAGGTTCTGTGAACCTCCATTCATCAGTCTCGAATTCTAGAGACTACCCTAGATACTTCTTTAATCGTTGCCCATTTACTTTAATCTCCCCTGATTCCTTACTCCATATATCCACGGTGCCATATGGTTATACCCTTTTTACCCGAAACAGTCCTGACTACCTTGATTTTAGCTTCCCTAGAAAAAGTTTTAACCTGAAATTATATAGGAGAACTAAGTCCCCTTCCTTAAACTCCCTTCTCAAGATATGTTGGTCATACCATTTCCTAGTTCTTTCCTTATATGCCTTAGCATGTTCATAAGCATCTCTTCGAATTTTGTCCAGCTCACTTAACTACAGTTTCTTTTTCTCTCCTGCTGTACAGTAGTCCAAGTTGAGCTTCTTGATGGCTCAAAAAGCTTTGTGTTCTAATACAACAGGTAGGTGGCAAGGCTTCCCATAAACTAAATGGAACGGGGTCATGAATATTGGGGTCTTATAAGCTGTGTGGTAAGCCCAAAGGGCATCGTCCAGTTTTTGTGACCAATCTTTCCTTGATGCTACTACTGTCTTTTCTAGAATACTTTTGATTTCCCGATTCGAAATTTCCACTTGTCCACTTGTTTGTAGGTGGTATGCCCTCAAGACTTTATTGATCTCCCCATATTTATGTATCAATTTTTCAAACTATTTTTTGATGAAGTGGGATCCTCCATCACTGATTACGACTCGAGGAACTTCGAATCTAGGGAATATGTTTCTTTTGAACATTTTTATTACGGTCCTAGCATCGCAGTGGGGTGATGCTACGACCTCCACCCATTTGGAGACATAGTCTACGATGACCAAGATATATCTGTTTGCGTCGGAAGCGTGAAAGGGTCCCATGAAATCTATCCCCCATACGTCGAAGAGCTCCACCTCTAATATGGTGCTTGCCTACATCTCATGTCTCCTACCTATATTTCCTGTTCACTGGCACCGATCGCAGGAGACCACATAGTTGCACGTGTGCCTAAACAGGCTAGGCTAATAGAATCCTGCCTGAAGTACCTTCGCGGTTGTTTTTACAATTCCGGTATGTCCCCCATATGTTAAGGAATGGTAGTGAAAGATGATGCTCTCCACTTCCTCTTCTGGTACGCACCTTCGATATACGCTATCTGCACATTTCCTAAATAGGAAGGGATCATCCCATATATATTGTCGAACTTTTGCAAAGAATCTTTTCCTTTGTTGGGTTGTGAATTCCGGCGGTATCACTCTTCCAACAAGAAAATTCACCAAATCTGCATACCAGGGGGTGGTAACCTTAGTAATAGCCATGAGGGTATCATCTCGTAGAGCATCGTCTATTTGGGCACTGTCTCCCTCTTCTATCCTGCTATCTATGGGCATGCACGATAAGTGTCCGCGACGTTGTTCGATCCCTTTTTATCCCTGATTTCTATATCAAATTCTTGAAGTAATAGAATCCAACGAATAAGGCGGGGTTTAACATCCTTCTTACTTAAAAAGTAACGAACTACAGTATGGTCAGTGTAAACCACTACCTTCGAACCTACTAAGTATTGTTTGAACTTGTCGAATGCGAATACGACTGCTAGTAATTCCTTCTTGGTTGTGGCATAGTTGATTTGTGCTCCATTCAGCGTCTTACTGGCGTAGTGAATGGTGTGTAGCTTTTTCTCCTTCCGTTTCCCTAACACTGCCCCCACTACATAATCACTAGCATCACACATGACCTCGAATGGTAGGCTCCAGTTAGGGAGTTGTATTATCTGGGATGTTACTAAGGCTTTCTTTATTTCTTCGAACGCTACTAAACATTGCCGATCGAAAATAAACTCTATGTCCTTAGCTAGCAGATTTATCAGAGGTCTAGTTATCTAAGAAAAATTCTTTATGAATCTACGATAAAAACCCGCATGGCCAAGAAAGCTCCGGACCCCCTTTACATCCCCGGGTGGCGGTAATTTTTCAATTACTTCAACTTTTGCCTTTTCCACTTCGATACCGTTCCCTGATATCTTATGTCCTAGAACTATCCATTCAGTTACCATGAAATGACATTTTTTCCAATTCAAAATCAAACTATTCTCCTCACACCTTTGTAGAACCCTTTCTAGATTCTTTAGACATGCATCGAAACTTGTTTCGTAGATTGAAAAGTCATCCATGAATACTTTCCATAATCTGTTCAATCATATCTGAAAAGATAGCTGTCATACAACGCTGGAAAGTGGCTGGGGCATTACATAGGCCAAAGGGCATTCGTCTGTATGCGAATGTTCCATACGGGCAGGTGAACGTTGTCTTCTCTTGGTCATTAGGGTGGATTAGGATCTAGAAAAACCCTGAGGACCCATCAAGGCAGCAGAAATAGGAATGTTTAGCGAGGCATTCCGACATCTGATCGATAAACGGAAGTGGAAAATGATCCTTTCTTGTTGCTTTGTTTAGTTTACGATAATCTATACACATTATCCACCCCGTTATCGTTCTAACAAGGATAAGCTCATTCTCTTCGTTTTTGACTATTGTAGTGCCGCCTTTCTTTGGAACTACATGCACTGGACTTACCCACTCACTATCTGAAATTGGGTAAATTATTTCGACATCTAGGAGTTTAAACACCTCCTTTTTCACTACCTCCTGCAAATGAGCGTTAAGTCGCCTTTGACGCTCCATGGTTGACTTACACCTATCCTCAAGTATTATCCTATGCATGCAAAGAGACGGGCTTATTCCCTTTATGTCATCGATGGTGTACCCCCAGCAACTCCCTTGTCTCTACCTCATTCAAATTTGCATTTATAATCACCGGATCGGCTGAAGTCGGTCCCAAAAATTCATACTTGAGATTAGGGGGAAGTGGTTTCATCTCAGGCCCTGTCTCTTCTACCACCTGTCCCGACTCTTCTTCTTCTTCCAATCCTGAAGATAGGGAAGCTTCTTCCATCCAATACTCTCTTTCCTTGTCCTCCCCCTATACCTGGTAAGCTATTTTAGCACTGCCTATACTTGTTATGGGGAAAACCACCTGAAAATCTCGCTCGCTATTTTCCCATACTTCGAGAGTCCCAACCACTGTCTCTATAATGCGATATGCATCGTCTGTGCTCTTTTTCATCAACACGCCCCCCGCGGCTATGTCCAAGAGTTCTTTTGACGAACTAGTTATCCCGAAATAAAAAATGTGGAGGAGTAACCAATCTTGTAATCCATGGTGTTGGCAACGAATAACTAGTTCCTGTAGTCTCTTCCATGCCTCGGCCAGAGTCTCTTCTTGCCCTTGCTCAAATCAATGGATTTTATTCCTAAGGGCGACTATTTTGTGGGATGGAAAGAATTTACTTAGAAAAGCGTCTTCCATTTGTCCCCACGTCATTGTACTCCCTTCTGGTAGCGTGTGTATCCATTGCCTAGCCTCCCCTTTCAGTGAGAATGGGAACATGATGAGCTTAATGGCGTCTGCTGGGACTCCTTCATATTGCACTGTGCCGCAGTACACCAAAAATTTTTCAAGGTGTAAATAGGGTTCCTCAATCTGAGCTCCTCCAAACTGCTTTTCTTGAATAAGAGAAATTAATGCAGGGTTTATTTCCCAACTTGCAGCCTGAATTTGAGGAATAACTATGCAGGAATTCCATGCTTTTCGTCTAGGCACTATGTAATCTCTCAAAGGTCGAGCAGGCTGTATTAACATTTCAGCGTCCTTTGATGAGAGAGGAGTAATAAATCATATACAATAAATAATTTTGAGGTGGAACCAAAGCTTGAATCAAGAAAAGTTTAGGAGTATTTACTTAATGCTTAAAAATAGAAAATAAACTAATCTAACTAACTAAACAAAGGGCGAATTAGAAATAGAGAATCACGGAAAAAATAAAATAAAAACTAAATCGAGATATGGAAAATCTAAAAATTCAGATAAAATAAAAATAAATTAAAAATAAAAAATAAAAATAATCAAGTAAATAAATCTAACCTAAGTCCGATCCAACTATCAACTTTCTTGATTCGATATCGAATCAATTAGTTTCCGACAACGGCGCCAAAAACTTGATGCACACAAACGCGACCTCAAATCTTGCAATGGAGACCGTCGAGGATTCGAAGTGCGCGCTCATGCTAAACGCCGGTAAGTGCACGGATGTCATCAAGTAATAAAAATATCGATCCCATAGGGACTGAGATTTCGAGTATCGGTTTGACTAGTGGATGTGTTGTTGTTCGGATTGTTAATCTCATGGATGAGAGGTCGTCGGTGGTTCGAACTCAGTACGGTGTCACACGAAAGAAGAGAGAAGGTCGCTACCAGAATTTGAATGGGATTCTAGGACTTCGATTTCATTTGTGTGTCATAGAACATGCTATCAATCGAATGTATCCAGATTTTCTAGCTAGGGTTTTGTGGAAAGGACATCATACACTATGGTATGAGGATGCCGAATCGATCCCTACGATGAACCAGAAACGAGACACGTTACCGACTCTATCACATCCTTCTATCCACAGTTGTAGGCGATGATGCCAACCTATAGGTTCCTCCTAATATCCCCTAAATCTTAGATACGAGGACTGTCACTCCTCGTATCGTCTATGCACAGAAGATAGAAAACCAAAATACAAAGCTATAGATCTAAACAATCATTCAACTGCAAATAGATTTCAAGAATAGAAACATATTTGAAATAGCAATGTTCTACTCAATACAAACTACTCCCTAATCCTAGAATCGGAGAATCTACTCCATGGATACGAGAAGAGAGTCACAATACATTCTAGAATTCATGAGTAAAATGATAAACGTGCAAGAAATAGGAATTACAATGTAATTGTAGCTCTTCCCTCTGGTGTTGTGGTGCCGATCTTGATCCTCGAGTGGCTCTCTCCTTTCCCGATGCGAGTTCCCGAAGCTTTTTAGGGCTCCGGAGTTTCATCCCGGCTAGCGTGCCCCCTCACTATGGTTTGGGTGGAGCTTTCCTTATATAGACATCACGCCGGATCGCTGCAAAATCTAGAAAAAACTCTAGTCGCGTCAAATCATTTGGCTGCCACACGACCATGTGAAACCACACGGCCTGGCTGTGTATCGGGCCGTGGCAGCCGGTTTTGCCTTCTGAGCACGACCATGTGTAAACACACAGCCTGGTCGTGTTTCCTTCTGTGTCCAGCTGCCAAATGTCTTCTTTTTACTCCGAAAGTGCGCCGTTATCCCCACGAAATACTATCCAACACACAAAAGTATACAGAGCAGATCTCCAAACTAGAAAATAGGAAATGCATGAAAAACAAAGTAAAATATGCATGAAACCAACATAAAATGAGATGAGATGTGAGCGAAAACTACTCCTAAAACCCTATATGTTTTGCTCACATCAGGTATAAGAATACCTAAATTTTGGTATTAATTGCCATATTACTACTTATCTCCCAAGTGTGTCAAAAATCCAAAATGACACACTATGACCTCTAAACATAGTTTGTGCCAATTTGATTGATTTTTCATAGTTCTCAATGTATATTGGCACATCCTAAAATTCTTTAGGACATAAAATTAAACTTCATTTCTAAGGGATCACATAACCTTGAAAATGTCCTAAAGTGCCAACTTTGCTATGGTTGAGTTAACTACCCATCCATTCAAGGTTGACATATCCTAACCCATTTAGCGTGAGTCGATCACGCTCCTAGGAACCCAATACATATTGGGGCTCCTTGGGTTTACTTGGTATTCCTTAGGGATACTTTCCCTAGATACCCTCCTAATGACCCTCCTAGGCCTAGAAGCCTCCGTCAATTGGGTCTTGCCTAGGTTAACTCTAGGAGTAACTCCCCTTGTAACATTCTTAGTGGATTCCCTAGGTTTCCTTGAAAGTTTAGCCACTAGGCACTTACCTTGGTTAACCTTAGGGATGACGTCTTTAGAAACCTTGGTCTTCCTAGACCTATGGATGGTTCCATAATTGAATAGAACACGATGATAGGTCTCCTTGAGCTTAGGTTTGTGACCCAAACCTTTCTTTCTCTTGGGTGGACCTTGCTTCCTAGACCCTAAGTTTTGACTCCTTGAACCTAAATTTTGACATTTTTACCCTTGCATTTGATTTTGCATTTTTCTAAGGGTTTTGTCTAATTTCTCAAGTCTTGACCTCAAGACTTGATTTTTCAACTCTAATTTCCCAATCTTTGAGTTTTCATTTAGTCTTTGGGCATGATTCTTCATTTTAGACATATGTCTACCCTTCTTAGGGTTAATGCCTAAATGCTTCTCTATCTTCCTAATTGATTCCTTAGGTAGAATTGTTTTAGGGTTATTGTATCTAGATTTGTCCTTAGCCCTCAAATTGCAAGATTTTGTACCTAAGCAATAAAACTTATTTTTAGCATGCTCTTTATGAACAATAGCAAGATTACTCCTAGCATGCTTTTCATTATAAAATAGAGAAGGTGCATTACTAAATTTTACCTTAGGGGTTGCTTTAGAAGCTCCCCCTACATGTGATGCTCCTTGTCCCTTGGTTTGCTTTCTCCTAGGGCATTGGCTTCTATAGTGCCCCTTTTGATGCATTTGAAGCAAATAATATGCTCCTTGCTCTTTTGACTTTGGGCACTAGTTTCCTTGGTCTTTGGCACAACTTGTGCTGTCTTCTTGACTCGTTTAGGACACTTACTCTTGTAGTGTCCTTGCTCCCTACACTCAAAATATATTATATGATTCTTAATTTTAATTACAATGTTTGTGTTACCTTCCATGGTAGGGGAGTTTTGAACTTCTTCTTCTTCTTGACCGGATGTAGATGGTTCATGTTCTTCTTGCTCCGGCATGGGGAATGGTCTCTCCTCCCCTTCAATTCTAGAGGTAGAGGCTTCTTCTACTTCCACCTCTTCCTCGGATGTTGATGGCCTTTCAACCTCCGACTCCTCAAACTCTTGTGATGAAGATGATGTGCTTTCTTCTTCTTGAGTTTAAGAGGATGAGCACTCCTCTTCTTCCTTATCGTGGACCAGTGTGGGCTCCTCATGGAATTTTGCCAACTTGCTCCATAGCTCCTTGGCATCCATGTAATCACCTAAACTACACAAAATATCATTAGGAATTAAATCAACCAAGAATTTTATTACCTTATTATTTTTCTTGAATTCTTGGAGTTTTTCCTCGGTCCACTTCTTCATCTTGAGGAATCCTCCCTTTGGCTCCCTTGGATATTCGAATCTTTCCATCAAGGTGGACCAATCTTCGAAGTTCATCATCATTATGAATTCTTCAATCCTTGTCTTCCATTGATTGAAGCCTTTTCATCCATAGAACGTGTACGGGATTGGAGTGTTGGCATCCCATCCAAGTCGATCTTTTGGCAACTCCATCCTCTAGCGCTTTTGCTCCCAGTTGTTAATCTGTAGAAGAGCTCCTAGCTCTGATATCGATTGTTGGAACTTCAGTGAGCGCTAAAGGGGGGTGAATAGCGTGTTCATCATTTTTCAAAATTCGTTTGTGTTTGCCTACAAGACTTGTTATGCACAGTGGAAATAATAATAATGCAATACAAAATGCGACAAACACAAATACACAATCAACACAAGATGTAACGTGGTTCAGAACCCTAGTTCCTACTCCATGGGGCAAGCTAAAAAATGAGCTTTAGTGATGTACACACCACTACTCAATAAACTCCTTCTCGATAATACGTCGGAGGTGGAGAAACCTTGTACAAATGATTACAATAGTAATACAATGAAATACAAGCAATTACAAGAAAAAAAGCAAAGAAAACTTTACAAAAGATCTTTTGAATGCTAGTTTGTTTGGTTGCTTGGGTTGCACTTAAAGACCCTAAATTGCACCAACAAATCGCTGCAAATTGCCCTAAGAACCATGACCAAAAACCTCCCCTTCATTCTCCTTTTAAAGCTGCGACTCGGGTAGATTTCCACCTAGCAGTCGACTACCAAAAGGCCCCAGTCGACTGCTCCTGTAGTCATTGTCTCATGACTTAATCCACGTCGTCATTCTAGCCAACGGTTACACTGGTAGTCGACTGCTAGTGCCAATCGACTTCCCAATGATGGCTCATACCCATAGCCAACTGCTTAGTTAGCTACCGAGCATTCTGCCTTGCGACCAAACCCAGCAACAATCGACTGCCCTCCATGGCAGTCGACTGCTCAAGGCCTATCGACTACCGAATGATGACATTCAACTACCAAGGTCATTTGCCCGTAGTCGAATACCAGTCGACTAATCATAATTCCAGTCGACTGCTTATTGTCAACTCGACTGTCAAGTGTCAAACACTTGACCAATCGACTGATCTATAACCCCAGTCGACTACTACACCTTAACCATGAGGTTTACCCCAAGTATTGTTGGGATGTATACTGAAAGCCTAGCCTTTGTATGCACATCTTTATTTTGAAATAAGAATCACATGATCATTGTTTACATTTTATATTTATGCATATTGTCTAATACTTTACATTGTAGATAATATGGTGTGTGGTGTCGCACAGAAGATCATGTTATCAGTTCCTTGTAGAGTATAAGTAGAGGCTCACAACCAAGATGGTTTTGGACAAACTATTGGCATGGTTGTAGTGTGATTTGGTATTGATTTATCTTGACCATAGAATTACACTAGTACACTTTGTGTGTATTGAGCAGGACTGATTTAGAGGTGATTTAATTTATACTGACTATATAATTGAATCAAACATCAGATATTATGGTGTATATGCTCTTAATTCCAATATAATAACGGTCACATGTACTTAGTATTTATTTCTTTGATTTAACAATGGGCGAGATTTATGTGTTCAATCGATAGGCCTGGTAAGTTGGGAAATAATATTATTTACATGGTGTGTTGTTGATTATAGGAGGAAACCGTGTCCTATATATTAGGATGATGATGTCCCCTTGAGGAGCTCATAAAATTCATCATGTAAATCCTGTAGGTGGACTTGGTCCAACATGATGATTAGGATGAGTGGTACTACTCATGGAGTTAGATATTAATTAATTAAATTGTCATTAATTTAATTAATTAATGGACATTCTATATCTTAAACACGGGGAGATATTTTGTACAAATAATATGTAGATCCCATATTTAATTATGGGGGTTAGTGAGGTAGATCAATGATGATCCTCTAGTGGAATGGATCATCATTAATGGATCGAGTTTATGTGGTTCGGATCCATTGGGTGGCCAAGATCCAACTCCTTCTCATGGTCCCTATTGTAGCCTATTATAAATACCTCATGAAGCCTAGATCTATAAAATGGTTGGAAAGGCTTGGATGGCAATGAGAACAAGTTGTGCAAGGGTTTGGAGTTGGCATTGGAGAGGCTTGGGCGGCAAGCATTGGTTGCTAGGGTTTGCTTCTCCTAGGGTCGGCGGCAACAAGGTTGGAGGCTAGGGTTTTTTTCTTCTCCTCCCTCACTTGGCCAACACCTCCTTCCCCCAAGCTTTGGCTAGTGCTTCTTCATCCTCCTCCAAGGGGCGGCGACAACAAAGGTGAGGGTTCCTCCTTCCTTTGTCTTGGCCGGCACACCCTCTCCCTCTCCTTAGGGCCGGCGGACACCAAGCTTGGTGGTTCGTGGTCAGCACAAGCAAGGAAAAGAAGGGAGTTTGTTCTTCCCTTCTTCGGAGGGAGCAAGGAAGGGAAAACACATGATCTAGGAGGCTTCGACTCTTGGAAGATCATCACCCACACAACGTCTAAGAAGAGGATAGGAATACAATAGAAGATCAAGAGGTAAAACAAAAGGTATAATCTTGTTTAATTTTGATTCTAATTCTTTTGTACTTTGTATGTTATTGATTAACATGGACCCCGATGATAAACACAAAAACTGGCGATCCGTTCATCATCTATTCCGTGGCTAATCGAGGAAAAGAATAAGGTTGCTTGAATAGCAAGTTTGTTCAAGCGACTACTCAAATCGAATAGCACGATGATGAATCAATTGCTTGGGCAATCCATCTCCGTCCGAATTAGTTTTAACTAATAAAATTTTAATCCGGGGACATGAGATTGGATCGCCATGTACAAGCGACCGAAGCGAGAAGCGATTTTCCCTTCAAGTGGTATCAGAGCCACGGTTTTTGGTTTTGTGTGTTTGGATTCGGTTACTTTTATGCATTTATCATATATTGTATATGTCGGATAATAGTAGGATGTGTGTAGGCTATCTTTTGCTTGCATGCATAAGATACAACTATTATGGCTATGTGGATGCATGTGATTGTGTGCGTGTGTGATTGTAACTAAATTTTGAATCCTCGGGGTTGACGAGACTAATTTGTATTTAATTTTTGTAATTAAATATGACACTGTTTAACCGCTCATTTTAATTTACTTTTGATCTAGTTATGTTGTACATTCCTTTGTGGAGTATAGGATCGATGGATGTAAATTAAAATAGTTTATCTCGGCTCGGATCTGTTGGTGCAACAATGCCCCAAGCATTTATATGTTTTGATGTTTGGATAATCATCTAAGTTAGGCAATACTTTGTGATCTAATTGTGAACGTGTTTAACTGATAGGAAAATCCAAGTATGAAGACTTGGTAAAGGAAAAGTCCAAGTGTGATCTTGGCAAGAGAAGTCCAAGGAAAAGGCTTAGCGGCATAAGACCAAGCATGTAGTCTTGGCAGCATAAAGTTCAAGCGGACCTTGGCAAAGGAAGTCCAAAGGCAAGTCTTTGGTAGCGTAAGTCCAAGCATGTAGTCTTGGCGGCGTAAAGTCCAAGCACATTTTGGCAAAGGGAAACCTAAGACATGACAAAACCGAAGGAAGCTCTTGTAAGCAAGCACAAAGGACGAACAAGTCATAGACTCGGAGGGATCCTGAAGGCACAAGGCTTAAGGAAGAGCTAGAAGGTTGAGTCTAGGTCTAGGGAGTCAATTCAAGTATGAATTATTCATACTTTATGAGTATCAGTCGACTGATACGATGTAGCAGTCGACTGATAGGGTGCTTGACTGAGTCAGGCTGAAAAGTTGACGAACAGTCGACTGCCTAGTCATGGCAGTCGACTGATGTCGCCATCAGTCGACTGCCAAATAGCGGCAATCGACTGATCAAGTCGAACCCAGGCACAGAATGGAGTCTCACTCGACTAGGCGTCGTGATCACTCGACTGATCACTCCATTAATCTACTGATGGAGGGATCAGTCGACTGATGAGCATGTCATTGGATGATGACGGTTATGAATCCCATGAATCTGACTGTTCAGAAGTCGTTAGCCACGACGGCAGTCGACTGATGCTGTACATCAGTCGACTGATCATGACCCAATGGGAAAAACATCCCTCTCTCTATAAAAAATGGCTTGGGGTGGTTGAGAGGGTCAATGCTTATATTCTAATCATTCTCTCAAGCCCCCACGAATTTTCTAAGCTTTCTAAGTGTTTTAATTCCCCTCATCCTCTCTAATCTTCATCTTCATCTTTTGTAAGAAGAGGAGGGTTTTTGTAAAAGAGAAAGCCTCTTAGTGAAGATTGATTTGGGTTGATCCACTTAAGGATCGTCGTGGAGTAGGAGCGTTATCTTCGAACCACGTAAAGGCTTCCGTGTTAGCATTGTATTTTCGTTTCTATTACTATTGTATTTGTTGTGCTTCCGCTAACCATTTTTGTAGAAATAAAAAAAGAGGCTATTCACCCCCCTTTAGCCTTCCAAGAATCCCCAACAAGTGGTATCAGAGCCTGGATCGTGTCGGAAGATCTAACCATCAACCGAAGCATAATGGCTTTTCAAGAGGTGTATTGCACGGCAAGGCCTCCATTCTTCGACGACAACGATTTTGGCTACTGGAAAGGTATGATGGAATACTAATTTATGAATGATATTGATAATTGGTTTAGTATTGTAGACGGATTCGAGAAGTCGGTCGATGAACACGGAGTGCCCATACTAACCAAGGATTGGACGAGGGACATGGCCAAGAAGGCTCAAGCTAACGCCAAAGCAACAACCACACTTCAATGTGGTTTGTCCAAAGAGCAACTAAGTAAGGTGGGACCTTTCGAATTGGCAAAGGAGCTTTGGGAGAAGCTAATTGAGCTCAATGAGGGATCGAAGGTGTTGGGTTGTATACTGAAAAGTCGATCTTTTGTATGAACATCTTTATTTTTGAAATAAGAATCACATGATCATTGTTTGCATATTTTTATGGTTATGCATATTGTCTAATACATTACATTGTAGATAACATGGTGTGTGGTGTCACATGGGAGATCATGTTATTGGCTCCTTGTAAAGTATAAGTATAGGCTCACAACCGAGATGGCTTTGGACAAACCATTGGAATGGTTGTAGTGTGATTTGGTATTGATTTGTCTTGACCATAGAATCACACTAGTACACTTTGTGTGTATTGAGCAGGACCGACTTAGAGGTGATTCGATTTATTGCTGACTACATAATCGAATCGGACCTCAGATATTATTTTGTACATGCTCTTAATCCCGATATAATAACGGGCACATATACTTAGTGTTCATTTCTTTGATTTACCAATGGGCGAGATTTATAGATTAAATCGATAGGCTCGGTAAGTTGAAAAATGATATTATTTATATGGTGTGTCGTTGATTATAGGAGGAAACCGTGTCCTATATATTAGGATGATGATGTCCCCTTGAGGAGCTCATTGTTGGCAATGTGCTAATCCTCGGAATGCTCATCGGCTCCCATGTCCCCGGATTAAAATTTTCACTAATGAAAACTAATCTGGATGAGATGAGTTTCCTAAGCACAACAATTCGTCGTCGTGCCAACGACTCGAGCAATCGCTTGAACAAACTAGTTGTTCAAGTAACCAAACTCTTCTAGTCGATTAGCCGCGGAAGAGACGATGGACGGATCGCCGGTTTTTGTGTTTCTTATTCGGGGTCCATGATTATACAAATACATGCAAATGTAAACTAGTATAATCAACATATACTATCATAAAGAACATAAGCTAGCATATCAATAAGAACATGCAAAGAACAATAATAAAAGTTGTAAAACTTTTATACCTCTTGATCTTCTATCGTATGTCCTAACCTCCTTGTAGACTTCGTGTGGGCGAAGATCCTCCACAAGTTGAAGCTTCCTAGATCTTCTTCAATCCAAAGAAAGAAGAACTCTCTTTCCCTTCTTGCTTGAGCCAACCACCAATCCACAAAGGATTGATCCCACCGGCCCCAAGAATAGAGAGAACAAAATGGAAACCACCAAGGAACCAAACTAGAGACAAACCCTAGCTTCTAGTGCCGCCGGCCAAGAAGAAGAGAAGAGGAGAAAGGGAATTCGGTTGAGCCCCGACCAAGGTGGAAGGAAGAGATCTAGGGACCGGCCACACCCTAGGAAGAAGAAGAGATCCTCTCCTATAGTTGCCGCCCACTCTCCTTGCCAACCCTAGCCGCCCAACCAAACCCTAACCTATGATTTCATGCCGCCCAACCAAAGGAAAGGCAAAACCCTAATCTCTTTGGAAACCATCTTCTATGTGCCGGCTATGGAGGAGGGGAAGGAGAATAGAATGAGCACCGACCAAGGTAAAGGGTAGAAGGTAGGGGCCGACCATGTCTTAGGAAGAAGAAGAAGCTCATCTTCCATGTGTTGCTGCCCAACTTTTCTTCCTAACCCTAGCCGCCCAAAAAATTCTAAACCAACTAGGATTCCTTGCCTCCAAAGGAAGCAAACCCTAATCCCCTAAACCATTCATTATCACTTGCCGCCCAACCCAATAAGCCTTATATATAGAGTTGGGTTTAGGCCTTGGTTTAATCTCCACCGTCGGTTCTAGGGTTTTAATCTCAACCGTCGGATCTAGAGATTTAATCTCAACCGTCGGTTCTAGGGATTTAATCCCAACCGTCAGATCTAGAGATTTAATCTCAACCGTCGGTTCTAGGAATTTAATCCCAACCGTCGGATCTAGAGATTTAATCTCAACCGTCGGTTCTAGGGATTTAATCCCAACCGTCGGATCTAGAGATTTGTTTTCCATCATTTGATCTAGACTTCATGAGGTTTATATTAGGCTACGATAGGGACCATGAGGAGGAGTTGGGTCTTGGCCACCCGATGGATCGGAACCACACAAACTTGATCCATCAATGATGTTCCATTCCACTAGAGGATCATCATCGAACTACCTCACCAACCCCCATAAATTAATATGGGCTCATATATTATTTGTACATCCATCTCCCCGTGTTTAAGATATCGAATGTCCGTCAATTAATTGATTTACTGACCATCAATTAATTAACATCTAACTCCTCGAGTAGTACCACTCAACCTTATCATCATGTTGACTAAGTCAACCTGCAGGGTTTACATGATGAACCTTATGAGCTCCTCAAGGGGACATCATCAACCTAATACATAGGACACAGATTCCTCCTATAATCAACGGCACACCATGTAAATAATATCATTTCCCAACTTACTGGGCATATTGATTTAATCCATAGAAATCTCACCCTCTGGTAAATCAAAGAAATAAATATTAAGTACATGTGCCCGTTATTATATCGGGATTAAGAGCATGTACAACATAATATCCGAGGTCCGATTCAATTATGCAGTCAGCAATAAATTGAATCACCTCTATGTCGGTCTTGCTCAATACACCTAAGTGTACTAGTGTAACTCTATGTTCAAGATAAAACAATACCAAGCTACACTACAACCATGCCAATGGTTTGTCCAAAACCATCTTGGTTGTGAGCCTCTACTTATACTCTACAAGAGACTGATAACATCATCTTCTGTGCCACACCCAAGCACCATGTTATCTACAATGTAAAGTATTAGACAATATGCACATATATAAAGTGCAAACAATGATCATGTGATTCTTATTTCAAAATAAAATGTTAATACCAAAGAGCTAGACTTTCAGTATACATCCCAACACTCATAAGGTTCATCATGTAAACCCTGCAGGTGGACTTGGTCCGGCATGATGAAAAGGTTAAGTGGTACTACTCATAGAGTTAGATATTGATTAATTAATGGTCAGTAAATTAATTAATCGATGGACATTCGAGATCTTAAACACAGGGAGAAAATGTACATATAATATATGGAGCCCATATTAACTTATGGGGGTTGGTGAGGTAGATCAATGATAATCCTTTAGTGGATTGGATTATCATTAATGGATCAGACTTTATGTGGGCTTGATCCATTGGGTGGCAAAGATCCAACTCCTCCTCATGGTCCCTATTATAGCCTATTAATACCTCTTGAAGCTTAGATCCAATGGATAGAAACAAAACTCTAGATTCAAATGTAGAGATTAAATCTCTAGATCCCACGGTTGAGATTAAATCTCTAGATCCGACGGTTGAGATTAAATTCCTAGAACCAATGGTGGAGATTAAAACAAGGCTTATCCCTAACTCTATAAAAGGAGGGCAAGAGGTGGGCGGCAACTAAGAATCCAATTAGAGATAGGATTAGGGTTTTGGGCGGCAAGGCTTGGAGGCTAGGGTTTGGAGTTGGTGGCACCTATTAAGGAAATTTTTTCCTCATCTCCTTCTTCTTCTTTGGTGGCTGGCGTCCATACATCACCTTCCTCACCTTGGCTGGTGTCCATAGTAGCTCTTCTCCTTCTCCTTGGCCGGTGGAACCAAGGCTTAGGGTCCTCCCTTGAAGCTCTTGGCCGACAATCATCTCTTCTCCCTTCTCCTTGTTGGCCGGCGAGCTTGTTGCTTGTTGGTTGGCTAAAGGAAGAAGAAAAGTTTTGTTTCTATTCTTCCTCTTTCTCGGAACGAGCAAAGAAGGAAGATTGGTGATCTAGGAGCTTCAACTTTTGGTAGATCGTCGCCCACACGACGTTCGAAAGGAGGAAGGTCATACAATAGAAGATCGAGAGGTATATCGATTCTCTATTTTCATTTGTTACATGTTTATATTTGTTTTTCAATTATATGCATGATATATATTCTGTTTTGTGGCTAAATATACTTGGACCCCGAACATAAACACAAAAGTCGATGATCCATACATCGTCTATTCTGCGGCTATTCGTGGAATAGATGTTGGTCGCTTGAACAAGTTTATTCAAGTGACTACTCTAAACGAATAGCATGATGATGACAAGGTTGCTTGGGCAATCTCTCTTGTCAAGGATAAATTTTTTTATCCAGGGACGTAGAAGGGATCGCCATGAACAAGTGACTAAGTTGAAAGGGGAAGCGAAGTTTCCCATCCCAACAGAAGGAAACAAGAAGAGGCAAGAGAGATCTCTTAATAGGCCTACTCCAAAGCTTCACCATGAAGACCAACGAAACCATGAGCCAAATGCACGGTCGCTTCAAGAAAGTAGTCAATGGACTACATGTAATAGGTGAGAAGGTCGACAACCGAGACCTTGTGAGGTACATTCTCCAAGCTTTCCCTAGAACAACCTTGTGGGCTTCAATGGTAGATGCCTATAAGGTCTCTAGAGATCTTTCTTTGGTTAAATTAGATGAACTCTTTTGTGAATTTGAGTTGCACGAGCAAGCTAACACTTCATCCAAGGAGAAAGGTGTAGCTCTTTTTGTAGGGAAGAAGGACAAGAAGAAGAAGGAGAAGAAAGAAGTCTCTTCCTCATCCGAATCTGAGGAGGAGTCATCAAGTAACGACGACGAGCTATCGGCTAGTGAGGTAGCTCACTATGTAAAGAAGTTTGGTGGGAGGTCAAGGAAACTCACCAAGAAGGATGTGAGGAGGATGATCCAATCCTCTAAAGGTAAAAATTCTAGTAGTTCAAATTCTACTCCTAATGTTGTTTGTTATGGTTGCAACAAGAAAGGGCATATCAAGCCAAATTGCCCAGAACTAAAGAAAAATGAGGAAAAGGAAAAGAAAAAGAAGGAAAAGAAGGAGAAGAAGAAGGAGGCAATGGTGGCACAAACATGGGGCACACTAAGCTTGGAGGACTCTTCTGATGATGAAGAAATGTGTCATGCCACCCGAAACCTAGCTCTCATGGCCTTGACGGAGGAAGCCGAAAGCTCAAGTGAGGCGTCTTCATCCTCATCCTCAAACGACGAATCATCATCAAGTGATGATGAGGTAAGAGACTCCCCTACGATAGATTTACTTTATAAAATCATTGCATGCCTTCAAAATGCCTTAAATAGATCAAAAATGAGGATTAAGGACTTAAAAGTAGAAATTAAATCACTTAAAAAATGTAGAACCACCTTGTGATGATGCATGTACACTTAGGAATGAGAATGATGAACTTATGAAAGAAATAGGTGATTTACATGCATGTTTAGAAAAGTTTACAAATGGGTCCAAATATCTTGATATGATTCTTAGGGACCAAAGGTCCATTTATAACAAGGCCGGCATAGGATATAAGCCTAAGGAAAAAGAAGTAGCCTTCACCTCTCTAATTAGTAGAAAACAAACCATTAGGAGCAAGGCTAAAAAGGCTTGGGTTCCTAAAAGTTATATAGTAAATGCTATCGGTCCTAAAATTTGGGTGCCTAAGGCTTGCATTTTTCATGTTGTATAGGTAGAAGAACCAAGCTTATGGATTGTTGATAGTGGTTGCTCAAAACACATGACCGGTGATGAGAGAAAATTTTCCACTATCAATCACACTAGGAAGGGGAAGGTGTCTTTTGGAAATAGTAGTAAACTTAAGATTCTAGGAAAATGCACAATTGAGGTATCCCCCAACCTTGCAATTCACAAAGTATTATTAGTTAAAAATATGAAATTTAATTTGCTTAGTGTAAGTCAATTATGTGATGTCAATTTTGATGTTCAATTTGATTTTTCAAAATGCTTCATAAGACACAAAAATTTAAATGATTGCATGTTAGTAGTTTTAGGAAATCAAATATATACTATGTTGATTTATCCTATGCTACTAATGCTTCTACTAAGTGTCTTATTTCAAAAGAATAAGAGAGTTGGCTTTGGCATAGGAGGCTAGGGCATATCAATATGAAGAACATTGCCAAAATAGCCAAAATAAAGTTAGTCAAGGGGTTGCAAAAAGTCAAGTATCTCAAGGACAAAATGTGTGATGCATGCCAAGAGGGGAAGCAATCAAAATTATCACACAAAGGTAAAACTTTACTTAGTACCGCTTTACCTTTAGAACTATTGCATATGGATTTATTTGATTGTCATAGTACTCCTTCCATGATTGGTAGTAAATATTGCTTAGTGATTGTAGATGATTTTTCTAGATTTACTTGGGTATTTTTTATGAAACATAAGGATGAAACCCTATGAATAATCATAGGATTTAGCAAGAGAGTAGAGAATAAAAGAAAACTCAAAATCAACCGGATCCATAGTGATCATGGTGGAGAATTTGAGAATTCTAACTTCTTAAACTTTTGCCTAGAACAAGGGTACAAGCACGAATTTTTTTGTCCTAGAACACCCCAACAAAATGGGGTTGTAGAAAGGAAAAATCATGCCCTACAAGAAGCGGCTAGGACTATGCTTAATTCATATTCTTTACCTAGCTACTTGTGGGCGGAAGCAGTCAACACCGCTTGCTATATCCAAAATAGGGTTTTAATTCATAAGTTTTTAGGAAAAACCCCATTTGAATTATGGAATGGTACAATTCCAACAATTCACTATTTTAAGGTCTTTGGATGCAAAGTCTACATTTTAAATACCAAAGACAACCTAGGTAAATTTGAGTCCAAAGCGAATGAGGGAATCCTAATTGGATACTCATCCACTAGTGTAGGGTATAGAGTTTATAATATAAGAACTCAAAAGATTGAGGAATCTTCAAATGTCCAATTTGATGAAACCTCTAATACTTACCCTAGGAAATCTCCCATTGATAATGATATCAATGACAAAAATCAAGAAATTATCCAAAAATTTTAAGATTTAACTTTAGGGGGTAATGATCAAGGGGGAGTAAGAGGTGATTCCGATGACGAAAGAAGAGTTGAGGATAATCATGATCAAAATCAATTTAATACATCTCCTAGAACAATAAGAGTTCATCAAAATCACCCTCTAGATCAAATTGTAGGTGAATTAGCTCAAGGTGTTAGGACTAGGTCATTTCATAGAGATCCCTTTAGTCATATAGCACTAATCTCTCAAATTGAGCCCAAAACAATCAATGATGCATTACTTGATCCGGATTGGATCTTAGCAATGCAAGATGAATTGGCTCAATTTGAAAGGAGTCAAGTATGGGAGTTAGTTCCTAGACCTAATGATAACACCATCATTACTACAAGATGGATCTTTAGGAACAAACTAGATGACCAAGGGAATATCATAAGAGACAAAGCTAGGTTAGTTTCAAGGGTCTTTAATCAAGTTGAAGGACTTGACTATGATGAAACATATGCCCCGGTTGCTAGGTTAGAGTCTATTAGGATCCTATTAGGGTATGCCTCTTACATGGGCTTTAAACTTCATCAAATGGATGTAAAGTCGACATTCCTAAATGGGTTCATTAATGAGGAAGTATATGTAGAACAACCTCTTGGGTTTGAAAGCATAGACTATCCAAACCAGGTATTCAAGATTAAAAAGGCTTTATACGGTTTGAAACAAGCTCC
This sequence comes from Wurfbainia villosa, assembly GCA_025175895.1. Lineage (NCBI taxonomy): Eukaryota > Viridiplantae > Streptophyta > Magnoliopsida > Zingiberales > Zingiberaceae > Wurfbainia > Wurfbainia villosa. The sequence goes on along the minus strand of CM046004.1, from coordinate 19,435,514 downwards.
CCGAGATTGGTATGAAAGATTATCATCTTTCTTAATCTCTAAAGACTTTTGAAGGGGTAATGTAGATCAAACTCTATTTATAAAGTCAACATCAAAGGACATCTTTATAGCCCAAGTATATGTTGATGACATTATCTTTGGGTCAACAAATGATGAACTCCTTCAAGACTTTATCAAAAATATGAAAAATGAGTTTGAGATGAGTCTAGTTGGGGAACTAAATTTCTTCCTAGGATTACAAGTCAAACAAACAAGTGAAGGAATTTATATTTACCAAAACAAATATGCTAAGGAAATGATTAAGAAATTTGGTTTGAAAAATGCTAAAGTAGTGTCATCCCCAATGGCAACTAATACAAAAATAGATAATGATCAAGAAGGAAAACAAATCGACCTTACACTCTATAGGAGTATGATTGGTAGCCTTTTGTACCTAACCACTAGTAGACCCGATATATTATTTGCGGTTGATATGTGTGCTAGGTATCAAACATGTGCCAAAGAATCTCATTTAGTTGTCGTTAAGAGAATCTTAAGATATATTAAAGGCACATTAAATGTAGGACTATGGTACCCTAGGACTAAGTCTTTTGATTTGGTTGGGTATACCGATTCCGATTATGCCGGTTGCAAATTGAATCGGAAGAGTACTAGTGGTGGATGCCAATTCCTTGGGTCCTCCCTAGTTAGTTGGAGTAGTAGTAAGCAACATTGTATTGCCCTATCCACCACCGAGGCTGAGTATGTGGCTATGGGTGGTTGTGTAGTTCAACTACTATAGATGAGACATACTTTAGAGGACTATGAGCTACTTTACTCCAACATAAAAGTATTTTATGATAATGTGAGCACCATAAATTTGACCAAAAATCCGGTGCATCACTCTAGGACCAAGCACGTTGAAGTGAAACATCACTTCATTAGAGATCATGTGGCTAAGGGGGACATTGAGCTCAATTACATTGAATCTAAGTCCAACCTAGCCGACATCTTTACCAAGCCTCTCCCCGAAGTAGAATTTTCATCACTTAGGAGAGAACTTGGGATGTGCTTAGTTGAATAATGGTGTAGGTTTGCATGATCCTATAGAAATTCTAGGATTTATACCTTTAAGCATCTCACAAAACACCTAAGAAACCATGATTTTTATATTGAGCCACTTAGACAATATGTAAGATGTTAGGAAGATGCACTTGGTTCATCATGCATGTTATGATGCATTACTAACCAAAGTGTCATCTAGAGACATTAATCCTTCATTGGACCAATCATTGGGAAGGCTTATGCACAATTAATGTGCATATAGCTCCAAGAATATGATTGGAAATGTCAAATAAAATATAATTTAAACTATGTTTATCAAACTTTGAAAAACAGTTTTCAAGTGGAATACAAAAGTGATACAAAGTTTGCAAAATACTTAGAGTTTTTGCTAGGTTTCAAAATTGTATAATTTTCGAAATCTGGAAGACATATATTTTTTAAATTATTTTTTCTTGATAGGATATTATTTCAGAAATGTGTACACAAAATTTCGTGATTTTTCAATGTTTCTAGAATTTTTAGCGCATTTCTGAATTTGGGTTGAAAAATCAGAAAAGTGGACTTCGAGAGTAGCAGTCGACTGAATCAAAATTCAATCGACTGATACACTGTGTTTTTTGAAACATAGCCCTATTTCCTGGTTTTAAGTGTATTTTTGAATGTCCTAAAACTATGGTATGATAATTTTCAGTATAAAGAAGTTTTTAGGACTGTTTGATGCAATATTTTAGGGGGAGTTTCATAATATATCTCTTTTCATCCCCTAAACTTATATTGTTGGTGCAAAGTTAGGATTTAACATCCAATCTTTTGTTAGGCTTTGCTCCACATGTTATTCACACATCATAAACCATATCTTGGATTAAGGGGGAGCTTAATTTCAATCTTATACCTTAGTTCAAGATACAACAAATTTAACTCTTTCATGAAATTTATGAATCATTCTCTTTTTGATATATATCAAAGGGTGAGAAGGAATGTTTAAGTTAGAATTCATATTTGAAATATGATTATGTGCATGTGTTAAAGACCTAACTTAAATGATTGCCAAACATCAAAAAAGGGGAGATTGTTGGTGCAATAATGCCCCAAGCATTTATATGTTTTGATGTTTGGATAATAATCTAAGTTAGGCAATACTTTGTGATCTAATTGTGAACATGTTTAAGTGACAGAAAAATCCAAGTATGAAAACTTGGTAAAGGCAAAGTCCAAGTGTGACCTTGGCAAGAGAAGTCCAAGGAAATGGCTTGGCGGCAAAAGACCAAGCATATAGTCTTGGCGGCGTAAAGTCCAAGCGGACCTTGGAAAAGGAAGTTCAAAGGAAAGTCTTGGCAGCGTAAGTCCAAGCATGTAGTCTTGGCAGCGTAAAGTCCAAGCGCACTTTGGCAAAGGGAAGCCCAATACATGATAAAACTGAAGGAAGTTCTTATAAGCAAGCGCAAAGGATGAACAAGTCGCAGACTCAGAGGGATCCTGGAGGCGCAAGGCTTAAGGAAGAGCTAGAAGGTTGAGTCTAGGTCTAGGGAGTCAATTCAAGTATGAATTATTCATACTTGACGAGTATCAATCGACTGATACGATGTAGCAATCGACTGATAGGGTGCTTGACTGAGTTAGGTTGAAAAGCTGACGAACAGTCGACTGCCTAGTCATGGCAGTCGACTGATGTCACCATCAATCGATTGCCAAACAGTGGCAGTCGACTCATCAAGTCGAACCCGGGCACAGAATGGAGTCTCACTTGACCGCGTGTCGTGATCACTCGATTGATCACTCCATCGATCGGTGATGGAGGATCGATCGTGATGATGACGTCTTGGATGATGATGGCGCTTATGAATCGCTGATCGTTAACCATCTCTCTATAAAAAGAGGGCTTGGGGTGGTTGAGAGGGTTAATGCTTATATTCTGATCATTCTCTCAAGCCCCCACGAATTTTCTAAGCTTTTTAAGTGTTTTAATTCCCCTCCTCTTCTCTAATCTTCATCTTCATCTTTTGTAAGAAGAGGAGGGTTTTTGTAAAAGAGAAAGCCTCTTAGTGAAGATTGATTTGGGTTGATCCACCTTAAGGATCGCCGTGGAGTAGGAGCGTTATCTCCAAACCACGTAAAAGCTTCCGTGTTAGTATTGTATTTTCATTTATTACTATTGTATTTGTTGTGATTCCAATAACCATTTTTTTAGAAATCAAAAAAGAGGCTATTCACCCCCTTTAGCCTTCCAAAGATCCCCAATAGGATCCTTTTTGTGGCTTACACATGGTAAAGGGAGGAGCGGATGAGGTGGCGACACGACGAGAAGCATATTGGAAAACAATAGTCATAATAGTTGGAAAGTTTTTTTTCATATTTATTGCTTATTGTTTGATATGCATGTTGTGTGAAAATTCCTCAATTTTAAATTACTAAGTGGGAGAGGAATATTTTTTAATTCCCGCGACCTCTATTACAATTTGACATGTGATGCGAACAAACTTGTGCGTTGGCTCTGAGTGCCTTCCTCTATATCAGATGAGTTTATTTTGCAGATTACTAGGTCAAATATGGTTATAGGAAATTATTTAGGAGCGTGTGTACTTCCCCATCGAAAGGCACATAATCCGAGGTAATTGCCTTAGTATCGGGTAATGGTAAACACTTAGATGCAAATAAAAGTATCCTCCCCATCGGAGTCACTGCTTTTATTTGTAGGGCCGAAGAGGAACCAACTATTAATTTTATTTGTCAAAAAGTAAGGTTGATAGGATAATAAAATTAATGGGTAAAACCTTCTCTTACAAATGTAGAATTCGTATACGTCCACATTATCGTGGCATACGATATTCTCAGTGTTTTGAGGTATTGGTTGATTTTAAAATTTTATTGTTTGAGAAATCAATAAATTTTGAAATCTAATGTTTTGATCACTGTGATTCTTAGGTTTTTTTCAAAAAACTTTCAACCACTTGCTGTGATTCTGAAAGAAAACAAACTTACTGGACCTAACTATGTTGATTAGAAACGGAATCTGGATATTGTCTTGACTGCCGAGGAGTACAAATATGTACTCTTCGAAGAGTGTCCTCCTAAGCCTACGAATGATTCTGGTGAAAAGGAGAAAGAGAGTTATAGGAAGTAGATCAAGGCTGATGAGATGACATGGTGTTACATTTTGGCTTCTATGTCAAATATATTGCAACATCAGCATCAAGCCATGAATACTGCCTATGACATGATGCTCAATCTCAAGGAACTTTTCGGACACCAAAATTGGGCTTCTAGGTAGGAAGCTATGAGGAACTTGATGACGACCTCCATGATTGAGGGAACACCCATGAGGGATCATGTTCTCAAGATGATTGCTCATTTGAATGAGTTGGAAGTCCTTGGAGCGGAAATCGATGGGGAAACCCATATCGATATCATTCTTCAATCTCTACCTAGAAGTTTTGAGCAGTTTCGCCTGAACTACAATATGAATAAGAGGTTGTATTCGTTGGCAGAGCTTCCGATAGAACTTCAGGCGGCAGAGGGGCTTTATCGTCAGAGTGTTCAGGCTATGGTTGCTCAAAAGATTTCTACTTCTAAGCCGAAAGGCAAGAAGAAGAAGAAACAAGGTGTAGTTAAAATGGAGGCAGGACCTCAGGCAAGAGTGAAGAAGCCGAAAGATAAGTGCTTCACTTGCAAGCAGACTGGACATTAGAAGGCAAACTGTCCCAACTAGAAATAGAAAAAAGGTATATCTTTTAGTTTTGTCGTTGAAACATGTTTAGCGGTGTTATCTACCGGTACCTGGTGTGTAGATACGGGAGCCAATGATCATGTCTGCAATTCTTTGCAGGGGTTCCAGGAAACCAGACGACTAGTTGAGGGAGAGATTACCGTCTACATGGACAATGCTACGAAGGTGGTGGCTATTGCAGCGGGAGATGTTTATTTATCTTTTGATAGGAATAAACTTTGGTTCTGAGAAATTGCCTTTATGTACCTACATTTAGAAAGAATTTGATTTCAGTTTCTAAATTATTTTTGGATGGATATTCTATTTCTTTTAATGACAGAGTTGTTATAAAAAGGAGTAGGGAGATTATCTTTTTTGGTGTGTTGGTAGGAAATTTATACACTCTTGAACCAAAAACTCCAACGATGCAAATAGAAATAAATAACTCATCTTCTAAATCTAATAAGAGAAAGGAACCTTCGAAAATGAACCAAACATATCTTTGGCATCTAAGGTTAGGTCATATTAACCTGAGTAGAATTCAAAGGTTGATAGCTGATGGACCTTTGGGTTCATTAGTGGTGGAAGATTTCCCAACCTGTGAATCTTGCTCGGAAGGTAAAATGACCAAGAGGTCTTTTAAGGCCAAGGGGTATAGAGCCAAAGATGTGTTGGAATTGGTTCATTCTGATTTGTGTGGTCCTATGTCTATCCAGGCTAGAGGTGGTTTTGAATATTTCGTTTCTTTTATAGATGATTATTCAAGATATGGATATATTTACTTGATGTGCCGCATGTCTGAATGCTTTGGCAGGTTCAAAGAATTCAAGGATGATGTGGAAAAATGTCAAGGTAAAAGTATCAAGACACTATGATCTGATCGTGGTGGTGAGTACCTCTTGAAAGAGTTTAGGAGTTACTTATCAGAGGCTAGGATTCAATCCCAACTGTCTGCAGCTCATACACCCCAACAAAATGGTGTGGCGGAGCGAAGGAATAGGACTCTTATGGAGATGGTTAGATCGATGATGAGTTATTCTGAGTTACCTGATTCGTTCTGGGGGTATGCTCTGGAAGCGACAATGTATATTCTGAACTTGGTACCATCTAAATCAGTACCTTCTACTCCTACAGAATTATGGACCGGACGAAAGCCTAGTCTGAGACATATTCGGATTTGGGGTAGTCCAGCACATGTGCTGAAGGGAGATGCTGGTAAGTTGGAATCTTGTACAGAAGTGCATCTGTTCGTAGGCTATCCTAGAGGAATGAAAGGTGGTTTGTTCTATAGTCCTAGAGATCAGAGGGTGATCGTTAGCACGAATGGCTGATTTTTAGAGGAAGATTATGTGATGAACCACAAGCCCATGGGCAAGATTATTCTAGAGGAATTAAGAGGGGAAGTCACTACTTCAGTACCAACAGTACAAGAGGACATACCATAAGTGACTGCACTGCGTGTCACAGAGGATCCACAGGTGATACCTCATCGTAGTGGGAGGGTTGTTAGACAACCTGATAGATTTATGTTCTTGAGAGAATCTTCTAATTTGGTCCCTGGTGAACATGAACCTGATCCCTGGACATATGACGAGGCACTCCAAGATGAAGATGCGGTATCTTGGCGAAAGGCGATGAATTCAGAGATAGAATCTATGGATTCAAATCAGGTCTGGGAGCTAGTAGAACCACCCAATGGTGTAAAAGTCATTGGATGCAAGTGGATCTACAAAAGAAAGAGAGGATCAGACGGGAAGGTAGAGACCTTCAAAGCAAGGCTAGTTGCGAAAGGGTATACTCAGAAAGAGGGTATCGATTATGAGGAGACTTTTTCGTCGGTAGCTATGCTTAAGTCTATTCGGATTCTCTTGTCTATTGCTGCTCATATGGATTATGAGGTTTGGCAGATGGAGGTCAAGACAGCTTTACATAATGGAAGTCTTGAAGAAAACATCTATATGGAGCAACCAGAGGGATTCATTGCAAAGGGCAAAGAGCTTCTTGTGTGCAAGCTTAATCGGTCCATTTATGGATTGAAGCAAGCTTCATGGTCTTGGAACATCTGCTTTAATGAGGTAATCCAGTCATATGGATTTATTCAAAGTCTGGATGAGTCTTGTGTATACAAGAGATGTGATGGAAACGTAGTGGTATTTCTTGTACTATACGTAGATGATATTCTTCTCATTGGCAACAATGTTAAAGTATTATCAGACGTAAGGGTATGGTTGTCCAAACAAGTTGATATGAAGGACTTGGGAGAAGTGGGACACATCCTTGGGATCAAGGTTATAAGGGATCGCAAGAAAAGGATGTTGTGCTTATCTCAAGCCTCATACATAGACACTTTTCTAGCTCGTTTTAGCATGCAGAACTCCAAGAAAGGTTTTTTACCTTTTAGGCATGGAGTACCTTTATCTAAAGAGATGTGTCCTAGAACATCAAAGGAGATAGAGGAGATGAAGGCGGTTCCTTATGCTTCAGCGGTAGGAAGCCTCATGTATGTTATGTTATGTACGAGATCGGATATCTGCTTTACCGTGGGCATGGTTAGTAGATATCAGAGTAATCTAGGACAGGGACATTGGACTGCAGTAAAACATATATTGAAGTACCTGAGAAGGACTAGGGATTATATGATGGTATACCAGGTAGATCAATTACTCCCTATGGGTTACACAGATTTTGACTTCCAATCAGATAGGGATAACAGTAAGTCTACCTCAAGTTTTGTGTTTACTTTGGGAGGTGGAGCCATTATATGGAGGAGTGTTAAGCAGAAATGTATGGCAGACTCCACAATAGAAGCTGAGTATGTGGCCTTTGAGGTAAGCAAAGAAGTTGTATGGCTCAAGAACTTCTTGATGGACTTGGATGTGATTCATGGTTTGCCCAGAGCTATCACAATCTATTGTGATAACAGTGGTGCAGTTGCAAACTCGAAGGAATCACGAGCCCATAAGGCAAGTAAACACATAGAGCGCAAGTACCACCTGATACGAGAGATCATAAAGCGAGGAGAAGTTGCTGTCACCAAGATTGCATCAGATGATAACCTGGCAGATCCTTTCACTAAGGCCCTTCCAGTGAGAGCTTTTGATAGGCATGTGGAGGGAATGAGAATCAGATGTATGGCAGTTTGATGGCAGCATAGTCTTTTAGTATAAGTGGGAGATTGTTGGGATGTATACTGAAAGCCTAGCCTTTATATGAACATCTTTATTTTGAAATAAGAATCACATGATCATTGTTTGCATTTTATATTTATGCATATTATCTAATACTTTACATTGTAGATAACATGGTATGTGGTGTCGCACAGAAGATTATGTTATCAGTTCCTTGTAGAGTATAAGTAGAGCCTCACAACCAAGATGGTTTTGGACAAACCATTGGCATGGTTGTAATGTGATTTGGTATTGATTTATCTTGACCATAGAATTACACTAGTACACTTTGTGTGTACTGAGCAGGACCGATTTAGAGGTGATTCAATTTATACTGACTATATAATTGAATCAAACCTCAGATATTATGGTGTGCATGCTCTTAATCTCGATATAATAACAGGCACATGTACTTAGTATTTATTTCTTTGATTTACCAATGGGTGAGATTTAAGTGTTCAATCAATAAGCCTGGTAAGTTGGAAAATAATATTATTTACATGGTGTGTCGTTGATTATAGAAGGAAACTGTGTCCTATATATTAGGATGATGATGTCCCCTTGAGGAACTCATAAAGTTCATCATGTAAATCATGCAGGTGGACTTGGTCCAACATGATGATTAGGATGAGTGGTACTACTCATGGAGTTAGATATTAATTAATTAAATTTTCAGTAATTTAATTAATTAATGGACATTCAATATCTTAAATACGGGAAAATATTTTGTACAAATAATATGTGGAGCCCATATTTAATTATGGGGGTTGGTGAGGTAGATCAATGATGATTCTCTTTTGGAATGGATCATCATTAATGGATCGGGTTTATGTGGTTCGGATCTATTGGGTGGCCAAAATCCAATTCCTCCTCATAGTCCCTATTGTAGCCTATTATAAATATCTCATGAAGCCTAGATCTATAAAAGGGTTGGAAAGGCTTGGCCGGCAATGAGAACAAGTTGTGCTAGGGTTTGCTTCTCCTAGGGCTGGTGACAACAAGGTTGGAGGCTAGGGTTTTGTTCTTCTCCTCCCTCACTTGGCCAGCGCCTCCTTCCCTCAAGCTTTGGCTGGTGCTTCTTCATCCTCCTCCAAGGGGCAGCGACAACAAAGGTGAGGGTTCCTCCTTCCTTTGTCTTGGTCGGCACAACCTCTCCCTCTCCTTAGGACTGACGGACACCAAGCTTGGTGGTTGGTGGTCAGCACAAGCAAGGAGAAGAAGGGAGTTTCTTCTTCCCTTGTTCGGAGCGAGCAAGGAAGGGAAGACACACGATCTAGGAGGCTTCGACTCTTGGAAGATCATCGCCCACACAACATCCAAGAAGAGGATAGGAATACAATAGAAGATCAAGAGGTAAAACAAGAGGTATAATCTTGTTTAATTTTGATTTTATTTCTTTTGTATTTTGTATGTTATTGATTAACATGGACCCCGATGATAAACACAAAAATTGGCGATCCATTCATCATCTATTTTGCAGCTAATCGAGGAAAAGAGTAAGGTTGCTTGAACAATAAGTTTATTCAAGAGACTACTCAAATCGAATAGCACGATGATGAATCGATTGCTTGGGCAATCCATCTCCATCTGGATTAGTTTTAACTAATAAAATTTTAATCCGTGGATGTGAGATTGGATGGTCATGCACAAGCGACCGAAGCGAGAAGTGATTTTCCCTTCTAGTATGATTCTCTCATACTTGCTAGACCACCCTTAGCCTAGACCTAAACCTTTTGTTGGGTTTTTGAGGCACCGACGTGGGCATGTGTTCGAACATGTTTCGTAAACATGCACAACGGAAACAAATAAAAATGTGTAATAAACTATTTTATAACATCACACACACCACACGCATGCAAGATACAATAATGTAGACATAATCGTATAATTAAATTTTTGCAATAAAGGAAATTTATACTAGGTATACCTGACGAATTACGTGTAGCGAAAATGACATCAACCTTAGCAACCCTCGTAAGTTTCGCCTCTAACCGAGTCCACATCGAGTATCGTCAGGATAACTTCACTAAGCTACGAGCTCCATCTTCATGAGAGATACTAGTCTCGTGTCGAAGACGTTGTGATTTGAGAGACGATCACGAAACAAGTATTCCTCAGAAGTGTCGGCCAATCAAATTTGCCGACGACACCAAGGTGGTCGGCGGCTGCTGGCTGGCCGATAATTGATGGTTAGCCATGTTGGGGATCAAAATGGCCGGCTAGAGGGGGGTGAATAGCCCTCTTACGATGGATGTCATAATTTGCTCGTCTACAATTAGATTAGCGCAAGCGGAAACAACAATACAAGCAAATTAAACAAATAAAGACAAAGCAAAAGAAATAGACAATGCTAACACAATGTCATAACGTGGTTCACGGCTACGCCGCTAATCCACGGTCCCCGATTTGTCCTCGGTGAATCACTCTGCCAAAACCAATCCACTAATGGTCTCTCCTTTGCACCAAGCTAGGTGGAGGTAACCTTTACAATCAAGATCACTCTTCTTACAATAAGAATAGAGTAAAAGCAAGTAAGAAGAGTTTAGAGCTTGTGGGGCACTTGGAAGATCACTTAGAGCATAAGCATTAGGCTCCCAAGGCTCCATCCCCTTTTTATAGAGGAAGAGGGTTTCTTCCCGTTGACACAGGAGCAGTCGACTGATGCCGTCGATCAGTCGACTAGTCCTGTAGCCGTTGCCCAATAATAGCCGCTTTCCACGTTGGATTCCATCCAACGGTATTGGCATCAATCGACTGATGGCACCCATCACCGATCGATGTCAATCGGTCATTGCGAGTGCTCCGCGATCCCATCGATCGACCGATCAGCGGCCCGCGATATCTCATCACCGATCGTTCCGAGTAGTCGACCGATGATCAAGACCGGTCGATCTCGCCTAGCTCTTTTTGTATGAACATTTTATTTTGGAATAAGAATCAGATGATCATTGTTTGCACTTTATATATATTTATTATATGTGTGTGCATATTGTCTAATATTTTACATTGTAGATAACATGGTGCTTGGTGTGGCACATAAGATCATGTTATCAGTCCCTTGTAAAATATAAGTAGAGGCTCACAACTAAGATGGTTTTGGACAAACCATTGGCATGGTTGTAGTGTAGCTTGGTATTGTTTTGTCTTGAACATAAAGTTACACTAGTACACTTAGGTGTATTGAGCAGGACCGACATAGAGGTGATTCAATTAATTGCTGACTACATAATTGAATCGGACCTCGGATATTATGTTGTACATGCTCTTAATCCCGATATAATAACGGGCACATGTACTTAGTATTTATTTCTTAGATTTACCAGAGGGTGAGATTTAGAAGGATTAAATCAATATGCCCAGAAAGTTGGGAAATAATATTATTTACATGGTGTGCTATTGATTATAGGAGGAAACCGTGTCCTATATATTAGGTTGATGATGTCCCCTTGAGGAGCTCATAAGGTTCATCATGTAAACCCAGCTGGTTGACTTAGTTAACATGATGATAAGGTTGAGTGGTACTACTCGAGGAATTAGATGTTAATTAATTGATGGTCAGTAAATCAATTAATTGACGGACATTCGATATCTTAAACACGGGGAGATGAATGTACAAATAATATATGGAGCCCATATTAATTTTTGGGGGTTGGTGAGGTAGTTCAATGATGATCCTCTAGTGGAATGGAACATCATTGATGGATCAAGTTTGTGTGGTTCCGATCCATCGGGTGGGCAAGATCCAACTCCTCCTTATGGTTCCTATCGTAGCCTAATATAATCCTCATGAAGTCTAGATCCAAGAATGTAAAAAAAAACTCTAGAACCAACGGTTGGGATTAAATCCCTAGATCCGATGGTTGGGATGAAACCCTAGGACCAACGGTTGGGATTAAATCCCTAGATCCGATGGTTAGGATGAAACCCTAGAATCGACGGTTGGGATTAAATCCCTAGATCCGATGGTTAGGATGAAACCCTAGAATCGACGGTTGGGATTAAATCCCTAGATCCGACGGATGGGATAAAACCCTAGATCCGACGGTTGGGATGAAACCCTAGATCTGAAGAGATCCGATGGTTAGGATGAAACCCTAGAATCGACGGTTGGGATTAAATCCCTAGATCCGATGGTTGGGATAAAACCCTAGATCCGACGGTTGGGATGAAACCCTAGATCCGAAGGTTGGGATGAAATCCTAGATCCGACGGTTGGGATGAAACCCTAGATCCGACGGTTGGGATAAAACCCTAGATCCGACGGTGGAGATTAAATCCCTAGATCCGACGGTGGAGATTAAAGGAGGGCCCTCAAGTGCTAGGGCTAGGGTTTTGGATTAGTTTGGGGCAACTAGAAGGAGTTTAGGGTTTCTCCTTGCTCCTTGTCGGGCGCCATTCTCTTCTCCTCCTTGGTTTTGGCCGGCTTTCTTCCTCCTCCTTCTTCCTTGGTGGCCGGTGGTTCTCCAACAATTGGTGGCCGACGCTTCTCCAACCTCTAGGTGGCCGGCGGCAACCTTGCAACAAAGTTGGCCGGTGCACATCCAATTGTTCCTTGGCCGGCGGTTGTATCAAACTCCCTAGCTTGGTGGCCGGTTCTAGAAAGTAAAGGTTTTGTTGGTTCTTCTCTTTGTTCGCAGTGGACAAGGAAGGGAAGAACGCGATCTAGGATGCTTCTACTCGTGGAGGATCTTCGCCCACACGTCGTCCACGAGGAGGATAGGACATACGGTAGAAGATCGTAAGGTATAAAGTTTTACAACTTTATTTTCAGATCTGACCATGTTGTTTTAATTGTTGATTATACAATTATGCATATGTATATATTTTGTATAATCATGGACCCCGAAGACAAACACAAAAACCGGCGATCCGTCCGTCATCTCTTCCGCGGCTAACCAACTAGAAGAGTTGTGTTGCTTGAACAACTAGTTTATTCAAGCGACCACTCAAGTTGTTAGCACGACGACGAATTGGTTGTGCTAAGGAAACTCATCCCATCCGGATTAATTCTTTCATTAGTGAAAATTTTAATCCGGGGACATGGGAGCCAATGAGCCTCCGAAGCATCAACCTACAAGTGGTATCAGAGCCACGGTTTCCGGTTTTGTGTGTTTTGGATTCGGTTACTTTCATGCACATTTCATATATTGAGTATGCCGGATAATAGTAGGATGTGCGTAGGCTAACTTTTTGGTTGCAGGCATAAGATCCGACTATTATGACCATGTGTGTGTATGTGAATGGATGTGTGTAAAAATTTATTATTTGAATCCTCGGGGTTAACGAGGCTAGATTAGTATTTAATTTTTTGTAATTAAATACGACATTGTTTAGCCGCTCATTTTAGTTTACTTTCGATCTAGATTATTTGTACACTCCTTCGTGGAGTATAAGATCGATGGATGTAAATTAAAATGATTTATCTCGGCTCGGATCTCTTTGGTGACTTGTGCACGGGAAAAGATGGAGCGGACGAGGTGGCGACACGACGGGATGCGTATTGGAGGACAATGCCATAATAGTTGGAAAAATTCTATTTTTTCCATATTTATTGCTTATTTGTTTTATATGCATGTTGTGTATGCTTTAAAATTCCTCAATTTCAATTTACTAAGTGGGAGAGGGAAATTTTAATTAATTCCCGCGGCCTCCATTACAATTTGATGTGTGATGCAAACAAACTTGTGTGTTGGCTCTGAGTGCCTTCCTCCCTGCGGACGGGTTTGTTTGCGGATCACTAGGTCAAATAATTGTTATAGAAAATTATCTAGGAGCATGTGTACTTCCACAGCGGTAAGACACATAATCCGAAATAATTCCCTTAGTATCGTGTAATGGTGCACACTTAGATGCAAATAAAAGTATCCTCCCCATCGGAGTCACTGCTTTTATTTGTAGGGCCAAAGAGGAACCAACTATTAATTTTATTTGTCAAAAAGTAAGGTTGACAAGATAATAAAATTAATGGGTAAAACCTCTCTTACAAATGTAGAATTCGTATACGTCCACACTATCGTGGCATGCGATATTCTCGGTGTTTTGAGGTGTTGGTTGATTTCGGAATTTTATTGTTTTGAGGAATCAATAATATTTGAAATCTAATATTTTGATCATTGTGATTTTTAGGATTTTCAAATGGCTTTCAACCCACTTGTGTGATTTTAAAAGAAAATAACTTACCGGACCAAACTACATTGATTGAAAAGAAACTGATATTGTCTTAATCGAGGAGTACAAATTTGTACTCTTCGAGGTCTTCCTCCTAAGCCCACCGATGACTCGATGAAAAGGAGAAAGAACGTTATAAGAAATGGATCAAGGCGATGAGATATGACGCGTGTTACATTTTGGCATCTATGTCAAATGTGCCGCAACATCAAGATCGTGCCATAGCCATACTTATGACATGATGTTCAATCTCAAGGAACTTTTCGACATCGAGTAGGGCGGCTAGACAGAGGCGATGAGAAACTTGATGACGACCACCATGATCGAGGAACACCCGTTAGGGATCATGTTCTCAAGATGATGGCTCATCTTAATGAGATGGAAGTCCCTGAGCCGAGATCGATGGGGAAACCTGTGTCGATATCATTCTTCGCCTCTTTAGGAGTTTTGAGTAGTTCCGCCTCAACTACAACATGAACAAGAGGTTGTATTCGTTGGCGGAGCTTCTGACAGAACTCCAGGCGGCAGAGGGGCTTTTTTATCAAAGTGCTCAAGCCATGGTCGCTCAGAAGGTTTCTTCCTCTAAACCGAAAGGTAAGAAGAAGAAGAAGCAAGGTGGAGCGAAGAAAGTGGCAGTGGGACCTCAGGCAGGAGTGAAGAAGCCGAAAGGCAAGTGCTTCACTTGCAAGCAGACTGGACATTGGAAGGCGGACTGTCCTCGCCGAAAGAACAAAGGTATATCTTCTTGTTTAGTTGTTGAAACATGTTTAGCAGTGTTATCTACCAGTGCCTGGTGTGTAGATACAGGAGCCACTGATCATGTATGCAATACTTTGCAGGGGTTCCAGGAAACCCGACGACTAGCTGAGGGAGAGATTACCATCTTCATGGGCAATGCTTCAAAGGTGGCAGCTATTGCAGTGGGAGACGTTTATTTATCTTTTGATAGGAATAAAGTTTTGGTTTTGAGAAATTGTCTTTATGTACCTACTTTTAGAAAGAATTCTAATAAGAGAAAAGAACCTTCGAAGATGAACCAAACATATCTTTGGCATCTAAGGCTTGGTCATATTAACCTAAGTAGAATTCAAAGGTTGATAGCTGATGGACCTTTGGGTTCATTAGTGGTGGAGGATCTCCCAACCTGCGAATCTTGCTTGGAAGGTAAAATGACCAAGAGGCCTTTCAAGGCCAAGGGGTATAGAGCCAAAGATGTGTTAGAATTGGTTCATTCTGATTTGTGCGGTCCTATATCTATCCAGGCAAGAGGTGATTTTGAATACTTCGTCTCTTTTATAGATGATTATTCAAGGTATGGATACATTTACTTGATGCACCGCAAGCCTGAATGCTTTGACAGGTTTAAAGAATTCAAGGCTGATGTGGAGAACCGTCAAGGTAAAAGTATCAAGACATTACGATCTGATCGTGGTGGCGAGTACCTCTTGGGAGAGTTTAGGAGTTACTTATCAGAGGCTGGGATTCAATCCCAATTGTCTGCACCTGGCACACCCTAGCAGAATGGTGTAGCAGAGCGAAGGAATAGGACTCTTATGGAGATGGTCAGATCGATGATGGGTTATTCTGAGTTACCTGTTTCGTTCTGGGGGTATGCGCTGGATACAACAATGTATACTTTGAACTTGGTTCCATCTAACAGCACTTCTACCCTCAGAATTGTGGATCGGGCGAAAGCCTAGTCCGAGACATATTCGGATATGGGGAGTCCAAAGACATGTGGCCAAGGTCATGCCGGTAAGTTGGAACCTCGCATGTATGTGTTGTTGGCTACCCTAAGGGAACGAAAGGTGGTTTGTTTTATAATCCTAGAGATCAGAGGGTAATCGTTAGCATGAACGCCAGATTTCTAGAGGAGGATTATGTAATGAACCACAAGCCCTAGAGTAGGATTGTTCTTGAGGAGTTGACAGGGGAAGTCCCGACTTCAGTACCACCGGTACAAGAGGAGATACCACAAGTCACTGCACCACGTGTCACAGAGCATAGACAGGAGGCACCTCGTCGTAGTGGGAGGGTTGTTAGACAACCCGAGAGATTCATGTTTTTGGGAGAGTTTTCGGACTTAGTCCCTGGTGAACATGAACCGGATCCCTGGACATATGACGAGGCACTCCAAGATAGAGATGCAGTATCTTGGCAAAGTGCGATGAATTCAGAGATAGAATCTATGGATTCTAATCAGGTCTGGGAGCTAGTAGAGCCACCCGATAGTGTAAAAGCCATTGGATGTAAGTGGATCTACAAGAGAAAGAGAGGAGTAGATGGGAAGGTTGAGATCTTCAAAGCTAGGCTTGTTGCGAAAGGGTATACTCAGAAAGAGGGCATCGATTATGAGGAGACCTTTTCGCCGGTAGCTATGCTTAAGTCAATCCGGATTCTCTTATCTATAGCTGCTCATATGGATTATGAGATTTGGCAGATGGATGTCAAGACAGCTTTCCTTAACGGAAGTCTTGAGGAGAACATCTATATGCGACAACCAGAGGGATTCATTGCTAAAGGCAAAGAGCATCTTGTATGTAAGCTTAATCGGTCCATTTATGGATTGAAGCAAGCTTCTAGATCTTAGAACATCCGCTTTGATGAGGTAATCCAGTCATATGGATTTATTCAAAATCCGAATGAGCCTTGTGTATACAAGAGATGTGACGGAAACGTAGTGGTGTTTCTTGTACTATACATAGATGACATTTTGTTAGTTTGCAACAATATCAAAGTGTTATCAGACGTAAGAGTATGGTTGTCCAAACAGTTTGACATGAAGGACTTGGGAGAAGTGGGACACATCCTTGGGATCAAAGTTATAAGGGATCGCAAGAAAAGGATGTTGTGCTTATCTCAAGCTTCATACATTGACACTATCCTTGCTCGTTTTAGCATGCAGAACTGCAAGAAAGGTTTTCTACCTTTTAGGCATGGAGTTCCTTTATCTAAAGAGATGTGTCCCAAAACATCAAAGGAGATAGAGGACATGAAGGTGGTTCCTTATGCTTCGGCAGTAATAAGCCTTATGTATGCTATGTATTTAGACCCTATATCCGCTTGCCATGGGCATGGTTAGCAGACATCGTAGTAATCCCGACAGTGTGACATTGACCGCTGTAAAGCATATATTGAAGTACCCGAGAAGGACTAGGGATTATATGTCGTTTAGGCAGATCAATTAGTCCTGTGGGTTACACGATTCGATTTCCAATCGATAGGGACAAGAGTAAGTCTACCTCGGGTTTGTGTTTACTTTGAGGTGGAGCCATAGTATGGAGGAGTGTCAAGCGTAAATGCGGCGGACTCTACCATGGAAGCCGAGTATGTGGCGCCTCGAGGCGCAAAGGAAGCTATATGCTCAGAACTTCTTGATGGACTTGGATGTGATTCCCCGGTTTGCCTGTAACTATCACAATTTATTGTGATAATAAAGGGTGCAGCTGGTAAACTCGAAGGAACCATGAGCCCATAAGGCGAGTAAACACATAGAGCGCAAGTACCACCTTATACGAGAGATCGTAAAGCGAGGAGAAGTTGCTGTCGCCAAGATTGCATCAGAGGATAACCTGGCGGATCCATTCACTAAGGCCCATCCAGCAAAAGCGTTTGATAGGCATGTGGAGGACATGGGGATCAGATGTATGGCAGTGTGATGACAACATAGTCTTTTAGTATAAGTGGGAGATTGTTGGAATGTATACTGAAATCCTAGCTCTTTTTGTATGAACATTTTATTTTGGAATAAGAATCACATGATCATTGTTTACACTTTATATATATTTATTATATGTGTGTGTATATTGTCTAATATTTTACATTGTAGATAACATGGTGCTTGGTGTGACACAGAAGATCATGTTATCAGTCCCTTGTAAAATATAAGTAGAGGCTCACAACCAAGATGGTTTTGGACAAACCATTAGTATGGTTGTAGTGTAGCTTGGTATTGTTTTGTCTTGAACATAAAGTTACACTAGTACACTTGGTGTATTGAGCAGGACCGACATAGAGGTGATTCAATTAATTGCTGACTACATAATTGAATCGGACCTCGGATATTATGTTGTACATGCTCTTAATCCCGATATAATAATGGGCACATGTACTTAGTATTTATTTCTTTGAGTTACCAGAGGGTGAGATTTAGATGGATTAAATCAATATGCTCGGTAAATTGGGAAATAATATTATTTACATGGTGTGCCGTTGATTATAGAAGGAAACTGTGTCCTATATATTAGGTTGATGATGTCCCCTTGAGGAGCTTATAAGGTTCATCATGTAAACCCAGCTGGTTGACTTAGTCAACATGATGATAAGGTTGAGTGGTACTACTCAAGGAATTAGATGTTAATTAATTGATGGTCAGTAAATCAATTAATTGACGGACATTCGATATCTTAAACACGGGGAGATGAATGTACAAATAATATATGGAGCCCATATTAATTTATGGGGGTTGGTGAGGTAGTTCAATGATGATCCTCTAGTGGAATGGAACATCATTGATGGATCAAGTTTGTGTGGTTCCGATCCATCGGGTGGGCAAGATCCAACTCCTCCTTATGGTTCCTATCGTAGCCTAATATAATCCTCATGAAGTCTAGATCCAAGAATGTAAAACAAAACTCTAGAACCAACGGTTGGGATTAAATCCCTAGATCCGATGGTTGGGATGAAACCCTAGGACCAACGGTTGGGATTAAATCCCTAGATCCGATGGTTAGGATGAAACCCTAGAATCGACGGTTGGGATTAAATCCCTAGATCCGACGGTTGGGATAAAACCCTAGATCCGACGGTTGGGATGAAACTCTAGATCTGAAGGTTGGGATGAAATCCTAGATCCGACGGTTGGGATGAAACCCTAGATCCGACGGTTCGGATAAAACCCTAGATCCAACGGTGGAGATTAAATCCCTAGATCCGACAGTGGAGATTAAAGGAGGCTTAAGCCCAATTCTATAAATAGAGGGCTTAGGTTGGGTGGCAAGATAAGGTTCACTTGGATTAGGGTTTTGCCTCTCAAGTGCTATAGGCGGCTAGGGTTTTGGATTAGGTTTGGGCGGCAACTAGAAGGGAGTTTAGGGTTTCCTCCTTTGCTCCTTGGTGGCCGGCGCTCATTCTCTTCTCCTCCTTGGTTTTGGCCGGCTTTCTTCCTCCTCCCTTGCTCCTTGGTGGCCGGCGGTTCTCCAACAATTGGTGGTCGGCGCTTCTCCAACCTCTAGGTGGCCGGCGACAACCTTGTAACAAAGTTGGCCAGCGCACATCCAATTGTTCCTTGGCCGCCGGTTGGATCAAACTCCCTAGCTTGGTGGCCGGTTCTAGAAAGGAAAGGTTTTGTTGGTTCTTCTCTTTGTTCGCAGCGGACAAGGAAGGGAAGAACGCGATCTAGAAGGCTTCTACTCGTGGAGGATCTTCGCCCACACGTCGTCCACGAGGAGGCTAGGACATACGGTAGATGATCGTATGGTATGAAGTTTTACAACTTTATTTTCAGATCTGAGAATGTTGTTTTGATTGTTGATTATACAATTATGCATATGTATAATCATGGACCCCGAAGACAAATACAAAAACCGGCAATCCGTCCGTCGTCTCTTCCGCGACTAACCAACTAGAAGAGTTGTATTACTTGAACAACTAGTTTGTTCAAGCGACCACTCAAGTTGTTAGCACGACGACAAATTGGTTCTGCTAAGGAAACTCATCCCATCCGGATTAATTCTTTCATTAGTGAAAATTTTAATCCGGGGACATGGGAGCCAATGAGCCTCCGAAGCATCCACCTACAAGAGCTACCCCTTCCCGGGTTACATTCGCTCACTCTCATCCCTCGGAGTCCCTCGCCTTCGAAGTTCTCTTCGTTCGTGGCCACGTCCCTCGGCAGCATCAGGTGCACGACTCTGCAATGCTCCTTCGCGTCTCTTTCCTTGAAGTCTACTTCCTCTGGCTTCACTTCAAGCTCCTCGTCCGGCGGTCCTTCGGATGCTCATAGTGCACGGCTTTCGCAAAGCTATCCTTCACCGACTCAAGGACCAAGTCATGAGATGTGAAACTCGCCACGACTCTATGTGCGAATTACTAAGTCTTGCACGACTTCAACGCACATATCAAATCAACATAACAAACTAACTTAAACCCTTTGCCACACACATCAAAACCTAATCATGGCAAGAGATTGCCCTAACAATCTCCCCCTTTTTGATATGTGCCAATTCGTTTAAGTTAGATAAGAACATTTGATAAAAATTTCTAAGGAAGAAAGCATGTAAATATAAACATGATATAGCAACATGAAACTCCCCCTTAATCCATGAAACTCTCTCTCCCCCTATCATAATTTACTTAAACATAATCATTTCTCCCCTTTTGACACCATCAAAAAGATTAATACTAAGTTATAAACTCATGACATCAAGTATAATAGAAGGAAAATACCAAAAGTTAGTCTAAAACCTGAATTCAGCCTTAACTAGTCTGATTTTCAGGCCACCAGTCGACTGGTTCAGACTACCAGTCGACTGGCACGCGAATTTCAGAACTTTCTAATTTTCGGACCAAATTTCAAAAATGCATTAAAAATTTCAAAAAATTCGAAAAATCATGAAATTTGGGGAACATATTTCTTGTAAGATTCTTTATCAGTGAAAAGTAGGTCTTCATGAAAAATCATTATATTTTCACGTATTTGCCAAAAATCCAAAAGGTTTAAAAACCACTAGGTTTTTGATCATGTGAGTATCAAGTTTAACACGTAGTTTTGGTTCCAATTGTTTCAAAACATGAATACATAGATTTTAGATTAAGAAATTATTTTGAAAACATATGAAATATCCAACCATGATCTTTGGGCAATATGTCTATGAATTAATCATAAGTCTTCCCCATGATTGGTCTATTATTGCTATTTTGATATTTTAAATGACCATTTAAATGCCATAGGCATTAGTGGACACTTGTATCATCCTAACATCTCACCCATGCTAAGTTTTCAATCAAAGTAGCCTATGGTGAGTGTGAGATGCATCCTAGAGGGTATTTGTATATACTTAACCATTATATTCATGCAATTCTATCAAGCTTAAGTATCATTCTAACAATCCTCATGATCATAAAGACATATATGTGTGAATTTCACTTTATGATCATGAAATACATGTATTCATCAATTTTTAATCATGCATTAGGTATTATATCATGATAATAAATAAAATATCAACTAAGACATGATTTAACACTATTTCTCATGATGATGTGCCAAATTTCAAAATCATAAATCATGATTGCACATATACATAGCAATTACATTAATTATCATGATATAAGCATTATTATCTATTTTTGGGCACATTATCATCACCCAACACTATTTCAAAAATGTTGTCCCGCCATCCTAAGTCAACCAAAAATATGATATAGGTCAAGTCCATATGGTTGACTATCCTAGGGTTTTTCTAACCCTTAAGGATGGATTTTGGAACCCAAAATAGTATCTTTCCTATGGGGTTCACAAGATACTCCTTGGGGATCTATTTCCTAGCTATTATCTTCTTTTTATCTTGTCCCCTAGCAATTAGGCATTTATAGGCCTTTTCATTTTTGTTTTCTTTATAACCTAGGCCTTTTTTGTTGAAGCTAGCTCTTTGGCTCCCTATGATCATGTTCAAGGTGTTGGAGCCTATAGTGAATTTTTCTAGGGCTTTGGTTAAATAGTCTACCTTTTCCCTTAAAGCCCTATTTTCTTCTATACATGCATCACTAACATCCAAGGGCATATAGTTATCATGTGAGCATGCATCATTTAAGCTAGAAGAAATATTATCATCATTTAAGCATGCTTTTTCTAGTTTTTTCTCTAATTCCTTAATTTGATCAAGCATGGTTTTATTTTTCTTCTTTGCTCTAAATAGATCCCTAGTTAAGCTAGAAACCATGGAAACTATTTTCTTAGGAGTTAGATTCGTTACCATAGTCTGTTGGTGATCGTTTGGAAGCTAGAGGGGGAGGGGTGAATAGCGCTTTTCGTTTCTACAAGAGTAATTAGCGGAAGCAAACACAAATAATATATGTAAAAATAAAAAGCAATGCTAACAAGGCCTTTACGTGGTTCGGAGATAACGCTCCTACTCCACGGCTATCCTTAAGGTGGATCAACCCAAGCAATTCCACTAAGAAGCTTTCTCTTTACAAAGACCTCCTCTTCTTACAAAAGATGACAATGAAGATTTGAGAGGAACAGGGAGATTAATACACTTAGAAAGGTTGGAAAACTTGTGGGAGCTTAGAAGAATGATCAGAATATAAGCATTAACCTGTTCTTGCTCCCCTTGGGCTCTTTTTATAGGAAAGAGCCTCTTTTTCCCATTGGAGGTCTATCAGTCGACTGATGACTTACATCAGTCGACTGCCGCCAATTCTAACGGCTTCTGAACAGCCGGATTCGCAGGATTTGCCGTCGTCATCGCCAATGGGAAGACTATCGATCGCCAACATGGCGATGGCGATTCGATATCGCGAGCCGATCGCGCGCTACGATATGTTAGGGCGATCGCCATAATGGCGCCGGCTACTTGTATGCGCGATCGGGTGCGAGTCGACTCTCACGATTCGTAGGATAACCCGATCGCTAATAGTCTTCCAACCTCTAATGTTGCATTTTAAGGGCCAGTTCAACCGACACCATGTTTCAGTCGACTGGCACACCCCAAGTATGACTAATTCATACTTGAAAACATAACCTAAGCCTAGACTTAACCTTCTAGCTTCTCCATCAGCCTTGCGCCTCTAGGATTTCTCCGAGTCCACGATTCCATCCATGCGCTTGCCTTCAAAAGCTTCCTTCGGTTTCGTCATGCTTTGGGTTTCTTCTTTGCCAAAGTACGCTTGGACTTTACGCCGCCAAGACTACATGCTTGGACTTATGCTACCAAGACTTTCCTTTGGTCTTTCTTTTCCAAGGACTTCTTGGACTTTACACCGCCAAGACTACATGCTTGGACTTACGCTGCCAAGACCTTTCCTTTGACTTCTCTTTGCCAAGATCACACTTGGACTTGTCTTTTACCAAGTCTTCATACTTGGATTTTCCTGTCACTTAAACATGTTTACAATTAGATCATAAAACATTGCCTAACTTAGATGATTATCCAAACATCAAAATATATAAATGCTTGGGGCATTGTTGCACCAACAATCTCCCCCTTTTTGATGTTTGGCAATCATTTAAGTTAGGTCTTCTTACATACATATAAACATATTTCAATATGAATTCTAACTTAAATATCCCTTCTCCCCCTTTGACATACAACAAAAAGAGAAGAGTTTATCCAATAAGTGCAGGAAAGAATTATAATTGACACATCTTGAACAAAGGTATAAAATTGATATGAAGCTCCCCCTAAATCCAAGACTTGTCTCATGATGTGGAAATAACATGTGAAGCAAGGCATAAGCAATAGAATAGGCATATATGTCCTAGCCTTGCACCAACAATTATAGAAATAAGGGATGTAGCTCCCCCTAAACCAGTGCACCAAGAAAATCTGCCTTTCCATACAAGTTGGACCTTTTAACCGATGAAAAACTGTTTTCTATTCCAAAACAGTGTCACCGATTCGACTGGAATAGGCATCACCAATCGCCGATTGACATCGCCAATAATGCAAATGCGATATCAGACAAATCTGAAATTCGAATTTTTCAGTCAAGGTTTAAAAATGCATAGAAAATTCCGTGGATGTCCAAAAATCACGAAACTCGTCATACACATTTTATTCGACTAATATAACATATGAAAAATATTAGACAAAAAACATGCTCACCATATTAATGGATTGATACGATATTCAAAATAACAAAATTATGACGCAAAAAGTGTAATTGTATCATATCAATATTCATAACTTCGTACTATATGCTCAACTTCTAAACTTGACAAATAACAAGTTGTAGGCACTAATAGAAATGAATTAAAACAAAGACACAATTTCATTTCATTAATCAAAAGTCATTACACAAGTAGGAGTTTATGCCGTTCATACGGCCAAAAAGAAAATAACAAACAAAAAAAAACAAGCGAGCTAACGATCGTCGTCCTCAGCATCCATTGGTGCAGATGACGAACCATCGTGAGGTGGGTGTCCAGGTGCAGCAGGGCAGAGAATCGCCAAGATGTCCTGCTGCTGCCGATGCATCCCTCTCACGAGGGAGAGGAGCTCCTGATGCTCCCGGCGAAGCTCCTGATGCTCCTGGCGAAGCTCCTGTTGGCCTAAGCGCAGCTCCTCAAAATGTGTGTCTACCCGCTCCGCAAAAGCATCGAAGCGGGCAATGAAGGATGTGTCTGGCAGAACAGTATCGCCTGCAGCAGTCTCCCCCGCATCGGCTCCCTCAGCAACACCCTCAGCAACTCCTTCCGCAGCGGCATCCTCTGGTGCCGGAGCGCCACCTGCTAGCCGTCGTGCTGGGTCCCAGAAAACGGACCCTCTGTCGGCCTTCAGGCCCGCCAAGGAGAAGCTCCGACGAGTCATCTGATCATATTTTCTATTCATGACTTTAATGACTCCTATGTTGACATCAATGCCTACGGAGCTGAGCCATTGAGTAAGGACATTTCCAAAAGGTATATGAACCTTCCCATTGTTTGGCCTTATGAAATGAGTGATGCAATGGAAGGTATTGAGACCAAGATTGATGTCTAAGTATTGCCGAAAGATATGCATGAGAAGGAAGTGTGTAGGTCGAACCAAGGCCAAACCACGGGTCACTATAGGGAGAAGACAATGAGCAATGACCTTATAAAGGACATTGTCAGAGGCAGAAAGTTCTTGTGATTGAAATAGATTGGTGTTCAAAAGTCGAGGAGAGTGATAGAAAGTAGTATGAAGGGAATCTAAAGAAATCTCCTCAAAGGGAGGTGGAAGAGGTTCACTCCAAGATGGATATAAAATGAGATCATTCTCGAAAGAGAGACATCCGAGAAAATCGGTCCAGATCTGGGGACTAAAATCCAGATCGACGAGGAACGCTTAGTGCAGTATCTCCCCATCTCCAACCGGGTCGCAGTTGTTGAAAATTCAGAAAGAAGAGTGATATTTACATGATGTTCACAAAAACTAAAGACTCAATGTTGGATGATTTGAACAATGTCAAAATAGTAGTCTTTAAGAAAATTGGGATCCATTGATCTAGGTGGAATAAGTTGGAATTTGTTTTTATTGAAGGCACTTTCAAGTGCGGAGTTTGGAAATTGAGGATCGACAGAGGGTCGAGGGTTTGACGGGCCCTCGTTGGTCGAAGGTGCCCGGGTACACTTAGTAGCAAAATGCTTAAGTCTAAATGTGTGAAAAGACAACAAAATAAGTATGCACAATGTAGGTTAAGGATGATGCATGGACAAAGACAACAAAAAGAGTATGCACAATGTAGGTTAAGGATGATGCATGGACAAAGATAACAAAACAAGCACCGGTTAGTGAAACAAAATTATAGGAACAAACAAACATTGATCAGGGATGAGAATTTACCTAGGTGGCATGGTAAAAAAAATCAAAGAACAGTGTCAGACGCGAGTGTCCACGGAACCCTAGCCGAGTGAGTGGAAACTAGGGCGTGAACGGGGTGACAAGAGGAGGTCCTTGAGTCGGAGAGCACTCCAAATGGGAGCACCGGTCGGTGAAGTCGCCGGAAAAACGAGGGAGAACGGCTAAAAGGTGCGGTGGAGGTTCGTCGGAAGAGAAAAAGGAAAGAAAATTGCGATTTCAGATGGCAATGATCGCTATAAATGGCAATGAATCGAGAAATGGGCCGAATCGACAACCGTGATACGAAGCGCAGATAGGCCGATCGCCATAAATGGCGAATCGACCGATACGAATCGGGTAATCCTTGCGATATCGTATCACCGAATCGCATTAGGTACCAGTCGACTGATATCAGTTTGATAGCCTTTTGGCCAGATTAAAAAATTCATAATTAATTCAATAAAGATAAAAAAAAATTACGAAATTTTGTGGGTAATATTGTTAGATCATTTCCTATCAAGAAAAAATTATTTTAAAATTATATCATCTCTAGATTTTGATATTGACACAATCTTGAGATTTTGCAAAAGTTATGATATTTTTGCAAAACTTTGTATCACTTTGGCTTATCAATAGGAAATTGTTTCTCAAGGTTTGATAGACATAGTTTAAATTTTATTTTATTTGACATTTTCAATCATATTCTTGGAGCTATATGCACATTAATTGTACATAGGCCTTCCCAATGATTGGTCCAATGAAGGATTAATGTCTCTAGATGACACTTTGGTTCATAGTAATGCATCATAACAAGCATGATGAACCAAGTGCATCTTCCTAACATCTCACATGTTGTCTAGGTGGCTCAATACAAAAATCATGGTTTCCTAAGTATTTTGTGAGATGGTTAAAGGTATAAATCCTAGTATTTCTATAGGATCATGCAAACCTACACTTCTATTCTACAAAGCACATTCCAAGTTCTCTCCTAAGTGATGAAAATTCTATTACGGGGAGAGGCTTGGTAAAGATGTCGTCTAGGTTGGACTTAGATTCAATGTAATTAAGCTCAATGTCCCCCTTAGCCACATGGTCTCTAATGAAGTGATGTTTCACTTCAATGTGCTTGGTCCTAGAGTGATGCACCGGATTTTTGGTCAAGTTAATGGTGCTCACATTATCACAAAATACTTTCATGTTGGAGTAAGATAGCTCATAATCTTCTAAGGTATGTTTCATCCATAATAGTTGAGCTACACAACCACCCATAGCCATATATTCGGCCTCGGTGGTGGATAAAGCAACACAAGGTTGCTTCATACTACTCCAACTCACTAGGGAGGACCCAAGGAATTGGCATTCACCACTAGTACTCTTCCGATCCAATTTGCAACCGGCATAATCGGAATCGGTGTACCCAATCAAATCAAAGGACCTAGTCCTAGGGTACCATAGACCTACATTTAGTGTGCCTTTAACATATCTTAAAATTCTCTTAACGGCAACTAAATGAGATTCCTTAGCACATGATTGATACCAAGCACACATACCAACCGCAAATAATATGTCGGGTCTACTAGCGATTAAATACAAAAGGCTACCAATCATGCTCCTATAAAGGGTAAGATCTATTTGTTTTCCTTCACTATCACTATCTATTTTAGTATTGGTTGCTATTGGAGTTGACACTACCTTAGCATTTTCCAAACCAAATTTCTTAATCATGTCCTTAGAATATTTGGTTTGATAAATGTAAATTCCTTCACTTGTTTGTTTAACTTGCAATCCTAGGAAGAAATTTAACTCTCCAACTAGACTCATCTCAAACTCTTTTTCTATATTTTGAATGAAGTCTTGAAGAAGTTCATCATTTGTTGACCCAAAGATAATGTCATCAACATACACTTGGGCTACAAAGATGTCCGTAGATGTTGACTTTATAAAGAGAGTTTGATCTATACTACCCCTTTTGAAATCCTTAGAGATTAGGAAAGATGACAATCTTTCATACCAAGCCTGGGGAGCTTGTTTCAAACCATACAAGGCTTTCCTAAGCTTGTATACATGGTTTGGATAGTTCATATTTTCAAACCCGGGTTGTTCTACATATACCTCTTCCTTAATAAACCCATTTAGGAATGCCGATTTGACATCCATTTGATGGAGTTTGAAACCCATATAGGAGGCATATCATAAAAGTATTCTAATGGACTCTAACCTAGCAACCGGGGCATATGTTTCATCATAGTCAAGTCCTTCAACTTGATTAAAACCCCTTGCAACTAATCTTGCTTTATTTCTAGTGATATTTCCTTGGTCAACTAGTTTGTTCCTAAAGACCCATCTTGTAGTAATAATAGTGTTTTCACTTGGTCTAGGAACTAACTCCCACACTTGACTCCTTTCAAATTGAGTTAATTCATCTTGCATTGCTAAGATCCAATCCGGATAAAGTAATGCATCTTTAATTGTTTTGGGCTCAATTTGAGAAATTAGAGCTATATGACTAGTGGGATCCCTATGGAATGACCTAGTCCTAACTCCTTGAGATAATTCACCCACAATTTGATCTAAGGGGTGACTTTGATGAATTCTTATGGTTCTAGGAGGTGTATTAATTTGATTTTGATCATGATCAACCTCACTTCTATGCTCATCATCGGAATCATCCCTTACTCCCCCTTGATTCAATCCTCCCCCTTGATCATTACCCCCTAAGGTTAAATTTTGAAATCGTTGGGTAATTTCTTGATTTTCATTAGCAATATCATCATCAATAGGGGATTTTCTAGGATATGTATTGGAGGATTCATCAAATTGAATATTTGAAGATTCTTCAATCTTTTGAGTCCTTTTATTGTAGACTCTATACCTTACACTAGTGGATGAGTATCCAAATAGGATTCCCTTATCCGCTTTGGATTCAAACTTACCTAGATTGTCTTTGGTATTTAAAATATAGACTTTACATCCAAAGACCTTAAAGTAATGAATTGTTGGAATTGTACCATTCCACAATTCAAATGGAGTTTTTCCTAAAAACCTATGAATCAATACCCTATTTTGGATATAGCAAGCGGTATTAATCGCTTCCGCCCACAAGTAGCTAGGTAAGGAATATGCATTAAACATTGTCCTAGCCGCTTCTTGTAGGGCACGATTTTTCCTTTCCACAACCCTATTTTGTTGAGGTGTTCTAGGACAAGAAAATTCATGCTTGTACCCTTGTTCTAAGCAAAAAGTTGAAAAGTTAGAATTCTCAAACTCTCCACCATGATCACTACGGATCCAGTTGATTTTGAGTTTTCTTTCATTTTCTACTCTTTTGCTAAATCCTATGATTATTCCTAAGGTTTCATCTTTATTTTTCAAGAAAAACACCCAAGTAAACCTAGAGAAATCATCTACTATTACCAAGCAATATTTACTACCAATTATAGATGGGGTACTATAACAATCAAATAAATCCATATGTAATAATTCTAATGGTAAAGCGGTACTAAGTAGATTTTTACCTTTGTGTGATGTTTTTGATTGTTTCCCTTCTTGGCATGCATCACACATCTTGTCCTTGAGAAATTTGACTATAGGCAATCCTTTAACTAGCTTCAATTTCGCTATTTTGGCTATATTCTTCATGTTTATGTGTCCTAGCCTCCTATGCCAAAGCCAACTTTCTTCCTCTTTTGCAATAAGACACTTAGTGGAAGGATTAGTAGCATAGGATAAATCAACATACTATATATTTGATTTCCTAAAACCTACTAACATACAATCATTTAGAGTTTTGTGTCTTATAAAACATTTTGAGGAATCAAATCTAACATCAAAGTTTGCATCACATAGTTGACTTACACTAAGTAAATTAAATTTCATATTTTTAACTAATAGCACTTTATGAATGGCAAGATTGGGAGATACCTCAATGGTGCCCTTTCCTAGAATTTTAAGTTTGCCGCTATTACCAAATGAAACTTTTCCTTTGCTAGTGTGGTTGATAGTGGAGAATCTTCTCTCATCCCCGATCATATGCTTTGAGCACCCACTATCAACTATCCACAAGCTTGGTTCTTCTACCTATATCACATAAAAGATACAATCCTTAGGTACCCAAATCTTAGGACCACTAGCATCAATTATAAATTTCTTAGGTACCCAAGCCTTTCTACCCTTGCTTTTAGTAATGGTTTTTCTACTAACAAGGGATGTAAATGCTACCTCCTTTTCTTTAGGTCTATATCCTATTCCGGCCTTGTTGTAAATTGCCCTTTGATCCTTAATAATCATATCTAGATATTTAGAACCATTAGTGAATTTTTCTAGGCATGTTCTTAATTTACCTATTTCTTTTCTTAACTCATCATTTTCACCCCTAAGAGTACATTCATCAATATCACTAGATGGTTTGCAACATGATGAATCTACACTCTTAAGTGATTTGATTTCTAATTTTAGATCCTTAACCCTAATTTTTGATCTATTTAAAGTATTTTGTAGACATGCAATAGTCTTATAAAGTAAATCTACTTTAGGTGAGTTGTTTACCTCATCATCATCACTTGATGATGATTCATCACTTGAAGAGGAAGAGGACTCCTCGCTTGAGCTCCCGGCTTCTTCCTCTAATGCCATAAGAGCTAGGTTCCGGGTGGCATGACATACTTCCTCATCGTCGGAAGACTCCTCCATACTTAGAGTGTCCCATGTTTGTGCCACCATTGCCTCCTTCTTCTTCATCTCCTTCTTTTCCTTCTCCTCCTTCTTCTTTAGTTCCGGGCAATTTGGCTTTATATGCCCTTTCTTGTTGCAACCAAAACAAGTCACGTTAGAGATAGAATTTGAATTACTTGAAGATTTACCTCTTGAGGATTGGAACATCCTCTTCACGTCTTTTTTGGTGAGTCTCCTTGACTTCCCACCGAACTTCTTGACGTAATGTGCCACCTCACTTGCCGATAACTCATCTTCACTACTTGATGAGTCTTCCTTGGATTCGGATGAGGAGGACACTTCCTTCTTCTCCTTCTTCTTCTTCTCCTTCTTTCCTACAAAAAGAGTTATACCCTTCTCTTTGGATGAAGTGTTAGCTTGTTCATGTAATTGAAATTCACAAAAAAGTTCATCTAACTTGACTAATGAAAGATCCCTAGAGACCTTATAGGCATATACCATTGAGGCCCATAAGGTCGTCCTAGGGAAAGCTTGTAATACATACCTCACAAGGTCTCGATTGTTGACCTTTTCACCTATAACGTGTAGTCCGTTGACCACTTCCTTGAAATGCCCGTGCATTTGGCTCACGGTCTCGTTTGTCTTCATAGTGAAGCTTTGGAGTTGGCAAATCAAAAGATCCCTCTTGGCCCTTCTTTTCTCTTTAGATCCTTCGTTGAGTTCGATGAGCTTCTCCCAAAGCTCTTTTGCGGAGTTGAAGGGCCCGACCTTAGAAAGTTGCTCCTTGGATAGACCACATTGAAGTGTGGTCATTGCTTTTGCATTTGCTTGTGCTTTCTTGGCCATCTCTCTTGTCCAATCTTTTGTCGGTAGTGGTGCTCCGAATTGGCCCCTTTTCAATCCATCTACAATACTAAACCAATTTTCTATGTCATTCATGAGATAGTATTCCATCCTACCTTTCCAATAGCCAAGTCATTGCCGCCGAAAAATGGAGGCCTCGCCATGCTATATCCTCTTGAAATGCCATGCTCTGCTGATGGTTAGATCTTCCGATGCGATCCGACGATACCACTTGTTGGTGATCGCTTGAAGCTAGAGGGTGAATAGCGCTGCTTCTACAAGAGTAATTAGCGGAAGCAAACACAAATAATATATGTAAAAACAAAAAGCAATGCTAACAAGGCCTTTACATGGTTCGGAGATAACGCTCCTACTCCACGGCGATCCTTAAGGTGGATCAACCCAAGCAATTCTACTAAGAAGCTTTCTCTTTACAAAGACCTCCTCTTCTTACAAAAGATGACAATGAAGATTTGAGAGGAGGAGGGAGATTAATACACTTAGAAAGCTTGGAAAACTTGTGGGAGCTTAGAAGAATGATCGTAATATAAGCATTAACTGTTCTTGCTCCTTGGGGATCTTTTATAGGAAAGAGCCTCTTTTTCCGTTGAGGTCTATCATCCGATCGATGACTTACATCACCGATCACGATTCTAACGGCTTCGAATAGTCGGATTCGGGATTTGCGTCGCCATCGCTAACGGAAGACTATCACCGATCGCCAACAGCGGCGACCGGCATCGCCAGCCGATCGGGCCATTCTATTCTATTTGTCCCGCTTGGGCATGCGGTTTGGAGTCGACTCTCACCGCGACCGATAACCCCGGCCGATCGCAATGCCTTCCAACCTCTAATGTCATTTTAAGGGCCGCCGACCGACACCATGTTCCAATGATCACACCCCAAGTATGACTAATTCATACTTGAAAACATAACCTAAGCCTAGACTTAACCTTCTAGCTTCTCCATCAGCCTTGCGGCTCTAGGATTTCTCTGAGTCCACGACTCCATCCATGCGCTTGCCTTCAAAAGCTTCCTTCGGTTTCGTCATGCTTTGGGTTTCTTCTTTGCCAAAGTACGCTTGGACTTTATGCCGCCAAGACTACATGCTTGGACTTATGCTACTAAGACTTTCCTTTGGTCTTTCTTTTCCAAGGACTTCTTGGAATTTACGCCGCCAAGACTACATGCTTGGACTTACGCTGCCAAGACCTTTCCTTTGACTTCTCTTTGCCAAGATCACACTTGGACTTGTCTTTTACCAAGTCTTCATACTTGGATTTTCCTGTCACTTAAACATGTTTACAATTAGATCATAAAACATTGCCTAACTTAGATGATTATCCAAACATCAAAATATATAAATGCTTGGGGTATTGTTGCACCAACATAGTCTCCATGTCCTCTTCTTCTTCTTCAGATGAGGATGTAGAGGAGGCTCCCCCTTCACTAGAGCTTGATTCTTCATTTTCAGTGGAGGAGCAATCCGAGTCATCAAATGCCATCAATGCTAAGTTGGTGACAAATGTGTTCTCTTCCTCGGATGATGATGATGAGGAGGAGGAAGGATCATCCCAAGTCCTAGCTTTTAATGCTTTGGCCTTCCCCTTTTCCTTTGCCTTCTTCTCCTCCTCCTTTTTCTTCTTGCTTCCCTTTTTCTTCTTCTTTTCTTCTTTCTTTTTCCTCTCTTCCTTGCTCTTGTTTAGGAGGGGACAATTATCCCTTATGTGGCCCTCTCCTTGGCAATTGTAGCAAATGATTTTCCCCCTTGGTCTTCTATTCCTATCATTTGATTTGTTAAATCTAAAACCTTTTAATGCACGTCTTACCCTCCTTACCATATAGGCTTCTTCCGTGCTATCCATGGAGGAGGAGGAGGAAGCTTCGTCATCGGAGGAGGAGGGAATCTCTATCTTCTTCTTCCCCTTGTTTGCCAACAATGCTACTCCCCTTGAAGGTTGGATTCTAGGCTCTTCTTGTATACCTTCAAGCCTTGTTTCATGAAGCTCCATGGTTGAGAAGAATTCCTCCAAGGTGCTTACTTCTAAGTTCTTGGAGATATAAAATGAGTCCACCATGGAGCTCCATTTTGAGGATCGCGGAAAGGCATCTATAGCCTTCATAATCATATCCCGGTTTGATAGCTTCTCACCTACACTTGACAAACCGGTTATAATTTCCTTGAAACGAGAATGTAAAGAAATTACCTTTTCTCCCTTTTCTAGTTTAATGTTGTTGAGTTGGGAGAGGAGGAGATCTCTCCTTTCTAGCTTCGCCTTGGATGTGCCTTCATGAATCTCAATTAGCTTCTCCCACATCTCCTTGGCACTTAGGCATTCTCCTATTCGGTTGATCTCTTGTTGGGGGAGCACATTGAAGAGATGATGCTTGGCTTTTGAGTTTGCAAGGTGCTCTTCCCTTTGCTTTTTGGTCCACCTAGATTTCTCTATTGGCTTCCCTTCTTCATCCCTAGGCAAAACGAAACCGGATTCCATTGTAATCATAATATCAAAATCCGTTTCGAAAAATACCTCCATTCGCTTTTTCCACCAAGCGAATTCCCCTTCAAACTTTGGTGGTTGAATGTTGGAGTCGGCCATCTTTTGATGAAGTGCTTGTTGCGGCGGTTAGTCCTCGACAAGCGACTTGGCTCTGATACCACTTGTTGGGGATCGAAATGGCCAGCTAGAGGGGGTGAATAGCCCTCTTATGATGGATGTCGTAATTTGCTCGTCTACAATTAGATTAGCGCAAGCGGAAACAACAATACAAGCAAATTAAACAAATAAAGACAACACAAAAGAAATAGACAATGCTAACACAATGTCGTAACGTGGTTCACGGCTACGCCGCTAATCCACGGTCCCTGATTCGTCCTCGGTGAATCACTCCGCCAAAACCAATCCACTAATGGTCTCTCCTTTGCACCAAGCTAGGTGGAGGTAACCTTTACAATCAAGATCACTCTTCTTACAATAAGAATGGAGTAAAAGCAAGTAAGAAGAGTTTAGAACTTGTGGGACACTTGGAAAATCACTTAGAGCATAAGCATTAGGCTCCCAAGGCTCCATCCCCTTCCTTTTTATAGAGGAAGAGGGTTTCTTCCTGTTTACACAGGAGCAGTCGACTGATGCCCTCGATCAGTTGACTGGTCTTGTAGTCGTTGCCAAATAACGACCGCTTTCCATGTTGGATTCCATCCAACGGTATTGGTATCAGTCGACTGATGGCACCCATCAGTCAACTGATGTCAATCAGTTGAGTGCTCCGCGAGATCGACTCCATTTTGTGCCCGTGCACAGTGTCATCAATCGACTGCTCCCCTTGAGTAGTCGACTGATTAAGCCATCAGTCGACTGACCGTTGCCGGCAGTCAACTGATCAACTTGATCCAGCCACATTAAACCAGTCGATCGAACCATCGACTCAGAGCGGTCGACTGCCATGACATGGCATTCGACTGGTGTCGGGAAAACTCATCCGACACTTGGCCAAATGGCCAAGTTTCACCTAAGAGCTACCCCTTCCCGGGTTACATTGGCTCACTCACATCCCTCGGAGTCCCTCGCCTTCGACGTTCTCTTCGTTCGCGACCACGTCCCTCGGCAGCATCAGGCGCACGGCTCTGCAATCCTCCTTCACGTCTCTTGCCTCGAAGTCTACTTCCTCTGGCTTCACTCTGAGCTCCTCGTCCGGTGGTCCCTCGGATGCTCCAAGCGCACGACTTTCGTAAAGCTATCCTTTACCGACTCAAGGACCGAGTCATGAGATGTGAAACTCGCCATGACTCCATGTGCGAATTACTAAGTCCTGCACGACTTCAACACACATATCAAATCAACATAACAAACTAACTTAAACCCTTTTCCACACACATCAAAACCTAATCATGGCAAGAGATTGCCCTAACAGGCCGGAGGATGGCTGACGGCTGGAGCAGTTGGTCGGATGATGGTCGGTGGCTCGTGGCAAGTCGGCGAAAGCGAGGAGGTGGCGGCCAAATAAATTTGGGTGACACCAAGGAGTTCGGCACACCAGAGAGGAAGAGAGGAAGGTGGCTAGGGTTTCATAAACTCTAACTTGTCCATGAAATTTGTCTCAACCCTCTTACTTATAGAGAACGTATTTTTTGACCATCAAGAAACTTTCTCTCAACGGTTATTGGTTCTCAAGCAAAACTCGTTAACCCGCTCCATTAATTTAAGTTAAAATAAACCAAAACATGTTGGTATATTTTATGTTAAAATAAACCAAACCAATTTTGGTTCATTCGTTTAAAACAAACCAAATCCCTTTGCTTTATTTTCCACCATTGGATTAGAACCAAACCAATTTGGTTTATCCTTCATATCTTCAAAAGACTCGGTCCATCCATGCTTTCGATGCGACTGAAACAATTTCATGCTCGCTCCTTGTTTGGTCGAACCAAACCAAGTCTCTCTCGATAAGAGAATCCCATTCTCAAGATCGTTTTAAATCCTTCGGATAACACTCGTGGTGTGTGAGACCAAATAGGTTCCCGATTTATGTTAGTCATCTATATCTAACCATTAATTATAGAACGATCATGAGTGGCACCTAGTAGTACATCATGATCCCCAATTATTCGGAAAATCAACAGTTGACCCTAGAACAACTTTTGAAACCTTTCAGCAGCTACAGTGAGTCATGTCTCATTCCCTTCACTCATCTTATACCCACTTGGTTCGGGATATGGGCTATTGTGTCAGTAACCACTAGGCTGACTACATCACACCTAGCCCAAGTATCATTTTCTCATCCTATGGATTCTTGTTATTGCACATGTATCCAAGAGTACCATACTCTAAACATGTAATGCTTTGGTCAAAGACTTTAGTAACAATCCGACGAGTGGCCACAGGGTATACATCTCCTCGCAAGGAGTGGTGAATCCTTTGTAGGCTATTCAAACACCTTCGGACACTTCGACTTATATCCAACCATCCCAGGTCCACATCTCCTTGGAGATGCTTGCTAGATGTCAAAGCATAAGTCTCCATGACCAAGACGACTTGAATACCGTAAGTCGAAGGAACATCGCACTTAAACTGCAGTAAGAACTTCATTGATATATCCATATATGCAGAGAACCATATGAAGTCTTACAGCTGGTCACTCCAATGAACTAGTTACCATAACTAGCATCCACGGTTAACTCCGAACATCCTAATGTCTTCAGCAAGTAAGAAATAGCTGCTTGGATAAACCAAAGAGTATAATTTATGCTAGTCTCAACAGAATTGATGGTGTCCGAATGCATCAATTCATCGACTAGGGATAATTCCAATACATCACAATTACACATGTAGATTTACTCACTAGTTGTGATCCAATCACAAATTCTCTCATGCTATGAATCATATTGCAAACATTCAATAAATGAGATTAAGATCCAATCAAATACATGAAAATATGTACGCTCAAATAGTGAATCTTAATTTATCAAATAAATGGTACGACCATAAGGCGATTGCCTTAGGACACCTCTCATATTTAACTAAAAAACTCTCACTTGGCCTAATGCCAATCGCCACAATATCCAATACCATAAGCTCTAACATGACCCTCAAACTTACTTTGAGGTAAGGCCTTAGTTAAAGGGTCTGCTAAGTTTCTTTCAGTGGGAATATTCTCGATTTGTATTTCCTTCCTACTGATGATCTCTCTGATCAGATGATAGCGGCGAAGCACATGTTTGGATTGTTGATGAGACCACACCATGTTTAGAGATGAACTTCTTGATTCAAACTGCTTCCTAGAGCGATGAATGTAATTCCTCGGGCGAGTAATCCGTTATAGTATCTTGCTTGGAACTTTTCCAACTTATTGCGCCTCCATTCAAGGTTAATATGTACCCAAATTGAGACCTAGAATCATCTTTATCTGTCTGGAAGATGACATCTGTATACTCGTGTATTACTATATCCCCCTCTCCATATATTAGGAACACATCCTTAGTTCTTCTCAAATACTTAAGGATTGTCTTAACAGCCGCCTAATGATCCATTCCTGGATCAGACTGGTATCTGCTCATGACACTCAGAGCATACGATACATCGGGGCTCATACATAACATAACATACATGATAGATCCTATTTCGGATGCATAGGGGATCTTACTCATGCAAATCCTCTCGTCTTCTGTGTGCGGACACATAAACTTCGAAAGGTGTGTTGGTGCAGGGGCACTAGATAATCTTACCTATGTTTTGATATGGCAAAGATCCAAAGTTAAGGTCATATTGTTATCTCATGAGCTGAATTAAGTGTGTAGGAAATGGTTAAGCTAAGACGAAGGTCAGCGACACCCGGAGAATCCTGAGTCAGGAAACCGTGGTGGTCGGGTGACACCGAGGGAACTTTGTGGGAGTCGAAGAACCTAGGTAGAAGACCGGAAGCAAAGCGAAAGATCATAAAGGACTAGAGGTATGCTCGTGTGAGTGAGAGATGGTAAGGTTGTGTCCTCTGTACAGGGATGACCGTAGGCGGCGATCCAACTAAGACTTCCTGTGGAAGGTCTAGGTCAAGATCAGACGGTAAAGAACCATCATATTTACCATTTTCTGTGCTAACCTCTTATTGCAGGGAACTGGCCAGGCTGGCAGTGGACTGTTGGTAATTGGACAGTCGACGGATGCACATCAGTTGACTAATGGAAGGCATCAGTCGACTGATGGCGATGAATCAACCTTTTGCGCTAGGTCAAAATGGATAATGTTTGACGTGGCCACTATGCGATAAAATATGATACCACCTCGTGATCTGTTCCAAAAGATGAGGAGACTTATTCCATGGCAAAACTCTATAAAAGGAGGGGAGGACTCCAACCCAAACATCAATCAAGCTTATTCTTAAGTGCTCCTACAACGCCAAAGCTCCAACACCGTCATAACGTCAACGTGACTCCAAGCTTTCATCTTCTTTGTCGGCAGCAGCAGCAAGTATTTTTTTATTTACTATATTCGATCATGGTTTTAATCATAACAAGGTGAGGTAGGCTTGTTGCCTCATCCTCGTACTTTCGATTTTGTGATCGTTGTCTCCTACCTCCAACGAGGAGGAAACTTTATAGTGGATTGCCCCTTCATATGCGGTCAAGGATCATGGGGCCTTGGATTAGCAACCGGTGAGCTGTGAACCAAGTAAAAATAAACTTGTCTTGTTTATTTTTTCACTGTTCTTGCTTGTATATCGAACGAAAAGAAAAGTTTTACGCTCTCTATTCACCCCCCTCTAGCGACGCTTCTCGATCCAACAAGGTGTATCCCATGCCTGATGGGAATGAAACCTTTCTTGGATTCCGACATGCTAAATGACTAGCACTCGGTCTATATATGTAGACTGCGAAAGACCAAGCAACCGTTTTGATTTATCTCTATAGATTTTAATCCTGAGGATATAGGTCGCTTCTCCCAGGTATTTCATGGAGAATATTTTGGATAACCAAATTTTGACCGACTATAAGATAGATATATCATTTCTTATAAGTAATATATCATCGGCATACAACACTAGGAACATGACTGCAGTCCCACTAACCTTCTTGTACACATAGGGTTCGTCTGGATTTTGTGAGAAATCAAACCTTTTGATTGTCTCATCAAAACAGATATTCTAGCTCCTGGATGCTTACTTCAGTCCATATATGGACCGTCGAAGTTTGCATACCTTGGTTTTATCAACCGATGTGAAACCCTCGGGATGTATCATATACACGCCCTCGAGTAGGTTTCTATTAAGGAAAGTCATTTTCACATTCATCTGTCATATCTCATAGTCATAATGAGCTGCTATGGCCAGGAGCAATCGAATGGATTTAAGCATAGCTACTGGTAATAGGTCTCGTCATAATCAACACATTGCTTTTGACGATAGCCTTTCGCTACTAATCTAACCTTATAGGTAATCACATTACCATCCATGTCGATTTTCTTTTTGAAAACTCATTTGCACCCTATAGGCTTAATGCCCTCAAGTGGGTCCACCAAGTTCCAAACTTAATTTTCATACATGGAATCCATTTCCGACTTCATGGCTTCAAGTCATTTGTCCCTTTCTGAACTTTTCAAAACTTCTTCATAACTGATAGGCTCCTCATCATCAATGAGTAACATGTCGTTTGATTCACTTACGAGAAATCCATATCTCTCAGGAATGTTGCATGTTCTACTAGATCTATGAAGAAGTGGTGTTACAATAGGTTCAGGCGATGGCTCATCACTATGAGTTATCAGTTGTGGTGCTTGACCAGGTATCTCATCAATGTCTATTGGAGTCTCTTGAACCTCCTCAAGTTCAATGACACTCCCACTATTTTCTTGCAAGAGAAACTCTTTCTCTAGAAACACACATGCCTTGAAACAAACACCTTTTGTTCCACAAGATGATAGAATTAGTAACCCTTCATTTCCTTAGGGTATCCAATAAATAGACATTTATCAGACTTAGCATCCAATTTGTCTAATACAGTCCGCTTCACATAAGCAGGACAACCTCATATCTTCAAGTAAGACAAATGAGGTTTCTTACTATTCCATATCTCATATGGAGTAGTAGAGACTACCTTGGTCGGGACTCTTTTTAGCAAGTAAACAGTTGTCTGAAGTGCATAGCCCCAAAAGGACTTAAAAATATTCGCATGATTCATCATCGACCTAACCATGTCCAACAAGGTTTGTTAGGACCTGTGTGCCCGCTAGAGGGGGGGGGTGAATAGTGATTCATTGTTCGATGATGGAATTTGATCGTTCATGTCTACAAATTGTGTTAGCATAGCGGAAATAGAAATAATACAATATTAAATGTACAAATACAATCACAACATAAAATGTAACGTGGTTCGGAACTGTATGGTTTCTACTCCACGGATTGGGCTATAAAAGCCCTAGCGATGCAAACACACACCACTAATCCAATAAACTCCTTCTCGACAACAAGTCGGAGGCGGAGAAACCTCATACAGTGATTACAATAGTTATATTAAGCGAATACAAAATGAATACAACAAAATATGTAAAGTGAACTTTACAAATGAGCTTTTTGAAGCTTGCTTGTTTGGTTGCTTGAGTTGCACTTGGAGACCCTGAATTGCAGCAGCAAATCACCCCAAAACTCCTCAAAGAACCATAGCCAAAACCTTCCCTTCGTACTCCTTTTTAAACCTGTAACTCGGGCTGATTTTCGCCTAGCAATCGACTGATCGAGACCATCAGTCGACTGCTCCTATAGTCGTTGTCTCACAACAGCATGAACCATGTTGGATAAGTTCCAAAGGATAGACCATCAGTCGACTGATCAAACACATCAGTTGACTGATTGAGTCATCACTCTACTGTCAAACCCTAATAGTCGACTCGGGAACTTTCTGTCCCCGAATTCCCAAACATCAGTCGACTGATCTCCAAATCAATCGACTGATCATGCCATCAATCGACTACCCAATACTGGCTGTCAACTGCTCGGCCAGTTCGTATAGTCGAACTCTAGTCGACTCCCATCAGTCGACTAAGCATAGTTCCAGTCGACTAATACACCTCAAACATGAGGTTTTACCCCAAGTATGATGCCCTAATACTTGCTAGACCACCCTTAGCCTAGACCTAAGCCTTCTAGCCACCTCTGTCAGCCTCACGCCTATCGGATCCCTCTAAGTCATCCATGACTTGTTCATCCATACACTAGCCTTCAGGTGCTTCCATCAGATATTGTCATGCTAACATGGTCTATACCGCCAAGGCACATTGAGCTTATGCTTCCAAGACTCTGCTTGGACTTTACGTCGCCAACCATTGGACTTATACTGCCAAGACTCCACCCTTGGACTTTACACAACCAATATCACCCCTTGGACTTCCCTTGCCAACCCATTTTGGACTTTCCATTTGCCAAGACTCAAGCTTGGATTTCACTTACCAAGACCCATGCTTGGACTTTCCTTGTCAAGTACCCATGACTTGGACTTTTCCCTTACCAAGACTTATGCTTGGACTTTCCATGCCAAGTACCCATGACTTAGACTTTTCCCATGACAATGGTCAAACCATCATCAAACATCAAAACATGACCTGGGTCGATTGCACCAACAATCTCCCCAACACATTGTCAATGTCAAACATCAAAACACTACTTGAGTCAAACTCGAGTCTTGTCAATCGTGACTTGGGCCGATTGCACCAATAATCCCCCCCTTTTTGATGATTGAAAAAAACCAAACACCTTTGAGTTAGGCCTAAACCCTAACTCAAATCTCCTTACCAATTATCCCAAATTGGTAGTCTCACTTTCTCTGCCTTTTTGACATACATCAAAAAGGTTCTCCCCAAGGAGGCCAATGTCTCATATCCTAATGAGATCTTACAATCTCTCCCTTGGTCCAAAAACAACTAGGATGCCTACAGTCATCCTAGTGATAAGTCTCATGTCACTTAAGAGAGGCAATCCTAACTTCTCCAAAATTCTCCACATTCTCCCCCTTAAAGGAAGAATATACATCCATCATCCCAAGATGGATAACCTCCCCCTAAAGGCTTGCTCCCCCTTGACCATTGCACCAATAATGTCCTTGGGAAGTCCCTAAGCCTATACGCACTCTAAACCATAAAAAATAAAGTTAAAAGTTCAACATTGAACTTTCCCACACCTTAAAATTGATACACACCCTAACAACTCTCCTAATCCATATCCAATGGATTTTCACCCTTTCTAGTGTTTTCCAAAGCATATCTTAGGGTTAGGAGCAGTTAGAAAATACTAACATAGCTGAAACATGGGTTAAACATCCTTGTTTACTCGAAATCAGCTCTGGCAGTCAACTCTGATAGTATTCAGTCGACTGCCCTATACATCAGTCGGCTACCATCAAGCGACAGTCGACTGATAACTAAAATTTTTGAATTTCAATTATCAGAAATGAACTTTGGAAAAACATAAGTAATTCTTTGTATTTTGAAAAATCATGAAAAATTATACGTACATTACCTATACACAATACAATGGGTGAAAAATATATGAAAAATAATTTACCCATAAAATAGTGAAATTGATACAAAGTTCAAAAGTGAAGAAAAACTTCAATGTTTGAGCTAACTTTGTATCAACATCATCAATGGTGACATCTATCAAAAGATAGATTGCACTAAGGTTTTTCAAATTGTTTTAAAACCTTATATTGGATCATGTTCTTTGGGCTCAATGTACATGGCTTGAACATAAGCTTTCCCAATGATCCACCAATGATATAGAATGAGTTTGAGTTCATCTAGATGCAAAAACTATGCATCTTGAACTTAACTCATTTCCTATCATCTCACATGTGTCTAGGGTGTATCAATACACATACATATCAATGTAATGTGAGATGTGAGTTTTGTTCTCCTAAACTAGGGTTTCATGCATTTTTCTAAGGCAACACTACTTGATTCCCTTATACATGAGACTTCAAGTCACGCCATAGTCCTTAAATCAATTTTAATTACTTTAAATGCATGAATGATCATGACATAATTGATAACATAAATAAACATGGCCAATGATCATGATGTCATGACATGTGATATAATCTAAATATACATGACATTAAAAGACAAACCCTAAGCATAATCATGACAATTATATGATTTAAATGAATATTATGTCATGACATGTTATATGGCAAATCAAGCATGGCAAATAAAATGTAAAGGTATATAATACCTAAATTTTAATATTAGTTGCCATTTGATATTATTAAACTCATTTTGCCATATTATTAGCTTATCCCAAGTGTGCCAAAAACCCAAAATGGCACATCTCAACCTCTAAACCTAAATTGTGCCAATTTGATAGATTTTTCAACTTCCATAAATTACATTGGCACATCCTAAGATCTTTTAGGATTATAATCAAAACACATTTCCAAGGTAACCATAACCTTGAAAATGACTTAAAGTGCCACCTTTACCATGGTTAGGTTAGCTACCCATCCATTTAAAGTTGGCACAACCTAACCCATTTAGCATGAATCGATTGATGCACACAAATGCGACCTCAAATCTCGCGGTGGAGACCGTCAAGGACTCGAAGTGCGTGCTCACGCTCAACGCCTGCAAGTGCACGGATGTCATCAAGTAATAAAGAATATTGATCCCACAGGGATTGAGATTTCAAGTATCGATTTTTCCAGTGGATGTGTTGTTGTTCGGATTGGTAATCTGAGGGTTCACGAATGAGAGGTCGTTAGTGGTCTGAACTCAGTACGGTGTCACACGAAAGAAGATAAAAGATTGCTACGAGGATTTGAATGGGATTCTAGGACTTCGGTTTCATTTGTGTGTCGTAGAACATGCTATCAATCGAATGTATCCAGATTTTCTAGCTAGGGTTTTGTGGAAAGGACATCATACACTATGGTAAGAGGATGCCGAATCGATCCCTGCGACGAGCCAGAAACGAGACACGTTACTGACTCTATCGCATCCTTCTATCCATAGTTGTAGGCGATGAGGCCAACCTATAGGTTCCTCCTAATATCCCCTAAATCTTAGATACGAGGAATGTCACTCCTCGTATCGTCTACACACAAAAGATAGAAAACCAAAACACAAAGCTATAGATCTAAACAATCATTCAACTGCAAATAGATTTCAAGAACGGAAACATATTTGAAATAGGAATGTTCTACTCAACACAAACTACTCTCTAATCCTAGAATTGGAGAATCTACTCAATGAATACGAGAAGAGAGTTACAATACATTATAGAATTCATGAGTAAAACGATAAATGTGCAAGAAATATGAATTACAATGTAATTGCAACTCATCCCTCTGGCATTGTGGTGCAGATCTTGATCCTCGAGTGGTTCTCTCCTCCCCCGATGCGAGTTCCCGAAGCTTTTTAGGGCTTTAGATTGTCGTCCCGACTGGCGTACCCCCCTCAGGGTTTGTACGGAGCTTTCCTTATATAGACATCACGCTAGATCGCTGTGAAATCTAGAAAAAACCCTAGTCACATCAAATCGCTTGGCCGCCACACGACCATGTGAAAATACAC
The DNA here is from genome assembly GCA_025175895.1 of Wurfbainia villosa. Lineage (NCBI taxonomy): Eukaryota > Viridiplantae > Streptophyta > Magnoliopsida > Zingiberales > Zingiberaceae > Wurfbainia > Wurfbainia villosa. Next base: position 19,391,341 of record CM046004.1, on the reverse strand, counting down.
GGCCTGGCCGTGTGTCGGGCCGTGGCGGCCATTTTTGCTTTCTAAACACGGTCGTGTGTAGGCACACGCCCTAGCAGTGTTCCCTTCTGCGTCCAACTACCAAATGTCTTCTTTTTGCTCTGAAAGTGCGTTGTTATCCCCACGAAATGCTATCCTGCACACAAAAGTATACAGAGAAGATCTCCGAACTAGAAAACAGGAAATACATGGAAAACAAAGTAAAATATGCATGAAACCAATATAAAATGAGATGAGATGTGAGCGAAAACTACTCCTAAACCCCTATAAGTTTTGCTCACATTAATTCCCCCAAACTTAAGTGTTTGCTTTTCCTAAAGCAAACCTCAGTGCCATGAAATTTTAAAAGGTATTGTTCCATACTTAGCATGTTAACTAGATTTATCAAGTGGTATTTACAATCAAATCAAAATAGATATCTTCTAGAAATTCACTAAGTTAGCTCCTCGTGCTCGTGCTAAGTGAATCTTCTTAGGGGATACTCGTTCCATGGTGAGTTAAGTCGTCATCCTATAGCTTTCCTAAGATCTCCAGCTCTTAGGCACTTACCTGCCCAAAGACAGGGTCGTTCCCTAGATCTAACACAAAGTCTCAAAGGCATGCTCGGTATTGAGAGAAATTGGTAGGTGTTTCCCCAGTAACCTAACTCGGTCTCAAAGGGGCACCTAACCATTTCCACCCACGACAACTATTTTTTTTATCTCTCATAATCTCTTTTTCATTTTTCTTTTCTTTTTCATTTCTTTTTCTCCCGCTCTCTCTTTCTCTCTTCTTTTTTTTCTCTTTTATTTCTCGACTCACTAGGATTTTGATTTTTCCGAATGGGCTTACACAATACGAGCATCTCCAGTAACTAAAATACTAAACTTAGGGTCACCTGTGGATTCCAAAGTACTAGACTACTTAGATGAATCATAACTAGGTATGTACTAGATTCTCCCTTTCAGAATGTTCGACATGTGCAGGTGTAAAAATAAAAGCTAACCAGTGCAAGTATAGAACATTCATTAGAGCAAATAAAATAAAATATCATGAGATATATAAAGTTAAGCTACCTATGGGAACAACTCATTAAAGTAACTTTAAAAATACTACTGAGGCAGCTTAAAGATAGCCAAGACTAAATGTAGGAAGAAACTAAACACACTATGCATGAATAAATGAATGCTAACTAAAATGATTAAGAAGAAACCACTGCTAGAAACAAAACAAAACTTGGGGTCCCCCCCCAGACTTAAGTGAAGCATACCTCTAGTATGGTGGACGAGGTGAAAAGTCTGGTAGCCTTGGCATCTCGAGATCCTGGGAGAATCTGCTGCTGAGCCGCTGATGCCATATGTACATGTGGTCGATCTGAGACCTGGTGGATGCAGCGGTTGCTCGGTGCTCCTCCTCCCTAGCCCACTGTGCCTGATGGGCTCGCATATGCTTCCGCATCTCTTGGTGGTAGGTGGCCTCCGCCTGGCGACGGGTAGCCTCCTCCTGGAAGTAGACGCGAGCCTTATTGTAGAACTTCTCGGCACAATGAAAGTGCTCTCGGATGCCCTAAAACTCCGCCTGCATATAGGCGCTCTACTCCTTCCATCACTTCCTCTGTGTCTGCTGCTTGACATATATGTCGTCGAGGCGCAATCGGAACTCCAAAAAATCATAGCTAGATGTACCTACATCCTGCTCAAAAGTAGAAAAATGTGGCAGTGCAAGTGCAGGCTCATGTCGACGTGGACTAGGTGGACTCCTATGCATGTGTGGACTGGAGGGAGCGTGATGCAAAGGGGGAGAGATGGGCACCGATGTGGATGGTCCCTCATATGGTGGGGACTCCACTATCAGGTCTAAACACCAGTTGGCGCGTGTGGTGATGGTGGTACGATCAGGGTCGGGGAGCCTAAGGGTCGTCAGGTTTTTCCTTACAAAGCATAAGGAGTGTCCCTCTCTTATACTCATCTTCATGGCCATACACACTCCCAAGTTGATCCTAGAGCTCCCCTATATGCTATCTAGTGCAGTGTAGTCATACCCCATCCTATGGCAAATGTGGGTAAGCAGGCCCCCCACATTAATCTCTCCTCTCGCTCCTTTTCCCATTTTCACTAAGTGTCTAATGAAATGGGACCCTACATCGATGCTACTCCTTTCTTGTAGCATGTCTCATAGGCAAAGAAGCTCGCTAGCTCTGACTACACCGTCACTCTCCCCACAACCAAAAATAGTGCTTTCCATGATTCGGTGGAGGTATCGAAAAATGGAGTTTTGGAGGTGTGATGCTTTGGCCCTAGAAGGGTCGTAAGCGTGCTCTCCTATCAATTCTGTCCAAAAGATTCGAGAGTTGAACCCTATAGGAGTTCTTTTCTCTCCCCCACTCGGCAAGCCAAAGCATGAGTTCCATTAGTGTAGTGTTCATTCATGCTCAATGTTAAATATCCAAAAGGTAATCCTATCCTCTTTGCTCTCTCTACCCGTTAAAATTTCAGCTTCTAAAGAACTTAAAAATTTCAAAACTATCCTAGGGTAGGTTGGGTGTCTTATCCCCATTATCTCTCCCCACCCTATTTTTGCAAATAGGGCTTGAATGTCACCCAACAACCCTAAGGACTCTAGTAAATCATCATCAAGATACCTAGTTGCAGTGATTTTATGAGTAGAAAGCATGTTATATCTATCCCTATGCTCGTTGTTGCGAAAAAGAAGGGCTGGAAGAGCGTTACCCTCTTCCAGAGCTTGAGGGGTGTCAGTTCTCCTTGCTCGTCGTTCCGAAGCACCAGATCGAGATACCACTTGCTTAGTCCTCCTCATCCTTGCTTCTTTTCACTTCTTTGAAGGTTGGAAAAGCTTCTAGGTGGTGGGGATGAAGGATCAACATGGCTAGGGCAAGAAAAATCAAAACACACGGTGCATTTGGGGTGAAAATGCACGACATGCCCTTTTTAACCTCGCGCAATACGGCCGTGTGAAAACACACGGCCAGGCCATGTGCGCCTCGGGTTGGTCGGGCACAACAGTGGGAAAACACACGACCAGGCCGTGTGTCCCATATTTCTCTCCTTTTGTACACAACGGTCCAAATTTTATCACACGCTTTGCCGTGTAAGCTAAAATTGATTTTTATTTTTACCTAGCAAGTTCTTTCTATTCCTAATGCTAAACGAAATGGAAATCAAAGTTCAAATTGACCAAATGAATGCAATACAATCGAAAGAAAACCTAATAACTAAACTTGGGTTGCCTCCCAAGAAGCGCTTTGTTTAAGGTCATTTAGCTCGACCACACTCCATTATCAACTTGGCTCTGGAGGTTCTGTGAACCTCCATTCATCCGTCTCGAGAACTTTATATACGGTTTCCACCTTAGCTCTAGCTGGAATCACGTACTTCCCTAATGCGGGTCTGTAACTTCCCGAACCAACAGGCTCAAATTTCATCTCATCCTCTCCCACTTTTAACGTCAGCTTGTGATTCCTTACATCAATGATCATTCCGACAGTTGTTAAAAATGGTCGCCCAAGGATGACAGGTATCTTTGGATCCTTTTCCATCTCCATGACCACAAAGTCAGTTGGAAGTGTAAAGTTCCCCACCTTTGTAAGCACATCTTCTAGAATCCCCAGGGGGTATCGGTATGTGTGGTCAGCCAATTGCAATGTCATAGTAGTGAATTTTAAATTTCCTAACCCTAGCATTTTGCATAAGGTATAGGGCATCAGGCTTACAATTGCGCCCAAGTCATAGAAGGCTTTGCTAATCAGGGTCGTCCCTATATAACATGGAATATAGAAGCTCCTCGGATCTTTTAGTTTCTGAGTAGTCTCGTTCCGGAGATAAGTGCTTGATTCCTCCGTGAGGGCCACTGTTTCAGTCTTTTCAACCTTCCTACGATGCCCCAGAATATCTTTCATGAATCTTGCGAACTGGGGCATTTGGTGCAGTGTTTTGAGTATCGATACCTCTACTGAGATCGACTTCAGCATGTCCAAAAATTTACCAAACTCAGCGTCCTTCTTTGCATTAGTCAACTGCTGTGGGAATGGTACAGTAAGGGGTGGTTGAGTTTTTGCAGCAGGTTCTCAATTTATTTCTCTGGCCTCTTCCTTCTCGATCTCTCTCAAAGGTTCCTGCATTTTGGGTCTTAGCCCCTCTTCAACAATCGACCGACCTGGCATCTCTTTCAGAACCCTCCCACTTCGCAGCATCACTGCCTTGCACTGCTCTACTGGATTAACCTCTGCCTTTCCTAGTAGCTTCCCTGGTACCCTGGAGATATGGTTTGCAATCTGAGCTACTTGAATATCTAGTGACTTATGCTTGTTTCAAAGATCCCTTACAGATGATCCTAACTCCTCGATCATCGTATTTGTCTGCGAATGTCGCCGCTAAAATTCAATATTCACCTCCCGTTGCATTTGAATGAAGCTCTCTAGCATATTCTCCAGACGGGTGTCAGGCGACTGTGGCTGCCCATTTCTTCCCGATTGTTGGAAACTTCCCGAATTATTCCTATAGGAAAATTTTGGGCGGTTCCTCCATCCGAGATTGGAAGTGTTGGAGTATGGGTTATTGGTCTTTCGATTTAGGTCGCCAACTGCATCACAATGCTCAATCTGCTCTTTTGGGCTACCCTGCCCTCCACAGTAGTCCTCTCGATACACTGCTAGGTGGTCCATAGAGTTGATAACATATCATCCCGCTGCAGGAGCTGGGTGACTATGTTCGGAAGCCCATTGATGGTGGTTCTGGGCCACCTCTTCTATCAGCTCATCTGCTTCCTCGATAGTCTTGTTCATAAATGCTCCTCCTGTGGCAGAATCGAGGGAGATCTTTGTGGCGTACGTGATCCCATTGTAGAAGATGTTGATCACCAGCCACCTTTCCAGTCCATGGTGGGGGCATTGGTAAAGTAGCCCCTTGTAGCGATCCCAAGCTTCAAATAGGGACTCCCCCTCCTTCTGACGAAAGCTTGTGATCAGATGGCGCATGTGAGTAGTTTTTATTGGTGGGAATTATTTGTTCAAGAACCATTGCTCACATTGCTCCCATGTAGTAATGCTTCTGGAAGGCAGGGAGTGAAGTCATGCCTTAGCCTTATCCCGCAATGAGAATGGGAATAGGCTCAGGCGGATCGCGTCTGCAGGGACTCCATTTATCTTCATTGTCGGGCAAATTTCCAAGAATGACTCCAGGTGCCGGTTCGAGTCTTCAGTCTGGACCATATGTATGAGTTTTGGCTTCAGTTCAAAGTTGTCTGTCAAAATGGATGATCCAGCTATACTCGGCCTAAATCCTCTAGCACAAGGAGCTATGTAATCCCGCAAGGGTCGGCTACCTATATTCTCTTCGGATGCAGCTTGGTCCTCCATCCTCTTCTGTTCGACTTTCCGGCGATGATAGGTTCATTCGATTTCTAAATCGATCAGAATCAGGCCTTCCGATCCTAAGCGTCTAAGCATACGGAGAACCGAGCCACAAAATTAGGAGTATTTACCTAAGGTTTAGAAACAGGAAATAAACTAATCTAGCTAACTAAATCGAAGAGCAAATAAGAAATAGAGAATCACTGCTAAAATAAAATAAAAACTAAATCTAGATATGGAAAATATAAAAATTCAATTAAAATAAAAATAAAAATAAGAAAGTAAATAAATCTAACCTAAGTCCGATCCAACTATCCACTTTCTTGATTCGATATCAAATCAATCAGTCACCGACAATGGCGCCAAAAACTTAATGCACACAAATGCGACCTCAAATCTCGTGACGGAGACCGTCAAGGACTCGAAGTGTGCGCTCACGCTCAACACCCACAAGTGCACGGATGTCATCAAGTAATAAAGAATATCAATCCCATAGGGACTGAGATTTTGACTATCAGTTTGTCCAGTGGATGTGTTGTTGTTCGGATTGGTATTCTGAGGGTTCACGAATGAGAAGTCATCAGTGGTCTGAACTCAGTATAGTGTCACATGGAAGAAGAGAAAAGGTTGCTACAAGGATTTGAATGGGATTCTAGGACTTCGGTTTCATTTGTGTGTCACAGAACATGCTATCAATCGAATGTATCTAGATTTTCTAGCTTGGGTTTTGTGGAAAAGACATCATACACTATGGTACGAGGATGTCGAATCGATCCCTGCGACGAGCCAGAAACGAGACACGTTACTGACTCTATCGCATCCTTCTATCCATAGTTGTAGGCGATGAGGCCAACCTATAGGTTCCTCCTAATATCCCCTAAATCTTAGATACGAGGAATGTCACTCCTCGTATCGTCTACACACAAAAGATAGAAAACCAAAACACAAAGCTATAGATCTAAACAATCATTCAACTGCAAATAGATTTCAAGAACGGAAACATATTTGAAATAGGAATGTTCTACTCAACACAAACTACTCTCTAATCCTTGAATTGGAGAATATACTCCATGAATACGAGAAGAGAGTCACAATACATTATAGAATTCATGAGTAAAACGATAAACGTGCAAGAAATATGAATTTCAATGTAATTGCAGCTCTTCCCTCTGGCATTGTGGTGTAGATCTTGATCCTCGAGCGGCTCTCTCCTTCCCCGATATGAGTTTTCGAAACTTTTTAGCGCTTTGGAGTGCTGTCTCGGTCGACGTGCCCCCCTCCGGGTTTGGGCGGAGCTTTCCTTATATAGACATTATGCTGGATCGATGCGAAATCTGAAAAAAAATCTAGTCATGTCAAATCGCTTGGCCGCCACACGGCCGTGTGAAAACACATGACATGGTTGTGTGTCAGGCTGTGGCGGCCGTTTTAACCTTCTGAACACGGTCGTGTGTCGGCACACACCCTGGCCGTGTTCCTTTCTGTGTCCAGCTGCCAAATGTCTTCTTTTTGCTCCGAAAGTGCATCGTTATCCCCACGAAATGCTATCCTGCACACAAAAGTATACATAGGAGATCTTCAAACTTGAAAATAGGAAATCCATGGAAAACAAAGTAAAATATGGATGAAACCAATATAAAATGAGATGAGATATGGGCAAAAACTACTCCTAAAATCCTTTATGTTTGCTCACATCATCGATCACATTCCTAGAAACCCAATACCTATTGGAGCTCCTTGGGTTTACTAGGTATTCGCTAGGGATAACTTCCCTAGATACCCTCCTAATGACCCTCCTAGGCTTAGAAGCCTTCGTCATTTGGGTCTTACCTAGGTTAACTCGAGGGGTAACTCCCCTTGTAATCTTCTTAATGTCTTCCCTAGGTTTCTTTGAAACCTTAGCCACTAAGCACCTACCTTGGTCAACCTTAGGGATGACTTCCCTATTGACCTTGGCTTTCGTAGACCTAACTTGAGTTCCATAATCGAATGGAATAGTGTGATAGGTCTTTTTGGGCTTAAGTTTGCCCTTGGATGGTTCTTGCTTCCTAGGCCTTTGGCTTTGACTCCTTGACCCTAGATTTTGACTATTTGACCCTTGTATTTGATTTTGCATTTTCTTAAGAGTCTTTTTCATTTTCTCAAGCCTTAACCTCAAGGCTTGGTTTTCCAACTCTAGTTGCCCAATTTTTGAATTTATGTTTAATCTTTGGGTATTTTTCCATTTCTTGGCATATATCTACCCTTCTTAGGGTTAATGCCTAAATGATCTTCAATTTTCCTAATACTTGCCTTAGGTAGAATATTTTTAGGGACATTAGTCCCAAATTTCTCCTTATTTCTAAGATTTACATGTTTATCTCCTAAACAATAAAATCTATTATTTCTATTAGCATGCTTCTCATGATGAATTGCAAGTAAATTAAAAGCATGCTTTTGCCTATAACTTAAAGAATGAGCATTATTTAAATATACCTTAGGGTTTGCTTTAAAAGCTCCCCCTACATGTGATGCTCCTTCCTTGCCTTTGCTTTCCTTCTTCCTAGGGCATTGACTCCTATAATGGCCTTATTGTTGACATTTGAAGCACACCACATGCTCCTTACTTTTAATTGTCGGAGGTCTAGCTTCCTTTGACTTCTCTTGACTTTTAGGCACCGGTGGAGTCTTTTTAACCTTCTTTGGGAACTTGATCTTGTAGTGCCCATATTCCCTACACTCAAAGCACATTATATGAATTTTATTTTGAAATGATGTGCTTGAGTACCTAGGGTGGTGGTCGGTGCCGGAGTTGATTCTTCATCTCCTCGACCGGAAGTAGATGGCTCTTCTTCTTGCTTTGGCATGGAAGGTGATCTCTCCTCCCCCTCAATCCTAGAGGTGGAGGCTTCTTCTGATTCTTCTACTTCATCTTCCACCAATCCGGAAGTTGACTCCTCACTTCCTTGTGAGGATGAGCTTTCTTCCTCTTGTGCCGAGTGAGACTCCTCATGGAATCTTGCCAACTTGCTCCATAGCTCCTTGGCATCCATGTAATCCCCTAGCTTGCACAAAATGTCATTAGGGATCAAATCAATAATAAATTTTACTACCTTCTTGTTTTTCTTGAATCCTTGGAGTTGTTCCTCATTCCATCTCTTCATCTTGAGGAAACCTTCCTTTGGTTCTCTAGGATATTCAAATCCTTCCATCAAAGTGAACCACTCTTCGATATCCTTCATCATCATGAAGTCTTCAATCCTCACCTTCCATTGATTGAAGCCTTCTCATCCATAAAGCACATACAGGACCGATGTGTTGGTGTCTCATCCTAATTGTTCTTCGAACTCCATCTTCTTCCACTAGTGGTGCTTGCTTGGTTGTTAATCCTTGAAGAGCGGTCTCGCTCTGATACCACTTGTTAGGACCTATGCGGCCGCTAGAGGGGGGGGTGAATAGCGATTCGTTGTTCGATGATGGAATTTGATCGTTCGTGTCTACAAATCGAGTTAGCGTAGAGGAAATAGAAATAATACAATATAAAATGTACAAACACAATCACAACATGAGATGTAACATGGTTCGGAACCGTATGGTTCCTACTCCACGGATTGGGCTCCAAAAACCCTAGCGATGCAAACACACACCACTAATCCAATAAACTCCTTCTCGACAACAAGTCGGAGGCGGAGAAATCTCATACAGTGATTACAAATGTAATACTAAGCAAATACAAAATGAATAAAACAATCTATGTAAAGAGAACTTTGTTGGTGCAATCGACCCAGGTCACGATTGACCAGACTCGAGTTTGACTCGAGAGATGTTTTGATGTTCGACAAAAATATATGACAATATAATTTTCATGGGAAAGTCTAAGTCATGAGTACTTGGCATGTAAAGTCCAAGCATGGGTCTTGGCAAGGTAAAGTCCAAGCATGGGCCTTGGCAAGGAAAAGTCCAAGCATGGGTCTTGGCATGGAAAGTCCAACATGGATTGGCAAGGGAAAGTCCAATCTTGAGTCTTGGCATTTGAGAAGTCCAAGGGATTTGATATTGGCAGTGTAAAGTCCAAGCGGGAGTCTTGGCAGCATAAGTCCAATGGTTGGCGACGTAAAGTCCAAACGGAGTATTGGCAGCATAAGTCCAATGTGTCTTGGCGGTGTAAACATTGTTAGCATGACATAGCTGATGGAAGCACATGAAGGCTAGCGCAATGGATGAACAAGTCATGGATGACTTGGAGGGATCCGAGAGGCGTGAGGTTGATGGAGGTGGCTAGAAGGCTTAGGTCTAGACTATGGGTAGTTTAGCAAGTATGGGGGAACCATACTTGGGTTAAACCTCATGTTTGAGGTTAAAACCTCATGTTTGAGGTGTCCCAGTCGACTGGTGCCATATGGAAGTCGACTGGTGTGAGTCAACTAGGGTTTGACTGTGGGAATTACCCTAGCAGTCGACTGCCAACCTATGGAAGTCGACTGATTGGTCGAGCAGTCGACTGATCATGTGATCAGTTGACTGGTGCTCGGTTTTTCGAGCACAGAATGGAGTCTGACTCGACTGCTGGGGTTAGCAATCGAGTGGAGGCTCTATCAGTCAACTGATGGTCATAATCAGTCGACTGATGATGGATGCGTTGAATCTTTCCAGCGTGGATCTAGCTGCTGTCTCACGATAACAGTGGCATCAGTCGACTGATGGTCCTGAGCAGTCGACTGATCAATATTTTCCAACACAGGTTGAAGCTTTAAATGGAGCTCATGAAGGAGGAAAAAGCATCCAATTCTTGAGAGCTTTTTGGGCGATTTGTTGCTGTAAATCAGGTCTCCAAGTGCAAGTCAAGCAACCAAGCAATCAAAAGCAAGTGTTGTAAAGTTTTTCTTTACTTGTCTTTCGTATTTACATTGTATATTGCTTGTATTTCATTCTTGCTGTTGTAAGATCATTTGTACGAGGTTTCTCCACCTTCGACTTGTGTCGAGAAGGAGTTATTGTGATTAGTAGTGCGTGTTTGCATTGCTAGGTCTTTTAGAGCCCGATCCGTGGAGTAGGAATCGTTCGGTTTCGAACCACGTTACATCTCGTGTATATCGTGTTGTGTTTGTTCTTGTTGTATTTTATTGTATATTCCAATGCATACTAACAAGATTGTAGATAAGCAAACGCGAACAAATTCCATCGTACGAGCACATCGCTATTCACCCCCCCCTCTAGCATTCCAATTATCTCCTACAAACTTTACAAATGAGCTTTTTGATGCTTGCTTGTTTGGTTGCTTGAGTTGCACTTGGAGACCCTGAATTGCATTAGCAAATCGCCCCAAAACTCCTCAAAGAACCATAGCCAAAACCTTCCCTTCGTGATCCTTTTAAACTGTAACTCGGGCTAATTTTTGCCTAGCAGTCGACTGATCGAGACCATCAGTCGACTTCTCCTGTAGTCGCTGTCTCACAACGACATGAGCCACATTGGATAAGTTCCAACGGATAGACCATCAGTCAACTGATCATACACATTAGTCGACTGATTGAGTCATCACTCGACTATCAAACTCTAACAGTCGACTCGGGAACTTTCTGTCCCCGAATTCCCGAACATCAGTTGACTGATCATGCCATCAGTTAACTGCCCAATGCTGGTAGTTGACTGCTAGGCCAGTTCCTGCAGTCGAACTCTAGTCGACTCCCATCAATCGACTGACTATAGTCCCAGTCGACTGATACATCTCAAACATGGGATTTTACCCCAAGTATGATACCCTCATACTGTTAGGACCTGTGCGCCCGCTAGAGGGGGTGAATAGCGCGTCATTGTTCGCTCAGAATTTGATCGCGTACTTGTCTACAACACTTGTTATATGCAGCGGAAATAATAACAATAAAACAAATACAACAAAAACACAAGCACAACACCAAATATAACGTGGTTTGGAACCGTATGGTTCCTACTCAAATTGAGCTTAAATGAGCTTTTGTGATGCACACGCAACCACTAATCAATAATACTCCTTCTCGACAACATGTCAGAGGTGGAGAAACCTCGTACAATGAATTACAATAGTAATAAAAATAAATACAAGAGAATACAAGTAAACTACACAAATACAAATAAAGAAACACTTTACAATTGTGAACTTGGATGCTTGCTTTGTTATTGCTTGAACTTCACTTGAAGACCCTAATTTGCACCAGCAAATCGCTTCAAATCGTCCAAGAAACCAATGGTGAAAACCTCCTACACGAGCTCCCTTTAAAGCTTCTCTTTGAGCTAGATTCTGCCTAGCAGTCGACTGATCGGGACCATCAGTCGACTGCTCTTGTAGCCATTGTCTCACAATGACATGAGCCACGCTAGATAAGTTCCAATGGATAGATCATCAGTCGACTGATCGAGTCATCACTCGACTGTCAAACCCTAACAGTCGACTTGGGAACCTTTTGTGTCCAAATGCCCGACCAGCAGTCGATTGATCTCCATATCACGATCGCCGCCATCACATCGTACTATCGATCCCGATCGCGCCCAATAATGACAACTAGTCTAATTCCTATAGTCGAACTCTAGTCGACTCACATCAGTCGACTGATACACCTCAAACATGAGGTTTTAACCCCAAGTATGGTGCCCCCATACTTGCTAGACCACCCTTAGCCTAAACCTAAGCCCTCTAGCCACCTCCGTCAGTCTCACGCCTATCGGATCCCTCCAAGTCATCCATGACTTGTTCATCCATACGCTAGCCTTCAGGCACTTCCATCAGCTATTGTCGTGCTAATGTGGCCTATACCGCCAAGGCACATTGGGCATATGCTGCCAAGACTCTGCTTGTACTTTACGTCGTCAACCATTGGACTTATACTGCCAAGACTCAACCCTTGGACTTTACGCCGCCAATATTCCCCTTGGACTTTTCAAATGCCAAGACTCAAGCTTGGACTTTCCTTGCCAACCCATGTTGGACTTTCCATGTCAAGACCCATGCTTGGACTTTTCCTTGCCAACCCATGTTGGACTTTCCATGCCAAGACCCATGCTTGGACTTTTCCCATGACAATGGTAAACCATCGTCAAACATCAAGATCATAACCTGAGTCGATTGCACCAATAATCTCCCCAATACATTGTCAGACATCAATGTCAGACATCAATGTCAAACTTCAATGTCAAACATCAAAACACTACTCGAGTTAAACTCAAGTCTGGTCAATCGTGACCTGGGCCGATTGCACCAACAATCTCCCCCTTTTTGATGTTTGATAAAAACCAAACACCTTTGAGTTAGACCCCTAACTCAAATTCCCTTACCAATTTTTCCAAATTGGTAATTCTAATATTCTCCCCATTTTTGACATACATCAAAAAGGTTATCGCAAGGAGGTCAATGTCTCATATCCCAATGAGATCTTACAATCTCTCCCTTGGTCCAAAAGCACCTAGGATGCCTTCACTCTTCCTAGTGATAAGTTTCATATCACTCAAGAGAGGCACTGCTATAAACTCTCCAAAATTCCAAATTGGGCATCTCACATTCCCAATTCTCCCCCTCATGAGAAAGAACACATCCATCATCCCATGATGGATACCTCCCCCTAAAGGCTTGCTCCTCCTTGACGATTGCACTAACCATGTCCTTGGGAAGTCCCTAAGCCAATAGGAACACTAAACCATCAAAAATTAAGGTTAAAAGTTCAACATTGAACTTTCTTATACCTTAAAATTGATACATCACCCTAACAACTCTCCTAATCCATATCCAATGGATTTTCACCCTTTCTAATGCTTTCTAGAGCATATCCTAGGGTTAGGAGCGGTTAGGGAACCCTAACATAGCTGAAATATGGGCTTAACATTCTTGTTTACTCAAAATCAGCTATGGCAGTCGACTCTATCAGTCAACAATCGACTGCCCTACCCATTAGTCGACTGCCATCAAGCGACAGTCGACTGATAATTGAAATTTCTGAATTTCAGTTATTAGAAATGAATTTTAGAAATTGATAAGTAGTTCTATGTATTTTGAAAAATAGTGAAAATTTATACATACATTACTTATAAGCAATAAAATAGGTGAAAAATATTGGAAAAATAATTTACTCATAAAATAATGAAATTGATACAAAGTTCAAAAGTGAAGAAAAATTTCAATATTTGAGCTCACTTTGTATCAACATCATCAATGGTGACTTCTATCAAAAGATAGATTTCACCAAGGTTTTTCAAAATGATTTTCAAATTTTTTTTAAAACCTTATATTGAATCATATTCTTTGGGCTTAATATACATAGCTTGAACATAAACTTTGCCAATGATCCATCCATGATTTTGGATGAGTTGGAGTTCATCTAGATGCAAAAACTATGCACCATGAACTTAACTCATTTCCTAACATCTCACATGTATCTAGAGTGTATCAAACCACATACATGTCAATGTAATATGAGATGTGGGTTTTGTTCATCCTAATCTAGGGTTTCATGTATTTTTCTAAGGCAACACTACTTGATCCCCTTATATATGGGACTTCAAGTTATGCCATAGTCCTTAAATCAATTTTCATAAATGCATGAATGATTATGACATTAATGATGATGTAAGTAAGCATGTGTTCATAATCATGATGTCATGTCATAAAATGGAATCTAAGCATACATGACATTTAACCTTAATCCTAAGCATGATCATGACATATTATATTATTTAAATGTAGATATGATGTCATGACATGTTATATGGAAAATCAAGCATGGCAAATAAAATGTAAAGGTATATGCTACCTAAATTTAATATTAGTTGCCATTTGTTATGATTGAATCTATTTTGTCATATTATCACTTTTCTTCCAAGTGTGCCAAAAACCCAAAATGACACACTATGACCTCTAACCCAAATTGTGTCAATTTAATTGATTTTTCAACTTCCATAAATATATTGGCACATCCTAAAATCTTTCAGGATTATATTCAAAACACATTTCCAAGATACCCATAACCTTGAAAATGACCTAAGGTGGCACTTTTACCATGGTTAGGTTAACTACTTATCCATTCAAAGTTAGCACACCTAAACCCATTTAGCGTGAATCGATCACGCTTTTAGAAACCCAATACCTATTGAAGCTCCTTGGATTTACTAGGTATTCGCTAGGGATAACTTCCCTAGATATCCTCCTAATGACCCTCCTAGGCTTAGAAGCCTTGGTCATTTTGGTCTTGCCTAGGTCAACCCTATAGGTAACTCCCCCTTTGACCTTCTTAGTGGCTTCCCTAGGTTTCCTTGAAACCCTAGCCACTAGGCACCTACCATGGCCAACTCTAGGGATGACTTCCATTGTGACCTTGGTTTTCCTAGACCTAGGTTGTGTTCCATAATCGAATGGAACACTATGGTAGGTCTTCTTGGGCTTAGGTTTGTGACCCAAACCTTGTTGGGATGTATACTGAAAAGTCTATCTTTTGTATGAACATCTTTATTTTGAAATAAGAATCACATGATCATTGTTTGCATTTTATGGTTATAGATATTGTCTAATACATTACATTGTAGATAACATGGTGTGTGGTGTCACACGGGAGATCATGTTATCGGCTCCTTGTAAAGTATAAGTAAAGGCTCACAACCGAGATGACTTTGGACAAACCATCGGAATGGTTGTAGTGTGATTTGGTATTGGTTTGTCTTGACCATAGAATCACACTAGTGCACTTTGTGTGTATTGAGCAGGACCGACTTAGAGGTGATTCGATATATTGCTGACTACATAATCAAATCGGACCTCAGATATTATATTGTACATGCTCTTAATCCCGATATAATAACGGGCACATATACTTAGTAGTCATCTCTTTGATTTACCAATGGGCGAGATTTATAGATTAAATCGATAGGCTCGGTAAGTTGGGAGATGATATTATATATATGGTGTGTCGTTGATTATAGGAGGAAACCGTGTTCTATATATTAGGATGATGATGTCCCCTTGAGGAGCTCATAAGGTTCATCATGTAAACCCTGCAGGTGGACTTGGTCCGGCATGATGAAAAGGTTGAGTGGTACTACTCATGGAGTTAGATGTTGATTAATTAATGATCAGTAAATTAATTAATCGACGGACATTCGAGATCTTAAATACGGGGAGAAAATGTACAAATAATATATAGAGCTCATATTAACTTATGGGGGTTGGTGAGGTAGATCAATGATAATCCTTTAGTGGATTGGATTATCATTAATGGATCGGACTTTATGTGGGCTTGATCTATGGGTGGCCAAGATCCAACTCCTCCTCATGGTTCCTATTGTAGCCTATTAACACCTCATGAAGCTTAGATCCAATGGATGAAAACAAAACTCTAGATCCAAAGGTAGAGATTAAATCTCTAGATCCGACGGTTGAGATTAAATCTCTAGATCCGACGGTTGAGATTAAATCCCTAGAACCAATGGTGGAGATTAAATCAAGCCTTAAGCCTAACTCTATAAATATGGGCTTGAGGGTGGGGCAGCAAGATTTTAATTAGAGGAAATGGAGCTAGGGTTTTGGGTGGCAAGGGCAAGGGAGGCTTAGGGTTTTGGGTGGCCACAATTAAGGAAAGATGTTATCTTCTTCTTCTTCCTTGAGGTGGCCGGTGCCCTTCTTCCCTATTCTCTCCTTGCCTTGGCCGGCGTCCAACCTTCTCTTGCTTCCCTTGGGTGGCAAGGAATCCTAGTTAGGTTAGGATTGGGATTGGGCGGCTAGGGTTTGAGAAGGGGTGGGCGGCAACAATGGGAAAAAGGTTTTTCTTCTTCTTCCTTGGTGGCCAGCGCCCATCCTTTTCCTATACACCTTGGCCGGAACTTAACCTATTCCTCTTCTTCTCCTTGGACGGTGGACACAAGAGCTAGGGATTCTTTTCTTGAAGCTTTTGGCCGGCGCCTACACTTCTAGTCTTCATCTCTTTGGGCCGGCGGCAAGCATCAAGCTTGGAGCTTGATGGTTGGTCCTAGATAAGAGAAGAGTTTAGTTTTTATGATCTTCCTTTGTTCGGAGCAAACAAGGAAGGAAGATTGACAATCTAGGAGCTTCAACTTTTGGTAGATCGTCACCCACATGACGTCCGAAAGGAGGAAGGTCATACATTAGAAGATCGAGAGGTATATATATTCTCTATTCTCTTTTGTTACTTGCTTGTATTTGTTTTTTTAATTATGAGCATGATATATTCTGTTTGTGGCTAAATAATACTTGGATCCCGAACATAAATACAAAAGCCGGCGATCCGGACATCGTCTATTCCGCGGCTACTCGTAGAATAGAGGTTGGTCGCTTGAACAACAAGTTTGTTCAAGAGACCTCTCTAAACAAATAGCACGATGATGACTTGATTGTTTAGGCAATCCCTTTTGTCTAGGATTAAATTTTTTTAATCTGGGGACATCGATGGGATCGCCATGAACAAACAACCGAGGTGAAGTGGGAAGCGAAGTTTCCCCTCACGGATCAATGAAACCAACCCTACAAACCTTTCTTGCCCTTGGTTGGACCTTGCTTCCTAAAACCTAGGTTTTGACTCCTTGACCTAGATTTTGATCATTTGACCCTTTAATTTGATCTTGTATATTCCTAAGGGTCTTTTCCATTTTATCAAGCCTTGACCTCAAGACTTGATTTTCCTTTTCTAATATCTCAATTTTTGATTTTTCATTAACTCTTGAGATATTCTTATTTCTAGGCATATGTCTAGTCCATTTAGGGTTAATGCCTAGGTGATCCTCTATCTTCCTAATGGTCTCCCTAGGAAGGATAAATCTAGAATTGTTTGATCTAGGTTTGTCCTTAGGTAAAATTTTTTTAGGGACATTAGTCCCAAATTTCTCCTTATTCCTAATGTGGACATGCTTCGCTCCTAAACAATAAAACCTATTATTTCTAGCATGCCTTTCATGAATAATTGCAAGATTACTTCTAGCATGATTTTGATAATTAATTGAGGAAGAAGCATACTTAAAAGTTACCTTAGGGTTTGCCTTAGCTCCTCCTACATGTGTAGCTCTTCCTTCATGAGTCTTCTTCTCCCCCTTTGGGCATTGACTTCTATAATGCCCTTTTTGTTGACATATGAAGCAAATGATGTGCTCCTTACTTTTAGTGGTGGGGACACCGGCATCCTTAGCTTTCGGCCTTGTTGAAACTTCTTGACCTTCTTTGGGCACTTGCTCTTGTAGTGCCCATATTCCCTACACTCAAAACACATTATATGAATTTTATTTTGAAATGATGTGCTCGAGTTACCTAGGGTGGTGGTGGAATCAAATGGTTGTTCATCTTCTCGATCGGAGATAGATGGCTCTTCTTCTTGCTCCGGCATGAAAGGTGATCTCTCCACCCCCTCAATCCTAGAGGTGGAGGCTTCTTCTACTTCTTCTACCTCCACCGATTCCAATCCGGATGTTGATTCCCTATCAACCTCCAAATCCTCACTTTCTTGTGAGGATGATGAACTTACTTCTTGGGCTCCTCCTCCTCTTGAGCCGGTGATGGGTCTTCATGGAATCTTGCCACTTGGCTCCATAGCTCCTTGGCATCCATGTAGTCCCCTAAACTAGACATAATATTGTTAGGCATTAAATCAATCAAGAATTTCATTACCTTCTTATTTTTCTCAAACCCTTGGAGTTGTTCCTCACTCCATCTCTTCATCTTGAGGAATCCTCCCTTTGGCCCTCTTGGATATTTGAATCCTTCCATTAGGGCGGACCACTCCTCAAGGTCCCTCATCATCAAGAAGTCTTCAATTCTTGCCTTTCATTGGTTAAATCGTTCTTGTTCATAGAAATTGTACGAAATTGGGGTATTGACATCTCATCCCAATTGTTCTTCCAATTCCATCTTCCTTCTAGCGATCTTGCTGCCGAGTGTTAGTCCGTTAAAGAGCTCCTAGCTCGGATACCACTTGTTAGGACCTGTGCGCTAGCTAGAGGGGGGTGAATAGCACGTCGTTGTTCACTCGAAATTTGATTGCGTGCTTGTCTACAACACTTGTTATACACAGCGAAAATAATAACAATAAAACAAATACAACAAAAACACAAGCACAACACGAAATATAATGTGGTTCAAAACCGTATGGTTCCTACTCCATGGATTAAGCTCAAATGAGCTTTTGTGATGCACACGCAACCACTAATCAATAATATATTGGAGATTCCGGGATCTTACGCAGCGGAATAAGCGAATAAAAACAATTTTTATTAAATCCCAGACATCCCCTGGGGCCAGGAAAACTTGTTTTGGCATAATCACAAGAAAACACGCAAGGAGAAAGAGAAGTTATACCTCCGGGATTCTTTTGAATCTGTCGAAACCACAAGCAAGACCAATGGGTCTTGCCTCTATCAGTATCCACACTGGGATCACCTGAGACAACTCCTAGAGCAGCAAGTCTTTGTCTTCGATTAGTGCTAGCCAACCAGTGGAGACAAGGGAAGAGGAGAGAGAAGAGAGCGACAACAACTACTAAGGGAAAACCTAAAAACCAAAACCTTAGCCAAAGATTATCAAGGGATATATTTATATATCTCTTGATTAGGTCATCTTAGGAGGCTTAAACGGAACATATCTTACCATAATTATCACATAATTAAAGTAAGAACAACCCAGGAATTTCAATAAAGAGAAATCTCCAAAATCAGCAGAGACGCGACACGACCGTGTGGATTCACACGGTCTGGCCGTGTGGATTCACACGGTCATGTGTTTTCACATGGCCTGGCCGTGTGGATTCACATGGTCGTCTGAAAACACATGGCCTGGCCATGTGTCTCTCTAGAGCAGCCCAAACTTTCCCAATTTGTGGCCAGAGCAAGGCACGACCTATACCAAGTTAGGCACGACCATGTGAGGCTTTGTATTGTCCTTTTGACTTTGTTTAAGTGCAATATGGCCATGCTATGTACAACAAAGTCATAAAAGATTCCATAGCCTCCGTTTTGCACCCCCTTGGTTTGGTCCAATCAGACATATCCTCTCTCAATGAGAATCTCATTCTCAGACTTGTTTTACATCTCGAGATCACTCGTAGTGCGTGTGACCCAATAGGTTTCCGGTTATGTTGGCCATTCATAATTAACCCTTTAATTATGAATAAATCATGAGTGGCACCTAGCAGTACATCATGACCCTCAATTAACTGGAAAGTCTAAATCGACTTCAGAACATTTTCTGAACCCTTTAGCAGCTACAATTGTTCGTGCCTTGTTCCTTTCACTAATCCTATACCCACTTGGTTCACGACATGATCTCTGTGTTCGTCCCCACTAGGCTGACTACATCACACCTTGCTCAAGTTAATTTTCTTGTCCTGTGGATTCAAGTTACTCCTACATGTTGCCAAGAAGACCATCTTCTTAACATGCTTGCTCTGGCCAGAGACTTCTAAGTAACAATCCTGACAAGAGGCCTAGGGTATACATCTCCTTTATCAAGAGTGGTGAATCATCTATTGGCTATTCAAACACCTTCGATCACTTTGGCCTATACCCAATCATCCCGGAGTTACACCTACTATGTAGATGGCTGTGAAGAAGTCAAAGTACAAGGCGCCATGATCAAGGTGACTTGAATTCCTCAAGTCCAAAGAAGCTCGCACTCAATCCGCAATGAGAACTTCAACGACATATAGAATGATATGAGGTCTTATAGAAGGTCACTGCAATGAACTAGTTACCATAACTAGTATCCATATGTTCACTCTCAGTATCCCTATGCTTCCATTCAATGAGTATCGAATGCTTGGATAAACAAAGGAGCATAACATGTGCTAGTCTCACAGAATTGATGATGTCCAATATCATCAATTCATCGACTAGGGATAGTTTCAATACTTGCATGTTTACACATGATGAGATACCCACTAATTGTGATCCAATCACAATTTCTTTCATGCTATGCATCGTATTGTGGACTTCAGTATATGAGTTTAAGATCCAATCAAATAGTGAATTTTATTAATAACTTCTAAGGTGATTGCCTTAGGACACCTCTCAATTACATCAAACTCCCACTTGGCCTACAGCCAATCGCCTTGGTATCTAATACCATAGGCCTCTATATGTCTCTCGAATTTTTCTTGGGGAAGAGGCTTTGTCAAGGGATCTGCTAGATTCTTATCAGTGGGAACTTTTTTTATTTGTACGTCTCTTCTACCAATGATCTCTCTGATCAAATAGTAATGACATAGTACGTGTTTGGATCGTTGATGAGACCGTGGTTCCTTCGCATGTGCATGTTAGTGAAAGCCCTAGAGCCAATCATGTGATGATTGTTGTATGGACTTTATTGTATCATATTCCTATTTATAAAGGCATGGTTATTATATTTACTTGTATTGGTGCCAAATAACTAAATATAATAATGTCCTTGAGTAGTAGGTTCTTATCTATATCAATCGATTGGTTGAATCGATAATGAGATGATATAGAGAACACTACTCTTAATCATTCCTAGTCGAGTATTAACATTCAGGGACAATGTTAATGCATAGAGACTAGCATGTAGGTCAACAAGATGACTTGATCTCACAAGTCATGGATATGAGATATCAAGTTGACACATGGGTATGCATTGGAGAATGTATACTGAATGACCCGCCATGAGAAAGTGTCATGGATCGTTATATGAGTGTCATATACTTTCTCATGTGGCTATTAGTATGACTATTAGTCCTTAGACCTGAAGTCACCATGGTTCCCTACATAAGGAGTTGCATACTTTGGCTTCGTCAAACGTCACCCGTAAATGGGTGGACTATAAAGGCGATTCATCGGGTATGTAACAAATTATGCGGAGGGATGTGAGTGATGTAGATGGGATCTATCCTCCCATATGACGGGGTGACATCGATATTCTTGATAGAGTGAGACCACGAAGTGCATGGCCATGCCCAAATGAGTCAATATGAGATATTGAGCTCATTTGATTAGAGTGAGTCTACTTGAGTTCAAGATTTAGATTGTACCGAGGATGACACGGTCTATGCCTCGATTGGTCAATCTAGATGTCAAGGATAGAGGGACATTGTCACATATTGTGAGAGTCACAATTAGTAGTCACAAAGGTGATGTTGGAGCTCAACATTCTTGTAACTTGGGTAGCAATGATGTGTTGCTAGATACCGCTCATTGCTTATGTTCCTAAATCGGTTTAGGGACATTGCCAACGTTACAAGAACCTATAGGGTCACACACATAAGAGCAATTAGATGGAGATTAGGTTCATATGATGAACCATGAGGATTAGGTTCATGGGATGAACCAAATTGGATTAAGAGTAATCCAAATTAGACTAATTGAGTTAGACTCAAGTTGATTCAAGTGTTGAATGAGTCTAATTGAGATTTGATTCATCAAATCAATTTAAATTAATGAATAGAGATTCATTATATTAAATTGACTTGAGTCAAGTGGTTAGATTTGATCAACCATGGGAGATTAGAGGTCTAGTTTGACTTGACTTGAGAGGGAAGTTGAAAGGTCAAGTTTGACTTGACCAAATGCCATGTCATGATGATGACTAGGCATGGCCGGCCAATGATGATGCTCCACATCATCATTGACTTGGTCAATTAGTGCCACATCATGAGGGAGACCAAGGGTCATGGGAGTTACATGCATGCATGTAACTCCCCCTCCATGAAGTGGCCGGCCACCATTTGGGGGTTATGTGAGTGAAAATTCATTTTGGTGAGTAATCACTCATTACTTCATCTTCTTCCTTGGGAAATTTTCCTCTCAAGCTCTCCCTCTCCTTCCTCTCTTTGGCCGAACCAACCAAGGAGTGCTAGCACACTCAAGGTTGAGTTTTCTTCCACCTATTGCTTGTGTGGATACCATAGAGTGTGCACTTGACACTCTCGAGTTCCGGACTTTGGACGAGCGGGATTTGCAAGGGCATCGCATCAAGGGTAACATCCTTATCTCTTAGTTCTAAGGTAGATCTAGAGGATTTTGTAAGCACATACATGTAATTAGTTTTAATACTTCTTCGCGGATCCGTGGCGGGACTTCCGGGTTTCAACGCAAAAAAAGCGGTTTTTGCGGCCCGGAAAAGCCCAACAGTGGTATCAGAGCCACGTGCGAAGCATGTATGTGTTTCGTTTTTGTATTTTTTATATTAGATATAAAAATTACAGATTTTTATGTTTCTGTAAATTTCCTAATTTTATAGAATTTTTGGGTATTTTTCTCGTAGAGTCGAAGCAACGAGTGTTGGGACACTCGTAGGCTTCAACCGTCGAGAAAAACTCTCCGAATCGGCGAGTTCTCGCTTTAGGTTTTTGGGATAGCGACTTAAGTCGCTGTAGGATCGTTGTAGGGATACTCACAAAGTTTATTTTGCGAGTAGGGGCGCTGCCCCTATCCCCGAAAGGGGCCATGTCCCGCTTGATCGCCGAAACCGCTTAGCGGGACCGTTTCGGAGAGATGACTCATAAATTCGAAATAAATTAGGAAAAATTATAGAAATTTTCTGTAAAAATACATAATTTTGAATTATGTATGATTCTGTGATTGTCATGGCCCAATAACCCAATTGGATTGGATTATGTGTGTTGTAATTCATAATACTCTGACTGCGCGTTTTTGTGGTTGTGCGTGTTGTAAAATGTTTGCGACCTGCGCGTCGCACCTCTTCTTTTAATATTCTAGTTGTAAATAGTTTTAGACTCGAATGTAACTCGAGTTTCGTATTTGTAATGTACAAAAATGGAGCGGTGGAAAGTCCACTTGAAGACGAGCTTACGAGAAGGGTGACGACGACACATGGCGGTCAAAGGAAGCGCTTGGAGAAGCCGCTAGCCTTAGGTTGACCGTCCGATCTTCTCATTGGCTTGAGAAGATCGTAGTAGGGCCATGACTATATCACATTTAATTATATATATATATATATGTTGATATATATATATTTAATTGATTTATGCTTGTATGTATGTGATGCATGCTAGTGAAAAAAAAAAAAAAATAAATGAATGTATGTATATGATGCATGCTAATATAGGATAATAAAGGCCTAAATGCGTATAAGATACACATTACGATTAGATTAGATCATAATCGAATCAACTCGAAAATGACTACCGAGCCTTGATACCCATCACTACCTCGATCATTTGTTGTTGTTGAATCTGCCAAAGCAGAGCAACGCATATTATCTTGGTAGGGTGCGGAGGGACAATCTTGGTCCCGCCTATCACGACTCGGGTTAGAGTAAGCTCAATTAGATTGAGCAAAACTAGTTAACTCAATTGGATCGAGTAGAACTATAGGCATATTCCAATCGTTGGAAAGATAGGTTAAGATCGCATTTACACTAAATCTTGGGCGATTTAGCCAAAGCTAACTCAAGGTCTTTTGTAAATGTGGGTCTTAATCCTATAAACAAGAGTTGCATAGAGATGTAATCGGTAATGTGTTACCCACCGATCGTACTAAGTCTTGGGCGATTTAGCCAAAGCTAACTCAAGGCTTAGTATGATGTGGATCTTGTCCCACAAGAATTATAGCTAGTTTGTATGAATCAAGTAAATGTGGTTTGACCACATCCATAACTCGATTCTACAAAATTCCTATAAATTCAGTGGGAGCATCATTTGATTAAAGGCCTAATTAAATGATAAAAGGAATATGATATTAATTCTCTGCATTGTATGTTGTAGATTACTATGTCAAACAACACGAACACTCTCTCTCGATCGTCCTTGAGAAGGACAAGCTCATGGAGCAAATTTCTGGTGACAGAACCCGAGAATTGTTCTCACCCAAGAAAGGAAGGTATGCGTCTGAGCGGCCCATTCCGGAGGCACCTCCGCCTTGCCTCATGGTGACAAAGATGCTTACAAGAAGCATCAAGATGATGCATTAGATGTGTCATGTCTAATGCTCGCGACCATGAACTCGAGCTTGAAGCAACATGAGTTCATGAATGCTTATGATATGGTTGGACATCTTCACAACTATATCAAGGACAAGCTAGGCATGAGAGATATGAAGTCTCTAAAGCACTATTTGGGTCTAAAATGCAAGAAGGGACTCAGAGGTTCATATGTACTCAAGATGATTGGGTACAGAAAACCTACAAAGGCCGGGATTCCCACTTGGCCAAGAGTCGCCACTGAATCTTGCAATCTTTGCCAAGAGCCTTCGATCAATTTGTCATGAATTATAACATGAATGAAATTGATAAGCCATTTACTGAAATGCTCGATGTTGAGAATCACGAGCTTAACCTTAAGAAGGGTAAATCGACACCATTTTGATGGTGCGAGAAAAGAAAGGCAAGGGCAAGCCTAAAGGTAAGGGAAAGTCCCAAGCCAAGGGCAAAGGCAAAGAACTTAAACCCAAAGGAGGGGTAGCCAAGGAAGGGGCTTGCTTCTTCCGCAAGGAAGCAGACAGGAAGCGTGAATCGCAAGGCATACGGAAGATCTTAAGAAGAAAAGAAGTGAGACTTCGCCTGTATAAATGTTATAGAAGTCAATCTATCTATTTCTTCATCATGGGTATTAGATACGGATGTGCATCTCACATTTGTACCAATGTGCCCGAGAAATAGCAAGGCATTGACAAAAGGGCGCAGGTGGACCTACGAGTAGGCAATGGAGCAAGGGTTGCTGCTGTCAGAGGGAACTTATGATCTATCTCTCGCCTCCGGGCTTGTACTAGAATTAGATGAATGTTGTTATGTGCCTGCTTTAACTAAGAACATCATTTGGTTTCTTGTTTGGACAAGAAAGGTTTTCATTTATAATAAAGAACAAATGTTGTTGATTTATTTAAATGATATGTTCTATTGTAGTGCACCTCTAATGAAGCGGACTCTACTTTCTAGACTTAGAGAGCCCTATCTATAACATAAGTACCAAGAGGTTCAAGTCAAATGAGTTGAACCAAACCTATCTGGCATTGTCGCTAGGTCACATAAATGAGAGTCGCTTATCTCGGCTCCATAAGGATGGGTCATTAGACTCATTTGATTTTGAATCATATGAGACATGCGAGTCTTGCCTTTTAGGCAAGATGACCAAGACTCCCTTTAGTGGACATAGCGAAGAGCAATGATTTGTTAGGACTTATACATAGTGATGTATGTGGTCCTTTCAATGTTCCTGCTAGAGATGGTTACAGGTACTTCATTACATTTACTGATGACTTCAGTAGATATGGTTATGTGTATCTTATGACACATAAATCTGAATCCTTTGAAAAGTTCAAAGAATTCAAGAATGAAGTACAAAACCAGCTTGGCAAGAGTATTAAGATACTTCGATCAGATCGAGGTGGTGAATACCTTAGCCATGAGTTTCGTGACTATCTAGCCGAAAGTGTGGGATTCTATCCCAACTCACTCCTCTGGAACACCACGGGAATGGTGTATCCGAAAGGAGGAATCGTACCTATTGGATATGGTATGATCTATGATGAGTCACAGATCTTCCTATATCCTTTTGGGGATATGCTCTGACACAACAGCCTTTACCCTTAACCGTACCATCCAAGGTCATGGGTAAAGACACCATATACGATATGGACAGGGAAAAATCCCAAGATGTCTTTTATGAGGATTTGGGGTTGTGAGGCTTACGCTCGACGCCAAGTCTCGCATAAACCGGGACCCAAATCCGATAGGTGCTATTTTGTTGGATATCCCAAGGAGACAAAGGGATATTACTTCTACATTCCCATCAAAGACAAAGTGTTTGTGGCAAATACTGGGGTTTTTCTAGACCGGGATTTTGTTTCTCGAAAAACTAGTGGGAGTACCTTCGATCTTGAAGAAATTCAAGATAAGGACCATCGCACTGAGGCCTTGCTGGAGGTTGAACAGGAACCACAAAGTGTTGTGGGTGATGAGGTTGTTGCACAAAGAGTTGTGGAACAACCACCTGTTCAAGTAGACCTACCTCTTCGCAGGTCTGATAGGGTACGTCGCCGTGAGAGATACTCATTTCTCTTGTCGACCATGATGACGTTATGCTCATTGAGAATGAGCCTACCTCCTATCGGGAAGGTGATGAGCCCAGATTCGAGAAATGGCTAGACGCCATGAGAGATCCGAAATGGAATCCATGTACACTAACCAAGTATGGACTTTGGTTGATCCACCAAGGGTCAAACCCATTGGGTGTAAGTGGGTCTTTAGGAGAAAGACTGACATGGATGGACTTACGCATACCTATAAGGGCCGATTGGTGGCTAAAGGTTTCAAGAAAATTCATGGTATTGACTATGATGAAACCTTTTCTCCAGTGGCGATGTTTAAGTCCATTCGGATCTTGCTTGCTATTGCAGCATACCACGATTATGAGATCTGGCAGATGGATGTCAAAACCGCGTTTACGAATGGAAACTTACTCGAGGATGTGTACATGACACAACCCGAGGGTTTTGTAGATCCACAAAGATATCGGGAAAGTATGCAAGCTGCAAAGGTCCATTTATGGGCTAAAGCAAGCTTCTCGGAGCTGGAATCTTCGATTCGATGATGCGATCAAACAGTTTGGTTTCATCAAGAATGAAGATGAACCCTGTGTCTACAAGAGGGTTAATGGGAACACATTTGTTCCTTGTATCTGTATGTGGATGACATACTACTCATTGGGAATGACATCCCTTCGCTACAGCCTGTGAAGACTTGGACGTGCTTCTCAATGAAGGACTTAGGTGAAGCGACTGTATTCTAGGCATCAAGATCTATAGAGATAGATCTAAGAGATTGCTTGGCCTAAGTCAGAGTACATACATTGACACGGTATTACTTCGGTTTGCCATGCAGAATTCCAAGAAAGGACTTCTGCCGATGTCACATGGTGTGAGTCTTACGAAGACTCAAAGTCCCTCTTCTAGAGAGGAGAGAGACCGCATGGATAAGATCCCTTACGCATCTGCTATAGGATCTATCATGTACGCCATGTTGTGTACTCGTCCTGATGTCTCGAATGCTTTGAGCATGACGAGTAGATACCAGTCAGATCCAGGTGAGCGTCACTGGATAGCAGTCAAGAATATTCTTAAGTACTTGAGAAGGACTAAAGAATATTTCTTGATATTTGGAGGCGATGAGGAGCTAGCTGTAAAGGGTTACAGCGATGCCAGCTTCCAAACTGACCAGGATGATTACAGATCGCAGTCAGGGTTCGTGTTTTGCTTGAATAGGTAGCACTGTGAGCTGGAAGAGTTCCAAGCAGGACACAGTTATTGATTCTACAACAGAGGCCGAATATATCGGTGCTTCCATCTCATTCGTGAGATTGTCGATAGAGGAGATGTGAAGATTTGCAGAGTACCCACAGAGGCTAACATCGCAGATCCCTTGACCAAGGCTTTGGCACAGAAAAAGCATGATGGTCACACTAGGTCATTGGGTATTAGATACTACGGTGATTGGCACTAGTGCTAGTGGGAGATTGTTAGTGAAAGCCCTAGAGCCAATCATGTGATGATCGTTGTATGGACTTTATTGTATCATATTCCTATTTATAAAGGCATGGTTATTATATTTACTTGTATTGGTGCCAAATAACTAAATATAATAATGTCCTTGAGTAGTAGGTTCTTATCTATATCAATCGATTGGTTGAATCGATAATGAGATGATATAGAGAACACTACTCTTAATCATTCCTAGTCGAGTATTAACATTCAGGGACAATGTTAATGCATAGAGACTAGCATGTAGGTCAACAAGATGACTTGATCTCACAAGTCATGGATATGAGATATCAAGTTGACACATGGGTATGCATTGGAGAATGTATACTGAATGACCCGCCATGAGAAAGTGTCATGGATCGTTATATGAGTGTCATATACTTTCTCATGTGGCTATTAGTATGACTATTAGTCCTTAGACCTGAAGTCACCATGGTTCCCTACATAAGGAGTTGCATACTTTGGTTTCGTCAAACGTCACCCGTAAATGGGTGGACTATAAAGGCGATTACTTGGTATGTAACGCAATTATGAGGAGGATGTGAGTGATGTAGATGGGATCTATCCCTCCCATATGACGGGGGTGACATCGATATTCTTGATAGAGTGAGACCACGAAGTGCATGGCCATGCCCAAATGAGTCAATATGAGATATTGAGCTCATTTGATTAGAGTGAGTCTACTTGGAGTTCAAGATTTAGATTGTAAGGGATGACACGGTCTATGCCTCGATTGGTCAATCTAGATGTCAAGAATAGAGGACATTGTCACATATTGTGAGAGTCACAATTAGTAGTCACAAAGGTGATGTTGGAGCTCAACATTCTTGTAACTTGGGTAGCAATGATGTGTTGCTAGATACCGCTCATTGCTTATGTTCCTAAATCGGTTTAGGGACATTGCCAACATTACAAGAACCTATAGGGTCACACACATAAGAGCAATTAGATGGAGATTAGGTTCATATGATGAACCATGAGGATTAGGTTCATGGGATGAACCAAATTGGATTAAGAGTAATCCAAATTAGACTAATTGAGTTAGACTCAAGTTGATTCAAGTGTTGAATGAGTCTAATTGAGATTTGATTCATCAAATCAATTTAAATTAATGAATAGAGATTCATTATATTAAATTGACTTGAGTCAAGTGGTTAGATTTGATCAACCATGGGAGATTAGAGGTCAAGTTTGACTTGACTTGAGAGGGAAGTTGAAAGGTCAAGTTTGAATTGACCAAATGCCATGTCATGATGATGACTAGGCATGGCCGGCCAATGATGATGCTCCACATCATTGACTTAGTCAATTAGTGCCACATCATGAGGAGACCAAGGGTCATGGGAGTTAGCATGTAACTCCCCTCCATGAAGTGGCCGCCACCATTTGGGGGTTATGTGAGTGAAAATTCATTTTGGTGAGTAATCACTCATTACTTCATCTTCTTCCTTGGGAAATTTTCCTCTCAAGCTCTCCCTCTCCTTCCTCTCTTTGGCCGAACCAACCAAGGAGTGCTAGCACACTCAAGGTTGAGTTTTCTTCCACCTATTGCTTGTGTGGATACCATAGAGGAGTGTGCACTTGACACTCTCGAGTTCCGGCGGACTTTGGACGAGCGGGATTTGCGAAGGGCATCGCATCAAGGGTAACATCCTTATCTCTTAGTTCTAAGGTAGATCTAGAGGATTTTGTAAGCACATACATGTAATTAGTTTTAATACTTCTTCGCACGGATCCGTGGCCGGGACTTCCGGGGTTTCCGCAACGCAAAAAGCGGTTTTTGCGGCCCGGAAAAGCCCAACAGTGCAATGGCGCCATTATTGTCGCAGTAAATCGGTAATGCTTCAACAATGCTTGGAACTATTCCAAGTTCAGTAATGAACTTCTTAATCCATACTACCTCCTTTGCTGCTTCAGAAGCTGCAATGTACTCTGCCTCCGTAGTAGAATTAGCAACGGTATCTTGTTTGAAACTCTTCCAACTCACCGCACCTCCATTCAAGATGAATATGTATCCAGACTGAGATTTGGAATCATCTTTATCAGTCTGGAAGTTGATATCAGTATACCCGATTACTACCATATCACCTACTCCATATTCCAAGAACAAATCCTTAGTCTTTCTCAAATAATTAATGTTAGTGAAAACCCTAGAGCCAATCATGTGATGATTGTTGTATGGACTTTATTGTATCATATTCCTATTTATAAAGGAATGGTTATTATATTTACTTGTATTGGTACCAAATAACTAAATATAATAATGTCCTTGAGTAGTAGGTTCTTATCTATATCAATCGATTGGTTGAATCGATAATGAGATGATATAGAGAACACTACTCTTAATCATTCCTAGTTGAGTATTAACATTCAGGGACAATGTTAATGCGTAGAGACTAGCATGTAGGTCAACACGATGACTTGATCTCACAAGTCATGGATATGAGATATCAAATTGACACATGGGTATGCATTGGAGAATGTATACTGAATGACCCGCCATGAGAAAGTATCATGGATCATTATATGAGTGTCATATACTTTCTCATGTGGCTATTAGTATGACTATTATTCCTTAGACCTGAAGTCACCATGGTTCCTTATATAAGGAGTTGCATACTTTGGCTTCGTTAAACGTCACCCGTAAATGGGTGGACTATAAAGGTGATTACTGGGTATGTAACAAATTATGCGGAGGGATGTGAGTGATGTAGATGGGATCTATCCCTCCTATATGACGGGGGTGACATCGATATTCTTGATAGAGTGAGACCACGCATGGTTATGCCCAAATGAGTCAATATGAGATATTGAGCTCATTTGATTAGAGTGAGTCTACTTGGGGTTCAAGATTTAGATTGTACCGAGGATGACACGGTCTATGCCTCGATTGGTCAATCTAGATGTCAAGGATAGAGGGACATTATCACATATTGTGAGAGTCACAATTAGTAGTCACAAAGGTGATGTTGGAGCTCAACATTCTTGTAACTTGGGTAGCAATGATGTGTTGCTAGATACCGCTCATTGCTTATGTTCCTAAATCGGTTTAGGGATATTGCCAACGTTACAAGAACCTATAGGGTCACACACATAAGAGCAATTAGATGGAGATTAGGTTCATATGATGAACCATGAGGATTAGGTTCATGGGATGAACCAAATTGGATTAAGAGTAATCCAAATTAGACTAATTGAGTTAGACTCAAGTTGATTCAAGTGTTGAATGAGTCTAATTTAGATTTGATTCATCAAATCAATTTAAATTAAATGAATAGAGATTCATTAAATTAAATTGACTTGAGTCAAGTGGTTAGATTTGATCAACCATAGGAGATTAGAGGTCAAGTTTGACTTGACTTGAGAGGGAAGATGAAAGGTCAAGTTTGACTTGACCAAATGCCATGTCATGATGATGACATGGCATGGCCGGCCGATGATCATTGACTTGGTCAATTCGTGCCACATCATGAGGGAGACCAAGGGTCATGGGAGTTACATGCATGCATGTAACCCCCCTTCCATGAAGTGGTCGGCCACTTTTGGGGTTATTGGTGGTGAATTCATTTGGAGAGTTACACTCTTGGATCATCTTCTTCCTTGGTGTTTTTCCTCTCAAGCTCTCCCTCTCCTTCCTCATCTTGCCGAGATCTACTAGGAGTGCTAGCACACTCAAGTTTGTCTCTTTCTCCACCTATTGCTTGTGTGGATACCAATAGAGGAGTGTGCACTTGACACTCTCGAGTTCCGACGAACTTTTGGACGAGCGGGATAAGCAAAGGGCATCGCATCGAGGGTAATGATCTCATCTCTTAGATCTAAGGTAGATCTAGGGTTTTTAGTAAGCACATATATGTTTTATAATTTTTATACTTCGCACGGATCCGTGGCTGGGGCTTCCGAGGTTTCCGTAACGCAAAAAGCGGTTTTTGTGGCTCGGAAAAACCCAATAGTGGTATCAGAGCCACGTGCGAAGCATGTATGTGTTTCGTCTTTGTAATTTTTGTATTAGATATAAAAATTACAGATTTATATGTTTCTGTAAATTTCCTAATTTTATAGAATTTTTGGGTATTTTTCTCAAAGAGTCGAAGCAACAAGTGTTGGGACACTTGTAGGCTTCAACCGTCGAGAAAAACTCTCTGAAACGGCGAGTTCTCGCTTTAGGTTTTTGGGACAGCGACTTAAGTCGATGTAGGATCGTAGTAGGGACACTCGCAAAGTTAATTTTGCGAGTATGGGCACTGCCCTATCCCCGAAAGGGGCTTTGTCTCGCGATCGCGCCCGGAAACCGCTTAGCGGGACCGTTACGGAGAGGTGACTCATTAATTTGGAAAAAAAAATTAGGAAAAATTATAGAAATTTCTATAAAAATACATAATTTAGAATTATGTATAATTCTGTGATTGTCATGGCCCAATGACCCCAATTTTATTGGATTATGTGTGTTGTAATTCATAATACGGCCTGCGTGCCGTTTTGTGGTTGTGCGTGTTGTATAGTGCATGTGACCTGCGCGTCGTACCTCTTCTTTTGATATTCTAGTTGTAATTAGTTTTTAGACTCGAATGTAACTCGAGTTTCATATTTGTAATGTACAAAATGGAGCGGTAGAAAGTCCACTCGAAGACGAGATTACGAGAAGGGTGACGACGACACATGGCGGTCAAAGGAAGCGCTTGGAGAAGCCGCTAGCCTTAGGTTGACCGTCCGATCTTCTCATTGGCTTGAGAAGATCGTAGTAGGGCCATGACTATATCACATTTAATTATATATATATATGTTGATATATATATATATATATAATTGATTTTTCTTGTATGTATGTGATGCATGCTAGTAGAATAATGCATGTATGTATATGATGCATGCTAGGATAATTTTCTTGTATGTATATGATGCATGCTAGAATAATGAATGTATGTATATGATGCATGCTAATATAGGATAATAAAGGCCTAAATGCGTATAAGATACACATTACGATTAGATTAGATCATAATTGAATCAACTCGAAAATGCCTACCGAGCCTTGATACCCATCACTACCTCGATCAT
This sequence comes from Wurfbainia villosa, assembly GCA_025175895.1. Classification (NCBI taxonomy): domain Eukaryota; kingdom Viridiplantae; phylum Streptophyta; class Magnoliopsida; order Zingiberales; family Zingiberaceae; genus Wurfbainia; species Wurfbainia villosa. The sequence continues at coordinate 19,358,481 of CM046004.1, read as the reverse complement.
TTGTTGTTGTTGAATCTGCCAAAGCAGAGCAATGTATATTATCTTGGTAGGGTGAGGAGGGACAATCTTGGTCCCGCCTATCACGCTTGGGTTAGAGTAAGCTCAATTAGATTGAGCAAAACTAGTTAAACTCAATTGGATCGAGTAGAACTATAGGCATATTCCAATCGTTGGAACGATAGGTCAAGATCGTATTTACACTAAATCTTGGGCGATTTAGCCAAAGCTAACTCAAGGTCTTTTGTAAATGTGGGTCTTGATCCTATAAACAAGAGTTGCATAGAGATGTAATCGGTAATATGTTACCCACCGATCATACTAAGTCTTGGGCGATTTAGCCAAAGCTAACTCAAGGCTTAGTATGATGTGGATCTTGTCCCGCAAGAATTATAGCTAGTTTGTATGAATCTAGTAATGTGGTTTGACCACATCCATAACTAGATTCTACAAAAATTCCTATAATTCAGTGGGAGCATCATTTGATTAAAGGCCTAATTAAATGATAAAAGGAATATGATATTAATTCTCTGCATTGTATGTTGTAGATAACTATGTCGACAAACACGAACACACTCTCTCTGCGTTTTGTCCTTGAGAAGGACAAGCTCAATGGAGCGAATTTCCTGGACTGGTAGAGGAACCTGAGAATTGTTCTCACCCAAGAAAGGAAGTTGTATGTCCTGGAGCAGCCCATTCCGGAGGCACCTCCTGCTAGTGCCTCGCGAGCTGACAAAGATGCTTACAAGAAGCATCAAGATGATGCATTAGATGTGTCATGTCTAATGCTCGTGACCATGAACTCTGAGCTTCAGAAGCAACATGAGTTCATGAATGCTTATGATATGGTTGGACATCTTCGTCAACTATATCAAGGACAAGCTAGGCATGAGAGATATGAAGTCTCTAAGGCATTATTTGGGTCCAAAATGCAAGAAGGGACTCCCGTAGGTACATATGTACTCAAGATGATTGGGTACGTAGAAAACCTACAAAGGCTAGGATTCCCACTTGGCCAAGAGCTGGCCACTGACCTGATCTTGCAATCTTTGCCACAAGACTTCAATCAATTTGTCATGAATTATAACATGAATGAAATTGATAAGTCACTGCCTGAAATGGTCAGCATGTTGAGAACTGCTGAGCTTAACCTTAAGAAGGGAAAATCTGACACCATTTTGATGGTACAAAAGAAGAAAGGCAAGGGCAAGCCTAAAGGAAAGGGAAAGTCCCAAGCCAAGGGCAATGGCAAAGAACTTAAACCCAAAGGAGGGGTAGCCAAGGAAGGAGCTTGCTTCCACTACAAGGAAGCTGGACACTGGAAACGTAACTGCAAAGCTTACCTGGAAGATCTTAAGAAGAAAAGAAGTGAGACTTCTACTTCAGGTATAAATGTTATAGAAGTCAATCTATCTATTTCTTCATCATGGGTATGAGATACCGGATGTGCATCTCACATTTGTACCAATGTGCAGGCACTGAGAAATAGTAGGGCATTGACAAAGGGCGAGGTGGACCTACGAGTAGGCAATGGAGCAAGAGTTGCTGCTGTTGCTGTAGGAACTTATGATCTATCTTTGCCCTCTGGGCTTGTATTAGAATTAGATGAATGTTGTTATGTGCCTGCCTTAACCAAGAACATCATTTCAGTTTCTTGTTTGGACAAGAAAGGATTTTCATTTATAATAAAGAACAAATGTTGTTCAGTTTATTTAAATGATATGTTCTATTGTAGTGCACCTCTAATGAACGGACTCTACTTTCTAGACTTAGATAGCCCTATCTATAACATAAGTACCAAGAGGTTCAAGTCAAATGAGTTGAACCAAACTTATCTCTGGCACTGTCGCTTAGGTCACATAAATGAGAGTCGCTTATCTCAGCTCCATAAGGATGGGCTGCTAGACTCATTTGATTTTGAATCATATGAGACATGCGAATCTTGCCTTTTAGGCAAGATGACCAAGACTCCCTTTAGTGGATACAGCAAAAGAGCAACAGATTTGTTAGGACTTATACATAGTGATGTATGTGGTCCTTTCAATGTTGCTGCTAGAGGTGGTTACAGGTACTTTATTACATTTACTAATGACTTCAGTAGATATGGTTATGTGTATCTCATGACACACAAATCAGAATCCTTTGAAAAGTTTAAAGAATTCAAGAATGAAGTACAAAACCAGCTTGGCAAGAGTATTAAGATACTTCGATCAGATCGAGGTGGTGAATACCTCAACCATGAGTTTCGTGACTATCTAGCTGAGTGTGGGATTCTATCCCAACTCACTCCTCCTGGAACCCCAAAGTGGAATGGTATATTCGTAAGGAGGAATCGTACACTATTAGATATGGTACAATCTATAATGAGTCACACAATTCTTCCTATATCCTTTTGGGGATATGCTCTAGACACAAAGAGCCTTTACCCTTAACTGTACCATCCAAGGTTGTGATAAAGACACCATATATGATATGGACAGGAGAAATCCCATGATGTCTTTTATGAGGATTTGGGGTTGTGAGGCTTACGCTCGACGGTCGAGTCTCGAATGGCTGGGACCCCGAATCCGATAGGTGCTATTTTGTTGGATATCCCGAGGATACAAAGGGATATTACTTCTACATTCGATCGGCACAAAGTGTTTGTGGCAAAAGGCTGAGGTTTTTCTAGAAAGGATTTTGTTTCTAGAAAAACTAGTGGGAATACCTTCGATCTTGAAGAAATTCAAGATAAGGACCATGCTTGAGGCCTTGATGGAGGTTGAGCAGGAACCACAAAGTGTTGTGGGTGATGAGGTTATTGCACAAGAGTTGTGGAACAACCACTGTTCATGTAGACCTACCTCTTGCAGTCGATAGGGTGCGTCGTCGGCTGAGAGATATTCATTTCTCTTGTCGACCATGATGACGTAATGCTCATTGAGAATGAGCCTACCTCCTATCGAAGGCTGTGATGAGCAGTTCGAGAAATGGCTAGAGGCCATGAGATCCGAGATGGAATTCATGTACACCAACCAAGTATGGACTTTGGTTGATCCACCTGAAGGGGTCAAACCCATTGGGTGTAAGTGGGTCTTTAGGAGAAAGACTGACATGGATGGACTTACGCATACCTATAAGGGCAGATTGGTGGCTAAAGGTTTCAAGCAAATTCATGGTATTGACTATGATGAAACCTTTTCTCCAGTGGCGATGTTTAAGTCCATTCGGATCTTGCTTGCTATTGCAGCATACCACGATTATGAGATCTGGCAGATGGATGTCAAAACCGCATTTCTGAATGAAAACTTGCTCGAGGATGTGTACATGACACAACCTGAGGGTTTTGTAGATCCACAGCATACTGGGAAGGTATGCAAGCTGCAAAGGTCCATTTATGGGCTAAAGCAAGCTTCTCGGAGCTGGAATCTTCGATTCGATGATGCGATCAAACAGTTTGGTTTCATCAAGAATGAAGATGAACCCTGTGTCTACAAGAGGGTAAATGGGAACACAGTTGTCTTCCTTGTATTGTATGTGGATGACATACTGCTCATTGGGAATGACATCCCTTCGCTACAGTCTGTGAAGACTTGGCTCGGGACGTGCTTCTCAATGAAAGACTTAGGTGAAGTAGCCTGTATTCTAGGCATCAAGATCTATAGAGATAGATCTAAGAGATTGCTTGGCCAAAGTCAGAGTACATACATTGACACAGTATTACTTCGGTTTACCATGCAGAATTCCAAGAAAGGACTTCTGCCGATGTCACATGGTGTGAGTCTTTCGAAGACTCAAAGTCCCTCTTCTAGAGAGGAGAGAGACCGCATAGATAAGATCCCTTACGCATCTGCTATAGGATCTATCATGTACGCCATGCTATGTACTCATCCTGATGTCTCGTATGCTTTGAGCATGACGAGTAGATACCAGTCAGATCCAGGTGAGCGTCACTGGATAGCAGTCAAGAATATTCTTAAGTACTTGAGAAGAACTAAAGAATATTTCTTGATATTTGGAGGCGATGAGGAGCTAGCTGTAAAGGGTTACAGCGATGCTAGCTTCCAAACTGACCAGGATGATTATAGATCGCAGTCAGGGCTCGTGTTTTGCTTGAATAGTAGCGTTGTGAGCTGGAAGAGTTCCAAGCAGGACACAGTTATTGATTCTACAATAGAGGCCGAATATATCGGTGCTTCCATCTCATTCGAGAGATTGTCGATAGAGGAGATGTGAAGATTTGCAGAGTACCCACAGAGGCTAACATCGCAGATCCCTTGACCAAGGCTTTGGCACAGAAAAAGCATGATGGTCACACTAGGTCATTGGGTATTAGATACTACGGTGATTTACACTAGTGCTAGTGGGAGATTGTTAGTAAAAGCCCTAGAATCAATCATGTGATGATTGTTGTATGGACTTTATTGTATCATATTCCTATTTATAAAGGAATGGTTATTATATTTACTTGTATTGGTGCCAAATAACTAAATATAATAATGTCCTTGAGTAGTAGGTTCTTATCTATATCAATCGATTGGTTGAATCGATAATGAGATGATATAGAGAACACTACTCTTAATCATTCCTAGTCGAGTATTAACATTCAGGGACAATGTTAATGCGTAGAGACTAGCATGTAGGTCAACACGATGACTTGATCTCACAAGTCATGGATATGAGATATCAAGTTGACACATGGGTATGCATTAGAGAATGTATACTGAATGACCCGCCATGAGAAAGTATCATGGATCATTATATGAGTGTCATATACTTTCTCATGTGGCTATTAGTATGACTATTAGTCCTTAGACCTGAAGTCACCATGGTTCCCTACATAAGGAGTTGCATAATTTGGCTTCGTTAAACGTCACCCGTAAATGGGTAGACTATAAAGGCGATTACTGGGTATGTAACAAATTATGCGGAGGGATGTGAGTGATGTAGATGGAATCTATCCCTCCTATATGACGGGGGTGACATCGATATTCTTGATAGAGTGAGACCACGAAGTGCATGACCATGCCCAAATGAGTCAATATGAGATATTGAGCTTATTTGATTAGAGTGAGTCTACTTGGGGTTCAAGATTTAGATTGTACCGAGGATGACACGGTCTATGCCTCGATTGGTCAATCTAGATGTCAAGGATAGAGGGACATTGTCACATATTGTGAGAGTCACAATTAGTAGTCACAAAGGTGATGTTGGAGCTCAACATTCTTGTAACTTGGGTAGCAATGATGTGTTGCTAGATACCGTTCATTGCTTATGTTCCTAAATCGGTTTAGGGACATTGCCAACGTTACAAGAACCTATAGGGTCACACACATAAGAGCAATTAGATGGAGATTAGGTTCATATGATGAACCATGAGGATTAGGTTCATGGGATGAACCAAATTGGATTAAGAGTAATCCAAATTAGACTAATTGAGTTAGACTCAAGTTGATTCAAGTGTTGAAGGAGTCTAATTTATATTTGATTCATCAAATCAATTTAAATTAAATGAATAGAGATTCATTAAATTAAATTGACTTGAGTCAAGTGGTTAGATTTGATCAACCATGGGAGATTAGAGGTTAAGTTTGACTTGACTTGAGAGGGAAGATGAAAGGTCAAGTTTGACTTGACCAAATGCCATGTCATGATGATGACATGGCATGGCCGGCCGATGATGGTGCTCCACATCATCATTGACTTGGTCAATTGGTGCCACATCATGAGGGAGACCAAGGGTCATGAGAGTTACATGCATGCATGTAACCCCCCCTTCCATGAAGTGGTCGGCCACTTTAGGGGTTATGGGTGGTGAATTCATTTGGAGAGTTACACTCTTGGATCATCTTCTTCCTTGGTGTTTTTCCTCTCAAGCTCTCCCTCTCCTTCCTCATCTTGCCGAGATCTACTAGGAGTGCTAGCACACTCAAGTTTGTCTCTTTCTCCACCTATTGCTTGTGTGGATACCAATAGAGGAGTGTGCACTTGACACTCTCGAGTTCCGGCGAACTTTTGGACGAGCGGGATAAGCGAAGGGCATCGCATCGAGGGTAACGATCTCATCTCTTAGATCTAAGGTAGATCTAGGGTTTTTAGTAAGAACATACATGTTTTATAATTTTTATACTTTGCACGGATCCGTGGCCAGGGCTTTCGAGGTTTCCGCAACGCAAAAAGCGGTTTTTGCGGCTCAGAAAAACCCAACACTTAAGGATTGTCTTGACAGCCACCCAATGGTCCATACCAAGATCCGACTGGTATCTACTCGTAACGCTCAAAGAATACGATACATCAGACCTCGTACATAACATAGTATACATGATCAATCCTATAGCTGACGCATATGGGATCTGACTCATGCGAATCCTCTCATATTCAGTGCGCGGGCACATAGACTTCGAAAGGTGAATCCCAAGCCTCATGGGAATAAAACCTTTCTTGGATTCTTCCATGCTAAACCATTTCAGCACTTTGTCTATGTATGTAGACTGCGAAAGACAAAGCAACCGATTCGATCTATCTATATAGATCTTAATCCCCAAAATATAGGTTGCTTCTCCCATGTCTTTCATGGAGAACATTTTGGACAACCGGACCTTGACTATTTGCAAAAAAGGAATATCGTTTCCTATAATTAATATGTCATCGACATACAATACTAGGAATACAACCGCACTCCCGCTAACCTTTTTATACACACAGGGCTCCTCAAGATTTTGTGAGAAATCAAACTGTTTGATTGCCTCATCAAAACGGATATTCCAACTCCTGGATGTTTGCTTCAATCCATAAATGGAACGTTGAAGATTGCATACTTTGTTTTTGTCAATGGATGTGAAACCCTCAGGTTGTATCATATATACATCCTCAGACAGGTTTCCATTAAGGAAAGCTATTTTCATATCCATCTGTCATATCTCATAATCAAAATAAGTCACTGTGGCTAGGAGTATCCGAATGGATTTAAGCATAGCTACTGGTGAAAATGATTCATCATAGTAAACACCTTGCCTTTGACGATAGCCTTTTGCCACTAATATAGCTTTATAGGTAATAATATTACCATCCATGTCGGTTTTCTTCTTGAAATCCCACTTGCACCCTATAGGCATTATGCCTTCGGGTGGGTTTAAACCTGGTTTTCATACATGGAATCCATTTCCGATTTCATGGCTCTTAGCCATCTATCCCTGTCTGAACTATTTAGTGCCTCTTTGTAATTAGTAGGTTCCTCATCATCTATGAGCAACACGTCATTAGATTCACTTATGAGAAATCCATATCTCTCAGGAATCCTACATGTCCTACTAGATCTACAAGGAGGTTGTGTATTATCAGGTCCAGCTATTACCTCATCCGAATGAGTAATCAGTTGTGGTTCTTGACTAGGCATCTCTTCTGTGTCTACTAGAGCCTCTTGAACTACACTTAGTTCAACCTCACTCCCACTATTTTCCTATAAGAGAAACTCCTTCTCTAGGAATACAGCATGCCTTGAAACAAACACCTTTTGTTCCAAGGGATGATAGAATTGGTAACCCCTCATTTCCTTAGGATAACCAATAAATAGACACTTATCAGACATAGCCTCCAGCTTGTCTGATACTGTTCTCTTCACATAAGCAGGACAACCCCATATCTTCAAATAAGATAAATGAGGTTTCTACTTTTCCACATCTCATATGGAGTAGTAGAGATTGCCTTAGTCGGGACCCTATTTAACAAGTAAACATTGGTCTCGAGTGCGTAACTCCAAAAGGTTTTTGGAAGATTTGCATGCTGCATCATTGACCTAACCATGTCCAACAAGGTTCGGTTTTTCCTTTCAGCCACATCATTATGTTGTGGCGTGTAAGGTGGAGTCCTTTGGGACAAGATGTCATTGTCCCTTAGATAATCTTGAAACTCTTGGCTTAAGTATTCACCACCTCGATCCGATCGATGTAATTTAATACTTTTACCAAGTTGTTTCTCTACTTCCTTTCTAAAATCTTTAAACGTTTCAAAGACTTCAGACTTGTATCTTAAAAGATACAAATACCCATATCATGAATAATCATCGATAAAGGTAACGAAGTAGCTATAACCTCCTATGGCATGAGTTGACATTGGTCCGCATACATCAGTATGTATAAGGCCCAATACCCCAATTGCTTGTTCACCCTTTCCTCTGAAAGGTAGTTTAGTCATCTTTCCTTTTAAGCATGAAACACATGTGTCTAATGAACCGGATTCATAAGACTCCAAAATGCCAAGCCTCTGCAATTTGGACATGCGTTCATTGCTTATATGGCCAAGATGACAATGACATAATTACGAGGTTAACTGATTATCTAACTTAGCGCGTTTGCTATTTGATTCGATATTGAATATCTCATTCGATGTATCTAACATGTAGATCCCATTATTTAATATCCCAGTAGCGTAAAGAACACCATTTAAGTAATGTAACAACAATTATTACTAAACATCAAATGATAACCTTTCTTATTCAAACATGAAATAGAAACAATGTTCTTTATTAATGCAGGAATATAAAAACAATCATCCAACTCTAAGACTAGTCCTGTAGGAAGTCGCAACATATAAGTGCCCTTGGCTACTGCAGCAACCTTTGCTCCATTGCCAACCCTTAGATCTGCTTCTCCCTTAACCAGTTTTTTTCTGTTCCTCAGCCCCTGTATGTCATTACATATATGTGAGCCACACCCGGTATCCAATACCCAAGTGCTAGAAGAAACAGTATGACATTCAATAACAAATATACCTGAAGTAAATTGGGCATTAGATGCCTTCTTCTGCTTCAGTGACTCCAGATACTTCTTGCAGTTTCTCTTCTAATGTCCATCCTTGCCATAATGATGGCAGGTGCCCTTGGGTGTTATTTCTTCCTTCTTTACCTTCTTCTTCTCTTTAGCTTTTGTTTTTGACTTCCTCTTAGAACCTTTCTTTGAGGAGTCAACCAACATCACCGACTTTTGTTCATTCGCAACAGATGACTCCACTGTTTTGAGCATATTGATCAATTCAGGAATCGTGGACTCAATCTTATTCGTTTGATAGTTCATCACAAATTGTGAATAACTACCAGTCAGATTGTGAAGAATTAAGTCAATACTTAATTCATGGTCCATAAAAACCCTAATGATCCCAATCGCTCAATATAGCTATTCATCTTTAGCGTAAACTGCACTGCAGATGAACCCTCCTACATCTTCGAGCAAAAGAGGAGCTGGGTGACCTCAAACCTTTCAGATCGTGCCTGCTCATCGAACAACTCTCGAAGATGGAAGACAATTGTATTAGCATCCATATGCTCATGTTGCTTCTGCAACTCACGAGACATCGATGCTAGCATAATGCAGCTCTCCATCTTAGAGTCAGCAACATGTTTCTGGTAAGCCAACTTTTGGTCAACATATGCATTGTCTGCAGGAGGTTGGGGAAAGCCACTTCAAGGACAGAAGCTTGTTGGCAATCGTGCTATTTCTCGGAATGCTCATAGGCTCCCATGTCCCCGGATTAAAATTTTCACTAATGAAAACTAATCCGGATGGGATGAGTTTCCTAAGCACAACCAATTCGTCGTCGTGCTAACGACTTGAGCGATCGCTTGAACAAACTAGTTGTTCAAGCAACACAACTCTTCTAGTCGGTTAGCCGCGGAAGAGACGACGGACGGATCGCCGGTTTTTGTGTTTCTTATCGGGGTCCATGATTATACAAATACATGCAAATGCAAACTAGTATAATCAACATATACTAACATAATGAACATAAGCTAGCATATCAAATAAGAACATGAAAAGAACAATAATAAAAGTTGTGAAACTTTTATACCTCTTGATCTTCTATCGTATGTCCTAACCTCCTTGTAGACTTCGTGTGGGCGAAGATCCTCCACAAGTTGAAGCTTCCTAGATCTTCTTCAATCCAAAGAATGAAGAACTCTCTTTCCCTTCTTGCTTGAGCCAACCACCAATCCACAAAGGATTGATGCCGCCGGCCCCAAGAATAGAGAGAATAATATGGAAACAACCAAGGAACCGAACTAGGGACAAACCCTAGTTTTGGTGCCGCCGGCCAAGATGGAGTGAATAGGAGAAAAGGAATATGTTGGGCCCCGGCCACGGTGGAGGGAATAGAGGAAGGAGTCGGCCACACCCTAGGAAGAAGAAGACCTCCTCTCCTATAGTTGCCGCCCAACTTCCTTGCAATCCCTAGCCGCCCAACCTAAGGAGGAAACCCTAATTAGGGTTTCTCCTTAGGCTTTCTTGCCACCCAACCATGGTGGAGAGAAGATATCTAGGAGCTAGCCACCTCCAAGGAAGAAGACAAACTCCTCCACAAGTGGCCGCCCAACCTTCATTCCCATCCATGGACGCCCATGCAAAGGAGCCAAAACCCTAATCAAATTAGGGTTTCCTCCATAGGGTTCCTTGCCGCCCAAGCATGATGGAGAGAAGAGATCTAGGAGCTAGCCACCTCTATGGAAGAAGACAAGCTCCTCCATAGGTTGCCTCCCACTCTTCTTCCTCACCTTGGCCGCCCAACCCAAAAGAGCCAAACCCTAATTAGGGTTTCCTCCTAGGGTTGCTTGCCGCCCAAGCAATTGGAGGCTAAACCCTAATCTCCTTAGCATCCATCATCCAACCTCTAAAACTTGTTGCCGCCCAACCCATAGCCACCCTTTTATAGAGTTAGGGTTTAGGCCTTGGTTTAATCTCCACCGTCGGTTCTAGGGTTTTAATCTCAACCGTCGGATCTAGAGATTTAATCTCAACCGTCGGTTCTAGGGTTTTAATCCCAACCGTCGGATCTAGAGATTTAATCTCTACCGTCGGTTCTAGGAATTTAATCCCAACCGTCGGATCTAGAGATTTAATCTCCACCGTCGGTTCTAGGAATTTAATCCCAATCGTCGGATCTAGAGATTTGTTTTCCATTATTTGATCTAGACTTCATGAGGTTTATATTAGGCTACGATAGGGACCATGAGGAGGAGTTGGGTCTTGGCCACCCGATGGATCGGAACCACACAAACTTGATCCATCAATGATGTTCCATTCCACTAGAGGATCATCATCGAACTACCTCACCAACCCCATAAATTAATATGGGCTCCATATATTATTTGTACATCCATCTCCCCGTGTTTAAGATATCGAATGTCCGTCAATTAATTGATTTACTGACCATCAATTAATTAACATCTAACTCCTCGAGTAGTACCACTCAACCTTATCATCATGTTGACTAAGTCAATCTGCAGGGTTTACATGATGAACCTTATGAGCTCCTCAAGGGGACATCATCAATCTAATACATAGGACACGGATTCCTCCTATAATCAACGGCACACCATGTAAATAATATCATTTCCCAACTTACCGGGCATATTGATTTAATCCATAGAAATCTCACCCTTTGGTAAATCAAAGAAATAAATATTAAGTACATGTGCCCGTTATTATATCGGGATTAAGAGCATGTACAACATAATATCCGAGGTCCGATTCAATTATGCAACAAGAATAAATTGAATCACCTCTATGTCGGTCCGCTCAATACACCTAAGTGTACTAGTGTAACTCTATGTTCAAGATAAAACAATACCAAGCTACACTACAACCATGCCAATGGTTTGTCCAAAACCATCTTGGTTGTGAGCCTCTACTTATATTCTACAAGGACCGATAACATGATCTTACAGGCACCATGTTATCTACAATGTAAAATATTAGACAATATGCACACATATAAATATAACGTGCAAACAATGATCATGTGATTCTTATTTCAAAATAAAGATGTTCATACAAAAGAGCTAGGCTTTCAGTATACATCCCAACAATCTCCCACTTATAGTAAAAGACTATGCTGTCATCATACTGCCATACATCTGATTCCCCTTCCCTCCACATGCCTATCAAAGCTCTCGCTAGAAGGGCCTTAGTGAAAGGGTCTACCAGGTCATCCTCTGATGCAATCTAGGCGACAGCTTACTTCTACCTCCTTTACGATTTCTCTTATCAGGTGGTACTTGCACTCTATGTGTTTACTAGCCTTATGGGCTCGTGGTTCCTTCGAGTTTGCAACTGCACCATTATTATCACAATAAATTGTGATAGTTTACGGGCAAACCGGGAATCACATCCAAGTCCATCGAAAGTTCTGAGCCACCGCTTCTTTGGCCTCATGGTGCCACATACTCAGCTTCCATGGTGGAGTCCGCCACGCATTTCTGCTTGACACTCCTCCATACTATGGCTCCACCTCCCAAAGTAAACACAAAACCTGAGGTAGACTTACTGTTATCCCTATTTGATTGGAAATCGCAATCCATGCAACCCACAGGGAGTAATTGGTCTGCCCGGTAAACTAGCATATAATCCCTAGTCCTTCACAGGCACTACAATATATGCTTTACCGTAGTCCAATGTCCCTGTCACTGGATTACTTTGATATCTACTAACCATGCCCACGGCAAAGCAGATATCTTGTCTCGTACATAGCATACATGAGACTTTCTACTGCCAAAGCATAAGGAACCACCTTCAGCTCCTTTATCACCTCAGATGATCTAGGACACATCTCCTTAGATAAAAGAACTCCATGCCTAAAGGGTAGAAAACCCTTCTTGGAGTTTTGTATGCTAAAATGATCCAAAACCATGTCTATGTATGAAGCTTGGGATAAGCACAACAACCTTGATCCCCAAGGTTGTGACCCACTTCTCCCAAGTCCTTCATATCATACTGTTTGGATGACCATACCCTTACGTCTGATAACACTTCGATGTTGTCGCCAACCACCAAAATGTCATCTACGTATAGTACAAAAATACCACTACATTTCTGTCACATCTCTGATATACACAAGACCCATCCGAACTTTGAATAAATCCATAAGACTGGATTTACTTCCTCAAAGCGGATGTCCCAAGACTTCAAAGCTTGCTTCAGTCCATTAACGGACCGATTAAGCTTATATACAATACGCTCTTTGCCCTTAGCAATGAATCCCTCTAGTTGCTTCATATAGATGTTTTCCTCAAGACTTCCATTAAGGAAAGCTGTCCTGACATCCATCTATCACACCTCATGAGCTGCAATGCATAAGAGCTCCCAGACTAGATTTGAATCCATAGATTCAATCTCAGTATTCATTGCACTTTGCAAAGATGCTGCATCTTTATCTTGGATTGCCTCGTCATATGTCCAGGGATCAGGTTCATGTTTGCTAGGGACCAAATCAGAAGATTCGTCCAAAAACATGAATCTAAGAGGCTGTCTAACAACCCTCCCACTACGACGAGGTATCATCTGTGTATCCTTTGTGACACGCGGTGCAGTGACATATGGTATATCCTCTTGTACCGGTGGTACTAAAGAAGTGACTTCCCTTTTAACTCCTCCAGAACAATTTTACCCTTGGGCTTATGGCTTATCACATAGTCTTCCTCTAGAAATCTGGCATTCGTGTTAACGATCACCCTCTGATCTCTAGGACTACAAAATAAGTCAGAATAACTCATCATCGATCTAACCATCTCCATAAGAGTCCTATTCCTTCGTACTGCTACACTGTTCTGCTGGGGTGTGCCAGGTGCAGTCAATTGGGATTGAATCCCAACCTCTGATAAGTAGTTCCTAAACTCTCCCAAGAGGTTGTCACCACCACGATCAGATCGTAGTGTCATCCATATCTTGAATAATCTTCTATGAAAGAGACGAAATATTCAAGATTACCTCTTGCCTGGATAGACATAGGACCATACGAATCAGAATGAACCAATTCCAACACATCTTTGGATCTATACCCCTTGGCCTTGAAAGGCCTCTTGGTCATCTTACCCTCCAAGCAAGATTCGCAGGTTGGGAGATGCTCCACCACTTATGAACCCAAAGGTCCATCAGCTATCAACCTTTGAATTCTACTTAGGTTAATATGACCAAGCCTAAGATCTTAAAGATATGTTTGGTTCATCTTCGAAGGTTCTTTTCTCTTATTGGAATTAGAAGATGAGTTATTAACTTCTATTTGCATCGTGGGAGGTTTTGGTTCAAATTTCCTTTCAATGTACCTGAATAGATATTCTCCCTATTCCTTTTTATAACAACTCTGTCATTAAAAGAAATAGAATATCCATCCATAATAATTTAGAAATGAAACTAAATTCTTTCTAAATAAAGGTACATAAAGGAATTTTCGAACCAAAGTTTTATTATTTTCAAGAGATAAATAAAACTTCTCTCCCAATAGCCGCCACCATCATGGCATTGCCCAAGTAAATGGTAATCTCCTTTAACTAGTCATCGGGTTTTCTGGAACCCACCAAATTATTGCGACATGATTAGTGGCTCCCGTATCTACTCACAGTGCGGTAGATATCACCGCTAATCATGTTTCAATGACTAGTCCAAAAGATATACCTATGTTCTATTTTGGATTGGGACAGTCCTTCTTCCAATGTCCATCCTGCTTGCAAGTGAAGTACTTGCCTTTCGGCTTCTTCACTCTTCCCTGAGATCCTCGCACCATCTTTGCTCCACCTTGTTTCTCCTTCTTCTTGCCTTTCGGCTTAGAAGTAGAAACCTTTTTGAGCAACCATGGCTTGAGGATACTCTCCGAAGAGTGCATACTCATACTTTCTAGCATATAAGACAATATCTGGATTCTTCTTTTCGTCAGCGTTATTTGGATGCAATTAAGTTTATTTCCTTTAGTATCATTAAGTGGGTGAAAGTCATTTTGAAAATCCTAAGAATCACAATAGATCATTACTTTAGATTTCAAAAAATTATTGATTCCTCTAACAATAAAATTTCGAAATCAACCAACACCTCAAAACACCGAGAATATCGCATGCCACGCAGTGTGGACGTATACGAATTCTACATTTGTAAGAGGAGGTTTTACCCATTAATTTTATTATCTTGTCAACCGTACTTTTTGACAAATAAAATTAATAGTTGGTTCCTCTTTGGCCCTACAAATAAAAGCAGTGACTCCGATGGGGAGGATACTTTATATTTACATCTAAGTGTGCACCATTACACGATACTAAGGGAATTATTTCGGATTATGTGCCTTACCGCTGTGGAAGTACACACGCTCCTAGATAATTTCCTATAACCATTATTTGACCTAGTGATCTGCAAACAAACTCATCCGCAGGGAGGAAGGCACTCAGAGCCGACACGCAAGTTTGTTGCATCACACGTCAAATTGTAATGGAGGCCGCGGGAATTAATTAAAATGTCCCTCTCCCACTTAGTAAATTGAAAATGAGGAATTTTCAAGCACACACAACATGCATATAAAACAAATCAGCAATAAATATGGAAAAATCAGAATTTTTCCAACTATTATGGCATTGTTCTCCAATATGCGTCCCGTCGTGTCGCCACCTCGTCCGCTCCATCTTTTCCCGTGCGCAAGTCACCAAAGAGTTCCGAGCCGAGATAAAACATTTTAATTTACATCCATCGATCCTATACTCCACGAAGGAGTGTACAAATAATCTAGATCGAAAGTAAACTAAAATGAGCGGCTAAACAATGCCGTATTTAATTATAAAAATTAAATACTAATCTAGCCTCGTCAACCCCGAGGATTCAAATAATATACAATCACACATACATGCAATCACATACACACATATATAGCCATAATAGTTGGATCTTATGCCTGCAACCAAAAAGTTAGCCTACGCACATCCTACTATTATCCGGTATACACAATATATGATAAATGCATGAAAGTAACCGAATCAAAAACACACAAAACCAGAAACCGTGGCTCTGATACCATTTGTTGGTGACCGTGCTATTTCTCGGAATGCTCATAGGCTCCCATGTCCCCGGATTAAAATTTTCACTAATGAAAACTAATCCGGATGGGATGAGTTTCCTAAGCACAACCAATTCGTCGTCGTGCTAATGACTTGAGCGATCGCTTGAACAAACTAGTTGTTCAAGCAACACAACTCTTCTAGTCGGTTAGCCGCGGAAGAGACGACGGACGGATCGCCGGTTTTTGTGTTTCTTATCGGGGTCCATGATTATACAAATACATGCAAATGCAAACTAGTATAATCAACATATACTAACATAATGAACATAAGCTAGCATATCAAATAAGAACATGAAAATAACAATAATAAAAGTTGTGAAACTTTTATACCTCTTGATCTTCTATCGTATGTCCTAACCTCCTTGTAGACTTCGTGTGGGCGAAGATCCTCCACAAGTTGAAGCTTCCTAGATCTTCTTCAATCCAAAGAATGAAGAACTCTCTTTCCCTTCTTGCTTGAGCCAACCACCAATCCACAAAGTATTGATGCCGTCGGCCCCAAGAATAGAGAGAATAATATGGAAACAACCAAGGAACCGAACTAGGGACAAACCCTAGTTTTGGTGCCGCCGGCCAAGATGGAGTGAATAGGAGAAAAGGAATATGTTGGGCCCGGCCACGGTGGAGAGGAATAGAGGAAGGAGTCGGCCACACCCTAGGAAGAAGAAGACCTCCTCTCCTATAGTTGCCAACTTCCTTGCAATCCTAGCGCCCAACCTAAGGAGGAAACCCTAATTAGGGTTTCTCCTTAGGCTTTCTTGCTTCCCAACCATGGTGGAGAGAAGATATCTAGGAGCTAGCCACCTCCAAGGAAGAAGACAAACTCCTCCACAAGTGGCCGCCCAACCTTCATTCCCATCCATGGCCGCCCATGCAAAGGAGCCAAAACCCTAATCAAATTAGGGTTTCTCCATAGGGTTCCTTGCCCCAAGCATGGTGGAGAGAAGAGATCTAGGAGCTAGCCACCTCCATGGAAGAAGACAAGCTCCTCCATAGGTTGCCGCCCACTCTTCTTCCTCACCTTGGCTGCCCAACCCAAAAGAGCCAAACCCTAATTAGGGTTTCCTCCTAGGGTTGCTTGCCGCCCAAGCAATTGGAGGCTAAACCCTAATCTCCTTAGCATCCATCATCCAACCTCTAAAACTTGTTGCCGCCCAACCCATAGCCACCCTTTTATAGAGTTAGGGTTTAGGCCTTGGTTTAATCTCCACCGTCGGTTCTAGGGTTTTAATCTCAACCGTCGGATCTAGAGATTTAATCTCAACCGTCGGTTCTAGGGTTTTAATCCCAACCGTCGGATCTAGAGATTTAATCTCTACCGTCGGTTCTAGGAATTTAATCCCAACCGTCGGATCTAGAGATTTAATCTCCACCGTCGGTTCTAGAAATTTAATCCCAACCGTCGGATCTAGAGATTTGTTTTCCATTATTTGATCTAGACTTCATGAGGTTTATATTAGGCTACGATAGGGACCATGAGGAGGAGTTGGGTCTTGGCCACCCGATGGATCGGAACCACACAAACTTGATCCATCAATGATGTTCCATTCCACTAAAGGATCATCATCGAACTACCTCACCAACCCCCATAAATTAATATGGGCTCCATATATTATTTGTACATCCATCTCCCCGTGTTTAAGATATCGAATGTCCGTCAATTAATTGATTTACTGACCATCAATTAATTAACATCTAACTCCTCGAGTAGTACCACTCAACCTTATCATCATGTTGACTAAGTCAACCTGCAGGGTTTACATGATGAACCTTATGAGCTCCTCAAGGGGACATCATCAACCTAATACATAGGACACGGATTCCTCCTATAATCAACGGCACACCATGTAAATAATATCATTTCCCAACTTACCGGGCATATTGATTTAATCCATAGAAATCTCACCCTTTGGTAAATCAAAGAAATAAATATTAAGTACATGTGCCCATTATTATATCGGGATTAAGAGCATGTACAACATAATATCCGAGGTCCAATTCAATTATGCAGTCAGTAATAAATTGAATCACCTCTATGTCGGTCCTGCTCAATACACCTAAGTGTACTAGTGTAACTCTATGTTCAAGATAAAACAATACCAAGCTACACTACAACCATGCCAATGGTTTGTCCAAAACCATCTTGGTTGTGAGCCTCTACTTATATTCTACAAGGGACTGATAACATGATCTTCTGTGCCTCACCCAGGCACCATGTTATCTACAATGTAAAATATTAGACAATATGCACACATATAAATATAACGTGCAAACAATGATCATGTGATTCTTATTTCAAAATAAAGATATTCATACAAAAGAGCTAGGCTTTCAGTATACATCCCAACAAAGCTAGCTTTTCAGCCTTGAGAACAATTCTCAGTTTGCGAATCCAGTCCATGAAGTTTGGCCCAATCAATTTGTTGTTGTCCAAAATCGAACGTAAATTAATGGAGGTTGACATGCTGTTCTAATTAGTACCTAGACATACAAAAAGAGGTGTATAAGAGAGATGAATTTATAGTAATGTAAACAATTTACATTAACAAGAAACTCCCACTATTTTTATCAAATTCAATAGCCCTCACATTGAATTCGAGAGATGATAGGTGATCTCTTAGTGGGTTGATATCCATTATGACTAAGAACAACCTTGGAGAGAGTCCAACAAATTATTCATAGTCATAATGTTAGGTATCAACAGTACCCATTATATATCAAATATATAACTATCACTTTACGCTATCAACTAATTGAATGTTCACATATACATTAGGTTGTTAACTCATTAACATATATACATCCAATGCATATCACCTAATTGCACCTCTGTCCACATTGACCTTAGAGGGAGTCAAACAAATCAATGCTCTCAGTTAGGGCCAACCCATTAATCATGAGATCAAATTTAAATGATTTGAACACATCCAATTTACAAACCAGGCTTAGAGAGAGTCCAACAACCCAAACTTGAAATTGACCTCTGGCCCTTACCATTTAAAATAAATATTGAATCTCATATGAATTGAACATGCTCGATGTCATGTCAGTCTTGGAGGGAGCCCAACAACCCAAATATGAAAAAGAACTCTAGTTCAATCATATTAATGGAAGGTGTTAACCCTAATATTTGCACGAGGGATTTCATATTATTATGGGTCTCATCTAAAAAGGAAATAAACCTAAATATGGAAAAACCAAGGTCACATTAGGAAATAAATTTCCCGATGTGAACGTGAGTCTATGCTTAGGCTCTAACGATGCGGCCAACACCTTTGGTGTTTCCAAGCGCATCCTTGGTATTTCTTTTTAGGTTACAAACATATCCTATATGTAAGACAAGCATACTATAATCTATCATATAGATAAATATGGCACAGGTATATTAAAACATCAAACATGCTTTAAAATTTCTCCTACAACATGCAATTTATGCCAAAAGAACACGGTGGCTCTGATACCACTTGTTAGAGATTTTGGCATCTTGCGCAGCGGAATAAGAGAATAAAAACAATTTTTATTACATCTCAGACATCCCCTGGGGGCCAGGAAAACTTGTTTTGGCATAATCACATGAAAACACGCAGGGAGAAAGAGAAGTTATACCTTCGGGATTCTTTTGAATCCGTCAAAACCACAAGCAAGACCAACGAGCCTTGCCTCTATCAGTATTCATGTTGGGATCACCTAAGACAACTCCTAGAGCAGCAAGTCTTTATCTCCGATTGGTGCTAGCCAACCGGTGGAGACAAGGGAAGAGGAGAGAGAAGAGAGCGACGACGGCTACCAAGGGAAAACCTAAAAACCAAAACCTTAGCCAAAGATTATCAAGGGATATATTTATATATCTCTTAATTAGGTCATCTTAGGAGGCTTAAACGAAATATATCTTACCATAATTATCCCATAATTAAGGTAAGAAGAACCCAGAAATTTCTATAAAGAGAAATCTCCAAAATCGACGGAGAAGTGACACGACCATGTGGATTCACATGGCCTGGCCATGTGGATTAACATGGTCGTGTGTTTTCACATGGACGGGTTGTGTGGATTCAAATGGCCATATGAAAACACATGGCCTAGCTATGTGTCTTCTGGAGCAGCCCAGACTTTGCCAATTTGTGACGAGGCGGCCGACCGTGCCTTGTATGGTCCGTTTGACTTCGTTTAAGTGTGATGTGGCTGTGCTAAGTCCAACAAAGTCATAGGAGGTTCCATAGCCTCCGTTTCACAGCCCCTTGGTCTAGTCCAACCAGACATATCCTCTCTCAACAAGAATCTCATTCTCAGACTTGTTTTACATCTAGAGATCACCCGTAGTGCGTGTGACCTAATAGGTTCCTGGTTTTGTTGGCCATTCATAATTAACCCTTTAATTATGAATAGATCATGAGTGGCACCTAGTAGTACATCATGACCCCCAATTTGCCGGAAAGTATAAATTGACTTCAGAACATTTTCTAAACCCTTCAGCAGCTACAGTTTTTCGTGCCTTGTTCCTTTCACACATCCTATACTCACTTGGTTTAGGACATGGTCTCTGTGTTCATCCCCACTCAGTTGACTACGTCACACCTAGCCCAAGTTAATTTTCTTGTCCTGTGGATTCAAGTTACTCCTACATGTTCCCAAGAAGACCATCTTCTTAACATGCTTGCTCTGGCTAGAGACTTTGGAGTAACAATCCTGACAAGAGGCCTAGGGTATACATCTCCTTTATCAGGAGTGGTGAATCCTCTATTGGATATTCAAACACCTTCGATCACTTTGGCTTATACGCAATCATTCCGGAGTTACACCTACTATGTAGATAGCTGCGAAGAAGTCAAAGTACAGGGCGCCATGATCAAGGTGACTTGAATACCTCAAGTCTAAGGAAGCTCGTACTCAAGCCGCAGTGAGATCTTCAATGACATATAGAACCATATGAAGTATCATAGCAGGTCACTCCAAGGAACTAGTTACCATAACTAGCATCCACATGTTCTTCCTCATCATCCCTATGCTTCCATTCAATGAGTACCGAATTCTTGGATAAACCAAAGAGCATAACATGTGCTAGTCTCACAGAATTGATGATGTCCAATCTCATCAATTCATCGACTAGGGATAGTTTCAATACTTGCATATTTACACATGATGAGATACCCACTAATTGTGATCCAATCACAATTTCTCTCATGCTATACATCGTATTGTGGACTTCAGTATATGAGTTTAAGATCCAATCAAATACATAGATAATGTATACTCAAATAGTGAATTTTATTAATAACTTCTAAGGCAATTGCCTTAGGACACCTCTTAATTACATCAAACTCCCACTTGGCCTACAGCCAATCGCCTTGGTATCTAATACCATAGGCCTCTATATGCCTCTCGAATTTTTCTTGGGTAAGAGGCTTTGTCATGGGATCTACTAGATTCCTATCAGTGGAAACTTTTTCTATTTGTACGTGTCTTCTACCAATGATCTCTCTGATCAGATGGTAACGGCGTAGTACGTGTTTGGATCGCTGATGAGACCGTGGTTCCTTCGCTTGTGCAATGGCGCCATTGTTGTCGCAGTAAACTAGTAATGCTTCAACAATGCTCGAAACTACTCCAAGTTCAGTAATGAACTTCTTAATCCATACTACCTCCTTTGCTGCTTCAGAAGCTGCAATGTACTCTGCCTCCGTAGTAGAATCAGCAACGGTATCTTGTTTGAAACTCTTCCAACTCACCGCACCTCCATTCAAGATGAATATGTATCCAGACTGAGATTAGGAATCATCTTTATCTATCTGGAAGCTGGCATCAGTATACCCGCTTACTACCATATCACCTCCTACATATACCAAGAACAAATCCTTAGTCCTTCTCAAGTACTTAAAAATTATCTTTATAGCCACCCAATGGTCCATACTAGGATCCGACTGGTATCTACTCATAATGCTCAAAGAATATGATACATCAGGCCTCGTACATAACATAGCATACATGATCAATCCTATAGCTAACGCATATGGGATCTGACTCATGTCAATCCTCTCGTCTTCAGTGTGCGGGCACATAGACTTCGAAAGGTGAATCGCATGCCTCATGGGAATAAAACCTTTCTTGGATTCTTCCATTCTAAAATGTTTTAGCGCTTTGTCTATGTATGTAGACTGCGAAAGACCAAGCAACCGATTCAATCTATCTCTATAGATCTTAATCCCCAAAATATAGGTTGCTTCTCCCATGTCTTTCATGGAGAACATTTTGGACAACTAGACCTTGACTATTTGCAAAATAGGAATATCGTTTCCTATAATTAATATGTCATCGACATACAATA
This sequence comes from Wurfbainia villosa, assembly GCA_025175895.1. NCBI lineage: Eukaryota > Viridiplantae > Streptophyta > Magnoliopsida > Zingiberales > Zingiberaceae > Wurfbainia > Wurfbainia villosa. Next base: position 19,336,322 of record CM046004.1, on the reverse strand, counting down.
CTAGGAACACAATCGTACTCCCACTAACCTTTTTATACACACAGGGCTCCTCAAGATTTTGTGAGAAATCAAACTGTTTGATTGCCTCCTCAAAACGGATATTCCAACTCATAGATGCTTGCTTCAATCCATAAATGGAACGTTGAAGCTTGCATACTTTGTTTTTGTTAATGGATGTTAAACCCTCTGGTTGTATCATATATACATCCTCAGACAGGTTTCCATTAAGGAAAGTTGTTTTCACATCCATCTGTCAAATATCATAATCAAAATGAGCCGCTATGGCTAGGAGTATCCGAATGGATTTAAGCATAGCTACTAGTGAAAATGATTCATCATAGTAACACCTTGCCTTTGACGATAGCCTTTTGCCACTAATATAGCTTTATAGGTAATAATATTACCATCCATGTCGGTTTTCTTTTTGAAAACCCACTTGTACCCTATAGGCGTTATGCCTTCAGGTGGGTCTACCAAGTTTCAAACCTGGTTTTCATACATGGAATGCATTTTCGATTTCATGGCTCTTAGTCATCTATCCTTGTATGAACTATTTAGTGCCTCTTTATAATTATTAGGTTCCTCATCATCTATGAGCAACACGTCATTAGATTCACTTATGAGAAATCCATATCTCTCAGGAATCCTACGTCTCCTACTAGATCTATGAGGAGGTTATGTATTATCAGGTTTAGCTATTACCTCATCCGAATGAATAATCAGCTGTGGTTCTTGACTAGGCATCTCTTCTGTGTCTACCAGAGCCTCTTGAACTACACTTAGTTCAACCTCACTCACACTATTTTCCTGTAAGAGAAACTCCTTCTCTAGGAATACAGAATGCCTTAAAACAAACACCTTTTGTTCCAAGGGATGATAGAATTGGTAACCCCTCGTTTCCTTAGGGTAACCAATAAATAGACACTTATCAGACTTAGCCTCCAGCTTGTCTGATACTGTTCTCTTCACATAAGCAGGACAATCTCATATCTTCAAATAAGATAAATGAGGTTTTCTACTTTTCCACATCTCATATGGAGTAGTAGAGATTGCCTTAGTCGGGACTCTATTTAACAAGTAAATAGCGGTCTCAAGTGCATAACTCCAAAAGGTTTTTTGAAGACTTGCATGCTGCATCATTGACCTAACCATGTCCACAAGGTTCGATTTCCCCATTCAGCCACACCATTATGTTGTGGCGTGTAAGGTGGAGTCCTTTGGGACAAGATGCCATTGTCCCTTAGATAATCTTGAAACTCTTGGCTTAAGTATTCACCACCTCGATCCGATCGAAGTACTTTAATACTTTTACCAAGTTGTTTCTCTACTTCCTTTCTAAAATCTTTAAACATTTCAAAGACTTCAGACTTGTATCTTAATAGATACAAATACCCATATCATGAATAATCATCGATAAAGGTAACGAAGTAGCTATAACCTCCTATGGTATGAGTTGACATTGGTCCGCATACATCAGTATGTATAAGGCCCAATACCTCAACTGCTCGTTCACCCTTTCCTATGAAAGGTAGTTTAGTCATCTTTCCTTTTAAGCATGAAACACATGTGTCTAATGAACCAGATTCATAAGACTCCAAAATGCCAAGCCTCTGCAATTTGGACATGCATTCATTGCTTATATGGCCAAGATGACAATGTCATAATTGCGAGGTTAATTGATTATCTAACTTAGCGCATTTGCTATTTGATTCGTTATTGAATATCTCCTTAGATGTATCTAACATGTAGATCCTATTATTTAATATCCCAGTAGCATAAAGAACACCATTTAACGTAATGTAATAACAATTATTACTAAACGTCAAATGATAATCTTTCTTATTCAAACATGAAATAGAAACAATATTCTTTATTAATGCAGGAATATAAAAACAATCATCCAACTCTAAGACTAGTCCTGTAGGAAGTCACAACATTAAAGTGCCCTTGGCTACTACAACAACCTTTGCTCCATTGCCAACCCTTAGATCTGCTTCTCCCTTAACTAATATTCTTCTATTCCTCAGCCCCTGTATGTCATTACATATATGTGAGCTACACTCGGTATCCAATACCCAAGTGCTATAAGAAACAATATGACATTCAATAACAAATATACCTGAAGTAGATTGGGCATCAAATGCCTTCTTCTGCATCAGTGACTCTAAATACTGCTTGCAGTTTCTCTTCCAATGTCCATCCTTGCCACAATGATGGCAGGTGCCCTTGGGAGTTATTTCTTCCTTATTTACCTTCTTCTTCCCTTTAGCTTTTGTTTTTGACTTCCTCTTAGAACCTTTCTTTGAGGAGTCAACCAGCATCACCGACTTCTGTTCATTCGCAAAAGATAACTCCACTATTTTGAGCATATTGATCAATTCAGGAATCGTGGACTCAATCTTATTCATCTTTCATCACAAATTGTGAATAGCTACCAATCAGATTGTGAAGAATTAAGTCAATACTTAATTCATGGTCCATGAAAAACTCTATTTATTTCAATCGCTCAATATAGCTATTCATCTTTAGCGCAAACTGCACTGCAGATGAACCCTTCTCCATCTTCGAGCGAAAGAGGAGTTGGGTGACCTCGAACCTTTTAGATCATGCCTGCTCATCGAACAACTCTCAAAGATGGAAGACAAGTGTATTAGCATTCATATGCTCATGTTGCTTCTGCAACTCAGGAGACATCGATGCTAGCATAATGCAGCTCGCCATCTCAGAGTCATCAACATGTTTCTGGTAAGCCAACTTTTGGTCACCAGATGCATTGTCTGCAGGAGATTGGGGAAGAGCCTCTTCAAGGACATAAGCTAGCTTTTTAGCCTTGAGAATAATTCTCGGATTGCAAATCCAGTCCATGAAGTTTAGCCCAGTCAATTTGTTATTGTCCAAAATCGAACGTAAATTAATGGAGGTTGACATGTTGTTCTAATTAGTACCTAGACATACAAAAAGAGGTGTATAAGAGAGATGAATTTATAGTAATGTAAACAATTTACATTAACAAGAAACTCCCACTATTTTTATCAAATTCAATAGCCCTCACTTTGAATTCGAGAGATGGTAGGTGATCTCTTAGTGGGTTGATATCCATTATGACTAAGAACAACCTTGGAGAGAGTCCAACAAATTATTCATAGTCATAATGTTAGGTATCAACAGTACCCATTATATATCAAATATATAACTATCACTTTACGCTATCAACTAATTGAATGTTCACATATACATTAGGTTGTTAACTCATTAACATATATACATCCAATGCATATCACCTAATTGCACCTCTGTCCATATTGACCTTGGAGGGAGTCCAACAAATCAATGCTTTCAGTTAGGGTCATCCCATCAATCATGAGATCGAATTTAAATGATTTGAACATATCGAATTTACAAGCCAGACTTGGAGAGAGTCCAACAACCCAAAATTGAAATTGACCTCTGGTCCTTCCCATTTAAAATAAATATTGAATCTCATATGAATTGAACATGCTCGATGTCATGCCAGGCTTGGAGGGAGTCCAACAACCCAAACATGAAAAATAAGTCTGGTTCAACTATATTAATGGAAGGTGTTAGCCTTAATATTTGCACGAGGGATTTCATATTATTATGGGTCTCATCTAAAAAGGAAATAAACCTAAATATGGAAAAACTAAGGTCACATTAGGAAATAAATTTCCCGATGTGAACGTGAGTCTATGCTTAGGCTCAAATGATGCGGCCAACACCTTCGGTGTTTCCAAGCGCATACTCGGTATTTCTATTTAGGTTACAAACATATCATATATGTAAAACAGGCATACTATAATATATCATATAGATAAACATGGCATAGGTATATTAAAACATCAAACATGCTTTAAAATTTCTCCTACAACATGCAATCTATGCCAAAAGAACAAGGTGGCTCTGATACCACTTGTTGGAGATTCCGGGATCTTGCGCAGCGGAATAAGAGAATAAAAATAATTTTTATTACATCCCAGACATCCCTTGGGGGCTAGGAAAACTTGTTTTGGCATAATCACATGAAAATACGCAAGGAGAAAGAGAAGTTATACCTTCGGGATTCTTTTGAATCCGTCGAAACCACAAGAAATACCAACGGGCCTTGACTCTATCAATATCCACACCGGGATCACCTGAGACAACTTCTAGAGTAGCAAGTCTTTATCTCCGATTGGTGCTAGCTAACCGGTGGAGACAAGGGAAGAGGAGAGAGAAGAGAGCGACGACGGCTACCAAGGGAAAACCTAAAAACCAAAACCTTAGCCAAAGATTATCAAGGGATATATTTATATATCTCTTGATTAGGTCATCTTAGAAGGCTTAAACGGAACATATATTACCATAATTTTCTCATAATTAAGGTAAGAACAACCCAGAAATTTTTATAAAGAGAAATCTCCAAAATCGATGGAGACGCGACACGGCCGTGTGGGTTCACATGGCTTGGCCGTGTGTTTTCACATGGCATGGCCGTGTGGATTCACATGGCCATGTGAAAACACATAGCCATGTGAAAACACATGGCCTGGCCATGTGTCTCTCAGAAGCAGCCCAGACTCTGCTAATTTGTAGCCAGAGCCAGGCACGGCCCGTGCCAAGTTAAGCACGGTCGTGTGAGGCTTTGTATGGTCTGTTTGACTTCGTTTAAGTGTGATATAGCCGTGCTAAGTCCAACAAAGTGATAGGAGGTTCCATAGCCTCCGTTTTTCACCTCCTTGGTCTGGTCCAACTAGACTTATCCTCTCTCAATGAGAATCTCATTATCAGACTTGTTTTACATCTCGAGATCACCCGTAGTGCGTGTGACCCAATAGCTTCCCGGTTATGTTGGCCATTCATAATTAACCCTTTAATTATGAATAGATCATGAGTGGCACCTAGCAGTACATCATGACCCCCAATTAACCAGAAAGTATAAATCGACTTCAGAACATTTTCTGAACCCTTCAGCAGCTATAGTTGTTCGTGCCTTGTTCCTTTCACTCATCCTATATCCACTTGGTTCAAGACATGGTCTCTGTGTTCGTCCCCACTAGGTTGACTATGTCACACCTAGCCCAAGTTGATTTTCTTGTCCTGTGGATTCAAGTTACTCCTACATGTTCCCAAGAAGACCATCTTCTTGACATGCTTGCTCTTGCAAGAGACTTCTGAGTAACAATCCTGACAAGAGGCCTAGGGTATACATCTCCTTTATCAGGAGTGGTGAATCCTCTGTTGGCTATTCAAACACCTTCAATCACTTTGTCTTATACCCAATCATCCTAGAGTTACACCTACTATGTAGATGCCTATGAAGAAGTCAAAGTACAAGTCACCATGATCAAGGTGACTTGAATACCTCAAGTCTAAGGAAGCTCGTACTCAAGCCGCAATGAGATCTTCAACGACATATAGAACCATATGAAGTCTCTTAGCAGGTCACTCCAATGAACTAGTTACTATGACTAGCATCCACATGTTCACTCTCAACATCCCTATGCTTCCATTCAATGAGTACCGAATGCTTGGATAAACCGAGCATAACATGTGCTAGTCTCACAGAATTGATGATGTCCAATCTCATCAATTCATTGACTAGGGATAGTTTCAATAGTTGCATATTTACACATGATGAGATACCCACTAATTGTGATCCAATCATAATTTCTCTCATGCTAAGCACCATATTGTGGACTTCAATATATGAGTTTAAGATCCAATCAAATACATAGATAATGTATACTCAAATAGTGAATTTTATTAATAACTTCTAAGGTGATTGCCTTAGGACACCTCTCAATTACATCATAATACTCCTTCTCGACAATAATTCAGAGGTGGAGAAACCTCATACAATGAATTACAACATTAATAAAAACAAATACAAGCAAATACAAGTAAATTACACAAATATAAGTAAAGAAACACTTTACAATTATGAACTTGGATGCTTGCTTTGTGATTGCTTGAACTTCACTTGAAGACCCTGATTTACACCAGCAAATCACTTCAAATCGTCCAAGAAACTGATGGCGAAAACCTCCTCCATGAGCTCCCTTTAAAGCTTCTCCTTGAGCTGAATTCTACCTAGCAGTTGACTGATCGGGACCATCAATCGACTACTCCTGTAGCCATTTTCTCATAATGGCATGAGCCACGTTGGATAAGTTCCAAAGGATAGACCATCAGTCAACTGATCATACCCATCAATCGACTGATCGAGTCATCACTCGACTGTCAAATCCTAACAGTCGACTCGGGAACCTTCTATGCTCGAATACACGACCAGCAGTCAACTGATCTCAAGATCAGTCGACTGCTCTAGCCATCAATTGACTACCCAATGCTGGCAGTCGACTTCTAGACTACTTCCTGCAGTCGAACTCTAGTCGACTCACATCAGTCGATTGATCATAGTCCCAGTCGACTGATACACTTCAAACATGAGGTTTTAACCCCAAGTATGGTGCCCCCATACTTGCTAGACCACCTTTAGCCTAGACCTAAGCCTTCTAGCCACCTCCGTCAACCTCATGCCTATCGGATCCCTCCAAGTCATCCATGACTTGTTCATTCATATGCTAGCCTTCAAGTGCTTCCATCCGCTATTGTCATGCTAATGTGGTCTACACCGCCAAGGCACATTGGGCTTACGCTGCCAAGACTCCGCTTGGACTTTACGCCGTCAACCATTGAACTTATGCTGCCAAGACTCCACCCTTGGTCTTTACGCCGCTAATATTCCCCTTGGACTTTCCAAATACCAAGACTCAAGCTTGAACTTTCCTTGCCAACCCATGTTGGACTTTCCATGCCAAGACCCATGCTTGGACTTTTCCTTGCCAACCCATGCTTGGACTTTCCATGCCAAGACCCATGCTTGGACTTTTCCCATGAAAATGGTTAAACCAAAATCAAACATCAAGATCATAACCTGGATCAATTGCACCAACAATCTCCCCAATACATTGTCAGACATCAATGTCAGATATCAATGTCAAACATCAAAATACTACTCGAGTCAAACTCGAGTCTGATCAATCGTGACGTGGGCTGATTGCACCAACACATACTTGCTAGACCACCCTTAGCCTAGACCTAAGCCTTCTAGCCACCTCTGTCAGCCTCATGCCTATCAAATCCCTCCAAGGCATCCATGACTTGTTCATCCATACGCTACCCTCAGGTGCTTCCATCAGCTATTGTCATGCTAACGTGGTATATACCACCAAGGCACATTAGGCTTATGCTGCCAAGACTCCGCTTGGACTTTACGCTGCCAACCATTGGACTTATGCTGCCAAGACTCCACCCTTGGACTTTACGCCGACAATATCACCCCTTGGACTTCCCTTGCCAACCCATGTTGGACTTTCCATTTGCCAAGACTCAAGCTTGGACTTTCCCATGCCAAGACCCATGCTTGGACTTTCCATGTCAAGTACCCATGACTTGGACTTTTCCCTTGCCAAGACTCATGCTTGGACTTTCCCTGCCAAGTACCCATGACTTGGACTTTTTCCATGACAATGGTCAAACCATCGTCAAACATCAAAATATGACCTGGGTCGATTGCACCAACAATCTCCCTAACACATTGTCAATGTCAAATATCAAAATACTACTTGAGTCAAACTCGAGTCTGGTCAATCATGACCTGGTCCAATTGCACCAACAAGGTTCAGTTTCGTCTCTCAGATACACCATTATGCTGCGGTGTATACGGCGGAGTTCATTGAGACAATATACCATTGTCCCTTAGATAATCAAGAAACTCTTGACTCAAGTATTCACCACCTCGATCAGATTGAAGTATTTTAATACTTTTGCCAAGTTGTTTCTCTACTTCATTTATGAATTCTTTGAATCTTTCAAAGGCTTCAGACTTGTGTTTCATCAAGAACACATACCTAAATCATGAGTGATCATCGATAAAGGTAATGAAGTAGCTATAGCCTCCTCGAGCATGAGTTGACATAGGTATGCATACATCAGTATGTATTAGACCAAGCAACTCTCCCACCGGTTCACCTTTTCCAATAAAATGTAACTTATTCATCTTGCCTTTTAAGCATGATTCACAGGTATCGAATGAATCAAATTCAAACGATTCCAGAATTCCACATCAGTGTAATTCGGACATGTGTTTCTTGCTTACATGGACAAGATGACAATGACACATGTAGGGGGGCTAATTGATTATCTTTTCGAACACGCTTGTTGCTCACTTCGATATTGAGAATGTCACTAGATACGTCTAACATATATATACCATTTCATAAAGTTCTAGTCCCATAAAGAATGTCATTCAAAGTTATGTAACAATAATTGTTCCTAAAAGTCAAATGGTACCCATTTCTATTTAAGCAAGAAATAGAAACAATGTTCTTTATTAACGAAAAACCATAATAGCAATTGTCCAGTTCTAAGACAAGTCCTTTAGGGAGCTTCAACAAATATGTTCCGATGGCGACTGCAATAACCTTTGCTCTATTGCCAACTCATGAATTTGATTCACCCTTGACGAGTCTTCTTCTATTCCTTAGCCCTTGTATATCATTACATATATTTGAGCCACACCCAGTATCCAATACCCAAGTGTCTAAGAAAATAGAATGACACTCAATAATGAATATACCTAAAGAGGATGGGGCATCAGATGTCTTCTTCTTCTTCATGGACTCAAGATAAATCTTGCAGTTTCTTCGCCAATGACCCTCATTGCCACAATGATGGCAAGTGCTCTTTTGAGTTAGTTCTGCCTTCTTAGCCTTCTTCTTCCCCTTATGTTGTTCCTTTGATTTTCTCTTAGAACCTTTCTTTGAGGAATCAACTAACAACACTATCTTCTCCTCATGCTTCACAGAAGGCTCCACAACCTTCAGCATGTTGAGGAGTTCAAGAATGGTGGATTCAATTTTGTTCATTCGGTAGTTCATCATAAACTGTGAGTAACTCTTGGGCAAATAATGTAGAATTAAGTCAATACTTAATTCATGATCCATCACAAACCCGAGTGTAGCTAATCGTTCGATGTACCCATTCATCTTTAGCACAAATTACACCACAGATGAACCTTCTTGCATCTTAGAGGTGAAGAGGAGCTTAGAGACTTCGAATCTTTCGGATCTCGCTTGCTCATCAAACAACTCATGAAGATGAAAGAATATGGTATTAGCATCCATATGCTCATGCTGCTTCTGAAGCTCGGGTATCATCATGGCAAGCATGATGCAACTTGCCAGTTCAGAATCAGCCACATATTTCTGATAGGCCAACAATTGATCCGGAGTTACATCATCCTTAGGATGGTTGGGAAGAGGCTCTTCGAGGACATAGGCAAGCTTTTCTGCCTTGAGAACAATTCTCAGGTTTCTAAGCCAGTCCAAGAAGTTCAGCCCAGTCAACTTATTTGAATCCAAAATAGAGCGCAAGTTTAAAGATGTCATGATCAAGCGATTAAACCTAGAATTAAAAATCGAGCATATATGAGAAAGATGATTTAAAATGCATCAACATACATTTATAAATCTCATTCATTTTTCGAATTCAAAAACCCTTAAAATCAATTCGGGAGATTATAGGTCCATCTCCGAATGGGTTGATATCCAACATAGATAAGAACAACCTTGGAGAGAGTCCAACAAGTCGTTCATAGCTACGATGGTAGGTATCAAATATACCAATTACATATCACGTATATGTAACTGTCACATTGTGCTATCAACTAATTGAATGTTCGCACAAACATTGAGTTGTTAACACATTAACAAGTATGCATCATATGCATAGCACCCAACTTCACCTCTCTTCACATCGACCTTGGAGAGAGTTCAACAAGCCGATGCTCCAAGTTAAAGCCGGCCCATTAATCGAGAAATAGTTTTAATATGGTTAGAGTACATCCAATCGTTTAGTCAAGCTTGGAGAGAGTCCAACAACCTAAACTAAAGATTGACCTCTGACTCATACTATATTAGTATTAAACTATTTCAATGGTTTGAACATGTTCAAGTTCGAGCCGGGCTTGAAGAGAGTCCAACAACCCAAACAAGAAATGGAACTCTGGTTCTAACCATATTAATGGAAGGCATAGGCTTTAATATTAAGTAAGGGTTTTGAGGTCTCATCCTCCTTTCCAAGCAAATAACTATTATCTACATGGCATGACATGGATGACATACATATGTGCAACTAATGCATCTACATGTCACGATACACATGGCATAATGATAGACATCTAATGCAATTACACGACAAACAATTATGACATGTTCAAGTAATTTCCAAATTGTCATAATTAATTTTGAAAATAAAATATGTTTGTGATTTGATTTCTCAAATCAAATCTCATTGATTAAATTAGAAAACAAATTTCCAAACCTAATCAAATATTTTATTTATGAAAAATATTAATTAAGGAAACAAATTTCCTAAATTCTAATTTCCTAATCACATTAGGAAATTCCCAATTTAAATTTCTTAACTAATTCAAATTTCCAAAAATTTTCTAAACTTTCCAAAAGTAGAAAATTTCCAAAATTACAATTATGACAAAACATTCATCGCAAAAATAATTTTACGATTATGTTGGAATACAGTCGGGCTTTGATACCACTGTTGGGTTTCTGGGGCACCAACATGGGCGTGTGTTCGAACATGTTTCATAAACATGCACAACATAAGCAAATAAAAATGCGTAATAAACTATTTTATTACATCACACATATCACACGCATGGAGGATACAACAGTGTAGACATAATTGTACATTTAAATTTTTGCAATAAAGGAAATTTATACTAGATATACCTGACGAATTACGTGTAGCGGAAATGACATCAACCTTAGCGACCCTCGCAAGTTTCGCCTCTATCCGAGTCCACACCGAGTATTGTCGAGATAGCTTCACTAAGCTACAAGCCTCGTCTTCACGAGAGATACTAATCTCGCGTCGAAGACGTTGTGATCCGAGAGATGATCACAAAACAAGTTCCACTAACTTGTTTCCTCGAAAGTGTCGGCCAATCAAATTGGTCGGCGGCACCAAGGTGGCCAGCGGCTGCTGGCTGGTAGGAGGATGTCCGACAGCTGAGCTGCTGGCCGGATGATGGCCGATGGTTGGGGGCAGGCCGACTGCAGCAAGGAGGTGGTGGCCAAACAAATTTGGGCGACACCAAGGAGTGGGGCGGCACACAAGAGAGGAAGAGAGGAAGGTGGCTAGGGTTTCACAAACTCTTACTTGTCCAAGAAATTTGTCTCAACCCTCTTACTTATAGAGAATGTGTTTCTTGACCATCAAGAAACCTTCTCTCAATGGTTATTGGTTTACAACCAAAACCCGTTAACTCACTCCATTAATTTAAGTTAAAATAAATCAAACCGCGTTGGTCTATTTTAAGTTAAAATAAACCAAACCAATTTTGGTTCATTCGTTTAAAACAAACCAAACCCCTTTGGTTTATTTTCCACCATTGGATTTGAACGAAACCAATTTGGTTCATCCATCATGTCTTCAAAAGCATCAGTCCATCCATGCTTCTGATGCGACTGAAATAATTTCATCCTCACTCCTTGTTTAGTCCAACCAAACTAAGTCTCTCTCGATATGAGAATCTCATTCTCAAGCTCATTTTAAATCCTTCATATAACACTCAGTGCGTGTGACCAAATAGGTTCCCGATTTATGTTGGTCGTCTATAATTAACCATTAATTATAGAACAGTCATGAGTGACACCTAGTAGTACATCATGATCCCTAATTAACTGGAAAATCAACGGTTGACCCCAAAATAACTTTTGAAACCTTTCAGTAGCTACAGTGAGTCGTTCCCCATTCCCTTCAATCATCTTATACCCACTTGGTTCCATACATGGGCTATTGTGTTAGTCCTCACTAGGTTGACTACGTCACACCTAGCCCAAGTATCATTTACTCGTCCTACGGATTTTAGTTACTACACATGTATCCAAGAGTATCATACTCTAAATATGTAATGCTTTGGCCAAAGATTTTAGTAATAATCCGACGAGTGGCCACAGGGTATACATCTCTTCCCAAATAGTGGTGAATCCTTTGTAGGCTATTCAAACACCTTCGGACACTTCGACTTATACCGAATCATCCCAAGTTTACATCTCCTCGGAGATGCTTGCTCAATATGTCAAAGCATAAGTCTCAATGACCAAGATGACTTGAACACCGCAAGCCGAAGGAACATCGCACTTAAGCTGCAGTAAGAACTTCATTGACATATCTGTATATGCAGAGAACCATATGAAGTCTTACAGCTGGTCACTCCAATTAACTAGTTACCATAACTAGCATCCACGGTTAACTCCGGACATCCCAATGTCTCCAACCAGTAAGAAACAGTTGCTTGGATAAACCAAAGAGTATAACTCGTGCTAGTCTCAACAGAATTGATGGTGTCTAAATGCATCAATTCATTGACTAGGGATAATTCCAATACATCACAATTACACATATAGAGATACTCACTAGTTTTGATCCAATCACAAATTCTCTTATGTTGTGAATCGTATTGCGGACATTTAGTAAATGAGTTTAAGATCCAATCAAATACATGAAATCATATACACTCAAATAGTGAATCTTCATTTATCAAATAAATGGTACAACTATAAGGTGATTGTCTTAGGACACCTCTCATATATAACTAACACCTTCTAGCCACCTCCATTAGTCTCATGCCTATTGGATCCCTCCAAGTCAACCATGACTTGTTCTTCCATATGCTAGCCTTCAGATGCTTTCATCGGCTATTATCATGCTAAGCTGGTCTACACCGCCAAGGCATATTGGACTTTTGCTGCCAAGACATACGCTTGGACTTTACGCTGCCAACCATTGTACTTATGCTGCCAAGACTCCACCCTTGGACTTTATACCGCCAATATCAACCCTTGGACTTTCCATGCCAACCCATGTTGGACTTTCCAATTGCCAAGAATCAAGCTTAGACTTCCCATACCAAGTGTCCCACTTGGACTTCTCCATCACATGGTCAACCCCATGTCAACTATATAGTCAACTCATTATCAAACATCCAAATACAAACATCAAAACACTACTTGAGTCAAACTCAAGTCTGGTCAATCATGACCTGGGCCGATTGCAACAACATTAAGGGACGATAATCAGTTAAATTCATGAAATCTAGATATAAAGTAAACCGAAGATCTACAACACCCGGAGAAAGAACCACCCCTCTGATGATGACGATGATCCGAACAGCTACCTCCGGCGTTGGAATGAATGATTCCTTACCGAAAAATTCCTCCGGCAAGGGCTAAGCTAGAAATTGATGATTGCCTACTACTCCAACGATGAAGGGAGGAGCTGCCGAACCACCACAGCTAAAGGGGTGAAGCTAGAATGATGGAGTTATCGAACCACGACTGCTGGAAGGGATGGAAATTGAAACAGTGGTTGTTGGCGTTCTTCACCAGCGTCGAAATGAAGATGTTGTCGCCGGAATGAAACTCATAAAGGTCATCGGAACTAGAAATTGATGCCGCCGAACCGTGACATGGAGAAAGCGAGCTCAACCTTCCCAACCATGTCTAGCTGAGGCATGTCTCAGCTCCGATGGCAGGAGGTGTGAAGCTCGCCGATGAAGATGATCGTATCGCTCCCGCTCGTTGCAAACTAAGCTGTCAAACCACCGCAGCTTGTTCTGCCGTTGCAGAGGAGAGGAATGGGGTGACACCGGCTACATGGGAGGAGGATACTACCGGAGATGGCTGTCGGAGACCGTTGCCGCCGCTGATGGAAATTGTCGCTCGCTTATGCTCGCGAATTTAGGGAAGAAGGCATCACAACTTCTTTTTTTCACGTGAGAAGAAGTTGCGCTTAATAAATCTGATCAACTTAATTACAACCTAAGTCCTAGAACTGGTCCGATGTCCCAGAATGCTACGATTTAGAATGGACAGATCTGATCAATCTAAATGGATAATCACGATCAACTTGATCTAGATGGAAGGTTAAGATGTATAGATCTGAGTGTATGGACCAGATCTCTCTAGATATAGATGGATGGCTCAAAATCAATCAGATCTCATTGGATGATCAGGATTGAAGATATCTGAACCCTTTGATTAAACTACTTCTGATCTTGATTAAGGGCTCAGATTAATCCAGCTTGAAATTCACTTTATGACCTTAGATGAAGCCACATTTGATCCAACTCGAGTCTAGCCCATTGGCTCATCTTGATCTCCTACAAATAAGAGATAAAATTTTCATATAAGTCAAAAATTTAGGAGAATTTACAAGGTCCAAAATAGATCCCAACTCGTAACACATGATAATAATCAACAATTAATCATTCAAGAGGATAAAAATATTAAGATTAAAGACCAAAATAATATGACAAAATGACAGTTATCAATTCTCCCACACTTATTCTTGCACATCTCAAGCAAGTAAAGAAAACTAAAAGTAAACTAAAGATATATTTCCCTAGCAATTCCTAATCATACATAGAAATTTGTGAAAGAAAGTTATCTAGGATTGTCAAATCTCAAAGACTTGAGCAATCATGGACTCAAATCTTACATAGGTTAACAAATATGGTAACTTTATTTCATCTTGAATAGACTAAGAATGATTAAGCCTCACAAAGTAAGTGGTGGTTTCTCTCGCTCTCATAAGTATATAATAATGGAGTTCACTCAAGCTACTCATGGTTTATGCACTACCATATGCTTGCTTTTCTTCTACCTTCACCACTATATATACATAAGAATGCACAATCATTGAAGGCTTATTAGGAATGTAAAGGGAATATTAATACAAGAAAATTATAGTATGTGTGTAAGGAAAGAAAGGTAAGAAATGAAATAGCTAAAAAAATACAAGAAGACATAGAAATACTGGAATACTATATATATGAGTACAAGAAAGCAATGCCCCAAATATTTTCATCCAAGCTAGCTTTTCACAATTCACTAAATATGTAAACAATGTCTATCACTTTCACAATACAAATCCACACACGATATACAATAAATCTCTCAATCCTTGCAATAAGAGATGTCTATCACAAAAATACTATCACACAAATAAAAAACTGCACAACATGTCAAAGATTTTTTTATTGCCTTTATTGTTTTCGCCAAATGTTTTTTTTCAACTTTTTTTCAATATTTTTTTTAATTTTTATTTTGACATGTAGTGCACTTCCCTATGCTCTAAAAAAACACATCAAGCTCAGCTATAAAAAATAAAAAATACGGCAAGCTCATGGTGATCAAGCACAACTTGCCTATGCTTCCACTAAATTCTCCTGAGCTACTCTTCTCCCCCACACTTAAATTTTTGTCCGTCCCGAGCAAAACACTCATCATGGAACATCCAAGTATTCCACATCCAGAAGAGTAATAAAGAAGAAAGTAATGGAAGGAAAAAAATGACATGATGAACAACTAGAATATTATTGAGTAAGCATGTGGTGATAAAAGAAGTAAAGGGAAACATGTGAGATTGCCTTCATAGTAATCATGCAAACCTATGATTGTGTGGTCTTGAAAGAATCAAAGCAAGTTCTTGAGCAATAATGACCACAAGTGCACCACACACAAGCAATAAAAATAGGCACAATCCTCACTAGGAATAAAAAAAATCATCTCAATCTATCAACACAGAATCCATCACCAAGGAGTAACCACATGCAATTAACTAATCCATTTATGACAATAAATCCCAAAAATTGACAATAAAATTTAACTAGCTTTCACAACTTCTAAGAAGATATAAAGGAATGCATAGAAATTTATTTCAAAACATGATAAAACAAAAACTCGATAAAAAGAACTTAACAACTAAAACAAAAGAAGAAAAATTAAAAGAAATGTGTACACAATGAAAAGAAAAAGAAGATGAGATGGAGCAAACTCCCCTGAGGTCCTGACGGTTGAAAAAGATTCAGTAGAAGAAGCCACACAGGGCGTGGAGTGCTCCGAAAGAAATCTCTTCTCGATGGTTGAAGAAGATTCAACTTTAACATCCACGTTGGGAGTGGGATGGACTGAATGGAGGTGAGTGCTTTCATGGTGTAATCAGGATAGTTCCATGCTACTCCTTCCAATATCATCGGCTCATCATATGTAATCTTTGGTGGTTGGAAGCGATTCATGAGAAGTTTCTAGCCTAGAGGCTGGACTATTGCACGATATGTCAGGGCCTTCATTAGTAAAAATTTTAGAGACTCGATCTCAGGTGGGAGTGTCCAGTCTGGGGGTGTCCAGTTATCCACCACTCCTATGAGAATTGACTTCTGAACATGCATAATAGGTGGTTGCACAACTGAATATGGTAATTCTATAGCCACTGTCTCTTCTGCAACTAGAATATCAATAGGAGGAGGTAGCAACACACCCATGTCATCATCCCCAATATCTGACACATCAGTAACTTCATCCATAATTACACATGCAGCCTCATCAACAATAACATCTACAATAATAATACTCTCATCTAGTGTTCTGCATGCATCAACATTATCTTTAAAGTTCCCAACATCAACAATCACATCAATATCTAGAGCATCAAAAATTACATCATCTCCATGTAAAACAGAAGAGGAGTCCTGTAGAGCTATAGAAGTAGAGCCAAGCACATCCCCAACACTACAATCTGTTAAGGCAATCTCTTGCCGTAATATGGTTTTGATGGTGTGGCAAAGGGTTTAAGTTAGGTTGTTATTGTGATTTGATATGTGTGTTGAAGTCGTGCAGGACTTAGTAATTCTCACATGGAGCCGTGGCGAGTTTCACATCTCATGACTCGGGCCTTGAGTCGGTGAAGGATAGCTTTGCGGAAGTCATGCGCTTGGAGCATCCGAGGGACTGTCGGACGAGAAGCTTGGAGTGAAGCTGGAGGAAGTAGACTTCGAGGCAAGAGACGCGAAGGAGCATTGCAGAGTCGTGCACCTGATGCTGCCGAGGGACGTGGCCGCGAACGAAGAGAACATCGAAGGCGAGGGACTCCGAGGGATGAGAGTGAGCGATTGTAACCCGGGAAGGGTAGCTCTTAGGTGAAACTTGGCCATTGGGCCAAGTGTCGGATGGTTTTTCGACACGCCGATCGCTGGAATGGCAATGATCGCTCGAGTCGATAGTTCGATCGATCGTATAAGACCGGCTTTAGTGCTTGGCAATAATCCATGGATCGGCAATGATCGATGTCGGCGCAGCCGATCGCCAGAAATGGCGGGCCGATCGATGGCACCGCGCACGCATGAATGGAGTCGACTCCATTGACCACTCGACTGATCGAGCATCGGGCCGATCGATGGTAGGATCACCGATCGATCAATACCGTTGGATGGAATCCAACGTGGAAAGCGGTCGTTATTGGGTAACGACTACGGGATCAGACGACTGATCGAGGGCATCAGTCGACTGATCCTGTGTCAACGGGAAGAAACCCTCTTCCTCTATAAAAAGGAAGGGGATGGGGCTTTGGGAGGCTAATGCTTAAGCTCTAAACTTCTCCCAAAGTGCCATACATGATTCCCTACTCTTCTACTTGTTCAAATCTCTATTCTATTGTAGAAGAGTGATCCTTGTGTAAAAGAGGTTACCTCCACCTAGCTTTGTGCAAAGGAGAGATCTAGTGGATAGATTTGGAGGAGTGATTCACCTTGGACGAATCGGACCGTGGATTAGCGGCGTAGCCGTGAACCACGTTACATCTCGTGTTTGTATTGCTTGTCTATCTTTTGTGTTGTCTTTATTTGTATTTGTAAATTCCGCTTGCGCTAACGCTTTGTAGACGAGAGAATTCCGACATCCATCGTAAGAGGGATATTCACCCCCCCTCTAGCCGACCAATCGATCCCCTACAAGTGGTATCAGAGCCAAGGAAAGCTTGTCGAGGACTAACTGCCACAACAAGCAACTTTCAAAATGGTCGGCTCCAACATCCATCCTCCAAAGTTTGAAGGAGAATTCGCTTGGTGGAAGAAGCGAATGGAGGTATTTTTCGAAACGGATTTTGATATTATGATTACAATGGAATCCGGTTTCGTTTTGCCTAGGGATGAAGAAGGGAAGCCAATAGAGAAATCTAGGTGGACCAAAAGGCAAAGGGAAGAGCACCTTGCAAATTCAAAAGCCAAGCATCATCTCTATAATGTACTCCCCCAACAAGAAGTCAATAGGATAGGGGAATGTTCTAGTGCTAAGGAGATGTGGGAGAAACTAGTTGAACTTCATGAAGGCACTTCGGAAGCCAAGCTAGCAAGAAGAGATCTCCTCCGCTCCCAACTATCAAATATTAAGCTTGAAAAGGGAGAAAAGGTAACTTCCCTACATTCTAGATTTAAATAAATTTTAATTGGACTAACAAGTGTAGGAGAAAGGCTCTCCAATCAAGATATGATCATGAAGGCCATAGATGCTTTCCCCCGATCATCCAAGTGGAGTTCAATGGTGGACTCATTTTACATTTCAAAGAATCTAGAGGTAAGTACTCTAGATGAATTTTTCTCCACTATGGAATTACATGAATCTAGGCTTGAAGGAATACAAGAAGAGCCAAAAATACAACCCTCAAGAGGAGTAGCTTTGATGGCAAACAAGGGGAAGAAGAAGATAGAGATCCCCTCCTCCGATGATGATGAAGCGTCTTCCTCCTCCTCCATGGATAGCACCGAAGAAGCCTATATGGTAAGGAGGGTAAGACGTGCTTTAAAAGGTTTTCGATTTAATAAATCCAATGATAGGAGTAGAAGACCAAGGGGGAAAGTCATATGCTACAATTGCCAAGGAGAGGGACATATAAGGGATAATTGTCCCCTCCTAAACA
Source organism: Wurfbainia villosa (assembly GCA_025175895.1). Lineage (NCBI taxonomy): Eukaryota > Viridiplantae > Streptophyta > Magnoliopsida > Zingiberales > Zingiberaceae > Wurfbainia > Wurfbainia villosa. Next base: position 19,317,485 of record CM046004.1, on the reverse strand, counting down.
AGAGCAAGGAAGAGAAGAAAAAGAAAGAAGAAAAGAGGAAGAAGAAGGGGAGCAAGAGAAAGGAAGAAGAAAAGAAGGCAAAAGAAAAAGGGAAGGTCATGACATTCAAAGCAAAGACATGGGATGACCTTGCTTCCTCTTCCTCATCCGATGAAGAAGAGCATGTCTACTCCAACCTTGCATTGATGGCTTTTGATGACTTGGATTCCTCCTCCACCGAAAATGAAGAATCAAGCTCAAGTGGGGAGAGCTCAAATGAAGGGGGAGCTTCTACATCATCATCATCCGAAGAAGAAGAGGACATGGAAACTATGGTAACCAACCTCTCACCTAATAAAATAGTTTCTATGATTTCAAGTTTAACTAAGGATTTATTTAGAGAAAAGAAGAAAAACAAATGCATGCTTGAACAAATTAAGGAATTAGAACAAAAATTAGAAAAAGCATGCTTAAATGAAAATATTTCTTCTTGCCATGATGAAGTATGCTCACATGATTTTTATGTGCCATTAGATGTTAGTGATGCATGCATAGAAGAAAATAGGGCCCTAAGGGAAAAGGTAGACTATTTAACCAAAGCCCTAGAAAAATTCACAATTGGCTCCAACACATTAAATATGATTATTGGGAGACAAAGAGCTAGCTTCAATAAGAAAGGCCTAGGATACAAAGAAAAGAAAAATGAAAAGGCCTATAAATGCCTAATTGCTAGGGGACAAGATAAAAAGAAAGTAATTGATAGAAAATGGATCCCCAAGGAGTATCTTGTGAACCCAATAGGAAAAAACTTATTTTGGGTTCCAAAATCCATCCTTAAGGGTTAGAAAACCCCTAGGGTAGTCAACCATATGCAATTGACCTATATCATATTTTGGTTGACTTAGGATGGCGGGAAAACATTTATAAATAGTGTTGGGTGATGATAACGTGCCCATAAATAGATAATAATGCTTAAATCATGATGATTAATGTAATTCCTATGTATGGTTGCGATCATGATTTATGATTTTGAAATTTGGCACATTATCATAAGAAATAGGTTTAAATCATACTTTAGGTGATACTTTACTTATTATCATGATATAATACCTAATGCATGATTATAATTTGATGAAAACATGTAGTTCATGATCATAATGTGAAATTAAATCATATATGCCTTTATGATCATGAGGATTATTAGGTTGATACTTAACCTTGATAGAATTATATGAATATAATGGTTAAGTATATACAAATACCCCCTAGGATGCATTTCACACTCACTATAGGCTAACTTGATTGCAAACTTAGCATGGGTGAGATGTTAGGATGATACAAATGTCCACTAGTGCCTATGGCATTTAGATGGTCATTTAAGGTATCAAAATAGCAATAATAGACCAATCATGGGGAAGGCTTATATTTAATTCATAGACATATTGCCCAAAGATCATGGTTGGATATTTCATATGTTTTCAAAACAATTTCTTAATCTAAAATCTATGTATTCATGTTTTGAAACAATTGGAACCAAAACTAGGTGTTAAGCTTGATACTAGAATGGTCAAAAACCTAGTGGTTTTTAAACCTTTTGGATTTTTGGCAAAAACGTGAAAATATGATGATTTTTCATGAAAAATTATTTTTCACTGATAAATAACCTTACAAGAAATATGTTTCTAAAATTTCATGATTTTTCGAATTTTCTAAAATTTTTAACGCATTTGAAATTGCGTTCAAAATCAATTTTACGAAAAGTGTGTGCCAAGGATGGTAGTCGAACTACTGATCGTGGCCTCAAATCAGAACAGTAATGGCCAAATTCAGTTTTTAAACTAATTTTTGGTATTTTTATTCTATTAGACTTGATGTCATAACTTAGTATTAATCTTTTTGATGGTGTCAAAGGGGGAGAATTGATTATGTTTAAGTAAATTATGATAGGGGGAGAAAATTGAGAATTTGTAGAGAGAGTTTCATGGATTAAGGGGGAGTTGCATGTTGCTATATCATGTTTATGTTTACATGCTTTCTTACCTTAAAATTTATATCAAATGTTTTTACCTAACTTAAACGGATTACCACACATCAAAAAGGGGGAGATTGTTAAGGCAATCTCTTGCCGTAATATGGTTTTGATGGTGTGGCAAAGGGTTTAAGTTAGGTTGTTATTGTGATTTGATATGTGCATTGAAGTCGTGCAGGACTTAGTAATTCACACATGGAGTCGTGGCGAGTTTCACATCTCATGACTCGGGCCTTGAGTCGGTGAAGGATAGCTTTGCGGAAGCCGTGCACTTGGAGCATCCAAGGGATCGCCGGACGAGAAGCTTGGAGTGAAGCCGGAGGAAGTAGACTTCGAGGCAAGAGATGTGAAGGAGCATTGCAGAGTCGTGCGCCTGATGCTGCCGAGGGACGTGGCCGCGAACGAAGAGAACTTCGAAGGCGAAGGACTCCGAGGGATGAGAGTGAGCGATTGTAACCCGGGAAGGGTAGATCTTAGGTGAAACTTGGCCATTGGGCCAAGTGTCGGATGGGTTTTCCCGACACCATTCGACTGCCAGGGAATGGCAGTCGACTGCTCTGAGTCGATGGTGCGATCGACTGGTATAAGACCAGTTTAGTGCTTAGCGGGGCCGATCGCCATGGGGCGATCGATGTCGATGTCGGCGGCGATCGATTGCGAGGAAGGCGGTCGGTGATGGCAGCAATGCGGCAGCACAAAATGGAGTCGACTCCATTGAGCACTCGACTGATCGAGCATCAGTCGACTAATGGTAGGATCAGTTGACTGATGCCAATACCGTTGGATGGAATCCAACGTAGAAAGCGGTCGTTATTGGGCAACGGCTACGGGATCGATCGGTGATTGAGGCATCGATCGTGATCCTGTGTCAACGGGAAGAAACCCTCTTCCTCTATAAAAAGGAAGGGGATGGGGCTTTGGGAGGCTAATGCTTAAGCTCTAAACTTCTCCCAAAGTTCCATACACGATTCCCTACTCTTCTACTTGTTCAAATCTCTATTCTATTGTAGAAGAGTGATCCTTGTGTAAAAGAGGTTACCTCCACCTAGCTTTGTGCAAAGGAGAGATCTAGTGGATAGATTTGGAGGAGTGATTCACCTTGGACGAATCGGACCGTGGATTAGCGGCGTAGTCGTGAACCACGTTACATCTCGTGTTTATATTGCTTGTCTATCTTTTGTGTTGTCTTTATTTGTATTTGTATATTCCGCTTGCGCTAACGCTTTGTAGACGAGAGAATTCCGACATCCATCGTAAGAGGGCTATTCACCCCCCTCTAGCCGGCCAATCGATCCCCTACACAATCCATCTCCTCAAGCACATTAGTCTGGCTCGGCATAAAGCAACGAGGAATACCCTCTAACGAAGGTTGAATGACTTCTTTTGCCTGCATCTGCTGGATGGATGATCTAAGCTTATCTAACTAACTTTTCATTTCATGCTCTGATGCTTAAACTTCTTATTGGGAATAGAGACCACTGGCCATTTCCATTCGCTTTGTAGCTAGCTACTGGATAAACTTCCTCAAATCTTGTATTGAATTTTTTCGTTGGCTAGGGCTAGAAGCTTGTTCATTGTAGTTCTGAAATCCCAATGGACTCTGATATGAAGAGGAGTTATGAGCATCTAGATGTTGTGATATCCCATATGTGTAATGTGATTGACCTCCCCAACTAGGCATGTAAGCACTGGTAGATGGGGGAGGTGGATAACATTGAGGTTGCTCAATAACATACTGCTGCATGTGCTCATACCTGAAATTTTAATTGAAATTATATGTTCTAAAAAATGAAGTATACCTGTCCTACTAATACGATTGATGATACTGAGAATACTGAGGATCAAGTTGATGATATTGAGGCTGGCACTGACACTGCTGATGTTCAGGATGATAACCCTCATATTGTCTAGTGCTTGAATAGTATGTTGGACTATCCAAGCCACAAAAACCACTTTTTGCATTGCGAAAACCTCGGAAGTCGGCCACGGATCCATGCAAAGAATAACAAAAATATACATGTACGTGTTAAAAACCTTAGATCTACTTTAGATCTACATGTGAAGAGCTTTACCCTTGATGCGACGCCCTTCGCTTATCCGACTCGTTCAAACGGCTTGTCGAAACTCGAGAGTGTCAAGCGTACACTCCTCTACAAGTATCCACATGAACAATAGGTGGAGAAGGCAACTTATGAAGGTAGGAAACTTTGCTTCCCACTTCAACTCGGTTGCTTGTTCATGGTGATCCCTTCGTCGTCCCCGGATTAAAAAAAATTAATCCATGACAATTAGGGATTACCCAAGCTACCGTTCCATCGTCGTGCTATCCGATTAGAGTGGTCACTTGAACAAACTTCTTGTTCAAGCAACCTACCTCTATTCTTTGAATAGCTGCGGAATAGACGATGTACGGATCGCCGGTTTTTGTATTCATATTCGGGGTCCAAGTAAATTTAGCCACATAACAAAACATACAACATACAAAGAAACAAAAAGAAAGCACACAAGCATTATACCTCTCGATCTTCTATTGTATGTCCTTCCTCCTTTTGGACGTTGTGTGGGCGACGATCTTCCAAAAGTCGAAGCCTCCTAGAACACGCTCTTCCCTTCCTTGCTCGCTCCAAACAAAGGGAAGAATGAAACAAAACTCTTCCCTATCTAGGACCGGCCACCAAGTCAAGAGACTTGATGTTGTCGCCGGCCAAGGAATAGAAGAGGAAGTGGGCGCCGGCCAAGATCTCCAAACAACAACCCTAACCCTTGTTTCCACTGGCCAAGGAGAAGAGGAAGAAGAGGTTGAGCGCTGGCCAAGGTAGAGAAGAGGAAGATGGGCGCCGGCAACAACCCTAGCAAGTCTTGCTGCCCAAGACTTCTCCAAACCCTAGCCGCCCAAAGCCAAAACCCTAATCTCCCTTCAATCTCTTATCGCCCACCCCTTATGCCTCCTTTTATAGAGCTAGGCTTAAGCCTCCTTTTAATCTCCACCGTTGGTTCTAGGGATTTAATCTCAACCGTCGGATCTAGAGATTTAATCTCAACTGTCGTACTTAGAGATTTAATCTCTACCGTCGGATCTAAAGATTTAATCTCCACCATCGGATCTAGAGATTTAATCTCCACCGTCGGATCTAGAGATTTAATCTTCATCGTCGGATCTAGAGTTTCATTTTCCATCATCAGATCTAGGCTCCATGAGGGTTTTAATAGGATACAAAAGGGACCATGAGGAGGAGTTGGATCTTGGCCACCCAATGGATCAAGCCCACATAAAGTCCGATCCATTAATGATAATCCATTCCACTAGAGGATTATCATTGATCTACCTCACCAACCCCCATAAGTTAATATGGGCTCCATATATTATTTGTACATATATCTCCCCGTGTTTAAGATTTCGAATGTTCGTCGATTAATTAATTTACTAACAATTAATTAATCAACATCTAACTCCATGAGTAGTACCACTCAACCTTATCATCATGCCAGACCAAGTCCACCTGCAGGGTTTACATGATGAACCTTATCAGCTCCTCAAGGGGACATCATCATTCTAATATATAGGATACGGTTTCCTCCTATAATCAATGGCACACCATATAAATAATATCATTTCCCAACTTACCGAGCCTATCGATTTACTCTATAAATCTCGCTCATTGGTAAATCAAAGAAATGAATACTAAGTATATGTGCCCATTATTATATCGGGATTAAGAGCATGTACAACATAATATCTGAGGTCCGATTCGATTATGTAGTCAGCAATAAATTGAATCACCTCTAAGTCGGTCCTGCTCAATACACAAAAAGTGTACTAGTGTAATTCAATGACTAAGACAAACCAATACCAAATCACACTATAACTATTCCAATGGTTTGTCCATAACCATCTAGGTTGTGAGCCTTTACTTATACTTTTCAAGGAACTAATAACATGATCTCCCATGTGACACTACACACCATGTTATCTACAATGTAATGTATTAGACAAAATGCATAACCATAAATATGCAAACAATGATCATGTGATTCTTATTTCAAAAATAAAGATGTTCATACAAAAGATAGACTTTTCAGTATACATCCCAATAACTTAGAGTGTGCTAGCACCCTTAGAAGCCCATGGCAAGGATGACGAAGAGAGAGCTTGAGAAGAGAGGGAAGGAGGAAGAAGATGATCTAATAAAATCCCACTCACTTCCACTAATGCACCCATTAAATAGTGGTCGGCCACTACAAGGGAGTTATATACATGCATGTAATTCCAAGAGCCATGGCTCTTGGTCTCCCTCATGAGGTGGCACCCCTTGATGTGTCCATGATGATGTGGAACATCATCAATGGCTGACCCATGCCAAGTCATCATGACATGGCATTTGGTCAAGTCAAACTTGACCATTCATCTTCCCTCTCAAGTCAAGTCAAACTTGACCTCTTATCTCCCATGATTGATCAAATCCAACTATTTGATTCAAGTCAATTTAATTTAATGAATCTCTATTCATTAGTTTAAATTGACTCAATGAATCAAATCTAAATTAGACTCATTCAACACTTGAATCAAATTGAGTCCAACCCAATTAGTCTAATTTGGATTACTCTTAATCCAATTTGGTTCATAACATGAACCTAATCCTCATGGTCCATCATATGAACCTAATCTTCATATAATTGCCCTTTTGTTTGTGACTTTATAGGTTCTTGTAACGTTGGTAATGCTCCTAAAACAATTTAGAAGCATAAGCAATGAGCGGTATCTAGCAACACATCATTGCTACCCAAGTTACAAGAATATTGAGATCCAACATCACCTTTGTGACTACTAATTGTGACTCTCACAATATGTGGCAATGTCCCTCTATCCTTGACATCTAGATTGACAAATTGAGGCATAGACCGTGTCATCCTCTGTACAATCTATATCTTGAACTCCAAGTAGACTCACTCTAATCAAATGAGCTCAATATCTCATATTGACTCATTTGGGCATGGACATGCACTTAGTGGTCTCACTCTATCAAGAATCATGATGTCACTCCCGTTATATAGGAGGGATAGATCCCATCTACATCACTCACATCCCTCTGCATAATTTATTACATACCCAGTAATCACCTTTATAGTCCACCCATTTACGGGTAACATTTGACGAAGCCAAAGTATGCAACTCCTTATGTAGGTAACCATGGTGACTTCAGGTCCAAGGACTAATAGTCATACTAATAGTCACATGAGAAAGTATATGACACTCATATAATGATCCATGATACTTTCTCATGGCGGGTCATTCAGTATATATTCTCCAATGCATACCCATATGTCAACTTGATATCTCATATCCATGATTTGTGATATCAAGTCATCGAGTTGACCTACATGCTAGTCTCTTCGCATTGACATTGTCTCTGAATGTTAATACTTGACTAGGAATGATTAAGAGTAGTATTCTTTATATCATCTCATTATCGATTCAACCAATCGATTGATATAGATAAGAACCTTCTACTCAAGAACGTTATTATACTTAGTTATTTGACACCAATACAAGTAGGTATACTAACCATAAAGAAATGCCTTTATAAATAGGAATATGATACAACAAAGTTCATACAACAATCATCATATGATTGGATCTAGGGCTTTCACTAATAATCTCCCATTAGCACTAGTGTCAATCACTGTAGTATCTAATACTCAATGATCTAGCGTGACCATCATGCTTTTTCTGTGTCAAAGCCTTGGTTAAGGGATCTGCGACGTTAGCCTATGTGGGTACTCTACAAATCTTCACATCTCCTCTATCGATAATTTCTCGAATGAGATGGAAGCGTCGTAGTATGTGTTTGGTCCGCTGGAGTGAGCGAGGTTCCTTAGCCTGCGCAATCGCTCCATTGTTGTCACAATAGATCTCTATAGGATCTGCTATGCTAGGAACCACCCCAAACTCAGTAATGAACTTGCGGATCCAAACTGCCTCCTTTGCTGCCTCTGATACAGCAATATACTCAGCCTCTGTTGTAGAATCAGCAACTATGTCCTGCTTCGAACTCTTCCAGCTCACAGCACCACCATTCAAGCAAAACACGAATCCTGACTGCGATCTATAATCATCCTAGTCAGTTTGGAAGATGGCATCGCTATAACCCTTTACAGCTAGCTCCTCATCGCCTCCAAATATAAAGAAATATTCTTTAGTCCTTCTCAAGTACTTAAGAATATTCTTGACCACTATCCAGTGATGCTCACCTGGATCTGACTGGTATCTACTCATCATGCTCAAAGCATACGAGACATCAAGACGAGTACATAGCATGATGTACATGATAGATCCTATGACCGATGCATAAGGGATCTTATCCATGCGGTCTCTCTCCTCTCTAGAAGAGGGACTTTGAGTCTTCGAAAGACTCACACCATGTGACATCGATAGAAGTCCCTTCTTGGAATTCTGCATGGCAAACCATAGTAATACCGTGTCAATATATGTACTCTGACTTAGGCTAAGCAATCTCTTAGATCTATCTCTATATATCTTGATTCCTAGAATACAGGCTGCTTCACCTAAGTCCTTCATTGAGAAGCACGTCCCCAGCCAAGTCTTCACAGACTGTAGCGAAGGGATGTCATTTCCAATGAGTAGTATGTCATCCACATACAATACAAGGAAGACAACTGTGTTCCCATTAACCCTCTTGTAGACACAGGGTTCATCTTCATTCTTGATGAAACAAACTGTTTGATCGCATCATCGAATCAAAGATTCTAGCTCCGAGAAGCTTGCTTTAGCCCATAAATGGACCTTTGCATCTTGCATACTTTGCCAGTATGTTGTGGATCTACAAAACCCTCGGGTTGTGTCATGTAAACATCCTCGAGCAAGTTTCCATTTAAAAACGTGGTCTTGACATCCTTCTACCAGATCTCATAATCGTGGTATGTTGCAATAGCAAGCAAGATCCGAATGGACTTAAACATCACCACTGGAGAAAAGGTTTTATCATAGTCAATACCATGAATTTGTTTGAAACCTTTAGCTACCAATCAGCCCTTATAGGTATGCGTAAGTCCATCCATGTCAGTCTTTCTCTTACAGACCCACTTACACCCAATGGGTTTGACGCCTTTAAGTGGATCAACCAAAGTACATACTTGGTTGGTGTACATGGATTCCATCTCGGATCTCATGGCCTCTAGCCATTTCTCAGAATTTGGGCTCATCACAGCTTTTCGATAGGAGGTAGGCTCATTCTCAATGAGCATAACGTCATCATGGTCAGATAAGATAAATGAGTATCTCTCAGGCTGACGATGTACCCTATCAAACCTATGAAGAGGTAGGTCTACTTGAACAAATTGTTGTTCCACAACTCTTTGTGCAACAATCTCATCACCTACAACACTTTGCGGTTCCTGTTCAACCTCCATCAAGGCCTCAGTGCTATGGTCCTCATCTTGAATTTCTGCAAGATCGAATGTACTCCCACTAGTTTTTCTAGAAACAAAATCCCTTTCTAGAAATACCCCAGTCTTTGCCACAAACACTTTGTGTTGACTAGGAATGTAGAAGTAATATCCCTTCGTTTCCTTGGGAGATCCAACAAAATAGCACTTATCAGATTTGGGTCCCAGTTTGTCTGAGACTTGACGTCGAACATAAGCCTCACGACCCCAAATCCTCATGAAAGACATCTTGGGATTTTTTTTCCCTGTCCATATCGTATATGGTGTCTTTATCACATCCTTGGATGGTTCACGGTTAAGTGTGAAGGTTGTTGTGTCTAGAGCATATCCCCAAAAGGATATAGGAAGATCTGTGTGACTCATCATAGATCGTAACATATCTAATAGGGTACGATTCCTCCTTTCGGATACACCATTCCACTGTGGTGTTCCAGGAGGAGTGAGTTGGAATAGAATCCCACACTCAAGGATAGAATCCCACACTCAGCTAGATAATCACGAAACTCATGGCTAAGGTATTCACCACCTCGATCTGATCGAAGTATCTTAATACTCTTGCCAAGTTGGTTTTGTACTTCATTCTTGAATTCTTTGAACTTTTCAAAGGATTCTGACTTATGTGTCATCAGATACACATAACCATATCTACTGAAGTCATCAGTAAATGTGATGAAGTATTTATAGCCACCTATAGCAGCAACATTGAAAGGGCCACATACGTCACTATGTATAAGCCCTAACAAGTCTGTTGCTCTCTCGCTGTGTCCACTAAAGGGAGTCTTGGTCATCTTGCCTAGAAGGCAAAGACTCGCATGTCTCATATGATTCAAAATCAAATGAGTCCAACAGCCTAATCCTTATGGAGCTGGGATAAGCGACTCTCATTTATGTGACCTAAGCGACAATGCCAGAGATAGGTTTAGTTCAACTCATTTGACTTGAACCTTTTGGTACTTATGTTATAGATGGGGTTCTCTAAGTCTAGAATGTAGAGTTCATTCATTAGAAGTGCACTACAATAGAATATATTGTAGGGAATCGGTACGGCCGGCTAGAGGGGGTGAATAGCCCTTTTCGTTTGGATGCCGTAATTCGTTCGTTCTCGTGTGCTCGTCTACAATTGTCGTTAATATACGCAGCGGAATAACAATAGAAATAACAACAACACAAGCACAATCAAATACACAAGCATATACGTGGTTCAGAACCGAATGGTTCCTACTCCACGGGCGAGCTCACCGAGCTCTAGTTATGCGCACGGCACTAACTATAACACTCCTTCTCAACAACACGTCGGAGGTGGAGAAACCTCTCACAAGCAATTACAATGTAATATAGAAATACAAGCAAATACACAAATACAATACAAAAGAAAACTTTCACCGATTGTTTTGATCGCTTTGCTTGTTGCTTGCTTTGATTGGCTCTTGAAGGACTGGAATGCAGCAGCAATTCCCCTCCAATAGCTCCACAAAAGGCTTGGCGAAATCCTCCAACTCGTGCTCCATTTATAACCTGCATCAAGCTGTTTTCGCGCCTAGCAGTCGACTGCCAAAAGGCCCCAGTCGACTGCCCCTGTAGCCGTTGTCTCACATCGGCTAGATCCACGTCGGACAAGTTCCAACGGATCACCTACCAGTCGACTAATGATGCCCATCAGTCGACTGGTGACCTAGTAGTCGATCGCCATCGGACGAGTGTTCTGCTCGCGACACTCCCATCGATCATCTGCTATCCTCGGCGTCTGATCTTTCGATCGATCCATGTCAATGCGATCGGCGCCAAGCACAAAACCCTAGCCTTACACCAGTCGAACTCTAGTCGACTTGGACTAGTCGAACCGGCACCTATGCCAGTCGACTGACGTCGGGCAAAACCTCAAACACCAAGTTGTTTGAGCATCCGACCGTCGGGTAAACCCTCAAACATCAAGTTTGAGCCTCCGACACTCAGTCTTAGCCACTTGGCCAAGTCCACCTTATCCCTCATGGAGTTCCCCACCAAAGCTCTCTTCCCTCGGCCTACGTCCCTCGGATGCACCAAGCGCACGGCTTCGCAACGCCATCCTTCGCATCTCATGTCCTAGAAGTATGCTTCCTTTTGGGCTCACTCCATTCACTCCCCGTCTGGCGGTCCCTCGGATGCACCAAGCGCACGGCTTCGCAATGCCATCCTTCACCGACTCAAGGACCCCGAGCCTAGTGAACTTACCAAGTCCTTAAGACTTCCCAAATGCACCAAGCGCATGGCTTCGCAATGCATTTCTCACAAAGCACCAAGCGCACGGCTTCGCAATGTTTTGGATTTCCCATGCCAAGCACCAAGCGCACGGCTTCGCAATGCTTTGGACTTTCCCATGCCAAGGCTTCCCCCTTGGACTTCCACACCAAGCTCCATGCTTGGATTTTCCATGCCAACCCCATGTTGGACTTTCCCATGACAATCCCATGTCATGAGTTTTGTCTATCATCAAAATACCATCAAGGTACTGCTGGGCCGATTGCACCAACATATATCACTTCAATAAACTGAATAACATTTGTTCTTTATTATAAATGAAAAGTCTTTCTTGTCTAAACAAGAAACTAAAATTATATTCTTAGTCAGAGAAGGCACATAACAACATTCATCTAATTCTAGTACAAACCCAGAGGGCAGAGATAGAAAATAAGTTCCTACAGTAATAGTAGCAACCCTTGCTCCATTGCCTACTCATAGGTCCACCTCTCCCTTCGTCAATGCCCTGCTATTTCTCAGCGCCTGCACATTAGTACAAATGTGAGATGCACATCCGGTATCTAATATCCATGATGAAGAAATAGATAGATTGACTTCTATAACATTTATACCTAAAGTAGAAGTCTCACTTCTCTCCTTCTTAAGATCTTCCAAGTATGCTTTGCAGTTACGCTTCCAGTGATCATCTTCCTTACAGTGGAAGCAAGTCCCTTCCTTGGTCATCCCTCATTTCGGTTTCAGTGTCTTGCCTTTGCCCTTAGCTTGGGACTTTCCCTTACCTTTAGACTTGCCCTTGCCTTTCTTCTTTTGCACCATCAAAATGGAGTCGGGTTTTCCCTTCTTAAGGTTGAGCTCAGCAGTTCTCAACATGCTCAGCATCTCAGGTAGTGGCTTATCAATTTCATTCATGTTGTAATTCATGACAAATTGATTGTAGCTTTGTAGCAAAGATTGCAAGATCAAGTCAGTGGCCAGCTCTTGGCCAAGTGGGAATCCCAACCTCTGTAGGTTCTCTATGTACCCAATCATCTTGAGTACATATGGACCTACGAGAGTCCCATCTTGCATCTTGGACTGAAACAGTGTCTTAGAGATCTCATATCTCTCATGTCTTGCTTGTCCTTGATACAGTTGACGAAAATGTTCAACCATATCAAAAGCATTCATGAACTCGTGTTGCTTCTGAAGCTCAGAGTTCATGGTCGCGAGCATGAGGCATGACACATCTAATGCATCATCTTGATGCTTATTGTAAGCATCTCTGTCAGCTCACGAGGCAGTGGCAGGAGGTGCTTCCGGAATGGGCTGCTCCAGGATGTACAGTTTTCTTTCTTGGGTGAGAACAATTCTCAGATTCCTGTACCAGTCCAAGAAATTATCTCCATTGAGCTTGTCCTTCTCAAGGACAGAACGCAGGGAGAGAGTGTTCATGTTTGTTGACATGGTAATCTACAACATAAAAAATGCAGAAAATAAATATCATATTTCATTTATCATTTAATTAGGCCTTTAATTAAATGATGCTCCCACTGAATTATAGGAATTTTGTAGAATCGAGTCATGGATGTGGTAAAACCACATTACTAGATTCATACAAACTAGCTATAATTCTCGCGGGACAAGATCTACATCATACTATGTCTTGAGTTAGCTTTGGTTAAATCGCCCAAGAATTAGTATGATTGGTAGGTAATAAATTATCGATTACATCTCTATGCAACTCTTGTTTATAGGATCAAGATCCACATTTACAAAAGACCTTGAGTTAGCTTTGGCTAAATCGCCCAAGATTTAGTGTAAATGTAATCTTATCCTACCTTTCCAATGGTTGGAATATGCCTATAGTTTTACTCGATCCAATTGAGTTAACTAGTTTTACTCAATCTAATTGAGTTTATTCTCACTCAAGCTGTGATAGGCGGGACCAAGATTGTCCCTCCACACCCTACCAAGATAATATGTGTTGCTCTTCTTTGGCATATTCAACAACAACAAATGATCGAGATAGTGATGAGTATCAAAACTTGGTAGGCATTTCGAGTTGATTCGATTAAGAGCTAATCTAATCGTGAATGTGTATCATATACACATTAAGGCCTTTAATACCCTACACTAGCATGCATCACATACATACAAGCAAAATATACTAGCATGCATCATATACATACAAATAAAATATCCTAGCATGCACCATATACATACAAGTAAAATTTACTAGCATGCATCACATACATATAAGCAAAAACAAATATATATACATACAAGTAAAATATCCTAGCATGCATCATATACATACAAGCAAAATTTACTAGCATGCATTACATACATACAAGCAAAAACACACACACACACACACACACACACACACACACACACACACACATATATATATATATATATATATATATATATATATATATATATATATAATTGTGATGAGGTCATGGCCCTACTACGATCTTCTCAAGACAATGAGAAGATCGGATGGTCAACCTATGGTTAGCAGCTTCTCCAAGCGCCTCCTTTGACCGCCATGTGTCGTCGGCTCCCTCCTCGTAACTCCGTCTACTAGTGGACCTTCCACCGCTTCATTTTTGTACATTACAAACATGAAACTTGAGTTACATTCAAGTCTAAAACTATTTACAATAGGAATATTAAAAGAAGAGACACGATGCGCAGGTCGCATACCATATACAACATGCATAACCACAAAAACAGTGCGCAAGCCGTATTATGAATTACAACACATTTTATCCAATCACATTGGAGTTCTTGGGCCATGACCATCACAGTATTATACATAATTCTAAATCATGTATTTTAAAAAAATTTCTATAATTTTTCCTATTTTTGTTTCAATTTTATGAGTCACATCTTCGTAACGGTCTCGCTAAGCGATTTCCGGGCGCAATCGCAGGACAATGCCCCTTTCGAGGTTAGGGGCAGTGCCTGTTAGTAATATATGAGAGATGTCCTAAGGCAATCGCCTTATGTATGAACTATTTATATGATAAATGAAGATTCACTATTTGAGTATACATGTTTAATGTATTTGATTGGATCTTAAACTCATTTACTGAATGTCCACGATACGATTCACAGCATGAGAGAATTTGTGATTGGATCACAACTAGTGAGTATCTCTACATGTGTAATTGTGATGTATCGGAATTATCCCTAGTTGATGAATTGATGGATTTGGACACCATCAATTCTGTCGAGACTAGCACGAGGTATACTCCTTGGTGTATCCAAGCAGCTGATTCTCACTGGCTGGAGACATTGTGATGTCCGGAGTTAATCGTGGATGCTAGTTATGGTAACTAGTTCATTGGAGTGACCAGCCGTAAGACTTCATATGGTTCTCTGCATATATAGATATGTCAATGAAGTTCTTACTGTGGCTTAAGTACGATGTTCCTTTGACTTGCGGTATTCAAGTCATCTTGATCATGGAGACGTATGCTTTGACATCTTAAGCAAACATCTCCGAGGAGATGTGGACCCGGGATGATTGGGTATAAGTCGAAGTGATCGAAGGTGTTTGAATAGCCTATAAAGGATTCACCACTCCTTGCGAGGAGATGTATACCCATGGCCTCTCGGATTGTTACTAAAGTCTTTGCCAAAGCATTACATGTTTAGAGTAAAGTACTCTTCGATACATGTGGAGTAACTAGAACTGTAGGACGAGGAAATGATACTTGGGCTAGGTGTGACGAGTCACTTAGTGGGACTGACACAATAGACCATGTCCTGAACCAAGTGGGTTATAAGATAGTGAAGGAATGAGGCCGCGATTCATTCGAGACTCTTGAAGGGTTTGAAATAGTTACGGATCAACCGTTGATCTTTTGGTTAATTGGGGATCATGATGTACTACTAGGTGCCACTCATGATCGTTCTATAATTAATGGTTAATTATAGGCGGCCAACATAAGCGAGAACCTATTTGGTCACCACGCTGCGAGTGTAATCCAAAGGATTTAAAGCGAGCTTGAGAATGGGATTCTCGAGGAAGAGAAACTATGTTTGGTTGGACCAAACATAAGCGAGCATGAAATTGTTTGATCGCAATGGGGCGTGGATGGGCCGTGTCTTATGAAGACATAATGGATGGACCAAAATGGTTTGGTTCTAATCAATGGATGAGAATAAACCAAAGGGTTTGGTTTATATTAAGCGAATAGAACCAAAGGTTGGTTCGGTTCGTTTTAACTTAAAATAAACCATCATGGTTTGGTTTATTTTAACTTATCTTAATGGAGGCGGAGTTAGCGGGCTTTATGGATATGATCCATTAACCATTAAGAGAATTAGTTCTCTATAAAAGTGGGCTTAAGGGATTGTTAAACCTAACTAATCCAAAACCTAATCAGTGCCGCCCACCCAGTTGCCGCCCACCTTGTTAATCGGCGCCAACCCCTCCTCCTTGCCGCCGCCCACTTTGTGCCGAGCCTTTTCTCTCCTTGTTTTGGCGGCGCCTACTCCTCCACTAAGCTGTCAGTTTTCTGGACAGCTTCTTCTCTCTCGTCGGGCGTCGTTTGGGACGGCGGTTAGTGATCCGACAGCGGCTAACATACGGGATTTGATCTCGGTAATCCTCTAGTGGAGGGCGAAGGATTCGTCAATCGGTTGTGAATACCTCTCGGAGAAGCGAGTTTTGAGGACTTGTTTTAGGATCCGAATTTGGATTCGGATCGTGATCATCTCTCGATCACGTCGTCTTCAACACGAGGCTAGTAACCCGTCACGAAGGCGAAGCTCGTGACTTAGCGAAGTCATCCCGAGGGCTCGGCGTGGATACGGATAGAGGCGATTCTTACGAGGATCGTTCGGTTGATGCGTTCCGCTACACGTCATCTGGAAGGTATAACGTAGTTTAATTTCCTTTTATTGCAAATTTTAATTTACGGTTATGTCTACACTTGTTGTAATAGCATGCGTGTGTTGTGTGTGTTGTAATAAATATAGATTTATTATTTTTAATTGCTTCATTTGTGCTCGTATGTTCTGAAACATGATCGAACACACACCTGCAGCGGTCTGGAAACCAGATGGTATCGAGCCCGGGTTGTGTTTGACATAATCGTAAAATGGTTTGCGATAGTCATAATGTATTTCTGGAAATTTTCTAATTTTGGAAATTTAGAAGTATTTATGGAAATTTTTCAATTTTGGAAAGTCTAAGTATTTATGGAAATCTTCCACTTTTGGAAAGTTGGAAGTATTTATGAAATTGATATTTTCCATAAATAAAATATTTGATTAGATTCTGGAAATTTGTTTCCTAATTTAATCATGATTTGATTTAAATCAAATCTTAAAATATTTTATTTCCATAAGTAGTTTTAATGATTTAGGAAATTGGTTTCCTAAATAGATTTTCCTTAATCAAATAATTCCATGAATAAAATATGTGATTAGATTTGGAAATTTGTTTCCTAATTTAATTATGATTTGATTTGGAGAATCAAATCTTAAACATATTTTATTTCCATAAATAGTTATGACATATAAGGAAATATATACATGACATAATTGTATGCCATGTAATTGCATTAGATGCATAACATTATGCCATGCGTGTCGTGACATGTAGATGTATGCCATGTATGCCATGCCATGTAGATAATAGTTATTTGCATGCAAAGAGGATGAGACATAAAAACCCTAACTCAATATTAAAGCCTACACCTTCCATTAATATGGTTAGAACCAGAGTTATGTTTCTTGTTTGGGTTGTTGAACTCACTCCAAGCCCGGCTCGAACCTAAACATGTTCAAATCATTGGAATAGTTTAACTCTAATATGGTAAGAGTCAGAGATCAATCGTTAGTTTGGGTTGTTGGACTCACTCCAAGCCTGGCTAATTGGTTGAATGCGCTCTAACCATATTAAAACTATTTCGCGATTAATGGGTCGGCTTTAACTTGGAGCATCGATTTGTTGGACTCACTCCAAGGTCGATGTGAAGAGAGGTGAAGTTGGGTGCTATGCATATGATGCATACTTGTTAATGTGTTAACAACCCAATGTATGTGTAAACATTCAATTAGTTGATAGCACATTGTGATAGTTACATATACATGATATGTAATCGGTATACTTGATACCCACCATCATAGCTAAGAATGGCTTGTTGGACTCACTCCAAGGTTGTTCTTATCTATGATGGATATCAGCCCATTCGGAGATGGACCTACGATCTCCCGAAGTGATTTTAAGGGTTTTTTGAAATTCGAAAAATGAATGGGATTTATAAATGTATATTGATGCATTTTAAAATCATCTTTCTCATATATGCTCGTTTTGTATTTCTAAGTTAATATATTGATCATGATGTGTTTGAATTTGCGTTCCATTTTGGATTCGAATAAATTGACTGGGCCGAACTTCTTGGACTGGCTTAGAAACTTGAGAATTGTTCTCAAGGTGAAAAGCTTGTGTATGTCCTCGAAGTGTCTCTTCACGTCCTAGTAGTGATGCAACTCTGGACCAATTGTTGGCCTATCAGAAACATGTGAGTGATTCTGAACAAATGAGTTGCATCATGCTAGCCGCGATGGAACCCAAGCTACGAAAGCAGCATGAGCATATGGATGCTCATACCGTAGTCCTTCATCTTTGTGAGTTGGTGGATGAGCAAGTGAGATTCGAAAGGTTCGAAGTCTCAAAGCTCCTCTTCACCTCTGAGATGCTAGGAGGTTCATCTGTGGTACTGCTCAATATGCTGAAGACTGTGGAGTCTTCTGAGAAGCATGAGCAGGGGACAGTGCTGTTAGTTGATTCCTCGAAGAAAGGTTCTAAGAGGAAGTCAAAGGAATAGCAGAAGGGGAAGAAGAAAAGGGCTAAAAAGGTAGAACCAGCTCAAAATGGCACTTGCCATCATTATGGCAAGGAGGGTCATTGTGAAGAAATTGCAAGATTTATCTTGAGTCAGTGAAGAAGGATAAGGCATCGGATGCCCCATCTTCTTCAGAAATCTTCTTTATTGATTGTCATTCTATTTCCTTAGACACTTGGGTATTGGATACTGAGTGTGGCTCACATATATGTAATGACATACATGGGCTAAGGAATAGAAGAAGACTCGTCAAGGGAGAGTCAAATTTACGTGTTGGATATGAAGCAAAGGTTGCTGCACTCGCCATCGGAACGTATTTGTTGAAACTCCCTGCAGGACTTGTCTTAGAACTGGACAATTGCTTTTATATTCCTTTGTTGATAAAGAACATCATTTCTATTTCTTGTTTAAATAGAAATGGTTTCCATTTGACGTTTAGTAACAATTGTTGTTACATAACTTTGAATGGGGTTCTTTATGGGACTGGAACTTTAAGCAATGGTGTTTATACGTTGGACGTATCCAGTGACATTTGCAATATCGAAGCGAGCAACAAGAGTGCTCGAAAGGATAATCAAATAGACTCCTACATGTGGCATTGTCGTCTTGGCCATGTAAGCAAGAAACGCATGTCCGAATTACACCGATGTGGAATTCTGGAATCGTTTGAATTGGATTCATACGATACATGCGAATCATGCTTAAAAGGCAAGATGACTAAGTTACCTTTTACGGGAAAAGGTGAACGAGTGGGAGAGTTACTAGGTCTAATACATACTGATGTATGTGGACCTATGTCAACTCAAGCTTTAGGAGGCTATAGCTACTTCATTACCTTCACCGATGATCACTCACGGTTTCGGTATGTGTTCTTGATGAAACACAAGTCTGAAGCCTTTGAAAGGTTCAAAGAATTCAGAAATGAAGTAGAGAAACAACATGAAAAAAGTATTAAAATACTTCGATCGGATCGAGGTGGTGAATACTTAAGTCAAGAGTTTCTTGATTATCTAAGAGACAATGGCATATTGTCTCAATGGACTCCGCCATATACACCACAGCATAATGGTGTATCTGAGAGGCGTAACCGGACCTTGTTGGACATGGTCAGGTCAATGATGAATCATGCGACTCTTCCCAAGTCCTTTTGGGGTTATGCACTTCAGACAGCTGTTTACTTGTTAAACAGAATGCCTACCAAGGTAGTCTCTACTACTCCATATGAGATATGGGCTAGTAAGAAACCTCATGTATCTTACTTGAAGATATGAGGTTGTCCTGCTTATGTGAAGCGGGTATGTCGGACAAATTGGATGCTAAGTCGATAAATGTCTATTTATTGGATACCCTAAGGAAACAAGGGGTTACCAATTCTATCATCCTGTGGAACAAAAGGTGTTTGTTTCAAGGCATGCTGTGTTTCTAGAGAAAGAGTTTCTCTTGCAAGAAAAAGTGGGAGTGTCGTCGAGCTTGAGGAGGCTCGAGAGACTCAAATAGACATTGATGAGATACCTGGTGAAGCACAACAGCCGATAACTCATAGTGATGAGCAATCAATTTGGACCTATTGTAACACCACATCTTCGTAGATCACGGTAGAACCGCATAATATTCACGAGAGATATGGATTTCTCGTAAGCGAATCGAACGACGTGTTACTCATTGATGATGAGGAGCCTACCAGTTATGAAGAAGTGCTGACAAGTTCAGAAAGGGATAAGTGGCTTGGTGCCATGAAGTCGAAAATGGATTCCATGTACGAAAACCAAGTTTGGAACTTGGTTGACCCACCTGAAGGCATAAAGCCTATAGGGTGCAAGTGGGTTTTCAAGAAGAAAACCGACATGGATGGTAATGTGATTACCTATAAGGCTAGATTGGTGGCGAAAGGATATACGTCAAAAGCAAGGTGTTGATTATGGCGAAACCTATTACTTTGTAGCTATCTTAAATCCATTCGGATGCTCCTGGCCATAGCGACTCATTATGATTATGAGATATGGAAGATGGATGTGAAAAGCTTTCCTTAATGGAAACTTGCTCGAGGGGCGTGTATATGATACTGACTGAGGTTTCACATCGGTTGATAAAACCAAGGTATGCAAGTTGCGACGATCCATTTATGGATTGAAGCAAGCATCGAGATTTTGGAATATCCGTTTTGATGAGACGATTAAAAGTTTGATTTCTCACAAAATCCGCGAACCTTGTGTGTACAAGAAGGTTAGTGGGAGTGCGATCGTGTTCCTAGTATTGTATGTCGATGACATATTACTTATAGGAAAGCGATGTGTCAATCTTCTGATCGATTAAGGTTTGGTTATCCAAGACATTCTCCATGAAAGACCCGGGAGAAGCAACCTACATCCTGGGATTAAGATCTATAGAGATAGATCAAACGGTTGCTTGGTCTTTCGCAGTACATATATAGACCGAAAGCAAAGAGGTTTAGCATGTCGGAATCCAAGAAAGGTTATCTACCCATCGTGCATGGGGTACACCTTCAAGTCTATGTGTCCGCGCACGTAAGACGAGAGGATTTGCATGAGTAAGATTCCCTATGCATCCGCAATAGGATCTATCATGTATGCTATGTTATGTACGAGGCCCGATGTATCGTATGCTCGAGTGTCACGAGCAGATACTCACCGATCCAGAATGGATCATTGTGTTAAGACGATCCTTAAGTACTTGAGAAGAACTAAGGATGTGTTCCTAATATATGGAGAAGGGTACATGGTGATACGGGTATACGGATGTTACCCGCATGCACAAGGATGATTCCATGTCTTTGTCCTGGGTATGTATTCACCTAGAATGGAGGCGCAATAAGTTGGAAAGGTTCCTATAGCGGATTCTCGCCACCAAGGCAGTAATACGCAGCCTTTGAAGCAAAGAAGGAAGCGGTTTGGATCAAGTAGTTCATCTATGAACTTGATGTAGTCTCATCAATGATCCAAACATGTGCTTCGCCGCTATCATCTTATCAGAGAGATCATAAGTAGGAACGAAATACAAATCGAGAAAATTCCCACTGAAAGGAACTTAGCGGATCCTTTGACTAAAGCATTACCTCAAAGTAAGTTTGAGGGTCATGTTAGAGCTTATGGTATTGGATACCGTAGCGATTGGCATTAGGCCAAGTGGGAGTCCGTTAGTAATATATGAGAGATGTCCTAAGGCAATCGCCTTATGTATGAACCATTTATATGATAAATGAAGATTCACTATTTGAGTATACATGTTTTATGTATTTGATTGGATCTTAAACTCATTTACTGAATGTCCACGATACGATTCACAGCATGAGAGAATTTGTGATTGGATCATAACTAGTGAGTATCTCTACATGTGTAATTGTGATGTATCGGAATTATCCCTAGTTGATGAATTGATGGATTTGGACACCATCAATTCTGTCGAGACTAGCACGAGGTATACTCCTTGGTGTATCCAAGCAGCTGATTCTCACTGGCTGGAGACATTGTGATGTCCGGAGTTAATCGTGGATGCTAGTTATGGTAACTAGTTCATTGAGTGACCAGTAAGACTTCATATGGTTCTCTGCATATATAGATATGTCAATGAAGTTCTTACTGTGGCTTAAGTGCGATGTTCCTTTGACTTGCGGTATTCAAGTCATCTTGATCATGGAGATTTATGCTTTGACATCTTAAGCAAACATCTCTAAGGAGATGTGGACCCGGGATGATTGGGTATAAGTCGAAGTGATCGAAGGTGTTTGAATAGCCTATAAAGGATTCACCACTGCTTCCGAGGAGATGTATACCCATGGCCTCTCGTCGGATTGTTACTAAAGTCTTTGGCCAAAGCATTACATGTTTAGAGTAAAGTACTCTTCGATACATGTGGAGTAACTAGAATCCGTAGGACGAGGAAATGATACTTGGGCTAGGTGTGACGTAGTCAGCCTAGTGGGGACTGACACAATAGACCATGTCCCGAACCAAGTGGGTATAAGATGAGTGAAGGGAATGGGGCACGATTCATTCGAGCCATCAAGGGTTTCGTAAATAGTTCTGGATCAACCGTTGATCTTTTTGGTTAATTGGGGATCATGATGTACTACTAGGTGCCACTCATGATCGTTCTATAATTAATGGTTAATTATAGATGGCCAACATAAACCGAGAACCTATTTGGTCACACGCACAACGAGTGTAATCCAAAGGATTTAAAACGAGCTTGAGAATGGGATTCTCAGACCGAGAGAAACTATGTTTGGTTGGACCAAACATAAAGCGAGCATGAAATTGTTTCAGTCGCAATGGAAGCGTTGATGGGCAGTGTCTTATGAAGACATAATGGATGGACCAAAATGGTTTGGTTCTAATCCAATGGATGAGAATAAACCAAAGGGTTTGGTTTATATTAAATGAATGAACCAAAGGTTGGTTCGGTTCGTTTTAACTTAAAATAAACCATCATGGTTTGGTTTATTTTAACTTATCTTAATGGAGCGGGTTAACGGGCTTTATGGATATGATCCATTAACCATTAAGAGAATTAGTTCTCTATAAAAGTGGGCTTAAGGGATTGTTAAACCCTAACTAATCAAAACCCTAGCCCCCCCTTGAGTTGCCGCCCACTCCTTGGAGGAGTTAATCGGCGCCAACCCTAAAGCTGCCGCCGCCCAGCTTTGTGCCGCCGTCCAAGACCCTTGCCGGCGTCCAAGCTCCAGCCGGTGAACCTCCGGCGACCCTCCGGTGATCTCCTATAGGTTCAGCATCAAGGTGAGCCTTTTCTCTCCTTGTTTTGGCTGGCGCCTACTCCTCCACTAAGCTGTCCAGTTTTCTGGACAGCTTCTTCTCCTCTCGTCGGAGCGTCGTTTGGACGACGGTTAGTGATCCGACAGCGGCTAACATACCGGGGATTTGATCTCCGGTAATCCTCTGAGGTGGAGGACGAAGGATTCGTCAATCGGTTGACGAATACCTCTCCGGAGAAGCGAGTCTTGAGGACTTGTTTTTAGGTCCGAATTTGGATTCGGATAGTGATCATCTCTCGATCACGTCGTCTTCAACACGAGGCTAGTAACCCGTACGAAGACGAAGCTCGTGACTTAGCGAAGTCATCCCGAGGAGCTCGGCGTGGATACGGATAGAGACGATTCTTACGAGGATCGTTCCGGTTGATGCCGTTCCCGCTACACGTCATACGGAAGGTATAACGTAGTTTAATTTCCTTTTATTGCAAATTTTAATTTACGGTTATGTCTACACTTGTTGTAATAGCATGCGTGAGTTGTGTGTGTTGTAATAAATATAGATTTATTATTTTTAATTGCTTCCGCTGTGCTCATGTTTACGAAACATGATCGAACACACACACGCCGCGGTGCCGGAAACCCAACAGTGCCCCTTCTCACAAAATGAATCTCGCGAGTGTTTCATCTTGATCTTACAGCGCCTTAAGTCGCTGTCCCAAAAGACTAGAGCGAGAATTCGCCGTTTCGGACATTTTTTCTCGGTGGTTGAAGCCTACAAGTGTCCCAACACTTGTTGTTTCGACTCTTCGAGAAAAATACTCAAAAAAATGTATAAAATAGGAATTTTACAGAAACTTACAGATATATAATTTTTATATCTAATACAAAAATTACAAAACTAAACACATAGATGATTCTCACGTGGCTCTGATACTACTGTTGGACTATCTGAGCAGCAAAAACAGCTTTTTCCGTTGTTGAAACCTCGGAAGTCGGCCATGGATCCGTGCGAAGAATAAAAAAAATATACATGTATGTGTTAAAAACCATACATCTACTTTAGATCTACATGTGAAGAGCTTTACCCTTGATGCGACGCCCTTCGCTTATCCCGCTCGTCCAAACGGCTTGCCGAAACTCGAGAGTGTCAAGCGTACACTCCTCTAAAAGTATCCACATGAACAATAGGTGGAGAAAGCAACTTAGAGTGTGCTAGCACCCTTAGAATCCCATGTCAAGGATGAGGAAGAGAGAGCTTGAGAAGAGAGGGAAGGAGGAAGAAGATGATCTAATCAAATCTCACTCACTTCTACTAATGCACCCATTCAATAGTGGTCGGCCACTACAAGGGAGTTATATACATGCATGTAATTCCAAGAGCCATGGATCTTGGTCTCCCACATGATGTGGCACCCAATGATGTGTCCATGATGATGTGGAACATCATCATTGGCAGGCCCATGCCAAGTCATCATGACATGGCATTTGGTCAAGTCAAACTTGACCATTCATCTTCCCTCTCAAGTCAAGTCAAACTTGACCTCTTATCTCCCATGGTTGATCAAATCCAACTATTTGATTCAAGTCAATTTAATTTAATGAATCTCTATTCATTAGTTTAAATTGACTCAATGAATCAAATCTAAATTAGACTCATTCAACACTTGAATCAAATTGAGTCCAACTCAATTAGTCTAATTTGTATTACTCTTAATCCAATTTGGTTCATCATATGAACCTAATTCTCATGGTCCATCATATGAACCTAATCTCCATCTAATTGCCCTTTTGTGTGTGACCCTATAGGTTCTTGTAACGTTGGAAATGCTCTTAAACCGATTTAGAAGCATAAGCAATGAGTGGTATCTAGCAACACATCATTGCTACCCAAGTTACAAGAATGTTGAGATCCAACATCACCTTTGTGACTACTAATTGTGACTCTCACAATATGTGACAATGTCCCTCTATCCTTGACATCTAGATTGACCAATTGAGGCATAGACCGTGTTATCCTCTATACAATCTATATCTTGAACTCCAAGTAGACTCACTCTAATCAAATGAGCTCAATATCTTATATTGACTCATTTGGGCATGGACATGCACTTAGTGGTCTCACTCTATCAAGAATCACAATGCCACTCCCATCATATAGGAGGGATGGATCCCATATACATCACTCCATCCCTCCACATAATTTGTTACATACCCAGTAATCTCCTTTATAGTCCTCCCATTTACTGGTGACGTTTGATGAAGCCAAAGTATGCAACTCCTTATGTAGGGAACCATGGTGACTTAAAGTCCAAGGACTAATAGTCATACTAATAGTCACATGATAAAGTATATGACACTCATATAACGATCCATGATACTTTCTCATGGCGGGTCATTCGGTATACATTCTCCAATGTATACCCATGTGTCAACTTGATATCTCATATCCATGACTTGTGAGATCAAGTTATCGAGTTGACCTACATGCTAGTCTCTTCGCATTAACATTGTCCTTGAATGTTAATACTTGACTAGGAATGATTAAGAGTAGTGTTCTCTATATCATCTCATTATCAATTCAACCAATCGATTGATATAGATAAGAACCTTCTACTCAAGGACATTATTATACTTAGTTATTTGGCATCAATACAAGTAAGTATAATAACCATAAAGAAATGCCTTTATAAATAGGAATATGATACAACAAAGTTCATACAACAATCATCACATGATTTGCTCTAGGGCTTTCACTAACATAGTAAGCATCACTAAGATCTCCAAATGACTGATAATATGAATCCATGTTGCAAGAGATTTCTGGTCTTTCCTGAAACACTGAAAAACACAATCAAAAGACACAGGAAATAGACATGACCAAGTACATGGATAAACAAGAAATAAAAGAATGCAACCCTAAACAAAAAATTTTGATTTTTGATTTTTTTTTAGAAAAATTGACAAACAATCTTAAGTATACTAAGCACCATTACACTCCCCGACAACGGTGCCAAAATTTGATAATGATGCCTTTGTCGTGGTATAGTTACAAATTAATTACCAAACCCTCTCTGCACTAATATAACATAGTGAATGAACCGGATCGTTTCCCAACGAGTGTAATCAGGAGAATAGTAATCTTAGGATTGTAATTATTACTTTGGATTTTCTATTTCAAATGGGGGTTGGAATTTAAAAGACTAATCCTACTGAATGAAAGATAATGCAAGTAATTAAAACCTTAATCTAACTAAACTATAATGGTAATGAAATTAAAGAAGATATGAACTAAGCATTCAAAAACATAAAGACAGTGCAGGAATTTAAACAATAATTCAAATGTAGAATAACATGGATATAAAGCAAAGCATGAAGTAAATCTAATCTAACATGCCTGAGAAATTCGCCCTTACACCGTATTGTCACTATACGATACAATTATTAAACACTTCTAACTAATTGAAATAGCACTTAAACATGCAAGAAATCAAACCAACAAGCAATTAAGCTAGGCTTTGCAATTAACCAGTTAAACTCATTAACTACAAATTAAACTCAAAACTAAACATCCCAATTAAACTACAAACTAAATTAAACTCCAAGATAAACTACGAATTAACAACAAATTAAACTACAAGACAAGCTACAAACTAACGACAAGTACAACTGCAAATCAAACTATAAACTAAACATCCAAATTAAACTACGAATTCAACAACAACTTAAACTACAAATGAAACTACAATGATAACAATTAAGGGATGACAATCAGTTCAATTCATGAAATCCAAATATAAAGTAAACTGACAATCCATAACACCCGAAGAAGGAACCACCCTCTCCGTTGACAATGACAATTCGAACAACCCTCTCCGGCATTGGAATGAATGATTCCTTGTCGAAAAAAATTTTCGGTAAGGGCTAAGCTGAAAAATGATGACTGCCTACTGCTCCGATGATAAAGGGAGGAGATGTCTGTTAGTGCCTATAAGATTCATATATCTCCACAATGGCATGTTATTGTCCACTTTGGGCCTAAGTCCTCATGGTTTTATTTTTGGGCTCTACCCAAAAGGCCTCATACAAATGGAGATATCTTTTTATCTTATAAGCACATGATTTTTCTCTGTCTTACCAATGTGGGACTTTGATTATATTCCTCATACTCCCAACAATCTCCCCCTCAAACAAAGGACCACATTAAGCCCCCTCAAGCCTATCCTTCCTTGAAGGACTTCCTCTGCTTGATGTCAGATCCTCAACCCACCAGGACTTCCTGTCAACTGTCTAGTCCTACTGACTCAATTGGACTTAATGCTAGTTGTCCAGCCCTTCTGGCCCAACTAGACTTCCTGCCAATTGTTCGATCCTCCCGACCCAATTGGACTTTCTGTCTGGTGTCTGGTTCTCTTGATCCGGACATGGGAGCTCAACTTTTTTCATTCGAGGTTCATTGCTTGACATAGACCATGGCTCTGATACTAATTGTTAGTGCCTATAAGATTCATATATCTCCACAATGGCATGATATTGTCCACTTTGGGCCTAAGCCCTCATGCTTTTATTTTTGGGCTCTACCCAAAAGGTCTCATACCAATGGAGATATCTTTTTATCTTATAAGCACATGATCTTTTCCATGTCTTACCAATGTGGGACTTTGATTGTATTCCGCATACTCCCAACACTTCCAAACCACCGTAGCTAAAGGGGTGAAGCTAAAATGATGGAGTTGCCGAACCACGACTACTAGAAGGGATGGAAATCGGAATAGTTGTTGTTGGCGTTCTTCACCGGTGTCGAAATGAAGATGCTGTCGCCAAAATGAAACTCAAAAAGGCCGTCGGAATTGGAAATTAATGTCGTTGAACCATGACAATGAGAAAGCAAGCTCAGCCTTTTGAACCACGTCCAATTAAGGCACGTCTCAGCTCCAGTGGCAGGTGGTGTGAAGCTCACCGATGAAGATGATCGGACCGCTCCCACTCGCTGCAAACTAAGCTACCAAACCACTGCAGTTTGCTCTGTCGCTACAGAGGAGAGGAATCAGGTGACACTGATTGGATGGGAGAAGGATATTGTCGGAGATGGCTACCGGAGATAGTCGCCGCCGCTGTTGGAAATCACCGCTCGATCGCGCTCACGAATTTGGGGAAGAAGGCATCGCAATTTCTTTTTTTTCGTGTGAGAAGAAGCTACACTTAATAAATTTGATCAACTTAATTACAACCTAAGTCCTAGATTTGATCTGACGACCTAGAATGCTCCGATTTAGAATGGACGGATCTGATCAATCTGAATGGATGATCACGATCAATTTGATCTGGATGGAAGGTTGAGATGTATAGATCTGAGTGTATGGATCGGATCTTTTGGATCAAAGAGTCGCTAGAGGAAGGTGAATAGCGATCGTAAAACTTTTCTTTTTGTTTCGTTAAAACTACGAGTATTGCAGCGAAAATAAAAGTAAAGCAAAAGTAAATGAATACCTTTTGTTTTTAATTGGTTCACAACCAAAAGGTTGCTAATCCAAGGCCCCACAATCCTAGACCACGTACGATGGGGTAATCCACTAAAAGTCTCTTCCTCGTTGGAGGTAAGAGACGACGGTTACAAAAATCAAGATAGTGGAAGAGGCAACAAGCCTACCTCTCTCCTCTTAGCAACGGAAAGCTCGAATACAAGAAAGTAGACAACTTTAATTAAACTACAAACGAATGGATTTGAAATCTCGGCGTGACATCGATGTTACAGTGGCGTAGCATTGTCGTTGAAGCTTGGCATTGTTGGAGCACTTTGGGAGCACAATTAGATGATACAAAGAGGTGAAAAGCCTCTTCTTTTATAGCCCTTCAAACCCTAGCTCATTGAGATCCATATCTGGGTCAAAGCTCCTCATCCCCCCATTTTTGGTGGAGCTTATCTTGACTTTCTTCGAGATGATCAGCTTGACCATCAGTCGACTGATGCCCCTCAGCAGTCGACTGATGGTAGGATCAGTCGACTGCTAATAGCCTTCAGTCAACTGTTAGCTTGATCATTCATCTGTAACAAAGAGTTAGCATAGAATACATGACCGATGGTAAATACGATGGTCCTTACTGTCCAACTTCGACCTAGACCTTCCTCCGAAAGTCTTAGTCGGATCATCGCCTATGGTAGTCCCCATACGGAGGACACGACCTTACCATCGCTCCACACTCAGTGCTTACCTCCGGTCCTTCCCGACCTGTCTCTTAGCTTCTGGTCACCACCGAGGTTCCTCAACTCCAACGAGGTTCTCCTGGTGTCGCCTGACCACCATGGTTTCTCGTCCCGAGTTTCTCCGAGTGTCGCTAAGCTTGGACTTAGCTTAATACAATTCCTACACACTCAACACAGCATATGAGATAACAATAATAACTTAACTTTGAACCTTTGTCATAATCAAAACCTAAGTTCGATTATTTGGTGCCCCTATACCAACAAGAGCTCTCCAGATCTAGATGGATGGCTCAGAATCAATCAGATCTCATCGGATGGTCAGGATTGAAGATATCTGAACCCTTTGATTAAACTGCTTCTGATCTTAATTAAAGGCTCAGATTAATTCAACTTGAAATTCCCTTTATGACCTTAGATGAAGCCACATTTGATCCAACTCGAGTCTAGTCCATTGACTCATCTTGATCTCCTACAAATAAGAGATAAAATTTGCATATAAGTCAAAAATTTAGGAGAATTTACAATAAGGTCCAAAATAGATCCCAACTCATAACACACGATAATAATCAACAATTAATCATTTGAGAGGATAAAAATATTAAGATTAAGGACCAAAATAATACGATAAAATGATAGTTATCAAGCATCGCTTCATTAGAGATCATGTGGCAAGAGGGGATATTGAACTTAATTACATTGAATCTAAGTCCAACCTTGCCGACATTTTCACCAAGGATCTCCCCGAAGCGGAATTTACATCACTTAGGAAAGAACTTGGAATGTGCTTTGTTGAGTAGTGGTATAGATTTGCATGATCCTATAGCAAGATCAAGGACTATACCTCAAGCATCTCACAAAATACATAAGAATCCATGATTTTTGTATTGAGCCACCTAGACATCATGTGAGATGTTAGGAAGATGCACTTGGTTCATCATGCTTATTATGATGCATTACGATGAACCAAAGTGACATCTTGAGACATTAATCCTTAATTGGACCAATCATTGGGAAGGCTTGTGTACAAGTGATGCACACATAGCTTTAAGAACATGGTTGAAAATGTCATATAAAATATCTTTCAAACTGTGTTTATCATATTTTGAAAAATAGTTTTTACTTGCTAAGTAAAAGTGGTACAAAGTTTTGAAAAAAAAACTTTAGACCTTTTGCTAGTTTTCAAGTTTGTATCAATTTCAAAATTTGGAAAAGAAATATTTTTAAAAATATTTTTTCTTAATAGAAAATGACTTGAAAAATGTGTTTGCAAAATTTTGTGAAATTTTAACATCTCTATAATTCTTTGTGCATTTCGAAATTCTATCTGAAAATCCAGTCTGCAAATTTTAGCAAATGCCAGTCGACTGATGCAAAATCCAATCGACTGGTCTTAACTCAGTCGACTAGTATGACTGGGTTTTCGTCCATAAACATAACTTCAGTAGCTAAAACCACTTCTAGACCCTCTCTACCATGTGTTATGATTAGTGCAGCGGTGTAATGATAACAATTTTTAAATTAGGGGGAATAGGACTAATTGATGCATTGTTTAGGGGGAGCTTTCCTATGATATCTTTCTAAAACCAAAATCTATATGTATATGGTTTATTATTGGTGCAAAGTTGGGCGATACTCTTACTTGTGTTTTCATGCTTTACTCAACATGTTAGTCCCACATGATAAAATGTCTTGGATTAAGGGAGAGCTTTAAGTATATTCTATACCTTAGTTCAGGGCATAAACAATCTTATTCATAAATGTCTTTATTTGATATTTTTCCTTCTCTTTTTGATGTGTGTCAAAGGGGGAGAAGGAGAAATTTAAGTTAGATTCATATTGTGCTTTTATTGCATATTTTAATACCTAACTTAAATGATTGTCAAATATCAAAAAGGGAGAAATTGTTAGTGCAAGAATGCCCCAAGTATTAATGTATTTTGATGTTTGGATAATCATTTGAAGTTAGGCAATAATTGTGATCTAACAATGAATGTTTAAGTGACAGGAAAGTCCAATGTGAATCTTGGAAAAGGAAGTCCAAGTGTAAAGACTTGGCAAGGAAAGTCCAAGGGTGAAGTATTGGCAAAGAAAAGTCAAAGTGGACATAGCGGCATAAGTCCAAGCTTGTAGTCTTGGCAGCGTAAGTCCAAATGGATCTTGGCAAGAAAGTCCAAAGGTGAGTCTTACCAGCATAAGTCCAAGCATGAATTCTTGGCGACGTAAAGTCCAAGCGAACTTGGGCAAAGGAGGAACCCAAAGCATGACGAAATCAAAGGAAGCTTTTCAAGGCAAGCGCAAGGATGAAAGAGTCGTCGACTCGGAGGGATCCTAGAGGTGAAAGGCTGATGGAGAAGCTAGAAGGTTTAGTCTAGACTTAGGGTGTGTTTTCAAGTATGAATTAGTCATACTTGAGATGTACCAGTCGACTGGTATCTTTGACCAGTCGACTAGTCTCTAGTGTTTGGCACTCGAGAACTCAGGCTGACTTGGAGTAGTCGACTGGGGTTATTACCAGTCGACTGATCGAGTAGTCGACTGATTGTTTAACTGCAAACTATGCTTTAACTGTCAACTGGCGACTTGCACCAGTCGACTAGTCCATGTCACTGGACTTCTATGGTTTGGTAGTCGATTGGAATTAAGTAGACAGGGCACAGAATATTTGATAGTCGACTGACCAATCAACTGGGCTTGAGCATTCGACTGCTAGTATGAGCAGTTGACTGATCAAGTGTCTGTTGAGTGGTGACGATCGTGATCAGGCTTCAGAAGTCGTTGGATCCAATCAACACTAACACTAGTTGATGGCTGGTATGCAACATCTACTGGAGTTGGGCTCAATGGGAAAAAACAACCCAACTCTATAAAGAGAGGCTTGGGAGCTTGAGGATGGCAAGTGCTCTAATTATAAACGTCCATACTAAGATCTCCAAGCCTTTTCCTAAGCTCTCCAAGTTCTTAAGCTCTCAACCTCTTCCTTCTAAGCTTATTCTTCATCATCTTGTAAAAGGAAGAGTGTTCATTGTAAGAAAAGGTTTCTCCACTTTGGGTTCATCCAAAAGAGATCATAGTGAAGGCATGCAAAGGAGTGATTCACCTTAAGGATTGTCGTGAAGTAGGAGTGTCATCTCTGAACCACGTTAAACAATTGTGTTAGCGATTAATTTCTTTGTCTTTCATTATTAGCTTTCATTTTATATTTTGCTTCCACCAATCATTCATGTAGAAATCGACGAAAGAGGCTATTCACCCCCCCCCTCTAGCCATCCAAAGATCACCCTACAACATCTACCATGGTCAACACTAGGGATGACTTCCCTTGTGACTGTGGTTTTCCTAGACTTATAGCTTATTCCATAGTTAAATTGAACATTGTGGTAGGTTGGCATAATCTCCTTGGACTTAGGCTTGTCACCCAAGCCTTTCTTTCCCTTAGACGGTTGTTGCCTCCTAAAACCTAGATTTTGACCATTTGACTCTTTAATTGAATTTTCCTTCTTCCTAAGGGTCTTTTCCATTTTCTCAAGTTTTGACCTCAAAATTTGATTTTCTTTTTCCAATCTTTCAATTTTTAAATTTTTATTCACTTTTTGGCCATTCTTCTTCCTAGGCATATGTCTAGATTGTTGGTGCAATCGACCCGGGTCATGATTGACCTAACTCGAGTGGGACTCAAGAAGTGTTTTGATATTTTACAAATGGATTGACAATGGGTTGACCATTGTTTGATAATGGGTTAACTATATGGTTGACATGGGTTTGACCATATGATGGAAAGTCCAAGTCATGGGTACTTGGCAAGGGAAAAGTCCAAGCATGGGTCTTGGCATGGAAAGTCCAAGTCTTGGGTACTTGGCACGGAAAGTCTAAGCATGGGTCTTGGCATGTGAAATTCCAAGTCATGGGTACTTGGAAATTGGAAAGTCCAAGCATAGGTCTTGTCTTGGAAAAGTCCATGCATGGTCTTAACAATTGGAAAGTCCAACATGGAGTTGGCAAGGGAAGTCCAAGGGTGTGATATTGGCTGGGTAAAGTCTAAGCATGTAGTCTTGGCAGCATAAGTCCAATGTTTGACGACGTAAAGTCCAAGCATGGGTCTTGGTGGTATAAGTCCAAATGAACCTTAGAAAAGAAGACCCGGTTAGCATGAGATAACCGATGGAGACACTTGAAGGCTAGCGCAAGGATGAAAAGTCACAGACTCGAGTGATCTAGTAGGCATGAGGCTGATGGAAGTGGGCTGAAGGCTTAGGTCTTGGCTA
The DNA here is from genome assembly GCA_025175895.1 of Wurfbainia villosa. Taxonomy (NCBI): domain Eukaryota; kingdom Viridiplantae; phylum Streptophyta; class Magnoliopsida; order Zingiberales; family Zingiberaceae; genus Wurfbainia; species Wurfbainia villosa. The sequence continues at coordinate 19,283,731 of CM046004.1, read as the reverse complement.
TGGGTAAGTATCAAGTATGAGGGGATCATCTTTGGGTTAAAGCTCATTGTTGAGGTTTACCAGTCAACTAGGGTTATGGACCAGTCGACTAGTCAAGTGTTCAACCCTCAAAAGGCCTAGTTGACTCGGGCAGTCAACTGGGGTTATGATCCAGTCGACTGATCATGTAGTCGACTTAAGCTCGACTAATCGAGCTATTCTCTAGCAGTCGATTGCCAATTATGGGCAGTTGACTGGCCTTGAGCATTCGACTGTCGTAATGAGAAGTCGATTGGTGTTTGCGAAAACAAGCACATAACGCTCTATAGTCAACTGGGCAATCGACTACTGGCTTGGCAGTAGACTAGGGGTTCATGGAAATCGACTAGTCAAGTGTCTATTGACTTGAATCTCACATGGATTAGTCCATTGTGAGACAACGGATGTGTGGATAGTCGACTGGTGGGTAAGGCCAGTTGACTGTCAAGAGAAAATCAATCCGATGCATGGTCTAAAAGGAGCTCGACGGGGACATTTGAAGATGCTGGTTCTAGAGGATTTGAAGGGGAGGTACTGCTGCAATTCCAGACCTTCAAGCCATCCTAAAGCAACCAAAAGCTCAAGCATTCTAAAGCTCACTGGTGTAAAGTGTTGTTTCTTTCATTTCATTTATATACTCGTATTTGGTTTGCTTATTCTTATTGCTATAAGATTCTTGTACGAGGTTTCTCCACCTCTGATGTGTTGTCGAGAAGGAGAAGTTATAGTGGTGGTGTGCATCACTAGAGCTTGACTAGAGCTCAGTCGTGGAGTAGGAACCCTAATTCCGAACCACATTATATCTTTGCATTTGTGTGAGATTTTGTGTTTTTGTATTTGTTCTTTTATTTTTCGTTGTTCACTAACCCTTTTATAGATACAATCATGCATGCAATCGATCGAAGAAAAGTGAAATCGCTATTCACCCCCTCTAGCTCATCAACGATTCCTCTGCAATTGGTATCAGAGCGATGACACTCTTTAAAGGACTAACCGCCAAGAGAGCAAAGAGCTAGAGGATAATAAGAAAGATGGAGGTGCCAAACATTAGATTAGGCCACGACATCAACATGTCACCATCCTACGAAGACTATGGATTTGAGGGTTTCGATCAATGGAAAGCAAGGATTGAGAACTTCCTAATGATGATGGATATCAAGCAATGGTCCACCTTGATAGAAGGTTGCAAATTTCCAAGGGCAAAGAAGCAAGGAATCCTCAAGATGGAGAATTGAACTAAAGAGCAACTCAAGAAATTCAAGACAAATCTTAAGATAATTCAAATGCTAAGTAATTTAATTCCTAATGATATATTGTCAAAATTATGTGACTATAAGGATGCGAAGAAGTTTTGGATCAAATTAACAAAGTTCCATGAAAATTTCTCACCGGCACAAATAGAGATGAAGCCCGAAAAAGAGGAGTACTCTTCATCTCAAGCTCAAGAAGACTCAGAAGTTGAGAGATACTCAACATCCGAAGAGGAACAATCATCATTATCTTCTCAAGAGCTTGTAAAGTCGGAAGTTGAGAGGTGCTCAACGTCCAAAGGAGAAGAAATAGAAGAGGTTGGAGAAGCCTCCACCTCTAGGATTGAGGGGAGGAGAGACCATTGGCACCGGAGCAAAATCAAGAGGAAGCCTCTACTTTCAGAAGAGAAGAAGAACCCAACCAAGAGTCTCCTACCACCATCCAAGAAGGTAACTCAGCATGCTAAATAAAAATAAAAATCACATAACATACTTTGAGTGTAGGGAGAAAGGGAATTACAAGAGTAAGTGTCCAAAAAGAGTCAAAAAGGCTCAACTGACACCTAAAGTCAAGGACAAGTCCAAGGAGGTCAAAACCCCGATAAGGAAGAGCAAGGAGCACGTGGTGTGCTTCAAGTGCCAACAAAAAGGGAACTATAGAAGTCAAAGTCCTAGAGGGAGTCACTCTAAGAAGGACATGAGAGGAACATCGCATGTCGAGGGAGCTAAGGCAAACCCTAAGGTAACATTTAATAATCCTCTTTCTTTGAGTTATAATAGGAAGCATACTAGAAATTTACTTGCAACTATTCATGATCATAACAAGCATGCTAAAAACAATAAATATATTTGTTTATGTGCTAAAAGTTATGAATTTAGGTCTAAGAATAAATCTAACAAATTACTTCAAGACCTAGCTTATCTAAGGATAATAATCTAGGCAATAATCCCAAGAAATCTAGACACATACCTAGGAAGAAAAATATCTCAAGAAATAATAGAGATTCAAAAATTGAGGTATTAGAAAAGGAAAATCAAGTCTTGAGGTCAAGACTTGATAAATTAGAAAAGATCCTTGAAAAAAATAACCAATTCAATTAAAGGATCTAGAAGTAAAAACTTAGGTTCTAGGAGGCAAGACCTACCTAAGGATAAGAAAGGTTTGGGTCACAAATCTAAGCCCAAGAAGGTAATGCCCTCCTACCATAGTGTTCCATTTGACTATGAAACCATCTCTAGGTCTAGAAAAACCAAGGTCACAAGGGAAGTCATCCCTAGAGTTGACCATGGTAGATGTATAGTGGCTAAGGATTCAAAGAAACCTAGGAAAGCCACTAACAAGGTTACAAGAAAAGTTATCCTTAGGGTTAACCTAGATAAGATCCAAATGACCAAGGCTTTAGAGCCTAGAATGGTCATTAGGAAGGTACTAAGGTAGGTTCTCCCTAGTGAGTACCTTGTGAACCCAATGAGCTTAAATAGGTTTTGGATTCCTAGGAGCGTGATTCCATGACGGTAGATGGGTTTAGGGTGTGACAACCCTAGGGTGTGTCAACCCTAAGTGGATGGGTAGTAAACCTAATCATGATAGAGTTGACACTTTAGGACATTTTCAAGATTATGTGATACCTTTGAAATGAGTTTGGATTTATATCCTAATGTTTTTAGGATGTGCCAATAAAATTTGAGAAGGTTGAATAATTGATCAAAATTGACACAATTAGGTTTAGAGTCAATGGTGTGCCATTTTGAATTTTTGGCACACTTAAGGGAAAATTAGTACTATGGGAAAAATGGGTTCAATGTTAACAAATAGCAATTAATATTAAAATTTAGGTATTCTTATACCTTTATATTTTATTTATCATACTTTTGTTAGGGATCGGTTGGCATCGCTAGGGAGGGGGGGGGTGAATAGCGATTCGCTTCGTCGCTTGCAATTCGTTCGCGTTCATTCGATTGCTTGTCTACAATTGTTGTTAATGCAGCAGAATACAAATACAAATACAAATGATAATAACAATATAAGAACAACACAAAGATATAATGTGGTTCGGAACCTAGGGTTCCTACTCCATGGGTCGAGCTCTAGTGATGCACACCACCACTAATAAACCTCTCCTTCTTTAAAAAAACAATCCGGAGGTGGAGAAAATTTTTTACAATAATTCTTACAACAATAAGAACAAGATACAAGCAATTAGACTAAGTAAATGAATACAAGTAAAGAAAACACTTTACAAATGTGAGCTTTTGAATGTTTGATCTTTGGTTTCTTTGGAATGCCCTTAAAGGTTTGGAATGCAGCAACAATTCTCCTTCAAATCACCCTAAGAACCATGGAAAAAATTCTCCTCCTTGAGATCCTTATAAAGATGCAACTCGTCTTGATTTTTGCCTTCCAATCGACTGCTTTTACCCAGCAGTCGACCGACCTTCATGTCATCATCTCACAATGACTCTATTCACATTGGAATTTGCATAATGGATACCTCATCAGTCGACTGCCCTTATCAGTAGTCAAATATCAGTTGACTACCAAAGCTTATGTGCTCGTGTCCACTTAAATCAGTCGATTGCCCTTCATGGCAGTCAATGCCCAAGGGCAATTAAGCCTTAGTCGACTCCTTGACCAGTTGATTGATCCAAGTTGAATAGGCTGTCAAGTGTCAAATACTCGGCTAGTCGACTGATCCATAACCCCAATTGACTGATAAACCTCAAACATGAGGTTTAACTCAAGTATGATCCCTTCATACTTGATAGACCACCCTTTTCCTAGACCTAAGTGTCGGTGCAATCATCCCAAGTCACGATTGACCAGACTCAATCAATATTTTGATGTTCCACAAAACGTATGACAATGTAATTGTCATTGATGTTCGACAAAATGTGTGACAATGTAATTGTCATTGATGTTCGACAAAATGTGTGACAATGTAATTGTCATTGATGTTCGACAAACGTATAACAATGTGATAGTCATGGAAAGTCCAAGCATGGGTCTTGGCAATAGTAAAGTTCAAGGATGGGTCTTGGCAATGGTAATGTAAGATATCGGAAAATAAAATACCCTATGGAATTTTTCAAAAAAATTTCTAGATTTAGATGGAATTTATATGAGATTTCATGGGAAAAGATTTAATAGGCTTTAGTAAAGCCTGTTTGGAATGTAATTGGGTTAATTAACTTAACCCTAAGTCTAAGCTTTATATTTAAGTTGATTTCTTTTCCTTCCCATTTTCCATCTTCGATCCCAATCCCTATTCTTCTTCGTCGCTCCTCTCATCTTCTTCCTCCAGATCTTTGTCACCCCACAACCAATGTTGGTGCCTCCTGCCTTTCCGATCAATGGAGCTTGATCTCATCAGCATCGCTACCAAATGTGAGCAAAACATATAGGATTTTAGGAGTAGTTTTCGCTCACATCTCATCTCATTTTATGTTAGTTTCATGCATATTTTACTTTGTTTTCCATGTATTTCCTATTTTCTGGTTCGGAGATCTGCTCTGTATACTTTTGTTTGCAGGTGATGTGTCGATTTCCGCAAGTGCACGGTTGTCGTCAAGTAATAAAAATATCGATCCCACAGGGATTGGGTCAATTACCGAATGATCGTGATACCAAATTATCTAGTCAAATCAAATTTGTGAATAAAGTGAAGAAACTAAGCAGTCAAGAATAATGAATGAGAAAAACGAGCTAAAAGTCAATAATTGAGGGGAATCACAGGATATGGGTTTCACCGCATCAACGATTTATAAGGTGATTGTGTTCTCTCCTACTCCTTAGGGTTGTTTCGATGGAACCTGTCCTAAGGTAAATCAACGGCCCCTTTCGAGGTCTACGCCAATTGTACCTATCAAACTCAATTTCCCTGTCACGGTATTCGAGCGTAGATGATCATAATCAGCTAAGGGGACCTGTCATGAGACCCCCGCAAACCTCCCTAGTCTTACTACCGTTACTTGGTAAAAATTGGATTTGATAGATCCATTAAGTCCATAAGAGTTTCTCTAGAGACTAAATTTCCTTTTCACGATAGGTTTGCACACTGGACCATAATCAGCTAAGGAATCATCAATGATTCCTGCAAGCCCTCATAGATACGCTATCGATACTTGATAGGAGTTAATCTCTAGCTTGGATCTAGGTTTCGAGAACTTGGGTTCACTGTTAGGTACTTCCCCAAGGTTCCTTAGATTTATCAATAAGAATCTAAAACCAAATCAAAACAAATGTCTATTCAAGTAGAAGAGATTCAATCAACCATCATAAATTGTCAAGGGCTACTTCCCCATTCTAAGATTTCAGGAAATTACAATCACCATCGTTGTGTTTCCTCTGCCATCGACTTTGTCCTCCTTCTTCGAATTCCGCTACCCCCTCTTTAGGGTTAGAATATATCCTCTTTTATAGCCTTGGCTTGGTCTTCAATTAAGGCAAAACTCCTCTTTAATTTCGGTGGAAATCCTGGGTTTCGCCGTGTTGTACGCCAATAAAGGAAAGGGCGTGTTGCGTCAGGAAATAGGGTGACACGCCCATGCCAATGGAGGGCATGGGCGTGTCGGGCATGAGATGTGGGTGTGTCAGCTAACACACCCGGGGTGTGTTGAGGAATGTGGGCATGTCGGCTAACACACTCGGGGTGTGTTAAAGAAAGTGGGCGTGTCGGCTAACACACCCGGGGTGTGTTGAAGAACGTGGGCATGTCGGCTAACACACCCGGGGTGTGTTGAGGAACATGGGCATGTCGGCTAACACACCCCGGGGTGTGTTGAGGTCTAGAAGTTCTGGAGGAGTTGGGACGATCTTGGTTTTGGCTTGACACGGATGTGTCTCTCATGGCACGACTGTGTTATTTTGATACGCCTCGATAATTGCCGATTCTTTCACCCTGTTAACATGAAAAATACCCCAAAACAATTTCTTTGTCCAAAATATGTTAAACTTGACTAAAACATAACAAAATACATGACTAAAACATAAAATGGGATGAAATGCATGCATATTGAATACCCAAATTCTTTGTAACATGAATTACACACATCAGCAGGATAGCATTTCATGGGAATAACGGTGCACTTTCGGAGCAAAAAGAAGACATTTGGCAGCTGGACATAGAAGGGAACACGACCAGGGCGTGTGCCAACACACAGCCATGTTCAGAAGGCGAAAATGGCTGCCACGGCCCGACACACGGCCAGGTCATGTGTTTTCACATGGTCGTGTGGCAGCCAAGAGATTTGACGCGACTAGGGATTTTTCAGATTTCACAGGGATCCAACATGATGTCTATATAAGGAAAGCTCCACCTAAACCCTAAAGGGGAGGCACGCTGGCTGGGACGGCACTCCGGAGCCCTAAAAAGCTTCGGGAACTCGCATCAGGGAAGGAGAGAGCCGCTCGAGGATCAAGATCAGCACCACAATGCCAGAGGGAAGAGCTGCAATTACATTGTAATTCATATTTCTTGCATGTTTATCGTTTTACTCATGAATTCTATAATGTATTGTGACTCTCTTCTCGTATCCATGGAGTAGATTCTTCGATTCTCGGATTAGGGAGTAGTTTGTGTTAAGTAGAACATTGCTATTTCAAATATGTTTCCGTTCTTGAAATCTATTTGCAGTTGAATGATTGTTTAGATCTATAGCTTTGTGTTTTGGTTTTCTATCTTTTGTTCGTAGACAATACGAAGAGTGACAGTCCACATATCTAAGATTTAGGGGATATTTGGAGGAACCTATAGGTTGGCCTCATCGCCTGCAACATTGGATAGAAGGATGCGATAGAGTTGGTAATGTGTCTCATTTCTGACTCGCCGCAGGGATCGATTCGACATCCTCGTACCATAGTGTATGATGTCCTTTTCACAAAACCCTAGCTAGAAAATCTGGATACATTTGATTGATAGCATGTTCTGCGACACACAAACGAAATCGAAGTCCTAGAATCCCATTCAAATCCTCGTAGCAACCTTCTTTCCAGTTGCGTATTGCTCTTGGAGGATTAGGGTTGAAGCCATAGAAGCGTTGCCCAGTGAACCCTCGAATTCTGATCTCAGCAGCATCCTTTGAAAGCCGTCTCAAAAATCTCAGTCCGTGGGATTGATATTTTTATGACGACATCTGTGCACTTGCAGGCATTGAGCACAAGCGCGCACTTCGAGTCCTCGATGGTCTCCATCGCGAAATTTGAGGTCGTGTTTGTGTGCATCAAGTTTTTGGCGCCATTGTCGGGAACTGATTGATTCGATATTGAATCAAGAAAGTGGATAGTTGGATCGGACTTAGGTTAGATTTATTTACTTTCTTATTTTTATTTTTATTTTATTTGAATTTTTAGACTTTCCATATCTAGATTTAGTTTTTATTTCATTTTAGCAGTGATTCTCTATTTCTTATGTGCTCTTTCATTAGTTAGCTAGATTAGTTTATTTTCTGTTTCTAAACCTTAGGTAAATACTTTTAATTTTGTGGCTCGGTTCTTTGTATGCTTAGACGCTTAGGATCAGAAGGCCTGATTCCGATTGATTTAGAAATCGAACGAACCTATTACCGTCGGAAAGCCGAACAGAAGAGAATGGAGGACCAAGCTGCATCCGAAGTTAATATAGGTAGCTGACCCTTGCGTATGCAGCACCTAATGCTAGAGGATTTAGGCCAAGTATAGCTGGACCATCCATTTCGGCAAACAACTTTGAACTGAAGCCAACACTCATACATATGGTCTAGCAGAGTCAATTCGAGGGAGCTGCGACTGAAGACCCGAACCAGAACCTAGAGTCATTCTTGGAAATCTGCTCGATGATGAAGATAAATGGAGTCCCTGTAGATGAGATCCTCCTGAGCCTATTCCCATTCTCAATGCGGGATAAGGCTAAGGCATGGCTTCACTCCCTGCCTTCGGGAAGCATTACTACATGGGAGCAATGTGAGCAACAATTCTTGAACAAATACTTCCCACCAAGCAAAACTGTTCACATGCGCCAACTGATCACAAGATTCCTTCAGAAGGAGAGGGAGTCCCTATTTGAAGCTTGGGATTGCTACAAGGGGCTACTTTACCAATGCCCCCACCATGGACTGGAAAGGTGGCTGGTGATCCACATCTTCTACAATAGGATCACGTATGCCACAAAGATGTCCCTCGATTCTACCGCAAGAGGAGCACTTATGAACAAGACTATCGAGGAAGCAGAGGAGCTGATAGAAGAGGTGGCCTAGAACCACCATCAATGGGCTTCCGAACATAGTCATCCAGCTCCTGCAGCAGGACGATATGTTGTCAACTCCGTAGATCACCTTGCAGCGAGAATGGACGTGCTTAGTAGATGATTCGACTTTTTAAATCCTGCATCTGCATGTGCGACCATTGACTTTGGAGAAGGAGCAGCAGTGTATTGAGAGGACTACTATGGAGGGTAGGGTGGCTTAGAAGTGCAGATTGAGCATTGCGATGCGGTTGGGGACTACAATCAAAGGCCCAACAACCCATACTCCAGTACTTACAACCTCGGATGGAAGAACCACCCGAACTTTTCCTATCGGAATAACTCGGGGAACTTCCAATCATCATGAGGGTATGGGCAGCATCAACCATAGAAGTCTAGGTTAGAATTGATGATGGAGGACTTTATTGCTACCCAAACGAAGGCCAATGAAGAGTTCCATTGCCAACATCAAAAAACAGAGGAGTCACTCAGAGACTTGAAGGCCACTGTTGATAGTCTTCCAAGTCACACAAGGATGTTGGAGACACAGGTGGCCCAGATAGCCCAAACCGTGTCCCAACCTATGGAGAGCTCTCCAACATTACCCGAGCCAGGTAAATTTAAGGAAGAAGGAGGGTGCGGTGAGAAAGGAGTGCAAGGAAATAGATTTGTCAAGGGGTGTCCAGTCATGATTTCCACACTACCTGACCAAGCCAAAATTGAGGACAAGATTCCACCCCAGCTTGAGGACCCTGGTGAATTTGTTATCCCCTGCTCGATTTATTGGGAAAGCTTCGATGAAGAACTGTGCGACTTTGGGTCATCAGTAAGTGTGATGCCCTACGCATACTACTTGAAGATGGGACTGAATGGGCTTCAATCAGTGAACCTTGGTATTCGTATGGGGGATGACTCAGTCAAGGAACCCGTCGACATAGTGTATGATGTCCTTTTCACAAAACCCTAGCTAGAAAATCTGGATACATTCGATTGATAGAATGTTCTGCGACACACAAATGAAATTGAAGTCCTAGAATCCCATTCAAATCCTCGTAGCAACCTTCTCTCTTCTTCCGTGTGACACCGTACTTAGTTCGAACCACCGACGACCTCTCTTTCGTGAACCCTCGGATTTCCAATCTGAACAACAACACATCCACTGGACGAACCGATACTCAAAATCTCAGTCCCTGTGGGATCGAAATTTTTATGACGACATCTGTGCACTTGCAGGCGTTGAGCACGAGCACACACTTCGAGTCCTCGATGGTCTCCATCGCGAAATTTGAGGTCGTGTTTGTGTGCATCAAGTTTTTGGCGTCGTTGTCGGGGACTGATTAATTCGATATCGAATCAAGAAAGTGGATAGTTGGATCGGACTTAGGTTAGATTTATTTACTTGCTTATTTTTATTTTTATTTTTATTTTATTTGAATTTTTAGACTTTCCATATCTATATTTAGTTTTTATTTCATTTTAGCAGTGATTCTCTATTTCTTATGTGCTCTTTGATTAGTTAGCTAGATTAGTTTATTTTCTATTTCTAAACCTTAGGTAAATACTCCTAATTTTGTGGCTTGGTTCTTCGTATGCTTAGACGCTTAGGATCGGAAGGCTTGATTCCGATGGATTTAGAAATCGAACGAACCTATTACCGTCGGAAAGTCGAACAGAAGAGGATGAAGAACCAAGCTACATCCGAAGTGAATATAGGTAGCGGACACTTGAGGGATTATGCAGCACCTAACGCTAGAGGATTTAGGCCAAGTATAGCTGGACCATCCATTTCGGCAAACAACTTTGAACTGAAGCCAACACTCATACATATGGTCTAGCAGAGTCAATTCGAGGGAGCTGCGACTGAAGACCCGAACCGGAACCTGGAATCATTCTTGGAAATCTGCTCGACGATGAAGATAAATGGAGTCCCTACAGATGTGATCCTTCTGAGCCTATTACCATTCTCATTGCGGGATAAGGCTAAGGCATGACTTCACTCCTTGCCTTCGGGAAGCATTACTACATGGGAGCAATGTGAGCAACAGTTCTTGAACAAATACTTCCCACCAAGCAAAACTGCTCACATGCGCCAACTGATCACAAGCTTCCGTCAGAAGGAGGGGGAGTCCCTATTTGAAGCTTGGGATCGCTACAAAGGGCTACTTTACTAATGCCCCCACCATGGACTGGAAAGGTGGCTGGTGATCCACATCTTCTACAATAGGATCACGTACGCCACAAAGATGTCCCTCGATTCTACTACAGGAGGAGCACTTATGAACAAGACTATCGAGGAAGCAGAGGAGCTGATAGAAGAGGTGGCCTAGAACCACCATCAATGGGCTTCCAAACGTAGTCATCCAGCTCCTGCAACAGGATGGTATGTTGTCAACTCCATAGATCACCTAGCAGCGAGAATGGACGTACTTAGCAGATGATTCGACTTTTTAAATCCTGCATCTGCATGTACGACCATTGACTTTGGAGAAGGAGCAGTAGCGTATCGGGAGGACTACTTGCAGGGAGTTGCTTCGGAGGCTCATTGGCTCCCATGTCCCCGGATTAAAATTTTCACTAATGAAAGGATTAATCCGGATGGGATGAGATTCCTTAGCAACACCATTTCGTCGTCGTGCTAACAACTTGAGTGGTCGCTTGAACAAACTAGTTATTCAAGCAACACAACTCTTCTAGTTGGTTAGCCGCGGAAGAGACGACGGACGGATCGCCGGTTTTTGTGTTTGTCTTTGGGGTCCATGATTATACAATATATTTACTAATTCACACATGCATAATCAAAACATAAAAGAACATGCTCAGATCTGTAAATAAAGTTAAAATAACTTTATACCTTACGATCTTCTACCGTATGTCCTATCCTTCTCGTGGACGACGTGTGGATGAAGATCCTCCACAAGTAGAAGCCTTCTAGATCGCTTTCTTCTCTACCTTGTCCGCTGTGAACAAAGAGAAGAACCTACAAATACCTATCCTTTCTAGAGCCGGCCACCAAATTAGGGAATTTGGTGCAACCGCCGGCCAAGGATCAAATGGATGATGCGCCGGCCACCAAATGAAGGAGAACTGTCGGTCACCTTGGAGAATAGGGAGGTGGATGAGAACCGGCCACCAATGGGAGGAGAACCGCCGGCCAAGGAAGAAGGGAGAGGCCTCTAGGATGGGCGCCGGCCAAGGAATGATCAAAAGAGATGGGCGCCGGCAATCAACAAGAAGGATGAAGGTTACCGCCCACTTTGCTTCAAACCCTAGCCGCCCAAAAACCCTAACCGCCCAAAACCCTAACTCCAATTCGAAATCAATAATTATGCCGCCCAAACCTAAGCCCCCTATTTATAGAATTGGGCTTAAGCCTCCTTTAATCTCCACCGTCGGATCTAGGGTTTTATCCCAACCGTCGGATCTAGGATTTCATCTCAACCGTCGGATCTAGGATTTCATCACAACCGTCGGATCTAGGATTTCATCCCAACCGTCGGATCTAGGGTTTTATCCCAACCGTCAGATCTAGGGATTTAATCCTAATCGTCGATTCTAGGGTTTCATCCTAACCATCGGATCTTAGGGATTTAATCCCAACCGTTGGTTCTAGGGTTTCATCCTAACCATCGGATCTTAGGGATTTAATCCCAACCGTTGGTTCTAGGTTTTGTTTTACATTGTTGGATCTAGACTTCACAAGGATTATATTAGGCTACGATAGGGACCATAAGGAGGAGTTGGATCTTGGCCACCCGATGGATCGGAACCACACAAACTTGATCCATCAATGATGTTCCATTCCACTAGAGGATCATCATTGAACTACCTCACCAACCCCCATAAATCAATATGGGCTCCATATATTATTTGTACATTCATCTCCCCGTGTTTAAGATATCGAATGTCCGTCAATTAATTGATTTACTGACCATCAATTAATTAACATCTAATTCCTCGAGTAGTACCACTCAACCTTATCATCATGTTGACTAAGTCAACCAACTGGGTTTACATGATGAACCTTATGAGCTCCTCAACGGGACATCATCAACCTAATATATAGGACACGGTTTCCTCCTATAATCAACGGCACACCATGTAAATAATATTATTTCCCAACTTACCGGGCATATTGATTTAATCCATCTAAATCTCACCCTCTGGTAAATCAAAAAAATAAATACTAAGTACATGTGCCCATTATTATATCGGGATTAAGAGCATGTACAACATAATATCCGAGGTCCGATTCAATTATGCAGTCAGCAATAAATTGAATCACCTCTATGTCGGTCCTGCTCAATACACCTAAGTGTACTAATGTAACTCTATGTTCAAGGCAAAACAATACCAAGCTACACTACAACCATACCAATGGTTTGTCCAAAACCATCTTGGTTGTGAGCCTCTACTTATATTTTACAAGGAACTGATAACATGATCTTCTGTTGCACACCAAGCACCATGTTATCTACAATGTAAAATATTAGAAAATATGCACACAAATAAATATATAAAGTGCAAACAATGATCATGTGATTCTTATTTCAAAATAAAATGTTCATACAAGAAGAGCTAGGCTTTCAGTATACATTCTAACAATCTCCCACTTATACTAAAAGACTATGCCGTCATCACTCTGCCATACATCTGATCCCCATGTCCTCCACATGCCTATCAAACATTTTCGCTGGAAGGGCCTTAGTGAATGGATCCGCCAGGTTATCCTCTGATGCAATCTTGGCGACAGCAACTTCCCCTCGCTTTACGATCTCTCGTATAAGGTGGTACTTGCGCTCTATGTGTTTACTCGCCTTATGGGCTCGTGGTTCCTTCGAGTTTGCAACTGCACCACTGTTATCACAATAAATTGTGATAGTTCTGGGCAAACCAGGAATCACATCTAAGTCCATCAAAAAGTTCCTGAGCCATACAGCTTCCTTGGCTGCCTCATAGGCTGCCACATACTCATCTTCCATGGTAGAGTCCGCCACGCATTTCTGCTTGACACTCCTCCATACTATGGCTCCACCTCCAAAGGTAAACACAAACCCCAAGGTAGACTTACTCTTGTCCCTATCTGATTGGAAATCCGAATCCGTGTAACCCACAGGGACTAATTGATCTGCCCGATAAACTAGCATATAATCCCTAGTCCTTCTCAGGTACTTCAATATATGCTTTACCGCAATCCAATGTCCCTATCCAGGATTACTCTGATATCTGCTAACCATGCCCACGGCAAAGCAGATATCCAGTCTCGTACATAGCATAGCATACATAAGGCTTCCTACTGCCGAAGCATAAGGAACCGCCTTCATGTCCTCTATCTCCTTTGATGTTTTGGGACACATCTCTTTAGATAAAGGAACTCCATGCCTAAAAGGTAGAAAACCTTTCTTGGAGTTCTGCATGCTAAAACGAGCAAGGATAGTGTCAATGTATGAAGCTTGAGACAAGCACAACATCCTTTTCTTGCGATCCCTTATAACTTTGATCCCAAGGATGTATCCCACTTCTCCCAAGTCTTTCATATCAAACTGTTTGGACAACCATACCCTTACGTCTGATAACACTTTGATATTGTTGCCAACTAACAAAATGTCATCTACGTATAGTACAAGAAACACCACTACGTTTCCGTCACATCTCTTGTATACACAAGGCTCATCCGGACTTTGAATAAATCCATATGACTGGATTACCTCATCAAAGCGGATGTTCCAAGATCTAGAAGTTTGCTTCAATCCATAAATGGACCGATTAAGCTTACATACAAGATGCTCTTTGCCTTTAGCAATGAATCCCTCTGGTTGCCACATATAGATGTTCTCCTCAAGACTTCCGTTAAGGAAAGCTGTCTTGACATCCATCTGCCAAATCTCATAATCTATATGAGCAGCTATAGATAAGAGAATCCGGATAGACTTAAGTATAGCTACCGGCGAAGAGGTCTCCTCATAATCGATACCCTCTTTCTGAGTATACCCTTTCGCAACAAGCCTAGCTTTGAAGGTCTCAACCTTCCCGTCTACTCCTCTCTTTCTCTTGTAGATCCACTTGCATCCAATGGTTTTTACACCATCGGGTGGCTCTACTAGCTCCCAGACCTTATTAGAATCCATAGATTCTATCTCTGAATTCATCGCTTTTTGCCAAGATACCACATCTCTGTCTTTGATTGCCTCGTCATATGTCCAGGGATCAGGTTCATGTTCACCAGGGACTAAGTCCGAAGACTCCCCCAAAAACATGAATCTATCGGGTTGTCTAACAACCCTCCCACTACGACGAGGTGCCTCCTGTGTATGCTCTGTGACACGCGGTGCAGTGACTTGTGGTGTCTCCAATTGTACCGGTGGTACTGAAGTCGAGACTTCCCCTGTCAACTCCTCAAGAACAATCCTACTCTTGGGCTTGAGGTTCATTACATAATCCTCCTCTAGAAATCTGGCGTTCGTGCTAACGATCACCCTCTGATCTCTAGGATTATAAAACAAACCAGCTTTCGTTCCCTTAGGGTAGCCAACAAACATGCACACTTCTGTACGAGGTTCCAACTTACCAGCATTAGCTTTCAGCACATGTGCTGGACTCCCCCATATCCGAATATGTCTCAGACTAGGCTTTCGCTCAGTCCACAATTCTACAGGGGTAGAAGGTACTGATTTAGATGGAACCAAGTTCAGAGTGTACATTGTCGTATCCAGTGCATACCCCCAGAATGAAACAGGTAACTCAGAATAACTCATCATCGATCTGACCATCTCCATAAGAGTCCTATTCCTTCGCTCCACTACACCATTCTGCTGGGGTGTGTCAGGTGCAGACAATTGGGATTGAATCCCAGCCTCTGATAAGTAATTCCTAAACTCTCTCAATAGGTACTCGCCACCACGATCAGATCGTAATGTCTTGATACTTTTACCTTGACGGTTCTCTACATCAGCCTTGAATTCTTTGAACCTGTCAAAGCATTCAGACTTGCGGCGCATCAAGTAAATGTATCCCTACCTTGAATAATCGTCTATAAAAGAGATGAAATATTCAAAGCCACCTCTTGCCTGGATAGACATAGGACCGCACAAATCAGAATGAACCAATTCTAGCACATCTTTGGCTCTATACCCCTTGGCCTTAAAAGGCCTCTTGGTCATTTTACCTTCCAAGCAAGATTCGCAGGTTGGGAGATCCTCAACCACTAATGAACCCAAAGGTCTATCAGCTATCAACCTTTGAATTCTGCTTAGGTTAATATGACCAAGCCTTAGATGTCAAAGATATGTTTGGTTCATTTGCGAAGGTTCTTTTCTCTTATTAGACTTAGAAGATGAGTTATTGATTTCTATATGCATCGTGGGAGTTTTTGGTTCAAGAGTATATAAATTGCCAACCAATGTACCAGAACAGATAATCTCCCTGTTCCTTTTTATAACCACTTTGTCATTAAAAGAAACAGAATACCCATCCAAAAACAATTTAGAAACTGAAATTAAATTCTTTCTAAAAGTAGGTACATAAAGACAATTTCTCAAAACCAAAACTTTATTCCTATCAAAAGATAAATAAACGTCTCCCACTGCAATAGCCGCCACCTTTGAAGCATTGCCCATGAAGACGATAATCTCTCCCTCAGCTAGTCGTCGGGTTTCCTAGAACCCCTGCAAAGTATTGCAGACATGATCAGTGGCTCCTGTATCTACACACCAGACACTGGTAGATAACACCGCTAAACATGTTTCAACAACTAAACAAGAAGATATACCTTTGTTCTTTCGGCGAGGACAGTCCGCCTTCCAATGTCCAGTCTGCTTGCAAGTGAAGCACTTGCCTTTCGGCTTCTTCACTCCTGCCTAAGGTCCCACTGCCACTTTCTTCGCTCCACCTTGTTTCTTCTTCTTCTTACCTTTCGATTTAGAGGAAGAAACCTTCTGAGCGACCATGGCTTGAGCACTCTGACGAAAAAGCCCCTCTGCTACCTGGAGTTCTGTCAGAAGCTCCGCCAACGAATACAACCTTTTGTTCATGTTGTAGTTGAGGCGAATCGCCAAAACTCCTGCGAGATCGAGAATGATATCGACTGGTTTCCCCATTGATCTCGGCTCCTAGGACTTCCATCTCATTAAGATGAGCCATCATCTTGAGAACATGATCCTAGCGTGTTCCTCGATCATGGAGGTCGTCATCAAGTTTCTCATAGCCTCCTGCCTAGCCGCCCTACTCTGATGTCCGAAAAGTTCCTTGAGATTGAACATCATGTCATAAGTTGTGGCTATTGCCTGATGCTGATGTTGCAGCACATTTGACATAGATGCCAAAATGTAACACCGCGCCATCTCATCTGCCTTGACCCATTTCTTATAACATTCTTTCTCCTTTTCATCAGAGTCATCGGTGGGCTTAGGAGGACAGACCTCGAAGAGTACAAATTTGTACTCCTCCGCAGTTAAGACAATATCCAGGTTTCTTTTCCAATCAATGTAGTTTGGACCAGTAAGTTTGTTTTCTTTTAAAATCACAGCAAGTGGGTTGAAAGCCATTTGAAAATCCTAAAAATCACAATGATCAAAATTTTAGATTTCAAATATTATTGATTCCTCAAAACAATAAAATTCCGAAATCAACCAACACCTCAAAACACCGAATATCGTGATGCCACTAGTGTGGACGTATACGAATTCTACATTTGTAAGAGGAGGTTTTACCCATTAATTTTATTATCTTGTCAACCTTACTTTTTGACAAATAAAATTAATAGTTGGTTCCTCTTTGGCCCTACAAATAAAAGCAGTGACTCCTATGGGGAGGATACTTTTATTTGCATCTAAGTGTGCACCATTACACGATACTAAGGGAATTATTTTGGATTATGTGCCTTACCTCTGTGGAAGTACACATGCTCCTAGATAATTTCCTATAACCATTATTTGACCTAGTGATCCGCAAACAAACCCGTACTCAGGGAGTACGGCACTCAGAGTCGACACACAAGTTTGTTGCATCACACGTCAAATTGTAATGGAGGTCGCTGGAATTAATTAAAATGTCCCTCTCCCACTTAGTAAATTGCAAATGAGGAATTTTAAATCATACACAACATGCATATAAAACAAATAAGCAATAAATATGCAAAAAAACAGAATTTTTCCAACTATTATGGCATTGTCCTCCAATATGCATCCCGTCGTGTCGCCACCTCGTCCGCTCCATCTTTTCCCGTGCACAAGTCACCAAAGAGATTCGAGCCGAGATAAAACTATTTTAATTTACATCCATCGATCCTATACTCCACGAAGGAGTGTACAAATAATCTAGATCGAAAGTAAACTAAAATGAGCGGCTAAACAATGTCATATTTAATTACAAAAATTAAATACTAATCTAGCCTCATCAACCCCGAGGATTCAAATAATAAATTTTTTCACACATCCATTCACATACACTCACATGGCCATAATAGTTGGATCTTACGCCTGCAACCAAAGAGTTAAACTACGCATATCCTACTATTATCCAGCACATATAATATATGAAAAATGCATAAAAATTAACCGAATCCTAAACACACAAAATCGGAAACCGTGGCTCTGATACCACTTGCAAGGAGTTGCTTCGGAGGCTCATTGGCTCCCATGTCCCCGAATTAAAATTTTCACTAATGAAAGGATTAATCCGGATGGGATGAGATTCCTTAGCAACACCATTTCGTCGTCGTGCTAACAACTTGAGTGGTCGCTTGAACAAACTAGTTGTTCAAGCAACACAACTCTTCTAGTTGGTTAGCCGCGGAAGAGACGACGAACGGATCGCTGATTTTTGTGTTTGTCTTCGGGGTCCATGATTATACAATATATTTACTAATTCACACATGCATAATCAAAACATAAAAGAACATGCTCAGATCTGTAAATAAAGTTAAAATAACTTTATACCTTACGATCTTCTACCGTATGTCCTATCCTTCTCGTGGACGACGTGTGGACGAAGATGCTCCACGAGTAGAAGTCTTCTAGATCGCTTTCTTCTCTACCTTGTCCGCTGTGAACAAAGAGAAGAACCTACAAATACCTATCCTTTCTAGAGCCGGCCACCAAATTAGGGAATTTGGTGCAACCGCCGGCCAAGGATCAAATGGATGATGCACCGGCCACCAAATGAAGGAGAACCGCCGACCACCTTGGAGAATAGGGAGGAGGATGAGAACCGGCCACCAATGGGAGGAGAACCGCTGGCCAAGGAAGAAGGGAGAGGCCTCTAGGATGGGTGCCGGCCAAGGAATGATCAAAGGAGATGGGCGCCGGCAATCAACAAGAAGGATGAAGGTTGCCGCCCACTTTGCTTCAAACCCTAGCCGCCCAAAAACCCTAGCCGCCCAAAACCCTAACTCCAATTCGAAATCAATAATTATGCTGCCCAAACCTAAGCCCCCTATTTATAGAATTTGGCTTAAGCCTCCTTTAATCTCCACCGTCGGATCTAGGGATTTAATCTCCACCGTCGGATCTAGGGTTTTATCCCAACCGTCGGATCTAGGGTTTCATCCCAACCGTCGGATCTAGGATTTCATCCCAACCGTCGGATCTAGGATTTCATCCCAACCGTCGGATCTAGGGTTTTATCCCAACCGTCGGATCTAGGGATTTAATCCTAATCGTCGATTCTAGGGTTTCATCCTAACCATCGGATCTTAGGGATTTAATCCCAACTGTTGGTTCTAGGGTTTCATCCTAACCATCGGATCTTAGGGATTTAATCTCAACCGTTGGTTCTAGGTTTTGTTTTACATTGTTGGATCTAGACTTTACAAGGATTATATTAGGCTACAATAGGGACCATAAGGAGGAGTTGGATCTTGGCCACCCGATGGATCGGAACCACACAAACTTGATCCATCAATGATGTTCCATTCCACTAGAGGATCATCATTGAACTACCTCACCAACCCCCATAAATCAATATGGGCTTCATATATTATTTATACATTCATCTCCCCATGTTTAAGATATCGAATGTCCGTCAATTAATTGATTTACTGACCATCAATTAATTAACATCTAATTCCTCGAGTAGTACCACTCAACCATATCATCATGTTGACTAAGTCAACCAGCTGGGTTTACATGATGAACCTTATGAGCTCCTCAAGGGGTCATCATCAACCTAATATATAGGACACGGTTTCCTCCTATAATCAACGGCACACCATGTAAATAATATTATTTCCCAACTTACCAGGCATATTGATTTAATCCATCTAAATCTCACCCTCTGGTAAATCAAAGAAATAAATACTAAGTACATGTCCCCATTATTATATCGGGATTAAGAGCATGTACAACATAATATTCGAGGTCCGATTCAATTATGCAGTCAGCAATAAATTGAATCACCTCTATGTCGGTCCTGCTCAATACACCTAAGTGTACTAGTGTAACTCTATGTTCAAGGCAAAACAATACCAAGCTACACTACAACCATACCAATGGTTTGTCCAAAACCATCTTGGTTGTGAGCCTCTACTTATATTTTACAAGGAACCGATAACATGATCTTCTATGCCACACCAAGGACCATGTTATCTACAATGTAAAATAAGACAATATGCACACATATAAATATATAAAGTGCAAACAATGATCATGTGATTCTTATTTCAAAATAAAATGTTCATACAAGAAGAGATAGACTTTCAGTATACATTCTAACACTACTATGGAGGGCAGGGTAGCTTAGAAGAGCAGATTGAGCATTGCAATGTGGTTGGGGACTACAATCAAAGGCCCAACAACCCATACTCTAGTACTTACAACCCCGGAAGGAAGAACCACCCGAACTTTTCCTATCGGAATAACTCGGGGAACTTCTAATCATCATGAGGGTATGGGCAGCATCAACCATAGAAGTTTAGGTTAGAATTGATGATGGAGGACTTTATTGCTACCCAAACGAAGTCCAATGAAGAGTTCCGTTGCCAACATCAAAAAACAGAAGAGTCACTCAGAGACTTGAAGGCCACTGTTGACAGTCTTCCAAGTCACACAAGGATGTTGGAGACACAGGTGGCCCAGATAGCCCAAACCGTGTCACAACCTATGGAGAGCTCTCCAGCATTACCCGAGCCAGGTAAATTTAAGGAAGAAGGAGGGTGCCGGGAGAAAGGAGTGCAAGGAAATAGATTTGCCAAGGGGTGTCCAGTCATGATTTCCACACTACCTGACCAAGCCAAAATTGAGGACAAGATTCCACCCCATCTTGAGGACCCTGGTGAATTTGTTATCCCCTGCTCGATTTATGGGGAAAGCTTCGATGAAGTACTGTGCGACTTAGGGTCATCAGTAAGTGTGATGCCCTACGCATACTACTTGAAGATGGGACTGAATGAGCTTCAATCAGCGAACCTTGGTATTCATATGGGGGACAACTCAGTCAAGGAACCCGTCGGCATACTAACACATGTGCTTATTGTTGTCGAGAACTTTATGATACATACAGATTTTATTATACTCGACATAGGACCCGACCCCCAGAATCCCATCATCTTAGGAAGGCCCTTTCTGGCAACTGCGGGGGCGTGCATAGATGTAAAGGCACACCGGATCTCCTTAGAGGTAGATGGGGAGATCATAATTTTCAGCCTATCAGAGTGTAGAGCTCCCTACCTAGACGACTTTACTTTCAGCTGGTTAAAGTCGAGCCCACCGAATGTAGACACCGAGATAGTTGAATGGAGGTTCACAGAACCTCTAGAGCCAAGTTGATAATGGAGTGTGGTCGAGCTAAAAGACCTTAAACAAAGCGCTTCTTGGGAGGCAACCCAAGTTTAGTTTTTAGATTTTCTTTTCATTGTATTGCATTTATTTGGTTAATTTGAACTTTGTTTTCCATTTCGTTTAGCATTAGGACCAAAAAGAACTTGCTAGGTAAAAATAAAAAATAATTTTAGCTTACACGATGAAGCGTGTGAGAAAATTCGGACCGTTGTGCTCAAGGGGAGAGAAAAAGGGGACACACGGTCTAGCCGTGTGTTTTCCCATGGTTGTGCCCGACCAACCCGAGGCGCACACGGCCGTGTCATGCGAAGTTAAAAAGGGCACGCCATGCATTTTTTTCCCCAAATGCGCCGTGTGTTTTGATTTTTCTTACCCTAGCCGTGTGGATCCTTCGTCCCCACCACCTAAAAGCTTTTCTAACCTTCAAAGAAGCCAAAAGAAGCAAGGATGAAGAGGACCAAGCAAGTGGTATCTCGATCCGGTGCTTCGGAGCGACGAGCAAGGAGAACCGATGCCCCTCAAGCTCCGGAGGAGGGTAACGCTCTTCCAACCCTACTTTTTCACAACAATGAACATAGGGATAGATATAACTTGCTTTCTACTCGTAAAATCACTGCAACTAGGTATCTTGATGATAATTTAGTAGAGTCCTTAGGGTTGTTGGGTAACATTCAAGCCCTATTTGCAAAAATAGGGTGGGGAGAGATAATGAGGATAAGACACCCAACCTACCCTAGGATAGTTTTGGAATTTTTAAGTTCTTTAGAAGCTGAAGTTTTAATGGGTAGAGAGAGTGAAGAGGGTAGGATTACCTTTAGGATATTTAACATTGAGCATGAATGGACACTACACCAATGGAACTCATGCTTTGGCTTGCCGAGTGGGGGAGAGAAAAGTGTTGGGTTTCCGGCACCATGGCGAGTATGTATTCGAACATGTTTCGTAAACATGTGAACAGCGGAAGGAATAAAATAATAAATCTAATTTATTACAACACACACATCCACACGCATGCATAGTACAATATGTGTAGACATAACCGCAATTTTAAATTTTACAATAAAAGGAAACTTAAACTATGTATACCTGACGTATCACGTGTAGCGGAAAAAGCATCAACCGGAACGATTCTCGCTAGAATCATCTCTATCCGTATCCACGCCGAGTATCTTCGGGATGACTTCACGAAGTCACGAGCCTCGTCTTCGTACAGGTTACTAACCTCATGTTGAAGACAACGTGATCGAGAGAAGATCACGATCCAAATCAAAATTCGGATCCAAAACGAGTCCTCAAAAACACGCTTCTCCGAAGAAGTATTCGTCAACCGTTTGATGAATCCTTCATCCTCCACCTATGAGGATTACCGGAGATCGAATCCCCGGAAAGGCAACCGCTGTCGGAGCTCCAAACGTCGTCCAAACGACGCTCCGACAAGAAGGAAACAAGCTGTCCAGAAAACTGGACAGCTTTGGTGGAGGAATAGGGCCGGCCAAAAAGGGAAGGTTGAAGCTCACCTTATTGCCGAACCCAAAGGAGATCACCGGAACTTCTCTGGCAGCAGCTCAATGCCGGCAAGAGGGAAGGACAGCACCTTCTGAACACCGGCAAAGGAGCTAGGTGGTGGTGGGCGGCGACACAAGGGTTTGCGCCAACTTCACCAAGGAGAGGAGGGGGGCGGCAACTATTAGGGTTGCAAGGCTTTTGATTAGGGTTTAACAAAAACCTTTAAGCCCTATTTTATAGAGAACAAATTCTCTTAATGGTTATCGGATCATAACCAAAGGTCCGTTAACCCACTCCATTAATTTAAGTTAAAATAAACCAAACCATGATGGTTTATTTTAAGTTAAAACGAACCGAACCAACTTTGGTTCATTCGTTTAAAACAAACCAAACCCTTTTGGTTTATTCTCCTCCATTGGATTAGAACCAAACCAATTTGGTTCATCCATCATGTCTTCATAAGACACGGCCCATCCACGCTTCCATTGCGACTGAAATGATTTCATGCTTGCTCCATGTTTGGTCCAACCAAACCTAGTTTCTCTCGGTCTGAGAATCTCATTCTCAAGCTCGTTTTAAATCCTTCGGATTACGCTCATTGTGCGTGTGACCAAATAGGTTCTCGGTTTATGTTGGCCGTCTATAATTAACCATTAATTATAGAACGATCATGAGTGGCACCTAGTAGTACATCACGATCCCCAATTAACCGAAAAAATCAACGGTTGATCCAGAACTATTTCTGAAACCCTTCAGCAGCTCGAATGAATCGTGCCCCATTCCCTTCACTCATCTTATACCCACTTGGTTCAGAACATGGTCTATTGTGTCAGTCCCCACTAGGTTGACTACATCACACCTAGCCCAAGCATCATTTCCTCGTCCTACGAATTCTAGTTACTGCACATGTATCGAAAAGTACCTTACTCTAAACATGTAATGCTTTGGCTAAAGACTTTAGTAACAATCCGACGAGAGGCCATGGGTATACATCTCCTCGCAAGGAGTGGTGAATCCTTTATAGGCTATTCAAACACCTTCGATCACTTCGACTTATACCCAATCATCCCGGCGGGTCCACATCTCCTTAGAGATGTTTTCTTAAGATGTCAAAGCATAAGTATTTATGATCAAGATGACTTGAATTCCGCAAGTCAAAGGAACATCGCACTTAAGCTCCAGTAAGAACTTCATTGACATATCTATATATGCAGAGAACCATATGAAGTCTTACGGTTGGTCACTCCAATGAACTAGTTACCATAACTAGCATCCACGATTAACTCTGGACATCACAATGTCTCAAGCCAGTGAGAATCAGCTGCTTGGATACACCAAAGAGTATACCTCGTGCTAGTCTCGACAGAATCAATGGTGTCCAAATCCATCAATTCATCGACTAGGGATAATTCTGATACATCACAATTACACATGTAGAGATACTCACTAGTTGTGATCAAATCACAAATTCTCTCATGCTGTGAATCGTATCGTGGACATTCAGTAAATGAGTTTAAGATCTAATCAAATACATGAAAATATGTATACTCAAATAGTGAATCTTCATTTATCATATAAATGGTTCAAACATAAGGTGATTGTCTTAGGACATCTCTCATATATCACTAACAAACTCCCACTTGGCCTAATGCCAATCGCTACGGTATCCAATACCATAAGCTCTAACATAACCCTAAAACTTACTTTGAGGTAATGCCTTAGTCAAAGAATCCGCTAAGTTCCTTTCAGTGGGGATTTTCTCGATTTGTATTTCCTTCCTACTGATGATCTCTCTGATAAGATGATAGTGGCGAAGCACATGTTTGGATCGTTGATGAGACCTTGGCTCTTTTGCCTGTGCAATTGCTCCATTGTTGTCGCAGTAGACCGGTATTGCTTCAATAATGGCTGGAATCACACCAAGTTCATAAATGAACTTCTTGATCCAAACCGCTTCCTTTGCTGCTTCCGAAGCTGCAATGTATTCTGCCTCAGTGGTAGAATCCGCTACAGTGTCTTGTTTGGAACTTTTCCAACTCACTGTGCCCCCATTCAAAGTGAACACGTATCCAGACTGAGACCTGGAATCATCCTTGTCTGTCTGGAAGCTGGCATCCGTATACCCGCGTATCACCATGTCCCCTTCTCCATATATTAGGAACACATCCTTAGTTCTTCTTAAGTACTTAAGGATCGTCTTAACAGCCACCCAATGATCCATTCCTGGATCAGACTGGTATCTACTCGTGATACTCAGAGCATATGATACATCGAGCCTCGTACATAATATAGCATACATGATAGATCCTATTGCGGATGCATAGGGAATCTTACTCATGCAAATCCTCTCGTCTTTTGTGCGCGGACACATAGACTTCGAAAGGTGTATCCCATGCCTGATGGGTAGGAAATCTTTCTTGGATTTCGACATGCTAAACCTCTTTAGCACTCGGTCTATATATGTAGACTGCAAAAGACCAAGAAACCATTTCGATCTATCTCTATAGATCTTAATCCCGAGGATGTAGGTTGCTTCTCCCAGGTCTTTCATGGAGAATGTCTTGGATAACCAAATCTTAACTGACTGTAAGACTGAAACATCATCTCCTATAAGTAATATGTCATCGACATACAATACTAGGAACACGACTGCACTCCCACTAACCTTCTTGTACACACAAGGTTCGTCTGGATTTTGTGAGAAATCAAACTTTTTGATTGTCTCATCAAAACGAATATTCTAGCTCCTGGATGCTTGCTTCAATCCATATATGGACCGTCGCAATTTGCATACCTTGGTTTTATCAACCGATGTGAAACCCTCAGGCTGTATCATATACACGTCCTCGAGCAGGTTTCCATTAAGGAAAGCTGTTTTCACATCCATCTGTCATATCTCATAATCATAATGAGCCGTTATGGCCAGGAGCATCCGAATAGATTTAAGCATAGCTACAGGCGAATAGGTTTCGTCATAATCAACACCTTGTTTTTGGCGATATCCTTTCACCACTAATCTAGCCTTATAGGTAATCACATTACCATCCATATCGGTTTTCTTCTTGAAAACCCACTTGCACCCTATAGGCTTGATGCCTTCAGGTGGGTCAACCAAGTTCCAAACTTGGTTTTCATACATGGAATTCATTTCCGACTTCATGGCATTAAGCCACTTATCCCTTTCTGAAATTGTCAGCACTTCTTCATAACTGGTAGGCTCCTCATCATTAATGAGTAACACGTCATTCGATTCACTTACGAGAAATCCATATCTCTTAGGAATGTTGCGTGTCCTACCAGATCTATGAAGATGTGGTGTTACAATAGGTCCAGCTGATTGCTCATCACTATAAGTTATCGGCTGTTGTGCTTCACTAGGTATCTCATCAATGTCTATTTGAGTCTCTCGAGCCTCCTCAAGCTCGACGACACTCCCACTGTTTTCTTGCAAGAGAAACTCTTTCTCTAGAAACACAGTATGCCTTGAAACAAACACCTTTTGTTCCACAGGATGACAGAAATGGTAACCCCTTGTTTCATTAGGGTATCCAATAAATAGACATTTATCAGAATTAGCATCCATTTTGTATGATACAGCCCGCTTCACATAAGCAGGACAATCCCATATCTTCAAGTAAGATACATGAGGTTTCTTACTATTCAATATCTCATATGGAGTAGTAGAGACTACCTTGGTTGGCATTCTGTTTAACAAGTAAATAGCTATCTGAAGTGCATAGCCCCAAAAGGACTTGGGAAGATTCGCATGATTCATCATTGACCTAACCATGTCCAACAAGGTTCGGTTACGCCTCTCAGATACACCATTATGTTGTGGTGTATATGGCGGAGTCCATTGAGACAATATACCATTGTCTCTTAGATAATCAAGAAACTCTTGACTTAAGTATTCACCACCTCGATCTGATCGAAGTATTTTAATACTCTTGTCATATTGTTTCTCTACTTCATTTCTGAATTCTTTGAACCTTTCAAAGGCTTCAGACTTGTGTTTCATCAAGAACACATACCCAAACCATGAGTGATCATCGGTGAAGGTAATGAAGTAGCTATAGCCTCCTAAAGCTTGAGTTGACATAGGTCCACATACATCAGTATGTATTAGACCTAGCAACTCTCCCACTCATTCACCTTTTCCAGTAAAAGGTAACTTAGTCATCTTGCCTTTTAAGCATGATTCGCATGTATCGTATGAATCCAATTCAAACGATTCTAGAATTCCACATTGGAGTAATTCGGATATACATTTCTTGCTTGCATGGCCAAGATGACAATGCCACATGTAGGAATCTAATTGATTATCCTTTCGAGCACGCTTGTTGCTCGCTTCGATATTGAAAATGTCACTGGATACGTCCAACGTATAAATACCATTGCTCAAATTTCCAGTTCCATAAAGTACACCATTCAAAGTTATATAACAACAATTGTTACTAAACGTCAAATGGTAACCATTTCTATTTAAGCAAGAAATAGAAACAATGTTCTTTATCAACGAAGGAACATAAAAGCAATTGTCCAGTTCTAAGACAAGTCCTGTAGGGAGTCTCAACAAATACGTTCCGATGGCGAGTGCAGCAACCTTTGCTCCATTCCCAACACGTAAATTTGACTCTCCCTTGACGAGTCTTCTTCTATTCCTTAGCTCATGTATGTCATTACATATATGTGAGTCACACCCAGTATCCAATACCCAAGTGTTTAAGGAAATAGAATGACAATCAATAACGAAGATATCTGAAGAAGATGGGGCATCCGATGCCTTATTCTTCTTGACAGACTCAAGATAAATATTGCAATTTCTTCGCCAATGGCCCTCCTTGCCATAATAATGGCAAGTGCCCTTTTGAGCTAGTTCGGCCTTTTTTGCCTTTTTCTTCCCCTTCTGCTATTCCTTTGACTTCCTCTTAGAATCTTTCTTCGAGGAATCAACTAATAGCATCGTCCCCTGCTCATGCTTCACAGAAGGCTCCACAGTCTTCAACATGTTGAGCAGTACCACAGATGAACCTTCTTGCATCTCAGAGGTGAAGAGGAGCTTGGAGACTTCGAACCTTTCGAATCTCACTTGCTCATCAACCAACTCATAAAGATGAAAGACTATGGTATGAGCATCCAAATGCTCATGCTGCTTCCGCAGCTCAAGTACCATCGTGGCTAGCATGATGCAACTCGCCATTTCAGAATCAGTCACATGTTTCTGATAGGCCAACAATTGATCCAGAGTTGCATTGTCACTAGGACGGGCGGGAAGAGGCTCTTCAAGGACATATGCTAGCTTTTCTGCCTTGAGAACAATTCTCAGGTTTCTAAGCCAATCCAGAAAGTTAGGCCCAGTCAATTTGTTTGAATCCAAAATAGTGCACAAATTCAAAGACGTCATGATCAATCGATTAACCTAGAAATACAAAACGAGCATATATGAGAAAATAATTTTAAAATGCATCAATATATATTTATAAATCCCATTCATTTTTCGAATTTCAAAAACCCCAAAATCACTTCAGGAGATCGTAGGTCCATCTCCAAATGGGCTGATATCCATCATAGATATGAACAACCTTGGAGAGAGTCCAACAAGCCATTCATAACTACGATGATAGGTATCAAATATACCGATTGCATATCACGTATATGCAACTATCACAATGTGCTATCAACTAATTGAATGTTCACACATACATTGGGTTGTTAACACATTAAAAAGTATGCATCATATGCATAGCACCCAACTTCACCTCCCTTAACATCGACCTTGGAGAGAGTCCAACAAGCCGATGCTCCAGGTTAAAGCCAACCCATT
This sequence comes from Wurfbainia villosa, assembly GCA_025175895.1. Taxonomy (NCBI): domain Eukaryota; kingdom Viridiplantae; phylum Streptophyta; class Magnoliopsida; order Zingiberales; family Zingiberaceae; genus Wurfbainia; species Wurfbainia villosa. Next base: position 19,255,146 of record CM046004.1, on the reverse strand, counting down.
AATCGAGAAATAGTTTTAATATGGTTAGAGTGCATTCAACCAATTAGCCCGGCTTGGAGAGAGTCCAACAACCTAAGCTAACGATTGACCTCTGACTCTTACCATATTAGTATTAAACTATTCCATGGTTTGAACATGTTCGGGTTCGAGCTGGGCTTGGAGAGAGTCCAACAACCCGAACAAGAAACAGAACTCTGGTTCTAACCATATTAATGGAAGGTGTAGGCTTTAATATTGAGTTAGGGTTTTATGTCTCATCCTCTTTGCATGAAAATAACTATTATCTACATGGCATGACATACATCTACATGTCACGACACACATGGCATAATGATATGCATCTAATGCAATTACATAGCATACAATTATGTCATGTATAAAATTTCCTTATATGTCATAACTATTTATGGAAATAAAATATGTTTAAGATTTGATTCTCCAAATCAAATCATGATTTAAATTAAGAAACAAATTTCCAAATCTAATCACATATTTTATTTGTGGAAATAGTTGATTAAGGAAAGTCAATTTAGGAAACCAATTTCCTAAATCATCAAAACTACTTATGGAAATAAAATATTTAAAGATTTGATTTCCCAAATCAAATCATGATTAAATTAGGAAACAAATTTCCAAAATCTAATCAAATATTTTATTTATGGAAAATCTCAATTTCCATAAATAATTCCAACTTTCCAAAAGTAGAAGATTTCCATAAATACTTCTAGACTTTCCAAAATTAAAAATTTCCATAAATACTTCTAACTTTCCAAAAGTAGAAAATTTCCAGAAATACTATTATGACTATTGCAAAACAATTTTACGATTATGTCGAAACACAACCTGGGCTCTGATACCACTGTTGGGTTTCCGACACCGCGGCGAGTATTTGTTCGAACATGTTTCGTAAACATGTGCACAGCGAAAGGAATAAAATAATAAATCTAATTTATTACAACACACATATCACACACATACATAGTACAACATGTGTAGATATAACCGCAATTTTAAATTTTACAATAAAAGGAAACTTAAACTACGTATACCTGACGTATCACGTGTAGCGGGAAAGGCATCAACCGGAACGATTCTCGCTAGAATCGTCTCTATCCGTATCCACGCCGAGTATCTTCGGGATGACTTCATGAAGTCACGAGCTTCGCCTTCGTACGGGTTACAAGCCTCGTGTTGAAGACGACGTGATCGAGAGAAGATCACGATCCGAATAAAAATTCGGATCCAAAATGAGTCCTCAAAAACTCGCTTCTCCGGAGAGGTATTCGTCAACCGTATGACGAATCCTTCGTCCTCCATCTATGAGGATTACCGGAGATCGAATCCCTGGCAAGGCTACCGCTGTCGGAGCTCCAAACGTCATCCAAACGACGCTCCGACGAGAAGGAAACAAGCTGTCCAAAAAACTGGACACCTTTGGTTGAGGAATAGGGCCGGTCAAAAAGGGAAGGTTGAAGCTCACCTTATTGCCGAACCCAAAGGAGATCACCGGAGCTTCTCCGACAGCAGCTCGACGCCATCAAGAGGGAAGGACAGCACCTTCTGAACGCCGGCAAAGGAGCTAGGTGGTGGTGGGCGGCGGCACTAGGGTTTGCGCCGACTTCACCAAGGAGAGGAGGGGGGCGGCAACTATTAGGGTTGCAAGGCTTTTGATTAGGGTTTAACAAAAACCCTTAAGCCCTATTTTATAGAGAACAAATTCTCTTAATGGTTATCGGATCATAACCAAAGGCCTGTTAACCCGCCCATTAATTTAAGTTAAAATAAACCAAACCATGATGGTTTATTTTAAGTTAAAACGAACCGAACCAACTTTGGTTCATTCGTTTAAAACAAACCAAACCCTTTTGGTTTATTCTCCTCCATTGGATTAGAACCAAACCAATTTGGTTCATCCATCATGTCTTCATAAGACACGGCCCATCCACTCTTTATTTCATTGCTCTTACTCTGATTTAATTATGGGCTCGAGGCAGGCAAACGAAAAGTTTCTCTCTGATGAGAATCTCATTCTCAAGCTAATTTTAAATCCTTCGGATTACGCTCATTGTGCGTGTGACCAATTAGGTTCTCGGTTTATGTTGGTCGTCTATAATTAACCATTAATTATAGAACGATCATGAGTGGCACCTAGTAGTACATCATGATCCCCAATTAATCGAAAAAATCAACGGTTGATCCAGAACTATTTCTGAAACCCTTCAGCAGCTCGAATGAATCGTTCCCCATTCCCTTCACTCATCTTATACCCACTTGGTTCAGGACATGGTCTATTGTGTCAGTCCCCACTATGTTGACTACGCCATACCTAGCCCAAGCATCATTTCCTCGTCCTACGGATTCTAGTTACTGCACATGTATCGAAGAGTACCTTACTCTAAACATGTAATGCTTTGGCCAAAGACTTTAGTAACAATTCGACGAGAGGTCATGGGTATACATCTCCTCGCAAGGAGTGGTGAATCCTTTATAGGCTATTCAAACACCTTCGATTACTTCGACTTATACCCAATCATCCCGGGTCCACATCTTCTTAGAGATGTTTGATTAAGATGTCAAAGCATAAGTATTTATGATCAAGATGACTCGAATACCGCAAGTCAAAGGAACGTCGCACTTAAGCTGCAGTAAGAACTTCATTGACATATCTATATATGCAGAGAACCATATGAAGTCTTACGGCTGGTCACTCCAATGAACTAGTTACTATAACTAGCATCCACGATTAACTCCGAACATCACAATGTCTCCAGCCAGTGAGAATCAGCTGCTTGGATACACCAAAGAGTATACCTCGTGCTAATCTCAACAGAATCAATGGTGTCCAAATCCATCAATTCATCGACTAGGGATAATTCTGATACATCACAATTACACATGTAGAGATACTCACTAGTTGTGATCCAATCACAAATTCTCTCATGCTGTGAATCGTATCGTGGACATTCAGTAAATGAGTTTAAGATCTAATCAAATACATGAAAACATATATACTCAAATAGTGAATCTTCATTTATCATATAAATGGTTCAAACATAAGACGATTGCCTTAGGACATCTCTCATATATCACTAACAAAAAGAACTCCTATAGGGTTCAACTTTCGAATCTTTTGGACTGAATTGACAGTAGAGCACGCTTATGACCCTTCTAGGGCTAAAGCATCACGCCTCCAAAATCCCATTTTCCGATACCTCCACCGAATCATGGCAAGCACTATTTTTGGTCATAGGGAGAGTGACATTGTAGTGAGAGCTAGCGAGCTGCTTTGCCTATGGGACATGCTACAAGAAAGGAGTAGCATCGATATAGGGTCCCATTTCATTAGACACTTAGTGAAATGGGTAAAGCAGCGAGAGGAGATATTAATGTGGGGGGCCTACTTACCCACATTTGCCATAGGATGGGGTACGACTACACTGCACTAGATAGCATAGAGGGGAGCCCTAGAATCGACTTAGGAGTGTGTACGTCCATGAAGATGATTGTAAGAGAGGCATACTCCTTATGCTTTGTAAGGAAAAACCTGACGACCCTTAGGCTCCCCGACCCTGATCGTACCACCATCACCACACACACCAACTAGCGCTTAGACCTGATAGTGGAGTCCCCACCATATGAGGGACCATCCACATCGGCGCCCATCTCTCCCCCTTTGCATCACACTCCCTCCAATCCACACATGCATAGGAGCCCATCTAGTCCACGTCGACATGAGCCTGCACTTGCACCGCCACCTTTTTCTACTTTTGAGCAAGATGCAAGTACATCTGCCTATGATTTTTTGGAGTTCCGATCGTGCCTTGACAACATATATGTCGAGCAGTAGACACAGAGGCAGCGATGGGAGGACCAAAGCTCCTACACGCAGGCGGAGTTTCAGGGCTTCCGGGAGCACTTCCAGCGCACCGAGGAGTTCTACGACGAGGCCTGCGTCTACTTCCAGGAGGAGGCTACCCGTCGCCAGGAGGAAGCTGCCTACCACTAGGAGATGCGACATCATATGCGAGCCCAACAGGCACAGTGGGCTAGGGTGGAGGAGCACCGAGCAGCCTCTGCATCCACCATCTCTCAGATCGACCATATGTACATGTGGCATCAGCGGCTCAGCAGCAGATTCTCCCAGGATCCCGAGATGCCGAGGCTACCAGACTTTACACCTCGTCCACCATACTAGAGGTATGCTTCACTTAAGTCTGGGGGGACCCCAAGTTTTGTTTTTTTTCTAGCAGTGATTTCTTTCCTAATGTTTGCATTTTAGTTAGCATTCATTTATTCATGCATAGTGTGTTTAGTTTCTTCCTACACTTAGTCTTGGCTATCTTTAAGCTGCCTTAGTAGTATTTTTAAAGTTACTTTCATGAGTTGTTCCGATAGGTAGCTTAACTTTATTTATCTCATGGTATTTTATTTTATTTGCTCTAATGAATGTTATATACTTACACTGGTTAGCTTTTATTTTTACACCTACACATGTCAAACATTCTGAAAGGGAGAGTCTAGTACATACCTAGTTATGATTCATCTCAGTAGTCTAGTAGTTTGGAATCCAAAGGTGACCCTAAGTTTAGCATTTTAGTTACTGGGATGCTCGGATTGTGTAAGCCCATTCGAAAAAATCAAAATCCCAGTGAGCCAAGAAATAAAAGAGAGAAAAGAAAAAAAAAGAGAGAGAGAAAAAGAAATGAAAAAGAAAAGAAAGAAGAAAAAAATATTATGAGGGATAAAAAAATAATTATCGTGGGTGGAAATGGTTAGGTACCCCTTTGAGATCGAGTTAGGTTACTGGGGAAACACCTACCAATTTCTCTCAATACCGAGCACGCCTTTGAGACTTTGTGCTAGATCTAGGAAATGACCCTCGCTTTAGGCAGGTAAGTGCCTAAGAGCCGGAGACCTTAGGAAAGCTATAGGATGATGACTTAACTCGCCATGGAACGAGTATCCCCTAACAAGTATCGCTTAGCATGAACACGAGGAGCTAACTTAGTGAATTTCTAGAACATATCTATTTTGTTTTGATTGCAAATACCACTTGATAAATCTAGTTAACATGCTAAGTATGGAACAATACCTTTTAAAATTTCATGGCACGAGGTTTTCTTGAGGACAAGCAAAGACTTAAGTCTGGGGGAATTGATGTGAGCAAAACATATAGGATTTTAGGAGTAGTTTTCGCTCACATCTCATCTCATTTTATGTTAGTTTCATCCATATTTTACTTTGTTTTTCATGTATTTTCTATTTTCTAGTTCGGAGATCTGCTCTGTATACTTTTGTTTGCATGATAGCATTTCATGGGGATAATGGCGCACTTTCGGAGCAAAAAGAAGACATTTGGTAGCTGGATGCAGAAGGGAACATGGTCAGGGCGTGTGCCTACACACAACCATGTTCAGAAGGGGAAAACGGCCACCACGGCCCGACACATAGCCAGGCCATGTATTTTCACACAGCCATGTGGCGGCCAAGCGATTTGATGCAACTAGGTTTTTTCCAGATTTTGTAGCGATTCGGCGTGATGTCTATATAAGGAAAGCTTCGTCCAAACACTAGAGGGGAGGCACGTAGATCGGGATGGCACTCCGGAGCCCTAAAAAGCTTTGGGAACTCGCATCGGGAAAGGAGAGAGCCGCTCGAGGATCAAGATCAACACCACAACGCCAGAGGGAAGAGATGCAATTACATTGTAATTCATATTTCTTGCACGTTTATCGTTTTACTCATGAATTCTATAATGTATTGTGACTCTCTTCTCGTATCCACGGAGTAGATTCTCTGATTCTATAATTAGGGAGTAGTTTGTGTTGAGTAGAACATTGCTATTTCAAATATGTTTCCATTCTTGAAATCTATTTGCAGTTGAATGATTGTTTAGATCTATAGCTTTATGTTTTGGTTTTCTATCTTTTGTGCGTAGACGATACGAGGAGTGATAGTCCTCGTATCTAAGATTTAGAGGATATTAGGAGGAACTTATAGGTTGGCCTCATCGCCTGCAACCATGGATAGAAGGATGCGATAGAGTCGGTAACATGTCTCGTTTCTGGCTCGTCGCAGGGATCGATTCGGCATCCTCGTACCATAGTGTATGATGTCCTTTCCACAAAACCCTAGCTAGAAAATTTAGATACATTCCATTGATAGCTTGTTCTGCGACACACAAACAAAACCGAAGTCCTAGAATCCCATTCAAATCCTCGTAGCAACCTTCTCTCTTCTTCCGTGTAACACCGTACTAAGTTCAAACCACCGACGACCTCTCATTTGTGAACCCTCATATTTTCATTCCGAACAATAACACATCCATTGGACAAATTGATACTCGAAATCTCAGTCCCTATGGAATCAATATTTTTATTACTTGATAACATCCGTGCACTTGCGAGCGTTGAGTGCAAGCACACACTTCGAGTCCTCGATGGTCTCCATCGTGAGATTTGAGGTCGCATTTGTTTGCATCACTGCCCCTCATGCTGGTGCACAACACTGATCATGGTTGGTGTCGCCTTTGTGTGTTGTCGATGTCACCGTCAATCGACCCTTCCTATCCCTCCAACACCAGCAGTGATTTGTAGCCTTCATCGTCCCTTTTTCTTGACACCACAAGTGGTACCACCGGCCTTGGGTAGAAATGATCAGGAGCAGTGTTTTCGGGGTTGTTTTGTCGTGAATATTTGGATTTGTGGTTTCTTTGCTTCTGACCTCGCCGATAGCCAAGTGTCGCTATTTCATGTGGTAATGCTTCAATACCATTAATTTGAATTTAATTAGCATTTGGTTTAATATGATGAGGCATATGTTGTAAGAAAAGGGTGTTATGCTGTGATTTCAGGTGTTTAGGATTTCAGGTGATTAAAGATATTAAGCATGTGAAGAAGCTGTGTGGATGGTATAAGTTTGGTAAGTTCCAATTTGTTATCGTAAGGTTGGGTAATATTCTAACCGTTGGATATCATGGATTGGATCTTCCAGATTTGGGTTGGCTATGAGAGGTAAGTCCTGATGTGGATGTTTGTGAAGGTATATCACTGTTGATTGATGAACTGATGTGTTGATTTTGTTGTTGATTTGGAGATTTGTAGATAAGAAGGAAGCTAGGTTCGGTAAGTAAGATTTGAATGTTTATAGTTGCATATCAATTGTTTAGTTAACTAATCTGGATGTGTTATAATCAGGTAATGAGGATATAGTTTCCTGTTCATTGTGTAGCGATGGATGATTGATTCAGATTTACTGGAGATTGGATCCCTTTTAGTATATCAAGAAGGAGAGGAGGTTGAATCAGTGTGAGGTAAGTTTAGATTGAGATTTCTATGTGAATTGATTTAATTTGGTACTGTAAGGAAATTCTACTTATAGTATATATGTGTGGTTTACGAAATGGACTAAGATTCATTTAGGTTTATATTCCTATAGTATTTATGCTAGCGGTTGGTTATATTGTATTCTACAGTTGAGACCTTGATTCAAGATAGGTTCATGGATGTGAAACTACCAACATAATCTAAATAGCAGGTGGGTAATTCCTACCTTGGTCAGGTAGATTGTTGATCTTAGTGCATGAATTTTATGATGATGATAGTATCATTACCTTGACTCAACTTTTGTTTATTCTTGTGCTTGATACTTAGCCTTTGAACTTTGAGATGCTTTGTTCATTATCATTACAATTTCATTTCATCTCTATTGTTGATTATAGGTTCTATATATATTTGATCTATGAATGTTGCAAAAGTACATATAGTTGAGTACAGTTATAGTCCTTGATCTGATCATGATGTGACACCACTAGAGTTGGTGATGGTTATATCTCTAGACTTGGTTGTCTTATTGCATGACCTTGCATTGAGCATCTCCTATTGACCATGATTACCATGGATGGTTGAGTGGGTCGTCAGTAGAGTGTTGTTGCATGCAAGATTGAACTGGTAGCAATGGTGTAATTGATGTTTAACCGTCTCAATGTAATTATTAGTATATTTATGATCTTTATCGACCTTGATAGGCTTTTCATGTTACTTGGGTTGGAACCCTAGGATTAACCCCCTCGACATGCTTCTAAGTAGATTTATGATCTTTATTGGCTTGGGTAGGTGTTTTATATTAGAAGTGTTGAAACCCTCGCTTAACCACCTCGACGGGCTTACTGGTAGATTGATGAATTTTATCAACTTTGATAGACATTTCATGCTAGACATGTTGAATAATCTTAGGCTTAACAACCTAGGGTAATCGACTGCCCACAAGACCCATTTGTGGTAGGATGACTAGATAGGTATATACTCTGACTGCCCATGAGACTCATTCATGGTAGCATGTCATTGCATGCAGTCAATAGTTAGATAGCTATATATACTCTATCTACCCACGAGACTCATTCATGGTAGCATGTTGTTTCCCGCGGACATTGAGTCTTTATATCGCCTATCTACCCATGAGTCCTGTCCGTGGTAGCATGTGGTTGCGCATAGACAGTGCTCTATATATTGCTTATATGCCCATGAGTCCCGTTCGTGGTAGCATGTTGTTGCACGCAGATAGTGCCCCTTGATATCACCACGAGAGCCATGATACTTTGTTGTGGTATCTTGATATTTATTGCTTGTAGATTATGAGTTGATCACCAGTGCGATATTACTCATGCATGTTATTGGTATGGGTTACATTATTTTATATTTGCTTAGGTTGATATGAGTTGTGTCGTTGTAGACTATCATGTGAGTCAGTACATTACATTACATCCGGTGGATCAGGTTGGTATATGCATTTATTCTATTCATACTGATAGTTATTTGTTATTACCTTTGAGACTGTATACCTATTGATCTCCATACATTTATTTTGTTCATGCACTATCTATTCTTTACCACTAAGCCTTATACTCACCACCACAGACCCTAGGTTTTCTTGTCGCCCAAGTAATAAGTAGAAGATTCCTAGGATGCTCGGAGCTCCGCCAACTGATCCCATCACACATTGAGCGTTTGGATTTTATTTCATATTTGTTCCACTGCTGTTTTTAGATTATAGTTTGTGTATATGATTTGTTGTAGTTGCCTTTTATTATGCTTTTGGGTTGGATGTTGGATTCAATTATATTTTGTTATTGTGTTAGAGTCGCACCGGTGCGCATCTGTGTGTCTTTATATTTTCTATTATCTGTCATTATTATTTTATTATGATATATGGTCTGTGGGTGTTAGTGGCTACATGGGCCTTGTATCGGTGTTTATCTTATATTATCACTAGAGGGTACCGTCCGATCGACGGACAAGTATACCCTTGGGGCGTGATAGGTAAAGTCCAAGTCATAGGTACTTGGCATGGAAAGTCCAAGCATAGGTACTTGGCAATTGGAAAGTCCAAGCATGGGTCTTGGCATTTGGAAAGTCCAACATGGAGTTGGCAAGGGAAGTCCAAGGGTGTGATATTGGCGGCGTAAAGTCCAAGTTATAGTCTTGGCGACATAAGTCCAATATTTGACGGCGTAAAGTCCAAGTGTGTGTCTTGACAGTGTAAGTCCAAATGTACCTTGACGGTGTAGACCCGGTTAGCATGACAATAGTCGATGGAAGCACCTAAAGGCTAGCATATAGATGAACAAGTCATAGATGACTTGAAGGGATCCAATAGGTGTGAGGCTGATAAAAGTGGATAGAAGGCTTAGGTCTAGGCTAAGGGTGGTCTAGAAGGTATGAGGGGATCATACTTGGGGTAAACTTCATGTTTGAGGTTTAGCAGTCGACTGGGGTTATGGACCAATCGACTGGTCATGTGTTTTGACACTTGGCAGTCGAGTCAACTTTTAGCAGTCGAATGGGATTATGACCAGTCGACTAGTCGGGAGTCGATTGCGGCCATGTGCCTTGGCAGTTAATTGGCTGAGCAGTCGACTTCCATGGAGGGCAGTCGACTGCTGTTTGCGACCACAAGCACAGAAAGTTCCATAGTCGACTGGGAAGTCAACTGAGGGGACAATAGTCGACTTCTAGGGTTTTGCAATCGACTGATGAGTTATCCGTTCGAGTTTTTCTAGCATGGATTAAACCATTATCTCACAACAGCTACAGGAGTAGTCAACTGCTTGGTATGGGAAATCGACTACTAGGCAAAAATCAACCCGAGTTGTAGCTTTATAAGGAGCTCGAAGAGAAGGATTTTGGCCATGGTTCTTGAGGCGATTTGAAGGGGAATTGCTGCTGCATTTCAGATCTTCAAGGCATTCCGCAAGCAACCAAAGATCAAGCATTCAAAGCATTCTTTATAAAGTTTTCTTTACTTGTATTTCATTGTATTTGCTTGTCTCTCTTATATTACTTTTGTAATCACTTGTACAAGGTTTCTTCACCTCTGGATTGTTCCGAGAAGAAGTTTATTAGTGGTAGTGTGCATCACTAGAGCTCACTTGAGCTCGACCATTAGTCGACTAATATCCAAATTGGTTATTTGCTCATGATCAGCCCTTGTGATCATTGATCGTTAGGCAAATTCCTACAGTCGAACTCCCGTTGACTCACACCAGTCGACTGATAGCCTCATCCATGAGGTTTTAACCCCAAGTATGGTGTCCCCATATTTGCTAGACCACCCTTAACCTAGACCTAAGCCTTCTAGCCACCTCCGTCAGCCTCACGCCTATCGGATCCCTCCAAGTCATCCATGACTTGTTCATCCATACGCTAGCCTTCAGGTGCTTCCATCAGCTATTGTCATGCTAATGTGGTATACACAACCAAGGCACATTGGGCTTACGCTGCCAAGACTCCGCTTGGACTTTACGTCGCCAACCATTGGACTTATGCTGCCAAAACTCCACCCTTGGATTTTACGCCGCCAATATTCCCCTTGGACTTCTCAATTGCCAAGACTCAAGCTTGGACTTTCCCTTGCCAACCCATGTTGGACTTTCCATGCTAAGACCCATGCTTGGACTTTCCCTTGCCAAGACTCATACTTGGACTTTCCTTTGCCAAGACCCATGCTTAGACTTTCCATGCCAAGACTCAAGCTTGGACTTTCCATGCCAAGTACAAAAGACTTGGACTTTTCCCATGACAATAGTCAAGCAATCGTCAAACATCAAATATGTCCTGGGTCGATTGTGCCAAGAATCTCCCCAACACATTGTCAGACATCAATATTAAACATCAAAATACTACTCGAGTCCAACTCGAGTTTGGTCAATCGTGACTTGGGCCGATTGCACCAACAATCTCCCCCTTTTTGATGTTTGACAAAAACACCCTTGAGTTAGGCCCCTAACTCAAACTCCCTTACCAATTTCCCAAATTGGTAATTCTAACATTCTCCCATTAATTCTCTCCCTTTTTAACATATATCAAAAAGGTTTTCCCCAAGGAGGTCAATGTCTCATATCCCAATGAGATCTTACAATCTCCCCCTTGGTCCAAAAACATCTAGGATGCCTACAATCTTCCTAGTGATAAGTCTCATATCACTTAACAGAGGTAATCCTACAAACTCTCCCAATTTCCAAATTGGGCATCTCAAATTCCCATTTCTCCCCCTCATGAGGAAAAATACATCCATCATCCCATGATGGATACCTCCCCCTAAAGGCTTGCTCCCCCTTGACCATTGCACCAATAATGTCCTTGGTAAGTCCCTAAGCCTATAGACACTCTAAACCATCAAAAATAAGGTCTAAAGTTCAACATTGAACTTTCCCACACCTTAAAATTGTTACATCACCCTAACAACTCTCTTAATCCATATCCAATGGATTTCACCCTTTCCAATGCTTTTCAAAGTATATCCTAGGGTTAGAAGAAGTTAGGGAACCTTAACATAGCTGAAACATGGGCTAAACATCCTTGTTTACCCGAAATCAGCTCTAGCAGTCGACTCTATCAATCAACAGTCAACTGCCCTACCCATCAGTCGACTACCATCAAGCGGCAGTCGACTGATAACTAAAATTTTCGAATTTCAATTATCAAAATCAAATTTAAGAAATGCATAAGTAATTATATATACCTTGGAAAATCGTAAAAATTCATACGTATAATACTTATTACCAATACAATGGGTGAAAAATATTTGAAAAATAATTTATCCATAAAATAGCGAAATTGACACAAAGTTCAAAAGTGAAGAAAAACTTCAATGTTTTAGCTCACTTTGTATCAACATCATCAATGGTGATTGCTATCAAAAGATAGACTTCACCAAGGTTTTTCAAAATAATTTTAAAATCTTATATTGGATCATATTCTTTTGGATTAATGTACATGGCTTGAACATAAGCTTTCCCAATGATCCATCAATAATATAAGATGTGTTTTAGTTCATCTAGATGCAAAAACTATGCACCTTGAACTCAACTCATATCCTAGCATCTCACATGTATCTAGGGTGTATCAATACACATACATGTCAATGTAATGTGAGATGTGGGTTTTGTTCATCCTAATCTATAGTTTCATGCATTTTTCTAAGGCAACACTATTTGATTCCCTTATACATGGGACTTCAAGTCATGTCAATTGTTCTTAACTCAATTTTTATTAAATGCATGAATGATTATGGCATTAATGATGATATAAATAAACATGTGCTCATAATCATGATGTTATGGCATAAAATAGAATCTAAGCATACATGACATTCAACCTTAATCCTAAGCATGATCATGACATATTATATAATTAAAAATAGATATGATGTCATGACATGTTATATGGCAAATCAAGCATGGCAAATAAAATGTAAAGGTATATAATACCTAAATTTTAATATTTATTGCCATTTGTTAGAATTAAACCCATTTTTCCATATTACTAGTTTATCCCAAGTGTGCCAAAAACCCAAAATGACACATCTCAACCTCTAAATCTAAATTGTGCCAATTTGATTGATTTTTCATAGTTCCATAAATTATATTGGCACATCCTAAAAACCTTTAGGAATAAAAATCAACCTTATTTCCAAGGTATTCATAACCTTGAAAATAACCTAAAGTGTCACCTTTACCATGGTTAGGTTAACTACCCATCCATTTAAAGTTGGCACACCTAAACCCATCTAGCATGAATCGATCACGTTCTTAGGAACCCAATACCTATTGGATCTCCTTGGGTTTACTAGGTATTTCTTAGGGATGACCTCCCTAGATACCCTCCTAATGACCCTCCTAGGCTTTGAAGCCTTGGTCATTTGGGTCTTGCCTAGGTCAACTCTAGAGGTAACTCCCCTTTGACCTTCTTAATGGCTTCCCTAGGTTTCTTCAAAACTCTAGCCACTAAACACCTACCTTGGTCAACCTTAGGGATGACTTTCTTAGTGACCTTGGTTTTTCTATACCTAACTTGAGTTCCATAATCAAATGGAACATTATGATAGGTCTCCTTGGGCTTAGGTTTGTGACCCAAACTTTTCTTGCCCTTGGTTGACCCTTGTCTCCTAGGCCCTTGACTTTAACCATTTGACCCCTTAAATGTTGAAGATCCTTGGAAGGCTAGAGGGGGGGTGAATAGCCTCTTTTTCTATTTCTACAAAAATGGTTAGCGAAAGCACAACAAATACAATAGTAATAGAAATGAAAATACAATTCTAACACAGAAGCCTTTATGTGGTTCGGAGATAACACTCCTACTCCATGGTGATTCTTAAGGTGGATCAACCCAAATCAATCTTCACTAAGAAGCTTTCTCTTTTACACAAACCCTCCTCTTCTTACAAAAGATGAAGATGAAGATTAGAGAGGAGGGGAATTAAAACACTTAGAAAGCTTAGAAAATTCGTGGGGGCTTGAGAGAATGATCAGAATATAAGCATTAATCCTCTCAACCACCCCAAGCCCTCTTTTTATAGAAAGAGGGATGATTTTCCCATTGGACCATTATCAGTCGACTGATGTGCAGCATCAGTCGACTGCCGTCGAAGCCAACGGCTTCTGATGAAGTGAATTCGCAGAGATACACAGCCACCATTTCCAACGGCAGCCTGATCAGTCGAGTGATCCCCACATGGAGTCGAGTGAGACTCCATTCTGTGCCTGGGTTCGACTTGATCGTGGATCCTTGTTTGGCGATCGGTGATGGTGACATCGATCATTGCCACGACTTAAACGATCGAGCACCCTATCAGTCGATTGATACTCTTCAAGTATGAATAATTCATACTTGAATTGATTACCTAGATCTAGACTCAACCTTCTAGCTCTTCCTTAAGCCTTGCGCCTCTAGGATCTCTCCGAGTCCGCGACTTGTTCATCCTTTGTGCTTGCTTCCAAGAGCTTCCTTCGATTTTGTCATGTCTTGGGTTTTTCTTTGCCAAAGTGCGCTTGGACTTTACGCCGCCAAGACTACATGCTTGAACTTACGCTGCTAAGACTTGCCTTTGGACTTCCTTTGCCAAGGTCCACTTGGACTTTACGCCGCCAAGACTACATGTTTGGTCTTATGTCGCCAAGCCTTTCCCTTGGACTTTTCTTGCCAAGATCACACTTGGACTTCGCCATTACAAAGTCTTCATACTTGGATTTTTCTGTCACTTAAACATGTTCACAATTAGATCACAAAGTATTGCCTAACTTAGATGATTATCCAAACATCAAAACATATAAGTATTTAAGTGCAAAGGCAAAAGTATCAAGCATCAGAAAAACTAGAGTGGAGTCAAGGACAAAGTGACAACAATATGAAGTTATATACTTCAAGGTTTAGCTACTACCTGACCAAGGTAGGAAATATTACCCACCTGCTATAAAGCTAGAAATAAATATTTTCATGCTCGTGGACCTGTCTCATATCCACGTCCTACAAATATCAACAACTATAATTAAATTCAAGCACACGATAAATATACAAATCCACTACTATATCGTTCTTATATTTGCATCCCTTTATCGAATATGAATTAGAAACCCCCAATCATCAAGCGTAACCCTTCTACAGCATCCAACTAGGTTTAAATCATTAAACCTCTTAGGTACACTCCACCCAAATCAATTAAACGTACTAACTCACATCCACAACCATCACAGATTTATCCATAGCCCCATTTATAGCCGAGTTCAGAGCAACACAACTCGATCAACAATCGACATTTCACACTAATTTAGTGACCTGACCAACCTCAAACCAAACCATATTCACAACCTTGAAACGGCGCAACACAACCCATAATTACACCAAATTAGGGATCTAACCACCCTAATTGACACACTTCGTTCCACCCGGCCCTTTCTCACTTAGCCAAAGCTGAGCAAAACTCTAGAACCAACCATTCACATCCACTTACAACCCCTTCATAGCCAATAGCAGCCTTGTTCATAGGTGCATAGTCAGCAATTCCTTGCTCACAGCTGCACAACCGGCATCAGACCCATTCACAGCCATTACAACCCTCACAGCTATTCACAGCCACCCAACAACACACTCATAGCCCCTTTGTAGCCAAGAACAACCCTATTGACAACCAACTCCATCGACAGGAACACCACTCCACAGATCACACAACCCAAATAGAAACATCACAGCCAACCAAAATTAACAACAACAAAGAAAAGAGGTAGTTCGAGATATACCTGCCCTTGGGACTCCACCGGCAGTAATTTCCCCCAAATCTACCCTGTTCGCCGAAAAACCCATTGCCAACACAACCGATCATGCTCAACCAAGGCAGATCCACAGTAGGCCCAAAATCTCATCCAAGGTAAGACAAATTCGGTTCTTACCTCGCTACCACAATGGTCGATAGTGAAATCCCCCACACTGACGGCTCTGCTCGCTACCCAGCTCTGCTCTGTTCGTCGAAAAACCACGCAACCCTAACCTCTCACGCAAGGATCTGAGCAACTTGTTCCGGTAGAAAATCATGGCTTCCGTGCAGAATACGGTGTTGATGCTGCCGACCCAAGCCCCCAACCATGTGCACCTTTGCTGCTCTAGCTCATCCGTTAGCGCCAGTGAGGGTACTTCGCTCGTCGGCTCTTGCAGCAGGGAGGATGAAGAGCTACCGAGAACGGAGAGATGGCGCGGGGAGAAAATCATGATGGAAAGAGAGGATCGTGATGGGAAAAAGGATTATCACGATGAGGAAGAAAGAAAAATGCTCGGGGGTTAAAGAGTGACAATGAGGAATAAAGGGATGGGTTTAAAACGGGTCGGCATTTTTAAATGAAACGTATCCATTTAAAAACAATAAATCCCTAACCATGATTAAATAAATCCCTAACGATGGTTTAATTAATCGATAGAATCAACTCTCTAATTAACGAATAATAGAGATCTTAATCTATCGCAAATTTATTTGTGGTATTTTACATTCTCCCTCACTTAATAAAATTTGGTCCCCAAATTTTGTACTTAAATGTAAGAACCAATACAAGAAATTTTTGGAATCATCACATACCTCAGGTGAACAGATGAGGGTATCGAGCTCGGATAGTATCTTCCAGCTCCCACGTTTCCTCCTCATCAGTATGATGCTGCCATCTAACCTTTACAAGTCGGATGGTTTTGTTCCGCAACTGTCGCTCCTTGCAACTAAGAATCCGTATTGGAATCTCGTCAAAGGTCGCATTAGGCTGAAGTGGGATTGGTACCTCCTTCAGAACATGATCAGCTCGTGGTACATATTTCCTAATCATAGAAACATGAAATATGTTATGAACACCTTCAAGTGTCAGAGGTAAAGCCAACTAGTAAACTACACCCCCAATCCACTCCAATATCTCAAATGGACCAATGTAGCATGGAGCCAATTTTCCTTTCAACCCAAATCTTTTGACTCCTTTGGTGGGTGAAACTCATAGGAATACATGATCCCCGGCTGAGAATTCTAAAGGCCTTCGCCTCTGGTCTACATAACTCTTCTGCCGATCTTGTGCCTCAGATAATCATCGTCTGATGACTTGCACCAACTCATCATGCTGGATACTCTGTGGCCCCAGCAACTGTCGCTCCCCAACCTCCTCCCACAACACAAGAGATCTATAGGGTCTACCATATAAGGCCTCGAAAGGAGCCATCTGAATAGAGGAGTGGTAGCTATTATTATAGGCAAATTCCACTAAATGAACGTGGTCCTCCCAACTGCCTCCGAAATTCATAACACAAGATCTCAGCAAATCCTCCAATGTCTGAATGGTATGCTCAGGCTATCCATCTGTCTGTGGATGAAATGTTGTACTAAGATGAAGCTCTGTGCCCATGGCCTACTGCAGACTCTGCTAGAATTGTGAGATAAATCACGGATCTCTATCGGATATAATACTCAAATGCACTCCATGTAGCCTGATAATCTCTCGGTAGTACAACTCTATCAAACAATCCAACAGGTTCGTCCCATGAATAGGAAAGAAATGGGCAGATTTGGTTAATCGATCCATGATCACCCAAATCGCATCATGTCTTTTACGAGTTCTAGGAAATCCCGTAATGAAATCCATAGTGATATGCTCCCACTTCCATTCCGGAATCGAAATTTCCTAAAGCAATCCAGTGGGTTTCTGATGTTCACCTTCACCTGCTGGGATACTAAACATCGAGCAACAAAGTCTGCAATATCTCTCTTCATACCATTCCACCAATATAAGAGTTTCAAATCTCGGTACATCTGAGTACCACCAGGATGTATAGCAAATCTCGAATGATGTGCTTCATATAGCAACTCTTCCTTAACTGGATGTGTGTCCGGAAGACATAATCGTCCCCGAAAATGAAGTACTCCATTCTCGTCACTCGAGAAATTCATCTGTCATTATGCATCTATTGTGCTGCACAAGAACTGCATATGCTAGTCACTGACTTGTGCTTCTTTGATCCTCTCAGCAATAGTGGACTAGGCAACCATAGAAATCAATACTCCTCGGGATGTTTGACCTTGTTCAGACAATCTAACTCTGAGAACTGTCGAACTAGATCGGTAACTACTGTCATATAACTGGCCAGAACTCCACGAGACTTCCTGCTCAGCACATATGCTACTACATTAACTTTTCTCAGATGATAATGGATTGTGTAGTCGTAATCCTTCAGATATTCTATCCACCGTCTCTGTCTCAGGCTCAGTTCTTTCTGTGTGAACAGATATTTTAGATTTTTATGGTTTGTGTAGATCTCAAATGTAATTCCATATAAGTAGTGCCTCCATATCTTCAACGCGAAAATGATGGTTGCTAACTCTAGATCGTGCACTGAATAATTCCTTTCATGATCCTTTAGTTGACGGGAGGCATAAGATACCACACGGTTGGACTGCATCAGTACTGCACCCAACCCTTGGATAGAAGCATCAGTGTATAGTACCATCCCATCAACACTAGAAGGAATCACTAATACTGGTATGGAAATTAACCATTGTTTCATATCTTGAATGCTAGTTTCACAAGCCTCTGACCAGGTGAACTAGACCCCCTTCCGGGTTAGACGGGTGAGTGGCATGGCAATACTAGAGAATCTCTCCACGAATCTCCGATAATACCCAACCAGACTAAGGAAACTACGGACATCCTAAACTGATTTTGGCTGGTCCTAACTGGTAATCGCCTCAATTTTCTGGGGATCTATAGAAATACCTCTATTGGACACCATGTGTCCAAGAAAACCCACTGAGGATAAGCAGAACTCACACTTGCTAAACTTGGCATAAGATGCTCCTGTCACAACGTCTCCAACACTATCTGCAAATGTTGTTCATGCTCCTCCTCAGATCGAGATTATATCAATATATCATCGATTAATACTATCACAAAATGATCTATATACCTTAAGAATACCCAGTTCATCAAGTCCATAAATGCAGCTGGAGCATTCGTGAGATCAAAAGGCATCACCAGAAACTTGTAATGTCCATAACGAGTGCGAAATGCTATTTTTTGCACATCCTCATCTCTTATTTGAAGCTGATGATATCCCGAGCACACATCAATTTTAGAATACACACATGTATCCTTGAGTTGATCAAAGTCAGTGGATATTTTTTGCAAATCCTCTATCCTCAGCAGTGGATATTTTTTCTTAACTGTGACTGCATTCAGTTGTCGATAGTCAATACATAACCGCAACGATCCATCTTTCTTCTTAACAAATAGTACTGGAGCTCCCCATGGCGAAACACTAGGGCAAATAAATCCATTATCTAATAGCTCCTATAGTTGAACCTTAAGTTCATTTAGTTCTTTTGGTGTCAGAGTTTTCAATACCGGAGCGGTACCTGGAATCAGCTCTATCGCAAATTCCACTTGCCTAGGAGGTGGCAAGCCTGGAAGTTCATCTGGAAACACATCCGGATACTCTCGGACTATCCGCACATCAGAGAGGGGTGGTAGTCCTTCTCTCTCAACCGTGACTAAAGATAGTAAATAACCTTGACAACCTTGGGTCAATAACTTCTGAGCCTGTAATACAGATATAATGGATACTCCATCATCTTTGGTGCCAACGAATTTCCATGCAGGTTGATCTGGTGGTCGAAAAGTCACCACCCTTGCTCTACAATCCATTGTAGTAGAATAAGTGGACGACTAGTCCATACCGAGAATAATGTCAAACTCTACCATTTCTAACACCTGGAGGTCCACCGTAAGGATATGCCCATCGAAATCTAATGGGCAACCTTTGATTTCTTGGTGTCTAGTCAGCACCTCTCATGATGGCAAAGATACTTCTAACCCATAAGAACGAACCATCGGAATCCTTCCAACTCTACCCAGAAATATTCTAGATACGAATGAATGTGAACTACCGGTATCAATCAAAGTATCAGCATATATAGAATAAACTGAAACCATACCCCATATGACTGATCCCTCAGCCCATTGTGCCTCATCTCTGGTGATGGAATAAACATGTCCAGTCTCCATATTTGATGGTTGTGTCCCTGACAAAGTAGTGTGCCTCCACTCAGGCTGAATCTGGCTCTGTGGTGCTGAAGACTGAGTCATCGATGCAGGCATAATGTACCCCTGAGAGTTAGCTGGTAAAAACTGCAGTGTAGGTACCCCTGGATAGTAGATCATTGGAGATGCAAGATACAGGATAGTGGTTGGCATCACTGAAGAGGCACCCCCTGTATTTGATACAACTGTGCCTGTGGAGGTACTGGCTGCTTTTGACTATGAGACTGCGTCCGTGTTCGTGGTGCTATCCTCTGCTGTCGCTGCTAGCTAGACTTTCTTCCCTTGTTGGAGCTATCAGAATACTCGAAAGTGTCCTCCAGATTTTCCAGCCAAGCATGGGCAATCCATGGATCAGACTCCCCTCGGAACAAGATAAGTCTATCCTTGGTCGAACATGCTAATACGAGTATTTATGCTTTATCATTGAGCCAACTGGACTCCACGGGTACCGGCCTAGTATGTGGTATATCCGGATCTTGAGGTTCTGAACCTCCGATAGGGGGATGCTGAGGTCGTTCTCGAATAACGGGCTCAGTCATAGCAGCCTCTTGTCCCACAACTCTCGTTGATTGCCCTTATGGACGACCTCTACTACGAGTCTGCACAGGTACCATAACTCTGACTGTATACACCTGTTGAACAAGTTTAGATAAGTATCTAACAAAATATAAGTTATCAGGAATTCTTACTTCGTGTTGCTCGGAGCTCATGACCCTGTCAGTCTCATCTCACAAAACCAAAACCGAAACAAATTGACTCTCGAGAATCCAAGACTCAACAAAAACATCATTGTATGGCATCTCAAAACCTTGGGCTCTGATACCAATAAGGTTGTCACGCCCCGAGAGTATGCTAAGCCGAAAAATAAACGGACAACATCTCCCCTGTACATGGCAACATATCTTGTTGATACAAGGCCTTTCGACCACAACCACAACAACATATATAAATGTAAACAAAACATAGTGGAAACTAACAACAACGATATAACAAACTACACACCATGCATACCGGTATGACTAACACAATATAAAGAAAGCATCGTCAAAACCCGAATCAACAAGTGTGTACATTTACAATGTCAAACACAACATCCACCATATAAATTCGGATTGATATACAAAACATCCGAAAACAAAAGGAAACATAAATCCAAGCTAGGACCCTCGAAAGTGAGATGAGAGGTTGCCAACCAATGTTGCTCCAAGCCCATAACGAAGTCGGCTACATGTTATCTGGGCGACAAGAAAACCCAGGGTCTGTGGTGGTGAGTATAAAACTCAACGGTAATAAGAATAGAAGTGCATGCATAATATCTATATATATATATATATATATATATATATATATATATCACATGCGAGTCAACAATATGTTGTCTAAAGGTATAATAGGTATACACCAACATAATATAACAACTTTATAACTAAACTGACCAACAATATCAACATAAGGTACTGATATACCTAAAGATTGGCAACGATGCAACTCATACTACCTGAGTATAAATAACTTAATACAACACCTACAACATGATAGAGTAAAACTAACTCTATAATCGACAAACCACCATACTAACATCCTATGGCAAATACAACATTGAACTGGGTCCGTCCCGTATCATCTCAAGGTACTGGTCAAAGGTATACAACAGTCTAACCAACTCAACACTGGTAATCCACACACGACCATATAAGGATATGCAAGTGGAATGCACGATGATGTACAATCAAATGCAGCAAGCATAGTTCAAACAAATGCAACATCCAACGATCATATATATAAACTCTAGCTATATATATTCTCATCACACTCAACTATATATATATATATATATATATATATATATATATATGCAAATGCCATCTACCACGACAATGCAAATGCATGGTCATGCCTGCGCACCTTACTACTACCATGACCCCAGTGTGGCCTAGGTGGCACGACATGACAACTGTCCCAACTCAACAACAACCACTACTCTCGAGTGGCCGAGTGGGTAGTATGAAGTAGCATATAAGCATAAAGACCTAGCTACACAATGAGGGTCCCTACTGCTGGCCACTCTGACTGACACTACCCATGAGTGGTTGAATGCCACGCACCAAGGACAACTGCATGCAACTCCAACAACCACTGTCAATAGTGGGGCGAGTGCATCACAACAAATGATCTGCCCTCAACCAATTACTCCTCCACGAGTAACCTGGGAGGCAAGATGACTGATGACCCTCTCAACCACAAGGGAGACCAAGTCGTCAGCATGCATGTAAATGAAAAGAATGCACGATAGTACATACACATGTCCACAACACACTCTGTATTCTATAGAGTGGCATATACACCTGACAACAACCAAGCTATGACCTCCAATCCGTAGCGACGCTGTATCGACAAATCACACGTCCATACACGACTACATGATCCATAGTAGATATATATACAACATCAGGATATGATATGAAAACTCAACTCTACTTCTAGAACATCACCCACCCCCGGATGATTTGTCTAAATTGCATAATTCAGTTTTACAACTGAATTTAGCTACGTACACATAGGTAAACCACTACAGGTCCACTTATCATAACATCTATAATTCATAACAAAGATGAACGAATAGATAACAATAATAATAGAGTATTTAAGTGCAAAAGCAAAAGTATCAAGCATTAGAAAAACTAGAGTGGAGTCAAGGACAAAGTGACAACAATATGAAGTCATATACTTCAGGGTTTAGCTACTACCTGACTAGGGTAGGAAATATTATCCACCTGCTATAAAGCTCAAAATAAATATCTTCATGCCCGCAGACCTATCTCGTATCCACGTCCTGTAAATATCATCAACTACAATTAAATTCTAGCACATAATAAATATACAAATCCACTACTATATCATTCCTATATTCGCATCCCTTTATTAAATACGAATTAGAAACCCCCAATCGTCAAGCGTAACCCTTCTATAGCATCCAACTAGGTTTAAATCATTAAACCTCTTAGGTACATCCACCCAAATCAATTAAATGTACTAACTCACATCCACAACTATCACAGATTTATCCACAGCTCCATTTGTAGCCGAGATCAGAGCATTACACAACTCAATCAACAACCGACATTTCACACTAATTTAGGGATCTGACCAACTTCAAACCAAACCCTATTCATAGCCTTGAAACGGTGCATCACAGTGCATAATTACACCAAATTAGGGATCTGACAACCCTAATTGACACACTTTGTTCCACCCAGCCCTTTCTCACTTAGCCACAGCCGAGCAAAACCCTGGAACCAACCATTCACAGCTACTTATAGCTCCTTCATAGCCAAGAGCAGCCTTGTTCACAGCCGCACAACCAGTAATTCCTTGCTCACAACCACACAGTCGACATCAGATCCATTCACTGCCATTACAACCCTCAAAGCTATTCACAGCCACCCAACAACACACTCACAACCCCTTCGTGACCAAGAACAACCCTATTCACAGCCAACTCCATCGACAAGAACACCACTCCACAAATCACACAACCCAAATAGAAACATCACAGCCAACCAAAATATAACTTTTGGGGACCCAAGCCTTTTTAGCCTTGCTCCTAATGGTTGGATTTCTACTAATTAGAGAGGTGAAGGCTACTTCTTTTTCTTTAGGCTTATATCCTATGTCGGCCTTGTAATAAATGGTCCTTTGGTCCCTAAGAATCATATCAAGATATTTGGACCCATTTGTAAACTTTTCTAAACATGCATGTAAATCACCTATTTTTATAGAGAGAGGGCTGATTTTTATAGAGAGAGAATGATCAGAATATAAGCATTAACCCTCTCAACCACCCCAAGCCCTCTTTTTATAGAGAGAGGGTTGATTTTTCCGTTGGTCGATCGTGCCAATGGCTTCCGACGGCGAATCCGCAGAGATACGTAGCCACCGGGCCTAACGGTAGCTCGATCGATCCGATCGATTACTTCATCGGCCGACCGATCACTTCCATCGATCGATGAAGCGACGATCAGTGATCCCCGCATGGAGTCGAGTGAGACTCCATTCTGTGCCCGGGTTCAACTTGATCAGTCGACTGCCACTGTTTGGCAGTCGACTGATGGTGACATCAGTCGACTGCCACGACTAGGCAGTCGACTGTTCGTCAGCTTTTCAGCCTGACTCAGTCGAGCACCCTATCAATCGACTGCTACATCGTATCAGTCGACTGATACTCTTCAAGTATGAATAATTCATACTTGAATTGATTCCCTAGACCTAGACTCAACCTTCTAGCTCTTTCTTAAGCCTTGCACCTCCAGGATCCCTCCGAGTCCACGACTTGTTCATCCTTTGTGCTTACTTCCAAGAGCTTCCTTCGGTTTTGTCATGTCTTTTGGGTGTCCCTTTGCCAAAGTGCGCTTGGACTTTACGCCGCCAAGACTACATGCTTGGACTTACGCTGCCAAGCCTTGCCTTTGGACTTCCTTTGCCAAGGTCCTCTTAGACTTTATGCTGCCAAGACTACATGCTTGGTCTTATGCTGCCAAGCCTTTCCCTTGGACTTCTCTTGCCAAGATCTCACTTGGACTTCGCCTTTACCAAGTCTTCATACTTGGATTTTCCTGTCACTTAAATATGTTCACAATTAGAACATAAAGTATTGCCTAACTTAGATGATTATCCAAATATCAAAACATATAAATACTTGGGGCATTGTTGCACCAACATTAAATTGATTTTGTATATTCCTAAGGGTCTTTTCCATTTTCTCAAGCCTTGACCTCAAGACTTAATTTTCTAGCTCTAATTGTCCAATTTTTTATTTTTCATCTATTCTTTGGACATTGTTCTATTTCTTAGGCATATGCCTACCCTTCTTAGGGTTAATGCCTAAATGGTCTTCTACTTTCCTAATGGCTTTCCTAGGTAGGATTTTTCTAGGGACATTAGTCCCAAATTTCTCCTTAGTTCTAAGGTCGACATGTTTAGCCCCTAAACAAAAGTGTCTACTATTTCTAACATGCTCTTTATGATAAATAACAAGATTGCTAACATTGTTTCTAGGATGATTTTGATAACTAATTGAAGAAGAAACATACTTAAAAGTTACCTTAGGGTTTGCCTTAGCTCCCCCTACATGAGTAGCTCCTTCTTGAGTCTTTTTCCTCCCCCTAGGGCATTGCCTCTTATAATGCCCTTTTTGTTGACATCTGAAGCAAATGATGTGGTCTTTGCTTTTAATTATTGGGGGACCGGCATCCTTGACCTTTGGTACCGATTGAGGCTTCTTGACCTTCTTTGGGCACTTGCTCTTATAGTGTCCGGCTTCCCTACACTCAAAGAAAATTATATGAATCTTATTTTGAACTAAATTGCTTGAGTTACCTAGGTCAATGGTGGTGGTTTGGACTTCTTCTTCTTCTTCTTCTTGACCGGAGGTAGATGGTTCATGTTCTTCTTGCTCCAACATTGAGGATGATCTAATATCCTCCCCCTCAATCCTAGAGGTGGAGGCTTCTTCCACCTTTTCTTCCTCTTCTGATCCGGATCTGGATGTTGATTCTCTATCAACTTTCGAATCCTCACATGCTTGTGAGGATGATTTGCTTGCTTCTTCGGTCTCCTTCGATTGAGCCGATGAGCATTCCTCTTCTTTCTCTTTTTCTTGGACCGGTGATGGGTTTTCATAATGTTTTGCCAATTTGCTCCATAGCTCCTTGGCGTCTTTACAATCCCCTATCTTAATCAAAATGTCATTAGGGATTACATTAAGTAACATACCCATTACCTTATTATTGATGTTGTAGTATCGGAGTTGTTCTTGGCTCCAATTCTTCTTCTTGAGTTTTCTTCCTTCTTCATCCTTTGAAGTGTCGAAATCTACTACAACACTAATCCAATTGTCAAAATCGCACATAAGAAAGTCCATCATTCTACCTTTCCAATATGCGAAATCTTTGCGGTCGAAGGATGATGGAATGTTGATGTCGTCACCCAATCTTTCTTGAAGATCCATCTTCTTCCCTCTAGCGTGCTCCCTCGACTGTGAAGCCGGTGAAGAGCGGCCCGCTTTGATACCAATTGTTAGGACCTCGATGGCTGCTAGAGGGGGGTGAATAGCATTGTCGCTTGTCGATGGATTACGATCGCATGCTTGCTACAATTCGATTAGTGAGTAGCGAAATAATAACAAAAATAATAACACGAATACAAGCACACAAACACAACACCAAATATAACGTGGTTCGGAACTGAATGGTTCCTACTCCACGGATTGGGCTCAAATGAGCCCTAGCGATGTCAATCACACACCACTACTCAATAACTCCTTCTCGAAATAATCCAGAGGTGGAGAAACCTTGTACAAGTGATTACTCTAAGTAACAGAATGAAAAACAGGAAAATATTAATGAAATACAATAAAAGAAGTAAAGAACACTTTACAAAAACTCTTTTGGAAGCTTGCTTGTTGATTGCCTTGGACTAGCCTTGAAGACCCTGATTTGCACCAGCAAATCGCTCCAAATCATCCAAGAAAACCAGTGTCAAAAACCTCCTCCATGAGCTCCCTTTAAAGCTTCTCCTTGGGATGGATTCCACCTAACAGTTGACTGATTGGGACCATCAGTTGACTACCCCTATAATCGTTGTCTCACAACGGCATGAACCACGTCAGATAAGTCCAACGTATAGACCATCAGTCGACTGATCATGCCTTCACTCGACTGCCAAACCCTAACAGTCGACTCGGGAACCTTCTATGCTCGAATTCTCGACCATCAGTCGACTGATATCCATATCGGTCAACTGCTCAGCGCAATGATCATTGCCCAAGCGATCGTCATTGCCCATGCCGATCGTCCAATGTTGGCAATTAACTGTTAGGCTAATTCCTGCAGTCGAACTCCCATTGACTCACACCAGTCGACTGACAATAATATCAATCGACTGATAACCTCATCCATGAGGTTTTAACCCCAAGTATGGTGTCCCCATACTTGCTAGACCACCCTTAGCCTAGACCTAAGTCTTCTAGCCACCTCCATCAGCCTCATGCCTATCGGATCCCTCCAAGTCATCCATGACTTGTTCATCCATACGCTAGCCTTCAGGTGCTTCCATCAGCTATTGTCATGCTAATGTGGTCTACACCGCCAAGGCACATTGGGCTTACGCTGCCAAGACTCCGCTTGGACTTTACGCCACCAACCATTGGACTTATGCTGCCAAGACTCCACCCTTGGACTTTACGCCGCCAATATTCCCCTTGGACTTCTCGATTGTCAAGACTCAAGCTTGGACTTTCCCTTGCCAACCCATGTTAGACTTTCCATGTCAAGACCCATACTTGGACTTTCCCTTGCCAAGACCCATGCTTGGACTTTCCTTTGCCAAGACCCATGCTTGGACTTTCCATGCCAAGACTCAATCTTGGACTTTCCATGTCAAGTACACAAGACTTGGACTTTTCCCCTGACAATGGTCAAACCATCGTCAAACATCAAATATGACCTAGGTTGATTTCACCAACAATCTCCTCGTTCAGTTACATTGCTCTAAGCATAAAATTATACGTAGACTGGAGTGGATCACTAACAATCTCCCCCTTTTTGATGTTTGACAAAAACACCCTTGAGTTAGGCCCCTAACTCAAATTCCCTTACCAATTTCCCAAATTGGTAATTATAACATTCTCCCATTAATTCTCCCCCTTTTTGACATACATCAAAAAGATTCTCCCCAAGGAGGTCAATGTCTCATATCCCAATGAGATCTTACAATCTCCCCCTTGGTCCATAAACATCTAGGATGCCTACAATCTTCCTAGTGATAAGTCTCATATCACTTAAGAGAGGCAATCCTACAAACTCTCCCAATTTTCAAATTAGGCATCTCAAATTCCCATTTCGTCTCCTCATGAGGAAAAATACATCCATCATCCCATGATGGATATCTCCCCCTAAAGGCTTACTCCCCTGTGGCCATTGCACCAACAATGTACTCGGGAAGTCCCTAAGCCTATAGGCACTCTAAACCATCAAAAATAAGGTCCAAAGTTCAACATTGAACTTTCCCACACCTTAAAATTGATACATCACCCTAACAACTCTCCTAATCCATATCCAATGGATTTTCACCCTTTCCAATGCTTTCCAAAGTATATCCTAGGGTTATGAGCAGTTAGGGAACCTTAACATAGCTGAAACATGGGCTAAACATCCTTGTTTACCTGAAATCATCTCTAGCAGTCGACTCTATCAGTCAATAGTCGACTGTCCTACCCATCAAGCGGTAGTCGATTGATAACTGAAATTTTTGAATTTCAGTTATCAAAATAGAATTTCAAAAATGCATAAGTAATTATACGTAACTTGAAAAATCATGAAAATTCATATGTATAATACTTATTACGCTAGCCTAGTAGCATTTTGCATAAGAAAGGTGAATATCAAGATGCTAAGGAGCTATGGAGCAAGCTAGCCAAGCTCCATGAAGAGCCCGCACCGGTCTAAGATAAGGAAGAAGAGGAGTGTTCATTCTCTCAAGCTCAAGAAGAAGAAAGTACATCATCATCTCAAGAGCTTGTAGAGTCGGAAGTTGAGAGGTGCTCAACATCCGAAGGAGAAGAGGTAGAAGAAGTAGAAGAAGTCTCCACCTCTAGGATTGAGGGGGAGCAGAGATTTTCCATGCTGAAGCAAGAAGAACATGAACCATCTACCTCTAGTCAAGAAGAAGAGGAAGTCCAAAATTCCCCTATCATGGAAGGTAACTCAAACATTGTAATTAAAAATAAGAATCACATGTTGTATCGAGAAGCATCGCTAGAGGGGGGGTGAATAGCGAGCTTTAAAAAGTTTCTTTTCATTTCGAAATACGAGCAGTACAGCAGAAAGTAAAATAGTAGAAAATAAATAGACACTTTATTTTTACTTGGTTCACAACCCAATGGTTGCTACTCTAAGGTTGCACGATCCTTGACCGCGTACGAAGGAGCAATTCACTATAGAGTCTCCTCCTCGTTGGAGGTAGGAGACAACGACCACAAAAACCGAGAGACAAAAACTCAAGGATGAGGCAACATGCCTATCTCACCTCATTTCGATGAAATCTCCGATTACAAATTAAACTGAATAAGAAACAAACTAAAACTACCAACGAATATGAATTTGAGATGAAGAGCTTATCGTCGGTGTGTTGGCGTCATAGTGTCATCGTCAAAGCGTAGTGTTGTTGGAGCACTTGGGAGCAATGAATTGATGATCTAGGGTTCGAGTCCTCCCTTCCTTTTATAGACTTGTGCCTTAGAATAAGTCTAGATCCAAATTCTCAATTTATGGAACTTATCATGAGGTGGCATCTTATCTTATCGCGAAGTGGCGGCGTCAAACGTTATCCTTTTTGACCTAGCACACAAGGATGATTCATCGCCATCAGTCGACTGATGTACTTCATCAATCGATTGACATCAGTCGACTGCCAGCATAGTCACTTCCCTGTAGCAAAGAGTTAGCATGAAAAATGGTAAATGCGATGATTTCTTACCGTCCGATCTCGACCAAGACCTTCCACTGGAAGTCTTAGTCGAATCGCCGCCTAGGGTCGTCCCTGTACAGAGGACACAACCCTACCATCTCTCTTTGCACTCGTGCTTACCTCTGGTTCTTTATGACCTGTCGCTTTACTTCCGATCTTCACCTGGGTTCTTTGACTCTCATAAAGTTCTCCCGATGTCACCCGACCACCACGGTTTCTCAACTCGGGATTCTTCGGGTGTCGCTGACCTTCGGTTTAGCTTAACTATTTCCTGCACACTTAATTCAGCTCATGAGATAACAATATGACCTTAACTTTGGATCTTTGTCATAATCAAAACCTAGGTTCGATTATCTGGTGCCCTTGCACCAACATCACATAATATGTTTTGAGTGTAGGAAGCAAGGACACTACAAGAGCAAGTGTCCAAAGCGAGTCAAGAAGACTCAACCGACATCAAAAGTCAAGGACAAGTCAAAGGATGCCAGAGCCCCAATAATTAAGAGCAAGGAGCATGTGATGTGTTTCAAGTGCCAACATCAAGGTCACTATAGAAGTCAATGCCCTAGGGAAAGACAACCTAGTAAGGGCAAAGGAGGAGCATCACATGTAGAGGGAGCTAAGAGAAATCCTAAGGTATATTCCAATAATGCTCTTCATTTACGTAATAATCAAAAGCATGCTAGGAGTAATTTTAATTCTCTTGCAATTGTGCATAATCATGAAAAACATGCTAGAAATAGGTCTTATTGTTTAGGGGCTAAATCATATAAAATTATGACTAAGGATAGTTCTAGAACCACTAACCTTAAAACAATTATACCTAAGAAAGTCATTAGGAAGGTAGAGAACCACTTAGACATTAACCCTAAGAAGGATAGGCATATGCCTAAGAGGAGGAACAATGCCCAAAGAATAGATGAAAAATCAAATATTGGAAAATTAGAGTTAGAGAACCAAGCCTTGAGGTCATGGCCTGAGAAATTAGAAAAGACCCTTAGGAAGATGCAAAATCCAATTCAAGGGTCAAATGAACAAAATATAAGGTCTAGGAGGCAAGAGCCATCTAGGGGCAAGAAAGGTTTGGGTCACAAACCTAAGCCCAAGGAGACCTATCATAGTGTTCCATTCGATTATGGAACCATCCATAGGTCTAGGAAAACCAAGGTTTCTAAGGAAGTTATCCCTAAGATTAACCATGGTAGCTGCCTAGTGGCCAAGGTTTCTATGAAACCTAGGAAAGCCACTAAGAAGGTCACAAGGGAAGTTATCCCTAGAGTTGACCTAGGCAAAACCCAATTGACCAAGGCTTCCAAGCCTAAGCGGGTCATTAGGAAGGTACTAAGGGAGGATACCCCTAGTAAGTACCTAGTAAACCCAAGGAGCTCCAATAGGTATTGGATTCCTAGGAGCATGATTCCATCATGCTAAATGGGTTAGGTTGTGTCAACCTTGAATTGATGGGTAGTTAACCTAACCATAGCAAAGTTAGCACTTTAGGTTATTTCCAAGGTTATTGGATACTTTGGAAATGAGGGTTGAATTTATATTCTAAAGGATTTTAGGATGTGCCAATTAAATTTGAGAAGTTTGAAAAATCAATCAAAATTGGCACAATTAGGTTTAGAGGTCATGGTGTGCCATTTTGGATTTTTGGCACACTTGGGAAATTGATCTATTATGGCAATTAGATTTAAACTTTAGGTATTTTTATACCTTGATATTGTAAAATTGTCATGCTTATGTTTGTCATATATCATGTCATGTCATCATGCTTCATATTAATCATTTAAAATGTCATGATAATGTTTAGATTTTTATGTCATGTATATTTAGGTTTATTTATATGCCATGACATATTTAGGATTATTGGCACATGTCTTTATTTATGCTATCATTTTATGTCATAATCATCATTCATGCATTTAGGATTAATGAAAATTGATTTTAAAACTATGGCATAATTTGAAGTCTCATGTATAAGGGAATCAAATAGAGTTGCCTAGAAAAATACATGAGACCTTAGATTAGGAAGAACAAAAACCCACATCTCACATTAAATAGACTTATATGTGTTTTCATACACCTTAGACACATGTGAGATGCTAGGAAATGAGTTAAGTTCATATGCTTATTTAGTACATCATATTGAACTTAGAACTCATTAAGTAATAATGATGGATCATGGAGAAAGTTAATGTGCAAGTCATGTGCATTGAGCCCATAGATCATGGTCCAATATAAGGTTTTAAAATCATTTCAAAATCATTTTGAAAAATGGTGAAGTCTATCTTTTGATAGCAATCACTATTGATGAAGTTGATACAAAGTAGACTCAAAACATTGAAATTATCTTTGATTTTGAACCTTGTATCAATCTCACTATTTAATGAGTATCTTATTTTTCAAATATTTTTCACCCATTGTATCTAACATAAGTATTATACATATGAATTTTCATAATTTTTTAAATTATATATAATTACTTATGAATTTTTGAAATTAAATTTTTGAACTTGATTTCTGCACAGTGCATAAAGCAAATGATTGCCACATTGGGCAGTCGACTGGCGATAAGGGCAGTCGACTGGTTGCTGACCGAGTCGACTGCCAAGGATGATTTCAGATAAACAAGGTTGTTTAGCCCATGTTTCAGCCATTTTAGACTACCCTAATTGCTCCTAACCCTAGGGTATGCTTTGGAAAGCATTGGAATGGCAAAAATTCATTGGAAATGGATTAGGAGAATTGTTTAGGGTGAGAATCGAATTTTAAGATGCGTGAAAGTTCAAGTTTAAACTTTTTGCCCTTATTTTTGATGGTTTAGTGTTCCTATAGGCTTAGGAACTACTCTCCAAGGACATTGTTGGTGCAATGGTCAAGAGGGAGCAAGCCTTTAGGGGGAGGTTATTCATCATGGGATGATGGATGTATATTCCTTAAAGGGGGAGACATGAAGAGTTTTGGAAACCCTCATTGTGATCACCAAAGGGGGAGAATTAGAGAAGTCATGATTGTCTCTCATTTAGTGATATGGGACTTATCACTAGGAAGAGTGAAGGCATCCTAAATGTTTTTGGACCAAGAGGGAGATTGTAAGATCTCATTAGGATATGAGACATTGATACCCTTGGGGAGAGCCTTTTTTATGTATGTCAAAAAGGGGGAGAATTATGAGATTTGATAGCTTGATTTATATGGCTTAGCTCAAGGGTTTTGTCAAACATAAAAAAGGGGGAGATTGTTGGTGCAATCAGCGCAGGTCACGATTGACTAAACTAGAGTTTAACTCGAGCAGTATTTTGATGTTCGACAAAATATATGACAATATAATTATCATTGATATTCAACAAACGTATGACAATGTGATTGTCATGGAAATTCCAAGCAAGGGTCTTGGCAATGGTAAAGTTCAAGCATGGGTCTTGCCAATGGTAAAGTCCAAGTCATGGGTACTTGGCATGGAAAGTCCAAGCATGGGTACTTGACAATTGGAAAGTCCAAGCATGGGTCTTGGCATTTGGAAATTCCAACATGGAGTTGGCAAGGGAAGTCCAAGGGGGTGATATTGGAGGCGTAAAGTCCAAGTTATAGTCTTGGCGGTATAAATCCAATGTTTGGCGCGTAAAGTCCAAGCGTGTATCTTGGC
This sequence comes from Wurfbainia villosa, assembly GCA_025175895.1. Taxonomy (NCBI): domain Eukaryota; kingdom Viridiplantae; phylum Streptophyta; class Magnoliopsida; order Zingiberales; family Zingiberaceae; genus Wurfbainia; species Wurfbainia villosa. Next base: position 19,222,084 of record CM046004.1, on the reverse strand, counting down.
TACGTAAGCCCAAATATACCTGTGTGGTGTAGACCTAGTTAGCATGACAATAGCCGATGGAAGCACCTGAAGTCTAGCATATGGATGAACAAATCATGGATGACTTGGAGGGATCAATAGACATGAGGCTGATGAAGGTAGCTAGAAGACTTAGGTCTAGGCTAAGGGTGGTCTAGTAAGTATGAGGAGATCATACTTAAGGTAAACCACATGTTTAAGGTTTAGTAGTCGCTAGGGTTATGGACCAGTCGACTGGTCAAGTGTTTTGACACTTGGTAGGCGAGTCGAATCTGAGTAATCGCTTGGGATTATGACCAATCGACTGGTCGGGAGTCGACTGATGCTCGACTGTGGCCATGTGGTCTTGGCAGTCATCTGCCAGCTTTGGGGAGTCGACTGGCCAGGAGTCGACTGCCATGGAGGGAAGTCGACTGCTATTTGCGACCATGAGCACAGAAAGTTCTATAGTCGACTGACGGAGCAGCAGTCGACTGCTAGGGTTTTGCAATCAATTGATGAGCTATCCATTGGAGTTTTTTCAGTGTGGATTAAGTCGTTGTCTAACAACAACTACAGCAGCAGTCGACTACTAGGTATGGGCAGTCGATTGCTAAGCGAAAATCAGCCCGAGTTACAACTTTATAAGGAGCTCGAAGAGGAGGATTTTGGCCATGGTCCTTGAGGCGATTTGAAGGAGAATTGCTGTTGCATTCCAGACCTTCAAGGAATTTCACAAGCAACCAAAGATCAAGCATTCTTTGTAAAGTTTTCTTTACTTGTATTTCATTGTATTTTCTTGTATCTCTTATATTACTTTTGTAATCACTTGTATAAGGTTTCTTCACCTCTGGATTGTTCAGAGAAGGAGTTTAATAGTGGTGGTGTGCATCACTAAAGCTCACTTGAGCTTGACTCGTGGAGTAGGAATCCTAAGGTTCCGAACCACATTATATCGCTTTGTCATTTGTGTTTGTGTGCATGTTTTGTTTTGTTTTTACTATTATATATATTCCACTGCGCATAACAAGTTTTGTAAACGAATGCGATGAATTCCATCAAGCGACACAAAATGCTATTCACCCCCTCTTGCGCGACCATCGATTCTCAACACTAAGCCTTCTAGCCACCTCCATCAGCCTCACGCCTATCGGATCCCTCCAAGTCATCCATGACTTGTTCATCCATACTCTAGCCTTTAGGTGCTTCCATCAGCTATTGTCATGCTAACCGGGTCTACTTTGCCAAGGTACATTTGGACTTATGCTGCCAAGACACACGCTTGAACTTTATGCCGCCAAACATTGGACTTTATGCCGCCAAGACTATAGCTTGGACTTTACGCTGCCAATATCACACCCTTGGACTTCCCTAATGCCAAGTATCTATACTTCGACTTTCACCGCCAAAGTTCACCTGGACTTTACGCCGCCAAGACTACTGAAGGGAGAAACTTCGCTTTCCACTTCAACTTGGTCGCTTGTGCATGGCGATCCTATCTACGTCCCCAGATTAAAAAAAATTAATCCTTGACGAAGACGGATTACCCAAGCAACCGATCCATCATCGTGCTATTCGATTAGAGTGGTCTCTTGAACAAACTTGTTGTTCAAGCAACCTAACTCTTTTCCTCGATTAGCCGCAGAATAGATGATATACGGATCGCCAATTTTTGTGTTTATCTTCGGGGTCCATTATCATACAATTGTAAACAATCACATACATAATACAAAAGAACAAAAGAAAACTAAAACAATAATTATACCTCTTGATCTTCTATTGTATGACCTATCCTCTTCTTGGACGTTGTGTTGGCAACGATCCTCCAAGAATTGAAGCCACCTAGATCTCGTTCTTCCCTACCTTGCTCGCTCCAAACAAAGGGAAGATAACTGAACCCTTCTTCTCCTATCTAGTGCCGACCACCAAGCTCCCAGCTTGGTTGTTGCCGCCGGCCAAGGAGAGGAAGAAGGAAGAGTGGGCGCCGGCTAAGAGAGGTTTCTTGTTGCCGCCGGCCAAAGGAGAGAAAGAGAGGGAGGAGCCACCGACCAAGCTAGAGAGAGAGAGGGAGGCACCGCCCAAAACAAGGGCCAAACCCTAGGTTGTGTTGCTACCGCCCACAAGGAGAAGCCAAAACCTAAGTTGCCACCCAAGCCAACTCCAAAACCCTAAACCACAACTCTCCATTCGTGTTCTCTTGCCGCCCAAGCTTTGAAATCTATTTATAGATTTCGTTCAAGCCTCCTTTTAATCGTGTCCATTGGATCTAGGCTTCATGAGGGTTTTAATAGGATACAATAGGAACCATGAGGAGGAGTTGGATCCAGCCCACATAAAATCCGATCCATTAATGATAATCCATTCCACTAGAGGATTATCATTGATCTACCTCACCAACCCCCATAAGTTAATATGAGCTCCATATATTATATGTACATTTTCTCCCCGTGTTTAAGATCTCGAATGTCCGCCGATTAATTAATTTACTGACCATTAATTAATCAACATCTAATTTCCATGAGTAGTACCACTCAACCTTTTCAACATCTAATTGGTCCAGAGTTGCATCATCACTATGACGGGCGGGAAGAGGCGCTTCGAGGACATTTACAAGCTTTTCAACCTTGAGAACAATTCTCAAGCTTCTAAGCTAGTCCATGAAGCTCGGCCCAGTCAATTTATTTGAATCCAAAATGGAACGCAAATTCAAACACATCATGATCAATATATTAACTTAGAAATACAAAACGAGCATATATGAGAAAGATGATTTTTAAAAATGCATCAATATACATTTATAAATCCCATTCATTTTTCGAATTCAAAAACCCTTAAAATCACTTCGGGAGATCGTAGGTCCATCTCCGAATGGGCTGATATCCATCATAGATAAGAACAACCTTGGAGTGAGTCCAACAAGCCATTCTTAGCTATGATGGTGGGTATCAAGTATACCGATTACATATCATGTATATGTAACTATCACAATGTGCTATCAACTAATTGAATGTTTACACATACATTGGGTTGTTAACACATTAACAAGTATGCATCATATGCATAGCACCCAACTTCACCTCTCTTCACATCGACCTTGGAGTGAGTCCAACAAATCGATGCTCCAAGTTAAAGCCGACCCATTAATCGCGAAATAGTTTTAATATTGTTAGGCGCATTCAACCAATTGGGCTTGGAGTGAGTCCAACAACCCAAACTAACGATTGACCTCGACTCTTACCATATTAGAGTTAAACTATTCCAATGATTTGAACATGTTCAGTTTGAGCGCTTGGAGAGAGTCCAACAACCCAAACAAGAAACAGAACTCTGGTTCTAACCATATTAATGGAAGGTGTAGGCTTTAATATTGATTAAGGGTTTTTATGTCTCATCCTCTTTGCATGCAAATAACTATTATCTACATGGCATGGCATACATGGCATACATCTACATGTCACGACACGCATGGCATAATGTTATGCATCTAATGCAATTACATGGCATACAATTATGTCATGTATATAATTTCCTTATATGTCATAACTATTTATGGAAATAAAATATGTTTAAGATTTGATTCTCCAAATCAAATCATAATTAAATTAGGAAACAAATTTCCAAATCTAATCACATATTTTATTCATGGAATTATTTGATTAAGGAAAATCTATTTAGGAAACCAATTTCCTAAATCTTTAAAACTACTTATGGAAATCAAATATTTTAAGATTTGATTTCCCAAATCAAATCATGATTAAATTAGGAAACAAATTTCTAGAATCTAATCAAATATTTTATTTATGGAAAATATAAATTTCCATAAATACTTCCAACTTTCCAAAAGTGGAAGATTTCCATAAATACTTCTAGACTTTCCAAAATTGAAAAATTTCCATAAATACTTCTAAATTTCCAAAATTTAGAAAACTTCCAGAAATACATTATGACTATCGAAAACCATTTTTATGATTATGTCGAAACACAACTCGCTCGATACCATCGTTGGGTTTCCGATCACAAGGCAGTGTGTGTTCGATCATGTTTCGTAAACATGAGCACAGCGGAAGCAATAAAATAATAAATACTCCTATTTATTACAACACACGCATGCTATTACAACAAGTGTAGACATAACCGTAAATTAAAATTGCAATAAAAGGAAATTAAATTACGTTATACCTTCCGTATGACGTGTAGCGGGAACGGCATCAACCGGAACGATCCTCGTAAGAATCGTCTCTATCCGTATCCACGCCGAGCTCCTCGGGATGACTTCGCTAAGTCACGAGCTTCGTCTTCGTACGGGTTACTAGCCTCGTGTTGAAGACGACGTGATCGAGAGATGATCACGATCCGAATCCAAATTCGGATCCAAAACGAGTTCTCAAAACTCGCTTCTCCGGAGAGGTATTCGTCAACCGTTTGACGAATCCTTCATCCTCCACCTCAGAGGATTACCGGAGATCAAATCCCCTGTATGTTAACCGCTGTCGGAGCACTAACCGTCATCCAAACGACGCTCCGACGAGAGGAGGAGAAGCTGTCCAGAAAACTGGACAGCTTGGTGGAGGAGTAGGCGCCGGCCAAAACAAGGAGAGAAAAGCCTCACCTTGATGCCAAACCTATAGGAGATCACCGGAGGGTCGCCGGAGGTTCACCGGCTGGAGCTTGGACGCCGGCAAGGGTCTTGGACGGCGGCACAAAGCTGGGCACCGAAATCACCAAGGAGGTGGGCGGCAACTATGTTGGGCGGCCAAGGTTTAGGGTTTTGGATGATTAGGGTTTAACAATCCCTTAAGCCCACTTTTATAGAGAACTAATTCTCTTAATGGTTAATGGATCATATTCATAAAGCCCGTTAACCCGCTCCATTAAGATAAGTTAAAATAAACCAAACCATGATGGTTTATTTTAAGTTAAAACGAACCGAACCAACTTTTGGTTCATTCGTTTAAAATAAACCAAACCCTTTGGTTTATTCTTATCCATTGGATTAGAACCAAACCATTTTGGTCCATCCATTACGTCTTCATAAGACGCAGCCCATCCACGCTTCCATTGCGACTGAAACGATTTCATGCTCGCTTTATGTTTGGTCCAACCAAACCTAGTTTCTCTCGGTCTGAGAATCCAATTCTCAAGCTCGTTTTAAATCATTTGGATTACACTCGTTGTGCGTGTGACCAAATAGGTTCTCGGTTTATGTTGGCCGTCTATAATTAACCATTAATTATAGAACGATCATGAGTGGCACCTAGTAGTACATCATGATCCCCAATTAACCGAAAAGATCAACGGTTGATCGTAACTATTTACGAAACCCTTCAAGAGCTTCGAATGAATCGTGCCCCATTCCCTTCACTCATCTTATACCCACTTGGTTCGGACATGGTCTATTGTGTCACCTCACTAGTCGACTACGTCACACCTAGCCCAAGTATCATTTCCTCGTCCTACGGATTCTAGTTACTCCACATGTATCGAAGAGTACTTTACTCTAAACATGTAATGCTTTGGCCAAAGACTTTAGTAACAATCCGACGAGAGGCCATGGGTATACATCTCCTCGCAAGGAGTGGTGAATCCTTTATAGGCTATTCAAACACCTTGATCACTCGACTTATACCCAATCATCCGGGTCCACATCTCCTTAGAGATGTTTGCTTAAGATGTCAAAGCATAAGTCTCCATGATCAAGATGACTTGAATACCGCAAGTCAAAGGAACATCGCACTTAAGCCAGAAGAACTTCATTGACATATCTATATATGCAGAGAACCATATGAAGTCTTACAATTTGGTCACTCCAATGAACTAGTTACCATAACTAGCATCCACGATTAACTCCGGACATCACAATGTCTCCAGCCAGTGAGAATCAGCTGCTTGGATACACCAAGGAGTATACCTCGTGCTAGTCTCGACAGAATTGATGGTGTCCAAATCCATCAATTCATCAACTAGGGATAATTCCGATACATCACAATTACACATGTAGAGATACTCACTAGTTGTGATCCAATCACAAATTCTCTCATGCTGTGAATCGTATCGTGGACATTCAGTAAATGAGTTTAAGATCCAATCAAATACATTAAACATGTATACTCAAATAGTGAATCTTCATTTATCATATAAATGGTTCATACATAAGGCGATTGCCTTAGGACATCTCTCATATATTACTAACAGACTCTTGGCCTAATGCCAATCGCTACGGTATCCAATACCATAAGCTCTAACATGACCCTCAAACTTACTTTGAGGTAATGCTTTAGTCAAAGGATCCGCTAAGTTCCTTTCAGTGGGAATTTTCTCGATTTGTATTTCGTTCCTACTGATGATCTCTCTGATAAGATGATAGCGGCGAAGCACATGTTTGGATCATTGATGAGACCACATCAAGTTCATAGATGACCTTATTGATCCAAACCGCTTCCTTTGCTGCTTCCAAAGCTGCAACGTATTCTGCCTTAGTGGCAGAATCCGCTATAGTGTCAAGCTTGGAACCTTTCCAACTTATTGCGCCTCCATTCTAGGTGAATACATACCCAGACTAAGACATGGAATCATCCTTGTCTTTCTGGAGTTGGCATCCGTATACCCACGTATCACCATGTACCCTTCTCCATATATTAGGAACACATCCTTAGTTCTTCTCAAGTACTTAAGGATCGTCTTAACAGCCGCCCAATGATCCATTCCTGGATCAGACTAGTATCTGCTCGTGACACTCAGAGCATACGATACATCGGGCCTCTTACATAACATATCATACATGATAGATCCTATTGCGGATGCATAGGGAATCTTACTCATGCAAATCCTCTCGTCTTCTGTGCGCGGACACATAGACTTCGAAAGGTGTACCCCATGCCTGATGGGTAGGAAACCTTTCTTGGATTCCGACATGCTAAACCTCTTTGCACTTTTCGGTCTATATATGTAGATCGCGAAAGACCAAGCAACCGTTTCGATCTATCTCTATAGATCTTAATCCCAAGGATGTAGGTTGCTTCTCCCAGGTCTTTCATGGAGAATGTCTTGGATAACCAAACCTTAACTGACTATAAGATTGACACATCGTTTCCTATAAGTAATATGTCATCGACATACAATACTAGGAATACGACTGCACTCCCACTAACCTTCTTGTACACACAAGGTTAAATGCGATTTTGTGAGAAATCAAACTTTTGATCGTCTCATCAAAATGGATATTCCAGCTCCTGGATGCTTGCTTCAATCCATAAATGGATCGTCGCAACTTGCATACCTTGGTTTTATCAACTGATGTGAAACCCTCAGGCTGTATCATATACACGTCCTCGAGCAGGTTTCCATTAAGGAAAGCTGTTTTCACATCCATCTGCCATATCTCATAATCATAATGAGCCGCTGTGGCCAGGAGCATCCGAATGGATTTAAGCATAGCTACAGGCGAATAGGTTTCGTCATAATCAACACCTTGCTTTTGACGATATCCTTTCGCCACCAATCTAGCCTTATAGGTAATCACATTACATCCATGTCGGTTTTCTTCTTGAAAACCCACTTGCACCCTATAGGCTTTATGCCTTCAGTGGGTCAACCAAGTTCCAAACTTGGTTTTCATACATGGAATCCATTTCACTTCATGGCACCAAGCCACTTATCCCTTTCTCGAACTTGTCAAAGACTTCTTCATAATCGTAGGCTCTCATCATCAATGAGTAACACGTCGCTCGATTCACTTACGAGAAATCCATATCTCTCGTGAATATTGCGGTTCTACCAGATCTACGAAGATGTGGTGTTACAATAGGTCCAAATTGATTGCTCATCACTATGAGTTGCCTACCGCTGTATGCTTCACCGTGTATCTCATCAATGTCTATTTGAGTCTCTCGAGCCTCCTCAAGCTCGACGACACTCCCAATCGCTTTCTTGCAAGAGAAACTCTTTCTAGAAACACAAAGATGCCTTGAAACAAACACCTTTGTTCCACATAGATGATAGAATTGGTAACCCCTTGTTTCCTTAGGGTATCCAATAAATAGACATTTATCGACTTAGCATCCAATTTGTCCGATACACGCTTTACATAAGGTGATAACCCCATATCTTCAAGTAAGATACATGAGGTTTCTTACCATTCCATATCTCATATGGAGTAGTCGAGACTACCTGTAGGCATTCTGCTTAACAAGTAAACAAATATGTCAAGTGCATAACCCCAAAAGGACTTGGGAAGAGTCGCATGATTCATCATTGACCGACCATGTCCAACAAGGTCCTAAGCTACGCCTCGTGATACACCATTATGCTTGGTGTATAGGGCGGAGTCCATTGAGACAATATGCCATTGTCTCTTAGATAATCAAGAAACTCTTGACTTAAGTATTCACCACCTCGATCCGATCGAAGTATTTTAATACTCTTGTCATGTTGTTTCTCTACTTCATTTCTGAATTCTTTGAACCTTTCAAAGGCTTCATACTTGTGTTTCATCAAGAACACATACCCAAACCGTGAGTGATCATCGGTGAAGGTAATGAAGTAGCTATAGCCTCCTAAAGATTGAGTTGACATAGGTCCATATACATCACTATGTATTAGGCCTAGCAACTCTCCCACTCGTTCACCTTTTCCCGTAAAAGGTAACTTAGTCATCTTGCCTTTTAAGCATGATTCGCATGTATTGTATGAATCCAATTCAAACGATTCCAGAATTCCACATCGGTGTAATTCGGACATGCGTTTCTTACTTACATGGCCAAGATGACAATGACACATATAGGAGTCTATTTGATTATCCTTTCGAGCACGCTTGTTGCTCGCTTCGATATTGCAAATGTCACTGGATACGTCCAACGTATATACACCATTGCTTAAAGTTCCAGTCCCATAAAGAACCCCATTCAAAGTTATGTAACAACAATTGTTACTAAAAGTCAAATGGAACCCATTTCTATTTAGACAAGAAATAGAAATGATGTTCTTTATCAACGAAGGAACATACAAGCAATTGTCCAGTTCTAAGACAAGTCCTACAGGGAGTTCCAACAAATACGTTCCGATGGCGAGTGCAGCAACCGTTGCTCCATTCCCAACACGTAAATTTGACTCTCCCCTTTGACGAGTCTTCTTCTATTCCTTAGCCCATGTATGTCATTACATATATGTGAGCCACACCCAGTATCAAATACCCAAGTGTCTGAGGAAATAGAATGACAATCAATAAAGAAGATTTCTGAAGAAGATGGGGCATCCGATGCCTTATCCTTCTTCACGAACTCAAGATAAATCTTGTACTTTCTTCACAAATGGCTCTCCTTGCCATAATGATGGCAAGTTTCCTTTTGTGCTAGTTCTACCTTCTTAGCCTTTCTCTTCTTTCCCTTCTGCTGTTCCTTTGACTTCCTCTTAGAACCTTTCTTCGAGGAATCAACTAACAGCACCGTCCCCTGCTCATGCTTCTCAGAAGACTCCACAGTCTTCAACATATTGAGCAGTACCACAGATGAACCTCCTAGCATCTCAGAGGTGAAGAGGAGCTTTGAGACTTCGAACCTTTCGAATCTCACTTGCTCATCAACCAACTCACAAAGATGAAGGACTACGATATGAGCATCCATATGCTCATGCTGCTTTCGTAGCTTGGGTTCCATCGTGGCTAGCATGATGCAACTCATTTGTTCAGAATCACTCACATGTTTCTGATAGGCCAACAATTGGTCCAGAGTTGCATCATCACTATGACGGGCGGGAAGAGGCGCTTCGAGGACATTTGCAAGCTTTTCAACCTTGAGAACAATTCTCAAGCTTCTAAGCTAGTCCATGAAGCTCGGCCCAGTCAATTTATTTGAATCCAAAATGGAACGCAAATTCAAACACATCATGATCAATATATTAACTTAGAAATACAAAACGAGCATATATGAGAAAGATGATTTTTAAAAATGCATCAATATACATTTATAAATCCCATTCATTTTTCGAATTCAAAAACCCTTAAAATCACTTCGGGAGATCGTAGGTCCATCTCCGAATGGGCTGATATCCATCATAGATAAGAACAACCTTGGAGTGAGTCCAACAAGTCATTCTTAGCTATGATGGTGGGTATCAAGTATACCGATTACATATCATGTATATGTAACTATCACAATGTGCTATCAACTAATTGAATGTTTACACATACATTGGGTTGTTAACACATTAACAAGTATGCATCATATGCATAGCACCCAACTTCACCTCTCTTCACATCGACCTTGGAGTGAGTCCAACAAATCGATGCTCCAAGTTAAAGCCGACCCATTAATCGCGAAATAGTTTTAATATGGTTAGAGCGCATTCAACCAATTAGCCAGGCTTGGAGTGAGTCCAACAACCCAAACTAACGATTGACCTCTGACTCTTACCATATTAGAGTTAAACTATTCCAATGATTTGAACATGTTCAGGTTTGAGCCGGGCTTGGAGAGAGTCCAACAACCCAAACAAGAAACAGAACTCTGGTTCTAACCATATTAATGGAAGGTGTAGGCTTTAATATTGATTAAGGGTTTTTATGTCTCATCCTCTTTGCATGCAAATAACTATTATCTACATGGCATGGCATACATGGCATACATCTACATGTCACGACATGCATGGCATAATGTTATGCATCTAATGCAATTACATGGCATACAATTATGTCATGTATATAATTTCCTTATATGTCATAACTATTTATGGAAATAAAATATGTTTAAGATTTGATTCTCCAAATCAAATCATAATTAAATTAGGAAACAAATTTCCAAATCTAATCACATATTTTATTCATGGAATTATTTGATTAAGGAAAATCTATTTAGGAAACCAATTTCCTAAATCTTTAAAACTACTTATGGAAATCAAATATTTTAAGATTTGATTTCCCAAATCAAATCATGATTAAATTAGGAAACAAATTTCCAGAATCTAATCAAATATTTTATTTATGGAAAATATAAATTTCCATAAATACTTCCAACTTTCCAAAAGTGGAAGATTTCCATAAATACTTCTAGACTTTCCAAAATTGAAAAATTTCCATAAATACTTCTAAATTTCCAAAATTTAGAAAACTTCCAGAAATACATTATGACTATCGCAAAACCATTTTTATGATTATGTCGAAACACAACCTGGCTCTGATACCACTGTTGGGTTTCCGGCACCGCGGCGTGTGTGTGTTCGATCATGTTTCGTAAACATGAGCACAGCGGAAGCAATAAAAATAATAAATACTCCTATTTATTACAACACACACAACACACGCATGCTATTACAACAAGTGTAGACATAACAATAAATTAAAATTGCAATAAAAGGAAATTAAATTACGTTATACCTTCCGTATGACGTGTAGCGGGAACGGCATCAACCGGAACGATCCTCGTAAGAATCGTCTCTATCCGTATCCACGCCGAGCTCCTCGGGATGACTTCGCTAAGTCACGAGCTTCGTCTTCGTACGGGTTACTAGCCTCGTGTTGAAGACGACGTGATCGAGAGATGATCACGATCCGAATCCAAATTCGGATCCAAAACGAGTTCTCAAAACTCGCTTCTCCGGAGAGGTATTCGTCAACCGTTTGATGAATCCTTCGTCCTCCACCTCAGAGGATTACCGGAGATCAAATCCCCGGTATGTTAACCGCTGTCGGAGCACTAACCGTCGTCCAAACGACGCTCCGACGAGAGGAGGAGAAGCTGTCCAGAAAACTGGACAGCTTGGTGGAGGAGTAGGCGCCGGCCAAAACAAGGAAAGAAAAGCCTCACCTTGATGCCAAACCTATAGGAGATCACCGGAGGGTCGCCGGAGGTTCACCGGCTGGAGCTTGGACGCCGGCAAGGGTCTTGGACGGCGGCACAAAGCTGGGCGCCGAAATCACCAAGGAGGTGGGCGGCAACTATGTTGGGCGGCCAAGGTTTAGGGTTTTGGATGATTAGGGTTTAACAATCCCTTAAGCCCACTTTTATAGAGAACTAATTCTCTTAATGGTTAATGGATCATATCCATAAAGCCCATTAACCCGCTCCATTAAGATAAGTTAAAATAAACCAAACCATGATGGTTTATTTTAAGTTAAAACGAACCGAACCAACTTTTGGTTCATTCGTTTAAAATAAACCAAACCCTTTGGTTTATTCTTATCCATTGGATTAGAACCAAACCATTTTGGTCCATCCATTACGTCTTCATAAGACGCAGCCCATCCACGCTTCCATTGCATCAAACGATTTCATGCTCGCTTATGTTTGGTCCAACCAAACCTAGTTTCTCTCGGTCCGAGAATCCAATTAAGCTCGCTTTAAATCCTTTGGATTACACTCGTTGTGCGTGTGACCAAATAGGTTCTCGATTTATGTTGGCCGCCTATAATTAACCATTAATTATAGAACGATCATGAGTGGCACCTAGTAGTACATCATGATCCCCAATTAACCAAAAGATCAACTTGATCCGTAACTATTTAAAACCCTTCATGGCTCGAATGAATCGTGCCCCATTCCCTTCACTCATCTTATACCCACTTGGTTCAGGACATGGTCTATTGTGTCACCCCACTAGGTCGACTACGTCACACCTAGCCCAAGTATCATTTCCTCGCCCTACTGGATTCTAGTTACTCCACATGTATCAAGAGTACTTTACTCTAAACATGTAATGCTTTGGCCAAAGACTTTAGTAACAATCCGACGAGGCCATGGGTATACATCTCCTCGCAAGGAGTGGTGAATCCTTTATAGGCTATTCAAACACCTTCGATCACTTCGACTTATACCCAATCATCCCGGGTCCACATCTCCTTAGAGATGTTTGCTTAAGATGTCAAAGCATAAGTCTCCATGATCAAGATGACTTGAATACCACAAGTCAAAGGAACATCGCACTTAAGCCACAGTAAGAACTTTATTGACATATCTATATATGCAGAGAACCATATGAAGTCTTACGGCTGGTCACTCCAATGAACTAGTTACCATAACTAGCATCCACGATTAACTCCGGACATCACTATGTCTCCAGCCAGTGAGAATCAGCTGCTTGGATACACCAAGGAGTATACCTCGTGCTAGTCTCGACAGAATTGATGGTGTCCAAATCCATCAATTCATCAACTAGGGATAATTCCGATACATCACAATTACACATGTAGAGATACTCACTAGTTGTGATCCAATCACAAATTCTCTCATGCTGTGAATCGTATCGTGGACATTAAGTAAATGAGTTTAAGATCCAATCAAATACATTAAACATGTATACTCAAATAGTGAATCTTCATTTATCATATAAATGGTTCATACATAAGGCGATTGCATTAGGACATCTCTCATATATTACTAACAGATGAACCTTATGAGCTCCTCAAGGGGACATCATCATCCTAATATATAGGACACGGTTTCCTCCTATAATCAACAACACACCATGTAAATAATATCATTTCCCAACTTATCGAGCCTATCGATTTAATCTATAAATCTCGTTCATTGGTAAATCAAAGAAATAAATACTAAGTACATGTGCCCATTATTATATCGGGATTAAGAGCATGTACACCATAATATCCGAGGTCCGATCTAATTATGTAGGCAGCAATAAATTAAATTACCTCTAAGTTGGTCCTGCTCAATACACACAAAGTGTACTAGTGTAATTCTATGGTCAAGATAAACCAATACCAAATTACACTACAACCATGCCAATGGTTTGTCCAAAACCATCTTGGTTGTGAGCCTCTACTTATACTCTACAAGGAACTAATAACATGATCTTCTGTGTGACACCACACACCATGTTATCTACAATGTAAAGTATTAGACAATATGCAAACAATGATCATGTGATTCTTATTTCAAAAATAAAGATGTTCATACAAAGACTAGGCTTTCAGTATACATCCCAACAACTACAACTTGGACTTATGCTGCCAAGACTATACTTTTGGACTTTTCTTGCTAAGTACCCATGACTTGGACTTTTCTTTTGCCAAGACCTATGCTTGGACTTTCCAATTGTCAAATACCCATGACTTGGACTTTCCATCGCCAAGTACATATGACTTGGACTTCTCAAATGTCATGACCATTCTTGAACTTCCCATGGCAATCACATTGTCAATCATTTTGTCGAACATCAAAATATTACTCGAGTCAAACTCGAGTCTGGTCAATCGTGACCTGGGTCGATTACACCAATAATCTCCCCCTTTTTGATGTTTGATAAAACCTTTGAGTTAGGCTACCTAACTCAAGCGAATTCTCCCCCTTTTTGATATACATCAAAAAGTTTCTCTCCATGGGTATCAATGTCTCATATACCAATGAGATCTTACATTCTCCCCCTTGGCCCAAAATCATCTAGGATGTCTTCACTCTTCCTAGTGATAAATCACATATCACTAAATGAGAGGCAATCCTCAATATTCTCCAACTCTCTCCCTTTGAGAAAAAATTCATCCATCATTCCTTGATGGATAACCTCCCCCTAAAGGCTTGCTCACCCTTTACCATTGCACCGACAATGTCCTTGGAGAGACCCTAAGCCAATAGGAACTCTAAACAACCGAAATTAAGGGTAAATATTCAATATTGAACTTTCACCTCCCTTAAAATATGATTTTCACCCTGAGCACCTCTCCTAATTCATTTATAATGGATTTTCACTCTTCTAATCCTTTCTAAAGTATATCCTAGGATTAAGAGATGTTAGGGTACAATAACATGGTTGATACAAGGTTAAACAAACCATGTTCAGTCAAAATCAGCACCAGCAGTCGACTTAGTCAACAACCAGTCGACTGCCATCAACATCAGTCGACTGTCCTCAAGCGGTAGTCGATTGATATCTGCAAACGCATAAATCAAAAATCAAAAATGAATTTTAAAAATTTATAAGTAATTATATGTAATTTGAAAAATCATGAAAATTCATACATATAATACTTATATAAAATACAATGGGTGAAAAATAGTTTTGTATGAAAATACTCATTAAAATGAGAGATTGATACAAAGTTCAAAACCAAAGATAACTTCAATGTTTTGAGTCTACTTTGTATCAACTTCATCAATGGTAATTGCTATCAAAAGATAGGCTTCACCAAGGTTTTCTGAAATGATTTTAAAAAATTTTGAAAATCTATTTTGAATCATGGTCTATAGGCTCAATTCACATGACTTGTACATAAGTTTTTCTCATGATTCATCATTATCATTTAATGAGTTCTAAGTTCATTATGATGTACTAAATAAGCACATGAACTTAACTCATTTCATAGCATCTCACATGTATCTAAGGTGTATCAATACATACACATGTCAATTTAATGTGAGATGTGGGTTTTGGTTATTTTCTAGTCTATGGTCTCATGCATTTTTCTAGGAAACTCTATTTGATTCCCTTATCATGGGACTTCAAATCATACCATTATTCTTAAATCAATTTTAATTAACCCAAAAGTTTGGGATATGATAATGGCATATAATGATTACATAATTAAACATGTGCCAATGATACATGATGTCATGACATAAAGATATATCCTAAGTATAAGAATGACATTTTACTAACATTATCATGATATTTTATATGATTAAATAAAATAGGATATCATGACATGGCACATGGCAAACAAGGCATGACAAGTGTAAAATACAAGGTATATAATACCTATGTATTAAGCCCAAATTGCCATTTTCTAATATTTTCCAACTTTGCCATAATAACCTAAATCTCCCAAGTGTGCCAAAAATCCAAAATGGCACACCATGACCTCTAAATCTAATTGTGTCAATTGTGATCAATTTTTCATAATTCATAATTTGTATTAGCACATCCTAAAATGTTTAGGATGAAAATTCTGACCTCATTTCTGAAGTATCACATAACTTTGAAAATGCCCTAAAGTGTCAAACTTTGCTATGGTTAGGTTAACAATCCATCGATTCAAGGTTAACACAACCTAACCCATCTAGCCTGAAGGGATCATGCTCATAGGAATCCAAAATCTATTTGAGCTCCTTGGGTTAACTAGGTACTCACTAGGGATATCCTCCCTTAGTAACTTCCTGATGACCCTCTTAGGCTTGGAAGGCTTAGTCATTTGGGTCTTGCCTAGGTTAACCTTAGGGGTAACTCCCCTTGTAACCTTCTTAGTAACCTTCCTAGGTTTCTTTGAAACCTTAGTCACTAGACACTCATCATGGTCAACTCTAGGGATGATCTCCCTTGTAACCCTGACTTTCCTAGACATAGACTTGGTTCCATAATCAAATGAAACATTGTGATAGGTAGGCTTATCTACCTTGGACCTAGGCTTGTGACTCAAGCCTTTCTTGCCCATAGATGAGTCTTGCCTATTAACCCCTATATTTTTTCCATTAGACCCCATAATTGATTTTTTTCATCTTTCTTAGGGTCTTTTCTAATTTCTCAAGTTTTGATCTCAAAACTTGATTTTCTACCACTAATGCCTCAAATTTTGAATTTTCATTTGTTCTTTGGGCATTTTTTCTCCATTTAGACATATGCCTACCCTTATTAGGGCTAATGCCTAAATGGTTCTCTATCTTCCTAATAGCTTTCTTAGGTAGAATTGTTCTTGAGTTATTGATTCTAGATTTGTCCTTAGAAAAATCAACATATTTATCCCCTAAGCAATAAGATCCATTTCTAGCATGCTTTTCATGATTATGCACAATTGCAAGTGAATTGAAAGCATTCTTTTTGTTATAACATAAAGAAGGAGCCTTATTTAAATTTACCTTAGGGTTTGCCTTAGCTCCCCCTACATGTGTAACTCCTCCCATGCCCTTGGTTTGCTTCCTCCCCCTAGAGCATTGAGTCCTATAGTGCCCCCTTTGATTCCATTTGAAGCAAATAATATGCTCCTTGCTCTTGATTGTTGGGGCTTTGACATCCTTAGTCTTTTCATTGACTTTTGTTGTCGGTTAAGACTTCTTGACTTTTTTTGGACACTTACTCTTGTAGTGTCCTACTTCCCTACACTCAAAACACATTATATGATTTTTGTTATTAATTCATGTATTTAAGTTACCTAAGTTGGTAAGGGAATTTTGGTCTTGCTCTTCTTCTCTCCCGGAGGTAGATGATTCTTCTTGATCTTCCTCCAGCATAGAAAGTCTCTCCTCCCCCTCAATCCTAGAGGTGGAGACTACTACAATTTCCTCTTCCTCAGATGTTGATGACCTTTCAACCTTCGATTCCTCAAGCTCTTGGGATGATGTGCTTTCTTCTTGATCTTGAGAGGATGAGCAACCCTCTTCCTCCTTTGATTTATCCTTGTCATCTTGGACCGACGAGGGATCTTCATGGAGCTTGGCTAGCTTGCTCCATAGTTCCTTAGCATCTTGATATTCACCTATCTTATGCAAAATGTTACTAGGCATGAAGTTAGTCAAAATTAACATTACCTTTTTATTGATTTTGTATTTCTTATTTTGCTCCTCGGTCCACTTCTTCTTCTTGAGGACTCTTCCTTTCTTGTCCTTGGGAGGATCAAAAACATCTACAACACTACACAATAATTTATATTTTTCATTAAAAAATATTCCATTTTACCTTTCCAAACCATGAAATTTTTGCCATCGAAGAAAAATGGAACCGTGATGTCAACCCCAATCTTTCTTGAAAACCCATCTTCTTCACCTCTAGCAATGCTCCCTTGGTTGTTAAGCCTTGAAGAGCAACCCGATCTGATACCACTTGTTAGGGATCAGTTGGCGTCGTTAGAGGGGGGTGAATAGCGATTCGCTTCATCACTTGCAATTCGTTCGCATTCGTTCAATTTCTTATCTACAATTATTGTTAGCATAGCGGAATACAAATACAAATACAAATGATAACAACAATATAAGCACAATATAAATACACAAGTGAACACAAAGATATAACGTGTTGTTAGCAAGACGGGATCTTCTCCAATCACAATTAAGCAATATCAAGCTAGACAAAGGAGAAAAGGTACTCTCTTTACATTCTCGATTTACAGAAATCGTTAACGGCTTAACAAGTGTAGAGGAGAAGCTCTCCAATAGAGATATGATCATGAAGGCTATAGATGCATTCCCCCGATCATCTAAGTGGAGATCCATAGTGGATTCATTTTACATTTCAAAGAATCTAGAGGTAAGTACTCTAGAAGAATTCTTTTCAACTATGGAGTTACATGAAACTAGGCTTGAAGGTATAATAGAAGAGCTAATCAAGCTATCAAGGGGATTAGCTTTGGTAACCGACAAAGGGAAGAAGAAAAAGGAGATTACAACTTCCTCATCTGATGAATCATCCTCTTCATCATCAATGAATAGCAATGAAGAGGCCTACATGGTAAGAAAGGTGAGACGTGCATTGAAAAACTTTAAATTTAACAAGTCTCATGATAGGAGAAGGCCAAGAAGAAAAATTATGTGCTATAATTTCCAAGGAGAGGGACACATAAGGGATGATTGTCCTCTCTTAAACAAAAGCAAGGAAGAAAGAAGAAAGAAAGAAGACAAGAAGAAGGGAAGCAAGAAGAAGGATGAAGAAAAGAAATCCAAGGAAAAAGGAAAGGGGAAGATGCAAAACTTGAAGGCCACATGGGATTATCCATCCTCATCGGAGGAAGAACAATCATTTACAAGCCTTGCTCTTATGGCGATAGAAGACTTAGAGTCCACCTCCTCGGAAAAAGGAGAAACAAGCTCAAGTGAAGAGGAGAGCTCAAGTGAAGGGGGAGTGTCGTCATCATCATCCGAAGGAGATTGGGTAAGTAAGGTAACAAAACTATCCTCAAATGATGTTGTTTCAATGATTACTAGCCTAACTAGGGATTTATTTAGGGCTAAAAGGAAGAAAAAAAACATGCTTAATGAAATTAATGAACTAAAAGAAAAATTGAAAATTGCATGTTCCCATGATAATGATAATTCTTCTAGTGTAAATGATGCATGCTTAGTTGAGGAAAATAAGGCTTTAAGGGAAATGATAGAATTTCTTACAAAGGCCTTAGAAAAATTTACTATTGGCTCAAATACCTTGAACATGATAATTGGGAGCCAAAGGGCAAGTTTCAACAAGAAAGGCCTAGGTTATAAGGGAACCAAGAATGAGAAGGCCTACCATTATTTAATTACAAGGGGTCAAGCTAAAACTACAATGATAGCTATGAAATAGATCCCAAAGGAATACTTGGTGAACCCCATTGGAAAGAATTTATATTGGGTTCCCAAGTCCATCCTCAAGGGTTAGGAAAACCTAGGAAAGTCAACCATAAGTGAACTTTACTTATATCATGTTAAATGGTTGACTTAGGATGATGTGGGTGATGATTTTTGCCTTAGTGTTGGGTGATGATAATGTGTGACCTAGGAATTGAATGATGTACTTGTTTTATCATGATGTGTAATTATTGATAATACTCAAATCATGATATACTTGATAAATGACCATGATTTATGATTTAGATGGTAGTGTTGGGTGATGATAATGTGTGACTCATGAACAATGCTTGCTTTATGATCATGATTGAGTAATGCTTAACCTTGATAGAAATTGCATGAAATTGATGGTTAAGTACAAATACCTTAGGTACATCTCACACTCACTATAGGCTAACTTGATTGAAAATATAGCATGAGTGAGATTTTAGGTTGATACAAATGGTCCACTAATGCTTATGGCATTTAGATGGTCATTTACATGTATCATGTCATAGCAATAATAGACTGATCATGGGGAAAGCATATACTTAATTCATAGATATATTGCCCAAAGATCATGGTTGGATATTGCAAATGTTTTCAAAACCATTTATTGTCTTATAATTTGTGTATTCATGTTTTAAATCATTTCAAGGCAAAACTAGGTTCTCAAATTGATAAAACTTTGAAAATTTTTAAGACTTTTAAGTTTTTGCCAAATGTTGGAAAATTGAATGAATTTTCAAGAAAACTTATTTTTCATTGATAAAGAACTTTACAAGAAATGTGTTTTCAAATTTTCATGATTTTTAGAATTTTATATAATTTTTAATGCATTTTTGAATTTTGGTTCTAAATCAAATGTTGAAATCGCATGCTACCAATGATACCGATAGAATGAATGATGATCGAGACGATAAAGAACTGCTTTGATAGGTTTTGATGCTGATTTTGATATTTTTCTTCCTTTAGACCTTGATGTCATGTTATATAACATATGTTTAGTGTTTTTTATAGTGTCAAAGGGGGAGAAATATTGGGTTTAAGTTAATCATGCTGGGGGGAGAGAATTAGCATGTGTTAAGGGGAAGTTGCATGAATTTAGGAGGAGTGTTTGATACTCATGTTATTTTACATGCTTTCCTGCCTTATGTATTTTGTTAATGGTTTACCTAACTTAAACATGGTTGTCACACATCAAAAAGGAGGAGATTGTTAGGGCAATCAACCCAAGTATGGTTTAAGGTTTTGATGTGTGTGGCAAAGGTTTAAGTTAGGATGTTTATGTGATTTGATATGTGTGTTGAAGTCGTGTAGGACTTAGTAATTCACACATGTGTTGGCTTGACGAAAGCATTGGTGGGTTCACCATCTCATGGCTCGGGTCTTTGAGTCGGTGAAGGATGGCATTGCGGAAGTCGTGCGCTTAGTGCAACCGAGGGACCGCCGGACGAGGAGCATTGGAGTGAAGCCAAGGAAGTAGACTTTAGGGCAAGATGCGAAGGATGGCATTGCGAAGTCGTGCGCTTGTGCATCCGAGGGATGTGGCCGGACGAAGAGAGCTTCTGTAAGATACGGCGAAAAAAAATCATGGTTAAGACTTTAATTAAAACCTAACCTAGGTTTTAAATGATAAGGGTTAATTGGAGCTAGGGAGTTAGGTTTATCGAATCTTCAAACCCAACCCGATATGAGGAAACTCGATCCGTTTCCTTTCCATTAACGCCCCGTTCTCCCTTTTCTTCACCACACGCATGCCGATTTCCTTTCCTTCGATTTCTCTTCCTCTCCGCCGAATTCTTTACTCCGAGCATTTCCTCTCGCGTTCTTCTCTCTCTTGATCCTAAGCCTTCCGACTCTCTTCCTCTCCCAAGCACAATTTCTCTCTTCGCCTCTTCACCGTCGTCCGGACCGTAGCGCCTGTCACCCGCCGTCACGCGGTCAGACTCCGCCGCTAGATCTTGCTCTTCCCACTCGCCGCCGAACCTTTTGATTATCGATCAGTCGTGGTATCGACCACGTGATCCCTCCAGTCGACGCACAGTCGCCCTTTGGTCGTCGCCGGAGCTCGAGCCCAACTTATTTTGTACTCTTGTACAGCTTCGTCACTGCACTAATCTTTGATGCAGATGATCTACCACAACCTATTTCTCTATCTGACAATGCCATAGATCAGATCCAGAGCTCAGTCCTTTTGTGTTGGTTTTGTCTTGTCGATTGCACCTCCGACTGACTCTGTACCGCGAGCAGCAGTGTCGGCCGCCATGGCTCAAAGTTCTGGATCACGGATATAAAAATGTTGGTTAACTTTGATTTATGGAACTAGTTGGACGATGTGATCGGAGGTTGCTTGACTGAGAATAAGTTCAAGGGGTGTCGATGGCAGTGTGGATTGGGACAGGTGGTTCGAGTTTGAGGTAAAGCTGTTTTGATTTATGATTCTATCATTTCTAAGCTGCAGCATATTTACTTATAGTGAGTTGGTTGTGGGATGTGATTTGCGTTGTTTAGTTTAGGCTATATCGTGTGTAACAGGGATAAGGCAGACCATTTTGGGGTTTGTCTCCAATGCAGTTGTTCGGACTTGGGTTTGATTGAAGCAAGGAGCTGTGATTGAATGAAGTGGTGTTAGGTAAGCTTGGATATGGATGATTGATTCAGATTTACTGGAGATTGGATCTTCTTTAACCTATCAAGAAGGAGAGGAGAATAAATCATTGTGAGGTAAGTTTAGATTTAGGTTTTGTGTGAATTGATTTAATTTGATACTGTAAGAAAATTCTACTTACAGTATATATGTGGTTTATGAAATGGAATAAGATTGGTTTAGATCCAAATTCCTATAACATGTATGATAGCGGTTATTTATGTTGTATTCTTTGATTGCAGGATGTTGATTTCAGGACTTTGGTTAGTGATGGATGCTCGTACATGTGGATAGCTAGTACGAGCTACATACCAGGTGGATAATTTCCTACCCTGGTCAGGTAGTTGTTGTTGCATACAGATTTAGATATATGATCATATTACCTTAACTCCGCTCTTATTTACTCTTGTGTTTAATACTTTATCTTTGGCCTATTATGCTCTATTGATGTTATTATATTTCACTTCATCATGATTAGGAGTTACAGATGTGATGTAAGTGAACCTAGAATTGCTTAGTTAAGTGCAAATAGTGAAGTACGGATGACAACCTGATTGTAAATTGGGCAAAAGGTCAACCGTGGGTAGGTAATGTCCTGAACGTAGGATTGATTCCAATACCCTTATGTTGCATGTTTACCACCAATCATGTGTTGTGTAAATGGTCAGGTGTATTGTGATTAGTGTGTCGCTACGGACCGGTGGTCCTAGCTTGTTATGACCAGTTGAGTATGACTTTCTGCAGGATAGAGAGTGCGTTGATCAGATTGGTATGACTCTCTATAGGATAGAGAGTGTTATGATCAGTTGAGTATGACTCTCTACAGGATAGAGAGTGCGTTTATCAGATTGTTATGACTCTTTGTAGAATAGAGAGTCTGTGGTGGATGTCTATATGTGTGATTGTGCATTCATGTCATTTGCATACATGCTGGCCACGTGGTCTCCCTTATGATTGAGAGGGTCGTCAGTCATCCTGCCTCTATGGTTACTCATAGGAGAAGTAACCGGTGTGAGGGCAGAGCATTGTGGTGTCGCACTCTACCACTATAGACGGTGGTAGTTGGATTTATGTGTCGTAGTCCTGCATATGTGGCACTCGACCACTCATGGATAGTGACTGTCGGAGTGGCCAACAGCAGGGACTCCCGTCGAGTAGCTTGCTCTTTACGCTTATATGTGTTAGGGCAATCTCTTGCCATGATAAGGTTTTGATGTGTGTGGCAAAGGGTTTAAGTTAGGATGATATTGTTATTTGATATGTGCATTGGAGTCTTGCAGGACTTAGTAATTCGCACATGGAGCCTTGTCGGGTTCACCCTCACAACCTCGATCCTTGAGTCGGTGAAGGATGACTTTGCGGAAGTCGTGCGCTTGGAGCATCCGAGGGACCGCCGGACAAGATGACTTGAAGTGAAGCCAAGGAAGCAGACTTCGGAGGCAAGAGACGCGAAGGAGCATTGCAGAGCTGTGTGCCTGATACTGCCGAGGGATGTGGCTGTGAACGAAGAGAGCTTCGGCGAGGGACTTCGAGTGAGATGAGAGAATGAGTGAAATGTAAGTAGCTCATTAGGTGAACTTGGCCGAATGGCTGAGTGTCAGAGACTTGACCGCAAGGGTTAAGGTTTACCCGACCGCCGGAAGCTCAAACTTATGTTAAGTTTGAGTTTCACACGGCACCAGTCGACTGCCATGTAATGGCAGTCGACTGCTCTGAGTCGAGTGTGTTCGACTGGTATCCGACTGATGGGTTTATGCCCAGCAGTCGACTGCCAGAGGATGTCGCAGGCACAGAACCGCTTGTAGCCGACTGGGCAGTCGACTACGAAGGCGATGATCGGTGAGGACCATCGGCCGATCGCCAAGTGTTAGTTGGACTACAACGGTCGGGATCCGACGTGTTCAGAGGCTGTTGTAGTGGCGACGTCGCCAAAGGGGCGATGATCGGTGGTGGTGGCCAACGGGAAGAAAATCTTCCTCTCTATAAAAAGAGAGGGAGTGGGACTTTGGGAGGTTAATGCTTGAGCTCTAAACTTCTCCCAAAGTGTCATACATGATTCCCTACTCTTCTACTTGTTCTAATCTCTATTCTATTGTAGAAGAGTGATCCTTGTGTAAAAGAGGTTACCTCCACCTAGCTTTGTGCAAAGGAGAGATCTAGTGGATAGATTTGGAGGAGTGATTCACCTTGGACGAATCGGACCATGGATTAGCGGTGTAGCCATGAACCACGTTACATCTTCTTTGTTAGCGTTTGTATTTTTGTTTATTGCTTTGTCTTTATTGTTTATGCTTCCGCTTGCGCTAACGATTGTGTAGACGAGCAAACGAACGAGAGAATTCCGACATCCATCGTAAGAGGGCTATTCACCCCCCTCTAGCCGACCGTTCGATCCCCTACAAGTGGTATCAAAGCCAAGGAAAGCTTGTCGAGGACTAACCGCCACAACAAGCAACTTTCAAAATGGCCGGCTCCAACATCCATCCTCTGAAGTTTGAAAGAGAATTCGCTTGGTGGAAGAAGCGAATGGAGGTATTTTTTGAAACGGATTTTGATATTATGATTACAATGGAATCCGGTTTCGTTTTGCCTAGGGATGAAGAGGGGAAGTCAATAGAGAAATCTAGGTGGACCAAAAGGCAAAGGGAAGAGCACCTTGCAAATTCAAAAGCCAAGCATCATCTCTTCAATGTGCTCCCCCAACAAGAAATCAACCGAATAGGAGAATTCCTAAGTGCCAAGGAGATGTGGGAGAAGCTAATTGAGCTTCATGAAGGCACATCCGAGGCGAAGCTAGCAAGGAGAGATCTCCTCCGCTCCCAACTATCCAACATTAAATTAGAAAAGGGAGAAAATGTAACTTCTTTGCATTCTAGATTCAAAGAAATTTTAATTGGACTAACAAGTGTAGGAGAAAGGCTCTCTAATCGCGATATGATAATGAAGGCCATAGATGCTTTCCCCCGATCATCCAAGTGGAGTTCAATGGTGGACTCATTTTACATTTCAAAGAATCTAGAGGTAAGTACTCTAGATGAATTTTTCTCCACTATGGAATTACATGAATCTAGGCTTGAAGGAATACAAGAAGAGCCAAAAATACAACCTTCAAGGGGAGTAGCATTGTTGGCAAATAAGGGGAAGAAGAAGATAGAGATCTCCTCCTCCTCCGATGACGAAGCGTCTTCCTCCTCCTCCATGGATAGCACCGAAGAAGCCTATATGGTAAGGAGGGTAAGACGTGCTTTAAAAGGTTTTCATTTTCATAAATCAAATGATAGGAATAGAAGACCAAGGGGGAAGGTCATATGCTACAATTGCCAAGGAGAGGGGCACATAAGGGATAATTGTCCCCTCATAAACAAGAGCAAGGAAGAGAAGAAAAAGAAAGAAGAAAAGAAGATGAAAAAGGGGAGCAAGAAAAAGAAGGAAGAGGAGAAGAAGACAAAAGAAAAGGGGAAGACCAAAGCTCTAAAGGCAAGGACTTGGGATGACCCATCCTCATCCTCCTCATCATCATCGGATGAGGAGAATGCCTTTGTCACCAATTTGGCCTTGATGGCCTTTGATGACTTGGATTGCTCTTCCTCCGAAAATGAAGGATCAAGCTCAAGAGGAGAGAGCTCAAGTGAAGGGGGAGCTTCTACATCCTCCTCATCCGAAGAAGAAGAAGAGGATATGGAAACTATGGTAACGAATGCCTCGCCTAAGAAAATAGTTTCCATAATTTCTAGTTTAACTAAGGACTTATTTGGAATGAAAAAGAAAAATAAAAGCATGCTTAATCAAATTAAGGCATTGGAAAATAAGGTAGAAAATGCATGCTTAAATGATAATATTTCTTCTAGCTTAAATGATGTATGCTCACATGATCTTTATGTGCCATTAGATGTTAGTGATGCATGTATAAATGAAAATAGGGCCTTAAGGGAAAAGGTAGACTATTTAACAAAAGCCCTAGAAAAATTCACAATTGGCTCCAACACCTTGAACATGATAATTGGGAGTCAAAGGGCAAGTTTCAACAAGAATGGCCTAGGTTATAAAGAAAAGAAAAATGAAAAGGCCTATAAATGCCTAATTGCTAGGGGACAAGATAAGAAGAAAGTAATTGCTAGGAAATGGATTCCTAAAGAATTTCTAGTGAACCCCATAGGCAAGGATCTATTTTGGGTTCCAAAATCCATCCTTAAGGGTTAGGAAAACCCTAGGGTAGTCAACCATATGGAATTGACCTATATCATATTTTGGTTGACTTAGGATGGTGGGACAACATTTTTAGAATAGTGTTGGGTGATGATAACGTGCCCATAAATAGATAATAATGATTAAATCATGATAATTAATGTAATTGCTATGTATGTTTGCAATCATGATTTATGATTTTAAAATTTGGCACGTCATCATGAGAAATAGGGTTAAATCATGCTTTAGGTGATAATTTGTTTATTTTCATGACATAATACCTAATGCATGATGACAATTCAATGAATACATGTGTTTCATGATCATAATGTAGAATTAATTGATATATATCTTTATGATCATGAGGATTGTTAGGTTGATACTTAACCTTGATAGAATTGTATGAATATGATGGTTAAGTATATACAAATACCCCCTAGGATGCATCTCACACTCACCATAGGCTACTTTGATTGAAAACTTAGCATGGGTGAGATGTTAGGATGATACAAATGTTCACTAATGCCTATGGCATTTAGATGGTCATTTAAGGTATCAAAATAGCAATAATAGACCAATCATGGGGAAGGCTTATGTTTAATTCATAGACATATTGTCCAAAGATCATGGTTGGATATTTCATATGTTTTCAAAACAATTTCTTACCCTAAAATCTATATATTCATGTTTTGAAACAATTGGATGCAAAACTAGGTAGTTAACTTGATAATAGAATGATCAAAAACCTAGTGGTTTTTAAAGCTTTTGGATTTTTGGCAAAAACAAGAAAATCTAATGAATTTTCATGAAAACTATTTTTCATTAATAGATATACTTAAAAGAAATATGTTCCTCAAATTTCATGATTTTTCGAATTTTCTGGAATTTTTAATGCATTTCTGAAATTTACCGAGAAAATCAGAATTTCGGAATCCATTGTGCCAGTCGACTGCCATACTGATAGCAGTCGACTGCTCACCTGAAAAACAGCCCAATATTTTCTGATTTCAGATTTTAATCATGTTTTTGGTATTTTCCTTCTATTTAACTTGATACCATGGATTTATAACTTAGTGTTAATCTTTTTTATGGTGTCAAAGGGGGAGAAGTAATTATGTTTAAGTAAATTATGATAGGGGGAGAAAATTTGTATGGGGAGTTTCATGGATTAAGGGGGAGTTGCATGTTGCTATATCATGTTTATGTTTACATGCTTTCTTACCTTAGAATTTTCATCAAATGTTTTTACCTAACTTTAACGGATTGCTACACATCAAAAAGGGGGAGATTGTTAGGGCAATCTCTTGCCATGATAAGGTTTTGATGTGTGTGGCAAAGGGTTTAAGTTAGGATGATATTGTTATTTGATATGTGCGTTGGAGTCTTGCAGGACTTAGTAATTCGCACATGGAGCCTTGGCGGGTTCACCCTCACAACCTCGGTCCTTGAGTCGGTGAAGGATGACTTTGCGGAAGTCGTGCGCTTGGAGCATCTGAGGGACCGCCGGACGAGATGACTTGAAGTGAAGCCAAGGAAGCAGACTTCGAAGGCAAGAGACGCGAAGGAGCATTGCAGAGTCGTGCGCCTGATGCTGCCGAGGGACGTGGCCGCGAACGAAGAGAGCTTCGACGAGGGACTTCGAGTGAGATGAGAGAATGAGTGAAATGTAAGTAGCTCATTAGGTGAACTTGGCCGAATGGCTGAGTGTCGGAGACTTGACCGCAAGGGTTAAGGTTTACCCGACCGCTGGAAGCTCAAACTTATGTTAAGTTTGAGTTTCACCGCACCGATCCGCCATGTAATGGCGGATCGCTTCCTGAAGTCGAGTGTGTTCGACCGTATCCGATCGATGGGTTTATGCCCAGCTGATCACTATGGAATGGCGATCCGCCAGAGGATGTCGCGCATTGACGCGAACCGCCGTAGTCGATTAGGCGGATTGACTACGAGCGTGATCGGTGAGGACCATCAGTCGACTGCTAAGTGTTCCGTTGGACTACAACGGTCGGGATCCAACGTGTTCGGAGGCCGTTGGAGTGGCGGCAGTCGACTGCCAAAGGGCAACAGTCGACTGGTGGCGGCCAACAGGAAGAAAATCTTCCTCTCTATAAAAAGAGAGGGAGTGGGACTTTGGGAGGTTAATGCTTGAGCTCTAAACTTCTCCCAAAGTGTCATACACGATTCCCTACTCTTCTACTTGTTCTAATCTCTATTCTATTGTAGAAGAGTGATCCTTGTGTAAAAGAGATTACCTCCACCTAGCTTTGTGCAAAGGAGAGATCTAGTGGATAGATTTGGAGGAGTGATTCACCTTGGACGAATCGGACCGTGGATTAGCAGCGTAGCCGTGAACCACGTTACATCTTCTTTGTTAGCGTTTGTATTTTCGTTTATTGCTTTGTCTTTATTGTTTATGCTTCCGCTTGCGCTAACAATTGTGTAGACGAGCAAACGAACGAGAGAATTCCGACATCCATCGTAAGAGGGCTATTCACCCCCCTCTAGTCGACCGTTCGATCCCCTACAATATGCTACTTGATCATACTGCCCACTCGGCCACTCGAGAGTAGTGGTTGGTGTTGAGTTGGGACAGTTTTCATGTCGAGCCATCGAGGCCACACTGGGGTCATGGTAACTTTAGGGTGAGCCGGCATGACCATGCATGCTGCATTGCCGTGTCTTATGACGTTTTGCATATTACCATATATATACATATATGCATGTATATATATATATATGGATGATTGTGATTAGTATATATATATATATATATATATATATATATATATATATATATATATATATATAGATGCAGTCTATATATATATATGCTTATTGTGATGTTGCGTTTGATTGTACTATGCTTGCTGCATTTGGTTGTACATCATCATCATACATTCTACTGCATCTGCTATATGATAATGTATGGGATTCCGCGTATGAGTTGGTTAGACTATTGCATTCTTTGACCAGTATTCATGATGTAGTATGAGTTAGACTAGATTTTCTATTATATATTGTGGATATATGCTCAGGTTGGATCAGAGTAGCGTAGCGGACTTTCAAGTATGTCTGTATTTTACGTTGTTCATTTGGTTAGATGGTATATGCATGTATATATTTATTATATTGGTATACCTGTTGTACCTCTAGGTTACATTGTTGAATTACATGTGATATTTGATATATACATGTTCTCTCATATTACCGCTAAGTTATACTCACCACCACGAACCCTGGGTTTTTCTATCACCCAGGTAACAGGTAGAAGTCTTCGTGATGGCTTGGAGCTTCGCCAGCGATCCATCCCATCTCCTTTTTTTTAGCCTCCTGTGGATTTTGGTTTATGTTGTGGACTTTATTTTATGTTCGATGTTTTATGTACTATTTGGTACTGTGGTCTTGTCAGTTGGTGTGCACCTATGTTGGTTTTGGATTGTATATCAGTATGTGTGGTTATGGGTATGTGATTTTATGTTTTCCGCTGTGTTTTGATATATATATGCTTATTATGTTGTGGTTATGGGCCTAAGAGCCTTGTATAAACTGGATATGTTACCACGTACAGGGGGGATATCGTCCATTTGATTTTCGGCTCGGCATACTCTCGAGGCATGACAACTTTATTGGTATCAGAGCCCTAGGTTCTATGATGCCATACAATGTTGTTTTTGTGTCGAGTCTTGGATTCTCGGGAGTCGATTTATTCGATTTTGGTTTTCTGAGATGAGATTGACAGTGACCTGAGCTCCAAGAAGCACGAGGTAAGAATTCCTGATAACTTATAGTTTAGTAGATGTTTGTCTAAACTTGCTCAACAGGTGTATACAGTTAGAGTTATGACACCTGTGTAAACTTGTAGTAGAAGTCGCCCACCGTGGCGACCAACCAGAGTTGTCGTTAGGCATTATACTCTCGGTTTTGTTGGCTATGTATTTAATGTTTAAACAGGGAATAACATATAGTGTGTTGGTTCTTATTCATAACCGTGGTATGAGTTGACCACGGGAACGACCTGTTGAGTCTGTGAGTCTTGAACCTGTGTCGAAAAGGTGATTTACCTTTGAGAGCCGACTGATAACGAGTCAAAAAATAGGGGTCAAGTCATCACATTTCTTGTGGAAATCAAAGACTATAGTCTTAGGGATTTTCACTAACGGTGCTAGTCAGATCATTACCCATGGGGTAATGGACTAGGTGTGTATACTTTTATTGCTACAGCAAGCGGAGGGTTAGTATAAGGTGTTTCATAGGGATTTTTAGCCCTGAGTTATTCGTACTGGGTTGTATAACTTTGAAGGTACTTTTGAGTACTTAACTCATGTTATACATAGAAAGTAGAGTTATTTGCATACCATTATCGGGATCAAGTCCGTATTTGGTGGTAAATGCAGAAAATAATTTTCAGGGAATAATATATCACTTGATCATGGTTTAGTGATGTTGAAAGAGAGTATTTCCCCGCGTCACTTTCAATGACATATTGTAGGGAATTCTTGAGCTTCAAGTAGGGTGATCGTCGATAATGGAAATACCATGCAGAGTCATTAGACTTGCAGAGTTTACACTCACCTAATAGCTCAAGAATGTGAATGGATGTTTTAAGCCACCCACGGTTGTTGGCTTACTGTTGGATTAAGATGACTGGATCTTCTATCAGTTCCTGCTGGAAGACATTGGGTTGAGTCAGGAGTTTAGAAATGACTCCGTACAAGTGTTTAAGAGTTGGAGACCGATAAGCAGATATTGCAGGTCAACTTATTAGAGTCAGAAGTCTCCGACTGTTGGATAAAAGGAGCAAGATCGGAGTCATAGGCCTTGAGCTACTTTCCGATTATAGAAGACCAACTGCAGATCATCAGGATGTTCTCGTGCACATCAGTGAAATCAGAACAAAGACTTCGAAGGGATTATGTGCGTGTAGTGAAGATCACGAAGACACGCAAAGTCAGATTATCCATTGGATCAGTTCATCTGCTACTATTGTAAGCAACCAGTACAGTTGAGGAGGTGTATTTTAAAGACTCAGTTAAAGACTATCGATGGTGTTCCGGGAGGATGATGCACCATCTTGACAGTAGAGATCAGTACAGAAGATTGGGCTATCTCATCAGTAGCGACCTACGACCTCAGGCATGGTTGGAGTTCCTTGATACTTCCCTTCAGCAGAGATCAGCAAAGAAGCAGTATCAGTAGAAGACATCGTAGAAGATTCATGCAGACAACAACAACAATTACCCCCCAGATGTGGATTGGCTTTGTACAGAGGAGAGAGTATACGACGATGGTCGTATCTATTCAGTATTCTACAGTTGCAGCTAGTAGGATTAAGTGATGGGATCAAATGATCTAGGAAAATCCTCGGGTCATTCGTCATAGAAATGCGATCGCTTTATCGCAGACTATTGGATCTTTTTCTCTTCAGAGAAAGGCCGAGACCTGCGTGGAGCCTTTGGATAGGATCGACAGATAATTGATCGTTCAGGGTATTACTCTAGTTTACCCTCTGGGTTAATATATGGGAGATACTTGTGGTTTATAGGTATTTTTATCTAGAACATTCTTAGTTCAGATTAGATGAGTTCCTATACATCGACTGGTGGGTCGGTGGTATCTCTACCATCAGGTGAGATGTGGATCAACAATTAAGAAGTCAAGGGATGCTCTTGAACTCTGATATACATACCTTATTGTAGACATATCCTTACGGATGGTCAAATTGTTAAGATCATTGTATGATATGTCTCTCGGATGCGCGTATAATCCGAGAATATTTAGATGTAGTTTTGGATGAACTCTTAGGCTTGCCGCTGCATAGGCAAGTGGAATAGGCGATCAAAGTGATTTCAAAGATAGTGTCGATATTGAATACCTCATACGAATGATAATTTTATTGGTATCAGTGTTGCTAAATACTATGGAAATTGGAAGAATGTAAGTTGCGATTATAGGAGATGTTGGATGAGATATTTATCTGTTCTAGTATTTCTTATAGAGAGGATCCGAAAATCTTTGTTAAAAGAGAGATGGACCCTTGAGATTATGCATCGATTATCGATGATAGAATGCGATAGTGGTTAAAAAGTGAATATCCTTCGTTGTGGATGGATGATCTGTTTAGATCAGCTAAGGACACCTGTGTATACTCCAGGGTTAGTTTACGATTGGTGTTGATATTGTAGTGACATGATGTCATACAATTATCATTGTTGTTGTGATGATTGATATATCATCAGTGTAGAGTAAAGAGGATGCAGGTGTGTAAAGACAACAATTTCATACTTGGTATGAATTTTATGAGTTTTGATTATGTTGTTAGACTATTAAATGATTTAGTCGTCCATGGATTTGAGAATCATGTATTCTGGACACGATTGGATCAAGTTGTGGTCGTTGGAGTTGCGCAACTTGGCCATTGTTGATGGTGGCAGTTGGAGTTGCGCACTCGACCACCGTAGTTGTTGTTTCCTTGTATTGATTTGGTTATTCCTACGAATGTGGATGGGATGCTTTTAAGCATTAGTATATCACTAACTTGTTTGATCAGGAAGGTGATGGAATTTACTTGGTCTGAAGCCTGTGAAATTAGTTTTCAGGGCTCAGTCGATGGACTTTTGCATCAGTGTTAGTTAATCCTTCCAATGAGGATGGAAGGATATTGTACGCAGATGCCTCATTTTAGGGATCAGAGTGATCCCGATGCAGTTGAATGAGGCGTATCATATGCCTACGTCAATTAAGAAACTACGAGATAGGCTATCATACACATGACACGGCTTTAGTAGTTATTATCTGGATTTATGGATGTATGGAGAAGAAGAGCTCATTGAATTTAACTAGCTACTGGGTAGCTACTATAGAGTTGTTGGAACGCGAACAGTTGCAATGAGTGAGATTGGTCGTTATAGTCTCCCATGCACTTACAGAGTGTGTGGTGGAGTGGATTTTGAATGGTTGATGGACTTCTCTGGGTAAAAGATAAGTCCCCATCTCTGATAAGGATAGTGGGTTCCGAAGTTGCATTAGTTTAAGGAAGAGTTGCTACAGAAAGCACATCATTCAAGATTTGCTATACATCTTGGTGGTACTCGGATGTACCGAGATTTGAAATGTTTATACTGGTGAAACGGTATAAAGAGAGATAAAGCAGATTTTGCTTCTCGATGTTTAGTATGCTAGTAGGTGAAGGTTGAACATCAGAAACCCGCTGGATTGCTCCAGGAAATTACGATTTCTGAATGAAATGGGAGTGTATCACTATGGATTTCATTACGGGATTGCCTAGAACCCGTAAAGGACATAATGTGATTTGGGTGATCATGGATCGACTAACCAAATCAGTTCACTTTCTGCCTATGCATGGAATGGACTTGTTGGATCGTCTGGCAGAGTTGTACTGCCGAGAGATTATCAAATTGTATAGGGTACTTTTGAGTATCATATCTGATAGAGATCCATGATTTACCTAACGATTTTGGCAGAGTCTACAGCAAGCTATGGGCACAGAGCTTCGATTCAGTACCGCATTTCATCAGCGGATGGAAGGACAGTCTGAGCGTATCATTCAGACGTTGGAGGATCTATTCAGATCATACGTCATGGATTTCAGAGGCAGTTGGGAGGACCATGTTCATTTAGTGGAATCTACCTATAACAACAGCTACCACTCTTCTATTCTGATGGCTCCATTCGAGACCTTATACGGTAGACCCTGCAGATCTCCTATGTTGTGGGAGGAAGTTAGGGAAGGACAGCTATTGGAGTCACCGAGTATCCAACAAGATGCAGAGTTGGTGCGCATCATCAGATGATGGTTATTGGAGATACAGGATCGACAGAAGAGTTACGCAGACTGGAGGCGAAGGCCTTTGGAATTCTCAGTTGGGGAAGAGGTTCCAGTTCTACTTCAGTCTAATGCGACCTTGTTGGGTTTCCGGCACCACGGCGAGTGTGTGTTCGAACATGTTTCGTAAACATGTGCACAGTGGAAGGAATAAAATAATAAATCTAATTTATTACAACACACACATCACACGCATGCATAGTACAACATGTGTAGACATAACCGTAAATTCAAATTTTGCAATAAAAGGAAATTTACACTACGTATACCTGACGTATCATGTGTAGCGGGAAAGACATCAACCGGAACGATTCTCGCTAGAATCGTCTCTATCCGTATCCACGCCGAGTATCTTCAGGATGACTTCACTAAGTCACAAGCCTCGTCTTCGTATGGGTTACTAGCCTCGTGTTGAAGACGATGTGATCGAGAGAAGATCACGATCCGAATCAAAATTCGGATCCAAAACGAGTCCTAAAAAACTCGCTTCTCCGGAGAGGAATTCGTCAACCGTTTGACGAATCCTTCGTCCTCCACCTATGAGGATTGCCGGAGATTGAATCCCCGGCAAGGGAGGCACTGTCGTAGCTCCAAACGTCGTCCAAACGACGCTCCGACAAGAAGGAAACAAACTGTCCAGAAAACTGGACAGCTTTGGTGGAGACCTTGCGCCGGCCAAATAAGGAAAGCAATGTGCTCACCTTGTCGCCGAAGCCAAGGATGATCACCGGAGCTCCTCCGCAGCAGCTCGACGCCGGCAAGTGGAGAAGATGGCAGTAGCCGGTCGCTGGTTGGAGGAGTTGGGCGGCGGAAAGGAGTTGGCGCCGACTAGATGGAGAGGAGGGAGAGGTGGGCGGCCAAAACTAGGTTAGAGCTTTTGATTAGGGTTTAACAAAAACCCTTAATCCCTATTTTATAGAGAACAAATTCTCTTAATGGTTATTGGATCATAACCAAAGGCCCGTTAACCCGCTCCATTAATTTAAGTTAAAATAAACCAAACCATGATGGTTTATTTTAAGTTAAATTGAACCGAACCTACTTTGGTTCATTCGTTTAAAACAAACCAAACCCCTTTGGTTTATTCTCCTCCGTTGGATTAGAACCAAACCATTTTGGTTCGTCCATCATGTCTTCATAAGACACGGCCCATCCACGCTTCCATTGCAACTGAAACGATTTCATGCTCGCTTCTTGTTTGGTCCAACCAAACCTAGTTTCTCTCGGTCTGAGAATCTCATTCTCAAGCTCGTTTTAAATCCTTCGGATTATGCTCGTTGTGCATGTGACCAAATAGGTTCTCGATTTATGTTGGCCATCTATAATTAACCATTAATTATAGAATGATCATGAGTGGCACCTAGTAGTACATCATGATCCCCAATTAACCGAAAAGATCAACGGTTGATCCAGAACTATTTCTGAAACCCTTCAGCAGCTCGAATGAATCGTACCCCATTCCCTTCACTCATCTTATACCGACTTGGTTCAAGACATGGTCTATAGTGTCAGTCCCCACTAGGCTGACTACGTCACACCTAGCCCAAGTATCATTTCCTCATCCTACGGATTCTAGTTACTGCACATGTATCGAAGAGTACCTTACTCTAAACATGTAATGCTTTGGCCAAAGACTTTAGTAACAATCCGACGAGAGGTCATGGGTATACATCTCCTCGCAAGGAGTGGTGAATCCTTTATAGGTTATTCAAACACCTTCGATCACTTTGACTTATACCCAATCATCCCGGGTCCACATCTCCTCATAGATGCTTGCTTAAGATGTCAAAGCATAAGACTTCATGATCAAGATGACTCGAATACCGCAAGTCAAAGGAACATTGCACTTAAGCTACAGTAAGAACTTCATTGACATATCTATATATGCAGAGAACCATATGAAGTCTTACGGCTGGTCACTCCAATAAACTAGTTACCATAACTAGCATCCACGATTAACTCCGGACATCATAATGTCTCCAGCCAATGAGAATCAGCTGCTTGGATACACCAAGGAGTATACCTCGTGCTAGTCTCGACAGAATCAATGGTGTCCAAATCCATCAATTCATCAACTAGGGATAATTCTGATACATCACAATTACACATGTAGAGATACTCACTAGTTGTGATCCAATCACAAATTCTCTCATGCTGTGAATCGTATCGTGGATATTCAGTAAATGAGTTTAAGATCTAATCAAATACATGAAA
The DNA here is from genome assembly GCA_025175895.1 of Wurfbainia villosa. Lineage (NCBI taxonomy): Eukaryota > Viridiplantae > Streptophyta > Magnoliopsida > Zingiberales > Zingiberaceae > Wurfbainia > Wurfbainia villosa. Next base: position 19,185,969 of record CM046004.1, on the reverse strand, counting down.
ACATGTATACTCAAATAGTGAATCTTCATTTATCATATAAATGGTTCAGACATAAGGCGATTGCCTTAGGACATCTCTCATATATCACTAACAGACCTATGAAGAGATTCCAGTACGGATTATTGGTCGCAAGGAGTGATAGTTGAGGAACAAGACCATCCGACTAGTAAAGGTTGGATGGTAGCATCATACTGATGAGGAGGCTATATGGGAGCTAGATGATACTATCTGAGCTCGATACCCTCATCTGCTCACTTGAAGTATGTGATGGTTCCGAAAATTTCTTGAGTTGGTTCTCGTATTTAAGTACGAAATTTGGGGACCAAATTTTATTAAGTGGGGGAGAATGTAAGATATGGCAAAAAAATCATGGTTAGGACTTTAATTAAAACCTAACCTAGGTTTTAAAGGATAGGGGTTAATTGGAGCGAGGGAGTTAGGCTTATTGGATCTTCAAACCCAACCCGATATGAGGAAACTCAATCCGTTTCCTTTCCATTAACGCCCTATTCACCCGTTTCTTCACCGCACGCATGCCAATTTCCTTTCCTTCGGTTTCTCTTCCTCTCTGCCGAATTCTTTACTCCGAGCATTTCCTCTCGCATTCTTCTCTCTCTCAATCCTAAGCCTTCTAACTCTCTTCCTCTCCCAAGCGCAATTTCTCACTTCGCCTCTTCACCATCATCGCTCGAATCGAGCGCTCCTCTTCACTGCCATCGGTGTCGATCTAGTCGATCTCCGCCTGATCTACTTCCCGTGCTCGCTGCCGCCACCCTAGGGTCGCCTCCTCGAGCTGCTTGCTACGCACGCCACCAAACCGTGGCCCCTGTCACCGGTCGTCACGCGATCAAACTCCGTCGTTGGATCTTGCTCTTCCCACTCGCCACTGACCCTTTTGATTGTGGATCGGTCGTGGCATCGACCACGTGATCCCTCCAGCTGATGCGCAACCACGCTTTGGTCACCGCCTGAGCTCAAGCCCAGCTTGTCATTGTCCTCTTCTACAGCTTCGTCGCTGCACTGATCTTTGATGCAGATGATCTACCACAGCCTATTTCTCCATCCAACGATGCCACAGATTAGATCCATAGCTCAGTCCTTTTGTGTTGGTTGTGTCTTGCCGATTGCACCTTCGACTGACTCTGTACCACGAGCAGCAGTGTCGGCTGCCATGGCTCAGGGTTCTAGATCACGGATACAACAACGTTGGTTAACTTTGATTTGTGGAGCTAGCTGGACGATGTGATCAGAGGTTGATCAACTGAGAATAAGTTCAAGGGGTGACGATGGCAGTGTGGATTGGGGTAGGTGGTTCGAGTTTGAGGTAAAGCTGTTTTGATTTATGATTCTATCATTTCTAAGCTGCAGCATAGTTACTTATAGTGAGTTGGTTGTGGGATGCGATTTGTGTTGTTTAGTTTAGGCTATATTGTGTGTAACAGGGATAAGGCAGACCATTTTGGGGTTTGTCTCCAATGCAGCTATTCGGTCTTGGGTTTGATTGAAGCAAGGAGATGTAATTGAATGAAGTGGTGTTAGGTAAGCTTGGATATGGATGATTGATTCAGATTTACTGGAGATTGGATCTTCTTTAACCTATCAAGAAGGAGAGGAGGATGAATCAGTGTGAGGTAAGTTTAGATTTAGGTTTTGTGTGAATTGATTTAATTTGATATTGTAAGGAAATTCTACTTACAGTATATATGTGGTTTATGAAATAAACTAAGATTGGTTTAGATCCAAATTCCTATAGCATGTATGATAGCGGTTGTTTATGTTGTATTCTTTGATTGCAGGATGTTGATTTCAGGACTTTGGTTAGTGATGGATGCTCGTACGTGTGGATAGCTAGTACGAGCTACATACCAGGTGGGTAATTTCCTACCCTGGTCAGGTAGTTGTTGTTGCATACAGATTTAGATATATGATCATATTACCTTGACTCTGCTCTTATTTACTCTTGTGCTTGATACTTTATCTTTGGCCTATTATGCTCTATTGTTGTTATCATATTTCACTTCATCATGATTAGGAGTTACAGATGTGATGTAAGTGAACCTAGAATTGCTTAGTTATGTGCAAATAGTGAAGTATGGATGACGACCTGATTGTAAATTGGGCAAAAGGTCATCCGTGGGTAGGTAATGTCCTGAATGTATGATTGATTCCAATACCCTTATGTTGCATATTTACCACCAATCATGTGTTGTGTAAATGGTCAGGTGTATTGTGATTAGTGTGTCACTACGGACCGGTGGTTCTAGCTTGTTATGACCAATTGAGTACGACTCTTTGCAGGATAGAGAGTGCGTCGATCAGATTGGTATGACTCTCTATAGGATAGAGAGTGTTATGATTAGTTGAGTACGACTCTCTATAGGATAGAGAGTACATTGATCAGATTGTTATGACTCTCTGTAGAATAGAGAGTCTATAGTGGATGTCTATATGTGTGACTGTGCATTCATGTCATTTGCATGCATATTGGCGACGTGGTCTCCCTTATGGTTGAGAGGATCGTCAGTCATCCTGCCTCCATGGTTACTCATAGGAGGAGTAACCAGTGTGAGGGCAGAGCATTGTGGTGTCGTACTCTACCACTATAGACGGTGGTAGTTGGATTTTCGTGTCTTTATCCTGCGTGTGTGGCACTCGACCACTCATGGGTAGTGACTGTCAGAGTGGCCAACAGCAAGGACCCCCATCGAGTAGCTTGCTTTTTACACTTATATGCTACTTGATCATACTGCCCACTCGGCTACTCGAGAGTAGTGGTTGGTATTGAGTTGGGACAGTTGTCATGTCAAGTCACCGAGGCCACACTGGGGTCATGGTAGCTTTAGGGTGAGCCGGCATGACCATGCATGTTGCATTGTCGTGTCTTATGGTGTTTTGCATGTTACCATATATATACATATATGCATGTATATATATATATGGATGATTGTGATTTGTATATATATATAGATGCAGTCTATATATATATATATATATATATGCTTATTGTGATGTTGTATTTGATTGTACTATGCTTGTTGCATTTGGTTGTACATCACCATCATACATGCTACTGCATCTGATATATGATAGTGTATGGGATACCGCATAATAGTTGGTTAGACTATTGCATTCTTTGACCAGTATTCATGATGTAGTATGAGTTAGACTAGATTTCCTATTATATATTATGGATATATGCTCAGGTGGGATCAGAGTAGCGTAGTGGACTTTCAGGTATGTCTGCATTTTACGTTGTTCATTTGGTTAGATGGTATATGCATGTCTATGTTTATTATATTGGTCTACCTATTGTACCTCTAGGTTATATTGTTGAATTACATGTGATATTTGATATATACATGTTCTCTCATATTATCGCTGAGTTATACTCACCACCACGAACCCTGGGTTTTTTTATCGCCCAGGTAACAGGTAGAAGTCTTCGTGACGGCTTGGAGCTTCACTAGCAATCCATCCCATCTCCTTTTTCCAAGCCTCCCGTCGATTTTGGTTTATGTTGTGGACTTTATTTTGTGTCCGATGTTTTATGTATTGTTTGGTACTGTGGTTTTGTCAGTTGGTGTGCACCTATGTTGGTTTTTGGATTGTATGTCAGTATGTGTGGTTATGGGTATGTGATTTTATGTTTTCCGCTGTGTTTTGATATATATATGCTTATTATGTTGTGGTTGTGGGCCTAAGGGCCTTGTATAAACTGGATATGTTGCCACATACAGGGGAGATATCGTCCATTTGATTTTCGGCTTGGCATACTCTCAGGGCGTGACAGCTTCGGCGAGGGACTTCTATGGAGATGAGAGAATGAGCGAATTGTAATGGTAGCTCATAGATGAACTTGGTTGAATGGCTAAGCCAAGTGTCAGATGCTCAACCAAGTAGGTTTAGGTTTTACCCGACAAGTCGGATGCTCAAACTAGGGTTTGAGGTTTTACCTGACGTATGGTTAAGTCGGACGCTCAAACATTAATTTGAGGTTTCTACTCAACAAAGTGGAAGTATCGGATGCTCAACTGAGTGGGTTGAGGTTTTACTCGATCGTTATATGCTCAAACAAGTCATTTGTTTGAGGTTTACCCAACATCAGTCGACTGACAAGTATTGGCAGCCAAATTGGTCCTAGTCGAATTGAGTTCGACTGGTATTCGACTGAATTTCCCGATCAGTAGGTGACTGCTAAAGGTGACAGCCGACTGCAGAAAGTGGCACAGGCACAAAATGCCTTGTAGGCGACTGATCAATCGGCTACGAGGAGATTAGTTGAACTGCTGAGATAGCCAGTCGACTGCCAAGTCGACCGTTGGACTATGACGATTGCGATTCAAACGGTGTCAGAAGCCATTGCAAAGGCGATAGTGACTGCTGGCATGTAGCAGTCGACTGCTGCATGCCCAATGGGAAGATTTTGGCTCTCTCTATAAAAAGAGAGGGTGTGGGCTTTAGGGAGGTTAATGTTCATGCTCCTAAATGCTCCCTAAGTGCTCCACATGATTCCTACTCCTTCTTCTTGTTCTTATTTCAATCTTATTGTAAGAAGGAGTGCATTCTTGTAAAGAGGTTACCTCCACCTTGCTTGGGCAAAAGGAGAGATCTAGTGGAGTTGGATAATGAGTGATTCACCTAGAACGAATCGTCCGTGGATTAGCGGCAAGGGCCGTGAACCACGTTATATCTCCGGTGTTAGCATTTGTGCTTCTTTCTCTTTGTATTTGTCTTAATCATTTTGTTTAGCATTTGTTTTCCATTGTGTTAATCATATTCGTAGATGATTAAGCAACCGAACGTCATCAACGATAAAGAAGGCTATTCACCCCCTCTAGTCGGCCACCGATTCTCCAACATATGGAAATTGACTGGTCAAGTGTCTGTTGAGTCGAATCCCACGTTGATTCGTCCGTTGTGAGACAACGAATGTGTGGGCAGTCGACCGGTGGGTAAGGTCAATTGACTGTCAGGGGAAAATCAGCCCAATGTGTGGTTTTAAAGGAGCTCGACGAGGAAATTGAAGATGTCGATTCTAGAGGATTTGAAGGGAAGTTGCTGTTGAGATTCCAGACCTTTAAGACATCCTAAAGCAACCAAAAGCTCAAGCATTCAAAAGCTCACTTTTGTAAAGTGTTATTTCTTTCATTTTATGTATATGCTTGTATTTTGTTTGTTTATTCTTATTGGTGTAAGATTCTTGTACAAGGTTTCTCTACCTTCGATGTATTATCGAGAAGGAGAAGTTATAGTGGTGGTGTGCATCACTAGAGCTCGACCATGGAGTAGGAACCCTAGTTCCAAACCACATTATATCTTTTCATTGTTGTGTGATTTTGTATTTGAATTTGTGATTTTATTTTACAATGTTTACTAACCCTTTTATAGAGACAATCACGTATGCAATCGATCGAAGAAAAAGTGAAATCGCTATTCACCCCCCTTTAGCGTGTCAACGATTCCTCTACATAGATTTCTTAGGGTTATTGCTTAGATTCTCTACCTTCCTATCCTTAGGTGGTATGATGCTTGAATTGTCCTTAGGAAAATTAACATGTTTGGTACCTAAGCAATAATATTTATTTCTAGCATACTTTTTATCATGATGAATAGCGAGAAAATTATTAACATGTGATACCTTGCTAGCATGCTTCTTGACATTAAAATTAATGATGCATTATTAAAATATAACTTAGCCTTAGGAGCTCTTCTTACATTTGAGCTCTCTCCCTTGTCCTTCCTAGGGCGATAGGGAATTTGTGAGCTTGTTCTTCACTTCTCCCAGATGTAGATGGCTCCTCTTGCTCTTGCTCCGAAGTTGAGTGTCTCTCCTTCCCATCAATCCTAGAGGTGGAAGCTTCCTCAATTTCTTCTTTGGATGTTGAACACCTATCAACTTCCGAATCTTCACTCTCTTGAGAGGATGAGCATTCCTCTTCTTTGGACTTGTCCTCATCTTCTTGGGGTGGTGAGAGATCTTTCTGAAACTTGACCAAGTTGTTCCATAAATCCCTTGCATCCTTATAGCCACCTATCTTGGGCAAAATATCATTAGGTATTTAATTTAACTAATATTTTACCTACCTTATCATTAATCTCGGATTTTTGAAGTTGCTCCTTGGGCCATCTTTTCTTCTTGAGAAATCCACCCTTCGGACCTCTTGGCCATTCAAATCTGTCTACAAGGATAAACCAATCTTCTATGTTACACAAGAAAATGCATTATTCTACCTTTCTAATACCCGAAATCATCGCAGTCGAAGATGGGTCGAATGGTGATGTCATAGCTCAATTCATCTTTGGGAAACTCCATCTTCTCTTCTCCTCTAGCGCTTGTGCTCTCTTGGCGTTAGTCCTCGAAGAGCAACCTAGCTCTGATATCAATTGTAGGGATCGATTTATGCATGCTAGAGGGGGTGAATAGCGATTTCTCCAATTCATCGTTCGTTTGCATTCGTGCTTGTCTACAAGTGTTAGTACGTAGCAGAATATAAATATAATACACAACACAAATCAAATACATGTACAAGACAAAGGATTTTACGTGGTTCAGAACCTACGATTCCTACTCCATGGTCGAGCTCTAGTGATGCACACACCACTATGAACTTCTCCTTCTCGGGACAATCCGGAGGTGGAGAAACCTCGTACAACAAGTTTATACAATGAAATACAATCAAATACAAAGAAAATGAAAGAGTATAAAACCAAAACATTTTACAAGTGTACTTTTGATTGCTTTGAAAGGCTTTGAAGACCTGGAATGCAGCAGCAATTCCTCCACAAAAGCTCCAAGAATAGGCAGCCATCTCCTCCCCATCGCAGCTCCTTATAAAGCATGCCTTGGACTGATTTTCTATCATCCAGTCGACTGCTCTTACCTAGCAGTCGACTGGTCACAGTACCACTGTCTCAAAATGATTTAATCCAGGTCAGATAAAGTCGAATAGTCGACTGCTATATGAACCAGTCAACTGTCATAAGCCAGTAGTCAACTATAAAATATTTTATGCCCTGACCACTTAATTACAGTCGATTGTTAAACCCTAGCAGCGACTGCTAGAGTCACAAATAGCAGTCGAGCTTCAGTCCACTACATGACCAGTCGACTGGTCATAATCCCAGTTGACTGCTCGAGTTAAACTAGGCTCTCAAGTGTCATGCACTTGGCTAGTCGACTGGTCAATAATCCCAGTCGACTGGTAAACCTCAAACATGAGGTTTAATGCAAGTATGATCTCCTCATACTTGATCGACCATCCTTAGCCTAGACCTAATCCTTCTAGCCACCGCCATCAGCCTCATGCCCTCAGAGTCCATCCGAGTCCTCCACAACTCCTTCACCTTTTGCGTTAGCCTTTAGATGCTTCCATCGACTATGTCATGCTAATCGGATCTCCTTTGTCAAGGTTCATTATATTTATACCGCCAAGAATAGATGCTTAGACTTTACGCTGCCAAAAATCTCACCCTTGGACTTTTCGATAGCCAAACCTCAATGCTTGGACTTTCACCGCCAAGACTATACACTTAGACTTATGTGGCTAAGACTTAAAACTTGGACTTTTCATGCCAAAACTATTTTTGGACTTTCTATGCCAAGTATCCAAACTTGGACTTCTATGCCAAGACCATGTTTGGACTTTCCATTCCAAGACCATTCTTGGACTTTCCATACTAAGTATCCAAACTTAGACTCCCCCATGAGTCTCACTCAAGTTTGGTCAACCTTGACCTAAGATTTGATTTCTCTAACAATCTCCCTCAAATAATCTCCCCTATATGACTTTGGATATCCCAATCATCCACTTGTCATATGGTCAAATCATATCCAACCGTATTGATAAACATCAAAATACTACTCGAGTTCACTCGAGTCTGGTCAATATTGATCCGAAGCCTATTGCACCAACATTCTATTTGCAGGAGATAAATAAGCACATGAACTTCTATTGGTGCAGGGGCACCAGTTAATCAAACCTTAGTTTTGATAATAGGAAAGATTCAAAGTTAAGTTACCTTGTTATCTCATATGTTATATTGAGTGTGCAAGTAATGTATTAGTATTTTCTAAGGTCAACGACACCAGGAGAATCTCTAGATGAGAAACCTCGGTGGTCAACGACACCAGGAGAATCTCGGGACGAGAAACCTCAGTGGTCAGGTGACACCGAGAGAATCTCGGAATGAGAAACCTTGGTGGTCGGGTGACGGCAGGAGAATCTCAAAAGGAGAAACCTCGGTGATAAAGTGACCGAAAGCTAAGCGATAGGTCAGGAGGACCAAAGGTAAGCTCTGGGTGTGGAGCAGTGGTAAGGGCACGTCCTCAGTAAGAGGACAATCCTAGGCGTCGATCCGACCAAGACTTTCAAAGGAATGTCGAAGTCGAGATCGGAATGCCGAAGTCGAGATCGGACAGTCAAAGGACTGTCACATTGCTTGGCATGATGCATCTCTTGTGCTAACCTTATGTTGCAGGTATCAAGTTAGATTCTCAAGAGTAGAAGTCGACTGGAGGCAGTTTACTACTAATAGGATCAGTCGACTGATGTCGATGAATCAACCCAAAGCACAAGGTCAAAGAGTTATTGATCGATGTCGCCACCTCATGATAAGATAAGCTACCACCTCAAGATAAGATCCACGAGTTTTGGATCTGAATCTGGACTTATCCCAAGGCACAAGTCTATAAAAGAAGGGGAGGACACAAACCCTATTCATTCAATGAACTCCTAAGCGCGCTTGATCTCCGACCATAATTCTACATCTACAACGCCGATCGTGCATCATCTACAATTCAGTTGTCGGTACCTTGCTTATTTCTTACTTATTATTTGCTAAGAGGAGAGGTAGGTTTGTTACCTCTTCCTCGACATCATTATTGTAATTGGTTGTCTCTTACCTTCAATGAGGAAGAGATATTTAGTGCTTTGCCCTTTGGAAGCGATCAAGGATCGTAGGGCCTTGGATTAGCAGTCGGTGGACTGTGAACCAAGTAAAAAATATTTATATCTTTTGTTGTGTGTTTCTGCTGCATACTTTGGTTTTAAACGACGAAATGAAAAGATTTTCGAACGCTATTCACCCCCCTCTACCGTTTCTCGATCCAACAATTGGTATCAGAGTGGGGCCACTCAGATTCGGTGCAACCACCGATCGAGCATTTTCTTTTCGATTTTTTTTATTTATTATCTCCTGTACTACTAATCCAAGACCAAGTCTTGGGACATTTTCTTTGTAACTAACATTGCAGTAAAATGGATAAATCAAGGATCTAGGGAGAGAGTTCAGATTAGGACTTACAAGGTAAATTAAATTTAAAATTTAAATTGCATATTATTTGTTTCAAGTGCAGGGAGAGAGGACACTATAAAAAATAAGTGTCCTACTCGTAAGACTCGAACGGCACAATTGGCGGCAAAGGAGACACCAATGCCAGAAGTCTAGAGAAACAAGGAGCACATCAAGTGCTTCAAGTGTGAAAGATTCGGTCACTACAAGAATCGGTGCCCAGAGAAAAAGAAGGTTAGTAAAATTAATAATTTTGAAAATTTAATTTTTAGAATACTTGATAATTTAGATAAATTGTGTATTAAAGCTAGCAAATTAGTTGATTGTTGTCAATTAATTAACACTATTAATAATTCAACTAATAAAAATTTAATTAATTCAGATTTAGTTAGTTTAAATAATAATAATAATATTGAAGAATAATGATCAAATTAATCTAACCTTTGATAAAATTAAATAAATCAAGAGCTTAATCAAATTTTTAGTTTAATCAATATAGATCTAAATCAAATCAAGAATAAAACCAACCTAGAACTTAATCAGAATAATCAAAGCCTAGATCAGAATAATCAAACATTAGGACAAAATTATCAAATCCTAGATCCGATTCATCTTGATAATTCCGATTTTAAAAATTCAATTTTGAAAAATTCAAACATAAAAAATTCGAAATTAAATTTAAAAAATTCAAAATCTAATCTAAAAAATTCAAATAATTCTACTTTTAAAAATTCTAATAATCTTATCTTGAAAAATTCTAATAATTCTACTTTGAAAAATTCTACTAATCTTATCTTGAAAAATTATAATAATTCTACTTTTAAAAATTCTAATAATCTTATCTTGAAAAATTCTAATAATTATACTTTAAAAAATTTTAATAATCTTATCTTGAAATATTCTAATAATTCTATTTTTAAAAATAATAATTTTATCTTGAAAAAGTTTAATAATATTATTTTGAAAAATTCTAATAATCCTATTAAATCTGTTTTAAAATCTAACTTAATTAAAAATTCAAAATTAGATAATCAAACCAATAAAATTAATTATAATAAAATACCATTTGATTATACACAAATTAATAATTTAGTAATTAAATCTTCAACTTTTAAAAATTCAACAAATAAATATGTAGACTTGGGTTACAAGTCTAAGTTAACCAAAAATCAAGACTCTAAAATTTATAAACCTAATTATCATAGAGTATCTTATAATTATGAAACAAATCAACCAACCACTTCTTTGAATTGATTGAATATAACATGTTCATACATACATATCATTTTAATTAATTATCATGCTTATTTTTGTCATGCCATACATACTAGTCTTATATTAACTCTCATAGAACGGTTAGATAGAAAATGGTTAATTAACCTTGAAAATATAGTATCAGGATGCAGTGAGATGATAGTACGTTAGGGAAACGAAGTCTCGTGTATCTGGGTTAGATAAGGAGTATCTAGCTTTGTGCACTTGGCTAAGTGGAACTAGCTGAAACTACCTCACTATATCCTAAACTAGTTAGACCAGGGTTTGACACAAAGTAAATTAAATGTACAATTTCTTAAGTTGGCTTTGTCTAAGGAAGTAGTCGTTGTTCCGATCCAAGAAGGCCTCTGTGCCTCGCCACGACCTGGAAACCTTCTTTTGAAATATTCACTTAACTAACTAAAGGTTAAATCTGAATCTAACCTAAGGTTAATTAATTTTCAAATTATTAAAATTAACTAAGTAAAATTAAATTCATCTCACAACACCTATAAGGATAACTTGGTTGATTATGTAGAATGGGTGAGATGGTAAGGACAACAAATTGAAAATAGTTTTGAAAATATATATATATATATATATATATATATATATAAACAGATTCTTAAAACTATTTTTATTGGTTGTCATAATTGTTGTGTGTAGTTATACGTAGTGTTTAAAGTAACTATGCTTCTTGAAATGATGGTTAGTTGACTAGTATTGAACTTTTAGATCTTGTGGACACTTAGGTAAGCCTTCCTTGTGGCCAACAAGGATGTCCTAAGAGTTTGTCAGACAAAGACGGAGGCCCTCTAGATAATTCTTCCTTGTGGTTAACAAGGATGTTAGGTTAAGGGGGAGGTTCTAATTGGATAATCATCATTTATAAAAGTTGTTAAAATATTATTTTAAAAAAAAATCCAATACTTTCAAAATAAAAAAAAAACTTATTTTTGATAATATGCCAAGGGGGAGAGAAGACTTAAGTTAGACAAATTTAGCATCTCTAGCTACCTCAAGTTTGGCATAAACCTAATAAACATGAGCCTTTAATATCCTATAAATGTATCCTTCTCAAAATTTTATAACAATATTAAAGATTGGAGGGTCACATCCTAACCTAGGATATACATTATTGGTGCAGGATCTAGAAACCTAAGCTCATGGTATCAAACATTAACCTTAAAAATGCACTCCTAAAACTCTTTTTGATATATGTCAAAGGGGGAGAGGGTAAAGTTAAGAAAATAAAAGGAGAGTTTTGAAAAATAATTTTTAAATGATTTTATGCTTTTATTTCCTTAAATTTGAATTGGTTTGCTATAGATCAAAAAATGAGAGATTGTTGGTGCAGGGGCACCAGTTAATCGAACCTTGGTTTTGATAATGACAAAAATTCAAAGTTAAGTTATCTTGTTATCTCATATGTTATGTTGAGTGTGCAGGTAATGTATTAGGCTTTGCTAAGGTCAACGACACTAGAAGAATCTCTGGATGAGAAACCTCGATGGTTAACGACAACAGGAGAATCTTGGGACGAGAAACCTTAGTGGTCGAGTGACACCAGGAAAATCTCGGAAGGAGAAATCTCGGTGGTCGAGTGATGCCAGGAGAATCTCGAAAGGAGAAACCTTGGTGATCAAGTGATCGAAATCTAAGAGACAGGTCAGGATGACCAAAGGTAAGCTCCGGATGTGGAGCGGTGGTAAGGACGCATCCTGAATAAGAGGACAATCCTAGGCGTCGATCCAACAAAGGCTTCTGGAGGAATGTCGAAGTCGAGATCGGACAGTCAAAGGACTATCACACTACACGACATGATGCATCTCTTATGCTAATCTTGTGTTGCAGGTATCAAGTTAGATTCTCAAGAGTAATAGTTGACTGGAGGCAGTCGATTGCTGATAGGATCAGTCGACTGATGTCAACGAATCAGCCCAAAGCACAAGTTCAAAGAGTTATCGATCGATGTCGCCACCTCATGATAAGATAAGCTTCCAACTTAAGATAAGATCCACAAGTTTTGGATTTGGATCTGGACTTATCCCAAGGCACAAGTCCATAAAAGGAGGGGAGGACACGAACCCTATTCATTCAATGAACTCCTAAGCGCGCTTGATCTCCGACCGTAATTCTACGTGCTACAATGCTACTCCGACTGTGCATCCTCTACAATTCAATTGTCGATACCTTGCTTATTTCTTACTTATTATTTGCTAAGAGGAGAGGTAGGTTTGTTACCTCTTCCTCTACATCATTATTATAATCGGTTGTCTCTTACCTCCAACGAGGAAGAGATATTTAGTGTTTTGCCCTTTGGAAGTGATCAAGAATCACAAGGTCTTGGATTAGTAGCTGGTGGGCTATAAACTAAGTAAAAAATACTTGTGTCTTTTATTGTGTGTTTTCGCTACATACTTTGGTTTTAAACGACGAAATGAAAAGATTTCCGAACGGTATTCATCTCCCTCTAGCATTTCTTGATCCAACTACTTCTTCCTAAGCTCTGTTTAGATCTCTTAATTATAAATATGGCAATAAAAATAGGAGATAACTAAATAGCTAAAAAAGCTCTTTGCATGTTTATTTTTTCTATCATGATGAGATTGAAAGAGAGGGGGGAAAACAAAAACAAAAATATATGCCTCCTTGATTGTATGCAAAGAATGCCATGCAATAATGTGCTTGCAATGCTATTCATAGGCTCTTCGACTTCATATTCCAAGTATTGTATTAGATTAGAGCTTCCGAACAATGAGATCTCTAGTTTTAGTCTTCTCTCTGTGTGACCAACTCATCTTCTAGTGGAGAACTTTCTCACCAGTGGAAAAGAAGTTCCACACTAGAGTACTAATGATGAACAAGACAACAACCACCTTAAAAACATCATCCCATAAGCCTGAAAATTTTGTAGCTGGAGAAAGAATAACATTAAATTTCAAATTTCGAAGCAGTTCAGAAGTTGATGCTTCCGATATATTAGTGAATGTTGAGACTAATGAATATTTCTTAAGAAATGGAGAATGAAGGATTACCTCGTTATAGAATCAATCCATTCACAACAATGCCAAAAACTCTAGCAAAAAATTCCTACTATGTTTGATAGCCCCAACAACACTCCCTAGTCGGATGGAGAGACATAAAGAAGCCCATGAATCTTAGAATCTATGGTCACCAATGAAATTAGTATGTTCGTGTCAACAAGTGTAATAATAATACAACATTTTTCATCTTTTTCATACAATTTGTATAATACACAAGTCCAACACAATATTTTTGATCAATTTTCTGGAACATTATTCTACGATAAGATTGAACCTCAAAGTGAAAAACTCTTTTGTAGATCTATGGCAAATTACATGAGTGATGATAGGACAGAACATACCGCATAGCATGGTGTAATATCTTGGTGATTAGAATATTATTTTTAGAGTTTAATACATTACATACTCAGAGTAGTATCTAAATAAGCTAAACATCACTATCATCTTAGAGGTGAATTGCATTCGCTATAAGCCAATTGTATTGGCATAGAGTATTTTTCAAGCAAATGGTGCCAAAGAATAACTACTACCCTATTGGGATGTATACTAAAAGTCTAGTCTTTGTATGGACATCTTCATTTTGAAATAAGAATCACATGATCATTATTTTTATTTTATATTTATGCATATTGTCTGATACTTTATATTGTAGATAACATGGTGTGTAGTGTCGTACAGAAGATCATGTTATCAGATCCTTGTAGAGTATAAGTAGGGGCTCACAACCAAGATGGTTTTGGACAAACCATTGGCATGGTTATAGTGTAATTTGGTATTGATTTATCTTGACCATATAATTACACTAGTACACTTTATGTATTTAGCAGGACCGATTTAGAGGTGATTCAATTTATACTGACTATATAATTGAATCATACCTCAAATATTATGGTGTACATGCTCTTAATCCCGATATAATAACGGGCACATGTACTTAGTATTTATTACTTTGATTTACCAATAGGCGAGATTTATGTGTTAAATTGATAGGTCTGGTAAGTTGGGAAATAATATTATTTACATGGTGTATCGTTGATTATAGGAGGAAACCATGTCCTATATACTAGGATGATGATGTCCCCTTGAGGAGCTCATAAAGTTCATCATGTAAATCCTGCAGGTAGACTTGGCCCAACATGATGATAAGGATGAGTGGTACTACTCATGGAGTTAGATTGTAAAATACCACAAAATAAATTTCTAAAGAATAATATTATTGTTGGATAAAATAAATTAATGATGCATGGTTGGGGATTTATTTGAGCCTAACCTATTGAAGCTTATGGATTAATTAAACCTAACCTAGACCTAATGGTATGAGTTTAATTGAAATTAGGGTTAAGCTTTATAGGGTCTAAAACCCGACCCGTTTCCCCCCAAAACCCAACCCACTTTTTCCTTAACGCCAAGCCATTATTTTTCCCCCTTTTTTTTCTTCCGTTCGTCTATTTCCTCACCGCGATCTCTCTGCGACTTCACCTCTTCCTCACCCGATTCATCTTCTCGCTGCGACTCTCAACCTCCCCGAATCCTTGGTTTTCTGATCACGCATCTCTCCCTCTCTTCCTCGTTGTTTCCTTCTCGCGCCCATCTCCCCGCGCCGAGTGCCGCATCTCCACTTCTCGGCCAACCCTCCTCGCATCTCCGCTACTTGTCGCAGCCTCCCTCTTTCTGCAAGTGACAGCAAGAGGAGCGTCCTTGGATTGGGCGGCGTTCGGTTGAAATCTACCTTTGTGACCTTTGCCGGAGCAAGTTCAGAAATCAGTGATGCTAGAGTAGTAGCCGATTTCTGCCGAATAGAGTGATTGGGGAGGAGTACCGTCGGAGTAGCTTCAAGTGTTGGTATATCTCGAGCTTTCCTTTCTTTTCTGTCCACTTCAATTTCTGTGGATTGTTGTTGTAGATTGGGTGGCGATTCTTGGGTTCGAAGAGGGGTCAGTGGCAGTGTGGATGGGAATGGTGGATCGAGGTTGAGGTGAGGTTTATGTTGATCCATGATTTTATCATGTTTTGTATGCTACAACATGGTTGTTTATGGTGATTTGGTTGTCGAATGTGGTTGAGCTGCTTTGTTTGGGGGGTTTGCTTGGCTGTGGGAGAGTGAGGAATGACTAATGGAGTGGGGTGTTTCATGTAGGGTTGGTTAATTAGAACCCTAAATTGGTGTAACTATGGGCTGTGATGGAGTTGTGAACGATGGATTAAATGGTTAGATAGTTATTTGGGTTTCATTTTTGTTTTGTGATGTGAATTGGGTGTATGGTGTGGAATGGGGTGTGGAAATTCCAGGATTAGTTATACATAAGTGAATTGTGAGTTGGTATGAAAATCCTAATGGGGATATTCTGTTCGTGCCCTGTTATTGAAGGTCTATGAAGGTGTTGATTATGATGTTAACCGTACCAGTTGAGGGTCTAATGTGAAGGTTGGTTATAGTGAATCGACCTTGGATAATTTGGGGGATTTTCCTAAATCATATTCGATAAAAAAGATGCGACTATAAGAATGATATAGTAATTAATTCATATTTTTGTAGTCTTCTTGCACTAAAATATAATTGATGATATTTTCAGGACGTGCATACGAGACAGGTCCGTGCCCGTGAGGATTTCATTATTTCGAGCATTACAACAAGTGGGTAATTTCCTACCCTGGTCTGGTAGTTTTAATGCATGCAGATTTAGATATACGATCATCTTATATGATCATGTTACCTTGACTCCGCTCTTATTTACTCTTGCGCTTGATACCTTATCTTTGGCTATTAAACTCCATTGTTGTTATCATGTTTCACTTCATCATGATTAGGAGTTATAGATGTAATGTAAGGAACCCAGAATTTATTTAGTTAAGTGCAAATAGTAAAGTCCGGATGATGACCTGATTGTAAATTGGGCAAAAAGGTCATTTATGGGTAGGTAATGTCTTGAACATTGGGTTAATTCTAATACCCTTAGGTTGCATGTTTACTACCGACCATGTAATGTGTAAATGGTCAGGTGAATTGTACTTAGTGTGTCGCTACGGACCAGTTGTCCTAGCTTGTTATAATCAGTTGAGTACGACTCTCTGTAGGATAGAGAGTGCGTTGATCTGATTGGTTTGACTCTCTGTAGAATAGAGAGTCTGTGGTGGATGTCTATTTGTGTGAAAGAGCATTCATGTCATTTGCATGCATGCTGGCGATGTGGTCTCCCTTATGGTCGAGAGGGTCGTCAGTCATCCTGCCTCCACGGTTACTCATAGGAGGAGTAACTGGTGTGAGGGCAGAGCATTGTGGTGCCGCACTCTACCACTATAGATGGTGGTAGTTGGATTTGCGTGTCATAGTCCTTCGTGTGTGGCACTCGACCACTCGTGGGTAGTGACTGTCGGAGTGGCCAACAGTAGGGACCCCCATCGAGTAGCTTGCTCTTCACACTTATATGCTACTCGATCATACTGCCCACTCGGCCACTCGAGAGTAGTGGTTGGTGTTGAGTTGGGACAATTGTCATGTCGAGCCACCGAGGCCACACTGGGGTCGTGGTAGCTTTAGGGTGAGCCAGTATAACCATGCATGCTACATTGCCGTGACTTATGGCATTTTTTGCATATTTTCATATATATACATATATGCATGTATATATATATATGGATGATTGTGACTAGTATGTATATATAAATACAGTCTATATATATACTTATTGTGATGTTGCATTTGATTGTACTATTCTTGTTGCATTTGGTTGTACATCATCTTCATACATGCTACCCGCATCACTTATATGGTTGTGTCGGATACCTGTATATTTGTTAGTTAGTCTATTGCATTCCTTGGCCCGTATATATGACGTTGTATGGTTTAGAGCAGACTTCCTATTATATACATATATTGTGGATATATGTGCTCAGGTTGAATAGGTATAGCGTAGCGGACTTTCAGGTATGTTTGTATTTTATGTTGATCATTTGGTTATAAGGTATATACATGAATATGTTTATCATTCTAGTGTTATCTGATGTACCTGTAGATTTTTCTGTTGAATTACATGTGATATTTGATATATACATATTTTTCCTATTACCTGCTGAGTTTTACTCACCACTACGGACCCTAGGTTTTTTTGTCGCCCAGGTAACAGGTAGAAGTCTTGGTGACGGCTTGGAGCTTCGCTGGCAATCCATCCCATCTCACTTTCCGAGCCTCCCATGGTTTTTAGTTCTTTTCATGTACTTCAGTTTGTATTTGGAGTTTATGTACTATTTTGGTATGGTGGACTTATTGGTCGGTGTACAACTATGTGATTTCGGATTTGTATGTCGGTATGTGTGGTTGTGGGTATGTGGTATGATGTTTCCACTGTGTTTTGATGTCGTTATGTTTATTATATTGTAATTGTGGGCTTAAGGGCCTTGTATTAAGTGTATATGTTGCCACATACAGGGGAGATGTCGTCCGTTTGATTTTCGACACGGTATACTCTCAGGGCGTGACAACTTTATTGGTATCAGAGCCGAAGGTTCTACGATGTCAGACAATGATTTTATTTTTGAGTCTTGGATTCTCGGGAGTCGATTTATTTTTCGATTTTGGTTTTTGTGAGATGGGATTGGCAACGTCATGACCTCCGAGCAGCACGAAGTAAGTATTCCTGATGACTTATTTTCTAGTTGGATACTTATCTAAACTTGTTCAGTAGGTGTTGATAGATGGAGTTATGCCACCCGTATCGACTCGGAGTAGGGGTCGTCCACCAAGGCGACCCACCGGAGGCGTAGATATAGTTGATTCTTCAACCCCTCAAGGGCTTTGCTACTAGATTTACTAACTGATTATTGGATAGCTTAGATACAAGTTGATAACTTCATTAGATTGCACCTTCCTTGATGAAGTAACATTCAATCTCTATGTACTTGTCTCATGGAACACCTGATTAAAGATTATACATATAATAATGTGATGGTTATAGGACAATATAATTGGCCCTATGGGGATATGCCCAGACCTAGTCACCCAGTGATGTCAAATGATTTTAGAGTCAATCTTGTATTCTATCTCTCCACCTGAGCAGGCAATGGCTGCTTGCATAGGTTACCTCTTAGAAGAGTGCAGTGGTTTGATATGGATTGTCTATTTGTAGGAAAGCGTGCCAATCGGCATTAGTGTAATCCACAATCACAATGTAGTATTAGAACAACTGATGAATAGATTATTTTTGGATGGGTAAAGACAAGAAAGGTATTCTTAAAGTCACTTGAGCTATTATATGATCTATTAAGGAAAGGGACTTGGGTTTCTGGATTTGTTCACTCATAATTTTGGATGCCTTTTTTTAAGCACGTTTGGTCTACCACTCTCCAGGATAAGTTATATATCAGGTGGATTATCCGAAAATGTCTGGCAAAGGATTCCATTTTGGTTCTTTTGAATGCCTTCCTCCTATTCTTTTGAGTGGAGCATTTTTTTAATTGGAGCAGTTTGATTTTGTGCCAAGTTAAATATTTGATTGGGATGATGATGGTGCATTGGTTGGATCCTTGGCTGTATGATGAAATTATTTTTTTTCTGGGACACATAGCATATAAAATCAATTTCCGATAAATGCAAATTCGTGGCGAAGCATATTGAAGAGAATGGTTGGAATTAAAGATTTATATTTAGTCATTCCCTTTTTGGGTGTTTGAGATGGAATTGTTGTTATGTTTTTCTGGTTGAGTGAAAAAAAAAGGATGTGGTTGTTTGGGTTCCTCACAAGAATAATCTTTCTTTGAATGCTTATGAAGCTTTGTAGGATGGGAATAGATCTATGGTTACAAGGTTGAGCCCATCTACTAAGGTTTTCTTTCATTGCATGGATTTTATTTCATGGAAAAACAAATATATACTGATCCATGGCTTCATCCATATTGAATATTGGAACTCCTGATTAAGCTTTGGAATCTTTCATCACATGTTTTAGATATACAGAGGACTTTACTTCAAAAGAAAAGCTACACATGGTGAATTTGCAATTATGTATCAGTGATGATCCTTTCTTTTTGTGTTTTTGTTGCAAAATGTCCGTGGATTTGGACGTTAGGGATTAAAATAATAAAGGAATGGGCTCAGCAAGTGAAGCTGCAAATTGGATAGGTTTTCTTGCAAAGTGCAAGTTTAGATTTTAATTGGACCTCGTATTTGCATGTAATTTTGAAATCTGGGAAAGAACTTTAGGTGGACTACGACACCCACATCTACTGTACTACGATCGAAAGTTGGATGCGTCAGTTAAATCTACCATTTTTTTTCCGTCCATAAATTAATAAATATTCATAGCAGAACAGGACGTCGGAGGATACATCTAATGTATCTTAACTTGGAAATGGATGCGTGAATTTGGTTGGTGCAGAAAATAATTTCCTAGTTCTCTCATGAATTTGTTATGTGCAATTCTTTCCTCCCACAATTTCTTAAAAAATAGAGAGAGAGAAACTTCTGTTCTGCAACATACCATTATTATGATGCTCATTTCAGATGCCCTATAGGTGCTTATCTGATGCATTGAGGTAAGATAAATGAAGCATCATAAGATGAGCTAACTAGAACGAATCTCACTAGCTTTTAAATGCATGCAGCAGGTGTCTTCATGATCATTAGACATCCTGAATTCTATTTTTATAGATCATGATGATGATTGAGTGGGCAGTGATACTAGGCTTGTTTTATTAACAAAGTGAGCCCATTTTATATATATATATATATAAAGTGGAAAATGGATATTGTTTCGCCGTAATATGTTGCAATTCAAGGATAGCCCAAGTTGCTTACTTCAGTGAGTTAAGTGAGTTAACCCAGAGGAGCAGTCTTTGTGTCTTGAGAGAGAATCTAATATCACGAGAAAAAAAAAACATAATGTAGTAGCTAGGTCTACGGCAAGTGGAGTATGCGATTGGGGTGATTTCGGGAATAATTTTGATATTGAAGACCTTATACCGGATGACAACTTTATTTGGGTTTTGCAAAGTTGGCAAGATTGATGATGCACATGAGGTATTAGGTTGGAATGACGATTTTACCAGGAGATAATTTTATTAGTATCAATGTTGTTAAACACTGATATTATAGAAGGAAATGAATATCCTTCATTGTGGATAAATGATCTATTTAGATCAGCTAAAGGACACCTGTGTAGACTCTAGGATTGATTTAAGATTGATACGTTGATATTGTAGTGACATGATGTCATACAATTATCATTGTCGTTGTGATGATTGATATATCATCAGTTTAGAGTAAAGAGGATGTAGGAGGGTAGAGACGATAAATTTCATACTTGGTATAAATTTTATGAGCCTTTGATTATATTGTTAGACTATTTAATGATTTAGTAGTCCATGGATTCGAGAAATCGTGTATTCTAGACACGATTAGATCAGTTTGTGGTTGTTGGAGTTGCGTAACTTGGCCACTATTGATAATGGTAGTTGGAGTTACACACTCGGCCATCGTAGATGGTGGTTTCCTTGTATGATTTGGGTTATTACTATAGATGTGGATAGGATGTTTTAGCATTACTATATCATGAACTTGTTTGACAAAAGTGATGATGGAAATCATTTAGTCGGAAGCTGGTGAAACTAGTTTACAGGACCTAGACGACGGTTAACTTTTACACGAGTATTAGTTGATCCTTCCGGGGTGGATCAAAGGATGTTGTATGCAAATGTATCATTTCAGGGATCGGAGCGAATCCGATACAGTTGCATGAGAAGTATCTTATGCTTACGACAGATAAGAAACTATAAGATAGGTTGTCATATACATGACGTGGCTTTAATAGTTATTATCTTGATTTATGGATGTATGGAGCAAGAATGCTCATGGGGTTTTAGCTAGCTACTGAGTAGCTACTATAGAGTTGCTGGAACGCGAACAGTTGCAACAAGTGAAATTGGTCGCTATAGCCTCCCATGCACTAACAGAGTGTGTGATGGAGTAGATTTTGGACGGTAGATGGACTTCTCTTGTGAGAAGATAATTTTCCATCTCCAATATGGATATGTGTTCTGGACACGCTGTAGGGTTTTGCTTATCGAGTCTGTGAGGGGAAACTTCACTTCCCACTTCACCTCGGTAGCTTGACCATGACGATCCCTTCGATGTCCTCGGATTAAAAAATTTAATCCTAGACAAAAGGGATTGCCCAAACCACCAAGTCATCGTCGTGCTATTCGTTTAGAGAGGTCACTTAAACAAACTAGTTGTTCAAGCGACCATCCTCTATTCTACGAGTAACCACGGAATAGACGATGTCCGGATCGCCAGTTTTTGTGTTTATGCTCGGGATCCAAGTATTATTTAGCCATTTACAGATTTATAACATGCTTATAATTGAAAAGCAAAAACAAGCAACAAACAAAAGAAGAAAGTAGAATAGGTATACCTCTCGATCTTCTAATGTATGACCTTCCTCCTTTTGTACGTCGTGTGGGCGACGATCCACCAAAAGTCGAAGCTCCTAGATGTCAAATCTTCCTTCCTTGCTCTTCCAAAGCAAGAGGAAGAATAGAAACAATGTTTTTCTCCTCACTAGAAACCACCAACAAGGAACCAAACTTATCCTTGTCGTCGGCCAACTAGATGAAGGAGAAGATGGTGGAAAACAACCAAGACACCAAGGGAAGCTCTATATCTTGTTTCCACCACCTAAGGAGAGGGAAAAGGAAGCTTTTGGGCGCCGTCCAAGGCTGGAAAAGAGCTGGGAAGGGTGTTGGACGTTGGCCAAAAGAGGAAGAAGAAGAGAGAAAGAACCTTTCTTATTTGGTGCCACCCTTGCCTCCAAACCCTAATCCTAATCCTATCTCAAATAGGATTCCTTCTTGCCTCTCAAACCCTAGCTCTCCTATCATGTAGTTCACGCCAAATCCCTTTGCCATCCTTTTATAGAGTTAGAGATAAGTCATGAATTAATCTCCTCCATTGGTTTTAGGGATTTAATTTCAACCGTCGGATCTAGAGATTTAATCTCAACCGTCGGTTCTTAGAGATTTAATCTCTACCAATGGATCTTTGAGTTTTGTTTTTATCCTTTGGATCTAAGCATCATGAGGTGTTAATAGACTACATTAGGGACCATGAGGAGGAATTAGATCTTGGCCACCCATGGATTAAGCCTACATAAAGTCCGATCCACTAATGATGATCCAATCCACTAAAGGTTCATCATTGATCTACCTCACCAACCCCCATATGATAATATGAGCTCCATATATTATTTGTACATTTTCTCCACGTGTTTAAGATCTCGAATGTCCGTCGATTAATTAATTTACCGACCATTAATTAATCAACATCTAACTCCTTGAGTAGTACCACTCAACCTTTTCATCATGCCGGACCAAGTCCACCTGCAGGGTTTACATGATGAACCTTATGAGCTCCTTAAGGGGACATCATCATCCTAATATATAGGACACGGTTTCCTTCTATAATCAACGACACACCATATAAATAATATCATCTCCCAACTTACCAAGCCTATCGATTTAATCTATAAATCTCGCCCATTGGTAAATCAAAGAGATGAGTACTAAGTATATGTGCCCGTTATTATATCGGGATTAAGAGCATGTACTAAATAATATCTGGGGTCCGATTCGATTATGTAGTCAGCAATAAATCGAATCACCTCTAAGTCGGTCCTGCTCAATACACACAAAGTGCACTAGTGTGATTCTATGGTCAAGACAAACCAATACCAAACCACACTACAACCATTCCGATGGTTTGTCCAAAGTCATCTCGGTTGTGAGCCTTTGCTTATACTTTTCAAGGGGTCGATAACAAGGTCTCCTGTGTGACACCACACACCATGTTATCTACAATATAAAGTATTAGACAATATTGCATAATCATAAAAATATGCAAACAATGATCATGTGATTCTTATTCCAAAATAAAGATGTTCATACAAAAAATAGACTTTTCAGTATAATCCCTACACACGCATCCACTTAAGGAAGAGTTGCTACAGGAGGCACATCATTCGAGATTTGCTATATATCCTGGTGGTACTCGGATGTACCGAGATTTGAAACATTTATACTGGTAGAATGGTATAAAGGGAGATATAGCAGATTTTACTGCTCGATGTTTAGTATGCCAATAGGTGAAGGTTGAACATCAGAAACTCCCTGGATTGCTCTAGAAAATTTCAATTCCGGAATGGAAGTGGGAGCATAGCACTATTGGTGTCGTTACGAGATTGCCTAGAACCCGTAAAGGACATGATGCGATTTGGGTGATCGTGGATCGACTAACCAAATTAGCTCACTTCCTGCCTATTCGCGAAACAAACTCGTTGGATCATCTGGTAGAGTTGTACTGCCGAAGATTATTAGATTTGGTGCCCTCACGCAGGTCACCTTTGAGTACCTTTGAGTATTATATCTAATAGAGGCCCGCGATTTACCTCGCGATTTTGATAGAGTTTGCATCAGACTATGGGCATAGAGCTTCGACTCAATACAAAATTTCATCCGCGGACTGATGGACTGTCTGAGCGTACCATTCAGACATTGGAGGATCTATTGAGATCCCGTGTCATGGATTTCAGAGGCATTTGGGAGGGTCATGTCCACTTAGTGGAATTTTCCTATAATAACAACTACCACTCTTCTATTCAGATGGCTTCTTTCGAGGCCTTATACGGCACACCCTGTAGATCTCCCATGTTGTGGGAGGAGGATTGGGGAACGACAATGTTGGAGCCATAGGGCATTCAACATGATGCAGAGTTGGTAAGCATCATCAGATGACGATTATCCGAGGCACAGGATCGACAGAAGAGTTATGCAGACCGGAGGCGAAGACCTTTGGAATTCTTAGTTGGGGATCAAGTATTTCTGCGTGTTTCACCTACGAAAGGGGTGAAACAATTTGGGCTAAAAGGGAAATTAGTTCCACACTATATTGGTCCATTTGAGACATTGTAATGGATTGGGGGTGTAGCTTACCAGTTGGCTTTACCTCCGACACTTGCGGGTGTTCATAGCGTACTTCATGTTTCTATGCTGAGGAAATACGTGTCGCGTTTAGATCGTGTTCTGAAGGAGGTTCCGATTCCACTCCAGGCGAATGCGACTTATGAGGAGATTCCAGTATGGATTCTTGGTCGCAAGGAGCGTCAATTGCGGAACAAAACCATCCGACTTATAAGGGGTTGGATGACAATATCATACCGATGAGAAGACTACATGGGAGCTGGAAGATACTATTCGAGCTCGATACCCTCATCTGGTCACTTGAGGAATGTACGTGGTCCTTTTGGAAACTTGCTCGAAGTAATTTTTGCATGTTAGTACGAAATTTGGGGACCAAATTTTATTAAGTGGGGGAGAATGTAAAATACCACAAAATAAATTTCTAAAGAATAATATTATTATTGGATAAAATAAATTAATGATGCATGGTTGGGGATTTATTTGAGCCTAACCTATTGAAGCTTATAGATTAATTAAACCTAACCTAGACCTAATGGTATGGGTTTAATTGAAATTAGGGTTAAGCTTTATAGGGTCTAAAACCCGACCCGTTTCCCCCCAAAACCCGACCCGCTTTTTCCTTAACGCCAAGCCATTATTTTTTTCCCTTTTTTTTTCTTCTGTTCGTCTGTTTCCTCACCGCGATCTCTCCGCGACTTCACCTCTTCCTCACCCGATTCATCTTCTCGCTGCAACTCTCAACCTCCCCGAATCCCTGGTTTTCTAATCAGGCATATCTCCCTCTCTTCCTCGCTGTTTCTTTCTCGCGCCCATCTCCCCACGCCGAGTGTCGCATCTCCACTTCTCGGCCAACCCTCCTTGCATCTCCGCTGCTCGTCGCAGCCTCCCTCTTTCTGCAAGTGACAACAAGAGGAGCGTCCTCGATGCACTACAACAAAAATTCGAATAGACAGTGATGAAAAACCGTTGTCTATGATCCAAAAAATCCGTGGTAAATCGACCCGTTGTGAAAAGTGAAGTGCTCAAAGACAACGGTGAAAAACCATTGTCGATTTAAGGAAAAGACAACGATTTTTAACCGTTGTCTTTGAGCGCCCCACTTTTCACAATGAGTCGATTTATCACGAATTTTTTGGATCATAGACAACGATTTTTCACTGTTGTGTTTCAACTAAAATTACAACGGATTATAACTGTTGTCTTTGAGTGTCATATTTTCCTCACGCATGGATTTATTATAATTTTTTTGAGTCATAGACAATGGTTATTAACCGGTGTCATTTGTATTGTCATTGTTATTTTAACCATTGTCATTTCTCAACGGTTACTCTAAAGAACAATAAACCGTTGTCGATTTATAGTGTTGTGTTTTTAATATAAATTATACAATAACATCAAAAAGAATTATAGAAAACACATATACACTTGCACTTGTAGCAATGTAAAGTACAAGCTCACATCATCCCATTTTAAACAATCACTCTTAAAAACATATATAAAAAAGTACTGTAGCAAAATAACTACACATCATATGCTTAGTACTGCACCAAAAGTATTATGCATAATAACCAAAACACTTATAGATTACCACATCTAACCAAAAAAGATATGTACACTTAAATCTAATAGGAGATCTCTTAATTATCATATATGTGATCTTGTACGCATTCAGCCCACTCTGAATGTACTTCATCAATTTTCTTTGCAACTATCACAGATTTTGCGAACTTCATGTGAATAAATGAATGAAAATATAATTAAACACTTTGAGTACTATGTGATAATTAATTGCACAAATCATTTTACAAATATCTATCAATAAGAAAATATGTCTAATATTACTATTGGTCGTAGGGAAGACTTGTTAATGGATGCGACGCCTTCAATTATATCTCTCATATATCGCAAAACAAAATAACCGCATTGAGCTCCATCTGGTTGAAGGGGAACCTGTGATGAAAAAAATTATAGTAGTTATATGGAGATTTTCACAAAGCTTTTCTCAATAAGAAATAACACAAGAAAGTATATGATTAAAAGAATTATTAAAGGAATAACTTGAGTTTAAGAAAGACAGAGGGAGGAGGCTAGTTGAATGACACATGCATCAAATAGCATTCATTAGCAAAAACATGATCTCATTGAGAAGGATTAGTTGTTAATGATAACTCATCGGTTAGAAAGATTAAAGCATTCTTTCCATCAACTAACCCAGCAGTAAAAGAAAGAGAAGTGAAAGAGTGGTCTCAGCACTAAACCAAGCATCTGCAGTGAACGAGTATGGTATAAAAAAGATAAAGCATTAACTGATAGACATGCAAGTTAAATAAAACCAAAACCCCTTAGCCAAGGTGAAGATAAAGGGATTGAATCATACCAGTTCTATCATTCCTTGTATAGAATTTTGTTTAATATTGTCTTTTTGTTTAGTCTCACAACTACTTTAACAAAAATATCACTAAATAATTACTCCTCAAATTATATAAGCTCCCCACAATGTAAAACATACCTTGATTATATATTTACCACAAAGGTTGTTTCTTCCCGTGTCTGTCAATTTCTGTGTTGAACAATTTCAAAGTCCTTCATAAAATCATAAGAGATTATAGACTTTTAGTGCATATAGTATATATAAAAAAATTATAATAAATATTCACAATATTTTCCTACTAAAATTTACATATTCACAATATTCTTCCAAGTCTCATCACGATTACACTGACCGAGAGGATCCAACAACGAAACAACCTCTTTGTGAGGATCGATGATAGTCAAAATCCAATGGAAACTATATATATACACAATATTAATGCATGTAGTTAAGCAAGTGTTTATCAAAGTAAAAAATGAGCGTTCCACCTCTGTTTTACACACCCTATGTTAACTGGAACCAAAACTAGTTGGTTTGTTGGTGTGTCATTCAACCTAGCTACCAAACCAAGGGCCCTCTTATCAACTAATATGAAGTGACACCCAACAACATATGGATTCACAAATCTAAACCTCTCCAGCTTATTTTCCTCCTCCATCATTCTATAAATGCCTACCATTTAAACATACAAGAAAATGCATAAGACTAGGATAAATAAAATTCACAAATCAAGAGTCAAAGTGTTAGTACATGAAAACAATATACGTATCATATTGTTTTCAACTGCTCCTTAATGTCATTAGGAACATGCTTCCAAGTATTGTAAGTTATTGATACTTTCTCTCGAACAATCTAGCCAAGTGAACTTTGCATTTTAACCACATTTTCCCTAATATGCTATCCCAGATTATTGAAATCAACTTTCAGTATAATGCCCTTAGTCCTTAGCCTTGAAATATTGTCCATATGTGTAGGACCTCTTGTCATTTTGTTTGATTGTGTGGCAGTTGAATCCTGTATGCAGTCAATATTTTCCTTGTCTAATAAATTACCGTCAATTTTAGTCTTACCCTTTTCAGATACACCATTAAGCTGGGATCTGTATACAATCTCAGTAAAACTATAATTGACCTCAATCCACACCCTCATGTTGTGGTGCACTACTACTTTTGGAATGTAGCCTAAAACTGGCAGTGTGACTCAAGACAATTTAGCAGTATATTGTAGTTGCTTGTGTAATTTAAAAAATTGTTCAAAATATGTGTAAACAAACGCCTGATTTCATTCATACATTATAAGAAAACATAAACTCACTGATTATATCAACAAAAAGGTCAACATATTCTCCCACTAAATTCAAATATGATAATGCATTCAACACTATTCTTCCCAAATCAATCTGCCTTTTTTTTTTTGCATTTTACAATTCACAGTGAAGTTCAATCAAAAAAGAGCAATCAACATAGCTCATATATTCAAGATACCGTAATAACATGAAGAGAATTTACTAAAGGAGTTCCTTGGTATGTTTGCATTCAATCAATACCTGAAGCCGAGCTCATTGAGCCTCTGAGAACACCAAGAGAAATGTTGGCTTTCATCATCGGTAACACGAGCAAAGTCTACGAAAAATTCATCACCAAGCTCCCCCCTTAACGGCGAGAAGCAACCAAAGTATCCCATACCAAGTCGATGGCGTTAAGCTCCACATGGGCTAAATTGTGAAGCATGTAGGCATTGAGAGGCAATCCTGCACTCTTGTGCGAAGGAATCTCCTTGAGCGACACCTACAAACCATGCTCACCATCCGATAGAAAAATAGATACGACCAAAATAAGTATCAAAAAGAGAAGAATTCTTGTCCTTACTAGAAGGGGCTTCTCGGGCTGGGCGGGGCGGACAGGGGGAATGGCAGTACCGATGGGAATCTCGCAGCGACACCAACGAGAGTACGTGAGATGGGAGAGGTGGGACTTAGCGAGGGGATCAACAGTGGAGAGGACACTGGTGGTGCACTCGACGAGCGAAGCTGCCGGCATGGCGATGGGATCATGGGGAGGGGAAGGCGACGGACTGTGGCTTCCCCAGGAGCGGCTCTTATTAGGCGGAGCGTGGCGCCAAGAACGGAGGTCGGGCTGCGAGGAGGCTGGGGCGATGGTGTCGATGCTGAGGACGCAGATGAAGAAGAGGTTGAAAGCGGTGAAGCAGTGAGGCCCCAGGTGGAGCGCCACCAACGGCATCGCCGTGTCGCCGATACTTCTTCAGTGATGATTAGGGTTGACGGTTCATGTCAATCGGTTGGTGATTTAAATCGAACTAAGCTGGAAAAAAAACTTGGTAAGATAAAAAATATTTTTAAAGACAACAGTTTTAGAAAATCATTATAAAATGCATTGTTGATTAAAAAAAATATGTTAAACGATAACGGATAGTGCAAAATCGTTGTCTTTTGTGTTATATGGGCACTCAAAGACAACAGTTTTGTCAAAAATCATTGTCTTTTATCAAAATCACAATGATTTCTCTTAAAATCGTTGTCTTTGTGGTATTGTTTTTAACATTTTTGTTATAGTGATGGTCTCCGCGGCCAGGCTGGAACCGGGACGGTATGAGTGGATGGAACCTTGGATTGGGCTGCGTTCGGTTGAAATCTGCCTTTGCGACCTCTGCTGGAGCAAGTTCAGAAATCGGTGATGCTAGAGCAGCAGCAGGTTTCCGGCGAATAGAGTGATTGGGGGAGGAGTATCGTCGGAGTAGCTTCAAGTGCTAGTATATCTCGAGATTTCCTTTCTTTTCTGTCCACTTCAATTTCTGTGGATCGTTGTTGTAGACTGGGTGGCAATTCTTGGGTTCGAAGAGGGGTCGGTGACAGTGTGGATGGAAATGGTGGATCGAGGTTGAGGTGAGGTTTGTGTTGATCCATGATTTTATCATGTTTTGTATGTTGTAGCATGGTTGTTTATGGTGATTTGGTTGTCGAATGTGGTTGAGCTGCTCTGTTTAGGGGGTTTGCTCGGCTGTGGGAGAGTGAGGAAGGACTAATGGAGTGGGGTGTTTCATGTAGGATTGGTTAGAACCCTAAATCGGTGTAAGTATGGGCTGTGATGGAGCTGTGAATGATGGATTAAATGGTTAGATAGCTATTTGGGTTTCATTTTTGTTTTGTGATGTGAATTGGGTGTATGGTGTGGAATGGGGTGTGGAAATTCCAGGATTAGTTATACATAAGTGGAATGTGAGTTGGTATGAAAATCCTAATGGAGATATTCTGTTCGTGCCCTGTTATTGAAGGGCTATGAAGGTGTTAATTATGATGTTAACCGTACCAGTTGAGGGTCTAATGTAAAGGTTCGTTATAGTGAATCGACCTTGGATAATTTGGGGGATTTTCCTAAATCGTATTCGATAAAAAAAAGATGCGACTATAAGAATGATATAGTAATTAATTCGTATTTTTGTAGTCTGCTTGCACTAAAATATAATTGATGATATTTGCCGGACGTGGATACGAGACAAGTCTGCGGCCGTGAGGATTTCATTGTTTCGAGCATTACAGCAAGTGGATAATTTCCTACTCTGGTCAAGTAGTTTTAATGCATGCAGATTTAGATACACGATCATCTTATATGATCATGTTACCTTAACTCCGCTCTTATTTACTCTTGCGCTTGATACCTTATCTTTGACTATTAAACTCCATTGCTATTATCATGTTTCACTTCATCATGATTAGGAGTTATAGATGTGATGTAAGTAACCCAGAATTTATTTAGTTAAGTGCAAATAGTAAAGTTTGGATGACGACCTGATTGTAAATTGGGCAAAAAGGTCATCCGTGGATAGGTAATGTCTTGAACATAGGGTTAATTCTAATACCCTTAGGTTGTATGTTTACTACCGACCATGTAATGTGTAAATGGTCAGGTGAATTGTACTTAGTGTGTCGCTATAGACCGGTGGTCCTAGCTTGTTATAATCAGTTGAGTACGACTCTCTGCAGGATAAAGAGTGTGTCGATCTGATTGGTTTGACTCTCTATAGAATAGAGAGTCTGTGGTGGATATCTATTTTGTGTGACAGAATAGATCTGATTGGGTCTAATGCATTCATTTCATTTGCATGCATGCTGGCGATGTGGTCTCCCTTATGGTCGAGAGGGTCGTCATTCATCTTACCTCCACGGTTACTCATAGGAGGAGTAACCGGTATGAGGGCAGAGCATTGTGGTGCCGCACTCTACCACTATAGACGGTGGTAGTTGGATTTGCATGTCGTAATCCTGCGTGTGTGACACTAGACCACTCATGGGTAGTGACTGTCGGAGTGGCCAATAATAGGGACCCCCGTCGAGTAGCTTGCTCTTCACGCTTATATGCTACTCAATCATACTGCCCACTCGACCACTCGAGAGTAGTGGTTGGTGTTGAGTTGGGACAGTTGTCATGTCGAGCCACCGAGGTCACACTGGGGTCGTGGTAGCTTTAGGGTGAGCCGGCATGACCATGCATGCTGTGTTGGTGCAGGGGCACTAGATAATCGAACCTGTATTTTGATTATGGCAAAGACACAAAGTTAAGTTTATATCGTTATCTCACGAGCTATCGAGTGTACAGAAAAGTATTAAAGCTGGAGCTGAAGGCTAGCGACACCCGGAGGAAGCCGTGGTGGTCGGGCGACACTCGAGTGACTTCGGAGGGAGCCGAAGGAATCGAGTGGAAGGCCGGAAGCAAGAGCTACTATCGAGGTAAGCTCGTGTGAGTGAGAGATTGTAAGGTCGTGTCCTCTTTATGGGGATGACCGTAGGCGACGATCCGACTAAGACTTCCTGTGGAAGGTCTAGGTCGAGATCGGACAGTTAGAAACCGTCGTATTTATCATTTTCCGAGCTAACCTCTTGCTGCAGGGAAGTGGCCAAGCTGGCAGTCGACTGCTGGACATGGAGCAGTCGACTGATGCCCATCAGTCGACTGATGGCGACGATTCAGCTTTTGCGCTAGGTCAAAACGGATAACGTTTGACGCGGCCACTTCGCGATAAAAATTTTGAAAAATTCATGATCCGTTCCAAAGAAATAGGAGACAAATTCAGAGGCTAAAGTCTATAAAAGGAGGGGAGGATTCATCTCCAAAGATCATCAATTTTATTCATCAAGTGCTCCTACAACGCCAACGCTCCAACACCGTCATAACGCCGACGCGACGCCAAGTTCCAATCTTCTTCGTCGGCAGCAGATTCAAGTAATATTTTTGATATTGTATTCTTTATTTTTCTTCATAACGAGGTGAGGTAGGCTTGTTGCCTCATCCTCGTATATTCGGTTTTGTGATCGTTGTCTCCTACCTCCAACGAGGAGGAGACGTTATAGTGCTTTGCCCTCCGTACGCGGTCTAGGACCGATAGGGCCTTGGAGTAGCAACTGCCGGGTTGTGAACCAAGTAAAATAAACGTGTCATTTTATTTTCCACTGCTTACTCGCTTACTCGTGCCTTAACGAACGATTACGAACGAAAGATTTTCGATCGCTATTCACCCCCCCCTCTAGCGATGCTTTTCGATCCAACAATTGGTATCAGAGCCGGGGGCGCTTAGATTTGGTGAAACCACCAGTCTAACATTTTTTTTCCAGATTTGTTTTTCGTTTAAATTTTTCTCCCGCACTACTAATCCAAGACGAAGTCTTGGTACTCTTCGTTTGATTTTGTTTTGCAAGTATTCGCTTTTGGAGTAGCCGACGGTCAAACGGGCATAACTTTTCGTACAAGTTGACCCACGACACGGTCTACCTACCAAATCGAAGTTCTCACAGAGATCTACACTTCTTACTGGGGTTTACCCCCGTAACAAGCTGTTTTCATCCTCAAAAATCGACGTTTAGTAGCCTTTCGGGGACATCGAAGGTTGTGAGTACTTACTTTTTATTTAGTTTCTTATTTCTTTGCTTAACTTTCTATTTTTCGTTTATTTCTTTTTTTCCCGCACTACTAATCCAAGACGCAAGTCTTGGTACTTTCGTGTGTTTTTATTGTTGCTAGGTTTTCATTTTAGTCTCCTTGTCTTTTTGTTCTAATGGCCCATCTCGAGGGTTTTAGCACCGTCCAACCTCCGTTTTACAACGGAGATGATTTCCGTTACTGGAAAGGTCGGATGGAATGCTTTCTCAAAACCCAAATCGAGATGTGAATCATAATCCAAATGGGTTTCACACTTCCGACTAATGAAGTGGGTGACTCCTTGGATTATGATCAATGGACCGTTGCAACAAAACGACAAGTCGAAGCCGATGCCAAGGCAACACAAATCCTCCAATGCGGCTTGTCCAAGGAGGAGCTAAATCGCGTCGGCCCCTTCATAAGCGCAAAGGATCTTTGGACAAAGCTAATCGAGCTACACGAAGGAACGTCCGATGCTAAGGTATGTAAACGTGACCTTCTTTTCAATAAGTTGTATAACCTCAAGATGCAGGAACACGAGACGGCAACGCAACTACACGCCCGCGTCCAGGACATTGTCAACGGCCTACACACCATCGGACACAAGGTCGAAAACCGTGACCTACTAAGGTACGTTCTTAATTCATTTCCTAGGACTACCTTGTGGGCATCCATGGTCGATGCCTACAAGGTCTCTAAGGACCTATCGAAGCTTAGGTTAGATGAATTATTTTCCGAGTTTGAACTTCATGAGCAAACTAACGTGATCCGGGCCGAGAGAGGTATTGCTCTACTTGCAGGACAAAAAAGCAAGCCACCTACTAGGCAAGTAGATGAACTCGAACCCGAAGACGAATCCGAATCCGAAGAGGAGGCCATAATAGTCAATATTGTGCGGAGAATAGTTCGACAAGAAAGGAGGAAATTGAAGAATGAGAACCAAAAGAAAAAGGGAGCAAGGAAAGCCTTCCATGCAACTTGGGACAACAAAGAAGACATAGCTTTCATGGCGAAATCGATTGAATCAGACATGAAGACCGAACCTGAACTTGAGTCAGAACCTGAGGATGACTCGGACTACGAAGCTACCTTCAAGTCAAGCCACGGATACGCATCCGGTTCAAAAGATACCCTTAAAGTTAGTCGAACTTTATTTAATACTTTACATAATATAGTTAAGTTTTTGTCTAGGAAATTAACTAAGTCTGAGTCTAGGGTTGAGTCGTTACTTGAGGAGGTTGAAACCCTCAAGCAAGAGGCTACTCTAACCTCTTCAACTAGTCAAGTTCAAGAGGGAAACTCAACCCAAATTGAAAAACTTGAGGAGGAGAATTCTCTCTTGAAAGAACGAGTTCAAGAGGTTGAGGCTAGGTTGGAAAGGTTCACATTGGGATCTAAGAACCTTAATCGACTACTTGGAACCCAAAGAGCCGTGTACAACAAAGCCGGACTCGGATTTAAGTCAAAGACTACGAATAGGTCTTATATGTCTATCATAAATCGTAGTCATCAAAGAGTCCAAGCATGGGTCCCAAAAGTTTTATTAAATTCACATATAAGGACTAACAAGGTTTGGATTCCCCAGGATCAAGTTCATTATTTGAATAGACCATATTGGTTCAATGGTCCAGAGCTAACACTAAAATAGTATTCCCGCTTACTTAGCAAAACAATTGCATGCTTTGTATTTTTGTTAACTTGTTATCTTTCTTAGATCACGTACATAACCAACTAAAATCCTTCGAAAAGATTGAGCCTCGGGAGCCTCTTTTGATTAGACTAGGAAATAGTCTTAGGTGAGTCAAGTCATCATTTTCTTGAAAATGGCTTTGTCTAAGGAAGTGGTCGATGATCCGATAAAAGAAGGCCCCTGTGCCTCGCCACGACCTGGAAGCCATGATCTTGAAAAGGTAAACTTGACAAGCCTAGGGTCAAATCCAAATCTAACATAAAATTACTTGAACCTAAATGCACTTAATCAACTTAATTTTAAAATCATCTCACAAAACATATAAGATGAACAAATTCTGAGACACATAGAATGGGTGAGATGTTAAGGATAATTGAAATATACTTAAAACAATCTCTTCAAAATACTACATATTTTCTCAACTATTGTACTTAACAACTCTTAGGCCAAAGTTTAACGCCCCCTACAACTCTTATACTTCATATATTTGACTAAGGGGGAGAGCAAACTCACCCTAAAGGTTATATTATAAATCTTTAGAGTATTGGTGCACAGGGGCACACCTCGAACCAATCTATCTAACTACTGCTAGACGTATGCTTGGACTCATATTTGATTTATCTAGATGCATGCATATACAATATTATTTTCAAACCCCTATTTTATACAAAAACCCAAAAAAAAAATTTTTTTGATTTATGGCAAAAGGGGGAGAAGAGCAAAAGTTAAGGGGGAGTAACATAAAATTTAATTTTCAAAATTAAATTATTTCTTTCAACACTCACCTAGGGTTAAGGGGGAGTTTTGGTTGAGGGGGAGTTTTTGAAAATGACATTCATCATTTACTATACTGGTTTTATGCTTTAATTTTCCTTAACTTTGTGTTGGTTTGCCATAGATCAAAAAGGGGGAGATTGTTGGTGCAGGGGCACTAGATAATCGAACTTGTATTTTGATTATGGCAAAGACACAAAGTTAAGTTTATATCGTTATCTCACGAGCTATCGAGTGTCTAAAAGTATTAAAGCCGAGTCAAGGCTAGCGACACCCGGAGGAAGCCGTGGAATGGGCGACACTCGAGTGACTTCGAGGGAGCCAAGGAATCGAGTGGAAGGCCGGAAGCAAGAGCTACTATCGAGGTAAGCTCGTGTGAGTGAGAGATTGTAAGGTCGTGTCCTCTTTATGGGGATGACCGTAGGCGACGATCCGACTAAGACTTCCTGTGGAAGGTCTAGGTCGAGATCAGACGGTTAGAAACCGTCGTATTTATCATTTTCCGAGCTAACCTCTTGCTGCAGGGAAGTGGCCTGATCATTCTTTGGACATGGAGCGGATCGATGCCCATCGATCGATCGATGTGATCGATGGCTTTACTTTGCGCTAGGTCAAAACGGATAACGTTTGACGCGGCCACTTCGCGATAAAATTTTTGAAAAATTCATGATCCGTTCCAAAGAAATAGGAGACAAATTCAGAGGCTAAAGTCTATAAAAGGAGGGGAGGATTCATCTCCAAAGATCATCAATTT
The DNA here is from genome assembly GCA_025175895.1 of Wurfbainia villosa. Lineage (NCBI taxonomy): Eukaryota > Viridiplantae > Streptophyta > Magnoliopsida > Zingiberales > Zingiberaceae > Wurfbainia > Wurfbainia villosa. The sequence continues at coordinate 19,149,893 of CM046004.1, read as the reverse complement.
TATTCATCAAGTGCTCCTACAACGCCAACGCTCCAACACCGTCATAACGCCGACGCGACGCCAAGTTCCAATCTTCTTCGTCGGCAGCAGATTCAAGTAATATTTTTGATATTGTATTCTTTATTTTTCTTCATAACGAGGTGAGGTAGGCTTGTTGCCTCATCCTCGTATATTCGGTTTTGTGATCGTTGTCTCCTACCTCCAACGAGGAGGAGACGTTATAGTGCTTTGCCCTCCGTATGCGGTCTAGGACCGATAGGACCTTGGAGTAGCAACTGCCGGGTTGTGAACCAAGTAAAATAAACGTGTCATTTTATTTTCCGCTGCTTACTCGCTTACTCATGCCTTAATGAACGATTACGAACGAAAGATTTTCGATCGCTATTCACCCCCCCTCTAGTGACGCTTTTCGATCCAACATGCTGCATTGCCTGACTTATGCCATTTTTTTTTCATATTGTCATATATATACATATATGCATGTATATATATATATGGATGATTGTGACTAGTATATATATATATATATATATATATATATATATATATATATATATATATATATATATATATATGCTTATTGTGATGTTGCATTTGATTGTACTATGTGTTGGATCGAAGCGGATCGCTAGAGGGGGGGGGGGTGAATAGCGATAAAAACTTTTCTTTTAAATCGTTCGATAGACAATTAAATGCAGCGGAAATGTAAATAAAAACTAAATGAGACAAATAGTTTTTTTACTTGGTTCGTAGCCCTATTACTCCAAGGCCCTAACGGTCCTAGGCAGTCACTAAAACACTCCTCTTCGTTGGAGGTAGGAGTTTTACGATTACAAAAGCCTTCGAAGCAAAAAGATAGAGAGACAAACCCTCTCTTCTATTAAAGTAAAATGCAACGAAAAGCCTCGATTAAAAAGAATTGCAATATTGAAAGCAATAACAAATTAAGATTATACCAACAACTAAACAAAAGAAACTTTAAGCTAGGGTTGTTGGCGCGTTGTTGTAGAGTCGTCAGAGAGTTGCAGCGTAACGGAGGCTTTTGAGCACTTAGAATTGAGGATGAAACCCTAGGTTTGACCCTCCTTTTATAGCCTTTAAGCCCCTCAACGAATGGGTCTTCAACCAATCACAAATGGGCACAAAACTCCTTGAAAAATGGCGATAAAGCTTGACTCCTCGAGGCTGATTTTTGACCACCGGTTGAACTGGCCGGTTGAACTGGCCGGTTGAACTGATGGCCAGGATTTTTGACTACAATAAAGAGTTAGCTCAAAATATAAGCGGATTCGACGGCCACTTGCCGTCCGATCTCAACATAGACCTTCCATGGGAAGTCTTGGGTCGGATCGTCGCCTAAGATCATCCCCGTAAAGAGGATACGACCTCACTTACGCTCGCACACACGAGCTTACCTCGATACTTACGTGTCACTTTTGCTTCCGTCCTTCCACTCGATTCCTTCGGCTCCCTCCGAAGTAACTCGAATGTCGCCCGACCACCGCGGCTTCCTCCGGGTGTCGCTAGCCTTCAGCTCCAGCATTGAGACTTTTCTGCACACTTGATTTAGCTCGTGAGATAACAATATAAGCTTAACTTTGTATCGTTTGCTATAATCAAAACTTAGGTTCGACTTAGGTGCTCACTACACCAACAATCTCCCCCTTTTTGATTTATGGCAAACCCACATACAAAGTTAAGACAAAAATAAGTATGAGATTATGCATGAATGAGTAGGAGTATATAAAAATTCTTTTTCAAGTGCTCCCCCTTGAGGAATCCTCCTCCTTGACCGAGGGTGAGTACTTGAGAAAGGGTTTTAACTCTCCCCCTTGATATGTGCTACTAAGAAAAAGAATTAAGTAACCGAAATTACTTAATATTGGCCATAGTGTTTAAAATAAGTTTTAAGTTAAGAAACCAAATGATTTCTTAACCTTGGCCTTTTGTTAAAAGTTAAATAAGTTTTCAAAACTTAAAGCTAACTTTTGGTTTAATTATGAAGTAAGAGTTAAGTTATCAAAAAAAATTTTTTGACCCCTTAACTTTTGTCCTTTTTCTCCTTTTTCTCCCCCTTTTGCCGTATATCGAAAAGAGTAAGGGGTGTGGAAAACAAAATAAATGTTAAATTTAAAGTCCAAGCATGTTCCACATTTTTATTTATAAAATAATATACTGAAAATAAGTTCATCTATAAAATGTTCGACTATATTTGGCTTGATTGATATGAAGGATCAACCACTCCGGTCGTAGTCGATGATTATACTCCGTGGTTCATAGCGATGCACTAGCTCTACATCCGAACTGGGAGTAAGGTCCTAACATCTCACGCCATCTACGCATAAGTACACAAACACATTAGTCCTATGAGATGTATTGACTTAAATCTATAGGTGCATGATATCTAAGGTATGTCCTATGCTAGTTCCATGAAAAAAGTAAGAAATAGTAGTAAGAAAATATAATTTGTAAGTTCCTATTCTATTACGCACATGCCTAATCTTCGTCTCAAGAGACTAAATTCGGCTTCGGGTAGTGGTTTAGTAAATATGTCTGCTAGGTTAGACTTCGAGTCAACATATTCGAGTTGTATGGAGCCGTTGGCTACATGTTCTCGAATGAAATGGTGTTTTACCTCTATATGCTTTGTCCTTGAATGGCATATAGGGTTCTTAGTTAGATTTATCGAACTTATGTTGTCTACAAAAATTTTAGTTTTGGTGAAGTCCAACCTAAAGTCTCGGAGAGTGTGCTTCATCCAAAGAAGCGGAGTTACACACTCACCCATCGCAACGTATTCGCCGGTGGTAGATAAGGCAACACAATGTTGCTTCCATCGCACTAACTCACTAGACTTGAGCCGAGTAGTTGACAACAACCACTCGTGCTCTTTCTATCGAGTTTACTACCGGCATAATCCGAATCGGAGTAGCCGATTAGTTCGAACTCCGTAGATCTAGGGTACCAAATACCAACGTTAAGTGTACCCTTAAGATATCTAAGGATACGCTTAACTAGGGTTAGGTGAGCTCCTTAGCACAGGTTTGAAACTCGGCGCATACTTATCTGCGAATAGGATGTCGGGTCGACTCATAGCTTAAGTATAGGAGACTTTTATCGCGCCCTATAGTACTTTAAGTCAATGGACTTACTTTCTAGGTCTTCTCATATGTTAAAATAAATCGCCATTGGGGTGGTTATTATCTTAGCGTCTTGCATTCCAAATCTTTTAATTAACTCCTTAGTGTATTTTTGTTGATATAGTTATATACCATACTTAGTTTGTTTAATTTGTAGACCTAAAAAAAAACTTAACTCGCCTACCAAGTTCATTTCAAACTCACTTTCCATGAGTGAAACGAACTCGTTTAGTAAGGCTGAGTTAGAGGTTCCAAAAATTATATCGTCTACATAAATTTGAGCTATGAATATTTCTTTACCTAAGGTTTTTACGAAGAGAGTTGGGTCAACTAAGCCTTGGTTAAACCCTTTTGACTTAAGATGGATTGAAAGTCTCTCGTACCAAGCTCGAGGAGCTTGTTTAAGTCCATAGAGAGCTTTCTTAAGTTTTAGAACATGGTCGGGTTTATCTAGATTTTCGAATCCGGGGGGTTGGCTAACATAAACTTCTTCTTTAATGTATCCATTTAAGAATGCCGACTTAACATCCATTTGAAACAGCTTAAATCCTCGATGTGCGGCATAAGCTAGCAACATTCGAATGGATTCGAGTCTAGCTACTGGGGCATAGGTTTCGTCGTAATCTAAGCCTTCAACTTGACTAAACCCTTTGGTGACTAACCTAGCCTTGTTTCTAACTACTTCACCTTTATCATCAAGCTTATTTCGAAACACCCACCTTGTTCCAATTATCGTTTTGTCTTTAGGTGGTGGTACTAATTCCCACACTTCATTCCTAGTAAATTGAGCTAGCTCTTCTTGCATTGCAATAATCCAATCGGGATCAAGAAGAGCTTGTTCAATTGATTTGGGTTATATCTTTGAAATTAAGGAAATTTGACTAAGGTTCCTATAGGATGCTCTAGTTTGAACTCCTAGATTAGGATTTCCTATCACTTGATCGATAGGGTGGTTAGTCTGAATCCTAGATTGGGTTGGGTTTGTGTCACCTAATGCTTGATCAATGGGGTGACTTGGTTGAACATTAGTTTGGTTGGAGTCATCTATCACTTGATCAATAGAGTGACTTGGTTGACTTAGGTTAGGATTAACACTAGACCTGATCTCCGGATCAGAGTTAGGTCTAGTATGAATCGGCTCGCTAATTGGGGTTGCCGGGGGTTTTGTAGGTTCATGTCCTTCATCAAATACTACATTGATAGTCTCCTCGACTCTAAGGGTGTCGTGGTTATATACTCTATAAGCTCGACTTGTAGTCGAGTATCCTAGAAAGATTCCGGTCGTGGTCTTGGATGTAAATTTCCCTAGGTAATCCTTAGTGTTTAGGATATGTACCTTACACCCAAATACCCTAAAATACTTGATGTTAGGTATTTTATTGTGATAAATCTCGTATGAGGTCTTAAGGTGCCTCTTTACCATAAGGATTCTATTTTGGACATAGCATGCCGTACTCACGGCTTCTGCCCAAAACCTATCGGGTAGGTCATATTTGTTCAACATGGTCCTAGCGGCTTCTTGTAGAGTTCGGTTTTTCCGCTCCACTAGGCCATTTTGTTGAGGGGTCCTAGGGCAAGAGAATTCATGGTGGTATCCGTTTAGGTTACAGAAGTCGGTGAACCTTTGATTTTCGAATTCACCACCATGATCGCTTCTAATTCTTTTAACCTTAAGGTTTTTTTGATTCTCGATTAATTTGAATAAATTGATTAATTGATTTAGGGTATCATTTTTATGTTTGATGAACCTAACCCGAGTAAACACAGGAGTAGTCGTCAATTATGACTAAGCAATATTGACTTTTATTGAGTGACTTGGCTCCATGTGAATCGAATAGATCCATATCACGAGCTCAAGTACACTTGAGGTTCGTTCTTGGTTAGTTAACTTGTGTTGTGTCCTAGGTTGTTTTCCTTGTTGACAAGCATTACATTTTATTAACCAAATTGTTAAGGTTAGGTAAGCCTCGACTAGGCCACTCGACTCATCTTGTGGGCGAGTCTTGAGTGCAGTGACCGAATGATTCCTCTTCCTGTGTCATAAGACATTTGGCTGAGGATTTGATTAAGTTAATTGTATAAATGTTATTTGTCCTAGTTCCTTTAAGTATTGTTTTAGCTGTTTCATTTATTTTAATTACACATTCATTTTCTAAAAATATGACCTTATAATTATTGTCACATAATTGGCTTACGCTAAGCAGGTTATATTCAAAATTCTCTACAAGTAATACATTTTTAATAACAAAATTTGAGTTAAGCTCGATATCACCTGATCCGATGATTTTGAGCTTGTCGTTATTCCCAAAGGCTACCAATCCTTGTCGTTTGAATCGAAGCTTCGCGAATTTGAGTTGATCCCCAGTCATGTGTCGGGAGCAACCGTTGTCTAACATCCATTGATCCTACACACAAGGTGGTTGGATTGGATGTTAGATTATTATATATTTTTTTAAAAAAAAATTGGTTGTAAGTTGTTAAACCTAGGTCATCTCACCGGAGTCTATATGATCAAACATGTTATACTTATGTGTTCTTTGTGAGATGACTTCCAATTAAGTTGATTAAGTGCATTTATGTTTAAGTAATGTTAGATTTGGATTTGACCCTAGGCTTGTCAAGTTTACCTTTTCAAGATCATGGCTTCCAGGTCGTGGCGAGGCACAGGGGCCTTCTTTTATCGGATCATCGACCACTTCCTTAGACAAAGCCATTTTCAAGAAAATGATGACTTGACTCACCTAAAATTATTTCCTCGTCTAACTAGTTATTTTTTAAAAGAGGCTCCTTGAGGCTCAATCTTTTCGAAGGATTTTAGTTGATTATTTGAAAAGAGGCTCCCCGAGGCTCAATCTTTTCGAAGGATTTTAGTTGGTTATTTACGTGTTCTAAGTGAGTTCACGAAAGAAAAAAAACAAAAATAAATCTAAGCATGCAATTTCTAAGTTAAAACACAAACATGTTTTGTACTGGCTCCCCCTAGACCGTTGAATCGGTTCGGTCTATCCACATAGTGGATTTGGTCCTTGGGAACCCAGTATGAGTTGGATCCTAGAGTTGAAATCAAAGTGGTCTTAGGGACCCATGCTTGGACACATTTTTTATGTCTACTTACGATTGACATATACGACTTATTGGTCGTGTTTGAGCTAAACCCTAGTCCGACCTTGTTGTACATGGCCCTTTGCGATCCAAGTAGGAGGTCAAGTCCTTTGGATCCCAAAGTAAACCTTTCCAACGTATTCCTAAGATCTTCGACTTGACTTTTCAAGAGTGAATTCTCAACTTCGAGTTTTTCAACCCGAGTTGAGTCCTTCTCTTGAACTCGACTAGTCGAAGAGGTTAGGGAGACCTCGTGTTTGAGGAGTTTAACTTCCTCAACCAGGGTCTCGACCTTGGACTCGGACTTAGCTAACTTCCTAGACAAAAACCTAACCGTATTATGTAAAGTATTAAATAAGGTTTGACTCACCTTAAGTGTATCTTTTGAACCGGATGCGTATCCGTGGCTTGACTTGAAGGTAGCTTTGTAGTCCGAGTCATCCTCAGGTTCTGACTCAAGTTCAGGTTCGGTCTCCGTGTCGGACTCAATCAATTTCGCCATGAAGATGTAGTCTTCGTCTTCTTCGGATGATGCTTCTTCCCATGTCGCATTGAGGGCCTTCTTGTGCTTAGGTGCTTGGTGGTTGAGCTTGGGGCACTCGGACTTTATATGTCCAAACCTGTTACACTCATAACACCTAATATTAGAACTTTTAGGCTTACCTTGGTTGGGTCGAGTTGTGGTTCGCTTTCGTCCCTTGGCTATCCTTCGAGCTAGGTTCATTAGTTCGGCAGTCAATTCCGGGTCAACTTCTTCTTCGGACTCATCTTCCTCCTCGGTTGGTGGTGGCTTGCTTGCGAATTTCTTCTTCTTTGAACCTGCAAACAAGGCTATACCCCTCTCGGGTTCCGAGTTGGACTGCTCATGTAATTCAAAATCCGAAAAGAGTTCATCTAATCTAAGTTTAGAAAGGTCCTTGGAGACCTTGTAGGCATCGACCATGGATGCCCACAAGGTAGTCCTTGGAAAAGAGTTTAGAACATACCTTATAAGATCGCGGTTTTCGACCTTTTGCCCAATTGCGTGTAGGTTGTTGACTATGTCTTGGACACGGGCGTGGAGTTGCGTTGCGGACTCGTGTTCCTGCATTTTTAGTGTGTACAATTTATTGAACAACAAATCACGTTTGCAAACGTTAGCTTGATCCGATCCTTCGTGTAACTTGATCAGCTTTGTCCAAAGGTCCTTTGCGCTAATGAAGGGGCCGATGCGATTTAACTCCTCCTTGGACAAGCCGCATTGGAGGATTTGTGTTGCCTTGGCGTCGGCTTCGACTTGTCGTTTTGTCGCAATGGTCCATTGATCATAATCCAAGGAGTCACCCACTTCATTAGTCGAAAGTGTGAAACCCATTTGGATTAGGATCCACATCTCGATTTGGGTTTTGAGAAAGCATTCCATCCGACCCTTCCAATAACGGAAGTCATCTCCGTTGTAAAACGGAGGTCGGACGGTGCTAAAACCCTCGAGATGGGCCATTAGAACAAAAGACAAAAAGGGACGAAGATGAAGAAACTAGCAACGACAAAAACACAAAACAAAGTACCAAGACTCGCGTCTTGGATTAGTAGTGCGGGAGTAAATTTAACAAACCGAAATAAATCAGAAATAAACAGAAATAAAAGAAAAATAAATCTGTGAAAATGACTAGATTGGTGGTTTCACCAAATCTTAGCAACCCCCGGCTCTGATACCAATTGTTGGATCGAAGCGGATCGCTAGAGGGGGGGGTGAATAGCGATAAAAACTTTTCTTTTAAATCGTTCGATAGACAATTAAACGCAGCGGAAATGTAAATAAAAACTAAATGAGACAAATAGTTTTTTTACTTGGTTCGTAGCCTTCGGCTACTACTCCAAGGCCCTAACGGTCCTAGACCATGTACGGAGGGCAATTCACTAAAACACTCCTCCTCGTTGGAGGTAGGAGTTTTACGATTACAAAAGCCTTCGAAGCAAAAAGATAGAGAGACAAACCCTCTCTTCTATTAAAGTAAAATGCAACGAAAAGCCTCGATTAAAAAGAATTGCAATATTGAAAGCAATAACAAATTAAGATTATACCAACAACTAAACAAAAGAAACTTTAAGCTAGGGTTGTGGGCAGCACTTCGTTGTTGTAGAGTCGTCGGAGAGTTGCAGCGTAACGGAGGCTTTTGAGCACTTAGAATTGAGGATGAAACCCTAGGTTTGACCCTCCTTTTATAGCCTTTAAGCCCCTCAACGAATGGGTCTTTAACCAATCACAAATGGGCACAAAACTCCTTGAAAAATGGTGATAAAGCTTGACTCCTCGAGGCTGATTTTTGACCACCGATTGAACTGGCCGGTTGAACATGGCCGGTTGAACTGATGGCCAGGATTTTTGACTACAATAAAGAGTTAGCTCAAAATATAAGCGGATTCGACAACCACTTGCCGTCCGATCTCAACATAGACCTTCCATGGGAAGTCTTGGGTCGGATCGTCGCCTAAGATCATCCCCGTAAAGAGGATACGACCTCACTTACGCTCGCACACACGAGCTTACCTCGATACTTACGTGTCGCTTTTGCTTCCGGCCTTCCACTCGATTCCTTCGGCTCCCTCCGAAGTAACTCGAGTGTCGCCCGACCACCGCGGCTTCCTCCGGGTGTCGCTAGCCTTCAGCTCCAGCATTGAGACTTTTCTGCACACTTGATTTAGCTCGTGAGATAACAATATAAGCTTAACTTTGTATTGTTTGCTATAATCAAAACTTAGGTTCGACTTAGGTGCCCACTGCACCAACACTATGCTTGTTGTATTTTATTGTACATCATCTTCATACATGCTACCCGCATCACTTATATGGTTGTGTCGGATACCTGTATATTTGTTGGTTAGTCTATTGCATTCCTTGACCCATATTTATGACATTGTATGGTTTAGAGAAGACTTCCTGTTATATACATATATTGTGGATATATCTACTCAGGTTGGATAGGTGTAGCGTAGCGAACTTTCAGGTATGTCTGTATTTTACGTTGGTTATTTGGTTAGAAGGTATATACATGGATATGATTATCATGCTAGTGGTACCTGATGTACCTGTAGATTTTTTTGTTGAATTATATGTGATATTTGATATATACATATTTTTCCTATTACCTGTTGAGTTTTACTCACCACCATGTACCCTGGGTTTTTCTGTTGCCCAGGTAATAGGTAGAAGTCTTGGTGACGGCTTGGAGCTTCGACGGCGATCCATCCCATCTCACTTTTCGAGCCTCCCATGGTTTTTAGTTCTTTTCGTGTACTTCAGTTTGTATTTGGAGTTTATGTACTATTTTGGTATGGTGGACTTATTGGTCGGTGTACACCTGTGTGATTTAGAATTTGTTTGTCGGTATGTGTGGTTGTGGGTATGTGGTATGATGTTTCCGCTGTGTTTTGATGTCGTTATGTTTATTATATTGTGATTGTGGACCCAAGGGTCTTGTATTAACTGTATATGTTGCCACATATAGGGGAGATGTCATCCGTTTGATTTTCGGCATGACATACTCTCGGGGCGTGACATAGATATTAATTAATTTAATTGTCAGTAATTTAATTAATTAATGGACATTCGATATCTTAAACATAGGGAGATATTTTGTACAAATAATATGTTGAGCCCATATTTAATTATGGGGGTTGGTGAGGTAGATCAATGATGATGCTCTAGTGGAATGAATCATCATTAATGGATCGGGTTTATGTGGTTCGGATCCATTGGGTGGCCAAGATCCAACTCCTCCTCATGGTCCCTATTGTAGCCTATTATAAATACCTCATGAAACCTAGATCTATAAATAGGAGGAAGAGGCTTGGGTGGCAACAAGTTGTGTGGTTCTAGGGTTAGCATTGGAGAGATTGGGCGGCAACAAGGTTGGAGACTAGGGTTTTGGTTTGTCCACTTCCTTAGGGCCAACGACAACACAAGTGAAGGAGGCTAGGGTTTTGTTCTTCTTCTCCCTCTCTTGGCAGTCGCCACCCTCATCTTCTCCATCTCCTATAGTCAGCGCTTCCTCTCCCTCTCCTAGGGCCGGCGGCAACAAGACTCCCTTCCTCTCCTGGGGCCGGCGGACCCCAACTCTTGGAGTTGTGGTGGTCGACAGAAGCAAGGAGAAGAGGGTGCTTGGTGGTCGGCACAAGCAAGGAGAAGAAGGGAGAATTTTCTTCCCTTGTTCGGAGTGAGAAAGGAAGGGAAGATACGTGATCTAGGAGGCTTCGATTCTTGGAAGATCGTCACTCACACGATGTCCAAGAAGAGGATAGGAATACAATAGAAGACCAAGAGGTAAAACAAGAGGTATAATCTTGTTTAATATTAATTCTTGTTCTTTTGTATTTTGCATGTTGTTTATTGACATGGACCCCGATGATAAATACAAAAACCAGCGATCCGTACATCATCTATTCCACGGCTAATCGAGGAAATGGGTTAGGTTGCTTGAACAATATGTTTGTTCAAGCGACTTCTTAAATCGAATAGCACGATGATGAATCAGTTGCTTGGGCAATCCATCTCCTTCCAGATTAGTTTTAACTAATAAAATTTTAATCCGGGGACTTGAGATTGGATCGCCTTGCACAAGCAACTGAAGCGAAGAAGAGAAACCCATCGTTTTCCCTTCAAGTGGTATCAGAGCCACGGTTTCCAATTTTGTGTGTTTGGATTCGGTTACTTTCATGCATTTATCATATATTGTATATGCCGGATAATAGTAGGACGTGCGTAGGCTAACTTTTTGCTTACAGGCATAAGATCCAATTATTATGGCTATGTGGATGTATGTGATTGTGTGTGTGTGATTGTATCTAATTATTTGAATCCTCGGGGTTGACGAGGCTAATTAGTATTTAATTTTTGTAATTAAATACGACACTGTTTAGCCATTCATTTTAATTTACTTTCGATCTAGATATGTTGTACACTCCTTCGTGGATTATAGGATCGATGGATGTAAATTAAAATAGTTTATCTAGGATCAGATCCTTTTATAGCTTGCACATGGTAAAGAGAGGAGCGGACGAAGTGGCGACACGACGGGAAGCATATTGGAAAACAAAAGTCATAATAGTTGGAAAGTTTTTTTTCATATTTATTGCTTATTATTTGATATGCATGTTGTGTGAAAATTCCTCAATTTTGTGTTACTAAGTGGGAGAGTAATATTTTAAATTCCCCCAGCCTCCATTACAATTTGACATGTGATGCGAATAAACTTGCGCATTGGCTCTGAGTGTCTTTCTCCATATCGGATGAGTTTGTTTTGCGGATCACTAGGTCAAATATGGTTATAGGAAATTATTTAGGAGTGTGTGTACATCCCCATCAGAAGGCACATAATCCAAGATAATTTCCTTAGTATCAGGTAATGGTAAACACTTATATGCAAATAAAAGTATCCTCCCCATTGGAGTCACTATTTTTTTTTAGGGCCGAAGAGGAACCAACTATTAATTTTATTTGTCAAAAAGTAAGGTTGACAGAATAATAAAATTAATAGGTAAAACCTCCTCTTACAAATGTAGAATTCGTATACGTCCACACTATCATGTCATACGATATTCTCGGTGTTTTGAGGTGTTGGTTGATTTTAAAATTTTATTGTTTGAGGAATCAATAAATTTTTGAAATCCAATGTTTTGATCATTGTGATTCTTAGGTTTTTCAAAATGACTTTCAACCCACTTGCTGTGATTCTAAAAGAAAACAAACTTACTGGACCTAACTATGTTGATTGGAAATGGAATCTGGACATTGTCTTGACTGCTGAGGAGTACAAATATGTACTCTTCGAAGAGTGTCCTCCAAAGCCTGTGGATGATTCTAGTGAAAAGAAGAAAGAGAGTTATAGGAAGTGGATCAAGGCTGATGAGATGGTGCGGTGTTACATTTTAGCTTCTATGTCAAATGTATTGCAACATCAGCATCAGGCCATGACTACTGCCTATGACATGATGCTCAATCTCAAGGAACTTTTCGAACACCAGAATCGGCCTGCTAGGCAGGAAGCTATGAGGAACTTGATGACGACCACCATGATTGAGGGAACACCCGTGAGGGATCATGTTCTCAAGATGATGGCTCATTTGAATGAGATGGAAGTCCTTGGAGCGGAGATCGATGGGGAAACCCAAGTCGATATCATTCTCCAATCTCTACCTAGAAGTTTTGAGCAGTTTCGCCTGAACTACAACATGAATAAAAGGTTGTATTCATTGGTGGAGCTTCTGATAGAACTCTAGGCGGCAGAGGGGATTTTTTTGTCAGAGTGCTCAGGCCATGGTTGCTCAAAAGGTTTCTACTTCTAAGCCGAAAGGCAAGAAGAGGAAGAAACAAGGTGTAGCAAAGGTGACGGGAGAATCTCAGGGAGGAGTGAAGAAGCCGAAAGACAAGTGCTTCACTTGCAAGTAGATTGGACATTGGAAGGCGGACTGTCCTAACTAGAAAGAGAACAAGGGTATATCTTTTAGTTTAGTCATTGAAACATGTTTAGCGGTGTTATCTACCGGTACCTGGTGTGTAGATACGGGAGCCACTGATCATGTCTGTAACTCTTTGCAGAGGTTCCAGGAAATCAGATGATTAGTTGAGGGAGAAATTACCGTTTACATGGGCAATGCTACGAAGGTGGCGGCTATTGCAGTGGGAGATGCTTATTTATCTTATGATAGAAATAAAATTTTGGTTCTGAGAAATTGCCTTTAAGTACCTACATTTAGAAAGAATTTGATTTCAATTTCTAAATTATTTATGGATGGGTATTCTATTTATTTTAATGACAAAGTTGTTATAAAAAGGAATAGGGAGATTATCTATTCTGGTGCATTGGTAGGAAATTTATACACTCTTGAACCAAAAACACCCACGATGCAAATAGAAATAAATAACTCATCTTCTAAATCTAATAAGAGAAAAGAACCTTCAAAAATGAACCAAACATATCTTTAGCATCTAAGTTTAGGTCATATTAACCTGAGTAGAATTCAAAGGTTGATAGCTAATGGACCTTTGGGTTCATTAGTGGTGGAAGATTTCTCAACCTGCGAATCTTGCTTGGAAGGTAAAATGACCAAGAGGCCTTTTAAAGCCAAGGGGTATAGAGCCAAAGATATGTTGGAATTGGTTCATTCTGATTTGTGTGGTCCTATGTCTATCTAGGCTAGAGGTGGTTTTGAATATTTCGTCTCTTTTATAGACGATTATTCAAGATATGGATACATTTACTTGATGTGTCGCAAGTCTGAATGCTTTGACAGGTTCAAAGAATTCAAGACTGATGTGGAGAAATGTCAAGGTAAAAGTATCAAGACACTACGATCTGATCGTGGTGGTGAGTACCTCTTGGAAGAGTTTAGGAGTTACTTATCAGAGGCTGGGATTCAATCCCAACTGTCTGCACTTGGTACACCCCAGCAGAATGGTGTGGCGGAGCGAAGGAATAGGACTCTTATGGAGATGGTTAGATCGATGATGAGTTATTCTGAGTTACCAGATTCATTCTGGGGCTATGCTCTGGAAATGACAGTGTATATTCTGAACTTGGTACCATCTAAATTAGTACCTTCTACTCCCATAGAATTGTGGACTGGGCAAAAGCCTAGTCTGAGACGTATTCAGATTTGGGATAGTCCAGTACATGTGTTGAAGGGAGATGCTGGTAAGTTGGAACCTCATACAGAAGTGTGTCTGTTTGTAGGCTATCCTAGAGGAACGAAAGGTGGTTTGTTCTATAATCCTAGAGATCAAAGGGTGATCGTTAGCATGAATGTTCGATTTTTAGAAGAAGACTATGTGATGAATCACAAGCCCATGAGCAAAATTGTTCTGGAGGAATTAAGAGGGGAAGTCACTACTTTAGTACCAACAGTACAAGAGGACATACCACAAGTGACTGCATTGCGTGTCACAGAGGATACACAGGTAATACCTCGTCGTAGTGGGAGGGTTGTTAAACAGTTTGATAGATTTATGTTCTTGGGAGAATCTTCTGATTTGGTCCCTGGTGAACATGAATCTGATCCCTGGACATATGACGAGGCAATCTAAGATAAAGATGTAGTATCTTGGCAAAGGGCAATAAATTATGAGATAGAATCTATGGATTCAAATTAGGTCTGGGAGCTAGTAGAACCACCCAAAGGTGTAAAGTGGATCTACAAAAGAAAGAGAGGATCAGACGGGAAAGTAGAGACCTTCAAAGCAAGGCTTGTTGCGAAAGGATATACTCAGAAAGAGGGTATCGATTATGAGGAGACATTTTCGTCGGTAGTCATGCTTAAGTCTATCCGGATTCTCTTGTCTATTGCTGCTCATATGGATTATGAGGTTTGGTAGATGGATGTCAAGATAGCTTTCCTTAATGGAAGTCTTGGAGAAAACATCTATACAGAGCAACTAGAGGGATTCATTGCAAAGGGCAAATAGCATCTTGTGTGCAAACTTAATCGGTCCATTTATGGATTGAAACAAGCTTCGAGATCTTAGAACATCCGCTTTGATGAGGTAATCCAGTCATATGGATTTATTCAAAGTCTGGATGAGTCTTGTGTATACAAAAGATGTGATGGAAATGTAGTGGTATTTCTTGTATTATATGTAGATGACATTTTGCTCATTGGCAACAATGTCAAAGTGTTATCAAACGTAAGAGTATGGTTGTCCAAACAATTTGATATGAAGGACTTGGGAGAAGTGGGACACATCCTTGGGATCAAAGTTATAAGGGATCGCAAGAAAAGGATATTGTGCTTATCTCAAGCTTCATACATAAACACTATTTTAGCTCGTTTTAGCATGCAGAACTCCAAGAAAGGTTTTCTACCTTTTCGGCATGGAGTACCTTTATCTAAGGAGATGTGTCCTAGAACATCAAAGGAGATAGAGGAGATGAAGGTGATTCCTTATGCTTCGGCGGTAGGAAGCCTCATGTATGCTATGTTATGTATGAGGTCGGATATCTGCTTTGTCGTGGGCATGGTTAGTAGATATCAGAGTAATCCAGGACAGGGACATTGGACTGCGATAAAGAATATATTAAAGTACCTGAGAAGGACTAGGGATTATATGCTGGTATACCATGCAGATCAATTACTCCCTGTGGGTTACACAGATTCTAACTTCCAATCAAATAGGGATAATAGTAAGTCTACCTCAGGTTTTGTGTTTACTTTGGGAGGTGGAGCCATTATATGGAGGAGTGCCAAGCAGAAATACGTGGCGGACTCCACCATGGAAGCTGAGTATGTGGCAGCCTCTGAGACAGCCAAAGAAGTTGTATAGCTCAGGAACTTCTTGATGGACTTGGATGTGATTCCTGGTTTGCCCAGAACTATCACAATCTATTGTGATAACAGTGGTGCAGTTGCAAACTCGAAGGAACCACAAGCTCATAAGGCAAGTAAACACATAGAGCGCAAGTACCACCTGATACGAGAGATCGTAAAGCGAGGAGAAGTTGCTGTCGCCAAGATTGCATTAGAGGATAACTTGGCAGATCCTTTCACTAAGGCCCTTCCAGCGAGAGCCTTTGATAGGCATGTGGAGGGAATAGGAATCAGATATATGACAGTTTGATGGTAGCATAGTCTTTTAGTATAAGTGGGAGATTGTTGGGATATATACTGAAAGCCTAGCCTTTGTATGAACATCTTCATTTTGAAATAAGAATCACATGATCATTGTTTGTATTTTATATTTATGCATATTGTCTGATACTTTACATTGTAGATAACATGGTGTGTGGTGTCACACAGAAGATCATGTTATCAGTTCCTTATAGAGTATAAGTAGAGGCTCACAACCAAGATGGTTTTGGATAAACCATTGGCATGGTTGTAGTGTAATTTGGTATTGGTTTATCTTGACCATAGAATTACACTAGTACACTTTGTGTGTATTGACCAAGACCGATTTAGAGGTGATTCAATTTATACTGACTATATAATTGAATCATACCTCAGATATTATGGTATACATGCTCTTAATCCCGATATAATAACGGGCACATGTACTTAGTATTTATTTCTTTGATTTATCAATAGGAAAGATTTATGTGTTAAATCGATAGGCCTGGTAAGTTGGGAAATAATATTATTTATATTGTGTGTTGTTGATTATAGGAGAAAACCGTGTCCTATATACTAGGATGATGATCCCCTTGAGGAGCTCATGAAGTTCATCATGTAAATCCTGCAAGTGGACTTGGTCCAACATGATGATAAGGATGAGTGGTACTACTAATGGAGTTAAATATTAATTAATTAAATTGTCAGTAATTTAATTAATTAATGGACATTCGATATCTTAAACACAGGGAGATATTTTATACAAATAATATGTGGATCCCATATTTAATTATGAGGGTTGGTGAGGTAGATCAATGATGATCCTCTAGTGGAATGGATCATCATTAATGGATCAAGTTTATGTGGTTCGGATCCATTGGGTGGCCAAGATCCAACTCCTCCTCATGGTCCCTATTGTAGCCTATTATAAATATCTCATGAAGCCTAGATCTATAAATAGGAGGAAGAGTCTTGGGTGGCAACAAGTTGTGTGGTGCTAGGGTTGGCGTTGGAGAGATTGGGCGGCAACAAAGTTGGAGGCTAGGGTTTTGGTTTGTCCACTTCCTTAGGGTCGGCAGCAACACAAGTGAAGGAGGCTAGGGTTTTGTTCTTCCTCTCCCTCTCTTGGCCAGCGCCACCCTCATCTTCTCCATCTCCTATAGCCAGCGCTTCCACTCCCTCTCCTAGGGTCGACGGCAACAAGAATCCCTTCCTCTCCTAGGGCCAGCGGACACCAACTCTTGGAGTTGTGGTGGTCGGCACAAGCAAGGAGAAGAGGGTGCTTGGTGGTCGGCACAAGCAAGGAGAAGAAGGGAGAATTTTCTTCCCTTGTTCGGAGCGAGCAAGGAAGGGAAGATATGTGATCTAGGAGGCTTTGATTCTTGCAAGATCGTCGCCCACACGACGTTCAAGAAGAGGATAGGAATACAATAGAAGACCAAGAGGTAAAACAAGAGGTATAATCTTATTTAATATTAATTCTTGTTCTTTTGTATTTTGCATGTTGTTTATTGACATGAACCCCGATGATAAACACAAAAATCGACGATCCGTACATCATCTATTCCACAGCTAATCGAGGAAATGGGTTAGGTTGCTTGAACAATAAGTTTGTTCAAGTGACTGCTAAATCGAATAGCACGATGATGAATCGGTTTCTTGGGCAATCCATCTCCGTCCGAATTAGTTTTAACTAATAAAATTTTAATCCGGGGATGTGAGATTGGATCATCATGCACAAGCGACCGAAGCGAAGAAGAGAAACCCATCGTTTTCTCTTCATAACCACCATGTGGTGTGTTCATTCAATTTCTCTTGAGTACTCACTATCACAATGACAAATAGTGCCAAAAAAAGCTACTACCCAGCTTTGAAATAATTTCAGTATAAAATCACTTTCGCTCAAGGAAACATAGTATCAACACAAGCATCCCAACTACCTACTACAGAATAAACTAGCTCAAGGTGCACAAAGCATGGAGACCAATCAATAGTCAAATCAAAATGAAAAGGACATGATATAAAATGCATTCTATAATCAGGTCCTTCATGCACTAAGAAATCATCTAAAGTGATGCATACAAATGGAACTATTTATGTTTAAGAAAATAGTATCAATCGCTATGATGAATGCAACTATCTGAATATTAGGAAGTATTTGTGCTTACCAAAAGAAGTGTAAACACCATGAGGATGAAGAATCATTTGTAGTTTTTTCTTCCTATGCAGTTATTGATCCACTACAAGACAAACATAGGTATTATATATTACCACAAGAGAACAAAACATTTAAGGTTGTAAATGAAGAAATATTTGACCTTGCAGTGATGATCAAATCCATCAACACACTTGTCACATACTCTACAATGCTTACTATATTTTAACACCTGCAGTACATACAGTTAGAAATTATGTATATATATATATACTATTGAAATTGTGATTTATGATTCTTCAAAGTATAATATTAATCAATTATAGAATATGAATCAATACTTAAAGTAAACTCTCTCTCTATGTAGATAATCATAGAATCTATTAAAAAATCCTCTCCGATTCTATTACGAAGAGTTGTTTTAATATGCTTCATAATCGAAAATGCATGCTCTGTAGTTGTTGTAGAAACAAGCAAAGTTAAAACTAGACAGATTAACTTATCGATCAAATTATATTATTGTAATTTTTTGTTTGAAATAATCCTCGACACAATTCTGAGATGTGGACATTTTTGAAAATTTTTATGATAAACTACATCAAGCTCATAATATTGTAGCTGATACCTCAAATGATGCATTTCCTGCTTAAAGATAATACTTCTCAGTGAGAGTACAAATTTTGTCAATGTTGAAACATTTAAAATTATATTTTGGATCCAAAGCAGAACTAAGCACAAGAAGTTCTATTGTCTCATCACTGAATCTAGAGTTTAGCTCTTCCAACTGAAAATCTATTGCAACATTAAATATATCATAATGAAAGTGATGTTCAACTATGATAGTATCCTTTTGTTGGCATAAACGATTAGAATGCTTATAACAAGCACTCATCTCTAGTATATCGACATCTAATATTGTGCAAAATGATTTGACATGTGAAAGAAGAATATCAAAATTATTATTTCTTAATGTCAGGAGAAGTATTTTAGTTGTAGAGACTAAATTCATTGCATTTATGATATCAAGAGATTTCTTTTACAAGACACAACAAAGTAAATCAGTAATCCCCATAATTTTATGCATCAAATGCAAAATAAAAATGAAATCAAAAGACTTCATCACTATTAAGGAACCACCAACTTCCCCACACATCGAAATAGAGGAACTATTAGTGATAATGCTTTCAAGCACATTAATAATTGCACATACATATCTATTAAGCCAAAATAGAATCAAAATGGGAGCTCCAATAAGTAGTTCCTGCTCGATGCAAAGTACCAATCTATTAGCTACTCGTCTAGTCTCACATTCACCAACAACAATAGAACGTACAATTTCATTAACTTGAGCAGATTGTAACTCAGTATTGCGTTTGGAAGATGTAACAAGATTAACAATAGTCATCATATTTGAAAAAAAAAAGTCATATAGAAATCTCCTTTTCAACAGTTGCAAATAACGCTAATTGTAGTCGGTGGGCAAAACAGTGCACATAATATGCATAGGGGCAATCTTTAAGAAATAAAGCTAGCAATCCACTAAAAGCATCACACACGTTGCTAGCACCATCATACCCTTGACCTCGCATATTATGAATTTCTAGATTATATCTAGTGAGGGCATCATATATTTCTTTCTTAAGTGTTGCAATTGTGGTGTGATAAACATATACAATTTGGAAAAAATGCTCTCACAAAAAGTTATATACATCAAAAAATCTCAAAATTATAGTCATTTATTCTTTGTTAGATGCATCCTTCACTTCATCCACCAAAATACAAAACTTACAATCTTCAATTTCATTATGGATTTTATTTCTGACTCTATTACCAATAATATGTAAGATTTCTTTTTGAACTTATGGTGAGGTATACTTTGCATTTCTTGGAGCTTTCTCTAAGATAACATCGCCAATACTAGCATTCCATTTTCCCAAAAGTTTTAGCATCTCAATGAAATTACCACAATTTTGGGAATCTAAAGTTTCATCATGACCTCTCAATCCACATGCTTGCAAACTAAGCCAACGAACACTCTCAATCATTGTTGCAAGCCTTAATCGATTCTTTTGAATCTGTTCAGAAAATTTCTGATTCATAACTTTATCTATATGTTGAGTTACATTCATCACATCAATAACAAATTTTGAAGATTTATTAAGCGCTGAGTTAGAATTTTCCATGTGAGATAAAAAGGCACAATTGGCTCCATCATTAATGTGATTCCAACTTTTAAACCTTTCAATTGTAAATGTAGATTGTTGTGATTCACTTAATTCAAAAAGATAGCACGGAAAATAAAATGTTGCATCCTTTGAAGGAGAATACTCTAACTAGGGAAATTTTTTAAACCACATATATTGAAATTGACGATATTGCTTTCCTGATTCAAACCATGGATACACCTGCAATTTAGGTTTATATGGTCTCATTTTAATATAAGCTCATCTAATTTCATCATGATAATTAACAGGATGTCTCCCAATTGAAATATGCAATCCACGATCTCATCTAATTTATAACCATTGAAACCCCTTTTCAAATATTTAGTCATAAGCCTTTAACTTTGTAATAAAAGGCTAGAATTCATCAAAATTGAAAAGAATATATAATTAACTATAGCAAGAAAATCTCTTTAACAATCAATTATTTAATTAATAAAAATGCCCATTATGCTATTATTTTCCTTGTGTGTGTAGTGTTACAAATTAATAAAAGGTTGCTTCTTTGACTGAACCATCAATTGGGGGAGATTTGTCTTGTATTGACACAGGAAAATGTTGTTGGAATTGGTGATGTCACATATTCAAGATTGGGTCTAATATAGTGACCATCTTGATTTGACATTAAAATAACTTAACATAAATAAATTTAAACATGATTAGCTTAGAATTTTATAAAACTTAAAGAACGATTTCAAATACAGTTTATAAATCCCGAATCCATTCCGAGATTTGGTGGATGAATGCTACTCTTGTAGCTCAATGGCAGGCTGATGGGTTTGAAGCTTCACGGGTGAGGGTAAGCAAGGTAAGCATAGATTTGGGTTGAATTGTAGTTGTTGTGTGATAATTAAAGTTGATTGTAGGTAATGAGGATGATCTGAGTTATGTTTTGCTTTTGATTTGGTTGGTTGATACAGATCTAATACCTATACTTGGAATTGGGCAGCTGTGATTGAAGCTGCACTAGTTGAGCTACGGTTGGAGGTATTGACAATAAGGTATTGTGAATTGGTGCGTTGAAGTGAATTGATTGGAATGAAGTAGGTGGTTCATTGATTTAGATCTAGTGTATATTGTATGATTGTTGTTACGATATTTGTGACTTATGTAGCTCCTGGTTGCGTTGTTATTGGTTGAATCGCAGTTTCCTTCGGGTGAACAAGATGGGAGAGATTAAAGCAACATGAGGTAAGTATGATCTAAGTGATATGGATGCTTACTATATCTGTAGTTGATGTTATAGTTGATAGTGGATTATTAGTTGATCGAGATACAAGGATGATGTAGGATTTGATTTGATCATTAGATATGTGATAGTACTTAATTGTATCCTATTGTTACAGGACTTTGAATTGTGATAGATACATGGACGTGGAAATGAATAGCACGGATAATGTAATCTGCATATCAGGTGGGTAATATCTACCTGGTCCGGTAGTTTTGATCAAATTCTAGTGCATGAATTTGGACTTATGCTATTACTTTGATCTTAGATCCACTCTTATTTAATCATATGCTTGTACTGCCTTGACTTTTGAGATATATGCTCTGTTACTCATTGATTATCTAGCACGGATAGGAACCATAAACCCTATTATGTATTAGCTGATAGATGTTCAGTAAGTACATGTGGTTAGGGTTATCTTTGTGACTTCAGATTGGGTTACTGTATTACATCACTAGGGTTAGGAGATGGTTTGGATTATGGAGTCGATTATTATATCATATCCGTATTAGTGGTGCATTTATGGTGGATCTAGTTGTCTGTGCATAGATAAGTGTATGGTTGTCAGTATGTGACCATGGACTAGAGGTCCTAGCGTGATGGTATATCCATTATGGATTGTGTCTGTGTATGGTTATATGGACGGTCGATGGTATATCTCTACTAACTAGAGGTCTTGGCGTGGTTGACTGTAAGATGAGTATGACTCTTTGTGCGATAGAGAGAGTCTTGTGGATTGTAGTCCTTGCATAGTTGACTTTTTATTGACCAGGCCTCCCCGTGGGATAGGGAGTGTGGCGAGGATACATATAAGGATCTATGCATCATTACACTACATGCATGCTGTTGGCTGGGTCTCCCTTGTGGTTGAGATGGGTCATCAGTCATCCTGCCTCCCCGGCCACTCGGGGTAGTGGTTACAGGGTTGAGGGCAGAGCATTGTTGTGCGTGTCATTCTCGGCCACTATGGATGGTGGTAGATGGAGATGTGCACTTGGCCACTGTGCGGAGTGGTAGTTAGCGCACTCACCCACTATAGACGGTGGTCGTGTGATGTGCAGTTGTCCTGGGTGCGGTGCTCGTCTACTCATGGGTAGGGACAGAGCAACTAGCAGCAGGGACCCCCGTGTGAGTAGCATATAGCTCTATGGCGGCTAGCTACTGTTTCATACTACCCAACTCGGTCACTCGAGAGTGGTGGTGGCTGGAGTCGGGATAGTTGTCATGTCGTGCCACCTAGGCCACACTAGGGTCGTGGTAGCGAGTTGGGTGCGCAGACATGACCATGCATATGCATTGCTGATATATATATATGCATGTATTTTGATATATGTTTTACATATGCCTGTGAGATGCTGCATTTGATTGAACTATGATTGCTGCATATGGTTGTTCATCATGATACATGTCATCTGCATTTTATATACTGCTATGTGTTGAGCATGATACATGCGTTGATTCAGACTGTTATATGCATTTGATTAGCATCATGTCATTGTGTGGTACGGACCGGGTTGTTATTACAGGTGATCATATACTGTTCATATGTTGGCGTATTGGTCAGGTATGGGATTGACTTAGTATATTATATGGGTTATGTTATTGTAAATCTGTTCAGGATGATATAGCTTATAGTGTTGCAGACCGTCAGGTACGTTGGTACATTACTTCATGTTCAGTTGATCTGTTTAGTATATACATTGAGTATGACTATACTGTAGTTACTTGTTATTAGAGTTGGATAGGACTGTATGTCTATTGGACTCATGTTGTATACCTGTAGATCTTCACATGTATACTTGTAGATTTCTTTACCCTATATGTTCATGCACTTTCTATATATTACCCCTGAGTTTATACTCTCCACCCCGGGACCCTGGGCTTCCTGTCGCCCAGATAACAGGTAGAAGATTCCTTGGACGTTCGGAGCTCTGCCAGCTGATCCCATCTCACACCGGACGAACGGATGAAGGTGTATTTACGCTTTGTTGTATTCTTGTGGATTGATGTATTCCATATTGTTGTTTTGGGTTTTAGTTTGTATTGTTTCCGTATTTGCAACATACGGATGTGTTTTATATATTTGGTCTTCGATTTGATTTCTGTTATGATTCTTGTCGTGTCAAGTCACTCCGGAGTGCACAGTTTGGTCTTTGTATCTTGGTTATCTGTTTGTATTGTTTCTGCTGTGTTTTGTATAATTGGTATGTTGGTATCTTTATATATTGTGTTGTTGTTGGGCCTACGGGCCTTGTATTAACCCGATATATTGCCACATACAGGGGAGATGCCATCCGTTTACTTTTCGGTACGGCATACTCTCGGGGCGTGACAATTTTATTGGTATCAGAGCCCTAGGTTGCGAAGTCCACTTTTGGATTTGATTTCGTTCGGACATCGAGTTTTGCTTTACTCGGTTTTGGTTTGTGAGTTCTGGGATCTGGTTGTTGCGGACATCTCTGAGCTACAAGGTTTAAGGTATGTTAACTGTTATTACATATCTTTCTGTTGGCTATGCATTTAGTTGCTTATAACAGTGCATGATTTGTAGTATGTTAGTCACTATTCGTAACCATGATGAGTTGACCACGGGAACGACATGTGGAGGTTATTAGATATGTACCTGCTGTCGAAAAGGTGAATTACCTTTGAGAGCCGACTGATACCGAGTCGGATAGCAGGGGTTAGTAGTCACATCTCTTGTGGAGATCAAGGATTACGGTCCTAAGATTTTCACTAATTATGTTAGTCAGATCATTACCTATTGGGTAATGGACAAGCGAGTACACTATTGCTGATGCAGATAGTAGAGGATTAGTTTGGAGATATTCATAGGGATTTTGATCCCTGAGTTGGTCATGTTAGGTGGTATAACATTGGGAGTACATTTGGAGTACTTGACTCAGGTTATACGAAGATAGTAGTGTTAGTTGAATACCATTATCCGGATTTAGCCAGTACTTGGTGGAAGAGATAGGAAATAGCCTTCGGGAAATAAGGTATCACTTGGTCACAGTTTAGTGATGTTGTGAGAGAGTATTTCCCCACGTCATCTTCTTTGACTCATCGTCAGGGAATTCTTGAGCCTCATGATCATTTGGTAACGAAGGTACCAAGCAAAGTCGTTAGACTTGCGAGAGTTACGACCACCTAATAGCTCGAGAATGTGATCGACATGTCTTAAGCCACCCACAGTTTATTGGCTGACATTTTGATCAGGATGTTTGGATCTCCTACCAGATCCTACCGGAAGTCCTTAGACCGAGCCATGTGTATAGAAATGACTCCGTAGCAAGTGTTTTAAGAGTTGGAGATTTGATAAGCATATATTGCAAGTCAAATTATTGGAATTAGAAGTCTCCGAATGTTGGATAAAAGGAGCAAGATTAAAGTCATGAGTCATGAGTGACTATTGGAGAGTTTTCCGATCATAGAAGACCAATTACAGATTGTCAGCAGCTTCTCATGTTTATCAGTGAAATCAGAGGAAAGACTCCGAAAGGAGATTATGTGTGTGCAGTGCGGGTTACGACTAGACACAGAGCCAGATTATTCGATGGACCATTGTATCTGTTTCTACTATAAGCAGCCGGTATCTACGAGGAGAGTATGTACTCTGAAGACTCAGTTGAAGACTATGGATGATGCTTTCGAGCGGATGATCCACAACCTCGGAAGCCGAGATCATGACAGAAGAATGGATTATCACATCAGCAGCGGTCTACTACCTCAGATATAGTTAGAGCTCTTTGATACTTTCATCCGGAAGAAGTAAGTTACTCAGCAGTATCAGCCGAAGACATCTCAAAAGACTCAGATGTTCAGACAACAATTGTTACCCTCCCAGACGATAACAATTGTTACCTTCCCAGGCGTAGTTATGATTTGTTCAGAGGAGAGAGAGAGTATACGACGATGGTCATATCTATGCGGTATTTTTTCAGTTGCAGCTATACCTTTCACAGAGTTGGAGTGTGCTACGATGTTGACAGTTCTTCAGTATTTTACAGCCGGATGTGTACCCTTTTGCCAGTACAACAGTGTTTACCATCTCCATTGCAGTTGTTTCAGTTTGTACCTCAGTTTCAGCAGTTGATTTCAGTTCCTCCATGATAGTCTTTGCATCTACATGAGCGCAGCCGTCCAGAACAGATGTTGGACAAGTTTACATAATTACTCGAGAAGAAGTATAGAAGACCGAAGGATCGGTCCTTCAGAGTATTACTTTAGATTATCCTATTTGCGAATATATCGAGAGATACTGGTAGTTTACAGGTATCTTTGTCTAGAACATTCTTGGATAGGGTTCGAAGGGTTCCTATCGACTTGTGGGTTGGTGATTGTTCTCTACCATCAGGTGAGATGTTGATCAACAATCAAGAAGTCAAAGGATACCCTTAGCCTTTGCTAGACATACCTCTACTATAGATATATCCTTACGGATGGTTGGATTGTTGGAGCATTGGTATACTAGGACTCTCGGATGTACGTATAATCTGAGAGTATTCGGATGTAGTTACGGATGAACTCTCGGGCTAGTCACTGCATGGGCAAGTGGAATATGCGATTGAGGTGATTTCGGGAATAGTCCTGATATTAGGGACCTCATACCGGGAGATGATTTTATGGGTATCAGTGTTGCTAAACACTATGGGAGATTTATCTACCTCAATGCTTCTTCTTGAGAAGACTTGTAACTCTTTGTTAGAAGAGAGATGAACCTTTGAGGTTATGCATCGATTATTGATGATGTAATGCAGTAGTTGTTGGAAATAATATCCTTCATCATGGATAGATGCTCTGTTTAGATCAGCTAAATGACACCTGTGTATATCCTAGGGTTGGTCTACGACGGAAGATTTGATATTGTAGTGACTTAGTGTCATACAATTATCATTGTCAGTGTAATGATTGAGCTATCATTAGCATAGAGTAAAAGGATGCAGGTGTATAGAGCTGATTGATAATGTTGTTAGACTTATCGATGATTTAGTCGTTCATGGATTTGAGGAATCAAGTACTCTTGGAGTATTTGAGATCGATTGTCATCATATCTGTGGATGATATATTTTTGGGATATATTCAAAATCTTAGGGGAAATTGTGGTGTCCCTAGATTGATTTGGTATTTACCAGAGATGAGGATAGAATGTTTTAGCGATACTATATCGCCGACTTGTTGGACCAAGAAGGTGATGGAAATCACCTAGTCAGAAGTTGTGAAGCTAGGTTTCAGGGCCTAGACGATGACTGACTTTTGCATTAGTGTTAGTTAGTCCTTCTGTTGGGGATGTAAGGGTACTGCACATAGATGCAATATTTCAGGGATTAGGAGCGATCTCGATGCAGTTGAATGGGACGTATATTATGTGTATGCTAGTTGAGAAACTAGTGAGATTAGTCATTATAGTCTTCCAGTTACTTTCAGTTCTGGGGGATAGAGTGAATTTTGGATATTAGATTAATTTCTCTTGTGAGAATAAATTTCCATCTCTGGGAAGGATAGTGGTTCATAGAGTTGCATTTGATTTAGGAAGAGTTGTTTCAGGAGACTCTTCATTCGAGAGTGATGATTTATTCGGAGTGTATCCGAAAATAGTGAGTAATGAGATGTTCATGTTGGTGGAACGATATATGGGACACGGTTGATTTCGTAATTTGATGTTGGGTATGCCAACAAGCAAAGGTGGAATATTGTGATCGGTAGGGTTACGTACCGTCATGAAGTGGGAGCCTAATACGATGGTCAACGTTGGGAGATTATCTAAAATTCGGAAAGGACTTGATAGGATTTGGGTAAGTGATAATCGATTAGCTAGGTCCGCTCATTTCCTTCCGAGCCGTAAGATGGATTTCGTTGGATCGCTTGACAGAATTATATTCATGGGGTATTCTTGAGTATCATTTCTGATAGTGATTCATGATTCACCTTACGATTCTGGCAAAGTTTCCCATCGGTTACGAGTATAGAGCTCCATTATGGTACAGTTATTTACCTTTTAATAGGTCGGTTGAGAGTGTATATATGAGCTAGAAAATAATATTCGAGCTCAGTACCCCACTTAGTCATTGGAGGTGTGTGACTATTCTCCGGATATTTGAGATGATTATTGTGACATCTTGTACTCGTACATGAGTCGGAAATTTGGGGACCAAATTTTTATAAGTGGGGGAGAATGTAAAATATGGAAAATAAAAATTATATGGATTAACCCTTTAATTAATTGGATTTAATTAGTGGGTTAATTGGGTTTAATTAGTGGTTAGGTTTGATTAGCTAATTAGGCCTAATCAAGGGATTTATTAAGGATTGAGCTTGGGCTAAAACCTATTGGGCTAAGTCAATTGGGCCCAAATTACTGGGCTTGAAATTGACTGAACTGGTTGGGTTGAACTAAATTGAATTGAGTTAGTTAGGGTTCACTTTGAGCTAGCCCAACCACATTGGAACGTCCCTTATAAGCTGTCGAATTAACCCGATCACATTTCCATCACGATCTCTTCCTCGCGATTTCTCCGTTCCTTTTCCTCCGCGAGCCATCTGCTGCCGACGGCCGCTCCCTCTCGGTGGAAGGTTCGGGTCGAGGGAAGATCGCTGGTTGCCGCTCTATTGAGCATGAGCTGGGTGCACTTTCGTTGGAGCAAGGGATCGGTGGCGGCTTCGATTCTGCTGACAGTGAGTTGCCGTTGATCTCTATCGGCGATGAGGGAAGCCGGATCGGCTCCATTGGCATCATAGCCAGGTAAGAGCTGATCTCCTTCTTACTTTGAGATGAGATCTAGGTTCTAGCTATGGATTTCCTCGTTTTAGCTTCAATCGGTGGTTTTGGGCAGAGTTTGTGGAGCTTGATGGTCGCCGGCGAACAGGGGATTGGGGAAGGAGCAAGGTCGGTGGATTCCAGGTGTTGGTAAGTTTTGACCTATGTTGTCTCCCTTACCTGTTGTGTGTTATGAGGATTTTTGTGAATTCGTGGTGTTTTTCTTCCCCTGCGCTTGGCTGATCGACCTTGCAGTTAGCCACTACTTGAAGCGTCGATTGATTTCCACCATCAGTTGCCTTTGCCTCAGCTACGATCAACGCATTGGCTGCTGGGTTCTTGCATGTGCATCATAGCTTCTTGATACTACTGTCGAGATCTAAGGTGGTGGTGGTCGTTGGTGGCTCGAGCTCGATCGGTGGATCGCCTCTGGAAATCCCGAATCCATTCCGAGATTTGGTGGATGAATGCTACTCTTGTAGCTCAATGGCAGGCTGATGGGTTTGAAGCTTCACGGGTGAGGGTAAGCAAGGTAAGCATAGATTTGGGTTGAATTGTAGTTGTTGTGTGATAATTAAAGTTGATTATAGGTAATGAGGATGATCTGAGTTATGTTTTGCTTTTGATTTGGTTGGTTGATACAGATCTAATACCTATACTTGGAATTTTGTGATTGAAGCACTAGTTGAGCTGATTGGAGGTATTGACAATAAGGTATTGTGAATTGGTGCATTGAAGTGAATTGATTGGAATGAAGTAGGTGGTTCATTGATTTAGATCTAGTGTATGTGGTATGATTGTTGTTGCGATATTTGTGTCTTATGTAGCTCCTGGTTGCGTTGTTATTGGTTGAATCTCAGTTTCCTTCGGGTGAACAAGATGGGAGAGATTAAAGCAACATGAGGTAAGTATGATCTAAGTGATATGGATGCTTACTATATCTGTAGTTGATGTTATAGTTGATAGTGGATTATTAGTTGATCAAGATACAAGGATGATGTAGGATTTGATTCGATCATTAGATATGTGATGATACTTAATTGTATCCTATTGTTACAGGACTTTGAATTGTGATAGATACATGGACGTGGAAATGAATAGCACGGATAATGTAATCTGCATATCAGGTGGGTAATATCTACCTGGTCCGGTAGTTTTGATCAAATTCCAGTGCATGAATTTGGACTTATGCTATTACTTTGATCTTAGATCCACTCTTATTTAATCATATGCTTGTACTGCCTTGACCTTTGAGATATATACTCTGTTACTCATTTATTATCTAGCACGGATAGGAATCATAAACCCTATTATGTATTAGCTGATAGATGTTCAGAAAGTACATGTGGTTAGGGTTATCTTTGTGACTTCAGATTGGGTTACTGTATTACATCACTAGGGTTAGGTGTTGGTTTGGATTATGGAGTCGATTGTTATATCATATCCGTATTAGTGGTGCATTTATGGTGGATCTAGTTGTTTGTGCATAGATAAGTGTATGGTTGTCAGTATGTGACCATGGACTAGAGGTCCTAGCATGATGGTATATCCATTAGGGATTGTGTGTCTGTGTATGGTTATATGGACGGTCGATGGTATATCGCTATTGACTAGAAGTCTTGGCGTGGTTGACTGTTAGATGAGTATGACTCTTTGTGCGATAGAGAGAGTCTTGTGGATTGTAGTCCTTGCATAGTTGACTTTTTGTTGACCAGGCCTCCCCGTGGGATAGGGAGTGTAGCGACGATACATATATGGATCTATGCATCATTACACTACATGCATGCTATTGACTGGGTCTCCCTTGTGGTTGAGATGGGTCGTCAGTCATCCTGCCTCCCCGGCCACTCGGGGTAGTGGTTGTAGGGTTGAGGGCAGAGCATTGTTGTGCGTGCCATTCTCGGCCACTATGAATGGTGGTAGCTGGAGATGCGCACTTGGCCATTGTGCGGAGTGGTAGTTAGCGCACTCACCCACTATAGACGGTGGTCATGTGATGTGCAGTTGTCCTGGGTGCGGTGCTCGTCTACTCATGAGTAGGGACGGAGCAACTAGCAGCAGGGACCCCCGTGTGACTAGCATATAGCTCTATGGCGGCTAGCTACTGTTTCATACTAGCCAACTCGGTCACTCGAGAGTGGTGGCGGCTGGAGTCGGGATAGTTGTCATATCGTGCCACCTAGGCCACACTGGAGTCGTGGTACCGAGTTGGGTGCGCAGACATGACCATGCATATGCATTGCTAATATATATGTATGCATGTATTTTGATATATGTTTTACATATGCCTGTGAGATGCTGCATTTGATTGAACTATGATTGCTGCATATGGTTGTTCATCATGATACATATCATCTGCATTTTATATACTGCTATGTGTTGAGCATGATACATGCGTTGATTCAGACTGTTATATGTATTTGATTAGCATCATGTCATTGTGTGGTACGGACCGGTTTGTTATTACAGGTGATCATATACTGTTCATATGTTGGCGTATTGGTCAGGTATGGGATTGACTTAGTATATTATATGGGTTATGTTATTGTAAATCTGTTCAGGATGATATATCTTATGGTGTTTGCGTCAGTACGCTGGGTACATTACTTCATGTTCAGCTGATCAGTTTAGTATATACATTGAGTATGACTATACTGTAGTTACTTGTTATTAGAGTTGGATAGGACTGTATGTCTATTGGACTCATGTTGTATACCTGTAGATCTTCACATGTATACTTGTAGATTTCTTTACCCTATATGTTCATGAACTTTCTATATATTACCCCTGAGTTTATACTCACCACCCCAGGACCCTCGGCTTTCTGTCACCCAGATAACAGGTAGAAGATTCCTTGGACGTTCGGAGCTCTGCCAGCTGATCCCATCTCACACCGGACGAACGGATGAAGGTGTATTTACGCTTTGTTGTATTCTTGTGGATTGATGTATTCCATATTGTTGTTTTGGGTTTTAGTTTATATTGTTTCTGTATTTGCGACATACGGATGTGTTGTATATATTTGGTCTTCGATTTGATTTCTGTTATGATTCTTGTCGTGTCAAGTCACTCCGGAGTGCACAGTTTGGTCTTTGTATCTTGGTTATCTGTTTGTATTGTTTCCGCTGTGTTTTGTATAATTGGTATGTTGGTATCTTTATATATTGTGTTGTTGTTGGGCCTACGGGCCTTGTATTAACTCGATATATTGCCACGTACAGGGGAGATGTCGTCCGTTTACTTTTCAGTACGGCATACTCTCGGGGCGTGACATTATCTATCATCAAAAAGAAAAAGATACATGTTTCTTTATATGTTAATATCTCTGAATAGTATTGAAAGAATTATAGTCACACTGACTGCAATTGTTTACAACAGTCATAACTCGAAAAAAAAAATTATTCGATAATCTAGAGAACAATCCTAAAGAGGACCAATCGTAGAAGGCAGAAGAGAAAAAAGAAGAATTGATTATTTTATCGTCAGGCGTTGATTGACTCGATTGGCCTCAGTGCAGGAGTCGACGAGTGAAATCGCGAAGAGCAAGAAGAAATATGGTGGGTGAAGTGGAAGAAGAAATCGAGCGGATGAAGAATCAGGCGTGTGAAGAATAAGAAGAAATCTGACAGGTGAAGAGGAAGAAGGAATCAGGTAGATGGGATTGAGGAGAAAAAATTGGACATGAGAAGGCGCGAGAAAAAATGGGGTTAGGGATTTTAATCGAGCGTGAGAAAAAGTGGAGTTAGGATTTTATATTTTCACAAATATTTTCTTTCCTTTTGTTGATTTGAATGTCATACTTAAAAAATATTGGACCTAGGGTTGGAAAGAAAATTTTAATTTGAAATGGAAAAAAGCCCCTGGGCTACAACTCGGGTAAGTTGTGTAGGATCGTTGATAACACGTTAGAGGGGGTGAATAGCGTTATGCTTCGTTTGATGGAATTCGTTCGTGTTCGTCTCTACAATTCATTAGTATGCGCAGTGGAAATAATAAAGCATAAACTAAAACAAAGATAAACACACAAAACACACCCACAAACATAAGATGTAACGTAGTTCGGAACCTAGGGTTCCTACTCCACGGGTTGAGCTCAAATAAGCTTTAGTGATGCACATTGCCACTAATCAACCTCTCCTTCTCGGAAAACACTTTGGATGTGGAGAAAACCTCTTAGAACAATAAGAAGGAAATGCAAGAAAATACAAATGAAATATAACAACAACGTAAAGAAAACTTTACAAAAGATTGCTTTGAATGCTTTGTTTGTTGTTTGCTTGGATGAGCTTGAAGGATCCTGAAATGCATCAGCACTTCGCCTCAAATTTCCCCTAGAACCGCTGCCAAAATCCTCCCTTCAATGCTCCTTATAAAGCTGCAACTCGAGCTGATTTTTACCTAGCAGTCGACTGCCCATATTTATCAGTCAATTGCTCCTATAGCCATTGTCTCACAACGGCTTAATCCACACTGAAAAAACTCCAACGGATATCCCAACAGTCTACTGCCAAGCCTAGCAGTCGATTGTTGCTCTGGTAGTCGACTGCCCAGTCGACTACAGAACTTTCTGTTCTCGTGTCCATAAATAGCCATCGATTGACCTCCATGGCAGTCGACTGCTCAAGGCCAGTTGATTGCCCAAAGCTGGCAGTCGACTACCAAAGTCCCACAGCCGCAGTTGAGCTCCAGTCAATTGGTCATAATACCAGTCAACTGCTCATAGTCGACTAGGTTGCCAAGTGTCAAACACTCGGCCAGTCGACTGGTCCATAACCCCAGTCGACTGATAAACCTTAAACATAAGGTTTAACCTAAGTATGATATCCTAATACTTGATAGACCACCCTTAGCATAGACGTAAACCTTCTAGCCACCTCCATCAGCCTCATGCCTATTGGATCCCTCCAAGTCATCAATAACTTGTCCATTCATACGTTAGCCTTCAGGTTCTTCTATCAACTATTGTCATGCTAATCGGGCTTACATTGTCAAGGTACATTTGGGCTTACGCTGCCAAAACACACGTTTGGACTTTATGCTGCCAAATATTAGACTTATGTCGTCAAGACTACAACTTGGATATTACGCTGTCAATATCATACTCTTGGACTTTCCAATTGTCAAGACTCATGCTTAGACTTTTCAATTGTCAAGTACTAATGACTTGGACTTTACCATTGCCAAGACCTACACTTGGACTTTCTATGTCAAGTATACAAGACTTGGACTTTCTATGACAATCACATTGTCATACGGTTTATCGAACATCAATGATAATCACATTGTCATACGTTTTGTTAAACATCAAAATACTGCTTGAGTCAGACTCGAGTCTAGTCAATCGTAATCTGGATCGATTGCGCCAACAAATTATGACCTGGCTCCGCCCTTGGCTCCAACAGGAGGCTCAAAAGAGCATGAAGAAGTGGTGGAGGATCCACGCCTCAGCTTGTCTCTTGACGATGGCGACACCTTCTTCTTCTTGGTAGGTCTGGACTTGAGGTGAGGCCTAGGAGGCGCTCGTCTCAGGTCCACTCTCTAATCGTCTCAAATTTATTTTTTAAAGAGATCAATAAATTAGTCTATCATTTTTAGAGTGATCTAAAAATTATTTCAAAAATAATAGTAAGACATAAGGATATGTTTTAAAAAACTTGACGTAAACTATCAAAATTTTAAGTGCTTCTTGGGACTAAGCGAGAACTTTGTCAGAAAAGAAAGACAATTTTTTAAAACTTTTACTAAACTAGAATGATTAATGATGCGGCGAGGAAGATTTGTTCACCTCCTTTCGATGCGATGAAGCATGAAGGGAGCTTTGGGTGGGAGTTTCTCACAGGCCGCAACAGTAAAGATGAAAAGACGAAGCAAAGAAATGCAAACCAACACAGGCAATGAAAACTAGAACACAGGATGTAACGTGGTTCGGAATAAGTATTTCTACTCCACGGAGGTGAGCTTTCTCACCGGATGCAGTACCCAAGCACCTTTAACTATGAACGCCCTCCTTTTCGGAAAGGAGACTTCCTGAGGTGGAGGAGAAAACCTCTTATAGTTCAATCCCAATACAAAAAAGAGTACACGCAGTGCCAAAGCAAAAATCGCTCCTCTCCTTCTCCGACGTAATGGTGGTAGCTCTCCTTCTCCTCCTCTGTCTTCATTTCTTGCCAGTTGAAATAATACGGATCCTCTTCCTTCTGTCCTCCTCCTTTCCTTTTATCCTCCTTCTCTGATCCATCGCTACCTCGCGGGCTGTCCCCATCGTACACGTGGCCACCACGTCCACCTGGAGAATAATTCTGTTACAAATACGA
This sequence comes from Wurfbainia villosa, assembly GCA_025175895.1. Classification (NCBI taxonomy): domain Eukaryota; kingdom Viridiplantae; phylum Streptophyta; class Magnoliopsida; order Zingiberales; family Zingiberaceae; genus Wurfbainia; species Wurfbainia villosa. Next base: position 19,115,396 of record CM046004.1, on the reverse strand, counting down.
GGAGCGAAGGCTCCTCGGAATATTATGTCGGAACCCCTCCTTCTGTTACATAACACCTATTCATCTACATTTCAGGAAACTAGGTTAGCCTGTCCCCCTCAACCATCCACTTCTGGTGAAACTAACTTAGGTCTATAGCTCACGGGTGGTATAGCCTTTGGGCTCCCCACCAGCCCGAACCAACTCTCCTTCTCCCCCCACCGAACGACCTCTGGACTGACTAGGCCAAGTCGATTCTTATCCGTCCCATCTACTTCTAGGCCTATATAGCCGGATTGTTTCTAGCTTATTTTCTATCGAAGCACCTCTCCTTGCTTCTGCTTTGCTATGTCGATTACCTTCACTAGCTCTCCCGTGCCAATTATTCCAGGCGCTTGCGCCCGAACCGTTCCTCTCCTCTTTCTCCGTCGAACCAATTATCCGGTTCGGGTAACGTCTTACATGTGAGCCCTCCTATTTGGTTCACAGAGAAGAGGTAATAGCAGTATCATTAGTCAACCCCAAAAAATAGTCAAGCGAAGTTATAAGCTTGACTTTTCAACTATATAAGGTTCCGGCTCCATTCTTAGCTCATTAATTCAATTTTACCCCTTTCTTACAACTCCCCCCTATACTCTTGAAGTGGCCTAATGGGCCCATGGGCCCCGCTTTCCCTTTTCTCTTATCTAGTCGAACCGTCACAAAAGCCTTATATAAATCTCTACTTTTGTCCTTCTAGGTATTACTTAGCGTGCTTAGCAATCCCGTCTCTTCAACTTCTTCCTTCCTGCAGTTTTCACCGGTGGCGTTTCAGCGACCCAGTCCTTCCTTTCTTACACGCTCCTCCTCTAACCCCCAAGTAAGTATTCTGTCCTATTTTATACCTATGGCCCCTAAGACCATCCCTTCACCCGCGTGGTATGAACACACCGTAACCCAACTGGACTGTAACCATTACTTCTTTAACCATAAAGATAGGTTTATAGACCCTTCCCTGAATTGCTTCTTTATGACCAAGATGCATCGACCACACTGTCCTCCTCCTGGTTTAACTTCCTTCTTCTCCGAACAATTCCTCAATGGCCTGTCTCTACCAGCACCTTCCGTTTATCTAGAAATTTTAGACTTTTACGGACTACCCTTAAACCAATTTACCCCCCAATTCCTTTCGCATTCTGTCAGGGGCCTCTATAGTGTTCCAACATCTAAACCTTTCTTTAACTCCTCAAATATTCTACTGTTTCTTTCAATTGAAATCTTCCAAAGCAGACCTTTTTTATCTGTCCAGTCGTCCAGACTGCCAATTCCTAGTGAACATGCCTACTTCCCATAAAGGATGGGAAGAGTTGTACTTCTTTGTGCAGCTTCCGGTACCTTTACCTTACTCGGACACCTGGAAGTTAAAACTTCCCGAACTACCTTCCTTCCGGGAAATGAGGACCCAATGCCCTTTCTCGGAAGTTTATAGAATATTGGGAGAGTCACATTATTGTTCAGATCACTTAATGAAAACTCCCCTCCTGAGCCACTTCGGACTATCCCCCTTCCCTTCAACGACCTTAGCTGCCATAGGTAGGATGACACTTACCCTTCAATATAACTTTCTCTCTGCATTATTCATCTTTCTCATCAATGCATTTTGCAGATAATCTAATGCAGGATGCTTTGGTGAAAGGAGAAGAGGTTGAGGCTGCCAAGAAGAAGAAGGCCTCAACAAAGAGGGGTAAGTCGGTGGCAGCTCCTTCTTCTCCTTGGAAGAAATTGCGGCTCATTAAGAAAGGAGCCCCTAGTTCATCTGCTCTTCCCCCTTCCTCTTCCGGTCAACATGGTTCGCAATCCTTAACCATCTACGAACCGAGGAGGAAGGACATCACCTTATCCGTCCCATCTTCGTCTCCTCAAGGAGGAGATTCCCCTTCCCATTCTCCTAATTCATCCCCCCTTTCACATGATTCTCCCTTGCCTTCCCGAACCGAGTCCATCTCTGCCCCTATCCCCTCCGACACACTTACTTCTCCCGCCCCTCTTCAACGCGTCGGACCCAATCCTCCTTGCGAAGGAGAAGACCTTCCCCTCCCGACCCCCCCCCCCCCCCAAGGGCTACATTGGGGTCTCTGCTGCAGATCCGTCACCCTTTGGAGGTGAAATTCTTCAATCAATCAGGCGTGCAAGGCCCTTGTGAATAAGTAGGCAAATTGCTGGCTGAGGTACCTACTGTCCCCTTCTCATCTTTACTGTACATATCACTGTATGTCAACGTATAATGATAGTGCTTTCTTTCCTTTAGGCCTCGGCCCAGCACAGCAAAATGGTAACTCACGTAGCCCAATTTCAGTCCAGCGTAGAGGCGCGCCACTTTGCCTCTCTAGCGCAGCAGAAACAACTCGCTCGGCAGTTAAGCGAGAGAGAACAGAAGGAATATGACTTGAGGGGCCAATGTGAAGATGCCATGACACAGTTGGCCCTGGTTCAAAGTAAAAAGGAGGAGCTTCAATGAAGAAATGAAGACCTCGAATAGCAAGTCTTCCTCCAGTCCAGCGAACTGCAGCAGGTGGATCTTCTTGCCCGTGAACTAAAAGAGTATAAGGGGCATCTTGGGGACGCCATTATTAAAGCCGCCGATTCTTCGACTGCTATCTAACAGCTTCAGCAAGAACGTCAACGGCTTCAACTGGAGTGTCAAGCGTGGGAAGACACTAAAAAATCTTGCATAGAGAAGTGTCAAGAGCTCTCCTCCATGGTGGTTGCTCTTCCTCAAGCCCTGTCAGCAGCGGCTCGGCAACAGTCTGACCTTCATCAAGAATACTCCAAGGCCCTTTCAGCTCTGGGTCAGCAAGCCATTAAAGCAGCAACTGAGAAGGATGCCTTGGCGGCCCAACTAACTGAAAGCCAAACCCAGCTGGCTAATTGTCGCTTAACGCTTGTCCCACCAAGGAGCGGGAAGTCGATCTAAAGGGTGATACGTCAAGAAGGGGTGGACACTGTTATATCTTGGCTTTGATGGGTCTTGACTCTAAATCTTTGAGCAGGGTATCCACCCCCCGGCATGGACATTAGTTATTTAAATCTTGTATATGCATTATCTAAGTGTCCCCCCGAACTGTTTGAACTATAACTTCCAATATCCTACTCCTTGTAATGACCCCTTTCTTAGTGCTAAAAAAGGTTGATATTAGCATAGCTTTTTATTGTTCTTTTTGTATGCCTTATTGCGAGTTGGAAATTCTGTGCTTTTCTCCTTTTTACAATTACGTTTCTTTTCCCGTGTCGGATGGCGCAATCCCCTCCTCTGTTCAGGAACCCACTCCGAAGATCCCAGATGATCTTATTCATATCCGACCCAATCTTGGCTCAGCTAAAAATTAAATTACTTATGTCTGTTGATCTTCTCTGTCTACCTTACTGCTTTCGAAGTGATATCTTGATGAGTACCTATGCTACTGCCATTACGATATCAGTCTCTTCGCCTTCTTCCCTTTCCCGAGAACTATTGCAGTTCCTTTCCTCTCAACTATAAATTATCACCCTCCATGTCTTTGTCCTTCCATCTCACTCTCATGGCTTCGGCAGGACACCCTATTGAGATTTCTTTAGATTCTGAATCTTTCGAGTTGTTGGACTGGCTTACCGGAGACGCTGAAGATTCTGAGACCCGCTCGACAGCTACCTCAGCTTTCCGCCCCCTTCCTTTTCCGCCTCACACCACAGCTCCCTCCCCTCCCACAGGGAGGTCTTATCGAGCACCCTTCCCTTCTTTCTGCAATCGGGTGTGGAACCCTCCTTTAACATGGGAGTACACAGTGAGAGATCCCCGGGCCTTTGCTGAACTTCCCCCACTTCCACCGGCCCTAGCTTTCGTTCCGGTCTCCCCGGTGAGGATCCGCCCGCCTCCTTTTGAAGAAGCTCCGCCAGTGGTACCTTCTGCACAAGGCGAGCTCTACCGAGTCATCTTGGCGCCTCTCTAACTATTCTCCTATTAAAAGTAATCATAAAAAGTCTTCCTAGATTAAATAATGTGATCATGCTTAAGTATGTTAAATAAAATAGAAAGGAAACAATTGATATCCACTCTGGTCATTTTCCTGTGAATGTAAAGTTTCGATACTCGGAAAAACTGCAATCTCGCCTGAACGTACTTTTTCTTGCCATTTCCAGGGGATTCGAACCCTTTCCTTCATAATTACGGTACCAGCAACTCTTCACCTACTGTCTTTACGCTTCCCCTTCTTTACTAGCATTCATTATCTCTATTTCCTTTGCGAATAAATGTTCCCTTCTCCTTCATCGCTATAAAGACCTCCAACCCTTGCCGTATAACACCCATCTTTTTCTTTCTCTTCTTCTCGCCATGGACAAAATGTCTAACCAAGGCAGCAGTTCCCATCCTACTGAAGAAAAGGTTGACGAGCAACGTTATATTGCTAATCTGGAGGAACAAGTAAGATATTTGTAGCAACGATTGAGGGAAGCTTCAACCAATAACCACTCTTTGCGTCAGCAATTAGCCGGGTCACAGAAGGAACTATCCAAATAAATCTTCCTTCAACAATCTTACCTCCGACAACTATTGTGCCAACCCCAGCCGCACAAAGAGACTCTATCATCTCCTCCCAATAAAGAACTGTAATGCCCCATACATAAGGGTTTATTTTGCTATCCTTTCCCCAGGGAGGAGTTATAACATGTAATGCCCCATAAAGAACTGAAATAAGGAACTTTCTGTGAAAACAGCTTTCGCCTATATTTTCCTTGTTTATCCTTTCTTCTAACATTCCTCGGGCTATGTCAAATCCCATCTTCTTCCTAGGAAAATCAAATAGTCGAACCACCTCTTCCCCCTTTGAGTGCATAGGGACCCTGCATATATATATTCTTCATGTAAAAATAAAATGCTATATAGCTGAGGGAATACTCAACTCTTCCGCTCTATCACCGCACGGGAATAGAATAATATACGACCAAAGAATGCATTCAACTTTTCCGCTTCGCGGGGATAAAAATGATAAATAACTAAGGAGACCTCAGTTCTTCTGTTCCACCACCGCACGGGGATAAAATAATATATATAGTTGAAGAATGAATTCAACTCTTCTGTTTCGCGGGGATAAAAATGATAAATAACTGAGGAGACCTCAGTTCTTCCGTTCCACCACCGCACGGGGATAAAATAATATATATAGTTGAAGAATGAATTCAACTCTTTCGCTTCACGGGGATAAAAATGATAAATAACTAAGGAGACCTCAGTTCTTCCATTCCACTACCACACGGGGATAAAATAATATATATAGTTGAAGAATGAATTCAACTCTTCCGCTTCGCGGGGATAAAAATGATAAATAACTGAGGAGACCTCAGTTCTTCCGTTCCACGACCACACGGGGATAAAATAATATATATAGTTGAAGAATGAATTCGCTCAAGCGAGATAAAATGATAAATAATCGAGGAGACCTCGTTCTTCCGCTCCACCATCACTGAGGATAAAATAATATATATATAGTTGAAGAATGAATTAAACTTCGCTTCATGGGATAAAATGATAAATAATCGAGGAGACCTCGCTTCTTCCATTCCACGACCACACGGGATAAAATAATATATATAGTTGAAGAATGAATTCAACTCTTCGCTCTGAGGATAAAATGATAAATAACCGAGGAGACCTCGGTTCTTCCGCTCCACCACCACACGGGATAAAATAATATATATAGTTGAAGAATGAATTAAACTCTTCGCATGGGATAAAATGATAAATAACTGAGGAGACCTCAGTTCTTCCGTTCCACCACCACACGGAGATAAAATAATATATATATAGTTGAAGAATGAATTCAACTCTTCCGCTTCGTGGGGATAAAAATGATAAATAACTGAGGAGATCTCAGTTCTTCCATTCCACCACCACACAGGGATAAAATAATATATATCTGCCCAAAGGCCTTCGGCATAAAAAGTGAGCTGCTTCTCCACCGCTACTCTTCCTTCTTTTGTCCCGAAGGGAACACCCTCATCCATCCTCTCTATTGAAAGCAAGGGTTTTATTATATAACGGGCCATCAAAGAAATAAATCCTCGTTACCCTTCTGCTTAGGGCCTCCCTTTCTACTAACTAGGAGCCCAATAGCCATTATCAGCTTATTTTTTCCTCCTTTTATACGGGATGCTTCATCTTCCTTTCTTTTGTCACCTTTATTTTTTCCGCCTTTTCGTCTCCTTCTTCTTCGTCTGTTCTTCTTTCTGCCGCCATCCTCCGTTGCCCTCAATCCCTTTCCTCAACACTTTTCTTCTTTCCCTAGCCAGCAGGATGCATTCTTCTTTCTTCCAAGAAATAGCAAGCCGTTACCCCCATATCAAACGGGGTAATGGCCAGGCATCAGCTTCATCTTCCCCTTCCGCCGCCACACCTGCCCCGTCTCACCTTTCTTCTTCGCCTTCATCTGAATCCCTTACTACATCTGTACCAGAGGAAACCGGAATAACCAGCCCCTCCTCATCTCCTCTGTTACTCACAAACCCTAACTCTCCCATTTTCTCCCCCTCCGTTGTAAGTGTTCGGAAGTCGCCTCCTCTTTCCTCACAACCTGAAGATGAATCCAGGATGGTAGTGCATTCACATCCGTCGACCACGGATGCTTTTGCATCTACGCCTTCTCTGTTCCGGAAATATGGCACCTCCCCTGAACCTATGGTAATTGATATTCCTCTACTGCCCATCCTCCCTTCTACTCAATGCCTGGAGAGCCCTTCACCTTCTATGGGCACTAACCCGGGCCCCTCCACTTCTCACCTTCCCACTGAAGAGCTTTCCATTCCGATGCTCTCTATACCCTCCTCTCCAGATTCTTCATCGAAACAATCCCCTTCCGCCACTTCTAATGTGCCCTCCTCACAACCAGCCATCATACACCTTCCCCCTCTAGCAACCGATTCTTTACCCCCAACTTCCACCCATTTGAACCTCCTGACCAGTGCTCCTCCTTCTTCTTTTCCCTTAGAACCTCTGTCACAGCCTATGGCTACCACCCCTATTCTTCCTCTTATGAGTGAACCTCCACTGCGGGTGTCATCCATCCCCTCTTCTTCTTCCTCTCCCCGAGGCCTTCGAATCTTAAATTTGGAGGAGCTGATTCCCAGAATTGAAGGCCTGCGCCACGCTTTAGAATTGGTATGTTTCTCTAATCAGCTTCGCTAATTTCCCTTACTGGATAACTTCCTTTCAACCAATGGCGTACAGGCCCTGACAAATTACCAAGAATTGGATCGCTCCCTCCAACAATACCGAGCCCAATCTCTGAAGTTAGAACAGCAGCAACGGGAGGATCTGGCGACTGCCCTAAATCGGGAGCACCTCTTATCACAACAACTGCAGCAATGTCAGGAGCGACTAACAGAAGCTCACCACCAACTTCAAAAAGATGCCGCAACTATAGCGGCATTATAAGAACAGCAGCAAGCTGGCATGGAATCGTCCTCCCTCCGGCAGAGTGTTCAGTCGGCACAGCTTGATAGGGAGGCTTCCTCTTCTCAAGAATTAATAAGTCTTCGAGAGCAGGTAGCAGAGCTCCTTCAAGGGAAGAAACGAGACTCGGACGTCATCGCCCGCCTCCGAGTTCAACACCAGAAAGTAGAGGATAAAATAGGGAACCTCCGCACTCGCCTGTGCAAGGAGGTACAAGAAAACTCTTCCCTCATAACTTCTAGGGCACATGCTCACACCCGTATACACAGGCAAGAAACCTCCCTCCAGAGGCTGGGCACTGAGCTTATCCACACCAGATCCTACTCCGAGGCAGTAGAGGGGATTTCAGCCTCAATGCGCCAGAATATGATGGACATGACGAACCTGATCCAGCAAGATCAGATTTCCTGAGCCGATGATATCTTTGTCCTAGCAGATGCTATTATGGAAGTATCCCGGCGTTACAGTGACATACGCCGAACCCTTCGGGAGCAACAAGAGAAATGTCATAGGCTTTATCGGGATCGGAGCCCTGACCGCCCGAACCGACAGGAACGGCTAGCCATCCTGTTACGCACCACTTATCAAGATGAATTTAACGAGGCGGTTCGACAGTACGCCAATCAAGGGCTTCCCCTAGTAAACCATCCCACTTTTTCTTTAAATTGGGAGGTCGGCTTCCGACGTAACCCCCCCCCCCCCCCCGATCGGTTTAAGTTGTAATATGATGTATTGCTCCAGGACGTAATCCCTTTGTTATCTTCTTTTCTTCTTTATAGTGCGCTATAAGGACTACATCATTATTATGAATCAATCAAACTCAGATGCGCTTCATATCTAATTAATACAACAAATTATCAAGTACATCCCCTCGAGGGCCCTTCAACTCCTTTTCCGTTATCCATCCTTTCTTATACATTATGGAAAAGTTTCAAGTGAATAGCGTTCCACGGTCGTGAAAATTCTTTGCCCTGATCATCCTTTAGATAATATGTCGACCCAGCTACGCGACGCATCACTTCATAGGGCCCTTCCCAATTTGAAGCTAACTTTCCCGGATCCCCCGCAGGATTAACTTTTCGTAGAACCCAATCTCCCTCCTAAAATCTTCGGGGCATCACCTTCTTATTAAAGGCTTGTTGTACCCTCTGCTTGTAAAACTCTGCTCGTCTTCGTGCCATCTCCCTCTTTTCTTCCACCAAGTCCAACTCAGTGCTTCGAATAATTTGGTTCTGCTCCGGCTCGTACATTTCCATTCGGGCGCTACTTAAGAGGGCTTCAACTGGAATAACGGCCTCCGTCCCATATACCAAATCAATCTGAGTTTCTTTCCATTCTGACTTTTGGTGTGGTTCGGTAGGCCCACAGGATTCCAGGTAGCTCCTCTACCCAGTTCCCCCTCTGAGCCCCCAATTTGGTCTTCAACCCTTGAATGAGAATTCTATTAGTGACTTCAACTTGCCCATTGGCTTGGGGATGGGCTACTGAAGTAAAAGCTTGTTGGATATTGAGGCTTTGGCACCATTCTTTAATTTTCTTGCCCTGGAATTGTCGTCCATTATCACTAACTATCCTCCGAGGAATACCATATCGACAAACGATATTCTGCCATAGGAATTGTATTACAACATTCTCAGTAATTTTGGCAAGAGGCTCTGCTTCCACCCACTTGGAGAAGTAATCTACGACCACAAATAAAAATTTCTTTTGCAAAGGTGCCATAGGCATCGGACCCACTATATCCATTCCCCATTGATCAAAAGGACATGAAGTGACCACAACTTTCATTAATTCAATCGATCGTTCGGACCGATTGCTATGCTTTTGACAAGCTGGGCAAGTTTGCACTATATGAGCGGCATCTTGTTGGAGGGTAGGCCAAAAATATCTTGCTAATACGGTCTTCCTTGCTAAAGCTCTCCCCCCTAGATGATTACTGCAACAACCTTCATGAATCTCCCGGAGTACCCATTCAGTATCCTCACTTCCTAAACACTTCAATAAGGGTTGTCCGAAAGACATCTTGTATAAGTCTCCATTCAAGAGGGTGAATCGTCTGGCTCTGCCCATTAAAGCATATGCCGTTCCTTTTTCTTCAGGGACCTTTCCATGCTGTAAATAAGCTATGATGTCAGTCCTCCAATCAGGGATTGGGTCTGGTTCGGGCGCCGCTTCCTCCACATTGCATATCACTAGGGAAGTAGGGATTTCCACATGGACCGTTTCCAATGATTTCACTCCTTCCATAGCGCTAGCCACCCGAGCCAATTCATCTGCCTTCCCGTTATTCTCCCTTGGAATTTGCTTCAAGAGGACTTGCTGAAACTGAGCTTTTTCTTTCTCGAAATCTTTCAAATACTTGTGCAACCTTTCTTCCCGAACCGCGAAAGAACCTTGAAGTTGTGATATCACCAGCTGGGAATCCGAATGGATTATAATTGAAGAAGCCCCTACCGCCTTAGCAGCCTGCAATCCCGCTAGAATGACTTCATACTCCGCCTCATTATTGGATGCCCGATACCCCAGGCGTACGACTATGCGGGTCTCCTCTTTATCAGGGGAAATTAATAAAACACCAACACCGCTACCCATAGATCCTGAAGAACCGTCTACAAATATGTTCCATGCATCTGATCCTTCCTCTTTTGTTGATGCGCCATCTTCCGAGCCAAAAGGTACTTCCGCCAAAAAGTCAGCGAGCACCTGGGCCTTGATAACGGTTCGGGATTGGTAGTGAATGTCATATTCACTTAATTCTACCACCCATTTAGCCAACCTTCCGGAGAAGTTGGGCTTAGTGACGACCTTACCCAGTTCACTGTGAGTTAAAACAGTGATGGGATAAGCCAGAAAGTAAGGTCTCAATTTGCGGGCGGTCAGAACTAGAATATAGGCTAGCTTCTCTAGCTCGGTATAACGGGATTCAGCTCCCTTCAGAATATGGCTGGTATAATAAATAGGTTGTTGATGAGAGCCTTCTTGTTTCAGCAAAACCGAACTAATAGCTCCCTCCAAGATAGCCAAATACATTCATATTGGTTCTCCAGCCGCTGGTTTGGCTAACAGTGGAAGCCCAACCAAATATTTCTTCAACTCTTGGAAAGCCTGCTCGCATGCATTGATCGTCCCACTGAAATTTGGTAGCTTTACGCAGAATCTTGAAGAAAGGTAACCCTTTGTCCATCGATCTGGCTATGAATCGGGATAAGGAAACAATCCTGCCCACCAACTTTTGAGTCTCTCGCAAGTTAGTGGGTGACTTCATATTGCACAGTGCTTGCACCTTCTCGGGGTTAGCCTGCAACCCTTTCACAGTTACTATATACCCCAAGAATTTGTCGCTTTTTAACCCGAACAGGTATTTTTTAGGGTTCAGCTTCATATTATACCATCTCAGTGTAGCGAAGGTTTCATTTAAATCCTTGATCAAATTCCGAGTGGTTTTTGATTTGACTAGGATGGCATCCACATAAACTTCCACATTTTTCCCTTTCTGCTCCACAAAAATCTTATCCATGAGTTGCTAATAGGTGGACCCTGCATTATTTAAGCCGAAGGGCATTACCACATAAGCGTACAACCCTCCTGCCATCACAAAGCTAACCCTCTTCTGATCTTCTTTAGCCAAGGGTATTTGATGGTATCCTTGGTATGCATCCATCAAGGACACCACTTCATACCCTACAGTAGAATCTACCAACTGATCAATACGAGGCAAGGGGTAGCAGTCTTTAGGGCACGCTTTATTCAAATTACGAAAGTCAATACACATCCTCCACTGCCCAGAAGGCTTGGGGACCAAGACTACATTGGAGACCCACTCGGGAAATTGGATTTCCTTCACATGACCCACCTTTAACAATTTGTCCACTTCCTCGCCTATTGTTAGGGCAATCTCTTGCCATGATTAGGTTTTGATGTATGTGGCAAAGGGTTTAAGTTAGTTTGTTATGTTGATTTGATATGTGCGTTGAAGTCGTGCAAGACTTAGTAATTCGCACATGGAGTCGTGGCGAGTTTCACATCTCATGACTCGGTCCTTGAGTCGGTGAAGGATTGCTTTGCGGAAGCCGTGCGCTTGGAGCATCCGAGGGACTGCCGGACGAGAAGCTTGGAGTGAAGCCGGAGGAAGTAGACTTCGAGGCAAGAGACACGAAGGAGAATTGCGATCGTGCGCTGATCTTCTTAGGGGCGTGGCGTGACGAAGAGAACCGGCGAGGACTCAGAGATGAGAGTGGCGAATGTAACCGGAAGGGTAGCTCTTAGGTGAAACTTGGCCATTTGGCTAAGTGTCGGATGATTTCGACACCCGGTCATTTGCCATGTCATGGCGATCGGCCCGCTCTAAATCGATGGTTCGATCGTGGTTTAAGTCTGAATCAAGTTGATCGGTCATTGCCAGGCATATGGCGGTCGGCCCGATGATCGATCGGATCGTACAAGGGGAATGACGGTCGGCCCGATGACCTTGTGCAGACGCGAGAATGGAGTCGATCTCGCGGAGCACTCGACTGATTGACATCGATCGTGATGGGCCATCGGTCGGTGATGAATCAGCGTGGAAGCGGCTACCTCTATAAAAAGGAAGAGGATGGGGCTTTGGGAGGTTAATGCTTGAACGCCCAACTACTCCCAAAGTGCCCTAAATGTTTTTCCACTCTTCTACTTGCTCTAATCTTCATTCCATTGTAGAAGAGTGATCTTGATTGTAAAGGTTACCTCCACCTATCTTGGTGCAAAGGAGAGACCAATAGTGGATTGGTTTTGGCGGAGTGATTCACCGAGGACGAATCGGGTCGTGGATTAGCGGCGTAGCCATGAACCACGTTACATCCTTGTTAGCATTGTTTGTTTATCTTTTGCTTTGTCTATTTGTATTTGTATATTCCGCTTGCGCTAATCTTTTGTAGACGAGCAATTTACGACATCCATCGTACGAGGGCTATTCACCCCCCCTCTAGTCGGCCGTTTCGATCCCCCAACAAGTGGTATCAGAGCCAGGTTGCTTGTCACCGGACTAACCGCCACAATAAGCTCTTCATCAAAAGATGGCCAGCTCGAACATTCATCCGCCGAAGTTCGAAGGGGAATTCGCTTGGTGGAAGAAGCGAATGGAGGTATTCTTCGAGATCGATTTTGATATTATGCTTATAATGGAAAATGGTTTCGAGTTGCCTAGGGATGAAAGGGGCGAACCAATTGAAAAATCACGATGGACTAAGAAGCAAAGAGAGGAGCACCTTGCAAACTCAAAGGCGAAACATCATCTTCTCAATGTGCTCCCTCAACAAGAGATCAACCGAATAGGAGAATGCCTAAGTGCCAAGGAAATGTGGGAGAAGCTAATTGAGCTTCATGAAGGCACATCCGAGGCGAAGCTAGCAAGGAGAGATCTCCTCCGCTCCCAACTCAACAACATTAAACTAGAAAAGGGAGAAAAGGTAATTTCCTTACATTCTCATTTCAAGGAAATTATAACCGGTTTGTCAAGTGTAGGTGAGAAGCTATCAAACCGGGATATGGTTGTGAAGGCTATAGATGCCTTTCCGCGATCCTCAAAATGGAGCTCCATGGTGGACTCATTTTATATCTCCAAGAACTTAGAAGTAAGCACCTTGGAGGAATTCTTCTCAACAATGGAGCTCCACGAAACGAGGCTTGAAGGAATACAAGAAGAGCCAAGAATCCAACCTTCAAGAGGAGTAGCTTTGATGGCAAATAAGGGGAAGAAGAAGATGGAGATCCCCTCCTCCTCCGATGATGAAGCCTCTTCCTCCTCCTCCATGGATAGCACGGAAGAAGCATATATGGTAAGGAGGGTAAGGTGTGTTTTAAAAGGTTTTCAATTTAATAAATCTCATGATAGGAGAAGAACACCTAGGGGGAAGGTTATTTGCTACAATTGTCAAGGGGAAGGACATATAAGGGGAAATTGTCTCCTCCTAAACAAGAGCAAGGAAGAAAAGAAAAAGAAGGAAGAAAAGAAGAAGAAAAAGGGGAACAAGAAAAAGGAAGAAGAAAAGAAGGCAAAGGAAAAGGGGAAGGCCAAAGCATTCAAGGCCAAGACTTAGGATGATCCTTCCTCCTCATCTTCATCATCATCTGAGGAAGAAAATGCATTTGTCACCAACCTAGCATTGATGGCATTTGATGACTTGGATTGCTCCTCCACCGAAAATGAAGAATCAAGCTCAAGTGGAGAGAGCTCAAGTGAAGGGGGAGCCTCTACATCATCCTCATCCGAAGAAGAGGATTTGGTAAGTGAGGTAACAAATCTACCCCCTAAGCAAATTATGCCTATGATTTCTAGCCTCACTAAGGACTTATTTAGAGCTAGGAAGAAGAACAAAAGCATGCTAGATCAAATTAAGGACTTAGAAAATAAACTAGAAAAAGCATGCTTAAATAAAAATGAAAATATTTCTTCTAGCTTAAATGATGCATGCTCACAAGAATATATGTCATTTAATGTTAGTGATGCATGTATGGATGAAAATAGGGCTCTAAGGGAAAAGGTAGATTACTTGACAAAAGCCCTAGAAAAATTCACTATAGGCTCCAACACCTTGAACATGATCATAGGGAGCCAAAGAGCTAGCTTCAATAAGAAAGGACTAGGATACAAAGAAAAGAAAATTGAAAAGACCTATAAATGCCTAATTGCTAGGGGACAAGATAAGAAGAAGGTAATAGCTAGAAAATGAATCCCCAAGGAGTATTTAGTGAACCATATAGGCAAGAATTTGTATTGGGTTCCAAAATCCATCCTAAAGGGTTAGAAAACCCATAAGGTAGTCAACCATATGCAATTGACCTATATCATATTTTGGTTGACTTAGGATGGCGGGACAACATTTTTAAATAGTGTTAGGTGATGATAACGTGCCTATAAATTGATAATAATGCTTAAATCATGATGATTAATGTAATTGCTATGTATATTTGTAATCATGATTTATGATTTTGAAATTTGGCACATAATCATGAGAAATAGGTGTAAATCATGCCTTAGGTGATATTTTGCTTATTATCATGATATAATACCTAATGCATGATAACAATTCAATGAATACATGTATTTCATGATCATAATGTAGAATTAATTGATATATGCCTTAATGATCATGAGGATTGTTAGGTTGATACTTAACCTTGATAGAATTGCATGAATATAATGGTTAAGTATATACAAATACCCTCTAGGATGCATCTCACACTCACCATAGGCTACTTTGATTGAAAACTTAGCATGGGTGAGATGTTAGGATGATACAAATGTCCACTAATGACTATGGCATTTAGATGGTCATTTAAAGTATCAAAATAGCAATAATAGACCAATCATGGGGAAGGCTTATGTTTAATTCATAGGCATATTGCCCAAAGATCATGGTTGGATATTTCATATATTTTCAAAACAATTTCTTAATCTAAAATCTATGTATTCATGTTTTGAAACAATTGGAACCAAAACTAGGTGTTAAACTTGATACTAAAATGATCAAAAACCTAGTGGTTTTTAAAGCTTTTGGATTTTTGGCAAATATCAGAAAATATAATGATTTTTCATGAAAAACTATTTTTCACTGATAAAGAATCTTACCAAAAATATGTTCCCCAAATTTCATGATTTTTAGAATTTTTTGGAATTTTTAATGCATTTCTAGATTTTTCTAGAATTTTTAATGCATTTCATGGTTGAGGTGTGTCAGTCGACTGATGCCATGTGGCAGTCGACTGGACCAAGTCAACTAGGGTTTGACTGCGGGAAGTGGCCTAGCAGTCGACTGCCATTGTTAGGCAGTCGACTGATGGACGAGCAGTCGACTGATCACATGATGCTCGGATTTTCGGCCACAGAATGGAGTCTCACTCGACTGCTGAGATGAGCAGTCGAGTGATGGCTCATCAGTCGACTGATGGTCATGATCAGTCGACTGATGTCCTAGCCGTTGGATTTTTTCCAGCGTGGATTACACCGTTGTCTCACGACAGCAGTGATCGGTCGGGATCGATGGTCCCGATCGATCGATCGACCTTTTTTCCAAAGAGTTGAAGCTATATAAGGAGCTCGTGATGGAGGAAAAGATAGCGATTTTCTTGAGCGAAATTGAAGAGGGAAGTTGGTGCTTTCCAGTCCTTCAAAGCTAGTTCAAGGCAATCAAAGATCAAGCAATCCAAAGCTCTTGTAAAGTGTTTTTCCTTTACTTGCATTTATATTTTATATTGTATTTGCTTGTATCTACTTGATTATTGTTGTAATCATATTGTACGAGGTTTCTCCGCCTCCAGATTGTTCCGAGAAGGAGTTATTATTATAGTGGTGTGTGATTGGCATCGCTAGGGTTCGTACGAACCCGATCCGTGGAGTAGGAACCGTGCGGTTCCGAACCACGTTAAATCTTCATGTCTTTGTGTGTGCTTGTCCATTTCGTTATTGTATTATATATATATTCCGCTGTGCTAACGAAATTGTAGAGACGAACGCGATCGATTTCCGACAACTTGAGAACGACGCTATTCACCCCCCTTTAGCCGTTCCAATATTCCTAACAAGTGGTATCAGAGCCCGGGGCTCTTCTACGGACTAATCGCCGGGAGCTAAGATAAAAGCCTAGAGGGTGAAGATGGAATTCCAAGACAAGCTTGGATGGGATATCAATACTCCACCTCCATATGATCCAGAAGATTTTCCGACGTGGAGAGCAAGAATGGAAACATTCTTGATGATAAACATAGAGGATTTGTTCATCCTCGTTGAAGGCCTTGAACCCCCTAGGGATAAGAAGGGGAATGTCCTAAAATTGAAAAAGTGGACCCAAGAGCAACGCCAAAAGCTCAAGACTGAAATTAAGGTAACGAAACTGTTGGAAGATTTAATCCCTAATGATGTTTTGTGCAAGCTAGGGGATTACATGTATGCCAAGGAGCTATGGAGAAAATTGGCAAGATTCCATGAGGAGAGTTCATCCTCAAGTGAAAGTGAGGAATCGGAAGTTGAGATGGAGTCAACTTCCGGATCGGAGAAAGAAGTAGAAGAGATGGAAGAAGCATCTACTTCTAGGATTGAGGAGGAGAGACCATCCTCTACACCGGAGCAACCTCAAGAAGAGCCTTCAACATCCGATCAAGATGAGGAAGCTCAAAATTCAACTCCGACACCTACCACCACCCTAGGTAACTCAAACACTTTATCTTCAAATAAAAATCATATAATGTGCTTTGAGTGTAGGGAGTATGAGCATTACAAGAGCAAATGCCCAAAGAAGATTAGGAAAGCTTCTCCGGCGCCCAAAAGTCAACAAAAGTCAAAGGATGCCGGTTCCCCAAGTCAAAAGAGCAAGGAGCATATTATATGCTTCAAGTGCCATCAAAAGGGGCATTATAGAAGTCAATGCTCTAGGGGGAGGAAAAAGACCCAAGGAGAAGCATCACAAGTAGGGGGAGCTAAGGTTAACCCTAAGGTACATTTTAGTAGTGCATCTTCTAATTTAAATGTTAAAAAACATGCTAGAAATTTAAATTCTCCTACAATTTATGAAAAGCATGCTAATAGGAATAAATGTTTTTTATTAGGAGCTAAAAGTGTCCATTTTAGTAATAAGGAGAAATTTGGGACTAATGTCCCTAGAAAAACCATACCTAGGGAATCTATTAAGAAAATACAAGAACATCTAAGTTTTAATCCAAAATGGACTAGGCATATGCTAAGGAAGTCCAATGCCCAAGATTTAAATCAAAATTCTAAAATTGGGCAATTAGAATTAGAAAACCAAGCCTTGAGGTCAAGGCTTGAAAAACTTGAGAAGACCCTCAACCCTATGCAAAATCATTTTAAAGGGTCTAATGGTCAAACTCCTAGGTCAAGAAGTCAAAGTCAACATCTAGGACCTAAGAGTCAAAAGTCAACCAAGGGCAAGAATGGTTTGGGTCACAAACCTAAGTCCAAGGTGACTTATCATAGTGTTCCATTTGACTATGGAACACTAACTAGGTCTAGGAAGACCAAGGTCAATGGGGAAATCATCCCTAGAGTTGACCAAGGTTTGTGCCTCGTGGCCAAAGTTTTGAAGAAACCTAGGGTGGCCGCTAAGAAGGTTGTTATGGAGGCAATCATTAAGGTTAACCTAGGCAAGACCAAAATGACCAAGGCTAATAAGCCTAGAAAGGTCATTAGGAAGGTATCTAGGGAGGTTATCCCTAAGGAATACCTAGTTAATTCAATGAGCTCAAATATATTTTGGGTTCCAAAGAGCGTGATTGATTCACGTTAAATGGATTAGAATGTGTCAACCATGATTGGATGAGTAGTTAACTTAACCATGGTAAAGATGACACTTTAGGTTATTTTCAAGGTTATGGGTGCCTTGGAAAAACATTTGAGCTTTAATCCTAAAGGATTTTAGGATGTGCCAATATAGTTTTTGAAAAACATGAAAATCAATAAAAGTGGCACAATCTAGATTTAGAGGTCATAGTGTGTAACTTTGATTGTTGGCACACTTTAAAAGTTCATGTAAAAGTAACATCAAGAGTGATACTCAAGTGTCACACAACTTGATGTCTTGTACTCACCATGCTTTATATGTTTTACAATATGTTTGCATGGAAGGAATGTCTAGGATGGATTGCATCTCACAAAACAAGTCTTTTACCTTTGATTGTGTATTTCAACACTTAGAAAGGGTGAGATGTTAGGATTTGGAAATCATTGAATGTTAATATTTGCAAAAATGAAATAAAACATTAAAATACATTAACAAATACATGAATGTAAGTGTAATATCAATATATTCGATATACAAGAATAAACATGATAAAATGGATTAATTAGATGAAGAAATCGAGATTTTCAGAATTTCAGAACTGAAAATCAGATATCAGTCGACTGATAACACTGTAGCGCGATACGATACGGTCATCAGTCGAGTGCTAGCTTCATGACTCGACTGCTTGAACATCAGTCGACTGATGGGATACATCAGTCGACTGATGGTACTGTTCACCGAGGCTGAGGGTCATCAGTCGAGTGCTCGACGAGCAGTCGAGTGATGCGCATATCGCCGATCGATGAGCAACATCAACAACCGATGCTCATCAGACGCGTCACGGAAGGTTCGACAATGATTGTGCCTCGGATCATCGATCGGCTCGCAGTAAACCCGATAATAAATCATGATCGATCGGATGATGCATATCACGATCAGATCGCGATTTTATAACGCCGAACCGCTAGGGTTCGGCGTCTTCACGCGACGCGCCTTTCGTTCTCCTCTTCCTCTCCGATCGCCATCTCCTTCTCCGACCGATCCTTCCGGCCGTGCCAGCCGCCCAAGGTGTTAGGTTTGATAGATAAGCCTCTCCTCTTCCGTTTTTCACGTATTTCGAGCCCTAGTTCACGCGTTTTAGGGTTTGTTTTTCCGATTAGGTTCCGGCATCTGAGTTCTCCGGCGAACCTTCCGGCGACTCCTCAGCAATATCTGAGCATTTCCTCCGGCCACACCTCCAAATGGCACCTAAGTAACACTCTTCTTACCCAAGCCCTAATTTGTCTTTCCATTAGAATTTAGTTTTTATCTAATCATGTATTATGTCCTTGCATGTCATATCATTACATTGCATTCATAATAGGAGAGCCCGTAGGAATGATCCACCCGAGGGTGAATCTCGATTGTACCAACCTATGTTGGTTAGGTACATCGATAGGGACTTTTTCAACCGCCATTGTAGTGATGTCATGGAATTAATTGCATACTACAATCTCATGAAAATCGTCTTATGCACACATCCAATTAATGATGACCTTCTTAAGGAATTTTATCAAAACCTAAAAAAGGTGGATGACGGCCCTACCTACATTACTCGCATTGCAAAACACGAGTTAGAGTTCACTCCTGCGATACTGCAGGAGTTTCTCGAGTGTAGACCCTCAGATGATACCTTTATCTTTTTCCCTACCATGGATTTTCCTTTACCCGAGCCCTTTGACAATATCTCTATGGAGTCCATGCATGAGCATATCTTTGGTTATCCTCGTCCACCGACCCAGAATTTATTCCCTATCACTGAGTTATCTGCACCTGACAATGTACTTTACAAGGTCATTGTTGGGTGTTTTCTTCTTATTGTCACTCGGGGTCTGGCCAAGATTCGGCCTCCCCATCTCTTTCTTTTATACCCCATGCGTCATAGGTTAGACATTAACTTTGCACTAAACATGTTTCATTGCATTGTGCATTTCACTTCCCCTGTACAAGGGAAAGTGCATATGCCATTTGGTCATATCATCACAGCATGGCTAGACTCCGTAGGCGTTAACATCCACAGGGGTTCTCTTAGAGCGCTAACTGAGGTGTACGACTGTATATCAGTTCGTAACTTCTCGTTAGCAAAGCTACGGATGGGGCCTGAACAGATGGAGTTGGCGCCTCGACCACCACCCAGGGCACGTAGAAAGCCTCCTCCGTTACCCAGAGAGGTGACCGAGGACTACGAGGATGCAGACGCCGCTGATGAGGATGATCACCGCCACGGATGCATCGGGCGGAGTCCATCGATTATCGTGGCTGAGTCCGATTTCGTGACTATCAACAATCGATTGACTCAGCCGTACGAGATATTGGCGAGCAGCGCATCTTTCGGCGCACGTCTTGATCGGATGGAGGAGTCCCAGAGCCGCATCGAGCAGCATCAGCTCGATATGATAGAGATGATGCGGGCCTGGACCTTGAGTCAACAGCCTCCTCCACCGCCACCTCCTGATGACGATTAGATATTGAGGATATTAGATTTTCTATGGTTGTCATTTTTTATAGTGAGATTGAGCATAGTCAATCTCCATTTTGAATGTAAAAGACTAAATTTTTAAGTTAAATGAAATTTGTGTTTTTGAAAATCTTGTGTGTCTGGATGAGTACTTGTATTATTGTATTGCTTATAAAAGTTGATATATCATGACATGAAATCGCATCCTATCATATACCATGTCATGTCGTTGTTTAGGGTTATTTTAGATGTCATGTGTTCTTAAGTTCATCATATGCCATGACATCATGATCATTGGTCATGTTTTTATTTTGCCATCACTATGCCATGATCATTTCATGCATTAATTTGATTCAACATTGATTTAAGAAAAATGGCATGACTTGAAGTCTCACTTATAAGGGAATCAATTAGAGTTGCCTAGAAAATGCATGAAACACTAGATAAAGTAAATCAAAACCCACATCTCACATCACATTGACATGTATGTATATTTATACACCCTAGATATATGTAAGATGCTAGGATAATAAGTTAGGTTCAAGGTGCATAGGTAGTGCATCTAGATGAACTCAAACTTATTTCAACTATCACCAAGAATCATAAGGAAAGCTAATATACAAGTTATGTATATTTAGCCAATAAATTATGGTTCAAAATAGGTTTTCAAAAACATTTTAAAATCAATTTAGAAAACCTTGGTGAAGTCTATCTTTTGATAGCCATCATCCTTGTAGAAGTTGATACAAAGTGGATCAAAAACTTTAAAGTTTTTAATAGTTTTGAACTTTGTATCAATCTCCTATTTCAATGGTAAAAATATTTTTCCAAAATTTTTCACTGATTGTATGTGTGATAAGTAATATACGTATCAAGTTTCGTGATTTTTTGATTTACGTAGAATTACTTATGAATTTCCAAAAGTTGAGTCTGATTTCTGAAAATCAGGTTTTCAGTTATCGATCGACCGATCTGACTGATGGCCGATGTTGGGCACTTTGACTCGTCAGATGTATCACTCATTTGCCTCGTGCGGTCGGATCGATGGACACATCACGATCGTAGCCATGAGTCGACCGATAGCCTGATTTCGGGGTAACCAAAGTTGTTTAACCCGATTTCAGCTGCGGTTAAGGTCCCTAACCACTCCTGACCCTAGGATATGCCTTGGGAAGCATGATGAAGGGTGAAAATCCATTGGATATGGATTAGGAGAAGTGTTTAGGGTTTGTATCAATTTCAAGGTGTTGGAAAGTTCAATGTTGAATTTCTACCCTTAATTTTTGATGGCTTAGAGTTCCTATTGGCTTAGGGGCTTCCCAAGGACATTGTTGGTGCAATGGTCAAGGGGGAGCAAGCCTTTAGGGGGAGGTATCCATCTTGGGATGATGGATGTGTTTTTCTCCTTGAAAAGGAAAAGTTATTGGGAAAGTATCATCAATTGGGAAAATTGATGGGTTTTTGATACCCAATTTGGAAATTGGGAGAGTAAATAGGATTGCCTCTCTTGAGTGATATATGACTTATCACTAGGAAGATGGTAGGCATCCTAGGTATTTTTGGAGCAAGGGGGAGATTGTAAGATCTCATTGGGACATGAGACATTGACCTCCTTGGAGAGAAAACCTTTTTGATGTTAGTCAAAAAGGGGGAGAATGTTTGGGGGAGAACATTTGGAGAGTATTTACCAATTTGGGATAATTGGTAAAGGATTTGAGTTAGTGTTCTAACTCAATCATTTGTTTGGTTTTTGTCAAACATCAAAAAGGGGGAGATTGTTGGTGCAATCGGCCCAGGTTACGATTGACTAGGACTCGAGTTTGACTTGAGTGATGTTTTGATGTTTCGACAAAAACATATTGTTGGTGCAATCGGCCCAGGTCACGATTGACCAGAACTCGAGTTTGACTCGAGTGATGTTTTGATGTGTTTTGATGTTTCGACAAAAACATATGACAATGTAATTGTCATGGTAAAGTCCAAGCATGGGTCTTGGCATGTAAAGTCCAGCATGGGTCTTGGCATGGAAAGTCCAAGTTTTGAGTACTTGGCAAATGGAAAGTCCAACATGTGTTGGCAAGGAAAGTCCAAGCATGAGTCTTGGCAAATGGAAAGTCCAAGCATGGTCTTGGCATGGAAAGTCCAAGTCTTGAGTACTTGGCAAATGGAAAGTCCAAGCATGGTCTTGGCAATTGAGAAGTCCAACATGTGTTGGCAAGGGAAAGTCCAAGCTTGAGTCTTGGCGTTTGAAGTCCAAGGGGATTGATATTGGTGGCGTAAAGTCCAAGCGGTAGTCTTGGCAGCATAAGTCCAATGGTTGGCGGCGTAAAGTCCAAGCGGAGTCTTGGCGGCGTAAGTCCAATGTGCCTTGGCGGTGTAGACACCGTTAGCATGACATAGCCAATGGAAGCATCTGAAGGCTAGCGCGATGGATGAACAAGTCATGGATGACTTGGAGGGATCCGAGAGGCGTGAGGCTGATGGAGATGGCTAGAAGGCTTAGGTCTAGGCTAAGGGTGGTCTAGCAAGTATGGGGGAACCATACTTGGGCTAAAACCTCATGTTTGAGGTGTGCCAGTCGACTGATGCCATGAGGCAGTCGACTGGACCGAGTCAACTAGGGTTTGACTGCGGGTTATGGCCTAGCAGTCGACTGACAGATGATGGCAGTCGACTGATGGCTTGAGCATTCGACTGATCTTGTGATCAGTCGACTGGTGCTCGTAAATTCGGGCACAGAATGGAGTCGAGACTCGACTGGTCGAGTGAGTACTCCATCAGTCGACTGATGGTCACAATCAGTCGACTGATAGTAGTTCCGTTGGACTTATCCAGCGTGGAACTAGCCGTTGTCTCACGACAACAGTGGCATCAGTCGACTGATGGTCTCGATCAGTCGACTGATCGACTTTTTCCAGCACAGGTTGAAGCTATATATGGAGCTCGTGGTGGAAGAAAAAGGCAATGGTTCTTTGAGGCGATTTGGGGCGAGTTGCTGCTGCAATTCAGGGTCTCCAAGTGCTACTCGATCAACCAAGTGATCAAGCATTCAAAGAGCATTTGTAAAGTGTTTTCTTTACTTGTATTGCTTTGTATTTCATTATATTGCTTGTATTCATCTTGTTTATTGTTGTAAACATTTGTAAGAGGTTTCTCCGCCTCCGACTTGTGTCGAGAAGGAGTTATTCTCATAGTGGTGTGTGATTGGCATCGCTAGGGTTCATACGAACCCGATCCGTGGAGTAGGAACCGTGCGGTTCCGAACCACGTTATATACTCGTGTTAGCGTGTTGTGTTTTCATTATTGTTATTGTATTATCTATATTCCGCTGCGCTAACGAATTTGTAGACACAACCGCGATTGAATTCCATTGACGCTAATCACCCCCCCTCTAGCGTTACAAAGGTCCTAACAAGTGGTATCAGAGCCCGGGGCTCTTCTACGGACTAACCGCCGAGAGTTGAAGAAGCTAGAGGGAAGAATATGGAATTTCAAGAAAAATTGGGTGACGACGTCAACATCCCACCTTCCTTCAACCGCGAACATTTCGCGTATTGGAAAGGTAGAATGCAATATTTTCTAATGACAAATATAGAAAATTGGTTTGCCGTGACTATAGGTTTTGATGCTCCGAGAGGAGAAAACGGCGAAATCCTCAAGATGAAGAGATGGACCGAGGAGCAACGGAAAAAATTCAAGACAACCGTTAAGGTAACAAAAATGCTAATTGATTTGATACCTAACGATATTTTGTCTAGATTAGGAAGCTATAGGGATGCCAAGGAATTGTGGAACAAGTTGATCAAGTTCCACGAAAATCCCGAATCGGTCCAAGAAGATTCGGAAGAGGAGACCGAAGAAGAGAGCTCATCCTCAAGTGAAAGTGAGGAATCGGGAGGAAGTGAGGAGTCAACTTCCGGATCGGAAGAGAAATAGAAGAAGAGGAGAGACCATCTTCTACACCGAGCAACCTCAAGAAGAAGCTTCGACATCCGCCAAGATGAAGAAGCCCAAAGTCCAATTCCGGTCTCCACCATCGAACTAGGTAACTCAAGCAATTTAGGTTTAAATAAAAAACATATTATGTGCTTTGAGTGTAGGGAGTATGGGCATTACAAGAGCAAATGCCCAAAGAGGACCAAGAAAGCTCCTCCGGCGCCTAAAAGTCAACAAAAGTCAACGGACGCCGGTTCTCCAAGTCTAAAGAGCAAGGAGCAAGTCATTTGCTTCAAGTGCAACTGGGCATTACTAAAATCAATGCCCTAGGGGAGCAAAAAGACCCAGAAGGAGCATTACAAGTAAGGGAAGCCACTAAGGCAAACCCTAAGGTATATTTAAATAATGCTGTCTAATTTAAGTATTAAAAGCATGCTAGAACTAATTTTAGCAATTGTGGTATGTATCATAAAGAGCATGCTAGAAATAACAAACATATGTGTTTAGGAGCTAAGAATGTTCACCTTAAGAATAAGGAGAAATTTGGGACTAATGTCCTTAGAAAAACAATACCTAAGAAATCTATTAAGAAAATCCAAGAACATCTAGGGTTTAATCCAAAATGGACTAGGCATTCGCCAAGAAAGTCCAATGCCCAAGAGTTAAATAAAAATTCTAAAATTGGGCAATTAGAATTAGAGAACCAAGCCTTGAGGTCAAGGCTTGAGAAACTTGAAAATACCCTAAATAAGATACAAAATCAATCTAAAGGGTCTAATGGTCAAACTCCTAGGTCAAGAAGTCAAAGTCAACATCTAGGACCTAAGAGTCAAAAGTCAACCAAGGGCAAGAATGGTTTGGGTCACAAACCTAAGTGCAAGGTGACTTACCATAGTGTTCCGTTTGACTATGGGACACTAACTAGGTCTAGGAAGACCACGGTCAATGGGAAAGTCATTCCTATAGTTGACCAAGGTTTGTGCCTAGTGACCAAGGTTTCGAAGAAACCTAGGATGGCCACCAATAAGGTTGTTAGGGAGGCAATCCCTAAGTTTAACCTAGGCAAGACCAAAATGACCAAGGCTAATAAGCCTAGGAGGGTCATTAGGAAGGTATCTAGGGAGGTTATCCCTAAGGAATACCTAATGAACCCTAGGAGCTCGAATCGATTTTGGATTCCTAAGAGCGTGATTGATTCACGCTAAGATGGGTTTAGGGTGTGCCAACCTTGATTGGATGGGTAGTTAACTCAACCATAATAAAGGTGGCACTTTAAGGTTACTTTCAAGGTTATGGTTACTTTGGAAATATCCTTGAGTTTTAATTTCAAAGAATTTTAGGTTGTGTCAATATATATCTTGAAAACATGAAAATCAATAAAATTGACACTATCTAGATTTAGAGGTCATAGTGTGTACTTTTGATTATTGGCACACTTGGGAAGGTCATGTATCAAGAAATGTGTGGTTAAGATGTAAAGGTAATATCTAGAGTGATACTCAAGTGCCACACAACTTGATGTCTTGTATTCACCATGCTTCATATGTTTTACCATATGTTTGCATGAAATGAATGTCTAGGATAGATTACATCTCACAAAACAAGTCTTTTACCTTGATTGTGTATTTCAACACTTAGAAAGGGTGAGATGTTAGGTTTTGGAAATCATTGAATGTTAATGTTTGCAAAAATGAAATAAAACATTAAAATACATGAACAAATACATAAATAAAAGTATAACATCAATACATTCAAGATACAAGATCTAACGTGATAAAATGGAACAATTAAGATGATAAAATCGAGAGTTTCGATTTTTGAAATCGAAATCACATCGATCAGTCACCGATCGATAACATCGTAGCACGATACGATACGATCGGCCATCGATCGAGTGCTAGCTCCATGACTCGATCGACCATCACGATCGGTGGTCATCCATCGATCGATGGTCTTATTCACCGAGGCCGAATGCCAACAGTCGAGTGCACGACGAGCAGTCGATTGATATGCACACCAGTCGACTGATGAGCAACATCAGTCGACCGATGCTCGAGCACGCGTTACAAGGTTCAGCGATCATTCGAGCCGGATCGATCGATACGCTAAAGATGTTAAAGCATCGGATCGATGCTCCACATCACCGATCAATCGTGTTTTAAAACGCGAACCGCTAGGGTTCGGCATTTCACGCGACGAAAACTTCTTCCTCCTTCGATCTCCGATCGCCGTCTCCCTTCTCCGACCAGCTCTTCCTTCCAAAGTCCTAGGTTTGATAAGCATGTCTCTCCCCTTCCTTTGTTTTTGACCTATCTTGGAGCACTAGTTCACGCGATTTAGGGTTTATTGTCTTTGCTCCGTTTAGGGTTCCGGTAATTTGAAGCTTTCCGACTTTTAAGCGATCCTCAGCAACTCTTGAGTCTTCCCTCCGACACACATGGCGCCTAAGTAACGATTCTTCTTTCCGAGCCCTAATTTTCATTTCCATTACAATGTAGGTTTATCTAATCGCGTATTGTTGCCATTGCATTGCATATCATCACATTACATTCATAATAGGAGAGCCCGTAGGAATAATCCATCCGAGAGTGAATCTCGGTTGTACCAACCTATGTTGGTTAGGTACATAGATAGGAACTTTTTCGATAGGCATTGTAGTGACGTCATGGAACTCATTGCATACTACAATTTGATGAAGATCGTCTTGTGCACGCATCCAATCAATGATGACCTTATTAAGGAATTCTATCAAAACCTTAAAAAGGTAGATGGCCCTACATACACTACTCGCGTTGCAAACGCGATTTAGAGTTCACTCTGCAATCTGCAGAGTTTCTCAGTGTAGGCCGTCAAATGATACCTTTATCTTCTACCCTACCATGGACTTTCCCCTACCTGAGCCTTTTGCCCATATCACTATGGAGTCCATGCATGAGCGCATTTTTGGTTATCCACGTCCACCGGCCCAAAACCTATTTTCTATCATCGAAGTTATGCACGACAATGTCCTTTATAAGGTCATTGATGGGTGTTTTCTGCCCATGATCACTCGGGGTCGGGCTAAGATTCGGCCGCCCCATCTCTTTCTTCTATATGCCATGCGTCTTCAGTTAGACATAAACTTTGCATTGAACATCTTCCATTGCATTGTGCACTTCACTTCCCTGCATAAGGGAAAGTGCATATGCCATTGGACATATCATCACAAAGATGGCTCGACTCGTAGGCATTAACATCCATAGGGGCTCTCTGCGGCTATCTCCGGAAGTGTCGATCAGATATCATTCGTAACTTCTCCTTAGCGAAAACTACGGATGGCGCCAGACGAGATGGAGTTGGCGCCACGACCACCCAGCGCCTGACAGACAGCCTCCTCCCGCCAGAGATCAGAGAGGACGGCGAGGATGCGGACACCTCGATGAGGATGACTAGATCTTGCCGGCACATCACGGTAGTCCATCGATTCGTCGTGGCCTTGGAGTCCGGTTGAGATTATCGTGATCGGTTGACTCGGTGCCAGAGTTATTGGCGAGCGAGCGGCTTTTTGGCACACGTCTCGATAGGATGGAGGAGACCCAGGGCCGCATAGAGCAGCATCAGCGCGATATGCTAGAGATGATGCGGGCCTGGACTCTGAGTCAGCAGCCACCGCCACCTCCTGCGGACGATTAGAGGATATTGTTTTTGTGGTTGTCAATGTTTGTAGTAAGATTGAGCTTAGCCAATCTTCTTTTGATTGTAAAGACAAATTTAAGTTTAAATGAAATCCTTATTTCTGAAAAAATCTTGTGTGTATGAATGAATATTTGTATAATTGTATTGCTACCATATGCCATGTCATGACATCATGTTTATTCTTAATCATTTTATATGTCATGATTATGCTTTAGAATTAAGGATAAATGTCATGTGTCTTTTAGATCTCATCTTATGCCATGACATCATGATCATTGGCCACGTTTTAATAATACTATTACTTATGCCATGATCATACATTCATGCATTAACTTGATTAAAATTGATTTAAGGACTATGGCATGACTTGGAGTCCCAGTTATAAGGGAATCAAGTAGAGTTGCTTTAGAAAATGCATAAAACTCTAGATTAGGGAGAACAAAACCCACATCTCACATCTAATTGACATGTATGTGTATGTATACACCCTAAATACATGTGAGATGCTAGGATAATAGGTTAGGTTCAAGGTGCATCAGTAGTGCATCTAGATGAACTCAAACTTATTTTAATTATCACCAAAAATCATAAGGAAAGCTAATATACAAGCTATGTATATTTAGCCAATAAATTATGGTCCAAGATAAGGTTTGAAAACATTTTAAAATCATTTTGAAAAACCTTGGTGAAGTCTATCTTTTGATAGCAATCACCATTGATGAAGTTGATACAAAGTAGGGCCAAAACATTGAAAATTTCAATGGTTTTGAACTTTGTGCCAATTTCACTATTTTATGGGTAAAATAATTTTCAAATATTTTTCACCCATTGTATTGGTCGTAAGTATTATACGTATCAAATTTCGTGATTTTTCGATAAACGTATAATTATTTATGATTTTTTGAAATTCATTTTCGATAATCAAAATCGGATTTTGATTATCGATCAGCTACCTGGGTGGCAATGATCGGATGATTATGTGATCATTCGTTATCCAAGTCGAGTTTGTTTAACCCGATTTCAGCTATGGTTAAAGTCTCTAACCACTCCTAACCCTAGGATATGCTTTGGGAAGAATTATTAAGGGTGAAAATTCATTGGATATGGATTTGGAGAGGTGTTAGGTCAAAGTATCAAATTGAGGTGGTGGAAAGTTCAATGTTGAATTTCCAACCTTAATTTTGATGATTTAGAGTTCCTATTGGCTTAGGGACTCCCCAAGGACATTGTTGGTGCAATGGTCAAGGGGGAGCAAGCCTTTAGGGGGAGGTATCCATCTTGGGATGATGGATGTGTTTTTTTCCTTGAAAAGGAGAAGTTATGGGAATGTATCATCAATTGGGAAATTGATGAGTTTTTGATACCCAATTTGGAAATTGGGAGAGTGAATAGGATTGCCTCTCTTGAGTGATATGGGACTTATCACTAGGAAGATTGTAGGCATCCTAGGTATTTTTGGATCAAGGGGGAGATTGTAAGATCTCATTGGGACATGAGACATTGACCTCCTTGGAGAGATAACCTTTTTGCTATTTGTCAAAAAGGGGGAGAATGTTTGGGGGAGAACATTCTGGGAGAAAACATTTTGGAGAATGTTACCAATTTGGGATAATTGGTAAGGGAATTGAGTTAGTGTTCTAACTCAATGTTTTGTGTGGTTTTTGTCAAACATCAAAAAGGGGGAGATTGTTGGTGCAATCGGCCCAGGTCACGATTGACCAGAACTCGAGTTTGACTCGAGTGATGTTTTGATGTGTTTTGATGTTTCGACAAAAACATATGACAATGTAATTGTCATGGTAAAGTCCAAGCATGGGTCTTGGCATGTAAAGTCCAAGCATGGGTCTTGGCATGGAAAGTCCAAGTTTTGAGTACTTGGCAAATGGAAAGTCCAACATGTGTTGGCAAGGAAAGTCCAAGCATGAGTCTTGGCAAATGGAAAGTCCAAGCATGGTCTTGGCATGGAAAGTCCAAGTCTTGAGTACTTGGCAAATGGAAAGTCCAAGCATGGTCTTGGCAATTGAGAAGTCCAACATGTGTTGGCAAGGGAAAGTCCAAGCTTGAGTCTTGGCGTTTGAAGTCCAAGGGGATTGATATTGGCGGCGTAAAGTCCAAGCGGTAGTCTTGGCAGCATAAGTCCAATGGTTGGCGGCGTAAAGTCCAAGCGGAGTCTTGGCGGCGTAAGTCCAATGTGCCTTGGCGGTGTAGACACCGTTAGCATGACATAGCCGATGGAAGCACCTGAAGGCTAGCGCGATGGATGAACAAGTCATGGATGACTTGGAGGGATCCGAGGCGTGAGGTGATGGAGATGGCTAGAAGGCTTAGGTCTAGGCTAAGGGTGGTCTAGCAAGTATGGGGAACCATACTTGGGCTAAAACCTCATGTTTGAGGTGTGCGGTCGGCCCGATGCCATGAGGCGGTCGGTGGACCGAGTCAACTAGGGTTTATTGCGGGTTGTGCGATGGCCGATCGTGACGGCATGATGGCGGTCGTGATAGCTGATCGGCCCGATCTTGTGATCGGATCGGGTGCTCGTAAATTCGCGCAGAATGGAGTCGAGACTCGGTGGTCGAGTGAGTACTCCATCGATCGTGATAGTCTGTCGATCGGTGATAGTAGTCCGTTGGACTTATCCAGCGTGGAACTAGCCGTTGTCTCACGACAACAGTGGCATCAGTCGACTGATGGTCTCGATCAGTCGACTGATCGACTTTTTCCAGCACAGGTTGAAGCTATATATGGAGCTCGTGGTGGAAGAAAAAGGCAATGGTTCTTTGAGGCGATTTGGGGCGAGTTGCTGCTGCAATTCAGGGTCTCCAAGTGCTACTCGATCAACCAAGTGATCAAGCATTCAAAGAGCATTTGTAAAGTGTTTTCTTTACTTGTATTGCTTTGTATTTCATTATATTGCTTGTATTCATCTTGTTTATTGTTGTAAACATTTGTAAGAGGTTTCTCCGCCTCCGACTTGTGTCGAGAAGGAGTTATTCTCATAGTGGTGTGTGATTGACATCGCTAGGGTTCATACGAACCCGATCCGTGGAGTAGGAACCGTGCGGTTCCGAACCACGTTATATACTCGTGTTAGCGTGTTGTGTTTTCATTATTGTTATTGTATTATCTATATTCTGCTGCGCTAACGAATTTGTAGACACAACCGCGATTGAATTCCATTGACGCTAATCACCCCCCCTCTAGCGTTACAAAGGTCCTAACACATATGACAATGTAATTGTCATTTGGTAAAGTCCAAGTCTTGAGTACTTGGCATGGAAAGTCCAAGTGGGACACTTGGCACATGAAAAGTCCAAGCATGGTCTTGGCATTTGAGAAGTCCAACATGGGTTGGCAAGGGAAGTCCAAGCATGGGTCTTGGCATGGAAAGTCCAAGCATGGTCTTGGCATGGAAAGTCCAACATAGGTTGGCAAGGAAAAGTCCAAGCTTGACCCTTGGCATTTGAGAAGTCCAAGGGTTTGATATTGGCAGCGTAAAGTCCAAGTGGGAGTCTTGGCAGCATAAGTCCAATGGTTGGCGGCGTAAAGTCCAAGCGGAGTCTTGGTGGCGTAAGTCCAATATGCCTTGGCGGTGTAGACACCGTTAGCATGACATAGCCGATGGAAGCACCTAAAGGCTAGCGCGATGGATGAACAAGTCATGGATGACTTGGAGGGATCCGAGAGGCGTGAGGCTGATGGAGGTGGCTAGAAGGCTTAGGTCTAGGTTAAGGGTGGTCTAGCAAGTATGGGGGAACCATACTTGGGTTAAAACCTCATGGTTGAGGTGTGTCAGTCGACTGATGCCATGTGGAAGTCGACTGGACCAAGTCAACTAGGGTTTGACGCTGCGAAGTGGTTTCAGCAACCGCCATTGTTAGGCGATCGATGATGAGCGGCCGATCGATCATGTGATCGATCGGTGATGCTCGATTTTCGGCCACGATGGAGTCTCACTCGACCGCTGAGACGAGCAGTCGAGTGATGGCTCATCGGTCGGATCGATGGTCATGATCACCGATCGATGTCCTAGCGCTGGATTTTTCGGCGTGGATTACACCGCGTTGTCTCACAAGAATAGCAGATCAGTCGACTGATGGTCCCGATCAGTCGACTGATCGACCTTTTCTAGCACAGGTTGAAGCTATATAAGGAGCTCGTGATGGAGGAAAAGATAGCGATTTTCTTGAGCGAAATTGAAGAGGGAAGTTGGTGCTTTCCAGTCCTTCAAAGCTAGTTCAAGGCAATCAAAGATCAAGCAATCCAAAGCTCTTGTAAAGTGTTTTTCCTTTACTTGCATTTGTATTTTATATTGTATTTGCTTGTATCTACTTGATTATTATTGTAATCATATTGTACGAGGTTTCTCCGCCTCTGGATTGTTCCGAGAAGGAGTTATTATTATAGTGGTGTGTGATTGGCATCGCTAGGGTTCGTACGAACCCGATCCGTGGAGTAGGAACCGTGCGGTTTCGAACCACGTTAAATCTTCGTGTCTTTGTGTGTGTTTGTCCATTTCGTTATTATATTATATCTATATTCTGCTGCGCTAACGAAATTGTAGAGACGAACGCGATCGATTTCCGACAACTTGAGAACGACGCTATTCACCCCCCTCTAGCCGTTCCAATATTCCTAACATACATAACATCACGAAAACTCCGAATGCAAAACAAGACATACGGAAAATCAAAACAGACACGGGAGCCTCGGAGATGAGATGAGATGTCAGCCAGCGGTGCTCCAAGTCCATCACGAAGTCGGCTACCTGTTACCTGGGCGACAGAAAAACCCAGGGTCCGTTGGGGGGGGTGAGTAAAACTCAGCAGGTAATAGAAAACATGTCTATATGTAATATCACATGTATTTCAACGACATAATCTAGATGTACAACAGGTATATCAGCATAGTATATAAATACAAGAATATACCATCTAACCAAATGAACAACATAAAATGCAGACATACCTGAAGTCTGCTACGCTACTCTGATCCAACCTGAACATATATCCAATATATAAATATAACAGGAAGAGTACTATCAACTTATAATATACTCAAGCTACAGGTCAAAGTATCTAATGGGCTATCCAACACATAACAATATCCAACACAACCGTATCATATGCAAGAAGCATGCATGAATATGATGTACAATCAAATGCAGCAAGCATAATACAATCAAATGCAACATCACAATAAGCATATATATATATACTGCATCTATATATGTATACTAATCACAATCATCTCTCTCTCTCTCTCTCTCTCTCTCTCTATATATATATATATATATATATATGGCAATATGCAAAAATGTCATAAGTCGGCAATGCAGCATGCATGGTCATGTCAGCTCACCCTAAAGCTACCACGACCCCAGTGTGACCTCGGTGGCTCGAGCATGACAACTGTCCCAACTCAACACCAACCACTACTCTCGAGTGGCCGAGTGGGCAGTATGATCGAGTAGCATATAAGCGTAAAGAGCAAGCTACACGATGGGGGTCCTTGCTGTTGGCCACTCCGACAGTCACTACCCATGAGTGGTCGAGTGTCACACACGCAGGACTACGACACACAAATCCAACTACCACCGTCTATAGTGGTAGAGTGTGGCACCACAATGCTCTGCCCTCGCACCAGTGACTCTTCCTATGAGTAACCGTGGAGGCAGGATGACTGGCGACACTCTCAACCACAAGGGAGACCTCGTCGCCAACGTGCATGCAAATGCATGAATGCAATGTCTCACATACATACATCCACCATAGACTCTCTATTCTACAGAGAATCATACTAACCACATCAACACACTCTCTATCCTGCAGAGAGTCATACTCAACTGATCATAATACTCTCTATCCTGTAGAGAGTCATACCAATCTAATCGACACACTCTCTATCCTGTAGAGAGTCGTACTCAACTGATGGACACACTCTCTATCCTGTAGAGAGTCGTACTCTTCTGATTATAACAAGCTAGGACCACCGGTCCGTAACGATACCCTAAGTATCATTCCTCTGACCATTTACACAATACATGTTCGGTGGTAACATACAACCTAAGGGTACTAGAACTAACCCTAGGTTAAAGACATTATCTACCTACAGATGACCTTTTTGCCCCAAGTACAATCAGTTTGTCATCCGGACTTTACTATTTGCACTTAACTTAAACAAATTATAAGTTATTTACATCACCTATATGTATAACTCCTAATCATGATAAAAAAAACATGATATCAACAATGGAGTTAATAGCCAACGGTAAAGGATCAAACATACGATAATAAGAGCAGGGTCAAGATAATATGAACATATAACATGCTCATATCTATGTCTAAATCTGAATGCAATACATCTACCCGGACCAGGTAGGAAATTACCCACCCGATATGTATCCCGTGTTGATTGTATTCGCGTCTGCGAATTTGCCTCGTATCAAAATCCCGAAACCGGAGAATACCAATATAATCCAATAATAACACATCCAGATCAGTTAACTAAACAACTAATATTCAACTATAAACATTCAAATCTTACTTACTTCAATCACAACCATCCTCTTAATTCGCTTAATGGAATCTGATCTGCCCTAATCATTAACTTAGATGTCATCGTTCAGCATCTTGCTCCCCAATCCATATCTACTCTGTATCAAACAACCAAATTAAGGCAAGATCAATTCCAACCCTGACCATCACAAGGTACCACAACTATCACAAGGTCATTACCCGATCTACAACCTTTTGAAATTAAAATCCAAGTAACAAAGATAAGGCACATCGATTACCTGAAGATTGAAGGGTAACCAGAAACTGAGTGGCTAGCATCAAGCCTTGAAGCATTCTGTGTAGGTGATTATCACAACAAACGACGACAAAGTTGTTAACCACATAAGGTCAAGCTCCCCTTGTTTTTCTTCGATGCATAATTTGCCCCATCTATCACTGTCCTCCTTACTGAATAAATCATAGATTCACCCAAACACATCCCCTAAACTCCTGATAATCTTGGAAGATGACCACACTCTTGATCAGTAACACCACCGAGAAGATCATATTTGTCAACCCCCAACTCGTAACAACAAACCTAGAGATCACTACAAAAACTCACTATGGATCGACATCCCTGTATATGAAACAATGGAGAGCAACAAAGAAAATAGGATAAAATCGAGAGGGTGTGTGCTGTGGGAACAACACAAAAGTAGGAAATATCACCACCGTGCTAGGATCACGAAGGATCGTTCGCGTCGGAAGATTTTTGATCGGAACAACGCTGTAGAGAAGGAAAGTCACCCGAAGCTTACTGCGGTGGAAATCGACGAGATCAACTATCGGCAGAGGCATACAGTGGCGACCATGGCGACTAGTGAGGGAGGGAAGGCTATCGGAGTTTGCTGCCGTCTGGATTGACAGATCAAACAAGGCACGGCAAGGAGATGGCGGCACGTGGCTGATCGAAATAGGTGACACAGGGGTGATCTGCTTGCTCGGGAGAAAAATAGAGGAAATCAACGACTCCATCACCAAAACTTGACTCGCTACGGCAGCAACGACTTGGGGCGCCGGCGATCGAAAAGGAGCTCGCGGCTGGCTTGGGGCGCTGGCGATCAAAAGACAACGAGAGCTCACGGCTGGCTTGAGGCTTGCGTCGTCTGGAGGTCGGCCGACAACGACTGATCAGAGGCAGCGACGAGCAAGAAGGGTTAGATTCGGTGGCGACGAGTGGAGAAGAGGCAGATCGGGCATCGGTGGCGAGTGGGAAGAGCAGATCCGACGGCGAGTGTGCGAAGGTCGTGGCTGTCGGCCGACGCGCAAGGGCGGTGGCGCATGAGCGATGGCTGCAGCAGAGGCAATCGATGGGGGAGGGCATTTTCGGGCGTGCGAGGGAGAGAAGAGGAGAAGAATCGGGATCGGGAATTGGAAGAGGAAGAAAACGCTCGTGATAAAGCCGAT
The DNA here is from genome assembly GCA_025175895.1 of Wurfbainia villosa. NCBI lineage: Eukaryota > Viridiplantae > Streptophyta > Magnoliopsida > Zingiberales > Zingiberaceae > Wurfbainia > Wurfbainia villosa. The sequence goes on along the minus strand of CM046004.1, from coordinate 19,079,617 downwards.
GAGAAACCGCAGAAACATTTGCGGAGAGGAAATGGGTTATGCGGATCGGGTTCGAGATTTAACCCAGTTTCTATTAACCCATTAATCTTAGGGTTAGGTTAATAAACCCAATTAACCCCTAGACTAGGATTTAAGCTCATTTTAAATCCTGAAAAATTTCTAAAAACTCTTGAAAAATTCCACAAGATAATTCCCAATTAACAAGGGATATATATATATATATATATATATATATATTCCGGTATTTTACATTCTCCCCCACTTATAAAAATTTGGTCCCCAAATTTCGGACTAACATGCAAAAATTACTTCAAGCAAGTTTCCGAAAGGACCACAATTATTTCTCATGTGAACAGATGAGGATATCGAGCTCGGATAGTATCTTCCAGCTCCCACATAGCCTCCTCATCGGTATGATGCTGTCATCCAACCTTTACGAGTCGGATGGTTTTCGTCTCACTACTATCGCTCCTTGTGACCAAAAATTCACACCGGAATCTCCTCATAGGTCTCCTTAGACTGAGGTAGAATCGGAACCCCTAATAACTCTCATCCAACGACATGTACCAACTCTGCATCATGTTGGATACTCTGTGGCCTCCAACAGCTATCGTTCCCCGACTTCCTCCCACAACACGGGAGATCTACAGGATCTACCGTATAGGGCCTCAAAAGAAGTCATCTGAATGGATGAGTGATAACGGTTCTTACAGCCAAATTTCACTAAAGGAACGTGATTATCCCAACTACCTCCATAATTCATGACACAAGATCTTAATAGATCCTCCAATGTCTGAATTGTACGCTCAAACAGCCCATCAATCCGCGGATGAAATGTTGTACTGAGCCGAAACTCTGTGCCCATAGTCTGATGTAGACTCTGTCAAAATCGTAAGGTAAAATGTGGGTCTCTATCAGATATAGTACTCAAAAGTACCCCACCCAATCCGATAATCTTCCGACAATACAACACTGCCAGATGGTCCAACGAGTATGACCCACGAATAGGAAGGAAATGAGCTGATTTGGTTAGTCGATCCACAATCACCCAAATCGCATCACGTCCTTTATGGGTTCTATGTAATCCCGTAACGAAATCAATCGTGATATGCTCCCACTTCCATTCTGGAATCGGAATTTTCTAGAGCAATCCAGCGAGTTTTTGATGTTCAGCCTTCACCTACTAGCATACTAAACATCGAGCAGCAAAATCTGCTATAACTCTCTTTATATTATTCCACCAGTATAAACATTTCAAATCTTGGTACATCCGAGTACCACCAGGATGCATAGAAAATCCCATATAAGGTGCCACTGATAGCAACTCTATCTTAAGTGGATGTGTGTCCAAAAACACATATCCATATTAGAGGCGAAAAATTTATCTTCTCATAAGAGAAGTCCATCTACCGTCCAAAATCCACTCCACCACACACTCTGTAAGTGCATGGGAGACTATAGCGCCCAATCTCACAAGTTGCAACTGTTCACATTCCAGCAACTCTATAGTAGCTACCCAGTAGCTAGTCAAAATCCCATGAGCATTCCTGCTCCATACAATTACAAATTCAGATAATAACTACTAAAGCTTCGTCATGTATATGACAGACTATCTCGTAGTTTCTTAACTATCGTAGGCATAAGATATGCCTCATTCATCTGCATCGAAATCACTCCGATCCCTGAAATGATGCATCTGCGTACATCATCCTTTTATCCACTCCGGAAGGATTAACTAATACTCGTGTAAAAGTTAACCGCCGTCTAGGTCTTGTAACTGGTTTCACCAGCTTCTGACTAAATGATTTCCATCATCACCTTTATCAAACAAGTCCGTGGTATAGTAATGCCAAATATTCTATCCACATCTACAGAATTAACCAACCCATATAAGGCAAACCACCATCTACGATGGTCGAGTGCGCAACTCCAACTACCACAACCAACAGTGGCCAAGTTACGCAACTCCAACAACTATAAACTGATCCAATCGTATCCAGGATACACGATTCTCAAATCCAATGACGACTAAATCGTTAATTAGTCTAGCAACTTAACCAAAATTCATACAATTCATACCAAGTATGAAATTGTCATCTCCACACACCTGCATCCCCTTTTCTCTAGGCTGATGATATATCAATCATCACAACGACAATGATACTTATATGACACTATGTCACTATCATATCAACTCTCTAGTCGTAAACCAACCCTAGAGTATACACAGGTGTCTTTAGCTGATCTAACAGATCATTTATCCTCAATGTAGGATATTTACTTTCAACAATTATCGCATTCTATCATCGATAATCGATGCATAATCTCAAATATTCATCCCTCTTTCAATAAAGAGTTCTGGATCCTTCTCAAGGAGGAATACTGGGATAGATAAATATCCCCTCCAACATCTCCTATAATCGCAACTCACATTCTTCCAATTCTTTTATAGTGTTTAACAACACTGATAACAACAAAAATATCACTCGATATGTGATCTTCGATACCAGAACTATTTTCGCAATCATTTCGATCACCTAGTCCACTTGCCTATGTAGCGGCAAGCCTAGGGGTTCATCTGAAATTACATCCGAATGCTCTCGAATTATACGCACATCTGAGAGACATAATCATACTATAATCTCAACAACTTGACCATCCGTAAGGATATGTCTACAATAGAGATATGTCTATCAAAGTCTAAGGGCATCCCTTAACTTCTTAATCGTTGATCCTCATCTCACCTGACGGTAGAGATACCATCGACCCACAAGTCGATGTAAATGACCCTTCTAATCCAACTGAGAATGTTCTAGATACAGATACCTGTAACTACAAGCATCTCTCAACATATTAACCCTGAGGGTAAAACTAGAGTAATACCCTGAACGATGAAATATCTGTCGATCCGATCCTAAAGGCTCCATGCAGGTCTCAACCTTTCTCCGAAGAGAATAAGATCAGATCCAACAGTCTGCGACAAAACGGTCGCATTTCTACGATGAATGATCCAAGGATTTTTTTCCTAGATCATCTAATCCTATCACATAAATCTACGAGCTACAACTGTAGAATACCAAATAGATACGACCTTCGTCATATACTCTCTCTTCTGCACTAAGCAAAACACATCTGGAGGTAACTACTTGTTGTTGTCTGCTGAGTCTTCTACAATGTCTTCTGATCTTGTCGTGATCTCTACTGAAGGGGAGTATCAAGGAACTCCAACCACTCCTGAGGTAGTAGGTTGATGCTGATAAGGTAACCCACATCTTCTGTGTTGATCTCTGCTGTCGAGACGATGCATCTTCTTCCCGGAACACCATCGATAGTCTTCAACTGAATCTTCAAGGTACACCTCCTCCACTGTATTGGTTGCTCAACAATAGCAACAGCTGAACTGCTCCAACAGATAATCTGGCTTCGCGTGTCTTCGTGATCTGCACTGCACACCCACAATCCCTTCGGAGTCTTTGTTCTGATTTTGCTGATATCCATGAGAACATCCTGATGATCCGCGGCTGGTCTTCTATAATCGAAACATGGCTCGACGCCTATGCTCCAATCTTACTCCTTTATCCAACAGTCGGAGACTTCTGCCTCTAATAAGTTGACCTACAATAGTTGTTTACTGGTCTCCAACTCTTAAACTCTTGTACGGAGTCATTTTTAAACTTCTGTCTCAATCCAACGTCTTTCGGCAGGATCTGGTAGAAGATCCCGACATCCTAATCCAACTATAAGCCAATAACTCTGGGTGGCTTAAATCATCCACTCCTCTTCTTGAGCTATTAGGTGGTCGTAACCTTCGCAAGTCTCACGACTCTGCACAGTACACTATTACTAACCGATCACCCTTTCTTGAAGCTCAAGAATTCCTTACAATGTGTCACTAAAAGTGACACGGGGAAATACACTCTTCCAACATCACTAATCCATGATCAAGTGATGTATTATTTTCCGAAGATTATTTTCTGCATTTATCACCCAATATCGGCTTGATCCCGATAATGGTATGCAAACAACTCTTCTTTCTCGGTATAACATGAGTTAAGTACTCAAAAGTACTCTCAAAGTTATACATCTCAGTACGAACAACTCAGGGATAAAATCCCTATGAAACACCGTAACCTAGCTTTCCACTATCTACATCACAATAGTCTACAAGTCTGTTCATTACCCACAGGTAATGATCTGACTAGTACAGTTAGTGGAAATCTCTAAGACTATAGTCTCTGATTTCCATAATAAATGTGATGACTTGGCCCCTGTTTTCTGACTCGGTATCAGTCGGCTCTCAGAGGTAAATCACCTCCTCGACACAGGTTCAAGACTCACAGACTCAACAGGTTATTCCCATGGTTAACTCATACCGCAGTTACGAATAATAACCAACACACTACAGGTTATTCCCTGTTATATACACTAAAAACATAGCCAACAAAACCGGAAGTATAAACCCTATCGGCAACTCCGATTGGTCACCTCGATGTACGACTTCTACTACAAGTCTGCACAGGTGTCATAACTTTATTGTATACACCTACTGATCAAGTTTAGATAAATATCTACTAAACCATAAGTTTTCAGGAATTCTTACCTCGTGCTGCTTGGAGCTCAGGCCACTGTCCATCTCATCTCAAAAAACCAAAACCGAATAAATCGACTCCCGAGAATCAAAGACTCGACACAAAAAAAACATTGTATGACATCGCAGAACCTTGGGCTCTGATACCACTAAAGTTGTCACGCCCCGAGAGCATGCCGAGCCGAAAATCAAACGAACGACATCTCCCCTGTATGTGGCAACATTTCGGGTTAATACAAGGCTCGTAGGCCCACAATGACAACAATATATAAAAATATACCAAACCACAACAGTATATATATATCAAAACAACTACACACAGCGGAAACGATACAACAACAATACAATCCTACACATGCATACTGGTATGACTAACATATCACAATAATAAAAAACTTCGACAAAAATCCAAATATACAACATGTACATACATCACATAATACATAACATCACGAAAAATCTGAATGCAAAACAAGACATACGGAAAATCCAAAACAGACACGGGAGCCTCGGAGATGAGATGAGATGTCAGCCAGCGGTGCTCCAAGTCCATCACGAAGTCGGCTACCTGTTACTTGGGCGACAGAAAAACCCAGGGTCCGTTGGGAGGGATGAGTAAAACTCAGCAGGTAATAGAAAACATGTCTATATGTAATATCACATGTATTTCAACGACATAATCTAGATGTACAATAGGTATATCAGCATAGTATATAAATATAAGCATATACCGTCTAACCAAATGAACAATATAAAATGCAGACATACCTGAAGTCTGCTACGCTACTCTGATCCAACCTGAACATATACCCAACATATATATATATAACAGGAAGAGTATGATCAACTCATAATATACTCAAGCTACAGGTCAAGGTATCTAATGGGCTATCCAACACATACCAATATCCGACACAACCGTAACATATGCAAGAAGCATGCATGAATATGATGTACAATCAAATGCAGCAAGCATAATACAATCAAATGCAACATCACAATAAGTATATATATATATATATATATATATATATATATATACTGCATCTATATATGTATACTAATCACAATCATCCATATATATATATACATGCATATATGTATATATATGACAATATGCAAAAATATCATAAGTCGGCAATGCAGCATGCATGGTCATGTCGGCTCACCCTAAAGCTACCACGACCCCAGTGTGGCCTCGGTGGCTCGAGCATGACAACTGTCCCAACTCAACACCAACCACTACTCTCGAGTGACCGAGTGGGCAGTATGATCGAGTAGCATATAAGCGTAAAGAGCAAGTTACACGATGGGGGTCCCTGCTGTTGGCCACTCCGACAGTCACTACCCATGAGTGGTCGAGTGCCACACACGCAGGACTACGACACACAAATCCAACTACCACCATCTATAGTGGTAGAGTGCGGTACCACAATGCTCTGCCCTCGCACCGGTGACTCCTCCTATGAGTAACCGTGGAGGCAGGATGACTGGCGACACTCTCAACCACAAGGGAGACCTCGTCACCAGTGTGCATGCAAATGCATGAATGCAATGTCTCACATACAGACATCCACCATAGACTCTCTATTCTACAGAGAATCATACTAACTACATCAACGCACACTCTATCCTGCATAGAGTTGTACTCAACTGATCATAATACTCTCTATCCTGTAAAGAGTCATACCAATCTAATCGACGCACTCTCTATCCTGTAGAGAGTTGTACTCAACTGATGGACACACTCTCTATCCTGTAGAGAGTCGTACTCATCTGATTATAATAAGCTAGGACCACCGGTCCGTAGCGATACCCTAAGTATCATTCCTCTGACCATTTACACAATACATGTTCGATGGTAACATACAACCTAAGGGTACTAGAACTAACCCTAGGTTAAAGATATTATCTACCTACGGATGACCTTTTTGTCCCATGTACAATCAAGTTATCATCCGGACTTTACTATTTGCACTTAACTTAAACAAATTCTAAGTTACTTACATCACCTATATGTATAACTCCTAATCATGATAAAATAAACATGATATCAGCAATGGAATTAATAGCCAACGGTAAAGGATCAAGCATACGATAATAAGAGTAGGGTCAAGATAATATGAACATATAACATGCTCATATCTATGTCTAAATCTGAATGCAATATATCACTGCAAAAACTCACTATGGATCGACATCCCTGTATAGGAAACAATGGAGAGCAACAGAGAAAATAGGATAAAATCGAGAGGGTGTGTGCTGTGGGAACAACACGAAGGTAGGAAACATCACCACCGTGCTAGGATCACGAAGGATCATTCGCGTCGAAAGATTGTTGATCGGAACAACGCTATAGAGAAGGAAAGTCACCCGAAGCTTACTGCAGTGGAGATCGACGAGATCAACTGTTGGCAGAGGCATACAGTGGCGACCATGGCGACCAGTGAGGGAGGGAAGGCTATCGGAGTTCGCTGCCGTCTGGATCGACAGATCGAACAAGGCACGGCAAGGAGATGGCGGCACGCGGCTGATCGAAATAGGCGACACAGGGGTGATCTGCTCGCTCGGGAGAAAAACAGAGGAAAACAACGACTCCATCACCAAAACTGGACTCGCTGCAGCAGCAGCGACTTGGGGCGCCGACGATCGAAAAGGAGCTCGCGGCTGGCTTGGGGCGTCGGTGATTGAAAGACAACGAGAGCTCACGGCTGGCATGAGGCTTGCGTCGTCTAGAGGTCGGCCGGCAATGGCTGATCAGAGGCGGCGACGAGCAAAAAGGGCCAGATTCGACGGCGACGAGTGGAGAAGAGGCAGATCAGGCGTCGGCGGCGAGTGGGAGGAGCAGATCTGACGGCGAGTGTGCGAAGGTCGTGGCTGCCGGCCGACGCGCAAGGGCAGCGGCGCATGAGCGATGGCTGCAGCAGAGGCAATCGACGGAGGGCGTTGTCGAGCGCGCGAGGGAGAGAAGAGGAGAAGAATCGGGATCGGGAATTGGAAGAGGAAGAAAACGCTCGTGATAAAGCCGATGAGAAACCGCAGAAACATTTGCGGAGAGGAAATGAGTTATGCGGATCGGGTTCGAGATTTAACCCGGTTTCTATTAACCCATTAATCTTAGGGTTAGGTTAATAAACCCAATTAACCCCTAGACTAGGATTTAAGCTCATTTTAAATCCTGAAAAATTTCTAAAAACTCCTAAAAAATTCCACAAGATAATTCCCAATTAGCAAGGGATATATATATATATATATATATATATTTCGGTATTTTACAATGTTAGTTAATGATGTATTATAATATATCTTAGAAAATCTTGATTGTTATTTGCGAAAAATATGCTACTAACTTAATCTCTATCTCTAAGCTGTCCAGTGAACTAACGCAGATCAATTAATACGACTGCACACTCTTTTAATTAGGAAAGGTGAATGATACATCTACTATATACTATTCTATATTTCTATATTACTAAGCACGAGGCATAAAGAACTAAAAGATTTCTCGATCGGAAGTTTCAAAAGAAACAAAAAAGATGTAACTTTCACTATTTATTTGTATCGTTTCCATATATTTGTTTTCTTTCCTAATATATATAGGAGCCAATTAAAATGGCTGTCATTTTTTTTTCTTTCAAAATTGGACCATCTTCAATTATTTCTTGTTTTTAAGGTGGGCGAGCGAGTGAGCGAGCTGGCGATGAAATATTTTTTTATTATTGAGAATGCGATTTTTATGCACGTGCGATCTAAAAGTTGGACAAAAGCATTATTGTTGAAGGCGACGTGCATGTACGTGCGACCTAAACAACGGAGACTAAGGCATTATTGTTGGTTAGAGGACCGCGACGATGAAGCTGCTATTGATTTCTTGATGCATGCAGTTAACAGCGCATTTAAGAGCACGCCCATTGTATAATATTGAACATATATATTGAATACTTAACGGAACAAAAGGAAGAAAAAATTGTTTAATGTCTAATTTTCAAGTTAGAATCACATTGTTCCACACTACACAAATATCGAATCAATGAACACCAAACTTGGATCATCTTTATCTTCTTGAATTATTAAATATTGATAGATACCACACATTTAGCACACCCAGTCACCCAGTAGGCAACTGATGACTAAAATTAAATATGGAATTAATTACTTTGTTATTCACTAGACACACTCACACTACAAGTTCATAAGGTGGGTGACCACATAGATTTTAAATAATATTCTACCTCTAACTAACTACGTTGCTATCTAACTTTCAAAATATACTCACCATGGAGTTCAATGAGTGATCATCGACCACGTCACCAACTCTATAAACAGTGACCTATTAGGCCTTCTACCTATATATAGTGTCTGAATTTTCATATTCCTTTCATCAGCAAAGCTAGATGAGGAGGAAGGCATGTTGTGCCAAGGAAGGGCTTAACAGAGGAGCATGGACTGCTCTTGAAGACCAAATCCTCATGTCTTACATCAAGACTCATGGAGAAGGCAAGTGGAGAAACCTCCCCAAGAAAGCAGGTGATCTATATGTCATCCCAAACACATGTATGCATGTTGTACTTGTAAAACCCTTGTTGATTACATATACCTGATTAATTCATGTGTGTCGAATATTATAGAGTTTGTGATATGTATAGACCTGAATCGATGCGGGAAGAGTTGTCACTTGCGGTGGCTCAACTACTTGCGTCCCGGTATCAAGCAAGGCAATATCTCCATCGATGAGGAGGAACTCATCATCAGACTCCACAGACTCTTAGGCAATAGGTGCTGATAGGGGTTTATGGGCCCTATACGAATTAATACACACAAAAATATATCGTCGAAAGTATATATATTGTAGATATGTAATCAAAATGATTTAAAATGTATGTGAACAGGTGGTCTCTGATCGCAGGACATCTACCAGGGCGAACAGACAATGAAATCAAGAATTACTGGAACACAACTTTGGTTAAGAAAGTTCGGGAAGCAACCAAAGTCAACAAAGACGACCTTATTACTAATTACTTGGATCCATTTTCGAAGAGAGCAAGGGCAAAAGAGGCTCCTAATCCAGCCAAGATCGATGTTATCATCCAAACCAAAGCCCAAAGGTGCACCAGGACATTCTTCCAACAAGAGCAACTACTTCTCCAACCATCGCCGCCGCTGTCACTCAATTATTCACAGCAGCTGCACCAACTGCTGCCATCAGTTGATCCCTCAGAAGAATTGCTGCTCCAACAGGAGGCTCAAAAGAGTGCAGAGGAAGTTGTGGAGGATCCACGCCTCAGCTTGTCGCTTGACGATGACTTCTTCTTCCAAGGACTTAGTGAGAACTTGCCGAAGAAGGAATGCAGCTTTAATCAACTCCATGCCGAATTCGACCTAACTTCCATGGATTCTCTTCTTGACAAGGAGAATGAGTGGATGAACTTATTGAACTTCTAGCCAACAATCTAGGGAGGCCAAACACACCATTCTATGTTTGTGGAGTCTTTGTAATTGTAGTTGTTAGTGAAATCCCTAGAGCCGATCATGTGATAATTATTGTATGGACTTGTTGTGTCATATTCCTATATATATATATAAAGGCATTTCTTTATGGTTATTATACTTACTTGTATTTGTGCCAAATAATTAAGTATAATAGCGTCCTTGAGTAGAAGGTTCTTATCTATATCAATCGATTGGTTGAATCGATAATGAGATGATATAGAGAATACTACTCTTAATTATTCCTAGTCAAGTATTAATATTCAGGGACAATGTTAATGCGAAGAGACTAGCATGTAGGTCAACTCGATGACTTAATCTCACAAGTCATGAATATGAGATATCAAGTTGACACATGGGTATGCATTAGAGAATGTATATTGAATGACCCACCATGAGAAAGTATCATGGATCGTTATATAAGTGTCATATACTTTCTCATGTGATTATTAGTATGACTATTAGTCCTTGGACCTGAAGTCACCATGGTTCCCTACATAAGGAGTTGCACACTTTATCTTCGTCAAACGTCACCCGTATATGGGTGGACTATAAAGGCGATTACTGGGTATGTAACAAATTATGCTGAGGGATGTGAGTGATGTAGATGAGATCTATGCAGAGGATCGATGTGGTTGGCCGGCTAGAGGGGGGTGAATAGTCCTCTTCGTACGATGATGAAATTTGCTCGTCTACAAAGAATATTAGTGCAATGGAAACAAAACAAGACAAGCAAATAGAAATAAGAATACAAACGCTAACACAAAGTCGTAACATGGTTCACGACCTCACCGCTAATCCACGACCCGATTCGTCCCCGGTGAATCACTCCGCAACCAATTCACTATTGGTCTCTCCCTTTAGCCAATGCAAGGTGGAGGTAAACCTTCTTACAACCCAAACACTCCTTACAATAAATGTGAAAGAAAACTAGGAGAAGGAGTTGAAAGCTTGTGGGGCACTTGGATGATCGTTTGAGACTTAAGCATTAGCCATCCAAAAGCCCACACCCTCTCTTTTTATAAAGAGGACTGATTTCTTCTCGTTGGCTGCCATCAGTCGACTGTTTCCCTTGGCAGTCGATTGTCGCCACTACAATGACCTCCGAACACGTCAGATCCCGACCGTTGTAGTCCAACGGAACCCTTGGCAGTCGACTGATGTATCCATCAGTCGACTGATGCCTCTGTAGCCGACTAGCCAGTCGTCTACGAGTGGTTCTATGGCCGCGACTGCCTTCATCAGTCGACTGCCACTTTTGGCAGTCGACTGCTGGGCCAAAAACCCATCAGTCGAACACCAATCGAATCCCGTTCGACTTAGAGCATTCGACTGATATTTCATGGCAGTCGATTGATGTCGAAAAATCTCATCCGACACTTAGCCAAATGACCAAGTTTCACCTAAGAGCACTACCCCTTCCCGGGTTACATTCACTCACTCTCATCCCTTGGAGTCCCTCACCTTTGAAGTTGTCTTCGTCCGGCCACGTCCCTCAGATGCGCCAAGCGCACGGCTCTGCAGCGCCATCCTTCGCGTCTCGCTTTGAAGTCTACTTCCTCTGGCTTCACTCCAAGCTCCTCGTCCGGCGGTCCCTCGGATGCTCCAAGTGCACGGCTTCCGCAAAGCCATCCTTCACTGACTCTAAGACCGAGTCCTGAGATGTGAAACTCGCCAAGGCTCCATGTGCAAATTACTAAGTCTTGCAAGACTCCAACGCACATATCAAATCCACACATTCTAACTTAAACCCTTTGCCACACACATCAAAACCATATCAAGGGTTGATTGCCCTAACAATCTCCCCCTTTTTGATGTGTGGCAATCCGTTTAAGTTAGGTAAAAATATTTGATAAAATATTAAGGAAAGAAAGCATGTAAATAACATGATTAGCAACCCTCCCCCTTATTACATGAAACTCCCTCTAAATACATTCCCCCTTACTTAAACATATATCTTTCTCCCCCTTTGACACCATCAAAAAGATTAAACAGGGTTTATATGGCATGACATCAAGTCTAGAGAGAAGCAAAAAATCAAAAACACTTAAAAACCTGATAAAATCAGGTTACTGTGCTCGGCATACATCGATCAGCTATATCGCATATGATGATCGGCACAAGGAAATCAGGTTTTTTGATTTTCTGGATGAAACTCAGAAATGCACTATAAATTCTAAAAAATTTGAAAAATAGTGAAATTTGGGGAACACATTTCTTTTAGGGTTCTTTATCAATGAAAAATAGTTTTTCATGAAAAATTATTATATTTTTAATGATTTGCCAAAAATCCAAAAGCTTCAAAAATAACTAGTGTTTTGATCAAGTTTGTATCCATTTTAACACCTAGTTTTGCTTTGGATTGTTTCAAAACATGAACACACAGATTTTAAAGTAAGAAATTGTTTTGAAAACATATGAAATATCCAACCATGATCTTTGGGCAATATGTCTGAATCAAACATAAGTCTTTCCCATGATTGGTCTATTATTGCTATTTTGACACTTGACATGACCATCTAAATGCCATAGGCATTAGTGGACCATGAGTATCATCCTAATATCTCACCCATGCTATGTTTTCAATCAAGGTAGCCTATGGTGAGTGTGAGATGCATCCTAAAGGTATTTGTATACACTTAACCATTAATTTCATGCATTTCTACCCATGGTTAAGTATCATCCTAATATCCCACATGATCATAAAGACATATATGTATGAATTTCATATTATGATCATGAGACAAATGTATTCATCAATTTATAGTCATGCATTAGGTATAAAACATGATAATAAGTCAAATATCACCTAAAGCATGATTTATACCCTATTTCCCATGATTATGTGCCAAATATCAAAATCATAAACCATGATTGCAAATATATATAACAATTACATTAATTATCATAATTTAAGCATTACTATCTATTTATGGGCACATTATCATCACCCAACATTATGCTAGAAATGTATAGGTCATGAGTATCACATTACACTAAGTGTTGAACATGATTTAAACTATTTAAGGGTGCATTATGTTGGGTTTCCGGCACCGCGGCGTGTGTGTGTTCGATCATGTTTCGTAAACATGAGCACAGCGGAAGCAATAAAAATAATAAATATTCCTATTTATTACAACACACACAACACACGCATGCTATTACAACAAGTGTAGACATAACCGTAAATTAAAATTGCAATAAAAGAAATTAAACTACGTTATACCTTCCGTATGACGTGTAGCGGGAACGGCATCAACCGGAACGATTCTCGTAAGAATCGTCTCTATCCGTATCCACGCCGAGCTCCTCGGGATGACTTCGCCGCTAAGTCCCACGAGCCGTCTTACGTGCGGGTTACTAGCCTCGTGTTGAAGGCGGCGTGATCGAGATGATCACGGTCCGAATCAAATTCGGATCCTAAAACAAGCGAGTTCTCAAGACTTGCTTCTCCGGAAGGTATTCGTCAAGCGTTTGGCCGAATCGCCGTCCTCCACCTCAGAGGATTACCGGAGATCAAATCCCGGTATGTTAGCGCTGCCGGGCACTAACCGTCGTCAAGCGGCGCTCGGCGGAAGAAAAGCTGTCAGAAAACTGGACAGCTTGGTGGAAGATAGGCGCCCGGCCAAAGAAGAGAGAAGAGCTCACCTTTGATGCGAACCAAGGAGATCACGGAGGTCGCGGAGGTTCACCGGCCGAAACTTGGCGCCGGCAAGGAGATGGCAAAGCTCAATGAAGTTGGCGGCGGTTGTTTGATTGGCGCCAACAACAAGGAGGAGAACTAATTCTCTTAATGGTTAATGGATCATATCCATAAAGCCCGTTAACCCGCTCCATTAAGATAAGTTAAAATAAACCAAACCATGATGGTTTATTTTAAGTTAAAGCGAACCGAACCAACTTTTGGTTCATTCGTTTAAAATAAACCAAACCCTTTGGTTTATTCTCATCCATTGGATTAGAACCAAACCATTTTGGTCCATCCATTATGTCTTCATAAGACACGCCCATCCACGCTTCCATTGCGGTGAAACAATTTCATGCTCGCTTTATGTTTGGTCCAACCAAACATAGTTTCTCTCGATGCGAGAATCCCATTCTCAAGCTCGTTTAAATCCTTTGGATTACACTCGTTGTCGTGTGACCAAATAGGTTCTCGGTTTATGTTGGCCGTCTATAATTAACCATTAATTATAGAGCGATCATGAGTGGCACCTAGTAGTACATCATGATCCCCGATTAGCGAAAAGATCAGCGGTTGATCGAACTATTTACGAAACCCTTGATGGCTTCAATGAATGAATTGCCCCATTCCCTTCACTCATCTTATACCCACTTGGTTGGGACATGGTCTATTGTGTCGATCCCCACTAAGTGACTACTTCACACCTAGCCCAAGTATCATTTCCTCGTCCTCACAGTTCTAGTTACTCCACATGTATCGAAGAGTACCTTACTCTAAACATGTAATGCTTTGGCCAAAGACTTTAGTAACAATCCGACGAGAGGCCATGGGTATACATCTCCTCGCAAGGAGTGGTGAATCCTTTATAGGCTATTCAAACACCTTGATCACTTGACTTATACCCAATCATCCGGGTCCACATCTCCTTAGAGATGTTTGCTTAAGATGTCAAAGCATAAGTCTCCATGATCAAGATGACTTGAATACCAAGTCGAAGAACATCGCACTTAAGCCACGATAAGAACTTCATTGACATATCTATATATGCAGAGAACCATATGAAGTCTTACGGTGGTCACTCGATGAACTAGTTACCATAACTAGCATCCACGATTAACTCGGACATCACTATGTCTCGGCCGGTGAGAATCGGTTGCTTGGATACACCAAGGAGTATACCTCGTGCTAGTCTCGGCGAATTGATGGTGTCGAATCCATCAATTCATCGACTAGGGATAATTAGATACATCACAATTACACATGTAGAGATACTCACTAGTTGTGATCCAATCACAAATTCTCTCATCTTTGTGAATCGTATCGTGGACATTGATAAATGAGTTTAAGATCCAATCAAATACATGAAACATGTATACTCAAATAGTGAATCTTCATTTATCATATAAATGGTTCATACATAAAGCGATTGCCTTAGGACATCTCTCATATATTACTAACGGACTCCCACTTGGCCTAATGCCAATCGCTCACGGTATCAATACCATAAGCACTAACATGACCCTCAAACTTACTTTGAGGTAATGCTTTAGTCAAGGATCCGCTAAGTTCCTTTCGGTGGGAATTTTCTATTTGTATTTCGTTCCTACTTATGATCTCTCGATAAGATGATAGCGGGAAGCACATGTTTGGATCATTGATGAGACCACATCAAGTTCATAGATGAACTACTTGATCCAAACCGCTTCCTTTCGCTTCCAAGCGCGTATTCTGTAGTGGCGAGAATCCGCTATAGTGTCAAGCTTGGAACCTTTCCAACTTATTGCGCCTCCATTCTAGGTGAATACATACCCAGACTAAGACATGGAATCATCCTTGTCTGTCTGGATCTGGCATCCGTATACCCACGTATCACCATGTACCCTTCTCCATATATTAGGAACATATCCTTAGTTCTTCTCAAGTACTTAAGGATCGTCTTAACAGCCACCCAATGATCCATTCCTGGATCGGATTGGTATCTGCTCGTGACACTCAGAGCGTACGATACATCGGGCCTCGTACATAACATAGCATACATGATAGATCCTATTGCGGATGCATAGGGAATCTTACTCATGCAAATCCTCTCGTCTTCTGTGCGCGGACACATAGACTTCGAAAGGTGTACCCCATGCATGATGGGCAGATAACCTTTCTTGGATTCCGACATGCTAAACCTCTTTAGCACTCGGTCTATATATGTAGACTGCGAAAGACCAAGCAACCGTTTCGATCTATCTCTATAGATCTTAATCCCAAGGATGTAGGTTGCTTCTCCCAGGTCTTTCATGGAGAATGTCTTGGATAACCAAACCTTAACTGACTGTAAGATTGACACATCGTTTCCTATAAGTAATATGTCATTGACATACAATACTAGGAACACGACTGCACTCCCACTAACCTTCTTGTACACACAAGGTTCGTCTGGATTTTGTGAGAAATCAAACTTTTTGATTGTCTCATCAAAACGGATATTCCAGCTCCTGGATGCTTGCTTCAATCCATAAATGGATCGTCGCAATTTGCATACCTTGGTTTTATCAACCGATGTGAAACCCTCGGTGTATCATATACACGTCCTCGGCGGGTTTCCATTAAGGAAAGTGTTTTCATCCATCCGCCATATCTCATAATCATAATGAGCCGCTATGGCGGGACCATCGAATGGATTTAAGCATAGCTACAGGCGAATAGGTTTCGTCATAATCAACACCTTGTTTTTGACGATATCCTTTCGCCACCAATCTAGCCTTAGAGGTAATCACATTACCATCCATGTCGGTTTTCTTCTTGAAAACCCACTTGCACCCTATAGGCTTTATGCCTTCAGGTGGGTCAACCAAGTTCCAAACTTGGTTTTCGTACATGGAATCCATTTCGACTTCATGGCACCAAGCCACTTATCCCTTCTGAACTTGTCGGCACTTCTTCATAAGCTGGTAGGCTCCTCATCATCAATGAGTAACACGTCGTTCGATTCACTTACGAAATCCATATCTCTCGGGAATATTGCGTGTTCTACGGATCTGAAGATGTGGTGTTACAATAGGTCCGAGATTGCTCATCACTATGAGTTGTCAATTGTTGTGCTTCACCAGGTATCTCATCAATGTCTATTTGAGTCTCTCTAGCCTCCTCAAGCTCGACGACACTCCCACTGTTTTCTTGCAAGAGAAACTCTTTCTCTAGAAACACAGCATGCCTTGAAACAAACACCTTTTGTTCCACAGGATGATAGAATTGGTAACCCCTTGTTTCCTTAGGGTATCCAATAAATAGACATTTATCGGACTTAGCATCCAATTTATGCGTCTGATCCGCTTCACATAAGCGAGACAACCCCATATCTTCAAGTAAGATACATGAGGTTTCTTACTAGCCCATATCTCATATGGAGTAGTTGAGACTACCTTGGTAGGCATTACATTTAACAAGTAAGCTTGGTATGCGAAGTGCATAACCCAAGGACTTGGGAAGAGTCGCATGATTCATCATTGACTGACCATGTCCAACAAGGTCGATTCGCCTCTCGGATACACCATTATCTTTGTGGTGTATATAGGCGGAGTCCATTGAGACAATATGCCATTGTCTCTTAGATAATCAACTCTTGACTTAAGTATTCACCACCTCGTCCGATCAGTATTTTAATACTTTTGTCATGTTGTTTCTCTACTTCATTTCTGAATTCTTTGAACCTTTCAAAGGCTTCAGACTTGTGTTTCATCAAGAACACATACCCAAAGCGTGAGTGATCATCGGTGAAGGTAATGAAGTAGCTATAGCCTCCTAATGCTTGAGTTGACATAGGTCCACATACATCAGTATGTACTAGAGCTAGTAACTCTCCCACTCGTTCACCTTTTCGGTAAAAGTAACTTAGTCATCTTGCCTTTTAAGCATGATTCGCATGTATCGTATGAATCCAATTCAAACGATTCCAGAATTCCACATCGGTGTAATTCGGACATGCGTTTCTTGCTTATATGGCCAAGGCGACAATGCCACATATAGGAGTCTATGTGATTATCCTTTCGAGCACGCGTGTTGCTCGCCCGATATTGAAAATGTCCTTTGGATCGTCCAGCGTATAAATGCCATTACTCAAAGTTCGGTTCCATAAAGTACGCCATTCAAAGTTATATAACAACAATTGTTACTAAGCGTTAAATGGAAACCATTTCTATTTAAGCGAGAAATAGAAACAATGTTCTTTATTAGAGAAGGAACATAATAGCAATTGTCAGTTCCAAGACTAGTCCACTAGGAGCTTGACAAATAAGTTAGATGGCCAGCGGAACCTTTGCTCCATTGCCAACTCGCAAATTTGACTCCCCTCGACAAGTCTTCTTCTATTCCTTAGCCCTGTATGTCATTACATATATGTGAGCTACACCCGATTATCCAATACCCAAGTGTCTAAGGAAATAGAATGACAATCAATACGAAGATACACGAAGAGGATGGGGCATCGGATGCCTTCTTCTTCTTCATGGACTCAAGATAAATCTTGCGATTTCTTCGCCGGTGGCCTTCCTTGCCCGATGATGGCAAGTGCCCTTTTCTTATTTAGTTCGCCTTCTTTGCCCTTTTCTTTCCTTTCTTCTGTTCTTTTGCCTTCCTCTTAGAACCTTTCTTTGAGGAATCAACTAACAGAACCGCCTTCTCCTCATGCTTCACAGAAGGCTCCACAGTCTTCAGCATATTGAGGAGCTCGGGAATGGTGGATTCCAATTTGTTCATCCGATAGTTCATCACAAATTGCGAGAAACTCTTGGGCAAACAATGCAGAATTAAGTCAATACTTAACTCATGATCCATCACAAAACCGAGGGTAGCTAGCCGCTCGATGTACCCATTCATCTTTAGCACAAACTGTACTACAGACGAACCTTCTTGCATCTTCGTGGTGAAGAGGAGCCTAGAGACCTCGAACCTTTCGGATCTCGCTTGCTCATCGAACAACTCATGAAGATGGAAGACCATAGTGTTAGCATCCATATGCTCATGCTGCTTATGCAGCTCAGGTACCATCGCCGCTAGCATGATGCAACTCGCCAGCTCAGAATCTGCCACATGCTTCTGATAGACCAACATTTGGTTTGGAGTTGCATCGTCCTTAGGACGGTCAGGAAGAGGCACTTCAAGGACATATGCAAGCTTTTCCGCCTTGAGAACAATTCTCAGGTTTCTAAGCCAGTCCAGGAAGTTAGGCCCAGTCAGTTTGTTCGAATCCAAAATAGTGCGCAAATTCAAAGACGTCATGATCAATTTATTGACCTAGAAATACAAAACAAGCATATATGAGAAAATGATTTTAAAATGCATCAATATACATTTATAAATCCCATTCATTTTTCAATTCAAAACCCCAAAATCACTTCGAGATCGTAGGTCCATCTCCGAATGGTTGACATCCATCATAGATAAGAACAACCTCGAGTGAGTCCAACAAGCCATTCTTAGCTATGATGGTGGGTATCAAGTATACCGATTACATATCATGTATATGTAACTATCACAATGTGCTATCAACTAATTGAATGTTTACACATACATTGGGTTGTTAACACATTAACAAGTATGCATCATATGCATAGCACCCAACTTCACCTCTCTTCACATCGACCTTGGAGTGAGTCCAACAAATCGATGCTCCAAGTTAAAGCCGACCCATTAATCGCGAAATAGTTTTAATATGGTTAGAGCGCATTCAACCAATTAGCCAGGCTTGGAGTGAGTCCAACAACCCAAACTAACGATTGACCTCCGACTCTTACCATATTAGAGTTAAACTATTCCAATGATTTGAACATGTTCAGGTTCGAGCCGGGCTTGGAGTGAGTCCAACAACCCAAACAAGAAACAGAACTGTGGTTCTAACCATATTAATGGAAGGTGTAGGCTTTAATATTGAGTTAGGGTTTTATGTCTCATCCTCTTTGCATGCAAATAACTATTATCTACATGGCATGGCATACATGGCATACATCTACATGTCACGACACGCATGGCATAATGTTATGCATCTAATGCAATTACATGGCATACAATTATGTCATGTACATAATTTCCTTATTTGTCATAACTATTTATGGAAATAAAATATGTTTAAGATTTGATTCTTCAAATCAAATCATAATTAAATTAGGAAACAAATTTCCAAATCTAATCACATATTTTATTCATGGAATTATTTGATTAAGGAAAATCTATTTAGGAAACCAATTTCCTAAATCTTTAAAACTACTTATGGAAATAAAATATTTTAAGATTTGATTTCCCAAATCAAATCATGATTAAATTAGGAAACAAATTTCCAGAATCTAATCAAATATTTTATTTATGGAAAATATAAATTTCCATAAATACTTCCAACTTTCCAAAAGTGGAAGATTTCCATAAATACTTCTAGACTTTCCAAAATTGAAAAATTTCCATAAATACTTCTAAATTTCCAAAATTTAGAAAACTTCCAGAAATACATTATGACTATCGCAAAACCATTTTACGATTATGTCGAAACACAACCTGGGCTCTGATACCACTGTTGGGTTTCCGGCACCGCGGCGTGTGTGTGTTCGATCATGTTTCGTAAATATGAGCACAGCGGAAGCAATAAAAATAATAAATATTCCTATTTATTACAACACACACAACACACGCATGCTATTACAACAAGTGTAGACATAACCGTAAATTAAAATTGCAATAAAAGAAATTAAACTACGTTATACCTTCCGTATGACGTGTAGCGGGAACGGCATCAACCGGAACGATTCTCGTAAGAATCGTCTCTATCCGTATCCACGCCGAAGCCCTCGATGACTTCGCTACGAGCTTCGCCTTCGTATGGGTTACTAGCCTCGTGTTGAAGACGACGTGATCGAGAGATGATCACGGTCCGAATCCAAATTCGACCTAAAACAAGTCCTCAAGACTTGCTTCTCCGGAGAGGTATTCGTCAACCGATTGACGAATCCTTCGTCCTCCACCTCAGAGGATTACCGGAGATCAAATCCCCGGTATGTTTTCCGCTGTCGGAGCACTAACCGTCGTCCAAACGACGCTCCGATGAGAGGAGAAGAAGCTGTCCAGAAAACTGGACAGCTTTGGTGGAGGAAATAGGCGCCGGCTAAAGAAGAGATGAAGGCTCACCTTTACACCGAACCCAAGGGAGATCACCGGAGGGTCGCCGGAGGTTCACCGCCAAACTTGACGCCGACAAGGAGATGGCAGCAGCTCAATGAAGTTCGGCAGCCCTTGTTGTTGACGCCAACAACAAGGAGGATGGGTTGGCCAATTAGGTTGCCTCAAAATTAGGTTTTTACAAAAACCCTTAAGCCCTATTTTATAGAGAACTAATTCTCTTAATGGTTATTAAATCATAACCATTAGGCCCGTTAACCCGCTCCATTAAGATAAGTTAAAATAAACCAAACCATGATGGTTTATTTTAAGTTAAAACGAACCGAACCAACCTTTGGTTCATTCGTTTAATATATAAACCAAACCCTTTGGTTTATTCTCATCCATTGGATTAGAACCAAACCATTTTGGTCCATCCATTATGTCTTCATAAGACACTGCCCATCCACGCTTCCATTGCGACTGAAACAATTTCATGCTCGCTTTATGTTTGGTCCAACCAAACATAGTTTCTGGCCCGAGAATCTCATTCTCAAGCTCGCTTTAAATCCTTTGGATTACACTTGTCAGCGTGTGACCAAATAGGTTCTCGGTTTATGTTGGCCGCCTATAATTAACCATTAATTATAGAACGATCATGAGTGGCACCTAGTAGTACATCATGATCCCCAATTAACCAAAAGATCAACTGATCCGTAACTATTTCAAACCCTTCAAGAGCTTGAATGAATCGTGCCCCATTCCCTTCACTCATCTTATACCCACTTGGTTCTGTGACATGGTCTATTGTGTCCCTCACTAGGTCGACTATGTCACACCTAGCCCAAGTATCATTTCCTCGTCCTACGGATTCTAGTTACTCCACATGTATCGAAGAGTACCTTACTCTAAACATGTATTGCTTTGGCCAAAGACTTTAGTAACAATCCGACGAGAGGCCATGGGTATACATCTCCTCGCAAGGAGTGGTGAATCCTTTATAGGCTATTCAAACACCTTCGATCACTTCGACTTATACCCAATCATCTCGGGTCCACATCTCCTTAGAGATGTTTGCTTAAGATGTCAAAGCATAAGTCTCCATGATCAAGATGACTTGAATACCGCAAGTCAAAGGAACATCGCACTTAAGCCACAGTAAGAACTTCATTGACATATCTATATATGCAGAGAACCATATGAAGTCTTACGGCTGGTCACTCCAATGAACTAGTTACCATAACTAGCATCCACGATTAACTCCGGACATCACAATGTCTCCAGCCAGTGAGAATCAGCTGCTTGGATACACCAAGGAGTATACCTCGTGCTAGTCTTGACAGAATTGATGGTGTCCAAATCCATCAATTCATCGACTAGGGATAATTCCGATACATCACAATTACACATATAGAGATACTCACTAGTTGTGATCCAATCACAAATTCTCTCATGCTGTGAATCGTATCGTGGACATTCAGTAAATGAGTTTAAGATCCAATCAAATACAAAAAACATGTATACTCAAATAGTGAATCTTCATTTATCATATAAATGGTTCATACATAAGGCGATTGCCTTAGGACATCTCTCATATATTACTAACACATTATCATCACCCAACACTATTTCAAAAATTTATCCTGCCATCCTAAGTCAACCAAAAATATGATATAGGAAAATTCCATATGGTTGGCTATCCTAGGGTTTTCCTAACCCTTAAGGATGAATTTAGGAACCCAAAACAAATTTTTTCCTATGGGGTTCACTAAAAATTCCTTAGGTATCCATTTTCTAGCTATTACATTCTTTATGTCTTGACCCCTAGCAATTAAACATTTATAGGCATTTTCATTTTTATTTTCCTTATATCCTAGGCCTTTCTTGTTGAAACTTGCCCTTTGGCTCCCTATAATCATATTAAGGGTGTTGTAGCCTATGGTGAATTTTTCTAGAGCCTTGGTCAAATGATCTACCTTTTCCCTTAAAGTCCTATTTTCCTCAATGCATGCATCATTAACATCAAATGACATATATTCATGTGAGCATGCATCATTTAGACTAGAAGAAATATTATCATTTACATTTAAACATGCTTTTTCTAATTTTTCTTCTAAGTCCTTAATTTGATCTAGCATGTATTTATTTTTCTTTTTTGTCCTAAACAAGTCCTTAGTGAGGCTAGAAATCATGAAAACTATTTTACTAGGTGAGAGATTCGTTACCATAGTCTCCATGTCTTCTTCCTCGGATTCGGAGGATGGTGAAGAAGCTCCCCCTTCACTAGAGCTCTCCTCACTTGTGCTTGATTCTTCATTTTCGGTGGAGGAAGAGTCTAGGTCATCAAATGTCATTAGTGCCAAATTTGTGATAAAGACATTTTTTTCCTCAGATGATGATGATGATGAGGAAGAAGGGTCATCCCAAGTCCTTGCTTTTAGTGCCTTTGCCTTCCCTTTTTCTTTGGCCTTCTTCTCCTCTTCCTTTTTCTTCTTGCTCCCCTTCTTCTTCTTTTCTTCTTTCTTTCTCCTCTCCTCTTTACTCTTGTTTTGGAGGGGACAATTATCCCTTATGTGTCGCTCTCTTTGGCAATTATAGCAAATCACCTTCCCCCTTGGTCTTCTTCTCCTATCATTAGATTTATTAAATTTAAAACCTTTTAATGCATGTCTTACCCTCCTTACCATATAAGCTTCTTCCGTGCTATCCATGGAGGAGGAGGAGGAAGCTTCATCGGAGGAGGGGGTCTCCATCTTCTTCTTCTCTTTGTTAGCCATCAAGGCTACTCCTCTTGAAGGTTGAAATCTTTGCTCTTCTACTATTCCTTCGAGCCTTGTTTCGTGGAGCTCCATAGTTGAGAAGAACTCCTCCAAGGTGCTCACTTCTAAGTTCTTTGACATGTAGAAGGAGTCCACCATTGAGCTCCATTTTGATGAACGGGGAAAGACATCAATTGCTTTCATGAGCATGTCCCGGTTCGAAAAGTCTTTCTCCTACACTCGTTAGCTCAATTAAAATTTCTTTGAATCTAGAATGTAAGGAGGTTACCTTTTCTCCCTTTTCAAACTTGATATTTGTTAGTTGGGAGCGGAGGAGGTCTCTTCTTGCAAGCTTGGCCTCCGAAGTGCCTTCATGAAGCTCTACTAGCTTCTCCCACATCTCCTTGGCACTTGCACACTCCCCTATCCTATTCACTTCTTGTTGGGGGAGTACATTGTAGAGGTGGTGCTTGGCCTTTGAATTCGCCAAGTACTCCTCTCTTTGTCTTTTATTCCACCTTGATTTCTCCAATGGCTCCCCTTCTTCATTCCTAGGCATCTCGAAACTATTTTCCATAATTAATAAAATTTCGAAGCCGGTTTCGAAGAATACCTCCATTCTCTTTTTCCACCAAGAGAATTCTCCTTCAAACTTCGGTGGGTGAATGTTGGAGCCGACCATTCTTGATTATTTCTTGTGTTGACGGTTAGTCCTCAACAAGTGTCTTGCTCTGATACCACTTGTAGAGGATCGATGTGGTTGGCCGGCTAGAGGGGGGTGAATAGCCCTCTTCGTACGATGATGGAATTTGCTCGTCTACAAAGAATATTAGCGCAATGGAAACAAAACAAGACAAGCAAATAGAAATAAGAATACAAACGCTAACATAAAGTCGTAATGTTGTTCATGACTTCGCCGCTAATCCACGACCCGATTCGTCCTCGGTGAATCACTCTACAACCAATTCACTATTGGTCTCTCCCTTTAGCCAATGCAAGGTGGAGGTAAACCTTCTTACAACACAAACACTCCTTCTTACAATAAATGTGAAAGAAAACTAGGAGAAGGAGTTGAAAGCTTGTGGGGCACTTGGATGATCGTTTGAGACTTAAGCATTAGCCATCCAAAAGCCCACACCCCCTCTTTTTATAGAGAGGGCTGATTTCTTCCCGTTGGATGCCATCAGTCGACTGCTGCCCTTGGCAGTCGACTGTCGCCACTATAATGACCTCTGAACACATCAGATCCCAACCATTGTTGTCCAACGAAACCCTTGACAGTCGACTGATGTATCCATCAGTCGACTGATGCCTTCGTAGCCGACTAGCCAATTGTCTACGAGCGGTTACTGCGGTCGCGATCGCCTTCATCACCCGCCACCTTTGAAAGTCAATCGATGGTCAGCGATGATCGCCATTCCATGATACGACACCATCGGGCCAAAACCCATCAGTCGAATACAAGTCGAACCCCGTTCGACTTAGAGCATTCGACTGATATTTCATGGCAGTCGACTGATGTCGGAAAATCTCATTCGACACTTAGCCAAATGGCCAAGTTTCACCTAAGAGCACTACCCCTTCCTAGGTTACATTCGCTCACTCTCATCCCTTGGAGTCCCTCGCCTTTGAAGTTGTCTTTGTCTGACCACGTCTCTCGGATGTGCCAAGTGCACGGCTCTGCAGCGCCATCCTTCGCGTCTCGCCCTGAAGTCTACTTCCTCCAGCTTCACTCCAAGCTCCTCGTCCGGCGATCCCTCGGATGCTCCAAGCACATGACTTCTGCAAAGCCATCCTTCACCGACTCTAAGACCGAGTCATGAGATGTGAAACTCACCAAGGCTCTATGTGCGAATTACTAAGTCCTGCAAGACTTTAACGCACATATCAAATCCACACATCCTAACTTAAACCCTTTGTCACACACATCAAAACCATATCAAGGGTTGATTGCCCTAACAATCTATCCCTCCTATATGACGGGAGTGATATCATGATTCTTGATAGAGTGAGACCACTAAGTGCATGACCATGCCCAAATGAGTCAATATGAGATATTGAGCTCATTTGATTAGAGTGAGTCTACTTGGAGTTCAAGATATTGATTGTTCAGAGGATGACACGGTCTATGCCTTAATTGGTCAATCTAGATGTCAAGGATAGAGGGACATTGTCACATATTGTGAGAGTCACAATTAGTAGTCACAAAGGTGATGTTGGATCTCAACATTCTTGTAACTTGGGTAGCAATGATGTTTTGCTAGATACCGCTCATTGCTTATGTTTCTAAATCGGTTTAGGAGCATTGCCAACGTTACAATAACCTATAGGGTCACACACAAAGGGCAATTAGATGGAGATTAGGTTCATATGATGGACCAAGAGGATTAGGTTCATGTGATGAACCAAATTGGATTAAGAGTAATCCAAATTAGACTAATTGAGTTGGACTCAATTTGATTCAAGTGTTGAATGAGAATAATTTAGATGTGATTCATTGAGTCAATTTAAACTAATGAATAGAGATTCATTAAATTAAATTGACTTGAATCAAAGGTTGGATTTGATCAACCATGGGAGATAAGAGGTTAAGTTTGACTTGACTTGAGAGGGAAGATGAAGGGTCAAGTTTGACTTGACCAAATGCCACGTCATGGTGACTTGGCATGGGGTCGGCCAATGATGATGTTCAACATCATCATGGAAACATCATGGTGTGCTACCTCATGAGGAAGACCAAGAGCCATGACTCTTGGTATTACATGGAGGTTTATAATCCCCATTAAGTGGCTGGCCAAACTAATGAAGGAGTAAGTGTGGTGAATTGATTTCATTTTTTTCCTCTTCTCTTCTCCTCTCTTGCTCTCTCCCTCTCCTCCATTACCGTGAGCTTCTATGAGTGCTAGCACACTCTAAGTTGTTCTCTCCACCTTTTGTCTGTGTGGATACGTGTAGAGGAGTGTACACTTAACACTCTACGAGATCCGATAAACCGTTTGGATGAGCGGGATAAGCGAAGGGCGTCGCTACAAGGGTAACGCTCTTACCATGTAGATCTAAGGTAGATCTAGTGTTTCTAAACATGTACATGTGTTATATATTTTAATTTATCTTTGCACGGATCCATGGCCGACTTCCGAGGTTTCCGCAATGCAAAAAATGGTTTTTGCGGCTCGGACAGTCCAATAGTGTTATCAGAGCCACGTGTGAAGCATGTACGTGTTTGGTTTTATAATTTTTATATTAGATATGCAAAATTATAGATCTGTAAGTTTCTATAATTTTCCTAATTTTATAGATATTTGTGAGTATTTTTCTCCTAGAGTCGAAGCAACAAGTGTTTGGACACTTGTAAGCTTCAACCACCAAGAAAAGCTCTCCGAAATGGTGAAGTCTCATTTTAGTCTTTAGGGAAAGAAACTTAAGGCATTGTAAGATCAATATGGGACACTCACGAGATTCATTTTGGAAGAAGGGGCACTTCCCCTAACCCCACAAGGGGCATTGTCCCGCGATCGCGCCCGGAAATCACTTAGCGGGACCGTTGCGGAGATGTGACTCATAAAATTGAAAAAAATAGAAAAAATTATAGAAATTTATGTAAAATACATAATTTAGAATTATGTATGATATTGTGATGGTCATGGCCCAAGAAACCCAATGTGATTGGATAAAATTATATTGTAATTCATAATACGGCTTGCGCGTCATTTTTGTGTTGTGCATGTTGTATATGATATGCGACCTGTGCGTCGTGCCTCTCTTTTTATATTCCTGTTGTAAATAGATTTTAGACTCGAATATAACTCGAGTTTCATATTTGTAGTGTACAAAATGAAGCGGTGGAAAGTCCACTAGTAGACGGAGTTACGAGGAGGGTGCCGACGACACATGGCGGTCAAAGGAGGCGCTTGGTGAAGTCGCTAACCCTAGGTTGATTGTCCGATCTTCTCATTGGCTTGAGAAGATTGTAGTAGGGCCATGACCTCATCACACATTAATTAATTAGTATATATACATTTGTTTTTTGCTTGTATGTATGTGATGCATGCTAGTATAGGGTAATTAATGCCTTATTTGTTTTTGCTTGTATGTATGTGATGCATGCTAGTATAAGGTAATTAATGCCTTAATGAGTATATGATGCACATTCATGATTAGATTAGATCTTAATCAAGTCAACTCGAAATGCCTACCAAGTTTTGATACCCATCACTACCTCGATCATTTATTGTTGTTGAATTTGCCAAAGCAGAGCAATGCATATTATCTTGGTAGGGTGCAGAGGGACAATCTTGGTCCCGCCTATCAAAGCTTGAGTGAGAATAAGCTCAATTAGATTGAGTGAAACTAGTTAACTCAATTGGATCGGGTAAAAGATTAGGCATATTTCAACAGTTGGAAAGATAAGATAAGATCACATTTACACTAAATCTTGGGCGATTTAGCCAAAGTTAACTCAAGTTCTTTTGTAAATGTGGATTTTGATCCTATAAACAAGAGTGACATAGAGATGTAATTGGTAATTTGTTACCTACCGATCATACTAAGTCTTGGATGATTTAGCCAAAGCTAACTCAAGGCGTAGTATGATGTGGATCTTGTCCCGCGAGAATTATAGCTAGTTTGTATGAATCTAGTAATGTGGTTTGACCACATCCATGACTCGATTCTATAAAAAATTCTATAATTCAGTGGGAGCATCATTTAATTAAAGGCCTAATTAAATGATAAATGGAATATGATATTTACTTTCTATATTTTTTATGTTATAGATTGCCATGTCGTCAAACACAAACACTCTCTCCCTGCGTTCTGTCCTTGAGAAGGACAAACTCAATGGAGATAATTTCCTGGACTGGTACAGGAATCTGAGAATTGTTCTCACACAAGAAAGAAAACTGTATGTCCTGGAGCAGCCCATTCTAGAAGCACCTCCTACCATTGCCTCACGAGCTGACCGAGATGCTTACAAGAAGCATCAAGATGATGCATTAGATGTGTCATGCCTCATGCTCACAACCATGAACTCTGAGCTTCAGAAGCAACACGAGTTCATGAATGCTTTTGATATGGTTGAACATCTTCGTCAACTGTATCAAGGACAAGCAAGGCACGAGAGATACGAGATCTCTAAGGCACTGTTTCAGTCCAAGATGCAAGATGGGACTCCCGTAGGTCCATATGTACTCAAGATGATTGGGTACATAGAAAACCTACAAAGGTTGGGATTCTCACTTGGCCAAGAACTGGCCACTGACTTGATCTTACAATCCTTGCCAGAAAGTTACAATCAATTTGTCATGAATTACAACATAAATGAAATTGATAAGCCACTGCCTAAGATGCTTAGTATGTTGAGAACTATTGAGCTCAACCTTAAGAAGGCAAAGCCCAACTCTATTTTGATGGTGCAAAAGAAGAAAGGCAAGGGCAAGCCTAAAGGTAAGGGAAAGTCCCAAGCCAAGGGCAAAGGCAAGGCACTGAAACCGAAAGGAGGGGTGGGTAAGGAAGGGACTTGTTTCCACTGTAAGGAAGTTGGACACTGGAAGCGGAACTGCAAAACATACCTAAAAGATCTTAAGAAGAAGAGAAGTGAGACTTCTACTTCAGGTATATATGTTATAGAAGTCAATCTATCTATTTCTTCATCATGGGTATTTGATACTGGATGTGTTTTTCACATTTGTACTAATGTACAGGCGCTGAGAAATAGCAAGGCATTGATGAAGGGCGAGGTGAACCTACGAGTAAGCAATAGAGCAAGGGTTGCTTTTGTTGCTGTAGGAATTTATTTTCTATCTCTGCACTCTGGACTTGTACTAGAATTAGATGAATGTTGTTATGTGCTTGCTCTTACAAAAAACATAATTTTAGTTTCTTGTTTAGACAAGAAAAGCTTTTTATTTATAATAAAGAATAAATGTTATTCAGTTTATTTAAATGATACGTTCTTTTGTAGTGCACCTCTGATGAATGGATTCTACATTCTAGACTTAGAGAATCCCATCTATTGTAGGGGATCCTTGGAAGCTAGAGGGGGGGGGGTGAATAGCTCATTTTCGTAGCGTGATGGATTTCATTTCGGGTTTGTCTCTACAAAACTGGTTAACGCAGCGGAATATAGATAATAATAACAATAACGAAATAGACAATCACATGAACACAAGCATATAACGTGGTTTGGAACCGAATGGTTCATACTCCACGGATCGAGCTCTAAAGAGCTCTAGCGATGCCACAAACACTACTAAGCAATAAACTCCTTCTCGACAACATGTCGGAGTTGGAGAAACCTCTTACAATAGTTTACAATAATAAACTAAATACAATAAGCAATTATAATGAAATACAATGCAATACAAGTAAAGAAAACACTTTACGAATGCCTTTGGATTGCTTGCTTTTGATTGCTTGAAGAATGACCTTGGAGACCCTGATTTGCAGCAACAAATCACCCCAAGGATGCTCAAGAACCGTTGGCATTTTCCTCCTCCATGAGCTCCATTTAAAGCTTCAACCTGTGCTGAAAATTGCCGATCAGTCGACTGATGCCACTTTTGTCGTGAGACAACGACTAGATCCACATTGGAAAGATCCAACGGATCCATCATCAGTCGACTGATTATGACCATCAGTCAAATGATGGAGCCTCCACTCGACTGCTAACCCCAGCAGTTGAGTCAGACTCCATTCTGTGCCCGAAAAATCGAGCACCCGATCCGATCGATCGCCGCGATCGATCAATCGTCATTCAATCACGGTTGCCCACCTCGCAATGATCGCTATGACACTTCCCACAGTCAAACCCTAGTTGACTCACACCAGTCGACTGTCATATGGCACCAGTCGACTGGCACACCTCAAACATGATGTAGGGGATCGATTAGATGCTAGAGGGGGGGGGTGAATAGTGTGTGCTAGTACCGATAATGAAATTCGATCGTGATAGCATCTACAAATCATGTTAGCATAGCAGAATAATAATAATAAAAGCAATAACACGAAACACAATCACAAACACAAGATGTTTAATGTGGTTCGAAACCGCATGGTTCATACTCCACGGATCGAGCTCTAAAGAGCTCTAGCGATGCCAATGCAATCACTAATCACAACTACTCCTTCTCGACATAAGTCGGAGGCGGAGAAACCCCTTACAAACTATTCTTACAACAATAAGAAATAGATACAAGCAATTACAACAATAAAATACAATGCAAGTAAAGAAAACTACTTTACAATTGCTCTTTGAATGCTTGATCACTTGGTTGCTTGAAATCAACTTGGAAACCCTGATTTGCAATAGCAAATCGCCTCACAAGTGTTGGTGCAGGGGCACCTAAGTCGAACCTATATTTTGATTATGGCAAAAGACGCAAAGTCAAGGATATATCGTTATCTCACGAGCTGAATCGAGTGTGCAGAAAAGTGCTAAAGCTGGAGTTGAAGGCTAGCGACACTCGGAGGAAGCCGCGGTGGTCGGGCGACACTCGAGTGACTTCGGAGGGAGCCGAAGGAATAGAGTGGAAGGCCGGAAGTAAAAGCGACATGGTAAGTATCGAGGTAAGCTCGTGTGTGCGAGCGTAAGTGAGGTCGTATCCTCCTTACGGGGATGGTCTTAAGCGTAGATCCGACCAAAGACATCCCATCGATGGTCTAGGTCGAGATCGGACGGTCAAAGGCCGTCGAAATAATGTTTTTTTTGAGCTAACTTTAACTTGCAGCAAGCATCGATCCGGCTTGAGGACTCATGCCGTCCAATCAATCGATCGCAGGAGGTCAAGATCGATCGATGCCATCATTGGTGATGGTCAAAATATTAGCCTCGAGGAGTCAAGGCTTATCACCACATTTTAAGGAGGTTGTGTGTTCATTTGTGATTGGTTGAAGACCCATTCGATGAGGGGCTCAAAGGCTATAAAAGGAGGTCCTAACCTAGGGTTTTCTCAACAATTCTAAGCTTCCAAAAGCCTCCACAAAGCTACAACTCTCCGACAACGAAGTGCTTCTTCTCCGACGTCTAGGTCTTAACTTATTTTCTTTTTGTAACGTCGGTTTAAGCTTTTACTTCAGTTTGTTACTTTAATTCTTTCGGAGCTTTTATCGTAACGAGGAGAGGGGGAGTGTCCCTCTACCTCAAGTTTTGTTCTTTATTGTATCGATTAACAACTACCTCCAACGAGGAGTTCGTTTAGTATTTTGCCCTCCGTGCGTGGTCAAGGACCACTAGGGCCTTGGAGTAGTAGCCGAAGGCTACGAACAAAGTAAAAAGAATTGTCTCTTGTATTTATTGTTTATCTTTCCGCTGCAAATTATCTACTCGAGTTTTAACGAACGATTTTGTAAAAGTTTTATCGCTATTCACCCCGCCCTCTAGCGATCTGCTTCAATCCAACAAAAAGCCCTCAAGAAACCATCCCTTTTTCCTCCTTCACGAGCTCCTTATAAAGCTTCAACCTGTGCTGAAAAAAATCGATCAGTCGACTGGCCGGGACCATCAGTCGACTGATACCACTGTTGTCGTGAGACAACGGCTAGATCCATGCTGGATAAGTCCAACGGATCCATCATTAGTCAACTGATCATGACCATTAGTCGACTGGTCAAGCCTCCACTCGACTGCTGACCGCAGCGGTCGAGTGAGACTCCATTCTGTGGCCAAAACACCGAGAATCAGTCGACTGATCACAAGATTCTGGCGCAGTCGATCGCGCCTAGGCCTACTTCATGGTCAAACCCTAGTTGACTAAGGCCAGTCGACTGCCACATGACACCAGTCGACTGGCACACCTCAAACATGAGGTTTTAGCCCAAATATGGTTCCCCCATACTCGCTAGACCACACTTAGTCTAAACCTAAGCCTTCTAGCCACCTCCATCAACCTCACGCCTCTCGGATCCGTCCAAGTCATCCATGACTTGTTCATCCATCGCCAAGGCATATTGGACTTACACCGCCAAGACTCAGCTTGGACTGCCGCCAACCATTGGACTTATGCTGCCAAGACTTCACCCTTGGACTTTATGCCACCAATATCAAACCCCTTGGACTTCTCAAATGCCAAGACTAAAGCTTGGACTTTCCCTTGCCAACCCATGTTGGACTTTTCATGCCAAGACCCATGCTTGGACTTTACTTTGCCAAGACCCATGCTTGGACTTTCCCAAATGCCAAGTGTCCCACTTGGACTTCCCATGCCAAGTACCCAAGACTTGGACTTTCCCATGACAATTACATTGTCATATGTTTTTGCCTAACATCAAAACATCTCTCGAGCCAAACTCGAGTCCTGGTGAATCGTAACCTAAACCGATTACACCAACAATCTCCCCCTTTTTGATGTTTGACAAAAACCAAACAAACCAATTGAGTTAGACCATCTAACTCAAAAACTCCTTACCAATTATCCCAAATTGGTAATCTTAACTTTCTTCCCCTTTTTGACATACATCAAAAAGGTTATCTCTCCAAGGAAGTCAATGTCTCATGTCTCAATGAGATCTTACAATCTCCCCCTTGATCCAAAAATACCTAGGATGCCTATCATCTTCCTAATGATAAGTCCCATATCACTCAAGAGAGGAAATCCTATCCACTCTCCCAATTTCCAAATTGAGTCTCTCAAAATCCCATCAATTTTTCCAATTGATGTCCTTTTCCCATAACTTCTCCCATTCAAGAAGAAAAACACATCCATCATCCCAGGATGGATACCTCCCCCTAAAGGCTTGCTCCCCCTTGACCATTGCACCAACAAAGTCCTTGGGAAGTCCCTAAGCCAATAGGAACTCTTAACCATCAAAATTAAGGTTCTAAGTTCAAACACGAACTCTTTCACCCTTAAAATTTATACTTTGACCTAACACCTCTCCAAATCCATATCCAATGGATTTTCACCCTTTATAATGCTTCCCAAAGCATATCCTAGGGTTAGGAGTGGTTAGGGACCTTAACCGCAGCTGAACACGGGCTAAACAAACCTTGTTTTCCCGAAATCAACATTAGCAGTCGACTCCGTCAGCTACTAGTCGCCTGCTACTCACATCAGTCGACTTCCACCCAGGGCAGTCGACTGATAACTGAAATTTTCGAATTTCAATTATTAGAGTCGAATTTCAGAAAACCATAAGTAATTCTACGTATATCGAAAAATCATGAAATTTGATATGTATATTACTTATAGTCAATAAAATGGGTGAAAAATAATAGAAAAATATTTTACCCATAAAATAGTGAAATTTATACAAAATTCAAAAGTGAAGAAAAACTTCTAAGTTTAGCTCACTATGTATCAATCTCATCAATGGTGATTGCTATCAAAAGATAGACTTCACCAAGGTTTTTCAAAATGATTTTAAAATGTTTTCAAACCCTCATTTTGGATCACATTCCTTGGGTTCAATGTACATGACTTGTACACAAGCTTTCTCAATGATCCACCACTCATATAAGATGAGTTTGAGTTCATCTAGATGCAAAAACTATGCATCTTGAACTTAACTCATATCCTAGCATCTCACATGTATCTAGGGTGTATAAATACATATAAATATCAATTTAATGTGAGATGTGGGTTTTGTTCTCCCTAATCTAGGGTTTCATGCATTTTTCTAAGGCAACTTTACTTGATTCCCTTATAAATAAGACTCCAAGTCATGCAATTGTCCTCAAATCAATTTTAATCAATATGAATGCATGAAATGATCATGGCATAATGATAGCAATAATTAAACATGACCAATGATCATGATGTCATGACATATGATTAAATCTAAAAATACATGATATTTATCCTAAATCCTAAACATGATCATGACATATAAATGATGAAAATAAGCATGATGTCATGTCTTGACATATGATAAATCAAGGCAAGGCAAATAAAAAGTATAGGTGTAATAATACCTAAATTTTAATATTAATTGTCTTTTGAGATAATTAAGTATATTTTTGTCATATTCCTATTAATCTCCCAAGTGTGCCAAAAACCCAAAATGACACACTATGACCTCTAAACCTGAAATGTGCCAATTTGATCATTTTATCAAACTTCTCAAATAATATTGGCACATCCTAAAATCTTTTAGGATTAAAGCTCAAATGTATTTCCAAGGTAACCATAACCTTGAAAATAACCTAAAGTACCACCTTTATCATGGTTGAGTTAACTACCCACCCAATCAAGGTTGGCACACCCTAAACCCATCTAACGTGAATCAATCACGCTCTTAGAAACCCAAAATCTATTTGAGCTCCTAGGGTTAATTAGGTATTCCTTAGAGATAACCTCCCTAGATACCTTCCTAATGACCCTCCTAGGCTTGGTAGCCTTAGTCATTGTGGTCTTGCCTAGATTGACTCTAGGGGTAACTCCCCTTGCAACCTTCTTAATGGTCACCCTAGGTTTCTTCGAAACCCTAGCCACAAGGCACTTACCATGGTTACTCTTAGGGATAACTTCCCTATTTACCTTGGTCTTCCTAGACCTAGATTGTGTTCCATAATCAAATTGAACACTATGATAAGCCACCTTAGGCTTAGGTTTGTGACCCAAACCTTGCTTGTCTTTGGTTGACTTTTGTCTTGTAGGTCCTAGGTGTTGACTTTGAGATCTAGACATTTGAATTTGACCATTAGACCCTTGAAATTGATTTTGTATCTTATTTAAGGTCTTTTCTAATTTCTCAAGCCTTGATCTCAAGGCTTGGTTTTCTATTTCTAATTGCCCAATTTTAGAATTTTGATTTAGTTTTTGGTCATTATCCTTTCTAGGCATATGCCTAGTCCATTTAGGGTTGAGACCTAGGTGTTCTCCTATTTTCTTGATAGATTCCCTAGGTAGAATTGGTCTAGAGTTGTTTGATCTATGTTTGTTCTTAGATAAATTATTTTTAGGGACATTAGTCCCAAATTTCTCCTTATTTTCAAAAAGAAAATTCTTAGCTCCTAGACAAAAGTACTTGTTCCTATTAGCATGCTTTTCATAAATTGCAAGAGAATTAAAATTCCTAGCATGCTTTTGTCTATTTACTAAAGAAGGAGCATTACAATATAACTTAGGGTTTGCCTTAGAGGCTCCCCCTACTTGTGAAGCTCCACTTTGAGTCTTCTTCTCCCCCTTTGGGCATTGATTCTGATAGTGTCCCGGTTGCCGACATTTGAAGCAAATCACTTGCTCCTTGGTTTTGGTTGTTGGGGGACCGACATCCTTGACTTTTGGTGCCGGTGGAGCCTTCTTAACTTTGTTCGGACACTTACTCTTGTAGTGTCCGGATTCCCTACACTCAAAGCATATTATATGATTTTTATTTACAATTGACATGCTTGAGTTACCTATGATGGTGATAGGTGCTGGAATTGGAGCTTCTTCATCTTGACCGGATGTCGAAGTTTCTTCTTGTTGCTCCGGAGTTGAGGATGCTCCAATTTACTCCCCCTCAATCATAGAGGTGGTGGTCTCATCCAATTCTACTTCCTCTTCCTCCTTGGATGTTGATGGTCCCTCAACCTCCAAGTCCTCACTTCCTTGTGAGGATGATGTGTTTGCCTCTTCGGTCCCTTCCTCTTGGATTGGTGATGGACTTTCATAGAGCTTGGCCACTTGGCTCCATAGCTCCTTGGCATCTACATAATTACCTAACATACACAAGATATTGTTAGGTATTAAATCAATTAAAAACTTCATTACCTTATCATTTTTCTCGAAGGCTTGGACTTGCTCTTCGGTCCATCTCTTTTTCTTGAGAAATCCACCTTTTGGTCCTCTTGGATAGCTTTATCCTTCCATTAAAATGGACCATTCTTCGAAGTCACTCATCATTAGGAAGTCCTCAATTCTTGCATTCCATTGTCTAAAACCTTCTTGTCCATAGAAGGTGTAAGAGATAGGTGTGTTGATATCCCATCCTAGTTTCTCTTGAACTTCCATCTTCACCCTCTAGCGTGCTCCCAAAGTTGTTAAACCTTGAAGAGCGACCTCGCTCTGATACCACTTGTAGGGGTCGATTGGACGCTAGAGGGGGGGGGGTGAATAGCGTGTGCTAGTTTCGATGATGGAATTCTATCATGATCGCGTCTACAAATCATGTTAGCGCAGCGGAATAATAATAATAAAAGCAATAACACGAAACACAATCGCAAACACAAGATGTTTAATGTGGTTCGGAACCGCACGGTTCCTACTCCACGGATCGAGCTCTAAAGAGCTCTAGCGATGTCAATGCAATCACTAATCACAACTACTCCTTCTCGACACAAGCCGGAGGCGGAGAAACCCCTTACAAACTATTCTTACAATAATAAGAAATAGATACAAGCAATTACAACAATAAAATACAATGCAAGTAAAGAAAACTACTTTACAATTGCTCTTTGAATGCTTGATCACTTGGTTGCTTGAAATCAACTTGGAGACCCTGATTTGCAACAGCAAATCGCCCCAAAAGCCCTCAAGAAACCATCCCTTTTTCCTCCTTCACGAGCTCCTTATAAATCTTCAACCTGTGTTGGAAAAAGTCGATCAGTCGACTAGTCGGGACCATCAGTCGACTGATACCACTGTTGTCATGAGACAACGGCTAGATCCACGTTGGATAAGTCCAACGGATCCATCATCAGTCGACTGGTCAAGCCTCCACTCGACTGCTGACTGCAGCGGTCGAGTGAGACTCAATTCTATGGTCGAAACACCGAGAATCAGTCGACTAATCACAAGATCAGTCGATTGCTCATCCACCAGTTGACTGCCCATCTATGGCAGTCGACTGCTAGACCACTTCCCGTAGTCAAACCCTAGTTGACTCAGGCCAGTCGGCTGCCACATGGCACCAGTCGACTGGCACACCTCAAACATGAGGTTTTAGCCCAAGTATGGTTCCCCCATAGTTGCTAGACCACCCTTAGCCTAGACCTAAGCCTTCTAGCCACCTCCATCAGCCTCACGCCTCTCGGATCCCTCCAAGTCATCCATGTCTTGTTTTTCCATTGCGCTAGCCTTCAGGTGCTTCCATCGGCTATGTCACGCTAACGGTGTCTACACCGCCAAGGCACATTGGACTTACGCCGCCAAGATTCCACTTGGACTTTACGCCGCCAACCATTGGACTTATGCTGCCAAGACTTCACCCTTGGACTTTACGCCGCCAATATCAAACCCCTTGGACTTCTCAAATGCTAAGACTCAAGCTTCGACTTTCCCTTGCCAACCCATGTTGAACTTTCCATGCCAAGCCCCATGCTTGGACTTTACTTTGCCAAGACCCATGCTTGGACTTTTACATTGCCAAGACCCATGCTTGGACTTTCCCAAATGCCAAGTGTCCCACTTGGACTTCCCATCCCAAGTACCTAAGACTTGGACTTTCCCATGATAATTACATTATCATATGTTTTTGTCTAACATCAAAACATCTCTCGAGACAAGCTCGAGTCCTGGTCAATCGTGACCTGGGCCGATTGCACCAACAATCTTTCCCTTTTTGATGTTTGACAAAAACCAAACAAACCAATTGAGTTAGACCATATTACTCAAAAACTCCTTACCAATTATCTCAAATTGGTAATCTTAACTTTCTCTCCCTTTTTGACATACATCAAAAAGGTCATCTCTTCAAGGAGGTCAATGTTTCATGTCCCAATGAGATCTTACAATCTCCCCCTTGATCCAAAAATACCTAGGATGCCTACCATCTTCCTAGTGATAAGTCCCATATCACTCAAGAGAGGCAATCCTATCCACTCTCCCAATTTTCAAATTGGGTCTCTCAAAATCCCATCAATTTTTCCAATTGATGTCCTTTTCCCATAACTTCTCCCCTTCAAGAAGAAAAACACATCCATCATCCCAAGATGGATACCTCCCCCTAAAGGCTTGCTCCCCCTTGACCATTGCACCAACAATGTCCTTGGGAAGTCCCTAAGCCAATAGGAACTCTTAACCATCAAAATTAAGGTTCTAAGTTCAAACACGAACTCTTTCACCCTTAAAATTTATACTTTGACCTAACACCTCTCCAAATCCATATCCAATGGATTTTCACCCTTTATAATGCTTCCCAAAGCATATCCTAGGGTTAGGAGTGGTTAGGGACCTTAACCGCAGCTGAACACAGGCTAAACAAACATTATTTTCCCAAAATCAGCATTGGCAGTCGACTCCGTCAGCTACCTGTCGACTGCCACTCACATCAGTCGACTTCCACCCAGGGCAGTCGATTGATAACTGAAATTTCCGAATTTCAATTATTAGAGTCGAATTTCAGAAAATCATAAGTAATTCTATGTATATTGAAAAATCACGAAATTTGATACGTATATTACTTATAGTCAATAAAATGGGTGAAAAATAATAGAAAAATATTTTTACCCATAAAATACTGAAATTGATACAAAATTCAAAAGTGAAGAAAAACTTCTATGTTTTAGTTCACTTTGTATCAATCTCATCAATGGTGATTGCTATCAAAAGATAGACTTCACTAAGGTTTTTCAAAATGATTTTAAAATGTTTTCAAAACCTCATTTTGGATCACATTCCTTGGGCTCAATGTACATGACTTGTACACAAGCTTTCCCAATGATCCACCACTCATATAAGATGAGTTTGAGTTCATCTAGATGCAAAAACTATGCACCTTGAACTTAACTCATATCCTAACATCTCACATGTATCTAGGGTGTATAAATACACATACATGTCAATTTAATATGAGATGTGGGTTTTGTTCTCTTTAATCTAGGGTTTCATGCATTTTTCTAAGGCAACTCTACTTGATTCCCTTATAAATAGAACTCCAAGTCATGCCATTGTCCTCAAATCAATTTTAATCAATATAAATGCATGAAATGATCATGGCATAATGATAGCAATAATTAAACATGTCCAATGATCATGATATCATGGAATATGATTAAATCTAAAAATACATGACATTTATCCTAAATCCTAAACATGATCATGACATATAAATGATGAAAATAAGCATGATGTCATGTCATGACATATGACAAATCAAGGCATGACAAATAAAAAGTATAGATATAATAATACAAAAATTTTAATATTAATTGCCTTTTGAGATAATTAAGTATATTTTTTCCATATTCCTATTAATCTCCCAAGTGTGCCAAAAACCCAAAATGACACACTATGACCTCTAAACCTAAAATGTGCCAATTTGATCATTTTATCAAACTTCTCCAATAATATTGGCACAACCTAAAATCTTTTAGGATTAAAGCTCAAATGTATTTCCAAGGTAACCATAACCTTGAAAATAACCTAAAGTGCCACCTTTATCATGGTTGAGTTAACTACCCACCAAATCAAGGTTGGCACACCCTAAACCCATCTAGCGTGAATCAATCACGCTCTTATGAACCCAAAATCTATTTGAGCTCCTAGGGTTAATTAGGTATTCCTTAGGGATAACCTCCCTAGATACCTTCCTAATGACCCTCCTAGGCTTGGTAGCCTTAGTCATTGTGGTCTTGCCTAGATTGACTCTAGGGGTAACTCCCCTTGTAACCTTCTTAGTGGCCACCCTAGGTTTCTTCGAAACCCTAGCCACAAGGCACTTACCATGGTTACTCTTAGGGATAACTTCCCTATTGACCTTGGTCTTCCTAGACCTAGATTGTGTTCCATAATCAAATTGAACACTATGATAAGCCACCTTAGGCTTAGGTTTGTGACCCAAACCTTGCTTGCCTTTGGTCGACTTTTGTCTTGTAGGTCCTAGGTGTTGACTTTGAGATCTAGACCTTTGACTTTGACCATTAGACCCTTGAAATTGATTTTGTATCTTATTTAGGGTATTTTCTAATTTCTCAAGCCTTGATCTCAAAACTTGGTTTTCTAATTCTAATTGCCCAATTTTAGAATTTTGATTTAGTTTTTGGGCATTATCCTTTCTAGGCATATGCCTAGTCCATTTAGGGTTGAGACCTAGGTGTTCTCCTATTTTCTTGATAGATTCCCTAGGTAGAATTGGTCTAGAGTTGTTTGATCTATGTTTGTTCTTAGATAAATTATTTTTAGGGACATTAGTCCCAAATTTCTCCTTATTTTTAAAAAGAAAATTCTTAGCTCCTAAACAAAAGTACTTGTTCCTATTAGCATGCTTTTCATAAATTGCAAGAGAATTAAAATTCCTAGCATGCTTTTTTCTATTTACTAAAGAAGGAGCATTACAATATACCATAGGGTTTGCCTTAGAGGCTCCCCCTACTTGTGAAGCTCCCCTTTTGTTGGGGATCGAAACGACCGGCTAGAGGGGGGTGAATAGCCTTCGATCATTTGGTGGCGGAATTCGCTCGTTCTCATTGCATTGCTTGTCTACGATTGTTGTTAGCACAGCGGAATAACAATAATAATGAAACTAACAACAATACACAATCACACAACACAAGATATACGTGGTTCTGAACCAAATGGTTCCTACTCCATGGGTGAGCTCACCGAGCTCTAGTTATGTGCATGACACTAACTAAACTCCTTCTCGACTACACGTCGGAGGTGGAGAAACCTCTCACAAGTAATTACAACAGTAATATACAAATACAAACAAGAATACAAATACAATACAAAAGAAATACTTTTCACCGATTGCTTTTGATCACTTGTTTGTTGCTTGCTTTGATTGGCTCTTGAAGGACTGGAATGCAGCAGCTATTCCCCTCCAATAGCTCCACAAAAACCATGGCAAAAACCTCCATCTTGAGCTCTTTTTATAACCTGCATCGAGCTATTTTTGCGCCTAGCAGTTGACTGCCAAAAGGCCCTAGTTGACTGCCCCTGTATCCGTTGTCTCACAACGGCCAGATCCACGTTAGACAAGTTCCAACGGATCACCTACCAGTCGACTGATGATGCTCATCAGTCGGTCATAGTAATCGTCGGCGCCCGATCGGCTGGGCGTTGTCTCGGCGACACTCTCATCGATCATTGCCATCCCTCGGCTATCATTGCGACATCGGCATCGATCGGCCGCATAAAACTCTAGCCTTACACCAGTCGAACCCTAGTCGACTTGGATCAGTCGAACCGGCACCTATGCCAGTCGACTGACGTCGGGCAAAACCTCAAACACCAAGTTGTTTGAGCATCCGACCGTCGGGTAAACCCTCAAACATCAAGTTTGAGCCTCCGACACTCAGTCTTAGCCACTTGGCCAAGTCCACATCATCCCTCATGGAGTTCCCTACTGAAGCTTTCTTCCCTCGGCCTATGTCCCTCGGATGCGCCAAGCGCATGGCTTCGCAACACCATCCTTCGCGTTTCTTGCCCTCGAAGTATGCTTCCCTTTGGGCTCACTCCATTCGCTCCCCGTCCGGCGGTCCCTCGGATGCACCAAGCGCACGACTTCGTAATGTCATCCTTCACCGACTCAAGGACCCCGAGCCTAGTGAACTTACCAAGTCCTCAAGACTTCCCACATGCACCAAGCGCACGGCTTCGCGATGCATTTCCCATGCCAAGCACCAAGCGCACGGCTTCGTGATGCATTTCCCATGCCAAGCACCAAGCGCACGGCTTCGCAATGCTTTGGACTTTCCCATGCCAACACCATGTTGGACTTTCCCATGACAATTCCATGTCATAAGTTTTGTCTATCATCAAAATACTATCATCTACCTGGGCCGATTGCACCAACAATCTCCCCCTTTTTGATGATTGATAAAACTGTCATCTCAAGTCTACCAATCCTCCCATATTGGCAATTCTCATATCCCAATGAGAATTCCAACAAACCCTAATTGGTAACTTGGTAACTCCTTCCCCTTTTTGACATTACATCAAAAAGGTCCTCAAGGGTTTCAATGTCTCATATCCCAATGAGATCTTACAATCTTCCCCTTGGCATGCCCTCAATCTTTCTAGTGATCCCATATCACTTAAGAGAGGCAACCCAGTTTTCCTCCCATGAGGAAATACACATCCATCTTCCCATGATGGATACCTCCCCCTAGAGGCTTGCTCCCCCTTGACGATTGCACCAACAATATCCTTGGAGAATCCCTAAGCCAATAGGAACATTAACCAAATCAAAATTAAGACAAAGTTCAACAATGAACTCTCTTCCACCTTAAAGTTGATACTCTCCCTAAAACCCTTCTCCTAATTCATGTCCAATGGATTTCCACCCTCTCTAATGCTCTCCCAAGCATATCCTAGGGTTAGGAGTGGTTAGGGGACCTTAACCTAGCTGAACATGGGCCTAACCAACAAGATTTAACCGAAATCAGCTTGGGCAGTCAATTGAAATCAGAAATCGGGCCCCCATTTCATCATTGATCATCCATGGCAGTAAATATACATAAGTTTAAAATTCTTGAAATTTGGTATGTATATTACTTATCATAAACACTATGGGTGAAAAATATTGGAAAATTATTTTACCCATTAAATTAGGAGATTGATACAAAGTCCAAAATTTTAAAAAAGCTTCAATAAAGAGC
This sequence comes from Wurfbainia villosa, assembly GCA_025175895.1. Lineage (NCBI taxonomy): Eukaryota > Viridiplantae > Streptophyta > Magnoliopsida > Zingiberales > Zingiberaceae > Wurfbainia > Wurfbainia villosa. Next base: position 19,036,505 of record CM046004.1, on the reverse strand, counting down.
CCTCTTTGTATCATCCCATTCAATGGTGATAGCTATCAAAAGATAGGCTTCACCAAGGTTTTTCAAAATGTTTTCAAAAAGTTTTCAAAACCTTTAATTTCTTTTCCTTAAACATCTCACTTATCTCTAGATGTGTAAAACACATTCAAGGCAATTAATCTAGTGAGATGTGGGTCTTTATTCTTTTAATGGTCTCATGCATATTTCTAGGCAATATTATTTGATTCCAATCAAATCATGCCATAGTCCTTAATTTCATTTTATTTATATGCATGATATGATTATGGCATAGATATAATATAAATAAGAGCATATGCCAAAATCATGATGTCATGGCATGTGAATGATGTTTTAGCATACATGACATATAAGGATAGGTCTAAACATAATCATGACATTTTTAGAGATAAAAATGAAAATGATGTCATGACATGGCAAGGCAAATAAAGCATGGCAAGAAAAATATACTAAGGTATAAAATACCTAAGTGTTAAAATCAATTTGCCATTTCTAGGAATTAAATTGACTTTGCCTTAAACCATTCATTTCCCTAGTGTGCCAAGAACCCAAAATAACACACCACGACCTCTATGACCTAATTGTGCCAATTTAAATCATTCTAAACTTCTCAAACACATTGGCACATCCTAATGTGTCAACTCTACTATGGTTAGGTTAACTACCCATCCATTTAGGGTTGACACACCCTAACCCATCTAGCGTGAATCAATCACGCTTTTAGGAACCCAATACCTATTGGAGCTCCTTGGGTTAACAAGGTATTCCCTAGGGATAACTTCCCTAGATACCTTTCTAATGACCCTTTTTGGCTTTGAAGCCTTAGTCAAATGGGTCTTACTTGGGTCAACTCTAGAGGTGACTCCTCCATTGACCTTCTTAGTGGCTACATTTGATTTCTTTGAGGTGTTAGCCACTAAACACATACCATGGCTAGACTTAGGGATGGCTTCCCTATTAGCCTTGGTTTTCCTAGACCTAGATGTGGTTCCATAATTAAATGGAACATTATGGTAGGACATAGGTTTGTGACCCAAACCCTTCTTGCCCTTAGACATTTCTTGTTTTCTAGGTCTTGACTTTTGTACATTAGACCCCTTAACCGAATTTGATATTATTGCTAGGGTCTTCTCCAATTTTTCTAGCCTTGACCTCAAGGCTTGGTTTTCTAACTCTAATTTTCCCAATTTTGAATTTTCATTTATCTTTTGGGAAATGTTTTTCTTTTTAGGCATATGCCTAGATTTCTTGGGATTAACACCCAAGTTTTTTTCAATTATCCTAATTGACTCCCTAGGTAAAATAGATCTAGTATTTTGAGTCCTAGGTTTGTCCTTAGAGAAACTAACATGCTTAGCACCTAAGCAATAAACCTTATTGTTTCTCCTAGCATGCTTTTCATTAATAATGGCAAGAGAACTAAAATAATTCTTAGCATGCTTTTTAATTCTAGAAATTGAAGGTGCATTATTTAACTGTACCTTAGGGTTAGCTTTAGAAGCTCCCCCTACATGAGTCACACCTTCTTGCCCTTTCTTCCTCCCCCTAGGGCATTGGCTTTGGTAATGTCCCCGTTGGTTGCATTTAGAGCACACAATATGCTCTTTGCTCTTGATTTTGGGAACACCGGCATCCTTTGACTTTGGGTTGACTTTTGGTGTTGATGCCTTTTCCTTAGCCAATTTAGGGCATTTACTCTTATAGTGCCTTTTCTCCCTACACTCAAAGCATATTATGTGATTTTTATTTAAAATAACAACACTTGAGTTACCTAGGGAGTTGGTGGAGGCCTCTTCACTTCTTCCGGAGGTAGAAGCTTCATTTTGATCTTGCTCCGGAATTGAAATCCTTTCCTCCCCCTCAACGCTAGAGGTGGAGGTCTCCACCAAATCATCAACATCATCAAAAGTAGATGGTGCTTCTTCTTCGGCATTATCCTCTACATGTGCCGGTTGGGAGTTTTCTTGAAATTTCATTATCTTCTCCCATAATTCCTTTGCATCCCTATAGTCACCCAAACTAGACCAAATTTTGTCAGGTAACAAATCACTAAATAATTTTATTACCTCGAGATTTGTCTTGAAGTCCTTAATTTGGTCTTGGGTCCACCTTGACTTTTCAATTGGCTTGTTGTATTTGTCCCTAGACATCTCAAAACCATTTTCTACAATAATCATATAATCAAAATTGGTTTTGAGATATACCTCCATCCGTTTCCTCCACCAAGCAAAATCTCCATCGAATTTTGGTGGATGGATGAAGCCGGCCATTTTGTAGTGCTCTCGCGGTGGTTAGTCCTTGAAGAGCGACCTCGGCTCTGATACCACTTGTTGGGGATCGAAACGGTCGGCTAGAGGGGGGGTGAATAGCCCTCGATTGTTTGGTGGTGGAATTTGCTCGTTCTCGTTGCGTTGCTTGTCTACGATTGTTGTTAGCGCAGCGGAATAACAATAATAATGAAACTAACAACAATACACAATCACACAACACAAGATATACGTGGTTCGGAACCAAATGGTTCCTACTCCACGGGCGAGCTCACCGAGCTCTAGTTATGCGCACGACACTAACTAAACTCCTTCTCGACTACACGTCGGAGGTGGAGAAACCTCTCACAAGCAATTACAATAGTAATATACAAATACAAACAAGAATACAAATACAATACAAAAGAAACACTTTTCACCGATTGCTTTTGATCACTTGTTTGTTGCTTGCTTTGATTGGCTCTTGAAGGACTGGAATGCAGCGACAATTCCCCTCCAATAGCTTCACAAAAACCATGGCAAAAACCTCCATCTCGAGCCTTTATAAGTCGATCGCCAAAAGGCCCGATCGGCCGCCTGTAGTCGCGTTGTCTCACAATGGCGGATCCACGCTGACAAGTTCCAACGGATCACCTACCGATCGCGATGATTCCCATCGCTGATCGGTGACCTAGTAGTCGATCCTAGTCGGCTACGAACGCTCGGTTTCGCAATATCCCATCACGACCGCCATCCCTAGCCGACCGATCACCGACATCCCGATCACGCCCATGGCAATGATCGCTAAGCATAAAACCCTAGCCTTACACCAGTCGAACCCTAGTCGACTTGGATCAGTCGAACCGGCACCTATGCCAGTCGACTGACGTCGGGCAAAACCTCAAACACCAAGTTGTTTGAGCATCCGACCGTCGGGTAAACCCTCAAACATTAAATTTGAGCCTCCGACACTCATCTTAGCCACTTAGCCAAGTCCACATCATCCCTCATGGAGTTCCCTACCGAAGCTTTCTTCCCTCGGCCTACATCCCTCGGATGCGCCAAGTGCACGACTTCGCAATGCCATCCTTCGCGTTTCTTGCCCTCGAAGTATGCTTCCCTTTGGGCTCACTCCATTCGCTCCCCGTCCGGTGGTCCCTCAGATGCACCAAGCGCACGACTTCGTAATGCCATCCTTCACCGACTCAAGCACCAAGCGCACGGCTTCGCAATGCTTTGGACTTTCCCATGCCAACACCATGTTGGACTTTCCCATGACAATCCCATGTCATAAGTTTTGTCTATCATCAAAATACTATCATCTACCTGGGCCGATTGCACCAACACCTTTGAGTCTTCTTCTCCCTCTTTGGACATTGATTTCGGTAGTGTCCCGGTTGCTGACATTTGAAGCAAATCACTTGCTCCTTGCTTTTGGTTGTTAGGGGACCGACATCCCTGAAATTTGGTGCCGGTCGAGCCTTCTTAACTCTTTTTGGACACTTACTCTTGTAGTGTCCGGATTCCCTACACTCAAAGCATATTATATGATTTTTATTTACAATTGACATGCTTAAGTTACCTATGATGGTGATAGGTGCTGTAATTAGAGCTTCTTCATCTTGATCGAATGTCGATGCTTCTTCTTGTTGCTCCGGAGTTGAGGATGCTCCAATTTCCTCCCCCTCAATCCTAGAGGTGGAGGTTTCCTCCAATTCTACTTCCTCTTCCTCCTTGGATGTTGATGGTCCCTCAACCTTCAAGTCCTCACTTCCTTATGAGGATGATGCGTTTGCCTCTTCGGTCCCTTCCTCTTGGACCGGTGATGGACTTTCATGGAGCTTGGCCACTTGGCTCCATAGCTCCTTGGCATCTACATAATTACCTAACATACACAAGATATTGTTAGGTATTAAATCAATTAAAAACTTTATTACCTTATCATTTTTCTCGAAGGCTTGGACTTGCTCTTCGGTCCATCTCTTTTTCTTGAGAAATCAACCTTTTGGTCCTCTTGGATAGCTATATCCCTCCATTAAAATGGACCATTCTTCGAAGTCCCTCATCATTAGGAAGTCCTCAATTCTCGCCTTCTATTGTCTAAAACCTTCTTGTCCATAGAAGGTGTAAGGGATAGGTGTGTTGATATCCCATCCTAGTTGCTCTTGAACTTCCATCTTCACTTTCTAGCGTGCTCCCTTAGTTGTTAAACCTTGAAGAGCGACCTCGCTCTGATACCACTTGTAGGGGATCGATTGGACGCTAGAAGGGGGGGGGGTGAATAGCGCGTGCTAGTACCGATGATGGAATTCGATCGTGATCGCGTCTACAAATCGTGTTAGCACAGGGAATAATAATAATAAAAGCAATAACACGAAACACAATCACAAACACAAGATGTTTAATGTGGTTCAGAACTGCACGGTTCTTACTCCACGGATCGAGCTCTAAAGAGCTCTAGCGATGCCAATGCAATCACTAATCACAACTACTCCTTCTCGACACAAGTCGGAGGCGAAGAAACCCCTTACAAACTATTCTTACAACAATAAGAAATAGATACAAGCAATTACAACAATAAAATACAATGCAAGTAAAGAAAACTACTTTACAAATGCTCTTTGAATTCTTGATCACTTGGTTGCTTGAAATCAACTTGGAGACCCTGATTTGCAACAGTAAATCACCCCAAAAGCCCTCAAGAAACCATCCCTTTTTCCTCCTTCATGAGCTCCTTATAAAGCTTCAACCTGTGCTAAAAAAAGTCGATCAGTCGACTGGTTGGGACCATTAGTCGACTGATACCACTGTTGTCGTGAGATAACGACTAGATCCACACTGGATAAGTCTAACGGATCCATCATCAGTCGACTGATCTTGACCATCAATTGACTGGTCAAGCCTCCACTGACTGCTGACCACAGCGGTCGAGTGAGACTCCATTCTGTGGCCAAAACACCGAGAATCGCCGATCGATCACAAGATCGGGCCGATCGCTTCCACCGATCATTGCCCATCCGTGGCAATGATCGCTAGGCCACTTTCCCGCAATCAAACCCTAGTTGACTCAGGCCAGTCGACTGCCACATGGCACCAGTCAACTGACACACCTCAAACATGAGGTTTTAGCCCAAGTATGGTTCCCTCATACTTGCTAGACCAACCTTAGCCTAGACCTAAGCCTTCTAGCCACCTCCATCAGCCTCACGCCTCTCGGATCCCTCCAAGTCATCCATGACTTGTTCATCCATCGCGCTAGCCTTCAGGTGCTTCCATCGACTATGTCACGCTAATGATGTCTACACCGCCAAGGCACATTGGACTTACGCCGCCAAGACTCCACTTGGACTTTACACCGCCAACCATTGGACTTATGCTGCCAAGACTTCACCCTTGGACTTTACGCCACCAATATCAAACCCCTTGGACTTCTCAAATGCCAAGACTCAAGCTTGGACTTTCCCTTGCCAACCCATGTTGGACTTTCTGTAGGATCGATGAAGTGAAGTGTTGGCCGACTAGAGGGGGGGTGAATAGCCCTCTTTCGTTCAATGACGTAATTCGCTTGTCTACAAATATAATTAGCACAATGGAAAATAAAACTAAACAAGCAAATTAAAGCAACAAGAATAAAACTAATGCTAAAACCAAGTCATAACGTGGTTCACGGCTACACCGCTAATCCACGATCCCGATTCGTCCAAGGTGAATCACTCCTTTGCCAAATCCACTAGATCTCTCCTTTGCACCAAGCTAGGTGGAGGTAACCTCTTTACAATCCCTCTTCTTACAATATAATAATAGCAAGTAAGAAGAGTGGGAATACTTTAGGGCACTTTGGGAGAAGATTAGAGCATGAACATTTTTCCCCCAAAGCCCCACACCCTTCCTCTTTATAGAGGAAGAGGGTTTCTTCCAGTTGACATAGGAGCAGTCGACTGATGTCCCTATCAGTCGACTGGTCCTATAGTCGTTGCCCAATAACGACTGCTTTCCACATTGAATTTCATCCAACAGTACCGGCATCAGTCGACTGATATTGCCATCAGTCGATTGATGCTCGATCAGTCGAGTGCTCGTGAGCTTGACTCCATTCTGTGCTTGAAACACTTGCGACCAGTCGACTGGTGCCTTCATCAGTCGACTGGTGGTCTCGTAGTCGACTGCCAATCCATGGCAGTCAACTATTGGCACTTGAACCGGACTCGAACACTAGTCGAGTCACAGTCGACTTAGAGTAGTCGACTACCATAATATGGTAGTCAACTGATGTCGAGAAATCCCATCCGACACTTAGCCAAATGGACAAGTTTCACCTAAGAGCACTACCCCTTCCTGGGTTACATTCGCTCACTCTCATCCCTCGGAGTCTCTCGCCTTTGAAGTTATCTTTGTCCGGCCACGTCCCTCGGATGCGCCAAGTGCACGGCTCTGCAGCGCCATCCTTCGCATCTCGCCCTGAAGTCTACTTCCTCCGGCTTCACTCCAAGCTCCTCGTCCGGCGGTCCCTCGGATGCTCCAAGCACATGACTTCTGCAAAGCTATCCTTCACCGACTCAAGGACCGAGTCATGAGAGGTGACACTCGCCAAGGCTCCATGTGCGAATTACTAAGCCCTACAAGACTCCAACGCACATATCAAATAATAACACCCTAACTTAAACCCTTTGCCACACACATCAAAACCATATCAAGGATTGATTGCACTAACACTTTCCATGCCAAATACTCAAGACTTGGACTTTCCATGCCAACCCATGTTGGACTTTCCATTGCCAAGACCCATGCTTGGACTTTCCTTGCCAACCCATGTTGGACTTTCCATTGTCAAGACCCATGCTTGGACTTTCCCAAATGCCAAGTGTCCCACTTGAACTTTCCATGCCAAGTACCCAAGACTTGGACTTTCCCATGACAATCACATTGTCATATGTTTTTATCGAACATCAAAACATCTCTCGTGTCAAGCTCGAGTCCTGGTCAATCGTGACCTGGGCCGATTGCACCAACAATCTTCCCCTTTTTGTTGTTTGACAAAAACCAAACAAACCATTGAGTTAGACCATCTAACTCAAACCAATCATCCCCATCAATTTTCCTAATTGATGTCATTCTCCCAATAAGTTCTCCCCCAAAACATTCTCTCCCTTTTTGACTAACATCAAAAAGGTTCTCTCCAAGGAGGTCAATGTCTCATGTCCCAATGAAATCTTACAATCTCCCCCTTGGTCCAAGAATACCTAGGATGCCTACCATCTTCCTAGTGATAAGTCCCATATCACTCAAGAGAGGCAATCCTATACACTCTCCCAATTTCCAAATTGGGTATCTCAAAATCTCATTTTCCCCCTCATGAGGAAAAATAACTATCCATCATCCCATGATGGATACCTCCCCCTAAAGGCTTACTCCCCCTTGACCATTGCACCAGCAATGTCCTTGGGAAGTCCCTAAGCCAATAGGAACTTTAAACCATCAAAAATAAGGTTCAAAGTTCAAACATGAACTCTCCACACCTTAAATTTGATATATCACCCTAACACCTCTCCTAATCCATATCCAATGGATTTTCACCCTTTATAATGCTTTCCAAAGCATATCCTAGGGTTAAGAGTGGTTAGGGACCTTTACCGTGGCTGAAATCGGGCTAAACAATCTTGTTTTTCCTGAAATCAGCATTGGCAGTCGACTCTATCAGTTACTTGTTGACTGTCAGTCACATCAGTCGACTGCCACCTAGGGTAGTCGACCGATAACTGAAATTTTAGAATTTCAGTTATCAGAAATGAAATTTTGAAAATCATAAATAATTATATGTAATTCAAAAAATCATGAAATTTCATACGTATATTACTTATAGTCAATACAATGGGTGAAAAATGATAGAAAAATATTTTACCCATAAAATATCAAAATTGATACAAAATCCAAAAGTGAATAAAAACTTCAAAGTTTTAGCTCACTTTGTATCAATCTCATCAATGATGATTGCTATCAAAAGATAGACTTCACCAAGGTTTTTCAAAAAGATTTTAAAATGTATTCAAAACATTATTTTGGATCATATTCCTTGGGCTCAATGTACATGACTTGTATACAAGCTTTCCTAATGATCCACCTTTGAATTAAGATGAGTTTTAGTTCATCTAGATGCAAAAACTATGCACCTTAAACTCAACACATATCCTAGCATCTCACATCTATCTAGAGTGTATAAAAACACATACATGTCAATGTGATGTGAGATGTGAGTTTTGTTCTCCCTAATCTAGGATTTCATGCATTTTTCTAAGGTAACTCTACTTGATTCCCTTATAAATGAGACTCCAAGTCATGTCATTATCCTTAAATCAATTTTAGTCAAATTAAATGCATGAAATGATCATAGCATAATGATAGCAATAATTAAACATGACCAATGATCATGATGTCATGACATATGATTAAATTTAAAAACACATAACATTTAATCCTTGATCCTAAATATAATCATGACATATAAATGATAGAAATAAGCATGATGTCATGACATGTCATATGACAATCAAAGCATGTCATATAAAATGTATAGGTATAATAATACCTAAATTTTAATATTAATTGTCATTTGATATAATTAAATATATTTTGCCATATTATCACTTTTCTCCCTAGTGTGCAAAAAATCCAAAATGACACACTATGACTTCTAATCCTAAATTGTGCAATTTAATTTATTTTTCATAATTTCAAAAATGTATTGGCACATCCTAAAATCTTTTAGGATCAAAGATCAAATCTATTTCCAAGATATCCATAACCTTGAAAACTACCTAAAGTGCCACCTTTACCATGGTTGAGTTAACTACCCATCAAATCAAGGTTGGCACACCCTAAACCCATCTAGCGTGAATCAATCACGCTCTTAGGAACCCAAAACCTATTTGGGCTCCTAGGATTTACTAGGTATTCCTTAGAGATGACCTCCCTAGATACCCTCCTAATGACCCTCCTAGGCTTGCTAGCCTTGGCCATTGTGGTCTTACCTAGGTTGACTCTAGGGGTAACTTCCCTTGCAACCTTCTTAGTGGCTTCCCTATGTTTCCTTGACACCCTAGCCACTAGGCACACACCATGGTCAACTCTAGGGATGACTTCCCTATTAACTTTGGTCTTCCTAGACCTAGTTTGTGTTCCATAATCAAATGGAACACTATGATAAGCCACCTTAGGCTTAGGTTTGTGACCCAAACCTTTCTTGCCCTTGGTTGACTTTTGTTTCTTAGGTCCTAGATATTGACTTTGAGATCTAGACCCTTGACTTTGACCATTTGACCCTTTTATTTTATTTTGCATAATTTTAAGGGTCTTATCAAGTTTCTCAAGCCTTGACCTCAAAGCTTGGTTCTCTAATTCTAATTGTCCAATTTTTGAATTTTGATTTGGTCTTTGGATATTATCCTTAATTCTAGGGATATGCCTAATCCATTTAGGGTTAAAACCTAGATGATCCTCAATTTTTCTAATAGATGCCTTAGGTAAAATATTTTTAGGGACATTAGTCCCAAATTTCTCCTTATTCCTAAGGTTGACTTTCTTGGCTCCTAAACAATATTCATTATTTCTAGCATGCTTTTCATGATAAATGGAAACATTATTAACATAACTCCTAGCATGATTTTGCTTATTATTTAACAAAAGAGCATTATTTAGATATACCTTAGGGTTTGCCTTAGAGGCTCCCCCTACTTGTGATGCTCCCCTTGGAGTCTTCTTCTCCCCCTTTGGGCATTGATTCCGATAGTGTCCCGGTTGCCGACATTTGAAGCAAATCACTTACTCCTTGCTCTTTATTGTTGGGGAACCGACATCCTTTGATTTTTCTTGAGGTTTTGGTGCCAAAGGAGCTTTTCTTACTCTCTTTGGGCATTTGCTCTTGTAATGCCCACTTTCCCTACACTCAAAGCAAATTATATGTTTTTTATTTAAAACCAAATTGCTTGAGTTACCTAGGTCGATGGTGACCAAATTTTGAGCTTCTTCATCTTGACCGGATGTTTAGGCTACCTCTTGATTCGGCATGGAATGAGATCTAACTTCCTCCCCCTCAATCATAGAGGTGGAGGTTTCTTCTAATTCTTCCACCTTCTCTTCCACTGATCCGGAAGTTGATTTCCTCTCAACTTCCGACTCCTCACTCTCTTGTGAGGATGATGATGATTCTTCCTCGGCTTCTTGCTCTTCTTGAGCCGATGAAGATTCTTCTTCTTCTACTTGTGCCAAGTGAGACTTCTCATGAAACTTGGCCAATTTGTCCCATAGCTCCTTGGCGTCAAGATATTCAGCTAGCCTAGACAACACATCATTAGGTATCAAATCTTCTAAAAGATTTGTTACCTTGGCTTCGGTCTTGAATTTTTGCCGTTGTTCTTGAGTCCATTTCTTCAACTTGAGGACTTGTCCCTTCTTATCCCTAGGAGGTTCAAAGCCTTCTACGAGGATGAACCAATCCTCTATGTCCATCATCAAGAATGTCTCCATTCTTGCTCTCCACGCCGGAAAATCTTCTCGGTCGTATGGTGGTGGAGTGTTGATGTCCCATCCAAGCTTGTCTTGGAATTCCATCTTCACCCTCTAGCATGCTCCCATAGTTGTTAAACTTCAAGAATGGCCTCACTTTGATACCACTTGTAGGGGATCCTTAGAAGCTAGAGGGGGGGGGGGGTGAATAGCTCATTTTCGTAGCGTGATGGATTTCGTTTCGCGTTTGTCTCTACAAAACTCATTAGCGCAGCAGAATATAGATAATAATAACAATAACGAAATAGACAATCACACGAACACAAGCATAAAACGTGGTTCAGAACCGAATGGTTCATACTCTACGGATCGAGCTCTAAAGAGCTCTAGCGATGCCACAAACACCACTAAGCAATAAACTCCTTCTCGACAATACGTCAGAGGTGGAGAAACCTCTTACAACAGTTTACAACAATAAACTAAATACAACAAGTAATTATAATGAAATACAATGCAATCCAAGTAAAGAAAACACTTTATGAATGCCTTTGGATTGCTTGCTTTTGATTGCTTGAAGAATGGTCTTGGAGACCCTGATTTGCAACAACAAATCACCCCAAGGATGCTCAAGAACTGTTGGCATTTTCCCCCTCCACGAGCTCCATTTAAAGCTTCAACATGTGCTAGAAATCGCCGATCAGTCGACTGCTCGGGACCATCAGTCGACTGATGCCACTGTTGTCATGAGACAATAGCTAGATCCACACTGGAAAGATCCAACGGATACATCATCAGTCGACTGATGAAGCCTCCACTCGACTGCTAACCCCAGTAGTCGAGTCAGACTCTATTCTGTGCCCGAAAAAATGAGCACCAGTCGACTGATCACACGATCAGTCGACTGCTCACCTCTGCCAATCGATTGCTATGACACTTCCCGCAGTCAAACCCTAGTTGACTCACACCAGTTGACTGTCATATGACACCAGTCGACTGGCACACCTCAAACATGAGGTTTTAACCCAAGTATGGTTTCCCCATACTTGCTAGACCACCCTTAGCCTAGACCTAAGCCTTCTAGCCACCTCCATCAGCCTTACGCCTCTCGGATCCCTCCAAGTCATCCATGACTTGTTCATCTATTGCACTAGCCTTCAGGTGCTTCCATCGGCTATGTCATGCTAATGGTGTCTACATCGCCAAGGCACATTTGACTTACGCTGCCAAGACTCTACTTGGACTTTATGCCGTCAACCATTGGACTTATGCTGCCAAGACTCCCGCTTGGACTTTACACCGCCAATATCAAACTCCTTAGACTTTCTCAAATGCTAAGACGCAAGCTTGGACTTTCCCTTGCCAACCCATGATGGACTTTCCATGCCAAGTACTAAAGACTTGGACTTTCCATGCCAACCCATGTTGTACTTTCCATTGCCAAGACCCATGCTTGGACTTTCCTTGCCAACCCATGTTGGACTTTCCATTGCCAAGACCCATGCTTGGACTTTCCCAAATGCCAAGTGTCCCACTTGCACTTTCCATGCCAATTACCCAAGACTTGGACTTTCCCATGATAATCACATTGTCATATGTTTTTGTCGAACATCAAAACATCTCTCGAGTCCTGGTCAATCATGACCTGGGCCGATTGCACCAACATCTATAACATAAGTACCAAAAGGTTGAAGTCAAATGAGTTGAACCAAACCTATCTCTGACATTGTCATTTAAGTCACATAAATGAGAGTCGCTTATCCCAGCTCCATAAGGATGGGTTGCTGGACTCATTTGATTTTGAATCATATGAGACATACGAGTCTTGCCTTCTAGGCAAGATGACCAAGACTCCCTTTAGTGGACACAGCGAAAGAGCAACAGACTTGTTAGGACTTATATATAGTGATGTGTGTAACCCTTTCAATGTTGCTGCTAGAGGTGATTATAGGTACTTCATTACATTTACTGATGACTTTAGTAGATATGATTATGTGTATCTGATGACACATAAGTCAGAATCCTTTGAAAAGTTCAAAGAATTCAAGAATGAAGTATAAAACCAACTTGGCAAGAGTATTAAGATACTTCGATCAGATCAAGGTGGTGAATACCTTAGCCATGAGTTTTGTGACTATCTAGTTGAGTGTGAGATTTTATCCCAACTCACTCCTCCTGGAACACCACAGTGGAATGGTGTATCCGAAAGGAGGAATCGTACCCTATTAGATATGGTACAATCTATGATGAGTCACACAGATCTTTCTATATCCTTTTGAGGATATGCTCTAGACACAGCAACCTTCACACTTAATCGTGTTCCATCCAAAGCTGTGATAAAGACACCATATACGATATGGACAGGAAAAAATCCCAAGATGTCTTATAAGGATTTGGGGTTATGAGGCTTACGTTCGACGTCAAGTCTCAGATAAACTGGGACCCAAATTCGATAAGTGTTATTTTGTTGGATATCCCAAGGAAACGAAGGGATATTACTTCTACATTCTCAGTCAGCACAAAGTGTTTGTGGCAAAGACTGGGGTATTTCTAGAAAGGGACTTTGTTTCTAGAAAAACTAGTGGGAGTACGTTTGATCTTGAAGAAATTCAAGATATGGACCATAGCACTGAGGCCGAGATGGAGGTTGAACAGGAACAACAAAGTGTTGTGGGTGATGAGATTGTTGCACAAAGAGTTGTGGAACAACAACTTATTCAGGTAGACCTACCTCTTCGCAGGTTTGATAGGGTACGTCGTCAGCCTGAGAGATACTCATTTCTTTTATCTGACCATAATGATGTTATGCTTGTTGAGAATGAGTCTACCTCCTATCAGGAAGCTGTGATGAGCCCAGATTTTGAGAAATGGCTAGAGGTCATGAGATCTGAGATGGAATCCATGTACACCAACCAAGTATGTACTTTGGTTAATCCACCTGAAGGCATCAAACCCATTGAGTGTAAGTGGGTCTTTAAGAGAAAGACTGACATGGATGGACTTACGCATACCTATAAGGGCTGATTGGTAGCTAAAGGTTTCAAGCAAATTCATGGTATTGACTATGATGAAACCTTTTCTCCAGTTGTGATGTTTAAGTCAATTCGGATCATGCTTGCTATTATAGCGTACCACGATTATGAGATCTGTCAGATGGATGTCAAAACTGCATTTCTAAATGAAAACTTGCTCGAGGATGTGTACATGACACAACCTGAGGGTTTTGAAGATCCATAGCATACTGACAAAGTATGCAAGCTGCAAAGGTCCATTTATGGGCTAAAGCAAGCTTCTCGGAGCTGGAATCTTTGATTCGATGATGCGATCAAACAATTTGGTTTCATCAAGAATGAAGATGAACCCTGTGTCTACAAGAGGGTTAATGGGAATACAGTTGTCTTTCTTGTATTGTATGTGGATAACATACTACTCATTGGGAATGACATCCCTTCGCTACAGTCTGTGAAGACTTGGCTAGGGAAGTGTTTCTCAATGAAGGACTTAGGTGAAGCAGCCTGTATTCTAGGCATCAAGATATATAGAGATAGATCTAAGAGATTGCTTGGCCTAAGTCAGAGTATATATATTGACACGGTATTACTACAGTTTTCCATGTAGAATTCCAAGAAGGGACTTCTGTCGATGTCACATGGTGTGAGTCTTTCGAAGACTCAAAGTCCCTCTTCTAGAGAGGAGAGAGACCGCATGGATAAGATCCCTTATGCATCTGCCATAGGATCTACCATATATACCATGCTATGTACTCATCCTAATGTCTTGTATGCTTTGAGCATGACAAGCAGATACTAGTTAGATCTAGGTGAGAGTCACTGGATAGCGGTCAAGAATATTCTTAAGTACTTGAGAAGGACTAAAGAATATTTCTTGATATTTGGAGGTGATGGGGAACTAGCTATAAAGGGTTACAGTGATGCCAGCTTCCAAACTGACAAGGATGATTATAGATCACAGTCAGGGTTCGTGTTTTACTTGAATGGTGGCGCTGTGAGCTGGAAGAGTTCGAAGCAGGACACAGTTGCTGATTCTAAAACAGAGGCCGAGTATATTGCTACATCAGAGGTAGCAAAGGAGGCAGTTTGGATCTGCAAGTTCATTATCGAGCTTGGGGTGGTTCCTAGCATAGCGGATCCCATAGAGCTCTATTGTGACAACAATGGAGCGATTGCGCAGGCTAAGGAACCTCGCTCACACCAGCGGACTAAACACATACTACGACGCTTCCATTTCATTCGAGAGATTATCGATAGAGGAGATGTGAAGATTTGCAGAGTAGCCACAGAGACTAACGTCACAGATCCCTTGACCAAGGCTTTGGCACAGAAAAAGCATGATGGTCACACTAGGTCATTGGGTATTAGATACTACAGTGATTGGCACTAGTGCTAGTGGAAGATTGTTAGTGAAAGCCCTAGAGCCGATCATGTGATGATTGTTGTATGAACTTGTTGTATTATATTCCTATATATATATATAAAGACATTTCTTTATGGTTATTATACTTACTTGTATTGGTGCTAAATAACTAAGTATAATAGCGTCCTTGAGTAGAAGGTTCTTATCTATATCAATCGATTGGCTGAATCGATAATGAGATGATATAGAGAATACTATTTTTAATTATTCCTAGTCAAGTATTAATATTCAGGGATAATGTTAATGCAAAGAGACTAGCATGTAGGTCAACTCGATGACTTGATCTCACAAGTCATGGATATGAGATATCAAGTTGACACATGAGTATGCATTGGAGAATGTATACTGAATGACCCGTCATGAGAAAGTATCATGGATCGTTATATGAGTGTCATATACTTTCTCATGTGACTATTAGTATGACTATTAGTCCTTGGACATGAAGTCACCATGGTTCCCTACACAAGGAGTTGCATACTTTGGCTTCATCAAACGTCACTCGTAAATGGGTGGACTATAAAGGCGATTACTGGGTATGTAACAAATTATACGGAGGAATGTGAGTGATGTAGATGGGATCTATCACTCCTATATGACGGGAGTGATATCATGATTCTTGATAGAGTGAGACCACTAAGTGCATAACCTTGCCCAAATGAGTCAATATGAGATATTGAGCTCATTTGATTAGAGTGAGTCTACTTGGAGTTCAAGATATAGATTGTTCAGAGTATGACATAGTCTATGCCTCAATTAATCAATCTAGATATCAAGGATAAAGGGGCATTGCCACATATTGTGAGAATCACAATTGGTAGTCACAAAGGTGATGTTGGATCTCAACATTCTTATAACTTGGGTAGCAATGATGTGTTGCTAGATACCGCTCATTGCTTATGTTTCTTAATCGGTTTAGGAGCATTGCCAACGTTACAAGAACCTATAGGGTCACACACAAAGGACAATTAGATAAAGATTAGGTTCATATGATGGACCAAGAGGATTAGGTTCATGTGATGAACCAAATTGGATTAAGAGTAATTCAAATTAGACTAATTGAGTTGGACTCAATTTGATTCAAGTGTTGAATGAGTCTAATTTAGATTTGATTCATTGAGTCAATTTAAACTAATGAATAGAGATTCATTAAATTAAATTGACTTGAATCAAAGGTTAGATTTGATCAACTATGGGAGATAAGAGGTCAAATTTGACTTGACTTGAGAGGGAAGATGAAGGGTCAAGTTTGACTTGACCAATTACCACGTCATTGTGACTTGGCATGGGGCCGGCCAATGATGATGTTCCACATCATCATGGACACATTATAGTGCGCCACCTCATGAGGAAGACCAAGAGCCATGACTCTTGGTATTACATGGAGGTTTTTAATCCCCATTAAGTGGCCGGCCAAACTAATGAAGGAGTAAATGTGGTGAATTGATTTCATCTTCTTCCTCTTCTCTTCTCCTCTCTTGCTCTCTCCCTCTCCTCCATTACCGTGAGCTTCTATGAGTGCTAGCACACTCTAAATTGTTCTCTCCACCTTTTGTCCGTGTGGATACGTATAGAAGAGTGTACATTTGACACTCTACGAGATCCGACAAACCGTTTGGACGAGCGGGATAAGCGAAGGACATCGCTACAAGGGTAACGCTCTTACCATGTAGATCTAAGGTAGATCTAGCATTTCTAAACATGTACATGTGTTATATATTTTAATTTATCTTCGCACGAATCCGTGGCCGACTTTCGAGATTTCCGCAATGCAAAAAGCAGTTTTTGCCGCTCGGATAGTCCAACAGCAGTTCATGCTGAACACTTGCTAGACTGGAATGATTAATTAATATAATTTTTTTTACCTATTTAATTTTTGAGAAAATCTTCATTTTAATTTTTGGAAAGTGTTGTTTTTTGTTAAGTGCTTCTTGATTAAAAATCACAGTTACGAAGACCATAAACAATTTCTAGTTCAGATCAATAGTGAAAAATAAAACCTACTTATAAAAATTAATGATAAATATTTATATGAAAATCAAGTAAAGTAATTAACTTGCAATTATATTTTAAATGAAAGATCTTAAAGTTTTTCCGATGCATATAAGACAGAATTACTTTTGATGTATATGCATAACACTAGCATTTTAACCTTTTGAAATATAGATGAAATTGATCGCGTGTTAATTTGAAAATTGATCTTATTTTGAATTTTTGTTTTTGCGCGTTTGATCCATAAACTAATTTGATTGGGAGAGAATTAAATTTTATTAAAAAAATCCAATCAATAATCAAAGTAATTAAATTTATATTAATGACAATAATAAAACAATAAAAGATAATATTTTGCTGCTATTATCATTCCATACCTCATGTAATCTTTCCTTTATTGTTGTAAACATATATATAAAAAAGGCCTTTGACTCTAAGTAAGAGATCAAAAAATGTTTATTTTTCTATTTCTTTTTGAGCTTTTACATGATATCAGAGTTATTATTATTTTTTTTATCGTATGTCAATTTCTTCTGTTAGTAACGAATGACCACTAAGGGGCATGTAGGACCATTGGTGACCGCTAGAGGGGGGGAGGGGGGAGGAGGGTGAATAGCACGTTCGTGCTTCGCTTGATGGATTTTGATCACGTTATTCTTTACAATTCTTGTTAACGCAGTGGAAATATGAAATACAATACAAATATGAAGACGAATACACGATCACACAAAATATGCAAGGATATACGTAGTTCGGAACCTTAGGGTTCCTACTCCACGGGGTGAGCTCAACGAGCTCGAGTGATGAACACACCATTACTAAAACTCCTTCTCGACAACAAGTCGGAGGTGGAGAAACCACGTACAAGTGATTACAAAATTAATACAATGAAATGCAACAAATACACTGCGTAATACACAAAAATAAGTAAAGAACACTTTACACAAGAACTTTGGATTGCTTGTTTGTTGCTTGCTTTGGATTGGTCTTGAAGGTCTGGATTACAACAGCAATTTCCCTCCAAAATTGCCCCATCAATCATTGCCAAATCCCTCTCCACGAGCTGCTTTTATAACCTGTATTTGGATTGGAATTTGCCTAACGGTCGACTGATTGCGACCATCAGTCGACTGCTCATGTAGCTGTTGTCTCACAATGGCCCGAGCCACATCGGATAAGTTCCAATGGATAGACCATCAGTCGATTGATCATATCCATCAGTCGATTGATCGAGCCATCACTCGATTGTCAAACCCTAACAGTTGACTATGGAACTTATTGTGTCTGCGACATCGACCATAAGTCGACTGCCATACATAGCAGTCGACTGCTCAGGCCATCAGTCGACTGCCAAGGCCTTTTGCCGTAGTCGAAGGCCAGTCGACTCCCATCAGTTGACTGATCATACTACCAGTCGACTGATAACCTCATCCATGAGATTTAACACTAAGTATGATGCCCTCATACTTGCTAGACCACCCTTAGCCTAGACCTAAGCCTTCTAGCCACCTCCGTCAACCTCACACCTATCGGATCCCTCCAAGTCATCCATGACTTGTTCATCCATACGCTAGCCTTCATGTGCTTCCATCAGCTATTATCATGCTAATGTGGTCTACACCGCCAAGGCACATTTGAGCTTACGCTGCCAAGACTATCGCTTGAACTTTATGTCGCTAAACCATTGGACTTATGCTACCAAGACTCTCGCTTGGACTTTAAGCTGCCACTATCACCCCTTGGACTTTTCTTGCCAACCCATGTTGGACTTTCCATTTGCCAAGACTCAAGCTTGGACTTTTCCTTGTCAACCCATGCTGGACTTTCCAATTGCCAAGTACCCATAACTTAGACTTTCCCTTGCCAAGACTCATGCTTGGACTTTCTATGCCAAGACCCATGCTTGGACTTTCCATTTGCCATGACTCATGCTTGGACTTCTCATGCCAAGTACTCAAGACTTGGACTTACCATGACAATCACATTGTCATACTTTTTTGTTGAACATCAAAATACCGCTCGAGTCAAACTCGAGTTTGGTGAATGGTGACTTGGGCCGATTGCACCAATAATTTCTCCCTTTTTTATGTTTGACAAAAACCACAAACACCTTTGAGTTTGACCACCTAACTCAAATCTCCTTACTAATTCTCCCAAATTGCTAATTTCCAAATTCTCCAATTATCCCCCTTTTTGACATACATCAAAAATGTTTTCTCCAAGGGTGTCAATGTCTCATATCCTAATGAGATCTTACAATCTCCCCCTTGGTCCAAGAACATCTAAGATGCCTTCACTCTTCCTAGTGATAAGTCCCATATCACCAAAGAGAGACAATCCTCACTTCTCTAAAAACTTAAAAATTCTCTCCCTTATGAGGAAGAACACATTCATCATCCCATGATAGATAACCTCCCCCTAAAGGCTTGTTCCCCCTTGACCATTGCACCAACAATATCCTTGGAGAGTCCCTAAGCCTATAGGAACACTAAACCATCAAAATTAAGATAAAAAGTTCAACCTTGAACTTTCACACACCTTAAAATCGATACACACCCTAAACAATTCTCCTAATCCATATTCAATGAATTTTCACCCTTTCCAAAGCTCTCTAAAGCATATCCTAGGGTTAGTAGTAGTTAGGGTAGCCTAACATAGCTGAAACATGGGCTAAACAAACTTGTATATCCGAAATCAGCATTTACAGTCGACTCTTTCAGTCAACAGTCAACTGCCCTATGCATCAGTCGACTGCCTTCAAGTGGCAGTTGACTGATATTTGCAAAATGCAAAAATCAGAAATTAGAAATGATTTTCGAAAAATCATAAGTAATTATACATAACTTGAAAAATCACGAAATTTCATATGTATAATACTTATGTCAATCAATATGGGTGAAAAATATTTTATAATAAAATACCCATTAAAATGAGACATTGACACAAAGTTCAAAACCATTGAAAATTTTAATGTTTTGACCCTACTTTGTATCAACTCTATCAATGGTGATTGCTATCAAAAGATAGACTTCATCAAGGTTTTCTAAAATGATTTTAAAGTATTTTTGAACACCTATATTGGATCATGTTCAATGGACTCAATGCACATGACTTGCACATTAGTTTTCCCAATGATCTACTATGGTATAAGATGAGTTTGAGTTCATCTAGATGCAAAAACTATGCATCTTGAACTTAACTCATTTCCTAGCATCTCACATGTTTCTAGGGTATTTGAAAACACACACATGTCAATTTGATGTGATATGTGAGTTTTGTTCATCCTAAATTAAGGTCTCATGCATTCTCTAAGACAACACTATTTTATTTCTTTATGCATGGACTTCAAGCCATGCCATAGTCCTTAAATCAATTTTAAATAATGCATGAATGATCATGACATAAATGATAACTTATATAAGCATTGACAATAATCATGATGTCATGGCATATGATTAAATCTAAATACACATGACATAAAAGATAAGCCCTAAGCATAATCATGACATTTATATGATAAAGAATAAGAATGATGTCATGACATATTATATGACAATCAAGGCATGACAAATAAAATATAAAGGTATAATAATACCTAAATTTTAGTATTAATTGTCATTTGTTATTATTAAGTTCATTTTGCCATATAATCAATTATCCCCCAAGTGTGCCAAAAATCTAAAATGACACACCATGACTCTAAGACCAAACTTGTGTCAATTTGATTAGTTTATCAAACTTCTTAAATGATATTGGCACATCTTAAAATCTTTTAGGATATAAGATCAAACCACATTTCCAAGATACCCATAATCTTGAAAATGACCTAAAGTGTCATCTTTACCATTGTTAGGTTAACTACCTATCCACTCAAGGTTGACACATCCTAACCAATTTAGCGTGAATCAATCACGCTCCTAGGATCGCAATACCTATTTGAGCTCCTTGGATTTACTAGGTATTCCTTAGGGATAACTTCTCTAGATATCCTCCTAATGACCCTCCTAGGCTTGGTAGCCTTGGTCATTGTGGTTTTGCCTAGGTTAACTCTAGGGGTGACTCCCCTTGTAACCTTTTTAGTGGCCTCCCTAGGTTTCTTCGAAACCTTAGCCACTAGGCACCTACCATGGTCAACTCTAGGGATGACTTCTCTTGTGACCTTGGTTTTCCTAGACCTAGGTTTAGTTCCATAGTCAAATGGAACATTATGATATGTCTTCTTGGGGTTGGGTTTGTGACCCAAACCTTTCTTGTCCCTTGAAGGTTCTTGCTTCATAGGACCAAGATTTTGACCCCCTAGACCCTTGAGTTTGATTTTGTATATTTCTAAGGGTATTTTCAAGTTTTTCAAGCCTTGACCTCAAGGTTTGATTCTCTAACTCCAATATTTCTATTTTGGTGGGCCCATTATTTCTTTGAGTAGAGCCATTCTTTCTAGGCATATGTTGATCTTTCTTAGCATTAAAGCCTAAATGACTCTCTATCTTCTTAATTGTTTCCCTAGGTAGGATTGTTTTTGGGACATTAGTCCTAAATTTCTCCTTAGTTGAAAGGTTACAACTCTTAGCACCTAAACAATAAAATCTATTTCTAGCAAGCTTTTGTTCATAAGCAATAGCAATAAAATTCCTAGCATGCTTTTGCCTATTAATTAAGGAAGGAACATAATTAGAGGTTACTTTAGGGTTTGCCTTAGCTCCCCCTAGATGAGATGCTCCTTCTTGGCCCTTCTTCCTCTCCCTAGGGCATTGACTCATATAATGCCCTTTTTGATTGCACTTGAAGTAAATTACATGCTCCTTGCTCTTCTTAGTGAGGACACCGACATCCTCGACCTTTGGTACTGGTTGAGCCTTCTTGACCTTCTTAGGGCAGTTGCTCTTATAGTGCCCGGGTTCCCTACACTCAAAACATATTATATGATTTTTATTATTAACACATGTATTTGAGTTACGTAGGGTGGCGGTGGAATTTTGAGCTTTTTCAACTCTTCTGGATGTCGAAGGCTCTTTTTTTTGCTCCGACATGAAAATTGGCCTAATCTGCTCCCCCTCTATCCTAGAGGTGGAGGCTTCTCCTACTTCTTCCACATCCTCTTCCTCCTCGGATGTTGAACACTCCTCAAGCTTCGAATCCTCACTTTCTTATGAGGTTGAGTTTGCTTCTTCGGCCTCTTCATCCAATTGAGCCATGGATGGTTTTTCATGAAGCTTGACCAATTCATCCCATAGCTCCTTTGCATCCTAAAATTCACCTAATCTAGACAATAAATCATTAGGTAATGAATCTGTTGGTGCAACAATGCCCCAAGCATTTATATGTTTTGATATTTGGATAATCATCTAAGTTAGACAATACTTTGTGATCTAATTGTGAACGTGTTTAAGTGACAGGGAAATCCAAGTATGAAGACTTGGTAAAGGCAAAGTCCAAGTATGATCTTGGCAAGAGAAGTCAAAGGAAAAGGTTTGGCGGCGTAAGACCAAGCATGTAGTCTTGGCGGCGTTAAGTCCAAATGGACCTTGGCAAAGGAAGTCCAAAGGCAAGTCTTGGCAGCGTAAGTCCAAACATGTAGTTTTGGCGGCGTAAAGTCCAAGCGCACTTTGGCAAAGGGAAACCCAAGACATGACAAGACCGAAGGAAGCTCTTGGAAACAAAGCGCAAAGGATGAACAAGTCGCGGACTCGGAGGGATCCTGGAGGCGCAAGGCTTAAGGAAGAGCTAGAAGGTTGAGTCTAGGTCTAGGGAGTCAATTCAAGTATGAATTATTCATACTTGACGAGTATCAGTTGACTGATACGATGTATCACGATCGTTAGGTGCTCGATCGAGTCAGCCGAAAGTGACGAGCGATCAGCAATCGCCTAGTCTTGCCTGATCGATATCGCCATCACCGATGGGCACATAATGGAGTCTCACTCGATTCCGTGCGGCGATCACTCGACTGATCGCTTCATGAGTCGATTGATGAAGTGATCAGTCGACTGATCAGACAGCCGTTGGAAATAGCGGCTGCGTATCTTCGCGGATTTGCTTCGTCAGAAGCCGTTGGTTTCGACGACAGTCGACTGATGTTGTACATCCATCAACTGATCGTGGCCCAATGGGAAAAACATCTCTCTCTCTATAAAAAGAGGGCTTGTGGTGGTTGAGAGGGTTAATGCTTACTTTGTGATCATCCTTTCATGCCTCCACGAATTTTCCAAGCTTTCTAGTGTTTTAATTCCCCTCCTCCTCTCTAAACTTCATCTTCATCCTTTGTAAGAAGAGGAGGGTTGTTGTAAAAAGAAAGCTTCATAGTGAGATTGATTAGGGTTGATCTACCTTAAGGATCGCCATGGAGTTGGAGCGTTATCTCCGAACCACGTAAAGGATTTGTGTTAGCATTGTATTTTCATTTCCTTTATTATTGTTGTTTTTGTTTGTGCTTCCGCTAATCTTTTTGTAGAAACGAAAACATCTCTAGCTTCCAACGATCACCTACAAGTGGTATCAGAGCCCGGATCGCATCGAAAGATCTAACAATCAACAGGAGCAAGATGACTTTCCAAGAGGGGTATAGCACGGCGAGACCTCCATTCTTCGACGACAATAACTTCGGCTACTGGAAAGGTAGGATGGAATACTACCTTATGAACGATATTAAAAATTGGTTTAGCATTGTAGACGAATTCGAGAAGCCAGTCGATGAACACGGAGCACCCATACCGACCAAGGATTGGACGAGGGACATGACCAAGAAGGCTCAAGCCAACGCCAAAGCAACAACCACACTTCAATGTGGGTTGTCAAAAGAGCAACTAAGCAAGGTGGGGCCTTTTGAATCGGCGAAGGAGCTTTGGGAGAAGTTAATTGAGCTCAACGAGGGATCCAAGGAAACAAGAAGAGCCAAGAGAGATCTCTTAATAGGCCAACTCCAAAGCTTTGCCATGAAGACCAACGAAACCGTGAGTCAAATGCACGGTCGCTTCAAGGAAGTAGTCAATGGACTACATGTGATAGGTGAGAAGGTCGACAACTGAGACCTTGTGAGGTATGTACTCCAAGCTTTCCCTAGAACATCCTTATGGCCTTTAATGGTAGATGCCTATAAGGTCTCTATGGATCTTTCTTTGG
This sequence comes from Wurfbainia villosa, assembly GCA_025175895.1. Lineage (NCBI taxonomy): Eukaryota > Viridiplantae > Streptophyta > Magnoliopsida > Zingiberales > Zingiberaceae > Wurfbainia > Wurfbainia villosa. The sequence continues at coordinate 19,012,206 of CM046004.1, read as the reverse complement.
TCAAATTAGATGAGCTCTTTTGTGAATTTGAATTGCACGAGCAAGCTAATACTTCATCAAAAGAGAAAGGTATAGCTCTTTTTGTAGGGAAGAAGGACAAAAAGAAGAAGGAGAAGAAAGAAGTGTCTTCCTCATTCGAATCTGAGGAGGAATCATCAAGTAGCGACGACGAGCTATCGACTAGTGAGGTAGTTCACTATGTGAACAAGTTGTTAGGATCTTTGTAACGGCTAGAGGGGGGAGAATAGCGTTTCTTTGTTTGTAGATGGAATTCGATCTCGTTCGTGTCTACAATTTCGTTAGCGCAGCGGAATATAGATAATGATAACAATACCGAAATAGACAATTACACACGAACACAAGGATATAACGTGGTTGGGAACCGCACAGTTCCTACTCCACGGATCGAGCTCTACGAGCTCTAGTGATGCACACGCAACCACTAATAAACACTCCTTCTCGGAACAATCCGGAGATGGAGAAACCTCGTACAATAATGATTACAACAATAATCAAATGAATACAAGCAAATACAATGAAATACAAATGCAAGTAAAGGAAAAATACTTTACAAGAGCTTTGGATTGCTTGATCTTTGATTGCCTTGAACTAGCTTTGAAGGACTGGAAAGCACCAACTTCCCCCTTCAATTTCGCTCAAGAAAATCGCTATCTTTTCCTCCATCACGAGCTCCTTTTATAGCTTCAACCTGTGCTGGAAAAGGTCGATCAGTCGACTGATCGGGACCATCAGTCGACTGATCACACTGTTGCTGTGAGACAATGGTGTAATCCACGCTGGAAAGATCCAACGGCTAGGACATCGATCGATCATGAGCATCGGTCGATCGATGAGCCATCACTCGACCGTTCGCGGTCGAGTGAGACTCCATTCTGGCCGAAAATCCGAGCACCGACCGATGATCACGATCGATCATTTGCTCGAGCAATCAGTCGACTGCCCACCTCTGGCAGTCGACTGCTAGACCACTTCCCGCAGTCAAACCCTAGTTGACTTGGTCCAGTCGACTGCCACATGGCACCAGTCGACTGGCACACCTCAAACATGAGGTTTTAGCCCAAGTATGGTGCCCCCATACTTGCTAGACCACCCTTAGCCTAGACCTAAGCCTTCTAGCCACCTCCATCAGCCTCACGCCTCTCGGATCCCTCCAAGTCATCCATGACTTGTTCATCCATCGCGTTAGCCTTCAGGTGCTTCCATCGACTATGTCATGCTAACGGTGTCTACACCGCCAAGGCACATTGGACTTACGCCGCCAAGACTCCGCTTGGACTTTACGCCGCCAACCATTGGACTTATGCTGCCAAGACTCCCGCTTGGACTTTACGCAGCCAATATCAAACCCCTTGGACTTCTCATGCCAAGACTCAAGCTTGGACTTTCCCTTGCCAACCCATGTTAGACTTTTACATTGCCAAGACCCATGCTTGGACTTTTACATTGTTGCCAAGTGTCCCACTTGGACTTTTCATGCCAAGTACTCAAGACTTGGACTTTACCAAATGCCAAGTGTTCAACTCGGACTTCCCATGCCAAGTACCCATGACTTGGACTTTACCTTGACAATTTCATTGTCATATATTTTTGTCGAACATCAAAACATCATTCGAGTCAAACTCGAGTCCTGGTCAACCGTGACCTGGGCCGATTGCACCAACAATCTCCCCCTTTTTGATGTTTGACAAAAACCAAACCATTTGAGTTAGACGGCTAACTCAAGTCTCTTACCAATTATTCCAAATTGGTGATCCCAAATATCAAACAAATTCTCCCCCTTTTTGACATACATCAAAAGGTTATCTCTCCAAGGAGGTCAATGTCTCATGGCCCAATGAGATCTTACAATCTCCCCCTTTGTCCAAAAATACCTAGGATGCCTACTATCTTCTTAGTGATAAGCCTCATATCACTCAAGAGAGACAATCCTGTACACTCTCTCAATTTCCAAACTGGGTTTCTAAAAATCCATCAATTTTCCAAATTGATAACATTTTCTCCTTGGATACCTCCCCCTAAAGGCTTGCTCCCCCTTGACCATTGCGCCAACAATGTCCTTGGGAAGTCCCTAAGCCAATAGGAACTCTAAATCATCAAAGTTAAGGTTAGACATTCAACATTGAACTTTCTAACACCTTGAAATTGATACATACCCTAAACACCTCTCTTAATCCATATCCAGTGGATTTTCACCCTTCATCATGCTTCCCAAAGCATATCCTAGGGTTAGGAGTGGTTAGGGAACTTAACCGCAGCTGAAATCGGGTTAAGCAACTTTGGTAACCCCGAAATCAGGCTATCGACGACTGTTACTACTACGATCGATGTGTCCATCGATCGGCACGCGCAACATGATCGAGTGACAACTGTAGCAATGAGTCCAACGCTTCCCATCACCGATCCGTAGAGGCAATGATCGATAATCAAAACCTGATTTTCAGAAATCAGACTTGACTTTTGGAAATTCATAAGTAACTCTACGTAAATCAAAAAATCATGAAACTTGATACGTATATTACTTATCACACATACAATCAGTGAAAAATTTTGAAAAAATATTTTTACCATTGAAATGGGAGATTGGTACAAAGTTCAAAACTATTAAAAACTTTAAAGTTTTTGATCCACTTTGTATCAACTTCTACAATGATGATGGCTATCAAAAGATAAATTTCACCAAGGTTTTCTAACTAGATTTTAAAATGTTTTTGAAAATCTATTTTGAACCATAATTTATTGGCTAAATATACATAACTTGTATATTAGCTTTCCTTATGATTCTTGGTGATAATTAAAATAAGTTTGAGTACATCTAGATGCACTACCTGTGCACCTTGAACCTAACTTATTATCCTAGCATCTCACATGTATCTAGGGTGTATAAATACACATACATGTCAATGTGATGTGAGATGTGGGTTTTGATTCATTTTATCTAGGGTTTCATGCATTTCCTAGGCAACCCTACTTGATTCCCTTATAAATGAGACTTCAAGTCATGCCATTTTCCTTAAATCAATGTTCAATCAAATTAATGCATGAAATGATCATGGCATAGTGATAGCAAAATAAAAACATGACCAATGATCATGATGTCATGGCATATGATGAAATTTAAGAACACATGACATCTAAAATAATCCTAAACAATGACATGACATGTTATATGATAAAATGCAATTTCACGTCATAATATATCAACTTTCATAAGCCAACACAATAATACAAATACTCATCCAAATACACAAGATTGTCACAAACAGAGATTTCATTTAATCTAAAAGATTTCAGTCTTTTACATTCAAAATGGAGATTGGATATGCTCAATCTCACTACAAAAACTGAAAACCAAAGAAAATCTAACATCCTCTATATCTAGTCATCTGCAGGAGGTGGCGGTGGAAGAGGCTGCTGACTCAACGTCCAGGCCCGCATCATCTCAAACATATCGAGCTGACGCTGCTCGATGCGGCTCTGGGACTCCTCCATCCGATCAAGACGTGCACCGAAAGATGCTTGGCCTGCTAAGATCTCTGACAGCCTAGAGTCAATCGTCTGCTGATAGTCACGGAATCAACTCCGGTAGCCACGACGATCGATGGACCCACCGATGATCATCGGTGGCGGTGATCCTCCTCATCAGCGGCGTCTACATCCTCATAGTCCTCTGCCGCATCTTTGGAGTGCAGGAGGAGGCTCTCGTGCTGGGTGGTGGTCGAGGCGCCAACTCCATCTGTCCAGGCCCCATCCGTAGCTTCGCTAATGAGAAGTTGCGAATCGATATGCAGTCATACACCTCAGAGAGCGCTCTCAGAGAACCCCTGTGAATGTTAATGCCTACGGACTCTAGCCATGCTGTGATAAGGTGACCATATGGCATATGCACTTTCCCTTGTACAAGGGAAATGAAATGCACTATGCAATAAAACATATTTAATGCAAAGTTTATGTCTAACCTATTACGCATGGTATATAGTAGAAAGAGATGGGGAGGCCGAATCTTGGCCAGACCCCGAGTGACGATAGGAAGAAAACACCCAACAATGACCTTGTAGAGTACATTGTCAGGTGTAGACAACTCACTGATAGGGAATAAGTTCTGGGCCGGTGGACGAGGATGACCAAAAATATGCTCATGCATGGATTCTAAAGAAATATGGTCAAATGGCTCGGGCAAAGGAGCATCAAAGGTGGGGTAAAAGATGAAGGTGTCATCTGATGGCTTACACTCGAGAAACTCCTGCAGTATCGCAGGAGTGAACTCTAAATCGCGTTTTGCAACGCGAGTAGTGTAGGTAGGGCTATCGTCTACCTTCTTTAGGTTCTGATAAAATTCCTTAAGAAGGTCATCGTTAATAGGATGGGTGCATAAGACAATTTTCATGAGATGATAGTATGCAAATAAGTCCATGATATCACTACAGTAGCGATTGAAAAAGTCCCTATCGATGTACCTAACCAACATAGGTTGGTACAATCGAGATTCACCCTCTGGTGGATCATGCCTACGGGCTCTCCTATTATGAATGCAATGTAATGATATGACATGCAAGGACAATAATACATGATTAGATAGAACTAAATTACAATAGGAAAGAAAATTAGGGTTTTGGGTAAGAAGAGTTTTACTTAGGTGCCATTTGGAGGTGCGACGATGGGATGCTCAGATATCGCTGAGGGGGTCGTCGGAGGACTCAAACGTCGGAACCCTAATCGGAAAACAAGGAAACAAACCCTAGAACGAGTGAACTAAAGCTTGAAATAAGTGAAAAAATGCAAGAGAAGGGGCTTATCTATCAAACCTAAAAGCTTGGGCGGCTGGCACGTCCGAAAGGGTTGGTCGGAGAAAGGGAAGGCGATCGGAGAGGAGAGGAAAATTGAAGACGCGTCGCGTGAAGATGCCGAACCCTAGCGGTTCGGCATTATAAAATCGCGATGCAGTCGACTGATGTGCATCATCAGTCGACTGATCGCGGTTTATTAGCAGGTTTACCGAGCCGGCAGTCGACTGGTGTTGTCACCACTCGACTGATGCACGAGCACTCGACTGATGCCCCTCAGCCTCGGTGAACAGTACCATCAGTCGACTGATGTATCCCATCAGTCGACTGATGTTCAAGCAGTCGAGTCCTGGCGCCAAAGACTCATTCGGCGATCGTGTCGCTACACTGATATGATCGATCGATTGATAAGCGTATCGATCGATATCTGATTTCTGCGAAATTGATTTCTTCATCTAAATTATTCCATTTTATCATGTTTAATCTTGTATATCGAACATATTGATGTTACACTTATATTCATGTATTCGTTAATGTATTTTAATGTTTTATTCCATTTTGGCAAACATTAACACCCAATGATTTCCAAATCCTAACATCTCACCCTTTCTAAGTGTTGAAATACACAATCAAGGTAAAAGACTTGTTTTGTGAGATGCAATCCATCCTAGACATTCCTTCCATGCAAACACATGGTGAAATATATGAAGCATGGTAAGTACAAGACATCAAGTTGTGTGGCACTTGAGTATCACTCTAGATGTTACGTTTACATCTTAAACACACTTTTCTTGATACATGAACTTCTAAAGTGTGCCAAAAATCAAAGTTACACACTATGACCTCTAAATCTAGATTGTGCCAATTTTATTGATTTTCATGTTTTCAAGAAATATATTGACACATCCTAAAATCCTTTAGGATTAAGGCTCAAATGTATTTCCAAGGTAACCATAACCTTGAAAATATCCTAAAGTGCCACCTTTATCATGGTTGAGTTAACTACCCATCCAATCAAGGTTGGCACACCCTAACCCCATCTAGCGTGAATCAATCACGCTCTTAAGAACCCAAAACCTATTTGAGCTCCTAGGGTTAATTAAGTATTCCTTAGGGATAACCTCCCTAGATACCTTCCTAATGACCCTCCTAGGCTTATTAGCCTTGGTCATTTTGGTCTTATCTAGGTTGACTCTAGGGGTAACTCCCCTTGCAACCTTCTTAGTGATCACCCTAGGTTTCCTAGAAACCTTAGCCACTAGGCACAAACTATGGTTACTCTTAGGGATAGCTTCCCTAGTAACTTTGGTCTTCTTAGACTTAGTTTGTGTTCCATAATCAAATGGAAAACTATGTTAAGCCACCTTAAGCTTAGGTTTGTGACCCAAACCTTGCTTGCCCTTGGTTGACTTTCGACTTTGAGGTCCTAGATGTTGACTTTGAGATCTAGACTTAGACTTTTGATCATTAGACCCTTTAAATTGAGTTTGTATATTCCTAAGGGTCTTTTCTAGTTTCTCAAGCCTTGACCTCAAGGCTTGGTTCTCCAATTCTAATTGCTCAATTTTTGAGTTTTGGTTTAAACCATGGACATTGTCCTTTCTAGGCATATGCCTAGTCCATTTAGGGTTAAACCCTAGGTGTTCTCCTATTTTCTTGATAGATTCCCTAGGTAAAATATTTTTAGGGACATTAGTCCCAAATTTCTTCTTATTTCCTAAGTGGACACTCTTAGCACCTAAACAAATATGTCTATTATTTCTAGCATGCTTTTCATGTACAATAACAAGACTATTAAAATTATTCTTAGCATGCTTCTTATCCCTAGAAATTGAAGGTGCATTAATAAATTTTACCTTAGGGTTTGCCTTGGAGGCTCCCCCTACTTGTGTTGCTCCTTTTTGCCCTTTCTTCTTCTCCCTTGGGCAATGACTCTGGTAATGCCCCTTTGAGTTTCACTTGAAGCATATGATATGCTCCTTGCTCTTTTGACTTTGGGGACCGGCATCCTTGACTTTTGGTGCCGGTTGAGCCTTCTTTATCCTTTTTGAGCACTTGCTCTTGTAGTGCCCGGTTTCCCTACACTCAAAGAAAATTATATGTTTTTTTATTTAAAATCAAATTGCTTGAGTTACATAGTTCGGTGGTAGAGACCGGAATTGGACTTTGGGCTTCTTCATCTTGACCGGAAATCGAAGCTTCTTCTTGATGTTCCGGTATGGAGGTTCTCTCCTCCCCCTCAATCCTTGAGGTGGATGCTTCTTCCACTTTCTTCACCTCTTCCAATCCGAACGTTGACTCCTCACTTTCTTGTGAGGATGATGATGATTCTTCTTCGGTCTCCTCCTCTTCCAAGTCTTCTTGGACCGATTCGGGATTATCGTGGAACTTAATCAACTTGTTCCACAACTCCTTGGCATCCCTATAGCTTCCTAATCTGGACAAAATGTCGTTAGGTATCAAGTTAATCAATATTTTTATTACCTTAACAGTTGTCTTGAATTTTTCCCGTTGCTCCTCGGTCCATCGCTTCATTTTGAGGATTTCGCCGTTCTCTCCTCTCGGAGCATCAAAACCTATAGTCACGGCAAACCAATTTTCGATATTTGTCATTAGAAAATATTCCATCCTACCTTTCCAATATGCGAAATGTTCACGGTTGAAGGAAGGTGGAATGTTGACGTCATCACCCAATTTTTCTTGGTAATCCATATTCTTCCCTCTAGCTTCTTGACTCCGGGTTGTTAATCCGTAGAAGAGCCCCGTGCTCTGATACCACTTGTTAGGATCTTTGTAACGGCTAGAGGGGGGTGAATAGCGTTTCTTCGTTTGTAGATGGAATTCGATCTCGTTCGTGTCTACAATTTCGTTAGCGCAGCGGAATATAGATAATGATAACAATACCGAAATAGACAATTACACACGAACACAAGGATATAACGTGGTTCGGAACCGCACGGTTCCTACTCCACGGATCGAGCTCTACGAGCTCTAGTGATGCACACGCAACCACTAATAAACACTCCTTCTCGGAACAATCCGGAGGCGGAGAAACCTCGTACAATAATGATTACAACAATAATAAAATGAATACAAGCAAATACAATGAAATACAAATGCAAGTAAAGGAAAAACACTTTACAAGAGCTTTGGATTGCTTGATCTTTGATTGCCTTGAACTAGCTTTGAAGGACTGGAAAGCACCAACTTCCCCCTTCAATTTCGCTCAAGAAAATCGCTATCTTTTCCTCCATCACGAGCTCCTTTTATAGCTTCAACCTGTGCTGGAAAAGGTCGATCAGTCGACTGATCGGGACCATCAGTCGACTGATCACACTGTTGCTGTGAGACAACGGTGTAATCCACGCTGGAAAGATCCAACGGCTAGGACATCAGTCGACTGATCATGAGCATCAGTCGACTGATGAGCCATCACTCGACTGCTCATTGCAGCGGTCGAGTGAGACTCCATTCTGTGGCCGAAAATCCGAGCACCAGTCGACTGATCACATGATCAGTCACTGCCCACCTCTGGCAGTCGACTGTTAGACCACTTCCAACAGTCAAACCCTAGTTGACTTGGTCCAGTCGACTGCCACATGGCACCAGTCGACTGACACACCTCAAACATGAGGTTTTAGCCCAAGTATGGTGCCCCTATACTTGCTAGACCACCCTTAGCCTAAACCTAAGCCTTCTAGCCACCTACATCAGCCTCACGCCTCTCGAATCCCTCCAAGTCATCCATGACTTGTTCATCCATCGCGTTAGCCTTCAGGTGCTTCCATCGGCTATGTCATGCTAACGGTGTCTACACCGCCAAGGCACATTGAACTTACACCGCCAAGACTCCGCTTGGACTTTACGCCGCCAACCATTGGACTTATGCTACCAAGACTCCCGCTTGGACTTTACGTAGCCAATATCAAACCCCTTGGACTTCTCATGCCAAGACTCAAGCTTGGACTTTCCCTTGCCAACCCATGTTGGACTTTTACATTGCCAAGACCCATGCTTGGACTTTTACATTGTTGCCAAGTGTCCCACTTGGACTTTTCATGCCAAGTACTCAAGACTTGGACTTTACCAAATGCCAAGTGTTCAACTTGGACTTCCCATGCCAAGTACCCATGACTTGGACTTTACCATGACAATTTCATTGTCATATATTTTTGTCGAACATCAAAACATCATTCGAGTCAAACTCGAGTCCTGGTCACCCGTGACCTGGGCCGATTGCACCAACACAAGTTTGGTGGGAGGTCAAGGAAACTCACCAAGAAAGATGTGAGGAGGATGTTCCAATCCTCCAAAGGTAAAACCTCAACTAGTTCAATTCCTTCATCTATCGTAACTTGTTATGGTTGCAACAAGAAAGGGCATATCAAGCCAAATTGCCCGGAACTAAAGAAGAAGGAGGAGAAGGAAAAGAAGCATAAGGAGAAGAAGGAAAAGAAGGAGAAGAAGAAGAAGGAGGCAATGGTGGCACAAACATGGGACACACTAAGCTTGGAGGACTCTTCCGATGATGAAGAAGTATGTCATTCCACCCGGAACCTAGCCCTCATGGCCTTGGAGGAGGAAGCCGGAAGTTTAAGTGAGGAGTCTTCATCCTCTTCCTCAAGCGATGAATTATCATCAAGTGATGATGAGGTAAGCAACTCCCCTAGGGTAGATTTACTTTATAAAACCATTGCATGTCTTCAAAATGCCCTAAATAGATCAAAAACTAGGATTAAGGACTTAAAAGTAGAAATTAAGTCACTTAAAAATGTAGGACCACTTTGTGATGATACATGTACACTTAGAGATGAAAATGATGAATTAAGAAAAGAAATAGGTGAACTAAGAGCATGCTTATAAAAATTTACAAATGAATCTAAATACCTAGATATGATAATTAAGGATCAAAGGGCTATTTACAACAAGGCCGGAATAGGATATAGGCCTAAGGAAAAGGAGGTAGCTTTTACATCCCTTGTTAATAGAAAATCCACCGTTAGGAGTAAGGTTAGAAAGGCTTGGGTCCCTAAGAAGTTTTTGATTGATGCTAGTGGTCCTAAAATTTGGGTGCCTAAGGCTTGCATTTTTCATGTTGTATAGGTAGAAGAACCAAGCTTATGGATTGTGTAGGGACGATTGATGTGTATGTTGGCCGGCTAGAGGAGGGTGAATAGCCCTCAATCATTCGATGGTGGAATTCGTTCGTTCTCGTTGCGTTGCTTTCCTACGATTGTCGTTAGTGCAGCGGAAACAATAGAAATAATAATAATACTAACAATAATACAAGCATACACAAACACACACGATATACGTGGTTCGGAACCAAATGGTTCCTACTCCACGGGCGAGCTCACCGAGCTCTAGTTATGCACACAACACTAACTAAACTCCTTCTCGACTACACATCGGAGGTGGAGAAAACTCTCACAGGCTATTACAACAAGTAATATGAAATACAACAAGAAATACAAAGACAATACAAAAGAGAACTTTTACACAATTATTTTGATCGCTTTCTTGTTGCTTGCTTTTGCTTACTCTTGAAGGTCTGGAATGCAACAACAATTCCCCTCCAAAGTCACCTCAAAATCCTTTTGCGAAATCCTCCCACTTGAGCTCCATTTTGCGCGTCGATCGGTGGTCGTGACCATCACGATCGGTAGTCGCGGGCCGTTGTCTCACAACGGCCGGATCCACGTTAGTTAAGTTCCAACGGATCACATCATCGATCGTGATGGCACCCATCGATTCTTGGTATCCATCGATCCGAGTCGCAAGCTTGACTAGCTTCGCGTTCGCAGTGCATCGTAATCGGCCGATCGCCATCCCATGGCAATCGATCGATATTGTCAGCTGGCCTTCTCCCATGGCGCGATCGATCACCAAACTGTTCATCGAACACCTTTGGTCGAACCCATATGACTAGAGCGGTCGGGCACCTATGCACCGATCGTGATGTCGGGTAAAACCTCAAACATCAAGCTGTTTGAGCATCCGACAACCAGTCTTAGCCACTTGGCCAAGTCCACCTCATCCCTCATGGAGTTCCCCACCGAAGCTCTCTTCCCTCGGCCTACATCTCTCGGATGCGCCAAGCGCACGACTTCGCAACGCTATCCTTCGTGTCTCATGCCCTCGAAGTATGCTTCCCTTGGGCCTCACTCCATTCGCTCCCCGTTCGGTGGTCCCTCGGATGCACCAAGCGCACGGCTTCGCAATGTCATCCTTCACCGACTCAAGGACCCCGAGCCTAGTGAACTTGCCAAGTCCTCAAGACTTCCCACATGCACCAAGCGCACGACTTCGCAATGCATTTCTCACCAAGCACCAAGCTTAGATTTTCAATGCCAACCCCATGTTGGACTTTCCCATGACAATCCCATGTCATGAGTTTTGTCTATCATCAAAATACTATCAAAGTACTGCTCGAGTCAAACTCGAGTCAACCTGGGCCGATTGCACCAACAATCTCCCCCTTTTTGATGATTGACAAAACTGCCATCTCAAGTCTACCAATTCTCCCATATTGGCAATTCTCATATCCCAATGAGAATTCCAACGAACCCTAATTGGTAACTTGGTAACTTCTCCCCTTTTTTGACATTACATCAAAAAGGTCCTCCCCAAGGGTATGAATGTCTCATATCCCCATGAGATCTGACAATCTCTCCCTTGAAGGAACACATGCTTACAATCTTTCTAGTGATCCCATATCACTTAAAGAGAGGCAACCTAATTTTCCTCCCATAAGGAAATACACATCCATCTTACCATGATGGATACCTCCCCCTAGAGGCTTGCTCCCCCTTGACCATTGCACCAACAATGTCCTTAGAGAGTCCCTAAGCCAATAGGAACATTTGACCAATCAAAATTAAGGCAAAGTTCAACAATGAACTCTCATCCACCTTAAAATTGATACTCACCCTTAACACTTCTCCTAATCCATTTCCAATAGATTTCCACCATTTCTAATGCTCTCCCAAGCATGTCCTAGGGTTAGGAGTGGTTAGGGGACCAAAACACAAATGAACATGGGCCTAACCACCAAGGAATCACTTGTGCCACCGACTCGATACCAATGATCGGTTTGCATCAATCGACCGGTCTTCATTCCAATGATCCGATAATCGATTTTTGTCATTTGAATTTCAAAAATTCGTAAGTAAATATACATAAGTTGATAAATCTTAAAATTTGGTATGCATATTACTTATCACAATCATTATGGATGAAAAATATTAGAAAATTATTTTACCCACTAAATTAAGAGATTGATACAAAGTCCAAAAGTTAAGATAAGCTTCAATATTGAGCCCTCTTTGTATCATCCCATTCAATGGTGATAGCTATCAAAAGATAGACTTCACCAAGGTTTTTTAAAATATTTTTGAAACCTTTAATTTCTTTTTCCTAAACATCTCACTTATATCTAGATGTGTAAAACACATACAAGACAATTAATCGAGTGAGATGTGAGTTTTTGTTCTTTAATGGGCTCATGCATATTCTAAGGCAATATTCTTTGATTCCCATCAAATTATGCCATAGTCCTTAATTCATTTTTAATTATATGCATGATGATGATTATGACATAAATATGATTTAACTAAGCATGTGCCAAAATCATGATGTCATGGCATGTGAATGACATTTAAGCATTCATGACATATATAAATAACCCTAAGCATGATCATGACATTTTTAGAGATAAAAATGAAAAATGATGTCATGACATGGAAAGGCAAATAAATCATGGCAAGTAAAATATACTAAGATATAAAATACCTAAGTGTTAAATCCAAATTGCCATTTCTAGTAATTTATTCCATTTTTGCCTTAATGCCATTATCTCCCAAGTGTGCCATAAACCCAAAATGGCACACCAATACCTCTAAGACCTATTTGTGCCAATTTAATCATTTTTAACTTCTCAAGCACATTGGCACATCCTAATGTGTCAACTCTACTATGGTTAGGTTAACTACCTATCCACTTAGGGTTGACACACCCTAACCCATTTAGCGTGAATCGATCACGCTCTTAGGAACCCAATATCTATTGGAGCTTCTTGGGTTAACAAGGTATTCTCTAGGGATAACTTCCCTAGATACCTTTCTAATGACCCTTTTAGGCTTTGAAGCCTTAGTCAAATGGGTCTTTCCTAGGTCAACTCTAGAGGTAACTCCCCCAATGACCTTCTTAGTGGCCTTCTTGGTTTTTCTTAAGTCCTTGGCCACTAAGCAAACACCATGACTAGTCTTAGGGATAACTTTCCTATTAGCTTTGGTTTTCCTAGACCTAGAAATTGTTCCATAATCAAATAGAACATTATGATAAGTCTTCTTGGGCTTAGGTTTGTGACCCAAACCTTCCTTGCCCTTAGACTATTTTTGAACCTTAGGTCTTGAATTTTGGGCATTTGACCCTAGAATTGAATTTTCTATGATTCTAAGGGTTTTCTCCATTCTCTCAAGCCTTGACCTCAAGACTTGGTTCCCTAGCTCTAATTTTCCCAATTTTGAATTTCGATTAGGTTTTTGGGAAATGTTCTTCCTCTTAGGTATGTGTCTACCCTTCTTAGGGTTAATGCCTAGATTTTCTTCTATTCTCCTAATGGACTCCTTTGGTAAGATATTTCTAGAATTATGAGTCCTAGGTTTGTCCTTAGTTACATGAACATGCTTGGCACCTAGGCAAAAATATTTATTTCTACTAGCATGCTTTTCATTAATAATTGCAAGAGAACTAAAATAATTTTTAGCATGCTTTTTAACTTTAGAAATAGAAGGTGCATAATTTAAATTTACCTTAGAGTTAGCTTTAGAAGCTCCCCCTACATGAGATACACCCTCTTGCCCTTTCTTCCTCCCCCTAGGGCATTGGCTTTGGTAGTGCCCCTTTTGATTGCATTTAAAGTACACAATGTGCTCTTTGCTTCTAGTTGTGGGGACTCCGACATCCTTTGAATTTGGGTTGACTATTGGTGCCGGTGTTTTTTTCTTAGCCAATTTTGGGCATTTTCTCTTATAATGCCCTTTCTCCCTACACTCAAAACATATTATGTGATCTTTATTTAAAATCATTATGCTTGAGTTACCTAGGGAGGTGGAGGATTCTTCTTGATCACATCTTCCGGAGGTAGATGCTTCATTTTGATCTTGCTCCGAAATGGAAATCCTTTCCTCCCCCTCAATGCTAGAGGTGGAGGTCTCCACCAAATCATCAACATCTTCAAATGTGATGGGTGCTTCTTCCTCGCCATTCTCCTCTTCTTGTGCCGATTGGGAATTTTCTTGGAATTTCACTACTTTATCCCATAATTCCTTTGCATCCCTAAAATTACCCAACCTAGACCAAATATTGTTAGGAATCAAATCACTAAGTAATTCGATTACCTTGAGATTTGTCTCGAAGTCCTTGATTTGGTCTTGGGTCCACCTTGGCTTCTCAATTTGCCTATTTCTTTCATCCCTAGGCAATTCGAAACCGTTTTCTAAGATTAGCATAAAATCAAAATCGATTTCTAGATATACCTCCATTTTTCTTCTCCACCATAGAAAATCTCCTTCGAATTTTGGTGGTTGGAGGTTGTAGCCGACCATCTTGTAGTGCTTGTGTCGGCGGTTAGTCCTCGACAAGTGCCTTGGCTCTGATACCACTTATAGGGATGATCAATGTGTATGTTGGCCGGCTAGAGGGGGGTGAATAGCCCTCAATCGTTCGATGGTGGAATTCGTTCATTCTCATTTCGTTGCTTTCCTATGATTGTCGTTATCACAGCGGAAACAATAGAAACAATAATAATACTAACAACAATACAAGCATACGCAAATACACACGATATACGTGGTTCAGAACCGAATGGTTCCTACTCCACGGGCGAGCTCACCGAGCTCTAGTTATGTGCATGACACTAACTAAACTCCTTCTCGACTACACGTCGGAGGTGGAGAAACCTCTCATAGGCTATTACAACAAGTAATATGAAATACAACAAGAAATACAAAAACAATACAAAAGAGAACTTTTACACAATTGTTTTGATCGCTTTCTTGTTGCTTGCTCTTGAAGGTCTGGAATGCAACAGCAATTCCCCTCCAAAGTCACCTCAAAAGCCTTTTGTGAAATCCTCCCACTTGAGCTCCATTTATAACCTGGATCAAGCTGATTTCGCGCGCATCAGTCGACTGGTTGTGATCATCAGTCAACTGGTGCTATGGTCGTTGTCTCACAATGGCCAGATCCACGTTGGTTAAGTTCCAACGGATCACACATCAGTCAACTGATGGCACCCATTAGTCGACTGGTATCCATCAGTCGAGTGTTGGTGAGCTTGACTAGCTTCTGTGCCCGTGCACGCGGTAATCGCCGATCGCCATCCCATGGAAGTCGATCGATGTTGTCAATAGATGTCAACAATGATCGCTTCTCCCATGGCGCCGATCAAAGCCGCATTTGTTTAGTCGAACACTGGTCGAACCCATACGACCTAGAGCAGTCGACTGACACCTATGTCAGTCGACTGATGTCGGGTAAAACCTCAAACATCAAGCTGTTTGAGCATCCGACAACCAGTCTTAGCTACTTGGCCAAGTCCACCTCATCCCTCATGGAGTTCCCCATCGAAACTCTCTTCCCTCGGCCTACGTCCCTCGGATGAGCCAAGCGCACGTCTTCGCAACGCCATCCTTCGTGTCTCATGCCCTCGAAGTATGCTTCCCTTGGGCCTCACTCCATTCGCTCCCCGTCCGACGGTCCCTCGGATGGACCAAGCGCACGACTTCGCAATGTCATCCTTCATCGACTCAAGGACCCCAAGCCTAGTGAACTTGCCAAGTCCTCAAGACTTCCCACATGCTCCAAGCGCACGACTTCACAATGTATTTCTCACCAAGCACCAAGCTTAGATTTTCCATGACAATCCCATGTTATGAGTTTTGTCTATCATCAAAATACTATCAAAGTACTGCTCGAGTCAAACTCAAGTCAACCTGGGCCGATTGCACCAATAGATTGTTGATAGTGGATGCTCAAAATACATGACCGGTGATGAGAGAAAATGTTCCACTATCAACCACACTAGCAAGGGGAAAGTATCTTTTGGAAATAGTGGAAAACTTAAGATTCTAGGAAAAGGCACAATTGAGGTATCTCCCAACCTTGCCATTCATAAATTGTTGTTAGTTAAAAATATGAAATTTAATTTACTTAGTGTAAGTCAACTATGTGATGCAAATTTTGATATTCAATTTGACTCTTCAAAATGTTTCATAAGATACAAAACTTTAAATGATTGCATGTTAGTAGGTTTTAGGAAATCAAATATATATTATGTTGATTTATCCTATGCTACTAATGCTTCTACTAAGTGTCTTGTTGCAAAAGAAGAAGAGAGTTGGCTTTGGCATAGGAGGCTAGGGCACATAAATATGAAGAACATTGCCAAAATAGTCAAAATGAAGTTAGTCAAAGGGTTGCCAAAAGTCAAGTATCTCAAGGACAAAATGTGTGATCCATGCCAAGAAGGGAAACAAGAAAGAACATCACACAAAGGTAAAACTTTACTTAGTACCACTTTACCTTTAGAACTATTGCATATAGACTTATTTGATTGTCATAATACCCCTTCCATGATTGGTAGTAAATATTGCTTAGTGATAGTAGATGATTTTTCTAGATTTACTTGGGTATATTTCATGAAAAATAAGGATGAAACCCTAGGAATAATCATAGGATTTAGCAAGAGAGTAGAGAATGAAAGAAAACTCAAAATCAACCAGATTCGTAGTAATCATGGTGGGGAATTTGAAAATTCTAACTTCTCAAACTTTTGCTTAGAACAAGGGTACAAGAACGAGTTTTCTTGTCCTAGAACACCCCAACAAAATGGGGTTGTGGAAAGGAAAAATCGTACCCTACAAGAAACGGCTAGGAATATGCTAAATGCATATTCTTTACCTAAGGCTAAGCAATAACACCGCTTGCTATATCCAAAATAGGGTTTTAATTCATAGGTTTTTAGGAAAAACCCCATTTGAATTATGGAATGGTACAATTCCAACAATTCACTATTTTAAGGTCTTTGGATGCAAAGTTAATATTTTAAACACCAAAGACAACCTAGGCAAATTTGAGTCCAAAGCGGATGAGGGAATTCTAGTTGGATACTCATCCACTAGTGTAGGGTATAGAGTTTATAATAAAAGAACACAAAAGATTGAGGAATCTTCTAATGTCCAATTTGATAAAACCTCTAATACATACCCTAGGAAATCCCTCATTGATGATGATATCAATGACAAAAATCAAGAAATTATCCAAAAATTTTAAGATTTAACTTTAGGGGGTAATGATCAAGGGGGAGAATTAAATCAAGGGGGCATAAGAGGTGATTCCGATGATGAAAGAAGAATTGAGGATAATCATGTTCAAACTCAAGTTATACACCTCCTAGAACAATAAGAGTTCATCAAAATCATCCTCTAGATTAAATTGTAGGTGAATTATCTCAAGGAGTTAGGACTAGGTCATTTCATAGGGATCCCTCTAGTCATATAGCCCTAATCTCCCAAATTGAGCCCAAAACAATCAAAGATGCATTACTTAATCCGGATTGGATCTTAGCAATGCAAGATGAATTGGCTCAATTTGAAAGGAGTCAAGTATGAGAGTTAGTTCCTAGACCTAATGTCAACACCATCATTACTACAAGATGGGTCTTTAGGAACAAACTAGATAACCAAGGAAATATTACTAGGAATAAGGCAATGTTAGTTGAAAGGGGTTTTAATCAAGTTGAAGGACTTGACTATGATGAAACATATGCCCCGGTTGCTAGATTAGAGTCTATTAGGATCCTATTAGGGTATGCCTCTTATATGGGTTTCAAACTCCATCAAATGGATGTTAAATCGACATTCCTAAATGGGTTCATTAAGGAAGAGGTATATGTAGAACAACCTCCCGGGTTTGAGAATATGGACTATCCAAACCATGTATACAAGCTTAGAAAAGCATTGTATGGTTTGAAACAAGCTCCCCGAGCTTGGTATGAAAGATTATCATCTTTCTTAATCTCTAAGGATTTTAAGAGGGGTAGTGTAGATCAAACTCTATTTATAAAGTCAACATCAAAGGACATATTTGTAGCCCAAGTATATGTTGATGACATTATCTTTGGGTCAACAAATGATGAACTTCTTCAAGACTTTATTAAGAAAATGAAAAATGAGTTTGAGATGAGTCTTGTTGGGGAACTAAATTTCTTCCTAGGACTACAAGTCAAACAAACAAGTGAAGGAATTCATATTTACCAAACCAAATATGCTAAGGAAATGATTAAGAAGTTTGGTTTGGAAAATGCTAAAGTAGTGTCAACCCCTATGACAACTAATACAAAAATAGATAATGATCATGAAGGAAAATAAATTGATCTTACACTCTATAGGAGTATCATTGGTAGCCTTTTGTATCTTACCGATAGTAGACCCGATATATTATTTGCAGTTGGTATGTGTGCTAGGTACCAATCATGTGCCAAAGAGTCTCATTTAGTTGTCGTTAAGACAATCTTAAGATATATTAAAGGCACACTAAATGTAAGACTATGGTACCCTAGGACTAGGTCTTTTGATTTGGTTGGGTACACCGATTCCGATTATGCCGGTTGCAAATTGGATTGGAAGAGTACTAGTGGTAGATGCCAATTCCTTGAGTCCTCCCTAGTTAGTTGGAGTAGTCGGAAGCAACCTTGTGTTGCCCTATCCACCACCGAGGCCGAGTATGTGGCTATGGGTGGTTGTGTAGCTCAACTACTGTGGATGAAACAAACTTTAGAGGACTATGAGCTATCTTACTCCAACATAAAAGTATTTTGTGATAATGTGAGCACCATAAATTTGACCAAAAATCCGGTGCATCACTCTAGGACCAAGCACATTGAAGTGAAACATCACTTCATTAGGGATCATGTGGCTAAGGGGGACATTGAGCTCAATTACATTGAATCTAAGTCCAACCTAGCCGACATCTTTACCAAGCCTCTCCCCGAAGTAGAATTTTCATCATTTAGGAGAGAACTTGGGATGTGCTTAGTTGACTAAAGGTGTAGGTTTGCATGATCCTATAGAAATTCTAGGATTTATACCTTTAAGCATCTCACAAAACACCTAAGAAACCATAATTTTTGTATTCAGCCACTTAGACAACATGTGAGATGTTAGGAAGATGCACTTGGTTCATCATGCATGTTATGATGCATTATTATAGACCAAAGTGCCATCTAGAGACATTAATCTTTCATTGGACCAATCATTGGGAAGGCTTATACACAATTGATGTGCATATAGCTCCAAAAATGTGATTGCAAATGTCAAATAAAACATGATTTAAACTATGTTTATCATATTTTGAAAAATAATTTTCAAGTGGAACACAAAAGTGATACAAAGTTTGCAAAAATATTAGAACTTTTGTTAGTTTCCAAGTTTGTATCAATCTTGAAATCTGGAAAACATATATTTTTCAAATTATTTTTCCTTGATAAAGAATGATTTTAGAAATGTGTGCACAAAATTTCATGATTTTTCGAGATTTTTAGAATTTCTTCAGAAGGCAAATTTGATTTCGTGCATATTATTTTGCATCGTAAACCAGCTTGGTGATATACTGTATTTTCTGATAAAAAGCTCTATTTCCTGGATTTAAGTGTATCTTTGAATTTTCTAAAACTATGGTATGATAATCTTCAGTATAAACAAGTTTTTAGGACTGTTTGATGCAATGTTTTAAGGGAAGGTTCATAATATATATATCTTTTCATTCCCAAACTTACATTGTTGGTGCAAAGTTAGGATTTAACCTTCAATCTTTTATTAGTCTTTGCTCCACAAGTTATTCATTCATCATGAACCATATCTTGGATTAAGGGGGAGCTTAATTTCAATCTTATACCTTAGTTCAAGATTACAACAAATTTAATTTTTTTATGAAATTTATGAATCCTTCTCTTTTTGATGTATGTCAAAGGGGGAGAAGGAATATTTAAGTTAGAAGTCATATTAGAAAAATGATTATGTGCATGTTTTAAAGACCTAACTTAAATGATTTCCAAACATCAAAAAGGGGGAGATTGTTGGTGCAACAATGCCCCAAGCATTTATATGTTTTGATGTTTGGATAATCATCTAAGTTAGGCAATACTTTGTGATCTAATTGTGAATGTGTTTAAGTGACAGGGAAATCCAAGTATGAAGACTTGGTAAAGGCAAAGTCCAAGTATGATCTTGGCAAGAGAAGTCCAAGGAAAAAGTTTGACGGCGTAAGACCAAGCATGTAGTCTTGGCGGCGTTAAGTCCAAACGGACCTTGGAAAAGGAAGTCCAAAGGCAAGTCTTGGCAGTGTAAGTCCAAGCATGTAGTCTTGACGACGTAAAGTCCAAGCGCACTTTGGCAAAGGGAAACCCAAGACATGATAAAATTGAAGGAAGCTCTTGGAAGCAAAGCGCAAAGGATGAACAAGTCACGGACTCGGAGGGATCCTCGAGACACAAGGCTTAAGGAAGAGCTAGAAGGTTGAGTCTAGGTCTAGGGAGTCAATTCAAGTATGAATTATTCATACTTGACGAGTATCAGTCGACTGATACGATGTATCACCGATCATTAGGGTGCTCGACCGAGTCCGAAAAGTCGATGAACAATGATCGCTCGGTCTTTTCTATCGACCGATGTCGCCATCACCGATCGCCAATATCGTAGTCTCAGAGGGATCGCACGGCCGGCCAGAGGGGGTGAATAGCCCTCGTTCGTTGGACGTCGTAATTTGCTCATCTACAAAAGATTAGCGCAAGCGGAATATACAAATACAAATAGACAAAACAAAATATAAACAATAAAACAAACGCTAACACGATGGAATAACATGGTTCACGGCTACACCGCTAATCC
This sequence comes from Wurfbainia villosa, assembly GCA_025175895.1. Lineage (NCBI taxonomy): Eukaryota > Viridiplantae > Streptophyta > Magnoliopsida > Zingiberales > Zingiberaceae > Wurfbainia > Wurfbainia villosa. The sequence continues at coordinate 18,991,454 of CM046004.1, read as the reverse complement.
ACGGTCCCCGATTCATCCTCGGTGAATCACTCCGTCAAAAACCAATCCACTAATGGTCTCTCCTTTGCACCAAGCTAGGTGGAGGTAACCTTTACAACCAAGATCACTCTTCTTACAATAGGATTGAAGTAAAAGCAAGTAAGAAGAGTTTAGAGCTTGTGGGGCACTAGGAAGATCGTTTGGAGTTTAAGCATTAGCCTCTCAAAGGCTTACACCCTCTCTTTTTATAGAGAGGGCTGATTTCTTCCCGTTGGCCGCCACCAGTCGACTGCCGCCCATAGCAGTCGACTGTCGTCACTACAACGGCCTCCGAACACGTCGGATCCCGACCGTTGTAGTCCAACGGAACTCTTGGCGATCGATGGACCTCATCGCCGATCGGCCGCCTCCGTAGTCGATCGCCTACGGCTACGAACGCCTGTGGCGAAACCCTATTGACGATCGCTTTTCATCGGGCCGATCGATAGTCTGGCATCGACCGCCGTGATGGCGATCGGCCACAATCTAGTCGGCCGATACCGGTCGAACTACACTCGACAGAGGCAATGATCGGCCCGACATAACATGGCAATGATCGTGTCGGGAAAACCCATCTGACACTTGGCCAAATGGCCAAGTTTCACCTAAGAGCTACCCTTCCCCGGGTTACAATCGCTCACTCTCATCTCTCTGAGTCCCTCGCCTTCGAAGTTCTCTTCGTTCTCGGCCACGTCCCTCGGCAGCATCAGGCGCACGACTCTGCAATGCTCCTTCGCGTCTCTTGCCTCGAAGTCTACTTCCTCCGGCTTCACTCCAAGATTCTCGTCCGACGGTCCCTCAGATGCTCCAAGCGCACGGCTTCCGCAAAGCTATCCTTCACCGACTCAAGGCACGAGTCATGAGATGTGAAACTCGCCACGGCTCCATGTGCGAATTACTAAGTCCTGCATGACTTCAACGCACATATCAAATCATCATAACACACTAACTTAAACCCTTTGCCACACCATCAAAACCATATTACGGCAAGAGATTGCCCTAACAATCTCCCCCTTTTTGATGTGTGGCAATCCGTTTAAGTTAGGTAAAACATTTGATATAAATTCTAAGGTAAGAAAGCATGTAAAGATAAACATGATATAGCAACATGACACTCCCCCTTAATCCATGAAACTCTATATTGCAAATTTTCTCCCCCTATCATATATTTCTCCCCCTAAAATAATTAACTTAAACATAAATTATTTCTCCCCCTTTGACACCATCAAAAAGATTAACACTAAGTTATAAGCTCATGACATCAAGTATAATGGAGGGAAAATACCAAAAACATGATTAAAATCTGAAATCAGAAAATTGCAGGCTGATTTTCAGGTGAGCAGTCGACTGCTATCAGTATGGCAGTCGACTGGCACAATTGATTCCGAAATTCTGATTTTCTGGGCGAATTTCAGAAATGCATTAAAAATTCCAAAAAATTCGAAAAATCATGAAATTTGAGGAGCATATTTCTATTAAGTATATCTATCAGTGAAAAATAGGTTTTCATGAAAAATCATTATATTTCTACATATTTGCCAAAAATCCAAAAGCTTTAAAACTACTAGGTTTTTGATCATAAGAGTATCCATTTTAACACCTAGTCTTGCATCCAATTGTTTCAAAACATGAATACATGTATTTTAAAGTAAGAAATTGTTTTGAAAACATATGAAATATCCAACCATGATCTTTGGGCAATATGTCTATGAATTAAACATAAACCTTCCCCATGATTGGTCTATTATTGCTATTTTGATACTTTAAATGACCATCTAAATGCCATAGGCATTAGTGGACATTTGTATCATCCTAACATCTCACTCATGCTAAGTTTGCAATCAAGTTAGCCTATAGTGAGTGTGAGATGCATCCTAGAGGGTATTTGTATATACTTAACCAATATTTTCATGCAATTCTATCATGGTTAAGTATCAACCTAACAATTAACATGATCATAATGACATATATGAATGAATTCTACATTATGATCATGAAATGCATGTTTTCACTAAATTATAATCATGCATTAGGTATTATATGATGATAATACACAAAGTATTACCTAAAGCATGATTCAAATCTATTTCTCATGATAACGTGCCAAATATCAAAATCATAAATCATGATTTCAAACATACATAGAAATTGCATTAATCATCATGATTTAAGCATTATTATCTATTTATGAGTACGTTATCATCACCCAACACTATCTAAAAAAAAGGTTGTCCCATCATCCTAAGTCAACCAAAATATGATATAGGTCAAGTTCATATGGTTGACTACCCTAGGGATTTTCTAACCCTTAAGGATGGATTTTGGAACCCAAAATAAATTCTTTCCTATTGGGTTCACTAAATACTCCTTGGGGATCCATTTTCTAGCTATTACCTTCTTTTTTATCTTGTCCCCTAGCTATAAGGCATTTGTAGGTCTTTTCATTTTTCTTTTCCTTGTAGCCTAGGCCCTTTTTGTTGAAACTAGCTCTTTGGCTCCCTAAGATCATGTTTAAGGTGTTGGAGCCAATTGTGAATTTCTCTAGGGCTTTGGTTAGATAATCTACCTTTTCCCTTAAGGCCCTATTTTCTTCTATGCATGCATCATTTACATCTAATGGCACATAAAGATCATGTGAGCATGTATCATCATGGCAAGAAGAGATATTTTCATTTTCATTTAAGCATGCTTTTTCTAATTTTTGTTCTAGTTCCTTAATTTGTTCAAGCATGCATTTATTTTTCTTCTTTGCCCTAAATAAATCCTTAGTTAAACTAGAAATCATAGAAACTATTTTACTAGGTGAGAGATTGGTTACCATAGTTTCCATGTCCTCTTCTTCTTCGGATGATGAGGATGATGAAACTCCCCCTTCACTTGAGCTCTCTCCTCTTGAGCTTGAACCTTCATTTTCGGAGGAAGAGCAATCCAAGTCATCAAAGGCCATCAAGGCCAAATTGGTGACAAAAGCATTCTCCTCATCCGATGATGAGGAGGAGGATGAGGAAGGATCATCCCATGTCTTGGCCTTGAATGCTTTGGCCTTCCCCTTTTCTTTTGTCTTCTTCTCCTCTTCCTTTTTCTTCTTGCTCCCCTTTTTCTTCTTCCTTTCTTCCTTCTTTTTCTTTTCTTCTTTTCTTTTGTTTAGGAGGGGACAATTATCCCTTATGTGCCCTTCTCCTTGGCAATTGTAGCATATGACCTTCCCCCTTGGTCTTCTATTCCTATAATAAGATTTATCAAATCTAAAATTCTTAAATGCACGTCTTACCCTCCTTACCATATAGGCTTCTTCGGTGCTATCCATGGAGGAGGAGGAAGACGCTTCGTCATCGGAGGAGGAGGGGATTTCCATCTTCTTCTTCCCCTTATTTGCCAACAATGCTACTCCTCTTGAGGGTTGAATTCTAGGCTCCTCTTGTATTCCTTCAAGCCTAGTTTTGTGGAGCTCCATTGTTGAGAAAAATTCCTCCAAGGTACTTACTTCTAAGTTCTTGGAGATGTAGAACGAATCCACCATGGAGCTCCACTTTGAGGACCGGGGAAAGGCATATATAGCCTTCATGAGCATGTCCCGGTTTGATAGCTTCTCACCTACACTTGTTAGCCCAATTAAAATTTCTTTAAACCTAGAGTGTAGTGAGGTTACCTTTTCTCCCTTTTCTAGTTTTATATTGGATAGTTGGGAGCGGAGGAGGTCTCTCCTTGCTAGCTTGGCCTCGGATGTGCCTTCATGGAGTTCTATAAGCTTCTCCCACATCTCTTTGGCGCTAGCACATTCTCCGATCCGGTTGATCTCTTGTTGGGGGAGCACATTGAAAAGATGATGTTTTGCCTTTGAGTTTGCAAGGTGCTCCTCTCTTTGCTTCTTAGTCCATCGTGATTTTTCGATTGGTTCACCCCTTTCATCCCTAGGCAACTCGAAACCATTTTCCATTATTAGCATAATATCAAAATCGGTCTCGAAGAATACCTCCATTCTCTTTTTCCACCAAGAGAATTCGCCGTCGAACTTTGGTGGGTGGATGTTTGAGCCGGCCATTTTTGATGTAGGGCTTGTTGCGGCGGTTAGTCCGGTGACAAGCAACCTGGCTCTGATACCACTTGTAGGGGATCGGTACGGCCGACTAGAGGGGGGTGAATAGCCCTCGTTCGTTGGACGTCGTAATTTGCTCGTCTACAAAAGATTAGCGCAAGCGGAATATACAAATACAAATAGACAAAACAAAATATAAACAATAAAACAAACACTAACACGATGGAATAACGTGGTTCACGGCTACGCCGCTAATCCACGGTCTCCGATTCGTCCTCGGTGAATCACTCCGTCAAAAACCAATCCACTAATGGTCTCTCCTTTGCACCAAGCTAGGTGGAGGTAACCTTTACAACCAAGATCACTCTTCTTACAATAGGATTGAAGTAAAATCAAGTAAGAAGAGTTTAGAGCTTGTGGGGCACTAGGAAGATCGTTTAGAGTTTAAGCATTAGCCTCTCAAAGGCTTACACCCTCTCTTTCTATAGAGAGGGCTATTGCGATCGTCACTCGGGCCTCCGAACACGCCGGATCCCCACCGTTGTAGTCAGCGGAACTCTTGGCGATCGATGGACCTCATCGATCACGCCTCCGTCGATTGCCGATCGCCGACGACGGCCCGGTTCTGGTCGAAACCCTATTGACGATCGTCAGCGCCGCCGATCGGCCGATGGTCTTGGCAATGATCGCGCCCGACGTACCGATCATTGGGCCACAATCTAGTCATCGTATACCGGTCGAACTACACTCGACTCGAGCGATCGGCCCGACATAACATGGCGGCCGGGTGTCGGAAAACCCATCCGACACTTGGCCAAATGGCCAAGTTTCACCTAAGAGCTACCCTTCCCCGGGTTACAATCGCTCACTCTCATCTCTCGGAGTCCCTCGCCTTCGAAGTTCTCTTCGTTCTCGGCCACGTCCCTCGGCAGCATCAGGCGCACGACTCTGCAATGCTCCTTCGTGTCTCTTGCCTCGAAGTCTACTTCCTCCGGCTTCACTCCAAGCTTCTCGTCCGGCGGTCCCTCGGATGCTCCAAGTGCACGACTTCCGCAAAGCTATCCTTCACCGACTCAAGGCACGAGTCATGAGATGTGAAACTCGCCACGACTCCATGTGCAAATTACTAAGTCCTGCATGACTTCAACGCACATATCAAATCATCATAACACACTAACTTAAACCCTTTGCCACACCATCAAAACCATATTACGGCAAGAGATTGCCCTAACATAGTCGACTGATCAGGTCAACGACGGGGACAGAATGGAGTCTCACTCGACTCCGCGCGATGATCACTCGACTGATCGCTTCATGAGTCGACTGATGAAGTGATCGATCGATCGAGCGGCCGTTGGAAATAGCATGCATCCCCGCGGATTTGCTTTGTTAGAAGCCGCTGGCGCGCGCGTATTCCAATTGATACCGAGACATCACCGACTGATCGTGGCCCAACGGGAAAAATAACCCTCTCACTATAAAAAGAGGGCTTGTAGTGGTTGAGAGGGTTAATGCTTACTTTGTGATCATCCTTTCAAGCCTCCACAATTTTTCCAAGCTTTCTAGTGTTTTAATTCCCCTCCTCCTCTCTATACTTCATCTTCATCCTTTGTAAGAAGAGGAGGGTTGTTGTAAAAAGAAAGCTTCATAGTGAGATTGATTAGGGTTGATCCACCTTAAGGATTGCCATAGAGTAGGAACGTTATCTCCGAACCACGTAAAGGATTTGTGTTAGCATTGTATTTTCATTTCCTTTATTATTGTTGTTTTTGTTTGTGCTTCCGCTAATCTTTTTGTAGAAATGAAAACAAGCTATTCACCCGCCCTCTAGCTTCCAACGATCACCTACATTACCTTATCATTAATTTTGGATTTTTGGAGTTGATCTTGGGTCCATCTCTTCATCTTGAGATATCCTCCTTTTGGACTCCTCGGAAGTTTGAATCCATCTAGTATGATGAATCATTGCTCGATGTCCATCATCAAGAAATTCTCCATCCACAACCTCCATTGGTCAAATTCCTTAGCTCCAAAAATTTCATATGAAGGAGGTGTGTTGATGTCGCAACCCAATTTAAGACTTGACTCCTCCATCTTCTTCTTCACCCTCTAGCGGTACTCCCTTGGCGGTTAGTCCAAATGAAGAGTGGCCTCACTCTGATACCAATTGTAGGACCGTTGGTGACCGCTAGAGAGGGGTGAATAGCTTATTCGTGCTTCGCTTGATGGATTTTGATCGCGTTCGTCTCTACAATTCTTGTTAGCTCAACGGAAATATAGAATACAATACAAATATGAAGACAAATACACGATAACACAAAATACGCAAGGATATACGTGGTTCGGAACCTTAGGGTTCCTACTCCATGGGGTGAGCTCAACGAGCTCGAGTGATGAACACACCACTACTAAAACTCCTTCTCGATAATAAGTCGGAGGTGGAGAAATTTCATACAAGTGATTTCAAAAGTAATACAATGAAATACAACAAATACACTAAGCAATACACAAAAACAAGTAAAGAACACTTTACACAAGAACTTTGGATTGCTTACTTGTTGCTTGCTTTGGATTGGCTTGAAGGTCTAGAATGCAACAACAATGTTGAGATGTATACTGAAAAGTCTATCTTTTGTATGAACATCTTTATTTTTGAAATAAGAATCACATGATCATTGTTTGCATATTTATGGTTATGCATATTATCTGATACATTACATTGTAGATAACATGGTGTGTGATCTCTCACGGAAGATCATGTTATCAGTTCTTTATAGAGCATAAGTAGAGGCTCACAACCGAGATGGTTTTAGATAAACCATTGGTATGGTTGTAGTGTGATTTTGTATTGGTTTGTCTTGACCATAAAATTACACTAGTACACTTTGTGTGTATTGAGCAGGACCGACTTAGAGGTGATTCAATTTATTGCTGACTACATAATTGAATTGGACCTCGGATATTATGGTGTACATGCTTTTAATCCCAATATAATAACGGGCACATGTACATAGTATTTATTTCTTTGATTTACCAATGGGCGAGATTTATAGATTAAATCGATAGGCTCGGTAAGTTAGGAAATGATATTATTTATATGGTGTGTCATTGATTATAGGAGGAACCCATGTCCTATATATTAGGATGATGATGTCCCCTTGAGGAGCTCATAAGGATCATTATTTAAACCCTACAGGTGGACTTGGTCCGGCATGATGATAAGGTTGAGTGGTACTACTCAAGGAGTTAGATGTTGATTAATTAATTGTCAGTAAATTAATTAATTGATGGACATTCGATATCTTAAACATGGGGAGACATTTGTACAATTAATATATAGAGCCCATATTTATTTATGGGGGTTGGTGAGGCAGATCAATGATAATCCTCTAGTGGAATGGATTATCATTAATGGATCGGATTTTATATGGGTCGGATCCATTGGGTGGCCAAGATCCAACTCCTCCTCATGGTCCCTATTGTAGCCTATTAAAACCCTCATGAAACCTAGATTCGACGGACATGAATAAAAGGAGGTTGGGTAAAATCTATAAAAGGGGGGCCAAGGCTTGGGCGGCACAAGTGAATTGGAGATTCTAGGGTTTGCTCTCCTTGGCTTGGGCGGCGAGAAACACAAGGGGAATTAGGGTTTGGGTCGGTAGCAACAAGAGGGTAAGGCTAGGGTTTCCTCCTCCTTTCTCTTGGCTGGCGCTAGGGTATCGTCTTCCTTGGGTTTTGGGCAGCGCCACATCCTCTTTTTCTCATCCTTTGGTCGGCGACAACTAGGGAAAGGGTTTGCCCTTCTTTTCTTTGGTTGACCGACGCAACTCCTTCTCCCTCTCCTTAGGGTCGGCGGCAACCACAATTGGCTTGTGGTGGTCGACACAAGTAAGGAGAAGAAGGGAGAATTTCTTCCCTTTGTTCGAAGCGAGCAAGGAAGGACAAAACGTGATCTAGGAAGTTTCATCTCTTGGAGGATCGTTGCCCACACAATGTCCAAGAGGAGGATAGGACATACAATAGAAGATCAAGAGGTATACAAGAGGTATAATCTTGTTTATTTTGATTTAGTTCTTTTGTATAATGCATGTGGTTAATTTACTATGACCCCGAAGATAAACACAAAAACCGACGATCCGTACATCATCTATTCCACGGCTAATCGAGAAAAAAAGTTAGGTTGCTTGAACAACAAGTTTGTTCAATAGACCACTCGAATCGAATAGCACGATGATGGATCGATTGCTTGGGTAATCCATCTTTGTCAAGGATTATTTTTTTTTAATCCGGGGACGTAGATAGGATCGCCATGCACAAGCGACCAAGTTGAAAAGGGAAGCGAAGCTTCCGACCTTCAAGTGGTATCAGAGCCACGGTTTTCGGTTTTGTGTGTTTAGGATTCGATTACTTTTATGCACTTATCATATATTATGTGTGCCGGATAATAGTAGGATGTGTGTAGGCTAACTTTTTGGTTGCAGGCATAAGATTCAACTATTATGGCTATATTTGTGTGTATGTGATTGGATGTGTGTAATTGTAATATTATTTGAATCCTCAGGGTTGATGAGGCTAGTATTTAATTTTTATAATTATGACATTGTTTAGCCACTCTTTTATTTTAGTTTACTTTCGATCTAGATTTCATGTACACTCCTTTGTGGAGTATAGGATCGATGGATGTAAATTAAAATAATTATTCTTAGCTCGGATCTCCGGATGGCTTGTACATGGCGTAGGGAGGAGCGGACGAGATGGCGATACTACGGGAGGCATATTGGAGAACAAAAGCCATAATAGTTGGAAAATATTTTTTTCATATTTATTGCTTCTTGTTTGATATGCATGTCGTGTGCTAGGATAATTCCTCATTTTAAATTACTAAGTGGGAGAGAGATATTTTTTAAAAAATTCCCATGACCTCCATTACGATTTGACATGTGATGCAAATAAACTTGAGCGTTGGCTCTGAGTGTCTTCCTCTCCATCGGATGAGTTTGTTTTGCGGATCACAGGGTCAAATATGGTTATAGGAAATTATTTAGGAGCGTGTGTACTTCTCCATCGGAAGGCACATAATCTGAGATAATTGCCTTAGTATCGAGTAATGGTGCACACTTATATGCAAATAAGAGTATCCTCTCCATTGGAGTCACTGCTTTTATTTGTAGGGCCGAAGAGGAACCAACTATTAATTTTATTTGTCAAAAAATTAGGTTGATAGGATAATAAAATTAATGGGTAAAACCTCCTCTTATAAATGTAGAATTCGCATACGTCCACACTATCGTGGCATACGATATTCTCGGTGTTTTGAGGTGTTGGTTGATTTTAAAATTTTATTGTTTGAGGAATCAATAATTTTTTGAAATCTAATGTTTTGATCTATGTGATTCTTAGATTTTTTAAAAATGACTTTCAACCCACTTGCTGTGATACTAAAGGAGAATAAACTTACTGGACCCAATTATGTTGATTGGAAAAGGAATCTAGATATAGTCTTGACTGCTGAGGAGTACAAGTATTTACTCTTCGAAGAGTGTCCTTCTAAGGCTGCGGATAATTCTGGGGAAAAGGAGAAAGAGAGTTATAAAAAGTGGATTAAGACTGATGAGATGGCGCGGTGTTACATTTTGGCTTCTATGTCAAATGTATTGCAACATCAGCATCAAGCCATGCCCACTACTTATGACATGATGCTCAATCTCAAGGAACTTTTCAGACACCAGAATCGGGCTGCAAGGCAGGAAGCCATGAGGAACTTGATGACAACCACCATGGTCAAGGGAACACCCGTGAAAGATCATGTTCTCAAGATGATGGCTCATTTGAATGAGCTGGAAGTCCTTGGAGCTGAGATCAATGGGGAAACCCAGATCGATATCATTCTCCAATCTCTACCTAGGAGTTTTGAGCAATTTCGCCTGAATTACAACATGAATAAGAGGTTGTATTCGTTGGTGGAGCTTCTAACAGAACTCCAGGCGATAGAGGGGCTTTTTCGTCAGAGTGCTCAGGCTTAGGCTATGGTTGCTCAGAAGGTTTCGACTTCTAAGCCGAAAGGCAAGAAGAAGAAGAAACAAGGTGGAGCATAGGTGGTGGGAGGATCTCAGGGAGGAGTGAAGAAGCCGAAAGGCAAGTGCTTCACGTGCAAACAGATTGGACATTGGAAGAAGGACTGCCCCAACTGGAAGCAGAACAAAGGTATATCTTTTGGTATAGTCGTTGAAACATGTTTAGCGGTGTTATATACCGACACCTGGTGTGTAGTTACGGGAGACACTGATCATATCTGTAATACTTTGCAGGGGTTCCAGAAAACCAGACGATTAGCTGAGGGGGAGACTACCGTTTACTTGGACGATGCTACGAAGGTGGCGGCTATTGCAGTGGGAGATGTTTATTTATCTTTTGATGGGAATAAAACTTTGGTTCTGAAAAATTGCCTTTATGTACCATTATTTAGAAAGAATTTGATTTTGGTGTCTAAATTATTTTTGGATGGATATTCTATTTCTTTTAATGACAGAGTTGTTATAAAAAGGAATAAGGAGATTATCTGTTCTGGTGCATTGATAGGAAATTTATATACCCTTGAACCAAAAGCTCCCACGATGCAAATAGAAGTAAATAACTCATCTTCTAAATCTAATAAGAGAAAAGAACCTTCAAAAATTAACCAAACGTATCTTTGGCATCTAAGGTTAGGTCATATTAACCTGAGTATAATACAAAGGTTGATAGATGATGGACCTTTGGGTTCATTAGTGGTGGAAGATTTCCCAACCTACGAATCTTGCTTGGAAGGTAAAATGACCAAGAGGCCTTTTATGACCAAGGGGTATAGAGCTAAAGATGTGTCGGAATTGGTTCATTCTGATTTGTGTGGTCCTATGTCTATCCAGGTTAGAGGTGGTTTTGAATATTTCGTCTCTTTTATAGATGATTATTCAAGATATGGATACATTTACTTGATGCGTCGCAAGTCTGAATGCTTTGATAGGTTCAGAGAATTCAAGGCTGATGTGGAGAAACGTCAAGGTAAAAGTATCAAGACACTACGATCTTATCGTGGTGGTGAGTACCTCTTGGGAGAGTTTAGGAATTACTTATCAGAGGCTGGGATTCAATCCCAATTATCTGCACCTGGCACACCCCAGCAGAATGGTGTAGTGGAGCGAAGGAATAGGACTCTTATGGAGATGGTTAGATCGATGATGAGTTATTCTGAGTTACCAGATTCGTTATGGGGGTATGCTTTGGATACGACAGTGTATATTCTGAACTTGGTACCATCTAAATCAGTGCCTTCTACTCCCACAGAATTGTGGACTGGGCGAAAGTTTAGTCTGAGACATATTCGGATTTAGGGGAGTCCAACACATGTATTGAAGGCAGATGCTGGTAAGTTGGAACCTCGTACAAAAGTGCGCATGTTCGTAGGCTATCCTAGAGGAACGAAAGGTGGTTTGTTCTATAGTCCTCGAGATCAAAGGGTGATCGTTAGCACGAATGCCAGAATTTTAGAGGAATACTATTTGATGAATCACAAGCCCATGAGTAAGATTGTTCTGGAGGAATTGAGAGGGTAAGTCACTACTTCAGTACCACTGGTACAAGAGGATATACCACAAGTGACTGCACCGCGTGTCACAGAGGATACACAGGTGATACCTCATCGTAATGGGAGGGTTGTTAGACAACCTGATAGATTTATGTTCTTGGTAGAATCTTTTGATTTGGTCCCTGGCGAACATGAACTTGATCCCTGGACATATGATGAGGCTATCCAAGATAAAGATGTAGTATCTTGGCAAAGTGCAATGAATTCTGAGATAGAATCTATGGATTCAAATCAGGTCTGGGAGCTAGTAGAACCACCCAATGGTGTAAAAACCATTGGATGCAAGTGGATTTACAAAAGAAAGAGAGGAATAGACGGGAAGGTTGAGACCTTCAAAGTAAGACTTGTTGCGAAAGGGTATACTCAGAAAGAGGGTATCGATTATGAGAAGACCTTTTCGTCGGTAGCCATGCTTAAGTCTATCCGGATTCTCTTATCTATTGTTGCTCATATGGATTATGAGGTGTGGAAGATGGATGTCAAGATAGCTTTACTTAATAGAAGTCTTGAGGAAAACATCTATATGGAGTAACCAGAGGGATTCATTGCAAAGGGCAAAGAGCATCTTATGTGCAAGCTTAATCGGTCCATTTATGGATTGAAGCAAGTTTCGAGATCTTGGAACATCCTCTTTGATGAGGTAATCTAGTCTTATGGATTTATTTAAAGTCCAGATGAGGCTTGTGTATACAAGAGATGTGATGGAAACGTAGTGATATTTCTTGTACTATACGTAGATGACATTTTGTTAATTGGCAACAATGTCAAGATGTTATTAGACATAAGGATATGGTTGTCCAAACAGTTTGATATGAAGGACTTTGGAGAAGTGGGACACATCCTTGGGATCAATGTTATAAGGGATCGCAGGAAAAGGATGTTGTGCTTATCTCAAGCTTCATACATAGACACCATTTTGGCTCATTTTAGCATGCAGAACTCCAAGAATGGTTTTCTACCTTTTAAGCATGGAGTACCTTTATCTAAAGAGATGTGTCCTAGAACATCAAAGGAGATAGAGGAGATGAAGGCGGTTCCTTATACTTCGGTAGTAGAAAGCCTCATGTATGCTATGTTATGTACGAGGCCAGATATCTGCTTTGTCGTGGGCATGGTTAGCAGATATCAGAGTAATCTAGGATAGGGACATTGGACTGTGGTAAAGCATATATTGAAGTACCTAAGAAGGACTAGGGATTATATGCTAGTATACCAGGTAGATCAATTACTCCCTGTGGGTTACATAGATTCTGACTTCTAATCAGATAGGGATAACAGTAAGTCTACCTTGGGTTTTGGGTTTACTTTGGGAGGTGGAGCCATTGTATGGAGGAGTGTCAAGCTGAAATGCGTGGCAGACTCCACCATGGAAGTTGAGTATGTGGTAGCCTCTGAGGTAGCCAAAAAAGTTGTATGACTTAGGAACTTCTTGATGGACTTGGATGTCATTCCTGGTTTTCCCAGAACTATCACAATTTATTATGATAACAGTGGTACAGTTGCAAACTCGAAGGAACCACGAGCCTATAAGGCAAGTAAACACATAGAGCGCAAGTACCACCTGATATGAGAGATCATAAAGCGAGGAGAAGTTGCTGTAGCCAAGATTTCATCAGAGGATAACCTGGAAGATCCTTTCACTAAGACACTTCCAATGATAGCTTTTGATAGGCATGTGGAGGGAATGAGAATCAGATGTATGACAGTATGAGGACAACATATGTTGGTGTAATCGGCCTAGGTCATGATTGACCAGGACTCGAGTTTGACTCGAGAGATGTTTTGATGTTCGACAAAAACATATGACAATGTGATTGTCATGGAAAGTCCAAGTCTTGAGTACTTGGCATGTAAAGTCCAAGCATGGGTCTTGGCAATGAAAAGTCCAACATGGGTTGGCAAGGAAAGTCCAATCATGGGTCTTGACATGGAAAGTCCAACATGGGTTGGAAAGGGAAAGTCCAAGCTTGAGTCTTGGCATTTGAGAAGTCCAAGTGGGAGTCTTGGCAGCATAAATCCAATGGTTGGCGGCGTAAAGTCCAAGCGGAGTCTTGGCAGCGTAAGTCCAATGTGCCTTGGCAGTGTAGACATCGTTAGCATGACATAGCTGATGAAAGTACTTGAAGGCTAGCACAATTGATGAACAAGTCATGGATGACTTGGAGGGATACGAGAGGCATGAGGCTGACGGAGGTGGCTAGAAGGCTTAGGTTTAGGCTATGGGTGGTCTAGCAAGTATGGGGGCACCATACTTGGGTTAAACCTCATGTTTGAGGTTAAAACCTCATGTTTAAGGTGTGCCAGTTAACTGGTGTCATATGACAGTCGATTGGTGTGAGTCAACTAGGGTTTGATTGCGAAAAGTATCCCAGCAGTCGACTGCCAGAGGTGGGCAGTTGATTGCTGGAGCAAGCAGTCGACTGTTCGTATGATCAGTCGACTGGTGCTCGGTTTTTCGAGCACAGAATGGAGTCGAGACTCGACTGCAGGGGAAGTAGTCGAGTGAAGGCTCCATCAGTCGATTGATGGACATGATCAGTCGACTGATTTCCTATCCGTTGGATTTTTCCAGCATGGATTACATCGTTGTCTCACAATAACAGTGTCATCAGTCGACTGATGGTCCAGAGCAGTCGACTGATCGGTGATTTCTAGCCCAGGTTGAAGCTTTAAATGGAGCTCATGGAGGAGGATTTCACTAGCGTTTCTTGAGAGTTTTTGAAGTGATTTGCTGTTGTAAATCAGGGTGTCCAAGTGCAAGTCAAGCAACCAAGCATTCAAGCAATCAAAAGCAAAGTGTTGTAAAGTTTTCTTTACTTATCTTTTGTATTTGTATTGTAATTTCTTGTATTCATTTCTTACTGTTGTAAGATAACTTGTACGAGGTTTATCCACCTCTGACTTGTGTCGAGAAGGAGTTATTTGTGATTAGTGGTTGCATGTGCATCACTAGAGCTCTTTAGAGCTCGATCCGTGGAGTATGAACCATTCAGTTCCGAACCACATTAAATACTTGTGTATTTGTGGTTGTCTATTTCGTTATTGCATTATTTCTATTATTCCACTGCATGCTAACGAAATTTGTAGAGACGAACGCAATCGAATTCCATCTACGCAACTAGCACGACGCTATTCACCCTCTCTAGCAGTCACATTTCCCCTACAACATAGTCTTTTAGTATAAGTGGGAGATTGTTGGGATGTATACTGAAAAGTCTATCTTTTGTATGAACATCTTTATTTTTGAAATAAGAATCACTTGATCATTGTTTGCATATTTATGGTTATGCATATTGTCTGATACATTACATTGTAGATAACATGGTGTGTGGTGTCACACGGAAGATCATGTTATCAGTTCCTTATAGAGTATAAGTAGAGGCTTACAACCGGGATAGTTTTGGACAAACCATTGGTATGATTGTAGTGTGATTTGGTATTGGTTTGTCTTGACCATAGAATTACACTAGTACACTTTGTGTGTATTGAGCAGGACTGACTTAGAGGTGATTCAATTTATTGCTGACTACATAATTGAATCAGACCTCGGATATTATGGTGTACATGCTCTTAATCCCGATATAATAATGGGCACATGTACTTAGTATTTCTTTCTTTGATTTACCAATGGGCGAGATTTATAGATTAAATCGATAGGCTCGGTAAGTTAGGAAATGATATTATTTATATGGTGTGTCATTGATTATAGGAGGAACCCATGTCCTATATATTAGGATGATGATGTCCCCTTGAGGAGCTCATAAGGATCATCATTTAAACCCTATAGGTGGACTTGGTCCGGCATGATGATAAGGTTGAGTGATACTACTCATGGAGTTAGATGTTGATTAATTAATTGTTACCAAATTTATTAATTGACGGGCATTCGAAATCTTAAACACGGGGAGACATTTGTACAATTAATATATGGAGCCCATATTTATTTATTGTTGGGGGATCAAAACGGCCGGCTAGAGGGGGGTGAATAACCCTCGTTCGTTGGATGTCATATTTTGCTCGTCTACAAAAGATTAGCGCAAGCGGAATATACAAATACAAATAGACAAAGCAAAAGATAAACAATAAAATAAATGCTAACACGATGGTATAACGTGGTTCACGGCTACGCCGCTAATCCACGGCTCGATTTGTCCAAGGTGAATCACTCCTCCAAAGCCAATCACTATTGGTCTCTCCTTTGCACCAAGCTAGGTGGAGGTAACCTTCACAATTTCTCTTCTTACAATAGAATGGAAATAAAGCAAGTAAAAAGAGTGGAAAAACCCTTAGAGCACTTTGGGAGAAGATTAGAGCATAAGCATTAGCCATCCAAAAGCCCACACCCTCTCTTTTTATAGAGAGGAAGCTTTTCTTCCCGTTGGCCGCCACAAGTCGACTGCTGCCCTTGGCAGTCGACTGCCACCACTCCAACGGCCTCCGAACACGTCGGATCCCAACCATTGTAGTCCAACGGAACACTTGGCAGTCGACTGATGGACCTCATCGATCCAGCTAACGCCTCGTAATCATTGCCCGATCGGCTCTGACAGCGTTCGTGGCAAACCCTTTCTACGATCATTGCGCCTTCGATCGGTGATCGATCTTAGCGATCATTTGCTCACATATGGCGGTCGATCTGGCGGCCTCAAACACTTCGATCGAATACCAGTCGAACCACGTTCGACTCAGAGCAGTCGACTACCATTCCATGGCAGTCGACTGGTGTCGAGAAATCCCATCCGACACTTAGCCAAATGGCCAAGTTTCACCTAAGAGCTACCCCTTCCCGGGTTACATTCTCTCACTCTCATCTCTCGGAGTCCCTCGCCTTCGAAGTTCTCTTCGTTCGCGGCCACGTCCCTCGGCAGCATCAGGCGCACGACTCTGCAATGCTCCTTCGCGTCTCTTGCCTCGAAGTCTACTTCCTCCGGCTTCACTCCAAGCTCCTCGTTCGATGGTCCCTCGGATGCTCCAAGCGCACGGCTTCCGCAAAGCCATCCTTCACCGACTCAAGGACCGAGTCATGAGTTTGTGAAACTCGCCACGGCTCCATGTACGAATTACTAAGTCCTGCACGACTTCAACGCACATATCAAATCAACATAACAAACTAATTTAAACCCTTTGCTACACACATCAAAACCTAATCATGGCAAGAGATTGCCCTAACAATCTCCCCCTTTTTGATGTGTGGCAATCCGTTTAAGTTAGGTAAAAACATTTGATAAAAATTTCTAAGGTAAGAAAGCATGTAAACATAAACATGATATAGCAACATGCAACTCCCCCTTAATCCATGAAACTCCCCATACATATTTCTCCCCCTATCATAATTAACTTATACATAATATTTTCTCCCCCTTTGACACCATCAAAAAGATTAATACTAAGTTATAAACACATGGCATCAAGTCTAATATAAGGAAAATACCAAAAATTGGTTTAATAACTAAAATCAGCCTTTACTATTCGGACTACCGGTCGGTAGCACAATCGCTTTTAGAAATTTTGATTTTGAGTAAATTCAGAAATGCATTAAAAATTCCAAAAAATTCGAAAAATCATGAAATTTGGGAAACACATTTCTTTTAAGTATATCTATCAATGAAAAATAGTTTTTTTTTTTATGAAAAATCATTATATTTTCTGAGATTTGCCAAAAATCCAAAAGCTTTAAAAACCACTAGGTTTTTGATCATTCTAGTATCAAGTTTACCACCTAGTTTTGGTTCCAATTGTTTCAAAACATGAATACATAGATTTTAGATTAAGAAATTGTTTTGAAAACATATGAAATATCCAACCATGATATTTGGGCAATATGTCTATGAATTAAACATAAGTCTTCCCCATGATTGGTCTATTATTGCTATTTTGATACTTTAAATGACCATCTAAATGCCATAGGCATTAGTGGACATTTGTATCATCCTAACATCTCACTCATGCTAAGTTTTCAATCATGGTAGCCTATAGTGAGTGTGAAATGTATCCT
Source organism: Wurfbainia villosa (assembly GCA_025175895.1). Taxonomy (NCBI): domain Eukaryota; kingdom Viridiplantae; phylum Streptophyta; class Magnoliopsida; order Zingiberales; family Zingiberaceae; genus Wurfbainia; species Wurfbainia villosa. The sequence goes on along the minus strand of CM046004.1, from coordinate 18,973,781 downwards.
AGAGGGTATTTGTATATACTTAACCATTAAATTCATGCAATTTTATCAAGGTTAAGTATCACCCTAACAATCCACATGATCATAATGACATATATGAATGAATTACACATTATGATCATTAAATACATGTATTCATCAAGTAATAATCATGCATTAGGTATTACATGATGATAATTAGCAAATATCACCTAAGGCATGATTTAAATCCTATTTCTCATGATTATGTGCCAAATATCAAAATCATAAATCATGATTGCAAACATGTGTAACAATTACATCAACTATCATGATTTAAGCATTATTATCTATTTATGGGCACATTATCATCACCCAACACTACTTCTAAAAGTGAGGTCCCACCATCCTAAGTCAACCAACATATGATATAGGTGAAATGCATATGGTTGACTATCTTAGGGTTTTCCTAACCCTTAAGAATGGATTTAGGAACCCAAAATAAGTTCTCTCCTATTGGGTTAACTAAATACTCCTTGGGGATCCATTTTTTATCTATTACCTTCTTCTTATCTTGTCCCCTAGCAATTAGGCATTTATAGGCTTTTTCATTTTTCTTTTCTTTGTATCCTATGTAGGATATTTGACGCCGCTAGAGGGGGTGAATAGCGGTTGACCGTTCGTAGATGGAATTCGATCGCGTGTTCGTCTCTACAATTTCATTAGTGCGTAGCGGAAATAGATATGATACAATAACGAAATACGCAAACACGAGTATGTAACGTGGTTCAGAACCACACGGTTCCTACTCCACGGATCGAGCTCTACGAGCTCTAGTGATGCACACGCAACCACTAATAAACACACCTTCTCGGAACAATCCAGAGGTGGAGAAACCTCGTATAATAATAATTATAACAATAATCAAAGAGATACAAGCAAATACGATAATGAAATACAAATGCAAGTAAAGGAAAAACACTTTACAAAAGCTTTTGATTGCTTGATCTTTGATTGCCTTGAACTAGCTTTGAAGGACTGGAAAGCACCAACTTCCCCCTTCAATTTCGCCCAAGAAAATCGCTATCTTTTTCTCCATCACGAGCTCCTTTTATAGCTTCAACCTGTGCTGGAAAAGGTCGATCAGTCGACTGCTCGAGACCATCAGTCGACTGATCACACTGTTGCTGTGAGACAACGGTGTAATCCACTCTGGAAAAAATCCAACGGCTAGAACATCAGTCGACTGATCATGAGCATCAATCGACTGATGAGCAATCACTCGACTGCTCGTCGCAGCGGTCGAGTGAGACTCCATTCTGTGGTCGAAAATCCGAGCACCAGTCGACTGATCACACGATCAGTCGACTGCTCGAGCCATCAGTCGACTGCCCACCTCTGGCAGTCGACTGCTAGACCACTTCCCACAGTCAAACCCTAGTTGACTTGGTCCAGTCGACTGCCACATGGCACCAGTCGACTGGCACACCTCAAACATGAGATTTTAGCCCAAGTATGGTGCCCCCATACTTGCTAGACCACCCTTAGCCTAGACCTAAGCCTTCTAGCCACCTCCATCAGCCTCACGCCTCTCGGATCCCTCCAAGTCATCCATGACTTGTTCATCCATCGCGTTAGCCTTCAGGTGCTTCCATCGGCTATGTCATGCTAACGGTGTCTACACCGCCAAGGCACATTGGACTTACGCCTCCAAGACTCCGCTTGGACTTTACACCGCCAACCATTGGACTTATGCTGCCAAGACTCCTGCTTGGACTTTACGCAGTTAATATCAAACCCCTTGGACTTCTCTTTCCAAGACTCAAGCTTGGACTTTCCCTTGCCAACCCATGTTGAACTTTTACATTACCAAGACCCATGCTTGGACTTTTCATGTGCCAAGTGTCCCACTTGGACTTTTCATGCCAAGTACTCAAGACTTGGACTTTACCAAATGTCAAGTGTTCCACCTGGACTTTCCATGCCAAGTACCCATGACTTGGACTTTACCTTGACAATTACATTGTCATATATTTTTGTCGAACATCAAAACATCATTCGAGTCAAACTCGAGTCCTGGTCAATCGTGACCTGGGCCGATTGCACCAACAATCTCCCCCTTTTTGATGTTTGACAAAAAACCAAACCATTTGAGTTAGACCGCTAACTCAAGTCTCTTACCAATTATTCCAAATTGGTGATCCCTAATATTTTCCCAAACATATTCTCCCCCTTTTTGACATACATCAAAAGGTTATCTCTCCAAGGAGGTCAATGTCTCATGGCCCAATGAGATCTTACAATCTCCCCCTTGGTCCAAAAATACCTAGGATGCCTACCATCTTCTTAGTGATAAGTCCTATATCACTCAAGAGAGGCAATCCTATACACTCTCCCAATTTCCAAACTGAGTTTCTAAAAATCCATAAATTTTCCAAATTGATAACATTTTCTCCTTCAAGAAGAAAGAAAAAACACATCCATCACTCCAAGATGGATACCTCCCCCTAAAGGCTTGCTCCCCCTTGACCATTGCACCAACAATGTCCTTGGGAAGTCCCTAAGCCAATAGGAACTCTAAATCATCAAAATTAAGGTTAGAAATTTAACATTGAACTTCCCAACACCTTAAAATTGATACAAACCCTAAACACCTCTCCTAATCCATATCCAATGGATTTTCACCCTTCATCATGTTTCTCAAAGCATATCCTAGGGTCAGGAGTGGTTAGGGACCTTAACCGTAGCTGAAATCGAGTTAAACAACTTTGGTTTCCCCGAAATCAGTATCGATCGACTCGTCGGCTACGTGGGTGATGTGTCCATCGGTCGATCGGCAGCTAACAATGATCGAGTGATACTACGCTGATCGAGTCCAAAGCGCGCCCATCACGATCATTCTTTGTTCAAGTCGAGTCTGGCGCCGACACTCATTCTGGACGCATCATATCGCTACATAAGATGATCACCGATCGATAATCAGTATCGGATTGATATCTGATTTCCTATTCTGAAATTCAGAAAATCTTGATTTCTTCATCTAATTTATTCCATTTTATCATGTTTAATCTTGTATATCAAACATATTGATGTTATACTTATATTCATGTATTTGTTAATGTATTTTAATGTTTTATTTCATTTTGGCAAACATTAACATCCAATGATTTCCAAATCCTAACATCTCACCCTTTCTAAGTGTTGAAATACACAATCAAGGTAAAAAGGCTTGTTTTGTGAGATGCAATTCATCCTAGACATTCCTTCCATGCAAACACATGGTGAAACATATGAAGCATGGTAAGTACAAGACATCAAGTTGTGTGACACTTGAGTATCACTCTAGATGTTACTTTTACATCTTAAACACACTTCTCTTGATACATGAACTTCTAAAGTGTGCCAACAATCAAAGTTACACACTATGACCTCTAAATCTAGATTGTGCCAATTTTATTGATTTTCATGTTTTTTAAAAAATATATTGACATATCCTAAAATCCTTTAGGATTAAGGCTCAAATGTATTTCCAAAGTAACCATACCCTTGAAAATAACCTAAAATGCCACCTTTACCATGGTTGAGTTAACTACTCATCCAATCATGGTTGACACATTCTAACCCATTCAATGTGAATCAATCACGCTCTTTGGAACCCAAAATTTATTTGAGCTCATTGAATTAATTAGGTATTCCTTAGGGATAGCCTCCCTAGATACATTCCTAATGACCCTCCTAGGCTTGTTAGCCTTGGTCATTGTGGTCTTACCTAGGTTGACTCTAGAGGTAACTCCCCTTGCAACCTTGGTCTTCCTAGACCTAGTTTGTGTTCCATAGTCAAATGGAACACAATGATAAGTCACCGTAGGCTTAGGTTTGTGACCCAAACCTTTCTTGCCCTTGGTTGACTTTTGTCTTTTGGGTCATAGATGTTGACTTTGAGATCTTGACCCTTGACTTTGACCATTAGACCCTTGAAATTGATTTTGTAGCTTATTTAGGGTCTTTTCTAGTTTTTCAAACCTTGACCTTAAGGCTTGGTTCTCTAATTCTAATTGCCCAGATGATTTTTGATTAGGTTTTTGGGCATTACCATTTACCTTAGACATATGTTTACCCTTATTGGAATTGATACCTAAATGATTTTCGATTTTCTTAATTGCTTTCTTAGGAATGACATTTCTAGGGACATTAGTCCCAAATTTCTCCTTCTTTGAAATAGATCTAGAGTTATCATTCCTAGCATGCTTCGATTAATGAGTAATAGCAAAGTTATTTGAATTAATTCTAGTATGCTTTTGCTTAGAATTTAAGGAATGAGCATTATGAAAATGTACCTTAGGGTTTGCCTTAGTAGCTCCCCCTACTTGTGATACTCCTTCTTGGGTCTTCTTGCTCCCCCTAGGACATTGATTTCGGTAATGTCCCGGTTGCCGACATTTGAAGCAAATGATATGCTCCTTGTCTTTAGATGATGGGAAACCGGCATCCTTTGACTTTTGTTGACTTTTAGGCGTCGGAGGAGTCTTCTTAACCTTCTTTGGGCACTTGCTCTTGTAGTGCCCATACTCCCTACACTCAAAACACAATATATGGATTTTATTTGAAATTGGAGTGTTTGAGTTACCTAGTTCGGTGGTGAGGATCTCTTGAGCTTGTTCTTCCTCTTGACCGGATGTAGATGTTACTTCTTGTTGCTCCGGTGTTGAGGATGCTCTAATCTCCTCAATCCTAGAAGTGGATACTTCTTCCACTTCTTCCACCTCTTCTTTCTCCGATCCGGAGGTTGACTCCTCACTTTCTTGTGAGGATGATGAATTAGCCTCTTTGGTCTCTTCCTCTTGGACCGGTTGTGAGCCTTCATGATATTTTGCCACTTGACTCCAAAGCTCTTTGCCATCCTTGTACTCACCTAGCTCACACATAATTTTATTAGGAATCAAATCAACTTAGAATTTAATTACCTTTGTATTCTTTTCGAACTATTGGATTTGTTCCTCGGTCCACTTCTTCATCTTGAGAATTCCTCCCATGGGCCCTTTTGGATATTGAAATCCCTCCATCAAAATGCCCCACTCTTCAAAGTCCTTCATCATCAAGAATTCTTCAATCCTCACCTTCCATTGATTGAATCCTTCTTGTCCATAGAAGGTATAAGGAATAGGTGTGTTGATATCCCATCCAAGCTTGTCTTGGAATTCCATCTTCACCCTTTAGCATCTTGCTCCCGGTTGTTAATCCGTTGAAGAGCCACCAGGCTCTGATACCAATTGTAGGATATTTGACGCCGCTAGAGGGGGGTGAATAGCGGTTGACCATTCGTAGATGGAATTCGATCGCGTGTTCGTCTCTACAATTTCGTTAGTGCGCAGCGGAAATAGATATGATACAATAACGAAATACGCAAACACGAGTATGTAACGTGGTTCGGAATCGCACGACTCCTACTCCACGGATCGAGCTCTACGAGCTCTAGTGATGCACACGCAACCACTAATAAACACTCCTTCTCGGAACAATCCGGAGGTCGAGAAACCTCATACAATAATGATTACAACAATAATCAAAGAGATACAAGCAAATACGATAATGAAATATAAATGCAAGTAAAGGAAAAACACTTTACAAAAGCTTTTGATTGCTTGATCTTTGATTGCCTTGAACTAGCTTTGAAGGACTGGAAAGCACCAACTCCCCCCTTCAATTTCGCCCAAGAAAATCGCTATCTTTTTCTCCATCACGAGCTCCTTTTATAGCTTCAACCTGTCGGCCGACGTCGATCACCGACCGCTCGAGACCATCGATCGATCGATCACAACCGGTGTAATCCACTCTGAAAAAATCCAACAGCTAGAACATCAGTCGACTGATCATGAGCATCAGTCGACTGATGAGCCATCACTCGACTGCTCGTCGCAGTGGTCGAGTGAGACTCCATTCTGTGGTCAAAAATCCGAGCACCAGTCGACTGATCACACGATCAGTCGACTGCTCGAGCCATCAATCGACTACCCACCTCTGGTAGTCGACTACTAGACCACTTCCCATAGTCAAACCCTAGTTGACTTGGTCCAGTTGACTGCCACATGACACCAGTCGACTGGCACACCTCAAACATGAGGTTTTAGCTCAAGTATGGTGCCCCCATACTTGCTAGACCACCCTTAGCCTAGACCTAAGCCTTCTAGCCACCTCCATCAGCCTCACGCCTCTCGGATCCCTCCAAGTCATCCATGACTTGTTCATCCATCGCGTTAGCCTTCAGGTGCTTCCATCGGCTATGTCATGCTAACGGTGTCTACACCGCCAAGGCACATTGGACTTACGCCGCCAAGACTCTGCTTGGACTTTACACCGCCAACCATTGGACTTATGCTGCCAAGACTCCCGCTTGGACTTTACGCAGCCAATATCAAACCCCTTGGATTTCTCATGCCAAGACTCAAGCTTGGACTTTCCCTTGCCAACCCATGTTGGACTTTTACATTGCCAAGACCCATGCTTGGACTTTTCATGTGCCAAGTGTCCCACTTGGACTTTTCATGCCAAGTACTAAAGACTTGGACTTTACCAAATGCCAAGTGTTCCACCTGGACTTTCCATGCCAAGTACCCATGACTTGGACTTTACCTTGACAATTACATTGTCATATATTTTTGTCGAACATCAAAACATCATTCGAGTCAAACTCGAGTCCTGGTCAATCGTGACCTGGGCCGATTGCACCAACATCCTATGCCTTTCTTATTGAAGCTAGCTCTTTGGCTCCCTATAATCATGTTCAAGGTGTTTGAGCCAATTGTAAACTTTTCTAGGGCTTTGGTTAAATAATTTACTTTCTCTCTTAAAGCCCTATTTTCCTCTATGCTTGCATCATTAACATCAAAAGGCATATAGTTATCATGTGAGCATGCATCATTTAATCTAGAAGAAATATTATCATTTAAGCATGTTTTTTCTAGCTTATTTTCTAAATCCTTAATTTGATCTAACATGCTCTTATTTTTCTTCTTTGCTCTAAATAAATCCTTAGTTAAGCTAGAAATCATAGAAACTATTTTACTAGGTGAAAGATTGGTTACTATAGTTTCCATGTCCTCTTCTTCTTCGGATGAGGAGGTAGAGGAGGCTCCCCCTTCACTTGAGCTCTCTCCACTTGTGCTTGATTCTTCATTTTCGGTGGAGGAGTAATCCAAGTCGTCAAATTCCATCAATGCTAGGTTGGTGACAAATGCATTTTCTTCCTTGGATGATGATGAAGATGAGGAGGAAGGGTCATCCCAAGTCTTTGCTTTGAATGCCTTGGCCTTTCCCTTTTCCTTTGCTTTCTTCTCCTCTTCCTTTTTCTTCTTGCTCCCCTTTTTCTTCTTCTTTTCTTCCTTCTTTTTCTTTTCTTCCTTGCTCTTGTTTAGGAGGGGACAATTATCCCTTATGTGTCCCTCTCCTTGGCAATTGTAGCAAATGATTTTCCCCCTTTGTCTTCTATTCCTATCATTAGATTTATTAAATCTAAAACTTTTTAAAGCACGTCTTACCCTCCTTACCATATAAGCTTCTTCCGTGCTATCCATGGAGGAGGAGGAGGATGCTTCATCATCATCGGAGGAGGGGATGTCCATCTTCTTCTTCCCCTTATTTGCCATCAATGCTACTCCCCTTGAAGGTTGGATTCTAGGCTCTTCTTGTATTCCTTCAAGCCTTGTTTCGTGGAGCTCCATTGTTGAGAAGAATTCCTCCAAGGTGCTTACTTCTATGTTCTTGGAGATATAAAATGAGTCCACCATGGAGCTCCATTTTGAGGATCGCGGAAAGGCATCTATAGCCTTCATAACCATATCCCGGTTTGATAGCTTCTCACCTACACTTGACAAACCGGTTATAATTTCCTTGAAACGAGAATGTAAGGAAATTACCTTTTCACCCTTTTCTAGTTTAATGTTGTTGAGTTGGGAGCGGAGGAGATCTCTCCTTGCTAGCTTCGCCTCGGATGTGCCTTCATGAAGCTCAATTAGCTTCTCCCACATCTCCTTGGCACTTAGGCATTCTCCTATTCGGTTGATCTCTTGTTGGGGGAGCACATTAAAGAGATGGTGCTTGGCTTTTGAGTTTGGGAGGTGCTCTTCCCTTTGCTTTTTGGTCCACCTAGATTTCTCTATTGGCTTCCTTTCTTCATCCCTAGGCAAAATAAAACTGGATTCCATTGTAATCATGATATCAAAATCTGTTTCGAAAAATACCTCCATTCGCTTCTTCCACCAAGCGAATTCTCCTTCAAACTTCAGTGGATAGATGTTGGAGCCGGCCATTTTAAGAGTTGCTTGTTGTGGCAGTTAGTCCTCGACAAGCTTTCCTTGGCTCTGATACCACTTGTTGGGGGATCGAATCGGCCGGCTAGAGGGGGGTGAATAGCCCTCGTTCGTTGGATGTCGTATTTTGCTCATCTACAAAAGATTAGCGCAAGCGAAATATACAAATACAAATAGACAAAGCAAAAGATAAACAATAAAACAAACGCTAACACGATGGTATAACGTGGTTCACGGCTACGCCGCTAATCCACGGTCCGATTCATCCAAGGTGAATCACTCCTCCAAAGCCAATCACTATTGGTCTCTCCTTTGCACCAAGCTAGGTGGAGGTAACCTTCACAATTTCTCTTCTTACAATAGAATGGAAATAAAGCAAGTAAGAAGAGTGGAAAAACTCTTAGAGAATTTTGGGAGAAGATTAGAGCATAAGCATTAGCCATCCAAAAGCCCACACCCTCTCTTTTTATAGAGTGGAAGCTTTTCTTCCCGTTGGCCGCCACCAGTCGACTGCTGCCCTTGGCAGTCGACTGCCGCCACTCCAACGACCTCCGAACATGTCGGATCCCGACCGTTGTAGTTCAACGGAACACTTGGCAGTCGACTGATGGACCTCATCACGATCACGCCTCCGTAGTCGACCGCGATCGGCTACAAGCAATTCTGTGGCGTAAACCCTTTCTACTACCGATCACGTTTTCAGAATGATCCGATAGTCGGCAATGATCCGGCCCACATATGGCCGATCGCTGGCTCAAAATACTCGATCAAATACCAACCACGCCGACTCGAGTATGATCGCCATTCCATGGCTGACCGGTGTCGAAATCCCATCCGACACTTAGCCAAATGGCCAAGTTTCACCTAAGAGCTACCCCCTTCCCGGGTTACATTCGCTCACTCTCATCTCTCGGAGTCCTCGCCTCAAGTTCTCTTCGCTCGGGCCACGCCCCTGGCGATCAGCGCACGACTCTGCAATGCTCCTTCGTGTCTCTTGCCTCGAAGTCTACTTCCTCCAGCTTCACTCCAAGCTCCTCGTCTGGCGGTCCCTCGGATGCTCCAAGCGCATGACTTCCGCAAAGCCATCCTTCACCGACTCAAGGACCGAGTCATGAGTTTGTGAAACTCACCACGGCTCCATGTACGAATTACTAAGTCCTGCATGACTTCAATGCACATATCAAATCAACATAACAAACTAACTTAAACCCTTTGCCACACACATCAAAACCTAATCATGGCAAGAGATTGCCCTAACATTTATGAGGGTTGGTGAGGTAGATCAATGATAATCCTCTAGTGGAATGGATTATCATTAATGGATCGGATTTTATGTGGGTCGGATCCATTGGGTGGCCAAGATCCAACTCCTCCTCATGGTTCCTATTGTAGCCTATTAAAACCCTCATGAAACCTAGATCCGACGGACACGATTAAAAGTAGGTTTGGATGAAATCTATAAAAGGGGGGGGGGCAAGGCTTGGGCAACACAAGTGAATCAGAGATTCTAGGGTTTGCTCTCCTTGGCTTGGGCGGCGAGAAACACAAGGGGAATTAGGGTTTGGGTCGGCGACAACAAGAGGGTAAGGCTAGGGTTTACTCCTCATTTCTCTTGGCCGGCGCTAGGGTATCCTCTTCCTTGGGTTTTGGGTGGCGCCACATCCTCTTTTCCTCATCCTTTGGCCGGTGGCAACAAGGGCAAGGGTTTGCCCTTCTTTTCTTTGGTTGGCCGGTGCAATTCCTTCTTCCTCTCCTTAGGGCTGGCGGCAACCACAATTGGCTTGTGGTGGTCGACACAAGTAAGGAGAAGAAGGGAGAATTTCTTCCCTTTGTTCGAAGCGAGCAAGGAAGGAAAGAACGTGATCTAGGAAGTTTCATCTCTTGGAGGATCGTTGCCCACACAATGTCCAAGAGGAGGATAGAACATACAATAGAAGATCAAGAGGTATAATCTTATTTATTTTGATTTAGTTCTTTTGTATAATGCATGTGGTTAATTTACTATGACCCCGAAGATAAACACAAAAACCAGTGATTCGTACATCATTTATTCCGCGGCTAATCGAGGAAAAGAGTTAGGTTGCTTGAACAATAAGTTTGTTCAAGAGACCACTCGAATCGAATAGCACGATGATGGATCGATTGCTTGGGTAATTTGCCTTCGTCAAGGATTATTTTTTTTAATCCGGGGACATAGATAGGATCGCCATGCACAAGCAAACAAGTTGAAAAGGGAAGCGAAGCTTCTGACCTTCAAGCAATTCCCCACCAAAATCGCCCCAAAAATCATTGCCAAATTCCTCTCCACGAGCTGCTTTTATAACCTGCATTCGTGTTGGATTTCGCTAGCAGGAGACTGATTGCGACTATCAGTCGACTGCTCTTGTAGTCGTTGTCTCACAATGGCCCGAGCCATGTTGGATAAGTTCTAAAGGATAGACCATCAGTCGACTGATCATGCCCATCAGTCGACTGATCGAGCCATCACTCGATTGTCAAATCCTAATAGTCGACTGTGGAACCTTTTGTGTCCGCTACATCAACCATTAGTCGACTACACCATAGCGATCGCCTAATGCCGATAAATAATCACAAGGCCTTTACCGTAGTCAAACATCACTCTCTTCACCGATCGATCATACTACTGGGCCGATCCGATAACCTCATCCATGAGGTTTAACACCAAGTATGATGCCCTCATACTTGCTAGACCACCTTAGCCTAGACCTAAGCCTTCTATCCAGCTCTGTCAGCTTCATGCCTATCGGATCCCTCCGAGTCATCCATGACTTGTTCATCTATACGCTAGCCTTCAGGTGCTTCCATCAGCTATTGTCATGCTAACGTGGTCTACACTACCAAGGCACATTTGGGCTTACGCTGTCAAGATTATCGCTTGGACTTTACACCACCAAACCATTAGACTTATGCTACCAAGACTCTTGCTTGAACTTTACACCGTCAATATCACCCCTTGGATTTTCCTTGCCAACCCATGTTAGATTTTCCATTTGCCAAGACTCAAGCTTGGACTTTCCTGTGCCAACCCAGGTTGGACTTTCCAATTGCCAAGTACCCATGACTTGGACTTTCCCTTGCCAAGACCCATGCTTGAACTTTCCATGCCAAGACCCATGCTTCGACTTTCCATTTACCAAGACCCATGCTTGGACTTCTCATGCCAAGTACTCAAGACTTGGACTTTCCATGAAAATCACATTGTCATACGTTTTTGTCGAACATCAAAATACCGCTCGAGTCAAACTCGAGTCTGGTCAATCATGACCTGGGTCGATTGCACCAATAGGGCATTCAAATGAGATAATGGTATTATCCATTATCCCACTATCTATAATGGATAGTAACTCATGATTCCATTAACATGAATGTTAGTAACTCATGAATCCACTAACATGAAGGTTAGTAACCTCCCAATGGCATGACCATTCAAGTTCTCCTCTTCTTCTATATATATTCAACCTTCTTGATGAGAAGAGTGAGGTGATAGAAGAATAGAAGGAGAGAAAGGTTTTGTATAGGAGGCTTTGAAAAGAAGCAAGTGTGTGCTTATTCTGTGAGGCTTGTGCATAAGGAGAGATTGCAAGTGTGCATGTAGGCTATACTTGTGATCTATACACTTATCTCTTGTTGAGTAGAACAAGAGAGTTGTCACAATCACCAAGCTTTGGATTGCGACATTGCGAACTTGTGGTGAAAGTTCAAATTAAAAACTTATGACTTTCATCCTGATTGTGAGCCTTCGGTGAGGATCAGAGTTTGCAGAAATTGCAGTGCAGTGCATTCTTGTACATCACCAACCAGGTATAATTTAATTTCTGCAAGTAGAAGTAAAAAAGTGTTCTACTTAAATTCTTGAATTAAAACTCTAGAAATGACTTTTTAATCACGGATCATAGTTCTTGTTGAAGACAATGAACAGTGTTCCGATTCACCCAAGAGAAATGGTGGTGGTGCACTGTTGGTGCTCGGGTGCACTCGAGCACAGTAGGAGCGACAATGGTGGAGCATTGTTAGTGCTTGGGTGTGCAGCAGCAAACGCATGAAGAAAGGAGTTCCGACGTCCGAGTATAGTAGGAGAAACAATGGTGATGCACTATTGATGCTCGACTATGCGTGTGGCACTCGGGATAACGTGGTGCTCAGTAGTCGACTGGCTGCGAGTGCTTGGCAGCACGCAGAGGTGCTCACCTGCACTCATGGTACTTGGTCGTGTGTAGAGGTACTCAGCTACGCGATTGGTACTCGGATTTGACCAATAGTGCTTGGCTAGCACAAGTGGTGCTAGGTTAGCATTATTGGTGCTCGGCTAGCACAAGAGGTGCTTGGCCAGAACACTATGTGCTCGGCAAGCACAAGTGGTGCTCGGCGAGAGCTTATGGTGCTCGGTCATAACATGGTCTACTTGGGAAAACATTGTAGGTGTTCGGCCAAAGCCTATGGTGCTCGGGACTTGGCTTGTGGAGCTTGGAAGTGCTTTATGAAGTCGACAAAGTGGTTGACAACACTCGCGAGAGCTTGGCATGAGCAAGGTCCTAGGTTTTCAAGGTCGTCGAGGATCTCGAGAGCTTAATACGAGTAGAGAAACTCAGATTGTACTGAGTTGCTCGACACACAGAGGTGTTATGCAGAGTGTTTAAAATCAAGTTAGATTTTGCATTCGTGACCGCTAGAGGAGGGGGGGGGGTGAATAGCGTCGTCGCTTATCGATGGATTATCGTTCGATCATGCTTGCTAAAAAATGTTAATACGCAGTGGAAATATAAAATGTACAATGAAAATAAATACAAGCACAATCACAACATAAGATGTAACGTGGTTCGGAACCGAATGGTTCTTACTCCACGGATTGGGCTCATAAGAGCCCTAGCGATGCAACCACACACCACTATAACAAATAACTCCTCGGAACAATCCGGAGGTGGTGAAACCTCGTACAAATAGTCTTACAATAGTAAGAAACAAATACAAGCAAATATGAGATGAATATACAAAACAAAGTAAAGAAAACTTTATAACAATTGCTTTGGAATGTTTGCTTGTTGATCGCCTTGGACTAGCCTTGAAGACCCTGATTTGCACCAGCAAATCGCTCCAAATCGCCCAAGAAAATCATGCCAAAATCCTTCCTTCCAAGCTGCCTTTATAACCTGCATTCAAGCTAGATTTTGCCTAGCAGTCGACTGATCGGGACCATCAGTCGACTACCCTTGCAGTCGTTGTCTCACAACGGCATGAACCACGTCGGATAAGTCCAACGGATAGACCATTAGTCGACTGATTATACCCATCAGTCGACTGATGTCTCAATCAGTCGAGTGTTTGGATTGATCACTCAACTAGGATCATCACCGACCGATCTCCGTGATCGCTTGATCGCTACATCACCGATCGACCATAGTCCCATGATCGATACACCTCAAACATAAGGTTTTAACCCAAGTATGGTGCCCCCATACTTACTAGACCACCCGTAGCCTAAACCTAAGCCTTCTAGCCACCTCCATCAGCCTCGTGCCTATCGGATCCCTCCAAGTCATCCATGACTTGTTCATCCATACGCTAGCCTTCAGGTGCTTCCATCGGCTATTGTCATGCTAATGGTGTCTACACCACCAAGGCACATTGGGCTTATGCTGCCAAGACTCCGCTTGGACTTTACGCGGCCAACCATTGGACTTATGCTGCCAAGACTCCATCCTTGGACTTTACGCCGCCAATCATTCCCCTTGGACTTCTCAATTTCCAAGACTCAAGCTTGGACTTTCCCTTGCCAACCCATGTTGGACTTTCCATGCCAAGACTCAAGCTTGGACTTTTCATGCCAAGTACATAAGACTTGGACTTTTCCCATGACAATGGTTAAACCATCATCAAACATCAAGTATGACCTGGGTCGATTGCAACAACAATCTCCCCAACATATTGTCAAACATCAATGTCAAACATCAAAACACTACTCGAGTCAAACTCGAGCCTGGTCAATCATGACCTGAGCCGATTGCACCAACAATCTCCTCCTTTTTGATGTTTGACAAAAATACCCTTGAGTTAGGCCCCTAACTCAAATTCCCTTACCAATTTTCCCAAATTGGTAATTCACATTAATTCTCCCCCTTTTTGACATACATCAAAAAGGTTCTCCTCAAGGAGGTCAACGTCTCATATCCCAATGAGATATTACAATCTCCCCCTTGGTCCAAAACACATAGGATGCCTACAATCTTCCTAGTGATAAATCCCATATCACTCAAGAGAGGCACTCCTATGAAGTCTCCCAATTTCCAAATTAGGCATCTCAAATTCCCATTTGTCCCCCTCATGAGGAAAAATACCATCCATCATCCCCCATAATGGATACCTCCCCCTAAAGGCTTGCTCCCCCTTGACCATTGCACCAACAATGTCCTTGGAGAGTCCCTAAGCTAATAGGAACTCTAAACCATCAAAAATAAGGTTAAAAGTTCAACATTGAACTCTCCCACATCTTAAGATTGATATATCACCCTAACAACTCTCCTAATCCATATCCAATGGATTTTCACCCTTTCTAATGCTTTCCAAAGCATATCCTAGGGTTAGGAGTGATTAGGGAACTTTACCATAGCTAAAATTGGACTAAACATACCTTGTTTACCCGAAATCAGCCTGAAAGTTGACTTTATCAGGCAACAGTCGACTGTCGCTCATCATCAGTCGACTGCCATCCATGGCAGTCGACTGATAATTGAAATTCTGAATTTTAGTTATTAGAAATAAATATAAAAAAAGCATAAGTAATTCTACGTATATCGAAAAATCATGAAAATTCATATGTACATTACTTATAAAAAATACAATGGGTGAAAAATATTTGAAAAATAATTTACCCATAAAATAATGAAATTGACATAAAGTTCATAAGTGAAGAAAAACTTCAATGTTTGAGCTCACATTGTATCAACTTCATCAATGGTGACTTCTATCAAAAGATAGACTGCACCAAGGTTTTTCAAAATAATTTTAAAATGGTTTTCAAAACCTTATATTGGATCATATTCTTTGGGCTTAAAGTACATGACTTGAACATAAGCTTTCCCAATGATCCATCCATGATTTTAGATGAGTTTGAGTTCATCTAGATGCAAAAACTATGCACCTTGAACTTAACTCATATCCTAGCATCTCACATGTATCTAGAGTGTATCAATACACATACATGTCAATGTAATGTGAGATGTGAGTTTTGTTCATCCTAAACTAGGGTTTCATGCATTTTTCTAAGGCAACACTACTTGATTCTCTTATACATGGGACTTCAAGTCATGTCATATGTCCTTAATTCAATTTTATTAATGCATGAAATGATCATGACATAAATGATGATATAAATAAAGCATGGCCAATGATCATGATGTCATGGCATATGATTAAATTTAAATACACATGACATTTAACCTAAGCATGATCATGACATATAAATGATTAAAAGTATATATGATGTCATGACATGTTATATGGAAAATTAAGCATGACAAATAAAATTTAAAGGTATAATAATACCTAAATTTTGATATTAGTTGTCATTTTTCATTATTAATCCCATTTTTCCATATTACTAGCTTATCCCAAGTGTGCCAAAAACCCAAAATGGCACACCTCAACCTCTAAATCTAAATTGTGTCAATTTGATTGATTTTTCATAATCTTCAAAAGATATTGGAACATCCTACAATATTTTTAGGATAAAATCAAAAAACATTTCCAAGGTACCCATGACCTTGAAAATGACTTAAGGTGCCACCTTTACCATGGTTAGGTTAACTACCCATCCATTTAAGGTTGGCACACCTAAACTCATTTAGCGTGAATCGATCACGCTCCTAGGAACCCAATACCTATTGGAGCTCCTTGGGTTTACTAGGTATTCGCTAGGGATAACTTCCCTAGATACCCTTCTAATGACCCTCCTAGGCTTAGCTTGGTCATTTTGGTCTTGCCTAGGTTAACTCTAGGGGTAGCTTCCCTTGTAACCTTCTTAATGGCTTCCCTAGGTTTCCTTGAAACCCTAGCCACTAGGCACACACCTTGGTTACCCTTAGGGATGACTTCCCTAGTAACCTTGGTCTTCCTAGACCTAGGTTGTGTTCCATAATCGAATGGAACACTATGGTACGTCTTTTTGGGCTTAGGCTTGCCCTTTGATGGTTCTTGTTTCCTAGGCCTTTGACTTTGACTCTTAGACCTAGATTTTTGAACACTTGACCCTATAATTGAATTTTACATCTTTGCAAGGGTCTTTTCAAGTTTTTCAAACCTTGACCTCAAGGCTTGGTTTTCTAGCTCTAATTTTTCAATCTTTATGGGCCCATTATTTCTTTGACTTGATTGGTTCATTCTAGGCATATGTCAATATTTCTTACCATTAAGGCCTAGATGGTTCCCTATTTTCTTAATAGATTCCCTAGGTATCATTGTTTTAGGGGCATTGTCTCAAATTTCTTCTTATTTGAAATATGATATGATTTTGCACCGAGACAATAAAATCTATTTCTAGCATGCTTTTGCTCATGAGCAATAGCAATAAAATTCCTAGCATGCTTTTGCCTATTAATCAAAGAAGGTGCATTAATAAATTTTACCTTAAGGTTAGCTTTCAATGCTCCCCCTACTTGTGATGCTCCCTCTTGGGTCTTTTTCTTCCCCTTGAGGCATTGACTCCGGTAATGGCCTCGTTGATTGCACTTGAAGCAAATCACATGCTCCTTGATTTTAATTGTGGGGGGACCGACATCCTTTGAATTCGTGTTGACTTTTGGTGCCGGAGGAGTTATTTTAACCTTCTTAGGGCACTTACTCTTATAGTGCCCTACTTCCCTACACTAAAAGCATATAATGTGAATTTTATTTTTAAATGACATGCTTGAGTTACCTAAGGTGGTGGTCGGTGCCGAAGTGAGTTCTTCATCTCTCCTAGAGGTAGATGGCTCTTCTTCTTGATGCTCCGGAGTGGAAATCCTCTCCTCCCCCTCAATCTTAGAGGTGGAGGTCTCCTCCAATTCTTCCTCTTCAACTTCCAAATCCTCACTTGCTTGTGAGGATGATGTGCTTGCTTCCTTGGTCTCCTTCGATTGAGCCGATGAGCACTCTTCGGCTTCTTGAATTGGTGATGGGCCTTCATGAAATCTTGCCACTTGGCTCCATAGCTCCTTGGCATCCATGTAGTCCCCTAAACTAGACACAATATTATTAGGTATTAAATCAATCAAAAATTTCATTACCTTATCATTTTTCTCGAAGGCTTGGACTTGCTCTTCGGTCCATCTCTTTTTCTTGAGGTATCCACCCTTTGGTCCTCTTGGATAGCTAAATCTCTCCATCAAAATGGACCATTCTTCAAAATCCCTCATCACGATGAAGTCTTCAATTCTTCTCTTCCATGAATTGAAGCCTTCTTATCCAAAAAGTGCGTACGGGACCGGTGTGTTGATGTCCTATCCTAGTTGTTCTTCAAATTCCATCTTCCATCTAGATTTCTCCCTCGGATGTGAAGTCGGAGAAGAGCGACCCGCTCTGATACCAATTGTAGGAACGTTCATGACCGCTAGAGGGGGGTGAATAGCGTCATCGCTTGTCGATGGATTATTGTTCGATTGTGCTTGCTACAAAATGTTAATACACAGAAAAAATACAAAATGTACAATGAAAATAAATACAAGCACAATCACAACACATGATGTAATGTGGTTCGGAACTGAATGGTTACTACTCCACGGATTGGGCTTGTTAGAGCCCTAACGATGCAACCACACACCACTATAACAAATAACTCCTTCTTGGAACAATTCGGAGGTGGAGAAACCTCGTACAAATATTCTTACAATAGTAAGAAATAAATACAAGCAAATATGAGATGAATATACAAAACAAAGTAAAGAAAACTTTACAACAATTGGTTTGGAATGCTTGCTTGTTGATCGCCTTGGACTAGCCTTGAAGACCCTGATTTGTACTAGCAAATCGCTCCAAATCGCCCAAGAAAATCATGCCAAAATCCCTCCTTCCGAGCTACCTTTATAACCTACATTCTGGCTGGATTTTGCCTAGTAGTCGACTGATCGGGACCATTAGTTGACTGCCCCTTTAGCCGTTGTCTCACAATGGCATGAACCATGTTGGATAAGTTCAACGGATAGAATATCAGTCGACTGATTATACCCATCAGTCGACTGATGTCTCAATCAGTCGAGTGTTCGGGCTGATTGCTCAACTGGAGAAATCACTGTGCCTGAATTCTCGACCACCAGTCGACTGATCTCTAGATTAGTCAACTGCTAAGGCCATCAGTCGACTGTCCAATGCTGGCAATAGACTGCTAGGCCATCTTCCTGCAGTCAAACCCTAGTTGACTCCATCAGTTGACAGACTATAGTCCCTGTCGACTGATACACCTCAAACATGAGATTTTAACCCAAGTATGGTGCCCCCATACTTGCTAGACCACCCGTAGCCTAGACCTAAGCCTTCTAGCCACCTCCGTTAGCCTCGTGCCTATTGGATCCCTCCAAGTCATCCATGACTTGTTCATCCATACGCTAGCCTTCAGGTGCTTCCATCAGCTATTGTCATGCTAACGATGTCTACACCGCCAAGGCACATTGGGCTTACGCTGCTAAGACTCCGCTTGGACTTTACACCACCAACCATTGGACTTATGCTGCCAAGACTCCACCCTTGGACTTTACGCCGCCAATCATTCCCCTTGGACTTCTCAATTGCCAAGACTCAAGCTTGGACTTTCCCTTGGCAACCCATGTTGGACTTTCCATGCCAAGACTCAAGCTTGGACTTTTCCCATGACAATGATCAAACCATCATCAAACATCAAGTATGACCTGGGTCGATTGCACTAACAATCTTCCCAACACATTGTCAGACATCAATGTCAAACATTAAAACACTACTCAAGTCAAACTCGAGTCTGGTCAATCATGACTTGGGCCGATTGCACCAACAGACATGAGTAGAGAAACTTAGATTGTACTGAGTTGCTCGACACACAGAGGTGTTATGCAGAGTGTTTAAAATCGAGTTAGATTTTGAGATTATTCAAAATTTGATCTGAAGGTCGAGGAGGATTTTCACAAGGAACTCGACCTAAGTCGAGGGTCTCAGAGATGATGAAGAGGTCTAACTCCGACGTGTGTGGACCATTCCGGTAGCGCATAGGCTTACCAAAAGCATTGCTAATGTATGGTGGTGTGTGATTCTCACGGCAGTACGTAGGTTAGCCTTGAGAGTATAATGTGACTATTTGTGTACCACATCTTAATTCAAATGGTGAGATACAATTTTAGGTTGTGGTGTATGGTATATGTTGATTCATATGCTCGTCTTAGAATTTGTATTTATGTCATTTTGTGTTTTGATGATTTGTAGGGTATACAAATATTGAGATATTAAACATCTATAGTCACTTACAACTCTTTATCTATGTGACAGATAAATGACTGCGACAAAGAGTGTCATACTATATATCGTGAAGGAAGACAAGCTGAATGGTGACAATTATGAGATTTGGCATTGGAAGGTTCAATTTGTCTTCAAGGAGCAATAACTTGGGGATGTTCTTAAGCACAAGATGGTGGACCTCAGGAAGGGTACCATGCCTCAAGCGAGGCGGGATAAAAAAGTTTATCGTGCATGGAAAAAGAAGGATAACCAAGATAGGGTAATTCTTCTTAGTAGCATGCATGATGAGCTAATTCCAATTTAGAATAATATCTTACTGCTTTGTTTGTTTGGCATGCTCTTAAAGAGCAATATGGCACCCCTTCAGCTCCTAAGTTAAGGATGCCGACATATAAGTTTATAACTTATAAGAAGAGGTCCGATTATATTATGTGTAAGGATGTATACTGAAAAGTCTATCTTTTGTATGAACATCTTTATTTTGAAATAAGAATCACATGATCATTGTTTGCATATCTTTATGGTTATACATATTGTCTAATACTTTACATTGTAGATAACATGGTGTGTGGTGTCACACGGGAGATCATGTTATCGGCTCCTTGAAAAGTATAAGTAAAGGCTCACAACCGAGATGTCTTTGGACAAACCATCGGAATGGTTGTAGTGTGATTTGGTATTGGTTTGTCTTGACCATAGAATCACACTAGTGCACTTTGTGTGTATTGAGCAGGACCGATTTATAGGTGATTCGATTTATTGCTGACTATATAATCGAATCGGACCTCAGATATTATATTGTACATACTCTTAATCCCGATATAACAACGGGCACATATACTTAGTATTCATCTCTTTGATTTACCAATGGGCGAGATTTATAGATTAAATCGATAGGCTCGGTAAGTTGGGAGATGATATTATTTATATGGTGTACCATTGATTATAGGAGGAAACCGTGTCCTATATATTAGGACGATGATGTCCCCTTGAGGAGCTCATAAGGTTCATCATGTAAACCCTGCAGGTGGACTTGGTCCGGCATGATGAAAAGGTTGAGTGGTACTACTCATAGAGTTAGATGTTGATTAATTAATAGTCAGTAAATTAATTAATCGACGGACATTCGAGATCTTAAACACGGGAAGAAAATATACAAATAATATATGGAGCCCATATTAGCTTATGGGGGTTGGTGAGGTAGATCAATGATAATCCTTTAGTGGATTGGATTATCATTAATGGATCAGACTTTATGTGGGCTTGATCCATGGGTGGCCAAGATCCAACTCCTCCTCATGGTCCCTAATGTAGCCTATTAACACCTCATGAAGCTTAGATCCAATGTATAGAAACAAAACTCTAGATCCATAGGTAGAGATTAAATCTCTAAGATCCGATGGTTGAGATTAAATCTCTAGATCCGACGGTTGAGATTAAATCCCTAGAACAAATGGTATAGATTAAAAGGAGGCTTATCCCTAATTCTATGAAAGGAGCTTGAGGGGTTAGCATGGAAAAATCATCAAGAGATGCTAAGGTTTTGGAGTTGGCGGCAAAACTAGGGTTAGGGTTATGGAGGCTTGGGCATCACCAAATAAGGAAGGTAATTCCTTTCTTCTTCTTCCTTCAAGGTGGCCGGCGTCCAGCTTGTTTCCCCAGCCTTTTTCAGCCATTGTTTGGCATCCAAACCTTTCTTCTCCTTCTCCTTGAGTGGTGGAAACAAGACTTAGGGGTTTCTCTTGGTGTCTTGGTTGGTTTCCATCATCATCTCCTTCTCCTTGTTGGCCGGCGGCAAGGATTTTCTTTGTTCCTTGTTGGTTGGCTTTAGGAAGGAGAAGAACCTTGTTTCAATTCTTCCTCTTGCTTTGGAAGAGCAATGAAGGAAGATTTACAATCTTGGAGCTTCGACTTTTGGTAGTTCGTCGCCCACACGACGTCCGAAAGGAGGAAGGTCATACATTAGAAGATCGAGAGGTATATCTATTCTCTATTCTCTTTTGTTACTTGCTTGTTTTTGTTTTTCAACTATGAGCATGATATAAATCTGTATATGGCTAAATAATACTTGGATCCCGATCATAAATACAAAAACCGGTGATCCGTACATCGTCTATTCCATGACTACTAGTAGAATAGAGGATGGTCGCTTGAACAACGAGTTTGTTCAAGTGACATCTCTAAACGAATAGCACGACGATGACTTGGTTGTTTGGGCAATCCTTTGTGTCTAGGATTAAATTTTTTAATCCGGGGACATCGATGGAATCTCCATGAACAAACGACCGAGGAGAAGTGGGAAGCGAAGATTCCCCTCACGGACTCGATAAGCAAAAACCTTCAATTGGTATCAGAGCCAAGGTTTCCGGTTTTGTGTGTTTAGGATTCGATTAATTTTTATGCACTTTTTATATATTATATGTGTCAGATAATAGTAGGATATGCATAGTTTAACTCTTTGGTTGCAGGCATAACATCCGACTATTATGGCCATATGTGTGTATGTGATTGTTTGTGTGTAAATGTTTATTTTGTTGAATCCTCAGGGTTGACGAGGCTAGTATTTGATTTTTTGTAAATTAGATACGACATTGTTTAGCCACTCTTTATTTTATTTTACTTTCGATCTAGATTTCATGTACACTCCCTCGTGGAGTATAGGATCGATGGATGTAAATTAAAATAGGTTTTAGTCTCGGCTCGGATCTCCGGATGGCTTGTACATGGCGTAGGAGGAGCGGATGAGAAGGCGTTGCGACGGGAGACATATTGAAAACAAAAGCCATAATAGTTGAAAAATAGTTTATTTTTCATATTTATTGCTTTTTGTTTGATATGCATGTCGTAGGCTAGGAAAATTCCTCAATTTTAAATTACTAAGTGGGAGAGGGAAATTTTTATAAATTCCCACAGCCTCCATTACGATTTGACAAGTGATGCAAACAAACTTGCACGTCGTCTCTGAGTGCCTTCCTCCCCATCGGATGAGTTTGTTTGCAGATCACAAGGTCAAATATGGTTATAGGAAATTATCAAGGAGCGTGTGCACTTCCCCATCGTAAGGCACATCACCCGAGATAATTACCTTGGTACCAAGTAATGGTGAACACTTAGATACAAATATAAGTATCCTCCCCATCAGAGTCACTGCTTTTATTTGTAGGGCCAAAGAGGAACCAACTATTAATTTTACTTGTCAAAAAGTTAGGTTGACAAGATAGTAAAATTAATGGGTAAAACCTCCTCTTACAAATGTAGAATTCGTATACGTCCACACTATCGTGGCATATGATATTCTCGGTGTTTTGAGGTGTTGATTGATTTTAAAATTTTATTGTTTGAGGAATCAATAATTTTTTTAAATCTAATGTTTTGATTTATGTGATTCTTAGGTTTTCTTTCAAAATGACTTTCAACCCACTTGCTGTGATACTAAAAGAGAACAAACTTACTGGACCCAACTATGTTGATTGGAAGAGGAATCTAGACATTGTCTTGACTGCCGAGGAATACAAATATGTACTCCTCGAAGAGTGCCCTCCCAAGCTTGCAGATGATTCTGGGGAAAAGGAGAGAGAGAGCTATAAGAAGTGGGTCAAGGCCGATGAGATGGCGCGGTGTTACATTTTGGCATCTATGTCAAATGTATTACAACATCAGCATCAAGCCATGCCCACTGCTTATGATATGATGCTCAATCTGAAGGAACTTTTTGGACACCAGAATCGGGCTGCGAGGCAAGAAGCCATGAGAAACTTGATGACGACCTCCATGATCGAGGGAACACCCGTAAGAGATCATGTTCTCAAGATGATGGCTCATTTGAATGAGCCGGAGGTCCTTGGAGCTGAGATCGATGGGGAAACCCAAGTCGATATCATACTCCAGTCTCTACCTAGGAGTTTTGAGCGGACAATACGAACAAGAGGTTGTATCTGGCGGAACTTCCGATGTAACTCCAGCGCAGAGGGGCTATTTCACGTGAGTGCTCAGCACATGCCATGGTGACCTAAAAGGTTTCTACTTCTAAGCCAAAGGCAAGAAGAAGAAGAAACAAACCGGGCAAAGGCGGTGGGAGGTACTCAGGAGGAGGAAGAAGCCGAAAGGCAAGTGCTTCACTTGTAAGCAGATCGACATCGGAAGAAGGATCGCCCCAACCGCAAGAACAAAGGTATATCTTTTGGTCTAGTCGCTGAAACATGTTTAGCGGTGTTATCTAATGCACTCGTGTGTAGATACGGAGCCATGATCATGTCCGCAATACTTTGCAAGGGTTCCAGAAACCAGACGATCGGGCCGAGGGGAGATTACTGCAGTACTTGGGCGATGCCAGGTGGCGTGGCAATCATAGTGGGAGATGTTCATTTATCTTTTGAGAAAAATAAACTTTTGGTTCTTAAGAATTGCCTTTATGTACCCTTATTTAGAAAGAATTTAATTTCGGTTTCTAAATTGTTTATGGATGGATATTCTATTTCTTTTAATGACAGAGTTGTTATAAGAAGGAATAGGGACATTATCTGTTCGGGTGCATTGATAGGAAATTTGTACACACTTGAACCAAAACCTCCCACGATGCAAATTGAAGTTAATAACTCATCTTCTAATTATAATAAGAGAAAAGAACCTTCGAAGATGAACCAAACATATCTTTGGCATCTTAGGCTTGGTCACATTAACCTAAGCAGAATTTAAAGGATGATAGCTAATGGACCTTTGGGTTCATTAGTGGTGGAGGATCTCTCAACCTGTGAATCTTGCTTGGAGGGTAAGATGACCAAGAGGCCTTTTAAGGCTAAGGGGTATAGAACCAAAGATGTGTTAGAATTGATTCATTCTGATTTGTGTGGTCCTATGTCTATCCAGGCTAAAGGTGGTTTTGAGTATTTCGTCTCTTTTATAGACGATTACTCAAGATATGGATACATTTACTTGATGCACCGCAAGTCTGAATGCTTTGACAAGTTCAAAGAATTCAAGGCTGATGTGGAGAAATGTCAAGGTAAAAGTATCAAGTCACTGCGATCTGATCGTGGTGGCGAGTACCTCTTGGGAGAGTTTAGGGATTACCTATCAGAGGCTGGGATTCAATCCCAATTGATTGCACCTGACACACCCCAGCAGAATGGTGTAGCAAAGCGAAGGAATAGGACTCTTATGGAGATGGTTAGATCAATGATGAGTTATTCTGACTTACCAGATTCGTTCTGGGGATATACTCTAGATACGACGGTGTACATTCTGAACTTGGTTCCATCTAAATCAATGCCTTCTACTCCCACAGAATTATGGACTGGGCGAAAGCCTAGTCTAAGAAATATTCGGATATGGGGGAGTCCAGCACATGTGTTGAAGGTAGATGCTGGTAAGTTGGAACCTCATACAGAAGTACGCTTGTTCGTTGGCTATCCTAAAGGAATGAAGGGTGGCTTGTTTTATAGTCCTAGTGATCAGAGGGTGATTGTTAGCATGAACGCCAGATTTCTCGAGGAAGACTATGTGATGATCCACAAGGCCAAGAGTAAAATTGTTCTGGAGGAATTAAAAGGGGAAGTCACTTCTTTAGTACCATCGGTACAAGAGGATATACCACATGTCACTGCACCGCGTGTCACAGAGGATACACAGGTGATACCTCGTCGTAGTGGGAGGGTTGTGAGACAGCCTGATAGATTCATGTTCTTGGAAGAATCTTCTGATTTGGTCCCTAGCAAACATGAACCTAATCCCTGGACATATGACGAGACAATCCAAGATAAAGATGCAGCATCTTGGCAAAGTGCAATGAATGCTGAGATTGAATCTATGGATTCAAATCAGGTCTAGGAGCTAGTAGAGCCACCCGATGGTGTAAAAACCATTGGATGCAAGTGGATCTACAAAAGAAAGAGAGGAATAGATGGGAAGGTTGAGACCTTCAAAGCGAGGCTTGTTGCAAAGGGGTATACTCAGAAAGAGGGTATCGATTGTGAGAAGACCTTTTTGCCGGTAGCCATGCTTAAGTCTATCTAGATTCTCTTATGCATAGCACCTCATATGGATTATGAGGTGTGGCAGATGGATGTCAAGACAGCTTTCCTTAATGGAAGTCTTGAGGAAAACATCTATATGAAGCAACCAGAGGGATTCATTGCTAAGGGCAAAGAGCATCTTGTATGTAAGCTTAATCGATCCATTTATGGATTGAAGCAAGCTTCGAGGTCTTGGAACACCTGCTTTGATGAGGTAATCCAGTCTTATGGATTTATTCAAAGTCCGGATGAGTCTTGTGTATACAAGAGATGTGACGGAAACATAATGGTATTTCTTGTACTATATGTAGATGACATTTTGTTGATTGGCAACAATATCAAAGTGTTATCGGACGTAAGGGTATGGTTGTCCAAACAGTTTGATATGAAGGACTTGGGAGAAGTGGGACACATCCTTGGGATCAAGGTTATAAGGGATCGCAGGAAAAGGATGTTGTGCTTATCCCAAGCTTCATACATAGACACGATTATGGAGCGTTTTAGCATGCAGAACTCTAAGAAGGGTTTTCTACCTTTCAGGCATGGAGTTCCTTTATCTAAGGAGATGTGTCCTAGATCATCTGAGGAGATAGAGGAGATGAAGGCGGTTCCTTTTGCTTCGGCAGTAGGAAGCCTCATGTATGCGATGCTATGTACGAGACCAGATATCTGTTTTGTCGTGGGCATGGTCAGCAGATATCAGAGTAATCCAGGACAGGGACATTGGACTGCGGTAAAGCATATATTGAAGTACTTGAGAAGGACTAGGGATTATATGCTGGTTTACCGGGCAGACCAATTACTCCCTGTGGGTTACACAGATTCCGACTTCCAATCTGATAGGGATAACAGTAAGTCTACCTCAGGTTTTTTGTTTACTTTGGGAGGTGGAGCCATTGTATGAAGGAGTGTCAAGCAGAAATGCGTGGCGGACTCCACCATGGAAGCTGAGTATGTGGTAGTCTCTGAGGCGACCAAAGAAGCTGTGTGGCTCAGGAACTTCCTGATGGACTTGGATGTAATTCCTGGTTTGCCCAGAACTATCATAATTTATTGTGATAATAGTGGTGTAGTTGCAAACTCGAAGGAACCACGAGCCTATAAGGCTAGTAAACACATAGAGCGCAAGTACCACCTGATACGAGAAATCATAAAGAGAGGAGAAGTTGCTGTGACCAAGATTGCATTAGAGGATAACCTGACAGATCCTTTCACTAAGGTCCTTCCGGCGAGAGCTTTTGATAGGTATGTGGAGGGAATGGGGATCAGATGTATGGCAGTTTGAGGACAACATAGTCTTTTAGTACAAGCGGGAGATTGTAAGAATGTATACTGAAAAGTCTATCTTTTGTATGAACATCTTTATTTTGAAATAAGAATCACATGATAATTGTTTGCATATCTTTATGGTTATGTATATTGTCTAATACTTTACATTGTGGATAACATGGTGTATGGTGTCACACGGGAGATCATATTATCGGCTCCTTAAAAAGTATAAGTAAAGGCTCACAACCGAGATGGCTTTAGATAAACCATCGAAATGGTTGTAGTGTGATTTGGTATTGATTTGTCTTGACCATAGAATCACACTCGTGCACTTTGTGTGTATTGAGTAGGACCGATTTAGAGGTGATTCGATTTATTGCTGACTACATAATCGAATCGGACCTCAGATATTATATTGTACATACTCTTAATCCCGATATAATAACGGACACATATACTTATTATTCATCTCTTTGATTTACCAATGGGCGAGATTTATAGATTAAATCGATAGGTTCGGTAAGTTGGGAGATGATATTATTTATATGATGTGTCGTTAATTATAGGAGGAAATTGTGTCCTATATATTAGGATGATGATGTCCCCTTGAGGAGCTCATAAGGTTCATCATGTTAACCCTGCAGGTGAACTTGGTCCGGCATGATGAAAAGGTTGAGTGGTACTACTCATGGAGTTAGATGTTGATTAATTATTGGTCAGTAAATTAATTAATCGACGGACATTCGAGATCACGGGGAGAAAATATACAAATAATATATGGAGCCCATATTAGCTTATGGGGGTTGGTGAGGTAGATCAATGATAATCCTTTAGTGGATTGGATTATCATTAATGGATTGGACTTTATGTGGGCTTGATGCATGGGTGGCCAAGATCCAACTCCTCCTCATGGTCCCTAATGTAGCCTATTAACACCTCATGAAGCTTAGATCCAATGGATAGAAACAAAAATCTAGATCCATAGGTAGAGATTAAATTTCTAAGATCCGACGGTTGAGATTAAATCTCTAGATCCGACGGTTGAGATTAAATCCCTAAAACTAATGGTAGAGATTAAAAGGAGGCTTATCCCTAACTCTATAAAAGGAGCTTGAGGGGTTGGCGTGGAAAAATCATCAAGAGAGGATAAGGTTTTGGAGTTGCCGGCAAAGCTAGGGTTAGGGTTTTGGAGGCTTGGGCGGCACCAAATAAGGAAGGTAATTCCTTTCTTCTTCCTTCAAGGTGGTCGGCGTCCAACTTGTTTTCCCAGCCTTTTCCAGCCATTGTCCGGTGTCCAAACCTTTCTTCTCCTTCTCCTTGAGTGGTGGAAACTGTTAGGATCTTTGTAATGGCTAGAGGGGGGGGGGGTGAATAGCACGTGTTCGTTTGTTGATGGAATTCGATCGTGATTGTCTCTACAATTTCGTTAGTACGCAGCGGAAAAAGAAATAATACAATAATGAAATAAATAATCACACATGAACACAATTGTTTAACGTGGTTCGGAACCGCACGGTTCCTACTCCACGGATCGGGTTCGTACGAACCCTAGCGATGCCAATCACACACCACTATAAAACACTCCTTCTCGACACATGTCGGAGGCGGAGAAACCCCTTACAAACTACTCTTACAACAATAAGAGATGAATACAAGCAATATACAATAATATAATGCAAAACTAGTAAAGAAAACAACTTTACAAATGCCTTTGATTGCTTGATCTTTGATTGCCTTGAACTAGCTTTGAAGGACTGGAAAGCACCAACTTCCCCCTTCAATTTCGCCCAAGAAAATCACTGCCAAATTCCTCCATCACGAGCTCCTTATAAAGCTTCAACCTGTGCTGGAAAAAGTCGATCAGTCGACTGCTCGGGACCATCAGTCGACTGATGCCACTGTTGTCATAAGATAACGGCTAGATCCACGCTGGATAAGTCCAACGGATCTACCATCAGTCAACTGATCAAACACATCAGTCGCCTGATGGTGTCCTCACTCGACTGCTGGTCCCAGCGGTCGAGTGAGACTACACTAATGGCGAATTCGAGCACCCGATTGATCATGTAATCGATCATTGTTGAGCCATCGATCAAGCTTGCCATCCTCGGCGGCGCTAGGACACTTCCCACAGTCAAACCCTAGTTGACTCGGTCCAGTCGACTGCCACATGGCACCAGTCGACTGGCACACCTCAAACATGAGGTTTTATCCCAAGTATGGTGCCCCCATACTTGCTAGATCACCCTTAGCCTATACCTAAGCCTTCTAGCCACCTCCATCAACCTCACACCTCTCGGATCCCTCCAAGTCATCCATGACTTGTTCATCCATCGCGTTAGCCTTCAGGTGCTTCCATCGGCTATGTCATGCTAACGGTGTCTACACCACCAAGGCACATTGGACTTACGTCGCCAAGACTCCGCTTGGACTTTACGCCGCCAACCATTGGACTTATGCTGCCAAGACTCCCGCTTGGACTTTACGCAGCCAATATCAAACCCCTTGGACTTCTCATGCCAAAACTCAAGCTTGGACTTTCCCTTGCCAACCAATGTTGGACTTTTGCATTGCTAAGACCCATACTTGGACTTTTCATGTGTTGGACTTTCCATGCCAAGTACTCAAGACTTGGACTTTACCAAATGCCAAGTGTCCCACTTGGACTTTCCATGCCAAGTACCCAAGACTTGGACTTTCCCATAACAATTACATTGTCATATGTTGTTGTCGAACATCAAAACATCACTCGAGTCAAACTCGAGTCCTGGTCAATCGTGACCTGGGCCGATTGCACCAACAATCTCT
Organism: Wurfbainia villosa; assembly: GCA_025175895.1. Lineage (NCBI taxonomy): Eukaryota > Viridiplantae > Streptophyta > Magnoliopsida > Zingiberales > Zingiberaceae > Wurfbainia > Wurfbainia villosa. Next base: position 18,943,963 of record CM046004.1, on the reverse strand, counting down.
CCCTTTTTGATGTTTGACAAAAACCAAACAAATCATTGAGTTAGAACACTAACTCGAATCCCTTACCAATTATCCCAAATTTGTAATCTTAAACATTCTCCAAATATTCTCCCCCTTTTTGACTAACATCAAAAAGGTCTTATCTCCAAGGAGGTCAATGTCTCATGTTCCAATGAGATCTTACAATCTCCCCCTTGGTCTAAAAATATCTAGGATGCCTACCATCTTCCTAGTGATAAGTCCCATATCACTCAAGAGAGGCAATCCTATTCACTCTCCCAATTTCCAAATTGGGTATCAAGAACCCATCAATTTTCCCAATTGATGATACTTTCCCAATAACCTCTCCTCTTCAAGGAGAAAAATACATCCATCATCCCAAGATGGATACCTCCCCCTAAAGGCTTGCTCCCCCTTGACCATTGCACCAATAATGTCCTTGGGAAGTCCCTAAGCCAGTAGGAACTCTAAGCCATCAAAATGAAGGTTAGAAATTCAACATTGAACTTCCCAACACCTTAAAATTGATACAAAACCTAAACACCTCTCCTAATCCATATCCAATGGATTTTCACCCTTCATCATGCTTCCCAAAGCATATCCTAGGGTTAGGAGTGGTTAGGGACCTTAACCGCAGCTGAAATCGGGTTAAACAACCTTGGTTACCCCGAATTCAGTCTATTAGTCGAGTGATTCAGAAATCGATCGACGCCATCATCGATCGACACCCGAGGCGATCGGTGACATCTTAAAATCTCGATTTTCAGTTATCAAAAATGAGTTTTGGAAAATCATAACTAATTATACTTATATCGAAAAATCACGAAATTTGATACGTATAATACATATGACCAATACAATGGGTGAAAATTGTTTGAAAAAATATTTTACCCATAAAATAGCGAAATTGATACAAAATCCAAAAGTGACTAAAAACTTTAAAGTTTAAGCTCACTTTGTATCAATCTTATCAATGGTGATTGCTATCAAGAGATAGACTTCACCAAGGTTTTTCAAAATGATTTTAAAATGTTTTCAAAATCTTATTTTGGATCATATTCCTTGGGCTCTATGCACATGACTTGTACATAAGCTTTCCCAATGATCCATACGTTGAGTTAAAATGAGTTTGGGTTCAACTAAATGCAAAAACTATGTACCTTGAACTTAACTCATATCCTAGCATCTCACATATATCTAGGGTGTATAAATACACATACATGTCAATTGGATGTGAGATGTGGGTTTTGGTTCATTTAATCTAGGGTTTCATGCATTTCCTAGGCAAACCTACTTGATTCCCTTATAAATGGGACTTCAAGTCATGTCATAGTCCTTATATCAATTTTAATCAATTAAATGCATGAAATGATCATGGCATAATAATAGCAATAATTAAGCATGGCCAATGATCATGATGTCATGGCATAATATGAAATCTAAAAACACATGACATTTATCCTTAATCCCTAAGCATACTCATGACATATAAATGATAGAACATAAACATGATGTCATGTCATGACATATGACAAACAAATCATGGCAAGTAAAAAGTATAGGTATAAGTATACCTAAATTTTAATATTAATTGCCATTTGATATAATTAATTATATTTTGCCATATTATCACTAATCTTCCTAGTGTGCCAAAAACCCAAAATGGCAAACTAATCTCTAAAACTAAATTGTGCCAATTTAATCATTTTATCAAACTTCTCAAATAATATTGGCACATCCTAAAATCTTTTATGATTAAATCTCAAATGTATTTTCAAGGTAACCATAACCTTGAAAATATCCTAAAGTGCCATCTTTACCATGGTTGAGTTAACTACTCATCCAATCAAGGTTGGCACACCCTAAACCCACCTAGCGTGAATCAATCACGCTCTTAGGAACCCAAAACCGATTTGAGCTCCTAGGGTTAATTAGGTATTCCTTAGGGATAACCTCCCTAGATACCTTCCTAATGACCCTCCTAGGCTTGTTAGCCTTGGTCATTTGGATCTTACCTAGGTTGACTCTAGGGGTAACTTCCCTTGCAACCTTCTTAGTGGCCACCCTAGGTTTCCTAGAAACCCTAGCCACTAGGTACAACCTTTGGTCAACCATAGGGATGACTTCCCTATTGACCTTTGTCTTCCTAGACCTAGTTTGTGTTCCATAGTCAAATGGAATACTATGATAAGCCAACTTAGGCTTAGGTTTGTGACCCAAACCTTGATTGCCCTTGGTTGACTTTTGATTCTTAGGTCCTAAGTGTTGACTTTGAGATTTGGACCTAGACTTTTGATCATTTGACCCTTTAAATTGGTTTTGTATATTCCTAAGGGTCTTTTCTAGTTTTTCAAGTCTTGACCTCAAGACTTGATTTTCCTTTTCTAATTGCTCAATTTTTGAGTTTTGATTTAAACCATGGGCATTGTCTTTTCTAGGCATATGCCTAGTCCATTTAGGGTTAAAACCTAAGTGTTCTTGTATTTTCTTAATAGATTCCTTAGGTAAGGTTTTTCTAGGGACATTAGTCCCAAATTTTTTCTTATTTCCTACATGGACTCTCTTAGCTCCTAAATAAAATTCCTTACTTCTAGCATGCTCTTTATGATAAATAGCAAGACTATTGAAATTATTCCTAGCATGCTTTTGACTATAAGAATTAGAAAGAGCATTACTAAAATATACCTTAGGGTTAGCCTTAGCTCCCCCTACATGTGATGCTCCTTCTTGCCTCTTCTTCTTCCCCCTAGGGCATTGACTCCGATAATGCCCCTTTGAGTTGCACTTGAAGCATATGATATGCTCCTTGCTCTTGATATTTGGGGAACCGACATCCTTGATCTTTGGCGCCGGTGGAGCTTTTCTTACTCTCTTTGGGCATTTGCTCTTGTAATGCCTACTTTCCCTACACTCAAAGCAAATTATATGATTTTTATTTAAACCAAAATTGCTTGAGTCACCTAGTTCGGTGGTAGGTGCCGGAGTTGCATTTTGAGCTTCTTCATCTTGATCGGATGTTGAAGCTTCTTCTTGTTGCTCCGGTATGGAAGTTCTCTCCTCCCCCTCAATCCTTGAGGTGGAGGTGTCTTCCACTTCTTCTTCCACCGATCCGGATGTTGATTCCTTACTTTCTTGTGAGGATGATGAAGCTTCCTCTTCGGTCTCCTCCTCTTCCAAGTCTTCTTGGACCGATTCGGGATTGTCGTAGAACTAGACCAACTTGTTCCACAACTCCTTGGCATCCTTATAGCTTCCTAATCTAGACAAAATGTCGTTAGGTATCAAATTAATCAACATATTTGTTACCTTAATGGTTGTCTTGAATTTTTGGCGTTGCTCCTCGGTCCATCGCTTCATTTTGAGGATTTCGCTGTTCTCTCCTCTCGGAGCATCAAAACCTATAATCACGGCAAACCAATTTTCTATATTCGTCATTAGAAAATATTCCATTCTACCTTTCCAATACGCGAAATGTTCGTGGTCGAAGGAAGACGGAACGTTGATGTCGTCACCCAATCTCTCCTTGAATTCCATCTTGTTCCTCTAGCGTCTTGACTCTGGGTTGTTAATCCGTAGAAGAGCCCCGGGCTCTGATACCACTTGTTAGGATCTTTGTAATGGCTAGAGGGGGGGTGAATAGCACGTGTTCGTTTGTTGATGGAATTCGATCGTGATCGTCTCTACAATTCATTAGTACACAGCGAAAAAAAAATAATACAATAACGAAATAAACAATCACACATGAACACAATTGTTTAACGTGGTTCGGAACCGCACGGTTCCTACTCCACGGATCGGGTTTGTACGAACCCTAGCGATGCCAATCACACACCACTATAAAACACTCCTTCTCGACACAAGTCGGAGGTGGAGAAACCCCTTACAAACTACTCTTACAACAATAAGAGATGAATACAAGCAATATACAATAATACAATGCAAAACTAGTAAAAAAAACAACTTTACAAATGCCTTTGATTGCTTGATCTTTGATTGCCTTGAACTAGCTTTGAAGGACTGGAAAGCACCAACTTCCCTCTTCAATTTCGCCCAAGAAAATCGTTGCCAAATTCCTCCATCACGAGCTCCTTATAAAGCTTCAACATGTACTAGAAAAAGTCGATCAGTCGACTGCTCGGGACCATCAGTCGACTGATGCCACTGTTGTCGTGAGACAACGGCTAGATCCACGCTGGATAAGTCCAACGGATCTACCATCAGTCGACTGATGGTGTCCTCACTCGATTGCTGGTCCCAGCGGTCGAGTGAGACTACACTCTGTGGACGAATTCCCGAGCACCAATCGATCGATCATCTGTCGATCATTGCGCCGAGCCATCGGTCATTGTCATCCTCGCGATGATTGCTAGGCCACTTCATGATCAAACCCTAGTTGACTCGGTCCAGTCGACTGCCACATGGCACCAGTCGACTGGCACACCTCAAACATGAAGTTTTATCCCAAGTATGGTGCCCCCATACTTGCTAGACTACCCTTAGCCTAGACCTAAGCCTTCTAGCCACCTCCATCAGCCTCACGCCTCTCGGATCCCTCCAAGTCATCCATGACTTGTTCATCCATCGCGTTAGCCTTCAGATGCTTCCATCGGCTATGTCATGCTAACGGTGTCTACACCGCCAAGGCACATTGGACTTACGCCGCCAAGACTCCGCTTGGACTTTACGCCGCCATCCATTGGACTTATGCTGCCAAGATTCCAGCTTGGACTTTACGCAGCCAATATCAAACCCCTTGGACTTCTCATGCCAAGACTCAAGCTTGGACTTTTCCTTGCCAACCCATGTTGGACTTCTCAAATGCCAAGACCATGCTTGGACTCTCCCTTGCCAACCAATGTTAGACTTTTACATTGCCAAGACCCATGCTTGGACTTTTCATGTGCCAAGTGTCCCACTTGGACTTTCCATGCCAAGTACTCAAGACTTGGACTTTACCAAATGCCAAGTGTCCCACTTGGACTTTCCATGTCAAGTACCCAAGACTTGGACTTTCCCATAACAATTACATTGTCATATATTTTTGTCGAACATCAAAACATCACTCGAGTCAAACTCGAGTCCTGGTCAATCGTGACCTGGGCCGATTGCACCAACAGAAACAAGACTTAGGGGTTTCCCTTGGTGTCTTGGTTGGTTTCCATCATCATCTCCTTCTCCTTGTTGGTCGGCGGCAAGGATTTTCTTTGTTCCTTGTTGGTTGGCTATAGGAAGGAGAAGAACCTTGTTTCTATTCTTCCTCTTGCTTTGGAAGAGCAAGGAAGGAAGATTTGCAATCTTGGAGCTTCGACTTTTGGTAGATCGTCGCCCACACGACGTCCGAAAGGACGAAGGTCATATATTAGAAGGTCGAGAGGTATATCTATTCTCTATTCTCTTTTGTTACTTGCTTATTTTTGTTTTTCAACTATGAGCATGATATAAATCTGTATATGGCTAAATAATACTTGGATCCCGATCATAAATACAAAAACCGGTAATCCGTACATCGTCTATTCCGTGGCTACTAGTAGAATAGAGGATGGTCGCTTGAACAATGAGTTTGTTCAAGTGACCTCTCTAAACAAATTGCACGACGATGACCTGGTTGTTTGGGCAATCCCTTGTGTCTAGGATTAAATTTTTTAATCCGGGGACATCGATGGGATCACCATGAACAAACAACCGAGGTGAAGTGGGTAGCGAAGTTTCGATAGGCAAAAACCTTCATTATGAAGAAGCATTTAATGTATATGTCGAGTATGATTGCCTCTTTGAAGAATATGGGGGAGTCGATGTCGAATGAGCTTCAGGTAATAGGAGTGATCTGGTCATTGCTTGACTCCTTGGATGTAGTTAAGACCTATCTCACATACATGTATCTAGGGTGTATAAATACACATACATGTCAATTGGATGTGAGATGTGGGTTTTGGTTCATTTAATCTAGGGTTTCATGCATTTCCTAGGCAAACCTACTTGATTCCCTTATAAATGGGACTTCAAGTCATGCCATAGTCCTTATATCAATTTTAATCAATTAAATGCATGAAATGATCATGACATAATAATAGCAATAATTAAGCATGGCCAATGATCATGATGTCATGGCATAATATGAAATCTAAAAACACATGACATTTATCCTTAATCCCTAAGCATACTCATGACATATAAATGATAGAACATAAACATGATGTCATGTCATGGCATATGACAAACAAATCATGGCAAGTAAAAAGTATAGGTATAAGTATACCTAAATTTTAATATTAATTGCCATTTGATATAATTAATTATATTTTGCCATATTATCACTAATCTTCCTAGTGTGCCAAAAACCCAAAATGGCAAACTAATCTCTAAAACTAAATTGTGCCAATTTAATCATTTTATCAAACTTCTCAAATAATATTGGCACATCCTAAAATCTTTTAGGATTAAATCTCAAATGTATTTTCAAGGTAACCTTAACCTTGAAAATATCCTAAAGTGTCATCTTTACCATGGTTGAGTTAACTACTCATCAAATCAAGGTTGACACACCCTAAACCCACCTAGCGTGAATCAATCACGCTCTTAGGAACCCAAAACCGATTTGAGCTCCTAGGGTTAATTAGGTATTCCTTAGGGATAACCTCCCTAGATACCTTCCTAATGACCCTCCTAGGCTTGTTAGCCTTGGTCATTTGGATCTTACCTATGTTGACTCTAGGGGTAACTCCCCTTGCAACCTTCTTAGTGGCCACCCTAGGTTTCCTAGAAACCCTAGCCACTAGGCACAACCTTTGGTCAACCTTAGGGATGACTTCCCTTTTGACCTTGGTCTTCCTAGACCTAGTTTGTGTTCCATAGTCAAATGGAATACTATGATAAGCCACCTTAGGCTTAGGTTTGTGACCGAAACCTTGATTGCCCTTGGTTGACTTTTGATTCTTAGGTCCTAAGTGTTGACTTTGAGATTTGGACCTAGACTTTTGATCATTTGACCCTTTAAATTGGTTTTGTATATTCCTAAGGGTCTTTTCTAGTTTTTCAAGTCTTGACCTCAAGACTTGATTTTCCTTTTCTAATTGCTCAATTTTTGAGTTTTGATTTAAACCATGGGCATTGTCTTTTCTAGGCATATGCCTAGTCCATTTAGGGTTAAAACCTAAGTGTTCTTGTATTTTCTTAATAGATTCCTTAGGTAAGGTTTTTCTAGGGACATTAGTCCCAAATTTTTTCTTATTTCCTACATGGACTCTCTTAGCTCCTAAACAAAATTCCTTACTTCTAGCATGCTCTTTATGATAAATAGCAAGACTATTGAAATTATTCCTAGCATGCTTTTGACTATAAGAATTAGAAAGAGCATTACTAAAATATACCTTAGGGTTAGCCTTAGCTCCCCCTACATGTGATGCTCCTTCTTGCCTCTTCTTCTTCCCCCTAGGGCATTGACTCCGATAATGCCCCTTTGAGTTGCACTTGAAGCATATGATATGCTCCTTGCTCTTGATATTTGGGGAACCGACATCCTTGATCTTTGGCGCTGGTGGAGCTTTTCTTACTCTCTTTGGGCATTTGCTCTTGTAATGCCTTCTTTCCCTACACTCAAAGCAAATTATATGATTTTTATTTAAACCTAAATTGCTTGAGTCACCTAGTTCGGTGGTAGGTGCCGGAGTTGCATTTTGAGCTTCTTCATCTTGATCGGATGTTGAAGCTTCTTCTTGTTGCTCCGGTATGGAAGTTCTCTCCTCCCCCTCAATCCTTGAGGTGGAGGTGTCTTCCACTTCTTCTTCCACCGATCCGGATGTTGATTCCTTACTTTCTTGTGAGGATGATGAAGCTTCCTCTTCGGTCTCCTCCTCTTCCAAGTCTTCTTGGACCGATTCGGGATTGTCGAAGAACTAGACCAACTTGTTCCACAACTCCTTGGCATCCTTATAGCTTCCTAATCTAGACAAAATGTCGTTAGGTATCAAATTAATCAACATATTTGTTACCTTAATGGTTGTCTTGAATTTTTGGCATTGCTCCTCGGTCCATCGCTTCATTTTGAGGATTTCGCCATTTTCTCCTCTCAGAGCATCAAAACCTATAATCATGGCAAACTAATTTTTTGTATTCGTCATTAGAAAATATTCCATTCTACCTTTCCAATACGTGAAATGTTCGCGGTCGAAGGAAGACGGAACGTTGATGTCATCACCCAATCTCTCCTTGAATTCCATCTTGTTCCTCTAGCGTCTTGACTCTGGGTTGTTAATCCGTAGAAGAGCCCCGGGCTCTGATACCACTTGTTAGGATCTTTGTAATGGCTAGAGGGGGGGTGAATAGCACGTGTCCGTTTGTTGATGGAATTCGATCGTGATCGTCTCTATAATTCGTTAGTACACAGCGGAAAAAGAAATAATACAATAACAAAATAAACAATCACACATGAACACAATTGTTTAACATGGTTCGGAACCGCACGGTTCCTACTCCACGGATCGGGTTCGTACGAACCCTAGCGATGCCAATCACACACCACTATAAAACACTCCTTCTCGACACAAGTCGGAGGCGGAGAAACCCCTTACAAACTACTCTTACAACAATAAGAGATGAATACAAGCAATATACAATAATACAATGCAAAACTAGTAAAGAAAACAACTTTACAAATGCCTTTGATTGCCTTGAACTAGCTTTGAAGGACTGGAAAGCACCAACTTCCCCGTTCAATTTCGCCCAAGAAAATCGCTGCCAAATTCCTCCATCACGAGCTCCTTATAAAGCTTCATCACCATCGATCGATTGATCCCTTTGTCGTGAGACAACCTGAATCCACTGGATAAGTCCAGCGGATCTACCATCGATCGTGATGGTGTCCTCACTCATCTTGGTCCCGTGATCAGTGAGACTACACTCGTGGATGAATTCGAGCACCGATCGGTGATCATGCAATCGATCATTGCTCGAGCCATCGGTCATTGCCATCCTCGCGATCATTGCTAGGCCACTTCCCGCAGTCAAACCCTAGTTGACTCGGTCAAGTCGACTGCCACATGGCACCAGTTGACTGACATACCTCAAACATGAGGTTTTATCCCAAGTATGGTGCCCCCATACTTGCTAGACCACCCTTAGCCTAGACCTAAGCCTTCTAGCCACCTCCATCAGCCTCACGCCTCTCGGATCCCTCCAAGTCATCCATGACTTGTTCATCCATCGCATTAGCCTTCAGGTGCTTCCATCGGCTATGTCATGCTAACGGTGTCTACACCGCCAAGGCACATTGGACTTACGCCGCCAAGACTCCGCTTGGACTTTACGCCGCCATCCATTGGACTTATGCTGCCAAGACTCCCACTTGGACTTTACGCAGCCAATATCAAACCCCTTGGACTTCTCATGCCAAGACTCAAGCTTGGACTTTCCCTTGCCAACCCATGTTGGACTTCTCAAATGCCAAGACCATACTTGGACTCTCCCTTGCCAACCAATGTTAGACTTTTACATTGCCAAGACCCATGCTTGGACTTTTCATGTGCCAAGTGTCCCACTTGGACTTTCCATGCCAAGTACTCAAGACTTGGACTTTACCAAATGCCAAGTGTCCCACTTGGATTTTCCATGCCAAGTACCCAAGACTTGGACTTTCCCATAACAATTACATTTTCATATATTTTTGTCGAACATCAAAACATCACTCGAGTCAAACTCGAGTCCTGGTCAATCGTGACCTGGGCCGATTGCACCAACAGAAACAAGACTTAGGGGTTTACCTTGGTGTCTTGGTTGGTTTCCATCATCATCTCCTTCTCCTTGTTGGTCGGCGGCAAGGATTTTCTTTGTTCCTTGTTGGTTGGCTTTAGGAAGGAGAAGAACCTTGTTTCTATTCTTTCTCTTGCTTTGGAAGAGCAAGGAAGGAAGATTTGCAATCTTGGAGCTTCGACTTTTGGTAGATCGTCGCCCACACGACGTCCGAAAGGACGAAGGTCATATATTAGAAGGTCGAGAGGTATATCTATTCTCTATTCTCTTTTGTTACTTGCTTGTTTTTGTTTTTCAACTATGAGCATGATATAAATCTGTATATGGCTAAATAATACTTGGATCCCGATCATAAATACAAAAACTGGCGATCCGTACATCGTCTATTCCGTGGCTACTAGTAGAATAGAGGATGGTCGCTTGAACAATGAGTTTGTTCAAGTGACCTCTCTAAACAAATTGCACGACGATGACCTGGTTGTTTGGGCAATCCCTTGTGTCTAGGATTAAATTTTTTAATCCGGGGACATCGATGGGATCACCATGAACAAACGACCGAGGTGAAGTGGGAAGCGAAGTTTCCCCTCACAGACTCGATAGGCAAAAACCTTCATTATGAAGAAGCATTTAATGTATATGCCGAGTATGATTGCCTCTTTGAAGAATATGGGGGAGTCGATGTCGAATGAGCTTCAGGTAATAGGAGTGATCCGGTCATTGCTTGACTCCTTGGATGTAGTTAAGACCTATCTCACACACATAGAAAGTATTCGTACTTTCACGGATATGAGTAGGCACTACGAGCTCGAGGAGGAGCGATAGGAGGAGACCAAGTCTGCTTCAGGTCATGCCAACATTGCAGAGTCGAGTAAGGACTCCCGAGGTACCAAACACAAGTAGTGCAAGCATGAGAAGAAGACCAAGGGTCCTGGCAAGAAGAAGCCAAAGACAAATGAGAAGGGATAGAAAAGCAAGAAGAAGGGGCTCGTGAAGTGTCATGCCCCGAGAGTATGCCGAACAGAAAATTAAATGGACAGCATCTCCCCTGTATGTGGCAACATATCCTGTTTATACAAGGCCCTTGGGCCCACATATGCCGAACAGAAAATCAAACGGACAACATCTCCGCTGTACGTGACAATATATCCTATTTATACAAGGCCCTTGGGCCCACAATAGACATAACATATACACATGTAAACATACAACATAACAAAACACAGTGGAAACTAACACAACTACAATTCAACCACACCATGAATACATATATGACTAACACCAAACTAAGAAAATACCGTAACAAAACAAGAAAGCACGGTACAACAACAATAGTGTCCAACACTACAAATCATCACATAAAACCAAAGACATCGAAACATCAACAATAAATCCCAAAAGCTCGGACTCTCGGAGTTGAGATGAGACGATGCCAGCCAGCGATGCTCCAAGCCATCACGAAGACTTCTACCTATTACCTGAGCGACAGAAAAACCCAGGATCTATGGTGGTGAGTATAACTTAGCAGTAATATGAGAGAACATGTATATATATAAAATATCATATGTAATTCAACAGTATAACCTAGAGGTACAATAGGTATACCAGTATAATAAATATATACATGCATATACTATCTAATCAAATACACAATGTAAAATGCAGACTTACCTAAGAGTCCGCTACGCTACTCTGATCCAACCTGAGCATATATCCACAATATATAACATGAAAAGTAACACTAACTCACAATATACTCATGATACAGGTCAAAGGTATCTAATGGTGTGTCCAACAGTATACAGGTACCCGACACAACTGTATAACAGATGCGAGTAGCATGCATGAAGATGATGTACAACCAAATGTAGCAAGCATAGTACAATCAAATGCAACATCACAATAAGCATATATATATATATACTAATCACAATATATATATATATATATATATATATGACAATATGCAAAATGCCATAAGATATGACAATGCAACATGCATAGTCATGCCTGCGCACCCCTACTCGCTACCACAACCCCAATGTGGCCTAGGTGGCACGACATGACAACTGTCCCAACTCAACACCAACCACTTTTCTAGAGTGGTTGAGTGGGCAGTATTATCGAGTAGCATATGAGCGTAAAGAGCTTACTACACAACAGGGGTCCCTGCTACTGGCCACTTCGACTAACACTACTCATGAGTTGTCGAGTGGCACGCACCAAGGACAACTGCACGCAACTCCAACTACCACTGTCTATAGTGGTAGAGTGCGGCACAACAAATGCTCTGCCCTCACACCAGTTACTCCTCCATGAGTAACTTGGGAGGCAGGATGACTGACGACCCTCTCAACCACAAGGGAGACTATGTCGTCAGTATGCATGAAAATGATATGAATGCACAGTCACGCATATAGACATCCATCACAGACTCTCTATTCTATAGAGAGTCATACTAATCTGATCAATGCACTCTCTATCCTGCAGAGAGTCGTACTCAACTGATCGACGCACTCTCTATCCTGTAGAGAGTCATACTCGACTGTTCGACGTACTCTCTATCATGTAGTGAGTCATACTCAACTGATCGATGCACTCTCTATCCTGTAGAGAGTCGTATTCAACTGATCATAACAAGCTAGGACCACCGGTCCATAATGACACACTAATCACAATTCACCTGACCATTACACAACACCTGATCGGTAGTAAACATGCAACATAAGGGTATTGGAATCAATCCTACGTTCATGACCTTACTTACCCACGGATGACCTTTTACCCAATTTACAAATTAGGTCATCATACGTACTCCAACATCTACCATGACCTTACTTACCCACGGATGACCTTTTACCCAATTTACAAATTAGGTCATCATACGTACTCCAACATCTACACCCTACTAAATATTTATAGATCTACTTGCATCACATTTGTAACTCCTCAATCATGATAAAGGAAAATGTGATATCAACATTAGAGCATATATGGCCAACGACAAGTATCAAGCACAAGAATAAATAAGAGTAGGGTCAAGATAATATGACCATATAATATGATCATATATATGTCTAAATTTGTATGCAATGACAACTACCTGACTAGGGTAGGAAATTACCCACCTGTTAAATAGCTCCGCTAGCTGTCCATGCGTACAAGCATCTGTCACTTACCAAAGTTCTGCAAGACAACATGAACTACGATTAAGTTCCAAATCGAATCCTACATCGATTTCATATTCAAATCCATTATCCAAATACTAATTAAAGTCTTGATCACACATCCTACATCACCTTTATGTCTCGATCAGCTAACTGAACAACTCACCTTGATTAGTTTCACCCGTACAACTTCTTGTCCCAATTCTAGGATCCCATATATCAATCCCATAGTCGAATCAAAAGCAAATGACCCCAACTAGCAACCTTCACAAGTAATCTGTCGTAACAACATCACCAACAAGATAAATGGTAAAATCAATCCTCAATCACAACACCTAACTTACAGTTTTCCTATACTACAAATCAATTCACTCCCAATTATCAAGCACAACAATCCTACAACATACAACTAGATTTAAATCAATAAACCTCTTAACTACATTCTAACCAATCAATTCAACATACAAACTCACCTTCCTCGGATCATCACCCACTACCAACCTCCAACATCAAGATGGGTAGCCGAATGAGTTAGAAAATTCATTGATCTGAGCTCCATAACCATTGTGAATCACAGTAATGGTATCCTCTCTAAATCAATGGAGTCCAATAGAGAATAACCTATTCAAATTACCCTCAACACATATTATTTACATCCTATTACCATTCTTCCCAAAACTACTCTCTGAATTCAAAATCCGAAGAATAAAGAGAGGTTAAAGAGATTACCTAAAGATAGAATGGTAAGTCATCAGAACAAATCAACACCAAGTTGTCAAGCTAAGCAGAGGAAAGAAATTCTGGCAATCACTCGAAGCTGGAGGAAGGCACATCACAAGACCAATCTCGCTGAAAAAAAAAATAGAGCTCATGGTGGTGATCTCCGACGAAGCAGCGACGACAGTAGAGGAAGAGGGAGGATGACCGATGGTGCTAGAGCAGTGTCCAGATCCGGCGACGATGAGTGGCTAGGCGATGGAGTTTGGTCGCGTGACAGCGGCGACAGGGTTGCGATGTTGTGGCGTGCACGATAAGCTGCTCGAGGAGGCGACCATGGGCAGCGGTGAGTGGCCAAGCGGTGGAGTCTGGCGGCGTGACAGCAGCGATAGGGCTGCGACGCGGCTCGGGAAGGTGGCCATGGGCAGCAGCAACGAGCTCATGGCGAACTCTTGATCGACACTGGCAGCAGTGGCAACAGTGTGGCGACAGCGACTGGCATGGACGACGCGCTAGGGAGAAGGCGACGGCGGAGATGCAGTTGCAGTGAGGAATCGCGAGAGAGACGAAGAATCGGGATCGGGAGGGGAAGAGAAGAAGAGGATCGGGCGGAGAAGAGGATTCAGGAAAAAAGAATCGACGGGAAACGGAAGGGATCGGGTTAATTAAACCATTTAATTCCTCATTAGAAGATAGTCTAAACAGGCTTTACAAAAGTCTATCCGCTTTATCCCCATGAAATATCCATAGAACTTCTGTTTAAATCCAGCAAAAATTTCTAAAAATTTTTGAAAAATTCTATAAGACAATTTCTTAATTAACAAGGATATTTTTTTTCAATATTGTATTTTCTGGTATCTTACATTCTCCCCCACTAATAAAAATTTGGTCCCCAAATTTCGTACTTAAATGTAAGAACCAATACAAGAAATATCCGGAATGACAACATACCACAAGTGACTAGATGAGGGTACTGAGGTCGGATAGTATCTTCTAGCTCCCACGTAGCCTCTTCATCGGTATGATGCTGTCATCTAACCTTTACGAGTCGGATGGTTTTGTTCCACCACCGGCATTCCTTGCGACCAAGAATTAGCACTGGAATCTCTTCATAGGTCGCATTAGACTGAAGTAGAATCGGAACCTCTTTCATAACATGATCTGAACATGGAACGTATTTCCTCAACATAACAACATGAAATACGTTATGAACACCCGCAAGTGTCGGAGGTGAAGTCAATCGATAAGCCACAACCCCAATCCGCTCCAATGTCTTAAATGGATCAATATAGTGTAGAACTAATTTTCCTTTCAACCCAAATTGTTTCATCCCTTTCGTAGGTGAAACACACAGAAATACCTATTCCCCAACTGAGAATTCCAAAGGCCTTCACCTCTGGTTTGTGTAACTCTTTTGTCGATCATGTGCCTCTAATAACCATCACCTGATGACGCGCACCAACTCTGCATTATGTTGGATACTCTGTGACCCCAATAGCTGTCGTTCTCCGACCTCCTCCCACAACACAGGAGATCTACAAGGTCTGTCGTATTAGGCCTCGGAAGGAGTCATCTGAATGGAGGAGTGATAACTATTCCTATAGTAAAATTCTACTAAAGGAATGTGATCTTTCCAACTACCTCCATAATCTATGACACAAGATCTTAATAGATCCTCCAGAGTATGAATGTTACACTCAGACAATCCATCAGTCCGTGGATGAAATGTTGCACTAAGCCAAAGCTCTACGCCCATAGTCTGATGCAGACTATGCCAAAATTGTGAGGTAAATCGCGGATCTCTATCAGATATGGTACTTAAAAGTACCCCATGCAGCCTGATAATCTCTCGGTAGTACAACTCTGCCAGACGATCCAACGGATCTGGCCCATGAATAGGTAGAAAATCAGCTGATTCGGTTAGTCGATCACGATCACCCAAATCGCATCAGGTCCTTTACGGGTTATGGGCAATCCCGTAACGAAATCAATAGTGATATGCTCCCACTTCCATTCCGAAATCGAAATTTCTTGGAGCAATCTAGCGAGTTTCTACTGTTCAACCTTCACCTGCTGGTACACTAAATATAGAGCAACAAAGTCTGCGATATCTCTCTTCATACCGTTCCCACCAGTATAAACATCTCAAATCTTGGTACATCCGAGTACCATCAGGATGCATAGCAAATCTCGAATAATGTGTCTTATGTAGCAACTCTTTCTTAAGTGGATGCGTGTTCAGAACACATCCATATTAGAGATGGAAAATTATCTTCTCACAAGAGAAGTCCATCTACCGTCCAAAATCCACTCCACCACACACTCTGTAAGTGCATGGGAGACTATAGCGACCAATCTCTCTTGTTGCAACTATTCGAGCTCCAGCAACTCTCAGGTAGCTACCCAGTAGCTAGCCAAAACCCCACGAGCATTCCTGCTCCATACATCTACTACACAAGATTATATCCCCTAAAACCACGTTACGTGCATAACAACTTATCTCGGAGTTTCCTCATTTGGCGTAAGCATGAGATACGTCTCATTCAACAGCATCGGAATTGCTCTATTCAATGAAGCGATGCATCTGCGTACAATACCCTTCCATCTACCCCGGAAAGATTAACTAACACGGATGTAAATGTCAATCACCATCTAGGTCCTGAAACCTAATTTCACAAGCTTCCGACCAAGTGAATTCCATTACCCCTTTTGGTCAAACAAATATGTGGTATATTAATGCTAAAAAGCATCCTATCCACATCTATAATAATAACCAAATCCATACCAGAAAACCACCATCTACGGTGGTCGAGTGCACAACTCCAACTACCACAATCAACAGTGGACAAGTTATGCAACTCCAACAACCACAAACTGATCCAATCATGTCCCGAATACACAATTTCTCAAATCCATGGACGACTAAATCATTTAATAGTCTAACAACATAATCAAAACTCATAAAATTCATACCAAGTATGAAATTATCATTTTTACACACCTGCATCCTCTTTACTCTACACTGATGATATATCAATCATCACAATGACAATGATAATTGTATGACATCATGTCACTACAATATCAACACTCCAGTCGTAAATCAACTCTAGAGTATACATAGGTGTCTTTAGCTGATCTAAACAGATCATCTATCCACAACGAAGGATATTCACTTTCAACAACTATCACATTTCATCATCGATAATCGATCCATAATCTCAAAGGTCCATCTCTCTTTCAACAAAGAGTTCCGAATCTTCTCAAGGAGAAATACTGGGACAGATAAATATCCCCTCCAACATCTCCTATAATCACAACTTATTTTCTTCTAATTTCCATAGTGTTTAGCAACACTGATACCAACAAAATTATCATTCGTATGAGGTATTCAATATCGACACTATCTTCGAAATCACTCCAATCGCCTACTCCACTTGCCTATGCAGCGACAAGCCTAGGAGTTCATCCAAAACTACATCCGAATACTCTCGGATTATACGTGCATCCGAGAGACATATCATACAATAATCTCAACAATTTTACCATCCATGAGGATATGTCTACAGTAAAGGTATGTATATTAGAGTCTAAGGGCATCCCTTGACTTCTTGGTCGTTGGTCAACATCTCACCTGACCCACAAGTCTATGTATAGGAATCCTTCTAATCTGAACTAAAAATGTTCTCGACAAAGATACCTGTAAACTACCAGTATCTCCCAATATATCAACCCAAAGGGTAAACTAAAGTAATACCCTGAACGATCAATTATCTGTCGATCCGATCCAAAGGCTCCACGCAGGTCTTGGCCTTTCCCCGAAGAGAACAAGATCAGATCCAATAGTCCACGACAAAGTGGTCGCATTTCTGCGACGAATGACCTGGGAATTTTCCTAGATTATCTGATCCCATCACTTAATCCTACGACCTGCAACTTTAGAATACCGAATGGATACGACCATCGTCATATACTCTCTCCTCTATACAAAGTCAATCCACATCTGGGGGTAACTATTGTTATTGTCTACATGAGTCTTCTATGATGTCTTCTGCTAATACTGCTGCGTAAATTACTTCCCTTGAAAGGAAGTATCACGGAACTCCAACCACGTCTGAGGTAGTAGGTCACTGCTGATGAGATTACCCAATATTCTGTGCTGATCTCTACTATCGAGACGGTGCATCATCCTCCCGGAACACCATCGATAGTCTTAAATTGAGTCTTCAAAATACACCTCCTCAACTGTACTGGTTGCTTACAATAGCAACAGATGAATTGATCCAACGGATAATCTAACTTCGCGTGTCTTCGTGATCCACACTGCACACACATAATCCCTTCGGAGTCTTTGTTCTGATTTTGCTGATGTGCATGAGAACATCCTAATGATCTTCGGTTGGTCTTCTATAATCGAAAAGTAGCTCAAGGCCTATGACTCCGATCTTGCTCCATTTATCCAATAGTCGGAGACTTCTGACTCTAATAAGTTGACCTACAATATCTGCTTATCGATCTCCAACTCTTAAACACTTGTACAAAGTCATTTCTAAAATCCTGACTCAACCCAATGTCTTCCGGCAGGATCTGATAGAAGATCCAGTCATCTTAATCCAAAAGTAAACCAATAACCGTGGGTGGCTTGAAACATCCATTCACATTCTTGAGCTATTAGGTGAGCATAAACTTTGCAAGTCTAATGACTCTATATGGTATTTCCGTTATCAACGATCACCCTACTTGAAGCTCAAGAATTCCCTACAATGTGTCACTAAAAGTGACGTGGGGAAATGCTCTCTTTCAACATCACTAAACCATGATCAAGTGATGTTTTATTCCCCCAAGGTTATTTTTTGCATTTATCACCAAGTACCGGATTGATCCCGATAATGGTATGCAAACAACTCTACTTTCTTTGTATAACATGAGTTAAGTACTCAAAAGTACCCTCAAAGTTATACAACTCAGTACGAACAACTCAGAGATCAAAATCCTTATATAACACCTTATACTAACCCTCTGCTTGCTTTAGCAATAATAGTATACACACCTAGTCCATTACCCCATGGGTAATGATTTGACTAGCACCGTTAGTGAAAATCCATAAGACTGTATTCTTTTATTTCCACAAGAAATGTGACGACTTGATCCCTATTTTCTAACTTGGTATCAGTCAGCTCTCAAAGGTAAATCACCTTTTCGACATAGGTTCAAGACTAACAAACTCAACAGGTCGTTCCTGTGGTCAACTAATACCACAATTACGAATAATAACCTATATACTACATGTTATTCCCTGTTATAAACACTAAACGCATAGCCAACATAACCAGGAGTATAAACACTAAAGGTAACTCTGGTTGGTCACCTCGGTGGATGACCCATACTACAAGTTTGTACAGGTGTCATAACTCTGATTGTATACACCTATTGAACAAGTCCAGATAAGTATCTAACCAGGCTATAAGTTATAAGGAATTCTTATCTCATGCTGCTTGGAGTTCAGACCGCTGTCAATCTCATCTCAGAAAAACCAAAACCGAACAAATCTACTCCCGAGAATCTAAGACTCGACACAAAAACAACATTGTATGGTATCGCAGAACCTAGAGCTTTGATACCACTAAAGTTGTCATGCCCTAAGAGTATGTCGAACCAAAAATCAAACGGATAGCATCTCCCCTGTACGTGACAACATATCCTATTTATACAAGGCCCTTGGGCCCACAACAGACATAACATATACACATGTAAACATACAACATAACAAAATACAGCGGAAACGAACATAACTACAATACAACCACACCATACATACCGGTATGACTAACACCAAACTAAGAAAATACCGTAACAAAACTAGAAAGCACAGTACAACAACAATAGTGTCCAACACTAAAAATCATCACATAAAACCAAAGACATTGAAACATCAACGATAAATCCCAAAAGCTCGGACCCTCAGAGTTGAGATGAGATAATGCCAGCCAGCGATGCTCCAAGCAATCACGAAGACTTCTATCTATTACCTGGGTGACAGAAAAACCCAGGGTCCGTAGTGGTGAGTATAACTCAGCGGTAATATGAGAGAACATGTATATATATCAAATATCACATGTAATTCAACAGTATAACCTAGAGGTACAACAAGTATACCAGTATAATAAATATATACATGCATATACCATCTAACCAAATACACAACGTAAAATGCAGACATACCTGAAAGTCCGCTATGCTACTCTGATCCAACCTGAGCATATATCCATAATATATAACATGAAGAGTAATACTAACTCACAATATACTCATGATATAGGTCAAAGGTATCTAATGGTCTATCCAACAGTATACAGGTACCCGACAAAACCGTATAACAGATGCGAGTAGCATGTATGAAGATAATGTACAACCAAATGCAGCAAGCATAGAATAATCAAATGCAACATCATAATAAGCATATATATATATAGACTGCATCTATATATATACTAATCACAATCATCCATATATATATATACATGCATATATGTATATATATGACAATATGCAAAATGTCATACGATACGGCAATGTAGCATGCATGGTCATGCACGCGTTTCGGTTACGTATTGCTGAATCTGAATTTCATCGGCACTCCAAGATAGAATCGGTATCTTGGCAAGAAAGCACATTAGCTGAAAGTGGATGAGTGGGTAGTATGATCGAGTAGCATATGAGCGTAAAGAGCTCACTACACAATGGGGGTCCCTGCTGTTGGCCACTCCGACTAACACTACTCATGAGTGGTCGAGTGCCAAGCACCCAGGACAACTGCACGCAACTCAAACTACCACCGTCTATAATGGTAGAGTGCGGAACAACAAATGCTCTGCCCTCACACCAGTTACTCCTCCATGAGTAAACCTGGGAGGCAGGATGACTGACGACTCTCTTAACCACAAGGGAGACTATGTCGTCAGTATGCATGCAAATGATATGAATGCACAGTTACGCATACAGACATCCATCACAGACTCTCTATTCTACAGAGAGTCTTACCAATCAGATCAACACACTCTCTATCCTACAGAGAGTCGTACTCAACTGATCGACGCACTCTCTATCCTGTAGAGAGTCATACTCAACTGATCATAACAAGCTAGGACCATTGGTCCGTAGCGACACACTAATCAAAATTCACCTGACCATTACACAACACCTGATCGGTAGTAAACATGCAACATAAGGGTATTGAAATCAATCCTACGTTCATGACCTTACTTACCCACGGATGACCTTTTACCCAATTTACAAATTAGGTCATCATACATACTCCAACATCTACACCTTACTAAATATTTATAGATCTACTTACATCACATCTATAACTCCTCAATCATGATAAAGGAAAATGTGATATCAATATTAGAGCATATAAGGCCAACGACAAGTATCAAGCACAAGAATAAATAAGAGCAGGGTCAAGATAATATGAACATATAATATGATCATATATATGTCTAAATCTGTATGCAACGACAACTACCTGACCAGGGTAGGAAATTACCCACCTGTTAAATAGCTCCGCTAGTTGTCCATGCGTACAAGCATCTGTCACTTACCAAAGTTCTGCAAGACAACATGAACTACGATTAAGTTCCAAATCGAATCCTACATCAATTTCATATTCAAATCCATTATCCAAATACTAATTAAAGTCCCAATCACACATCGTACATCACCTTTATGTCTCGAACAGCTAACTAAACAACTCACCTTGATTAGTTTCACCTGTACAACTTCTTGTCCCAATTCCAGGATCCCATATATCAATCCCATAGTCAAATCAAAGGCAAATGATCCCAAAGCCTTCACAAGTAATCTTCCGTAACAACATCACCAACAACATAAATGGTAAAATCAATCCTCAATCACAACACCTAACTTACAAATTTCCTATACTGTAATTCAATTCACTCTCAATTATCAAACACAAAATCCTACAACATACAACTAGATTTAAATCAATAAACCTCTTAACTACATTCCAACCAATCAATTCAACATACAAACTCACCTTCCTCGGATTATCACCCACTACCAACCTCCAACATCAAGATGGGTAGCCAAATGAGTTGGCAAATTCATTGATCTGAGCTCTATAACCACTGTGAATCACAGTAATGGTATCCTCTCTAAATCAATGGAGTCCAATAGAGAATAACCTGTTCAAATTACCCTCAACACCTATTATTAACATCCTATTACCATTCATCCCAAAACTACTCTCTGAATTCAAAATCCAAAGAACAAAGAGAGGTTAAAGAGATTACCTAAAGATAGAATGGTAAGTCATCAGAATAAATCAACACCAAGTTGTCGCTCGTATCACAAGCAAGCTAAGCAAAGGAAAGAAATTTTGGCGATCACTCGAAGCTGGAGGAGGGAACATCGCGAGACCAATCTCGCTGAAAAAAAAATAGAGCTCGTGGTGGTGATCTTTGATGAAGCGGCGACGACAGTAGAGGAAGAGGAAGGACGACCGACGGTGCTGAAGCAACGTCCAGATCCGGCGGCAATGAGTGGCTAGGCGACGGAGTTTGGCCATGTGATAGTGGTGATAGGGCTGCGACGCTGTGTTGTGCACGACAAGCGGCTCGAGGAGGCGGCCATGGGCAGCGGCGAGTGCCCAGGCGACAGAGTCTGGCGGCGTGACAGCAGCAATAGGGCTGCAGCGTAGCTTGGGAAGGCGACCATGGGCAATGGCAATGAGCTCATGGCAAACTCTTGATCGACATCGGCGACAGTGGCAGTGGCGTTGTGACAGCGACTAGCATGGCTGGCACGCGAGGGAGAAGGCAGCGGCGGAGATACAATCGCGGTGAGGAATCGTAAGAGAGATGAAGAATCAGGATTGGGAGGTGATGCGCATGGACGCGACCTCGAATCTCATGATGGATACCGTCGAGGACTCAAAGTGCACGCTTGTGCTCAACGCCCGCAAGTGTACGGATGTCGTCAAGTAATAAAGATTATCGATCCCACAGGGACTGAGATTCAAATACCAATATACTTAGTGGTTGTAATTGTTCGAACGTGATCTCTAAGAGGTTAAGGTTGGTGAGGGTTGTCGGTGGACTCTACTTTGTACAGTGTCACACGGAGGAGGAAAGGAGTGTGCCGAGGTCTTCAAAGGTGATTCTAGTACTTCAGTTTCACTTGCATATCACATAACAATGTTGTCAATTGGCGTTGTCTAGACGTTTACCTATGGTTTTATAGAAGGGACATCATACACTCTCTCGCAGAGCCGCCGCATTCACCGGAAGCTGCCCACAAGGACGAGATAGATGGTACAAGGATGCCAAATCAATCCCTATGGTGGACCGTTTCCGATTCCACCACACCCTTTTTCCCGTAGTTGTAGGATATCAGGTTTACCCCTAGGTTCCTTAATCAAATCTCCTAAATTTTAGATTACGAGGGCTGTCACCACCTCGTATCGCCTAAGCATAGTGGAAAGAAAGCCAAACACACATAGATATAATAAAGAGCAACTACCAATTGTCAAATCAAACTTATGGCCAAAATTTAATATGAACCAACATTGTTTATGTACACAAGCTACTCCCTAATCCTAGAATCGAAAGTACTACTCCATAAATATGAAGGAAGAATCAAAAAGCATGTCTAAGTTTAAATATAATAGAAGTAAAGCGCAGAAATAGAGATATACGATGCTTTCGTGATCTTCTCTCCGGCGTTGTATTGCAAGTTGTGGACCTCCGACGGGGTTCCTCCTCCCCGTTGCGAGTTACCGAAGCTTTTTAGGGCTTCGGCATGCCATCCTAGCCATTGTGCCTCCCCCCTAGGGTTTGGGCAGAGCCATCCTTATATAGACATCGCCTCGGATTGCTGCAAAATTCGGAAAAAGCCCTAGTCGTGCAAATCTGTCGGGTCGCCACACGGCCGTGTGTTTCCACATGACTAGGCTGTGTGTGGCCTTGGGGTGCTACTCTCGCCCATTGGACATGGTCGTGGGAATCCCCACACCCTGGACGTGTGCCACTCTGCGTCTAGCTGCGAAATGTCCTTCTTTTGCTTCGAAAACACGTCTTTTTCACCCGAAAAGCTAACCTACACACAAAAGTACAACGAGAAGACCTCCGAACCAGAAAATAGGAAATGCATGCGAAAATAGAGTAACATATGCATGAGACTAAAACAAAATGTAATGAGATGTGAGCGAAAACTACTCCTAAAACCCTATATGTTTTGCTCACATCACTTCCCCCAGACTTAAATCTTTGTTTGTCATCAAGCAAACCTTAGTTCCATGAAATTTCAAAAAGATATTGTTCCATAATTAGCATGTTAACTAAATTTATCAGGTGGTATTTGCAATCAAAGAAAAATAAATATGTTCTAGAAGTTCACTAAGTTAGCTTCTCGTGCTCGTGCTAGGCGAACCATTCTTAGAGGATGCTCATTCCATGGTGAGTTAAGTCGTCACCCCATAGCTTTCCTAAGGTTTCCAGCTCTTAGGCACTTACCTACCCAAAGCGAGGGTCGTTCCCTAGATCTAGCATAAAGTCTTAAAGGCGTGCTCGGTATTGAGAGAAATTGGTAGGTGTTTCCCCAGTAACCTAACTCGGTCTCAAAGGGGCACCTAGCTATTTCCACCCATGACAACTGTTTTTTATCCCTCATAATCTCTTTCTTTTTTTTTCATTTCTTTTTCTCTTTTTCTTTTGTTTCTCTTTTTCTTTTCTCTCTTTATTTTTCGGCTCACTGGGATTTGGATTTTTCCGAATGGGCTTACACAATCCGAGCATCTCCAGTAACTAAAATGCTAAGCCTAAAGTCACCTGTGGATTCCAAAGTACTAGACTATTGAAGTGAATCATAACTAGGTATGTACTAGATTCTCCCTTTCAGGATGTTCGACATGTGTAAGTGCAAAAACAAAGCTAACCAGTGTAAGTCTAGAACATTCAATAGAGCAAATAAAATAAAATACCACAAGATAAATGGAGTTAAGCTACCTATGGGAACAACTCATGCAAGCAATTTTCAAAAATACTACTGAGGTAGCTTTACAAACAATAAAAATCAAGTACTGAAAGAAACTCAACAACTCAGGCATGAATAAATGAAAATACCAGAAAAGAAACTACTGCTAGGAAACAAAACAAAGTAAACCTTGGGGTCTCCCCCCCAGACTTAAACGAAAATATACCTCTAATATTGTGGACGAGGTGGAAAGTCAGGGAGCCTAGGCATCTCTGGATCCTTGGAGAACCTGCTGCTGAGCTACTGATGCCACATATACATGTGATCGATTTGAGAGCTGGTGGATGCAACGGTTGCTCGGTGCTCCTCCTCCCTAGCCCACTGTGCCTGCTGGCCATGCATGTGCTGCCGCATCTCCCTACGGTAGGTTGCCTCATCCTGACGACGAACAGCCTCCTCCTAGAAGTATATATGGGCCTCATCATAGAACTCCTCAACCCGCTGGAAATGCTCCCGGAATCCCTGGAACTTCGCCTGTTGGTAGGCGCTCTGCTCCTCCCATCGCTGCCTCTATGTCTGTTGCTCAGTGTAAATGTCGTCGAGGCGCGATTGGAACTCCGAGAAATCATAGGCCAATGTACCTACATCCTGCTCAAAAGTAGAAAAAGGTGGTGGTGCAGGTGTAGGCTCATGTCGGCGTAGACTAGGTGGGCTCTTATGCATGTGTTCACTGGAGGGAGAGTGATATAAAGGTGGACAGATGAGTGCTGATGTGGATGGTCCCTCATGTGGAGGGGACTCCACTATCAGGTCTAAGCGCCAGTTGGCGCGTATAGCGATGGTGGTACGATTCAGTTCGGAGAGCCTAAGGGCCGTCAGATTTTTCCTTACAAAGCATAAGGAGTCTCTTTCTCTCACAATCATTTTCATGGCCATGCATACTCCTAGGTCGATCCTAGGTCTCACCTCTATATTCTCTAATGTTGTGTAATCGTACCCCATCCCATGGCAAATGTGAGTAAGTAGGCCTCCCACATTGATCTCTCCTCGTGCTGCTTTACCCATCTTCACTAAGTGTCTAATGAAGTGGGACCCTACATCGATGATATTCCTTTCTTGTAGCATATCCCAAAGTCAAAGCAGCTCGCTAGCTCTAACTACACTGTCACTCTCTCCATGACCAAATATAGTACTGGCCATGATGCGGTGATGGTATCGAAAGATGAGATTTTGGAGGCGCGACGCTTTGGCCCTAAAAGGGTAATAAGCGTGCTCCCCTATCAACTCGGTCCAACATTCCCGAGAGTTGAACCCAATAGGGGTTCTTCTCTCTCCCCCACTTGGTAAGCCAAAGCATGAGTTCCATTGGTGAAGGGTCCACCCATGCTCAATGTTAAAAAGCCTAAAAGTTATCCTACCCTCCTCGCTCTCTCTACCCATTAAAACTTCCGCCTCTAAGGAACTTAAAAATTTTAAAACTATCCTAGGGTAGGTTAGGTGCTTTATTCCCATAATCTCTTCCCACCCCATTTTTGCAAATAGGACTTGCATATCTCCCAACAACCCTAAAGATTCTAGCAAATCCTCATCTAAGTACCTAGTAGCAGTAAGTTTATGAGTAAAAAGCACATTGTATCTATCTCTTTGTTCATTATTGCGAAAAAGTAGAGTGGGTAGGGTGTTACCCTCCTCCGGAGCTTGAGGGGCGTCGGCTCTCCTTGTTCATCGCTCCGAGGTACCGAATCGGGGTGCTACGGTCTTGGTCCTCCTCATCTTTGCTTCTCTTGGCTTTTTTAGAGGTTAAAAATGCTTCTAGAGGATGGGGAAAACGAAATCACACTGCTAAGGCAAGAACTTTTGAAGCACACGACGCAAATGGAGTGAAAACATACAGCTTGCCCCTTTTAACCTCGCGCACCATGACCATGTGAAAACACACGGCCATGCCATGTGCGCCTCTGGTTGGTCAGGCACACCCATGGGAAAATACATGGTCAGGCCGTGTGTCCCCTTTTTCAGCCCATTTATGCACCACGGTCTGAATTTTCTCATACACTTCGCCGTGTAGGCTAATATGGATCTCATTTTTGCCTAGCAAAGTTCTTTTCTAGTCCTAACTCTAAATGTGATGGAAATCAAAACTAAAATCAAACTAATGTATGCAATGCAATCAAAAAGGGAAATATAAAACTAAACTTGGGTTGCCTCCCAATAAGCACTTTGTTTTAGGTCGTTTAGCTCGACCACACTCTACTATCAGCTCGGCTCCGGTGGTTCAGTGAACCTCCATTCATCCATCTCGGGATCTTCGTACACAGCTTCCCTCCTAGCTCTCGCCAGAATCACATACTTCCCTGATGCAGATTCCTGACTTCTTGTCCCAGCAGGCTCAAATTCCATCTTATCCTCTCCCACTTTTAGGGTCAGCTTGTGATTCTTCACATCAATGACCATTCCTGCAGTCACTAAAAATGGTCACCCCAGGATGATGGGTATCTTGGGATCCTCTTCCATTTCCATCACCACAAAGTCAGTTGGCAGTGTAAAATTTCCCACCTTAACAGGAACGTCTTCTAAAATCCCCAATGGGTAGCGGTGTGTGTGGTCAGCTAATTATAGTGTCATAGTAGTGAATTTTAAATTCTCTAATCCTAGCTTTTTGCATAAGGTGTAGGGCATAAGACTCACACTTGCTCCCAAGTCACAGAAGGCCTTGCTAATCAGTGTCATTCCTATATAACATGGTATATAGAAGCTCCTCGGATCTTTTATTTTCTGAGTAGCTTCGTTTATGAGATAAGCGCTTGATTCCTCTGTGAGGGCCACTATTTCCAACTTTGCGACCTTCTTACGATGCGCCAGAATATCTTTCATGAACCTGGCGAACTGGAGCATTTGGTGCAATGCTTTGAGTATCGGTACCTCTCCTGAGATCAACTTCAGCATGTCCAAGAATTTACCAAACTCGGCGTCTTTCTTTGCATTCGTCAACCACTGTGGGAATGGTATAGTAAGGGGGGGTTGAGCCCTCGCGGCAAGCTCCCAGTTCATTTCTCTCGCTCTTTCATTCTCAGCCTCCCCCAGAGGTTTGAGCATTTCAGGTCCCAGGTCCTTTTCAACAGCCGACCGCCCTGGCATCTCTTTCAGAATCCTCCCACTTCGCAGCGTCACTGCTTTGCACTGTTCTACAAGATTGGCTTCTGCTCTTCCTGGTAGCTTCCCTAGTATCCTGGAGATTTGGTTCGCGATCTGAGCTACTTGAATCTCTAGCGACTTCTGCTTGATGGCAAGATCCCTTACAAATGACCCCAACCCTTCGATCTGTAGGGATTTATTATGCAAAATAGCATATGCGCAACGGAAAAATAGGATCCCTTCCAAGTGATCCTTGCGAAAGAAAACCTCGTACAAAAAATAAATTTCTCAAAACCTATCTTATAGGAGAATATTACCTTTGTTGCGTGCCCTTTTTAATCCCGCTTCTCCTTGGGTTTGTTGGATCTTTTAGCACGTTCAAATGTCCGTGCCTCTATATGTATCCACACGAGCAAGCTCTTGTCTCACAAAAGAAACTAGAAGAGCTCTCCTTTACTTCTTGCTAGAGAAGTCCCTAAAGGAGAGGAAGGTAGGGAAAAAGAGAAAGGAAGAAGAAGACCACTCTTCTTGCTAGCCTACACTCACAAAAGCCACACAACCAAAGCCTCTCACCACCAAGCTCTCTCCAAGCCTCAAGCTTCACCAAGTTTGGCCGGCCACCCCATTGAGTGTTTTATAGGATTGAAAAAACTTTCACCTCCTATCAAATTCAATGCAATCAATTGCATTGAATCCTTGTTTGGCCGGCCACATGTGGAGAAATTCCAAAGGTCAAAACTCTTTGTCTCCTTCCACCTCATCAAGCTTAGGTGGCATGTTTATGTGGCATGCTTAGGTGGCATGCTTATGTGGCATTCATGCATGTTGAATTAATCTTATTAATTCAATAAGCTTATGTTATCATATTGAATTAATCTCATTAAATCAATAAGGTAACATATTGAATTAATCTTATTAAATCAATTAAGCTTAGGCTATCATGATAACATATTTATTTAATCTTATTAAATTAATAAGCTTAGCATATTGAATTAATCTCATTAAATCAATAAGCTAAAATTCTCATTAAGCTTAAAGTCCAAAAACCATTTTGTACTTAAGCTCATTCCCAAATTATTCTAGTCAAACTAGAATGCACTAATTCTTCTAATCATCATGCTCTTTGTGTGTGACCCTATAGGATCTCATAACGTTGGCAGTGGATCTAAACTCTTTTAGATACACAAGCAATGAGCGGCATCTACCAATACATCATTGTTATCCAAGTTACGAAATAAGTCAAGATCCGACTAACCTTTCCGTGACTACTATAATGTATGACCGTGTCCTTCTATCCTTGATATCAGATTGACCAATGAGGCATAGACCGTGTCATCCTCGATCAATCTATGTGTTTCTTGATCCCTGAGTAAACTAACTCAAACAAATGATCTCAATATCTCATATTGACTCATTCGAGCATGACCATGCGTTTTAGTAGTTCTACTCAATCAAGGGGCCCATAGATATCACTCCCGTCATATGGGAGGGATAGATCCCATCTACATCACTCACATCCCTCCGCATAATTTGTTATATACCCAGTAATCGCCTTTATGGTCCACCCTGTTACGGGTGACGTTTGACGATACCAAAGTACATAAGTCCTTATGTAGGGAACTGTAGTGACTTCAGGTTTGAGGACTATTCATACCAATAGTCACATGAGAAAGTTTATTACACTCATATGACAATCCATGAAACTTTCTCATGGCGGGTCAGTTCAGTATATATTCTCTAATATATACCCATGTGTCAACTTGATATCATATATCCATGACTTGTGAGATCAAGTCATCAATTGACCTACATGCTAGTCTTTATGTATTAATATTGCCCTTGCATATTAATACTTGACTAGGAACATTTAGGAAAGTGTTCTCTACAGCCTCTCATAATCAATTCTGCCAATTGATGTGTTGTAGATAAGAACCTACTTTTCTAGGGCATTATTATATTTAAGTTAGCCGGCACAAGCAAGACATAAATATAATAACCAATCATTTGCCTTTATAGAATATGATACAAAATGTTCCCTATTCAACCATCACATGATTGGTTCTAGGGCTATAACTAACAATCTCTCACTAGCACTAGTACCAATCACTATAATATCTGATACCTAGTGACCTAGTGTGACCATCATGCTTCCTCTGTGCCAAAGCCTTGGTCAATGGATCTGCGATGTTAGCTTCTGTCGGTACTCTGCATATCCTCACATCTCCTCTATTGATGATCTCTCGAATGAGATGGAAGCGCCGCAGTATGTGTTTGGTCCGCTGATGTGATCGAGGTTCCTTAGCCTGTGCAATAGCCCCATTGTTGTCACAATAGAGGTCTATTGGATCTGCAATGCTAGGAACTACCCCAAGTTCACTGATGAACTTGCGGAGCCAAACAACCTCCTTTGCTGCATCAGACGCAGCAATATACTCGGCTTCTGTTGTAGAATCAGCAACTGTGTCCTGCTTCGAACTCTTCCAGCTCACAGCTCCACCATTCAGGCAAAACACGTACCCCGATTGCGATCTATAGTCATCCTTGTCTGTTTGGAAGCTTGCATCACTGTAACCCTTTACAGTTAGCTCCTCATTGCCTCCAAATATCAGGAAATATTCTTTCGTTCTTTGTAAGTATTTAAGAATATTTTTGACTGCTATCCAGTGACTTTCACCTGGATCCGACTGGTATCTACTCGTCATGCTCAAAGCATACGAGACGTCAGGACGAGTACAAAGCATGGCGTACATGATAGACTCTATAGCAGATGCATAAGGGATCTTATCCATGCGATCTCTCTCCTCCTTAGAAGAGGGACATTGAGTCTTCGAAAGACTCATACCATGTGATAAAGGCAGAAATCCTTTCTTGGAATTTTGCATAGCAAAACGATCTAGCATTTTATCAATGTATGTACTCTGACTTAGGTCAAGTAATCTTTTAGATCTATCTCTATAGATCTTGATGCCTAGAATATAGGCAGCTTCACCTAAGTCTTTCATTGAGAAACAATTCCCTAACCACATCTTCACAGATTGGAGTGAGGGAATATCATTTCCGATGAGAAGTATGTCATCTACATATAAGATAAGAAATACAACTGTGCTCCCACTATTTCTCTTGTAGACACAAGGTTCATCTTCATTCTTGATGAAACCAAACTCCTTGATTGCATCATCGAATCGAAGATTCCAGCTTCGAGAGGCTTACTTTAGTCCATAAATGGACCTTTGCAGTTTGCATACCTTTCTAGGATGCTTTGGATCTTCAAAACCCTCAGGCTGTGTTATGTACACATCCTCGAGTAGCTTTCCATTCAGAAAAGCGGTTTTGACATCCATCTGCCAGATCTCATAATCGTGGTAGGCTGCAATAGCAAGTATGATCCAAATGGATTTAAGCATCGCAACTGGTGAAAAGGTTTCATCATAGTCAATACCATGAATTTGTTTGAATCCTTTAGCCACCAATCTACCTTTATAGGTATGCTTATTACCATCCATGTCAGTCTTTACTTTAAAGACCCACTTACACCCAATGGGTTTTACCCCTTCAGGTGGATCAACCAAAGTTCATACTTGGTTAGTGTACATGGATTCCATTTCGAATCTCATGGCCTCTAGCAATTTCTCGGAATCTGGGCTCATCATAGCTTCTTGATAGGATGTAGGCTCGTCAAGATCGACAAGCAATACATCACCATTGTCAGTCAAGAGAAAAGAATATCTCTCGGGTTGACGACGGATCCTATCAGATCTACGAAGAGGTTGGTCTACTTGAACAGGTGTTTGCTCCACAACTCTTTGGGCAACAATTTCCTCATCCACAATACTTTGTGGTGCCTGTTCATTTTCCATCGAAGCCTTAGTGTTATCTTCATCTTGAATTTCTTCAAGATGAATTTTACTCCCACTAGTTTTTCTAGAAATAAATTCTCTTTCTAGAAAGATGATTTCAACAACAAACATCTTGCCAAGTGTGGGATTGTAAAAGTAATATCCCTTAGTTTCCTTGGGATATCCTACAAAATAACACTTATCTGATTTGGGTCCTAGTTTATCTGAGACTTGACGTCTAACATAAGCTTCACAACCCCAAATCTTTATAAAAGACATTTTGGGACTCTTCCCAGTCCATAACGTATATGATGTCTTTTCTACGGCTTTTGATGGGACGCGATTAAGTGTAAAAGCGGCTGTCTCTAGAGCTAAACCCCAAAAGGAAGTAGGTAGATCAGTCTGGCTCATCATTGATCATACCATATCTAATAGAGTATGATTTCTCCTCTCAGATACACCATTCCATTGTGGTGTTCCAGGTGGAGTGAGTTGGGATATTATCCCACACTCAGCCAGATGATCACGAAACTCTTGACTAAGGTATTCACCACCTCGATCTGATCGAAGTAGTTTAATACGCTTACCAAGTTGGTTTTGTACTTCATTCTTGAATTCTTTGAACTTTTCAAAGGATTCTGACTTATGTCTCATCAAATATAAGTAGCTAAATCTACTCATATCATCAGTGAAAGTAATAAAGTACTTATAGCCTCCTTTGGCTTCGACATTGAAAGGGTCACATACATCAGTATGTATGAGTCCTAACAAGTCCGTCGCTCTCTCGCCATGTCCACTAAATGGAGTTTTAGTCATCTTTCCTAAAAGACAAGATTCGCATACCTCATATGATTCAAAATCAAATGAGTCCAATAATCCATCTTTATGGAGTGATATGCATTTTCATTTATGTGACCTAGCGGCGAGCAGGAGATATGTTTGGTTAAAATTATTCGATTTGAACCGTTTGGTATTTACGTTATAAATTGGGTTTTCTAAATCTAGAACATAGAGACCATTCATAAGTGGTGCATTACAATAGAACATTTCATTCAAATAAATGGAACAACATTTGTCCTTTATTATAAAAGAAAAGTTTTTCTTGTCTAAACAAGATACAGAAATTATGTTCTTCGTTAATGTAGGTACATAAAAGCACTCCTCTAGTTCTAAGATAAGCCCAGTGGGCAAAGACAAAGAATATGTTCATACAGCTACAGCAGCAACTTTTGCGCCATTGCCTACTCGTAGGTCCACTTCGCCCTTTGCCATTAGTCTACTATTTCTCAGTCCCTGCACATTAGTACAAATGTGAGATGCACATCCGGTATCTAATACCCATGTAGAAGAAATAGATAGATTAACTTCTATAACGTGTATACCTGAGGCAGAAGTCCCACTTCTTTTCTTCTTTACTTCCTCAAGGTAGACTTCATAGCCCGCCTTCCAAAGGTCCGGCCTCACCGCAATGGAAACAATCCCCTTCCTTAGGTACTTTACCTTTACCCTTTGAAGTGGATGAATTGGCCTTGCCTTTGGCTTGGGTCTTACCCTTGCCTTTGCGCTTACCTTTGCCCTTCTTGACCATTAGTACGTTACTAACTTTCTTCTTGAGATTCGGTTCAGCAGTTCTCAACATGCTGAGAATCTCAGGCAAAGGTTTATCAATTTCATTCATGTTATAATTCATGACGAATTGATTATATGCTTCCGGAAATGATGGCAGGATAACATCGGTTGCCAATTCTTGGCTCAGTGGAAAACCTAGTCTTTCAAGGTTCTCAACGTACCCTATCATTTTAAGTATGTGAGTTCCTACAGGTGTTCCTTCTTGCATCTTGCATGCAAAAAGAGCCTTAGACACTTCAAAACGCTCGTGCCTAGCTTGTCCTTGATATAGTTGTTTCAAATGCTCAACCATACCATAGGCATCCATGTTCTCATGTTGCTTCTGAAGCTCAGAGTTCATGGTGGCAAGCATAAGACATGACACATCTAATGCGTCATCTTGATGCTTCTTATAAGCATCCTTTTCAGCACGAGTGGTCGCAGGGGCGGGTGTTTCAGGGATAGACTACTCTAGGACATACAGTTTACGTTCTTGCTTGAGGATAATCCTCAAGTTCCTATACCAGTCTAGAAAGTTAGCTCCATTGAGCTTGTCTTTCTCAAGGACAGATCGCAAGTTGAGGGGGTGTGTCGTGTTAGATGACATGGTGATCTACAACATTAAAATGCAAAATTAAGTATCATACCTAAGTCATTTAATTAGGCCTTTAATTAAATGAGGCTCCCACTAAATTCTCATAGCTTTGATATGAGCTAATCATTTATGTAGGCAAACACATTTTGCTTACATCATTAGCTTCTATTTAGCTATAAATTTATATGGGATAAAGATCCAAATCATACTTCATTTTGAGTTAGCTTTGGCTAATCGCCCAAGACGTAGTATGATTAGGTAGGCAATCTTTTGCCAATTACATCTGATGTAACTCTTTAATAGCTTTAGTTAAGTTTAGATTAGTTTAGTGCTTATTCCTAAACCAGCTTCCAGGCCGTGGCGAGGCACAGAGGCCTTCTTTGATATCGGAGCAATGACCACTTTCTAAGACAAAGCTGATGTTCGGAAATCACACAAAACTAATTTTTAAAACTTATGTTCAAAGCTAATATATGCCTCTACTTTCTTAATTAAATAAGAAAAACTTAATTATGTCTTAACCAAGTTTGATAGCGGGACATCACGATTGTCCACTCGCACTCTTCCAAGATAAAATGCATTGCTTTGCTTTGGCAAACCCAACAACAAATGATCAAGGAAGTAGTGAGTACCAAATTTTGGTAGGCATATCGTTTTTGACTTATTAAGAAATAAACATGCATCACAAACATATTAGCATACATCACATATAAGCTAAATTAACATGCATCACATACATATTAAACTAAGTGTGTCATGGTTATGGCCCTTATTCTACAATCTTCTCAAGCCAATGAAAAGATTGATTGGTCAACCTAGGGATAGCATCTTCTCCCAAGTGCTTCCTTTTGGTTGTCTTGTGTTGTTGACTTCCTCCTTGTAACGTCATCTTCCAATGGACCCTCCATCTTTATTTTGTATATTACAAAAGGAGAAATACTCGAGTTACATTCGAGTCTAAAACTAATTTTACAACAAGAATTTTAGGAGAAAGGCACGACACGCAGGCCGTATTAAGAATTACAACACACACATTCACACTCTTTTTGGGACTAGGCCATAACCATGGGCCATGTCAATTTTAACTTTTAAAAGACATCGGATATTTTATTATGTTTGAAAAATTGCTAATGCAATTATCAACTCATAATAAAATTTATCCTACTTCTATATCATATATAAAATAGAGAAAACCTATTTTTTATACGATCTTTCGCAAGTGGCTCTGATACCACTGTAGGGATTTATTATGCAAAATAGCATATGCGCAACGGAAAAATAGGATCCCTTCCAAGTGATCCTTGCGAAAGAAAACCTCATACAAAAAATAAATTTCTCAAAACCTATCTTATAGGAGAATATTACCTTTGTTGCGTGCCCTTTTTAATCCCGCTTCTCCTTGGGTTTGTTGGATCTTTTAGCACGTTCAAATGTCCGTGCCTCTATATGTATCCACACGAGCAAGCTCTTGTCTCACAAAAGAAACTAGAAGAGCTCTCCTTTACTTCTTGCTAGAGAAGTCCCTAAAGGAGAGGAAGGTAGGGAAAAAGAGAAAGGAAGAAGAAGACCACTCTTCTTGCTAGCCTACACTCACAAAAGCCACACAACCAAAGCCTCTCACCACCAAGCTCTCTCCAAGCCTCAAGCTTCACCAAGTTTGGCCGGCCACCCCATGGAGTGTTTTATAGGATTGAAAAAACTTTCACCTCCTATCACATTCAATGCAATCAATTGCATTGAAAAATAATCAAACGTTTTGCCGGCCACATGTGGAGAAATTCCAAAGGTCAAAACCCTTTGTCTCCTTCCACCTCATCAAGCTTAGGTGGCATGATTATGTGGAATGCTTATGTGGCATTCATGCATGTTGAATTAATCTTATTAATTCAATAAGCTTATGTTATCATATTGAATTAATCTCATTAAATCAATAAGGTAACATATTGAATTAATCTTATTAAATCAATTAAGCTTAGGCTATCATGATAATATATTTATTTAATCTTATTAAATTAATAAGCTTAGCATATTGAATTAATCTCATTAAATCAATAAGCTAAAATTCTCATTAAGCTTAAAGTCCAAAAACGATTTTGTACTTAAGCTCATTCCAAAATTATTCTAGTCAAAACTAGAATGCACTAATTCTTCTAATCATCATGCTCTTTGTGTGTGACCCTATAGGCTCTCATAACGTTGGCAGTGGATCTAAACTCTTTTAGATACACAAGCAATGAGCGGCATCTAGCAATACATCATTGCTACCCAAGTTACGAAATAAGTCAAGATCCGACTAACCTTTCCGTGACTACTATAATGTATGACCGTGTCCTTCTATCCTTGATATCAGATTGACCAATGAGGCATAGACCGTGTCATCCTCGATCAATCTATGTGTTTCTTGATCCCTGCGTAAACTAACTCAAACAAATGAGCTCAATATCTCATATTGACTCATTCGAGCATGGCCATGTGTTTTAGTAGTTCTACTCAATCAAGGGGCCCACAGATATCACTCCCGTCATATGGGAGGGATAGATCCCATCTACATCACTCACATCCCTCCGCATAATTTGTTATATACCCAGTAATCGCCTTTATGGTCCACCCTGTTACGGGTGACGTTTGACGATACCAAAGTACATAAGTCCTTATGTAGGGAACCGTAGTGACTTCAGGTTTGAGGACTATTCATACCAATAGTCACATGAGAAAGTTTATGACACTCATATGACGATCCATGAAACTTTCTCATGGCGGGTCAGTTCAGTATATATTCTCTAATATATACCCATGTGTCAACTTGATATCATATATCCATGACTTGTGAGATCAAGTCATCAATTGACCTACATGCTAGTCTTTATGTATTAATATTGCCCTTGCATATTAATACTTGACTAGGAACATTTAGGAAAGTGTTCTCTACAGCCTCTCATAATCAATTCTGCCAATTGATGTGCTGTAGATAAGAACTTACTTTTCTAGGGCATTATTATATTTAAGTTAGCTGGCACAAGCAAGATGTAAATATAATAACCAATCCTTTGCCTTTATAGAATATGATACAAAATGTTCCCAATTCAACCATCACATGATTGGTTCTAGGGCTATAACTAACACGATCATCGTATCTGTTTGCGAATGTCATCGCTGAAATTCAGTGTTCGCTTCCCGTTGTGTTTGAATGAAGTTTTCCAGAATAGTCTCCAGACGGGAGTTTGAGGGACGTGGCTGCCCATTCTCTCCCGGCGGTTGGAACCTCCCAAGGTATTCTTATAAGGAGAATTTTGGAGATTCCTCCATCCCGGATGAGAAGTTCTGGAGTATTGGTTGTTGGGCCTGGGGTTGTAGTCCCCAACCGCATCGTAGTGCTCAATCTTCTCATCTAAGGTCCCCGACCCTCCATAGTGGTCCTCTTGATACGTTGCTGCTCCCTCTCCAAAATCAATGGCCGCACATGCAGATGAAGGATTTAAAGATTCAAATCATATGCTGAATGCGTCCATCCTTACCGAAAGGTGGTCCATGGAGTTGATAGTGTATCATCCTATTGTAGGTGTAGGCTGACCACGTTCAGAATCCCATTGATGGTGGTTCTGGGCCACCTCTTCGATAAGCTCTTCTGCTTCCTCTATGGTCTTATTCATCAGTGCTCCTCCTGTGACAGAATCTAGGGATATCTTCATGGCATAAGTGATCCCATTATAGAAAATGTGGATCACCAGCCACCTCTCTAGTCCGTGGTGGGGGCATTGGTAGAGTAGCCCCTTGTAGCGATCCCAAGCCTCAAATAGGGACTTCCCCTCCTTCTGGCGAAAGCTCGTGATAAGATGGCACATGTGAGTAGTCTTACTTGGTGGGAAGTATTTATTCAGAAACAACTGCTCGCACTGCTCCCATGTGGTGATGCTACTAGAGGGTAGGGAGTGAAGCCATGCCTTAGCCTTATCCCGTAGTGAAAATGGAAACATGCTCAGGCGGATCACGTCAGAAGGGACTCCGTTCATTTTCATTGTCGAACATATTTCAAGAAATGCTTCAAGGTGCTGATTCGGGTCTTCAGTTGCAGCTTCCCCGAATTGGCTTTGCTGAACCATATGTATAAGTGTCGGCTTCAGCTTAAAGTTATTTGTTGAAATAGATGGTCCAGCTATGCTCGGCCTGAATCCTCAGCGCTAGGAGCTGCGTAGTCCCGTAGAGGTCGGCTTCCTATGTTCACCTCAGATGATGCTTGATCTTCCATCTTTCGCTGTTCTGCTCTCCGACGGTGAAAAGTTCGCTCAATTTCTAAGTCGATCGGAATTAGACCTTCCGACCCTAATCGCCTAAGCATACGATGAACCAAACTACAAAGTTAAGAGTGCTAATCTAATCCTAAAAATAGAAAATAAACAATCTAGCAAATAAAAATCTAAGATGCAATAAGTAAATAGGAAACTACTGCTGAAAATAAAAACTAAATATGGAAAATAGAACTAAAGAAAATAAGATAAACTAATAAGAAAATAAATCAAGTAAATAATCTAATCCTAAGTCCGATCTAATTTACCACTGTTCGATTTGATATCGAATCGATCATTCCCCGACAACGACACTAAAAACTTGATGCGCACGGATGCGACCTCGAATCTCGCGACTGATACTGTCAAAGACTCAAAGCGCACGCTCGCGCTCAATGCCCGCAAGTGCACGGATGTCGTCAAATAATAAAGATTATCGATCCCATAGGGACTGGGATTCGAATACAAATATACTTAGTGGTTGTAATTGTTCGGATGTGATCTCTAAGAGGTTATGGTTGGTGAGGGCTGTCGGTGGACTCTACTCTGTACAGTGTCACACGGAGGAGGAAAGGAGTGTGCCGAGGTCTTCAAAGGTGATTCTAGGACTTCGGTTTCACTTGCATATCACAGAACAATGTTGTCAATTGGCGTTGTCTAGACGTTTACCTATGGTTTTGTGGAAGGGACATCATACACTCTCCCGTAGAGCCGCCGCATTCACCGGGAGCTATCTCCGCCAACAAGGACGAGATAGACGGTATGAGGATGTCAAATCAATCACTATGGTGGACCGTTTCCAATTCCACCACACCCTTTTCCCCGCAGTTGCAGGAGATCAGGTTTACCCCTAGGTTCCTTAATCAAATCTCCTAAATTTTAGATTGTGAGGGTTGTCACCACCTCGTATCGCCTAAGCACAGTGGAAAGAAAGCCAAACATGCGTAGATATAATAAAGAGCAACTACTAATTGTCAAATCAAACTTATGGCCAGAATTTAATATGAACCAACATTGTTTATGTACACAAGCTATTCCCTAATCCTAGAATCGAAAGTACTACTCCATAAATACGAAGGAAGAATCACAAAGTATGTCTAAGTTTGAATACAATAGAAGTAAAGCGCATAAATAGAGATATACGATGCTTTCGTGATCTTCTCTCCGACGTTGTTTTGCAAGTTATGGACCTCCGGTGGCGTTCCTCCTCCCCGTTGTGAGTTACCGAAGCTTTTTAGGGATTTGGCGTGCCGTCTTAGTCGTTGTGCCTTCCCCCTAGGGTTTGGGCGGAGCCATCCTTATATAGACATCACCTCGGATCGCTGCAAAATCCGAAAAAAGCCCTAGTCACGCAAATCTATCGGGCCGCCACACGGCCGTGTGTTTCCACACGGCCAGGCCGTGTGCAGCCTTGGGGTGCTTCTCTCGCCCATTGGGCACGATCGTGGGAATCCCCATGCCTTGGCCATGTACCACTCTGCGTATAGCTGCGAAACGCCTTTCTTTTGCTCCAAAAATGCATAATTTTCACCCGAAAACCTAATCTGCACACAAAAGTACAACAAGCATACCTCCGAACCAGAAAATAGGAAATGTGTGCCAAAATAGAGTAATATATGCATGAAACTAATACAAAATGCAATGAGATGTGAGCAAAAACTACTCCTAAAACCCTATATGTTTTTGCTCACATCAGGAGGGGAAGAGAAGAAGAGGACCGGGCGAAGAAGAGGAGTCAGGAAAAAAGAATTGACGGGAAATGAAAGGGATCAGGTTAATTAAACCATTTAATTCCTCATTAGAAGATAGTCTAAACAGGCTTTACAAAAGCCTATCTGCTTTATCCCCTTGAAATATCCATAGAACTTCCGTTTAAATCCAGAAAAATTTCTAAAAATTCCTGAAAAATTCTATAAGACAATTTCTTAATTAACAAGGATATTTTTTTCAATATTGTATTTTCTGGTATCTTACATGAAGAGTAAAGTCTGATGCTACGTATGTGGTAGGCTTGGGCATCTCACACGTGAGTGTGGCGAGCGAAAGGTAAATCCTTCTTCTTTACATGGTTCGAGTTATGTGTCATCTAGTGTGATGTTCGCTAACTCCTCTCCTTTGTGGATTATAGACTCAGGAGCAATAGACCATGTAGCTTGAGATAGGA
This sequence comes from Wurfbainia villosa, assembly GCA_025175895.1. NCBI lineage: Eukaryota > Viridiplantae > Streptophyta > Magnoliopsida > Zingiberales > Zingiberaceae > Wurfbainia > Wurfbainia villosa. The sequence continues at coordinate 18,903,722 of CM046004.1, read as the reverse complement.
GTGCTTACGTAGATTTTCACCGTATTAGTCTACATGCAAGAAGGCTATATTTGGGGAATGGGGAATTCGTGGAGGTGAGAGGGATTGACACTTGCAAGCTGATGCTGCAAAATAATCAAGTCCCATATCTTCATGATATGTTGTATGCTCCAGAGATTCGACGAAATCTCATTTCTGTCCATAGTATAAACTAGTTAGGATATAATGTTTGTATAGGAAACTCTAAAGTTTCCATCTTATATAACAATACTCTTATATATTCCGGTATAGTCCATGAGGGACTTTATGCACTTAATTTGATTTCATTTCATGAGTCTTATCTTACGTCTCCTATTGCTTTTACATTTGATAGTGTAGTGGATGATGTGAATATATGGCATAATAAACTTGGCCACATAGGGCAAGCGAGAATGACTCGGTTAGCAGCATGTGGCACGTTAGGCCAGCTAACTAAGGTTGAGTTGCCCTTATGTGAGTTTTTCCTAGTAGGCAAATCTAAGAGAAAACCATTTGGGAAAATAGTGAGAGCTGGAACTCCATTATAGTTGGTTCATTCCGATATTTCTGAACCCATGAATGTGAGAGCACGAAATGAAGCCACGTATTTTATTACGTTTATAAACAATTACAGACATTTCGATTATGTCTACCTGATATCACATAAGTCTGAGGCACTGGAGTGCTTCAAAAGGTTTATTAGTGAGGTTGAAAATTAGCTAGACTTGAGGGTGAAAACTCTCAGAACCAATCGTGAGTGTGAGTATTTATCTAAGCAGTTTAAAGATCTCTATTTCGAAAAAGGTATTATAAGACAGTTGACTATTCCTGCTACTCCTCAACAGAATGGAATCGCCGAGAGAAGGAATAGGACTCTTTTAGAAATGGTGAGGTCTATGATAGCACATACCAATTTACCTATCTCCCATTTGAGGGATGCATTATTGATTGCTACCTATGTCCTTAATCGCATTCCAATGAAGTCTGTAGTTAGTACCCCATACGAGCTTTAGATAGGGAGGAAGCCTGTCCTTAGTCATTTGAGGTCATGGGGTTGTGTCGCATATGTTAATGATTCATCGTAGAAGTACGGAAAGTTAGGACCGCAAGGAAAGAAGTGTTTCTTTATTAGATACTTTGAACACTTCAAAGGATATATGTTCTTAAGAGAACATACGAACGACATAGTTATAGAGATAGAGTCTCATGATATCATTTTTCTCGAGAATGATTTTCCTAAGAAAGGAGAAATTGATCAAGACTTCACCTTCTATGAGATGGATGAGCCTAGCAGCTCAAGTGATCCTAGCGGCGGGATTCAAGACCCAGAAGTGGATCTTGGTCATAGTGGGAGTGTTCCATATCAAGGTGACGATGCTCTATCACCTCATCGGAGTGGCCAAGGAAATGTACCTCGTCGTCGTTTTCGATTGAGAATGAGATACTCATTGTGACTCCTGAGGACGAGGATTATCCGAGGACTTTGAGAGAGGCCCTCGAGGGTTCTACAAAAGTCCAATGGTTAAAAGGCATGCAAGATGAAATGGAATCAATGAAAGTCAACGAAGTCTGAGAGCTAGTTGACTTACCTGAGAATAGAAAGGCCATTGGGAACAAGTGGGTTCTCAAAATCAAAAGAAAGGCTGACGGATCGATTGAGAGGTATAAAGCTCATCTGGTTGCCAAGGGTTATACACAGACAAAGGGCATTGACTACAAGGAGACTTTTTCCCTATAGTCAAGTTTACTTCGATCCGTTTACTTCTAACAATTGTTGCGAGTTTAGATCTAGAGTTACATCAGATGGACGTAAAAACCGCCTTCCTTAATAAAAGTTTGGATGAGGAGATCTACATGGAACAACCTGTTGGGTTCGTTCTAGTAGGTCAAGAGGATAAGGTCTATCGACTTCGAAAGTCCATATATGGCCTTAAACAAGCATCTAGGCAGTGGTACCTAAGATTTCACGAGGAGGTGATATCTTATGGCTTTACAATGGTCGAGGAGGATCATTGTATCTATCTGATAAGATATAATAACTCATTTATGATTCTGTCATTATATGTGGATGATATAATGTTGGATAGGAACAACATTGAATATTTGATAACTATGAAAGCATGGTTATCGTCCACTTTCAACATGAAAGACATGGGTGAAGATGAGTTCATCCTTGGAGTATATATCCAAAGGGATCGCTCGAGAAGATTTTTAGCTTTTTCACAAGAAGCTTATATTAAGAAAATTCTCGAGCGCTTTGGGATGAGTGATTGTAATCCCATAGATACTCCAATCGCTAAAAGTTATAGTCTTAGTTTGATGATGTGTCCTAAAACTCAGGAAGAAATAAGGGAAATGAGTAAAGTACCTTATTCAAGTGGAGTAGGAAGTTTGATGTATGCAATGTTGTGTACATGATCAGACATATGATATGAAGTTAGTCTGGTATGTAGATATCAATCAAATCCTAGAAGGGGTCACTGGAGAGCAGTGAAAAGGATTTTTCGATATATTTAAGGAATTGTAAATTTCTCTCTGTATTATGAGGGAGGTGATTTGCGTGTTGTGGGATATTCAGATGCCGACTGGGGAGGCGATCTGGATAAATACAAATCAACATCAAATTTTGCTTTCTTGCTTAATGGCGAAGGCATCTCTTGGAGCAGCAAGAAGCAAACCTGTGTTGCTCGATCTACAATGGAGGCTGATTTCATGGCATGCTCAGTAGAAGTTCAGGAGAGTGTTTGTCTCATAAGACTATTGGATGACTTAGGGGTTATAGCAGATAGTGGGAGGTTAGTTATGATTTCTTGTGATAATCAGGTTGTTGTCGCTTACACATGAGACCTGAAGTTTCATAGTAGAACCAAACATATAGATACCAGATATCATTATGTAACAGACATCATTGAGTAGAATGAAATGACTATCAAGTATATTTCAACACACAGTATGGTGGTTGACCCCTTTAACAAACCAATCATAAGAAACTCCTTTGTGGGACATAGAGAGTCATTAAGTTTAGGTATTTTATGAAATTTCTCAACTTGTACTGTAATCTGATGCTCAATGTAATATATAACTTTATGTGCATTAATGGTCCAATTATATTATATTGCACTTGTTATATATGTATTTTGTGATATAATAGATATGTCAGGTAGGCAAGTTCACTCTCTCACACCAGTAACCACCTTTAAGAGTGGAGATAAGATGGTTTCTAACTGTAAGAGGTTTTAAGATAACCCTGTTGGAACTTAAATCACCCTGATATATGTTCAGAATGAGATCATGTGCGACATGATCGACATGGAATAGTCAGATTTGAGATCTCAGATATCACCTGCGATTTGTAATACTATCTTTGAGAGACTCTCTTTGAAGATATCTGGGTAGAGTCTTATGTGTAGACTGAGTCCCATACTTGCACAGTGTTAGAGAAATCTGGCAAATGCCTTTATGAGAAATGAGAGACAACACTATGGCACGTGTTTCATACCATGTGTAATAAATTGACTAGGAAAAGTGGAAGCCATATTACTTAAGATAGTAAATGAATATCCCTGAGCCCCACTATGTGAGATCCAAAATCCTTTGGGTAGGATTTCTTGTACTCTTATTACTTTCGACTGTTTTTTGAAGTCTTGATTCAACATTTGCTACTTTAGTCTATTTACTGATGGTCCGAAAGATAAATTGAGATTTGAGGGACAGGTCTAGGAAAGCAGCTGAGTTGAGACTAATAGATTCAAGTTTGGGAAAGGAAGATCAATTGACAATACATCATTATCATAATATTCACCGACTGGTCTTTTATATTTATCCATGTAGGGATTAAACATATTAGTGAATATAATGTCGAGCATATTCTGGGGATACTTTTGATGAGGAAAGTAACTCGATGGATGTAATTAGTCTTGGATCTGGGGTGCAGCGAGATTGTATCTTATGATACAATAATGACTACTCTATCATCCTAATAGGTATATATGTTGGGAGATTGTTGGTGCAATCGTCCCAGGTTGACTCGAGTTTGACTCGAGCAGTACCCTGGTAATATTTTGATGATAGACAAAACTCATGACATGGGAGTGTCATGGGAAAGTCCAACATGGAGTTGGCATGGAAAATCCAAGCATGGAGCTTGGTGTGGGAAAGTCCAATATGGGGTTGGCATGGAAAGTCCAAAGCATTGCGAAGCCGTGCGCTTGGTGCTTGGCATGGGAAATCCAAAGCATTGCGAAGCCGTGCGCTTGGTGCTTGGTGAGAGATGCATTGCGAAGCCGTGCGCTTGGTGCATATGGGAAGTCTTGAGGACTTGGTAAGTTCACTAGGCTCGGGGTCCTTGAGTCGGTGAAGGATGGCATTGCGAAGCCGTGCGCTTGGTGCATCCGAGGGACCGCCGGACGGGGAGCGAATGGAGTGAGCCCAAAGGGAAGCATACTTCTAGGGCATGAGACGCGAAGGATGGTGTTGCGAAGCCGTGCGCTTGGCGCATCCGAGGGACGTAGGTCGAGGGAAGAGAGCTTCGGTGGGGAACTCCATGAGGGATAAGGTGGACTTGGCCAAGTGGCTAAGACTGAGTGTCGGAGGCTCAAACATCGTTATGTTTGAGGTTTTAGCCGACATCGGGCCGATCGACATAGGTGCCGATCGCTCTAGGTCGTATGGGTTCGACCGGTTCGATCAACCAAGTTCGAGCCGATCCGACCGCCAAGGAGGCGGCCGATCGTTAGAGGAATCGATCGACCGACGAGGATGGCGGGCCGATCGATGACACCGCACACGGGCAGAATGGAGTCGAGCTCGCCAAAGACGATCGATGGATGATCACCGATCGATGGGTGCCATCAATCGACTGATGTGTGATCCGTTGGAACTTAACCAACATGGATCCGGCCGCCAGAGACAACGGTTACGATACCCGATCGATGGTCACGATCAATGATCGATGGGCGCGAAAACAGCTTGATGCAGGTTATAAATGGAGCTCGAGTTGGAGGATTTCGCCAAGTCTTTTGTGAAGCTATTGGAGGGGAATTGCTGCTGCATTCCAGACCTTCAAGAGCCATCTAAAGCAAGCAACAAGCAAAGGGTTCAAATCAAGCATTGTAAAGTGTTCTTTACGTGTATTTCGTATTTGTCTTTGTATTGCTTGTATTTCATTACTTAGTGTAATTGCTTGTGAGAGGTTTCTCCACCTCCGACGTGTAGTCGAAAAGGAGTGTTATAGTTAGTGCCGTGCGCATAACTAGAGCTCAAGGAGCTCGCCCGTGGAGTAGGAACCATTCGGTTCCGAACCACGTATATCTTTGTGTATTGCATGTGCTTGTGTGTATTTGTGTTTCTTGTTAGTATTATTATTGTTATTCCGCTGCGCTAACAAGAATTGTAGACAAGCACGCATTTACTTAACGAACGACTACGAGCAATTCGACATCCAACGAACGAGGGCTATTCACCCCCCTCTAGCCGGCCAATCGATCTCCCAACAAAGTGGTATCAGAGCCAGGTCGCTCTTCGAGGACTAACCGCCGCGAGAGCACTACAAAATGGCCGGCTACAACATCTATCCACCAAAGTTCGAAGGAGATTTTTTATGGTGGAGAAGAAAAATGGAGGTATACCTAGAAACCGATTTTGATTTTATGCTAATCCTAGAAAACGGTTTCGAATTGCCTAGGGATGAAAGAAATAGGCAAATTGAGAAGTCAAAATGGACCCAAGACCAAATCAAAGACTTCAAGACAAATCTCAAGGTAATCAAGTTGATTAGTAATTTGTTACCTAATGCTATTTGGTCTAGATTGGGTGATTATAGGGATGCAAGGGAATTATGGAATAAGGTAATGAAATTCCAAGAAAATTCCCAATCGGCACAAGTAGAGGAAAATGCCGAGGAAGAAGCACCCACAACATTTGAAGATGTTGATGACTTGGTGGAGACCTCCACCTCTAGCTTTGAGGGGGAGGAAAGGCAATCTTCCATCCCGGAGCAAGAACAAGAAGCATCTACATCCGGGAGAAGTGAAGATCAAGAAGAGGCCTCCACCACCTCCCTAGGTAACTCAAGTGTTATCATTTTGAATAAAAATCACATAATATGCTTTGAGTGTAGGGAGAAAGGGCATTACAAAAGCAAATGCCCTAAATTGGCTAAGAAGAAGGCATCGACACCAAAAGTCAACCCAAAGTCAAAGGATGCCGATGTTCCCTCAACTAAAAGCAAAGAGCACATTGTGTGCTTCAAATGCAATCAAAAGGGACACTACCGAAGCCAATGCCCTAGGGGGAGGAAGAAAGGGCAAGAAGGTGCAACTCATGTAGGGGGAGCTCCTAAAGCTAACCCTAAGGTAAATTTACTTAATGCACCTTTAATTCCTAAAGTTAAAAAGCATGCTAAAAATTATTTTAGTTCTCTTGCTATTATCAATGAAAAGCATGCTAAGAGAAATAATAAGGTATATTGTCTAGGTGCCAAACATGTTCATATAACTAAAGACAAACCTAGGACTCACAATTCTAGATCAATTTTACCTAAAGAGTCAATTAGGAGAGTTGAAGAAAACTTGGGTATTAATCCCAAGAAATCTAGGCACATGCCTAAAAGGAAAAATATTTCCCCTAAATCTAATGAAAATTCAAAATTGAGGAAGTTGGAGTTAGAAAACCAAGCCTTAAGGTCAAGGCTTGAAAAATTGGAGAAGACCCTAGCATTAATATCAAATTCGGTTAAAGGGCCTAACATACAAAAATCAAAACCTAGAAAACAAGAAATGTCTAAGGGCAAGAAGGGTTTGGGTCACAAACCTATGTCCTACCATAATGTTCCATTTGATTATGGAACTATTTCTAGGTCTAGACAAACCAAGGCTAATAGGGAAGTTATCCCTAAGTCTAGCCATGGTATGTGTTTAGTGGCCAAGGACTTAAGAAAAACCAAGAAAGCCACTAAGAAGGTCAATGGAGGAGTCACCTCTAGAGTTGACCCAAGTAAGACCCATTTGACTAAGGCTTCAAAGCCTAAAAGGGTCATTAAGAAGGTATCTAGGGAAGTTATCCCTAGGGAATACCTTGTTAACCCAAGGAGCTCCAATAGGTATTGGGTTCCTAAAAGCGTGATCGATTCACGCTAAATGGGTTAGGGTGTGTCAACCCTAGGTGGATGGGTAGTTAACCTAACCATAGTAGAGTTGACACATTAGGGTGTGCCAATATGCTTGAGAAGTTTAAAATGATTTAAATTGGCACAATTAGGTCTTAGAGGTATTGGTGTGCCATTTTGGGTTTTGGCACACTAGGGAGATGAATGGCTTTAAGGCAAATTGATTTAATCCCTAGAAATGGCAAATTGATTTTAACACTTAGGTATTCTAGACCTTAGTATATTTTTCTTGCCATGCTTTATTTGCCTTGCCATGTCATGACATCATTCTCATTTTTATTTATAAAAATGTCATGATCATGTTTAATGTTATTTTTAGATGTCATGTATGCTTAAGTTTCATTTACATGCCATGACATCATGATATTGGCATATGTTTTTATCTAAATCATATCTATGCCATAATCATCATGCATAATAAAATGAATTCAAGGACTATGGCACAATTTGATGGGAATCAAATAAATATTGCCTAGATATATGCATGAGACCAAGAAAAGAACAAAAACCCACATCTCACTATGTTAATTGCCTTGAATGTGTTTTACAAATCTAGATATTAGTGAGATGTTTAGGAAAATGAAATTAAAGGTTTTGAAAACATTTTGAAAACATTTTGCAAAACCTTGGTGAAGACTATCTTGTGATAGCTATCACCATTGAATGGGATGATACAAAGAGGGCTCTTTATTGAAGCTTTTCTAAACTTTTGAACTTTGTATCAATCTCCTAATTAAATGGGTAAAATAATTTTCAATAATTTTCACCCATAATGATTGTAATAAGTATTATGCATACCAAATTTCAAGATTTATCTATGTATGTATATTTACTTATGGATTTGGAAATTCATTTCAAATCGAAAACTGAATCGATTATCGATCATTGCCAGGCCAATGATCGGTGATGGTAAGCCCGATCATTGTTATCGACAGTCGATCGGGCACAAGCTGATTTCGGGTAAATCTTGATAATTAGGCCCATGTTCAGCTAGGTTAAGGTCCCTAACCACTCCTAACCCCAGGATATGCTTGGGAGAGCATTAGAGGGTGGAACCATTGATATGGATTAGAGTTGCTGAGGGTGAGTATCAATTTTAAGGTGGAAGAGAGTTCATTGTTGAACTTTGCCTTAATTTTGATTCGAATGTTCCTATTGGCTTAGGGACTTCCAAGGACATTGTTGGTGCAATGGTCAAGGGGGAGCAAGCCTAGGGGAGGTATCCATCATGGAAGATGGATGTGTATTTTTCATGGGAGGAAATTGGGGTGCCTCTCTTTAAGTGATATGGGATCACTTGGAAGATTGTAGGCATGTGTTCCTCCAAGGGAGAGATTGTAAGATCTCATTGGGATATGAGACATTCATACCCTTGGGGAGGACCTTTTTGATGTAATGTCAAAAAGGGGGAGAAGTTACCAAGTTACCAATTAGGGTTCGTTGGAATTCTCATTGGGATACGAGAATTGCCAATATGGGAGAATTGGTAGACTTGAGATGGTAGTTTTGTCAATCATCAAAAAGGGGGAGATTATTGGTGCAATCGTCCCAGGTTGACTCGAGTTTGACTCGAGCAGTACCCTGGTAATATTTTGATGATAGACAAAACTCATGACATGGGAGTGTCATGGGAAAGTCCAACATGGAGTTGGCATGGAAAATCCAAGCATGGAGCTTGGTGTGGGAAAGTCCAATATGGGGTTGGCATGGAAAGTCCAAAGCATTGCGAAGCCGTGCGCTTGGTGCTTGGCATGGGAAATCCAAAGCATTGCGGCCGCGGCGCTTGGTGCTTGGTGAGAGATGCATTGCGGCCGCGCGCTGGTGCATATGGGAAGTCTTGAGGACTTGGTAAGTTCACTAGGCTCGGGTCCTTGAGTCGGTGAAGGATGGCATTGCGGCCGCGGCGCTTGGTGCATCCGAGGGACCCACGGACGGGAGCGAATGGAGTGAGCCCAAAGGGAAGCATACTTCTAGGCATGAGACGCTAAGGATGGTGAAGGCGGCCGCGCGCTGGCGATCCAAGGGACGAGGTCGAGGGAAGAGAGCTTCGTGGGGAACTCCATGAGGGATAAGGTGGACTTGGCCAAGTGGCTAAGATCGAGCGAGGCTCAAACATCGTTATGTTTGAGGTTTTAGCCGACATCACGATCGACATAGGTGCTGACCGCTTCTAGGTCGTATGGGTTCGACCGTGTTCGATCAACCAAGTTCGAGCCGATCACCGACCGCCAAGGGAGGGCAATGATCGTTGAGGATCACCGATCGACGAGGGATGGCAATGATCGATGACACCGCTGCACGCACATTGCATCGGAGTCGAGCTCACCAAAGACTGATCGATGGATGATCACCGATCGATGGGTGCCATCACGATCGATGTGATCCGCTGGAACTTAACCAACGTGATCCGCCGCCAGAGACAACGTTAGTATACCACCGATCGATGGTCACGATCAATGACCGATGGGCGAAAAACAAATTTTGATGCGTTATAAATGGAGCTCGAGTTGGAGGATTTCGCCAAGTCTTTGTGAAGTTATTGAGGGGAATTGTCACGCATTCCGCACCTTCAAGAGCCATCTAAAGCAAGCAACAAGCAAAGGGTTCAAAGCAAGCGTTGTAAAGTGTTCTTTACGTGTATTCGTATTTGTCTTTGTATTGCTTGTATTTCATTACTTAGTGTAATTGCTTGTGAGAGGTTTCTCCACCTCCGACGTGTAGTCGAAAAGGAGTGTTATAGTTAGTGCCGTGCGCATAACTAGAGCTCAAGGAGCTCGCCCGTGGAGTAGGAACCATTCGGTTCCGAACCACGTATATCTTTGTGTATTGCATGTGCTTGTGTGTATTTGTGTTTCTTGTTAGTATTATTATTGTTATTCCGCTGCGCTAACAAGAATTGTAGACGAGCACGTACGACGAACGAACGAATTACGACATCCAACGAACGAGGGCTATTCACCCCCCTCTAGCCGGCCAATCGATCTCCCAACAATATAGAGCAATTTTTATTTGTAGGTATACTCACAAGTCGCACGATGTCCAATCCTGTATAAAAGTATTGTATGGTGATGTGATGGGTCACATGAGTTGTAATCTTGTGATAACAAGTTATGAATGTCCTCGTGTGCAAGTGGGAGACCTTAGTAATAGATGCCCACTAAGGGGCATTCAAATGAGATAATGGAATTATCCAATATCCCACTATCTATAATGGATAGTAACTCATGATTCCACTAATATGAATGTTAGTAACTCATGAATCCACTAACATGAAGGTTAGTAACCTCCCAATGGCATGACCATTTAAGTTCTCCTCTTCTTCTATATATATTCAACCTTCTTGATGAGAAGAGTGAGGTGATAGAAGAATAGAAGGAGAGAAAGGTTTCGTGTAGGAGGCTTTAGAAAGAAGCAAGTGTGTGCTTCTATGAGGCTTGTGCATAAGGAGAGATTGCAAGTGTGTCATAACCAATTTACAACAAAAACATCTGAAGGGGATTTCTATTAATAAATCTGGAACATCATCCTAAATAGACCAGAAACTCTATTAACAAAAGGCCAACAACTTACGGACCAAGGGTACCACAACCACCCATTGCTCACTTACTCAGTAAGTAATTTTATAGACTCAAAATAGCACCACAATGAGATATTAAGTTCAAATTGGAGCAGAATAAGTTATTCCCTTAGCCATTTGAGATATAAGGGTCAAAATAATAGGTTGATTAGAAAGGATTCTAATTAAGGTCACATAATGTTTTTGGTCTGTAGCTAATATTGACCTAAGGATATTTCCCAAGAATGTTGATCGATGACCATCATTGATCAAAGGCTAGGATTGCATAATAAAACTGGAACAAATGTTCCAAGTAGCTGACAGTTATAAGGTCCATCACATATGAAAGCCATTGTTTCATTTCAGGGTATAAGAAAGTGCGACATCTATTTAACTTCACAACCCTAACAAAGATGATATACATGGGAGGATCAATTGCATTGGCCTGCCTCTTTGCTTGGTTTCAACATGCTTAGAACAAAGTCCATGCACTGATGGTCCACCGCATTGCTACTGCTCAAGACCTATTTGCTAAAAACTGATCCTAACATGATCTATGAAAATCCAATGTCAGCAATTTTCCATGAAATAAAATCCATGCAATGAAATAAAACCTTAGTAGATGGGCTCAACCTTGTGACAATAGATCTATTCCCATCCTACAAAGCTTCATAAGCATTCAAAAGAAAGATTTTTCTTGTAAGAAATCCAAACAACCACATCCTTTTTCATTCAACCAGAAGAACATATTAACAATTCCATCTCAAACACCCAAAAGGGAATGACTAAATATAAATCTTTAATTCCAACCATTCTCTTCAATATGCTTAGCCACCAATGTGCATTTATCGGGAATTGGTTTTGTAAGCTGTGTCCCAGAAAAATAATTTCATCATATAGCCAAGGATCCAACCAATGCACCATCATCGTCCCAATCAAATATTTAACTTGGCACAGAATCAAACTGCTCCAATTAAAAATGCTCCACTCAAAAGAATAGGAGGAAGGCATTCAAAAGAACCAAAATAAAATCCTTTGCAAGACATTTTCAGATAATCCACCTGATATATAACTTATCTTGGAGAGTGATAGACCAAAAGTGCTTATAAAAAGGCATCCAAAATTATGAGTGAACAAATCCAGAAAACCCAAGTCCCTTTTCTTAATAGATCATATAATAGCTCAAGTGATTTTAAGAATACCTTTCTTGTCTTTACCCATCCAAAAATAATCTATTCATCAGTTGTTCTAATACTACATTGTGATTGTGGATGACACTAATGCCCATTGGCAAGATTTCCTGCAAATAGACAATCCATATCAAACCACTGCACTCTTCTAGGAGGTAACCTATGCAAGCAGCCATTGCCTGCTCAAGTGGAGAGATAGAATACAAGATTGACTCTAAAATCATTTGACATCACTGGGTGACTGAGTCAAGGCATATCCCCATACGACCAAATTATATTGTACTATAACCATCACATTATTATACGTATAATCTTTAATCTAATGTTCCATAAGACAAGTACATAGAGATTGATTGTTACTTCATCAAAGAAGGTGCAATCCAATGAAGTTATCAACTTGTATCTGAGCTATCCAATAATCAGTTAGTAAATCTAGTAGCAAAGCCCTTGAGGGGTTGAAGAATCAACTATATCTACGCCTCTGGTGAGTCGCCTTGGTGGACGACCCCTACTACGAGTCGGTAAGGGTGGCATAACTCCGTCTATCAACACCTGCCGAACAAGTTTAGATAAGTATCTAACTAGAATATAAGTTATCAGTAATTCTTACTTCATGTTGCTTGGAGCTCATGCCGCTGTCGATCCCATCTCACAAAACAAAAACCAAAACAAATTGACTCCCGAGAATCCAAGACTCAAAAATAAAATCAGTGTATGGCATTGCAGAACCTTCAGCTCTGATACCAATAAAATTGTCACGCCCCGAGAGTATGTTGTGCCGAAAAGCAAACGGACGGCATCTCCCCTGTACGTGGCAACATATCCTATTAATACAAGGCCCGTAGGTCTACAACTACAACATAATAAGCAAATATATATCAAACACAGTGGAAACATACAACCACATACCCATAACCACACATATACCATACAAACCGAAACCACACAAGTGTACACCACCTGACAAGTCTACAGTACTAAATCGTACATAAAACATCGACACAAAATAAAGTTCACAAAATAAGAACAAGTCCATAACATAAAAACAAAGACCACAACATATAAACAAAGTCTACGACATAAAAACAAAGTCCATGGGAGGCTCGAAAAAATGGAGATGGAATTGACCGCTGGCGAAGCTCCAAGCCGTCATGAAGACTTCTACCTATTACCTGGGCAACAAAAAAATCCAGGGTCCGTGGTGGTGAGTAAAACTCAGTAGGTAATAGGAAAACATGTATATATCAAATATCACATGTAATTAAATAGAAAAATCTATAGGTATATCAGGTAACACTAGCATGATAACATATCCATGAATATACCTACTAATCAAATGGCCAATGTAAAATGCAGACATACCTGAAAGTCTGTTACGCTACACCTATCCAACCTGAGCACATATCCACAATATATGTATATAACAGAAAGTCTGCTCTAAACCATACAATGTCATAAATATAGGTCAAAGAATGTAATAGACTAACCAACAAATATACAGGTATCCGACACAACCATATAAGTGATGAGGGTAGCATGCATCAAGATGATGTACAACCAAATGCAACAAGCATAATACAATCAAATGCAGTATCACAATAAGCATATATATATATATATATATATATACTGCATCTATATATATATACTAATCACAATCATCTATATATATATATATATATATATATATGGCAATATGCAAAAATGCCATAAGTCGCGGCAATGCAGCATGCATGGTCATGTCGGCTCACCCTAAAGCTACCACGACCCCAGTATGGCTTCGGTGGCTCGACATGATAACTGTCCCAACTCAACACCAACCACTACTCTCGAGTGGCCGAGTAGGCAGTATGATCGAGTAGCATATAAGCGTGAAGAGCAAGCTACTCGATGGGGGTACTTGCTTTGGCCACTCCGACAATCACTACCCATGAGTGGTCGAGTGCCACACACGCAAGACAATGACACACAAATCCAACTACCACCATCTGTAGTGATAGAGTGCGGCACCACAATGCTCTGTCCTCACACTGGTTACTCCTCCTATGAGCAACCGTGGAGGCAGGATAACTGACGACCCTCTCAACCATAAGGGAGACCACGTCGCCAGCATGCATGCAAATGACATGAATGCAAAGTCACACATATAGACATTCACCATACTCTCTATTCTATAGAGAGTCAAACCAATCATATCAACACACTCTCTATCCTGCAGAGAGTCGTACTTAACTGATTATAACAAGCTAGGACCACTGGTCCGTAGCGACACACTAAGTATAATTCACCTGACCATTTACAAAATACATGGTCGGTGGTAAACATGCAACCTAAGGGTATTAGAATTAACCCTACGTTCAAGACATTACCTACCCATGGATCACCTTTTTGCCCAATTTACAATCAGGTCGTCATCCAGACTTTACTATTTACACTTAACTAAACAAATTCTAGATTACTTATATCACATCTATAACTCCTAATCATGATGAAGTAATTATGATAACAACAATAGAGTTTAACAGCCAAAGATAAGGTATCAAGTGCAAGAGTAAATAAGAGCAAAGTCAAGGTAACATGATCATATAAGATGATCATTTATCTAAATCTGTATGCATTAAAACTACCTAACCAGGGTAAGAAATTACCCACCTGCTATAAAGCTCGAAATGATGAAATCTTCACGGCCGCGGTTCTGTCTCGTATCCATGTCCTGCACGTATCAAACATTATGATTAAGTTCAAGCATACAACAAATGACTGAATCGAATCCTATATCGACTTCATATCCCGATCAACTAGATTAATCTAGTTATCCAATTAACCTAATCAATCCTCCACATTAATCCCCATTAACCATTAGACCAATTAGCAACCTATTGTGCATTTATAAATACCCATATTTGAACTTACCAACCTTATCTACACTTGCACAACTTCTTGATATCAAGTGGTGGTATCACATCCAAATCATATAACCAAAATAGAGACAACCAAGGTCAATCACTTGTAATAAATTACAACCATCATGTATGAAATTCAACCAACCGACCACTTAAATATCAGCTTACCATAAACTAGCTATACAATTATTCTACACCCCTTCGTGACCAAGAACAACCCTATTCACAACCAAATCAAAGCTGTTCATAGCTCCTTTACAACCATATCACAGCTTCATCCACTCATCACAGCCGACACAGCTTCACAGAACCCGCACAACTGCTCAACCGACATCAAACCCATTCACACTCGGCAAAACCTTGCTCACAGCCAACTCCATCGACAGGAAAAACCACTCCACATATCACACAACCCAAATTTAGCAATTTATAGCTAATAGAGAGGGGATAGAACAAGCTTACCAGCCCTGGACTCCACCGGCAGAAATCCCCAATACCGGCAGCCCTATTCACCGGCTGCGATCGTGGCTCACGATCCCTACCCAAACACCAAAATCCCATTCAACCAAGTTAAACCACAGAAGGATTTTGATCTCGTCCAAGGTAAGGAGAAGGTCGACACTAACTCACCTAACTTCGGTGGCGATCCTCCCCATATCCTCTGTTCACCGACGAAATCGATGCCCATGCACCTACTGCCCCAACTTAAGCAACAATTTGCCAGGCCAACTCACAGTCAAGATGGACGATGTCGCTGTCATTCCCCGGCACCACCGATCACTTCCTCGAACCATGCTCTGCGACACTTGTCGTAGTCGTCTCCTCCAACCGGATCTTCCCCCAGTAAGGCGTCGACAGGGGAGAAGGCAAAGAGGCGTCGGCTGTGAAAAGAGAACGATGAGGCGGGGAGGGAGAAGTCGTGACGGGGAAGTAATGAAGAAAAACGGCTGGAAACGCTCGCGCGGAGAAATCGCTTGTGGTGAGAAAAGAAATTGGGATCACGAGTGGAAAATGGAGGAAATGCGATCAGGTTCAGGTTTAGGGAATAACTAGTAGGATTTTAGACCCTATAAGCAATTAACTCAAATAGGCTTTCCCAAAGCCTATTAAATTTCTCCCCACAACTGCCCTAGAAATTTCTATTTAAGTCCAGGAAAATTTCTAAAAATTTCTAGAAAATTTCATAGGGTATTTTCCTAATTAACAAGCATTATTTTATTATTGTTTTTTCAGTATTTAACAAGGACTCTTTCTATGAAGGTATGAGATACTATAGTTTGGTTCAGTATTCTAGATGCTATGAAGCACCCAATGGAGGATCATTCTATTCTTAGCATCGATATAGTTGATGATCTAGATTGCATGGACTTTATTTCTAATTCTGTTTTTCATTTGGATATCTCTGCACCTTCTACATTTTGTTATGATTTTATTGAGTCTGATGATTCTGATGATGATGATGATATGTTGTTATGACCTACCTGTGGGCCCTTTTATGTGGACAGGGATATGGAATGTATAGGGACTTGCGCTCTTGAGGCGACACCCTAGGAATCACTTCCATCAGATGTGCAACAATTGAAGCTTGAATTGAAGCCTCTTCCTGAGCATTTGAAGTATGTGTACTTAGATGAGGACGAGCAGTGACCCATAATTATTGCCTGAGATCTAGAGCTAGATTAGGGGTACATATTAGTAGATCTTCTGAGGCAGCATAGAAAAGCGATTGGGTGGATGCTTACAGATATCCCTGGTATCAGTCCTTCTATCTGTATGCATATGATTCATTTGGAAGAGGATGTAAAATCAGTTAGATAACCACAATGACGACTTAACCCACTGTTACTTGAGGTGGTAAAGAAGGAAGTGATGAGGCTTTTACAGGTTGGCATCATCAATACTATTTTAGATAGCAAATGGGTAAGCCTTGTTTAGGTGGTTCCAAAGAAGTCTGGCATTACAGTGGTTGCCAATGCAGAGAATGAGTTGATTCCCACCAAAGTTCAGAATTCTTGGAGAGTCTTTGTGGATTACAGGAAGCTTAATCAGGCTAGCAGGAAAGACCACTGTTAGGACCGATAACTACGCAAGAGGGGGGGGGAGATATATCATTTTATAATATATTTTTTAAAATATTTTTTTTTATACCAAAGAACTAAAGATGTAGCGGATAGACTAACACAAACGAATCACAAGAAACCAACAAAAAATTAAACGACGCAGTTGATTTTACTTTGTTCACAGCTCTCTCCTAGAGCTGCTAATCCAAGGTCTACCTCTATCTTTTCTCCTTGTTGAAGTAAACTTCAAAGGAGGAGAAACCTCTTAAGAAATTACAAATTATAGACCCTCTAGATATGAAGTTAATACAGGAATCTGAAATGAATCAATAAGCAATAGAAAAAAAAAAAAAAGAAAGCAGTAAGATAGAAACAACAAACAAAACCTTTACAGATGGGACAAAGGATTAGCACGATGGCTGCAAGTGCATCAATGTCCTCAGCCATCCAGGTTGACAGAACACTAGCTGAGAAGAAGGTTCACAATAGCAAGTGCAAATGTCACAACTTTTAACAACAAATCGGTTAATCATGAGCAGGAGTTCAAGAGCAAGAAGTGTTGTCAATCAATCACTGGACAGAAATAGAGTAAGAGCCTTGTCTTTCAGAAAATTGCCGAAAAAATAGAGCCCTTCAGTTTTTTATTCGTTTGTTCCTTGTACCTTCTAACAGAACCATCAAAGGTTTTGTTCTTGGCCCAAACCCTAATCCCATGAACCGTGGCTTTTCCTCCAATCTCAAGATCACATGCACTCTCTGAACCTTGGAAAAGGTCTTCCATTTGAGCGAGAACCTACAAACATTATACACGTGGAAGAAAAGATAACATTTCCTCGTTAGAATCGCGAACTGGTTTCCCACCAGTCGAGACGACAATCGAGCATGCCTTGCGTCTGTGCATTTATGCGAAGGCTAGTCGAGGCGTTGCCTCGATTGCATAGGCAGCAACAGAAGTTTATCCTGTTGCAGTCGAGGTGACAATCGAGCTTGCCTCACTTCAGTTCACACCTGCCCATGACCAGTCAAGGTGCCACCTCGACTGAACTAGTTGAACCCATTACGATTCACAAATTTATCCTGCCTCTGTCGAGGCATTGGGTGAGTGCGACTTGCTTCTGTCTCCTTTATCTCAGAATCAGTCGAGGCGTCAACTCGACTGCAACTTGTCCTACAACAGTCGAGCTTCGACTCCCACCGCTGACCGTTGCACAAGACCAGTCGAGGTGTCGCCTCAACTGCTCCAGAGCAGTCGAGCTGCCGACTCATTTGTGCCTGTCCGACGATAAGTTTCTCCACTTAATGAATGCAGTAAGGGCAACAATCGAGGTATCAACCCATTGTTGTCCTTACAACCCATTGTTTCAATCAACTCTAAGACTGAAATACGCCTAGTAAAGACTCTACCCCAAGACTCTTACTCGCCAAGACTCCGGCCATCAACCATTCTTGGACTTTTCACCTTGCCACTCCCGCAAGGAATTTTCAGCTACTAAGGAATTAACCATCTTAGAGTTTTCACCAAGGTTTATCCTTGGATTTCTCACCTGCCAAGGAATTAACCATCTTGGACTTTTCACCAAGGTTTATCCTTGGATTTCTCACATACCAAGGAATTAACAATCTTGGACTTTTCACCAACGTCTACTCTTGGATTTCTCACCTGCCAAGGAATTAGTCATCTTGGACTTTTCACCAAGGTCTACCCTTGGATTTCTCACCTGGCAAGGAATTAACCATCTTGGACTTTTCACCAAGGTCTACCCTTAGATTTCTCACAATCACTTAACCCTTTGTCAAACACCAAAACATAACTTGGAGCTTTCATCTCTAACAGTCTCCCCTTTTTTGATGTTTGATAACCCGTTAAAGTTTAAGTCAATCCCAAAATCAGTTTACAACCCGTTTAAGTTTTAAGTCAATCCCAAAATCAGTTTAGGACAAGTTTAGGTCCATCCCCAAGTTTAGGTCCATCCCCTAAACTATAAACACTCTCTCCTCCCCCTTTGGCAAACACCAAAAAGGGTTTCATAATCAAGGATACTTGATCAGACCACCATATATCAAACGTATTTGGTCAGATTATAGATACATAATGAAAATCCTCCCCCTTAATACAATCTGCACTTTAAGTTTAAAGTTTCGAAGCCACCTCTCTTTTACTCATTTTACTGTAAACTTACTGATAACTAACCCTGGGAGAGTCTAGTCGAGCCTCTGGTCGAGGCCTCCTGGCTTCTAGAGGTGTGCAGTCGAGGTATACTCGGCTTTGTGAGACTGTATTATGAGCAGTCGAGTCGTTGGTCGAGTGCCACTCGACTCTGTGAGATATGCAACACAGGCATTGTGTGTATCAATCGAGGTTGTGCCTCGACTGGAAGCTTAGTTGAGCTCTCAGTCGAGACTATCTCGATTCTGTTCGATCTGAAACAACACACAGTCGAGGAGTCGCCTCGACTATTTACTGATAAGCGGATATTTGTAATTTTTCAGACTGGAATTTAGAAATTCATAATAAATTCTAGAAAACTCAATAAATCTTGAAATTTTGCACGTAGAATTCTAACATCATGCTTCTATGGTGAAAAATATATAAAAATTAAAATACTTAGGATTTCTCCCCATTGATACAATTTTCAAAAACTCTGGAGATAGGTGATTTTTGTGCTTCTCCCTACATGTATTAGCATTTCTACTAGTGAGTCCTATCCCTAGATAAAATTCACCATAGTGAAAAAACATGTTTCAAAAACATTTCAAGGAATTATTCTTAGGGTAGCTATTGACTTGAGGGATCCAACCAATTTTACTTGGTTGGAATGTCCAACTATGATCTTCGGACCAAGTGCACATGAATTATGCATTGGTCTTCCCAATAATTGGTCAAATTAATGATCGCTATCTCGATAACCTCCTTACCCAAGCAATGCAATGAGCCCATCGGATAAGTTGGTTATACCTAAACATCTCACCCCACCAACTAGCAATACAAAAACAGTTTTTGTTAAACCTATAGTTTGTGTGAGATGCTTCCCAAGTTATCCAAACTTCCCAAATTCTTGTTGTTATGGTGAGTTGGTTCTAATGATCATGGAAGGGCTAATCCTCACTCAGTGACACACATGCCTAATTCCTTTCTCAAGTGACTAAACTCCTTTTCAAGGAGAGGTTTAGTAAAGATATCAGCTAGGTTAGATTTTGACTCAACATAATTGAGTACAACATATCCCCTAGCCACATGTGTTGGTGCAATCGGCCTAAGTCATGATTGACCAGACTCGAGTTAGACTCGAGTAATGTTTTGATGTTTGACAATGTTTTGGGGAGATTGTTAATGCAATCGACCTAGGTCATGATTGACCGAACTCGAGTTTGACTCAAGGGATATTTTGATGTTTGATGATGGTTTGACCATTGTTTGACTATATGGTTGACATGGGGTTGACCATATGATGGGAAAGTCCAAGTCTTGTGTACTTGGCATGGAAAGTCCAAGCATGGGTCTTGGCAAGGGAAAGTCCAAGCTTGAGTCTTGACAAATGGAAAGTCTAACATGGGTTGGCAAGGGAAGTCAAAGGGGTGATATTGGTGGCGTAAAGTCCAAGGGTAGAGTCTTGGTAGCATAAGTCCAATGGTTGGCAGCGTAAAGTCCAAGCGGGAGTCTTGGCAGCATAAGCCCAATGTGCCTTGGCAGTGTTCACCACATTAGCATGACAATAGCTGATGGAAGCACCTGAAGGCTAGTGTATGGATGAACAAGTCATGGATGACTTGGAGGGATCCAATAGGCGTGAGGCTGACGGAGGTGGCTAGAAGGCTTAGTTCTAGGCTAAGGGTGGTCTAGCAAGTATAAGGGCATCATACTTGGTGTTAAAACCTCATGGATGAGGTTATCAGTCGACTAATGTGAGTCGATTGGTGTTCCACTGTAGGAAATGACCTAGCAGTCGACTGGCAGCATTGGGCAGTCGACTGATGACCTGATTAGTCGACTAATATTGTAATCAGATGACTGATGGTCGAGTTTTCGGAGACAAAAAGTTTCCGAGTCGACTGTTAGGGTTTGACAGTCGAGTGATGACTCGATCAGTCGACGGATAGGCATGATCAGTCGACTGATGGTCTATCCGTTGGAACTTATCTGACATGGCTCAGGCCGTTGTGAGACAATGACTACAGGAGCAATTGACTGATAGTCTCGATCAGTCGACTGATAGGTGAAATCTAGCCAGAATGTAGGTTATAAAAGCAGCTCGCGAAGAGGGATTTGGCCATGGTTCTCTTGGGCGATTTGAAGGGGAATAGTTGGTGCTTTCTAGTCCTTCAAGGCTAGTCCAAGGTAATCATAGATCAAGCAATCAAAAGCTCCGTGTAAAGTGTTTTTCTTTACTTGTATTTTATTTCATATTTGTATTTTCTTGTATCCATTGTATTACTTATTGTAATCATTTGTACGAGGTTTCTCCACCTCTGGATTGTTCCGAGAAGGAGTATTATTATTTAGTGGTGTTGGTTGCATCTCTAGAGCTCATTTAAGCTCAATCCGTGGAGTAGGGACCTTAAGGTTCCGAACCACATTACATCCTTGTGTATTTGTGTTTGTCTTCATTTTTTGTTATTGCTATTATATATATTCCACTGCACATAACAAGCTTTGTAGAGACGAACATGAACGAATTCCATCGACGCATCAAATCGCTATTCACCCCCTCTAGCAGACATCCAGTCCCTACAATTCGTATCAGAGTGAGGCCGCTCTTCAAGGTTTAACAACTAAGGGAGCATCGCTAGAGGAATAAGATGGAATTTGAAGAAAAAGTTGAATGTGACATCAACACTCCGGTCCCATATGCATTCTATGGACGAGAAGGCTTCAACCAATGGAAGGCAAGGATTGAAGACTTCGTGATGATGATGGATATTGAGGATTGGGCCACCTTGATGGAAGGATTCAAATTTCCAAGAGGGCCTAAGGGAGGATTCCTCAAAATGAAAAAGTGGACGGAGGAACAACTCCAAGAATTCAAGAGAAGTAATATGGTAATTAAATTCTTGGTTGATTTGATTCCTAACGATATCTTGTGTAGCATAGGTGAATACAAGGATGCCAAGGAGCTTTGGAGCGAATTGGAAAAGTATCATGAAAGTCCACCACCAGTCCAAGAAGAAGAGGAAGAAGAAGAGTGCTCATCCTCTCAAGCTCAAGAAGAAGCAAGCACATCTTCATCCCAAGAGCTTGAGGATTCGGAGGTTGATAGGGAATCAACATCTGGATCGGAAGAGGAAGAAGAGATGGAAGAAGCCTCCACTTCAAGGTTTGAGGGAGAGGAGAGACCATCTACTCTGGAACAAGGGAAAGAGCAAGGAGAGTCATCTACTTCCGGGAGAAGTGATGAACAAGCTAAGAGGCCCTTTCCACCACCATTGACCTAGGTAACTCAAGCACATTAATTCAAAATAAAAATCATATTATGTGTTTTGAGTGTAGGGAATATGGGCACTATAAGAGCAAGTGCCCTAAGAGGTTAAGAAAGGTCCACCAGTGCCAAAGGTCAAGGAGACCGGAGCCTCAACCATCAAGAGAAAGGAGCACGTAGTGTGCTTTAAGTGCCATCAAAGGGGGCACTATAGAAGCCAATGCCCTAGGAGAAAAGAGGGAGCATCACATGTAGGGGGAGCCTCTAAGGCAAACTCTAAGGTAAAATTCATTAATGCACCTTCAAATTTTAATAGTCAAAAGCATGCTAGGAACAATTTTAATGCTATTGCTATTACTCATGAACAAAAGCATGCTAGTAGAAATAGACTTTATTTCTTAGGGGTTAAGCATGTTGACTTTAGGTCTAAGGACAAGTCTAGAAATAATGACTCTAGACCTATTTCAACCAAGGAGAAATTTGGGACTGATGCCCCTAGAAAGATCCAACCTAGGGAAACCATTAGGAAGGTAGAGGAGCACTTAGGCATTAACCCTAAGAAGGGTAGGCATATGCCTAAGAAATGGAACAATGGCCAAAGATTAAATCAAAATTCAAAAATTGGGCAATTAGAGCTAGAAAATCAAGCCTTAAGGTCAAGGCTTGAGAAAATGGAGAAGACCCATGAAAGGATGTAAAATTCAATTAAAATGGTAAAAATCTAGGTCCTAGGAAGCAAGAGTCATCCAAGGGCAAGAAAGGTTTGGGTCACAAACCTAAGCCCAAGAAGACTTATCATAATGTTCCATTCGATTATGGAACTAAACCTAGGTCTAGGAAGGTCATGGTTACTAGGGAAGTCATCCCTAAGGGTAACCAAGGTGTGTGTCTAGTGGCTAGGGTTTCGAAGAAACCTAGGGAGGCCACTAAGAAGGTTACAAGGGAAGTCACCCCTTGAGCTAACCTAGGCAAGACCATAATGACCAAGGCTATCAAGCCTAGGAGGGTCATTAGGAGGGTATCTAGGGAGGTCATCCCTAAGGAATATCTAATAAACCCAAGGAGCTCAAATAGATATTGGGTTCCTAGGAGTGTGATTGATTCACGCTAAATAGGTTAGGGTGTGCCATCTTTAAATTGATGGGTAGTTAACCTAGCCATGGTAAAGGTGGCACTTTAGGTCATTTCCAAGGTTATGGGTATCTTGGAAATAAGTTTGATCATAATCCTAAAGGATTTTAGGATGTGCTAATATTATTTAAGAAGTTTGAAAAATTAATCAAATTGGCACAATTTAGGTCTTAGAGTTATGGTGTGCCATTTTAGATTTTTGGCACACTTGAGGGATAATTGGTAATATGGCAAAATAGATTTAATAATGACAAATGAAAATTAATACGAAAATTTAGGTATTGTTATACCTATATCTTTTATGTGTCATGCTTTATTTGTCATATTCCATGTCATGACATCATATCTATTTTTATCATTTATATGTCATGATCATGCTTAGGTTATGTCTTAATGTCATGTATGCTTAGGTTATATCATATGTCATAACATCATGATCATTGGCCATGCTTATTTATATCATCATTTATGACATGATCATTCATGCATTTAAAGTAATTAAAATTGATTTAAAGACTATGACATGACTTGAAGTCCCATGTATAAGGGAATCAAGTAGTGTTGCCTTAGAAAATGCATGAAACCCTAGTTTAGGATGAACAAAACTCACATTTCACATCACATTGACATGTGTGTGTATTGATACACCCTAGACACATGTGAGATGCTAGGAAATGAGTTAAGTTCAAAGTGCATAGTTTTTGCATCTAGATGAACTCAAACTCAATTTATACCATGGATGAATCATGAGGAAAGCTTGTGTACAAGTCATGTGCATTAATCCCACAGACCATGGTTCAATATAAGGTTTTAAAACTATTTCAAAATCATTTTGAAAAACCTTTATGTAGTCTATCTTTTAATAGAAGTCACTATTGATGATGTTGATATGAAATGAGCACAAAACAATGAAGTTTTTTTCATTTTTGAACTTTGTATCAATTTCACTATTTTATGGGTAAAATAATTTTCCAATATTTTTCACCCATTGTATTTGTTATAAGTATTATACATATGAATTTTCGTGATTTTTCGTATTATGTATAATTACTTATGAATTTCTAAAATTCAATTCTGATTTTTTATTTTGATATCAATAATCGATCACGCTTGATGGCGATTGGTGATGCATAGAGCGATCGGTGATTACTGTTAGAGTCGATAGCCAACGCTGATTTCGAGTAAACAAGGATATTTAGCCCATGTTTCAACCATGTTAGGTTACCTTAACTGCTCCTAACCCTAAGATATACTTTAGAAAGATTAGAAAGGGTGAAAATCCAGTGGATATGGATTAGGAGAGTTGTTAGGGTGTGTATCAATTTTAAGGTATGTGAAAGTTCAATATTGAACTTTGGACATTAATTTTTGATGGTTTAGTGTTCCTATTGGCTTAGGGACTCTCTAAGGACATTATTGGTTCAATGGTTAAGGGGGAGCAAGCCTTTAGGGGGAGGTTGTTGGTGATCGATTTGAAGCTAGAGGGGGGGGGTGAATAGCTTGTTTTTCGTCTCTACAAAAATATTAGCGGAAGCACAACAAAAGTAATAATAATCACAAATAAAAAACATGCTAACACGATTCTTTTACGTGGTTCGGAGATAGCGTTCCTACTCCACGGTGATCCTTGAGGTGGATCAACCCTAATCAAATCACTATGAAGCATTTCTTTACAACAATCCTCCTCTTCTTACAAAGAATGAAACTTAAGCTTAGAGAGAGGAGGAGGGGATTCAAAATCACTAGAAAAGCTTGAAAACTCATGGAGGCTTGAGAGTATTATTAGAGAATAAGCATTAACCCCAAAAACCTCCACCAACCCTCTTTTTATAGAGAGAAGGCTGATTTTTCCGTTGGAGCACCATCAGTCGACTGATGCACAGCATCAGTCGACTGTCGGCATGATTAACGGCTTCTGAATAGATGGATTCACGGGATTTAGAGTCATTTCCTCCAACGACATTCTCATCAGTCGACTGATCCCTCCATCAGTCGACTGATGGAGTGATCAGTCGAGTGATCACAGGCGACAGTCGAGTGAGACTTCATTCTGTGCCCATGTTTAAGCGATCGATCGCCACTATTGCTATCGATCGATCGCAACATCGCCGATCCGCCATGACCAAAGCAACCAATGATGGTCGTGGTTTCATCCCGACTCGATCGAGCACCGATCGACTAATACATCGATCGATCGATACCCATCAAGTATGAGTAATTCATACTTGATTTCACTCCCTAGACCTAGACTCAACCTTCTAGCTTTTCCTTAAGCCTTGCGCCTCCAGGATCCCTTCGAGTCTGCGACTTGTTCATCCTTTGTGCTTTGCTTCCAAGAGTTTCCTTCGGTTTTGTCATGTCTTGGATTTTCCTTTGCCAAATCGTGCTTGGACTTTACGCCGCCAAGTCTACATGCTTGGACTTACGCTGCCAAGACTTGCCTTTGGACTTCCTTTGCCAAACCTTTACCTTGGACTTCTCTTGCCAAGATCATACTTGGACTTTGCCTTTATCAAGTCTTCATACTTGGATTTCCCTGTCACTTGAACATTGTAACAATTAGATCACAAATTGTTGCCTAACTTAGATGATTATCCAAACATCAAAACATATAAATGCTTGGGGCATTGTTGCACCAACAATCTCCCCCTTTTTTATGTTTGGCAATCATTTAAGTTAGGTCTTTCAAGGATACGTACATAATCATATTTCCAAATCATACATCCATTTCTAACTTAAACATTTCTTCTCCCCCTTTGACATACATCAAAAAGAGAAGAAAGAAAAAAAATCATATATTTCATAAAAAAATCGAATGTGTTATAATCTTGAACTAAGGTATAGAATTGACATTTAGCTCCCCCTTAATCCAAGATATAGTTCATGATAAGTGAAAGACTTGTGGAGCAAAGGCCTATCAAACAATTTGAAGATTAAATTCTAACTTTGCACCAACAATGTAAATCTTGGGATGAAAAAGATATATTTTATGAAACTCCCCCTAAAGCACGCATTAAACAGTCTTAAAAATTTGTTTATACTCAATATTATTATGCTATGGCTTTAGGACATCAAAGATACACTAAATATCAGAAAATGGAGCTATTTATCAGAAAACACAGTATATCAGTCGACTGGTTTCTGAACCAGTCGACTGATACGCCTGAAATCTGAATTTCAGCCTTTTCAGCCCAACTTCAAAAATGCGTTAGAAATTCCAAAAACCTCGAAAAATCACGAAATTTTGTGTACACATTTCTGAAATCATACTTTATCAAGGAAAAATATTTTGAAAAATATATGTTTTTCATATTTTATGATTGATACAAACTTGAAAACCAACAAAAGTTCTAATATTTTTGCAAACTTTGTATCACTTTTGTGTTTCACTTAAAAACTGTTTTTCAAAATATGATAAACATAGTTTAAAATATGTTTTATTTGACATTTCCAATCATATTCTGGGAGCTATATGCACATCAATTGTATATAAGCCTTCCTAATGATTGGTCCAATAAAGGATTAATGTCTCTAGATGACACTTTGGTCCATAGTAATGCATCATAACAAGCATGATGAACCAAGTGCATCTTCCTAACATCTCACATGTTGTCTAAGTGGCTCAATACAAAAAATCATGGTTTCTTAGGTATTTTGTGAGATGCTTAAAGGTATAAATCCTAGTATTTCTATAGGATCATGCAAACCTACACCTTTACTCAACCAAGCACATTCCAAGTTCTCTCCTAAGTGATGAAAATTCTATCTCGGAGAGAGCCTTAGTAAATATGTCGGCTAGGTTGGACTTGGATTCAATGTAATTAAGCTCAATGTCCCCCTTAGCCACATGATCTCTAATGAAGTGATGTTTCACTTTAATGTGCTTAGTCCTAGAGTGATGCACTAGATTTTTGGTTAAGTTTATGGTGCTCACATTGTCACAAAATACTTTCATGTTGGAGTAAGATAGCTCATAATCTTCTAAGGTATGTTTCATCCATAGTAGTTGAGCTACACAACCACCCATAGCCACATACTCGGCCTCGGTGGTGGATAGGGCAACATAAGGTTGCTTCCTACTACTCCAACTAACTAGGGAGGACCCAAGGAATTGACATCCACCACTAGTACTCTTCCGATCCAATTTGCAACCGGCATAATCGGAATCGGTGTACCCAACCAAATCAAAAGACCTAGTCCTAGGGTACCATAGTCCTACATTTAGTGTGCCTTTAATATATCTTAATATTCTCTTAACGACAATTAAATGAGATTCTTTTGCATAAGATTGATACCTAGCACACATACCAACCGCAAATAATATATCGGGTCTACTAGCGGTTAAGTACAAAAGGCTACCAATCATGCTCATATAGAGTGTAAGATCAATTTGTTTTCCTTCATTATCACTATCTATTTTAGTATTGGTTGCCATTGGAGTTGAAACTACTTTAGCATTTTCCAAACCAAATTTCTTAATCATTTCCTTAGCATATTT
This sequence comes from Wurfbainia villosa, assembly GCA_025175895.1. Taxonomy (NCBI): domain Eukaryota; kingdom Viridiplantae; phylum Streptophyta; class Magnoliopsida; order Zingiberales; family Zingiberaceae; genus Wurfbainia; species Wurfbainia villosa. The sequence goes on along the minus strand of CM046004.1, from coordinate 18,875,808 downwards.
GGTTTGGTAAATATAAATTCCTTCACTTGTTTGTTTAACTTGTAATCCTAGGAAGAAATTTAATTCCCCAACTAGACTCATTTCAAACTCTTTTTCCATATTCTTAATAAAGTCTTAGAGAAGTTCATCATTTGTTGACCCAAAGATAATGTCATCAACATATATTTGGGCTACAAAGATGTCCGTTGATGTTGACTTTATAAATAGAGTTTGATCTATACTACCCCTTTTAAAGTCCTTAGAAATTAAGAAAGATGATAACCTTTCATACTAAGCCCGGGGAGCTTGTTTCAAACCATACAAAGCTTTCCTAAGCTTATATACATGGTTTGGATAATCCATATTCTCAAACCTGGGAGGTTGTTCTACATATACCTCTTCCTTAATAAGCCCATTTAGGAATGCCGATTTGACATCCATTTGATGGAGTTTGAAACCCATATAGGAGGAATACCCTAATAGTATTCTAATAGACTCTAACCTAACAACCGGGGCATATGTTTCATCATAGTCAATACCTTCAACTTGATTAAAGCCCCTTGCAACTAATCTTGCCTTATTTCTAGTAATATTCCCTTGGTCATCTAGTTTGTTCCTAAAGACCCATCTTGTAGTAATGATGGTGTTTTCATTAGGTCTAGGAACTAACTCCCATACTTGACTCCTTTCAAATTGAGCCAATTCATCTTGCATTGCTAAGATCCAATCCGGATCAAGTAATGCATCTTTGATTGTTTTGGGCTCAATTTGAGAAATTAGAGCTATATGACTAGTGGGATCCCTCTGAAATGACCTAGTCCTAACACCTTGAGATAATTCACCCACAATTTGATCTAAGGGGTGATTTTGATGAATTCTTATGGTTCTAGGAGGTGTATTAATTTGTATTTGATCATAATTAATCTCAATTCTTTGCTCATCATCGGAATTACCTCTTACTCCTCCTTGATTCAATCCTCCCCCTTGATTATTACCCTATAAGGTTAAATCTTGAAATTGTTGGGTAATTTCTTGATTTTCATTATTAATATCATCATCCATAGGGGATTTCCTAGGGTATGTATTGGAAGTTTCATCAGATTGGACATTTGAAGATTCTTCAATCTTTTGAGTCCTTTTATTGTAAACTCTATACCATACACTAGTGGATGAGTATCCAACTAGGATTCCCTCATCCGCTTTGGACTCAAACTTACCTAGGTTGTCTTTGGTATTTAAAATATAGACTTTACATCCAAATACCTTAAAATAATGAATTGTTGGAATTGTACCATTCCACAATTCAAATAGAGTTTTTCCTAAAAACCTATGAATTAATACTCTATTTTGGATATAGCAAGCGGTGTTAACCTCTTCCGCCCACAAGTAGCTAGGTAAAGAGTATGCATTAAGCATTGTCCTAGCCGCTTCTTGTAGGGCACGATTTTTTCTTTCCACAATCCCATTTTGTTGGGGTGTTCTAGGACAAGAAAACTCGTGCTTGTACCCTTGTTCTAAGCAAAAGGTTGAGAAATTAGAATTCTCAAATTCTCCACCATGATCACTATGGATCCGGTTGATTTTGAGTTTTCTTTCATTTTCTACTCTTTTGCTAAATCCTATGATTATTCCTAGGGTTTCATCTTTATTTTTCAAGAAAAATACCCAAGTAAACCTAGAGAAATCATCTACTATTACTAGGCAATATCTACTACCAATCATAGAAGGGGCACTATGACCATCAAATAAGTCCATATGTAAAAGTTCTAAAGGTAAAGCGGTACTAAGTAAATTTTTACCTTTGTGTGATGTTTTCTTGGCATGCATCACACATTTTGTCCTTGAGAAATTTGACTTTAGGCAACCCTTTGACTAACTTCATTTTTGCTATTTTGGCTATGTTCTTCATGTTTATGTGTCCTAGCCTCCTATGCCAAATCCAACTTTCTTCCTCTTTTGCAATAAGATACTTAGTAGAAGCATTAGTAGCATAGGATAAATCAACATAATATATATTTGATTTCCTAAAACCTACTAACATGCAATCATTTAGAGTTTTGTGTCTTATAAAACATTTTGAGGAATCAAATTTAACATCAAAGTTTGCATCACATAGTTGGCTTACACTAAGTAAATTAAATTTCATATTTTTAACTAATAATACTTTATGAATGGCAAGGTTGGGGGATACCTCAATTGTGCCCTTTCCTAGAATCTTAAATTTGCCGATATTACCAAATGATACCTTTCCCTTGCTAGTGTGGTTGATAGTGGAGAATTTTCTCTCATCACCGGTCATGTGCTTTGAGCACCCACTATCAACTATCTACAAGCTTGGTTCTTCTACCTATATCACATGAAAAATACAATCCTTAGGTACCCAAATCTTAGGACCACTAGCATCAATTAGAAATTTCTTAGGTACCCAAGCCTTTCTACCCTTGCTTTTAATTATGGATTTTCTACTAACAAGAGATGTAAATGCTACCTCCTTTTCCTTAGGCCTATATTCTAATCCGGCCTTGTTGTAAATAGCCCTTTGATCCTTAATAATCATGTCTAGGTATTTAGAACCATTAGTAAATTTTTCTAAGCATGCTCTTAAGTTACCTATTTCGTTTCTTAATTTATCATTTTCATCCCTAAGGGTACATTCATCGTCATCACTAGATAATTTACCACAAGATGATTCTACACTCTTAAGTGATTTAATCTCTATTTTTAAATCCTTAATCCTAGTTTTCGATCTATTCAAAGCATTTTGAAGACATGCAATAGTCTTGTACAGTAAATCTATCTTAGGTGAGTTGTTTACCTCATCATCATCACTTGATGATGATTCGTCGCTTGAAGAAGAAGAGGACTCCTCGCTTGAGCTCCCGGCTTCTTTCTCCAATGCCATGAGGGCTAGATTCCGGGTGGCATGACATACTTCTTCATCGTCGGAAGAGTCCTCCATGCTTAGGGTGTCCCATGTTTGTGCCACCATTGCCTCCTTCTTCTTCTTCTTCTCCTTCTTTTCCTTCTTTTTCTTTTCCTTCTCCTCCTTCTTCTTTAGTTCTGGGCAATTTAGCTTTATATGCCCTTTCTTGTTGCAACCAAAGCAAGTTACGTTAGAGGTAGAATTTGAACTATTTGAAGACTTACCTCTTGAGGATTGGAACATCCTCCTCACATCTTTCTTGGTGAGTTTCCTTGACTTCCCACCAAATTTCTTGACGTAATCAGCCACCTCGCTTGCCGATAGCTCATCTTCACTACTTGATGAGTCTTCCTCGGATTCAGATGAGGAGGACACTTCTTTCTTCTCCTTCTTCTTTCTTCTTTTTGTCCTTCTTTCCTACAAAAAGAGCTATACCCTTCTCTTTGGATGAAGTGTTAGCTTGTTCATGTAATTGAAATTCATAAAATAGCTCATCTAACTTAACCAAAGAGAGATCCCTAGAGATCGTATAGACATCTACCATTGAAGCCCATAAGGTTGTTCTAGGGAAGGCTTGGAGCACATACCTTATAAGGTCTCGGTTGTCGACCTTCTCACCTATAACATGTAGTCCGTTGACTACTTCTTTGAAGCGACCGTGCATTTGGCTCACAGTCTCATTGGTCGTCATGGAGAAGCTTTGAAGTTGGCCAATTAGGAAGCCTCTCTTGGCCCTTCTTGTTTCCTTAGATCCTTCGTTGAGCTCTATCAACTTCTCCCAAAGCTCCTTCGCCGATTCAAATGGCCCCACTTTGCTTAATTGCTCTTTTGACAAACCACATTGAAGTGTGGTTGTTGCCTTGGCGTTGGCTTGAGCCTTCTTGGCCATATATCTCGTCCAATCATTCGTCGGTATGGGTGCTCCGTGTTCATCCATCGGCTTCTCGAAACCATCTACAACACTAAACCAATTCTCAATATCATTCATTAAGTAATACTCCATCCTACCTTTCCAATAACCGAAGTCGTTGCCATCGAAGAACGGAGGCCTCGCCGTGCTATACCCCTCTTGGAAAGCCATTTTTGCTCTGGTTGATTGTTAGATCTTCCGATGCGATCCGGACTCTGATACCACTTGTTGGTGATCGATTTGAAGCTAGAGGGGGGGGGGTGAATAGCTTGTTTTTCGTCTCTACAAAAATATTAGCGGAAGCACAACAAAAGTAATAATAATCACAAATGAAAAACACGCTAACACGATTCTTTTACGTGGTTCGGAGATAGCGCTCCTACTCCACGGTGATCCTTGAGGTGGATCAACCCTAATTAAATCACTATGAAGCTTTCCTTTACAACAATCCTCCTCTTCTTACAAAGAATGAAACTTAAGCTTAGAGAGAGGAGGAGGGGATTCAAAATCACTAGAAAAGCTTGAAAACTCATGGAGGCTTGAGAGTATTATCAGAGAATAAGCATTAACCCCAAAAACCTCCACCAACCCTCTTTTTATAGAGAGAAGGCTGATTTTCCCATTGGAGCACCATCAGTTGACTGATGCACAACATCAGTCGACTGTCGGCGCAGTTAACAACTTCTGAATAGTTGGATTCGTGGGATTCAGAGTCATTTCCTCCAACGACATTCTCATCAGTCGACTGATCCCTCCATCAGTCGACTGATGGAGTGATCGGTCGAATGATCACAGGCGAAAGTCGAGTGAGACTCCATTCTGTGCCCGTGTTTAACTTGATCAATCGGCGCCATGGCGGTCGGCCGATCGATCGCAACATCAATTGCCATGACCAAAGCGATCGGTGATGGTCGTGGTTTCATTTCGACTCGGCCGAGAGCACGACCCGATCGCGATACATCATATCACGATCGTGATACCCATCAAGTATGAGTAATTCATACTTGATTTCACTCCCTAGACCTAGACTCAACCTTCTAGCTCTTCCTTAAGTCTTGCGCCTCCAGGATCCCTCCGAGTCCGTGACTTGTTTATCCTTTGCGCTTTGCTTCCAAGAGCTTCCTTCGGTTTTGTCATGTCTTGGGGTTTCCTTTGCCAAATCATGCTAGGACTTTACGCCGCCAAGTCTACATGCTTGGACTTACGCTGTCAAGACTTGCCTTTGGACTTCCTTTGCCAAGGTCCGTTTGGACTTAATGCCGCCAAGACAACATGCTTGGTCTTATGCAGCCAAACCTTCTAGCCACCTCCATCAACCTCACGCCTCTCGGATCCCTCCAAGTCATCCATGACTTGTTCATCCATCGTACTAGCCTTCAGGTGCTTCCATCGGCTATGTCATGCTAACGGTGTCTACACCGCCAAGGCACATTGGACTTTGCCTTTACCAAGTCTTCATACTTGGATTTCCCTGTCACTTGAACATTGTAACAATTAGATCACAAATTGTTGCCTAACTTAGATGATTATCCAAACATCAAAACATATAAATGCTTGGGGCATTGTTGCACCAACAGAGGTATCCATCATGGGATGATGGATGTGTTCTTCCTCATGAGGGGGAGGAATGGGAATGTGAGATGCCCAATTTGGAAATTTGGCGAGTTTATAGGAAGTCTCTCTTAAGTGATTTGGGACTTATCACTAGGAAGAGTGAAGGCATCCTAGGTGTTTTTGACCAAGGGGGAGATTGTAAGATCTCATTGGATGTGAGACATTGACCTCCTTGGGGAGAACCTTTTTGATGTTAATCAAAAAGGGGGAGAATTTATGGGGAGAATTTATGGGAGAATTTGTAGATCATCAATTTTGAGAAAATTGATGGGAGAATTTGAGATTATCAATTTGGGTGAATTGGCAAGGAGATTTGAGTTAGTGTTCTAAGTCAAAGGTGTTTGGTTTTTGTCAAACATCAAAAGGGGGAGATTATTGGTGCAATCGGCTAAGGTCATGATTGACCAGACTCGAGTTGGACTCGAATAGTATTTTGATGTTTGATAATATTTTGGGGAGATTGTTGATGCAATCGACCCAGGTCATGATTGACCAAACTCGAGTTTGACTCGAGGGGTATTTTGATGTTTGACGATGGTTTGACCATTGTTTGACTATATAGTTGACATGGGGTTGACCAAATGATGGGAAAGTCCAAGTCTTGTGTACTTGGCATGGAAATTCCAAGCATGGGTCTTGGCAAGGGAAAGTCCAAGCTTGAGTCTTGGCAAATGGAAAGTCCAATGTGGGTTGGCAAGGGAAGTTAAAGGGGTGATATTGGTGGCATAAAGTCCAAGGGTGGAGTCTTAGTAGCAGAAGTCCAATGGTTGGCAACATAAAGTCTATGCAGAAGTCTTGGCAGCGTAAGCCCAATGTGCCTTAGCAGTGTTGACTACATTAGCATGACAATAGCTGATGAAAGCACCTGAAGGCTAGCGTATGGATGAACAAGTCATGAATGACTTGGAGGGATTCGATAGGCGTGAGGCTTACAGAGGTGGCTAGAAGGCTTAGGTCTAGGCTAATGATGGTCTAGCAAGTATGAGGGCATCATACTTTGTGTTAAAACCTCATGGATGAGGTTATCAGTTGACTGATATTATGGGTAGTCGACTGATGTGAGTCGATTGGTGTTCGACAGCAAGAAATGGCCTAGCAGAAGACTGCTGACATTGGGCAGTCGACTGATGACCTGATAAGTCGACTGATATTATAATCAGTCGACTAATGGTCGAGTTTTCGGAGACAAAAGTTTCCGAGTCGACTATTAGGATTTGACAATTGAGTGATGACTCGATCAGTCGATGGATGGGCATGATCAGTCGACTGATGGTCTAACTGTTGGAACTTATCCAATGTGGCTCAGGCCGTTGTGAGACAATGGCTACAGGAGCAGTCGACTGATAGTCTCGATCAATAGACTGATAGGCAAAATCCAGTCCGAATGCAGGTTATAAAAGAAGCTCGTGAAGAGGGATTTGGCCATGATTCTCTTGGGTGATTTGAAGGGGAATATTTGGTGCTTTCCAGTCCTTCAAGGCTAGTCCAATGCAATCAAAGATCAAGCAATCAAAAGCTCCTTGTAAAGTATTTTTCTTTACTTATATTGCATTTCATATTTTTATTTGCTTGTATCCATTGTATTACTTAGTGTAATCATTTGTAGGAGATTTCTCCACCTCCAGGTTGTTCCGAGAAGGAGTATTATTGTTTAGTGGTGTTAGTTGCATCGCTAGAGCTCATTTGAGCTCAATTATAGGAGTAGGAACCTTGAGGTTCCGAACCACATTACATCCTTATGTATTTGTGTTGGTCTTCATTTTTTTGTTATTGCTATTATATATATTCCGCTGCGCATAACAAGCTTTGTAGAGATGAACACGAACGAATTCCATCGATGCATCAAATTGCTATTCACCCCCCTCTAGCGGACATCCGGTCTGTTAGTAATATATGAGAGGTGTACTAAGGAAATCGCCTTATGGTTGTACCATTTACTTGATAAATGAAGATTCATTATTTGAGTATATATGTTTTCATGTATTTGATTGGATCTTAAACTCATTTACTAAATGTTCGCAATAAAATTCACAACATGAGAAAATTTGTGATTGGATCACAACTAGTGAGTATCTCTACATGTGTAATTGTGATGTATTAGAATTATCCCTAGCCGATGAATTGATGGATTGGGACACCATCGATTCTGTTGAGACTAGCACGAGGTATACTCTTTGGTTTATCCAAGCAGCTGTTCCTCACTGGCTGGAGACATTGGGATGTCCGGAGTTAATCGTGGATGCTAGTTATGGTAACTAGTTCATTGGAGTGACCAGCTGTAAGACTTCATATGGTTCTCTGCATATATGGATATGTCAATGAAGTTCTTACAATAGCTTAAGTGTGATGTTCCTTCGACTTGCGGTATTCAAGTCATCTTGGTCATGAAGACTTATGCTTTAACATCTTAAGCAAGCATCTCTGAGGAGATGTGGACCCGGGATGATTGGGTATAAGTCGAAGTGGCCGAAGGTGTTTGAATAGCCTACAAAGGATTCATCGCTCCTTGTGAGGAGATGTATACCCTATGGCCTCTCGTCGGACTGTTACTAAAGTCTTTGGCCAAAGCATTACATGTTTAGAGTATTGTACTCTTAGATACATGTGTAGTAACTAGAGTTCGGAGGATGAGGAAGTAATACTTAGGCTAGGTGTGACGTAGTCAACCTAGTGGGGACTGACATAATAGACCATGTCCTGAACCAAGTGGGTATAAGATGAGTGAAGAGAATGAGGCATGATTCATTGTAGCTGCTGAAGGGTTTCAGAAAAGGTTATAGGATCAACCGTTGATTTTTTGGTTAATTGGGGATCATGATGTACTACTAGGTGACACTCATGATCATTCTATAATTAATGGTTAATTATAGACGACCAACATAAATCGGGAACCTATTTGGTCACACGCACTATGAGTGTAATCCAAAGGATTTAAAATGAGTTTGAGAATAGGATTCTCAGATCGAGAGAGACTAGGTTTGGTTGGAACAAACAAAGAGCGAGTATGAAATGGTTTCAGTCGCATCAGAAGCATGGATGGGCTGAATCTTATAAAGACATGATGGATGAACCAAATTGGTTTGGTTCTAATCCAATGGTGGAAAATAAACCAAATTGGTTTGATTTGTTTTAAACGAATGAACCAAAGTTGGTTCGGTTCGTTTTAACTTAAAATAGACCAACGTGGTTTGGTTTATTTTAACTTAAGTTATTGGAGCAGGTTAACGGATTTTGGTTATGAACCAATAACCGTTAGGAGAATGTGTTCTCTATAAAAATATGGCTTAAGGGTTTTTTCGTGGATGACTTAAGAAGTTCGAACCCTAGCCGCCCACCTCCTCTCCTCTTCCTCTCCTTGCTGCCCAACCTTGGATGCCGCCCATTGGAACTGCTCCTCCTCCTCCTTGCCGTCAGCCACCCACCAGCCGTTGACAACTCCTCTGGCCATCCTCACTTGGCCGTCAGCGACCAAGGAGCAGCCAGCCATTGATTGGCCGACCATCTCTTCCACCGCAAGTTTCTGGACAGCTTGTTGTTCTCCTCATGGAGAGGTCATTTGGTTGGCGTTTTGCGCTCCGATAGTGACTTACTTGCTGGGGATTGTATCTCCGGCAATCCTCATAGGTGGAGGACCAAGGTTTCGTCAATTGGTTGATGAAAATCGCTTCCGAGAAGCGAGTTTGTGGAGCTCATTTTTAGATCCGAATTTGATTCGGATTGTCATCGTTTCTCGGATCACATCGTCTTCGACTTGAGGCTAGTGACTTTTGTGAATATGAGACTCGTGGCTTCGTGAAGCTATCCTAACGATACTCGCCGTGGATACAGATAGAGACGATTCTAGCGAGGGTCGCTACGGTTGATGTCATTCCTGCTACACGTGATACGTCAGGTATAACTAGAATAAATTTCTTTTTATTGCAAAATTTTAAATAGAGATTATGTCTACACATGTTGTATCCTGCATGCGTGTGATGTGTGTGTTGTAATAAAATTAGTTTATTACTTGTTTTTGCTTCCGTTGTGTGCATGTTTACGAAACATGTTCGAATACACACTCGCCGCGGTGCCAGAGAAACCCAACAGTGGTATCAGAGCCAGGTTATGTTTCGACATAATCGTAAAATTGTTTTGCGATAGTCATAATTGTATTTATAGAAATATTCTACTTTTGGAAAGTTTAGAAGTATTTATGGAAATTTTAATTTGTAAAGAAATTCAAATTGGAAGTTTCTTAATATGATTAGGAAATTACAATTTAGGAAATGTGTTTCCTAAATTAGATTTGACTTTTCTTAATTAACACTTTCCATAAATAAAATATGTGATTAGATTTGGAAATTTGTTTCCTAATTTAATCATGATTTGATTTGAGAAATCAAATCTAAAACATATTTTATTTCCAAAATAGTTATGACAAATAAGGAAACTATTTGTACATGCCATAATTGTATGTCATGTAATTGCATTAGATGCATATCATTATGTCATGCATGTCGTGACATGTAGATATATGTCATGTGTGTCATTCGATGTAGATAATAGTTATTTGCATGCAAAGAAGATGAGACATTAAAATCCTTACACAATATTAAAGCCTACACCTTCCATTAATATGGTTAGAACCGGAGTTCCGTTTCTTGTTTGGGTTGTTGGACTCTCTCCAAGCTCGGCTAGAACCTGAACATGTTCAAACCATTGAATAGTTTAACACTAATATGGTAAGAGTCAGAAGTCAATCATTAGCTTGGGTTGTTGGACTCTCTCCAAGCCCAGCTAATTGGTTGAATGTGCTCTAACCATATTAAAACTATTTCTCGATTAATGGGTTGGCTTTAACCTGGAGCATCGACTTGTTGGACTCTCTCCAAGGTCGATGTGAAGAGAGGTGAACTTGGGTGCTATGCATATGATGTATACTTGTTAATGTATTAACAACTGAATGTATCTGTGAACATTCAATTAGTTGATAACACATTGTGATAGTTGCATATATGTGATACGCAATCGGTATACTTGATACCTACCATCATAGCTAACAATGGCTTGTTGGACTCTCTCCAAGGTTGTTCTTCTCTATGTTGGATATCAACCCATTCGGAGATGGACCTATGATCTCCCGAATTAATTTTGAGGGTTTTGAAATTCGAAAATGAATGGGATTTTGTAAATGTATGTTGATGCATTTTAAAATTATTTTCTCATATATGCTTGATTTGTATTTCTAGGTTAATCGATTGATCATGACGTCTTTGAATTTGTGCTCAATTTTGGATTCAAATAAATTGACTAGGCCGAACTTCTTGGACTGGCTTAGAAGATTGAGAATTGTTCTCATGGCAGAAAAGCTTGCGTATGTCCTTGAAGAACCTTTTCCCACCCGTCCGAAGAATGATGCAACTTCGGACCAATTGTTGGCCTATCAGAAACATGTGACTGATTCTGAACTGGTGAGTTGCATCATGCTAGCCGTGATGGCACCCAAGCTTCAGAAGCAACATGAGCATATGGATTCTAATACCATAGTCTTCCATCTTCATGAGTTGTTTGATGAGCAAGCGAGATCCGAAAGGTTCGAAGTCTCCAAGCTCCTCTTCACCTCTAAGATGCAAGAGGGTTCATCTGTGGTACAATTTGTGCTCAAGATGAATGAGTACATCGAGCGACTGGCTGCACTCAGTTTTGTGATGGATCATAAATTAAGGTTTGACTTAATTATGCATTGTTTGGCCAAGAGTTTCTCACAATTTGTGATGAACTACCAGATGAACAAGATTGAAACCACAATTCCTGAGCTCCTCAATATGCTGAAGACTGTGGAGCCTTCTATGAAGCATGAGCAGGGGATGGTCCTGTTAGTTGATTCCTCAAAGAAAAGTTCTAAGAAGAAATCAAAGGAACAACAAAAGCGAAAGAAGAAGAAAAAAGCTAAAAAGGCAGAACTACCTCAAAAGGGCACTTTCCATCACTGTGGCAAGGAGAGCCACTGGCGAAGAAACTACAAGATTTATCTTTAGTCCGTAAAGAAGAAGAAGGCATCTGATTCCCCATCCTCTTCAGATATCTTCGTTATTGATTATTATTCTATTTCCTCAGGCACTTGGATATTGGATACCGGGGGTGTGGCTCACATATATGTAATAACATACATGGGCTAAAGAATAGAAGAAGACTCATCAAGGGAGAGTCAAATTTATGTGTTGGGAATGGAGCAAAGGTTGCTGCACTCGCTATCGGAACATATTTGTTGAAACTCCCTACGAGACTTGTCTTAGAACTGGACATTTGCTTTTATGTTCCTTCATTGATAAAGAACATCATTTCTATTTCTTGTTTAAATAGAAATGGGTACCATTTAACTTTTAGTAACAATTGTTGTTACATAACTTTGAATGACGTTTTTTATGGGACTGGAACTTTAAGCAATGGTATTTATATGTTGGACGTATCCAGTGACATTTTCAATATCGAAGCGAGCAACAAGCGTTCTCGAAAAGATAATCAATTAGACTCCTACATGTGACATTGTCGTCTTGGCCATGTGAGCAAGAAATGCATGTCCGAATTACACTGATGTGGAATTCTGGAATTGTTTGAATTAGATTGATATGATACATGTGAATCATGCTTAAAGGGCAAGATGCCCAAGTTACCTTTTACTGGAAAAGGTGAACCGGTGAGAGAGTTGCTTGGTCTAATACATACTGATGTATGCGAACCTATGTCAACTCAAGATCTAGGAGGCTATAACTACTTCATTACCTTCACTGATAATCACTCATGGTTTGGGTATGTGTTCTTGATGAAACACAAGTCTGAAGCCTTTGAAAGATTCAAAGAATTCAGAAATAAAGTAGAGAAACAACTTGGCAAGAGTATTAAAATACTTTGATCGGATCGAGGTGGTGAATACATGAGTCAAGAGTTTCTGAATTATCTAAGGGAAAATGGTATATTGTCTCAATGGACTCCGTCGTATACTGATGTGAGCAAAACATATAGGGTTTTAGGAGTAGTTTTCGCTCACATCTCATTATATTTCATGTTAGTTTCATGCGTATGTTACTTTGTATTGCATGCATTTCCTATTTTCTGGTTCGGAGATCTGCTCTTTGTACTTTTGTGTGCAGGATGACATTCTAGGGGAAAAGGCACACTTTCGGAGCAAAAGAAGGGCATTTTGCAGCTAGACGCAGAATGAGACACGGTCAGGGCGTGTGGCTATACATGGTCGTGTCCAATGGGCGAGATCAGCCACCCTAGGGCTGCACATGGCCTGACCATGTAGAAACAGACTCCCGTGTGGCGGCCCAGCAGATTGACGCGATTAGGATTTTTTTTGGATTTTACAGTGATCCGATGTGATGTCTATATAAGGAGAGCTCCACCCAAACACTAGGGAGGAGGCAGACGGCTGGGGCGGCACACCGAAGCCCTAAAAGCGAACTACTCACAGCGGGAGAGAAGAAGCGTCGAGATCAGGTCTTGGCACTTCAATGCCGGAGAGAAGGCCACATCGGCATTGTAACCTCTTTTTCTTGCATTTTATTTCAGATATATTCGAACATGAACAAGCCTTGTGATTCTCCTCTTCTATATATGGAGTAGTTCCTTCGATTCTAGGATTAGGGAGTAGCTTGTGTACGCATGACATGTTGCTTCAAATTGAATTCTGTTTCCAAGTTTGAATTTGCAATTGGAAATTGTTTATACCAATATCTATGCATATTTGATTTTCTACCTATTGTTCTTAGGCGATACAAGGGGTGACAACCCTCGTATGTAAGATTTAGGGGATTTATACAAGGAACCTAGGGGTAAACTAGATCTCTTGTAACCGTGGATAGAAGGATGCGATGGAACTAGAAATGGTTCGTCGCAAGGATTGATTTGGCATCCTCGTACCGCCTATGTCATCCTTGTAAGGAAGAGATAGCTCTCAATAGATGTGGTTGCTCATCGAAAGAGTGTATGATATCCCTTCCACAAAAGCATAGCTAGACGTTTAGACAACGCCCAGTTGATAGCATGTTTTGCGATACACAAGCAAAACCGAAGTCGTAGAATCCCTTTTAAAGATCTTGGCATGCTCCTTTCTTCCTCCGTGTGACACCGTACTAGAGTTTAGTCCATCGACAACCCTCGCAATCAAAACCTTTAGATTTTACTTCCGAACAAATTTCATCCATTGAACAAATCGGTACTCGAATCTCAGTCCTTGTGGGATTGATAATCTTTTATTACTTGATGACATCCGTGCACTTGTGGGCATTGAGTGCGAGCGCGCGCTTCGAGTCCTCGACGGTCTCCGTCATGAGATTTGAGGTCGCATTCGTGTGCATCAAGTTTTTGGCGCCGTTGTCGGGGACTGATCGATTCGATATCGAATCGAGAAGTGGAAAATTGGATCAGACTTAGGATTAGATTTATTTACTTGTTTAATTTTCTTTTTAGTTTGATTCATTTATTTTAGTTTTATATTTTTCATATTTAGATTTAGTTTTTCCTTTTATTTTAGCAGGATTTTTCTATTTCCTTATTGCCTCTTTGATTTTATTAGCTAGATTTGTTTATTTCCTTTTTCTTGCTATTAGGCAAATACTCCTCACTTTTCTCCTTAACTAAAACTTTGGTTCCACCCTCCAAGCTATCTATTGTATATGATTTAGTAATCCACTCTCATCAAAGGACACTGAACTGTTAACACAGCCCGCTCGATCCTTGAAAGATTACATAGTACCTAGACGAAAAGCCCGGGACTCCTGCATAGTTATTCCTCGAATTCAGGTCAAGAGCTAGGAAATAAACCCTGCATTAATTGCTCTTATTCAAGAAAAGTAGTTTGGAGGGGCTCGGATCGAGGAACCCTATCTACACCTCAAAGAGTTTCTAGCGTACTACGACACAGTGCAATATGAAGGAGTCCCAGTAGATGCCATTAGGCTCATTATGTTCCCATTTTCACTGAAAGGGGTGGCTAAGCAATGGAGACGTGCGCTATCCTTTCATTTGAGCAAAGGAAAGAAGAGACTCTGGCCGAGGCATGGAAGAGGCTACATGAACTGGTTATTCGCTGCCCACACCATGGATTACAGGATTGGTTAATCCTCCATGCTTTTTATTTCAGGAAAACTAACTTGTCGAAAAAACTCTTGGACACAGCCACGGGGGGCATGTTGATGAGAAAAAAGCACGAACGACGCATATCGTATTATAGAGATGGTGGTGGGGACTCTCGAAATATGGGCGAACAACGAGCAACATTTTTAGGAGACTTTCCTGATCAAGGGGATAGATAGACCTGAAGTAGCCTACCTAGTACAGGGGGAAGACAAGGAGAGAGAGTACTGGATGGAAGAAGATTCCCTTTCCTCAGGATTAGAGGAAGAGGAGGAATCGGGACAGGAGGCAGAAGAGAAACATAAAGGGCTTGAGATGAAGTCGCTTCCCCTAGCCTAAAGTATAAATTTTTAGGACCGACTGCAACCCATCCAGTGATTATAAATGCCAACTTGAGTGAGGAAGAGACAAGGAAGTTTCTAGGGGTGCTTAGGACATATAAAAAAGTGCTGGGTTATACCATCGATGACATAAAAGGGATAAGCTCGTCTCTGTGTATGCATAGGATAATACTTGAGGACGGGTGTAAGTCAACTGTGGAGCGCCAAAGGCGACTTAACCCTCATTTGTAGGAGGTAGTGAAAAAGGAAGTGCTTAAGCTCTTGGATGCCAAAATAATTTACCCGATTTCGGATAGTGAGTGGGTAAGTCCAGTACACGTAGTTCCAAAGAAAGGCGGTAATACAGTGGTCAGAAACGAGGAGAATTAGCTTATTCATGTTCGAATGGTATGTTTTTGCCCCATTTGTGTCGTGTGTTTCGATTTCTCTTGCCCTATCCATGTGGTTTCTTCTTCCCCACCACCTAGAGGCTTTTCGAACCTTCAAGGAAGCCAAAAGAAGATAGGGAGGAGGAGCACTGAGCAGCCGCTGCATCCACCAGCTCTCAGATCGACCACATATACATGTGGCGTTAGCGACTCAGCAACAGGTTGTCCCAGGATCCCGAGATGACGAGGCTTCCAGACTTTCCACCTTATCCACCATACTAGAGGTATACTTTCATTTAAGTCTGGGGGGGACCCTAAATTTTATTTTGTTTCTAGCAGTAGTTTCTTTTTTGATATTTGCATCATTGTTGACATTCATTTGTTCGTGCATAGGTAGTTGAGTTTCTTTCAGAACTTAGTTTTTGTTATCTGTAAAGCTGCCTCAATAGTATTTTTTTTAGAGTTTTCTTCATGAGTTGTTTCCATGAGTAGTGTAACTTCATTTACCTTGTGGTATTTTATTTTATTGGCTTTGAATGAATATTCTAGACTTACACTGGTTAGCTTCTATTTTAACACCTACACATGTCGAACATTTTGAAATGGAGAGTCTAGTACATACCTAGTTATGATTTATCTCAGTAGTCTAGTACTTTGGAATCCACAGGTGACCCTAAGACTAACATTTTAGTTACTGGAGATGCTCAGATTGTGTAAGCCCATTTGGAAAAATAAAAATCCCAGTGAGCCGAAAAAAAAAGAGATATTATGAGGAATAAAAAAATAGTTGTCGTGGGTGCAAATGGCTAGATGCCCCTTTAAGACCGAGTTAGGTTGCTGGGGAAACACCTACCAATTTCTCTTAATACCGAGCACGCCTTTGAGACTTTGTGCTAGATCTAGGGAATGACCCTCGCTTTGGGCATGTAAGTGCCTAAGAGCCGGAGACCTTAGGAAAGCTATTGGATGACGACTTAACTCACCATGGAACGAGTATCCCCTAAAAATGATTTGCTTGGCACAAGTACGAGGAGCTAATTTAGTGAATTTATAGAATATATTTATTTTTCTTTGATTGCAAATACCACTTGATAAATTTAGTTAACATGCTAGTATGGAACGATATCCTTTTAAAATTTCATGGCACTGAGGTTTGTTTGAGGACAAGCAAAGATTTAAGTCTAGGGGAAGTGATGTGAACAAAACATATAGGGTTTTAGGAGTAGTTTTCGCTCACATCTCATTACATTTCATGTTAGTTTCATGCGTATGTTACTTTGTTTTGCATGCATTTTCTATTTTCTGGTTTGGAGATATGCTCTTTGTATTTTTACGTGCAATATAGCATTCCGGGGGAAAAGGCGCACTTTCGAAGCAAAAGAAGGGCATTTTATAGCTAGATGTAAAATGGGACACAGCCAGGGCGTGTGGCTACACACGCCCGTGTCCAATGGGCGAGATTAGCCACCCCAGGGCCACACACGACCGTGTGACGGCCCAGCAGATTGACGCGATTAAGGTTTTTTCTGGATTTTACAGCGATCCGATGTGATGTCTATATAAGGAGAGCTCCGCCCAAACCCTAGGGAGGAGGCACGACGACTGGGATGACACACCGAAGCTCTAAAAAGTTTTGGGAACTCACAACGGGGAGGAAGAACGTCGTCGAAGATCCAAGTTCTGCACTTCAACGCCGGAGAGAAGGCCACATCGACATTATAACCTCTTGTTCTTGCATTTTATTTTTGATATATTCGAACATGAACATGCCTTGTGATTCTCCTCTTCTATATATGGAGTAGTTCCTTTGACTCTAGGATTAGGGAGTAGCTTGTGTATGCATGACATGTTGCTTCAAATTGAATTCTATTTCTGAGTTTGAATTTGCAATTGGAAATTGTTTATACCAATATCTATGCATATTTGGTTTTCTACCTGCTGTGCTTAGGCGATACGAGGGGTGACAACCCTCGTATCTAAGATTTAGGGGATTTATACAAGGAACCTAGGGGTAAACCTAATCTCCTGTAACCGTGGGTAGAAGGATGCGATGGAACTGGAAACGGTTCATCGCAGGGATTGATTTGGAATCCTCGTACCACCTATCCCATCCTTGTAAGGCAGAGATAGCTCCCGATAAATGCGGTGGCTCATCGAGAGAGTGTATGATGTCCCTTCCACAAAACCATAGCTAGATGTTTAGACAACGCCTAGTTGATAGCATGTTTTACGACACACGAGCGAAACTGAAGTCCTAGAATCCCTTTTAAAGATCTCGGCATGCTCCATTCTTCCTCTGTGTGACGTCGTTCTAGAGTTTAGTCCACCGAAAACCCTCACAATCGAAACCTTTAGATTTTACTTCCAAACAAATTTCAACCACTGAACAAATCAGTACTCGAATCTCATTCCCTGTGGGATTGATAATCTTTTATTACTTGATGACATCCATGCACTTACGGGCATTGAGCACGAGCGCGAGCTTTAAGTCCACGACAGTCTCCGTCAAGAGATTTGAGGTCGCATTCGCGTGCATCAAGTTTTTGGCATCGTTGCCGGGGACTGATCGATTCGATATCGAATCGAGAAGTGGAAAAATTGGATCGGACTTAGGATTAGATTTATTTACTTGTTTAATTTTCTTTCTAGTTTGCTTTATTTATTTTAGTTTTACTTCGTTTCAGTTACGTATTGCTAAAAAATGAGATTTTATGAAATGTTAATTAGCTAGATTTATTTATTTCCTTTTTCTTGGTATTAGGCAAAAACTCCTCACTTTTCTCCTTAACTAAAACTTTGGTTCCACCCTCCAAGCTATCTATTGTATATGATTTTGTAATCCACTCTCACAGCCCGCTCGACCCTTGAAAGATTACATAGTGCCTAGACGAAAAGCCCGGGACTCCTGCATAGATATTCCTCGAATTCAGGCCATGAGATGGGAAATATACCTTGCATTAATTGCTCTTATTCAAGAAAAGCAGTTTGGAGGGGCTTGTTGGTGTAATCGGCCCAGGTCACAATTGACCAGGACTCGAGCTTGGCTCGAGAGATGTTTTGATGTTCGACAAAAACATATGACAATGTAATTGTCATGGGAAAGTCCAAGTCTTAGGAACTTGGCATGGAAAGTCCAAGTGGGACACTTGGCATTTGGGAAAGTCCAAGCATGGGTCTTGGCAATGTAAAGTCCAAGCATGGGTCTTGGCAAAGTAAAGTCCAAGCATGGGTCTTGGCATGGAAAGTTCAACATGGGTTGGCAAGGGAAAGTCCAAGCTTGAGTCTTGGCATTTGAGAAGTTCAAGGGGTTTGATATTGGCGGCGTAAAGTCCAAGGGTGAAGTCTTGGCAGCATAAGTCCAATGGTTGGCGACGTAAAGTCCAAGCGGAGTCTTGGTGGCGTAAGTCCAATGTGCCTTGGCGGTGTATACACCGTTAGCATGACATGGCCGATGGAAGCACCTGAAGGCTAGCGCGATGGATGAACAAGTCATGGATGACTTGGAGGGATCCGAGAGGCATGAGGCTGATGGAGGTGGCTAGAAGGCTTAGGTCTAGGCTAAGGGTGGTCTAGCAAGTATGGGGGAACAATACTTGGGCTAAAACCTCATGTTTGAGGTGTGTTAGTTGACTGGTGCCATGTGACAGTCGACTGGCCTGAGTCAACTAGGGTTTGACTATGGGAATTGACCTAGCGATTGGTGCGGAGGAGGGATCGGCCCGATTGGTCTAACGATCTGATCGATCGTATGATCGGATCGGGTGCTCGAGTTTTTGTGCATTGAGTGGAGTCTCACTCGACCGCTATGGTCAGCAGTCGAGTGATGGCTTGATCAGTCGACTGATGGATATGACCAGTTGACTGATGATGGATCCATTGGATTTTTCCAGCATGGATCTAGCCGTTGTCTCACGACAACAGTGGAAACAGTCGACTAATGGTCCCGAGCAGTCGAATGATCGACTTTTTCCAGCACAGGTTGAAGCTATAAAAGGATCTCGTGATGGAGGAAAAAGAACCGGTTCTTGAGGGCATTTGGGGCGATTTGCTGCTGCAAATCAGGGTTTTCAAGTTCTTTTCAAGCAACCAAGTGATCAAGCATTCAAAGAGCAATTGTAAAGTAGTTTTCTTTACTTGTATTGTATTTCATTGTTGTAATTGCTTGTATCTATTTCTTATTGTTGTAAGAATAGTTTGTAAGAGGTTTCTCCGCCTCCGGCTTATGTCGAGAAGGAGTATTTGTCGTTAGTGATTGCATTGGCATCGCTAGAGCTCTTTAGAGCTCGATCCGTGGAGTAGGAATCGTTTCGGTTCCGAACCACGTTAAATATTTGTGTATTAGTGTGTTTGATTGTCTATTTCATTATTGCTTTTATTATCATTATTCCGCTGCGCTAAAAAAATTTGTAGACTTAATCACGAATGAATTCCATCATCGGTACTAGCATGCACTATTCACCCCCCCTCTAGCTTCCAACGATCCCCTACAAGTGGTATCAGAGCGAGGCCTCTCTTCAAGGTTTAACAACTAAGGGAGCATGCTAGAGGGTGAAGAGGGAAGTCCAAGAACAATTAGGATGGGACATCAACACACCGATGCCCTACACCCTATATGGACGAGAAGGCTTCAATTCTTGGAAGAGAAGAATTGAGGGTTTTTAATGATGAGAGAATTTGAGGAATGGTCCTTATTGATGGAAGGATTTGAGTATCCAAGAGGACCAAAAGGTGGTTTCCTCAAGAAGAAGAAATGGAGTGAAGATCAACTCCAAAGATTCGAGAAAAACAAAGAAGGTAATCAAATTCATTTTTGATTTAATTCCTAATGACTTCTTGTGTAGCCTAGGTGAGTTCATGGATGCTAAAGAGCTTTGGAGCAATTTGGCCAAGCTCTATGAAGGTCCATCACCGGTCCAAGAGGAAGGGACCGAAGAGGCAAGCACATCTTCCTCACAAGGAAGTGAGGACTTGGAGGTTGAGAGACCATCAACATCCAAGGAGAAAGAGGAAGTAGAATCGGAGGAGACCTCCACCTCTAGGATTGAGGGGGAGGAGACTAGAGCATCCTCAACACCGGAGCAACAAGAGGAGCCATCCACATCCGATCGAGAGGAAGAGAAAGCTCAAGAAACTCTCACCGCCGAACTAGGTAACTCAAGCAATTTGGTTTTAAGTAAAAAACATATAATTTGCTTTGAGTGTAGGGAAAGTGGGCATTACAAGAGTGTTAGGGCAATCTCTTGCCGTAATATGGTTTTGATGGTGTGGCAAAGGGTTTAAGTTAGTTTGATATGTTGATTTGATATGTGCGTTGAAGTCGTGCAGGACTTAGTAATTCGCACATGGAGCCATGGCGAGTTTCACATCTCATGACTTGTGCCTTGAGTCGGTGAAGGATAGCTTTGCGGAAGTAGTGCGCTTGGAGCATCTGAGGGACCGCCGAACGAGGAGCTTGGAGTGAAGCCGGAGGAAGTAGACTTCGAGGCAAGAGACGCGAAGGAGCATTGCAGAGCCGTGCGCCTGATGCTGCCGAGGGACGTGGCCGTGAACGAAGAGAACTTCGAAGGCGAGGGACTCCGAGGGATGAGAGTGAGCGATTGTAACCCGGGAAGGGTAGCTCTTAGGTGAAACTTGGCCATTTGGCCAAGTGTCGGATGGGTTTTTCCCGACACGGTCATTGCCATGTCATGGCGGTCGCTCTAAGTCGATGGTTCGATCGATGGTCTAATATGGTGAATCAAGTTGATCGATCAGCCGATGATGGGCGATCGGTGATGTGATCGATCGGACAAGGGACGATCGGCCCGATGTCACTATCTGCAGACGCAGAATGGAGTCGACCTGCGTTGAGGACTCGGTGGTTGACATCGATCGGTGATGGGTGCCATCGATCGGTGATGCGATCTGGATTGGATAGTATCCAACGTGGAAAGCGGCCGTTATTGGGCAACGGCTACATCACCAGTCGACTGATGGGTTCCATCAGTCGACTGCTCCTGTGTCAACGGGAAGAAACCCTCTTCCTCTATAAAAAGGAAGGGGGTAAGGCTTTGGGAGGCTAATGCTTACACTCTAACACTCTCCCAAAGTTCCCTAAAGCTTTCCATCCTCTTACCCAAGCTTATTTTCATTATATTTGTAAGAGGAGTGTTGTTGTAAAGAGGTTACCTCCACCTAGCTTTGTGCAAAGGAGAGATCTAGTGGATAGATTGCGGAGTGATTCACCGTGGACGAATCGGACTGTGGATTAGCGGCGTAGCCGTGAACCAAGTTACATCTCCGTGTTTGTATTGTCTTTGTTTTATTTCAATTTGCTTGTCTTAGTTTATTGCTTCCGCTTGCGCTAACGTTTTCGTAGATGAGCAAAATACGACATCCAACGAAGGAGGGCTATTCACCCCCCTCTAGCCGGCCAATCGATCCCCAACAAGTGGTATCAGAGCCAAGGAAAGCTTGTCGAGGACTAATCGCCACAACAAGCAAATTTTCAAAATGGCCGGCTCAAATATCCATCCACCGAAGTTCGACGGCGAATTCTCTTGGTGGAAAAAGAGAATGGAGGTATTCTTCGAAACCGACTTTGAAATCCTTTTAATAATGGAAAACGGTTTCGAGTTGCCTAGGAACGAGGATGGGGAGCCATTGGAGAAATAGAAGTGGAGCAAAAGGCAAAGAGAAGAATACTTGGCAAATTCAAAGGCCAAGCACCACCTATACAATGTCCTCCCTCAACAAGAAGTCAATAGGATAGGAGAGTGTGCTAGCACCAAGGAAATGTAAGAGAAACTAATAGAAATCCATGAAGGCACATCCGAGGCAAAGCTAGCAAGGAGAGACGTTCTTCGCTCCCAACTATCAAATATTAAGCTTGAAAAGGGAGAAAAGGTAACTTCCCTACATTCTAGATTTAAAAAAATATTAATTGGGCTAACAAGTGTAGGTGAGAAGCTATCAAACCGGGATATGGTAATGAAGGTCATAGATGCCTTTCCCCGGTCCTCAAGATGGAGCTCCATGGTGGACTCATTTTATATCTCCAAGAACTTAGAAGTAAGTACCTTGGAGGAATTCTTCTCAACAATGGAGCTTCATGAGACAAGGCTTGAAGGTATACAAGAAGAGCCTAGAGTCCAAAATTCACGGGGAGTAGCCTTGATGGCAAACAAGGGGAAGAAGAAGATGGAAGTTCCCTCCTCATCCGATGAAGCCTCTACCTCCTCCATGGATAGCACGGAAGAAGCCTACATGGTAAGGAAGGTAAGGCGTGCATTTAAGAATCTTAGATTTGATAAATCTCATGATAGGAATAGAAGACCAAGGGGGAAGGTCTTATGCTATAATTGCCAAGGAGAGGGACATATAAGGGATAATTGTCCCCTCCTAAACAAGAGCAAGAAAGAAGAAAAGAGGAAGAAGAAGGGGAGCAAGAAAAAGGAAGAAGAAAAGAAGGCAAAAGGAAAAGGGAAGGCCATGGCACTCAAAGCCAAGACATGGGATGACGTTGCTTCCGCCTCCTCATCTGAAGAAGAAGAGCATGTCTACTCCAACCTAGCACTAATGGCTCTTCATGACTCGGATTGCTCCTCCTCCTCAAATGAAGAATCAAGCTCAAGTGGGGAGAGCTCAAATGAAGGGGGAGCTTCTACATCCTCCTCATCCGAAGAAGAAGAAGAGGATATGGAAACTATGGTAACGAAAGTCTCTCCTAACAAAATAGTTTCCATAATTTCTAGTTTAACTAAGGACTTATTTGGAATGAAGAAGAAAAATAAGAGCATGCTAGATAAAATTAAGGCATTGGAAAATAAGCTAGAAAATGCATGCTTAAATGAAAATGTTTCTTCTTGCCATGATGATGCATGCTCACATGATAAGTATGTGCCATTAGATGTTAGTGATGCATGTATAAATGAAAATAGGGCATTAAGGGAAAAGGTAGATTATTTAACCAAAGCCCTAGAGAAATTCACAATTGGCTCCAACACATTAAATATGATCATAGGGAGCCAAAGAGCAAGTTTTAACAAAAAAGGCCTAGGATATAAGGAAAAGAAAATTGAAAAGGCCTATAAATGCCTTATTGCTAGGGGACAAGATAAAAAGAAAGTAATAGCTAGAAAATGGATCCCCAAGGAATATTTAGTGAACCCAATAGGAAAGAATTTATTTTGGGTTCCAAAATCCATCCTTAAGGGTTAGAAAACCCCTAGGGTAGTCAACCACATGGACCTAACCTATATCATATTTTGGTTGACTTAGGATGACGGGACAACATTTTTTAGATAGTGTTGGGTGATGATAACGTACCCATAAATAGATAATAATACTTAAATCATGATGATTGATGTAATTCCTATGTATATTTACAATCATGATTTATGTTTTTGAAATTTGGGATGTTATCATAAGAAATAGGTTTGAATCATGCTTTAGGTAATACTTTGTTTATTAGCATCATATAATACCTAATGCATGACTATTATTTGATGAATACATGAGTTTCATGATCATAATGTAGAATTCATTCATATGTGCCTTTATGATCATGAGGATTATTAGGTTGATACTTAACCTTGATAGAATTGCATGAATATATTGGTTAAGTATGCAAAAATACCCCCTAGGATGCATCTCACACTCACCATAGGCTACCTTGATTGAAAACTTAGCATGAGTGAGATTTTAGGATGATACAAATGTCCACTAATGTCTATGGCATTTAGATGGTCATTTAAAGTATCAAAATAGCAATAATAGACCAATCATGGGGAAGGCTTATGTTTAATTCATAGACATATTGCCCAAAGATCATGGTTGGATATTTCATATGTTTTCAAAACAATTTCTTACTTTAAAATATATGTATTCATGTTTTGAAACAATTGGATGCAAGACTAGGTGTTAAAATGGATACTCTTATGATCAAAAACCTAGTAGTTTTTAAAGCCTTTAGAATTTTGGCAAATCTCGGAAAATATAATGATTTTTCTTGAAAAACTAATTTTCACTGATAGATATACTTAAAAGAAATGTGTTACCCAAATTTCATGATTTTTTGAATTTTTTAGAATTTTTAATGCATTTCTGAAATTCGGTCTGAAAATCAGAAAATCCCGAAATTCACGTGCGGTCAGTATCTGAATCGATCATTGATAGCTGAATATCAGACCAGTAAAGGCTAAATTCTGATTTTTAAATCAACTTGTGGTATTTTCTTTCTTTTAGACTTGATGCCATGTGTTTTTAACTTAGTGATAATCTTTTTGATGGTGTCAAAGGGGGAGAAAATATTATGTTTAAAGTTAATTATAAAAGGGGGAGAAATTTATGATAGGGAGAAATTTACATAGAGAGTTTCATGGATTAAGGGGGAGTTGCATGTTGCTATATCATGATTACGTTTACATGCTTTCTTTCCTTAAAATTTATATCAAATGTTTTTACCTAACTTAAACGGATTGCCACACATCAAAAAGGGGGAGATTGTTAGGGCAATCTCTTGCCGTAATATGGTTTTGATGGTGTGGCAAAGGGTTTAAGTTAGTTTGATATGTTGATTTGATATGTGCGTTGAAGTCGTGCAGGACTTAGTAATTCACACATGGAGCCATGGCGAGTTTCACATCTCATGACTCGTGCCTTGAGTTGGTGAAGGATAGCTTTGCGGAAGTCGTGCGCTTGGAGCATCCGAGGGACCGCCGGACGAGGAGCTTGGAGTGAAGCCGGAGGAAGTAGACTTCGAGGCAAGAGACGCGAAGGAGCATTGCGAGCCGCGTGCTGATCTTTGCCAAGGGGCGTGGCGCGAAACGAAGAGAACTTCAGCGAGGGACTCAGGGATGAGTGGCGATTGTAACCCGGGAAGGGTAGCTCTTAGGTGAAACTTGGCCATTTGGCCAAGTGTCGGATGGGTTTTCGACACGATCAGCCATGTCATGGCGGTCGCGCTAAGTCGATGGTTCGATCGACCGGTCTAATATCATTGAATCAAGTTGATCGGCCGATTGCCCGATGGGCGGTCGGTGTTGATCGGCGACCAAGGGACGGCCGATCGATGTCACTGCATGCGCACGCGAGAATGGAGTCGACCTCGTTGAGGACTCGATCGTGGTTGACATCGATCGATGGGTGCCATCGATCGATTGATGCGATCTGGATTGGATAATATCCAAGCGTGGAAGCGTTATTGGGCTCGGTGATGGGTGCCATCGACTGTGTCAGGAAGAAACCCTCTTCCTCTATCAAAAGGAAGGGGGTAAGGCTTTGGGAGGCTAATGCTTACACTCTAACACTCTCCCAAAGTTCCCTAAAGCTTTCCATCCTCTTACCCAAGCTTATTTTCATTATATTTGTAAGAGGAGTGTTGTTGTAAAGAGGTTACCTCCACCTAGCTTTGTGCAAAGGAGAGATCTAGTGGATAGATTGCGGAGTGATTCACCGTGGACGAATCGGACCGTGGATTAGCGGCGTAGCCGTGAACCACGTTACATCTCCGTGTTTGTATTGTCTTTGTTTTATTTCAATTTGCTTGTCTTAGTTTATTTCTTCCGCTTGCGCTAACGTTTTCGTAGACGAGCAAAATACGACATCCAACGAACGAGGGCTATTCACCCCCCTCTAGCCGGCCAATCGATCCCCAACAAAGAGTAAGTTCCCAAAGAAAGTCAAGAAGACTCTCCGACACCAAGACCTCAAGAAAAATCAAAAGACGTCGGTGTCCCCACTAAAAGAAGCAAAGAGCACATCATTTGCTTCAAGTGTCAACAACCGGGGCATTTTAGGAATCAATGCCCTAGGGGGAGCAAGAGAGTCAAAGAGGGAGCATCACAAGTAGGGGGAGCTAAGGCTAACCCTAAGGTATATTTTGATAATGTACCTTCTAGATTTAAAAGTCAAAAGTATGCTAGGAATTTTAATTATCTTGCAATTTATGAAAAGCATGCTAATAGGAACAAGTACTTTTGTTTAGGAGCTAAGAATTTTCATTTTGAAAATAAGGAGAAATTGGGACTAATGTCCCTAAAAATAATTTATCTAATGACAAACCTATGCCAAATAACTCAAGACTAACTCTACCTAGGGAGACAATTAGAAAGGTGCAAGAACACCTAGGTCTCAACCCTAAATGGACTAGGCATATGCCTAGGAAGTGTCATGCCCAAAAATCTAATCAAAAATCAATTGGGCAATTAGAATTAGGAAATCAAGCTTTGAGGTCAAGGCTTGAGAAATTAGAAAAGACCCTCAATAAGATGCAAAATCAATTTCAAGGGTCTAATAGCCAAAGTCAAGGGTTTAGGACTCAAAGTCAACACCTAGGGCCAAAGAGAGAAAAGTCAACCAAAGGCAAGAAGGGTTTGGGTCACAAACCTAAGCCTAAGGTGGCTATCATAGTGTTCCATTCTATTATGGAACACAAATTAGGTCTAGGAAGACCAAGGTCAATAAAGAAGTCATCCCTAAGGTTGACCAAGGTTTGTGTCTAGTGGCTAGGGTTTCTAGGAAAGCTAGGGTGGCTGTAGGGATGTATACTGAAAAGTCTATCTTTTGTATGAACATCTTTATTTTGAAATAAGAATCACATGATCATTGTTTGCATATTTTTATGGTTATGAAATATTGTCTAATACTTTACATTGTAGATAACATGGTGTGTAGTGTCACACAGGAGATCATGTTATCGGCCCCTTGAAAAGTATAAGTAAAGGCTCACAACCGAGATGACTTTGGACAAACATTGGAATGGTTGTAGTGTGATTTGGTATTGGTTTGTCTTGACCATAGAATCACACTAGTGCACTTTGTGTGTATTGAGCAGGACCGACTTAGAGGTGATTCGATTTATTGCTGACTACATAATCGAATCGGACCTCAGATATTATTTAGTACATGCTCTTAATCCCAATATAATAACGAGCACATATACTTAGTACTCATCTCTTTGATTTACCAATGGGCGAGATTTATAGATTAAATCGATAGGCTCGGTAAGTTGGGAGATGATATTATTTATATGGTGTGCCATTGATTATAGGAGGAAACCGTGTCCTATATACTAGGATGATGATGTCCCCTTGAGGAGCTCATAAGGTTCATCATGTAAACCCTGCAGGTGGACTTGGTCCGGCATGATGAAAAGGTTGAGTGGTACTACTCAAGGAGTTAGATGTTGATTAATTAATGGTCAGTAAATTAATTAATCGACGGACATTCGAGATCTTAAAAACAGGGAGAAAATGTACAAATAATATATGGAGCCCATATTATCATATGGGGGTTGGTGAGGTAGATCAATGATGAACCTTTAGTGGATTGGATCATCATTAGTGGATCGAACTTTATGTGGGCTTGATCCATAGGTGGCAAAGACCCAACTCCTTCTCATGGTCCCTAATGTAGCCTATTAACACCTCATGATGCTTAGATCCAATGGATAGACACAAAACTCTAAGATCCATAGGTAGAGATTAAATCTCTAAGATCCGACGGTCGAGATTAAATCTCTAGATCCGAAGGTTGAGATTAAATCCCTAGAACCAATGGATGAGATTAATTCATGACTTATCCCTAACTCTATAAAAGGATGGCATGAGAGTTGGCGTGAACTACATTGAAGGAGAGCTAGGGTTTGGCCGACAAGAAGGAATCCTAGTTGAGATAGGATTAGGATTAGGGTTTGGAGGCAAGGGTGGCACCAAATAAGGAAGGTATTCTTCTCTTCTTCTTCCTCTTTTGGCCAACGTCCAGCACCTCTCCAGCCTCTTTTCCAGCCTTGGTCAGCTCCCAAAATTCCCCTTCTCCTTCTCCTTAGGTGGTGGAAACAAGATATAGGGCTTCCCTTGGTGTCTTGGTTGTTTTCCACCATCTTCTCCTTCACCTAGTTGGCCGGCGGCAAGGATAGTTTTAGTTCCTTGTTGGTTGTTTCTAGAGAGGAGAAAAACCTTGTTTCTACTCTTCCTCTTGCTTTGGAAGAGCAAGGAAGGAAGATTTGTGATCTAGGAGCTTTGACTTTTGGTAGATTGTCGCCCACACGACGTCCAAAAGGAGGAAGGTCATACATTAGAAGATCGAGAGGTATACCTATTCTACTTTCTTCTTTTGTTTGTTGTTTGTTTTTGTTTTTCAATTATAAGCATGTTATAAATATGTAAATGGCTAAATAATACTTGGATCCCGAGCATAAACACAAAAATCGACGATCTGGACATCGTCTATTCCACGGCTACTCGTAGAATAGAGGATGGTCGCTTGAACAACTAGTTTGTTCAAGTGACCTCTCTAAACGAATAGCACAATGACGACTTGGTGGTTTGGGCAATCCCTTTTGTCTAGGATTAAATTTTTTTAATCTGGGGACATCGAAGGGATCACCATGGTCAAGCTACCGAGGTGAAGTGGGAAGCGAAGTTTCCCCTCACGGACTCGATAAGCAAAACCCTTCAATTGGTATCAGAACCAAGGTTTCCGGCTTTGTGTGTTTAGGATTCGATTAATTTTTATGCACTTTTTCATATATTATATGTGCCGGATAATAGTAGGATATGCGTAGTTTAACTCTTTGGTTGCAGGCATAAGATCCGACTATTATGGCCATATGTGTATGTGATTGTATGTGTGTAAATATTTATTTTGTTGAATCCTCGGGGTTGACGAGGCTAGTATTTAGTTTTTGTAAATTAAATACGCCATTGTTTAGCCGCTCTTTATTTTATTTTACTTTCGATCTAGGTTTCATGTACACTCCCTCGTGGAGTATAGGATCGATGGATGTAAAATAAAATAGGTTTTAGTCTCGGCTCGGATCTCCGTATGGCTCGTACATGGCGTAGGAGGAGCGGACAAGATGGTGATGAGACGGGAGTCATATTAAAGACAAAAGCCATAATAGTTGGAAAATAATTTATTTTTCATATTTATTGCTTTTTGTTTGATATGCATGTCGTAGGCTAGGAAAATTCCTCAATTTCAAATTACTAAGTGGGAGAGGGAATTTTTTAAAAAATTTCCACGGCCTTCATTACGATTTGACATGTGATGTAAACAAACTTGTGCATCGGCTCTGAGTGCCTTCCTCCCCATCGGATGAGTTTGTTTGCGGATCATAAGGTCGAACATGGTTATAGGAAATTATTAAGGAGCGTGTGTACTTGCCCATCATAAGGCACATAACCCGAGATAATTATCTTGGTACCAAGTAATGGTGAACACTTAGATACAAATATAAGTATCCTCCCCATCGGAGTCACTGCTTTTATTTGTAGGGCCAAAGAAGAACCAACTATTAATTTTACTTGTCAAAAAGTTAGGTTGACAAGATAGTAAAATTAATGGGTAAAACCTCCTCTTACAAATGTAGAATTCGTATACGTCCACACTATCGTGGCATATGATATTCTCGGTGTTTTGAGGTGTTGGTTGATTTTGAAATTTTATTGTTTAAGGAATCAATAATTTTGTGAAATCTACAGTAATGATCTATGTTATTCTTAGGATTTTCAAAATTGACTTTCAGTCCACTTACTATGATACTAAAAGAAATAAACTTACTGTACCCAAATTATGATGATTGGAAAAGAATCTAGATATTGTCTTATCTGCTAAGGAGTACAAGTTTACACTCTTCGAAGAGTGTCCTCAAGCCATAGTTGCTCAAAAAGGTTTCTACTTCTAAATCGAAAGGCAAGAAGAAGGAGAAACAAGGTGGAGCAAAGGTGGTGGGAGGATCTCAGGGAGAAGTGAAGAAGCTGAAAGGCAAGTACTTCACTTGCAAGCATGATGGACATTGGAAGAAGGATTGTCCCAGTCCGAAACAGAACAAAGATATATCCTTTGGACTAGTCGTTGAAACATGATTAGCGGTGTTATCTACCGGCACCTGGTGTGTAGATACGGGAGCCACTAATCATGTCTACAACACTTTGCAGGGGTTCCAGGAAACCCGACGACTAGCTAAAGGGGAAATTACCATTTACTTGGGCAATGCCACGAAGGTGGCGGCTGTTGCAGTGGGAGATGTTCATTTATCTTTTGAGAAAAATAAACTTTTGGTTCTTAAGAATTGCCTTTATGTACCCTTATTTAGAAAGAATTTATTTTCAGTTTCTAAATTGTTTATGGATGGATATTCTATTTCTTTTAATGACAGAGTTGTTATAAGAAGGAATATGGACATTATCTGTTCGGGTGCATTGATAGGAAATTTGTACACACTTGAACCAAAACCTCCCACGATGCAAATTGAAGTTAATAACTCATCTTCTAATTCCAATAAGAGAAAAGAACCTTCGAAGATGAACCAAACATATCTTTGGCATCTTAGGTTTGGTCACATTAACCTAAGCAGAATTCAAAGGTTGATAGCTGATGGACCTTTGGGTTCATTAGTGGTGGAGGATCTCCCAACCTGTGAATCTTGCTTAGAGGGTAAGATGACCAAGAGGCCTTTTAAGGCCAAGGGGTATAGGGCCAAAGATGTGTTAGAATTGGTTCATTCTGATTTGTGTAGTCCTATGTCTATCCAGGCTAGAGGTGGTTTTGAGTATTTCGTCTCTTTTATAGACGATTACTCAAGATATGGATACATTTACCTGATGCGCCGCAGGTCTGAATGCTTTGACAAGTTCAAAGAATTCAAGGCTGATGTGGAGAAACGTCAAGGTAAAAGTATCAAGACACTACGATCTGATCGTGGCAGTGAGTACCTCTTGGGAGAGTTTAGGAACTACTTATTAGAGGCTGGGATTCAATCCCAATTGACTGCACCTGGCACACCCTAGCAGAACGGTGTAGCAGAGCGAAGGAATAGGACTCTTATGGAGATGGTTAGATCGATGATGAGTTATTCTGACTTTCCAGATTCGTTCTGGGGATATGCTCTAGATACGACAGTGTACATTCTGAACTTGGTTCCATCTAAATCAGTGCCTTCTACTCCCACAGAGTTGTGGACTGGGCGAAAGCCTAGTCTAAAACATATTCGGATATGGGAGAGTCCAGCACATGTGCTGAAGGCAGATGCTGGTAAGTTGGAACCTTGTACAGAAGTGCGCTTGTTCGTTGGCTATCCGAGAGGAACGAAGGGTGGATTGTTTTATCGTCCTAGAGATCAGAGGGTGATCGTTAGCACGAATGCTAGATTTCTAGAGGAAGACTATATGATGAACCACAAGCCCAAGAGTAAAATTATTCTGGAGGAATTAAAAGGGGAAGTCACTTCTTTAGTACCACCGGTACAAGAGGATATACCACATGTCACTGCACCGCGTGTCACAGAGGATACACAGGTGATACCTCATCATAGTGGGAGGGTTGTGAGACAGCCTGACAGATTCATGTTCTTGGAAGAATCTTCTAATTTGGTCCCTGGCGAACATGAACCGGATCCCTGGACATATGACGAGGCAATCCAAGATAAAGATGCAGTATCTTGGCAAAGTGCAATGAATGCTGAGATTGAATCTATGGATTCAAATCAGGTATGGGAGCTAGTAGAACCATCCGATGGTGTAAAAACCATTGGATGCAAGTGGATCTACAAGATAAAGAGAGGAATAGATGGTAAGGTTGAGACCTTCAAAGTGAGGCTTGTTGCGAAGGGGTATACTCAGAAAGAGGGTATCGATTATGAGGAGACCTTTTCGCCGGTAGCCATGCTTAAGTCTATCAGGATTCTCTTATGCATAGCAGCTCATATGGATTATGAGGTGTGGCAGATGGATGTCAAGACAACTTTCCTTAATGGAAGTTTTGAGGAAAACATCTATATGAAGCAACCAGAGGGATTCATTGCTAAGGGCAAAGAGCATCTTGCATGTAAGCTTAATCGGTCCATTTATGGATTGAAGCAAGCTTCGAGGTCTTGGAACATCCGCTTTGAGGAGGTAATCCAGTCTTATGGATTTATTCAAAGTCCGGATGAGTCTTGTGTATACAAGAGATGTGACAGAAACGTAGTGGTATTTCTTGTACTATACGTAGATGGCATTTTGGTGATTGGCAACAATATCAAGGTGTTATCGGACTTAAGGGTATGGTTGTTCAAACAGTTTGATATGAAGGACTTGGGAGAAGTGGGACACATCCTTGGGATCAAGGTTATCATGCTTATCCCAAACTTCATACATAGACACGATAATGGATCCTTTTAGCATGCAAAACTCCAAGAAAGGTTTTCTACCTTTCAGGCATGGAGTTCCTTTATCTAAGGAGATGTGTCCTAGATCATCTGAGATAGAGGAGATAAAGGCGGTTCCTTATGCTTCGGCAGTAGGAAGCCTCATGTATGCGATGCTATGCACGAGACCAGATATCTGCTATGTCGTCGACATGGTCAGCAGATATCAGAGTAATCTAGGATAGGGACATTGGACTGCGGTAAAGCATATATTGAAGTACCTGAGAAGGACTAGGGATTATATGCTGGTTTACCGGGCAGACAAATTACTCCCTGTGGGTTACACGGATTCCGACTTCCAATCTGATAGGGATAACAGTAAGTCTACCTCAGGTTTTGTGTTTACTTTGGGAGGTGGAGCCATTGTATGGAGGAGTGTCAAGCAGAAGTGTGTGGCAGACTCCACCATAGAAGCTGAGTATGTGGCGGCCTCTGAGGCGGCCAAAGAAGTTGTATGGCTCAGGAACTTCCTAATGGACTTGGATGTGATTCCTGGTTTGCCTAGAACTATCACAATTTATTGTGATAATAGTGGTGCAGTTTCAAACTCGAAGGAACCATGAGCCCATAAGGCTAGTAAACAGATAGAGTGCAAGTACCACCTGATACGAGAAATCGTAAAGAGAGGAGAAGTTGCTGTGGCCAAGATTGCATCGGAGGATAACCTGGCAGATCCTTTCACTAAGGCCCTTCCGGCGAGAGCTTTTGATAGGCATGTGGAGGGAATGGGGATCAGATGTATGGCAGTTTGAAGACAGCATAGTCTTTTAGTATAAGTGGGAGATTGTAGGGATGTATACTGAAAAGTCTATCTTTTGTATGAACATCTTTATTTTGAAATAAGAATCACATGATCATTGTTTGTATATTTTTATGGTAATGCAATATTGTCTAATACTTTACATTGTAGATAACATGGTGTGTAGTGTCACACAGGAGATCATGTTATCGGCCCCTTGAAAAGTATAAGTAAAGGCTCACAACCGAGATGGCTTTGGACAAACATCGGAATGGTTGTAGTGTGATTTGGTATTGGTTTGTCTTGACCATAGAATCACACTAGTGCACTTTGTGTGTATTGAGCAGGACCGACTTAGAGGTGATTCGATTTATTGCTGACTACATAATCGAATCGGACCTCAGATATTATTTAGTACATGCTCTTAATCCCAATATAATAACGGGCACATATACTTAGTACTCATCTCTTTGATTTACCAATGGGCGAGATTTA
Source organism: Wurfbainia villosa (assembly GCA_025175895.1). Taxonomy (NCBI): domain Eukaryota; kingdom Viridiplantae; phylum Streptophyta; class Magnoliopsida; order Zingiberales; family Zingiberaceae; genus Wurfbainia; species Wurfbainia villosa. The sequence continues at coordinate 18,842,149 of CM046004.1, read as the reverse complement.
TAGATTAAATCGATAGACTCGGTAAGTTGGGAGATGATATTATTTATATGGTGTGTCGTTGATTATAGGAGGAAACCGTGTCCTATATATTAGGATGATGATGTCCCCTTGAGGAGCTCGTAAGGTTCATCATGTAAACCCTGCAGGTGCACTTGGTGCGGCATGATGAAAAGGTTGAGTGATACTACTCAAGGAGTTAGATGTTGATTAATTAATGGTCAGTAAATTAATTAATCGACGGACATTCGAGATCTTAAACATGGGGAGAAAATGTACAAATAATATATAGAGCCCATATTATCATATGGGGGTTGGTGAGGTAGATCAATGATGAACCTTTAGTGGATTGGATCGTCATTAGTGGATCGGACATTATGTGGGCTTGATCCATGGGTGGCCAAGACCCAACTCCTCCTCATGGTCCCTAATGTAGCCTATTAACACCTCATGATGCTTAGATCCAATGGATAGAAACAAAACTCTAAGATCCATAGGTAGAGATTAAATCTCTAAGATCCGACGGTTGAGATTAAATCTCTAGATCCGACGGCGGAGATTAAATCCCTAGAACCAATGGATGAGATTAATTCATGACTTATCCCTAACTCTATAAAAGGATGGCATGAGAGTTGGCGTGAACTACATTGAAGGAGAGCTAGGGTTTGGGCGGCAAGAAGGAATCCTAGTTGAGATAGGATTAGGATTAGGGTTTGGAGGCAAGGGTGGCACCAAATAAGGAAGGTATTCTTCTCTTCTTCTTCCTCTTTTGGCCAATGTCCAGCACCTCTCCAGCCTTGGCCAGTGCCCAAAAGCCCCCTTCTCCTTCTCCTTAGGTTGTGGAAACAAGATATAGGGCTTCCCTTGGTGTCTTGGTTGTTTTCCACCATCTTCTCCTTCACCTAGTTGGCCGGCGGCAAGGATAGTTTTAGTTCCTTGTTGGTTGTTTCTAGAGAGGAGAAAAACCTTGTTTCTACTCTTCCTCTTGCTTTGGAAGAGCAAGGAAGGAAGATTTGTGATCTAGGAGCTTCGACTTTTGGTAGATCGTCGCCCACACGACGTCCAAAAGGAGGAAGGTCATACATTAGAAGATCGAAAGGTATACCTATTCTACTTTCTTCTTTTGTTTGTTGCTTGTTTTTGTTTTTCAATTATAAGCATGTTATAAATATGTAAATGGCTAAATAATACTTGGATCCCGAGCATAAACACAAAAACCGGCGATCCGAACATCATCTATTCCGCAGCTACTCGTAGAATACAGGATGGCCGCTTGAACAACTAGTTTGTTCAAGTGACCTCTCTAAACGATTAGCACGACGATGACTTGGTGGGTTGGGCAATCCCTTTTGTCTAGGATTAATTTTTTTTAATCCAGGGACATCGAACGGATCGCCATGGTCAAGCTACCGAGGTGAAGTGGGAAGCGAAGTTTCCCCTCACGGACTCGATAAGCAAAACCCTTCAGTGGCCACTAAGAAGGTTGCAAGGGGAGTTACCCCTAGAGTCAACCTAGGTAAGACCACAATGACCAAGGCTACCAAGCCTAGGAGGGTCATTAGGAAGGTATCTAGGGAGGTTATCCCTAAGGAATACCTAATTAACCCTAGGAGCTCAAATAGATTTTGGGTTCCTAAGAACGTGATTGATTCACGCTAGATGGGTCTAGGGTATGGCAACCTTGATTGGATGGGTAGTTAACTCAACCATGGCAAAGGTGACATTTTAGGTTATTTTCAAGGTTATGGATACCTTGGAAATAGGTTTAATTTTTAATCCTAAAAGATTTTAGGATGTGCCAATACATTTTTGGAATTATGAAAAGTCAATTGAATTGACACAATTTAGGATTAGAGGTTATAGTGTGTCATTTGTTTTTGGCACACTAGGGAGAAAAGTAATAATATGGAAAAATATACTTAATTATATCAAATGACAATTAATATTAAAATTTAGGTATAATTATACCTATACTTTTTATATGTCATGCTTTGTTTGTCATATAACATGCCATGACATCATGTCTATTTTTATCATTTATATGTCATAATCATGTTTTAGGATTAAGGATGAATGTCATGTGTTTTTAGATTATATCATATGCCATGACATCATGATCATTGGCCATGTTTAATTATTGCTATTATTATGCCATGATCATTTCATGCATTTAAATTGATTTAAGGACAATGACATGACTTGGAGTCTCATTTATAAGGGAATCAAGTAGGGTTGCCTTAGAAAAATGCATGAAACCCTAGATTAAATGAACCAAAACCCACATCTCACATTAAATTGACATGTATGTGTATGTTATACACCCTAGATACATGTGAGATGCTAGGATATGAGTTAAGTTCAAGGTATATAGTTTTTGCATCTAGATGAACTAAAACTCATCTAAAATCATTGGTGGATCATTGAGAAAGCTTGTGTACAAGTCATGTACATTGTGCCCAAGGAATATGATCCAAAATAAGGTTTTGAAAATATTTTAAAATCATTTTGAAAAACCTTGGTGAAGTCTATCTTTTGATAGCAATCACCATTGATGAGATTGATACAAAGTGAGCCAAAACTTAGAAGTTTTCTTCACTTTTGAGTTTTTATATCAATTTTAGTATTTTATGGGTAAAATAATTTTCAAATTTTTTCACCCATTGTATTGACTATAAGTAATATACGTATGAATTTTTACAATTTTTTGATATACGTAGAATTACTTATGATTTTCTAAATTTCGACTCTGATAATTGAAATTTGGAAATTTCAGTTATCAGTCGAAAGGCCTGGGTGGCAGTCGACTGATATGAGTGGTTGTCGAGTGGTAACTGACGGAGTCGACTGCCAATGCTGATTTCGAGAAAAACAAGGTTGTTTAGCCCATGTTCAGCTACGGTTAAGGTTCCTAACCACTTCTAACCCTAGGATATGCTTTGGGAAGCATTATAAAGGGTGAAAATCCATTGGATATGGATTAGGAGAGGTGTTAGGATAATGTATCAAATTTAAGGTGGGGAGAGTTCATGTTTGAACTTTTAACCTTATTTTTGATGGTTTAGAGTTCCTATTGGCTTAGGGACTTCCCAAGGACATTGTTGGTGCAATGGTCAAAGGGGAGCAAGCCTTTAGGGGGAGGTATCCATCTTGGGATGATGGATGTGTTTTCTTCTTGAAGGGGAGAAGTTATGAGGAGAATGTCGTCAATTGGAAAAATTGATGGGTTTTTGAGAGACCTAATTTGGAAATTAGGAGAGTGAATAGGATTGCCCCTCTTGAGTGATATGAGACTTATCACTAGGAAGATGGTAGACATCCTAGGTATGGTTGGACCAAGGGGGAGATTGTAAGATCTCATTGGGACATGAGACATTGACCTCCTTGGATAGATAACCTTTTTGATGTATGTCAAAAAGAGGGAGAAAGATAAGATTACCAATTTGGGATAATTGGTAAGGAGTTTTTGAGTTAGATGGTCTAACTCAAATGGTTTGTTTGGTTTTTGTCAAACATTAAAAAGGGGGAGATTGTTGGTGCAATCGCCCCTGGTCATGATTGACCAGGACTCGAGCTGGCTCGAGAGATGTTTTGATGTTCGACAAAAACATATGACAATGTAATTGTCATGGGAAAGTCCAAGTCTTAGGAACTTGGCATGGAAAGTCCAAGTGGGGCACTTGGCATTTGGGAAAGTCCAAGCATGGGTCTTGGCAATGTAAAGTCCAAGCATGGGTCTTGGCAAAGTAAAGTCCAAGCATGGGTCTTGGCATGGAAAGTCCAACATGGGTTGACAAGGGAAAGTCCAAGCTTGAGTCTTGGCATTTGAGAAGTCCAAGGGGTTTGATATTGGCGGTGTAAAGTCCAAGGGTAAAGTCTTGGCAGCATAAGTCCAATGGTTGGTGGCGTAAAGTCCAAGCGGAGTCTTGGTGGCGTAAGTCCAATGTGCCTTGGCGGTGTAGACATCGTTAGCATGATATGGCCGATGGAAGCACCTGAAGGCTAGCACGATGGATGAACAAGTCATGGATGACTTGGAGGGATCCGAGAGGCGTGAGGCTGATGGAGGTGGCTAGAAGGCTTAGGTCTAGGCTAAGGGTGGTCTAGCAAGTATGGGGGAACCATACTTGGGCTAAAACCTCATTTTTGAGGTGTGCGGTCGAGTGCCATGTAGCGATCGGCCTTTCAACTAGGGTTTGATGCAGAATTGACCTGTGATCATTGCGGAGGAGGGCGGTCGACTCGTTATCTAGCGATCGATTGATCGTATGATCACGGTGTGCTCGTTTTAGAGCACGCAGTGAGTCTCACTTTCGGCCGCTGCGGTCAGCGATCGGTGATGGCGATCGATCGGTGATGGGTATGACCAGTCGACTAATGATGGATCCGTTGGATTTTTTTAGTGTGGAACTAGCCGTTGTCTCACGACAACAGTAGAAATAGTTGACTAATGGTCACGAGCAATCGACTGATCGACTTTTTCCAGCACAGGTTGAAGCTATAAAAGGAGCTCGTGATGGAGGAAAAAGAACCGGTTCTTGAGGGCATTTGGGGTGATTTGCTACTGCAAATCAGGGTTTCCAAGTTCTTTTCAAGCAACCAAGCGATCAAGCATTCAAAGAGCAATTGTAAAGTAGTTTGCTTTACTTGCATTGTATTTCATTGTTGTAATTGCTTGTATCTATTTCTTATTGTTGTAAGAATAGTTTGTAAGAGGTTTCTCCGCCTCCGGCTTGTGTCGAGAAGGAGTATTTGTGGTTAGTGATTGCATTGGCATTGCTCGAGCTCTTCAGAGCTCGATCTGTGGAGTAGGAATCGTTTCGGTTCCGAACCACGTTAAATATTTGTGTATTGGTGTGTTTGATTGTGTCTATTTTGTTATTGCTTTTATTATCATTATTCTATTGCACTAATGAAATTTGTAGACTCAATCACGAACGAATTCCATCATCGGTACTAGCACGCACTATTCACCCCCCTCTAGCTTCCAACGATCCCCTACAGGGCTCAGATCGAGGAACCCTATCTACACCTTGAAGAGTTTCTGGCGTACTGTGGCACAGTGGAATATGAAGGAGTCTCTGCAGATGCCATTAGGCTCATTATGTTCCCATTTTCAGACACTTTTCTCAGTAAATTCTCCCCCCCCCCCCACCCCCACAAAACACCCTACCTTAGGGATAAGATCCTTTCATTTGATCAAAGGAAAGAAGAGACTCTGGGCGAGGCATGGAAGAGGCTACATGAACTGGTTATTCACTTCCCACACCATGGATTACAGGATTGGTTAATCCTCCATGCTTTTTATTTCGGGAAAACTAACTCGTCGAAAAAACTCTTCGACACAACCACGGGGGGTGTGTTGATGAGAAAAAGCACGAACGATGCATATCACATTATAGAGATGGTGGGGGGGACTCTCGAAATATGGGCGAACTGTAGGGAGTTGCTTCGGAGGCTCATTGGCTCCCATGTCCCCGGATTAAAATTTTCACTAATGAAAGAATTAATCCAGATGGGATGAGTTTCCTTAGCACAACCAATTCATCGTCGTGCTAACAACTTGAGTGATCGCTTGAACAAACTAGTTGTTCAAGCAACACAACTCTTCTAGTTGGTTAGCCGCGGAAGAGACGACGGACGGATCGCCGGTTTTTGTGTTTGTCTTCGGGGTCCATGATTATACAAAATATATACTAATTCACACTTGTATAATCAACACATAAAAGAACATGCTAAGATCAGAATATAAAGTTGTCAAACTTTTATACCTTACGATCTTCTACCGTATGTCCTATCCTCCTTGTGGACTACATGTGGGCGAAGATCCTCCACGAGTAGAAGCCTTCTAGATCACATTCTTCCCTTCCTTGTCTGCTGCGAACAAAGAGAAGAACCAACAAAACCTTTCCTTTCTAGAACCGGCCACCAAGCAAGGGAGTTTGATGCAACCGCCGGCCAAGGAACGAATGGATGAAGCGCCGGCCACCAATGCAAGGAGAACCGCCGGCCACCTTGGAGAGTATGAACGAGTGAACGTCGGACAACCTTGAAGAGAGGTTGCCGCCGGCCAAGGAATAAGAGAGGGACCAAGAGGATGGGCACCGGCCAAGTCTTGATGGAAGAAGATGGGCGCCGGCCACTTGTCCAAGAGTTGCTGCCCAAGCCAAAGCTTCCAAACCCTAGCCGCCCAACCTAAAACCCTAACTCCAAATGAACCAAAATTAATTACCTTGCCGCCCAACCTAAGCCCTCTATTTATAGAATTGGGCTTAAGCCTCCTTTAATCTCCACCATCGGATCTAGGGATTTAATCTCCACCGTCGGATCTAGGGTTTTATCCCAACCGTCGGATCTAGGGTTTTATCCCAACCGTCGGATCTAGGATTTCATCCCAACCTTCGGATCTAGGATTTCATTCCAACCGTCAGATCTAGGGTTTTATCCCAACCGTCGGATCTAGGGATTTAATCCCAACCGTCGATTCTAGGGTTTCATCCTAATCATCGGATCTAGGGATTTAATCCCAACCGTTGGTTCTAGGGTTTTTGTTTTACATCCTTGTATCTAGATTTCATGAGGATTATATTAGGCTACGATAGGGACCATAAGGAGGAGTTGGATCTTGGCCACCCGATGGATCGGAACCACACAAACTTGATCCATCAATGATGTTTCATTCCACTAGAGGATCATCATTGAACTACCTCACCAACCCCCATAAATTAATATGGGCTCCATATATTATTTGTACATTCATCTCCCCGTATTTAAGATATCGAATGCCTGTCAATTAATTGATTTACTGACCATCAATTAATTAACATCTAATTCCTTGAGTAGTACCACTCAACCTTATCATCATGTTGACTAAGTCAACCAGCTGGGTTTACATTATGAACCTTATGAGCTCCTCAAGGGGACATCATTAACCTAATATATAGGACACGGTTTCCTCCTATAATCAACGGCACACCATGTAAATAATATCATTTCCCAACTTACCGGGCATATTGATTTAATCCATCTAAATCTCACCCTCTGGTAAATCAAAGAAATAAATACTAAGTACATGTGCCCATTATTATATCGGGATTAAGAGCATGTACAACATAATATCCGAGGTCTGATTCAATTATGTAGTCATCAATTAATTGAATCACCTCTATGTCGGTCCTGCTCAATACACCTAAGTGTACTAGTGTAACTCTATGTTCAAGACAAAACAATACCAAGCTACACTACAACCATGCCAATGGTTTGTCCAAAACCATCTTGGTTGTGAGCCTTTACTTATATTTTACAAGGGACTGATAACATGATCTTCTGTGCCTCACCAAGCACCATGTTATCTACAATGTAAAATATTAGACAATATGCACACACATATAATAAATATATAAAGTGCAAACAATGATCATGTGATTCTTATTCCAAAATAAAATGTTCATACAAAAAGAGCTAGGCTTTCAGTATACATTCCAACAATCTCTCACTTATACTAAAAGACTATGCTGTCATCACACTGCCATACATCTGATCCCCATGTCCTCCACATGCCTATCAAACGCTTTCGCTGGAAGGGCCTTAGTGAATGGATCCGCCAGGTTATCCTCTGATGTAATCTTGGCGACAGCTACTTCTCCTCGCTTTACGATCTCTCGTATAAGGTGGTACTTGCGCTCTATGTGTTTACTCGCCTTATGGGCTCGTGGTTCCTTCGAGTTTGCAACTGCACCACTATTATCACAATAAATTGTGATAGTTCTGGGCAAACCAGGAATCACATCCAAGTCCATCAAGAAGTTCCTGAGCCATACAACTTCCTTGGCTGCCACATACTCAGCTTCCATGGTAGAGTCCACCACGCATTTCTGCTTGACACTCCTCCATACTATGGCTCCACCTCCAAAAGTAAACACAAACCCCGAGGTAGACTTACTCTTGTCCCTATCTGATTGGAAATCCGAATCCGTGTAACCCACAGGGACTAATTGATCTGCCAAACCAAAGATATAATCCCTAGTCCTTCTCAGGTACTTCAATATATGCTTTACCGCAGTCCAATGTCCCTGTCCAGGATTACTCTGATATCTGCTAACCATGCCCACGACAAAGCAGATATCCTGTCTCGTACATAGCATAGCATACATAAGGCTTCCTACTGCCGAAGCATAAGGAACCGCCTTCATGTCCTCTATCTCCTTTGATGTTTTGGGACACATCTCTTTAGATAAAGGAACTCCATGCCTAAAAGGTAGAAAACCTTTCTTGGAGTTCTGCATGCTAAAACGAGCAAGGATAGTGTCAATGTATGAAGCTTGAGATAAGCACAACATCCTTTTCTTGCGATCCCTTATAACTTTGATCCCAAGGATGTGTCCCACTTCTCCCAAGTCCTTCATGTCAAACTGTTTGGACAACCATACCCTTACGTCTGATAACACTTTGATATTGTTGCCAACTAACAAAATGTTATCTACGTATAGTACAAGAAATACCATTACGTTTCCATCACATCTCTTGTATACACAAGGCTCATCCGGACTTTGAATAAATCCATATGACTGGATTACCTCATCAAAGAGGATGTTCCAAGACCTAGAAGCTTGCTTCAATCCATAAATGGACCGATTAAGCTTACATACAAGATGCTCTTTTCCTTTAGCAATGAATCCCTCTGGTTGCCGCATATAGATGTTCTCCTCAAGACTTCCGTTAAGGAAAGCTGTCTTGACATCCATCTGCCAAATCTCATAATCCATATGAGCAGCTATAGATAAGAGAATCCGGATAGACTTAAGTATAGCTACCGGCGAAAAGGTCTCCTCATAATCGATGCCCTCTTTCTGAGTATACCCTTTCGCAACAAGCCTAGCTTTGAAGGTCTCAACCTTCCCGTCTACTCCTCTCTTTCTCTTGTAGATCCACTTGCATCCAATGGCTTTTACACCATCGGGTGGTTCTACTAGCTCCCAGACCTGATTAGAATCCATAGATTCTATCTCTGAATCCATCGCTCTTTGCCAAGATACCGCATCTCTATTTTGGAGTGCCTCGTCATATGTCCAGGGATCAGGTTCATGTTCACCAGGGACTAAGTCCGAAGACTCTCCCAAAAACATGAATCTGTCGGGTTGTCTAACAACCCTCCCACTACGACGAGGTGCCTCCTGTGTATGCTCTGTGACACGCGGTGCAATGACTTGTGGTATCTCCTCTTGTACCGGTGGTACTGAAGTCGGGACTTCCCCTGTCAACTCCTCAAGAACAATCCTACTCGTGGGCCTGTGGTTCATTACATAGTCCTCCTCTAGAAATCTGGCATTCGTACTCACGATTACCTTCTGATCTCTAGGACTATAGAATAAACCACCCTTCGTTCCCTTAGGGTAGCCAACAAACAAGCGTACTTCTGTACGAGATTCCAACTTACCAGCATCTCCCTTCAACACATGTGCTAGACTACCCCAAATCCGAATATGTCTTAGACTAGGCTTTCTCCCAGTCCACAACTCTGTGGGAGTAGAGGGTACTGACTTAGATGGAACCAAGTTCAGAATGTGTGGTGTTGTTTCCAGAGCAAACCCCCAGAACGAATCAGGTAACTCAGAGTAACTCATCATAGATCTGACCATCTCCATAAGAGTCTTGTTCCTTCGCTCCGCCACACCATTCTGCTGGGGTGTGCCAGGTGCGGATAATTGGGATTGAATCCTAGACTCTGATAAGTAACTCCTAAACTCTCCCAAGAGGTACTCGCCACCACGATCATATCGTAGTGTCTTGATACTTTTACCTTGACGGTTCTCCACATCAGCCTTGAATTCTTTGAACCTATCAAAGCATTCAGACTTGCGGTGCATCAAGTAAATGTATCCATACCTTGAATAATCGTCTATAAAAGAGACGAAGTATTCAAAGCCACCTCTAGCCTGGATAGTCATAGGACCGCACAGATCAGAATGAACCAATTCTAACACATCTTTGGCTCTATACCCCTTGGCCTTGAAAGGCCTCTTGGTCATTTTACCTTCCAAGCAAGATTCGCAGGTTGAGAGATCATCCACCATTAATGAACCCAAAGGTCCATCAGCTATCAACCTTTGAATTCTGCTTAGGTTAATATGACCAAGCCTTAGATGCCAAAGATATGTCTGGTTCATTTGCGAAGGTTCTTTTCTCTTATTAGATTTAGAAGATGAGTTATTTACTTCTATATGCATCGTGGGAGTTTTCGGTTCTAGAGTATATAAATTGCCAACCAATGTACCAGAACAGATAATCTCCCTATTCCTTTTTATAACCACTTTGTCATTAAAAGAAACAGAATATCAATCCATAAACAATTTAGAAACTGAAATTAAATTCTTTCTAAAAGTAGGTACATAAAGACAATTTCTCAAAACCAAAACTTTATTCCTATCAAAAGATAAATAAACGTCTCCCACTGCAATAGCCGCCACCTTTGAAGCATTGCTCATGAAGACGGTAACCTCTCCCTCAGCTAGTCGTCGGGTTTCTTCGAACCCCTGCAAAGTATTGCAGACATGATCAGTGGCTCCTGTATCTACACACCAGGCACTGGTAGATAACACCGCTAAACATGTTTCAACAACTAAACAAGAAGATATACCTTTGTTCTTTCGGTGAGGACAGTCCGCCTTCCAATGTCCAGTCTGCTTACAAGTGAAGCACTTGCCTTTCGGCTTCTTCACTCCTGCCTGAGGTCCCACTGCCACTTTCTTCGCTCCACCTTGCTTCTTCTTCTTCTTACCTTTCGGTTTAGAGGAAGAAACCTTCTGAGCGACCATGGCTTGAGCACTTTGACGAAAAAGCCCCTCTGCCACCTGGAGTTCTGTCAGAAGCTCCGCCAATGAATACAACCTCTTGTTCATGTTGTAGTTGAGGCAGAACTGCTCAAAACTCCTAGGAAGAGACTGGAGAATGATATCGACCTAGGTTTCCCCATCGATCTCAGCTCCGAGGACTTCCATCTCATTAAGATGAGCCATCATCTTGAGAACATAATCCCTAACGGCTGTTCCCTCGATCATGGTGGTCGTCATCAAGTTTATCATCGCCTCCTATCTTGCCGCCCTACTCTGATGTCCGAAAAGTTCCTTGAGATTTACCATCATGTCATAAGTTGTGGCCATGGCCTGATGCTGATGTTGCAGCACATTTGACATAGATGCCAAAATGTAACACCGCGCCATCTCATCTGCCTTGATCCATTTCTTATAACGTTCTTTCTCCTTTTCATCAGAGTCATCGGTGGGCTTAGGAGGATAGACCTCGAAGAGTACAAATTTGTACTCCTCCGCAGTTAAGACAATATCCAGATTTCTTTTTCAATCAATATAGTTTGGTACAGTAAGCTTATTTTCTTTTAAAATCACAACAAGTGGGTTGAAAGCCATTTGAAAAACCTAAGAATCACAATGATCAAAATATTAGATTTCAAATATTATTGATTCCTCAAAACAATAAAATTCCGAAATCAACCAACACCTCAAAACACCGAGAATATCGCATGCCACGATAGTGTGGACGTATACGAATTCTACATTTGTAAGAGGAGGTTTTACCCATTAATTTTATTATCTTGTCAACCTTACTTTTTGACAAATAAAATTAATAGTTGGTTCTTCTTTAGCCCTACAAATAAAAGCAGTGACTCCGATGGGGAGGATACTTTTTATTTGCATCTAAGTGTGCACCATTACACGATACTAAGGGAATTATTTCGGATTATGTGCCTTACCGATTGGGAAGTACACACGCTCCTAAATAATTTCCTATAACCATTATTTGACCTAGTGATCCACAAACAAACCCATCCGATGGGGAGGAAGGCACTCAGAGCCAACGCGCAAGTTTGTTGCATCACACGTCAAATTGTAATGGAGGCCGCGAGAATTAATTAAAATATCCCTCTCCCACTTAGTAAATTGCAATTGAGGAATTTTAAAGCATACACAACATGCATATAAAACAAATCAGCAATAAATATGGAAAAAAACAGAATTTTTTCAACTATTATGGCATTGTTCTCCAATACGCATCCCGTCGTGTCGCCACCTCGTTCGCTCCACCTTTTCCCGTGCGCAAGTCACCAAAGAGATCCGAGTCGAGATATATCATTTTAATTTACATCCATCGATCCTATACTCCACGAAGGAGTGTACAAATAATCTAGATCGAAAGTAAACTAAAATGAGCGGCTAAACAATGTCATATTTAATTACAAAAGTTAAATACTAATCTAGCCTCGTCAACCCCGAGGATTCAAATTATATACATACAATCACACACAAAACAATCACATACTACCAAATAGCCATAATAGTCGGATCTTATGCCTGCAACCAAAAAGTTAGCCTACGCACATCCTACTATTATCCGGCATACTCAATATATGATATGTGCATGAAAGTAACTGAATCCAAAACACACAAAACCGGAAACCGTGGCTCTGATACCACTTGTAGGGAGTTGCTTCGGAGGCTCATTGGCTCCCATGTCCTCGGATTAAAATTTTCACTAATGAAAGAATTAATCCAGATGGGATGAGTTTCCTTAGCACAACCAATTCGTCGCCGTGCTAACAACTTGAGTGATCGCTTGAACAAACTAGTTGTTCAAGCAACACAACTCTTCTAGTTGGTTAGCCGCGGAAGAGACGACGGACGGATCGCCGGTTTTTGTGTTTGTCTTCGGGGTCCATGATTATACAAAATATATACTAATGCACACTTGTATAATCAACACATAAAAGAACATGCTAAGATCAGAATATAAAGTTGTAAAACTTTTATACCTTACGATCTTCTACCGTATGTCCTATCCTCCTCGTGGACTATGTGTGGGCGAAGATCCTCCACGAGTAGAAGCCTTCTAGATCGCGTTCTTCCCTTCCTTGTCCGCTGCGAACAAAGAGAAGAACCAACAAAACCTTTCCTTTCTAGAACCGGCCACCAAGCAAGGGAGTTTGATGCAACCGCCGGCCAAGGAACGAATGGATGAAGCGCCGACCACCAATGCAAGGAGAACCGCCGGCCACCTTGGAGAGTATGAAGGAGTGAACACCGGCCAACCTTGAAGAGAGGTTGCCGCCGGCCAAGGAATAAGAGAGGGACCAAGAGGATGGGCGCCGGCCAAGTCTTGATGTAAGAAGATGGGCGCCGACCACTTGTCCAAGAGTTGTCGCCCAAGCCAAAGCTTCCAAACCCTAGCCGCCCAACCTAAAACCCTAACTCCAATTGAACCAAAATTAATTACCTTGCCGCCTGATGCGGGTGCGGGGGAAAAATCCGTTCGCTCCGTTTTCAAGGCGATGAAGCGATGAGGGAGGTCTCGAAATATTCTCCCCCGGCAGCGATCAGTAAAGAATAAGAAAATGAAGTAGACGAAACGCGAAAACCCGACACCAGCAATCGAGATTCAGACACGAGATGTAACGTGGTTCGGAATAAGGATTCCTACTCCACGGGGGTGAGGTTTCTCACCAGATGCGGTGCCTAAGCACTTTCACTATGAAGATCCTCCTTTACAGAAAGCAAGTTTCTGAAGGTGGAGGAGAAAGGACCTCTTACAATGATGTTACAAGATGAGGAAAATACAAGAGACTTAACAAACAGCAGATCTCCGTCCTCCTTCTCCGGCGAGATCGTTCTTCCTTTTCTCTCGTCTCCTCTTCTCTCTTGCTGGATGCGAATGATTGCGGATCGATCTCCTCCCTTTTCCTTCCTTGCTCTCCTCCTTTTTATCTTCCCCTTTCTTCATCGCAACGTCCTGGATTATCTCCATCGTACACGTGGCCACCTCCTCCTCCTGGAGAATAATTCTGTTACAAATATGAGGAACGAGGACTCCCCCGAATATTGCGTGGGGCCCCCCAAGCCGTTGCATAGCACCTTTCCCTTTACTTTTCAGGCAACGAGGTTAAACTGTTTCCCTCACCCCTCTGCTTTGGGTGAAGTCAACTTAGGCCCCTATACCATAGGTGACCTAGCCTTAGGGTTTCTCCTCAAACCGAATTAATTCTCCTTTTTCCCGTACCAAACTTCTTTCGCGTCGATTAGGTTGAGTTGACCCTTCCTCCCTCTCATTGGCTTCGGGAATTGCCTAGTTGAACCAGTTCCTATTCCTCTGTTAGCGAAGTGCCTTCCGCCTCTTTTCCATCTGTGTCCCTTGCTTCTAGCATTCGCCTGTGCCGATGTCTCTCGCTACTTGTCCGTGCCGATGACCTCTGGTACTTGCGCCCATGTCGATTATTTCCGATAGCTCTCGCCCGTGTCAATGGCTTCGTCTAACTCTCGCCCGTGTCAATGGCTTCGTCTAACTCTTGCCCGTGTCAATGGCTTCGTCTAACTCTCGCCCGTGTCAATGGCTTCGTCTAACTCTCGCCCGTGCCAATGGCTTCTGATAACTCTCGCCCGAACTGTTTCTCCTTTTCCCCTTTGGCTGAACCAGGTGTTTTGGAACGGGTCACGGGTCACCTGCTAACTCTTCTATTGGGAATTAGGTAGAAAAGGACCGAGTATCATTAGTCAACTCAAAAAATAGTCAAGCGAAGTTATAAGCTTGACTTTCCAAATGTGCGTAAAGTTTATGCCCTATTCTTCATTCCTCCGTTTGAATCCACCTTTTCCTTTATAACTCCCTTGTGTGCCCTCGAGGCGGCCCGATGGGCCCATGGGCTCCGCTTCTCCTTCTCTCTCCGTAAAATTGAATCGTCACGGGAAACCCTATATAAACCTCCGCCTTCTCCTCTTAGGTATCATTTAGCGTGCCTAACAATCCAGTCTGTTCTTCTTCTTCCGCGATTTTCACCGGCGGTGTTTCGGCGATTCAGTCCCCCCCTTCTCACGCGATTCTCCCTTTCCCCCGAGTAAGTGCTCTGCTTAGTTTAACACCCATGGCTCCTAGGACCACCCTTCCACCTGCCTGGTACGAACACACCGTAACTCAGTTAGATTGCAACCATTACTTCTTTAACATTAAGAACGACTACATATCCCCTTCTATAAAATGCTGCTTCACAACTAAAATACATCGACCTCACAACCCTCCTCCTGGCTTGACCTGCTTTTTCTCCGAACAATTTCTTAGCCTATCCTCGGGTACCCTCGGTCTATTTGGACCTTCTAGACTTCTATGGACTACCCCTGAACCAATTCACCCCCAACTCCTTCCGAATTCTATCGGGGGCCCACATAGTGTTCCAACATTTGAACCTCCCTTTGACCCCAGAACTATTCCATTGCTTCTTCCAATTAAAGTCTTCTAAGGCAGGCCTCTTCTATTTGTCTAGTCGTTCAGACTGCCAATTTCTGGTGAACCTGCCTACTTCCCACAAGGGCTGGGAAGCACTATACTTCTTTGTACAACTTCCTGAGTCTTTACCTTATTCTGATACTTGGAAGGTAGACCTTCCCGAATTACCTTCCTTCCGGGACATGAGGGCCAAATGTCCTTTCCCGGAGGTGTATAGAGTTTTAGGAGAGCTACACTACTGTTCGAACCAGCTGCTAGAGACTCCCCTCTTGCGTCATTTTGGATTGTCTCCTCTACCTCTGACGACTTCGGTTGCTGTAGGTAGGGTGCTATTTAACTGGCAATAGGACTTCATTTCTGCGTTATTCATCTTTCCTGACAACATACCTTGCAGATAACCTGATGCAGAAGGCTTTGGTAGAAGGGGAGGCGATTGAGGCCGAGAAGAAGAAGAAAACCTCGACCAAAAGAGGTAAATCAACCGCAGTTCCATCATCTCCTCGTAAAAAGCTACGGCTTATCAAGAAAGGAGCCTCGAGTTCCTCGGCTCTTCCTCCCTCATCTTCGGACCAGTTAGAGTCTCGTTCCCTAGCCATCTATGAACCAAGGAGAGGAGGCAATACTTCCCCTGCCCCTTCTTCATCCCCTCAAGGAGAGGATTCCCCCTCCCATTTTTTACATTCTTCCCTCCGCCTGCAGTCGCCCCATCCTCCTCTCTGAGAACTTCCCCGCTCCCAAACCTTCCGACTAGAGCTCCTCCGCTCCCTTCATCGGACCTTCCGCCTCTGCTGAAGGGGAAGACCCCTCTATTCCCGTTCCTCCGAGGGCCACATTAGGATCCTTGCTGAAAATTCGGCATCCTTCGGAGGTGAAGTTCTTCAATCAATCGGGCGTACAGGCCCCTTGTGAACAAGTAGGCAAACTACTGGCGGAGGTATCTATTGTTTCTTCGTTTCTTCTTCACCCTGCCTATTTTCATATACTGGCGTGTACTAATAGCTTGTTCTTCTTCAGGCCGCCACCCAATATAGTAGTATGATAACCCATCTGGCCTGATTCCAATCAACTGTGGAAACTCGCCACCTCGCCGCTGTGTCTCAATAGAAAAAGCTCGTCCAGCAACTGAACGAGCAAGAGGCGAAAGAAAAGGATATGAGGGGCCAATGCGAAGACGCAATGATGCAAGTGGCTCTGCTTCAGAGTGAGAAAGAAGAGCTGCAGCGGAAGAATGAGGAATTGGAGCAGCGGCTTTTCCTCCAGTCTAGTGAGCTACAACAGATAGATGAATTGGCGCGGGAACTGAGGGAGTATAAAGGGCACCTGGGAGATGCCATGATTGACTCTGCAAAATCCTCAACCACCATCCTACAGCTTCAGCAGGAGCGCTCCAGGCTCCAATTGGAGCGTCAAGCTTGGGAGGCCACTAGGAAATCTTGTACAGAGAAATGCGCGGAGCTCTCTTCCCTGGTGGCAGCTCTTCTTCAAACCTTGTCCACAATGGCTCAGCAGCAAGCCCTTCTTCATCAAGAATATCATGAAGCTCTTTCGGCTTTGGGTGAGCCACATCTGATGACCGCAAGAAAGATGCTCTGGCGTGGCGGCGAGCCGATCGAGCCCAACTAGCCCGATGTCAAAATCAAATGAAGGAAGCGGGAAGGTGACCTCAAAGCGAATCGTCAAGAAGGGAGTAGACTTGTTCATATTAGGTTTCGAGGGGGCTGTGGCTCAAAACGCCGAACAAGGATATCCGCCTCCTGGCGCGAACACTAGCTACTTAGATCCTGTATCGGCGTTGGCTAATTGTTCCCCCGAACGATTTGAACTGTAACCTCCAGTACTGTCTTTTCTGTAATAACTTTTTCTTTATTGTTAGAGTCGGCTTTTATCAATATGTCTGTCCATTATGGTCCTTGCGGGTTCCCTAACGAGTCGGGGTTTCTGGACCAATTTTGAGCTTCCCCTTGTCATTTCTTTACCCGTACCACATAACGCCATCGCCTGGCTGGTTCGGGGGCTCTCTTACGGGATTTTGCCTACTAGTATCCACATCCGCCCCGATTTTGGTTCGGACGTCACTTTAAATGGCCTTTTGCCCGTTGATTTTCCCTATCCTTCCTCCTGCTTCGGAAAAGATGCCAGCCTCTTCGTCTTCTCCCCCTTCCCCAGAACTTTTTCGCCATTCTCCTTCCATTATAAATCCTTCGTCCCCCTTGTCTTAGTCTGCTATCTTACCATCATGGCGCAGGGCATCCCATTGAAATTTCTTGAATCGTAATCTTTTGAAATACAGGTGGGTCTCGAGGATGATGCGGTCGAGACCCGATCAACCGCCACTTGATCTTCCATCCCCTACCTTTTCCGCCTTTCCGGTCCAACTCCCACCCCTCGGAGGAGATCCTTCGCGCTCCTTTCCCTCCTTCCGCATGGTGTGGAATCCTCCCTTCACGTGGGAGTATACGGTGGAGATCCTCATGCGTGGTGATCTTCCCCACTTCCGCGGCATTGGCTTTCGTGCAGTTCCTTCGAGGATTCATCCTTCCTCTTTTGATGAAGGTCCACGGTTCTTCCTCCACCTCAAAGCGGCGTTTCCGAGTCATATTGGCTCCTTCTCCCCCAAAGAGACATCTCCCGTCTCATCCAAGAAATGTCGGGGAAAGTGTATAAATCAAGCCAATGTAATTATTTCAAATATATTAATGAAACAAAGAAGGAAAAGCGATATACGCTTTTGTCTTTTTTTTTCGTAGAAAGTAAGGTTTACTGTTTTGAAGGATGGTACGGATCAGAACACACACTTTTACATCAGTTCTCGAGGATTGGACCCTCTTAATTACTGGTTGTCTTCCGTCGACCTTCCCACTACCGCCTCCACGTTTCCCTTTCTTTACTGGCATTTATGGTCCCTACCTCTTCTACCAATAAATGCATTCCTCCCCTTCGTTGCAATAAAAATCCACCGACCTTTACCTGATAGCTTCCACCATTCTCCTTTTTCCTTTGCTTGTCATGGACAGAATATCGGAACAGGCGTGATTCCTCGCCTTCTAAAGAACAGATAAATGACCGCCGGTACATAGTCATCTTGGAGGAACAAGTGAAGTGTTTACAGCAACAGCTAGAGGAAACCTCCGCCAACAATCGTTCCCTGCACCAACAACTGATCGGGTCCCAAAAAGAACTGTCCAAGCAAATCTTCTTGAAGCAGTCTTATCTTCAACTCTTTGTGCCAACCCGGTAGAAGAAACTCCATCCGTTCCGCCTAACAAAGCATTGTAATACCCTAGATGTATTAGGGTTTCTCTTGTTGTTTCTCCTTGTAGATGGTGGAGTATGTAGTTCTCGTATCATCGAACTTCCCTAGTTTATCTCCTTCCTCCGGGACCTTACAGGTTGTACTACTCTTTACTCCTTTTGTATTTACATGTAATTTGGGGCATATTTCGGCTCTTCCGTCTTTTCAATCTGCTGGGTATATAGACCCCTTAGACGAGCCGACTCTGCTATTGCACAAGAATACAACCATATAAAGTTAATTAATACAAGCAAGGACATAGAACAAATAATAGCGAGGAATTTGGTTCTTAGTTCCACCACCACACGGGGATATCTTCCGCTTTGCGGGGATGGCAATTTGCATAAATAGAGTAAATAATAATCGAGGAGTCCCGGTTCTTCCGTTCCACCACCACACGGGGATATCTTCTGCTTTGCGGGGATGGCAATTTGCATAAATAGAGTAAATAATAACCGAGGAGTCTCGGTTCTTCCGTTCCACCACAACACGGGGATAACTTCCGCTCTGCGGGGATAGCACTTTATATATAATATAAGTAGTAATGCAGAGTATTTGGTTCTTCCGTTCCACCACCACACGGGATGTTCTTCGCTCTGCTTGAGATAGCACTTTATATATAACATAAGTAGTAACCGAGGAGTCTCGGTTCTTCCATTCCACCACCACGAGGGGATGTTCTTCCGCTCTGCGGGGATAGCATTTTGTATATAGAGTAAATAGTAACCGAGGAGTCTCGGTTCTTCCGTTCCACCACCACACGGGGATAAACTTCCGCTCTGCGGGGATAGCATTTTGCATATAAAGTAAGTAGTAACCGAGGAATCTCGGTTCTTCCGTTCCACCACCACACGGGAATAAACTTCCGCTCTGCGGGGATAGCATTTTGTATATAAAGTAAATAGTAACCGAGGAATCTCGGTTCTTCCGTTCCACCACCACACGGGGATAAACTTCCGCTCTGCGGGGATAGCATTTTGTATATAGAGTAAATAGTAACCGAGGAGTCTCGGTTCTTCCGTTCCACCACCACACGGGGATAAACTTCCGCTCTGCGGGGATAGCATTTTGTATATAGAGTAAATAGAAACCGAGGAGTCTCGGTTCTTCCGTTCCACCACCACACGGAGATGAACTTCCGCTCTGTGGGGATAGCATTTTGTATATAAAGTAAATAGTAACCGAGGAGTCTCGGTTCTTCCGTTCCACCACCACACGGGGATAAACTTCCGCTCTGCGGGGATAGCATTTTGCATATAAAGTAAGTAGTAACCGAGGAATCTCGGTTCTTCCGTTCCACCACCACACGGGGATAAACTTCCGCTCTGCGGGGATAGCATTTTGTATATAAAGTAAATAGTAACCGAGGAATCTCGGTTCTTCCGTTCCACCACCACACGGGGATAAACTTCCGCTCTGCGGGGATAGCATTTTGTATATAGAGTAAATAGTAACCGAGGAGTCTCGGTTCTTCCGTTCCACCACCACACGGGGATAAACTTCCGCTCTGCGGGGATAGCATTTTGTATATAGAGTAAATAGTAACCGAGGAGTCTCGGTTCTTCCGTTCCACCACCACACGGGGATGAACTTCCGCTCTGCGGGGATAGCATTTCATATATAATGGGCTATTTAGGAAAAATAAATCCTTCTTTCCCTTTCACTACCGACGCGAAGCCCATTAACAGCTGCAAGCCCATTCTTCCTCCTTTTATAGGGGACCCTTTCGCCTTCGTTTCTTCTGCTACCTTCATCCCCTCGTCTTTTGGTTTCCTTCTTCTTCACTCGTTTGCTCCTCCGCCGTCAAATTTCGTTTCTTCTATCTTTCCTTCCCGGTTCCTCATCTTTCGTTATTTTCAGATATCCGAGATGCATTCCACCTTCTTCCAGGAAATAGCGGGCCGCTATACGAATCGCAAACGGGGTGTCAGTTAGCCCTTAGCTTCTTCTTCTTCTTCACCTCCTTCGATCACCACCATACAGGAATCACCTCGTCGTTCTCCCTCTCCTCCTTCGGTGACTTTCGCTACCCCCATCCCGAAGGAAGAGTCATCGATCCCTCTTCACTTCCTCCTACTGTACAAGCCCTAACTTTCCCCCTTTGCCTCCTTACATCAGCGATATTGAGAAATCGCCCTCTTCTTCCCACACACAGGAGGCATGCAGGAAGGAGATGCCCTCATGCGGCCCGGTGAAAGAGGTTATACCACCCGATCTTCTCTTTCCCGGCCCGTTATTCCTCTCTGAACCCATGGCGATTGACCTTCCTTCACTTGACTTCCCCCTTTGTTTATCGCCTGAAGAGTCCTTCCCTTCCTGTGGACCCTAACCAGGGTCCTTCTACTTCTAAAATCCCCATTGAAGGCTTCCCCGACCCAGTGCTCATCATCTCATCTTCTCTAGGACCCTCCTCTGATCAGCCTCCTTCGATTTTTCCTTCCGACTTCACCTCCCAGACAAACGTGACGCCCATTCTCCCCGCATCTCCGGATATGCCATCCTTGACCACCACTTCCATGGGCCTTTTGAATGAGACTCCTCCCTCTCTCCGTTCTCCACCAATGAATATCGCCTCCATTCTCCCCTTTGCGGGTGAAATTCACCCTTCGACGTCATCCGTCCCATCTTCTTCCCTTTCTCCCAGGAGTCTTCGGATCCTGAACTTAGAGGAGATGACTCCTCGTATGGAAGGCCTGCGTCATGCTTTGGACCTGGTATGTTTTCTTAGTCAATTTCCTTATCTTTGTTTAACTAACCCATTTCTTTTCTCCTCAACCGGTATAGGCCCGACCAATCATCAAGAATTGGATCGTTCCCTTCATCAATACGGGCTCAAGCTCAAGAATGGGAGCAGCGAACGGAAGACTTGGCGAATGCTCAGCCGAGAACAACTTCTATCACAACAATTGCGCTTGTGCCAGGAGCAATTAACTGAAGCTCGCCAGCAAATTCAAAAAGATGCTGACATTATCGCAGTATTAAAGGAACAACCATGTCCGGGGGCGGGGCCACTTGTCCCTCAGCAAGAAATCCCATCAAGTTCTCTTGACACGGAATCATCCTCAGCTCAAGAGCTATTGCGTCTTCAAGGGCAGGTAGCAGAGCTCCTCAAGGGGAAGCAACAGGATGCGGACACCAACGCTCGCCTTCAAGTTCAATACCAACGAGCACAGGATAAGATAGGGGACCTCCGCACCCACTTGTGTAAGGAGGTACAAGAAAACTCCTCCCTTATAAATTCCTGGGCGCATGCTCATGCCCGTCTACGCAGGCAAGAGACTTCCCTTCAAAGGATGAACACTGAACTCGTCCGGACCAGATCTTATTCCGAAGCGGTGGAAGGGATTTCGGCCTCTATGCGTCGGAATATGGTGGAGATGACGCATCTTGTGCAGCAGGACCAAAGTTCTCGAGCCGATGATGTTTCCACTCTGGCTGACGCAATTATGGAGGTGTCACGGCGCTATGTGGACGTGCGTCGAAATCTTCGCGAACAACAAGAAAAGTGCGAGAGGCAGCATCGAGAACGAAGCCCTAACCGCCCGAACCGCCAGGAGCAACTCGTTATTTTAATGCGCGCCACTTATCAGGACGGATTTAATGACGCAGTTAGACAATATGCTGCCCAGGGATTGCCTCCTCCAACTTATCCTTCATTTTCTTTAAATTGGGAGGATGGATTCAAACATTATCCTCCTGAACGATTTAAGCTGTAATACAATATCTCATTTTGAAACGGGGATTTCCTTTCTGTTTTTCTGTTTCTCCTTCAATACTCATTGGTAATACCGTATTGCCCTTCTAAATAACCCCTTAATGAAATTTAGAGAACACTTGGTATTCAATTAATATAATCAATTCAATAAACACCCCCTCTGAGTTTAATAATCTCTCCTTTTCTATTTCATATTTCTCATACAGTGTGAAAGAGCTTCAAATGAAGGGCGTTCCAAGGTCGTGGAAGCTCTTTGCCTTGGTCGCCTTCGATAATATACACTTCACACGCTCACAGTGCATTATCTCAGTAGGGTCCCTTCCCATTGGGAGCCAACTTTCCAGATCTCAGTGGGATTGACCTTACGCAAAACCCCTCCTTCTTGAAATCTCCAAGGCACCACTTTCTTATTAAAGGCTCATTGAACTCTCTGCTTGTAAAATTTGCTCGCCTCCGCCATCTCTCGCCTTTCCTCCACGGATCTAATTGATTGCCGGATAAGTTGGTTACGATCCGCTCGTATGCTTTTACCCGGCGCTATCCAACAACACTTTGCCGGAATAACTTGGCCTCGCCCCATATACCAAACTAAAGGAGTCTCTCATTTGTCTTAGGTGTGGTTCGATAGGCCCATAGGCGCTGGTAGCTCTTCCACCCAGTTTCCTCTCCGAGCACCCAACTTGGTCTTTAATCCTTGAATGAGGATCACTGTTAGTTACCTTCACTTGTCCATTCGCGAGGGTGAGCTACGAAGTGAAAGCTTCTTTGAATGTTGAGACTTTGGCACCATTCTTGAATCTTTTTCCCTTGGGAATATGCGCCCATTATCATGACTATTTTCGAGGATACCATACCAACAAATGATATTTCTCCATAAGAAGCTGTATTATGGCATTCTCGTAATTTTGGCTAAGGGCTCGGCCTCCACCCATTTGAAAAATAATCCTGACGACCAATAAAACCTCTTACGTAAAGTGTCATTGGCATCGGACCAACTATATCCATTCCCCATTGATCAAAAGGCGGGGAAGAGACTACGGCTTTCATTAACTCGGTAGGTCGCTCAGGCAGTTGCTATGTTTCGACAAGCGATGCAACTTTGCACTATCTGAGCGCATCTCATTGAAGAGAGTAGGCCAAAAGTATCCGACCAACAAGGTCTTTCTTGCTAAAGCTCTCCTCCTAAGTGATTCTTTGCGGCATCCTTCATGGATCTCCGGAGTACCCATTCGCATCCTCATTTCCTAGGCATTTTAACAAGGGTCGCCAAGGAGGTCTTGTATGTCTTCATTTAAGAGGATGAACCGTTTGGCTCGGTGTATTAAAGTAGATCATTTTTCTTGAGGAATCTTCCGTGCAGTAAATAAGCTATGATATCGGTTCTCAATCAAGAATTAGGCTTGATTCGTCTCCCTCTATGTTGCATATTGCTAAGGAAGTGTGAATTCTCGCCTGGATCGTCTCCGATGATTTTATTCCTCCCACAGCGCTAGCCATCCGAGCCAATTCATCTGCCTTCTCATTGTGCTCCCGCGGGATTTGCTTCAAGAGGACTTGATGAAATTGAGCTTTTTCTTTCTCAAAAGCTTTCAAGTACTTGTGCAGCCTTTCCTCCCGAACCGCAAAAGAACCTTGAAGTTGGGATATTACCAACTGGGAATCCGAGTGGATCACAATGGAAGAAGCCCCTACCGCTTTAGCAGCCTGCAATCCCGCTAGGATAACTTCATATTCCGCTTCATTATTAGATGCCCGATATTCCAAGCGAACGGCTAATCGAGTTTCTTCACCCTCCGGGGTAATTAATAGAACACCAACACCACTGCCTGTAGATCCCGAGGAGCCATCTATGAATATATTCCATGCCTTTGATTCCCTCTCCTTCATAGCTGAACCTTCTTCCGAACCACAAGGTACCTCGGCCAGGAAATCAGCGAGTGCCTGGGCCTTGATGACCGTGCGAGGTTGGTAGTGTATATCATACTCGCTTAGCTCTACCACCCATTTGGCTAACCTTCCCGAGAAATTTGGCTTAGTGACGACCTTGCCCAATTCGCTGTGTGTTAAAACGGTGATAGGATGAGCCAAAAAGTATGGCCTCAGTTTGCGAGCGGTTAGCACTAGGATATATGCCAGCTTCTCTAACTCCGTATAACGGAATTACGCTCCCTTGAATATGGTGGTATAGTAAATAGGTTCTTTGGTGAGAACCTTCTTGTTTGATGTCAGACTAACAGCTCCTTCTGAGACGGCCAGATACATCCATAGTGGTTCTCCCTATATTGGTTTAGCCAGTAACGGGAGTCCGGCCAGATATCTCTTCAACTCCTGGAAAGCTTGTTCACATTGATCGTCCCACTGAAATTTAGTAGCTTTGCGCAAGATCTTGAAGAAAGGTAGCCCTTTGTCCGCCGATCTGGCTATGAACCGGGATAAAGAAACAATCCTGCCCACCAACTTCTGGGTCTCTTGCAGATTAGTAGGCAATTTCATGTTGCATAAGGCATTCACCTTCTCGGGGTTGGCTTGCAACCCCTTCTCAGTCATAATGTACCCCAAGAACTTGCCACTTTTTACCCCGAACAAGCATTTGTTAGGGTTTAGCTTCATATTAAATCGCCTTAACGTAGCGAAAGTTCATTCAAGTCCTTGACTAAATCCCGAGTGACCTTCGACTTGACCAGGATGTCATCCACGTAGACCTCCACATTCTTCCCTTTCTGTTCTGCAAAAATTTTGTCCATAAGGCGCTGATATGTAGCCCCGGCGTTCTTCAATCCGAACGGCATGACCACATAGACATATAATCCCCCTGCAGTCACAAAGCTAACCCTCTTTCGATCCTCTTCGGCCAAAGATATTTGATGATATCCCTGATATGCATCCATTAGTGAAACCACTTCATATCCTACAGTAGAATCCACCAATTGATCAATACGAGGCAAGGGGTAGCAGTCTTTAGGGCATGCTTTATTCAAATCACGAAAATCGATACACATCCTCCATTGCCCAGAAGGCTTGGGGACCAAGACTACATTAGAAACCCATTCGAAAGCTGGATTTCCTTTACATGGCCCGCTTTTAGTAGCTTATCCACCTCCTCGGCTATGATCTTGTCTCTTTCTGGTCCAAAATGTCGCTTCTTCTCATTGGACGGCCTGCCCTCTAATGATGTTGAGGTGGTGTTCCACTACTTGAGGATGGATACCCATGAGATCATGCACATCTCTTGCAAAGATGTCCTCATTCTCCTTTAAGCAAGCCACCAGCTCTTCTTTGATATCCAACTGTTGTGCTATCCGTGTGGCCTTTTCCGGAGCGATCTCCACCAGTTCTCCCTCCTCTATCTTATCAGCCTTGGGGGGAAATTCCTCCAGAGCGATGCGACGGCTTTGCCTTTTAGGTCTTGGCCGGCCTTCTTTTGATCGTCTCGAACCATTTGCACATAGCATCTCGGGAGGCCTTCGTTCTCCACGAACTTCTCCCACCAATTGTCCCACTTTGGAAATTTGACACGGTGGTACGGGAAGCCACACCAAAAAGGTTGAGGAAAGGGCGCCCAAGAATAGCGTTATAAGTGGATGGAGCATCCACGATAAGGAAAGGGATTATACTAGTTTTTTGGCGGGGCTTTTCACCCAGAGTTAAAGGCAATGAAATCTGCCCCGTCGGGTGGACCATGTGCCCTGCGAATCCAAAAAGGGGAGTGGACACATCTTCTAGCTGGGCATTTCCCAGTTGCATCTGCCTAAAGGCCTCCTGGAAGAGGATGTTGACAGAGCTCCCCGAATCAACTAGCACCCGGGCCACTTCATAATTAGCCAGGGATATACGGATAACCAAGGCGTCTGTATGAGGCAGCAGAACACCCTACAGATCTTCTAGCCCGAACGAAACGCGGCGGCGCCAGGCTGCCGTCGATGATGATGGCCAAACTCTCCATAAGACGGGCGTATGACTTCCGTGCCCAGTTAGAGTCCCCGTTAGTAGGTCCTCCGACTATCACATGGATAACTCCCCGAGGGGGGAGGTCATCTGAAGTGGAGGAAGGGCCCTCACCTGATGGACCTTCTTGAGAGACCACCTCTCGGGACGGCGTTTGGGGGAAAGTGACCCGAGGTTGTTGATTATACGGCCCCGGACGGGCGACATTGGTTCGGGGGCCTCGCCGTGCCATCCCTCCGGCTTGATACCTCAATTGCGGATATGCAACATGGAGGCGATCTAGTTCTTCTTGTAGCTTGAAACATCGATTGCTACTGTGACCGTACTCTGTATGATATTGGCAAAAGAACGGGGCTGGGGGATTACGCGGGATCCCTCTATGTCCCAAGGGTCCAGAAGGCACTCGCTGATCGTAGAACTCCATTTCACGTTCTTTCCAAGTCCTCACAGGAGGAAGCACTTCAGCAGCCATGATTTGCAATGGCGGGGCGGGGCGAACTCCCTGTAGCATTGGTCGAGGCCTCGGAGCCTCGTGCCGAAAAGGTCTTGTATACTCCCGCCGAGGAGGAGCTTGAGGAACAGCGGGACGAGCCCTTTCAGTTGGGACTGTTGCGGCAGTTCGCTCGGCTCTCATCACCTTTAATCCTTCTTCTTCGTGGATAAACTGCTCTGCACGGCTCAGTAGCTCTTCATAGCTATCCGTAGGCTGTCTCAGCAAGGAACTAAGGAAGGGGCCCTCCTTCAGCCCGTGCTGAATGGCACCTCGGAAGGATTCAGATCGGGCTGCGGGGATTCCCCTAGCCGCTGAGGTGAATCGATGGATATACCCCCTAAGGGATTCTGAAGGTCCCTGGGTGATATGCATTAACATAGAGGCATCTTGCTTATACGCCTTACAGCTGACAAATTCTCGACTGAACATTCTCTGGAAGTCAGCGAAACAGGTGATAGATCCCGGGGGCAGAGTAGTGAACCACTTTTGCGCCGAACCAATCAGGGTGGTCCGGAAGACTCGACACTTGAGAGCGTCAGTATAACAGTGAAGCGAGGCCGCTCCATCGAATTGTGATATGTGCTCTTCCGGATCCGTCGAACCATCGTACTTACAGACCTGAGGATTTCGGAAATAGGATGGAGGGAGCTCTGAAAGAATGTCCATCGTGAAGGGGCTAGGCTCGTAGAATTCTAGAGGTCTGGTTGATTGACTTTCACCCTGTTCCTCCCGGCGCGTTTGGGTGAAGGGCGTAGTATTCTGGGGTGTTCTTCCCCCGAGTCCGCCTCCAGGCAACACATCACCATGGGCGGCTGTACGAGAGGGAGGAGGCATTTCTGGGAGGGGATCTCTAGAAGAAGGTTCCCCGGAGTGCGGATGCAGATATCCGGTCCTTCTCCTTTCTCTAGCGAGGGCTTCTGTGATAGCATCATCCATTAAGGCCTTTAGTTGCGATGGTAGAAGGGTGATGGGGTGCTCCTCCGCCGCAGAGATATCAGGTTGTTGCACTTCTTCGGGTTGCATCTCAACGTCCAGCTCAAATGTTTCCCACAGATGGCGCCAACTGATGCGGGTGCGGGGGAAAAATCCGTTCGCTCCATTTTCAAGGCGATGAAGCGATGAGGGAGCTCTCGGAATATTCTCCCCCGGCAGCGATCAGTAAAGAATAAGAAAATGAAGTAGACGAAACGCGAAAACCCGACACCAACAGTCGAGATTCAGACACGAGATGTAACGTGGTTCGGAATAAGGATTCCTACTCCACGGGGGTGAGGTTTCTCACCAGATGCGGTGCCTAAGCACTTTCACTATGAAGATCCTCCTTTACAGAAAGCAAGTTTCCGAAGGTGGAGGAGAAAGGACCTCTTACAATGATGTTACAAGATGAGGAAAATACAAGAGACTTAACAAATAGCAGATCTCCGTCTTCCTTCTCCGGCGAGATCGTTCTTCCTTTTTCTCTCGTCTCCTCTTCTCTCTTGCTGGATGCGAATGATTGCGGATCGATCTCCTCCCTTTTCCTTCCTTGCTCTCCTCCTTTTTATCTTCCCCTTTCTTCATCGCAACGTCCTGGATTATCTCCATCGTACACGTGGCCACCTCCTCCTCCTGGAGAATAATTCTGTTACAAATATGAGGAACGAGGACTCCCCCGAATATTGCGTGGGGCCCCCCAAGCCATTGCATAGCACCTTTCCTTTTACTTTTTAGGCAACGAGGTTAAACTGTTTCCCTCACCCCTCTGCTTTGGGTGAAGTCAACTTAGGCCCCTATACCATAGGTGACCTAGCCTTAGGGTTTCTCCTCAAACCGAACCAATTCTCCTTTTTCCCGTACCAAACTTCTTTCGCGTCGATTAGGTTGAGTTGACCCTTCCTCCCTCTCATTGGCTTTGGGAATTGCCTAGTTGAACCAGTTCCTATTCCTCTGTTAGCGAAGTGCCTTCCGCCTCTTTTCCATCTGCGTCCCTTGCTTCTAGCATTCGCCTGTGCCGATGGCTCTCGCTACTTGTCCGTGCCGATGACCTCTGGTACTTGCGCCCGTGTCGATTATTTCAGATAGCTCTCGCCCATGTCAATGGCTTCATCTAACTCTCGCCCGTGTCAATGGCTTCATCTAACTCTTGCCCGTGTCAATGGCTTCGTCTAACTCTCGCCCGTGTCAATGGCTTCTGATAACTCTCGCCCGTGCCAATGGCTTCTGATAACTCTCGCCCGAACTGTTTCTCCTTTTCCCCTTTGGCTGAACCAGGTGTTTTGGAACGGGTCACGGGTCACCTACTAACTCTTCTATTGGGAATTAGATAGAAAAAGGACCAGTAGTATCACTGCCCAACCTAAACCCTCTATTTATAGAATTGGGCTTAAGCCTCCTTTAATCTCCACCGTCGGATCTAGGATTTTATCCCAATCGTTGGATCTAGGGTTTTATCCCAACCGTTGGATCTAGGATTTCATCCCAACCTTCAGATCTAGGATTTCATCCCAACCATCGGATCTAGGGTTTTATCCCAACCGTCGGATCTAGGGATTTAATCCCAACCGTCGATTCTAGGGTTTCATCCTAACCATCGAATCTAGGGATTTAATCCCAACCGTTGGTTCTAGGGTTTTTGTTTTACATCCTTGGATCTAGATTTCATGAGGATTATATTAGGCTACAATAGGGACCATAAGGAGGAGTTGGATCTTGGCCACCCGATGGATCGGAACCACACAAACTTGATCCATCAATGATGTTCCATTCCACTAGAGGATCATCATTGAACTACCTCACCAACCCCCATAAATTAATATGGGCTCCATATATTATTTGTACATTTATCTCCCCGTGTTTAAGATATCGAATGTCCGTCAATTAATTGATTTACTGACCATCAATTAATTAACATCTAATTCCTCGAGTAGTACCACTCAACCTTATCATCATGTTGACTAAGTCAACCACAGTTTACATGATGAACCTTATGAGCTCCTCAAGGGGACATCATCAACCTAATATATAGGACACGGTTTCCTCCTATAATCAACGGCACACCATGTAAATAATATCATTTCCCAACTTACCGGGCATATTGATTTAATCCATCTAAATCTCACCCTCTAGTAAATCAAAGAAATAAATACTAAGTACATGTGCCCATTATTATATCGAGATTAAGAGCATGTACAACATAATATCCGAGGTCCGATTCAATTATGTAGTCAGCAATTAATTGAATCATCTCTATGTCGGTCCTGCTCAATACACCTAAGTGTACTAGTGTAACTTTATGTTCAAGACAAAACAATACCAAGCTACACTACAACCATGCCAATGGTTTGTCCAAAACCATCTTGGTTGTGAGCCTCTACTTATATTTTACAAGGGACTGATAACATGATCTTCTATGCCTCACCAAGCACCATGTTATCTATAATGTAAAATATTAGACAATATGCACACACATATAATAAATATATAAAGTGCAAACAATAATCATGTGATTCTTATTCCAAAATAAAATGTTCATACAAAAGGAGCTAGGCTTTCAGTATACATTCCAACACGAACAACAAGCAACATTTTCAGGAGACTTTCCTAATCAAGGGGATAGACAGACCTGAAGTAGCCTGCCTAGTATAGGGGGAAGACAAGGAGAGAGAGTACTGGATGGAAGAAGATTCCCTTTCCTCAGGATTAGAGGAAGAGGAGGAATCGGGGCAGGAGGCAGAAGAGAAACATAAAGGGCTTGAGATGAAGTCGCTTCCCCCTAGCCTAAAGTATAAATTTTTAGGACCAACTGCAACCCATCCGGTGATTATAAATGCCAACTTGAGTGAGGAAGAGACAAGGAAGTTGCTAGGGGTGCTCAGGACATATAAAAAAGTGTTGGGCTATACCATCGATGACATAAAAGGGATAAGCCCGTCTCTGTGCATGCATAGGATAATACTTGAGGACAGGTGTATGTCAATTGTGG
Source organism: Wurfbainia villosa (assembly GCA_025175895.1). Classification (NCBI taxonomy): domain Eukaryota; kingdom Viridiplantae; phylum Streptophyta; class Magnoliopsida; order Zingiberales; family Zingiberaceae; genus Wurfbainia; species Wurfbainia villosa. The sequence continues at coordinate 18,811,467 of CM046004.1, read as the reverse complement.
AGCGCCAAAGGCGACTTAACCCTCATTTGTAGGAGGTAGTTAAAAAGGAAGTGCTTAAGCTCTTAGATGCCGGAATAATTTACCCGATTTCGGATAGTGAGTGGGTAAGTCCAGTACGTGTAGTTCCAAAGAAAGGCGGCACTACAGTGGTCAGAAATGAGGAGAATGAGAGATTTTTGTTCGAATGAACGGGGTGGAGAATGTGCATAGATTACCGTAAATTAAACAAAGCAACAAGAAAGGATCATTTCCCACTTCTATTTATCAACCACATGCTGGAACGCCTCGCTAAACATTCCTATTTTTGCTACCTTGATGGGTACTCAGTTTTTTTTTAAATTCCAATCCACCCTAATGACCAAGAGAAGATCACCTTCACCTACCCATATGGAACCTTTGCATACAGACGAATGCCCTTTGCCCTATGTAATGCTCCAGCTACCTTCTAGCATTGTGTGACAGCTATCTTTTCGGACATGATCAAACAAATTATGAAGGTATTCATGGATGATTTTTCCATCTATGGAACAAGTTTTGATGCATGTCTAAAGAATTTAGAAAGGGTTCTACAAAGGAGTGAGGAGAATATCTTGGTTTTGAATTGGGAAAAATGTCACTTCATGGTAACTGAAGGTATAGTTTTCGGACATAAGATATCAGGGAACAGTATTGAAGTAGACAAGGCAAAGGTCGAAGTAATTGAAAAACTGCCGCCACCCAGGGATGTAAAAGGGGTCCGGAGCTTTCTTGGGCATGCGGGTTTTTATCGAAGGTTCATAAAGAATTTTTCTCAGATAACTAGACCTCTGACAAATCTACTAGCTAAGGACACAGAGTTTATTTTTGACCGGCAGTCTTTAGTAGCATTTGAAAAAATAAAGAGAGCCTTAGTGACATCCCCGATAATATACACTACAAAAAAAACAGAAATTTGGGACGAATTTAGCGACGAATTTTAAAAAAAAATTCGTTGCAAAAAAAATTTACGACGAATTTAGCGACAAACATTTTTTGGTTGGGAAAAAAGCGTCGCAAATATTAGCGACCGAATTTAAATTTTAGCGAAAATTAGGGGCCAATTTTAAAATTAGTCCTAATTTTGTTGCAAAAGTTACCCGATTTCCAAAATTGTCGACTGTCGCTAAATTTTGCAACGAATTAATTACAAATTTTGCAAATTTATGATTTAATTAATTGCAAAATTTTGCGACGAATAAATTTTTAAATCAAAATTTCGCAAGGAAATAAGGAATTCGTTGGTAAAATTGATGCTTCCAAATTCGTTGCAAAATTCGTTGCAAAATATTTGCGATTTAATTCTTTTTCTGCAAATATTTGCGACGAAATAATTTTTGTTGAAAAGTTCGCCGCAAATTTCGTTGCAAAATTTGTCGCATGATTGATTTTGCTAATTTCGTACGCAATTTACGAAATTGCTTTTCGCTGCAAATATTTGCGTGAAATAATTTTGTTGCAAGTTCGCGAAATTTAGTTGCAAAATTTGTCGCAGATTCGATTCGTTGTTAATTTACCGCAATTTTGCGGCGAATTAGTTTTCGAAATATTTGCGTGAAATAATTTTAGTTGGAAAATTCATCGCAAAATTCGTTGCTAAATTTGTCGATTTGATTCGTTGCTAATTGTATAAATTTGCGAAATTTAAATTTAAATTCAAAGTTCGTCGTAGATTTATCGGGATTTAGCAGCGAATTGGGATATTTGTCGCTAAATTTGTCAAAATTAAAAAAAAAATTAATGATTTATTAGTTTCGATATTCAATCGTATATACAAATGATCACACACACATAACAAAAACAATAAGTTCTAATATCCAAATAAATACTTTCAATACAACAAAACACACACATTCAATATAACAAAATAATAAGCAACATTCCAACAAAAGATATCCAAATAAAAAGTTATATCGTACTAAAATTCAAACATCAACATAGTTATGATATCCAAATAACAATGTTTACAAAAGATCTAAACACATGAGGGAAAAAAAGAAAATCTAGAATGTAAGCAATCACGACATTTTTCTACGCATTAGAAAAGAAACAAACAAAAAGTAACATACATTAAAAAAAACTATATATTAACGCGAAAATAAATATGCAAATTAAAGACTTACAATGATGTGCATTTTCAACCGCCATAAGGATTGACTTCATAGATCATTCCTGTTTAAAGCAAAATAAAAGAACTAATAAAAATGTAAAAATGAAGGAGTAACAAAATAAATAAACTAAATAATTTTAAAGGTACTAATTAAAAACATGCATACAATATCATCATCGTCGCCACCATCATCGTCTTGACTGAGGAATATGACTTGACCCAGAAGTAAATTGCTGAAACTGGCGCATAAGAAAGGCTTGTTGTCGTCGCATCTCTATCATTTCCTGATCCCTTTGTGAGTTTTGATGTTGTATTGCTAAAATTTGTTGATCTCTTTCATGTATTATGCCCTTCAAATTGCTAACCTTCTCAGTCAAGTTGTGTATATGCAGCTCCGGTGGAGTAGAAGAAATAGATCTACGAGGAGCATTATGCATTCTGCTCAGAGAACCCATACCTAGTATCCTTCCCCCTTTGGATCCTCCACTCGCCTCAAGCCATAAATCCATATTATTACTAACAGATGGCTCAGATCCCTCAGTATCACCGTCATCTCCTGAAATTCTCTGAGATGAGGATAACTGATCATATCTCTCATACACAAAATTAAAAATTTAATCAGAGCATTTACATAACTAACATAATTAAAGTTATAAAGTAAGTTTAAAGATTATTTCAAACCTTAATAGCTCGAGCTCTATCTCCACTCCAAGTCTTATCTTTTTTTTGGAAAGTGCGAACGAAAGTATCTATAAATTCCGGCTCCTTTCCCAATTCCTTAGACTAAATATAAGAATGTTAGAAATAAAATAATAATCTGAAATAAATTTAAAAACTAATTGTAGAATTTAAAAATTACCAATCTACGTGAATGCTCCTCGATATTTATAGATCCTCCCGCATATGTTGCAGATAAGTCTCCAGAATTACATGCTTGATTTAATTTATTCTGTTGACTTCTTTTTTTGCTCTCATCTTATTGCAAATAATTGGAGATTTTACTCCAATTTTCTGACGTGACACAAAGTGGTTTTTTTCGAGATTTGGCATGACTCAATACATGCCTGGATATGATCGCCACATTTTTTAAAAATTCTTTTAACTTCCAAGTCTTGACTAGGGTCCCAAATAAATCTCATTGAGATGGAAAAAAAACAATTGATTATATAATCACTTATTTAATATATAAAATGAATCAATTATACCTGAAACTCGCACCACCATAATTCTTTTGTAGGTCCTGGCGTGCTCGAGTATGAGAAAGAGTCTCCTCTCCAATAGTTATTCACGATTTTATTGATCTCGCGAATAATAGTACGTAATTTTCAAACCTACGATCAAGTGAAAAAATTTGAATAAATAATTAAGATATTTTAAAAATTTTAATACTTATATTACTTACGAATCTCCATAGGAAATATATATGGTCGACTTTCGATGTTCTCGGTGGAGGAGTGTAAGTGTACAGTGAATCGAGAATGGGAAGGTCGCGCGAATGAGATGGTAATCTTGGCGGTGATCATGTGAAGGTCGGAAGATCGGGAGGATAGTATAGTGGCCGAGCGGTGGATCACTCGGCCACTTTGCTAGTACTCTGCCTCTCGTCCCACGTCGAAACTATCAACCAAAAACAAAATTAGAATAAAGAAAATAAAACTTTTATGCTTAATGAAGAACATGAAAAACTTACAATATGCATAATGAAGATATGAGATACGATTGCGCTAAGCTACGATGATTTCACCATCGATAACCTATAAGAACAAATTATACAAAACATACAGAGACAAAAGATATAAATTTAACAATCGGACATTATATAAACAAATAATTGAGCTAAGAAAATTTGTAAAATTATAGTTTAAAACAAAATTATATATATAAACTTACCCTAGACGTCAAATTTCAAAGTCCTCATTATCATCTTCCTCATCCTCATCAAGATCCTCATCCTCGGTCTCCTCCTCCTCTTCCTCCTCATCCCCCTCCTCCTCGTCCCCCTCCTCTTCATCATTATCATCAATTTCGATTTGCATCCACGCTTATCACTACTCACTGGGATCTCGTGAACGCTGGAATTATATATTCCTCGGTATGAAACATATTTGTAACTTTGTCTTGTTGATATGCAATGTCTTGGCTCTTCAATTTTTTTCCGTGCTTTTGTTTTACAAAGCGACCCACCATTCATTTTGTCACGCCAAACTAGGATATGGAGCATAGAAAACTTGAATCGCTTGTTGTGCCAAAATAAATGGTTCATATCTCTTATAAAATCTTTTATGATTTACTTCAACCAAATTATACTGTGGATGCACCTTCATCCCCCTGACGGGGTCAAACCAACGACACATAAATAAGATAACTCGCATCTACGGACCGGGATAATCAATCTCTATAATTTCATCCAAAGAAACCATAAAATTCATTGCTTGCACCTCCATCATTGGAAGATGAACACATACTCCACTATTCATTGTACTCTTTCCATTTCCATATTCTTGAGTGTGGAAATTATATCCGTTATGAAATATCTTTGGCCAAGTCGTACCATTGATTTTGGACCCCATGATAGATGGATTAGCAATTCTTAACGTGAGTTTGATTAGCATAAACCTATACTCAAATGAAAATGATATTTATTTAAAAGTTAAGATATGTCTAAACAAAAATGAGGTAATTAAAGCGCTTACATATGATTTGAACCAAGGTGCAAATTCACGATCGAAGTGATCAAAGTCACGTGTCGGATTTGAGTATAAGTTTTGGAAAATCCTATAATAAAAAATTGTATTATAACACAAACAAATTAACACTTGACGAAGAAATAGGAAATATATACTAACTCGAAATATGGCGATACGGACAATTAAGTAAAATTATGCCGCCGCCATTCTTGATCGATTAAGTATCGTTGCTTACGGTCCACTTGGTCGACCAAGATAATTAAAAATTGAGAAAGAATTTAAATTGGGATCGACAGGACCTTCATCATTCCTTCCGGATTTCGTCTTTTGGTCTGAATGTGAGGCTCAAAATAATATGATGCAAAAGTTGTTACTTCCTCCACAATATATGCATTCACAATAGAGGCTTCAACATGTGCCTTATTTTTCACCTTTTTCTTCAAATGATATAAGAATCTGATTGTAATATAACAAATTGTATTAGAAATGAATATATAAAAAAAATTAACATTTTTATGCAATATTAACGAAATATAGAATATGTGAATTATACCTTTCAAAAGGATACATCCATCGATAATGAACTGGTCCTCCAACTTTGGCCTCATATGGCAAGTGAACCAAAAGATGTTCCATTGAATCAAAAAATGCAAAGGAAAAATCCTTTCTAAATTGCACAAAATAATTGGAATGTCTCTCTCTAACTTCTCCATGTTTGAATATCCCAAAATCATTGAGCATATATCATGAAGAAAATACTTAACTCAGAATGGCACCCTGACAAAATTCTAAGAGTTCTTTAAAGGCAATAGGAATAAGTCTTTCCATGAATATATGGCAATCATGGCTTTTCAAACCCATCAATTTGCATTCCTTCATATCGACACATCTCCCAAGATTAGAAACATAGCCATCAGGAAATCTCAATGACTTCAACCATTCACAAACAACACGTCTCTGTTCCTTATTCAATGTATAAACTGCCTTTGGTTTTGGTCCTCTACTATTTTCATCAACATCAAGGCTGGGTCGTTTGCAAATGAGTCGCATATCTTTTCTTGCATTCAGATTATCTTTTGTTTTTCCGGTGATATCCATCACTGTATTTATCAGATTATCAAAAACATTCTTCTCAATATGCATAACATCGAGATTATGATGAATCAAATTACTAAACCAATACGGTAACTCCCAAAATATACTTCGTTTGGTCCATTTATGGTTGCTTCCATATCCATAAGTTGTATCGTGTGGCTCTTCAATAACAGATGGAAAGTGAAGAACTCTGTACCAAATATCTTGACCAGTCAATCTCAATGGCGGAGGTGTTCTTTCAATTCGATTCCTAGTGAATTCATCTTTATTCCTTCTGAAATTATGATTTAGTGGTAAAAATTGTCTGTGACAATCAAAATAACTTGGCTTCTTACCATGCTTCAATCTAATCGACTTTGATCTCTCCATACATATTGGGCATCCTAAGATCCCTGCAGTACTCCAACCTGATAGCATACCATAAGCCGGAAAGTCATTAATGGTCCAAAGAAGAGCAGCCTTCATTACAAACATCTGATTAGTATGAACGTCGTATGTAGGAAAACCTTCATCCCATAGTTGTTTTAGCTCTGCAATCAATGGTTGCATATAAACATCTATTAACTTCTTCGGATTTTTTGGGCCAGGCACAACCAATGTTAAAAACATATACGGTGTTTTCATGCACATCCCAGGCGGAAGATTATACGGAGTTAATATAACTGGCCAACAAGAATAGTGTCTTCCTGATTTACCAAATGGAGCAAATCCGTCAGCACAGAGACCTAACCTAATATTTCGAGTCTCCTTCGCAAAATCAGGATATGTTCTATCAAAATTTTTCCACGCCTCTGCATCTGATGGATGACACATTAGTCCCTCTTCTGTTCGATGATTTGCATGCCAAGTCATGTGTTCAGCAGTTGTCTTCGATGCATAAAGCCTTTGTAACCTAGGAGTTAAAGGCAAATAAAACAACTGACTATATGATTTACGTCGTTGCTGCCTCCTACTAGTGCTCTTGTACCTATCTTGATTACAGAATTTACAAACATCCACATCTGCATCATCTCCCCAATATAACATACAACCATCTCTGCACACATCAATTCTTTCCACTGGGAGACCTAATTCTTTCATCATTTTTTTCATACTGTACAAATCATTGGGCAGTATATTATCACGCGGCAATGCCTCTTCAAAAGCTTGAACAAAATTATTAAAACACTCTTCAGACACATTGTGCTCTGCCTTGACATTTAACATTCTTGTGGTGAACGATAGTTTAGTGTGAGTCTCACATCCAGCCCATAAAGGTGCATCTGCAGCACTCAACACCTCCTGAAATTTGAGATATGCTTCATTATTCATATTCTGACCGACTCATTACGTGCACCTCTTCCAAGGGTGATGCATTAGTAAACATTTGCTCAACTATTGGAGGACAACTTGAAGTTGCACCTTGTGATTGGGGAATCAAATTCGCCCGCTACATCATATATCATCCTACGATATGGATTTAATTGATTATAATCACTTTGATCCCTAGAGACTTGTGTGTTGTGTCTATCATAAACTTCATCGATATAAATGGTTCACCATGACATGTCGATTATAGTAATTTGCAACAATCCAAATCTACAAAGATGCTCAAACTTTGCTAGACGGTAAAAATCTACCATTCTGACACTTTCTGCACGGACACCTTATCTGATTACCATCCATAAACTCAACATTACTAGCTGCGAAATTTAAAAACTCTTGCAACCCACTCATAAATTCATCAGTTAAACCCTGACGTTCAGGTAAATTCCTATTATACATCCAACTCCTTTCACGCCGCATTTTGTCTGTTTTCAATCAATTATAATATTATCAACTCCTAGAAATTACAATAATACGAATATACAGCTTAGTTCACATATGAATTCACTATGTTTAACAATATTTAAACAGAGACGAAGAAAGACTAGCATAGAGAAAAAGAAATTCACTATAAAAACCAGAGGACTTTTAGGACTTTAGGATAAACATTAAAGAATTACTTTAATGTTCATTTTTCCCTTTCCCTAACGTGTTCCTTGATCTCCAATATCACTTTATTTTCAGCTCACGAGTAGCATGACCTTCTTGACACCAGTACTACTGGAACTAGTAAACTATCAGTAATTGTTACAGGAGTAAACATGTGGATAGGGCATTCAATTTAAAAAAACAGAAATTTTCAAGATCTTATGTAAAACATACATGTAGAGGAGTTAAGTAACTTGAGAGACGGCAATCAAACAAACCAGGTGTATAAAATTAATTGTATAACAATTAATTATACTAATATTAATATCAATATTTAATATACACAAAGTATTATTTAATTTGGATTTCAGAAAACCCTATGGGTTGATTTTACAAAGTGCTACGAAATAATATTCCCCTCCAGCATATGACATTGCTTTTGGTATTAACAAAGAATGTTTGTAACAATTTGTACTTTATTGTTCTTAAATGTTATTGGTCACAAGTGTGAGTATACCTCGATATGTTCAGGGGGTGGGATGCGACCTCGCTCGTGGGGCCCAAACCTGTGCGGATGAGAAGGCTCGCTGTAGGCTGGACTCATGATGGCCAGGTAGAAAAGTCTCGACAATGGCGGGGGTGGGATCGCGCCGACGGGCCGGGCGGCTCATGGCGGCCGGCTTGCCCGTCTTTGTGGCCTCATGGCCGGGCCAGCCCGGCTCGGAGCAGCGGCCTGTGGCCGGATGAGCGCCGGCGGCGGCCATGGCTCGGGCTCGCTGATGGCGGCGGCTCGAAGTGGCGGCGACCTCGCGGAGGCTGCGATCGAGGCGGCGGAGGCTCGCGGAGGCTCGCGGAGGCTCATGAGGCTCGCGGAGGCGGCGACCTCGCGGAGGCTCGCATGAGGCTCGTGCGGGGCGAGCCGGAGGCTCTCGCCATGACTGAAAAGGCCCGGCGGAGGCTCGTCTTGAGACGAAAGCGCGGCGCGCGGGAGGCTCTCGTCTTGTGAGCGAAGGCAGCGGCGGAGGCTCGCGATCGAGGACTTGTGGCAGGGATTAGGGCATCGGGCGGAAAAAAAGCCTAACTTTGCAACGAATCTTTGGATTCGTTGCAAATTTGCAACGAATCTTAGGATTCGTTGCAAATTTGAAACGAATCCAAAGATTCAAATATTTAAAAAAATTAAAACATTTGGCGTTAACTAATTTTTTAAATTTTTTTAAAAAATTTTTGCAACAATTTGATGATTCGTTGCAAACATTTACAACGAATCTATTATTCGTTGCAATTTTGCAACGAATTTGAGGATTCGTTGCAAATTTCGAATCATAGATTCGTTGCAAATATTTTAAAAAAATTAAAACATTTGAAAGCGTTAATTATTTTTTAATATATTTTTTATAAATTTAAAAGTTTGCAGCGATCGTGATTCGTTGCAAATATTCATAAAAATCCATAAATTCGTTGCGTGGCGCTAGTCGCCAGTGTCGACTGGGCCGTGCGGGACGAGGGCACGGCAACCTCGCGGCCGTCGGTGGGGTGCGGCGGCGTCGTCGGCGGCGTCGGTGGACCTAGTCATTGCCGGCCGGGTGGCCGGCGGTCGGTCGGCGGCTCGGTGCTTGAAGGCGGGTTTCGTGGTCGAGGCAGCGTCAGGTAGGCGAGGAAGACCGTGGCGTGGAGGGAAAGGTTAGAAGTCGATCGTGCGCGAGAAGATGGGAAAAAATTAGGGCGTAAGTTTATTAAATTTTGCAATGAATCGTGGAATTAAATGCGTTAATTTTGCAAATCTGGATTCTGGATTTGCAAAATTTTAAAAAAATTTAAGTTTTAGAGCGTTAATTTTTTTAATATTAATATCAAATTTGCAACGAATCGAGGATTCGTTGCAAATTTAGCGAATCTGGATTCGTTGCTAATTTAACAACGAATCACGGATTCGTTGCTAAATTTAGCAACGAATCCTAGATTGCTAAATTAACAGCGAATACTAGATTCGTTGCTAAATTTAGCAACGAATCCTATATTCGTTGCTAAATTAGCAACGAATAATAGTATTCGTTCTAAATTTTAAAAAGAAAATTTAAAGTTTTTAAAAGCGTTAATTTTTTATATTAATATTAACTTTGCAGCGAATCCTATGATTCGTTGCTAAATTTAACAACGAATCCTGAATTCGTTGCTAATTTAGCAACGAATATAGGATTAAATTTGCAAATGCAACGAAGGATTCGTTGCAAATTAGCAATCGGGATTCGTTGCAAATTAGCAACGAATCATAGTATTCGTTCCTAAATTTTAAAAAGAAAATTTAACGCGTTTTAAAGCGTTAATTTTTTTTATATTAATATTAACTTTGCAACGAATCCACTGATTCGTTGCAATTTAGCAACGAATCCAGGATTCGTTGCTAAATTTAGCAACGAATCGAGTTAGTTGCTAAATTTAACAGCGAATCATGTATTCGTTGCTAAACAACAGAATCCTTTATTCGTTGCAAATAATTGCAACGAATACGTCGATTCGTTGCAATTTTGCATCGAATTACGAATTAAATTCGCTAAATTTTGAAAATAAATTTCGTCATAAATTTGCGTGAAACTTAAAATCGCTGCTATATTAGTTGATTTGCAGAAAATGGTCGTTGCTAAATTTCGTTGCCAAAAAATAGTTTTTTTGTAGTGATAGCCACCTGACTGGAGCCTACCATTCAAGGTCATGTGTGATGCTAGTGATTATGCAATGGGGGCAGTATTAGGGCAACGAAAGGAGAAAAAACTACACACCATTCACTACGCTAGTAAGACACTGAACGGGGCACAAATAAATTATGCCACGACTGAGAAGGAATTGCTAGTAGTTGTGTTTGCATTCGACAAGTTCAAACAATACTTAGTAGGCTCGACGGTAGTGGTTTACACCGACCAAGCTGCAGTTCGTTACTTGCTAAGTAAGAAGAATGCTAAACCCTGTCTTATTCGCTGGATTTTATTACTTCAAGAATTTGATATAGAAATCAGGGATAAAAAGGGATCGGACAACATCGTCGCGGACCACTTATCGTGCATGCCCATATATAGCAGGATAGAAGAAGGAGACAATGCCCAAATAGACGATGCTCTGTGGGATGATACCCTCATGGCCATCACTAAGGTCACCACCCCTTGGTATGCAGATTTCGTGAATTTTCTTGCGGGAAGAGTGATACTGCCAGAATTCATGACCCAACAAAGGAAAAGATTCTTTTTAGAGGTTCAAAAATACGTATGGGATGACCCCTTCCTATTCAGGAAGTGTGCAGATAGCGCATATCGAAGGTGCATACCAGAGGAGGAAGTGGAAAGCATCCTCTTTCATTGTCATTCCTCCGCATATGGGGGTCATGCCGGGATTGCAAAAATAGCCGCAAAGGTATTGCAGGCATGATATACTGGCCTAGCCTGTTTAGGGACATGCGCAACTATGTAGTCTCCTGCGATCGGTGCCAGCGAACAGAAAATATAGGGAGGAGACATGAGATGCCGACGAGCACCATATTTGAGGTGGAGCTCTTTGACGTATGTGGAATAGATTTCTTGGGTCCCTTTCCCGTTTTCGACGAAAATAGATATATCCTGGTCGCTGTAGACTACATCTCCAAATGGGTGGAGGCCATAGCATCACCCCATTGCGACGCCAAGACCGTAATAAAATGTTCAAAAGATACATATTCCCTAGATTCGGAGTTCCTCGAGTAGTAATCAATGATGGAGGATCCCACTTCATCAAAAAATAGTTTGAAAAATTACTACATAAGTATGGGGTGATCCATAAAGTTTCAACAGCTTACCACCTGCAAACAAGCGGAGAAGTAGACAATGCTCTTTGGGCCTACCACACAGCTTATAAGACCCCGATAGGCATGACCCCATTCTACTTAGTCTTTGGGAAGCCTTGGAATTTACCCATTGAATTAGAACACAAGGCTTTCTGGGCCATCAAGAAGCTCAACTTGGACTACTGCGCAGCAGGAGAGAAAAGGAAACTGCAGATAAGCGAGTTGGATGAAATTCGAAGAGACGCATATGAACATGCTAAGGCATATAAGGAAAGAACTAGGAGATGGCATGACCAACACATTTTGAGAAGGAAGTTTAAGGAAGGAGACTTAGTTCTACTGTATAATTTCAAGTTAAAACTTTTTCTAGGGAAGCTAAAATCAAGGTGGTCAGGACCGTTTCAGGTGAAGAGGGTATACCCATATGGTGCAGTGGATATATAGAGTAAGGAATCAGGGGAGATCAAGGTAAATGGGCAATGATTTAAAAAGTATCTAGGGGAGTCTCTACATTCCAAGACGGATGAATGGAGGTTAACTGAACCTCCGAAGCCAAGTTGATAATGGAGTGTAGTTGAGCTAAATGACCTTAAACAAAGCGCTTCTTGGGAGGCAACCTAAGTTTAGTTTTTAGATTTCCCTTTGATTGTATTGCATGTATTTAGTTAATTTGAACTTTGATTTCCATTTCATTTAGCATTAGGATCAGAAGAGAACTTTGCTAGGTAAAAATAAAATCAATATTAGCTTATGTGGCGAGGCGTATGAGGAAATTCGGATCGTTGTGCAAAAAGGGGAGAAGAAAGAGGACACACGACCTAGCCATGTGTTTTCCCACGGACGTGCCCCATCAACCCGAGGCGCACACGGCCTGGCGAGTCACATAAGGGTTAAGTAGGGCGAGTCGTGTGTTTTTGATGCACGCAAACACGACCTCAAATCTCGCGACAGAGGCCATCGAGGACTCGAAGCGCGCGCTCACACTCAATGGCCGCAAGTGCACGAATGTCGTTAAGTAATAAAAGATTATCGATCCCACAGGGACTGGGATTCGAATATCGATATGTTCAGTGGTTGAAATTGTTAGGAAGTAAACTCTAAGAGGTTTTGATTTGTGAGGGTTGTCGATGGACTATACTCTATATGGTGTCACACAGAGGAAGAAGGGACCGTGTCGAGATCTTAAAAGATGATTCTAGCACTTCAGTTTTGCTTGTGTGTCGCAAAACAATGCTGTCAACTGGCATTGTCTAGACGGTTAGCTATGGTTTAGCTATTTCGTAGTTTGACTTAGAGTAATTAGTAGTTTCATTTGGTAGTTTAGTTGTAGTTTAATTATGATGCTTAGCTTAATTAATTGTTAGTTTGATTACTTATCTGTTTTAGTGTTAATTTCATTAGTTAGACGTGTTTAATAGTAAGTTAGATTTATTTCATGTTTTCCTTTACACACATGTTAGTTTGCATTTGAATTGTTATTCAATTTTCTGCACTGTCTTTATGTTTTCGAATGCTTTCCTTTGCATGCTTAGTTTAGATCTTTTTTAATTTCATTGTCATCTTAGTTAGTTAGATTAATGCTTTAATTACTTGCATTGTCTTTCATTCAGTAGGATTAGTCTTGTAAATTCCAAACCCCCATTCAGTAGGATTAGCAATAATTAGAAATCCTAAGTTTACTATTCTATCGATTACACTCATTGGGAAACGATCTGGGTCATTCACTATGCTATATTAGTGTAGAGGGGGGGGGTTTAGAAATTAATTTGAAACGGTACCACGACACAGATTCGCCGTTATCAAAATTTGGCATCATTGTGTAGAAGAGGAGATTCCGGGCTTTTCACTGGCGATAGCTTCCTCCGCCAACTATCGGACCTGAGAGCCACAACTGGATGAGATTTCAGAAGGTTGTGGTGATTGCTACTGTCGAGATCCCGCAGAATCTATTTCCAGCTCACGGCAGTGATCCTCTTCTTCAATTTTCGACGACAACACTTCATTTCATCGTCGGCGAAGAGTTTCAGCTTCTACTCTGGCTCCATCCTCTCCACGCAGCACCGACAGTTCCGTTGTAGTATAGTGGTGAGTATACTCGACTACAACCGAGAGACTCGGGTTCGGTCCTCGACGACAGAACTACGGGCTGCTCCACCTTCACAGAGTCATCCATAGACTGTCAGGTTCCGATGTCATTGTAGTATAGTGGTGAGTATACTCGGCAATAACTGAGAGACCCGAGTTCGGATACCGGCAACTACACCAGACTTCGACAGTTCTTCACCATCCACCGGAGAAAAGGGCTCGCTTCATCCATCAATTCAGCACTTGCCAGAGGATTTTCGGCAAGGATCCAGCTATATCATCCACCGGAGGAGCTCAATTGGATTGTCGTCACCGTTGTGGAGATCGGTGGTTATATTTGGATTTTGATCCATTGATTTGGATGTTTATCTTGTTTTATTGCATTGTTTGTTTACTTTACGTTATGTTTGGATTCACGAATTGAACTTATCAAAAACCCCCAAAATTGTTGTTGTAGTTGACTTGTAGTTAGTTTGTAGTTTAACTATAGTCTAATTTGTAGTTAGTTTGTAGTTGTCTTGTAGTTTACATTGTAGCTATTTCGTAGTTTGACTTAGAGTAATTAGTAGTTTCATTTGGTAGTTTAGTTGTAGTTTAATTATGATGCTTAGCTTAATTAATTGTTAGTTTGATTACTTATCTATTTTAGCGTTAATTTCATTAGTTAGACATGTATAATAGTAAGTTAGATTTATTTCATATTTTCCTTTACACACATGTTAGTTTGCATTTGAATTGTTGTTTAATTTCCTGCACTGTCTTTATGTTTTCGAATGCTTCCCTTTGCATGCTTAGTTTAGATATTCTTTAATTTCATTGTCATCTTAGTTAGTTAGATTAATACTTTAATTACTTGCATTGTCTTTCATTCAGTAGGATTAGTCTTGTAAATTTCAAACCCCCATTCAGTAGGATTAGCAATAATTAGAAATCCTAAGTTTACTATTCTGTCGATTAAACTTGTTGGCAAACGATCTGGGTCATTCACTATGCTATATTAGTGTAGAGGGTGTTTGGTAATTAATTTGAAATGGTACCATGACACAGATTCGTCGTTATCAAAATTTGGCACCGTTACGTAAAAGAGGAGATTTCGGGATTTTCACCGGCAATAGCTTTTTCCGCCAACTGTCGGAGATAAGAGCCACAGCTGGACGAGATTTCGGAAGGTTGTGGTGATTGCTACTATTGGGATCCCGTAGAATCTGTTTCTAGCTCAAGGCAGTGATCCCCTTCTCCAATTTCTGATGGCAGCACTTCATTTCATCGCCGACGAAGAGTTCAGCTTCTACTCTGGCTCCATCCTCTCCACATAACACCGACAGTTCCATTGTAGTATAGTGGTGAGTATACTCGGCTACAACCGAGAGACTCGGGATCGGTCCCCAACAACGGAACTACGGGCTGTCCACCTTCACAGAGTCATACATAAACTGTCAGGTTCCAGTGTCGTTGTAGTATAGTGGTGAGTATACTTGGCTATAACCGAGAGACCCGGGTTTGGATCCTGACAACTACACCAGACTTCGACAGTTTCGCACCATCCACCGGAGAAAAGGGCTCGCTTCATCCATCAATTCATCACTTGCCAGAGGATTTTCGGCAAGGATCTAGCCATATCATCCACCTGAGGAGCTCGATTAGATTGTCGTAACCATTGTGGAGATCAGTGGTTATATTTGGATTTTAATCCATTGATTTGGATGTTTATCTTATTTTATTGCATTGTTTGTTTACTTTACATTATGTTTGGATTCACGAATTGAACTTATCAAAACCCCCCAAAATTGTTGTTGTAGTTGACTTGCAGTTAGTTTGTAGTTTAACTGTAGTCTAATTTGTAGTTAGTTTGTAGTTGTCTTGTAGTTTACATTGTAGCTATTTCGTAGTTTGACTTAGAGTAATTAGTAGTTTCATTTGGTAGTTTAGTTGTAGTTTAATTATGATGCTTAGCTTAATTAATTGTTAGTTTGATTACTTATCTGTTTTAGTATTAATTTCATTAGTTAGACGTGTTTAATAGTAAGTTAGATTTATTTCATGTTTTTTTTACACACATGTTAGTTTGCATTTGAATTGTTATTCAATTTCCTACACTGTCTTTATATTTTCGAATACTTTCCTTTGCATGCTTAGTTTAGATCTTCTTTAATTTTATTGTCATCTTAGTTAGTTTGATTAATGCTTTAATTACTTGCATTGTCTTTCATTCAGTAGGATTAGTCTTTTAAATTCCAAACCCCCATTCAGTAGGATTAGCAATAATTAGAAATCCTAAGTTTACTATTCTGTCAATTACACTCGTTGGAAAACGATCCGGGTCATTCACTATGCTATATTAGTGTAGGGGGGGGGGGGTTCTGTAATTAATTTGAAATGGTACCATGACACAAATTCGCCGTTATCAAAATTTGACGCCATTGTCGGGGAGTGTAATGATGCTTAGAAAACTTAGGATCATTTTCCCATTTTTCAAAAAAAAACATTTATGGCTCCTTTCTTTCATTTTCTGTATATCCATGTATTTTGTCATGTCTACTTCCTGTGTCTTTTGATTTATTTGTTGGTGTTTCAGGAAAGACCAGGAATTCTCTTTCCTGAGAAACATGGATCTCTATAATCAGTAGTATGGAGACTACGGTGATAGTTAGCATCATAGATCAAACAGCTAGATCAAATTGCAACATCCTTCAGCCAGATGCAGCACAAGAGTTCATTCAGCCTCCGTCAGAGACCACTTTTGTGGATATCGACGCACTTAGGGAGATGGATTGTGGAGCGAGTGATAGGCATACTACTCCACAGGACTCCTATAAACCATTGTGCTGTGATGTGATTTCGGACGCTGATGGATGTGATTTCATTGATGAAGTTGCTATTGTTTCAGATGTTGAGGATGTTGGTGCAATCGGCCCAGGTCACGATTGACCAGGACTCGAGTTTGGCTCGAGTGATGTTTTGATGTGTTTTGATGTTTCAACAAAAACATATGACAACATAATTGTCATGGAAAGTCCAAGTTGGACACTTGGCATTTGGGAAAGTCCAAGTCTTGAGTACCTGGAAAATGGAAAGTCCAACATGTGTTGGCAAGGAAAGTCCAAGCATGGGTCTTGGCATGTAAAGTCCAAGCATGGTCTTGGCATGGAAAGTCCAACATGGGTTGGCATTTGAAGTCCAAGGAGATTGATATTGGCGGCGTAAAGTCCAAGCGGTAGTCTTGGCAGCATAAGTCCAATGGTTGGCGGCGTAAAGTCCAAGCGGTAGTCTTGGCAGCATAAGTCCAATGGTTGGCGGCGTAAAGTCCAAGCGGAGTCTTGGCGGCGTAAGTCCAATGTGCCTTGGCGGTGTAGACACCGTTAGCATGACATAGTCGATGGAAGCACCTGAAGGCTAGCGCGATGGATGAACAAGTCATGGATGACTTGGAGGGATCTGAGAGTCGTGAGGCTGATGGAGGTGGCTAGAAGGCTTAGGTCTAGGCAAAAGGTGGTCTAGCAAGTATGGGGGAACCATACTTGAGTTAAAACCTCATATTTGAGGTGTGCCAGTCGACTGATGTCATGTGGCAGTCGACTGGACCGAGTCAACTAGGGTTTGACTGTGGGTTATGGCCTAGCTGATCGCCATAGGTTGCGGTCCGATCGATGGCTCGAGCGACTAATCGTGTGATCGGTCATTGGTGCTCGAGAGTCGACGCGAGAATGGAGTCAAGACTCGACTGGTCGAGTGAGGACTCCATCAGTCGACTGATGGTCACAATCAGTCGACTGATGGTAGTTCCGTTGGACTTATCCAACGTGGAACTAGCCGTTGTCTCACGACAACAGTGGCATCAGTCGACTGATGGTCTCGATCAGTCGACTGATAGACTTTTTCCAGCACAGGTTGAAGCTATATATGAAGCTCGTGATGGAGGAAAAAGCAATTGGTTCTTGAGGGCTATTGGGGCAATTTGTTGGTGCAAATCAGGTCTCCAAGTGCAAGCAAGCAACCAAGCATTCAAGCAATCAAAACAAGTGTTGTAAAGTCTTTTCTTTACTTGTATTTCATATTTACATTGTATATTGCTTGTATTTCATTCTTACTGTTGTAAGATTTATTGTAAGGGGTTTCTCTGCCTCCGACTTGTGTCGAGAAGGAGTGTTTATCATTAGTGAGTGCGTGTGCATCACTAGGGCTCTTTAGAGCTTGATCCGTGGAGTAGGAACCGTGCGGTTCCGAACCACGTTATATCATTGTGTTAGCTTGTTGTCTATTTCGTTATTGCTTTTATCATTATATATATTCCGCTGCGCTAACGAAATTGTAGACACAAACGAGATCGAATTACATCTTCGCTATTCACCCCCCCTCTAGCCATTCCAAGGGTCCCAACAAGTGGTATCAGAGCTTGGTGGCTCTTCAACGGATTAACAACCGGGAGCAAGACGCTAGAGGGTAAAAGATGGAAGTCCAAGATCAATTAGGATGGGACATCAACACACCGGTCCCTTATTCATTCTATGGACGAGAAGGTTTCAATTCTTGGAAGGCGAGAATTGAAGAGTTTTTGATGATGAGAGACCTTGAGGAATGGTCCGCCTTGATGGAAGGATTTGAGTATCCTAAGGGACCAAAGGGAGGGTTTCTCAAGAAGAAGAAATGGAGTGAGGAGCAACTCCGGCAATTCGAGAAAAATAAAGAGGTAATCAAATTTATATTTGATTTAGTACCTAATGACATCTTGTGTAGCCTAGGTGACTATGTGGATTGTAAAGACGCCAAAGAGGTATGTAACATTTTGGCAAAATTCCATGAAGAACCTCATTCAATCCAAGAAGACAAGGAGGATGAAGAAGAGAGCTCATCCTCAAGTGAAAGTGAGGAATCGGAAGAAAGTGAGGAGTCAACTTCCAGATCGGAAGAGAAAATAGAAGAGGTGGGAGAAGCATCCACCTCCGTGATTGAGGGGGAGAGACCATCTACACCGGGGCAACCTCAAGAAGTGCCTTCAACATCCGGTCAAGATGAGGAAGCTCAAAATTCAACTCCGGCACCTACCACGGACCTAGGTAACTCGAGCATTTCAAATAATAATAAAATTCATATTATATGCTTTGAGTGTAGGGAGCAAGGACACTACAAGAGTAAGTGTCCTAAACGGGTTAAGAAGGCTCCACCGGCACCAAAAGTCAAGGATGCCGGTTCCCCAACACCTAAAGGCAAGGAGCACATCATATGATTCAAGTGCAATTCGAAGGGGCATTATCGAAGTCAATGCCCTAGGGGGAAGAAGAAGGGGCAAGAAGGAGCATCATATGTAGGGGGAGCCTCCAAGGCAAACCCTAAGGT
The DNA here is from genome assembly GCA_025175895.1 of Wurfbainia villosa. NCBI lineage: Eukaryota > Viridiplantae > Streptophyta > Magnoliopsida > Zingiberales > Zingiberaceae > Wurfbainia > Wurfbainia villosa. The sequence continues at coordinate 18,792,377 of CM046004.1, read as the reverse complement.
ATATTTCAATAATGCACCTTCTAGATTTAATAGGCAAAAGCATGCTAGAAATATGTTTAATTCTCTTGCAATTTATGAAAAGCATGCTAATAGGAATGAATATTGCTTAGGAGCTAAAAATATTCACTTAGATAATAGGAAGAAATTTGGGACTAATGTCCCTAAAAATAATTCATCTAAGGATAAACCTAGGTCAAATAACACTAGACCAATTTTACCTAGGGAGACCATTAGAAAGGTGCAAGAGCACCTAGGTATTAACCCTAAATGGACTAGGCATATGCCTAGAAAGTCCCATGCCCATGGTCTAAATCAAAATTTTAAAATCGGGCAATTAGAATTAGAGAACCAAGCCTTGAGGTCAAGGCTTGAGAAATTGGAGAAGACCCTTAAAATTATACAAAATCAATTTAAAGGGTCAAATGATCAAAAGTCAAGGTCCAAAAGTCAAAGTCAACACCAAGGACCTAAGAGTCAAAAGTCAACCAAGGGCAAGCAAGGTTTGGGTCACAAACCTAAGCCTAAGGTAGCTTATCATAGTGTTCCATTAGATTATGGAACACTAACTAGGTCTAGGAAGACCAAGGTCAATAGGGAAGTCATCCCTAGAGTTGACCAAAGGGTGTGTCTAGTGGCTAGGGCTTCTAGGAAACCTAGGGTGGCCACTAAGAAGGTTGCAAGGGGAGTCACCCCTAGAGTCAACCTAGGTAAGACCCAAATGACCAAGGCTGACAAGCCTAGGAGGGTCATTAGAAAGGTATCTAGGGAGGTTATCCCTAGGGAATACCTAATTAACCCTAGGAGCTCAAATAGATTTTGGGTTCCTAAGAGCGTGATTGATTCACGCTAGATGGGTTTAGGGTGTGCCAACCTTGATTGGATGGGTAGTTAACTCAACCATGGCAAAGGTGGCATTTTAGGTCATTTTCAAGGTTATGGCTACCTTGGGAATGTGGTTTGATTTGAATCCTAAAGGTTTTTAGGATGTGCCAGTATTAATTATGAGTATTGATAAAATGATCGAATTGGCACAATTTAGGATTAGAGGTTTTTTTTAGTATGTCATTTTGGGTTTTTGGCACACTTTGGAAGGTCATGTATCAAGAATTGTGTGGTTAAGATGTAAAAGTAACATCTAGAGTGATACTCAAGTGCCACACAACTTGATGTCTTGTATTCACCATGCTTCATATGTTTTACCATATGTTTGCATGGAAGGAGTGTCTAGGATAGATTACATCTCACAAAACAAGTCTTTTACCTTGATTGTGTATTTCAACACTTAGAAAGGGTGAGATGTTAGGTTTTGGAAATCATTGAATGTTAATGTTTGCAAAAATAAAATAAAACATTAAAATACATTAACAAATACATGAATAAAAGTATAACATCAATACATTCGATATACAAGATCTAACGTGATAAAATGGAATAATTAAGATGACGAAATCGAGTTTCGAATGGAAATCGATATCACGATCGGGATATGATTATCGATCGACCGATAACCAGAGCGATACGATACGGCCATCACGAGTGCTAGCTCCATGAGTCGATCGATGGAACATCGATCGTGATGGTATCTGTTCACCAAGGCCGAAGGCCATATCGAGTGCTCGACGATCGAGTGATGTGCACATCGATCGATGATGGGCAACATCGATCGATTGATGCTCGTAGCATGTTACGAAGGTTCGGGATCGATCGGCCGGATCGATCACGGCTCAGTAAACCCGGTAATAAACCGCCATCAGTCGACTGGTGCTCCACATCAGTCGACTGAATCGCGTTTTTAAAACGCGAACCGCTAGGGTTCGGCGTCTTCACGCGACGAACCTTCTTTTCCTCTTTCGGTCTCCGATCGCCGGCTCCCTTCTCCGACCAACTTTTCGGCGTGCCAACCTTCCAAAATCCTAGGTTTGATAAACAAACCTCTTCTCCTCCATCTTTGACCTATTTTGGAGCCCTAGTTCGCGCGATTTAGGGTTTATTTCTCTTGCTCCGTTTAGGGTTCTGGCGGCTGAAGCTTTCTGGCGACTTTTCCGGCGATCCTCAGCAACATTTAAGTCTTCCCTCCGGCACACACATTCAAATGGCGCCTAAGTAACGATTTTTCTTTCCGAGCCCTAATTTTCATTTCCATTACAATTAAGGTTTATCTAATCGTGTATTGTTGTCATTGCATGTCATATCATCACATTGCATTCATAATAGGAGAGTCCGTAGGAACGATCCACCCGAGAGTGAATCTCGATTGTACCAACCTATGTTGGTTAGGTACATCGATAGGAACTTTTTCAATAGGCATTGTAGTGACGTTATGGAATTAATTGCATACTACAATCTGATGAAAATTGTCCTGTGCACGCATCCAATTAATGATGACCTTATTAAGGAATTCTATCAAAACCTTAAAAAGGTGGATGACGGTCCTACATACACTACTCGCGTTGCAAAACGCGAGTTAGAGTTCACTCCTGCGATACTGCGGGAGTTTCTCGAGTGTAGGCCTTCAGATAATACCTTTATCTTTTACCCTACCATGGACTTTCCTCTACCTGCGCCTTTTGCTCATATCTCTATGGAGTCCATGCATGAGCATATCTTTGGGTATCCTCGTCCACTGGCCCAGAATCTATTTCCTATCACCGAGTTATCAGCACCTGACAATGTCCTCTACAAGGTCATTGTTGGGTGTTTTCTGCCCATTGTCACTCGGGGTCTGGCCAAGATTCGGCCTCCCCATCTCTTTCTTCTATATGCCATGCGTCATCAGTTAGACATAAACTTTGCATTAAACATTTTCCATTGCATTGTGCACTTCACTTCCCCTGTACAAGGGAAAGTGCATATGCCATTTGGACATATCATCACAGCATGGCTCGACTCCGTAGGCATCAACATCCATCGGGGGCTGACACCTATCGAAAGTGTACGATCAGATATCGGGCCAGAATTCTCCTTAGCGAAGCTACGGATGGGTGCTGGACAGATGGAGTTGGCGCCTCGACCACCCAGGGCACACAGACAACCTCCTCCGCCACCCAGAGAGGCGACGGAGGACCACGAGGATACAGAGACCACTGATGAGGATGACCAGATGCCAGCAGACACATCACGGGTCCGCTGATCGCCGTGGCGTACCGGAGTCCAGACAGGAGTATCATCGGTTGGCGACGCTTAGTCGCCGAACCATCGACAGCGTGCCAGGTTTCCTCGCACATCTCGATAGGATGGACGAGACCCAGGGCCGCATAGAGCAGCATCAGCTCGATATGCTAGAGATGATGCGGGCCTGGACTCTGAGTCAGCAGCCTCCTCCGTCGCCACCTCCTGCGGACGATTAGAGGATATTAGATTTTTTTGTGTTTGTCAATTTTTGTAGTGAGATTGAGCATAGCCAATCTCCATTTTGATTGTAAAAGACAAATTTTAAGTTAAATGAAATCTTTGTTTTTGAAAAATCTTGTGTGTATGAATGAATATTTGTATAATTGTATTGCTATCATATACCATGTCATGATATTGTTTAGGGTTACTTTAGATGTCATGTTTTTTTCTTAAACTTCATCATATGTCATGACATCATGATCATTGGCCATGTTTTTAATAATGCTATTATTTATGCCATGATCATACATTCATGCATTAACTTGATTAAAATTGATTTAAGGACTATGGCATGACTTGGAGTCCCATTTATAAGGGAATCAAGTAGAGTTGCCTTAGGAAAATGCATGAAACCCTAGATTAGGGAGAACAAAACCCACATCTCACATCTAATTGACATGTATGTGTATTTATATACTATAGATACATGTGAGATGCTAAGATATGAGTTAAGTTCAAGGTGCATAGTTTTTGCATCTAGATGAACTAAAACTCATCCAATTCCATTTTGGATCATTAGGAAAGCTTCTGTACAAGTCACGTACATAGAGCCCAAGGAATATGATCCAAGATAAGGTTTTGAAAACATTTTAAAATCATTTTGAAAAACCTTGGTGAAGTCTATCTTTTGATAGCAATCACCATTGATGAAGTTGATACAAAGTAGGACCAAAACATTGAAAATTTCAATGGTTTTGAACTTTGTACCAATTTCACTATTTAATGGGTAAAATAATTTTCAAACATTTTTCACCCAATGTATTAGTCATAAGTATTATACGTATCAAATTTCGTGATTTTTCGATATACGTATAATTAGTTATGATTTTTCAAAAATCATTTCTGATAACTGAAAATCGGGATTTTATTATCGATCGCCTGGTGGCGATCGGTGATGAGATTCGATGATTTCTGAATCACTTTCATTGGTAGCCTGATTTCGGGGTAAACAAGGTTGTTTAACCCGATTTCAGCTACGGTTATGGTCCCTAATCACTCCTAACCCTAGGATATGCTTTGGGAAGCATTATAAAGGGTGTAAATCCATTGGATATGAATTAGGAGAAGTATTTGGGGTTTGTATCAATTTTAAGGTGTTGGAAAGTTCAATGTTGAATTTCTAACCTTAATTTTGATGGTTTAGAGTTCCTATTGGCTTAGGGACTTCCCAAGGACATTGTTGGTGCAATGGTCAAGGGGGAGCAAGCCTTTAGAGGAAGGAATTCATCATGGGATGATGAATGGTATTTTTTTTTTCTTTTCCTTATGGAAAGGACAAATGAGTTTTTGTGATACCCAATTTGGAAATTGGGAGAGTGAATAGGATTGCCTCTCTTGAGTGATATGGGACTTATCACTAGGAAGATGGTAGACATTCTAGATATTTTTAGACCAAGGAGGAGATTATAAGATCTCATTGGGACATGAGACATTGACCTCCTTGGAGAGAAGATCTTTTTTGATGTTAATCAAAAAGGGGGAGAATTGAGGAAAAACATTTGGAGAGTATTTACCAATTTGGGATAATTGGTAAAGGATTGGAGTTAGTATTCTAACTCAAATATTTGTTTGGTTTTTGTCAAACATCAAAAAGGGGGAGATTGTTGGTGCAATCGGCCCAGGTCACGATTGACCAGGACTCGAGTTTGGCACGAGTGATGTTTTGATGTGTTTTGATGTTTCGACAAAAACATATGACAACATAATTGTCATGGAAAGTCCAAGTTGGACACTTGGCATTTGGGAAAGTCCAAGTCTTGAGTACCTGGAAAATGGAAAGTCCAACATGTGTTGACAAGGAAAGTCCAAGCATGGGTCTTGGCATGTAAAGTCCAAGCATGGTCTTGGCATGGAAAGTCCAACATGGGTTGGCATTTGAAGTCCAAGGGGATTGATATTGGCGGTGTAAAGTCCAAACGGTAGTCTTGGCAGCATAAGTCCAATGGTTGGCAGTGTAAAGTCCAAGCGGTAGTCTTGGCAGCATAAGTCCAATGGTTGGTGGCGTAAAGTCCAAGCGGAGTCTTGGCGGCGTAAGTCCAATGTGCCTTGGCGGTGTAGACACCGTTAGCATGACATAGCCGATGGAAGCACCTGAAGGCTAGCACGATGGATGAACAAGTCATGGATGACTTGGAGGGATCTGAGAGCCGTGAGGCTGATGGAGGTGGCTAGAAGGCTTAGGTCTAGGCTAAGGGTGGTCTAGCAAGTATGGGGGAACTATACTTGAGTTAAAACCTCATATTTGAGGTGTGCCAGTCGACTGATGCCATGTGGCAGTCGACTGGACCGAGTCAACTAGGGTTTGACTGCGGGTTATGGCCTAGCGATCATTGCCATAGGTTAGCGATCGTGATAGTTGGCAGCCCGATTGTGTGATCGATCGGCCGGTGCTCGAGAATTCGACCAGAATGGAGTCAAGACTTCATTTGGTCGAGTGAGGACTCCATCGATCGGCCGATGGTCACAATCGGTCGTGATCGATGGTAGTTCCGTTGGACTTATCCAACGTGGAACTAGCCGTTGTCTCACGACAACAGTGGCATCAGTCGACTGATGGTCTCGATCAGTCGACTGATAGACTTTTTCCAGCACATGTTGAAGCTATATATGGAGCTCGTGATGGAGGAAAAAGCAATTGGTTCTTGAGGGCTATTGGGGCGATTTGTTGGTGCAAATCAGGTCTCCAAGTGCAAGCAAGCAACCAAGCATTCAAGCAATCAAAACAAGTGTTGTAAAGTCTTTTCTTTACTTGTATTTCATATTTACATTGTATATTGCTTGTATTTCATTCTTACTGTTGTAAGATTTATTGTAAGGGGTTTCTCCGCCTCCGACTTGTGTCGAGAAGGAGTGTTTATCATTAGTGAGTGCGTGTGCATCACTAGGGCTCTTTAGAGCTCGATCCGTGGAGTAGGAACCGTGCGGTTCCGAACCACGTTATATCATTGTGTTAGCTTGTTGTCTATTTCGTTATTACTTTTATCATTATATATATTCCGCTGCGCTAACGAAATTGTAGACACAAACGAGATCGAATTACATCTTCGCTATTCACCCCCCCTCTAGCCATTCCAAGGGTCCCAACAGAGGATGTTGACACAGGAATGGTGGATAGGTGGACACCCCAGACTGGACACTCCCACCTGAGATAGAGTCTCCAAGAAGTTGCTAATGAAATCCCTAACAACAAACGCAGTAATCCAGCCGCAAGGTTGGATACTTTTGTTGAAATGCCTCTGATCACCAGAGAGTACATATGATGAGGCGATGATCATTTTGGAGGGAGCAACATGGAACTACCCTGATCACATCAAGAGAGCACTCACCTCCATCCGATCCATCCCACTCCTAGCCTGGATTTCTTACTGAACCGCCTCCAACTGCCAAGACTTCAGGGGAGTTTGTTCTATCCCTTCTATTCTTTTTTTTTTCATTGTATATACCCTTCTTTCATTTCATTTTACTTTATTGTTTTTTGTTTTAGTTACTATGTTTCGTTTGTTGAGTTTTTATTTTGTCGATGCTTTCAAATAAATTTCCTATGCATTCCTTTATATCATCTTTGAAGTTGTGAAAGCTAGTTAAATTTAATTGTCGAGTTTTGGCGATTTATTGTCATGAATGGATTATTTGATTGCATATGGTTACTCCTTGGTGATGGATTCTGTGTTGATAGATTAAGATGAATTTTTTTCATTCCTAGTGAGGATTGTGCCTATTTTTATTGCTTGTGTGTGGTGCACTTGTGGTTATTGTAACTCTAGAACTTGCTTTGATTCTTTCGAGACCACACAACCATAGGTTTGCATGATTATTATGAAGGCAATCTCATTTGTTTCCCTTTACTTATTTTGCTGTCACATGTTATTCGAATAATCTCCTTATCATACGTCATGTCATTTTTATCATTTATTCTATTGTCTTTCTATTCCTACATTTTCATCATGTCATTTCTTCTCTATTTCCATTTTGTTGGATGTGGAATATTGGATGTTTCATGATGAGTTTTTGCCCGAGATGGACAAAAGTTTAAGTGTGGGGGAGAGAGTAGCTCAGGAGAATTTAATGTAAGCATAGGCATGTCGTGCTTGATCACCATGGACAAGCCGTGTTTTTATTTTTATAGCTGAGTTTGATGCTTTAGAGCATAGGAAAGTGTACTGCATGTCAAGAATAAAAAAAAAATTGAAAAAAAAAAGTAAGAAAAAAAATTGAAAAAAAAAAGAACATTTGGCCAAAACAATAAAGACAATAAAAAAAATCTTTGACATGTTGTGCAGTTTTTTTATCTGTGTGATGGTATTTTTGTGATAGACATCCCTTATTACAACTATTGAGAGAGTTATTGGATATCATATCTGGACTTGTATTGTGAATGTGATAGGGGTTATTTACTTGTTTAGTGGATGGTAAAATGATAGCTTGGATGAAAACTTTTTGGGCACTGCTTTCTTGTACTCATCTATGTAGCATTCCAGTATTTCCATGTCTTCTTGCATTGCTTTAGCTATTTCATTTCTTATCTTTCTTTCCTTACACACATACCATTATTTGCTTTTATTCATGTTTCCCTTACATTCTTAATAAGCCTTCAGTGATTGTGCATTCTTATGTGTATATAGTGGTGAAGGTAGAAGAAAAGCAAGCATATGGTAGTGCATAAACCATAAGTAGCTTGAGTGAACTCCACTATTATATGCTTATGAGAGCAAGAGAAACCACCACGTATCTTGTGAGGCTTAATCATTCTTAGTTTATTCAGGATGGATTAAAGTCACCATGTTTGTTAACCTGTGTAAGATTTGAGTCCATGATTGCTTGAGTCTTTGAGAGTTGACAATCCTAGGTAACTTTCTTTCACGATTTTCTATGTATGCTTGGGAATTGCTAGGGAAATATACTTTTAGTTTTCTTTGCTTGCTCGGGACGTGCAAGAATAAGTGTGTGGGAATTGATTACTACCATTTTATTGCATTATTTTGGTCCTTAATATCAAGATTTTTATCCTCTCTAGTGATTTATTATTGATTATTTGCATGTTTTATGAGTTGGATCATCTTTTGGACCTAATTGTAAATTCTCCTATATTATGGACTTATATGCAAAATATGTCTTTATTTGTAGGAGATCGAGATGAGCCACTGGACTAGACTCAAGTTGGATCAAATATAGATTCATGTAGGATGAGAAAGATCATTTCAAACTGGATTAATCTGGACCTTTCATCAAGATTAGAGGTAATTAAATCAAGGGACCAGATCTGACCATCTGGGAAAAGCGGTGGATTCTGAGCCATCTATCCAGATTTGGAGAAATCCAGTCTGTACATTTTGATCTGGACATGTGAGCCCTTCATCTAGATTCGGCCGATCATGATTATCCATTTAGATTCAATCAATTCCATTCATTAGAGATCGGAGCAATCTTGACCGTCCAATGTGATGGCTCGATCTAAGCCATTAATATGAATCTGGAGCGATCCGACCCATACATTGTGATCTACACATCTTGGTTGTTCATCCGGACCGTTGGATCTCGATCGTCCCTTCAGATTTATCAGATCCGGCCATCCAGAGTTGAATCGATCACCACCGTTGGATTGAGCAGCCAAATTAAGCCAACATAATTGATTAATCAAGCCCTAGCTCTAAGGAATGGCTGATATTGAAGGGGCAATTGAATCGGATGGCTCAGAAAAACCATTTAATCAGCCTTCTCTTCTCGCAGAACAGATCATCACCGAGCGAGCGCCGGGGTCGCCGCCTGCTCCTCGCGGGCGGGCGAGCGTCGGCGCCGCCGCTTGCTCCTCTCAGGCGAGCGACGACGACGACGTGCAACGAAGCCGTGGATTCACGGGCAATAGCCACGGCGACATCCCCTTCCTCGCGAGCGGCGGCGGATGCTTCTTCCTCCTCACGCGCGGCGAGCAGTGCTTCCTCCACAGTATTTCCGACGACATTTCCGGCGCCCTCCTTCCATCCAAGTCGGCGGTGATTCCCTTCCTCAGCCGGCGGCCTCCTTCCATCCAAGTCGACGATCTTTCTCCTTCCAAGCTGCAGCAGACGAGAAGCTGGGATTTTGGCCAGCTCATCGACAGCGTGTAGAAGAAGAGATTCTGGGCTTTACACCGACGATAGCTTCCTCCGCCAACTGTCGGAACTGAGAGCCGCAGCTGGACGAGATTTCAGAAGGTTGTGGTGATTGCTACTGTCGGGATCCTACAGAATCTATTTCCAGCTCACGACAGTGATCCCCTTCTCCAATTTCCGACGGCAGCACTTCATTTCATCGCCGCCGAAGAGTTTCAACTTCTACTCCGGCTCCATCTTCTCCACGCAGCACTGGCAGTTCCGTTGTAGTATAGTGGTGAGTATACTCGGCTATAACCAAGAGACTCAGGTTCGGTCCCTGACAGTGGAACTACGGGCTGCTCCACCTTCACAGAGTCATCCATAGACTGTCAGGTTCTGGTGTCGTTGTAGTATAGTGGTGAGTATACTCGGCTACAACCGAGAGACCCGAGTTCGGATCCCGGCAACTACACCAGACTTCGACAGTTCCGCACCATCCACTGGAGAAAAGGGCTCGCTTCATCCATCAATTCAGCACTTGTTGGAGGATTTTCGGCAAGGATCCAACCATATCATCCACTGGAGAAGCTCGATTGGATTGTCGTCACCGTTGTGGAGATCGGTGGTTATATTTGGATTTTGATCCATTGATTTGGATGTTTATCTTGTTTTATTGCATTGTTTGTTTACTTTACGTTATGTTTGGATTCACGAATTGAACTTATCAAAAAAAAACCAAAATTGTTGTTGTAGTTGACTTGTAGTTAGTTTGTAGTTTAACTGTAGTCTAATTTGTAGTTAGTTTGTAGTTGTATTATTGTTTACATTGTAACTATTTCGTAGTTTGACTTAGAGTAATTAGTAGTTTCATTTGGTAGTTTAGTTATTTAATCATGATGCTTAGCTTAATTAATTGTTAGTTTGATTACTTATCTATTTTAGTGTTAATTTCATTAGTTAGACGTGTTTAATAGTAAGTTAGATTAATTTCATGTTTTCCTTTACACACATGTTAGTTTGTATTTGAATTGTTATTCAATTTCCTGCATTGTCTTTATATTTTCGAATGCTTTCCTTTGCATTCTTAGTTTAGATCTTCTTTAGTTTCATTGTCATCTTAGTTAGTTAGATTAATGCTTAAATTACTTGCATTGTCTTTCATTCAGTAGGATTAGTCTTTTAAATTCCAAACCCCATTCAGTAGGATTAGCAATAATTAGAAATCCTAAGTTTACTATTCTGTCGATTACACTCGTTGGGAAACGATCATGGCCATTCACTATGCTATATTAGTGTAGAGGGGGTTTGGTAATTAATTTGAAACAGTACCACGACACAGATTCGCCGTTATCAATGAGCCACCGCATCTACCGAGAGCTATCTCCGCCCTAAAAGGACGGGATAGATAGTATGAGGATGCCGAATCAATCCCTATGATGAACTGTTTCCGGTTCCATCGCATCCTTCTACCCATAGTTACAGGAGATCATGTTTACTCATAGGTTCCTGGTATAAAATCCCCTAAATCTTAGATACGAGGGATGTCAACCCTCGTATCGCCTAAGCACAGCAGGTAGAAAACCAAACACGCATAGATATAGTGTAAACAACTTCCAATTGCCAAATTAAACTCAAAGACAGAATTTAATGTGAACCAACATGTAATGTGCACACAAGCTACTCCCTAATCCTAGAATCGAAGGAACTACTCCATGTATATAAGGGAGGAATCACAAGGCATGTACATGTTCGAATACATCAGAAATAAAGTGCAGGAACAAGGGATTACCATGGCTTCGTCATCTTCTCTCCGACATACAAGTGCAAGCGTGGACCTCCAGCGGCGTTCTTCCTCCCCGTTGTGAGTTCCCGAAGCTTTTTAGGGCTTTGGTGTGTCGTCCTAGCCGTCGTGCCTCCCCCTAGAGTTTGGGTGGAGCCATCCTTATATAGACATCACCTCTGACCGATGCAAAATCTGAAAAAAGCCCTAGTCGTGCAAATTTGGCGGGCCACCACACGGCCGTGTGTTTCCACATGGCTAGGCTATGTGTAGCCCTTGGGTGGCTGATCTCGCCCATTGGACACTGTCGTGTGTAGCCACATGCCCTGGCCGTGTCCCACTCTGCGTCTAGCTGCAAAATGTCCTTCTTTTGCTCCGAAAGTGCACCTTTTTCCCCCGAAATTATGTCATGCACGCAAAAGTACAAAGAGCAGACCTCCAAACCAGAAAATAGGAAATGTGTGTAAAACATAGTAACATATGCATTAAACTAACATAAAATGTAATGAGATGTGAGCGAAAACTACTCCTAAAATCCTATATGTTTCGCTCACATCACTTCCCCCAGACTTAAATCTTTGCTTGTCCTCAAGCAAACATCAGTGCTATGAAATTTAAAAAGACATTATTCCATACTTAGCATGTTAACTAAATTTATTAAGTGCTATTTACAATCAAAGCAAAATAAATATGTTCTAGAAATTCACTAAGTTAGCTCCTCGTGCTCGTGCTAAGCGAATCATTCTTAGGGGATGCCCGTTCCATGATGAGTTAAGTCGTCATCCCATAGCTTTCCTAAGGTCTCCAGCTCTTAGGCACTTACCTGCCCAAAGCGAGGGTCGTTCCCTAGATCTAGCATAAAGTCTCAAAGGCGTGCTCGGTATTGAGAGAAATTGGTAGGTGTTTCCCCAGTAACCTAACTCGGTCTCAAAGGGGCACCTAGTCATTTCCATCCACGATAACTATTTTTTATCCCTCATAATCTTCTCTCTCTCTCTCTCTCTTCTTTTCTTTTTCTTTGTTTTCTTTTTCATCTTTTTCTCTTTCTCTTTTATTTCTCTTCTCTTTTTTTTTCTTCTCACTGGGATTTTGATTTTTCCAAATGGGCTTACACAATTCGAGCATCTCCAGTAACTAAAATGCTAAACCTAGAGTCACCTATGGATTCCAAAGTACTAGACTACTGAGATGAATCATAACTAGGTATGTACTAGATTCTCCCTTTTAGAATGTTTGACATGTGTAGGTGTAAAAATAAAAGCTAACCAGTGTAAGTCTAGAACATTCATTAGAGCGAATAAAATAAAATACCACAAGATAAATGAAGTTAAGATACCTATGGGAATAGCTCGTGTAAGTAACTTTTTTTTTTAAAAAAAATACAACTGAGGTAGCTTTACATATAACAAAAACTAAGTACTGAAAGAAACTCAACAAGCCATGCATGAATAAATGAATGAAAATACCAGAAAAGAAACTACTGCTAGGAAACAAACAAAATAAACTTTGGGATCCCCCCAGACTTTAACGAAAATATACCTCTAGTATGGTGGACGAGGTGGAAAGTTTGGGAGCCTCGGCATCTCGAGATCCTAGGAGAACCTGTTGTTGAGTCGCTGATGCCACATGTACATGTGGTCGATCTGGGAGCTAATGGATGCAGCGGTTGCTCGGTGCTCCTCCTCCCTGGCCCACTATACCTGCTGGGCATGCATGTGTTGTCACATCTCTTGGCGGTAGGCGGTCTCATCCTAGCGACGAGCAGCCTTCTCCTGGAAGTATATGCGGGCCTCGTCATAGAACTCCTCAGCTCGCTGGAAGTTCTCCCGGAAGCCCTGGAACTCCGCCTGCATGTAGGCACTCTGCCCCTCCCATCGCTGCCTCTGCGTCTGCTGCTCGGTGTATATGTCGTCAAGGCATGATCGGAACTCCAAGAAATCATAGGCTGACATACCTACATCTTGCTCAAAGGTGGAAAAATATGGCGGTGTAGGTGCAGACTCATGTCGGCGTGGACTAGGTGGGCTCCTATGCATGTGTAGACTGGAGGGAGAGTGCTGTAAAGGGGGAGAGATGGGCGCCGATGTGGGTGGTCCCTCATGTGGAGGGGACTCCACTATTAGGTCCAAGTGCCAGTTGGCGCGTGTAGTGATGGTGGTACGATCAGAGTCGGGGAGCCTAAGGGACGTCAAATTTTTCCTTACAAAGCATAAGGAGTGTCCTTCTCTCACAATCATCTTCATGGCCGTGCACACTCCTAGGTCGATCCTAGGGCTCCCCTCTATACTCTCTAATGCAGTGTAATCATACCCCATCCTATGGCAAATGTGGGTAAGTAGGCCCCCCATATTAATCTCTCCTCATGCTGCTTTGCCCATCTTCACTAAGTGTCTGATGAAGTGGGACCCTACATCGATGCTACTCCTTTCTTGTAGCATGTCCCAGAGGCAAAGCAGCTCGCTAGCTCTAACTACACCGTCACTCTCCCCATGACCAAATATAGTACTGGCCATGATGCGGTGGAGGTATCGGAAGATGGGGTTTTGGAGGTGCGACGCTTTGGCCCTAGAAGGGTCATAAGCGTGCTCCCCCATCAACTCGGTCCAAAATACCTGAGAGTTAAACCCAATAGGGATTCTTCTCTCCCCCCCCCCACCACTCGGTAAGCCAAAGCATGTATTCCACTGGTGAAGGGTTCATGATCAACGTTAAAAAGCCTAAAAGTTATCCTACCCTCCTCGCTTTCTCTACCCGTTAAAATTTCCGCCTCTAAGGAACTCAAAAATTCTAGAACTATCCTAGGGTAGGTTGTGTTCCTTATTCCCATCATCTCTTCCCACCCCATTTTTGTAAATAGGGCTTGAATATCATCCAACAACCCTAAAGACTCTAGCAAATCTTCATCTAAGTACCTAGTAGCAGTGAGTTTACGAGTAGAAAGCATATTATATCTATCTCTATGTTCATTATTGCGAAAAAAAGAGTGGGTAGGGCGTTACCCTCCTCCGGAGCTTGAGGGGCATCGACTCTCCTTGTTTGTCGCTCCGAAGCACCAGATTGAGGTGTTGCATGCTTGGTCCTCCTCATCCTTGCTTCTTTTTGTAGGGATGTATACTGAAAAGTCTACCTTTTGTATGAACATCTTTATTTTGAAATAAGAATCACATGATCATTGTGTGCATATTTATATGGTTATGCAATATTGTCTAATACATTACATTGTAGATAACATGGTGTGTGGTGTCACACGGGAGATCATGTTATCGGCTCCTTGTAAAGTATAAGTAAAGGCTCACAATCGAGATGGCTTTGGACAAACCATCGGAATGGTTGTAGTGTGATTTGGTATTTATTGTCTTGACCATAGAATCACACTAGTGCACTTTGTGTGTATTGAGCAGGACCGACATAGAGGTGATTCGATTTATTGCTGACTACATAATCGAATCGGACCTCAGATATTATTTTGTACATGCTCTTAATCCCGATATAATAACGGACACATATACTTAGTAGTCATCTCTTTGATTTACCAATGGGAGAGATTTATAGATTAAATCGACAGGCTCTGTAAGTTGAGAGATATATTATTTATATGGTGTGCCATTGATTATAGGAGGAAACCGTGTCCTATATATTAGGATGATGATGTCCCCTTGAGGAGCTCATAAGGTTCATCATGTAAACCCTGCAGGTGGACTTGGTCCGACATGATGAAAAGGTTGAGTGGTACTACTCAAGGAGTTAGATGTTGATTAATTAATGGTCAGTAAATTAATTAATCGATGGACATTCGAGATCTTAAACACGGGGAGAAAATGTACAAATAATATATGTAGCCCATATTATCATATGGGGGTTGGTGAGGTAGATCGATGATGATCCTTTAGTGGATTGGATTATCATTAGTGGATCGGACTTTATGTGGGCTTGATCCAACTGCTCCTCATGGTCCCTAATGTAGCCTATTAATACCTCATGAAGCTTAGATCCAATGGATAGAAACAAAACTCTAGATCCAAAGGTAGAGATTAAATCTCTAGATCCGATGGTTGAGATTAAATCTCTAGATCCGATGGTTGAGATTAAATCCCTAGAACCAATGGTGGAGATTATTTGGAGGCTTATCCCTAACTCTATAAAAGGGCTTGATGGGTTGGCGTGGAGATAAATCCAAGGAGAGCTAGGGGTTGGGTGGCAAGAGAGGAATCCTAGTTGAGATAGGATTAGGGTTTGGAGGCTTGGGTGGCACCAATTAAGGAAGTTTTTTCCTTTCTTCTTCCTTCTCCATTGGCTGGCATCCAGCACCTTTTCTAGCCTTTGGCTGGCACCCAAAGGCTCTCTTCTCTTCTCTTTGAGTGGTGGAAACAAGACTTAGGGGTCTCCCTTGGTGTCTTGGTTGGTTTCCATCATCATCTCCCTCTCTTTGTTGGTCGGCAGCAAGGATTGTTTTTGTTCCTTGTTGGTTGGTTTTAGGGAGGAGAAAAACCTTGTTTCTATTCTTCCTTTTGCTTTGGAAGAGAAAGGAAGGAAGATTTGCGATCTAGGAGCTTCAACTTTTGGTAGATCGTCGCCCACACGACGTCCGAAAGGAGGAAGGTCATACATTAGAAGATCGAGAGGTATATCGATTCTCTAATCTTTATATGTCACATGTTTGTATTTGTTTTTCAACTATGACCATGATATAAATTTGTATATGGCTAAATAATACTTGGATCCCGAGCATAAACACAAAAACCGACGATCCGGACATCGTCTATTCCGCGACTACTCGTAGAATAAAGGATGGTCGCTTGAACAACGAGTTTGTTCAAGTGACCTCTCTAAACGAATAACACGATGATGACTTGGTTGTTTGGGCAATCCCTTTTATGTAGGATTAATTTTTTTTTAATCCGGGGATATCGAAGGGATTGCCATGATCAAGCAACCGAGGTGAAGTGGGAAGCGAAGTTTTCCCTCACAGACTCAATAAGCAAAACCCTTCAATCGGTATCAGAGCTTCTGGGGCAAAACCAACAATTGGTATCATAGCCAAGGTTTCTGGTTTTGTGTATTTTGGATTCGATTAATTTTTATGCACTTTTCATATATTATATGTGTCGGATAATAGTAGGATATGCATAGTTTAACTCTTTGGTTGCAGGCATAAGATCCGACTATTATGGTCATATGTGTGTAAGTGATTGTATGTGTGTAAATGTTTTTTTTGTTGAATCCTCGGGGTTGACGAGGCTAGTATATGATTTTTTGTAAATTAGATACGGCATTGTTTAGCCACTCTTTTTATTTTAGTTTACTTTCGATCTAGATTTCATGTACACTTCCTCGTGGAGTATAGGATCGATGGATGTAAATTAAAATAGGTTTTAGTCTTGGCTCGGATCTCCGGATGGCTCGTACATGGCGTAGGAGGAGCGGACGAGATGGCGATGCGACGGGAGACATATTGAAGAAGATCCGCTTTGATGAGGTAATCTAGTCTTATGGATTTATTTAAAGTCTAGATGGGTCTTGTGTATACAAAAGATATGACGAAAATGTAGTGGTATTTTTTGTACTATATGTAGATGATATTTTGTTAATTGGCAACAATGTCAAGGTGTTATCAGACGTAAGGGTATGGTTGTCCAAATAATTTGATATGAAGGACTTGGGAGAACTGGGACACATCCTTGGGATCAAGGTTATAAGGGATCGCAAGAAAAGGATATTGTGCTTATCTCAAGCTTCATACATAGACACCATTTTGGCTCGTTTTAGCATGCAGAACTCCAAGAAAGGTTTTCTACCTTTTAGGCATGGAGAATGGTGTAGCGGAGCGAAGGAATAGGACTCTCATGGAGATGGTTAGATCGATGATGAGTTATTCTGAGTTACCAGATTTGTTCTGGGGCTATGCTTTGGATACGGTAGTGTATATTCTGAACTTGGTACCATCTAAATTAGTGTCTTCTACTCCCACAGAATTATAGACTGGGCAAAAGCCTAGTCTGAGACATATTCGGATTTGGGGGAGTCCAGCACATGTGCTGAAGCAAGATGCTGGTAAGTTGGAACCTCGTACAGAAATGCGCATGTTCGTAGGCTATCCTAGAGGAACGAAAGGTGATTTGTTCTATAGTCCTAGAGATCAGAGGGTGATCGTTAGCACGAATGCCATATTTTTAGAGGAAGACTATGTGATGAACCACAAGCCCATGAGTAAGATTTTTCTGGAGGAATTGAGAGGGGAAGTCACTACTTCAGTACCATCGGTACAAGAGGATATACCATAAGTGACTGCACCGCGTGTCACAGAGGATACACAAGTGATACCTCATTGTAGTAGGAGGGTTGTTAGACAACCTGATAGATTTATGTTCTTGGGAGAATCTTCTGATTTGGTCCCTGATGAACATGAACTTGATCCCTGGACATATGATGAGGCAATCCAAGATAAAGATACAGTATCTTGGCAAAGTGCAATGAATTCTGAGATAGAATCTATAGATTCAAATCATGTCTGGGAGCTAATAGAACCACCCAATGGTGTAAAAACCATTGGATGCAAGTGGATCTACAAAAGAAAAAGAGGAATAGACGGGAAGGTTGAGACCTTCAAAGCAATGCTTGTTGCAAAAGGGTATACTCAGAAATAGGGTATTGATTATGAGGAGACCTTTTCGTCGGTAGTCATGCTTAAGTCTATCCGGATTCTCTTATGTATTACTGCTCATGTGGATTATAAGGTGTGGCAGATGGATGTCAAGATAGCTTTCCTTAATGGAAGTCTTGAGAAAAACATCTATATGGAGCAACCAGGGGGATTCATTGCAAAGGGCAAAGAGCATCTTGTGTGCAAGCTTAATCGGTCCATTTATAGATTAAAGCAAGCTTCGAGATCTTGGAACATCTGCTTTGATGAGGTAATCTAGTCTTATGGATTTATTTAAAGTCTAGATGAGTCTTGTGTATACAAAAGATATGACAAAAATATAGTGGTATTTCTTGTACTATATGTAGATGACATTTTGTTAATTGGCAATAATGTCAAGGTGTTATCAGACGTAAGGGTATGGTTGTCCAAACAATTTGATATGAAGGACTTGGGAGAAGTGGGACACATCCTTGGGATCAAGGTTATAAGGGATCGCAGGAAAAGGATGTTGTGCTTATCTCAAGCTTCATACATAGACACCATTTTGGCTCGTTTTAGCATGCAGAACTCCAAGAAAGGTTTTCTACCTTTTAGGTATGGAGTTCCCTTATCTAAAAAGATGTGTCCTAGAACATCAAAGGAGATAGAGGAGATGAAGGCGGTTTCTTATGCTTCGGCGATAGGAAGCCTCATGTATCCTATGCTATGTACGAGGTCGAATATCTGCTTTGCCATGGGCATGGTTAGCAGATATCAGAGTAATCCAGGACAAGGATATTGGACTGCGGTAAAACATATATTGAAGTACTTGAGAAGGACTAGGAATTATATGCTGGTATACTAGGCAGATCAATTACTCCCTTTGGGTTACATAGATTTCGACCTCCAATCAGATATGGATAACAGTAAGTCTACCTCGAGTTTTGTGTTTACTTTGGAAGGTGGAGCCATTGTATGGAGGAGTGTCAAACAAAAATGTGTTGCAGACTCCACCATGGAAGCTGAGTGTGTGCCAGCCTCTGAGGCAGCCAAAGAAGTTGTATGGCTCAGGAACTTCTTGCTGGACTTGGATGTGATTCCTAGTTTTCCTAGAACTATCACAATTTATTGTGATAATAGTGGTGCAGTTGCAAACTCAAAGGAACCACGAGCCCATAAGGCAAGTAAACACATAGAGCGCAAGTACCACCTGATACGAGAGATTAAAAAGCGAGTAGAAGTTGATGTCGCTAAGATTGCATCAGAGGATAACCTGGTAGATCCCTTCACTAAGGCCCTTCCAGCGAGAGCTTTTGATAGGCATGTGGAGGGAATGGAAATCAGATGTATGGTAGTATGAGGACAACATAGTCTTTTAGTATAAGTGGGAGATTGTTGGGATGTATACTGAAAAGTCTATCTTTTGTATGAACATCTTTATTTTTGAAATAAGAATCACATAATCATTTTTTGCATATTTATGGTTATGCATATTGTCTGATACATTACATTGTATATAACATGGTGTGTGGTTTCACACGGAAGATCATGTTATCAGTTCCTTGTAAGTATAAGTAGAGGCGCACAACCGAGATGGTTTTGGACAAACCATTGGTATGGTTGTAGTGTAATTTGGTATTGGTTTGTCTTGACCATAGAATTACACTAGTACACTTTGTGTGTATTGAGCAGGACCGACTTAGAGGTGATTCAATTTATTGCTAACTACATAATTGAATCGGACCTCGAATATTATGGTGTACATGATCTTAATCCTGATATAATAATGGGCACATGTACTTAGTATTTATTTCTTTGATTTACCAATGGGCGAGATTTATAGATTAAATCGATAGGCTCGGTAAGTTGGGAAATGATATTATTTACATGGTGTGTCGTTGATTATAGGAGGAAACCGTGTCCTGTGTATTAGGATGATGATGTCCCCTTGAGGAGCTCATAAAGATCATCATGTAAACCCTGCAGGTGGACTTGGTCCGGTATGATAAGAAGGTTGAGTGGTACTACTCATGGAGTTAGATGTTGATTAATTAATTGTTAGTAAATTAATTAATTGACAGACATTCGATATCTTAAACACGGGGAGAGATTTGTACAATTAATATATAGAGCACATATTTATTTATGGGGGTTGGTGAGGTAGATCAATGATAATCCTCTAGTTGAATGGATTATCATTAATGGGTCAGATTTTATGTGGGCTAGATCCATTGGGTGGCCAAGATCCAACTCCTCCTCATGGTCCCTATTGTAGCCTATTAAAAGCCTCATGAAACCTAGATCCAACAGACAAGATTAAAAGGAGTTTTGGGCAAAATCTATAAATAGGAGTCCAAGGCTTGGGCGGCAACATAAGTTTGGATGCTAGGGTTTGCTTTCAAAGGCTTGGGTGGCTTGGAAAGAAGAGAGATTAGGGTTTGGAGTTGGCTTGGGTGGAGGCAAAGGTGGAGGAGATTAGGGTTTCATTTTCCTTCTCTTCCTAAGGGTTGCTGGTGCCTCTTCTTCATCCCTTTAGGGCCGGAGCTCATCTTTGAAGCTTGGCCGGTGGTTCTTCTTCCTTTATTTCTCTTTGGCCGGCGACAAGAGTTAAGGTTCTTCCTTTGGAGCTCTTGGCCGATGCCCATATTTCCTCTTCCTCTCCTTGGCCGGCGGCAAGGATTAAGCTAGGAGCTTGGTGGTCGGCTCTAGATAGGAGAAGAAGTCTTTGATTATCTTCCTTTGTTCGGAGCGAACAAGAAAAGGAAGATACGCGATCTAGGAGGTTTCATCTCTTGGAGGATCGTTGCCCACACAACGTCCAAGAGGAGGATAGGACATACAATAGAAGGCCAAGAGGTAAACAAGAGGTATAATTCTTGTTTTGGTTTCCTTTTGTTCCTTTGTATTATGTTTGTAATTGTATGTGGTTAATTTACTTGGACCCCGAAGATAAACACAAAAATCGGCGATCTGTATATCATCTATTCTGCGACTAATTGAGGAAAAGAGGTAGGTTTCTTGAACAACAAGTTTGTTCAAGTGACCACTCTAATCAAATAGCACGATGATGGATCGGTTGCTTGGGTAATCTGTCTTCGTCAAGGATTAATTTTTTTTAATCCGGGGACATAGATAGGATCGCCATGCACAAGCGACCAAGTTGAAGCGGGAAGCGAAGCTTCGACCTGCACCCAAGGAGTTGCCACCCAACCTTGGACGCTGCCCATTGGAGCTGCTTCTCCTCCTCCTTGCTGTCGGCCACCCACCAACTGCTGGGAACTCCTCCGGCCATCCTCTCTTGGCCGCCGGCGACCAAGGAGCAGCCGACCATTGATTGGCCGGCCATCTCTTCCACCTCAAACAAGCTGTCCATTTTTTGTTCTCCTCATGGAGAGGTCATTTGGTCAGCATTTTGCGCTCCGACAGTGACTTACTTATCGGGAATTGGATCTTCGACAATCCTCATAGGTGGAGGACCAAGGTTTCGTCAATTGGTTGACGAAAACCGCTTTCGAGAAGCGAGTTTGTGGAGCTCATTTTTAGATCCGAATTTGATTCAGATTTTGATCGTCTCTCGGATCACATCATCTTCGACTTGAGGCTAGTGACTTTTGCGAAGATGAGGCTCGTGGCATTGTGAAGCTATCCTGACGATACTCGACATAGATACGGATAGAGGCGATTCTAGCGAGGGTTATTACAGTTGATGTCATTCCCACTACACGTGATACGTCAGGTATAACTAGAATAAATTTCCTTTTATTGAAAAATTTTAAATAGAGATTATGTCGACACATGTTGTATCCTGCATGTGCGTGATGTGTGTGTTGTAATAAAATTAGTTTATTACTTGTTTTTGCTTCCGTTGTGTGTATGTTTACGAAACATGTTCGAACACACACTCGCCACGGTGCCAGAGAAACCCAACATGATCTTTAATGAAGTGATGTCTCACTTCAATGTGCTTCATTCTAGAATGGTGGACATGATTCTTTATCAAATTAATAGTTCTCATGTTATCACACAGTACTTGTACATTCTTGTATGACAATCCATAGTCCTCCAACATATGAGTCATCCACAACAACTGTGACACACTCTCTCCCATGGCTATGTACTCAGCCTCGATGGTGGAGAGAGCAACACAATGTTGCTTCCGACTCGACCAACTCATTAGCGATGAACCTAAGAACTGACATCCCCCACTCGTACTCTTCCTATCTAACTTGCACCCTGCATAATCTGAGTCAGTGTATCCAACCAAATCAAATGATTCAGTGCGAGGGTACCATAGGCCAACATTAATAGTGCCTTTAAGATATCTCATTATTCTCTTCACAGCATTTAAATGAGACTCCTTGGCACATGGCTGATACCTAGAACAAACTTCCACAACATACAGAATATCAGGTCGACTTGCTGTGAGATAAAGTAGACTACCTATAACACTTCTATAATATTTTAGATCCACAGATCTTCCTCCTTCATCACTTCCTAGATTTGTGTTTTGTGCCATGGGGGTAGATATCTCCTTCGAATTCTCCATATTAAACTTTTTTAGAAGATTCATGGCATACCTAGACTGATGAACATATATACCTTCCTTGGTTTGTTTGATATCAAGTCCGAGGAAGAACGTCAATTCTCCCACAAGACTCATCTCAAACTCACTCTCCATGTGTCCTACAAACTCATTCAGATAATCCTTATTATTTGAGCCACAGATTATGTCATCGATATAAAATTGAGCCACAAAGATGTTCTCACTATCTCTTTTTAGAAATAGTGTGGGATCTATCTGACCTCTTCTCAACCCCTTCTCTACAAGAAATGTTGACAACCTTTCATACCAGGCACGAGGTGCTTGTTTCAACCCATAAAGAGCCTTTTTCAATTTATACACGTGGTCTGAAAACTCTATACTCTCAAATCCTAGTGGCTATTCAACATACACCTCTTCCTTAATCACCCCATTCAAGAAGGCAGGCTTCACATCCATCTGATAGAGTTTGAAGCCTTTGAATGCAACAAACACTAGCATCATCCTTATGGATTTTAGTCGAGCTACTGGGGCGTAGGTCTCTTTATAATCTAACCCTTCAATCTGGTTATATCCCTTGGCGACTAACCTTGCCTTATTTCTGATTATCTCTCCCTTATGATTCATCTTATTCTTAAACACCCATTTTATACCAATCATTGAAACTTATTCCAACCTCGGAACTAAGTCCCACACTTGCCTTCTCTCGAATTGTCCTAGTTCATCCCGCATTGCTAGGACCCAATCAAGATCAAGCAAAGCCTCTTCTACTACCCTGGGTTCAATTTCTGAGATCAATGCAACTTCAACTCTTTCATTCCTAAAGAATGATCTGGTCCTCACCCCTTGTTGAAGTTCTCCAATGATCCGATCTTGAGGATGCCCACTTACTATCCTAATGGATCTTGGTGCTTGAGATGTTTCAAGTACTTGGTCGTTTGATACATCTTCAAACAATGACCCTTGTTGTCTAACCTTTTCATCTTCAGACTTAATCTTAGCTCCCCCTACTTCAATGTTTTCATGTAATTTGACCTTCTCCAATCCAAACTTAGTTTCTTCCTCAATTTCTTGAGTATCACTAGATTTTTCATCTTCCTCAAATACAACATTTGGTGATTCCTCTATCAACTTCGACTTCTTGTTATACACTCTATATGCTTTGCTAATAGAAGAATACTGATGTGTGTAAATCATGCTATGTTTTCACTACTCCATATATATGCATTCTATCACATTTCATATCCTAGGCATGTATTTTATCATGATTCAGTTAAAGTTTAGCATATTTTGGACGAAGAGACTGCTTTTGGGTGTTTTTGTGTTAACAGGGCAAAGAAACAGGCATATCAAAACAACACAGGCGTGTTAGAAATCAACACGCTTGTGTCATGAGAGTCAGCAGCCAACACGCCCTGGTTCACCGATTGACACGCCTGTGTCAGGGGTTCCAGCAGCCGACACGCCCAGTTCAGCTCCAACACGCCCCAGTTCAAGCGCAACACGCGCGGTGGGAAATGCCCGACACGCCAGTGCCCTCATTTGGCATGGGTGTGTTGGCCTGATTCCAGAATTCCTTTTCTGCGAGCAATCAGGATCTTCGTCTCAATTACGGGGAAATCTATTGCCTTAATTGAAGAGGAGGCCAAGGCTATAAAAGAGGAGAGATTCTAACCCTAAGGGAGGACGGCGGGTGGTCAGAGATCGACGACAGAAGAAGATAAAGAGAAGGAGTCGGCAGAAGAAGGATATGGCACACAGTATCGTAATTTCTTTCTCTAGTAATTCTTGTCAGACTATGGAGTAGTATCCTGTAATCTTAGGATGGGGGAGTAGCCCTTGACGATTTATGACGGATGATATAATCTATACTACCTGAACTATTGTTTATTTTGATCTGGTTCTTTTGGATTCTTATTGATAAACCTAAGGAGCAAAGGGGAAGTACCTAACAGTGAACCCGAGTTCCCGAAAGCCAGAACCAACTAGGGAATAACTCCTACTAGTAGCGGTAGTGTATCTATGAGGGCTTGTGGGGGTCTCGTGACAGGTCCCCTTAGCTGATTATGGTCTCGTGTGCAAACCTACCGTGAAGAGGAAATTTGACTCTAGAGGAACTCTCATGAACTTAATGGATCTATCAAATCCAATTTTTACCAAGTAACGGAGGTAAGACATAGGGAGGTTTGCGGGGGTCTCGTGACAGGTCCTCTTAGCTGATTATGATCCCCTATGCTCGAACACCGTGACAGGTAAATTGAGTTTGATAGGTACAGTTAACGTAGACCTCGAAAGGGGCCGTTGATTTACCTTAGGATAGGTTCCATCAAAACAACTCTAATAAGGTTAGGAAAGAATTAAATCACCTTATACATCGTCGACGTGGTGAAACCCATATCCTTAGATTCTCCTCAACTCTTGACTTTCAGCTCATTCTTCTCATTCGTTGTTCTTGACTTCTCAGGTTTTTTTTTTGCTTAAACCACAATTCGATTGACTAGATAACTTGGTATCACGACCACTCGGTAATTGACCCAATCCTTGTGGGATCGATATTTTTTTTTACTTGACAACAACCGTGCACTTGCGGAAAACAAGCCATCAAGTTTTTGGCACCATTGCCGGGGATTGACACTCAATATTGAATTGAGCATGATTTAATTAATCTAGATTCCTGTTTTTGTTTTTTTTTTCTTTTTCTTGTGTCTATTCTGAATTCTTGTTTTGCGAGCTTCCCTTGTTGTTGCATGCACAGATTTAATAGGGAAATCCTCGATATTGATCCTGAGATAGAGATAACGTTCCTTGCTAGAAGACGATTTCAGCAACGACAGGAAGAAAATCTGACCTCCAACATGGCTGATCAGAATGAGAATAAACCTCTAAGAGATTATGCAGCACCTAGTACAAGGGGATTGAGATCGAGTATTAGAAGACCCCCTATTGAAGCGAACAATTTTGAATTAAAACCGGCTCTACTATCCATGGTCCAACAGCATCAATTCGGAGGAGCACTCACTGAAGATCCAAATCTACACTTGGAAGTATTTTTGGAATTTTGCGAAACTTTAAAGCGAATGGAGCCTCGGTGATGCTATTAGATCGCTTGTTTCCTTTCTCATTGGGACAAAGCTAGAGCTTGGCTACACTCTCTTCCAGTAGATTGTATAACTACCTGGGATCAGCTGGAGCAAAGATTCTTAGACAAGTATTTTCCACCCAGCAAAACTGCAAGTCTTCGTCATCAAATCACGAATTTTGCACAAAAGGATGGAGAAACATTATTTGAAGCCTGGGACAGATTTAAGGGATTACTACAGCAATGCCCTCATCATGGGCTGGAGAAGTGGCTCATTGTTCATACTTTCTACAATGGAATCTCGTATGCTACTAAAGTTTCTCTTGATTCTGCTGCAGGAGGAGCTCTTATGAACAAAACATTGGATGAAGCTTTTGAGATCATCGAGAATGTGGCAATGAATTCTCACCAATGGGCTACAGAACGAGGATATCAAACTAAAATGCCTTAAGTTTGAGGTAAGTACCATTGATCTACTCGGTCTGCGAAAGTCGATCGTTAACTCAAAAGCTCGAACATTTTAATGTATCACCGTAAACTCATCTAATGTCACTTTAGATATGTGGTGTAACAGGACATGTAGCAATGAATTGCCAAATCCTACACGCACCA
Source organism: Wurfbainia villosa (assembly GCA_025175895.1). Taxonomy (NCBI): domain Eukaryota; kingdom Viridiplantae; phylum Streptophyta; class Magnoliopsida; order Zingiberales; family Zingiberaceae; genus Wurfbainia; species Wurfbainia villosa. The sequence goes on along the minus strand of CM046004.1, from coordinate 18,766,283 downwards.
TCTGAAGGAGCTGGGATTGAGCAAGTAGATGCGCTAAATAATTTTAATCAGAAGCCTAATGGTGGCAACCCTTACTCGAACACGTACAATCCCGGTTGGAGGAATCATCCCAACTTTTCGTATAGAGCCAACCAAAATTCTTCGGGACAGAACAGTTTTGGAGCACCTTCGGGATTTCAGCCAGGACCCAAGTCGAGCTTAGAAAAGATGATGGAAAATTTTATTACGTGTCAGGGGAAGATAAATGATGAATTTCGACAACATATTGTAGAATCAAATCGGCAACATCAAAATAATACCGAGGCAATCAAGCAATTGGGAAGCAAGGTTGATAATTTGACTAATCACACAAGAATGCTGGAAAATCAAATTTCCCAAATTGCCAGCTCAGCATCAAGGACGCCTGGCAGATTTCCTGGAAATTCAGAAGTAAACCCAGCCGAGCATTGTAATTCCATAAGTTTGAGAAGTGGAAGGATTTTAGAAGGAGACAGAGCTCAACAAGCAGCCCCTGTGCTAAATGACACGAGCGTGCCAGAGTTGGAAGAAGACAGCAGCACGCCTGGGTTGAGTAGCAAAGGAAGCCGACAACACACCTTGACCCAGGGCGTGTTGTTCAACACGCCTGAGGGAAAGCAGACACACGAGCGCGTGTCAGCCGACACACCCGTGTCGGGTAACTCCGGACGCCAGACTGCCAGGCAACGAGGGAACCAAGAACATATAAGCCCCCTATCCCGTTCCCTCAAAGGCTGATTAAGGAAAAATTGGATGAACAATTTGGTAAGTTCCTTGAGGTAATTAGGAAGCTATATATCAATATACCTTTTACAGAAGCTCTTCAACAAATGCCCACATACTCCAAGTTCTTGAAGGACATCTTAACAAATAAAAGAAAAGTCGAGGAGCATGTAACAGTGGCTCTTACTGAGGAGTGCAGCGCTTTAATTAAGAACATGGTACCTCCCAAACTAAATGATCCAGGTAGCTTTTCTATCCCTTGCATAATTAATGACTCAAATTTTGATAAGGCTTTTTGCGATTTGGGCGCGGTGTAAATCGATACCTCTTTCCATATGCAAGAAACTAGATTTAGGATAAAATGAAACTAACTACTATGGCCTTGCATAGCTAGCCAATCGCTCCATTAGATATCCTTTGGGAATCTTAGAAGATGTACCAGTCGGTGGGAAATTTTATTATTCCTCGCAGATTTTGTAGTACTAGACATGGATGAAGACCCATGTATTCCACTCATTTTGGGAGACCTTTCTTGGCTCTGCAGAGCAATGATAGATGTCAAGAACCACAAACTCTCACTTGCATTTGGAAACGACAAAATTGAATTTGACCTTTCAAAAGTCATTAAACAACCTTACATTTTTGATGTTTGTTGTAGGATTGGATGTTTCTAGTCAATAGCACTAGAAGGAGCACGGAACAAACTCATCTTAATAAGCTCGAGGGGATTTTGAGGATAAAGAGCTGGAGATTTCATGACAACCTCACACCACAGGTAGAACTCAAGCCTCTTCCATCCACACTCAGGTATGAATTCCTTGGCGAAAACTCTACTTATCCTGTGATCATTAATGCTAATCTGAGCAATGCAGAGACCGAAAAACTGATTGAGGTATTGAAAACACATAAGAATGTCATTGGATACAAGATTGATGATATTAGGGGAATTAGTCCATCGGTTTGCATGCACAGAATTCTACTAGAAGACAATTTTAAAACCTCTATAGAGCATCAAAGAAGTCTGAACCCAGCTATGAAAGAGATAGTCAAGAAAGAGGTCATGAAATTGCTAGATGCAGGAATTATCTATCCAATATCCGATAGCGAATGGGTAAGTCCAGTCCATGTCGTGCCAAAGAAAGGGGGGATAACGGTGATAAGGAATGCTACGAATGAGTTAATCCTCACTAGAACTGTTACGGGATGGAGAATGTGTATTGATTATAGGAAATTGAATAAGGAAACTAGAAAGGACCACTTCCCCATCCCATTTATTGACCAAATGCTAGACCGATTGGCAAAACACTCATTTACATTAGATGGATACTCGGTTTCTATCAAAAATCCATATTTATCCTAATGACCAAGAGAAAACAACTTTCACCTACCCATATGGTACTTTTGCTTTCAGAAGAATGCCTTTTGGACTATGCAATGCACCGGCCACATTTCAGAGGTGTATGACTTCAATTTTTTCTGACATGATCGAGAATATAATGGAAGTGTTCATGGATGATTTTTCTCAGATATGGTGCGATTTTGATATGTGTTTATCTAATTTGGTCAAGGTCTTGCAGAGGTGCGAGAAATGAATTTAATGCTTAATGGGAGAAGTGCCACTTCATGGTGCGAGAAGGCATAGTACTTGGGCACCTAGTCTCACACCGTGGTATCGAGGTGGACATTGCTAAAAGCGAAGTGATCAAGAAGTTGCCTCCTCCAACCGATGTCGTGAGTGCGTAGTTTCCTAGGACATGCATGGTTCTACCGACGGTTCATCAAAGACTTCTCAAAAATTTCAAAACCATTAACTAATTTGCTTGCTAAAGATGCTGTGTTTCACTTTGATAATCCTTGTCTTGATGCATTTTCCAGGTTAAAGGAAGCATTAACAACCGCCCCAATAATGCAACCTCCAGTTGAGTCTCCTTTTGAAATTATGTGTGATGCCATGATTTCTTTGTGGGAAGGAAGGATCGCAAGGTGTATGCAATCTACTACGCCAGTAAACATTGGATGAAGCACAAATGAATTATGCTACCACAGAGAAGGAACTCTTGGCTATAGTATTTGCTTTCGAGAAGTTCAGATCTTATATCATAGGGACCAAGGTGATAGTTTACATAGATCATGCAGCCATAAGATATTTGCTGAGTAAAAAGGAATCTAAGCCAAGACTTATCTGGTGGATACTTCTCCTACAAGAGTTTGACTTAGAAATTCGAGACAAGCAAGGAACGGAGAACGTAGTTGCAGACCATCTATCGAGGCTTCATCTAGAACCAAATGCGGGAAGAGCCGATGATCTTGCTATAAATGACTTCTTTTCGGATGAGCAGTTACTAGCAGTTAGAACAATCAAAGCTCCGTGGTATGCTGATTTTGCCAACTACCTAGCTTGCGGGATAATACCTTCTCACATGAGTTATCATCAGAGGAAGAAGTTCCTTTCGGATGTAAAGCATTATGTGTGGGACGAACCATTCTGCTCAAGCAAGGCGGATGCTATATATCGAAGATGCGATTCCAAGAAGAGATTGAGGATATATTGTATCACGCTCATTCTTACGCATATGGAGGTCACACGAGCATGCATAAGACTGCGGCAAAGGTTTTGCAAGCAGGATTTTATTGGCCTCATATTTTTAGAGACTCTCGGAATTATGTGACGACTTGTGACCGCTGTCAAAGGACCGGGAACATATCAAGGAGACATGAGATGCCTCAAAATTCGATATTGGAAGTCGAATTGTTCGACGTCTGGGGAATTGACTATATGGGACCCTTCCCTACTTCCTATAAAAATACCTATATACTGGTAGCAGTGGACTATGTGTCTAAATGGGTTGAGGCTCTACCATCCCCCTCTTGTGATGCAAAAACAGTCATTAAGCTTTTTAAGAGTATAATATTTCCAAGATTTGGAATACCGAGAGCAGTAATAAGTGATGGAGGCTCACACTTTATCGAAAGACAATTTGAAAGTCTTCTCAAGAAGTATGGAGTAACCCATAAACTAGCCTCACCATATCATCCACAAACGAGTGGGCAAGTAGAAGTTTCGAATAGGGAAATCAAGACTATCTTGGAGAAAACAGTATCAAGATCAAGGAAGGATAGGTCTTTAAGACTTGATGATGCTCTATGGGCCTATCGAACTGCCTACAAGACACCCATTAGAATGACTCCATTTCGATTATGGAAAATCATGTCATCTTCCAGTTGAAATAGAGCACAGGGCATATTGGGCAATTAAATGACTTAATTTTAACCTGAAGAAAGCCGGAGAGAAAAGAAAACTGCAGCTAAATGAACTTGAAGAACTACGCCTTGATGCTTATGAACATGCAAGGTCTTACAAGGAGGAAACGAAGAGGTGGCATGACAAGAACATCATGCGCAGAGAATTCCATCAAGGAGACTTGGTATTACTATTCAACTCCAGATTGAAACTCTTTCCTGGGAAGCTGAAATCCAGATGGTCGGGGCCATATCGAGTTGAAAAGGTTTATCCTCATGGAGCTATTGATATATCTAGTGAGTCTACGGGAATTTTCAAAGTAAATGGTCAAAGACTTAAGAGATACTTCGCAAACAATTCTGTTAAGCTAATTGGAGATGAGTCGAGGCAGAGCATACTCCTCAAGCCATATCCCCAAAACTAGGGGGTAACCGAGGGGTCAAGCTAACGACCTTAAACAAGCGCTTCTTGGGAGGCAACCCAAACTATTTTCATTTCTTTTTAGTTATTGTATTTTATTTTATTTTATTCTTTATTCTATTTTTATTTTTTTCAGGTTTTCAGGATACGTGCCACTGCGTGCCAAGTTGACACGACCCGCCTGTGCCGAACGACACAGGCGTGTTGTTGGCACCCGAAGACAACACAGGCAGGGCGTGCTGACTAGCACGCCCGTGTCGCACCCTTCTCAACCTCGGCACGCCTGGGCCGGACTGCGACATGCCTGGGGAGCGACGGAGCACGCCTATGTCGCGCTTAAACGGGTCGGGTATTTGCGTATGAGGATGCCCGACACGCCTATGCTGCGGATAGCCCTCTAAAGCCGACCCGAGCACACCCTAATTTTCCACTCGCGATCCAAGGTTGAAGCAGCCGCCGTCGGTCTCTCTCTCAAGCAGCCGAGGAGCTAACCTGCTGTCTCTCCATCACCAACGCCATGAGCAAGCGAGTGAAGACTAGAGGAGGAGCTTCTTCCTCTTCGGCAAGGGACAAGGGGAAAAGAAAAGCTCAGGATTTGGGTAACGAACCTCCTCCGACCTCTAGCCAACCATATGGAATTGTTTTTAGAGATGATGTTATGAAGACTAAATTCAGTAAGCTTGAAAAAAGGAAGTTAGTATCTACAAGAACTATAGACTTCTACACGTTGACCACCCTAGGGTTAAGAGATGACATAACTTGGTTAACCAATAGGATAGGATGGACCGAGTTTATCACGCACCATCATCTTACTTACCCGAGCATCACTCTTGAATTCCTTAGCTCCCTATCTGCTGAAATACTACAAGGAAAGGATTGTGAGGAAGGAAAAATAAAATTTAGATTAATGAACCATGAGTTTACCCTTTCTTTAAGTGATTTTAATACGATATTTGATTTTCCTAGCGGAGGGGAGAGGCAAATTCATAGACATTTTATTGATCATCAATTTTGGAGATTAATTTCTGATGACCCTCGCCCCTATGATGCATCTAGGTCCAAATCATTTAACATCCCTAATCCTACTTTTCGTTATCTCCTTAGATTCATGGCTAATACAATCTCGGGAAGATATGATAGTGCAGGGGTGGCTAGGCAGAGTGAGTTACAATTTTTATGGGCCATGCTAAATGAAGTTAATATTGATTCTGGAGCCCATATGGTTAGACATCTAGTTAAGGTTAGTAATAGCCCATCCGGAGTCATAGTCATAGGTGGTATTATCACTAGGATTCTTTGTAGCCTTAGGATGTGATTTAGATGACCTTGAATATTGTCCTGCTAGCCCTAGATTGGATTTGGATGCTTGTATAAATATGAAGATGATTGAGGCATGTGACGAGGGATATCGTTTGGTGTTAAGAAATGGAATTAAAATCCCTCTTCCGAACCCTGAGCGGATAACTAGCATCGTAATTCATCCAATTGGCTTTTTAGAGATGTCCAGGAACCCTTTCCTACCCCCACTACCCATGCTCCATCACCCCCTCCTAGGGAGCCATCTCACATAACCCCTGAGCCATCACATTCGACTCCTGAACCCCCACGGTTTCCTACTGACAATGTTTCTGCAGGGTACTCTTCTTTTGATTTTTCAGGATTCCAATCATCATTCGAAGCTTTCAGGGTCGAACATACCTCGCACATAGGTATGTGGGATCGGTATGCCCAAGCTACAGAGGAGCACCATCGTATAGTGACACAACATTTGGACAGGGCAGCTGATTTTTACAGGAGAGCTGATGAGTTTTTCACTGCTGAGTCCGCCCGGAGGGAAGATGATGATAGATTTCGACAGGAGTCCCGGGAATTTTACCAGGAGCAGCGATGTAGGTGGGCAGAGGAGGATGCTAGTAGTGAAGACAATGACCATTGACCACCTTGAACTATTTTGTGAGTTTCGATGCACATCCTTTATTGTTTGTTCTATCTCTACTTAGATTTTTAGTTTGGTTACTGCCATTTTGTTTGCATCTTTTCATATATCATAATAGTGCATTTTTTTTATATCATCTAGCGTAATACAACTGAACATTGGTCGGATCATGATATTCCTTTTTGCCTATTTGATAAGAACCCTATTTCACTTCTAACACGGTCTATAGGTCTGAGGTATCCAAAGAAAAGATTTAAATCCCCCATATCAGACGAGTACTCGATTTTCCATTGGAGACTTACTTGCGCAACTTGGTTACTGGAGAAACACTTTCACTAGAAGTATGTTAAAAAAAAAATCACTGGAATTGTTTTCAAGCACCCCTTTGAGACCAAGTGGTTACTGGGGAAACACCTAAAAGGTGCCCCTTTGAGACTAACTAGTTACTGGGTAAATGCTCTCTATAATTCCTTTCCTTCTCTCTTCTTAGAAAGTGCTCCTTTGAGACCTTTTGATGATAGGTAAGAATGATCCATGCATTAAGGCAGGTAAGTGCCTCTATGCCGGAAATAAGAATGTTCTACGATAGAAGGGATGTCAAGTCCAGATTGGTGTCCAATGACTTTAGTCCACCTTTTCATGTGCACTATATAGGGATCTTTCAAACTTGGCAACTAGGAATGATTTGAAAAGATTAAGATCAGATTGTATACCTCTGGATGGTGTCTAGCATTTCCACAATTAAGTTGTCTTTTGGGTTTTCTTTGCTTGAGGACAAGCAAAAGTTTAGGACTAGGGGATTTTGATGTGTGTAAATCATGCTATGTTTTCACTACTCCATATACATGCATTCTATCACATTTCATATCCTAGGCATGTATTTTATCATGATTCAGTTAAAGTTTAGCATATTTTGGACGAAGAGATTGCTTTTGGGTGTTTTTGTGTTAACAGGGCGAAGAAACAGGCGTATCAAAACAACACAGGCGTGTTAGAAATCAACACGCTCGTGTCATGAGAGCCAGCAGCCAACACGCCCTGGTTCACCGATTGACACGCTGGTCGGGTTCCACAAAGACACGCCCAGCTCAGCTCCAACACGCCTGCTCACCGATTGACACGCTGTCGTGGGTTCCAGCCAAACACGCCAGCTCAGCTCCAACACGCCTGATTCAAGCGCAACACGCTCGGTGGAAATGCCCAACACGCCGGTGCCCTCATTTGGCACGCGTGTTGGCTTTGATTCGCATTCCTTTTCTGCGAGCAATCAGGATCTTCGTCTCAATTACGGGGAAATCTATTGCCTTAATTGAAGAGGAGGCCAAGGTTATAAAAGAGGAGAGAGTCTAACCCCAAAGGAGGAGGGCGGGTGGTCAGAGATCGACGACAGAAGAAGATAAAGAGAAGGAGTCTAGAAGAAGGATATGGCACAGATCGTAATTTCTTTCTCTAGTAATTCTTGTCGGACTATGGAGTAGTATCCTGTAATCTTAGGATGGGGAGTAGCCCTTGACGATTTATGACGGATGATATAATCTATACTACACAGAATCATTGTTTATTTTGATCGTTCTTTTGGATTCTTATTGATAAACCTAAGGAGCAAAGGGAAGTACCAACAAAGTGAACCCGAGTTCCCAACCAACTAGGGAATAACTCCTACTAGTAGCGGTAGTGTATCTATGAGGGCTTGCGGGGTCTCGTGGCGAGTCCCCTTAGGGATTATGGTCCCGTGTGCAAACCTACGAAATTTGACTCTAGAGGAACTCTCATGAACTTAATGGATCTATCAAATCCAGTTTTTACCAAGTAACGGAGGTAAGACATAGGGAGGTTTGCGGGGGTCTCGTGACAGGTCCTCTTAGCTGATTATGATCCCCTATGCTCGAACACCGTGACAGGTAAATTGAGTTTGATAGGTACAGTTAACGTAGACCTCGAAAGGGGCCGTTGATTTACCTTAGGATAGGTTCCATCAAAACAACTCTAATAAGGTTAGGAAAGAATTAAATCACCTTATACATCGTCGACGTGGTGAAACCCATATCCTTAGATTCTCCTCAACTCTTGACTTTTAGCTCATTCTTCTCATTCGTTGTTCTTGACTTCTCAGGTTTTTTTTTTTTGCTTAAACCACAATTCGATTGACTAGATAACTTGGTATCATGACCACTCGGTAATTGACCCAATCCCTGTGGGATCGATATTTTTTTTTACTTGACGACAACCGTGCACTTGCGGAAAACAAGCCATCAAATACCCTACAAGGATACCTTCATCAGCTTTAGCTGCAAACTTACCTAGATGATCTTTGGTATTTAGAATAAACACCTTGCAACCAAACACCCTAAGATGCTTGACTGTAGGTGGTCTCCCAAACCATAGCTTGTGATGTTTTTCCTAAAAGCCTATGTACCAACACCCTGTTCTAAACATAATAGGTTGTACTCATGGCTTCGGCCCACAAGTAGCTTGGAAGAGCATACTCATGGAGCATGCTCCTCACTGCTTCTTGCAAGGCCCGATTTTACCTTTCCACAACACCATTTGGTTATGGTGTTCTTAGAACAGAAAACTCATGTCTATACCCCCTTTCTAAACAATAGTCTCTAAATCGAGTATTTTGGAACTACCCTCCATGATCACTCCTAAGGATTTTAATGGTTATGTTCTTTTCATTTTCAACTCTTTTACTACAAGAAATGAAAATCTCTATTGTCTCATCCTTATGTTTTAAGAAAAACATCCAGGCATATCTAGTATAGTCATCAATTATAACCAGACAGTATCTACTACCATTCAAGGATTTAACATTGCTACAATCAAACAAGTCCAAATGCAACAAATCCAAAGCAGTAGAGGTACTTGCAATGTTCTTGGGCTTATGTGATGCCCTCTTTTACTTACCTTTCTGGCATGCATCACACAACTTGTCTTTCTAGAATTTCAGTAGTGGAAGCCCCCTTACTAGTTCCTTTCCATCTAATCTCTTCCAATTCTTCAAGTTGACATGTGCGAGCCTTCTATGCCACAACCAAGATTCATCTGTTCTAGACATAAGACACTTGGCAGATGCATTAGTAGCATTGTCAAAATACACATGATATATGTTCTCCTTCCTAACTCCTACTAACATGGTATCACTCGAAATATTATGTTTCACCAGACACTGAGTTGAATTGAATTCAACCTTGTACCTAGTATCACACACCTGACTTACACTTAAAAGATTAAACGACATGTTTTTAACAAGCAACACGTTCCTAATCATAAAGTGTTCAGATATCTGGATATTCCCTATTCCTATAATTTTTAACCTACCACTATTACCGAACAAAACAGTACCTCTATTTTTGTCCTCCAATGTGGAAAATAGTGACAAGTCCCCAGTCATGTGCTTGGAGCATCCACTATCTACAAACCAGGTTGATGGACACTCCCCCTTAACAGATGTCGCTAGACACGAAAAATGAAAGATTTTAGAACCCAAAGATTGGGTCCATTAGCTTCCAAAATATGTTTCCTAGGGATCCATGCCTTTGTTGTTTTCTTCCTATCATAATTTCTAGACACTAAAGACATGAAACTAAGTTCTTGTTGTTTAGGTTTATAACCTATTCCAGCTTTGTTGTATACAACCCGTTGTGATTCTAAAATCATGTTCAATGTTTAAGAGCTAGAGGTGAATTTCTCAAGAGTGCACTTGAGATCGTTCACTTGTGCTTTCAAGGATCTGTTTTCAGCCATAAGTTCATCAATTTGGAAAGTGTTAGCACTAGATTCTACTGCATGCTCCTTAAGGTTCTTTAGATATCCTATTTTAGATTTTAACAATTTAACCTTAGCCCTGGATTTATCCAACATATCAGTTATGTAGCCTATTGTCTTATAGCAATCTACCAGTTCAAAGGTTACCTTGTCATCATCCGAAGATGATGAACTCAAGTCTGACTTTGATTCTGACCTTCTACTTTCTGACTCTGTCCTAGAGACTTCCAATGCCATCAGAGCAGTATGTCTACCAGTCTTCTCTTCCTTGTCCTCTTTTGATGACCTAGATGAGGATTCATCCCACGTAGCTCTCAAAGCTTTCCTTCTTCTCCTCTTTTCCTCCTTCTTGAGCCGAGGACACTCATTTCTGAAGTGTCCTTTCTTACTGCACTCATAGCAAACTATGTTACTTTTATCAATCGTATTATCAACTGTCTTACCTTTCTTCCTGTTGAATCTCCTGCTCCTCCTCATCATCCTCCTCACGAAGTTGGCCACCTCACTGGATGAGGACTCATCGTCTCCATCAGATTTGGTAGATGAGGACGACGACAACTCCTTCTTCTCCTTCTTCTTCCCTTCCTTATTCTGATCACCTACAAACAAAGCCATACCCTTCTCCTTTTGACCTTTATTATCCTGTTCATGCAATTCCATCGCACAAAACAATTCATCTATTTTAATAGTTGACAAGTCCCTTGATACCTTATAGGCATCTACCATAGATGACCATAAGGTATTTCGGGGAAACGACTTAAGCACGTACCTTACCAAATCCCGATTCTCAACACTCTCTCCAATAGAGTGGAGACCATTAAGCAACTCCTTGAATCTTCCATGAAGCTCACCAACAGATTTAGTGTCCCTCATAGCGAAATTCTGGAGTTGACTTAGGAACAAATCCCTCTTGGCTATACGAGAGTCGCGAGTATCCTTGTGCAGCTCAAGCAATTTGCTCCAGAGGTCTTGCGCACTGCTGAAAGGACCAACTTTATTTTGTTTTTCCTTTGCCATGCTACACTATAAAGTTACAGTGGTTTTGGCGTTAGCCTGTGCCTTACGCTTTTTCTCATTTGTCCAAAGAGTAGACTCTAAGACCTTACCTACTTCATCCATTGGAGTGATGAAGCCCTCCGTGATAGAGAATCACATCTCTATCTCAGTCATGAGATAGTACTCCATCTGACTTTTCCAGTATTGGAAATTGGTTCCATCAAAAAATGGAGGTTGGTTTGTACTGTAACCCTCTTGCATGGTTATGACTCTATGGAGGTTAAGCCAATGAATAGAGCTCTAGCTCTGATACCACTTGTTATGTCTGGTAACTATGCAAGAGGGGGGAGATATATCATTTTATATTTTTTTTAAAAAAATATTTTCTTTTTATACCAAAGAACTAAAGATATAGAGGATAGACTAACACAAATGAATCACAAGCAACCAACAAAAAATAAAATGACGCAGCCGATTTTACTTGGGTCACAACTCTCTCCTAGAGCTACTAATCCAAGGCCTACCTCTATCTTTTCTCCTTTTTGAAGTAAACTTCAAAGGAGGAGAAACCTCTTAAGAATTTACAAATTATAGACCCTCTAGATATGAAGTTAATACAGGAATCTGAAATGAATCAATAAGCAATAGCAAAAAAAATAGAAAGCAGTAAGACAGAAACAACAAACAAAACCTTTACGGCTGGGATGAAGGATTAGCATGATGGTTGCAAGTGCATCAATTTCCCCAGCCGTCCAGGTTGACAGAACACCAGCCGAGCAGAAGGTTCACAATAGCAGGTTGAAAGGTCACAACTTTTCACAACAGATCGGTCAATCATGAGCAGGAGTTCAAGAACAAGAAGTGTTGTCAATCAATCACCTGACAGAAATAGAGCAAGAGCCTTTTCTTTCAGAAAATCGCCAAAAAAAAATAGAGTCCTTCAAATTTTTGTTCGTTTATTCCTTGTACCTTCTAACAGAACCAGCGCAGGTTTTGTTCTTTGCCCAAACCCTAATCCCACGAACCATGACTTTTCCTCCAATCTCAAGATCACATGCACTCTCTGAACTTTGGAAAAGGTCTTCCATTTGAGCGAGAACCTACAAACATCAGACACTTGGAAGAATAGATAACATTTCCTCGTCAGAACTGCGAACTGATTTCCCACCAGTCGAGTGTGCCTTGCGTCTATGCATTTCTGCGAAGGCTAGTCGAGGCACTGCCTCGACAGCATAGGCAGCAACATAAGTTTATGCTGCTGCAGTCGAGGCAACAATCGAGCTTGCCTCGCTTATGTTCATGAATCGCCGGGACGGTCGGCGCTCTGGCCAACTGAACTGTTAAGATTCACAAATTTGTCCTTCCTCAGTCGAGGCACTGGGTGAGTGCAACTTGCTTCTGTCTCCTTTAGCTCAGGATCAGTCGAGGCGTCGGCTCAACTGCGGCTTGTCCTACAACAGTCGAGCTTCGACTCCCACCGCTGACCGTTGTGCAAGACCAGTCGAGGTGCCACCTTGACTGCTCCAGAGTATTCGAGGCACTGACTCGATTGTACCTGTCCGATGATAAGTTTCTCCACTTGATGAATGTTGTAAGGGCAACAATCGAGGTATCAACCCATTGTTTTAGTCAGCTCTAAGACTGAAACATGCCTAGTAAAGACTCTACCCCGAGACTCTTCCTCGCCAAGACTCCGGCCATCAGCCATTCTTAGACTTTTCACCTTGCCGCTCCCGCAAGGAATTTTCAGCTGCCAAGGAATTAGCCATCTTGAACTTTTTACCAAGGTTTATCCTTGGATTTCTCACCTGTCAAGGAATTAACCATCTTGGACTTTTCACCAAGGTCTACTCTTGGATTTCTCACCTGCCAAGGACTTAACCATTTTGGACTTTTCACCAAGGTCTATCCTTGGATTTCTCACCTGCCAAGGAATTAACCATCTTGGACTCTTTACCAAGGTCTACCCTTGGATTTCTCACAATCACTTAACCCTTTGTCAAACACCAAAACATAACTTGGAGCTTTCAACTCCAACAACCACTACCCCTGCCTTTTATTGATCAGATGTTAGAGAGGTTGGCGGGCAAGTCACATTATTGCTTCCTTGACGGTTACACTGGGTATTTTCAGATTTGTATTTCTCCAGAGGATCAAGAGAAGACTACTTTCAGTTGTCCCTTCGAGATGTTTGCTTATCGACGTATGCCATTCGGCCTTTGCAACGCTCTCGGGACATTCCAGCGATGTATGGTGAGTATTTTCGGTGATTTATTAGAGCATTGCATGGAAATTTTCAAGGATGATTTTTCTGTGTTTGGTTCTTCTTTTGATTCTTGTATGAAAAATTTGTCAAGAGTTTTGCAGAGATGTTTCGAGACTGATTTAGTTTTGAATTTCGAGAAGTGTCATTTCATGGTCGAGCATGGGATAGTCTTGGGTCATATCATCTCTGTGAATGGTATTGAAGTAGATCCTGCTAAAATTCATGCTATATCTTCTCTATCTTACCCCACTTCTGTGCAGGAAGTTCATGCTTTTCTGGGTCATGCAAGCTTCTATAGACATTTTATCCGAGACTTCAACAAGATTGCCCTACCCTTGACCAACTTGTTGCAGAAAGATGTGGTTTTTCAGTTTGACCAGCAGTGCAAGGACTCATTTGATCTGCTGAGGCAGGCTTTGATATCAGCACCGATCCTTAGACCACCAGATTGGACTCTCCCATTCGAGTGATGTGTGATGCTTCAAATTATGCGGTGGGAGTTGTCTTGGCATAGAGAGTGGATAGAGCATCTCATGTGATCTGCTACGCCTCAAGGACTTTGGATGTTGCACAATCCAACTACACGACAGAAAAAGAGCTTTTATCAATTGTTTTTGCTTTGGATAAATATAGATCATATTTGCTCTGTTCTCATGTGATTATTTTTTCTGATCATGCAACTTTGAAATTCCTCCTGAAGAAGCCCGATGCGAAACTGAGACTGATTAGATGGATGCTTTTGCTTCAAGAATTCGACGTAGAGATATGCGATAGGAGTGGGAGGGAGAACCTGGTAGCAGATCACTTGAGCAGGATTGTGAGGGAGATCGAACCCACCCCCATAGCAGATTCTTTTCTAGATGAGCAGCTTTTTCACCTGCAGGGTAAGTCACCATGGTATGCAGATCTTGCTAATTATTTAGTTGCCCGTGCTATTCCTTCACATTTTACTCATGCACAATTCTAGAAATTGAAAAGTGATGCTAAGTATTATGTATGGGATGATCCTTACCTTTGGAAATTTTGTAGTGATCAGATCTTTAGACGATGTGTACCTAATTATGAGTTTCATTCCATACTTACTTTTTGTCATTCTTTGGCTTGTGGGGGGCATTTTGGACCCCAAAGGACTGCTAGGAAAGTTTTAGAGTCTAGATTGTATTGGCCCACCTTATTTTATGATGCCTATGAATTTTACAAATCTTGTGAGCGATGTCAACGAACAGGAAACATAGGATGTAGAAATGAAATGTCTTAACAATTCATGTTATTCTATGAGATTTTTTATGTTTGGGGTATTGATTTTATGGGTCTGTTTCTTGTATCTTTTAGATTTTCATATATTCTATTAGCAGTTGATTATGTTTCCAAATGGGTGGAGGCCATCCCCACTAGGACTTATGATTCTCCAGTTGTTGTGAATTTTATTAGGTCTCATATATTTTGCAGATTTGGGGTACCCAGGGCGATCATCAACGATCAAGGGTCTCACTTTTGCAACAAACACATGAAGGCCATGTTTAGCAAGTATGGGGTGTTGCATAAGATTTCTACTCCTTATCACCCTCAGACAAATGGGCAGGCTGAAGTGTCGAGCAGAGAGATCAAGTCTATACTGGAGAAGATAGTGGAGCCATACAGAAAAGATTAGAGCAAGAGATTGGAGGATGCTCTGTGGGCTTACAGGACTGCCTATAAGACTCCCATAGGCATGTCCCCTTATAGGATTGTTTATGGCAAAGCTTGTCACTTGCTAGTGGAGATTGAGCACAGGGCTTACTGGGTGTGAAAGCTTGCAACATGGATGCTTACAGAGCTGGGAGAGAAAGAAACTTCAACTTCAGGAACTTAAAGAGATACGATTAGAAGCCTATGAGAACTCCCGCATTTACAAGGAGAAGACTACGAATTTTCATGACAAAAGGATTTTGAGGAAGGAGTTCCATATTGGTGATATTTTTATTGTACCATTCTCGTCTAAGGTTGATTAGAGGTAAGTTGAAATCCAGGTGGGACGGTCCTTTTTGTGTTACTAATGTGTTTCCCTATGGTGTTGTAGAGGTGAAGGAAACTTCTTCAGGAAAAACTTTCAGAGTAAATGGACAACATCTCAAGATATTTCACAAGGGGATGAGAGGAGCTACAGTGGAAGAAGTGCACCTTGATGATGCTTCTTCTCCGACTTGAAAGGGGAGTGTGTTCTTTTATTTACTGCATTTAGTTCCTTCCTTTCATATTCGGAATAATTTATTTTGGTCGATTGTTTGTTTGCCTATTTACCTAGGTTTAGTTGTTTATCGTTGAGTTCAAATAATATTCCCTATGTATGCCTTAGTATCATTTCAGAGGTGGTAAAACTTAGTTAGGTTTAATCATCAAATTTTGGATTTTTGTGTATGATAGGAAATTTCATCTGCATGCAGTCAACTGTTAGGATGGTGAACTTTTTATTGATAGACCATGCTTGATTTTTTGATTCACCTAGTGAGTTTATAAGTCATTCTTATCATTTACCCACTTTTGTGTGATAACACATGTGATATTTGTTTCTCTAGAACTTGCTTTGAGTCTTTTCAAAATTGTAGTAACATTTACTTGCATGAATATGATGAAGAATTTCACTCTTGGTTCTTTTTCTTACTTGATTTGTTTGTCTAATCTACTTGATATTATGTCTTACTTGTCATATCTCTACATTTGCCATTTATTGTCCTTGTTATCTTTGTGGATTATCTTTTCCCGTATCTATTGTTTTCTGTATTGGAGGAATAGCTCGTTGAGTTGTCTGAGACGGACAAAATTTTTTAAGTGTGGGGGAGGAGATATTGTTTTGTTGCAATTGACATGGAAGGCTTGAATTTAAGGCATAATTTCAGCAGCCTTGAATTGATTTTTCTGTTGGTGCTATTGATTGGGATAAAGACCTGAAACCTTTAAGACTTCATTGAGAGCTTGCTTTATTGTTGAAGTCATTGGTAAATGGAAGATGCTTCAGTTGGTAGTAGTGATTCATCTTCTATGGCACCTGATGTTTTTTCTGGAAAAGAGATTCTTTCTTCTCAAGTTTCTACCTCACTTGACACTATGGTTGGTGAAACTGCTACCTGCAATCTGTTGACTGCTAACTTGAGGGTGGGAAGCACAGGTCTGAATGTTAGGAAAGAAAAAAAATCTGAGTTAACAGAGGATAAAAGCCTCGGAGTATCAAATGATTCATTAGGAGATGGTAATGAAGCTAAAGTAGATTCATCTTCTACTATTGCAAAAACTTCTGAATTTGAGAAAATTATATTATCAAAACAAGATGAGAAACAGGCAAATTACTTGGAAGGGATATTTTTAAAGAAAAATGAGATAGACAAAAAACTGTTTAATGGCTCTAGTGGTGATTTTGCAGAATCAAAGGAAAGTAGACTACAGAGCAAAGAAAATAACTCTACAGATGCATCTTTAAACTCAACTGGTTCTGAAATTGTAGCTGATTGTGATTTGTATGCAAAAGATGCCAATGACCACCTCAATACCTTCTCAAGTAAACTAAAACTGAAATCTGGCAAGGAGGATGATTTAGCAGATTGTAGTGGGGCACACGAGGAAACTGCCCCTGACCCTATTCCATTTGTTTATGTGGAACACAAACGAGGTCTTAAAGTTGATTTGCCTAATGATAGATTGACCTCTTCAACAATCTTGGGGGAAAAGAGTAAGCCTTTGTTAGATGCCATGGAGCCTAAGATTACTGCTGGTAAAAAGAAAAATAGGAGGAAAATGTTTTCTAAAGATGATGCTGCCTGCACATCTGAACTTTACACAGCATACAAGGGCCCAGAGGTAAAAAAATGAGGTGGCTGTTAAATCAGAAAGTTTAAATAGTTCAACAGCTGCTGCAAATATCACACTGATGGGGTGTCCTACTAAGGATGTGGTTTCAAGTGATGAAGATATGCAGAATAAAGCTGAGTTGGATGATTGGGAAAATGTAGTTGATATATCTACTCCAAAGCTATAAACACCAAAATAAGGGCAGCATGCTGGTGAGGTAAGAATCCAACATGATAGTGATGTTTGCGAAGCCACTGCTCGAAAAAAAAAAAAGTACACGAGGGATTTTCTAATGACTCTCTCACAGCATTTTACTCAACTTCCTGTTGATTTTGACACTCGTTTGAATATATCAGACGTCTTGGTTATTCCACAAGGAAAATCACCATTGCCAAGTCCTGGGAAGAACACTGATCGACCATTTTCTTGGGGTGATAGACGTGCTGTTGGGCCATTGGATGATGGTAAATGGACAAAATCACATACACATGCACCATATGGTTTTGATGGAAATGCAGCTATTAATCTTCGTCCTGGGCAAGGCAGATAGTCATGTGGTTGCAAGGAATTTACCTTGGCAGGCATCCAATCAATCTGGAGGAATTCTATCAGGATCAATGCAATCTCAAGCATCTCAAGGAGGCAATAGTTAAAAGACTGCAGGAAAATGCCATTCCCTTTATGCAAAATCGATTCAACTCCAAGACATCTAATTCTGAAAAAAAAAAAACACGAGATTGAAATTGAAAACATACTTGCAGTGTTCTTGTTTGCCTGCCTTGAGAAGCTACACGTGCAAGCTTAGATGAGCTAGATACGGTATGGACAAGATGTTGTGATTAATGTCATTTACAAACCTTGAAGTAATTGCTGTAAAACAAATGGAAGATCATAAGGAATCTCTAACTGTCTGTCCAAAATGCTTGAAGTGTTCCAGCTGGAGCTGCTGCCACTTTAAATCTGATTACAGATTTGTAGATTTTTACTGATTTGAATGGATGCAATTGTGTTGTTATCTATTATTCATGTTTATGTCAAGTTCAGATGTGTAATTCCTAGGCTGCACTGAAACCATTTTCGCTAGAATTGAGCTAGCAACTGTATAAGCAAAATTGAGAAGTCTTCAATTGATACCAATGATGTCACGTCTCGGGAGTATACCGAGCTGAAAATAATCGGACAGCATCTCTCCTGTACGTGATACAATTCCCTGATATACACAAAGTCTTTCGGCCACAATCACATAACATATATATATGGACATAATCCATAAAACACAGCGGAAGATACTGACAAAAGATACAAAGACTCACTATGCACTCCGGAGTGACTTGACATAACAAGAATCATAATAGAAACCATATCAAAGGTCAAATACATACAACATATCCATATATCACAAATACGAAAACGATATAGGATAAAACCCAAAAATATCAATCCATAAGAATACAACATCGATATGGAAATACTATCCAACCATTTGGTGTGAGATGAGATCAGCTGGTGGAGCTTCGAAGATCTAAGAAATCATCTACCTGTTATCTGGGCAACAAGAAACTCAGGGTCCGGGGTGGTGAGTATAAACTCAGGAGTAATATATAGAAAGTGCATGAACAACATATAGGATATAGAGATCTACAAATATACATGTGAAGATCTACAGGTATACAGAATATGTCCAATAGCCATACAGTCTTATCCAAATCTAATAACAAGTAACCACAGTATAGTCATACTCAATGCATATACTAAACTGATCAACTGAACATGAAGTAATGTACCAACGTACCTGACGGTCTGCAACACCATAAGCTATATCATCCTGAACAGATATACAATAGCATAACCCATATAACGTACAAAGTCAATCTCATATCCGACCAACACTCAGACATATGAACAGTATATAATCACATGTAATAACAACCCGGTCTATACTACACTATGACATGAAGCTAATCAATGCATACAACAGTCTGAACCAAGACATATATCATGCTCAACACACAGCAGTATATAATATGCAAATGACATGTATCATGATGTACAAGCATATGCAGCAGTCATAGCTCAATCAAATGCAGCATCTCACAGGCATATGTAAAACATATATCAAATACATGCATACATATGAGATATGGGCTAGTAAGAAACCTCATTTATCTTACTTGAAGATTGTTAGTAATATATGAGAGATGTCCTAAGGCAATCGCCTTATGTATGAACCATTTATATGATAAATGAAGATTCACTATTTGAGTATACATGTTTTATGTATTTGATTGGATCTTAAACTCATTTATCAATGTCCACGATACGATTCACAAGATGAGAGAATTTGTGATTGATCACAACTAGTGAGTATCTCTACATGTGTAATTGTGATGTATCTAATTATCCTAGTCGATGAATTGATGGATTTGGACACCATCAATTCGAAGACTAGCACGAGGTATACTCCTTGGTGTATCCAAGCAAATGATTCTCACCGGGCCGAGACATAGTGATGTCCGAGTTAATCGTGGATGCTAGTTATGGTAACTAGTTCATTGAGTGACCAACCGTAAGACTTCATATGGTTCTCTGCATATATAGATATGTCAATGAAGTTCTTACTGTGGCTTAAGTGCGATGTTCCTTTGACTTGCGGTATTCAAGTCATCTTGATCATGGAGACTTATGCTTTGACATCTTAAGCAAACATCTCTAGGAGATGTGGACCCGGATGATTGGGTATAAGTCGAAGTGATCAAGGTGTTTGAATAGCCTATAAAGGATTCACCACTCCTTGCGAGGAGATGTATACCCATGGCCTCTCGTCGGATTGTTACTAAAGTCTCGGCCAAAGCATTACATGTTTAGAGTAAGTACTCTTCGATACATGTGGAGTAACTAGAACTGTGAGGACGAGGAAATGATACTTGGGCTAGGTGTGACGAGTCACTAGTGGGGACACACAATAGACCATGTCCTCAAACCAAGTGGGTATAAGATGAGTGAAGGGAATGGGGCACGATTCATTCGAGCCATCAAGGGTTTCGTAAATAGTTCGATCAACCGCTGATCTTTTCGCTAATTGGGGATCATGATGTACTACTAGGTGCCACTCATGATCGCTTCTATAATTAATGGTTAATTATAGACGGCCAACATAAACCGAGAACCTATTTGGTCACACGCACAACGAGTGTAATCCAAAGGATTTAAAACGAGCTTGAGAATGGGATTCTCGCATCGAGAGAAACTATGTTTGGTCGACCAAACATAAAGCGAGCATGAAATTGTTTCAAATGCAATGGAAGCGTGATGGGCCGTGGTCTTATGAAGACATAATGGATGGACCAAAATGGTTTGGTTCTAATCCAATGGATGAGAATAAACCAAAGGGTTTGGTTTATTTTAAACGAATGAACCAAAAGTTGGTTCGGTTCGTTTTAACTTAAAATAAACCATCATGGTTTGGTTTATTTTAACTTATCTTAATGGAGCGGGTTAACGGGCTTTATGGATATGATCCATTAACCATTAAGAGAATTAGTTCTCTATAAAATAGGGCTTAAACCCTAATCCAAGCCCAACTACTTCAAGCCGCCGCCCAGCTTTGTGCCGCCGCCCAAGACCCTTGTCGGCGCGCTCCAGCCAGCCGTGAACCTCCGGCGACCCTCCGGTGATCTCCTATAGGTTCGCATCAAGGTGAGCTTTTTCTCTCTTGTTTTGGCCGCGCCTTACTCTTCCACCAAGCTGTCCAGTTTTCTGGACAGCTTCTCCTCGTCGGAGCGCCGCTTGGACGACGGTTAGTGCCCGACAGAGGCTAACTTACCGGGATTTGATCTCCGTAATCCTCTGAGGTGGAGGACGGCGATTCGCCAATCGCTGACGAATACCTCTCCGGAGAAGCGAAGTTTTGAGACTCGCTTTAGGATCCGAATTTGGATTCGGATCGTGATCATCTCGATCACGCCGCCTTCAACACGAGGCTAGTAACCCGCACGAAGACGAAGCTCGTGACTTAGCGAAGTCATCCCGAGGAGCTCGGCGTGGATACGGATAGAGACGATTCTTACGAGGATCGCTCCGGCCGATGCCGTTCGCTACACGCCATACGGAAAGGTATAACGTAGTTTAATTTCCTTTATTGCAATTTTAATTTACGGTTATGTCTACACTTGTTGTAATATGCATGCGTGTTGTAATAAATATAGATTTATTATTTTTAATTGCTTCACTGTGCTCATGTTTACGTAAACATGATCGCACACACACGCCGTTTAAACCCAACAAAGGGTATCAGAGCCCAGTTGTGTTTCGACATAATCGTAAAATGGTTTTGCGATAGTCATAATGTATTTCTGGAAATTTTCTAAATTTTGGAAATTTAGAAGTATTTATGGAAATTTTTCAATTTTGGAAAGTCTAGAAGTATTTATGGAAATCTTCCACTTTTGGAAAGTTGGAAGTATTTATGGAAATTGATATTTTCCATAAATAAAATATTTGATTAGATTCTGGAAATTTGTTTCCTAATTTAATCATGATTTGATTTGGGAAATCAAATCTTAAAATATTTTATTTCCATAAGTAGTTTTAAAGATTTAGGAAATTGGTTTCCTAAATAGATTTTCCTTAATCAAATAATTCCATGAATAAAATATGTGATTAGATTTGGAAATTTGTTTCTAATTTAATTATGATTTGATTTGGAGAATCAAATCTTAAACATATTTTATTTCCATAAATAGTTATGACATATAAGGAAATTATAAACATGACATAATTGTATGCCATGTAATTGCATTAGATGCATAACATTATGCCATGTCGTGACATGTAGATGTATGCCATGTATGCCATGCCATGTAGATAATAGTTATTTGCATGCAAAGAGGATGAGACATAAAACCCTTAATCAATATTAAAGCCTACACCTTCCATTAATATGGTTAGAACCAGAGTTCTGCTTCTTATTTGGGTTGTTGGACTCTCTCCAAGCCCGCTCAACCTCAATATGTTCAAACCATGGAATAGTTTAATACTAATATGGTAAGAGCCGAGGTCAATCGTTAGCTTTGGTTGTTGGACTCTCTCCAAGCTGGGCTAATTGGTTGAATGCGCCTAACCATATTAAAACTATGTCCCGATTAATGGGTTGGCTTTAACTGAGCATCGGCTTGTTGGACTCTTCCAAGGTCGATGTAAAGGAGGTGAAGTTGGGTGCTATGCATATGATGCATACTTGTTAATGTGTTAACAACCCATGTATGTGTGAACATTCAATTAGTTGATAGCACATTGTGATAGTTGCATATACATGATATGCAATCGGTATATTGATACCCACCATCATAGCTAAGAATGGCTTGTTGGACTCTCTCCAAGGTTGTTCATAACTATGATGGATATCACCCCATTCGAGATGGACCTACGATCTCCAAGTGATTTTGGGGTTTTGAAATTCAAAAATGAATGGGATTAATAAATGTATATTGATGCATTTTAAAATCATCTTTCTCATATGCTCATTTGTATTTCTAGGTCAATAAATTGATCATGACGCTTTGAATTTGGCGCACTATTTTGGATTCGAACAAACCGACCGGGCCTAACTTCGGATCGGCTTAGAAACCCGAGAATTGTTCTCAAGAAAAGCTTGCATATGTCCTTGAAGAGCCTCTTCCCGATCGGGCCCTAAGGATTTATGCAACCTGCATCAAATGTTGGTCTATCGTAAACATGCGGTGCATTCTCGAGTCGGGCGAGTTGCATCATGCTAGCGGCGATGGTACCGAGCCGCAGCGGCATGAGCATATGGATGCTAATACTATGGTCTTCCATCTTCATGAGTTGTTCGATGAGCAAGCGAGATCCAAAGGTTCGAGGTCTCTAGGCTCCTCTTCACCACGAAGATGCAAGAAGGTTCGTCTCAGAGTGCGCTTTGTGCTAAAGATGAACGGGTACATCGAGCGCTAGCTACCTCGGTTTTGTGATGGATCATGAGTTAAGTATTGACTTAATTCTGCATTGTTTGCCCAAGAGTTTCTCGCAATTTGTGATGAACTATCGGATGAACAAATTGGAATCCACCATTCCCGAGCTCCTCAATATGCTGAAGACCGTGGAGCCTTCTGTGAAGCATGAAGAGAAGGCGGTTCATAGTTGATTCTCAAAGAAAGGTTCTAAGAGGAAGGCAAAAGAATGTAAGAAAGGAAAGAAAAAGGCAAAGAAGGCGGAACCAAGAAAAGGGCACTTGCCATCATCGTGGCAAGGAAGGCCACAAGCGAAGAAATCGCAAGATTTATCTTGAGTCCATGAAGAAGAAGAAGGCATCCGATGCCCCATCCTCTTCGTATCTTCGTTATTGATTGTCATTCTATTTCCTTAGACACTTGGGTATTGGATAATCGGGTGTAGCTCACATATATGTAATGACATACAGTGGCTAAGGAATAGAAAAGACTTGTCAGGAGAGTCAAATTTGCGAGTTGGCAATGGAGCAAAGGTTCTGATGCATCATCGGAACTTATTCTTTGAAGCTCCCTAGTGGACTAGTCTTAGGCCCCGGACAATTGCTATTATGTTCCTTCTCTAATAAAGAACATTGTTTCTATTTCTGCTTAAATAGAAATGGTTTCCATTTGTGTTTAGTAACAATTGTTGTTATATAACTTTGAATGGCGTACTTTATGGAGCTGGAACTTTGAGTAATGGCATTTATCGTTGGGCGTATCGGTGACATTTTCAATATCGAAGCGAGCAACAGCGTGCTCGAAGGATAATCACATAGACTCCTATATGTGGCATTGTCGTCTTGGCCATATAAGCAAGAAAGCATGTCGAATTACACGATGTGGAATTCGGAATCGTTTGAATTGGATTCATCGATACATGCGAATCATGCTTAAAGGCAAGATGACTAAGTTACCTTTCTTGAAAGGTGAGCAGGTGGGAGAGTTACTAGGTCTAATACATGCGTGTATGTGGACCTATGTCGCTCAAGCTTTAGGAGGCTATAGCTACTTCATTACCTTCACTGATGATCACTCACGGTTTGGGTATGTGTTCTTGATGAAACACAAGTCTGAAGCCTTTGAAAGGTTCAAAGAATTCAGAAATGAAGTAGAGAAACAACATTACAAAGTATTAAAATACTTGATCGGATCGAGGTGGTGAATACTTAAGTCGAGTTTCTTGATTATCTAAGAGACAATGGCATATTGTCTCAATGGACTCCGCCCTATACACCCACGGCATAATGGTGTATACGAGGCGTAGCTTAGGACCTTGTTGGACATGGTCAGGTCGATGATGAATCATGCTGACTCTTCCCAAGTCCTTTTGGGGTTATGCATGAGACGGTGTTTACTTGTTAAGAATGCCTACAGGTAGTCTCTACTACTCCATGAGATATGGGTAAGAAACCTCATGTATCTTACTTGAAGATATGGGGTTATCACCTTATGTGAAAGCGGTATGTCGGACAAATTGGATGCTAAGTCGATAAATGTCTATTTATTGGATACCCTAAGGAAACAAGGGGTTACCAATTCTATCATCTGTGGAACAAAGGTGTTTGTTTGAGGCATCTTTGTGTTTCTAGAGAAGAGTTTCTCTTGCAAGAAAGCGTGGGAGTGTCGTCGAGCTTGAGGAGGCTCGAGAGACTCAAATAGACATTGATGAGATACACAGTGAAGCACATGGCAACTCATAGTGATGAGCAATCAATTTGGACCTATTGTAACACCACATCTTCGTAGATCACAGTAGAACAGCAATATTCACGAGAGATATGGATTTCTCGTAAGTGAATCGAATGACGTGTTACTCATTGATGATGAGAGCCTACGTTATGAAGAAGTCTTGACAAGTTGAGAAAGGGATAAGTGGCTTGGTGCCATGAAGTCGGAAATGGATTCCATGTATGAAAACCAAGTTTGGAACTTGGTTGACCCACTGAAGGCATAAAGCCTATAGGGTGCAAGTGGGTTTTCAAGAAGAAAACCGACATGGATGGTAATGTGATTACCTATAAGGCTAGATTGGTGGCGAAAGGATATCGTCAAAAACAAGGTGTTGATTATGGCGAAACCTATTACTTTGTAGCTATCTTAAATCCATTCGGATGCTCCACGGCCATAGCGGCTCATTATGATTATGAGATATGGCGGATGGATGTAAGCGGCTTTCCTTAATGGAACACGCTCGGGGCGTGTATATGATACTGACTGAGGTTTCACATCGGTTGATAAAACCAAGGTATGCAAATTGCGGCGATCCATTTATGGATTGAAGCAAGCATCGAGGCTGGAATATCCGTTTTGATGAGACGATCAAAAGGTTTGATTTCTCACAAAATCGAGCCAGACCTTGTGTGTACAAGAAGGTTAGTAGAGTGCGATCGTGTTCCTAGTATTGTATCGATGACATATTACTTATAGGAAGCGATGTTTCAATCTTACGATCGATTAAGGTTTGGTTATCCAAGACATTCTCCATGAAAGACACAGGAGAAGCAACCTACATCCTTGGGATTAAGATCTATAGAGATAGATCGAAGCGGTTGCTTAGTCTTTCGCGATCTACATATATAGGCCGAGTGCTAAAGAGGTTTAGCATGTCGGAATCCAAGAAAGGTTATCTACCCATCGGGCATGGGTACACCTTTGAAGTCTATGTGTCAGCGCCTGAGAAGGCGAGAGGATTTGCATGAGTAAGATTCCTATGCATCGCAATAGGATCTATCATGTATGCTATGTTATATACGAGGCCCGATGTATATGCGCTCACGAGTGTCACGGCGGATGCAGTCGATCGATCGGAATGGATCATTGGGCGGTATTAAGGCGATCCTTAAGTACTTGAGAAGAACTAAGGATGTGTTCCTAATATATGGAGAAGGGACATGGTGATACGGGTATCACGGATGCGGCTTCGGCGGACAAGGATGATTCAGTCTCGATGCGATATCGTGTTCACCTTGAATGGGCGCGATGAGTTGGAAAAGTTCCAAACAAGAGGCTGTGGCGGATTCTACCAGGCGAGAATATATTGCGGCGAGCGGCGACAAAGGCGGTTTGGATCGAAGTTCGTTCATGAACTTGATGTGATTCGGCCATTGTTGAAGCAATGCGGTCTCTGCGACAACAATGGAGCAATTACGCGAAAGAGCCAAGGTCTCATCAACGATCAAACATGTAGCCGCCGCTATCATCTTATCAGAGAGATCATCAGTAGGAACGAAATACAAATCGAGAAAATTCCCACTGAAAGGAACTTAGCGGATCCCTTGACTAAGGCATTACCTCAAAATAAGTTTGAGGGTCATGTTTGAGCTTATGGTATTGGATACCGTAGCGATTGGCATTAGGCCAAGTGGGAGTCTGTTAGTAATATATGAGAGATGTCCTAAGGCAATCGCCTTATGTATGAACCATTTATATGATAAATGAAGATTCACTATTTGAGCATACATGTTTTATGTATTTGATTGGATCTTAAACTCATTTACTGAATGTCCACGATACGATTCACAGCATGAGAGAATTTGTGATTGGATCACAACTAGTGAGTATCTCTACATGTGTAATTGTGATGTATCGGAATTATCCTAGTCGATGAATTGATGGATTTGGACACCATCAATTGCATCGAGATTCTTACGAGGTATACTCCTTGGTGTATCCAAGCGGTGATTCTCCTTTTGGAGACATTGTGATGTCGGAGTTAATCGTGGATGCTAGTTATGGTAACTAGTTCATTGGAGTGACGGTAGTAAGACTTCATATGGTTCTCTGCATATATAGATATGTCAATGAAGTTCTTCTTGTGGCTTAAGTGCGATGTTCCTTTGACTTGCGGTATTCAAGTCATCTTGATCATGGAGACTTATGCTTTGACATCTTAAGCAAACATCTCTAAGGAGATGTGGACCCGGGATGATTGGGTATAAGTCGAAGTGATCGAAGGTGTTTGAATAGCCTATAAAGGATTCACCACTCCTTACGAGGAGATGTATACCCATGGCCTCTCGTCGGATTGTTACTAAAGTCTTTGGCCAAAGCATTACATGTTTAGAGTAAAGTACTCTTCGATACATGTGGAGTAACTAGAATCCGTAGGACGAGGAAATGATACTTGGGCTAGGTGTGACGTAGTCAGCCTAGTGGGGACTGACACAATAGACCATGTCCTGAACCAAGTGGGTATAAGATGAGTGAAGGGAATGGGGCACGATTCATTCGAGCTGCTGAAGGGTTTCAGAAATAGTTCTGGATCAACCGTTGATCTTTTCGGTTAATTGGGGATCATGATGTACTACTAGGTGCCACTCATGATCGTCTATAATTAATGGTTAATTATAGACGGCCAACATAAACCGAGAACTTATTTGGTCACACGCACAATGAGTGTAATCCAAAGGATTTAAAACGAGCTTGAGAATGGGATTCTCAGACCGAGAGAAACTATGTTTGGTTGGACCAAACATAAAGCGAGCATGAAATTGTTTTGATCGCAATGGAAGCGTGGATGGCAGTGTCTTATGAAGACATAATGGATGGACCAAAATGGTTTGGTTCTAATCCAATGGATGAGAATAAACCAAATGGTTTGGTTTATATTAAACGAATGAACCAAAGGTTGGTTCGGTTCGTTTTAACTTAAAATAAACCATCATGGTTTGGTTTATTTTAACTTATCCTAATGGAGCGGGTTAATGGGCTTTATGGATATGATCCATTAACCATTAAGAGAATTAGTTCTCTATAAAAGAGGGCTTAAGGGATTGTTAAACCCTAATCATCCAAAACCCTAAACCTAGTTGCCGCCCAACATATAGTTGCCGCCCAACATATTGTTGCCGCCCAACATATTGTTGCCGCCCAGCTTGTGGTGCCGTCCAGCTCCTTGCGGCGACCAAGCTTCAGCCGGTGAACCTCCGGCGACCCTCCGGTGATCTCCTCTAGGTTCGGTGATAAGGTGAGCTTCCATCTATCCTTGGCCTGCCTCTAGTCCTCCACCAAATGCTGTCCAGTTTTTCTGGACAGCTTGTTTCTTTGTTGTCGGAGCGTCGTTTGGACGTCGGTTAGTGCTCCGACAGCGGCTAACTTACCGGGGATTTGATCTCCGGTAATCCTCTGAGGTGGAGGACGAAGGATTCGTCAATTGGTTGACGAATACCTCTCCGGAGAATCGAGTTTTGAGAACTCGTTTTAGGATCCGAATTTGGATTCGGATCGTGATCATCTCTCGATCACGTCGTCTTCAACACGAGGCTAGTAACCCGTACGAAGACGAAGCTCGTGACTTAGCGAAGTCATCCCGAGGAGCTCGGCGTGGATACGGATAGAGACGATTCTTACGAGGATCGTTCCGGTTGATGCCGTTCCCGCTACACGTCATACGAAAGGTATAACGTAGATAATTTTCTTTATTGCAAATTTTAATTTACGGTTATGTCTACACTTGTTGTAATAGCATGCATGTGTTGTGTGTGTTGTAATAAATATAGATTTATTATTTTTAATTGCTTCCGCTGTGCTCATGTTTACGAAACATGATCGAACACACACACACCGCGGTGCCGGAAACCCAACACCAACCACGACCCCAGTATGACCCAGGTGGCACAGCATGACGACTAGCCCGACTCCAGCTACCACTACTCTCGAGTGGTCGAGTTGGATAGTATGAATGAGTAGCATATAAACGTAAAGAGCTAACTACTCCACGGGGGTCTCTGCTGCTGGCCGCTCCATCACTAACCATGAGTAGACGAGCTCCGCACACAGGACAACTGTACGTCACACAACCACCATCTATAATGGGCGAGTGCTAACACCACTTTGCACAATGCCCAGGTGCGCATCTCCATCTACCACCGTCTATAGTGGCCGAGCGCGGCACATCCAATTCTCTGCCCTCAACCCTGCTACCACTACCCCGAGTGGCCGGGGAGGCAGGATGACTTACGAGCCGTCTCAACCACAAGGGAGACTCTAGTAGACAACATGCATGCAATGTAATGATGCATAGCTCCACATACGTATCCTCGCAACACTCTCTGTCCCACGGAGTCCTGGTCAACCAAAAGTCAACTATGCAAGAACTACTAATCCACAAGATACTTTTTCTACCAAACAGAGAGTCATACACAACTGACAGTCAACCACGCTAAGACCTCCAGTCCGTAGCGATGTACTATCGACAATCCATATAACCATACACAGATACACGATCCATAATGGATATACAATCACGCTAGGATCTTCAATCCATAGCCACATACTGACAACCACACACTTATCTATGCACAGATGACTAGATCCACCATAGATGCACAACTAATATATGTACGATATAACAATCGACTCCATAATCTGATCCATCATCTAACCATAGTGATGTAACACAGTAACCAAATCTAAGGTCACAAGATAACCCTAATCACATGTACTTAACTGAACATCTATCAGCTAACACACAATAGGGTATGTAATTCATATCCGTGATAAAAGAACAATGAACTAACAATAATATCTCAAAGGTCAAGGCTAAGTACAAGCACATGATAAAATAAGAGTGGAGTTAAGGTAAAAGAATTCTATATAAATCCAAATTCATGCACCAGATTCAGATCAAAACTACCTGACCAGGATAGATATTACCCACCTGATACGAAGCTTGAATAATCCTCACGGCTATGGAGCTGCTTCGTATCCAAAGATGCACATAATAGAAAACTATGATTAAGTACAATCACCAGACAAATATACGAACCAAACACTACTCGTTTCTATGTTCGCATTCTCCCCTCGTCTACGAGTTAAACCTTGGTTATCCCAATCCGATCCACCACAACCAACTCACAATAATTCACCGACATCCTTAAGATCGATTTAGGTGAATATATCTAACCACACTAAGCTCTCTTACAATAGATCATACTCATCTAGCTTCCACCAGCTCACAACCTATCTGGAAGATAAATCCACTGTCAATCTACCATAAACACAATAACATCAATTCCCTACCTTGTGAATACATTAAGCTGATATTTCCACTAGATCCATTGATCCATGTAGCTTATACTCACATTAGCTGTGTTCTACATTCTCAACTCACAACAACAAAAGAATGAATGAGATTACCAGAAATCAATAACTTATAAGTTGTATCAACCATCTGCCGATTGATCCATAGATCTAATCGTAGCTCACCTCTATTGTGGTGAAGATGGTAGAGGATGACCCAACGACGATCTGGGCTATGACAGAACACTCGTGACAAAGATAGCTGGCGATGACATTGCTCACAAGCAATACAACCGGGACACTCAGCCGAAGAGGGGATAGTCGCCGACGAAGTTGATCGCGAGATTATTGGCCTGCGGCTTGCCTCAGTGGTCGTAGAGCAACCCCATGGCACCGGAGATGAGCCGACGCATCAAGTAGTTGCTAGGTCAGCAGCGTCACGTGAGGATCATAGCCGATCGCGATTGATGTTGGATGCAGAGCCCCCGCATCGGACGTCGGCGATGTAGCCATAGCTGTGATGGGGCAGCAACACCTACTGCAGCCAGACCAGAAGAAGAAGAAGGGGAAACGACCGGCGCCCGAGGGAGATCAGAATAGAAAACGCGATCGAGAAATCAGAGATGGGGAAAATTGCGGCGAGAAAGGAAACAGGGAATCGTGAGATCAGGTTCGGGTCCTTTAAGGTCGGTGGAATGGGTTCAGTCAACTCAAGTCTAACCTAGGTTTAGTCCGAGTTAACTCAAGCCGACCTAACCACCCATTCAAGATTAAATCTTCCTCGTATGGACTCCTTTTGAATCCGAAAAAATTTCTGTGAATTCCCGAGAAATTATATAAGACAATTTCTCAACTAACAAGGGTTTTTTTTCCGTATCTTACATTCTCTCCTACTAATAAAAATTTGGTCTATAAATTTTCGACTCATGTATGAGTATGAGATGTCACAATAACCATCTCAAGTATCTGGAGAAAAGTCACACTCCTCAAGTGACTAAGTGAGGTACTGAGCCACTAAAATCTATAATAGATACTCTCAACAGACCTTTTAAAGTCTGAATACCACCTTCCTATGGACCATCTACCAAAAAGGTAAATAATCGTACCAAAGTGGAGCTCTATATCCATGACGTGTTGGAGACTTTGCCAGAATTATAAGGTGAATCATGAATCACTATCGGGAATGATACTCAAGGATCCTCCATAGATATAATTCCGTCAAGCGATCCAACGAAATCCACCTTACGGCTCAGAAGAAAATGAGCGGACTTGACTAATCGATCATCGATTACCCAAATCCTATTAAGTCTTTTCCGAATTCTAGATAATCTCCCAACGTTGTCCATCGTACTAGGCTACTATAGAGTCGATGTTGGCCGGCTAAAAGGGGTGAATAACCTTTGTCGTAGATGGTGGAAGTCATTCGTTCGTTGCTCGTCTACAAAACTATTAGCGCAAGCGGAATATACAAATATAAGACAATTAAGATAAAACAAAGTAAAGAATAGAAACACAAACACTAACACCACAATGTAACGTGGTTCACGGCTGCGCCGCTAATCCACGGTCTGATTCATCCATGGTGAATCACTCCGCAAGATTTCACTATTCTCTCCTTTGCACCAAGCTAGGTGGAAGTAACCTCTTTACAAGAATTCACTCTTCTTACAATGGAATGAGAATTAACACAAGTAGAAGAGTGGAAAATCCTTAGAGCACTTTGAGAGATGTTATGAGTTGAAGCATTAGGCCCCCAAAGCCCCTCACCTCTTCTTTTTATAGAAGAAGAGGGTTTCTTCCCATTGACACAGGACCAGTCGACCGATGCCCCGATAAGTCGACTGATCCTGTAGCCGTTGTCTAATAACGGATGCTTTCCACGTTGGCTTTCACCCAACGGCTCCTACATCAGTCGACTGATCTTACCATTAGTCGACTGATGGAGCTATCAGTCGAGTGTCGGAAGCGAACACTCCATTATGTGCCTGAAACCCTTGCGACCAGTCGACTGATGCCTTCATCAGTCGATTGGTGGTCTCGGCAGTCGACTACCAATCCATGGCAGTCGATTGTTAGCACATGAATCGGACTCGAACACTAGTCGAGTCACAGTCGACTACTATAACATGGCAGTCGACTGATGTCGGGAAATTCCATCTGACACTTAGTCAATTGGCCAAGTTTCACCTAAGAGCACTACCTCTTCCCGGGTTACATTCGCTCACTCTCATCCCTTGGAGTCCCTCGCCTTTGAAGTTATCTTCGTCCGACCACGTCCCTTGGATGCACCAAGTGCACGACTCTGCAGCGCCATCCTTTGCCTCTCGCCCTGAAGTCTACTTCCTCTAGCTTCATTCCAATCTCCTCGTCCGGCGGTCCCTCGGATGCTCCAAGCGCACGGCTTCCGCAAAGCCATCCTTCACCGACTCAAGGACCGAGTCATGAGAGGTGAAACTCGCCAATGCTCTATGTGCGAATTACTAAGTCCTACAAGACTCCAATACACATATCAAATCCAAACATCATAACTTAAATCCTTTTCCACACACATCAAAACCATATCACAGGTTGATTGCACTAACAGCTACCACTTCTATCTCGGTACATAACCTTATTGGTCACTAATATTCCACCTTTACATGTTGGCACACCCAACATCCAGCTACGAAATCAACCATGTCCAACATGTATCGTTCCACCAACAAGGACATTTCAACACCCTATTTTCTTCGGAGACGGAGAATTCCTTTCTCACAAGAGAAATCAATCTACTCTCCAAAATCCACTCTACCACACATATTGGGAGACTATAATGACCAACTCACTAGTTGCATCTATCCATGTTCTAGCAACTCTATAGTAGTTACCCGGTAACTAACCAAAACTCTATGAGCACTTCCGCTCCATACATTTACAATCAAGATAATAACTGCTAAGCTCCACATCATATATATGACGTTCCTCAACTGACGTAGGAATAAGACACATCTCATACAACTGTATCGGAATCGCTCCAATCCCTGAAATGTTGCATCTATGTGCAGTACCCTTCCATCCCCAACGGAAGGACTAACTACACTGATGCAAAAGTCAGTCACTGTCTAGGTCCTGAAACCTACTTCCACAACTTCTGACCAAGTCATTTCTATCACCTACTTGGTCCAACAAATCAGTGGTATAGTAACGCTAGTAACATCCTATCAACCTCTACGGTATCAACCAGATCAATCCAGGGAAGCCACAACTTCCCTTAAGATTGTGAATATATCTCAAAAATATATCATCCACAGATATGATGACAATCGATCTCAAATACTCCAAGAGTACTTGATTCCTCAAATCCATGAACGACTAAATCGTCGATAAGTCTAACAACATTATCAACATCTCCTAAAATTCCTACCAAGTATGAAATGTCATCTTCTACACACATGCATCCTTTTACTCTAAGCTAATGATATATCAATCATCACACCAACAATGATAATTGTATGACACCAAGTCACTACAATATCAACACTCTAATCGTAAATCAACCCTAGAGTATACACAGGTGTCCTTTAGCTGAACTAAATAGATCATCTATCCACAATGAAGGATATCATTTCCAACAACTACTGCATACCACCATCGATAATCGATGCATAACCTCCAAGGTTCATCTCTCTCTTTTAACAAAGAGTTCCGGATCTTCTCCAAGGAATACTGGAACAGATAAATATCTCATCCAATACCTCATATAATCGCAACTTACATTCTTTCAATTTCCACAGTGTTTAGCAACATCGATACCAATAAACCATCTCCTGATATGAGGTCTCCAATATCGAAACTATTTCCGAAATCATCCCCAATCGCATATTCCACTTGCCCATGCAATGGTAAACCCGGGAGTTCATCCAAAACTACATCCGAATACTCTCGGATTATATGCACATCCGAGATACAAGTTATACCCTCATTTCAACAATTTAACTACCCGTAAGGATATGTTTATAGTGAAGGTATATTTAGCAAAGGCTAAGGGTATCCCTTGACTTTTTGGTTGTTGATCAACATCTCACCGGACGGTAGAGAACAATCACCAACCCATAAGTCGATAGGAACCCTTCTAATCCTATATAAGAATATTCTAGACCTAGCTACCTATAAACTACTAGTATCTCTCGATACATCCGCAAATAGGGTAACCTAAAGTAATATCCCGAATGGTCGATCCTTCAGTCCACTATGGCTCCTCCACTCGAGTAATCATGTAATTCGTCCAACTTCTGCTCTTGGTGACTGAGTTCATGTAGATGCAAAAGACTACGATGGAGGAACTGAAATCAACTGCTGAACTGAGATATAATACCCAAAATGTCTGCAATGGTGATGGTAAACACTCTTGTACTGACAAAGAGTACCCAACTGACTGTAAAATACTGAATAACTATGTCTGGAGAATACAGCATAGATACGACCATCGTCGTAAACTCTCTCCTTTGTACAAAGCATAACCACGCCTGGGAAGGTAATAGTTATCGTCTGGACGTCTGAGTCTTCTAAAATGTCCTCTGTTGATACTGCTGAGTAACTTGCTTCTCTCGGATGGAAGTATCAAAGAACTCCACTATGTCTGAGGCAATAGATCACTGCTGGTGTGATAATCCACTCTCCTATGATGTTCTCAACTTTCGAGGTTGTGGATCGTCCTCTCGAAAGCTTCATCCATAGTCTTCAACTGAGTCTTCAAAGTACATACTCTCTATTG
This sequence comes from Wurfbainia villosa, assembly GCA_025175895.1. Classification (NCBI taxonomy): domain Eukaryota; kingdom Viridiplantae; phylum Streptophyta; class Magnoliopsida; order Zingiberales; family Zingiberaceae; genus Wurfbainia; species Wurfbainia villosa. The sequence continues at coordinate 18,731,312 of CM046004.1, read as the reverse complement.
GGATGTATACTGAAAAGTCTATCTTTTGTATGAACATCTTTATTTTGAAATAAGAATCACATGATCATTGTTTGTATATTTATGATGATGCATATTGTCTAATACATTACATTGTAGATAACATGGTATGTGGTATCACACGGGAGATCATGTTATCGGCTCCTTGTAAAGTATAAGTATAGGCTCACAACCGAGATGGCTTTGGACAAACCATTGGTATGGTTGTAGTGTGATTTGATATTGGTTTGTCTTGACCATAGAATCACACTAGTACACTTTGTGTGTATTGAGCAGGACCGACTTAGAGGTAATTCGATTTATTGCTGACTACATAATCAAATCGGACCTCAGATATAATATTGTACATGCTCTTAATCCCGATATAATAATGGGCACATATACTTAGTATTCATTTCTTTGATTTACCAATAGGCGAGATTTATAGATTAAATCGATAGGCTCGGTAAGTTGGGAAATGATATTATTTATATGGCGTGTCGTTGATTATAGGAGGAAATCGTGTCCTATATATTAGGATGATGATGTCCCCTTGAGGAGCTCATAAGGTTCATCATGTAAACCCTGCAGGTGGACTTAGTCCGGCATGATGAAAAGGTTGAGTGGTACTACTCATGGAATTAGATGTTGATTAATTAATGGTCAGTAAATTAATTAATCGGTGGATATTCAAGATCTTAAACACGGGGAGAAAATGTACATATAATATATGGAGCCCATATTAACTTATGGGGGTTGGTGAGGTAGATCAATGATAATCCTTTAGTGGATTGGATTATCATTAATGGATCAGACTTTATTTGGGCTTGATCCATTGGGTGCCCAAGATCCAACTCCTCCTCATGGTCCCTATTGTAGCCTATTAAAACCTCATGAAGCCTAGATCCAATGGATGAAAAAAAAACTCTAGATCCAAAGGTAGAGATTAAATCTCTAGATCTGGCGGTTGAGATTAAATCTTTAGATCCGACGGTTGAGATTACATCCCTAGAACCAATGGTGGAGATTAAAACAAGGATTATCCCTAACTCTATAAAAGGAGAGGAGGGGTGGGCGACAAGTAGAATCCCATTAGAGATAGGATTAGGGAAAGGGGCGGCAAACATTGGAGATTAGGGTTAGGGAGTTGGTGGCACCAAATAAGGAAAGCTTTTCCTTATCTTCTTCTTCTTCCTTGGTGGCCGGCGCCCATACAACCCTTCCCTCCCTTGGCCAGCATCAAAACCAGCCCTTCTCCTTCTCCTTGGCCGGTGGAAACAAGGCTTAGAGTCCTCCCTTGGAGCTCTTGGCCGACATCCATCCTTCTCATCCCTTTTCCTTGTGCTTGTTGGTTGGCTAAAGGAAGGAGAAGGGGTTTGTTTCTATTCTTCCTCTTGTTCGGAGTGAGCAAGGAAGGAAGATTGGTGATCTAGGAGCTTTAACTTTTGGTAGATCGTCTCCCACACGACGTCCAAAAGGAGGAAGGACATACGATAGAAGATTGAGAGGTATAATACTTGTCTATTTTCTTATGTAACATGTTTATGATTGTTTTCAATTATATATGCATGATATATTCTGTTTTGTGGCTAATATAACTTAGACCCCGAACATAAACACAAAAGTCGGCGATCCGTACATCGTCTATTCCGCAGCTATTCGTAGAATAGAGGTTGGTTGCTTGAACAACAAGTTTGTTCAAGTGACTACTCTAATCGAATAGCACGACGATGAAACGGTTGCTTGGGTAATCCCTCTTTGCAAGGATAATTTTTTTTTTATCCGGGGACGTAGAAGGGACCGCCATGAACAAGCGATCGAGTTGAAGTGGGAAGCAAAGTTTCCTACCTTCAAGTGGTATCAGAGCCACGGTTTCCGATTTTGTGTGTTTAGGATTCGGTTGCTTTTATGTACTTTTCATATATTATATGTTCCGGATAATAGTAGGATATGCGTAGGTTAACTCTTTGGTTGCTGGTATAGGATCCAACTATTATGGTCATATGTATGTATGTGATTGTATGTGTGTAATTGTATATTTTGTTGAATCCTCGGGGTTGACAAGGCTAGTATTTAATTTTTTGTAAATTAGATACGACATTGTTTAGCCACTCTTTTTATTTTAGTTTACTTTTGATCTAGATTTCATGTACACTCCCTCGTGGAGTATAGGATCGATGGATGTAAATTAAAATATTTTTTTCTCGGCTCGGATCTCCGGATGGCTTGTATATGGCGTAGGGAGGAGCGGACGAGATGGCGATACGACAGGAGACATATTGAAGACAAAAGCCATAATAGTTAGAAAATTTTTATTTTTCATATTTATTGCTTATTGTTTGATATGCATGTCGTAGGCTAGAAAATTCCTCAATTTTAAATTACTAAGTGGGAGAGGGATATTTTTAATAAATTCCCGCGGCCTCCATTACGATTTGACATGTGATGCAAACAAACTTGCGCGTCAGCTCTGAGTGCCTTCCTCCCCATCGAATGAGTTTGTTTGCGGATCACAAGATCAAATATGGTTATAGGAAATTATTAAGGAGTGTGTGTACTTCCCCATCGGAAGGCACATAACCCGAGATAATTACCTTGGTACCGAGTAATGGTGAACACTTAAATACAAATATAAGTATCCTCCCCATCGGAGTCACTGCTTTTATTTGTAGGGCCAAAGAGGAACCAACTATTAATTTTACTTGTCAAAAAGTTAGGTTGACAAGATAGTAAAATTAATGGGTAAAACCTCCTCTTACAAATGTAGAATATGTATACGTCCACACTATCGTGGCATACGATATTCTCGGTGTTTTGAGGTGTTGGTTGATTTTAAAATTTTATTGTTTGAGGAATCAATAATTTTTTGAAATATAATGTTTTGATCTATGTGATTCTTAGGTTTTCTTTCAAAATGACTTTCAACCCACTTGCTGTGATACTAAAAGAGAATAAACTTACTGGACCCAACTATGTTGATTGGAAGAGGAATCTTGACATTGTCTTGACTGCTGAGGAATACAAATATGTACTCCTCGAAGAGTGCCCTCCTAAGCCTGCGGATGATTCTGGGGAAAAGGAGAAGGAGATTTATAAGAAGTGGATTAAGGCCGATGAGATGGCACGGTGTTACATTTTGGCATCTATGTCAAATGTACTACAACATCAGCATCAAGCCATGCCCACTGCTTATGACATGATGCTCAATCTTAAAGAACTTTTCGGACACCAGATTCGGGCTGCTAGGCAGGAAGCCATGAGGAACTTGATGACGACCACCATGATCGAGGGAACATCCGTGAGGGATCATGTTCTCAAGATGATGGCTCATTTAAATGAGTTGGAAGTCCTTGGAGCTGAGATCGATGGGGAAACTTAGGTTGATATCACTCTCCAATCTCTACCTAGGAGTTTTGAGTAGTTTCGCCTGAACTACAACATGAACAAGAGGTTGTATTCATTGGCGGAGCTTTTGATAGAACTCCAGGCGACAGAGGGGCTATTTTGTCAGAGTGCTCAGGTGCATGCCATGGTTATCCAAAAGGTTTCTACTTCTAAGCTAAAAGGCAAGAAGAAGAAGAAACAAGCTGGGGCAAAGGCGGTGGGAGGAACTCAGGGAGGAGTGAAGAAGCCAAAAGGCAAGTGCTTCACTTGTAAGCAGACTGGACACTGGAAGAAGGACTGCCCCAACCCCAAGCAGAACAAAGGTATATCTTTTGGTCTAGTCGTTGAAACATGTTTAGTGGTGTTATCTATTGGCACCTGGTGTGTAGATATGGGAGCCACTGATCATGTCTGCAATACTTTGCAGGGATTCCAGGAAATCAGATGACTGGCTGAAGGGGAGATTACCATATACTTGGGCGATGCCATGAAGGTGGCGACTGTTGCAGTGGGAGACGTTTATTTATATTTTGAGAAAAATAAAGTTTTGGTTCTTAAGAATTGACTTTATGTACCTTTATTTAGAAAGAATTTAATTTCAGTTTCTAAATTGTTTATGGATGAATATTCTATTTCTTTTAATGACAGAGTTGTTATGAAAAGGAATAGGGAGATTATCTATTCGGGTGCATTAATAAGAAATTTATACACACTTGAACCAAAAGCTCCCACAATGCAAATAGAAGACTCATCTTCTAATTCCAATAAGAGAAAAGATCTTTCAAAGATGAACCAAACATATCTTTGGCATCTTAGGCTTGGTTATATTAACCTAAGTAGAATTCAAAGGTTGATAGCTGATGGACCTCTGGGTTCATTAGTGGTGGAAGATTTCCCAACCTGCGAATCTTGCTTGGAGGGTAAAATGACCAAGAGGCCTTTTAAGGCCAAGGGGTATAGAGCCAAAGATGTGTTAGAATTGGTTCATTCTGATTTGTAAGGTCCTATGTCTATCCAGGCTAGAGGTGGTTTTGAGTATTTCGTCTCTTTTATAGACGATTATTCGAGATATGGATACATTTACTTGATGCGCCGCAAGTCTGAATGTTTTGACAAGTTTAAAGAATTCAAGGCTGATGCGGAGAAATATCAAGGTAAAAGTATCAAGACACTACGATCTGATCGTGGTGGTGAGTACCTCTTGGGAGAGTTTAGGAATTACTTATCAAAGGCTAGGATTCAATCATAATTTTCTGCACCTGGCACACCCCAGCAGAATGGTATAGCAGAGCGAAGGAATAGGACTCTTATGGAGATGGTTAGATCGATGATGAGTTATTCTGAGTTGCTAGATTCGTTCTGAGGATATGCTCTAGATACGACAGTGTATATTTTGAACTTGGTCCCATCTAAATCAGTGCCTTCTACTCCCACAGAATTGTGGACTAGGCGAAAGCCTAGTCTAAGACATATTTGGATTTGGGGAAGTCCAGCACATGTGTGTTGGATCGAAGCAGATCGCTAGAGGGGGGGTGAATAGCGATAAACCTTTTTTTTTATTTTCTTTCGGTAGACGATTCAAAAACACTTATACGCAGTGGAAATGTAAATGTAAAGTAAAAAGAGACAAGGGAATTTTACTTGGTTCGTAGCCTTTGGCTACTACTCCAAGGCCCTAGCGGTCCTTGACCACGTACGGAGGGCAAAAACACTAAAGAACTCCTCGTTAGAGGTAGGAGTTTAATCGATACAAGTGAAGCACAAAGCTTGAGGTAGAGGGACACTCCCCCTCTCCTCGTTACTATAAAAGCTCTGAGAATTGAAAGTACTAAACTGAAATAAAAACTTTAACCGACGTAATAAAATGAAAACAGATAAACCTAGACATCGGAGAAGAAGCACTTCGTTGTCGGAAGGTTGTAGCTTGGCGAAGGCTTTTGGAAGCTTAGAATTGATGAAGAAACCCTAGGATTGACCCTCCTTTTATAACCTTTGAGCCCCTTTTCGAGAGGAACTTCAACCAATAGGAATTGGGCACATGGCTCCTTGAAAAATGGTGATAAGACTTGATTCCTCGAGGCTGATCCTTGACCATCAGTCGACTGGTGTCCATCACCGACGATCGTGATCGCGACTTATCGATCGAATCTTGCCGCATGACGATCGTGATGGGCGACAGTTAGCTTAACAAAAACATTATTTTGACGGCCTCCGACCGTCCGATCTCGACCTAAACCACCTATAGGATGTCTTTGGTCGGATCTACGCTTAAGATCATCCCCGTAAAGAGGATACGACCTCACTTACGCTCGCACACACGAGCTTACCTCGATACTTACTGTGTTGCTTTTGCTTCCGGCCTTCCACTCAATTCCTTCGGCTCCCTCCGAAGTCACTCGAGTGTCGCCCGACCACCATGGCTTCCTCCGGGTGTCACTAGCCTTCAGCTCCAGCTATAACAATTTTCTGCACACTCGATTCAGCTCGTGAGATAACAACATGAACTTAACTTTGTATCGTTTTCTATAATCAAAACTCAGGTTCGACTTAGGTGCCTACTGCACCAACAATGTGCTGAAGGCGGATTCTGGTAAGTTGGAACCTCGTACAGAAGTACGCATATTCGTTGGCTATCCTAGGGGAACGAAAGGTGGTTTGTTTTATAGTCCTAGAGATCAGAAGGTGATCATTAGCATGAACGCCAGATTTCTAGAGGAAGACTATGTGATGAACCACAAGCCCATGAGTAAGATTGTTCTGGAGGAATTAAAAGGGGAAGTCGCTTCTTCTGTACCACCGGTACAAGAGAATATACCATAAGTCACTGCACCGCGTGTCACAGAGGATACACAAGTGATACCTCATCGTAGTGGGAGGGTTGTGAGACAGCCTGATAGATTCATGTTCTTGGGAGAATCTTCTGATTTGATCCCTGACAAACATGAACCTGATCCCTGGACATATGACGAGGCAATCTAAGATAAAGATGCGGTATCTTGGCAAAGTGCAATGAATACTGAGATTGAATCTATGGATTCGAATCAGGTCTGGGAGCTAGTAGAACCACTCGATGGGTAAAAACCATTGGATGCAAGTGGATCTACAAAAGAAATAGAGGAATAGATGGGAAGGTTGAGACCTTCAAAGCGAGGTTTGTTGTGAAGGGGTATACTCAGAAAGAGGGTATCGATTATAAGGAGACCTTTTCGTCGGTAGCCATGCTTAAGTCTATCCGGATTCTCTTATGCATTGTAGCTCATATGGATTATGAGGTGTGACAGATAGATGTCAAGACATCTTTCCTTAATGGAATTCTTGAGGAAAACATCTATATGAAGCAACCAGAGGGATTCATTGCGAAGGGTAAAGAGCATCTTGTATGTAAGCTTAATCGACCCATTTATAGATTGAAGCAAGCTTCGAGGTCTTGGAACATCCGCTTTGATGAGGTAATATAGTCTTATGGATTTATTCAAAGTCTGGATGATTCTTGTGTATACAAGAGATGTGACGAAAACATAGTAGTATTTCTTGTACTATACATAGATGACATTTTGTTAATTGGCAACAATGTCAAGATGTTATCGGACGTAAGGGTATGGTTATCCAAACAGTTTGATATGAAGGACTTGGGAGAAGTGGGACACATCCTTGGGATCAAGGTTACAAGGGATCGCAGGAAAAGGATGTTGTGCTTATCTCATGCTTCATACATAGACACTATTATGGATCATTTTAGCATGCAAAACTCCAAGAAAGGTTTTCTACCTTTCAGGCATGGAGTTCCTTTATCTAAGGCGATGTGTCCTAGAACATCTGAGGAGATAAAGGAGATGAAGGCGGTTCCTTATGCTTCGGCAGTAGGAAGCCTCATGTATGTGATGCTATGTACGAGACCAGATATCTTCTTTGCCGTGGGCATGGTCAGCAGATATCAGAGTAATCTAGGACAGGGACATTGGACTACGGTAAAACATATATTGAAGTACCCGAGAAGGACTAGGGATTATATGCTAGTTTACTAGGTAGACCAATTACTTCCTGTGGGTTACACGGATTCTGACTTCCAATCAGACATGGATAATAGTAAGTCTACCTCAGGTTTTGTGTTTACTTTGGGAGGTGGAGCCATTGTATGGAGGAGTGTCAAGCAGAAATGCGTGGCGGACTCTACCATGGAAGCTAAGTATGTGGCGGCCTCTGAGGCGGCCAAAGAAGTTGTGTGGCTCAGGAACTTCCTGATGGACTTGGATGTGATTTGCCCAGAACTATCACAATTTATTGTGATAATAGTGGTACAGTTGTAAACTCGAAGGAACAACGAGCCCATAAGGCAAGGAAACACATAGAGCGCAAGTACCACCTGATACGAGAAATCGTAAAGAGAGGAGAAGTTGTTGTGGCCAAGATTACATCGGAGGATAACCTGGCAGATCCTTTCACTAAGGCCCTTCCGGCGAGAGCTTTTGATAGGCATGTGGAGAGAATGGGGATCAGATGTATGGCAGTTTGAGGACAGCATAGTCTTTTAGTATAAGTGAGAGATTGTTGGGATGTATACTGAAAAGTCTATCTTTTGTATGAACATCTTTATTTTGAAATAAGAATCACATGATCATTGTTTCCATATTTATGGTGATGCACATTGTCTAATACATTACATTGTAGATAACATGGTGTGTGGTGTCACATGGGAGATCATGTTATTGGCTCCTTGTAAAGTATAAGTATAGGCTCACAACCGAGATGGCTTTGGATAAACCATTGGTATGGTTGTAGTGTGATTTGGTATTGGTTTGTCTTGACCATAGAATCACACTAGTACACTTTGTGTGTATTGAGCAGGACCGACTTAGAGGTGATTCGATTTATTGCTGACTACATAATCAAATCAGACCTCAGATATTATATTGTACATGCTTTTAATCCCGATATAATAATGGGCACATATACTTAGTATTCATTTCTTTGATTTACTAATGGGCGAGATTTATAGATTAAATAAATAGGCTCGGTAAGTTGGGAAATGATATTATTTATATGGTGTGCCGTTGATTATAGGAGGAAATCGTGTCCTATATTTTAGGATGATGATGTCCCCTTGAGGAGCTCATAAGGTTCATCATGTAAACCCTGCAGGTGGACTTGGTCCGGCATGATGAAAAGGTTGAGTGGTACTACTCATGGAATTAGATGTTGATTAATTAATGGTCAGTAAATTAATTAATCGACGGACATTCGAGATCTTAAACACGGGGAGAAAATGTACATATAATATATGGAGCCCATATTAACTTATGGGGGTTGGTGAGGTAGATCAATGATAATCCTTTAGTGGATTGGATTATCATTAATAGATCGGACTTTATGTGGGCTTGATCCATTGGGTGCCCAAGATCCAACTCCTCCTCATGGTCCCTATTGTAGCCTATTAAAACCTAATGAAGCCTAGATCCAATGGATGAAAACAAAACTCTAGATCCAAAGGTAGAGATTAAATCTCTAGATCCGACAGTTGAGATTAAATCTCTTGATCCGACGGTTGAGATTAAATCGCTAGAACCAATGGTGGAGATTAAAACAAGGTTTATCCCTAACTCTATAAAAGGAGAGGAGGGGGTGGGCGGCAAGCAGAATCCCCTTAGAGATAGGATTAGGGCAAGGGGTGGCAAGCATTGGAGATTAGAGTTAGGGAGTTGGCGGCACCAAATAAGGAAAGCTTTTCCTTATCTTCTTCTTCTTCCTTGGTGGTCGGCGCCCATACAGCCCTTCCCTCCCTTGGCTGGCGTCAAAACCAGCCCTTCTCCTTCTCCTTGGCCGGTGGAAACAAGGCGTAGAGTCCTCCCTTGGAGCTCTTGGCCGACATCCATCCTTCTCATCCCTTTTCTTTGTTGGCCGGCGGCAAGCATCTAGCTTGGTGCTTGTTGGTTGGCTAAAGGAAGGAGAAGGGTTTTGTTTCTATTCTTCCTCTTGTTTGGAGTGAGCAAGGAAGGAAGATTGGTGATCTAGGAGCTTTGACTTTTGGTAGATCGTTGCCCACACGACGTCCAAAAGGAGGAAGGACATACGATAGAAGATCGAGAGGTATAATACTTGTCTATTTTCTTATGTAACATGTTTATGATTGTTTTCAATTATATATGCATGATATATTCTATTTTGTGACTAATATAACTTGGACCCTGAACATAAACACAAAAGCTGGCAATCCGTACATCGTCTATTCCACGATTATTCGTAGAATAGAGGTTGGTTGCTTGAACAACAAGTTTGTTCAAGTGACTACTCTAATCGAATAGCACGATGATGAAACGGTTGCTTGGGTATTCCCTCTTGTCAAGGATAAATTTTTTTTTATCCGGGGACGTAGAAGGGACCGCCATGAACAAGCGACCGAGTTGAAGTGGGACACGAAGTTTCCTACCTTCACTCTCCTCGCAGATACTGACTGCTTATGGTAGAAGCAGATAAAATGATCCATCGGATAATCTGACTCAGCATGTCGTCGTGACCCGCACTACACACACATAATCTCCCTTCGGAGTCTTTCCTCTGATTTCACTGATAAACATAAGAAGGTGTTGACGATCTACAGTTGGTCTTCTATAATTGGAAAAACTTTCCAATAGTCGCTCGTGACTCATGACTCTAATATTGCTCCTTTTGTCAAACATTCGGAGACTTCTGATTCCAATAATTTGACTTGCAATAGATGCTTATCAAATCTCCAACTCTTAAAACACTTGCTACAGAGTCATTCCTATACACATGACTCGGTCTAAGGACTTCCGATAGGATCTGATAGAAAATCCAAACATCCTGATCAAGATGTCAACCGATAAACCGTAGGTGGCTTAAGACATGTCGATCACATTCTCGAGCTATTAGGTGGTCGTAACCCTCGCAAGTCTAATGACTTTTCAGGGTACCTTCGTTACCAAACGATCACCCAACCTAAAGCTCAAAAATTCCCCAACAATGAGTCAAAGAAGATAACGTGGGAAAATACTCTCTCACAACATCACTACACCATGGTCAAGTAACGTGTGATTTCCCGAAGGTTATTTCCTACATCTTCCACCAAATACCAACTAGGTCCAGATAATGATATTCAACTAACACTACTTTCTCCGTATAACACAAGTTAAGTACTCTCAAAGTTATACAACCTAGAATGACCAACTCAGGGATCAAAATTCCCTATGATACACCCCAAACTAGTCCGCTACTATCTGCATCAGTAATAGTATACACGCATGTCCATTACCCCACAGGTAATGATATGACTAGGATAGTTAGTGAAAATCTTAGGACTATACTCTTTGATCTCCACAAGAGATGTGACTACCTAACCCTTGCTTTCTGACTCAGTATCAGTCGACTCTCAAAGGTAATTCACCCTTTTCGATAGCAGGTACATGTCTAATAATCTCAACATGTCGTTCTCGTGGTCAACTCAAACCATGGTTACAACTAGTAATTAACACCCTACAAGTCATCCATGTTATAAGAAACTAAATGCATAGTCAACAAAAGGATATATTATAATAACAGTTATCATACCTTAACCCTTGCAGCTCAGAGATGTCCCGCAATAGCCAGATCCCAGAACTCACAAAACCAAAACTGAGTAAAGCAAAACTCGAGGTCCGAACGAAATCAAATCCGAAAGTGGACTTCGCAACCTAGGGCTCTGATACCAATAAAATTGTCACGTCCCGAGAGTATGCCGAGCCGAAAATAATCGGACAACATCTCCCCTGTACGTGATACAATTCCATGATATACATAAAGCCTTTCGGCCATAATCAAATAACATATATATATGAACATAATCCATAAAACACAGCGGAAGATACTAGCAAAAGATACAAAGACTCACTATGCACTCCGGAGTGACTTGACACAACAAGAATCATAATAGAAATCATATCAAATGCCAAATACATACAACACATCCGTATATCACAAATACGAAAATGATATAGGATAAAAACCAAAAACATCAATCCATAAGAATACAACATCGATATGGAAATACCATCCAACCATTTGGTGTGAGATGGGATCAGCTGGCGGAGCTCTGAACATCCAAGGAATCTTCTATCTGTTACCTGGGCGACAAGAAACCCAGGGTCCGGGGTGGTGAGTATAAACTCAGGGGTAATATATAGAAAGTGCATGAACAACATATAGGATATAGAGATCTACAAGTATACATGTGAAGATCTACAGGTACACAAAATATGTCCAATAGCCATACAACCCTATCCAAATCTAATAACAAGTAACCACAATATAGTCATACTCAATGCATATACTAAACTGATCAACTGAACATGAAGTAATATACCAACGTACCTGATGGTCTGCAACACCATAAGCTATATCATCTTGAACAGATATAAGCAAGATAGGATTTGGGTTGGGCGGCAAGGAGCTTGGAGGCTAGGGTTTGGAGCTTGGGCGGCCACAATTAAGGAAATATTTTCCTTTCTTCTCTTCTTCCTTAAGGTGGTTGGCGCCCATCATCTTATTCCCTCCCTTGGCCGGCGTCCAAAGCTCCTCCTTCTCTTCTCCTTGTGCCGGTGGAAACAAAGCTTAGGGTCTTCCCTTGAAGCTCTTGGACGACGCCCACTTCTATTTCTTCTTCTTCTTGGCCGGCAGCAAGCACCAAGCTTGGAGCTTGGTGGTTGGTTGAAAGAAGGAGAAGTGTTTTGTTTCTATACTTCCTCTTGTTCGGAGCGAGCAAGGAAGGAAGATTGGTGATCTAGGAGCTTCGACTTTTGGAAGATCGTCGCCCACACGACGTCCAAAAGGAGGAAGGACATACAATAGAAGATCGAGAGATATAACGCTTGTCTATTTTCTTTTGTAACATGTCTATAATTGTTTTTCAATCATATACATGTTGTGTATTCTATTTTTATGGTTAAATTTACTTGGACCCCGAATACAAACACAAAAGCCGGCGATCCATACATCGTCTATTCCGCGGCTAATCGTAGAATAGAGGTTGGTTGCTTGAACAATAAGTTTGTTCAAGTGACCACTCTAATCGAATAGTATGATGATGAAACGGTAGCTTGGGTAATCCCTCTTGTCAAGGATAATTTTTTTTTATCCGGGGACGTAGAAGGGATCGCCATGAACAAGCGACCGAGTTGAAGTGGGAAGCGAAGTTTCCTACCTTCAAATTTATGTTGATGCACTTGTTCTACATCTGAAATCAAGAGTAATGTTCTAACATCTCACACCCATCTATGTTTCTCAGTACACAATCACATTAAACATGTGTTGTGAGATGTGTTGGTTCCTTAAAACTATAGGCTCATGCTTTCTAAGGTAAGTCCTATACTAGTTCCATGTAGTATAAAAGAAAATTCTAAATAATAAGTAAAGATAAGTCCTACTCTACTATGCGCATTCCTAGTTTTCATCTAAGCAAACTGAACTCTGCTCAGGTAATGGTTTAGTAAAAATGCCTGCTAGATTCGATTTTGAGTCTACGTATTCAAGTTTTACATCTCCATTAGCTACATGTTCTCTTATAAAATGGTGTTTTACTTCTATATGTTTAGTTCTAGAATGATATATAGGATTTTTAGTTAAATTAATTGAGCTAATGTTATCAATCATGACTTTAGTATTACTAAAGTTTAGTTGGAAGTCTTTTAGAGTGTGCTTCATCCAAAGAAGTTGAGCTACAGACTCACCCACAACTATGTATTTTGCTTCAGTAGTAGACAAAGCAACACAATATTATTTTCTACTACACCAACTAACTAGACTTGATCCTAGGAGTTGGCAGCAGCCACTTATACTTTTCCTATCGAGTTTACTACCAGCATAATCTGAGTCAAAGTAGTCGATTAGTTCAAACTCACTCGACCTAGGGTACCAGATTCCTACATTTTGTGTTCTTTTTATGTATCTAAAGATTCTTTTTACTAAGGTTAGGTGTGATTCTTTGGCACAAGACTGAAATCTTGCACACATACTTACTGCAAAGAATATATCAGGTTGACTTGTAGTTAAGTGCAGAAGGCTACCTATTGCACTCCTATAGTATTTTAAATCTATAGTTTTTCCTTCTAAATCTTCTCCAATGTTTACATTGGTTGCCATAGGTGTACTAATTTCTTTAGCATTTTGCATACCAAATTTACTAATTAACTCCTTAGCGTATTTATGTTGATGCATATAGATTCCTTCTCTTGTTTGTTTTATTTGTAAGCCTAAGAAGAAAGTGAGTCACCTACTAAACTCATTTCAAACTCACTCTCCATTAGTGAAATAAATTCATTTAGAAATGTTGTGTTTGTTGTCCCAAATATTATATCATCTACATAGATTTGTGCTATAAATATTTCTTTTCATATAGCTTTTACAAATAAAGTTGGGTCAACTAATCCTTGATTAAATCCTTTAGACTTAAGATAAATAGATAGTTTTTCATACCAAGCTCTAGGTGCTTGCTTTAATCCATATAAGGTTTTCCTAAGTTTAAGTACATGGTTAGGTTGGCCTAAGCTTTCAAAACCTGGTGGTTGGCTAACATACACCTCTTCTTTGATAAATCCATTTAGAAATGCTGACTTGACATCCATTTCAAACAATTTAAATCCTCGATGTGTAGCATAGGATAGTAGCATTCTAATTGATTTAAATCTAGGTACGGGTGCATATGTTTCATCATAATCCAACCCCTCTACTTGACTAAACCCTTTAGCTACTAATCTAGCTTTGTTGCTTATAACTTCACCTTTGTCATCAAGTTTATTCCGAAATACCCACCTTGTTCCTATGATTGTTTTTCCTTTAGGTGGGGGTACTAATTCCTAAACTCTGTTGGTGCAATCAGCCCAGGTCACGATTAACCAGACTCGAGTTGGACTCGAGTAGTGTTTTGATATTTGACAAAGGAGTTGACCATTGTTTTCCATTGGGTTGACTAGTGGGTTGACTGTAATGGAGAAGTCCAAGTCATGGGTACTTGGCATGGGAAAGTCCAAGTCATGGGTACTTGGCATGGGAAAGTCCAAGTCATGGGTACTTGGCATGGAAAGTCCAAGCATGGGTCTTAGCAAGGGAAAGTCCAAGCTTGAGTCTTGGCAATTGGAAAGTCCAACATGGAGTTAGCAATGGGAAAGTCCAAGTCATGGGTACTTGGCATTTGGGAAGTCCAAGGATTGATATTGGTGGCATAAAGTCTAAGGGTGGATTCTTGGCAGCATAAGTCCAATGGTTTGGCGGCGTAAAGTCCAAGCGTGTGTCTTAGCAACGTAAGCCCAAATGTGCCTTGGCAATATAGACCAGCTTAACATGAAAATAGCTAATGGAAGCACTTGAAGGCTAGTGTATAGATGAACAAGTCATGGATGACTTAGAGGGATCCGATAAGCATGAGGCTGATGGAGGTGGCTAGAAGGCTTAGGTCTAGGCTAAGGATGGTCTAGCAAGTATGAGGGCATCATACTTAGGGTTAAACCTCATATTTGAGATTTATCAGTCGACTGGGGTTATGAACCAGTCGATTGGTTAAGTGTTTTGACAATTGACAACTGAGTCGACTTGTAGCAGTCGACTGGGATTATGACCAGTCGACTACTTGGAGTCGACTGGTGTTCAACTGCGGCCAAATGGCCTTGGTAGTCGACTTCCCTTGAATAGTCGACTACCATTGAGGGGCAGTCGACTACTGGGTTGGTTGCGAAGGCAGAATGCTTGGTAGCCGACTGAGAATCAGCTACCGGTGTTGGTAGTCAACTGTTGGAACTAGCAGTCGACTGCAAGTGTATCTATTAGCTTGGATGCCAATATGGATCAAGTTCGTTGTGAGACAATGACACTGTTGGCAGTCGACTGTCAAGCATGGAATCAGCTCGATGCAGGGATAAAAGGAGCAGCTCATGGAGGATTTCACTATGGTTATTTGAGAGGTTTCTTGAAATGATTTGAAGGTGAAGTGTAGGCACATTTCAGGGTCCTTCAAGATCCTTCAAGCAACCAACAAGCAAAGCATTCAAAGCCCTAATTTGTAAAGTGTTCTTTACATTTCGATTGTATTTCATTTATAATTGCTTGTATTTACTTGTATTACTTTGTAATCTATTGTAAGAGGTTTTCTCCACCTCCGGAGTGTTTTCCAAGAAGTTTATTGATTAGTAGTGTTTGACATCGCTAGAGCTCATTTGAGCTCAACCCGTGGAGTAGGAATCTTAAGGTTTTGAACCACGTTATATTCGTGTGTTGTGGTTGTGTTTGTCATCTTTTATTATTATTATTATTATTATTTCTGCTGCGTTAACAAGTGTTGTAGAGACGAACGCGATCAAACGACAAATATGCGTCATTCACCCCCCCACCCCCAACCCCCCGTCTAGCGCTCACCGAGGTCCCCACAAACTTGACTCCTAGTGAATTGAGCTAACTCTTCTTGCATGGCAATGATCCAATCTGGGTTAAGAAGAGCTTGTTCTATGATTTTGGGTTCGATTTTAGGTATAAGTGAGATTTGACTTAGATTTTTATAGGATGCTCTAGTTCAAACTCCTAAATTTGGATCACCTAACACTTAGTTAATTGGATGATTAATTTGTACTCTAGATTGATTTGGATTAGGGTTTACACTTGATTCATTTTGTGGATTAGGCTTATAACTTCATTTTTTAATTCTTTATTGTTTAATTCAATGTTTACTTTAGATTTCGTAGGTTTGTTTTCTTTATCAAATACTACATTAATTGTTTCTTCAATTTTTAAGGATTCATTGTTATATACCCTATAGGCTTTACTAGTAGTTGAATATCCTAGAAATATGTCAGTAGTTGTTTTAGAGGTAAATTTTCCTAGATAATCTTTTGTATTTAGTACGTGTACCCTACATCCAAAGACTCTAAAGTACTTAATGTTGGGTAACTTTTCGTAGTATATTTCATAAGAAGTTTTCTGATGTTGTTTAATTATTAAAATTCTATTTTAGACATAGCAAGCAGTATTGACTACTTCTGCCCAAAACCTATTAGGTAAATTATATTTGTTTAACATGGTCCTAGCAACCTCTTGTAGGGTTCTATTTTTTCTTTCAACTAACTCATTTTATTGAGGGGTCCTAGGGCAAGACAACTCATGGTGGTATCCGTTTTGATTATAAAATTTGGTAAACTTATGATTTTTGAATTCTCCACCATGATCACTTCTAATTCTTTTAATCCTTAAGTTATTTTCATTTTCTATTAGTTTACATAAGGTAGTAAATTGATCTAAGATTTCATTTTTGTGTTTTAAGAATTTTACCCAAGTAAACCTAGAGTAGTCATCTACTATTACTAAATAATATTGACTCCAGTTTAGTGACTTGGCTCCATGTGAGTCAAATAGTTTCAAGTGTAGGAGCTCATGCACATTTGTAGTTCTTTCTTGATTAGTTAATTTATGTTAAGCTTTAATTTGTTTCCCTTATTGACATGCATCACAAATTTTATTTTCTAACTTGCCTTGTTTCGGTAGACCTCTAACTAGACCATTATGACTTAGTTTATGTATGAGTTTTAGATGAGAGTGGCCCAGTCATCTGTGTCACAACTATGATTCCTCTTATTGTGTCATTAGACACTTAGTTTATGAATTGGATAAATTTATTGTATAGATATTATTATTCCTAATTCTCTTAAGTATAATTTTTTAGCAATCATTATTTTTAATTAAATATTCATTTGGCAAAAATATAATTTTATAACTATTATCACATAATTGACTAACACTTGAAAGATTGAACTCAAAATTTTTAACTAACAAGACTTGACATATTATAAAATTAGAGTTTAGCTCAATATCAACTGATCTGATGATTTTGAGCTTTCTATTATTTCCGAAGGCTACCGATCCTTGGTTTTTGAATCTGAGTTTCGTAAACTTCAGTCGGTCTCCGGTCATATGTCAGGAGCACCCATTGTCCAACATCCATTGATCCTACACATATAGTAGTTGGATCAGATATTGGAATTTCAAATTAATTTAAAAGTTTTTAACCTAAGATTCATCTCACCCTTTCTATATGATCAACCATGTTATCCTTCTATGTTTTTATGAGATGACTTCAATTTTACTTAGTTAATTTTAATGATTTGAAAACTAATTAACCTTTGGTTAGATTTGGATTTAAACTTTAGTTAGTTAAGTGAACCTTTCAAAAGATGGCTTCTAGGTCGTGGCGAGGCACAGAGGCCTTCTTTGATCAGAACAATGACCACTTCCTTAAACAAAGATAACTTAAGAAATTGTACACTTAATTCACTTTAGGGTTACATCCAGGTCTAACTAGTTTAGTATATGATGAGGTAGCTTCAGCTAGTTCCACTTAGCTATGTGCACCAAGCTAGATACTCCTTATCTAACCTAAATATACGAGGCTTCGTTTCCCTAACACACTATCATCTCACCGCATCCTAATACTATGTTATCAAGGTTAATTAATCATTATTCTTATCTAACCATTCTAAATTAATCAAATAAAAACAAACTAAGCATGCAAAGCTAGATTAATCAAGTAATTGAGCACACAATTTTAGTATTGGCTCTCCTTAGATCATTGAATCGATACAGTCTATCCACATAATGGATTTGATCTTTGGGAACCCAATACTTCGTTGAACCTAATTGCAATGTTAAAATGTTCTTAGGGACCCATTCTTGGATTCTTATATTATCACGATTTACAATTGATATGTATGATCTATTTGTTGTTCTAAACCCGAGTCCGACCTTGTTGTACATGGCTCTTTGCGATCCAAGAAGTAGATCAAGACCCTTGGATCCCAATGTGAACCTTTCCAACGACTTCCTAAGCTCTTGAACTTGTCCTTTCAAGAGAGAATTCTCTTCCTCAAGTTTTTCAACTTGAGTTGAGTTTCCTTCTTGAACTTGACTAGTTGAAGAGGTTAGGGTAGCCTCATGCTTGAGTTTAACCTCCTTAAGCAATGACTTGACTTTAGACTCAGGCTTAGCTAATTTCTTATCTAAAAATTTAATTGCACTATATAAGGTTTTAATTAAAGACTGACTTACCTTGATTGATTCTTTTGAACTGGATACAGATCCGTGGCTTGTCTTGAATTGGTGCTCGATGTCGGATCCAGAATCGGACTCGGACTCGAACTTGTTGTCAGCTTCCGGTTCAGACTCAAACTCGGACTCTGTCAGTCTCACCATGAATGCAAAGTTGTTAACTTGGTCTTCTTCTTCTTCCGATGATTCCTCCCAAGTTGCATTGAGTGCCTTCTTGATTTGCGGTTGCTTATTCTTTAGCCTCAGCTTGGTGGGTCGCCTTCTATGCTTGATCATCTTTCAAACTAGATTGACTAGTTCAGTCTCCATCTTTTTGTCTACTTCCGATTCGAACTTGTCTTTTTCAGGAGGAGATTTGATTTTTGCCTTTCTTCGACCTGCATACAAAGCAATACCCTTCTCGACCGGGGCTGAATTAGATTGCTCATGTAATTCAAATTCTGAAAATAACTCATCTATTCTAATTTTAGATAAATCCCTAGAAACTTTATAAGGATCAACCATGGATGCCCACAAAGTCGTCCTAGGAAAATCCCTTAATGCATACCTTATTATGTCGCGGTTCTCCACCTTCTGTCCGATGGCATGAAGACCATTTAATATGTCTTGGATGCGTGCATGGAGCTAGCTAGCAGTCTTATTTTCCTGCATCTTTAAATTGTACAATTTATTGACTAACAAATCCCTTTTACATACCTTTGCATTGGACATCCCTTCATGAAGTTCGGTTAGCCTATCCCAGAGGTCCTTGGCACTGATAAATGGTCCAATTCAATTGAGCTCCTCCTTGGATAAGTCACATTGCAAGATTTGGGTCACCTTTGCGTCAACTTTGATTTGCCTCTTCGTTGCATTGGTCTATTTGTCGTAGTCTAATGGTTCCCCTTGATCATTGGTGGGTAAAGCAAAGCCGGTTTGGATTATGATCCACATATCGACTTGTGTTTTCAAGAAACACTCCATCCGACCCTTCAAATAATGGAAGTAATCTCCGTTAAAGAACGGAGCTCGGGCGGTGCTATACCCCTCAAGGTGGGCCATTCAGATTCCTCGCAAAAACTTGAAAAACAAAGAAAATTCCAAGACTTGGTCTTGGATTAGTAGTGCGGGAAGAAAAATTAACTTAAACAAAAAAATATGAAAAGAAAGTGCTCGATCGGTGGTTGCACCAAATCTGAGTGCCCCAGCTCTGATACCAATTGTGGGATCGAGAAACACTAGAGGGGGAGGTGAATAGCATTCGAAAAACTAACTCGTAAGAACACAAAGTATTGTAGCAGAAATAAGAAAAGATAAAACACAAGGACATGTTTGTTTTTACTTGGTTCACAACCAACCGGTTGCTAGTCCAAGGCTATGCGATCCTTGATCGCTTCTGAAGGACAAAGCACGAAAAAGTATCTTCCTCATTGGAGGTAAGAGACAAACCAATTACAAAACAATGTGGAGGACAAGGTAACAAACCTACCTTTTGAAGGGAGTTGCTTCGGAGGCTCATTGGCTCCATGTCCCCGGATTAAAATTTTCACTAATGAAAAAACTAATCTGGATGGAATGAGTTTCCTAAGCATAACCACTTCGTCGTCGTGCTAACAACTTGAGTGATCGCTTGAACAAACTAGTTGTTCAAGCAACACAACTCTTCTAGTTAATTAGCTGTGGAAGAGACGACGGATGGATCGCCGGTTTTTGTGTTCGTCTTCGGGGTCCATGATTATACAAATACATGCATATGCGAACTAGTACAATCATGCATACAAGAACATGCTAAGATCAGAAAATAAAGTTATAAAACTTTTATACCTCACGATCTTCTACTGTATGTCCTATCCTCTTCGTGGACGTCGTGTGGGAGAAGATCCTCCACGAGTAGAAGCCTCCTAGATCAAGTTCTTCTCTTCCTTGTTCGCTCCGAACAAAGAGAAGAACCAAACAAAGCTCCTTCTCCTTTCTAGAACCGGCCACCAAGCCAAGGAGCTCGATGTAACCGCCGGCCAAGGAGTGAATGGTTGAGCACCAGCCAACCTTGTGACAATGTTGTCGCTGGCCACCAATGAATGGGAGAAGCGCCGGCCACCAATGTATGGAGAACCGCCGGCCACCAAAGAGAAAAGGAGGAGGAAGAGAGCCGGCCAAAACAAGGAGGAGGATGGAGTGAGCACCGGCCAACAAGAAGAAAAGGAAGAAACCCTAATCTCCTTCCTTGTTGCCGCCCAAACCACACACCAAACCCTAGCTGCCAAAACTCTTGAGAGGCAAAACCCTAATCCAAAGAACCATCCTCGCCGCCCAAGCCTTAGCCCTCTATTTATAGAATTGGGCTTAAGCCTCCTTTAATCTCTACCGTCGGATCTAGGGTTTTATCCCAACCGTCGGATCTAGGGTTTCATCCTAACCGTCGGATCTAGGGTTTCATCCCAACCATCGGATCTAGGGATTTAATCTCAACCGTCGGTTCTAGGGATTCATCCCAACCGTCGGATCTAGAGATTTAATCTCAACCGTCGGTTCTTGGGATTTAATCCCAACCATCGGATCTAGAGATTTAATCTCAACCGTCGGTTATAGGAATTTAATCCCAACCGTCGGATCTAGAGATTTAATCTCAACCGTCGGTTCTAGGGTTTTGTTTTCCATTCTTGGATCTAGACTTCATGAGGATTATATTAGACTATGATAGGGACCATAATGAGGAGTTGGATCTTGGCCACCCGATGGATCGGAACCACACAAACTTGATCCATCAATGATGTTCCATTCCACTAGAGGATCATCATTGAACTACCTCACCAACCCCCATAAATTAATATGAGCTCCATATATTATTTGTACATCCATCTCCCCGTGTTTAAGATATCGAATGTCTGTCAATTAATTGATTTATTGACCATAAATTAATTAACATCTAATTCCTCGAGTAGTACCACTCAACCTTATCATCATGTTGACTAAGTCAACCAGCTGGGTTTACATGATGAACCTTATGAGCTCCTCAAGGGGACATCATCAACCTAATACATAGGATACGGTTTCCTCCTATAATCAATGACACACCATGTAAATAATATCATTTACCAACTTACAGGGCATATTGATTTAATCCATCTAAATCTCACCCTCTGGTAAATCAAAGAAATAAATACTAAGTACATGTTCCCATTATTATATCGGGATTAAGAGCATGTACAATATAATATCCGAGGTCTGATTCAATTATGTAGTCAGCAATAAATTGAATCACCTCTATGTCGGTCCTGCTCAATACACCTAAGTGTACTGGTGTAACTCTATGTTCAAGACAAAACAATACCAAGCTACACTACAACCATGCCAATGGTTTGTCCAAAACCATCTTGGTTGTAAGCCTTTACTTATATTCTACAAGGGACTAATAACATGATCTTCTGTGCCACACCAAGCACCATGTTATCTACAATGTAAAATATTAGACAATATGCACACATAAATATAAAGTGCAAACAATGATCATGTGATTCTTATTTCAAAATAAAATGTTCATACAAAAAGAGCTAGGCTTTCAGTATACATTCCAACAATCTCCCACTTATACTAAAAGACTATACTGTCATCATACTGCCATACATCTGATCCCCATGTCCTCCACATGCCTATCCAACGCTTTCGCTGGAAGGGCCTTAGTGAATGGATCCGCCAGGTTCTCCTCTGATGCAATCTTGGCGACAGCTACTTCTCCTCGTTTTACGATCTCTCGTATCAGGTGGTACTTGCGCTCTATGTGTTTTCTCGCCTTATAGGCTCGTGGTTCCTTCGAGTTTGCAACTGCACCACTGTTATCACAATAAATTGTGATAGTTCTGGGCAAACCAGGAATCACATCTAAGTCCATCAAGAAGTTCCTGAGCCATACAGCTTCCTTGGCTGCCTCAGAGGCTGCCACATATTCAGCTCCCATGGTAGAGTCCGCCACACATTTCTGCTTGACACATTATCCATACTATGGCTCCACCTCCAAAAGTAAACACAAAACCCGAGGTAGACTTACTGTTATCCCTATCTGATTGGAAATCAGAATCCGTGTATCCCACAGGGACTAATTGATCTGCCCGGTAAACCAGCATATAATCCCTAGTCCTTCTCAGGTACTTCAATATATGCTTTACTGCAGTCCAATGTCCCTATCCAGGATTACTATGATATCTTCTAACCATGGCCACGGCAAAGCAGATATCTAGTCTCGTACATAGCATAGCATACATGAGGCTTCCTACTGCCGAAGCATAAGGAACCGCCTTCATGTCCTCTATCTCCTTTGATGTTTTGGGACACATCTCTTTAGATAAAGGAACTCCATGCCTAAAAGGTAGAAACCCTTTCTTGGAGTTCTGCATGCTAAAACGAGCAAGGATAGTGTCAATGTATGAAGCTTGAGATAAGCACAACATCCTTTTCTTGCGATCCCTTATAACTTTGATCCCAAGGATGTGTCCCACTTCTCCCAAGTCCTTCATGTCAAACTGTTTGGACAACCATACCCTTACGTCTGATAACACTTTGATATTGTTGCCAACTAACAAAATGTCATCTACGTATAGTACAAGAAACACCACTACATTTCCATCACATCTCTTGTATACATAAGGCTCATCCGGACTTTGAATAAATCCATATGACTGGATTACCTCATCAAAGTGGATGTTCCAAGATCTAGAAGCTTGCTTCAATCCATAAATGGACCGATTAAGCTTACATACAAGATGCTCTTTGCCTTTAGCAATGAATCCCTCTGGTTTCGACATAGATGTTCTCCTCAAGACTTCCGTTAAGGAAAGCTGTCTTGACATCCATCTGCCAAATCTCATAATCCATATGAGCAGCTATAGATAAGAGAATCCGGATAGACTTAAGCATAGCTACCGGCGAAAAAGTCTCCTCATAATCGATACCCTCTTTCTGAGTATACCCTTTTGCAACAAGCCTAGCTTTGAAGGTCTCAACCTTCCCGTCTACTCCTCTCTTTCTCTTGTAGATCCACTTGCATCCAATGGCTTTTACACCATCGGGTGGTTCTACTAGCTCCCAGACTTGATTAGAATCCATAGATTCTATCTCTGAATTCATCGCTCTTTGCCAAGATACCGCATCTCTATCTTGGAGTGCCTCGTCATATGTCCAGGGATCAGGTTCATGTTCACCAGGGACTAAGTCCGAAGACTCTCCCAAAAACATGAATCTCTCGGGTTGTCTAACAACCCTCCCACTACGATGAGGTGCCTCCTGTGTATGCTCTGTGACACGCGGTGCAGTGACTTGTGGTATCTCCTCTTGTACCGGTGGTACTGAAGTCGGGACTTCCCTTGTCAACTCCTCAAGAACAATCCTACTCTTGGGCTTGTGGTTCATTACATAATCCTCCTCTAGAAATCTGGCGTTCGTGCTAACGATCACCCTCTGATCTCTAGGATTATAAAACAAACCACCTTTCGTTCCCTTAGGGTAGCCAACAAACATGCACACTTCTGTACGAGGTTCCAACTTACCAGCATCAGCCTTCAGCACATGTGCTGGACTCCCCCATATCCGAATATGTCTCAGACTAGGCTTTCGCCCAGTCCACAATTCTATAGGGGTAGAAGGTACTGATTTAGATGGAACCAAGTTCAGAGTATACACTGCCGTATCCAGCGCATACCCCCACAACGAAACTGGCAACTCTGAATAACTCATCATCGATCTAACCATCTCCATAAGAGTCCTATTCCTTCGCTCCGCTACACCATTCTGCTGGGGTGTGCCAGGTGCAAACAATTGGGATTGAATCCCAGCCTCTGATAAGTAATTCCTAAACTCTCCCAAGAGGTACTCACCACCACGATCAGATCGTAGGGTCTTGATACTCTTTCCTTGACGGTTCTCCACATCAGCCTTGAATTCTTTGAACCTGTCAAAGCATTCAGACTTGCGGCGCATCAAGTAAATGTATCCATATCTTGAATAATCGTCTATAAAAGAGACGAAATATTCAAAACCACCTCTTGCCTGGATAGACATAGGACCGCACAAATCAGAATGAACCAATTCTAACACATCTTTGGCTCTATACCCCTTGGCCTTGAAAGGCCTCTTGGTCATTTTACCTTCCAAGCAAGATTCGCAGGTTGGGAGATCCTCCACTACTAATGAACCCAAAGGTCCATCAGCTATCAACCTTTGAATTCTGCTCAGGTTAATATGACCAAGCCTTAGATGCCAAAGATATGTCTGGTTCATTTTCGAAGGTTCTTTTCTCTTATTAGACTTAGAAGATGAGTTATTTACTTCTATATGCATCGTGGGAGTTTTCGGTTCAAGAGTATACAAATTGTCAACCAATGTACCAGAATAGATAATCTCCCTATTCATTTTTATAAAAACTTTGTCATTAAAAGAAATAGAATATCCATCCATAAACAATTTAGAAATTGAAATTAAATTCTTTCTAAAAGTAGGTACATAAAGACAATTTCTCAAAATCAAAACTTTATTCCTATCAAAAGATAAATAAACGTCTCCCACTGCAATAGCCGCCACCTTTGAAGCATTTCCCATGAAGACGGTAATCTTTCCCTCAGCTAGTCATCGGGTTTCCTGGAACTCTTGTAAAGTATTGCAGACATGATCAGTGGCTCCTGTATCTACACACCAGGCACTGGTAGATAACACCGCTAAACATGTTTCAACAACTAAATAAGAAGATATACCTTTGTTCTTTCGGTGAGGACAGTCCGCCTTCCAATGTCCAGTCTGCTTGCAAGTGAAGCACTTGTCTTTCGGCTTTTTCACTCCTGCATGAGGTCCCACTGCCACTTTCTTTGCTCCACCTTGCTTCTTCTTTTTCTTACCTTTCGATTTAGAAGAAGAAACTTTCTGAGCAACCATGGCTTGAGCGCTTTGACGAAAAAGCCCCTCTGTCGCCTGGAGTTCTGTCAGAAGCTCCACCAACGAATACAACCTCTTGTTCATGTTGTAGTTGAGGCGGAACTGCTCAAAACTCCTAGGCAAAGACTGGAGAATGATACCGACCTGGGTTTCCCCATCGATCTCAGCTCCGAGGACTTCCATCTCATTAAGATGAGCCATCATCTTGAGAACATGATCCCTAACGGGTGTTCCCTTGATCATGATGGTCATCATCAAGTTTCTCATTGCCTCCTGTCTAGCCACCCTACTCTGATGTCCGAAAAGTTCCTTGAGATTGAACATCATGTCATAAGCTGTGGCCATGGCCTGATGCTGATGTTGTAGCACATTTGACATAGATGCCAAAATGTAACACCGCGCCATCTCATCTGCCTTGATCCATTTCTTATAACTTTCTTTCTCCTTTTCATCAGAGTCATCGGTGGGCTTAGGAGTACAGACCTCGAAGAGTACAAATTTGTACTCCTCCGCAGTTAAGACAATATCCAGATTTCTTTTCCAATCAATGTAGTTTGTTCCAGTAAGTTTATTTTATTTTAATATCACAGCAAGTGGGTTGAAAGCCATTTGAAAAACCTAAGAATCACAATGATCAAAATATTAGATTTCAAATATTATTGATTCCTCAAAACAATAAAATTCCGAAATCAACCAACACCTCAAAACACCGAGAATATCGCATGCCACGTTGTGTGGACGTATACGAATTCTACATTTGTAAGAGGAGGTTTTACCCATTAATTTTATTATCTTGTCAACCTTACTTTTTGACAAATAAAATTAATAGTTGATTCCTCTTTAGCCCTACAAATAAAAGCAGTGACTCCGATGGGGAGGATACTTTTATTTGCATCTAAGTGTGCACCATTACACAATACTAAGGGAATTATTTCGGATTATGTGTCTTACCGCTGTGGAAGTACACACGCTCCTAGATAATTTCCTATAACCATTATTTGACCTAGTGATATGCAAACAAACCCGTCCGCAGGGAGGAAGACACTCAGAA
This sequence comes from Wurfbainia villosa, assembly GCA_025175895.1. Taxonomy (NCBI): domain Eukaryota; kingdom Viridiplantae; phylum Streptophyta; class Magnoliopsida; order Zingiberales; family Zingiberaceae; genus Wurfbainia; species Wurfbainia villosa. The sequence goes on along the minus strand of CM046004.1, from coordinate 18,704,914 downwards.
CCGACACACAAGTTTGTTGCATCACACGTCAAATTGGAATGGAGGTCGCGGGAATTAATTAAAATATCCCTCTCCCACTTAGTAAATTGAAAATGAGGAATTTTAAAGCATACACAACATGCATATAAAACAAATAAGCAATAAATATGGAAAAAAATAGAATTTTCCAACTATTATGGCATTGTTCTCCAATACGCATCCCATCGTGTCGCCACCTCGTCCGCTCCATCTTTTCCCGTTCTCAAGTCACCAAAGAGATCTGAGCCGAGATAAACTATTTTAATTTACATCCATCGATCCTATACTCCACGAAGGAGTGTACAAATAATCTAAATCGAAAGTAAACTAAAATGAGTGGCTAAACAATGCCGTATTTAATTACAAAAATTAAATACTAATCTAGCCTCATCAACCCCGAGGATTCAAATAATATACATACAATCACACACAAAACAATCACATACACACAAATAGCCATAATAGTCGGATCTTATGCCTGCAACCAAAAAGTTAGCCTACGCACATCCTACTATTATCCGGCATACTCAATATATGATATGTGCATGAAAGTAACCGAATCCAAAACACACAAAACCGAAAACCGTGGCTCTGATACCAATTGAAGGGAGTTGCTTCAGAGGCTCATTGGCTCCCATGTCCCCGGATTAAAATTTTCACTAATGAAAAAATTAATCCGGATGGGATGAGTTTCCTAAGCATAACCACTTCGTCGTCGTGCTAACAACTTGAGTGATCGCTTGAACAAACTAGTTGTTCAAGCAACACAACTCTTCTAGTTAATTAGCCGCGGAAGAGACGACGGATGGATCGCTGGTTTTTGTGTTCGTCTTCGGGGTCCATGATTATACAAATACATGCATATGCGAACTAGTATAATCACGCATACAAGAACATGCTAAGATCAGAAAATAAAGTTATAAAACTTTTATACCTCACGATCTTCTACCGTATGTCCTATCCTCTTCGTGGACGTCGTGTGGGAGAAGATCCTCCACAAGTAGAAGCCTCCTAGATCACATTCTTCTCTTCCTTGTTCGCTTCGAACAAAAAGAAGAACCAAACAAAGCTCCTTCTCCTTTCTAGAACCGACCACCAAGCCAAGGAGCTCGATGTAACCGCCGGCCAAGGAGTGAATGGTTGAGCGTCGGCCAACCTTGTGACAATGTTGCCGCCGGCCACCAATGAATGGGAGAAGCGTCGGCCACCAATGTATGGAGAACCACCGGCCACCAAAGAGAAAAGGAGGAGGAAGAGAGCTGGCCAAAACAAGGAGGAGGATGGAGTGAGCGCTGGCCACCAAGGAGAAAAGGAAGAAACCCTAATCTCCTTCCTTGTTGCTGCCCAAACCACACACCAAACCCTAGCCACCTAAACTCTTGAGAGGCAAAACCCTAATCCAAAGAACCATCCTCGCCGCCCAAGCCTTAGCCCTCTATTTATAGAATTGGGCTTAAGCCTCCTTTAATCTCCACCGTCGGATCTAGAGTTTTATCCCAACCGTCGGATCTAGGGTTTCATCCTAACCGTCAGATCTAGGGTTTCATCCCAACCGTCGGATCTAGGGATTTAATCTCAACCGTCGGTTCTAGGGATTCATCCCAACCGTCGGATCTAGAGATTTAATCTCAACCGTCGGTTCTAGGGATTTAATCCCAACCGTCGGATCCAGAGATTTAATCTCAACCGTCGGTTCTAGGAATTTAATCCCAACCGTCGGATCTAGAGATTTAATCTCAACCGTCGGTTCTAGGAATTTAATCCCAACCGTCGGATCTAGAGATTTAATCTCAACCGTCAATTCTAGGGTTTTGTTTTACATTCTTGGATCTAGACTTCATGAGGATTATATTAGGCTACGATAGGGACCATAAGGAGGAGTTGGATCTTGGCCACCCGATGGATCGGAACCACACAAACTTGATCCATCAATGATGTTCCATTCATCATTGAACTACCTCACCAACCCCCATAAATTAATATGAGCTCCATATATTATTTGTACATCCATCTCCCCGTGTTTAAGATATCGAATGTCCGTCAATTAATTGATTTACTGACCATCAATTAATTAACATCTAATTCCTCGAGTAGTACCACTCAACCTTATCATCATGTTGACTAAGTCAACCAGCTGGGTTTACATGATGAACCTTATGAGCTCCTCAAGGGGACATCATCAACCTAATACATAGGACACGGTTTCCTCCTATAATCAACGACACACCATGTAAATAATATCATTTCCCAACTTACCGGGCATATTGATTTAATCCATCTAAACCTCACCCTCTGGTAAATCAAAGAAATAAATACTAAGTACATGTTCCCGTTATTATATCGGGATTAAGAGCATGTACAACATAAAATCCGAGGTCTGATTCAATTATGTAGTCAGCAATAAATTGAATCACCTCTATGTCGGTCCTGCTTAATACACCTAAGTGTACTAGTGTAACTCTATGTTAAAGACAAAACAATACCAAGCTACACTACAACCATGCCAATGGTTTGTCCAAAACCATCTTGGTTGTGAGCCTTTACTTATATTCTACAAGGGACTAATAACATGATCTTCTGTGCCACACCAAGCACCATGTTATCTACAATGTAAAATATTAGACAATATGCACACATAAATATAAAGTGCAAACAATGATCATGTGATTCTTATTTCAAAATAAAATGTTCATACAAAAAGAGCTAGGCTTTCAGTATACATTCCAACACCTTTCCTCCTAGCAATTAATGATTAAGGAACAATAAACAAATTAATACCGACTGCAAGAAGTTGAAGTTGGAAACTCAGTCGGCATTGCAACATTGATGAGCGGAGATGAGAGCTTCGAACTGATGGAGCGATTTGTTGTTAATTTTTTGTTGACTTAAGAAGGGTGATTTACCTCTCCTTTTATATCCTTTCAAACCATATCCCATTGAGCTTTAGATATAAGTCAAACATTATCATCCACTCCTCCTTTTATGGCTCTTATCTTGACTTTTTCTCAAAGTGATCAGATTTATTCAGTCGTTCATTGAAGGTTCCTAACTGATGTTATGCCGGCTCGAGAATTGCACTAGTAGCTCGGGAATTCTACTATCTGCTCGGGAGTGACTGTTTCTCCATCGTGACTGATTGCTCGAGAATTCTTTTAGTCGCTCGGGAATTACACTGGTTACTCGAGAATTACACTGGTTGCTCGGGAATTATACTGGTTGCTCAGGAATTACACCAGTTGCTCGGGAATTACACTAGTTACTCGAGAATTACACCGGTTGCTCGAGAATTACACTAGTTGCTCGGTAATATGATAGAAAGCATATAAAATAAAGTTATCACAAGAACTATATATATATATATATATATATATATATATAAAAGACGGTCCTTTACCATTCGATCTCGACTTAGACCTACCTCTGGAAGTCTTAGTCGGATCGACGCCTAAGGTTGTCCCCATATGGAAGACATGTCCTTACCATCCTTCCACACTCAGAACTTACCTTTGGTCCTTCTGACCTGTGACCTAGCTTTTGGTCACTTGACCACCGAGGTTTCTCCATCGGTGATTCTCCTGGCGTCACCTGACCACCGAGGTTTCTCCATCGGAGATTCTCCTAGCGTCACCCGACCACTGAGATTTCTCGTCCCAAGATTCTCCTGGTGTCATTGACCACTAGGATTTCTTGTCCGGAGATTCTCCTGGTGTCATTGACCTTAGCCAAGTCTAATACAATACCTAAACACTTAGCATAACATATGAGATAACAAAATAGATTAACTTGAATCTTTTCCATTATCAAAACCTATGTTCGATTATCTAGTGCCCCTGCACCAACAAAATTCATATAGTCATAACTTCCAATGCTTCATATGGTTGGTCATGTGGAATCTACATTGTCATGTGGCAATGATGCAGAATAAGAAAATTTGGTTTCTTGGGAGAATAAGGAAAGCAAGGTTCACTACTATATAAGGGAAGGCATGCCTAACCCTAAAGGGGGGAGACGATGGTTGGAATGGCAAAAAGGGGTGTCCTAAAAAGCACCGGAGGCTCGCAAACGAGAAGGAGGAAGGTGACTAAAGGCAAGCGACAAAGCTCCAATACACTGGAAGGCTGCCAAGATGACTCGACAAACCAAACAGGGAGTCTTTCTTCTATTTTAATTGTGGTTTGGTTGTAATGATTAAGAATACAATGTCTTGTGTTTATCCTTCGATATTTATGGAGTAGAGACTTCGATTCTAGGATTAGGGAGTAGCTTGTGCTTGTTGGACATGTTAGAACAAATATATATTAATGTCTTTTAATTTTGTTTGTGATTTATGTTTTCTATTTCAATGATAATTATGACTTGGTTTTGTTTCTACCGCGCTTAATCGATATAGAGGTCAAAAGCGTCTATATCGAAACCTAGGAGAATAAAGGAGGAACCGAATGGTCATCCTCCCTCCCAAAATCGTAGACAATAGGTCGTGAAAGAGTAGGGCATGAGACATGGTCCACCAGTTCATGGGGGTAACATAGGACATCTCAGAACTCCATGAACCTAATTTATCTAGAGGTCGCGAGTAGGAGAAATCAAGTCAGTGGTTGTGGGACCTGTGACAGGGGTTACGCAGTGACAACAACCTCTTGAGCTCTATGGATCCAAAAGAGATGCTCTAGAAAATTAGTTAAGTCTCATGTAGAAGCAAAAATTCACCGGGATTACACTTGATGATCCTCCCACAAGAATGTAATTAGAGAACTTAGGAGCATAAAATTATGACACGTCCGACATAGCACAAGTGAAACTGAAATCCTGGAATCTCTTGATTGACCTTGAGCACACCCCTTTTCCTTTCTCCAAGTGACACGTACTTGAGCATGCCCACAATCGACTACCTTAACTCATGAAGAATTACTCTGAATGATCAACGTTCATTGGACACACTAATAATCGAATATCAGTCCCTATGGGATCGATATTTATTATTACTTGATGATAATCGTGCACTTGCGGGCGTTGAGCACTGACTCGATCTTTGACTTCACGATTGAGGGATTCGGTTGGTGCGCATCAGCACCAGCAGAGTAGCCCTATCTTCACCTTCTTGGCATATTGTGCAATAGTAAAGTATGTGTTGGGTTTCCCCGGCACCAACGTGGGTGTGTGTTCGAACATGTTTCGTAAACATGCACACAGCGGAAGCAAAACGAAGCAATAAACTAACTTTATTATAACACACACACCACACGCATGGAGGATATAATAAGTGTAGACATAATCGCTATTTTAAATTTTGCAATAAAAGGAAATTTATTCTAATTATACCTGACGTATCACGTGTAGCGGAAATGATATCAACCATAGTGACCCTCGCTAGAATCGCCTCTATCTGTATCCAGGCCAAGTATCTTCAAGATAGCTTCACAAAGTCACGAGCCCCATTTTCACGAGTCCCGTTTTCACCAGAGTTACTAGCCTCGTGTCGAAGATGTTGTGATCCAAGAGACGATCACAATCCGAATCAAAATTCGGATCTAAAATGAGCTCCACAAACTCGCTTCTCGGAAGCAGCTTTCGTCAACCAATTGATGAAACCTTGGTCCTCCACCTATGAGGATTGCCGGAGATCCAATTCCCAGAAAGTAGGTCGTTGTCAGAGCGCAAAATGCCGACCAAATGACCTCTCTACGAAGAGAGAAACAAGCTGTCCAATTGGTGGAGAAGATGGCCAGCCAATCAATGGTCAGTTGCTCCTTGGTCGTCGGCGGCCAAGGGAGGATGGCCGGAGGAATCGTCGGTGGTTGTGGGTGGCCAGCGGCAAGGAGGAGGAGCTGCTGCACCAATGGACGACGGTACAAGGTGTTTGGGCGGCCAATGAAGTGGGCGGCAACCCTAGAGGAGGAAGAGGAGAGGAGGCTAGGGTTTCCAAAACCCTTGAACCAATTAATTCTCCACGAAAAACCCTTAAGCCATGTTTTTATAGAGAACACATTCTCCTAACGGTTATTGGTTCATAACCAAAACCTGTTAACCCGCTCCAATAACTTAAGTTAAAATAAACCACACCGCGTTGGTCTATTTTAAGTTAAAATGAACCGAACCAACTTTGGTTCATTCGTTTAAAACAAACCAAACCACTTTGGTTTATTTTCCACCATTGGATTAGAACCAAACTGATTTGGCTCATCCATCATGTCTTTATAAGACTCGGCCCATCCATGCTTTCGATGTGACTGAAACAATTTCATACTCGCTCTTTGTTTAGTCCAACCAAACCAAGTCTCTCTCGATCTGAGAATCCTATTCTCAAGCTCATTTTAAATCCTTCGGATTATGTTCGTTGTGTGTGTGACCAAATGGGTTCCCAGTTTATGTTGGCCTTCTATAATTAACCATTAATTATAGAACGATCATGAGTGGCACCTAGTAGTACATCATGATCCCCAATTAATCGAAAAATCAACGGTTGATCCCAGAACCTTTTCTGAAACCCTTCAACGGCTACAATGATTTGTTCCCCATTTCTTTCGCTTATCTTATACCCACTTGGTTCAGGACATGGTCTATTGTGTCAGTCCCCACTAGGCTGACTACGTCACACCTAACCCAAATATTTACTTCCTCGTCCTGCAGATTCTAGTTACTGCATATGTATCCAAGAGTACCATACTCTAAACATGTAATGCTTTGGTCAAAGACTTTAGTAACAATCCGACGAGAGGCCATAGGGTATACATCTCCTCGCATGGAGTGGTGAATCTTCTGTTGGCTATTCAAACACCTTCGGGCACTTCGACTTATGCCCAATCATCTCGGGTCCACATCTCCTCGGAGATGCTTGCTTAAGATGTCAAAGTATAAGTCTACATGACCAAGATGACTTGAATACCACAAGTCGAAGGAACATCGCACTTAAGCTATAGTAAGAACTTCATTGACATATCCGTATATGCAGAGAACCATATGAAGTCTTACAGCTAGTCACTCCAATGAACTAGTTATCATAACTAGCATCCACGATTAACTCTGGACATCCCAATGTCTCCAACCAGTGGGAGCAGCTGCTTGGATAAACCAAAGAGTATAACTCGTGCTAGTCTCAACAGAATTGATGGCGTCCGAATCCATAAATTCATTGACTAGGGATAATTCCAATACATCACAATTACACATGTAGAGATACTCACTAGTTGTGATCCAATCACAAATTCTCTCTTGCTATGAATCGTATTGCGGACATTTAGTAAATGAGTTTAAGATCCAATCAAATACATGAAAACATGTATACTCAAATAGTGAATCTTCATTTATCAAATAAATGGTACGACCATAAGGCGATTGCCTTAGGACACCTCTCATATATTACTAACAAACTCCCACTTGGCCTAATGCCAATCGCCACGGCATCCAAAACCATAAGCTCTAACATGACCCTCAAACTTTCTTTGAGGTAAGGTCTTAGTTAAAGGATCCGCTAAGTTCCTTTCAGTGGGAATCTTCTCGATTTATATTTCCTTCCTACTTATGATCTCTTTGATCAAATTATAGCGGCGAAGCACATATTTGGATCATTGATGAGACCACATCAAGTTCCAAGACAAACTTATTGATCCAAACTGCTTCCTTTTCTGCTTCCGAAGCTGTAATGTATTCTCCCTGAGTGGTAGAATCCACCATAGTATCTTGCTTCGAACTTTTCCAACTTATTGTGCCTCCATTTAAGGTGAATATGTACCAGACTGAGACCTGGAATCATCCTTGTCTGTCTGGAAGCTGGCATCCGTATATCCGTGTATTACCATATCACCCTCTCCATATATTAGAAACACATCCTTAGTTCTTCTTAAGTACTTAACGATTGTCTTAACAGCTGCCCAATGATCCATTCCTAGACTAGTATCTGGTCGTGACACTCAGAGCATATGATACATCGGACCTCGTACATAACATAGCATACATGATAGATCCTATTGCAGATGCATAGGGAATATTACTCATAAAAATCCTCTCGTCTTCTGTGGCGGACACATAGACTTCAAAAGGTGTATCCCATGCCTGATGGGAAGGAAACCTTTCTTGGATTCTGACATGCTAAACCTCTTTAGCACTCGGTCAACATATGTAGACTGCGAAATACCAAGCAACCATTTCGATCTATCTTTATAGATCTTGATCCCGAGGATGTAGATCGCTTCTCCTAGGTCTTTCATGGAGAATATTTTGGATAACCAAATTTTAACCGACTGTAAGAAAGATATATCGTTTCCTATAAGTAATATGTCATCGACATACAACACTAGAAACATGACTGCACTCCCACTAACCTTCTTGTACACACAAGGTTCATCCAGATTTTGTGAGAAATTAAACCTTTTGATTGTCTCATCAAAATGGATATTCTAGCTCCTGGATGCTTGCTTCAGTCCATAAATGGACCGTCGAAGTTTGCATACCTTGGTTTTATCAACCGATGTGAAACCCTCGGGTTGTATCATATACATATCCTCGAGTAGGTTTTCATTAAGGAAATTCATTTTCACATTCATTTGTCATATCTCATAATCATAATGAGCCGCTATGGCCATGAGCATCCTAATGGATTTATGCATAGCAACTGGTGAATAGGTCTCGTCATAATCAACACCTTGCTTTTGACGATAGCCTTTCACCACTAATCTATCCTTATAGATAATCACATTACCATCCATGTCGGTTTTCTTCTTGAAAACCCACTTGCACCCTATAGGCTTAATGCCTTTAGGTGGGTACACCAAGTTCCAAACTTGATTTTCATACATGGAATCCATTTTCGACTTCATGGCTTTAAGCCATTTGTCCCTTTATGAACTTTTCATAACTTCTTCATAACTGATAGGCTCCTCATCATTAATAAGTAACACGTCGTTCGATTCACTTACGAGAAATCCATATCTCTCAGGAATGTTGCATGTCCTACCAGATCTACGAAGATTTGGTGTCACAATAGGTTCAGTCGATGTCTCATCACTATGAGTTATCGGTTGAGGTGCTTGATCAGGTATCTCCTCAATGTCTACTGGAGTCTTTTGAACCTCCTCAAGTTCAACGATGCTCCCACTGTTTTCTTGCAAGAGAAATTCTTTCTCTATAAACACAACATTCCTTGAAACAAACACCTTTTGTTCCAAGGGATGATAGAATTGGTAACCCTCGTTTCCTTAGAGTACCCAATAAATAGATATTTATCAGACCTAGCATCCAATTTGTTTGACACAGTCCGCTTCACATAAGTAGGACAACCCCATATCTTTGTTGGGTTTCCGGCACCGCGGCGTGTGTGTGTTCGATCATGTTTCGTAAACATGAGCACAGCGGAAGCAATTAAAAATAATAAATCTATATTTATTACAACACACAACACACGCATGCATATTACAACAAGTGTAGACATAACCATAAATTAAAATTAGCAATAAAAGGAAATTAAACTACGTTATACCTTTCGTATGACGTGTAGCGGGAACGGCATCAACCGGAACGATCCTCGTAAGAATCGTCTCTATCCGTATCCATGCCGAGCTCCTCGGGATGACTTCGCTAAGTCACGAGCTTCATCTTCGTACGGGTTACTAGCCTCGTGTTGAAGACGACGTGATCGAGAGATGATCACGATCCGAATCCAAATTCGGATCCTCAAACGAGTTCTCAAAACTCGCTTCTCCGGAGAGGTATTCGTCAACCAATTGACGAATCCTTCGTCCCCCACCTCAGAGGATTACCGGAGATCAAATCCCCGGTAAGTTAGCCGCTGTCGGAGCACTAACCGTCGTCCAAACGACGGTCCGACTAGAGGAGGAGAAGCTGTCCAGAAAACTGGACAGCTTGGTGGAGGAGTAGGCGCCGGCCAAAACAAGGAGAGAAAAAGCTCACCTTGATGCCGAACCTATAGGAGATCACCGGAGGGTCGCCGGAGGTTCACCGGCTGGAGCTTGGACGCCGACAAGGGTCTTGGATGGCGGCACAAAGCTGGGCGGCGGCAGCTTGTAGTTGGGCGCCGAAATCACCAAGGGTGGGCGGCAACTAGGTTGGGCGGCCAAAATAGATTAGGGTTTTGGATTAGGGTTTAAGCCCTATTTTATAGAGAACTAATTCTCTTAATGGTTAATGGATCATATCCATAAAGCCCGTTAACCCGCTCCATTAAGATAAGTTAAAATAAACCAAACCATGATGGTTTATTTTAAGTTAAAACGAACCGAACCAACTTTTGGTTCATTCGTTTAAAATAAACCAAACCCTTTGGTTTATTCTCATCCATTGGATTAGAACCAAACCATTTTGATCCATCCATTATGTCTTCATAAGACACGGCCCATCCACGCTTCCATTGCGACTGAAACAATTTCATGCTCGCTTTATGTTTGGTCCAACCAAACATAGTTTCTCTCGGTCTGAGAATCCCATTCTCAAGCTCGTTTTAAATCCTTTGGATTACACTCGTTGTGCGTGTGACCAAATAGGTTCTCGGTTTATGTTGGCCGTCTATAATTAACCATTAATTATAGAACGATCATGAGTGGCACCTAGTAGTACATCATGATCCCCAATTAACTGAAAAGATCAACGGTTGATCCAGAACTATTTCTGAAACCCTTCAGTAGCTCGAATGAATCGTGCCCCACTCCCTTCACTCATCTTATACCCACTTGGTTCAGGACATGGTCTATTGTGTCAGTCCCCACTAGGCTGACTACGTCACACCTAGCCCAAGTATCATTTCCTCGTCCTACGGATTCTAGTTACTCCACATGTATCGAAGAGTACTTTACTCTAAACATGTAATGCTTTGGCCAAAGACTTTAGTAACAATCCGACGAGAGGCCATGGGTATACATCTCCTCGCAAGGAGTGGTGAATCCTTTATAGGCTATTCAAACACCTTCGATCACTTCGACTTTTACCCAATCATCCCGGGTCCACATCTCCTCGGAGATGTTTGCTTAAGATGTCAAAGCATAAGTCTCCATGATCAAGATGACTTGAATACCGCAAGTCAAAGGAACATCGCACTTAAGCCACAGTAAGAACTTAATTGACATATCTATATATGCAGAGAACCATATGAAGTCTTACGGCTGGTCACTCCAATGAACTAGTTACCATAACTAGCATCCACGATTAACTCCGGACATCACTATGTCTCCAGCCAGTGAGAATCTGCTGCTTGGATACACCAAGGAGTATACCTCGTGCTAGTCTCGACAGAATTGATGGTGTCCTAATCCATCAATTCATCGACTAGGGATAATTCCGATACATCACATTTACACATGTAGAGATACTCACTAGTTGTGATCCAATCACAAATTCTCTCATGCTGTGAATCGTATCGTGGACATTCAGTAAATGAGTTTAAGATCCAATCAAATACATAAAACATGTATACTCAAATAGTGAATCTTCATTTATCATATAAATGGTTCATACATAAGGCGATTGCCTTAGGACATCTCTCATATATTACTAACAGACTCCCACTTGGCCTAATGCCAATCGCTACGGTATCCAATACCATAAGCTCTAACATGACCCTCAAACTTACTTTGAGGTAATGCTTTAGTCAAAGGATCCGCTAAGTTCCTTTCAGTGGAAATTTTCTCGATTTGTATTTCGTTCCTACTTATGATCTCTCTGATAAGATGATAGCGGCGAAGCACATGTTTGGATCGTTGATGAGACCTTGGCTCTTTCGCCTGTGCAATTGCTCCATTGTTGTCGCATGATAGACGGTATTGAAGTTCATGAATGAACTTCTTGATCCAAACCGCTTCCTTTCTTGCGGCGCAATATATTACCGCCTCGATGGTAGAATCCGCTCTGATCTCTTGTTTGGAACTTTTCCAACTCACTGCGCCCCCATTCAAGGTGAACACGTATCCAGACTGAGACCTGGAATCATCCTTGTCTGTCTGGAAGCTGGCATCCGTATACCCTCGTATCACCATGTCCCCTTCTCCATATATTAGGAACACATCCTTAGTTCTTCTCAAGTACTTAAGGATTGTCTTAACAGCCGCCCAATGATCCATCCCTGGATCGGATTGATATCTGCTCGTGACACTCAGAGCGTACGATACATCGGGCCTCGTACATAACATAGCATACATGATAGATCCTATTGCGGATGCATAGGGAATCTTACTCATGCAAATCCTCTCGTCTTCTGTGCGCGGACACATAGACTTCGAAAGGTGTACCCCATGCCTGATGGGCAGATAACCTTTCTTGGATTCTGACATGCTAAACCTCTTTAGCACTCGGTCTATATATGTAGACTGCGAAAGACCAAGCAACCGTTTCGATCTATCTCTATAGATCTTAATCCCAAGGATGTAGGTTGCTTCTCCCAGGTCTTTCATGGAGAATGTCTTGGATAACCAAACCTTAATCGCGTAAGATTGACACATCGTTTCCTATAAGTAATATGTCATCGACATACAATACTAGGAACATTTGCACTCCCACTAACCTTCTTGTACACACAAGGTTAAATGCGGATTTTGTGAAATCAAACTTTTGATCGTCTCATCAAAGCGGATATTCCGACTCTGGATGCTTGCTTCAATCCATAAATGGATCGTCAATTTGCATACCTTGGTTTTATCAACCAATGTGAAACCCTCAGTGTATCATATACACGTCCTCGGCGAGTTTCCATTAAGGAAAGTTGTTTTCACATCCATGCCATATCTCATAATCATAATGAGCCGCTATGGCGGAGCATCCGAATGGATTTAAGCATAGCTACACGAATAGGTTTCGCCATAATCAACACCTTGTTTTTTAGCGATATCCTTTCGCCACCAATCTAGCCTTATAGGTAATCACATTACCATCCATGTCGGTTTTCTTCTTGAAAACCCACTTGCACCCTATAGGCTTTATCCCTTCAGGTGGGTCAACCAAGTTCCAAACTTGGTTTTCATACATGGAATCCATTTCCGACTTCATGGCACCAAGCCACTTATCCCTTTCTGAACTTGTCGGCACTTCTTCATAACTGGTAGGCTCCTCATCATCAATGAGTAACACGTCGTTCGATTCACTTACGAGAAATCCATATCTCTCAGGAATATTGCGTGTTCTACCAGATCTACGAAGATGTGGTGTTACAATAGGTCCAGCCGATTGCTCATCACTATGAGTTGTCGGCTGTTGTGCTTCACCGGGTATCTCATCAATGTCTATTTGAGTCTCTCGAGCCTCCTCAAGCTCGATGACACTCCCACTGTTTTCTTGCAAGAGAAACTCTTTCTCTAGAAACACAGCATGCCTTGAAACAAACACCTTTTGTTCCAGAGGATGATAGAATTGGTAACCCCTTGTTTCCTTAGGGTATCCAATAAATAGACATTTATCAGACTTAGCATCCAGTTTGTCTGATACAGTCCGCTTCACATAAGCAGGACAACCCCATATCTTCAAGTAAGATACATGAGGTTTCTTACCATTCCATATCTCATATGGAGTGGTTGAGACTACCTTGGTAGGCATTCTGTTTAACAAGTAAACAGCTGTCTGAAGTGCATAACCCCAAAAGGACTTGGGAAGAGTTGCATGATTCATCATTGACCTGACCATGTCCAACAAGGTTCGATTACGCCTCTCAGATACACCATTATGCTGTGGTGTATAGGGCGGAGTCCATTGAGACAATATGCCATTGTCTCTTAGATAATCAAGAAACTCTTGACTTAAGTATTCACCTCCTCGATCCGATCGAAGTATTTTAATACTCTTGTCATGTTGTTTCTCTACTTCATTTCTGAATTCCTTGAACCTTTCAAAGGCTTCAGACTTGTGTTTCATCAAGAACACATACCCAAACCGTGAGTGATCATCGGTGAAGGTAATGAAGTAGTTATAGCCTCCTAATGCTTGAGTTGACATAGGTCCACATACATCAGTATGTACTAGACCTAGTAACTCTCCCACTCGTTCACCTTTTCCAGTAAAAGGTAACTTAGTCATCTTGCCTTTTAAGCATGATTCGCATGTATCGTATGAATCCAATTCAAACGATTCCAGAATTCCACATCGGTGTAATTCGGACATGCGTTTCTTGCTTATATGGCCAAGACGACAATGCCACATATAAGTCTATGTGATTATCCTTTCGAGCACGCGCGTGTTGCTCGCCGATATTGAAAATGTCACCGGATATGTCCAAGCGTATAAATGCCATTACTCAAAGTTCCGGTTCCATAAAGTCGCCATTCAAAGTTATATAACAACAATTGTTACTAAACGTCAAATGGAAACCATTTCTATTTAAGCAGAAATAGAAACAATGTTCTTTATTAGAGAAGGAACATAATAGCAATTGTCCGGGTTCAAGACTAGTCCACTAGGGAGCTTGATGAAATAAGTTAGATGGCGGCCATGACAACCTTTGCTCCATTGCCTTGACTTCATAAATTTGACTCCTCGACAAGTCTTCTTCTATTCCTTAGCCTGTATGTCATTACATATATATGAGCTACACCCAGGATCCAAGACCCAAGTGTCTTAGGAAATAGAATGACAATCAATAACGCAGATACGTGAAGAGGATGGGGCATCGGATGCCTTCTTCTTCTTCATGGACTCAAGATAAATCTTGCAGTTTCTTCGCCCGGTGGCCTTCCTTGCCAGATGATGGCAAGTGCCCTTTTCTTATTTAGTTCCGCCTTCTTTGCCTTTTTCTTTCCTTTCTTCTGTTCTTTTGCCTTCCTCTTAGAACCTTTCTTTGAGGAATCAACTAACAGAACCGCCTTCTCCTCATGCTTTACAGAAGGCTCCATAGTCTTCAGCATATTGAGGAGCTCGGGAATGGTGGATTCCAATTTGTTCATCCGATAGTTCATCACAAATTGCGAGAAACTCTTGGGCAAACAATGCAGAATTAAGTCAATACTTAACTCATGATCCATCACAAAACCGAGGGTAGCTAGCCGCTCGATGTACCCGTTCATCTTTAGCACAAAGCGCACTCTGAGGCGAACCTTCTTGCATCTTCGTGGTGAAGAGGAGCCTAGAGACCTCGAACCTTCGGATCTCGCTTGCTCATCGAACAACTCATGAAGATGGAAGACCATAGTGTTAGCATCCATATGCTCATCTTTGCTTTTGCGGCTCGGTACCATCGCCGCTAGCATGATGCAACTTCGCATTTCGAGAATCGCCACATGTTTACGATAGACCAACATTTGATGCAGGTTGCATCGTCCTTAGGGCCGATCGGGAAGAGGCTCTTGAGGACATATGCAAGCTTTTCTTCCTTGAGAACAATTCTCGAGTTTCTAAGCGATCGAAGTTAGGCCCGGTCGGTTTGTTTGAATCCAAAATAGTGCGCAAATTCAAAGACGTCATGATCAATTTATTGACCTAGAAATACAAAATGAGCATATATGAGAAAGATGATTTTAAAATGCATCAATATACATTTATTAATCCCATTCATTTTTCGAATTTCAAAAACCCCAAAATCACTTCGGGAGATCGTAGGTCCATCTCCGAATGGGCTGATATCCATCATAGTTATGAACAACCTTGGAGAGAGTCCAACAAGCCATTCATAACTACGACGGTAGGTATCAACTATACCGATTGCATATCACGTATATGCAACTATCACAATGTGCTATCAACTAATTGAATGTTCACACATACATCGGGTTGTTAACACATTAACAAGTATGCATCATATGCATAGCACCCAACTTCACCTCCCTTTACATCGACCTTGGAGAGAGTCCAACACGCCGATGCTCCAGGTTAAAGCCAACCCATTAATCGGGACATAGTTTTAATATGGTTAGAGCGCATTCAACCAATTAGCCCAGCTTGGAGAGAGTCCAACAACCAAAGCTAACGATTGACCTCTGACTCTTACCATATTAGTATTAAACTATTCCATGGTTTGAACATATTGAGGTTGGTAGGGCTTGGAGAGTCCAACAACCCAAACAAGAAACAGAACTCTGGTTCTAACCATATTAATGGAAGGTGTAGGCTTTAATATTGATTAAGGGTTTTTATGTCTCATCCTCTTTGCATGCAAATAACTATTATCTACATGGCATGGCATACATGGCATACATCTACATGTCACGACACGCATGGCATAATGTTATGCATCTAATGCAATTACATGGCATACAATTATGTCATGTTTATAATTTCCTTATATGTCATAACTATTTATGGAAATAAAATATGTTTAAGATTTGATTCTCCAAATCAAATCATAATTAAATTAGGAAACAAATTTCCAAATCTAATCACATATTTTATTCATGGAATTATTTGATTAAGGAAAATCTATTTAGGAAACCAATTTCCTAAATCTTTAAAACTACTTATGGAAATAAAATATTTTAAGATTTGATTTCCCAAATCAAATCATGATTAAATTAGGAAACAAATTTCCAGAATCTAATCAAATATTTTATTTATGGAAAATATCAATTTCCATAAATACTTCCAACTTTCCAAAAGTGGAAGATTTCCATAAATACTTCTAGACTTTCCAAAATTGAAAAATTTCCATAAATGCTTCTAAATTTCCAAAATTTAGAAAATTTCCAGAAATACATTATGACTATCGCAAAACCATTTTACGATTATGTCGAAACACAACCTGGGCTCTGATATCACTGTTGGGTTTCCGGCACCGCGGCGTGTGTGTGTTCGATCATGTTTCGTAAACATGAGCACAGCGGAAGCAATTAAAAATAATAAATCTATATTTATTACAACACACGCATGCATATTACAACAAGTGTAGACATAACCGTAAATTAAAATTAGCAATAAAAGGAAATTAAACTACGTTATACCTTTCGTATGACGTGTAGCGGGAACGGCATCGACCGGAACGATCCTCGTAAGAATCGTCTCTATCCGTATCCACGCCGAGCTCCTCGGGATGACTTCGCTAAGTCACGAGCTTCGTCTTCGTACGGGTTACTAGCCTCGTGTTGAAGACGACGTGATCGAGAGATGATCACGATCCGAATCCAAATTCGGATCCTCAAACGAGTTCTCAAAACTCGCTTCTCCAGAGAGGTATTCGTCAACCAATTGACGAATCCTTCGTCCCCCACCTCAGAGGATTACCGGAGATCAAATCCCCGGTAAGTTAGCCTCTGTCAGAGCACTAACCGTCGTCCAAACGACGGTCCGACTAGAGGAGGAGAAGCTGTCCAGAAAACTGGACAGCTTGGTGGAGGAGTAGGCGCCGGCCAAAACAAGGAGAGAAAAAGCTCACCTTGATGCCGAACCTATAGGAGATCACGGAGGGTCGCGGAGGTTCACCGGCTGGAGCTTGGGCGCCGACAAAGGGTCTTGGGCGGCACACAAAGCTGGCGGCGCAGCACTGTAGTTGGCGCCGAAATCACCAAGGGTGGGCGGCAACTAGGTTGGGCGGCCAAAATAGATTAGGGTTTTGGATTAGGGTTTAAGCCCTATTTTATAGAGAACTAATTCTCTTAATGGTTAATGGATCATATCCATAAAGCCCGTTAACCCGCTCCATTAAGATAAGTTAAAATAAACCAAACCATGATGGTTTATTTTAAGTTAAAACGAAACGAACCAACTTTTGGTTCATTCGTTTAAAATAAACCAAACCCTTTGGTTTATTCTCATCCATTGGATTAGAACCAAACCATTTTGATCCATCCATTATGTCTTCATAAGACACGGCCCATCCACGCTTCCATTGCGACTGAAACAATTTCATGCTCGCTTTATGTTTGGTCCAACCAAACATAGTTTTCTCTCGATGCGAGAATCCCATTCTCAAGCTCGTTTTAAATCCTTTGGATTACACTCGTTGTCGCGTGTGACCAAATAGGTTCTCGGTTTATGTTGGCCATCTATAATTAACCATACACTATAGAACGATCATGAGTGGCACCTAGTAGTACATCATGATCCCCACCAACCAAAAGATCAACGGCTGATCCGTAACTATTTCAAACCCTTCAGAGCTCGAATGAATCGTGGCCCCATTCCTTCACTCATCTTATACCCACTTGGTTCAGGACATGGTCTATTGTGTCACCCCTCACTAGGTCGACTACGCCACACCTAGCCTAAGTATCATTTCGTCCCTACTGATTCTAGTTACTCCACATGTATCAAGAGTACTTTACTCTAAACATGTAATGCTTTGGCCAAAGACTTTAGTAATAACTGACGAGAGGCCATGGGTATACATCTCCTCGCAAGGAGTGGTGAATCCTTTATAGGCTATTCAAACACCTTCGATCACTTCGACTTATACCCAATCATCCCGGGTCCACATCTCCTCGGAGATGTTTGCTTAAGATGTCAAATCATAAGTCTCCATGATCAAGATGACTTGAATACCGCAAGTCAAAGGAACATCGCACTTAAGCCACAGTAAGAACTTCATTGACATATCTATATATGCAGAGAACCATATGAAGTCTTACGGCTGGTCACTCCAATGAACTAGTTACCATAACTAGCATCCACGATTAACTCCGACATCACTATGTCTCCACCAAAGGAGAATCACCGCTTGGATACACCAAGGAGTATACCTTAGTCTCATGTAACTGATGGTGTCCAAATCCATCAATTCATCGACTAGGATAATTCCGATACATCACAATTACACATGTAGAGATACTCACTAGTTGTGATCCAATCACAAATTCTCTCATGCCGTGAATCGTATCGTGACATTCAGTAAATGAGTTTAAGATCCAATCAAATACATAAAACATGTATACTCAAATAGTGAATCTTCATTTATCATATAAATGGTTCATACATAAGGCGATTGCCTTAGGACATCTCTCATATATTACTAACAATCTTCAAGTAAGATAAATGAGGTTTCTTACTAGCCCATATCTCATATGGAGTAGTAGAGACTACCTTGGTCGGGACTCTATTTAGCAAGTAAATAATTGTCTGAAGTGCATAGCCCCAAAAGGACTCAGGAAGATTCACGTGATTCATCATCGACCTGACCATGTCTAACAAGATCCAATTTCACCTCTCAGATACACCATTAAACTGTGGTGTATACGGCGGAGTCCATTGAGACAATATACCATTGTCCCTTAGATAATCTAGAAACTCTTAACTCAAGTATTCACCACCTCGATCTGATCGAAGTATTTTAATACTCTTGCCAAGTTGTTTCTCTACTTCATTTCTGAATTATTTGAACCTTTCAAAGGCTTCAGACTTATGTTTCATCAAGAACACATACCCAAACCGTGAGTGATCATTAGTGAAGGTAATGAAGTAGCTATTGTTGGATCGAAATGAGCGCCAGAGGGGGGGTGAATAGTGCAAAATAATTTTCTCTTTCATTCGATTAAAGACACGAGTATGCAGCGGAAAATAAATAAGACAAAACTATTTTTTTTACTTGGTTCACAGCCTTCCGACTGCTAATCCAAGGTCCTAACGGTCCTAGACTACGAACGGAGGGCAATTCACTAATATACTCCTCCTCGTTGGACGTAGGAGTTGATGAATACAAGAAAATGAAAAAGACAAGAGGTAGAGAGACACTTCCTCTCTCCTCGTTACGATAAAGCCTCGGAAATAAAGACAATTACAAAGATATTGAACTGAAAACAAAACTAATACCGACGACTTGAGGATTTGGAGTTGGTTTGTCATTGTCTCGACGGTGCTTCGTCGTCGTAGTATCGTCGGAGAGTAGCAGTGTCGCGGAGGCACTTTGGAGGCTTTGGAATTGATTAAAATGGTGTGGAGACCCCCTTCTTTTATAGCCTTGAGAAACCTTAATCGTTGAGATAAAGTTTCATGAGGTGATGCCACCTAGCCCTTGAGAAATGGTGATAAGCTTTGACTCTTCTTGAGGATGAAATTTGAACATCAGTCGACTGCTCACCCTCATCAGTCGACTGATGAACTTATCATTCGACTGATACAAGCCATTAGTTAACTGTTGGCTAGGGTTTTCGACTGCATTGGAAAGTTAGCTCAAAATGAAACTAAAATAAGTCTTTCAACGGTCACCGACTGTCCGATCTCGACATAGACCTTCCATGAGATGTCTTAGTCGAATCGTCGCCTAAGGACGTCCCCGTATGGAGGACACGACTTTACTTACGCTCACTCACACGAGCTTATCTCAATCGTTTACCTTTGAAGCTTCACTTTTGGTCTCCACATGATTTCTTCGGCTCCCTCTGAAGTCCTCCCGGTGTCGCCCGACCACCATGGTTCCCTCTGGGTGTCACTGACCTTCAGCTTTAGCTTAGCAATTCTGCACACTTGTTTTAGCTCGTGAGATAACAAAATAACCTTGACTTTGTGTCTTTTCCATAATCAATATATAGGTTCGATTATCTGGTACCCCTACACCAACAACTATAGCCTCCTAGAGCTTGAGTTGACATAGGTCCACATACATCAGTAAAAGGTTCACCTTTTCCAGTAAAAGGTAACTTGGTCATCTTTCCCTTTAAGCATGATTCGCATGTATCGTATGAGTCTAATTCAAACGATTCCAGAATTCCACATTGGTATAATTCGGACATGCGTTTCTTGCTCACATGGCCAAGACAACAATGCCACATGTAGGAGTCTAATTGATTATCTTTTCGAGCACGCTTGTTGATTGCTTCGATATTGAAAATATCACTGGATACGTCCAACATATAAATACCATTGCTTAAAGTTCCAGTCCCATAAAGAACGTCATTCAAAGTTATGTAACAATAATTGTTACTAAAAGTTAAATGGTACCTATTTCTATTTAAACAAGAAATAGAAATGATGTTCTTTATCAACGAATGAATATAAAAGCAATTGTCCAGTTCTAAGACAAGTCTTGTAGGGAGCTTTAACAGATATGTTCCGATGGTGAGTGCAGCAATCTTTGCTCCATTCCCAACACCTAAAATTGACTCTCCCATGATGAGTCTTCTTCTATTCCTTAGCCCATGTGTTGGATTGAAACGAATCGCTAAAAAGGGGGTGAATAGAGTTCGTGAAAACTTTTCTTTTTCGATGATTAAAACCAAGTACGCAGTGGAAAAATAAAAGACAAACACAAGAAGGACACAAAGCTTTTTTACTTGGTTCACAGCCCACCGGCTGCTAATCCAAGGCCCTGCGATCCTTGATCACTTCCGAAGGGCAATCACTAAAAGTCTCTCCCTCGTTGGAGGTAAGAGACAAAACGATTACAATGATTATAAGGTCGGTAACCACCTTACTGGTCCTTATACAAATTAAGTACAAAAAGATAACAATAATACCGACAATTAATTAGAAGATGACGCACAGTCGGAGTAGCATTGTAGCACAAAGGAGAGCACGAGCACTTGGGAGATTCTTGAATTTGGGTTAGAGTCCTCCCCTCCTTTTATAGATGTGTGCCTTGGAATTTGTCCCGATCCAGATCCAAAACTCGTGGATCTTATCTTGAGGTGGCAGCTTATCTTATCCTGAGGTGGTGGCATCAATCTCTATCTCTTTGACCTTGTGCATTGATCTGACCGACATCACGATCGATCCTCTTAGCGATCGCCTTTGCCGATTGTCGACTTGAAAATTTTTGCAACACAAGGTTAGCACAATAGATGCATAATGTCATGCAGTGTAACAGTCCTTTGACTGTCCGATCTCGACTTCGGCATTCCTCCGTAAGTCTTAGTCGGATCGACACCTTGGATTGTCCTCTAACCGAGGATGTGTCCTTACCACCGCTCCACACACAGAGCTTACCTTTGATCCTCTTGACCTGTCAATTAACTTTCAATCACCATCGAGATTCCTTGACTCCCCAAGGTTCTCCTGGTGTCATCCGACCACCACGGTTTCTTGACTTGAGATTCTCCGAGTGTCGCTCGACCTTTGGCTTAGCTTAAATACTTCCTGTACACTTAGCATATCACATGAGATAACAAAATAGCTTAACTTTGAATCTTTACTATCATCAAATCCAAGGTTCGATTATCTAGTGCCCCTGCACCAACAATCTCCCCCTTTTTTATCTATGGCAAACCAATTCAAAGTTAAGAGAAAATAAGCAGTAAGCATTGAACAATCATTTTTCAAAACCTCCCCCTTAAGGGTACCTCCCCCTTAACTCTAGGTGAGTTTTGAAAAATAATTACTTTTTGGGAAAGAAAAAGTAAGTAACCTCTTAACTTTATCCTCTCTTCCCCTTTGACATATATCAAAAATAACTTTATAAGGGGTACATTGCCAAGAAATAGAATTTTTAAACATGCTAATCAAGTTGATTTAATATGTTTAACTCCCTTTAATACTTAAGAGTTTGGGAGTTTAGGTTTCTAGATCCTGCACCAACAATGTATATTCTAGGTTAAGATGTGACCCCCTAACCTTTAATATTGTTATAAAATTTTGAGAAAGAATTTAAAAAAAAAAAAATTTAAAGGCTCGTGTCTATTGGGTATTATGCCAAACTGGAGGTAGCTAGATACTAAGTTTGTCCAACTTAAGTCTTTTCTCCCCCTTGGCATATTATCAAAGGGGCTCGGCGTGGTGGTTACAAGCGGAGCTCTCCTCTGAAACGGCCTAGGGTCGATTCCACCCTGGCTGCACGCGCTGTGCAGGTGGTGGTGCACGATGCCCCCCATCCCCCCTCGTCCCAGCATGGTCGCCCCATCAGGCGCCCATGAGACCCTCTTGCGATAGGCCACCCATCACCCTGATTTATCCTCGTCGGCCGATGGGAAAACTCCATGGGGACAGGCCAGTTGGCAATGAGGACTAGTGGGCATAAGCCCGATACCTCAGGTGAATAAAAAAAGAGAAGGATTTAAATTTAGAAAGTATTGGCGATTTTTTTAAAAAAATATATTTTTTTAACAACTTCTATGATGATTATCCAATTAGAACCTCCCCCTTAACCTAATATCCTTGTTAGCCACAAGGAAGGCTTATCTAGAGGGTTTCCCCTTTTGTCTGACAAACTCTTAGGACATCCTTGTTGGCCACAAGGAAGGCTCACCTAAGTGTCCAGAGGGTCTAGGTGTCTAAAGTTGACCTAAGGATTTAGACGTTCAGTATTGGTCAACTAACCATCATTTTAAGAAGCATAGTTGTTTTGAAAACTACATATAACTACACACAACAATCATGGAAACCAATAAAAATAGTTTTAAGAATCTATTTATGTGTATATAAATTTTGAAATCATTTTCAAAACCATTTTCAATTTGTTGTCCTTACCATCTCACCCATTCTACATGATCAACCAAGTTATCCTTATAGGTATTGTGAGATGAATTTAATTTAATGCCTTAGAAATTAATTAACCTTGGATTAGATTCAGATTTAACCTTTAGTTAGTTCAGTGAACATTTCAATAGAGAGCTTCCAGGTCGTGGCGAGGCACAGGGGCCTTCTTTGATTGGAACAATGATCACTTCTTTAGACAAAGCCAACTTAGGAAATTACACACTTAATTCACTTAGGATTACGTCCTGGTCTAACTAGTTTAGGATGTGGTGAGGTAGCTTCAGTTAATTTCACTTAGTTAAATGCACCAAGCTAGATACTCCTTATCCAACTCGGATACACTTGACTTCGTTTCCTTAACGTACTATCATCTCACCGCGTCCTGATACTATGTTGTCAAGATTAATTAATTATTTCCTATCTAACTATTCTATGAGAGTTAATTTAAAACTAGTATGTATGACATGACAAAATAAGCATGATAATGATATGTATGCATGAGCAAGCTACATTCAATCAATTTAAAGAAATGGTTATTTTCTTGGGTAGACTTTTATTTGTTCCATAGTTATAAGATACTTTATTATAATTAGGTTTGCATATTTATTAGTTGAATTTTTAAAAGTTGAAGGTTTAATTACTAGATTATTAATTTGTGTATAATCAAATGGTACTCTATTATAATTAATTTTATTGGTTTGATTATCTAATTTTGAATTTTTAATTAAGTTAGATTGTGAATTATTTAAAATAGGATTATTGGAATTTTTCAAAATAATATTATTAGACTTTTTCAAGATAAGATTATTAGACTTTTTAAAAGTAGAATTATTAGAATTTTTTAAGATAAGATTATTAGAATTTTTAAAAATAGAATTATTAAAATTATTAGAATTATTCAAGATAAGATTATTAGAATTTTTAAAGGTAGAATTATTATTAGAATTATTTAAGATAAGATTGTTAGAGTTTTTAAAGGTAGAATCATTATTAGAATTATAGAATTATTTAAGATAAGATTGTTAGAGTTTTTTAAGGTAGAATTATTATTAGAATTATTTAGATTATCTTTGGGATTTTTTAAAGTTAATTTCGAATTTTTTATGGTTGAATTTTTCAAAAAAGAATTTTTTTAATTCGGAATTATCTAGATTAATCAGATCTAGGATTTGATGATTCTGTCCTATGGTTTAATTATTCTGATCAAGTGTTTGATTATTCTGATTAAGTCCTAGGTTGGTTTTTTCGTTGACTTGATCTAGATCTATGTTGATTAAACTAAATATTTGATTAATCTCTTGGTTAATTTTATCAAATGTTAGATTAATTTAATCATTTTCTTCCATGATATTGTTATTATTATTATTTAAACTAATTAAATCTAAATTAATTAATTTTTTATTAGTTGAATTATTAATTGTATTAATTAATTGACAAAATTACACAATTTATCTAAATTATCAACTATTCTAAAATTCAACTTTTCAAAATTATTAACTTTACTAACCTTTTTTTCCGGACACCGATTCTTGTAGTGACCGAATCTTTCGCACCCGAAGCACTTGATGTGCTCCTTGTTCTTCCGGACTCCTGGCAATGGTGTCTCCTTTGCTGCCGGTTGCACCATTCGAGTCTTACGAGTATGACACTTATTTTTATAGTGTCCTCTCTCCCTGTACTTGAAGCAAATAATATGCAATTTAAAATTTAAATTGACATTGATACCTTTAGGCCTTATGGGAGACTCTTCCATGGTTGGCTCGGTCAACGATTTTCTAAAACTCGCAAAAAAAAAAATAACCCAAAAAGTCCCAAGACTTGGTCTTGGATTTGTAGTGTGGGAGATATTTAAAAATAAAAATAAAAATAATGAAAAGAAAATGCTCGACCGGTGGTTGCACCGAATCTGAGTGCCCCCGCTCTGATACCACTTGTTGGATCGAAACGAATCGCTAAAGGGGGGTGAATAGCGTTCGTGAAAACTTTTCTTTTTCGAGGATTAAAACCAAGTACGCAGCGGAAAAATAAAAGACAAACACAAGAAGGACACAAAGCTTTTTTACTTGGTTCACAGCCCACCGGCTGCTAATTCAAGGCCCTGCGATCTTTGATCGCTTCCGAAGGGAAATCACTAAAAGTCTCTTCCTCGTTAGAGGTAAGAGACAAGACGATTACAATGATTATAAGGTCGGCAACCACCTTACCAGTCCTTATACAAATTAAGTACAAAAAGATAACAATAATACCAATAATTAATTAGAAGACGGCGCACGGTCGAAGTAGCATTGTAGCACAAAGGAGAGCACGAGCACTTGGGAGATTCTTGAATTTGGGTTTGAGTCATCCCCTCCTTTTATAGATTTGTCCCTTGGAATTTTTCCCAATCCAAATCCAAAACTCGTGGATCTTATCTTGAGGTGGCAGCTTATCTTATCCTGAGGTGGCGACATCAATCTCTATCTCTTTGACCTTGTGAACTGGGATGATTCGTCGACATCAGTCGACTGATCCTCTTAGCAGTCAGCTGCCTTCAGTCGACTGTTGACATCTCCAGTCGACTGCTGCACTTGAGAATTCCTGCAACACAAGGTTAGCACAATAGATGCATAATGCCATGAAGTGTAACAGTCCTTTGACTGTCCGATCTTAACTTTGGCATTTCTCCGGAAGACTTAGTCGGATCGATGCCTAGGATTGCCCTCTAACCGAGGACGCGTCCTTACTACCGCTCCACACACGGAGCTTACCTTTGTTCCTCTTGACCTGTCGCTTAGCTTTTGGTCACCACCGAGGTTCCTCGACTCCCTGAGGTTCTCCTGGTGTCATCCGACCACCATGGTTTCTCGACTTGAGATTCTCCTGGTGTCGCTCGACCTTTAGCTTAGCTTAAACACTTCCTGCACACTTAGCATGTCACATGAGATAACAAAATAGTTTAACTTTGAATTTTTGTCATCATCAAAATCAAAGTTTTATTATCTAGTACCCCTGCACCAACACCATGTATGTTATTACATATATGTGAACCAAACTCGGTATCCAATACCCTAGTGTCTAAGAAAATAGAATGACAATTATTTGTGCAGTAGGCACCTAAGTCGAACTTGAGTTTTGATTATAGCAAATGATACAAAGTTAAGCTCATTTTGTTATCTCACGAGCTAAATTAAGTGTGCAGAAAAGTTCTAAAGCTAGAGCTGAAGGTCAGCGACACCCGGAGGGAGCCATGATGGTCGGGCGACACCGGAATGACTTCGGAGGGAGACAAAGGAATCAGGTGGAAGGCTGAAAGCAGAAGCTACAAGGTAAATGTTGAGGTAACCTCGTATGAGTGAGCACAAGGAAAGTCGTGTCCTCTGTACGGGGACATTCTTAGGCGATGATCCGACCAAGACCTCCCATGGAAGGTCTAAGTCGAGATCGGATGGTATATGGCCATTTAATTTATTTGTATTAACTGTATTTTTGAGCTAACTCTTCATTGCAGTTGGAAAACCTACCATCAGTCGACTGAGGGCTTGTATCAATCGACTGATCCATCAACAGTCGACTGGTAAGGGTAGCAGTCGACTGTTGGTCAAGGATCAACTTCGAGGAGAGTCAAAGCTTATCTCCATTTTTGAAGGGATAGGAGGCTTGCTCTCATTGGTTGAAAATGTGAACGTCTACGGTTTCCAAGGCTATAAAAGTAGGGGTTCTCCACCCTATTTCCATCATCAAAATCTCTCCAAAAAGCCTCCCCTACGATACTCTTCTACGACGACGAAGTGCTACCGCATCTCCGACGACAAGTGCCTAACTTTCTTACTTTATTTAGTCGTTGGTTTTCTCTCTTATTGTCATCTATAAATCTTTATTTATCATGTTTTAATCGTAACAAGGAGAGGGGGAGTGTCCCTCTACCTTGAGCTTTTTCATCGATTGTATTCCCTTACTCTTACCTCTAACGAGGAGGAGTGTTTTTAGTGTTTTGCCCTTCGTACGCGGTCTAGGACCGTTAGGGCCTTGGACTAGCAGCCTAAGGCTTTGAACCAAGTAAAAACAAATGAGTACTTTTTCCTTTCCGTTGCATTTGCTCTCACTCACATTTTATATCGAACGAACAAATTTTGTCTTGCGCTATTCACCCCCCTCCCCTCTAGCACTCTAATCGATCCAACAATTGGTATCAGAGCCGGGGGTGCTAAGATTTGGAGAAACCACCAATCTAGTTTTTTTTATAGATTTATTTTCATTTTTATTTCTGTTTATTTCGAATTTTTTACAAGCTCTTTCATTCGTTTAGATTTTCTCCCGCACTACTAATCCAAGACGCGAGTCTTGGTACATTCCGCTTGCTTTTGTTGTTCCTAGGTTTCTTCTTCATTTTTCTTGCTCTTGTTTTTGTATCAATGGCCTATCTCGAGGGTTTTAGCACCGTCTGACCTCCGTTTTACAACGGAGATTACTTCCATTATTGGAAGGGTCAGATGGAGTGCTTCCTTAAGACCCAAATCGAGATATGGATCATAATCCAAACGAGATTCACACTTCCAACTAACGAAGTGGATGAATCTTTAGATTATGACCAATAGACCAATGCTACAAAAAGACAAGTTGAAGCCATTGCCAAGGCGACTCAAATCCTCCAATGCGGCTTGTTCAAGGAGGAGCTTAATCGTGTCGGCCCCTTCATCAGTGCAAAGGAATTGTGGACATAATTAGTGGAATTACACGAAGGAACCAACGAAGCAAAGGTATGGAAACGAGACCTTCTTTTTAATAAATTATATAATTTAAAAATGCAGGAACATGAGACCGTGACTCAACTACATGCCCGGATATAAGACATCGTTAATAACTTGCACGCCATCGGACAAAATGTCGAAAACGTGACCTAATAAGGTATGTCTTGAATTCATTTCCTAGGACTACTTTGTGGGCATCCATGGTGGATGCCTTCAAGGTTTCTCAGGACTTATCAAAAATTAGGTTAGATGAATTATTTTCAGAATTTGAACTCCACGAACAGTCTAATTCGGTACCCGAGAAAGGTATAGCTCTTATTGCATGTCAAAAAAAGAAGCCCGCAAGTAAGCCACACCCGAAGGAAGAAGAAGACGAGTACGAGTCAGATGTCGATCCGGAGATGGAGACTGAACTAGTCAACCTAGTTCGAAGGATGATCAAGAGTCGAAGATGACCCGTTACTTAACCCAATGAAGGTAAATCTAAAACTAGTTCTAATGTTAGGTGCTATGAATGCAGCAGGTTTCGACATGTCAAATCGGAATGTCCGAAGCTCAAAAACAAAGCACCAAAGTTCAAAAAGGGGCTCAATGCTACGTGGGAAGACGCATCGGAAGAAGAAGATGATGACCTCGTCTTCATGGCTAAACCAACCGAATCGGAACTGGAGTCCGAATCTGAACCCGAGGACAAGTCGGACTACGAATCTCTATTCAAGACAAGCCACGGATATGCATCCAGTTCAAGAGATACTCTCAAGGTAAGTCGGTCTCTCATTAGTACTTTATACAATGCAATTAAGTTTCTAACTAGGAAGTTAGCTAAGTCTGAATCCAAGGTCGAGACCCTGTTCAAGGAGGTTAAACTCCTTAAACACGAGGTCTCCCTAACCTCTTCGACTAGTCAAGTTCAAGAGGAGGAACCAACTCGAGTTGAAAAGCTCGAAGTTGATAACTCACTCTTGAAAAGTCAAGTCGAAGATCTTAGGAACACGTTGGAAAGGTTCACTTTGGGATCCAAGGGACTTGACCTCTTACTTGGATCGCAAAGGGTTGTGTACAACAAGGTCGGGCTTGGGTTTAGCTCAAATGTGACTAACAAGTCATATATGTCAATTGTAAGTCGAAATAGAATACATGTCCAAGCATGGGTCCCTAAGACCACTTTGATTTCTCAATTAGGATCTAACCAGTACTGGATTCCCAAGGACCAAATCCACTATGTGGAAAGACCGAACCGATTCAATGGTCCAGGGGGAGCTAGTACAAAATTTGTTCGTGCTATTACTTAGAAATTGCATGCTTAGTTTTTTTTATTTTCTTTTTAGAATGGTTAGATAGGGACTATAATTCGTCAATACTTGATAACATAGTACCAGGACGTGGCGAGATGATAGTATGCTAGGAAAGCGAAGTCTTGGGCACTTGAGCTAGATAAGGCATATCTAGTTCGGTTCACTTGACCGAGTGGAACTAGCTGAAGCTACCTCACCGTATCCTAGACTAGTTAGACCAGGAAGTGGTCTTAAGTGAGTCAAGTTACTATTTTCTCGAAATTGGCTTTGTCTAAGGAAGTGGTCATTTTTTTTATCAAAGAAGGCCCCTGTGCCTCACCACGACCTGGTAGCCAAGATCTTGAAAAAGTGACTTGATGAGCTTAGGGTCAAATCCAAATCTAACGCAAGGTTGACTAGTTTCAATTCATTAAAATTAATCAAGTAAAATTGAAGTCATCTCACAAGAACATATAAGGATAACATGTTTGATCATGTAGAAATGGGTGAGATGATCTAGGTCTAATAATTTACAACCAAATTTTAAAAATTCCAATATCCGATCCAACTACCTTGCGTGTAGGATCAATGGATGTTGGATAGTGGTTGCTCCCGACACATGACCGGGGATCAACTTAAGTTTTCAAAGCTTCGATTCAAACGACAAGGATCGGTAGCCTTTGGAAACAACGACAAACTCAAAATCATTGGATCAGGTGATATTGAGCTCAACTCAAACTTTATCATTCAAAATGTTTTACTAGTTGAAAATTTCGAATATAATTTACTTAGCGTAAGTCAATTTTGTGATAATAACTATAAGGTCATATTTCTAGAAAATGAATGCGTAATTAAAACAAATGAAACCTCTAAAACAATCCTTAAAGGAACTAGGAATAGCAACATCTATACTATTAATCTACCTAACTCATCAACCAAGTGTCTTATGACACAGCAAGAGGAATCTTGGTTGTGGTACCGACGACTCGGTCACTCACACCCAAGACTCATCCATAAGATGAGTCAGAGTGACTTAGTCAGAAGTTTGCCCAACCTTAACAATTTAGACAATAAAATTTATAATGTTTGTCAATAAAGTAAACAATCTAGGACACAACATCAACTAACTAATCAAGAACGAACCAAAAGTGTTCTTGAGCTCCTACATATGGATCTATTCGATTCACATGGAGCTAAGTCACTTAATGGTAGTCAATTATGCTTAGTCATAATTGACGACTATTCTAGGTTTACCTGGGTTAGGTTCATCAAACATAAAAATGATACCCTAGATCAACTCATCAACTTGTTTAAACTAATCGAAAATCAAAAGAACCTTAAAATTAAAAGACTTAGGAACGATCATGGTGGTGAATTCGAAAACCACAAGTTTACAGATTTCTGTAACCTAAACGGATATCACCATGAATTCTCATGTCCTAGAACCCCACAATAAAATGGTCTAGTCGAACGTAAAAATAGAACCCTACAAGAAGCCGGTAGGACAATGTTAAACGAGTATAACCTACCTGACAGGTTTTGGGCAGAAGCCATGAGTACGGCTTGCTATGTCCAAAATAGGATCCATTTGGTAAAGAGGCACCTTAAGACCTCATACGAAATCTATCACGACAAAGTACCTAACATCAAGTACTTTAGGGTATTTGGATGTAAGGTACATATTCTGAACACTAAGGATTACCTAGGAAAGTTCACCTCCAAAACCTGTACCGAAATCTTCTTAGGATACTCGACTACAAGTAGAGCCTATAGGGTATACAACCATGACACCCTTAGAGTTGAAGAAACTATTGATATAGTGTTCGATGAAGGACACGAACCTACAAAACCCGTAGCAACACCAACTAGCGAACCAACTCATACCATACTTCACTCCGACCCTGAGATTGAGTCTAGTATCAATCCTAACCCAAGTCCAACAAGTCATCCAGTTGACCAAGTGATAGGTGACCCTAACCCAAGTCAAATTAGGATTCAAACGAATCATCCTATCGACCAAGTGATAGGTGATCCTAGCTTAGGGGTTTGAACTAGATCATCTTATAGAAACCTTAGTCAAATCTCCTTGATTTCGAAAATCGAACCCAAAACCATTCAACAAGCTCTTCTTGATCCCGATTGGATTATTGCAATGCAAGAAGAGCTAGCTCAATTCACTAGGAACGAGGTTTGGGAATTAGTACCACCACCTAAAGATAAATCAGTTATTGGAACAAGGTGGGTCTTTCGAAACAAACTTGATGACAAAGGAGAAGTAGTTAGAAATAAAGCAAGATTAGTCGCCAAAGGTTTTAGTCAAGTAGAAGGATTAGATTACGATGAAACCTATGCTCCCGTAGCTAGACTAGAATCCATTCAAATGTTGTTAGCCTACGCTGCACATCGAGGATTTAAGTTATTTCAAACGGATGTCAAGTCAGCATTTTTAAATGGACTTATTAAAAAAGAGGTATACGTTAGCTAACCCCTAGGATTTGAAAGCCTAGATAAACCCGACCATGTCCTTAAACTAAAGAAAGTTCTTTATGGACTCAAACAAGCTCCTCGAGCTTGGTACGAGAGACTTTCAATTTATCTTAAGTCAAAAGGGTTTAACCAAGGCCTAGTCAATCCAACCCTCTTCATAAAAATAGTAGGTAATGAAATCTTTATAGCCCAAATCTACGTAGATGATATCATTTTCGGAACAACCAATTCGATCCTACTAAACGAATTCATTTCACTTATGGCAAGAGAATTTGAAATGAATTTAGTAGGTGAATTGAGTTTCTTTCTAGGACTACAAATTAAAAAAATTAAGGATGGAATATATTTACATCAACAAAAATATACTAGAGAATTAATTAAACGTTTTGGAATGCAAGATGCCAAAATCGTCAATACACCCATGGCAACTACTGTCAATATAGGAGACGACTTAGAAGGAAATCCCATCGACCTAAAATACTATAGGAGTGCGATAGGGAGTCTTCTATACTTAACTGCGAGTCGACCCAACATATTATTCGCAGTAAGTATGTGTGCAAGGTTCCAAACTTGTGCTAAGGAGTCTCACATAACATTAGTTAAGTGGATCTTTAGGTATCTAAAGGGCACGCTAAGCGTCGGTATTTGGTAACCTAGATCTACCGAGTTCGAACTAATCGACTACTCTGACTCAGACTATGCCGATAGTAAACTCGATAGGAAGAGCACGAGTGACTATTGTCAACTTCTCGCCTCGAGTCTAGTGAGTTGGTGCAGTATGAAGCAATACTGTGTTGCATTATCTACCATCGAAGCCGAATACGTCGCGATGAGTGAGTGTGTAGCTCAGCTTCTTTGGATGAAGCACACTCTCCAAGACTTTAACTTAAACTTCAACAATATTAAAACTCACATAGATAATATTAGCTCCATCAACTTAACCAAAAATCTTATTTGCCATTCTAGGACCAAACATAGAGAAGTTAAACACCACTTTATTCGAGAACATGTAGCTAATGGAACCATTAAACTCGAATATGTGGAATCCAAGTCAAACCTAGCCGATCTTTTTACCAAGCCACTACTCGAAGCCGAATTTAGTCTACTAAGACAAAAATTAGGCATGTGCATAATAGAGTAGGACTTACATTCTTTTAATATACTCTAGTATTTACTTCTCTTTTCATGTTAATGGAACTAGCTTAGGGCTTACCCTAGATATCATGCACCTATAGATTTCAGGAGTCAATACATCTCACAACACATAGGACTAATGTGTTTGTGTACTTAGCCACGTAGATGGGTGTGAGATGTTAGGACCTTACTCCTGGCTCCAGATGTAGAGCTAGTGCATCGCCATGAACCACGAAGTATAATCATATATATTAACTGACTCTGACCAGGACTTGTTGATCTTAACGGGATCAAGGGATCATTTTTTTTTTATAACTTAACTTAGTAACTTAATTCTATATTCTTATGGCCAAACGTTAATGTTTTACTTAACATAATGTTTGCAAATTTATTAGTTGAGAAAGGCCAAGTTAAGAAATCTTCTTAACCTACACTTATTTGTTAATACTAAGGCCAACTTTAAGTAATTGTTAATTACTTAAAAATAGCAAACATCAAGGGGGAGGATTAAGACCTTCTTTCAAGACTCACCCTCGGTCAAGGGGGAGGTTTCCTCAAGGGGGAGTACTTGAAACAAAGTCTCTATTACTCCTACTTAACTTTTAATTCTTCATGCATATTATTTCCTTAACTTTGTATGGGTTTGCCATAGATCAAAAAGGGAGAGATTGTTGGTGCAGTAGACACCTAAGTCAAACCTGAGTTTTGATTATAGCAAACAATACAAAGTTAAGCTCATTTTGTTATCTCACGAGCTAAATCAAGTGTGCAAAAAAGTGCTAAAGCTAGAGCTGAAGGTCAGCGACACCCGGAGGGAGCCGTGGTGGTCGAGCGACACCGGGATTACTTCGGAGGGAGCCGAAGGAATCAGGTGGAAGACTGGAAGCAGAGGATACAAGGTAAATGTTGAGATAAGCTTGTGTGAGTGAGTGCAAGGAAGGTCGTGTCCTCTGTACGGGGACGTTCTTAGGCGACGATCCTACCAAGACCTCCCATGGAAGGTCTAAGTCGAGATCGAATGGTATATGGTCATTTAATTTATTTGTATTAACTGTATTTTTGAGCTAACTCTTCATTGCAGCTGGAAAACCTACCATCAGTCGACTGAGGGCTTGTATCAGTCGACTAATCCATCAGTAGTGGACTAGTAAGTGTAGCAGTCGACTGTTGGTCAAGGATCAACTTCGAGGAGAGTCAAAGCTTATCTCCATTTTTGAAGGTATAGGAGGCTTGCTCTCATTGGTTGAAGATGTGAACGTCTAGGGTTTCCAAGGCTATAAAAGTAGGGGTTCTCCACCCTATGTCCATCATCAAAAGCTCTCCAAAAAGTCTCCGCTATGATACTCTTCTATGACGACCTTACGACGACGAAGTACTACCGCATCTCCGATGACAAGTGCCTAACTTTCTTACTTTATTTAGTCATTGGTTTTCTCTCTTATTGTCATCTATAAATCTTTATTTATCGGGTTTTAATCGTAACAAGGAGAGGGGGAGTGTCTCTCTACCTTGAGCTTTTTCATCGATTGTATTCGCTTACTCCTACCTCTAACGAGGAGGAGTGTTTTTAGTGTTTTGCCTTCCGTATGCGGTATAGGACCGTTAGGGCCTTGGACTAGTAGCTGAAGGTTGTGAACCAACTAAAAACAAATGAGTATTTTTTCCTTTCCGCTGCATTTGCTCTCACTCGCATTTTATATCGAACGAAAGAATTTTGTCTTGCGCTATTCACCCCCCCCCCCTCTAGCGCTCTAATCAATCCAACAATAATCAATAACGAAGATATCTGAAGAATATGGGGCATCGGATGCCTTATTCTTGTTCACAGACTCAAGATAAATCTTGTAGTTTCTTTTCCAATGACCCTCCTTGCCGCAACGATGGCAAGTGCCCTTTTGAGTTGGTTCTGCCTTGTCTTCTTCTTCCGCTTGTGTTGTTCCTTTGATTTCCTCTTAGAATCTTTCTTTGAGGAGTCAACTAACAGCATCGTCCCCTACTCATGCTTCAAAGAAGGCTCCACAATCTTCAGCATGTTGACCAGTACCACAGATGAACCTTCTTGCATCTCAGAGGTGAAGAGGAGTTTGGAGACTTCGAACTTTTCGGATCTCACTTGCTCATCAAATAACTCATAAAGATGAAAGACTATGGTATGAGCATCCATATGCTCATGCTGCTTCCGCAGCTCAGGTACCATCACGGCTAACATGATACAATTCACTAGTTCATAATCACTCACATATTTCTGATGGGCCAACAATTAGTCCTGAGTTGCGTCATCACTAGGACGGACAGGAAGAGGCGCTTTGAGGACATACGCAAGCTTTTCAGCCTTGAGAACAATTCTCAAGTTTCTAAGTCAATCCAAGAAGTTTGGCCCAGTCAATTTATTCGAATCCAAAATAGAGCGCAAATTCAAAGACATCATGATCAAGCGATTAACCTAGAAATACAAATCGAGCATATATGAGAAAGAGGATTTAAAATGCATCCACATACATTTACAAAATCCCATTCATTTTTTAAAATAAAAACCCCTCAAAATTAATTCGGGAGATCGTAGGTGCATCTCCGAATGGGTTGATATCCAACATAGATAAGAACAACCTTGGAGTGAGTCCAACAAGTCATTCTTAGCTATGATGGTAGGTATCGAGTACCGATTACATATCATGTATATGTAACTATCACAATGTGCTATCAACTAATTGAATGTTCACACATACATTGGGTTGTTAACATATTAACAAGTATGCACATATGCATAGCACCCAACTTCACCTCTCTTCACATCGACCTTGGAGTGAGTCCAACAAATCGATGCTCCAAGTTAGAGCCGACCCATTAATTGTGAAATAGTTTTAATATGGTTAGAGCGCATTCAAGCAATTAGCCAGGCTTGGAATGAGTCCAACATCCCAAACTAACAATTGACCTCTGACTCTTACCATATTAGTGTTAAACTATTCCAATGATTTGAACATGTTCAGGTTCGAGCCGGGCTTGGAGTGAGTCCAACAACCCAAATAAGAAACAGAACTCTGATTCTAACCATATTAATGGAATGTGTAGGCTTTAATATTGTGTAAGGATTTTAATGTCTCATCCTCTTTACATGTAAATAACTATTATCTATATGGTATGACACACATGACATACATCTACATGTCACGACACGCATGACATAATGATATGCATCTAATTCAATTACATGACATACAATTATGGCATGTATAAATAGTTTCCTTATTTGTCATAACTATTTTTTGGAAATAAAATATGTTTAAGATTTGATTTCTCAAATCAAATCTCGATTAAATTAGGAAACAAATTTCCAAATCCAATCACATATTTTATTTATGGAAAATATTAATTAAGAAAAGTCAAATCTAATTTAGGAGACAAATTTCCTAAATTGTAATTTCCAAATCATATTAGGAAACTTCCAATTTGAATTTCTTTACAACTAAAATTTTTATAAATGCTTCTAAACTTTCCAAAAGTAGAAAATTTCCATAAATATAATTATGACTATCGCAAAATAATTTTACGATTATGTCAAAATACAGTCGAGCTCTGATACCACTATTGGGTTTCCCCGGCACTGATGTGGGTGTGTGTTCGAGCATATTTCGTAAACATGAACATAGCGGAAGCAAAAAGAAGCAATAAACTAACTTTATTACAACACACACACCACATGCATGGAGGATAAAACAAGTGTAGACATAATCATTATTTTAAATTTTACAATAAAAGGAAATTTATTCTAGTTATACCTGACGTATCACGTGTAGCGGGAATGACATCAACCGTAGCGACCCTCGCTGGAATCACCTCTATCCGTATCCACGGCGAGTATCTTCGGAATAGCTTAAAAGCTACAAGCCCCGTCTTTGCAAGAGTTACTAGCCTCATGTCGAAGATGTTGTGATCCAAGAGACGATCACAATACGAATCAAAATTCAGATCTAAAATGAGCTCCACAAACTCGCTTCTCCGAAGCGGTTTTCGTCAACCAATTGATGAAACCTTGGTCCTCCACCTATGAGGATTGCCGGAGATCCAATCCCCAACAAGTAGGTCACTGTCGGAGCGCAAAATGCTGACCAAACGACCTCTCTACGAAGAGAGAAACGAGTTGTCAAAAACTGGACAGCTTGTGTTGGTGGAGAAGATGGTTGGCCAATCAATGGCCGGTTGCTCCTTGGTCACCAGCGACCAAGGGAGGATGGCCGGAGGAGGCTCCGGCAGCTGGTGGGTTGCCGGCAGCGAGGAGGAGGAGCTGCTGCACCAATGGGCGGCGGCACAAGGTGCTTGGGTGGCCAATGAAGTGGGCGGCAACCCTAGAGGGAGGAAGAGGAGAGGAGGTTAGTGTTTCCAAAATCCTTGAACCAATTAATTCTCCACGAAAAACCCTTAAGCCTTATTTTTATAGAGAACACATTCCCCTAACGGTTATTGGTTCATAACCAAAACCCGTTAACCCGCTCCAATAACTTAAGTTAAAATAAACCAAACTGCGTTGGTCTATTTTAAGTTAAAACGAACCAAAACAACTTTGGTTCATTCGTTTAAAACAACCAAACCACTTTGGTTTATTTTCCACCATTGCATTAGAACCAAACCGATTTGGCTCATCCATCATGTCTTCATAAGACTCGGCCCATCCATGCTTCCGATGCAACTGAAACAATTTCATACTCGCTCTTTGTTTGGTCCAACCAAACCAAGTCTCTCTCGATCTGAGAATCCTATTCTCAAGCTCATTTTAAATCCTTCGGATTATGCTCATTGTGCGTGTGACCAAATAGGTTCCCAATTTATATTGGTCGTCTATAATTAACCATTAATTATAGAACGATCATGAGTGGCACCTAATAGTACATCATGATCCCCAATTAATCAGAAAATCAACGATTGGTCCCAGAACCTTTTCTGAAACCCTTCAGCAGCAACAATGAATCGAGCCTCATTCCTTTCACTCATCTTATACCCACTTGGTTCAGGAAATAGTTGTTGGAGGATCGGTGGCCGACTTGAGGGGGATGTATAGCCCTCTTCGTAGATGGTGGAGTCGATCGCTTCTTAATCGTCTACACTTAGGATTAGCACAACGGAATAATAAAACTAAACAAGACAATTAAGACAATGCAAAGAGTATAAACACTAACAATGCATGTAACGTGGTTCACGGCCCTTGCCGCTAGTCCACGACCCAATTCATTCCAAGTGAATCACGCCTAAACCAATTTCACTAGTCTCTCCTTTGCACAAAGCTAGGTGGAGGTAACCTTTCTTACAAGAATCTTCCTCTTTACAATATGATTGAAATAATAGCAATAAAGAGGGAAGAAAACATTTAGGCACTTGGGAGGATGTTTAGAGATGAAGCATTAACCCATCCCTAGTCATCCAAGGGCCCTTCTTATAGAGAAGAAGTCATTCTTCCCATTGGGCACTGAGCAGTCGACTGATGCAGCCATCAGTTGACTACTGCTGTAGCCATTGCCTCGCAACGACTTCATCCACGTTGGATTCCAACCAACAGCTCCCACATCAGTCGACTGATGTAGTCAACTGATGGAGCCAACAATCGAGTGGTGGACGAGATCACTCGACTGCCAAAGCTTCTGTGCCCGAAACCCTGGCCATCAGTTGACTACCAACCCTTGGCAATCGACTGGTGACGAGATCAGTCGACTGCCAATCCTTGGCAGTCGACTGTTCGGCCAGAAACTAGACTCGAACACCAGTCGAGTCTTTAGTCGACTTGGAGCAGTCGACTGCCATATTGTGGCAGTCGATTGATGTCGGGAAAACCCTCAAACCAACCTTTGGTTGAGCATCCGACACTTGACTTAGCCATTCGGCCAAGTTCACCTATGAGCTACCCCGTCTTGGGTTACAATTGCTCACTCTCATCTTCCCTTGGAGTCCCTCGCCTTGAAGTTCTCTTCATCCGGCCACGTCCCTCGGATGCACCAAGCGCACGGCTTCGCAGTGCCATCATTCACATCTCACCCTGAAGTCTACTTCCTTTGGCTTCACTCCAATGCTCCTCGTCCGACGATCCCTCATATGCACCAAGCTCCTTCACCGACTCAAGGACCGAGTCATGAGATGGTGATCTTGCCAATGTTTTGTCAAGCTAACCATGTGTGAATTACTAAGTCCTGCATGACTTCAACACACATATCAAAATAACATATCAACCTAACTTAAACCCTTTGTCACACACATCAAAACACATCATTCATGGGTTGATTGCCCTAACAATCTCCCCCTTTTTGATGTGTGGCAATCCGTTTAAGTTAGATAAAACAATCAACAAAATGCATAAGGCAAGAAAACATGTAAGTAAATATGAGTATAAAAACTCCCCCTTAAACATGCAACTCCCCCTTAAGACATGCTAATTCTCCCCCTAGCATGATTAACTTAAACTCACCATTTCTCCCCCTTTGACACCATCAAAAACATCTAACATATGTTATATAAGCATGACATCAAGTCTAGGGACGAAAATTAGCAAAATCAGTGTAAAA
Organism: Wurfbainia villosa; assembly: GCA_025175895.1. Lineage (NCBI taxonomy): Eukaryota > Viridiplantae > Streptophyta > Magnoliopsida > Zingiberales > Zingiberaceae > Wurfbainia > Wurfbainia villosa. The sequence continues at coordinate 18,665,476 of CM046004.1, read as the reverse complement.
CCTGATAAAAATAGCTTACTGTGCTCATGCACAGTACATCAATCAACTGAATCAGGGCATCAATCGACTGGCACATAGATTTCAGAAATGCATTTCTAGGAAATTAAAAAAATCATGAAATTTGGGAAACATATTTCTCATAATTCCTTTTATCAGTGAAAAATAATTTTTCATGAAAATTCATTTCATTTTCAAAAATTAGGCAAAAACTCAAAGATGTTGAAAAACACTAAACTTTGTATCAATTTGAAAGCCTAGTTTTGCCTTGAATTGTTTTAAAACATGAACTTGCATTTTATAAAACATGAAATGGTTTTAAAACATTTGAAATATCCAACCATGATCTTTGGGCAATATGTCTATGAATTAAACATATGCTTGCCCCATGATTGGTCTATTATTGCTATCATGATACCTATAATGACTCATCAAAATGTTATAATCATAAGTGAGTCATTTGTATCATCCTAACATCTCGCCCATGCTATGTTTTCAATTAAGTTAGCCTATAGTGAGTGTGAGATGAACTTAAAGGTATTTATACTTAACCATCAATTTTCATGCAATTCTACCAAGGTTAAGTATCTATATCCTAAAACACCCAACATGATCATAAAACAAATATTATCTATCATGATCAAATATTTTCAATTATTACTTATCATGATCATAAAGCAATTATGATTATCATTTCATATTATGATCACATTATCATCACTCAACACTACATCAAAAATGATAAGTCTAAAATTAACATCCTCATCATCATAAGTCAACCATTTATCATGATATAAGTAAAGTCCACTATGGTTGACTATTCTAGGGTTTTCCTAACCCTTAAGGATAGACTTGGGAACCCAATATAGATTCTTTCCAATAGGGTTCACCAAATACTCCTTAGGGATCCATTTTCTAGCTACCATTGTATTTTTAGCTTGACCCCTAGCAATTAAGCAATGGTAGGCCTTTTCATTCTTGGTCCCCTTATAACCTAAGCCCTTCTTGTTGAAACTTGCCCTTTGGCTCCCAATTATCATGTTCAAAGTGTTGGAGCCTATTGTAAATTTTTCTAGGGCCTTAGTTAGAAAATTTACCTTTTCCCTTAAGGCCTTGTTTTCCTCAATACATGCATCATTAACATTGTGAGGAATATAGTCATCATATGAGCATGCATTATTAATACTAGAAGAAAAAGCATTATCATTAACATTTAAACATGTTTTTTCTAGCTTTTCTTCTAGGGCATTATTTTCATTTTGCATGGATTTTGTTTTTCTTTTTTATCCCTAAATAGTTCCTTAGTTAAACTTGAAATCATAAATACAATTTTCTTAGGGGAAAGATTTGTTACCATACTTTCCATGTCTTCTTCCTCCGATTCCGATGAGAATGAAGATGAAGCTCCCCCTTCACTTGGAGCTCTCCTCCTCACTTGTGCTTCTTTCTTCTTGCTCGGAGGAGGTGGAGTCCAAGTCATCTATCCCCATTAGAGCAAGGCTTGTGAAGGCTTGATCTTCCTCGATGATGATGAAGGATCATCCCATGTGACTTTGTATGCCTTGGCCTTCCCTTTTTCCTTTGTTTTTCTTTCTTCTTCCTTTTTCTTGCTCCCCTTCTTCTTCTCTTCTCTCTTTCTCCTCTCTTCCTTGCTCTTATTCAAGAGGGGACAATCATCTCTTATGTGCCCCTCTCCTTGGCAATTGTAGCAAATGATTTTTCTTCTAGGTCTTCTTCCCCTATCATTAGACTTGTTAAATCTAAAACTTTTAAGTGCATGTCTTACCTTCCTTACCATGTAGGCCTCCTCATTGCTATCCATGGAGGAGGAGGATGATTCATCGGATTAGGAAGGTGCAATCTCCTTCTTCTTCCCTTTTTCGACTACCAATGCTACTCCCCTTGATGGCTTGATTGGATCTTCCACTGTGCCTTCAAGCCTAGTCTCATGAAGCTTCATAGTGGAGAAAAACTCTTCTAGAGTGCTTACCTCTAGATTTTTCAAAATATAAAAGGAGTCCACCATAGAGCTCCACTTTGAGAACCGGGAGAATGCATCAATAGCCTTCATGATCATGTCCCGGTTCGATAGCTTTTCACCTACACTTGATAAACCGGTTATGATTTATTTAAATCGAGAATGCAACGATAATACCTTCTCTCCCTTTTCTAACTTGATGTTGTTCAATTGGGAGCGGAGGAGGTTTCTTTTTGCTAGCTTAGCCTCGGATGTGCCTTCATGAAGCTCCACTAGCTTCTCCCACATCTTTTTGGCGCTAGAGCATTCTCCTATCTGGTTTATCTCTTGTTGGGGGAGCACATTGAAGAGGTGGTGTTTCGCTTTTGAGTTTGCAAGGTGCTCCTCCCTTTGCTTCTTGGTCTATCGCGATTTCTCAATTGGTTAACCCTCTTCGTCCCTAGGTATATCGAAACCGAATTCCATGATTAACATAATATCAAAATCTGTTTCAAAAAATACCTCCATATGCTTCTTCCACCACGCGAATTCGCCCTCCAACTTAGGTGGATGGATGTTGGAGCTGGCCATCTTTGTTGTCGTGCTTGTTGTGGCAGTGAGTCTGGTGACAAGCAACCTTGGCTCTGATACCACTTGTTGAAGGATCGGTGGCCGACTAGAGGGGGATGAATAGCCCTCTTCGTAGATGGTGGAGTTCGATCGCTTCTTAATCATCTACACTTAGGATTAGCGCAACGGAATAATAAAACTAAACAAGACAATTAACACAATGCAAAGAGTACAAATGCTAACAAGGCATGTAACATGGTTCACGACCCTTGCCGCTAGTCCACGACCCGATTCGTTCCAGGTGAATCACGCTTAAACTAATTTAACTAGTCTCTCCTTTGCACAAAGCTAGGTGGAGGTAATCTTTCTTACATGAATCTCCCTCTTTACAATATGATTGAAATAATAGCAATAAAGAGGGAAGAAAACGTTTAGGCACTTGGGAGGATGTTTAGAGATGAAGCAGTAACCATCCCAAGTCACCCAAGGCCCCTTCTTATAGAGAAGAAGTCATTCTTCCCATTGGGCACCGAGCAGTCGACTGATGCAGCCATCAGTCGACTGCTGCTGTAGTCGTTGCATCGCAACGACTTCATCCACGTTGGATTCCAACCAACGGCTCCCACATCAGTCGACTGATAGAGCCAACAGTTGAGTGGTCGACGAGATCACTCGACTGCTAAAGCTTCTGTGCCCGAAATCCTGGTCATCAGTTGACTGCCAACCCTTGCCAGTTGATTGGTGATGAGGTCAGTCGACTGTCAATCCTTGGCAGTCGACTGTTCGGCCAGAAACTAGACTCGAACACTAGTTGAGTCTTCAGTCGACTTGGAGCAGTCGATTACCATATTGTGGCAGTCGACTGATGTCGGAAAAACCCTCAAACCAACTTTTGGTTCAGCATCCGACACTTGACTTAGCCATTCGGCCAAGTTCACCTATGAGCTACCCCATCCCGGGTTACAATTGCTCACTCTCATCTTCCCTTGGAGTCCCTCGCCTTGAAGTTCTCTTCGTCCGGCTATGTCCCTCGGATGCACCAAGCGCACGGCTTCGCAGTGCCATCATTCACATCTCACCCTGAAGTCTACTTCCTTTGGCTTCACTCCAATGCTCCTCATCCGGCGGTCCCTCGGATGCACCAAGCTCCTTCACCAACTCAAGGACCGAGTCATGAGATGGTGATCTTACCAATGCTTTGTCAAGCTAACCATGTGTGAATTACTAAGTTCTGCATGACTTCAACAAACATATCAAAACAACATATCAACCTAACTTAAATCCTTTGCCACACACATCAAAACACATTATTCATGGGTTGATTGCCCTAACAATGATCTATTGTGTCAGTCCCCACTAGGCTGACTATGTCACACCTAGTCCAAGTATTTACTTCCTCGTCCTGTGGATTCTAGTTACTGCACATGTATCCAAGAGTATCATACTCTAAACATGTAATGCTTTGGCCAAAGACTTTAGTGACAATCCAATGAGATGCCATAGGGTATACATCTCCTCGCAAGGAGTGGTGAATCCTTTGTTGTCTATTCAAACACCTTCGAACACTTCGACTTATGTCCAATCATTCTGGGTCCACATCTCCTCAAAGATGCTTGCTTAAGATGTCAAAGTATAAGTCTATATGACCAAGATGACTTGAATACTGCAAGTCAAAGGAGCATCGCACTTAAGCTACAGTAAGAACTTCATTGACATATCCATATATGTAGAGAACCATATGAAGTCTTACAGCTAGTCACTCCAATGAACTAGTTACCATAACTAGCATCCACGATTAACTCCAGACATCCCAATGTCTCCAGCCAGTGGGAACAGCTGCTTGGATAAACCAAAGAGTATAACTCGTGCTAGTCTCAATTGGTTTTCCGGCACCGCGGCGAGTGTGTGTTCGAACATGTTTTGCAAATATGTGCACAGCGAAAGGAATAAAATAATAAATCTAATTTATTACAACACACACATCACACGCATGCATAGTAAAACATGTGTAGACATAACCGTAAATTTAAATTTTGCAATAAAAGGAAATTTAACTACATATACCTTACGTATCACGTGTAGCGGGAAAGGCATCGACCGGAATGATCCTCGCTAGAATAGTCTATATCCGTATCCACGCCGAGTATCTTCGGGATGACTTCACCAAGTCATGAGCCTCGTCTTCGTACGGGTTACTAGCCTCGTGTTGAAGATGATGTGATCGAGAGAAGATCACGATCCGAATCCAAATTCGGATCCAAAAATGAGTCCTCAAAAACTCGCTTCTCCAGAGAGGTATTCGTCAACCGTTTGACGAATTCTTCGTCCTCCACCTATGAGGATTACCGGAGATCGAATCCCCGGTAAGTAAGGCGCTGTTGGAGCTCCAAACATTGCCCAAACGACGCTCCGACAAGAAGGAAACAAGCTGTCCAGAAAACTGGACAACTTTGGTGGAGGAGTAAGGGCCGGCCAAAGGAAAGGTGGGAGCTCACCTTATTACCGAACCCAAGGGAGATCACCGGAGCTCCTCCGGCAGTAGCTCGACGCTGGCAAGAGGGAAGGACAGCTCCTACTGGACGCCGGCAAGGGAGCTTGGTGGTGGGCGGCGGCAAGGGGAGGTGTTGGCGCCGAATTCGCCAAGGAGAGGAGGGGCGGCAGCTTTTAGGTCAAGGGATTTGGATTAGGGCTTAACAAACCCTTAAGCTCTCTTTTATAGAGAACTAATTCTTTTAATGGTTATTGGATCATAACCATAAGGCCCGTTAACCCGCTCCATTAATATAAGTTAAAATAAACCAAACCATGATGGTTTATTTTAAGTTAAAACGAACCAAACCAATTTTGGTTCATTCGTTTAAAACAAACCAAACCCTTTGGTTTATTCTCCTCCATTGGATTAGAACCAAACCAATTTGGTTTGTCCATCATGTCTTCATAAGACACGGCCCATCCACGCTTCCATTACGACTGAAACGATTTCATGCTCGCTCCATGTTTGGTCCAACCAAACCCAGTTTCTCTCAGTCTAAGAATCTCATTCTCAAGCTCATTTTAAATCCTTTGGATTACGCTCGTTGTGCGTGTGACCAAATAGGTTCTTGGTTTATGTTGGCCATCTATAATTAACCATTAATTATAAAACGATCATGAGTGACACCTAGTAGTACATCATGATCCCCAATTAACCGAAAAGATCAACGGTTGATCCAGAACTATTTCTGAAACCCTTCGGCAGCTCGAATGAATCGTGCCTCATTCCCTTCACTCATCTTATACCCACTTGGTTCAGGACATGGTCTATAGTGTCAGTCCCCACTAGGCTAACTATGTCACGCCTAACCCAAGTATCATTTCCTCGTCCTACGGATTCTAGTTACTGCACATGTATCGAAGAGTATCTTACTCTAAACATGTAATGTTTTGGCCAAAGACTTTAGTAATAAACCGACGAGAGGCCATGGGTATACATCTCCTCGCAAGGAGTGGTGAATCCTTTATAGGCTATTCAAACACCTTCGATCACTTCGACTTAAACCCAATCATCCCGGGTTCACATCTCCTCAGAGATGCTTGCTTAAGATGTCAAAGCATAAGTCTTTATGATCAAGATAACTTGAATACCGCAAGTCAAAGGAACATCACACTTAAGCTACAGTAAGAACTTCATTGACATATCTATATATGCAGAGAACCATATGAAGTCTTACGGTTGGTCACTCCAATGAACTAGTTACCATAACTAGCATCCACGATTAACTCCGGACATCACAATGTCTCCAGCCAGTGAGAATCAGCTGCTTGGATACACCAAGGAGTATACCTTGTGCTAGTCTCGACAGAATTGATGGTGTCCAAATCCATCAATTCAACGACTAGGGATAATTCCGATACATCACAATTTACACATGTAGAGATACTCACTAGTTGTGATCTAATCACAAATTCTCTCATGTTGTGAGTCGTATCGCGGACATTCAGTAAATGAGTTTAAGCTCCAATCAAATATATGAAACCATGTATACTCAAATAGTGAATCTTCATTTATCATATAAATGATTCATACATAAGGCGATTGCCTTAGAACATCTCTTATATATTACTAACAGAATACTGCAAGTCGAAGGAGCATCGCATTTAAGCTGCAGTAAGAACTTCATTGACATATCTATATATGTAGAGAACCATATGAAGTCTTACAGGTAGTCACTCCATTGAACTAGTTACCATAACTAGCATCCACGATTAACTCCAGACATCCCAATGTCTCCAGCCAGTGGGAACAGCTGCTTGGATAAACCAAAGAGTATAACTCGTGCTAGTCTCAACAGAATTGATGACGTCTGAATCCATCAATTCATCGACTAGGGATAATTCTAATATATTACAATTACACATGTAGAGATACTAACTAGTTGTGATCCAATCACAAATTCTCTTATGCTGTGAATCGTATTATGGACATTCAATAAATGAGTTTAAGATTCAGTCAAATACATAAAAATATGTATACTCAAATAGTGAATCTTCATTTATCAAATAAATTGTACAATCATAAGGCGATTGTCTTAAAACACCTCTCATATATTACTAACAGTATGATGGAGTACCTATGGAGGTTGTTAGACTTATTACCTTTCCTTTTTCTCTTAAGGAAGGAGCGAAAGCTTGGTTGTGGTCATTACCATCAGGAAGCATTACAAAATGGGATCAACTTGAGAGGCTTTTCTTGGATAAATGCTTCCCACCAAGCAAGATGGCTTATCAGAGAAGAGAGATCCTAAGATTCGAACAACCAGATGGGGAGACATTGACCGAGGTTTGGGGGAGACTTCAAAAGTTGTTACTACAATGTTCGTATCATGGTTTATAGAACTTGTTAATCATGCATATTTTCTACTTTGGTATTTCCAACTCAGCAAAGGGGTTACTGGACTCAGCAGCAAGGGGAGTTTTTATTATGAAGACTGTGCATGAAGCATTGAAGCCTACAGGATCGTTGAAGTTGTGATTGTGAATCTCCAACTATGGTCAGAAAATGGAAATGAGGAATTTCATAATAAGGATATGGAAAAGACATCGATGGATACTACAATGGAAAGAATGTCAGGGATGAAGGCCTTGCGGGACCGGTGTCCAATGAGATCATCTCTCGTGGATGCGGTAGAATGGAATCTGTGCAAGGGAGGGAAAGCAATGAGATCCTGAGCTAGAACACTAATGTAGCAAAGGAGGAAATTACCGAGGTAGTGGATAATGAATTAAATGCACCAATTCTAGTGGAGGATTCACATGGAAGATGTACGAATGATCACTACCAAATTAGTGAATTGGAGAATGAAAGAAGATGCAGGGAATCTCTAGGGGTAATTGATGCAAAACCAAGCCATGATTTGAAGGAACTATCTGAAATCTCAGATACGCACCGGGACATATTCCAGAGAGTGTTAAGGGAACTCCATGTTGACATGCCTCTTATTCAAGCATCCAGTCCGATACCCTATTGTGCAAAATTTTTAAATGAGGTCTCATCTCTTGAGATGGAAGTAAAGGAGCATGAAATTGTAGTGTTATCAAAAGTGTGCAGTACACTGATTCGAGACAGGGTGCCTCCCAATCTCCAGAACCTAAGGAGTTTATCAATATCCTGCACAATTGATGGCATCTATATTGATAAGTCATTTTATGACTCTAATGCAAGAATTAACCTTATGTCTTCTACACATTATGGAGAATTAAGCCGAATCAATTGATAGGTACAACCATGGTTTTACAGCTAAGAGATCAATCACTTCTGCACCCTCAAGTAATTTTGAAAGATATACCCGTGAAGATCGGCAACTACATTATCCCAGTTAACTTCGTGGTGATTAATATGGCGAAAAATGAATGCATTCCCATCACCCTAGTGAGACCATTTTTGACGACCGTTGAGCCCGTGGTGAATATCAAAAATCACAAGTTATATTTGGAAGTTGGAAAAGAAGTGAGTCGATCTGGCCAAGGCAGTATCACAACCTTGCAATCAATTTGATATTGACGCAATCCCCAACAATGACGTCAAAAATTGATGTGATGACTCCGCAAGTGCACGGTCATCGTCAAGTAATAAAAATATTGAAGGAGTGCAATGAAAGATTATCTAGAAGAATAAATATTCGAATGGTAGTTGGATAAGGAAGGAAAACAAGCGATCCAAAAATGATTTTATGATGAAATTATGAAGCAACCTTTGGACTTTGGTTTCGCTACAATGTCTATTGTCTTGACAGTTCTCTATTATATCGATGTGTATTATTGAAGAAAATTTATCTAAGGTTATCGAATGTCTCTTCTGAGATTTACTCGATGTATTCACCTAGCTTGATTTCTACTTTCACAGTGTTAGCTCTTAGAAGGTACTTATTTGCAATATGGGCACCTGTCACGAACCCTAGTAGATCCGTTCGAGAACTACCACTTATTACTTATAAGAACTAAGGTTAGATAAATTGTTATGTTCTAGGATAAGTTTATGCAACCCTCGAGAGGTCCTAATAGCTTAAAAGGATTCTCGTGTAGTCGACCTTATTCGCAACATGAGTATTTGTCAAAAATACCCTGGCGGATCAATCTAGGTGAAAGCCTTTAGTTGTCATAATTCCTCACGATCAGTTTAGGTCCTCGAGAGGTTCTAATAGATTTTGAGATGTTCGCGAATAGTTAACCTTGTTCGCAATATGGGTACCTGTGACGAGCACCCCAACGGATCAATCTAGGGGAAAACCTTCAATCGCTATAGCTCCTCACGATTAATTTTACAAAACCAGAATTAGAAGAAATATGCGAATAGGTGATCAGCAAACTCGCAAGATAAACCATACGTACCGTAAAACTAATTCAAGAAGTTCACAAATAGATAAATAAAGAGTTATAACAATCTAAGATGAATAAACAAAGAGCTACTCCCTCATCCTAATATTGAGAAGAACTACTCCATAGTTCGAAAGGAAGATAGAAACGAAGTGTTGAAAGACATTCGACAAAACTAAAGAAGATAAAGAAGGAAAAATGAGTTTGTTAACGTTGATTGAAGACTTCCTCCAGCTTGGGGTTCCTTCTCCACGGCTCCGCAACTAGCCCTAGGATGCTCCTTGATAGTTGCCTCAATGTTAAGCGTTAGGACCTTCTGAAAACCCATAATCCTCAAAATCCCTTAGAATATCCAGAATGCCTTTCTCCTTAGCCCTGGGGTCTTTTTATAGCTTTTTTTGGATGAGAAATTCGGAGAAGTTCGTTAACTGCGGCATGACCGTGCCAAATGGCATAGTCAAGGCATACTAGGGCTTGGAACGACCTGGCACACCCCGAAATCGGGCGTGTCATCTAAGCTGTGTTGGGTTTCCGGCACCGCGGCGAGTGTGAGTTCGAACATGTTTCGTAAACATGTGCACAGCGGAAGAAATAAAAATAATAAATCTACATTTATTACAACACACACATCACACACATGCATAGTACAACATGTGTAGACATAATCGTAAATTTAAATTTGCAATAAAAGGAAATTTAACTACGTATACCTTTCGTATCACGTGTAGCGGGAACAGCATCAACCGGAACGATCCTCGCTAGAATCGTCTCTATCCGTATCCATGCCGAGTATCCTCGGGATGACTTCGCTAAGTCACGAGCCTCATCTTCGTACGGGTTACTAGCCTCGTGTTGAAGACGATGTGATCGAGAGATGATCACGATCAGAATCCAAATTCGGATCCAAAAACAAGTCCTCAAGACTCGCTTCTCCAGAGAGGTATTCGTCAACCGTTTGACGAATACTTCGTCCTCCACCTCAGAGGATTATCGGAGATCAAATCCCCGGCAAGGCTACTGCTGTCGGAGCTCTAAACGTCGTCCATATGACGCTCCGACGAGAGGGAAACAAGCTGTCAAAAAAACTGGACAGCTTTGGTGGAGACCTTGCGCCGGCCAAATAAGGAAAGATGAAGCTCACCTTGATGCCAAACCCAAAGGAGATCACCGGAGAGTTGCCGGAGGATCACCGGCCGAAGCTTGGACGCCGACAACAATTTGGACGGTGGCACAAGGAGCTGGGCGGCGGCAATGGTTGTTGGCGCCGAATAGATGAAGAGGAGGGAGAGGTGGGCGGCCAAAACTTGGTTAGGGTTTTGGATTAGGGTTTAAGCCCTCTTTTATAGAGAACTAATTCTCTTAATGGTTATTGGATCATAACCATAAGGCCCGTTAACCCGCTCCATTAATATAAGTTAAAATAAACCAAACCATGATGGTTTATTTTAAGTTAAAATGAACCGAACAAACTTTTGGTTCATTCGTTTAAAATAAACCAAACCCTTTGGTTTATTCTCCTCCATTGGATTAGAACCAAACCATTTTGGTTCATCCATTATGTCTTCATAAGACACGGGCCATCCACGCTTCTATTGCGACTAAAACGATTTCATGCTCGCTTTTTGTTTGGTCCAACCAAACCTAGTTTCTCTCGGTCTGAGAATCCCATTCTCAAGCTCGTTTTAAATCCTTCGGATTACGCTCGTTGTACGTGTGACCAAATAGGTTCTCAGTTTATGTTGGCCGTATATAATTAACCATTAATTATAGAACGATCATGAGTGGCACCTAGTAGTACATCATGATCCCCAATTAACCGAAAAGATCAATGGTTGATCCAGAACTATTTCTGAAACCCTTCCGCAGCTCGAATGAATCGTGCCCCATTCCCTTCACTCATCTTATACCCACTTGGTTCAGGACATGGTCTATAGTGTCAGTCCCCACTAGGCTGACTACGTCACACCTAGCCTAAGTATCATTTCCTCATCCTACGGATTCTAGTTACTGCACATGTATCGAAGAGTACCTTACTCTAAACATGTAATGCTTTGGCCAAAGACTTTAGTAACAATCCGACGAGAGACCATGGGTATACATCTCCTCGCAAGGAGTGGTGAATCCTTTATAGGCTATTCAAACACCTTCGATTACTTCGACTTATACCCAATCATCCTGGGTCCACATCTCCTTAGAGATGCTTGCTTAAGATGTCAAAGCATAAGTCTCCATGATCAAGATGACTTGAATACCGCAAGTCAAAGGAACATCGCACTTAAGCTACAGTAAGAACTTCATTGACATATCTATATATGTAGAGAACCATATGAATTCTTACGGTTGGTCACTCCAATGAACTAGTTACCATAACTAGCATCCATGATCAACTCCGGACATCACAATGTCTCCAGCCAGTGAGAATCAGCTGCTTGGATACACCAAGGAGTATACCTCGTGCTAGTCTCGACAGAATTGATGGTGTCCAAATCCATCAATTCATCGACTAGGGATAATTCCGATACATCACAATTACACATGTAGAGATACTCACTAGTTGTGATCCAATCACAAATTCTCTCATGCTGTGAGTCGTATCGCGGATATTCAGTAAATGAGTTTAAGATCCAATCAAATACATGAAACCATGTATACTCAAATAGTGAATCTTCATTTATCATATAAATGGTTCATACATAAGGCGATTGTCTTAGGACATCTCTCATATATTACTAACAGACTCCCACTTGGCCTAATGCCAATCGCTACGGTATCCAATACCATAAGCTGTAACATGACCCTCAAACTTACTTTGAGGTAATGCCTTAGTCAAAGGATCCGCTAAGTTTCTTTCAGTGAGAATTTTCTCGATTTGTATTTCGTTCCTACTGATGATCTCTCTGATAAGATGATAGTGGCGAAGCACATGTTTGGATCGTTGATGAGACCTTGGCTCTTTCGCCTGTGCAATTGCTCCATTGTTGTCGCAGTAGACCGGTATTGCTTCAACAATGGCTGGAATCACACCAAGTTCATAAATGAACTTCTTGATCCAAACCACTTCCTTTGCTGCTTCCGAAGTTGCAATGTATTCTGCCTCAGTGGTAGAATCCGCTACAGTGTCTTGTTTGGAACTTTTCCAACTCACTGCGCCCCCATTCAAGGTGAACACGTATCCAGACTGAGACCTGAAATCATCCTTGTCTGTCTGGAAGCTGGCATTTGTATACCCGCGTATCACCATGTCCCCTTCTCTATATATTAGGAACACATTCTTAGTTCTTAAGGATCGTCTTAACAGCCACCCAATGATCCATTTCTGGATCAAACTAGTATCTGCTCGTGACACTCAGAGCATACGATACATCGGGCCTCGTACATAACATAACATACATGATAGATCCTATTGCGGATGCATAGGGAATCTTACTCATGCAAATCCTCTCGTCTTCTGTGCGCGGACACATAGACTTCGAAAGGTGTACCCCATGCCTGATGGGTAGGAAACGTTTCTTGGATTTCGACATGCTAAACCTCTTTAGCACTCGGTCTATATATGTAGACTGCGAAAGACCAAGCAACCGTTTCGATCTATCTCTATAGATCTTAATCCCGAAGATGTAGGTTGCTTCTCCCAGGTCTTTCATGGAGAATGTCTTGGATAACCAAACCTTAACTGACTGTAAGATTGAAACATCGTTTCCTATAAGTAATATGTCATCGACATACAATACTAGGAACACGACTGCACTCCCACTAACCTTCTTGTACACACAAGGTTCGTCTGGATTTTGTGAGAAATCAAACTTTTTGATTGTGTCATCAAAACGGATATTCCAGCTCCTGAATGCTTGCTTCAATCCATAAATGGACCGTCGCAATTTGCATACCTTGGTTTTATCAACCGATGTGAAACCCTCAGGCTGTATCATATACACGTCCTCGAGCAGGTTTCCATTAAGGAAAGCTGTTTTCACATTCATCTGCCATATCTCATAATCATAATGAGCCGCTATGGCCAGGAGCATCCGAATGGATTTAAGCATAGCTACAGGCGAATAGGTTTCGTCATAATCAACACCTTGTTTTTGACGATATTCTTTCGCCACTAATCTAGGTTTATAGGTAATCACATTACCATCCATGTCGGTTTTCTTCTTGAAAACCCACTTGCACCCTATAGGCTTTATGCCTTCAGGTGGGTCAACCAAGTTCCAAACTTGGTTTTCATACATGGAATCCATTTCCGACTTCATGGCACCAAGCCACTTATCCCTTCTCGAACTTGTCACTTCTTCATAACCTGGTAGGCTCCTCATCATCAATGAGTAACACGTCGTTCGATTCACTTACGAGAAATCCATATCTCTCAGGAATATTGCGTGTTCTACCAGATCTACGAAGATGTGGTGTTACAATAGGTCCAGCCGATTGCTCATCACTATGAGTTGTCGGCTGTTGTGCTTCACCAGGTATCTCATCGATGTCTATTTGAGTCTCTCGAGCCTCCTCAAGCTCGACGACACTCCCAATATTTTCTTGCAAGAGAAACTCTTTCTCTAGAAACACAGCATGCCTTGAAACAAACACCTTTTGTTCTACAGGATGATAGAATTGGTAACCCCTTGTTTCCTTAGGGTATCCAATAAATAGACATTTATCAGACTTGGCATCCAATTTATCTGATACTGTCCGCTTCACATAAGCAGGACAACCCCATATCTTCAAGTAAGATACATGAGGTTTCTTACTATTCCATATCTCATATGGAGTAGTAGAGACTACCTTGGCAGGCATTCTGTTTAACAAGTAAACAGTTGTCTGAAGTGCATAGCCCCAAAAGGACTTGGGAAGATTCGCATGATTCATCATTGACCTGACCATGTCCAACAAGGTCCGATTACGCCTCTCAGATACACCATTATGCTGTGGTGTATATGGCGGAGTCCATTGAGACAATATACCATTGTCTCTTAGATAATCAAGAAACTCCTGACTCAAGTATTCACCACCTCGATCCGATCGAAGTATTTTAATACTCTTGTCATGTTGTTTCTCTACTTCATTTCTGAATTTTTTGAACCTTTCAAAGGCTTTAGACTTGTGTTTCATCAAGAACACATACCCAAACCATGAGTGATCATCGGTGAAGGTAATGAAGTAGCTATAGCCTCCTAAAGCTTGAGTTGACATAGGTCCACATACATCAGTATGTATTAGACCTAGTAACTCTCCCACTCGTTCACCTTTTCCAGTAAAAGGTAACTTAGTCATCTTGCCTTTTAAGCATGATTCACATGTATCGTATGATTCCAATTCAAACGATTCCAGAATTTCACATCAGTGTAATTCGGACATGCGTTTCTTGCTTACATGGCCAAGACGACAATGCCACATATAGGAGTCTAATTGATTACCCTTTCGAGCAGCGTGTTGCTCGCTTCGATATTGAAAATGTCACTGGATACATCCAACGTATAAATGTCATTACTCAAAGTTCCAGTTCCATAAAGTACGCATTCAAAGTTATATAACAACAATTGTTACTAAACGTCAAATGGAAACCATTTCTATTTAAACAGGAAATAGAAACAATGTTCTTTATTAGAGAAGGAACATAATAGCAATTGTCCAGTTCCAAGACTAGTCCATTGGGGAGCTTTAGCAAATAAGTTTCGATGGCGACCGCAGCAACCTTTGCTTCATTGCCAACTCACAAATTTGACTCCCCTCTGACGAGTCTTCTTCTATTCCTTAGCCCCTATATGTCATTACATATATGTAAGCCACACCCAGTATCCAATACCCAAGTGTCTAAGGAAATAGAATGACAATCAATAACGAAGATACCTGAAGAGGAAGGGGCATCGGATGCCTTCTTCTTCTTCTTCATGGAATCAAGATAAATCTTGCAGTTTCTTCGCCAGTGGCCTTCCTTGCCTCAATGATGGCAAGTGTCCTTTTGTGCTGGTTCTACCTTCTTTGCCTTCTTGTTCTTCCCTTTCTTCTGTTCTTTTGCCTTCCTCTTAGAACCTTTCTTTGAGAAATCAACTAACAGAACCGCCTTCTCCTCATTCTTCACAGAAGGCTCCAGAGTGTTCAACATATTGAGGAGCTCAGGAATAGTGGATTCCAATTTGTTCATCCGATAGTTCATCACAAATTGTGAGAAACTCTTGGGCAAACAATGCAGAATTAAGTCAATACTTAATTCATGATCCATCACAAACCCGAGGGTGGCTAGCCGCTCGATGTACCCATTCATCTTTAGTACAAACTGTACTACAGATGAACCTTCTTGCATCTTCGTGGTAAAGAGGAGCCTAGAGACCTCGAACCTTTCGGATCTCGCTTGCTCATCGAACAACTCATGAAGATGGAAGACCATAGTATTAGCATCCATATGCTCATGCTGCTTTTGCAGCTCAGGTACCATCGCCGCTAGCATGATGCAACTCGCCAGCTCAGAATCTGCCACATGCTTCTGATAGACCAACATTTGGTCTGGAGTTGCATCGTCCTTAGGACGGTTGGGAAGAGGCTCTTCAAGGACATATGCTAGCTTTTCCGCCTTGAGAACAATTCTCAGGTTTCTAAGCCAGTCCAGGAAGTTAGGCCCAGTCAGTTTGTTTGAATCCAAAATAGTGCGCAAATTCAAAGACGTCATGATCAATTTATTGACCTAGAAATACAAAACGAGCATATATGAGAAAATGATTTTAAAATGCATCAATATACATTTATAAATCCCATTCATTTTTCGAATTTCAAAAACCCCAAAATCACTTCGGGAGATCGTAGGTCCATCTCCGAATGGGCTGATATCCATCATAGATATGAACAACCTTGAAGAGAGTCCAATAAGTCATTCATAACTATGATGGTAGGTATCAACTATACCGATTGTATATCACGTATATGCAACTATCACAATGTGCTATCAACTAATTGAATGTTCACACATACATCGGGTTGTTAACACATTAACAAGTATGCATCATATGCATAACACCCAACTTCACCTCCCTTTACACCGACCTTGGAGAGAGTCCAACAAGCCGATGCTCCAGGTTAAAACCAACCCATTAATCGAGAAATAGTTTTAATATGGTTAGAGCGCATTCAACCAATTAGCCCGGCTTGGAGAGAGTCCAACAACCAAAGCTAACGATTGACCTCTGACTCTTACCATATTAGTATTAAACTATTCCATGGTTTGAACATGTTCGGGTTCGAGCCGGGCTTGGAGAGAGTCCAACAACCCGAACAAGAAACGGAACTCTGGTTCTAACCATATTAATGGAAGGTGTAGGGTTTAATATTGAGTAAGGGTTTTTATGTCTCATTCTCTTTACATGCAAATAACTATTATCTACATGGCATGGCATACATGGCATACATCTACATGTCACGACACACATGACATAATGATATGCATATAATGCAATTACATGGCATACAATTATGTCATGTACTTAATTTCCTTATATGTCATAACTATTTATGGAAATAAAATATGTTTAAGATTTGATTCTCCAAATCAAATCATGATTAAATTAGGAAATAAATTTCCAAATCTAATCACATATTTTATTTGTGGAAATAGTTGATTAAGGAAAGTCAATTTAGGAAACCAATTTCCTAAATCATCAAAGCTACTTATGGAAATCAAATATTTTAAGATTTGATTTCCCAAATCAAATCAAGATTAAATTAGGAAACAAATTTACTAAATCTAATCAAATATTTTATTTATGGAAAATATCAATTTCCATAAATACTTCCAACTTTCCAAAAGTGGAAGATTTCCATAAATACTTCTAGACTTTCCAAAATTAAAAATTTCCATAAATACTTCTAACTTTTCAAAAGTAGAAAATTTCCAGAAATATCATTATTACTATCGCAAAACCATTTTACGATTATGTCGAAACATAACCTGGGCTCTGATACCACTGTTGGGTTTCCGGCACCGCGACCAGTGTGTGTTCGAACATGTTTCGTAAACATGTGCACAACGGAAGAAATAAAAATAATAAATCTACATTTATTACAACACACACATCACACGCATGCATAGTACAACATGTGTAGACATAACCGTAAATTTAAATTTGCAATAAAAGGAAATTTAACTACGTATACCTTTCGTATCACGTATAGCGGGAACGACATCAACCGGAACGATCCTCGCTAGAATCGTCTCTATCCGTATCCACACCGAGTATCCTCGGGATGACTTCGCTAAGTCATGAGCCTCGTCTTCGCACGGGTTACTAGCCTCGTGTTGAAGACGATGTGATCGAGAGATGATCACGATCCGAATCCAAATTCGGATCCAAAAACAAGTCCTGAAGACTCGCTTCTCCGGAGAGGTATTCGTCAACCGTTTGACGAATCATTCATCCTCCACCTCAGAGGATTACCGGAGATCAAATCCCCAGCAAGGCTACTGCTGTCGGAGCTCTAAATGTCGTCCAAACGACGCTCCGACAAGAGGGAAACAAGCTGTCTAGAAAACTGGACAGCTTTGGCGGAGACCTTGCGCCGGCCAAATAAGGAAAGATAAAGCTCACCTTGATGCCAAACCCAAAGGAGATCACCGGAGAGTTACCGGAAGATCACCGGCCAAAGCTTGGATGCCGGCAAAAATTTGGACGGCGGCACAAGGAGCTGGGAGGCGGCAATGGTTGTTGGCGCCGAATAGATGAAGAGGAGGGAGAGGTGGGCGGCCAAAACTTGGTTAGGGTTTTGGATTAGGGTTTAAGCCCTCTTTTATAGAGAACTAATTCTCTTAATGATTATTGGATCATAACCATAAGGCCCGTTAACCCGCTCCATTAATATAAGTTAAAATAAACCAAACCATGATGGTTTATTTTAAGTTAAAATAAACCGAACCAACTTTTGGTTCATTCGTTTAAAATAAACCAAACCCTTTGGTTTATTCTCCTCCATTGGATTAGAACCAAACCATTTTGGTTCATCCATTATGTCTTCATAAGACACGGCCCATCAACACTTCCATTGCGACTGAAACGATTTCATGCTCGCTTTTTGTTTGGTCCAACCAAACCTAGTTTCTCTCGGTCTGAGAATCCCATTCTCAAGCTCGTTTTAAATCCTTCGGATTACGCTCGTTGTGCGTGTGACCAAATAGGTTCTCGGTTTATGTTGGCCGTCTATAATTAACCATTAATTATAGAACGATCATGAGTGGCACATAGTAGTACATCTTGATCCCCAATTAACCGAAAAGATCAACGGTTGATCCAGAACTATTTCTGAAACCCTTCAGTAGCTCGAATGAATCGTGCCCCATTCCCTTCACTCATCTTATACCCACTTGGTTCAGGACATGGTCTATAGTGTCAGTCCCCACTAGGCTGACTACGTCACACCTAGCCCAAGTATCATTTCCTCATCCTACGAATTCTAGTTACTGCACATGTATCGAAGAGTACCTTACTCTAAACATGTAATGCTTTGGCCAAAGACTTTAGTAACAATCCGATGAGAGGCCATGGGTATACATCTCCTCGCAAGGAGTGGTGAATCCTTTATAGGTTATTCAAACACCTTCGATCACTTCGACTTATACCCAATCATCCCGGGTCCACATCTCCTTAGAGATGCTTTCTTAAGATGTCAAAGCATAAGTCTCCATGATCAAGATGACTTGAATACCGCAAGTTAAAGGAACATCGCACTTAAGCTACAGTAAGAACTTCATTGACATATCTATACATGCAGAGAACCATATGAAGTCTTACGGCTGGTCACTCCAATGAACTAGTTACCATAACTAGCATCCATGATCAACTCCGGACATCACAATGTCTCCAGCCAGTGAGAATTAGCTGCTTGGATACACCAAGGAGTATACCTCGTGCTAGTCTCGACAGAATTGATGGTGTCCAAATCCATCAATTCATCAACTAGGGATAATTCTGATACATCACAATTACACATGTAGAGATACTCACTAGTTGTGATCCAATCACAAATTCTCTCATGCTATGAGTCGTATCGCGGACATTCAGTAAATGAGTTTAAGATCCAATCAAATACATGAAACCATGTATACTCAAATAGTGAATCTTCATTTATCATATAAATGGTTCATACATAAGGCGATTGCCTTAGGACATCTCTCATATATTACTAACAAGCTGGGCATGACCGTGCCATTTGGCATGGTCAGGCCATGTCAGGTTCTGTGTTGCTTCTTTTCCGTGCCTTCCTATAAGAAAAACTCATAACCGTAGTTATCTGAACTAAAAAGATAAAAGAAAAGTAAATGCAAGATTTTATGCATGATATATGAATGAAATACTAGAAAAATATGGTAAATAAACCCTAAAATATGCATTGATTCACACTCATCACACCCCCAAACTTAAACTTTTGCTTGTCCTCAAGCAAAGAAAAAGAAAGAAACTATGAGTGAGAATCATGATAACTTGTTAGAAACTCATCCTATGGTATAAAGTACTTAGTCTTATCGTTTCAGTCTCGGTGGCTTAGCTTGAAAGATCCTTGTGTGCTGCATATGAGTTTTGATCTTGAAGTTTTGGACACTAATCCAGGTTTATATTCCTTCTACCGTGTTCCTCACACTTTCGACACAAAGACACTTACTTGTCAATATGCTTGGATCATCCTCTCACTATCATACTTAGTCTTAAAGGAGCATTCAAGGTCACGGAGAAGAAAAGTAGGAAATAAACATCATGTATTTTCCCAATGACTAGTTAGCCTCAAAGGGGCACCTATATGGGTGTTTCCCCAGTAGCTACTTTGTCTCAAAGAGGGCACTTTAATGATATTTTATCTTTTCTTTTTTTATTCTTTTTTTTCAAACTCCTAAGATGAATCTTCTCCAGTAACTAAATATTGTGAAAGTCCCTATGGAAATTTAAGTACTAGTCCAGTATGGGGACAAACTCTTTTTGGATACCTCTACCTCATAGATTGTGTAAAAAGTGAAAATAAGGTTCTTATCAAGTAGGACAAAAAGACCTTTACTGATCTAACTAAATCTAGTTATACTACTCTGGATAGAGGGATAACAAATTATCAATTTAAGGAAATATATAGAGAAAATATGCTAACAATGCAAGGAAATATGCAGAGAAAAATATGCTAACAATGTAAAGAAATATGCAGAGAAAATATGCTAACAATGCAAGGAAATATGCGCAGAAAATATGCTAACAATGCAAGGAGATATGCCCAAGAAGTACTACAAAATTATAGTAAACAAGAAAATTAAATTATACTAAATAGAAAAAATATGCAAAGCTACCCCCCCCCCCCCCTCAAACTTAAAATATGCATTGTCCTCAATATATGGAAGGGTAATGATAAATGAAATAAATTACTCAGGAGGTAGAGGTGGAAGTGGATAGAAATGACCTTGCGAAAGGTGCCAATGATGCATGGCATTGATCATCTGCCTCTAAGCATTGAGTTTGGCTCGTTGTTCCCTTAGGTATATGTGAATGGAATCCAAGGAAGATTGAATATGAGTATATGGATCATCATGAGTGCTAATACCTACAAAAGAATCACCAAAAGCAAAAGAATGGCTAAGGGATATGTCCTAAAGGGTGGTACTGTAGTGGACTCCAAGGGGTCAGAAACCTATGCTACATTATTCATGAGCCAGTTGGCTCGATTCCTTACAATTACTCGATCAATATTTGAAAGTGAGAGGGAAAAATGATCTTGTAAGACTAAACAATATCTACCTTAATCTCTAGTGATCATTCTCATGGTCATACATGCATCTATATCAATCTTGGGGTTATTTGGAATTGACTCTAATACACAAGACTACACCCCAAGGTCTATGCTATCTGAGTTATTAGACCTCCAACTAAGATTGATCATGTCGAACTTTTACCTATTTTTACCAAATGCCTAATAAAATATGAGCCAATATTGATATTTACATTATTAATCATTGCCCATAAAATAATCAATTCACTTTGGCAAACTACACCATCACTATCTCCTCGACCAAAGATTGTGTTAACCATAACTCTATGGAGATATCTAAAAATTGGATTAGGAAGATTTAATGATTTTGATCTTGATGGGTCATATCTCTCTATACCTCTTGAAATTTCTTCCCAAAATATAAAATCTTGAAATCCTATAGGTAATCTCCTTTCTCCCCCACAAGATAAATCATAAATAGAATGAAATTCTTTGAGCGTCCATGAATATTCATTATTAAACATTCTAAAAGTAATTTTTCCTCCTTCACAATCTGGATCTTTCAAGATATTAGCTTCAATTGACTCAAAAATTCTAGGTTTATTTTTGGGCAAGTAGGATAAGTGATATTCATAAGTCCAGTCCATCCAACCCTACTAATCATCCAGTTAATATCATCCCTAATTCCTAAGGTCATAATGGTATAGGTTTCAATATATCTAGTGCTAACCATTTTTCTTTTTGTCAATATATCAAATCTAGCCCTATGATTAGCATTGCGAAAAATAATGCCATAAAAATTATCGTCGTTACCCTCGTCACATGCCCTACGCTTGGGATTACAAGCACCGGCTGCATTCTTCCTTAGTCTTTTAAACATTTTGATGGAGAAGAGCTTGAAGGTGGCAATTTCTTTGACCTAAGGGTTGCAACTTCTTGGAATGACTTTCTCGAACTCGGAATATTTGGCTATGTCGACCATGCGACATGCTCGTGCCAAATGGCATAGGCTAGGCATGTTAGGTTCTGCCCGTAAAAAAAATACAGGGGAGTTTGAGCTGGTTCACATGTTTGGACTGTCAATTTTTGTGTTTTCTGAAATAAAAATTCAAATGTAAGTGAAAAAATAAAAATTATGAAAATAAAATTACAAAAAACTAAATCTTGAGTTGCCTCTCAAGAAGTGCTTGTTTTAGGTCATAAGCTTAACCCCTGTTACTGTTTATCCTGGATCAAAACTCGTGCTTTGCCTTCGTCTAAATGGAGTACATATGTGACGATCTAAATTATGGGGAATTTTATTATTCTCGTCTCTTATTCTTATGAGTTCCTCCAAGGAATGCCTATGATTCTTTTTCTTTTCTCCCTTCTGGTTTATCTTGCAGCAAAATTCTTTGATAGATGGTGAGTTAAAAGGATTAGAAAAATTCAATTCAATTTTCTCATCTTCGATTTCAAAGGATAATCTTTGATTCTTGACATCAATCATGGTTCTTGCAGTAGCTAAAAAAGATCGTCCTAGGACAATGAGATTTTCAGGATTTTCTCCCATGTCCAGGACAAGGAAATGAGTGGTTATTATAAAATTTTCAATTGATATTGGGATGTCTTCTAATATGCCTAGGGGTTGCTTTAGTGAATGATCTACAATATTAAAGTTATATTCATAGGTTTTAATCTGCTCGGCCTCAAATATTCATAAAATATAGACAGTAGAAGATTTACACTAAACCCTAAGTCGCGTAAGGCAAAATCAAAATTTATTCCATGGATTGTAGTCCTGGGTCTTCGAGTTTAGAAGCATATTTTTCTTGAATTACTAAGTTGCTTCCTTTTATTGAGATGGCGACTGCACAATCCTGAGTTGCTTTTTGGCTTTATTCTTCCATACTATGGTATTCTTTAGTAAGTATTGCATTGCAATGTTTTACTAGATTTTCTTCCACCTTTGTAGGGAATCTCCTCGGTATTCTTAAAGATGAGCTAGTTATATGTTCAATTTGAGTTTCCAATAATTTAGTATGGCTAGCTAAATTATTGACCTTACTTACTAGATATTGGAGTGCTTCAGCCATTTCTTTATGTTGTCGGGTTGATTCTCTCATGTGTTGGTGGAATTCGTTGTTTTGAATAGTCTGAACTTCAATGAATTTCTCCATCATTAACTCCAATGCAGGCTTTTGCTCGCGCTGGGGACCTGAAGATTATTTCGGAGTGTACTGTCCATATTGGGGTTGATTGTTCTGGTATGAAAATTTTGGATGGTTCTTCCAGTCTGGATATTAAGTGTTGGAGTAAGGATTGTTCATAGGTCGCTAGTTGAAATTGTTTAATGTGTCGACTTGTTCGATGGATGTTTCTGAAGATGGGGTAAGTCCTATTTGGCAATTTTGAGATGTGTGACCTCAAACACAACATATCTCACAAGCAATATTAGTAGAATTGACAACATTTATATTAAAGTGTTCAAATTTGTGAGATAGTGCATCTGATTTTGCAAAGAGTAAATCTATAGCACTTACCTCATACTTACCTGTGGTATGAGTACATACTCCCTTTTCGGTTGCCCACTTGTTGTGGTTAAGTGTGACACTTTCAATTATATCAAAGGCTTCATCCATTGTTTTATTCATGAGGGCTCCTCCTGCAGCTGAATCTAAACAAACTTTGGTAAGATAAGAGATATCGTTATTAAAGGTGTGGATGATAAGTCATTTCTCCAATTTGTGATGTGGGCATTACTGCAGTAATCTTTTAAACCTGTCCCAAGTTCAAAAAGTGATTCTTTGTCTTTTTATATGAAATTTGTGATTTGATAGCAGAGATTTGCTATTTTTCTTGGCGGGAAATACTTGTCTAGAAATTTTTATTCTAGCTGATCCCATGTTGTAATGCAATCCATATGAAGAGAATGCAACCATGCCCTTGCTTTGTCTCGTAAGGAGAAGGAAATAATCGTTGTCTGATCGCATCTGCAGAGGCTCTATTAATTTTTAAAGTTTCATAGAATTCTAAAAATACCTCTAATTGTAGATTAGGATCCTCTGAAAGTGTTCCTCCGAATTGATGTTGCTGAATCATGGATGAAGTGCGGATTTCAGCTTGAAATTATTGGCTTCTATTGGAGGTCTTTGGATGCTTGATCTTAACCCCCTTGTACTTGGCATTGAGTAATCGGATAAAGGTTTGTTTTCTTCATTTGTCGTCATTTTAAAGGTTGGAGTTTCTTCTAGTCACTTTAGGAGTCTTTGTCTAGCGAGGAGAGTTCTTTTGATTTCAGGATCTAGCTCTATCAACTCCCTCATAGACCTATGCATGCAACAAGAAGATCAGTGACTCCAATGAAAGTAAGTGTGGTAGATGAAATAAAATAAAATAATAAAAATAGAAAATAGAAAATAAATAAAAATCTAGATCAATCTAATTGTAATCAAATAGATATTGATGCAATTCCCGGCAACGATGTCAAAAACTTGATGTGGTGACTCCGCAAGCACATGGTCGTTGTCAAGTAATAAAAATATCGATCCCATAGAGATTGGTCAAGTATCGAATGAGTGCAATGAAAGATTATCTAGAAGAATAAATATTTGAATGGTAGTTGGATAAGGAAGGGAAACGAGCGATCGAGAAACGATTATAGGATGAAATTACGAAGCAACCTTGGAACTTTTGTTTCGCTATAATGTCTATTGTCTTGGCAATTCTCTATTATATTAATGTGTATTCTTGAAGGAAATTTATCTAAGGTTATTGGATATCTCTTTCAAGATTTACTCGATGTATTCACCTAGCTTGATTTCTACTTCACAGTGTTAGCTCTTAGAAGGAACTTGTTCGCAATATGGGCACCTGTCACAAACCCCAGTCGATCCGTTTGAGAACTACCACTTATTACTTATAGGAACCAAGATTAGATAAATTGGTATGTTCTAGTATAAGTTTATAAAACCCTTGAGAGGTCCTAATAGCTTTTGAGGCATTCATGCATAGTCGACCTTATTTGCCACATGGGTATTTGTCACGAATACCCCGATGGATCAATCTAGGTGAAAGCCCTTAGTTGTCATAATTCCTCACGATTAGTTTAGGTCCTCGAGAGGTTATAATAGCGTTTGAGATGTTCACGCATAGTTGACCTTGTTTGCAATATGGGTACCTGTGATGAGCACTCCAGCGGATCAATCTAGGTGAAAACCTTCAATCGCTATAGCTCCTCACAATTAGTTTTACAAAATTAGAATTAGAAGAAACATGCGAATAGGTGATCAGCAAACTCACAAGATAAACCATACGTACCGTAAAACTAATTCAAGAAGTTCACAATTGATAAATAAAAAGTTATAAAAATCCACGACAAATAAACAAAGAGCTACTCCCTCATCTTAAGATAAAGGAGAACTACAACATAGTTCGGAAGGAAGATAGAAACAAAGTGTAGAAAGACATTCGACAAAACTAAAGAAGAGAAAGAAGTCTTCCTCCAGCTTGGGGCTCCTTCTCTACGACTCTGCAACTTGCCCTAGGATGCTCCCTGATGGTTGCCTCGATCCTAAGGGTTAGGATTTTTTGAAAACACAGAATCCTCAAAATCCCCTGAAATATCCAAAATGTCTTTCTCCTTGGCCCTGGGGTCTTTTTATAGCTTTTTCTGAGTGAGAAATTAGGGAAAGTTCGTTAACTGTGGCACAGTCATACCAAATGGCATAGCTAGGGTGTGTCAGGGCTTGTAATGACCCAGCACGGTTGTGCCAAATGGCACGACCAGGGCATGCTAGGGCCTGGAATGACTCAGCACACCCCGAACTCGGGTGTGTTATCCAAGTTGGGCACGACCATGACATTTGGCACAACCAAGCCATGTTAGGCTCTGTGCTACTCCTTTTCCATGCGTTCCTACAAGAAAAACTCATAATCGCACTTATCTAAACTAAAAAGATAAAAGGAAAGTAAATGCAAGGTTTTATGCATGATATGTGTATGAAATACTAGAAAAATATGATAAATAAACCCTAAAATATGTGTATGGTTCACACTCATCAATAGAGCACCAGAGAAGACTAAACTTAAATATAAAGGAGGTAGTGAAAAAGGTGTTAGTACAGAAAGCACTACTCCTGAGTTTTGATATATGAACCATGGTTAAAGCTAGGATAAGCTTGTGATCTAATATGCATGATTGAGTATGCAGGTTTAATAGGAAAGTCCTAGTAGGTCATGTTGACTAGATACTAGGCAAATGACTTGATAGACCAGGAGGATCGAACATCCGACATGAAGTCCAAATGGATCGAGTGGAGCGGGCATATGATAGAAGATCGGTTGGCTCAAGAGATTGGATAATTGGTAGGAAGTATAGCTAGGTTAGGGAGACTGGACAGCTGGCATGAAGACTTGGTGGGTCAAATCGGATGTCAAGCAAGGTAAATCCAGCAAAAAAGCCAACAGGTAAGCCTTGAGTGGAGAGGTGAGGCCGAGTCCTTGGTAGAGAGACAAGGTAGGCATCATCTGATAGAGGATTCGTGTTGAACTAAAAAATCGAGATCGGATAGTATTACTAGTACTGCTATTTCATATTATACTATGTATTGTGCTAATTTGGTTTTGCAAGTCTTCAAGCGACTGGAAAGATTCCAGGTGCCTCAGACCTAGTCGACTAGGTATGGTTCAGTCGATTGGGATGCCGAGTTGGCAATGCTATCGATTGACTGGAGATTCTATAACTAAGATGGTAGGTACTTCAGTCGACTGGGGAGGTCTAGTCGATTGGGATAGGAAATTTCTTGAATGGCGAAGGAGCGGCCAATTGACTGGCTTAAGCGATCATACAAAATTGATAGGCTAATTTAGAGTCGACCGGAGGGTGTTCCAATCGACTGGAAAAGGATTATATAAGAAATGGAGAGCCAATTCCGAAAACAACAATTCTACTACCTCGAAGTGATATCGCCATCATTTGTCATCCGTAAAATCTTTGCAAAGTCCGACAATCAAACTTGATCTTAACCTTTAAGTTGTCGGTATATTCTTTTCTTATTGTGTTGTACTGTTTGCTTGTTGTACTTAATTTCTAGAGGAAAGGTAGGTTGTTACCTTTTTCTCTCATCTTTGTAGAAGTGAATACCTCGGAGTTCAAGAGTTCTTTAGTCAGAGGGCTTTTAGTGATTGTCCAACGAAGTAACCCTAGGGAGGGTTTCAAGCCTTGGAGTAGCAATCTGACATGAATTGTGAACTAAATAAAAAAGGACTTGTGCACCTTACTTTGTGCTACATTTTCGCTTCAATTACTCTTGTTTTCAAAAACCAAAAGAAAAAGGTTTTAAAAAGATAAAGAAATTATTGTAAACACCGAGATTCACCCCCACTCTCGGTAGAACTCGATGCTACAATTGGTATCAGAGTACGGGGGTGCTCCAATTTTGGTAAAACCACCAAAGTGAGCATTCAAAGTTCTCCTTATATCTTTCCTTGATTTAATTTTAATTTTTGCATTAGATTAAGTTTTTTTATCAAAATTGCTTTAGTTGAAACCTTGTATGAGTTTAGGTTGTATCTACATTTGTAACTCTAGAAAATTTTTTCCCTAAATAAATATTCTGCAAATTAATTTTTAAAATTAAAAAACATCGCATTTAGAAGGATATAGCACTGTTCTCTCTCTTCTCTTTAACAAGAGAACTTTAGTTATTAGAAGAGGCAAATGGAGTGCTTTTTGAAAACTGACCTCGAGGTTTGGTTTTCTATTATGAAAAGCTTCATTCCTTCGGTAGATAACTCGGGAGAGTTGTTAGATCTCGAGAAATGGACTATAAACATTAGAAGAAGAGCTCAAGTTGATTACAAGGCTCTTAACACCTTGTAATGCAGACTAACTAAAGAAGAGCTCAATAGGGTTGGACCATTAAAAAACTCTAAAGAACTATGGGATAAATTAATAGAATTGCATGAAAGAACAAATGACACTAGGATAGCTAAATGAGACATGTTGCTAAATAAACTCTCCAATTGTAAAATGTTAGAGGGTGAAAATGCTAGTCAATTGCATACTAGGATTAAAGACATACTAAATGGACTACATTTAATAAGACATCAAATAGAAAATCGAGACATAATTAGATATACTCTTAAGGCATTTCTTCGGAACACTTTATAGACATATATTTGTTGGTGCAATCGGCCCAGGTCACAATTGACCAGAGCTCGAGTTTGGCTCGAGTGATGTTTTGATGTGTTTTGATGTTTCGACAAAAACATATGACAATATAATTGTCATGGAAAGTCCAAGTTGGACACTTGGCATTTGGGAAAGTCCAAGTCCTGAGTACTTGGCAAATGGAAAGTCCAACATGTGTTGGCAAGGAAAGTCCAAGCATGGGTCTTGGCATGTAAAGTCCAAGCATGGGTCTTGGCATGGAAAGTCCAACATGGGTTGGCATTTGAAGTCCAAGGGGATTGATATTGGCGGCGTAAAGTCCAAGCGGTAGTCTTGGCAGCATAAGTCCAATGGTTGGCGGCGTAAAGTCCAAGCGGAGTCTTGGCGGCGTAAGTCCAATGTGCCTTGGCGGTGTAGACACCGTTAGCATGACATAGCCGATGGAAGCACCTGAAGGCTAGCGCGATGGATGAACAAGTCATGGATGACTTGGAGGGATCCGAGAGGCGTGAGGCTGATGGAGGTGGCTAGAAGGCTTAGGTCTAGGATAAGGGTGGTCTAGCAAGTATGGGGGAACCATACTTGAGTTAAAACCTCATATTTGAGGTGTGCCAGTCGACTGATGTCATGTGGTAGTCGACTGGACCGAGTCAACTAGGGTTTGACTGCGGGTTATGGCCTAGCAGTCGACTGCCATAGGTTGGCAGTCGACTGATGGCTCGAGCAGTCGACTGATCATGTGATCAGTCGACTGGTGCTCGAGAATTCGGCCACAGAATGGAGTCGAGACTCGACTGGTCGAGTGAGGACTCCATCAGTCGACTGATGGTCACAATCAGTCGACTGATGGTAGTTCCGTTGGACTTATCCAACGTGGAACTAGCCGTTGTCTCACGACAACAGTGGCATCAGTCGACTGATGGTCCCGATCAGTCGACTGATAGACTTTTTCCAGCACAGGTTGAAGCTATATATGGAGCTCGTGATGGAGGAAAAAGAAATCGGTTCTTGAGGGCTATTGGGGCGATTTGTTGGTGCAAATCAGGTCTCCAAGTGCAAGCAAGCAACCAAGCATTCAAGCAATCAAAACAAGTGTTGTAAAGTCTTTTCTTTACTTGTATTTCATATTTACATTGTATATTACTTGTATTTCGTTCTTACTGTTGTAAGATCTATTGTAAGGGGTTTCTCCGCCTCCGACTTGTGTCGAGAAGGAGTGTTTATCATTAGTGAGTGCGTGTGCATCACTAGGGCTCTTTAGAGCTCGATCCGTGGAGTAGGAACCATGCGGTTCCGAACCACGTTATATCATTGTGTTAGCTTGTTGTCTATTTCGTTATTGCTTTTATTATTTCTATTTCCACTGCGCACTAACAAAATTGTAGACACTAACGCGATCGAATTACATCTACGCTATTCACCCCCCCCTCTAGCCGTTCCAAGGATCCCAACAAGTGGTATCAGAGCCCGGGGCTCTTCTACGGATTAACAACCCGGAGTCAAGAAGCTAGAGGGAAGAATATGGAATTTGAGGAAAGATTGGGTGACGACGTCAACATCCCACCTTCCTTCAACCGCGAACATTTTGCGTATTGGAAAGGTAGGATGAAATATTTTCTAATGACGAATATAGAAAATTGGTTTGCCGTGACTATAGGTTTTGATGCTCCGAGAGGAGAAAACGGCAAAATCCTCAAGATGAAGAGATGGACCGAAGAGCAACGGGAAAAATTCAAGACAACCGTTAAGGTAATAAAAATGTTGATTGATTTGATACCTAACAATATTTTGTCTAGATTAGGAAGCTATAGGGATGCCAAGGAGTTGTGGAACAAGTTGATCAAGTTCCACGACAATCCCGAATCGGTCCAAGAAGACTTGGAAGAGGAGAAGACCGAAGAAGAGTCATCATCTTCTCACAAGAAAGTGAGGAGTCAACTTCCGGGTCGGAAGAGGTGGAGGAAGTGGAAGAAGCATCCACCTCAAGGATTGAGGGGGAGGAGAGAACCTTCATACCGGAACATCGAGAAGAAGAAGTTTCGACATCCGGTCAAGATGAAGAAGCCCAAAGTCCAATTCCGGTCTCCACCACCATCGGTAACTCAAACACCTCAATTCAAAATAAAAATAACATTATGTGTTTTGAGTGTAGGAAATTTGGGCATTATAAGAGTAAGTGCCCAAAGAAAGTCAAGAAAGCTCCTCCGGCGCCTAAAAGTCAACTAAAGTCAACGGACGCCAGTTCCTCAAGTATCAAGAGCAAGGAGCACATCATATGCTTCAAATGCAATGCAAAAGGACATTATCGGAGTCAATGTCCAAGGGGAAAGAAGAAAGGGCAAGAAGGAGCATCACAAGTAGGGGGAGCCACTAAGGCAAACCTCAAGGTATATTTAAATAATATTCCGTCTAATTTAAATATTAAGAAGCATGCTAGAACTAATTTTAGCAATTTTGTTATGTATCATAAAGAGCATGCTAGAAGTAACAAACATATTTGTTTAGGAGCTAAGAATGTTCACCTTAAGAATAAGGAGAAATTTGGGACTAATGTCCCTAAAAATATATTACCTAAGGAAAGCATTAAGAAAATAGGAGAACATCTAGGCTATAATGCTAAGGAATCTAGACATATGCCTAGAAATAGAAATATCTCAAGAGAAAATGAAAAATAAAAAATTGAGATATTAGAAAAGGAAAATCAAGTCTTGAGGTCAAGGCTTGAAAAACTTGAAAAGACCCTCAACATTATGCAAAATCAAATGCAAGGGTCAATTGGTCAAACTTTTAGGTCAAATAATCCAAGTCAACAAGTAGGATCTAAAAGACAAAAGTCAACCAAAGGCAAGAAGGGTTTGGGTCAAAAACCTAAGCCTAAGGCGGCTTACCATAGTGTTCCATTTGACTATGGAACACTAACTAGGTCTAGGAAGACTAAGGTCAATGGGGAAGTCATTCCTAGAGTTGACCAAGGCTTGTGTCTATTGGCCAAGGTTTCGAAGAAACCTAGGATGGCCACTAAGAAGGTTATTAGGGAGGCAATCCCTAAGGCTAACCTAGGCAAGACCAAAATGACCAAGGCTAATAAGCCTAGGAGGGTCATTAGGAAGGTATCTAGGGAGGTTATCCCTAAGGAATACCTAATTAACCCTAGGAGCTCAAATCGGTTTTGGGTTCCTAAGAGCGTGATTGATTCACGCTAAGATGGGTTTAGGGTGTGCCAACCTTGATTGGATGGGTAGTTAACTCAACCATGATAAAGGTGGCACCTTAGGTTACTTTCAAGGTTATGGTTACCTTGGAAATATCCTTGAGTCTTAATTTTAAAGAATTTTAGGTTGTGTCAATATATATCTTGAAAACATGAAAATCAATAAAATTGACATGATCTAGATTTAGAGGTCATAGTGTGTACCTTTGATTATTGGCACACTTTGGAAGGTCATGTATCAAGAAATGTATGGTTAAGATGTAAAGGTAACATCTAGAGTGATACTCAAGTGCCACACAACTTGATGTCTTGTATTCACCATGCTTCATATGTTTTACCATATGTTTGCATGGAAGGAATGTCTAGGATAGATTACATCTCACAAAACAAGTCTTTTACCTTGATTGTGTATTTCAACACTTAGAAAGGGCGAGATGTTAGGTTTTGGAAATCATTGAATGTTAATGTTTGCAAAAATGAAATAAAACATTAAAATACATTAACAAATACATGAATAAAAGTAAAACATCAATACATTCGATATACAAGATCTAACGTGGTAAAATGGAATAATTAAGATGATGAAATCGAGATCTTCTGATTTTTAGAACTGGAAATCAGATATCACGATCGATACGATTATCGATCAACGATAACATCATGTAGCGATATGATCGACCATCACCGAAAGTGCTAGCTCCATGACTCGATCGATCGAACATCGATCGGATCGATGAGGTCCATCGATCGGATATCGTTTCACCGAGGCCGAAGGCCATCGGCCGAGTGCTCGACGGCGATCGAGTGATGTGCACATCGATCGATTAGCAACATCGATCGATGATACTCGTAGCACGCGTTACGAAGGTTCGTGATCATTCGGCGAGCCGATCGATCAGCCGACTCGGTAAACCCGATAATAAAGCTATCGATCGATGCTCCCATCGATCGGAATCACGTTTTATAATGCCGAACCGCTAGGGTTGGCGTCTTCACGCACGAACTCCTTCTTCTCCCTTCCATCTCCGATCACGGCTCCCTCTGACCAACTCTTTGGCGTGCCAACCTTCCAAAGTCCCAGGTTTGATAAACAAGCCTCTCCTCTTCCATCTTTCACCTATTTTGGAGCCCTAGTTCGCGTGATTTAGGCTTTATTTCTCCTATTCCGATTAGGGTTTGTCACGCTCTCCGCGACTTTTCCGCGATCCTCGGAACATTTGAGTCCTCCTCCGCCGCACACATTCAAATGGCGCCTAAGTAATGATTTTTCTTTCCGAGCCCTAATTTTCATTTCCATTACAATTTAGGTTTATCTAATCATGTATTGTTGCCATTACATGTCATATCATCACATTGCATTCATAATAGGAGAGCCCGTAGGAATGATCCACCGAGGGTGAATCTCGATTAATACCAACCTATGTTGGTTAGGTACATCGATAGGAACTTTTCAATAGGCATTGTAGTGAGCGTCATGGAATTAATTGTATACTACAATCGATGAAAATGCGTCTTGTGCACGCATCCAATTAATGATGACCTTATTAAGGAATTCTATCAAAACCTTAAAAAGGTGGATGACGGCCCTACTTACACTACTCGCGTTGCAAAACGCGAGTTAGAGTTCACTCCTACGATCTTTGCAGAGTTTCTCGTGTAGGCCTTCAGATAACACCTTTATCTTTTACCCTACCATGGACTTTCCTCTACCTGAGCCTTTTGATCATATCACTATGGAGTCCATGCATGAGCATATCTTTGGTTATCCTCGTCCACTAGCCCAGAATCTATTTCCTATCACTGAGTTGTCTGCACCTGACAATGTCCTTTACAAGGTCATTGTTGGGTGTTTTTCACCATTGTCACTCGGTCCGCCAGATTCGGCCTCCCATCTTTTTCTTCTATATGCCATGCGTCATCGATTAGATATAAACTTTGCATTAAACATTTTCCACTGCATTGTGCACTTCACTTCCCCTGTACAAGGGAAAGTGCATATGCCATTTGGTCATATCATCACAGCATGGCTCGACTCCGTAGGCGTCAACATCCATAGGGCTCTCAGCGCTATCGTGAGGTGTACGATCAGATATCACTCGTAACTTCTCGTTAAGCGGCTACGGATGGCGCCGATGATGGAGTTGGCGCCACGACCACCACCAGGCGACAGCCTCCTCCGGCACCCAGAGAGGCGACAGAGGACCACGAGGATGCAGAGACCACGTATGAGGATAACCAGATGCCGGCAGACACATCACGGCAGTCCATCGATCATCGTGGTTTGGAGTCCGTGATTTTAGGACTATCGCCAGCCGGTGGACTCTAGGTCGTCGAGATATCTTGGCAGCCGCATCCTTCGCACATCTCGATAGGATGGAGGAGTCCCAGGGCATAGAGCGAAAGATCACCGATATGCTAGAGATGATGCGGCTGGACTCGAGTCATCCCTCCTCGCCACCTCCTGCATATTAGATTTTTTTGTGTTTGTCAATTTTTGTAGTGAGATTGAGCATAGCCAATCTCCATTTTGATTGTAAAAGACAAATTTTAAGTTAAATGAAATCTTTGTTTCTTAAAAATCTTGTGTGTATGAATGAATATTTGTATAATTGTATTGCTATCATATACCATGTCATGACATTGTTTAGGGTTACTTTAGATGTCATGTGTTCTTACATTTCATCATATGTCATGACATCATGATCATTGACCATGTTTTAATAATGCTATTATTTATGCCATGATCATACATTCATGCATTAACTTGATTAAAATTGATTTAAGGACTATGGCATGACTTGGAGTCCCAGTTATAAGGGAATCAAGTAGAGTTGCTTTAGAAAATGCATGAAACCTTAGTTTAGGGAGAACAAAACTCACATCTCACATCTAATTGACATGTATGTGTATTTATACACCATAGATACATGTGAGATGTTAGGATATGAGTTAAGTTCAAGGTGCATAGTTTTTGCATCTAGATGAACTAAAACTCATCCAATTCCATTTTGGATCATTAGGAAAGCTTGTGTACAAGTCACGTACATAGAGCCTAAGGAATATGATCCAAGATAAGGTTTTAAAAACATTTTAAAATCATTTTGAAAAACCTTGGTGAAGTCTATCTTTTGATAGCAATCACCATTGATGAAGTTGATACAAAGTAGGGTCAAAATATTGAAAATTTCAATGGTTTTGAACTTTGTACCAATTTCACTATTTAATGGGTAAAATAATTTTCAAATATTTTTCACCCATTGTATTAGTCATAAGTATTATACGTATCAAATTTCGTGATTTTTCGATATACGTATAATTAGTTATGATTTTTCAAAAATCATTTCTGATAATCAAAATCGATTTTGTTATCGATCAGCTCCTGGTGGCAATGATCGATGGAGGTTCCAATGGATTTGAATCACTGATCGGTAGCTGATTTCGCGTAAACAAGGTTGTTTAACCCGAATTCACCATTTACTATGGTCCCTAATCACTCCTAACCCTAGGATATGCTTTGGGAAGAATTATAAAGGGTGTAAATCCATTGGATATGGATTAGGAGAAGTATTTGGGGTTTGTATCAATTTTAAGGTGTTGGAAAGTTCAATGTTGAATTTCTAACCTTAATTTTGATGGTTTAGAGTTCCTATTGGCTTAGGGACTTCCCAAGGACATTGTTGGTGCAATGGTCAAGGGGGAGCAAGCCTTTAGGGGAAAGAATTCATCATGGGATGATGAATGGTTTTTTTTTATGGAAAGGAAAAATGAGTTTTTGTGATACCCAATTTGGAAATTGGGAGAGTGAATAGGATTGCCTCTCTTGAGTGATATGGGACTTATCACTAGGAAGATGGTAGACATCCTAGATATTTTTAGACCAAGGGGGAGATTGTAAGATCTCATTGGGACATGAGACATTGACCTCCTTGGAGAGAAGACCTTTTTGATGTTAGTCAAAAAGGGGGAGAATGTTTGGGGGAAAACATTTGGAGAGTATTTACCAATTTGGGATAATTGGTCAAGAATTGAAGTTAGTATTCTAACTCAATCATTTGTTTGGTTTTTGTCAAACATCAAAAAGGGGGAGATTGTTGGTGCAATCGGCCCAGGTCACAATTGACCAGAGCTCGAGTTTGGCTCGAGTGATGTTTTGATGTGTTTTGATGTTTCGACAAAAACATATGACAATATAATTGTCATGGAAAGTCCAAGTTGGACACTTGGCATTTGGGAAAGTCCAAGTCCTGAGTACTTGGCAAATGAAAAGTCCAACATGTGTTGGCAAGGAAAGTCCAAGCATGAGTCTTGGCATGTAAAGTCCAAGCATGGGTCTTGGCATGGAAAGTCCAACATGGGTTGGCATTTGAAGTCCAAGGGGATTGATATTGGCGGCGTAAAGTCCAAGCGGTAGTCTTGGCAGCATAAGTCCAATGGTTGGCGGCGTAAAGTCCAAGCGGAGTCTTGGCGGCGTAAGTCCAATGTGCCTTGGCGGTGTAGACACCGTTAGCATGACATAGCCGATGGAAGCACCTGAAGGCTAGCGCGATGGATGAACAAGTCATGGATGACTTAGAGGGATCCGAGAGGCGTGAGGCTGATGGAGGTGGCTAGAAGGCTTAGGTCTAGGCTAAGGGTGGTCTAGCAAGTATGGGGGAACCATACTTGAGTTAAAACCTCATGTTTGAGGTGTGCCGATGTCGATGCCATGTGGCGGTCGACCGACCGAAATCAACTAGGGTTTGATGCGGGTTATGGTTATGCCGATCGCCATAGGTTGGCCGATCGATGATCAGCGATCGGCGATCGTGTGATCAGTCGACTGGTGCTCGAGAATTCGGCCACAGAATGGAGTCGAGACTCGACTGGTCGAGTGAGGACTCCATCAGTCGACTGATGGTAGTTCCGTTGGACTTATCCAACGTGGAACTAGCCGTTGTCTCACGACAACAGTGGCATCAGTCGACTGATGGTCCCGATCAGTCGACTGATAGACTTTTTCCATATATGGAGCTCGTGATGGAGGAAAAAGAAATCGGTTCTTGAGGGCTATTGGGGCGATTTGTTGGTGCAAATCAGGTCTCCAAGTGCAAGCAAGCAACCAAGCATTCAAGCAATCAAAACAAGTGTTGTAAAGTCTTTTCTTTACTTGTATTTCATATTTACATTGTATATTGCTTGTATTTCATTCTTACTGTTGTAAGATCTATTGTAAGGGGTTTCTCCGCCTCCGACTTGTGTCGAGAAGGAGTGTTTATCATTAGTGAGTGCGTGTGCATCACTAGGGCTCTTTAGAGCTCGATCCGTGGAGTAGGAACCGTGCGGTTCCGAACCACGTTATATCATTGTGTTAGCTTGTTGTCTATTTCGTTATTGCTTTTATTATTTCTATTTCCGCTGCGCACTAATGAAATTGTAGACACTAACGTGATCGAATTACATCTACGCTATTCACCCCCCCTCTAGCCGTTCCAAGGATCCCAACAATATTGTCGATGCCTATAAAGTTTCTCGGGATATTCTTTCTTCAATTACGTTAGATGAGTTATTTTGTGAACTTGAACTACATGATCAAGCTAACTCAAGTCAAGCTGAGAACGGTATATCATTAATGGCAGGTTTGAGTAGGAACAAAGATGGAAAGAAAGTCAAGACCGAGTCCGAAGATGATTCAGAGTTGGAAATAAACAAAGAGTAGGAGATCGTGAACATGATCCAGAAGATGTTCAACCAGGAAAAAAGGTTCACGAAAAGAGATGCTAAGAAAGTGGTCGACAACAAACCTAGACCAAGATCGAAAGTAACGTGCTATGAGTGCAACAGAATGGGACACTACAAGTCAGAGTGTGCGAATCTAAAAAAAGGAAGAAAAGCCTAAAAAGAAAAGGAAAAAAAAAGAAAGCACTCAAGGTGACTTGGGATGAGTCGTCATTGGAAGAGTCAGACGCGGAGGAACCTAAGAAGAGCTTCATCGCATTCATGGCCACTGATGAGTCCGAATCCGAGTCAAGCTCCAAGTCTGAGTCTGAGAGAAGCCACAAATCCGCATTTGTTTCCGAAGGACTAGACGAGGTAAACTCTCATTTAGAAGATAAGTTGTACAACATCATAGCATGACTAGGTAGGAAATTAGCTAAGTCTGAGAATCAAGTCGACTTACTTCTTAAGGAAATTCAAGTATTTAAGGAGCAAGTCAACTCGAAGACATCGACTTGTCAAGTCCAAGATAGAGACTCAACTCAAGTTGTGAAGCTTGAGGAAGAGAACTCCGTCTTGAAAAGGCAAGTAGAAGATCTCATTGAAACGTTGAAAAGGATCACCTCGAGATCCAAGTATCTCAACATGATGCTTGGGTCTCAATGAGTCATGTACAATAAGTCCAGACTCGGATACAAAGCTAAGTCATCATGCAAATCATACATGTCTTTACTTAGCCAAAATGCTAAGAGTCGAGTCCAAGCATAGGTCCCTAAGACTAGCTTAGTCAACCAAGTTGGACTAAACTAATTTTGGGTTCCTAAGAGTCAAATTCATGTACTGTATAAAACTCATATGAGCTATTACTTAGTGAATTGAAGGAAGTGAAAAATGTTATTCACCCCCTTCTAGCGCATCAAACGATCCCCAACAAGTGGTATCATAGTGGGTCGCTCTTCAAGGATTAACAATCGAGGGAGCAAAGCGCTAGAGGTTGAAGAGGAGATGGAGTTGCCCAAAGAGAAAGTTATGTAGCAAGTTGATTAGGCTCCATGAGAATCCCTCACCGACCCAAGAAGTAGAAGAGAAAGTCGAAGAAAAATCAATGCTCATCGTCTCAAGAATGTGAAGATTCAGAAATTGAGTGGTTTTCAAGATCCGAGTCGAAAGAGGTAGAAGTCTCGAAAGTCTCCACCTCTAGGATTGAGAGGGAGGAGAGACATTGGACACAGGAGCAAGAGAAAGAAGAATCATCTACCTCCGGGAGAAACCAAGAACAAGCTCAAAACTCATCCATAGGTAACTCAAGCACTTTTCATTAAAAATAAAAATCATATAATGTGCTTTGAGTGTAGGGAACATGGGCAATACAAGAGTAAATGCCCAAAATTGGCTAAGAAGAAGATTCCCATGGCACATAAAGTCAAGAACAAGTCAAAAGAGACCGGAGCCTCGACACAAAAGAGCAAAGAGCACATTGTGTGCTTCAAATTCCAGCAACAGAATCACTATAGGAGCCAATGTCCTATAAGGAGTCACTCCAAGAAGGACAAAGTAGGGAGATCAAATGTAGGGGGAGATAAGGCAAATCCTAAGGTATCATTTAATTATCTACCTGCTAGTTTTCATAATAAAAATAAGCATGCTAATAATTTTATTGCTATTGCTCATGAACGAAAGCATGCTAGGAATGCAATTGTTAATGATCATAAGAAGAATACTAGTAGTAAGCCTAAGGATCAATTTAGAATTAAGTATTTTTGTTTATGTGCTAAACATTGTAATCTTAGGGACAAGACCTTACCTAAGGATAAGAACAACCTAGGTAGTAATCCTAAGAAATCTAGACATATGCCTAGGAAGAAAAATTTCCAAAAGAAGAATGAAAATTCAAATATTGGGAAATTAAAAATAGAAAATCAGGCTTTGAGGTCAAAGCTTTAGAAAATGGAAAAGACTCTAAAAAAGATGGAAAATATGCTAAATGGGTCTAATAGGCAAACCTTGGGAGTTAGGAGGCAAGATGCATCCTGTAGAGGAATCAGTGACCACGTTAGAGGGGGGTGAATAGTGTCTTTTGCAATTTCTTTGCTTCAATCACGTTCGTAGTTGCCTATAATTCGTTAGCACATCGGAATATACAAAATAGCATAAACAAAAATAACACAAGCACTACACCACTATTTTACGCCGTTCGGAACTAGGGTTCCTACTCCATGGCCAAGTCTAGTGTCCACACCACTAATAACTCTTCTCCTTCTCGAAAACAATCCGGAGGTGGAGAAACCTCTTACAAGTGCATAAAACACAAATAGAACAACCAAAAACAAGATACAAAAGTAAATACAAAACAATGAAGTGAAAACACTTTACAAATGAGAGCTTTTGAATGGTTGATCTTTTGGTTGCTTCAAATGGCTTTGAAGGTCTGGAATGCAGCAACTATTCCCATTCAAATCCTCCAAGAATTGATTGCTTCTCCTTCTCCCATCGAGCTCCTTTTAAAGCATGCCTTGGGATAATTTTTTTGCCTAGCAGTCGACTTTCAAAAGTCCCGAGTCGACTATCCACAGTGTCATTATCTCACAACGGGCTTAATCCATGTTAGATTCGTCCAACGGATACCTGAGTAGTTGACTATCCTTACCAGCTATCGACTGCCAATCCAGTAGTATACTGGCCAGTTGACTATGGGACATTCTATGCTCATGGCCACCACCACCAGTTGACTGCCCATCATTGGTAGTCGACTACCATAGACTAGTTGACTATCCACAACTGACAGTCGACTGCCCGAACACAAGTTGAGTAGTCAAAACTGAGTCAACTATTTGACTAGTTGACTAGTCATAACCTCAGTCGACTACTCCGAGTTAACTAGGCTTACGAGTGTCAAACACTCGGCCAATCGACAGGACCATACCCCCAGTCAATTGGTAAACCTCAAACATGAGGTTTAACCTAAGTATGATCCCTTCATATTTGATACTCACCCATAGCCTACACCTGTTGGGTTGATTCTTCGAGTCAGTGAGGGGAAACTTCGCTTCCCACTTCAACTCGGTCGCTTGTTCATGGCGATCCCTTCTATGTCCCCGGATAAAAAAAATTTATCCTTGACAAGAGGGATTTCCCAAGCAACCTTGTCATCGTCGTGCTATTCGTTTAGAGTGGTCACTTGAACAAACTTGTTGTTCAAGCGATCAACCTCTATTCTACGAGTAGCCGCGGAATAGACGATGTATGGATCACCAGCTTTTGTGTTTATGTTTGGGATCCAAGTATTATTTAGCCACAAAATAGAATATATCATGCACATAATTGAAAATCAAATATAAACATGATACAAAAGAAAATAGAGAATCGATATACCTCTCGATCTTCTATTGTATGACCTTCCTCCTTTTGGACGTCGTGTGGGCGACGATCTACCAAAAGTTGAAGCTCCTAGATCACCAATCTTCCTTCCTTGCTCGTTCCGAGCAAGAGGAAGAATAGAAACAAGATCCTTCTCCTTCCTTTAGCCAACTAACAAGCAACAAGCACCTTGCTTGCCGCCGGCCAACAAGGAGAAGGGAAACAATGGTTGCCGGCCAAAAGCTCCAAGGAAGGACCCTAAGCCTTGGTTCCACCGACCAAGGAGAAGGAGAGGAGGGAGTTTGGACGCCGGCCAAGGGCTGGAAAAGCTTCAATGGGCGTCGGCCACCAATGGAGAAGAAGAAGACAAGGAAAGTCTTTCCTTATTTGGTGCCGCCAAGCCCAAACCCTAGCTCCAACTACTTGCCGCCAACTCCAAGCCTCCCCTTGCTTCTTAATTCTCTTCCACACCAAACCTAGCTTCTCCTTTTATAGAGTTAGGGATAATCCTTGTTTTAATCTCCACCATTGGTTCTAGGGATTTAATCTCAACCGTCGGATCTAGAGATTTAATCTCTACCTTTGGATCTAG
The DNA here is from genome assembly GCA_025175895.1 of Wurfbainia villosa. Classification (NCBI taxonomy): domain Eukaryota; kingdom Viridiplantae; phylum Streptophyta; class Magnoliopsida; order Zingiberales; family Zingiberaceae; genus Wurfbainia; species Wurfbainia villosa. The sequence continues at coordinate 18,624,372 of CM046004.1, read as the reverse complement.
AGTTTTGTTTCCATCCATTGGATCTAAGCTTCATGAGGTATTAATAGGCTACAATAGGGACCATGAGGAGGAGTTGGATCTTTGCCACCCAATGGATCAAGCCCACATAAAGTCCGATCCATTAATGATAATCCAATCCACTAAAGGATTATCATTGATCTACATCACCAACCCCCATAATTTAATATGAGCTCCATATATTATTTGTACATTTTCTCCCCGTGTTTAAGATCTCGAATGTCCGTCGATTAATTAATTTACTGACCATTAATTAATCAACATCTAACTCCATGAGTAGTACCACTCAACCTTTTCATCATGCCGGACCAAGTCCACCTACAGGGTTTACATGATGAACCTTATGAGCTCCTCAAGGGGACATCATCATCCTAATATATAGGACACAGTTTCCTCCTATAATCAACGGCACACCATATAAATAATATCATTTCCTAACTTACCGAGCCTATCGATTTAATCTATAAATCTCGCCCATTAGTAAATCAAAGAAATGAATACTAAGTATATGTGCCCATTATTATATCGGGATTAAGAGTATGTACAATATAATATCTGAGGTCTGATTCGATTATGTAGTCAGCAATAAATCGAATCACCTCTAAGTCGGTCCTACTCAATACACACAAAGTGTACTAGTGTGATTCTATGGTCAAGACAAACCAACACCAAATCACACTACAACCATACCAATGGTTTGTCCAAAGTCATCTCGGTTGTGAGCCTATACTTATACTTTACAAGGAGTTGATAATATGATCTCCCGTGTGACACCACACACCATGTTATCTACAATGTAATGTATTAGATAATATGCATAACCATAAAAATATGCAAACAATGATCATGTGATTCTTATTTCAAAATAAAGATGTTCATACAAAAGATAGACTTTTCAGTATACATCCCAACAATCTCCCACTTATACTAAAAGACTATGCTGTCCTCAAACTGTCATACATCTGATCCCCATTCCCTCCACATGCCTATCAAAAGCTCTCGCCGGAAGGGCCTTAGTGAAAGGATCTGCCAGGTTATCCTTCGATGCAATCTTGGCCACAGCAACTTCTCCTCTCTTTACGATTTCTCGTATCAGGTGGTACTTGCGCTCTATGTGTTTACTAGCCTTATGGGCTCGTGGTTCCTTCGAGTTTGCAACTTCACCACTATTATCACAATAAATTATGATAGTTCTGGGCAAACTAGGAATCACATCCAAGTCCATCAGGAAGTTCCTCAGCCACACAACTTCTTTAGCCGCCTCAGAGGTCGCCATATACTCAGCTTCCATGGTGGAGTCTGCCACACATTTCTGCTTGACACTCCTCCATACAATGGCTCCACCTCCCAAAGTAAACACAAAACCTGAGGTAGACTTACTGTTATCCCTGTCAGATTGGAAGTCAGAATCCGTGTAACCCACAAGGAGTATTTGGTCTGCCTGGTAAACCAGCATATAATCCCTAGTCCTTCTCAGGTACTTCAATATATGTTTTACCGTAGTCCAATGTCTCTGTCCTGGATTACTCTGATATCTGCTGACCATGCCCACGGTAAAGCAGATATCTCGTCTCGTACATAGCATCGCATACATGAGCCTTCCTACTGTCGAAGCATAAGAAACTGCCTTCATCTCCTCTATCTCCTAAGATGTTCTAGGACACATCTCCTTAGATAAAGGAACTCCATGCCTGAAAGGTAGAAAACCCTTCTTGGAGTTCTGCATGCTAAAATGATCCATAATCGTGTCTATGTATGAAGCTTGGGATAAGCACAACATCCTTTTCTTGCGATCCCTTATAACCTTGATCCCAAGGATGTGTCCCACTTCTTCCAAGTCCTTCATATCAAACTGTTTGGACAACCATACCCTTACGTCCGATAACACCTTGATATTGTTGCTAATCAACAAAATGTCATCTACGTATAGTACAAGAAATACCACTACATTTTCGTCACATCTCTTGTATACACAAGACTCATCCGGACTTTGAATAAATCCATAAGACTGAATTACCTCATCAAAGTGGATGTTCCAAGACCTCGAAGCTTGCTTCAATCCATAAATGGACCGATTAAGCTTACACACAAGATGCTCTTTGCCTTTAGCAATGAATCTCTCTGGTTGCTTCATATAGATGTTTTCCTCAAGACTTCCATTAAGGAAAGTTGTCTTGACATCCATCTGTCACACCTCATAATCCATATGAGCTGCAATGCATAAGAGAATTCGGATAGACCTGAGCATGGCTATCGGCGAAAAGGTCTCCTCATAATCGATACCCTCTTTCTGAGTATACCCCTTCGCAACAAGCCTTGCTTTGAAGGTCTCAACCTTCCCATCTATTCCTCTCTTTCTTTTGTAGATCCACTTGAATCCAATGGTTTTTATACCATCGGGTGGTTCCACTAGCTCCCAGACCTGATTTGAATCCATAGATTCAATCTCAGTATTCATTGCACTTTGCCAAGATGTTGCATCTATATCTTGGATTGCCTCGTCATATGTCCAGGGATCAGGTTCATGTTCGCCAGGGACCAAATCAGAAGATTCTCCCAAGAACATGAATCTATCAGGCTATCTCACAACCCTCCCACTACGATGAGGTATCACCTGTGTATCCTCTATGACACGCGGTGTAGTGACTTGTGGTATATCCTCTTGTACCGGTGGTACTGAAGAAGTGACTTCCCCTTTTAATTCCTCCAGAACAATTTTACTCTTAGGCTTGTGGCTCATCACATAGTCTTCCTCTAGAAATCTAGCGTTCGTGCTAACGATCACCTTCTGATCTTTAGGACTATAAAACAAGCCACCCTTCGTTCCTTTAGGATAGCCAATGAACATGCGTACTTTTGTACGAGGTTCCAACTTATCAGTATCTACCTTCAGTACATATGCTGGACTCCCCCAAATTCGAATATGTGTTAAACTAGGCTTTCGCCCAGTCCACAATTCTGTGAGAGTGGAAGGCACTGATTTAGATGGAACCAAGTTCAGTATGTACACCGCCGTATCTAGAGCATATTCCCAGAACGAATCTGGCAACTCAGAATAACTCATCATTGATCTAACCATCTTCATAAGAGTCTTATTCCTTCGCTCTGCTATATCGTTCTGTTGGGGTGTGCCAGGTGCAGACAATTGGGATTGAATCCCATCCTCTGATAAGTAATTCCTAAACTCTCCCAAGAGGTACTCGCCACCACAATCAGATCGTAGTGTCTTGATACTTTTACCTTGACGTTTCTCCACATCAGCCTTGAATTCTTTGAACTTGTCAAAGCATTCAGACTTGCGGTGCATCAAGTAAATGTATCCATATCTCGAATAATCGTCTATAAAAGAGATGAAATACTCAAAACCACCTCTAGCTTGGATAGACATAGGACCACACAAATCAGAATGAACCAATTCTAACATATCTTTGGCTCTATACCCCTTGGCCTTAAAAGACCTCTTGGTTATTTTACCCTCCAAGCAAGATTCACAGGTTGGAAAATCCTCCACCACTAATGAACCCAAAGGTCCATCAACTAACAACCTTTAAATTCTGCTTAGGTTAATATGACCAAGCCCAAGATGCCAAAGATATGTTTGGTTCATCTTCGAAGGTTCTTTTCTCTTATTGGAATTAGAAGATGAGTTATTAACTTCAATTTGCATCGCGGGAGGTTTTGGTTCAAGTGTGTATAGATTTCCTATCAATGCACCTGAACAGATAATGTCCCTATTCCTTTTATAGCAACTCTGTCATTAAAATAAATAGAATATCCATCCATAAATAATTTAGAAACTAAAATTAAATTCTTTCTAAATAAAGGTACATAAAGGCAATTCTTAAGAACCAAAACTTTATTTTTCTCAAAAGATAAATGAACGTCTCTCACTGCAATAGCCGCCACCTTTGTGGCATCGCCCAAGTACACGGTAATCTCCCCCTCAGCCAGTCGTCTGGTTTCCTGGAACCCCTACAAAGTATTGCAGACATGATCAGTGGCTCCCGTATCTACACACCAGGTGCCGGTAGATAACACCGCTAAACATGTTTCAACGACTAGACCAAAAGATATACCTTTGTTCTGCTTGCGGTTGGGGCAGTCCTTCTTCCAGTGTCCAGTCTGCTTACAAGTGAAGCACTTATCTTTCGGCTTCTTCACTCCTCCCTGAGTTCCTCCCACCACCTTTGTCCCAGTTTGTTTTTTCTTCTTCTTGCCTTTCGGCTTAAAAGTAGAAACCTTTTGGGTCACCATGGCATGTGCCTGAGCACTCTGACGAAATAGCCCCTTTACCACCTGGAGTTCTGTCAGAAGCTTCGCCAACGAAGACAACCTCTTGTTCATGTTGTAGTTCAGGCGAAACTGCTCAAAACTCCTAAGTAGAGACTGGAGTATGATATCGACCTGGGTTTTCCCATCGATCTCAGCTCCAAGGACCTCCAGCTCATTCAAATGAGCCATCATCTTGAGAACATGATCCCTTACGGGTGTTCCCTCGATCATGGTGGTCGTCATCAGGTTCCTCATGGCATCCTACCTTGCAGCCCGATTCTGGTGTCTGAAAAGCTCTTTGAGATTGAGCATCATGTCATAAGCAGTGGGCATGGCTTGATGCTGATGTTGTAGTACATTTGACATAGATGCCAAAATGTAACACCGCGCCATCTCATCGGCCTTTATCCACTTCTTATAACTCTCTTTCTCCTTTTCCCCATAATCTTCTGCAGGCTTAGGAGGGCACTCTTCGAGGAGTATATACTTGTATTCCTTAGCAGTCAAGACAATGTCTAGATTCCTCTTCCAATCAACATAGTTGGGTCCAGTAAATTTATTCTCTTTCAGTATCACAGCAAGCGGGTTGAAATTCATTTTGAAAGAAAACCTAAGAATCACATAGATCAAAACATTAGATTTCAAAAAATTATTGATTCCTCAAATAATAAAATTTTAAAATCAATCAACACCTCAAAACACCGAGAATATCGTATGCCACGATAGTGTGGACGTATACAAATTTTACATTTGTAAGAGGAGGTTTTACCCATTAATTTTACTATCTTGTCAATCTAACTTTTTGACAAGTAAAATTAATAGTTGGTTCCTCTTTAGCCCTACAAATAAAAGCAGTGACTCCGATGGGGAGGATACTTATATTTGTATCTAAGTGTTCACCATTACTCGGTACCAAGGTAATTATCTCGGGTTATGTGCCTTCCGATGGGGAAGTACACACGCTCATTAATAATTCCCTATAACCATATTCGACCTTGTGATCCCCAAACAAACTCATCCGATGGGGTGGAAGGCACTCAGAGCCGACGCGTAAGTTTGTTTGCATCACTTGTCAAATTGTAATGGAGCCTGTGGAAATTTATAAAAATATCCCTCTCCCACTTAGTAATTTGAAATTGAGGAATTTTCTAGTCTACGACATGCATATCAAACAATAAGCAATAAATATGAAAAATAAATTATTTTCCAACTATTATGACTTTTGTCTTCAATATGTCTCCCGTCACATCGCCTTCTCGTCCGCTCCTCCTACACCATGTATGAGCCATCCAGAGATCCGAGCCGAGACTAAAAACTATTTTAATTTACATCCATCGATCCTATACTCCACGAGGGAGTGTACATGAAATCTAGATCGAAAGTAAACTAAAATAGAAAGAGTGGCTAAACAATGTCGTATCTAATTTATAAAAAATTAAATACTAGCCTCGTCAACCCCGAGGATTCAACAAAATAAACATTTACACACATACAATCACATACACACATATGACCATAATAGTTGAATCCTATGCCTGCAACCAAAGTGTTAACCTACGCATATCCTACTATTATCCGACACATATAATATATGAAAAGTGCATAAAAATTAACTGAATCCTAAACACATAAAATCGGAAACCGTGACTCTGATACCACTTGTTGGGTTGAGTCTTCGAGTCCGTGACGGGAAACTTCGCTTCCCACTTCAACTCGGTCGCTTGTTCATGGCGATCCCTTCTATGTCCCCAGATAAAAAAAATTATCCTTGACAAGAGGGATTGCCCAAGAAACTTTTTCATCGTCGTGCTATTCGTTTAGAGTGGTCACTTGAACAAACTTGTTGTTCAAGCGACCAACCTCTATTCTACGAGTAGCCACGGAATAGACGATGTACGGATCGCCGACTTTTGTGTTTATGTTTGGGATCCAAGTATTATTTAGCCACAAAACAGAATATATCATGCACATAATTGAAAAACAAATATAAACATGATACAAGAGAAAATAAAGAATCGATATATCTCTCGATCTTCTATTGTATGACCTTCCTCCTTTCGGACGTCGTGTGGGCGACGATCTATCAAAAGTTGAAGCTCCTAGATCACCAATCTTCCTTCCTTGCTCGTTCCGAGCAAGAGGAAGAATAGAAACAAGATCCTTCTCCTTCCTTTAGCCAACCAACAAGCAACAAGCACCTTGCTTGCCGCCAGCCAACAAGGAGAAGGGAAACAATGGTTGCCGGCCAAAAGCTCCAAGGGAGGACCCTAAGCCTTGGTTCCACTGGCCAAGGAGAAGGAGAGGAGGGAGTTTGGATGCCGACCAAGGGCTGGAAAAGCTTCAATGGGCGCCGGCCACCAATGGAGAAAAAGAAGACAAGGAAAGTCTTTCATTATTTGGTGCCGCCAAGCCCAAACCCTAGCTCCAACTCCTTGCCGCCAACTCCAAGCCTCCCCTTGCTTCTTAATTCTCTTCCACGCCAACCCTAGCCTCTCCTTTTATAGAGTTAGGGATAAGCTTTGTTTTAATCTCCACCATTGGTTCTAGGGATTTAATCTCAACCGTCGGATTTAGAGATTTAATCTCAACCGTCGAATCTAGAGATTTAATCTCTACCTTTGGATCTAGAGTTTTGTTTCCATACATTGGATCTAATCTTCATGAGGTATTAATAGGCTACAATAGGGACCATGAGGAGGAGTTGGATCTTTGCCACCCAATGGATCAAGCCCACATAAAGTCTGATCCATTAATGATAATCCAATCCACTAAAGGATTATCATTGATCTACCTCACCAACCCCCATAATTTAATATGGGCTCCATATATTATTTGTACATTTTCTCCCCGTGTTTAAGATCTCGAATGTCCGTCGATTAATTAATTTACTGACCATTAATTAATCAACATCTAACTCCATGAGTAGTACCACTCAACCTTTTCATCATGCCGGACCAAGTCCACCTGCAGGGTTTACATGATGAACCTTATGAGCTCCTCAAGGGGACATCATCATTCTAATATATAGGACACGGTTTCCTCCTATAATCAACGACACACCATATAAATAATATCATTTCCCAACTTACCGAGCCTATCGATTTAATCTATAAATCTCACCCATTGGTAAATCAAAGAAATGAATACTAAGTATATGTGCCCGTTATTATATCAGGATTAAGGATATGTACAATATAATATCTGATGTCTGATTCAATTATGTAGTCAGCAATAAATCGAATCATCTCTAAGTCGGTCCTGCTCAATACACACAAAGTGTACTAGTGTGATTCTATGGTCAAGATAAACCAACACCAAATCACACTACAACCATACCAATGGTTTGTCCAAAGCCATCTCGGTTGTGAGCCTATACTTATACTTTACAAGGAGTCGATAACATGATCTTCCGTGTGACACCACACACCATGTTATCTACAATGTAATGTATTAGATAATATGCATAACCATAAAAATATTCAAACAATGATCATGTGATTCTTAATTCAAAATAAAGATTTTCATACAAAAGATAGACTTTTCAGTATACATCCCAACAACACCTATGCCTTCTAGCCACCTCTATTAATCTAATGCCTCTCGGATCCCTCGAGTGCGCGACTCTTCATCCTTCGTGTTAGCCTTCAGGTGCTTCCATCGACTATGTCATGCTAACCGGGTCCTTTACCAAGGTTCATTTGGACTTATGCCACCAAGACCCATGCTTGGACTTTACACTGTCAAAACCTCACCCCTGGACTTCCTTGCCAAAATCCATTTGGACTTATGTCGCCAAGACCCATGCTTGGACTTTACACCGCGAAACCTACACCCTTGGACTTTCACATTACCAAGATTCATTTGGACTTACGCCGCCAAGACCCATGCTTGGACTTTATGATTGCCAAAGTTCACTTGGACTTTACACCTCCAAGACTACACACTTGGACTTATGCTACCAAGACTATACCTTTGGACTTTACCATTACTAAGTACCTATAACTTGGACTTTCCTTGCCAAGACCATTCTTGGACTTTCCAATTGCCAAGACCATGCTTGGACTTTTCCATGCCAAGACCAAACTTGGACTTCCAAGGTTGATTGCTCCAACAATCTCCCCCAAATAATCTCCCCCATATAACTTTGGATATCCCAATAATCCACTAGTCATATGATCAACATATGGTCAAACCCTACTGTCAAACAATGATCAAACTCATTGTCAACCCATTGTCAAACATCAAAACACAACTTGAATCCCACTCGAGTTTGGCCAACATTGACCCGGGGCTTGTTGCACTAATACATCCAAGGATAGGAAAGGTTTGGGTCACAAACCTAAGTCCAAAGAAGTCATACCAAACTACCATAGTGCTCCATTTGACTATGAAACTAAATCTAGGTTTAGGAAAACTATGGTCATAAGAGAAGTCATCCCTAGTGCTGACCATGGTAGATGTCTAGTGGTTAAGGTTTCAAAAAAACCTAGGAAAGTCATTAACAAGGTTACAAGGAAAGTTATCCCTAGGGTTAATCTTGAGAAGACCAAAATGAACAAGACTTCCAAGCCTAGGAGGGTCATTAGGAAGGTAGTTAGGGAAGTCATCCCTAGCGAGTACCTAGTTAACCCAAGGAGGTCCAATAGATATTTGGTTCCTAGGAGCATAATCCCTTTACGCTAGATGGGTTTAGGGTGTGCCAATCTTGAATGGATAGGTAATAAATATAACCATGGTAAAGGTGACACTTTAAGACATTTTCGAAGTATTATAATATTTTGAAAATAAAATTAGAAATATATCCTAACAGATTTTAGGATGTGCCAATAGAAACTATGAAGTTTGAAAATTTGATCAAAATTGATACAATTAGGTTTTAGAGTTATGGTGTGCCAAGTTTGGGTCTTTGGCACATTTGAGGGAAAATTAGCATTATGTCAAAATGGACATAATCCTAGGAAATAGCAATTATACTTAAAACTTAGGTATTTCTATACCTTAATATTATAAAATTGACATACTTTGTTTTTCATATGTAATATCATGACATCATATTCCATATGATTATTTTAAATGTCATGATAATGCTTAGTTTAGTTTTATAATGACATGACATCATGCATCATTGACTATGCTTTAATTTATACAATCATTATATGCCATAATCATATTTCATGCATTAATATTAATAAATTTAAATTAAGGACAATGGCATGATTGAACTCCCAAGATAAGGGAATCAAATAAAGTTGTCTAGATAAAATGCATGAGACCCTAGATTAGGGAAGAACCTAAACCCACATTTCAAAAGGTCTATAAATTGATATGTGTGTGTATTTATACACCTTAGACACATGTGAGATGTTAGTTAAGTTCAAGGTGCTTAGATGTTACATCTAGGTGAACTCAAACTCATAATATGGCATTAAGGAATCATGAGGAAAGCTAATGTACAAGTCATGTATATCTAACCCATAGATCATGGTTCAATATAAGATTTTGAAAATATTTTAAAATTATTTTAGAAAACCTTTGTGAAGTCTATCTTTTGATAGCAATCACCATTGAGAATGTTGATACAAAGTTAGACAAAACATTGAAGGTTTCAATGGTTTTGAACTTTGTATCGATCTTATAAATTAATAGGTATTTTACTATAAAACTATTTTTTACCCATTGTATTTCATGGAAGTAATGTACGTATGAAGTTTCATAATTTTACAAATTACATATATTTACTTATGATTTTTCAAATTTCAATTCTAAAGTCTGATTTCTGTATTTATAGAAACTAGTCGACTGTTGCTTGGAGCAATCGATTGGTGGTGAGGCAGTCGATGAGTTGCTGACCTAGTCGATTGTTGATGTTGATTTCGACTGAACAAGATTTGTTTAGCCATTTATCAATAATTTTAGGCTATTCTAACATCCCTTAACCCTAGGATATACTTTGGAAAGCATTGGAATGGCGAAATAATCATTGAAAATGATTAGGAGAGTTATTTAGGGTGGAGAATTAAATTTTAAAAGAGGTTAAAGTTCAAATTTGAACTTTTACCTTTAATTTTGATTTTTTAAAGTTCCTATAGGCTTAGGATTTCTCCAAGGACAATGTTGGTGTAATGGTCAAGGGGAAGTAAGCCTTTATGGGGAGGTCATCCATCTTGGTATGATGGATAAATTTTGATTACAAAAAATGAGAAGTGACACTGCAAAAATACATCAAAATAGCAATGAAATTTGGCAACAAAAATAATTTGTTGCAAATCTACAACAAAATTTATGACAAATTCCAAATTTCGTCGCAAATTAGTAATGAAATTTGCAATAAAAATTTTTTTTGTTGCAAACTTATTTACATTTCCAACAAATTCATTTTCATCACAAATATCGTTGTAGTTTTGCAACAAAATTTTCAACGAATTATGAATTCCTTGCAAAAATTTACAACGAATTATGAATTCGTTGCAAAGATTTGCAACGAATTACATTTTCGTTCATTTTTGCAACAAATTACATTTTCATTGCAAAAAATCAAATTTGTCACAAAATTTTGCAACAAAATATAAATTCGTCGTAGAATTTTCAACAAATTCATAATTCATTGCAAAAATTTGCAACGAATTACATTTTCATTGCAAATTTTACAATGAATTGCATTTTTGCTGCAAATTTTTGCAACAAATTATGAATTTGTTACAAAAATTTACAACGAATTATATTTATGTTGTAAATTTTGCAATGAATTACATTTTTGTTGCAAATTTTCTGGTAATTTTGGCGATAAAATATTTTCATTGGATATTTTCAATTATTTGGCAAAGAAAATCAACGACGCGAATTATGAAATTTGCGACGAATTTGATATTCGTCGCTAATTTGGAAATGAATTTATTTTTCGTCGCTAATTTTGTGATGAAAAATAAATTTCATCGCAGAATTTTATGACAAAATATAAAATCATCACTAAATTTGCAACGATTTTATAATTCGTTGCAAAATTTGCGATAAATATAGCGACGAAAATTTTTTCATTTGTATTTTTAATAGGCGACGAATACTCTATTCGACGCCAATTTAGCAACGAATAGTGTATTCATCGCCAAATTGGTGACGAATCATGTATTCATCGCTAAATTGGCGATGAATAGAGTATTCGTCGCCAAATTGGCGACCAATCGAGTATTTGTCGCTAAATTGACGACGAATATTGCAACGAAATAGAACTCGTCGTCGATTTTCCCCTAATTATCACTCCCTTCTCGTTTCCTCAATCCCTCCTCACGCGCTCATCCCCGCTTGATCCGGTACGCTCGATCTTTCCATCGTTGGAGCAGTAGCATCGCTGCCGCAAGCTCGTGATAGCGACGGTTCTACTGCACGAGTTCGCGGCGTCGCTGTAGCGAGCTCGCGGCGTCACAGCCTCACGAGACCTGTTGCGAGGTCGCAGCGAGGTGTCGTGGCCTCGCGACAACTATCAGCTAGCAACTACCGCGGGCACATGTCGTAAGGGCATGACGATGCGGCGAGGGGGTTCATCGTCATCCTATGGGTGGTGCACCTGGGTGGTTCATGGCTGCCCCAGATAGAGTGTTTGTTCCAGGCTCCGCACGACCTAGTTGGGTCATTCATCCCTATCCCTGGATCACGCACAACTGTTGTGGCGACGCCGTCCCTCTGCATCATGTACTCGGTCACAGTAGAGTTAATATGTTATTTAAATTAAATCAGTAATGTGTAATATAAATACAAAACTAATGTTTTTTTTTTCTTAGGTTTGTCATACTTCGTCCTTCAGGTGATTCGTGTGCTTGTGAAGTCTTCAGCTGTGAGCTGATTCGTTGCTTCCACCAGGGCAGGTATATATATTGTATATTCACAAATTTATAGCATTATTATTTTATAATATATATAATTAATGTTTGATTTTAAGTAATTTTTTACTGTAAATATATAATATTTGTTCAATGTGTTATAGTTTGCAATTCAATATCATACAAAAGCACAATAAGCACTAGAAGAATTTATTTTGTGTATAAATTTATTGTTATATTAATATGGATGAAATATGAAAAAAAAAATAATTAATCCTTGATATAAATTTGGAAACAGGACAAATAGAGAAAGAAAGAAGTTGGATGTATAAAAAGAATTTACCAGAATGTCGTGGTTTAACGGATGAATTTATTATTGGGTTGGAATAATTTTTGAATTTTTCTAGTAGCAATGTTGAGTTTATGAATGAAAATAAATTAAGATATCCATGCAAAAAATATCATAATGGTAAATTTTTTCAGTGTGATAAAGTTCAAGAACATCTTTGTAGATTTGGATTTACTCCAAATTATTATAATTGGACATGTCATGGTGAATCATTCATGTCTGATGAAATGGTTGGATGAAACATACAAAGGACAGTTAGTGAAGATCAAAGATATTATGATCAATTCAATCAATATCAGAGGATGATAGTTGATGTAGTTGGTCATAATTTGAATACCGAATCAAACGCTGCAAGTTCTAGTTATCCTCAAACATTTGGACACATGTATACTAGTTATTCATCGTCGTTGGAGGAGGTAGAAGTAACTGATGTTCATGAAAATGTATACAATAATCATATCTCAAATTTCAAGAAGTGCTGAGAGCTACAAATGAACCCGTATGGTCTGGTTGTGACAGTCACACTAAATTATGTCTCACCATAAGATTGTTGAACGTTAAAGTTGAGCATAATGTGTTCGAAGATTGTTTTAATGATTTTGTTAAAGTTATTAGAGAATTATTGTCATGTGATCACATAATGCCAAATGATTTTTACAGTATGAAAAAACTTATGAAAGATTTAGGTCTTCCGGTGCAAAGAATTGATGTCTACAAAGATGGTTGTATGCTATATTAGGGAGATAATGTAGATTTAGAGACTTATAAATTCTGTAATCAATGTAGGTACAAGATTACCACGAGATCGAATCGTAATAAGCGATGTAAATCATTCAAACAAATGTTCTATTTGCCTTTAACTCCTAGATTACAAAGGGTGTATGCATCCAAGGTCACTGTTGAACACATGACTTGGCATGCAAATCATGAAACAGAGAAGGGGCTAATGTGTCATCCATCATATGCAGAGGCATGGAAAATTTTTGATAAAACATATCCTGAGTTTGCAAATGACACTCGAAACATCAGGTTGGGTCTATGTATTGATGGATTTGCTCCATTTGGTAAATCAGGAAGAACTTATTCTTACTGGCCAATTATCGTAACTCCATATAATCTTCCACTCGATATGTGTATGAAAACACCGTATATGTTTTTAACATTGATTGTGTCTGACCCTCAAAATCCCAAGAAATTAATAGATGTTTACATGTAACCACTGATTGTCGAGCTGAAACAACTATGGGATGAGGGTGTTTCTACATATGATGTTCATACTAATCAGATGTTCACAATGAGAGTTGTTCTTCTTTGGGCCATAAATGATTTTCCTGCTTATGGCATGTTATCGGGATGGAGTACCGCGGGGATTTTAGGATGTCCAATATGCATGGGAGATCAAAGTCATTCAAATTGAAACATGGAAAGAAACTGAGTTATTTTGATTGTCATAGATAATTTTTACCATCAAATCATAAATTCAGAAGAAATAAAGAAGAATTCACTAAGAATATAATTGAAAGAACACCTCCACCATTGAGATTCACCAGTTAATTCTTATGGCATAGAGTGCTTAACTTTCTATCTGTTGTTGAAGAACCAAATGTTACAACATATGACTATGGAATTATGCATAAATGGACTAAACGAAGTATATTTTGGGATTTACCGTATTGGCAGAGTAATTTGATTCATCACAATCTTGATGTAATGCATATTGAGAAGAATATTTTTGATAATCTGATAAATACAATGATGGATAGTACTGTAAAAATAAAAGATAATCTGAATGCAAGAAAAGATATGCGTCTTATCTGTAAATGACCTACCCTTGATGTTGATAAAAATAGTAGGGGACCAAAACCAAAAGCAGTTTATACATTGAATAAGAATCAGAGACAGATTGTTTGTGAATGGTTGAAATCATTGAGATTTCTTGATGGTTATGTCTCTAATTTTGGCAGATGCGTCGATTTGAAGGAATGCAAATTGATTGGTTTGAAAAGTCATGACTATCATATATTCATGGAAACACTAATTCCTATTGCTTTTAAGGAACTATCACCAAATTTTGTATGGGGTGCAATTATGGAATTAAGCATTTTTCTTCATGATATTTGCTCGACAGTATTGATTCATTCACACATGGAGACATTAGAGAGAGACATTCTGATCATTTTGTGTAACTTATAAAGAATATTTCTACCGGCATTTTTTGATTCCATAGAACATCTTTTGGTTCACTTGTCATATGACGCTAAAGTTGGAGGTCTTGTTCAATTTCGATGGTTGTCTCCGTTTGAAAGGTGAACTTTTTCTTTTTTTTTATCATCGTTAGTGCATTTGATCAAATTTAGTATAAATTAATTTCTAATACATTTTGTTTTATTACTATTATATTCCTCTATCACTTGAAAAAAAAAGTGAAAAATAAGGCTCATGTTGAGGCTTCTATTGTTAATGCATATATTGTGGAGGAAGTTATAACTTTTGAATAATATTATTTTGAACCTCATGTTCAATGCAAAAATCGAAGAGAAGGAAGAAATGATGAGGGTCCTATTGATCCCAATTTGAAGTCATTCTCAATTTTTAACTATCTTGGTCGACCGAGTGAATCTTGTACAAGTAGATACTTAACTGGTCAAGAGGAGCATACAAATATATTTTCTATCAATCGCCCGTATAACGTCGTATTTCGAGTGAGTATATAAATGTTACATTATATATTTCATATATCGTAAATTATTGTTCATGTTATATTTAATTTTATGGTAGGATTTTCCAAACCCTATATTCTGAGCTTCCGGAGCATGAGTTTGATCATTTATGCGATGAAGAATTTGCACCATGGTTTAAAAAATATATAAGTAGTCTATGATAATAAATTTGATAAATCTTAACTTTAACACATACTTATTTGGCTTTATGTTCTTGATAATCATGCTCACATTGAGCAAGACCTAGTAAAGCATCTGTCATAGGGTCCAAACTCAGTGGTGAAAGCTTGATCGACATATTTCTTAAACGGATATAATTTTCATACTCAAGAATATGGAACTAGAAAAGATACAATGAATAGTGGAGTTTGTGTTTATTCATCTAATGATGGAGGTGCAAGGAATGATTTTTATGGCTTGCTAGATGAAATTTTAGAGGTAATGTACCCATGCTCAGATTTGCGAGTTATTTTATTTATGTGTCATTGGCTTAACCCTATCAAAGGCATGAGGGTGCATCCATAGTTTTATTTGGTTGGAATAAATTACAAAAAATTATACAAGAGGTATGAACCATTTGTGTTAGCACAATAAGCGATTCAAGTATGTTATGCTTCATATCCTAGTCTAAGACGAGACAAAAGTGATTGGTGGGTTGTTTATAAAACAAAAGCACGTAAAAAAATTGAGGAACATTGGGAAGACATAGCATATCAACAAGATGAAGTTGTCAATACATTTCATATCGAAGAATATAATATTTCAGCGTTACGAGATCCCGACGGCGTAGTAATAGTCATTGATGCAAGTGAAATGAATGAGGATGAAGACAAGGAATTTAATTTAGACGATGACGATGATGATGACGATAACGATGACGATGATGATGACGATGATGATATCAAATAGACATATGACCAGGATAAAAATCACAATGCGGACTTTGCTTTATAATTATGGGTAACTTTTATTGAGTACCAATTGATGTTTCAATTTACTGTCTAATTATAAATTTCATATATTTGATATATTAATGAATTGTCTTTTTTTTGTAGGTTATCCAGTTGCTATGAATATGGTAATTTTTTCATATTGTTCATATTATAAATTCGATATGAAAATGTAATTCTTTTTTTTTACTGTCATATTCTTCTAATAATTATGATTGTTAGTTTCGACGTGGCGGTCATAGATGGAGTAGCAATGGAAGATCATAGTCTTCCTCTACTTCAGCCCCTGCACAGTCTGATGCTCTTACAGGAAACGTGCCCTCCACCTCTTCTCCAGTTGCAGGATCTTCTAGTTCTCAACAAATACCTACTAATGTATCTTATTCCCTAGTACAACAATCACTCGTTGAGAGGGAAGATACGCGAGAGTTGATATCTCTGCGCGGAGATTCGTAAGTATTCAAGTTTTAAATTATTTATGTGTTTAATAAAATATGTATTTTTATAAGTATCTAACATGGTTTGTTTTTATTTTATGTTAGATTTACAAATTCTGTACATGTTATTCACGAGGTGAATAAGATAGTGAATAACCATTGGGGCGGAGCTTCTATGACTTATACGAGCACGCCGGAAGAAATAAAAATTTTATGGTGGAATGAGTTCAAAGTAAGGTATTTAAATCATTTTGTATATAAAATTATAGTTAATATAATTAATTCAATTTTTTTCTACTGTAACGGTTATTTACTTAGGAGGAGAGTGAAACACTAGAGATTAGAAAGATTTTCAAGAAAAAGTATGGTGATCATATCAGAAACATACTCAATCATTCGAAAACCAGAAATAAAAAGTCACACTGTGTAACTAAGGAGAATTGGAATAAAATTATTCCATATTGAGGATATGAGGATAGCCAATGAAGGAGTGAGCAAAATAAGAAAAATCAACATTGTAATTTCGACACTATGTTTGCCACGTATGCGGGAGACTCAATCAATATCGATGAGCATAGACATCGATTGGTGAGTTTTTTCAAATCATAATTTTGTATTCTAATATTCACTAATTTATAAAATTATAACGATGTTTGTTTAGGCCCAAGAGACGGGGACTGAGTCATTATTTATAGACACTTTCACCCGTACATTCCAAAAGAAAGATAAGACGTGGAGCAGGGAGAGAGCTAGAATAATGAAGGTTTGTAATTTAAAAAATTTAAATTCTTATGTTAGTATTTAACTTTTTTCTTTCAAAACAGGAGAAATAGAATGAACTTACACAGAGAAATTCGAATGCAAGCGATGATGCAGTCGAATCTGAGCCTTCTGTTAACAATATCAATTTATGGCTCAAAGCAACTGGAGGGGCGAAAAGTGGAAGAATAATTGGACTCGGTTTTTTGAGTCAATCCTATAAAGTCTCTAGTGCTTCTTCTTCATCCTCCTCGGCATTAAGAGCATAAGTAAATCAATTAACCGAAGAGGATATTCATTTGAGGGCATTACTAGCACAAAAGGAAAATGAATCAAGACAAAGAGAACAGGAAATAAAAGAATTAAATAAACAGATGAATGAATTTTGGAGGCAACAGATGTTCATTATGCAACATCTTCAATTAATGTCTAGTTCAAGTCAACTTCCTCCTTCTTGATCTGGTCCTCCTCCTGATCCCTGTAATAATGACAATGATGATGTATTTTTTTATGATGATGGTGGTAACGATGGTGGTTACGTTTGAATTTATTTATTGTATTTAAATATTACTTGACTTATCACATACGATATTTATGTATTGTAAGTTATGTTTATGTTTGTTATGTATATATTGATTTGGTATTGAAGTTTCAAATGTGAATTAGTTTATATGGTTATTTGTGTTTTTTGTGTTTTTTGTAAAATAGGGAAAATAATATAATCTATCATAATTTTTTTTTAATTTTTAATTTCGTCACAGATTTGCAACGAAAAATCATTTCATCGCAGAATTGGCAACGAAAAAAAATTCGTTGCAAAAAATGAAGCACCAGTCGACTGGTATACTATCAGTCGATTAGGCAGTCGGCTAAAATAGGTTCTCTGACCATCTTCTGTTAGTTATATATGAGAGGTGTCCTAAGGCAATCGCCTTATGGTTGTACCATTTATATGATAAATGAAGATTCACTATTTGAGTATACATGTTTTCATGTATTTGATCATATCTTAAACTTATTTACTTAATGTCTACAATACGATTCACAGCATGAGAATTTGTGATTGGATCGCAACTAGTGAGTATCTCTACATGTGTAATTGTGATGTATTGGAATTATCCCTAGTCGATGAATTGATGAATTTAGACACCATCAATTCTGTCAAGACTAGCACGAGGTATACTCTTTGGTGTATCCAAGCAGCTGATTCTCACTGGCTGGAGATATTGTGATGTCCGGAGTTAATCGTAGATGCTAGTTATGGTAACTAGTTCATTGGAGTGACAAGTTGTAAGACTTTATATGGTTCTCTGCATATATGGATATGTCAATGAAGTTTTTATTGCAGCTTAAGTGCGATGTTCCTTTGACTTGCGGTATTCAAGTCATCTTGGTCATGAAGACTTATGCTTTGACATCTTAAGCAAGCATCTCTGAGGAGATGTGGACCCGGGATGATTGGGTATAAGTTGAAGTGGTCGAAGGTATTTGAATAGCCTATAAAGAATTCATCACTCCTTGCGAGGAGATGTATACCCATGGCCTATCGTCGGATTGTTACTAAAGTGTTTGGCCAAAGCATTACATGTTTAGAGTAAGGTACTCTTGGATACATGTGCAGTAACTAGAATTCGTAGGACGAGGAAATGATACTTAGGCTAGGTATGACGTAGTTAGCCTGGTGGGGACTGACATAATAGACCATGTCCTGAACCAAGTGAGTATAAGATGTGAGAAAGGAATGGGGCACGATTCATTATAGTTGCTGAAGGGTTTCAGAAATGGTTCTGGATCAACCGTTGATTTTTTGGTTAATTGGGGATCATAATGTACTACTATGTGCCACTCATGATCGTTCTATAATTAGTGGTTAATTATAGACGACCAACATAAATCGAGAACCTATTTGGTCACACGCACAACGAGCATAATCCAAAGGATTTAAAACAAGCTTGAGAATGAGATTCTCAGATCGAGAGAAACTAGGTTTGGTTGGACCAAACAAGGAGCGAGCATAAAATTGTTTCAGTCACAATGGAAGCATGGATGGGTCGAGTCTTATGAAGACATGATGGATGAACCAAATTGGTTTGGTTCTAATCTAATGGTGGAAAATAAACCAAAGGGGTTTGGTTTGTTTTTAAACGAATGAACCAAAGTTGGTTCGGTTTATTTTAACTTGAAATAGACCAACGCGGTTTGGTTTATTTAAACTTAAGTTATTGGAACGGGTTAACGTATTTTGGTTATGAACCACTAACCGTTAGGAGAATGTGTTCTCTATAAAAACACGGCTTAAGGGTTTTTCAAAGAGAATTAATTGGTTCAAGGGTTTTGGAAACCCTAGCCTCCTCTCCCTCTCTTCTCCTTGCCGCAACCTAAGGAAGTCGCCACGCCCAAGCTTGTGCCGCCGGCGTCCAGCTACTGTCGACCACCCTCTGGCGATCCTCCGGCAACCCTCCTTGGCTACAGTGACCAAGGACCAGCCGACCCTCTTCCTTTGGCCGACGCCAAGTCATCCACCAAGCTGTCCAGTTTTTGGACAGCTTGTTTCCTCCTTGTCGGAGCATCATTTGGACGGCATTTGGAGCTCCGATAGCAACTTCTTTACCGGGGATTAGATCTCCGGTAATCCTCATAGGTGGAGGACCAAGGATTCATCAATCGGTTGACGAATACCTCTCCGAAGAAGCGAGTTTTTGGGGACTCATTTTGCATCCGAATTTTGATTCGAATTGTGATCTCCTCTCGATCACATCATCTTTGACACGAGGCTAGTGACTCCTACGAAGATGAGGCTCGTAGCTTGACAAAGCAATCCCGACGGTACTCAGCATGGATACGGATAGAGGCAATTCTAGCGAGAGTTGCTCCGGTTGATGTCATTCCCACTGCACGTGATACGTCAGGTATAACTAGCATAATTTCCTTTTATTGCAAAATTTGAAACTGCGATTATGTCTACACATGTTGTACTATGCATGCGTGTGATGTGTGTGTTGTAATAAATTAGATTTATTGCTTTTTAATTCTTCCACTGTGCACATGTTTACGAAACATGTTCGAACACACACTCGCTGCGGTGCCGGAAATCCAACATTGGTATCAGAGCCCAGGTTGTGTTTTGATATAATCGTAAAATTATTTTGTGATAGTCATAATTGTATTTATAGAAATTTTCTACTTTTGTAAAGTTTATAAGTATTTATGCAAAATTTCTACTTTTGAAAAGTTTAGAAGTATTTATGGAAATTTTCTAATTTTGAAAAGTTTAGAAGTATTTATGGAAATCTTCTACTTTTGGAAAGTTTAGAAGTATTTAAGGAAATTAACACTTTCCATAAATAAAATATGTAATTAGATTTGGAAATTTGTTTCTTAATTTAATCATGATTTGATTTGGGAATCAAATCTAAAACATATTTTATTTCCATAAATATTTTTGACAATTTAGGAAATTTGTTTCCTAAATTAAATTTGACTTTCCTTAATTGAGACCTTCCATAAATAAAATATATGATTAGATTTGTAAATGTATTTCCTAATTTAATCATGATTTGATTTAGGGAATCAAATCTCAAACATATTTTATTTCCATAAATAGTTATGACATATAAGAAAATTTTTGTACATGCCATAATTGTATGCCATGTAATTGCATTAGATGCATATCATTATGCCATGTGTGACATGACATGTAGATGTATGGCATGTATGGCATGTCATGTAGATAATAGTTATTTGCATGCAAAAAGGATGAGACATTAAAACTCTTACACAATATTAAAGCTTACACCTTCCATTAATATGGTTAGAACCAGAGTTTTGTTTCTTGTTTGGGTTGTTGGACTCTCTCCAAGCCTGGCTCGAACCTGAACATGTTCAAACCATAGAATAGTTTAATACTAATATGGTAAGAGTCAGAGGTCAATCGTTAGCTTTGGTTGTTGGACTCTCTCCAAGCCGGGCTAATTGGTTGAATGCGCTCTAACCATACTAAAACTATTTCTCGATTAATGGGTTGGCTTTAACCTGAAGCATCGGCTTGTTGGACTCTCTCCAAGGTTGATGTGAAGGGAGGTGAAGTTGGGTGCTATGCATATGATGCATACTTGTTAATGAGTTAAGAACCCGATATATGTGTGAACATTCAATTAGTTGATAGCACATTGTTATAGTTGCATATATGTGATATGCAATCAGTATACTTGATACCTACCATTGTAGCTATGAATGGCTTATTGGACTCTCTCCAAGGTTGTTCAAATCTATATTGAATATCAGGCCATTCGGAGATGGACCTACAATCTCCCGAAGTAATTTTGGGGTTTTAAAATTCGAAAAATGAATGGGATTTGTAAATGTTTGTTGATGCATTTTTTTTATCTTTCTCATATATGCTCAATTTTGCATTTCTAAGTTAATCGCTTGATCATAATGTCTTTGAATTTGCGCTCTATTTTGGATTCGAATAAATTGACTGGGTCAAACTTCTTGGACTGACTTAGAAACTTGAGAATTGTTCTCAAGGCTAAAAAGCTTGCATAGTCCTCGAAGCGCCTCTTCTCGTCCATCATAGTGATGACACAACTCGATCTGGATCAATTGTTGGCCTATCAGAAACATGTGAGTGATTCTGAACTAGTGAGTTGCATCATTCTAGCCGTGATGGTACCCGAGCTACAGAAGCACCATGAGCATATGGATGCTCATACCATAGTCTTTCATCTTTATGAGTTGTTTGATGAGCAAGTGAGATTTGAAAGGTTCGAAGTCTCCAAGCTCCTCTTCACCTTTGAGATGCAAGAAGGTTCATCTGCGGTACTGCTCAACATGATGAAGACTGTTGAGCCTTCTGTGAAGCATGAGCAGGGGACAATACTATTAGTTGATTCCTCGAAGAAAGATTCTAAGAGGAAGAAGAAAAAGGCTATGAAGGCAGAACCAGCACAAAAGGGCACTTGCCATCATTGTGGCAAGGAGGGCCACTGGCGAAGAAACTGCAAGATTTATCTTGAGTCCGTGAAGAAGAAGGCATCCGATGCCCCATCCTCTTCAGGTATCTTCGTTATTGATTGTCATTCTATTTCCTTAGACACTTGGGTTTTGGATACTGGGTGTGGCTCACATATATGTATTGACATACAGGGGCTAAGGAATATAAGAAGACTCATAAGAGGGGAGTCAAATTTGCGAGTTGGCAATGGAGCAAAGGTTGTTGCGTTCGCCATCGGAACTTATTTGCTGAAGCTCCCTAGTAGACTAGTCTTAGAACTGGACAATTGCTATTATGTTCCTTCTCTAATAAAGAACATTGTTTCTATTTCCTGCTTAATTAGAAATGATTACCATTTGACATTTAGTAACAATTGTTGTTATATAACTTTGAATGGCGTACTTTATGAGACTAAAACTTTTAGCAATGGTATTTATACGTTGGACGTATCCATTGACATTTTCAATATCGAAGCGAGCAACAAGCGTGCTTGAAAGGATAATCAATTAGACTTCTATATGTGTCATTGTCGTCTTGGCCATGCAAGGAAGAAACGCATGTCCGAATTACATCGATGTGGAATTCTGGAATCGTTTGAATTAGATTCATACGATACATGCGAATCATGCTTAAAATGCAAGATGACTAAGTAACCTTTTATGGGAAAAGGTGAACTGGTGGGAGAATTGCTTGGTCTAATACATACTGATGTATTGGACCTATGTCAACTCAAGCTCTAGGAGGCTATAGCTACTTCATTACCTTCACCGATGATCACTCACGGTTTGGGTATGTGTTCTTGATGAAACACAAGTCTGAAGCCTTTGAAAGGTTCAAAGAATTTAGAAATGAAGTAGAGAAACAACATGACAAAAATATTAAAATACTTCGATCGTATCGAGGTGGTGAATACTTGAGTCAAGAGTTCCTAGATTATCAAAGGGACAATGGTATATTTGTTGGGTTTCCGGCACCGCGGCGAGTGTGTGTTCGAACATGTTTCGTAAATATATGCACAGCGAAAGAAATAAAAAATAATAAATCTAATTTATTACAACACACACACCACACGCATGCATAGTACAACATGTGTAGACATAACCGTAGTTTCAAATTTTGCAATAAAAGGAAATTTATTCTACGTATACCTGATGTATCATGTGTAGCGGGAAAGACATCAACCGGAGTGACCCTTGCTAGAATCGCCTCGATCTGTATCCACGCCGAATATCTTCGGGATGACTTCACAAAGTCACGAGCCTCGTCTTCATACGAGTCACTAGCCTCATGTCGAAGATGATGTGATCGAGAGAAGATCACAATCCAAATCAAAATTCGGATTCAAAACGAGTCCTCAAAAACTTACTTCTCCGGAGAGGTATTCGCCCACCGTTTGACGAATCCTTCATTCTCCACCTATGAGGATTACCAGAGATCGAATCCCCGACAAGGAAGCCACTGTCGGAGCTCCAAATGTCGTCCAAACGACGCTCCGACAAGAAGGAAACAAGCTGTCCAGAAAACTGGACAGCTTTGGTGGAGGATTAGCGCCGGCCAAATAAGGAAGCTAGATGCTCACCTTGTCGCCGGAACCAAGGAAGATCACTGGAGGGTTGCCGAAGGATCGCCGATTGAATCTTGGACGCCGACAACAACTTGGACGGCAGCACAAGAGGTGGGCGGCGGCTAGGGTTTGGGCGCCGACCACAAGAGGAGAAGAGGGAGGGGGCGACAACTTTGGATTAGGGCTCTCATTAAACCCTTGAGCCCTATTTTATAGAGAACAAATTCTCCTAATGGTTATTGGTTCATAACCAAAATCCGTTAACCCGCTCCATTAATTTAAGTTAAAATAAACCAAACTGATTTGGTCTATTTTAAGTTAAAACGAATCGAACCAACTTTTGGTTCATTCGTTTAAAACAAACCAACCCCCTTTGGTTTATTCTCCACCATTGGATTAGAACCAAATCAATTTGGTTCATCCATCATGTCTTCATAAGACACGGCCCATCCACGCTTCTATTGCGACTGAAATGATTTTATGCTCGCTCCTTGTTTGGTCCAACCAAACCTAGTCTCTCTCGGTCTGAGAATCTCATTCTCAAGCTCGTTTTAAATCCTTTGGATTACGCTCGTTGTGCGTGTGACCAAATAGGTTCTCAGTTTATGTTGGCCATCTATAATTAACCATTAATTATAGAACGATCATGAGTGGCATCTAGTAGTACATCATGATCCCCAATTAATCGAAAAGATCAACGGTTGATCCAGAACTATTTCTAAAATCCTTCAGCAGCTACAATGAATCGTGCCCCATTCCTTTCACTCATCTTATACCCACTTGGTTCAGGACATGGTCTATAGTGTCAGTCCCCACTAGGTTGACTATGTCACACCTAGCCCAAGTATCATTTCCTCATCCTACGGATTCTAGTTACTGCACATGTATCCAAGAGTACCTTACTCTAAACATGTAATGCTTTGGCCAAAGACTTTAGTAACAATCCGACGAGAGGCCATGGGTATACATCTTCTCGCAAGGAGTGGTGAATCCTTTATAGGCTATTCAAACACCTTCGATTACTTCGACTTATACCCAATCATCCCGGGTCCACATCTCCTCAGAGATGCTTGCTTAAGATGTCAAAGCATAAGTCTTCATGACCAAGATGACTTGAATACCGCAAGTCAAAGGAACATCGCACTTAAGTTGCAGTAAAAACTTCATTGACATATCCATATATGCAGAGAACCATATGAAGTCTTACAGCTGGTCACTCC
This sequence comes from Wurfbainia villosa, assembly GCA_025175895.1. Taxonomy (NCBI): domain Eukaryota; kingdom Viridiplantae; phylum Streptophyta; class Magnoliopsida; order Zingiberales; family Zingiberaceae; genus Wurfbainia; species Wurfbainia villosa. The sequence continues at coordinate 18,599,273 of CM046004.1, read as the reverse complement.
AATGAACTAGTTACCATAACTAGCATCCACGATTAACTCCGGACATCACAATGTCTCCAGCCAGTGAGAATCAGCTGCTTGGATACACTAAGGAGTATATCTCACGCTAGTCTCCACAGAATTGATGGTGTCTAAATCCATTAATTCATCGACTAGGGATAATTTCGATACATCACAATGACACATGTAGAGATACTCACTAGTTGTGATCCAATCACAAATTCTCTCATGCTGTGAATCGTATCGTGGATATTCAGTAAATGAGTTTAAGATCTAATCAAATACATGAAAACATGTATACTCAAATAGTGAATCTTCATTTATCATATAAATGATTCAAACATAAGGCGATTTCCTTAGGACATCTCTCATATATTACTAACAATATAGTCTCAATGGACTCTGCCATATACACCGCAGCATAATGGTGTATCTGAGAGGTGTAACCGGACCTTGTTGGACATGGTCAGGTCGATGATAAATCATGCGATTCTTCCCAAGTCCTTTTGGGGCTATGCACTTCAGATAGCTATTTACTTGCTAAACAGAATGTCAACCAAGGTAGTCTCAACTACTCCATATGAGATATGGAATAGTAAGAAACCTCATTTATCTTACTTGAAGATATGGGATTGTCCTGCTTATGTGAAGCAGACTGTATCAGAAAAATTGGATGCTAAGTCTGATAAATGTCTATTTATTAGGGACCCTAAGGAAACAAGGGGTTACCAATTCTATCATCCTGTGGAACAAAAGATGTTTGTTTCAAGGCATGCTGTGTTTCTAGAGAAAGAGTTTCTCTTGCAAGAAAATAGTGGAAGTGTCGTTGAGCTTGAGGAGGCTCGAGAGACTTCAATAGACATTGATGAGATACCTGGTGAAGCACCACAACCGATAACTCATAGTGATGAGCTATCAGCTGGACCTATTGTGACACCACATCTTCGTAGATATGGTAGAACACGCAACATTCCTGAGAGATATGGATTTCTCATAAGTGAATCGAACGATGTGTTACTTATTGATGATGAGAAGCCTATCAGTTATGAAGAAGTTCTGAAAAGTTCAGAAAGAGATAAATGGCTTAACACCATGAAGTCGGAAATGGATTCCATGTATGAAAATCAAGTTTGGAGCTTGGTTGACCCACCTGAAGGCATAAAGCCTATAAAGTACAAGTGGGTTTTCAAGAAGAAAATCGACATGGATGGTAATGTGATTACCTATAAGGCTAGACTAGTGGCGAAAGGGTATCGTCAAAAACAAGATGTTGATTATGATGAGACCTATTCACCTATTGCTATGCTTAAATCCATTCGGAAGCTCCTGCCCATAACTGCTCATTATGATTATAAGATATGACAGATGGATGTGAAAATAGCTTTCCTCAATGGAAACCTACTCGAGGACGTGTATATGATACAGCCTGAGGATTTCACATCAGTTGATAAAACCAAGGTATGCAAACTGCGATGGTCCATATATGCACTGAAGCAAGCATCCAGGAGCTGGAATATCCATTTTGATAAGACAATCAAAAAGTTTGATTTCTCACAAAATTCGGACGAACCTTGTGTGTACAAGAAGGTTAGTGGGAGTGCAGTTGTGTTCCTAGTATTGTATGTCGATGACATATTACTTATAGGAAATGATGTTTTTGTCTTACAGTCAGTTAAAATTTTGTTATCCAAGACTTTCTCCATGAAAGACCTGGGAGAAGCAACCTACATCCTCGGGATTAAGATATATAGGGATAGATCAAATCGGTTGCTTGGTCTTTCGCAGTCCACATATATTGTAAGATACCGGGAAAATAATAATAATGTTTGTTAATTAGGAAAATACCCTATGAAATTTTCCAAGAGTTTTTAGAAATTTTTCCTAGGCTTTAATGGAAATTTCTATGGCAATTTACGGAGAAAGATTTAATAGGCATATAAGATTGGACCCAACCTGAATTATTGGACCCGGCCCATTTTAATTGGACCCGACCACTTCATTCGTGTAACGCACAGTCGCTCTCTATCGTCGCCTTAAATCCCGACGTTTCTCCTTTTCCCATCCGCGATCTCATTTCTCCTACGCGAGCTTTCTTCCTCTCCGAAACATAGGGCGGTCGAGTGCTCTTCCCTTTCCTCGCGGCGAACGGCGGCGACGGATGGACCAACCACAACGGGATCTGCGGACGAGCGAGAGCAGAGAGCAAGGAGGAGCAAAGGGCGAGAGAGTGGTGGGGGAGCTTGAATCTGCGACGTTCCGATGGTGAGCTATCGATTTTGGGGTTTTTCTGCCGATGTCGCCGGAGCAAGGTAAGGGCACAGCTCTTTGTAGGTTTCAATCGATCCCTTCAATAGAGCTTGCTATTTCTCATGCGAGCAGCACGATGATGCTATCACTGCGGTTGGTTGTTCTGGCCGGAGGTGAAGTTGTGGTCGGCGAATAGAGCAGTTGGGGAGTACCGCCGGTGAAGTTTCAATTGCAAGTATATCACCCAATTTCCCCTTTTCTCTTCTATCCATTTCATTTCTGGCAATTGTAGGTGTCGGATCTTGGGTTGAATGGGTTGGTGGCAGTGTGTAAGAGAGGGGTGGATCGAGTTTGAGGTAAGGGGGTATTGATCAATGATTTTGTCATGTTGTTATGCTGCAACAGGGGTTGCTCATGGTGATTTTGGCTGTGGGATGTGGTATGTTGTTTTGTTTGGGATGGTTGTAATTGTTATACTATATGAATGGACCGTGAGTTAAGGAGTTGGTGGTATGTGATCAGTTTTTTATGTTAATCTGATATGGATTGTTTTGTTTTGTTGATGGTGGATTTGTGGGTGGAATTGGTTGTGGAATCATTGGAATTCAGCTATGGATGGATTAGGTTAGTTGTGAGTGATTTAACTTGTAGATCTGGATTGGTTGATGTAATGGCTGTGAACAGGGGTGTTTTGTGGTTGTGTTGTTATGTTCAGCATGAATGAATGTCGATCTGGGAATGGCTCTGTCGTGGTGGTAAAAAGGGGATGCGAATGGTTGGATGTGATATCTCTACTTGAGATCAAGAAGTCGTGCAAGTGTAGATAAGGTTGGTAAGTTCATATATGGGTGGTTATAAATGCATAATAAGTTGTTAAGTGGCCTAATGGTTGATAGGGATTAATGTGGAGGATTGATTAGGTTAATTGGAAAACTAGATCAATCTAGTTGATTAGAATACGAAGTCGATGTAAGATTCGATTTGATCCTTCATTGTGTGTGTGCACTTAACCATAATATTTGATATATACAGGACGTGGATACGAGACAGGTCCGTGGGCGTGAGGGTTTTATTATTACGAGCATTACAGCAGATGGGTAATTTCCTACCCTGGTCAGGTAGTTGTAGTTGCATTCAGTTTTAGATATAGATATGATCATCTTATATGTTCATATTATCTTGACCCTGCTCTTATTTATCCTTATGCTTGATACTTGTCGTTGGCTATATATACTCAAATGTTGATATCACATTTTCCTTTATCATGATTTAGGAGTTATAGATGTGATGTAAGTAGATCTATAAATATTTAGTAGGGTGTAGATGTTAGAGTACGGATGATGACCTGATTTGTAAATAAGGAAAAAGGTCATCCATGGGTAGGTAATGCACTAAATGTAGGATTTATTCCAATACCCATATGTTGCATACTTATTACCAATCATGTGTTGTGTAATGGTCAGGTGAATCGTGATTAGTATATCGCTACGGACCGGTGGTCCTAGCTTGTTATGATCAATTGAGTACGACTCTCTATAGGATAGAGAGTGCGTCGATCAGTTGAGTATGACTCTCTATAGGATAGAGAGTCCGTCGATCAGTTGAGTACGACTCTCTACAGGATAGAGAGTGTATTGATCAGATGGGTATGACTCTCTGTTTAACATAGAGTCTGTGGTAGATGTCTATATGTGTGACAGTACATTCATGTCATTTGCATGCATTCTGATAACATAGTCTCCCTTAGGGTTGAGAGAGTCGTCAGTCATCCTGCCTCCCAAGTTATTCCTCGAGGAGTAACTGGTGTGAGGGCAGAGCATTTGTTGTGTCGCACTCTACCACTATAGACGGTGGTAGTTGGAGTTGCGTGCAGCTGTCATGGGTGCGTGGCACTTGACCACTCATAGGTAGTGTCAGTCGGAGTAGCCAGCAGCAGGGACCCCCGTTGTGTAGCGAGCTCTTTACGCTCATATGCTACTTGATTATACTGCCCACTCTGTCACTCTAGAGCAGTGGTTGTTGTTGAGTTGGGACAGTTATCATGTCGTGTCACCTAGGCCACACTGGGGTCATGGTTGCAAGTAGGGGTGCACAGGCATGACCATGCATGCTGCATTGCCGTATCATATGCCATTTTGCATATTGCTATATATATATATATATATATATATATATACACACATAGATGATGGTGATTAGTATACATACTGATGCAGTCTATGTATACTCACTTTGATGATGCATTTGTATGTACTATGATTGTTGCATTTGTTTGTACATATTCATACATGCTATTGCATTTTCTGTATGGTAGTAGGTCGGGTACCTGTATACTTGTGGGTCGGTCACTGTGATACCCTCGACCCGTATCATGATGTAGTGTGAGTTAGTATTACTCCTCATACCTTATGTTGTGGATATATGCCCAGGTTGGACGAGTGTAGAGTAGCTAACTGTCAGGTATGTCAGCATCTTTTGTTATTCAGTTTGTTTAGTGGTATGCATGTATGTATATTTATTATGCTGATATATACTTGTCATACCTGTAGATCATACTATTGAATTACATGTGATATTGATATATTTACATATTCTATCTTATTACCTGCTAAGTTATACTCACCACCATGGACCCTGGGTTTTTCTGTCGCCTAGGGAACAGGTAGAAGTCTTCATGACGGCTTGGAGCATCACTGGCTGGCATCGTCTCATCTCAACTCCAAGGGTCCGAGCTTTTGGGATTTATCGTTGATGTTTCGATGTCTTTGGTTTTTATGTGATGATTTGTAGTCTGTGATACTATTTTTCTTGTACCTTTCTTTTCTGGTTTTGTTATGGTGTTTCTTAGTTTTGGTGTTAGTCATACCGGTATGCATGTGTGTGGGATTGTATTGTTGATGTGTTGTTTTCGCTGTGTTTTGTTGTGTTATTATAGTTACATTTATATATATATATATGTTATTGTTATTGTGGGCCCAAGGGCCTTGTATTAACACGATATGTTGCCACGTACAGGGGAGATGTCGTCTATTTGCTTTTCGGCACGACATACTCTCGGGGCGTGACAACTTTATTGGTATCAGAGCCCTAGGTTCTGCGATGCCATACAATGTTATTTTTGTGTCGAGTCTTGGATTCTCGTGAGTTGATTTGTTTCGGTTTTGGTTTTCTGAGATGAGACTGACAGCGGCCTGAGCTCCAAGCAGCACGAAGTAAGTATTCCTGATGACTTATTTTCTAGTTGGATACCTATCTGGACTTGATTAACAAGTGTATACAGTTAGAGTTATTATACCTGTACAGACTCGTAGTAGAAGTCGCCCACCGTGGCGACCAATCAGAGTTGTCGTTAGGGTTTATACTCCTGGTTTTGTTGGCTATGCATTTAGTATATATAACAGGGAATAACCTATAGTATGTTGGTTATTATTCGTAATCGTGGTTTGAGTTGACCATGGGCACGACTTATTGAGTCTGTGAGCCTTGAACCTGTGTTGAAAAGGTGAATTTTCTTTGAGAGCCGACTGATATCGAGTCAGAAAGAAAGGGTCAAGTCGTCACATTTCTTGTGAAAATCAAAGACTACAGTTTTAGGGATTTTCACTGATTATGCTAGTCTGATCACTACCCGTGGGGTAATGTGTTGGTGCAGTGAGGCACCGAAATCGAACCTGTGTTTTGATTATAGCAAAGACACAAAAGTTAAGTCTATTTTGTTTTCTCACGAGCTGAATCGAGTGTGCAGAAGATTGATATAGCTGGAGCTGAAGGCTAGCGACACCCGGAAGAAGCCGCGGTGGTCGGGCGATACTCGAGTTACTTCGGAGGGAGCCGAAGGAATCGAGTGGAAGGCCGGAAGCAAAAGCGACACGTAAGTATCGAGGTAAGCTCGTGTGTGCGAGAGTAAGTAAGGTCGTATCCTCTTTACGGGGATGATCTTAAGCGTAGATCCGACCAAAGACTTCTTATAGATGGTCTAGGTCGAGATCGGATGGTCGACGACCATCGAAATTATGTTTTTGTTGTGCTAACTTTGACTTGCAGCAAGCATCACGATCGCGCTAGCTTGGAGGACTCGATCGCCACAAGCATCTAATCGCTGAAGGTCAACAATCGTCGATGCTACCATCGATCGATGATGGCCATCGATCGTGATGGTCAATGATCAGATTCGAGGAGTCAAGGATTATCACCAAATTTCAAGGGAAGATGTGCTCAAATTTGATTGGCTAGGGTTCCTCTCGAAAAGGGGCTCAAAGGCTATAAAAGGAGGGCCAAACCTAGGGTTTCATCAACATTTTCTAAGCCTCCAAAAAGTCTCCGCAAAGCTACAATTCTCCGACAACGAAGTCCTTCCTTCCGACATCTAGGTTTAATTTTTCTTATTTGTCTTTGTACGTCGGTATTATTTTGTTATCAGTTGTTCATCTACTTTTCGGAGCTTTTATCGTATACGAGGAGAGGGGGAGTGTCCCTCTACCTTAAAGTTTTTTTGTATCGATTAACTCCTACCTCCAACGAGGAGGAGTTCCTTTAGTGCTTCTGCCCTCCGTACGTGGTCAAGGACCACTAGGGCCTTGGAGTAGTAGCCTTCGGCTACGAACCAAGTAAAACCCTTGTGTCGATTGTCTCTTTTATTTTATATTTACATTTCCGCTGCAATTAATTTATTATCTCTCGAGTTTTAACGAACGAAAGAAAAAGAAAAGGTTTTTCGCTATTCACCCCCCCCCCCTCTAGCGAACCGCATCGATCCAACATAATGGACTAGGTGTGTATATTATTATTGCTATCGCAAGGGGAAGGCTAGTTTACGGTGTTTCATACAGATTTTTATCCCTAAGTTGTTCGTACTAGGTTTGGGTTGTATAACTTTGAAGGTACTTTTGAGTACTTAACTTGTGTTATACAGAGAAGGTAGAGTTATTTGCATATCATTATCAGGATCAAGCCGGTATTTGGTGGTAAATGCAAAAAATAATCTTCAGGGTATAATATATCACTTGATCATAGTTTAGTGATGTTGAAAGAGAGTATTTCCCCGCGTCACTTTCAGTGACACATTGTAGGAAATTCTTGAGCTTCAAGAAGGGTGATCGTCGATAACGGGAATACCATGCAGAGTCATTATACTTGTAGAGTTTACGCTCACCTAATAGCTCGAGAATGTGTACGAATGTTTTAAGCCACCCACGGTTGTTGGCTTACTGTTGGATTAAGATGATTGGATCTTCTATCAGATCCTGCCAGAAGACATTGGATTGAGTCAGAAGTTTAGAAATGACTCCGTACAAGTGTTTAGAAGATGAAGGTCGGTAAGCAGACATTGCAAGTCAGATGTTGGAATAAGAAGCCTCCGAATGTTAGACAAAAGGAGTAAGATCTGAGTCATAGGCCATGAGCTACTAGTGGAGAGTTTTTTCGATTATAGAAGACCCACTGCAGATCGTCAAAACTATCTGATGCTATCAGCGAAATTAGAACAAAGACTCCGGGTTATGTGCATGTAGTGCGGATCACGAAGACATGCGAAGTCAGATTATCTGTTGGATTAGTTCATCTTTTGCTATTGTAAGCAACCAGTACATTTGAGGAGGTATACTTTGAAGACTCAATTAAAGACTATCAATGGTGTTCCGGGAGGATTATGCACCATCTCGACAGTAGGGATCAGCACAGAAGATTGGGTTATCTCATCAGCAGCGACTTACTACCTCAGGCGTGGTTGGATTTCCATGATACTTCCCTTCAAGGAAAGTGATTTATGCGGTAGTATCAGCAGAAGACATCATAGAAGACTCATGCAGACAACAACAAGAGTTACCCGCGAGATGTGGATTGGCTTTGTGCAGAGGAGAGAGTCTACGACGATGGTCGTATCTATTTGGTATTCTATAGTTGTAGCTCATAGGATTAAGTGATGGGATCATATGATTTAGGAAAATCCCCCGATTATTCGTCGTAAAAATGTGACCGCTTTATCATGGACTATTGGATCTGATCTTTTTCTCTTCAGAGAAAGGCCGAGACCTGCGTGGAGCCTTTGGATCGGATCAACAGATAATTGATCGTATAGGGTATTACTCTAGTTTACCCTCTAGGTTAATATATTGGGAGATACTTGTAGGTTACAGGTATCCTTGTCTAGAACATTTTTAGTTCTGATTAGAAGGGTTCCTTTACATCGACTTGTGGGTCGGTGGTATCTCTACCGTCAGGTGAGGTGGGGATCAACAATTAAAAAGTCAAGGGTTGCCCTTAGACTCTGATAGACATATCCTTACGGATGGTCAAATTGTTGAGATCATGGTATGATTATGTCTCTAAGATGTGAGAATAATCCGAGAGTAGTCGGATGTAGTTTTGGATGAACTCCTAGGCTTGCCACTACATAGGCAAGTGGAGTAGGCGATCAGAGTGATTTCAAAGATAGTGTCGATATTGAATACATTATACGAATGATAATTTTGTTGGTATCAACATTGCTAAACACTATAGAAATTGGAAGAACATAAGTTGCGATTATAGAAGATGTTGGATGGGATATTTATCTGTCCCAGTACTTCTTCTTGAGAAGATCTGGAACTCTGTGTTGAAAGAGAGATGGACCTTTGAGATTATGCATTGATTATCGATGATAGAATGTGATAGTTGTTAAAAGTGAATATCCTCCATTATGGATAGATGATCTGTTTAGATCTGCAAAGGACACCTGTGTATACTCTAGGGTTGATTTACGACTGGAGTAATAATATTGTAGTGACATGATGTCATACAATTATCATTGTCGTTGTGATGATTGATATATCATCAGTGAAGAGTAAAGAGGATGCAGGTGTGTAGAGACAATAATTTCATACTTAGTATGAATTCTATGAGTTTTGACTAAGTTTTTAGACTAATTAACGATTTAATCACCACTGGATTTGAGAATCATGTATCCTGGACACGATTGGATCAGTTATGATTGTTAGAGTTGCGCAACTTGGCCACTGTTGATGGCAGTAGTTGGGGTTGCGCACTCGACCACCGTAGATGGTGGTTTGCCTTGTATGGTTTGGTTAGTACTATAGATGTGGATAGGATGTTTTAGCATTACTATACCACGGACTTGTTTGACAAAGGTGATGATGGAAATCATTTAGTCGGAAGTTGGTGAAACCAGTTTACAGGACCTAGATGGCGGTTAACTTTTACACGAGTATTAGTTAATCCTTCTGGGGTGGATAAAAGGATGTTGTACGCAAATGCATCATTTCAGGGATCGAAGCGATTCCGATGCAGTTGAATCAGGCGTATCTTATGCTTACATCAGTTAAGAAACTACAAGATAAATTGTCATACGTATGACATGAACTTAGCAGTATTATCTTGTGTAGTAGTGATATGGGGAAAAAGTGCTCATGGAGTTTTGATTAGCTACTGGATAGCTACTATAGAGTTGCTGGAACACGGACAGTTGCAACAAGGGAGATTGGTCGCTATAGTCTCCCATGCACTTACAGAGTATGTGGTGGAGTGGATTTTGAATGGTTGATGGACTTCTCTTTTGAGAAGATAATTCCTCGTCTCTGATAAGGATAGTGTGTTCCGGACATACATCCAGTTAAGGAAGAGTTGCTACAGAAAGTACATCATTAGAGATTTGCTATTCACCCTGGTGGTACTCGGATGTACCGAGATTTAAAACGTTGATACGGGTAGAACGGTATAAAGAGAGATATAGCAGATTTTGCTGCTCGATGTTTAGTATGCCAGTAGGTGAAGGCTGAACAACAGAAACTCACTGGGTTGCTCTAGGAAATTTTGATTTCAGAATGGAAGTGGGAGCATATCACAATGGATTTTCATTGCGGGATTACCTAGAACCCATAAAGGACATGATGCGATTTGGGTGATCGTGGATCGACTAACCAAATCAGCTCACTTTCCTTCCTATTCGTGGGATGGACTCATTGGATCGTCTAGTAGAGTTGTACTGTCAAGAGATTATCATATTGCACGGAGTGCCTTTGGGTATTATATCTAATAGAGATCCGTGATTTACCTCGCGATTTTAGCGGAGTCTGCATTAGACTATGGGCACAGAGCTTCAGCTCAGTACAACATTTCATCCGCAGACGGATGGACAGTCTGAGCGTATCATTCAGACATTGGAGAATCTATTGAGATCCTGTGTCATGGATTTCGGTGGTAGTTGGGAGGATCACATTCCTTTAGTAGAATTTAACTATAAGAGCATTTACCACTCCTCCATTCAGATGGCTTCTTCCGAGGCCTTATACGGCAGACCCTGCAGATCTCCTATGTTATGGGAGGAGGAGGTTGGGGAATGACAACTATTGGGGCCACAGAGTATCCAACATGATGCAGAGTTGGTGCGCGTCACCAGATGGTTATTATCCAAGGCACAAGATCGACAGAAGAGTTACGCATACCAGAGGCGAAGGCCTTTGGAATTCTCAATTAGGGATTAGGTATTTCTGCATGTTCCACCTATGAAAGTGGTGAAACGATTTGGGCTACAAGGGAAATTAGTTCCACACTATATTAACCCATTTGAGATATTGGTGTGGATTAGAGGGGTAGCTTATCAGTTGGCTTTACCTCTGTAACGACCCGACCCCTATTGGCGGAATTCGACGACCCCTATTGGTCGACGACCTTCGCCCCTATTGGCGGAATTCGGCGACCCCTATTGGTCGACGACCGTCGCCCCTGTTGGCCCGTCGTTACTCACCTGGTCTTCCCACCCCTGGAAGTGGGTTTTTGCCTTCCCCAGGATTCGAACTCTAGACCTCCAGGCTAAGTACTAAAGTTTATGAATCATGGTAACCAAGTGATCCAAGTGATCACTTGGTTGCGAGATTCATAAACAGTACTGCTGAGAATCTAGAGTTCGAATCGGGAAGGCAAAACCAGTGAAGTCCAGTGACGGCGACAAAACGGCGTCGTCGACCAATAGTCGCCATTCGCCAATAGGCGAAGGTCGTCGACCAATAAGTCGTCAGCCAAATAGTCGGCGATTAAAAAGCGCCTTTTATTGTAACGGCGGGCCCTGTTGGCGAGTGCAGCGACCCCTATTGGTCGACGACCGTCGCCCCTGTTGGCCCGTCGACCCCTATTGGTCGACGACCTGGCCCCTATTGGCCCGTCGTTACTCACATGGACTTCCCACCCCTGGAAGTGGGTTTTTGCCTTCCCCAGGATTCGAACTCTAGACCTCCAGGCTAAGTACTAAAGTTTATGAATCCTGGTAACCAAGTGATCAAAATAAATTGTCACGCCCCGAGGGAGTCCCCGCCAGACAAAAATCCGGCAGCATCTCCCCTGTACGGTTGACAATATCAATTTTTATACAAAGCCTACACGGCCACTATACATCGGTCAACACGACCGGAATCCAAACATCACATGCAGGTAATCAAATAGGCCTCAGGCCAACAAATCAAGGTAAATATAAGTCTACACTAACTAGACTTACCCCTTCTGCCATCTGAGCAGGAATAACCCAACCAAAACCAACCGGAATAAAATCCGAATAAAGGTCTACAAGGACACCACAAATCCACGAGTACATAACCAAAACATCAGGACCTAAACATCTCTTCTATACAAGATCCAAAACCATAAGACCAATAAAAACCTATCCACTTCGACGAGGGGGATTGGCAACTGGACTCTCCTGACAGCTTCATCCTGAAATAAAAATGAATCAACGGGGTGAGTTCAAAGAACTCATGGGTATAGTAGATATGAATAGCAAGAAATAGCTAACAATACTAATCATGCGATGCAGATCATATATATGGTAAGCAAGAAATAAATGCAAAAGGACTGTACTCACCTGAGTCTCCTACCCTGATATAGGAGCATGTGCCCTACTATAAGAGATAAAGTCATCACCATATAAGAATATGAATCTTGTATGCATGTCAATCATATGCAACATCCAAGGCATCAATACAATAATGCAGCAAACACAATACAAATGCAATCCGTGCAAAAATGCATGTCGTGCAAATGACATGATCACCCCGACGGCCTTGATCACCGCCTCACACACAATGGTGAAGCCGAGTGGGTAGGGCTATGACAACTGTGCACTCTGCCATCACTGCTCCTGAGTGACCGAGTGGACAGGATGCTGTCGGAGTACACCTATCCTCCTGCCCCAAACATAGTGGGAGAGCTAAGCTCTCATCTCCCGGTGTCATAGGCGGAGGAGGGATCCTCGCCGCGCTACCACGCCGCTTGCGCTACCCATGAGCGGTCCAATGAGCTCGACAGAGCAATCGCACACACCCTCCCGATGTACCACTAACCCATGAGTGGCGGTGTATGCGAGCCATGTATAACTAGCGGGCTCAACAATAATGGAACCCGTCCGTGAGATGAAATCATGCAAGATGGTGCATGATACTAAAGCATGTAAATCCAACTACAAATATCCATCCGAATAATATGCAAAGTCAATAAGTGCATATAACTGATCCAAGCAACCATGATCCAATAAAACAGGGAAGATATAATCATACTGATCAAATGCATGTAGCAAGTAGGCACTAAGCATACTAGGCATATAAACATGAAAAGTATTGCATGCTATCCTAACTAACATATCAACTTGACTATATCTAAAAGATAAGTCAAAGTACCCGCCTGAATATATATCCGTAAGAATGAAATCGTCACGACCGGAGACCTGCCTCGTGATCGAAACCTGCATACAGCATAACTATTGTTAAGCACAAAAATACGATTCACCGACAAATCGAATAAATAAATCGATTTCCTTTATATCCCAATTAAACCCAAATCTCATATCCTCCAAATATCATACAAATCAACCGATCAACACCCGAATCAATCCAAACCGACCAATCAAACTCACAGCCACACTAACTGTATTTACAGCCACATCGACACCCAATAAAACCTCACAATCCATTTATAGCCAACAACACTCGTTATAACCATACCTCCCTAAACGAAACCTCATAGCTTCAATTCTCCACACTGCCACAACCCCTGTAATTCACATAATCAAAATGGACCGAAAGAAAACAATGAAGTCAAGACATATACCAACAATAGGAGCTATGTCGGCGTCACCTCCTTTATCCCCTGTTCATCAGCAACCGACGCTCACTATCACTGTCCAAAATCACTGATCAAGCTCAAATAGGAAATCCACGGCTAGGACTTTCAATCCCGTCCAAGGAACAAGGAATCTGACTCCTACCTTGCTCGGCGACCACCGCGAGGATCGCGACCTCAGCCCCAAATCGGCACATAACTGACTAGGCCGGTAGCGCGGCGAGGGAGAAAGGAAGAGGCGGCGGCGCGCTCTTTGGCGAGGAGGCGGGCGACGCGGCGACGCTGTGGCCGAGGGATAGGCGACGGCGGAAGGACGCTGCGGCGACCGTCGCTCACGCTCGCGAGGAGGCGCTACGGCGAACGCGCTTCGGCTGCGCGCGGCGATGCCGTCGTCGGCAGCGTCGGCTCGTAGCAACGAGAGGAGAGGGGCTTCCGTCGCCGCCGTCCGCCGCGAGGAGCAAACCGAGAGGAAGAGGGCAGCGGTGCTCGCGGGAGCGCGACGAGGGCTGCGGCTGTGGACGACGCGAATAAGGCCCCCTCGGCGGTTGCTGCAAACCCTCGGCGGCCGGAGCACCGGGAAGGCGATGATGTCCGCCGGCGCTTGCGGAGGAACGGTCGACGCAAGGACTCGGGCTCGGGGAAGAAGGGATCGTCGCGGAGAAGAGGAACTGCCGAGGAAAAGGTCGCGGCGGGGATAAAATAGAAAAAGGAAATGGAAAAATAGAAAATTAGGATTTTCCATCGCGTATTTATCCCCTTTAAATAGACCCCTCTAAAGCCCGTTTACTTTATCCCCGTAAAAATCTCGTACGACCTCCATTTAAATCCAGAAAAATTCCTAAAATTCCCTAAAAATCCCGAAATATTTCCAGGATTATTTCCTTAATTATTTGGGCCATTTAATTTAGGGTTTTAAATCCCCGTATTTAACATTCTCCCCCACTAATAAAAATTTGGTCCCCAAATTTCCTACTCGTATATTAGTACGAGATGTCCCAACAACCATCTCAAGCATCTGGAGACAAGTCACACCTCAAGTGACTAAGTGGGGTTACTGATATCCCTTAACATCAAATCACACTTGCTTCTAGCAGCCCTTCCAAAGCATGAATAGTATTTTCATATCGACCACTTATCATAAGTATCTATCTGTACCCGAGTGGAGCTCTATATCCGTGACCTGTTAAAGACTTTACCATAATCCTAAGGTAAATCCTGAATCGCTATCACATACGATACTCAAAGATCCTCCATGAACTGGAAATTGCCATAATATAACCTATCCAGCGATCCAACAAACTCATCGTATGGATCGAATGAAAATGAGCGGACTTAGCTAATCATACTAAGTCCTTTCCGAATTCCACATAATCTCCCAACACTGTCCATCATACTATGCTTTCACGTCCATCTCGGTACAGAACCTTGCTGATTATTTATATACCACCTTTACCAGACTTCCAAATCAACTATATTCCGCATGTTGTTCCTCCACGGAGAACGTTTCAATACTTACTATTTTCCGAATACAATCCTATACATCTGCAACATATAAAACCTACCGCAATCTACTAGCAGTACTTATCAAAATATCATGACCAAGCCTCTTGGCTCTCGTAGTAATGTCAAAGGCACTACTTACAGGCAATGACATGCTACCAACCGGACTCGAGCGGTCAAGATGTCAGGTAGCTATCTAGCCACCTACGACATACAAATTCCACTATCACTAATTCCGAACCGGTAGAGCAAGAGTACAACTCTATGGTAAATGCTCTCTAACATCACAACAGGAATCTATCTGTTGTTCCCGAATCAATAATAACTCTTCCGAAATTCAAATGCAACTACACAGTAGCTAGCTAAAACCTCATAAGCATATCTGCTCCTCATCTCTACAAAACAACATAACAACTCCTACTAGGTCCACGTCATATATATATATGACAAACCATCTCGTAGTTCCTCATTTGACGTAAACATAGGATACGTCTCGATCAACTAAATCAGAAATGCTCCATTCTCTGAAACATCGCATCCGCATATAAATTAACCTTCCTTTCACTCGAGAATGATCACACAACACTGGTGTAAAAGTCAACAATCGTCTGAGCCCTGAAACTAGGTTCACAAGCTTCAGACCAAATAAATTCCATCACCCGTCAGCGGTGTAGTACCACTAGAGCATCCTATCCATATCTATGGTAATAATAAATCAAATCAATACCAGAAAATCATCATCTACGGTGGCCGAGTGCTCAACTCCAACTGCCACCATCATAAATGATCCAATCGTGTCCAGAATACACGATTTCCTAAATCCCTGGACGACTAAGTCGTCATAAGTCAAACAAGATAATCAAACCTCGTACAATTCATACCAAGTATGAAATTGTCATCACTATACACCTGCATCCTCTTTACTCTAGGCTGATGATATATCAATCATCCCTATAACTTTGATAATTGTATGACACCCTGTCACTACAATATCAACACACCAATCATAAATCAATCCTAGAGTATACACAGGTGTCCTATAGCTGATCTAAATAGATCCTCAATCCACCATGAAGGATAATCATTTCCTTCTACCACTACCACATTCCATCATCGAAAATCGTTGTATAACCTCAAAGGTCCATCTCTCTTTAACCAAGAGTTGGATCTTCTCTGGAAGAAATACTGGGACAGATAAATATCCCATACAACACCTCCTATAATAAGATAAAACGATCTTTCATCGTCTTGACAAGTGTAGGCATATACGCCTAATCCATAACCAAATCACTATTAGTATGGACTGATATTCTCCGAGGGTTTACTCCTTGTCCTCCTAATGGGTGGCTAGCGGGTCTAACCCTAGCCTCCTAATTCGACATCAGTCGGCACCTCTAAAGAATCCGTACCTCTGAAATCATCATTTGATTCCTCAAGGTCAATATGTTATCGATCTCGTCCCCGACCATGAGTAGGGACAATTTCACTAAGTCAATAGTTTTCCTAACCACAAAAGTACTGTAACCACTAAAGACAATACCTTTCCTATAGCTCAGAGATATCCTTCAGCTCGCCTGGTCCCAAAACCTGAGAACTCCCAAAAATCCAAGGAAAAGAAAATCCTCGATACACCAAAACCCACAAACCAAAACCGCAAACCAATAAAATGGTCACGTCCTGGGGGCATATCCGTCATCCAAATGACAAGGGAGCCCCTTAGTGACAATATCCAGAATCCATGGACCAAATCTAGTAAAAACCTCGAAATAGTTATAGAAATATAAGTATTTCAATAATCGTACATGCATGCACGACTAAACATATATCAATCAAAGTAAAATAGTTTTATGACCCCAAATCCAATTGCGACCAAAAATCCAAAGTGCATAAATAAAATGCAATACCAATAAAGTAAACAAAGCGGCATCTCGACGATGCAGTGGGACAAGCACGGCAAGGAAACTCTCTGAGCGACACAAAGGTAGGTCAACAGGACACGTCCTCCATCAGTTAACCTAGAGGATAAGTGAGGAGGGGTGAGTACAACCACTCTGTGGATGTATAGATAATAGTGCATAATCATAATGCACATAATGGAAGTCACAGGGAACAAGCTAAAGTAACCCAACCCTCAGAGTACCAATATCAGTCTGCAACTATCCTGATCAGCAGTATATCAAATATACCCGCAACATACATAACCACTGCAACAAGCAATGCTCATCCGGATACCACGATAAAGTCTCGTGGCTCTCACACAAAAAGGAAACTATCTATGAGCTACCGCGAGCGAAACCCATGGGCCGACAATCAATAGCACGGTCTACGCGCAATTATATGCTACCACGAATGAGATTCGTGGGTAAACAAGCAGTATATAAATATCTAATTATCGACTGCAGACATTTGCATACTATCACCAATAGGTCGCGTGAGCAGTCGATTATTCTAGGTTGTTAAGTCTAGGCTTATCCAATACATCCCGCATAAATCGACTTTCAACGTCGACAAAGATCATCGATCTACAATTAAGCCCCTTGAGGCGATCAAGCGAGGGTTTCAACACCTCTAATACCAAACGTTTACCAAAGTCGGTAAAGATCATCAACTTATAAATAAATAAGTCTAGATGATTAAATCTAGCCTTCCAACCCTTCCAACATGATCGGTATCAAGGTCGATCAAAATCATAAGTCCACTAATAATCGCGTCGAGACAATTAATCATAGGGTTTCGTCTCAACTAACAAGAAACGCCTATCAAGGCCAATAAGGACCACAAGTCTACTATCAAGCCCTTCAAGAGGGTTAATCCCAAATTATATCGTCCTACCAGCTCAATCATGCATACTACAACATGCTACCACGAACAGATCTCGTGGTTACTTAAGATGTGAAGTAGCTATCTAGCTACAGGCGTCATACAAATCCGATTATTACCAACTCCGAACGAATAACGCAAGAATATATCTTGCAGTAGATCATCTCAACCATGCATGAGAGACCACATGTATACAAAGCACCTACCTATAGAGAGACTCTACTGCAGACTCTCTCTCTCAACCAAGAATGAGAGATATAGTAAGGATTAATCGCATCCTAATCATTCGACCTCCGATCACCATATCACTGAAACAGTAAATGGGTAATCACATATACCAATATGCACATCCGGATCATTACGCCTAGGGTTCCACTAATGTTGTTTCATTTCGAGATCCTCCTACAAATAACTTCATCTAAGTTATTCTATTTCTACTAGTCTTAATCATGATATCCACCGCAAAAAACTCATAACCATAAACATATAACATCTTTGTCTAATAAACGCAAAGATAGTCATACTAATGGGAATCAATGAAATTAATTAGGGTATTACTAAAGGGTCATGCCAGAACAAAGTCAAGGCAATATATAAATAAAGCATCAGATGCTTATATATACTCTAAACTACATAAGCTATGTAATCATGTCCTCATACCTTCTACGAATTTATCCATCTTAGTCATATTATTCAACTAGTCTAATAATCCTAATACTAGTCAAATCCTAAGAGGTAAACATCTACCAATACATCTTATCATTTATATCACAATGATAACAAGCTACGTATAGCAGTAATAGCAATTTATAACCAAATGCTATCTATAAACCAGCAACCTAAAAATCTAACAATCCAATAGATATCAGGTTAAAACAATACTAGATAAAACATGATATCACCGCATAACCAATATAAATATGTACTAAATCTAGGAAATTTTCTAGAATTTATTTACCTGTTAGCTGTCTGGAGATGTCCTGTCGCCGCCAAATCCCCCATATTGACCTCGTCAATAATACCTCGAATTTCCGAAACATAAAAATCGTCGGAAATCCGTAAAACTCCGAAAATACCCAGTTAACCTGCCAAACTTGGCGAACTCCATAACCCAAAGACCCTAAGGAACTCGGAAACCTACGCTCTGATACCAAATAAATTGTCACGCCCCGAGGGAGTCCCCGCCAGACAAAAATCCGGCAGCATCTCCCCTGTACGGTTGACAATATCAATTTTTATACAAAGCCTACACGGCCACTATACATCGGTCAACACGACCGGAATCCAAACATCACATGCAGGTAATCAAATAGGCCTCAGGCCAACAAATCAAGGTAAATATAAGTCTACACTAACTAGACTTACCCCTTCTGCCATCTGAGCAGGAATAACCCAACCAAAACCAACCGGAATAAAATCCGAATAAAGGTCTACAAGGACACCACAAATCCACGAGTACATAACCAAAACATCAGGACCTAAACATCTCTTCTATACAAGATCCAAAACCATAAGACCAATAAAAACCTATCCACTTCGACGAGGGGGATTGGCAACTGGACTCTCCTGACAGCTTCATCCTGAAATAAAAATGAATCAACGGGGTGAGTTCAAAGAACTCTGCGGGTATAGTAGATATGAATAGCAAGAAATAGCTAACAATACTAATCATGCCAGTACAGTCTCATATATATGGTAAGCAAGAAATAAATGCAAAAGGACTGTACTCACCTGAGTCTCCTACCCTGATATAGGAGCATGTGCCCTACTATAAGAGATAAAGTCATCACCATATAAGAATATGAATCCTGTATGCATGTCAATCATATGCAACATCCAAGGCATCAATACAATAATGCAGCAAACACAATACAAATGCAATCCGTGCAAAATGCATGCCGTGCCAATGACATGGTCACCCCTGACGCCAGTCAGCCGCCTCACACACAATGGTGAAGCCGAGTGGGTAGGGCTATGACAACTGTGCACTCTGCCATCACGCTCTGGTGGCCGAGTGGACAGGATCTTTGTCGAGTACACCTATCCTCCGCCCCAAACATAGTGGGGAGCTAAGCTCTCATCTCCTGTCATAGGCCGGAGGAGGAGGGATCCTCGCCCGCTACCACGCCTCGTCGCTACCATGGCGGTCGGCGAACTCGACAGCAATCGCACACACCTCCCGATGTACCACTAACCCATGAGTGGCAAGTGTGCGAGCCATGTAACTAGTGCATGGGCTCAACAATAATGGAACCCGTCGGCCCAAAGATGAAATCATGCAAGATGGTGCATGATACTAAAGCATGTAAATCCAACTACAAATATCCATCCGAATAATATGCAAAGTCAATAAGTGCATATAACTGATCCAAGCAACCATGATCCAATAAAACAGGGAAGATATAATCATACTGATCAAATGCATGTAGCAAGTAGGCACTAAGCATACTAGGCATATAAACATGAAAAGTATTGCATGCTATCCTAACTAACATATCAACTTGACTATATCTAAAAGATAAGTCAAAGTACCCGCCTGAATATATATCCGTAAGAATGAATGAAATCGCCACAGGAGACCGCCTCGTGATCGAAACTCGCATACGATAAATAACTATTGTTAAGCACAAAAATACGATTCACCGACAAATCGAATAAATAAATCGATTTCCTTTATATCCCAATTAAACCCAAATCTCATATCCTCCAAATATCATACAAATCAACCGATCAACACCCGAATCAATCCAAACCGACCAATCAAACTCACAGCCACACTAACTGTATTTACAGCCACATCGACACCCAATAAAACCTCACAATCCATTTATAGCCAACAACACTCGTTATAACCATACCTCCCTAAACGAAACCTCATAGCTTCAATTCTCCACACTGCCACAACCCCTGTAATTCACATAATCAAAATGGACCGAAAGAAAACAATGAAGTCAAGACATATACCAACAATAGGAGCTATGTCGGCGTCACCTCCTTTATCCCCTGTTCATCAGCAACCGACGCTCACTATCACTGTCCAAAATCACTGATCAAGCTCAAATAGGAAATCCACGGCTAGGACTTTCAATCCCGTCCAAGGAACAAGGAATCTGACTCCTACCTTGCTCCGGCGACCACCGGCAGGATCGCGACCTCCGCCCCAAATCGGCCTCGACATGACTAGGCGGCCAGCAGGCGGGGAGAAAGGAAGAGGAGCGGCGACGCGCTCTTGCAGAGGAGGCAGCGACGGCGTGGCCGGTGGCCGAGGATAAGCGGCAGCGGAAGGACGCTGCGCGGCCGTCGCTCACGCCGCGAGGCGCTACGGCGAGCCTTACGGCTGCCCGCGATGGCTGGTCGTCGCAGCGTCTGCGCGGCTCAGCGGCAGCAGAGGAGAGGGCCCGTCGCCGCCGCCGCCGCGAGCAAACCGAGAGGAAGAGGCGCAGCTCATGGGAGCGCGACAGGCGGTGTGGGCACGCGAATAAGGCCCCCTCGTGGTTCTTGCAAACCCTCGTGGCCGGAGCACCGGGAAGGCGATGATGTCCGCCGGCGCTTGCGGAGGAACGGTCGACGCAAGGACTCGGGCTCGGGGAAGAAGGGATCGTCGCGGAGAAGAGGAACTGCCGAGGAAAAGGTCGCGGCGGGGATAAAATAGAAAAAGGAAATGGAAAAATAGAAAATTAGGATTTTCCATCGCGTATTTATCCCCTTTAAATAGACCCCTCTAAAGCCCGTTTACTTTATCCCCGTAAAAATCTCGTACGACCTCCATTTAAATCCAGAAAAATTCCTAAAATTCCCTAAAAATCCCGAAATATTTCCAGGATTATTTCCTTAATTATTTGGGCCATTTAATTTAGGGTTTTAAATCCCCGTATTTAACAACCTCTGACACTTGTGGGTGTTCATAACGTATTTCATGTTTATATGCTGAGGAAATATGTTCCGCGTTCAGATCATGTTTTGAAAGAGGTTCCGATTCTACCTCAGTCTAATGCGACCTATGAGGAGATTCCGGTGTTAATTCTTAGTCGCAAGGAGCGACAGTACCTTCATCTAGTCACTTGGGGTATGTGGTCATTCCAGATATTTCCTGTATTGGTTCTTACATTTAAGTAATAAATTTGGGAACCAAATTTTATTAAGTGGGGGAGAGTGTAAGATACCGGGAAAATAATAATAATAATAATAATAATGTTTGTTAATTAGGAAAATACCCTATGGAATTTTCCAGGAGTTTTTAGAAATTTTTCCTGGGCTTAAATGAAAATTTCTATGGCAATTTACAAAGAAAGATTTAATAGGCGTATAAGATTGGACTCAACCCGATTTATTGGACCCAACCCGTTTTAATTGGACTCGACTACTTCATTCGTGTAACGCACAGTCGCTCTCTGCCATCGCCTTAAATCCTGACATTTCTCCTTTTCCCAACCGCGATCTCATTTCTCCTGTGCGAGCTTTCTTCCTCTCCGAAACACAGGACGGTCGAGCGTTCTTCCCTTTCCTCATAGCAAGCGGCGGCGGCAGCGGCGACTGGACCAACCACGATGGGCTCTGTGGATGAGCGAGAGCAAAGAGCGAGCGAGAGTAAAGGGCGAGCAAGTGGTGGGGGAGATTGAATCGGCGACGTTCCGACGGTGAGCTTCTGATTTGGGGATTTTTCTGTCGATGTCGCCGGAGCAAGGTAAGGGCACAACTCTTTGTAGGTTTCAGTCAATCCCTTCATCAGAGCTTGATGTTTCTCATGCGAGCAGCATGATGATGTCGTCACTACGATTGGTCGTTCCGATAGAAGGTGGAGTTGTGGTCGACGAACAGAGCAGTTAGGGAGTACCGTCGGTGAAGTTTCAATTGCAAGTATATCACCCAATTTCCCCTTTTCTCTTCTATCCATTTCATTTCTGGCGATTGTAGGTGTCGGATCTTGGGTTGAATGGGTCGGTGGCAGTGTGTAAGAGAGGGGTGGATCGAGTTTAAGGTAAGGGGGTATTAATCGATGATTTTGTCAAGTTGTTATGCTACAACAGGGGTTGCTCATGGTGATTTTGGATGTGGGATGTGGTATGTTGTTTTGTTTGGGATGGTTGTAATTGTTATGCTATATGAATGGACCGTGAGTTAAGGAGTTGGTGGTATGTGATCAGTTTTTTATGTTAAGCTAATATGGATTGTTTTGTTTTGTTGATGGTGGATTTGTGGGTGGAATTGGCTGTGGAATCATTGGAATTCAGCTATGGATAGAGTAGGTTAGTTGTGAGTGATTTAACTTGCAGATCTAGAATGGTTGATGTAATGGCTGTGAATAGGGGTGTTTTGTGGTTGTGTTGCTATGTTCAACATGAATGAATGTCGATCTAGGAATGGCTCTGTCGTGGTGGTAAAAAGGGGATGCGAATGGTTGGATGTGATATCTCTACTTGAGATCAAGAAGTTGTGCAAGTGTAGATGAGGTTGGTAAGTTCATATATGGGTGGTTATAAATGCATAATAAGTTGTTAAGTGGCCTAATGATTGATAGGGATTAATGTGGATGATTGATTAGGTTAATTGGAAAACTAGATCAATCTAGTTGATCGGAATACGAAGTCGATGTAAGATTCGATTTGATCCTTCATTGTGTGCGTGCACTTAACCATAATATTTGATATATGCAGGATGTGTATACGAGACAGGTCCGTGGGCATGAGGGCTTTATTATTACGAGCATTACAATAGGTGGGAAATTTCCTACCCTGGTCAGGTAGTTGTAGTTACATTCATATTTAGATATAGATATGATCATCTTATATGTTCATATTATCTTGACCCTGCTCTTATTTATCCTTATGATTGATACTTGTTGTTGGCTATATATACTCAAATGTTGATATCACATTTTCCTTTATCATGATTTAGGAGTTACAGATGTGATGTAAGTAGATCTATAAATGTTTAGTAGGGTGTAGATGTTAGAGTACGGATGATGACCTGATTTGTAAATTGATAAATAGGTCATCTGTGGGTAGGTAATGCCCTAAATGTACGATTTATTCCAATACCCTATGTTGCATACTTATTACCAACCATGTGTTATGTAATGGTCAGGTGAATCATGATTAGTGTGTCACTATAAACCGGTGGTCGTAGCTTGTTATGATTAGTTGAGTACGACTCTCTACAATATAGAGAGTGCGTCGATCAGTTGAGTATGACTCTCTACAGGATAGAGAGTCCATCGATCAGTTGAGTATGACTCTCTACAGGATAGAGAGTGTATTGATCAGATGGGTATGACTCTCTGTTGAACAGAGAGTCTATGGTAGATGTCTGTATGTGTGACAGTACATTCATGTCATTTGCATGCATTCTGACAACATAGTCTCCCTTGGAGTTGAGAGAGCCGTCAGTCATCCTGCCTCCCAAGTTACTCCCCAAGGAGTAACTGGTGTGAGGGCAGAGCATTTGTTGTGCCGCACTCTACCACTATAGACGGTGGTAGTTGGAGTTGCGTGCAGTTATCCTGGGTGCGTGACACTCGACCACTCATAGGTAGTGTCAGTCGGAGTGGCCAGTAGTAGGGACCCCCGTTGTGTAGACTCATATGCTACTTGATCTTACTGCCCACTCTGCCACTCTAGAGCAGTGGTTGGTGTTGAGTTGGGACAGTTATCATGTTGTGCCACCTAGGCCACACTGGGGTCGTGGTAGCGAGTATGGGTGCACAGGCATGACCATGCATGTTGCATTGCCTAGGTAACAGGTAGAAGTCTTCGTGATGGCTTGGAGCACCGCTAGCTGGCATCGTCTCATCTCAACTCCAAGGGTCCTAGCTTTTGAGATTTATCGTTGATGTTTCGATGTCTTTGGTTTTTATGTGATGATTTGTAGTCTGTGACACTATTGTTGTTGTACCTTTCTTTTCTGGTTTTGTTATGGCGTTTCTTAGTTTTGGTGTTAGTCATACCAGTATGCATGTGTGTGGGATTATATTGTTGATGTGTTGTTTTCGCTGTATTTTATTGTGTTATTATGGTTACATTTATATAAAATTTATTGTTATTGTGGGCCCAAGGGCCTTGTATTAACACGATATGTTGTCACATACAGGGGAGATACCCTACGTTTGCTTTTCGACATTGCATACTCTTGCGGCGTGACATATATAGACCGAGTGCTTAAGAGGTTTAGCATGTCGGAATCCAAGAAAGGTTTCTTGCCCATCATGCATGAGATACACCTTTCGAAGTCTATGTGTTCGCGCACAGAAGACAAGAGGATTTGCATGAGTAAGATTCCCTATGCATCCGCAATAGGATCTATCATGTATGCTATGTTATGTATGAGGCCCGATGTTAGGGCAATCTCTTTCCATGATTAGGTTTTGATGTGTGTGGCAAAGGGTTTAAGTTAGTTTGTTATGTTGATTTGATATGTGTGTTGAAGTCGTGCAGGACTTAGTAATTCGTACATGGAGCCGTGGCGAGTTTCACAACTCATGACTCGGTCCTTGAGTCGGTGAAGGATAGCTTTGCGGAAGCCGTGCGCTTGGAGCATCCGAGGGACTGCCGGACAAGGAGCTTGGAGTGAAGCCGGAGGAAGTAGACTTCGAGGCAAGAGACGCGAAGGAGCATTGCAGAGTCGTGCGCCTGATGTTGCCGAGGGACGTGGCCGCGAACGAAGAGAACTTCGAAGGCGAGGGACTCCGAGAGATGAGAGTGAGCGAATGTAATCCAGGAAGGGGTAGCTCTTAGGTGAAACTTGGCCATTTGGCTAAGTGTCGGATGGGATTTCCCGACATCAGTCGACTGCCATGGAATGGCAGTCGAGTGCTCTGAGTCGAACGGTGTTCGACTGGTATTCGACTGAGTGTTTTGAGGCCAGCAGTCGACTGCCATATGTGGGCAGTCGCCAAGACTATCAATTATCCTGAAGGCGTGATCGGGTCGAAAGGGTTTGGCCACAGAACCACTCGTAGCCGACTGGGCAGTCGACTACGGAGGCAGCAGTCGACTGATGAGGTCCATCAGTCGACTGTCAAGTGTTCCGTTGGACTACAACGGTCGGGATCCGACGTGTTCGGAGACCGTTGTAGTGGCGGCAGTCGACTGCCAAGGGCAGCAGTCGACTGGTGGCGGCCAACGGGAAGAAAAGCCTCCTCTCTATAAAAAGAGAGGGTGTGGAGCTTTGGGGGGCTAATGCTTATGCTCTAAGTGATCTTCCAAGTGCCCGACAAGATTTAAACTCTTCTTACTTGCTTTTACTCCATTCTTATTGTAAGAAGAGTGATCTTGATTGTAAAGGTTACCTCCACCTAGCTTGGTGCAAAGGAGAGACCATTAGTGGATTGGTTTTGGCGGAGTGATTCACCGAGGACGAATCGGGGACCGTGGATTAGCGACGTAACCGTGAACCACGTTATACTATTGTGTTAGCGTTTGTTTTCTTGTATTTGTATTTGCTTGTCTTTATTATTTCTGTTGTGCTAATTAGTTTTGTAGACGAGCAAATACCGACATCCAACGACAAAAGGCTATTCACCCTCCCCCCCTCTAGCCGGCCGTTCGATCCCCTACAAGTGGTATCAGAGCCAAGGAAAGCTTGTCGAGGACTAACCGCCACAACAAGCAACATTCAAAATGGTCGGCTCCAACATCCACCCACCGAAGTTCGACGGCAAATTCTCTTGGTGGAAAAAGAGAATGGAGGTATTTTTCGAAATGGATTTTGATATTATGATTACAATGGAATCCGGTTTCATTTTGCCTAGGGATGAAGAAGGGAAGCCAATAGAGAAATCTAGGTGGACCAAAAAGCAAAGGGAAGAGCACCTTGCAAACTCAAAAGCCAAGCATCATCTTTTCAATGTGCTCCCCCATCAAGAGATCAACCGAATTGGAGAATGCCTAAGTGCCAAGGAGATGTGGGAGAAGCTAATTGAGCTTCATGAAGGCACATCAGTCCGAAGTCAGGAGAGACCTCCTCCGCTCCCAACTCAACAACATTAAACTAGAAAAGGGAGAAAAGGTAATTTCCTTACATTCTCGTTTCAAGGAAATTATAACCGGTTTGTCAAGTGTAGGTGAGAAGCTATCAAACCGGGATATGGTTATGAAGGCTATAGATGCCTTTCCGCGATCCTCAAAATGGAGCTCCATGGTGGACTCATTTTATATCTCCAAGAACTTAGAAGTAAGCACCTTGGAGGAATTCTTCTCAACAATGGAGCTCCACGAAACAAGGCTTGAAGGAATACAAGAAGAGCCTAGAATCCAACCTTCAAGGGGAGTAGCATTGATGGCAAATAAGGGGAAGAAGAAGATGGAGATCCCCTCCTCCTCCGATGACGAAGCTGTAGGGATTTATTATGCAAAATAGCATATGCGCAACGGAAAAATAGGATTCCTTCCAAGTGATCCTTGCGAAAGAAAACCTCGTACAAAAAATAAATTTCTCAAAACCTATCTTATAGGAGAATATTACCTTTGTTGCGTGCCCTTTTTAATCCCGCTTCTCCTTGGGTTTGTTGGATCTTTTAGCACGTTCAAATGTCCATGCCTCTATATGTATCCACACGAGCAAGATCTTGTCTCACAAAAGAAACTAGAAGAGATCTCCTTTACTTCTTGCTAGAGAAGTCCCTAAAGGAGAGGAAGGTAGGGAAAAAGAGAAAGGAAGAAGAAAACCACTCTTCTTGCTAGCCTACACTCACAAAAGCCACACAACCAAAGCCTCTCACCACCAAGCTCTCTCCAAGCCTCAAGCTTCACCAAGTTTGGTCGGCCACCCCATGGAGTGTTTTATAGGATTGAAAAACCTTTCACCTCCTATCACATTCAATGCAATCAATTGCATTGAAAAATAATCAAACACACTCCTTGTTTGGCCGGCCACATGTGGAGAAATTCCAAAGGTCAAAATCCTTTGTCTCCTTCCACCTCATCAAGCTTAGGTGGCATGCTTATGTGGCATGCTTAGGTGGCATGCTTATGTGGCATTCATGCATGTTGAATTAATCTTATTAATTCAATAAGCTTATGTTATCATATTGAATTAATCTCATTAAATCAATAAGGTAACATATTGAATTAATCTTATTAAATCAATTAAGCTTAGGCTATCATGATAACATATTTATTTAATCTTATTAAATTAATAAGCTTAGCATATTGAATTAATCTCATTAAATCAATAAGCTAAAATTCTCATTAAGCTTAAAGTCCAAAAACCATTTTGTACTTAAGCTCATTCCCAAATTATTCTAGTCAAACTAGAATGCACTAATTCTTCTAATCATCATGCTCTTTGTGTGTGACCCTATAGGCTCTCATAACGTTGGCAGTGGATCTAAACTCTTTTAGATACACAAGCAATGAGCAACATCTAGCAATACATCATTGCTACCCAAGTTACGAAATAAGTCAAGATCCGACTAACCTTTCCGTGACTACTATAATGTATGACCGTGTCCTTCTATCCTTGATATCAGATTGACCAATGAGGCATAGACCGTGTCATCCTCGATCAATCTATGTGTTTCTTGATCCCTGAGTAAACTAACTCAAACAAATGAGCTCAATATCTCATATTGACTCATTCGAGCATGGCCATGCGTTTTAGTAGTTCTACTCAATCAAGGGGCCCACAGATATCACTCCCGTCATATGGGAGGGATAGATCTCATCTACATCACTCACATCCCTCCGCATAATTTGTTATATACCCAGTAATCGCCTTTATGGTCCACCCTGTTATGGGTGACGTTTGACGATACCAAAGTACATAACTCCTTATGTAGGGAACCGTAGTGACTTTAGGTTTGAGGACTATTCATACCAATAGTCACATGAGAAAGTTTATGACACTCATATGACGATCCATGAAACTTTCTCATGGCGGGTCAGTTCAGTATATATTCTCTAATATATACCCATGTGTCAACTTGATATCATATATCCATGACTTGTGAGATCAAGTCATCAATTGACCTACATGCTAATCTTTATGTATTAATATTGCCCTTGCATATTAATACTTGACTAGGAACATTTAGGAAAGTGTTCTCTACAGCCTCTCATAATCAATTTTGCCAATTGATGTGCTGTAGATAAGAACCTACTTTTCTAGGGCATTATTATATTTAAGTTAGCTGGCACAAGCAAGACGTAAATATAATAACCAATCCTTTTCCTTTATAGAATATGATACAAAATGTTCCCTATTCAACCATCACATGATTGGTTCTAGGGCTATAACTAACAATCTCGCACTAGCACTAGTACCAATCACTATAATATCTGATACCTAGTGACCTAGTGTGACCATCATGCTTCCTCTGTGCCAAAGCCTTGGTCAATGGATCTGCGATGTTAGCTTCTGTCGGTACTCTACATATCCTCACATCTCCTCTATCAATGATCTCTCGAATGAGATGGAAGCGCCGCAGTATGTGTTTGGTCCGCTGATGTGATCGAGGTTCCTTAGCCTGTGCAATAGCCCCATTGTTGTCACAATAGAGGTCTATTGGATCTGCAATGCTAGGAACTACCCCAAGTTCACTGATGAACTTGTGGAGCCAAACAGCCTCCTTCTTTGCATCGACGCAGCAAGAATATACTCCTGTTGTAGAATCAACAATGTGTCCTCGCTTGAACTCTTCCATCACTCCACCATTCAGGCAAAACACGTACCCCGATTGTGATCTATAGTCATCCTTGTCTGTTTGGAAGCTTGCATCACTGTAACCCTTTACAGTTAGCTCCTCATTGCCTCCAAATATCAAGAAATATTCTTTCATTCTTTGTAAGTATTTAAGAATATTTTTGACTACTATCCAGTGACTTTCACCTGGATCCGACTGGTATCTACTCGTCATGCTCAAAGCATACGAGACGTCAGGACGAGTACAAAGCATGGCGTACATGATAGACCCTATAGCAGATGCATAAGGGATCTTATCCATGCGATCTCTCTCCTCCTTAGAAGAGGGACATTGAGTCTTCGAAAGACTCATACCATGTGATAAAGGCAGAAATCCTTTCTTGGAATTTTGCATAGCAAAACAATCTAGCACTTTATCAATATATGTACTCTGACTTAGGCCAAGTAATCTTTTAGATCTATCTCTATAGATCTTGATGCCTAGAATATAGGCAGCTTCACCTAAGTCTTTCATCGAAAAACAATTCCCTAACCACATCTTCACAGACTGGAGTGAGGGAATATCATTTCCGATGAGAAGTATGTCATCTACATACAAGATAAGAAATACAACTGTGCTCCCACTATTTCTCTTGTAGACACAAGGTTCATCTTCATTCTTGATGAAACCAAACTCCTTGATTGCATCATCGAATCGAAGATTCCAGCTTCGAGAGGCTTTCTTTAGTCCATAAATGGACCTTTGCAGTTTGCATACCTTTCCAGGATGCTTTGGATCTTCAAAACCCTCAGGCTGTGTCATGTACACATCCTCGAGTAGCTTTCCATTCAGAAAAGTGGTTTTGACATCCATCTGCCAGATCTCATAATCGTGGTAGGCTGCAATAGCAAGTATGATCCGAATGGATTTAAGCATCGCAACTGGTGAAAAGGTTTCATCATAGTCAATACCATGAATTTGTTTGAATCTTTTAGCCACCAATCTACCTTTATAGGTATGCTTATTACCATCCATGTCAGTCTTTACTTTAAAGACCCACTTACACCCAATGGGTTTTACCCCTTCAGGTGGATCAACCAAAGTCCATACTTGGTTAGTGTACATGGATTCCATTTCGGATCTCATGGCCTCTAGCCATTTCTCGGAATCTGGGCTCATCATAGCTTCTTGATAGGATGTAGGCTCGTCAAGATCGACAAGCAATACATCACCGTTGTCAGTCAAGAGAAAAGAATATCTCTCGGGTTGACGACGGATCCTATCAGATCTACGAAGAGGTTGGTCTACTTGAACAGGTGTTTGCTCCACAACTCTTTGAGCAACAATTTCCTCATCCACAATACTTTGTGGTGCCTGTTCATTTTCCATCGAAGCCTTAGTGTTATCTTCATCTTGAATTTCTTCAAGATGAATTTTACTCCCACTAGTTTTTCTAGAAATAAATTCTCTTTCTAGAAAGACAACATTTCTGGCAACAAACACCTTGCCAAGTGTGGGATTGTAAAAGTAATATCCCTTAGTTTCCTTGGGATATCCTACAAAATAACACTTATCTGATTTGGGTCCTAGTTTATCTGAGACTTGACGTCTAACATAAGCTTCACAACCCCAAATCTTTATAAAAGACATTTTGGGACTCTTCCCAGTCCATAACGTATATGGTGTCTTTTCTACGGCTTTTGATGGGACGCGATTAAGTGTGAAAGCGGCTGTCTCTAGAGCTAAACCCCAAAAGGAAGTAGGTAGATCAGTCTGGCTCATCATTGATCGTACCATATCTAATAGAGTACGATTTCTCCTTTCAGATACATCATTCCATTGTGGTGTTCCAAGTGGAGTGAGTTGGGATATTATCCCACACTCAGCCAGGTGATCACGAAACTCTTGACTAAGGTATTCACCACCTCGATCTGATCGAAGTAGCTTAATACGCTTACCAAGTTGGTTTTGTACTTCATTCTTGAATTCTTTGAACTTTTCAAAGGATTCTGACTTATGTCTCATCAAATATAAGTAGTCAAATCTACTCATATCATCAGTGAAAGTAATAAAGTACTTATAGCCTCCTCTGGCTTCGACATTGAAAGGGTCACATACATCAGTATGTATGAGTCCTAATAAGTCTGTCGCTCTCTCGCCATGTCCACTAAATGGAGTTTTAGTCATCTTTCCTAAAAGACAAGATTCGCATACCTCATATGATTCAAAATCAAATGAGTCCAATAATCCATCTTTATGGAGTTGGGATATGCATTTTTCATTTATATGACCTAGGCGACAGTGCCAGAGATATGTTTGGTTAAAATTATTCGATTTGAACCGTTTGGTATTTACGTTATAAATTGGGTTTTCTAAATCTAGAACATAGAGACCATTCATAAGTGGTGCATTACAATAGAACATTTCATTCAAATAAATGGAACAACATTTGTCCTTTATTATAAAAGAAAAGTTTTTCTTGTCTAAACAAGATACAAAAATTATGTTCTTCGTTAATGCAGGTACATAAAAGCACTCCTCTAGTTCTAAGATAAGCCCAGTGGGCAAAGACAAAGAATATGTTCCTATAGCTACAGTAGCAACTTTTACGCCATTGCCTACTCGTAGGTCCACTTCGCCCTTTGCCATTAGTCTATATTTCTCAGTCTCTGCTCATTAGTACAAATGTGAGATGCACATCCGGTATCTAATACCCATGTAGAAGAAATAGATAGATTAACTTCTATAACGTGTATACCTGAGGCAGAAGTCCCACTTCTTTTCTTCTTTACTTCCTCAAGGTAGACTTTGCAGTTCAGCTTCCAGTGTCCAGTCTCACCACAATGGAAACAGTCCCCTTCCTTAGGTACTTTACCTTTACCCTTTGAAGTGGATGAATTGGCCTTGCCTTTGGCTTGGGTCTTACCCTTGCCTTTGCGCTTACCTTTGCCCTTCTTTACCATTAGTATGTTACTAACTTTCTTCTTGAGATTCGGTTGTGATTCTCAACATGCTTTGAGAATCTCGTGCAAAGGTTTATCAATTTCATTCATGTTATAATTCATGAATTGATTATATGCTTAGAATGATTGCAGGATAACATCGGTTGTCAATTCTTGGCTCAATGGAAAACCTAGTCTTTCAAGGTTCTCAACGTACCCTATCATTTTAAGTACGTGAGTTCCTACAGGTGTTCCTTCTTGCATCTTGCATGCAAAAAGAGCCTTAGACACTTCAAAACGCTCATGCCTAGCTTGTCCTTGATATAGTTGTTTCAAATGCTCAACCATACCATAGGCATCCATGTTCTCATGTTGCTTCTAAAGCTCAGAGTTCATGGTGGCAAGCATAAGACATGACACATCTAATGCGTCATCTTGATGTTTCTTATAAGCATCCTTTTCAGCACGAGTGGCCGCAGGGGCGGGTGTTTCAGGGATAGACTGCTCTAGGACATACAGTTTACGTTCTTGCTTGAGGATAATCCTCAAGTTCCTATGCCAGTCTAGAAAGTTAGCTCCATTGAGCTTGTCTTTCTCAAGGACAGATCGCAAGTTGAGGGGGTGTGTCGTGTTAGATGACATGGTGATCTACAACATTAAAATGCAAAATTAAGTATCATACCTAAGTCATTTAATTTGGCCTTTAATTAAATGAGGCTCCCACTAAATTCTCATAGCTTTGATATGAGCTAATCATTGATGTAGGCAAACACATTTTGCTTACATCATTAACTTCTAAAAGAATTACAACACACACATTCACAAACTTTTTGGGACTAGGCCATAACCATGCACCATGTCAATTTTAACTTTTAAAAGACATCAGATATTTTATTATGTTTGAAAAATTGCTAATGCAATTATCAACTCATAATAAAATTTATCCTACTTCTATATTATATATAAAATAGAGAAAACCTATTTTTTTATACAATCTTTCGCAAGTGGCTCTGATACCACTGTAGGGATTTATTATGCAAAATAGCATATGCGCAACGGAAAAATAGGATCCCTTCCAAGTGATCCTTGCGAAAGAAAACCTCGTACAAAAAATAAATTTCTCAAAACCTATCTTATAGGAGAATATTACCTTTGTTGCATGCCCTTTTTAATCCCGCTTCTCCTTGGGTTTGTTGGATCTTTTAGCACGTTCAAATGTCCATGCCTCTATATGTATCCACACGAGCAATCTCTTGTCTCACAAAAGAAACTAGAAGAGCTCTCCTT
Source organism: Wurfbainia villosa (assembly GCA_025175895.1). Taxonomy (NCBI): domain Eukaryota; kingdom Viridiplantae; phylum Streptophyta; class Magnoliopsida; order Zingiberales; family Zingiberaceae; genus Wurfbainia; species Wurfbainia villosa. The sequence continues at coordinate 18,565,760 of CM046004.1, read as the reverse complement.
TACTTCTTGCTAGAGAAGTCCCTAAAGGAGAAGAAGGTAGGGGAAAAGAGAAAGGAAAAAGAAGACCACTCTTCTTGCTAGCCTACACTCACAAAAGCCACACAACCAAAGCCTCTCACCACCAAGCTCTCTCCAAGCCTAAAGCTTCACCAAGTTTGGATGGCCACCCCATGGAGTGTTTTATAGAATTGAAAAACCTTTCACCTCCTATCACATTCAATGCAATCAATTGCATTGAAAAATAATTACACTCCTTGTTTGGCCGGCCACATGTGGAGAAATTCCAAAGGTCAAAACCCTTTGTCTCCTTCCACCTCATCAAGCTTAGGTGGCATGCTTATGTGGCATGCTTAGGTGTCATGCTTATGTGGCATTCATGCATGTTGAATTAATCTTATTAATTCAATAAGCTTATGTTATCATATTGAATTAATCTCATTAAATCAATAAGGTAACATATTGAATTAATCTTATTAAATCAATTAAGCTTAGGCTATCATGATAACATATTTATTTAATCTTATTAAATTAATAAGCTTAGCATATTGAATTAATCTCATTAAATCAATAAGCTAAAATTCTCATTAAGCTTAAAGTTCAAAAACCATTTTGTACTTAAGCTCATTCCCAAATTATTCTAGTCAAACTAGAATGCACTAATTCTTCTAATCATCATACTCTTTGTGTGTGACCCTATAGGCTCTCATAACGTTGAGAGTGGATCTAAACTCTTTTAGATACACAAGCAATGAGCGGCATCTAGTAATACATCATTGCTACCCAAGTTACGAAATAAGTCAAGATCCGACTAACCTTTCCGTGACTACTATAATGTATGACCGTGTCCTTCTATCCTTGATATCAGATTGACCAATGAGGCATAGACCATGTCATCCTCGATCAATCTATGTGTTTCTTGATCCCTGAGTAAACTAACTCAAACAAATGAGCTCAATATCTCATATTGACTCATTCGAGCATGGTCATGCATTTTAGTAGTTCTACTCAATCAAGGGGCCCACAGATATCACTCCCGTCATATGGGAGGGATAGATCTCATCTACATCACTCACATCCCTCTGCATAATTTGTTATATACCCAGTAATCGCCTTTATGGTCCACCCTGTTACAGGTGACGTTTGACAATACCAAAGTACATAACTCCTTATGTAGGGAACCGTAGTGACTTCAGGTTTGAGGACTATTCATACCAATAGTCACATGAGAAAGTTTATGACACTCATATGACGATCCATGAAACTTTCTCATGTCGGGTCAGTTCAGTATATATTCTCTAATATATACCCATGTGTCAACTTGATATCATATATCCATGACTTATGAGATCAAGTCATCAATTGACCTACATGCTAGTCTTTATGTATTAATATTGCCCTTGCATACTAATACTTGACTAGGAACATTTAGGAAAGTGTTCTCTACAGCCTCTCATAATCAATTCTGTCAATTGATGTGATGTAGATAAGAACCTACTTTTCTAGGGCATTATTATATTTAAGTTAGCTGGCACAAGCAAGACGTAAATATAATAACCAATCCTTTGCCTTTATAGAATATGATACAAAATGTTCCCTATTCAACCATCACATGATTGGTTCTAGGGCTATAACTAACAGAAGCTTCCTCCTCCTCCTCCATGGATAGCACGGAAGAAGCCTATATGGTAAGGAGGGTAAGACGTGCATTAAAAGGTTTTAGATTTAACAAATCAAATGATAAGAATAGAAGACCAAGGGGGAAGATCATTTGTTACAATTTCCAAGGAGAGGGACACATAAGGGACAATTGTCCCCTCTTGAACAAAAGTAAGGAGGAGAAGAGAAAGAAAGAAGAAAAGAAGAAGAAAAAGGGGAACAAGAAGAAAAAGGAAGAGGAGAAGAAGGCAAAGGAAAAGGGGAAGGCCAAGGCATTCAAAGCAAAGACGTGGGATGACCCTTCCTCTTCCTCTTCATCATCATCGGAAGAGGAGAACACTTTCGTCACCAACCTTGCTCTAATGGCATTTGATGACTCGGATTTCTCCTCCACCAAAAATGAAGAATCAAGCTCAAGTGGAGGGAGCTCTAGTGAAGGGGGAGCCTCTACATCCTCATCCGAAGAAGAAGAAGAGGACATGGAAACTATGGTAACCAATCTTTCACCTAGTAAAATAGTTTCTATGATTTCTAGCTTAACTAAGGATTTATTTAGAGCAAAGAAGAAAAATAAGAGCATGTTAGATCAAATTAAGGATTTAGAAAATAAGCTAGAAAAAACATGCTTAAATGATAATATTTCTTCTAGCTTAAATGATGCATGCTCACATGATAACTTTATGCCTTTTGATGTTAATGATGCATGCATAGAGGAAAATAGGGCTTTAAGAGAGAAAGTAGATTATTTAACCAAAGCCCTAGAAAAGTTTACAATTGGCTCAAACACCTTGAACATGATTATAGGGAGCCAAAGAGCTAGCTTCAATAAGAAAGGCCTAGGATACAAAGAAAAGAAAAATGAAAAGGCCTATAAATGCCTAATTGCTAGGGGACAAGATAAGAAGAAAGTAATAGCTAGGAAATTGATTCCTAAGGAGTATCTAGTGAACCCCATAGGCAAGAACTTATTTTGGGTTCCAAAATCCATTCTTAAGGGTTAGGAAAACCCTAAGGTAGTCAACCATATGCAATTGACCTATATCATATTTTGGTTGACTTAGGATGGCGGGACAACATTTTGAAATAGTGTTAGGTGATGATAACGTGCCTATAAATAGTTAATAATGCTTAAATCATGATGATTAATGTAATTCCTATGTATGTTTGCAATCATGATTTATGATTTTGAGTTTTGGCACATGGTCATGAGAAATAGGTCTAAATCATGCTTTTGGTGATACTTTGCTTATTATCATGATATAATACCTAATGTATGATAACAATTCAATGAATACATGTGTTTCATGATCATAATGTGTAATTCATTCATATATGTCATTATGATCATGTGGATTGTTAGGGTGATACTTAACCTTGATAGAATTGCATGAATATAATGGTTAAGTATATACAAATACCTCTAGGATACATCTCACACTCACTATAGGCTACCATGATTGAAAACTTAGCATGAGTGAGATGTTAGAATGATACAAATGTCCACTAATGCCTATGGCATTTAGATGGTCATTTAAAGTATCAAAATAGCAATAATAGACCAATCATGGGGAAGGCTTATGTTTAATTCATAGACATATTGCCCAAAGATCATGGTTGGACATTTCATATGTTTTCAAAACAATTTCTCAATCTAAAATCTATGTATTCATGTTTTGAAACAATTGGAATCAAAACTAGGTGTTAAACTTGATACTCACATGATCAAAAACCTAGTGGTTTTTAAATCTTTTGGATTTTTGGAAAAAACGTGAAAATATAATGATCTTTCATAAAAAATTTATTTTTCACTGATAAAGAACCTTACAAGAAATGTGTTCCCCAAATTTCACTAATTTTTGAATTTTTTAGAATTTTTAATACATTTTTGAAATCCGCCCAGAAAATCAGAATTTCGGAATCCATTGTGCCAGTCGACTGCCATACTGATAGCAGTCGACTGCTCGCCTGAAAAACAGCCCAATATTTTCTGAATTCAGATTTTAAACATGTTTTTTGTATTTTCCTTCTATTAGACTTGATGCCATGGGTTTATAACTTAGTATTAATCTTTTTGATGGTGTCAAAGGGGGAGAAATAATTGTGTTTAAGTAAATTATGATAGGGGGAGAAATATGTATGGGGAGTTTCATGGATTAAGGGGGAGTTGCATGTTGCTATATCATGTTTATGTTTACATGCTTTCTTACCTTAGAAATTTTTATCAAATGTTTTTACCTAACTTAAACGGATTGCCACACATCAAAAAGGGGGAGATTGTTAGGGCAATCTCTTGCCATGATTAGGTTTTGATGTGTGTGGCAAAGGGTTTAAGTTAGTTTGTTATGTTGATTTGATATGTGTGTTGAAGTCGTGCAGAACTTAGTAATTCGCACATGGAGCCGTGGCGAGTTTCACAACTCATGACTCGGTCCTTGAGTCGGTGAAGGATAGCTTTGCGGAAGTCGTGCGCTTGGAGCATCCGAGGGACTGCTGGACGAGGAGCTTGGAGTGAAGCCGGAGGAAGTAGACTTCGAGGCAAGAGACGCGAAGGAGCATTGCAGAGTCGTGCGCCTGATCTTCGAGGGGCGTTGCGCATGAGCGAAGAGAACTTCGAAGGAGAGGGACTCCGAGAGATGAGAGTGAGCGAATGTAACCCAGGAAGGGGTAGCTCTTAGGTGAAACTTATCCATTTGGCTAAGTGTCAGATGGGATTTCCATCGATGATCGCCATGGAATGGCGATCATTGCTCTAAGTTGAGCGGTGTTCGGTGGTATTCATTGAGTGTTTTGAGGCCAGCGATCATTTGCCATATGTAGGCGATCATTGCCAAGATATCGATCATTGCTGAAGCGGATCGGTCGGTCGAAAGGGTTTAGCCACAGAACCACTCGTAGTCGAAGCGATCGACTACGGAGGCGGCCGATCGTGATGAGGTCCATCGATCGCCAAGTGTTTCATTGGACTACAGCGGTTGGGATCGACATGTTCAGACCGTTGTAGTGGCGGCGATCGCCAAGCGTGATCGGTAGTGGCGGCCAACGGGAAGAAAAGCCTCCTCTCTATAAAAAGAGAGGGTGTGGACCTTTGGGGGTCTAATGCTTATGCTCTAAGTGATCTTCCAAGTGCCCCACAAGCTTTAAACTCTTCTTACTTGCTTTTACTCCATTCTTATTGTAAGAAGAGTGATCTTGATTGTAAAGGTTACCTCCACCTAGCTTGGTGCAAAGGAGAGACCATTAGTGGATTGGTTTTGGCGGAGTGATTCACCGAGGACGAATCGGGGACCGTGGATTAGCGGCGTAGCCGTGAACCACGTTATACTATTGTGTTAGCGTTTGTTTTCTAGTATTTGTATTTGCTTGTCTTTATTGTTTCCGTTGCGCTAATTAGTTTTGTAGACGAGCAAATACCGACATCCAACGACAAAAGGCTATTCACCCCCCCCCCTCTAGCCGGTCGTTCGATCCCCTACACCCAATGTATCGTATGCTCTGAGTGTGACGAGCAGATACAAGTCTGATCCAGGAATGGATCATTGGGCGATTGTTAAGATGATCCTTAAGTACTTAAGAAGAACTAAGGATGTGTTCCTAATATATGGAGAATGAGACATGGTGATACACGGGTATACGGATGCCAGCTTCCAGACAGACAAGGATGATTTCAGATCTCAGTCTAGATATGTGTTCACCTTGAATGGGGGCACAGTGAGTTGGAAAAGTTCCAAACAAGACACTATAGCGGATTTTACCACAGAGGCAGAATACATTGCATCTTTGGAAGCAGCAAAGGAAGCGATTTGGATCAAGAAGTTCGTCTCTGAACTTGATGTGGTCTCATCAATGATCCAAACATGTGCTTTGCCACTATCATTTGATCAGAGAGATTATAAGTAGGAAGGAAATACAAATCGAGAAGATTCCCACTGAAAGGAACATAGCGGACCCTTTAACTAAGGTCTTACCTCAAAGTAAGTTTGAGGGTCATATTAGAGCTTATGGTATTGGATACCGTGGCGATTGACATTAGGCCAAGTGGGAGTTTGTTAGTTATATATAAGAGGTGTCCTAAGGCAATCGCCTTATGGTTGTACCATTTATATGATAAATGAAGATTCACTATTTGAGTATATATGTTTTCATGTATTTGATCATATCTTAAACTCATTTACTGAATGTCCACAATACGATTCTCAGCATGAGAGAATTTATGATTGGATCGCAACTAGTGAGTATCTCTACATGTGGAATTGTGATGTATTGAATTATCCCTAGTCGATGAATTGATGGATTCGAACACCATTAATTCTGTTGAGACTTCCATAAGGTATACTCTTTGGTTTATCCAAGCAACTGAATCTCACTGGCTGGAGACATTGTGATGTCCGGATTTAATCATGGATGCTAGTTATGGTAACTAGTTCATTGGAGTGACCAGCTGTAAGACTTCATATGGTTCTCTGCATATATGGATATGTCAATGAAGTTCTTACTGCAGCTTAAGTGCGATGTTCCTTTGCCTTGCGGTATTCAAGTCATCTTGGTCATGAAGACTTATGCTTTGACATCTTAAGCAACCATCTCTGAGGAGATGTGGACCCGGGATGATTGGGTATAAGTTGAAGTGGCCGAAGGTGTTTGAATAGCCTATAAAGGATTCACCACTCCTTGCGAGGAGATGTATACCCATGGCCTCTCGACGGATTGTTACTAAAGTCTTTAGCCAAAGCATTACATGTTTAGAGTAAGGTACTCTTGGATACATGTGCAGTCACTAGAATCCGTAAGACGAGGAAATGATACTTAGGTTAGATATGACATAGTCAGCCTAGTGGGGACTGACACAATAGACCATGTCCTAAACCAAGTGGGTATAAGATGCGTGAAAGGAATGGGACACGATTCATTATAGCTGCTGAAGGGTTTTAGAAATCGTTCTGGATCAACCGTTGATTTTTTGATTAATTGGGGATCATGATGTACTACTAGGTGCCACTCATGATCGTTCTATAATTAATGGTTAATTATAGATGGCCAACATAAACTGAGAACCTATTTGGTCACACACACAATGAGCGTAATCCAAAGGATTTAAAACGAGCTTGAGAATGAGATTCTCATATTGAGAGAAACTAGGTTTGGTTGGAACAAACAAGGAGCCAGCATGAAATTGTTTCAGTCGCACTGGAAGCATGGATGGGCCGAGTCTTATGAAGACATGATGGATGAACCAAATTGGTTTTGTTCTAATCCAATGGTGGAAAATAAATCAAAGGGATTTGGTTTGTTTTTAAACGAATGAACCAAAATTGGTTCGGTTCGTTTTAACTTAAAATAGACCAATGCTGTTTGGTTTATTTTAACTTAAGTTATTGGAGCGGGTTAACAAGTTTTGGTTATGAACCAACAACCATTAGGAGAATGTGTTCTCTATAAAAATACGGCTTAAGGGTTTTTCGAAGAGAATTATTTGGTTCAAGGGTTTTAGAAACTCTAGCCTCCTCTCCCTCTCTTCTCCTTGCCGCCGCCCAAGGAAGCCGCCACACCCAAGCTTGTGTCACGGGCATCCAGTTGCTGCCGCCCACCCTCCGATGATCCTCCAGCAACCCTCTTTGGCTCCGGTGACCAAAGACCAGCCGGCCCTCTTCCTTTGGCTGACGCCAAGTCATCCACCAAGATGTCCAATTTTTGGATTGCTTGTTTCCTTCTTGTCGGAGCATCATTTGGACGACATTTGGAGCTCCGACAATGACTTCTTTATCGGGGATTGGATCTCCGGTAATCCTCATAGGTGGAGGACCAAGGTTTCGTCAATCGGTTGACGAATACTTCTCTGGAGAATCGAGTTTTTAGGGACTCATTTTGTAAGAGATCAATTGGAAGCTAGAGGGGGGTGAATAGCATCGTGCTCATTCGATGATGGAATTCATTGCATTTGTCTCTACAATTTCGTTAGTGCAGCGGAAATAGAAATAATATAATAACAAAACAAGACAAACACAATTCACAACACGAGATATAACATGGTTTGGAACCGAACGGTTCCTACTCCACGAATCGAGCTCTAAAGAGATCTAGTGATGCACACGCACTCACTAATCACAAATACTCCTTCTCGACACAAGTCGGAGGTGGAGAAACCTTGTACAATAGATTACAACAATAATCTAAATGGATACAAGCAAATACAATAATGAAATACAATGCAAGTAAAAAAAACTACTTTACAATTGCTCTTTGAATGCTTGATCACTTGGTTGCTTGATATCAACTTAGAGACCCTGATTTGCAACAGTAAATCGCCCCAAAAGCCCTCAAGAAATCATGCCTTTTTCCTCCATCATGAGCTCCTTTTATAGCTTCAACCTGTGCTGGAAAAAGTCGATCAATCGACTGCTCGGGACCACCAGTCGACTGATGCCACTGTTGTCGTGAGACAATGGCTAGATCCACGCTGGAAAAGTCCAACATATCCATCATCAGTCGACTGATGGAGCCTTCACTCGACCAGTCGAGTCTCGACTCCATTTTGTGCCCGATTTCTCGAGCACCAGTCGACTGATCACACGATCAGTCGACTGCTCGAGCCATCAGTCAACTGCCCACCTCTGGCAGTCGACTGCTAGGCCACTTCCCGCAGTCAAACCCTAGTTGACTCAGGTCAATCGACCGCCACATGACACCAGTCGACTGGCACACCTCAAACATGAGGTTTTAGCCCAAGTATGGTTCCCCCATACTTGCTAGACCACCCTTAGCCTAGACCTAAGCCTTCTAGCCACCTCTATCAGTCTCACGCCTCTCGGATCCCTCCAAGTCATCCATGACTTGTTCATCTATCGCGCTAGCCTTTAGGTGATTCCATCGGCTATGTCATGCTAACGGTGTCTACACCGCCAAGGCACATTGGACTTATGCCGTCAAGACTCCACTTGGACTTTACGCCGCTAATCATTGGACTTATGCTGCCAAGACTCCCGCTTGGACTTTACGCTGCCAATATCAACCCCTTGGACTTCTCAAATGCCAAGACTCAAGCTTGGACTTTCCCTTGCCAACCCATGTTGGACTTTCCATGCCAAGACTCATGCTTGGACTTTACCTTGCCAAGAGCCATGCTTGGACTTTCCCATGATAATTACATTGTCATATATTTTTGTCGAAATATCAAAACATCACTCGAGTCAAACTCGAGTCTTGGTCAATTGTGACCTGGGCCGATTGCACCAACAATCTCCCCCTTTTTTATGTTTGACAAAAACCAAACAAACCATTGAGTTAGAACATTAACTCAAATCCCTTACCAATTATCCCAAATTGGTAATCCTATCTTTCTCCAAAATATTCTCCCCCAAACATTCTCCTTCTTTTTGACTAACATCAAAAAGGTCTTCTCCAAGGAGGTCAATGTCTCATATCCCAATGAGATCTTACAATCCCCCCTTGGTCCAAAAATATCTAGGATGCCTACCATCTTCCTAGTGATGAGTCTCATATCACTCAAGAGAGGCAATTCTATTCACTCTCCCAATTTCTAAATTGGGTCTCTCAAAAACCCATCAATTTGTCTAATTGATGGCATTCTCCTCATAACTTCTCCTCTTTAAGGAGAAAAACACATCCATCATCCCAAGATGGATACCTCCCCCTAAAGGCTTGCTCCCCCTTGACCATTACACCAACAATGTCCTTGGGAAGTCCCTAAGCCAATAGGAACTCTTAACCATCAAAATTAAGGTTCTAAGCATGAACTCTTCCCACCTTAAATTTGATACATTATCCTAACACCTCTCCTAATCCATATTCAATGGATTTTCACCCTTTATAATGCTTCCCAAAGCATATCCTAGGGTTAGGAGTGGTTAAGTACCTTAACCGCAGCTGAACACGAGCTAAACAAACCTAGTTTTCTCGAAATCAGCATTGGCAGTCGACTCCGTCAGCTACCAGTCGACTGCCACTCACATCAGTCGACTGCCACCAAGGGCAGTCGACTGATAACTGAAATTTCCGAATTTCAGTTATCAGAGTCGAATTTCAAAAAATCATAAGTAATTCTACGTATATCTAAAAATCACGAAATTTGATACGTATATTACTTATAGTCAAAAATAATAGAAAAATATTTTACCCATAAAATACTGAAATTAATACAAAATTCAAAAGTGAAGAAAACTTCTAAGTTTTGGCTCACTTTGTATCAACTTCATCAATGGTGATTGCTATCAAAAGATAGACTTCACCAAGGTTTTTCAAAATGATTTTAAAATATTTTCAAAACCTTATTTTGGATCATATTCCTTGGGCTCAATGTACATGACTTATACACAAGCTTTCCCAAAGATCCACCACTCATATAAGATGAGTTTGAGTTCATCTAGATGCAAAAACTATGCACCTTGAACTTAACTCATATCCTAGCATCTCACATGTATCTAGGGTGTATAAATACACATACATGTCAATGTGATGTGATATGTGGGTTTTGTTCTCCCTAATCTAGGGTTTCATGCATTTTCTAAGTCAACTCTACTTGATTCCCTTATACATGGGACTTCAAGTCATGCCAATTGTCCTTGACTCAATTTTAATCAAATGAATGAATGATTATGGCATTAATGATGATATAAATAAGCATATGCTCATAATCATGATGTCATGGCATAATATGAAATCCAAAAAAAAACACATGACATTAATCCTTAATCCTAAAACATGATCATGACATATAAATGATAGAAATAAATATGATGTCATGTCATGGTATATGGATAATCAAAGCATGGCAAATAAGATATTAAGGTATAATAATACCTAAATTTTAATATTAATTGTCATTTGATATAACTAAATATATTTTGCCATATTTTCACTTTTCTCTCTAGTGTGCCAAAAATCCAAAATGGCACACTATGACCTCTAAACCTAAAAGGTGCCAATTTGATCATTTTATCAAAACTTCTCAAATAATATTGGCACATCCTAAAATCTTTTAGGATTAAAGCTCAAATGTATTTCCAAGGTAACCATAACCTTGAAAATAACCTAAAGTGTCACCTTTATCATGGTTGAGTTAACTACCTACCCAATCAAGGTTGACACACCCTAAACCCATCTAGCGTGAATCAATCACCCTCTTAGGAACCCAAAACCTATTTGAGCTCCTAGGGTTAATTAGGTATTCCTTAGGGATAACCTCCCTAGATACCTTCCTAATGACCCTCCTAGGCTTTGTAGCCTTAGTCATTTTGGTCTTACCTAGGTTGACTCTAGGGGTAACTCCCCTTGCAACTTTCTTATTGGCCACCCTAGGTTTCCTAGAAACCCTAGCCACTAGGCACAAACCTTGGTTACTCTTAGGGATAACTTCCCTAGTAACCTTGGTCTTCCTAGACCTAGTTTGTGTTCCATAATCAAATGGAACACTATGATAAGCCACCTTAGGCTTAGGTTTGTGACCCAAACCTTGCTTGCCCTTGGTTGACTTTTGTTTCTTGGGTCCTAGATGTTAACTTTGAGGTTTTGACCCTTGACTTTGACCATTAGACCCTTGAAATTGATTTTGTATCTTATTTAGGGTCTTTTCAAGTTTCTCAAGCCTTGACCTCAAGGATTGGTTTTCTAATTCTAATTGCCCAATTTTTTTTTTATTAAGTTTTTGGGCATTGTTCTTCCTAGGCATGTGTCTAGTCCATTTAGGATTAAGGTCTAAGTGTTCTCCTATTTTCCTAATAGACTCCCTAGGAAGGATGTTTCTAGGGACATTAGTCCCGAATTTCTCCTTCTTTGAAAGGTAGACATTTTTGGCTCCTAAACAAAATTCTCTATTTCTAGCATGCTCTTTATGATAAATAGCAAGACTATTAAAATTATTTCTAGCATGCTTTTGACTAGAATTTAAAGAACAAGCATTGTTTAAATATACCTTAGGGTTAGCTATAGAGGCTCCCCCTACTTGTAATGCTCCTTCTTGCCCCTTCTTCTTCCCCCTAGGGCATTGACTCCGGTAATGCCCCTTTGAGTTGCACTTGAATCATATGATATGCTCCTTGCTCTTTTGACTTGGAGCACCGGCATCCTTAACTTTTGGAGCCGATTGAGCCTTCTTGACCCTTTTTGGACACTTACTCTTGTAGTGTCCGGATTCCCTACACTCAAAACAAATTATATATTTTTTTTATTTAAAACCATATTGCTTGAGTTACCTAGGGTGGTTGTAGGTGCCGGAATCGGATTTTGAGCTTCTTCATCTTGACCGGATGTCGAAGGTTCTTCTTGATGTTCCGGTGTGGAAGTTATCTCCTCCCCCTCAATCCTTGAGGTGGATGCTTCTTCCACTTCCTCCACCGATCCGGAAGTTGACTCCCTATCAACTTCCGACTCCTCAAGCTCTTTAGATGGCGATGTGCTTGCTTGAGCTTGAGAGGGTGAGCACTCCTCTTCTTCTTCTTCTTCTTGGACCGATGATAAATTTTCATGGAGCTTTGCCACTTGGCTTCATAGCTCCTTGGCATCTACATAATTACCTAACATACACAAGATATTGTTAGGCATTAAATCAATTAAAAGTTTTATCACCTTATCATTTTTCTCGGATACTTGGACTTGCTCTTCAGTCCATCTCTTCTTTTTGAGGAATCCACCTCTTGGTCCTCTTGGATATTCAAATCCATCCATCAAAATGGACCATTCCTCAAAATCTCTCATCATAATAAAATCTTCAATTCTTCTCTTCCAAGAATTGAAGCCTTCTCGTCTGTATTGAGTATAGGGCACCGGTGTGTTGATGTCCCAACCTAATTGTTCTTAGACTTCCATCTTCACCCTCTAGCGTGCTCCCTTAGTTGTTAAACTTCAAGAGTGGCCTCGCTTTGATACCACTTGTAAGAGATCGATTGGAAGCTAGAGGGGGGTGAATAGCATCGTGCTCGTTCGATGATGGAATTCGTTGTGTTTGTCTCTACAATTTTGTTAGCACAGCGGAAATAAAAATAATATAATAACAAAACAAGACAAACACAATTTACAAAGCGAGATATAATGTGGTTCGGAACCGAACGGTTCCTACTCCACGGATCGAGCTCTAAAGAGCTCTAGTGATGCATACGCACTCACTAATCACAAATACTCCTTCTCGACACAAGTCAGAGGTGGAGAAACCTCGTACAATAGATTATAACAATAATCTAAATGGATACAAGCAAATACAATAATGAAATACAATGCAAGTAAAGAAAACTACTTTACAATTGCTATTTGAATGTTTGATCACTTGGTTGCTTGATATCAACTTGGAGACCCTGATTTGCAACAGAAAAATGCCCCAAAAGCCCTCAAGAAACCATCCTTTTTCCTCCATCACGAGCTCCTTTTATAGCTTCAACCTGTGCTAGAAAAAGTCGATCAGTCGACTGCTCGGGACCACCAGTCGACTGATGCCACTGTTGTCGTGAGACAACGGCTAGATCCACGCTGGAAAAGTCCAACGGATCCATCATCAGTCGACTGATCATACCCATCAGTCGACTGATGGAGCCTTCACTCGACCAGTCGAGTCTCGACTCCATTTTGTGCTCGATTTCCCGAGCACCAGTCGACTGATCACACGATCAGTCGACTGCTCGAGCCATCAGTCGACTGCCCACCTCTGGCAGTCGACTGCTAGGCCACTTCCCGCAGTCAAACCCTAGTTGACTCAGGCCAGTCGACTGCCACATGGCACCAGTCGACTGGCACACCTCAAACATGAGGTTTTAGCCCAAGTATGGTTCCCCTATACTTGCTAGACCACCCTTAGCCTAGACCTAAGCCTTCTAGCCACCTCCATCAGCCTCACACCTCTCAGATCCCTCCAAGTCGTCTATGACTTGTTCATCCATCGCGCTAGCCTCCAGGTGCTTCCATCGGCTATGTCATGCTAACGGTGTCTACACCGCCAAGGCACATTGGACTTATGCCGCCAAGACTCCACTTGGACTTTACACTGTCAATCATTGGACTTATGCTGCCAAGACTCCCGCTTGGACTTTACGCCGCCAATATCAACCCCTTAGACTTCTCAAATGCCAAGACTCAAGCTTGACTTTCCCTTGCCAACCCATGTTGGACTTTCCATGCCAAGACCCATGCTTGGACTTTACCTTGCCAAGACCCATGCTTGGACTTTCCCATGACAATTACATTATCATATGTTTTTGTCGAAACATCAAAATATCACTCGAGTCAAACTCGAGTCTTGGTCAATTGTGACCTGGGTTGATTGCACCAACACGTTTTGCATCTGAATTTTGATTCGTATTGTGATCTCCTCTCGATCACATCGTCTTCAACGCAAGGCTAGTGACTCCTACGAAGACGAGGCTCGTAACTTGGTGAAGCTATCCCGACGATACTCGGTGTGGATACGGATTGAGGCAATTCTAGCGAGAGTTGCTCTGGTTGATGTCTTTCCCGCTGCACGTGATACGTTAGGTATAACTAGCATAATTTCCTTTTATTGAAAAATTTAAAACTGCGATTATGTCTACACATGTAATACTATGCATGTGTGTGATATGTGTGTTGTAATAAATTAGATTTATTGTTTTTTAATTCTTCCGCTATGCATATGTTTATGAAACATTTTCGAACACACACTCGCCGCAGTGTCGGAAACCCAATAGCTTCACCGCCATTAGTCGACTGATAGCCACTATGAGTCGACTGATACATGAGAATTTACGACGAAAATTTTTATCGTCATAGAAAATACGTAGAAAAAATTTTTTGTTGCAGATTATCCTTATCAATCGACTTATCAACATAATCAGTCAACTGATATTACTGTAGCACCTTACAGAATATTTGGTAGCCGACTGCGCAGTCGACTTTACACTAGGAAGTCGACTGATCAAAATGATCAGTCAACTGATATATACTGTAGCACCTTACATAACGTTTGATAGCCGACTAACCAGTCGAACTGGTCAAGCACCAGTCGACTGATGGTATCCTTCAGTCGACTGGCCTTGATTATTTTGCAACGAATTTTTTTTTCGTCGCAAATTTGGTGATGAAAAAATATTCATCGCCAAAATAATTTTTATTCATAATAATATATTTATTAAACTTTTGCGATGAAGTATATTTTCATCGCAAATTTGGCAATGAATGTAATTATTCGTCGCTAAATTTGGTAATGAAAATTAAATTCATCGCCAAATTTGGGAATGAAAATTATATTCGTCGCCAAATTTGGCGACGAATAGTTATTTTCATTGCCAAATTTAGCGATGAATAGTTATTTTCGTCGTCAAATTTGGCGATCAATAGTTATTTTTGTCGCCAAAATTGGCGATGAATAGATATTTTCGTCGCTAAGTTTTTGCGACGAACATTTTTTTCATCGTAGATTTGGCGACGAACTCTTTTTTCATCGCAGATTTGGCGACGAACTATGTTTCATCGCCAAATTTGGCGATGAATAATTATTTTCGTCGCCAAATTTGGTGATGAATTTTGCAATGAATATTTTATTCATTGCAATTTTGGCGACGAATTTTTTTTTTCATTGCAGAATTTAGCGGCGAATTATTTGCAACGAAAAAAAAATCATTGCAAAAAAATTTTACAATGAATTTTTATTCAAAATTCGTCGCCAAATCCTATAATTTTTATAGTGTGAGGGTTAGGTAAACCTTCATTATGAATTGCCTCTCATTTAGTGATATAGGACTTATCACTATGAAGAGTGAAGGCATCCTATATGATTTTGGACCAAGGGGGAGAATGTAGGATCTCATTGGGAGATGGAACATTAAAAACCTTGGTAGGCTTTTTATTTTATGCCAAAGTGGGAGAAGTGAGAGTTTAAGTGAGGTAAACCTTCATTATGCCTTGGTATAAGAAGAGTTAGGTTGGGTTATTATTAGCCTAACTTAAACATATTATCAAACATCAAAAAGGGGGAGATTGCTGGTGCAATAGGCCATGGGTCAATGTTAACCAGACTCGAGTGGGACTCGAGTAGTATTTTGATATTTGCCAATATGGTTGGATATAGTTTGACCATATGACTAGTGGATGATTGGGATATCCAAAGTCATATGGGGGAGATTATTTGAGGGAGATTGTTGGAGCAATCAAATCTCATATCAAGGTTGATCAGACTCGAGTGATACTCGAGGAAGTGCTTCGTTCGGTTACGTATTGCTCCCAGCCAAGTCCGCTAAAATTGATGAGTTTTAGTTCATCTACAGAGGTAACTTCACCATGGAAAGTCTAAGCATGGTCTTGGCATGGAAAGTCCAAACATGGTCTTGGCATGGAAGTCCAAGTTTGAATACTTGGCATGGAAAGTCCAAGAATGGTTTTGGCATAGAAAGTCCAAGTTTGAAGTCTTGCCCACACAAGTCCAAGTGTGCAGTCTTGGCGGTGAAAGTCCAAGCATTGAGGATTGGCAATCGAAAAGTCTAAGGGTGAGATATTTGGTGGCGTAAAATCCAAGCATGTAGTCTTGGCGGCATAAGTCCAAATGAACCTTGGCAAAGGAGACCCAGTTAGCATGACATAGCTGATGGAAGCACATGAAGGCTAACGCAAAGGGTGAAGGAGTTATGGAGGACTTGGATGGACCATGGGGGCTTGAGGTAGATGGAGGTGGCTAGAAGGCTTAGGTCTAGGCTATGGGTGGTTTATCAAGTATGAGTGGATCATACTTGGGTTAAACCTCATGGTTGAGGCTTACCAGTCGACTAGGGATATGAACCAGCCGACTGGCCGAGTATTTGACACTTGGAAGGTCTAGTTGACTCGAGAAGTCGACTGAGGTTATGACCCAGTCAACTGGTCGAGTAGTCGACTGCTTCTGTGGCTCTGGCAGTTGACTACTAGGGTTTGACAATTGACTGGCCACTAGCAGTCGACTACTAGGGTTGGGCAATCGACTAGAATTAAGTGGCCAGGGTACAGAATATTAAGCAGTTGACTACATGCCTATGGCAGTCGACTAATGCCTATAGTAGTCAGCTGCTAGGTCAGGGCAGTCGACTAGAAAACTTAATCTGATATGGATTAAGCCATTGTGAGATAACAGTACAGTGTCTAGAACAGTCGACTGAAAGGTAAAAATCAGTCCGAGTTGTAACTTTATAAGGAACTCGAAAGGGAGGAGATGAAAGTCGGTTCTTGGATTTATTGAAGGGGATTTGCTATTGCATTCTAGTCCTTCCAAGCATCTCAAAGCAGCCAAAAGATCAAGCATTCAAAAGCTCTCATTTGTAAAGTGTTTTCACTTGTTTCTTGTATTTGCTTTTGTATATTTATATTTGGTTGTATTATTATTGTTATAATATCTTTGTAAGAGATTTCTTCACCTTCAGATTGTATTCCGAAAAAAAGAAGAGATTTAGTGGAATAGACACTAAAGTCCGATCGTGGAGTAGGAACCGTAGGTTCCGAACCATGTAAAATCAAATTGTTGTGCTTGTGTTATTTTCGTTTATGCTATTTTGTATATTCCGCTGTGCTAAATAATTGTAGACAAGTATGAACACGAACCGAATTAAAGAAAGAGAAAAATGTTATTCACCCCCCTCTAACACATCAAACAATCCCCAACACTTCTTGCACTCAACCCTAACTGTTGTTGCAAATGGGGATGCTCTATCTTGATTGGTTCCAATTCCCTCTATAACCTGAAACACCTCTCACTGGAATACCCATACTCCATGTGGTATTGACAGAAGAATGGGGTTGCGGGGAGCTCCTTTATATCAAGTACGACGTTGGAGGACCTCGTACTTCTCATAAGTTTCTAATTCTCGTTCCTTCAAAGTTTGAGGCAAGGGCGAGAATTCAATGGTCATTATCAGCAGAGGACAATTGGGAGGAGCTTCTGACATGAAGGGTCGGGGATGAGGGATCTCTTGAGGAAAATATCTAACATATTCCCTCCTCAAGAGAACTCGGTGAGTAGGAGGTTGATTTCTCTCTATAAGGGTAGGGACAGGTTTCTTATCAACTCTATGGACCTTCAATACTTCCTCTTCATTAATATAATCCTTGGCTCGTCTAAGCAATCCATCATAACTGACAGTAGGATTTCTTAGTAGAGAACTGAGAAATGGTTCTTCCCTCAAACCATAAGATATAACAACCATTATGAAATACAGTATAGCCGAGGGTACTCCCAAAGCAGCATTAGTAAATCATGGATGTAACTTCGCAATGAATCAGTAGATTCCTGCTTCAAATGCAGTAAACTAGAAGCAGCATGTTTGTACCTTTTGATGCTAAAAAAGTTCTTGAGAAAACCCCCCATTCAAATCCTTGAAGCAAGTAATGGAACTTGGACGTAGCAAATTAAACCACCTTTGTGTCGGGATGACAAGTTAGTGCAAAAGGCTCGACACTTAATAGCATCGGGGTATCGATGGAGAGAGGTTGCACCTTCAAACTAAGATAAGAGCTCCTCCGAGTCAGAGGTACCATCATACAACCCGATATTAGGGGGTCAAAAGTGAGGAGGTAGATTCTCCAGCACTATATCTTCTATGAAGGGAGAAGGTTTATATTGCTCCTGAGCCTTAGTTGAATGGCTCTCTACTTGATCCTCTCTTCTTATGGGCAAGAGAGGGAGGGGATGCCGATCAGATCCCTCCAACGGTCCTTCTCCTGGCAGTACTCCGTTTCTTGTTGGCCAGGTGCGGGGATGTGTGAGAGTCCACCATATGATTGCTCTTTTCAGGATGTCCAGAATGAGGTTAAAGATATCCCATCCTTCAATCCTTCTGCATCCACGCATCAGCCATCGCCTTGTTTATCATTGTGACCAACTGGGAAGGTAGGTTAGTGATTGGAGTTTCTTCAGAAGTAGAGGCCACAGGAGGAGAAACTTCTTGAGGTTGCATCTCGATGTCTTTCTCTGATGTTCCCACAGACAGCACCAACTGATGCAGTAAGAATTTTTCTTCCTCGATCTCAAGCCACCAAGGACGGGTTCTCTCCGGTCGCAACAGTAAAGTCTCTGATTCTTTCTTTCCAAAGTTAACATCAGGTCAGATAGCCGTCGGTGTCCCGACTAAAGGCCCTCTGATGCCTAAGTTAGAGTTTGTTGAAGAAAGATAACTGAAGTAAAAGATGCAGTAGTATAGAGTCTCCTCCTTTTATAGCCTCCTCTTCCCCATGACTCCTTGGTGATGCCCTAGGGCAAGCCATTACGTAACAACCTACAAGGATGATCCTCCACATGAAAAGTCACGCAGGTCGAGGTGATGATGTTGTTAGGTCATTAGAGAAGGGCTCCTGTAAGGAATCTTTTGTGGGGCCTATAAGGCGTTCTCAAGTTGTTATAGAAAAAAGAGGTGACATGTAGGAGTGAGTTCTAAAAACTATTGAAGGAATATTTTAGGAGGCCCCCAAATTAACTGACCATCCACTCCTTCACCCGAAACTGATCCCCTACTAACTGACTTATTATGATTTACTCCATCAAGGATTAACACCTTACTCGACCTCGAGCCATCCCTCTCCTGACTCGGCATTTGATCTGCTTCCCGAGTTGGTTCTTTCCCAACTCGGTCATCTATCCGCTTCCTGAGTTACATTTTTTTTACTCCCCGCCCCGTTTACCTCCCGAGTCACTACCTTCCCAACTTGGCCCTCTATCTGCTTCCCGAGTCAACTACTTCCCAATTTAGCTCTCTGCCTACTTTCCGAGTTGCCTTCTTCCTGACTCGATTTTCTACCTGCTTTTCGAGTCGCCTTCTTCCTGACTCAGGACTTTGCCTACTTCCCAAGTCATCTCTCCCATGACTCAGCACTCTCAACACTTAGTCATATTATTGTAGTCTCATTTATCTTCACAAGCAAAGTACGACTTTGGCATTCAACGATCTTATAGAGATGACATGACGGTGGTAGGTTGGGCTTCACCATTAGATCGTGAGTGCTTCTCGGATTTATCTTAATGGTCGATGAAAAATTTTTGCAAGATCAAGTTGATAATTTTTAGAATTAGTCGGACTGAAAGTTTGGATATCTCGTGTTAATAAAAAAAAGAGTGATTTATATATTGATTTTTAAGGATTAAATTATATTGGTATTGTCTTTTTAGAATTTTCTTTCACGACTTAAAGTTTAGAAAGCAAGTCATTGTGATGCGGGTGTACGCGGATTTTCTCACCTCTTTTTAATGCGAAAGAGCATCCACGTTCGATTACGTATTGCTGTTCTCTGGTAACCCTTAGATGAAAAGTTGGAGAGATCGGCAGCTAGAAAAATGAATAACCTAGATGTTAAATCTCGATGAAAATTATTCACTTAATCGTCTACAATCAAGGTTAGCGTAGCGTAATATGCTAATTAAGACAATTAAAACAAATAACAAAGTAAAAAGAGCAATTCGCAAACTCAAGGATGTGACATGGTTCACGGCCCTTGCCGCTAATCATCAACCGGAATGATCCTCGCTAGAATCGTCTCTATCCGTATCCATGCCGAGTATCTTCGGGATGACTTCACTAAGTCACGAGCCTCGTCTTCGTACGGGTTATTAGCCTCGTGTTGAAGACGATGTGATCGAGAGAAGATCACGATCCGAATCAAAATTCGGATCCAAAACGAGTTCTCAAAAACTCGCTTCTCTGGAGAGGTATTCATCAATCGTTTGACGAATCCTTCGTCCTCCACCTATGAGGATTACCGGAGATCGAATCCCCGGCAAGTCTATCGCTGTAGGAGCTCCAAACGATACTCCGACGAGAAGGAAACAAGCTTTCCATAAAATTGGACAGCTTTGGTGGAGGAATAAGGGCCGGCCAAAAGGGAAGGTTGAAGCTCACCTTATTGCCGAACCCAAGGGAGATCACTGGAGCTCCTCCGGCAGCAGCTCGACGCCGACATGAGGGAAGGACAACACCTTCTGGACGCCGGCAAGGGAGCTAGGTGGTGGGCGGCGGCAAGGGGGGCTGTTGGCGCCGACTTCACCAAGGAGAGGAGGGGGCGGCAACTATTAGGGTTGCAAGGCTTTGGATTAGGGTTTAACAAAAACCCTTAAGCCCTATTTTATAGAGAACAAATTCTCTTAATGATTATCGGATCATAACCAAAGGCCCGTTAACCCGCTCCATTAATTTAAGTTAAAATAAACCAAACCATGATGGTTTATTTTAAGTTAAAATGAACTGAACCAACTTTGGTTCATTCGTTTAAAAACAAACCAAACCCTTTGGTTTATTCTCCTCCATTGGATTAGAACCAAACCAATTTGGTTCATCCATCATGTCTTTATAAGACACGGCCCATCCACGCTTCCATTGCGACTGAAACGATTTCATGCTCGCTTCATGTTTGGTCCAACCAAACCTAGTTTCTCTCGGTCTGAGAATCTCATTCTCAAGCTCATTTTAAATCCTTCGGATTACGCTCGTTGTGCATGTGACCAAATAGGTTCTCGGTTTATGTTGCCCTTCTATAATTAACCATTAATTATAGAACGATAATGAGTGGCACCTAGTAGTACATCATGATACCAATTAACCGAAAAGATCAACGGTTGATCCAGAACTAATTCTGAAACCCTTCAGCAGCTCGAATGAATCATGCCCCATTCCCTTCACTCATCTTATACCCACTTGGTTCAGGACATGGTCTATAGTGTCAATCCCCACTAGGCTAACTACGTCACACCTAGCCCAAGTATCATTTCCTCGTCCTACGGATTCTAGTTACTGCACATGTATCGAAGAGTACCTTACTCTAAACATGTAATGCTTTGGCCAAAGACTTTAGTAACAATCTGACAAGAGGCCATGGGTATACATCTCCTCGCAAGGAGTGGTGAATCCTTTATAGGCTATTCAAACACCTTCGATCACTTCGACTTATACCCAATCATCCCGGGTCCACATCTCCTCAGAGATGCTTGCTTAAGATGTCAAAGCATAAGTCTTCATGATCAAGATGACTTGAATACCGCAAGTCAAAGGAACATCGCACTTAAGCTGCAGTAAGAACTTCATTGACATATCTATATATGCAGAGAACCATATGAAGTCTTACGGCTAGTCACTCCAATGAACTAGTTACCATAACTAGCATCCACGATTAACTCTGGACATCACAATGTCTCCAGCCAGTGAGAATCAACTGCATGGATACACCAAGGAGTATACCTCGTGCTAGTCTCGACATAATCAATGGTGTCCAAATCCATCAATTCATCGACTAGGGATAATTCCGATATATCACAATTACACATGTAGAGATACTCACTAGTTGTGATCCAATCACAAATTCTCTCATGCTGTGAATCATATCGTGGACATTCAGTAAATGAGTTTAAGATCTAATCAAATACATGAAAACATGTATACTCAAATAGTGAATCTTCATTTATCATATAAATGGTTCAAACATAAGGAGATTGCCTTAGGACATCTCTCATATATCACTAACAAACTCCCACTTGGCCTAATGTCAATCGCTACTGTACCCTATACCATAGGCTCTAACATGACCCTCAAACTTACTTTGAGGTAATGCCTTAGTCGAAGGATCCGCTAAGTTCCTTTCAGTGGGGATTTTCTCGATTTGTATTTCTTTCCTACTGATGATCTCTCTGATAAGATGATAGCGACGAAGCACATGTTTGGATCATTGATGAGACCTTGGCTCTTTCGCCTATGCAATTGCTCCATTGTTGTCGCAGTAGACCGGTATTGCTTCAACAATGGCTAGAATCACACCAAGTTCATAAATGAACTTCTTGATCCAAACCACTTTCTTTGCTGCTTCCGAAGCTGTAATGTATTCTTCCTCAGTGGTAGAATCCGCTACAGTGTCTTGTTTGGAACTTTTCCAACTCATTGCACCCCCATTCAAAGTGAACACGTATCCAGACTGAGACCTGGAATTATCCTTGTCTGTCTGGAAGCTGGCATCCGTATACCCGCGTATCACCATGTCCCCTTCTCCATATATTAGTAACACATCCTTAGTTCTTCTTAAGTACTTAAGGATCATCTTAACAACCACCCAATGATCTATTCCTGGATCAGACTGGTATCTACTCGTGACACTCAGAGCATACGATACATCAGGCCTCGTACATAACATAGCATACATGATAGATCCTATTGCGGATGCATAGGGAATCTTACTCATGCAAATTCTCTCATCTTCTGTGCACGGACACATAGACTTCGAAAGGTGTATCCCATGTCTGATGGGTATGAAACCTTTCTTGCGACATACTAAACCTCTTTAGCACTCGGTCTATATATGTAGACTGCAAAAGACCAAGCAACCGTTTCGATCTATCTCTATAGATCTTAATCCCGAGGATGTAGGTTGCTTCTCCCAGGTCTTTCATGGAGAATGTCTTGGATAACCAAATCTTCACTGACTGTAAGATTGAAATATCGTCTCCTATAAGTAATATGTCATCGACATACAATACTAGGAACATGACTGCACTCCCACTAACCTTCTTGTACACACAAGGTTCGTCTGGATTTTGTGAGAAATCAAACTTTTTGATTGTCTCATCAAAACGAATATTCCATCTCCTGGATGCTTGCTTCAATCCATATACGGACCGTCGCAATTTGCATACCTTGGTTTTATCAACCGATGTGAAAGCCTCAGGCTATATCATATATACGTCCTCGAACAGGTTTCCATTAAGGAAAGTTGTTTTCACATTCATCTGCCATATCTCATAATCATAATGAGCCGTTATGGCCAGGAGCATCCGAATGGATTTAAGCATAGCTACAGGCGAATAGGTTTCATCATAATCAACACCTTATTTTTGACGATATCCTTTCTCCACTAATCTAGCCTTATAGGTAATCACATTACCATCCATGTCAGTTTTGTTCTTGAAAACCCACTTGCACCCTATAGGCTTGATGCCTTCAGGTGGGTCAACTAAGTTCCAAACTTGATTTTCATACATGAAATCCATTTCCGACTTCATGGCATCAAGCCACTTATCCCTTTCTGAACTTGTCAGCACTTCTTCATAATTGGTAGGCTCCTCATCATCAATGAGTAACACGTCGTTCGATTCACTTACGAGAAATCCATATCTCTCAGGAATGTTGCGTGTTCTACCAGATCTACGAAGATGTGGTGTTTCAATAGGTCCAGTCGATTGCTCATCACTATGAGTTGTCGGCTGTTGTGCTTCACCAGGTATCTCATCAATGCCTATTTGAGTCTCTCGAGCCTCCTCAAGCTCGACGACGCTCCCACTGTTTTCTTGCAAGAGAAACTCTTTCTCTAGAAACACAGCATGCCTTGAAACAAACACCTTTTGTTCCACAGGATGATAGAATTGGTAACCCCTTGTTTCCTTAGGGTATCCAATAAATAGATATTTATCAGACTTAGCATCCAATTTGTCTGATACAGTATGATTCACATAAGCAGGACAACCTCATATCTTCAAGTAAGATACATGAGGTTTCTTACTATTCCATATCCCATATGGAATAGTAGAGACTACCTTGGTTGGCATTCTGTTTAACAAGTAAACATATGTCTAAAGTGCATAGCCTCAAAAGGACTTGGGAAAATTCACATGATTCATCATTGACCTGACCATGTCCAACAAGGTTCAGTTACGCCTCTCAGATACACCATTATGTTGTGGTGTATATGACGGAGTCCATTGAGACAATATATCATTGTCTCTTAGATAATCAAGAAACTCTTGACTTAAGTATTCACCACCTCGATCCGATTGAAGTATTTTAATACTCTTGTCATGTTGTTTCTCTACTTCATTTCTGAATTCTTTGAACCTTTCAAAGGCTTCAGACTTGTGTTTCATCAAGAACACATACCCAAATCGTGAGTGATCATCGGTGAAGGTAATGAAGTAGCTATAGCCTCCTAAAGCTTGAGTTGACATAGGTCCACATACATCAGTATGTATTAGACCTAGTAACTCTCCCACTCGTTCACCTTTTCCTGTAAAAGGTAACTTAGTCATCTTGCCTTTTAAGCATGATTCGCATGTATCGTATGAATCCAATTCAAACAATTCCAGAATTCCACATCGGTGTAATTCGGACATGCGTTTCTTGCTTACATGGCCAAGACGACAATGCCACATGTAGGAGTCTAATTAATTATCCTTTCGAGCACGCTTGTTGCTCGCTTCGATATTGAAAACATCACTGGATACGTCCAACGTATAAACACCATTGCTTAAAGTTCCAGTCCCATAAAGAACTCCATTCAAAGTTATGTAACAACAATTGTTACTAAAAGTCAAATGGTACCCATTTCTATTTAAACAAGAAATAGAAATGATGTTCTTTATCAACGAAGGAACATAAAAGAAATTGTCCAGTTCTAAGACAAGTCCTGCAGGGAGTTTCAACAAATACGTTCCAATGACGAGTGCAGCTGTTGGAATGTATACTGAAAGCCTAGCTCTTTTTGTATGAACATTTTATTTTGAAATAGGAATCACATGATCATTGTTTGCACTTTATATATTTATTATATGTGTGCATATTGTCTAATATTTTACATTGTAGATAACATGGTGCTTAGTGTGGCACAGAAGATCATGTTATCAGTATCTTATAGAATATAAGTAGAGGTTCACAACCAAGATGGTTTTGGACAAACCATTGGCATGGTTGTAGTGTAGCTTGGTATTGTTTTGTCTTGAACATAGAATTACACTACTACACTTAGGTGTATTGAGCAGGACCGACATAGAGGTGATTCAATTAATTGTTGACTTCATAATTGAATCGGACCTCGGATATTATGTTGTACATGCTCTTAATCCCGTTGTAATAATGGGCACATGTACTTAGTATTTATTTCTTTGATTTACCAGAGGGTGAGATTTAGATGGATTAAATCAATATGCCCGGTAAGTTGGGAAATAATATTATTTACATGGTGTGCCATTGATTATAGGAGGAAACCGTGTCCTATATATTAGGTTGATGATGTCCCCTTGAGGAGCTCATAAGGTTCATCATGTAAACCCAGCTGCTTGACTTAGTCAACATGATGATAAGGTTGAGTGGTACTACTCGAGGAGTTAGATGTTAATTAATTGATGGTCAGTAAATCGATTAATTGACGGACATTCGATATCTTAAACACGAGGAGATGAATGTACAAATAATATATGGAGCCCATATTGATTTATGAGGGTTGGTGAGGTAGTTCAATGATGATCCTCTAGTGGAATGGAACATCATTGATGGATCAAGTTTGTGTGGTTCCGATCCATAGGGTGGCCAAGATCCAACTCCTCCTTATGGTCCCTATCGTAGCCTAATATAATCCTCGTGAAGTCTAGATCCAAGGATGTAAAACAAAACCTAGAACCGACGGTTGGGATGAATCCCTAGATCTGATGGTTGGGATGAAACCCTAGAACCAACGGTTGGGATTAAATCCCTAGATCCGATGGTTAGGATGAAATCCTAGAATCGACGGTTGGGATGAATCCCTAGATCCGACGGTTGGGATGAAATCCTAGATTCGACGTTTGGGATGAAACCCTAGATCCGACGGTTGGGATAAAACCCTAGATCCGACGGTTGGGATAAAACCCTAGATCCGACGGTGGAGATTAAATCCCTAGATCCGACGGTGGAGATTAAAGGAGGCTTAAGCCCTATTCTATAAATAGAGGCTTAGGCTTGGGCGACAATGAGATTTTGGAAATTAGGGTTTGGCTCTTCTCAAAGTGGGCGGCAAACACAAACCCTTGAGGGGGCTAGGGTTTTTGGGCGGCTAGAAGTTGGGCGGCAAGTTTGTTCTCCCTAGGGTTTTGGCCGGCGCCCATCTTCCTCTTCTCATCCTTGGCCGGTTCTCTTCTTCCTCCTCCCTTGCTCCTTGGTGGCCGGCGGCTCTCCAACACTTGGTGGTCGGCGCTTCTCCTAACTCTAGGTGGTCGGCGGCAACATTGCATTGGTGGCCGGCGCTTCATCCAATTGTTCCTTGGCCGGCGGTTGCATCAAACTCCCTAGCTTGGTGGCCGGTTCTAGAAAGGAAAGGTATTGTTGGTTCTTCTCTTTGTTCGCAGTGGACAAGGAAGGGAAGAACGCGATCTAGAAGGCTTCTACTCGTGGAGGATCTTCGTCCACACGTCGTCCATGAGGAGGATAGGACATACGGTAGAAGATCGTAAGGTATAAAGTTTTACAACTTTATTTTCAGATTTGATCATGTTCTTTTATGTGTTGATTATACATGTGTGCGTATGTATATATTTTGTATAATCATGGACCCCGAAGACAAACACAAAAACCGGCGATCCGTCCGTCATCTCTTCCATGGCTAACCAACTAGAAAAGTTGTGTTGCTTGAACAACTAGTTTGTTCAAGCGACCACTCAAGTTGTTAGCACGACGATGAATTGGTTGTGCTAAGGAAACTCATCCCATCCGGATTAATTCTTTCATTAATGAAAATTTTAATCCGGGGACATGGGAGCCAATGAGCCTCCGAAGCAACTCCCTACAAGTGGTATCAGAGCCACGGTTTCCGATTTTGTGTGTTTTGGATTCGGTTACTTTCATGCGCATATCATATATTGAGTATGCCGGATAATAGTAGGATATGCATAGTTTAACTCTTTGGTTGCAGGCATAAGATCTGACTATTATGGCTATTTGTGTGTATGTGATGGTTTTGTGCGTGATTGTATATATATTATTTGAATCCTCGGGGTTGACGAGGCTAGATTAGTATTTAATTTTTGTAATTAAATACGACATTGTTTAGCCACTCATTTTAGTTTACTTTTGATCTAGATTATTTGTACACTCCTTTGTGGAGTATAGGATCGATGGATGTAAATTAAAATAGTTTATCTCGGCTCGGATCTCTTTGGTGACTTGCGCACGGGAAAAGATGGAGCGGACGAGGTGGCGACACGACGGGATGCGTATTGGAGAACAATGCCATAATAGTTGGAAAAATTCTATTTTTTCCATATTTATTGCTGATTTATTTTTATATGCATGTTGTGTATGCTTGAAAATTCCTTATTGTCAATTTACTAAGTGGGAGAGGGACATTTTAATTAATTCCCGCGGCCTCCATTACAATTTGACGTGTGATGCAACAAACTTGCGCGTTGGCTCTGAGTCCCTTCCTCCCCATCGGATGGGTTTGTTTGCGGATCACTAGGTCAAATAATGGTTATAGGAAATTATTTAGGAGCGTGTGTACTTCCCCATCGGTAAGGCACATAATCCGAAATAATTTCCTTAGTATCGTGTAATGGTGCACACTTAGATGCAAATAAAAAGTATCCTCCCCATCGGAGTCACTGCTTTTATTTGTAGGGCCAAAGAGGAACCAACTATTAATTTTATTTGTCAAAAAGTAAGGTTGACAAGATAATAAAATTAATGGGTAAAACCTCCTCTTACAAATGTAGAATTCGTATACGTCCACACTATCGTGGCATGCGATATTCTCGGTGTTTTGAGGTGTTGGTTGATTTCGGAATTTTATTATTTTTGAGGAATCAATAATATTTGAAATCTAATATTTTGATCATTGTGATTTTTAGGATTTTCAAATGGCTTTCAACCCACTTGCTGTGATTTTAAAAGAAAATAAGCTTACTGGACCAAACTACATTGATTGGAAAAGAAATCTGGATATTGTCTTAACTGCGGAGGAGTATAAATTTGTACTCTTCGAGGTCTGTCCTCCTAAGCCCTCCGATGACTCTGATGAAAAGGAGAAAGAACGTTATAAGAAATGGGTCAAGGCAGATGAGATGGCGCGGTGTTACATTTTGGCATCTATGTCAAATGTGCTGCAACATCAGCATCAGGCCATAGCCACAGCTTATGACATGATGTTCAATCTCAAGGAACTTTTCGGACATCAGAGTAGGGCGGCTAGACAGGAGGCGATGAGAAACTTGATGACGACCACCATGATCGAGGGAACACCCATTAGGGATCATGTTCTCAAGATGATGGCTCATCTTAATGAGATGGAAGTCCTCGGAGCTGAGATCGATGGGGAAACCCAGGTCGATATCATTCTCCAGTCTCTACCTAGGAGTTTTGGCGAGCAGCCTCAACTACAACATGAACAAGAGGTTGTATTTGGCGGAGCTTCGATAGAACTCCA
Source organism: Wurfbainia villosa (assembly GCA_025175895.1). Taxonomy (NCBI): domain Eukaryota; kingdom Viridiplantae; phylum Streptophyta; class Magnoliopsida; order Zingiberales; family Zingiberaceae; genus Wurfbainia; species Wurfbainia villosa. The sequence continues at coordinate 18,536,981 of CM046004.1, read as the reverse complement.
GCGGAGAGGATTTTTCACAAAGTGCTCAAGCCATGGTCGCTCGAAGGTTTCTTCCTCTAAACCAAAGGTAAGAAGAAGAAGAAGCAAGGTGGGGCGAAGAAGGTGGCGTGGGACCTCGTGCAGGAGTGAAGAGAAAGGCAAAGTGCTTCACTTGCAAGCGGTGGACATTGGAAGCGGTCCTCGCCGAAAGAACAAAGGTATATCTTCTTGTTTAGTTGTTGAAACATGTTTAGCGGTGTTATCTACCAGTGCCTGGTGTGTAGATACAGGAGCCACTGATCATGTCTGCAATACTTTGCAGGGGTTCTAGGAAACCCGACGATTAGCTGAGGGAGAGATTACCGTCTTCATGGGCAATGCTTCAAAGGTGGCGGCTATTGATGTGGGAGACGTTTATTTATCTTTTGATAGGAATAAAGTTTTGATTTTGAGAAATTGTCTTTATGTACCTACTTTTAGAAAGAATTTAATTTTAGTTTCTAAATTTTTTATGGATGGATATTCTGTTTCTTTTAATGACAAAGTGGTTATAAAAAGGAATAGGGAGATTATCTGTTCTGGTACATTGGTTGGCAATTTATATACTCTTGAACCGAAAACCCCCAGGATGCATATAGAAGTAAATAACTCATCTTCTAAATCTAATAAGAGAAAAGAACCTTCGCAAATGAACCAAACATATCTTTGGCATCTAAGGCTTGGTTATATTAACCTAAGTAGAATTCAAAGGTTGATAGCTGATGGACCTTTGGGTTCATTAGTGGTGGAGGATCTCCCAACCTGCGAATCTTGCTTGGAAGGTAAAATGACCAAGAGGCCTTTCAAGGCCAAGGGGTATAGAGCCAAAGATGTGTTAGAATTGGTTCATTCTGATCTATGCGGTCCTATGACTATCCAGGCTAGAGGTGGCTTTGAATACTTCATCTCTTTTATAGACGATTATTCAAGGTATGGATACATTTACTTGATGCGCCGCAAGTCTGAATGCTTTGACAGGTTCAAAGAATTCAAGGCTGATGTAGAGAACCGTCAAGGTAAAAGTATCAAGACATTACGATCTGATTGTGGTGGCGAGTACCTCTTGGGAGAGTTTAGGAGTTACTTATCAGAGGCTGGGATTCAATCCCAATTGTCCGCACCGGGCACACCCCAGTAGAATGGTGTGGCGGAGCGAAGGAACAAGACTCTTATGGAGATGGTCAGATCTATGATGAGTTATTCTGAGTTACCTGATTCGTTCTTGGGGTTTGTTCTGGAAACAGCAGCACACATTCTGAACTTGGTTCCATCTAAGTCTGTTCCCTCTACTCCCACAGAGTTGTGGACTGGGCGAAAGCCTAGTCTAAGACATATTCGGATTTGGGGTAGTCCAGCACATGTGCTGAAGGGAGATGCTGGTAAGTTGGAATCTCGTACAGAAGTACGCTTGTTTGTTGGCTACCCTAAGGGAATGAAGGGTGGTTTATTCTATAGTCCTAGAGATTAGAGGGTGATCGTGAGTACGAATGCCAGATTTCTAGAGGAGGACTATGTGATGAACCACAAGCCCACGAGTAGGATTGTTCTTAAGGAGTTAAGTGAAGTCACCGACTTGATACCACCGCACAAGAGGAGATGCCACAAGTCAGCACGCGTGTGTCACAGTATACACAGGCACCTCGTCGTAGTGGGAGGGTTGTTAGACAACCCGAGATTCATGTTTTGGGAGAGTCTTGAACTTAGTCCACAGTGAACATGAATGATCCTGGACATATGATGAGGCACTACAAGATAGAGATGCGGTATCTTGGCAAAGAGCGATGAATTCAGAGATAGAATCTATGGATTCTAATCAGGTCTGGGAGCTAGTAGAACCACCCGATGGTGTAAAAACCATTGGATGCAAGTGGATATACAAGAGAAAGAGAGGAATAGACGGGAAGGTTGAGACCTTCAAAGCTAGGCTTGTTGCGAAAGGGTATACTCAGAAAGAGGGTATCGATTATGAGGAGACCTTTTGCGATAATCATGCTTAAGTCTATCGGATTCTCTTATCTATAGCTGCTCATATGGATTATGAGATTTGGCGGATGGATGTCAAGCATGCTTTCCTTAATGGAAGTCTTGAGGAGAACATCTATATGCACGGCGGAGGATTCATTGCTAAAGGCAAAGAGCATCTTGTATGTAAGCTTAATCGGTCCATTTATGGATTGAAGCAAGCTTCTAGATCTTGGAACATCCACTTTGATGAGGTAATTGATCATATGGATTTATTCAAAGTCGGATGAGCCTTGTGTATACAAAAGATGTAGAAGCGTAGTGGTGTTTCTTGTACTATCGTAGATGACATTTTGTTAGTTGGCAACAATATCAAAGTGTTATCGGACATAAGTATGGTTGTCCAAAGCAGTTTGACATGAAGGACTTGGGAGAAGTGGGACACATCCTTGGGATCAAAGTTATAAGGATCGCAAGAAAAGGATGTTGTGCTTATCTCAAGCTTCATACATTGACACTATCCTTGCTCGTTTTAGCATGCAGAACTCCAAGAAAGGTTTTCTACCTTTTAGGCATGGAGTTCCTTTATCTAAAGAGATGTGTCCCAAAACATCAAAGGAGATAGAGGACATGAAGGCGGTTCCTTATGCTTGTGATGGAAGCCTCATGTATGCTATCTTGTGTACGAGGCGGATATACGCTTTATTGGGCATGGTTAGAAGATATCGAGTAATCTTAGGCAGGACATTGGATCATGTAAAGCATATATTGAAGTACACGAGAAGGACTAGGGATTATATCTTTGGTTTCTGGGCGGATCAATTAGTCCACTGTGGGTTACAGATTCGGATTTCCAATCGAGATAGGGACAAGAGTAAGTCTACTCGGGGTTTGTGTTTACTTTTGGAGGTGGAGCCATAGTATGGAGAGTGTCAGCGAAATGCGTGGCGGACTCTCCCATGGAAGCTGAGTATGTGGCAGCCTCTGAGGCAGCCAAGGAAGTTGTATGACTCAGGAACTTCTTGATGGACTTGGATGTGATTCCTGGTTTGCCCAGAACTATCACAATTTATTGTGATAATAGTGGTGCAGTTGCAGAACCACGAGCCCATAAGGCAAGTAAACACATAAAGCGCAAGTACCACCTTATCACGAGAGATCGTAAAGCGAGGAGAAATTCTTGTCGGAGGATAACTGGCGGATCCATTCACTAAGGCCCTTCCAGCGTTTGATAGGCATGTGGAGGACATGGGGATCAGATGTATGGCAGAGTGATGATGGCATAGTCTTTTAGTATAAGTGGGAGATTGTTGGAATGTATACTGAAAGCCTAGCTCTTTTTGTATGAACATTTTATTTTGAAATAAGAATCACATGATCATTGTTTGCACTTTATATATTTATTATATGTGTGCATATTGTCTAATATTTTACATTGTAGATAACATGGTGCTTGGTGTGGCACGAGGAAGATCATGTTATCGTATCTTATAAAATATAAGTAGAGGCTCACAACCAAGATGGTTTTGGACAAACCATTGGCATGGTTGTAGTGTAGCTTGGTATTGTTTTGTCTTGAACATAGAGTTACACTAGTACACTTAGGTGTATTGAGCAGGACCGACATAGAGGTGATTCAATTAATTGCTGACTTCATAATTGAATCGGACCTCGAATATTATGTTGTACATGCTCTTAATCCTGATATAATAACGGGCACATGTACTTAGTATTTATTTCTTTGATTTACCAGAGGGTGAGATTTAGATGGATTAAATCAATATGCCCGGTAAGTTGGGAAATAATATTATTTACATGGTGTGCCGTTGATTATAGGAGGAAACCGTGTCCTATATATTAGGTTGATGATGTCCCCTTGAGGAGCTCATAAGGTTCATCATGTAAACCCAGCTGGTTGACTTAGTCAACATGATGATAAGGTTGAGTGGTACTACTCGAGAAGTTAGATGTTAATTAATTGATGGTCAATAAATCGATTAATTAATGGACATTCGATATCTTAAACACGGGGAGATGAATGTACAAATAATATATGGAGCTCATATTGATTTATGGGGGTTGGTGAGGTAGTTCAATGATGATCCTCTAGTGGAATGGAACATCATTGATTGATCAAGTTTATATGGTTCCGATACATCGGGTGGCCAAGACCCAACTCCTCCTTATGGTCCCTATCGTAGCCTAATATAATCCTCGTGAAGTCTAGATCCAAGGATGTAAAACAAAACCTAGAACCGACGGTTGGGATGAATCCCTAGATCCGATGGTTGGGATGAAACCCTAGAACCAACGGTTGGGATTAAATCCCTAGATCCGATGGTTAGGATGAAATCCTAGAATCGACGGTTGGGATGAATCCCTAGATCCGACAGTTGGGATGAAATCTTAGATTCAACGGTTGGGATGAAACCCTAGATTCGACGGTTGGGATATAACCCTAGATCCGACGGTGGAGATTAAATCCCTAGATCCGACGGTGGAGATTAAAGGAGACTTAAGCCCTATTCTATAAATAGAGGCTTAGGCTTGGGCGGCAATGAGATTTTGGAAATTAGGGTTTGGCTCTTCTCAAAGTGGGCGGAAAACACAAACCCTTGAGGGGGCTAGGGTTTTTGGGCGGCTAGAAGTTGGGCGGCAAGTTTGTTCTCCCTAGGGTTTTGGTCGGCGCCCATCTTCCTCTTCTCATCCTTGGCCGGTTCTCTTCTTCCTCCTCCCTTGCTCCTTGGTGGCCGGCGGCTCTTCAACACTTGCTGGTCGGCACTTCTCCTAACTCTAGGTGGCCGGCGGCAACATTGCATTGGTGGCCGGCGCTTCATCCAATTGTTCCTTGGCCAGCGGTTGCATCAAACTCCCTAGCTTGGTGGCCGGTTCTAGAAAGGAAAGGTATTGTTGGTTCTTCTCTTTGTTCGCAGCAGACAAGGAAGGGAAGAACGCGATCTAGAAGGCTTCTACTCGTGGAGGATCTTCGTCCACACGTCGTCCACGAGGAGGATAGGACATACGGTAGAAGATCGTAAGGTATAAAGTTTTACAACTTTATTTTCAGATTTGATCATGTTCTTTTATGTGTTGATTATACATGTGTGCGTATGTATATATTTTGTATAATCATGGACCCCGAAGACAAACACAAAAACCGGCGATTCGTCCGTCGTCTCTTCCGCGGCTAACCAACTAGAAGAGTTGTGTTGCTTGAACAACTAGTTTGTTCAAGCGACCACTCAAGTTATTAGCACGACGACAAATTGGTTGTGCTAAGGAAACTCATCTCATCCGGATTAATTCTTTCATTAATGAAAATTTTAATCCGGGGACATGGGAGCCAATTAGCCTCCGAAGCAACTCCCTACAGCAGCAACCTTTGCTCCATTCCCAACACATAAATTTGACTCTCCCTTGACGAGTCTTCTTCTATTCCTTAGCCCATGTATTTCAATACATATATGTGAGCCACACCCAGTATCCAATACCCAAGTGTCTGAGGAAATAGAATGACAATCAATAACGAAGATATATGAAAAAGATGGAGCATCTTATGCCTTATTCTTCTTCACGGACTCAAGATAAATCTTGTAATTTCTTTGCCAATGGCCCTACTTGCCATAATGATGGCAAGTGCCCTTTTGAGCTGGTTCTGCCTTTTTAGCCTTTTTCTTCTTCCCTTTCTATTGTTCCTTTGACTCCCTCTTAGAACCTTTCTTCGAGGAATCAACTAACAATACCGTCCCCTGATCATGCTTCTCAGAAGGCTCCACAGTCTTCAGCATGTTTAGCAGTACCACAGATGAACCTTCTTGCATCTCAGAGGTGAAGAGGAGCTTGGAGACTTCGAACCTTTCGAATCTCACTTGATTATCAAACAACTCATAAAGATGAAGGACTACAATATGAGCATCCATATGCTCATGCTGCTTCCGTAGCTTGGGTTCCATCATGGCTAGCATGATGCAACTCATTTGTTCAGAATTACTCACATATTTCTGATAGGCCAACAATTGGTCCAGAGTTGCATTGTCACTAGGACGGGCGGGAAGAGGCGCTTCGAGGACATTTGCAAGCTTTTCAACCTTTAGAACAATTCTCAAGTTTCTAAGCCAGTTTAAGAAGTTCGGCCCAGTTAATTTATTCGAATCCAAAATGGAACGCAAATTCAAAGACATCATGATCAATCTTAGAAATACAAAACGAGCATATATGAGAAAGATGATTTTAAAATGCATCATTATACATTTATAAATCCCATTCATTTTTTGAATTTCAAAAACCCAAAAATCACTTCGGGAGATCGTAGGTCCATCTCCAAATGGGTTGATATCCATCATAGATATGAACAACCTTGGAGAGAGTCCAACAAGCCATTCATAACTACGATGATAGGTATCAACTATATCGATTGCATATCACGTATATGCAACTATCACAATGTGCTATCAACTAATTGAATGTTCACACATACATCGGGTTGTTAACACATTAACAAGTATGCATCATATGCATAGCACCCAACTTCACCTCCCTTTACATCGACCTTGGAGAGAGTCTAACAAGCCGATGCTCCAGGTTAAAGCCAACCCATTAATCGAGAAATAGTTTTAATATGGTTAGAGTGCATTCAACCAATTAGCCCGGCTTGGAGAGAGTCCAACAACCAAAGCTAATGATTGACCTCTGACTCTTACCATATTAGTATTAAACTATTCCATGGTTTGAACATGTTCGGGTTCGAGCCGGGCTTGGAGAGAGTCCAACAACCCAAACAAGAAACGGAACTCTGGTTCTAACCATATTAATGGAAGGTGTAGGCTTTAATATTGAGTAAGGGTTTTTATGTCTCATCCTCTTTGCATGCAAATAACTATTATCTACATGGCATGGCATACATGACATACATCTACATGTCACGACACGCATGGCATAATGATATGCATCTAATGCAATTACATGGCATACAATTATGTCATGTACAATATTTCCTTATATGTCATAACAATTTATGGAAATAAAATATGTTTAAGATTTGATTCTCCAAATCAAATCATGATTAAATTAGGAAATAAATTTCCAAATCTAATCACATTTTTTATTTGTGGAAATAGTTGATTAAGGAAAGTCAATTTAGGAAACCAATTTCCTAAATCATCAAAACTACTTATGGAAATAAAATATTTTTAAGATTTGATTTCCCAAATCAAATCGTGATTAAATTAGGAAAAAAATTTCCAAAATCTAACCAAATATTTTATTTATGAAAAATATCAATTTCCATAAATACTTCCAACTTTTCAAAAGTGGAAGATTTCCATAAATACTTCTAGACTTTCCAAAATTGAAAAATTTCCATAAATACTTCTAACTTTCCAAAAGTAGAAAATTTCCAGAAATATCATTATGACTATCGCAAAACAATTTTACGATTATGTCGAAACACAACCTGGGCTCTGATACCACTGTTGGGTTTCCGGCACCGCGACGAGTGTGTGTTCGAACATGTTTCATAAACATGTGCACAGCGGAAGGAATAAAATAATAAATATAATTTATTATAACACACACATCACACGCATACATAGTACAACATGTGTAGACATAACCGTAAATTTAAATTTTGCAATAAAAGAAAATTTATACTATGTATACCTGACGTATCACGTGTAGCGGGAAAGGCATCAATCGGAACGATCCTCGCTAGAATCGTCTCTATCTGTATCCACGCCGAGTATCTTCGGGATGACTTCACTAAGTCATGAGCCTCATCTTCATATGGGTTACTAGCCTCGTGTTGAAGACGATGTGATCGAGAGAAGATCACGATCCGAATCAAAATTCGGATCCAAAACGAGTCCTCAAAAACTCGCTTCTCCGGAGAGGTATTCGTCAATCGTTTGACGAATCCTTCGTCCTCCACCTATGAGGATTATCGGAGATCGAATCCCGACAAGTCTACCACTGTCGGAGCTCCAAACGTCGTCCAAATGATACTCTGACGAGAAGGAAACAAGCTGTCCAAAAAATTGGACAGCTTTGGTGGAGGAATAAGGGCCGGCCAAAAGGGAAGGTTGAAGCTCACCTTATTGCCGAACCCAAGGGAGATCACCGGAGCTCCTCCGGCAGCAGCTCGTAGCCGGCAAGAGGGAAGGACAACACCTTCTGGACACCGACAAGGGAGCTAGGTGGTGGGCGGCAGCAAGGGGGGCTGTTGGCGCCGACTTCACCAAGGAGAGGAGGGGGCGGCAACTATTAGGGTTGCAAGGCTTTGGATTAGGGTTTAACAAAAACCCTTAAGCCCTATTTTATAGAGAACAAATTCTCTTAATGGTTATCGGATCATAACCAAAGGCCCGTTAACCCGCTCCATTAATTTAAGTTAAAATAAACCAAACCATGATGGTTTATTTTAAATTAAAACGAGCGGAACCAACTTTGGTTCATTCGTTTAAAAACAAACCAAACCCTTTGGTTTATTCTCCTCCATTGGATTAGAACCAAATCAATTTGGTTCATCCATCATGTCTTCATAAGACACGGCCCATCCATGCTTCCATTGCGACTGAAATGATTTCATGCTCGCTCCATGTTTGGTCCAACCAAACCTAGTTTCTCTCGGTCTTAAAATATCATTCTCAAGCTCGTTTTAAATCCTTTGGATTACGCTCGTTGTGCGTGTGACCAAATAGATTCTCGGTTTATGTTGGGCGTCTATAATTAACCATTAATTATAGAACGATCATGAGTGGCACCTAGTAGTACATCATGATACTAATTAACCGAAAAGATCAACGGTTGATCCAAAACTAATTCTGAAACCCTTCAGCAGCTCGAATGAATCGTGCCCCATTCCCTTCACTCATCTTATACCCACTTGGTTCAGAACATGGTCTATAGTGTCAGTCCCCACTAGGCTGACTGCGTCACACCTAGCCCAAGTATCATTTCCTCGTCCTACGGATTCTAGTTACTGCACATATATCGAAGAGTACCTTACTCTAAACATGTAATGCTTTGGCCAAAGACTTTAGTAACAATCTGACGAGAGGCCATGGGTATACATCTCCTCGCAAGGAGTGGTGAATCCTTTATAGGCTATTCAAACACCTTCGATCACTTCGACTTATACCCAATCATCTCGGGTCCACATCTCCTCAGAGATGCTTGCTTAAGATGTCAAAGCATAAGTCTTCATGATCAAGATGACTTGAATACCGCAAGTCAAAGGAACATCGCACTTAAGCTGTAGTAAGAACTTCATTGACATATCTATATATGCAGAGAACCATATGAAGTCTTACGGCTGGTCACTCCAATGAACTAGTTACCATAACTAGCATCCATGATTAACTCCGGACATCACAATGTCTCCAGCCAGTGAGAATCAGCTGCATGGATACACCAAGGAGTATACCTCGTGCTAGTCTCGACATAATCAATGGTGTATAAATCCATCAATTCATCGACTAGGAATAATTTCGATACATCACAATTACACATGTAGAGATACTCACTAGTTGTGATCCAATCACAAATTCTCTCATGCTGTGAATTGTATCGTGGACATTCAGTAAATGAGTTTAAGATCTAATCAAATACATGAAAACATGTATACTCAAATAGTGAATCTTCATTTATCATATAAATGGTTCAAACATATGGTGATTGCCTTAGGACATCTCTCATATATCACTAACACTTCTGACCACGCCAGATCGTAGTCATCACAGCTAATGGCACTCTGATCAGTCGACTGATCATGGCCATCATTCAACTGATCAAGCCATCAGTTGAGTGACCCAGGCAATCAGTTGACTCAAAATGGTTCTGTGCCCGTGACACCCTTCATCAGTCGATTGTCGTCCCTTGGCAGTCGACTAATGGTGCAGCAGTCGACTACTAGGCTAGAAACCCATCAGTCGAACACCAGTCAATTTATCTCGACTTGGATCAGTCGATTGCTATCTATAGCAGTCGACTAGTGTTGGGTAAAACCTCAAACAAAACACTTGTTTGAGCATCCGACAGTCGAGTAAATCTCAAACCACCTGTTTGAGCATCTGACACTTCCATTAGTTGGGTAGAACCTCAAACTCATGTTTGAGCATCCGACTTATCCAATTGTCGGGTAAAATCTCAAACACAAGTTTGAGCATCCGACACTTGACTTAGTCATTCAACGAAGTTCACCTATGAGCTACTGTTACAATCGCTCACTCTCATCTCCCATGAAGTCCCTCGCCTCGCAGCTCTCTTCGGCCTGCATCCCTCGGATGCACTAAGCTCTCGGCTCCTCCAGTGTCATCTTTCGCATCTCGCCATGAAGTCTTCTTCCTCTGGCTTCACTTCATTTGCTCCTCGTCCGACGATCCCTCGGATGCACCAAGCGCACGACTTCCGCAATGTCATCCTTCACCGACTCAAGGACCTGAGCAATGAGGTGGTGAACTCGCCAATGCTATCATCAAGCTAACTCATGTGTGATTTACTAAGTTGTGCACAACTTAAACACACATATCAAATCAACATAAATGTCCTAACTTAAACCTTTGCCACACACATCAAAACCAAATCATACTTGGGTTGATTGCCCTAACAAACTCTCCCTTTTTGATGTGTGGCAACCATATTTAAGTTAGGTAAAACATTAACCAAATACATAAAGAAGGAAAGCATGTAAAACAAATATTAGTATCAAACACTCCCCCTTAACACATTCTAATTCTCCCCCTAGCATGATTAATTTAAACTCAACATTTCTCCCCCTTTGACACCGTCAAAAACATTAAACATATGTCATATAACATGGCATCAAAGTCTTAATGGAAGAAAATTACCAAAACAAGTTTAAAACTACACAGAGCAAGTTACTGTGCTCGTGTACAGTCCATCAGTCGACTGGTTCAGACTACCAGTCGACTGGCACCTAATTTCCAGCCTTTTCTGATTTCTGAACCCAAGTTCAGAAATGCATTAAAAAATATAAAAAATTCAAAAAATCATGAAATTTTGGGAACACATTTCTTATGAGTCCCTTTATCAATGAAAAATTATTTTTCAAGAAAAAACATTCGTTTTTCAAGCATTTGGCAAAAACTCAAGAGTTGTAAAAACCTTCAATCATTTTATCAACTTTGAGACTTAGTTTTGCTTTGAAACATTTTAAAATATAAAACAAGAAATGATTTTAAAACATTTGTAATATCCAACCATGATCTTTGGGCAATATGTCCATGAATTAAACATAAGCTTTCCCCATGGTTGGTCTATGATTACTCTATCATGATACTTATAATGACTCATCTAAATGCCATAAGCATAAGTGAGTCATTTGTATCAACCTAACATCTCACCCATTGCTATGTTATCAATCAAGTTAGCCTTATGGTGAATTGTGAGATGTGACTAAAGGTATTTATACTTAACCATAAATTTCATGCAATTCTATCAAGGTTAAGTATCATCCAAAACAACCAACATGATCATAACACAAACATTATCATAATCGCATATCATGATCATAAATCAAGTATTATCACTAAATGCACATTATGATCAGTAATCAAATATTATCACTACATCATTATCCTAAAGATCATAAGTCAAATATCACCCATAGTTACACATTATGATCATAAATCAATCATCATCACCCAACATCATAAATCAACCATTTAACATGATATAAAATAAGTCCACTTATGGTTGACTATCCTAGGTTTCTCTAACCCTTGAGGATTGACTTGGGAATCCAATATAAATTCTTTCCAATGGGGTTCACCAAATACTCCTTTGGGATATATTTCCTAGCTACCATTGTTGTCTTTGATTGTCCTCTAGTAATTAGGCAATGGTAAGCCTTCTCATTCTTAGATCCCTTGTAACCTAGGCCCTGTTGGATCGAAGCGGATCGCTAGAGGGGGGGTGAATAGCGATAGAAACTTTTCTTTGAATTCGTTCGGTAAATCACGAGTAGACACAGCGGAAGATAAATCTAAAATAGAAGAGACAATGGGTTTTTTACTTGGTTCGTAGCCGAAGGCTACTACTCCAAGGCCCTAGTGGTCCTTGACCACGCACGGAGGGTAAAACACTAAATGTACTCCTTCTCGTTGGAGATAGGAGTTAAACGAATACAAAAACTCAAGAAAGAATCAAGGTAGAGGGACACTCCCCCTCTCCTTGATATGATTTAAAGCTCAAAATGAGAATAACTTATATAAATTAAAGATTATACCGACGACTTTTGAAGACTTGAATCTTGGAGCTTGAGTCGTCGTCTCGGCAGCGCTTCGTCGTAGGGATGTCGGAGACTCGTAGCGTATCGGAAGCACTTGGAAGCTTTTTAATTGATGAAAAACCCTAGGACAAGCCCTCCTTTTCTAGCCTTTAAGCCCCTCATTGAATGGGTCTTCAACAAATAGGAATTGGGCACAAAACCTCCTTGAAAAATGGTGATAGAGCTTGACTTCTCGAGGCTGATCCTTGACTATCACCGATCGATGGCCATCATCGGCCGATCGATGGTATCATCGAAAGGCCGACCTCGGCAATCGATCGATTGGCTGGAGTCCTCCAAGTTAGCGATCAACCAAGCTTCGCAAGTCAAAGTTAGCTCAACAAAAACATAATTCCGACGGTCGTCGACCGTCCGATCTCGACCTAGACCATCTATAGGATGTCTTTGGTCGGATCTACGCTTAAGATCATCCCCGTAAAGAGGATACGACCTCACTTACGCTCGCACACACGAGCTTACCTCGATACTTACTGTGTCACTTTCGCTTTCGGCCTTCCACTCGATTCCTTCGGCTCCCTCCGAAGTCACTCGAGTGTCGCCCGACTACCGCGGCTTCCTCCGGGTGTCGCTAGCCTTCAGCTCCAGCTTTAGCACTTTTCTGCACACTCGATTCAGCTCGTGAGATAATGATATATCATTGACTTGCGTCTTTTGTCATAATCAAAATACAGGTTCGACTTAGGTGCCCCTGCACCAACAGGCCCTTTTTGTTAAAACTAACTCTTTGGCTCCCAATGATCATATTTAATGTATTTGAGCCAATTGTGAATTTCTCTAAGGCCTTAGTGAGGAATTCTACCTTTTTCCTTAAAGCCTTATTTTCTTCTAAGCATGCATCATTAGTACTAAAAGATGAATCATTAACATGTGAGCATGCATTCTTCAATTTTTCTTCTAGATCCTTAATTTCATTTTACATGCATTTGTTTTTTTTTCATTCTAAATAATTCCTTAGTTAAGATAGTAATCATAAAAACAACCTTTTTAGGAGGGAGATTTGTTACCTCACTTACCCAATCTCCTTCTTCCGATTCCGAGGTTGAAGATGCTGCCCCTACACTTGAGCTCTCCTCCTCACTTGTGCTTGCTTCTTCTCTTTCGAATGAGGTGGACTTCAAGTCATCTATCCCTATTAGTGTGAGGCTTGTGAATACTTCTTCTTCATCCGATGAGGATGGATCATCCCACATAGCCTTTAGGTTTTTGGGCTTTGACTTCTCCTTTTCCTTGGACTTCTTCTCTTCTTTCTTTTTTTCTTTCTTCTTGCTATCCTTTTTCTTCTCTTCCTTGCTCTTGTTTAATTGGGGACACTCATCCCTCATGTGTCCCTCTCCTTGGCAATTATACCAAATGACTGTCCTCCTTCTTCTATTATAAGATTTGTTAAATTTAAAATTCTTTAAAGCACGTCTCACCTTCCTTACTGTTAGTGCAATCAACCCGTGATATGGTTTTGATGTGTGTGGCAAAGGATTTAAGTTAGGTTGATATTGTGATTTGATATGTGCGTTGGAGTCTTGCAGGACTTAGTAATTCACACATGAAGCCTTGGCGAGTTTCACATCTTATGACTTGGTCTTTGAGTCGGTGAAGGATGACTTTGCGGAAGCCGTGCGCTTGGAGCATCCGAGGGACCGCCGGACGAGGAGCTTGGAGTGAAGCCGGAGCAAGTAGACTTCAGGGCGAGATGCGAAGGATGGCACTGCAGAGTCGTGCGCTTGGCGCATCCGAGGGACGTGGTCGGACGAAGACAACTTCGAAGGTGAGGGACTCCAAGGGATGAGAGTGAGCGAATGTAACCCGGGAAGGGGCAGTGCTCTTAGGTGAAACTTGGCCATTTGGCTAAGTGTCAGAGGCTTGACCGCAAGGGTTGAGGTTTAACCAACCGCCGAAAGCTCAAACAGATGTTAAGTTTGAGTTTCACACGACACTAGTCGACTAAGAGAGGTTCTATGCCTGCGACTTCCTCTGGCAGTCGACTGCTGGGCATAAACCCATCAATCGGATACCAGTGGAACCCCATTTGACTCAGAGGACTACAACGGTCGAGATCTGACGTGTTCGGAGGCCGTTGTAGTGACGACAGTCGACTGCCAAGGGCAGCAGTCGACTGGTGGCGGCCAACAGGAAGAAATCAGCCCTCTCTATAAAAAGATAGGGTGTTGGGCTTTGGGAGGTTAATGCTTCTCTTCTAAACAACTCCCAAAGTGTCATAAACGTTTTCCACTCTTCTACTTGTGCTAATCTTCATTCTATTGTAGAAGAGTGATCCTTGTGTAAAAGAGGTTACCTCCACCTAGCTTTGTGCAAAGGAGAGATCTAGTGGATTTGGCAAAGGAGTTATTCACCTTGGACAAATCGGGGACCGTGGATTAGCGGCATAGCCGTGAACCACATTACATATTGTGTTAACATTGTTTATCTTTGCTTTTGTTGTTTTGTTTGCTTGTTTATTAGTATTCCACTTGCACTAACAATTTTGTAGACGAGCAAATTCCATCATCGTACGAAGAGGGCTATTCACCCCCTCTAGCCGACCAACATCTACACTTCATCGATCCTACAGGTGGTATCAGAGCCAAGGAAAGCTTGTCGAGGACTAACCGCCACAACAAGCACATTCAAGAATGGCCAGATCCAACATTCACCCACCGAAATTTGAAGGAGAATTCGCTTGGTGGAAGAAGCAAATGGAGGTATTCTTTGAAACCGATTTCGATATTATGCTTATAATGGAAAACGGTTTTGAGATGCCTAGGGATGAAGAGGGGAGAATACTAGACAAATCAAGGTGGACTAAAAAGCAAAGAGAGGAACACCTTGCAAATTCAAAGGCTAAACATCATCTCCTCAATGTACTTCCCCAACAAGAGATAAACCGAATTGGGGATTACTCTAGTGCCAAAGAAATGTGGAAGAAGCTAGTGGAGCTTCATGAAGGCACATCCGAGGCAAAACTAGCAAGGAGAGATATCCTTCGCTCCCAACTCAAAAATATCAAACTCGATAAAAGGGAGAAGGTAACATCTCTACATTCAAGATTTAAAGAAATCCTTAACGGTTTATCTAGTGTAGGGGAGAAGCTCTCCAATAGGGGCATGCTCATGAAGGCAATAGATGCTTTTCCCCGATCATCCAAGTAGAGTTCAATGGTGGACTCATTCTATATTTCAAAGAATCTAGAGGTAAGTACTCTAGATGAATTTTTCTCCACTATGGAATTGCATGAATCTAGGCTTGAAGGAGTAGTAGAAGAGCCAAGACTTCAACCATCAAAGGGAGTGGCATTATTAGCCAACAAAGGGAAGAAGAAGATGGAGACTCCCTCCTCCTCCGATGAAGCATCCTCCTCCTCCTCCATGGATAGCACGGAAGAAGCCTATATGGTAAGGAGGGTAAGGCGGCATTAAAAGATTTTAAATTTAATAAATCTAATGATAGAAGGAGAAAACCAAGGGGGATGGTTATTTGCTACAATTGCCAAGGGGAGGGACATATAAGGGATAATTGTCCCCTCTTGAACAAGATCAAAGAGGAGAAGAGAAAGAAGAAGAAAAAGGGGAGCAAGAAGAAGGAAGAAGAGAAGAAAGCCAAAGAAAAGGGAAAGACAAAGGCACTAAAAGCAAGGACTTGGGATGACCCTTCTTCCTCATCATCATCATCATCATCCGAGGAAGAAAATGCCTTTGTCACAAATTTGGCATTAATGGCTTTTGACGACTTAGACTCCTCCTCCACCGAAAATGAAGAATCAAGCACAAGTGAGGAGAGCTCTAGTGAAGGGGGAGCTTCTTCACCATCCTCATCCGAAAAAGAAGAAGACATGGAGACTATGGTAACGAATCTCTCACCATGTAAAATAGTTTCCATGATTTCTAGTCTTACTAAGGATCTATTTAGGGCCAAAAAGAAAAATAAGAGCATGCTAGATCAAATTAAGGACTTATAAGAAAAACTAGAAAAAGCATGCTTAAATGTAAATGATAATATTTCTTCTATCTTAAATGATGCATGCTCACATGAATATATGTCATTTAATGTTAGTGATGCATGTATGGATGAAAATAGGGCTCTAAGGAAAAAGGTAGATTATTTGACCAAAGCCCTAGAAAAGTTTACAATTGGCTCAAATACATTGAACATGATAATTGGGAGCCAAAGAGCTAGTTTCAATAAGAAAGGCCTAGGATATAAGGAAAAGAAAAATGAAAAGGCCTATAAATGTCTAATTGCTAGGGGTCAAGATAAAAAGAAAACAATAGCTAGAAAATAGATCCCTAAGGAGTATTTAGTGAACCCCATAGGCAAGAATTTATTTTGGGTTCCTAAATCCATCCTTAAGGGTTAGAAAAACCCTAAGATAGTCAACCATAAGGATTTCACCTATATCATATTTTTGGTTGACTTAGGATGGCGGGACAACATTTTTGAAATAGTGTTAGGTGATGATAATGCACCTATGAATAGATAAATCATGCTTTAGGTGATATTTGCCTTATTATCATGATGTAATACCTAATGCATGATCACAATTTGATGAATACACTTGTTTCATGATCATAATATGGAATTCATACATATATGTCTTTATGATCGTGTTGGATGTTAGGATAATACTTAACCTTGATAGAATTGCATGAAAATAATGGTTAAGTATATACAAATACCTCTAGGATACATCTCACACTCACCATAGGCTACCTTGATTGAAAACATAGCATGAGTGAGATGTTAGGATGATACAAATGTCCACTAATGCCTATGGCATTTAGATGGTCATTTAAAGTATCAAAATAGCAATAATAGACCAATCATGGGGAAGGCTTATGTTTAATTCATAGACATATTTTCCAAAGATCATGGTTGGATATTTCATATGTTTTCAAAACAATTTCTTACTTTAAAATCTGCATGTTCATGTTTTGAAACAATCTAAAGCAAAACTAGGTGTTAAAATGGATACAAATTTGATCAAAACACTAGTTGTTTTTAAAGCTTTTGGATTTTTTGCAAATCATTGAAAATATAATGATTTTTCATGAAAAACTATTTTTCATTGATAAAGAACCCTAAAAGAAATGTGTTCCCCAAATTTCACTATTTTTCAAATTTTTTAGAATTTATAGTGCATTTCTGAAATTCATCCAGAAAATCAAAAATTCTGATTTCTTTGTGCCAGTCGACTGCCATACTGATAGCAGTCGACTGATGAACTATGCACGAGCACAGTAACTTGATTTTATCAGGATTTTAAGTGTTTTTGATTTTTGCTTCTCTCTAGACTTGATGTCATGCCATATAAACCTTGTTTAATCTTTTTTATGGTGTCAAAGGGGGGGAAAGATATATGTTTAAGTAAAGGGGGAATGCATTTAAATGGAGTTTCATGTATTAAGGGGGAGAGTTGCTAATCATGTTATTTACATGCTTTCCTTTATTAATATTTTATCAAATGTTTACCTAACTTAAACGGATTGCCACACATCAAAAAGGGGGAGATTGTTAGTGCAATCAACTCATAATATGGTTTTGATGTGTGTGGCAAAGGGTTTAAGTTAGGTTGATATTGTGATTTGATATGTGCGTTGGAGTCTTGCAGGACTTAGTAATTTGCACATGGAGCCTTGGCGAGTTTCACATCTCATGACTCGGTCTTTGAGTCGGTGAAGGATGTCTTTGTGGAAGTCATGCGCTTGGAGCATCCGAGGGACCGTCGGACGAGGAGCTTGGAGTGAAGCCGGAGGAAGTAGACTTCAGGGCGAGATGCGAAGGATGGTACTGCAAAGCCGTGCACTTGGCGCATCCGAGGGACGTGGCTGGACGAAGACAACTTCGAAGGCGAGGGACTCCAAGGGATGAGAGTGAGCGAATGTAACCCGGGAAGGGGTAGTGCTCTTAGGTGAAACTTGGCCATTTGGCTAAGTGTCGGAGGCTCGACCACAAGGGTTGAGGTTTACCCGACCGTCGGAAGCTCAAACAGATGTTAAGTTTGAGTTTCACACGGCACCAGTCGACTGCCATGAAATGGAAGTGGACTGCTCTGAGTCGAACGGGGTTCAACTGGTATCCGACTGATGGGTTTATGCCCAGCAGTCGACTGCCATGGAATGGCAGTCGACTACCAGAGGAAGTCGCCGGCACAGAACCTCTCATAGCCGATCGGGCTAACTACGAGGCGTGAGCAATGATCGATGGTTACATCGATCGCTAAGGATTCGTTGGACTACAACGGTCGGGATCCGACGTGTTCGGAGGCCGTTGTAGTGACGGCAGTTGACTGCCAAGGGTAGCAGTCGACTGGTGGCGGCCAACGGGAAGAAATCAGCACTCTCTATAAAAAGAGAGGGTGTTGGGCTTTGGGAGGTTAATGCTTCTCTTCTAAACAGCTCCCAAAGTGCCCTAAACGTTTTCCACTCTTCTACTTGTGCTAATCTTCATTCTATTGTAGAAGAGTGATCCTTGTGTAAAAGAGGTTACCTCCACCTAGCTTTGTGCAAAGGAGAGATCTAGTGGATTTGGTAAATGAGTGATTCACCTTGGACGAATCGGGGACCGTGGATTAGCGGCGTAGCCGTGAACCACGTTACATATTGTGTTAGCATTGTTTATCTTTGCTTTTGTTGTTTTGTTTGCTTGTTTATTAGTATTCCGCTTGCGCTAACGATTTTGTAGACGAGCAAATTCCATCATCGTACGAAGAGGGCTATTCACCCCCCCCCCTCTAGCCGGCCAACATCTACACTTCATCGATCCTACACTTACCATATATGCTTCTTCATTGCTATTCATGGAGGAAGAAGATTCGACATCGGATGAGGAGGGTGGAGTCTCTTTCTTCTTCTTTCCTTTGTCGGCTACAAGAGCTACTCCCCTTCATTGCTTGATGGGATCTTCTACTATACCTTCAAGCTTAGTTTCATGTAATTCCATGATAGAAAAGAATTCTTCTAGAGTACTTACCTCTAGATTCTTGGAGATGTAGAATGAATCTACCATGGAGCTCCACTTAGATGACCGAGGGAAGGCATCTATGGCTTTCATTATCATGTCCCTATTGGAGAGCTTCTCCCCTACACTTGATAAACCATTAATAATTTCTTTGAATCTTGAATGCAAAGAAAGTACATTTTCTCCTTTATCTAATTTTATATTGTTGAGTTGAGATCGGAGAAGGTCCCTTCTTGCTAACTTGGCTTCGGGGGTGCCTTCATGAAGCTCCACTAGCTTCTCTCACATCTCCTTGGCACTAGCGCTCTCTCCAATCCTATTGATTTCTTGTTGAGGGAGCACATTATAGAGATGGTGCTTGGCTTTTGAATTTGCAAGGTGCTCCTCTCTTTTCTTCTTAGTCCACCTTGATTTTTCGATTGGCTTCCCTTCTTCATCCCTAGGTATATCGAAATCGATTTCCATAATAACCATAATATCAAAATCCGTTTAGAAAAATACCTCCATACGTTTTTTCCATCAAGCGAAGTCCCCTTCGAATTTGTACGGATGAATGTTCAAACCGGTCATCTCGTTAATTGTTGCGACGGTGAGTTCGATGACAATCTCCTCGCTCTGATACCACTTGTTGGAGGATCGTGGCCCGGCTAGAAGAGGGGATGAATATCCTAGATGTTCGTCGATGAAAATCGTTCGCTTAATCGTCTACAATCAAGGTTAGCGCAGCAGAATATGCTAATTAAGATAATTAAAACAAAACATAAAGTAAAAAGAGCAATTCGCAAACTCAAGGATGTAACGTCGTTCATGACCCTTGCCGCTAATCCACGGATGATTCATATGGTGAATCACTCCCACAAATCCAATCACTAGTCTCTCCTTTAGCCCAACCAAGGTGGAAGTAAACCTTCTTACAAGAACTCACTCCCTCTTACAATAGAATAGAGGTAAGCACAAGAAGAGGAGTGGAAAACCATGTAGTGCACTTAGGAGTATGATTGGAAGTTAAGCATTGGGTGCCCCAAGGCCCCCAAGGCCTCTTTTAATAGAGAAGAGGTCATTCTTTTTGTTGGGCATGTAGCAGTCGACTGTTGCATGCCATCAGTCATCTGTTGTCGTTCCAACGGCTTCTGACCACGCCATATCGTGATCGTCACAACCAACAACACACTGATCAGTCGACTGATCATGGCCATCAATCGACTGATCAAGCCATCAGTTGAGTGACCTAGGCAATTAGTCAACTCAAAATGGTTCTGTGCCTGTGACACCCTTCATCAGTCGACTGTCGTCCCTTGGTAGTCGACTAATGGTGCAGCAATCGACTGTCAAACCCTAGCAGTCGACTGCTGGGCTAGAAACCCTTCAATCGAACACCAGTCGATTGCTCTCGACTTGGATCAGTCGACTGCTATTTATAGCAGTCGACTGGTGTCGGGTAAAACCTCAAATAAAACACTTGTTTGAGCATCCGACAGTCAGGTAAACCTCAAACCACCTGTTTGAGCATCCGACACTTCCATTCATCGGGTAGATATCTCAAACTCATGTTTGAGCATCCGACTTATCCAATTTTTGAGTAAAACCTCAAACACAAGTTTGAGCATCCACCACTTGACTTAGCCATTCGACCAAGTTCACCTATGAGCTACTATTACAATCGCTCACTCTCATCTCCCATGAAGTCCCTCGCCTTGAAGCTCTCTTCGGCCTATGTCCCTTGGATGCACTAATCCCTCGGCTCCTCCAGTGTCATCCTTCACATCTTGACATGAAGTCTGCTTCCTCCAGCTTCACTTCATTTGCTCCTCATCCGGTGGTCCGTCGGTGTAGGGATCCCGAGCGATAAACAAAAAATTCGCAACGAAAAACTTAGGATCCCTCCAGAGATCCAAGCAAAAAAAAATATACTCGTTTCAATTATTGATTCTATCCTATAGGAATTGAGATTACCTTCAAAGTGTACCCTTCGAATTTCAGTCAGCAACACTTGCGGATCTCAGCGTGGTCAGAATGTCCACGCCTCTACGGTGCACACACACACGATCTTGGAGAGAAGAGGTAAGCCCTTTCGGTTGTGCTAGCAACCACTCCAAGGTCTCACTTTTCCACTCTATACTTGGCCTTCTTGTGTTTTGAACGAAAAAAAATAAAATCCGATTTTCTTTTTTTTTTATTGTCCACATTGAAGAAGAAGAAGCCATAATAATACACCTTAATGAGACATTAAATGCACTTCCTTATTCTCCATGGTAAAAGAAAGGAAGTCAATTAATACTCATTAAATGCACATTAATGAGTTTTAAATCCCATTTAAAACTCCATTTATTAATTCATGTATTATATTATTAATTCGTGTATTATATTATTAATTCGTGTATTATATTATTCATTTTATCCTTCTTCTCTTGGTTTGACTTTAGTCTAACTCAACATAAACCAATTTGAGTCCAACTCAAATTTAGCCAAGTAATGAGTCTTACTCATTCTAGTTAATCCAATTAACTAATAATTCATTTTAGTCAAACCAAAATGATTTCCTCTCCAAAATAATATGTTCTTTGTGTGTGACCCTATAGGCTCTCATAACGTTGGCAATGTATCCAAAACCATTTTAGATACATAAGCAATGAGCGGCATCTAGCAATACATCATTGCTACCCAAGTGATGAGAATGTCGAGATCCGACAACTTCTTCCGTGACTATTATCATATGATAGTGTCCTTCTATCCTTGATATCTCAGATCGATCAATGAGACATAGACCGTGTCACCCTCTTATCAATCTTTATGTTTCTTGATCCCCAAGTAGACTCACTCAAACAAATGAGCTCAATATCTCATATTGACTCATTTGAGCATGGCCATGCATTTCGTGGTCCTACTCTATCAAGAGGCCAAAGATATCACTCCCGTCATATGGGAGGGATAGATCCCATCTAAATCACTCACATCCCTCCGCATAATTCGTTACATACTCAGTGATCACCGTTATAGTCACCCAATTACGGTGTGACGTTAGACGATACCAAAGTACATAACTCCTTATGTAGGGAACTGTAGTGACTTCAGGTCTAAGGACTATTCATACCAATAGTCACATGAGAAAGTATATGACACTCATATAACGATCCATGATACTTTCTCATGGTGGGTCAATTCAGTATATATAGTCTCCAATATATATACCCATGTATCAATGTGATATCACATATCTATGACTTGTGAGATCAAGTCATCCATTGACCTACATGCTAGTTTCAATGTATCAATATAGCCCTTGTCTATTAATACAATACTCGACTAGGAATATTTAAGAATAGTGTTCTCTACAGCTTCTCATAATCAATTCTACCAATTGATATACTGTAGATAACAACCTACTATTCATGGCCATTATTATATTTATTTAGCTGGCACACGCATAAAGAAATATAATAATCAATCTTTGTCTTTATTAATGCAAGAATATAATACAAAAGTCTCCCTCACCAATCATCTTATAATTGGCACTAAGGGCTCATACTAACACTCGGATGCTCTAAGCACACGTCTTCCGTAATTCCATCCTTCACCGACTCAAGAACCCAAGCCATGAGGTGGTGAACTCACAAATGCTATCATCAAGCTAACTCATTTGTGATTTACTAAGTCCTGCACAACTTAAACACACATATCAAATCAACATAAACATCCTAACTTAAATTTTTGTCACACACATCAAAACTAAACCATACTTGGGTTAATTTCCCTAACAAAAATGATTTAGATGATGAGAAAAACAATGCAGAGAACAGAGACACAAGGTTTAACGTGGTTCGGAATTCTAATTCCTACTTCACGGGGGTGAGCTCTATAGCGAGCTGCGGTGCCAAAGCACTTTTATTATGAAACTTCTCCTTCTTGGAAATATCTCAAAAGGTAGAGGAAACCCCTTATAACTTCAACGATGAACAATATAGAGAGATAGAGTATGAATTTCTCCCAACTTCCCCTCTATTCTCCTCCTCTTTCTTTTATCTCCTCCTTCTCCGATGTAGGGTATCTCCCCTCTTCAATGATGTCCCCTCCTCTTCAATGATGTCCCCTCCTCTTACTATGGAACTAGCAGTAATGGTGGTCTGAAACAGCCAACTGTAGAAGAAGATGAAGAAAAATGAAGAAGTATGAAGAAGTCCCCCTTCTCTCTACTCCCTCCTTCCTTTTATCCTCCTTCTCTTTCCTTACTCCTTGTGCTGTAACGAACTACCCTGATCACCGTCCACATGGAAGGCTCTTCCTCCCTGGAGAGTAATTCTGTTAGGAGGATAAGGGATGGAAACTCTCACGAATATTCCATGGGGTCCTAGTTTGTTATATCATATAACAAACTCTCGTAAATTACTACCTCATGAAATTTTTTGCCCCCCACTTTTCACCCTCTCTTCCTTCACTGAATCTAATCTTCACTCTGTCTCTGTCTCAACCAGACCCTCCTCATTCATTCGGATGAAGGTGTACATTACCCATTTTACCTTGCCAAGCTAATACTTAAACCCACTCTGACTATGAGACCTAGTGCCTTCTGCTTTTCATAACTCCTCGAGTCAATCCCCAACCCACATACCAAGTCGAACCCCCAACTTGTATTCTGGGTCGCTCCTCTAGTCTTCTTTTAGTCTTAGAGTTTATCTTTCTGATCCTATACCTTCACCCTGTCGGCTCAGTCAGTGTTTCATGCATGGTCTTCTTCGTCTTAATCCCTAAATTAGGTCACAGCGGTATCATTAGCCACCCCCGAAAAATAGTCAAATGAAGCATTGAGTTTGGCTTTCCAAGTGAAACACTTTGCTCTATTATCCTCCCTATCGATCCCATTACATCTAAGTGGCCCTCCTCCTTCACTTTATCATATCCGCCCAGAGCGGCTTATTGGGCCCATGGCCCCACCTCCTTTCTTTCACAGGGAAGTTTAAAAACTGAAAACCCTGCGTAAGCTATTCTCTATGTGATTCCTTCAACTTCCCAGCTTCGACTCTTCTTATTTCTTCTTTGGCAACTTTTGTTGGCGATGATTCTTCACCTCTAACTCCTAGCACCTAGGAGTTCCTCCCTTCTCAAGTGCCTCTCCTTAACCCTAAGTGAGTTTCGTATCCCTAACTCCTCTTATTTCCTTTTCTTTCACGGTCATGGCCTCGAAAAACACTAAGTCGATCCCCTGGTATGAAAAAACCGTTACTCACCTAAATGCCCAAAGCTCCTTCTTTGCCACTGAAGACCAATATATAGATCCCTCCATACCATGTCATTTTACTGCAGCCTCTTTTAGGCCTCATCGTCCCCCTCCTGGCTTCTATTGTTTTTTCTCTGACCAACTACTGAATGGTCTATGTTTGCCGATACCTTCTATTTACACTGATATATTAGATTTTTACCGATTATCTATTAACCAACGGCCCCTAACGCCTTCCGTATATTAACAGGGACAGTAATAGTTTTCCAACATCTAAACCTTAATTTATCCCCTATGCTTTTCCACTGTCTTTTTCAACTAAAGTCTTCTAAAGAAGGCATTTTCTACTTCACTAGTCGACAAGATTGCCAATTTCTCGTAAACATGTCATCCTCCCATAAGGGTTGGGAGGATTTATACTTCTTTGCCCAACTTCCCACTCGATACCCCACTCGAAAACCTGGAAAACCACTTGCCTCGATCTTCCCCCTTTTCAAGAGAGTAGGGCTCAAGGCTCTTTTCAAGAGGTATTTCCAGTGTTGAGGGAGTGTCATTACAATTCTGATGATTTACTGAAGCCCCCTCTTATGAGTCACTATGGCCTATCTCCTTTCCCCCTGACCGATCCGGGTGTCATAGGTAAGATACTATTTCCACCTTAACGCACCGCATACCCCACCCTTTGTGACTATTAATCATTATTTTCACTAGTTGGTGTCGCAGATAACATGATGCAGGATGCCAGAATCAGCGGGGGGGAAATTATTGCTACGAAGAAGAAACCCTCAAAGAAACGAGCTAGGGGTAAATCTCCTATTGTTCCTTCCTCTCCCCGCAGGAGGCTTCACCCTCACAGAGAGGGTGCCCCAAGTTCCTCTACCCTTCCTGTATCTTTTTCCTCCCACTCTTCTCCTCCTCCTCCCCCTCTAAAACTAACTAGGCACCGACGCCTAGTCATTTCTGAGCCCCCAGAGGAGAAGACTGCTCCTTTAATCCTTCCCCCCTCCCCTCCAGAAGAACTTTCTCCTTCCCCTTCTCTTCATTCCTCCCCATCTCAACCTAGCAGGAGAATCAACTCTCCTACCTCTTCTCCTCCTCTACTTGAATGTACAAACTTACCTTCTGTTGGTGCAATAATGCCCCAAGCATTTATATGTTTTGATGTTTGGATAATCATCTAAGTTAGGCAATGCTTTGTGATCTAATTGTGAATGTGTTCAAGTGACAGGAAAATCCAAGTATGAAAACTTGGTAAAGGCAAAGTCCAAGTGTGATCTTGGCAAGAGAAGTCCAAGGAAAATGGCTTGGCAGCATAAGACCAAGCATGTAGTCTTGGCGACGTAAAGTCCAAGCAAACCTTGGCAAAGGAAGTCCAAAGGCAAGTCTTGGCAGCGTAAGTTCAAGCATGTAGTCTTGGCGACATAAAGTCCAAGCATACTTTGGCAAAGGGAACCCCAAGACATGACAAAACCGAAGGAAGCTCTTGGAAGCAAGCACAAAGGATGAACAAGTCGCGGACTCGGAGGGATCCTGGAGGCGCAAGGCTTAAGGAAGAGATAGAAGGTTGAGTCTAGGTCTAGGGAGTCAATTCAAGTATGAATTACTCATACTTCTGATCGATATGATGTAGCGATCGCCCGATAAGGTGCTCCAATCAGCCGAAACCGATGATTAGATCGCAAGAGCCGATAAATGATCGGCCCGATGCCACAATCAGTCGACTACCAATATCGACTGTCGACTGATCAAGTCGACGACGGGCACAGAATGGAGTCTCACTAGACTCCGCACAGGGATCACTCGACTGATCGCTTCATCAGTCGACTGATCAGGCTGTCGTTGAAAATGACAGTTGAGTATCTCCACAGATTCGCCTCGTCAGAAGCCGTTGGTTTGGACGGCAGTTGACTGATGTTGTACATCAGTCGACTAATCATGGTCCAATGGAAAAATGGGTCTCTTTCCTATAAAAAGAGGCCAAGGGGAGCAAGAAGAGGCTAGTGCTTATATTTTGATCATTCTCTCAAACTCCCACGAATTTCCTAAGCTTTCTAAGTGTTTTAATTCCCCTCCTCCTCTCTAATCTTCATCTTTTGTAAGAAGAGGAGGGTTTTGTAAAAGAGAAAGCTTCTTAGTGAAGTTTGATTTGGGTTGATCCACCTTAAGGATCGCCGTGGAGTAGGAGCGTTATCTCCGAACCACGTAAAGGCTTCCTTGTTAGCGATTGTATTTGTTTGTCTCTTAATTCCATTTAGCTTCTTGTTTTTGCTTCCGCTAACCTTTTTGTAGAAATCAAAAAAGAGGCTATTCACCCCCTCTAGCCTTCCAAGGATCCCCAACAAGTGGTATCAGAGCCTGGATCGCATCGGAAGATCTAATCATCAACCGGAGCATAATGACTTTTCAAGAGGGGTATAGCACGGTGAGGCCTCCATTCTTCGACGGCAACGACTTCGGCTACTGGAAAGATAGGATGGAATACTACCTTATGAACGATATTGATAATTGGTTTAGTGTTGTAGACGAATTCGAGAAGGCAGTCGATGAACACGGAGCGCCTATACCAACCAAGGATTGGACGAGGGACATGGCCAAGAAGGCTCAAGCTAACGCCAAAGCAACAACCACACTTCAATGTGGTTTGTCCAAAGAGCAACTAAGTAAGATGGGGCCTTTCGAATCTGCAAAGGAGCTTTGGGAGAAGCTAATTGAGCTCAACAAGGGATCGAAGGAAACAAGAAGAGCTAAGAGAGATCTCTTGATAAGCCAACTCCAAAGCTTTGCCATGAAGACCAATGAGACTGTACGCCAAATGCACTGTCGCTTCAAGGAAGTAGTCAATGGACTACATGTGATAGATGAGAATGTCGACAACTGAGACCTTGTGAGGTACATTCTCCAAGCTTTCCCTAGAACAATCTTGTGGTCTTCAATGGTAGATGCCTATAAGGTCTCTAGGGATCTTTCTTTGGTTAAATTAGATGAACTCTTTTGTGAATTTGAGTTGCATGAGCAAGCTAACACTTCATCAAAAGAGAGGTTTAGCTCTTTTTGTAGGTAAAAAGGAGAATAAGAAGAAAGAAAGGAGGGAGATCTCTTCTTCATCCGAGTCCGAGGAGGTGGTATCTAGTAGTGATGAAGAACTATCGGCAAGTGAGGTAGCTCACTATGTAAAGAGATTTGGTGGGAGATCAAGGAAGCTCACTAAGAAGGATGTGAGGAGGATGTTCTAATCCTCAAGAGGTAAGTCTTCTAGTAGTTCAATTTCTTCCTCTAATGTTATTTTCTATGGTTGCAATAAAAAGAGGCACATCAAGCCAAAATGTCCGGACTTAAAGAAGAAGGAGAAGGAAAAGAAGCATAAGGAGAAGAAGGAAAAGAATGAGAAGAAGAAGAAGGAGGAGACAATGGTGGCACAAACATGGGACACACTAAGTTTGGAGGACTCCTCCGATGATGAAGAAATGTGTCATGTCACCCAGAATCTAGCTCTCATGGCCTTGGAGGAGGAATCCGGAAGCTCAAGTGAGGAGTCTTCATCCTCATCCTCAAGCGACGAATCATCATCAAGTGATGATGAGGTAAGAGACTCTCCTAGGATAGAGTTACTTTATAAAACCATTGCATACCTTCAAAATGCCTTAAATAGATCAAAAACTAGGATTAAGGACTTAAAAGTAGAAATTAAATCACTTAAAAATGTAGAACCGCCTTGTGATGATGCATGTACACTTAGAAATGAGAATGATGAACTTAGGAAAGAAATAGGTGATTTACATGCTTGTTTAGAAAAGTTTACAAATGGGTCCAAATATCTTGATATGATTCTTAGGAACCAAAGGGTCATTTATAACAAGGTTGGCATAGGATATAAGCCTAAGGAGAAGGAAGTAGCCTTCACCTCTCTAATTAGTAGAAAACTAACCATTAGGAGCAAGGCTAAAAAGGCTTGGGTCCCCAAAAGTTATATAGTTAATGCTATCGGTCCTAAAATTTGGGTGTCTAAGGCTTACATTTTTCATGTTGTATAGGTAGAAGGACCAAGCTTATGGATTGTTGATAGTGGTTGCTCAAAACACATGATCGGTGATGAGAGAAAATTTTTCACCATCAACCACACTAGCAAGGGGAAGGTGTCTTTTAGAAATAGTGGTAAACTTAAGATCCTAGGAAAAGGCACAATTGAGGTATCTGTTGGTGCAACAATGCCCCAAGCATTTATATGTTTTGATGTTTGGATAATCATCTAAGTTAGGCAACAAATTGTGATCTAATGGTGAATATGATTAAGTGACAGGTAAAGGCAAAGTCCAAGTAAGATCATGGCAAGAGAAGTCCAAAGGCAAGTTTTGGCAGCGTAAGTCCAAGCATGTAGACTTGGCGGCGTAAAGTCCAAGCACGCCCTGGCAAAGGAAACCCAAGACATGACAAAACCAAAGGAAGCTCTTGGAAGCAAAGCGCAAAGGATGAACAAGTCACGGACTCGAAGGGATCCTGGAGGCACAAGTCTTAAGGAAGAGCTGGAAGGTTGAGTCTAGGTCTAAGGGGTAAAATCAAGTATGAATTACTCATACTTGATGAGTATCAGTCGACTGATATGATGTATCGGATCGTCAGTGCTCAATCGAGTCGATGAAACCACGACCATCACCAACCGCTTTGATCATGGCAATGATCGATGTTGATGTCGATCGATCGCCAACAGCGGTGATCGATCAAGGTAAAAATGGGCACAGAGTGGAGTCACACTCGACTGCGGCCTGTGATCACTCGACTGATCACTACATCAGTCGACTGATGGATGGATCAGTCGACTGATGAGAATGTCGTTGGACGAAATGACTCAGAATCCCATGAATCTGGCTGTTCAGAAGCTGTTAATCGCGCCGGTAGTCGACTGATGTTGTACATCAGTTGACTGATCATGCTCCAATGGGAAAATCAGCTCTCTCTCTATAAAAAAAGGGTTGGTGGAGGTTTTTTAGGTTAATGCTCATTCTCTAATTCTTCCTCAAAGATTCCATGAGTTTTCAAGCTTTCTAAGTGATCTTAAATCCCCTCCTCCTCTCTCTAAGCTTAAGTTTCATTCTTTGTAAAGAAGAGGAGGTTTGTTGTAAAGGAAAGCATCTTAGTGGAATTGTTTGGGTTGATCCACCTTAAGGATCGCCGTGGAGTAGGAGGGTTATCTCCGAACCACGTAAAGGCTTTGTTAGCATTGTTATTTTGTTTTTACTTATATTATTTCTATTTACTTCCGCTAATCATTCTTGTAGAAATGAAAAATGCTATTCACCCCCCCCCTCTAGCTTCCAAACGATCCCTAACAAGTGGTATCAGAGCCTGGATCACATCGGAAGATCTAGCAATCAACCGGAGCAAAGATGGCTTTTCAAGAAGGGTATAGCATGGCGAGACCTCCGTTCTTCGACGGCAATGACTTCGGATATTGGAAAGGTAGAATGGAGTATTACTTAATGAATGATATTGAGAATTGGTTTAGCGTTGTAGATGGTTTCGAGAAGCAATGACGACCGAGCACCACTACCAACAAAAGATTGGACAAGAGAGATGGCCAAGAAAGCACAAGCTAATGCAAAAGCAACGACCACACTTCAATGTGGTCTATCCAAGGAGCAACTTTCTAAAGTCGAGCCTTTCAACTCCGCAAAAGAGCTTTGGGAGAAGCTCATCGAATTGAATGAAGGTTCAAAGGAGACTAGAAGAGCCAAAAGAGACCTATTGATAGGTCTGCTCCAAAGCTTCACCATGAAGACCAACGAAACCGTGAGCCAAATGCACGGTCGTTTCAAGGAAGTAGTCAACGGACTACATGTTATAGGTGAGAAGGTCGACAACCGAGACCTTGTAAGGTATGTGTTACAGGCTTTCCCTAGAACAACCTTATGGGCTTCAATGGTAGATGTCTATAAGGTCTCTAGGGATCTTTCATTGGTTAAGTTAGATGAGCTATTTTGTGAATTCCAATTACATGAACAAGCTAACACTTCATCCAAAGAGAAGGGTATAGCCCTTTTTGTAGGGAAGAAGGACAAAAAGAAGAAGGATAAGAAAGAAGTGTCCTCTTCATCCAAATCTGAGGAAGACTCATCAAGTAGTGAAGATGAGTTATCGGCAAGTGAGGTGGCACATTACGTCAAGAAATTTGGTGGGAAGTCAAGGAGACTCACCAAGAAAGATGTGAAGAGGATGTTCCAATCCTCAAGAGGTAAGTCTTCAAATAGTTCAAATTCTACCTCTAACGTGACTTGTTTTGGTTTCAACAAGAAAGGGCATATAAAGTCAAATTGCCCGGAACTAAAGAAGAAGGAGAAGAAGGAAAAGAAAAAGAAGGAAAACAAGGAGAAGAAGAAGAAGGAGAAGAAGAAGAAGGAGGCAATGGTGGCACAAACATGGGACACTCTGAGCATGGAGGAGTCCTCCGACGATGAAGAAGTATGTCATGCCACCCGGAATCTAGCCCTCATGGCATTGGAGGAAGAAGCCGGGAGCTCAAGCGAGGAGTCCTCTTCTTCCTCAAGCGATGAATCATCATCAAGTGATGATGATGAGGTAAACAACTCACCTAAAGTAGATTTACTTTACAAGACTATTGCATGTTTACAAAATGCTTTGAATAGATCGAAAACTAGGATTAAGGATCTAAAAATAGAAATCAAATCACTTAAGAGTGTAGATTCATCATGTGGTAAACTATCTAGTGATAACGATCAATATACCCTTAGGGATGAAAATGATGAATTAAGAAAAGAAATAGGTAAATTAAGAGCATGCTTAGAAAAATTTACCAATGGTTCAAAATACCTAGACATGATTATTAAGGATCAAAGGGTTATTTACAACAAGGTCGGATTAGAAAATAGGCCTAAGGAAAAGGAGGTAGCATTTACATCCCTTGTTAGTAGAAAATCCATAATTAAAAGCAAGGGTAGAAAGGCTTGGGTACCTAAGAAATTTATAATTGATGCTAGTGGTCCTAAGATTTGGGTACCTAAGGATTGTATTTTTTATGTGATATAGGTAGAAGAACCAAGCTTGTGGATAGTTGATAGTGGGTGCTCAAAGCATATGACCGGTGATGAGAGGAAGTTCTCCACTATCAACCACACTAGCAAGGGAAAGGTGTCATTTGGTAATAGCGGCAAACTTAAGATTCTAGGAAAGGGCACAATTGAGGTATCCCCCAACCTTGCCATTCATAAAGTGCTATTAGTTAAAAATATGAAATTTAATTTACTTAGTGTAAGTCAACTATTTGATGCAAACTTTGATGTTAGATTTGATTCCTCAAAATGTTTTATAAGACACAAAACTCTAAATGATTGCATGTTAGTAGGTTTTAGGAAATCAAATATATATTATGTTGATTTATCCTATGCTACTAATGCTTCCACTAAGTGTCTTATTGCAAAAGAGGAAGAAAGTTGGCTTTGGCATAGGAGGCTAGGACACATAAACATGAAGAACATAGCCAAAATAGCAAAAATGAAGTTAGTCAAAGGGTTGCCCAAAGTCAAATTTCTCAAGGACAAGATGTGTGATGCATGCCAAGAAGGGAAACAATCAAAAACATCACACAAAGGTAAAAATTTACTTAGTACCGCTTTACCCTTAGAACTTTTACATATGGATTTATTTGATTGCCATAGTACCCCCTCTATGATTGGTAGTAAATATTGCTTAGTAATAGTAGATGATTTCTCTAGGTTTACTTGGGTATTTTTCTTGAAAAATAAAGATGAAACCTTAGGAATAATCATAGGATTTAGCAAAAGAGTAGAAAATGAAAGAAAACTCAAAATCAACCGGATCCGTAGTGATCATGGTGGAGAATTTGAGAATTCTAATTTTTTAACTTTTTGCTTAGAACAAGGGTACAAGCATGAGTTTTTTTGTCCTAGAACACCCCAACAAAATGGGGTTGTGGAAAGGAAAAATCATGCCCTACAAGAAGCGACTAGGACAATGCTTAATGCATACTCCTTACCTAGCTACTTGTGGGCGGAATCGGTTAATACCGCTTGCTATATCCAAAATAGGGTATTGATTCATAGATTTTTAGGAAAAACTCCATTTGAATTGTGGAATGGTACAATTCCAACAATTCATTATTTTAAGGTCTTTGGATGTAAAGTCTATATTTTAAATACCAAAGACAACCTAGGTAAGTTTGAGTCCAAAGCGGATGAGGGAATTCTAGTTGGATACTCATCCACTAGTGTAGGGTATAGGGTTTACAATAAAAGGACTCAAAAGATTGAAGAATCTTCAAATGTTCAATTTGATGAAACTTCCAATACATACTCTAGGAAATCCCCTATTGATGATGATATTAATAATGAAAATCAAGAAATTACCCAACAATTTCAAGATTTAACCTTAGGGGGTAATGATCAAGGGGGAGTAAGGGATGATCCGATGATGAGCATAGGATTGAGGTTGATCATGATCAAAATCAACTTAATACACCTCCTAGAACCATAAGAGTTCATCAAAGTCACCCCTTAGATCAAATTGTGGGTGAATTATCTCAAGGAGTTAGGACTAGGTCATTTCATAGGGATTCCATTAGTCATGTAGCTCTAATTTCTCAAATTGAGCCCAAAACAATTAAAGATGCATTACTTGATCCGGATTGGATCTTAGCAATGCAAGATGAATTGGCTCAATTTGAAAGGAGCCAAGTATGGGAGTTAGTTCCTAGACCAAGTGAAAACACCATTATTACTACAAGATGGGTTTTTAGGAACAAACTAGATGACCAAGGAAATATCACTAGAAACAAAGCAAGATTAGTTGCAAGGGGTTTTAATCAAGTTGAAGAACTTGACTATGATGAAACATATGCCCCGGTTGCTAGGTTAGAGTCCATTAGAATACTCTTAGGGTATGCCTTCTATATGGGTTTCAAACTCCATCAAATGGATGTCAAATCGGCATTCCTAAATGGGTTTATTAAGGAAGAGGTATATGTAGAACAACCTCCCGGATTTGAAAATATGGACTACCCAAACCATGTATACAAGCTTAGGAAATCTTTATATGGGTTGAAACAAGCTCCCCGGGCTTGGTATGAAAGATTATCATCTTTCTTAATTACTAAGAATTTTAAAAGGGCTAGTATAGATCAAACTCTCTTTATAAAGTCAACATCTAAGGACATCTTTGTAGCCCAAGTATATGTTGATGACATTATCTTTGGGTCAACAAATGATGAACTCCTTCAAGACTTTATTAAAAACATAGAAAAAGAGTTTGAAATGAGTCTAGTTGGGGAATTAAATTTCTTCCTAGGTTTGCAAGTTAAACAAACAAGTGAAGGAATTTACATTTATCAAACCAAATATGCTAAGGAAATGATCAAGAAATTTGGTTTGGAAAATGCTAAGGTAGTTTCAACCCCAATGGCAACCAATACTAAAATAGATAGTGATAATGAAGGAAAACAAATAGATCTTACACTTTATAGGAGCATGATTGGTAGCCTTTTGTACTTAACCGCTAGTAGACCTGACATATTATTTGTGGTTGGTATGTGTGCTAGGTATCAATCATGTGTTAAAGAATCTCATTTAGTTGCCGTTAAGAGAATCTTAAGATATGTTAAAGGCACACTAAATGTAGGATTATGGTACCCTAGGACTAGGTCGTTTGATTTGATTGGGTACACCGATTCCGATTATGTCGGTTGCAAATTGGATCGGAAGAGCTGAGTACTAGTGATGGATGCCAATTCCTTGGGTCCTCCCTAGTTAGTTGGAGTAGTATGAAGCAACCTTGTGTTGCCTTATCTACCACCGAGGCCGAAAATGTGGCTATGGGTGGTTGTGTAGCTCAACTACTATGGATGAAACATACCCTAGAGGATTATGAGCTATCTTACTCCAACATGAAAGTATTTTGTGATAATGTGAGCACCATTAACTTGACCAAAAATCCGGTGCATCACTCTAGAACCAAGCACATTGAAGTGAAACATCACTTCATTAGAGATCATGGGCTAAGGGGGATATTGAGCTTAATTACATTGAATCCAAGTCTAACCTAGCAGACATATTTACCAAGGCTCTCCCCAAGATAGAATTTTCATCACTTAGGAGAGAACTTGGAATGTGCTTGGTTGAGTTAAGGTATAGGTTTGCATGATCCTATAGAAATACTAGGATTTATACCTTTAAGCATCTCACAAAATACTTAAGAAACCATGATTTTTGTATTGAGCCACTTAGACAATATTTGAGATGTTAGGAAGATACACTTGGTCCATCATGCTTGTTCTGATGCATTACTATGGACCAAAGTGTCATCTAGAGACATTAATCCTTCATTGGACCAATTATTGGGAAGACTTATACACAATTGATGTGTATATATCTCCAAGAACATGATTGGAAATGTCAAATAAAACATATTTTAAACTATGGTTATCATATTTTGAAAAACAGTTTTCAAGTGAAACACAAAAGTGATACAAAGTTTGCAAAAATATTAGAACTTTTGTTAGCTTCCAAGTTTGTATCAATCTCGAAATCTGGAAAACATATATTTTTCAAAATATTTTTCTTTGATAAAGTATGATTTCAGAAATGTGTACGCAAAATTTTGTAATTTTTCGAGGTCTCTAGAATTTTTAACGCATTTTTGAATTTAATGAAAAGGTCAAATTCGATTCAAGTTTATCACGATCGTTCGTAAACCAATTTTCTGATAAACAACTTCATTCTCTGATATTTAGTGTATCTTTGATCTCCTAAAACTTTAGCATGATAATACTGAGTGTAAACCAACTCTTTGAACTGTTTAATGCAGTGTTTTAGGGGGAGTTTTCGTTAACTATATCTTTTTCAAATTTAAATTGTTGGTGCAAAGTTATGACATTTTACTCATCATGAACTATATCTTGGATTAAGGGGGAGCTAACTTTCAATTATATACCTTAGTTCAAGATAACAATGCTTTCAATTCGTCTATGAGATATATGATTTCTTCTCTTTTTGATGTATGTCAAAGGCGGAGAAGAAATATTTAAGTTAGAATTGGATATATTATTATGTGATATAATTATGTGTATCTTTAAAAGACCTAACTTAAATGATTGTCAAACATCAAAAAGGGGGAGATTGTTGGTGCAACAATGCCCCAAGCATTTATATGTTTTGATGTTTGGATAATCATCTAAGTTAGGCAACAAATTGTGATCTAATGGTGAACATGATTAAGTGACAGGTAAAGGCAAATTCCAAGTAAGATCTTGGCAAGAGAAGTCCAAAGGCAAGTCTTGGCAGCATAATTCCAAGCATGTAGACTTGGCGGCATAAAGTCCAAGCACGCCCTGGCAAAGGAAACCCAAGATATGACAAAACCAAAGGAAGCTCTTGGAAGCAAAGCGCAAAGGATGAACAAGTTGCGGACTCGGAGGGATCCTGGAGGCGCAAGGCTTAAGGAAGAGCTGGAAGGTTGAGTCTAGGTCTAAGGGGTAAAATCAAGTATGAATTACTCATACTTGATGAGTATCAGTCGACTGATATGATGTATCAATCGACCGGTGCTCGGATCGAGTCGATGAAACCACGACCATCGATCGCCTGATCATGGCAAGCGATCGTGATGTTGATGTCGTCGATCGCCAACAGCAATGGCGCCGATCATCAAGGTAAAACGGCACGCAGTGGAGTCACACTCAACTGCGGCCTATGATCACTCAACTGATCACTACATCAATCGACTGATGGATGGATCAGTCGACTGATGAGAATGTCATTGGATGAAACGACTCAGAATCCCACGAATCCAACTGTTCAGAAGCCGTTAATCGCGCCAGTAGTCGACTGATGTTGTGCATCAGTCGACTGATCGTGCTCCAACGGGAAAATCAGCCCTCTCTCTATAAAAAGAGGGCTGGTGGAGGTTTTTGGGGTTAATGCTCATTCTCTAATTCTTCCTCAAAGCCTCCACGAGTTTTCAAGCTTTCTAAGTGATCTTAAATCCCCTCCTCCTCTCTCTAAGCTTAAGTTTCATTCTTTGTAAAGAAGAGGAGGTTTGTTGTAAAGGAAAGCATCTTAGTGGAATTGTTTGGGTTGATCCACCTTAAGGATCGCCGTGGAGTAGGAGGGTTATCTCCGAACCACGTAAAGGCTTTGTTAGCATTGTTATTTTGTTTTTACTTATATTATTTCTATTTGCTTCCGCTAATCATTCTTGTAGAAACGAAAAATGTTATTCACCCCCCCTCTGGCTTCCAAATGATCCCTAACAGTATCCCCAAATCTTGTCATTCATAACGTGTTATTAGTTAAAAATATGAAATTTAACTTGCTTAGTGTAAGTCAATTATGTGATGCAAATTTTGATGTTCAATTTGATTCTTCAAAATGCTTCATAAGACATAAGGAAGTAAATGATTGCATGTTAGTAGGATTTAGGAAATCAAATATTTATTATGTTGATTTATCCTATGCTTTTAACATTTCTACTAAGTGTCTTATTGCAAAAGAAGAAGAGAGTTGGCTTTGGCATAGGAGGCTAGGGCACATCAATATGAAGAACATTACCAAAATAGCTAAAATGAAGTTAGTCAAGGGGTTGCCAAAAGTCAAGTATCTCAAGGACAAAATGTGTGATGGATGCCAAGAGGGGAAGCAATCAAAATCATCACACAAAGGTAAAACTTTACTTAGTACCGATTTATCTTTAGAACTATTGCATATGGATTTATTTGATTGTCATAATACTCCTTCCATAATTGGTAGTAAACATTGCTTAGTGATAGTAGATGATTTTTCTAGATTTACTTAGGTATTTTTCATGAAACATAAGGATGAAACCCTAGGAATAATCATAGGATTTAGCAAGAGAGTAGAGAATGAAAGAAAACTCAAAATCAACCGAATCCGTAGTGATCATGGTGGAGAATTTGAGAATTCTAACTTCTCAAAATTTTGCCTAGAACAAGGGTACAAGCACGAATTTTCTTGTCCTAGAACACCCCAACAAAATAGGGTGGTGGAAAGGAAAAATCGTGCCCTACAAGAAGCGGCTAGGACTATGCTTAATGCATATTCTTTACCTAGTTACTTGTGGGAGGAAATGGTTAATACCGCTTGTTATATCCAAAATAAGGTTTTAATTCATAGGTTCTTAGGAAAACCCCCATTTGAATTATGGAATGGTACAATTCCACAAATTCACTATTTTAAGGTCTTTGGATGCAAAGTCTACATTTTAAACACC
Source organism: Wurfbainia villosa (assembly GCA_025175895.1). NCBI lineage: Eukaryota > Viridiplantae > Streptophyta > Magnoliopsida > Zingiberales > Zingiberaceae > Wurfbainia > Wurfbainia villosa. Next base: position 18,499,287 of record CM046004.1, on the reverse strand, counting down.
AAAGACAACCTAGGTAAATTTGAATCCAAAGTGGATGAAGGAATCCTAGTTGGATACTCATCCACTAGTGTAGGGTATAGAGTTTATAATAAAAGAACTCAAAAAATTGAGGAATCCTCGAATGTGCAATTTGATGAAACCTCTAATACTTACCCTAGGAAATCCCCCATTGATAATGATATCAATGACAAAAATCAAGAAATTACCCAAAAAAATTTAGATTTGACTTTAGGGGGTAATGATCAAGGGGGAGAGTTAAATCAAGGGAGAGTAAGAGGTGATTCCGATGATGAAAGAAGGGTTGAGGATAATCATGATCCAAATCAATTTAATACACCTACTAGAACAATAAGAGTTCATCAAAATCACCCTCTAGATCAAGTTGTAGGTGAATTATCTCAAGGTGTTAGGACTAGGTCATTTCATAGAGCTCCCTTTAGTTATATAGCCCTCATCTCCCAAATTGAGCCTAAAACAATCAATGATGCATTACTTGATCCGGATTGGATCTTAGCAATGCAAGATGAATTGTCTCAATTTGAGAGGAGTCAAGTATGGGAGTTAGTTCCTAAACCTAATGATAATACCATCATTACTACAAGATGGGTTTTTAGGAACAAACTAGATGATCAAGGCAATATAACTAGGAATAAGGCAAGGTTAGTTGCAAGAGGCTTTAATCAAGTTGAAGGACTTTATTATGATGAAACATATGCCCCGGTTGCTAGGTTAGAGTCCAAAAGAATCCTATTAGGGTATGCCTCTTACATGAGTTTTAAACTCCATCAAATGGATGTAAAATTGACATTCCTAAATGGGTTCATTAAGGAAGAGGTACATGTAGAACAACCTCCCGGGTTTGAGAATATAGACTATCCAAACCATGTATACAAGCTTAGGAAAGCTTTGTATGGTTTGAAACAAGCTCCCCGGGCTTGGTATGAAAGATTATCATCTTTCTTAATCTCTAAAGACTTTAGGAGGGGTAATGTAGATCAAACTCTATTTATAAAGTCAACATCAAAGGACATCTTTGTAGCCCAAGTACATGTTGATGACATTATCTTTGGATCAACAAATGATGAACTCCTTCAAAACTTTATCAAGAATATGGAAAATGAGTTTGAGATGAGTCTAGTTGGGGAACTAAATTTCTTCCTAGGATTACAAGTCAAACAAACAAGTGAAGGAATTTATATTTACCAAATCAAATATACTAAAGAAATAATTAAGAAATTTGGTTTGGAAAATGTTGAGATAGTGTCAACCCCAATGGCAACTAATACAAAAATAGATAATGATCTTGAAGGAAAACAAATTGACCTTAAACTCTATAGGAGTATGATTAGTAGCCTTTTGTACCTAACCGCTAGTAGACCCGATATATTATTTGCGGTAGGTATGTGTGCAAGGTACCAATCATGTGCCAAAGAGTCTCATTTAGTAGCCGTTAAAAGAATCTTAAGATATATCAAGGGCACACTAAATGTAGGACTTTGGTACCCTAGGACTAAGTCTTTTGATTTGGTTGGGTACACCGACTCCGACTATGCGGGTTGCAAGTTGGATCGAAAGAGTACTAGTGGTGGATGCCAATTTCTTGGATCCTTCCTAGTGAGTTGGAGTAGTAGAAAGCAACCTTATGTTGCTTTGTCAACCACCGAGGCCGAATATGTGGCTATGGGTGGTTGTGTGGCTCAATTACTTTGGATGAGACACACATTAAAGGATTATGAGCTACACTACTTCAATGTAAAAGTTTATTGTGATAATGTGAGTACCATAAACTTGACCAAAAATTTGGTACATCACTCTAAAACTAAGCACATTGAAGTGAAGCATCACTTCATTAGAGATCATGTGACTAAGGAGGACATTGAACTTAATTACATAGAATCTAAGTCCAACTTAGCCGACATATTCACCAAGGCTCTCCCCGAAGCAGAATATTCATCACTAAGGAGAGAACTTGGGATGTGCTTAGTAGAATAGAGGTCTAGGTTTTCATGATCCTATAGAAATTCTAGGATTTATATCTTTAAACATCTCACAAAACACCTAAGAAACCATGATTTTTGTATTGAGCCACTTAGACAACATGTGAGATGTTAGAAAGATGCACTTGGGTCATCATGCTTGTTATGATCCATTACTATGAACCAAGTGTCATCTAGAGACATTAATCCTTCATTGGACCAATCATTGGGAAGGCTTATACATAATTGATGTGCATATAGCTCCAAGAATATGATTGGAAATGTCAAATAAAATATAATTTAAACTATGTTTACCATACTTTGAAAAACAGTTTTCAATTGCTAAGCAAAAGTGATACAAAGTTTGCAAAATACTTAAAGCTTTTGCTAGGTTTCAAAATTGTATCATTTTTGAAATCTAGAAAACATATATTTTTTAAATTATTTTTCCTTGATAGAAAATAATTTCAGAAATATGTACACAAAATTTCATAATTTTTCGATGTTTCTAGAATTTTTGGCGCATTTCTGAAATTGGGATGAAAAATTTAAAAATTGGACTTCGGGCGTAGCAGTCGACTGAATCAGAATGCAGTCAACTGATACCCTATTTTTCTGCATTTCAGCCTTATTTCTTGATCTTGAGTGTGCTATTAAGTGTCCTAACCCTATGGTATGTTGACTTAAGTAATTAAAAGGGTATGGGATTGTTTGATGCAATGTTTTAGGGGGAGTTTCATAATATAAATCCTTTCATTCCCTAAATTTATATTGTTGGTACAAAGTTAGGACTTAACCTTCTATCTTTTGTTATGCTTTGCTCCACATGTTATTCACACATCATGAACCATGTCTTGGATTAAGGGGGAGCCTCATATTGATCTTATGCCTTAGTTCAAGATATAATAAATTTAATTATTTCATGAACTTATTATTGAATTCCTCTCTTTTTGATGTATGTCAAAGGGGGAGAAGGAATGTTTAAGTTAGAATTCATATTGGAAATATGATTATATACATGTGTTAAAGACTTAACTTAAATGATTGTCAAACATCAAAAAGGGAGAGATTGTTGATGTAACAATGCCCCAAGCATTTATATGTTTTGATGTTTGGATAATCATCTAAGTTAGGCAATGCTTTGTGATCTAATTGTGAATGTGTTCAAGTGACAGGAAAATCCAAGTATGAAGACTTGGTAAAGGCAAAGTCCAAGTGTGCTCTTGGCAAGAGAAGTCCAAGGAAAAGGGCTGGCAGCATAAGACCAAGCATGTAATCTTAGCGGCGTAAAGTCCAAGCGGACCTTGGCAAAGGAAGTCCAAAGGCAAGTCTTGGCAGCGTAAGTCCAAGCATGTAGTCTTGGTGGCGTAAAGTCCAAGCGTACTTTGGCAAAGGGAAACCCAAGACATGATAAAACCAAAAGAATCTCTTGGAAGCAAGTGTAAAGGATGAACAAGTCACGGACTCAGAGGGATCCTGGAGGCGCAAGGCTTAAGGAAGAGCTAGAAGGTTGAGTCTAGATCTAGGGAGTCAATTCAAGTATGAATTACTCATACTTGACCAGTATCAGTCGACTGATACGATGAAGCAGTCGACTAATAAGGTGCTTGACTAAATCAGGCTGAAACCCTGATGATCAGTCGACTGCAAAGAGTTGGCAGTCGACTGATGCCGCAATCAGTCGACTACCAATACCGATTGTCGACTGATCAAGTCGACGACGAGCACAGAATGGAGTCTCACTCGACTCCGCGTGGGGATCACTCAACTGTTCGCTTCATCAGTCGACTGATCAGGCTGCCGTTGGAAATGGCGGCTGCGTATCTCCGTGGATATGCCTCATCAAAAGTCATTGGTTTGGACGTCAATCGACTGATGTTGTACATCAGTCGACTGATCGTGGTCCAATGGGAAAATGGGTCTCTTTCCTATAAAAAGAGACCAAGGGGAGCAAGAAGAGACTAGTGCTTATATTCTGATCATTCTCTCAAACTCCCATGAATTTCCTAAGCTTTCTAAGTGTTTTAATTCCGCTCCTCCTCTCTAATCTTCATCTTCATCTTTTGTAAGAAGAGGAGGGTTTTGTAAAAGAGAAAGCTTCTTAGTGAAGATCGATTTGGGTTGATCCACCTTAAGGATCGCCGTGGAGTAGGAGCGTTATCTCCGAACCACGTAAAGGCTTCCTTGTTAGCGATTGTATTTGTTTGTCTCTTAATTCCATTTAGCTTCTTGTTTTTGCTTCCCCTAACCTTTTTGTATAAATCGAAAAAGAAGCTATTCACCCCCCTCTAGCTTTCCAAGGATCCCCAACACCTTCTTCACATCCTCCTATTCCTACTGTGGACTCTTCTACTTCGCACATATCTGCAGAAGAGCCTTTTTTTATTTGAGGGGATATTCCCCCCTTAAACCCTCTGTCTACTTCTTTAGGATCCTCTCTTAGAATCCGCAGCATAGAGGAAGTACGACTCTTCAATCAATCCCATCTACAAGGCCCCTATGAACGCGTGTGCAAGCTCTTGACTGAGGTATGTTCTTCTTTTCTTCACATTTAATATATGTTAGTGCTTATTCTTGTAATACCCTGTTTTCCTCTCCAGGTAGTAACTACTTACAATGAGACGACTCCTAACATAGTAAAGTATCAGTCTACCATGGCTGCCCGCCACACTGTCTCCCTCGCTCAGCAGAAAAAATTGACTCAATAATTGGCTGAGAGCAAACAAAAGGAGGCCACTCTGACCACGCAATGTGAGGATTTGATGACGCAACTAGCGATGGCTCGGAGTGAAAAAGAAGAACTTTTAAATAAGAATACTGACCTCCACCAACAGCTATTTCTGCAATCCAGTCAGCTCCAACAGGTTGATCTCCTTGCCCAAGAACTAGTGGAGCATATAGTGCAGCTTAAAGAGGCAGAGACCCAAACTTCTCGATCTTCAATGGCTCTCCTTCAAATCCAAGAAAAGAACCAAGCATTGGAGGCTACTCTGACATCCTACCAAAAGCAGCTAGAGACCTTCTCTGCAACTATATCCACTTTTCCTAGGATGTTGGCCACGATTGCCTAACAACAACAGAAATTTCAGAGAGAGCAATCTGAAGCCCTGGCTTCCTTGGGTTAGCAAGTTGTAGCAGTGGCTAAAGGCAGAGACACCATGGCTGCCCAACTATCTGAATATCAGGCCCAGTGGAAAGAGCAGGAAGAGGACTTGAAGATGCAATACGCCAGGAAAGGAGTGCAATTATTCATCTTGGTCTTTGAAGGATCTTCCACTCTGAATGCTGCCAAGGGCTACCCTCCACCAGGTGCAGATACAAGCCACCTGGACCCCGAGGTTGCCCTAGCTAACTACCCCCCCCCCCCCCGATATCTTTGAATTATAGTTTTTGTATTCCCCATAATGTATTGGCAACTATTACCAGTGAGAAACACTTGAGGGTCAGTCTTTTTCTTCTCTTTTCGTTATAATGAATTAAACTTCTCTCTTCTATCACTCAGGATCACCTATCCTTCATAGTATCAGTCGACTGCTATTTTCTCTCACTCAGGGATTCATTCGGGCTAGAATAAAACCATCCCCCCCCCCCCCCCGTTCAGAGTCACTTCCCGCGTGGTAGAGATGGGCTACGATTTATTGAGTCAAATCACCTCTCCTTACCTAGATAGGGATGCAATCACCCATTTCGGGATTAATACCTTTATTATTCCCCATACTAGTGCAATTACATCCCTCGACCCTTTGCCTTCTCTTTCATTTTCCCAGGAGGACTATGAATCTTCGACCACTTCTATAAATTACCACTAGGAGTTTTGCTCCTTCTTATGTTACCTCCATGGCTTCTGAAAGACACCCCATCAACGTAAGCTCGGGCCCCGACTCCCTTGACTTAGATTATTTTGACACGGGCTCTTTCGACGATTCCGATATTCAATCCATAGCCACGTCTGTTGGGTTTCCGGCACTGCAGCGAGTGTATGTTCGAACATGTTTCATAAACATGTGTACAGCAGAAGAAATAAAAATAATAAATCAAATTTATTACAACACACACACCACACGCATGCATAGTACAATATGTGTAGACATAACCATATTTTCAAATTTTGCAATAAAAAGAAATTTATTCTACGTATACTTGACGTATCATGTGTAGTAGGAAAGACATCAACCGGAGCGTCCCTCGCTAGAATCGCCTCTATCCGTATCCACGCTGAGTATCTTCAGGATGACTTCACAAAGTCATGAGCCTCGTCTTCGTATGAGTCACTAGCCACGTGTCGAAGATGATGTGATCGAGAGAAGATCACAATTCGAATCAAAATTCGGATTCAAAACGAGCCCTCAAAAACTCGCTTCTCCGGAGAGATATTCGTCAACCGTTTGATGAATCCTTCATCCTCCACCTATGAGAATTATTGGAGATTGAATCCCCAGTAAGTAAGCCGTTGTCGGAGCTCCAAACATCGTCCAAATGATGCTCTGACAAGAAGAAAATAAGATGTCCAGAAAACTGGACAGCTTTGGTGGAGGATTAGTGTCGGCCAAATAAGGAAGCTAGATGCTCACCTTGTCGCCAGAGCCAAGGAAGAACACTAGAGCTTCTCCGGCAGCAGCTAGACGCCGGCAAGAGGGGAGGGCGGCAGCTGTTGGACGCCGGCAAGAGGGGCTTGGGCGGTGGTGGGCGGCGGCAAGGAGTTGGCGCTGGCTACACCAAGGAGAAGAGGGAGAGGGGTGGCAACTTTAGGGTTAGGGCTCTCGTTAAACCCTTGAGCCCTATTTTATAGAGAACAAATTCTCCTAATGGTTATTGGTTCATAACCAAAACCCGTTAACCCACTCCATTAATTTAAGTTAAAATAAACCAAACTGATTTGGTCTATTTTAAGTTAAAACGAACCGAACTAACTTTGGTTCATTTGTTTAAAAACAAACCAAACCCCTTTGGTTTATTCTACACCATTGGATTAGAACTAAACCAATTTGGTTCATCCATCATGTCTTCATAAGACACGGCCCATCCACGCTTCCATTGTGACTGAAATGATTTCATGCACGCTCCTTGTTTGGTCCAACCAAACCTAGTTTCTCTCGGTCTGAGAATCTCATTCTCAAGCTCATTTTAAATCCTTCGGATTACGCTCGTTGTGCGTGTGACCAAATAGGTTCTCGGTTTATGTTGGTCGTATATAATTAACCATTAATTATAGAATGATCATGATTGGCACCTAGTAGTACATCATGATTCCCAATTAACCGAAAAGATCAACGGTTGATCCAGAACTATTTCTGAAACCCTTCGGCAGCTACAATGAATCGTGCCCCATTCCTTTCACTCATTTATACCCACTTGGTTTAGGACATGGTCTATAGTGTCAGTCCCCACTAGGTTGACTACGTCATACCTAACCCAAGTATCATTTCCTCGTCCTACGAATTCTAGTTACTACACATGTATCCAAGAGTACCTTACTCTAAACATGTAATGCTTTGGCCAAAGACTTTAGTAACAATCCGATGAGAGGCCATGGGTATACATCTCCTCGCAAGGAGTGGTGAATCCTTTATAGGCTATTCAAACACCTTCAATCACTTCGACTTATACCTAATCATCCCGGGTCCACATCTCCTCAGAGATGCTTGCTTAAGATGTCAAAGCATAAGTCTTCATGACCAAGATGACTTGAATACCTCAAGTCAAAGGAACATCGCACTTAAGCTGCAGTAAGAACTTCATTGACATATCCATATATGCAGAGAACCATATGAAGTCTTACAGTTGGTCACTCCAATGTACTAGTTATCATAACTAGCATTCACGATCAACTCCGAACATCACAATGTCTCCAGCCAGTGAGAATCAGCTACTTGGATACACCAAGGAGTATACCTCGTGCTAGTCTCGACAGAATTGATGGTGTCCAAATTCATCAATTCATCGACTAGGGATAATTCTGATATATCATAATGACACATGTAGAGATACTCACTAGTTGTGATCCAATCACAAATTCTCTCATACTGTGAATCGTATTGTGGACATTCAGTAAATGAGTTTAAGATCTAATCAATACATAAAAACATGTATACTCAAATAGTGAATCTTCATTTATCATATAAATGGTTCAAACATAAGGCGATTGTCTTAAGACATCTCTCATATATTACTAACAAACTCCCACTTGGCCTAATGTCAATCGCTACAGTATCCAATATCATAGGGTCTAACATAACCCTCAAACTTACTTTGAGGTAATGCCTTAGTCAAAGGATCCGCTAAGTTCCTTTCAGTAGGGATTTTCTCGATTTGTATTTCCTTCCTACTAATGATCTCTCTGATCAGATGATAGCGGCGAAACACATGTTTGGATCGTTGATGAGACCTTGGCTCTTTCGCCAGTGCAATTGCTCCATTGTTGTCACAGTAGACCGGTATTGCTTCAACAATGGCTGGAACCACACCAAGTTCATAAATGAACTTCTTGATCCAAATCTCTTCCTTTGCTGCTTCCGAAGCTGCAATGTATTCTGCCTCAGTGGTAGAATCCGCTACAGTGTCTTGTTTGGAACTTTTTCAACTCACTGCGCCCCCATTCAAGGTGAACACGTACCCAGACTGAGACTTGGAATCATCCTTGTCCGTCTGGAAGCTGGCATCCGTATACCCACATATCACCATGTCCCCTTCTCCATATATTAGGAGCACATCCTTAGTTCTTCTCAAGTACTTAAGGATCATTTTAACAGCCGGCCAATGATCCATTCCTGGATTAGAATGGTATCTACTCGTGACACTCAGAGCATACGATACATCGGGCCTCGTACATAACATAGCATACATGATAGATCCTATTGCGGATGCATAGGGAATCTTACTCATGCAAATCCTCTCGTCATCTGTGCGCGGACACATAGACTTCAAAAGGTGTATCCCATGCCTGATGGATAGGAAACCTTTCTTGGATTCCGACATGCTAAACGGTCTATATATGTAGACTGGGAAAGACCAAGCAACCGTTTCGATCTATCTCTATATATCTTAATCCCGAGGATGTAGGTTGCTTATCCTAGGTCTTTCATGGAGAATATTTTGGACAACCAAATCTTAACTGACTATAAGACTGAAACATCGTTTCCTATAAGTAATATGTCATCGACATACAATACTAGGAACATGACTGCACTCCCACTAACCTTCTTGTACACACAAGGTTCGTCTGGATTTTGTGAGAAATCAAACTTTTTGATTGTCTCATCAAAACGGATATTTCAGCTCCGGATGCTTGCTTCAGTCCATATATGGACCGTCGCAATTTGCATACATTGATTTTGTCAACCAATGTGAAACCCTCAGGTTGTATCATATACACGTCCTCGAGAAGGTTTCCATTAAGGAAAACTATTTTCACATCCATCTGTCATATCTCATAATCATAATGAGCCGCTATGGCCAGGAGCATCCGAATGAATTTAAGCATAGCAACCGGCGAATAGGTTTCGTCATAATCAACACCTTGCTTTTGATGATACCCTTTCGCCACCAATCTAGCCTTATAGGTAATTACATTACCATCCATGTCGGTTTTCTTCTTGAAAACCCACTTGCACCCTATAGGCTTTATGCCTTTAGGTGGGTCAACCAAGTTCCAAACTTGGTTTTCATACATGGAATCCATTTCTGACTTTATGGCTTCAAGCCACTTATCCCTTTCTGATGATGCAGCCATCAGTCGACTGTTGTTGTAGTCGTTGCCTTGCAACGGCCTTATCCACATTGGATTCCAACCAATGGCTCCCACATCAGTCGATTGATCAACCCATCAGTCGAGTGATGGAGCCATCAGTCGAGTGACCAAAGCGATCACTCGACTGATCAATCTTCTGTGCTCGAACTTGCCTCAATCAGTCGACTGCCATCCCTTGGCAGTTGACTGATGGCCGAGCAGTCAACTGCCAAACCCTAGCAGTCGACTGTTGGGCCAGAAATGGTTCAATCGAACACCGGTCGAGTTCAATCGACCTAGAGAAAATGATTGCTACCTATAGTAGCCAACTGGTGTTGGGTAAAACCTCAAACCAACCTTTGGTTGAGCATCGGACACTTGACTTAGTAATTCGGCCAAGTTCACCTATGAGCTACCCCATTCCGGGTTACAATCGCTCACTCTCATCTCCCTTGGAGTCCTTCACCTTGAAGCTCTCTTTGTCCAGCCACGTCCCTCGGATGCACCAAGCACACAGCTTCGCAATTCCATCCTTCGCGTCTCACCCTGAAGTCTGCTTCCTTGGTTTCACTCCAATGCTCCTCGTCTGGCGGTCCCTCAGATTCATCAAGCGCACGACTTCGCAATGTTGTCCTTCGCCGACTCAAGGACCGAGTCATGAGATGGTGATCTTTCCAATGCTTTGTCAAGCTAACCATGTGTGAATTACTAAGTCCTGCACGACTTCAACACACATATCAAATCCACAAATAACCTAACTTAAACCTTTTCCACACACATCAAAACACATCATCCATGGATTGATTGCCCTAACAGAACAGTGGATCAAACCACCTCTAGAAATAGGGAGGATTTATTACTGTGAGAACTAACCCACTACCAAGACCAACTGGCTAAAGCCCACCATTAAAGACAGGAAGATGCTGAGGCCATAGCGCCCCTTCAAAACCAACAACAAAAGGATGCCGAAATCATGTCCACTCTTTAAAGCATTCAGTAGAGAGATGATCATGCCACTACTTCCAGAGAAAATCCCTTGTCACAAGAACTGGTTGGTTGTCAGAACCAAATGGCTGAAATCCAGCAGCAGAGACAGGAGGATACAGAAACTATAGCGGCTCTTCGAGCTCAACAGCTGAAGGATGCAGAAAGAATATCCACCCTCCGTACTCGACTGAGCAAGGAGGTACAAGAGAATTCATCTTTAATATCCGCTAGAGTTTATGCTCACGTTCGACTATGCAGGCAAGAAACTTCCCTACAGCAGCTGAGTGTAAAATCACCCGTACTAGGGCTTATACTGAGGTGGTGGAAGGGATTTCGGCTTCCATGCGCCAAGACATGATGGAGATGTTGAGGATCATGCAGCAAGGTCAAACTTCCCGCTCCGATGATATATCCACTCTAGCCGACATCATCCTTCAAGTATTCCAACAATATTGTCAAGTTCGTCAAGCTCTTCGGGAGCATCGAAAGTATTGCGCCAGGTTTCATCAAGACATGTGCCCGAATGACCCGAATAAACAAGAGTATCTGCTGTCTTTAATGTGAGATACATATCAGGACGGATTCAATGAAGCGGTTCGGCAATATGCTAATCAGGGATTACCTCCAGCAAAACAACCTGCTCTTTTTCTACATTGGGAAATTGACTTCAGGTGCTATCCCCCAGATCATTTTAGATTATAACTTTCATGTTAGCTTTAACATTTTAGAACTGTTGTTACTTATGGAAAATTGCATCAACGGATTATTTATCCTTGACATTGTTCTTAACTTTCTTTATCCTACAAATGAGAAGCTACTTTTCAATGATGTTTCTTTCTCGCCCTTACTCATGTTTATTACTCATGATGTTATATACTAAGGGTCACATAAAACCCATAGGAAATAGGACACATTTCTCCTTTCAATAGCCTTCTTCTACATGGTATGGAAATATTTTAAGTGTACAGCATTCCAGTGTTGAGGTAACTCCTTGCCCTTATCGTCTTTTAGGTAATAAGCTGACCCAGCCACTCGGCAAGTAACAATGTAAGGCTCTTCCCAATTAGGAGCTAGCTTTTTAGGATCTCCTATCGGGTTGACCTTGCGTAAGACTAGGTTGCCTTCTTGAAACCACCTTCTTGTTAAAGGCTTGTTGTATTTTTTGCTTGTAAAATCCAGCTCACATTCGGGCTTTCTCCCACTTCTCTTCCAGCAAGTCCAGCTCAGTTCTTCTGATGATCGGATTCTATTTTGGCTCATAGGCTTCGATTCGGGCACTGCTCAGGATGGCTTCCGCCGGAATGACTGCTTCGCTTCCATACACCAAGCTAAACGGAGTTTCCCCCGTGGCTATTTTGGGAGTAGTTTGGTAGGCCCATAGAATCTCAGGTAATTCATTTACCCAATTTCCTCTCTGAGCGCCCAGTTTAGTCTTCAACCCCTGAATGAGGATTCTGTTAATAACCTCCACCTGACCATTAGCCTGAGGGTGAGCTATTGAGGTAAAAGTTTGCTGAATATTGAGGTTTTGACATCATTCTCTAATCTTTTTACCCTGAAATTGCTGCCTATTATCGCTTACTAACCTTCGTGGAATTCCATATCGGCATATAATGTTCTTCCACAAAAACTGTATTTCTACATTTTCTATGATTTTAGCTAAAGGTTCAGCTTCTACAAATTTAGAAAAGTAATCCACCACTACCAATAGAAACTTCTTCTGTAAAGGTGCAGTAGGCATGGGACCCACTATATTCATTCCCCACTGATCAAATGAGCAGGAAGCAACTACAGCCTTCATCAACTCGGTTGGTTGCTCAGATCAATTATTGTGTTTTTGACAGGCTGAACAAGCTTGCACAAGGCGGGTTGCATCTTGAAGAAGAGTAGGCAAGAAATACCCCGCCAGCAGTACTTTCCTTGCCAAGGCTCTTCCTCCCAAATGATTACTGTAACATCCTTCGTGTACTTCTTGAAGCACCCACTCGGCATCTTTCTTCCCCAAGCATTTCAATAGAGGGCATCTATTAGTAATATATGAGAGATGTCCTAAGGCAATCGCCTTATGTATGAACCATTTATATGATAAATGAAGATTCACTATTTGAGTATACATGTTTCATGTATTTGATTGGATCTTAAACTCATTTACTGAATGTCCACGATACGATTCACAGCATGAGAGAATTTGTGATTGGATCACAACTAGTGAGTATCTCTACATGTGTAATTGTGATGTATCGAAATTATCCCTAGTCAATGAATTGATGGAGTTGGACACCATCAATTCTGTCGAGACTAGCACGAGGTATACTCCTTGGTGTATCCAAGCAGCTGATTCTCACTGGCTGGAGACATTGTGATGTCCGGAGTTAATCGTGGATGCTAGTTATGGTAACTAGTTCATTGGAGTGACCAGCCGTAAGACTTCATATGGTTCTCTGCATATATAGATATGTCAATGAAGTTCTTACTGTGGCTTAAGTGCAATGTTCCTTTGACTTGCGGTATTCAAGTCATCTTGATCATGGAGACTTATGCTTTGACATCTTAAGCAAACATCTCTAAGGAGATGTGGACCCGGGATGATTGGGTATAAGTCGAAATGATCGAAGGTGTTTGAATAGCCTATAAAGGATTCACCACTCCTTGCGAGGAGATGTATACCCATGGCCTCTCGTCGGATTGTTACTAAAGTCTTTGGCCAAAGCATTACATGTTTAGAGTAAGGTACTCTTCGATACATGTGGAGTAACTAGAATTCGTAGGACGAGGAAATGATACTTGGGCTAGGTGGTGGACGTAGTCTAGTGGGGATGACACAATAGACCATGTCTGAACCAAGTGGGTATAAGATGAGTGAAGGGAATGGGGCACGAATCATTCGAGCTGCTGAAGGGTTTCAGAAATAGTTCTGGATCAACCGTTGATCTTTTCGGTTAATTGGGGATCATGATGTACTACTAGGTGTCACTCATGATCATTCTATAATTAATGGTTAATTATAGACGGCCAACATAAACCGAGAACCTATTTGGTCACACGCACAACGAGCGTAATCCGAAGGATTTAAAACGAGCTTGAGAATGGGATTCTCAGACCGAGAGAAACTAAGTTTGGTTGGACCAAATATAAAGCGAGCATGAAATCGTTTCAGTCGCAATGGAAGCGTGGATGGGTCGTGTCTTATGAAGACGTAATGGATGAACCAAAATGGTTTTGTTCTAATCCAATGGATGAGAATAAACCAAAGGGTTTGGTTTATTTTAAACGAATGAACCAAAAGTTGGTTCGGTTCGTTTTAACTTAAAATAAACCATCATGGTTTGGTTTATTTTAACTTATCTTAATGGAGCGGGTTAACGGGCTTTATGGATATGATCCATTAACCATTAAGAGAATTAGTTCTCTATAAAATAGGGGTTAAACCCTAACCCAAAAACCCTAATGAAGTTTTGGCCGCCCAACCCTAGCCTCCTTTTGTTGTTGCCGCCCAACATGGTGTTGCCGCCAACTTCATGGAGCTGCTGCCACCTCCTTACCGCCGGCATCCAAGCTTCAGCCGGCGATGCTCTGGCGACCCTCCGGTGATCTCTTGTGGGTTCGGTGATAAGGTGAGCTCCACATCTCCTTTGGCCGGCCTCTATTCCTCCACCAAAAGCTGTCCAGTTTTTCTGGACAGCTTGTTTCTTTGTTGTCGGAGCGTCGTTTGGACGACGGTTAGTGCTCTGACAGCGGCTAACTTACCGGAGATTTGATCTCCGATAATCCTCTGAGGTGGAGGATGAAGGATTCGTCAAACGGTTGACGAATACCTCTCCGGAGAATCGAGTTTTGAGGACTCGGTTTTGGATCCGAATTTGGATTCAGATTGTGATCATCTCTCGATCACGTCGTCTTCAACACGAGGCTAGTAACCCGTACGAAGACGAAACTCGTGGCTTAGCGAAGTCATCCCAAGGAGCTCGGTGTTGATACGGATAGAGACGATTCTTACGAGGATCGTTCCGGTTGATGTTGTTCCCGCTATACGTCATACGAAAGGTATAACGTAGATAAATTTCCTTTTATTGCAAAATTTAATTTACGGTTATGTCTACACTTGTTGTAATATGCATGCGTGTGTTGTGTGTGTTGTAATAAATATAGATTTATTATTTTTAATTGCTTCCGCTGTGCTCATGTTTACGAAACATGATCGAACACACACACGCCGCGGTGCCGGAAACCCAACAGTGGTATCAGAGCCCAGGTTGTGTTTCGACATAATCGTAAAAATGGTTTTGCGATAGTCATAATGTATTTCTGGAAATTTTCTAATTTTTGAAATTTAGAAGTATTTATGGAAATTTTTCAATTTTGAAAAGTCTAGAAGTATTTATGGAAATCTTCCACTTTTGGAAAGTTGGAAGTATTTATGGAAATTGATATTTTCCATAAATAAAATATTTGATTAGATTCTGGAAATTTATTTCCTAATTTAATCATGATTTGATTTAGGAAATCAAATCTTAAAATATTTTATTTCCATAAGTAGTTTTAATGATTTAGGAAATTGGTTTCCTAAATAGATTTTCCTTAAT
Source organism: Wurfbainia villosa (assembly GCA_025175895.1). Lineage (NCBI taxonomy): Eukaryota > Viridiplantae > Streptophyta > Magnoliopsida > Zingiberales > Zingiberaceae > Wurfbainia > Wurfbainia villosa. The sequence continues at coordinate 18,484,015 of CM046004.1, read as the reverse complement.
CAAATAATTCCATGAATAAAATATGTGATTAGATTTGGAAATTTGTTTCCTAATTTAATTATGATTTGATTTGGAGAATCAAATCTTAAACATATTTTATTTCCATAAATAGTTATGACATATAAGGAAATATATACCTGACATAATTGTATGCCATGTAATTGCATTAGATGCATAACATTATGTCATGCGTGTCGTGACATGTAGATGTATGTCATGTATGTCATGCCATATAGATAATAGTTATTTGCATGCAAAGAGGATGAGACATAAAAACCCTTAAACAATATTAAAGCCTACACCTTCCATTAATATGGTTAGAACCAGAGTTTCGTTTCTTGTTTGGGTTGTTGGACTCTCTCCAAGCCCGGCTCGAACCCGAATATGTTCGAACCATGGAATAGTTTAATACTAATATGGTAAGAGTCAGAGGTCAATCGTTAGCTTTGGTTGTTGGACTCTCTCCAAGCTGGGCTAATTGGTTGAATGCGCTCTAACCATATTAAAACTATTTCCCGATTAATGGGTTGGCTTTAACCAGGAGCATCGGCTTGTTGGACTCTCTCCAAGGTCGATGTAAAGGGAGGTGAAGTTGGGTGCTATGCATATGATGCATACTTGTTAATGTGTTAACAACCCGATGTATGTGTGAACATTCAATTAGTTGATAGCACATTGTGATAGTTGCATATACGTGATATGCAATCGGTATAATTGATACCTACCGTCGTAGTTATGAATGGCTTGTTGGACTCTCTCCAAGGTTGTTCATAACTATGATGGATATCAGCCCATTCGGAGATGGACCTACGATCTCCCGAAGTGATTTTGGGGTTTTTGAAATTCAAAAAATGAATGGGATTTATAAATGTATATTGATGCATTTTAAAATCATCTTTCTCATATATGCTCGTTTTGTATTTCTAAGATTGATCATGATGTCTTTGAATTGCGTTCCATTTTGGATTCGAATAAATTGACTGGGCCGAGCTTCATGGACTGGCTTAGAAGCTTGAGAATTGTTCTCAAGGTTGAAAAGCTTGCAAATGTCCTCGAAGCGCCTCTTCCCGCCCGTCCTAGTGACGATGCAACTCTGGACCAATTGTTGGCCTATCAGAAACATGTGAGTGATTCTGAACAAATGAGTTGCATCATGCTAGCCACGATGGAACCCAAGCTACGAAAGCAGCATGAGCATATGGATGCTCATATCGTAGTCCTTCATCTTTGTGAGTTGGTTGATGAGCAAGTGAGATTCGAAAGGTTCGAAGTCTCAGCTCCTCTTCACCTCTCGAGATGCTAGTCTTGCTCGATATGCAAGACTGTGGAGTCTTCTGAGAAGCATGAGCAGGGGACGGTGCTGTTAGTTGATTCCTCGAAGAAAGGTTCTAAGAGGAAGTCAAAGGAACAGCAGAAGGGAAAGAAGAGAAGGGCTAAGAAGGTAGAACTAGCACAAAAGGAAACTTGCCATCATTGTGGCAAGGAGAGCCATTTGCGAAGAAAGTGCAAGATTTATCTTGAGTCCGTGAAGAAGGATAAGGCATCGGATGCCCCATCTTCTTCAGAAATCTTCTTTATTGATTGTCATTCTATTTCCTCAGACACTTGGGTATTTGATACTGGGTGTGGCTCACATATATGTAATGACATACATGGGCTAAGGAATAGAAGAAGACTCGTCAAGGGGAGAGTCAAATTTACGTGTTGGGAATGGAGCAACGGTTGCTACACTCGCCATCGGAACGTATTTGTTGGAACTCCCTGTAGGACTTGTCTTAGAACTAGACAATTGCTTTTATGTTCCTTCGTTGATAAAGAACATCATTTCTATTTCTTGTTTAAATAGAAATGGGTACCATTTGACTTTTAGTAACAATTGTTGTTACATAACTTTGAATGGAGTTCTTTAAGGGACTGGAACTTTAAGCAATGGTTTTTATACGTTGGACGTATCCAGTGATATTTTCAATATCGAAGCTAGCAACAAGCGTGCTCGAAAGGATAATCAAATAGACTCCTATGTGTGGCATTGTCGTCTTGGCCATATAAGCAAGAAACGCATGTCCGAATTACACCGATGTGGAATTCTGGAATCGTTTGGATTGGATTTATACGATACATGCGAATCATGCTTAAAAGGCAAGATGACTAAGTTACCTTTTACTGGAAAGGGTGAACTAGTGGGAGAGTTACTAGGACTAATACATACTGATGTATGTGGACCTATGTCAACTCGAGCATTAGGAGGCTATAGCTACTTCATTACCTTCGCCGATGATCACTCACGGTTTGGGTATGTGTTCTTAACACAAGTCTGAAGCCTTTGAAAGGTTCAAAGAATTCAGAAATGAAGTAGAGAAACAACATGACAAGAGTATTAAAATACTTCGATCGGATCGAGGTGGTGAATACTTAAGTCAAGAGTTTCTTGATTATCTAAGAGACAATGGCATATTGTCTCAATGGACTCCGCCCTATACACCACAGCATAATGGTGTATCCGAGAGGCGTAACCGGACCTTGTTGGACATGGTCAGGTCAATGATGAATCATGCGACTCTTCCCAAGTCCTTTTGGGGTTATGCACTTCAGACAGCTGTTTACTTGTTAAACAGAATGCCTACCAAGGTAGTCTCAACTACTCCATATGAGATATGGAATGGTAAGAAACCTCATGTATCTTACTTGAAGAGATGGGGTTGTCCTGCTTATGTGAAGCGGACTGTATCAGACAAACTGGATGCTAAGTCTGATAAATGTCTATTTATTGGATACCCTAAGGAAACAAGGGGTTACCAATTCTATCATCCTGTGGAACAAAAGGTGTTTGTTTCAAGGCATGCTGTGTTTCTAGAGAAAGAGTTTCTCTTGCAAGAAAACAGTGGGAGTGTCATCGAGCTTGAGGAGGCTCGAGAGACTCAAATAGACATTGATGAGATACCTGGTGAAGCACAACAGCCGACAACTCATAGTGATGAGCAATCGACTGGACCTATTGTAACACCACATCTTCGTAGATCTGGTAGAACACACAATATTCCTGAGAGATATGGATTTCTCGTAAGTGAATCGAACGACGTGTTACTCATTGATGATGAGGAGCCTACCAGTTATGAAGAAGTGCTGACAAGTTCAGAAAGGGATAAGTGGCTTGGTGCCATGAAGTCGGAAATGGATTCCATGTACGAAAACCAAGTTTGGAACTTGGTTGACCCACCTGAAGGCATAAAGCCTATAGGGTGCAAGTGGGTTTTCAAGAAGAAAATCGACATGGATGGTAATGTGATTACCTATAAGGCTAGATTGGTGGCGAAAGGATATCGTCAAAAGCAAGGTGTTGATTATGACGAAACCTATTCGCCTGTAGCTATGCTTAAATCCATTCGGATGCTCCTGGCCATAGCGTCTCATTATGATTATGAGATATGGCAGATGGATGTGAAAACAGCTTTCCTTAATGGAAACCTGCTCGAGGACGTGTATATGATACAGCCTGAGGGTTTCACATCGGTTGATAAAACCAAGGTATGCAAATTGCGACGATCTATTTATGGATTGAAGCAAGCATCCAGGAGCTGGAATATCCGTTTTGATGAGACAATCAAAAGTTTGATTTCTCACAAAATCCAGATGAACCTTGTGTGTACAAGAAGGTTAGTGGGAGTGCAGTCGTATTCCTAGTATTGTATGTCGATGACATACTACTTATAGGAAACGATGTTTCAATCTTACAGTCAGTTAAGGTTTGGTTATCCAAGACATTCTCCAAGAAAGACCTGGGAGAAGCAACCTACATCCTCGGGATTAAGATCTATAGAGATAGATCGAAACGGTTGCTTGGTCTTTCGCAGTCTACATATATAGACCGAGTGCTAAAGAGGTTTAGCATGTCGGAATCCAAGAAAGGTTTTCTACCCATCAGGCATGGGATACACCTTTCGAAGTCTATGTGTCCGCGCACAGTAGACGAGAGGATTTGCATGAGTAAGATTCCCTATGCATCCGCAATAGGATCTATCATGTATGCTATGTTATGTACGAGGCCCGATGTATCGTATGCTCTGAGTGTCACGAGCAGATACCAGTCTGATCCAGGAATGGATCATTGGGTGACTGTTAAGACGATCCTTAAGTACTTAAGAAGAACTAAGGATACGTTCCTAATATATGGAGAAGGGTACATGGTGATACGTGGGTATACGGATGCCAGCTCTAGACAGACAAGGATGATTCCATGTCTCAGTCTGGGTATGTATTCACCTGGAATGGAGGCGCAATAAGTTGGAAAGGTTCCAAGCTTGACACTGTAGCGGATTCTACCACTGAGGCAGAATACATTGCAGCTTCGGAAGCAGCAAAGGAAGCGGTTTGGATCAAGAAGTTCGTTCATGAACTTGGTGTGATTCCGGCCATTATTGAAGCAATACCGGTCTACTGCGACAACAATGGAGCAATTGCACAGGCGAAAGAGCCAAGGTCTCATCAACGATCCAAACATGTGCTTCGCCGCTATCATCTTATCAGAGAGATCATCAGTAGGAACGAAATACAAATCGAGAAAATTCCCACTGAAAGGAACTTAGCGGATCCTTTGACTAAAGCATTACCTCAAAATAAGTTTGAGGGTCATGTTAGAGCTTATGGTATTGGATACCGTAGCGATTGGCATTAGGCCAAGTGGGAGTCTGTTAGTAATATATGAGAGATGTCCTAAGGCAATCGCCTTATGTATGAACCATTTATATGATAAATGAAGATTCACTATTTGAGTATACATGTTTCATGTATTTGATTGGATCTTAAACTCATTTATCAATGTCCACGATACGATTCAAGATGAGAGAATTTGTGATTGGATCACAACTAGTGAGTATCTCTACATGTGTAATTGTAATGTATCGGAATTATCCCTAGTCAATGAATTGATGGAGTTGGACACCATCAATTCTGTCGAGACTAGCACGAGGTATACTCCTTGGTGTATCCAAGCAGCTGATTCTCACTGGCTGGAGACATAGTGATGTCCGGAGTTAATCGTGGATGCTAGTTATGGTCACTAGTTCATTGGAGTGACCAGCCGTAAGACTTCATATGGTTCTCTGCATATATAGATATGTCAATGAAGTTCTACGTGGCTTAAGTCGCGATGTTCCTTTGACTTGTGGTATTCAAGTCATCTTGATCATGGAGACTTATGCTTTGACATCTTAAGCAAACATCTCTAAGGAGATGTGGACCCGAGATGATTGGGTATAAGTCGAAGTGATCGAAGGTGTTTGAATAGCCTATAAAGGATTCACCACTCCTTGCGAGGAGATGTATAACCATGGCCTCTCGTCGGATTGTTACTAAAGTCTTTGGCCAAAGCATTACATGTTTAGAGTAAGGTACTCTTCGATACATGTGCAGTAACTAGAATCCGTAGGACGAGGAAATGATACTTGGAGTTAGGTGACGTAGTCGACCTAGTGGGGATGGCACAATAGACCATGTCTGAACCAAGTGGGTATAAGATGAGTGAAGGGAATGGGGCACGAATCATTCGAAGCCTGAAGGGTTTCGAAATAGTTCGGATCAACCGTTGATCTTTTCGGTTAATTGGGGATCATGATGTACTACTAGGTGCCACTCATGATCATTCTATAATTAATGGTTAATTATAGACGGCCAACATAAACCGAGAACCTATTTGGTCACACGCACAACAAGCGTAATCCGAAGGATTTAAAACGAGCTTGAGAATGGGATTCTCAGACCGAGAGAAACTAAGTTTGGTTGGACCAAATATAAAGCGAGCATGAAATCGTTTCAGTCGCAATGGAAGCGTGGATGGGCCGCGTCTTATGAAGACGTAATGGATGAACCAAAATGGTTTGGTTCTAATCCAATGGATGAGAATAAACCAAAGGGTTTGGTTTATTTTAAACGAATGAACCAAAAGTTGGTTCGGTTCGTTTTAACTTAAAATAAACCATCATGGTTTGGTTTATTTTAACTTATCTTAATGGAGCGGGTTAACGGGCTTTATGGATATGATTCATTAACCATTAAGAGAATTAGTTCTCTATAAAATAGAGGTTAAACCCTAACCCAAAAACCCTAATGAAGTTTTGGCCGCCCAACCCTAGCCTCCTTTTGTTGTTGCCGCCCAACATGGTGTTGCCGCCAACTTCATGGAGCTGCTGCCACCTCCTTGCCGCCGGCATCCAAGCTTCAGCCGGCGATGCTCCGGCGACCCTCCGGTGATCTCTTGTGGGTTCGGTGATAAGGTGAGCTCCACATCTCCTTTGGGCGGCCTCTATTCCTCCAACAAACGCTGTCCAGTTTTTCTTGACAGATTATTTATTTGTTGTCGAGCGTCGTTTGGACAAGCGGTTAGTGCTCCGACAGCGCTAACTTACGGGATTTGATCTCGGTAATCCTCTGAGTGGAGGACGAAGGATCTCCAAACGGTTGACGAATACCTCTCCGGAGAATCGAGTTTTGAGGACTCGGTTTTGGATCCGAATTTGGATTCGGATTGTGATCATCTCTCGATCACGTCGTCTTCAACACGAGGCTAGTAACCCGTACGAAGACGAAGCTCGTGGCTTAGCGAAGTCATCCCAAGGAGCTCGGCGTGGATACGGATAGAGACGATTCTTACGAGGATCGTTCCGGTTGATGTCGTTCCCGCTATACGTCATACGAAAGGTATAACGTAGATAAATTTCCTTTTATTGCAAAATTTAATTTACGGTTATGTCTACACTTGTTGTAATATGCATGCGTGTGTTGTGTGTGTTGTAATAAATATAGATTTATTATTTTTAATTGCTTCCGCTGTGCTCATGTTTACGAAACATGATCGAACACACACACGCCGCGGTGCCGGAAACCCAACAGCATCCAAAAGACATCTTATATAGAATTCCATCAACAATTGTGAATTGTTTCGCTCTGGTCACCAAGATAGATGTCGCTCCTCTTTCCTCGAGAATCTTCCCTTGCTGTAAATATGTCATAATATTAGTTCTCCAATCGGGGATCAAATCATTTTTCGGCGTCGCCTCTTCCACATTACATATTTCCAAGGAATTGGGAACTTCCATGCAAATAGAGCCTTGCTGCCTTATCCCTTCTAGGGCACTAGCTAGCCGAGCCAATTCATCCGTCTTTCAATTGTTTTCTCTTGAAATCTACTGTAGGATGACCTCCTAAAAATGAGTTTTTTCCTTTTCAAAAGCTATCAAATATTTTTGCAATCTCTCTTCTTGAATAATAAAAGCACCCTGGAGTTGCGATACAACTAATTGGGAATCTGAATGTATAATGATTGAAGTTACCCCAACAGCTTTGGCTGCCTGTAATCCGGCCAAAATGGTATCATACTCTGCCTCATAGTTAGATGCCCAGTATCTGAGGCGAATGGATATGTGGGTTTCTTCCTCTTCGGGAGATACCAATAACACCCCTACTCCGCTGCCTGTAGATCCAAAAGACCCATCCACAAAAACATTCCATACCTTCTTCCCTTCTTCTTCTTTGGCCGAACTATTCTCCAACCCTGCGGGTACCTCTACTAGGAAATCAGCTAACGACTGAGCTTTGACAGCAGTTCGGGGATGGTAGTGGATGTCATATTCACTTAGCTCCACAACCCACTTAGTTAATCTTCCTGAAAAATTAGATTTGGTAACCACTTTACCTAATTCGTTGTGAGTCAAGACGTTGACAAGATGGGCTAGGAAATACGGCCTCAATTTACAAGCCGTCAGAACTAGGATGTATGCCAATTTCTCTAACTCAGTGTACCGTGACTCTGCTCCTTTCAAGATATGACTGATATAATAAATGAGTTACTGTTGAGAATCTTTTTTCTTTAACAACACCGAACTGATAGCTCCTTCTGAAACTTCTAAATACATCCACAGGGTTCTCCTGAGACTGGTTTGGCTAGCAGAAGTAGTTCAGCTAAATACTTCTTTAGTTCTTGGAAAGCTTGCTCACACTGATCATCCTACTGGAACCGAGTGGCCTTGTGCAAAATCCGAAAGAAGGGTAGCCCTTTGTTTGCCGATATGTCTATAAAATGAGACAAGGAAACTATTCTTCTCACTAACTTTTGAGTCTTCCGCAGATTAGTAGGTAATTTCATGTTACACAATGCTTACACTTTCTCTGGGTTGGCTTGCAATTTCTTTTCTGTCACAATATACCCTAGAAATTTCCCACTCTTCACCCCGAACAGACACTTCTTGGGATTTAACTTCACATTGTACTGCCTAAGGGTGGCAAAAGTCTCTTCCAAATCCGTAACTAGATCCCAAATGGTTTTTGATTTGACGAGAATGTCATCAACATATACTTCCACATTCTTGCCTTTTTGTTCTGCAAAAATTCTGTCCATGAGTCGTTGATAAGTAGCTCCTGCATTTTTCAACCCAAAGGGCATGACTACATAAGCATACAACCCTCCTAATATTACGAAACTAACATGCTTATGATCATCCTTTGCTAGTGGGATTTGATGATACACTTGGTAGGCATCCATAAGAGATACAACTTCATACCCCACAGCAGAGTGGACTAACTGATCAATATGGGGCAAGGGGTAGTAGTCTTTAGGGTACGCTTTATTCAAATCACGAAAGTCAATACACATCCTTCACTGTCCAAAGGGCTTGAGGAATAAAACTACATTAGACACCCACTCAGGGAATTGAATTTCTCTAACATGACCAACCTATAGTAATTTATCTACTTCCTCAGCAATGACTTTATCCTTCTCAGGACTGAAGTGTCTCTTTTCTGTTGGACGGGGCAGACTCCCCGAGTGATGTTAAGATGGTGCTCAGCAACTTTAGGGTATATCCCTGTGAGGTCATGCACATCCTTGGCGAAGATATCTTCATTCCTGCACAAGCAGTTCACAAGTTCTTCATCTCCAATTGTTGGGCCACCTGAGTGACCTTTCCAGGAGCTATCTCCATAGGTTCACCTTCTATTTTTTTCAGCTCTGGGTGGGGACTCTTCCAGCATGTAGACATTAGAGGTGATGACAGCTTTCCCCTTACGGTCATCCACCCTTGCTTTCTTCTTATCGTCCCTTATCATTTGCACATAACAACTCTAAGCCGCTTTCTGCCCTCCCCGTGCTTCCCCGATCAGCTGTCCAACTGAGAATTTCATCTTTTGATGGTAAGGGGAGGGCACCGCCTGAAAAATGGGCAAAAAAGGATGACCCAGAATAGCATTATAAGTGGATGGAGCATCCACTGTGAGAAAAGGACTAATATTAGTTTTATGGCTGGATTTTGCACCCAGAGTGAGAGGCAAGGAGATTTGCCCCACGGGATGCACCATGTGTCCCGCGAATCCAAACAAAGGAGTAGCCACATCCTCCAGTTGCACATTTCCCAGCTGCATCTGCTCGAATGCTTCCTGAAAAAGGATATTGACTAAACTCCCCGAGTCAACTAGGACTCGGGCTACCTCATAGTTGGCTAAAGAAATCCCGATTACTAGAGCAGTAGTGTGAGGTAGCAGGACGCCCCGCAGATCTTCAGGTCCGAAAGATATTTATGGCACACTCTGGATGGCTTGCTCTGTTCCAATGGCCAAACTTTTCATGAGGCATGCGTATGACTTTCTGGCCCTGTTGGAGTCCCCATCAGTGGGTCTTCCTACAATAACATGAATAACTCCCCAAGTGGGGATGTCATTCGGGGAAACTGAAGGGTCTTCGCCTGCTGATCCTCCTTGTGAAGTGCCCTCCTGAGTAGATATTTGTTGGCCCGACAAGAGAGGAGCTTGAGGCCTTCCTTTGTAAGGCCCCGGGCAAGCCATATTGGGTCAGCGGCCCCTTCTTGCCAGTCCTCCCGTCTGAGGCTGCAACTGTGGATAAGTGGCTCGAATGCGCTCTAACTCCTCTTGAAATTTGAAACATAAGCCACTAGTATGTCGTACTCCATATGGTACTGGTAGAAATACGGGGTGGAAAGATCCGGGGAACTCCTCGGTATCCAGTTGGGCACTGAAAAATACCCTGCTGATCATATGCCTCAATTTCCTACTCCTTCCATGTCCGCGAGGGAGGGATGTCATCGACAGACATGATTTGTAAGGGAGGGGCCGGACGAGCCCCTGGAAGAAATAATTGGGGCCTAGGGGCTTTTAGTATGAAAGGTCTAGCATATTCCCTTCGGGGATGTGCTCGAGGGGCTAGGGGATGGTTTCTTTCAGCTAGGGTTGCTATAAGCATATGTTTAGCTCGCCTAACTTTCAATCCTTCTTCTTCATCGATATATTCCTCAGCGCGACTTAGTAACTCTTCGTAACTAGCAATTGGCTTCCTCAGTAAAGAACTAAGAAAAGGTCCTTCCCTCAATCCATGAGGGATCACCACCCTCAGAATATCTGACCCTGTTGAAGGGATGTTCCTAGCAGTTATGGTGAAACGATGAAGATAACCTCTGAGAGATTCTGAGGGTTCTTGCTTGATATGCAATAAAATTGAAGCATCATATTTATAAGTCTTATATAGCAATGAAGAGAAGCAACTCCTGCAAATATGTTCTTTTGGATCAGTCGTGCCATCATACTTCTCCACCTGGGGATTTCTAAAATATGGAGATGGCAGCTTAGAAAGAATGTCAGTGGTAAATGGGCTAGGTTCATAAACTTTTGGAGCCCTAGTGGACTGACTTTCTCCTTGGTCTTCTCGCCTTATTTGTGTCACGGGCATAGTAGGCTGATATATCCTCCCCACAGGTACTTCACTTGGCAGGACTTCAGTCTGCTGTAGAGTAATGGGACGGGCTTGGGGGCGGGAGGTACTTCAAAGACTGCTCGAGGAGAGGGCTCACCAGAATGGGGAAGAAGATACCCCACCCTTCTCCTTTCCTTATCCAGAGCATCGGCCACACCGGCATCCACCATGTCCTGTAACTGTGTTGGTAGCAGTGTGATGGGGCTCTCTTTAGCAGAAGAGGTCACTGGATGTTGTATTTCGTCCAATGGTATCTCGACGTCTTGCTCAACAAAGTTCCCATAGACGGCGCCAACTGATGCGGGTGTACACAGATTTTCTCACCTCCTTTTAACACTAAAGAGCGTCCAAGAAGCTCAGGGCTCTCTCCGACCACAACAGTAATAGAAAATGATTTAGATGATGAGAAAAATAATACAGAGAACATAGACACAAGGTTTAACATGGTTCGGAATTCTAATTTCTACTCCACAGGATGAGCTCTATACCTAGCTGCGGTGTCAAAACACTTTTACTATGAAACTTTTCCTTCTTGAAAATATCTCCAGAGGTGGAGGAAACCCCTTACAACTTCAACGATGTACAATATAGAGAGATAGAGTATGAATTGCTCTCAGCTTCCCCTCTATTCTCCTCCTCTTTCTTTTATCTCCTCCTTCTCCGATGTAGGGTCTCTCTCCTCTTCAATGATGTCCCCTCCTCTTCCTATGGAACTGATAGTAATGGTGGTCTTGCCCCCAATCTGAAAGAGCCAGCCGTAGATGAAGATGAAGAAAAATGAAGAAGTATGAAGAAGTCCACCTTCTCTCTGCTCCCTCCTTCCTTTTATCCTACTTCTCTTTCCTTGCTCCTTGTGTTGTAACGAACTGCCCTGATCACCGTCCACGTGGAAGGCTCTTCCTCCCAAGAGAATAATTCTGTTAGGAGGATAAGGTATGGAAACTCTCGTGAATATTCCGTGGGATCCTAGTTTTTTATATCATATAACAAGCTCTCGTAAATTACTGCCTCGGGAAATATTCTGCCCCCACTTTTCACCTTCTCTTCCTTCACTGAATCTAATCTTCACTCTGTCTCTGTCTCAACCAGACCCTCCTCATTCATTCGGACAAAGGTGTACATTATCCATTTTACCTTGCCAGGCTAATACTTAAACTCTCTCTGACTATGAGACCCAGTGCCCCCTGTTTTTCATAACTCCTCGAGTCAATCCCCGACCCACTTACCGAGACGGACCCCTGACTTGTATCCCGAGTCGCTCCTTTGATCTTCTTTTAGTCCTAGAACTTATCTTTTTTATCATATACCTTCACCCCGTCGCCTCAGTCGACTCCCCCCCCCCCCCTCCTCCCGGGTCGAATTTCACCGGTTCAGTCAGTGTTTCACGCATGACCTTCTTCATCTTAATCCCTAAATTAGATCACAATGGTATCACATTGTATTTATTATGTTAAACTTTGTCTATTTATTTAGTCGTGAAAATTAATATGTGGGTTTACATTAGCTTATAAGTAATTATTAAACAGTAAATATCATTTATTAAAGTCGATAAATAATTAATAAAATTTTGAAATTACATTACAATAATAATATTTTATAATGCCATGGTTTTGCATGTGTGACCCAGAACGGTGTAAAGTCGATTAGCTAGAAACTTATAGAAAAGAAGCTAAGGTAGATTAGAAGAACTAATTAAAGAAGCTAAGGTAGATTAGAAGAACTAAAGAAGCAAGGTAGATTAGAAGAACTGAGGTTATTTTAAATAAATGTATTAGATATTATTTATCATAAATATTGCTTTATAATCCATGTAATTATTTTGGTTCCACAATTAATGCCGGAATTAAAGTGTCACTACAACCAAAAAGAAAATAAACTGTTATGGAAAATTAATTCTTTCCGGAATTAAATTTTGCCAACAAATTTTTTGTGCCGGCAGGATTTTATGTGGCTTGCCATTTACGTGTTTACAAGTTTTTATTAAAAAAAAAAAAAGAGAACACGTGGTTCAAAGTATATAGCAACACATTCCTCGTCGTCCTGGGAATGCAGCAGAACCTTTCTTCCTCTTCGCGTTTCGGTGGCCATGGCCGCTTCCCTCTGCACCACTTTCCCTTGTCTTGTCCTTTTCCTCCTCCTCTTCATCCTTGCACCAGCATCTGGTTGTTATTCTGCGCTATTCGCTTTCGGAAACTCACTCACTGACACCGGAAACTTGGCTTACTTTGGCGGCGATGTGGTACCAGCGAACCATCTACCTTACGGCGAGACTTACTTCAGACATCCTACTGGCCGCTTCTCGGATGGCCGACTCGTCGTTGACTTTATTGGTATTATGTATTTGGAGATCTGTTTTTTTAGTGTGTTTACAATTGGAGAAAATTGTTCAGCATCAATATCCCTGCAAACAAACACTAAGGTATAATTTTTCAGCACAAGCACTGGGGCTGCCGCTAGTCGCGCCGTATCTCGCAGGAAACAATAGCAAGGAGCACTTAAAGCGAGGAGCTAACTTTGCCGTGGCTGGAGCCTGCGCGCTTAGCGATGCCTTCTTCCAAGCCCATGGGATGAACCTTGCATGTGCGGATTACTCCTTGAACGTCCAGCTTTCATGGTTCCATCAATATGAGCGCTCTTTTCCTTCAGAAAAATTAATTCACCAATCCAATCTCTATCAATCCGTAACGCCAAAAGCCAAGCCGTTCTTCTTCCTAGGCGAGATGGGAATTAACGATTACATGCACTTATTGCTCCTAGACGGAGTGAACAACACTGACATCCAAAGATATGTCCCCATGGTTGTCCATGCAATTGGTGCAACGATAGAGGTGAGAAATCAGCATATTTAAGATTGAATACATTTCTATCAATTGATTTACTTGTTCCTAGTTCATTGATAGTGTTTGATTCAAGGAAGAGCAGAGACGATACTAGTCGCTGGGATTTATCCATTAGGATGCAGCCCATTGTACCTCACAGTCTATCAAGAAGACCAAAATCCTAAAACTGGATGCATCGACTGGTTGAACGAGCTCATAGAATACCACAACCGGCTCTTGCAGCGCGAGTTAAAGCGCCTCCGAAGAACTTATCCGCATTCCAAGATCTTTTATGGTGATTACTATGGGCCCATAATGCATATCTACTTGAATCCAGGCGCATTTGGTGAGACCAAAACTACCTTAGTTAGTAGTCACTACTTAACTTGATTCTTAAGTTTGCTCGTCGCTTGGCGAGACAGGTATCGAAGAGACATTGGTCGCTTGCTGTGGAGGTGACGGGCCGTACAACTTCTCACTGTCCGTCCCATGCGGGAGCCCTCTCTCCAGATTGTGCAGCGATCCATCAAAGTACGTTTCCTGGGACGGAGTGCATCTCACAGAGGCAACTCATGCGATAGTTGCTAGTCATATCTTGAAATCTTTTGATGTCGAAAGTACTCCCAAAACGATAAGGTAATTATGTTTTCTTTTTCTCCCTCTAGTTTGTTTTGCAGATTTAAATTAACTTGAATATTTGATTTGCATATGCTGAAGCTTAAGGCAGGCAAACGAGGCAAACAATGTCGTCAACTGAACTTGTAGACGCCTATCTATGTAATAAAACATCATCTGATCAATTATGAAGTGCGTTGCAGCGAACAAAAGGATGAATGTATCTTATACACGATCATGTCCAAATAAAAAGATTTAAAACAACCGACTTAATTTAACATTTCTGAATGGTGAGCATAGATGTTAAATGTATTTGTCCTAAAATTTAATCTTCGCCTGTCAACTATATATATATATATATATATATATATATATATATATAAAATTTATCCATGTCTATTTTTTTTTTAAAAAAATCAATAAGTGGATAAATATTTAAAATGTGTTATCACCTTATTCCTGAAAACATTGTTCAACCCTATCAAAATTATGTCTCCTTTTGAACAAAGTCGGCCCTCAGTATTTCAAGGCCCGGACGAAGTAAAAAAAATAGATTCTTTCATAGATTAAAAAATTATTTTTCAATAAAATTGAGTCCTTTCTTATTCAATTATTAAAAAAAAAATCTTTGGACCTAACGGTACCCCAACTGCCCCCAGGTCGGCTATGCTTTTGAAAGGGATAGTTAAGTTCCTCTGAAATGAAAAAAAAAAAACAAAAGACAGATAGGGTAGACATGCATATGTAGATTAATTTGACCACAACTATTACTTACAATTTACAACGAAGTGATGATATATGAAGAATAATTGACAATTTGTAAAACTAGAGATTATGCTGCAGATAAGCTCCGAACAGAACATGTTTAATTACTTGTTCTCCTAAAGATTGGGCTCTAATAGTTCATCTCAGTAAATCACAAACCTACATTGCGTGAAAGCAAAATCAATGGCCTTTAATATGTGAGTCAAAGTATCATTTTTGACATTCAAAACCATTATGTAACTAGTATGCTAGATCAATAGCATCCCCTGCAACCATCTAGGCCTATTCGCCCAGAATCGACAAGTCAATTTTGATAAATCCATTATCAAAATTTTGAAGTTAATATTTCATAAATTTATTAGTCACAAAAATTTTAGATTATTGATAATGAGTATCAGTTTAACCAAGAACAGATTATAACACAGACAAACAGCAAAACACATCAGTGTCAATCCTCAGCATATATTATGCTGAACCACGTGGTTTAGTAGCTATCATATTCTTGCAGCGCGTAAAAGAGTACTGCTAAAAAAAACCATTTTATTCTGTAATGGTATTGTGGGCACAAGAACACAATTATAAGGTGTAATCCTAAAAAAGGATTGATTAGCAATGTAATAGCTTTACAAATTTACTCATCCGTAAATTAGCATGAACACGAGTAAAAGGAATCCGATATGCATCATTAAACATACCCAAAACTAAAGTTTGATTCGTCAAGAAAAAGAGGAAGAACAAATAATAATGTTCAGCCGGATGAGAATCACTCAAAGTAGAAGATTCAAGTGCATCGAATTGGCAGTGAAAACCCACATTGGATTATTTCCACGGATCATACAGCACCCGATCAGATATATCAAAAGAACCATAGATCAGTATACAATAACAGAGATGCAAACAAGAACTAAATCTTTTAGATAAAAAGATCAAAACGGTCGAACAAAAATAAATCAGAGCGCTTGAGCTTTTCGAGGCGCTGGTTGAGTTGGTTGATGCACACTAAAAGACCATGATGGAGTCGGGGTTTCCAGAGCAGTATGTGTGTTTGGATAGTAGTTAAAAGGTTTCTAGAGCAGTATATGCGTGCCCAGGGAAATATAAACATTTCTAAGGCGTATATAAACGATTTGAGCAAGATATAAGTGCGAGGCAATATAAACATTTCCATGATATATATGTGCCCAAGAGATAAAGTATTTTGAGATAGTATGCGATATATGTGTAGCAGTATAAGCGATTCTAAAGCAAAGATATATGTGTCGAGAGCGATGTAAGTATTTCCAGAGCGTATAAGCGATTCGAAGCGATATATGCGTGACAAGACAGTATAAGTATTTCTAGACCAGTATGAACAGTTCCAGAGCGATATGCGTAGAGAGATATAAAGTATTTCGAGCAAGATATGAGCGATTCCAGAAGTATATGTGTGCTCAGCCGATAAGTATTTCGAGCGTATGAGCAATTCCAGAGCGATATATATGTGTGTCCAGTGGTCAGATAAGTATTTCGAGTAGTATAAGCGATTCGAGTAGTTTATGTGTGCCCAGGGAAGTATAAGTATTTCCAGGGCAGTATGAGCAGTTCCAGAGCAGTATATGTGTGTCCAGGGCAGTATAAATATTTTCAGGACAATATGAGTAGTTCCAGAGCAGTATATGTGTGCCCAGGACAGTATAAGTATTTCCAAGACAGTATAAGCAGTTCCAGAGCAGCATATGTATGTCCAAGACAATATAAGTATTTCCAGGATAGCATGAGCAGTTCGAGAATAGTATATGTGTGCCCAGGACAGTATAAGCAGTTCCAAAGCAGTAATTCCAGAGCAGTCTATGTAATTCCAAAGTAGTCTATATAATTTCAGGGTTGTTTATGTAATTCCAGAGCAGTCTATCGAATTTCAAGGCAATCTATATAATTCCAGAGCAGTCTATATAATTCTAGTGTTGTTTATGTAATTCTCAACTGACATGTGTATTTCTCGACTGACCTCAGTACAGACCTCGTACTCAGACTTTCTCAATCACCCGATTATCAGTTTCTTCCTCATTATATATAATAATTATTTCTTAATATCTGAAGGGGCATTATAGTCAATTAAGCTAGAGAGAAAGGCGGTGGCCACTCCTATATAAAGGGGTGGAAATGAGGAAGCGAGGATGGAGTTTCTGGATTTGGTATGCAGAGATAACTCTTCTCCTTCCTTAAGTTGCTTTCCTTTACTTCCTTGTCTTTTACTGTACTCTTTTTATTCCTTCGATGGATACTGACTTGAGCGTCGGAAGGGCCGCGTCGGGAAGTCGACCCATCCCTAATCGCTCACTTCTATCGCAGATCAAGATCCTCAGCAGCATCTTCATAGATCTTATAGATCTCGCCTCTTCTCAGAGAAGGAGGAGGAGGAATCCGAGCGTGCCGGAAAAAGCAACATCATCAAATTGGCGTCGTCTGTGGGAATCTGAACAAAAAGTTGTTAGCTCTTGCTAGAGTTCAGCGCATCATCCTCTGTTCTAGCTTCAATGACTCAATTCTTAGAGGTTGGTATCGTGAATTTGAGGGATCGCTGTGATTTTTGAATCTGCTAGCAATCGCCAGATCTAGCATTCTGTCGTATTATTGGTATTATCATTTGTCGGATCTGATATTTTGTCATAATATTAGTATTATTATTCGCCAGATTTGCTATCTTATCAGGTTATTAGTAATATCATTTATCAAATTTGATATTCTGTTATATTATTGGTACTATCATTCACTGGATCTTATATGTTGTCGTTCTTTGAAGTTATTATTTACCAGATATGATGTTCTTATCGTATGGAAGTTACTTTCCTATTGAGATAATTACAGGGGTTTGATATTTTGTTGTTAGGGTTTTCCTATGAGATTCGTTGCGATTCCATTGTTCTAACTGTAGATTACGAAGGTTATCAAGATTACCTTGTTCTGTGCCAAAATAGGATAGAAGGCGCAATTTCAGATGTTTCGTTCCACTGGTTGATTTAATAGAGTTTCTATACTTGCTATTGGGATTTATTCCTAGTGTTGATCTCTCCTTGATATGGGATGTGTTGTTGAGGTGTAATGATGTTATTAAGTTTCTGAAAGTGGGTTTGATTGTGAAGATAAGTGGTAGCCTAAAGTTGGATCTGACCAAAATATGTCTAAAGTTGATTTCATCCGCTTCTTGACCATTTTTCTATTTTTGATTATTCCTTTAACTGCTTAACTGCATGCACACTTCATTGTTTATACCTGCAGAGTATTGCTTTATGAAAGTTATTTTAACTTTTAAGGTGGATACGATCTATATTAGGATGAGTATACTCTATTTCAGTAAGAAAGGATTTTATATACATACAAAGTATTGGTTGTTAATATTGAGTTTTATGTCATGAATCATATAGAAGGGAGGTAGGGTTGGTTATAGATGTCACATCTAGAGAGTATGCCGAGCCAAAAAGTAAACAGACAGCACCTCCCCTGTACGTGACAACATATTCTGTTTATACAAGCCTTTCGACCACAACAATAATAACATATACAAATGTAAACATAACAACATAACAAAGCACAATAGAACTAACCCAACTACAATACAAACCACACACCATGCATACCGGTATGACTAACACCAAATTAAGAAAACGCCATAACAAAACCAGAAAGAACGGTACAACAACAGCAGTGTCCAACACTACAAATCATCATATAAAACCAAACCCATAATGAAACACCTACGATAAACCCCAAAAGCTCAGACCCTCGGAGTTGAGATGAGACGATGTCAGCCAGCGATGCTCCAAGCCGTCACGAAGACTTCTACCTGTTACTTGGGTGACAGAAAAACCCAGGGTCCGTGGTGGTGAGTATAACTCAGTGGTAATATGAGAGAACATATATATATCAAATATCACATGTAATTCGACAATATAATCTACAGGTACATCAGGTATACACCATTATAGTATATAAATACATGCATATACTCCCTAAACAAAATGAACCGTGTAAAGTGAAGACATACCTGAAAGTCTACTACGCTACATATATCCAACCTAAGCATATATCCACAATATACAACATGGTAGAATAAATCTAACTCTATAAGCGACAAACCACCATACTAACATCCTATGGCAAATGCAACGATGAACTAGGTCCATCCCATATCATCTCAAGGTACTGGTCAAAGGTATACTACAGTCTGACCAACTCATATATATATATGGAAATATGCAAGATGCCATAAAATACGACAATGCAGCATGCATGGTCATGCCTGCGCACCCCTACTCGCTACCACAACCCCAGTGTGGCCTAGGTGACACGACATGATAACTGTCCCAACTCAACACCAACCACTACTCTCGAGTGGTCGAGTGGGAAGTATGAACAAGTAGTATATAAGCGTAAAGAGCTAGTTACACAATGGGGGTCCCTGCTACTAGTCACTCCGACTAACACTACTTATGAGTGGTCGAGTGTCATGCACCCAGGACAACTGCACGCAACTCCAACTACTACCGTCTATAGTGATAGAGTGCGGCACAACAAATCCTCTGCCCTCACACCAGTTACCCCTCCATGAGTAACTTGGGAGGTAGGATGACTGACGACCCTCTCGACCACAATGGAGATCATGTCGCCGGCATGCATGCAAATGACATGAATGCACAATCATACAATAGACATCACCACAGACTCTCTATTCTATAGAGAGTCTTACCAATATGATCAACGCACTCTCTGATGCAGAGAGTCATACTCAATTAATCATAACAAGCTAAGAGCACCGGTCTGTAGCGACACACTATTCATAATTCACCTGACCATTTACACAGCACATGATTGGTAGTAAATATCCAACATAAGGGTATTGGAATCAATCCTACGTTCAGGACCTTACCCACGGATGTCCTTTTTATCCAATTTACAAATCAGGTCATCATCCGTACTCCACTATTTACACATAATTAAGCATTTATAGGTTTACTTACATTACATCTATACTCCTAATCATGATGAAGGAAAATGTGATAACAACTATAGAGCATATCAAGCCAAAGATAAAGTATCAAGTACAAGAATAAATAAGAGTGAAGTCAAGGTAATATGATCATATATCTAAATCTGCATGCATCAATAACTACCTGACCAGGGTAGGAAATTATCCACCTGTTATGTAGACTATGTCGATAGTCTTCACGTCCATGAACCTATCTTGAATCAAGGTCCTGAAATCAACATAAAGAATGCAATTTAGTTATATCATACTTCGCACAATCGAATTAAACCCCACATCGACTTCGTATCTCAAACCATAAGGTTGATTTAGTTATCCAATTAACCTAATCAACCCTTCACATCCATCCCTATATTTCATCACCAAAATATTAGCTCAAGGTTCACTTACCTCACTGTTCGAATCAGCCAAAACTGACTCCTTGATACAAAAGAAACTCCAATCCACACCAATCAATGGAACTGTGGTCGAATTCAATCTCAACTCCAATGCAATTAGTACCTACAACTGAAATAACATAAGACTTCTGTTGATCTACCCCCTTCCCACTCAATCCAACCAAGAGAAGATAAACAACACTTACCTCCATTCTCTTGAATGCTACGGTAGGAAGAAAACTTGTCAGCTTAACTTCAATCACTTAGCCTCCCTTCAATCACATTTAAGATATCAGATTTGTTCCAATCATTTTGAGCAGGAAAACAATCCTTGCTCACTTCGCCTAACACCCATTGCAAACCTTCATGAACCTACTCCTTGCATCCATAATTCAAGAACAGAACAAGGGCTAAGAGATTACCAAAACCTAGAAAATAAATCAATAGCAATTCGACAATGAAATCGTTACCCACACTGAAGAAGAGTGCACGGTGACCACCAATAAAGCTCACAGTGAATCGATCTCACCTCAATTGAGCACGGTGACAAGAAGGCAACGAAGTTGTCGCTTTCGGCTTCAATCCCGTGGCGATCGTTACTGTCGGAATCAACCGAACACGACAAGGAGATCCAGCTCTGAAACACTGCGGAGAAGGAAGATCACCGGATGGAGCTCACAAACCGTGGGCTGAGGACAATGATGGAGAAGAGAGCGACGATATTGGTTCGCATTAATCAAACGCGGTGCACAAGTAGGAGCATCGACGATCGAAGCAGTGGACCAACGAGAGGAAGGAAGCGCTAATGAGGCCAAGCTTGCAGCGATCTAAGGGTGGCTGCAATGGTGAGGAAAAAGACTGCGGTGACTGCAATAGATCCCTCATGGCGACGGCGAGTGGCGCGGTGGCATGCGTGGCGAGTGGCTCGAGGAGGCAGCTAGCGTCGACGACCACAAGCTCGGAGCGAAGATTGGACGAATCGGGAGAAAGGAGGAGCGGCAATGGAGCACAGGGGAGAAGAGCATCAACGCCAAGGAAGAGAGGCGGCGATGAGAGCTCAGGTGGAGAAGAGAAAGGATCGGAAGATGTGAAGTCGCACGGTGAGTAAATGGGGAGAAGAAAATGCTCGGGGAAGAAAAGTCGACGGCGAGAAACGTAGCAACTTGGCGTTACGAAATGAAGTGGGCCGGGTTTCGCAAACGGGTTGAGTTTGCAACAAATGGGTTGGATTAAGACTTAAACCGGCTCTTATCCATCCATTAAATTTAGGGTTTTATATTTAAACTTAGGTCAATTAGACCCTATTAACCTCTCATAAGCAAATAACCCAAACAAACTTTCCCAAAGCTTATTAAATCTTTCCCTGCAACTGCTATAGAAATTTCTATTTAAGTCTAGAAAAATTTCTAAAAATTCTTGAAAAATTCCATCAGGTATTTTATAATAAAAGTCAAAATCTGCTCGAATGGTGACCTGTATCCCAAGCGGCGATGGGGTGGCTCGGTGCAGGGAGTTAGACTTGACGCAATAGAAGAGGGATATTATTTTATGTTGGGTGGTATAGAGTCACGATGATAAAGTTAAAGGAGATTTATAGAGGAAGATGGTTGAGTATTGTCAGAAGCTTGTGATAGGAGTAATTCTGTAAAATGAAAGGGAAGACAAGATTAAATTATGTATTATTTAGGAGCATACAGAAAAGGTAGTAAAAAATCTTACACAGTGTTTCAGTCGACTGCAAGGGGTGGTATACCAGGGCAAGTTCTGTTACAAGGCATGTACAAGTCACAGGATGAGTTGGGAAAATGGAAGTTTCTGATAGGGCCACGGTGTGGACAATTTCTGATATGTTGGACATAAGATGTATCAGTATGTGTGGATTTTATTATAAGACAAATATGAGTTATGGTAAAGTGTGGGAAACGAAAAATTGACAATATAAATCTAGAAACAAGGCATTCAGCATAAGAAGTGTTAGTATGAAAGTGTGCGGGAAAAATTACGTGTGATATGGACAGTATAAATTCAGGAGTGATATGACTGATGTGAGCAAAACATATAGGATTTTAGGAGTAGTTTTCGCTCACACCTCATTACATTTTTATGTTAGTTTCATGCATATGTCACTCTATTTTGCATGCATTTCCTATTTTCTGGTTCGGAGGTAGGCTCTTTGTACTTTTGTGTGCAGGATAGTATTTCGGAGGAAAAAGGCGCACTTTCGGAACAAAAGAAGGACATTTTGCAGCTAGATGCAGAATGGGACACGACCAGGGCGTATGGCTACACACGGTCGTGTCCAATGGGCGAGATCGGCCACCCCAGGGCCGCATACAGCCTGGCCATGTGTTTCCACATGGCCGTGTGGCGGCTCACTAGATTTGCGCGACTAGGGTTTTTTCAGATTTTGCGGCGGTCCGAGGTGATGTCTATATAAGGATGGCTCCGCCCAAACCCTAAGGGGGAGGCACGACAGCTAGGATGGCACGCCAAAGCCCTAAAAAGCTTTGGGAACTCGCAACGGGAAGAAGGAACGTCGTCGGAGGTCCATGCCTTGCACTTCAACGCCGGAGAGAAGACCACGAAAGCATTGTAATACTTTGTTCTTGCATTTTATTCCTTATGTATTCGAACATAAACATGCTTTGTGATTCTTCCTTCATATACATAGAGTAGTACTTTCGATTCTAGGATTATGGAGTAGCTTGTGTGCACATTACAATGTTGGTTCATGTTAAATTCTGCCTTTGAGTTTGATTTGACAATTAATAGTTGTTTTTACTATATCTATGCGTGTTTGATTTTCTATCTGTTGTGCTTAGGTGATACGAGGTGTGACAACCCTCGTATTTAAGATTTAGGGGATTTTATACAAGGAACCTAGGGGTAAACCTGATCTCCTGTAACTGTGAATAGAAGGGTGCGGTGGAATTAGAAACGGTTCATCGTAGGGATTGATTTGACATCCTTGTACCGTCTATCCCGTCCTTTTAGGCGGAGATAGCTCCCGGTAGATGCGGCGGCTCATCGGGAGAGTGTATGATGTCCCTTCCACAAAACCATAGATAAATGTCTAGACAACACCAATTAACAGCATTGTTTTGTGATACACAAGCGAAATCGAAGTCCTAGAATCACCTTTGAAGACCTCGGCACACTCCTTTCCTCCTCCGTGTGACACTGTATAGAGTAAAGTCCACCGACAGCCCTCACCAATCAAAACCTCTTAGAGTTACGTCCGAACAATTACAACCACTGAATATATTGATACTCGAATCCCAATCCCTGTGGGATCGATAATCTTTATTACTTGACGACATCCGTGCACTTGCGGGCGTTGAGCGCGAGCGCGCGCTTTGAGTCTTCGACAGTCTCCGTCGCGAGATTTAAAGTCGCATTCGTGCGCATCAATGGCAAAATAAAGATAAGTATGCATTGCGGAACGAGCAGTACAGATAGTGTTTTACAAAGTGACCTATGGTTAACTTAAGTGTTGTTAGTTGTTAAAACGAGGTAAACAAGAAGTGTACAAGGGCGTTTGGATTTTGTTACAAGGCTTGTACAGGCTACAATGTAAGGATGTAAAGTGGATATTTGTAGGATATTACCAGGATCTGGAAGCAAATATTTCTTACAAATTTATTCAATATGAAATTTCATGACAGATATAAACAAAATATGAACGATACATATTTAGAAATAGCAAAAATAATTCATTACAGTACAAGTCTAGTAAGCTAATTAATGCAGATGACATTTATAAAAAGCTAAAGCTCCACTATCGCAGAATATGGAAAATTTTGATATCAATATCTCCTTCTGTATCAATTTCTGAATTTCTAATTGAGAGGAGACTGCTTACTGTTTTAGTAACTTAGCCTGTTCGCGCAACAGCCTGATGGCAATATCTTTATTGGAACTTTCTCCTCTGATTTTCTGCAAATCCTGCTTATACTGAGTGGAAGATTTTTCTTTCTCTGTTATTAATTGAGCTTGCTCGACAATCAAGGGGATATTAATATTTCTAAGGCATTTTACGCCTAATACGGAGTCTACGGTTTAACTAATGTATTTTTGTAGGGGTCATTAATGTTGCTGGGGTTTTTGACGCCTAATCAAATTCTCTATGGTTGTAATCAATGACATTTATTCTAAGGATTTTTATACTTAGTTCAAATATCCTCTTGTAGGCATTAATGATATTTTTTCTAAGGCTTGTTCAAGCCTTATATAATTTTCTTGCGGAATCAGTGATATTTTATCTAAGGCAATTCTTATGCAGTGACATATTTATCCACGGTTTTTATGCCTAAAGCGTAAGGTTGGAAGGTAATTCGTTTTCTCCTTGTAGTGCTATGAAGTGCAAAACTAACTCAAGGCTTTTACGCCTACTATAACAGTCTATGAGCTAGATAGCTACATTCCCCCATAGGGACTATAACGCCACCTATATGACATATGTAAAGCTTACTCAAGGCTCTTACGCCTACTATAACAGCTTATGTGCTAGGTAGCTACATTCCCCCACGGGGATTATAACGGCACTATATGACAGGTAAAATATTATCAAGGCTTTTACGCCTCCTATAACAACCTATGGGCTATGTAGCTACCTTCTTCCACGGGGAACTATAACGCTAACTATAATGGGCAGGTAACATGCTAACAAGGCTCAACGCCTCCAGTATTTTAAGACATAAACGCCTCATATAGTATTTGAATGCATAAACGCCTCCTACAGTATTTTAAGGCATAAACGTCTCCTACAACATTTTAAGGCATAAACGATTCCTACAACATTTTAAGGCATAAATGCCTTATAATAGCATTTAAGGCATAAAACACCTCGTACAATATTTCAGACATAAAACATCTCATATAATAGTCAAGGTTCAGTGATTCATGCAGTGTTCAAGATACAGTATATAAGGATCAAGGTCTAGTATGTCAGTATCATAGATGTGGGTATTGGAGGTTGATATGATAGTGTTTGCACATTCATGAACACTTGTAAAACTTCACTCGACTTCGCTCTTCAGTGTAGGATATTTGACGCCGCTAGAGGGGGGTGAATAGCGCGTGACCCGTACGTAGATGGAAATCGTTCGTGATCGCGTTCGTTTCTACAATTTTGTTAGTACGCAACAGAATGATAATAATAAAACAATAACGAAGTAAGATACACAGGAATACACCGATACACAAATATTTAACGTGGTTCGGAACAGCATGGTTCATACTCCACGGATCGAGCTCTAACGAGCTCTAGCGACGCCAATGCAATCACTAGTCAATAAACTCCTTCTCGACAACAAGTCGGAGGCGGAGAAACCTCGTACAAATGTTTACAACAATAAACGAAAGAAATACAAGCAAATATAAAGGAAATGTAAAGAACACTTTACAAAACTAGGGTTTGAGTGTTTTGCTTGTTGGTTGCTTGGATGAGGTTGAAGGGCCCTGAAATGCACCTGCAAATCGCCTTCAAATCGCCTCAAGAAAGCTCCCCAAGAACTGATGATGAAATCCTCCACGAGCTCCTCTTTTTAACCTGCATCGGGCTGGATTTCCGCCTACCAGTCGACTGCCATAAGTCACCAGTCGACTGATGTCACTGTTGTCGTGAGACAACGGCTCAATCCACGTCGGACAAGTTCCAACGGGACTCTTGGCAGTCGCCGCCACCATTGCGATCATGCTACGCCCAGCATTGGCCGATCGGCTATGGAGCGTCGTGCTTGACACTCAGGCGATCGTGCCGTCGACTGCCAGAGCAATTCCAGCTCTTAAACGGCAGTCGAACTCAAGTCGACTCACGGCAGTTGAACCGGCCATAATGTCAGTCGACTGCCAACCTCAAAAATGAGATTTTAACCCAAGTATGGTGCCCCCATACTTGCTAGACCACCCTTAGTCTAGACCTAAGCCTTCTAGCCACCTCCATCAGCCTCACGCCTCTCGGATCCCTCCAAGTCATTCATGACTTGTTCATCCATCGCGCTAGCCTCCAGGTGCTTCCCTCGGCTATGTCATGCTAATAGTGTCTACACCGCCAAGGTACATTGGACTTACGTCGCCAAGACTCCACTTGGACTTTACGCCGCCAATATCCATCCCCTTTGACTTCTCAAATGCCAAGACTCAAGCTTGGACTTTCCCTTCCCAACCCATGTTGGACTTTTCCTTGTGTCAAGTACTCAAGACTTGGACTTTCCCAAATGCCAAGTACCCATGACTTGGACTTTCCCTTAATCACATGGTCAACCCTAGTCAACCATCAAAGTCTCCCTCGAGTCAAACTCTCAGTCTAGTCAATTATAACTGGTCGATTGCTCCAACAATCTCCCCCAACATATTACATCAAGTCAAACATCCTATGTCAAACATCAAAACATCACTCGAGTCAAACTCGAGTATGGTCAATCGTGACCAGGGTCGATTGCACCAACAATCTCCCCCTTTTTGATGTTTGACAAAACAAACCTTGAGTTATTCCCCTAACTCAAATTCCCTTACCAATTATCCCAAATTGGTAGTTTTACCTTCTCTCCCTTTTTGACATACATCAAAAAGATTATCTCTCCAAGGAAGTCAATGTCTCATGTCCTAATGAGATCTTACAATCTCTCCCTTGATCCAAAAATAAACACCTAGGATGCCTACCATCTTCCTAGTGATAAGTCCCATATCACTCAAAAGAGGCAATCCTATACTCTCTCCCAATTTTCAAATTGGGTTTCTCAAACATCCCATCAAATTTCCCAATTGATGATATTCTCCCAATAACTTCTCCCCCTTCAAGAGGAGAAACACATCCATCATCCCAAGATGGATAACTCCCCCTAAAGGCTTGCTCCCCCTTGACCATTACACCAACAATGTCCTTGGGAAGTCCCTAAGCCAATAGAAACTCTAAACCATCAAAATTAAGGTTCTAAGTTCAAACTTGAACTTTCCATACCCTAAATTTGATACTTTGACCTAATACTTCTCCTAATCCATATCCAATGGATTTTCACCCTTTATAATGCTTCCCAAAGCATATCCTAGGGTTAGAAGTGGTTAGGGACCTTTACCATGGCTGAAAATGGGCTAAACAAACCTTGTTAACCCAAAATCAGACCTGGTAGTCGACTCCTATCAAGAATCAATGATCACATTTCATCACCGATCGCATAAAGGGCTGATCGATAGCTGAAATTTCTGAATTTCAGCTATCAGAATCGAGTTTTGAAAAGTCATAAGTAATTCTACGTATTTTGAAAAATCACGAAACTTGATACGTATATTACTTATAGTCAATAAAATGGGTGAAAAATATTTGAAAAATATTTTACCCATAAAATAGTGAGTTTAATACAAAATTCAAAACCATTGAAATTTTCAATGTTTTGGCCCTATTTTGTATCAACTCTATCGATGGTGATTGCTATCAAAAGATAGACTTCACCAAGGTTTTTCAAAATGATTTTAAAATATTTTCAAAACCTTATTTTGGATCATATTCCTTGGGCTCTATGTACATGACTTGTACACATGCTCTCCCAATGATCCACAAATCATATAAGATGAGTTTGAGTTCATCTAGATGCAAAACCTATGCACCTTGAACTCAACTCATATTCTAGCATCTCACATGTATCTAGGGTGTATAAAATACACATACATGTCAATTTGATGTGAGATGTGAGTTTTGTTCTCCCTAATCTAGGGTTTCATGTATTCTCTAAGACAACCCTACTTGATTCCCTTATAAATGAGACTTCAAGGCATGTCATAGTCCTTAATTCAATTTCAACCAAATTGTCTTAAATGCATGAATGATTATGGCATTAGAAATGATATAAATAAGCATATGCTCATAATCATGATGTCATGACATAAGATGAAATCTAAAAACACATGACATTTGAAACCTTAATCCTAAACATGAACATGACATATAAAATGATTAAAATAAACATAATGTCATGGCATGTTATATGACAAACAAAGCATGACATATAAAATATATAGGTATAGTAATACCTAAATTTTAATATTAATTATCATTTGATATAATTAGGTTTATTTTGCCATATTAATCTAAATTTTCCCAAATGTGCCAAAAACCCAAATTGGCACATTAAAACCTCTAAAACTAAATTGTGCCAATTTGATCAAATTATCAAACTTCTTAATTAATATTGACACATCCTAAAAACCTTTAGGATTCAAATCAAACCACATTCCCAAGGTAACCATAACCTTGAAAATGACCTAAAATATCACCTTTGCCATGGTTGAGTTAACTACCCATCCAATCAAAGTTGGCACACCCTAAACCCATCTTAGCGTGAATCAATCACGCTCTTAGGAACCCAAAATCGATTTGAGCTCCTAGGGTTAATTAGGTATTCCTTAGGGATAACCTCCCTAGATACCTTCCTAATGACCCTTCTAGGCTTATTAGCCTTGATCACTTGGGTCTTGCCTAGGTTGACTCTAGGGGTGACTCCCCTTGCAACCTTCTTGGTGGTCACCCTAGGTTTCCTAGAAACCCTAGCCACTAGGCACAACCTTTGGTCAACCTTAGGGATGACTTTCCTATTGACCTTGGTCTTCCTAGACCTAGTTTGTGTCCCATAATCAAATGGAACACTATAGTAAGCTACCTTAGGCTTAGGTTTGTGACCCAAACCTTGCTTTCCCTTGGTTGACTTTTGACTCTTAGGTCCTTGGTGTTGACTTTGACTTTTGGACCTTTGACTTTGACCATTAGACCCTTTAAATTGGTTTTGTATATTTCTAAGGGTCTTTTCTAGTTTCTCAAGCCTTGACCTCAAGGCTTGGTTTTCTAATTCAAATTGCCCAATTGATTTTTGATTAAATTCTTGGGAATGAGACTTTCTAGGCATATGCCTAGTCCATTTAGGGTTTAGACCTAGATGTTCTTGTACCTTCCTAATTGTTTCCCTAGGTAGGATTGGTCTTGAGTTATTTGACCTAGGTTTATCCTTAGATAACTTGTTTTTAGGGATATTAGTCCCAAATTTCTCCTTACTTTTGAAGTTAACACTTTTAGCTCCTAAACAAATGTATTTATCTCTAGCATGCTTTTGAGTTTTAAATTTAGAAGGTGCATTATTTAAATATACCTTAGGGTTAGCTATAGAAGCTCCCCCTACTTGTAATGCTCCTCCTTGCCCCTTCTTCTTCCCCCTAGGGCATTGACTCCGATAATGCCCCTTTGAATTGCACTTGAAGCATATGATGTGCTCCTTGCTCTTTTGACTTGGGGCACCGGCATCCTTGACTTTTGGTGCCGGTGGAGCTTTCCTAACATTCTTTGGGCACTTGCTCTTATAATGTCCGGTTTCCCTACACTCAAAACATATTATATGCATTTTATTATTAACACATATGTTTGAGTTACCTAGGTCAATGGAGACCGAAATTGGACTTTGGGCTTCTTCATCTTGACCGGATGTCGAAGCTTCTTCTTGATGTTCCGGTGTGGAAGTTCTCTCCTCCCCCTCAGTCCTTGAAGTGGATGCTTCTTCCACTTCCTCCACCGATCCGGAAGTTGACTCCCTATCAACCTCCGAATCCTCAAGCTCTTTAGATGATGATGTACTTGCTTGAGCATGAGAGGGTGAACACTCCTCTTCTTCTTCTTCTTCTTGGATTGATGATGGATTTTCATGAAGCTTTGCCACTTGGCTCCACAACTCCTTAGCATCCATATAGTCCCCTACCATACACACTATTTCATTAGGGACCAAATCAAGAATAAATTTTACTACCTTCATGTTTTTCTCGAAGGCTTGGAGTTGATCTTCACTCCACTTCTTCTTCTTGAGGAACCCTCCCTTTGGTCCTATTGGATAGCTAAAACCCTCCATCAAGATAGACCATTCTTCGAAGTCCCTCATCATTAGGAAGTCTTCAATTCTTGACTTCCATTGCTTAAACCCTTCTTGTTCATAGAAGGTATAAGGGATAGGCGTGTTGATATCCCATCCCAAATGTCCTTGGATTTCCATCTTTCCCTTTAGCGTCTTGACTCCGGGTTGTTAATCCGTAGAAGAGCCCCGGGCTCTGATACCAATTGTAGGATATTTGACGCCGCTAGAGGAGGGGTGAATAGCGCGTGACCCATACGTAGATGGAAATCATTCGTGATCGCGTTCGTTTCTATAATTTCGTTAGTACGCAGCGGAATGATAATAATAAAACAATAACGAAGTAAGATACACACGAATACACCGATACACAAATATTTAACGTGGTTCGGAACCGCACGGTTCCTACTCCATGGATCGAGCTCTAACGAGCTCTAGCGACGCCAATGCAATCACTAATCAATAAACTCCTCGACAATAAGTCGGAGGCGGAGAAACCTCGTACAAACGTTTACAACAATAAACGAAAGAAATACAAAGGAAATGTAAAGAACACTTTACAAAACTAGGGTTTGAGCGCTTTGCTTGTTGGTTGCTTGGATGAGGTTGAAGGGCCCTAAAATGCACCTGCAAATCGCCTCAAGAAAGCTCCTCAAGAACTGATGATGAAATCCTCCACGAGCTCCTCTTTTTAACTCATCGACAGTCGATTTCCGCCTATCAAGATCGTCATAAGTCACGATCGGTGATGCCATTGTCGTGATACAACGACTCAATCCACGTCGGACAAGTTCCATTGGGACTCTTGGCGCCGATCGCCACCATTGGCCGATCGGCTATAGCCCATCGCCGTGGCCAGCGATCGGCTCAGCATCTCGTGCTCGACACTCACCGGTGGCGAATGATTGCAGTCCCTTGGCGCCGATCGGCCGATCGCCAGAGCAATTCCGGCTCTTAAATGGCAAATAACTCTGTCGACTCACGGCAGTCGAACCGGCCATAATGTCAGTCGACTGCCAACCTCAAAAATGAGATTTTAACCCAAGTATGGTGCCCCCATACTTGCTAGACCACCCTTAGCCTAGACCTAAGCCTTTTAGCCACCTCCATCAGCCTCACGCCTCTCGGATCCCTCCAAGTCATCCATGACTTGTTCATCCATCGCGCTAGCCTCCAGGTGCTTCCCTCGGCTATGTCATGCTAACGGTGTCTACACCGCCAAGGCACATTGGACTTACGCCGCCAAGACTCCACTTGGACTTTACGCCGCCAATATCCATCCCCTTTGACTTCTCAAATGCCAAGACTCAAGCTTGGACTTTCCCTTCCCAACCCATGTTGGACTTTTCCTTGTGCCAAGTACTCAAGACTTGGACTTTCCCAAATGCCAAGTACCCATGACTTGGACTTTCCATGTCAAGTACCCATGACTTGGACTTTTCCTTAATCACATGGTCAACCCTAGTCAACCATCAAAGTCTCCCTCGAGTCAAACTCGAGTCTAGTCAATTATAACCTGGGTCAATTGCTCCAATAATCTCCCCAACATATTAACCGACATCAATGTCAAACCACTTTGTCAAACATCCTATGTCAAACATCAAAACATCACTCGAGTCAAACTCGAGTATGATCAATTGTGACCTGGGCCGATTACACCAACATTCAATTCTACTAAAAAGGGAGAACTTATGATGGGTGTAGAGACCTTTTTTTAGGGAAATTTTTTATTAATTAAACACTTGTAAAACTTCACTCGACTTCACTCTTTAGTTTTACTAAAGACGGAGAACTTATGATGGGATCGGAGTTTCCAGAGCAGTATGTGTAGGATATTTGACGCCACTAGAGGGGGGGTGAATAGCGTTTACTGTTGCGTAGATGGAAAACGTTCGCGTGCTTGTCTACAATTTTTGTTAGCGCAGCGGAAATAAAGATAATAAAGCAATAACGAAAACACAAACACACAAACGCAAGGATATAACGTGGTTCGGAACCGAACGGTTCCTACTCCACGGATCGAGCTCTAAAGAGCCCTAGTGATGCACACACACTCACTAATCACAAATACTCCTTCTCGACAACAAGTCGGAGGTGGAGAAACCTCGTACAAAAGATTACAACAATAATCTAAGTAGATACAAGCAAATACAATGAGATACAATGAAATATAAGTAAAGAAAAAGCTTTACAAATGCCTTTTGATTGCTTGTTTGTTGATCGCTTGAACCGTAGTTGAAGACCCTGATTTGCAGCAGCAAATCGCCTCAAAAACGTCCAAGAAATCACTGCCAAAAAAACCCTCCCGTCGAGCTCCTTTTATCCTTGCGTGCGACCTGGATTTCCGCCTATCAGTCGACTGTCATAAGTCACCAGTCGACTGATGCCACTGTTGTCGTGAGACAACGACTCGATCCACGTCGGACAAGTTCCAACGGGACTCTTGGCAGTCGACTTCCAACATTGGCAGTCGACTAC
Source organism: Wurfbainia villosa (assembly GCA_025175895.1). Taxonomy (NCBI): domain Eukaryota; kingdom Viridiplantae; phylum Streptophyta; class Magnoliopsida; order Zingiberales; family Zingiberaceae; genus Wurfbainia; species Wurfbainia villosa. The sequence continues at coordinate 18,451,304 of CM046004.1, read as the reverse complement.
CAGCGCCCGTAGCCGACTGGCCAGTCGGCTACGGAGCATTCTGTGCTCGACATTGATCGACAATGATCGGCTGCGACACCCGATCGCTTCCAATGAGTAAGCGATCGCGAGCATTTCGACTCTAAACCGGTAGTCGAACTTGTCGACTCACCGGCAATGAACCGGCCATAATGTCAGTTGACTGCCAACCTCAAAAATGAGGTTTTAACCCAAGTATGGTGCCCCCATACTTGCTAGACCACCCTTAGCCTAGACCTAAGCCTTCTAGCCACCTCCATCAGCCTCACGCATCTCGGATCCCTCCAAGTCATCCATGACTTGTTCATCCATCGCGCTAGCCTCTAGGTGTTTTCGTCGGCTATGTCATGCTAACGGTGTCTACACCGCCAAGGCACATTGGACTTACGCCGCCAAGACTCCGCTTGGACTTTATGCCGCCAACCATTGGACTTATGCTGCCAAGACTTCACCCTTGGACTTTACGCTGCCAATATCAAACCCCTTGGACTTCTCAAATGCCAAGACTCAAGCTTGGACTTTCCCTTGCCAACCCATGTTGAACTTTCCATGCCAAGACCCATGCTTGGACTTTTTCTTGTGCCAAGTACTCAAGACTTGGACTTTCCCAAATGCCAAGTGTCCCACTTGGACTTTCCATGCCAAGTACCCATGACTTGGACTTTACCTTGCCAAGACCCATTCTTGGACTTTGCCAAATGCCAAGTGTCCCACTTGGACTTCCCATGCCAAGTACTCAAGACTTGAACTTCCCTATGACAATTACATTGTCATATGTTTTTGTCGAATATCAAAATATCACTCGAGTCAAACTCGAGTCCTAGTCAATCGTGACCTTGGCCGATTGCACCAACAATCTCCCCCTTTTTGTTGTTTGACAAAAACCAAACAAATCATTTGAGTTAGACCACTAACTCAAGTCTCTTACCAATTATTCTAAATTGGTAATCTTAAATGTTCTCCCCCAAACATTCTCCCCCTTTTTGACTAACATCAAAAAGGTATTCTCTCCAAGGAGGTCAATGTCTCATGTCCTAATGAGATCTTACAATCTCCCTCTTGATCCAAAAATACCTAGGATGCCTATCATCTTCCTAGTGATAAGTCACATATCACTCAAGAGAGGCAATCCTATACTCTCTCCCAATTTCCAAATTGGGTATCAAAAACCCATCAATTTTCCCAATTGATGATACTCTCCCAATAACTTCTCCTCTTCAAGGAGAAAAATACATCCATCATCCCAAGATGGATACCTCCCCCTAAAGGCTTGCTCCCCCTTGACCATTACACCAACAATGTCCTTGGGAAGCCCCTAAGCCAATAGGAACTCTAAACTATCAAAATTAAGGTTTTAAGTTCAACATAGAACTTTCACTCACCCTAAATTTGATACTTTGACCTAACACAGCTCCTAATCCATATCCAATGGATTTTCACCCTTTATAATGCTTCCCAAAGCATATCCTAGGGTTAGGAGTGATTAGGAACCTTTTCAATAGCTGAACACGGGCTAAACAAACCTTGTTAACCCGAAATCAGACCTGGCAGTCGACTCGACGATGTCGATCATTGCCACTCCATATCGATCATTGCCACCTAGGCGAGGATCGATATGAAATTTCCGAATTTCAACTATCAGAATCGAGATTTGGAAAAGCATAAGTAATTCTGCATATATCGAAAAATAACGAAATTTGATACGTATATTACTTATAGTCATTACAATGGGTGAAAAATATTTGAAAATTATTTTACCCATAAAATAGTGAGTTTGATACAAAACTCAAAACCATTGAAATTTTCAATGTTTTGGCCCTATTTTGTATCAACTTCATCAATGGTGATTGCTATCAAAAGATAGACTTCACCAAGGTTTTATAAATTGATTTTAAAATGATTTCAAACCATGTCTTGGATCATATTCCTTGGGCTCTATGCATATGACTTGTACACAAGCTTTCCTAATGATCCACAAATTGAAATTAGATGAGTTTTAGTTCATCTAGATGCAAAAACTATGCACCTTGAACTTAACTCATATCCTAGCATCTCACATGTATCTAGGGTGTATAAATACACATACATGTCAATTGGATGTGAGATATGGGTTTTGATTCATTTTATCTAGGGTTTCATGCATTTCCTAGGCAACCCTACTTGATTCCCTTATAAATGGGACTTCAAGTCATGTCATAGTCCTTAAATCAATTTCAACCAATTGTCCTAAATGCATGAATGATTATGGCATTAGAAATGATATAAATAAGCATATGCTCATAATCATGATGTCATGATATAAGATGAAATCTAAAAACACATGACATTTGAAACCTTAATCCTAAACATGAACATGACATATAAAATGATTAAAATAAACATGATGTCATGGCATGTTATATGACAAACAAAGCATGACATATAAAATATATAGGTATAGTAATACCTAAATTTTAATATTAATTGTCATTTGTTGGGATTAATCATATTTTGCCATATTAACCTAATCTCCCTAGTGTGCCAAAAACCCAAAATGGCACACTAACCTCTAAACCTAAATTGTGCCAATTTAATTGATTTTTCTTAATTTCAAAAGTGCATTGGCACATCCTAAAATCTTTTAGGATATTGATTCAAATCTATTTCCAAGGTAACCATAACCTTGAAAAATATCCTAAAGTGCCACCTTTACCATGGTTGAGTTAACTACCCATCCAATCAAGGTTGACACACCCTAAAGCCATCTAGCGTGAATCAATCACGCTCTTAGGAACCCAAAACCGATTTGAGCTCCTAGGGTTAATTAGATATTCCTTAAGAATAACCTCCCTAGATACCTTCCTAATGACCCTCCTAGGCTTGTTAGCCTTGGTCATTTGGGTCTTACCTAGGTTGACTCTAGGGGTAACTCCCCTTGCAACCTTCTTAGTGGCCACCCTAGGTTTCCTAGAAACCCTAGCCACTAGGCACACCCTTTGGTCAACTCTAGGGATGATTTCCCTATTGACCTTGGTCTTCCTAGACCTAGTTTGTGTTCCATAGTCAAATGGAACACTATGATAAGCCACTTTAGGCTTAGGTTTATGACCCAAACCTTGCTTGCCCTTGGTTGACTTTTGACTCTTAGGTCCTTGGTGTTGACTTTGATTTTTGGACCTTTAACTTTGACCATTAGACCATTTAAATTGGTTTTGTATATTCCTAAGAGTCTTTTCTAGTTTCTCAAGCCTTGATCTCAAGGCTTGGTTTTCTAATTTCAATTGCCCAATTGATTTTTGATTAAATTCTTGGGCATGGGACTTTCTAGGCATATGCCTAGTCCATTTAGGATTTAGACCTAGGTGCTCTTGCACCTTTCTAATTGTCTCCCTAGGTAAAATTGATCTTGAGTTATTTGACCTAGGTTTGCCCTTAGGTAAATTGTTTTTAGGGACATTGGTCCCAAATTTCTCCCTATTATCTAAGTAGACACTCTTAGCACCTAAACAAATATATCTATTATTTCTAGCATGCTTTTCATGTACAATAGCAAGAGAATTAAAACTCCTAGCATGCTTTTGACTTTGAAATTTTGAAGGTGCATTATTGAAATATACCTTAGGGTTTGCCTTGGAGGCTCCCCCTACATATATAGCTCCTTCTTGGGTCTTCTTCCTCCCCCTAGGACATTGACTCCGGTAATGTCCCGGTTGTCAGCACTTGAAGCAAATTACTTGTTCTTTACTCTTTTGCGTTGAGGGACCGACATCCTTGACCTTTGGAGTCGGTGGAGCTTTCCTATTTTTCTTTGGGCACTTGCTTTTATAGTGCCCGATTTCCCTACACTCAAAACATATTATATGCATTTTATTATTAACACATATGTTTGAGTTACCTAGGTTAATGGAGACCGGAATTGGACTTTGAGCTTCTTCATCTTGACCGGATGTCGAAGCTTCTTCTTGATGTTCTAGTGTGGAAGTCATCTCCTCCCCCTTAATCCTTGAGGTGGATGCTTCTTCCACTTCCTCCACCTCCTTGGAGATTGATGGCCTCTCAACCTCCAATTCTTCACACTCTCCTCTCGCCCCGGATGTTGACTCTTCTTCAACTTCCGAATCCTCACTTGCTTGTGAGGAGGAGCTTGCTTCTTCGGCCTCTTCCGATTGAACCACGATACATCTTCTTCTTCTTCTTGGACCAGTTGAGGGTTTTCATGGAGCTTGGCCAAATCGCTCCATAGCTCCTTGACATCCACATAGTCACCTAGACTACACAAGAGGTCATTAGGAATTAAATCAAAAATGAATTTGATTACCTTCTTATTTTTCTCGAATTGTTGGAGTTGCTCCTCACTTCACTTCTTCTTCTTGAGAAACCCTCCCTTTGGTCCCTTAGGATATTCAAATCCTTCCATCAACGCGGACCACTCCTCAAGGTCTCTCATCATAAAAAAAACTTCAATTCTCGCCTTCCAAGAATTGAAACCTTCTCGTCCATAGAAGGAATAGGGAATTGGGGTGTTGATGTCCCATCCCAATGATTCTTCCATCTTCACCCTCTAGTCTCTTTGTCTTAGCTCCCGGCAGTTAGTTCGTAGAAGAGAACCTGGCTCTGATACCAATTGTAGGATATTTGACGCCGCTAAAGGGGGGGTGAATAGCGTTTACTGTTGCGTAGATGGAAAACGTTCGCGTGCTTGTCTACAATTTTCGTTAGCGCAGCGGAAACAAAGATAATAAAGCAATAACGAAAACACAAACACACAAACGTAAGGATATAACGTGGTTCGGAACCGAACGGTTCCTACTCCACGGATCGAGCTCTAAAGAGCCCTAGTGATGCACACACACTCACTAATCACAAATACTCATTCTTGACAACAAGTCGGAGGTGGAGAAACCTCGTACAAAAGATTACAACAATAATCTAAGTAGATACAAGCAAATACAATGAGATACAATGAAATATAAGTAAAGAAAAAGCTTTACAAATGTCTTTTGATTGCTTGCTTGTTGATCGCTTGAACCGTGGTTGAAGACCCTGATTTGCAGCAGCAAATCGCCTCAAAAACGTCCAAGAAATCGCTGCCAAAAAAACCCTCCCGTCGAGCTCCTTTTATCCTTGCACGCGACTGATTTCCGCCATCAGATCATTGTCATAAGTCACCACCGATCGATGCCATTGTCGTGAGACAACGGCTCGATCCACGTCGGACACGTTCCACCGGGACTCTTGGCGGCGATCGCCAACATTGCGCCGATCGCTACCGAGCCGACCGCCGTGGCCGACTACGGAGCGCTTCAGGCTCGACATTGGGTAGCGGTCGGCTGCCGATCACGACACCCGATCGCTGTCGATAAGCGATCGCCGAGCATTTCCTCTAAACCGGCGGTCGAACTCGTCGACTCACATGAACCGGCCGTAATAATCGATCGCACCTCAAAATGAGGTTTTAACCCAAGTATGGTGCCCCATACTTGCTAGACCACCCCTCACGCATCTCTGGATCCCTCCAAATCATCCATGACTTGTCATCCATCGCGCCCTAGGTGCTTCCACGGCTATGTCCATGCTAATCTGTCTACACCGCCAAGGCACATTGACTTACGCCGCCAAGACTCCGCTGACTTTACGCCGCCAACCATTGGACTTATGTCGCCAAGACTTCACCTCGACTTTACGCCGCCAATATCAAACCCTCGACTTCTCAAATGTCAAGACTCGCTCGACTTTCCTCACAACCCATGTCAACTTTCCATGCCAAGACCCACGCTGACTTTTCCTCGTGCAAGTACTCAAGACTCGACTTTCCTAAATGCCAAGTGTCCCACTGGACTTTCCATGCCAAGTACCCATGACTTGACTTTACTCGCTAAGACCCATGCTTGATTTCGCAAATGCCAAGTGTCTCACTGACTTCCCATGCCAAGTACTCAAGATTGACTTCCCTACGACAATTACATCATTCATATGTTTTTTAACATCAAAATATCACTCGAGTCAAACTCGAGTCCCGTCAATCGCGACTCGGGCCGATCGCACCAACAAGAAGATGTATGTTCGGAGAGCAGCTAAGGTTTCTAGAGTGATAAATATTTTATTATGAGTAGTTTCAGAGCAAAGATATGTGCGCCAGATAAAGATAAATATTTCCAGCAAGATGAGCAATTCCAGAGTAGTATATGTATGCCCAGGACAATATAAATATTTCCATGATAGTATAAGCAGATCTAGAGTAATATATGGATAAACATTTTCGAGCAAGATATGTGTGCCAAATATTTCCAGAGCAAGATGAGAGCCCCAAAGCAAGATATGCGTGTGTCAGATAAAGATAATGATTTTCAGGACAGTATGAGCAGTTCTAGAGTAGTATATGTGTGTCCAGGGTTGTATAAGTATTTCCAGGGCACTATGAGCAGTTTAAGAGCAGTATATGTGTGTCCATGGTAGTATAAGTATTTCCAGGACAATACGAAGTAGCCCAGAGCAAAGATATATGTGCACATGACAAGATAAATATTTCCAGACAAAGATGAGCGATTCCAGAGCAGATATGTATGCCCAAGATAAAGATAAGGCCCAAAGAATTCCAGGCCTATGTAATTCAGGAGCAGTCTATATAATTTCAGGGTTATTTATGTAATTCCATAACAATCTATCTAATTCCAAGGCAGTCTATATAATTCTAGGGTTATTTATGTAATTCCCGACTAACATGTGTATTTCTTGACTGACTTCAGTACAGACCTCGTACTCAGACTTTCTCAATCACTCGATTATCAGTTTCTTCCTCATTATGTATAACAATTATTTCTTAATATTTGAAGGAGTATTACAATCAATTAAGCTAGAGAGAAAGACGATGACCACTCCTATATAAAGGGGTGAAAATGAGAAAGTGAGGATGGAGTTTCTGGATCTGATACGCAGAGATAACTCTTCTCCTTTCTTAAGCTGCTTTCCTTTACTTTCTTCTTTTTTACTGTACTTTTTTTATTTGTTCGATGGATATTGATTTGAGCGTCGGAGAGACTGTATCGAAAAGTTAATCCATCCCAAATCGCTCACTTCTATCACAAATCAAGATCCTTACAGTATTTTCATAAATTTTACATATCTCGTAGAGGAGAGGAGAAATCCGAGCATGCAGAAAAAAAAAAAAGGAACGCCATCAACCAGTGGCGGAGAAAAGCAGCCATTAGAGAAGAAGCGCGGATGCGATGAGAAGGGCGTTGCGTTGGCTCTTGATCATGGATTTCTGGTGGCGGATGTGCTCGGTGGGGGTGCAGCAGTTCTCCTGCTCGCAGGTCGATCGGGTCTCGTACTTCCAGTAGATGTCAGCGAGAAGGAAGAGACAGAAAGGAACCACCGACAGAAGCGGCTTCAGGGCGCTGCAGACGACAGCGATGAGGCCTCGGCGGATGCCGTCAAGGCCAGGGCGTGTGAGGAAGAGAAGCATGATCGCCTCTGCGCCAGCCGCATAGCCCAGCAGGCCAGCACCACCCACTCCAAGGCCATGGGAGCGAGATCGATAGACCGATCGAAGGAGTGCGAAGCGGTGACCCTAAACGAAGCAGTTTGGCAGGGGAGTAGAAGAGAAGAGGATGCTCTATTACGGCAAAAGAAAAAGGAAATAATTAATTATTATATGCCTTTAGATTATATTGACAAATAATTCTACCAACCCTAACCACCAGGAACTCCTCTCTCTCTATATTTTTTTTTAAAAAAAATTGCAATGCCATAATAGTTTTATCATTATGACTTACTTTCCTACTTTCTTACGAGATTAAAATATTTTCTATTATTTTTGAGAAATGCAGCGTCGACTAAGCAATATTTCATATAATTCACTTTTTTCATAACATTGATTGTCATTTATATTAATGTATTGGTATTTTATATTTCCTAAAACATACCCCAATAATTTCTTTTGGTGAAATTTAGGGGAGGAGCACTCCATTATCATTTCTACTGGTTTTGCCTTTTAAGTTAGCCTAAACTACTGTACTCTCATCCGCCCGCTAAAAAACAGGATTGGAAACTTAAACCCATTTAGGAACACATCTTGATTATAAACACAAGCAACTAGTGGACGCTAACCAAAAGAAAATAAATAATTGAAAGAATCAATAGTATGAAAAGTACAGTGGGGGGAAGAAATTTCAAATGAGCATTTGTCTCTTCCAATTTCGACGTGAATCATCAAAAAAAGCTCGACACTTGAACGAGGGCATGCTAAAGAGCGAATACAATATTGAGTTAGATGGAGCAATGAATGTTCCTTTTGATTCAAGATCATGAGTGTTATGTTTCTTCTAATCGTTTAGGACTTCTTTTTTTATCCCCAAAAATTGGCAATCTTCGGAAGCAGTGATTTGCTCCTCTTCCTCTGGCATCCAGCTGCGTTGAAGTTATTCGACCTTATCATGCGTGCTCCTTCCGCTTCAACAACATGGAATTCTTGATCCAACAAGACACCGGGATCGGATACCGCCGATAAACTCCTTGCAACACCACTCGTCACCGTCCTCTCATGTCCTCTCGCCCTTCGAAGCTCTTGCTCCACGTTAAGTTTAGCTTCGTTCGTCTTCTCTATCTCTTCCAATGTAGCATTCCATGTCTTCTTCTGTCTTAGGATCTTCCTATTTGCTTCCTCCAACTCCTGCAACCTCCTCGCTTTGGAATCCTTGGCTTCTTTGAGTCGCTCAATGGCAGAGATGGTTCTTCTTCTCGCCATCTCTTCCGCTTCGCTCGCTTTCTGGCTAATTTTCAAAAACTCTTCTATTGACAAGGTGACTCTATCGGATGAATCATGTGCCACAACTTGTTCTAGTTCGGTTTTCATGACCTCTAGTTCAGTTTCAAGAGATGACATAGACACGATGGCCAAGCCTTCCTTTTCTCTCAAGCTTTCAAGGAATCTCTTCTCCCTCTCCAACTCGGAAGAGAGTGAAAAAGCCACATCTTTAAGATTGACGACTCGTTTGCTTGTTTCCTCAATGTCAACCCTTGTCTCCTGCAATGCTTTGAATGAATCCAATTCAGTTTTCTTCTCAGAGAGCGCAGCAGAAACTTTGTCTAGTGTTGATTTCAGCTCGTTTGTTTGCTGGAGTTGCTCATTGAGCTGTTGCAACCCATTCTCCTTTTGCTTCCATTCCTTCTCCCGGTTTAACTTGTCTTGCTCGAGTTGAAAACCCAAGGCTGCTTCATCGTTTTGTTCCTCAACTTCAAGATGTTCAGATTGAGCCAGCTCAAGTAATTCCTTGTTGGTTCTAACCTCCATCTCATTTGATTCAGAAACCAACCTTTTAGCCCTCATCATCAGTTCCAGCTCTTCCTTTGCTGATGCTAAATCTGCATTAACGAGTTCTTTGGCAACCTCCAATCTTGCCAGGTTCGCAATACTTGAGCAGCTCGCGATTTCTTGGTGCTGTTGTCTCAGTCTCATATCTGCAATCTCAGCTTCCTCCTTGGCACTTTTCTCCAGACTTTTGGCTTTCTCCAAGCTCAACTTCAGCTCTTCGATATATATCTTTGCATCATCTAGCTTCTTCACCACTTGTGCTTTGGTTTCTTCTACAACTTCGTATTCTTTTCTGTGCCCTAGAATTTCTTCTTGTACTCTCTCAAATTCAAGTTGTACAGATTTCTGCCTCTGCATATAAAAGAAATAGTACTGCTGTTAGCTAATAATGGCTGAATTCAGTGCTATCTTAAATTCAATCAAGTTAAATTCACCTCTGCAGCTGGATTTATTTGAGCCTCACGATGAACAACACCTCCAAACTTATTGATAGCCTCCTTAACTGACTCAAATGGTGCAGCGGTGTCAATATGCCCTCTGATCATTTCATCCTTGTGAAAACTCCTTGACCTTATTATTTCACATGATGAGACATCCTGCAATAGAAAAAAAAAAGTCTGGTTAATCTTTAAAGAAAAACGTTCAGTTTTTGTAAAATAAAAATAAAAATAAATAAATAAATAAATGCACCTCTCCATTGCTCAGGGCCGACTTGTAAATCTCATTGACCATCATATGGGGATTAGCTTCTGTCTCGAGCATCTTCGCAAATAAATTATGTTCTGCACGGAAGTTAATCATTTATAAGAATTACAAAAGGTGATTTTGTATCTGTTTTTTTTTCTACCAAAAATAAAACACATATGTTGAGAGGAGGAAAAACGAGAGAGGCAAAACATTTACGAACCTTATTCCTTCTTGGAGTCTTTGATTCCCTAGTGAAAGAGTTTTGAAGATGCAATATGATGAGGGGGTTATATATAATCTGTCTTTGCCTTCGATCTGGCAATTTCGATAAGATTATTTGTAACTTTTACTTTGTTTGGTCATTAGCCACCTCATGACCACTAATTGACACCTTGTTTTTGAAGTTGTCAGGTGTCAAAAAGTATTCTAATGAAACAAAATATGGAGATATATTTGGATTAGTAGAAGATCTATATTTAGTGAAAGTAATTGAGCTTGTTTAAGATTAGATGATAAAATATAAGAAAATAATTTTGACTAAATCTAATTTTATTTGAAATATTTTTATGTTTGGGTAACATAACGCATGTCTTTAAACAAAGACCGCAGTCGCACCGAAGGGTTACGGCTCCATCCCGCTCCGCTCGCTCGAATTCATCGCTGACGTCGGATGGTACGGCCCTCTCATCGATCTCACTGCGGCATCGCAGGTCGACGATCTCGTTCAGCTTCTCGTCCTCGTCCACCGTTCGCAAGCCGTCGTTCTACAGGCTCATCGCTTTCTCTTCCATCTTATTCCCTCTCCCCTCTTGAGTGCTTGGTTAACAAGCAAGCGAAAACTATTCGTGGTTGTTCCTAAATATCGGTTTTTCCTGTCTACATCGCTAGCAGAGTTAAGTTTGTGTCCCCGCTTCATTTGATGTGATATGGTGCCCTAAATTGACGGCGCTGCCTCTTGATTAACACGAAATTGCAAATCAATTAAATTTCTGCATTTTACTATTAACTTTTCTGTTTACGTTTTACATTTTCCAATTTGCTTAATTGTGTTTGTGATCAGAAATCCAACTATTCAAATGGAGGAACAATTCTGAAGGCTAAACTTCAGGTCAGCGATGATACAGGGTCGTGTCTTTTGAATCTCTTTGACCAAAACATATGAGATCAACCATCCCCGCTGGTGATATTATAGTACTGCTGCAAAGTGAGATTTATTTTTCCGTTTAATTTGTCAATGTTTTTTTTTTGTATAATTTTTTATTGATTTTATTTCGTAGATGTTTTTTTTCCCTTGCAAAATTTGAGTGTCTATTGATCATTTCGTAGATGGTTTGCTGCATAGCATATGAGATTTGTCATGGATGAGATCCACAAGGAAAAATGAATGGTTATACATGAACCCTTTGTAAAGGGTTATATGCAAGGGCCTGTAGAAGGTATGTCTGCACTCTCCTTCACTTCCTATGAAGATTGAACGTGTCTCAGCTCGATTAAATATTTTTGAATTGTGCATTTTATGTATATTTAAATGTTGCGTTAACTCAAAATCACAATGATACAACTTACCTGTTTTTATGCACTAAGCTTATCTTGATTGGAAATTCTGTTTCTAAATTTACTGCATTTGAAAACATTGGATAGAAATGCAGCTCCAGAGTAGACGAATAAAGGCTCTGGAACTGGCTCTAATAAAATTGTATGGATGTGCCAATTTGTAGCACTTTATTCTCCACTTAGATATTTATTTGCACGGTTGATGAAAAATTACAAAATGTGGAACATTTGGATTCTTCTCATGTCTATCTTTTTGCAGCCATCTCTTAAAATAAAAAGGTTGAGAAGTTGAATTCTTTTCTTATTTTTATATTCTTTCCTTCCCATGATGCTCAACTGATAAGATACTTGGTGGCATGCAATTTGAAATAAAGTAAACAAAATCAGGGAGTAGACATAAGTCAGCCCGGCCTAGGCCAGACAGGACTCAAATTTTTTTAATATTATTAAAACCTTTATATAGGATTAAAAAAAATTATGTCAAAATTAACTATGAATAAAGTTCAATTATCAAAATCTTATTCAAGCCGAATAATTTGGGCCGGCTCTGACATAAGTGACAGATTATTTGCACAGTCCAAAGCAAATCAATGAAGATGACGAAATCATAAGATCTTTACAATCCCCTCTATGTAGTTGGGACTTGTGGCTGTGTTGCCATTGTGGCATATGCTGACTCATTCATCATTCCATGTCAAAGGTTAATTGGAACGTCACCATCAATAAAAGATCTGTTATTTTTGAAGCCCAGAATTAGCCCTTGGTGTAGGGACTTTTGTTTGAGAAAAACAAAAGTAGGAACTAAAGTGTGTGTATATATATATTTGTTTCATTAGTGTGTACCTAGTAGATATGCATTGCAGTTCAAAAATGGACCCAATGCACTATTCTTTAAATCAATTGAACTTAGGCTTTTCTAAAGGTGATGTTGACTAATTATGCTCCTGTTGCAGTAGTCAGTACTTGAGATTAGCTACCAAATAGCTGAGTTTAAATTCAGCTATTTTTAAGGTATTCAGTTTTTGAAGCTTCTGGGTTCTGATCTCATTAATATCATGCTGAGATAGAAGTTCAAGAGAGAAGAAATGAATTGGAAGTCTGACAAAGAAACTGTCACGCATAATTGTTCATCAATCTCAGAATTATCAATCATCAGCAACACATGCAATGTGATATTTCATTTCCTAACACATGAAATTCTGTTGCCAATTACCTGGATACCCTCCCAAGTTGAAGACAAAATCCTTTCTTACAAGAGCCTGATTAAGATGGTTGATAGTAAAATTCTAGAATATATCAATGGCACAGGTTGCAAGCTATGCATCTTTCCAATTGCGACCAGGGTTGTGGCAGCAACTAATACTTGTTCCATTTCACCAATACGATGAATAAAATATTCAATAATAATTCTTGGTGGATTTATTGCAGAAATTCAAAGGGCGTAAACAAAATTCCTTTCTACTGTCAAGATAGCTCCTACTACGTTAACAAAGTTGGCAAAATATATAGACCATTCATGGTGAGGAACTTAGCATCCAATATTCTGCTGTCATGTTTCAAATGCCGGAGATGGATCAGTCGATTATCAATTCAGTTAGAAGGTGCCCATTAATCAAATTTACACAGCACATCATCGAAGGCACTCATATCAGCTGCCCTCAAATATCCATTTCTAGAAGTAATTTCTTTATGATAGTATAATTCATTCTATTTATTGATGCTTCAAAGGTGTCTTGCAATGCAATTTTTACTTGGCGGACGATTCAAGGAATGCTAAACTATCAGGTTTCACAGTTGTTCTTTACATTAACACCATTATTTCGTTTTAGAATTCTAATGTCAATTTTACAGTCTCTCTCATTGTATCTGTATCTGGCTGTGCAGCTACGTGTGGGACAAAACTGGGCGAATCCCTATTCTAGTGAAGAACAAGCTGGAGACACCTTATTTGATAACATTACAGCAGAAATGGTTTACGAATGTTATGGAAGAGAAAGTCGGAAACATTTAACTTCTGTGGATGCACCTAATCCCTGCAATTCAACACATATCGAAGCCACTAAAAAAAAAATCCAAGTCGAACCAGAATGAACATGTATGTGGTATTCGGTCATGTTAAAACTGCTGCTCCAACATGAGAACGGTCCATTTCAATTTGAGATTGAGATTGAGATTGTGGAAACTGAGAAGGATATTGAATCTGTCAGATTTGAACTGGTTTCAGTGAGAATGCCATGTCATAGCTAAACAGCATCCTCTTAGAATGCTTCCTGACTTTCCTCTCCCCAACATTTATCAGATTTGTGAAGGATGAAATTGCTGACTGTTGCATCATCTTATCCATGATAGGTTCTCTTTCATTTTTTTTGTCCATTTTGTCTGGTTGGACATACCACACGTACAAATTTGCTTATCTAGTTTGTCCAGTCAACATATACTTGTTGAGCTCAAAATTCTTATTATGGGAGTCAGTGACTCAACCGATAAGGTTTTTCTCAAGTTTATTATAGGTTTAATAAGTTGTCTTTGATGAAATCAAGAATGCAATGGGATGAACGCATTAATCATGATAATTACAAATTCAATTGTCGGTACATCTCAGTTATGGATACATCTGTGACAAGTTCAATTGTTAGTGAACTAAAGAATTCCGAAGGGGGGAAAATTTTATATGTAGGTGTACCCTACAACAATACTACACGACTCTGCCAAATTGTACACACTGGGAAAATAAACCGACTAAGCTAACAGAAATACTCATATTATACTAATAAACTACAAAGAATGAATGAAGAGCAAAACGAACCTAGTGTCGGCTCAGGCGGCGCTGCTTCTGATGCGACCCATGGCGAATGACGGTGTTCGAAGAGGCGGCGGAGGACGATGTCAACGGAGCTGTGGAGGCCGACGTGGAGGGTGCACTGGACGTCGACGCAGAGGCAGAGACGGAGGCGGAGACGAAGGAAGATTCGCCAGCGTAGGTGCTGGAACCGCCGGTGGTTGCGTGCGATCTTCTTGCATAGCGGGATCCCAGAACCCCGGGCCTCGCCGGCTCCTCCAACGCCGTCGGTTTCTTCGACAAGACGATGAGAACTCGCTTCATATCGGGCCTCAGCTTGGGCTCGGACTGCGTGCAAAGGAGACCCACCTGCACGCAAAATTTCACCTGCTCCTCGTCCGCGGTGGGCTTCAGAGAAGGATCCATCATCTCCACACTACGCCCCTTCCTGTAAAGCTTCCATGCCTGAAATAATTATTTCAGAGATCCAATCAATTAGAAGATCTTAATACTTCCAGTTAATCTGGTTTAGAAACTAGGACCGAACAGAGATCAGAGTAGCGTACCCATTCGAGGAGGGAGGTGGCGTCGGGGTCCGGGAGCGGGCTGAAGGCGTTGTTCTTACGGCCAGAGACGAGCTCGAGAAGGATGACACCGAAGCTGAAGACATCAGCCTTGGTAGTGAGTATGCCATGCATGACGTACTCTGGGGCCATGTAGCCGTTGGTGCCTGCGATTCGGGTATTGACGTGTGTCTGGTCCTCCGGGAACAGCCGCGCCATGCCGAAGTCGGCAATCTTGGGCACCCACCGTTCGTCGAGCAGGATGTTGCTGGCCTTGATGTCGCGGTGGATGATTGAGGTGTGCGCTGATTCGTGCAGGTACAGCAGCCCCCGCGCCACTCCCATCATCACCTGAAACCGCCGCTGCCAGCCCAGTTCCGTCGACTTCCTCCTCCACTGACCTCCCTCTTCTCCTCCTGCTCGAAATAAATTTTTAGAACTCCTACTAGCCCAATAATTGCAATTGATCCACTTTGACTAAGAAAGGACTACGACGGCAGAAACATGATTTTAAGAAATCGAGGATATTGTGTAATTTTCGTGGAGTAGCTGGATTCACAAGCGTCCTCAGTCACGTCAAATAAAAAAACAATTTTTTATCCAATGTCTCATATAAAATTCCAAATGATAATTTTCTTCCATGGCCGGCATGGCCACTATTTGTAGTTTACGTAGCATCGACTGTGATGCTAAATTATGATGATTGTGATTTAAGTTTACAAAAATGCAATCTGATAGACGACCAGATTTATGAAGCATTGAAAAATTCAAAATAATTTTCAGAATTAAGTAGCACAATTTGCTAAACTAAGTAAAATTCAGAGAGTATATTCAGATTTACAAGTATTGAAAATTCAAAATAAGTTGGCTTTTCCCCTACAGATTTGGAGGTAAATTAGCAAATAAATTAATATCGATCTAATTAAGAAATGCTACACCACAATTTTTACGATACGATACTGCTCCGGATTGAACTCACCAAACAACTCGTAACAATTATTCTTCGATAACATCGCATGAAAATTAAGCTACCAGTTGCCAAAAAGAAAAATGCAGGGGATATGTTTCATATGTAAAATTACTCGTAGCTTTAATTAGGGGTTTGTAACAAAACTCAACTATCATGATGCATGAACACGACTCAGGATGCAAATTTGACGTGATAAAATCGAACAGATAAATACATTTGAAGAACTAAAATAAAGTTTGTATTGTGCCAATTTTTTAGTTTCCGCAGTTTCAGAAGAAGAATTCGATTCGAGAGGAAAGATTAAGCCTGAAAGTTAACGATCGACAGAGATTCAATAAAAAAATTAAATCCTTTTCAAAATATTGTTTGGTTTATCAAATTCATTTTGATTTGAGCGTCGATCAAACTGTCGTAACGAGTTCGGTCACTTAATTAAGGGTCATGGTGCTTACGGGAGAAGAGGAGCTTGTCGAGGCTCTCGTTGGGGACGTACTCGTAGACGAGTAGCATTTCGTCGCCATGGGTGCAGTAACCGTATAGGTCCACAATGTTCTTGTGCTGCACCCGCGACAGCAGCAGCGCCTCGTTCTGGAACTCCCTCGCCCCCTGCCGCGATCCCCTCCCCAGACGCTTCACCGCCACCATCCGCCCGTCCGCCAGTTGCCCCTGAGTCGAACACATCATGCGCGCTCAGTCTACGCCATCGATTATCAAAACCCCAATCCTCCAATTGGTCATCGTCTCTATAGATCGATCACTTTTTTTGTACTTTACCTTGAAGACGGGGCCGAACCCTCCTTCGCCGAGTTTCTCCTCGCGTCTAAAGTTGTGTGTAGCAGTCACCAGCGTCTCGTACCGGAACACCTTCTCCTCCTTCGCCGCGATTTTCTCCAAATCATCCTCCTCATTCGCCGCTGCAACAACCCCACAGCAACCTTAAGTACTACAAATCATGCTCAAAATTCTAGATCTATCGAGAAGAAGAAGACATAACTAACCTTTGTTTGTATATCCGAAAAGGGACCTCACGAGGCTACTAAAGAACTTCTTGCGTCTCATGGCCATCGACGGCGACGACGAATCAACGAAGGGATAGCGCCGGCGCCGGCGATCCACGACCCCACACCAATTCCAGGATTTGAGTTGCGAAATGAGGAAGACGGTGAGTTACGTCAACCCACAGACACCGATCGCAATTTCCTTCGCCCTTCTCTTCCCATTTTCATTTCATTTCATTCTTTTTTCGCTTTACATTTTTCAAACAGCAGACGCAGACGCGCCCTTGACGCAGCGTGAACGACGCATTCAGACCTGCTCCATGGATGATATCGGGTACAGTGGGGAATGTCAGCGGCGTTACGTGTCGCCTCACCAACCGCTAGGAAACCTGGCCGCACGCCACTTTTCCACACCCCATCCGGAAATGATCCCTCGATACGTAACGTACGCCGCTCGATGAATCAAACCTCGATAATGAGCTTTGACGTGGATGCCAATGACCATACCGCGTGTACTTGAACCGAATAAGTCGGTGGGATAATATCTTGCCTTCTCCCGGTTACGGTTAAATGTCATGAGATTATTCAATCTATTTTAAATATGATTATTAGATTTCAAATAGTTCTGAGTAAAATAGTCACAATGGAACTTACATTTGAAATTTTAAATAAATATAATATCATTTTACTAAATTCCATTCTAACATGGACCGCCATTCGTGGAAATGTATATAAAATCGACCACGTATTAAAATTTTAGAATGATTAAAAGCTCAATAAATTTAAGGCAATTTATCAAATCGTGTTGTCCCATGTAGAAAAATATCAAAATCACATAGATAAATTTTAAAATTACCAAATCACATATTTCTTTCCGGATTTACCCTCCGTTCATCCGCGTGCTCGTCCTGTGTTTGTCTGAACGAGCCATGCATGTTACCGTGAAGAAAATCATGACTTCGTTTGCATCATCGTAAAACGGCGAAGAAGAAAATCCGAACGAGTAAAAGCCAAAGGCGAAGGACGAAGGGTGAAGGGCGAAGGTAAGTACGACTGTGATTTCCAATGTTGATTGTGTTTCAGTCGGTGTGCACCACTCTGCTCCACGTCATTTTCCGACCACTGCAATGGTGCACCTTCTTCTTGAAAAGTTAATTCTAAAATCGCTCCAAATCTCCTAACCTTTCGTTTCTTTGTTTTCGATGGTCTATATCAGCCCTTTGGCAACTCCCTATACACAAAGCTTTAGGGACTCTGTAATTTCAAAACCCGATGTTAAGGTATAAAGTATTGTTTCGACGACTCTAAAACTCAAAGCATTTTAGAAAAATCCTAAAGTATCTTCTGTGGGATCAACCTATTTTTAATTTTCCCAGTCACAGCTTGGCGATATCTAAAATTTTATCTAGGACAAAGCTTTAACTTCTAATCAGCTCAATATGTATGTTTACTTTTACCAAATTATGAACGTAAATGTATTTTTCTTATCTATAGATTAACATGACTAATTGTTTTAACTCGTTTTGCAATTGGACTTTCGTGGTTTCTATTATTGTTTAGGTATTTTTAAATTTGTTACCTGTATTAATATTTTAAATAGTAATATAAAATACAGTTATGATTTAGAAGTTGTTGTTGGTGCAGGGGCACTAGATAATCGAACATAGATTTTGATTATGACAAAGGTTCAAAGTTAAGTTATTATTGTTATCTTATGTGTTGAGTTGAGTGTGCAGGAAATGATTTAAGCTATGCCAAGGTCAACGACACTTGGAGAATCTCAGGACGAGAAACTGTAGTAGTCGGGTGACACCAGGAGAAACTCGAGGAGTCGAGGAACCTCGATGGCGACCGAAAGCTAAGCGACAAGTCAGGAGGATCAGAGGTAAGCACCGAGTGCCGAGTGATGGTAAGGTCGTGTCCTCTGTACAGGGATGACTGTAGGCGGCAATCCAACTAAGACTTCCGGAGGAAGGTCCAGGTCGAGATCGGACGGTGAGGGACTGTCGATTTTATCATTCTGTGCTAACTCTGTGTTGCAGGTGAGTGATCAAGCTAGCAGTCGATTAAAGGCTATTAGCAGTCGACTGATCCTACCATCAATCGACTGCTGAGGGGAATCAGTCGACTGATGGTCAAGTTGATCATCTTCAAGAAAGTCAAAATAAGCTCCACCAAGAATGGGGGGATGAGGTGCTTTGACTAAGATCTGGATCTCAACGAATTAGGGCTCAAAGGGTTATAAAAGAAGAGGCTTTTCACCTCTTTAGATCATCTAATTGTGCTCCCAAAGTGCTCCAATAACGCCAAGCTTCAACGACAATGTTACGTCGCCGTAACACCGACATCACACCGAGCTTCCATCTTCTAAGTTGGTAGTTTTCATTTAATTGTTTTACTTTCTTGTATTCGAGCTTTCCATTGTAACGAGGAGAGGTAGGTTTGTTGCATCTTCCTCTATCTTATATTTTTGTAACCATCGTCTCTTACCTCCAACGACGAAGAGACTTTTAGTGGATTGCTCCATCGAATGCGTCCTAGGGTCGCGGGGCCTTGGATTAGCAACCTTTTGGTTGTAAACCAAGTAAAAATAAAAGGTGTCTCTTTACTTTTCCTTTATTTTTATTTCCGCTGCAATACTCGTGTATTCAACATATTGAAAAGAAAGTTTTTAAGTTCGCTATTCACCCCCTCTAATGACTCTTCGATCCAACAATTGGTATCAGAGTGAGGGCGCTCAGATTCGGTGCAACCACCGATCTAGCAAGTTTTTTTTTCTTTTCGTGTTTTTTCATTTCTTAATTTAATTCAAGTTTTTTTATCCCGCACTACTAATCTAAGACCAAGTCTTGGCAATTCGCGTGTTTTTTTGTGTGTTTTGTGTAAGGTTATTCAATGGCCCATCTCGAGGGGTATAGCACCGCCCGATCTCTGTTTTTTAACAAAGATGACTTCCATTATTGGAAGGGTTGGATGGAGTGCTACCTCAAGACCCAAGTTGAGATGTGGATAGTCATCCAAACCGGCTTCACTTTACCAACCAATGGAGATGGTGAGTTCTTGGACTGTGACAAGTAGACGAACGTCATGAAGCGACAAGTGGAGGCCGATGCAAAAGCTACACAAATCCTGCAGTGTGGCCTCTCCAAGGAAGAACTCAACCGTGTCGGCCCCTTCATCAGTGCAAATGACTTATGGAACAAGTTCATCAAGCTACATGAAGGGACGACCGACACAAAGGTATGCAAACGGGTCTTCCTTTTAAATAAATTATTTAATCTAAAAATACAGGACCACGAGACGGCGACGCAACTCCATGCAAGGATCTAGGACATAATGAATGATCTCCACTCAATTGGGAAAAAGGTGGAGAATCGAGACGTAATAAAATACGCGTTAAATACATTTCCTTGGGCCACTTTATGAGCATCTATGGTCGATGCCTACAAATTATCTAGAGACTTATAAAAAATTAGATTAGATGAGTTATTTTTAGAATTTGAGTTGCATGAGCAGTCTAACTCGGCCCCGGTCGAGAAAAGTGTTACATTGATTGCAGGTCAAAGGAGGAAGGAAAAAAGCAAGTCACCTCCCGAATAAGAAGAGTATGAATCGGAGGTCAACGATGAAATGGAGACCGAGCTAGTCAACTCAGTTCAGAAGATGATCAAGAGTAGAAGACGACTTATTAAGCAATCTAAGGAGAAGAGAACCGAGCAAAGCTCAAATTACAAGTGCTACGAATGCAACAAGAGGGGTCACATCAAATCCGAGTGTCCGAGGCTAAAGAACAAACAATCACAAACTAAGAAGGCTCTCAATGCAACTTGGGAGGAGTCCTTGGAGGAAGAAGATGAACTCAACAATCTAGCATTCATGGCCAAGCCAACCGAGTCCGAGACCTAATCTGAACTCGAGATAAACTATGAGTCCGAGATCGAGTCCAATTTCAGATCCGACAACGAGCTTCAATTCAAGACAAGTCACGGATCCGCATCTGGTTCAAAAGATTCAATCAAGGTAAGTCGGTCCATAATTGATGCTTTATATAAGAAGTTAGCTAAGTCTGAGTCCAAGGTCGAGTCCCTGGTTAAGAAGGTAAAACTCCTTAAGCAAGAGGCTATCCTAACCTCTTCAACTAGTCAAGTTCAAGAGGGAAACTCAACTCGAGTTAAAAAACTTGAGGAAGAGAATTCTTTTTTGAAAAGACAAGTTTAAGAGCTTAGGAAGTCATTGGAAATGTTTACTTTGGGGTCCAAGGGTCTAGACCTACTACTTGGATCACAAAGGGCCATGTACAATAAGGCCGGACTTGGATTTAGAACAACCACAACAAACAAATCGTATATGTCGATTGTTAATTGAAATAGACAAAAAGTCCAAGCATGGGTCCCTAGCTAAGACCTTTTTGAATTCACAAATAGAATCAACCAAGTATTGGGTTCCCAAGGACCAAATCCACTATGTGGAAAGACTGCATCGGTTCAATGGTCCAGGGGGAGCTAATACTAAACTTGTATGCTCTACTTCTTGATTTAGCTTTGCATGCTTAGTTACTTTTTGTTTTAATTTTTAGAACGGATAGATAAGATCAATAGTTAGTCAACCTTGATAACATAGTATCAAGACGCGGCGAGATGATAGTACGTTAGGGAAACGAGGTCTTGTGTATCCAAACTAGATAGGGCGTATCTAACTTGGTGCACTCGGCTAAGTTGAACTAGCTGAAGCTACCTCGCCACATTCTAAACTAGTTAGACCAGGAAGTAACCCTTATTGGAGGATCGTGGCCCGGCTAGAAGGGGGGTTGAATAGCCTAAATCGTGCTCGATGGAATTTGATCGTGTTCGTCTCTACAATTCTTATTAGCGCAGCGAAAATATGAAATACAATACAAATATGAAGATGAAAACACAATCGCATAAAATACGCAAGCGATATACGTGGTTTGGAACATTATGATTCTTACTCCACGGGGCGAGCTCAAACGAGCTCTAGTGATGCACACAACACTACTAAATCTCATTCTTGACAACACGTCAGAAGTGGAGAAACCTTGTACAATGATTACAAAAGAAATACAACGAAATACAAGAGAATACAAGACAATAAACAAAACAAGTAAAGAACACTTTACAACAATTGCTTTGAAATCTTTGCTTGTAGCTTGCTTTGGATTACTCTTGAAGATCTGGAATGCAGCAACAATTCCCCTCTAAAATCTCCCCAAAAATCGCTGTAGAAATTCTCCCCAAGCTCTTCCTTTTATGCTTGTCTCGAGCTAATTTCGTGCCTGACAGTCGACTACTCATGACCAACAGTCGACTGCTCCTATAGCCGTTGTGAGACAACGGCCTAATCCATGTTGGCATTTAGCCAACAGATACACCGTGATCGCCGCTTACCATCAATCGATCACGGCCTCAGAGCTGATCGATCTGGCCATCGAGCGCCTGCTTTCGTGATCCTTCATTATCAAATGATCACATCCATGATACGACTTCTAAAGCCATCACCGATCGCCTAATGTCCGATTGACTTCCGTGTCATTTCCTCGAGTTGAACACCTACGACTTTCACCACCAATCGATGTTAGTGCAATGTACTAAAATGATGTTTTGGTGTTTGACAAGGGTTTAAGCCAAGGTGATAATTATGTGTTCTCTCATGCGGTTGGTTGAGATATATTTTTAGGAAATTCCTTGTAGGTAGAGGACAAGGAGTCCTGGCAAGTGAAGACCCGGACGAGGAGTCCTGACAAGTGAAGACCCGGACGAGGAGTCCTGGCAAGTGAAGACCCGGACGAGGAGTCCTGACAAGTGAAGACCCGGACGAGGAATCCTGGCATGATGACCCAGACGAGGAGTCCTGGCATGAAGACCCAGACGAGGAGTCTTGGCACGAAGTCCTGGAAGCAATTCTTGGCACGGAAGACCTATGAACAGTGGTTCATAGGCATTAGGTAAAGGGTACAGGGTAGACCCCTTCTTAGGCATGGTTTCAGCTCTAGATGAGTTGAAACGGTCAAGGGTAAAGGCAGTAGTCGAGGCAGCACCTCGACTGATTACCTCATCAGTCGAGGCAGTGCCTCGACTAGAAACTGCTACCCTGGACGAGCTGCATGTTTTGAGTAGACTCATATCAGTCGAGGCAGCGCCTCAGCTGATGCTTGGTTCAACCGAACAGAAGCAAGGCACTGTTGACTGCAAGCTTGACTGGAGTAGCTTAACTTAACTGAAACTCATAAGCAGTCGAGGCGTCGCCTCAACTGTTGCTCTGTTTGGTTGAAACAGAAGCGAGGTAGGCTCGATTGAAGGCTCAACTAAAGCTTAATAGTTGAGGCGATGAACCATCGCCTTGACTAGACCTATGTTACAACGGACGAATAATTCAAATTAAGGTGGAAAACTTACCGTTAGGACTTTCATTAAATGCGAGTCGAAGCTCCAGTCGAGGGGACTCGACTACGCGGGCCGAAAGAGCCCTAATCGGGCTCGATTTAAAAGGTTTATACGACTGTTTTTCATAGCTCTCAATATTATTGCTCACAACAAACCAAAAAGTGATTCTCTAGCGATTTTTCTCTGATCCTTCGAGTTCTAAACATACTCAAAGGCAATCAAATATTTTGAAGAGAAGAAGCTCTATTTTATACTGCATATATTGTAAACTTTCTCTTCTCAATCTCTTTCAGTTGTAAGTTCTTGTGTAATCATTGTAAACCTGTATTAAGAGGTTTTTCCACCTTCGATGTGTCACCAAGAAGGAGAAGTATTATAGTGGTGGTGAACATCACTAGAGCCGACTAGGGCTCGACCGTGGAGTAGGAATTAGGATTCCGAACCACATAAATTCCTTGTGTTGTGCTTGTTGTGTGTTTTGTACTCATATTTATGTTTCCACTGCATACTAACAATTGTAGACAAGCACGACGAATTCAAGAGATGATCATTCGCTATTCATCCCCCCTTCTAGCGACGCCAATAGTCCAACAAGTGGTATCAGAGCATGGTACTCTTCTCCGGATTCACAACCACAAGAGCAAGCTTGAATGGCGATGCAAGAAGGCTATAACACAAGCATACCTCCCTTCTTCAATGGAACCAATTTTTAATATTGGCGAACCCGAATGGAGTGCTATCTCATGACTGAGATATGTTGGATCGAAGCGGATCGCTAGAGGGGGGGGGTGAATAGCGATAAAAACTTTTCTTTTAAATCGTTCGATAGACAATTAAACGCAGCGGAAATGTAAATAAAAACTAAATGAGACAAATAGTTTTTTTACTTGGTTCGTAGCCTTCGGCTACTACTCCAAGGCCCTAACGGTCCTAGACCGTGTACGGAAGGCAATTCACTAAAACACTCCTCCTCGTTGGAGGTAGGAGTTTTACGATTACAAAAGCCTTCGAAGCAAAAAGATAGAGAGACAAACCCTCTCTTCTATTAAAGTAAAATGCAACGAAAAGCCTCGATTAAAAAGAATTGCAATATTGAAAGCAATAACAAATTAAGATTATACCAACAACTAAACAAAAGAAACTTTAAGCTAGGGTTGTTGGCAGCACTTCGTTGTTGTAGAGTCGTCGGAGAGTTGCAGAATCTGGAGGCTTTTGAGCACTTAGAATTGAGGATGAAACCCTAGGTTTGGCCCTCCTTTTATAGCCTTTAAGCCCCTCAACGAATGGGTCTTCAACCAATCACAAATGGGCACAAAACTCCTTGAAAAATGGTGATAAAGCTTAACTCCTCGAGGCTGATTTTTGACCACCGGTTGAATCGCCGGTTGAATCGGGCGCCGGTTGAATCGGCGCCGCTGAACTGGCCGGTTGAACTGATGGCCAGATTTTTGACTACAATAAAGAGTTAGCTCAAAATATAAGTGGATTCGACTTGCCGTCCGATCTCAACATAGACCTTCCATGGGAAGTCTTGGCGGATCGTCCGCCAAGATCATCCGTAAAGAGGATACGACCTCACTTACGCCGCACACACGAGCTTACCTCGATACTTACGTGTCTCTTTTGCTTCCGCCTTCCACTCGATTCCTTGGCTCCCTCCGAAGTAACTCGAGTGTCGCTCGACCGACCATGCTTCCTCCGGGTGTCGCTAGCCTTCAACTCCAAAGATTGAGACTTTTCTCGCACTTGATTTAGCTCGTGAGATAACAATATAAGCTTAACTTTATATCGTTTGCTATAATCAAAACTTAGGTTCGACTTAGGTGCCCATTGCACCAACAATCTCCCCCTTTTTGATTTATGGCAAACCCACATACAAAGTTAAGACAAAAATAAGTATGAGATTATGCATGAATGAGTAGGAGTACATAAAAATTCTTTTCAAGTGCTCCCCTTGAGGAATCCTCCCTTGACCGAGGGTGAGTACTTGAGAAAGGGTTTTAACTCTCCCCTTGATATGTGCTACTAAGAAAAAGAATTAAATAATCAAATTACTTAATATTGGCCATAGTGTTTAAAATAAGTTTTAAGTTAAGAAACCAAATGATTTTTTAACCTTGGCCTTTGTTAAAAGTTAAATAAGTTTTCAAAACTTAAAGTTAACTTTTGGTTTAATTATGAAGTAAGAGTTAAGTTATCAAAAATTTTGACCCTTAACTTTGTCCTTTTCTCCTTTTTCTCCCCCTTTTGTCGTATATCGAAAAGAGTAAGGGGTGTGTGGAAAACAAAATAAATGTTAAATTTAAAGTCCAAGCATGTTCCACATTTTTATTTTTAAAAATAATATACTAAAAATAAGTTCATCTATAAAATGTTCGACTCATATTTGGCTTGATTGATATGAAGGATCAACCAGTCCTGGTCAGAGTCGGTATGATTATACTTCGTGGTTCATAGCGATGCACTAGCTCTACATCTGAAACCAGGAGTAAGGTCCTAACATCTCACGCCCATCTACGTGGCTAAGTACACAAACACATTAGTCCTATGTATTGTGAGATGTATTGACTCCTTAAATCTATAGGTGCATGATATCTAAGGTATGTCCTATGCTAGTTCCATGAAAAAAAAAGTAAGAAATAGTAGTAAGAAAATATAATTTGCAAGTTCCTATTCTATTATACACATGCCTAATCTTCGTCTCAAGAGACTAAATTCGGCTTCGGGTAGTGGTTTAGTAAATATGTCTGCTAGGTTAGACTTCGAGTCAACATATTCGAGTTGTATGGAGCCGTTGGCTACATGTTCTCGAATGAAATGGTGTTTTACCTCTATATGCTTTGTCCTTGAATGACATATAGGGTTCTTAGTTAGATTTATCGAACTTATGTTGTCTACAAAAATTTTAGTTTTGGTGAAGTCCAACCTAAAGTCTCGGAGAGTGTGCTTCATCCAAAGAAGCTGAGTTACACACTCACCCATCGCAACGTATTCAGCTTCGGTGGTAGATAAGGCAACACAATGTTGCTTCCTACTGCACCAACTCACTAGACTTGAGCCGAGTAGTTGACAACAACCACTCGTGCTCTTTCTATCGAGTTTACTACCGGCATAATCCAAATCGGAGTAGCCGATTAGTTCGAACTCCGTAGATCTAGGGTACCAAATACCAACGTTAAGTGTACCCTTAAGATATCTAAGGATACGCTTAACTAGGGTTAGGTGAGACTCCTTAGCACAAGTTTGAAACCTGGCGCACATACTTACTGCGAATAGGATGTCGGGTCGACTCGCAGTTAAGTATAGGAGACTTCCTATCGCGCTCCTATAGTACTTTAAGTCAATGGACTTACTTTCTAGGTCTTCTCCTATGTTAACATTAATCGCCATTGGGGTGTTTATTATCTTAGCGTCTTGCATTCCAAATCTTTTAATTAACTCCTTAGTGTATTTTTGTTGATATAGGTATATACCATCCTTAGTTTGTTTAATTTGTAGACCTAAAAAGAAACTTAACTACTACCAAGTTCATTTCAAACTCACTTTCCATGAGTGAAACGAACTCGTTAGTAATGAGTTAGAGGTTCCAAAATTATATCGTCACGTAAATTTGAGCTATGAATATTTCTTTACCTAAGGTTTTTACGAAGAGAGTTGGGTCAACTAAGCCTTGGTTAAACCCTTTTGACTTAAGATGGATTGAAAATCTCTCGTACCAAGCTCGAGGAGCTTGTTTAAGTCCATAGAGAGCTTTCTTAAGTTTTAGAACATGGTCGGGTTTATCTAGATTTTCGAACTCGGGGGGTTGGCTAACATAAACTTCTTCTTTAATGTATCCATTTAAGAATGCCGACTTAACATCCATTTGAAACAGCTTAAATCCTCGATGTGCGGCATAAGCTAGCAACATTCGAATGGATTCAAGTCTAGCTACTGGGGCATAGGTTTCGTCGTAATCTAAGCCTTCGACTTGACTAAACCCTTTGGCGACTAACCTAGCCTTGTTTCTAACTACTTCACCTTTATCATCAAGCTTATTTCGAAACACCCACCTTGTTCCAATTATCATTTTGTCTTTAGGTGGTGGTACTAATTCCCACACTTCATTCCTAGTAAATTGAGCTAGCTCTTCTTGCATTGCAATAATCCAATCGGGATCAAGAAGAGCTTGTTCAATTGATTTGGGTTCTATCTTTGAAATTAAGGAAATTTGACTAAGGTTCCTATAGGATGCTCTAGTTCGAACTCCTAGATTAGGATCTCCTATCACTTGATCGATAGGGTGGTTAGTCTGAATCCTAGATTGGGTTGGGTTTGTGTCACCTAATGCTTGATCAATGGGGTGACTTGGTTGAACATTAGTTTGGTTGGAGTCATCTATCACTTGATCAATAGAGTGACTTGGTTGACTTAGGTTAGGATTAACACTAAACCTGATCTCCGGATTAGAGTTAGGTCTAGTATGAATCGGCTCGCTAATTGGGGTTGCCGGGGGTTTTGTAGGTTCATGTCCTTCATCAAATACTACATTGATAGTCTCCTCGACTCTAAGGGTGTCGTGGTTATATACTCTATAAGCTCGACTTGTAGTCGAGTATCCTAGAAAGATTCCTTTATTGGTATTTGATGTAAATTTCCCTAGGTAATCCTTAGTGTTTAGGATATGTACCTTACACCCAAATACCCTAAAGTACTTGATGTTAGATATTTTATCGTGATAAATCTCGTATGAGGTCTTAAGGTGCCTCTTTACCATAAGGATTCTATTTTGGACATAGCATGTCGTACTCGCACTACGCCCAAAACCTATCGGGTAGGTCATATTCGATTCAACATGGTCCTAGCGGCTTCTTGTAGAGTTCGGTTTTTCCGCTCCACTAGGCCATTTGTTGAGGGTCCTAGGGCAAGAGAGAATTCATGGTGGTATCCGTTTAGGTTACAGAAGTCGGTGAACCTTTGATTTTCGAATTCACCACCATGATCGCTTCTAATTCTTTTAACCTTAAGGTTTTTTTGATTCTCGATTAATTTGAATAAATTGATTAATTGATATAGGGTATCATTTTTATGTTTGATGAACCTAACCCAGGTAAACCTGGAGTAGTCGTCAATTATGACTAAGCAATATTGACTTTTATTGAGTGACTTGCCTCCATGTGAATCGAATAGATCCATATGCAGGAGCTCAAGTACACTTGAGGTTCGTTCTTGGTTAGTTAACTTGTGTTGTGTCCTAGGTTGTTTTCCTTGTTGACAAGCATTACAGATTTTATTAACCAAATTGTTAAGGTTGGGTAAGCCTCGACTAGGCCACTCGACTCATCTTGTGGGCCGAGTCTTGGGTGCAGTGACCGTCGTGTTACAACCATGATTCCTCTTCCTGTGTCATAAGACATTTGGCTGAGGATTTGATTAAGTTAATTGTATAAATGTTATTTGTCCTAGTTCCTTTGAGTATTGTTTTAACTGTTTCATTTGTTTTAATTACACATTCATTTTCTAAAAATATGACCTTATAATTATTGTCACATAATTGGCTTACGCTAAGCAGGTTATATTCAAAATTCTCTACAAGTAATATATTTTTAATAACAAAATTCGAGTTAAGCTCGATATCACCTGATCCGATGATTTTGAGCTTGCCGTTATTCCTAAAGGCTACCGATCCTTGTCGTTTGAATCGAAGCTTCGCGAATTTGAGTTGATCCCTGGTCATGTGTCGAGTAATCACCGTTGTCTAACATCCATTGATCCTACACACAAGGTGGTTGGATTGGATGTTAGATTATTATATTTTTTTTAAAAAAAAATTGGTTGTAAGTTGTTAAACCTAGGTCATCTCACCGGAGTCTATATGATCAAGCATGTTATACTTATGTGTTCTTTGTGAGATGACTTCCAATTAAGTTGATTAAGTGCATTTATGTTTAAGTAATGTTAGATTTGGATTTGACCCTAGGCTTGTCAAGTTTACCTTTTCAAGATCATGGCTTCCAGGTCGTGGCGAGGCACAGGGGCCTTCTTTTATCGGATCATCGACCACTTCCTTAGACAAAGCCATTTTCAAGAAAATGATGACTTGACTCACCTAAAATTATTTCCTCGTCTAACTAGTTATTTTTGAAAAGAGGCTCCCCGAGGCTCAATCTTTTCGAAGGATTTTAGTTGATTATTTGAAAAGAGGCTCCCCGAGGCTCAATCTTTTCGAAGGCTTTTAGTTGGTTATTTGAAAAGAGGCTCCCCGAGGCTCAATCTTTTCAAAGGATTTTAGTTGGTTATTTACGTGTTCTAAGTGAGTTCACGAAAGAAAAAAAACAAAAATAAATCTAAGCATGCAATTTCTAAGTTAAAACACAAACATATTTTGTACTGGCTCCCCCTAGACCGTTGAATCGGTTCGGTCTATCCACATAGTGGATTTGGTCCTTGGGAACCCAGTACGAGTTGGATCCTAGAGTTGAAATCAAAGTGGTCTTAGGGACCCATACTTGGACACATTTTTTATGTCTACTTACGATTGACATATACGACTTATTGGTCGTGTTTGAGCTAAACCCTAGTCCGGCCTTGTTGTACACGGCCCTTTGCGATCCAAGTAGGAGGTCAAGTCCTTTGGATCCCAAAGTAAACCTTTCCAACGTATTCCTAAGATCTTTGACTTGACTTTTCAAGAGTGAGTTCTCAACTTCGAGTTTTTCAACCCGAGTTGAGTCCTTCTCTTGAACTCGACTAGTCGAAGAGGTTAGGGAGACCTCGTGTTTGAGGAGTTTAACTTCCTCAACCAGGGTCTCGACCTTGGACTCGGACTTAGCTAACTTCCTAGACAAAAACCTAACCGTATTATGTAAGTATTAAATAAGGTTGACTCACCTTAAGGGTATCTTTTGAACCGGATGATCCGTGGCTTGACTTGAAGGTAGCTTCATAGTCCGAGTCATCCTCGTGTTCGACTCAAGTTCGTGTTCGGTCCGTGTCGACTAATCGATTTCGCCATGAAGGCGTGGTCTTCGTCTTCTTGGATACGCTTCTTCCCATGTCGCATTGAGGGCCTTCTTGTGCTTAGGTGCTTGGTGGTTGAGCTTGGGGCACTCGGACTTTATATGTCCAAACCTGTTACACTCATAACACCTAATATTAGAACTTTTAGGCTTACCTTGGTTGGGTCGAGTTGTGGTTCGCTTTCGTCCCTTGGCTATCCTTCGAGCTAGGTTCATTAGTTCGGCAGTCAATTCCGGGTCAACTTCTTCTTCGGACTCATCTTCCTCCTCGGTTGGTGGTGGCTTGCTTGCGATTTTCTTCTTCTTTGAACCTGCAAACAAGGCTATACCCCTCTCGGGTTCCGAGTTGGACTGCTCATGTAATTCAAAATCCGAAAAGAGTTCATCTAATCTAAGTTTAGAAAGGTCCTTGGAGACCTTGTAGGCATCGACCATGGATGCCCACAAGGTAGTCCTCGGAAAAGAGTTTAGAACATACCTTATAAGGTCGCGGTTTTTGACCTTTTGCCCGATTGCGTGTAGGTTGTTGACTATGTCTTGGACACGGGCGTGGAGTTGCGTCGCGGACTCGTGTTCCTGCATTTTTAGTGTGTACAATTTATTGAACAACAAATCACGTTTGCAAACCTTAGCTTGATCCGATCCTTCATGTAACTCGATCAACTTTGTCCAAAGGTCCTTTGCGCTAATGAAGGAGCCGACGCGATTTAACTCCTCCTTGGACAAGCCGCATTGGAGGATTTGTGTTGCCTTGGCATTGGCTTCGACTTGTCATTTTGTCGCAATGATCCATTGATCATAATCCAAGGAGTCACCCACTTCATTAGTCGGAAGTGTGAAACCCATTTGGATTATGATCCACATCTCGATTTGGATTTTGAGAAAGCATTCCATCCGACCCTTCCAATAACGGAAGTCATCTCCATTGTAAAACGGAGGTCGGACGGTGCTAAAACCCTTGAGATGGGCCATTAGAACAAAAGACAAAAAGGGACGAAGACGAAGAAACTAGCAACGATAAAAACACAAAACAAGGTACCAAGACTCGCGTCTTGGATTAGTAGTGCGGGAGTAAATTTAACAAAGCGAAATAAATCAGAAATAAAAGAAAAATAAAACTGTGAAAAATGGCTAGATTGGTGGTTTCACCAAATCTTAGCAACCCCCGGCTCTGATACCAATTGTTGGATCGAAGCGGATCGCTAGAGGGGGGGTGAATAGCGATAAAAACTTTTCTTTTAAATCGTTCGATAGACAATTAAACTCAGCGGAAATGTAAATAAAAACTAAATGAGACAAATAATTTTTTTACTTGGTTCGTATCCTTCGGCTACTACTCCAAGGCCCTAACGGTCCTAGACCGTGTACGGAGGGCAATTCACTAAAACACTCCTCCTCGTTGGAGGTAGGAGTTTTACGATTACAAAAGCCTTCGAAGCAAAAAGATAGAGAGACAAACCCTCTCTTCTATTAAAGTAAAATGCAACGAAAAGCCTCGATTAAAAAGAATTGCAATATTGAAAGCAATAACAAATTAAGATTATACCAACAACTAAACAAAAGAAACTTTAAGCTAGGGTTGTTGGCAGCACTTCGTTGTTGTAGAGTCGTCGGAGAGTTGCAGCGTAACGGAGGCTTTTGAGCACTTAGAATTGAGGATGAAACCCTAGGTTTGGCCTTCCTTTTATAGCCTTTAAGCCCCTCAACGAATGGGTCTTCAACCAATCACAAATGGGCACAAAACTCCTTGAAAAATGGTGATAAAGCTTAACTCCTCGAGGCTGATTTTTGACCACCGGTTGAACTGGCCGGTTGAACTGGCACCGGTTGAACTGGTGCCGGTTGAACTGGCCGGTTGAACTGATGGCCAGGATTTTTGACTACAATAAAGAGTTAGCTCAAAATATAAGTGGATTCGACGGCCACTTGCCGTCCGATCTCAACATAGACCTTCCATGGGAAGTCTTGGGTCGGATCGTCGCCTAAGATCATCCCCGTAAAGAGGATACGACCTCACTTACGCTCGCACACACGAGCTTACCTCGATACTTACGTGTCTCTTTTGCTTCCGGCCTTCCACTCGATTCCTTCGGCTCCCTCCGAAGTAACTCGAGTGTCGCCCGACCACCGCGGCTTCCTCCGGGTGTCGCTAGCCTTCAACTCCAGCATTGAGACTTTTCTGCACACTTGATTTAGCTCGTGAGATAACAATATAAGCTTAACTTTATATCGTTTGCTATAATCAAAACTTAGGTTCGACTTAGGTGCCCACTGCACCAACAATCTCCCCCTTTTTGATTTATGGCAAACCCACATACAAAGTTAAGACAAAAATAAGTATGAGATTATGCATGAATGAGTAGGAGTACATAAAAATTCTTTTTCAAGTGCTCCCCCTTGAGGAATCCTCCCCCTTGACCGAGGGTGAGTACTTGAGAAAGGGTTTTAACTCTCCCCCTTGATATGTGCTACTAAGAAAAAGAATTAAGTAACCGAAATTACTTAATATTGGCCATAGTGTTTAAAATAAGTTTTAAGTTAAGAAACCAAATGATTTCTTAACCTTGGCCTTTAAAAGTTAAATAAGTTTTCAAAACTTAAAGTTAACTTTTGGTTTAATTATGAAGTAAGAGTTAAGTTATCAAAAAAATTTTTTGACCCCTTAACTTTTGTCCTTTTTCTCCCCCTTTTGCCGTATATCGAAAAGAGTAAGGGGTGTGTGGAAAACAAAATAAATGTTAAATTTAAAGTCCAAGCATGTTCCACATTTTTATTTTTAAAAATAATATACTAAAAATAAGTTCATCTATAAAATATTCGACTCATATTTGGCTTGATTGATATGAAGGATCAACCAGTCCTGGTCAGAGTCGGTATGATTATACTTCGTGGTTCATAGCGATGCACTAGCTCTACATCTGAAACCAGGAGTAAGGTCCTAACATCTCACGCCCATCTACGTGGCTAAGTACACAAACACATTAGTCCTATGTGTTGTGAGATGTATTGGCTCCTTAAATCTATAGGTGCATGATATCTAAGGTATGTCCTATGCTAGTTCCATGAAAAAAAAAGTAAGAAATAGTAGTAAGAAAATATAATTTGCAAGTTCCTATTCTATTATACACATGCCTAATCTTCGTCTCAAGAGACTAAATTCGGCTTCGGGTAGTGGTTTAGTAAATATGTCTGCTAGGTTAGACTTCGAGTCAACATATTCGAGTTGTATGGAGCCGTTGGCTACATGTTCTCGAATGAAATGGTGTTTTACCTCTATATGCTTTGTCCTTGAATGACATATAGGGTTCTTAGTTAGATTTATCGAACTTATGTTGTCTACAAAATTTTTAGTTTTGGTGAAGTCCAACCTAAAGTCTCGGAGAGTGTGCTTCATCCAAAGAAGCTGAGTTACACACTCACCCATCGCAACGTATTCAGCTTCGGTGGTAGATAAGGCAACAAAATGTTGTTTCCTACTGCACCAACTCACTAGACTTGAGCCGAGTAGTTGACAACAACCACTCGTGCTCTTTCTATCGAGTTTACTACCGGCATAATCCAAATCGGAGTAGCCGATTAGTTCGAACTCCGTAGATCTAGGGTACCAAATACCAACGTTAAGTGTACCCTTAAGATATCTAAGGATACGCTTAACTAGGGTTAGGTGAGACTCCTTAGCACAGGTTTGAAACCTGGCGCACATACTTACTGCGAATAGGATGTCGGGTCGACTCGCAGTTAAGTATAGGAGACTTCCTATCGCGCTCCTATAGTACTTTAAGTCAATGGACTTACTTTCTAGGTCTTCTCCTATGTTAACATTAATCGCCATTGGGGTGTTTATTATCTTAGCGTCTTGCATTCCAAATCTTTTAATTAACTCCTTAGTGTATTTTTGTTGATATAGGTATATACCATCCTTAGTTTGTTTAATTTGTAGACCTAAAAAGAAACTTAACTCGCCTACCAAGTTCATTTCAAACTCACTTTCCATGAGTGAAACGAACTCGTTTAGTAAGGCTGAGTTAGAGGTTCCAAAAATTATATCGTTTATGTAAATTTGAGCTATGAATATTTCTTTACCTAAGGTTTTTACGAAGAGAGTTGGGTCAACTAAGCCTTGGTTAAACCCTTTTGACTTAAGATGGATTGAAAATCTCTCGTACCAAGCTCGAGGAGCTTGTTTAAGTCCATAGAGAGCTTTCTTAAGTTTTAGAACATGGTCGGGTTTATCTAGATTTTCGAACTCGGGGGGTTGGCTAACATAAACTTCTTCTTTAATGTATCCATTTAAGAATGCCGACTTAACATCCATTTGAAACAGCTTAAATCCTCGATGTGCGGCATAAGCTAGCAACATTCGAATGGATTCGAGTCTAGCTACTGGGGCATAGGTTTCGTCGTAATCTAAGCCTTCGACTTGACTAAACCCTTTGGCGACTAACCTAGCCTTGTTTCTAACTACTTCACCTTTATCATCAAGCTTATTTCGAAACACCCACCTTGTTCTAATTATCGTTTTGTCTTTAGGTGGTGGTACTAATTCCCACACTTCATTCCTAGTAAATTGAGCTAGCTCTTCTTGCATTGCAATAATCCAATCGGGATCAAGAAGAGCTTGTTCAATTGATTTGGGTTCTATCTTTGAAATTAAGGAAATTTGACTAAGGTTCCTATAGGATGCTCTAGTTCGAACTCCTAGATTAGGATCTCCTATCACTTGATCGATAGGGTGGTTAGTCTGAATCCTAGATTGGGTTGGGTTTGTGTCACCTAATGCTTGATCAATGGGGTGACTTGGTTGAACATTAGTTTGGTTGGAGTCATCTATCACTTGATCAATAGAGTGACTTGGTTGACTTAGGTTAGGATTAACACTAAACCTGATCTCCGGATTAGAGTTAGGTCTAGTATGAATCGGCTCGCTAATTGGGGTTGCCGGGGGTTTTGTAGGTTCATGTCCTTCATCAAATACTACATTGATAGTCTCCTCGACTCTAAGGGTGTTGTGGTTATATACTCTATAAGCTCGACTTGTAGTCGAGTATCCTAGAAAGATTCCGGTTGTGGTCTTGGATGTAAATTTCCCTAGGTAATCCTTAGTGTTTAGGATATGTACCTTACACCCAAATACCCTAAAGTACTTGATGTTAGGTATTTTATCGTGATAAATCTCGTATGAGGTCTTAAGGTGCCTCTTTACCATAAGGATTCTATTTTGGACATAGCATGTCGTACTCACGGCTTCTGCCCAAAACCTATCGGGTAGGTCATATTCGTTCAACATGGTCCTAGCGGCTTCTTGTAGAGTTCGGTTTTTCCGCTCCACTAGGCCATTTTGTTGAGGGGTCCTAGGGCAAGAGAATTCATGGTGGTATCCGTTTAGGTTACAGAAGTCGGTGAACCTTTGATTTTCGAATTCACCACCATGATCGCTTCTAATTCTTTTAACCTTAAGGTTTTTTTGATTCTCGATTAATTTGAATAAATTGATTAATTGATATAGGGTATCATTTTTATGTTTGATGAACCTAACCCAGGTAAACCTGGAGTAGTCGTCAATTATGACTAAGCAATATTGACTTTTATTGAGTGACTTGCCTCCATGTGAATCGAATAGATCCATATGCAGGAGCTCAAGTACACTTGAGGTTCGTTCTTGGTTAGTTAACTTGTGTTGTGTCCTAGGTTGTTTTCCTTGTTGACAAGCATTACAGATTTTATTAACCAAATTGTTAAGGTTGGGTAAGCCTCTGACTAGGCCACTCTGACTCATCTTGTGGACGAGTCTTGGGTGCGAGTGACCGAGTCGTCGGTGCCACAACCATGATTCCTCTTCCTGTGTCATAAGACATTTGGCTGAGGATTTGATTAAGTTAATTGTATAAATGTTATTTGTCCTAGTTCCTTTGAGTATTGTTTTAACTGTTTCATTTGTTTTAATTACACATTCATTTTCTAAAAATATGACCTTATAATTATTGTCACATAATTGGCTTACGCTAAGCAGGTTATATTCAAAATTCTCTACAAGTAATACATTTTTAATAACAAAATTCGAGTTAAGCTCGATATCACCTGATCCGATGATTTTGAGCTTGCCGTTATTCCTAAAGGCTACCGATCCTTGTCGTTTGAATCGAAGCTTCGCGAATTTGAGTTGATCCCCGGTCATGTGTCGGGAGCAACCGCTATCTAACATCCATTGATCCTACACACAAGGTGGTTGGATTGGATGTTAGATTATTATATTTTTTTTAAAAAAAAATTGGTTGTAAGTTGTTAAACCTAGGTCATCTCACCGGAGTCTATATGATCAAGCATGTTATACTTATGTGTTCTTTGTGAGATGACTTCCAATTAAGTTGATTAAGTGCATTTATGTTTAAGTAATGTTAGATTTGGATTTGACCCTAGGCTTGTCAAGTTTACCTTTTCAAGATCATGGCTTCCAGGTCGTGGCGGGCATAGACCACTTCCTTAGACAAAGCCATTTTCAAGAAAATGATGACTTGACTCACCTAAAATTATTTCCTCGTCTAACTAGTTATTTTTGAAAAGAGGCTCCCCGAGGCTCAATCTTTTCGAAGGATTTTAGTTGATTATTTGAAAAGAGGCTCCCCGAGGCTCAATCTTTTCGAAGGATTTTAGTTGATTATTTGAAAAGAGACTCCCCGAGGCTCAATCTTTTCGAAGGATTTTAGTTGGTTATTTACGTGTTCTAAGTGAGTTCACGAAAGGAAAAAAAAAAAAAATCTAAGCATGCAATTTCTAAGTTAAAACACAAACATATTTTGTACTGGCTCCCCCTAGACCGTTGAATCGGTTCGGTCTATCCACATAGTGGATTTGGTCCTTGGGAACCCAGTACGAGTTGGATCCTAGAGTTGAAATCAAAGTGGTCTTAGGGACCCATACTTGGACACATTTTTTATGTCTACTTACGATTGACATATACGACTTATTGGTCGTGTTTGAGCTAAACCCTAGTCCGGCCTTGTTGTACACGGCCCTTTGCGATCCAAGTAGGAGGTCAAGTCCTTTGGATCCCAAAGTAAACCTTTCCAACGTATTCCTAAGATCTTCGACTTGACTTTTCAAGAGTGAGTTCTCAACTTCGAGTTTTTCAACCCGAGTTGAGTCCTTCTCTTGAACTCGACTAGTCGAAGAGGTTAGGGAGACCTCGTGTT
Source organism: Wurfbainia villosa (assembly GCA_025175895.1). Lineage (NCBI taxonomy): Eukaryota > Viridiplantae > Streptophyta > Magnoliopsida > Zingiberales > Zingiberaceae > Wurfbainia > Wurfbainia villosa. Next base: position 18,413,854 of record CM046004.1, on the reverse strand, counting down.
TAAGGAGTTTAACTTCCTCAACCAGGGTCTCGACCTTGGACTCGGACTTAGCTAACTTCCTAGACAAAAACCTAACCGTATTATGTAAAGTATTAAATAAGGTTCGACTCACCTTAAGGGTATCTTTTGAACCGGATGCGTATCCGTGGCTTGACTTGAAGGTAGCTTCGTAGTCCGAGTCATCCTCAAGTTCTGACTCAAGTTCGGTCTCCGTGTCGGACTCAATCGATTTCGCCATGAAGACGTGGTCTTCATCTTCTTCGGATGACGCTTCTTCCCATGTCGCATTGAGGGCCTTCTTGTGCTTAGGTGCTTGGTGGTTGAGCTTGGGGCACTCGGACTTTATATGTCCAAACCTGTTACACTCATAACACCTAATATTAGAACTTTTAGGCTTACCTTGGTTGGGTCGAGTTGTGGTTCGCTTTCGTCCCTTGGCTATCCTTCGAGCTAGGTTCATTAGTTCGGCAGTCAAGTCCGGGTCAACTTCTTCTTCGGACTCATCTTCCTCCTCGGTTGGTGGTGGCTTGCTTGCGATTTTCTTCTTCTTTGAACCTGCAAACAAGGCTATACCCCTCTCGGGTTCCGAGTTGGACTGCTCATGTAATTCAAAATCCGAAAAGAGTTCATCTAATCTAAGTTTAGAAAGGTCCTTGGAGACCTTGTAGGCATCGACCATGGATGCCCACAAGGTAGTCCTCGGAAAAGAGTTTAGAACATACCTTATAAGGTCGCGGTTTTCGACCTTTTGCCCGATTGCGTGTAGGTTGTTGACTATGTCTTGGACACGGGCGTGGAGTTGTGTCGCGGACTCGTGTTCCTGCATTTTTAGTGTGTACAATTTATTGAACAACAAATCACGCAAAACCTTAGCTTGATCCGATCCTTCGTGTAACTCGATCAGCTTTGTCCAAAGGTCCTTTGCGCTAATGAAGGAGCCGACGCGATTTAACTCCTCCTTGGACAAGCCGCATTGGAGGATTTGTGTTGCCTTGGCATCGGCTTCGACTTGTCATTTTGTCGCAATGGTCCATTGATCATAATCCAAGGAGTCACCCACTTCATTAGTCGGAAGTGTGAAACCCGTTTGGATTATGATCCACATCTCGATTTGGATTTTGAGAAAGCATTCCATCCGACCCTTCCAATAACGGAAGTCATCTCCATTGTAAAACGGAGGTCGGACGGTGCTAAAACCCTTGAGATGGGCCATTAGAACAAAAGACAAAAAGGGACGAAGACGAAGAAACTAGCAACGATAAAAACACAAAACAAGGTACCAAGACTCGCGTCTTGGATTAGTAGTGCGGGAGTAAATTTAACAAAGCGAAATAAATCAGAAATAAAAGAAAAATAAAACTGTGAAAAATGGCTAGATTGGTAGTTTCACCAAATCTTAGCAACCCCCGGCTCTGATACCAATTGTTGGATCGAAGCGGATCGCTAGAGGGGGGGGGGGTGAATAGCGATAAAAACTTTTCTTTTAAATCGTTCGATAGACAATTAAACTCAGCGGAAATGTAAATAAAAACTAAATGAGACAAATAATTTTTTTACTTTGTTCATATCCTTCGGCTACTACTCCAAGGCCCTAACGGTCCTAGACCGTGTACGGAGGGCAATTCACTAAAACACTCCTCCTCGTTGGAGGTAGGAGTTTTACGATTACAAAAGCCTTCGAAGCAAAAAGATAGAGAGACAAACCCTCTCTTCTATTAAAGTAAAATGCAACGAAAAGCCTCGATTAAAAAGAATTGCAATATTGAAAGCAATAACAAATTAAGATTATACCAACAACTAAACAAAAGAAACTTTAAGCTAGGGTTGTTGGCAGCACTTCGTTGTTGTAGAGTCGTCAGAGAGTTGCAGCGTAACGGAGGCTTTTGAGCACTTAGAATTGAGAATGAAACCCTAGGTTTGGCCCTCCTTTTATAGCCTTTAAGCCCCTCAACGAATGGGTCTTCAACCAATCACAAATGGGCACAAAACTCCTTGAAAAATGGTGATAGGCGCCCGAACCGGGCGCCGCTGAATCGGGCGCCGGTTGAACTAGCCGGTTGAACTGATGGCCAGGATTTTTGACTATAATAAAGAGTTAGCTCAAAATATAAGTGGATTCGATGGCCACTTGACGTCCGATCTCAACATAGACCTTCCATGGGAAGTCTTGGGTCGGATCGTCGCCTAAGATCATCCCCGTAAAGAGGATACGACCTCACTTACGCTCGCACACACGAGCTTACCTCGATACTTACGTGTCACTTTTGCTTCTGGCCTTCCACTCGATTCCTTCGGCTCCCTCCGAAGTAACTCGAGTGTCGCCCGACCACCGCGGCTTCCTCCGGGTGTCGCTAGCCTTCAACTCCAGCATTGAGACTTTTCTGCACACTTGATTTATCTCGTGAGATAACAATATAAGCTTAACTTTATATCGTTTGCTATAATCAAAACTTAGGTTCGACTTAGGTGCCCACTGCACCAACAAGATAGATATGTGGTTCTCTGTGACTGAAGGTGTCACACCATCGATGGACGCAGAGGGTAGGATACTCGAATCTGTACAGTGGACTGCAGAACAAAGACGCAAAGCGCAAGCAAATGCCAAGGCCACCATAACTCTGCAATGTGTCTTGGCGAAGAACCAACTCAACATAATTGGTCCGTTCAACTGCGTGCGAGAGCTCTGGAACAAACTGATAGAACTCAATGAAGGCACAAGGGACTCAAGAATAGCGAAATGAGACGTCTACATGAACCAGATGCAAAATTTCGCTATGAGGGACGACGAGATTGTTGGTGAACTTCACGGAAGGTTCAAGGAGCTGCTAAATGGTTTGCATTTGGTTGGAGAAGACTTAGAAAACCGAGACATAATCAGGTATGTTCTAAAATTCTTTCCCCGAAATGCTTTGTGGTCATCTATAGTAGATGCCTACAAAGTATCAAGGGATTTATCTACAGTAAAATTAGATGAACTATTTTGTGAAATGGAACTGCATGAGCAAGCTAATAAGGGTCCAAAAGAGAAAGGTATTGCATTTATTGCATGTGAGCAATACAAGGAGGAAAAGGCAAGGAGAACAAGAAAAAGGAGAAGAAGAGGGAGTCATCTTCATCCTCACCCGAGACAAGCAGCAATTGCGATGATGAATCCTCATCCAACGAGATAGCTAATTTTGTGAGGAGAATGATGAGGAAAAGTAGAAAATACAACAAGAAGGATGTGAAGAAAATATTTGCAAACAAGAAGAAGGGTAAGACATCACATAAATACAGAGGAAAATTTGATGTCATTTGTTTTGAATGTAATAGGAAGGGGCACATTAAAAGTGTGTGTCCTAACCTCACAAAGAAAGAGGACAAGCCTAGGAAGAAGAAGGCATTGAGGGCAACATGGGATGAGTCTTCTTCCAGCTCCTCAGAGGACGAAGACAAGGCAAAAAGGACCAAGCATACTGCGCTAATGGCCTTTAACAATTCAGAGTTAGAGGGAGATGAAAGTCAGATAGGAACCTTACCGGAAGACACATCATCATCATCTGATGATGAGGTAACATCTCTTGAATTAGATAAGTTATATGAAGCAATAGCATGTTTAACTAATGCCTTGAGTAGATCTAAAAATAAGGTTAAAGTACTGAAATATGAGGTGGAGGAACTTAGAAACCTTAATTCAATTTCTGCAGAAAATAGGACTAATACTTCTCAAGTTAAAGAACTTAGAGAAGAGAACAATTCCTTGAGAGCACAAGTTGATGATCTCAAGTGCACACTTGAGAAATTCACAACAAGCTCTCAAACCCTTAACATGATCCTAGATGCCCAAAGGGTAGTCTATAACAAAGCTGGAATAGGGTATAAACCGAAACAAAAAGAATTTAGTTTCATGTCTTTAGTTAATAGAACTTATTGTGTTAAAACTAAAGTACCTAAAGCATGGATTCCTAAACAATATGTTGTGAATGCTAATGGATCCAAAATATGGGTTCCAAAAGATCTTGTATTTCGTGTTTGAATAGGTATCGGTTGAGGGGGAGTGTCCGATGATATGGGTTGTGGATAGCGGATGCTCCAAGCATATGACCAGGGATTCTTCAAAGTTTGCTTCAATTAAAAACAGATAAAGGTATTGTTTCTTTTGGTAATAGTGGTAAACTAAAAGTCATAGGAGTAGGAAATATTATTATTTTTGAACAATTTAGGATTAAGAATGTCCTGCTAGTCAAAGGAATGACTTTTAATTTATTGAGTGTTAGTCAATTATGTGATGAAGGATATAGAGTAGAATTTTATTCAACTCAATGCTTAATTAAACATAATGAATCCAACACTATCATGTTAGTAGGGACTAGGAAGGAAAATATCTATCAAGTTCAATTTAGTAGTGCTACTAACATGCATGTGAAGTGTTTTTTTTCCAAAGAAGATGACTCATGGGTATGACATCGAAGACTTGCACACGTCAACATGAAGAATATTAAGAGGTTGGCCAAGGAAGAGCTTGTGCGAGGACTACCATTGCTCAAGTACGAAAAGGACAAATTATGTGATGCGTGTCAAAAAGGTAAATAAATAAAAGCATCACACAAAAGCAAAAATGCTGTAAGTATGTCAAGTGCTTTAGATTTATTGCATATGGATTCGTTTGATAGTAGCTCAACTAAATCCTTGAATGGTAGTAGATATTGCTTGGTAGTAGTAGATGACTATACTAGATATACATGGACTTTCTTTCTCAAACAAAAGGATCAAACGTTAGAAATTTTTATTTCCTTTTGTAGAAAATTTGAGAATGAGAAAAATGCAACAATTAAAACAATTAGAAGCGATCATGGAGGAGAATTTGAAAACATGAGGTTTAAGGATTTTTGTTTAGAAAAAGGATACAAACATGAATTTTCCACTCCTAGGACACCACAATAAAATGGTGTGGTAGAAAGGAAGAATAGAGTCTTACAAGAAGCTGCGAGGAGCATGCTAAATGAGTATGCTCTTCCTAGTTACTTGTGGGCTGAGGCGATTAATACTGCATGCTATGTTTAAAATAGAGTTTTGATACATAAATTCTTAGGAAAAATGCTTCATGAACTATGGTTTGAAAAACCACTAACAGTCAAACACCTTAGGGTATTTGGTTGCAAGGTGTTTATTTTAAACACTAAGGATCATCTAGAAAAATTCACCGCAAAAGCAGACGAAGGTGTCCTTTTAGGATACTCTCTCACTAGTAAGACTTATCGAGTTTATAACAAAAGAAAGAATCTGGTTGAGGAATCGTCAAATGTAGTTTTTGAAGAATGTAAAGAGAAAATTGACTCTAAGGATAAGAGCGATGAAGTTGAGTTCGAACTCAAGAGATTGAGTTTGAATGAGAACACTAATGTAGGGGGAGTTAAATCTGACTCCGATAATTAAAAACCTAGGTCAGATGGGTCATCACTTGAGCTTGTGCCAAATTGTGAGGTTTAAGAAACATCTCAAGTACCAAGATCCACTAGAATGGTTTCTAGTCATCCCCTAGACCAAGTTGTTGGAGACATCCATCATGGGATGAGGACTAGATCATTCTTTAGGAATGAAGTGAATCAAGTAGCATTAATATCTGAAATTGAACCAAAAGTAATTGATGAAGCTTTGCTTGATCCGGACTGGATTATAGCAATGCAAGATGAATTGGGGCAATTTGAGAGAAGTCAAGTTTGGGATTTAGTCCCCAGACCTGATCAAGCTACCATAATAGGGACAAAATGGGTATTTAAAAATAAAATGAATGATAAGGGAGAAATAGTTAGAAATAAAGTTAGGTTAGTTGCTAAAGGGTACAATCAAGTTGAGGGACTTGATTATGATGAAACTTATGCACCCGTAGCTAGATTAGAATCCATAAGACTTATGCTAGCATTTGCAGCATATAAAGGCTTCAAATTATATCAAATGGATATGAAGTCATCATTTTTGAACGGTTTTATAAAGGAGAAAGTCTATGTTGAACAATCGTCGGGATTTGAAAATTCTGCATTTCCAAATCATGTGTATAAGCTTAAGAAGGCTCTTTACGGGCTAAAACAAGCACCTCGTGCTTGGTACGAAAGGTTGTCAACTTTTCTAGTTGAGAGGGGTTTTAGAAGAGGTCAAATTGATCCTACACTATTTCTGAAAAGAAATGGTGAAGATATATTTGTAGCTCAAATTTATGTTGATGACATAATTTGTGGCTCAAACAATAGGGATTACCTTAATGAATTCATAAAACACATGGATAATGAGTTTGAGATGAGTCTAGTAGGAGAATTGACATTTTTTCTTGGACTGCAAATCAAACAAACCAAAGAAGGAATTCATGTCTATCAATCAAAATATGCCATAGAATTGCTAAAAAGATTCAACATGGAAAATGTTAAGGAGGTTTTCACTCCAATGGCACAAAACACTCATTTAGATAGTGATGTAGATGGAAAACCAATTGATTTAAAGATTTATAGGAGTGTCATAGGTAGTCTTTTAAACCTTACAACAAGTAGACCTGATATAGTATTTGCTGTAGGTATGTGTGCGTGATATCAATCGTGTGCGAAAGAGTCTCATTGGGTTGCCGTTAAAAGAATTATGAGATATCTTAAAGCAACCATAACAGTTGGATTGTGGTATCCCCGAACTGAGTCTTTTGATTTAGTGGGCTATACTGATTCAGATTATGCAGGATGCAAACTAAATAGGAAAAGCACTACCGGGGGCTGTCAATTCCTAGGTTCAGCATTAGTTAGTTGGTCATGTCGTAAGCAACATTGTGTCGCTCTCTCCATGACTGAAGCTGATTACATAGCCCTGGGAGAGAGTGTATCGCAATTGTTATGGATGACTCACACCTTGGAAGATTATGGGTTTTCATATAAGAACGTGCAATTGCTTTGTGACAATATTAGCACGATAAATTTAACGAAAAACCCAGTCCATCATTCCAGAACGAAACACATTGAAGTGAGACATCACTTCATTAGGGATCATGTAGCAAGAGGAGATATTATACTTAATTATGTTGAGTCTAAGGCTAATCTTGCTGATATTTTCACAAAACCTCTTCCATAAAATGAATTTAGTTATTTAAGAAGAGAGTTAGGAATGTGTGCCGCTGAGTAAAAACTCTCTGTGATCATAAGGACTAATTCATAAGTACAAGAGAAATGGGAAAATGATTTTGAAATGCCTTGGGAGAACATCTCACATAAACCTTAGGAATAACTATGTTTGTGTATTGTTAGATAGGGGTGAGATGTTAGGAACAACCTATTTACTCAAAATGCTTGTTATGATGCATCAACTTAAGTAATGAGGTTGAAAATAACACAAATAATTAAGTTGACCAATTATGGGGAAGACCAATACATGATTCATGTGTTTTTGGTTCTAATATCATAATTGGACATTCCAACCAAGTCAAATTGGTTGGACATCCTAAACAATGATAAAACTCAACTAAAACATCAAAAATATGTTAGAAATTGCCTATTAAGTGTATTGACACTTGTAAAATGATTTAGAGACTTAAATACAATGAATTTAGAACTTAAAATACCTAAAAAAATGAAATTTCAGATTAACAGTCGAGACATTTCAGTATTTGCCTCGATTGCTAGCTGTTGCGGGCAAACATAATCGAGGCGCACTTGACCAGCGCCTCGACTAGCACCTATTGGTAGCAGCCGTTAGCGAACAGGCACACTTGACCAGCACCTCGACTATCTATCCGAACGAAAGCACAGAAGCGAGGTGCACTCAACCAATGCCTCGACTGATTTATCAGTTAAGGCATTCAAATTATCGCCTCGACTGCTCGACTCGGGATTATATAAGGAAACCCATTTTTTGCCTCTCCCAGACCTGATTTTCACCTCGACTATTTTCCTTCGCGATTTCGCTCCCATCGCCTTTGTTGTCGCTGCTAAACTCTCCGGCCAAGTTCGACGACGACTAAACCCTAGACTACCTCCCTCGCACCCACACTAACCTAGAGTAAGTCCTCTAGCTTCTCCTTCCTTTTCTTGGTCAAGACCTAACCCTAATCGCCGGTTCTCCACAACTAGGGTTCGCCGGACTTTTCCTCTCACCTGAGAAATCACTCTCGCCCGGAGATCCTATCGTCTCTAAGGTCTCTTCGGCCCTAATCTTCTTGAACAACATCCAATGGTGCCAAAGTATAGATCTCTACCTCTTCTTCCTGTTTTCGTGTTTAGCAGTTAACTGTGTTCACTAATCATCTTTTGATCTCTATCATTCATCATACCGCATCATATTGCATTCATCACTTTGGGCATAATTTTTGCATCATTAGGCAAAAACGAAAAGTAGTTGAGAGTAGTAGGATGGAAACATCTAGGGAGAAACCATCTACGAACTCCCGATTTCCTTCCGAATGTCATCAACATTCATTCATGAACCATAAATTCCAGTTGATGCCTACTTGCTCACTAGATAGGGAGTTCTTCTCCTCACATGCTCAAAATGTCATAGGTGTAATCGATTTTTATAGGCTTAGTAAATTAGTCTACTGTGATCATGATATTAATGTAGACTTAGTTACTGAGTTCTATAACAATCTACAACCTATAGGCGATAGGATCATCTATAAAAGTAGGGTAGCTAGGAGGGATATCTCATTCACTCTTGATATTATTAGGGCATTCCTAGATTGTAGAGAGTCGGAGTCAACTCTTGAATGTTATCCGAGCATTCTAGAACCTGTTGAGGGATACTCCATCAATGCCATTCATGAGTATTTCTTTAGAAAACCATGACAACCTGGCCTTAACCTATTTTCGGCCATGGCATTAGCTGCCCCCGATAATGTCCTATATAAGGTCATCGTAGTTTGCATCCTTTCCATTGTCACTCGGGGACAAGCTAAAGTCAGACCACATCATTTACTCACCCTACATCTCCTAAAGAATCGTCTAGACTTTAATGTTGCATTAAACATCTTTCATTGCATCGTCTACTTCATAGTTCCTGTCCAAAAGAAAATTTACATGCCTTTTGGACATATCATCACCTTTTGGCTAGAATCCATAGGTATCAACATAAGCAGGGGCAAAGTTAAGCAAATGACGAACTTCAATTTCACGAAATGGCAAAATTTTTCATTGGCCGACATGTCTCAAGTACACAAGAGCGTTGAGTGGGCCGATGGACACTAGGCTGGTGAGAGGTGGGATATGGGAGCAGAAGAAGAAGAAGAAGAAGAAGAAGAAGAAGAAGAAGAAGCACCTCTAGCTCTAGCTGAGGAGCTATATTCTTCCATATCTGAGTAGCTAGAGAACCTGCGCAGCGATTATGCTGAGTTCGTGAAGTCAGTTGATACAAAATATGAGGAGCTCAGTATGACGATTGATACTAGATTCGAGGAGCTTCAGACCATGATAGATACGTGATTTTCAGAAGTTTCTGCCCAACATCAGGAGATTCTCAATCTCCTATGTTCCTTGGCGACTGATTCATCGGGTCCATCGTCGCCGACTGTGTAGTTTTGGCAAGTCTTGTGTGTGTATCAAACTTTTAGAATTCTGGAAAACTCTCTAAATGATTGTTTAAAAATTTAGTGAAACTGATGAATATTGGATATTGAATGTTGAATGTTTGTTTCACTGATTAATATGAGTTTGATAGTTCTTTTTTCATTGTCTATGCGTGTTTATATGTTGTTAACAGGTTTTATCACAACTATTTTTAGAGGAAATTCTGCCGATTTTTTTGGTTTTCTATGCCTTTCAATATATATGCACAATCGATATCTACTTTGTTGAAATACATTGTTGGTGCATTGGATAACTAAGGGTAATAATTCAGGGGAGGATACTATAGATTGCTCTTTTTGCGTGTTTGCCAAAGGGGGAGAGATAAGTGGGTGGAGTTTAAGTTGAAGGTGGGATCTTAAACCTTTAGATTCTGGAGTTTAAGTTGAAGGTGGGATCTTAAACCTTTAGATTCTAGAAGTTTTAAAATTCATTGCAAATCTATATCTAATTTGAGAATAACATGAATTGCAAATTTCGTTCATGTCAAATGTATTGCAAATCTATATCTCATTTGAAATGACATGAAAATCTTATTGCACATCTTGATTTAATGATTCTTGATTTGATGATTTGATGAACTTTTGAAATTCTGTACAATTCTGAAAATGTTATATTGTGCTATAATTGCATCATCTAAACTTAAACCATGTTGTCAAATATCAAAAAGGGGGAGATTGTTGGTGCAGTCAAACCCAAAATGATGTTTTGGTGTTTGACAAGGATTTAAGCCAAGGTGATAATTATGTGTTATCTCACGCGGTTGGTTGAGATGTATTTTCATGAAATTCCTTGTAGGTAGAGGACAAGGAGTCCTAGTAAGTGAAGACCCGGACAAGGAGTCCTGACAAGTGAAGACTCGGACGAGGAGTCCTGGCAAGTGAAGACCCGGACGAGGAGTTCTGGCATGAAGACCCGGACGAGGAGTCCTGGCATGAAGACCCAGACGAGGAGTCTTGGCACGAAGTCTGGGAAGCGATTCTTGGCACGGAAGACCTATGAACAATGGTTCACAGGCATTAGGTAAAGGGTACAGGGTAGACCCCTTCTTAGGCATGGTTTCAACTCTAGACGAGTTGAAACGGTCAAGGGTCAATGCAGTAGTCGAGGCAGCACCTCGATTAATTACCTCATCAGTCGAGGCGGTGCCTCGACTGGAAACTGCTACCCTGGATGAGCTGCATGTTCTGAGCAGACTCATATCAGTCGAGGTAGCGCCTCGACTGATGCTTGGTTCAACCGAACAGAGGAAAGGCACTGTCGACTGCAAGCTCGACTGGAGTAGCTTAACTTAAGCTGAAACTCATAAGCAATTGAGGCGCCACCTCGACTGTTGCTCTGTTCAGTTGAAACAAAAACGAGGTAGGCTCGACTGAAGGCTCAACGAAAGCTTACCAGTCGAGGTGATGAACCATCGCCTCGACTGGACCTATGTTACAACGGATGAATAATTCAAATTAAGGTGGAAAACTTATCATTGGAACTTTCATTAAATGCGAGTCGAAGCTCCAGTCAAGGCGCCAATCGAGGCGACTCGACTGCGTGGGCCGAAAAAGCCTTAATCTGGCTCTATTTAAAAGGCTTATACGACTGTTTTTCATAGCTCTCGATATTATTTCTCATGACAAACCAAAAAGAGATTCTCTAGCATTTTTTCTCTGATCCTCCGAGTTCTAAACATACTCAAAGGCAATCAAAGATTTTGAAGAGAAGAAGCTCTATTTTATACTACATAAGCTGTAATATTTCTCTTCTCAATCTCTTTCAGTTGTAAGTTCTTGTGTAATCATTATAAACCTGTATTAAGAGGTTTCTCCACCTCCGGTGTGTCACCAAGAAGGAGAAGTATTATAGTGGTGGTGAGCATCACTAGAGCCAACTAGGGATCGACCGTGGAGTAGGAACTAGGGTTCCAAACCACGTAAATTCCTTGTGTTATGCTTGTTGTGTGTTTTGTACTCGTATTTGTGTTTCCGCTGCATACTAACAATTGTAGACAAGCACGACGAATTCAAGAGACTATCATTCTCTATTCATCCCCCCTTCTAGCAACACCAATGGTCCAACATGGGACATACCACCAGTCGACTGTTGTCAGGTAAAACCTCAAACACAAGTTGTTTGAGCATCCGACCATCGGGTAAAACCTCAAACAACATGTTTAAGCATCCAACACTTGACCTCAGTCACTTGGCCAAGTTCACCTCATCCATGAGGTTTAACCCAAGACACTCTTAGCTTAGACCTAAGCCTTCTAGCCACCTCTACTAGCTTCACGCCTATCGGATCTCTCCAAGTCGTCCATGACTTATTCATCAATGCACGGATCCCTCCAAGTCATCCATGACTTGTTCATCCATACGCTAGCCTCCAGGTGCTTCCTTCGGCTATTGTCATGCTCTCGATGTCTACACCGCCAAGGTACATATGGACTTACGCTCCCAAGACTATCGCTTGGCCTTATGCCGCCAAACCACCCCTTGGACTTCCCAAATGTCAAGTACCCATAACATGGACTTTCACTGTCAATGCTACACACTTGGACTTACCTGACCAAGGCTACACACTTGGACTTCCCATTATCAATGCCAACCCATGTTGGACTTTCACCGTCAAGACTACACACTTGGACTTACGTGGCCAAGGCTACTCACTTGGACTTCCCTTGCCAACTCCATGTTGGATTTCCAATGCCAAGCCCCATGCTTGGACTTTCACCGCCAATGCTACACACTTGGACTTACGTGGCCAAGGCTACACACTTGGTCTTTCCATGACAATCACATGTCATATGTTTTGTCTAACATCAAAATACTGCTCGAGCCAAACTCGAGTCCGGTCAATCATGACCTGGGCCGATTGCACCAACAATCTCCTCCTTTTTGATGTTTGACAAAACCCCAAACACCTTTGAGATAGGTGCCCTAACTCAAGTCTATCAATTATCCCCAATTGGCAATTCTCACCTTTGAGAATTCCAACTAACCCCAATTGGTCATTTCTCCCCCTTTTTGACATACATCAAAAAGGTCCTCCCTAAGGGTGTCAATGTCTCACATCCCAATGAGATCTTACAATCTCTCCCTTGGTTCAAAAACACATCCAGGATGCCTTCACTCTCCCTAGTGATAAGTCTCATATCACTTAAGAGAGGCAATCCCCCAATTCTCCTCCCATGAGGAGAAACACATCCATCATTCCAAGATGGATAACCTCCCCCTAAAGGCTTGCTCATCCTTTACCATTGCACCAATAATGTCCTTGGAGAGTCCCTAAGCCAATAGGAACACTAAACAATCGAAATTAAGGAAAAAGATTCAACATTGAACTCTCACCTCCCTTAAAATTTGATACACACCCTACACACTTCTTCTAATCCATATCCAATGGATTTTCACCCTTTCTAATACTCTCCAAAAAATATTCTAAGGTTAGGAGCAGTTAGGGAACCTAGACATAGTTGAACATGGGCCTAACAAACTTTGTTTATCCAAAATCAACTACATCAAAAGCTCACATTGACGCTACTGAATGTCATCCATGAGTAATCGATTTCAGACTGTGCAAAAATCAAGTTTCAAAACCAAATTTTAAAAATTCATAAGTAAAAGTATATATATTGAAAAATCTTAAAAATTCATACATACATTACTTATAATAAACATTATGGGTGAAAAATATTTGAAAAATAAAATACCCACAAACTAGTGAGATTGACACAAAGTTCAAAACCATTAAAATTTTCAATAATTAACCCTACTTTGTATCACCTCATTCAATGGTGATTGCTATCAAAAAATAGACTTCACCAAGGTTTTTCAAAATGATTTTGAAATGATTTTAAAACTTTAAATTTATTTTCCTAAACATCTCACTTATATCTAAGTGTATGAAACACATACAAGTCAAGTGTTCTAGTGAGATGTGAGTTTTGGTTATTTAGGCTCTCATGCATTTTTCTAGGTAACACTATTTGATTCCCTTATGCATGAGACTTCAAATCATGTCATTATCCTTAACTCAATTTTATTTAATGCATGAATGATGATTATGACATAAATGATAACATGAATAAGCATGTGCCAATAATCATGATGTCATGACATGTGATATAAACTTAAGCATAACATGACATTTAGCTAACCCTAAGTATTATCATGACATTTTATATGATAAAAATAAATATGATGTCATTACATGGCAAGGCAAATAAATCATGACAAATATAAAATAATAAAGTATAAACTACCTAAGTGTTAAGCCCAAATTGTCATTTCTAAGATTAAATCCATTTTGCCTTAATACTAATTATCCTCCTAATGTGCCAAAAATCCAAAATGGTACACCACGACTTCTAAGACCTAGTTGTGCCAATTTAATCAATTTTTAACTTCTCAAAGCACATTGACACATCCTAAAGTGTCAGCTCTACCATGGTTAGGTTAACTACCTATCCACTTAGGGTTGATACACCTTAACCCATTTAGCGTGAATCGATCACGCTCCTAGGAACCCAACACTACAAAAAAACTATTTTTTGGCAACGAAATTTAGCAACGAATTATTTTTGTTGCAAATCTGCAACAAATATAGCGACGAATTTTAGGTTTCATCGCAAAATTGTAACGAAATAAATTTTAGGCAATTTAGATTTAAAAATAAATTGCTAGAATTTCTCGCAACAATTATGAATTCGTTGCACATATATTGCGACAATTTATTTTTTCACGCCAATTCATGACGGAAATAATTTTCGCCCCGAGCCCGCGCCCCACCCGAGGTCGGCCGCCGCTAGGTCGACCGACGCCGACACAAGACCGACCGACGCCCATGAGGTCGGCGGCACCAATGAGTCACGGCGGCCCTCGTCCAAGATCGCCTGGCGAAGCGAGCGGCCAGGCTTCACCCGGCCGCCGGCCACGCCTGGCCACGGCCGCTTATTCGCCACGCTAGCTTGCCACCCTTGTCCCCGGTTCTAAGGGTCCGCAGCCTGGCCACGGCCACCTGCTAGCCGGCCGGGCCTCTCGCGCCGGCGCGCCGCCTTCCTGCCAACATGAAGTCTCGCTGGCTGTCCGACACTTCCAGAGCACCGCCTCGCCACGGCCGCGAGCTGGTGAGCGCCGGTGTTCGATAGCTTCCGATAGCCGTGACGCTGACCACGCGGCAGCCGGCCGGCCAATGTTCGAGATCGCGACTACCGCGCGAGCCACGCAGCCGTCGGTAGGCACTAGTTAGGTCTCTGTCCAAGAGGTCCGGCAGTCGCCGCCAGGTAGCTGCCGACAGCCACCAATCGCCGGCTCGGAGACGCCCGCAGCCACCAGTGGTATAATTTTTTTTCCCTATATTTAACTCCATAACTACAGAAGCTTTATGCTGCTATCCTACTTATTCTGTAACTATATATAGTTAACTGTAAAATACAGAAGATTTAAGCTGCTAATTTTCCATAGAGATACAAATACCAAATAATGCTAAGTACTAAGTTGGAAGAAATATTTTATGATTTTGTTTAGTCACATATAGGAAGTTATGTGATAAAACAAGCAGTTTATAAGGCTTAGATGAGCAAATCATGCACATCTACCTGAGTAATTACAAGCATCTTAAAGTCAGTGGTGGTGGAGGAGCTAGTGTTTAAGGCTTATATTAGTATTAACTTGTGGTGATACATTTTGAGCCACGCTTGGACCTCGTGTGTCAATGACATCTCATTTCATGACGATTGTTATACATCTACAACAATAATTTGACCTAAATGGCATAATTGCAATGAGTATCTTTCATGTTCAATAAATTTGATTAGTTTGTTGTCACTGCTTGCTTAGATGAGAGAATTGACCGATTAACAAAACTCCTAGACCTATGTTAATAATAACTCTCTCATCTAAGCTTATAAAGCTTCTCTATATTATTAGCCCACAATTCACAATTTGGCACTAAATTTAGGGTGTCACAATCACCCCCATTTTAAGTCTTGATGTCCTCGTTAAGACCGAAACCCCAACACATAATTTGAACCATTCCTAATCAGTAGAATGTGAGGCCCAATGGTAGCCACACTATCCCACATGCAACCATCTCTAACACCACACAATGCCTTGGATTGTGTTCATTTGTGATATTAATTATCACAATCAACTTAAGTTGTTTAACATTTCAGGCTTAAACATCCCAAAATGTTTAAACCTAAATTAACAGTAAGCTTTCTATACAACTGTTGTCTTTTTTGGGTTATGTTTAAAGATTGTTAAACATAGTGAATTCATATGTGAACTAACTGTATATTTGTATTATTGTAATTTCTAGGAGTTTATATTAATATAATTGATTGAAAATGCATATAATACGTGAAAGGAGTTGGATGTATAATAGAATTTACCTCAACGCTCGGGTTTAATCGATGAATTTATGAGTGGGTTGCAAGAGTTTTTAAATTTTGCAGCTAGTAATGTTGAGTTTATGGATGGTAATCGATAAGGTGTCCATGCAAAGTGTCACAATGGTATATTTTACCGTCTAGCAAAGTTTCAGAGCATCTTTGTAGATTTGGATTCGTTGCAAATTACTATAACTGGACATGTCATGGTGAACCATTTATATCTGATGAAGTTTATGATAGGCACAACACACAAGTCTCTAGGGATCAAAGTGATTATAATCAATTAAATCCATATCAGAGGATGATATATGATGTAGGGGCCCAATTTGATTCCCCAATCACAAGGTGCAACTTCAAGTTGTCCTCCAACAATGAGCAAATGTTTACTAATGCACATCACCCCCTTGGAAAGTGCAAGTAACGATATCGGTCAGAATATGAATAATGAAGCATATCTCGAATTTGAGGAGGTGTTGAGTCTTTGCAGATGCACCTTTATGGGTGGTTGTGAGACTACACTAAACTATCGTTCACCATGAGAATGTTGAATGTCAGGCGAGCATAATGTATGCGAAGAGTGTTTTAATAATTTTGTTCAAGCTTTTGAAGAGGCATTGTACATGATCATATCTTGCCAATGATTTGTACAGTATGAAAAAATTGATGAAAGAATTAGGTCTCGGTGGAAAGAATTGATGTGTGCGAGAGATGGTTGTATGTTATATTGGGGAGATGATGCGGATGTGGATGTTTGTAAATTCTGTAATCAAGATAGGTACAAGAGCACTAGTAGGAGGTAGCAACGGCGTAAATCATATAGTCGATTGTTTTATTTGCCTTTAACTCCTAGGTTACAAAGGCTTTATGCATCAAAGACAAGCTGAACACATGACTTGGCATGCGAATCATCGAGCGAAGAGGGACTAATGTGTCATCCATCGATGCACGAGGCGTGGAAAAATTTTGATAGAACATATCTGATTTTGCGAAGGAGACTCAAATATTAGGTTAGGTCTCTGTCTTGTGGATTGCTCCATTTGGTAAATCAGAAGACACTATTCTTGTTGGCGATTATATTAACTCCGTATAATCTTCCGCTTTGGGATGTGCATGAAAACACCGTATATGTTTTTAACATTGGTTGTGCACAGCCCAAAAATCAAGAAGAAGTTAATAGATGTTTATATGCAACCATTGATTGCGAGCTAAAACAACTATGGGATGAAGGTTTTCCTACATACGACGTTCATACTAATCGGATGTTTGTAATGAAGGTGCTCTTCTTTGGACCATAAATGACTTTCCTACATGGTATGCTATCGTGTTAGTATCTGCAGGATCTTAGGATGCCCAATATGTATGGAGGAAGATCAAAGTCGATTAGATTGAAGCATGGTAAGAAGCGAGTTATTTTGATTGTCATCAGACAATTTTACCACTAAATCATAATTTCAGAAGGAATAAAGATGAATTCACTAGGAATCGAATTGAAAGAACATCTCCGCCATTGAGATTGACAGGTCAAGATATTTGGTACAGAGTTCTTCACTTTCCATCTGTTATTGAAGAGCCACATGGTACAACTTATGAATATGGAACCAACCATAAATGGACCAAACGAAGTATATTTTGGGAGTTACCGTATTGGTTTAGTAATTTGATTCATCATAATCTCGATGTTATGCATATTGAGAAGAATATTTTTGATAATCTGATAAATACAGTGATGGATATCACCGGAAAAACAAAAGATAATCTGAATGCAAGAAAAGATATGCGACTCATTTGTAAATGACCCACCCTTGATGTTGATGAAAATAGTAGAGGACCAAAACCAAAGGCAGTTTATACATTGAATAAGGAACAGAGACGTGTTGTTTGTGAATGGTTGAAGTCATTGAGATTTCCTGATGGGTATGTTTCTAATCTTGGGAGATGTGTCGATATGAAGGAATGCAAATTGATGGGTTTGAAAAGCCATGATTGTCATATATTCATGGAAAGACTAATTCCTATTGCCTTTAAAGAACTCTTACCGAATTTTGTCTGGGGTGCCATTACAGAGTTAAGTATTTTTCTTCATGATATATGCTCAACAGATTTGGGATATTCAAACATGGAGAAGTTAGAGAGAGATATTCCAATCATTTTGTGCAATTTAGAAAGGATTTTTCTGCCTGCCTTTTTTGATTCAATGGAACATCTTTTGGTTCACTTGCCATATGAGGCCAAAGTTGGAGGACCAGTTCATTATCGATGGATGTATCCTTTTGAAAGGTATAATTCGCATATTCTATACTTCGTTAATATTGCATAAAAATGTTTAATTTTTTTATATATTCATTTCTAATACAATTTGTTATATTACAATCAGATTCTTATATCATTTGAAGAAAAAAGTGAAAAATAAGGCACATGTTGAAGCCTCTATTGTGAATGCATATATTGTGGAGGAAGTAACAACTTTTGCATCATATTATTTTGAGCCTCACGTTCAGACCAAAAGACGGAAATCCGGAAGGAATGATGAAGGTCCTGTCGATCCCAATTTGAATTCATTCTCAATTTTTAATTATCTTGGTCGACCAAGTGGACCGTGTAAGCAACGATACTTAACTGATCAAGAATGGCGGGCAGCCCAGACATATGTTTTACTTAATTGTCCAGAAGTATCACCATATTTCGAGTTAGTATATATTTCCTATTTCTTCGTCAAGTGTTAATTTGTTTATGTTATAATATAATTTTTTATTATAGGATTTTCCAAAACTTATATTCTGAAATCCCGACACGTGACTTTGATCACTTCTGCGATCAGGAATTTGCACCATGGTTCAAATCATATGTAAGCAGTTTTAATTACCTCATTTTTTTTACACATATCTTAACTTTTAAATAAATATCATTTTCATTTGAGTATAGGTTTATGCTAATCAAACTCACGTTCAGCAAGAATTGCTAATCCATCTATCATGGGGTCCAAAAGCAATATTTTATAAACGGATATAATTTCCACACTCAAGAATATGGAAATGGAAAGAGTACAATGAATAGTGGAGTATGTGTTCAGTCTTCCAATGATGGAGGTGCAAGCAATGAATTTTATGGTTTGCTGGATGAAATTATAGAGATTGATTATCCTGGTCCAGAAATGCGAGTTATCTTATTTATGTGTCGATTTGACCGTCGACGAGGGATGAAGGTGCATCCACAGTATAATTTGGTTGAAATAAATCATAAAAGATTTTATAAGAGATATGAACCATTTATTTTGGCACAACAAGCGATTCAAATTTTCTATGCTCCATATCCTAGTTTGGCGTGACAAAAATGAATGGTGGGTTTTGTAAAACAAAAGCACGGAAAAAATTGAAGAGCTGGAAAGACATTGCATATCAACAAGACAAAGTTACAAATATGTTTCATGAGGAATATATAATTCCAGCGTTACGAGATCCCGAGTAGTGATAAAGCGTGGATGCTGGCCAGAAATTGATGATAATGATGAGGAGGAGGAGGAGGAGGAGGAGGGGGCGAGGAGGAAGAGGAGGAGGAGACCGAGGATGAGGATACTCAAGAGGATGAGGAAGATGATAATCAGCACTATGAAATATGACGTCAAGTGAAAGTTTTATTATATATAATTTTAGTTTTAAACTATAATTTTACAAATTTTCTTAGCTCAATTATTTGTTTATATAATGTCTCATTGTTAAATTTATATCTTTTGTCTCTGTATGTTGTGTATATTTTGTTTTTATAGGTTATCAGTGGTGAAATCATCGTAGCTTAGCGCAGTCGCAGTCTCTCATATCTTCATTATGCATATTGTAAGTTTTTCATATTCTTCATTAAGCATAAAAGTTTTATTTTCTTTATTCTAATTTTGTTTTTGGTTGATAGTTTCGACGTGGTGGACAGAGATGACAGAGTACTAGTAGTGGCCAGACTGATCCACCGCCTGCCAACACTATACCTACTTGCCCTCCTGATCTGCCTGGACCTTCACATGATCAGTCGCCAGTACCATCTCATTTGCCGGCACGACCTTCCCATTCTGATTCACCTGTACCCGCCAGACACTCCTCTACTGAGAACATCGAAAGTCGACCATATATATTTCCGATTGGAGATTCGTAAGTAATATAAGTATTATAATTTTTAAACTATCTTAATTATTTATTCAATTTTTTTTCACTTTATCGTAGGTTTGAAAATTCTGTACCTGTTATTCGCGAGATCAATAAAATCGTGAATAACTATTGGAGAGGAGACTCTTTGTCATACTCAAGCACGCCAGGACCTACAAAAGAATTATGGTGGTGCGAGTTTCAGGTATAATTGATTCATTTTATATATTAAATAAGTGATTATATAAATAATTGTTTTTTTTCCATCTCAGCGGAGATTTATTTGGGACCCTACTCAAGACTTGGAAGTTAAAAGAATTTTTAAAAAAAAATGTGGCGATCATATCCGGCATGTATTGAGTCATGCCAAATCTACTGGAAAAAAACCCGCCTGTGTCACGTCAGAAAATTGGAGTAAAATCTCCAATTATTGGCAATCTGATGAGAGCAAAAAAAGAAGTCAACAGAATAATTAAATCAAGCATGTAATTCTGGAGACTTATCTCGCAAATATATGCAGGAGGATCTATAAATATCGAGGAGCATTCACGTAGATTGGTAATTTTTAAATTCTACAATTAGTTTTTAAATATATTTCAGATTATTATTTTATTTCTAACATTCTTATATTTAGTCTAAGGAATTGGGAAAGGAGCCGAAATTTATAGATACTTTCGTTCGCACTTTCCAAAAAAAAGATAAGACTTGGAGTGGAGATAGAGCTCGAGCAATTAAGGTTTGAATTAATCTTTAAACTTACTTTATAACTTTAATTATGTTAGTTATGTAAATGCTCTGATTAAAATTTTAATTTTGTGTAGGAGAGATATGATCAGTTATCCTCATCTCAGAGAATTTCAGGAGATGACGGTGATACTGAGGGATCTGAGCCATCTGTTAGTAATAATTTAGATTTATGGCTTGAGGCGAGTGGAGGATCAAAAGGGGGAAGGATATTAGGTATGGGTTCTCTGAGAAGAATGCATAATGCTCCTCGTAGATCTATTTCTTCTACTCCACCAGCAGTAGCGGCACAGATACATAACTTAACTGAGGAGGTTAGCAATTTGAAGGGCATAATACATGAAAGAGATCAGCAAATTCTAGAAATACAACAACAAAACTCACAAAGGGATCAAGAAATGATAGAAATGCGACGACAACAAGCCTTTCTTATGCGGCGATTTGATAATTTAGTTCTGGTCCAAGTCATATTCCTACGTGTCATGAAGATGATGGTGGCGTAGATGATGATATTGTATGCATGTTTTTAATTAGTACTTTTAAAATTTTTTAGTTTATTGACTTTGTTTATTTTGCTTTAAACAGGAATGATCGATGAAGTTAATCCTTATGGCGGTTGAATATGCACATCATTGTAAGTCTTTGCATATTTATTTTAGTTATTATATAGTTTTTTAATGTATGATACTTTTTGTTTGTTTCTTTTCTAATGCAGGTAGAAAAATGTCGGCGATTGCTTACCGGATTCTCTTTTCTTTTTTCTTTCCCATGTGTTTAGATCTTTTGTAGACATTGTTATTTGGATATCAGAACTATGTTGATGTTTGAAATGTTGTAGGATATAACTTTTTATTTGGAATGTTGTATTGTTCTTAACTGATTGTGTTGCTTTGTATTTATTTGGATATGATTGAATATTATTTTGTTGTATTGAATGTGTGTGTGTTTTGTTAGTATTGAATGTATTTATTTGGATATTAGAACTTATTGTGTTTTGTTGTGTGTGTGTGAAAATTTGTATATACGATAGAATATCGAAACGGATGAAATCTGTTAAAAAAAATTTTATTTAGCGACAAATTTAGCGACAAAAATACAAATTCGTTGCTAAATTCTGAGAAATCATGATGAATTTTATGACGAATTAAATTTTCGTAAATTAGCGATTTAATTTAGCAACGAATCCAACTCATGATAAATTTTGCAACGAATTTTGCGAAAATTAAATTTGTCGAAATTTTGCAACGAAAAAGAACTCATCACAAAATAATTTTATGCTTTAAATTTACGATTTAATTTCTATCAGTCACAAATTTACCAACGAATTTCTTATTTCGTCGTAAAAATTACCAACGAAAAAATTAATTCGTCGTAAAATATGTTTTTTTGCGAAGAATTTTGCGACGAAATTTGCGACGAATTTGTATCAGTCGCCAATTTACCAACGAATTTCTTATTTCTTCGTGAAAATTACCAACGAAAAAAATAATTCGTCGCAAATTTGCGACGAATTTTTAATTCGTCGCAACCTTTTGCGACGAAAATTGCGACAAATTTTTGAAATCTTGGTAACTTCTGCAACAAAATTAGCGATGAAATTTTAAATTCGTCCCTAATTTTCGTCGCTAAAATTCATCGCAAAAATTCGTCGCTAATTTTGTCGCTATTATTTGCGACGCTTTATTCGCAACAAAAATATTTTTGTCTCAAAATTCGTCACTAATTTATTTTCCAACGATTTTTTTTTAAAATTCGTCGCTAATGACTGTTTTTTTTGTAGTGCAATACCTATTGGAGCTCCTTGGGTTAACAAGGTATTCACTAGAGATAACTTCCCTAGATACCTTCCTAATGACCCTTTTTGGCTTTGAAGCCTTAGTCATTTGGGTCTTTTCTAGGTCAACTCTAGGGGTAACTCCTCTTGTAACATTCTTAGTAGCTACCTTAGATTTTCTTGAATTTTTAGCCACTAGGCACACACCATGGTTAATCTTAAGGATGACTTCCCTATTAACCTTGGTTTTCCTAGACCTAGATATTGTTCCATAATCGAATGGAACATTGTGATAGGACTTAGGTTTGTGACCCAAATCTTTCTTGCCCTTGAACAGTTCTTGTCTCCTAGGTCTTAGATTTTAATCATTATACCCCTTAAATGAATTTGTCATTTTTGCTAGGGTCTTTTCCAATTTTTCAAGTCTTGACCTCAAAGCTTGATTTTCCAATTCTAATTTTCCCAATTTTGATTTTTCATCGATCTTTTGGGAATGACTCTTTTTCTTAGGCATGTGTCTACCCTTCTTAGAGTTAATGCCTAAATTTTCTTCTATCCTCCTAATACTCTCCTTAGGTAAAATGAGTCTAGAGTTATTAGTTTTAGATTTGTCCTTAGATAAATTAACATGCTTAGCACCTAAATAATAAAATCTATTATTTTTATTAGCATGCTTTTCATTAACAATTGCAAGAGTACTAAAAACATGCTTTTTAACCCTAGAACTAGAAGGTGCATTAAGATATACCTTAGGGTTTGCTTTGGAAGCTCTCCCTACTTGTGTATCTCCTTCATGCATTGTCTTCTTCCCCCTAGGGAATTGACTTCGGTAGTGTTCCTGTTGATTACACTTGAAGCACACAATGTGCTCTTTGCTTTTCCTAGTGAGGACTCCGACATCCTTTGACTTGTCCTTGACTTTTGGTGTTGGTGCTTTCCCTTTAGCCAATTTTGGGCATTTGCTCTTGTAATGCCTGGCTTCCCAACACTCAAAGAATATAATGTGTTTTTTTATTTTTAATTAACATGCTTGATTACCTAGGTCGGTAGAGGCGATATGGGAGGTTTCTTCACTTCTTCTAGAGGTAGATGTTTCTTCCACTTCTTTTACCTCTTCTACCAATCCAGATGTTGAGCATCTCTCAACTTCCGAGTCCTCACTTCTAGATGTGGAGGTTTCCTCCAATTCTCCCACATCCTCGGATGTTGATGGGAATTCATCCTCGGCCTCCTTCTCCCATTGAGCCGATTGGGGATGTTCGTGGAATTTGACCAACTTGTCCCACAACTCCTTAGCATCCCCATATTCACCTAGCTTACACAAAATATCGTAAGGTATCAATTTTATTAATGATTTTGTTACCTTAACATTGGTTTTGAATTGTTGCCGTTTCTCCTCGGTCCATCTTGATTTTACTAACGACTTGTTGTCTTCACCCCTAGGCACTTCAAAACCATTTTCAATGATTAGCATAGTATCGAAATCGATTTCGAAGTATACCTCCATCCTTCTTCTCCACCATGAGAATTCTCCCTCGAACTTCGGTGGATGGATGTTGATGTCGGCCATTTTAGTTGTTGTCACGACGGTGAGTCCGATGACAACCTCCTACCACTTGTTGGAAGATCATGGCCCGACTAGAAGGGGGGGTTGAATAGCCTAAATCGTGCTCGATGAAATTTGATCGTGTTCATCTCTATAATTCTTGTTAGCATAGAGGAAATATGAAATACAATACAAATATGAAGATGAAAACACAATCACACAAAATATGCAAGCGATATACGCGGTTTGGAACCTTAGGGTTTCTACTCCACGGGGCGAGCTCAAACGAGCTCTAGTGATGCACATGACACTACTAAATCTCCTTCTCGACAACACTTTGGAGGTAAAGAAACCTCATACAATGATTACAAAAGTAATACAACAAAATACAAGTGAATACAAGACAATAAACAAAACAAGTAAAGAACACTTTACAATAATTTCTTTGAAACCTTTGCTTGTAGCTTTCTTTGGTTTGCTCTTGAAGGTCTGGAATGCAACAACAATTCCCCTCCAAAATCTCTCCAAAAATCGCTGCGGAAATCCTCCCCAAGCTCCTCCTTTTATGCTTGTCCCAGGATGATTCCGTGCTTGGCAGTCGACTACTCAAGACCATCAATCGGCTGTTCCTGTAGCCGTTGTGATACAATGACCTAATCCACGTTGGTATCCAGCTAACATATATACAGGCAGTCAACTGCCAGTTACCATCTGTCGACTGCCATTCTCGTAGCCGACTGATCAATCGACTATCGAGCATTCTGTGCTCGCATCCTAAACGAATGATCGCCATCCATGGCAATGATCACGGGCCATCGATCGACTCCCTAATGGCGGTCAATTGCCCATTTCCTCGGATCGATCACTAGTCGACTTTCACTAGTTGATAGTTGTAGGGTAAAACCTCAAACATAAGTTGTTTAAGCATCCAACCGTCGGGTAAGACCTCAAACAATATGTTTGAGCATCCAACACTTGATCTTAGTCACTTGGCCAAGTTCACCTCATCCATGAGGTTTAACCCAAGACACCCTTAGCCTATACCTAAGCCTTATAGCCATCTCTACTAGCTTCACGCATATCGGATCCCTCCAAGTCGTCCATGACTTGTTCATCCATGCGCGGATCCTGTTGGTGCAGGGGCACCTAAGTCGAACCTGTATTTTGATTATGGCAAAAGACGCAAAGTCAAGGATATATCGTTATCTCACGAGCTGAATCGAGTGTGCAGAAGATTGCTAAAGCTGGAGCTGAAGGCTAGCGACACCCAGAGGAAGCCGGGTGGTCGGGCGACACTCGAGTGACTTCGGAGGGAGCCGAAGGAATCGAGTGGAAGGCCGAAAGCAAAAGCGACATGGTAAGTATCGAGGTAAGCTTGTGTGTGTGAGCGTAAGTGAGGTCGTATCCTCCTTACGGGGATGGTCTTAAGCGTAGATCCGACCAAAGACATCCCATCGATGGTCTAGGTCGAGATCGGACGGTTGAAGGCCGTCGAAATAATGTTTTCTTTGAGCTAACTTTGCCTTGCAGCTAGCATCAGTCGACTTCCAGCTTGGAGGACTCGACTGCCCTTCATCGATCCTCTCATCGGCCAAGACTGACCGATGCTACCATCGATCGATGATGGCCATCACGATCCGATGGTCAATGATCAGCTTCGAGGAGTCAAGGCTTATCACCCCATTTCAAGGAGGTTTTGTGTCCATTTGTGATTGGTTGAAGATCCATTCGATGAGGGGCTTAAAGGATATAAAAGGAGGGCTTGTCCTAGGGTTTTTCATCAATTAAAAAGCTTCCAAGTGCTTCCGGTACGCTACGAGTCTCCGACATTCCTACGACGAAGCTCTGCAGACACGACGACTAGGGTTTCATCTTTCCATCTACGAGTCGTCGGTATAATCTAAGTTTAATTCAATTCTGTACTTCTTTTTATTTTGGTTTTATCGTAACGAGAAGAGGGGGAATGTCCCTCTATCTCGAGTCTCTTTCATGGTTTTTGTATCCGATTAACTCCTACCTCCAACGAGGAGGAGTTCATTAGTGATTTGCCCTCCGTGCGTGATCAAGGATCACTAGGGCCTTGGAGTAGTAGCCAAAGGCTACGAACCAAGTAAAAAATCTACTTGTCTCTTTTATTTTTTATTTATCTTTCCGCTGCATATAAGTGTTTTGAAACAAATTCGTACGAAAAAGTTTTATCGCTATTCACCCCCCCCTCTAGCGATCCGCTTCGATCCAACAGATCCCTCCAAGTCATCCATGACTTGTTCGTCTATACGCTAGCCTCCAGGTGCTTCCTTCGGATATTGTCATGCTCTCGGTGTCTACACCGCCAAGGTACATATGGACTTATGCTCCCAAGAATACCACTTGGCCTTACGCTGCCAAACCACCCCTTGGACTTCCCAAATGCCAAGTACCCATAACTTGGACTTTCACTGCCAAGGCTACACACTTGGACTTACCTGGCCAAGGCTACACACTTGGACTTCCCATTGCCAATGCCAACCCATGTTGGACTTTCACCGCCAAGGCTATACACTTGGACTTACGTGGCAAAGGCTACTCACTTGGACTTCCCTTGCCAACTCCATGTTGAACTTCCAATGCCAAGCCCCATGCTTGGACTTTCACTGCCAAGGCTATACACTTGGACTTACGTGACCAAGGCTACACACTTGGTCTTCCCATGACAATCACATGTCATATATTTTGTCTAACATTAAAATACTGCTCGAGTCAAACTCGAGTCCAGTCAATTGTGACCTGGGTCGATTGCACCAACAACCCTAAGTGACTTAAGTAAACATTTTCTTGAAATTGGCTTTGTCTAAGGAAGTGGTCGTTGTTTCAATCAAAGAAGGCCTTTGTGCCTCGCCATGACCTGGAAGCCATTTTATCGAAAAGTTTACTTAACAATCTAAAGGTTAAATCCGAATCTAACCCAAGGTTGATTCACTTAAAATCACTAAATTTAACCAAGTAAAATTTAATTCATCTCACAAAACATATAAGGTTAACATGTTTGATCATGTAAAAAGGGTGAGATGACTACTAGGCTAAAATATTCAACTAACTCTTAAAATTCCAATGTCTGATCCAACTACTATATGTGTAGGATCAATGGATGTTGGACAGTAGGTGCTCACTAAATAGAAGCCAATACTGCTAGTCATAATCGATGACTACTCTAGATTCACATGGGTCAGGTTTTTAGAACATAAAAGTGAAACCTTAGATCAACTCATCAATTTATGCAAACTAATAGAAAATGAAAAGAACCTTAAGATTAAAAGAATTAGAAGTGATCATGGTGGTGAATTCGAAAACCATAAGTTCACTGACTTTTGTAACCAAAATGACTTTTGTAACCAAAATGGATATCACCATGAGTTCTCCTACCCTTGGACCCCTCAACAAAACGATCTAGTTGAACGTAAAAATAGAACTCTATAAGAAGCCGCTAGAACCATGTTAAACGAGTATAACCTACCTAATAGGTTTTGGGCAGAAGCGATCAATATGACCTGCTATGTTCAAATTAGGATTTTACTAGTTAGACGACATAAAAAAACATCATATGAAATCTATTACGAAAAACTACCAAACATTAAGTATTTTAGGGTTTTTGGATGTAGGGTACACATATTAAACACCAAAGATTACTTAGGGAAGTTCACCTCTAAGACAACTACCGGTACTTTTCTAGGATACTCAACCACTAGTAAAGCCTATAGGGTGTACAACAATGAAACTCTAAAAAAAGAAGAAACAATGAATATAGTGTTGGATCGAGAAGCGTCGCTAGAGGGGGGGGGGTGAATAACGATCGTAAATCTTTTCTTTTTCGTTCGTTCGATACGCAAAGTAAGCACAGCGGAAAATAAATGAACACGTTTATTTTACTTGGTTCACAACCCAGCGGTTGCTACTCCAAGGCCCTATCGGTCCTAGACCACGTACGGAGGGCAAAACACTAAAACGTCTCCTCCTCGTTGGAGGTAGGAGACAACGATTACAAAAACCGAATATACGAGGATGAGGCAACAAGCCTACCTCACCTCGTTATGAAGATAAAAATACAGAATATAATATCAAAAATATTACTTGAATCTGCTGCCGACGAAGAAGATCAAAACTTGGCATCGCGTCGGCGTTATGACGGTGTTGAAGCGTTGGCGTTGTAGGAGCACTTGATGAATAATTGATGTGATTTGGAGATGAATCCTCCCCTCCTTTTATAGACTTTAGCCTCTGAATTTGTCTCCTATTTCTTTGGAACGGATCATGAATTTTTCCAAATTTTTATCGCGAAGTGGCCGCGTCAAACGTTATCCGTTTTGACCTAGCGCAAAAGCTGAATCGTCGCCATCAGTCGACTGATGCCTCTCATCACCGATCGATGATGAGATCGATGCATCTCATCACCAATCGATAACGATCAATGTCCATCGCCAGCCTGGCCACTTCCCTGCAGTAAGAGATTAGCTCGGAAAATGATAAATACGACGGTTTCTAACCGTCCGATCTCGACCTAGACCTTCCACAGGAAGTCTTAGTCGAATCGTCGCCTACGGTCATCCCCGTAAAGAGGACACGACCTTACAATCTCTCACTCACATGAGCTTACCTCGATAGTAGCTCTCGCTTCCGGCCTTCCACTCGATTCCTTCGGCTCCCTCCGAATTCACTCAAGTGTCGCCCGACCACCACGGCTTCCTCCGGGTGTCACTAGCCTTCAGCTCCAGCTTTAGTACTTTTCTGCACACTTGATTTAGCTCGTGAGATAACAATATAAACTTAACTTTGTGTCTTTGCCATAATCAAAACACAGGTTCGATTATCTAGTGCCCCTGCACCAACATATAGTATTTGATGAAGAAAACGAAACTACAAAATTTGAAGTAAAATTGAACAATGAACAATTTAAAAATGATGTTAGACCTGAATCAAACTCTCAGAAAGAATCTAGTGTAGATCCTTACCCAAATCAATCTAGATTACAAGCGAACCATCCTATTGACTAGGTGATAGGTGATCCAAATTTAGGGGTTCAAACTAGAGCATCCTATAGGAACCTAAGTCAAATCTCAGTCATCTCTAAAATTGAACCCAAAATAATCGAACAAGCTCTTCTTGACCCCTATTGGATTATAGCTATGCAAGAAGAGTTAGCTCAATTTACTAGAAGTCAAGTTTGGGAATTAGTACCCCCACCTAAAGGAAAAATAATTATTGGAACTAGGTGGGTTTTTCGAAATAAACTTGATGACAAAGGAGAAGTAATTAGGAATAAAGCTAGGTTGGTAGCTAAATGGTTTAGTCAAGTCGAGAGGTTAGACTATGATGAGACATATGCACTCGTAGCTAGACTCGAATCAATTAGAATGTTGTTAGCCTACGTTGCACATCGAGGTTTCAAATTTTTTCAAATGAATATCAAGTCAACATTTCTAAATGGATTTATTAAGGAAGAGGTTTACGTTAGACAACCACCTGGATTTAAAAGTTTAGACAAACCTAACCATGTCTTCAAACTTAGAAAAGTCTTATATGGATTAAAGCAAGCTTCTAGAGCTTAGTATGAAAGACTTTCAATCTACCTTAAGTCTAAGGGATTTAATCAAGGTTTAGTTGACCCAACTCTTTTTGTAAAGACCATAGGAAAAGAAATCTTCATTGTACAAATTTATGTAGATGACATAATTTTTGGAACAACTAATTCAATGCTTCTAAATGAGTTTATTTCACTAATGGAAAATGAATTTGAAATGAACTTATCATGAGAACTTACCTTTTTATTAGGATTACAAATCAAACAAACTAGAGAAGGAATTTATTTACATCAACATAAATATGCTAAAGAACTAATTAGTAAATTTGGAATGCAAAACGCTAAGAAAATTAATACACCAATGACTACCAATGTAAACATAGGAGAAGACTTAGAGGGAAAAACAATCGATTTAAAATACTATAGGAGCGTAATAGGTAGCCTTCTATACTTAACTGCGAGTCAACCAGACATACTCTTCGCAGTAAGTATGTGTGCAAGATTTCAATCTTGCACTAAGGAATCACACTTAACACTAGTCAAATGAATTTTTAGATACATGAAAGGAACATTGAACGTAGGAATTTGGTACCCTAAGTCAACCGAGTTCGAACTAATCGGCTACTCCGATTCAGATTATGCCGGTAGTAAACTCGATAGGAAGAGCACGAGTAGATGTTGCCAACTCCTAAGCTCAAGTCTAGTCAGCTGGTGTAACATTGTGTTGCCTTGTCTACCACCGAAGTCAAATACGTTGCAATGGGTGAGTGTGTAGCTCAACTTCTTTGGATGAAGCACACTCTCCAAGACTTTCAATTAAACTTCAGTAATACCAAAATTTTAATTGACAACATTAGTTCTATTAACCTAACTAAGAACCCGATTTGTCACTCTAGGACTAAATACATAGAAGTTAAACATCACTTTATACGAGAACATGTAGCCAATAGAACTATAAAACTCGAGTATGTTGAGTCAAAATCGAACCTAGCGGACATTTTCATGAAACCCTTACCCAAAGCAGAATTTAGTTTGCTTAGGCGAAGATTAGGAATGTGCGTAATAGAGTAGGACTTAACTCTTACTTATACTCTATCATTATTTTTTCATGCTACATGGAACTAGCTTAGGGTTTACCTTAGAAAGCATGCACCTATAGATTTAAGGAGCCAACACATTTCACAACATATAGGTTCAATGTGTTTGTGTACTGAGCAACGTAGATGAGCGTGAGATGTTAGGACCTTACTCCTAATTCCAGATGTAGATCAAGTGTATCGATATGAATCATTGAGTATAATTATTTAAAATAACCAACTCTAATCAAGACTTATTGATCATTTATATCAATTAAGTCAAAAAGAGTTGCACATACTATTAGATGAATTTATATTGAAACTATTATTTTTAAAATAAAAGGGACATGCTTGGACTTACAAACATATGTTAATCCTAATATGGGTTTCTAAAGTTTTTTCATTACAAACCCCAAGTATTTTCGATATATGGCAAAAGGGGGATAAGATAGACCAAAGTTAAGGGGAGAAAGAAATTTTTTTGAGAAGTGGACAAATGTTAAGGGGGAGAAATAAGTTTCTTTTTCAAAACTCACCTAAGGTCAAGGGGGAGGTAACCTTGAGGGGGAGGGTTTGAAAAAGAACTTACTCATACTAACTTACTCATGCTTATTACTACATGCTTACTACATGTCTACCACATGTTGACTACATGTTTACTACATGTCTACTACATTCTTACTACTCATGTTTAATCATGCTTAACTTTTCCTTAACTTTGAATCGGTTTACCATAGATCAAAAAGGGGAAGATTGTTGGTGCAGGTGCACCAGATAATTGAACCTAGGTTTTGATTATGAAAAAGGTTCAAATTTAAGCTATTATTGTTATCTCATGTGTTGGGCTGAGTGTGCAGGAAATGATTTAAGTTATGCCAAAGTCAACGACACCCGAAGAATCTCGGGACGAGAAACCGTGGTGGTTCGGTGGCACCAGGAGAACCTGGGGAGTCGAGGAACCTCGGTGGCGACCGAAAGCTAAGCGAAAGGTCAGGATGACCAGAGGCAAGCACCGAGAGCCGAGTGATGGTAAGGTCGTGCCCTCCATACGGGGACGATCGTAGGCAGCGATCCGACTAAGACTTTCGGAGGAAGGTCTAGGTCGAGATCGGATGGTGAGGGACCGTCAATTTTATCATTTCTGTGCTAACTCTGTGTTGTAGGTGAGTGATCAAGCTAGTAGTCGACTAAAGGCTATTGATAGTCGACTGATCCTACCATCAATCCACTACTGAGGGGAATCAGTCGACTGTTGGTCAAGCTAATCATCTTGAAGAAAGTCAAGATAAGCTCCATAAAAAATGGGGGGATGAGGAGCTTTGACCCAGATTTGGATCTCAACGAAGTAGGGCACAAATGGATGTAAAAGAAGAGGCTTTTCACCTCTTTGGATAATCTAATTGTGCTCCCAAAGTGCTCCAATAACGCCAAGCTTCAACGACAACGCTACGTCTCCGTAATGCCGACATCACGCTGAGCTTCCATCTTCTAAGTCGGTAGTTTTCATTTAATTGTTTTACTTTCTTGTATTTGAGCTTTCTATTGTAAAGAGGAGAGGTAGGCTTGTTGTCTCTTTTTCTATCTTGTGTTTTTGTAATCGTCGTCTCTTACCTTCAATGAGGAAGAGACTTTTAGTGGATTGCCCCATCGAACGCATCCTAGGATCGTGGAGCCTTGGATTAGCAACCTTTTGGTTGTGAACCAAGTAAAAACAAAAGGTGTCCCTTTACTTTTGCTTTACTTTTATTTCCACTGCAATACTCGTGTTTTTGACGTATTGAAAAGAAAGTTTTTAAGTTCTCTATTCACCCCCTCTAGCGACTCTTCAATCTAACAGTTGTTTGTGTTGGTGCAACAATGCCCCAAGCATTTATGTATTTTGATGTTTGGATAATCATTATAGTTAGGCAACATTTGTGATCAAACTGTGAATGTGTTAAGTGATAGGAAAATCCAAGTATGAAAACTTGGTAAAGAGAAGTTCAAGTGTGATCTTGGCAAGGAAAGTCCAAGAGAAGGTCTTGGCAGCATAAGTCCAAGCATGCAGTCTTGGCGGCATAAAGTCCAAGTGGACCTTGGCAAAGGAAGTCAAAAGGCAAGGTCTTTGTAGCATAAGTCTAAGCATGTAGTCTTGGCGGCGTAAAGTCCAAGCGAACTTTGGCAAGGAAGAAAACCAAAGCATGACGAAATCGAAGGAAACTTTTGAAGGCAAGCGCAGGGATGGAGTCATGGACTCGGAGGAATCCTGGAGGCACAAGGATGATGAAGAAGCTAGAAGGTTGAGTCTAGGCTTAGGGTATAGTTTCAAGTATGAATTAGTCATACTTGAGGTGTGCCAGTCGACTGCCATATTGTGCAAGTCAAACTGATCTTGAGTGTTCAACACTTGAGGTCTGAAAGACAGTGGCAGTCGACTGGGGTTATGCCCCAGTCGACTGGTGGTAGTTGACTACGAACCAAACTACCGAACAAAAGCTGGCAGTCGAACTGGTGTGTAACACCAGTCGACTGGTCAACATGGTTCGATGGTGCTCGTATCTGATAGACTTGAACTCAGATCTAGAATCTGAGTCAAGGTCTGGCAGTCGACTGCCATTATGGGTAATCGACTGCCAAGAGCACCGAAAGGTTGGTAGTCGATTGATCAGTCGACTAAGGAGGCACCAGTCGACTACTGATTAAGGCAATCACCTTGTCAAGTATACATTGGGCAGTGACGAAAGAAAATTTGGCTGCATCAGAAGCCATTGGATTCGGTCAACAGTAGCAGCAGTCGACTGCTATCGGGCTCAATGGGTAAAAATAACTTTTCTCTATAAATAGAAGCTAGGGAAGCTTGGAGGAGGTTAATGCTTTAATTCTAAATGAACATACTAAGCTCCTCAAGTCTTTTCCTTAGCTTCCAAGTGTTCTAACCTCTTCTTCCTAAGTTCAAATCCATTACCTTGCAAGAAGAAGAGGAGTGATTGTGAAAGGCTTCTCCACCTTGGTGATTGCATCAAAAGAAGATTTCTAGTGGAAGATTGCTAGGGGTGATACACCTTACGGGTTGCCGTGGAGTAGGAGCATCATCTCCGAACCACGTTAAAAATCCTTGTTAGCATTATGTTCTTGTTTTCCTTTAATTGTAATTTTTCTATTACTTCCACTAACAATTCTTATAGAAAACGAAGAATTGCTATCCCCCCCTCTAGCCAATCCTCAAGGTTACTACAAGTGGTATCAGAGCTCAGATCGCAAGATGACATTTCAAGAAGGTTATAGCACGACGCAACCTCTCTTCTTCGATGGAAATGGCTTCACCTATTTGAAAGGTAGGATGGAGTACTATTTAATGAATGACATTGAAAATTGGTTTAGCATTGTAGATGGCTTTGAAAAACCGAGAGATGAGTTTGGAGCGCCACTACCAACCAAAGATTGGACAAGGGAGATGACAAAGAAGGCTCAAGCCAATGCCAAAGCAACAACCACACTCCAATGTGGTTTATCTAAAGAGCAATTGAGCAAGGTTGAACCCTTCGACTCCACAAAAGAACTTTGGGAGAAGTTCATTGAGCTCAATGAAGGATCCAAGGAGACAAGGAGAGCTAAGAGAAACCTATTGATAGGTCAACTTCAAACTTTTAGCATGAAGACCAATGAGAACGTGAGTTAAATGCATGGTAGGTTCAAGGAGATAGTAAATGGGCTATATGTCATAGGTGAGAAGGTGGAGAATCGAGATTTGGTAAGATACATTCTTCAAGCCTTTCCTAGAACAACTCTACAGGCATCAATGGTAGATGCTTATAAGGTTTCTAGGGACCTTTCTTTAGTTAAGTTAAATGAATTTTTTTGTGAGTTTGAATTGTATGAACAAGCTAACACTTCATCAAAGGAGAAAGGTCTAACGCTTGTTGTAGGAAAGAAGGAGAAGAAGAAGAAAGAGAAGAAGGAGGTCTATTCATCATCCGAGTCAAAGGATGAGTCTTCTAGTAGCGATGAAGAATTGTCGGCAAGTGAAGTGGCTCACTACGTCAAGAGGTTTGGTGGAAAATCAAGAAGGCTCACCAAGAAGGATGTTAGGAGGATGTTCCGATCCTCAAAAGGTAAATCAAGTACCAATTCGGTTTCTAACACTAATGTTATTTTCTAGGGTTGCAATAAAAAGGGGCACATCAAGCCAAATTACCGGGAGCTAAAGAAGAAGGAAGAAAAAGAAAAGAAGAAGAAGGAAAAGAAGGAGAAGAAGAAGAAAGAAGCCATGTTAGCATAAACATGGGACACACAAAGTGTTGAAGACTCATCCGATGATGAGGAGAAATGCCACATCACATGCCATGTGGCACTCATGGCCTTAGAAGATGATACCAAAGCATCAAGCCAAGAAGAGTCTTCCTCAAGTGACGAATCCTCATCTAGTGACGATGAGGTAAAGGACTCCCCTAGAATAGAATTATTGTATTGATGCACGTGAACACGACCTCAAATCTTACGATGAGAACCGTCGAGGACTCGAAGCACACACTCGCGCTCAATGCCCGCAAGTGCACGGATGTCGTCAAGTAATAAAAAGATTATCGATCCCACAGGGACTGAGATTCGAGTACCGATTAGTTTAGTGGACATTATTGTTTGGAGTTCCGTTCTAATGGTTATGATGATGAGAGTTGTCGGCGGTCCTAACTCTAGTACGGTGTCACACGGAGGAAGGGAAGGGTTGCTATGAGTCTTTTGAGGGAATTCTAGGATTTTAGTTTCGCTTGTGTGTCGCAGAACACGCTATCAATTGGGTATTATCTAGACGTCTAACTATGGTCTCGTGGAAGGGACATCATACACTTCCCCGATGAGCCTTCGCACCTATCGGGAACTACCTCTGCCATATCAGGTTGACCCCTAGCTTTAGGATGGGATAGGCGGTACGAGGATGGTGATTCAATCCCTATCACGAGTCGGAATGTGTCCCGTTTCCGACTCTATCACACCCTTCTATCTACGATTACCGAAGATTAGGCCAACCCCTAGGTTCCTCCTTAATTCTCCTAAATCTTTGATATGAGGGTTGTCACCCCTCGTATTGGCTACGCACAGTAAATAGAAGACAAAAAAAATAACTATCAATCTAAACAATCACCAATTACAAATATGATTTCAAGAACAGAAATATATTTGAAATAACATGTCCTACGCACACAAACTACTCCCTAATTCTAGAATAGGAGAATCTACTCCATAAATACGAGAAGAGAAACACAAAGCATATTAGAATTCATAGAAACAATGTAAACTGCGCAAAGAACATGAATTACAATGCACTTTGGCTCTCCTCTCTGACATTGATGTGCAGAACTTGATCCTCGAGCGGCCTTCTTCCTCCCCATTGTGAGTTCCCGAAGCTTTTTAGGGCGTCAGAGTGTTGTCCCGGCCGTCGTGCCTCCCCCCTAGGGTTTGAGCGTAGCTTTCTTTATATAGACATGAGGCTGACTTTCCGCAAAATCTGGAAAAAACCCTAGTCATGTCAAAATGACTTGCCACCACACGATCGTGTGTTTCCACATGGCCAAGCCATGTGTGGCGCTATGGTGGCCGATCTCGAGCCTCGGACACAGCCGTGTGTAGCCACACACCCTGGTCGTGTTCCCTTCTGTGTCCAACTACCAAATGCCCTTCTTTCACTCCAAAAGTGCATCGTTTTCCCCATGAAATGGTATCCTGCACACAAAAGTACAAAGACCATATCTCCAAATCAGAAAATAGAACATTCATGCAAAACAAAGTAAAATATGCATGAAACAAGTCTAAAATGCAATGGGATGTGAGCGAAAACTACTCCTAAAACCCTATATATTTTGCTCACATCATGTATAAAACCATTGCATATCTTAAAAATGCTTTAGATAAATCAAAATCTAGGATTAAGGACTTGAAGGTAGAAATTAAGGCAATTAAAAATGTAGAACCTTCATGTAATGATTATAATGATTTTTGCATGTTTAGAAAGGAAAATGAAAAACTCCAAAATGAAGTTTGTGAACTAAGGACATGCTTAGAAAAATTCACTAGTGGGTCTAAATACCTTGACATGATACTTAGGGATCAAAGAACCGTTTATAACAAGGCTGACATAGGATATAAACCTAAGGACAAGAAAGTAGCATATACCTCCCTTATTAGTAAAAAGGCAACAATTAAGGGTAAGGTTAAGAAGGCATGAGTTCCCAAGAAGTTTTTTTATTAATGTTACCGGTCCAAACATTTGGGTACCTAAGGCATTTGTTTTTCATGTTGTTTAGGTAGAAGGACTAAGTATGTGGATTGTAGATAGCGGTTGCTCAAGACATATGACCGGAGATGTGAGCAAATTTTCCACAATTAACTACATTAACAAGGGTACCGTGTCTTTTGGAAATAGTGGAAAACTCAAAATTTTAGGTAAAGGCACAATTGAGGTATCCTCAAAAATTGTTATTCATAAAGTCTTGTTAGTTAAAAACATGAAATTCAATTTACTTAGTGTTGGTGCAATGACGGTCCCCTACACTTAGTGTTAGCCAACTTTGTGATGCCGACTATAGTGTTCAATTCAATTCCTCAAAATGCTTAATTAGACACAAAAGCTTGAATGATTGCATGTTAGTTGGATATAGGAAATCAAATATTTATTTTGTTGATTTATCCTATGCTTCTAACATTTCCACTAAGTGTCTTATGACAAAAGAAGAGGAAGGGTGGCTATGACATAGAAGGCTTAGGCACATAAATATGAAGAACATAGCCAAGGTAGCTAAATTGGAGTTAGTGAAGGGGCTACCAAAGATCAAGTATGTTAAGGATAAGTTGTGTGATGCATGCCAAGAAGGAAAGCAATCAAAATCATCATACAAAGGTAAAACCCTAACTAGTACCTCATTAACTTTAGAGCTTTTACATTTGTATTTATTTGATTGTCATAGCATTCCTTCGTTGAATGATAGTAAATATTATTTAGCCGTAATAGATGATTTTTCTAGATATACATGGGGTTTATTTTATGAAACATAAGGATGATACCTTAGAAATAATCATATGATTTAGCAAAAGAGTTGAGAATAAAAGAAATCTCAAAATCAATCGGATCCGTAGTGATCATGGTGGAGAATTTGAGAATTCTAACTTCTCAAAATTTTTCTTAGAACAAGGGTACAAGCATGAGTTCTCTTGTCCTAGAACACCCCAACAAAATGGAGTGGTGGAAAGGAGAAATCGTGCCCTACATGTTGGACTATCCGAGCCACAAAAATCGCTTTTTGCATTGCGAAAACCCCAGAAGTCGGCCACAGATCCGTGCGAAGATAAACAAAACTACATGTACGTGTTTAAAAACCTTAGATCTACTCTAGATCTACATGTTAAGAGTTTACTCTTGATGCGATGCCCTTCGCTTATCCCGCTCGTCCAAATGACTTGTCGGAACTCGAGAGTGTCAAGTGTACACTCCTCTATTGGTATCCACACAAGCAATAGATGGATAAAAGTAACCTAGAGTGTGCTAGTACCCCTTAGAGGCTCACAGCAAGATGAGGAAGAGAGAGCTTGAGGGAAGAGAGAAGGAAGAAGATGAAGTTACACAACTTAACTTCACACTTTCATAACCCACTATAAGGGGGTTACATGCATGCATGTAACTCCAAGAGCCAATGGCTCTTGGTCTCCCTCATGAGGTGGCACCCCATGATGTGTCCATGATGATGTGGAGCATTATCATTGGCCGACCCCATGCCAAGTCACCATGACATGGCAATTGGTCAAGTCAAAATTGACCGTTCATCTTCCCTCTCAAATCAAGTCAAACTTGACCTCTTATCTCCCATGGTTGATCAAATCCAACCATTTGATTCAAGTAAATTTGATTTAATGAATCTCAATTCATTAGTTTAAATTGACTCGATGAATCAAATCTGTATTAGACTCATTCAACACTTGAATCAACTTGAGTCCAACTCAATTAGTCTAATTTGGATTACTCTTAATCCAATTTGGTTCATCCCATGAACCTAATCCTCATGGTTCATCCCATGAACCTAATCCTCATGGTTCATTATATGAACCTAATCTCCATCTAATTTTCCTTTGTGTGTGACCCTATAGGTTCTTGTAATGTTGGCAATGCTCCTAAATCGATTTAGGAACATAAGCAATGAGCGATATCTAGCAACACATCATTGCTACCCAAGTTACAAGAATGTTGAGATCCAACATCACCTTTGTGACTACTAATTGTGACTCTCACAATATGTGACAATGTCCCTCTATCCTTGACATTTAGATTGACTAATTGAGGCATAGACCGTGTCATCCTCAGTACAATCTATATCTTGAAATCCAAGTAGACTCACTCTAATCAAATAAGCTCAATATCTCATATTGACTCATTTGGGCATGACCATACACTTCGTGGTCTCACTCTATCAAGAATAACGATGTCACTCCTGTCATATAGGAGGGATAGATTCCATCTACATCACTCACATCCCTCTGTATAATTTGTTACATACCCAGTAATCGCCTTTATAGTCCACCCATTTATGGGTGACGTTTGACGAAGCCAAAGTATGCAACTCCTTATGTAGGGAACCATGGTGACTTCAGGTCCAAAGACTAATAGTCATACTAATAGTCACATGAGAAAGTATATGACACTCATATAACGATCCATGATACTTTCTCATGGCGGGTCATTCAGTATACATTCTCCAATGCATACCCATGTGTCAACTTGATATCTCATATCCTTGACTTGTGAGATCAAGTCATCGAGTTGACCTACATGCTAGTCTCATCGCATTAATATTATCCCTGAATGTTAATACTTGACTAGAAATGATTAAGAGTAGTATTCTCTATATCATCTCATTATCGATTCAACCAATTAATTGATATAGATAAGAACCTTTTACTCAAGGACGTTATTATACTTAGTTATTTGACACTAATACAAGTAAGTATAATAACCATAAAGAAATGCCTTTATAAATAGGAATATGATACAACAAAGTCCATATAACAATCATCACATGATTGACTCTAGGGCTTTCACTAACAATCTCCCACTAGCACTAGTGTCAATCATTGTAGTATCTAATACCCAATGACCTAGTATGACAATCATGCTTTTTCTGTGCCAAAGCCTTGGTCAAGGGATCTGCGACGTTAGCCTCTGTGGGTACTCTGCAAATCTTCACATCTCCTCTATTGATAATCTCTCGAATGAGATAGAAGCACTATAGTATATGTTTGGTCCGCTGGTGTGAGCGAGGTTTCTTAGCCTGCGCAATCACTCCATTGTTGTCACAATAGAACTCTATAGGATCTGCAATGCTAGGAACCTCCCCAAGCTCAGTAATGAACTTGCGGATCCAAACTTCCTCCTTTGTTGCCTCTGATGCAGCAATATACTCGGCCTCTATTGTAGAATCAACAATTGTGTCCTGCTTCGAACTCTTCCAGCTCACAGCGCCACAATTCAAGCAAAACACGAACTCTGACTGTGATCTATAATCATCTTGGTCAGTTTGGAAGCTGGCATCGTTGTAACCCTTTACAGCTAGCTCCTCATCGCCTCCAAATATCAAGAAATATTCTTTTGTCCTTCTCAAGTATTTAAGAATATTCTTGACTTATCCAGTGACGCTCACCTAGATCTGACTGGTATCTACTCGTCATGCTCAAAGCATACGAGACATCAGGAAAATTACATAGCATGGCGTACATGATAGATCCTATGGTTGATGCATAAGGGATCTTATCCATGCGATCTCTCTCCTCTCTAGAAGAGGGACTTTGAGTCTTTGAAAGACTCACACCATGTGACATCTGCAGAAGTCCCTTCTTGGAATTCTGCATGGCAAACCGTAGTAATACCGTGTCAATATATGTACTCTGACTTAGGCCAAGCAATCTCTTAGATCTATCTCTATAGATCTTGATGCCTAGAATACAGGCTACTTCACCTAAGTCCTTCATTGAGAAACACATCCCCAGCCAAGTCTTCACAGACTATAGCGAAGGGATGCCATTCCCAATGAGTAGTATGTCATCCACATACAATACAAGGAAGACAACTGTGTTTCCATTAACCCTCTTGTAGACACAGGGTTCATCTTCATTCTTGATGAAACCAAATTGTTTGATCACATCATCGAATTGAAGATTCTAGCTCTGAGAAGCTTGCTTTAGCCCATAAATGGACCTTTACAGCTTGCATACTTTCCCAGTATGCTGTGGATCTACAAAACCCTCAGGCTGTGTCATGTACACATCCTCGAGCAAGTTTCCATTCAGAAATGTGACTTTGACATCCATCTGCTAGATCTTGTTGGTGCAATCGGCCCAGGTCATGATAGACCA
The DNA here is from genome assembly GCA_025175895.1 of Wurfbainia villosa. Classification (NCBI taxonomy): domain Eukaryota; kingdom Viridiplantae; phylum Streptophyta; class Magnoliopsida; order Zingiberales; family Zingiberaceae; genus Wurfbainia; species Wurfbainia villosa. The sequence continues at coordinate 18,372,714 of CM046004.1, read as the reverse complement.
GGACTCGAGTTTGACTTGAGTGATGTTTTGATGTTTCGACAAAAACATATGACAATGTAATTGTCATGGGAAAGTCCAAGTCATGGGTACTTGGCATGGAAAGTCCAAGCATGGGTCTTGGCATGAAAAGTTCAACATGCGTTGGCAAGGGAAAGTCCAAGCTTGAGTCTTGGCGTTTGAGAAGTCCAAGGGTTTGATATTGGCGGCGTAAAGTCCAAGCGAGAGTCTTGGCAGCATAAGTCCAATGATTGGCAGCGTAAAGTCCAAGTGGAGTCTTGGCGGCGTAAGACCAATGTGCCTTGGCGGTGTAGACACCGTTAACATGACATAGTCGATGGAAGCACCTGAAGGCTAGCGCGATGGATGAACAAGTCATGGATGACTTGGAGGGATCCGAGAGACATGAGGCTGATGGAGGTGGCTAGAAGGTTTAGGTCTAGGCTAAGGGTGGTCTAGCAAGTATGGGGGAACCATACTTGGGTTAAAACCTCATAATTGAGGTGTGTCAGTCGACTGATGCCATGTGACAGTCGACTGGACCAAGTCAACTAGGGGTTGACTGCGGGAAGTGGTTTAGCGATGATCGCCACCGTTAGCGCCGATCGATGGACGAGCAATGATCGATTATGTGATCGATCGATGCTCAGATTTTCGGCCATAGAATGGAGTCTCATTCGACTGCTGAGACGAGCAGTCGAGTGATGGCTCATCAGTCGACTGATGGTCATGATCAGTCGACTGATGTCCTAGCCGTTGGATTTTTCCAGCGTGGATTACACCGTTGTCTCACAGCAACAGTGTGATCAGTCGACTGATGGTCCCGATCAGTCGACTGATCGACCTTTTCCAGCACAGGTTGAAGCTATATAAGGAGCTCGTGATGGAGAAAAAGATAGCGATTTTCTTGGGCGAAATTGAAGGGGGAAGTTGGTGCTTTCCAGTCTTTCAAAGCTAGTTCAAGGCAATCAAAGATCAAGCAATCCAAAGCTCTTGTAAAGTGTTTTTCCTTTACTTGCATTTGTATTTCATATTGTATTTGCTTGTATCTAATTGATTATTGTTGTAATTGTTGGTGCAATCGGCCCAGCAGTACCTTGATGGTATTTTGATGATAGACAAAACTCATGACATGGGATTGTCATGGGAAAGTCCAACATGGGGTTGGCATGGAAAATCCAAGCATGGAGCTTGGTGTGGAAGTCCAAGGGGGAAGCCTTGGCATGGGAAAGTCCAAAGCATTGCGAAGCCGTGCGCTTGGTGCATCCGAGGGACCACCGGACGGGGAGCGAATGGAGTGAGCCCAAAGGGAAGCATACTTCTAGGGCATGAGATGCGAAGGATGGCGTTGCGAAGCCATGCGCTTAGTGCATCCGAGGGACGTAGGCCGAGGGAAGAGAGATTTGGTGGGGAACTCCATGAGGGATAAGGTGGACTTGGCCAAGTGGCTAAGACTGAGTGTCGGAGGCTCAAACTTGATGTTTGAGGGTTTACCCGACGGTCGAATGCTCAAACAACTTGGTGTTTGAGGTTTTGCCCGACGTCAGTCGACTGGCATAGGTTTCGGTTCGACTGGTCCAAGTCGACTAGAGTTCGACTGGTGTAAGGCTAAGATTTTGTGCTTGGCGGCCGGCGCCATGGACATACGGCAATGATCGAAAGTCGAGCAACGATCGGCTGCGAGGATGGCGATCGGTGATGGGAATGTCGTGAAACCTGCAGAACACTCAAATGGCCGTAGGCGATCGACCTCTTTGGTCACCGATCGTGATGGGCATCATCGATCGGGTAGGTGATCCGTTGGAACTTGTCACGTGGATCGCCGTTGTGAGACAACGGCTACGAGCGATGGGCCTTTTGGCGGTCAGCGCGAAATGGAGCACGAGTTGGAGGATTTCGCCAAGTCTTTTGTGGAGCTATTGGAGGGGAATTGCTGCTGCATTCCAGTCCTTCAAGAGCCAATCAAAGCAAGCAATAAGCAAAGCAATCAAAGCAATCGGTGAAAGTTTTCTTGTGTATTGTATTTGTGTATTTGCTTGTATTTCATATTACTGTTGTAATTGCTTGTGAGAGGTTTCTCCACCTCCGACGTGTAGTCGAGAAGGAGTTTGAGTATTGCCGTGTGCATCTCTAGAGCTCGAGGAGCTCGCCCGTGGAGTAGGAACCATTCGGTTCCGAACCACGTATATGCTTGTGTATTTGATTGTGCTTGTGTTGTTGTTATTTCTATTGTTATTCCGCTGCGTATATTAACGACAAGTGTAGACGAGCACACGAGAACGAACGAATTACGACATCCAAACGAAAAGGGCTATTCACCCCCCTTTTAGCCGGCCAACCGATCTCCTACAAGTGGTATCAGAGCCGAGGTCACTCTTCAAGGACTAACCGCCACGAGAGCACTACAAATGACCGGTTTCATCCATCCACCGAAATTCGATGGAGATTTCGCTTGGTGGAGAAAACGGATGGAGGTATATCTCGAAACCGATTTTGATTATATGATTATTATAGAAAATGGTTTTGAGATGCCTAGGGACAAATACAACAAGCCCATTGAGAAGTCTAGGTGGACCCAAGACCAAGTCAAGGATTTCAAGGCAAATCTTGAGGTAATCAAATTGATTAGTGATTTGTTACCTAACACTATTTGGTCTAGATTGGGTGATTATAGGGATGCAAGGGAATTATTGAATAAGGTAATGAAATTCCAAGAAAATTCCCAATCGGCACAAGTAGAGGAGAATGCTGAAGAAGAAGCACCCACAACATTTGAAGATGTTGATGATTTGGTGGAGACCTCCACCTCTAGCATTGAGGGGGAGGAAAGGCAATCTTCCATCCCGGAGCAAGAACAAGAAGCATCCACATCCGGGAGAAGTGAAGATCATGAAGAGGCCTCCACCACCTCCCTAGGTAACTCAAGTGTCATCATTTTAAATAAAAATCACATAATATGCTTTGAGTGTAGGGAGAAAGGGCACTACAAGAGCAAATGCCCAAAATTGGCTAAGGAGAAGGCATCGATACCAAAAGTCAACCCAAAGTCAAACGATGCCGGTGTTCCCAAAATCAAGAGCAAAGAGCACATTGTGTGCTTCAAATGCAATCAAAAGGGACACTACCGAAGCCAATGCCCTAGGGGGAGGAAGAAAGGGCAAGAAGGTGCAACTCATGTAGGGGGAGCTCCTAAAGCTAACCCTAAGGTACATTTAGTTAATGCACCTTTAATTCCTAAAGTCAAAAAGCATGCTAAAAATTATTTTAGTTCTCTTGCCATTATTAATGAAAAGCATGCTAGGAGAAACAATAAGGTTTATTGCTTAGGTGCCAAGCATGTTCATATGACTAAAGACAAACCTAGGACTCATAATTCTAGAAATATCTTGCCTAGGGAGTCAATTAGGAGAGTAGAAGAAAATTTGGGTATTACTCCCAAAAAGTCTAGGCACATGCCTAAGAAGAAGAGGTTTTCCCAAAAGCCAAATGAAAATTCAAAATTGAGGAAATTGGAGTTAGAAAACTAAGTCTTGAGATCAAGACTTGAGAGAATGGAGAAAACCCTTAGAATCATAGAAAACTCAATTCTAGGGTCAAGTACCCAAAAGTCAAGACCTAAGGCTCAAAAACGGTCTAAGGGCAAGGAAGGTTTGAGTGACAAACCTAAGCCCAAGAAGACTTATCATAATGTTCCATTTAATTATGGAACTATTTCTAGGTCTAGGAAAACCAAGGCTAATAGAGAAATCATCCCTAAGTCTAGCCATGGTATGTGTTTAGTGGCTAACACCTCAAAGAAATCAAATATTGCCACTAAGAAGGTCAATGGAGGAGTCACCTCTAGAGTTGACCTAGGAAAGACCCAAAAGACTATGGCTTCAAAGCCTAAAAGGGTCATTAGGAAGGTATCTAGGGAAGTTATTCCTAGGGAATACCTTGTTAACCCAAGGAGCTCCAATAGGTATTGGGTTCCTAAAAGCGTGATCGATTCACGCTAAATGGGTTAGGGTGTGTCAACCCTAAGTGGATGGGTAGTTAACCTAACCATAGTAGAGTTGACACATTAGGGTGTGCCAATGTGCTTGAGAAGTTAAAAATGATTTAAATTGACACATTTAGGTCTTAGAGGTATTGGTGTGTCATTTTGGGTTTTTGGCACACTAGGGAAATGAATGGCATTAAGGCAAAATGAATTTAATTCCTAGAAATGACAATTTAATTTTAACACTTAGGTATTCTATACCGTAGTATATTTGCCATGCTTTATTTGCCTTGCCATGTCATGACATCATTCTCATTTTTTAATTATAAAAATGTCATGATAATGTTTAGACTTATGTTTGTATGTCATGTATGCTTAATTTTCATTCACATGCCATGACATCATGATATTGGCATATGTTTTTATCTATATCATATCTATGCCATAATCATATCATGCATGAATTAAAATGGAGTTAAGGACTATGACATGATTTGATGGGAATCAAATAATATTGCCTAGAAATATGCATGAGACCATTTTAAAGAACAAAAACCCACATCTCACTAGATTTATTGCCTTGAATGTGTTTTTACACATCTAGATATAAGTGAGATGTTTAAGGAAAAGAAATTAAAGGTTTTGAAAACTTTTTGAAAACATTTTGAAAAACCTTGGTGAAGCCTATCTTTTGATAGCTATCACCATTGAATGGGATGATACAAAGAGGGCTCTTTATTGAAGCTTTTCTAAAATTTTGAACTTTGTATCAATCTCCTAATTTAGTGGGTAAAATAATTTTCCAATATTTTTCACCCATAGTGTTTAGGATAAGTATTATACGTATGCATTTTCAAGATTTTTAAAATTACGTATATTTACTTATGGATTTCGGAAATCCATTTACGAATGCCAAATCTGATTCGATTATTGACCGCCATGGCTCGCGATGTGATGGGAATGTGATTTCTGATTTGATTTGATTTCTTGTTGGTTAGGCCCATGTTCAGCTAGGTTAAGGTTCCCTAACCACTCCTAATCCTAGGATATGCTTGGGGAGAGCATTAGAGAGGGTGGAAATCCATTGGATATGGATTAGGAGTTGGGTTGAGGGTGAGTATCAATTTTAAGGTGGATGTGAGTTCATTGTTGAACTTTGCCTTAATTTTGATTTGGTTAATGATCCTATTGGCTTAGGGACTCTCCAAGGACATTGTTGGTGCAATGGTCTAGGGGGAGCAAGCCTCTAGGGGGAGATATCCATCATGGGAAGATGGATGTGTATTTCCTCATGGGAGGAAAATTGGGTTGCCTCTCTTTGAGTGATATGGGATCACTAGAAAGATTGAAGCCATGTGTTCCTCCAAGGGAGAGATTGTAAGATCTCATTGGGATATGAGACATTCATACCCTTGGGGAGGACCTTTTTGATGTAATGTCAAAAAGGGGGAGAAGTTACCAAGTTACCAATTAGGGTTCGTTGGAATTCTCATTGGGATATGAGAATTGCCAATATGGGAGAGTTGGTAGACTTGAGATGGTAGTTTTGTCAATCATCAAAAAGGGGGAGATTGTTGGTGCAATCGGCCCAGCAGTACCTTGATGATATTTTGATGATAGACAAAACTCATGACATAGGATTGTCATGGGAAAGTCCAACATGGGGTTGGCATGGAAAATCCAAGCATGGAGCTTGGTGTGGAAGTCCAAGGGGGAAGCCTTGGCATGGGAAAGTCCAAAGCATTGCGAAGCCGTGCGCTTGGTGCTTGGTGAGAAATGCATTGCGAAGCCGTGCGCTTGGTGCATTTGGGAAGTCTTAAGGACTTGGTAAGTTCACTAGGCTCGGGGTCCTTGAGTCGGTGAAGGATGGCATTGCGAAGCCGTGCGCTTGGTGCATCCGAGGGACCGCCGGACGGGGAGCGAATGGAGTGAGCCCAAAGGGAAGCATACTTCTAGGGCATGAGACGCGAAGGATGGCGTTGCGAAGCCATGCGCTTGGCGCATCCGAGGGACGTAGGCCGAAGGAAGAGAGCTTTGGTAGGGAACTCCATGAGGGATAAGGTGGACTTGGCCAAGTGGCTAAGACTGAGTGTCGGAGGCTCAAACTTGATGTTTGAGGGTTTACCCGACGGTCGGATGCTCAAACAACTTGGTGTTTGAGGTTTTGCCCGACGTCAGTCGACTGGCATAGGTGCCGGTTCGACTGGTCCAAGTCGACTAGGGTTCGACTGGTGTAAGGCTAGGGTTTTGTGCTTGGCAGTCGACTGCCATGGACATGATCGTGGCCCGATCGGATCGGCTCAGGATGGCGGTCGATGATGAAGTGTCGCGAGCCGAGAACACTCCGTGGCCGAGGCGATCGACCTCTTGGGTCACCGATCAGCGATGGGCATCATCAGTCGACTGGTAGGTGATCTGTTGGAACTTGTCCGATGTGGATCTGGCCGTTGTGAGACAACGACTACAGGGGCAGTCGACTGGGGCCTTTTGGCAGTCGACTGCTAGGCATGAAAATAGCTTAATGCAGGTTATAAATGGAGCACGAGTTGGAGGATTTCGCCAAGTCTTTTGTGGAGCTATTGGAGGGGAATTGCTGCTACATTCCAGTCCTTCAAGAGACAATCAAAGCAAGAAACAAGCAAAGCAATCAAAGCAATCGGTGAAAGTTTTCTTGTGTATTGTATTTGTGTATTTGCTTGTATTTCATATTACTGTTGTAATTGCTTGTGAGAGGTTTCTCCACCTCCGACGTGTAGTTGAGAAGGAGTTTGAGTATTGCCATGTGCATCTCTAGAGCTCGAGGAGCTCGCCTGTGGAGTAGGAACCATTCGGTTCCGAACCACGTATATGCTTGTGTATTTGATTGTGCTTGTGTTGTTGTTATTTCTATTGTTATTCCGCTGCATATATTAACGACAAGTGTAGATGAGCACACGAGAACGAACGAATTACGACATCCAAACGAAAAGGGCTATTCACCCCCCTTCTAGCCGGCCAACCGATCTCCTACAGTAATCATTATTGTACGAGGTTTCTCCGCCTCCGGATTGTTTCGAGAAGGAGTGTTTATTAGTGGTTGCATGTACATCACTAGAGCTCGTAGAGCTCAATCCGTGGAGTAGGAACTGTGCGATTCCGAACCACGTTATATCGTTGTGTTAGCATGTTGTGCATTTCGTTATCGTTATTACTTTTCTATTTCCGCTGCGCTAACGAAATTGTAGAAACAAACGCGAAAGAATTCCATTGACGCTATTCACCCCCCTCTAGCCGTTACAATATTCCTAACAAGTGGTATCAGAGCCCGGGGCTCTTCTACGGATTAACAACCCGGAGTCAAGACGCTAGAGGGAAAGATGGAAGTCCAAGAACAATTAGGATGGAACATCAACACACCGGTTCCTTATTCATTCTATGGACGAGAAGGCTTCAATTCTTGGAAGAAAAGGATTGAAGATTTTTTGATGATGAAAGATTTTGAGGGGTGGTCCCTATTAATGGAAGGATTTGAGTTTCCAAGAGGATCAAAAGGTGGATTCCTCAAAAGGAAGAGATGGAGTAAAGATCAAATTCAAGCCTTCGAGAAAAATGTACAGGTAGTAAATTTTATTTTTGATTTGGTCCCTAATGATATTGTGTGTATGGTAGGGGATTTTATGGATGCCAAGGAGCTATGGAGCCAAGTGGCCAAGCTTCATGATAGCTCATCAATGGTCCAAGGGGAAGAGACCGAAGAAGCTAATGCATCATCCTCACAAGGAAGTGAGGATTCGGAGATTGATAGGGAATCAACATCCGGATCGGAAGAGGTGGAGGAAGTGGAAGAAGCATCCACCTCAAGGATTGAGGGGGAGGAGAGAACCTCCACACCGGAACATCAAGAAGAAGCTTCGACATCCGGTCAAGATGAAGAAGGCCAAAGTCCAATTCCGGTCCTCATTAACCTAGGTAACTCAAGCAACTTAAGTTTAAATAAAAATCATATAATTTGCTTTGAGTGTAGGGAAACCGGGCACTATAAGAGCAAGTGCCCAAAGAAGATCAGAAAAGCTCAACCGGCACCAAAAGTCAAGGATGCCGGTCCCCAAAGTCAAAAGAGCAAGGGGCATATCATATGCTTCAAGTGCAACTCAAAGGGGCATTACCGGAGTCATTGCCCAAGGGGGAAGAAGAAAGGGCAAGAAGGAGCAACACAAGTAGGGGGAGCCTCCAAGGCAAACCCAAAGGTAAAATTTATTAATGCACCTTCAATTTCTAGGGATAAGAAGCATGCTAAGAATAATTTTAATAGTCTTGCTATTGTACATGAAAAGCATGCTAGAAATAATAGATATATTTGTTTAGGTGCTAAGAGTGTCCACTTAAAAAATAAGAAGAAATTTGGCACTAATGTCCCTAAAAATATTTTACCTAGGGAATCTATCAAGAAAATAGGAGAACACCTAGGGTTTAACCCTAAATGGACTAGGCATATGCCTAGAAAGGACAATGCCCATGGTTTAAATCAAAACTCAAAAATGGGGCAATTAGAATTGGAGAACTAAGCCTTGAGGTCAAGGCTTGAGAAACTAGAAAAGACCCTTAGGAATATACAAACTCAATTTAAAGGGTCTAATGATCAAACTTCTAGGTCAAAAATTCAAAGTCAACACTTAAGACCTAAGGATCAAAAGTCATCCAAGGGCAAACCTAAGCACAAGGAAACCTATCACAATGTTCCATTTGATTATGGTATTACTTCGTTCCAGTTGCGTCATTGCTCAATGCGTATGATTATGGTCACTAACTAGGTCTACTCACTACCACGACCCGAGTGGCAGCGGAAGTCATCCTAAGAAGGTTGCAAGGGGAGTTACTCCTAGAGTCAACCTAGGTAAGACCACAATGACCAAGGCTAACAAGCCTAGGAGGGTCATTAGGAAGGTATCTAGGGAGGTTATCCCTAAGGAATACCTGATTAACCCTAGGAGCTCAAATCGGTTTTGGGTTCCTAAGAGCGTGATTGATTCACGCTAGATGGGTTTAGGGTGTGCCAACCTTGATTGGATGGGTAGTTAACTCAACCATGGTAAAGGTGGCACTTTAGGATATTTTCAAGGTTATGGTTACCTTGGAAATAGATTTGAATCAATATCCTAAAAGATTTTAGGATGTGCCAATGCACTTTTGAAATTAAGAAAAATCAATTAAATTGGCACAATTTAAGTTTAGAGGTTAGTGTGCCATTTTGGGTTTTTGGCACACTAGGGAGATTAGGTTAATATGACAAAATATGATTAATCCCAACAAATGACAATTAATATTAAAATTTAGGTATTATTATACCTATATATTTTATATGCCATGCTTTGTTTGCCATATAACATGCCATGACATCATGCTTACTTTTAATCATTTTATATGTCATGTTCATGTTTTAGGATTAAGGCTTTAAATGTCATGTGTTTTTAGATCTCATCTTATGCCATGACATCATGATTATGAGCATATGCCTATTTATATCATCATTAATGCCATGATCATTTCATGCATTAATTTGATTGAACATTGATTTAAGGAAAATGACATGACTTGAAGTCTCACTTATAAGGGAATCAAGTAGGGTTGCCTAGGAAATGCATGAAACCCTAGATAAAGTGAATCAAACCCCACATCTCACATCACATTGACATGTATGTGTATTTATACACTCTAGATACATGTGAGATGCTAAGATAATAAGTTAGGTTCAAGATGCATGGGTAGTGCATCTAGATGAGCTCAAACTTATTTTAATTATCACCAAGAATCATAAGGAAAGCTAATATACAAGTTATGTATATTTAGCCAATAAATTATGGTTCAAAATAGGTTTTTAAAAACACTTTAAATTCAATTTAGAAAACCTTGATGAAGTCTATCTTTTGATAGCAATCACCATTGATAAGATTGATACAAAGTGAGCTTAAACTTTAAAGTTTTTAGTCACTTTTGGATTTTGTATCAATCTCCTATTTCGATGGTAAAAATATTTTTCCAAAATTTTTCACCTATTGTATTTGTCATAAGTATTATACGTACCAAATTTCATGATTTTTCGATATACATATAATTATTTATGATTTTTTGAAATTCAACTCTGATAACTGAAATTCGAAAATTTGATTATCGATCATGATCATTAGTGGCGATCATTGAGGTGGAATCGATCATTGATTTATGAATCACTCATTGTAGCTGTTAGGGGTAAACAAGGTTGTTTAACCCGATTTCAGCTACGATTATGGTCCCTAATCACTCCTAACCCTAGGATATGCTTTGGGTAGCATTATAAAGGGTGAAAATCCATTAGATGTGGATTAGGAGAAGTGTTTAGGGTTTATATCAATTTTAAGGTGTTGGAAAGTTCAATATTGAATTTCTAACCTTAATTTTGATGGATTAGAGTTCCTATTGGCTTAGGGACTTCCCAAGGACATTGTTGGTGCAATGGTCAAGGGGGAGCAAGCCTTTAGGGGGAGGTATCCATCTTGGGATGATGGATGTGTTTTTTTTTCCTTGAAGAGGAGAAGTTATTGGGAGAATATGACATCAATTGGGAAATTGATGGGACTTTTGAGAGACCCAATTTGGAAATTGGGAGAGTAAATGGGATTGCCTCTCTTGAGTGATATGTGAATTATCACTAGGAAGATGGTAGGCATCCTAGGTATTTTTGGATCAAGGGGGAGATTGTAAGATCTCATTGGGATAATGAGACATTGACCTCCTTGGAGAGATAACCTTTTTGATGTTAGTCAAAAAGGGGGAGAATATTTGGGGAGAACATTTGGAGAGTATTTACCAATTTGGGATAATTGGTAAGGGATTTGAGTTAGTGTTCTAACTCAATAATTTGTTTGGTTTTTGTCAAACATCAAAAAGGGGGAGATTGTTGGTGCAATCGGCCTAGGTCACGATTGACTAGGACTCGAGTTTGACTTGAGTGATGTTTTTATGTTTCGACAAAAACATATGACAATGTAATTGTCATGAGAAAGTCCAAGTCATGGGTACTTGGCATGGAAAGTCCAAGCATGGGTCTTGGCATGAAAAGTCCAACATGGGTTGGCAAGGGAAAGTCCAAGCTTGAGTCTTGGCATTTGAGAAGTCCAAGGGTTTGATATTGGCGGCGTAAAGTCCAAACGGGAGTCTTGGCAGCATAAGTCCAATGATTGGCGGCGTAAAGTCCAAGCGGAGTCTTGGCGGCGTAAGACCAATGTGCCTTGGCGGTGTAGACACCGTTAGCATGACATAGCCGATGGAAGCACCTGAAGGCTAGCGCGATGGATGAACAAGTCATGGATGACTTGGAGGGATTCGAGAGACGTGAGGCTGATGGAGGTGGCTAGAAGGTTTAGGTCTAGGCTAAGGGTGGTCTAGCAAGTATGGGGGAACCATACTTGGGTTAAAACCTCATAATTGAGGTGTGTTAGTCGACTGATGCCATGTGACAGTCGACTGGACCAAGTCAACTAGGGGTTGACTGCGGGAAGTGGCCTAGCAATCGAGCCAGCTATTAGGCGATCGATTGATGGACAGCGATCGGTGATTATGTGATCGATCGGTGATGCTCGGATTTTCACCCGCAGAATGGAGTCTCACTCACTCGAGACGGCGGTCGAGTGATGGCTCATCGATCGGCGATGGTCATGATCAGTCGACTGATGTCCTAGCCGTTGGATTTTTCCAGCGTGGATTACACCGTTGTCTCACAGCAACAGTGTGATCAGTCGACTGATGGTCCCGATCAGTCGACTGATCGACCTTTTCTAGCACAGGTTGAAGCTATATAAGGAGCTCGTGATGGAAGAAAAGATAGCGATTTTCTTGGGCAAAATTGAAGGGGGAAGTTGGTGCTTTCCAGTCCTTCAAAGCTAGTTCAAGGCAATCAAAGATCAAACAATCCAAAGCTCTTGTAAAGTGTTTTTCCTTTACTTGCATTTGTATTTCATATTGTATTTGCTTGTATCTAATTGATTATTGTTGTAATCATTATTGTACGAGGTTTCTCTGCCTCTGGATTGTTCCGAGAAGGAGTGTTTATTAGTGGTTGCATGTGCATCACTAGAGCTCGTAGAGCTCGATCCGTGGAGTAGGAACCGTGCGGTTTCAAACCACGTTATATCGTTGTGTTAGCGTGTTGTGCATTTTGTTATCGTTATTACTTTTCTATTTCCGCTGTGCTAACGAAATTGTAGAAACAGTTACGTATTGCTGGACATTCCGAGACTTGTATTTATCATTACCTGTTACTTTCGTACAGATCTCATAATCGTGGTATGCTGCAATAGCAAGCAAGATCCGAATGGACTTAAACATCTCCACTGGAGAAAAGGTTTCATCATAGTCAATACCATAAATTTTCTTGAAACCTTTAGCCACCAATCGACCCTTATAGGTATGCGTAAGTCTATCCATGTCAGTCTTTCTCTTAAAGACCCACTTACACCTAATGGGTTTGACGCCTTCAGGTGGATCAACCAAAGTCCATACTTGGTTGGTGTACATGGATTCCATCTCGGATCTCATAGCCTCTAGCCATTTCTCAGAATCAGGGCTCATCACAGCTTCCTGATAGGAGATAGGCTCATTCTCAATGAGCATAACGTCATCATGGTCAGACAAGAGAAATGAGTATCTCTCAGGCTGACGACGTAGCCTATCAGACTTGCGAAGAGGTAGGTCTACTTGAACAAGTTATTGTTCCACAACTCTTTGTGCAACAATCTCATCACCCACAACACTTTGTGGTTCCTGTTCAACCTCCATCAAGGCCTCAGTGCTATGGTCCTTATCTTGAATTTCTTCAAGATTGAACGTACTCCCACTAATTTTTCTAGAAACAAAGTCTCTTTCTAGAAATACCCTAGTCTTTGCCACAAACACTTTGTGTTGACTGGGAATGTAGAAGTAATATCCTTTCGTTTGCTTGGGATATCCAACAAGATAGCACTTATCGGATTTGGGTCCGAGTTTGTCTGAGACTTGACGTCGAACGTAAACCTCACAACCCCAAATCCTCATGAAAGACATCTTTGGATTTCTCCCTATCCATATCGTATATGGTGTCTTTATCACAGCCTTGGATGGTACACGGTTAAGTATGAAGTCTGCTGTGTCTAGAGCATATCCCCAAAAGGATATAGGAAGATCTGTGTGACTCATCATAGATCGTACCATATCTAATAGGGTACGATTCCTTCTTTCGGATACACCATTCCACTGTAGTGTTCCAGGAGGAGTGAGTTGGGATAGAATCCCACACTCAGCTAGATAGTCACGAAATTCATGGTTAAGGTATTCACCACCTCGATCTAATGGAAGTATCTTAATACTCTTGCCAAGTTAGTTTTGTACTTCATTCTTGAATTCTTTGAACTTTTCAAAGGATTCTGATTTATGTATCATCATATACACATAACCATATCTACTGAAGTCATCAGTAAATATAATGAAGTACCTATAATCACCTCTAGCAGCAACATTGAAAGGGCCGCATACATCACTATGTATAAGTTCTAACAAGTCTGTTGCTCTTTCGCTGTGTCTACTAAAGGAACTCTTAGTCATCTTGCCTAGAAGGCAAGACTCGCATGTCTCATATGATTCAAAATCAAATGAGTCCAACAGCCCATCCTTATGGATCTGGGATAAGTGACTCTCATTTATGTGACCTAAGCGACAATGCCAGAGATAGGTTTGGTTCAACTCATTTGACTTGAACCTTTTGTTACTTATGTTATAGATGGGGCTCTCTAAGTCTAGAATGTAGAGTCCGTTCATTAGAGATGCACTACAATAGAACATATCATTTAAATAAACTGAACAATATTTATTCTTTATTATAAATGAAAAGCTTTTCTTGTCCAAACAAGAAACTGAAATTATGTTCTTAGTCAAAGTAGGCACATAACAACATTCATCTAGTTCTAGTACAAGCCCAAAGGGCAGAGATAGAAAATAAATTCCTACAGCAACAACAGTAACCCTTGCTCCATTGTCTACTCGTAGGTCTACCTCGCCCTTCATCAATGCCCTGCTATTTCTCAGCGCCTGCACATTGTTACAAATGTGAGATGCACATCCGGTATCTAATATCCATGATGAAGAAATAGATAGATTGACTTATATAACATTTATACCTGAAGTAGAAGTCTCACTTCTCTTCTTCTTAAGATCTTCCAAGTATGCTTTGCAGTTACGCTTCCAGTGTCCAGCTTCCTTACAGTGGAAGCAAGTCCCTTCCTTGGCCACCCCTCCTTTCGATTTTAGTGCCTTGCCTTTGTCCTTGGCTTGGGACTTTCCCTTACCTTTAGGCTTGCCCTTGCCTTTCTTCTTTTGCACCATCAAAATGGAGTTAGGTTTTTCCTTCTTAAGGTTGAGCTCAACAGTTCTCAACATGCTAAGCATCTCAGGCAGTGGCTTATTAATTTTATTCATGTTGTAATTCATGATAAATTGATTGTAGCTTTGTGGCAAAGATTGCAAGATCAAGTCAGTGGCCAGCTCTTGGCCAAGTGGGAATCCCAACCTCTATAGTTCTCTATGTACCCAATCATCTTGAATACATATGGACCTACGGGAGTCCCATCTTGCATCTTGGACTGAAACAGTGCCTTAGAGATCTCATATCTCTCATGTCTTGCTTGTCCTTGATACAGTTGACAAAGATGTTCAACTATATCAAAAGCATTCATGAACTCGTGTTACTTTTGAAGCTCAGAGATCATGGTCGTGAGCATGAGGCATGACACATCAAATGCATCATCTTGATGCTTCTTGTAAGCATCTCAGTCAGCTCGCGATGCAGTGGCAGGAGGTGCCTCCAGAATGAGCTGCTCCAGGACGTACAATTTTCTATCTTGGGTGAGAACGATTCTCAGATTCCTGTACCATACCAGGAAATTAGCTCCATTGAGCTTGTCCTTCTCAAGGATAGAACGCAGGGAGTGAGTGTTCATGTTTGTCGACATGGTAATCTACAATATACACCATGCAGAAAATTAATATCATATTCCATTTATTATTTAATTAGGCCTTTAATCAAATGATGCTCCCACTGAATTATAGGACTTTTGTAGAATTGAGTCATGGATGTGGTTAAACCACATTACTAGATTCATATAAACTAGCTATAATTCTCGTGGGACAAGATCCACATCATACTACGCCTTGAGTTAGCTTTGGCTAAATTGCCCAAGACTTAGTATGATCGGTAGGTAACAAATTACCAATTACATCTCTATGCAACTCTTGTTTATAGGATCAAGATCCACATTTACAAAAGACCTTGAGTTAGCTTTGGCTAAATCGCCCAAGATTTAGTGTAAATGCGATCTTATTCTATCTTTCCAACGGTTGGAATATGCCTATAGTTTTACTCGATCCAATTGAGTTAACTAGTTTTACTCAATCTAATTGAGCTTATTCTCACCAAAGCCGTGATAGGCGGGACCAAGATTGTCCCTCCGCACCCTGCCAAGATAATATGCGTTGCTCTGCTTTGGCAGATTCAACAACAACAAATGATCGAAGTAGTGATGGGTATCAAAACTTGGTAGGCATTTTCGAGTTGATTCGATTAAGATCTAATCTAATCATAAATGTGTATTATATATGCATTAAGTCCTTTATTACCTTACACTAGCATGCATCACATACATACAAGCAAAATTTACTAGCATGGATCATATACATACAAGCAAAATATCCTAGCATGCATCATATACATACAAGCAAAATTTACTAGCATGCATCACATACATACAAGCAAAAACAAATATATATGTATATGATGCATGCTAGTAAATTTTGCTTGTATGTATATGATGCATGCTAGGATATTTTGCTTGTATGTATATGATCCATGCTAGTAAATTTTGCTTGTATGTATGTGATGCATGCTAGTGTAAGGTAATAAAGGCCTTAATGCGTATATAATACACATTTATGATTAGATTAGATCTTAATCGAATCAACTCGAAAATGCCTACCAAGTTTTGATACCCATCACTACCTCGATCATTTGTTGTTGTTGAATCTGCCAAAGTAGAGAAACGCATATTATCTTGGTAGGGTGCGGAGGGACAATCTTGGTCCCGCCTATCATGGCTTTGGTGAGAATAAGCTCAATTAGATTGAGTAAAACTAGTTAACTCAATTGGATCGAGTAAAACTATAGGCATATTCCAACCGTTGGAAAGATAGAATAAGATCGCATTTACACTAAATCTTGGGCGATTTAGCCAAAGCTAACTCAAGGTCTTTTGTAAATGTGGATCTTGATCCTATAAACAAGAGTTGCATAGAGATGTAATTGGTAATTTGTTACCTACCGATCATACTAAGTCTTGGGCGATTTAGCCAAAGCTAACTCAAGGTGTAGTATGATGTGAATCTTGTCCCGCGAGAATTATAGCTAGTTTGTATGAATCTAGTAATGTGATTTGACCACATCCATGACTCAATTCTACAAAAGTCCTATAATTCAGTGGGAGCATCATTTGATTAAAGGCCTAATTAAATAATAAATGGAATATGATATTAATTTTTTGCATGGTGTATATTGTAGATTACCATGTCGACAAATACGAACACTCTCTCCCTGCGTTCTGTCCTTGAGAAGGACAAGCTCAATGGAGCTAAATGTGTATTATATACGCATTAAGGCCTTTATTACCTTACACTAGCATATATCACATACATACAAGCAAAATTTACTAGCATGCATCATATACATACAAGCAAAATATCCTAGCATGCATCATATACATACAAGCAAAATTTACTAGCATGCATCACATACATACAAGCAAAAACAAATATATATATATACTTCGCACGGATCCGTGGTCGGGGCTTCCGAGGTTTCCGCAACGCAAAAAGCGGTTTTTGCGGCTCGGAAAAACCCAACAGTGGTATCAGAGCCACGTGCGAAGTATGTATGTGTTTCGTCTTTGTAATTTTTGTATTAGATATAAAAATTACAGATTTATATGTTTCTGTAAATTCCCTAATTTTATAGAATTTTTGGGTATTTTTCTCAAAGAGTCGAAGCAACAAGTGTTGGGACACTTGTAGGCTTCAACCGTCGAGAAAAACTCTCCGAAACTGCGAGTTCTCGCTTTAGGTTTTTGGGACAGTGACTTAAGTCGCTGTAGGATTGTAGTAGGGACACTCGCAAAGTTAATTTTGCGAGTATGGGCGCTGCCCTATCCCCGAAAGGGGCTTTGTCCCGCGATCGCGCCCGGAAACCGCTTAGCGGGACCGTTACGGAGAGGTGACTCATTAATTTGAAAAAAAAAATTAGGAAAAATTATAGAAATTTCTGTAAAAATACATAATTTAGAATTATGTATAATTCTGTGATTGTCATGGCTCAATGACCCCAATTTGATTGGATTATGTGTGTTGTAATTCATAATACGGCCTGCGTGTCGTTTTGTGGTTGTGCGTGTTGTATAGTGTATGTGACCTGTGCGTCGTACCTCTTCTTTTGATATTCTAGTTGTAATTAGTTTTTAGACTCGAATGTAACTCGAGTTTCATATTTGTAATGTACAAAATGGAGCGGTGGAAAGTCCACTCAAAGACGAGATTACGAGAAGGGTGACGACGACACATGGCGGTCAAAGGAAGCGCTTGGAGAAGCCGCTAGCCTTAGGTTGACCGTCCGATCTTCTCATTGGCTTGAGAAGATCGTAGTAGGGCCATGACTATATCACATTTAATTATATATATATATGTTGATATATATATATATATATATATATATATATATATATATTTAATTGATTTTACTTGTATGTATGTGATGCATGCTAGTAGAATAATGCATGTATGTATATGATGCATGCTAGAATAATGAATGTATATATATGATGCATGCTAATATAGGATAATAAAGGCCTAAATGCGTATAAGATACACATTACGATTAGATTAGATCATAATCGAATCAACTCGAAAATGCCTACCGAGCCTTGATACCCATCACTACCTCGATCATTTGTTGTTGTTGAATCTGCCAAAGCAGAGCAACGCATATTATCTTGGTAGGGTGCGGAGGGACAATCTTGGTCCCGCCTATCACGCTTGGGTTAGAGTAAGCTCAATTAGATTGAGCAAAACTAGTTAAACTCAATTGGATCGAGTAGAACTATAGGCATATTCCAATCATTGGAACGATAGGTCAAGATTGCATTTACACTAAATCTTGGGCGATTTAGCCAAAGCTAACTCAAGGTCTTTTGTAAATGTGGGTCTTGATCCTATAAACAAGAGTTGCATAGAGATGTAATCGGTAATGTGTTACCCACCGATCATACTAAGTCTTGGGCGATTTAGCCAAAGCTAACTCAAGGCTTAGTATGATGTGGATCATGTCCCGCAAGAATTATAGCTAGTTTGTATGAATCTAGTAATGTGGTTTGACCACATCCATAACTCGATTCTACAAAAAATTCCTATAATTCAGTGGGAGCATCATTTGATTAAAGGCCTAATTAAATGATAAAAGGAATATGATATTAATTCTCTACATTGTATGTTGTAGATAACTATGTCGACAAACACGAACACTCTCTCTGCGTTCTGTCCTTGAGAAGGACAAGCTCAATGGAGCGAATTTTGTGGACTGGTACAGGAACTTGAGAATTGTTCTCACCCAAGAAAGGAAGCTGTATGTCCTGGAGCAGCCCATTCCAGAGGCACCTCCTGCCAGTGCCTCGCGAGCTGACAAAGATGCTTACAAGAAGCATCAAGATTATGCATTAGATGTGTCATGTCTAATGCTCGCGACCATGAACTCTGAGCTTCAGAAGCAACATGAGTTCATGAATGCTTATGATATGGTTGGACATCTTCGTCAACTATATCAAGGACAAGCTAGGCATGAGAGATATGAAGTCTCTAAGGCATTATTTGGGTCCAAAATGCAAGAAGGGACTCCCGTAGGTACATATGTACTCAAGATGATTGGGTACGTAGAAAACCTACAAAGGCTGGGATTTCCACTTGGCCAAGAGCTGGCCACTGACCTGATCTTGCAATCTTTGCCACAAGCCTTCAATCAATTTGTCATGAATTATAACATGAATGAAATTGATAAGCCACTGCCTGAAATGCTCAGCATATTGAGAACTGCTGAGCTTAACCTTAAGAAGGGAAAATCTGACACCATTTTGATGGTACAAAAGAAGAAAGGCAAGGGCAAGCCTAAAGGTAAGGGAAAGTCCCAAGCCAAGGGCAAAGGCAAAGAACTTAAACCCAAAGGAGGGGTAGCCAAGGAAGGGGCTTGCTTCCACTGCAAGGAAGCTGGACACTGGAAGCGTAACTGCAAAGCTTACCTGGAAGATCTTAAGAAGAAAAGAAGTGAGACTTCTACTTCAGGTATAAATGTTATAGAAGTCAATCTATCTATTTCTTCATCATGGGTATTAGATACCGGATGTGCATCTCACATTTGTACCAATGTGCAGGCGCTGAGAAATAGCAGGGCATTGACAAAGGGCGAGGTGGACCTACGAGTAGGCAATGGAGCAAGAGTTGCTGCTGTTGCTGTAGGAACTTATGATCTATCATTGCCCTCTGGGCTTGTATTAGAATTAGATGAATGTTGTTATGTGACTGCCTTAACCAAGAACATCATTTCAGTTTCTTGTTTGGACAAAAAGGGATTTTCATTTATAATAAAGAACAAATATTGTTCAGTTTATTTAAATGATATGTTCTATTGTAGTGCATCTCTAATGAACAGACTCTACTTTCTAGACTTAGAGAGCCCTATCTATAACATAAGTACCAAGAGGTTCAAGTCAAATGAGTTGAACCAAACTTATCTCTGGCACTGTCGCTTAGGTCACATAAATGAGAGTCGCTTATCTCAGCTCCATAAGGATGAGCTGCTAGACTCATTTGATTTTGAATCATATGAGACATGCGAATCTTGCCTTTTAGGCAAGATGACCAAGACTCCCTTTAGTGGACACAGCGAAAGAGCAACAGATTTGTTAGGACTTATACATAGTGATGTATGTGGTCCTTTCAATGTTGCTGCTAGAGGTGGTTACTGGTACTTCATTACATTTACTGATGACTTCAGTAGATATGGTTATGTGTATCTCATGACACACAAATCAGAATCCTTTGAAAAGTTCAAAGAATTCAAGAATGAAGTACAAAACCAGCTTAGCAAGAGTATTAAGATACTTTGATCAGATCGAGGTGGTGAATACCTTAGCCATGAGTTTCGTGACTATCTAGCTGAGTGTGGGATTCTATCCCAACTCACTCCTCCTGGAACACCACAGTGGAATGGTGTATCCGAAAGGAGGAATCGTACCCTATTGGATATGGTACGATCTATGATGAGTCACACAGATCTTCTTATATCCTTTTGGGGATATGCTCTAAACACAGCAGCCTTTACCCTTAACCGTGTACCATCCAAGACTGTGATAAAGACACCATATACGATATGGACAGGGAAAAATCCCATGATGTCTTTTATGAGGATTTGGGGTTGTGAGGCTTACGTTCGACGTCAAGTCTCAGACAAACTGGGACCCAAATCCGATAGGTGCTATTTTGTTGGATATCCCAAGGATACAAAGGGATATTACTTCTACATTCCCAAGACAAAGTGTTTGTGGCAAAGACTGGAGTTTTTCTAGAAAGGGATTTTGTTTCTAGAAAAACTAGTGGGAGTACCTTCGATCTTGAAGAAATTCAAGATAAGGACCATAGCACTGAGGCCTTGATGGAGGTTGAACAGGAACCACAAAGTGTTGTGGGTGATGAGGTTATTGCACAAAGAGTTGTAGAACAACCACCTGTTCATGTAGACCTACCTCTTCGCAGATCTGATAGGGTACGTCGTCAGCCTGAGAGATATTCATTTCTCTTGTCTGACCATGATGACGTAATGCTCATTGAGAATGAGCCTACCTCCTATTAGGAAGCTGTGATGAGCCCAGATTCTGAGAAATGGCTAGAGGCAATGAGATCCGAGATGGAATCCATGTACACCAACCAAGTATGGACTTTGGTTGATCCACCTGAAGGGGTCAAACCTATTGGGTGTAAGTGGGTCTTTAGGAGAAAGACTGACATAGATGGACTTACGCATACCTATAAGGGCCGATTGGTGGCTAAAGGTTTCAAGCAAATTCATGGTATTGACTATGATGAAACCTTTTCTCCAGTGGCGATGTTTAAGTCCATTCGGATCTTGCTTGCTATTGCAGCATACCACGATTATGAGATCTGACAGATGGATGTCAAAACCGCGTTTCTGAATGGAAACTTGCTCGAGGATGTGTACATGACACAACCTGAGGGTTTTGTAGATCCACAGCATACTGGGAAGGTATGCAAGCTGCAAAGGTCCATTTATGGGCTAAAGCAAGCTTCTCGGAGCTGGAATCTTCGATTCGATGATGCGATCAAACAGTTTGGTTTCATCAAGAATGAAGATGAACCCTGTGTCTACAAGAGGGTTAATGGGAACACAGTTGTCTTCCTTGTATTGTATGTGGATGACATACTGCTCATTGGGAATGACATCCCTTCGCTACAGTCTGTGAAGACTTGGCTCGGGACGTGCTTCTCAATGAAAGACTTAGGTGAAGCAGCCTGTATTCTAGGCATCAAGATCTATAGAGATAGATCTAAGAGATTGCTTGGCCTAAGTCAGAGTACATACATTGACACGGTATTACTTCGGTTTGCCATGCAGAATTCCAAGAAAGGACTTCTGCCGATGTCACATCATGTGAGTCTTTTGAAGACTCAAAGTCCCTCTTCTAGAAAGGAGAGAGACCGCATGGATAAGATCCCTTACGCATCTGCTATAGGATCTATCATGTACGCCATGCTATGTACTCGTCCTGATGTCTCGTATGCTTTGAGCATGACGAGTAGATACCAGTCAGATCCAGGTGAGCGTCACTGGATAGCAGTCAAGAATATTCTTAAGTACTTGAGAAGGACTAAAGAATATTTCTTGATATTTGGAGGCGATGAGGAGCTAGCTGTAAAGGGTTACAACGATGCCAGCTTCCAAACTGACCAGGATGATTATAGATCGCAGTCAGGGTTCTTGTTTTGCTTGAATGGTGGCGCTATGAGCTGGAAGAGTTCGAAGCAGGACACAGTTGCTGATTCTACAACAGAAGCCGAGTATATCGCTGCATCTGAGGCAGCAAAGGAGGCAGTTTGGATCCGCAAGTTCATTACTGAGCTTGGGGTGGTTCCTAGCATTGCAGATCCCATAGAGCTCTATTGTGACAACAATGGAGCGATTGCACAGGCTAAGGAACCTCGCTCACACCAGCGGACCAAACACATACTATGGCGCTTCCATCTCATTCGAGAGATTATCGATAGAGAAGATGTGAAGATTTGCAGAGTACCCACAGAGGCTAACATCGCAGATCCCTTGACCAAGGCTTTGGCACAGAAAAAGCATGATGGTCACACTAGGTCATTGGGTATTAGATACTACGGTGATTGGCACTAGTGCTAGTGGGAGATTGTTAGTGAAAGCCCTAGAGCCAATCATGTGATGATTGTTGTATGAACTTTATTGTATCATATTCCTATTTATAAAGGCATGGTTATTATATTTACTTGTATTGGTGCCAAATAACTAAATATAATAATATCCTTGAGTAGTAGGTTCTTATCTATATCAATCGATTGGTTGAATCGATAATGAGATGATATAGAGAACACTACTCTTAATCATTCCTAGTCAAGTATTAACATTCAGGGACAATGTTAATGCATAGAAACTAGCATGTAGGTCAACAAGATGATTTGATCTCACAAGTCATGGATATGAGATATCAAGTTGACACATGGGTATGCATTGGAGAATGTATACTGAATGACCCGCCATGAGAAAGTATCATGGATCGTTATATGAGTGTCATATACTTTCTCATGTGGCTATTAGTATGACTATTAGTCCTTAGACCTGAAGTCACCATGGTTCCCTACATAAGGAGTTGCATACTTTGGCTTCGTCAAACGTCATCCGTAAATGGGTGGACTATAAAGGCGATTACTGGGTATGTAACAAATAATGCGGAGGGATGTGAGTGATGTAGATGGGATCTATCCCTCCTATATGACGGGGGTGACATCGATATTCTTGATAGTGAGACCACGAAGTGCATGGCCATGCCCAAATGAGTCAATATGAGATATTGAGCTCATTTGATTAGAGTGAGTCTACTTGGGGTTCAAGATTTAGATTGTACCGAGGATGACACAGTCTATGCCTCGATTGGTCAATCTAGATGTCAAGGATAGAGGGACATTGTCACATATTGTGAGAGTCACAATTAGTAGTCACAAAGGTGATGTTGGAGCTCAACATTCTTGTAACTTAGGTAGCAATGATGTGTTGCTAGATACCGCTCATTGCTTATGTTCCTAAATCGGTTTAGGGACATTGCCAACGTTACAAGAACCTATAGGGTCACACACATAAGAGTAATTAGATGGAGATTAGGTTCATATGATGAACCATGAGGATTAGGTTCATGGGATGAACCAAATTGGATTAAGAGTAATCCAAATTAGACTAATTGAGTTAGACTCAAGTTGATTCAAGTGTTGAATGAGTCTAATTTAGATTTGATTCATCAAATCAATTTAAATTAAATGAATAGAGATTCATTAAATTAAATTGACTTGAGTCAAGTGGTTAGATTTGATCAACCATGGGAGATTAGAGGTCAAGTTTGACTTGACTTGAGAGGGAAGATGAAAGGTCAAGTTTGACTTGACCAAATGCCATGTCATGATGATAACTTGGCATGGCCGGCCAATGATGATGCTCCACATCATCATTGACTTTGTCAATTGGTGCCACATCATGAGGGAGACCAAGGGTCATGGGAGTTACATGCATGCATGTAACCCCCTTCCTTGAAGTGGCCGGCCACTTTAGGGGTTTCAAAGTGGGAATTCATTTTGTGAGTTACATTATTCCATCATCTTCAACCTTGGATCATCTTCCTCTCAAGCTCTCTCCCTCTCCCAACCTCCTTGGCCGAAATTCCTAAAGGAGTGCTAGCACACTCTAAGGCATTTTTCTCCACCTATTGCTTGTGTGGATACCAATAGAGGAGTGTGCACTTGACACTCTCGAGTTCCGGCAACCTTTTGGACGAGCGGGATTTGCGAAGGGCATCGTATCGAGGGTAATGATCTCACCTCTTAGATCTAAAGTAGATCTAGGGTTTTAGTAAGCACATACATGTTTTATAATTTTTATACTTCGCACGGATCCGTGGCCGGGGCTTCCGAGGTTTCCGCAACGCAAAAAGCGGCTCGGAAAAACCCAACAAAAACACCTAAGAATCCATAATTTTTTTATTGAGCCACTTAGGAGTCATGTGAGATGTTAGGAAGATGCATTTGGTTCATCATGCTTGTTATGATGCATTACTCTTAACCAATATGACATCTAGAGACATTAATCCTTAATTGGACCAATCATTGGGAAGACTCATGTATAATTGATGTGCACATAGCTCTAAGAACATGATTGGAAATGTCAAATCAAATAACCTTTAAACTATGTTTATCATACTTTGAAAAATAGTTTGCACTTGATCAGCAAAAGTGGTACAAATTTGTGAAAAACTTTAAAGCTTTTGCTAGATTTCAAGTTTGTGTCAAACTTAAAATATGGAAAAGATATATTTTTCAACTTATTTTTCTTTGATAGAAAATGACTTCACAAATGTGTCCACAAAATTTCATGAATTTTGACCTATCTTGAATTAGTTACACATTTCACAACTTAGCTAAAAAATCTATCAGACTGATAGCAATCGATTGACATTTGTCGCCAGTCGACTGATGAGTTTGCCTTGGACCGATTCATTTCGGTCCATCGGCATCCGCTAAGGCGATCCATCGCCACTTATGGCGATCGACTACCACACCTGAGAATCGCGTAGACAATTGACTATTTGGTGGTCACCGAGCTGACTAGCGTATCACGACCGATCATTCGTCCACGATTATTAGGGCCATCCGACCCGATTCGCCTCGCAAAAACTCGAACCCTTCTCTTTTTCTCCTCCGCCATTTTCCTCCACCGACATCTCCTCGCCTTTCCCTCTTTCTTGCTGGCGCTCCCACCACCTGTTCTCACGTGTTCGAGTCTTCTTTGACTTGTGATCCCTCTCTTCCCAACGGTTCCGAGCTCTCATCTCCGTGGGCAACCCTTCGGCTAGGGTTCCATTGGCCCTTGTTTTTCGGTGTCGGTTTAGGCTTCCTTCTGCCATCTTCAACCATGCCACCTAAGTAAACCCTAACCCCTAGTCTTGGATTTCTTTTTTCTTTAACTATGCATACACTAACCACTTTTTCTTTGGTGTGCATTCATTCATGTCATGCATTGTCCTTTCTTTCATCATGCATGTGTAGAATTAAGCATTTTGCATCAAAGACTCGCATTCCACCTTCCGGTGAGGGTCAGTTTAACCCCATTCCATTTGCCGATGTTTGTTTTCCCACTCCGGGCCATGAGCTAGCCTTTCATTCCAATAAATTTAAACTCATCCCTTCTCGATCCTTGGATTCGAAGTTCTTCCAATCCAACTATTTTGATATTATCCAAATCATCCAATCTTACAAACTAGAGTCTTTGGTCTTTTGTGATCACCCCATCAACTCTACTTTACATTCCATATTCTTCAATAATTTATGCTCGGTTGGGGACGGACTAAAGTATCGGACTCGCATTGCTCAACGTGAGTTGGACTTCACTGCTTAGATATGGGCAGACTTCCTCGGGTGTCGCCCATCCGAGAGTGAATTTGTATTCTATCCATCACTCATTGAGCCACTCCCATCCCCCTTCGAGGCCATCTCTTTAGACTCACTGCATGATCATTTTTATCATAGGCCTCGCCCATTAGGAGTAAATCTTTTCCCTTCCAATGACCTTTCTGCTTCTGACAATGTCCTTTACAAGGTCATTGTTCATTGCATCCTTCCTATAGTTACCCATGGGTTGGCCTTAGTTCGGCCCCCACACTTTTTTCTTATGCATGCATTCCGTCAAGCATTAGACATAAATATTAGTCTTAACACATTTCATTGCATAGTCCACTTTATTAAGCCAAATAATGGCAAGGTCCACATGCCATACGGTAATGTGATTAGTGAGTGGCTTGGTTCCGTCGACATCGACGTAACTAAGGGGGTCATTAAACCCATGACCACCAAATATGATCGTATGAATGCTAGGACCTTCTCATTAGTGGGCTTAAAGCCCTCTACCGGCTCTATGATCTGGGAGGATAGGCGACAGCAGGCGGGCGGTGCTCCACCTATTTCGGCACCTGAGGATGATGTTGCAGAGGATGCCGCTGTGCTGGACTCGACCATCGCAGCACGCCTCGAGGCATTTAAGGAGACCCTGGACACCCGCTTCGAGGAGCTTCGTCTGGAGCACCAGGAGTTTTGTCGGGAGCACTAGGAGTTCCAGTCCTTGGTCCTTTCTCGACTGAGCGCTATGGATCAACAACAACAGGAGATTTTGGCGCTTCTCCACCCTCCTTCACTCGGACATCTGCCTGCTACCTGCGGATCATATGTTTTGGTGATGGATGCCGATGACGATGACTAGATAGCCATTGACTGTGTCTTTTGCTTTTGTTTTGCTTGACATATGTAAGGCACTGCATTTTGTTAATGAAATGAATCTTTTTGTTACATCTCTATATTCTTGTTAGTATTCTTATGGATTGGTATTTTAAAATTAAAAAGTTGAACACAATTTAATAGATACTTTTGAAACCCTTGATGGTCTAAATAACTTGATCACAATCATCATTAATAATATTGATACAATGTTGACCAAACAAGTTAACAATTTTTACCACTTTCAATTTTGTGTCAATCCACTAATATGATGGGTAAATTTTTAGTCTAATATTTTTCTCCCATTATATTAGACATAAGTAATGTGTATGCCAAGTTTCGTGAATTTTGGACATTCATAGAATTACTTATGCATTTCTTAAACTCGTTTGAATATCACTGATTTCAGAATTATCAAATATCAGTCGACTGCTCCTTATGGTAGTCGACTGTCAAGGCCCATCGCAGTTGACTGGTGACTGCCTCAGTCGACTGTTGGTCTTGTTTTGGGCAGAATACCTTGTGTTCATGATTTAAAAGTCGTGTTCTAAGGTTTCTAACTCCATACTATGCTTACTACAGTGTATCATGATAACTTGGATGGAAAGTAGGACTAAATTGATGCACGGTTTAAGGGGGAATATTTTATCTATTCAAATAACCTAAAATTGTTGGTGTGAAGTTTTGGTTCAAATATTCTGCTTTTCTCAACTTATCATTTACACATGGTAATCTATTAAGGGGGAGCTTTATGTACCTTAGTTCAAGGCCTAACATATTTTCATCATTCATGCACTCATTCGCTATGTCCTTTTCTCTTTTTGATGTGTGTCAAAGGGGGAGAAAGGAGATTTTAGGTTAGAATGTATGATGCATTTATGGTTTATAATGCACTTATGATGCTCTATGCATTTATGGTTTACAATGCACTTATGATGCTTTCATTATTGCATATTTCAAGACCTAACTTAAATGATTGTCAAACATCAAAAAGGGGGGGATTGTTGGTGCAACAATGCCCCAAGCATATATGTATTTTGATATTTGGATAATCATTTATAGTTAGGCAATATTTGTGATCTAACTGTGAATGTGTTAAGTGATAGGAAAATCTAAGTATGAAGACTTGGTAAAGAGAAGTCCAAGTGTGATCTTGGCAAGGAAAGTCCAAGGGAAGGTCTTGGAAGCATAAGTCCAAGTATGCAGTCTTAGCGGCATAAAGTCCAAGTTAACCTTGGCAAAGGAAGTCCAAAGGCAAGGTCTTGGTAGCACAAGTCCAAGCATGTAGTCTTGGCGGCGTAAAGTCCAAGCGAACTTTGGCAAGGAAGAAACCCAAAGCATGACGAAACCGAAGGAAGCTTTTGAAGGCAAGCGCAAGGATGGAGTCATGGACTCGGAGGAATCCTGGAGGCGCAAGACTGATGGAGAAGCTAGAAGGTTGAGTCTAGGCTTAGGGTATAGTTTCAAGTATAAATTAGTCATACTTGAGGTGTGCCAGTCGACTGACATATTATGCCAGTCAAACTGGTCTTGCGTGTTCAACACTTGAGGTCTGGAAGATAGTGGCAGTTGACTGGGGTTATGCCCTAGTCGACTAGTGGTAGTTGACTACGGACCAAACTGCTGAACGTAAGCTGACAGTTGAACTAGTGTGTAACACTAGTCGACTGGTCAACATGGTTCGATGGTGTTCGTATCTAACAGACTTGAACTCAGGTCTAGAATCTGAGTCAAGGTCTGACAGTCAATTGCCATTATGGGTCGTCGACTACCAAGAGTATAGAAAGGATGGTAGCTGACTGATCAGTCAACTAAGGAGGCACCTATCGACTATTGATTATGGCAGTCAACTAGTCAAATATACGTTGGACAGTGACGAAAGCAAATCCGGCTCCATCAAAAGCCATTGGATTCGGTCAACAGTAGCAGCAGTCGATTGTTATTGGGCTCAATGGGAAAAAATAACCTTTCTCTATAAATAGAAGCTAGGGAAGCTTGGAGGAGGTTAATGCTTTCATTCTAAACGATCATACTAAGCTCGTCAAGTCTTTTCCTTAGCTTCCAAGTGTTCTAACCACTTCTTCCTAAGCTCAAATCCATTACCTTGTAAGAAGAAGAGGAGTGATTGTAAAAGGCTTCTCCGCCTTGGTGATTACATCAAAAAGGAGATTTCTAGTGGAAGATTGCTAGGGGTGATCCACCTTATGGATTGTCGTGGAGTAGGAGAGTCATCTCCGAACCACGTTAAAAATCTTTGTTAGCATTGTGTTCTTGTTTTCCTTTAATTGTAATTTTTCTATTGCTTCCGTTAACAATTCTTGTGGAAAACAAAGAATTGCTATTCACCCCCTCTAGCCAATCCTCATGGTTCCTACAGTTTGTTGCTATAATGATAAAGCCTAAAATGATAGAAAGATACACATATTATGATATATCAACCTCCTCCACCCAGGCAGAGTAATTTGTAAATATTCACAGACATAACAAAATTATTCTCACAATATTGTTAGTTTCTGAATGTATCAATGCAGGGATGATGAAATTTGTGATGACATGCTATCAGTTATGATGTAATCTATTGATTCAGAAATAGAGAACCGACATCGACACTTATGTGATAATCCAAATATAAATATGAGTGCTACCAATATAATATCTTCAATTTTCTCTAGTGGCATGGTGAATATCGGAGAAACCACCAATTACAGATTCAATTTGAATGAATAAGCATCACTTAGTATTGAGGAAGACCCAAGTCATACTAGTACAGGTTTGCAAGATTTATTTGAGGATACATGGTCTGAACAAGAGTTTAATGACAATAGAATGGAAGTCAAAATTTAAAGGGATGTATCTGAGGATGATTACTTAGCAAATGATATGCACTATTCGTTAAGTGAGCCAGTGAATACTAACGAATATAGCGATCTTGAAGAGGAATTTCCAATAACTAAAGATCCATATATAATGAACTAATTTGTTCCATTGCAAATACTTGAACCAGTTGACCATAGTGAATTTTTTGTTGGTCAGATAATGTATTTTTAACTTTCTCAATATCAATTTAATTCAACTACAGTGTGCTAACATAAATATTTATTGTAGATTTACACAACACAAAAATATTTTAAAGTCGCACTTGCTGAGTATTCTATGAAAAGATGATTCATATACAAGATTAAAGATACAAGGAAAACTAGAGTTAAATCAATTTGTCAGGGAGAAAATTACACATGGACAATAATTACAAGGGGAGATATATTAGGGCAATCAACCCGTGATATAGTTTTGATGTGTGTGGCAAAGGGTTTAAGTTAGGATGTTTGGATTTGATATGTGCGTTGGAGTCTTACAGGACTTAGTAATTCGCACATGGAGCATTGGCAAGTTTCACCTCTCATGACTCGGTCCTTGAGTCGGTGAAGGATGGCTTTGCAGAAGCCGTGCGCTTGGAGCATTCGAGGGACCGCCGGATGAGGAGATTGGAGTGAAGCCGGAGGAAGTAGACTTCAGGGCGAGACGCGAAGGATGGCGCTGCAGAGCCGTGCACTTGGCGCATCCGAGGGACATGGCCGGACAAAGACAACTTCAAAGGTGAGGGACTCCAAGGGATGAGAGTGAGTGAATGTAACTCAAAAAGGGATAGTGCGCTTAGGTGAAACTTGGCCAATTGGCTAAGTGTCGGATGGGATTTTTCGACACAGTCGACTGCCATGTAATAGTAGTCGACTACTCTAAGTCGATTGTGACTCGACTAGTGTTTGAGTCTGGTTCATATAAGCTGATCATTGCCATGGATTGGCTGATCATTGCGAGACTGATCGATTGATGAAGGCATCAGTCGATTGGTCACAAGGGTTTCGGGCACAGAAGCGAGTCGAGCTCGCGAGCACTCGACTGATAGGTCCATCAGTCGACTGATGATAAGATCAGTCGACTGATGTGGGAGCCGTTGGATGAAATCCAACATGGAAGAAGTCGTTATTGGGCAACGACTACGGGATCAGTCGACTGATCGGGGGCATCAGTTGACTGGTCCTGTGTCAATGGGAAGAAACCCTCTTCCTCTATAAAGAGGAAGGGTGAGGGGCTTTGGGGGCTTAATGCTTTAACTCATAATAACTCCCAAAGTGCTCCAAGGGTTTTCCACTCTTCTACTTGTGTTAATTCTCATTCCATTGTAAGAAGAGTGAATTCTTGTAAAGAGGTTACCTCCACCTAGCTTGGTGCAAAGGAGAGAATAGTGAAAGCTTGCAGAGTGATTCACCGTGGACGAATTGGATCGTGGATTAGCGGCGCAGCCGTGAACCACGTTACATTGCGGTGTTAGCATTGTTTGGTATCTTGTTTGTCTTTATTGTTGTTTTGTTTGTATATTCCGCTTGCGCTAATAGTTTTGTAGACGAGAAACAAATGAACGACTTCCACCGTCTACGACAAAGGCTATTCACCCCCTCTAGCCGGCCACCATCGACCCTACAAGTGGTATCAGAGCAAGGCGCTTGTTGAGGGCTAACCGCCAACACAAGCACTATATCAAGAGATGGCTGGCTCGAACATTCATCCACTGAAGTTTGAAGGAGAATTCTCTTGGTGGAAAAAGAGAATGGAGGTATTTTTTGAAACCGATTTCGAAATTCTATTAATTATGGAAAACGGTTTTGAAATGGCTAGGGATGAAGAAGGGGAGCCATTGGAAAAATCAAGGTGGAGCAAGAGGCAAAGGGAAGAGTACTTGGCAAACTCAAAAGCCAAACATCACCTCTACAATGTACTCCCCCAACAAGAAGTCAACCAGATAGGAGAGTGTGCTAGCGCCAAGGAGATGTGGGAGAAACTCATAGAGATTCATGAAGGCACATCCGAGGCCAAGCTAGCAAGGAGAGATGTCCTTCGCTCCCAATTATCCAATATCAAACTCGAAAAGGGAGAGAAGGTAAAATCCCTACACTCTAGGTTTAAGGAAATTCTAACCGGTTTGACAAGTATAGGGGAAAAGCTCTCCAACCGGGATATGGTAATGAAGGCTATAGATGCCTTTCCCCGGTCCTCAAGATGGAGCTCAATGGTGGATTCCTTTTACATCTCCAAGAACCTAGAAGTTAGCACCTTGGAGGAATTCTTCTCAACCATGGAGCTCCACGAAACAAGGCTCAAAGGAGTAGTAGAAGAGCCAAAGTCTCAACCATCAAGGGGAGTGGCGTTATTAGCCAACAAAGGGAAGAAGAAGATGGAGACTCCCTCCTCCTCCGATGAAGCATTCTTCTCCTCCTCCATGGATAGCACGGAAGAAGCATACATGGTAAGGAAGGTAAGGCGTGCTTTGAAAAATTTTAAATTTAATAAATCTAATGATAGGAGAAGAAGACCAAGGGGGAAGGTGATTTGCTATAATTGTCAAGGAGAGAGACACATAAGGGACAATTGTCCCCTCCTAAACAAGAGCAAAAAAGAGAGGAGAAAGAAAGTGTTAGCGATATATGAGAGATGTCCTAAGGCAATCGCCTTATGTTTGAACCATTTATATGATAAATGAAGATTCACTATCTGAGTATACATGTTTTCATGTATTTGATTAGATCTTAAACTCATTTGCTGAATGTCCACGATACGATTCACAACATGAGGGAATTTGTGATTTGATCACAACTAGTGAGTATCTCTACATGTGTAATTGTGATGTATTGAAATTATCCCTAGTCGATGAATTGATGGATTTGGACACCATTGATTTTGTCGAGACTAGCATGAGGTATACTCCTTGGGGTGTCCAAGCAGCTGATTCTCACTGGTTGGAGACATTGTGATGTCCGGAGTTAATCGTGGATGCTAGTTATGGTAACTAGTTCATTGGAGTGACCAGCCATAAGACTTCATATGGTTCTCTGCATATATAGATATGTCAATGAAGTTCTTACTACAACTTAAGTGCGATGTTCCTTTGACTTGCGATTTTCAAGTCATCTTGATCATAAAGACTTATGCTTTGACATCTTAAGCAAGCATCTCTAAGGAGATGTGGACCCGGGATGATTGGGTATAAGTCGAAGTGATCGAAGGTGTTTGAATAGCCTATAAAGGATTCACCACTCCTTGCGAGGAGATGTATATCCATGGCTTCTCGTCGGATTGTTACTAAAGTCTTTGGCTAAAGTATTACATGTTTAGAGTAAGGTACTCTTTGATACATGTGCAGTAACTAGAATTCGTAGGACGAGGAAATGATACTTGGGCTAGGTGTGACGTAGTCAACCTAGTGGGGACTGACACTATAGACCATGTCCTGAACCAAGTGGGTATAAGATGAGTGAAGGGAATGGGGCATGATTCATTCGAGCTGCTGAAGGGTTTCAGAAGTAGTTCTGGATCAACCGTTGATCTTTTCGGTTAATTGGGGATCATGATGTACTACTAGGTGCCACTCATGATCGTTCTATAATTAATGGTTAATTATAGACGACCAACATAAACCGAGAACCTATTTGGTCACACGCACAATGAGTGTAATCCAAAGGATTTAAAACGAGCTTGAGAATGAGATTCTCAGACTGAGAGAAACTAGGTTTGGTTGGACCAAACATGGAGTGAGCATGAAATCGTTTCAGTCGCAATGGAAGCGTGGATGAGCCGTGTCTTATGAAGACATGATGGATGAACCAAATTGGTTTGGTTATAATCCAATGGAGGAGAATAAACCAAAGGTTTTGGTTTGTTTTAAACGAATGAACCAAAGTTGGTTCGGTTCGTTTTAACTTAAAATAAATCATCATGGTTTGGTTTATTTTAACTTAAATTAATGGAGCGGGTTAACGGGCTTTTGGTTATGATCCGATAACCATTAAGAGAATTTGTTATCTATAAAATAGGGCTTAAGGGATTTGTTAAGCCCTAATCAAAAGCCTTGCAACCCTAAGTTGCCGCCCCTTCCTTCTCCTTGGTGTAGTCGGCGCCAACCCCCTTGCCGCCGCCCACCACCACCCAATCTCCTTGCCGGCGTTCAGCAGCTGCCGTCCTCTCCCCTTGCCGACATCGAGCTGCTACCGGAGGAGCTCCGGTGATCTCCTTTGGGTTCAGCAACAAGGTGAGCTTCAACCTTCCTTTTTGGCCGACCCCTATTCCTCCACCAAAGCTGTCTAGTTTTCTAGACAGCTTGTTTCCCTCTTATCGGAGCGTCGTTTGGACGACGTTTGCGGCTCCATAAATTTGAAGTATTTATGAAAATTGATATTTTCCATAAATAAAATATTTGATTAGATTTTGGAAATTTGTTTCCTAATTTAATCATGATTTGATTTGGGAAATCAAATCTTAAAATATTTTATTTCCATAAGTAGTTTTGATGATTTTAGGAAATTGGTTTCCTAAATTGACTTTCCTTAATCAACTATTTTCACAAATAAAATATGTGATTAGATTTGAAAATTTGTTTCCTAATTTAATCATGATTTGATTTGGAGAATCAAATCTTAAACATATTTTATTTCCATAAATAGTTATGACATATAAGGAAATTTTGTACATGACATAATTGTATGCCATGTAATTGCATTAGATGCATATCATTATGCCATGCGTGTTGTGACATGTAGATGTATGCCATGTATGTTATGCCACGTAGATAATAGTTATTTGCATGCAAAGAGGATGAGACATAAAAACCCTAACTCAATATTAAAGCCTACACCTTCCATTAATATGGTTGGAACCAGATTTCCGTTTCTTGTTCGGGTTGTTGGACTCTCTCCAAGCCCGGCTCGAACCCGAACATGTTCTAACCATGGAATAGTTTAATACTAATATGGTAAGAGTTAGAGGTCAATCATTAGCTTTGGTTGTTGGACTCTCTCCAAGCCGAGCTAATTGGTTGAATGCACTCTAACCATATTAAACTATTTCTCGATTAATGGGTTGGCTTTAACCTGGAGCATCAGCTTGTTGGACTCTCTCCAAGGTCGATGTAAAGGGAGGTGAAGTTGGGTGCTATGCATATGATGCATACTTGTTAATGTGTTAACAACCCGATGTATGTGTGAACATTCAAATTAGTTGATAGCACATTGTGATAGTTGCATATACGTGATATGCAATCGGTATATTTGATATCTACCATCGTAGTTATGAATGACTTGTTGGACACTCTCCAAGGTTGTTCATATCTATGATGGATATTAGCCCATTCGGAGATAGACCTACGATCTCCCGAAGTGATTTTGGGGTTTTTTGAAATTCGAAAAATGAATGGGATTTATAAATGTATATTGATGCATTTTAAAATCATTTTCTCATATATGCTCATTTTGTATTTCTAGGTTAATCTATTGATCATGACGTCTTTGAATTTGTGCACTATTTTGGATTCAAACAAATTGACTGGGCCTAACTTCCTTGACTGGCTTAGAAACTTGAGAATTATTCTCAAGGCGAAAAAGCTATCATATGTCCTTGAAGAGCCTCTTCCCAACCGTCCTAGGGACGATGCAACTCCAGACCAAATGTTGGTCTATCAGAAGCATGTGGCAGATTCTAAACTGGCGAGTTACATCATGCTAGCTGCGATGGTACCTGAGCTGCAAAAGCAGCATGAGCATATGGATGCTAATACCATGGTCTTCCATCTTCATGAGTTGTTTGATGAGCAAGAGAGATCCGAAAGGTTCGAAGTCTCCAGGCTCCTCTTCACCACGAAGATGCAAGAAGGTTCGTCTATAGTGCTGTTTGTGCTAAAGATGAACGGGTACATTGAGCGGCTAGCCACCCTCGGGTTTGTGATGGATCATGAATTAAGTATTGACTTAATTCTGCATTATTTTCCCAAGAGTTTCTCATAATTTGTGATGAACTATCGGATGAACAAGTTAGAATCCACTATTCCTGAGCTCCTCAATATGCTGAAGACTGTGGAGCCTTTTGTGAAGCATGAGGAGAAGGCGGTTCTGTTAGTTGATTCCTCAAAGAAAGGTTCTAAGAGGAAGGCAAAGGAACAGAAGAAAGGGAAGAATAAGAAAAGGCGTAATCCAAGACAAAGGGCACTTGCCATCATTGTGGCAAGGAAGGCCACTAGCGAAGAAACTGCAAGATTTATCTTGAGTCCATGAAGAATAAGAAGGCATCCGATGCCCCATCCTCTTCAGGTATCTTCGTTATTGATTGTCATTCTATTTCCTTAGACACTTGGGTATTGGATACTGGGTGTGGCTCACATATATGTAATGACATACAGGGGCTAAGAAATAGAAGAAGACTCGTCAGAGGGGAGTCAAATTTGCGAATTGGCAATGGAGCAAAGGTTGCTGCGGTCGCCATCGGAACTTATTTGCTGAAGCTCCCTAGTGGACTAGTCTTGGAACTGGACAATTGCTATTGTGTTCCTTCTCTAATAAAGAACATTGTTTATATTTCCTGCTTAAATAGAAATGGTTACCATTTGACATTTAGTAACAATTGTTGTTATATAACTTTAAATGGCGTACTTTATGGAACTGGAACTTTGAGCAATGACATTTATACATTGGACGTATCCAGTGACATTTTCAATATCGAAGCGAGCAACAAGCGTGCTCGAAAGGATAATCAATTAGACTCCTACATGTGGCATTGTCGTCTTGGCCATATAAGCAAGAAATACATGTCCGAATTACACCGATATGGAATTCTGGAATCGTTTGAATTGGATTCATACGATACATGCGAATCATGCTTAAAAGGCAAGATGACTAAGTTACCTTTTACAGGAAAAGGTGAATGAGTGGGAGAGTTGCTAGGTCTAATATATACTGATGTATGCGGACCTATGTCAACTCAAGCTTTAGGAGGCTATAAACTCTGTCCTTGGACAGATAAAAGCAACACCCCACTAGTTGAAAGCGATGGTGAGCCCAATAGCAACACTGAGACTCGGGGAGCCGTCTTGTCAATGGGTACAATAATGTAAAACTTTAGAGCTGTAAAGAAGTGTGTCTAATCAAAATGAGCTGTAAGGCTAAATGGAGAATAAAGGGTGTCATAATTAAAGGACGATGGGGCTAATAAACGAGCACCCGCTTTAATTATTGATGCAACCTTTTTTATCTTACTTCATGTAACACTTTTTCTACTTCTTTAACCTTCTTCTTTAATTCCTCAACTTCTTCTTTTACCTTCTCAACGATCTTGGGTTGGTCTAAAGCTTCAGCTATCACTACTTTTATTTCCCTTTTTGTTACTGGTGGATTTTTTAAGATTTCCCCTTCCAGTAGACTGACAGATGTTCTAAGCTTTTCAATTTCCCCTTTTAACAACTTATTTTCTTCTTCCAGCAAATAGAAATGCTTTAGAGACACTTTTGAAAGTAAAAAGACCTGATTATGAACGATTTCAAGGTTGTTTGCTAAACTGCTAGTTGATGGTTTAGGTTCTTTTGCAAGATTAAGATATTCTAGGTTCGGGTTCCGGGTTTTCTCATACCAATCCCTTATACTTCTCTCAAATTTTTCACTCATTTAATAGGTTTATCAATCTCAAGGCAGGTGAAGCTGTCGCCCAGATAATATTGACAAAAATATCAACACCACCACTAACAATGGTGCCGTGCTTGGAAAGTACTATTCGGGGATCACAAGGATTTGGATCCACATCTTCTAGACCAGTGCAGATGGGTACTCCGGAGTGGAACACCTTAATGAAGACCCTTGTACCATCAGAGTTGCATGAAGAACATCTTCTTACTTTACAAGATAGTACAGAATGGACTAATCCATTCGTGGAAGATGGTTTCAGAAAGTCGATCCTTTCTTGGTATCAGAGCTAGTTGATTAAAAGAAAATGCAAGGCTAAAAACCCACGTTCTAGGTGAAGGTATGGGTATTCATATCATTTCTCTTATAAAATCTCATTTTACTTAAATTTCACATATATGCCTGAGAGGTAACCTAAAGGGGTGAAAGGTGGAGACTCGATAAGCATCCTTGGTTCGGCTTGTCCACAAGGCTAGTAAGTGCGTAAGACGGTAAGCCTGAAACTCAATCTGGTAATAGGGTTGGTCTAATGCTTCAGCTATCATAATCAGCTTGTCATACTGATATGGAAACATCATCTTCCATTGGATGAAAGTCTTCTTTTCAACCTCGCCCAATAAGTTCTCCACATATTGTACCTTTGTTCTTTTGTCGGGCCAGATTTTTGAGTCCACCACGTTAGTGGTTATTGATTCCCATCTGGAAATTACATCATTATATTTGGAATTCTTCCATTTGCATACCCCGCCCCAGCCTGTCATACAACCATCAGTTTCTAGTATGATATAGGCTTGTTCTGGTGGAATCTCCAGGTCCGGAAGTTGCTGGATTTGAGCCTTAATTTCTTTTACCAAGGCCCAATCTGAAGATTTCATTCTCTTGTCACCATGTATAGATGTTTTCTCATACAGTGGACCCAGTTTGGCGCTCAGATTAGGGATGTATGTCCTGGCATAATTAAGAATTCCCAACCAGGATCTTAATCCCTTCTTTTCTTTAAAGCTTTCCTCGTCGAATTTAGCTATCTTCTTGATGATGTGAGGCTGCAACTTTAATTTGCCTTCACCAATTTCTGCTCCCAACCCTAGAAGATCCTGCCTCAGGAGCAACGGCTGAGCAAAATCAAGCATATCTGGATCTGGAAAGGTTAGTATGCAACGTAACTAAAGACTTGGTTAATTATATGAATACCTACAAAGATCTTGCAACAAGAACAGGAAGAATGTTTATAAATGAAGAATTATCAAGTAAATTCTACCGCAAGATGCCACCTCTTATTGGGAGACACCTGGAGGCGAAATTCCAAGAAAAATTCAGAGGTAATACAATCGGGGTTCTACCCAGAATCCACCATGCCTACCAAGAGTTAACAGAAATGTGCAAACAAGCCACATTGTATTTTCAGTATACACTGTGAAAGAAGAAGGAAGTTAGTATATTAATCTCAATCTTATAATAAGGCGACCGAATCTGTTAATTGATTGCAAAAGACTACAGCGCTTGTAAGTCTCCAAGAGAGGAGCCAAGTTCGTCAGGTGAGCATGAAAATTTTATGGATTCCTAAGCTTAAAGTAAGAGGACAGATTGATAAACCTATTAAATGAGTGAAAAATTTGAGAGAAGTATAAGGGATTGGTATGAGAAAACCCGGAACCCGAACCTAGAATACCTTAATCTTGCAAAAGAACCTAAACCATCAACTAGTAGTTTAGCAAACAACCTTGAAAAGATTTACAAACTTAAAACTAGAACTCGCAAATTCTCAAACTTTCACACTAGGAATGATAGGCTTGGTGTTGCTCAAGTCTGATCAAACCTCTACTCTTCGTGGT
This sequence comes from Wurfbainia villosa, assembly GCA_025175895.1. Taxonomy (NCBI): domain Eukaryota; kingdom Viridiplantae; phylum Streptophyta; class Magnoliopsida; order Zingiberales; family Zingiberaceae; genus Wurfbainia; species Wurfbainia villosa. The sequence continues at coordinate 18,333,718 of CM046004.1, read as the reverse complement.
ATTTTATAGATGAAAAAGGTTGCATCAATAATTAAAGCGGGTGCTCATTTATTAGCCCCATCGTCCTTTAATTATGACACCCTTTATTCTCCATTCAGCCTTACAGCTCATTCTGATTAGACACACTTCTTTGTTGGTGCAACAATGCCCTAAGCATTTATATATTTTGATGTTTGGATAATCATCTAAGTTAGGCAATGTTTTGTGATCTAATTGTAAACATGTTTAAGTGACAGGAAAATCTAAGTATGAAGACTTGGTAAAAGACAAGTCCAAGTGTGATCTTGGCAAAGAGAAGTCAAAGGAAAGGTCTTGGTCTTGGCAGCGTAAGTCCAAGCATGTAGTCTTGGCGGCGTAAAGTCCAAGCAGTCCTTGGAAAAGAAAGACCAAAGGAAAGTCTTGGCGGCATAAGTCCAAGCATGTAGTCTTGGCGGCGTAAAGTCCAAGCGTACTTTGGCAAAGAAGAAAACCAAAGCATGACGAAACCGAAGGAAGCTTTTGAAGGCAAGCGCATGGATGGAGTCATGGAATCAAAGAAATCACAGGCGCAGGTGATGGAGAAGCTAGAAGGTTAAGTCTAGGCTTAGGTTATGTTTTCAAGTATGAATTAGTCATACTTAGGGTGTGCCGATCATTGGAACATGGTGTCGGTCAGCCCGACCCTTAAAATGCGACATTAGAGGTTGGAAGGCATTAGCGATCGGGAATTATCGGTCGTGGTGAGAGTCGACTTAGACCATTGCCGCGCCGGCAATGATCGCTATTATTGGCGATCGCCGCCACAAATAAATGGCCCGTAACCAATTGCGGTCGGCTAGGAAGCGATAGTCGAATCGCCACTTGTTTGCGATCGGTGATAGTCTTCCGTTAGCGATGTATTGCAAATCCCGCGAATCCGGCTGTTCAGAAGCCGTTAGAATCGGCGGCAGTCGACTGATGTAAGTCATCAATCGACTGATAGACCTCCAACGGGAAAAAGAGTCTCTTTCCTATAAAAAGAGCCCAAGGGGAGCAAGAAGGGGCTAATGCTTATATTCTGATCATTCTTCTAAGCTCCCACAAGTTTTCCAAGCTTTCTAAGTGTATTAATCTCCCTCCTCCTCTCAAATCTTCATTGTCATCTTTTGTAAGAAGAGGAGGTCTTTGTAAAGAGAAAGCTTCATAGTGGAATTGCTTGGGTTGATCCACCTTAAGGATCGCCGTGGAGTAGGAGCGTTATCTCCGAACCACGTAAAGGCCTTGTTAGCATTGTTTTTGTGTTTTTACATATATTATTTGTGCTTGCTTCCGCTAATTATTTTTGTAGAAACTGAAAAGCGCTATTCACCCCCCTCTAGCTTCTAAACGATCTCCAACAAGTGGTATCAGAGCCCGGATCGCATCGGAAGATCTAACCATCAACCGGAGCATGACATTTCAAGAGGGATATAGCACGGCAAGGCCTCCGTTTTTCGACGGCAACGACTTCGGCTATTGGAAAGATAGGATGGAATACTATCTCATGAATGACATAGAAAATTGGTTTAGTATTATAGATGGATTCGAAAAGCCGGTCGACGAATTCGGAGCACCACTACCGACAAAAGATTGGACAAGAGAGATGGCCAAGAAAGCACAAGCAAATGCAAAAGCAACAACCACACTTCAATGTGGTCTATCCAAGGAGCAACTCTCTAAGATCAGGCCCTTCAACTCCGCAAAAGAGCTTTGGGAGAAGCTCATCGAACTCAACGAAGGATCCAAAGAGACAAGAAGGGCCAAGAGGGATCTTTTGATTGGCCAACTCCAAAGCTTCACTATGAAGACAAACGAGACCGTGAGCCAAATGCATGGGCGTTTCAAGGAAGTAGTCAATGGACTACACGTTATAGGTGAAAAGGTCGACAACCGTGACCTTGTAAGGTATGTATTACAAGCTTTCCCTAGGACTACCTTATGGGCCTCAATGGTAGATGCCTATAAGGTCTCTAGGGATCTTTCATTAGTCAAGTTAGATGAACTTTTTTGTGAATTTCAATTACATGAACAAGCTAACACTTCATCCAAAGAGAAGGGTATAGCTCTTTTTATAGGAAAGAAGGAGAAGAAGAGGAAGGAGAAGAAGGAAGTGTCCTCCTCATCCGAATCCGAGGAAGACTCATCAAGTAGTGAAGATGAGTTATCGGCAAGCGAGGTGGCACATTATGTCAAGAAGTTTGGTGGGAAGTCAAGGAGACTCACCAAGAAGGATGTGAAGAGGATGTTCCAATCCTCAAGAGGTAAATCTTCAAATAATTCAAATTCTTCACTTCGTTCCGGTTACGTATTATGAAATTACCCTTTGTTGGGTTTCCCGGCACCACTTGGCGTGTATGTTCGATCGTATTTTCAATAAACGCCAGACACGTGACACAATTAAAATAATAAATCTATATTTATTACAACACACACAACACACACATGCATATTACAACAAGTGTAGACATAACCGTAAATTAAAATTTGCAATAAAAGGAAATTAAACTACGTTATACCTTCCGTATGACGTGTAGCGGGAAACGGCATCAGCGGAGCGATCCTGCGTAAGAATCGTCTCTATCCGTATCCACGCCGAGCTCCTCGGGATGACCGCTAAGTCACGAGCCGTCTTAAATGTGCGGGTTACTAGCCTCGTGTTGAAGGCGGCGTGATCGAGAGATGATCACGATCCGAATCCAAATTCGGATCCAAAACGAGTTCTCAAAACTCGCTTCTCCGGAGAGGTATTCGTCAACCGTTTGGAATCGCCGTCCTCCACCTCAGAGGATTACGGAGATCAAATCCCGGTAAGTTAGCCGCTGTCGGGCACTAACCGTCGTCAAGCGGCGCTCCGAAGAAGGAGGAAGCTGTCCAGAAAACTGGACAGCTTGGTGGAGAGAGATATAGGCGCCCGGCCAACCAAGGAAAGAAAAGCCTCACCTTGATGCCAAACCTATAGGAGATCACCGGAGGGTTGCGGAGGTTCACCAGCTGAAGGTTGGTCGCAGGCAACAAGTTGGAAGGCTGCACAAGAAGGCGGCAACAAGATGTTAGGCGCCCGAATAGGAGAGGGAGGAGGTTTGGGCGGCCAAAGTTGATTAGCCTTAGGGTTAGGGTTTAAGCCCTATTTTATAGAGAACTAATTCTCTTAATGGTTAATGGATCATATCCATAAAGCCCGTTAACCCGCTCCATTAAGATAAGTTAAAATAAACCAAACCATGATGGTTTATTTTAAGTTAAAACGAACCGAACCAACCTTTGGTTCATTCGTTTAATATAAACCAAACCCTTTGGTTTATTCTCATCCATTGGATTAGAACCAAACCATTTTGGTCCATCCATTATGTCTTCATAAGACACTGCCCATCCACGCTTCCATTGCGACTGAAACAATTTCATGCTCGCTTTATGTTTGGTCCAACCAAACATAGTTTCTCTCGGTCTGAGAATCCCATTCTCAAGCTCGTTTTAAATCCTTTGGATTACACTCGTTGTGCGTGTGACCAAATAGGTTCTCGGTTTATGTTGGCCGTCTATAATTAACCATTAATTATAGAACGATCATGAGTGGCACCTAGTAGTACATCATGATCCCCAATTAACCGAAAAAATCAACGGTTGATCCAGAACTATTTCTGAAACCCTTCAGTAGCTCGAATGAATCGTGCCCCATTCCCTTCACTCATCTTATACCCACTTGGTTCAGGACATGGTCTATTGTGTCAGTCCCCACTAGGCTGACTACGTCACACCTAGCCCAAGTATCATTTCCTCGTCCTCACAGTTCTAGTTACTCCACATGTATCGAAGAGTACTTTACTCTAAACATGTAATGCTTTGGCCAAAGACTTTAGTAACAATCCGACGAGAGGCCATGGGTATACATCTCCTCGCAAGGAGTGGTGAATCCTTTATAGGCTATTCAAACACCTTCGATCACTTTGACTTATACCCAATCATCCCGGGTCCACATCTCCTTAGAGATGTTTGCTTAAGATGTCAAAGCATAAGTCTCCATGATCAAGATGACTTGAATACCGCAAGTCAAAGGAACATCGCACTTAAGCCACAGTAAGAACTTCATTGACATATCTATATATGCAGAGAACCATATGAAGTCTTACGGCTGGTCACTCCAATGAACTAGTTACCATAACTAGCATCCACGATTAACTCCGGACATCACAATGTCTCCAGCCAGTGAGAATCAGCTGCTTGGATACACCAAGGAGTATACCTCGTGCTAGTCTCGACAGAATTGATGGTGTCCAAATCCATCAATTCATCGACTAGGGATAATTCCGATACATCACAATTACACATGTAGAGATACTCACTAGTTGTGATCCAATCACAAATTCTCTCATCTTTGTAGAATATCGTGGACATTGATAAATGAGTTTAAGATCCAATCAAATACATGAAACATGTATACTCAAATAGTGAATCTTCATTTATCATATAAATGGTTCATACATAAGGCGATTGCCTTAGGACATCTCTCATATATTACTAACAGACTCCCACTTGGCCTAATGTCAATCGCTACGGTATCCAATACCATAAGCTCTAACATGACCCTCAAACTTACTTTGAGGTAATGCTTTAGTCAAAGGATCCGCTAAGTTCCTTTCAGTGGGAATTTTCTCGATTTGTATTTCGTTCCTACTGATGATCTCTCTGATAAGATGATAGCGGCGAAGCACATGTTTGGATCATTGATGAGACCACATCAAGTTCGAGATGAACTTTGATCCAAACCGCTTCCTTTCTTTGCTTCCAAGGCTGCGATGTATTACGCCTTAGTGGCGAGAATCCGCTATAGTGTCAAGCTTGGAACCTTTCCAACTTATTGCGCCCATTCCGGTGAATACATACTCGGTGAGACATGGAATCATCCTTGTCATTCGAGCCGCATCCGTATACCCACGTATCACCATGTACCCTTCTCCATATATTAGGAACACATCCTTAGTTCTTCTTAAGTACTTAGGATCGTCTTATACGCCAATGATCCATTCTGGATCGGATGAGTATCTGCTCGTGACACTCGAGCATACGATACATCGGGCCTCGTACATAACATAGCATACATGATAGATCCTATTGCGGATGCATAGGAATCTTACTCATACAAATCCTCTCGTCTTACGTGCTGGACACATAGACTTGAAAGGTGTACCCCATGCCTGATGGGCAGATAACCTTTCTTGGATTCCGACATGCTAAACCTCTTTAGCACTCGGTCTATATATGTAGACTGCGAAAGACCAAGCAACCGTTTTGATCTATCTCTATAGATCTTAATCCCGAGGATGTCGGTTGCTTCTCCCAGGTCTTTCATGGAGAATGTCTTGGATAACCAAACCTTCACTGACTGTAAGATTGAAACATCATTTCCTATAAGTAGTATGTCATCGACATACAATACTAGAACACGACACTCCCACTAACCTTCTTGTACACATAAGGTTAAATGCGGATTTTGTGAGAAATCAAACTTTTTGATTGTCTCATCAAAACGGATATTCCAGCTCCTGGATGCTTGCTTCAATCCATAAATGGACCGTCGCAATATGCATACCTTGGTTTTATCAACCGATGTGAAACCCTCAGGCTGTATCATATACAAGTCCTCGAGCAGGTTTCCATTAAGGAAAGCTGTTTTCACATCCATCTGCCATATCTCATAATCATAATGAGCCGCTATGGCCAGGAGCATCCGAATGGATTTAAGCATAGCTACAGGCGAATAGGTTTCGTCATAATCAACACCTTGTTTTTGACGATATCCTTTCGCCACCAATCTAGCCTTATAGGTAATCACATTACCATCCATGTCGGTTTTCTTCTTGAAAACCCACTTGCACCCTATAGGCTTTATCCCTTCAGGTGGGTCAACCAAGTTCCAAACTTGATTTTCATACATGGAATCCATTTTCGACTTCATGGCACCAAGCCACTTATCCCTTTCTGAACTTGTCAGCACTTCTTCATAACTGGTAGGCTCCTCATCATCAATGAGTAACACGTCGTTCGATTCACTTACGAGAAATCCATATCTCTCGGGAATATTGCGTGTTCTACCGGATCTCACGAAGATGTGGTGTTACAATGGAGTCGATTGCTCATCACTATGAGTTATCGGTATTTGTGCTTCACCAATTATCTCATCAATGTCTATTTGAGTCTCTCGAGCCTCCTCAAGCTCGGCGACCTCCCCTTTGTTTTCTTGCAAGAGAAACTCTTTCTCTAGAAACACATGCCTTGAAACAAACACCTTTTGTTCCACGGGATGATAGAATTGGTAACCCCTTGTTTCCTTAGGGTATCCAACAAATAGACATTTATCGGACTTAGCATCCAATTTATGCGTCTGATCCAGCTTCACATAAGCGAGGACAACCCCATATCTTCAAGTAAGATACTGAGGTTTCTTACTATTCCATATCTCATATGGAGTAGTTGAGACTACCTTAGTAGGCATTACATTTTAACAAGTAAACAATATGCGAAGTGCATAGCCCCAAAAGGACTTGGGAAGAGTTGCATGATTCATCATTGACTGACCATGTCCAACAAGGTCGATTATGCCTCTCGGATACACCATTATCTTTGTGGTGTATAGGCGAGTCCATTGAGACAATATACCATTGTCTCTTAGATAATCAAGAAACTCTTGACTTAAGTATTCACCACCTCGATCCGATCAGTATTTTAATACTCTTGTCATGTTGTTTCTCTACTTCATTTCTGAACTCTTTGAACCTTTCAAAGGCTTCAGACTTGTGTTTCATCAAGAACACATACCCAAACCGTGAGTGATCATCGGTGAAGGTAATGAAGTAGCTATAGCCTCCATAGGTCCACATACATCAGTATGTATTAGACCTAGTAACTCTCCCACTTGTTCACCTTTTCCCGTAAAAGGTAACTTAGTCATCTTGCCTTTTAAGCATGATTCGCATGTATCGTATGAATCCAATTCAAACGATTCCAGAATTCCACATCGGTGTAATTCGGACATGCGTTTCTTGCTTATATGGCCAAGACGACAATGCCACATATAGAGTCTATTTGATTATCCTTTGAGCGCAGCGTGTTGCTCGCTTCGATATTGAAAATGTCCTTTGGATCGTCAGCGTATAAACACCATTGCTTAAAGTTCCGGTCCATAAAGAACTCCATTCAAAGTTATGTAACAACAATTGTTACTAAAAGTCAAATGGTACCCATTTCTATTTAAACAAGAAATAGAAATGATGTTCTTTATCAACGAAGGAACATAAAAGCAATTGTCGATTCTAAGACAAGTCTCTGGGAGTTCCAACAAATGCGTTAGATGGCGAGTGCTGACCTTTGCTCCATTCCCAACACGTAAATTTGACTCTCCCTTGGCGAGTCTTCTTCTATTCCTTAGCCCATGTGTGTCATTACATATATGTGAGCCACACCCAGTATCCAATACCCAAGTGTCTGAGGACATAGAATGACAATCAATAAAGAAGATTTCTGAAGAAGATGGGGCATCCGATGCCTTATCCTTCTTCACGGACTCAAGATAAATCTTGTACTTTCTTCGAATGGCTCTCCTTGCCATAATGATGGCAAGTTTCCTTTTGCTAGTTCTACCTTCTTAGCCCTTCTCTTCTTTCCCTTCTACTCCTTTGACTTCCTCTTAGAACCTTTCTTCGAGGAATCAACTAACAAAGACCGTCCCCCTGCCATGCTTCTCGAAGACTCCACAGTCTTGGCAAGATATTGAATGAACCTCCTAGCATCTCAGAGGTGAAGAGGAGATTTGAGACTTCGAACCTTTCGAATCTCACTTGCTCATCAACCAACTCACAAAGATGAAGGACTACGATATGAGCATCCATATGCTCATCCTGCTTTCGTAGCTTGGGTTCCATCGCGGCTAGCATGATGCAACTTATTTGTTCAGAATCACTCACATGTTTCTGATAGGCCAACAATTGGTCCAAAGTTGCATCGTCACTAGGACGGGCGGGAAGAGGCGCTTCGAGGACATACACAAGCTTTTCACCTTGAGAACAATTCTCAAGTTTCTAAGCCAGTCCAAGAAGTTCAGCCCAGTCAATTTATTTGAATCCAAAATGGAACGCAAATTCAAAGACATCAGGATCAATCTTAGAAATACAAAACGAGCATATATGATAAAATGATTTTTAAAATGCATCAATATACATTTATAAATCCCATTCATTTTTCGAATTTCAAAAACCCCAAAATCACTTCGGGAGATCGTAGGTCCATCTCCGAATGGGCTGATATCCATCATAGTTATGAACAACCTTGGAGACAGTCCAACAAGCCATTCATAACTACGACGGTAGGTATCAACTATACCGATTGCATATCACGTATATGCAACTATCACAATGTGCTATCAACTAATTGAATGTTCACACATACATCGGGTTGTTAACACATTAACAAGTATGCATCATATGCATAGCACCCAACTTCACCTCCCTTTACATCGACCTTGAGAGAGTCCAACAAATGCTCGAGTTAAAGCCAACCCATTAATCAGACATAGTTTTAATATGGTTAGAGCGCATTCAACCAATTAGCCCAGCTTGGAGAGAGTCCAACAACCAAAGCTAACGATTGACCTCTGACTCTTACCATATTAGTATTAAACTATTCCATGGTTTGAACATATTCAGGTTCAAGCCGGGCTTGGAGAGAGTCCAACAACCCAAACAAGAAACAGAACTCTGGTTCTAACCATATTAATGGAAGGTGTAGGCTTTAATATTGATTAAGGGTTTTTATGTCTCATTCTCTTTGCATGCAAATAACTATTATCTACATGGCATGGCATACATGGCATACATCTACATGTCACGACACGCATGGCATAATGTTATGCATCTAATGCAATTACATGGCATACAATTATGTCATGTATTTAATTTCCTTATATGTCATAACTATTTATGGAAATAAAATATGTTTAAGATTTGATTCTCCAAATCAAATCATAATTAAATTAGGAAACAAATTTCCAAATCTAATCACATATTTTATTCATGGAATTATTTGATTAAGGAAAATCTATTTAGGAAACCAATTTCCTAAATCATTAAAACTACTTATGGAAATTAAATATTTTAAGATTTGATTTCCCAAATCAAATCATGATTAAATTAGGAAACAAATTTCCAGAATCTAATCAAATATTTTATTTATGGAAAATATAAATTTCCATAAATACTTCCAACTTTCCAAAAGTGGAAGATTTCCATAAATACTTCTAGACTTTCCAAAATTGAAAAATTTCCATAAATACTTCTAAATTTCCAAAATTTAGAAAACTTCCAGAAATACATTATGACTATCGCACAACCATTTTACGATTATGTCGAAACACAACCTGGGCTCTGATACCACTGTTGGGTTTCCGGCACCGCGGCGTGTGTGTGTTCGATCATGTTTCGTAAACATGAGCACAGCGGAAGCAATTAAAAATAATAAATCTATATTTATTACAACACACACAACACACGCATGCATATTACAACAAGTGTAGACATAACCGTAAATTAAAATTTGCAATAAAGGAAATTAAACTACGTTATACCTTCCGTATGGCGTGTAGCGGAAACGGCATCAACCGGAGCGATCCTCGTAAGAATCGTCTCTATCCGTATCCACGCCGAGCTCCTCGGGATGACTTCGCTAAGTCACGAGCTTCGTCTTCGTACGGGTTACTAGCCTCGTGTTGAAGACGACGTGATCGAGAGATGATCACGATCCGAATCCAAATTCGGATCCAAAACGAGTTCTCAAAACTCGCTTCTCCGGAGAGGTATTCGTCAACCGTTTGACGAATCCTTCGTCCTCCATCTCAGAGGATTACCGGAGATCAAATCCCCGGTAAGTTAGCCGCTGTCGGAGCACTAACCGTCGTCCAAACGACGCTCCGACGAGAGGAGGAGAAGCTGTCCAGAAAACTGGACAACTTGGTGGAGGATATAGGCGCCGGCCAACCAAGGAAAGAAAAGCCTCACCTTGATGCCAAACCTATAGGAGATCACCGGAGGGTTGCCGGAGGTTCACCGGCTGAAGGTTGGTCGCCGGCAACAAGTTGGAAGGCTGCACCACAAGCTGGGCGGCAACAAGATGTTGGGCGCCGAATAGGAGAGGGAGGAGGTTTGGGCGGCCAAAGTTGATTAGCCTTAGGGTTAGGGTTTAAGCCCTATTTTATAGAGAACTAATTCTCTTAATGGTTAATGGATCATATCCATAAAGCCCGTTAACCCGCTCCATTAAGATAAGTTAAAATAAACCAAACCATGATGGTTTATTTTAAGTTAAAACGAACCAAACAAACTTTTGGTTCATTCGTTTAAAATAAACCAAACCCTTTGGTTTATTCTCATCCATTGGATTAGAACCAAACCATTTTGGTCCATCCATTATGTCTTCATAAGACACGGCCCATCCACGCTTCCATTGCGACTGAAACAATTTCATGCTCGCTTTATGTTTGGTCCAACCAAACATAGTTTCTCTCGGTCTGAGAATCCCATTCTCAAGCTCGTTTTAAATCCTTTGGATTACACTCGTTGTGCGTGTGACCAAATAGGTTCTCGGGTTATGTTGGCCGTCTATAATTAACCATTAATTATAGAACGATCATGAGTGGCACCTAGTAGTACATCATGATCCCCAATTAGCAAAAAATCAGCAGTTGATCGAACTATTTACGAAACCCTTGATGGCTCGAATGAATCGTGCCCCATTCCCTTCACTCATCTTATACCCACTTGGTTCAGGACATGGTCTATTGTGTCAGTCCCCACTAGGCTGACTACGTCACACCTAGCCCAAGTATCATTTCCTCGTCCTACGGATTCTAGTTACTCCACATGTATCGAAGAGTACTTTACTCTAAACATGTAATGCTTTGGCCAAAGACTTTAGTAACAATCCGACGAGAGGCCATGGGTATACATCTCCTCGCAAGGAGTGGTGAATCCTTTATAGGCTATTCAAACACCTTCGATCACTTGACTTATACCCAATCATCCGGGTCCACATCTCCTTAGAGATGTTTGCTTAAGATGTCAAAGCATAAGTCTCCATGATCAAGATGACTTGAATACCGCAAGTCAAAGGAACATCGCACTTAAGCCCGCGATAAGAACTTCATTGACATATCTATATATGCAGAGAACCATATGAAGTCTTACTGGTCACTCCAATGAACTAGTTACCATAACTAGCATCCACGATTAACTCCGACATCACAATGTCTCCCGGTGAGAATCACCGCTTGGATACACCAAGGAGTATACCTCGTGCTAGTCTCGGTGATGGTGTCCAAATCCATCAATTCATCGACTAGATAATTCCGATACATCACAATTACACATGTAGAGATACTCACTAGTTGTGATCCAATCACAAATTCTCTCATCTTGTGAATCGTATCGTGGACATTCAGTAAATGAGTTTAAGATCCAATCAAATACATTAAACATGTATACTCAAATAGTGAATCTTCATTTATCATATAAATGGTTCATACATAAGGCGATTGCCTTAGGACATCTCTCATATATTACTAACAACATCAAGCCAAATTGCCTGGAACTAAAGAAAAAAGAGGAGAAAGAAAAGAAGCATAAGGAGAAGAAGGAAAAGAAGGAAAAGAAGAAGAAAGAAGCAATGGTGGCACAAACATGGGACACTCTAAGTATGGAGGAGTCTTCCGACGATGAGGAAGTATGCCATGCCACCCGGAACCTAGCTCTTATGGCATTAGAGGAAGAAGCCGCGAGCTCAAGCGAGGAGTCCTCTTCATCTTCAAGTGATGAATCATCATCAAGTGATGATGATTAGGTAAACAACTCACCTAAAATAGATTTACTTTATAAGACTATTGCATGTTTACAAAATGCTTTAAATAGATCAAAAATTAGGGTTAAGGATCTAAAATTAGAAATCAAATCACTCAAAAGTGTAGATTCATCATGTTGCAAACAATCTAGTGATATTGATGAATGTACTCTTAGGGATGAAAATGATGAGTTAAGAAAAGAAATAGGTAAATTAAGAGCATGCCTAGAAAAATTCACTAATGGTTCTAAATATCTATATATGATTATTAAAAATCAAAGGGCAATTTACAATAAGGCCGGATTAGGATATAGACCTAAGGAGAAAGAGGTAGCATTTGCATCCCTTGTTAGTAGAAAAACAATGATTAAAAGCAAGGGGAGAAAGGCATGGGTACCAAAGAAATTTATAATTGATGCTAGTGGTCCTAAGATTTGGGTACCTAAGGATTGTGTTTTTCATGTGACATAGGTAGAAGAACCAAGCTTGTGGATAGTTGATAGTGGGTGCTCAAAGCATATGACCGGGGATGAGAGAAAATTCTCCACTATCAACCACACTGGCAAAGGAAAAGTGTCATTTGGTAATAGCGACAAACTTAAAATTTTAGGAAAGGGCACCATTGAGGTATCTCCCAATCTTGCCATTCATAAAGTTCTATTAGTTAAAAATATGAAATTTAATTTACTTAGTGCAAGTCAATTATGTGATGCAAACTTTGATGTTAAATTTGATTCCTCAAAATGTTTTATAAGACACAAAACTATAAATGATTGCATGTTAGTAGGCTTTAGGAAATCAAATATATATTATGATGATTTATCCTATGCTACTAATCCTTCCACTAAGTGTCTTATTGCAAAAGAGAAAGAAAGTTGGCTTTGGCATAGGAGGCTAGGACACATAAACATGAAGAATATAGCCAAAATAGCAAAATTGAAGCTAGTCAAAGGATTGCCTAGAGTCAAATTTCTCAAGGACAAGATGTGTGATGCTTGCCAAGAAGAGAAACAATCAAAAACATCACACAAAGGTAAAAATTTATTTAGTACCATTTTACCATTAGAATTACTACATATGGATTTATTTGATTGTCATAGTACCCCATCTATAATTGGTAGTAAATATTGCTTGGTAATAGTAGATGATTTTTCTAGATTTACTTGGGTGTTTTTCTTGAAAAATAAAGATGAAACCTTAGGAATAATCATAGGATTTAGCAAAAGAGTAGAAAATGAAAGAAAACTCAAAATCAATCGGATCCGTAGTGATAATGGTGGAGAATTTGAGAATTCTAATTTTTCAAATTTTTGCTTAGAACAAGGGTACAAGCATGAATTTTCTTGTTCTAGAACACCTCAACAAAATGGGGTTGTGGAAAGAAAAAATCGTGCCCTACAAGAAGCGGCTAGGACAATGCTTAATGCATATTCCTTACCTAGCTACTTGTGGGCGGAAGCGGTTAATACTGCTTGCTATATCCAAAATAAGGTATTGATTCATAGGATTTTAGGAAAAACTCCATTTGAATTGTGGAATGGTACAATTCCAACAATTCATTATTTTAAGGTCTTTGGATGCAAAGTTTATATCTTAAATACCAAAGACAACCTAAGTAAGTTTGAGTCCAAAGCGGATGAAGGAATCCTAGTTGGATACTCATCCACTAGTGTAGGATATAGAGTTTACAATAAAAGGACTCAAAAGATTGAAGAATCTTCAAATGTTCAATTTGATGAAACTTCAAATACATACCCTAGGAAATCCCCTATTGATGATGATATAAATATTGAAAATCAAGAAATTACCAAACAATTTCAAGACTTAAACTTAGGGGGTAATGATCAAGGGGGAGGATTGAATCAAGGGGGAGTAAGGGATGATTCCGATGATGAGCATAGGATTGAGGTTGATCATGATCAAACTCCATATAACACACCTCCTAGAACCATAAGATTTCATCAAAGTCACCCCTTAGATCAAATTGTGGGTGAATTATCTCAAGGAGTTAGGACTAGGTCATTCCATAGGGATCCTACTAGTCATATTGCTCTAATCTCTCAAATTGAGCCCAAAATAATTAAAGATGCATTACTTGATCCGGATTGGATCTTAGCAATGCAAGATGAATTAGCTCAATTTGAAAGGAGTCAAGTATGGGAGTTAGTTCCTAGACCAAGTGAAAACACTATTATTACTACAAGATGGGTCTTTAGGAACAAACTAGATGACCAAGGGAATATCACTTGAAATAAAGCACGATTAGTTGCAAGGGATTTTAATCAAGTTGAAGGACTTGATTATGATAAAACATATGCCCCGGTTGCTAGGTTAGAGTCCATTAGAATACTTTTAGCATATGCCTCCTATATGGGTTTCAAACTCCATCAAATGGATGTCAAATCGGCATTCCTAAATGGGTTTATTAAGGAAGAGGTGTATGTAGAACAATCTCCCGGATTTGAAAATATGGACTACCCAAACCATGTATACAAGCTTGGGAAAGCCTTATATGGTTTGAAACAAGCTCCCCGGGCTTGGTATGAAAGATTGTCATCTTTCCTAATCTCTAAGGATTTCAAAAGGGGTAGTATAGATCAAACTCTCTTTATAAAGTCAACATCTAAGGACATCTTTGTAGCCCAAGTGTATGTTGATGACATTATCTTTGGGTCAACAAATGATGAACTTCTTCAAGACTTCATTCAAAATATGGAAAAAGAGTTTGAGATGAGTCTAGTTGGAGAATTAAATTTCTTTCTAGGATTGCAAGTTAAACAAACAAGTGAAGGAATTTACATTTATCAAACCAAATATGCTAAGGAAATGATTAAGAAATTTGGTTTGGAAAATGCTAAGGTAGTGTCAACTCCAATGGCAACCAATACTAAAATAGATAGGGATAGTGAAGGAAAACAAATAGATCTTACCCTTTATAGGAGCATGATTGGTAGCCTCTTGTATTTAACCGCTAGTAGACCCGACATATTATTTGCGGTTGGTATGTGTGCTAGGTATCAATCATATGCTAAGGAATCTCATTTAGTTGCCGTTAAGAGAATTTTAAGATACGTTAAAGGCACACTAAATGTAGGTCTATGGTACCCTAGGACTAGGTCCTTTGATTTGGTTGGGTACACCGATTCCGATTATGCCGGTTGTAAATTGGATCGGAAGAGTACTAGTGGTGGATGTCAATTCCTTGGGTCCTCCCTAGTGAGTTGGAGTAGTAGGAAGCAACCTTGTGTTGCTTTATCCACCACCGAGGCCGAATATGTGGCTATGGGTGGTTGTGTAGCTCAATTATTATGGATGAAACATACCTTAGAAGATTATGAGCTATCTTACTCCAACATGAAAGTATTTTGTGATAATGTGAGCACCATTAACTTGACCAAGAATCGATTGCATCACTCTAGGACCAAGCACATTGAAGTGAAACATCACTTCATTAGAGACCATGTGGCTAAGGGGACATTGAGCTTAATTACATTGAATCTAAGTCCAACCTAGCCGACATCTTTACCAAGCCTCTCCCCGAAATAGAATTTTCATCACTTAGGAGAGAACTTGGAATGTGCTTTGTAGAATAGAAATGTAGGTTTGCATGATCCTATAGAAATACTAGGATTTATACCTTTAACCATCTCACAAAATACTTAGGAAACCATGATTTTTGTATTGAGCCACCTAGACAACATGTGAGATGTTAGGAAGATGCACTTGGATCATCATGCTTGTTATGATGCATTACTATGAACCAAAGTGTCATCTAGAGACATTAATCCTTCATTGGACCAATCATTGGGAAGGCCTATGTACAATTAATGTGCATATAGCTCCAAGAATATGATTGGAAATGTCAAATAAAATAAAATTTAAACTATGTCTATCAAATCTTGAGAAACAATTTCCTATTGATAAGCCAAAGTGATACAAAGTTTTGCAAAAATATCATAACCTTTGCAAAATCTCAAGATTGTGTCAATATCAAAATCTAGAGGTGATATAATTTTAAAATAATTTTTCCTTGATAGGAAATGATCTAACAATATTACCCATAAAATTTTCGTGATTTTTGATCTTTATTGAATTAATTATGAATTTTTAATCCGCCGAAAAGGTTATCAGATCGATATCGATCGGGTACTCGACGCCATTCGGATCGATACGACGATATCGCGAACCGGCTTACCGTTCGTTATCAGTTCGATCGCCATTTATGGCGATCGTCGATCGCCACGCACGTAATCGTTCAGATCATTCGGGTCGATTCGACGATGTCTATCCGATCGCATTTATGGCGATCGGCCGACGATACTGTAATTGTTCGTATGCGATCACAGCGGCTTGATCCCCATCCCCATCGATCATTGCCGACTAACGGTAGTCGACTGATGTCGCATTTTTTAGGGCTTTCCACCGGTTCGACTCGCCAAACCATCCCGATTTTCTCTCCTCTTCCTCTTTCGACGAACCTCCACCGCGCCGTTTAGCCGTTCTCCTCGCTTCCAGTGCTCTCCAACTCGAGGACCTTCTCTTGTCACTCTGTTCGTGCCCTAGTTTCCAGTCACTCGGCTAGGGTTCCGTGGTCCGGCTCTGTTCTTTGTTCACCATGCCGCCTAGGTATATTCTTCATTCCTGATCAATGTTTGTTTATTTCTATGATTGTATTTCACTAACCCGTGCTTGTCTTGGTGTCTTTGTCCATGCATCATCCTTAACCTACATTGTGCATATTTTTTTGTTGTCTTTTCACACATTTAGACTTAAGCACTTTGCTACTAAGCGTACCTGGGCACCTCCGACCAACGAGGGCCCGTCAAACCCTCGACCCTCTGTCGATCCTCGATTTCCAAACTCCGCACTTGAAAGTGCTTTCAATAAAAACAAATTCCAACTTATTCCACCTAGATCAATGGATCCTAATTTTCTTAAAGACTACTGTTTTGACATTGTTCAAATTATTCAACATTACAAACTTGAGTCTTTAGTCTTTTGTGAACATCATGTTAATATCACTCTTCTCTCTGAATTTTTCAACAACCTGCGGCCATTTGGAGATGTGAGATCTGGGACTCGCATTGCTCATTAGCGATCTGGATTTCGATCCCAGATCTGGACTGATTTTCTCGGTTGTCTCTCTTCCGAGAATGATTTCATCTTATATCCATCTTGGAGTGAACCTCTTCCACCTCCTTTTGAGGAGATTTCTTTGGATTTCCTTCACACTACTTTCTATCATTCTCCTCGACCTTTGAACACCAATCTATTTCAATCACAAGAACTTTCTGCCTCTGACAATGTCCTTTATAAGGTCATTGCTCATTATCTTCTCCCTATAGTTACTCGTGGTTTGGCTTTGGTTCGCCCTCTACATTTACTTCTCATGCATCTCTTTCGTTCATACTTAGACATCAATATTGGCCTCAATACCTTCCATTGCATCACTCATTTCATAAGGCCAAACAATGGGAAGGTTCATATTCCTTTTGGAAATGTCCTTACTCAATGACTCAGCTCCGTAGGCATTGATGTCAATATAGGAGTCATTAAAGTCATAAATAGAAAATATGATCAGATGACTCGACGGAGCTTCTCCTTGGCGGGTCTGAAGGCCGACAGAGGATCCGTTTTCTGGGACCCAGCACGACGACTAGCAGATGGCGCTCCGACACCAGAGGATGTCGCTGCGGAAGGAGTTCGAGGAGCGATGCAGGGAGACCGCCTGCGAGCGATCGTTATGCGGATCCATCCTTCGTTGCCCGTTTCGATGCTTTTGCGGAGCGGGTAGACACACGTTTTGAGGAGCTATGCTTAGAGCATCAGGAGCTTCGTCGGGAGCATCAGGAGCTCCTCTCCCTCGTGAGAGGGGTGCATCTGCAGCAGCAGGACATCTTGGCGATTCTCCGCCCTGCTGCACCTGGACACCCACCTCACGATGGATCGTCATCTGCACCGATGGATGCTGAGGACGACGATCGTTAGCTCGCTTGTTTTTTTTTTATTTTCTTTTTGGCCGTATGTACGACATAAACTCCTACTTGTGTCATAACTTTTGATTAATGAAATGAAACTATGTCTTTGTTTTAATTCATTTCTATTAGTGTCTACAACTTGTTATTTGTCAAGTTTAGAAGTTGAGCATATAGTACGAAGTTATGAATATTGATACGATACAATTACACTTTTTGTGTCATAATTTTGTTATTTTAAATATCTTATCAATCCATTAATCTGATGAGCATATTTTTCGTCTAATATTTTTCATATGTTATATTAGTCGAATAAAATGTGTATGATGAGTTTCGTGATTTTTGGACACCCACGGAATTTTCTACGCATTTTCAAACCTTGACTGAAAAATTCAATTTTCAGATTTGTCTGATATCGATCATTCCGTTATTAGCGATCGCCAAGGCCGGCGATTGGATCGATGCCTATTCCGGTCGAACCGGTGACACTGTTTTGGAATAGAAAACGGTTTTTTCATCGGTTAAAAGGTTCAATTTTGGACGTTATATGATTTCCACAGTATATACATGATAACTTGTATGGAAAGGCAGATTTTCTTGGTGGACTGGTTTAGGGGGAGCTACATCTCTAATTTCTATAATTGTTGGTGCAAGGCTAGGACATATTTGCTTATTCTATTGCTTATGCCTTGCTTCACATGTTATTTCTCCATCATGAAACATGTCTTGGATTTAGGGAGAGCTTCATATCAATTTTATACCTTTGTTCAAGATATGTCAATTCTTTCTGCACTTATTGGATAAACACTTCTCTTTTTGTTGTATGTCAAAGGGGGAGAAGGTATATTTAAGTTAGAATTCATATTGAAATATGTTTATATGTATGTGTTAAAGACCTAACTTAAATGATTGCTAAACATCAAAAAGGGGGAGATTGTTGGTGCAACAATGCCCCAAGCATTTATATATTTTGATGTTTGGATAATCATCTAAGTTAGGCAATGTTTTGTGATCTAATTGTAAACATGTTTAAGTGACAGGAAAATCCAAGTATGAAGACTTGGTAAAAGACAAGTCCAAGTGTGATCTTGGCAAAGAGAAGTCAAAGGAAAGGTCTTGGTCTTGGCAGCGTAAGTCCAAGCATGTAGTCTTGGCGACGTAAAGTCCAAGCAGTCCTTGGAAAAGAAAGACCAAAGGAAAGTCTTGGCGGCATAAGTCCAAGCATGTAGTCTTGGTGGCGTAAAGTCCAAGCGTACTTTGGCAAAGAAGACGAAACCGAAGGAAGCTTTTGAAGGCAAGCGCATGGATGGAGTCGTGGACTCAAAGAAATCCTGGAGGCGCAAGGCTGATGGAGAAGCTAGAAGGTTAAGTCTAGGCTTAGGTTATGTTTTCAAGTATTAATTAGTCATACTTGGGGTGTGCTAGTCGACTGGAACATGGTGTCGGTCGGCGAATCGCCCTTAAAATACAAAGACATTAGAGGTTGGAAGGATCATTAGCGATCGGGGGTTATCCGGTCGAATCGGTGAGAGTCGACTCGATCCGACTACGCATAAGCCGGCAGCGATCGCCATTATTGGCGATCGCACAAACGAATGGCCCGTGGCCCGGCGCGGTCGACTAGAGCGATGTCGATCGAATCGCCATCGCTTTGATCGATCGATAGTCTTCCCGTTGGCGATGACGACTACAAATTCCGTGAATCCGGCTATTCAGAAGCCGTTAGAATCGGCGGCAGTCGACTGATGTAAGTCATCAGTCGACTGATAGACCTCCAACGGGAAAAAGAGGTTCTTTCCTATAAAAAGAGCCCAAGGGGAGCAAGAAGGGGCTAATGCTTATATTCTGATCATTCTTCTAAGCTCCCACAAGTTTTCCAAGCTTTCTAAGTGTATTAATCTCCCTCCTCCTCTCAAATCTTCATTGTCATCTTTTGTAAGAAGAGGAGGTCTTTGTAAAGAGAAAGCTTCTTAGTGGAATTGCTTGGGTTGATCCACCTTAAGGATCGCCGTGGAGTAGGAGCGTTATCTCCAAACCCCGTAAAGGCCTTGTTAGCATTGTTTTTGTGTTTTTACATATATTATTTGTGCTTGCTTCCGCTAATCATTTTTGTAGAAACCGAAAAGCGCTATTCACCCCCCTCTAGCTTCCAAACGATCTCCAACATTCTTTACAACTCTAAAGTTTTACATTATTGTACCCATTGACAAGACGGCTCCCCGAGGCTCAATCTTGCTATTGGGCTCACCATCGCTTTCAACTAGTGGGGTGTTGCTTTTATCTGTCCAAGGACAGAGTTTATTGCGTTGGACAAATGCCAAAGTTCCTTTCTAATGTCTCTCAGCTTTGGTAGTGCGCTGAGAAAGTAGTTCTGGTACCCACCTTCTTGGTACCTTCTGCTGGTGAAATCGGATTCCTTCATTTGCTCTATCATTTCCAGTTCCTATAGAGCATAGTATAGGTTCTGTGATGCTTGCTCTTCAATCTCATCCAGCATCTTTCTTTTCTGGTGCTCTGGTGGGGTTAGAATATGTTTACTGATATCTCGCATGACTTCTTCATACTGATCCCTTAGAAGTCGTCTTCTAGAAGCGGCTAATTCAGTGGCAACCTCTTCTTCCTCATCCTTATAGCGAAACCCTTCAGTAATTTGTGGTTCATCCCCTACCTTTTCTTTTCCCTTACTGGTAGTAATTACCGAGACTATTTCTTTTCCAGAAACTAGTCTAGATAATGAATCTGCAAAAACATTAAGTTTAGCATCAATATGCTCAAAATGTACCTTTATTCCTGACCCTGTGATGAAGTCAGTAAAGGCGACCCATCTGACTCGCGAAGGCTTGTTTCTAGCCGTTTTGTTGTAAAAGCTTATGATAGTCTGGCAGTCAGTTCGTAGAGTAATTTCCTCCTTATCCAGATAATGGATTTTGAGCGCGCTCATGGTCTCCATTGCAGCAAATATGTCTGCATCAATTACGGATTTTATAACAGCAAATTTTCCATGGGCGTAAGCACAAACCTTTTCAGTGCTTCTAGGGTCATATTTGAAATTCTTCCATTTGCATACCCCGCCCCAGCCTGTCATACAACCATCAGTTTCTAGTATGATATAGGCTTGTTCTGGTGGAATCTCCAGGTCCGAAAGTTGCTGGATTTGAGCCTTAATTTCTTTTACCAAGGCCCAATCTGAAGATTTCATTCTCTTGTCACCATGTATAGATGTTTTCTCATACAGTGGACCCAGTTTGGCGCTCAGATTAGGGATGTATGTCCTGGTATAATTAAGAATTCCCAACCAAGATCTTAATCCCTTCTTTTCTTTAAAGCTTTCCTCGTCGAATTCAGCTATCTTCTTGATGATGTGAGGCTGCAACTTTAATTTGCCTTCACTAATTTCTGCTCCCAGGAATTCAATCTTTGAGACTGCTATCTTGCACTTAGTTGGTGATAGTACCAATCTGTTCTTTTCACATATGTTCAGCATGACTTCAAGATGCCTAATGTGCTCCTTTTCTGAATTTGAGAATACAAGAATATCATCAATATATACTGAAATGAATTCCTCCATACCTTTGAAGCACTGATCCATTTTTCTTTGGAATACCGCGGGTGCATTTTTCAACCCGAATGACATTGCTAGCCATTCATACAGTCCAGATGGACAAATAAAGGCCGTCCATTCAACTGATGATGGATTCATGGCTACTTGGTGAAATCCAGACTTCAAATCAAACTTTGAATAAAATTTTGAATTCCCAACTTTCTTGAGGATTGTATTGATACCAGGCAGGCTATACTGGTCCTTATAAGTATTATCATTGAGCGTTCTGTAGTTGAATACCATCCGCTCCTTGCCCTTTTCTTCTTTCCCTGTGACTGGATTCACACTGGTTCCAGACTGAACTATCATGGCCATAGTCCTATGCCTACTTTTGCTAGGACGTATTACCTTCAGTCCCAAAAGTATGTCAATATGCTTTTGAAATATTGCTTTCATTGCTGGGGTTATGTGTGATAATGGCTTATCCTGGATAGTGATATCCGGATTTATAATGTCTATTTTGCATAAAATGCCATTTTTCTCCCAGTGTTTTAATGGATTGTCTCCAATATAACCCTATTCTTTTAGTCTATTCAACAAAGATCCATGTTGCTGAAGTATGAAGGTATTTAAAGGAGTCGTCGTAAATAGTACCTTTTCCTTGATCTCCAGGTACTCCATTTCTTCCAACTGCAATTCCTCAATTGCCGCCATAGCTGTGGGACTTGTAGAAATGGTTGTTATGTTTTTATAGAATGTTACAGTGTTACCTTCTATACGGACTCCTCCTTGCATCCCTCTAATGAAGTTTCCGCCGAGGACCATCTGAATTCCATCTCCAAGTGTCATATCAAATGAATAAGTAAACGGAATTCTGAACTTGTTTTCTCCTATCTTCATCTGTCCTCCCTTAAACTTCCAATTTGCTACTTGTTTTGAATTAACACCGTTAATTATGACGGTGAAGGGATTCTTCTCCAGAGACTGTGCTGATACAAATTTTTGATCTACACAGCAGGTAGTTGCTCCAGTATCCAAAATAGCACTGACCTGAAATGGAGGTATAGTTGGAATTTCAATTTCTACCATCATATGATATAACCTGTTTAGGGTTCTTTTTGGATGGTACTGGCCACTTGATGCTTGGAACATGGATACTTCTAGGAAATGCAACTGCTCCTTTCCTCTTTGTATGTCTCTGATATTTAACTGCTGTAATTCATTAGCTAAATCATCACTTAGGGTTGCCTCTGCCTCGTGGTTCCTTTTGAGAATCCTTTCCAACTCTGCTTGCAGTCTTCTTATTTCTGCCTGTAAGTATTCAATATAACCAAATAGTTCGGTTATCAGATTATTCTCTTCATACTTACGAGGTGCTGGTGGCATGATTGGGGTTTCAATCTTTAGGTAGTAGTCTGAGCATAATGTACAAGTTGTCCATCTACACTCTGTACAATGTCTCCTTGCTCTTTGAGTCGTGGCTGCACCACAAAAATTACATTTAATAAATGGCATACCTATTTCCTCATTTACTTGCCATTTGTGTTCACAATAGAATTTTTCTTCGGGCATGTCCACTTGAACCTGCCAGCCTTGTGGTTCACTAATCAGGACGAACATGGATTCATTGATAGGAATCACACTGGTTGCAGCAGTGCAATGTTGTTCTGTAGAATTCTCGCCTTCTGACATACTGCAGATGGCATCACTGCTACTTTCATCGGGGTCTACTGATACAACATCAAATTCCTCCGGTAAGTCTAAGTTGTTGATCATGGCAACTCTTTCTTTGTTGCCCACCTTATTGCGACATTCCCTTGCGAAATGTCCCTCTTCTCCACAGATAAAACACTTGCACTTTTTGACTCTGGTCCGGTCATTCTGGTATTTTCTCTTGATCACCCGCACATGTGATTTATGCGGTTTCCCTTTATATGTGCTTGATTTTCGCAATCCGTATTTCTTTTTCTCACCTTGGTAATAGCTTGGTATGGGTATTTGGGAACAAAATTGTAGGTCTTTGAGACTTCTTTGCAATGTGGCTTGTTTGAACATTTCTGTTAACTCTTGGTAGGCATGGTGGATTCTGGGTAGAACCCCGATTGTATTACCTCTGAATTTTTCCTGGAATTTTGCCTCCAGGTGTCTCCCAATAAGAGGTGGCATCTTGCGGTAGAATTTACTTGATAATTCTTCATTTATAAACATTCTTCCTATTCTTACTGCAAGATCTTTGTAGGTATTCATATAATTAACCAAGTCTTTAGTTCCGTTGCATACTAACCTTTCCAGATCCAGATATGCTTGATTTTGCTCAGCCGTTGCTCCTGAGGCAGGATCCTCTAGGGTAATAATTCTTCTTATTTGGGACAAAATGTTCTGGGTCTCATCTGCGACATTAATCAGCTTGTCATACTGATCTGGAAACATCATCCGCCATTGGATGAAAGTCTTCTTTTCAACCTCGCCCAATAAGTTCTCCACATATTGTACCTTTGTTCTTTTGTCGGGCCAGATTTTTGATCCACCACGTTAGTGGTTATTGATTCCCATCTAGAAATTACATCATTATATAACCCAATATTATCAGGAAGAACTAGCATAGCACCTGTTGTCTGCTGTGCTGAAGGGAGTGTCCACTGCTCAATATTATAAGCCCTTCTAAACCTTCCAATTTTTGCATTCATGTAGTCCATGTTGCGGTATGGGTTGGACGTTGTGGGTCTTTCATCAGCTGGACCATATTGCGGTGGTCCCATCATTGTGTCTTCGGGGGGATTGAAATTTGAAGTAACAGAAGATGCCACGATTTGTTTCTTGCCCTTCTGTATTGGGTAGTCCATATCATATTCTCCATCGTTGATATGAGCCACTTGTTCATCACCAAAGTTAGATTCAGCAAATAAGTAATCATCATCATCCAAGTAGTATTCTCCACCATCTTCCGCGAATGGATTAGTCCATTCTGTACTATCTTGTAAAGTAACAAGATGTTCTTCATGCAACTCTGATGGTACAAGGGTCTTCATTAAGGCGTTCCACTCCGGAGTACCCATCTACACTGGTCTAGAAGATGTGGATCCAAATCCTTGTGATCCCCGAATAGTACTTTCCAAGCACGGCACCATTGTTAGTGGTGGTGTTGATATTTTTGTCAATATTATCTGGGCGACAGCTTCACCTGCCTTGAGAAATAAGTCTTTAGAAGTCATGTTGAAGACTAGAATCTTGACCTCTCCTCTGTAGTCGGAATCAATTACTCCCGCTTCGATACTAATTCCTTTTCGCCATGCGCTGCCTGACCTTACTGCAATTCGACCGTAATGTCCTTCGGGAATAGCAAATGCTAGTCCGGTGTAGAGCAAGGACCTGCCAAATGGTTGTATTTTATAATTATTGCAAATATGTAGGTCATACCCTGTAGCTCCTGGAGTCCTTCGAACTGGTGAGATTGCTTCTGGGTGCATTCTCATTACTTCGAATACTGGTTCCTCAGTAATTAATACTGAAAGAATTTCCTGTTCTGGTGAGCAATCCTCAATATCATCTTCATTAGAAGCAATTGCTCGAGATTCTGCTACTGGAGTATATCCTTGGAATTGTAAAGAGACGCTCCCATCTAATAGCGTCCTGGTGTCCACTCTGGTTGGAGCCATTGGGTTTCTTCTCTGAGTTGGTCGTAGTATCCACCGCTGTTGTTGTAATTCATCCACAGTGAATCTTGACCCTGGAAGAGCAATTACTCCTCTGCTGGCTAAGTAGTCTGTAACATTCTGGACATTATAATTAAAATTTGTAAAGCTAGTGTTGGTTAGCCGTCCAATCATCATTCTAGTAACTAGCAAATTACTAGATCCTCCCTGCCAATCTTGATATCCTCTTGTTTGGATGGATATTTCAACATGGTTGGCGAAATCTTCCAGATTCATCATTATATCAGGATTTACATAGACCATTTGCGTACCTCTTGTTAGGTCCATTTCCATGGTAGCAATTATAGACCTATCTCCTCGCCATCTGGTGTCCCTTAGTATTACTAGGACCATGACACCTGTATTTCTTCTATGAAGAGTATAAATTCTTATCATAACTAAACCCATATGGATGTGGAAGAAACCTGCTTCCCTTAGGGCTTGTTGGCTTTGGTCAGTGACTAGTGGAAGATCCACTTGTCCTTTCTCAACGCACAGAACGTCCTCTTTTGAGTAGTGTTGATACACTCTATGTTGTGTCGGCCTGAAGCCTGTTGAGTATAGTACCTCAGCTGGTACCATATTAGCTCGCTGAGATTTGGAAATCTCCAATTGCTCCTCTAGATTAACTTGACTTTCAATTGTCCTCCGGAATCTTCTCTCACTACAAGAATAATAGTCTTTAAGGACACTCATAAATGTCCTTATAATATATTTTTAGTGACACTAACGTTTTAGTGACATCACTAAAAAACGTCCTATAAAGTGATGTCGTCTTAGACCAGATTTTCTTTCCTGACATTTTATAATATCATTATACAATATAAATACTAACATCAAAAGTGTCTTAATATAGATATATAATGACACGCTAAAATGTCAGGAAAACTCATATTTTAAGGACATCTATATGTGTCTTATTATCATCGTAATAAGGACATCTACATGTGTCTTATTATCATTGTAATAAAGATAAAACTAAATGTCACCTAAACTTATTTATTTTGACATTTATAAATGTCTTATATTTTTTTATAAGGACAATAAAAATTGTCAGTATAGATAATTTATAAGGTCATTTTAAAATGTCACCTTAGTTAATCTATAATGACATTTATTAATGTCATTATAATAATTTATAAATACATTAAAATAATTTATAATGTAAGCATGAATCTAATATTTATACATTATCACAATTCATCTCCTGCTCGTAATATAAAAAATTACAAAATATAATTTAAAGTGATAATAGAAAATCTAAATTCATTCCATAATCATTGACTTCAAAATTACAAATGTCTTGATGAGTCTTGTACATCCAAAACTAACTACACACTATACTCAAAATAATAAATTTTAGAACTAACAAAGTCTTATTAAAAACTAAACTAGACAGGACTATCTCCAACCATAAGTTTGATTCATAAAAGTCCAGGTACTCGTCACATACAAATACAATGAACATAGTATTAGAACTGTAATAAAATAATAAACAACCAAAGTTAATAGAAATAATGGTCAATATTAGATATCATACCAAATATGAAAATGCAAAGTATCATTCCATATGTACCTAATAATGATCTTCGTAAACTGTTAACTGTAAATAAATTTCATATTTATTTAAAATTATAATAACACGATAAATATAAAAATTAATAATATTTAAGTGAAAGATTAAAATTATACTATATGATAAGGCCAAGCTATCATTCCTCCAAGTATATTCTCAAATGTTTATAAAAGATCATAAGGTCTAATTAAATCCTCTTTTGGATCTAAGACAACTTGTATTCGTACTTCACACCAATTTGGTCCTAATGTCTGTCCCCCTGCTATAGTATTTGGATCCATACTATGGAGCACTCCTTTTGCCAAAATCTTTGTTGAATCAAATAAACTTTTAATCAAAACAGAGCATCCAATCTACAAAAAAAAAGTCAAAAAGAGATAAAAAATTGAAGATGTGTGAAACATATAGTAAAAAAGAAATTAAACAAACCTTACCCGTAAAAATAGATGACGAGGAACAGAAAGTTGTGGATTACTACTTGATGATGCATGTTGATTACTATTGCAATTTGAAAGAGGGTTCTGGTCTGATTGATTAGAAATCTTTGCTTGTAACATTTCAATATGTTGCCGTTGCATTTTAATTTGTTCATCCATTTTTTCTAATTTTGCCTCTTGCTCCATCACTAGTCGATTGCATGTGCCACGACTAGGAACTTCTCCCCATACATCAGATGGACTAACACCATCACCAAGCATACGTACTCGACCAATTCACATAGAATCACTGCAATATCTCTCTTCAAACGAACCAAATCCGTAGGAGAAATTACTTTACAACATAACTCTCGAAAATATCCACTTAATCTATTCAAAGGAATCGAGATTTAGATAAAGTTCTTCGTAGTGCTACGTAAATAATTGCGCATCAAAATGTGATTGTCATGACTTTTAGACCACTTAATTTAGTCGGTTTCATTTGAACACATCGATATGTTGGATGCATAGCCATCTGAACTTTAATATTTTTAAAACCTTGCAAAAATACCCTTCTCTTTTTCCCCATTGAAAAGATCGAGGTAAATAAACTTTATTTGGTCCTTTCTCAATAGGATGAAGTGATGATCTTATTCCCATTTCTTGCAAATCAAGTCGTGATTTAAGATTATCTTTCGATTTTCCTTCCATGTTCATCAATGTCCCACAAATAGATTCACAAACATTCTTTTCAATATGCATAAGATCAAGATTGTGACGTATCATATTATCTTTCCAATATGATAAATCAAAGAAAATACTAAATTTTTTCCAATTGAATGGCAGTACTGAATTGTCATTACTTGTTTTCCCAAATGTAATTTTAAAATTTTTCAACTCATCTATCACCATGTCTCCTGATAATATAGGTGGTGGTCTTCCATACTCTTCGTGCCATCATCAAAAATTGAGCATTTTTCAAATGCATGATCACTATTTAAAAATTTTCGATGACCCATATAGCAATATTTTCCACCATGTTTTAACCATTGTGAATGTGTAAATTTATGACACACTGGACATGCAAGTTTGCCTTTAGTACTCCATCCTAATAAGGTTGCATATCCAGGAAAATCACTGATTGTCCATAGTAATGCAGCATGTAATTGAAAATTCTCTTTAGTTGATGCATCATATGTTTGAACTCCTATCTCCCATAAATCCTTCAAATCTGCAATAAGAGGTTGCAAGTAGATGTCGATGTTATTTCCTGGAGCAGATGGGCCAGGTATCAATAGTGACAACATAAAGTATGGTTGCTTCATACACATCCATGGGGGAAGATTATATGGCATTAAAATAACCGGCCACGTACTATGTGCCACACTCATATTTTTGAATGGATTAAATCCATCTGATGCTAAACCAAGTCTTATGTTCCTAGGATCCTTTGCAAATTCTGGATGCTTATGGTCAAATGTTTGCTAAGCTGGGGAGTCAGCCGGATGTCGCATGTAACCATCCTTTGTGCGGGATTCAGAATGCCATCTCAAATGGGATGTTGTTTTAGATGACATGAACAAACGTTGCAATCTAGGCTTTATTAGAAAATACCATAAAACCTTACGTTCGATTTTTCTCTTCTCACCAAGAGGATCATTTCAAATGCTTCCCATCTAAGCTCATTACATGTTTTGCATTGAATTCTATCTTTATCCAACCTCCAAAATAAAGTGCAATCATTAGGACAGGCATCAATCTTTTCGAAACCAAGTCCTAATTGCTTCATCAATTTTTCTGCTTCATAGTATGACTTAGGCAAATCATCCATTGCATTTGGAAATGCTTCTCTCAACAAATTTAAAAGCATATCAAAAATCTTATTTGTCATTTTGCCTAAACACTTTAAGTGAAGCAAACGAATAATAAATGCAAGTTTTGAGAATTTCTTGCAACCTGGATATAATTCTTTTTGTGAATCATCAATTAATTTATAGAATTTATCAGCCTCTTCAGTTGGAATCTCCTTATCATTTTCAAATTCTGATATTCTAATTATGCTATCATTATGCTCTGGGATCCCAAATGCCTCATAAACTAAACCTTGCATATCATCTGCATCTTTTTGCGATGTAACAAAAGCAGAGTTTGTTGATGCACTATATGTTATCTCTCCATGAGCTACCCAATGAGTATAACCTTTGATAAATCCATCAACCGTCAAATGATCATAAGCAACCTCTCTTGAAACAAATATACCAATCTTACAATCGCATACACAAGGGCATAAAATCATTCCATTTATGTTTGAATTAGAAAATGCAAACTGTAAGAAACTCTCAACTCCATTTCGATACTCTCGATTGTCTCAAAAACATCCAACTCTTATCCATAATGATTCTACAAAAATACTTATTAAAATAAGTTTAACATTATGATAATTGATAAATTTCAAAATGCATGTATACTAAATTTAACACTCACAATATTGTCTAAATTACAATTTACAATATGAATGTTTAGATATTAACCATTTAGTATGAGATAAGCCTTAATAGAGTTGCTTAGTTGTATACATCACATAGCCTAGATTATTTTGATGCATATGAAACATTGCTTATTTGTATAATAGAGTTGTGTAACTAGATAAATTTTAGGGAAAAATATCAAAGTAGCAATTCAAAGAAGACCATAAGAACAAAAAAAGACCATAACATAGTCTAGAGATGTGATGTACAAGTTATAAAAATAAGACCATAACATCCAAACTACGCATAAACTAAACGAATGTATATTCAAAAGGTAAAAGAAATGGATGCTGTCATCTCTAAAGCCATGGCCTTGATCATTGCTGGTTTGTGGTTTATGCGAAGCCAAAAATTTAGATCGCTTACTCTTTTAAACAATATGATAGGAATTGTGCAAAGGAACACTTTTAATGTATAATAATCTCATACATGAGCTATGCCGTGTGTGATGATTGGAGGAGAGTGGCTTTTTCCCACAGATTCACCTATAACTCAAGCAAATGATTTACACGTATTTGAATGACACTAATTTATATCATGGGAGGCACTAACTCAAGCAAATGCAAAGAAAAACAACAATGAGACTATATGTGCCGTGACAAACCAACGCAAACAAACCAATCAAAAAATACGATAAGAACAAAAATAGATATGAGAATAGAGGAAGATCATCAAAAAATCTATTAAGAAAACACGCAATCGTTGAAATGCTGCGACAAACCGACGCGCAGGCGAAATGCAGAGGAGCGAAGAGGGGCACCGACGTTGAGAAGATGGAAGTGTCGACGGTGGTGGTGTCGCCACTGAGAAAAAATGTTGTTGTCGCCATACAAATGACTCAGGAAGATTTTCGCCGCAGAGCCGAAAAGGATTTGGGATAAAACTTCATGCGCAGGATATATAAAAACCTAAACACACCGTATTAATTAATATAGGTTAATACATTTATTATATATAATGACATTTAGTAAAATGTCATTAGAAGTATTTTAATTTGACATGGTTTTTAAAATCATTATCTTTTTTAATACATGTCATGATAAACTTTTTATAACTACATTATATATTAAGTGTCGTTAAGAAAATGTCATAATAGACCATTTTCTTCAGAGTCGGTGCATAATTTTGTTATATAGCAAATTCTGTTTTCTTTCTTCATCGATCTTTCTCACTTGTACTTGTGGATCAGTTGATGTAAGCACTGCTAGTGGTCTCGTGCTGGTTGATGTTCTTGAGGCCATCACTTATCTTTCACCTTGCGAATATCGGCGGTTTCGAATATTAAAATTGAACCCCTATTTTGGGATTATCGCCTTCCCTACTTAAGCGAAATTTTTAGATCAGTCGTATGGCTCCTTCGCTCCTTCCGGTCGATGTTGGCGCCGAGGTTTGCCAGGTTCGACTCTCGCAGCTCTAACAGCATGTAATTCAATAATAAGTGATAACGTAGGTATTTTGTTTGATTAACACCTTTGAAAATCAAAAAGTCGCTTTTGATTGTCGGTATAGAAAATCTCGAGAGGGTGCTTCTATACTTTGCTGCTTTTGGTGTTGATATAAACTTTCGCTCGTTATCATCCTCCAATCAAGTTCTTTACTTCCTGTAACACTTTTTCTACTTCTTTAACCTTCTTCTTTATTCTCTATCAGCATCTCCTTCTCATCTGGTTGGTCTAAAGCTTCAGCTATCACTACTTTTATTTCCCTTTTTGTTATTGGTGGATTTTTTAAGATTTCCCCTTCCAGTAGATTGACAGCTGTTCTAAGCTTTTCAATTTCCCCTTTTAACAACTTATTTTCTTCTTCTAGCAAATAGAAATGCTTTAGAGACACTTTTGAAAGTAAAAAGACCTGATTATGAACGATTTCAAGGTTGTTTGCTAAACTGCTAGTTGATGGTTTAGGTTCTTTTGCAAGATTAAGGTATTCTAGGTTCGGGTTTTCTCATACCAATCCCTTATACTTCTCTCAAATTTTTCACTCATTTAATAGGTTTATCAATCGCCTCTTCTTTTACTTAGAATCCATACCTCGACCTCCTCTCTTGAGACTTACAAGCCTCTATCTTTTGCAATCAATTAACAGATTCGGTTGCCTTATTGTAAGATTGAGATTAATATACTAAATTCCTTCTTCTTTCATAGTGTATACTGAAAATATTACCAGATTGAGTTTCAGGCTTACCATCTTATGCACTTACTAGCCTTGTGGACAAGCCAAACCAAGGATGCTTATCGAGTCTCCACCTTTCACCCCTTTAGGTTACCTCTCAGGCATATATGTGAAATTTAAGTAAAATGAGATTTTATAAGAGAAATGATATGAATACCCGTACCTTCACCTAGAACGTGGGTTTTTAGCCTTGCATTTTCTTTTAATCAACTAGCTCTGATACCAAGAAAGGATTAGAAAGGATCGAGAGCTAGTTGATTAAAAGAAAATGCAAGGCTAAAAACCCACGTTCTAGGTGAAGCTACGGGTATTCATATCATTTCTCTTATAAAATCTCATTTTACTTAAATTTCACATATATGCCTGAGAGGTAACCTAAAGGGGTGAAAGGTGGAGACTCGATAAGCATCCTTGGTTCGGCTTGTCCACAAGGCTAGTAAGTGCGTAAGACGGTAAGCCTGAAACTCAATCTGGTAATATTTTCAGTATACACTGTGAAAGAAGAAGGAAGTTAGTATATGAATCTCAATCTTTTAATAAGGCGACCGAATCTGTTAATTGATTGCAAAAGACTGCAGCGCTTGTAAGTCTCCAAGAGAGGAGCCAAGTTCGTCAGGTGAGCATGAAAATTTTATGGATTCCTAAGCTGTAAGTAAGAGGACAGATTGATAAACCTATTAAATGAGTGAAAAATTTGAGAGAAGTATAAGGGATTGGTATGAGAAAACCCGGAACTCGAACCTAGAATACCTTAATCTTGCAAAAGAACCTAAACCATCAACTAGTAGTTTAGCAAACAACCTTGAAATCGTTCACAATCAGGTCTTTTTACTTTCAAAAGTGTCTCTAAAGCATTTCTATTTGCTGGAAGAAGAAAATAAGTTGTTAAAAGGGGAAATTGAAAAGCTTAGAATAGCTGTCAGTCTACTGGAAGGGGAAATCTTAAAAAATCCACCAGTAACAAAAAGGGAAATAAAAGTAGTGATAGCTGAAGCTTTAGACCAACCCAAGATCGTTGAGAAGGAGATAGTCAGAGTAGCTGAGGAATTAAAGAAGAAGGTTAAAGAAGTAGAAAAAGTGTTACAGGAAGTAAAGAATTTGATTGGAGGATGAACTGGGATAAACAGGCAGAAAGTTCAGTTTATATCAACGCCCTAAAAGCAACAGAAAGTATAGAATCACCCTCTCAGGGATTTTCAATACCAGCACAATAAAAAAAACTTTTGATTTTCAAAGGGTGTTAATCAAACAAAACAATACCCTATTATCACTTATTATTTAATTACATACTCAGTTACAGGAACTGCAGAACCAAGTCAGAACCCTCAAGCAAACCTCGAGCGCGTCAACATCAGCACCGAAGGAGCTTGAAGGAGCCATAGACGATCTGTCTAAAAGAATTTCTGGCTTAAATTTGGGAAGCGAAATGGTAATCCCAAAGAATAGGGGTTCAATTTTAATATTCAGAAACCCTTCAGATATTCTACAAAAGGAGAAAGATAAGTGATGGCCTCAAGAACATCAACCAGCACGAGACCACCAGCAGTGCTTACATCAACTGATCCACAAGTACCAAGTGCAGAAGATCAGATAAGAGACTACAGAGTAGGGCAAAGAAGACTATATAATTTGCAAAGACGAATTATGCCCAGCCAGAGAAGATTCCGGAGGACAATTGAAAGTCAAGTTAATCCGGAGGAGCAGTTGGAGATTTCCAGATCTCAGCGAGCTAATATGGTACCAGCTGAGGTACTATACTCAACAGGCTTCAGGCCGACACAACATAGAGTGTATCAACACTACTCAGAAGAGGACGTTCTGTGCGTTGAGGAAGGACAAGTGGATCTTCCACTAGTCACTGACCAAAGCCAACAAGCCCTAAGGGAAGCAGGTTTCTTCCACATCCATATGGGTTTAGTTATGATAAGAATTTATACTCTTCACAGAAGAAATACAGGTGTCATGGTCCTAGTAATACTAAGGGACACCAGATGGCGAGGAGATAGGTCTATAATTGCTACCATGGAAATGGACCTAACAAGAGGTACGCAAATGGTCTATGTAATTCCTGATATAATGATGAATCTGGAAGATTTCACCAACCATGTTGAAATATCCATCCCAATAAGAGGATATCAAGATTGGCAGGGAGGATCTAGTAATTTGCTAGTTACTAGAATGATGATTGGACGGCTAACCAACACTAGCTTTACAAATTTTAATTATAATATCCAGAATGTTATAGACTACTTAGCCAGCAGAGGAGTAATTGCTCTTCCAGGGTCAAGATTCACTGTGGATGAATTACAACAACAGCGGTGGATACTACGACCAACTCAGAGAAGAAACCCAATGGCTCCAACCAGAGTGGACACCAGGACACTATTAGATGGGAGCGTCTCTTTACAATTCCAAGGATATACTCCAGTAGCAGAGTCTCGAGCAATTGCTGCTAATGAAGATGATATTGAGGATTGCTCACCAGAACAGGAAATTCTCTCAGTATTAATTACTGAGGAACCAGTATTTGAAGTAATGAAAATGCACCCAGAAGCAATCTCACCAGTTCGAAGGACTCCAAGAGCTGCAGGGATGACCTACATATTTGCATTAATTATAAAATACAACCATTTGGCAGGTCCTTGCTCTACACCGGACTAGCATTTGCTATTCCCGAAGGACATTACGGCCGAATTGCAGTAAGGTCAGGCAGCGCATGGCGAAAAGGAATTAGTATCGGAGCGGGAGTAATTGATTCCGACTACAGAGGAGAGGTCAAGATTCTAGTCTTCAACATGACTTCTAAAGACTTATTTCTCAAGGCAGGTGAAGCTGTCGCCCAGATAATATTGACAAAAATATCAACACCACCACTAACAATGGTGCCGTGCTTGGAAAGTACTATTCGGGGATCACAAGGATTTGGATCCACATCTTCTAGACCAGTGCAGATGGGTACTCCAGAGTGGAACACCTTAATGAAGACCCTTGTACCATCAGAGTTGCATGAAGAACATCTTCTTACTTTACAAGATAGTACAGAATGGACTAATCCATTCGCGGAAGATGGTGGAGAATACTACTTGGATGATGATGATTACTTATCTGCTGAATCTAACTTTGGTGATGAATAGGTGGCTCATATCAACGATGGAGAATATGATATGGACTACCCAATACAGAAGGGCAAGAAACAAATCGTGGCATCTTCTGTTACTTCAAATTTCAATCCCCCCGAAGACACAATGATGGGACCACCGCAATATGGTCCAGCTGATGAAAGACCCACAACGTCCAACCCATACCGCAACATGGACTACATGAATGCAAAAATTGGAAGGTTTAGAAGGGCTTATAATAATGA
The DNA here is from genome assembly GCA_025175895.1 of Wurfbainia villosa. Taxonomy (NCBI): domain Eukaryota; kingdom Viridiplantae; phylum Streptophyta; class Magnoliopsida; order Zingiberales; family Zingiberaceae; genus Wurfbainia; species Wurfbainia villosa. The sequence goes on along the minus strand of CM046004.1, from coordinate 18,298,580 downwards.
GCAATGGATACTCCCTTCAGCACAGCAGACAACAGGTGCTATTCTAGTTCTTCCTGATAATATTGGGTTATATAATGATGTAATTTCCAGATGGGAATCAATAACCACTAACGTGGTGGACTCAAAAATCTGGCCCGACAAAAGAACAAAGGTACAATATGTGGAGAACTTATTGGGCGAGGTTGAAAAGAAGACTTTCATCCAATGGCGGATGATGTTTCCAGATCAGTATGACAAGCTGATTAATGCCCCAGATGAGACCCAGAACATTTTGTCCCAAATAAGAAGAATTATTACCCTAGAGGATCCTGCCTCAGGAGCAACGGCTGAGCAAAATCAAGCATATCTGGATCTGGAAAGGTTAGTATACAACGGAACTAAAGACTTGGTTAATTATATGAATACCTACAAAGATCTTGCAGCAAGAACAAGAAGAATGTTTATAAATGAAGAATTATCAAGTAAATTCTACCGCAAGATGCCACCTCTTATTGGGAGACACCTGGAGGCAAAATTCCAGGAAAGATTCAGAGGTAATACAATCGGGGTTCTACCCAGAATCCACCATGCCTACCAAGAGTTAACAGAAATGTGCAAACAAGCCACATTGCAAAGAAGTCTCAAAGACCTACAATTCTATTCCCAAATACCCATACCAAGCTATTACCAAGGTGAGAAAAAGAAATACGGATTGTGGAAATCAAGCACATATAAAGGGAAACCACATAAATCACATGTGCGGGTGATCAAGAGAAAATACCAGAATGACCGGACCAGAGTGAAAAAGTGCAAGTGTTTTATCTGTGGAGAAGAGGGACATTTCGCAAGGGAATGTCGCAATAAGGTGGGCAACAAAGAAAGAGTTGCCATGATCAACGACTTAGACTTACCGGAGGAATTTGATGTTGTATCAGTAGACCCCGATGAAAGTAGCAGTGATGCCATCTGCAGTATGTCAGAAGGCGAGAATTCTACAGAACAACATTGCACTGCTGCAACCAGTGTGATTCCTATCAATGAATCCATGTTCGTCCTGATTGGTGAACCGCAAGGCTGGCAGGTTCAAGTGGACATGCCCGAAGAAAAATTCTATTGTGAACAAAAATGGCAAGTAAATGAGGAAATAGGTACGCCATTTATTAAATGTAATTTTTGTGGTGCAGCCACGACTCAAAGAGCAAGGAGACATTGTACAGAGTGTAGATGGACAGCTTGTACATTATGCTCAGACTACTACCTAAAGATTGAAACCCCAATCATGCCAACAACACCTCGTAAGTATGAAGAGAATAATCTGATAACCGAACTATTTGGTTATATTGAATACTTACAGGCAAAAATAAGAAGACTGCAAGCAGAGTTGGAAAGGGTTCTCAAAAGGAACCACGAGGCAGAGGCAACCCTAAGTGATGATTTAGCTAATGAATTACAGCAGTTAAATCTCAGAGACATACAAAGAGGAAAGGAACAGTTTCATTTCCTAGAAGTATCCGTGTTCCAAGCATCAAGTGGCCAGTACCATCCAAAAAGAACCCTAAACAGGTTATATCATATGATAGTAGAAATTGAAATTCCAACTATACCTCCATTTCAGGTCAGTGCTATTTTGGATACTGGAGCAACTACCTGCTGTGTAGATCAAAAACTGCAGACTGACCGAGAAGAATCCCTTCACCGTCATCATTAACGGTGTTAATTCAAAACAAGTAGCAAACTGGAAGTTTAAGGGAGGACAGATGAAGATAGGAGAAAACAAGTTTAGAATTCCGTTTACTTATTCATTTGATATGACACTTGGAGATGGAATTCAGATGGTCCTCGGCGGAAACTTCATCAGAGGGATGCAAGGAGGAGTCCGTATAGAAGGTAACACTGTAACCTTCTATAAAAACATAACAACCATTTCTACAAGTCCCACAGCTATGGCGGCAATTGAGGAATTGCAGCTGGAAGAAATGGAGTACCTGGAGATCAAGGAAAAGGTACTATTTACAGCGACTCCTTCAAATACCTTCATACTTTAGCAACATGGATCTTTGTTGAATAGACTAAAAGAACAGGGTTATATTGGAGACAATCCATTAAAACACTGGGAGAAAAATGTCATTTTATGCAAAATAGACATTATAAATCCGGATATCACTATCCAGGATAAGCCATTTGTTGGGAGTATGAGGAATACAATCAAAGTCCCACATTGGTAAGACATGGAAAAGATCATGTGCTTATAAGAAAAAAGATATCTCCATTGGTATGAGGCCTTTTGGGTAAAGCCCAAAAACAAAACCATGAGGGCTTGGGCCCAAAGTGGACAATATCATACCATTGTGGAGATATGTGGAGCTTATAAGCACTAACAATTGGTATCAGAGCCATGGTCCATGTCAAGCCATGAACCTCGAACGAAGGAAGTTGAGCTCCCACGTCCGGATCAAGAGAACCAGACATTAGGAAGGAAGTCTAGTTGGGTCGGGGGGACCGAACAACTGGCAGGAAGTCCTGGTGGGTTGAAGATCGGACATCAAGCAGAGAAAATCCTTCGAGGAGGGATAGGCTTGAGGGGGGGCCCAATGTGGTCCTTCGTTTGAGGGGGGGATTGTTGGGAGTATGAGGAATACAATCAAAGTCCCACATTGGTAAGACATGGAAAAGATCATGTGCTTATAAGAAAAAAGATATCTCCATTGGTATGAGGCCTTTTGGGTAAAGCCCAAAAACAAAACCATGAGGGCTTGGGCCCAAAGTGGACAATATCATACCATTGTGGAGATATGTGGAGCTTATATGCACTAACACCATTATCACACATAACCCCAGCAATGAAAGCAATATTTCAAAAGCATATTGACATACTTTTGGGACTGAAGGTAATACGTCCTAGCAAAAGTAGGCATAGGACTATGGCCATGATAGTTCAGTCTGGAACCAGTGTGAATCCAGTCACAGGGAAAGAAGAAAAGGGCAAGGAGCGGATGGTATTCAACTACAGAACACTCAATGATAATACTTATAAGGACCAGTATAGCCTGCCTGGTATCAATACAATCCTCAGGAAAGTTGGGAATTCAAAATTTTATTCAAAGTTTGATTTGAAGTCTGGATTTCACCGAGTAGCCATGGATCCATCATCAGTTGAATGGACGACCTTTATTTGTCCATCTGGACTGTATGAATGGCTAGCAATGCCATTCGGGTTGAAAAATGCACCCGTGGTATTCCAAAGAAAAATGGATCAGTGCTTCAAAGGTACGGAGGAATTCATTTCAGTATATATTGATGATATTCTTGTATTATCAAATTCAGAAAAGGAGCACATTATGCATCTTGAAGTCATGCTGAACATATGTGAAAAGAACGGATTGGTACTATCACCAACTAAGTGCAAGATAGCAGTCTCAAAGATCGAATTCTTTGGAGCAGAAATTGGTGAAGGAAAATTAAAGTTGCAGCCTCACATCATCAAGAAGATAGCTGAATTCGACGAGGAAAGCTTTAAAGAAAAGAAGGGATTAAGATCCTGGTTGGGAATTCTTAATTATGCCAGGACATACATCCCTAATCTGAGCACCAAACTAGGTCCACTGTATGAGAAAACATCTATACATGGTGACAAGAGAATGAAATCTTCAGATTGGGCCTTGGTAAAAGAAATTAAGGCTCAAATCCAGCAACTTCCAGACCTGGAGATTCCACCAGAACAAGCCTATATCATACTAGAAACTGATGGTTGTATGACAGGCTGGGGCGGGGTATGCAAATGGAAGAATTCCAAATATGACCCTAGAAGCACCGAAAAGGTTTGTGCTTACGCCCATGGAAAATTTGCTGTTATAAAATCCGTAATTGATGCAGAAATATTTGCTACAATGGAGACCATGAGCGCGCTCAAAATCCATTATCTGGATAAGTAGGAAATTACTCTACGAACTGACTGCCAGGCTATCATAAGCTTTTACAACAAAACGGCTAGAAACAAGCCTTCGCGAGTCAGATGGGTCGCCTTTACTGACTTCATCACAGGGTCAGGAATAAAGGTACATTTTCAGCATATTGATGCTAAACTTAATGTTTTTGCAGATTCATTATCTAGACTAGTTTCTGGAAAAGAAATAGTCTCGGTAATTACTACCAGTAAGGGAAAAGAAAAGGTAGGGGATGAACCACAAATTACTGAAGGGTTTCGCTACAAGGATGAGGAAGAATAGGCTGCCACTGAATTAGCTGCTTCTAGAAGACGACTTCTAAGGGATCAGTATGAAGAAGTCATGCGAGATATCAGTAAACATATTCTAACCCCACCAGAGCACCAGAAAAGAAAGATGCTGGATGAGAGTGAAGAGCAAGCGTCACAGAACCTATACTATGCTCTACAGGAACTGGAAATGATAGAGCAAATGAAGGAATCCGATTTCACCATCAGAAGGTACCAAGAAGGTGGGTACCATAACTACTTTCTCAGCGCACTACCAAAGCTGAGAGACATTAGAAAGGAACTTTGGCGTTTGTCCAACGCAATAAACTCTGTCCTTGGACAGATAAAAGCAACACCCCACTAGTTGAAAGCGATGGTGAGCCCAATAGCAAGACTGAGCCTCGGGGAGTCGTCTTGTCAATGGGTACAATAATGTAAAACTTTAGAGCTCTAAAGAAGTGTGTCTAATCAGAATGAGCTGTAAGGCTAAATGGACAATAAAGGGTGTCATAATTAAAGGATGATGGGGCTAATAAACGAGCACCCGCTTTAATTATTGATGCAACCTTTTTCATCTATAAAATGCCACGAAGAGTAGAGGTTTGATCAGACTTGAGCAACACCAAGCCTATCATTCCTAGTGTGAAAGTTTGAGAGTTTGCGAGTTCTAGTTTTAAGTTTGTAAATCTTTCCGAAGAAAGTAAAAACTCCGAGCATCGTCTCAGGTTTTCTTTCAATATTCAGAAAGTCGATCCTTTCTTGGTATACTTCATTACCTTCACCGATGATCACTCACGGTTTGGGTATGTCTTCTTGATGAAACACAAGTCTGAAGCCTTTGAAAGGTTCAAAGAATTCAGAAATGAAGTAGAGAAACAATATGACAAGAGTATTAAAATACTTCGATCGGATCGAGGTGGTGAATACTTAAGTCAAGAGTTTCTTGATTATCTAAGAGACAATGGCATATTGTCTCAATGGACTCCGCCATATACACCACAGCATAATGGTGTATCTGAGAAGCGTAACCGGACCTTGTTGGACATGGTCAGGTCAATGATGAATCATGCAAATCTTCCCAAGTCCTTTTGGGGCTATGCACTTCAGACATCTATTTACTTGTTAAATAGAATGCCAACCAAGGTAGTCTCTACTACTCCATATGAGATATGAAATAATAAGAAACCTCATGTATCTTACTTGAAGATATGGGGTTGTCCTGCTTATGTGAAGCGGACTGTATCAGATAAATTGGATGCTAAGTCTGATAAATGTCTATTTATTGGATACCCTAAGGAAACAAGGGGTTTCCAATTCTATCATCCTGTGGAACGAAAGGTGTTTGTTTCAAGGCATGTTGTGTTTCTAGAGAAAGAGTTTCTCTTGCAAGAAAACAGTGGGAGTGTCGTCGAGCTTGAGGAGGCTCGAGAGACTCAAATAGACATTGATGAGATACCTGGTGAAGCACAACAGCCGACAACTCATAGTGATGAGCAATCTGCTGGACCTATTGAAACACCACATCTTCGTAGATCTGGTAGAACACGCAACATTCCTGAGAGATATGGATTTCTCGTAAGTGAATCGAACGACGTGTTACTCATTGATGATGAGGAGCCTACCAGTTATGAAGAAGTGCTGACAAGTTCAGAAAGGGATAAGTGGCTTGATGCCATGAAGTCAGAAATGGATTCCATGTATGAAAACCAAGTTTGGAACTTGGTTGACCCACCTGAAGGCATCAAGCCTATAGGGTGCAAGTGGGCTTTCAAGAAGAAAACCGACATGGATGGTAATGTGATTACCTATAAGGCTAGATTAGTGGCGAAAGGATATCATCAAAAACAAGGTGTTGATTATGATGAAACCTATTCACCTGTAGCTATGCTTAAATCCATTCGGATGCTCCTGGCCATAGCGGCTCATTATGATTATGAGATATGGCAGATGAATGTGAAAATAGCTTTCTTTAATGGAAACCTGCTCGAGGACGTGTATATGATACAACCTGAGGGTTTCACATCGGTTGATAAAACCAAGGTATGCAAATTGCGACGGTCCATATATGGATTGAAGCAAGCATCCAGGAGCTGGAATATCCGTTTTGATGAGACAATCAAAAAGTTTGATTTCTTACAAAATCCAGACGAACCTTGTGTGTACAAGAAGGTTAGTGGGAGTGCAGTCGTGTTCCTAGTATTGTATGTCGATGACATATTACTTATAGGAGACGATGTTTCAGTCTTACAGTCCGTTAAGATTTGGTTATCCAAGACATTCTCCATGAAAGACCTGGGAGAAGCAACCTACATCCTCGGGATTAAGGTCTATAGAGATAGATCGAAATGGTTGCTTGGTCTTTCGCAATCTACATATATAGACCGAGTGCTAAAGAGGTTTAGCATATTGGAATCCAAGAAAGGTTTCCTACCCATCAGGCATGGGATACACCTTTCGAAGTATATGTGTCTGCGCACAGAAGACGAGAGGATTTGCATGAGTAAGATTCCCTATGCATCCACAATAGGATCTATCATGTATGCTATGTTATGTATGAGGCCCGATGTATTGTATGCTCTGAGTGTCACGAGTAGATATCAGTCTGATCCAGGAATGGATCATTTAGTGGCTGTTAAGACGATCCTTAAGTACTTAAGAAGAACTATGGATGTGTTCCTAATATATGGAGAAGGGGACATGGTGATACGTGGGTATACGGATGCCAACTTCCAGACAGACAAGGATGATTCCAGGTCTCAGTCTGGATACATGTTCACCTTGAATGGGGGCGCAGTGAGTTGGAAAAGTTCCAAACAAGACACTGTAGCGGATTCTACCACTGAGGCAGAATACATTGCAGCTTCGGAAGTAGCAAAGGAATCAGTTTGGATCAAGAAGTTCATTTATGAACTTGGTGTGATTCTAGCCATTGTTGAAGCAATACCGGTATACTGCGACAACAATGGAGCAATTGCACAGGCGAAAGAGCCAAGGTCTCATCAACAATCCAAACATGTGCTTCGCCGCTATCATCTTATCAGAGAGATCATCAGTAGGAAGGAAATACAAATCGAGAAAATCCCCACTGAAAGGAACTTAGCAGATCCTTTGACTAAGGCATTACCTCAAAGTAAGTTTGAGGGTCATGTTAGAGCTTATGGTATTGTATATCGTAGCGATTGACATTAGGCCAAGTGGGAGTTTGTTAGCGATATATGAGAGATGTCATAAGGCAATCGCCTTATGTTTGAACCATTTATATGATAAATGAAGATTCACTATCTGAGTATACATGTTTTCATGTATTTGATTAGATCTTAAACTCATTTACTGAATGTCCACGATACGATTCACAACATGAGAGAATTTGTGATTTGATCACAACTAGTGAGTATCTCTACATGTGTAATTGTGATGTATCGAAATTATCCCTAGTCGATGAATTGATGGATTTGGACACCATTGATTCTGTCGAGACTAGCACGAGGTATACTCCTTGGTGTGTCCAAGCAGCTGATTCTCACTAGCTGGAGACATTGTGATGTCCGGAGTTAATCGTGGATGTTAGTTATGGTAACTAGTTCATTGGAGTGACCAGCCGTAAGACTTCATATGGTTCTCTGCATATATAGATATGTTAATGAAGTTCTTACTACAGCTTAAGTGCGATGTTCCTTTGACTTGCGGTATTCAAGTCATCTTGATCATAAAGACTTATTCTTTGACATCTTAAGCAAGCATCTCTAAGGAGATGTCGACTCGGGATGATTGGGTATAAGTCGAAGTGATCGAAGGTGTTTGAATAGATTATAAAGGATTCACCACTCCTTGCGAGGAGATGTATACCCATGGCCTCTCATTGGATTGTTACTAAAGTCTTTGGCCAAAGCATTATATGTTTAGAGTAAGGTACTCTTCGATACATGTCCAGTAACTAGAATTCGTAGGACGAGGAAATGATACTTGGGCTAGGTGTGACGTAGTCAACCTAGTGGGGACTGACACTATAGACCATGTCCTGAACCAAGTGGGTATAAAATGAGTGAAGGGAATGGGGCATGATTCATTCGAGCTGCTGAAAGGTTTCAGAAGTAGTTCTTGATCAACCGTTGATCTTTTCGATTAATTGGGGATCATGATGTACTACTAGGTGCCACTCATGATCGTTCTATAATTAATGGTTAATTATAAACGACCAACATAAACCGAGAACCTATTTGGTCACACGCACAACGAGCGTAATCGAAAAAATTTAAAATGAGCTTGAGAATGAGATTCTCAGACCGAGAGAAACTAGGTTTGGTTGGACCAAACATGGAGTGAGCATGAAATCATTTCAGTCGCAATGGAAGCGTGGATGAGCTATGTCTTATGAAGACATGATGGATGAACCAAATTGGTTTGGTTCTAATCCAATGAAGGAGAATAAACCAAAGGTTTTGGTTTGTTTTAAACGAATGAACCAAAGTTGGTTCGGTTCGTTTTAACTTAAAATAAACCATCATGGTTTGGTTTATTTTAACTTAAATTAATGGAGCGGGTTAACGAGCTTTTGGTTATGATCCGATAACCATTAAGAGAATTTTTTCTCTATAAAATAGGGCTTAAGGGTTTTGTTAAGCCCTAATCAAAAGCCTTGCAACCCTAAGTTGCCGCCCCCTCCTTCTCCTTGGTGTAGTCGGTGCCAACCCCCTTGCCATCACCCACCACCACCCAATCTCCTTGTCGGCGTCCAGTAGCTGCCATCATCTCCTCTTGCCGGCGTCGAGCTGCTGCCAGAGGAGCTCCGGTGATCTCCTTTGGGTTCGGCAACAAGGTGAGCTTCAACCTTCCTTTTTGGCCGACCCCTATTCCTCCACCAAAGCTGTCCAATTTTCTGGACAGCTTGTTTCCCTCTTGTCGGAGCATCGTTTGGATGACGTTTAGGGCTCTGACAGCGGTAGCTTTACCGGGGATTCGATCTCCGGTGATCCTTATAGTTGGAGGACGAAGGATTCGTCAAACGGTTGACGAATACCTCTCCGGAGAAGCGAGTTTTTGAGGACTCGTTTTGGATCCGAATTTTGATTCGGATCGTGATATTCTCTCGATCACATCATCTTCAACACGAGGCTAGTAACCTGTATGAAGACGAGGCTCGTGACTTTGTGAAGTCATCCCGAAGATACTCGGCGTGGATACGGATAGATGCGATTCTAGTGAGAATCGTTCCGGTTGGTGTCTTTCCCGCTACACGTGATACGTCAGGTATACGTAGTATAAATTTACTTTTATTGCAAAATTTGAATTTACGGTTATGTCTACACATGTTGTACTATGCATGCGTGTGATGTGTGTGTTGTAATAAATTAGATTTATTATTTTATTCCTTCCGCTGTGCACATGTTTACGAAACATGTTCGAACACACACTCGCCGCGGTGCCGGAAACCCAACAGAAAGAAGAAAAGAAGAAAAAGGGGGGCAAGAAGAAAGAAGAAGAGAAGAAGGCCAAAGAAAAGGGAAAGGCCAAAGCACTAAAGGCAAATACATGGGATGATCCTTCTTCATCATCCTCATCCGAAGAAGAGGAAGAACATGTCTACTCAAACCTTACCCTAATGGCATTTGACGACCTAGACTCCTTCTCCTCCGAAAATGAAGAAGCAAGCTCAAGTGAGGAGAGCTCAAGTGAAGGGGGAGCTTCTTCTACATCCTCATTATCGGAAGAGGATTTGGTAAGTGAGGTAACGAATCTACCTCCTAAGAAAATTATGTCAATAATTTCTAGCCTTACTAAGGAATTATTTAGGGCTAAAAAGAAAAATAAATGTATGCTAGCTCAAATTAAGGATTTAGAAGAAAAATTAGAACAAGCATGTTCAAATATTAATGATAATATTTCTTCTAGCCTTAATGATGCATGCTCATATGAATATATGCCTTTTGATGTTAATGATGCATGCATTGAGGAAAATAGGGCTTTAAGAGAGAAAGTAGATCATTTAACCAAGGCCCTAGAAAAATTCACCATAGGCTCCAACACCCTTAACATGATCATAGGGAGCCAAAGGGCAAGTTTCAATAAGAAAGGCCTAGGATATAAGGAAAAGAAAAATAAAAAGGCCTATAAATGCTTAATTGCTAGGGGTCAAGATAAGAAGAAAACAATAGCTAGAAAATGGATCCCTAAGGAATTTTTAGTGAACTCCATAGGAAAGAATTTATTTTGGGTTCCTAAATCCATTCTTAAGGGTTAGGAAAACCCTAGGATAGTCAACCATATGGAATATACCTATATCATGTTTTTGGTTGAATTAGGATGGCGGGACAAATTTTTGAAATAGTGTTGGGTGATAATAATGCACCCTTAAATAGTTTAAATCATGCTCAACACTTAGTGTTATGTATGTTGACACTCATTTTTAGCATAGTGTTGGGTGATGATAATGTGCCAATAAATTGATAATAATGCTTAAATCATGATAGTTAATGTAATTGTTACACATGTTTGCAAATCATGATTTATGATCTTGATATTTGACGCATAGTCATGGGCATTAGGGTTCAAATCATGCTCTAGGTGATACTTGATTTTTTATCATAATTCATAACTAATGCATGATTATAAATTGATGAATACATGTGTTTCATGATCATAATGTGGAAACAATACATATATGTCATTATGATCATGGGGATTGTTAGTATGATACTTAACCTTGGGTAGAATTGCATGAAATTAAAGGTTGAGTGTAGGATATTTGATGCCGCTAGAGGGGGGGGGGGAATAGCGCGTGTTCGTTCGTCGATGGAAATCGTTCGCGATTGTCTCTACAATTTCGTTAGCGCAGCGGAAATAGAAAGATAATAATGATAACAAAATATACAACACACAAACACAAATATTTAACGTGGTTCGGAACCGCACGGTTCCTACTCCACGGATCGAGCTCTACGAGCTCTAGTGATGCACACGCACTCACTAATCACAAATACTCCTTCTCGACACAAGTCGGAGGTGGAGAAACCCCTTACAAGTAATCTTACAACAATAAGATACAAATACAAGCAATTACAATAATGAAATATAATGCAAGTAAAGAAAACTACTTTACGATTGCCTTTGGATTGCTTGATTGCTTGAAATCACCTTGGAGACCCTGATTTGCAACAACAAATCGCTCCAAAACCCTCAAGAAACCGATGCCAATTTCCTCCATCACGAGCTCCTTTTATAGCTTCAACTCAGATCGAAAAAGTCGATCGAGATGATCGGGACCATCACGATCGTGATGCCCGTTGTCGTGAGACAACGGCTAGATCCACGCTGGATAAGTCCAATAGATCTACCATCAGTTGACTGATTAAACCCATCAGTCGACTGATGGTGTCCTCACTCATTCGGTCCCGGTCGAAAGTGAGACTACACTCGGGCCGAATTCGAGCACCCCGACGATCATGCAATCTGATCGCTGAGCCATCACCATCGATCGCCATCTTCTCACTCGATCGCTAGGCCACTTCCCGCAGTCAAACCCTAGTTGACTCGGTCCAGTCGACTGCCACATGACACCAGTCGACTGGCACACCTCAAACATGAGGTTTTATCCCAAGTACGGTGCCCCCATACTTGCTAGACCACCCTTAGCCTAGACCTAAGCCTTCTAGCCACCTCCATGAGCCTCACGCCTCTCGAATCCCTCCAAGTCATCCATGACTTGTTCATCCATCACGCTAGCCTTCAGGTGCTTCCATCGGCTATGTCATGCTAACGGTGTCTACACCGCCAAGGCACATTGGACTTACGCCGCCAAGACTCTGCTTGGACTTATGCTGCCAAGACTCCCGCTTGGACTTTCCGCAGCCAATATCAAACCCCTTGGACTTCTCATGCCAAGACTCAATCTTGGACTTTCCCTTGCCAACCCATGTTAGACTTTCCATGCCAAGTACTCAAGACTTGGACTTTACCTTGCTAAGACCCATGCTTGAACTTTCCCTTGCCAACCCATGTTGGACTTTCCATGCCAAGTACTCAAGACTTGGACTTTCCATTGCCAAGAACCATGCTTGGACTTTACCAAATGCCAAGTGTCCCACTTGGACTTCCCATGCCAAGTACTCAAGACTTGGACTTTCCATGACAATTACATTGTCATATGTTTTTGTCGAACATCAAAACATCACTCGAGTCAAACTCGAGTCCTGGTCAATCGTGACCTGGGCCGATTGCACCAACAATCTCCCCCTTTTTGATGTTTGCCAAAAACCAAACAAATCATTGAGTTAGAACACTAACTCAAATCCCTTATCCCAAATTGGTAAACACTCTCCAAATGTTCTCCCCCAAACATTCTCCCCCTTTTTGACTAATATCAAAAAGGTCTTTTCTTTAAGGAGGTCAATGTCTCATGTCCCAATGAGATCTTACAATCTCCCCCTTGGTCTAAAAATACCTAGGATGCCTACCATCTTCCTAGTGATAAGTCTCATATCACTCAAGAGAGGCAATCCTATACACTCTCCCAATTTCCAAATTGTGTTAGGGCAATCTCTTGCCATGGTTAGGTTTTGATGTGTGTGGCAAAGGGTTTAAGTTAGTTTGTTATGTTGATTTGATATGTGCGTTGAAGTCGTGCAGGACTTAGTAATTCGCACATGGAGCCGTGGCGAGTTTCACAACTCATGACTCGGTCCTTGAGTCGGTGAAGGATAGCTTTGCGGAAGCCGTGCGCTTGGAGCATCCGAGGGACTGCCGGACGAGAAGCTTAGAGTGAAGCCGGAGGAAGTAGACTTCGAGGCAAGAGACGTGAAGGAGCATTGCAGAGTCGTGCGTCTGATGCTGCCAAGGGATGTGGCCGCGAATGAAGAGAACTTCGAAGGCGAGGGACTCCGAGAGATGAGAGTGAGCGAATGTAACCCGGGAAGGGTAGAGCTTAGGTGAAACTTGGCCATTTGGCTAAGTGTCGGATGGGATTTCCCGACACCAGTCGATTGCCATGGAATGACAGTTGACTGCTCTTAGTCGAACATGGTTCGACTGGTATTTGACTGGCTATTTTGAGGCCAATGATCGCTTTATGTGGGCGATCGATCGCCAGACTCATCGATCGGCGCGAAAGCGGCGCGATCATTAGAGTCGAAAATTAGCCCAGAACGCGCTCATAGCCGACTAAGGCGATCGACTACGGAGGCGATGGTCGGCGATGAGGTCCATCGATCGGCGCCAAGTGTTCCGTTGGACTACAACGGTTGAGATCCGACGTGTTCGGAGACCGTTGTAGTGGCGGGATCTCTCTATAAAAAGAGAGGGTGTGGAGCTTTGGGGGGCTAATGCTTATGCTCTAAGTGATCTTCCTAGTGCCCCACAAGCTTTAAACTCTTCTTACTTTTCTTTACTTCAATCTTATTGTAAGAAGAGTGATCTTGGTTGTAAAGGTTACCTCCACCTAGCTTGGTGCAAAGGAGAGACCAATAGTGATTGGCTTTGAAGGAGTGATTCACCTTGGACGAATCGGACCGTGGATTAGCGGCGCAGCCGTGAACCACGTTATACCATCGTGTTAGCGTTTGTTTTATTATTTATCTTTTGCTTTGTCTATTTGTATTTGTATATTCCGCTTGCGCTAATCTTTTGTAGACGAGCAATTTACGACATCCATCGTAAGAGGGCTATTCACCCCCCTCTAGTCGACCGTTCGATCCCCTACAAGTGGTATCAGAGCAAGGTTGCTTGTCACCGGACTAACCGCCGCAACAAGCTCTACATCAAAAATGGTCGGCTCAAACATTCATCCACCGAAGTTTGAAGTGGAATTCTCTTGGTGGAAGAAGCGAATGGAGGTATTTTTCGAAACGGATTTTGATATCATGATTACAATGGAATCCGGTTTCGTTTTGCCTAGGGATGAAGAAGGGAAGCCAATAGAGAAATCTAGGTGGACCAAAAAGCAAAGGGAAGAGCACCTTGCAAACTCAAAAGCCAAGCACCATCTCTTCAATGTGCTCCCCCAACAAGAGATCAACCGAATTGGAGAATGCCTAAGTGCCAAGGAGATGTGGGAGAAGCTAATTAAGCTTCATGAAGGCACATCCGAGGCGAAGCTAGCAAGGAGAGACCTCCTCCGCTCCCAACTCAACAACATTAAACTATAAAAGGGAGAAAAGGTAATCTCCTTACATTCTCGTTTCAAGGAAATTATAACCGGTTTGTCAAGTGTAGGTGAGAAGCTATCAAACCGAGATATGGTTATGAAGACTATAGATGCCTTTCCACAATCCTCAAAATGGAGCTCCATGGTGGACTCATTTTATATCTCCAAGAATTTAGAAGTAAGCACCTTGGAGGAATTCTTCTCAACCATGGAGCTTCATGAAACAAGGCTTGAAGGTATACAAGAAGAGCCTAGAATCCAACCTTCAAGGGGAGTAGCATTGTTGGCAAACAAGGGGAAGAAGAAGATGGAAATCCCCTCCTCCTCCGATGATGAAGCATCCTCATCCTCCTCCATGGATAGCACAGAAAAAGCGTATATGGTAAGGAGGGTAAGGCGTGCTTTAAAAGGTTTTAGATTTAATAAATCTAATGATAGGAATAGAAGACAAAGGGGGAAAATCATTTGCTATAATTGCCAAGGAGAGGGACACATAAGAGATAATTGTCCCCTCCTAAACAAGAGCAAGGAAGAAAAGAAAAAGAAGGAAGAAAAGAAGAAGAAAAAAGGGAGCAAGAAGAAAAAGGAAGAGGAGAAGAAAGCAAAGGAAAAGGGAAAGGCCAAGGCATTCAAAGAAAAGACTTGGGACGACCCTTCCTCCTCATCTTCATCATCATCCGAGGAAGAAAATGCATTTGTCACCAATTTGGCCTTAATGGCCTTTGATGACTTGGATTGCTCCTCCACCGAAAATGAAGGATCAAGCTCAAGTGGAGAGAGCTCAAATGAAGGGGGAGTCTCCTCCACATCATCATCCTCCTCATCCGAAGAAGAAGAAGAGGACATGGAAACTATGGTAACGAATCTAACTCCTAAGAAAATAGTTTCCATGGTTTCTAGCTTAACTAGGGATTTATTTAGAGCTAAGAAGAAGAACAAAAGCATGCTAGATCAAATTAAGGACTTAGAAAATAAACTAGAAAAAGCATGTTTAAATGATGATAATATTTCTTCTAGCTTAAATGATGCATGCTCACATGATAACTATATGCCTCTTGATGTTAATGATGCATGCATAGAGGAAAATAGGGCTTTAAGAGAGAATGTAGATTATTTAACCAAAGTCTTAGAAAAGTTTACAATTGGCTCAAACACCTTGAACATGATTATAGGGAGCCAAAGAGCTAGCTTAAATAAGAAAGGCCTAGGATACAAAGAAAAGAAAAATGAAAAAGCCTATAAATGCCTAATTGCTAGGGGACAAGACAAGAAGAAAGTAATTGCTAGGAAATAGATCCCCAAGGAGTATCTAGTGAACCTCATAGGAAAGAATTTGTATTGGGTTCCAAAATCCATCCTTAAGGGTTAGAAAACCCCTAGGATAGTCAACCATATGCAATTGACCTATATCATATTTTGGTTGACTTAGGATGGCGGGACAACATTTTTAAATAGTGTTAGGTGATGATAACGTGCCTATAAATAGTTAATAATGCTTAAATCATGATGATTAATGTAATTGTTATGTATGTTTGCAATCATGATTTATGATTTTGAAATTTGGCACGTCATCATGAGAAATAGGGTTAAATCATGCTTTAGGTGATACTTTGTTTATTATCATGACATAATACCTAATGCATGATAACAATTCAATGAATACATGTGTTTCATGATCATAATGTAGAATTAATTGATATATGCCTTTATGATCATGAGGATTGTTAGGTTGATACTTAACCTTGATAGAATTGTATGAATATAATGGTTAAGTATATACAAATACCCCCTAGGATGCATCTCACACTCACCATAGGCTACTTTGATTGAAAACTTAGCATGGGTGAGATATTAGGATGATACAAATGTCCACTAATGTCTATGACATTTAGATGGTCATTTAAAGTATCAAAATAGCAATAATAGACCAATCATAGAGAAGGCTTATGTTTAATTCATAGACATATTGCCCAAAGATCATGGTTGGATATTTCATATGTTTTCAAAACAATTTCTTACTTTAAAATCTATGTATTCATGTTTTGAAACAATTGGATGCAAAACTAGGTGTTAAATTTGATACTAGAATGGTCAAAAACCTAGTGGTTTTTAAAATTTTTGGATTTTTGGTAAATACGTGAAAATATAATGATTTTTCATGAAGACCTATATTTCACTGATAAAGAATCTTACAAGAAATATGTTCCCAAAATTTCATGATTTTTTGAAATTTCTAGAATTTTTAATGCATTTCTGAAATTCACCCAGAAAATCAGAATTTCAGAAACCATTGCCTTGATCATGCCATCACGATATGATCATTGCTCACTGAAAAATAGTCCAATATTTTCTGATTTTAGATTTTAAACATGTTTTTGGTATTTTCCTTCTATTAGACTTGATGTCATGGGTTTATAACTTAGTATTAATCTTTTTGATGGTGTCAAAGGGGGAGAAATAATTGTGTTTAAGTAAATTATGATAGGGGGAGAAATATGTATGGGGAGTTTCATGGATTAAGAGGGAGTTGCATGTTGCTATATCATGTTTATGTTTACATGCTTTCTTACCTTAGAAATTTTTATCAAATGTTTTTACCTAACTTAAACGGATTGCCACACATCAAAAAGGGGGAGATTGTTAGGGCAATCTCTTGCCATGGTTAGGTTTTGATGTGTGTGGCAAAGGGTTTAAGTTAGTTTGTTATGTTGATTTGATATGTGCGTTGAAGTCGTGCAGGACTTAGTAATTCGCACATGGAGCCGTGGCGAGTTTCACATCTCATGACTCGGTCCTTGAGTCGGTGAAGGATAGCTTTGTGGAAGCCGTGCGCTTGGAGCATCCGAGGGACCGCCGAACGAGAATCTTGGAGTGAAGCCGGAGGAAGTAGACTTCGAGGCAAGAGACGCGAAGGAGCATTGCAGAGCCGTGCACCTGATGCTGCCAAGGGACGTGGCCGCGAATGAAGAGAACTTCGAAGGCGAGGGACTCCGAGAGATGAGAGTGAGCGAATGTAACCCAGGAAGGGGTAGCTCTTAGGTGAAACTTGGCCATTTAGCTAAGTGTCAGATGGGATTTCCGCCATGGAATGTCGCTCTTAATCGAACATGGTTATTGGGGTCATTGAGGCCGTGATCGATCGCTTATGTGGGCGATTGCAAGACTCATCGATCGGCTGCTGAAAGCGTGATCGGTGATCAAAAGTTTAGCCTGAGAATCGCTCGTAGCCGCCGGGCGATCGACTCACGGAAGCGTGATCGTGATGAGGTCCATCGATCGCCAAGTGTTCCGTTGGACTACAACGGTCGAGATCCGACGTGTTCGGAGACCGTTGTAGTGCGGCGATCGGCCAAGGCGTGATCGTAGTGGCGCCAACGGGAAGAAAAGCCTCCTCTCTATAAAAAGAGAGGGTGTGGAGCTTTGGGGGGCTAATGTTTATGCTCTAAGTGATCTTCCTAGTGCCCCACAAGCTTTAAACTCTTCTTACTTGTCTTTACTTCAATCTTATTGTAAGAAGAGTGATCTTGGTTGTAAAGGTTACCTCCACCTAGCTTGGTGCAAAGGAGAGACCAATAGTGATTGGCTTTGAAGGAGTGATTCACCTTGGACGAATCAGACCGTCGATTAGCGGCGCAGCCGTGAACCACGTTATACCATCGTGTTAGCGTTTGTTTTATTGTTTATCTTTTTCTTTGTCTATTTGTATTTGTATATTCCGCTTGCGCTAATCTTTTGTAGACGAGCAATTTACGACATCCATCGTAAGAGGGCTATTCACCCCCCTCTAGCCGGTCGTTCGATCCCCTACAAATTGGGTTTCTAAAAGTCCCATCAATTTCCCAATTGATGTCATATTCTCCCATAACTTCTCCTCTTCAAGGAGAAAAAACACATCCATCATTCCAAGATGAATACCTCCCCCTAAAGGCTTGCTCCCCCTTGACCATTGCACCAACAATGTCCTTGGGAAGTCCCTAAGCCAATAGGAACTCTAATCCATCAAAATTAAGGTTAGAAATTCAATATTGAACTTTCCAACACCTTAAAATTGATACAAATCCTAAACACTTCTCCTAATCCATATCCAATGGATTTTCACCCTTTTGTCATGCTTCCCAAAGCATATCCTAGGGTTAGGAGTGGCTAGGGACCTTAACCACGGCTGAAATCGGGTTAGACAAGCTTGTTTATCCCGAAATCAGTAATCACGAAAGTGATTCAGAAATCGATCATTGACATCGATCATTGCCACTATGAGAAGTCGACTGATAACTGAAAAATCCGATTTTCAGTTATCGGAAATGAGATTTGGGAATTCATAAATAATTATACGTTTATCAAAAAATCACGAAAATTGATACGTATAATACCTATGACCAATACAATGGGTGAAAAATGTTTGAAAAATATTTTACCCATAAAATAGAGAAATTGATACAAAATCCAAAAGTGGTTAAAACCTTTAAAGTTTAAGCTCACTTTGTATCAATTCATCAATGGTGATTGCTATCAAAAGATAGACTTCACCAAGGTTTTTCAAAATGATTTTAAAATATTTTCAAAACCTTATTTTGGATCATATTCCTTGGGCTCAATGTACATGACTTGTACACAAGCTTTCCCAATGATCCACATGTTGAGTTAAGATGAGTTTGGGTTCAACTAGATGCAAAAACTATGCACCTTGAACTTAACTCATATCTTAGCATCTCACATGTATCTAGGGTGTATAAATACACATACATGTCAATTGGATGTGAGATGTGGGTTTTGGTTCATTTAATCTAGGGTTTCATGCATTTCCTAGGCAACCCTACTTGATTCCCTTATAAATGTGACTTCAAGTCATGTCATTGTCCTTAGTTTAATTTTAATCAATTAATTGCATGAAATGATCATGGCATAAAGAAAGCAATACTTAAGCATGGCCAATGATCATGATGTCATGACATATGATAAAATCTAAAAACACATGACACTTAAATCCTTAACCTAAGCATACTCATGACATATAAAATGATTAAGAATAAGCATGATGTCATGGCATGTCATATGACAAACAAAGCATGACATATAAAATATATAGGTATAATAATACCTAAATTTTAATATTAGTTGTCATTCGTTGTGATTAAATATATTTTGCCACATTATCACTAGTTTCCCTAGTGTGCCAAAAACCCAAAATGACACACTAACCGCTAAACCTAAATTGTGCCAATTTGATCACTTTATCAAACTTCATAATTAATATTGGCACATCCTAAGATCTTTTTAGGATTAAAGCTCAAATGTATTTTCAAGGTAACCATAACCTTGAAAATATCCTAAAGTGCCACCTTTACCATGGTTGAGTTAACTACTCATCCAATCAAGGTTGGCACACCCTAAACCCACCTAGCTTGAATCAATCACGCTCTTAGGAACCCAAAACCGATTTGAGCTTCTAGGGTTAATTATGTATTCCTTAGGGATAACCTCCCTAGATACCTTCCTAATGACCCTCCTAGGTTTATTAGCCTTGGTCATTTTGGTCTTACCTAGGTTGACTCTAGGGGTAACTCCCCTTGCAACCTTCTTAGTGGCCACCCTAGGTTTCTTAGAAACCTTGGCCACTAGGCACAACCCTTGGTCAACTCTAGGGATGACTTCCCTATTGACCTTAGTTTTCCTAGGTTTAGTTCCATAATCAAATGGAACATTGTGATAGGTTTCCTTGGGCTTAGGTTTGCCCTTGGATGAATCTAATTTCCTAGGTCTTGATTTTTGACCATTTGACTCTAGGCTTTGACTTCTAGACCCTACATGTTGACCTCTTGACCCTTGAAATAGATTTTGCATTTTTGCAAGGGTCTTTTCCATCTTTTCAAGCCTTGACCTCAAGACTTGATTTTCCTTTTCTAGTTGCCCAATTTTAGAATTTTGATTTAATCCTTGGGCATTGGACTTCCTAGGCATATGCCTAGTCCATTTAGGATTGAAACCTAGGTGTTCTCCTATTTTCTTGATAGATTCCCTAGGTAAAATATTTTTAGGGACATTAGTCCCAAATTTCTTCTTATTTCCTAAGTGGACACTCTTAGCACCTAAACAAATATGTCTATTATTTCTAGCATGCTTTTCATGTACAATAGCAAGACTATTAAAATTATTCCTAGCATGCTTCTTATCCCTAGAAATTGAAGGTGCATTAATAAATTTTACCTTAGGGTTTGCCTTGGAGGCTCCCCCTACTTGTGTTGCTCCTTCTTGCCCTTTCTTCTTCCCCCTTGGGCAATGACTCCGGTAATGCCCCTTTGAGTTGCACTTGAAGCATATGATATGCTCCTTGCTCTTTTGACTTTGGGGACCGGCATCCTTGACTTTTGGTGCCGGTTGAGCCTTCTTTACCCTTTTTGGGCACTTACTCTTGTAGCGCCCAGATTCCCTACACTCAAAGCAAATTATATGATTTTAGTTTAAAACCGAATTGCTTGAGTTACCTAGAGTGGTTGTAGGCCCCGGAGTGGATTCTTTATTTCTCCCGGAGGTGGATGGCTCCTCTTGAGATTGCCCCGGTGTGGAGGATGGTCTCTCCTCCTCAATCCTAGAAGTGGATGCTTCTTCCACTTCTTCCACCTTTTATTTCTCCGATCCGGAAGTTGACTCCATCTCAACTTCTGATTCCTCACTTTCACTTGAGGATGAACTCTCTTCTTCATCCTCCTTGTCTTCATGGATTGAATGAGACTCTTCATGGAATTTTGCCAATTTGTTCCATATATCCTTGGCGTCTTTACAATCCTCACAGTCACCTAGGCTACACAAGAGGTCATTAGGAATTAGATCAAAAATAAGTTTGATTACCTTCTTGTTTTTATTGAATTGTCGGAGTTGCTCCTCACTCCATTTCTTCTTCTTGAGAAACCCTCCCTTTGGTCCCTTAGGATATTCAAACCCTTCCATCAAAGCGGACCACTCCTCAAGGTCTCTCATCATTAGGAAGTCCTCAATTCTCACCTTCCATTGTCGAAATCCTTCTTGTCCATATAAGGAATACGGAATTGGGGTGTTGATGTCCCATCCCAATGGTTCTTCCATCTTCACCCTCTAGCGTCTTTTGTCTTAGCTCCCGACGATTAGTCCGTAGAAGAGCCCCGGGCTCTGATACCAATTGTAGGATATTTGATGATGCTAGAGGGGGGGTGAATAGCGCGTGTTCATTCGTCGATGGAAATCATTCGCGGTTGTCTCTACAATTTCGTTAGCGCAGCAGAAATAGAAAGATAATAATGATAACAAAATATACAACATGCAAACACAAATATTTAACGTGGTTCGGAACCGCACGGTTCCTACTCTACGGATCGAGCTCTACGAGCTCTAGTGATGCACACACACTCACTAATCACAAATACTCCTTCTCGACACAAGTTGGAGGTGGAGAAACCCCTTACAAGTAATCTTACAACAATAAGATACAAATACAAGCAATTACAATAATGAAATACAATGCAAGTAAAGAAAACTACTTTACGATTGCCTTTGGATTGCTTGATTGCTTGGTTGCTTGAAATCACCTTGGAGACTCTGATTTGCAACAACAAATCGCTCCAAAACCCTTAAGAAACCGATGCCAATTTCCTCCATCACGAGCTCCTTTTATAACTTCAACCTGTGTTGGAAAAAGTCGATCAGTCGACTGATGCCACTGTTATCGTGAGACAACAGCTAGATCCACGCTGGATAAGTCCAACGGATCTACCATCAGTCGACTGATCAAACCCATCAGTCAACTGATGGTGTCCTCACTCACGGTCGTGGTCGAGTGAGACTACACTCGGGTCGAATTCGAGCACCCGATCCGATCATGCAATCAGATCGCCGAGCCATCATCGATCGTTATCTTCGTCGATCAGCTAGGCCACTTCCCGTAGTCAAACCCTAGTTGACTCGGTCCAGTCGCTGCCACATGGCACAAGTCGATTGGCACACCTCAAACATGAGGTTTTAGCCCAAGTATGGTGCCCCCATACTTGCTAGACCACCCTTAGCCTAGACCTAAGCCTTCTAGCCACCTCCATCAGCCTCACGCCTCTCGGATCCCTCCAAGTCATCCATGACTTGTTCATCCATCGTGCTAGCCTTCAGGTGCTTCCATCGGCTATGTCATGCTAACGGTGTCTACACCGCCAAGGCACATTGGACTTACGCCGCCAAGACTCCGCTTGGACTTTACGCCGCCAACCATTGGACTTATTCTGCCAAGACTCCCGCTTGGACTTTACGCAGCCAATATCAAACCCCTTGGACTTCTCATGCCAAGACTCAAGCTTGGACTTTCCCTTTCCAACCCATGTTGGACTTTCCATGCAAAGTACTCAAGACTTGGACTTTACCTTGCCAAGACCCATGCTTGGACTTTCCCTTGCCAACCCATGTTGGACTTTCCATGCCAAGTACTCAAGAGTTGGACTTTCCATGATAATTACATTGTCATATGTTTTTGTCAAACATCAAAACATCACTCGAGTCAAACTCGAGTTCTGGTCAATCATGACCTGGGCCGATTGCACCAACAATATATACAAATACCTTTAGGATACATCTCACACTCACCATAGGCTAGTTTGATTGAAAACTTAGCATGGGTGAGATGATAGGATGATACAAATGGTCCACTAATGCCTATGGCATTTAGATGGTCATTTTAAAGTATCAAAATAGCAATAATAGACCAATCATAGGGAAGACTTATGTTTAATTCATAGACATATTGTCCAAAGATCATGGATGGATATTTAATATGTTTTCAAAACAATTTCTTACTTTAAAATCAGTGTGTTTATGTTTTGAAACAATCCAAAGCAAAACTAGGTGTTAAAATTGATACTAACTTGATCAAAAACCTAATTGTTTTTTATGTAGGGATGTATACTGAAAAGTCTATCTTTTGTATGAACATCTTTATTTTGAAATAAGAATCACATGATCATTGTTTGCATATTTTTATGGTTATGCAATATTGTCTAATACTTTACATTGTAGATAACATGGTGTGTGGTGTCACACTGGAGATTATGTTATCGGCTCCTTGAAAAGTATAAGTAAAGGCTCACAACCGAGATGGCTTTGGACAAACCATCGAAATGGTTGTAGTGTGATTTGGTATTGGTTTGTCTTGACCATAGAATCACACTAGTGCACTTTGTGTGTATTGAGCAGGACCGACTTAGAGGTGATTCAATTTATTGCTGACTACATAATCGAATTGGACCTCAGATATTATTTAGTACATGCTCTTAATCCCGATATAATAACGAACACATATACTTAGTATTCATCTCTTTGATTTACCAATGGGCGAGATTTATAGATTAAATTGATAGGCTCGGTAAGTTGGGAGATGATATTATTTATATGGTGTGCCATTGATTATAGGAAGAAACCGTGTCCTATATATTAGGATGATGATGTCCCCTTGAGGAGCTCATAAGGTTCATCATGTAACCCCTGCAGGTGGACTTGGTCTAGCATGATAAAAAGGTTGAGTGGTACTACTCATGGAGTTAGATGTTGATTAATTAATGGTCAGTAAATTAATTAATCGACGGACATTCGAGATCTTAAATACGGGGAGAAAATGTACAAATAATATATGGAGTCCATATTATCATATGGGGGTTGGTGAGGTAGATCAATGATGATCCTTTAGTGGATTGGATCATCATTAGTGGATCGGACTTTATGTGGGCTTGATCCATGGGTGGCCAAGATCCAACTCCTCCTCATGGTCCCTAATGTAGCCTATTAACACCTCATGAAGCTTAGATCCAATGGATAGAAACAAAACTCTAATATCCATAGGTAGAGATTAAATCTCTAAGATCCGACGGTTGAGATTAAATCTCTAGATCCGACGGTTGAGATTAAATCCCTAGAACCAATGGAGAAGATTAATTCATGACTTATCTTTAACTCTATAAAAGGAGGGCATGGGGTTGGCGTGGAGTACACATCAAGAGAGCTAGGGTTTTTGGAGTTGGCGGCAAGGGCTTAGGAATTAGGGTTTGGGCTTGGGTGGCACCAAATAAAGAAGGTAATTCCTTTTCTTCTTCTTCCTTCAAGGTGGCCGGTGTCCAGCTTGTTTTCCAGCCCTCTTCCAGCCTTTGGCTGGTGACCAATCCTCTCTTCTCCTTCTCCTTAGGCGGTGGAAACAAGATATAGGGTTTCCCTTGGTGTCTTGGTTGTTTTCCATCATCTTCTCCTCCTCCTAGTTGGCCGGCGACAAGGAATTGTTTTGTTCCTTGTTGGTTGGTTTTAGGGAGGAGAAGAACCTTGTTTCTATTCTTCCTTTTGCTTTGGAAGAGCAAGGAAGGAAGATTTATGATCTAGGTGCTTCGACTTTTGGTAGATCGTCGCCCACACGACGTCTAAAAGGAGGAAGGTCATACATTAGAATATCGAGAGGTATACCTATTCTTCTTTCGCTTTTTGTTACTTGCTTGTTTTTGTTTTTCAACTATGAGCATGATATAAATCTGTATATGGCTAAATAATACTTGGATCCAGAACATAAACACAAAAATCGGCGATCCGGACATCGTCTATTCCGCGGCTACTAGTAGAATAGAGGATGGTCGCTTGAACAACTAGTTTGTTCAAGTGACCTCTCTAAACGAATAGCACGACGATGACTTGGTTGTTTGGGCAATCCTTTTTGTCTAGGATTAAAATTTTTAATCTAGGGACATCGAGGGGATCATCATAAACAAACGACCAAGGTGATGTGGGAAGTGAATTTTCCCCTCACGGACTCGATAAGCAAAACCCTACAATTGGTATCAGAGCCAAGGTTTCCGGTTTTGTGTGTTTAGGATTCGGTTAATTTTTATGCACTTTTTCATATATTATATGTGCCGGATAATAGTAGGATATGCGTAGTTTAACTCTTTGGTTGCAGGCATAAGATCCGACTATTATGGTCATATGTGTGTATGTGATTGTATGTGTGTAAATATTTATTTTGTTGAATCCTCGGGGTTGACGAGGCTAGTATTTAATTTTTTGTAAACTAGATACGACATTGTTTAGCCACACTTTATTTTAGTTTACTTTCGATCTAGATTTCATGTACACTCCCTCGTGGAGTATAGGATCGATGGATATAAATTAAAATAGGTTTTAGTCTCGACTCGGATCTTCAGATGGCTTGTACATGACGTAGGAGGAGCGGACGAGAAGGCGTTGCGACGGGAGACATATTGAAGACAAAATCCATAATAGTTGGAAAATAATTTATTTTTCATATTTATTGCTTTTTGTTTGATATGCATGTCGTAGGCTAGGAAAATTCCTCAATTTTAAATTACTAAGTGGGAGAGGGAATTTTTTAAAAAATTCCCATGGCCTCCATTACGATTTGACAAGTGATGCAAATAAACTTGCGCGTTGGCTCTGAGTGCCTTCCTCCATATCGGATGGGTTTGTTTGCGGATCACAAGGTCAAGTATGGTTATAGGGAATTATCAAGGAACGTGTGTACTTCCCATCGGAAGGCAAATAACCCGAGATAATTACCTTGGTACCGAGCAATGGTGAACACTTAGATACAGATATAAGTATCCTCCCCATCGGAGTCACTACTTTTATTTGTAGGGCCAAAGAGGAACCAACTAATAATTTTACTTGTCCAAAAGTTAGGTTGACAAGATAGTAAAATTAATGGGTAAAACCTCCTCTTACAAATGTAGAATTCGTATACGTCCACACTATCGTGGCATACGATATTCTCGGTGTTTTGAGGTGTTGGTTGATTTTAAAATTTTATTGTTTGAGGAATCAATAATTTTTTGAAATCTAATGTTTTGATTTATGTGATTCTTAGGTTTTCTTTCAAAATGACTTTCAACCCACTTGCTGTGATACTAAAAGAGAACAAACTTACTGGACCCAACTATGTTGATTGGAAGAGGAATCTAGACATTGTCTTGACTGCTGAGGAATACAAATATGTACTCATCGAAGAGTACCCTCCCAAGCCTGTAGATGATTCTGGGGAAAAGGAGAGAGAGAGAGCAATAAGAAGTGGATCAAGGCCGATGAGATGGCACGGTGTTACATTTTGGCATCTATGTCAAATGTACTGCAACATCAGCATCAAGCCATGTTCACTGCTTATGATATGATGCTCAATCTCAAGGAGCTTTTCGGATACCAGAATCGGGCTGCGAGGCAAGAGGCCATGAGAAACTTGATGACGACCACCATGATCGAGGGAACACCCGTGAGGGATCATGTTCTCAAGATGATGGCTCATTTGAATGAGCTGGAGGTCATAAGAGCTGAGATCGATGGGGAAACCCAGGTCGATATCATACTCCAGTCTCTACCTAGGAGTTTTGAGCCGTTTCACCTGAACTACAACATGAACAAGAGGTTGTATTCATTGGCGGAACTTCTGAAAGAACTCCAGGCGACAGAGGGACTATTTCGTTAGAGTGCTCAGGCGTATGCCGTGGTGACCCAAAAGGTTTCTACTTCTAAGCCGAAAGGCAAGAAGAAGAAGAAACAAATTGGGGCGAAGGCGGTGGGAGGTACTCAGGGAGGAGTGAAGAAGCCAAAAGGCAAGTGCTTCACTTGTAAGTAGACTGGACACTGGAAGAAGGACTGCCCCAATCGCAAGAACAAAGGTATATCTTTTGGTCTAGTCGTTGAAACATGTTTAGCGGTGTTATCTATCGGCACATGATGTGTAGATACGGGAGCCACTGATCATGTCTACAATACTTTGCAGGGGTTCCAGGAAACCAGATGACTAGCTGAGGGGGAGATTATCGTGTACTTGGGCGATGCCACGAAGGTGGCGGAAGTTGCAGTGGGAGATGTTCATTTATCTTTTGAGAAAAATAAACTTTTGGTTCTTAAGAATTGCCTTTATGTACCCTTATTTAGAAAGAATTTAATTTTAGTTTCTAAATTATTTATGGATGGATATTCTATTTCTTTTAATGACAGAGTTGTTATAAGAAGAGATAGGGACATTATCTGTTCGGGTACATTGATAGGAAATTTGTACACACTTGAACCAAAACCTCCCACGATGCATATTGAAATTAATAACTCATCTTCTAATTCCAATAAGAGAAAAGAACTTTCGAAAATGAACCAAACATATCTTTGGCATCTTAGGCTTGGTCACATTAACCTAAGCAGAATTCAAAGGATGATAGCTGATGGACCTTTGGGTTCATTAGTGGTGGAGGATCTCCCAACCTGTGAATCTTGCTTGGAGGGAAAGATGACCAAGAGGCCTTTTAAGGCCAAGGGATATAGAGCCAAAGATGTGTTAGAATTGGTTCATTCTAATTTGTGTGGTCCTATGTCTATCCAGGAAAGAGGTGGTTTCGAGTATTTCGTCTCTTTTATAGATGATTTCTCGAGATATGGATACATTTACCTAATGCGCCACAAGTCTGAATGCTTTGACAAGTTCAAAGAATTCAAGGATGATGTGGAGAAATGTCAAGGTAAAAGTATCAAGACACTACGATCTGATCGTGGTGGTGAGTACCTCTTGGGAGAGTTTAGGAACTACTTATCAGAGGCTGAGATTCAATCTCAATTGATTGCACCTGGCACACCCCAGCAGAATGGTGTAGCAGAGCGAAGGAATAGGACTCTTATGGAGATGGTTAGATCGATGATGAGTTATTCTGAGTTGCCAGATTCATTCTGGGGATATGCTCTAGATATGACGGTGTACATTCTGAACTTCGTTCCATCTAAATCAGTGCCTTTTACTCCCATAGAATTGTGGACTGGGCGAAAGCCTAGTCTAAGACAAATTCGGATATGGGGGAGTCTAACACATGTGTTGAAGGCAGATGCTAGTAAGTTGGAACCTCGTACAGAAGTACGCATGTTCATTGGCTATCCCAGGGGAACGAAGGGTGGATTGTTTTATAGTCCTAGAGATCAGAGGGTGATCGTTAGCACGAACGCTAGATTTCTAGAGGAAGACTATGTGATGAGCCACAAGCCCAAGAGTAAAATTATTCTAGAGGAGTTAAAAGGGGAAGTCACTTCTTTAGTACCACCGGTACAAGAGGATATACCACATGTCACTGCACCGCGTGTCATAGAGGATACACAGGTGATACCTCGTCGTAGTGGGAGGGTTGTGAGACAGCCTGATAGATTCATGTTCTTGGGAGAATCTTCTGATTTGGTCCATGGCGAAGATGAACCTGATCCCTGGACATATGACGAGGCAATCCAAGATAAAGATGCAGTATCTTGGCAAAGTGCAATGAATGCTGAGATTGAATCTATGGATTCAAATTAGGTCTGGGAGCTAGTAGAACCACCCGATGGTGTAAAAACCATTGGATGCAAGTGGATCTATAAGAGAAAGAGAGGAATAGATGGGAAGGTTGAGACCTTCAAAGCGAGGATTGTTGCGAAGGGGTATACTCAGAAAGAGGGTATCGATTATAAGGAGACCTTTTCACCGGTAGCCATGCTTAAGTCTATCCGGATTCTCTTATGCATAGCAGCTCATATGGATTATGAGGTGTGGCAGATGGATGTCAAGACAGCTTTCCTTAATGGAAGTCTTGAGGAAAACATCTACACGAAGCAACCAGAGGGATTCATTGCTAAAGGCAAAGAGCATCTTGTGTGTAAGCTTAATCGGTCAATTTATGGATTGAAGCAAGCTTCGAGGTCTTGGAACATCCTCTTTGATGAGGTAATCCAGTCTTATGGATTTATTCAAAGTCCGGATGAGTCTTGTGTATACAAGAGATGTGACGGAAATGTAGTGATATTTCTTGTACTATATGTAGATGACATTTTGTTGATTGGCAACAATATCAAGGTGTTATCGGATGTAAGGGTATGGTTGTCCAAACAGTTTGATATGAAGGACTTGGGAGAGGTGGGACACATCCTTAGGATCAAGGTTATAAGAGATCGCAGGAAAAGGATGTTGTGCTTATCCCAAGCTTCATACATAGACACGATTTTGGATCGTTTTAGCATGCAGAACTCCAAGAAGGGTTTTCTACCTTTCAGGCATGGAGTTCCTTTATCTAAGGAGATGTGTCCTAGATCATCTGAGGAGATAGAGGAGATGAAGGCGGTTCCTTATACTTCAGCAGTAGGAAGCCTCATGTATGCGATGCTATGTACGAGACCAGATATCTGCTTTGTCGTGGGCATGGTCAGAAGATATCAGAGTAATCTAGGACAGGGACATTGGACTGTGGTAAAGCATATATTGAAGTACCTGAGAAGGACTAGGGATTATATGCTGGTTTACCGGGCAGACCAATTACTCCCTGTGGGTTACACGGATTCTGACTTCCAATCTGATAGGGATAACAGTAAGTCTACCTCATGTTTTGTGTTTACTTTGGGAGGTGAAGCCATTGTATGGAGGAGTGTCAAGCAAAAGTGCGTGGCAGACTCCACCATGGAAGCTGAGTATGTGGCAGCCTCTGAGGCGGCCAAAGAAGTTGTGTGGCTCAGGAACTTCCTGATGGACTTGGATGTGATTCCTGGTTTGCCCAGAACTATCACAATTTATTGTGATAATAGTGGTGCAGTTGCAAACTCGAAGGAACCACGAGCCCATAAG
Source organism: Wurfbainia villosa (assembly GCA_025175895.1). NCBI lineage: Eukaryota > Viridiplantae > Streptophyta > Magnoliopsida > Zingiberales > Zingiberaceae > Wurfbainia > Wurfbainia villosa. The sequence continues at coordinate 18,268,631 of CM046004.1, read as the reverse complement.
GCTAGTAAACACATAGAGCGCAAGTACCACCTGATACGAGAAATCGTAAAAAGAGGAGAAGTTGCTGTGGCCAAGATTGCATCAGAGGATAACCTGACAGATCCTTTCACTAAGGACCTTTCGGCGAGAGCTTTTGATAGGCATGTGGAGGGAATGAGGATCAGATGTATGGCAGTTTGAGGAAAGCATAGTCTTTTAGTATAAGTAGGAGATTGTAGGGATGTATACTGAAAAGTCTATCTTTTGTATGAACATCTTTATTTTGAAATAAGAATCACATGATCATTGTTTGCATATTTTTATGGTTATGCAATATTGTCTAATACTTTACATTGTAGATAACATGGTGTGTGGTGTCACACGGGAGATCATGTTATCGGCTCCTTGAAAAGTATAAGTAAAGGCTCACAACCGAGATGACTTTGGACAAACCATCGGAATGGTTGTAGTGTGATTTGGTATTGGTTTGTCTTGACCATAGAATCACACTAGTGCACTTTGTGTGTATTGAGCAGGACCGACTTAGAGGTGATTCGATTTATTGTTGACTACATAATCGAATCGGACCTCAGATATTATTTAGTACATGCTCTTAATCCCGATATAATAAAGAACACATATACTTAGTATTCATCTCTTTGATTTACCAATGGGCGAGATTTATAGATTAAATCAATAGGCTCGGTAAGTTGGGAGATGATATTATTTATATGGTGTGCCGTTGATTATAGGAGGAAACCGTGTCCTATATATTAGGATGATGATGTCCCCTTGAGGAGCTCATAAGGTTCATCATGTAAACCCTGCATGTGGACTTGGTCTAGCATGATGAAAAGGTTGAGTGGTACTACTCATGGAGTTAGATGTTGATTAATTAATGGTCAGTAAATTAATTAATCGACGGACATTCGAGATCTTAAACACGGGGAGAAAATGTACAAATAATATATGGAGTCCATATTATCATATGGGGGTTGCTGAGGTAGATCAATGATGATCCTTTAGTAGATTGGATCATCATTAGTGGATCGAACTTTATGTGGGCTTGATCTATGGGTGGCCAAGATCCAACTCCTTCTCATGGTCCCTAATGTATCCTATTAACACCTCATGAAGCTTAGATCCAATGGATAGAAACAAAACTCTAATATCCATAGGTAGAGATTAAATCTCTAAGATCCGACGGTTGAGATTAAATCTCTAGATCCGATGGTTGAGATTAAATCCCTAGAACCAATGGAGAAGATTAATTCATGAATTATCCCTAACTCTATAAAAGGAGGGCATGGGGTTGGCGTGGAGTACACATAAAGAGAGCTAGGGTTTTTGGAGTTGGCGGCAAGGGCTTAGGAATTAGGGTTTAGGCTTGGGCGGCACCAAATAAGGAAGGTAATTCCTTTTCTTCTTCTTCCTTCAAGGTGGCCGGTGTCCAGCTTGTTTTCTAGCCCTCTTCCAGCCTTTGGCCGACGGCCAAGCCTCTCTTCTCCTTCTCCTTAGGTGGTGGAAACAAGATATAGGGTTTCCCTTGGTGCCTTGGTTGTTTTCCATCATCTTCTCCTCCTCCTAGTTGGCCGGCGGCAAGGAATTGTTTTGTTCCTTGTTGGTTGATTTTAGGGAGGAGAAGAACCTTATTTCTATTCTTCCTTTTGCTTTGAAAGAGCAAGGAAGGAAGATTTGCGATCTAGGTGCTTCGACTTTTGGTAGATCGTCGCCCACACGACGTCCAAAAGGAGGAAGGTCATACATTAGAAGATCTAGAGGTATACCTATTCTTCTTTCTCTTTTTATTACTTGCTTGTTTTTGTTTTTCAACTATGAGCATGATATAAATCTGTATATGGCTAAATAATACTTGGATCCCGAACATAAACACAAAAACCGGCGATCCGGACATCGTCTATTCCGCGGCTACTCGTAGAATAGAGGATGGTCACTTGAACAACTAGTTTGTTCAAGTGACCTCTCTAAACGAATAGCACGACGATGACTTGGTTGTTTGGGCAATCCTTTTTGTATAAGATTAAATTTTTTAATCCGGGGACATCAAGGGGATCGCCATGAACAAACGACCAAGGTGAAGTGGGAAGCGAAGTTTCCCCTCACAGACTCGATAAGCAAAACCCTACATTTAAAGCTTTTGGATTTTTGGAAAATTTTCAAAAATATAATGATTTTTCATGAAAAACTATTTTTCACTAATAAAGGACCTTAAACGAAATATGTTCCCCAAATTTCATGATTTTTTTAATTTTATAGAATTTTTAACGTATTTATGAAATTCACCCTGAAAATCTTAAAAACCCAAATCGTGCGGTCAATGACCGATCCCAACCAATGATCAGCTTACGATAACATGCCCAGTAACCTCTTTTATCCAATTTTAAGGCATGTTTTGGCTTTTGCTTCCCTAAACTTGATGTCATGCTTATATAAACTTTGTTTAATATTTTTTGATGGTGTCAAAGGGGGAGAAATACATATGTTTAAGTAAGGGGGAATACATTTAGGGGGAGTTTCATGTATTAAGGGGGAGAGTTGATAATCATGTTTATTTACATGCTTTCTTACCTTAATATTTTTATCAAATGTTTACCTAACTTAAACGGATTGCCACACATCAAAAAGGGGGAGATTGTTAGTGCAATCAACCCATGATATGGTTTTGATGTGTGTGACAAAAAATTTAAGTTAGGATGTTTGGATTTGATATGTGCGTTGGAGTCTTGTAGGAATTAGTAATTTGCACATGGAGCATTGGCAAGTTTCACCTCTCATGACTCGGTCCTTGAGTCGATGAAGGATGGCTTTGCGGAAGTTGTGCGCTTGGAGCATCCGAGGGACCACCGAACAAGGAGATTGGAGTGAAGCCAGAGGAAGTAGACTTCAGGGCGAGACGCGAAGGATGGTGCTGTAGAGTCGTGTGCTTGGCGCATCCGAGGGACATGGCCGAACGAAGACAACTTCAAAGGTGAGGGACTCCAAGGGATGAGAGTGAGCGAATGTAACCCGGGAAGGGGTAGTATGCTTAGGTAAAACTTGGCCAATTGGCTAAATGTCGGATAAGATTTCTCGACACCAGTCGACTGCCATGTAATGGTAGTCGACTGTGACTCAACTAGTGTTCGAGTTCGGTTCATGTGCCAATAGTCGACTGCCATGGATTGGCAGTCGATTGCGAGACCACCAGTCAACTGATCACAAGGGTTTCGGGCACAGAAGTGAGTCAAGCTCGTGAGCACTTGACTGATAGGTCCATCAGTCGACTGATGGTAAGATCAGTCGACTGATGTGGGAGTCGTTGGATGAAATCCAACGTGGAAGAAGCCGTTATTGAGCAACGACTATGGGATTAGTCGACTGATCGGGGGCATCAGTCGACTGGTCCTGTGTCAACGGGAAGAAATCCTCTTCCTCTATAAAGAGGAAGGGTGAGGGGCTTTGGAGGCCTAATGCTTTAACTCATAACAACTCTCAAAGTGCTCCAAAGGGTTTTCCACTCTTCTACTTGTGTTAATTCTCATTCCATTGTAAGAAGAGTGAATTCTTGTAAAGAGGTTACCTCCACCTAGCTTGGTGCAAAGGAGAGAATAGTGAAAGCTTGTGGAGTGATTCACCGTGGACGAATCGGACCGTGGATTAGCGGCGCAGCCGTGAACCATGTTACATTGCGATGTTAGCATTGTTTGGTATCTTGTTTGTCTTTATTGTTGTTTTGTTTGTATATTCTACTTGTGCTAATAGTTTTGTAGACGAGAAACGAACGAACGACTTCCACCGTCTACGACAAAGGCTATTCACCCCCCTCTATCCGGCCACCATCGACCCTACAAGATATTGAGTTCACGGTTACAAAATATTTACAACATCACCAGTGCGGTCTGTCCTTGAATATGACTGATCATCCTGCATGCACATCTTCTTTTATAGCTTCTCAGATTGAAAATTATTTTGTATCATCGGATAAGTATAGACATATAAACATACAGAGAGAGATGCAATCACAATATAGAGTGAACATATCATATAGAAAGGCCTACTATGCACATTAAAAAGCTCTAAATAAGGTGGTAGGTGATTTTGATAAGGATTATGGTGATCTTCCTAGATTTTTATGGGAGCTAAAATATAGAGATGCAGAAACATATGTAGCATTGAAATCAAATGGTTATTATAATTTCCAACGATGTTTTTAGGCATTTGGTGCATGTGGAAGAGTTTTTAGAACATATATTTAGAAACTAATTTGAATTGATACAACACACTTAAGAGCCAAGTATCCTGGTGTTTTATTGATGGCCACATTAGAAGATGGCAATGGAAATCTACTTCCAGTTGCCTTTGCAATTGTTGAGGTAGAGTGTGACCTAGCTTGGGAGTGGTTTTTAAACCATCTAAAGATATTTCTTGCAGTTGATCCATCAAGTATGACAATTATATCTATAGACATCGTGGAATATTATCTGCAATGAGTAAAGTGTATCCTACTGCTCACCATGGATTTTGTTGTTATCACATGTCTTGTAATATGGTTACATATACATGTGACAGACCTGCACTAGGATTGCTTTAGGTAATAGCATGAGAAAATACAATTATATAATATGATCAAATAATGCAGACTATGTCAGAGAGACATGTAGATGCTTATAGATGGTTGCAAAATATAGAACCTAACAAATGGGGAAATGCACATTTCCATGGTAGAAGGTACTCAATGCTGACAACGAATTGTTCTGAAAGCCTGAATGCATTATTCAAGGACACTCGAGAATTCCCAATTACAAAACTAATAAAAAATACACGCAGAAAGGTTGCACAATGGTTTTATAATCATAGGGAGGAAGTGTCTAATTTTACTGGAGTATTGACACTAGGAGACAAAGAACTGGATCCAATGCAGTATTTCCACATAGCAAAATAGAAATGGAGGTACAAAGTTTAGGATCCTCCTATATAGTTGACATGGAAGTCATAAATGTGATTGCAATGACTTTCAAATTTTAGGATTTCCTTGCTCACATGCTATAGCAGTGTGTTCTTATATGAATGTGGACCTATATCAGTATTGTGAGCATTATTTCTTATTTGAAACTTGGAAAAGTACTTACATGGATCAAATTTATCCTTGTAGAAGCAACCAATATTGGCTAATGGTTGAACATGATTATATTGTTTTACCGCCTCGTAGCCTTGTGTAACCTAGAAGAAGGAAGAAGGCGAGGATCAAGTCGAAGCACACGGGAAACGTTAAAAACAAGTGTAGTAGATGCAAACAATTAGAACACAATAAAAGATCCTGTAAAATGACTCCACCAAGTTGAAACATATATTAGTTTGTTAATTTTGGTAGTAATGAACTTTTGTATGTATTTGACCCACAAGAAAATTAATGGGATAGATATCATTGTGTCATATGTTCTTTAATATATATCTATAAACTAAATTGTGTCGATATGTTCTTCATATTGATCATCTAAAATCGGCTGATGAATCTAAAAAGCTCATAACCACATGCTTCAAATAGTTATTTTCTTCTCTAGGACTCTATAATACATTCATGTCCTCGAAAAGTATTGCGATACACCTTGTTGAGAGCAGCAATTTTTGTCACTCATGCTAGACATGTGAAGTATGCTCGAAAGAATATTTTGAATGCTATGATGACGATACCCGCTAGACGAAGCCACCAATGAGTTCATGGGACTCAATCACTCATTCCGATATAAAATTTCAAATGTTTTCAATTTAATAGGTCCATCAACTGGTTTCGGTCGAACCCGACTGATGGACCTAGAAAGTACGGAACCACATCGTTCGAAGACTTATGTGCTCCTCTAGCACTCCATAATACATTCGTAACCTCGAAAAGCATTGTGATACACTGTGTCGGGAGCAGCGATTTTTTCCACTCGAGCTAGACATGTGAAGTGTGCTCAAAAGTACATTTCAAATGATGCGACCATGGTACCCGCTAGACGAAGCCACCAATGAGTTCCTGGGACTCAATCACTCATTCCGATATAAAACTTTGATTTTTTTTTTTCAATTTAATAGGTCCATCATCCAATTTCGGCCGAAACTAGATGATGGATCAAGAAAGCACGGAACCACATGCTTCGAAAAGCTATGTGATCCTCTAGCACTCCATTCGTGACCTCAGAAAGTATTGCAATACATCATGTTAGGAGAAGTGATTTTTGCCACTTGTGCTCGACATATGATGACAATACCTGCTGAACGAAGCCACCAATGAGTTTTTGGGACTCAATCACTCATTCTGATATAAAAATTTGAATTTTTTCAATTTAATAGGTCCATCAGTTGGTTTCGGTCGAAACTGACTAATGGACCTAGAAAGTACAGAACTAGATTGTTCGAAGACCTATGTGATTCTCTAGCACTCCATAATACGTTCGTGACCTCGGAAATCATTGCGATACAATGTGTCGGGAGCAACATTTTTGTCATTCATGCCAGACATGTGAAATGTGCTTGAAAGTACATTTCAAATTATATGACCACAGTACCCACTGAACGAAGCCACCAATGAGTTCATGGGACTAAATCAATCATTCTGATATAAAACTTTGAATTTTTTCAATTTAATAGGTCCATCAGTCGGTTTCGATCGAAACTAACTGATAGACCTAGAAAGCACGAAACCACATCGTTCGAAGACCTATGCGCTCCTCTAGCTGTAAGATATCAAAAAATAAAATAAAATAAATAAATAAATAAGGCTAATTAATTAAGAAATTATACTATAGAATTTTATTGGAAATTTTTTGGGGTTTTCTGGATTTAAATAGAATTTTTAGGACATTGTACAAGGTGGATTTAAAGCCTATTGGGGATCATTGGATTAATGAGGGTTGATTAAGGTTTAATTAATTAAACCTAAGGTTTAATTACCTATATAAATAACCTTGACTTTTAATCAAATCCCGATCCCGATTCTCTCATCCTCTGTTTCGTCGCCGCAATCCCTCATTCCCGATCGTGTTTTCTTCTTCTCCCCATTTCATTCGAGTGTCGATCGTCGTTCCATCATGTCGTCGCCTGATTTTAGGCCAGATCTCCACCTTGAACAACGTCTCCGATCACAAGTAATTCCTCTGTTGTGAGTCCTCCAATTTGTCACTACATTCCTTCCTTTTCTCATCCGAGTCAATTTTCTTCCCGAGGGATTGGTGGTGGGGGTTGTGGCGAGGAGGAGGAACGTCATTGTTGGAGCTCACAATGGGTTGCGGGATTAGGGTGGTGGATCGATCATTGGGTATGTTTTCGATCTCCATGTTGTGTTCTCTTCTTATGTTTCTGATGGTGATTCTATATTCGGATTGCAAGGTTTCTGATCTCTTCTTCTTTGTTTACTACTCTGCTGTGATTGTCGGCTAGCAGTCTTGCATCTCGGTTTGGGATGCATCATTGTTGTGACGAGGAAGAGTGGCTTCACTTTAGTGATTTGAGGGTTGCGATCTGTGAATTAGATAGTGGAAGGTTGTGAATAGTCTAAAGGATTTGGATTTGTGCTCCCAAAGATGAATACGGATTCAGCCAGTCTGGTAAATGTTGATACAACAACGTTGATTAGCCTTGGTTTGTGGAATTAGAAATGGAGATGTTGAACGATTGATGAAGGCCTCTAAACATGAGGTGAGAGCAAGGTTCAAAGGCAAATATGAGCTCGTGATAGCTCATAAATTGGTTTCTATGTGCAGAGGACTGAATGGCAAGCAACTATAAGTTGGTGTCATGGATTCGAAACTAGGTAAGTTTCAATTTGGATTTGGTTAATTGTATAATAGAAGAGTTATATATATGATTGATTAATTGGGGGTGGATCTATGATAACTGTCTAGATTTAATCTGGGTAATAATGTGGAAATAATGGTTGGTGAGGAAGTGTATGAGTTTTCACTACTATGGGATTTGGTTAATCAATCAGGGATTAAGATTGAGTTAGATTCCTACAGTTTGTTTATATTCGTGTTTGGTTATATTCTATGCTATATATAGGATCATGATTCGAGATAGATTCATGGATGTGAAGACCATCAACATAGTCAACATATCAGGTGGGTAATTTCTACCTTGGTCAGGTAGTTTGTTGATTCTAGTGCATGGATTTATTTATGATCATGATAGCATTACCTTGACTCGGCTCTTATTATTCATGTGCTTGATACTTAGTCTTTGGACTTTGAGATGCTCTATTGTTATCTTTACAGTTTTGTTCATCACTATTGTGGATTACAGATTATATATATGCCTGATTTATAGGTGTTGTGTAAGTGCATGTAGTTGAGTACAGTTGTAGTTTTGGTTTGGGTTGACATGTTGTAGGTGGTGGATCCAAAAGTTGGTTTGATCATCGTGTCACATCCCTTTACATTGTGCATCTATTGTGGATCATATTTTGTATATGGTGAGTGGGTTGTCGATGGTATGTTGCTATGGACTGGTGGTCCTAGTGTGGTTGGCTGATTGTTGTATATGACTCTCTGTGGGATAGAGAGTGTGTTATGAATTTATGTGTATGGTGTTGTTTATGGACTGGAGGTCCTAGCATAATTGTCTGTCAGTTGTTATGACTCTCTTTGTGATACATAGAGTGTTGTAGATTTATGTGTGTGGAGTTATGCATCATTACATTGCATGCATGCTATCGACTGGGTCTTGTTGGTGAGGGGAAACTTCGCTTCCCACTTCAACTCGGTCGCTTGTTCATGGCGATCCCATAGATGTCCCCGGATTAAAAAAATTTAATCCTAGACAAAAAAGGAAACACCCAAGCAACCGTTTCATCGACGTGCTATTCGATTAGAGTAGTCACTTGAACAAACTTGTTGTTCAAGCAACCAACCTCTATTCAACGAATAACCACGGAATAGACGATGTACGGAACGCCGACTTTTGTGTTTATGTTCGGGGTCCAAGTTATATTAGCCACATACATAAAATAAGCAACCACACACAACATGCATATAATTGAAAAGCAATTATAGACATAATATAAAAGAACACTAATAAAAATAAACAAGATTGTACCTCTTGTTATACCTCTTGATCTTCTATTGTATGTCCTTCCTCCTTTTGGACGTCGTGTGGGCGACGATCTTCCAAAAGTCGAAGCCTCCTAGATCATCAATCTTCCTTTCCTTGTTCACTCCGAACAAAGGAAGATCATAAAACAAAAATCTTCTTCCTATCTAGAACCGGCCACCAAGTCAATAGACTCAATGTTGCCGCTGGCCAAGGAAGAGAACATGGAGTATGGAAACTGGCCAAAAGAGAATCAATGGGAGCATGGGCGCAGGCCAACACATGGAGAAGAGAAAGCAAACCAACCCTTCACCTTGTTGCCGCCCATAACCCTAACACTAGCTCTCCTAATTTCCGGCCAAAGAAGAAGGGAAGAAGGATAGGTTAAGCACTGGCCAAGGTAGAGGGAAGAAGGATAGGTGCCGGCCAAACCTTAGGAAGAAGAAGAAGAATCCTCCTCCAATTGTTGCCGCCCACCCCAACACCAAAAACCCTAGCCGCCCACTCCTAATCCTAACCCTAATGGGATTGCTTGCCGCCCAAGGGAAGCAAACCCTAATCTCATCCATCATCTTGCCGCCCAAGCCATAAGCCCCTTTATATAGAGTTTAGGCTTAAGCCTTGTTTTAATCTCCACCATTGGTTCTAGGGATTTAATCTCAACCGGCGGATCTAGAGATTTAATCTCAACCGTCGGATCTAGAGATTTAATCTCTACCGTTGGATCTAGAGTTTTGTTTCTATCCATTGGATCTAAGATTCATGAGGTATTAATAGGCTACAATAGGGACCATGAGGAGTTGGATCTTGGCCACCCAATGGATCAAGCCCACATAAAGTCCAATCCATTAATGATTATCCATTCCACTAGAGGATTATCATTGATCTACCTCACCAACCCCCATAAATTAATATGTGCTCCATATATTATTTGTACATTTTCTCCCCGTGTTTATGATCTCGAATGTCCATCGATTAATTAATTTACTGACCATTAATTAATCAACATCTAACTCCATGAGTAGTACCACTCAACCTCATCATCATGTCGGACCAAGTCCACCTGCAGGGTTTACATGATGAACCTTATGAGCTCCTCAAGGGGACATCATCATCCTAATATATAGGACACAGTTTCCTCCTATAATCAACGACACACCATATAAATAATACCATTTCCCAACTTACCGAGCCTATCGATTTAATCTATAAATCTCGCCCATTGGTAAATCAAAGAAATGAATACTAAGTATATGTGCCCGTTATTATATCGGGATTAAGAGCATGTACTAAATAATATCTGAGGTCCGATTCGATTATGTAGTCAGTAATAAATCGAATCACCTTTAAGTCGGTCCTGCTCAATATACACAAAGTGCACTAGTGATTCTATGGTCAAGACAAACCAATACCAAATCACACTACAACCATTCCAATGGTTTGTCCAAAGCCATCTCGGTTGTGAGCTTTTACTTATACTTTACAAGGAGCCGATAACATGATCCCCTGTGTGACATCACACACCATGTTATCTACAATGTAAAGTATTAGACAATATGCATAACCATAAAAATGCAAACAATGATCATGTGATTCTTATTTCAAAAATAAAGATGTTCATACAAAAGATAGACTTTTCAGTATACATCCCAACAATCTCCCACTTATACTAAAAGACTATGTTGTCCTCATACTGCCATATATCTGATTCTCATTCCCTCCACATGCCTATCAAAAGTTCTCGCCCGAAAGGCCTTAGTGAAAGGGTCTACCAGGTCATCCTCTGATGCAATCTAGGCGATAGCAACTTCTACCTCCTTTACGATTTCTCGTATCAGGTGGTCCTTGCGCTCTATGTGTTTACTTGCCTTATGAGCTCGTGGTTCCTTCGAGTTTTTAACTACACCATTATTATCACAATAAATTGTGATAGTTCTGGGCATACCAGGAATCACATCCAAGTCCATCAGGAAGTTTCTGAGCCACACAGCTTCTTTGGCCGCCTCAGAGGCTGCCACATACTCAGCTTTCATGGTGGAGCCTGCCATGCATTTCTGCTTGACACTCCTCCATACAATGGCTCCACCTCCCAAAATAAACACAAAACCTAAGGTAGACTTACTGTTATCCCTATCAGATTGGAAGTCGAAATCCGTGTAACCCACAGGGAGTAATTAGTTTGCCTGGTAAACCAGCATATAATCCCTAGTCCTTTTCAGGTACTTCAATATATGCTTCACCACAGTCAAATGTCCCTGTCCTAGATTACTCTGATATCTGCTGACCATGCCCATGGCAAAGCAAATATCTGGTCTCGTACATAGCATCGCATATAAGAGGCTTCCTACCACCGAAGCATAAAGAACCGCCTTCATCTCCTCTATCTCCTCAGATGTTCTAGGACACATCTCCTTAGATAAAGGAACTCCATGCCTGAAAGGTAGAAAACCTTTCTTGGAGTTTTGCATGCTAAAACGATCCATAATCGTGTCTATGTATGAAGCTTGGGATAAGCACAACATCCTTTTCCTGCGATCCCTTATAACCTTGATCCCAAGGATGTGTCCCACTTCTCCCAAGTCCTTCATATCAAACTATTTGGACAACCATACCCTTACGTCCGGTAACACCTTGATATTGTTGCCAATCAACAAAATGTCATCTACGTATAGTACAAGAAATACCACTACGTTTTCGTCACATCTCTTGTATACACAAGACTCATCCGGACTTTGAATAAATCCACAAGACTTGATTACTTTATCAAATCGGATGTTCCAAGACCTCGAAGCTTGCTTCAATCCATAAATGGACCGATTAAGCTTACATACAAAATTCTCTTTGCCCTTCACAATGAATCCCTCTGGTTGCTTCATATAGATGTTTTCCTCAAGACTTCCATTAAGGAAAGCTGTCTTGACATCCATCTGCCACACCTCATAATCCATATGAGCTGCAATGCACAAGAGAATTCAGATAGACTTAAGCATGACCATCGACGAAAAGGTATCATCATAATCGATACCCTCTTTCTGAGTATACCCCTTTGCAACAAGCCTCGCTTTGAAGGTCTCAACCTTCCCGTTTATTTCTCTCTTTCTTTTGTAGATCCACTTGCATCCAATGGTTTTTACACCATCGGGTGGTTCCACTAGCTCCCAAACCTGATTTGAATCCATAGATTCAATCTCAGTATTCATTGCACTTTGCCAAGATGTTGCATCTTTATCTTGGATTGCCTCATCATATGTCTAGGGATCAGGTTCATGTTCGCCAGGGACCAAATCAGAAGATTCTCCCAAGAACATGAATCTATCAGGCTGTCTCACAACCCTCCCACTACGATGAGGTATCACCTGTGCATCCTCTGTGACACGCGGTGTAGTGACTTATGGTATATCCTCTTGTACCGGTGGTACTGAAGAAGTGACTTCCCCTTTCAATTCCTCCAGAACAATTTTACTCATGGGCTTGTGGTTCATTACATAGTCTTCCTCTAGAAATCTGGCATTCGTGCTAACGATCACCCTCTGATCTCTAGGACTATAAAACAAACCACCTTTCGTTCCTCTAGGATAACCAACGAACATGCATACTTCTGTACGAGGTTCCAACTTACCAGCATCTGCCTTCAGCACATGTGCTGGACTCCCCCATATCCGAATATGTCTTAGACTAGGCTTTTGCCCAATCCACAATTCTGTGGGAGTGAAAGACACTGATTTAGATGGGACCAAGTTTAGAATATACACTACCGTATCTAGAGAATATCCCCAAAATGAATCTGGAAACTTAGAATAACTCATCATCGATCTAACCATCTCCATAAGAGTCTTATTCCTTCGCTCTTCTACACCATTCTGCTGGGGTGTGCCAGGTGCAGACAATTGGGATTGAATCCCAGCCTCTGATAAGTAATTCCTAAACTCTCCCAAGAGGTACTCACCACCACGATTAGATCGTAGTGTCTTGATACTTTTACCTTGATGTTTCTCCACATCAGCCTTGAATTCTTTGAACTTGTCAAAGCATTCAGACTTGCGGCGCATCAGGTAAATGTATCCATATCTCGAATAATCGTCTATAAAAGAGATGAAATACTCAAAACCACTTCTAGCCTGGATAGACATAGGACCACACAAATCAGAATGAACCAATTCTAACACATCTTTGGCTCTATACCCCTTGGCCTTAAAAGTCCTCTTGGTCATTTTACCCTCCAAGCAAGATTCGCAGGTTGGTAAATCTTCCACCACTAATGAACCCAGAGGTCCATCAGCTATAAACCTTTGAATTCTACTTAGGTTAATATGACCAAGCCTAAGATGCCAAAGATATATTTGGTTCATCTTCGAAGGTTCTTTTCTCTTATTGGAATTAGAAGATGAGTTATTAACTTCTATTTGAGCTTTTGGTTCAAATGTGTATAGATTTCCTATCAATGCACCTGAACAGATAATGTCCCTATTCCTTTTTATAACATCTCTGTCATTAAAAGAAATAGAATATCCATCCATAAATAATTTAGAAACCGAAATTAAATTCTTTCTAAATAAAGGTACATAAAGGTAATTCTTAAGAACCAAAACTTTATTTTTCTTAAAAGACAAATAAACATCTCCCACTGCAATAGCCGCCATCTTCGTGGCATTGCCCAAGTAAACGGTAATCTCCCCTTTAGCTAGTCGTCGGGTTTCCTGGAACCCCTGCAAAGTATTGCAGACATGATCAGTGGCTCCCGTATCTACACACCAGGTGTCGGAAGATAACACCGTTAACCATGTTTCAATGACTAGACCAAAGGATATACCTTTGTTCTGCTTCGGATTGGGACAGTCCTTCTTCCAATGTCCAGTCTGCTTGCAAGTGAAGTACTTGTCTTTCGGCTTCTTCACTCCTCCCTGAGATCCTCTCACCACCTTTACTCCACCTTTTTTCTTCTTCTTCTTGCCTTTCAGCTTAGAAGTAGAAACCTTCTGAGCAACCATGGCCTGAGCCTGAGCAAGCCTTTCTGTCGACTGGAGAATGATATCGACCTGAGTTTCCCCATCGATCTTAGCTCCAAGGACTTCCAGCTCATTCGCAGGCTTAGGAGGACACTCTTCGAAGAGTACATACTTGTACTCCTCGGTAGTTAAGACAATATCTAGATTCCTTTTTCCAATCAACATAATTATGTACAGTAAGTTTATTTTCCTTTAGTATTATAGCAAGTGGACTGAAAGTCATTTTTGAAAATCCTAAGAATCACATAGATCATTACTTTAGATTTCAAAAAATTATATATTCCTCAAACAATAAAATTTTAAAATCAACCAACACCTCAAAACACCGAGAATATCATATGCCACGATAGTGTGGACATATACGAATTCTACATTTGTAAGAGGAGGTTTTACCCATTAATTTTACTATCTTGTCAACCTAACTTTTTGATAAGTAAAATTAATAGTTGGTTCCTCTTTGGCCCTATAAATAAAAACAGTGACTCCGATGGGAAGGATACTTATATTTTTATCTAAGTGTTTACCATTACTCGGTACCAAGGTAATTATCTCGGGTTATGTGCCTTCCGATGGAGAAGTACACACGCTCCTTAATAATTTCTTATAACCATATTCGACCTTGTGATCCGCAAACAAACTCATCCGATGGGGAGGAAGGCACTCAGAGCCGATGCATAAGTTTGTTTGCATCACATGTCAAATCGTAATGGAGGCTGTGGGAATTTATAAAAATATCCCTCTCCCACTTAGTAATTTAAAATTGAGGAATTTTCTAGCCTACGACATGCATATCAAACAATAAGCAATAAATATAAAAAATAAAATTTTCCAACTATTATGGCTTTTGTCTTCAATATGTCTCCCGTCGTATCGCCATCTCGTCCACTCCTCCTACGTCATGTACGAGCCATCCGGAGATCCAAGCCGAGACTAAAATCTATTTTAATTTACATCCATCGATCCTATACTCCACTAGGGAGTGTACATGAAATCTAGATCGAAAGTAAACTAAAATAAAAAGAGTGGCTAAACAATGTCGTATTTAATTTACAAAAAATTAAATACTAGCCTCGTCAACCACGAGGATTCAACAAAATATACTATTACACACATACAATCACATACACACATATGGCTATAATAGTTGGATCTTACGCCTGCAACCAAAGAGTTAACCTACGCATATCCTACTATTATCCGGCACATATAATATATGAAAAATGCATAAGAGTAACCGAATCATAAACACAAAAAATCAGAAATCGTGGCTCTGATACCAATTGTTGGTGAGGGGAAACTTCGCTTCCCACTTCAACTCGGTCGCTTGTTCATGGCGATCCCATCGATGTCCCCGGATTAAAAAATATTTAATCCTAGAAAAAAAGGGAACACCCAAGCAACTGTTTCATCGCCGTACTATTCGATTAGAGTAGTCACTTGAACAAACTTGTTGTTCAAGCAACCAACCTCTATTCTACGAATAGCCGCAGAATAGACGATGTACGGAATGCCGACTTTTGTGTTTATGTTCGGGGTCCAAGTTATATTAGCCACATACATAAAATAAACAACCACACACAACATGCATATAATTGAAAAGCAATTATAGACATAATACAAAAGAATACTAATCAAAATAAACAAGATTATACCTCTTGTTATACCTCTTGATCTTCTATTGTATGTCCTTCCTCCTTTTAGACGTCGTGTGGGTGACGATCTTCCAAAAGTCAAAGCCTCCTAGATCACCAATCTTCCTTTCCTTGTTCACTCCGAACAAAGGAAGATCATAAAACAAAACTCTTCTTCCTATCCAGAACCGGCCACCAAGTCAATAGACCCGATGTTGCCGTCGGCCAAGGAAGAGAACATGGAGTATGGAAACTGGCCAAAAGAGAATCAATGGGAGCATGGGCGCCGGCCAACACATGGAGAAGAGAAAGCAAACCAACCCTTCACCTTGTTTCCGCCCATAACCCTAACCCTAGCTCTCCTAATTTCCGGCCAAAGAAGAAGGGAAGAAGGATAGGTTGAGCACCGACCAAGGTAGAGGGAAGAAGGATAGGTGCCGGCCAAACCTTAGGAAGAAGAAAAAGAATCCTCCTCCAATTGTTGCCGCCCACCCCAACACCAAAAACCCTAGCCGCCCACTCCTAATCCTAACCCTAATGGGATTGCTTGCCGCCCAAGGGAAGCAAACCCTAATCCCATCCATCATCTTACCGCCCAAGCCATAAGCCCCTTTATATAGAGTTTAGGCTTAAGCCTTGTTTTAATCTCCACCATTGGTTCTAAAGATTTAATCTTAACCGTCAGATCTAGAGATTTAATCTCAATCGTCGGATCTAGAGATTTAATCTCTATTGTTGGATCTAGAGTTTTGTTTCTATCCATTGGATCTAAGCTTCATGAGGTATTAATAGGCTATAATAGGGACCATGAGGAGGAGTTGAATCTTGGCCACCCAATGGATCAAGCCCACATAAAGTCCGATCCATTAATGATTATCCATTCCACTAGAGGATTATCATTGATCTACCTCACCAACCCCCATAAGTTAATATGGGCTCCATATATTATTTGTACATTTTCTCCCTATGTTTAATATCTTGAATGTCCGTCGATTAATTAATTTACTGACCATTAATTAATCAACATCTAACTCCATGAGTAGTACCACTCAACCTTATCATCATGCCGGACCAAGTCCACCTACAGGGTTTACATGATGAACCTTATGAGATCCTCAAGGGGACATCATCATCCTAATATATAGGACATGATTTCTTTCTATAATCAACGACACACCATATAAATAATACCATTTCCCAACTTACCGAGCCTATCGATTTAATCTATAAATCTCGCCCATTGGTAAATCAAAGAAATGAATACTAAGTATATGTGCCCATTATTATATCGGGATTAAGAGCATGTACAATATAATATCTGATGTTCGATTCGATTATGTAGTCAGCAATAAATCGAATAATCTTTAAGTCGTTCTTGCTCAATACACACAAAGTGCACTAGTGTGATTCTATGGTCAAGACAAACCAATACCAAATCACACTAAACCATTCCAATTGTTTGTCCAAAGCCATCTCGGTTGTGAGCCTTTACTTATACTTTACAAGGAGCTGATAACATGATTTCCTGTGTGACACCACACACCATGTTATCTACAATGTAATGTATTAGACAATTTACATAACCATAAAAATGCAAACAATGATCATGTGATTCTTATTTCAAAAATAAATATGTTCATACAAAAGATAGACTTTTCAATATACATCCCAACAGGTCTCCCTTGTGGATAAGATGAGTCATCAGTCATCCTACCTCCTCCCCCACTCGGGGTAGTGGTAGCAGGGTTGAGCGTAGTTCATCTGTAGTGTCACACTCGTCCACTATAGATTGTGGTTTGGAGTTGCATTACTTGGCCACTGTTGATGGTTATAGTTGGAGTTGCGCACTCGACTATTATAAATGGTGGTAGTTGGAGTTGTGTGTGTTGCTCGACCACTCATGGGTAGTGATAGTTGGAGCGACCAACAGTAGGGACCTCTGTTGTGTAGCTTATAGCTCTCAAGCTAGCTACTTATTCATACTACCCATTCGGCCACTCGAGAGTAGTAGTAGCTGGAGTTGGGATAGTTGTCATGTCATGATACCTAGGCCACACTGGAGTCGTGGTAGCATGTGGGGTGAGTAGGCATGACCATGCATATGCATTGCCAGTTGTGATGGCATATATATATATATATATATATATATATATATATATATATGTGTGTGTGTGTGTGTGTGTGTGTGTGTGTGTGTGTGTGTGTGTGTGTGTGTGTGATGTTGCATTTGGTTGAGTTATGATTGTTGCATATGTTTGTACAACATTATACATATCATTTGCATGTTCTATAAGGTGGTATGTGGTGTGTTTGGGTATGAGTAGGATCAGTGTGGATCGCTGTTTAGGCATGTGTAGTGTACCTAATGGATTAAACTGTTATATGCAGATGATTAGCATCATGTTGTTGTATAGGATGGATCAGGTTTGTCTATACATTTGATTATATGTTGTTCATATGATTATGTATTGATCACAGGTGTGGTATTGTTTATGTATGTTATTGGTATGTGTTACGTTGTTGTATACTTGTTCAGATTGGTATGAGTTGTGTCATTGCAGACCTTCAGGTATGTCGATACATTACATTCTATTCAGTTGATCAATTTGGTATATGCATTGATTATGACTATATTGGTGGTTATTAATTATTACCTTTAAGATTGTATACCTGTTGATCTCCATATGTATACTTGTAGATCTCCATATGTTATATGTTGTTCATGCACTATCTTTCATATTACCGCTGAGTTTTATACTCACTACCATAGACCCTAGGTTTTCTTGTCGCCCAGGTAACAGGTAGAAGTCTTCTTGGATGTTCGGAGCTCCGCCAGCTGATCCCATCTCACACTGAGTATATGGATATTATTCCATACTATTGTATATTTTGGATTATTTGTTTTGGGATTTTATCCTATGTTGTTTCAGCATTTGGAGTGTATGGTTGTGTTGTATGTATTTGACCTTTACTATGAATTCAATTTGGATGTTGGTTTCGACTATGTTTTCTTGTTGTGTCAAAATCGTACTGATATGCACGTACTTGTGTCTTTATATCTTTATTATTTGTCAGAAAATTTGCTGTGTTTTATGACTTATTTGTGATAGCAGTTATTTGGGTCATGTATCAGTAGTTCATCTTATATTGTCACAAGAGGGTACCATCTAGTTGACGGACAAATATATTCTTGGGGCGTGACAATTTTATTTGTATCAAAGGCCTTGGTTTTGAAGTCCACTTTCAGATTTTATTTCATTTGGATGTCAAGTTTTGTTTTACTCGGTTTTGGTTTTGTGAGTTTTGGGATCTGGCAGTAGCGGGACATCTCCGAGCTACAAGGTTTAAGGTATGTTAACTATTATCACATATCTTTTGTTAGTTATACATTCAGTTGTTTATAACAGGGAATGACATGTAGTGTGTTAGTCACTATTCGTAACCGTGGTTTGAGTTGACCACGGGAACGACTTGTTGAGTCTGTGAGTCTTGGACTTGCTGTCGAAAAAGGTGAATTACCTTTGAGAGCCGATTGATACCGAGTCAGATAGCAGGGGTCAGGTAGTCACATTTCTTATGGAGATCAAAGATTATAGTCTTAGAGATTCTCACTAACTATGCTATTCAGATCATTACCTGTGAGGTAATGGACAAGCGTGTATACTATTGTTGATGCAGATAGTGGAGGGTTAGTATATGGTGTTTCATAGGGATTTTGATTCCTGAGTTAGTAGTGTGGGTTGTATAATTTTGAAGGTACTTTTGAGTACATAACTCGTGAAATGTAGACAGAGTTGAGTTCGTTGAATATCATTATCAGGATCAAGCCGGTACTTGGTGAAAGATGTAGAAAATAATATTCGGAGAATAACACATCACTTGGTCACAATGTAGTGATGTTGAGAGAGAGAGAGTAATTCCTTGCGTCATTTTTTTTCACTCATTGTTAGGGAATTCTTGAGCATCAAGTAGGGTGATCGTTTGGTAATGGAGTACCATGCAGAGTTTATGCCTACCTAATAGCTCAAGAATATGAATGAATGTTTTAAGCCACTTACGATTTTTTGGCTTTCATTCAGATTAGGATGTATGAATCTTTTATCAGATCTTATCAAAAGGCATTAGATTGAGTCATGTGTATGGAAATGCCTCCGTACTAAGTGTTTTAAGAGTTGGAGATCGATAAGAAGCCATTGCAAGTCAAATATTGGAATCAGAAGAATGATTCCGACTAGATTATGTGTGTGTAGTGTGGATCACGAAGACGCACAAAGTCGGATTATCTGTTGGATCAATTCATCTGTTGCTATTGTAAGCAACCAGTACATATGAGGAGAAGGTGTACTTTGAAGACTCAGTCGAAGACTATCGATGTTGTTTTGGGAAGATGATGCACAATCTCGACAGTAGAGATCATCATAAAAGATTGGGTTATCACACCAATAGTGATTTACTACCTCAGGCATAGTTGGGGTTCCTTGATACTTCCCTCTGGGGGAAGTGATTTACTCAGCAGCATTAGCGGAAGACATCTTAGAAGACTCATGAAGACAACAATAATTGTTACCTCCCTAGGCGAAGCTATACCATTTACAGAGTTGGAGCGTGCTTCGATATTAATAGTTAATCAATACTTTACAGTTGGTGGTGTACTTTTTACCATCGCAACAGTGTTTCCCACCCACATTGTAGTCGCTTTGGTTTGTATCTCAGTTTCAATAGTTGATTTCAGTTCTTCTATGGTAGTCTCTTTCACCTATAGAAACTCAGTCGTCAAGAATAGGAGTTGGATGGGTTTACATCTTTACTAGAGAGGAGAAATAGAGGGTTGATCATTGAGAGATACTGGTAGTTTACGAGTATCTATGTCTAGAACATTCTTGTATATGATCAGAAGGATTTCTATATTTAGATCATGTGTATTGGATGTTTCTCTATCGTCAGGTGAGATATTGACCAACAATCAAGAAGTCAAGAGATGCCCTTAGACTTTGATAGACATACCTTCACTATAGACATATCCTTATGGATAGCTAAATTGTTGAAATGATGGTATAATATTTCTCTCGAATGTGCGTATAATTCGAGAGTATTTGGATGCAGTTTTGGATGAAATCCCAGGCTTTCCACTGCATAGGCAAGTGGAGTATGCGATCGGAGTGATTTCGAGAATAGTTTCGATATTGAAGACCTCATACCGGGTGATAATTTTATTGGTATTAGTGTTGCTAAACACTATGGAAGTAGAAGAACATAAGTTGCGATTATAGGAGGTGTTGGATGGGAGATTTATCTATCCCAATTTTTTTCTTGAGAAGATTCGGAACTCTTCGTTAAAAGAGAAACATGCCTTTGAGGTTATGCATTGATTATCGATGATGGAATGCAATAGCTGTTGAGAATAAATATCTTTCATTGTGGATTGATGATCTGTTTAGATCAGCTAAAGGACACCTATGTATAATCTAGGGTTGATTTGTGATTAGAATATTGATATTGTAGTGACTTAGTGTCATACAATTATCATTGTCAGTGTGATGATTGAGATATCATCAGCTTAGAGTAAAAAGGATGCAGGTGTGTAGAAGCCGACATTTCATACTTGGTATGAATTTTATGAGTTGTTGATAATATTGTTAGACTTATTGATGATTTATTCATTCATGGACTTGAGGAAACGAGTATTCTGGAAGTGATTGGACCAGTTTATGTTTGCTATCTTAGATGATATTTTTGGATATATTCACAATCTTAAGGGAAGTTGTGGTTTCCCTGGATTGATTTGGTTGTTACCGTAGATGTGGATAGGATGTTACTAGAGTTACTATACCGCTAACTTGTTTAACTAGGAAGGTGATGGAATTCACTTGGTCAGAAGCTTATGAAACTAGTTTTTAGGGCTCAGACGGTGGCTAACTTTTGCACAAGTGTTAGTTAATCTTTCCGGTGTGGATGGAAAGGTACTGGACACGGATGCATCATTTTAGGGAATGGAATGATTCCGATGCAAATAAAGAAGACATATCTCATATTTACGCCAGCTGAGGAACTACGAGATAAGTTGTCATATATATAACGTGGATTTAGCAGTTATTGCCTTGTTTTGTAGATGTGTGGAGCAGGAGTGTTCATGGAGTTTTGGCTAACAACTGTGTATCTACTATAGAGTTGCTAGGATATGGATAGATGTAACAAGGGAGATTGATCATTATGGTCTCCCAGTCACTTCCAGTTATGTATGGTAGAGTGGATTTTGGATAGTAGATTGATTTCTCCATTTCATCATCTTCTTCACACGAGCCCGCAATTTCTTCTCCTTCCGCCAAACTCACGCCGGCATCTCTTCATCGAGCTCCACTGCCGACATCTTAGGAGAAGGGGTTTCCCCTCCGATCGCTCCGGCCAACCACAATCACAGAATCTCCAACCTCATCTTCATCGTTGGCAGATTCTTCACCTCGCCACGGAGTTGTCATCGTCAGCCATCTTCCAATCATTGCTGAGCATCTATGATGAGCAAGGGGATTCCCTACTCCTTCAGGAAGCTCGAATCCACTATCCTATCGGCTAGTTCATCATCTAGATCAAAGCACCGTCTTTGAAGAGGATAGTGGTTTCTAGAGTTGCATTAGATTTAGGAAGAGTTGTTTAGGAGACTCGTCATTCGAGATTGGTGATTTGTTCAGGGCGTATCCGAAAATAGTGTGTGTTGAAACGTTCTTGTTTGTGGAACAACATGTAGGACATGGTTGATTTCGTAGCTAGGTGTTTGTGTGTAAAGGGTGAAATATTAGTGATCACCAAGGTCACGTTAGGAGTGGTAGCCTTATACGATGGACATTATTGGGAGATTATCTAGAATTCGGTAAGGATTTGATGCGATTTGGATAATCGGTGGTTGGTTAACCAAGTCCGCTCATTTTCTACCGAGCCGTAAGATGGATTTCATGGATCGCTTAATGGAATTATATTTCGAGAATATTTTCAGTCTTTATGGAAAATCCTTGAATATCGTTTCTGAAAGTGATTCATGATTTATCTTACGATTCTGGCAAAGTCTCCAACATGTCATGAATTTAGAGCTCCACTCTGGTACGATTATATACCTTTTGATAGATGGTCAATATGAAGGTACAGTTCATACTTTAGAAGGGCTATTGAAAGCATGTGTGATAGATTTTAGAGGCTATGTGAGAGCTAGAAAATAATATTTGAGCTCAATACCCCTCTTGGTTACTTGAGGTGTGTGACTTTTCTCAAAGTACTTGAGTTGAGTGTTGTGACATCTCGTACTCGTACATGAGTAGGAAATTTGGGGACTAAATTTTTATTAGTGGGGGAGAATGTAAGATACCGAAAATAAAAAATAATAATAAATAAATAAATAAGACTGATTAATTAAGAAATTATACTATAGAATTTTATTAGAAATTTTTTGGGGTTTTCTAGATTTAAATAGAATTCTTAGGACATTGTACAAGGTGGATTTAAAGCCTATTGGGGATCATTGGATTAATGAGGGTTGATTAAGGTTTAATTAATTAAACATAAGGTTTAATTACCTATATAAATAACCTTGGCTTTTAATCAAATCCCGATCCCGATTCTCTCTTTGTCACGCCCCGGGAGTATGCCGATCTGAAAATCAAACGGATAGCATCTTCCCTGTACGTGACAATATATCCTGTTTATACAAGGCCCTTGGGCCCACAATAACAATAACATATACAAATGTAAACATAACATAACAAGGCACAGTGGAACTAACAAAACTACAATACAAACTACACACCATGCATACCAGTATGACTAACACCACATTAAGAAAATGTTGTAACAAAACCAGAAAGAATGGTACAACAACAGCAGTGTCCAACACTACAAATCATCATATAAAATCAAATTCATAACGAAACACCAACGATAAACCCAAAAGCTCAGACCCATGGAGTTGAGATGAGATGATACCAGCCAGCGGTGCTCCAAGCCATCACGAAGACTTCTACCTGTTACATGAGCGACAGAAAATCCCAGGGTTCGTGGTGGTGAGTATAACTCAGCGGTAATATGAAAGAACATGTATATATGTCAAATATCACATGTAATTCAACAATATAACCTACAGGTACATCGGGTATACCAGCATAGTATATAAATACATGCATATACTCCCTAAACAAAATGAACAGCGTAAAGTGCAGACATACCTGGAAGTCTGCTACGCTACATATATATATCCAACCTGAGCATATATCCACAATAAACAACATGAAGAGTAATACTAACTCACACTATAATCATGATACATGTCAAAGGTATCTAATGGTCTGACCAACAAGTATACAAGTATCCGACACAACCATATAACAGATGCAAATAGCATGTATGAAGATGATGTACAACCAAATGCAACAAGTATAGTACAATCAAATGCAACATCACAATAAGTATATATATATAGACTGCATCTATATATATACTAATCACAATAATCCATATATATATATATATATATATATATATATATATATATACACACACACACACACATGCATATATGTATATATATGGCAATATGCAAAATGCCATAAGACACGGCAATGCAGCATGCTGCCTGCGCACCCCTCCTCGCTACCACGATGCCAGTGTGGCCTAGGTGGCACGACATGACAACTATCCTAACTCAACACCAATCACTGCTCTAGAGCAGCCGAGTGGGCAGTATGAACGAGTAGCATATGAGCGTAAAGAGATCACTACACAACGAGGGTCCCTGCTGTTGGCCACTCTGACTGACACTACCTATAAGTGGTTGAGTGCCACGCACCCAGGACAACTACACACAACTCCATCTACCACCGTCTATAGTGGTAGAATGCGGCACAACAAATGCTCTTCCCTCACACTAGTTACTCCTCCATGAGTAACTTGGGAGGCAGGATAATTGATAACCCTCTCAACCACAAGGGAGACTATGTCGTCAGTATGTATGCAAATGATATGAATGTACAGTCACACATACAGACATCCACCACAGACTCTCTATTCTATAGAGAGTCATACCAATCTGCTCAATGCACTCTCTATCTTGCAGAGAGTCGTACTCAACTGATCATAACAATCTCTATCCTGTAGAGAGTCATGCCAATCTGATCAACGCACTCTCTATCCTACAGAGAGTCATAATCAACTGATCATAATAAGCTAGGACCACTGGTCCGTAGCGACACACTAATCACAAATCACTTGACCATTCACACAACACATGATCGGTAGTAAACATGAAACATAAGGTTATTGGAATCAATCCTACGTTCAAGACCTTACTTATCCACGGATGCCCTTTTTTCCAATTTACAAATTAGGTCATCATCCGTACTCCACTATTTATACATAACTGAGCATTTATAGGTTTACTTACATCACATATGTAACTCCTAATCATGATGAGGGAAAAGGTGATAACAGCAACAGAGCATATATAGCCAAAGATAAAGTATCAAGCACAAGAATAAATAAGAGTGGATTCAAGGTAATATGATCATATAGTATGATCATATATCTAAATCTGTATGCATCAACAACTACCTGACCAGGGTAGGAAATTACCCACCTGCTATAAAGCTTGAAATAATGAAATCTTCACGGTCACGGTCCTGTCTCGTATCCACGTCCTGCACATATCAAACATTATGATTAAGTGCAGGCATACAACGAATGATCGAATCAAATCCTACATCGACTTCGTATCCCGATCAACTAGATTGATCTAGTTATCCAATTAACCTAATCAATCCTCCAAATTAATCCCTATCAACCATTAGACCAATTAGCAACCTATTATACATTTATAAATACCCATATATGAAACTGTTGAATCCAATCAAACCTAAACACTTGGAATTTAATATCCTCACTTACATCCAATCCACCATCCTCACAATACTTTAATATAAAGAAATAGAACAATAATGGAGGTCTTACCACAAATTTATGGTGAAGGCAATAAGGAATTCCATAGGAGATTCACTGATCCACCCTAGGAAATTTAAATCTAAAATGATCAGATTTATTGACCGAACCCATTACTCCGATTGCCTTTTCCGACCTAGCAATCGCAACATCACAACTAACATCAAATTCACTACAAACAGGTTTTCAATCACACCATACATGTAGCATAAAGCTAACTAAACTCACCCTTCAGTCCCTCAGTCACCAAACAGCTTAGATCCATGCCCACGGCTTCAAGAATCGATAATAACCCACTGCCAAAAAACAAGAATAGCCTAGTTACAGTTGTTAACCAAGGCATCTCAGCACCACTTCACTACTTGGATGATCTTACCGAGGGGTTTATCTCCCAATGCAACAGCCACACATTTCTAATGCACGGACAACCCCCTTCCCGAGCCAAGCTGTTCACCGGAACAAACCACTCCCCAAATCAAAGATCCAATTCAACGAAAGAAAATCACAGCTCCAAAACTCAGCGACAGGACCAATTACCGACAATAAAAGTGAGGCTGGGTGATGCGCATGAACGTGATCTCAAATCTCGTGATGGATACCGTCGAGGACTCAAAGCGTGCGCTCGCACTCAACGCCCGCAAGTGCACGGATGTCATCAAGTAATAAAGATTATCGATCCCACAGGGACTGAGATTCGAATACAAATATACTCAGTTGTTGTAATTGTTCGAACGTGATCTCTAAGAGGTTTCAGTTGGTGAGGGTTGTCGGTGGACTCTACTCTGTACGGTGTCACATGGAGGAGGAAAGGAGTGTGCCGAGGTCTTCAAAGGTGATTCTAGGACTTCGGTTTCGCTTGCGTATCCCCGAACAATATTGTCAATTGGCGTTGTCTAGACGTTTACCTACGGTTTTGTGAAAGGGACATCATGCACTCTCCCGCAGAGCCGCCGCATCTACCGGGAGCTATCTCCGCCTAAAAGGACGGGATAGACGGTACGAGGATGCCAAATCAATCCCTACGGTGGATCGTTTCTGATTCCACCGCACTCTTCTCCTTGTAGTTACAGGAGATCAGGTTTACCTCTAGGTTCCTTAATCAAATCCCCTAAATTTTAGATTGTGAGGGATGTCACCCCTCGTATCGCCTAAGCACAGTGGAAAGAAAGTCAAACATGCATAGATATAGTAAAGAGCAACTACCAATTGTCAAATCAAACTCATGGGCAGAATTTAACATGAACCAACATTGTTTATGTACACAAGCTACTCCCTAATCCTAGAATCAAAAGTACTACTCCATGTATACGAAGGAAGAATCACAAAGCATGTCTAAGTTTGAATACATAAGGAATGAAATGCAGTAATAAAGATATACAATGCTTCCATGATCTTCTCTCCGACGTTGTATTGCAAGGTGTGGACCTCCAGTGACGTTCCTCCTCCCCATTGTGAGTTACCGAAGCTTTTTAAGGCTTCGGCGTGCCGTCCTAGCCGTCGTGCCTCCTCCCTGGGGTTTGGTCGGAGCCATCCTTATATAGACATCACCTCGGACCGCTGTAAAATCCAAAAAAAGCCCTAGTCGCGCAAATCTATCGGACCGCCACACGGCCGTATGTTTCCACACGGCCAGGCCGTGTGCAGCCCTGGGGTGCTGATCTCATCCATTGGACATGGCTGTGTGAATCCACACGCCCTGGCCGTGTACCACTCTGCATCTAGCTGCGAAATGTCATTCTTTTGCTCTGAAAATGCATCTTTTTCACCCGAAAATCTAACCTGCACACAAAAGTACAACGAGCAAACCTTCGAACTAGAAAATAGGAAATGCGTGTAAAAATAGAGTAATATATGCATGAAACTAACACAAAATGTAATGAGATGTGAGCGAAAACTACTCCTAAAACCCTATATGTTTTGCTCACATCACTTCCCCCAGACTTAAATCTTTGCTTGTCCTCAAGAAAACCTCAGTGCCATGATGTTTTAAAAAGATATTGTTCCATAATTAGCTTGTTAACTAAATTTATCATGTGGTATTTGCAATCAAAGCAAGACAAATATGTTCTAGAAGTTCACTAAGTTAGCTCCTCGTGCTCGTGCTAAGCGAACCATTCTTAGGGGATGCTCGTTCCATGGTGAGTTAAGTCGTCACCCCATAGCTTTCCTAAGGTTTTCGGCTCTTAGGCACTTACCTGCCCAAAGCGAGGGACGTTCCCTAGATCTAGCATAAAGTCTCAAAGGCGTGCTCGGTATTGAGAGAAATTGGTAGGTGTTTCCCCAGTAACCTAACTCGATCTCAAAGGGGCACCTAGCCATTTCCACCCACGACAACTATTTTTTATCCCTCATAATCTCTTCTCTTTTTTTTCTCTTCTCTCCTTTTTTTTCTCATTTCTTTTTCTCTTTCTCTTTTATTTTTTGGCTCACTGGAATTTTGATTTTTCCGAATGGGCTTACACAATCCAAGCATCTCTAGTAACTAAAATGCTAAACCTAGAGTCACCTATGGATTCCAAAGTACTATACTACTGAAGTGAATCATAACTAGGTATGTACTAGATTCTCCCTTTCAGAATGTTCGACATGTGTAAGTGCAAAAAAAAAGCTAACCAGTGTAAGTCTAGAACATTCAATAGAGCGAATAAAATAAAATACCACAAGATAAATGGAGTTAAGCTACCTATGAGAATAACTCATGCAAGCAACTTTCAAAAATACTACTGAGGTAGCTTTACAGACAACAAAAATTAAGTACTGAAAGAAACTCAACAACTCAAGCATGAATAAATGAAAATACCAGAAAAGAAACTACTGCTAGGAAACAAAATAAAATAACCCTTGGGGTCTCCCCCCAAACTTAAACGAAAATATACCTCTAATATGGTGGACGAGGTGGAAAGTCTGAGAGCCTGGGCATCTTTGGATCCTGGGAGAACCTGCTGCTGAGCCGCTGATGCTACATATACATGTGGTCGATCTGGGAGCTGGTGGATGCAGCGGCTGCTCGGTGCTCCTCCTCCCTAGCCTATTGTGCCTGCTGGGCATGCATGTGCTGCCGTATCTCCCTGTGGTAGGCGGCCTCATCTTGACGATGAGCAGCCTCCTCCTGGAAGTATATGCGGGTCTCATCGTAGAACTCCTCAGTCCGCTGGAAATGCTCTCGGAATCCCTAGAACTCTGTCTGCTAGTAGGGGCTCTGCTCCTCCCATCGCTGCCTCTGCGTCTGCTGCTCAGTGTAAATGTCATCGAGGCGCGATCGGAACTCCGAGAAATTATAGGCCGACATACCTACATCCTGCTCAAAAGTAGAAAAAGGTGGTGGTGAAGGTGTAGGCTCATGTTGGCGTGGACTAGGTGGGCTCTTATGCATGTGTGGACTGGAGGGAGAGTGATATAAAGGTGGAGAGATGGGCGCTGATGTGGATAGTCCCTCATGTGGAGGGGACTCCACTATCAAGTCCAAGCGCCAGTTGGCGCGTATAGCGATGGTGGTACGATCCGAGTCGGGGAGCCTAAGGGTTGTAAGATTTTCCTTACAAAGCATAAGGAGTCTCCTCTCACAATCATTTTCATGGTCATGCATACTCCTAGGTCGATCCTAGGGCTCCCCTCTATATTCTCTAATGTAGTGTAATCGTACCCCCATCCTATGACAAATGTGGGTAAGTAGGTCTCCCACATTGATCTCTCCTCATGCTACTTTGCCCATCTTCACTAAGTGTCTGATGAAGTGAGATCCTACATCGATGCTACTCCTTTCTTGTAGCATATCCCATAGGCAAAGCAACTCGTTATCTCTAACTACACTGTCACTCTCCCCACGACCAAATATAGTACTACCCAGATGCGGTGGAGGTATCGAAAGACGGGGTTTTGAAGGCGCGACGCTTTAGCCCTAGAAGGGTCATAAGCGTGCTCCCTCGTCAACTTGGTCCAACATTCCCGAGAGTTGAACCCAATAGGGGTTCTTCTCTCTCCCCCACTCGGCAAGCCAAAGCATGAGTTCCATTGGTGAAGGGTCCACTCATGCTCAATGTTAAAAAGCCTAAAAGTTATCCTACCCTCTTCGCTCTCTCTACTCGTTAAAATTTCTGCCTCTAATGAACTCAAAAATTCTAGAACTATCCTAGGGTAGGTTAGGTGTCTTATTCTCATAATCTCTTCCCACCCCATTTTTGCAAATAGGGTTTGTATATCACCCAACAACCCTAAAGATTCTAGCAAATCCTCATCTAAGTACCTAGTAACAGTAAGTTTACGAGTAGAGAGCATATTGTATCTATCTTTATGTTCATTATTGCGAAAAAGTAGAGTGGGTAGAGTGTTACCCTCCTCTAGAGGTTGAGGGGCGTCGACTCTCCTTGTTCGTCGCTCCGAGGCACCGGCTCAGGGTGCTACAGGCTTGGTCCTCCTCATCCTTGCTTCTTTTGGCTTCCTTAGAGGTTAAAAATTCTTCTAGATGGTGGGGAAGACGAAATCACACTGCTAGGGCAAGAACTTTCAAAGCACACGGTGCAAATGGGGTGAAAACACACGGCTCGCCCCTTTTAACCTTGCGCGCCACGACCGTGTGAAAACACACAGCCAGGCCATGTGCACCTCTGGTCAGTCGGGCACGATCATGGGAAAACACACGGCTAGGCCATGTGTCCCCATTTTTTTGCCCATTTATGCACCACGGTCCAAATTTTCTAATACACTTCGCCGTGTAGGCTAATATGGATTTCATTTTTGCCTAGCAAAGTTCTTTTCTAGTCCTAACTCTAAATGTGATGGAAATCAAAACTAAAACCAAACAAATGTATGCAATGCAATCAAAAAGGGAAATCTAAAACTAAACTTGGGTTGCCTCCCAAGAAGCGCTTTGTTTAAGGTCGTTTAGCTCGACCGCACTCTACTATCAACTTGGCTCTGGTGGTTCAGTGAACCTCCATTCATCCATCTCGGGATCTTTATCTGGAGGTTTCGGCTTCATTTTGCTAAATGTGAAGCCGTCGAGGTAGGGAGCTCTGTCCTCCGAAAGGCTGAAAAGGATGATCTCCCCGTCTACCTCCAGGGAGATCTGGTGTGCCTTCACATCTATGTTCGCCCCTGCAGTCGCTAGAAAAGGCCTTCCCATAATGATGGGATTCTGGGGATTTGGTCATGTGTCCAGTATGATGAAGTCCGTGGGTATCACGAAATCCTCAATCATCACAGGCACGTGTAGTAGCAGGCCAACGAGCTCCTTGACTGAATCATCCCCCATACGAATACCAAGATTCACTAGTTGGAGCCCGTTCAGTCCCATCTTCAGGTAAAATACATAGGGCATCACACTCACTGATGACCCCAAGTCGCATAGTGTGTTATCGAAGCTTTATCCATAAATCGAGCAAGGAAGAACAAATTCACCAGAGTCCTCAAGCTATAATGGAATCTTCTCTTCAAACTCAGCTTGGTCAGGTAGGGTGGTAATCATGGCTGCACACCCCTTGGCGAATTGGCTACTTTGTCCCACTCCTTCCTCTTTTCCTTGACTCGTCAGAGAGCTCTTCACAGGTTGCAACACGGATTGGGTTATCTGGGCCACTTGCATCTCCAACATCCTGGTATGACTTGCAAGGCCTTCAATGGTGGCCTTCAAGTCTCTGAGTGATTCTTCAGACTTCTGATGTTGGCGATGAAACTCCTCATTGGTCTTAGTTTGGGTAGCGATGAAGTCCTCCATCATCAGTTCCAGTCAGTCTGGACTTCATGGTCCTTTGCCCATTGGCTTTCTTCTTTGCCGTATGATGGTTGTGTTTCCTGAGTTATTCTTATAAGAGAAATTTGGGTGATTTCTCCATCCGGGATTATAAGTATTGGAGTATGGGTTGTAGAGCCTTTGGTCATAGTCCCCAACCGCGTCACAGTGCTCAATCTACTCGTCTGAGGTCCCCGACCCTCCATAGTGGTCCTCTCGATACGTTGCCGCTCCCTCTCCAAAATCAATGGTCGCACATGTAGATGAAGGATTCAAAGATTCAAACTATCTGCTGAGTGCGTCCATCCTTGCCGAAAGGTGGTCCATGGAGTTGACAGTGTATCGTTCTGCTGCAGGTGTAGGTCGACCACGTTCAGAAGCCCATTGATGGTGGTTCTGGGCCACCTCTTCGATAAGCTCTTCCGCTTCCTCTATGGTCTTATTCATCAGTGCTCCTCCTGCGGCAGAATCTAGGGACATCTTCGTGGCGTAAGTGATCCCATTATAGAAAATGTGGATCACCAGTCACCTCTCCAGTCCATGGTGAGGGCATTGGTAGAGTAGCCCCTTGTAGCGATCCCAAGCCTCGAATAAGGACTCTCCCTCCTTCTGGCGAAAGCTCATGATAAGATGGCGCATGTGAGCAGTCTTACTTGGTGGGAAGTATTTATTTAGAAACTGCTGCTCACACTACTCCCATGTGGTGATGCTGCCAGAAGGTAGGGAGTGAAGTCATGCCTTAGCCTTATCCCACAGTGAAAACGGGAACAGGCTCAGGCGGATCGCGTTAGTAGGAACTCCGTTCATTTTCATCGTTGAGCATATTTCAAGAAATGCCTCAAGGTGCCGGTTCGGGTCTTCAGTCGCAGCTCCCCAGAATTGGCTCTGCTGGACCATATGTATAAGTGTCGGCTTCAACTCAAAGTTATTTGCCGAAATAGATGGTCCAGCAATACTCTGCCTGAATCCTCTAGCGCTAGGAGTTGCGTAGTCCCGCAGAGGTCGGCTACCTATGTTCACCTCGGATGCAACTTGATCCTCCATCTTTCACTGCTTTGCTCTCCGACAGTGAAAAGTTCGCTCAATTTCTAAGTCGATCAGAATTAGACCTTCCGACCCTAATCGTCTAAGCATACGACGAACCAAACCACAAAGTTAATAGTGCTAATCTAATTCTAAAAGCAGAAAATAAATCAATCTAGCAAGTAAAAATCTAAGACGCAATAAGTAAATAGGAAAGTACTGCTAAAAATAAAAACTAAATCTAAATATGGAAAATATAGAACTAAAGCAAATAAGATAAAACTAGAAAGAAAATAAAGCAAGCAAAAAATCTAATCCTAAGTCCGATCCAATTTACCACTGTTCGATTTGATATCGAATCGATCAGTCCCCGGCAATGATGCCAAAAACTTGATGAGCACAGATGCGACCTCAAATCTCGCGACGGATACCGTCGAGGACTCAAAGCGCACGCTTGCGCTCAACGCCCGCAAGTGCACGGATGTCATCAAGTAATAAAGATTATCGATCCAACAGGGACTGGTATTCGAATACCAATATACTCAGTTGTTGTAATTGTTCGAATGTGATCTCAAAGAGGTTTTGATTGTTGAGGATTGTCGGTGGACACTACTCTGTACAGTGTCACATGGAGGAGGAAAGGAGTGTGCTGAGGTCTTCAAAGGTGATTCTAGGACTTCGATTTCGCTTGTGTATCACAGAACAATATTGTCAATTGGCATTGTCTAGACGTTTACCTACGGTTTTGTGGAAGAAACATCATACACTCTCCCGCAGAGCCGCCGCATCTACCGGGAGCTATCTCCGCCTAAAAGGATGGGATAGATGGTACGAGGATGTCAAATCAATCCCTACAGTGGACCGTTTCCGATTTCATCGCACCCTTCTCCCCGCAGTTACAGGAGATCAGGTTTACCCCTAGGTTCCTTAATCAAATCCCCTAAATTTTAGATTGCGAGGACTGTCACCCCTCGTATCACCTAAGCACAGTGGAAAGAAAGTCAAACACGCATAGATATAGTAAAGAACAACTACCAATTGTCAAATCAAACTCATGGGAAGAATTTAACATGAACCAACATTGTTTATGTACACAAGCTACTCCCTAATCCTAGAATCGAAAGTACTATTCCATGTATACGAAGGAAGAATCACAAACCATGTCTAAGTTTGAATACATAAGGAATGAAATGCAGTAATAAAGATATACAATGCTTCCGTGATCTTCTCTCTGGCATTGTATTGCAAGGTGTGGACCTTCGGTGGCGTTCCTCCTCCCCATTGTGAGTTACCGAAGCTTTTTAGGGCTTCGGCATGCCGTCATAGCCGTCGTGCCTCCTCCCTAGGGTTTGGTCGGAGTCATCCTTATATAGACATCGCCTCGGACTGCTGTAAAATCCGGAAAAATCCCTAGTCATGCAAATCTGTTAGGCCGCCACACGGCCAGGCCGTGTGCGGCCCTGGGGTGCTGATCTCACCCATTGGACACGGCCGTGTGAATCCACATGCCCTAGCCGTGTCCCACTCTGCGTCTAGCTACGAAATGTCCTTCTTTTGCTTTGAAAATGCGTCTTTTTCACCCAAAAAGCTAACCTACACCCAAAAGTACAACGAGCAGACCTCCGAACTAGAAAATAGGAAATGCGTGCAAAAATAGAGTAACATATGCATGAAACTAATACAAAATGTAATGAGATGTGAGCGAAAACTATTCCTAAAATCCTATATGTTTTGCTCATATCACTGGGCTTTGCGGCGATCCAGCTCATGGTGAAAGAGAAGAGAAGGGGATCGGACAACTCTGATGGTGATGCGACAACAAGCGGTAGTGAGAGCACGAGCGGCGATGACGAAGAGGCGACAGAGTCTGGTCGCGTGACGGTGAGCAAAAGGGCTGCAGCACGATGGCAGATCGATCTCGCATCGAGCGGGGACGACGACGACAGTGAGCTCAAGCAGTGATCGGGCAAAGATAGAGTGGAGATCAGTTGGATCGGGCGGAGATCGGGCTGGATCGGGCGGAAATCGGCACCGGCGATAGTGAAGAGCACTCGAACGATGGCAGCGAAGAGGAGGCATCGTGCGCGATCAGGAGAAACAGGAAGAGGTACTTTGATGGTCGCGACGGCTGCGCAGTAATCGTTGTGGTTGGGAAACGCTCGAAGAAAAGAAAACTAACCAGTGGGGAGGAGAAAATGGTGTGAAACGGATGGGGTTAAATGGGTTTGGAAAACAATTGGATCTAATAATGGGTCGGATTAAATTAATCCATTAATCTTAGGGTTAGGTTAATAAACCCAATTAACCCCTCAATTAACTTAATAATCCACTAAGCCTTAATCTTCCTTCTAAATGGTTATATGAACTCCATTTATTTTCAGAATTTTTTTTGAAAATTCTCAAAAATTTCATATGTAAATGTTGGGTTTCCGGCACCGCGGCGAGTGTGTGTTCGAACATGTTTCGTAAA
The DNA here is from genome assembly GCA_025175895.1 of Wurfbainia villosa. Taxonomy (NCBI): domain Eukaryota; kingdom Viridiplantae; phylum Streptophyta; class Magnoliopsida; order Zingiberales; family Zingiberaceae; genus Wurfbainia; species Wurfbainia villosa. The sequence continues at coordinate 18,233,756 of CM046004.1, read as the reverse complement.
CATGTGCACAGCGGAAGAAATAAAAATAATAAATCTACATTTATTACAACACACACATCACACGCATGCATAGTACAACATGTGTAGACATAACCGTAAATTTAAATTTGCAATAAAAGAAAATTTAACTACGTTATACCTTTCGTATCACGTGTAGCGGGAACGGCATCAACCGGAACGATCCTCGCTAGAATCGTCTCTATCCGTATCCACGCCGAGTATCCTCGGGATGACTTCGCTAAGTCATGAGCCTCGTCTTCGTACGGGTTACTAGCCTCGTGTTGAAGATGATGTGATCGAGAGATGATCACGATCCGAATCCAAATTCGGATCCAAAAATGAGTCCTCAAAACTCGCTTCTCCGGAGAGGTATTCGTCAACCGTTTGACGAATCCTTCGTCCTCCACCTCAGAGGATTATCGGAGATCGAATCCCCGGTAAGTTAGGCGCTGTCGGAGCTCTAACCATCGTCTAAACGACGCTCCGACGAGAAGAGAACAAGCTGTCCAGAAAACTAGACAGCTTTGGTGGAGGAAATAGGGCCGGCCAAAAAGGTAGGATGAAGCTCACCTTGATGCCAAACCCAAAGGAGATCACCGGAGAGTTGCCGGAGGATCACCGGTCGAAGCTTGGATGCCGGCAACAATTTGGACGGCGGCACAAGGAGCTGGGCGGCGGCAATGGGTGTTGGCGCCGAATAGATGAAGAGGAGGGAGAGGTGGGCGGCCAAAACTTGGTTAGGGTTTTTGGATTAGGGTTTAAGCCCTCTTTTATAGAGAATTAATTCTCTTAATGGTTATTGGATCATAACCATAAGGCCCGTTAACCCGCTCCATTAATATAAGTTAAAATAAACCAAACCATGATGGTTTATTTTAAGTTAAAACGAACCGAACCAACTTTTGGTTCATTCGTTTAAAATAAACCAAACCCTTTGGTTTATTCTCCTCCATTGGATTAGAACCAAACCATTTTGGTTCATCCATTATATCTTCATAAGACACGGCCCATCCACGCTTCCATTGCGACTGAAACGATTTCATGCTCGCTTCTTGTTTGGTCCAACCAAACCTAGTTTCTCTCGGTCTGAGAATCCCATTCTCAAGCTCGTTTTAAATCCTTCGGATTACACTCGTTGTGCGTGTGACCAAATAGGTTCTCGGTTTATGTTGGCCGTCTATAATTAACTATTAATTATAGAACTATCATGAGTGGCACCTAGTAGTACATCATGATCCCCAATTAACCGAAAAGATCAACGGTTGATCCAGAACTATTTCTGAAACCCTTCAGCAGCTTGAATGAATCGTGCCCCATTCCCTTCACTCATCTTATACCCACTTGGTTCAGGACATGGTCTATAGTGTCAGTCCCCACTATGCTGACTACGTCACACCTAGCCCAAGTATCATTCCCTCGTCCTACGGATTCTAGTTACTGCACATGTATCGAAGAGTACCTTACTCTAAACATGTAATGCTTTGGCCAAAGACTTTAGTAACAATCCGACGAGAGACCATGGGTATACATCTCCTCGCAAGGAGTGGTGAATCCTTTATAGGCTATTCAAACACCTTCGATCACTTCGACTTATACCCAATCATCCCGGGTCCACATCTCCTTAGAGATGCTTGCTTAAGATGTCAAAGCATAAGTCTCCATGATCAAGATGACTTGAATACCACAAGTCAAAGGAACATCACACTTAAGCTACAGTAAGAACTTCATTGACATATCTATATATGCAGAGAACTATATGAAGTCTTACGGCTGGTCACTCCAATGAACTAGTTATCATAACTAGCATCCACGATTAACTCCGGACATCACAATGTCTCCAGCCAGTGAGAATCAGCTGCTTGGATACACCAAGGAGTATACCTCGTGCTAGTCTCGACAGAATTGATAGTGTCTAAATCCATCAATTCATCGACTAGGGATAATTCCGATACATCACAATTACACATGTAGAGATACTCACTAGTTGTGATCCAATCACAAATTCTCTGTGAATCGTATCGTGGACATTCAGTAAATGAGTTTAAAATCCAATCAAATACACGAAAATATGTATACTCAAATAGTGAATCTTCATTTATCATATAAATGGTTCATACATAAGGCGATTGCCTTAGGACATCTCTTATATATTACTAACAGACTCCCACTTGGCCTAATGCCAATCGCTACGGTATCTAATACCATAATCTCTAACATGATCCTCAAACTTACTTTGAGGTAATGCTTTAGTCAAAGGATCCGCTAAGTTCCTTTCAGTGGGAATTTTCTCGATTTGTATTTCGTTCCTATTGATAATCTCTCTGATAAGATGATAGCGGCGAAGCACATGTTTGGATCATTGATGAGACCTTGGCTCTTTCGCCTGTGCAATTGCTCCATTGTTGTTGCAGTAGACTGGTATTGCTTCAACAATGGCCGAAATCACACCAAGTTCATAAACGAACTTCTTGATCCAAACCGCTTCCTTTGCTGCTTCCGAAGCTGCAATGTATTCTGCCTCAGTGGTAGAATCCGCTACAGTGTCTTATTTGGAACTTTTCCAACTCACTGCGCCCCCATTCAAGGTGAACACGTATCCAAACTAAGACCTGGAATCATCCTTGTCTGTCTGGAAGCTGGCATTCGTATACCCGCGTATCACCATGTCTCCTTCTCCATATATTAGGAACACATCCTTAGTTCTTCTTAAGTACTTAAGGATCGTCTTAACAGCCACCCAATGATCCATTCCTGGATCAGACTGGTATCTGCTCGTGACACTCAGAGCATACGATACATCGGGCCTCGTACATAACATAGCATACATGATAGATCCTATTGCGGATGCATAGGGAATCTTACTCATGCAAATCCTCTCTTGTCTTACGCGGACACATAGACTTCGAAAGGTGTACCCCATGCCTGATGGGTAGGAAACCTTTCTTGGATTCCGACATGCTAAACCTCTTTAGCACTCGATCTATATATGTAGACTGCGAAAGACCAAGCAACCGTTTCGATCTATCTCTATAGATCTTAATCCCGAGGATGTAGGTTGCTTCTCCCAGGTCTTTCATGGAGAATGTCTTGGATAACCAAACCTTAATCGATCGTAAGATTGAAACATCATTTCCATAAGTAATATGTCATCGACATACAATACCGAGAACAACTGTTGCACTCCCACTAACCTTCTTGTACACACAAGGTTAAATGCGGATTTTATGAGAAATCAAACCTTTTGATTGTCTCATCAAAATGGATATTCCAGCTCCTGGATGCTTGCTTCAATCCATATATGGACCGTCGCAATTTGCATACCTTGGTTTTATCAACCGATGTGAAACCCTCAGGCTGTATCATATACACGCCCTCGGCGAGGTTTCCATTAAGGAAAAGCCGCTACATCCATCTGCCATATCTCATAATCATAATGAGCCGCTATGGCCAGGAGCATCCGAATGGATTTAAGCATAGCTACAGGCGAATAGGTTTCATCATAATCAACACCTTGCTTTTGACGATATCCTTTCGCCACCAATCTAGCCTTATAGGTAATCACATTACCATCCATGTCGGTTTTCTTCTTGAAAACCCACTTGCACCCTATAGGCTTGATGCCTTCAGGTGGGTCAACCAAGTTCCAAACTTGGTTTTCATACATGGAATCCATTTCCGACTTCATGGCATTAAGCCACTTATCCCTTTCTAAACTTGTCAGCACTTCTTCATAACTGGTAGGCTCCTCATCATCAATGAGTAACACGTCGTTCGATTCACTTACGAGAAATCCATATCTCTCAGGAATGTTGCGTGTTCTACCAGATCTACGAAGATGTGGTGTTACAATAGGTCCAGTCGATTGCTCATCACTATGAGTTGTCGGCTGTTGTGCTTCACCAGGTATCTCATCAATGTCTATTTGAGTCTCTCGAGCCTCCTCAAGCTCGACGACACTCCCACTGTTTTCTTGCAAGAGAAACTCTTTCTCTAGAAACACAGCATGCCTTGAAACAAACACCTTTTGTTCCACAGGATGATAGAATTGGTAACCCCTTGTTTCCTTAGGGTATCCAATAAATAGACATTTATCAGACTTAGCATCCAATTTGACTGATACAGTCCGCTTCACATAAGCAGGACAACCCCATATCTTCAAGTAAGATACATGAGGTTTCTTACCATTCCATATCTCATATGGAGTAGTAGAGACTACCTTGGTTGGCATTCTGTTTAACAAGTAAACAGCTGTCTGAAGTGCATAGCCCCAAAAGGACTTAGGAAGATTCGCATGATTCATCATTGACTTGACCATGTCCAACAAGGTCCGGTTACGCCTCTCAGATACACCATTATGCTGTGGTGTATATGGCGGAGTCCATTGAGACAATATGCTATTGTCTCTTAGATAATCAAGAAACTCTTGACTTAAGTATTCACCACCTCGATCCGATCGAAGTATTTTAATACTCTTGTCATGTTGTTTCTCTACTTCATTTCTGAATTCTTTGAACCTTTTAAAGGCTTCAGACTTGTGTTTCATCAAGAACACATACCCAAACCGTGAGTGATCATCGGTGAAGGTAATGAAGTAGCTATAGCCTCCTAAATCTTGAGTTGACATAGGTCCACATACATCAGTATGTATTAGACCTAGTAACTCTCCCACTCGTTCACCTTTTCCTGAAAAAGGCAACTTAGTCATCTTGCCTTTTAAGCATGATTCACATGTATCGTATGAATCCAATTCAAACGATTCCAGAATTCCACATCAGTGTAATTCGGACATGCGTTTCTTGCTTACATGGCCAAGACGACAATGCCACATATAGGAGTCTAATTGATTACCCTTTCGAGCACGCGTGTTGCTCGCTTCGATATTGAAAATGTCACTGGATACGTCCAACGTATAAATGCCATTACTCAAAGTTCCAGTTCCATAAAGTACGTCATTCAAAGTTATATAACAACAATTGTTACTAAACGTCAAATGGAAACCATTTCTATTTAAACAGGAAATAGAAACAATGTTCTTTATTAGAGAAGGAACATAATAGCAATTGTCCAGTTCCAAGACTAGTCCACTGGGGAGCTTCAGCAAATAAGTTCCGATGGCGACCACAGCAACCTTTGCTCCATTGCCAACTTGCAAATTTGACTCCCCTCTGACGAGTCTTCTTCTATTCCTTAGCCCCTGTATGTCATTACATATATGTGAGCCACACCCAGTATCCAATACCCAAGTGTCTAAGGAAATAGAATGACAATCAATAACGAAGATATTTGAAGAGGATGGGGCATCGGATGCCTTCTTCTTCTTCATGGACTCAAGATAAATCTTGCAGTTTCTTCGCCAGTGGCCTTCCTTGCCACAATGATGGCAAGTGCCCTTTTGTGCTGGTTCTGCCTTCTTTGCCTTCTTGTTCTTCCCTTTCTTCTGTTCTTTTGCCTTCCTCTTAGAACCTTTCTTTGAGGAATCAACTAACAGAACCGCCTTCTCCTCATGCTTCACAGAAGGCTCCATAGTCTTCAGCATATTGAGGAGCTCAGGAATAGTGGATTCCAATTTGTTCATCCAATAGTTCATCACAAATTGTGAGAAACTCTTGGGAAAACAATGCAGAATTAAGTTAATACTTAATTCATGATCCATCACAAACCCGAGGGTGGCTAGCCGCTCGATGTACCCGTTCATCTTTAGCACAAACTGCACTACAGACGAACCTTCTTGCATCTTCGTGGTGAAGAGGAGCCTAGAGACCTCGAACCTTTCGAATCTCGCTTGCTCATCGAACAACTCATGAAGATGGAAGACCATAGTATTAGCATTCATATGCTCATGCTGCTTTTGCAGCTCAGGTACCATCGCCGCTAGCATGATGTAACTCGCCAGCTCAGAATCTGCCACATGCTTCTGATAGACCAACATTTGGTCTGGAGTTGCATCGTCCTTAGGACGGTTGGGAAGAGGCTCTTCAAGGACATATGCTAGCTTTTCCGCCTTGAGAACAATTCTCAGGTTTCTAAGCCAGTCCAGGAAGTTAGGCCCAGTCAGTTTGTTTGAATCCAAAATAGTGCACAAATTCAAAGACGTCATGATTAATTTATTGACCTAGAAATACAAAACGAGCATATATGAGAAAATGATTTTAAAATGCATCAATATACATTTATAAATCCCATTCATTTTTCGAATTTCAAAAACCCCAAAATCACTTCGGGAGATCGTAGGTCCATCTCCGAATGGGCTGATATCCATCATAGATATGAACAACCTTGGAGAGAGTACAACAAGTCATTCATAACTACGACGGTAGGTATCAACTATACCGATTGCATATCACGTATATGCAACTATCACAATGTGCTATCAACTAATTGAATGTTCACACATACATCGGGTTGTTAACACATTAACAAGTATGCATCATATGCATATCACCCAACTTCACCTCCCTTTACATCGACCTTGGAGAGAGTCCAACAAGCCGATGCTCCAGGTTAAAGCCAACCCATTAATCGAGAAATAGTTTTAATATGGTTAGAGCGCATTCAACCAATTAGCCCGGCTTGGAGAGAGTCCAACAACCAAAGCTAACGATTGACCACTGACTCTTACCATATTAGTATTAAACTATTCCATGGTTTGAACATGTTCGGGTTCGAGCCGGGCTTGGAGAGAGTCCAACAACCCAAATAAGAAATGGAACTCTGGTTCTAACCATATTAATAGAAGGTGTAGGCTTTAATATTGAGTAAGGGTTTTTATGTCTCATCCTCTTTTCATGCAAATAACTATTATCTACATGACATGGCATACATAGCATACATCTACATGTCACGACACGCATGGCATAATGATATGCATCTAATGCAATTACATGGCATACAATTATGTCATGTACATAATTTTCTTATATGTCATAACTATTTATGGAAATAAAATATGTTTAAGATTTGATTCTCCAAATCAAATCATGATTAAATTAGGAAACAAATTTCCAAATCTAATCACATATTTTATTTGTGGAAATAGTTGATTAAGGAAAGTCAATTTAGGAAATCAATTTCCTAAATCTTCAAAATTACTTATGGAAATAAAATATTTTAAGATTTGATTTCCCAAATCAAATCATGATTAAATTAGGAAACAAATTTCCAAAATCTAATCAAATATTTTATTTATGGAAAATATCAATTTCCATAAATACTTCCAAGTTTCCAAAAGTGGAAGATTTCCATAAATACTTCTAGAGTTTTCAAAATTGAAAAATTTCCATAAATACTTCTAACTTTCCAAAAGTAGAAAATTTCCAGAAATATCATTATGACTATCACAAAACCATTTTACGATTATGTCGAAATACAACCTGGGCTCTGATACCACTGTTGGGTTTCCGGCACCGCGGCGAGTGTGTGTTCGAACATGTTTCGTAAACATGTGCATAGCGGAAGAAATAAAAATAATAAATCTATATTTATTACAACACACACATCATACGCATGCATAGTACAACATGTGTAGACATAACCATAAATTTAAATTTGTAATAAAAGAAAATTTAACTACGTTATACCTTTCGTATCACGTGTAGCGGGAACGGCGTCAACCGGAACGATCCTCGCTAGAATCGTCTCTATCCGTATCCACGTCGAGTATCCTCGGGATGACTTCGCTAAGTCACGAGCCTCGTCTTCGTACGGGTTACTAGCCTCGTGTTGAAGATGATGTGATCGAGAGATGATCACGATCCGAATCCAAATTCGGATCCAAAAATGAGTCCTCAAAACTCGCTTCTCCGGAGAGGTATTCATCAACCGTTTGACGAATCCTTCGTCCTCCACCTCAGAGGATTATCGGAGATCGAATCCCCGGTAAGTTAGGCACTGTCGGAGCTCTAACCGTCGTCCAAACGACGCTCTGACGAGAAGAGAACAAGCTGTCCAGAAAATTGGACAGCTTTGGTGGAGAAAATAGGGCCGGCCAAAAAGGTAGGATGAAGCTCACCTTGATGCCAAACCCAAAGGAGATCACCGGAGAGTTGCCGGAGGATCACCGGCCGAAGCTTGGATGCTGGCAACAATTTGGACGGCGGCACAAGGAGCTGGGCGGTGGCACAAGGAGCTGGCGACGGCAATGGGTGTTGGCGCCGAATAGATGAAGAGGAGGGAGAGGTGGGCGGCCAAAACTTGGTTAGGGTTTTTGGATTAGGGTTTAAGCCCTCTTTTATAGAGAACTAATTCTCTTAATGGTTATTGGATCATAACCATAAGGCTCATTAACCCGCTCCATTAATATAAGTTAAAATAAACCAAACCATGATGATTTATTTTAAGTTAAAACGAACCAAACCAACTTTTGGTTCATTTGTTTAAAATAAACCAAACCCTTTGGTTTATTCTCCTCCATTGGATTAGAACCAAACCATTTTGGTTCATCCATTATGTCTTCATAAGGCACGGCCCATCCACGCTTCCATTGCGACTGAAACGATTTCATGCTCGCTTCTTGTGTGGTCCAACCAAACCTAGTTTCTCTCGGTCTGAGAATCCCATTCTTAAGCTCGTTTTAAATCCTTCGGATTACGCTTGTTGTGCGTGTGACCAAATAGGTTCTCGGTTTATGTTGACCGTCTATAATTAACCATTAATTATAGAACGATCATGAGTGGCACCTAGTAGTACATCATGATCCCCAATTAACCGAAAAGATCAACGGTTGATCCAGAACTATTTCTGAAACCCTTCAGCAGCTCGAATGAATCATGCCCCATTCCCTTCACTCATCTTATACCCACTTGGTTCAGGACATGGTCTATAGTGTCAGTCCCCACTAGGCTGACTACGTCACACCTAGCCCAAGTATCATTTCCTCGTCCTACGGATTCTAGTTACTGCACATGTATCGAAGAGTACCTTACTCTAAACATGTAATGCTTTGGCCAAAGACTTTAGTAACAATCCAACGAGAGGCCATGGGTATACATCTCCTCGCAAGGAGTGGTGAATCCTTTATAGGCTATTCAAACACCTTCGATCACTTCGACTTATACCCAATCATCCCGGGTCCATATCTCCTTAGAGATGCTTGCTTAAGATGTCAAAGCATAAGTCTTCTTGATCAAGATGACTTGAGTACCGCAAGTCAAAGGAACATCGCACTTAAGCTACAGTAAGAACTTCATTGACATATCTATATATGCAGAGAACCATATGAAGTCTTACGGTTGGTCACTCCAATGAACTAGTTACCATAACTAGCATCCATGATTAACTTCGGACATCACAATGTCTCCAGTCAATGAGAATCAGCTGCTTGGATACTCCAAGGAGTATACCTCGTGCTAGTCTCGACAGAATTGATGGTGTCCAAATCCATCAATTCATCGACTAGGGATAATTCCGATACATCACAATTATACATGTAGAGATATTCACTAGTTGTGATCCAATCACAAATTCTCTCATGCTGTGAATCATATCGTGGACATTCAGTATATGAGTTTAAGATCCAATCAAATACATGAAAACATGTATACTCAAATAGTGAATCTTCATTTATCATATAAATGATTCATACATAAGGCGATTGCCTTAGGACTTCTCTCATATATTACTAACAGTAAATTTCTTCATTAACAAGAGGTATTTCATTTTCCAGTATTTTACATTTTCCCATACTATTAAAAATTTGGTCTCCAAATTTCGTACTTACATGCAAAATTAATTCAAGCAAGTTTCTGAAATGACCACCACATATCTCATGTAAACAGATAAGGGTACTGAGCTCGGACAGAATCTTCCAGCTCTCACGTAGCCTCCTCATCAGTATGATGCTACCATCCAACCTTTACGAGTCGGATGATTTTGTTCCGCAACTGTCGCTCCTTGTGACCATGAATTCACATTGAAATCTCCTCGTAGGTCGCATTAGACTGAAATGGAATCGGAACCTCTTTCAGAACATGATCTGAATGCGACACGTATTTCCTCAACATAGAAACATGAAATACGTTATGAGCACCCGCATGTGTCGGAGGTAAAGCCAATCGGTAAGCCACACCCCCAATCCGCTCCAATATCTCAAATGGATCAATGTAGCGTGGAGCTAATTTTCCTTTCAACCCAAATCTTTTGACTCCTTTAGTGGGTGAAACTCGTAGGAATACATGATCCCCGACTGAGAATTCCAAAGGTCTTCGTCTTCGGTCCACATAACTCTTCTGCCGATCCTATGCCTCGGATAACCGTCGTCTGATGACATGTACCAACTCTGCATCATATTGAATGCTCTGTGACTCCAACACTATCATTCCCCAATCTCCTCCCACAACACAGGAGATCTCCAAGGTTTACCGTATAAGGTCTCGAAAGGATCCATCTGAATAAAAGAGTGGCAACTATTGTTATAGGCAAATTCCACTAAATGAACATGGTCCTTCCAGCTGCCTCCGAAATCCATGACACAGAATCTCAATAGATCCTCCAATGTCTGAATGGTATGCTCAGACAGTCCATCAGTCTACGGATGAAATGTTGTACTAAGCCAAAGCTCTGTGCCCATAGTCTGATGCAGACTCTGCCAAAATCGTGAGGTAAATCACGGATCCCTATCAAATATGGTACTTAAAAGTACCCCATGCAGTCTGATAATCTCTGGGCAGTACAACTCTGCCAAACGATCCAACAAGTCCATTCCACGAATAGGCAAAAAGTGAGCGGATTTGGTTAGTCGATCCATGATCACCCAAATCGTATTATGTTCTTTACGGGTTCTAGGCAATCCCATAACAATCAAAGACAGGTTACTAGCCATCACTGGATTTCAATAAGGAGAGATGTTGTTCAGATATTTGGGAGTTCCGATAGCGTCAAGGAAGCTGAAAATCGCAGACTATAGTGCGCTCACAGATGCTCTTGACAAGCGGATCAACTCCTAGCCCAAAAGCACACTGTCGTATGCAAGGAAGTCACAACTCATAAGTTCAGTCCTCCAAGGAGTTGAATGCTATTGGATGTCGATATTGCCACTACCATTAGGAGTCATTGACAAAATATATAGCACTTGTCGCTCGTTTATGTGGTTAACCAAGAACCCTCTGATAGCATGGGCAAAGATGTGCAAGCCAAAAGAAGAAGGTGGGATGGGGCTGCGAGATTTAAAGGCTTGGAACCTAGCACTAATGGCGAAGGTGTTGTGGCATATACAAGACAAACAGGACACGCTATGGATTCGATGGGTTCATCACAAGTACATACGACAGGAAGGGATATGGGAATGGCAAAGCAAGCATAAAGACTCGCCACTCATAAAGATGTTAATATCCATCAAAGACAACCTACTATCCTCCGCAGGCACCCTGGAAGGAGCAGGATAGCTCCTTGCAACCTGGTTCAGAAGGGGCAAAGGTGGAGTTCAGAAAGCTTATAACCACTTCAGAGAGGTTGGGGATAAAAGACCATGGGCGGTGACGGTGTGGCAAAAAGACATCCAACCAAGCCACGCGTTTACTCTATGGATGTTAGCCCAAGGAAAACTCCCAGTGCATGCCAGACAAGAGTTCTTGGAGGATAAACAATGCATTTTCTGCGAGCAGGGGGAGGAAACATTGAGCCACATGTTCTTTCGGTGTGAAGCAATTAAATAGCTATGGGGGCAAGTTAGAGGATGGTTAAAGATGAGGGCAGAAATGAGCACATACCGACACATGCTCAGGACATTCAGAATGCAATACAGGAGATCTACTAGTCTAAATCGAGCTCGTTACCTTGCAATGTCAGCAATGATTCACTTGATATGGAGGATGCGAAACTCCTGCAGATTTGAGGGACTGAAATTCGATGCAGAACTGATCTTCCGGAAGGTGCAGATCCATGTGTTCAAGGCAGTGGAACACAACAACTTTCAATTCCCACCAGGAATTACGTGAGGTAAGGGCTCTCCCCCCCTTTTTTTCCCCACTACCCAGGACAGTCCTCCGAAATTCTAGGGCACTTCCTTCTCCTACTTCATGGTCCCCCACTAAGGCAATAATTCTGTAAGTCTTTACATCCCTACTTCACTTCTTTCTCCAAGACTGTCATTGATAATTCCAGAGTACTTCCCAGGCCTCCACCCCCCCCCCTCTCTCTCTCTCTCTCAGGGCAGCTTTCCACCGAACTCTGTCTTTATACAGTCCCACCCCCTCATACTTCACCCTACAGAGCAATTCTCCATACTCTCCATAATCCTTATGCTTCTCACTCCCCCACCCTAAAGGGCATTTCCTCCATGCATTACTCCCTGTCCCAGGACAGTTCTCACTGTCCCAGGGCAGGTCTCCCATAGGCAAGAGTAGTACGCCTCTTCCAGGGCAGTTCTCCATACTCCCCACCCTACAAGGCAGTTCCCCATAACCTCCGCAACCCTTATCCTACTCCCTCCCCCACCCTGCAGGGCAGTTCTCCATGCCAGGGTAGCCAATCAACTTCCCAAACACTTCTCCCTGTCACAGGGTAGTTCTCACTGTCCCAGGGCAGTTCCCCTATAGCCAAGAGTAATGCGCCTCTTCCAGGGCAGTTCCCCATACTCCCCACATCCCTTACCCTTCTCCATCCCATTATCCGCCTCCCATGGCTAGACCTTAAACTATCAGGGCAGTTCTCCATACTCTCCACTTCCCCTATCCATCTCCCTCCAACACCCTACAGGGCAGTTCTCCGTGGCAGGACAGTTTAGTTAATCAACTTCCTAAGTGTCACTCCCTGTCCCAGGGCAGTTCTCACTGTCCCAGGGCAGTTCTCCCATAGTCATGAGTAGTACACCTTCCAGGATGTCTACGATTTCAGGGCAGTCTAAAAAAAAACTAGGGTGGTTTCCCCACCAAGTTAGGGCTGGTTTTCTCCAACCAGAGCAGTTTTGACTAGCCAGAGTGGTTTTGTCTAGCCAGAGTGGTTTTCCCGCCTCCAGGGTAGTTTTCCCAGGCCTCCCCAGTCAAAGTGCTTCGCCGGTCATCAGGACGTTGACCAGGGTGGTCCAGGAAGGCCCAGGGGGCCTTTTTAGAGTTGCGTTGTCAGGAAGGCCTAGGACGGTCCAGGGGCACCAGGGCGGTCCAAAAACAGAAGGGCAGATACCATATCTAGGGTGGACCAGTGACAGTAGGGCAACTACCATGTCCAGGGCAGTTCAAGGGGGACAAATAGCAGCAGGGCGGTCCCAGGGCACTTTTGTGGATCATCTAACTGGGCCAATGGCTCCAAGGCAGGCCAATGGCTTTAGGGCTTCACCAATTTTGGCTAACGGCTACAAGGCGAGCCCAGGGCTCAATAATCTCGGGAAAAAAAACTTTTGACCAGAATCCGACAGACAGGTGAGGAAGGGTGAATAGGCCCACCCATAATGGCCTATTTAGTCCGTAGCAAACGGCTATGGTAAAGACGTTGCAAATCCGTTTATGGCTGAGGCTTGGCCAAAAAGCCTAGTAGAGGTGAATAGGCCCACCGGAATGACCTATCTAGTCCGTAGCAAATGGCTACGGTAAAGACAAGACAAATCCATTGTTGGCTGGCCACTTTCCAAAAGTGGCAAATGTGGGAGGATCATCATACTATGTGGACGACGGAGACAAGATGGTGCAAGGAGGTACACATGGAGAGACGGATGCAGATGGATGGTATGCAGGAGCTAAAGACACATGGAAGATACACATATGTTGGGCACATGTGTAGGATATATAGGAGTGGTTGCAACAAGTGAGAGGGTCAGTACACATGAGAGGAGCGATATCCATGAGAGCACATGTACGCCACACCTTGGATGCATCTCAGATCTGACACTTCGTCAGACATGACATGAGCATAAATCCTAGGCTATTGTATGATTGTGCTTTTTTCTTGATGATATATATTTACCTTTCATCAAAAAAAACAATGGCTAAGTTATACAACTTCAACAACCACAAACTGATCCAATCGTGTCCAGAATACACGATTTCTCAAATCCATGGACGACTAAATCATTTAATAGTCTAACAACATAATCAAAACTCATAAAATTAATATCAAGTATGAAATTGTCGTCTTTAAACACCTGTATTCTCTTTACTCTACACTGATGATATATCAATCATCACAATGACAATGATAATTGTATGATATCACGTCACCACAATATCAACACACCAGTCGTAAACCAACCCTAGAGTATACATAGGTGTCCTTAGTTGATCTAAACAGATCATCTATCCACAACGAAGAATATTCACTTTCAACAATTATCACATTCCATCATCGATAATCGATGCATAATCTCAAAGGTCCATCTCTCTTTTAACAAAGAGTTTTGGATCCTCTCTAGAAGAAATACTGGAACAGATAAATATCTCATCCAACATCTCCTATAATCGCAACTTACATTCTTCCAATTTCCATAGTGTTTAGCAACACTTATACCAATCAAATTATCACTCGTATGAGGTATTCAATATCGACACTATCTCCGCAATCATTCTGATCGCCTACTCCACTTGCATATGCAAAGGCAAGCCTAGGAGTTCATCCGAATACTCTTAGAATATACGCACATTCGAGTGACATATCATACCATACTTCCAACAATTTAACCATCCGTAAGGATATGTCTACACTAATGGTATGTCTATCAGAGTCTAAGGGAATCCCTTGACTTCTTAATTGTTGATCCCCATCTCACTTGATGGTAGAGATACCACCGACCCACAAGTCGATGTAAAGGAACCCTTCTAATCCAAACTAAAAATGTTCTAGACAATGATACTTGTAAACTACAAGTATCTCTCAATATATTAACCCAAAGGGTAAACTAGAGTAATACCCTGAATGATCAATTATCTGTCGATCCGATCCAAAGGATCCACATAGGTCTCGGCCTTTCCCCGAATAGAACGGGATCAGATCCAATAGTCCGCGACAAAGCGGTCGCATTTCTGCGACGAATGACCCGGGGATTTTCCTAGATCGTCTGATCCATCACTTAATCCTACGAGCTGCAAGTTGTAGAATACAGAATAGATACTACCATCATCGTATACTCTCTCCTCTGTACAAAGCCAATCCACGTCTGGGGGTAACAATTGTTGTTGTCTGCATGAGTCTTCTAAGATGTCTTCTGCTGATACTGCTGAGTAAATCACTTCCCCTGAAAGGAAGTATCAAGGGACTCCAACCACGCCTGAGGTGGTAGGTCGTTGCTGATGAGATAACCCAATCTTCTGTGCTGATCTCTGTTGTCGAGACGGTGCATCATCCTCTTGGAACACCATTGATAGTCTTCAACTGAGTCTTCAAAATACTCCTTTTCAACTGTACTGGTTGCTTACAATAACAACAAATGATCTAATCCAACGGATAATCCAACTTTGTGTGACTTCGTGATCCGTACTGCATGCACAAAATCCCTTTGAAATCTTTGTTCTGATTTCGCTGATAACATCAAACGGTTCTGACGATCTGCAGTGGGTCTTATATGATCAAAAAAACTCTCCACTAGTAGCTCGTGGCCTATGACTCCGATCTTGCTCCTTTTGTTCAACATTTGGAAACCTCTAATTTTAATAATTTGACATGCAATATCTGCTCATCGGTCTCCAACTCTTAAACACTTATACGGAGTCATTTCTAAACTCTTGACTCAATCCAATATCTTCCAGCAGGATCTAATAGAAGATCCAGTCATCTTAATCCAAAAGTAAGCCAATAACCGTGGGTGTCTTGAAACATTCATTCACATTCTTGAGCTATTAGGTAAGCGTAAACTCTGCAATTCTAACGACTTTGCATAGTATTTCCGTTACCGACGATCACCCTACTTGAAGCTCAAGAATTCCTTACAATGTATCACAGAAAGTGACGTGGAGAAATACTCTCTCTCAACATCACTAACTATGATCAAGTGATATATTATTCTCCAAAAGTTATTTTCTGCATTTACCACCAAATACCGGCTTGATCCCGATAATGGTATGCAAATAACTATACTTTCTCTGTATAACATGAGTTAAGTACTCAAAAGTACCTTCAAAGTTATACAACCCAGTACACACAACTCAGGGATCAAAATCCCTATGAAATACCATATACTAACCCTCCGCTTGCTGTAGCAATAATAGTATAAACACCTAGTCCATTACCCCATGGGTAATGATTTGACTAGCACCGTTAGTGAAAATCCCTAAGATTGTAGTCTTTGATTTCCACAAGAAATATGATGACTTGACCCCTGTTTAAACATTAAATACATAGCCAACAAAATCGAGGGTATAAACCCTAAAGGCAACTCCGGCTGGTCGCCTCGGTGGACGACCCCCTACTACAAGTCTGTATAGGTGTCATAACTCTGATTGTATACACCTATTGAACAAGTTTAGATAAGTATCTAACTAGGCTATAAGTTATCAAGAATTCTTACCTCATGCTGCTTAGAGCTCAGGCCGCTGTAAATCTCATCTCAGAAAACCAAAGCCGAAACAAATCAACTTTCGAGAATCCAAGACTCGACACAAAAACAACATTGTATGGCATCGCAAAACCTAGGGCTCTGATACCAATAAAGTTGTCACGCCCAGGGAGTATGCCAATCCGAAAATCAAACGGACAACATCTCCCCTGTACGTGGCAACATATCCAATTTATACAAGGCCCTTGGGCCCACAATAACAATAACATATACAAATGTAAACATAACATAACAAGGCACAGCGGAACTAACACAACTACAATACAAACCACACACCATGCATACCAATATGACTAACACCACATTAAGAAAGCGTCGTAACAAAACCAGAAAGAACGGTACAATAACAGCAATGTCCAACACTACAAATCATCATATAAAATCAAATCCATAACGAAACACTAACGATAAACCCAAAAGCTCGGACCCATGGAGTTGAGATGAGACGATGCCAACCAGCGGTGCTCCAAGCCGTCACGAAGACTTCTACCTATTACCTGGGTGACAGAAAAACCCAGGGTCTATAGTGGTGAGTATAACTCAGCGATAATATGAAAGAACATGTATATATGTCAAATATCACATGTAATTCAACAATATAACCTACAGGTACATCGGGTATACCAGAATAGTATATAAATACATACATATACTCCCTAAACAAAATGAACAGCGTAAAGTGCAGACATACCTGGAAGTCTGCAATGCTACATATATATATCCAACCTGAGCATATATCCACAATATACAACATAAAGAGTAATACTAACTCACATTATAATCATTATACAGGTCAAAGGTATCTAAATGTCCGACCAACAAGTATACAAGTATCCGACACAATCATATAACAGATGCGAATAGCATGTATGAAGATGATGTACAACCAAATGCAACAAGCATAGTACAATCAAATGCAACATCACAATAAGCATATATATATAGACTGCATCTATATATATACTAATCACAATCATCCATATATATATATATATATATATATGGCAATATGCAAAATGCCATAAGACACGGCAATGCAGCATGCATGGTCATGCCTGCGCACCCCTACTCGCTACCACGACCCCAGTGTGGCCTAGATGGCAAGACAAGATAACTGTCCTAACTCAACACCAACCACTACTCTAGAGTGGTCGAGTGGGCAGTATGAATGAGTAGCATAAGAGTGTAAAGAGCTCACTATACAACGAGGATCCCTGTTGCTAGCCACTCCGACTGACACTACCTATGAGTGGTTGAGTGCCACGCACCCAAGACAACTGCACGCAACTCCAACTACCACCGTCTATAGTGGTAGAGTGCAACACAACAAATGCTCTGCCCTCACACCAGTTACTCCTCCATGAGTAACCTGGGAGGCAGGATGACTAACGACCCTCTCAATCACAAGGGAGACTATGTCGTCAGTATGCGTGCAAATGACATGAATGCACAATCACAAATAGAGACATCCACCATAGACTCTATTCTACAGAGAGTCATACCAATCTGATCAACGCACTCTCTATCCTGCAGAGAGTCGTACTCAACTGATCATAATACTCTCTATCCTGTAGAGAGTCATACCAATCTGATCGACGCACTCTCTATCCTGCAGAGAGTCGTACTCAACTGATCATAATAAGCTATGACCACCAGTCCGTAGGGACACACTAATCACAAATCACTTGACCATTCACACAACACATGATCAGTAGTAAACATGCAACATAAGGGTATTGGAATCAATCCTACGTTCAGGACCTTACTTACCAACGGATGCCTTTTTTCCTAATTTACAAATCAGGTCATCATCCGTACTCCACTATTTACACATAACTAAGCATTTATAGGTTTTCTTACATCACATCTGTAACTCCTAATCATGATGAGGGAAAATGTGATAACAGCAACAGAGCATATATTGCCAAAGATAAAGTATCAAGCACAAGAATAAATAAGAGTGGAGTTAAGGTAATATGATCATATAGTATAATCATATATCTAAATCTGCATGCATCAACAACTATCTGACCAGGGTAAGAAATTACCCACCTACTATAAAGCTTGAAATAATGAAATCTTCATGGTCGCGGTCCTATCTTGTATCCACGTCCTGCACATATCAAACATTATGATTAAGTGCAAGCATACAACGAATGATTGAATCGAATCCTACATCGACTTCGTATCCCGATCAACTAGATTGATCTAGTTATCCAATTAACCTAATCAATCCTCCACATTAATCCCTATCAACCATTAGACCAATTAGCAACCTATTATGCATTTATAAATACCCATATATGAAACTGTTGAATCCAATCCAACCTAAACACCTACAATTTAATATCCTCACTTACATCCAATCCACCATCCTCACAATACTTTAATCTAAAGAAATAGAACAATAATGGAGGTCTTACTACAAATTTATGGTGAAGGCAATAAGGAATTCCATAGGAGATTCACTAATCCACCCTAGGAAATTTAAATCTGAAATGATAGATTTATTGACCGAACCCATTACTCCGATTGCCTTTTCCCACCTAGAAATCGCAACATCACAACTAACATCAAATTCACTACAAACAGGTTTTCAATCACACCATACATGTAGCATAAAGCTAACTAAACTCACCCTTCAATCCCTCAGTCACCAAACAACTTAGATCCACGCCCACAGCTTCAAGAATCAGTAATAACCCGCTGCCAAAAAAATAGAACAACCTAGTTACAATTGTTAACCAAGGCATCTCAGCACCACTTCACTACTTGGATGATCTTACCAAGGGCTTTATCTCCCAATGCAACAACCACAAATTTCCAACGCGTGGACAACCCCCTTCCCGAGCCAAGCTATTCACCGAAAAAAACTACTGCCCAAATCAAAGATCCAATTCAATGAAAGAAAATCACAGTTCCAAAACTCATCGGCAAGACCAATTATCGGCGATAAATGTGAGGCTGGGCTCGGCGGCGATCCAACTCATTGTGGCTGAAGGCAAAAAAAAAAAGAGAAGGGGATCGGACAGCTCCGGCGGCGATGCGGCAATAGGCGGTAGTGAGAGCACAAGCGGCGACGATGAAGAGGCGACAGAGTCTGGCCACGTTATGGTGAGCGAAAGGGCTACAGCGCGATGGCAAATCGATCTCGCATCGAGCGAGGACGACGAGGACGGCGACGACAGTGAGCTCGAGTAGAGATTGGGCGAAGATAGAGTGGAGATCAACTAAATCAAGCGGAGATCGGGCTGGATCAGGCGGAGATCGACATCGACAGCAGTGAAGGGCGCTCGAATGATGACGGCGAACAGGAGGGGTCGCGCGCGATCGGGAGAAATGGGAAGAGGCACTTTGATAGTCGCGACGGTTGGAATCGGGGAAGGCGAACACAGTAATCGTTGCGGCTGGGAAACGCTCGAAGAAAAGAAAACTAACTGATTGGGAGGAGAAAACAGCGTGAAACGGATGGGGTTAAATGGGCTTGGAAAACAATTGGGTCTAATAACGGGTCGAATTTTAATTAATCCATTAATCTTAGGGTTAGATTAATAAACCCAATTAACCCCTCGATTAACTTAATAATCCACTAAGCCTTAATCTTCCTTCTAAACGATTATATGAACTCCATTTATTTTCAGAAAAATTTCTAAAAATTCTCATAAATTCCATATGTAAATTTCTTCATTAACAAGAGGTATTTCATTTTTTGGTATTTTACACTCTTCCTCTGTTTCGTCGCCACGATCCCTCATTCTCGATCGTGTTTTCTTCTTCTCCCCATTTCATTCAAGCATCGATCGTTGTTCCATCATGTCATCGCCTGGTTTTGGTCCGGATCTCCACCTTGAGCAATGTCTTCGGCCACAAGTAATGCCTCTGCTGTGTGTCCTCCAATCTATCGCTACATTCCTTCCTATTTTCATCCGGGTCGATTTTCTTCCCGAGGGATTGGTGGTGGGGTTGTGGTGAGGAGGAGGAACGTCATTGTTGGAGCTCACAGTGGGTTGCGGGATTAGGGTGGAGGATCGATCATTGGGTATGTTGTGTTCTATTCTTTTGTTTCTTATGGTGATTCTAGATTCGAATTGCAAGGTTTCTAATATCTTCTTCTTTGTTTACTGCTCTGCTGTGATTGCCGAGCTGGCGACCATGCATCTTGATTTGGGCTGCATCATTGTTGTGACAAGGAAGAGTGGATTCACTTCAGTGATTTGAGGGTTGTGATTTGTGAATTGGACAGTGGAAGGTTGTGAATCATCTGAAGGATTTGGATTTGTGCTCCCAAAGATGAATACGGATTCAGCCAGTTTGGTAAATGTTGATACAACAACGTTGATTAGCCTTGGTTTGTGGAATTAGGAATGGAGATGTTGAATGATTGATGAAGGCCTCTGAACATGAGGTGAGAGCAAGGTTCAAAGGCAAATATGAGCTCGTGATAGCTCATAAATTGGTTTCTATGTGCAGAGGACAGAATGGGAAACAACTACGATCTAGTGTCATGGATTCGAAACTAGGTAAGTTTCAATTTGGATTTGGCTAATTGTACAATAGAAGAGTTATATATATGATTGATTAATTGGGGGTGGATCTATGATAACTGTCTAGATTTAATCTGGGTAATAATGTGGAAATAATGGTTGGTGAGGAAGTGTATGAATTTTCACTACTATGGGATTTTGTTAATCAAACAGGGATTAAGATTGAGTTAGATTCCATATACGTTCATGACCTCGGAAAGCATTGTGATACAACATGTTGGGAGCAGGGATTTTTGCCACTCGTGTTCGACATGTGAAGTGTACTCGAAAGAACATTTCAAATGATGTGACCACGATACCCGTTGGACAAAGCCATCAATGAGTTCCTGGGACTCAATCACTCATTCCGATATAAAACTTCAAAAAATTTCAATTTAATAGGTACATCAGCCGATTTCGATCGAAACCAACTGATGGACCTAGAAAGCACGGAACCACATCTTTTGAAGACCTATGTGCTCCTCTAGCACTCCATAATACGTTAGTGACCTCAAAAATCATTGCGATACACCATGTCGGGAGCAACGATGTTTGCCACTTATGCCCGACATGTTAAGTGTACTCGAAATAACGTTTCAAATGATGTGATAATGGTACCCACTAGTCGAAGCCACTAATGAGTTCCTGGGACTCAATCACTCATTCCGATATAAAACTTCAAATTTTTTCAATTTAATAGGTCCATCAGTCGGTTTCGACCAAAACCGACTGATGGACCTAGAAAGCACAGAACAACATCGTTCAAAGACCTATGTGCTCCTCTAGCACTCCATAATGCGTTCATGAACTTGGAAAGCATTGCAATACACCATGTTGGGAGCAGCAATTTTTGCCACTCGTGCCCGACATGTGAAGTGTGCTCGAAAGAACATTTTGAATGCTACTACGATGATACCCGCTGGATGAAGCCACCAATGAGTTCCTAAAACTCAATCAATCATTTGGATATAAAACTTCGAATTTTTTTAATTGAATATGCCCATCAACTAGTTTTGGCCGAAACTCACTGATGGACCTACCCTAACCAGCTCGGCATCACTCCGACTCATGATATTTTTATAACATAACATGTGCCCATTTACAACAACGTATGCATACATAATATTTTTATAATAATATTCATCATTTATAATTGCAAATGTAGAACTTAACTAATGACAATACTTATGTAACAACAAGATTATTGAATCATTCAAATTTACATTTCAAAAATGGGTTGTCCCTAAGAATTGATACTGCAACCTCTACTCTAAATCTTCGAATGTCTTTTTTTGTGAATTCCATCTTAATATTGAACATTTGATGTCTTATATATTGCATGGCGAAGAAGCCGCAGTCATTCCTGTAATTTCACAAAAATAAAATAGTCATTAAAATAATCACAATGACACCATTGAAATTTATTAATAATGCAGTAAATTTACTTACGATAGTATTTGTTGGGGACAATCTACTTTAACAGAGGTCCATTCATCTAAAGGCTAGTAATCTTGTAATCGATCATGCATTTCTTTAAGTTTATCATTAGGAAACCTTTTCAATGTAGATACCTAGAATTATTGGATGGACAAATAATATTCATAAAAATAGATAATCATGTGTCATAATTCTGGAATGTAATTTTTAAATGAATAATACTAAACAACAATGTGAAAGATGCATCATATTTGGAGTTGTAGGACAACAAATTAAAATGGTAGAAGGTTTTTGTGTCGATGCCCATGACCATTAAATGATAGTGCGAACTATCGGTATTTATATGTATAAAAATATACCTCACTTCTCAATCAATCAGATCTGTTTTTATAATTTGACATAAAGTTGTTTCCCATAAATGTTCATATGATGACTGCAAGATTATAGATATAATTATAAATTTGTGTAATAATGTAAAAAATTATTAAAAGTTAAAGAAAGCAAAACTTTTACCATGAATCAGGTTGAGCAATATATCAACTTATTATATGGCCTACCAGATGAGGACACTTCCTTGAAGAGTAATGAAACGTAAGCGTTAATTACTTCTCCATCAGTGAATATGTTGCCTAAAACACATGATAGGAATCCATTTATTGTCAATGAATAGTAGCCTTCCTCCCATATAAACTTAGAAATTGGCAATGTCCAATTTTGAAGCATTGATATGAGATTGGCCACATATTCTTCTCGCTTTTTCTTTTTTGTCTCTTTAAATTTTCCTTTCAAATACTACAAATAAACATAACACAATGTATTTAACAAAATAATTGTAAAAGCGATAAAAATGTAAACATTAAATATTATTGCATAAATGTAAACTTACTTTAATAGCGTTCAATCTCATAGTGTTAATTTAATTTTCCCTTGCCTTTATTTTAACGACCTCTTCATCAATCTCGTCGGAGACTAAAATAGGTGGAAGCTCTTTTTTCATATATTTTATTTTAAAATTCACCTCTATAGACTTTATCCCAAGCTTACCCCCCTCAATATCTTTTTCTATCTTGGGCTTCTTCATACCTAGACCATTGCAAGTCATTTCAGTGTATCTTTAGGAGTGTACCTGAGATTATAACACCTTCTATC
Source organism: Wurfbainia villosa (assembly GCA_025175895.1). Lineage (NCBI taxonomy): Eukaryota > Viridiplantae > Streptophyta > Magnoliopsida > Zingiberales > Zingiberaceae > Wurfbainia > Wurfbainia villosa. Next base: position 18,210,176 of record CM046004.1, on the reverse strand, counting down.
ACGTCCTCTCCTCATTACTTTGGTCGAAAGATCTTCAGGAATAAGATCTTTTGCATAGTGGCTAGTTGGATAATAAAAACATTCCCTTTCCATAATGGCTACTAATTATTTATTTAATTTAACAAGCATTTCATTCTGGTGGATAAGGTTTTTGATTTGTTTATCCTTTTCAATGCAATGTGAGCATGTAGTTGTAGAGTCTCTATCTGATTGTGCAGGTGATTTCTCAACCCTTTATGGCTTAGACTGGGATTCAATATGAGGGAGTAATATTGGTAGGATTGTGCAAGTAAATGTGCATCTTCAAGGGTAGGGATAATATCAACAATAATCTACAAAATGAATAAAGATAGATCATTAATTTTAAAAAAAAAACCTATAACTATATAACATGAATTGAGTATTAGTTGAAATACACATATGTTTCCCTAGAAAGATGATATTCCTTCTAATTTAGCCCTCACTTTATTTATATGAGAATAAGAAGACCTCCACTTACTTATTCTCGGTGTTACGATATTGCTTGGCAGCTGAATAGTGACATGCTCAAGAAACCAAACCTATGTCATAATTAAACAATTATAAATATTGATTATTTTTAAATGTATTAAGTAGATAATCAAAACTTATAGCTAGTAGACCAGCAAATCCCTTCATATAAGACAGTGAGATGATAGCGCTTGGAGTGTTCGATGCAAAAACATCCCCAAATATTTGAAGTTGAGGTACCAGATAATTATATATTGCCTCAACCTAATTATCCCTTCCTAGACTATCAAAATCATCTACAATATCTATAATAACTAAAGGTAGTTTATATGTAGTAGAAGCAAATCAAACAGAAGAAAAAAGATACAAAATATAAAATTTACAAAACAACAAAACATTCATATCAGACTCCACACGGAGATAATACTTCCTTAGCAGGTATTCCAATCTTAATCGATTGAGTTCTTTACTTACAAATTTTTTTTCAAATAATTCACCAAAAGCAACATTGGAATCCATTTGGACATGTATGCATCTATCTTGGATTCCAAGCAATAACACAACATCTTTGGTTGTGAAGGACACAACCACATTGGAGAATCTAAATGTCTTTGCTTCGGAATCACAATTTTTAAAAATATTAACCAATAATCCTCTGAGATGTGGAATTTCTGGTATGCTAAGGAATGATACAAAGGGACAAGTGCTTAATACTTTGATGTGTTTTTCATGCAAATGTTGTATGCCTCTTGCCTTTTCCCTTGGTCAAAATTTGTGAAAAAAATTCTTTAAAATGTCCAAACTTGCTCATCTAGTGTAACTTTTGCCCCAAAATAGATAATTGGACCTCTCTTGCAAAAGATGATCCAATTTGTTTCATTTCCTGCATGATAACAAAATAACATAACCTTTCAGATGTCCAAACTATACTAATTAAAACGACAATCACAACATAAATAATATTCAACCTAACCTTTGGAGATGATGGCAAGTTGGAATCTTGCATCTTCATCATTTGCCAAAGGATGTGAATTTCCAACCGGATGAAGTTTGCACAGAGAAAGAAAGGCAAGAGAGTTTGGTCGGAGAGGTGGCCTACGGAAGAAGAGCTTTACCAGAAAAGGAAGGAGGATTACGAGGGTTATGATATTTCTAGCAGAATATAATTTGGCTGGCTAAAAATGGCGATGAATAGAGTTTGGGCGAAAAATAGAGGAGTTGGTGATGCTGGAGAAAATGTCAAAGAAAAGAGTTTCGTCGAAGAAAATGTCGGATGAAAGAGTTTGGCTAGAGAATAGGAGATGACGTCGGAGGAAATGTCGTAGGACGACAGGACGATTTTAGGGTTACCTTTTGATGAAGAATGTGCACTGTTCATCGACAGTCGATGGTCAGAAACTGATGCGTCATGGTGGTCACCATCGGAAACGCAATCGACGTCAGAAATGCATAGTCGTTTGTTCGAATTTTCTTCGACGTCACCTTCACCATCGTCGTTCATTTTGATTTTGATTTTCTTCACAATCGCACACGGTAACGTGGCTCAGACTCTGTGATGATGCAACTCAGAGTGTGATTTTGGTTCAGACGAGCACGGGACCAACATGCAGATGAGCAGAGGGTAAATCCAGAAAGAGATATGTGATTTGGTAATTTTGAAACTTATCTACGTGATTTTGGTATTTCCCCATGTGGACAACGCAATTGGTAAATTGCCGATAAATTTTTATGTTGTCCCTACAAGTTAATCTTTGATCTCCTTCCTTTCTCATTTATATACAATAATTTTTTTCTTCTTCTCTTCTCTTTTAAATTAAATTAACCTTTTCTTTCTTTCTTTTTACATGCATATAAAATCCGTACCATCTTTAAAATAAATATCATGTCTAAAATCAACATCACCCCTAAAATCAATAAAAAAATGATGTTAATCTCAAAATATCAGCACCAAAATGGTATTGATCTTTTGTGACCAACACTAAAGTGGTATTGGTCATAAAAGATCAACGCTGCGTGTTGATCTTAAAAATCACCACCACTTGGTACTGGTCTTAAGGTGTCAGTCTTTTGAAATTAGCACCACATTGATGCTGATATAAAACAACACTACATTGGTACTGATTTAGTTTATATCAGTACCGAGTGGTGTTGATTTTTAAATATCAGCACCAACATGTACTGGTTTTAAAAAATCAGTACCACAGTAGTGTTGATATGTGTTGATTAATCAATTATTTATTTCAGAGTCGATAACTTTTGACTCGGGTATCAGAACAATGTGTAATTTTTTTTAATCGAAGCTCATTAAAAGATATATATTTTTCACTAGTTGAATCTATGATAGCCCAGTTTCAAGTCTAAAAAATAGTATTTAAAGTCTTTTCAGATCCATCATCGGTCAAAACCCATTGATGAATCTAAAGAGTTCCAATCGCACTCATTCCAAGTGTTATAAGTTTCTAAAGTGTCATAGAGTCTATATTGTTGGTGCAATTGACCTTGAGTCAAGATTGACCAGACTCGAGTAGGACTCGAGTAGGGTTTTAATGTTTGACAATGGGTTTGACAATACATATGATCATATGACTAGCGGATAGTTTGGGACATCCAAGGTCATGTGAGGGAAATTATTAGGAGGAGATTGTTGGAGCAATCGACCTCAAGTCAAGGTTGACCAAGCTCGAGTAAGATTTGAGTGAAAGTTTAAATATGGATACTTGACAAGGAGAAGTCCAAATTTAAAGATTTGGCAAGGGAAGTCCAAATATGAATACTTGGCAACGAAAAGTCCAAGAGTGCAGACTTGACAATGGAGAAGTCCAATAATGGATTCTTGGCAAGGGAAAGTCCAAGTAGGGAAACTTGGCAAAGGGAAAGTCAAAGGGTGTAGTCTTGGTCGTGTAAGTCCGAGTGTGTAGTCTTGGCAGTGAAAGTCCAAGTATGGATACTTGGCAAAGGAAAAGTCCAAGGGTGTAGTCTTGACAGCGAAAGTCCAAGTATGGAGACTTGGCAATGGAATTCTCGGAGGCGCGACCTCTTGGCAGAGATAGACCCTATAGCATGACAAAGTCGACGAAAGCACTTGAAGGCTAGCACAAGGGTGAGGAGTTATGGACTCGAACCAAAGGCATGAGGCTGATGAAAGTGGCTTGAAGGCTTAGGTCTAGGCTAAGGGTACTCGATAGCATGACAAAGCTGATGGAAGCACTTGAAGGCTAGCACAAGAGTGAGGAGTCGTAAACTCGAACCAAAGGTGCGAAGCTAATGGAAGTAATTTGAAGGCTTAAGTCTAGACTAAGGGTGAGTGTCAAGTATGAGGAGATCATACTTGGGTGTTAAAGCTCAGTTTTGAGAATTATCAGTTGATTGGTGGGTTAAAAGAATCAGATAGATTATTTGCAGTCGATTGGGAGAATGGACCAGTCAACTGGTCGAGTGCTCGACACTCGGAGGGTTCAGAAGACTCAAGCAGTTGACTGGGATTAGGACTCAGTCGACTGCGGTTCGACTACTGACTAGTGCTCTGGCAGTTGATCGATGGCTTGCACCAGTCGAATGGCCACTACAGTCGACTGACCTTAAGTGGATAGGGAACAAAATATTTCGTAGTTGATTGCTTGCTCATATTATTCGGCTGATGACTATGTCAGTCAACTGTTGGGTCAGGGCAGTCGACTGATCGGGAAATTTTTGATGTGGATTATTCCATTATGAGACAACGATCAAGTAGGCAATCGACTGCTAGGCGAAAAAAATAACTTGAGCAAAGACTTTAAATGGAGATCGCAGTGGAGGAAGAAACTGTCAGTTCTTGGAGATTTCGAAGGGGAATAGAATAAATCTCTCAATGATTGCAACAAGGGATATCACACATTTATAAAATAAAATAAAAAATGGCACAACATGTCAAAATTTTTACAATATTTTTTTTTATTTCATGGGCACCCAAATGTTTATTCCTTTTTTTATTATTTTTTTTCAGTTTTTTTTTTGACATGTAGTGCACTTCCGTATGCTTCAACATCAAGCTCAGCTAAAAAGATAAAAAACATGGCTAGATTATGGTGATCAAGCACGACTTGCCTATGCTTACACTGAATTTCCCTGAGCTACTCTCTCCCCCACACTTAAACTTTTGTCCATCCTGGGCAAAACACTCATCATGAAACATCCAATATTCCACATCCAATAAAAATGGGAATAGAAAGAAATGGCATAATGCAAGCATAGAAAGACAGTAGAATGACTAATGAAAATGACATGGCGTATGACAAGAAAATTATTTGAGTAGCATGTGACAATAAAGGAAGTGAAGGAAAAATATGTGAGAATGCCTTTATAGTAATCATGCAAATCCATGGTTGTGTGGTCTCGAAAGAATCAAAGCAAGTTCTAGAGTTACAATAATCACAAGTGCACCACACACAAGCAATAAAAATAGGCACAATCCTCACTAGGAATGAAAAAAAAAATCATCTCAATCTATCAACACAGAATCCATCACCAAGTAGTAACCACATGCAATCAAATAATCCATTCAAGTCAATAAATCCCAAAATTCAACAATTAAATTTAACTAGCTTTCACTACTTCTAAGAAGATATAAAGGAATGCATAGGAAATTTATTTCAAAACACAAAGAAAAACAAAAAATCAACACTAAAAACTTGACAACCAAAATAACCAGCTAAAACAAGAACAACAAAAGCAAGGAAATGTATATATACAAAGGAAAAGAAAAGAGATGGGAAAAGGAATGAACTCCCCTGGGGTCCTGGTGGTTCGAGGCGGTTTAGGAGTAGTAGACAGACAGGGAGTGGAGTGGATTGAGTGGAAGTGAGCATCTTCTTCACGTGGTCTATGTCGTAAAGTCTAGCTCCCTCCATCATCATCTTCATGAAGGTTCTTCTAGATAGATGAGAATAATTTCAATGTAAAATCCAACCCAGAAGTAGAACAATAAGAGATAAGATGAACTCCACTCTTTTCACTATCGTCTTCTTAAAGGTTATCTCAGGCGGTCGGAGATGATTTATTTAAAGCAACCAGTCTGGAAACTGGACTGCTATATTTGGTGTTGGGGCCTTATTAAGCAGAAATATTGGAGGCTTAGGCTATAATAGGAGTGTCCAATCTGGGGCTCTCCAACTATCCATCACTCCTATGGACATCATCTTGATATCTTCAGAGCAATTATGGTCAGGCTTATCAAGTAGTTACACATCTGAACATAACAATTCTTTAGACATTGTCTCCTTTACAACATCATCAACCTCAATATAAGTAACAATATCTGCTACATCTGAAATATCATGTGCAATATTAACAATATCACAAGTAGGAGTAACAGTATCATCTACAATAATATTTGCACTGTTATCAACAATAACATCGACATCATCCATAGCTTCACTACCTTAGCATATAGAAATACCGGAGTCCTGTAGAGTAGTAGAATCATAAAGTCAACTATTGCGTACTCCAAAATCCATCCCCTCTAGCGCATCGATATCCAAAGAAATGGTCTCTGACGAAGGCTGAATAAATCCTTATGCTTGTATCTGCTGGGAATGTTGTGGGCTATCAAACATGGAGTTAATCTGGAACTCAAGTGACAACCTCTGAAATGTTGGTGGAGGTTGATAAGAATGTTGTAAATTCGCAGCCATGATCTCAATGATCTCTCTAGCCTGAGTAGGAGTCTTATTGACTAGGGCCCCTCCACTAGCTACATCAAGCATACACCTGTCCATAGGAAATAATCCATCATAGAAGTGCAGGATGAGTATGTGATCACTAATCTGGTGATGGGGGCAACTAGCACACAATCTTTTGAATCTCTCCCAATACTCATATAGAGTCTCTCCTATCATTTGCTCAATACCACAATGCTCTTTCGAATTTCCACGGTCTTGGATGCAGGGAAAAACTTTTCCAAAAAGGCTTTCTTCATTTCACTCCAACATGTAATAGAGTCAAGAGGAAGATAATAGATCCAATCCTTTGCCCTATCGGATAAAGAGAATATAAATACTCTGAGCATAATGTCCTCCTGTGATATACTCTGTGGCTTCATTGCTGAGCATACCACATAAAATTCTTGCAAGTGCCTAATTGGATCTTCGCTAGCATGACCATGGAATTTCGAAAGCAAAGGTATAATTTCAAAGAGTTCAACATCCACATTTAATTCAGGAAACTGAATGCAAAAAGATTGACAAGCAACATCTGGTGTGGTGAGTTCCCTGATAGTTATGTTAATCCCTGAATTATGAGCCTGATGAAAGCCTCCTAATCTCTGATAATAGGGATCCATGATCAAAGAAATTTCCTGTCCTTTCCTGAAAAACTAACAAACACAATCAAAAGATACAGAAAATAGACATGATCAAATACATGGATATGCAAGAAATAAAAGAATGCAGCCCTAAACAAAAGTTTTTGAATTTTTTATTTTTTTTTTCAAAAAAATAGAAAAACAATCCTAAGTCTACCAAGCATCATTACACTCTCCGGCAACGATACCAAAATTTGATGTAGTGATATTTGTCGTGGTACCGTTTCAAATTAATTATCGAACCTTCTCTAATATAGCATAGGGAATGACCCGGATCATTTCCCAACGAGTGTAATCGATAGATTAGTAAACTTAGGATTTCTAATTATTGCTTTGGGTTTGCAAATGGGGGTTGGAATTTAAAAGGCTAATCCTACTGAACGGAAGACAATGCACATAATCAAACTCTAATCTAACTAAACTGCGCTTGCGAAGAAATTAAACAAAACATAAAGTAAGCATTTAAAAGCATAAAGGAAGTGCAAGAACTAAGACAACAATTCAAGTGCAAAAGTTAAACCTAGTCTAACCCATTACAACTATGGAAAATTAAAGAAAACATCCTAATCTACTTGCATAACGTAAACTAATTCAATCAAGCATTTCATCGAACACCAAATAGGCATGAAGAAAATTAACCAAAGCACATGCAATTCAAAACATGGAAGATCGTGAATTACAAACATTCAACCCAATCTAAATCACGAAACAATCAAAACACTTAACATTGAAAAAATTGATGTAGGATTCTGAAATTGAAGCTGGAAGAGCTACCGGAAATTGCAATAGGAGCTGCTGGAATTGAAACTGGCTGCCGGAGCTGTGATGGTGGATGGAGTGGCTGGCCGGAAGCTAGAAACTTAGAGCTGTCGGCAGCTCTCGTTGGAGGAGGAGATGGACTGATCGACAGTGAAATGGCATCGGGTGAAATCCCCGTGAAGGTGCGACAGAGCTCAGAGACGCTGACCGGATGGAGATGAAACCGGAGGGGAATCCCCACTCTGGTGATCGGCGGTAGTGAAGATGGCGGAGGCGCTAGCGGTAGAAGAAAGGGGCGGCTGTCGATGGTGGGAAGATGAGGTGATGGAGGAGACCATCGGTCACCGGAGAAGGAGGGGATCCCCTTCCTCTCCGGCGACCGACGAGGAAGGTGAAGGAAGTGGATGGCACCGGCGTCGCGCGAGGAAGAAGGGGTAAAGAAGACTCTGCCGCGCGATAGCTGCTCGGTGAGGAAATGTGGATTTATATGATGATTTTGCTTGGTCGTCCGATCTTTGCTGGATCAAATCCCAGCCGTCCAATTAAAGCTAGGTTAATTCCTTGATTAATCAATTAAGTTGGTTGTGCAACCAACGGCTCAGATTCCTCCGATTTTGAATGGATGGATCTGATCCATCTGAATAGATAATCATGATCGGTCGAATCTGGATGAAAGGCTCAGATGTCCAGATCAAAATATATGGATCAGATCTCTCCAGATCTGGGTAGATGGCTCAAAATCAAGTCACTTTCATCGGATGGTCCATATCGCTCAGATCTGATCTCTTGATTAAATTGCCCTTGATCATGATGAAAGGTCCAGATTGATCCAGCTTAAAATGTCCTTCTAGCCCCTAGATGAAGTCATATTTGATCCACTGTGAGTCTAGTCTGATGGCTCATCTCGATCTCTTACAAATAAAGATAAAATTTGCATATAAGTCCAAAAATTAGGAGAATTTACAATAAGGTTCAAAAATAAATCCAACTCATAAAACATAATAATAATCGATAAATAAACACACGAGAGGATTAAAACAGTGATATTAAGGATCAAAATAACCCAATAAACATGTAAACAACCCTTATCACATTCTTCAATACAAATCTACTCATGATATACAATAAATCTCTCAATGATTGCAACAAGGGATGTCACTAATAAAAATACTATTTGCTGCTTTCCAGACCTTCAAAGCCTTTTAAAGTAACCAAATTAACAAACAATCAAGAGTGCACTTGTAAAGTATTTTCTTTTGTATTCTTTCATTTGCTTTGTATTTGGTTGGTGTATTCTTCTTGTAAATTCCATTGTAAGAGGTTTCTCCACCTCCGGATTATTTCCAAGAAGGAGAAAGTTAGTGGTGGAGTAGGAACTAGGGTTCCGAACCACATAAAATTGTGTGTAGTGCTTGTGCTTGTCTTTGTGTTTATTTTTATTATGCATTTTGTATTCCTCTGTACTAACATAATTGTAGACGAGCATGAATGCAATTGAGCATACAAATCGAAGAACAACTATTCACCCCCCCCCCCCTCTCTAGCAATGCCAAATGTCCTAACAATTGGTATCAAAGCGAGACCGCTCTTCAAGGACTAACCACCGGAAGGAGCAAAGGCGAGGGGATAGATAAAAAATAGAGCCAAGTGACAGATTCGTCTATGACATCCAGATTCCTCCACCATTCGACTGAGAAGATCTTTCGGCATGGAGCAAGGATGGAGATGTTCCTCATGATCGACATCGAGCAATGGTTCATCCTAATGGACAAGTTCGAAGCTCCTACAAATGACAAGGGAAATCAAGAGGAAGAAATGGACCGAAGAGCAAATCCAAGCCTTCGAGATAAATGAAAAGATAACATAAACCCTAATTAATTTAATCCCTAATCATGTTTTGTGTAAATTAGGTGATTATAAGGATGCCAAGGAGTTATGGACAAATTGATAAAATTTCACAAAGAACCCTCACCAAGTCAAATAGATGAAGAGGAAGCCGAGGAAGAAGTGTCATCTTCCGAAAGGCCTGAGGATTCGAAGATTGAAAGATGTTTAACTTCCAAAGAAGAGGTAGAAGAATTGGAGGAAGCCTCCACCTCTAGGATTGCGGAGGAGATTAGATCCTCAACATCCGAGCAAGAGGAAGCCTCTACCCCCAGAAGAAATGAAGAACCTTCCCAAGCATCCTCTACACATAAGGAAGGTAATTCTAGCATGTTCAATAAAAATAAAAATCACATGACATGCTTTGAATGTAGGGAATTAGGATACTACAAGAGCAAGTGTCCAAAAAGAGCCAAGGTGAAGGCTCAAATAGCTCCAATTGTGAAGGAGAAGACCAAGGAGATTGGTGCCTTCATCCGAAAAGGTAAGGAGCACATTGTGTGCTTTGCGTGCAACAAAAGGGGTCACTATAAGAACCAAAGTCCAAAGGGAAGAAACCTTAGGAAGGACATGAGAGGAGCTTCATATGTAGGGGGAGCTAAGGCAAACTCTAAGGCATATTTTAATAATGTTCTTCCTTTATGTCATGATAAAGTGCATGTTAGTAATAAGTTTTATTGTTTAAATGCTAGATATCATGAAAGTAAGCCTAAGGACTAATTTATAAATAAATATTTTTGTTTATGGGATAAACATCATAATCTTAGGGTTTAGGACAAACCAACGTCTAAGGAGAACCCTAGAGATAACTATGATAAGAACATTTTAGGCATTAACCCTAAGAAAGGTAGGCATATGCTTAGAAGAAAGAAATATATCCAAGAGATTAATGAAAAATCAAAATTGGATAAGTTAGTGGTAGAAAATTAAGTTTTGAGATCAAAACTTAACAAATTAGAAAATACTCTTGCAAGGATGGAAAACATGATTAAAGGGTCAAGTAGTCAAAATCTTGGTTTTGGTAGGAAAGATCCACCTAAGGATAAGAAGGATTTGAGTTACAAACCTAAGTCCAAGAAAACTATGCAAATCTATCATAATGTTCCATTTAACTAGGGAACAAACCACAGGTCTAGGAAAGTTAAGGTTACAAGGTAAGATATCCCTAGAGCTAACCTAAATAAGACTCAAATGACTAAGGCTTCCAAGCCTAAGAAAGTCATTAGCAAGGTTATAAGGGAGGCAATCCCTAAAGTTGACCTTGAAGATACCATAATGACCAAGGTTACCAAGCCTAGGAGGGTCATTAGAAAAGTACTAAGGGAGGTTATCTCTAGTGAGTACATTGTAAATCAAAGGAGCTCCAATAGGTATTGGATTCCTACGAGTATGATCTCTTTACACTAAATGGGTTTAGAGTGTGTCAACCTTGGATGGATGGGTAGTTAACCTAACTATAGTAGAGTTGTCACTTTAGGGCATTTTCAAGGTGATATGATACCTTGGAAATGAGATAGGAAATATAATCCTAAAAGATTTTAGGGTGTGCCAATAGAGATAAGAAAGTTTCAAAAGTTGATCATAATTGGCACAAATAGGTTAGAAGTCAAGGGTGTGCCAAGTTAGGGTTTTGGCATACTTGAGGGAGTTTGGTTGTAATGACAAATCATGTTATAATCCAAGCAAATGGCAATTAAGTTTAAAACTTAGCTATTTTTATACCTTGATATTATAAATTTTGTCATGCTTTGTTTGGCATATACCATGTCATGACAACATATTTCATAAGATTATTTAAAATGTCATGATAGTACTTGGATTGATTTATGTCATGCTAATATTTAGATTATTCTTATTATGTCATGACATCATGTATCATTGGCAAATACTCTCAAATTATACAATCACTATATGCCATGATCATAATTCATGCATTAAGATTATTAAAATTGAATTTAAGGACAAATGACATTATTTGATATCCTAGATAAAGGAATCAAATGGATATATCTAGATAATAATGCATGAACCCTTAGGTTAGGAAAAAATCAAATCCATATTTCACAAAGACTATAGGATGACATGTATGTGTATTGATATACCTTCGATACATGTGAGATGCTAGAAAATTGAGTTAAGTTTCATGTGCTTATATGGTACATCAAAATGAACTTAAACTCTTTCAATCATAGGAAGAAATAATGAGGAAAGCTAACGTATAAGTTATCTACACTTAACCCATAGACCATGATTGAAAATAGGTTTTGAAAACCATTTTAAAATCATTTTGGAAAACCTTGGTGAAGTTTGTCTTTTGATAGGAAGCACCATTGAGGATATTGATACAAGTCAGGTAAAAACATTGAAATTTTCAATAGTTTTAAACTATGTATCATTCTTTCAAAATAATGGGTATTTTAATATAAAACTATTTTTCACCTATACTCCTTAGCATAAGTAGTATATGTATGAAGTTTTATGATTTTTTTTAAAATTGTAAAATTACTTATGCATTTTCAAATCTCAACTGAAAAATTTTGATTTCTGGAAAATCTGACAGCAGTCGACTAGTGGTGGTTTCAGTCGACTGGTCACTGATCCAGTCAACTGATGGTTTGACTTTTGGTTGAACAAGATTTGTTTAGCCATTTATTAGCACTCGTAAGTACCCTAATCACTCCGAACCCTTTGGTATACTTAGAGAAGCATTGGAAGGGTGATATGTTCATTAAAAATGAATAGGAGAGTTAATTAGGGTGAAAATCAAATCTTAAGGGAGGTTAAAGTTCAAGTTTGAACTTTTACCCTTATTCTTTATGGTTTAGATTTCCTATAGGCTTAGGAAATCACCTAGGATGTTGTTGGTGCAATGGTCAAGGGGGAGTAAGCCTTTAGTGGGAGTTTGTCCAACAAGGGATGATGAATGAAGGTTAAAAAGGGGGAGAGTTAAGAATTTCCTTCCATTTGAATGAAAGCATTTATGATGAATCTTGGACCAAGGGAGAAAATGAAGGATCTCATTAGAAGATGAGACATGAAAAATCTTGGTAGACTTTTGGATTTATGTCAAAGTGGAAGAAATGAAAGGTTTAAATTAGGAAACCTTCATTATGCCTTGGCATAAGAAGAGTCGGGTTGGGCTTATGGGTTAGCCTAACTTAAAGATATTGACAAACATCAAAAAGGGGGAGATTGTTGGTGCAATCAACCTTGAGTCAAGATTGAGCATATTCGAGTGGGACTTGAGTAGAGTTTTGATGTTTGATAATGAATTTGACAATACGTATGGTCATATGACTAGTGGATGGTTTGAGACATCCAAGGTCATGTGAGGAAAATTCTTAGGAGAAAATTGTTGAAGTAATCGATCTCATGTCAGGTCAAGGTTGACTAAGCTCGAGTAAAACTCGAGTGAAAGTTCAAATATGGATACTTGGCAAGGAGAAGTCCAAGTTTAAAGACTTGGCAACGGAAGTCTAAGTATGAATACTTGGCAATGGAAAGTCCAAGAGTGGAGACTTGGCAATGGAGAAGTTCAAGAATGGATTCTTTGCAAGGGAAAGCCCAAGTATGGATACTTGGTAAAGGAAAAGTCCAAGGGTGTAGTCTAGGCCATGTAAGTTTAAGTATGGATGTTTGGCAAAGGAAAAGTCCAAGGGTGTAGTCTTGGTCGTATAAGTCAAAGAATGTAGTTTTGGCAGCAACAGTCCAAGTATGGAGACTTGGTAATGAAAGTCTCGGAGGCACGACTTCTTAGCAAAGGTAGACCCTATAGCATGACAAAGTCGACAGAAGCACTTGAAGGCTAGCGCAAGGGTGAGGAGTCGTGGACTAGAACCAAATCCATGAAGCTGATGGAAGTGTCTTGAAGGCTTAGATCTAGGCTAAGGGTACCTGATAGCATGACGAAGCTAATATAAACACTTGAAGGCTAACACATAGGTGAAGAGTCATGGACTCGAACTAAAGGCACGAGGTTGATGGAAGTGGATTGAAGGCTTAAGTCTAGGCTAAGGGTGAGTATCAAGTATGAGGGAATCATACTTGGGTGTTAAACCTCAGTTTTGAGATTTACCAGTCGATTGGAGTTTGGTTCAGTTGACTGGTGGGTTATAACAATTGGACAGATTGTTTGGTAGTCGACTAATCGAGTGCTCGACCCTTGGAGGGCTCAGAAGACTCGAGCAGTCAACTGGGGTTATGACCTAGTCGACTAGTAGAGTAGTCAATTGCATCTTGACTATTGACTAGTGCTCTGACAGTCGACTGGTGGCTTGCTAATGAGTGTGAATTATATGCAAATTTTAGATTTTATTTAGCATGAATTTCTTAGGTTTTGTTCACATATCATGCATAAAATATAGCATTTACTTTCATATTGCACTTTTAGTTTAGATAACTTCGATTTCTATGTTTTTACTCTCAGGAGGGACAAAAGAAGGCATAATAGAGTCATGGAGGAAAACCATGACGAAATGGAGAGCAAACGAAGTCACAATGCCCATTTTTCAGACTTCCCAATGTTCAACACGACCAGGGCATGCCAGGGGGAACGCTCATGCCCAGCTCTTTTAGCAGGCTTGATTCCGAGGCATGCTAAGTCTCCACAATGTCTGGCACGCCTAGGTCATGCTAAACTGCACGACTGTGCTGTGGGATAACCGAAATCCTGATTTTTCTCAAGGTTGTTTCAAATTTCTTACAACTGATTTCCCGATTTTCTCTCTAGAAAAGTCTATAAAAAGCCTCAGAGTTAAGGAGGAAGGGATCCGATCAGAGGAAGGAGTAGAAGGGAGAGGGATTTAGAGGGATCAAGGAGGAGAAGCTCTAGGACAAGAAGAAGCATCTACGACACTGACTAGTCTAGATTTTACTCTTATTCTCTTCTAGTATCGAATGCCTTTCTATACTTCGATGTCTTCTTCTTTCCCAACTATGGAGTAATTCTCCTTCGTCCTAGGATTAGGGAGTAGCTCTATGTCGTATTCTCTTGGATGATTCTTTTTATTTATTGTTATGTATTTCGTGATTTAGTTCTATCGTGTGTTTTTGGATTAACATTACGTAATTGCTAGCCACTCTTCCGTGTGTTCTTAGGGGTTAAGGGGCGTACTTAGCTATGAATCGAGACCCTGGATCCATAGAACTAAATGTGAGAATTTAGTTACAAGTAACAATTAAAGCCTAAATAATTTCACGGGGTTCTAGTGATAAGTTCCTACAGCAGCAAAGGTTATCTACGAAAGGATATCATGAAAGTAATTAAACCTCTCGTGGATTTTAAGAGCATCAAAGATTTACTTGGACACATTTTTATGATTCACTGGTAGTAGAACTAAGGTTTAGACTGCCTAAATATAGTGACAGGATTCTAGGTAACAAGGTCACCTAAGTTTGAATACAGGAAAAGTAGGAATCGTATCTACGTAATATATCATTACGACCTCGAGAGAGGCTAATGATTACCTTAGAATGTGTCTTCATCATGAATACATGCCAATACTTAAGAATATCTCCATGATAACCAATATAATCAAAATCGATATCCTAGGATAAATCTCAAAAGCAATTCTTTACTCTGATCTTCCTAATGATGTGAGCAAAACATATAGGGTTTTAGGAGTAGTTTTTGCTCACATCTTGTTACATTTTGTGTTAGTTTCATGCATATGTTACTCTATTCTTGCACGCATTGCCTATTTTCTAGTTTGGAGGTCTGCTCGTTGTACTTTTGTGTGTAGGTTAGCTTTTCTGGTGAAAAAGATGTGTTTTCGGAGCAAAAGGACTTTCGCAGCTAGATGTAGAGTGGGACACAGCCAGGGCATGTGGATTCACACGGTCGTGTCCAATGGGCGAAGAATAGCACCCCAGGGTCGCACATGGCCTGGCCGTGTGGAAACACACGGCTGTGTGGCAGCCCGACGGATTTGCGCAACTAAGGCTTTTTCCAAATTTTACAGCGGTCCGAGGCGATGTCTATATAAGAATGGCTCTGCCCAAACCCTAGGGAGGAGGCACGATGGCTAGGATGGCACACCGAAGCCCTAAAAAGCTTCGGAAACTCGCAGCGGGGAGGAGGAACGCCGCTGGACGTCCACAACTTGCAATACAACGCCGGAGAGAAGATCACGAAGCATTATATATCTCTATTTCTGCGCTTTATTTCTATTGTATTCAAACTTAAACATGTTTTGTGATTCTTCCTTCGTATTTATAGAGTAGTACTTTTGATTCTAGGATTAGAGAGTAGCTTGTGTACATAAACAATATTGGTTCATATTAAATTCTGGCCAAAAGTTTGATTTGACAATTGGTAGTTGTTCTCTATTATATCTACGTGAGTTTGACTTTCTTTCCGCTATTCTTAGGCGATATGAGGTGGTGACAACCCTCGCAATCTAAATTTAGGAGGTTTGATCCAAGGAACCTAGGGGTAAACTAGACCTCCCGTAACTGCGGGGAGAAGGGAGCGGTGGAATTGAAAACGGTCCCCCGTAATGATTGATTTGGCATCCTCGTACCCTCTATCCCGTCCTTTTGGACGAAGATAGCTCCCGGTGAATGCGGCGGCTCTGCGGGAGAGTGTATGATGTCCCTTCCCTAAAACCGTAGGTAGACGTTTAGACGACGCCAATTGACAACATTGTTCTGTGGTACACAAGTGAAACCGAAGTCCTAGAATCGCCTGTTAAGACCCTGGCACACTCTTTTCCTCCTCCGTGTGACGCCGTACAGAGTAGAGTCCACTGATAGTCCTCACCAACCAACTTTCTTAGAGATTACGTCCGAACAATCACAACCACTTAGTGTATTGGTATTCGAATCTCAGTCCCTGTGGGATCGATAAATCTTTATTACTTGACGACATTCGTGCACTTGCGGGCATTGAGCGTGAGCGTGCGCTTTGAGTCCTCGATGGTATCCGTCACGAGATTCGAGGTCGCGTCCGTGCGCATCAAGTTTTTGGCACCGTTGTCGAGAATTGTCGATTCGATATCAAATCGAACGGTGGTAAATTGGATCGGACTTAGGATTAGATTATTTACTTGCTTTGTTTTCTTATAGTTTATCTTATTTGCTTTATTTCGATTTTCCATATTTAGTTTTTATTTTCAGCAGTAGTTTTTTTTACTTATTGCATCTTAGATTTTTATTTGCTAGACTTATTTATTTTCTGCTTTTAGCATTAGGTTAGCACTCTTAACTTTGTGGTTTGGTTCGTCGTATGCTTAGACGATTAGGGTGGGAAGGTTTAATTCCGATCGACTTAGAGATTGAGCGAACCTTTCACCGTCGGAGAGCAGTACAGCGAAAGATGGAAGATCAAGCTGCATCCAAGGTGAACATAGGAAGTCGACCTCTGCGGGACTACGCAGCTCCTAGCGCTAGAGGATTCAGGTTGAGCATAGTTGGACTGTCTATTTCGGCGAATAACTTTGAGCTGAAGCCAGCACTTATACATATGGTCCAGTAGAGTCAATTCGGGGGAGTTGTGACTGAAGACCCGAACCGACATCTTGAGGTTTTTCTCGAAATCTGTTCAACTATGAAACTGAACGGAGTCCCTTCTGATGGGATCCGCCTGAGCTTGTTCCCGTTTTCAATGCGGGATAAGGCTAAAGCTTGGCTTCACTCTCTACCCTCTGGCAGCATCACCACATGGGAGCAGTGTAAGCAGCAGTTTTTGAATAAATACTTCCCACCAAGTAAGACTGCTCACATGCGCCACCTTATCATGAGCTTTCGCCAGAAGGAGGGGGAGTCCTTGTTCGAAGCATGGGATCGCTACAAGGGGTTACTTTATCAATGCCCCCACCACGGACTAGAGAGGTGGCTGGCGATCCACATTTTCTATAATGGGATCGCTTACGCCACAAAGATATCCCTAGATTCTGCCGCAGGAGGAGAACTAATGAATAAGACCATAGAGGAGGCAGAGGAGCTTATCGAAGAGGTGACACAAAACCACCGTCAATGGGCTTCCGAATGTGGTCAACCCACGCCTGCAGCAGGACGATACATTGTCAACTCCATGGACCACCTTTCGGTAAGGATGGACGTGCTCAGCAGACGGTTTGAATCTTGGAATCCTTCATCTGCATCCGCGACCATTGATTTTGAAGAAGGAGCGACAATGTATCGTGAGGACCACTATGGAGGGCAGGGGACCCGGGACAAGCAGATTGAGCACTGCGATGTGATTGGGGACTACAACCCAAGACCCAACAACCAACACTCCATCACTTCTCATCCAGGATGAAGGAATCACCAAAATTTACCTTATAAGAATACCTTGGGGAGGATCCAACCGCCGGGAAAGAATGGGCAGCCACGTCCCTCTAACACCCGTCTAGAGAATATGTTAGAGAATTTCATTCGAACACAATGGGAGACGAACACTGAATTTCAACGATGACATTCGCAGACAAATACAATGATCGAGGGGTTGGGGTCATCTGTAAGAGATCTTGCCACTAGGTAGAAGTCGTTGGAGATTCAAGTAGCTCAGATCGCGAACCAAATCTCCAGGATACCAGGGAAGCTACCAGGAAGAGCATAGGCCAATCCGGTAGAGTAGTGCCAGACAGTGATGTTGCGAAGTGGGAGGATCCTGAAAGAATGTCAGGACGGTCGGTTCCTGAAAAGGACCAGGGATCTAAACCGCTAGAGCCTCTGGGGGAGGCAGAGAATGAAAAAGCAAGAGAGACGAACCGGGAGCCTGCTGTGAGGGCTCAACCGCCCCTTACTGTACCATTCCCACAGCGGTTGACGAATGCAAAGAAAGACATCGAGTTTGATAAATTCCTGGACACGCTGAAGTCGATCTCGATAGAGGTACCGATACTCGAAGCATTGCACCAAATGCCCCAGTTCGCTAGGTTCATGAAAGATATTCTAGCGCATCGTAGGAAGGTCGCGGAGTCGGAAACAGTAGCCCTCACAGAGGAATCAAGCGCTTATCTCCGAAACGAAGCTACTCAGAAATTAAAAGATCCGAGGAGCTTCTATATCCCATGCTATATAGGGACGACACTGATTAGTAAAGCCTTCTGTGACTTGGGAGCAAGTGTGAGTCTTATGCCCTACACCTTATGCAAAAAGCTAGGGTTAGGAAATTTAAAATTCACTACTATGACACTACAACTAGCTGACCACACATACCGCTGCCCATTGGGGATTTTAGAAGACGTTCCTGTTAAGGTGGGGAAGTTTACATTGTCAACTGACTTTGTGGTGATGGAGATGGAAGAGGATCCCAAGATACCCGTCATCCTGGGGCGACCATTTTTAGCGACTGCAGGAATGGTCATTGATGTGAAGAATCACAAGCTGGCCCTAAAAGTGGGAGAGGATAAGATTGAATTTTAGCCCGCTGGGACAGGAAGTTAGGAACCTACGTCAGGGAAGTATGTGATTCCAGCGAGAGCCAGGAAGGAAGCTGTGTACCCAGATCTCGAGGCGGATGAATGGAGGTTCACTGAACCACCAGAGCCGAGTTGATAGAAGAGTGCAGTCAAGCTAAACGACCTTAAACAAAGTGCTTCTTGGGAGGCAACCCAAGTTTAGTTTTAGATTTCCCTTTTTGATTGCATTGCATACGTTTGTTGAATTTTAGTTTTGATTTCCATCACAATTAGAGTTAGGAATAGAAAAGAACTTTGTTAGGCAAAAATGAGACCCATATTAGCCTACACGGCGAAGTGTATGAGGAAATTTGGGCCATGGTGCATAAATGGGCGAAAAATGGGGACACACAGCCTGGCCGTGTGTTTTCCCATGGTCGTGCTCGATTGACCAGAGGCACACACGGTCTGGTCGTGTGTTTTCACACGGTCGTGGTGCGCAAGGTTAAAAGGGGCGAGCCGTGTATTTTCACCCCATTTGCGCTGTGTGCTTCAAAATTTCTTGCCCTAGCCATGTGATTTCATTTTCCCCTTCCTCTAGAAGCATTTCTAACCTCTAAAGAAGCCAAAAGGAGCAAGGATGTGGAGGACCAAGACCGTAGCATCCCGATCCGGTGCCTCGGAGCGATGAACAAGGAGAGCCGACGCCCCTCAAGCTCCAGAAGAGGGTAATGCCCTACCCCCTCTACTTTTTTGCAATAATGAACATAGAGATTGGTACAATATGCTCTCTACCAAAAAACTTACTGCTACTAGGTACTTAGATGAGGATTTGTTAGAATCTTTAGGTTTGTTGGGTGGCATGAAAGCCCTATTTGCAAAAATGGGGTGGGAAGAGATTATGGGAATAAAGCACCTAACCTACCCTAGGATAGTTTTGAAATTTTTGAGTTCTTTAGAGGCAGAAGTTTTAACGGGTAGAGAGAGCGAGGAGGGTAGGATAACTTTTAGGCTTTTTAATATTGAGCATGAGTGGACCCTTCACCAATGGAACTCATGCTTTGGCTTACCAAGTGGGGGAGAGAAGAACCCCTATTGGGTTCAACTCTCGGGAATATTGGACCGAGTTGACGGGAGAGCATGCTTATGACCCATCTAGGGCCAAAGCGTCGCGCCTCCAAAACCCTGTCTTTCGATACTTTCACCGCATCATGGCCAGTACTATATTTGGTCATGGGGAGAGTGACGGTGTAGTCAGAGCTAGCTAGTTGCTTTGCCTATGGGATATGCTACAAGAAAGGAGTAGCATCGATATAGGGTCCCACTTCATCAGACACTTAGTGAAGATGGGCAAAGCAGCATGCGGAGAGATCGATGTGGGAGGCCTACTTACCCATATTTGCTATAGGATGGGGTACGATTACACAACATTAGAGAGTATAGAGGGGATCCCTAGGATCGACCTAGGAGTATGCATGGCCATGAAAATGATTGTAAGAGAAGGAGACTCCTTATGCTTTGTAAGGAAAAATCTTACGGCCCTTAGGCTCCCCGACCCAGATCGTACCACCATCGCTATACGCGCTAACTGACGCTTAGACCTGATAGTGGAGTCCCCTCCACATGAGGGACCATCCACATCAACGCCCATCTCTCCACCTTTATATCACTCTCCCTCCAGTCCACACATGCATAGGAGCCCACCTAGTCCACGCCGACATGAGCCTACACCTGTACCTCCACTTTTTTCTACTTTTGAGCAGGATGCAGGTATGTCGACCTATGATTTCTCGGAGTTCCGATCGTGCCTCGATGATATTTACACTGAGCAGCAGATGCAGAGGCAGCGATGGGAGGAGCAGAGCGCCTACCAGCAGGTAGAGTTCCAGGGATTCCGGGAGCATTTCCAGTGGGCTGAGGAGTTTTATGATGAGGCCCACATATACTTCCAGGAGGAGGTTGTTTGTCGCCAGGATGAGGCCGCCTACCGCAAGGAGATGCGGCAGCATATGCACGCCTAGAAGTCAAGTGGGCTAGGGAGGAGGAGCACTGAGCAGCCGCTACATCCACCAGTTCCCAGATCGACCACATGTATATGTGGCATCAGCGGCTTAGTAATAGGTTCTCCCAGGATCCAGAGATGCGGAGGCTCCCAGACTTTCCACCTCGTCCACCCTATTAAAGGTATATTTTCATTTAAGTCTGGGGGGACCCCAAGATTTATTTTGTTTTGTTTCCTAGCAGTAGTTTCTTTTCTGGTATTTTCATTCTTTTGTTCATGCATGCATGAGTTGTTGAGTTTCTTTCAGTACTTAATTTTTGGTGTCTGTAAAGCTACCTCAGTAGTATTTTTGAAAGTTGCTTGCATGAGTTGTTCTCATAGGTAGCTTAACTCCATTTATCTTGTGGTATTTTATTTTATTCGCTTTATTGAATGTTCTAGACTTACACTGGTTAGCTTTGTTTTTGCACTTACACATGTCGAACAGTCTGAAAGGAAGAATCTAGTACATACATAGTTATGATTCACTTCAGTAGTCTAGTACTTTGGAATCCATAGGTGACTCTAGGTTTAGCATTTTAGTTACTAGAGATGCTCGGATTGTGTAAGCTCATTCAAAAAAATCAAAATCCCTGTGAGCTGAAAAATAAAAAAAAAAAGAGAGAAAGAGAAAAAGAAAAAAAAGAGAGAGATTATGAGGGATAAAAAACAGTTGTCGTGGGTGGAAATGGCTAGGTGCCCCTTTGAGATCGAGTTAGGTTATTGGGGAAACACCTACCAATTTCTCTCAATACCGAGCACGCCTTTGAGACTTTATGCTAGATCTAGGGAACGACCCTTGCTTTGGATAGGTAAGTGCCTAAGAGCCGAAAATCTTAGGAAATCTATGGGGTGACGACTTAACTCACCATGGAACGAGCATCCCCTAAGAATGATTTGCCTAACACGAGCACGAGGAGCTAACTTAGTGAATTTTTAGAACATATCTATTTTGCTTTGATTGCAAATACCACTTGATAAATTTAGTTAGCAAGCTAATTATGGAACAATATCTTTTTAAAATTTTATGGCACTGAGGTTTGCTTGAGGACAAGCAAAGATTTAAGTTTGGGAGAAGTGATGTGGGCAAAACATATAGTATTTTAGGAGTAGTTTTCGCTCACATCTTGTTACATTTTGTGTTAGTTTCATGTATATGTTACTCTATTCTTGCACGCATTGCCTATTTTCTGGTTCGGAGGTCTGCTCGTTGTACTTTTGTGTGCAGGTTAGCTTTTCTGGTAAAAAAGATGTATTTTTGGAGCAAAAGAAGGACTTTCGCAGCTAGATATAGAGTGGGACATGACCAGGGCATGTGGATTCACTACAAAAAAAACAGTCATTAGCGACGAATTTAAAAAAAAAATTCGTTGCAAAATAAATTAGCGACGAATTTAGCGACAAAAATATTTTTGTTGCGAATAAAGCATCGCAAATAATAGCGACAAAATTAGCGACGAATTTTTGCGACGAATTTTAGCGACGAAAATTAGGGACGAATTTAAAATTTCGTCGCTAATTTTGTTGCAGAAGTTACCAAGATTTCAAAAATTCGTCTCAATTTTCATCGCAAAAATTTGCGACGAATTAATTTTTTCGTTGGTAATTTTCGTGACGAAATAAGAAATTCGTTGGTAAATTGGCCACTGATACAAATTCATCGCAAATTTTGTCGCTTAATTCGTCGCAAAATTCGTCGCAAAAAACCATATTTTGCGACGAATTAATTTTTTTGTTGGTAATTTTCGCGACGAAATAAGAAATTCGTTGGTAAATTTGCGACTGATACAAATTCGTCGCAAATTTCATCGCTCAATTCGTCGCAAAGTTCAATATTTTGCGATGAATTCTTTTTTCGTTGCAAAAATTTGCGATGAATTTAATTTTCGTAGCAAATTTCGTCGCAAAATTCATTGCAAAATTTGTCGCAGGTTGGATTCGTTGCTAAATTCGTCGCTAATTTGCGACGAAAATTTAATTCATCACAAAAGTCGCAGATTTCTCAGAATTTAGCAACGAATTTGTATTTTTGTCGCTAAATTTGTCGCTAAATAAAATTTTTTTTAACAGATTTCATCCGTTTCGATATTCTATCGTATATACAAATTTTCACACACACACAACAAAACACAATAAGTTCTAATATCCAAATAAATACATTCAATACAAACAAAACACACACACATTCAATACAACAAAATAATATTCAATCATATCCAAATAAATACAAAGCAACACAATCAGTTAAGAACAATACAACATTCCAAATAAAAAGTTATATCCTACAACATTTCAAACATCAACATAGTTCTGATATCCAAATAACAATGTCTACAAAAGATCTCAACACATGGGAAAGAAAAAAGATAAGAGAATCTGGTAAGCAATCGCCGACATTCTTCTACCTGCATTAGAAAAGAAACAAACAAAAAGTATCATACATTAAAAAAAAACTATATACTAACACGAAAATAAATATGCAAAGACTTACAATGATGTGCAATTTCAACCGCCATAAGGATTAACTTCATCGATCATTCCTGTTTTAAAGCAAAATAAACAAACTCAATAAACTAAAAACTTTTAAAAGTACTAATTAAAAACATGCATACAATATCATCATCGTCATGACTAGGAGGAATATGACTTGGACCAGAACTAAATTACTGAAACTGTCACATAAGAAAGGCTTGTTATCGTCGCATTTCTATCATTTCTTGATCCCTTTGTGAGTTTTGTTGTTGTATTTCTAGAATTTGCTGATCTCTTTCATGTATTATGCCCTTCAAATTGCTAACCTCCTCAGTTAAGTTATGTATCTGTGCCGCTACTGCTGGTGGAGTAGAAGAAATAGATCTACGAGGAGCATTATGCATTCTACTCAGAGAACCCATACCTAATATCCTTCCCCCTTTTGATCCTCCACTCACCTCAAGCCATAAATCCAAATTATTACTAACAGATGGCTCAGATCCCTCAGTATCACCGTCATCTCCTGAAATTCTCTGAGATGAGGATAACTGATCATATCTCTCCTACACAAAATTAAAATTTTAATCAGAGAATTTACATAACTAACAGAATTAAAGTTATAAAGTAAGTTTAAAGATTAATTCAAACCTTAATTGCTCGAGCTCTATCTCCACTCCAAGTCTTATCTTTTTTTGGAAAGTGCGAACGAAAGTATCTATAAATTCTGGCTCCTTTCCCAATTCCTTAGACTAAATATAAGAATGTTAGAAATAAAATAATAATCTGAAATATATTTAAAAACTAATTGTAGAATTTAAAAATTACCAATCTACGTGAATGTTCCTCGATATTTATAGATCCTCCCGCATATGTTACAGATAAGTCTCCAGAATTACATGCTTGATTTAATTTATTCTGTTGACTTCTTTTTTTGCTCTCATCAGATTGCCAATAATTGGAGATTTTACTCCAATTTTCTGACTTGACACAGGTGGATTTTTTTCCAGTACATTTGGTATGACTCAATACATGCCGGATATGATCGCCACATTTTTTTTTAAAAAATCTTTTAACTTCCAAGTCTTGAGTAGGGTCCCAAATAAATCTCCGCTGAGATGGAAAAAAAACAATTGATTATATAATCACTTATTTAATATATAAAATGAATCAATTATACCTGAAACTCGCACCACCATAGTTCTTTTGTAGGTCCTGGCGTGCTTGAGTATGACAAAGAGTCTCCTCTCCAATAGTTATTCACGATTTTATTGATCTCGCGAATAACAGGTACAGAATTTTCAAACCTATGATAAAGTGAAAAAAAATTGAATAAATAATTAAGATAGTTTAAAAATTATAATATTTATATTACTTACGAATCTCCAATTGGAAATATATACGGTCGACTTTCGATGTTCTCAGTAGAGGAGTGTCTGGCGGGTACAGGTGAATCAGAATGGGAAGGTCGTGCCGGCGAATGAGATGGTACTGCCGACTGATCATGTGAAGGTCCAGGCAGATCAGGAGGGCAAGTAGGTATAGTGGCCGTGGCAAAGTGGATCACCGCCACTACTAGTACTGCCGTCTCGTACCACGTCGAAACTATCAACCAAAAACAAAATTAGAATAAAGAAAATAAAACTTTTATGCTTAATGAAGAACATGAAAAACTTACAATATGCATAATGAAGATATGAGAGACTGCGACTACGATAAGCTACGATGATTTCACCATTGATAACCTATAAGAACAAAATATACACAACATACAGAGACAAAAGATATAAATTTAACAATGAGACATTATATAAACAAATAATTGAGCTAAGAAAATTTGTATAATTATAGTTTAAAACTAAAATTATATATAAAAAAACTTACCCTAGACGTCAAATTTCAAAGTCCTCATTATCATCTTCCTCATCCTCATCCAGATCCTCATCCTGCCTCTCCTCCTCCTCTTCCTCCTCGCCCCTCCTCCTCGCCCCCTCCTCCTCCTCATCATTATCATCAATTTCGATTGCATCCATGTTTATCACTACCCGGGATCTCGTAACGTTGGAATTATATATTGCTCGGTATGAAATATATTTGTAACTTTGTCTTGTTGATATGCAATGTCTTGCCAGCGCTCTTCAATTTTTTTCCGTGCTTTTGTTTTACAAATAGCCCACCATTCATTTTTGTCACGCCTCAAACTAGGATATGGAGCATAGAAAACTTGAATCGCTTGTTGTGCCAAAATAAATGGTTCATATCTCTTATAAAATCTTTTATGATTTATTTCAACCAAATTATACTGTGGATGCACCTTCATCCCTCTGACGGGGTCAAACCAGCGACACATAAATAAGATAACTCGCATTTCTAGACCAGGATAATCAATCTCTATAATTTCATCCAGCAAACCATAAAATTCATTGCTTGCACCTCCATCATTGGAAGACTGAACACATACTCCACTATTCATTGTACTCTTTCTATTTCCATATTCTTGAGTGTGGAAATTATATCCGTTATGAAATATCGCCAAGTGCATACATTGCTTTTGGACCCCATGATAGATGGATTAGCAATTTTCTTTAACGTGAGTTTGATTAGCATAAACCTATACTCAAATGAAAATGATATTTATTTAAAAGTTAAGATATGTGTAAACAAAAATGAGGTAATTAAATCGCACATATAATTTGAACCATGGTGCAAATTCCTGATCGCAGAAGTGATCAAAGTCACGTGTCGGGATTTCAGAATATAAGTTTTGGAAAATCCTATAATAAAAAATTGTATTATAACATAAACAAATTAACACTTGACGAAGAAATAGGAAATATATACTAACTCGAAATATGGCGATACTTCTGGACAATTAAGTAAAACATATGTCCGCCGCCATTCTTGATCAGTTAAGTATCGTTGCTTACACGGTCCACTTGGTCGACCAAGATAATTAAAAATTGAGAATGAATTCAAATTGGGATCGACAGGACCTTCATCATTCCTTCCGGATTTCCGTCTTTTGGTCTGAATGTGAGGCTCAAAATAATATGATGCAAAAGTTGTTACTTCCTCCACAATATATGCATTCACAATAGAGGCTTCAACATGTGCCTTATT
Organism: Wurfbainia villosa; assembly: GCA_025175895.1. NCBI lineage: Eukaryota > Viridiplantae > Streptophyta > Magnoliopsida > Zingiberales > Zingiberaceae > Wurfbainia > Wurfbainia villosa. The sequence goes on along the minus strand of CM046004.1, from coordinate 18,183,733 downwards.
TTTCACTTTTTTCTTCAAATGATATAAGAATCTGATTGTAATATAACAAATTATATTAGAAATGAATATATAAAAAAATTAAACATTTTTATGCAATATTAATGAAGTATAGAATATGCGAATTATACCTTTCAAAAGGATACATCCATCGATAATGAACTGGTCCTCCAACTTTGGCCTCATATGGCAAGTGAACCAAAAGATGTTCCATTGAATCAAAAAATGCATGCGGAAAAATCCTTTCTAAATTGCACATAATGATTGGAATATCTCTCTCTAACTTCTCCATGTGTGAATATCCCAAAACTGTTGAGCATATATCATGAAGAAAAATACTTAACTCTGTAATGACACCCTGATAAAATTCGCAAGAGTTCTTTAAAGGCAATAGGAATTAGTCTTTCCATGAATATATGACAATCATGGCTTTTCAAACCCATCAATTTGCATTCCTTCATATCGACACATCTCCCAAGATTAGAAACATACCCATCAGGAAATCTCAATGACTTCAACCATTCATAAACAACACGTCTCTGTTCCTTATTCAATGTATAAACTGCCTTTGGTTTTGGTCATCTACTATTTTCATCAACATCAAGGGTGGGTCGTTTACAAATGAGTCGCATATCTTTTCTTGCATTCAGATTATCTTTTGTTTTTCCGGTGATATCCATCACTGTATTTATCAGATTATCAAAAATATTCTTCTCAATATGCATAACATCGAGATTATGATGAATCAAATTACTAAACCAATACAGAACTCCCAAAATATACTTCGTTTGGTCCATTTATGGTTGCTTCCATATTCATAAGTTGTACCATGTGGCTCTTCAATAACAGATGGAAAGTGAAGAACTCAGACCAAATATCTTGACCCAATCTCAATGGCGGAGGTGTTCTTTCAATTCGATTCCTAGTGAATTCATCTTTATTCCTTCAAATTATGATTTAGTGGTAAAAATTATGCTATAATCAAAATAACGGCTTCTTACCATGCTTCAATCTAATCGACTTTGATCTCTCCATACATATTGGGCATCCTAAGATCCTCGCAGATCTAACCCGATAGCATACCATCGTGGAAAGTCATTTATGGTCCAAAGAAGAGCATCCTTCATTACAAACATCTGATTAGTATGAACGTCGTATGTAGGAAAACCTTCATCCCATAGTTGTTTTAGCTCTGCAATCAATGGTTGCATATAAACATCTATTAACTTCTTCGGATTTTTTGGGCCAGGCACAACCAATGTCAAAAACATATACGGTGTTTTCATGCACATCCCAAGCGGAAGATTATATGGAGTTAATATAACTGGCCAACAAGAATAGTGTCTTCCGATTACTAAAATGGAGCAAATCCACAAAGACAGACCTAACCTAATATTTCGAGTCTCCTTCGCAAAATCAGGATATGTTCTATCAAAATTTTTCCACGCCTCTGCATCTGATGGATGACACATTAGTCCCTCTTCTGTTCGATGATTTGCATGCCAAGTCATGTGTTCAGCAGTTGTCTTTGATGCATAAAGCCTTTGTAACCTAGGAGTTAAAGGCAAATAAAACAACTGACTATATGATTTACGTCATTGCTGCCTCCTACTAGTACTCTTGTACCTATCTTGATTACAGAATTTACAAACATCCACATCTGCATCATCTCCCCAATATAACATACAACCATCTCTGCACACATCAATTCTTTCCACTGGGAGACCTAATTCTTTCATCAATTTTTTCATACTGTACAAATCATTGGGCAGTATATGATCACGCGGCAATGCCTCTTCAAAAACTTGAACAAAATTATTAAAACACTCTTCAGACACATTATGCTCTGCCTTGACATTCAACATTCTTGCGGTGAACGATAGTTTAGTGTGAGTCTCACAACCAGCCCATAAAGGTGCATCTGCAGCACTCAACACCTCCTGAAAATTGAGATATGCTTCATTATTAATATTCTGACCGATATCTGTTACTTGCACCTCTTCCAAGGGTGATGCATTAGTAAACATTTGCTCAACTGTTGGAGGACAACTTGAAGTTGCACCTTGTGATTGGGGAATCAAATTCGCCCGCTATCATATATCATCCTCTGATATGGATTTAATTGATTATAATCACTTTGATCCCTAGATACTTGTGTGTTGTGTCTATCATAAACTTCATCAGATATAAATGGTTCACCATGACATGTCCAGTTATAGTAATTTGCAACGAATCCAAATCTACAAAGATGCTCAAACTTTGCTAGAAAAATCTACCATTGTGACACTTTCTGCATGGACACCTTATCTGATTACCATCCATAAACTCAACATTACTAGCTGTGAAATATAAAAACTCTTGCAACCCACTCATAAATTCACTGCTTAAACCCCGACGCTCGTAAATTCCTATTATACATCCAACTCCTTTCATTATGTCTGCTTTCAATCAATTATATTAATATAAACTCCTAGAAATTACAATAATACAAATATACAGCTTAGTTCACATATGAATTCACTATGTTTAACAATCTTTAAACATAGCAGAAAAAGATAACTTGATTGTAATGGATTGCAGATTCTGATGGTGTATGTGAATGTTTATGAAATGGTAATGTGTCATATCCTTGAATTTTATCATACTTGAAAACTTATATTATATATGTCACATGAGTTGAATGTTTGCAAAATCAGGATATAATAACATATAATATGTTTCCATGTATTACTGCATTTAGTATACATTATCCTTTGTTATAAAAAGACATCTCACTATCTTATGCTAACCACCATGGCATTAAGGTGTCAATGAATTGGGCCCAGGCATAAAAATCTGCAAGATTATGGTAATATCATGGAGTCTCAGTATGATTTTGAATGGAATGCATCGGGCGCAATTAACCTATACCATACCACTCTAATACCACTCTAGATCAACACAGAAAATTAACAATAATATAAATTTCAATATAAAAAATAACAATGATTTAAAAAGGTGGTCGCGTTGACACCGGCGACCGCTCATGGCCGCGGGGTGGAGGCGGCCACCGCGGCACGGACAATGGCGACGACTCGCGGTGGCCGGGCAGGAAGGCGTGCATCGCGGCTGGCCGGCAGGAGGCGGCCGGGCTACCGCGTGGAGGCGCGGCGGTCGGGCAGGAGAGGGCGGCTCGCGGGCCGCCCGGGGCACGCGGACGACGAGGGCGGCTAGTTAGCGGCGCGGCTCGCCGCGGCGGCTCGGCCGGGCGGCATGGGTTCTGGTCGCGGCGGTCGCGGCCACTGGGGCACGCGGGCCGGACGAGGGCGCCGCGGCGGCGGCGGCGGATGGGTGCGACGGCGACGCCGATCGACGAAGCATCACCGCCGACCGGTGGCGGCGGCTCGGTGCGGCGGCGAGGGTTCGGTGGGCCGGCCACGGAGGTCGGTCGTTGTCCGGAATGCCCGCACCACGAGGCGGGGAAGACCGGCGGAGGGGAAAGAAAAGGTTTTAGGGCTCGATCGGGCGCGACGAGAAGGAAAAAAATTAGGGCAGGATTTTTTTTATAAAAATTTTGCAACGAATCTTTGGATTCGTTGCAAATTTGCAACGAATCCAAAGATTCGTTGCAAATTTTTTATAAAAAAAAAATAAACTTTTTAAAACGTTAAGTTTATTTTGTAATTTTAATTTGCAACGAATCCAGGATTCGTTGCAAATTTTTTTAAAAAAAAAATTTTAAACTTTTTAAAACGTTAATTTATTTTTTAATATTAATATTAATTTTGCAACGAATCCACGAATTCGTTGCAAAAATTTACAATGAATCCGTGATTCATTGTAAAAAATTGCAACGAATCCTGGATTCGTTGCAATTTTGTAACGAATCCAGGATTCGTTGCAATTTTTTTAAAAAAAAATTTTAAACTTTTTAAAACGTTAATTTATTTTTTAATATTAATTTTGCAACGAATCCTAGATTCGTTGCTATTTTGCTACGAATCCACGAATTCATTGCAAAATATTTAAAAATAACAGAACTTGTTTTCTATTTTTTTTTAATAAATTAAATATCTGCGACAAATTCTGAATTCGTCGCTAAATTATGCTACGAAAATTATTTTCATCGTAAATTGGCGACGAAAAATTAAATTCGTCGCAAATTTGTGCAATGAATTCATAATTCGTTGCAGAAATTTGCGACGAATTTATTTTTCATCGCAAATTGCCGACGAAAATTTATTTCGTTACAAATTTGCAATGAAACCTAAAATTCGTCGCTATATTTGTTGCAGATTTGCAACGAAAATAATTCGTTGCCAAATTTCATCGCCAAAAAATAGTTTTTTTGTAGTGATTCACACGGTCGTGTCCAATGGACGAAGAACAGCACCCCAGGGCCACACACGGCCTGGTCGTGTGGAAACACACGGTCGTATGGTGGCCCAACGAATTTGCACGACTAGGGCTTTTTCCAGATTTTGCAGCGGTCCGAGGCGATGTCTATATAAGAATGGCTCCGCCCAAACCCTAGGGAGGAGGCACGACGGCTAGGACGGCATGCCGAAGCCCTTAAAAGCTTCGGTAACTCCCAACAGGGAGGAGGAATGCCGCCGGAGGTCCATAACTTACAATACAATGCCGGAGAGAAGATCACGAAGCATCGTATATCTCTATTTCTGCGCTCTATTTCTATTGTATTCAAACTTAAACATGTTTTGTGATTCTTCCTTCGTATTTATGGAGTAGTACTTTCGATTCTAGGATTAGAGAGTAGCTTGTGTGTATATATAATGTTGGTTCATATTAAATTCTGGCCAAAAGTTTGATTTGACAATTGGTGGTTGCTCTCTATTATATCTACGTGAGTTTGGCTTTCTTTCCACTGTGCTTAGGCGATACGAGATGGTGACAACCCTCGCAATCTAAATTTAAGAGGTTTGATCCAAGGAACCTAGGGGTAAACCTGACCTCCCGTAACTGCGGGGAGAAGGGAGCGGTGGAATTGAAAACGGTCCCCTGCAAGGATTGATTTGGCATCCTTGTACCCTCTATCCCGTCCTTTTGGACGGAGATAGCTCTCGGTGAATGCGGCGGCTCTGCAGGAGAGTGTATGATGTCCCTTCCCCAAAACCGTAGGTAGACGTTTAGACGACGCCAATTGACAACATTGTTCTGTGGTGTACAAGCGAAATCGAAGTCCTAGAATCGCCTTTTAAGACCTCGGCACACTCTTTTCCTCGTCCGTGTGACACCGTACAGAGTAGGGTCCACCGATAGTCCTCACCAACCGACTCTCTCAGAGATTACGTCCGAACAATCGTAGCCACTTAGTGTATTGGTATTCGAATCTCAGTCCTTGTGGGATCAATAAATCTTTATTACTTGACGATATTCGTGCACTTGCGAGCGTTGAACGCGAGCGTGCGCTTTATTAGTCAAGAGCATGAAATTTAACTTGCTTAGTGTTAGTCAACTTTGTGATATAGGCTATAATGTAGAGTTTAAATTCTCTAAATGTTAGATTAGACACAAAAACCTAGAAGGTTGCATTATAGTTGGATATAGAAAATCAAATATTTATTATGTTGATTTTCCTATGCTTCTAACATTTCTACTAAGTGTCTCATGTCAAAAGAAGAGAAAGGTTAGCTATGGCTCCAAGATATCTTCTCCACCATTTGTCCGTGTGGATACTTATAGAGGAGTGTACACTTAAAACTCTTTGAGATCCGGCAAAGCGTTTGGATAAGCGGGACAAGCGAAGGGCGTCGCTACAAGGGTAACGCTCTCATCATGTAGATCTAAGGTAGATCTAGGTTTCCATAACACGTACATGAATTTATTTTTATATATCTTCGTACGAATCCGTGGCCGGGCTTCCGAGGTTTCCGCAACGCAAAAAGCGGTTTTTGCGGCTCGAAAAGTCCAACAGTGATATCAAAGCCACGTGCGAAGCATGTATGTGTTTTAAATTTTTAGTTTATATATTAGATATAAAAATTACAGATTTTTAAGTTTTTGTAAATTTCGAATTTTTATAGATTTTTGGGTATTTTTCTCGAAGAGTCGAAGCAATAAGTGTTGGGACACTTGTAGGCTTCAACCACCGAGAAAAACTCTCCGGAACGGCGAAATCTCGTTTTAGGTTTTTGGGACAGTGACTTAAGTCGTTGTAAGATCTAGATGGGACACTCGCAAAGTTTATTTTGCGAGTAGGGGTGCTGCCCCTAATCCCAAAAGGGGCATTGTCCTGAGATCGCGTCCGGAAATCGCTTAGCGGGACCGTTACGGAGATGTGACTCATAAAATTGGAAAAAAAAAGAAAAATTATAGAAATTTTCTATAAAATACATAATTTAGAATTATGTATAATTCTGTGATGGTCATGGCCCAAGAACCCCAATATGATTGGATGATAAATGTGTTGTAATTCATAATACGGCCTTGCATGCCGTTTTTGTGGTTGTGCATGTTGTATAGGGTATGTGACCTGCGCATCATGCCTCTTCTTTTAAAATTCTAGTTGTAAATAGTTTTAGACTCGAATGTAACTCGAGTTTCATATTTGTAATGTATAAAATGGAGCGGTGGAAGGTCCACTAGTAGACGGAGTTACGAGAAGGGTGCCGACGACACATGGCGGTCAAAGGAGGCGCTTGGAGAAGCCGCTAATCCTAGGTTGACAGTCCGATCTTCTCATTGGCTTGAGAAGATCGTAGTAGGGTCATGACCACATCACAATTAATTTATATATATATATATATATATATATATTTGTTTTGCTTGTATGTATATGATGCATGCTAGTAAATTTTGCTTGTATGTATATGATGCATGCTAGGATATTTTTCTTGTATGTATATGATACATGCTAGTATAATGTTTGTATGTATGTGATGTATGCTAGTGTAAGGTAATAAAGGCCTTGATGCGTATATGATACACATTCACGATTAGATTAGATCCTAATCGAATCAACTCGAAAATACCAACCAAGTCTTGATACCCATCACTACCTCGATCATTTGTAATTGTTGAATCTGCCAAAGCAGAGCAATGCATATTATCTTGGTAGGGTGTGGAGGGACAATCTTGGTCCCGCCTATCACGGCTTGGGTTAGAGTAAGCTCAATTAGATTGAGTAAAACTAGTTAACTCAATTGGATCAAGTAGAACTATAGGCATATTCCAACCGTTGGAAAGATAGGATAAGATCGCATTTACACTAAATCTTGGGCGATTTAGCCAAAGCTAACTCAAGGTCTTTTGTAAATGTGGATCTTGATCCTATAAATAAGAGTCGCATAGAGATGTAATCAGTAATGTGTTACCTACCGATCATACTAAGTCTTGGGCGATTTAGCCAAAGCTAACTCAAGGCATAGTATGATGTGGATCTTGTCCCGCATTAATTATAGCTAGTTTGTATGAATCTAGTAATGTGGTTTGACTACATCCATAACTCGATTCTACAAAAGTCCTATAATTCAGTGGGAGCATCATTTGATTAAAGGCCTAATTAAATGATAAATGGAATATGATATTAATTTTTTGCATTGTGTATGTTGTAGATTACCATGTCGACAAACACGAACACTCTCTCCCTGCATTCTGTCCTTGAGAAGGACAAGCTCAATGGAGCAAATTTCCTGGACTAGTACAGGAACCTGAGAATTGTTCTCACCCAAGAAAGGAAACTGTACGTCTTGGAGCATCCCATTCCGGAGGCACCTCCTGCCACTGCCTCGCGAACTGACAAAGATGCTTACAAGAAGCATTAAGATGATGCATTAGATGTGTCATGTCTCATGCTCGCGACAATGAACTCTGAGCTTCAGAAGCAACACGAGTTCATGAATGCTTATGATATGGTTGAACATATTCCTCAACTATATCAAGGACAAGCAAGGCACGAGAGATATGAGGTCTCTAAGGCATTGTTTCAGTCCAAGATGCAAGATGGGACTCCTGTAGGTCCATATGTACTCAAGATGATTGGGTACATAGAAAACCTACAGAGGTTGGGATTCCCACTTGGCCAAGAGCTGGCCACTGACTTGATCTTGCAATCTTTGCCACAAACCTACAATCAATTTGTCATGAATTACAACATGAATGAAATTGATAAGTCACTGTCTGAGATGCTCAGCATGTTGAGAACTGTTGAGCTCAACCTTAAGAAGGGAAAATCTGACTCCATTTTGATGGTGCAAAAGAAGAAAGGCAAGAGCAAGCCTAAAGGTAAGGGAAAGTCTCAAGCCAAGGGCAAAGACAAAGAACTGAAATCGAAAGGAGAGGTGGACAAAGAAGGGACTTGCTTCCACTACAAGGAAGCTGGACACTGGAATCGTAACTGCAAAGCATACTTGAAATATCTTAAGAAGAAGAGAAGTGAGACTTCTACTTCAGGTATAAATGTTATAAAAGTCAATCTATCTATTTCTTCATCATGGGTATTAGATACCGGATGTGCATCTCACATTTGTACCAATGTGCAGGCGCTCAGAAATAGTAGGGCATTGACGAAGGGCAAGGTGGACCTACGAGTAGGCAATGGAGCAAGAGTTGTTGTTGTTGCTGTAGGAACTTATTTTCTATCTCTGCTCTCTGGGCTTGTACTAGAACTAGATGAATGTTGTTATGTGTCTACTTTGACTAAGAATATAATTTCGGTTTCTTGTTTGGACAAGAAAGGATTTACATTTATAATAAAGAACAAATATTGTTCAGTTTATTTAAATGATATATTCTATTGTAGTGCACCTTTAATGAACAGACTCTACATTTTAGACTTAGAAAGCCTCGTCTATAACATAAGTACCAAAAGGTTCAAGTCAAATGAGTTGAACCAAACCTATCTCTAGCATTGTCGCTTAGGTCACATAAATGAGAGTCGCTTATCCCAGCTCCATAAGGATGGGCTGCTGGACTCATTTGATTTTGAATCATATGAGACATGCGAGTCTTGCCTTTTAGGCAAGATAACCAAGACTCCCTTTAGTGGACACAGCGAGAGAGCAACAGACTTGTTAGGACTTATACATAGTGATGTATGCGGTCCTTTCAATGTTGCTGCTAGAGGTGGTTATAGGTACTTCATTACATTTACTGATGACTTTAGTAGATATGGTTATGTGTATCTGATGACACATAAATCTGAATCCTTTGAAAAGTTCAAAGAATTCAAGAATGAAGTATAAAACCAACTTGGCAAGAGTATTAAGATACTTCGATCAGATCGAGGTGGTGAATACCTTAGCCATGAGTTTCGTGACTATCTAGCTGAGTGTGGGATTCTATCCCAACTCATTCCTCCTGGAACACCACAGTGGAATGGTGTATCCAAAAGAAGAAATCATATCCTATTAGATATGGTACGATCTATGATGAGTCACACAGATCTTCCTATATCCTTTTGGGGATATGCTCTAGACACAGTAGCCTTCACACTTAACCGTGTACCATCCAAGGCTATGATAAAGACACCATATACGATATGGACAGGGAGAAATCTCAAGATGTCTTTCATGAGGATTTGGGGTTGCGAGGCTTACGTTCAACGTCAAGTCTCAGACAAACTAGGACCCAAATCCGATAAGTGATATTTTGTTAGATATCCCAAGGAGACGAAGGGATGTTACTTCTACATTCCCAGTCAACACAAAGTGTTTGTGGCAAAGACTGGGGTTTTTCTAGAAAGGGATTTTGTTTCTAGAAAAACTAGTGGGAGTACATTCGACCTTGAAGAAATTCAAGATAAGGACCATAGCACTGAGACCTTGATGGAGGTTGAACAGGAACCACAAAGTGTTGTGGGTGATGAGATTGTTGCATAAAGAGTTGTGGAACAACTACCTGTTCAGGTAGACCTACCTCTTTGCAGGTCTGATAGGGTACGTCGTCAGCCTGAGAGATACTCATTTCTCTTGTCTGACCATGATAACGTTATGCTCATTGAGAATGAGCCTACCTCCTATCAGGAAGCTGTGATGAGCCCAGATTCTGAGAAATGGCTAGAGGCTATGAGATCCGAGATGGAATCCATGTACACCAACCAAGTATGAACTTTGGTTGATCCACCTGAAGGCGTCAAACTCATTGGGTGTAAGTGGGTCTTTAAGAGAAAGGCTGACATGAATGGACATACGCATACCTATAAAGGCCGATTGGTGGCTAAAGGTTTCAAGCAAATTCATGGTAATGACTATGATGAAACCTTTTCTCCAGTGGCGATGTTTAAGTCCATTCGGATCATGCTTGCTATTACAGCATGCCACGATTATAAGATCTGGCAGATGGATGTCAAAGCAGCATTTCTGAATGGAAACTTGCTCGAGGATGTGTACATGACACAGCCTGAGGGTTTTATGGATCCACAGCATACTGGGAAAGTATGCAAGCTGCAAAGGTCCATTTATGGGCTAAAGCAAGCTTCTCGGAGCTGGAATCTTCGATTCGATGATGTGATCAAACAGTTTGGTTTCATCAAGAATGAAAATGATCCCTGTGTCTACAAGAGGGTTAATGGGAACACAGTTGTCTTCCTTGTATTGTATGTGGATGACATACTACTCATTAAGAATGACATCCCTTCGCTATAATCTGTTAAGACTTGGCTGGGGACGTGCTTCTCAATGAAGGACTTAGGTGAAGTAGCCTGTATTCTAGGCATCAAGATCTATAGAGATAGATCTAAGAGATTGCTTGGCCTAAGTCAGAGTACATACATTGACACAGTATTACTACGGTTTGCCATGCAGAATTCCAAGAAGGGACTTCTGTCGATGTCATATGGTGTGAGTCTTTCGAAGACTCAAAGTCCCTCTTCTAGAGAGGAGAGAGACCGCATGGATAAGATCCCTTATGCATCTGCTATAGGATCTATCATGTACACCATGCTATGTACTCGTCCTGATGTCTCGTATGCTTTGAGCATGACGAGTAGATACCAGTCAGATCCAGGTGAGTGTCACTGGATAGCAGTCAAGAATATTCTTAAGTACTTGAGAAGGATTAAAGAATATTTCTTGATATTTGGAGGCGATGAGGAGCTAGCTGTAAAGGGTTACAGTGATGTCAGCTTCCAAACTGACCAGGATGATTATATATCACAGTCAGGGTTCGTGTTTTGCTTGAATGGTGGCACTGTGAGCTGGAAGAGTTTGAAGCAGGACACAGTTGCTGATTCTACAATAGAGGTCGAATATATTGCTGCATCAGAGGCAGCAAAGGAGGCAGTTAGGATTCACAAGTTCATTACTGAGCTTGGGGTGGTTCCTAGCATAGCAGATCCTATAGAGTTCTATTGTGACAATAATGGAGCGATTACGCAGGCTAAGGAACATCGCTCAAACCAACGGACCAAACACATACTACGACGCTTCCATCTCATTCGAGAGATTATCGATAGAGGAGATGTGAAGATTTACAGAGTACCCACAGAGGCTAACATCGCAGATCCCTTGACCAAGGCTTTGGCACAGAAAAAGCATGATGGTCACACTAGGTCATTGGGTATTAAATACTACGGTGATTGACACTAGTGATAGTGGGAGATTGCTAGTGAAAGCCCTAGAGTCAATCATGTGATGATTGTTGTATGAACTTTATTGTATCATATTCCTATTTATAAAGGCATGGTTATTATATTTACTTGTATTGATGTCAAATAACTAAGTATAATAACGTCCTTGAGTAGAAGGTTCTTATCTATATCAATCGATTGGTTGAATCGATAATGAGATGATATAGAGAACACTACTCTTAATCATTCATAGTCAAGTATTAACATTCAGGGACAATGTTAATGCGTAGAGACTAACATGTAGGTCAACTCGATGACTTGATCTCACAAGTCATGGATATGAGATATCAAGTTGACACGTGGGTATGCATTGGAGAATGTATACTGAATGACTCGCCATGAGAAAGTATCATGGATCGTTATATGAGTGTCATATACTTTCTCATGTGACTATTAGTATGACTATTAGTCCTTAGACCTGAAATCGTCATAGTTCTCTACATAAGGAGTTGCATACTTTGGCTTCGTCAAACATCACCCGTAAATGGGTGGACTATAAAGGCGATTACTGGGTATGTAATAAATTATGCGGAGGGATGTGAGTGATGTAGATGGGATCTATCCCTCCTATATGACGGGAGTAACATCGTTATTCTTGATAGAGTGATACCATGAAGTGCATGACCATGGCCATGCCCAAATAAGTCAATATGAGATATTGAGCTCATTTGATTAGAGTGAGTCTACTTGGAGTTCAAGATATAGATTATACCGAGGATGACACAGTCTATGCCTCAATTGGTCAATCTAGATGTCAAGGATAGAAGGACATTGTCACATATTATGAGAGTCACAATTAGTAATCACAAAGGTGATGTTGGATCTCAACATTCTTGTAACTTGGGTAGCAATGATGTATTGCTAGATATCGCTCATTGCTTATGTTACTAAATCGGTTTAGAAGCATTGCCAATGTTACAAGAACCTATAGGGTTACACAGAAAGAGCAATTAGATGGAGATTAGGTTCATATGATGAACCATGAGGATTAAGTTCATGGGATGAACTAAATTGGATTAAGAGTAATCCAAATTAGACTAATTGAGTTAGACTCAATTTGATTCAAGTGTTGAATGAGTATAATTTAAATTTGATTCATTAAGTCAATTTAAATAAATGAATAGATATTCATTAAATAAAATTGACTTGAATCAAGTTGTTAGATTTGATCAATCATGGGAGATAAGAGGTCAAGTTTGACTTGACTTGAGAGGGAAGATTAATGATCAATTTTGACTTGACCAATTGTCATGTCATGATGACTTGGCATCGGGGCCGGCCAATGATGATGTTCCATATCATCATGGACTTATCATGGGGTGTCACCTCATGAGGGAGACCAAGAGTCATTGACTCTTGGAGTTACATGCATGCATGTAACCCCCCCCCCCCCCCTCATGAAGTGGCTAGCCACTTTGATGGTGTGCATTAGTGTAGTGAAGTTATTGGAATTAACATCATCTTCTTCCTTGGTTGCTTCCTCTCAAGCTATCTCCCTCATCTTCTTCTTGCCGAGATTCCTCAAGGGTGCTAGCACACTCTAAGGTGTCTTTTCCACCATTTGTTTGTTTGGATACTTATAGATGAGTGTACACTTGACACTCTTCGAGATCCGACAAAGCGTTTGGATAAGCGGGATAAGCGAAGGGCGTCGTTACGAGGGTAACGCTCTCATCATGTAGATCTAAGGTAGATCTAGGTTTCCATAACACACACATGAATTTATTTTTATATATCTTCGCACGAATCTATGGCCGGGCTTCAGAGGTTTCCGCAACGCAAAAAGTGATTTTTACGACTCGAAAAGTTCAACAATGGCATAGGAGGTTTGGACATGTCAATATGAAGAACATAGCCAAAATAATCAAATTGGAGTTAGTAAAGGGGATACCAAAAATCAAGTACATCAAAGACAAAATGTGTGATGCATGTCAAGGAAAGCAATCCAAATCATCACACAAGGGTAAAACTCTAACTAACACTTCATTACCATTAGAATTATTACATCTAGACCTCTTTGATTGTCATAGTACTTCCTCATTAGATGGTAATAAATATTGCTTAGTCATAGTTGATAATTTTTCTAAGTATACTTGGGTTTACTTTATGAAACATAAGGATGATACCCTAGAAATAATCATAGGATTTAGCAAAAGAGTTGAAAATGAAAAGAATCTCAAAATCATCTGGAAACGAAGTGATCATGGTGGAGAGTTTAAGAATTCAAAATTTTCAAAAGTTTACTTAAAATAAGGGTATAAGCATGAATACTCTTGTCTTAGAACACTCCATCAAAATGGGATAGTGGAAAGGAGAAATCTTGCCCTACAAGAAGCGGCTAGGATTATGCTTAATGCATACTCTTGACCTAACTACTTGTGAGTGGAAGCGGTTAACACCGCTTGCTATATCCAAAATCGTGTCTTAATCAATAGGATTTTAGGTAAAACACCCTTTAAATTATGGAATGTCACAATTCCAACAATTCATTATTTTAAGATCTTTGGTTGCAAAGTTTATATTTTAAATACTAAAGATAATCTAGGGACATTTGAGTCTATGACAGATGAAGGAATTCTAATTGGATACTCATCCACTAGTAGAGGTTATAGACTATACAACAAGATGACTTAAAAGGTTGATGAATCCTCTAATATTGAATTTTATGAGTCCATTAGTACCTACCCTAAGAAATCCTCCATTGATAAAGATATCAATGACAAAAATCAAGACATTATCTAAAGACTTCAAAATTTAGCCTTAGGGAGTAATAATCAAGGGGAGGAAAAGGAGATTTCGATGGTGAAAGGAGGAAGAATGATGATAATCAAAATCAATGTGATTCACCTTCTAGAACTTTAAGAATTCATCAAAATCACCCTCTAGACCAAGTAGTAGGAGAACTTTTCCGAGTAAGGACTAGGTCCTTCTATAGAGATCCTACTAGCTATGTTGCCTTAATCTCCCAAATTGAGCCAAAACAATTAATGATGTCTTGCTCGATCCAGATTAGATATTAGCAATGCAAGAAGAGTTAACTTAATTTGAAAGAAGTCAAATATGAGACGTAGTTCTTAAGCCCAATGATAGCATAATTGTTGCTACAAGATGGGTCTTTAGGAACAAGTAAGATGATAAAGTAAAGTCACTAGAAACAAAGCTAGGCTAGTGGCTTCAAATTGAAGGATTTGATTATGATGAGACCTATGCTCCGATTGCTAGGTTAGAGTCTATTCGAATCCTATTAGAGTATGTCGCTTACATGAGTTTTAAACTCTATCAAATGGATGTAAAATCAATATTCCTAAATGAGTTCATTAAGGAAAAGGTCTATGTAGAGCAATCACCTAGGTATGAGAATGTAGATTACCCAAACAATGTTTATAGGCTTAAGAAAACCTTATGTGGGTTAAAACAAACTCCCCCGAACTTAATATGAAAGACTTTCATCTTTTTTAATCTCTAAGGACTTTAGAAGAGGCCAAGTTGACCAAATATTATTCCTAAAGTCCAAAGAAAAAGATATCTTTGTTGCTCAAGTGTATATTGATGATATCATATTTGAGTCAACAAATGATAAACTTCTCCAAGACTTCATAAAAAAAATATGAAAAATGAATTTGAGTTGAGTCTAGTTGGAGAATTGAACTTTTTTTTTAGGCTTATAAGTCAAACAAATTAGTGAAGGAACCCATGTTTGTCAAACTAAATATGTCAAAAAATCATTAAGAAATTTGGTTTAGAAAATGCTAAGATAGTGTCTACTCCTATAGGAACTAACACTGAAATAGACAATGATCTAGATGAAAAATTAATAGTCTCAAAATATTATAAGAGTATGATTGATACCTTATTATACTTAACCGCTAGTAGACCAGATGTCACACCCTAAGAGTATACCGAGTCCGAAAATCAAACCGCATCTCCCCTGTACGTGATACAATTCCCTGTTAATACAAAGCCTTTCGGCCGCCACCACACAACATAATGAAATGACACAACCAACGAACACAACCACAAAGATACAACAATGTGCACCGGTGCGACTCTACACACTAAATAAAATATGATCAAAACCAAAAGCAACATAAAAGCCAAATACAACTCCTCACATACATGACTACAATACAAAACACAGCAGCAGAACAAATACAATCTAAACTCTAAATGCTCAGTGTGAGATGAGATCAGTTGGTGGAGCTCCAAGCATCCAAGGAATCTTCTACCTGTTACCTAAGCGACAGAAAACCCAGGATCTGTGGTGGTGAGTATAAAACTCAACGGTAATATAACAGATAGTGCATGAACAACAAATATAAAGTACGAAGAGCAACAGATATACAAATGGAAATGAATAGGTATACCGAGGGAGATCAACAAGTTTATAGTCTTAAAGGAAACTACGAAACTATTAGTATGATACTAATCAGTGCATATACCAAAGTGATCAACTGTACATAACGTAATGTAAGGTACTGACATACTTGAATGGTCTGCAATGACACAACCTAAACAATATGAATAAATATACAACAATACAGCACGTACTACAGGATAGAGTAAAATTACCATTGTATTTAATACACGGTCTTGCGAACATACTACAACAAATACAACATACCTGATCCAACCTACTCAACATCAAGGTACTGGTCAAATGCATACAACCGTCCGGTCCAAGTCATACACTGATATCTCACACACAACAGTATAGATCATGCAAATAACATGCAAAATGATGTATAATCAAATGCAGCAAACATAACACAAACAAATGCAATAATACAACAAGCATATATATAGAACGTATCTATATATACTGCTCACCCTCACCCTCACCCTCACACACACACACACACACACACACACACATATATATATATATATATATATATATATATATATATATATACAAATGCCCTCACATATGACAATGCAAATGCATGGTCATACCTGCGCACCTCACTCGCTACCACGACTCCAGTGTGGCCTAGGTAGCACGATATGACAATTGTCCCAACTCAACAACAACTACTGTTCTCGAGTGGTCGAGTGGGTAGTATGAATAAGTAGCGATAAGCTAAAGAGCTTCAGGCTACACAACGAGGGTCCCTGTTGCTGGCCACTCCGATTGACACTACCCATGAGTGGTCGAGTACCACACACCCAGGACAACTACATGCAACTCCAACTACCACTGTCAATAGTGGGGCGAGTGCGACACAACAAATGCTCTGTCCTCACACCAGTTACTCCACGAGTAACATGGAAGGCAGGATGACTGACGACCCTCTTAACCACAAGGGAGACCAAGTTGCCAGCATGCATGTAAATGAAATAAATATACGACAACACATACATATGTCTACAACACACCCTCTATTCTATAGAGAGACATATACAACTGACAACAACAAAACTAGGACCTCCAGTCCATAGCGACACTCTATCAACAAATTACACATCCATATACGACTACATGATCCGTAGTAGGTATATATATACAACAACAAGGAAGATGAAACAACCATCAACTCTACCTTAAGGACATCACCCAACCCCGGATGATTAATCCTGACGACACAAGTCAAGACTACAACCATACTCAGCTACATACCCATGGTTAAGCATCTAAAGATCCACCTACTATAGCATTAGTAATTTATAACACGATGAACGATAGATAACAACCATAGTATAACTCAAAGTGCAAAGACTAAGTATCAAGCACATGATTAAATAAGAGTGGAGTCAAGGTAAAGATATTGTCAACATAAATATCATGCACCAAAATCAATACACTACCTGACCAAGATAGATATTACCCACCTGATTCACAGAGCATCAAAAAATCTATATGTCCAAAAAGGCCATCTTGAATCTAGGTCTTGCATATAACACAGAATACATTTTAGTTCTATCGTATATCGAATGATCAAATTGAATCTCACTTCGATTTCATAGCCCAAACCACTAAACAACTATTAACAAAAGTCTCATTCACCCAACGTAATGCCCGTTATATCACCATGTTTATACTCCTTGGGCCCAATAACACTCACAATCGATAACTAGAATCCAAATCTGTATTACAATAATCACTGATTAATCATTACACAATTAACAACCCCATAATTATTGGCCACCAGTCCAATAAATCCATAATAAATCTAGTCTCCATTAACCACTGGAAATCACATATTTTACCTGATTAAACATACCCAATTGATCTTGCTTAAAGAGAAACCAATCTTCCTCTTGGCAACGACGATGCAACCCCAATCCTACAGAAATCAAATAACTGTGAAATAAGAAGCTCTCCCCCTTGAACCCTAGCTTGACTCATGAAACATCAAAATTCTAAATCAAAAATACTCACCGAAATGCAAGACCACCAGCTCGGAAAATCACCGCAGAACAGCAAATCTTAGCTGTTAGCAGATACGATGGGCAGCAACCAAGTAGAGCTGTGTGCGTTGAAGAATCTATCCGGCAACTAGAAGTGCAGCTAATGGTCGAATCGATCTAAGCATGAGATACAGAAATGCTGAATGAGTCGACACAGCCCACCACTCTCCGACACTGTGGATACACGCGAATGCAGGGAGTAGGCGGGGACGATGATCTGGCACAGGGAAAGGAAGAGACCGTCGGCGGATCAAGCGAGGACCGGTGGGTCAGTGACATCGCGGGAAGGGAGTAGCACCATAGTCGACCTGTGGTCACGCATCGCTTCGGCGGAGCATCGCCTCGACAGCGTCGAACGCTGCCCTTCGGCTGGCCATCGGCGGCGTTACACGCAGCATCGAGAGCTTGGAAATGGGGAAGAAAACGATCGAGAGCTTGGAAGAAAACAAGCGACGGCGATAGGAAATGGGGAAGAAGAAGTCACGATGAGAAGAGAAGGGAAAGGACCGGGAGAAAGTAGGAAGGCTGCGGGGAAAAAGAAAGAAAACAACGAGAGAGAAATTAAAAAGCTTAACCTAAGATTTGATATTTATATCGCTTAGGTTAATTTAACTCATTAACTCTCTAAATAGATTTTAATAAAGTCTATTCACTTTATTCTCAAAAATATTCATAAGACTTCCATTTAATTTCAGATTTTTTTTTAAATTCTTAGAAAATTCTACAAGACATATTCCTTAATTAACTAGTGTTATTTTATTTTTCCGGTATCTTAAATTCTCTCCCACTAATAAAAATTTGGTCTCCAAATTTTCAACTCAAGTATGATGAGTAAGCAATGCTACACTGCTCAACTCAAGTACCTGAAGAAGAAATCACACACCTCAAGTATCTAAGTGGGGTACTGATAGTCTCTAAAATCTATCACGCATGCTTTCAACAGCCCTTCTAAAGTATGAATAATACTTTCATATCGACCTCCTATCAAAAGGTAAATAATCGTATCCGAGTGGGACTCTATATCCATGACTTGTTGGAGATTTTTTCAGAGTCGTGAAGTGAACCGTGAATCCCTATTAGATATGATATTCAAGGATACCCCATAAAATGTGAAAATCTCCTTGCAATATAAATCTATCAAGCGATCCATCAAATTCATCTTACGGATCGAAAGAAAATGAACAGACTTAGCTAATCGATCATCGATTAGCCCAAATCGCATCAAGTCCTTTCCGAATTCTAGATACTCTCCCAACATCGTCCATCGTACTAGGCTACCACTTCCATCTCAGTACACAACCTTGCTGATCACTAGTATTCCACCTTTACTAGTTCACACACCAACACCCAGCTACATACTCAACCACGTCTTATATGTATCATTCCACCAACAAGAACATTTCAGAACTCGCTATTTTCGAATACACTCCAAATACACCACCAATCTCGAATGATGAGTCTCTGTAGCAACTCTTCCTGAAACTGAAATAACTCTGGGTCATGGTCTTCCTTGAAGATGAAGAATCTTTCTATCATCACAATAGAGATCTGTCTGTTGTCCTGAATCAAAAGTAACTCTTCCTAAATTCGAATACAATTCTGTAATCCACTATTCTCCTTAGAGATGAAGAATTATTTCCTCACAAGAAAAAAAATCAATCTACTATCCCAAAATCCACTCTACCACATAGAAACTGGAAGTGACTGGGAGACTATAATAACCACTCTCCCTAGTTGCAACTATCTGTGTTCCAGCAACTTTATAGTAGCTACCCAGTAGCTAGCCAACACTCCATGAGCACTCCAACTCCAGACATCTACAACCCCTCAGCTGTCGTAAGCATAAGATACGTCCCATTCAACTGTATCGGAATCGCTCTGATCCCTGTAATGATGCATCCGCGTACAGTATCCTTCCATCAACCCCGGAAGGATTAACTAATACTCGTGCAAAAGTTAGTCAACGTCTATGTCATGAAACCTAGTTTCGCCAGCTTTCGACCAAGTGAATCCCACCACCTTCTTGGTCAAACAAGCCAGTGGTATAATAACGCTAGAGCATCCTATTCACATCTACGGTAATAACTAAATCCATACAAGGAAACCACCATCTATGATGGCCGAGTGCACAACTCCAATTACCACCATCAACAGTGGCCAAGTTACGCAACTCCAACAACCACAAACTAATCCAACTGCTTCCAGGATACTCAATTCCTCAAGTTCATTGACGACTAAATCGTCAATAAGTCTAAAACATTATCAATAGCTCATAAAATTCATACCAAGTATGAAATATCGTCTCCTACACACATGCATCCTTTTTATTCTAAACTGGTGATATCACAATCATCACACCGACAACGATAACTGTATGACGTCAAGTCACTACAATATCAATACTTCAATCATAAACCAACCCTAGAGTATACACAAGTGTCCTTACCAGATCTTCTCGAGAAGAAATACTGGGACAGTTAAATATCTCATCCAACACCTCCTATAATTGTCACTTACGTTCTTCCAATTCCCATAGTGTATAGCAACATTGATACCAATAAAATTATCTCCTAGTAAAGGTCTTCAATATCAAAACTACTTCCGAAATCACCCCTATCGTATATTCCACTTGCCTATGCAGTGGCAAGCCTGGGAGTTCATTGAAACTACAACCGAATACTCTCGGATTATACGCACATCCAAGAGACATAGCATACCATTATTTCAGCAATTTAACTATCCGTAAGAATATGTCCACAGTAAAGGTATGTCTATCAAAATCTAAGGGCATTCCTTGACTTCTTGGTCGTTGGTCAACATCTCACCTAACGATAGAGATAACCTCGACCCCCAAGTCGATATATAGGAACCCTTCTAATCCAAACTAAGAATGTTCCAGACAAAGATACCTATAAACTACCAATATCTCTCACTATATCCACGAATAGGATAAACTAAAGTAATACCCTAATTAATCAATCCTTCAGTCCACTACATCTCCTCTCGAGCAAAGATGTAAACCCATCCAACTTCTATTCTTGATGGCTAAGTTCCGATAGATGCAAAAGAACTATCATGGAGGAATTGAACTCAACTGCTGAAATTGAAATGCAAACTACAAGGACTGCAATAGAGGTGGTAAACACTGCTGTACTGGTAGATAGTACACCACCGATTGTAAAATACTGAATAACTACAAACATCGTAGCACACTCCAACTCTGCAAATACTACAGATGTGCCTGAGGTGATGACAGTTGTTATTGACGGGACGCTTGAGTCTTCTAAGATGTCTTCTACTGATCCTGCTGAACAAATTGCTTCCTCTGGAGGGAAGTATCAAAGAACCCCAACTATGTCTGAAGTAGTAGATCACTGCTGGTGTTATAACCCAATCTTCTATGATGATCTCTGCTGTCGAGATTGTACATCATCCTCTTGAAACAACATCAATAGTCTTCAACTGAGTCTTCAAAGTACACCTTCACATCATATGTACTGATTGTTTACTGTAGCAATAGATGAACTGATCTAACGGATAATCCGACTCTGCGTGTCTTCGTGATCCGCACTGCACACATAATCCAGAGTCTTTCCTCTCATTTCGCATATGTGCACGAGAACATCCTGATGATCTGCGGCTGATCTTCTATGATAGGAAAAACTTTTCAATAGTAGCTCATGGACCATGACTCTAATCTTGCTCCTTTTGTCCAACATTCGGAGACTTCCGATTCCAATATTTGACTTGCAATGTCAACTTATCGACCTCCAACTCTTACAACACTTGTACGGAGTCATTTCTAAACTCATGACTCGATCCAATGTCTACTGGTAGGATCTAATAGAAGATTCAAACATCCCGATCAAAATGTAAGCCAATAAACCCTGGGTGGCTTAAAACATCCATTTACACTCTTGAGCTATTAGGTGGGCGTAAACTCTGCAAGTCTAACGACTCTGCATGGTATTTCCATTACCGACGATCACCCTACTTGAAGCTCAAGAATTCCCTAACAATGAGTCAAAGAAAGTGACGTGGGGAAATACTCTCTCACAACATCACTAAATCGTGATCAAGTGATATGTTATTCCCGAAGGTTATTTCCTATATCTTCCACCAAGTACCGATTTGATCCCGATAATGGTATACAGCTAACTCTACTTTCTCTGTATAACATGAGTTAAGTACTCAAAAGTACCTTCAAAATTATACAACCCAGCACGAACAACTCAGGGATCAAAATCCCTATGAAACATCTTACACTAATCCTTTAATATCTGCATTAATAATAGTATACTCGTTTGTCCATTACCCCACGGGTAATGATCTGACTAGCATAAATAGGTGAAAATCCCTAAGACTGTACTATTTGATCTCCATAAGAAAATGTGACTACCTGACCCTGCTTTCCGACTCGGTATCAGTCGACTCACAAAGGTAATTCACCTTTTCGATAGCAGACACATGTCTAATAATCTCAACATTTCATTCCCATGGTCAACTCAAACCATGGTTACGAATAATGACTAACACACTATATGTCATGCACTGTTATAAGCAACTAAATGCATAGCCAACAAAAGATATGAGATAACAATTAGCATACCTTATCCCTTGCAGCTCGAAGATGTCCCGCAACAGTTAGATCCCAAAACTCACAAAACCAAAACCGAGTAAAGCAAAACTCAATGTCTGAACGAAATAAAATCCGAAAGTGGACTCGCAACCTAGGGCTCTGATACCAATAAAATTGTCACGCCCCGAGAGTATGCTGAGCCCAAAAATCGGACAGCATCTCCCCTGTATGTGATACAATTCCCTATTAATATAAAAGCCTTTCGGCCACCACCATACAACCAACGAACACAACCACAAAGATACAATAATGCACACCAGTGCAACTCTACACACTAAAGAAAATATGATCAAAACCAAAAGCAACATAAAAGCCAAATACAACTCCTCACATACATGACTATAATACAAAACACAGCAGCAGAACAAATACAATCTAAACTCCAAATGCTCGGTGTGAGATGGGATCAGCTGGCGGAGCTCCAAGCATCCAAGGAATCTTCTGCCTGTTACCTGGGCGACAGGAAACTCAGGGTCTGTGGTGGTGAGTATAAAACTCAGCGGTAATATAACAGATAGTGCATGAACAACAAATATAAAGTACGAAGAGAAACAGGTATACAAATGGAAATGAATAGGTATACCGAGAGAGATCAACAAGTTTACAGTCTTAAAGGAAACTACGAAACTATCAGTATGATACTAATCAGTGCATATACTAAATTGATTAACTGTACATAACGTAATGTAAGGTACTGACATACCTGAATGGTCTGCAATGACACAACCTAAACAATATGAATAAATACACAACAATACAACACGTACGACAGGATAGAGTAAAACTACCACTGTATTTAATACACAGTCTTGCGAACATACTACAACAAATACAACAACATACCTGATCCAACCTACTCAACATCAAGGTATTGGTCAAATGCATACAACCGTCCGATCCAAGTCATACACTGGTATCCCACACATAGCAATATAGATCATGTAAAAACATGCAAGATGATGTACAATCAAATCCAACAAACATAGCACAAACAAATGCAACAATACAACAATCATATATATAGACCGTATCTATATACACTGCTCACACTCACACACATATATATATACATAAATATATGTATATTATATATATACAAATGCCCTCACACATAACAATGCAAATGCATGGTCATGCCTGCGCACCCCACTCGCTACCACGACCCCAGTGTGGCCTAGGTGGCACGACATGACAACTGTCTCAACTCAATAACAACCACTACTCTCAAGTGGCTGAGTGAGCAATATGAATAAGTAGCGATAAACTAAAGAGCTTCAGGCTACACAATGGGGGTCCCTGCTGTTGGCCACTTTGACTGACATTACCCATGAGTGGTCGAGTGGCACATACCCAGGATAACTACATGCAACTCCAACTACCACTACCAATAGTGGGGCGAGTGTGGCACAACAAATGTTCTGCCCTCACACTAGTTACTCCTCCACGAGTAACCTGGGAGGCAGAATAACTGACGACCCTCTCAACCATAAGGGAGACCAAGTCGTCAGTATGCATGTAAATGAAATGAATGCACGACAGCACATACATATGTCTACAATACACTCTCTATTCTATAGAGAGACATATACAATTGACAACAACAAAGCTAGGACCTCCAGTCCATAGCGACACTCTATCGACAAATCACACGTCCATACACGACTACATGATCCGTAGTAGGTATATATATACAACAACAAGGAAGATAAAACAACCATCAACTCTACCTTAAGGACATCACCCAACCCTGGATGATTAATCCTGATGACACAAGTCAAAACTACAACCATACTCACCTACATACCCATGATTAAGCATCTAAAGATCCACCTACCATAACATTGGTAATTTATAACAGATGAACGATAGATAACAACCACAGTATAACTCAAAGTGCAAAGACTAAGTATCAAGCACATGATTAAATAAGAGTGGAGTCAAGGTAAAGGTATTGTCAACATAAATGTCATGCACCAGAATCAATAAACTACTTGGCCAAGGTAGGTATGACCTACCTGATTCACATAGCATCAAAAAATCTACATGTCCAAAATGGCCGTCTTGAATCTAGGTCCTGCATATAACACAGAATACATTTTAGTTTTATCGTATATTGAATGATCAAATTGAATCTCGCTTCGATTTCATACCCCAAACCACTAAACAACTATTAACAAAAGTCTCATTCACCCATCCTACATAATGGCCATTATATCACCATGTTTATACTCACTGGGCCCAATAACACCCACACAATACGATAACTAGAATCCAAATATGTATTACACGAATTACTGATTAATTACTACACAATTAACAACCTCATAATTATTGGCCACCCGTGTTGGTGCAACAATGCTCCAAGCATTTATATGTTTTGATGTTTGGATAATCATCTAAGTTAGGCAATGTTTTGTGATCTAATTGCAAATATGTTTAAGTGACAGGGAACGGACTTGGAAGCATAAGACCAAGCTTGTAGTCTTGGCAGCGTAAAGTCCAAGTGAACCTTGGCAAAGGAAGTCCAAGTATGATCTTGGCAACAAGGAAGTCCAAGGGATGGACTTGGCAGCGTAAGACCAAGCCTGTAGTCTTGGCAGCATAAAGTCCAAGTGAACCTTGGCAAAGGAAGTCCAAAGTAAGGTCTTGACAGCATAAGTCCAAGCTTGTAGTCTTGACGGCGTAAAGTCCAAGCATTTGGCAACCCAAGACATGACGAAACCGAAGGAGGCTCTTGGAAGCAAAGCGCAAAGGATGAACAAGTTGCGGACTCGGATGGATCCTAGAGGCGCAAGGCTTAATGAGGAGCTAGAAGGTTGAGTCTAGGTCTAGGGTGTAAAATCAAGTGTGAATTACTCATACTTGATGAGTATCAGTCGATTAATACGATGTATCAGTCGACCGGTCGCCGTAGTCGGTGGAAACCTAGCCATCATCATTGCCTTCGCCGATCGGCGATTTGCGATCGATCGCTGCTTCGTCAGCAGCGATCGATCAAGGAGAAAATCGCGCACGCGTCTCACTCATTCGCGCCTTGATCACTCGATCGATCACTCCATCGATCGATCGATGGAGGGATCACGGTCGATCACCGCGTTGAAATTGCGGCTACGAATCTCCGCGGAGATCTCAGGTCAGAAGTCGTTGGCTTCGGGGGCAGTCAACTGATGGCAAGCATCAGTCGACTGATCGAGGCCCAACGGAAAAAACATCCCCTCTTCTATAAAAAGGGGCCTTGGGGAGCTTGGTGAAACTAGTGCTCTCATTCCTAACTACACCCTCGTGCTCACCAAGCTTTCCAAATGTTTTAGTGATTCAAAACCTCCTCTTCTCTTGTTCTTAATCATCCATCATTGTAAAGAAGAGGAGAGCATTGTAAGAAAGGTTTCTCCACCTTGGTTCATCCAAAAGAGAATATAGTGAAGCTTGGCTAGGACTAATCCACCTTATGGATTGCCGTGGAGTAGGAGCGTCATCTCCGAACCACGTACATCGGGTGTTAGCGTTTGGTTTCTTATTTCTTATTCGTATTCGTTTTCATATTTGTATTGCTTCCACTAACTTACTTGTAGAAACGAAGAAAGGCTAATCACCCCCCTCTAGCCGTTACAAGGGTCCTAACAAGTGGTATCAGAGCCCGGATAGCTTGGAAGATCTCACCATCAACCAAGGCATCAATGGCTCTTCAAGAGGGATATAGCACCGCCAAGCCACCACTCTTCTATAGGAGTCACTTTGCATATTGGAAAGGTAGGATGAAGTATTATCTAATGAGCAATATTGAAATTTGGCATAGTGTTGTAGATGGCTTTGAGGAACCGGTGGATGAACAAGGAAACCCTATTCCAAGCAAGGATTGGACAAGGGAAATGAATAGGCGATTCGAGTCAAATGCAAAGGCGGTACTCACCATTCAATGCGGTATTACCATGGAGCAACTCAACAAGGTGGGGCCTTTCGAATCCGCCAAGGAGCTATGGGAAAAGCTCATTGAGCTAAATGAAGGTTCCAAGGAGTCAAAGAGGGCCAAGAAGGACCTACTAATTGGACAACTTCAAGCCTTCCAAATGAAGATGCATGAAACCGTAAGTCAAATGCATGGAAGGTTCAAGGAGATTGTGAACGGACTCCACATCATAGGTAAGCGAGTTGACAACCGGGACTTGGTAAGGTATATTCTTCAAGCATTTCCTAGAAATTCTTTATGGACTTCTATAGTTGATGCCATTAAGGTAGCTAGGGATCTTTCTCAAATTAAAATTGATGAATTGTTTTGTGAGTTTGAATTACATGAGCAAACTAACATGTCCTCTAAGGAAAAGGGTTTAGCTCTATTTGTTGAAAAGAAGGAAAAGAAGAAGAAGGAAAGAAAAGAAGCATCATCATCATCCGAATCGGAGCATGATTCAAGTAGTGATGAAGACTCGTCTAGTGATATAGCAAATTTCGTCAAGAAGCTCTATAGGAAATCAAAGGAGTTCAAGAGTAGAGAAGCAAGGAAGGGGTCTCATTCTTCAAAAGGTAAGTTTAGTGGTAATTCAAGTTTCAATAATAATGTGATTTGCCATGCTTGCAATAAGAAGGGGCACATAAAGCCAAATTGCCCGGAGCTAAAGAAGAAGGAGGAAAAAGAAAAGAAAAAGAAGGACAAGAAGGAGAAGGAGAAGAAGGAGGCCATGGTGGCTCAAACCACATGGGACACACCAAGTGTTGAGGACTCCTCCTTCGATGATGAACTTTGCCACATCACACACCATGTGACACTCATGGCCCTAGGAGATGACTCTGGTACATCAAGCCAAGAAGACTCCTCAAGTGATGAATCGTCATCTAGTGACGATGAGGTAATGAACTCTCCTAAAGTTAAGCTTCTTTATCAATCAATTGCTTATCTTAAAGAGGCTCTAGATAAGTCTAGATCTAAGGTTAAGAGCATGAAGGTAGAACTAAAGGCAATTAGGAATGAAAAACCTTCACATATCGATCCTTGCATGCTTAAGGAAGAGAATGACAAACTTAAGGATGAGGTTGTTGAGCTAAAAGCATGTTTAGAAAAATTTTCAAATGGCTCAAAATGTCTTGATATGATCCTTAGTCGACAAAGAGTCGTTTACAACAAGGCCGGTTTAGGATATAAGCCAAAAGAAAAAGAAGTTGCTTATATTTCATTAATTAATAGGAGAGCAACCATTAAGGGAAAGGTTAAGAAAGCATGGGTACCTAAGAAGCTTTTACTTAATGTTACTGGTCCAAATGTTTGGGTACCAAAAGCTTGTGTTTTTCATGTGATTTAGGTAGGAGAGCAAGGTATGTGGATTGTGGATAGCGGTTGCTCAACACATATGACCGGGGATGTGAGCAAGTTCTCCACAATTAAGTATGTGAAGAAGGGAGCGGTGTCCTTTGGGAATAGTGGAAAACTCAAGATATTAGGTAGAGGTACAATTGAGGTATCCCCTAAAATTGTCATTCACAAAGTCTTACTAGTTGAAAATATGAAATTTAATTTATTAAGTGTTAGTCAACTTTGTGATGCAAACTATCATGTCTCGTTTGAATCCTCTAAATGCATGATTAGGCACAAGGAATTAAATGATTGTATGTTAGTTGGATATAGGAAATCAAACATGTATTATGTTGATCTTTCATATGCTTCTAACATTTCTACTAAGTGTCTTGTTGCAAAAGAAGAGGAAAGTTGGCTATGGCATAGGAGATTGGGGCACATCAACATGAAAAACATAGTCAAGGTAGCCAAGATGGAGTTGGTCAAAGGGCTACCAAAGATCAAGTATGTCAAGAACAAAATGTGTGATGCTTGCCAAGAAGGAAAACAAACAAAGACATCACACAAAGGTAAAACCCTAACTAGTACATCTTTACCATTGGAATTATTGCATCTTGATTTATTTGATTGCCATAGTACTCCATCTTTAAATGGTAACAAATATTGTTTGGTTATAGTAGATGATTTTTCTAGGTATACTTGGGTTTATTTTATGAAACATAAGGATGATACCTTAGAAATAATCATAGGATTTAGTAAAAGGGTTGAAAATGAAAAGAGTCTCAAAATCAATCGGATCCGTAGTGATCATGGTGGTGAATTTGAGAATTCAAAATTTTCACAATTTTGTTTAGAGCAAGGGTACAAGCATGAGTTCTCTTGTCCTAGAACACCCCAATAAAATGGGATGGTGGAAAGGAGAAATCGTGCCCTACAAGAGGTGGCTAGGGCTATGCTTAATGCATATTCTCTACCTAGCTACTTGTGGGCGGAAGCGGTTAATACCGCTTGCTATATCCAAAATAGGGTTCAAATTCATAGGTTTTTAGGAAAAACACCATTTGAATTATGGAATGGGACTATTCCCATAATTCATTATTTCAAAGTCTTTGGATGTAAGGTTTATATTTTAAACACCAAAGATAACTTAGGAAAGTTTGAATCGAAAGCGGATGAGGGAATCCTAGTTGGATACTCATCTACAAGTAGAGGATATAGAGTCTACAATAAGAGAACCCAAGGGATTGAGGAATCTTCTAATGTTCAATTTGATGAAACCACTAGTACCTACATTAGAAAGTCCTCCATTGATAAGGATATTAATGACAATAATCAAGACATTACCCAAAAACTTCAAAATTTGACCATTAGGGGTAATGATCAAGGGGGAGGAAGAGGAGATTTCGATGATGAAAGGAGGGTAGAAGATAATAATGATCAACTTGAAACCCCTTCTAGAACCCTAAGAGTTCATCAAGATCATCCACTTGACCAAGTAGTAGGAGATCTATCTCAAGGAGTAAGAACTAGGTCATTTCATAGACCTCCTACTAGTCAAGTAGCTCTCATTTCACAAATTGAGCCCAAATCGATTAATGATGCATTACATGATCCGGATTGGATTTTGGCAATGCAAGATGAATTGGCCCAATTTGAGAGGAGTCAAGTATGGGAGTTAGTACCTAGACCCAATGATAGCACCATAATTACCACAAGATGGGTCTTTAGGAATAAGCTAGATGACCAAGGAAATATCACTAGAAATAAGGCTAGGTTGGTTGCTAGAGGATTTAGTCAAGTTGAGGGGCTTGACTATGATGAGACTTATGCCCCGGTTGCTAGGTTAGAATCTATTAGAATTCTCTTAGGATATGCTTCTTATATGGAATTTAAACTTTACCAAATGGATGTTAAATCGGCATTCTTAAATGGTTATATTAAGGAGGAAGTATATGTAGAGCAACCACCCGGATTTGAGAACATAGATTATCCAAACCATGTATGTTTGCTTAGGAAAGCACTATATGGGTTAAAACAAGCTCTCCGGGCATGGTATGAAAGATTGTCATCTTTCTTAATTTCTAAGGATTTTAGAAGAGGCCAAGTAGATCAAACTTTGTTTATAAAGTCAACATTAAAGGATATATTCATAGCTCAAGTATACGTTGATGACATCATTTTTGGGTCAACAAATGATGATCTTCTTCAAGACTTTATAAAAAATATGGAAAATGAATTTGAAATGAGTTTAGTTGGAGAGCTTACCTTTTTCCTAGGTTTACAAGTCAAACAAACCAATGAAGGTATTCATATTTATCAAACCAAATATGCAAATGAAATGATCAAGAAATTTGGTTTAGAGAATGCCAAAATTGTAACCACTCCTATGACCACTAGCACTAGAATAGATAGTGATCATGAAGGAAAATCAATTGATCTTAAACTTTATAGGAGTATGATTGGTAGCCTACTATATCTAACCGCTAGTAGACCCGATATCTTATTTGCGGTAGGTATATGTGCTAGATACCAATTTTGTGCCAAAGAATCACATTTAGTAGCCGTTAAGAGAATTTTAAGATATATTAAAGGCACCCTAAATGTAGGACTTTGGTATCCTAGGACTAGGTCCTTTGAGTTGCTTGGCTTTACCGATTCCGATTATGCCGGATGCAAATTGGATAGGAAGAGTACTAGTGGTGGATGTCAATTTCTTGGGTCCTCCCTAGTTAGTTGGAGTAGTAGAAAGCAACATTGTGTTGCTTTATCAACCACCGAAGCCGAATATGTGGCTATGGGTGGTTGTGTAGCTCAATTACTTTGGATGAGACATACTCTTGTGGACTATGAGCTACACTACTCTAACATTAAAGTTTATTGTGATAATTTGAGTACCATCAACTTGACCAAAAATCCGGTACATCACTCTAGGACCAAACACATTGAAGTGAAACATCACTTCATAAGAGATCATGTGGCAAGAGGGGACATTGAACTTAATTATGTAGAATCTAAGTCTAACCTTGCCGATATCTTCACCAAAGCTCTTCCCGAAACCGAATTTTCATCATTAAGGAGAGAGCTTGGTATGTGCTTTGTAGAGTAAAATTCTAGGTTTGCATGATCCCATGTTTATATGTTAGCTTTATACCTTGATACATCTCACAAAAAGCCTTAAGAAATCTTGATTTTTGTATTGAGACACTTAGAAACATGTGAGATGATAGGAAAGGTGTACTTGGCTCAACATGCTTGTTATGATGCATTACTATGAGCTAATGACACACCTAGAGACATGAATACCTCATGGACCAATGATTGGGAAGGCTTGTATTCAAGTAATGAATACATAGCTCTAAGAACATGGTTGGAAATTCTAAATATTATATTTTTTAAACTATGTTCAGCATATTTTGAAAAACAGTTTACAAGTGGAACACAAAAGTGATACAAAGTTTGCAAAATCTTTAGAACTTTTGTTAGGTTCTAAATTTGTGTCAATATTGAAATCTGAAAAACATATATTTTTAAAACTATTTTTCCTTAATAAAGTATGATCTCAAAAATATGTACACAAAATTTCGTGATTTTTCGAGGTTTCTAGAATTTCTAACGCATTTCTGAAGTTGGGCTGAAAAGGCTGAAATTTCGATTTCAGTGTAGCGATCAATGAATCGTTCGTAAACCAATGATCGATACATAATTTTTCTGATATTTAGTGTATCGTTGATGTCCTAAAACTATAGTATGATAATATTGCGTATACACAAAGTTTTAGAATTTAATCTGATGTTTTAGGGGGAGTTTCATAAATTATATCTTTTTCATCCCCAAAATCCATTGTTGGTGCAAAGTTAGGACTTAATTTTTGAATTTTTGTTATGCTTTGCTTCAAATATTGTTTACACATTATAAAACATATCTTGGATTAAGGGGGAGCTTAATTTCAATCTTATACCTTAGTCCAAGATCCAACACATTAATTCTTTCATCCTTCTCTTTTTGATGTATGTCAAAGGGGGAGAAGGAGTGTTTAAGTTATAATTGAAAATATGATTATGTGTGTATTGTTAAAGACCTAACTTAAATGATTGCCAAATATCAAAAAAGGGGAGATTGTTGGTGCAACAATGCTCCAAGCATTTATATGTTTTGATGTTTGGATAATCATCTAAGTTAGGCAATGTTTTGTGATCTAATTGCAAATATGTTTAAGTGACAGGGAAATCCAAGGATGAAGCCTTGGTAAAAGAGAAGTCTGGCATGATCTTGGCAAGGAAGTCCAAGGGATGGACTTGGCAAAGATAAGACCAAGCTTGTAGTCTTGGCAACAGAAAGTCCAAGTGAACTCGCAAAGGAAGTCCAAGTACGATCTTGGCAAAGGAAGTCCAAGGGATGGACTTGGCCAGAAGACCAAGCTTGTAGTCTGGCAGATAAAGTCCAAGTGAACCTTGGCAAAGGAAGTCCAAAGTAAGGTCTTGGCAAAGATAAGTCCAAGTCAGTCTCGTAGAAAGTCCAAGCATTTGGCAACCCAAGACATGACGAAACCAAGGAGGCTCTGGAAGCAAAGCGCAAAGGATGAACAAGTCGCGACTGATGGATCCCGGAGGCGCAAGGCTTAATGAGGAGCCAAGGTTGAGTCTAGGTCTAGGGTGTAAAATCAAGTGTGAATTACTCATACTTGATGAGTATCAGTCGATTGATATGATGTATCACCAACCGGTCAGCGCTCGACCGAGCCGGTGAGTGAACCTCGCCATCGATCACCGAAGGCGGCGCGTCGATCGATGATCAAGGAGAAAATCAGCACGTAATGCGCGCCTCACTCGACCGCTACCTTGATCACTGATCCGATCACCATCACCGATCCGATGGAGGGATCACCGACTAATCACCCGCCGCTGGAAATTACGGCCACGAATCTCCGCGGAGATTGGTCGGGTCGTTGTTGCGGCAATGACTAATGGCAAGCATCAGTCGACTGATCGAGGCCCAAAGGGAAAAATAGCCCCTCTTCTATAAAAAGGGGCCTTGGGGAGCTTGGTGAAGCTAGTGCTCTCATTCCTAACTACACCCTCGTGCTCACCAAGCTTTCCAAGTGTTTTAGTGATTCAAAACCTCCTCTTCTCTTGTTCTTAATCATCCATCATTGTAAAGAAGAGGAGAGCATTGTAAGAAAGGTTTCTCGACCTTGGTTCATCCAAAGAAGAATATAGTGAAGCTTGGCTAGGACTAATCCACCTTACGGATTGCCATGGAGTAGGAGCGTCATCTCCGAACCACGTACATCGAGTGTTAGTGTTTGGTTTCTTATTTCTTATTCGTATTCGTTTTCATATTTGTATTGCTTCCGCTAACTTACTTGTAGAAATGAAGAAAGGCTAATCACCCCTCCCCCTCTAGCCGTTACAAGGGTTCTAACAACCCGTCCAATAAATCCATAATAAATCTAGTCTCCATTAACCACTGGAAATCACATATTTTACCTGGTTAAACATACCTAATTGATCTTTCTTAAAGAGAAACCAATCTTCTCTTCGCAACGACGATGCAACCCCAATCCTACAAAAATCAAATAACTATGAAATAATAAGCTCTCCCCCTTGAACCCTAGCTTGACTTATGAAACATCAAAATTCTAAATCAAAAATACTCACCGAAATGCAAGACCACCAGCTCGAAAAATCACCATATAACAGCAAATCTTAGCTGTTAGCAGATACGATGGGCAACAACCAAGCAGAGCTGTGCGCGTTGAAGAATCTATCTGGCAACTAGAAGTGCAGCTAATGGTCGAATCGATCTGAGCATGAGATACAAAAATGTTGAATGAGTCGACACAACCCACCACTCTCCAGCACTATGGATACACGCGAATGCAGGGAGTAGGCGGAGACGATGATCTGGCATAGGGAAAAGAAGAGACCATCGGCGGATCAAGCGAGGACCAGTGGGTCAGTGACATCGCGGGAAGGGGGTAGCACCATAGTCGACCTGTGGTCACGCATCGCTCCGACAGAGCATCGTGTCGCTGCCCTTTGGCTGGCCATTGGCGGCGTTACACACAACAATAACTGCTTGGCAACGGCATCACGAGGAGGTACAATCGGTGCTCATTGTGGCACATGATCGGGAGCTTGGAAGAAAATGAGCGACGACGATAGGGAATGGGGAAGAAGAAGTCGCGGCGAGAAGAGAAGGCAAAGGACCGGGAGAAAGTAGGAAGGTTATGGGGAAAAGAAAGAAAACAACGAGAGAAAAATTAAAAAGCTTAACCTAAGTTTTGATATTTATATCACTTAGGTTAATTTAACTCATTAACCCTCTAGACAGGCTTTAATAAAGCCTATTCTCTTTATCCCCAAAAATATCCATAAGACTTCCATTTAATTTCAGAATTTTTTTTTAAATTCCTAGAAAATTCTACAAGACATATTCCTTAGTTAACCGGTGTTATTTTATTTTCCCGGTATCATACACCAGATATATTATTTACAGTAGGTATGTGTGTAAGATATCAATCTTGTGCCAAAGTGTCCCATTTAGTAGCAACCAAAAGAATTTTAAGATATATCAAGGGAACTTTTAATGTAGGTCTATGGTACCCTAAGACTCAAACTTTTAATTTGATTAGGTACACCAATTATAATTATGTGGGTTGCAAATTAGATCGGAAAAGCACTAGTGGCGGATGTCAATTTCTTGGATCTTTCCTACTAAATTGGAGAAGTAGAAAGCAACCTTGTGTTGCTTTGTCTACAACCGAGGCCAAGTATGTGGTCATGGGTGATTGTGTGGCTTAATTGCTTTGGATGAGACCTACTCTAGATAATTATGAGCTACACTACTCCAACATTAAAGTTTATTGTGATAATGTGAGTACCATCAATTTGACCAAAAATTTGGTACATAACTTTAGGAAAAAGCACATTGAAGTGAAGCATCACTTCATTAGAGATCATATGACAAGAGGGGATATTGAACTTAATTATATTAAATCTAGGTCCAACCATGCCAACATTTTCACCAAGGTTCTCTCCGAAGCAGAATTTACATCACTTAAGAGATATCTTGGAATGTGCTTTGTAGAATAGTTGGTATAGATTTGCATGATCCCATAGCAAAAATCTAGGATTATACCTTAATACATCTCACAAAATACCTAAGTAACATTGTTTTTGTATTTAGCCACTTAGACACCATGTGAGATATTAGGAAGATGCATTTAGTTTATCATGCTTGTTATGATGCATTACTTTGGACCAAAATGGCATCTAGAGATATGAATCTTTTATTGGACCAATCATTGGGAAGGCTTGTGTACAATCAATGTGCACATAGCCCATAGAATATGGTTAGAAATGTCAAATAAAAACATTTTTAAATTGTGTTTATCATCTCTTGAAAAACAATCTTTGATAAGCCAAGCAAGATTGATAAAAAAGTTGTGAAAAATAGTGAAGTTTTTATTGGTTTCCAAGTTTGTATCAATCTGAAAATCTAGGGAGTGTTAGTGCAATCAACCCAGATCACGATTGACTAGACTCGAGTTTAAATCAAGTAGTGATTTGATGTTAGTGTTTTGATGTTTGACATTGATGTTTGACAATGAGTTGACTATTGTGTAGAGGATTCGTTGACCGCTAGAGGGGGGGAATAGCTCGTTTCGATACTCGATGGAATTTGTTCCGTGTTCATCTACAAAGCTCGTTAGCGTAGTGGAAATAGAAATAATAGCAATAACGAAAGCGAAGGCAAACACAAATACACCAATACACAAGTATGTAACGTGGTTCGGAACTGAATGATTCCTACTCCACGGATCGAGCTCTAAAGAGCTCTAGTGATGCACACGCAACCACTAATCACAAATAACTCCTTCTCGGAATAATCCAGAGGTGGAGAAATCTCATACAAATATTCTTACAACAATAATAATAAAATACAAGCAATTACAATAAAGAAATGCACTACAAGTAAAGGAAAAAACACTTTATAATTGCCTTTGGATTGCTTGCTTTTGGTTGCTTGAAGAATAACCTTGGAGACCCTGATTTGCAGCAACAAATCGCCCCAAAGTAGCTCAAGAACCGATTCCAAAATCCTCCTCCACGAGCTTCCTTTATAGCTGCTGCCTAGGCTAGATTTCGCCTATCAGTCGACTGATCGAGACCATCAGTCGACTGATGACACTGTTGATGTGAGACAATGGTGCAATCTACGCTGGAAAAATCCAACAGATAGGACATCAGTCGACTGATCATGTCCATCAGTCGATTGATCGAGCCTTCACTCGACTGCTAACCCCAATAGTCGAGTCAGACTCCATTCTGTGCCCGAAATACCGAGCACCAGTCAACTGATCACAAGATCAGTCGACTGATCATTCCAACAATTGACTGCCCACCTCTGGCAGTCAACTGTTAGGGCACTCTTCACAGTCAAACCCTAGTTGACTCACACCAGTCGACTGCCACATGATCCCAGTCGACTGATACACCTCAAACATGAGGTTTAACCCAAGTATGGTGCCCCCATACTTGCTAGACCACCCGTAGCCTAGACCTAAGCCTTCTAGCCACCTCCGTCAGCCTCACACCTATCGGATCCCTCTAAGTCATTCATGACTTGTTCATCCATATGCTAGCCTTCAGGTGGTTTCATCAGCTATGTCATACTAACGGTGTCTATACCGCCAAGGCACATTAGACTTACGCTGCCACGACTCCGCTTAGACTTTACGCCGCCAACCATTGGACTTATGCTGCCAAGACTTCACCCTTAGACTTTACGCCACCAATATCAAACCCCTTGGACTTTCAAATGCCAAGCACTCATGACTTGGACTTCCACCACTAAGACTATACCCTTGGGCTTACGTGGCCAAGAATACATCCTTGGTCTTTACTTGTCAACCCATGTTGGACTTTTCCTTGCCAAGTACTCAAGACTTGGACTTTCTATGACATGGTCAACTCCAGTCAACCATAAAAATCCCTCTCGAGTCAAACTCGAGTCCGGTCAATCATAACCCGGGTCGATTGCATCAATAATCTCTCCAAAATATTATCAGACATCAATGTCAAATCTCCATGTAAAATATCAAAACATCGCTCGAGTCAAACTCGAGTCTGGTCAATAATGACCTAGGCCGATTGCACCAACAATCTCCCCCTTTTTGATGTTTGACAAAAACACATACCATTGAGTTAGAACACTAACTCAAATCTTCTTACCAATTATCTCAAATTAGTAATCCCAAACATTTTTCAAAATATTCTCCCCCTTTTTTACTAACATAAAAAAGGTCTTCTCTCCAAGGAGGTCAATGTCTAATGTCCCAATGAGATCTTACAATCTCTCCCATGATCCAAAAAATACCTAGGATGCCTACAATCTTCATAGTGATAAGTCTCATATCACTCAAGAGAGGCAATCCTATACACTCTCCCAATTTCTAAATTGGGTATCTCAAAATTCCATTGTCCTCCTCATGAGGAAAAATATCATCCATTATCCCATGATGGATACCTCCCCCTAAAGGCTTTCTCCCCCTTGACTATTGCACCAACAATGTCCTTGGAAAGTCCCTAAGTCAATAGGAACTCTAAACCATCAAAAATAATGTTCATAGTTTAACATTGAACATTCCAACCCCTTAAATTTGATACATTACCCTAACAACTCTCCTAATCCATGTCCAATAGATTTTCACCCTTTATAATGCTTCCCAAAGCATATCCTAGGGTTAAAAGTGGTTAGGGAGCTTTACCGTAGCTGAAAATGGGCTAAACAATCTTATTTTCTCGAAATCAGCTTATCAGTCGACTGAAGTGTCCATCAGTCGATTTCCATCAGGCGGCAGTCGACTGATAACTGAAATTTCGAATTTCAATTATCAGAAATGAATTTCAAAAATTCATAACTAATTATACGTAAGTCGAAAAATCATGAAACTTCATACGTATAATACTTATGACCAATACAATGGGTGAAAATTGTTTGAAAAATATT
Source organism: Wurfbainia villosa (assembly GCA_025175895.1). Classification (NCBI taxonomy): domain Eukaryota; kingdom Viridiplantae; phylum Streptophyta; class Magnoliopsida; order Zingiberales; family Zingiberaceae; genus Wurfbainia; species Wurfbainia villosa. Next base: position 18,145,822 of record CM046004.1, on the reverse strand, counting down.
TTACCCGTTAAAATAGAAGATTGAAATAAAGTTCAAAAACCATTAAAACTTTAATGTTTTTGATCTACTTTGTATCAACTTCTTCAATGGTTATTGCTATCAAAAGATAGACTTCACTAAGGTTTTCTAAAGTGATTTTAAAATGTTTTTGAAAACCTATTTTGAACCATGGACTATTGGCTAGATGTACATGACTTGTACATTAGCTTTCCTCATGATTTATATTGATGATTGAGATAAGTTTAAATTCATCTAGATGCACTATCTATGCACCTTGAACTTAACTTATTTTCTTAACATCTCACATGTATCTAAGATGTATTAAGCACACAAAAGTCAAAGTAATTGTGAGATGTGGGATTAGGGTTATTATAGCCTCATGCATTTTTTAAGCAACTCTATTTGACTCCCTTATAGATGGGACTTCAAATCATGTCATAATCCTTAACTCAATTTTAATTAATGTATGACTGATCATGACATAACTGATAGCAATAATTAAGCATGACCAATGATCATGATGTCATGACATATGAATAAACTCTAAAAATGAACATGACATATAAAACAATCCTAAATAATATCATGACATGTCATATGATAAGATAAAATGTGATGTCATGACATGACAAGTTTGAATATATAAACACATTAACACACATATAATCAGACAAAAACACATGATTTTTGATAAATAAAATATTTCATTCAAATATAACTTCAGTTTTTACAAGAAAAATAGATGTCTAAAACTCTCAACCTCACTACGACACTAAAAAAAAACAAGACTCCTAATCTATGCCTAGCTGTCATGCCCGACAGATGGTGGAGATGGTGGAGGCTACTGGCTCAGTGTCCAGGTCTGCATCATCTCGTATATATCCATCTGGCACTGCTCCATCCGACTGAGCTGCTCACCCATGGAGGATTGCCTCGATATGATCTCTGCTAGTCGTGAGTCAATCGTCTGCTGGTAGTCCTCGAATTTGACCTCTAGTTGTGCAACACGATCTGAGAGACCCGCTACCGGTGCATCTGCTGGCACAGGGTCATCCTCGTCAGCAGCATACCCCTTATACTATCCTACAAGCTCTCCAGGCTCCAGAGGTGGCTCTCCATGCACCATGGGCTGAGGCCGAGGTACCAGCTCCATCTGTCCAACTCTAGTCTGCAGCCCAGCCAATGTGAAGTTACGCACTGAGATGCAGTCGTATACTTCGGATAGTGCCTTCAACGATCCCCTGGATATGCTAATGCCAATGGACTCTAACCATGAAGTGATAATATGTCCAAAAGGCATATGAACTTTCCCTTGCACAGGGGATATGAAATGGACAATGCAATGAAAAATGTTCAATGCAATGTTCACGTCTAACCGATGGCGCATGACATAAATGAGAAAGAGATGGGGAGGTCGGATCTTGGCCTGACCCCGAGTCACAATCGGAAGAAAGCACCCAACAATGACTTTGTAAATAACATTGTCAGGTGTAGACAATTCATTGATAGGGAAGAGGTTTTGAGCTGGTGGGCGAGGATGACAGAAGAAGTGCTCATGCATAGAATCTAATGAGATGTGGTCAAAAGGATCAGGAAGAGGTGCATCAAAAGTAGGATAAAATATGAAGGTGTCATCCGATGCCCTACACTCCAGGAACTCCTGCAAGATCGCAGGAGTGAACTCCAGGTCACGTTTTGCAACGCGAGTGGTGTAGGTAGGGCTATTGTCTACCTTCATCAAGTTTTGATAAAATTCCTTGAGGAGGTCATCATTGATAGCATGATTGCAAAGGGCGATCTTCATCAGCTGATAATGCAGTAAAATCTCAATGACGTCGCCACAGTAGTATCTAAAAAATCACTCATCGATGTATCTAACCGCCATCGGTTGGTACAAATGCGATCCACCCTCACTTGGGTCATTCCTACATTGTCTTCTACATGATTATATAATGAATGCAATGCAATGCAATGTGATGACACAAATACCATGATTAGATCAAAATGTGGTATAAAAAAAATTAGGGTTTAAGGGTTTAGAGGTATACTTTGGTGTCATTACTAGACTGATGGTTGTGAGGGCCTAACGAGGCAGCCTGCTTGCCGAAGAGAACGTCGGAAGTGTTAGGATCTTTGTAACGGCTAGAGGGGGGTGATTAGCCTTTCTCCGTTTCTAACAAGAAAGTTAGCGAAAGCAATACAAATACGAATAAGAATACAAGTAAGAAAATGATGAAAGCAACGCTAACACCCGATGTACGTGGTTCGGAGATGACGCTCCTACTCTACGGCAATCCGTAAGGTGGATTAGTCCTAGCCAAGCTTCACTATATTCTCCTTTGGATGAACCAAGGTGGAGAAACCTTTCTTACAATGCTCTCCTCTTCTTTACAATGATGGATGATTAATAACTTGAGAAGAGGAGGTTTTGAATTGCTAAGACACTTGGGAAAGCTTGGTGAGCACGAGGGTGTAGTTAGGAATGAGAGCACTAGCTTCACCAAGCTCCCCAAGACCCTTTTTTATAGAAGAGGATGTTTATGCTTACCATCGGCCGATCACGATCGCCAAGCCAACGACTTCAACCGAGATCTCGCGAGATTCAGAGCCGCAATTTCCAACGCCAAGTGATCACGATCGATCCTTCCATCACCGATCGATGGAGCGATCACCAAGTGATCGCAGCCGTAGTCGAGCGCGACTACATTCTCGTTCGCTTGGCTGATCAATCGACCGCCACTATTGGCGATCGATTACAACATCACGATCATTATAGCTAAAGAATGATCGATAGTCGTGGTTTCACCGACTTAGTCGAAGACACCAACCGATCCGATACATCATATTAGTCGACTGATACTCATCAAGTGTGAGTAATTCACACTTGATTTTACACCCTAGACCTAGACTCAACCTTTTAGCTCCTTATTAAGCCTTGCGTCTTCAGGATCCCTCTGAGTCCGTGACTTGTTCTGGCCCTTCGCTTGCTTCCAGGAGCTTCCTTTGGTTTCGTCATGTCTTGGGTTGCCAAATGCTTGGACTTTATGCCGCCAAGACTACAAGCTTGGTCTTATGCTGCCAAGACTTTACTTTGGACTTTTTGCCATGGTTCACTTGGACTTTATGCTGCCAAGACTACAAGCTTGGTCTTATGCTGCCAAGACTTTACTTTGGACTTTTTGCCATGGTTCACTTGGACTTTACGCTGCCAAGACTACAAACTTGGTCTTATGCTGCCAAGTCCATCCCTTGGACTTCCCTTGCCAAGATCATACTTGGTCTTTCTTTGCCAAGGTTCACTTGGACTTTACGCTGCCAAGACTACAAGCTTGGTCTTATGCTGCCAAGTCCGTCCCTTGTACTTCTCTTTTACCAAGGCTTCATCCTTGGATTTCCCTGTCACTTAAACATATTCGTAATTAGATCACAAAACATTGTCTAACTTAGATGATTATCCAAACATCAAAATATATATAAATGCTTGGAGCATTGTTGCACCAACAATCTCCCCCTTTTTGATGTTTGGCAATCATTTAAGTTAGGTCTTTTTTAAAAATACGCACATAATCATATTTTCAATATGAATTATAACTTAAACACTCCTTCTCCCCCTTTGACATACATCAAAAAGAGAAGGATTCAAACCTGAAAGAATTAATGTGTTGGATCTTGGACTAAGGTATAAGATTGAAATTAAGCTCCCCCTTAATCCAAGATATGCTTTATAATGTGTAAACAATATTTGAAGCAAAGCATAACAAAAATTCAAAAATTAAGTCCTAACTTTGCACCAACAATGGATTTTGGGGATGAAAAAGATATAATTTTTGAAACTCCCCCTAAAACACTGCATTAAACAGTCCTAAAACTTTGTGTATACGTAATATTATCATACTATAGTTTTAGGACGTCAAATATACACTAAATATCAGAAAATGGAGCTGTTTATCAGAAAATACAATGTATCAGTCGACTGGTTTATGAACCTGTCGACTGCTACGCCTGAAATCGAAATTTCAGCCTTTTCAGCCCAACATCAGAAATGCATTAGAAATTCTAGAAATCTCGAAAAATCATGAAATTTTGTGTACACATTTCTGAGATCATACTTTATTAAGGAAAAATAGTTTGAAAAATATATGTTTTCCAGATTTCAATATTGATACAAACTTGGAACCTAACAAAAGTTCTAAAGATTTTGCAAACTTTGTATCACTTTTGTGTTCTACTTGAAAACTGTTTTTCAAAATATGATGAACATATTTTAAAATATATATAATTTGGAATTTCCAACCATGTTCTTAGAGCTATGTATTCATTACTTGAATACAAGTCTTCCCAATGATTGGTCCATAAGGTATTCATGTCTCTAGGTGTGTCATTGGCTCATAGTAATGCATCATAACAAGCATGATGAGCCAAGTACACCTTCCCTATCATCTCACATGTTTCTAAGTGTCTCAATACAAAAATCAAGGTTTCTTAAGGCTTTTGTGAGATGTATCAAGGTATAACGCTAACATATAAATATAAGATCATGCATACCTAGAATTTTACTCTACAAAGCACATACCAAGCTCTCTCATTAATGATGAAAATTCGGTTTCGGGAAGAGCTTTGGTGAAGATATCGACAAGGTTGGACTTAGATTCTACATAATTTAGTTCAATGTCCCCTCTTGCCACATGATCTCTTATGAAGTGATGTTTCACTTTAATGTGCTTGGTCCTAGAGTGATGTACCGGATTTTTGGTCAAGTTGATGGTACTCACATTATCACAATAAACTTGAATGTTAGAGTAGTGTAGCTCATAGTCCACAAGGGTATGCCTCATCCAAAGTAATTGAGCTACACAACCACCCATAGCCACATATTCGGCTTCGGTGGTTGATAAAGCAACACAATGTTGCTTCCTACTACTCCAACTAACTAGGGAGGACCAAAGAAATTGGCATCCTATACTAGTACTCTTCCTATCCAATTTGCACCCAGCATAATCGGAATCGGTATAGCCAAGCAATTCAAACGACCTAGTCCTAGGATACCAAAGTCCTACATTTAGGGTGCCTTTAATATATCTTAAAATTCTCTTAACGGCTACTAAATGTGATTCTTTGGCAAAAGATTGGTATCTTGCACACATACCTACCTCAAATAAGATATCGGGTCTACTAGCGGTTAGGTATAGTAGGCTACCAATCATACTCCTATAAAGTTAAGATCAATTGATTTACCTTCATGATCACTATCTATTCTAGTGCTAGTGGCCATAGGAGTGGTTACAATTTTGGCATTTTCCAAACCAAATTTTTTGATCATTTCATTTGCATATTTGGTTTGATAAATGTGAATCTCTTCATTAGTTTGCTTGACTTGTAAACCTAGGAAAAAGGTAAGCTCTCCAACTAAACTCATTTCAAATTCATTTTCCATGTTTTTTATAAAATCTTGGAGAAGATCATCATTTGTTGACCCAAAAATAATGTCATCAACATATACTTGGGCTATGAATATATCCTTTAATGTTGACTTTATAAACAACGTTTGATCTACTTGGCCTCTTCTAAAATCCTTAGAAATTAAGAAAGATGACAATCTTTCATACCATGCCCGAGGAGCTTGTTTTAACCCATATAATGCTTTCCTAAGCTTACATACATGGTTTGGATAGTCTATTTTCTCAAATCCAGGTGGTTGCTCTACATATACTTCCTCCTTAATATAACCATTTAAGAATGCCGATTTAACATCCATTTGGTAAAGTTTAAATCCCATATAGGAAGCATACCTTAAGAGAATTCTAATAGATTCTAACCTAGCAACCGGGGCATAAGTCTCATCATAGTCAAGCCCCTCAACTTGATTAAATCCCCTAGCAACCAATTTAGCCTTATTTCTAGTGATATTTCCTTGGTCATCTAGCTTATTCCTAAAGACCCATCTTGTAGTAATTATGGTGCTATCATTGGGTCTAGGTACTAATTCTCATACTTGACTTCTCTCAAATTGGGCCAATTCATCTTGCATTGCCAAAATCCAATCTAGATCATGTAATGCATCATTGATCGATTTGGGCTCAATTTGTGAAATAAGAGCTACTTGACTAGTAGGAGGTCTATGAAATGACCTAGTTCTTACTCCTTGAGATAGATCTCCTACTACTTGGTCAAGTGGATGATCTTGATGAACTCTTAGGGTTCTAGAAGGGGTTTCAAATTGATCATTATTATCTTCTACCCTCCTTTCATCATCGGAATCTCCTCTTTCTCCCCCTTGATCATTACCCCTTATGGTCAATTTTTAAAGTTTTTGGGAAATGCCTTGATTATTGTCATTAATATCCTTATAAATGGAGGACTTTCTAGGGTAGGTACTAGTGGTTTCATCAAATTGAACATTAGAAGATTCCTCAATTCCTTGGGTTCTCTTATTGTAGACTCTATACCCTCTACTTGTGGATGAGTATCCAACTAGGATTCCCTCATCCGCTTTGGATTCAAATTTTCCTAAGTTATCCTTGGTGTTTAGAATATACACTTTACATCCAAAGACTTTGAAATAATGAATTGTGGGGATAGTCCCATTCCATAATTTAAATGGTGTCTTTCCTAAAAACCTATAGATTTGAATCCTATTTTGGATATAGCAAGCGGTATTAACCGCTTCCGCCCACAAGTAGCTAGGTAAAGAATATGCATTAAGCATAGTCCTAGCCGCCTCTTGTAGGGCACGATTTCTCCTTTCCACCACCCCATTTTATTGGGGTGTTCTAGGACAAGAGAACTCATGCTTGTACCCTTGCTCTAAACAAAATTGTGAAAATTTTGAGTTCTCAAATTCACCACCATGATCACTACGGATCCGGTTGATTTTGAGACTCTTTTCATTTTCAACCCTTTTACTAAATCCTATGATTATTTCTAAGGTATCATCCTTATGGTTCATAAAGTAGACCCAAGTATATCTAGAAAAATCATCTACTATAACCAAACAATATTTGTTACCACTTAAAGATGGAGTACTATGACAATCAAATAAGTCAAGATGCAATAATTCTAATGGTAAGGAAGTATTAGTTAAGGTTTTACCTTTGTGTGATGTCTTTGTTTGTTTTCCTTCTTGGCATGCATCACACATTTTGTTCTTGACGTACTTGATCTTTGGTAGCCCTTTGACCAACTCCATCTTGGCTAACTTGGCTATGTTTTTCATGTTGATGTGCCCCAATCTCCTATGCCATAGCCAACTTTCTTCTTCTTTTGCAACAAGACACTTAGTAGAAATTTTAGAAGCATATGAAAGATCAACATAATAGATATTTGATTTTCTATATCCAACTAACATGCAATCATTTAATTCCTTGTGCCTAATCATGCATTTAGAGGATTCAAAAGAGACATGATAGTTTGCATCACAAAGTTGACTAATACTTAATAAATTAAATTTCATATTTTCAACTAGTAAAACTTTGTGAATGACAATTTTGAGGGATACCTCAATTGTACCTCTACCTAATATCTTGAGTTTTCCACTATTTCCAAAGGACACCGCTCCTTTCTTCACATACTTAATTGTGGAGAACTTGCTCACATCACCGGTCATATGTGTTGAACAACCGCTATCCACAATCCACATACCTTGCTCTCCTACCTAAATCACATGAAAAATACAAGCTTTTGGTACCCAAACATTTGGACCGGTAACATTAAGTAAAAATTTCTTAGGTACCCATGCTTTCTTAGCCTTACCCTTAATGGTTGCTTTCCTATTAATCAATGAAATATAAGCAACTTCTTTTTCTTTTGGCTTATATCCTAAACCGGCCTTGTTGTAAACGACTCTTTGTCGACTAAGGATCATATCAAGACATTTTGAGCCATTTGAAATTTTTTCTAAACATGTTTTTAATTCACTAACCTCATCCTTAAGTTTGTCATTTTCTTCCTTAAGCATGCAAGAATCAACATGTGAAGGTTTTTCATTCCTAATGGCCTTTAGTTCTACCTTCATGCTCTTAACCTTAGATTTAGACTTATCTAGAGCTTCTTTAAGATAGGCAATTGATTTATAGAGAAGCTTAACTTTGGGAGAGTTCATTACCTCATCGTCACTAGATGACGATTCATCACTTGAGGAGTCTTCTTGGCTTGATGTATCGGAATCATCTCCTAGGGCCATGAGTGCCACATGGCGTGTGATGTGGCAAAGCTCATCATCGGAGGAGGAGTCTTCAACACTTGGTGTGTCCCATGTGGTTTGAGCTACCATAGCCTCCTTCTTCTTCTTCTCCTTCTTGTCCTTCTTTTTCTTTTCTTTTTCCTCCTTCTTCTTTAGCTCCGGGCAATTTGGCTTTATGTGCCCCTTCTTGTTGCAAGCATGGCAAATCACATTGTTATTGAAACTTGAATTACCACTAAACTTACCTTTTGAAGAATGAGACCCCTTCCTTGCTTCTCTACTCTTGAACTCCTTTGATTTCCTATAGAGCTTCTTGACAAAATTGGCCATCTCACTAGATGAGTCTTCATCACTACTTGAGTTATGCTCCGATTCAGATGATGATGATACTTCTTTTCTTTCCTTCTTCTTCTTTTCCTTCTTTTCAACAAATAGAGCTAAACCCTTTTCCTTAGAGGACATGTTAGTTTGCTCATGTAATTCAAACTCACAAAATAATTCATCAATTTTAATTTGAGAAAGATCCCTAGTTACCTTAATGGCATCAACTATAGAAGTCCATAAAGAATTTCTAGGAAATGCTTGAAGTATGTATCTTACCAAGTCCCGGTTGTCAACTCGTTCACCTATGATGTGAAGTCCATTCACAATCTCCTTGAACCTTCCATGCATTTGGCTTACGGTTTCATGCATCTTCATTTGGAAGGCTTGAAGTTGTCCAATTAGTAGGTCCTTCTTGGCCCTCTTTGACTCCTTGGAACCTTCATTTAGCTCAATGAGCTTTTCCCATAACTCCTTGGTGGATTCGAAAGGCCCCACCTTGTTGAGTTGCTCCATGGTAATGCCACATTGAATGGTGAGTACCGCCTTTGCATTTGATTCAAATTTCTTATTTATTTCCCTTGTCCAATCCTTGCTTGGAATAGGATTTCCATGTTCATCCACCGGTTCCTCGAAGCCATCTACAATGCTATGCCAAATTTCAATATTACTCATTAGATAATACTTCATCCTACCTTTCCAATATGCAAAATGACTCCCATCGAAGAGCGGTGGCTTGGCGGTGCTATATCCCTCTTGAAGAGCCATTGATGCCTTGGTTGATGGTGAGATCTTCCAAGCTATCCGGGCTCTGATACTACTTGTTAGGATCTTTGTAATGGCTAGAGCTTTCTCCGTTTCTAACAAGAAAGTTAGCGAAAGTAATACAAATACGAATAAGAATACAAGTAAGAAAATGATGAAAGCAACGCTAACACCCAATGTACGTGGTTCGGAGATGACGCTCCTACTCCACGGCAATCCGTAAGGTGGATTAGTCCTAGCCAAGCTTCACTATATTCTCCTTTGGATGAACCAAGGTGGAGAAACCTTTTTTACAATGCTATCCTCTTCTTTACAATGATGGATGATTAAGAACTAGAGAAGAGGAGGTTTTGAATTGCTAAGACACTTGGGAAAGCTTGGTGAACACGAGGGTGTAGTTAGGAATGAGAGCACTAGCTTCACCAAGCTCCCCAAGGCCCCTTTTTATAGAAGAGGGGTTGTTTTTCCGATTGGGCCTTGATCAGTCGACTGATGCTTACCATCAGTCGACTGCCACCAAAGCCAACGGCTTCTGAACCGAGATCTCCGCGGAGATTCATAGCCATAATTTCCAACGACCAGGTGATCAGTCGATTGATCCTTCCATCAGTCGACTGATGGAGCGATCAGTCGAGTGATCGCAGGCCGCAGTCGAGTGCGACTACATTCTGTGTTCATTTTTGTGTTGATCACCAATCGCCACTATTGCGCCGATCGATTGCAACATCACGATCGCCAAAGCCAAAGAAGCCGATCGATAGTCGTGGTTTCACCGACTTAGTCGAGCACCGACTGGGCCGATCGATACATCGACGGGCCGATCGATACTCATCAAGTGAGAGTAATTCACACTTGATTTTACACCCTAGACCTAGACTCAACCTTTTAGCTCCTTATTAAGCCTTGCGTCTTCAAGATCCCTCCGAGTCCGTGACTTGTTCGTCCTTTGCGCTTGCTTCCAGGAGCTTCCTTTGGTTTCGTCATGTCTTGGGTTGCCAAATGCTTGAACTTTATGCCGCTAAGACTACAAGCTTGGTCTTATGCTGCCAAGACTTTACTTTGGACTTTTTGCCATGGTTCACTTGGACTTTACGCTGCCAAGACTACAAGCTTGGTCTTATGCTGCCAAGACTTTACTTTGGACTTTTTTTCCATGGTTCACTTGGACTTTACGCTGCCAAGACTACAAACTTGGTCTTATGCTGCCAAGTCCATCCCTTGGACTTCCCTTGCCAAGATCATACTTGGTCTTTCTTTGCCAAGGTTCACTTGGACTTTACGCTGCCAAGACTACAAGCTTGGTCTTATGCTGCCAAGTCCGTCCCTTGTACTTCTCTTTTACCAAGACTTCATCCTTGGATTTCCCTGTCACTTAAACATATTCGCAATTAGATCACAAAACATTGTCTAACTTAGATGATTATCCAAACATCAAAACATATATAAATGCTTGGAGCATTGTTGCACCAACAGGAAGATCGCCGGAAGGAGGATCTCACCGGAACCCTAGAACCGGTGCAATCGTCCTAGGTCACGATTGACCGGAATCGAGTTTGACTCGAGCGATGTTTTGATGTTTGACATGGAGATTTGACATTGATGTTTGACATTGATGTTTGATAGTGTTTTGGGGAGATTGTTGATGCAATCGACCCGGGTCATGATTGATCGGACTCGAGTTTGACTCGAGGGAGATTTTTATGGTTGACTGGAGTTGACAATGTCATGGAAAGTCCAAGTCTTAAGTACTTGGCAAGGAAAAGTCCAACATGGGTTGGCAAGTAAAGATCAAGGATGTAGTCTTAGCCATGTAAGCCCAAGGGTGTAGTCTTAGCGGTGAAAGTCTAAGTCATGAGTACTTGGCATTTGGAAAGTCCAAGGGGTTTGATATTGGCGGCGTAAAGTCCAAGGGTGAAGTCTTGGCAGCATAAGTCCAATGGTTGGCGGCGTAAAGTCCAAGCGGAGTCTTGCCAGCGTAAGTCCAATGTTCCTTAGCAGTGTAGACACCATTAGCATGACATAGCCGATTGAAGCACCTAAAGGATAGCGTATGGAAGAACAAGTCATGGATGACTTGGAGGGATCCGATAGGTGCGAGGCTGACGGAGGTGGCTAGAAGGCTTAGGTCTAGGCTACGGGTGGTATAGCAAGTATGGGGGCACCATACTTGGGTTAAACCTCATGTTTGAGATTAAAACATCATGTTTGAGGTGTATCAGTCGACTGGGACCATGTGGCAGTCGACTGGTGTGAGTTAACTAGAGTTTGACTGCGGGGAGTGCCCTAGCAGTCGACTGCCAAAGGTGGACAGTCGATTGTTGGAATGATTAGTCGACTGATCTTGTGATCAGTCGACTGGTACTTGATATTTCAGGCATAGAATGGAGTCTGACTCGACTACTGGGATTAGTAATCGAGTGAAGGCTCGATCAGTTGACTGAAGGACATGATCAGTCGACTGATGTCCTATATGTTGGATTTTTCTAACGTGGATTACACCGTTGTATCACAGCAACAGTGTCATTAGTCGATTGATGGTCCCGACACCAACTGAGCTAAAGTAAATCCAAATGTGCAAGAAATTATAAAGGAAGCTTGTGGAGGAGGATTTTACAACCGGTTCTTGAGCTACTTTGGGGCGATTTGTTGCCGCAAATTAGGGTCTCTAAGGCTATTCTTCAAGCAACCAAAAGCAAGCAATCCAAATGCAATTGTAAAGTATTTTTCCTTTATTTGTAGTGCATTTCCTTATTGTAATTGCTTGTATTTTATTCTTATTGTTGTAAGAATATTTGTACGAGATTTCTCCACCTCTGGATTATTCCGAGGAGTTATTTGTGATTAGTGATTGTGTGTGCATCACTAGAGCTCTTTAGAGCTCGATCTGTGGAGTATCAATCATTCGGTTTCGAACCATGTTACACACTTATGTATTGGTGTATTTGTGTTTGCCTTCACTTTCGTTATTGCTATTATTTCTATTTCCGCTGCACTAACAAGCTTTGTAGATGAACACGGAACGAATTCCATCGAGTATCGAAATGAGCTATTCCCCCTCTCTAGCGGTCAACAAATCCTCTACATATTGTTTGACAATGGATTGACTATATCATTAACATGGGGTTGTCCATATGATGGAGAAGTCCAAGTGGGACACTTGGCAATGGAAAATCTAAGTGGGACACTTGGCAATGGAAAGCCCAAGTCTTGTGTACTTGGCTTGGAAAGTCCAAGTCTTGGGTACTTGGCATGGAAAGTCCAAGCATGGGTCTTGGCAAGGGAAAGTCCAAGCTTGAGTCTTGGCAATTGGAAAGTTCAACATAGGTTGGCATGAAAAGTCCAAGCATAGGTCTTGGCAAGGGAAAGTTCAAGCTTGAGTCTTGGCAAATGGAAAGTCCAACATGGGTTGGCAAGGGAAGTCCAAGGGTTGATATTGGTAACATAAAGTCCAAGCGGAAGTATTGATAGCATAAGTCCAATGGTTTGGCGGCATAAAGTTCAAGCGGTAGTCTTGGCAGTGTAAGTTCAAATGTGTCTTGGCAGTGTAGACCAACTTAGCATGACAATAGCTAATGGAAGCACCTGAAGGCTAGCGTATGGATGAACAAGTCATGGATGACTTGGAGGGATTTGATAGGCATGAGGCTGATGGAGGTGGCTAGAAGGCTTAGGTCTAGGCTAAGGGTGGTCTAGCAAGTATGAGGGAATCATACTTGGGGTTACACCTCATGGTTGAGGTTATCAGTCGACTGGGGCTTTGGACCAGTCGATTGGTCAAGTGTTTTGACACTTGGCAGTCGAGTTGACTCTGGGCAGTCAACTAGGATTATGACTAGTTGACTGTTGTGAGTCGACTAGTATTCGACTACGATAAATAGCCTTGGCGATCAAGCGCCAATATTGAATGATCGATGGCGAGCGATGAGTGCAATGATCGCTATGGATGGCAATGATCGGGTCAAGGTTACGGAGCAGAATGCCTTAGAACTAGTCAGTCGGCTATGGCTTGGCAATCGACTGATGGGTAATGGCAGTCGACTGCCAGTGTATTTGTTGGCTTGAATGTCGACGTGGATTAAGTATGTTGTGAGACAACGACACTGTTGGCAGTCGACTGGGGCCTTATGGGAGTCGACTGATGGGTAATGGCAGTCAACTTCTAGTGTATCTGTTGACTTGAATGTCGACGTGGATTAAGTCTATTGTGAGACAACGACACTGTTGGCAGTCGACTATCAGGCATATAATCATGTTATAAAAGCAGCTAGTGGAGAAGATTTTTGGCATGGTTCTTTGAGGCGATTTGGAGGGTATTTGCTGTTGCAATTCAGACCTTCAAGGCTCTTCTCAAGCAACCAAAAGCAAGCACTCAAGTTCACATTTTGTAAAGTTTTCTTTACTTGTATTTATGTAGTTTACTTGTATTTTCTTGTATTTCTTTCTTATTATTGTAAGAATCCTTGTACGAGGTTTCTCTGCCTCTGACATGCTGTTGAGAAGGAGTATTACTGATTAGTGGTGGTGTTTGCATCGCTAAGGCTCATTCGAGCCCAATCCATGGAGTAGGAACCCTAAGGTTCTGAACCACGTTATATTATCGTGTTTTGATTGTGTTTATCGTATTTTGTTATTGTCATTCTATATTTCTCTACGCTAATAACGATTGTAGACAAGCACGATCAAATTCCGTCAAGCAATGACTAACGCACCATTCACACCCCACCTCTCTAGCGATGTCCAATTCTTAACAAATAGTATCAGAGCCCGGTGGCTCTAAGAAGAAGAAGACGCTCTGATACATAACAAGTGGTATCAGAGCTAGGAGCTCTTCTACGGATTTACAACCGGGAGCAAAACACTAGAGGAAAGAAGATAAAGATTGAAAAAAGATTGGGGGATGACATCAATGTGCCACCGCCATACAAACTCTATGGAACTAAGAATTTTAATCTATGGACGGTAAGAATGAAATATTTTCTAATGTGCGACTTTGATAATTGGATTAGTGTAATGGTAGGGTTCAACACTCCAAAGGGCGAAGAAGGAAGAAAACTCATGAAGAAGAATTGGAGCAAAGAACAACTCCGATACTACAACATAAATAACAAGGTAATGGGTATATTGCTTAATGCAATTCTTAATGATGTTTTGTTTAGATTAGGATATTGTAAGGATGCAAAGGAGCTTTGGAGTAAGCTTGCTAAGCTCCATGAGGAACCCTCAATGGCTCAAGAGATAGAGGAGCCTAAGGAAAAAGAATGTTCTTCGGCTCAATTGGACAAGGAGACCGAAGAAGCAAGTTCTTCCTCACAAGAAAGTGAGGATTCGAAACTTGAGAAGGAGTCAACATCCAGATCGATGGAAGAAGCAGAATTAGAGAAGGCCTCCACCTCTAGGATTGAGGGGGAGGAAGTTAGATCACCGGAGCCGAAGCAAGAACAAGAAGTAGCTTCAACCTCCGGAAGAAGTGAAGAATCAACTCCGACGGCGACCACCATTGACCTAGGTAACTCAAGCAATTTAGTTACAAATAAAAATCATATCATATGCTTTGAGTAGAGAAGTAGGACATTACAAGAGTAAATGTCCTAAAAGAATTAAGAAAAGTCAACCGACACCAAAACCTTAAGAAAAGTCAAAGGATGTCGGAGCCCCAATAAGGAAAAGCATGGAGCATGTAATTTGCTTCAAGTGCAATCAAAGGGGGCATTATAGGAGTCAATGCCCTAGGGGGAGGAAGAAAGTCCAAGAAGGAGAATCACATGTAGGGGGAGCTTTAAAAGCAAATCCTAAGGTATATTTCAATAATGCACCTTCGTGTTTTAGTCATAAAAAAATATGCTTTTAATACTCTTGCAATTGTGCATAATCATAAGGAGTATGCTAGAAATAATAGATTCTATTGCTTAGGTGTCAAATCATATAATTTTGGAAATAAGGAGAAATTTGGGACTAATATCCCTAAAACAATCCTACCTAGGGAAACTATTAGAAAGGTAGATGACCATTTAGGCATTAACCCTAAGAAGGGTAGACATATGCCTAAAATAAATAGTAATGCCCAAAGACTTAATCAAAAATAAAAAATTGGGCAATTAGAATTAGAAAATCAAGTTTTGAGGTCGAAACTTGAAAAATTAGAAAAAACCTTTAAGAAAATACAAAATCAAATGCAAGGATCAAATGATCAAACTTTAGGATCTAGGAGTCAAAACCTAAGGTCTAGGAAGCAAGGTCCACCCAAGGCAAGAGAGGTTTGGGTCACAAACCTAAGCCCAAGGAGACCTACCATAGTGTTCCATTCGATTATGTAACATAACCTAGGTCTAGGAAGATCAAGATTACTAGGGAAGTCATCCCTAAGGATAACCAAGGTGTACGCCTAGTGGCTAAGGTTTCAAGGAAACCTAGGGAAGCCACTAAGAATGTTACAAGGGGAGTCACCCCTAGAGCTAACCTAGGCAAGACCACAATGACCAAGGCTATCAAGCCTAGGAGGGTCATTAGGAGGGTATCTAGGGATGTCATCCCTAAGGAATACCTAGTAAACTCAAGGAGCTCAAATAGGTATTGGGTTCCTAGAGCGTGATCGATTCATGCTAAATGGGTTAGGATGTGTCAACCTTAAATAGATAGGTAGTTAACCTAACTTTGGTAAATGTGGCACTTTAGGTCATTTTCAAGGTTATAGGTACCTTAGAAAATAGATTTGATCATAATCCTAAAGGATTTTAGGATGTGCCAATATACTCATAGAAATTGAAAAATCAATCAAATTGGCACAAATTAAGGTCTAGAGGTCATAGTGTGTTATTTTGAATTTTTGTCACACTTGGAAGAAGAGTGATAATATGACAAAATGGAATTAATCCTAACAAATGACAACTAATATTAAAATTTAGGTATTATTATACCTTTATATTTTATTTGTCATGCCTTGATTGTCATATAACATGTCATGACTTAATTCATATTTTTAATCATATAAAATGTCATGATCATGCTTAGGTTTAAATTTTTATGTCATGTGTATTTAGATTTAATCATATGTCATGACATCATGATTTTTGACAATGCTTATTTATGTTATCATTTATGTCATGATCATTCATGCATTTAGGTTTAATGAAAATTGATTTAAGAACTATGACATGACTTGAAGTCCCATGTATAAGGGAATCAAGTAGTGTTGTCTTAGAAAAATGCATGAAACCTTAGTTTAGGATGAATAAAACTCACATCTCACATCACATTAACTTGTGTGTGTTTTTCATATACCCTAGACACATGTGAGATGCTAGAAATGAGTTAAGTTCAAGGTGTATAATTTTTGTATCTAGATGAACTCAAACTCATTTTATACCATAGATGAATCATGAGGAAAACTTATGTACAAGTCATGTGCATTAAGCCCATAGACCATGGTTCAATATAAGGTTTTAAAAATATTTTAAAATCATTTTAGAAAACCTTGGTGAAGTCTATCTTTTGATAGCAATCACCATTGATTGAGTTGATACAAAGTAGGGTCAAAACTTTGAACTTTTCAATAGTTTTGAACTTTGTGTCAATCTCTTACTTTTATGGGTATTTTATTTTTCAAATATTTTTTACCCATAATGATTGTTATAAGTAGTATACGTATGAAGTTTCAAGATTTTTCAAAATATGTATATTTACTTATGTATTTCTCAATCTCATTTTTTGAACTCTGATTTCTGCATTTGCAGAAATCAGTCGACTGCCATGGATGGCAGTCGACTGGCATCAAGGGTAGTTGACTGTTGACTGAAGGAGTCGATTGTCAGATCTGATTTCGGATAAACAAGGTTTGTTTAGCCTGATTTCAGCTGTGTTAGGCTACCCTAACTGCTCATAACCCTAGGATATGCTTTGGAAAGCATTGGAAAAAGTGAAAATATATTGGATATGGATTAGGAGAGTTGTTTATGATGTGTATCAATTTTAAGGTGTGTAAAAATTCAAGTTTGAAGTTTAAACCTTAATTTTGATTGTTTAGTGTTCCTATAGGCTTAGGGACTCTTTAAGGGCATTGTTGGAGCAATGATCAAGGGGGAGAAAGCCTTCAGGGGGAGATTATCCATCATGGGATGATAGATGTGTTTTTCCTCATGAGGGGGAGAATTTTAAGAATGTGAGGTGCCCAATTAGGAAAATTAGGAGTGTTTAAAGGATTGTCTCTCTTTAGTGATATGATACTTATCACTAGGAAGAGTGAAGACATCCTAGATGTCTTTTGGACCAAGGGGGAGATTGTAAGATCTCATTGGGATATGAGACATTGACACCCTTGGGGAGAGAACCTTTTTGATGTATGTCAAAAAGGGGGAGAATTTGAGATTCCCAATTTGGACAATTGGGAGGATTGGATTGAGTTAGTGTTCTAACTCAAAGATGTTGGTTTTTATCAAACATAAAAAAGGGGGAGATTGTTGTGCAATCAGCCCAGGTCACGACTGACCAGACTCGAGTTTGACTCGAGTAGTGGTTTGATGTTTGGCATTGATGTTTGATAATGAGTTGACCATTGTTTAACAATGGGTTGACTATATGGTTGACATGGGATTGACCATATGATGGAGAAGTCCAAGTGTGACATTTGGCAATGGAAAGTCCAAGTCTTGTATACTTGGCATGGAAAGTCCAAGTCTTGGGTACTTAGCATGGAAAGTCCAAGCATGGGTCTTGGCAAGGGAAAGTCTAAGCTTGAGTCTTAGCAATTGGAAAGTCCAATATGGGTTGACATGGAAAGTTCAAGCATGGGTCTTGGCAAGGGAAAGTGTTGGGGATCGATTGGCCGGCTAGAGGGGGGGTGAATAGCCCTCGTTCATTGGATGTCGGACTTTGCTCGTTTTCGTTGCGTTGCTTGTCTACGATTGTTGTTAGCGCAGCGGAAATAATAGAAACAATAATAATACTAACAAAAACACAAGCACATGCAATACACATGATATACGTGGTTCGGAACCGAATGGTTCCTACTCCACGGGCGAGCTCCTCGAGCTCTAGTTATGCTCACGGCACTAACTCAAACTCCTTCTCGACAACACGTCGGAGGTGGAGAAACCTCTCACAAGCAATTACAAAGTAATATAGAAATACAAACAAGAATACAAATACAATACAAAAGAAACTCTTTTCACCGATTGCTTTTGATCACTTGTTTGTTGCTTGCTTTGGTTGGCTCTTGAAGGACTAGAATGCAGCAGCAATTCCCCTCCAATAGCTCCCTTAAATTCTTGGCGAAATCCTCCAACTCGTGCTCCTTTTATAACCTGCATCAAGTTGTTTTCGCGCCCATCAGTCGACTGATCGTGACCATCAGTCGACTGGTATCGTAGCCGTTGTCTCACAACGGCCGGATCCACGTTGGTTAAGTTCCAACGGATCACACATCACGATCGATGGCCCATCACCGATCGATCATCCATCACCGAGTGTCCAAATGAAGTCGACTCCATTCTCGCGTCGCAGCAGTGTCATCGATCACCGCCACCCATTGGCGGCCGATCGATGTTCCCATCACCGATCGCTTATGGCAATGATCGATCCAACCAATCTTGGTTCACGAACACCGTCGAACCTAACGACGAGCAATGATCGCGCACCTATGCTACCGATCGATGTCGGCTAAAACCTCAAACATAACGATGTTTGAGCCTCCAACACTCAGTCTTAGCCACTTGGCCAAGTCCACCTTATCCCTCATGGAGTTCCCCACCGAAGCTCTCTTCCCTCGGCCTACGTCCCTCGGATGCGCCAAGCGCACGGCTTCGCAACGTCATCCTTCGCGTCTCATGCCCTAGAAGTATGCTTCCCTTTGGGCTCACTCCATTCGCTCCCCGTCCGGCGGTCCCTCGGATGCACCAAGCGCACGGCTTCGCAATGTCATCCTTCACCGACTCAAGGACCCCGAGCCTAGTGAACTTACCAAGTCCTCAAGACTTCCCAAATGCACCAAGCGCACGGCTTCGCAATGCTTTGGACTTTCCCATGCCAACCCCATGTTGGACTTTCCCATGACAATCCCATGTCATGAGTTTTGTCTATCATCAAAATACTATCAGGGTACTGCTCGAGTCAAACTCGAGTCAACCTGGGACGATTGCACCAACAATCTCCCAACAATCTCCCCCTTTTTGATGATTGACAAAACTACCATCTCAAGTCTACCAAATTGGCAATTCTCATATCCCAATGAGAATTCCAACAAACCCTAATTGGTAACTTGGTAACTTCTCCCCCTTTTTGACATTACATCAAAAAGGTCCTCCCCAAGGGTATGAATGTCTCATATCCCAATGAGATTTTACAATCTCTCCCTTGGAGGAACACATGCCTACCATCTTTCTAGTGATCCCATATCACTTAAAGAGAGGCAACCCAATTTTCCTCCCATGAGGAAATACACATCCATCTTCCCATGATGGATACCTCCCCCTAGAGGCTTGCTCCCCCTTGACCATTGCACCAACAATGTCCTTGGAGAGTCCCTAAGCCAATAGGAACATTAACCAAATCAAAATTAAGGCAAAGTTCAACAATGAACTCTCTTCCACCTTAAAATTGATACTCACCCTCAACCCAACTTCTAATCCATATCCAATGGATTTCCACCCTCTTTAATGCTTTCCCAAGCATATCCTAGGGTTAGGAGTGGTTAGGGGACCAAAACATGGCTAAACATGGGCCTAACTATCAAGTTTACCCGAAATCACTGTGACTCGACTACCAATGATCGATTCCCATCGATCATTGTCATTGCAAGTGATCGATAATCGCTATATGCGCTTTTTTAAAATTGGATTTTCGAAATCCATAAGTAAATATACATAAGTTTAAAAATCGTGAAATTTCATATGCATATTACTTATCCTAAACACTATGGGTGAAAAATATTGGAAAATTATTTTACCCATTAAATTAGGAGATTGATACAAAGTTCAAAATTTTAGAAAAGCTTCAATAATAAGCCTTCTTTGTATCATCCCATTCAATGGTGATAGCTATCAAAAGATAGGCTTCACCAAGGTTTTTCAAAATGTTTTCAAAATGTTTTCAAAACCCTTATTTTCATTTTCCTAAACATCTCACCAATATCTAGATGTGTAAAACACATTCAAGGCAAATTTCTAGTGAGATGTGGGTTTTTTGTTCTTTAAATGGTCTCATGCATATTTCTAGGCAATATTATTTGATTCCCATCAAATCATGTCATAGTCCTTAATTTCATTTTAATTTATGCATGATGATGATTATGGCATACATATGATTTAGATAAAAACATATGCCAATATCATGATGTCATGGTATGTGAATGAAAATTAAGCATACATGACATACAAACATAAGTCTAAACATTATCATGACATTTCTATAAATAAAAAATGAGAATGATGTCATGACATGGTAAGGCAAACAAATCATGGCAAGTAAAATATACTAAGGTATAGAATACCTAAGTGTGAAAATCAATTTGTCATTTTTAGAAATTAAATTCATTTTGCCTTAATGCCATTCATTTTCCTAGTGTGCCAAAAACCCAAAATGGCACACCAATACCTCTAAGACCTAATTGTGCCAATTTAAATCATTTTAAACTTCTCAAGCATATTGGCACATCCTAATATGTCAACTCTTCTATGGTTAGGTTAACTACCCATCCATTTAGGGTTGACACACCCTAACCCATTTAGTGTGAATCGATCACACTTTTAGGAACCCAATACCTATTGGAGCTCCTTGGGTTAACAAGGTATTCCCTAGGGATAACTTCCCTAGATACCTTCCTAATGACCCTTTTTGGCTTTAAAGTCATGGTCTTTTGGGTCTTACTTGGGTCAACTCTAGAGGTGACTCCTCCATTGACCTTCTTAGTGGCTTTCTTGGTTTTCCTTAAATCCTTGGCCACTAAACAAACACCATGGCTAGACTTAGGGATAACTTCCCTATTGACCTTGGTTTTTCTAGACCTAGATGTGGTTCCATAATTAAATGGAACATTATGATAGGACATAGGTTTGTGACCCAAACCCTTCTTGCCCTTAGATATTTCTTACTTCCTAGGTCTTGACTTTTGGGAATTTGACCCCTTAACCGAATTTGATATTATATTTAGGGTCTTCTCCAATTTTTCTAGCCTTGACCTCAAGGCTTGGTTCTCTAGCTCTAATTTCCTCAATTTTGAATTTTTATTAGATTTTTGAGGAATGATTTTCTTTTTAGGCATGTGCCTAGATTTCTTGGGATTAACACCCAAGTTTTCTTGAACTTTCCTAATTGACTCTCTAGGTAAAATAGATCTAGTGTTTTGAGTCCTAGGTTTGTCTTTAGTTATATGAACATGTTTGGCACCTAGACAATATACCTTATTATTTCTCTTAGCATGCTTTTCATTGATAATAGCAAGAGAACTAAAATAATTTTTAGCATGCTTTTTAACTTTAGGAATTAAAGGTGCATTAAGTAAATTTACCTTAGGGTTAGCTTTAGGAGCTCCCCCTACATGAATTGCACCTTCTTGCCCTTTCTTCCTCCCCCTAGGGCATTGGCTTCGGTAGTGTCCCTTTTTATTGCATTTGAAGCACACAATGTACTCTTTGCTCTTGATTTTGGGAACACCGGCATCGTTTGACTTTGGGTTGACTTTTGGTGTCGATGCCTTCTTCTTAGCCAATTTAGGGCATTTGCTCTTATAATGCCCTTTCTCCCTACACTCAAAGCATATTATGTGATTTTTATTTAAAATAATAACACTTGAGTTACCTAGAGAGGTGGTGGAGGCCTCTTCCCGATCTTCACTTCTCCCAGATGTGGATGCTTCTTGTTCTTGCTCCGGGATGGAAGATTGCCTCTCCTCCTCCTCAATGCTAGAGGTGGAGGTCTCCACCAAGTCATCAACATCTTCAAATGTTGTGGGTTCTTCTTTCTCGGCATTTTCTTCTACTTGTGCCGGTTGGGAATTTTCTTGGAAATTTATTATCTTATTCCATAGTTCCCTTGCATCCCTATAATCACCCAATCTAGACCAAATAGTGTTAGGTAACAAATCACTAATCAATTTAATTACCTCGAGATTTGTCTTGAAGTTCTTGATTTGGTCTTGGGTCCACTTTGATTTTTCAATGGGCTTGTTGTATTTGTCCCTAGGCATCTCAAAACCATTTTCTATAATAATCATATAATCAAAATTGGTTTCGAGATATACCTCCAACCGTTTTCTCCACCAAGCAAAATCTCCTTCGAATTTTGGTGGTTGGAGGTTGTAGCCGGCCATCTTGTAGTGCTCTCGCGTTAGTCCTTGAAGAGCGACCTCGGCTCGATACCACTTGTTGGGGATCGATTGGCTACAGAGGGGGTGAATAGCCCTCGTTCGTTGGATGTCGGACTTTGCTCGTTTTCGTTGCGTTGCTTGTCTACGATTGTTGTTAGCGCAGCGGAAATAATAGAAACAATAATAATACTAACAAAAACACAAGCACATGCAATACACACGATATACGTGGTTCGGAACCGAATGGTTCCTACTCCACGGGCGAGCTCCTCGAGCTCTAGTTATGCTCACGACACTAACTCAAACTCCTTCTCGACAACACGTCGGAGGTGGAGAAACCTCTCACAAGCAATTACAAAGTAATATAGAAATACAAACAAGAATACAAATACAATACAAAAGAAACTCTTTTCACCGATTGCTTTTGATCACTTGTTTGTTGCTTGCTTTGGTTGGCTCTTGAAGGACTGGAATGCAGCAGCAATTCCCCTCCAATAGCTCCCTTAAAGTCTTGGCGAAATCCTCCAACTCGTGCTCCTTTTATAACCTGCATCAAGTTATTTTCGCGCCCATCAGTCGACTGATCGTGACCATCAGTCGACTGGTATCGTAGTCGTTGTCTCACAACGGCCGGATCCATGTTGGTTAAGTTCCAACGGATCACATCGTGATGGCCCCATCGATCGTGATCATCCATCGATCGAGTGTCGGTCAGTCGACTCCATACATGCCCGTGCAGTGTCATCATCATTGCCACCCATCGGTCGGCCCGATGCTCATCGATCGCCTCCCATGGCGATCGGCCCGATCCAACCAATCTTGGTTCAGTCGAACACTGGTCGAACCCATACGACCTAGAGCAGTCGACTGGCACCTATGCCAGTCGACTGATGTCGGCTAAAACCTCAAACATAACGATGTTTGAGCCTTCGACACTCAGTCTTAGCCACTTGGCCAAGTCCACCTTATCCCTCATGGAGTTCCCCACCGAAGCTCTCTTCCCTCGGCCTACGTCCCTCGGATGCGCCAAGCGCACGGCTTCGCAACGTCATCCTTCGCGTCTCATGCCCTAGAAGTATGCTTCCCTTTGGGCTCACTCCATTCGCTCCCCGTCTGGCGGTCCCTCGGATGCACCAAGCGCACGGCTTCGCAATGCCATCCTTCACCGACTCAAGGACCCCGAGCCTAGTGAACTTACCAAGTCCTCAAGACTTCCCAAATGCACCAAGCGCACGGCTTCGCAATGCTTTGGACTTTCCCATGCCAACCCCATGTTGGACTTTCCCATGCCAACCCCATGTTGGACTTTCCCATGACAATCCCATGTCATGAGTTTTGTCTATCATCAAAATACTATCAGGGTACTGTTCGAGTCAAACTCGAGTCAACCTGGGACGATTGCACCAACAATCTCCCAACAGAAAGTCCAAGCTTTAGTCTTAGCAAATGGAAAGTCCAACATGGGTTGGCAAGGGAAGTCCAAGGGTTGATATTGGCAGTATAAAGTCTAAGCGGGAGTCTTGGCAGCATAAGTCCAATGGTTTGGCGGTGTAAAGTCCAAAAGGTAGTCTTGGCAGCATAAGTCCAAATGTGCCTTGGTAGTGTAGACTAGCTTAGCATGACAATAGCCGATGGAAGCACCTAAAGACTAGCGTATGGATGAACAAGTCATGGATGACTTGGAGGGATCCGATAAGCGTGAGACTGATGGAGGTGGCTAGAAGGCTTAGTTCTAGACTAAGTGTGGTCTAGCAAGTATGAGGGAATTATACTTGGGGTTAAACCTCATGGTTGAGGTTATCAGTCAACTGAGATTTTAGACCAGTCGATTGGTCAAGTGTTTTGACACTTGGTAGCCGAGTTGACTCAGGGCAGTCAACTGAGATTATGACCAGTCGAATGTTGTGAGTCGATTGGTGTTCGATAGTGGCAAATAGTCTTGGCAGTCGACTGCCATGAATGGCAGTCGACTGCTGGTCGAGGTTGCGAGAGCAAAACGCTCGATAGTCGACTGGTCAGTTGGCTACGGGTTTGGCAATCGACTGATGGGTAATGGAAGTCGACTTTCAGTGTATCCATTGGCCTGAATGTCAATGTGGATTAAGTTCGTTGCGAGACAACGACACTGTTGGCAGTCAACTAGGGTCTTAAGGCAGTCGACTGCTAGGTGCGGAATCAGGTTATAAAAGCAGCTCGTGGAGGAGATTTTTGGCATTGTTCTTTGAGGCGATTTGGAGGAGATTTGCTGTTGCCATCCAGACCTTCAAGGCTCTTCTCAAGAAACCAAAAGCAGCCACTCAAGTTCAAATTTTGTAAAGTTTTCTTTAGTTGTATTTGTGTAGTTTACTTGTATTTGTTTGTATTTCTTTCTTATTATTGTAAGAATCCTTGTACGAGGTTTCTCCTCCTCCGACTTGCTATCAAGAAGGAGTATTATTGATTAGTGGTGGTGTTTGCATCGCTAGGGCTCATTCGAGCCTAATCCATGGTGTAGGAACCCTAAGGTTCCGAACCACGTTATATTATCGTGTTTTGATTGTGCTTGTTGTGTTTTGTTATTATTATTCTATATTCCACTGCACTAATAATGATTGTAGACAAGCACGATCAAATTCCGTCAAGCAACGACTAATGCGCCATTCACCCCCCCTCTAGCGACGTCCAATTCCTAACAGGGAGGTTTTAGTCGTCAAATTATTTTTTCTTGATAGAAAATGGACTTACATATGTGTTTACAAAATTTCATGAATTTTTAACACTTCTATATTTAATTTTTCATTTTGAAATTCGACTGAAAAACTAAACTATAGCTTCCGGTTGATATCAATCGACTACGACAGAAATCAGTCGACTGGCCTTGCATCAGTCGATTGTCACCCACAACAATTGACTGGCACTGTCATCAATGGACACAATGTATCCGGTAATCGATTGAGTAGTTGAGTCCTGACCTCAGTCTACTGATGATATCTATCTGTCTACTGGTGACATTGACCAAGCACACAGAATGTCCCATAGTTGACTGATCAGTTCGACTGGAACCCATCAGTCGACTCGGGTATGCACCAATCGACTGCCAAGCGCGAATTATAAACATTACCCTTATTAATTGACTCCCAAAATACTCGACACTTCTTCTTCTCTGAGTTTCTCCACCGCCGCAGTTGTCCTCACTGTCCTTCTTCCTTCTCTCCGATGTTTTCTCCACCACTCTCGTGCCTCCTTGCCTCTTCCGTTGGCTACCACCCTCCTCCTCTTCTCTGGTAACCCTAGGGCCTCCACGCCTCACTAGGGTTCCGGCCTGGGTGATTTTCTCTGACATTTTTGACGTTTCTATCCTCCCTAATTGGTGCACCACTCAAGATCCATGGCACTAAAGTAAACCCTAACCCTAATCATGTTACTTCTTTCATTTCCTGGTGATTCTCTTTTGGATTGCTAATCAAATGGGATTTTGTGTACATTCATACATTTTCATCACACATCTTAATTGTTCAATCATAGGGTTAAGCATCTTGCATCTAAAGGTAGGCATGTTGCCTCCGGTGAGGGTTCATCCGACTCTCACCCACCTATCGATCCCCATTTCCTACTGCATCTCATCAGACAAACTTCAATACCCACAAATTCCAACTTATTCTGGCTTGATTACTGATGAAAATTTTTTCTGTGATTACTATTTTGATATCATCCGCATCATCTAACATTATAAATTAAAGAGCACGACATTAATACTACTATTTTGTCTGAATTCTTCAAAAACTTACAATATCTTCAAGTGTTCTTGTTTTCCAATATGAATATCTTCTCTAAATTCTTAATGGTTAAGGGGTAGTGTTTAACTATGCTAACATATTTTAACTATGTGAACTATATAAGTCATTGCCCATTGACCATGATTTTGAAAATCATTTTAAAATCATTTTGAAAAATCTTGGTGAAGTCTATCTTTTGATAGCAATCACTATTGCACATAGAATTACTTATGCATTTTCTACACTCGTTTGAAATCCACTGCTTTCTAGACAATCAAAAACCAGTCGACTACTCCATATAGCAGTCGACTGGCAGATTCTTTAGTTGACTGTTAACTGATTTTAGTCGACTATTAGTCTTATTTTTGTCTAAACAAAATTTGTTTAGCCACTTATCAGCAACCCCAAGTATCCTAACTTGTCTTGATCCTATGATATGATTAGCAAAGCATTAAATTAATAATCATTTAAGGAAAAAGGGCGAGGATGGCTAAATTGATGCAATGGTTAAGGGGGAGCTTTACTATGAAATATATCTAAACCCAAGACCTATGTGTACTTGTCTTATTGTTGGTGCAAATTTAGACAATACTTTTATTGCCCTTTTCATACTTTACTCAACATGTTAAAGTTTGAATGTGTCTTGGATTAAGGGGAAGCCTTAAGCATATTTTATACCTTAATGCAAGGCGTAAACACCCTATTCATACATGCTTTATTGAATATTTATCTCTCTTTTTTATGTGTGTCAAAGGGGGAGAGGGGAAATATTAAGTTAGAATTCATATCGTGACACATGATGTTCTTATTGCATATTTGAAGACCTAACTTAAATGATTGTCAAACATCAAAAAGAGAGAGATTATTGATGCAAGAATGCCCCAAGTGTTAATTACTTTTGATGTTTGAATAATCATTTATAGTTAGACAATATTTGTCATCTAATATTGATATTGAGTGACAGGGATAAAGAAAGTCCAAGGGTGAAGTCTTGATAAGAAAAGTCCAAGAATGAGGACTTGACGGTGTAAGTCCAAGTGTGTAGTCTTGGTAGCGTAAGTCTAAGTGGATTTTGGCAAGAAAGTTCAAGGATGAGTTTTTGGGAGCATAAAGTCCAAGTGTGTAGTTTCGGCAGCATAAGTCCAAATGAATCTTAGCAAAAGAAGACCCCAAAGCATGACAAAACCGAATGAAGCTTTTGAAGGCAAACATAAGAATGAAGGAGTCGCGGACTTAGAGGGATCCTGAAGGCGCAAAGCTGATGGAGAAACTTGAAGGTCTTAGTCTAGGCTTAGGGTTAGGTTTCAAGTATGTGAGACTCATACTTGAGGTGGTCTCGGGTGCTCATCACTCGAGGGGTCTAGAAGACTTGAGCAGTCGACTGGGGATATAACCAAGTCGATTGGCAAGTAGTCGACTGATGGTCGATTATTTAACTGTGCTCTGGCAATCGACTGGCAAGTAGTTCTGATGGTCGATTACTAAACTATGCTCTGGCAGTCGATTGGTGGTTTGCACCAGTCAACTGTCCACTGTCAATCGATTGTTGGAATTGAGTAGTCAACTAAAATTAAGTGGACAGGGCATAGAAGGTTTCATAGACGACTACTAGCTGATAGTAGACACGATAAATCTGGACACGAACACGATCCACTTTTTTCGTGTTTGGATCATGCATTTTCGAATTCGTGTTTATTACGTGTCTATCTGTTAAACACTTAAAAATTTCATGTCGGATTAGTGTCTTGCCTTCTAGATCCATTATATCCGTTAGACCAGTTTATTTTTTTTGCTTAAAAAAATCTAGGCGTGAAAAAGAAAGGAGATGGATGACATTTACATAATCTCTATAAGTTTGAATGATGATGATAATCTTTGAAATTCATTTTGTATTTTTATGATAATTCTAGGGTGTATATTTTATGGCTATGTACTTATAATCCCAATTGGGTAGCATGGATAGTGGGTGATTTTGTGTAAGCTCATTTGTTTAAGTTATTACAATATCGTGTACTTATGGGTTTTTTTGCGTGTATTGGTTTAGATTGTTGGGGAAATGTTGACCGCTAGAGGGGGTGAATAGCGTCGCGCTCGTACGTTGACGGAATTCGTTCGCGTTCGTCTCGACAAAACTCGTTATGCTCAGCGGAATATAGATAATAGCAATAACAAGAAACAAGACAAACACGAACACAAGAATATAACGTGGTTCGGAACCGAACGGTTCCTACTCCACGGATCGAGCTCTAAAGAGCTCTAGCGATGCCACAAACACCACTAAACAATAAACTCCTTCTCGACAACAAGTTGGAGGTGGAGAAACCTCGTACAAGTGATTACAAAAGTAATACATGAAAATACAAGAAAAATACAAAGAAATGTAAATAACACTTTACAAAACTAGGGTTTGAGAGCTTTGCTTGTTGGTTGCTTGGATGAGGTTGAAGGACCCTGAAATGCACCTGCAATTCGCCTTCAAATCGCCCCAAGAAAGCTCCCAAAGAATCAATGTCGAAATTCTCCTCGAGCTCCTCCTTTTGCTAGATTTTACCGGGCGCATCGCCATAAGGCCCGATCATTGCCAACATCAGAGCTGTGAGAAAACGACTCAATCCACGCTGGAAAAGTTCCAACGGGACTCTCACCAGTCAACTGCCAACATTGGCAGTCGACTGCCAGTGCCCGTAGCCGACTGTCCAGTTGGCTACGAAGAATTTTGTGCTCGCAACTAAACCAGCAGTCGACTGTCATACATGGTAGTCAACTGTCAGAGCATTTTTAGTCATTAATTGGCAGTCGAGCTCTAGTCAACTTATGACAGTCGAACCGGCTAAAATGCCAGTCGACTGCCAACCTCAACCATGTAGTTTTAACCCAAGTATAGTGTCCCCATAATTACTAGACTACCCTTAGCCTAGACCTAAGCCTTCTAGCCACCTCCGTCAGTCTTGCGCCTATCGGATCCCTCCAAGTCATCCATGACTTGTTCATCCATACGCTAACCTTCAAGTGCTTCCGTCGACTATTGTCATGCTAAGTCGGTCTATACCGCCAAGACACATTGGACTTATGCTGCCAAGACTCCGCTTGGACTTTACGCCGCCAACCATTGGACTTATGCTGCCAAGACTCCCGCTTGGACTTTACGCCGCCAATATCAAACCCCTTGGACTTCTCAAATGTCAAGACTCAAGCTTGGACTTTCCCTTGCCAACCCATGTTGGACTTTCCATGCCAAGACTCATGCTTGGATTTTTCCTTGCCAAGTACTCAAGACTTGGACTTTCCCAATGCCAAGTGCCCCACTTGGACTTTCCATGCCAAGTACCCATGACTTGGACTTTTCCTTGCCAAGACTCATGCTTGGACTTTCCAATAATCACATGGTCAACCCTAGTCAACCATCAAAGTCTCCCTCGAGTCCGGTCAATCATGACCCGGGTCGATTGCACAAATAATCTCCCCAAAATATTATCAGACATCAATGTCAAACATCAATGTCAACTCTCTATGTCAAATATCAAAATATCACTCGAGTCAAACTTGAATCTGGTCAATCATGATCTGGGCCGATTGCACCAACAATCTCCCCCTTTTTGATGTTTGACAAAAATATATACCTTTGAGTTAGAATACTAACTCAAATTTTCTTATCAATTATCCCAAATTAATAATCCCAAACATTCTCCCCAATTTTCCGAATTGGCAATTGATAACATCAATTGATAATACTCTTCATAACATTCTCCCCCAAACATTCTCCCCCTTTTTGACTAATATCAAAAAGGTTTACTCTCCAAGGAGGGCAATGTCTCATGTCCCACTGAGATCTTACAATCTTCTCCTTGGTCCAAAAATTCCTAGGATGTCTACCATCTTTCTAGTGATAAGTCTCATATCACTCAAGAGAGGCAATCCTATACACTCTCCAAATTTCCAAATTTCGTATCTCAAAATCCCATTTCTCCCCCTCATGGAGAAAAATATCATCCATCATCTCATCATGGATACCTTCCCTTAAAGACTTGCTCCCCCTTGACCATTGCACCAACAATGTCCTTGGGAAGTCCCTAAGCCAATAGGAACTCTAAAACATCAAAAATAAGGTCTAAAGTTCAACATTGAACTTTCCATACCTTAAAAATGATACATCACCCTAACATCTCTCCTAATCCATATCCAATGGATTTTCACCCTTTATAATGCTACCCAAAGCATATCCTAGGGTTAGGAGTGGTTAGAGAACTTTACCATAACTGAAAACGGGCTAAACAACTTTGTTTTTCCCGAAATCAGCCTAGCAATGACTCGAGCTTATCGAATCGCTTCTTCATCAATCGACGCCATCAAGCTTAGCCGATCGATAATCAAATTCAATTTCAACTATCAGAATCGAATTTTGAAAAAGCAAAAGTAATTCTACATATTTTAAAAAATCGTGAAAATTCATACGTACATTACTTATAAGCAATACAATGGGTGAAAAATATTTGAAAAATATTTTACCCATAAAATATCGAAATTGATACAAAGTTCAAAAGTGAAGAAAAATTTCAATGTTTTAGCTCACTTTGTATCAACTTCATCAATGGTGATTGCTATCAAAAGATAGACTTCACCAAGGTTTTCTAAATGGATTTTAAAATGATTTTGAAAACCTATATTGGATCATATTTTTTTTTTGGGCTTAATGTACATGACTTGTACACAAGCTTTCCCAATGATCCACAACATGATTTTACATGAGTTTGAGTTCATCTAGATGCAAAAACTATGCACCTTGAACTTAACTCATATCCTAGCATCTCACATGTATCTAGGGTGTATAAATACACATACATGTCAATTTAGATGTGAGATGTGAGTTTTGTTCTCCTAATCTAGGGTTTCATGTATTTTTCTAAGACAACCCTACTTGATTCCCTTATAAGTGGAACTTCAAGTCATGTCATTGTCCTTAAATCAATTTTCATTAACTTAAATGCATGAATGATCATGGCATACATGATAGCAATAATTAAGCATGGCCAATGATCATGATGTTATGGCATATGATGTAATATAAACATACATGACATTTAACCTAACCCTAAACATGATCATAACATTTTAAATGATTAAAGATAAGCATGATGTCATGGCATGTTACATGACAAACAAAGAATAACAAATAAAAGGTATAGGTATAACAATACCTAAATTTTAGTATTAATTGTTATTTGATATAATTAATTATATTTTGTCATATTGCTAATTTTCTCCCAAGTGTGCCAAAAACCCAAAATGGTACACTATGACTTCTAAACCTAGATTGTGTCAATTTAATTGATTTTTCATATTTCCAAGAATGTATTGGCACATCCTAAAATCTTTTAGGATCAAAGATCAAACCTATTTCCAAGGTATCTATAACCTTGAAAATAACCTAAAGTGTCACCTTTACCATGGTTAGGTTAACTACCCTTCCATTTAAAGTTGGCATACCCTAAACCCATCTAGCGTGAGTCAATCACGCTCTTACGAACCCAAAACTTATTTGAGCTCTTAGGGTTAACTAGGTAATCCTTAGGGATGACCTCCCTAGATACCCTCCTAATGACCCTTCTAAGCTTGTTAGCCTTGGTCATTGTGGTCTTACCTAGGTTGACTCTAGGGGTAACTCCCCTTGCAACTTTCTTAGTGACTTTCCTAGGTTTCTTAGAAATCCTAGCCACTAGGCATCTACCTTGGTCAACCTTAGGGATGACTTCCCTATTGACCTTGGTCTTCCTAGACCTAGTTTGTGTTCCATAATCAAATGGAACACTATGATAAACCACCTTAGACTTAGGTTTGTGACCCAAATCTTTCTTGCCCTTAGTTGACTTTTGTCTCTTAGATCCTAGGTGTTGACTCTTGGTCCTAGACTCTTGACTTTGACCATTTGACCCTTTTAGTTGATTTTGCATAATCTTGAGGGTCTTCTCAAGTTTTTCAAGCCTTGACCTCAAGGCTTGATTTTCAATCTCTAATTGCTCAATTTTAGAATTTTGATTTAATCCTTCGGCATTGTTCTTCCTAGGCATATGCCTAGTCCATTTAGGATTAAAACCTAGGTGCTATTGCACCTTTCTAATTGTCTCCCTAGGTAGAATTAGTCTTGAATTATTTGACCTAGGTTTATCCTTAGATAAATTATTTTTAGGGACATTAGTCCTAAATTTCTCCTTATTTTCAAAATAAATATTTTTAGCTCCTAAACAAAAGTACTTGTTCCTATTAGCATGCTTTTCATAAATTGTAATAGAATTAAAATTCCTAGCATGCTTTTGTCTATTAACTAAAGAAGGAGCATTACAATATACCTTAGGGTTTGCCTTAGAGGCTCCCCCTACATGTGTAGCTTCTTCTTGAGTCTTCTTGCTCCCCTTAGGGCATTGACTCCTATAGTGCCCTCTTTGACTACATTTGAAACATATAATGTGTTCCTTGCTTTTGATGGCTGAGGAATCGACTTCCTTTGATTTTTCTTGACTTTTGGGTGCCGATGGAGCTTTCCTTACTCTTTTCGGACACTTACTCTTGTAGTGTCTGGATTTCCTACACTCAAAGCATATTATATGATTTTTATTTACAATTGACATGCTTGAGTTACCTATGGTGGTGGTAGGTGCCGGAGTTGGAGCTTCTTTATCTTGACTGGATGTGAAAGCTTCTTCTTGTTGCTCCGAAGTGGAAATTCTTTCCTCCCCCTCAATCCTAGAAGTCGAGGTTTCTTCTACTTCTTCCGCCTCCTCTTCCACCAATCCGGAAGTTGACTCCTCTTCAACTTCTGAATCCTCACTTACTCATGAGGATGATGAACTCTCTTCATCTTCGGTCTCCTTCTCTTGAGCCGATGAGCACTATTCTTCTTGGACCGGTGATGGGTTTTCATAATATTTCGCCAATTTGCTCTATAGCTCCTTGGCATCTTTACAATCCCCTATCTTGATCAAAATGTCATTAGGGATTACATTAAGTAAAATACCCATTACTTTATTATTGATATTGTAATATCGTAGTTGGTCTTGGCTCAAATTCTTCTTCTTGATTTTTCTTCCTTCGTCGTCTTTTGGAGTGTCAAAGCCTACTAAGACACTAATCCAATTGTCAAAGTCACACATTAAAAAGTGCATCATTCTACCTTTCCAATACGTGAAATCTTCGCGGTCGAAGGATGGTGGAATGTTAACGTTGTCACGCAATCTTTCTTGGAAATCCATCTTCTTCCTCTAGCATGCTCCCTTAGTTGTTAAACTTGAAGAGCGACCTCGCTCTGATACCACTTGTTGGGGAAATATTGACCGCTAGAGGGGGTGAATAGCGTCGTACTCGTACATTGATGGAATTCGTTCGCATTCGTCTCTATAAAACTCGTTATGCGCAGCGGAATATAGATAATAGCAATAACAAGAAACAAGACAAACACGAACACAAGAATATAGCGTGGTTCGGAACCGAACGGTTCCTACTCCATGGATCGAGCTCTAAAGAGCTTTAGCGATGCCACAAACACCACTAAACAATAAACTCCTTCTCGACAACAAGTCGGAGGTGGAGAAACCTCATACAAGTGATTACAAAAGCAATACACGAAAATACAAGAAAAATACAAAGAAATATAAAGAATACTTTACAAAACTAGGGTTTGAGCGCTTTGCTTGTTGGTTGCTTGGATGAGGTTGAAGGACCCTGAAATGCACCTGCAATTCGCCTTCAAATCGCCCCAAGAAAGCTCCCAAAGAACTAATGCCGAAATCTTCCTCGAGCTCCTCTTTTTAACCTACGTCGGGCTAGATTTTCATCTGGCAGTCGACTGTCATAAGGCCCCAGTCGACTGCCAACACTGTAGCTGTGAGACAACGACTCAATCCACGCTGGAAAAGTTCCAACGGGACTCTCACCAGTCGACTGCCAACATTGACAGTCAACTACCACCGCCCGTAGCTAACTGCCCAGTCGGCTACGAAGCATTCTGTGCTCGCAACTAAACCAAGAATGATCGCCATATATGGCAATGATCGACTTACGATAGTCGAACCGACCATAATGCTAGTCGACTACCAACCTCAACCATGAGATTTTAACCCAAGTATGGTGTCCCCATACTTGCTAGACCACCCTTAGCCTAGACCTAAGCCTTCTAGCCACCTCCATTAGCCTCGCGCCTATCGGATACCTCTAAGTCATCCATGACTTGTTCATCCATACGCTAGCCTTCAGGTGCTTCCGTCGGCTATTATCGTGCTAAGTCGGTCTATACCGCCAAGGCACATTGGACTTACGTTGCCAAGACTCCACTTGGACTTTACGCCACCAATCATTGGACTTATGCTGCCAAGACTCCCGCTTGGACTTTACGCCGCCAATATCAAACCCCTTGGACTTCTTAAATGTCAAGACTCAAGCTTGGACTTTCCCTTGCCAACCCATGTTGGACTTTCCATGCCAAGACTCATGCTTGGACTTTTCCTTGCCAAGTACTCAAGACTTGGACTTTCCCAATGCCAAGTGTCCCACTTAGACTTTCCATGCTAAGTACCCATGACTTAGACTTTTCCTTGCCAAGACTCATGCTTGGACTTTCCAATAATCACATGGTCAACCCTAGTCAACCATCAAAGTCTCCCTCGAGTTCGGTCAATCATGACCCGGGTCGATTGCACAAACAATTTCCCCCAAACATTATCATACATCAATGTCAAACATCAATGTCAACTCTCTATGTCAAACATCAAAACATCACTCGAGTCAAACTTGAGTCCGGTCAATCGTGACCTGGGCCGATTGCACCAACATTGATCATGTCTAGTAATTTATTTTATACTTTGTTTAAGTTATTGTATTTTCATGCAATTATGGGTCATTTCGTGTCTATTGGTTTAGATCGTGTCTTGCAATCCATTTTACATGTATTTTTTCGTGTCTAATGGATTGTGTTGTGTCTACCCAAAATTAAGTCGTTCGTGTTTGGATTGAATCCATTGACACAAAAAAATAAACGGATTGGATATGGATTAACATTTTCGAATCTTGTCAAGCCACAAATTTAATCCATTATCCAATTTGGCAGGTCTAGCTGATAGCAGTCGATTGTCGATACGAGTAGTCGACTAACCAAGTGGTCGTTGGGTGGTTGTGATAGCAATTAGGCTTCGTCAGAAGCCGTTAGATGTGGTCAATAGTGTCACCAGTCGACTACTGGTCGTTGGTAGTGCCCCAAAATTAATATTTATCCAAAAATATCAGCTCGAAGTCATTAACATCATTGGGTTGTTGATTTTGCACCAACACTATATGTGGTGTTGGTCTTGCAAAATCAGTACCAAAGTGGTGTTGATCTTGCAAGATCAACACCACTTTGATATTGATTTTCAAAAATTCAAAATTTTTATGCTTCGATCAGACCCATTCCAACTCTTATAGGTCTTGAGCACGGTAGAAATCCATAAGAGTTGGAATTGGTTTGATCGATGTCCTTTAAACCATCAATGAGTTTTGACTGAAATTCATTGATGAGCCTAGGGGATTTAGATTTTTGAAAAGTTTACATATACTGAAAGAGGATAGTGCAGAGAAGGTATTAATGGTGTTCATGTCTAGTTCCAACATCCCTACGATAAATTATGTATACGTATCAATTATCTTAAAGTCATAAACTTTAAAAACCTTCTGATTGTTGGGTTTCCGGCACCGCGGCGTGTGTGTGTTCGATCATGTTTCGTAAACATGAGCACAGCGGAAGCAATAAAAATAATAAATACTCCTATTTATTACAACACACACAACACACGCATGCTATTACAACAAGTGTAGACATAACCGTAAATTAAAATTGCAATAAAAGGAAATTAAACTACGTTATACCTTTCGTATGACGTGTAGCGGGAACGGCATCAACCGGAACGATCCTCGTAAGAATCGTCTCTATCCGTATCCACGCCGAGCTCCTCGGGATGACTTCGCCAAGCCACGAGCTTCGTCTTCGTACGGGTTACTAGCCTCGTGTTGAAGACGACGTGATCGAGAGATGATCACGATCCGAATCCAAATTCGGACCTAAAAACAAGTCCTCAAGACTTGCTTCTCCGGAGAGGTATTCGTCAACCGATTGACGAATCCTTCGTCCTCCACCTCAGAGGATTACCGGAGATCAAATCCCCGGTATGTTAGCCGCTGTCGGAGCACTAACCGTCGTCCAAACGACGCTCCGACGAGAGGAGAAGAAGCTGTCCAGAAAACTGGACAGCTTGGTGGAGGAGATAGGCACCGGCCAAAACAAGGAGACAAAAGCTCACCTTGATGCCGAACCTTTTAGGGGATCACCGGAGGGTCGCCGGAGGTTCACCGGCTGGAGCTTGGACGCCGGCAAGGGTCTTGACGGCAGCACAATCAAGCTGGGCGGCACAACTAGGTTGGGCGGCAACTCCTTGGAGGCTAGGGTTTTGATTTTGGATTAGGGTTTAACAATCCCTTAAGCCCACTTTTATAGAGAACTAATTCTCTTAATGGTTAATGGATCATATCCATAAAGCCCGTTAACCCGCTCCATTAAGATAAGTTAAAATAAACCAAACCATAATGGTTTATTTTAAGTTAAAACGAACCGAACCAACTTTTGGTTCATTCGTTTAAAATAAACCAAACCCTTTGGTTTATTCTTATCCATTGGATTAGAACCAAACCATTTTGGTCCATCCATTACGCCTTCATAAGACGCAGCCCATCCACGCCCATTCATGATCAAACAATTTCATGCTCGCTTTATGTTTGGTCCAACCAAACATAGTTTCTCCTTGCTCATTCTCAAGCTCGTTTTAAATCCTTTGGATTACACTCGTTGTCGTGTGACCAAATAGGTTCTCGGTTTATGTTGGCCGTCTATAATTAACCATTAATTATAGAGCGATCATGAGTGGATACCTAGTAGTACATCATGATCCCCAATTAACCAAAAGATCAACTATTGATCCGAACTATTTTCAAACCCTTCAAGATGCTCGAATGAATCGTGCCCCATTCCCTTCACTCATCTTATACCCACTTGGTTGGGACATGGTCTATAGTGTCATCCCCACTAGGTCGACTACGTCACACCTAGCCCAGTATCATTTCTCGTCCTACTGATTCTAGTTACTCCACATGTATCGAAGAGTACCTTACTCTAAACATGTAATGCTTTGGCCAAAGACTTTAGTAACAATCCGACGAGAGGCCATGGGTATACATCTCCTCGCAAGGAGTGGTGAATCCTTTATAGGCTATTCAAACACCTTCGATCACTCGACTTATACCCAATCATCCGGGTCCACATCTCCTCGGAGATGTTTGCTTAAGATGTCAAAGCATAAGTCTCCATGATCAAGATGACTTGAATACCGCAAGTCAAAGGAACATCGCACTTAAGCCACATGAAGAACTTCATCGACATATCTATATATGCAGAGAACCATACGTATGAAGTCTTACTGTCACTCCAATGAACTAGTTACCATAACTAGCATCCACGATTAACTCCGGACATCACTATGTCTCCAGCCAGTGAGAATCAGCTGCTTGGATACACCAAGGAGTATACCTCGTGCTAGTCTCAACAGAATTGATGGTGTCCAGATTCATCAATTCATCGACTAGGGATAATTCCGATACATCACAATTACACATGTAGAGATACTCACTAGTTGTGATCCAATCACAAATTCTCTCATCATACGTGGAAATGAGTTTAAGATCCAATCAAATACATAAAACATGTATACTCAAATAGTGAATCTTCATTTATCATATAAATGGTTCATACATAAGGCGATTGCCTTAGGATATCTCTCATATATTACTAACACTGATCACTACTGTTAATAACTTCAAGATGATATATTTAGGCACATATAGACTCTATGATAGTTCAGAAACCTATAACATTTTGACTAAGTCTGATCAAAGTTATTTAGGTTCATCAATGAGTTTTGACCGAAACCTCTTTGATGAATTTGAAAAGATTTTAAATACTATTTTTTAGACTTTGTAACTGGGTTATTATGGATTTCACCTAGTAAAAAATGTACATATTTGAATGAGCTTCGATTCAAAAAAATTACACCTCATTTTGATACCTGAGTCAAAGGTTATCGCCTCAAAAAATAAGTAGTGATGATTTTTTAAAATCAGCACTACAATAGTGCTGATATTTAAAAACTAGCATCACTTTTATGCTAATATAAATTAAATCAACATCAATGTGGTGCTGATTTGTGGTGTTGGTCTCAAAAGACCAGGACCACCTTGGTGTTGGTCTTAAGAGATCAGCACCAAGTGGTGTTAGTTTTGATATCGACACCAGTGCTGGTTTTTTGAGACCAGCACAACTTTGGTGCCACCCTCAAAAGATCAACACTATTTTGATGCTGGTCTTTTGAGATCAATATCATTTTATTATTGATTTTAGGGGTGATGTTGATTTTGAATTTGGCATTGATTTAAAAAAATGGTATGGATTTTACATGCATATAAAAGAAAAGAAAGAAAAGATTAATTTAATTTAAGAGAAAAGAGAAGAAGAAAAAAAATATTGTATGTAAAGGAGAAAAGAAAGAAGAAAAAAAAAAAGATAATATAAAAATTTAATGTCATTTTAAAATCTAGTATATATATATATTTTTTTTGGACAAGTCATATTTTTGTGATATGCTCCATATCACGTTGATGGGAGAGCTAGAATATCGTGGGCCAAGTCGGTGGCGATAGGATGAACACGGACAGCCAGGCAGCGGAGAAGCCGGAATTCTAGGTGATTGATCACAACCTGCCCTTTACCAAGACCGTCGCCAACTTCAACACCCTCGAGTACCTCTGTCTCTTCACTATAACCGGCGTTTCTATCACCGTCGACTACCTATCTGGTACCCTTCCCCCTTTGCGCCTTGGATTCCTAATCTAAATTCCTCAAATTAGGGTTAGGGATAATGTTTCTCTTCCAATCGGGGAAGAATTGCGTGGACCCTCTATGATGACCGGTGGTCTCATCGGATTCACGACTGGTTTCATGTACACAGACCAGTCCGCGGGCCGCCTCATGGGGTTCCTCCCCAATGGGGTCGCGGTGGCCCATTATAAGAAGGCGTAGACACTGGTGCCGATCCCGCATGAAGCCCTTTTCTAGTTTCATGCCACTTCATTTCTTCGCTTACAGAAGAAGAACCTTTTTTGCTTTTGGCTAGTACAAGTGTTGATTATCTTTCCCAATACATGATGTTTTTAGCTCCATGTAGACCGAAAGCTTTTATGCTAGCTGAATAGTTATTTACCAAATGCTGCTGATTGATTAATCTTCTTTGGTTCTTATACTCGTGGATTAACTTGAAAGATTCTCAGAGTTATTAGAGATCTGTTGGCGTCGCAGGCAAAATATTAACTTGATTGTGTAGATCGACAGCAATGTGCTTGAAATACCTTGGGAACGGTTACAATGAATTTCATCATTATAAATATTTCAGTTATCATGTAAATATGAATTGGATCTCGTTCTTTATGTATTTTAAGAATTCTAGTTATTCAATGTTTAATTTCAAATCTTAGCCATCTAGGGAAAGAAGACTATTGTGGTTATATGTTTTTAGATTAAAGGATTGGTAGAAATGAATATGAAATTACTAAGATTAGTCACGTATTTATGTTCTCTAAATAAATGAGTAGTTGAACTTTTTTGTAGCTTAAAGAATCCCATGCAGATTAAGTTAATGCTATCACACTGCTGGATGAGAAGAGATGCATATGAGCTTGCATACATATAAGGCATGAGCACTATTGAGAGATAAACATGCTAGTGCTAGCAATTGATGGTTAATCATGATAAGTGATGTGGTCGCTTTGTTGGATATCTTTCGCTGAGCTTTCGGGAGAGGTAGGGGTTCCCACGAGCAAAACAGTATCCTTGTCAAGATTAACACGAGTGAGACAACCGCCGGTGCTCTGGCAATGGTCCTCCGATGCTTAAATCAGACAGAGAGATCAAGAAGAAAGGTGAAAATGAATAGTATATCTCTTGTCAATAATGTTCCCTGAGCTTCTTTACCTTAATCCTGTCCTCTTATAGTAACTTCGACATACCTTCTTTTTTCTCCATGACCATCTCTGTAATGCCTTTTGACAGACCGTTAGAGGGCAACTTTTGTCAAAAATTTCCACGTGGCACCCCACATATGCTGTAATTATCGTTAGGAGGAATTGTTAGGGCACAAGGTATATCTCACATGGGGAAGGACTCTCTTCTGAGACTCCCATCTCTTGAGTCATTATGCTCTTGACTCGATCGCTCCTCGAGTCGTCTTTCTCTCGACTTGGCTTGCTTCTGCCTTCTACGCTTCTCGAGTCGTCCGCTCCCGACTCGACTTATTTTTGTTTTCTACACTTCCCCAGTCGCCCGCTCTCGACTCGGCTTACTCTTGTTTTCTACACTTCCCAAGTCGTCCGTCTCGACTCGGCTTACTCCTATTTTCTACACTTCCCGAGTCGCCTATTTATGACTCGCCTTACTTATATGGCCTAAGTGCGGGATCCTATTCGTGTCTTTGAATATTCTCTGGGTCTCATAGGCTAAGTTATATCCACATCAATAAGGTTGCCCTTCCATATCTGATTTTCATTCATGTTAGTCCCCTTTACAGAAATCCATTTACCAAAATTCATATATTAGAAAAGGTTGCCCTTCCAATCAGAAATCCATTTACAACCTTTTCTAACAGCATTTTAACTTTGTTAGTCTAAGCTATTTTAACTTTACAGAAATCCATTTACCAAAATTCATATATTAGAAAAGGTTGCCCTTCCACAACATTTTCTGTTCACTTTGTTAGTCTAAGCTATTTTAACTTTACAGATGGCACTACATTGTTTCTAATTTTCTTGCTAAGATCATTTTACACAGTAGTTTGCAGGTTTCCATTTCCCTAAATACATACTAAATAACTTGGGCACAAGATACGTTCCTCTTTCATGCAAATATTACATTCATAAACTTCTTTTATGTATCTACCTATAACTAAGACTAGAGAATCATGTCTGATTCATAAAGACAAGTTTACGGTTGCTCCCTTTCTCATGCAAATATTACACCATGGTATTCCTATCATTATCATAAACTTCTTTTATGGATCTACCTGCACTATTAAGATTAGAGAATCATGCCTGATCCATAAGAACAAGTTTACGGTTGCTTCAGACCTACAGCTGCATCGTTGGTAACCTCCACTTCCTTGATCTCCATGATCTCGACTCGTCGATTAATCTTCTTCCTTAATCGAATTGCAATATCCTGGGGGATGAAGATTCCCCACACGCTTACCCTGCAGTGCTGCTTCTCCACCAAATGGCTCTCCAACCCTGCAATACCCAAACAAACTAGTAGAAGGTCGCCTTATTGCACAACTACTACATAGTTCTTTTATTTACATGATTTTATGAAGGATTTTGTCATGTATAACCTTGCATCTGCATCAAAGCTCTCTTGATTCTCCTGCAGCAGCCGTTGCAATCAATATTCATCCTCATAGTCATGAAGTAAAGCTGAGCAAAATGAAAGAATCATCAGGCTGAATAATCTCTAAGCTATAATTAAAACTGTTTCCTTGTTTGCTACTGAAACTTGCCTTGTGTGACATGATGAAGATAGCAGATGTATTTGTTTGGCAGAGTGTGGGATGGGATGCTCGAAAAGTGAACATAAAGCTGTTGGATTTATTTAAAGATCATGGATTCTTTTTCATCTGCTTCAGCTTGGGGTCGCCCTTCTTGGGTCTGTGTGGAAGAATCTGATTCCAATTGAAGCCAAGAGAATTGGGTTGCATCCTCGTCCTTTGCCTCAACCTGCAGTTTTCCTTGCGCCATGAATGGGCAAGTCCATAAACAGGTGATAAAGCAAGTTCCCTTTTTTTAAGGTAAATTTTCAATATCACACACGAAGGTTTCATTTTTATCAATTACGCCATTCCAATCTGTAAATGTCCCAAAAGGATATTCTCTTATCCACTCTTTTTTTTTTAAACTCAGAATGCCTCTATTATCATTGTTTTTATGACCCAAAACATTTTAATGGACTAAAACAGCTCTAAACAACAAAGTAAAACCAGATTTGAATCGTTTAGCGAGGCTCTCGAGTACATAAATTCACAAATTGAGAGCATCACTCATATTTCCAGAAATGTAATATTATTTTATAATTTGAAGCTGTATTGGTCCATATTAAGGTGTCTGGCAGTTGTATTTTGGGTGTCGCATAAAAATGCGTCAAAAGATTGCCTATTGGGTATTTAGAAAGTGGGATGCATGATTTGGGCAAAATGAAACTTCGGTATGTAGATATTGAAAAATTCAATTCATCATTAAAGTGGTAGTGTTCTGTTATAGTTCCACTGGCGTCCAATACTGTTATTTAAGAGAAT
Source organism: Wurfbainia villosa (assembly GCA_025175895.1). NCBI lineage: Eukaryota > Viridiplantae > Streptophyta > Magnoliopsida > Zingiberales > Zingiberaceae > Wurfbainia > Wurfbainia villosa. The sequence goes on along the minus strand of CM046004.1, from coordinate 18,103,051 downwards.
GAGAGAAGGATCAGATACCGAGATTAGATATTCTTTACCACCTCACCGCTGACAGTGCAATGTGCAATGTTTGGACAGAGATCATGACGGAAGGGGTCCAGGAAGTGTTCACATAGGTGGTAGATCATAATGGTCTCGAGACAGCATCTTTTAAGTTGATGGCATTCCATTTCAATAAACCACTTCGGCTTTATCAGAAGGAAACTTTGTTTCGGTGCTGTAATTTATTTGCAGCCTTGATGAGTTGTGGATTCTCTTAGACTTGTCCTACTTTGCCCTTTTCTTGATGAGTTTGGAATTGGGAAAATAAGTGAACTAGAGTGGACTCGTGCTGCTGAGCATGTGTATATATTTTCTCCTTGCTCTTAGGATATGTTTACTTGCAGTGAGAGGAGAGAAACACAGAGGAAGAAGAAACGCTTTGACTATGCTTATCTGGAATAAGGAAAGAGGAAGAAGGGAAACAAAAAAATTGATGATTTTGACCTTTTGTTGATGTTTTGTCGATCGCACCATTGTGTCACCTTGTCATGCACTTGTGCTTACAGATTATCGCTCGATGGTTGTGCACTTGATCACCAATTGCTGTCCGACCCTTATGTGGGTGGCCTTCCCCCCTACTTTCCTGTCCATCCTCGAGCTGGCGTACAACTGGCCACCTGATCAACCTACAAAGTCAAAAACTCCAAATAGGCGATTCGATCGCCAAGTTTGTGGGTAAAAAGGGAGAGCCAACTCACTTTATAACTATCACCATCGCTTCAAGATATTGCATCCCAACCTCCCATTCACTTGAGGTATCCCCACTCAGCATGCAGTCAGCTGATAATTTCTTGCTAACCGTTTCTACCCTGAGGTTCTCTTTGGAGTTTGGAGGCTGAGGCGAATCCTTGATATCAGACAGCAAAGAGTTTGCAATGCCAATCCCTGTCTTCTATGGGTTTCTATTTGTTATACTGATCCAATCCTGTGACTGCCGCAGCTTGGCTTCACTGAAAATAGAGGAATAATTTTCTCCTACACGATCCAAATTTGTTAAGAATTACATGAAAAAATGGTAGCATTACATAGTCATAACACTCGATATACATTATCTGGAAATTATACATGCAGTCGCCCAATAGATTCTTTTCGTATCACAATGCCTTCCATGTATCTACAATAACACCGACATCCAAGTGGCAAGTTGATACACCCTCCAAAAGCTTTGGTCGAACAATGGGCTGCTTAAGATGAATGCCGAGCTTATCTATCAGGTGATGCAATTCTGGACAGCGAAACCCACCATTCCTGCACGGAGGAAAAAGATCGTTTGCATTAGGTGCCCAAGTCACAATGACAGCGAAAGGAAGAAGAACTCACTATCTACCTCTAACTTGCCACTCCCATCAGGATTTTGAATATCTTTGGTAAGGGACCTTTACCGTGTCACGGTACCTCTTCATAATCACGCATCGTAACAAGCAACCCCTTATCCTGCATACCTGAGACGGGAGAAGATAAACTCGAACCCATTTCTTCAAAGTTTCTCCACCAAATCCAACCTCAAACCGAGAACTTTATAACCAGTCGATGACGTCCCTCCTCGAGCGCCACTTGAACAATAGGGCTGCTGGCGGCGTGTGCGGCGACAATGACGACGAGGGCGAGGAAAGCAGGATATAGGGCCTGTTCATGAGAGATCTCATGAATTGATTGAGGATGACGTAGGACATGTTCCGGGAGCTCTTCTCCCGGCCACCACCGCCAAATCCGCCCCACCGCCAATGTGATTGAGGTAGTAGTGCATCCCCCGACGACCCCTTGTCATTGGACCACCTCCTGTCACCCAGCATAGCCTCCCTCGCCGTCTCCATCTCATCGAAGCCTTTATCCAAACCCTATAAAATTGCCGCAGCTCAGTCTCTTTCTCTCTCAGCTGTGAAATGAGTTATTCTTCGTAAATTCAATATTTAATAGGGAGGAATGAGCTGACTCGCCATCTTGATGGATTGAAAAATTTTCAATCCAATCCAAAGCGAGTTGTGGACTATGTGGGTCAATTCGCGAGCCACAAAAATTAAAAAAATATATTTAAAATTACTGAGACATTAAGGACTTGAGATAATGATCGGTAAAGTAGATGGAATACCATGATTAAAAAAATAAATATTTGAAGTAATTAAAATCTTATAATTGAGATTCAATTATCGACCTACAAAGTTGAGTATCGATATTTTTGATTCTTTCAATGTTCTAAAATATTCAAATCTTGATAATATGCAAATGTAAATTTTTACTCTTCCAAATAGAGCTTCAATTGAGATTTTTTAGTCTTTGTAATTATTTGATATTGATATGTTATTATTTCCTATCTTGATTAGAATAGTAGTGACAAGATAATATAAAACAATTAGAGTATAAAAAAAAAACAGTACTTCATCAAATATTTTTTTTCTTTCCTCTTAACTTCTTTTATATTTTGTTACGGTGTATATGTGATAGAAGAAGATTTTGATAGTGATTTTTTTTTAATATTAGAATATGGGTCAAAAAAACTTATATAATTTTATTTTCACATATTCCATCTTTTGATATTTCTCAACCTGCGGACCAACCCGAGCCCACTGCAAGCCGACCCATCTAAACCCACACCCCATACGAGTTGATCTGTTTAGGCCCGTCAAAATGACGAGTTGATAAAATTTCAACCAAACCGTTTAAATTATTTGATGGGGCGGACCAACCCGACGGGTCCAACCCAACTTGACAGTTATACTTTTCTCTTAATCATATAATGATTGAGAATCAACCATCTCCTCCAGATTTGCTTCGTTTCAGTTTACGTATTGCTAGAATGCGCATTTGGTTCAATCATTTTATCTACGATCGGCGTCAGCATGATTTATGAGATTCAGAACGGAGGCTGCGAGTTAGCGGTTAATCTGATACAGCGAGAATCGAGCCATCTCGATCAAATATATTTTAGCGTAGTTTTCACGAAATAATATAATTTGAACACAATTAATACTATTTTACTCGATCTTTCCGTATCGTACCAAGAATATTCATTAATATATTTTTTCTTATTCATAATTTAATTATTAACCTATATTTTAATTTATTAATATTTTTATATGATAATTATTATATTTAAAATTAATACTTTATTGATATTTGAGATAGATTATTATTATTTTTTAAATTCTACATCCAACTAATATATATATATATATATATATATATATATATATCATTTTTAATTTTTATTATATAATTATTCAATCATAAATATATTTTAAAAATATTATTAAACCACACACAATTAGGATAAAATATTTTACTAATTTTTATTGAAGACAAACAACGAGACTTAATTGAAAATACAATATTATGAGACTTTAACTTTCAAAATTACTATACTGTTCTCATAAATGCTTTATATGCATTTCGAAGGGCAATACGAGATTCTCTATCTTTGATTTGTTTGTATTGAGCTAGAAACTCTTCAAATCAAGTACTATCATCTCCTGCTAGTACAACATCTGGAGTTGACACCTCGAAGTGTTCTATGATTGTTGCATTTAAATCATGTTCATCTTCAATTATCATATTATGCATAATAATTCATGATGTCATTATATCATATAAAATATTTTTTTGTCAAAAACGTGAAGGTTCTGTAATAATTGCAAAACGTGACTAGAGCATGTCAAATGCTTGCTCAATATTCTTTTTACATACTTCTTACTTCATTGTAAATAATTTATTCTTTCAATTTTGTGGATCATGAATCATTTGAACAAGTGTTGACCATTTTGGGTATATACCATCAGCTAGATAATGACTCATATTGTACTTTTTTTCTTGAATGACATAATGAATAGGAACAGTAATACCTTCAGCAAGATTAACAAAAAGATGAGAAGACTTAAGTACATTAATATCATTATTCGATCGAGCCAATCCAAAATATGCATGTCAGATCTATAGATCATAATCAGCTGCAACTTCTAGAATAATTGTTGGCTTTCCACTACGATCACAATATTGTCTTGCTCATGTTGTTGGATAATTTTTTCATCTCCAGTGCATGCAATCTAGGTTACCTAACATACTTGAAAAATCTCGTAGCTCACCAATCTAGAGTAGCCTAGCAACATCTTGAGCGTTTGGAGATCATAGGTACTGCCTTCCAAAGACTTCAATAACAATACGATAAAAACGTTTCACACTTTCAATGGTAGTTGATTCTCCTATTTTAATATACTCATCAGTAGCATCTGTCGGTACAAATTGTTGGTGCAATCGATCCAGATCACGATTTGTTAGGACCTGTGCGCTCGCTAGAGGGGGGATGAATAGCGATTCGTCGTCGTGCGATGGAATTTATTCGTGCTTGCTACAAAATATGTTATACGCAGCAGAATATATATAATAACAAAAACAAATACACAACACAAGCACAATGCACAAGATATAACGTGGTTCGGAACCGTATGGTTCATACTCCACGGATTGAGCTCGAAAGAGCCCTAGCGATGCAAACACACACCGCTAATCCAATAAACTCCTTCTCGACAACAAGTCGGAGATGGAGAAACCTCGTACAAAGATTACACTAAGTAATACAATGGATATAAGCAAATACAAATATGAAATGTAATACAAGGAAAACACTTTACAAAGAGCTTTTGATTGCTTGATCTTTGATTGCCTTGGACTAGCCTTGAAGGACTGGAAACCACCAACTATTCCCCTTCAAATCGCTCAAGAGAACCATAGCAAAAAACCTCCTCCACGAGCTGCTTTTATAATCTGCATTGGCTGATTTTCGCCTAGCAGTCGACTGATCGAGACCATCAGTTGACTCCTCCTGTAGTCGTTGTCTCACAACGGCATGAGCCACGTTGGATAAGTTCCAACGGATAGACCATCAGTCAACTGATCATGTCCATCAATCGACTGATCGAGTCATCACTCGACTGCCAAACTCTAACAGTCAACTCGGAAACATTCTATCCCCGAAAACTCGACCAGCAGTCGACTGTCCAATGCTGGCAGTCAACTGCTAGGCCATTTCCTGCAGTCGAACTCTAGTCGACTCACATCAATCGACTGACTATAGTCCTAGTCGACTGATACACCTCAAACATGAGATTTTACCCCAAGTATGGTGCCCCTATACTTGCCAGACCACCCTTAGCCTAGGCCTAAGCTTTCTAGCCACTTTTGTCAGCCTCACGCCTATCGGATCTCTCCAAGTCATCCATGACTTGTTCATCCATACGCTAGCCTTCAGGTGCTTCCATCGACTATTGTCATGCTAAGCTGGTCTATACCGCCAAGGCACATTGGACTTACACTGTCAAGATTCTGCTTGGACTTTACGCCGTCAACCATTGGACTTATACTGCCAAGACTCCACTCTTGGACTTTACGCCGCCAATATCACCCCTTGGACTTTCCAATTGCCAAGACTCAAGCTTGGACTTTCCCTTACCAAGACCCATGCTTGGACTTTCCTTGCCAACCCATATTGGACTTTCCATACCAAGTACATAAGACTTGGACTTCTCCTATGACAATGGTCAAACCATCGTCAAACATCAACATCATGACCTGGGTCGATTGCACTAACAATCTCTCCAATATATTGTCAAACATCAAAACACTACTCGAGTCAAACTCGAGTATGGTCAAACGTGACCTGGGCCGATTGCACCAACAATTTCCCCCTTTTTGATGTTTGACAAAAACCAAACACCTTTGAGTTAGGCTTAAACCCTAACTCAAATTTCCTTACCAATTATCTCAAATTTGTAGTTTCACTTTCTCCCCCTTTTGACATACATAAAAAAGGTTCTCTCCCCAAGGAGGTCAATGTCTCATTTCCCAATGAGATCTTACAATCTCCCTCTTGGTCCAAAAACATCTAGGATGCCTTCACTCTTCTTAGTGATAAGTCACATATTACTTAAGAGAGACTATCCTATAAACTCTCCCAATTTCCAAATTGGGCATCTCAAATTTCCAATTCTCCCCCTCATGAGGAAGAACACATCCATCATCCCATGATGGGTACCTCTCTCTAAAGGTTTGCTCCCCCTTTACTATTGCACCAACAATGTCCTTGGAGAGTCCCTAAGCCAATAGGAACACTAAACCATTAAAAATAAAGGTCCAAAGTTCAACATTGAACTTTCACATACCTTAAATTGATACACACCCTAAACACCTCTCCAAATCCATATCCAATGAATTTTCACCCTTTCTAATGTTTTCCAAAGTATATCCTAGGGTTATGAGAAGTTAGGAAACCCTAATATAACTGAAACATGGGCCAAACATCCTTGTTTATCTGAAATTAGCATTGGCGATCGACTGCCCTATCCATCAGTCGACTGCCATCAAGCAGCAATCGACTGATAACTGAAATTTCCGAATTTCAGTTATCAGAAATGAACTTTGGAAAAACATAAGTAATTCTACGTATTTTTAAAAATCGTGAAAATTCATACGTACATTACTTATAAGCAATACAATGGGTGAAAAATATTGGAAAAATAATTTACCCACAAAATAGTGAAATTGACACAAAGTTTAAAAATGAAGAAAAACTTCAATGTTTAAGCCCTCTTTGTTTCAACATCATCAATGGTGACTTCTATCAAAAGATATATTGCATCAAGGTTTTTCAAAGTAATTTTAAAATAATTTTAAAACCTTATATTGGATCATGTTCTTTGGGCTCAATGTACATGACTTGAACATGAGCTTTCCCAATGATTCATCCATGATTTTTAGATGAGTTTGAATTCATCTAGATGCAAAAACTATGCACCTTGAACTTAACTCATTTCCTAACATCTCACATATGTCTAAAGTGTATGAAAACACATACAAGTCAATTTGATGTGAGATGTGAGTTTTGTTCATCCTAAACTAGAGTCACATGCATTTTTCTAAGGCAACACTACTTGATTCCCTTATACATAGGACTTCAAGTCATGTCAATTGCCCTTAAATCAATTTTCATAAATGCATGAATGATCATGGCATAAAAGATAACATAAATAAACATGACCAATGATCATGATGTCATGACATATGATATAATCTAAATATACATGACATTAAAAGACAAACCTTAAGCATAATCATGACATTTATATGATTTAAATGAATATGATGTCATGACATGGTATATGACAATCAAAACATGACAAATAAAATATAAAGGTATATAATACCTAAATTTCAATATTAGTTGTCATTTGTTATTATTAAACTCATTTTGTCATATTACCATTTATCTCCCAAGTGTCCCAAAAACCCAAAATGGTACACTATAACTTCTAAAATTAAATTGTGCCAATTTGATTGATTTTTCAACTTCCATAAATTATATTGGCACATCCTAAAAACCTTTAGGATATAAAAATCATCCTTATTTCCAAAGTACCCAATTACCTTGGAAATGATCTAAAATGTCACCTTTACCATGGTTAGGTTAACTACATATCCATTCAAAAGTTGACACACCTAAACCCATTTAGCATGAATCGATCACGCTCCTAGGAACCCAATACCTATTGGAGCTCCTTGGGTTTACTAGGTATTTCTTAGGGATAACTTCCGTAGATACCCTCTTAATGACCCTCCTAGGCTTAGAAGCCTTGGTCATTTGAGTCTTGCCTAGGTCAACTCTGTTGGGACATGTGCGCCCGCTAGAGGGGGGTGAATAGCGTGTTGACCGTACGTAGATGGAATTTGATCGCGTGTTCGTCTCTACAATTTCGTTAGCACAGCGGAAATAGAAAAGTAATAACGATAACGAAATGAACAACATGCTAACACAAGGATATAACGTGGTTTGGAACCAAAACGGTTCCTACTCCACGGATTGGGTTCATACGAACCCTAGCGATGCCAATCACACACCACTATGATAAATACTCCTTCTCGACACAATTCGGAGGTGGAGAAACCTCTTACAATAAGATTACAACTATAATTAAATAACAACAAGCAAATAAAATGAGATACAATGCAATATAAGTAAAGAGAACGCTTTTCAAATGCCTTTCGATTGCTTGCTTGTTGATCGCTTGAATCGTGGTTGAAGACCCTGATTTGCAGCAGCAAATCGCCTCAAAAATGTCCAAGAAATCGCTGCCAAAAACTCTCCCGTCGAGTTCCTTTTATCTTTGCGCGCGACCTGGATTTCCGCCCATCAGTCGACTGCCATAAGTCACCAATCGACTGATGCCACTGTTGTCGTGAGACAACGGCTCGATCCACGCTGGAAAAACTTCAACGGATCTCTTGGCGATCATTGCGTAGCCGTCGCCATTGTGTCGATTCTGAGGCGTTAAATGCGGCCCAACCTAAGCGATCGGCGGCAACCTTAGCGATCATTGCCGTCGACACTAGTCATTGCGTCGACACCGTCGGCGATCATTGCTCCAATGAGCGATCGGCGCCGAGCATTTCCAGCTCTAAACGGCAGTCGAACTCTAGTCGACTCTCGGCAGTTGAACCGGCCATAATGTCAGTCGACTGCCAACCTCAAAAATGAGGTTTTAACCCAAGTATGATGCCCCCATACTTGCTAGACCACCCTTAGCCTAGATCTAAGCCTTCTAGCCACTTCCATCAGTCCCACGCCTCTCGGATCCCTCCAAGTCATTCATGACTTGTTCATCCATCGCGCTAGCCTCCAGGTGCTTCCCTCGGCTATGTCATGCTAACGGTGTCTACACCGCCAAGACACATTGGACTTACGCCGCTAAGACTCCGCTTGGACTTTACGCCGCCAACCATTGGACTTATGCTGCCAAGACTTCACCCTTGGACTTTACGCCGCCAATATCAATCCCCTTGGACTTCTCAAATGCCAAGACTCAAGCTTGGACTTTACCTTGCCAACCCATGTTGGACTTTCCATGCCAAGACCCATGCTTGGACTTTTCCTTGCGCCAAGTACTCAAGACTTGGACTTTCCCAAATGTCAAGTGTCCCACTTGGACTTTCCATGCCAAGTACCCATGACTCGGACTTTACCTTGCCAAGACCCATGCTTGGACTTTCCCTTAATCACATGGTCAACCCTAGTCAACCATCAAGATCTCCCTCAAGTCAAACTCGAGTCTGGTCAATTATAACCTGGGTCGATTGCTCCAACAATCTCCCCAACATATTAACCGACATCAATGTCAAACCACTTTGTCAAACATCAAAACATCACTCGAGTCAAACTCGAGTATGGTCAATCGTGACCTGGGCCGATTGCACCAATAATCTCCCCCTTTTTGATGTTTGACAAAACAAACTTTGAGTTAGGCCCCTAACTCAAATTCTCTTACCAATTTTCCAAATTGGTAATTTTATCTTCTCCCCCTTTTTGACATACATCAAAAAGGTTAACTCTTCAAGGAGGTCAATGTCTCTTGTCCCAATGAGATCTTACAATCTCCCTCTCGATCCAAAAATACCTAGGATGCCTACCATCTTCCTAGTGATAAGTCCCATATCACTCAAAAGAGGCAATCCTATACTCTCTCCCAATTTCCAAATTGGGTTTCTCAAAATCCCATCAATTTTCCCAATTGATGATACTCTCCCAATAACTTCTCCCCCTTCAAGAAGAGAAACACATCCATCATCCCAAGATGGATAACTCCCCCTAAAGGCTTGCTCTCCCTTGACCATTGCACCAACAATGTCCTTTGGAAGTCCCTAAGCCAATAGAAACTCTAAACCATCAAAATTAAGGTTAAAAGTTCAAACTTGAACTTTCCATACCCTAAATTTGATACTTTGACCTAACACATCTCCTAATCCATATCCAATGGATTTTCACCCTTTATAATGCTTCCCAAAGCATATCCTAGGGTTAGGAGTGATTATGGACCTTTACAATGGTTGAACACGGGATAAACAATCTTGTTTTCCCGAAATCAGACCTAGCATGACTCTCGATAAGAATCATCACATTTAATCTCTAATCGACTACTACAAAGGGCAATGATCGATAGTCAATTTCCAAATTTCAATTATCAGAATCGAAATTTAGAAAATCATAACTAATTATACGTATATCGAAAAATCACGAAATTCGATACGTATAATACCTATGACCAATACAATGAGTGAAAAATATTTTAAAAATATTTTACCCGTAAAATAGTGAGTTTGATACAAAACTCAAAACTATTGAAATTTTCAATGTTTTGGCCCTATTTTGTATCAACTTCATCAATGGTGTTTGCTATCAAAAGATAGACTTCACCAAGGTTTTTCAAAATGATTTAAAAATATTTTCAAAACCTTTATTGGATCATATTCCTTGGGCTCTATGCACATGACTTGTACACAAGCTTTCCCAATGATCCACTAATCATATAAGATGAGTTTGAGTTCATCTAGATGCAAAACCTATGCACCTTGAACTTAACTCATATCCTAGCATCTCACATGTATCTAGGGTGTATAAAATACACATACATGTCAATTTAATGTGAGATGTGAGTTTTGTTCATCCTAATCTAGGGTTTCATGCATTCTCTAAGGCACCCCTACTTGATTCCCTTATAAATGAGACTTCAAGTCATGTCATTGTCCTTAGTTCAATTTTAATCAATTTAATGCATGAAATGATCATGGCATAAAGATAGCAATATTTAAGCATGGCCAATGATCATGATGTCATGACATAATATAAAATCTAAAAACACATGACATTTAAAAATCTTAATACTAAAACATGAACATGACATATACAATGAATAAAAGTAAGCATGATGTCATGACATGTTATATGGCAAACAAAGCATGACATATAAAATATATAGGTATAATAATACCTAAATCTTAATATTAATTATCATTTGATATAATTAGGTTTATTTTATCATATTATCATTAATCTCCCTAGTGTGCCAAAAACCCAAAATGGCACGCTAACCTCTAAACCTAAATTATGCCAATTTAATTGATTTTTCTCAATTTCAAAAATGCATTGGCACATCCTAAAATCTTTTAGGATATTAATTCAAATCTATTTCTAAGGTAACCATAACCTTGAAAATATCCTAAAGTGCCACCTTTACCATGGTTGAGTTAACTACCCATCCAATCAAGGTTGGCACACCCTATACCCATCTAGCGTGAATCAATCACGCTCTTAGGAATCCAAAACCGATTTGAGCTCCTAGGGTTAATTAGGTATTCCTTAGGGATAACCTCCCTAGATACCTTCCTAATGACCCTCCTAGGCTTGTTAGCCTTGGTCATTTGGGTCTTACCTAGGTTGACTCTAGGGGTAACTCCCCTTGTAACCTTCTTAGTGGTCACCCTAGGTTTCCTAGAAACCCTAGCCACTAGGCACAACCTTTGGTCAACCTTAGGGATGACTTCCTTATTGACCTTGGTCTTCCTAGACCTAGTTTGTGTTCCATAGTCAAATGGAACACTATGATAAGCCACCTTAGGCTTAGGTTTGTGACCCAAACCTTTCTTGCCCTTGGTTGACTTTTGACTCTTAGGTCCTAAGTGTTGACTTTGAGATTTAAACCTAGACTTTTGATCATTTGACCCTTTAAATTGATTTTGTATAATTTTAAGAGTCTTCTCAAGTTTTTCAAGCCTTGACCTCAAGGCTTGATTCTCTAATTCTAATTGCCCAATTTTAGAATTTTGATTTAAACCATGGGCATGAGACTTCTTAGGCATATGCCTAGTCCATTTGGGATTGAAACATAGGTGTTCTCCTATTTTCTTGATAGATTCTTTAGGTAAGGTTTTTCTAGGGACATTAGTCCCAAATTTTTCCTTATTTCCTACATGGACTCTCTTAGCTCCTAAACAAAATTCCTTACTTCTAGCATGCTCTTTATGATAAATAGCAAGACTATTGAAATTATTCCTAGCATGCTTTTGACTATAAGAATTAGAAAGAGCATTACTAAAATATACCTTAGGGTTAGCCTTAGCTCCCCCTACACGTGATGCTCCTTCTTGCCTCTTCTTCTTCCCCCTAGGGCATTGACTCCGATAATGCCCCTTTGAGTTGCACTTGAAGCATATGATATGCTCCTTGCTCTTGATATTTGGAGAACTGGCATCCTTGATCTTTGGCGCCGGTGGAGCTTTTCTTACTCTCTTTGGGCATTTGCTTTTGTAATGCCCACTTTCCCTACACTTAAAGCAAATTATATGATTTTTATTTAAACCTAAATTGCTTGAGTCACCTAGTTTGGTGGTAGGTGCCGGAGTTGTATTTTGAGCTTCTTCATCTTGATCGGATGTTGAAGCTTCTTCTTGTTGCTCCGGTATTGAGGATGGTCTCTCCTCCTCAATCCTAGAGGTGGATGCTTCTTCCACCTCTTCTACTTCCTTCTCCGATCCGGAAGTTGACTCCTCACCATTAACCTCCGAATCCTCACTTCCTTGTAAGGATGACGTATTAGCCTCTTCGATCTCTTTCTCTTGGACCGTTGATGGACTATCGTGGAGCTTGGTCACTTGGCTCCATAGCTCGTTTGCATCTACATAATTACCTAACATACACAAGATATTGTTAGGTATTAAATCAATTAAGAACTTCATTACCTTCTCATTTATCTCGAAGCCTTCGACTTGCTCTTCGGTCCATTTCTTTTTCTTGAGAAATCCACCTTTTGGTCCTCTTGGATAGCTATATCCTTCCATTAAAATGGACCATTCTTCGAAATCCCTCATCATTAGGAAGTCCTTAATTCTCGCCTTCCATTGACTAAATCCTTCTTGTCTATAGAAGGAGTAAGGGATCAGTGTGTTGATATCCCATCCTAGTTGTTCTTCCAATTCTATCTTTTACCCTCTAGCTTGCTCCCTTCGTTGTTAGACTTAGAAGAGCGGCCTCGCTCTGATACCACTTGTTGGGACTTGTGCGTCCGCTAGAGGGGGGGGGTGAATAGCGCGTTGACCGTACGTAGATAGAATTTGATCGCGTGTTCGTCTCTACAATTTCGTTAGCATAGCGAAAATAGAAAAGTAATAACGATAACGAAATGAACAACACGCTAACACAAGGATATAACGTAGTTCGGAACCAAAACGGTTCCTACTCCACGGATTGGGTTCATACGAACCCTAGCGATGCCAATCACACACCACTATGATAAATACTCCTTCTCGACACAAGTCGGAGGTGGAGAAACCTCTTACAATAAGATTACAACTATAATCAAATAACAACAAGCAAATAAAATGAGATACAATGCAATATAAGTAAAGACAAGGCTTTACAAATGCCTTTCGATTGCTTGCTTGTTGATCGCTTGAATCGTGGTTGAAGACCCTGATTTGCAGCAGCAAATTGCCTCAAAAACGTCCAAGAAATCGCTGCCAAAAACCCTCCCGTCGAGCTCCTTTTATCCTTGCGCGCGACCTGGATTTCCACCCATCAGTCGACTGTCATAAGTCACCAGTCGACTGATGTCATTGTTGTCGTGAGACAACGGCTCGATCCATGCTGGAAAAACTCCAACGGATCTCTTGGCAATGATCGCCAACATTGGCGATCGCTGGCGCCCGTAGCCGACCGCTACGGCCACATGAGCGCTCTGTAGCCAACCTAATCGGCAATGATCACAACTCTGGCGGCCGATCGCCCAATGAGCCGATCGGCAGAGCATTTAGCTCTAAACAATGAATACCATAATGTCACACCTCAAAATGTAGTTTTAACCCTGCGCATGGTGCCCCCATACTTGCTAGACCACCCTTAGCCTGCACCTAAGCCTTCTAGCCACCTCCATCGCCCCACGCCTCTCGGATCCCTCCAAGTCATCCATGACTTGTTCATCCATCGCACTAGCCTCCAGGTGCTTCCCTCGGCTATGTCATGCTAACGGTGTCTACACCGCCAAGGCACATTGGACTTACGCCGCCAAGACTCCGCTTGGACTTTACGCCACCAACCATTGGACTTATGCTGCCAAGACTTCACCTTTGGACTTTATGCCGCCAATATCAATCCCCTTGGACTTCTCAAATGCCAAGACTCAAGCTTGGACTTTCCCTTGCCAACCCATGTTGGACTTTCCATGCCAAGACCCATGCTTGGACTTTTCCTTGCACCAAGTACTCAAGACTTGGACTTTCCCAAATGCCAAGTGTCCCACTTGGACTTTCCATGCCAAGTACCCATGACTCAGACTTTACCTTGCCAAGACCCATGCTTGGACTTTCCCTTAATCACATGGTCAACCCTAGTCAACCATCAAGATCTCCCTCGAGTCAAACTCGAGTCTGGTCAATTATAACCTGGGTCGATTGCTCCAACAATCTCCCCAACATATTAACCGATATCAATGTCCAACATTAATGTCAAACCACTTTGCCAAACATCCTATGTCAAATATCAAAACATGACTCGAGTCAAACTCGAGTATGGTCAATCGTGACCTGGGCCGATTGCACCAACAAACTCTAGAGGTAACTCCCCCTTTGACCTTCTTACTGGCTTCCCTAGATTTCCTTGAAACTCTAGCCATTAAGCATTTACCTTGGTCAACCTTAGAGATGACTTCCCTATTGACCTTAGTTTTCCTAGACTAACTTGAGTTTCACAATCAAATGGAACATTATGATAGGTCCTTTTGGGCTTAGGTTTGTGACCCAAACCTTTATTGCCCTTGGTTGGACCTTGCTTTCTAAACCCTAGGTTTTGACTCCTTGACCTAAATTTTTGATCATTTGACCCTAGAATTTAATTTTGTATTTTTACAAGGGTCTTTTCTAGTTTCTTAAACCTTGACCTCAAGGCTTGATTTTCTAATTCTAATCTTCCCAATTTTGAATCTTCATATGTCCTTTGGGAATTATTTTTCCGAGGTATATGCCTAATCCATTTAGAGTTTAAACCTAGGTTCTCTTCTACCTTTCTAATTGTCTCCCTAGGTAGAATTTTTCTAGGATTATTAGTCCCAAATTTCTCCTTATTACTAAAATGGACATGCTTAGCTCCTAAACAATAAAACCTATTATTCCTAGCATGCTTTTGTTCATGAGTAATAGCAAGATTACTAAAATTATTTCTAGCATGCTTTTGCCTATAACTTAAAGAATGAGCATTATTAAGTTTTACCTTAGGGTTTTCTTTAAAAGCTCCCCCTACTTGTGATGCTCCTTCTTGGGCCTTCTTCTTCCTAGGGCATTGACTCCTATAATGACCCTTTTGGTTGCATTTGAAGCACACCACGTGCTTCTTGCTTTTAATTGTCGAGGCTTCGGCTTCCTTTGACCTTTCTTGGAGTTATGGTGTTGGTTGACTTTTCTTGACCTTCTTAGGGCACTTACTCTTGTAATGCTCGGCTTCCCTACACTCAAAGCAAATTATGTGATTTTTAATTTTATCAAAATTGCTTAAGTTAGCTAGGTCAATGTTGGGAACCGGAGTTGATTCTTCATCTCCTCGACCGGAGGTAGATGACTCTTCTTCTTGCTCCGACATGGAAGGTGATCTCTCCTCCCCCTCATTCTTAGAGGTGGAGGCTTCTTCTGATTCTTCTACTTCTTCTTCCACCAATCTGGAAGTTGACTCTTTCTCAACTTTTGACTCCTTCTCAACTTCCGACTCCTCATTTTCTTGTGAGGATGAGCTTTCTTCCTCTTGTGCCGAGTGAGACTCCTCATGGAATCTTGCCAACTTGCTCCATAGCTCCTTGGCATTCATGTAATCCCCTAGCTTGCACAAAATGTCATTAGGGATCAAATCAATAATAAATTTTACTACCTTCTTGTTTTTCTCAAACCCTTGGAGTTGTTCCTCGGTCCATCTCTTCATCTTAAGGAAACCTTCTTTTGGTCCTCTAGGATATTCAAATCCGTCCATCAAAGTGGACCACTCCTCAAGGTCCCTCATCATCAAGAAGTCTTCAATTCTTGCCTTCCATTGGTTGAATCCTTCTTGTTCATAGAAATTGTACGGAATTAGGGTGTTGATGTCCCATCCCAATTTATCTTCGAACTCCATCTTCTTCCTCTAGCGGTGCTCTCTTGGTTGTTAATTCTTGAAGAGTGACATTGCTCTGATACCACTTGTTAGGACCTGTGCGCCCGCTAGAGGGGGGCAGGGGTGAATAGCGATTCGTCATCGTGTGATGGAATTCATTCGTGCTTGCTACAAAATGTGTTATATGCAGCAGAATATATACAATAACAAAAACAAATACACAACACAAGCACAATGCACAAAATATAACGTGGTTCAGAACTGTATGGTTCATACTCCACGGATTGGGCTTGAAAGAGCCCTAGTGATGCAAACACATGTCGCTAATCTAATAAACTCCTTCTCGACAACAAGTCAGAGGTGGAGAAACCTCGTACAAAGATTACACTAAGTAATATAATGGATACAAGCAAATATAAATATGAAATGCAATACGAGTAAAGGAAAACACTTTACAAAGAGCTTTTGATTGCTTGATCTTTGATTGCCTTGGACTAGCCTTAAAGGACTGGAAAGCACCAACTATTCTCCTTCAAATCGCCCAAGAGAACCATAGCAAAAACCTCCTCCATGAGCTATTTTATAACCTGCATTCGAGCTTATTTACGCCTAGCAGTTGACTGATCGAGACCATCAGTCGATTGCTCTTGTAGTCATTGTCTCACAACGACATGAGCCACGTTGGATAAGTTCCAATGGATAGGCCATCAGTCGACTAATCATGCCCATCAATCGACTGATCAAGTCATCACCATTAAACCCTAACAATGACTAAAATATTCTCGTCCCAAAACCCGACCAGCTAATGATCGATCTCCGGATCACCGATTATTGTGCTATCACCGATCGCCCAATGCCGGCATGATGATCGATAGGATATTTCCTATAGTTGAACTCTAGTCGACTCACATTAGTCGACTGACCATAGTCTCAGTCGACTGATACACCTCAAACATGAGGTTTTACCTCAAGTATGGTGCCCCCATACTTGCCAGACCCCCTTAGCCTAGGCCTAAGCCTTCTAGCCACCTCCGTTAGCCTCACGCCTATCGGATCCCTCCAAGTCATCCATGACTTGTTCATTCATACGCTAGCCTTCAGGTGCTTCCATCGGCTATTGTCATGCTAAGCTGGTCTATACCGCCAAGGCACATTGGACTTATGCTGCCAAGACTCCGCTTGGACTTTACACCGCCAACCATTGGACTTATGCTGCCAAGACTCCACCCTTGGACTTTACGCCGCCAATATCACCCCTTGGACTTTCCAAATGCCAAGACTCAAACTTGGACTTTCCCTTGTCAAAACCCATGCTTGGACTTTTTTTGCCAACTGATAACTGCCATTTTATTGTATTATTTTGGTCCTTAATATCATCGTTTTAATCCTCTTGTGTGTTGAATTATTGATTATTTGCATGTTTTATGAGTTGGATCATCTTTTGGACCTAATTGTAAATTCTCCTATATTTTGGATTTATATGTAAAATTTGTCTTTATTTGTAGGAGATCGAGATGGGCCACTGGATTAGGCTTAAGTTGGATCAAATATGGCTTCATCTAGGGTTAGAAGGATCATGTCAAACTGAATTAATCTGGGCCCTTCATTGTGATCAAAGGCAAATCACTCAAGGGATCAGATTTGAGCATTATGGATCATCCGATGAAAGTAGCTGATTCTAAGTTATTTATCCATATCTGGAGAGATCCAGTATGTACATTTAGATCTGGATATCTGATCCCTTCATCTAGATTCGACCGATCATGATTATCCTTTCAGATGGATCAGATTCGTTCATTCAAAATCGAAGGAATCTGAGCCATTGGATGCACAACAACTTAATCGATTAATCAAGGAAATTAACCTAGCTTTAATCAGACGGCTGGGATTAGATCTGGATTCAAATGGACGGCAAAGGAAAATCACCTTATAAATCTAACATTTTCACCCGAGAACGAAAGCGCAAAAAAATTTCGCGCATTTTCTTCCTCTCGCGAGCACAGCGATCGGCGACTACACGAGCGGCAGTGACAGTCCGGCAGTATTTCGGTGACCTTCCCTCTGATAGTCGGCGGCAATCCCATCCGATCCTCGTCGGCAGATTCAGATGTCATGATTCGAACAGCTGATCAGAAGCGAGTAGAGGCAGCGATCCCGACGAGTACATCCTTCACCGGCATTCCACTCCATTCTGGCGACTAGGATAGGTCGTTCCATCTCGCCGGAGCCACCCACAAGCTGTGTCGGGATTAGGACAGCTCCATCTCCATCGCCGGTGAAGATTCCCTCCACTGTCCGGCAATCCAGAGGCACCAGAACAGTGATCGCATTCCTCCATCTCTCCTTCCTTCCTGCTGTGCTGATTAGGGCAGCTTCGCATTCACCGTCGAAGTGGTTGTTCGGTTTGTTGCGACCGTCGTGTGGTGTACCAGTTGTTTTTATTTGGATCTGTGTGTTAAACACCCATTTAGTTGGGATTTTGTGTTATTTCCATTCTATTTATTATTCCTGTTAGGTTATGCATTTGTTAGTGATTATGTTTGTTTCTGTTAATTGTTTGTGTGTTTACGTGCAATGTTATTTCTATTGGTTTGGTTGTTGCTTAGTTGTTTAATTTTGTTCGTCATGCATTTTTATTCGATTTAATACTTGTGTTCGTTATTTAGTTGTAGGTTAGTTTAATTTCTTGTTGTTGATGTACTAACCCCATCAATTAAAATTGTCCAATCAATGCATCGTATAGTGACAGTATGGTATTTGGTTGGAGTGCTTGAATTTGTTAGGTTAGTTTTCATTTACATTCGACTAGTGTGCTATATAGTGACAGTGCGGTGCTTGGTTGAATTGCTTTCATTATTAGTTTAGATTTCATTTACATTTGGCCAGTGTATCGTATAGTGACGGTCGTGCCCGGTGAATTCTAATTTCCTTGCATTCGATTTGATGCTGTTTGATCACTGTACCGTATAGTGATAGTGCGGTGCTTGGTTGAATTGTTCACATTTGTTTCGTGGTCATTGTACCGTATAGTGACAGTGCGGTGGGTGATTACTTACTTTTGCACATTAGGATAGTTACTTGTTAATTGTTATTTGGTAATTAGATTTACTTTCTGCAGATTTAATTTCCATGTATGTTTACCAGAATTGTTTGGCCATTGCATCGTATAGTAACAGTGTTGTGCAAGGTTGAATCGTTCTTGCATTAGGTTAGCTTTGAATAATTGTTTTGATAAATTGTAAAAACCCCCAGTGTTTGCTTCTGTTTAAAAATAAACGTCCAACCATTAGGTTCGTTGGGAGACGATCCGAGTCAGTCCTATACTGCATTAGTGTAGTTAGGGGGTTTGGTAAATAATTTGTAACGGTACCACGACATAATCACCGTCTATCAAATTTTAGCGCCGTTGCCGGGGAACTTTAATGTCGTTCATTTGTCTTTAAACTGTAGTTTGTTTGTTTGTTTTTTTTTCTTTTGTTATTATTGTCTTTCTTATTATCTATATTTGTTTCTCACTGTATTTGTTTGTGTGGATGACTAGGTCTTCAGGCGATAATCTACTTGAGTTTTATGCAGCAGTTTTTCTCTTCCCTCAGAGGCCCAGCCTAGGAAGAGGGTTGTTGAAGAAAAGGCTAGGGAATTCCAGGAGCTAGTAAATTCCCAAGTATGCCGAGGTTCTGAAAGATTTATGTATTCACAAGAAGAAGCTAAAATAATTTCTTGCAGATTTTTAGATTCTTGATATGGAGGTAGGAGATACTGTAGTTCGGTTCAGTATTTTGGACGCTATGAAGCACCCGATGGAGGATCATTATATTCTTAGCGTGGATATAGTTGATGAGATGGACTGCATGAACTTTATTTCTTAGTCTATTTTTCATTTGGATATCTCTGCACCTTCTACATTTTGTTGTGATTTTATTGATTCTGATGTTGATAATGATTTATTGTTAGGACCTATCTGTGGGCCCTCTTTATTGTAGACAGGGATATGGAATGTGTAGGGACTAGCGCTCTTCAGGCGACGACCCAAGGATCACTTCCATCAGATGTTTGTGAGAAATGTCATTTCATGGTGAGCATGGGATATCTTAGGTCATATTATCTCTGTGTATAGTATTGAAGTAGATCCTGTTAAAATTTATGTTATATCTTCTTTATCTTACCCCGCTTCTGTGCGGGAAGTTCGTGCTTTTCTGGGTTATGCAGGTTTCTACAGACATTTTATTAGAGACTTCATTAAGATTGCCCCTACCTTTGACCAACTGGTTGCAGAAGGAGGTGATATTTCAGTTTGACCAGGATTGTGAGGGAGATCGAGCCACCCCCATAGCAGATTCTTTTTCAGATGAGCAATTTTTTTCACCTGTTGGGTAAGACACCATGGTATGCAAATCTTGCTATTTATTTAGTTGTCGTATTGTATCTTCACATTTTATTCATGCACAAATCCAAAAATTGAAACGTGATGTTAAGTACTATGCATGGGATGATCCTTATCTTTGGCAATTTTGTAGTGATCAGATCATTAGACGATGTGGACTTGATTATGAGTTTCATTCCATACTCATTTTTTGTCATTCTCTGGCTTGTAGGGGGAATTTTGGACCCCAAAGAACTGCTAGGAAAGTTTTAGAGTCTGGTTTGTATTGGCCCACCTTATTTCACGATGCCTCTGAATTTTATAAGTCTTGTGAGTGATGTCAACGAACAGGGAACATAGGACGTAGAAATGAAATGCCTCGCCAACCCTTGTTATTCTGTGAGATTTTTTATGTTTGAGGTATTGATTTTATGGGTTTGTGTCCTGTATCTTTTGGATTTGCATATATTCTTTTGGTTGTTGATTATGTTTCCAAATGGGTGGAGGTTATCCCCGCCAGGACTGATGATTCTCTAGTTGTTATGGATTTTGTTAGGTCTCACATATTTTGCAGATTTGGAGTACCCAGGGCGATCATTAGCGATCAAGGGTCTCACTTTCGCAATAGATGCAGGTCATTTTAAGGAGAGAGATCAAGTCTATACTGGAGAATACGGTGGAGCCAGACATGATGATGCTTCGTCTCCGACATGAAAGGGGAGTGTGTTCTTTTATTTACTACATTTATTTTCTTCCTTTTATGTTCGGAATAATTTGTATGGTTGATTGCTTGTTTGTCTGTTTACCTAGGTTTGTTTGTTTGTTGTTGAGTCAAATAATATTCCCTATGCATGCTTTAGTATCATTTCAGAGGTGGTAAAAATTAGTTAAGTTTGATCATCAAATTGTGGATTTTTGTATATGATAGGAGACTTCACTTGTATGCAGTCACTTGTTATGATGGTGAACTCTTTTTATTGATAGACTAAGCTTGATTTTGATTCACCTAGTGAGGTTGCAAACCATTCTTATCATTTACCCACTTTTGTGTGATAGCACATGTGATACTTGTTGCTCTAGAACTTGCTTTAAGTCTTTTCAAAACTACAATAACATTTACTTGCATGAATATGATGAAGGATTTCATTCTTAACCCTTTTCTGACTTGGTTTGCTTGTCTAATCCACGTGATACTTACTTATTCTATGTCTCAATTGTCATATCTCTTCATTTTCTATCCATTGTCTTTGTATCTTTGTGGATTATCTTTTGTATATCTATTGTTTTCCATATTAGAGGAATAGTTTGATGGGTTGTATTGTCTAAGACGGATAAAAATTTTAAGTGTGGGGGAGGAGCTATATTATTTTTGTTGGAAACATGATATGGAAGGCATAGTTTTCAGAGGTCATTGGTCCTAAGATATATTTGCCTGTGATTAGTACTTGATTTTCTGCACACAAAAAACATGATATGGAAGGCATAGTTTTCAGAGGTCATTGGTCCTAAGATATATTTGCCTGTGATTAGTACTTGATTTTCTGCACACAAAAAAATAAAAAAAAAATAATGGCGCCATTGATGTTTCTTTTGTTAAAAAAAAAAGAAAAAGAAAAAAATGTGCAATTGTAATGCAGGCAAATGGAATTGCAATGTGTTGGATAGAGTCATTTGATCCTAAATCCAAGTCTAAAGTTTCCAATTGTCCTAGCCTCTTCCCATATTACTAGTTACTGAGCATTTCATAGAGCAACTCATCAGGTTTATTTCTCCAATTCTTCGATTGTTCCCTATTCATTGTACCTTCATCTTGTACTTCTCTTTGTATACTTTATCTGCAGTCTACTTTTGATCTCATTCTGATTTTTGATAAATCTTTTTGATTCATGTATGAGATGTATCGATAGTAGTAGAGAAGTAGATGATAAGCAAGTATATGGTAGTACAGGATTGCATGTTGTTTTGAGGGCGCCCCACTCCTATGTTTATTATGTGAGCATTAGTGCATTTATCTATTTTGGGAGGTTTTGTATCAGGCTTAGTCTATTTGATTTGACTGTAAATCATCATACATGTTGACTGTTATAGGAGTCGGATATTTTGACTACCTAGGATCCGGATCGATTTGGTGATCCTAAGTAACTTATTTTTCCTGTCTCTGAATTATTGATCTGGGTATTGTTTGGGGAATGAGTGAGGGAGTTATTGTGTCTTTATTTTTATTATTGCATGGGATGCGCAAAAATAAGTGTGGGAGAATTGATAACTGTCATTTTGTTGTATTATTTTGGTCCTTAATATCATCGTTTTAATCCTCTCGTGTGTTGAATTATTGATTATTTGCATGTTTTATGAGTTGGATAATCTTTTGGACCTAATTGTAAATTCTCCTATATTTTGGACTTATATGCAAAATTTGTCTTTATTTAGGAGATCGAGATGGGCCACTGGATTAGACTTAAGTTGGATCAAATATGGCTTCATCTAGGGTTAGAAGGATCATGTCAAACTAAATTAATCTGGGCCCTTCATCGTGATCAAAGGCAAATCACTCAAGGGATCAGATCTGAGCATTATGGATTGTCCGATGAAAGTAGCTGATTCTGAGTTATTTATCCAGATCTGGAGAGATCCAGTCTGTACATTTAGATCTAGATATCTGAGTCCTTCATCCAAATTCAACCGATCATGATTATCCCTTCGGATGGATCAGATCCGTTCATTCAAAATCGGAGGAATCTGAGTCGTTGGATGCACAACAGCTTAATCGATTAATCAAGGAAATTAACCTAGCTTCAATCGAACGGCTGGGATTAGATGTGGATTCAAATGGATGACCAAGGAAAATCACCTTATAAATCTAACATTTTCACCCGAGAACGACAGTGTAGAAAAATTTCGAGAAGCGGCGTGTTTTCTTCTTCTCGCGAGCACGGCGATCGACGACTACACGAGTGGCGACGACAGTCCGACAGTATTCCGGCGACCTTCCCTCCGACAGTCGACGGCAATCCCATCCGATCCTTGCTAACAAATTCAAATGTTGTGATTCGGACAGCTGATCAAAAGCGAGTAGAGGCAGCGATTCCGGCGAGTACATCCTTCACTGGCATTCCACTCCATTCCGGCAACTAGGATAGGTCGTTCCATCTCGCCGGAGCCACCCACAAGCTGTGCCGGGATTAGGACAGCTCCATCTCCATCGCCGGTGAAGATTCCCTTCACTGTCCGACAATCCAGAGGCATGGGAACAGTGATCACATTCCTCTATCTCTCCTTCCTTCTTGCTGCGTTGATTGGGGTAGCTTCGCATTCACCGCCAGAGTGGTTGTTCAGTTTGTTGCAACCGTCATGTGGTGTACCGATTGTTTTTATTTGGATCTGTGTGTTAAACACCGATTTAGTTGGGATTTTGTGTTATTTCCATTCTGTTTATTATTCCTATTAGGTTATGCATTTGTTAGTAGTTGATTATGTTTGTTTCTGTTAATTGTTTGTTTGTTTACGTGCAATGTTATTTCTATCGGTTTGGTTGTTGCTTAGTTGTTTAATTTTGTTCGTCATGCATTTTTATTCGATTTAATACTTGTGTTCATTATTTAGTTGTAGGTTAGTTTAATTTCTTGTTGCTGATGTACTAACCCCATCAATTAAAATTGTCCAATCAATGCATCGTATAGTAATGATGATGGTGTTTGGTTGGAGTGCTTGAATTTGTTAGGTTAGTTTTCATTTACATTCGACGATTAGGTGTCGATAGTGACAAAGGGTGCTTGGTTGAATTGCTTTCATTATTAGTTTAGATTTCATTTAGCGGTGCACAGCTAAATTGCTTACTTTCCTTGCATTCAGTTTTCAGTGACTGTTTGATCACTGTACCGTATAGTGACAGTGCGGTGTTTGGTTGAATTGTTCACATTTGTTTCGTGATCATTGTACAGTATAGTGACAGTGCGATGCATGATTACTTACTTTTGCATATTAGGATAGTTACTTGTTAATTGTTATTTGGTAGTTAGATTTACTTCCTGCAGATTTAATTTCCATGTCTGTTTACCAGAATTGTTTGGCCATTGCATTGTATAGTGACAGTGCGGTGCAAGGTTGAATCGTTCTTGCATTAGGTTAGCTTTGAATAATTGTTTTGATAAATTGTAAAAACCCCCAGTGTTTACTTCTTTTTAAAAACAAACGTCCAACCATTAGGTTCATTGGGAGACGATCCGAGTCAGTCCTATATTGCATTAGTGTAGTTAGGGGGTTCGGTAAATAATTTGTAACGGTACCACGACATAATCACCGTCTATCACCAACCCATGTTGGACTTTCCATACCAAGTACTCAAGACTTGGACTTCTCCCATGACAATGGTCAAACCATCGTCAAACATCAACATCATGGACTGGGTCAATTGCACCAACAATCTCCCCAACACATTGTCAGACATCAATGTCAAACATCAAAATACTACTCGAGTCTGGTCAATCGTGACTTGGGCCGATTGCATCAACACGATTGACCAGACTTGAGTGAGACTCGAGTAGGATTTTGATATTTGATAATGGGTTGACCATTGTTTGACAATATGTGTTTGACCATATGTTGACCATATAACAAGTGGATGTTTGGGATATCCAAAGTCATATGGGGGAAATTATTTGAGGGAGATTGTTGGAGCAATCAAATCTTAAGTCAAAGTTGACCATACTTGAGTGAGACTCGAAGAGAAGTCTAAGTTTAGATACTTGACATGGAAAGTCCAAGAATGGTCTTAGCAAGGAAAGTCCAAGAATGGTCTTGGCACAGAAAGTCCAAGAATGGTCTTGGTATGGAAGTCCAAGTTTGGATACTTGGCATGGAAAGTCCAAGAATGGTCTTGGCATGGAAGTCTAAGTTTGGATACTTGATATGGAAAGTCCAAGAATGATCTTAGCATGGAAAGTACAAGCATGGTCTTGGCATGGAGGTCCAAGTTTGGATACCTGACATGGAAAGTCTAAGAATGATCTTTGCATGGAAAGTCCAAGCATGGTCTTGGAATGGAAGTCCAAGTTTGGATACTTGGCATAGAAAGTCCAAGAATGATCTTGACATGGAAATTTCAAGCATGGTCTTGGCATGAAAGTCTAAGTTTAGATAATTGGCATGGAAAGTCCAAGAATAGTCTTAGCAAGAAAAGTCCAAGTTTGAAGTCTTGATCACGTACGTCCAAGTGTGTAGTCTTGGCGGTGAAAGTCCAAGCATTGAGGCTTGACAATCGGAAAGTCTAAGGGTGAGATTTTTGGCAGTGTAAAGTCCAAACATGTAGTCTTGGTCGCATAAGTTCAAATGAACCATTGCAAAGGAGACCCGGTTAGCATGACATAGCTAATGGAATCACTTGAAGGCTAACGCGAAGGGTGAAAGAGTCGTGGAGGACTCGAATGGACCATGAGGGCGTGAGGTTGATGGAGGTGACTAGAAGATTTAGGTCTATGCTAAGGGTGGTCGATCAAGTATGAAGGGATCATACTCGAGTTAAACCTCATGTTTGAGGTTTACCAGTCAACTGGCCAAGTGCACGGTACTTGAGAGCCTAGTTTGACTCGAGCAGTCGACTAAAGATCGACTTCTATCTGTGGCTCTGACAGTCAATTGCTAGAGTTTAACAATCGACTGGTCATAGGTGGCCAAGGTACAAATTATTTGACAATCGACTGGTGCCTATAATAGTCACTTGCTAGGTCAGGACATTTGACTGCTTGGCTTAATCTGACATGGATTAAGTTATTGTGAGACAATGGTACAGTGTCCAGTAGACTGCTAAGTAAGAGCAGTCGACTGGAAGGTAGAAAATCAGCCCGAGCGGAGTTATAAAAGGAGCTCGACAGGAAGGTTGAAGGTGTTCTTGAGCATTTGGGAGGGATTTTGCTATTGCATCCAGACCTTCAAAGGCATTCAAAGCAATCAAATAAGCAAGCAATCAAAAGTATTCTCTTGTAAAGTGTTCTTTGCATTTCATTTGTATTTGCTTTTATAGTTGTTATATTTGGTTATATTACTGTTGTAATTCATATTGTAAGGGATTTCTTTGTTGGTGCAGAGAGCACCACTCCTTAGTTTTGATGTATGAACCATAGTTAAAGTTAGGATCAGCTTGTGGTTTAATATGCGTGTTAAGTGTGCAGGCTTAACAGGAAAGCCCTAGTATGTCAAGTAGACCGAATACAAGGCAAAGTATTGAAAGTCCTAATAGGTTGTATTGATCTAATACTAGGCAGAAGATTTGACAGATCAAGAGGACTGGACACCATGCATGAAGTTCAGATGGGTTAGGATACCGGACATCTAGCATGAAGATCGGTTGGGTCAGGAAACTAGACAACCGGCATGAAGTCCAGTTGGGTCAGGGAGATCGAAAAGCTGGCGGGAAGCCCTGGTGGGTCAGATCGGATGTCAAGTATGGTAAGTCCGGCTGGACAGCCGACAAGTAAGCCTCGAGTGAAGAGGTGAGGCCGAGTCCTCTGTAAGGGGACAAGGTAGGCGTCAATCCGACGGATAGTCCGCGTGAGACTAAGAAGTCGAGATCAGACATATTACTACTGTCATTTCAAATTATACCATATATTCTGGCTAATCTTGGTTTGCAAGTTTCCAGTCGATTGGGATGTTTCCAGTAGACTCAGACCCAATCGATTGGGTATGGTCAAGTCGACTGGATACCCAGTTAGCAATACAGGTTGGTGATCGATTGGAGATTTGACAACTGAGATGGCAATAATTCAGTCGACTGGGGAGGTACAATCGACTAGGATATATAATTTTCCGAATTACACAGGAATGGAGCCAGGCGACCTGGAGTCGATTGGACAAGGTCTAGTCGACTAAGAAGACAAAAATACCAAATCGACGAGCTGATTTGGAGTCGACTGGAGGGTGTTCAAGTCGATTGGAAAGTGCCTATATAAGAAATGGAGGACTAGCTTTGAATAATGATTCGCTACTACGTCCAAGTGTTGTCACAAGTGTTCCTCATCCGTAAAAGCTTCGTCTTGCTGCAACCTTACAACTCCGACACTAAGAGCTCTAAGTTCAAACTTCAAAGTTTCGGTATAGCTTTAATTATTGTACTTACTTTCACTTGTGTACTTTAATTCAAGAGAAGGTAGCTTGTTACCTTTCTCTTCGTTCTTTGTAAAAAGCGAATACCCTCCGTGTTCGAGAGTTTTGAATCGGAGGGCTTTTTAGTGGATTTCCCATCGAGGTAGCCTTCGGAGAGCTATAGGCCTTGGAGTAGCAATCCAACTTGGGTTATGAACCAAGTAAAAATAATTATTTTCATTTACTTTATTTTATTCCACTGCAAATACTCTTATATTTCAAACCAAAAGATAAGTTTTAAAAAGTTAAAAAGAAAATTTTATAACTCCGAGATTCACCCCCCTTTCTTAGAAATTTCAATCCTACAATTGATATCAGAGCACGGGGCGCTCCGATTTTGATGAAACCACCAAAGAGAGCAAATAAGAAAATTTTCTTTAGTTTTATTATTTTTGCAATAGTTTCAATTTTTGCACTAGAACAAGTTCTCTTTATAATTGTTAATCTTGCCTTATTTTGCTTAGTTTAAATTTTTGCACTAGTATAATCTTACTTCATTTTTGTAACTTTAGGATATTTTTTTAATAATAAAAATTCTGTAAATTTTTTAAAAATAAGAAAATATCAAATTTAGAGGGATATAGCACCGTTCGCCCTCCTCTCTTTAACGGAAATGATTTTTCTTATTAGAAGAGGCGAATAGAGTGCTTCTTGAAAACCAACCTCGAGGTTTGATTTTTAACTAGGAAAGGTTTTGTTCCTCTAGTAGATGACTTGGGAGAGTTGTTAGATATGGAGAAATGGACCGCAGACATAAGGAAATGAGCTCAAGTCGATTACAAGGCCCTTATCACCTTGCAATGCAGACTAACCAAAGAAGAGCTCAATAGAGTCAGACCCTTTGAAAACTCTAAGGAACTTTAGGATAAATTAGTAGAATTACACGAAGACACTAATGACACTAGGATAGCTAAAAGAGATATGCTTTTTAATAAATTATTTAATTGTAAAATATCTAAAAATGAAAATGCAAGTCAACTTCACACTAGGATAAAAGACATACTAAATAGACTCCACCAAATAGGTCATCAAATTGAAAATAGGGATATAATTAGGTACACCCTTAAGGAATTTTCTCAGAACATCTTATGTACACCCTTTGCCTATAAAGTCTCATGAGATCTTTCTTTAATTAGATTAGATAAACTATTTTGCGAACTTGAACTACACGAGCAAGCTCACTCGGGTCAAACCAAGAATGGTATAGCTTTGGTGGCAGGTTCGACTAGAAAGGAAAAGAAAACCAAGAGTGAGTCTGAAGACATGTTAGAATCGGACCTAAACAAAGAGGAAGAGATGGTAAACATGGTTCGGAAAATGTTCGACCAGAAAAAGAGGTTCACTAAGAGAGATGCCAAGGAGGTGGCTGAGAACAAGCCAAGATCCAGATCAGAAGTGACGTGCTACGAATGCAATGGGAAGGGCCACTACAAGTCGGAGTGTGTAAACTTAAAAAAGGAAGAGAAACCCAAAAAGGAAAAGAAGAAGGCACTCAAGGTGACTTGGGATGAGTCGTCTTCAGAGGAGTCGGACGCAGAAGAACCGAAAAGGAGCTTCATAGCTTTCATGGTCACAGACGAGTCCAAGACCGAATCAAGTTCTGAGTTCAAATCCGAGCCCGAAAGAAGCCATGGATCCGCATCCGTTTCTGAAGGACTGACGAGGTAACTTTTCCCTTAAAAGATATATTGTACAACATAATAGCATGCCTAGGTAGGAAGATAGCCAAGCACGAGAATCAAGTAGACTCACTTCTTAAGGAAGTCCAAGTACTTAAGGAGCAAGTCAACTCAAAGACTTCAACTTGCCAAGTTGAGGATAAAGACTCAACTCAAGTTGCAAAGCTTGAGGAAGAGAACTCGGTTCTAAAAAAGGCAAGTAGGAGATCTCATCGGAATGTTGAAAATGTTCACCTCAGGCTCCAAGTTTCTCAACATGATGCTTGGATCTCAACGAGTTGTATACAACAAGTTCGGACTCGGATACAAGGCTAAATCATCCTATAAATCATACATATCATTACTTAGCTGAAATGCTAAGAGTCAAGTCCAAGTATGAGTTCCTAAGTCTAGCTTAGTCAACCAAGTTGGACTGAACCAATTTTGGGTCATGAAGAGTCAAGTTCACTTAGTGAACAAAACTCAACTAAGTTATCACTTAGGAGTTAGTCACTTGCATGTTTCTGTTAGGGCAATCAACCCATGTATGGTTTGGTTTTGATGTGTGTGAAAAAGGTTTAAGTTAGGATGATTATGTTGATTTGATGTGTGTGTTTAAGTTGTGCAGGAATTAGTAAATCATACACGGTTTAGCTTGATGAAAGCATTGATGAGTTCACCATCTCATGGCTCGGGTCCTTGAGTCGGTGAAGGAAGGCATTGTGAAAGTCGTGCACTTGGTACATCTGAGGGACCGTCGGACGATGAGCAAATGGAGTGAAGCTGGAGGAAGCAGATTTCATGGCAAGACATGAAGGATGACATTGCGAAAGTCATGCGCTTGGTGCATCCGAGGGACGCCGGCCGAAGAGAGCTTCGAGGCGAGGGACTTCATGGGAGATGAGAGTGAACGAATGTAACCCAGGATGGGGTAGCTCATAGCTAAACTTGGCTGAATGGCTAAGTCAAGAATCGGATGCTCAAACTTAGGTTTGAGGTTTTACCCGACGTTTGGTTAAGTCGAATGCTCAAACAAATAGTTTGTTTGAGGTTTTACCCGACACCAGTCGACTTATCTAGGTCGATGGCACTCGACTGGTGCTCGATCGATGTTCGACTATTTGGTTTCTGGCCCAACAGTCGATTGCTAGGGTTTGACAGTCGACTACTACACCATCAGTCGATTGCCAAGGGATGACAGTCGACTGATCAAGGTGGTCGCAGCACAAAAGGTTTGAAAGTCGACTGATTGCCTGGATCACTTGACTGATAGCTAGATCATTCGACTGATGGGTTGATCAGTCAACTGATAAAGGAGCTGTTGGATGTGACAACCGCGATTCAGTCGGGTCAGAAGCAGTTAGAATGGCCAGCAGTCGACTGATGCATACATCAATCGACTGCCGCCTTTCCAACTGGAAGAAACCCTTCTTCTCTATAAAAAGAAGGGTTGAGGGGTTTTTGGGAGGTTAATGCTTCACTCATAATCATCCTTCCAAGTGACCAACATGTTTTAACACTCCTCTTTTTGTTCTTATTTCTATCTTATTGTAAGAGGGAGTGATTGTTGTAAAAGAGGTTTACCTCCACCTTGCTTGGGCTAAAGGAGAGACTAGTGGATTGTTGAGGGAGTGATTCGCCATACAAATCGTCCGTGGACTAGTAGCAAGGGCCGTGAACCACGTTACATCTTGGCGTTAGCGTTTGCATCTCTTTTCTCTTTGTGTTTGTCTTAATTGTTTTTGTTTTAGCATTTTCACTACGCTAATTACCTTTGTAGACAATTAAGAGGCAAGCGATTTCCATCTACGACATCGGGGCTATTCAACCTCCCCTTCTAACCGGGCCACGATCCTCCAACAAGTGGTATCAGAGCCAAGATTGCTTGTCACCGGACTCACCGCCACAACAAGCACGATAACAAAGATGGTCGACTCTAACATCCATCCGCCTAAATTCGAAGGGGACTTCACTTGGTGGAAAAAGCGAATGGAGGTATTTTTCGAAACAGATTTTGATATTATGGTTATTATGGAAATTGGTTTCAATATACCTAGGAATGAAGAAGGGAAGCCAATCGAAAAATCAAGGTGGACCAAGAAGCAAAGAGAGGAGCACCTTGCGAATTCGAAAGTCAAGCATCACCTCTACAACGTGCTCCCTCAACAAGAAATCAATAGGATTGGAGAGTGCACTAGTGCCAAGGAGATGTGGGAAAAGCTAGTGGAGCTTCATGAAGGCACATCCAAAGCCAAGCTAGCAAGAAGGGACCTCCTCCGCTCTCAACTAAACAACATCAAATTAGATAAAGGGAAGAAGGTATTATCACTACACTCTAGATTTAAAGAAATAATTAATGGATTGTCAAGTGTAGGTGAAAAGTTCTCCAACCGGGACATGATAATGAAAGCCATAGATGTCTTTCTCCGGTCATCAAAGTGGAGCTCAATGGTGGACTCCTTCTACATATCAAAGAATCTAGAGGTAAGTACTCTAGAAGAATTTTTCTCTACTATGGAATTGCATGAAACTAGGCTTGAAGGTATAGTAGAAGAACCAAGGAGTCAACCAAGGGGAGTAGCGCTTATGGCCAACAAAGGAAAGAAGAAGAAGGAGACTCCACCATCCTCATCGGAAGATGAATCATCCTCTTCAATGGATAGCAATGAGGAGGCCTACATGGTAAGAAAGGTGAGACGTGCTCTTAAGAGTTTTAAATTTAACAATTCTCATGATAGGAGAAGTCCAAGGAGGAAGATTATATGTTATAATTGCCAAGGAGAGGGACATATGAGGGATGAATGCCCTCTCTTGAACAAAAGCAAGGATGAAAGGAAGAAGAGTGACAAGAAGGAAGGGAAGAAGAAGGAAGAGAAGAAATCGAAAGATAAAGGAAAGGGAAAAATGCAAAACTTGAAGGCCACATGGGATGATCCATCCTCATCAGAGGAAGAAGAAGCATTCATAAGCCTTGCACTTATGGCGATAGAAGACTTGGACTCCACCTCATCCGAACAAGAAGCGAGCACAAGTGAGGAGAAGAGCTCAAATGTAGGGGGAGCATCATCATCTTCATCGGAAGAAGAAGATATGGTAAGTATGGTAAGAAATCTCCCTACTCAAGAAATTGTTTCCAAGATTTCAAGTCTTACTAGAGATTTATTTAGGAGTAAGAAGAAAAATAAATGCATGATTGATGATATTAGGAAATTAGAAGAAAAATTAGAAAAAGCATATTCACATGATGATTGTATTACTTCTAATATTAATGATGCATGTATTGAAGAAAACAAGGCTTTAAGGGAAAAGGTAGACTTCCTCACTAAGGCCCTAGAGAAATTCACAATTGGCTCCAACACCCTAAACATGATCATTGGGAGCCAAAGGGCAAGTTTTAACAAGAAATGCCTAGGTTATAAGGGATCAAAGAATGAAAAAGCTGCCTACCATTGTTTGATTGCTAGAGGACAAGCTAAAACAACCATGGTAGCTAGGAAATGGATCCCAAAGGAGTACTTGGTGAACCCTATTGCAAAGAATCTATATTGGGTTCTCAAGTCCATCCTTAGAGGTTAGAGAAACCTAAGATAGTCAACCATAGTTGGACTTATTTTATATCATGATAAATGGTTGACTTATGTTGAAGTTGGGTAGTATTTGACTTACTATGAGCATGGTGAATGATTTGGGTAATTATATTTAAATCATGATACTTGATTTTATTCTTGATTAATGATCATAATGTGCATTTAGTAACAATACTTGATTTATGATCATGATATATAATTATGATAATGTTTGTGTTATGATCATGTTGGGTGTTTTATGATAATACTTAACCTTGATAGAAATTGCATTAAATTGATGGTTAAGTATAATACCTTAGTTACATCTCACACTCACCATAAGGCTAACTTTATTGAAAACATAGCAATGGGTGAAATGTTAGGATGATACAAGTGACTCACTAATGCTTATGACATTTTGACGGGTTATTAGAAGTATCCTGTGGGGAAAGCAAATGTTTAATCAATGAACATATTGCCCATAGATCATAGTTGAATATTTTAAATGTTTTAAAACCATTTTTTATTTTATAAATTGTGAGTTTATGTTTTAAAACGTTTCAAGGTAAAACTAGGTCTTAAAGTTGATACAAAATTGAGACATTTTATAACTTTTGAGTTTTTGTCTAATTTTCAAAAATTGAATGTATTTTCATGAAAATTATTTTTCATTGATAAAGGGACTCATAAGAAATGTGTTCCCCAAATTTCATGATTTTTCGAATTTTCTAAAATTTTTAGTGCATTTTTGAAATTGAGTTCAGAAATCAGAAAAGGCTGAAATTTAGGTGACAGTCGACTGTTTATCTGAACGAGTCGACTGATGGAACTGTGCACAACCTATTTTGGGTGTTTTCAACATGTTTTAGTATTTTTCTTCCATTAGACGTTGATACCTCGTTATATAACATGTGTATAATATTTTTGATGGTGTCAAAGGGGGAGAAATGATTGAGTTTAAGTTAATCATGCTAAGGGGAAAATTAGCATGTGTTAAGGGGGAGTTGCATGTATTAAGGGGGAGTGTTTTGATACTCATATTATATTTACATGCTTTCCTGCCTGATGTATTTTTTTAATGTTTTACCTAACTTAAACATACCACACATCAAAAAAGGGGAGATTGTTAGGGCAATCAACCCATGTATGGTTTAGTTTTGATGTGTGTGGCAAAGATTTAAGTTAGGATGATTATGTTGATTTGATGTGTGTGTTTAAGTTGTGCAGGACTTAGTAAATCACACATGGTTTATCTTGATGAAAGTATTGGTGAGTTCACCATCTCATGACTCGGGTCCTTGAGTCGGTGAAGGAAGGCATTGCGGAAGTCGTATGCTTGGTGCATCCGAGGGACCGCCAGACGAGGAGAAAATGAAGTGAAGTCGGAGGAAGCAGACTTTGTGGCAAGACGTGAAGGATGACATTGCGGAAGCCATGCGCTTGGTGCATCCCAGGGACGCAGGCCGAAGAGAGCTTCGAGATGAGGGACTTCACGGGAGATGAGAGTGAGCGAATGTAGCCTAGGATGGGGTAGCTCATAGGTGAACTTGGCTGAATGGATAAGCCAAGAGTCAGATGCTCAAACTTAGGTTTAAGGTTTTACCCGACGTTTAGTTAAGTCAGATGCTCAAACAAATGGTTTGTTTGAGGTTTTGCCTGACACCAATCGACTGTTATAGGTAGCAGTCGGCTACTCTGGGTCGATGGCACTCGACTTGTGCTCGACCGGTGTTCGACTATTTGGTTTCTGGCCCAATAGTCGACTGCTAGGGTTTGATAGTCGACTGCTACACCATCAGTCGACTGCCAAGGGACGGCAGTCGACTGATCAAGGTGGTCGCGACACAAAAGGTTTGAAAGTCGACTGATTGCCTAGATCACTTGATTGATGGCTAGATCAGTCGACTGATGGGCTGATCAGTCGATTGATGGAGGAGCCATTGGATGTGGCGACCATGATTCAATCGGGTCAGAAGCCGTTAGAACGACCAACAGTCGATTGATGCCTACCTAACGGGAAGAAACCCTTCTTCTCTATAAAAAGAAGGGTTGGGGGATGTTGGGAGGTTAATACTTCACTCATAATCATCCTTCCAAGTGCCCAACACATTTTAACACTCCTCTTCTTGTTCTTATTTCTATCTTATTGTAAGATGGAGTGATTGTTGTAAAAGAGGTTTACCTCCACCTTGCTTGGGCTAAAGGAGAGACTAGTGGATTGTTGAGGGAGTGATTCGCCATACGAATCGTCCGTGGACTAGTGGCAAGGGCCGTGAACCACGTTACATCTTGGCATTAGCGTTTGCATCTCTTTTCTCTTTGTGTTTGTCTTAATTGTTTTTGTTTTAGCATTTCCACTGCGCTAATTACCTTTGTAGACAATTAAGAGGCGAGCGATTTCCATCTACGACATTGGGGCTATTCAACCCGCCTTCTAGCCAGACCACGATTCTCCAACAGTTTCTTTAGTTAGTTAAACTCTTATATATTTAGTTTACTTTACTTGCTTAATTTAGAATGGACTAGATAGGAAACAAAGTAGTTTAAACTTGAATAACTTAGTACTAAGACGAATTGAACTGATAGTAAGTTAGGGAAGCTCTTCAAAGTGCATGTCTAGAAAGTGATCCACCTGATACCCAAGAATGTCAATTGCCTCGCCATGACTTAGTGCACTAAGTTGAGTGGAACTAAATGAAGCTAACTCACTATGTCTTTGACTAGTTTGACCAAAGCTTAGTACAAAGTGAGTCAAGTACTTGGTTCCTTGATTGACTTTGTCTTAGGAAGTGGTCCACTTGATATCCAAGAAGGTCATATGTCTCGCCACTACTTGGAAGTTAATTTTGAAAAAACCTACTTGATTAGCTCAAGATAAACATGAATCTAACACAAGTTTAAAAACTTTGAAATTCTCATTAAAATTAATCAAGATCTTCATCTCATAAAATCCATAGGATTAACATGTATTGAAAACCTAGATTGGGTGAGATGAATTAGATTAACTTAATCAAATTAATCCAACACTAATTAATTAAATCCGAATTCAACTCTAATTAAACCCTAATTCAAATCTAAATCAACCTAAATTAATTAAACTTTAATTAATTCAATCCTTAATTAAATCAACCTTAACCAATTAAACCTTAATTAGTTAAAGCCTAATTGTTAACAAAAAATTTCAAAAATGATCGATTCAAGTCGACTAGAATTGTTTAGTCGACTGGACTAACTTTAGGCGACTGGACCATGTCCAGTTGCCTCAAATCCTCGAAATGGTAAAATTCGTCTCCAGTAGATTGGAACCAATTCAGTCGACTGGAATACCCCCCGCAGTTAAGTGATAATTGTTAGGAACATTGCGCTTGCTAAAGGGGGGCTGAATAGCGTCAGCATTCCTTGATGGAATTCGTTCGATCGTGCTAGCTACAATTGTATTAGGACGCAATGGAAATAATAGGAAATACAATATAAATACAAATACACAAGCACAAGATCAAATATAACGTGGTTCAGAACCGAATGGTTTATACTTCACGGATCGGGCTCAAATGAGCCCTAGCGATGCCAATCACACACCACTACTCAATATCTCCTTCTCGGAACAATCCAGAGGTGGAGAAACCTCGTACAATAATTCTTACAACAATAATAATGAAATACAAGCAAGATACAAATGAAATACACAAGAACACGTAAAGAACACTTTACAAATGCGCTTTTGGATGCTTGCTTTGTGGTTGCTTGAATTGCACTTGGAGACCCTGATTTGTAGCAACAAATCACCCCAAAACTCCTCAAGAACCAATGCCAAATCCCTCCTCCACGAGCTCCATTTAAAGCTGCTGCCTGGGCTAGATTTTGCCTATCAGTCGATTGCTCGGGACCATCAATCGACTAATGCCACTATTGTCGTGAGACAACGGCTCGATCCACGCTGAAAAAATCCAACGGATACACCATCAGTCGACTGATGTCTCAATCAGTCGAGTGGTCGACGCGATCACTCGACTAGAGAACCTTCTGTGCCCGAGATCCCAACCATCAATCGACTGATCACCAGATCAGTCGAATGCTTAGGCTAGCAGTCGACTGCCCACCTCTGGCAGTCGACTGTCAGCGCACTTCCTGCAGTCAAACCCTAGTTGACTCACTCCAGTCGACTGACCCATGGTCCCAGTCGACTAATACACCTCAAACATGAGGTTTTAACCCAAGTATGGTGCCCCCATACTTACTAGACCACCCTTAGCCTAGACCTAAGCCTTCTAGCCACCTCCGTCAGCCTCGTGCCTATCGGATCCCTCCAAGTCATCCATGACTTGTTCATCCATACGCTAGCCTTCAGGTGCTTCCATCAGCTATTGTCATGCTAATGGTGTCTACACCGCCAAGGCACATTGGACTTACACTGCCAAGACTTCACTTGAACTTTACGCCGCCAATATTCCCCTTGGACTTTCCAAATGCCAAGACTCAAGCTTGGACTTTCCCTTGTCAACCCATGTTGGACTTTCCATGGCAAGACCCATGTTGGACTTTCCATGTCAAGACCCATGCTTGGACTTTCCTTTGTCAACCCATGTTGGACTTTCCCTTGCCAAGACCCATGCTTGGACTTTACATGCCAAATATTCAAGACTTAGACTTTTCCCATGACAATGGTCAAACCATCGTCAAACATCAAATACTAACCTAGGTTGATTGCATCAGCAATCTCCCCAACACATGTCAGACATCAATGTCAGAAATCCATGTCAAGCATCAAAACACTTACTCGAGTCAAACTCAAGTCTGGTCAATCGTGACCTGGGTCGAATGCACCAACAATCTCTCCCTTTTTGATGTTTGACAAAAACACCCTTGAGTTAGGCCCCTAACTCAAATTCCCTTACCAATTATCCCAAATTGGTAATTTTAACATTCTCCCCCTTTTTGACATACATAAAAAAGGTTCACCCCAAGAAGATCAATGTCTCATGTCCCAATGAGATCTTACAATCTCCCCCTTGGTCCAAAACGCCTAGGATGTCTTCACTCTTCCTAGTGATAAGTCACATATCACTTAAGAGAGGCACTCCTATGAACTCTCCCAATTTCCAAATTGGGCATCTCAAAATCCCATTTCTCCCTCTCATGAGGAAAAAATAACATCCATCATCCCATGATGGATACCTCCCTCTAAAGGCTTGCTTCCTCTTGACCATTGCACCAACAATGTCTTTAGGAAGTCCCTAAGCCAATAGGAATTCTAAACCATCAAAAATAAGGTTCAAAGTTCAACATTGAACTTTCACTCATCTTAAAATTGATACATCACCCCAACAACTCTCCTAATCCATATCCAATGGATTTTCACCCCTTTTAATACTTTCAAAAGCATATCCTAGGGTTAGGAGTGATTAGGAACCCTTACCATAGCTGAAATCAGGCTAAACATACTTTGTTTTCTTGAAATTAGCTTTGTGCAATGATCGCCATCGACAAGAGCGATCGATAATCAAATTTCCAAATTTCAGTTATCAGAATCAAATTTTAGAAATTCATAAATAATTATACGTAATTCGAAAAATCATGAAACTTCATACGTATAATACTTATGACCAATATAATGGGTGAAAAATATTTAAAAAATATTTTACCCATAAAATAGTGAAATTGACATAAAGTTCAAAAGTGAAGAAAAACTTCAATGTTTTAGCTCACTTTGTATCAACTTCATCAATAGTGACTTCTATCAAAAGATAGACTACACCAAGGTTTTTCAAAATGCTTTTAAAATATTTTTAAAACCTTATATTGGATCATATTCTTTGGGCTTAATGTACATGGCTTAAACATAAGCTTTCCCAATGATCCACCACTAATATAAGATAAGTTTTGGTTCATCGAGATGCAAAAACTATGCACCTTAAATTTAACTCATATCCTAGCATCTCACATGTATCTAGGGTGTATAAATACACAAACATGCCAATGTGATGTGAGATGTGAGTTTTGTTCATCTTAATTTAGGGTTTCATACATTTTCTAAGGCAATTCTACTTGATTCCCTTATACATAGGACTTCAAGTCATGTCATAGTCCTTAAATTAATTTTAATCAAATTAAATGCATGAATGATCGTGGCATAAATGATAACATAATTAAACATGGCCAATGATCATGATGTTATGTCATATGATATAATATGAGCATACATGACATTTAAACTTAATCCTAAGCATGATCATGACATGTTAAATGATTAAAGATAAATATGATGTCATGACATGTTATATGGCAAACAAAGAATGACAAGTAAAATGTATAGGTATAATAATACCTAAATTTTAATATTAATTGCTATTTGATATTATTTTGTTCATTTTGCCATATTATTACTTATCTCCCAAAGTGTGCCAAAAACCCTAAATGACACACTAAGACCTCTAAATCTAAATTATGTCAATTTGATTGATTTTTCATAATCCCAAAAATATATTGGCACATCCTAAAAACTTTTAGGATAATAAGATCAAACATATTTCCAAGGTATCCATAACCTTGAAAATAACCTAAAGTGCCACCTTTACTATGGTTAGGTTAACTACCCATCCATTCAAGGTTGGCACACCTAAACCCATTTAGCGTGAATCGATCACGCTCCTAGGAACCCAAAACCTATTTGAGCTCCTTGGATTTACTAGGTATTCCTTAGGGATGACCTCCCTAGATATCCTCCTAATGACCCTCCTAGGCTTGGTAACCTTGGTCATCTTGGTCTTGCATAGGTTAACTCTAGGGGTGACTCCCCTTGTAACCTTCTTAGTGACCTCCCTAGGTTTCCTTGAAACCCTAGCCACTAGGCACATACATTGGTTACCCTTAGGGATGACTTCCCTAGTAACCTTGGTTTTCCTAGACCTAAGTTTAGTTCTATAGTCAAATGGAACACTATGGTAGGTAGGCTTATCTACCTTGGACCTAGGCTTGTGGTTCAAGCCTTTCTTGCCCATAGATGAGCCTTGTCTCCTAGACTCTAGGTGTTGAATCTTAGATCTAGACCCTCGACTTTGACCATTTGACCCTTTAAATTGATTTTGTATATTCCTAAGGGTCTTTTATAATTTCTCAAGCCTTGGTTCTCCAACTCCAATCTTCCCAACTTAGATTTTTCATATGTCCTTTGGGAATTATTCTTCCTAGGCATGTGTCTAGTCCATTTAAGATTGATGCCTAGGTGATCCTCTATCTTCCTAATAGTCCTCCTAGGAAGGATAGGTCTAGGATTGTTTGATCTAGGTTTGACCTTAGGTAGAATATTTTTAGGGACATTAGTCCCAAATTTCTTTTTATTTCTAAAACTTACACTCTTAACACCCAAGCAATAGTGTCTACTATTTCTAACATGCTATTTATGATAAATAGCAAGAGAATTAAAAGCATGCTTTTGATTTTTAAACTTAGAAGGTGCATTATTGAAATATACCTTAGGATTAGCCTTAGCTCCCCCTACTTGTGATGCTCCTTCTTTTCTCCTAGGACATTGGCTCCTATAGTGTCCCGGTTGTCGGCATTTGAAGCACACCATGTGCTCCTTGCTCTTCTTGGTGGGGACACCGGTATCTTTGACTTTTTCATTGACTTTTGGTGCCGGAGGAGCTTTCTTTACTCTTTTCGGGCACTTACTCTTGTAGTGCCCAGATTCCCTACACTCAAAGTAAATTATATGATTTTTATTTAAAACCGACATGCTTGAGTTACCTAGGGTGGTGGTAGGTGCCGGAGTTTGAGCTTCTTCATCTTGATCGGATGTGGAAGGCTCTTCTTGATGCTCCGGAGTGGAAGGTCTAATCTCCTCTTCCTTAATCCTAGAGGTGGAGGCTTCTTCCAATTCCACCTCTTCTTCCTCTTCCGATCGGGATCCAGATGTTGATTTCCTATCAACTTCCGAATCCTCATTTGCTTGTGAGAATGAAGATTCTTCTTCTTCAAGCTCTCTCTCTACTTGAGCCATGGAGGGTTCTTCATGGAACTTGGCCAATTTTTCCCATAGCTCCTTGGCATCTAGATATTCACCTAGCCTAGACAAAACATCATTAGGTATCAAATCTTCTAAAATTTTTGTTACCTTGACTTCGGTTTTGAACTTTTGGCATTGCTCTTGGGTCCACTTCTTCAACTTCAAGACCTCTCCCTTCTTATTCCTAGGTGGTTCAAAACCTTCCATGACGATGAACCAATCTTCTATGTCCATCATCAAAAATGTCTCCATTCTAGCCCTCCATGTCGGAAAATCCTCTTGGTCATATGGTGGCGGTGTGTTGATGTCCCATCCAAGTCTTTCTTCGAATTCCATCTTCCATCTAGCTTGCTCCCTCGAATGTGAAGCCGGTGAAGAGCGACCCGCTCTGATACCAATTATTAGGAATGTTGCACCCGCTAGAGGGGGGGGGTGAATAGCGTCGGCGTTGCTTAATGGAATTCGTTCGATCGTGCTAGCTACAATTGTATTAGTACGCAGCAGAAATAATAGGAAATACAATACAAATACAAATACACAAGCACAAGACCAAATATAATGTGGTTCGGAACCGAATGGTTCCTACTCCACGGATCGGACT
Source organism: Wurfbainia villosa (assembly GCA_025175895.1). Taxonomy (NCBI): domain Eukaryota; kingdom Viridiplantae; phylum Streptophyta; class Magnoliopsida; order Zingiberales; family Zingiberaceae; genus Wurfbainia; species Wurfbainia villosa. The sequence goes on along the minus strand of CM046004.1, from coordinate 18,061,736 downwards.
CAATTGAGCCTTAGCGATGTCAATCACACACCACTACTCAAGTAGCTCCTTCTCGGAACAATTCGGAGGTGGAGAAACCTCATACAATAATTCTTACAACAATAAGAATGAAATACAAGCAAGATACAAATGAAATACACAAGAACGCGTAAAGAACACTTTACAAATGCACTTTTGGATGCTTTCTTTGTGGTTGCTTGAATTACACTTGGAGACCCTGATTTGCAGCAATAAATCGCCCCAAAACTCCTCAAGAACTGATGCCAAATCCCTCCTCCACAAGCTCCATTTAAAGCTGCTGCCTGGGCTGGATTTCGCCTATCAGTCGACTGCTTGGGACCATCAATCGACTGATGCCATTGTTGTCGTGAGACAACGGCTCGATCCACGCTGGAAAAATACAATGGATACACCATCAGTCGACTGATCTTACACATCAATCGACTGATGTCTCAATCAGTCGAGTGGTCGACGCGATCACTCGACTGGAGAACCTTCTGTGCCCGAGATCCTGACCATTAGTTGACTGATCACCAGATTAGTCGACTGCTCAGGCCAGCAGTTGACTACTCACCTCTGACAGTCGACTGCCAGGGCACTTCCCACAGTCAAACCCTAGTTGACTCACTCCAGTCGACTGACCCATGCCCTCAGTCAACTGATACACCTCAAACATGATGTTTTAACCCAAGTATGATGCCCCCATACTTGCTAGACCACCCTTAGCCTAGACCTAAGCTTTCTAGCCACCTCCGTCAGCCTCGCGCCTATCGGATTCCTCTAAGTCATCCATAACATATTCATCCATACGCTAGCCTTCAAGTGCTTCAATCGACTATTGTCATGCTAACGGTGTCTACACCGCCAAAGCACATTGGACTTACGCTGCCAAGACTCCGCTTTGACTTTACGCCGTCAACCATTGGACTTATATTGCCAAGACTTCACCCTTGGACTTTATGCCAATATTCCCCTTGGACTTTCCAAATGCCAAGACTCAAGCTTGGACTTTCCCTTGCCAACCCATGTTGGACTTTTCATGCCAAGACCCATGCTTGGACTTTCCTTTGCCAACCCATGTTGGACTTTCCCTTGCCAAGACCCATTCTTGGACTTTACATGCCAAGTACTCAAGACTTGGACTTTTCCCATGACAATGGTCAAACCATCGTCAAACATCAAATACTAACCTGGGTTGATTGCATCAGCAATCTCCCCAACACATGTCAGACATCAATGTCAGACATCCATGTCAAACATAAAAACACTTACTCGAGTCAAACTCGAGTCTGGTCAATCGTGACCTGGGCTGATTGCACCAACAATAAGACTAACCCAGTAGACTTAATCAAACACAGTCGACTGGAGAGCGAGCACAGTAAATGGTAAAATCAACTTAGTCAACTCAAACCCTGTCAATTCAAATGATTCCAGTTGACTAGATTCAGCGCCGAGTCGACTCAAACCTCTCCAAAACTTCCGAAAAAACAAGTTTTCAGGCCCTTTAAGTGTTTTGGTAGTCAAATCTCTTATATAATATCGTTCACAATGCCTAGGTAACGATTCTAAAACCTTTTTTTCAATTACTTTTGAATAAATATTAAATTTTTACAAAATAATTAGGGGTAAAAGAAGAGCAATGGAGACAGAGACATCCTTCGATCCCAGTATGGATTCCCACTGAGGGACATAAGATTAGATTTAATGCAACTACATATACTCCTATGTCTACTAGGTATCTGAGTAGGTCATTTTTTAGTAGGTCATGCATACTAAGCATAGAAATCATACAATATTATGGTTTAGATAAATTAGTTTATTGCAAGAACTCAATAAACATAAACTTATGTGTTGAGTCTGCAATAACTTCATTATAATTGATGATCTTGCATACTGTACTAGATTACAGTGTAAAGATTTTATCTTTATTCCTTCCATGTTGAGAGATCATCTAGGTCTCATGCATTCATCATGTCCAATTGTATGTTTTCCTTCTAGGAAATTACCTTACAGTGATCCCTACTCTCATATCACATTAGATAGGATACATTTGCATTTTTTTGGTGAGAAGAGGACTCCATCAGTGAGTATATTCATTTCTACTAGACTTAGAGTACATGACTATGCCCTGTACAGAGTCATAATGAACTATATTTTGCCACTCACCACTAGGGACATCGCTATGATTCGTCCCTATCATTCATTTTTACTCTATGCACTTAGTCACAGATTATACATAGATATTAGTTTACAGATGTTTCAGTCTATCATTCATCATTCTAGGATCGTTACTAGTGCTAGGGCACATCTGCCTTACTTCCATGTTGTCACATCTCTATTAGCTACATTAGGGTTTAATGTTACCGTAGGTAACGTCAAACAACTCACTGAGTACGACATGATAAGCTCTAGATAATTTGCATTAGCTAAAATAGGTCTAGATGAAAATAATGTCCTAACCTAGAGGAGGGATGGACCACAACCTCAGCCTTAACCTTAGCCTCAGTCTGAGCCTGAGCTTGACCCAGAGCATCAACCTGATAGGAGTGAGGAGCCACCAGATTAGTGAAGGCAGAGACATCCTTCGATCCCAATATGGACAATAGGTTTTCCACTGAGGGACATATGATTAGATTTAATGCAACTACATATACTCTCATGCCTACTAGGTATCTGAATAGGTCATTTTTAGTAGGTCATGCATATTAAGCATAGAAGTCATACAATATTATGGTTTAGATAAATTAGTTTATTCCAAGAACTCAATAAACATAAACTTATGTGCTGAGTTCTATAATAACTTCATTAAAATTGATGATCTTTCATATTCCACTAGAGTACAGGGTAAAGATTTTATCTTCGACAATTTACCAAAGGGCGCACGTGAAGTTTAGAATTGTCCAAACAGCGCACCACGGTTTCATATTTACCAAAGGGCGCACCTAATTCCCGTTTTATCTCTCCCTCCAACCAAACCTTTTAATGCTGAGATTTTGCATGCATCCGAGCCACAAATGGAAATCTCGAGCCATCCAAATGTCCCGTCCAAACGAGCCATAACATTGAGCATCTTTCTCTCATTAGCTTCCGAGAAATCTTTCAGGCCATAAATCTTTCGAGCTTCTTACACTCCATTTTTCGTCTAGCGTGATTTCGTTAGCTTTCGAGTTTTAGGATTTTCGACGAGATGCTTCAAGGTAATCTCGTGTCGTCCTCTCATTTAACTATCTGTGTTACCCATTTCTTACTTGGTTTTAGGGTTTTCGTTGAAAGTCATACATCACACAAGCTTTTTGTCTATCATTCATTATTGCAGAATGAGTCAAGAATCTGGTTCAACCTCTCCTTCACTGGCCAAGGTATGTCTCGTATTCCTTTCTTTAGTCGAATATGAAGTACGCCATCTATTTTAAATATTACTTCTCCTTCACCGGCCAAGGTATGTCTTGCATTCCTTACTTTAGTCGAATATGAAGTATGCTATCTATTTTAAATGTTTTTTCAATTAGGGTTTGAGTATGATTTCAAATATTCAAATACAAATTGATGATTTTTTAATCTGTATCTGAATTAGATAAATAGAGCCCTGAGGTTTTTTTCACAGGATTATTGTAAAGCATTGCGGATTCTCTAATTTGTTATATACAATTTTAAAATGAAGGAATAAATCAGGTTTTTAAAATTTTGTATTTCCAAATTTATAGGGAAAAAATGAGTGTGCGAAGAAACTCCAATGGACCAGCATTTTAGGCCACTTTATTGAATTTTTTGGAGGTCCAAGTGCTAAAGGAAAGCAACGTCCGTCTGTTTGTTTACATGAAAGGCATAGAGAGATCATTAAACAAACCCGATTTGCTATTTTTTTGAATATACAAGACATTCCACAAATCCATGGCATATTGGTCAATATATTTCAAAGTTGGGATTCGACAAGCCAAAGCTTTAAGTTTTCAACTATGCAAGTTGCTTTCACCAGAAGAGATGTGTCCCTTTTGCTCGGTATTGCAGATAGAGGGGCTTCTGTTCCCATGAATTCAACTAATGCATCAGGTGTTCTTTTCATTTCTCAATTCTCCAAAAAAGAACCAACTAGATCAAAACTAGAATATTTGCTTAAAACTTTTTCTGCTAGAGTAGAATTAGATGAAGATGTTTTGGTGTTTTGTAAGTTGTATGCTTTGTATATATTTGCTTGTGTGTTGTTCTGTACTATTACATATAAGGTCCCCATAGGTCTTGTAGATATTGTAGATGATTTTGACAACATAGGTAGTTTCAATTGGGTTGAAGTAATCCATCAATTTATGGCTCCACAATTGCCTACTATTGGAGATCTATGTTCATCTACTAATACAGTTGCACAAAACAGTCGAATTCCTTATCTAAAGGGATTTGTTGACCTTTTGACTGTAAGTTCCTCCTTATTAATTTATTTTGTCTTTTATATTCACATAAGTATGTAACTCTTTGGATATGAGCAAGCTTGGTTTCTGGAACATGTCCCAATCCAGAGATCATACAATAATGAAGGGCCACGAATAAATAAGTGGAGGGCAACTCCTTTACATATTAGCAAAGTGAGGAATTTATTGGAGCAAGTTTCACCTGAATAGGTAAATAGAATACCACAACTTAACATTTTTTCATTTTTGTTATCTAAATAATTATTGATTTTTTGATAGATTATTATTGATCTAGTCTGTACCCGTAGTGAAATTACATTGCTTGATAAGGTTGACTATTATATCGAAAATACTCCCCATCCAATAGAGACATCATCATCACAAACTTTACAAGAAAAATACCCTACTACTGAATGTCATGAGTGTTTAGTTTATCAAACAATTCAAAGAGTTAACAATGGAAAACATGACACTAACTGAAAGGGTAAACGAACTAATTGAAATTATACAAAGAGAAGGTATGGAGGCTGAATCAAATAACCCTGAAGTTGATCCTCAACCTCAACCGAAACCAATTGCCACCAGAACAAGACAGCGAGATAGAACCCGCTATGATTATAGGGATACTCTCGTTGATAGTCCACTATGGGCAAAATTGGTACCTTAAAAGAAAAGAAAAAAGATAGAAATTTGTGATGTTGAAATCTGTGATGTTGAGGTATTAGAAGGGCAACCTGAGAAAGATGTAAATGAATCAGAAGTTTTTGGGTAGAAGGAAAAACAAAAAATTGGTATGGATGAATTGCAAGTGAGGGATACTATCTCTATTGTGGAAGAAGAATATGAAAAAGATCTTGAGAGGGAGGAAGCAAGAATTAATAAACTTAACCAAATGAGAATGGAAGCCATTGCGGTAAGTTAGAATACAAAGAAAATTAGTTTGTGTTAATTTTTTTAAATTACTAATCTATTTTTTTATTATAGTATGTCAATAAAAAATGTAAGTGGCACGCCCCGAGAGTATGTCGTGCCGAAAAACAAACGGACGACATCTCCCTTGTACGTGGCAACATATCCTGTTAATACAAGGCCCTTAGGCCCACAAACACAACATAATAAGCATAACTGAATCAAAACACAGCGGAAAACATAAAACCAAGCACCCATAACCACACATACTGACATACAATCCAAAACCAACATAGGTGTACACCAACTGACAAGTCCACAGTACCAAACAGTACATAAAACATCGGACACAAACTAAAGTACACAACATAAACTAAAATCCACAGGAGGCTCGGAAAAAGGAGATGGGATGGATCACTGGCGAAGCTCCAATCACGAAGACTTCTACCTATTACTTGGGCGACAAAAAAACTCAGGGTTTGTGGTGGTGAGTATAACTCAGCAGGTAATATGAGAGAACATGTATATATATATCAAATATCACATGTAATTTAACAGTATAATCTACAGGTACGACAGGTATACATCAGCATACTAAATATACATACATGTATACAACTAAACAATCTGAACAACAAAAGATGTTGACATACCTGACAGTCAGCTTCTCTACACTTATCCAACCTGAGCATATATCCACAACATACAATATGAAGAGTAATACCAACTCACACTACGTCATGATACAGGTTGAGGGTATCACAGAGACCAACCAACAAGTATACAGGTACCCGACATCCTACCATATAGAAAATGCAATAGCATGTATGAATATGTATAATCAAATGCAACAAGCATAGTACATACAAATGCATCATCAGAGTGAGTATACATATAGACTTCATCTGTATGTATACTAATCACAATCATCCATATATATATATATACATGCATATATGTATATATATATAGCAATATGAAAAATGTCATATGATATGACAATGCAGCATGCATGGTCATGCCTGCGCACCCCTACTCGCTACCATGACCCCAGTGTGGCCTAGGTGGTATGACATGACAACTGTCCCAACTCAACACAAACCACTGCTTTAGAGTGGCTGAGTGGGCAATATGATCGAGTAGCATATGAGTGTAAAGAGCTCGCTACACAACGGGGGTTCCTGCTGCTGGCCACTCCGACTGACACTACCTATGAGTAGTCGAGTGTCACACACCCAAGACAACTGCATGCAAATCCAACTACCACCATCTATAGTGGTAGAGTGCAGCACAATAAATGCTATGCCCTCACACCAGTTACTCCTCTGGGAGTAACCTGGGAGGCAAGATGACTGACGACCCTCTCAACCACAAGGGAGACTATGTCGTCAGTATGCATGCAAATGACATGAATGTATTGTCACACATATAGACATCTACCACAGACTCACTGTTCTACAGAGAGTCATACCTATCTGATCAATACACTCTCTATCCTGTAGAGAGTTGTACTCAACTAATCATAACAAGTTAGGACCACCGGTCTGTAGCGACACACTATTCACAATTCACCTGACTATTTACACAACACATGATCGGTAGTAAATATGCAACGTAAGAGTATTGGAATCAATCCTACGTTCAGGGCATTACCTACCCACGGATGACCCTTTTACTTAATTTACAAATCAGGTCATCATCCATACTCCAACATTTACACCTAATTAAACATTTATAGATCTACTTACATCACATTTGTAACTCCTCAATCATAATAAAGGAAAATGTGATATCAACATTAGAGCATATATGACCAACGATAAAGTATCAAGCACAAGAATAAATAAGAACGGGGCCAAGGTAATATGAACATATAATATGATCATATATATGTCTAAATCTGCATGCAACGATAACTACCTGACCAGGGTAGGAAATTACCCACCTACTGTAATGCTCGAAATAATGAAGTCCTCACGGTCGCGAACCTGTCTCGTATCCACGTCCTACAAATATCATCAATTACATTTTAGTACAAGCAGACTATAAAATATGAATTAATTACTATATCATTCTTATAGTCGTATCCTTTTTATCGAATACGATTTAGGAAAATCCCCCCGTTTACCAAAATCAATCACCCAACAACTAGGTCAAAGGATGAAGAAACTCACCCCTTTATTACTTGGTTACAATCGAATCAGATCCACGCTAACAAAGAACACATAATCAGAGATACTCGCTGCCCACCAGAATGCTCAATCACGTTTGTGAACAAGGTCAACTCAAGCTCATTTGCTACGATGAATAGGGATAAATCAACTCCCATTGTAGTTGTGAACTGAGATGAACCCAACGACCTACCTCACGACACCGCCCTTCCCTCGCCTAGAACAGAATCACCCTTCATAGCCAGCCATTTCCCACTACCAGCCCATACACAGAACACTCATTCCCCCTGCTCACTGATAAGAAAACCACTGCCCAAAAACAGATTGAGCTCTCATAGCCCACACAACCCAATTACAACTCGATTCACAGCCATAAACAATCACACAATAGTCAATCGATATTAACAACAGCAATCCAATGAATCGAACTAGACTGGCAGAACAAAAAGGAAATTGATCTTGCTTACCAACAATTGGAGCCTTACCGACAGCAAATCCCCAAAACCGACAGCCAACCCTTCCCAAATTCCACCATCTGCCGGAAACCTACCCAACTCATTCAGCCACAACCGAACCATTTTCTACAGATCATCACAACCGATCCAAATTGACAACCGCAAAGGAATGAAAGAGATGGATCATGCTTACCAACCCTAACAATTCCACTGACGGTACTCCTTCCTCCTATCCTCTGCTCACCGGCTCCGGATCCCTGCCCAACTCAACCAATTAATTTTAGAACATGAAATCCACAGTTTGGTATAGATCTCGTCCAGAATTGAAGAGAAAAACAACAACCCTTACCTTGCTCCGGCTTCGATCGGGAAGAACAGCTCCCGATTCACAACGCTGTCGACCCGAGTTTTCCTGGCCCTTGCTCGCCCACTACTCCCTCTCGCCCGCGAAGTCGTCAAGGCTAATGGCTACTGCTTGCCGTGAGGTGGACTTCGCGAGGATGAAAGGAATCTCACGATGAAGGAGGCATTCGACGAGGAAGAGAAAGTGCGTAGAAGAATGAGATCGCGGCTGGGAAAAGGAGAACGCATCGGGGGAATTAAGGCGACGACGAGAAGTGAAACAGCTGGCGTTACACACTCGAAGCGGTCGGGTCCAATTAAAATGGGTCGGGTTTGGTTTTAACGGGTTGAGCTTAAACCCCTTTAAGACTATTAAATCTTTCTCTGCAATTTCCTTAGAAATTTCTAGTTAAGTCCAGAAAAATTTCTAAAAATTTCTGGAAAATTCCATAGGGTATTTTTCCTAATTTAACAAACATTTTTTTCTATGGTATTTTACAGTAAGACGTCAAAGAAGCAAAAACAATATGCTGATGTGACCTACTTGCTAAAAAGTTTAGAAAAAATAAAGTATGGTAGTTACATCCACCATTACATTCAAAAATTTTGTTACAATAATATATAAAGTGCAAATATTTATTTACTATTAAATTTTTTTATAGGCCTATTACAGGTTATGTTTGGGAGGAAGGTCCTTTTTCATTAACTCTGAATTCTTTATACTCTGGAGTTAATGGATATGTTTTCACAGTTGGGGAGGTTATCGATACATTTTATTCAATTCTTTTTAGGGGAGCCTCCTCTTCATGTAGGTCATATAACAAGTTTGTGTATTGCTGATCCGGGTTCATTATAAGGAATTTAAATTATCTTGTAATCTGATGATTTAAAATGTTATACTAAATATTCAAATATTTTCCACTATATACAATTGTAGTCAGCATTAAGAATGTCGTGGAAGACTGCCACAACACAAATCATAAACACGAACATGAACGATGGAGAGGTTAGATATATTTTTATACCTCTAAATACTGACCAAACTCACTTTCACCTATTGTGTATTGACACAAAAGCAATGACTTTCAATCATTACAACTCCCTTTCATATAGAGGAAGATCAAAAGCTAATTTTGAAGAAGTGATGAGTAGATAATTTTTTTAAATATAAATATTCCATCCATTGTATCTGTAAATGAATAGTTATGTTAACTTAATCATTGTGTAATAATAGGTATCCCAATTTAAAGGATATTCATCTAAGAACCTTGCAGCAATTCATCCATGTTTATAAGCTTATTACCCCATTGACAACTGAGTTTCTGTTACAACTGATTGTCCCCAACAAGTAGCCAGGTACTAAAAGAAAAATACTGAATGTGAAATTTTACTTTTGAATTGAAATATAAAATTTGTCATGGTATTTTTATAGCAATGATTGTGCCTTCTTTGTGATGCAATACATGAGATGTCTGTTGTATGGTGAGAAGATGGACTTCAAACAAGCAGACATGGCAAAATTCAGAATAGATGTCTCAGTGTCAATTTTAAGGGATGAGTTCTTCATAATGTAATTTAAGAAAACTTGAGATGGGAGTATGACAATGTATTTTTGTATTTGAGTGAATTATGAATTTTGTTAATTTGTAAATGATACTGCATTCCATAAATCAACAGTGACTGTAATTTTGATTATTGTTTTGGGTTGAGCTTTAATAAATGTTATATAATATATTGTTGAATATATTCTTGAATCTAACAATACAATGATTTGGTTTTGATGTTGTGAAATTAAATGGTTTTTATATCTTGCAGATTTATATTCCCTATTGTTGAATTTTGTTTAAATTTCCAGCACCACCTTTTATCTCAATTTTGCTTGAATTCAAAATACAGGCGGATGGTGTTGCTGTGATTTAAATTCCCAGTACCACCTTCTATCTCTGCCAGGTTAAATGTCCATATTGGAAATTTAAATCCCAAGACCACGGTGGTACTAGAATTTTAATCCCAGGACTTCAATAGTGCTGGGTTTGAAATCCCAAGAACATAGTGGTCCTAGGATTTAAATTTCCAGCAACACGTCCAATTTTAAACTATTTCTGATCCAAAAAGTGTTGAAAGATCGTGGCCCGGCTAGAAGGGAGGATGAATAGCCCATGTACGTTGATGGAAATCGTTCGCTTCTTAATCATCTACCAGATTGTTAGCGCAGTGGAATATGCTAATTAAGACAATTAAGATAATACAAAGAAGTAAAGAAGAGCAAACGCTAATGCCGAGATGTAACGTGGTTCACGACCCTTGCCGCTAATCCACGGACGATTCGTATGGCGAATCATTCCCTCAAATCCAATCACTAGTCTCTCCTTTAGCTCAACAAGGTGGAGGTAACCTCTTTACAAGAATTCACTCCTTCTTACAATAAAATAGAAATAAACACAAGGAAGAGGAGTGGAAACATTTAGGACACTTGGGAGTAAGATTATGAGTGAAGCATTAGCCTCCCAAAGCCACCCAAGCCCTCTATTTATAGAGATGAGGGATTTCTTCCCGTTGGGCATGCAGCAGTCGACTGCTGCATGTCACCAGTTGACTGTCGCCATTCCAATGGCCTCTGACCACATCAGATCACGACCATTGTAGTACAACGATAGACTTGGCAGTCGATTGATGTGTCCATTAGTCGACTGAAGCCTCCGTAGCCGACTGATCAATTGGCTATGGGACTGCTGAAGGTGGTCGCGGGCATAGAGCCTCCGTAGCCGACTGATCAGTCGGCTACGGGAGGTTCTATGCCCGCAACCACCTTCGATCGTATCATTCCTTGGCGGTTGGTGATGGTGCGATAGTTATTTGTCATCCCTTAGCGATCATTGCGGGCGAAAACCCACCAGTCGAACACCAATCGAGTTCCATCGACTCGGAGTAGTCGACTGGTGTCGGGTAAAATCTCAAACAAAATACTTGTTTGAGCATCCGACTTAACCAAATATCGGGTAAAACCTCAAACCTAAGTTTAAGCATCCGACACTTGACTTAGTCATTCATCTAAGTTCACCTATGATCTACCGTTACAATCTCTCATCTCCCTTGGAGTCCCTCACCGAAGCTCTATTCGTCCGACCACGTCCCTCGGATGCACCAAGCGCACGACTTCCACAATGTCATCCTTCGTGTCTCACTCTGAAGTCTGCTTCCTTTGGCTTTACTCCAATGCTCCTCGTCCGACGGTGCCTCGGATGCACTAAGCGCACGGTTTTCGCAATGTCATCCTTCACCGACTCAAGGACCCGAGCCATGAGATGGTGAACCCACCAATGCTATCATCAAGCTAACTCATGTGTGGTTTACTAAGTCCTGCACAACTTAAACACACATATCAAATCAACATAATCAACCTAACTTAAACCCTTTGCCACACACATCAAAACCAAACCATACTTGGGTTGATTGCCCTAACAATCTCCCCCTTTTTTATATGTGGCAATCCGTTTAAGTTAGGTAAAATATTAACAACACACATAAGGAAGATAAGCATGTACATCAAATATGAAAATCAAACACTCCCCCTTAATACATACAACTCCCCCTTAACACATGCTAATTCTCCCCCTAGCATGATTAACTTAAACTCAATATTTCTCCCCCTTTGACACCATCAAAAATATCTAACATATGTTATACAACATGGCATCAAAGTCTAAAGGAAGAAAAATACCAAAAACTATCTGAAAACCCCAGAAATCAGGTTAATGTTCATGTTTACAGTCCATCAGTCGACTGGTTCAGACTACCAGTCAACTGCCACCTGATTTCAACCTTTTCTGATTTCCAAACCCAAGTTCAGAAATGCACTAAAAATTTCAAAAAATTTGAAAAATCATGAAATTTGGGGAACACATTTCTTATGAGTCCCTTTATCAATGAAAAATGATTTTTCAAGAAAATTCATTCTATTTTCAAAAATTAGGCAAAAACTCAAAAGTTGTAAAATGTCTAAATTTTGTATCAACTTTAAGACCTAGTTTTGCCTTGACACATTTTAAAACATAAATTCACAGTTTATAAAACAAGAAATGGTTTTAAAACATTTAAAATATCTAACTATGATCTATGGGAAATATGCCCATTGATTAAATATTTTCTTTCCCTATAGTTGGTCTATGATTACTATGTTATGATACTCTAAATGACCCATCTAAATGTCATAAGCATTAGTGAGACACTTGTATCAACCTAACATCTCACTCATGCTATGTTTTTCAATCAAGTTAGCCTTATGGTGAATGTGAGATGTACCTAAGGTATTATACTTAACCATCAATTTCATGCAATTTCTACCAAGGTTAAGTATTATCAAAAAGCAAGTATATCATCCATCATGATCATAACACAAGTATTATCATTCAAATCATAAGTCACATATTATCATGATAAAAACAAGTATCACAAATCATGATTCAAATCATTATCACCCAACATACTCATGATGAATCAAATACTACCCAACTTCAACATAAATCAACCATTTAACATGATATAAAATAAGTCCAACTATGGTTGACTATCCTAGGCTTCTCTAACCCTTAAGGATTGACTTGGGAATCCAATATAAATTCTTTCCAATGGGGTTCACCAAGTACTCTTTTGGGATCCATTTCCTAGCTACCATTGTTGTTTTAGATTGACCCCTAGCTATTAAACAATGATAAGCTTTTCATTCTTAGATCCCTTATATCCTAGGCCCTTCTTGTTAAAGCTAACCTTTGGCTCCCAATGATCATGTTCAAGGTGTTGAAGCCTATTGTGAATTTCTCTAGGGCCTTAGTTAAATAATCTACCTTTTCCCTTAAAGTCTTAATTTCCTCTAAGCATGCATCATTAACACTAGAAGAAGAATCATTAACATTTAAACATGCATTCTTCAATTTTTCCTCTAGATCCTTAATTTAATTTTGCATGCATTTGTTTTTCTTTTTCATTCTAAATAAGTCCTTAGTTAAGCCAGAAATCATTGAAATAACCTTTTTGGGAGGGAGATTTGTTACCTCACTTACCCAATCTTCTTGTTCCGAATCCGATGAGGATGATGCTCCCCCTACACTTGAGCTCTCCTCCTCACTCGAGCTTGTTTCTTCTTGTTGGGATGAGGTGGAGGCTACATCATCAATCTCCATTAGTGCAAAATGTGAGACAATCTCTTCTTCCTCCGATGAAGATGGATCATCCCATATGGCTTTAAGGTTGCAGGGCTTTGACTTCTCCTTTTCCTTGGACTTCTTCTCTTCTTTCTTTTTGCCTTTCTTCTTGCTATCCTTTTTCTTCTCTTCCTTGCTCTTGTTTAATTGGGGACACTCATCCCTCATGTGTCCCTTTCCTTGGCAATTATAACAAATAATCTTTCTCCTTCTCCTATCATGAGATTTGTTAAACTTAAAATTTTTCAATGCACGTCTCACCTTCCTTACCATGTAGGTCTCTTCATTGCTATTCATTGATGAGGAAGATTCTTCATCCGATGAGGGAGGTAGAGTCTCCTTCTTCTTCTTCCCTTTGTCGGCTATTAGTGCTACTCCCCTTGACTTTATGCTTGGTTCTTCAATTATGCCTTCAAGCCAGTTTCATGTAATTCCATGGTGGAGAAAAAAATCTTCTAGAGTACTTACCTCTAGATTCTTTGAGATATAAAAGGAGTCCATCATGGAGCTCCATTTGGATGACCGGGGGAAGGCATCTATGACTTTCATTATCATGTCCCGGTTGGAGAGCTTCTCACCTACACTTGATAAACCATTTATTATCTCTTTAAATCTAGAGTGTAGTGAGAGTACCTTTTCCCACTTATCTAATTTGATATTATTGAGTTGAGAGCGGAGGAGGTCCCTTCTTGCTAGCTTGGCTTCGGATGTGCCTTCATGAAGCTCTACTAGCTTTTCCCACATCTCCTTGGCACTAACACACTCTCCAATCCTATTAATCTCTTGTTGAGGAAGCACATTGTAAGATGGTGTTTGACTTTTGAGTTTGCAAGGTGCTCCTCTCTTTGCTTCTTAGTCCACCTCGATTTTTCTATTAGCATCCCTTCTTCATCCCTAGGTATCTCGAAACTGTTTTCCATGATAAGCATAATTTCAAAAGTGGTCTCAAAAAATACCTCCATTTGCTTGTTCCACCAAGTGAAGTCTACTTCGAATTTAGGTGGATGAATATTCGAGCTGGCCATCTTTGTTGTCATGCTTATTGCGGCGGTGAGTCTGGTGACAAGCAACCTTGGCTCTAATACCACTTGTTGGAAGATAGTGACCCGGCTATAAGGGGGGATGAATAGCCCGTGTACGTTGATGGAAATCGTTCGCTTTTTAATTGTCTACAAGATTGTTAGTGCAGCGGAATATGCTAATTAAGATAATTAAGCTAATACAAAGAAGTAAAGAAGAGCTCATGACTTGGACTTTCCAACATATGGTCAATCTCATGTCAACCATATAGTCAAATAATGGTCAAACCATCGTCAAAGATCAAAATACCCCTCAAGTCAAACTCGAGTCCGGTCAATCATGACCCGGGTCGATTGCACTAGCAATCTCCCCAAAACATTGTCAAATATCAAAATACTACTCGAGTCTGGTCAATCATGACCTGGGTCAATTGCACCAATATTTCTCACTTGCCTAGACCTTTGTTTACTTAAACATTTGTCAAACACCAAAACATAACTTGGAGCATCAGCTCCAACAGTCTCTCCCTTTTTAATGTTTGGCAACCCGT
This sequence comes from Wurfbainia villosa, assembly GCA_025175895.1. Lineage (NCBI taxonomy): Eukaryota > Viridiplantae > Streptophyta > Magnoliopsida > Zingiberales > Zingiberaceae > Wurfbainia > Wurfbainia villosa. Next base: position 18,046,685 of record CM046004.1, on the reverse strand, counting down.
TTAAGTTTAGGTTACTCTTTTCAGGTTTAAGTTACGATCAGAACTTATATGTGAGCTCATGTGATTAACAAAACAGGTAACAGTATCAGTGATATGAATGATAAGGAGTAACAGTAACAGTGTACCAGTGATATGAATAATGAGGAGATGAATGATGACCTAAACTATAAACATATTCTCCTCCCCTTTTGGAAAACACCTGAAAAGGATCATAGGGATATTGAGAGTATGGGGAATACAATAACCCGGAAAGGATTAAGGAATCCTCCCCCTGAATCCTTACTCCCAGTTATCTAACGTACCAACAATGAATTTGAGAAAAATGTAATGAATTTCAGAAAAAAAATTGATAGAGTTTCTCCTTAAAATGGTTGTGATAAAAACCCTCCAACAATGTTTTAATACTTATAAACAACAAGAAAAATCTTATCAAATTAGTCAAGTGGCCAGCCGAGATTCACTCGACTCTGTGTAGTTGCAAATTGTGCAGTCGAGCCGTTGGTCGAGTGCTACTCAACTATTTTTGAATTCCAGTGTATCAGTCGAGGCAGTACCTCGACTGGAGGTGCGGTTGAGCTCTTGGTCGAGAGCAATTTCGTTTTTAACCCATGAGCAGTCGAGGCAGTGTTGCCTCGACTGGTTGTTGATAACTGGTTTTTGCAGTTTTTCATACGAATTTCAGAAATTCATATTTAATTCCAGACACTTCAAAAAATCTTGAAATTTTTCGTACAGAATTCGAAAGTCATGCTCTTACACAAAAAAATCTGTGAAAAATACACAGCCTAATATTTCCACATATTGATACGGTTTCCAAAAATCTAAAAATTAAGCCTTTTTAGTGTTTATTTCCATTTGTGTCACTAACTCCAAATGTGATCCTTACACCTAGATGTGATTGACCGCAGTGAAGATAACATCCTATTAAAACAATTTAACACATTTATCTTAGGTTTGCACTTGTCATAAGTGATCCAATCAATTTTACTTGGTCGGAATGTCCAATTATGATCTTCAGACCAAATTCACATGAATTATGCAATGGTATTCCCCATAATTGGTCAAATTAATGATCGCTATCTCGATAACCTCCTTGCCCAAGGGATGCAATGAACATTTTGGGTAAGTTGATTAGACCTAAACATCTCACCCCCACCAACTAGAAATACAAAAACAGTTTTGTTAACCTTATAGTTTGTGTGAGATGCTTCCCAAGGTATCCATGATTTCCATAATTCTTTTTGTTATGGTGAGTTCGTCCTTATGATCATGGAGAGATTCCTCACTCAATGACACACATGCCTAGTTCCCTTCTCAAGTGACTAAATTCCTTCTCGAGGAGTGGCTTAGTGAAGATATCTGCTAGGTTAGATTTTGACTCAACGTAATTGAGTACAACATCTCCCCTAGCTACATGATCCCTAATGAAGTGGTGTCTCACTTCAATGTGCTTTGTCCTTGAGTGGTGGACAGGATTCTTTGTCAAATTGATAGTGCTCATGTTATCACATAACACTTGTACATTTTTGTATGACAAATCATAGTCCTCCAACGTATGAGTCATCCACAACAATTGTGATACACTCTCTCCCCTGGCGATATACTCAGCCTCAGTGGTGGAGAGAGCAACGCAATGTTGCTTTCGACTCGACCAACTCACTAGTGAAGAACCTAGGAACTAACATCCTCCACTTGTACTCTTTCTATCTAACTTGCACCCAGCATAGTCAAAGTCAGAATAGCCAACTAAATCAAATGATTCAATACGAGGATATCATAACCCAATCTTAATAGTGCCTTTAAAATATCTCATTATTCTTTTTACGACACTTAGGTGAGACTCTTTGGCACATGACTGATATCTAGCACATACACCCACAACATATAAAATATCAGATCGACTTACTGTGAGATACAATAAACTACCAATCATGCTTCTATAATATTTTAGATCCACCGATTTTCCTCCATCATCATTTCCTAGATTTGTGCTTTGTGCCATAGGAGTGGATATCTCCTTTGAATTCTGGATATTGAATTTCTTCAGCAGATTCATGGCATACCTAGATTGATGGATGTATATACCTTCCTTTTTTTGTTTGATGTCAAGTCCGAGGAAGAATGTGAGTTCTCCCACAAGACTCATCTCAAACTCACTCTCCATGTGCCCTATGAACTTGTTCAGATAGTCCTTATTATTTGAGCCACATATTATGTCATCGACATAAACCTGGGCCACAAAAATATTTTCACCATCTCTTCTCAGAAATAGTATAGGATCTATCTGACTTCTTTTCAACCCTTTCTCTACAAGAAATGTGGATAGCCTTTCGTACCATGCACGAGGTGCTTGTTTCAGCCCATAAAGGGCTTTTTTCAGTTTGTACAAGTGGTTCGGAAAGTCTATACTTTCAAATCCCGATGGTTGTTCAACGTACACTTCTTCCTTAATTACCCCATTCAAGAAGGTAGACTTCACATCCATTTGATATAGTTTGAAGCCTTTATATGCAGTAAAATCTATCATAAGCCTTATAGACTCTAGACGGGCTACTGGGCGTAGGTCTCTTCATAGTCTAACCCTTCAATTTGGTTATATCCTTTGGCCACTAACCTTGCTTTATTTCTTATAATTTCTCCCTTATGATTCATTTTATTTCTAAACACCCATTTAGTACCAATTATGGAGACTTCTTCCGGTCTTGGAACTAAATCTCATACTTGCTTTCTTTCGAATTGTAGGGTATTCTTTATGCCAAATGGCATATGCGCAACGGAAAAATTAGGATCCCTTCCAAGTGATCCATGCGAAAGCAAACTCGTATAAAATAAATTTCTCTAAACCAAACCTATCTTATAGGAGAGGATTACCTTTGTTGCGTGCCCTTGTTAATCCCGCTTCTTCCTTTTGTTTGTTGGATCTTTAGCACGTTCAAGTGTCCGTGCCTCTATATGTATCCACACGAGCAAGCTCTTGTCTCACAAAAGAAAACTAGAGGAGCTCTCCTTTACTTCTTGCTAGAGAAGTCCCTAAAGGAGAGGAAGAGAGGGAAAAGGAGAAAGGAAGAAGAAGACTCCTCTTCTTGCTAGCCTACACTCACAAACCCACACAACCAAAGCTTCCACCAAGCTCTCTCACAACCACAACAACACAAACTCTACTTTGGCCGGCCACTCCATGGAGCCTTTTATAGGGTTGGAAAAACCCTTCCACCTCCTTCACATTCAATGCAATCCATTGCATTGAGACACACTCAAAAAGGATTTGGCTTCCTTGTTTGGCCGGCCACTTAAGGAGACAAAACCATTTTGTTTCCTTCCACCTTATCTAGCTTAGGTGGATGCTTAGGTGGCATGCTTATGTGGCATGCTTATGTGGCATTCTTATGTGGCATTCATGCATGTTGAATTAATCTTATTAATTCAATTAAGCTTATGTTATCATATTGAATTAATCTTATTAAATCAATAAGGTAACATATTGAATTAATCTCATTAAATCAATTAGCTAAAATTCTCATTAAGCTTAAAGTCCAAAAACCATTTTGTACTTAAGCTTATTCCCAAATTATTCTAGTCAAACTAGAATACTCTAATTCCTCTAATTATCATGCTCTTTGTGTGTGACCCTATAGGCTCTCATAACGTTGGCAGTGGATCTAAACTCTTTTAGATACACAAGCGATAAGCGGCATCTAGCAATACATCATTGCTACCCAAGTTCTGAGATAAGTCAAGATCCGACTAACCTTTCGTGACTACTATAATATATGACCGTGTCCTTCTATCCTTGATATCGATTGATCAATGAGGCATAGACCGTGTCATCCTCGATCAATCTATGTGTTTCTTGATCCAGTAAACTAACTCAAACAAATGAGCTCAATATCTCATATTGACTCATTCGAGCATGGCCATGCGTTTTAGTAGTTCTACTCAATCAAGGGCCCACCGATATCACTCGTCATATGAGAGGATAGATCCCATCTACATCACTCACATCCCTCCGCATAATTTGTTATATACCCGATGTCGCCTTTATGGTCCACCACATTACGGGTGACGTTTGACGATACCAAAGTACATAACTCCTTATGTAGGGAACCGTAGTGACTTCAGGTCTGAGGACTATTCATAACAATAGTCACATGAGAAAGTTTATGACACTCATATAACGATCCATGAAACTTTCTCATGGCGGGTCAGTTCAGTATATATTCTCTAATATATACCCATGTGTCAACTTGATATCATATATCCATGACTTGTGAGATCAAGTCATCAATTGACCTACATGCTAGTCTTTATGTATTAATATTGCCCTTGCATATTAATACTTGACTAGGAACATTTAGAAAGTGTTCTCTACAGCCTCTCATAATCAATTCTGCCAATTGATGTGCTGTAGATAAGAACCTACTTTTTCTAGGGCATTACTATATTTAATTTAGCTGGCACAAGCAAAACTTAAATATAATAACCAATCCTTTGCCTTTATAGAATATGATACAAAATGTTCCCTATTCAACCATCACATGATTGGTTCTTAGGGCTATAACTAACAATCTCCCACTAGCACTAGTACCAATCACTATGATATCTAATACCTAGTGACCTAGTGTGACCATCATGCTTCCTCCGTGCAAAGCCTTGGTCAATGGATCTGCGATGTTAGCTTCTGTCGGTACTCTGCATATCCTCACATCTCCTCTATCGATGATCTCTCGAATGAGATGGAAGCGCCGCAGTATGTGTTTGGTCCGCTGATGTGATCGAGGTTCCTTAGCCTGTGCAATAGCCCCATTATTGTCACAATAGAGGTCTATTGGATCTGCAATGCTAGAAACTACCCCAAGTTCACTGATGAACTTACGGAGCCAAACAGCCTCCTTTCTTTGCATCGGATGCAATATACTCCTGTTGTAGAATCAAGAATCGTGTCCTGCTTTGAACTCTTCCAGCTCACAACTCCACCATTCAGGCAAAACACGTACCCCGATTGCGATCTATAGTCATCCTTGTCTGTTTGGAAGCTTGCATCACTGTAACCCTTTACAGCTAGCTCCTCATTGCCTCCAAATATCAAGAAATATTCTTTCGTTCTTCGTAAGTATTTAAGAATATTTTTGACTGCTATCCAGTGACTTTCACCTGGATCCGACTGGTATCTACTCGTCATGCTCAAAGCATACGAGACGTCAGGACGAGTACAAAGCATGGCGTACATGATAGACCCTATGGCAGACGCATAAGGGATCTTATCCATGCGATCTCTCTCCTCCTTAGAAGAGGGACATTGAGTCTTCGAAAGACTCACACCATGTGATAAAGGCAGAAATCCTTTCTTGGAATTTTGCATAGCAAAACGATCTAGCACTTTATCAATGTATGTACTCTGACTTAGGCCAAGTAATTTTTTAGATCTATCTCTATAGATCTTGATGCCTAGAATATAGGTAGCTTCACCTAAGTCTTTCATCGAGAAACAATTCCCTAACCACATCTTCACAGACTAGAGTGAGGGAATATCATTTCCGATGAGAAGTATGTCATCTACATACAAGACAAGAAATACAACTGTGCTCCCACTATTTCTCTTGTAGACACAAGGTTCATCTTCATTCTTGATGAAACCAAACTCCTTGATTGCATCATCGAATCGAAGATTCCGCTTGAGAGGCTTGCTTTAGTCCATAAATGGACCTTTGCGGTTTGCATACCTTTCCAGATGCTTTGGATCTTCAAAACCCTCGGTGTGTCATGTACACATCCTCGGTAACTTTCCATTCGAGCGGTTTTGACATCCATCCGCCAGATCTCATAATCGTGGTAGGTGCAATAGCAAGTATGATCCGAATGGATTTAAGCATCGCAATCGTGAAAAGGTTTCATCATAGTCAATACCATGAATTTGTTTGAATCCTTTAGCCACCAATCTACCTTTATAGGTATGCTTATTACCATCCATGGAGTCTTTACTTTAAAGACCCACTTACACCCAATGGGTTTTACCCTTCGGTGGATCAACCAAGGTCCATACTTGGTTAGTGTACATGGATTCCATTTGGATCTCATGGCCTCTAGCCATTTCTCGAATCTGGGCTCATCATAGCTTCTTGATAGGATGTAGGCTCGTCAAGATCGACAAGCAATACCTCACCGTTGTCGGTCAAGAGAAAAGAATATCTCTCTCGGGTTGACGACGGATCCTATCAGATCTGAAGAGGTTGGTCTACTTGAGCAGTGTTTGCTCCACAACTCTTTGGGCAACAATTTCCTCATCCACAACACTTTGTGGTTCTGTTCATTTTCCATCGAAGCCTTAGTGTTATCGTCATCTTGAACTTCTTCAAGATGAATTTTACTCCCACTAGTTTTTCTAGAAATAAATTCTCTTTCTAGAAAGACAAGATTTGGCAACAAACACCTTGCCAAGTGTGGGATTGTAAAGTAATATCCCTTAGTTTCCTTGGGATATCCCACAAAATAACATTTATCGATTTGGGTCGTAGTTTATCCGAGACTTGACGTCTTACATAAGCTTCACAACCCCAAATCTTTATAAAAGACATTTTGGGACTCTTCGATCCATATCGTATATGGTGTCTTTTCTACGGCTTTTGATGGGACGCGATTAAGTGTAAGCGTGTCTCTAGAGCTAGTCCCCAAAAGGAAGTAGGTAGATCACGGCTCATCATTGATCGTACCATATCTAATAGAGTACGATTTCTCCTCTCGGATACACCATTCCATTGTGGTGTTCGAGTGAGTTGGGATATTATCCCACACTCAGCCAGGTGATCACGAAACTCTTGACTAAGGTATTCACCACCTCGATCTGATCGAAGTAGCTTGATACGCTTACCAAGTTGATTTTGTACTTCATTCTTGAATGCTTTGAACTTTTCAAAGGATTCTGACTTATGTCTCATCAAATATAAGTAGCCAAATCTACTCATATCATCAGTGAAAGTAATAAAGTACTTATAGCCTCCTCTGGCTTCGACATTGAAAGGCCCACATACATCAGTATGTATGAGTCCTAATAAGTCTGTCGCTCTCTCTCCATGTCCACTAAATGGAGTTTTAGTCATCTTTCCTAAAAGGCAAGATTCGCATACCTCATATGATTCAAAATCAAATGAGTCCAATAATCCATCTTTATGGAGTTGGGATATGCGTTTTTCATTTATGTGACCTAAGCGTGCTGCGAGATATGTTTGGTTCGAATCATTCGATTTGAACTGCTTGGTATTTACTAAATCTAGAACATAGAGACCATTCATAAGTGGTGCATTACAATAGAACATTTCATTCAAATAAATGGAACAACATTTGTCCTTTATTATAAAAGAAAAGTTTTTCTTGTCTAAACAAGATCTGAAATTATGTTCTTTGTCAATGCGGTACATATAAGCACTCCTCTAGTTCTAAGATAAGCCCGATTAGGCAAAGACAAAGAATATGTTCCTCTGACTCTGGCAACTTTTGCGCCATTGCCTACTCGTAGGTCTACTTCGCCTTTTGCCATTTGTCTACTATTTCTCAGTCCCTGCACATTATTACAAATGTGAGATGCACATCCGGTATCTAATACCCATGTAGAAGAAATAGATAGATTAACTTCTATAACGTGTATACCTGAGGCAGAAGTCCCACTTCTTTTATTCTTTACTTCCTCAAGATAGACTTTGCAGTTTCGCTTCCAGTGTCGATCTCACCAATGGAAGGATCCCTTCCTTAGGTACTTTACCTTTACCCTTTGAAGTGGATGAATTGGCCTTGCCTTTGGCTTGGTCTTACCCTTGCCTTTAAGTACCTTTGCCCTTCTTGACCATTAGTCGTTTCTAACTTTCTTTTGAGATTGATTGTGATTCTTAACATCTTTGAGAATCTCGAGCAAGGTTTATCAATTTCATTCATGTTATAATTCATGACGAATTGATTATATGCTTCCGCGATTGCGAGGATAACATCGGTTGCCAATTCTTGGCTCGATGGAAAACCTAGTCTTTCAAGGTTCTCAAGCGTACCCAATCATTTTGAGTCGTGAGTTCCTACAGTGTTCCTTCTTGCATCTTGCATGCAAAAAGAGCCTTAGACACTTCAAAGCGCTCGTGCCTAGCTTGTCCTTGATATAGTTGTTTCAAATGCTCAACCATATCATAGGCATCCATGTTCTCATGTTGCTTCAAGCTCGAGTTCATGGTGGCAAGCATAAGACATGACACATCTAATCGTCATCTTGATGCTTCTTATAAGCATCCTTTTCAGCACGAGTGGCCGCATGGGCGGGTGTTTCAGGGGTAGACTTCTCTAGGACATACAATTTGCGTTCTTGCTTGAGGATAATCCTCAAGTTCCTATACCAGTCAAGAAAGTTCGCTCCATTGAGCTTGTCCTTCTCAAGGACAGATCGCAAGTTCAGGGGGTGTGTCGTGTAGATGTCATGGTGATCTACAACATTAAAATGCAAAGTTAAGTATCATACCTAAATCATTTAATTAGGCCTTTAATTAAATGAGGCTCCCACTAAATTCTCATAGCTACTATTTAGCTATAAATTTATATGGGATAAAGATCCACATCATAATTCGTCTTGAGTTAGCTTTGGCTAATCGCCCAAGACGTAGTATAATTAGGTAGGCAATCTTTTGCCAATTACATCTGATGTAACTCTTTAATAGCTTTGGTTAAGTTTTAGATTAGTTTAGTGTTTATTCCTAAAGACTTCGGTGTGGCGAGGCACGAGAGGCCTTCTTGGATATCGAACGCGACCACTTCTAAGACAAAGCTGATGTTCGAAAATCACACAAAACTAATTTAAAACTTATGTTCAAAGCTAATATATGCCTCTACTTTCTTAACTAATTAAGAAAACTTAATTAAGTCTTAACCAAGTTTGATAGCGGGACATCACGATTGTCCACTCGCACTCTTCCAAGATAAAATGCATTGCTTTGCTTTGGCAAACCCAATAACAAATGATCGAGGAAGTAGTGAGTACCAAGCTTTAGTAGGCATATCGCTTTTGACTTATTAAGAAATAAACATGTATCATATACATATTAGCATACATCACATATAAGCTAAACTAATCATGCATCACATACAAGCTAAACTAACATGCATCACATACATATTAAACTAAGCGTGTCATGGTTATGGCCCTTATTCTACAATCTTCTCAAGCCAATGAAAAGATTGATTGGTCAACCTAGGGATAGCATCTTCTCCTAAGTGCTTCCTTTTGGTTGTCTTGTGTGTTGACTTCCTCCTTGTAACCTCATCTTCCAATGGACCCTCCATCTTTGTTTTGTACATTACAAAAGGAGAAATACTCGAGTTACATTCGAGTCTAAAACTAATTTTACAACAAGGATTTTAGGAGGAAGGCACGACCACGCAGCCGTATTTAAAATTACAACACACACATTCACAAACCTTTTGGGACTAGGCCATAACCATGCACCATGTCATTTTAACTTTTAAAAGACATTGGATATTTTATTATGTTTGACAATTGCTAATGCAATTATCAACTCATAATAAAATTTATCCTACTTCTATATCACATATAAAATAGAGAAAACCTATTTTATACGATCTTTCAAAAGTGGCTCTGATATTCTTTATGCCAAATGGCATATGCGCGGAAAAATTAGGATCCTTCCAAGTGATCCATGAGACAGCAAACTCGTATAAAATAAATTTCTCTAAACCAAACCTATCTTATAGGAGAGGATTACCTTTGTTGCGTGCCCTTGTTAATCCCGCTTCTTCCTTTTGTTTGTTGGATCTTTAGCACGTTCAAGTGTCCGTGCCTCTATATGTATCCACACGAGCAAGCTCTTGTCTCACAAAAGAAAACTAGAGGAGCTCTCCTTTACTTCTTGCTAGAGAAGTCCCTAAAGGAGAGGAAGAGAGGGAAAAGGAGAAAGGAAGAAGAAGACTCCTCTTCTTGCTAGCCTACACTCACAAACCCACACAACCAAAGCTTCCACCAAGCTCTCTCACAACCACAACAACACAAACTCTACTTTGGCCGGCCACTCCATGGAGCCTTTTATAGGGTTGGAAAAACCCTTCCACCTCCTTCACATTCAATGCAATCCATTGCATTGAGACACACTCAAAAAGGATTTGGCTTCCTTGTTTGGCCGGCCACTTAAGGAGACAAAACCATTTTGTTTCCTTCCACCTTATCTAGCTTAGGTGGATGCTTAGGTGGCATGCTTATGTGGCATGCTTATGTGGCATTCTTATGTGGCATTCATGCATGTTGAATTAATCTTATTAATTCAATCAGATTGAATTAATCTTATTAATTCAATTAAGCTTATGTTATCATATTGAATTAATCTTATTAAATCAATAAGGTAACATATTGAATTAATCTCATTAAATCAATTAGCTAAAATTCTCATTAAGCTTAAAGTCCAAAAATCATTTTGTACTTAAGCTTATTCCCAAATTATTCTAGTCAAACTAGAATACTCTAATTCCTCTAATTATCATGCTCTTTGTGTGTGACCCTATAGGCTCTCATAACGTTGGCAGTGGATCTAAACTCTTTTAGATACACAAGCAATGAGCGGCATCTAGCAATACATCATTGCTACCCAAGTTACTGAGATAAGTCAAGATCCGACTAACCTTTCCGTGACTACTATAATATATGACCGTGTCCTTCTATCCTTGATATCAGTTGATCAATGAGGCATAGACCGTGTCATCCTTGATCAATCTATGTGTTTCTTGATCCCTGAGTAAACTAACTCAAACAAATGAGCTCAATATCTCATATTGACTCATTCGAGCATGGCCATGCGTTTTAGTAGTTCTACTCAATCAAGGGGCCCACCGATATCACTCTCGTCATATGAGAGGGATAGATCTCATCTACATCACTCACATCCCTCCGCATAATTTGTTATATACCCAGTAATCGCCTTTATGGTCCACCCTGTTACGGGTGACGTTTGACGATACCAAAGTACATAACTCCTTATATAGGGAACCGTAGTGACTTCAGGTCTGAGGACTATTCATAACAATAGTCACATGAGAAAGTTTATGACACTCATATAACGATCCATGAAACTTTCTCATGGCGGGTCAGTTCAGTATATATTCTCTAATATATACCCATGTGTCAACTTGATATCATATATCCATGACTTGTGAGATCAAGTCATCAATTGACCTACATGCTAGTCTTTATGTATTAATATTGCCCTTGCATATTAATACTTGACTAGGAACATTTAGAAAGTGTTCTCTACAGCCTCTCATAATCAATTCTGCCAATTGATGTGCTGTAGATAAGAACCTACTTTTTCTAGGGCATTACTATATTTAATTTAGCTGGCACAAGCAAAACTTAAATATAATAACCAATCCTTTGCCTTTATAGAATATGATACAAAATGTTCCCTATTCAACCATCACATGATTGGTTCTTAGGGCTATAACTAACACGAATTTCCCTAGTTCATCTTGCATCGCTAAGATGCAATCAGGATCAAGCAAAGCTTCTTCTATTACCCTTGGCTCAATTTCTGAGATTAGAGCAACTTCAACCCCTTCATTCCTAAAGGATGATCTGGTCCTCACCCCTTGTTGAAGTTCTCCAATAATCTGATCGTGGGGATGACTGACACTTGTCCTACTAGATCTTGGTGCTTGAGATGTTTCAAGTACTTGGTCATTTGATATATCTTCAAGCAATGACCCTTGTGACTTAGACTTTTCTTCATCAAACTCGACCTTAACTCCCCCTACTTCAGTATTCTCTTGTAATTTAATCTTCTCCATTCCAAATTTAATTTCTTCATCACTTCTTCGAGTATTGTCAGATTTTTCACCTTCTTCAAAAATGACATCTTGTGATTCTTCAATTAATTTTGACCTTTTGTTGTAAACTCTATATGCTTTGCTAATAGAAGAATATCCAACAAGAATACCTTCATTAGCTTTAGCAGTGAATTTTCCTAAATGATCTCTGGTATTTAGGATAAACACCTTGCAGCCAAACACCCTAAGATGCTTAACTATAGGTGGTTTTCCAAACCAGAGTTCATGAGAGATTTTTTCTAGAAACCTATGTATTAGCACCCTGTTTTGTACATAACAGGTTGTACTGACGACTTCAGCCCACAAGTAGCTTGAAAGAGCATACTCATTGAGCATGCTTCTAGTAATAAATCTAAAGCAGTAGAAGTACTTACAAAGTTTTTGGGCTTGTGTGATGCCCTCTTTTGCTTACCTCTTTAACAGGCATCACATAACCTGTCTTTTTGAAACTTTAGCATTGGCAGCCCCCTGACCAATTCCTTTCCAGCTAGTCTTCTCAAATTCTTCAGGTTGACGTGCGCGAGCCTTTTATGTCATAACCAAGATTCATCTGTTCTAGACACTTGGCAGATAGATTAGTAGCATTATCAAAATATACTTGATATATATTTTCCTTTCTAACTCCTACTAGCATGGTAACAACTGAAATGTTGTGCTTTACTAGACATTGAGTTGAATTGAATTCAACCCTATATCTAGCATCACACAACTGACTCACACTTAACAGGTTAAATGACATATTTCTAACAAGCAACACATTCCTAATCATAAAATACTCTAAAACATAAATATCTCCTATTCCTATAACTTTTAACTTATCGCTATTTCCAATCAAAACGGTACCTCTATTTTTATTTTCCAACGAGGAGAAAAATGATATGTCGCCGGTCATGTGTTTGGAGCATCCACTGTCTACGAACCAGGTTGATGGACACTCCCCCTCAACTGATGCCTGCTAGACACGAAAGATAAAAGATTTTGGAACCCAAATATTGGGACCATTAGCTTCCAAAATGTATTCCTAGGAATCCATACCTTAGTTGCTTTCTTCCTACCAGGAATTCTAGAAACTAAAGAAATAAAACTATGTTCTTGCCGTTTAGGTCTATAACCTATTCCAGCTTTGTTGTAAATAGCTCATTGTGATTCTAGAATCATATTCAATGTTCGAGATATAGAGTTGAACTTCTCAAGAGTACACTTGAGATCATTCACCAGTGCTCTCAGAGCTCTGTTTTCATCCATAATTACTTCAAATTTGGAGGTGTTAGTACTAGATTCTACCGCATGCTTCTTAAGATTCTTAAAATGTCCTAATTCAGATTTTAAAGTTTTGATTCTACATTTTGTTTTTTCTAGCATGTTAGTTAAATATGCAATAGTTTTATAGCAAACTCTAAGTTTCGAATTTACCTGACCATCATCCGTCGATGATGATTCTGCCTCTGAGTCTGAATTTGTTCCGGAGTCCTCCAACGCCATCAGAGTAGTGTGTCGTCCAGCCTTGTCTTCTTTGTCTTCTTCTGACGATCGGATGATGACTCATTCCATGTGGCTCTCAACACTTTTTGTCTCCTCCTTTTTTCTTCCTTCTTCTTGAGACGAGGACATTCATTTCTGAAATGTCCTTTCTTGCTGCATTCATAACAAACTACATTAGTTTTATCAATTACATTATCAACTTGCTTACCTTTCTTTTTGCTGAATCTTCTGCTCCTCCTCATCATTTTCCTCATGAAGTTGGCCACCTCGCTGGAAGAGGACTCATCATCTCCATCTGATTCCGTGCCTGAGGATGAAGACTGCTCCTTCTTCTTCTCCTTCTTTTTCTTTCCCTCCTTGCTCTGATCACCTGCAAACAAAGTCATACCTTTCTCTTTTTAACCTTTATTAGCCTGTTCATGTAATTCCATCTCACAAAATAGTTCATCTATTTTAACAGTTGATAAATCCCTTGATACCTTATAGGCATCCACCATAGATTACCATAAGACATTTCGGGGAAACGATTTAAGCACATACCTAATCAAATCTCGGTTCTCAACACTCTCTCCAATAGAGTGGAGACCGTTAAGCAACTGCTTGAATCTTCCATAAAGTTCACTGATATATTCAATGTCCTTCATAGTGAAATTCTGGAGTTGACTTAGGAACAAATCCCTCTTGGCTATACGAGAGTCTCTGGTACCCTCGTGCAGCTCAAGTAGTTTGTTCCATAGGTCTTGTGCACTACTGAAAGGACCAACTTTATTAAGTTGTTCCTTTGCCAGGCCGCACTATAATGTTACAGTAGCTTTAGCATTTTCCTGTGCCTTGCGCTTTTGCTCAATTGTCCAAAGAGCGTACCCTAAGACTTTACCATCATCATCTATAGGAGTAATGAAGCCCTCAGTAACGGAGAACCACATTTCTATCTCAGTCATGAGATAGTACTCCATCCGACTTTTCTAGTATTGGAAATTCATTCCATCAAAAAATGGAGGTCAGTTTGTACTGTAACCCTCTTGCATGGTTACGACTCTAGGGTGGTTAAATCGGATAATTAGAGCCCTTGCTCTTATACTACTTGAAAGGACCGACAAATGCAAGAGGGGGGAGATTACTTTTTCAAAAATAAATGAGTAAACGCAGCGGAGTTTGACAATAAATGAAGGAAAACACAAATGTAACCAAAACCTCAAAAATCAGAGTTAAATAAATGCGTTCGAAATAAAAATAATAACGACGAAAAGAACACAGCGCACAAAATCAAAAAGGAACGACACAACTAATTTTTTACTTGGTTCACAGCTCTCTCCTAGAGTTGCTAGTCCAAGGCCTACCACTATATTTTCTCCTTTTTGAAGTCAAACTTTAAATGTGGAGAAAACTTCTTAAAAACTTACAAATTACAAATCTTTAGTATAAGAAATATGCACAGAGATCAAGATTATATGAAAGAGTAAGCAGTACAGAATTTTACAGATAAGAATGTCGATATTAGTTCAGTCAGCCTTCGTCCTTGTCGTGATCTGGGCAGCCACACACGTTGTAGCACTGGGAAGGCGGCAACGAGGCTTTCCAGATGTCGGATGGTGCAGAACAGAATGCAGAGACAGTCGTAGCATAGGATGAGGGCTGGCGCAATAGAAGCAGAAAGCACGAAAAGGATCTGTTGCAGTGGAATCAGAGTTTGCGAAGAAGAAGATCGATCTCCTCTATTTTTTCTATGCAAAACCTATAAAGCTGCGATCGTACGTTCGATTCCCGCTCTCGATCACCCACCTAAGCTCGGATCCACTGCGAGAAGCATTCTCGTTTGTAGGATTTTGATAGATGTTTGAAACCTACCGGTAGAAATTGTCCACGCATCAAAACGGAGAGGTTTTCTCGCCAGAATCACGACTCCGCTTCCCATCAGTCAAGGCGGCAGTTAAGCATGCCTTGCGTATGTGCGATTTTTTCAAAGGTCAGTTGAGGCACTGGCTCGACTGCTCATGTTAAATGCCGAGACTTCCTCTATTGCAGTCGAGGCACCAGTCAGAGCTCCCTTGCTTCTGTTCGCTGTTGCCAACTATTAGTCGAGGTGTCAGCTCGACTGCACTAGTCGAAGCACTGGTCGATTCTGCCTCGCATCTATCGGCTTCTGTTAGAGGTCAGTCGAGCCACTGACTTGAATGCCACAGTTGAACTGTCGGGCGAGTCTGCCTCTTCTATCTTCTTAAGCTCAGTATCGGTCAAGGCGTTGCCTCGACTGCCTCAGTCGAAGAGTCGGTCGAGGTGTCGGCTCGATTGCAACTTCTTCTGTAGCTGTCGAGCTCCACTTGCTCCTGCTGGCTGCTGACTGAGATCAGTCGAGTCGCTGCCTCGACTGCCCCTTGGCCAGTCGACAAATTCGTCGACTGCTGAATACAGTAAAGGCAACAGTTGAGGTGTCAACTCATTGTTGTCCTTATGACCCGTTGTTTCAGTCAACTCTAAGACTGAAGCACGCCTAGTAAAGACTCTACTCAGAGACCCTTTACCTGCCAAGACTCCGGCCTCCAGCCATTCTTGGACTTTTCACCTTGCCACTTTCACAATGAATTTTCTGCCTGCCAAGGAATTACCCATCTTGGACTTTTCACAAAGGTCCACCCTTGGATTTCTCATCTGCCAAGTAATTACCCATCTTGGACTTTTCACCAAGGTCCACCCTTGGATTTCTCATCTGCCAAGGAATTAACCATCTTGGACTTTTCACCAAGGGTCCACCCTTGGATTTCTCATTTTCTTAGACCTTTGTTTACTCAAACGTTTGTCAAACACCAAAACATAACTTGGAGCATCAGCTCCAACAATTAAGGTCCCTCAACCCTTCTAGAGTTAATTTCTCCTACTTTAGCCCTTCTGCTAAGATACGCTATTGGGTACGAGGATGTCCTAATAATCCCTATGAAGAGTCAAAACGTATTTCATTTTCTACTCTATCATATTCTACTATCTACAGTTATCGAAGGGAGGATGACCGCAAGGTTCCTCCTTGGTTCTTCTAGGTATTTGATACAAAGGTTGTCACCCTTTGTGTCGGCTATGCGCACTAGATACAGAATCAAAACATAATTTTCATCGATCCAAACAACACCTATTGCAAATATAAACTCAGAAATAGAAAATATATTTGAATTAGCATGTCCAACGTACACAAGCTACTCCCTAATCCTAGAATCGAAGTATCTACTCCATAGATGAAAGAGAACATACACAAGGCATCATAGAATGAATCATTACAATGTAAAGATGTCTAAGAATGAAATCATAGTACTCTTGGTCATTCTATTTGGCGTTGGAGCGCAGATTTCGATCCTAGAGTCGCTTCCTTCCTCTCCGTTCCGAGTCTCCGATGCTTTTCAAGGAACCGTTGTGTTGTTCTAGCCATCCGACCTCCTCTAGGGCTTGGGAGCCCTCGAGCAGCTCCCCTCATGATTGCCAGTCTCTTAGACGT
Source organism: Wurfbainia villosa (assembly GCA_025175895.1). Taxonomy (NCBI): domain Eukaryota; kingdom Viridiplantae; phylum Streptophyta; class Magnoliopsida; order Zingiberales; family Zingiberaceae; genus Wurfbainia; species Wurfbainia villosa. The sequence continues at coordinate 18,029,866 of CM046004.1, read as the reverse complement.
GTTTCCTATATATAGAGGTGGCTCCGACTTTCCATAAATGCTCAGAAAAACCTATTTCTTCGAATTTGCATCGCTGCCACATGGTCGTGTGAATTTCACATGGCCGGCCATGTTCAAGGCTGGAAATGACTAAAATCTGGGTTGAAAATCAGGCTAGAAATTTAACGTGGCCATGTGGATTTCACACGGCCGACTGTGTGGATTTCTGGGGCCTCCGTTTTAATCCGTTTTTCTTCGGAAACATGCCCATGTCTTGGGACATGGCCAGTGTGTGTTCCCTAAGGTCAGTGCTCCACAAATTGCTCCATTTTTGCTCCAAAAATACTATCCTATGCATAAATTAACAAAAGTAGATCTCTAAACTAGAAAATAGGAAATGAATGCAAAACAAGGAAGAATATGCATGAAACAAGTATAAAATGCAATGAGATATGTACTAAAACTACTCCTAAAATCTTATATATTTTGCTCATATCAACACCTCAGTCAAAGATATGAGGGAATAGACTGTGTTGTGATAGATGGCTTTGCTGATGGATGCCTCGGTCTGAGACACGAGGGAATATAATGCACCAAATGGCGACGTTGCTGATGGATGCCTCGGTCTGAGACACGAGGGAATAAAATGCACCGTGATAGGTGACTTTTACTGTTGGACGCCTCGATCCAAGATATGAGGGAATAGAATGCATCGTGATAGGTGACTTTTCTGAAACCAGAAGGGCAACCTTTTATTATCCCAAAGAAATAGTACTATTACATATCCACCTGGCCACTGGCCAACAATACACGGTAAGGTCACAGGTGAAAAGCATTCCACGGCCGAGTGAGCTCCCACCCTTTGTCGTCCTACAAATAATAAGCTCCCAAGCTGAGCTTCTTGATAATCTTGTATGGGTTTTCCCATCGAGGCGATAGCTTGCGAACCTCCCCTACGGGTTAGATCTTTTTTCATACAAAGTCCCCAGGTTGAAGGGAACGAGGTACGACCTTTTTGTTGTAAGCTTGAGCTATCTTCCGCCAGAATTTCCCCATCCAAACGGGTAGCATCCTCTCCGGTCTCGCTCACCAAGTCCAATTATGTCAACCTCTTTTCAGTATTATCGCTACTATATGGAGTGTAAGTGGAAACTCAGGGTAATCCCATGCCCACTTCCACATGGATGATAGCCTCTGAACTATAAACTAAGTGGAAAGGAGTGAGCCCTATATTGTCCTTGGGGGTTGTTCAATATACCCAGAGAATACTTAGTAGCTCCTTGACCCAACTTCCCGTGGTATGATCAAGCTTAGTCTTGAGTCCCCGAATCAACTCCCTGTTAGTCACTTCATCTTGGCCATTGCTCTGAGGGTATGCGACAGAAGTGAAGGCTTGTTAGATCGCTAGCTGTCGGCACCACTCCTTGATCTTTCAGCCTTAGAACTATCGGTCATTGTCCGAGACTAGCCTCTGTGGAATGCTAAATCTGTAGACAATATTTTTCTAGAGGAACTTTAGTACGACCTCCTCTGTTATCTTAGCCAGTGGTTCAGCTTCCACCCACTTGGAGAAGTAGTCCACCGCAACAAGTAGGATTTTTTTCTGACTCAGCCTGGCTGGTAACGAACCCACAATGTGCATTCCCCATTAGTCGAAGGGGCATGATATCACCGAGGCCTTCAATAACTCAGTCGGTTGTTGGGAGAAATTATGATGCTTCTGGCAGCTAAGGCACACATGGATACAATGAGTGATGTCTTTCTACAGGGTTAGCCAAAAGTATCTGACTAATAAGATCTTCTGAGCTAGGGCCTTTCCACCTGAGTGATTTCCGCAGCAGCCCTCGTATATCTCCCTCATGACATATTCAACTTCTTCTGAGCCAAGACACTTGAGCAAGAGATGAGCAAAGGCATGCTTGTACAAAGTATCCCCAACTAAGACAAATCGGGCCCCCTCTTTTTTATGAGTCGTGCCTCCTCTCCGTTGTCCAGCAATGCCCCCCATTTCAAATAATCAAGCAAAGGATCTTGTTGGAGAATCATGGCCCGGCTAGAAGGGGGTTGAATAGCCTAAATTGTGCTCAATGGAATTTGATCACGTTCATCTCTACAATTCTTGTTAGCACAGCGAAAATATAAAATACAATACAAATATGAAGACGAAAACACAATCACACAAAAAACGCAAGCGATATACGTGGTTCAGAACCTTAGGTTTCCTACTCCACGGGGAGAGTTCAACGAGCTCTAGTGATGAACACGACACTACTAAATCTCCTTGCTGACAATACCTCGAAGGTGGAGAAACCTCGTACAATGATTACAAAAGTAATACAACAAAATACAAGCGAATACAAGACAATAAACAAAAAAAGTAAAGAATACTTTACAACAATTGCTTTGAACTCTTTGCTTGTAGCTTGCTTTAATTTGCTTTTGAAGGCCTGAAATGCAGCAGCAATTCCCCTCCAAAATCTCCCTAAAAATCGCTGTGGAAATCCTCCCCAAGCTCCTCCTTTTATACTTGTCTCGGGCTAATTCTGTGCCTGACGGTCGACTGCCATAAGCCTCCAATCGACTACTCCTATAGCCGTTGTGAGACAATGGCCTAATCCACATTGGCATCCAGCCAATGGATACACTGGCAATCGATTGCTAGTTACCATCAATCGACTGCCAGTCTCGTAGCCAACTGATCAGTCAGCTACCAAGCGTTCTGTGCTCGCGACCAACACTGGCAGTCGACTGCCAAGCATCGCAACGCAGTCGAATGCTAGTCAGCTACCACCAATCGCCTGAGACATATCACCAGTCGACTTTTGTCGGGTAAAACCTCAAACACAAGTTGTTTGAGCATCCAACCGTCGAGTAAAATCTCAAACAACATGTTTGAGCATCCGGCACTTGACCTCAGTCACTTAGCCAAATTCACTTCATCCATGAGACTTAACCAAAGACACCCTTAGCCTAGACCTAAGCCTTCTAGCCATGCGCGGATCCCTCCAAGTCGTCCATGACTTGTTTATCCATGCGTGGATCCCTCTAAGTCATCCATGACTTGTTCATCCATACGCTAACCTTTAGGTGCTTCCTTCGGCTATTGTCATGCTCTCGGTGTCTACACCGCCAAGGTACATATGGTCTTACGCTCCCAAGACTACCGCTTGGCCTTACACCACTAAACCACCCCTTGGATTTCCCAAATGCCAAGTACCCATAACTTGGACTTTCACTGCCAAGGCTACATACTTGGACTTACATGGCCAAGGCTACACACTTGGACTTCCCATTGCCAATGCCAACCTATGTTGGACTTTCACTGTCAAGGCTACACACTTGGATTTACATGGCCAAAGCTACTCACTTGGACTTCCCTTGCCAACTCCATGTTGGACTTCCAATGCCAAGCCTCATGCTTGGACTTTCACCGCCAAGGCTATACACTTGAACTTACATGATCAAGGCTACACACTTGGTCTTCCCATGACAATCACATGTCATATGTTTTGTCTAACATCAAAATACTGCTCGAGTCAAACTTGAGTCCGATCAATCGTGACATGGGCTGATTGCACCAATAATCTCTCCCTTTTTTATATTTGACAAAAGCCCAAACACCTTTAAGTTAGGTGCCCTAACTCAAGTCTACCAATTATCCCCAATTGGCAATTCTCACCTTTGAGAATTCCAACTAACCCCAATTGGTCCTTTCTCCCTCTTTTTGACATACATCAAAAAGGTCCTCCTCAAGGGTGTCAATGTCTCACATCCCAATGAGATCTTACAATCTCTCCCTTGGTAAAAAAAAACACATCCATCATCCCAAGATGGATAACCTCCCCCTAAAGGCTTGCTCTCCCTTGACCATTGCACCAACAATATCCTTGGAGAGTCCCTGAGCTAACAGAAACACTAAACAATTGAAATTAAGGGAAAAGATTCAACATTGAACTTTCGCCTCCCTTAATTCGATACACACCCTAAACAATTCTCCTAATCTATTTTCAATGGATTTCCACCCTTCCAATGCTCTCCAAAGCATATCCTAGGGTTAAGAGAAGTTAGGGAACCTAAAAGTAGTTAAACATGGGCCTAACAAACCTTGTTTATCCGAAATCGGCTGGCGTTATCGACTCTTACGATCACCCGTTGTCGTATGGTGAGATCATTGCCATCCATGGCAATCGATTGATTTCTGCATTATGCAAAAATCAGGTTTCAGAACCGAATTTTAAAAATTCATAAGTAAAAATATGTATTTTGAAACATCTTGCAAATGTTGGGTTTCCGGCACCGCGGCGTGTGTGTGTTCGATCATGTTTCGTAAACATGAGCACAGCGGAAGCAATAAAAATAATAAATACTCCTATTTATTACAACACACACAACACACGCATGCTATTACAACAAGTGTAGACATAACCGTAAATTAAAATTGCAATAAAAGGAAATTAAACTACGTTATACCTTCCGTATGACGTGTAGCGGGAACGGCATCAACCGGAACGATTCTCGTAAGAATCGTCTCTATCCGTATCCACGCCGAGCTCCTCGGGATGACTTCGCCAAGCCACGAGCTTCGTCTTCGTACGGGTTACTAGCCTCGTGTTGAAGACGACGTGATCGAGAGATGATCACGGTCCGAATCCAAATTCGGACCTAAAAACAAGTCCTCAAGACTTGCTTCTCCGGAGAGGTATTCGTCAACCGATTGACGAATCCTTCGTCCTCCACCTCAGAGGATTACCGGAGATCAAATCCCCGGTATGTTAGCCGCTGTCGGAGCACTAACCGTCGTCCAAACGACGCTCAGACGAGAGGAGAAGAAGCTGTCCAGAAAACTGGACAGCTTGGTGGAGGAGATAGGCGCCGGCCAACAAAGGAAGCCAAGTGCTTACCTTGATGCCAAACCTAAGGAGGATCGCCGGAACTCTTCCGGCAGCAGCTTCCGCCGGCGGAGGAAGAAGCCGCCTTACGGGCGCGGTTGGAGGTGGGGTGGGCGGCAACACAATCTTGATGTTGGGCGGCCACAATTAGATTAGGATTAGGGTTAGGGTTTAATCCCTATTTTATAGAGAACTAATTCTCTTAATGGTTAATGGATCATATCCATAAAGCCCGTTAACCCGCTCCATTAAGATAAGTTAAAATAAACCAAACCATGATGGTTTATTTTAAGTTAAAACGAACGAACCAACCTTTGGTTCATTCGTTTAATATAAACCAAACCCTTTGGTTTATTCTCATCCATTGGATTAGAACCAAACCATTTTGGTCCATCCATTATGTCTTCATAAGACCGGCCCATCCACGCTTCCATTGCGACTGAAACAATTTCATGCTCGCTTTATGTTTGGTCCAACCAAACATAGTTTCTCTCGGTCTGAGAATCCCATTCTCAAGCTCGTTTTAAATCCTTTGGATTACACTCGTTGTCGTGTGACCAAATAGGTTCTCGGTTTATGTTGGCCGTCTATAATTAACCATTAATTATAGAGCGATCATGGCACCTAGTAGTACATCATGATCCCCAATTAACCAGAAAAGATCAGCGGTTGATCGAACTATTTACGAAACCCTTGATGGCTTCGAATGAATCGTGCCCCATTCCCTTCACTCATCTTATACCCACTTGGTTCGGGACATGGTCTATTGTGTCGATCCCCACTAGGTGACTATCGTCACACCTAGCCCAAGTATCATTTCATCGTACTACGGATTCTAGTTACTCCACATGTATCGAAGAGTACCTTACTCTAAAAATGTAATGCTTTGGCCAAAGACTTTAGTAACAATCAGACGAGAGGCCATGGGTATACATCTCCTCGCAAGGAGTGGTGAATCCTTTATAGGCTATTCAAACACCTTAGATCACTTCGACTTATACCCAATCATCCCGGGTCCACATCTCCTTAGAGATGTTTGCTTAAGATGTCAAAGCATAAGTCTCCATGATCAAGATGACTTGAATACCGCAAGTCGAAGAACATCGCACTTAAGCCACGATAAGAACTTCATTGACATATCTATATATGCGAGAGAACCATATGAAGTCTTACGGTGGTCACTCCAATGAACTAGTTACCATAACTAGCATCCACGATTAACTCGGACATCACTATGTCTCGGCCCGGTGAGAATCGGTGCTTGGATACACCAAGGAGTATACCTCGTGCTAGTCTCGGCCGAATTGATGGTGTCCAAATCCATCGATTCATCGACTAGGGATAATTCGATACATCACAATTACACATGTAGAGATACTCACTAGTTGTGATCAATCACAAATTCTCTCATCTTGTGAATCGTATCGTGGACATTGATAAATGAGTTTAAGATCAATCAAATACATGAAACATGTATACTCAAATAGTGAATCTTCATTTATCATATAAATGGTTCATACATAAGGCGATTGCCTTAGGACATCTCTCATATATTACTAACAGACTCCCACTTGGCCTAATACCAATCGCTACGGTATCCAATACCATAAGCTCTAACATGACCCTCAAACTTACTTTGAGGTAATGCTTTAGTCGTAGGATCCGCTAAGTTCCTTTCAGTGGGAATTTTCTCGATTTGTATTTCGTTCCTACTGATGATCTCTCTGATAAGATGATAGCGGCGAAGCACATGTTTGGATCATTGATGAGACCACATCAAGTTCATAGATGAACTTCTTGATCCAAACCGCTTCCTTTCTTTGCTTCCAAGTGCAGCGTATTACGCCTTAGTGGCAGAATCCGCTATAGTGTCAAGCTTGGAACCTTTCCAACTTATTGCGCCTCCATTCTAGGTGAATACATACCCAGACTGAGACATGGAATCATCCTTGTCTGTCTGGAGCTGGCATCCGTATACCCACGTATCACCATGTACCCTTCTCCATATGTTAGGAACATATCCTTAGTTCTTCTTAAGTACTTAAGGATCGTCTTAACAGTCACCCAATGATCCATTCCTGGATCAGACTGGTATCTGCTCGTGACACTCAGAGCATACGATACATCGGGCCTCGTACATAACATAGCATACATGATAGATCTTATTGCGGATGCATAGGGAATCTTACTCATGCAAATCCTCTCGTCTTCTGTGCGTGGACACATAGACTTCGAAAGGTGTACCCCATGCCTGATGGGTAAGAAACCTTTCTTGGATTCTGACATGCTAAACCTCTTTGCTTTTCGGTCTATATATGTATGGCTGCGAAAGACCAAGCAACCATTTGATCTATCTCTATAGATCTTAATCCCAGGATGTAGGTTGCTTCTCCCAGTCTTTCATGGAGAATGTCTTGGATAACCAAACCTTAGCATTTGTAAGATTGACACATCGTTTCCTATAAGTAATATGTCATCGACATACAATACTAGAACACATTTGCCTCCCACTAACCTTCTTGTACACACAAGGTTAAATGCGGATTTTGTGAGAAATCAAACTTTTTGATTGTCTCATCAAAGCGGATATTCGACTCTGGATGCTTGCTTGATCCATAAATGGATAAATGCAATTTGCATACCTTGGTTTTATCAGCCGATGTGAAACCCTCGGTTGTATCATATACACATCCTCGGCGGAGTTTCCATTAAGGAAAGTTGTTTTCACATTCCATCGCCATATCTCATAATCATAATGAGCCTATGGCGGGAGCATCCGAATGGATTTAAGCATAGCTAGAATAGGTTTCGTCATAATCAACACCTTGTTTTTGGCGATATCCTTTGCCACCAATCTAAGCCTTATAGGTAATCACATTACCATCCATGTCGGTTTTCTTCTTGAAAACCCACTTGCACCCTATAGGCTTTATGCCTTGGTGGAGTCAACCAAGTTCCAAACTTGGTTTTCGTACATGGAATCCATTTCGACTTCATGGCACCAAGCCACTTATCCCTTCTGAACTTGTCGGCACTTCTTCATAAGCTGGTAGGCTCCTCATCATCAATGAGTAACACGCGTCGTTCGATTCACTTACGAAATCCATATCTCTCGGGAATATTGCGTGTTCTACGGATCTGAAGATGTGGTGTTACAATAAGTCGGTAGATTGCTCATCACTATGAGTTGTCAATTTGTTGTGCTCACCGAGTATCTCATCAATGTCTATTTGAGTCTCTCGAGCCTCCTCAAGCTCGGCGACACTCCCCTTGTTTTCTTGCAAGAGAAACTCTTTCTCTAGAAACACGGCATGCCTTGAAATAAACACCTTTTGTTCCACATGATAGAATTAGTAACCCCTTGTTTCCTTAGGGTATCAATAAATAGACATTTATCGGACTTAGCATCCGATTTATGCGTCTGATCAGCTTCACATCAGCAGGACAACCCCATATCTTCAAGTAAGATACATGAGGTTTCTTACTATTCCATATCTCATATGGAGTAGTTGAGACTACCTTGGTAGGCATTCTGTTTAACAAGTAAATAGCTGTCTGAAGTGCATAACCCCAAAGGGACTTGGGAAGTGTCGCATGATTCATCATTGACCTGACCATGTCCAACAAGGTCCGGTTACGCCTCTCAGATACACCATTATGCTGTGGTGTATAGGGCGGAGTCCATTGAGACAATATGCCATTGTCTCTTAGATAATCAAGAAACTCTTGACTTAAGTATTCACCACCTCGATCCGATCAGTATTTTAATACTCTTGTCATGTTGTTTCTCTACTTCATTTCTGAATTCTTTGAACCTTTCAAAGGCTTGGACTTGTGTTTCATCAAGAACACATACCCAAACCGTGAGTGATCATCGGTGAAGGTAATGAAGTAGCTATAGCCTCCTAATGCTTGAGTTGACATAGGTCCACATACATCAGTATGTACTAGACCTAGTAACTCTCCCACTCGTTCACCTTTTCCAATAAAAGGTAACTTAGTCATCTTGCCTTTTAAGCATGATTCGCATGTATCGTATGAATCCAATTCAAACGATTCCAGAATTCCACATCGGTGTAATTCGGACATGCGTTTCTTGCTTATATGGCCAAGACGACAATGCCACATATAGGAGTCTATGTGATTATCCTTTCGAGCACGCTTATTGCTCGCTTCGATATTGCAAATGTCACTGGATACGTCCAACGTATAAACACCATTGCTTAAAGTTCCAGTCCCATAAAGAACCCCATTCAAAGTTATGTAACAACAATTGTTACTAAAAGTCAAATGGAACCCATTTCTATTTAGACAAGAAATAGAAATGATGTTCTTTATCAACGAAGGAACATAAAAGCAATTGTCCAGTTCTAAGACAAGTCCTACAGGGAGTTCCAACAAATACGTTCCGATGGCGAGTGCAGCAACCGTTGCTCCATTCCCAACACGTAAATTTGACTCTCCCTTGACGAGTCTTCTTCTATTCCTTAGCCCATGTATCAAATATCCAAGTGTCTGAGGAAATAGAATGACAATCAATAAAGAAGATTTCTGAAGAAGATGGGGCATCCGATGCCTTATCCTTCTTCACGGACTCAAGATAAATCTTGCACTTTCTTCGCAAATAGCTCTCCTTGCCATAATGATGGCAAGTTTCCTTTTGTGCTAGTTCTACCTTCTTAGCCTTTCTCTTCTTTCCCTTCTGCTGTTTCCTTGACTTCCTCTTAGAACCTTTCTTCGAGGAATCAACTAATAGCATCGTCCCCTGCTCATGCTTCTCAGAAGACTCCACAGTCTTCAGCATATTGAGCAGTACCACAGATGAACCTCCTAGCATCTCAGAGGTGAAGAGGAGCTTTGAGACTTCGAACCTTTCGAATCTCACTTGCTCATCAACCAACTCACAAAGATGAAGGACTACGATATGAGCATCCATATGCTCATCTTTGCCAGCTTGGGTTCCATCGTGGCTAGCATGATGCAACTCATTTGTTCGAGAATCACTCACATGTTTACGATAGGCCAACAATTGGTCGAGTTGCATCGTCACTAGAACAGCGGGAAGAGGCGCCGAGGACATTTGCAAGCTTTTCAACCTTGAGAACAATTCTCTCAAGCTTCTAAGCGATCCATGAAGCTCGGCCCGATCAATTTATTTGAATCCAAAATGGAGCAAATTAAACACATCATGATCAATATATTAACTTAGAAATACAAAGCGAGCATATATGAAAGATGATTTTAAAATGCATCAATATACATTTATAAATCCCATTCATTTTTGAATTTCAAAACCCCAAAATCACTTGGAGATCGTAGGTCCATCTCGAATGGGCTGATATCCATCATAGTTATGAACAACCTTGGAGAGAGTCCAACAAGCCATTCATAACTACGGTATATCAACTATACCGATTGCATATCACGTATATGCAACTATCACAATGTGCTATCAACTAATTGAATGTTCACACATACATCGGGTTGTTAACACATTAACAAGTATGCATCATATGCATAGCACCCAACTTCACCTCCCTTTACATCGACCTTGGAGAGAGTCCAACAAGCCGATGCTCGGGTTAAAGCCAACCCATTAATCGGGACATAGTTTTAATATGGTTAGAGCGCATTCAACCAATTAGCCCAGCTTGGAGAGAGTCCAACAACCAAAGCTAACGATTGACCTCTGACTCTTACCATATTAGTATTAAACTATTCCATGGTTTGAACATATTGAGTTGGGGCTTGGAGAGAGTCCAACAACCCAAACAAGAAACAGAACTCTGGTTCTAACCATATTAATGGAAGGTGTAGGCTTTAATATTGATTAAGGGTTTTATGTCTCATCCTCTTTGCATGCAAATAACTATTATCTACATGGCATGGCATACATGGCATACATCTACATGTCACGACACATGGCATAATGTTATGCATCTAATGCAATTACATGGCATACAATTATGTCATGTCTATATTTCCTTATATGTCATAACTATTTATGGAAATAAAATATGTTTAAGATTTGATTCTCCAAATCAAATCATAATTAAATTAGGAAACAAATTTCCAAATCTAATCACATATTTTATTCATGGAATTATTTGATTAAGGAAAATCTATTTAGGAAACCAATTTCCTAAATCTTTAAAACTACTTATGGAAATTAAATATTTTAAGATTTGATTTCCCAAATCAAATCATGATTAAATTAGGAAACAAATTTCAGAATCTAATCAAATATTTTATTTATGGAAAATATAAATTTCCATAAATACTTCCAACTTTCAAAAGTGGAAGATTTCCATAAATACTTCTAGACTTTCCAAAATTGAAAAATTTCCATAAATACTTCTAAATTTCCAAAATTTAGAAAACTTCAGAAATACATTATGACTATCGCAAAACCATTTTTACGATTATGTGAAACACAACACAGGCTCTGATACCCTTTGTTGGGTTTCGCACATGGCGTGTGTGTGTTCGATCATGTTTTCGTAAACATGAGCACAGAAGCAATAAAAATAATAAATACTCTATTTATTACAACACACACAACACCGCATGCTATTACAACAAGTGTAGACATAACCGTAAATTAAAATTGCAATAAAAGGAAATTAAACTCGTTATACCTTCCGTATGGCGTGTAGCGAAACGGCATCAGCGGAGCGATTCTCGTAAGAATCGTCTCTATCCGTATCACGCCGAGCTCCTCGGGATGACCGCTAAGCCACGAGCCGTCTTCGTGCGGGTTACTAGCCTCGTGTTGAAGGCGGCGTGATCGAGAGATGATCACGGTCCGAATCCAAATTCGGACCTAAAAACAAGTCCTCAAGACTTGCTTCTCCGAGAGGTATTCGTCAACGATTGGCCGAATCGCCGTCCTCCACCTCAGAGGATTACGGAGATCAAATCCCGGTATGTTAGCGCTGTCGGAGCACTAACCGTCGTCCAAGCAGCGCTCCGGCGGAGAAGAAGCTGTCAGAAAACTGGACAGCTTGGTGGAAGAGATAGGCGCCGGCCAACAAAGGAAGCCAAGTGCTTACCTTGATGCCAAACCTAAGGAGGATCGCGAACTCTTCCGGCAGTAGCTCGGCGCGGCGAGGAGGAAGAAGCCGCCTTACGGGCGCGGTTGGAGGAGCGTGAGGTGGCGGCAACACAAGCTGGGCGGCAGCTCTTGATGTTGGGCGGCCACAATTAGATTAGGATTAGGGTTAGGGTTTAATCCCTATTTTATAGAGAACTAATTCTCTTAATGGTTAATGGATCATATCCATAAAGCCCGTTAACCCGCTCCATTAAGATAAGTTAAAATAAACCAAACCATGATGGTTTATTTTAAGTTAAAACGAACCGAACCAACCTTTGGTTCATTCGTTTAATATAAACCAAACCCTTTGGTTTATTCTCATCCATTGGATTAGGACCAAACCATTTTGGTCCATCCATTATGTCTTCATAAGACACTGCCCATCCACGCTTCCATTGCGACTGAAACAATTTCATGCTCGCTTTATGTTTGGTCCAACCAAACATAGTTTCTCTCGGTCTGAGAATCCCATTCTCTAGCTCGTTTTAAATCCTTTGGATTACACTCGTTTTGCGTGTGACCAAATAGGTTCTCGGTTTATGTTGGCCGTCTATAATTAACCATTAATTATAGAACGATCATGAGTGGCACCTAGTAGTACATCATGATCCCCAATTAACCGAAAAGATCAACGGTTGATCGAACTATTTACAGAAACCCTTGATGGCTCAGAATGAATCGTGCCCCATTCCCTTCACTCATCTTATACCCACTTGGTTGGACATGGTCTATTGTGCCGATCCCACTAGGCTGACTACGTCACACCTAGCCCAAGTATCATTTCCTCGTCCTACGGATTCTAGTTACTCCACATGTATCGAAGAGTACCTTACTCTAAACATGTAATGCTTTGGCCAAAGACTTTAGTAACAATCCGACGAGAGGCCATGGGTATACATCTCCTCGCAAGGAGTGGTGAATCCTTTATAGGCTATTCAAACACCTTCGATCACTTCGACTTATACCCAATCATCCCGGGTCCACATCTCCTTAGAGATGTTTGCTTAAGATGTCAAAGCATAAGTCTCCATGATCAAGATAACTTGAATACCGCAAGTCAAAGGAACATCGCACTTAAGCCACAGTAAGAACTTCATTGACATATCTATATATGCAGAGAACCATATGAAGTCTTACGGCTGGTCACTCCAATGAACTAGTTACCATAACTAGCATCCACGATTAACTCCGGACATCACTATGTCTCCAGCCAGTGAGAATCAGCTGCTTGGATACACCAAGGAGTATACCTCGTGCTAGTCTCGACAGAATTGATGGTGTCCAAATCCATCAATTCATCGACTAGGGATAATTCCGATACATCACAATTACACATGTAGAGATACTCACTAGTTGTGATCCAATCACAAATTCTCTCATGCTGTGAATCGTATCGTGGACATTCAGTAAATGAGTTTAAGATCCAATCAAATACATAAAACATGTATACTCAAATAGTGAATCTTCATTTATCATATAAATGGTTCATACATAAGGCGATTGCCTTAGGACATCTCTCATATATTACTAACAGCAAATTCATACGTACATTACTTATAACAAACATTATGGGTGAAAAATATTGGAAAAATAAGATACCGATAAACTAGTGAGATTGATACAAAGTTCAAAACCATTAAAATTTTCAATGTTTGGCCATACTTTGTATCACCTCATTCAATGGTGATTGCTATCAAAAGATAGACTTTACCAAGATTTTTCAAAATAGTTTTGAAATGATTTTAAAACCTTATATTCATTCTCCTAACATCTCACTTGTATCTAAGTGTATGAAACACATACAAGTCAAGTGTTCATGTGAGATGTGGGTTTTGGTTATTTAGGTTCTCATGTATTTTTCTAGGCAACACTATTTGATTCCCTTATGCATGAGACTTCAAATCATGCCATTGTCCTTAACTCAATTTTAATTAATGCATGAATGATGATTATGGCATAAATGATAACATGAGTCAAAGCATGTGCTAATAATCATAATGTCATGGCATGTGATATAAACTTAAGTATAACATGACATTTAGCTAACCCTAAGTATTATCATGACATTTTATATGATAAAAATAAATATGATGTCATGACATGGCAAGGCAAATAAAGCATGACAAGTATAAAATACTAAGGTATAAAATACCTAAGTGCTAAGCTCAAATTGTCATTATTAGAATTAAATCCATTTTGCCTTAATACCAACTATCCCCCTAGTGTGCCAAAAACCCAAAATGGCACACCATGACTTCTAAGACCTAATTGTGTCAATTTAATCAATTTTAAACTTCTCAAAGCACATTAACACATCATAAAGTGTCAACTCTACCATGGTTAGGTTAACTACCCATCCACTTAGAGTTGACACACCCTAACCCATTTAGCGTGAATCGATCACGCTCCTAGGAACCCAATATCTATTGGAGCTCCTTGGGTTAACAAGATATTCACTAGGGATAACTTCCTTAGATACCTTTCTAATGACCCTTTTTGGCTTTGAAGCCTTTGTCATTTGGGTCTTGTTAAGGTTAACCTTAGGGATTGCCTCCCTAGTAACCTTCTTAGTGGTCTTCCTAGGTTTTATAGAACCCTTGGCCACTAGACACATACCATGGTTAGTCTTAGGGATGACTTCCCTATTAACCTTGTTTTTCCTAGACCTAGATACAGTTCCATAATCAAATGGAACATTATGGTAGGACTTAAGTTTGTGACTCAAACCTTTCTTGCCCTTGGACGGTTCTTGTCTCCTAGGTCATAATTTTTTACCATTAGACCCCTTAAATGAGTCTGTCATGTTTGCTAGGGTCTTCTCCAATTTTTCAAGCCTTGACCTCAAAGCTTGATTTTCCAATTCTAATTTTTTCAATTTTGATTTTTCATTGGTCTTTTAGGAAAGACTCTTCCTAGGCATATGTCTATGATTCTTGGGATTAAGGCCTAGGTGATTCTCCACCTTTCTAATGGACTCCCTGGGTAGAATGTGTAAGAACCTTCGTGATCACTAGAGGAGGGGTGAATAGCGTCGTCACTTGTCGATGGAGGAATTCGATCGTGCTTGATACAAAGAGTGTTATACGCAGTGGAAATAGAAATAATACAATACAAATACACACAAGCACAATAGATACCACAATATAATGTGGTTCCGAACCAAATGGTTCCTACTCCACGGATTGGGCTCGTAAGAGCCCTAGCGATGCAAATCACACACCACTATAACAATAACTCCTTCTCGGAACAATCCGAAAGTGGAAAAACCTCATACAAGTGATTACAACAGTAATACTAAGCAAATATAATCAAATACAAATATGAAATACAATATAAGTAAAGAAAATAACTTTACAAGAGCTTTTGATTGTTTGATTTTGGTTGCTTGAAGAGTAGCCTTGGAGACCCCGAATTGCAATAGCAAATCGCCCCAAAGAAGCTCAAGAACCATTGCCAAATCCTTCCTCCACGAGCTCCCTTTAAAGCTGCTCCTTGGGCTGGATTTCGCCTAGCAGTCGACTGATCGGGACCATCAGTCGACTGCCCCTGTAGTGGTTGTCTCACAATGGCATGAGCCACGTTGGATAAGTTTCAACGGATATACCATCAGTCGACTGATGGCTCAATCAGTCGAGTGTTCGGGCTAATCACTCGACTAGAGAGCCTACTGTGCTCGAAATCCCGACCATCAGTCTACTGATCTCTAGATCAGTCTACTGCTCAGGCCATCAATCGACTGCCCAATGCTAGCAGTCGACTGCTAGGCCATCTTCCTATAGTCAAACCCTAGTTGACTCCCATCAATCGACTGACCATAGTCTCAGTCGACTGATACACCTTAAACATGAGGTTTTAACTCAAGTATGGTGCGTCCATACTTGCTAGACCACCCTTAGCCTAGACCTAAGCCTTCTAGCCACCTCCATCAGCCTCACGCCTATCGGATCCCTCCAAGTCATCCATGACTTGTTCATCCATACGCTAGCCTTTAGGTGCTTCCATCGGCTATGTCATGCTAAGTTGATCTATACCGCCAAGGTACATTGGACTTACGCTGCCAAGACTCCGCTTGGACTTTACGCCGCCAACCATTGGACTTATACCGCCAAGACTTCACCCTTGGACTTTACGCCACCAATATTCCCCTTGGACTTCTCAATTGCCAAGTATCTATGACTTGGAATTTCACCGCCAAGACTACACCCTTGGACTTACGTGGCCAAGACTACACCCTTAGACTTCTCAATTGCCAAGACTCAAGCTTGGACTTTCCCTTGCCAACCCATGTTGGACTTTCCATGCCAAGACCCATGATTGGACTTTTCCTTTGCCAAGACTCATGCTTCGACTTTCCTTGCCAACCCATGTTGGACTTTCCATGACAATGGTCAAACCATCGTCAAACATCAAGTATGACCTGGGTCGATTGTATCAGCAATCTCCCTAACACATGTCAGACATCAATGTCAAATATCAATGTCAAACATCAAAATACTACTCGAGTCAAACTCGAGTCTGGTCAATCGTAACCCGAGCCGATTGCACCAATAATCTCTCCCTTTTTGATGTTTGACAAAAACACCCTTGAGTTAGGCCCCTAACTCAAATTCCCTTATCAATTATCCCAAATTGGTAATTTTAACTTTCTCCCATTAATTCTTCCCCTTTTTGACATACATCAAAAAGGTTCACCTAAGGAGGTCAATGTCTCATATCCCAATGAGATCTTACAATCTCCCCTTGGTCCAAAAGCATCTAGGGTGCCTACAATCTTCCTAGTGATAAGTCTCACATCACTCAAGAGAGGCACTCCTATGAACTCTCTCAATTTCCAAATTGGGTATCTCAAATTCCCATTTCTCCCCCTCATGATGAAAAATTAATATCCATCATCCCATGATGGATACCTCCCCCTAAAGGCTTGCTCCCCCTTGACCATTGCACCAACAATGTCCTTGGGAAGTCCCTAAGCCAATAGGAACACTAAACCATCAAAAATAAGGTTCAAAGTTCAACATTGAACTTTCCCACACCTTAAAATTGATAAATCACCTTAACAACTCTCCTAATCCATATCCAATGGATTTTCACCCTTTCTAATACTTCCCAAAGCATATCCTAGGGTTAGAAGCAGTTAGGGAACCTTACCATAGCTGAAATTGAGCTAAACATACCTTGTTTACTCGAAATCAACTTGGCAATTGACTTTATCAGGCAATAGTCGACTGCCTTGCTCATCAGTCGACTGCCATCAGGAGGCAGTCGACTGATAACTAAAATTTCCAAATTTCAGTTATTAGAATTGAAATTGCAAAAGGCATAAGTAATTATACGTAATTCAAAAAATCATGAAAATTCATACGTATAATACTTATAACACATAAAATGGGTGAAAAATATTGGAAAATTAATTTACTCATAAAATAGCAAAATTGACACAAAGTTCAAAAGTGAAGAAAAACTTCAATGTTTTAGCTCACTTTGTATCAACTTCATCAATGGTGATTGCTATCAAAAGATAGACTTCACCAAGGTTTTTCAAAATGATTTTAAAATATTTTCAAAACCTTATATTGGATCATATTCTTTGGGCTCAATGTACATGACTTGAACATAAGCTTTCCCAATGATCCATAATATGATATAGATGAGTTTTAGTTCATCTAGATGCAAAACTATGCACCTTGAACTTAACTTATATCCTAGCATCTCATATGTATCTAGAGTGTATCAATACACATACATGTCAATGTAATGTGAGATGTGAGTTTTGTTCATCCTAATCTAGGATTTCATGTATTTTCTAAGGCAACCCTACTTGATTCCCTTATACATGGGACTTCAAGTCATGTCATAGTCCTTAAATCAATTTTAATTACTTTAAATGCATGAATGATCATGACATAAATGATAACATAAATAAGCATGGCCAATGATCATGATGTCATGACATATGATATAATCTAAATATACATGACATTAAAAACTAACCCTAAATATACTCATGACATTTTATATGATAAAGATAAATATGATGTCATGGCATGTTATATGGCAAACAAAGCATGACAAATAAAATATAAAGGTATATAATACCTAAATTTTAATGTTAATTGTCATTTGTTATTATTAAGTTCATTTTTCCATATTGTCAATTATCTCTCAAGTGTGCCAAAAATCCTAAATGGCACACTATGACCTCTAAACCTAAGTTGTATCAATTTGATCAATTTTTCATAGTTCCATAAATTATATTGGCACATCCTAAAATCTTTTAGGATTAAAATTCAAACCTATTTTTAAGGTATCCATAACCTTGAAAATGATCTAAAGTGCCACCTTTACCATGGTTAAGTTAACTACCCATTCATTTAAAATTGACACACTCAAACTCATCTAGCGTAAATCGATCACGCTCCTAGAAACCCAATACCTATTGGAGCTCCTTGGGTTTACTGGGTATTCACTTGGGATAACTTCCCTAGATACCCTTCTAATGACCCTTCTAGGCTTGGTAGTCTTGGTCATTTGGGTTTTACCTAGGTTAACTCTAGGGGTAACTCCCCTAGTAACCTTCTTAGTGGCTTGCCTAGGTTTCCTTGAAACCCTAGCCACTAGGCACATACCTTGGTTACCCTTAGGGATGCCTTCCCTAGTAACCTTGGTTTTCCTAGACCTAACTTGAGTTCTATAATCGAATGGAACACTATAATAGGTCTCCTTGGGCTTAGGTTTGTGACCGAAACCTTTCTTGCCCTTGGTTGACCTTTGTTTCCTAGGCCCTTGACTTTGACCATTTGACCCCTTAAATTGATTTTGTATATTCATAAGGGTCTTTTCTATTTTCTCAAGCCTTGACCTCAATACTTAATTTTCCTTTTCTAATATCTCAATTTTTTATTTTTCATTAACTCTTGAGATATTTTTATTTCTAGGCATATGTCTAATCCATTTAGGGTTGATGCCTAGGTGATCTTCTATCTTCCTAATGGTCTCCCTAGGAAGAATAGGTCTAGAATTGGTCGATCTAGGTTTGTCCTTAGGTAGAATATTTTTAAGGACATTAGTTCCAAATTTCTCCTTATCCCTAAGGTTGACATTCTTAGCACCTAAACAATACTCCCTATTTTTAGCATGCTCTTTATGATAAATTGCAAAATTGCTAAAATTATTTCTAGCATACTTTTGCCTATAGCTTAAAGAATGAGCATTATAAAATTTTACCTTAGGATTTACCTTAGAGGCTCCCCCTACTTGTGATGCTCCTTCTTTTCTCCTAGGGCATTGACTCCTATAGTAGCCCCGTTGTTGGCACTTGAAGCACATCACGTGCTCCTTGCTCTTCCTAATTGGGGCTCCGACTTCATTTGACTTCTCTTGACTTTTAGGCACCAGTGGAGTCTTCTTAACTTTTTTTAGGACACTTACTCTTGTAATGCCCATACTCCCTACACTCAAAGTAAATTATATGATTTTTACTATTAACTAAATTGCTTGAGTTACCTAAATCAATGGAGGCAGAATTTTGAGCTTCCTCTTCTCCTTGACCGGAAGTGGATGGTTCTTCTTGAGGTTGCTCCGGTGTAGATGACCTAATCTCCTCCCCCTCAATCCTAGAGGTGGAGACTTCTTCTACCTCCTCTTCCACCGATCCGAATCCGGATGTTGATTCTCTATCAATTTCCGAATCCTCACTTGCTTGTGAGGAAGTGCTTTCTTATTCGGCCTCCTCTTCTTGAGCCAGTAATGGGTCTTCATGGAATCTTTCCACTTGGCTCCATAGCTCCTTAGCATCCATGTAGTCCCCTAAACTAGATACAATATTGTTAGGTATTAAATCAATCAAAAATTTTATTACCTTCTTATTTTATTCCTCACTCCATCTCTTTATCTTGAGGAATCCTCCCTTTGGTCCTCTTGGATAGTTAAATCCCTCCATCAAAATGGACCATTCTTCAAAATCCCTCATCATGATAAAGTCTTCAATTCTTCTCTTCCATGAATTGAAGCCTTCTTGTCCATAAAGCGTGTACGGGACCGGTGTGTTGATGTCTCATCCTAGTTATTCTTCAAACTCCATCTTCTTCACCCTCTAGCATCTTTTCTCCCGGTTGTTAATCTGTAGAAGAGCCCCGGGCTCTAATACCAATTGTAGGGACCTTCGTGACCGCTAGAGGGGGGGTGAATAGCATCATCACTTATCGATGGAGGAATTCAATCGTGCTTACTATAAAGAGTGTTATACACAGCGGAAATAGAAATAATACAATACAAATACACACAAACACAATCGACACCACAATATAACGTGGTTCGGAACCGAATGGTTCCTACTCCACGGATTGGGCTTGTAAGAGCCCTAGCGATGCAAATCACACACCACTATAACAATAACTCCTTCTCAGAATAATCCAGAGGTGGAGAAACCTCATATAAGTGATTAAAATAGTAATACTAAGCAAATACAATCAAATACAAATATGAAATGCAATACAAGTAAAGAAAACAACTTTACAAGGGCTTTTGATTGCTTGCTTTTGGTTGCTTGAAGAGTAGCCTTGGAGACCCCGAATTGCAACAGCAAATCGCCCCAAAGAAGCTCAAGAATCATTGCCAAATCCTTCCTCCACGAGCTCCCTTTAAAGCTGCTCCTTGGGTTGGATTTCTCCTAGTAGTCGACTGATCGGGACCATCAGTCCACTGCCCCTGTAGCTGTTGTCTCACAACGGCATGAGCCACGTTAGATAAGTTCCAACGGATAGACCATCAGTTGACGATCATACCCATCAGTCGACTAATGGCTCAATCAATCAAGTGTTCGGGTTGATCACTCAACTAGAGAGCCTACTGTGCTCAAAATCCTGACCATCAGTCAACTGATCTCTAGATCAATCAACTGCTAGGCCATCTTCCTACAGTCAAACCCTAGTTGACTCCCATCAGTCGACTGACCATAGTCCCAGTCGACTGATACACCTCAAACATGAGGTTTTAACCCAAGTATGGTGCTCCCATACTTGCTAGATCACCCTTAGCCTAAACCTAAGCCTTCTAGCTGTTGGGAGATCGATTGGCCGGCTAGAGGGGGGTGAATAGCCCTCGTTCGTTGGATGTCGTAATTCGTTCGTTCTCGTGTGCTCGTCTACAATTGTCGTTAATATACGCAGCGGAATAACAATAGAAATAACAATAATACTAACAACAATACAAGCACACCAAATATGCAAGCATATACGTGGTTCGGAACCGAATGGTTCCTACTCCACGGGTGAGCTCAACGAGCTTGTCTTATGCGCACGACACTAACAACACTCCTTATCGACTACACGTCGAAGGTGGAGAAACCTCTCACAAGCTATTACACTAAGTAATGAAATACAACAAGAAATACAAAGACAATACAAAAGAGAACTTTTACACTGATTGCTTTTGATCGCTTTCTTGTTGCTTGCTTTTGCTTGCTCTTGAAGGTCTGGAATGCAACAGCAATTCCCCTCCAAAGTCACCCAAAAAGCCTTGGCGAAATCCTCCAACTCGTGCTCCTTTTATAACCTACATCAAGCTGTTTTTGCGCCCATCAGTCGACTGATCGTGACCATCAGTCGACTGGTCCCATAGCCGTTGTCTCACTACGGCCCGATCCACGTTGGTTAAGTTCCAACGGATCACACATAAGTCGACTGATGCCACCCATCAGTCGACTGATCATCCATCAGTCGAGTGCTGGCGAGCTCGACTCCATTCTGTGCCCGTGCACAGTGTCATCGATCAGCCATCCCTCGGCGGATCGATCCTCCCAACGATCATTGCCTTCCCTCATCATCGGTGACCGAGAACTTGGTTCAGTCGAACACTGGTCGAACCCATATGACAGAGCAGTCGACTGGCACCTATGCCAGTCGACTGATGTCGGCTAAAACCTCAAACATAACGATGTTTGAGCCTCCGACACTCAGTCTTAGCCACTTGGCCAAGTCCACCTTATCCCTCATGGAGTTCCCACCGGCTCTCTTCCCTCGGCCTCGTCCCTCGGATGCGCCTGCGCGGCCGGCCAGCAACGCCATCCTTCGTGTCTAATGCCCTAGAAGTATGCTTCCCTTTGGGCTCACTCCATTCGCTCCCCGTCCGGCGGTCCCTCGGATGCACCAAGCGCACGGCTTCGCAATGTCATCCTTCACCGACTCAAGGACCCCGAGCCTAGTGAACTTACCAAGTCCTCAAGACTTCTCACATGCACCAAGCGCCGCGGCCGCAATGCATTTCCCATGCCAAGCACCAAGCGCACGGCTTCGCAATGCTTTGGACTTCCACACCAAGCTCCATGCTTGGATTTTCCATGCCAACCACATGTTGGACTTTCCCATGACAATCCCATGTCATGAGTTTTGTCTATCATCAAAATATCATCAAGGTCGCTCGAGTCAAACTCGAGTCAACTGCCGATTGCACCAACAATCTCCCCCTTTTTGATGATTGACAAAACTACCATCTCAAGTCTACCAATTCTCCCATATTGGCAATTCTCATATCCCAATGAGAATTCCAACGAACCCTAATTGGTAACTTGGTAACTTCTCCCCCTTTTTGACATTACATCAAAAGGTCCTCCCCAAGGGTATGAATGTCTCATATCCCAATGAGATCTTACAATCTCTCCCTTGGAGGAACACATGCCTACAATCTTTCTAGTGATCCCATATCACTTAAAGAGAGGCAACCCAATTTTCCTCCCATGAGGAAATACACATCCATCTTCCCATGATGGATACCTCCCCCTAGAGGCTTGCTCCCCCTTGACCATTGCACCAACAATGTCCTTGAAGAGTCCCTAAGCCAATAGGAACATTAACCAAATCAAAATTAAGGCAAAGTTCAACAATGAACTCTCTTCCACCTTAAAATTGATACTCACCCTCAACCCAACTCCTAATCCATATCCAATGGATTTCCACCCTCTCTAATGCTCTCCCAAGCATACCCTAGGGTTAGGAGTGGTTAGGGGACCAAAACATGGCTAAACATGGGCCTAACTATCAAGTTTACCCAAAATTAGCCTGTACCAGTCGACTCCGGATACCGATCGATTTACTATCGATCATTGCCATTACAGTGATCGATAATCATTCTACAGTTTTTTTCAGTTTCAGAAAATGGATTTTCGAAATCCATAAGTAAATATACGTAATTTTAAAAATCTTGAAAATTCATATGTATAATACTTATCCTAAACACTATGGGTGAAAAATGTTGGAAATTTATTTTACCCATTAAATTAGGAGATTGATACAAAGTTCAAAATTTAAG
Organism: Wurfbainia villosa; assembly: GCA_025175895.1. Classification (NCBI taxonomy): domain Eukaryota; kingdom Viridiplantae; phylum Streptophyta; class Magnoliopsida; order Zingiberales; family Zingiberaceae; genus Wurfbainia; species Wurfbainia villosa. The sequence continues at coordinate 18,006,598 of CM046004.1, read as the reverse complement.
AAAAACTTCAATAAAGAGCCATCTTTGTATCATCCCATTCAATGGTGATAGCTATCAAAAGATAGGCTTCACCAAGGTTTTTCAAAATGTTTTCAAAATGTTTTTCAAACCTTTATTTTCTTTTTCCTAAACATCTCACCAATATCTAGATGTGTAAAACACATACAAGTCAAGTTTTTAGTGAGATGTGGGTTTTGTTTTCTTTATGTTCTCATGCATATTTCTAAGGCAATATTATTTGATCCCTTTCAAATTATGCCATAGTCCTTAACTCCATTTTAATTCATGCATGATATGATTATGGCATAGATATGATATAGATAAAAACATATGTCAATATCATGATGTCATGGCATGTGAATGAAACTTAAGCATACATGACATCTAAACATAAAACTAAACATGATCATGACATTTTTATAGATGAAAATGAAAATGATGTCATGACATGGCAAGACAAATAAAGCATGGCAAGTAAAATATACTAAGGTATAGAATACCTAAGTGTTAAAATTAAATTGCCATTTCTAGGAATTAAATTCATTTTGCCTTAATGCCATTCATTTCCCTAGTGTGCCAAAAACCCAAAATGGCACACCAATACCTCTAAGACCTAAATGTGTCAATTTAAATCATTTTTAACTCCTCAAGCACATTGGCACACCTTAATGTGTCAACTCTACTATGGTTAGGTTAACTACCCATCCACTTAGGGTTGACACACCATAACCCATTTAGCGTGAATCGATCACGCTTTTAGGAACCCAATATCTATTGGAGCTCCTTGGGTTAACAAGGTATTCTCTAGGGATAACTTCCCTAGATACCTTCCTAATGACCCTTTTAGGCTTTGAAGCCATAGTCTTTTGGGTCTTTCCTAGGTCAACTCTAGAGGTGACTCCTCCATTGACCTTCCCAGTGGCCTTCTTGGTTTTTCTTAAGTCCTTAGCCACTAAGCAAATACCATGACTAGTCTTAGGGATAGCTTCCCTATTAGCCTTGGTTTTTCTAGACCTAGAAATAGTTCCATAATCAAATGGAACATTATGGTAGGACATAGGTTTGTGACCCAAACCCTTCTTGCCCTTAGATATTTCTTGTTTTCTAGGTCTTGACTTTTGTACATTAGACCCCTTAACCGAATTTTATATTATTGCTAGGGTCTTCTCCAATTTTTCTAGCCTTGACCTCAAGGCTTGGTTTTCTAACTCTAATTTTCCCAATTTTGAATTTTCATTTATCTTTTGGGAAATGTTTTTCTTTTTAGGCATATGCCTAGATTTCTTGGGATTAACACCCAAGTTTTCTTCAATTCTCCTAATTGACTCCCTAGGTAAAATAGATCTAGTGTTTTGAGTCCTAGGTTTGTCCTTAGTTATATGAACATGCTTGGCACCTAGACAATACACCTTATTATTTCTCTTAGCATGCTTTTTATTGATAATAGCAAGAGAACTAAAATAATTTTTAGCATGCTTTTGGACTTTAGGAATTAAAGGTGCATTAACTAAATGTACCTTAGGGTTAGCTTTAGGAGCTCCCCCTACATGAATTGCACCTTCTTGCCCTTTCTTCCTCCCCCTAGAGCATTGGCTTCAGTAGTGTCCCTTTTGATTGCATTTGAAGCACACAATGTGCTCTTTGCTCTTGATTTTGGGAACACCGGCATCGTTTGACTTTGGGTTGACTTTTGGTGTCGATGCCTTCTTCTTAGCCAATTTAGGGCATTTGCTCTTGTAATGCCCTTTCTCCCTACACTCAAAGTATATTATGTGATTTTTATTTAAAATAATAACACTTGAGTTACCTAGGGAGATGGTGGAAGCCTCTTGGTCATTTCTTCCGGAGGTAGATGCTTCATTTTGGCTTGGCTCCGGAGTTGAAATCCTTTCCTCCCCCTCAATGCTAGAGGTGGAGGTCTCCACCAAGTCATCCACATCTTCAAAAGTGGATGGTGATTCTTCTTCGGCATTCTCCTCTACTTGTGCCGATTGAGAATTTTCTTGGAATTTCATTACCTTATTCCATAATTCCCTTGCATCCCTATAATCACCCAATCTAGACCAAATAGTGTTAGGCAACAAATCACTAATCAACTTGATTACCTTGAGATTTGTCTTGAAGTCTTTGATTTGGTCTTGGGTCCATTTTGACTTCTCAATTGGCTCGTTGTACTTGTCCTTAGGCATTTCAAAACCGTTTTCTATAATAACCATAAAATCAAAATCGGTTTCTAGGTATACCTCCATCCGTTTCCTCCACCAAGCAAAATCTCCATCGAATTTTGGTGGTTGGATGAAGCCGGCCATTTGTAGTGCTCTCGCGGTGGTTAGTCCTTGAAGAGCGACCTCGGCTCTGATACCACTTGTTGGGAGATCGATTGGCCGGCTAGAGGGGGGTGAATAGCCCTCGTTCGTTGGATGTCGTAATTCGTTCGTTCTCGTGTGCTCGTCTACAATTGTCGTTAATATACGCAGCGGAATAACAATAGAAATAACAATATTACTAACAACAATACAAGCACACCAAATACGCAAGCATATACGTGGTTCGGAACCGAATGGTTCCTACTCCACGGGTGAGCTCAACGAGCTCGTGTTATGCGCACGACACTAACAACACTCCTTATCGACTACACGTCGGAGGTGGAGAAACCTCTCACAAGATATTACACTAAGTAATGAAATACAACAAGAAATACAAAGACAATACAAAAGAGAACTTTTACACCGATTGCTTTTGATCGCTTTCTTGTTGCTTGCTTTTGCTTGCTCTTGAAGGTCTGGAATGCAACAGCAATTCCCCTCCAAAGTCACCCAAAAAGCCTTGGCGAAATCCTCCAACTCGTGCTCCTTTTATAACTTGTATCAAGCTGTTTTCGCGATCATCAGTCGACTGATCGTGACCATCAGTCGACTGGTCCCGTAGCCGTTGTCTCACAACGGCCCGATCCACGTTGGTTAAGTTCCAACGGATCACACATAAGTCGACTGATGCCACCCATCGATCGGATCATCCATCGATCAGTCTTTGGCGAGCTTCGACTCCATTCTGCGTGCGGTGTCATCGATCATTGCCATCCCTCTAGTCGGTGATTCTCCCCAACGATCGCCTTCCCTCATCAGTCGATTGATCTACCAAACTTGGTTCAGTCGAACACTGGTCGAACCCATACGACCTAGAGCAGTCGACTGGCACCTATGTCAGTCGACTGATGTCGGCTAAAATCTCAAACATAACGATGTTTGAGCCTCCGACACTCAGTCTTAGCCACTTGGCCAAGTCCACCTTATCCCTCATGGAGTTCCCCACCGAAGCTCTCTTCCCTCGGCCTACGTCCCTCGGATGCGCCAAGCGCACGGCTTCGCAACGCCATCCTTCGCGTCTCATGCCCTAGAAGTATGCTTCCCTTTGGGCTCACTCCATTCGCTCCCCGTCCGACGGTCCCTCGGATGCACCAAGCGCACGGCTTCGCAATGCCATCCTTCACCGACTCAAGGACCCCGAGCCTAGTGAACTTACCAAGTCCTCAATGTAGGGAATCGGTACGGCCGGCTAGAGGGGGGTGAATAGCCCTTTTCGTTTGGATGCCGGTATTTGCTCGTCTACAAAACTAATTAGCGCAAGCGGAAGACTAATAAAGACAAGCAAATAGAAATATGAGAAAACAATCGCTAACAAAGAATGTAACGTGGTTCACGGCTACGCCGCTAATCCACGATCCCGATTCGTCCGAAGTGAATCACTCCTCCAAAGCCAATCACTATTGGTCTCCTTTGCACCAAGCTAGGTGGAGGTAACCTTTACAATCAAGATCACTCTTCTTACAATAAGAATGGAGTAAAAACAAGTAAGAAGAGTTTAGAGCTTGTGGGGCACTAGGAAGATCACTTGGAGCATAAGCATTAGCCTCTCAAAGGCTCACACCCTCTCTTTTTATAGAGAGGGCTGATTTCTTCCCGTTGGCCGCCACCAGTCGACTGCTGCCCTTGGCAGTCGACTGCCGTCACTACAACGGCCTCCGAACACGTCGGATCCCGACCGTTGTAGTCCAACGGAACTCTTGGCAGTCGACTGATGGACCTCACCAGTCGATTGCTGCCTCCGTAGTCGACTGCCCAGTCGGCTACGAGCGGTTCTGTGCCCGCGATATCCTCTGGCAGTCGACTGTCATTCCATAGCGATCACCGGGCATAAACCCATCGATCGGATACGGTCGAACCCACTGACGATCGATCAGCCATGACTTAGCGGTCGGCGGTGCTTGTAAAACTCAAACTTAACATAAGTTTGAGCTTCCGGCGGTCGGATAAACCTTAACCCTTGCGGTCAAGTCTCCGACACTCAGCCATTCGGCCAAGTTCACCTAATGAGCTACTTACATTTCACTCATTCTCTCATCTCACTCGAAGTCCCTCGCCGAAGCTCTCTTCGTTCGCGGCCACGTCCCTCGGCAGCATCAGGCGCACGACTCTGCAATGCTCCTTCGCGTCTCTTGCCTCCGAAGTCTGCTTCCTTGGCTTCACTTCAAGTCATCTCGTCCGGCGGTCCCTCGGATGCTCCAAGCGCACGGCTTCCGCAAAGTCATCCTTCACCGACTCAAGGACCGAGGTTGTGAGGGTGAACCCGCCAAGGCTCCATGTGCGAATTACTAAGTCCTGCACGACTTCAACGCACATATCAAATCAACATAACACACTAACTTAAACCCTTTGCCACACCATCAAAACCATATTACGGCAAGAGATTGCCCTAACAATCTCCCCCTTTTTGATGTGTGGCAATCCGTTTAAGTTAGGTAAAAACATTTGATATAAATTCTAAGGTAAGAAAGCATGTAAAGATAAACATGATATAGCAACATGCAACTCCCCCTTAATCCATGAAACTCCCCATAAAAATGTTCTCCCCCTATCATAAGCATAATCATTTCTCCCCCTTTCTCCCCCTAAATATGTTCCCCTACTTAAACATACATTTCTCCCCCTTTGACACCATCAAAAAGATTAATCCTAATTTATAAACTCATGGCATCGAGTATAGTAGAAAGAGAACACCAAAAACTTGATTAAAATCTGAAATTAGAGAATATTTGGCTGTTTTTCAGCCTAGCAATGATCATTGATATCGATGTAAGTTCGGATAGGCACAATGCATTAAAAATTCCAGAAAATTCGAAAAATCATGAAATTTTGGGAACAAATTTCCTTTAAGTATATCTATCAGTGAAAAATAGGTTTTCATGAAAAATCATTATATTTCCACGTATTTGCCAAAAATCCATAAGCTTTAAAAACTACTAGGTTTTTGATCATAAGAGTATCCATTTTAACACCTAGTCTTGCATCCAATTGTTTCAAAACATGAATACATAGATTTTAGATTAAGAAATTGTTTTGAAAATATATGAAATATCCAACCATGATCTTTGGGCAATATGTCTATGAATTAAACATAAGCCTTCCCCATGATTGGTCTATTATTGCTATTTTGATACTTTAAATGACCATCTAAATGCCATAGGCATTAGTGGACATTTGTATCATCCTAACATCTCACCCATGCTAAGTTGCAATCAAGTTAGCCTATAGTGAGTGTGAGATGCATCCTAGGGGGTATTTGTATATACTTAACCCTTGTATTCATGCAATTCTATCATGGTTAAGTATCAACCTAACAATCATCATGATCATAAAGGCATATGTCAATTAATTTTACATTATGATCATGAAATACATGTATTCATTGAATAATAATCATGCATTAGGTATTATATGATGATAATAAGCAAAGTATCACCTAAAGCATGATTCAACCCTATTTCTCATGATTTCGTGCCAAATATTAAAACCATAAATCATGATTTCACATATACATAGCAATTACATTAATCATCATGATTTAAGCATTATTATCTATTTATGGGCACGTTATCATCACCCAACACTATTCTAAAAATGTTGTCCCGCCATCCTAAGTCAACCAAAATATGATATAGGTCAATTCCATATGGTTGACTACCCTAGGGGTTTTCTAACCCTTAAGGATGGATTTTGGAACCCAAAATAAGTTCTTGCCTATTGGGTTCACTAGATACTCCTTGGGGATCCATTTCCTAGCTATTACTTTCTTCTTATCTTGTCCCCTAGCTATTAGGCATTTGTAGGCCTTTTCATTTTTCTTTTCCTTGTAGCCTAGGCCCTTTTTGTTGAAACTAGCTCTTTGGCTCCCTAAGATCATGTTCAATGTGTTGGAGCCAATTGTGAATTTCTCTAGGGCTTTTGTCAAATAGTCTACCTTTTCCCTTAAAGCCCTATTTTCATTTATACATGCATCACTAACATCTAATGGCACATAAAGATCATGTGAGCATGCATCATTTAAGCTAGAAGAAATATTATCATTTAAGCATGCACTTTCTAGCTTATTTTCTAATGCCTTAATTTGATTAAGCATGCTTTTATTTTTCTTTTTCATTCCAAATAAGTCCTTAGTTAAACTAGAAATTATGGAAACTATTTTCTTAGGAGAGGCTTTCGTTACCATAGTTTCCATGTCTTCTTCTTCTTCGGATGATGAGGATGTGGAAATTCCCCCTTCATTTGAGCTCTCCCCACTTGAGCTTGATCCTTCATTTTCGGATGAAGAGCAATCCAAGTCATCAAAGGCCATCAAGGCCAAATTTGTGACAAAGGCATTCTCCTCATCCGATGATGATGAGGAGGATGAGGATGGGTCATCCCAAGTCCTTGCCTTTAGAGCTTTGGTCTTCCCCTTTTCTTTTGTCTTCTTCTCCTCTTCCTTCTTTTTCTTGCTCCCCTTTTTCTTCTTCTTTTCTTCTTTCTTTTTCCTCTCTTCCTTGCTCTTGTTTAGGAGAGGACAATTGTCCCTTATGTGCCCCTCTCCTTGGCAATTGTAGCATATGACCTTCCCCCTTGGTCTTCTATTCTTATCATGAGATTTATCAAATCTAAAATTCTTAAATGCATGTCTTACCTTCCTTACCATGTAGGCTTCTTCGGTGCTATCCATGGAGGAGGAGGAAGACGCTTCGTCATCGGAGGAGGAGGGGATTTCCATCTTCTTCTTCCCCTTGTTTGCTATCAAAGCTACTCCTCTTGAGGGTTGAATTCTAGGCTCTTCTTGTATTCCTTCAAGCCTAGATTCATGTAATTTCATAGTGGAGAAAAATTGATCTAGAGTACTTACCTCTAGATTCTTTGAAATGTAAAATGAGTCCACCATTGAACTCCACTTGGATGATTGGGGGAAAGCATCTATGGCCTTCATTATCATATCGCGATTGGAGAGCCTTTCTCCTACACTTGTTAGTCCATTTAAAATTTCTTTGAATCTAGAATGCAAAGAAGTTACCTTTTCTCCCTTTTCTAATTTAATGTTGGATAGTTGGGAGCGGAGGAGATCTCTCCTTGCTAGCTTTGCCTCAGATGTGCCTTCATGAAGCTCAATTAGCTTCTCCCACATCTCCTTGGCGCTTAGGCATTCTCCTATTCGGTTGATTTCTTGTTGGGGGAGCACATTGAAGAGATGATGCTTGGCTTTTGAATTTGCAAGGTGCTCTTCCCTTTGCCTTTTGGTCCACCTAGATTTTTCTATTGGCTTCCCCTCTTCATCCCTAGGCAAAACGAAACCGGATTCCATTGTAATCATAATATCAAAATCCGTTTCGAAAAATACCTCCATTCGCTTCTTCCACCAAGCGAATTCTCCTTCAAACTTCGAAGGATGGATGTTGGAGCCGGCCATTTCGAAAGTTTCTTGTTGTGGCGGTTAGTCCTCGACAAGCTTTCCTTGGCTCTGATACCACTTGTAGGGAATCGGTACGGCCGGCTAAAGGGGGGTGAATAGCCCTTTTCATTTGGATGCCGGTATTTGCTCATCTACAAAACTAATTAGCGCAAGCGGAAGACTAATAAAGACAAGCAAATAGAAATACGAGAAAACAATCGCTAACAAAGAATGTAACGTGGTTCACGGCTACGCTGCTAATCCACGATCCCGATTCATCCGAGGTGAATCACTCCTCCAAAGCCAATCACTATTGGTCTCTCCTTTGCACCAAGCTAGGTGGAGGTAACCTTTACAATCAAGATCACTCTTCTTACAATAAGAATGGAGTAAAAACAAGTAAGAAGAGTTTAGAGCTTGTGGGGCACTAGGAAGATCACTTGGAGCATAAGCATTAGCCTCTCAAAGGCTCACACCCTCTCTTTTTATAGAGAGGGTTGATTTCTTCCCGTTGGCCGCCACCAGTCGACTGCTGCCCTTGGTAGTCGACTGTCGTCACTACAACGGCCTCCGAACATGTCGAATCCCGACCGTTGTAGTCCAACGGAACTCTTGGCGATCGGTGATGGACCTCACCCGATCATTCGGCCTCGTATCGGCCCGATCGGCTATGAGCGATTCGTGCCGCGATATCCTCTGGCGGTCGGCTGCTGGGCATAAACCCATCGATCGGATACCGATCGAACCCACTCGACTCGGATCGATCATTGCCGCCATGACTTGGCGATCGGACTTAACATAAATTTGAGCTTTCGGCGGTCGGGTAAACCTTAACCCTTGCGGTCAAGTCTCCGACACTCAGCCATTCGGCCAAGTTCACCTAATGAGCTACTTACATTTCACTCATTCTCTCATCTCACTCGAAGTCCCTCGCCGAAGCTCTCTTCGTTCGCGGCCACGTCCCTCGGCAACATCAGGCGCACGGCTCTGCAATGCTCCTTCGCGTCTCTTGCCTCCGAAGTCTGCTTCCTTGGCTTCACTTCAAGTCATCTCGTCCGGCGGTCCCTCGGATGCTCTAAGCGCACGGCTTCCGCAAAGTCATCCTTCACCGACTCAAGGACCGAGGTTGTGAGGGTGAACCCGCCAAGGCTCCATGTGTGAATTACTAAGCCCTGCACGACTTCAACGCACAAATCAAATCAACATAACACACTAACTTAAACCCTTTGCCACACCATCAAAACCATATTACGGCAAGAGATTGCCCTAACACTCAAGACTTCTCACATGCACCAAGCGCACGGCTTCGCAATGCATTTCCCATGCCAAGCACCAAGCGCACGGCTTCGCAATGCTTTGGACTTCCACACCAAGCTCCATGCTTGGATTTTCCATGCCAACCCCATGTTGGACTTTCCCATGACAATCTCATGTCATGAGTTTTGTCTATCATCAAAATATCATCAAGGTACTGCTCGAGTCAAACTCGAGTCAACCTGGGCCGATTGCACCAATACTAGCCACCTCCATCAGCCTCACGCCTATCGGATCTCTCCAAGTCATCCATGACTTGTTCATCCATACGCTAGCCTTCAGATGCTTCCATCGGCTATGTCATGCTAAGTTGATCTATATCGCCAAGGTACATTGGACTTATGTTGCCAAGACTCTGCTTGGACTTTACACCGCCAACCATTAGACTTATACTGCCAAGACTTCACCCTTGGACTTTACGCCGCCAATATTCCTCTTGGACTTCTCAATTGCCAAATATCCATGACTTGGACTTTCACCGCCAAGACTATATCCTTGGACTTACGTGGCTAAGACTACACCCTTGGACTTCTCAATTGTCAAAACTCAAGCTTGGACTTTCCCTTGCCAACCCATGTTGGACTTTTCATGCCAAGACCCATGCTTGGACTTTTCCTTTGTCAAGACCCATGCTTAGACTTTCCTTGTCAACCCATGTTGGACTTTCCATGACAATGGTCAAACCATCGTCAAACATCAAGTATGACCTGGGTCGATTGCATCAGCAATCTCCCCAACACATGTCAGACATCAATGTCAAACATCAAAACACTACTCGAGTCAAACTCGAGTCTGGTCAATCATGACCTGGGCCGATTGCACCAACAGAATAGGTCTAGAGTTATTGTTCCTAGGTTTGTTCTTAGTTAGATCTGCATGCTTGGCACCTAAACAATAAAATCTATTATTTCTACTAGCATGTTTTTCATTAACAATTGCAAGAGTACTAAAAACATGCTTTTTAACCCTAGAACTAGAAGGTGCATTAAGATATACCTTAGGGTTTGATTTGGAAGCTCTCCCTACTTGTGTAGCTCCTTCTTGCCCTTTCTTCCTCCCTCTAGGGCATTGGATTCGGTAGTGTCCCCGTTGATTACACTTGAAGCACACAATGTGCTCTTTGCTTTTCCTAGCGAGGACTCCGACATCCTTTGACTTTTGGTTGAATTTTGGTGCTAAGCCAATTTTGGGCATTTGCTGTTGTAATGGTCGGCTTCCCTACACTCAAAGCATATAATGTGAGTTTTATTCTTAATTACAATGCTCGAGTTACCTAGGGAATTTTCTTCTTATTCTTCACTTCTCCCGGATGTAGACGCTTCTTCTTGTTCTTGCTCCGGGATGGAAGATCTCTCCTCCCCCTCAATGCTAGAGGTGGAGGTTTCCTCCAATTCATCCACATTCTCCGATGTTGATGGCAATTCTTCCTCGGCTTCCTTCTCTACTTGCGTCAGTTCGGGATTCTCGTGGAATTTGATCAACTTATTCCACAATTCCTTAGCGTCCCGATATTCACCTAGCTTGGACAAAATATCGTAAGGTATTAATTTAATTAACATTTTTGTTACCTTAATTGTTGTCTTGAATTGTTGCCTTTGCTCCTTGGTCCATCTAGATTTTTCAATTAGCTTCCCTTCTTCATCCCTAGACACTTCGAAACTATCTTTAATTATTAGCATCATATCGAAATCGGTTTCGAAATATACCTCCATCCTTTTCTACCACCATAAGAATTCTCCTTCGAATTTTGGTGGGTGGATGTTGATGTTGGCCATTTCATTGTTGTCGTGACGGTGAGTCCGATGACAACCTTCTCGCTCTGATACTACTTATTGGAGGATTGTGGCCCGACTAGAAGGGGGTTGAATAGCCTAAATCATGCTCGATGGGATTTGATTGCGTTCATCTCTACAATTCTTGTTAGCACAGCGGAAATATGAAATACAATACAAATATGAAGACAAAAACACAATCATACAAAATACGCAAGCGATATACGTGGTTCAAAACCTTAGGATTCCTACTCCATGGGGTGAGCTCAACGAGCTCTAGTGATGCACAGGACACTACTAAATCCCCTTCTCGACAACACCTCGAAGGTGAAGAAACCTCGTACAATGATTACAAAAGTAATACAAGGAAATACAAGTGAATACAAGACAATAAAAAAATAAGTAAAGAACACTTTACAACAATTATTTTGAACTCTTTGCTTATAGCTTACTTTGGTTTGCTCTTGAAGGTCTGAAATGCAGTAGCAATTCCCCTCCAAAATCTCCCCAAAAATTGCTGTGGAAATCTTCCCCAAGCTCCTCCTTTTATGCTTGTCTCAAGTTGATTCTGTATCTGACAGTCGACTGTCATAAGTCCCCAGTCGACTACTCCTATAGCCATTGTGAGACAACGACCTAATCCACGTTAGCATCCAACCAACATATACACTAACAATCGACTACCAATTATCATCAGTAGACTATCAGCCTCGTAGCCGACTGATCAGTCGGCTACCAAGCATTTTGTGCTCTCGACCAACACTGACATTCGACTGCTCCTTCATGGAAGTCGACTACCCAATGCTGGCAGTCGACTACCAAACATCGCATACGATCGAATGAATTACGTCACCACGATCGATGGGATATCACCGATCATTTGTTGTGGTAAAATCTCAAACACAAGTTGTTTGAGCATCTGATCGTTGGATAAAATCTCAAACAACATGTTTGAGCATCCGACACTTGACCTCAGTCACTTGGCCAAGTTCACCTCATCCATGAGGCTTAACCAAAGACACCCTTAGCCTAGACCTAAGCCTTCTAGCCACCTCTACTAGCTTCGCACCTATCGGATCCCTCCAAGTTGTCCATGACTTGTTCATCCATGCACGGATCCCTCTAAGTCATCCATGACTTGTTCATCCATACGCTAGCCTTCAGGTGCTTGCTTCGGCTATTGTCATGCTCTCGGTGTTTACACCGCCAAGATACATATGAACTTACGCTCCTAAGACTATTGCTTGGCCTTACGCCGCCAAACCACCCCTTGGACTTCTCAAATGCCAAATACCCATAACTTGGACTTTCACCGTCAATGCTACACACTTGGACTTCCCATTGCCAATGCCAATGCATGTTGGACTTTCACCGCCAAGGCTACACACTTGGACTTATGTGGCCAAGGCTACTTACTTGGACTTCCCTTGCCACTCCATGTTAGACTTCCAATGTCAAGCCCCATGCTTGGACTTTCACCGCCAAGGCTACACACTTGGACTTACGTGGCTAAGACTACACACTTAGTCTTCCCATGACAATCACATGTCATATGTTTTGTCTAACATCAAAATACTACTCGAGTTAAACTCAAGTCCGATCAATCGTGACCTGGGCAATGAGTTGCATCTCAGCTAATGAACCATCTAGGCTCCACATTGTTAATGCACTGGCCAAGCAGGCTAGCTCATCGGCCTTCTGATTATCTCCTTGTGGAATTTTGTGTAGAACCACCACCTGAAATTCAACCACCAACTTTTGATAGGCATTGATATAAAGACGGATTCGACCATCATTAGTGTCGAAAGATCCCTAGACCTGCTCTAGAACTAGCTGTGAGTCCGAATGCAAGATGACTCGGGAAGCCCAGACACGCCAAGCAGCGCGAAGGCTAGCCAATAAGGCTTCATATTCAGCTTCATTGTTCGAAGCACGAAAGTTGAGTTGTAAGGCTATCTGGATCATGTCTTCATGCAGGGATATCAATAACACTCCCACGATGCTTCCTTGTTTAGTGGTCGAGCCATCAACATATACTTTCCATATTTTATTCTTCTTAGGCCCCGGAGCTTCGGCTAAGAAATCTGTCAATACTTATCCTTTGATGGTTGTCCGAGGTTAGTACTGGATGTCATACTTGGAAAACTCAGTAGTCCACTTGATCAGGTGATCAGACACTTTAGGATTAGTCAATATCCTCCCCAGGCCACTATTGGTTAGAACCGTGATAGGATGAGATAAGAAGTAGGGGTGGAGTCTCCGAGCAGTTATGAGGAGGGCTAGAGTCAATTTCTCCAGAGCGGTGTATCGACTTTCGACTGCTTTCAACAAATGACTGATGAAGTAGATAGGGAGTTTCTTGCTTTCTTCTTGCCGAATCAAGACAAATTCCACAACTTCTTCTAATGCAATTAAATATAACTATAATCTATCTCTTATCATAGGTTTGGCTAGAGTGGGTATCTCAGATAGGTACTACTTTAGATCAATGAAGGCCCGCTCACACTCTTCATCCCATGAAAATCGAGTCGACTTACAAAGTATCTTGAAGAAAGTCAAACTCCGCTCGACCGACTTAGAGATGAATCGTGAGAGGGCGGTGACCCTTCCTAATAACCTTTGCACCTCCTTGGTATTCCGTGGTGAGGTCATATTTTGTAAGGCCTGGGCCTTCTTAGGATTAACCTCAATGCCTCTCTCGGTCAAAATGTAGCCGAGAAATCTGCCACTCTGGACATCGAACATACACTTGTTAGGGTTGAGCTAAATCCCAGATCGACGCAGGGTGTCAAAGGTTTATGTCATATCCCCAGTAACATCATCCGTCCGGGTGGACTTAATGAGGATGTCGTCCACGTACACCTCGATGTTTCAGCCAATCTGCGGCCGAAAGACTGTTAGTAATATATGAGAGATGTCCTAAGGCAATCGCCTTATGTATGAACCATTTATATGATAAATGAAGATTCACTATTTGAGTATACATGTTTCATGTATTTGATTGGATCTTAAACTCATTTACTGAATGTCCTCGATACGATTCACAGCATGAGAGAATTTGTGATTGGATCACAACTGGTGAGTATCTCTACATGTGTAATTGTGATGTATTGGAATTATCCCTAGTCAATGAATTGATGGAGTTAGACACCATCAATTCTGTCGAGACTAGCACGAGGTATACTCCTTGGTGTATCCAAGCAGCTGATTCTCACTGGCTGGAGACATTGTGATGTCCGGAGTTAATTGTGGATGCTAGTTATGGTAACTAGTTCATTGGAGTGACCAGCCGTAAGACTTCATATGGTTCTCTGCATATATAGATATGTCAATGAAGTTCTTACTGTGGCTTAAGTGCGATGTTCCTTTGACTTGCGGTATTCAAGTCATCTTGATCATGGAGACTTATGCTTTGACATCTTAAGCAAACATCTCTAAGGAGATGTGGACCCGGGATGATTGGGTATAAGTCGAAGTGATCGAAGGTATTTGAATAGCCTATAAAGGATTCACCACTCCTTGCGAGGAGATGTATACTCATGGCCTCTCGTCGGATTGTTACTAAAGTCTTTGGCCAAAGCATTACATGTTTAGAGTAAGGTACTCTTCGATACATGTGGAGTAACTAGAATCCGTAGGACGAGGAAATGATACTTGGGCTATGTGTGACGTAGTCAGCCTAGTGGGGACTGACACAATAGACCATGTCCTGAACCAAGTGGGTATAAGATGAGTGAAGGGAATGGGGCACGAATCATTCGAGTTGTTGAAGGGTTTCATAAATAGTTCTGGATCAACCGTTGATCTTTTCGGTTAATTGGGGATCATGATGTACTACTAGGTGCCACTCATGATCGTTCTATAATTAATGGTTAATTATAGACGGCCAATATAAACCAAAAACCTATTTGGTCACACGCACAACGAGCGTAATCCAAAGGATTTAAAACGAGCTTGAGAATGGGATTCTCAGACCGAGAGAAACTAGGTTTGGTTGGACCAAACATAAAGCGAGCATGAAATCGTTTCAGTCGCAATGGAAGCGTGGATGGGCCGAGTCTTATGAAGACGTAATGGATAAACCAAAATGGTTTGGTTCTAATCCAATGGAGGAGAATAAACCAAAGGGTTTGGTTTATTTTAAACGAATGAACCAAAAGTTGGTTCGGTTCGTTTTAACTTAAAATAAACCATCATGGTTTGGTTTATTTTAACTTATCTTAATGGAGCGGGTTAACGGGCCTAATGGTTATGATCCAATAACCATTAAGAGAATTAGTTCTCTATAAAAGAGGGCTTAATGGATAATTAAGCCCTAATCCAAAACCCTAATTAGAGTTGCCACCCAACCTAGTTGTGCCGCCCAACCTAGGTGTGCCGCCCAAGCTCCTTGGCCGCTTGTGCCGGCGTCTAGCTCCTTGCCGCCGACCAAGCTTCAGCCGGTGATCCTCCGGCGACCCTCCGGTGATCTTCCTAGGCCTCGGTGAAAAGGTGAGCACTTGGCTTCCTTGTTTTGGCCGGCGCCTACTCCTCCACCAAGCTGTCCAGTTTTCTGGACAGCTTCTTCTCCTCTCGTCGGAGCGTCGTTTGGACGACGGTTAGAGCTCCGACAGCGGATAACTTACCGGGGATTCGATCTCCGATAATCCTCTGAGGTGGAGGACGAAGGATTCGTCAATCGGTTGACGAATACCTCTCCGGAGAAGCGAGTTTTGAGGACTCGTTTTGGATCCGAATTTGGATTCGGATCGTGATCATCTCTCGATCACGTCGTCTTCAACACGAGGCTAGTAACCCATACGAAGACGAAGCTCGTGACTTAGCGAAGTCATCCCGAGGAACTCGGCGTGGATACGGATAGAGACGATTCTAGCGAGGATCGTTCCGGTTGATACCGTTCCCGCTACACGTCATACGAAAGGTATAACGTAGATAAATTTCCTTTTATTGCAAATTTAAATTTACGGTTATGTCTACACTTGTTGTAATATGCATGCGTGTGTTGTGTGTGTTGTAATAAATGTAGATTTATTATTTTTATTGCTTCCGATGTGTTCATGTTTGCGAAACATGATCGAACACACACACGCCGCGGTGCCGGAAACCCAACAGTGGTATCAGAGCCCAGGTTGTGTTTCGACATAATTGTAAAATGGTTTTGCGATAGTCATAATGTATTTCTGGAAATTTTCTAATTTTGGAAATTTAGAAGTATTTATGGAAATTTTTCAATTTTGGAAAGTCTAGAAGTATTTATGGAAATCTTCCACTTTTGGAAAGTTGGAAGTATTTATGAAAATTGATATTTTCCATAAATAAAATATTTGATTAGATTCTGGAAATTTATTTCCTAATTTAATCATGATTTGATTTGGGAAATCAAATCTTAAAATATTTTATTTCCATAAGTAGTTTTAATGATTTAGGAAATTGGTTTCCTAAATAGATTTTCCTTAATCAAATAATTCCATGAATAAAATATGTGATTAGATTTGGAAATTGGTTTCCTAATTTAATTATGATTTGATTTGGAGAATCAAATCTTAAACATATTTTATTTCCATAAATAGTTATGACATATAAGGAAATATATACATGACATAATTGTATGTCATGTAATTGCATTAGATGCATAACATTATGTCATGCGTGTCGTGACATGTAGATGTATGTCATGTATGTCATGCCATGTAGATAATAGTTATTTGCATGCAAAGAGGATGAGACATAAAAACCCTTAAACAATATTAAAGCCTACACCTTCCATTAATATGGTTAGAACCAGAGTTTCGTTTCTTGTTTGGGTTGTTGGACTCTCTCTCCGAACCATATGTTCAAACCATGGAATAGTTTAATACTAATATGGTAAGAGTCGAGGTCAATCGTTAGCTTTGGTTGTTGGACTCCTCAAGCTGGGCTAATTGGTTGAATGTGCTCTAACCATATTAAAACTATTTCCGATTAATGGGTTGGCTTTAACACGGCATCGGCTTGTTGGACTCTCTCCAAGGTCGATGTAAAGGGAGGTGAAGTTGGGTGCTATGCATATGATGCATACTTGTTAATGTGTTAACAACCCGATGTATGTGTGAACATTCAATTAGTTGATAGCACATTGTGATAGTTGCATATACGTGATATGCAATCGGTATAGTTGATACCTACCGTCGTAGTTATGAATGGCTTGTTGGACTCTCTCCAAGGTTGTTCATAACTATGATGGATATCGACCATTCGAGATGGACCTCGATCTCCCGAAGTGATTTTGGGGTTTTTGAAATTCAAAAAAATGAATGGGATTTATAAATGTATATTGATGCATTTTAAAAATCATCTTTCTCATATATGCTCGTTTTGTATTTCTAAAATTGATCATGTTGTCTTTTAATTTGCGTTCCATTTTGGATTCGAATAAATTGACTGGGCCAAACTTCTTGGACTGGCTTAGAAACTTGAGAATTGTTCTCAAGGTGAAAAGCATCCGTATGTCCTCGAAGCGCCTCTTCCCGCCCATCCTAGTGACGATGCAACTCCGGACCAATTGTTGGTCTATCAGAAACATGTGACTGATTCTGAACTGACAAGTTGCATCATGCTAGCCACGATGGAACCCAAGCTACGAGCATATGGATGCTCATATCGTAGTCCTTCATCTTTGTGAGTTGGTTGATGAGCAAGTGAGATTCGAAAGGTTCAAGTCTCAAAGCTCCTCTTCACCTCCGAGATGCTAGAAGGTTCATCGTAGTCGCTCAATATCTTTGAAGACTGTGGAGTCTTCTGAGAAGCATGAGCAGGGGATGGTGTTGTTAGTTGATTCCTCGAAGAAAGGTTCTAAGAGGGAGTCAAAGGAACAACAAAAGGGGAAGAAGAAAAAGGCTAAAAAGGCAGAACCAGCTCAAAAGGGCACTTGCCATTATTATGGCAAGTAGGGCCATTTGCGAAGAAAGTGCAAGATTTATCTTGAGTCCGTGAAGAAGGATAAGGCATCGGATGCCCCATCTTCTTCAGATATCTTCGTTATTGATTGTCATATTATTTCCTCAAACACTTGGGTATTGGATACTGGGTGTGGCTCACATATATGTAATGACATACATGGGCTAAGGAATAGAAGAAGACTCATCAAGGGAGAGTCAAATTTGCGTGTTGGGAATGGAGCAAAGGTTGCTGCAGTCGCCATTGGAACGCATTTGTTGAAACTCCCTACAAGACTTGTCTTAGAACTGGACAATTGCTTTTATGTTCCTTCGTTGATAAAGAACATCATTTCTATTTCTTGTTTAAATAGAAATGGATACCATTTGACTTTTAGTAACAATTGTTGTTACATAACTTTGAATGGAGTTCTTTATGGATCGAACATTAAGCAATGGTGTTTATACGTTGGACGTATCCAGTGACATTTGCAATATCGAAGCGAGCAACAAGTGTGCTCGAAAGGATAATCAAATAGACTCCTATATGTGGCATTGTCGTCTTGTCCATATAAGCAAGAAACGCATGTCCGAATTACACCGATGTGGAATTCTGGAATCATTTGAATTGGATTCATATGATACATGCGAATCATGCTTAAAAGGCAAGATGACTAAGTTACCTTTTACTGGAAAAGGTGAACGAGTGGGAGAGTTACTAGGTCTAATACATACTGATGTATGTGGACCTATGTCAACTCAAGCATTAGGAGGCTATAGCTACTTCATTACCTTCACCGATGATCACCCACGGTTTGGGTATGTGTTCTTGATGAAACACAAGTCTGAAGCCTTTGAAAGGTTCAAAGAATTCAGAAATGAAGTAGAGAAACAACATGACAAGAGTATTAAAATACTTCGATCGGATCGAGGTGGTGAATACTTAAGTCAAGAGTTTCTTGATTATCTAAGAGACAATGGTATATTGTCTCAATGGACTCTGCCCTATACACCACAGCATAATGGTGTATCTGAGAGGCGTAACCGGTAGAGCCGTCAAGTTGGGTTAGGCCCGTCGGGTTGACCTGCCCCGCCAAGTAATTTAAGCGGGTTGGGTTGAAATTTTATCAACCCGCCATTTTGGCGGGCCTAAACGAATCAACCCGCCCCGGTTGCGGGTTAGACGGGTTGGCCTGCGACGGGCTTGGGTTGGCCCGCGGGTTGAAAAATATCAAAAGAAGATAAAATTTATGAAAAAAAATTATTTAAGCTTTTTTTATCAATATTCTAATACTAACAAGTTCATAATCACAATCTTCTTCTATCACACATATAACTCGACACAAAGTGTAAGAGAAGTTCAAGAAAATAATAAAAAAACATTTGATTTAGGTACTCTAATAATTTTTTTATATACTCTAATTAGTTTATAATTATTTTGTCACTACTATTTATATTTCAATTAATATATAAAATGATGATATATCAGAGTCAACTAATTACAAATATCGAAAAATCTCAATTAAATCTTGGAGGAGCTAAAACTTGAATTTGTATACTATCAAGATTTGGATATTTTGGAGTGTTGAAAGAATAAAAAATATTGGTACCTAACATTATCGATTGATAATTGAGTCTTAATTACAAGATTTTAGTTGTTTCAAATGCATATTTTTTTTACCATGGTATTCTATCCTCCTTGTTGGTTATCACCTCAAGTCTTCACCACCTCAATAATTTTGGATTTTTTTATATTTTTTTGGCTCGCAGGTTGGCTCGCCTAATCCGTAACCCGCCTTGGGTTGGGTTCGAGATTTCTCAACCCGCCAAGATGGCGGGTTGGCCCGCCCCTCCTTGCTAAATGTTAGATTTGCGACCGATTAACCCGCCCCGCCATGGATCGGTCTGTTTGACAACTCTAATCACTACTATTCCAATCGATGTAGGAAATGATGACATATCAAAGTTAAATAATTACAAGAGCTAAAAAATCTCAATTGAATATCTATTTGGAGCAGTAAAAATTTAAATTTACATATTATCAAGTTTTGAATATTTTCGAGCATTGAAAGAATAAAAAATATCGGTACTCAACTTTATCGGTCAATCTCAATTATAAAATTTTAGTTACTTCAAATGTTTATTTTTTAAATCATGGTACCCCATCTACTTTACCGATCATCGTCTCAAACTCTCAACACCTTAGTAATTTTAGATATAGTTTTTTAATTTTGTGGCCCGCGGGTTGGCCCGCCTAACCCGCAACCCGCCTTGGGTTGGGTTGGGTTGGAGATTTCTCAACCCGCCGAGATGTCGGGTCGGCCCGCCCCTCTCCGCTAAATATTGAGTTAACGACAGGTTAGCCCGCCCCGCCGTGGGTCGGCCCGTTTGACAGCTCTAGTAACCGGACCTTGTTGGACATGGTCAGGTCAATGATGAATCATGCAACTCTTCCCAAATCCTTTTGGGGCTATGCACTTCAGACAGCTGTTTACTTGTTAAACAGAATGCCTACCAAGGTAGTCTCAACTACTCCATATGAGATATGGAATAGTAAGAAACCTCATGTATCTTACTTGAAGATATGGGGTTGTCCTGCTTATGTGAAGCAGACTGTATCAGATAAATTGGATGCTAAGTCTGATAAATGTCTATTTATTGGATACCCTAAGGAAACAAGGGGTTACCAATTCTATCATCCTGTGGAACAAAAGGTGTTTGTTTCAAGGCATGCTGTGTTTCTAGAGAAAGAGTTTCTCTTGCAAGAAAGCAGTGGGAGTGTCGTCGAGCTTGAGGAGGCTCGAGACTCAAATAGACATTGATGAGATACGGTGAAGCCTGTGGTAAATGACTCATAGTGATGAGCAATCAATTTGGACCTATTGTAACACCACATCTTCGTAGATCTGGTAGAACACGCAATATTCCTGAGAGATATGGATTTCTCGTAAGCGAATCGAACGACGTGTTACTCATTGATGATGAGGAGCCTACCAGTTATGAAGAAGTGCTGACAAGTTCATAAAGGGATAAGTGGCTTGGTGCCATGAAGTCGGAAATGGATTCCATGTATGAAAACCAAGTTTGGAACTTGGTTGACCCACCTGAAGGGATAAAGCCTATAGGGTGCAAGTGGGTTTTCAAGAAGAAAACCGACATGGATGGTAATGTGATTACCTATAAGGCTAGATTGGTGGCGAAAGGATATCGTCAAAAACAAGGTGTTGATTATGACGAAACCTATTCGCCTGTAGCTATGCTTAAATCCATTCGGATGCTCCTGGCCATAGCGGCTCATTATGATTATGATATATGGCAGATGGATGTGAAAACGGCTTTCCTTAATAGAAACCTGCTCGAGGACGTGTATATGATACAGCCTGAGGGTTTCACATCGGTTGATAAAACCAAGGTATGCAAATTGCGACGGTCCATTTATGAATTGAAGCAAGCATCCAGGAGCTGGAATATCCGTTTTGATGAGACCATCAAAAAGTTTGATTTCTCACAAAATCCAGACGAACCTTGTGTGTACAAGAAGGTTAGTGGGAGTGCAGTCGTGTTCCTAGTATTGTATGTTGATGACATATTACTTATAGGAAACGATGTGTCAATCTTACAGTCAGTTAAGGTTTGGTTATCCAAGACATTCTCCATGAAAGACCTGGGAGAAGCAACCTACATCCTCGGGATTAAGATCTATAGAGATAGATCGAAACGGTTGCTTGGTCTTTCGCAGTCTCGTATATAGACCGAGTGCAAAGAGGTTTAGCATGTCGAATCCAAGAAAGGTTTCCTACCCATCAGGCATGGGGTACACCTTTCGAAGTCTATGTGTCCGCGCACAGAAGACGAGAGGATTTGCATGAGTAAGATTCCCTATGCATCCGCAATAGGATCTATCATGTATGCTATGTTATGTATGAGGCCCGATGTATCGTATGCTCTGAGTGTCACGAGCAGATACCAGTCCGATCCAGGAATGGATCATTGGGTGGCTGTTAAGACGATCCTTAAGTACTTGAGAAGAACTAAGGATGTGTTCCTAATATATGGAGAAGGGGACATGGTGATACGCGGGTATACGGATGCCAGCTTCCAGACATACAAGGATGATTCCAGGTCTCAGTCTGGGTATGTATTCACCTAGAATGGAGGCGCAATAAATTGGAAAGGTTCCAAGCTTGACACTATAGCGGATTCTGCCACTAAGGCAGAATACGTTGCAGCTTTGGAAGCAGCAAAGGAAGCGGTTTGGATCAAGTAGTTCATCTATGAACTTGATGTGGTCTCATCAATGATCCAAACATGTGCTTCACCGCTATCATCTTATCAGAGAGATCATCAGTAGGAACGAAATACAAATCGAGAAAATTCCCACTGAAAGGAACTTAGCGGATCCTTTGACTAAAGAATTACCTCAAAATAAGTTTGAGGGTCATGTTAGAGCTTATGGTATTGGATACCGTAGCGATTGGCATTAGGCCAAGTGAGAGTCTGTTAGTCATATATGAGAGATGTCCTAAGGCAATCGCCTTAT
Organism: Wurfbainia villosa; assembly: GCA_025175895.1. Taxonomy (NCBI): domain Eukaryota; kingdom Viridiplantae; phylum Streptophyta; class Magnoliopsida; order Zingiberales; family Zingiberaceae; genus Wurfbainia; species Wurfbainia villosa. The sequence continues at coordinate 17,984,309 of CM046004.1, read as the reverse complement.
GTATGAACCATTTATATGATAAATGAAGATTCACTATTTGAGTATACATGTTTCATGTATTTGATTGGATCTTAAACTCATTTACTGAATGTCCTCGATACGATTCACAGCATGAGAGAATTTGTGATTGGATCACAACTGGTGAGTATCTCTACATGTGTAATTGTGATGTATTGGAATTATCCCTAGTCAATGAATTGATGGAGTTGGACACCATCAATTCTGTCGAGACTAGCACGAGGTATACTCTTTGGTGTATCCAAGCAGCTGATTCTCACTGGCTGGAGACATTGTAATGTCCGGAGTTAATCGTGGATGCTAGTTATGGTAACTAGTTCATTGGAGTGACCAGCCGTAAGACTTCATATGGTTCTCTGCATATATAGATATGTCAATGAAGTTCTTACTGTGGCTTAAGTGCGATGTTCCTTTGACTTGCGGTATTCAAGTCATCTTGATCATGGAGACTTATGCTTTGACATCTTAAGCAAACATCTCTAAGGAGATGTGGACCCGGGATGATTGGGTATAAGTCGAAGTGATCGAAGGTGTTTGAATAGCTTATAAAGGATTCACCACTCCTTGCGAGGAGATGTATACCCATGGCCTCTCGTCGGATTGTTACTAAAGTCTTTGGCCAAAGCATTACATGTTTAGAGTAAGGTACTCTTCGATACATGTGGAGTAACTAGAATCCGTAGGATGAGGAAATGATACTTGGGCTAGGTGTGACGTAGTCAGCCTAGTGGGGACTGACACAATAGACCATGTCCTGAACCAAGTGGGTATAAGATGAGTGAAGGGAATGGGGCACGAATCATTCGAGTCAAGGGTTTCAGAAATAGTTCTGGATCAACCGTTGATCTTTTCGGTTAATTGGGGATCATGATGTACTACTAGGTGCCACTCATGATCGTTCTATAATTAATGGTTAATTATAGACGACCAACATAAACCGAAAACCTATTTGGTCACACGCACAACGAGCGTAATTCAAAGGATTTAAAACGAGCTTGAGAATGGGATTCTCAGACCGAGAGAAACTAGGTTTGGTTGGACCAAACATAAAGCGAGCATGAAATCGTTTCAGTCGCAATGGAAGCGTGGATGGGCCGAGTCTTATGAAGACGTAATGGATAAACCAAAATGGTTTGGTTCTAATCCAATGGAGGAGAATAAACCAAAGGGTTTGGTTTATTTTAAACGAATGAACCAAAAGTTGGTTCGGTTCGTTTTAACTTAAAATAAACCATCATGGTTTGGTTTATTTTAACTTATCTTAATGGAGCGGGTTAACGGGCCTAATGGTTATGATCCAATAACCATTAAGAGAATTAGTTCTCTATAAAAGAGGGCTTAATGGATAATTAAGCCCTAATCCAAAAACCCTAGTTGGAGTTGCCGCCCAACCTAGTTGTGCCGCCCAACCTAGGTGTGCCGCCCAAGCTCCTTGGCTGCCCAGCCCCTTGTGCCGGCGTCCAGCTCCTTGCCGGCGACCAAGCTTCAGCCGGTGATCCTCCGGAGACCCTCTGGTGATCTTCCTAGGCCTCGGTGAAAAGGTGAGCACTTGACTTCCTTGTTTTGGCCGGCGCCTACTCCTCCACCAAGCTGTCCAGTTTTCTGGACAGCTTCTTCTCCTCTCGTCGGAGCGTCGTTTGGACGACGATTAGAGCTCCGACAGCGGATAACTTACTTGGGATTCGATCTCCGGTAATCCTCTGAGGTGGAGGACGAAGGATTCGTCAATCGGTTGACGAATACCTCTCCGGAGAAGCGAGTTTTGAGGACTCGTTTTGGATCCGAATTTGGATTCGGATCGTGATCATCTCTCGATCACGTCGTCTTCAACACGAGGCTAGTAACCCGTACGAAGACGAAGCTCGTGGCTTAGCGAAGTCATCCCGAGGAACTCGGCGTGGATACGGATAGAGACGATTCTAGCGAGGATCGTTCCGGTTGATGCCGTTCCCGCTACACGTCATACGAAAGGTATAACGTAGATAAATTTCCTTTTATTGCAAATTTAAATTTACGATTATGTCTACACTTGTTGTAATATGCATGCGTGTGTTGTGTGTGTTGTAATAAATGTAGATTTATTATTTTTATTGCTTCCGCTGTGTTCATGTTTGCGAAACATGATCGAACACACACACGCCGCGGTGCCGGAAACCCAACAAAGACTTTGTCCATTAGTCTTTGATAAGTGGTGTCGATGTTTTTTAGTTTGAATGGCATAACTTGATAACAAAAAGTGCCCTCTGCAGTGACAAAGATGACTTTCTCCTTATCTTCCCGAGCCAAGGGGATTTGATGACATCCCTAATAGGCATCCACAATGCAAATAAGTTCGCACCTTGCAGTCGAGTCAACCAATTAAACTATCCGAGACAAGGGGTAACAATCTTTGGGACACGCTTTATTAAGATTGTGAAAATCTACACACACCCTCCACTTGCCTCCCGATTTAAGCACTAACTCTACATTAGAAAGCCACGAAGGGAACTGGACCTCCCGGATGTACCCTGCCTGTAGCAGCTTCTATACTTCAACTTGTATGATCTGATCTTTTTCCAGACTGAAGTGTCTTTTTTTTTGTTTCACCGATTGAGATCCAAGTAAAATGTTTAACTGATGTTCTATCATGGCTCGAGAGATTCTTTTGTTATGATCCTCGGGCTAGGCGAAAATATCTCGGTTGTCCAAGAGACAGCTAATCACTTTTTGCTTTAACTCGAGCGGTAAATCGACTATAATTCAGATAGTTCTACCGGGCTGATCAGGCCAAACCTGTATTGCTTCCTCTTCACCCAAGGGATCTTCTCATAGGGTGTAGATCTCTGCGAGCTCCATCCGTCGGTTCTTCTTGGAACCCGTTCGGACTTCCTCTACATAGCACTTCCTGACTGCCTTCGGATCTCCCACAGCCTCTCCGACTTGGTTATTTACCGAGAACTTGATCTTTTGATGATAGGTGGATACGACAACTTCAAACGAGTGCAAGACTTGTCTTCCCAAAATAACATTGTAAGCTAAAGCAGCATCTACCACTGTAAAAGTGGTAATTCTGGTCCGACGGAGGGACTCCTCTCTGAGAGATAAGGGCAGGTCAATTCGATTGAGCGGCGACACTTCATGCCTCAAAAAATGAAAAAGGGCAATGTTCATCAGCTGAAGCTTGGCTGGATCCAGCTGCATATGAACAAAAGCCTCTTTAAACAAAATGTTTACCGAGCTACCTATATGCACAAATATTCGAGCCACATTATAGTTAGCTATGGTGGCCCGAACCACCAGAGCATTGTCATGGGGAACGGAGAGTCCTCATAGGTCTTCGGTGCTGAAGCTTATTGAAGGTCCTTCGGCTCATCCTCTACTGGTACCCACTTCCATATTCTCTAGTTGTCTTCCATGGACCTTCCTGGCTCAATTGGAATCTCCATCAGTTGCTCCTCCTGCAATCATGTTAATAGTACCTCAGTGTGGAGCATTGAGTGTGTCTCGCTGAGAATCCCTGTGGGGAGCTCGCTACCTCGGGGAGAACTCGAGGGCTCTTCGTGGTATCTTAGCCCGTCTATCGAATTCATCAAGCCAGGATCACCGGGCTTGTCTCAGGGGGACGTGTCGAGCATTGATCCTTGGCTCTTGCCTTGCTTCGAGCTGTAGTAATCCAAGTTGAGTTTCTATACTCCTCTGGTGCTACCACACTACTTATCTGATCTCATAAGCCAAACTATGACACTCTTGGGTGGAATGGTTGTACACTTGATGGAAAGCACAAAATTAGCGGGATTGACTAGGCACAGCTGGCGATCGAGCGATCTCTTGAATAGTTTGGATAACCTTATCCCTGGCTGGATGAGGCACGTAAGCATGGGGAGCTCGAGGAGGTCAAGAAAGAGTAGGGAAAGGAGCCTTCTTATTCGGTTGTGGCGGATGAGGTTTGTTTGGGTCTCCTGCAGCTTTGTGTTCATCTGTAGCTCTCTCAACTTCATCTCGCCCCATCCAGGCTTCGAAATCAGTAGGAGGCTTTTTCATCAGGGACTTAGAGAAATCCCCTCGTATTAATCCTTGAGAGAAGGCATTGACCACGGTCTCGGGCGAGACATAGGAAACATCCATAGCCACCCGATTGAAGCGATGTATGTACTCCCTCAAGGACTCCTGGCTTCTCTACTTTATAGACAAAAGATACTAGGAAGTTTTCTGATACCTCTTGTTGCTAGCGAAATATTGCAAAAAGAGAGCACATAGGTCCATGAAGGAATGAATGGATCCCTGGGGAAGTTGGTCGAACTATCTTTGTGCGGATCAAATCAGAGTGATAGAGAAAACTTTGCACTTCACCCCGTTGGAATAGTTGTGCAGCAGAGCGACTTTCTCAAACCAACCCAAATGTTCTTCAAGATCTGAGGAGCCATTATATTCTCCGATTGATAGTAACTTGAAATGTATGGTTTGCTTCTTGGCTATAGTATCAAAAGAAAACAGAGTACCTCAGCAAGTCGTCGGAGCTTTCCCCTTTTTGGGGTCTCGGTCGAGCGATTTGTGGGAGAGAGCCTCTTTGGACGACCCCTGCAAAGATGTCGTTGAAGAAGACTCGGTCGGTAGCGATATTATCGGAACTGCTCTTGGAGGAGTGGAAGTCGGAGGAGTTGGTGCTGATGCAGGTGCCTGAGCTGGGCTTGGAGATAGGCACCGGAGCAAGGTCTCAAGAAAAATGCTCCCGCAAAACTCCTTCCATGATTGTTTTGACTAAGGCAATGATATTTTCTCTCATCATGATTTCTTCAGTGGATCTTTGATTTCCAAAATTCTCTCTGTGGTCCCTCATCTGCGTCTCAGTAAAATCAATGTTTCCCATATACGGCGTCAGTTATGTTGGGGTTGAGGCACTGAGATGAGGGGTTTCACGACAACAAAGATGATTCAACGTCAGCTAAATCGGATGATGTCTGCTGACTCAGATGGATTGATGACTTGTCTCAGATGAGGACTGCTGGCTTGTCTCGGATGGAGACTGTTGACTCGTCTCGATTGAGGGATGCTGACTTGTCTTGGATGGAGACTGCTGACTCATCTCGGTTTAGGATTGCTGACTTGTCTTGGATGGAGACTGTTGACTCATCTAGGTTGATAGAAACCTTTTACCGAGAAAGGTCATCGAAACAACAAGAGAGAGAAGTCTGAGAAGTAAACACAGTTAAGGAGAGTGCCGAGAGAGATCTCGGTCATGCCCCTCCGACGCTCAAGTCAGGGTTTGTGAAGGAAGAAGGAATGCCAATGAATGCAAGAAGAGGAGTGGAGAGTTCGAACCTCTTAGATCTCTTTATGTTACCTTTATATAAGCATGCAATCCATACGGAGTTGTACAGGAGGTGCGGGAGGCATGAGTTCTTTAAGATGGTAACCTGTCATGTCCATGAATGATAAGTGTTGGGAATCCTATGCGATAAACAATAAAATCGCAGCGGAAAAAGGATCTCTTGAGCGATCCATGCAAACGAAAACTCATACAAAGTCTAGATCAAAAGCCCTATCCTATAGGGTATACCTTTGATGTGTGACCTTTGTCTATCTCACTCATCCACGGTTCGTCGGATCTCTTGCACATTCAAGCGTACATGCCTCTATGATATCCACACGAACACTCTTTTGGAGAAAGGTTGTGCTAGCAACACCACAAAAGAGAGCTAGGCCAAGAAAGGATTTCGGCCAAGAAGAAAAAGAAGGGGAAAACAAAGGCAATATCCACTGGCCCTCTTCATGATCCAAAGCCCCCTTTTTATATTCATCCCATGAATATGAAAGGTTTCATCCAACCCTTGGTTTTCTCTCTTCAATGCATGATTAATCCATATTAATCATGCATGAAAAGAGGTTTCATCCAACTCTTGGTTTTCCCTCTTCAATGCATAATTAATCCATATTAGTCATGCATGATGAATTCATACCATTCAAATTGATTTGAGTCCAACTCATTTCGGTCATTTAATTTGAGTCTAACTCAAATTCAACCCTTTCAATGCCTAATGGTTCATTTAGTCAAACTAAAATGAATTCCATCTCCAAAACAACATGTTCTTTGTGTATGACCCTATAGGTTTTCGTAACGTTGACAATGTCTCTAAACCACTTTAGACACATAAGCAATGAGCGGCATCTAGCAATGCATCATTGCTACCCAAGTTACAAAAATGTCAAGATCCGACAAAATATTTCAGTGGCTATTATCTTGTATGACCTTGTCCTTCTATCCTCGATATCTAGATTGATCAATGAGGCATAGACAATGTCATCCTCTTATCAATCTTTGTGTTTCTTGATCCCCAAGTAGACTCACTCAAACAAATGAGCTCAATATCTCATATTGACTCATTTGAGCATGGTCATACATTTCGTGGTCCTACTCTATCAAGAGGCCTCAAGATATCACTCCCATCATATGGAGGGATATATCCCATCTACATCACTCACATTCCTCCACATAATTTATTACATATCTAGTGATCACCTTTATAGTCCACCTTGTTACGGGTGACGTTTGATGATACCAAAGTACATCTCCTTATGTAGAGAACCGTAGTGATTTCAGGTCTAAGGACTATTCATACTAATAGTCACATGAGAAAGTTTATGATACTTATATAACGATCCATGAAACTTTTTCATGACGGGTCAATTCAGTGCATAGTCTCTAATATGTACCCATATGTTAACTTGATATCACATATTCATGACCTATGAAATCAAATCATCAATTGACCTATATGCTAGTCTCAATGCATTAATATTGCCCTTGTATATTAATACTTGACTAGGAATATTTAAGAATAGTGTCCTCCACAGTTTCTCACAATCAATTCTACCAATTAATATGCTATAGATAAGAACCTACTTTCTAGGGTATTATTATATTTATTCAGCTAGCACAAGCATGAAGTAAATATAATAACCAAACTTTGTCTTTATTAATGAAGTATGATACATATGATCCCTAATCAATCATCTCATAATTGACACTAAGGACTGACACTAACAAGAAGACATTACCTCAATAAGTATGGCAGTGCATAAGGGCTTAATTAATGCAACTCGCATAGTTGATAGGAGATAGGGCTACATTAATGTGGCAAATATGTCCCCTCAACATAGGCATGGAGAGATGTCTACTTGTCCTTATGGTACACTTACCACATGGAGCCTTCTTTAGTATCTTAAGTTTGATGATTGGGACACACATCGATTAGGGCCAGGATGTCAGTCAAAATTTGTCTGTCGAAATGTGTAAAGACATCTATTGAGACATGCATGTGCCGAGATATGAACTTATCGAGATATAGATTTTTTGATATATGAATCTACCGAGACATGGATTTGTCGAAGCATGAATCTACTGAAATATAAACTTTTATAGGCCGACACTCAGAGTATTACGTCGGCATCAATTGAAGGATAAGGAAGAAGAGCATCGATAATTATGACGTCCACTCATAATTTATGATAGTGGGTCGCGTGGACGCGTACGAAGGACTCAACTAGTCGATCTGGGCCAAGTTAACCTTTCTCTCAATTATGCATCTAGTCCATCACTGTGCAAACAAATTAAGCATTATTCAAAAGATATCTAGATGGATGACAAAGTCAAACTTCCTTGCCATCGGCCCTTTACTTTTAAACGCTTTGGCAAGGAAATGGGTGGTTAAGAACAAGTAGGTCTTGGAAACTATGGCTATGGAGGACGTTGATGTGACTTTGGAGGTCTCAAGTCAAACGCACCATCTCTGCTTGCATCGTCTCAAGACATTTCATCCTCTTTCTCGGTGTTGTTTTCTTCTCCTCGTCTTCCACAGCTCGCTCACTTTCAAGCATAACTAGCTTGTTGCTCCTGCTCTCACTTTCAAAGCATACGGGCGCTGCCAATTTTGTCCAAGCTAGCTCCGACCATTTGCATCGCCAAAGCGTTGACGAGATTACACGGGAGAGGCAGTTTGAGAAATTTTCAACATGCTCTAGATTTTATCTTTTTCAAAATACCTACTAAAATTTTTTTATTTACAGAAATATCTTATAGGCTTCCCTTTCTCCTCACAAAATACACACCCTCTGCATTATGATCGCTCATCCTTTTTTCCCTCTTCTTATTCACTCGCTTCTTTTTATCAATAAAAACCACTTTTATTTTTTTTTACCAAGAGGAGAGATGTTCCAAAAATAAGGAAATATTAGTCGGTAATACTAAAATTTTGACGGTATCTTTTAGAAAAATCCAGCAAAAAGTTTGGAAACATTTTAACAATTACGTATTCATATTGTCTATTCTAGTTGACAAGTCAAAATAAATTTTATTTTATTCGGGACGAAAATAATATTTTTTTAATTGACTTTGCGGTTTGAATTTTCGATCCAACTAATTCGGAAGATGATCAATTCAACTCCATCAGTATCGAATGAGATGCTAAATAATTTATAGTCAATGATACGGCGAGGAAAATTCGTTTTACTCCCTTTCGACGCGACGAAGGCACGAAGGGAGTTTTTGGAGGGTTCTCACATGCCGCAACAGTAAGAATGGATGTAGAAGACGAAGTCAAGAAACGCAAAACCACCCCAACAGACAGCGAAAACTAGAACACAAGATATAACGTGGTTCAGAATGAGTATTCCTACTCCACGGAGGTGAGCTCTCTCACCGGGGATAATGTCCAAGCACTTTCCACTATGAATGCCCTCCTTTACGGAAAGGGAACTTCCCGAGGCGGAGGAGAAAACCTCTTACAGTTGGGTTACAAATACAAGAAAGAGTACGTGCGACGCAATAGTCAGGGTCGCTGCTCTTCTTCTCCGGCGAAGTTACGACAGCTCTCCTCTTTCTCTTGCGTCTTTGTTTCGCGTCCGATGGAATGATTGCGGATCCTCTTCTTTTCTCCTCTCTTTGCCTTTTATCCTCCTCCTCTGATCCATCACTATCTCGCGGGTTGTCCTCATCGTACACGTGGCCACCATGTCTACCTGGAGAATAATTCTGTTACAGGTACGAGGGGCGAAGGCTCCTCGGAATCTTCTGTGGGGACCTCTCTTTCTGTTACATATCACTCCCTCATTCGTATTCCAGGAAACTAGGTTAGCCCGTCCCCCTCAACCATCTACTTCTGGTAAAACTAACGTAGGTCTCCAGCTCACGGATAGTATAGCCTTAAGGCTCATTTGGCCGAACTGATTCTCATCCGCCCCGTTTGTCTTTAGGCTTATTTGACCGAACCGATTCTCATCCACCTCGTCGGTCTTTAGGCTTATTTGGTCGAACCGATTCTTATCCGCACCGTCTGTCTTTAGGCTTATGTGACCGAACCAATTCTTATCCGCCCCGTCTGTCTTTAGGCTTATGTGACCGAACCGATTCTTATCTTCCCCGTCTATCTTTAGGCTTATATGACCGAACCGATTCTTATCCGCCCCATGGGCCTTCTAGGCTTATTTGGCAAAACCGATTCTCATCCGCCCCGTCGGCCTATTTCCCAACGAAGTACCCTCGCTACATTTCCCGTACCAATTATTTCAGGCACTTGCGCCCGACCCGTTCCTCTCTTTTCCTTCCACTGAACCCTCTAATTGGTTCGGGTAGCACCTTGCCTATGAACTCTTCATAAAGAAGAGGTAATGGCGGTATCATTAGTCAACTCCAAAAATTAGTCAAGCGAAGTTATAAGCTTGACTTTCCCACTATATAAGGTTCCTACTCCCTCCTTGGCCTTACTAATTCAAATTTACTCCTCCCTTAAAGCTTTACAGTATATACTTGAGGCGGCCTAATGGGCCCATGGGCCCCGCTCCTCTTTTTTCTCCTGTAATTGAACCGTCACGAAAAACCCTATATAAACCTCCATCTTTTCCTTTTAGGTATTACTTAGCGTGTCCATCAATCCTGTCCCTTTCACTTCTTCTCTCCTGCGACTTTCACCGGCGACATTCCAGCAACCCAACCCTCTCCTTCTTATACATTCTTCTTCCCAACCTCCAAGTAAGTGTTCTGTCCTGCTTTATACCTATGGCCCCTAAAATCATCCCTTCCCCTGTGTGGTATGAGCATACCATAACCTAACTAGACCGCGACCACTATTTCTGTAATCTTAAGGACAGGTTTATAGACCCCTCCTTAAAATGCTGCTTTACGATCAAAATGCATCGACCAAACCGTTTTCCTCCTGGTCTGACTTGCTTCTTCTCTGAACAGTTTCTTAACGGCCTATCCTTACCAGCACCGGCTATCTATTTAGACCTTTTAGACTTCTATGGGTTACCCCTGAACCAATTCACCCCCAACTCTTTTCGAATTCTGTCGGGAGCACATATAGTGCTTCAACACCTAAACCTCTCCCTAACCCCTGAAATATTCCATTGCTTCTTTCAATTGAAATCTTCTAAGGCAGGTCTCTTTTATCTATCTAGCTGCCCAGACTGCCAATTCTTAGTGAATCTGCCTACATCCCATAAAAGATAGGAAGAATTATACTTTTTTGTACAACTTCCGTCATCTTTACCTTATTCCGATACCTAGAAGGTAGACCTTCCCGAGTTGCCTTCCTTCCGGGAAATGAGGATCAAATGCCCTTTCCCGGAGGTTTATAGAATATTAGGAGAGTCACACTACTATTCGAATCATCTACTAAAGACTCCCCTTTTAAGACACTTTGGACTATCCCCCCTTCCTTCGATGACCTCGATTGTTGTAGGTAGGATGACACTTACCTTACAATATAATTTTCTTCCTGTGTTATCTGTCTTTCTTACCAATACATTTTGCAGATAACCTAATGCAGGAAGCTTTAGTAGAAGGAGAGGCGATTGAGGCTGCTAAGAAGAAAAAGGCCTCCACCAAGAGAGGTAAATCAGTAGCAGCTCCTTCGTCCCCTCGAAAGAAACTGCGGCTAGCTAAGAAAGGAGCCCTGAGTTCCTCTGCTCTTCCCCCTCCTTCTGCCGGTCAACCTAGTTCACAATCTCTGACTATCTATGAACCGAGAAAAAGGGGCACTACCCTATCCGTCCCGTCTTCATCTCCCCAAGGGGGGGACTCTCCTTCTTATTCTCCCAATTCATCCCCTTCTGCACATAACTCGCCTCTACCTTCCCACACCGAGTCCCTCTCTGCTCCTATCCCTGCCGACACACTTGCTTCTCCTACCCCTCTTCGGCGCGTTGGACCCACACTTCCCTCTGAAGGAGAGGATCTTCCCCTTCCCATTCCTCCGAGGGCCACATTGGGGTCCTTGTTGAAGATTCATCATCCCTCGGAGGTGAAATTTTTCAATCAATCGGGCGTACAAGGCCCTTGTGAAAAAGTGAGCAAACTGCTGGCCGAGATATTTGCTATTTCTTTCTCATCTTTACTATACATCTCTATGTGCCGGCATACACTGGCGTTGCTTTCCTTCTTCCAGGCCTCATCCCAGCACCACAACATGGTAGTCCGGTGGCTCGATCCAATCCGGCGTGGGGACTATTACTGCCGCTATAAGCGCATGAAAGAGCTCTCGTTTGCGATTAAGCGGCGAGGCGAGAAGAAGCGGACCTGAGGGGCCAATGTGAAGATGCAATGATACAATTGGCCCTGGTCCAAAGCGAGAAGGAGGAACTGCAACGAAAGAATGAGGAACTCGAACGGCAAGTTTTCCTCCAATCTAGTGAACTGCAACAAGTGGACGTCTTGGCCCGTGAACTGAAGGAATATAAAGGGCACCTTGGGGACGCCATGATCAAAGCTGTTGACTCCTCGACTACAATTCTACAGCTTCAGCAAGAACGCTACAGGCTTCAACTGGAGCGTCAAGCCTGGGAAGCTACCAAGAAATCCTGTATAGAAAAATGTCAGGAGCTTTCCTCCATGGTGGCGGCTCTTCCTCAAGTCTTATCCCCGGTGGCTCGGCAACAGTCCACGCTTCACAAAGAGTACTCTGAGGCCCTTTCAACTCTAGGACGGTAAGCCATACAAGCAGCCATCGAAAAAGATGCCTTGGCGGTCAAATTGGCGGAAAGTTGAGCCCAGTTGGCCAAATGTCAAGATCAGCTGAAGGAGCAAGAAGCCGATCTTAAGGGGCGATACGTCAAGAAGGGGGTAGATCTATTCATATTAGGTTTTGAGGGGTCTTCGGCTCAAAATGCCGAACGAGGATACCCGCCCCCTGGTACGGACACTAGCTAAAATCCTGTAGACGCCCTAGCCAAGTGTCCTCCTGAACTATTTGAATTGTAACTTCTAATGTTCCGCTTCTTGTAATGACTTTTTACTTATCAATGAAGAACAATTATGTTAACCATAACTTTTATTATCATCCCTGTATGTCTTCTTGCGGGTCGGAAATTCTGGACCAACTTCAATCTTTCCTCTTTTTATACTATCATTCCTTTTCTTGTGTCGTACGGCACCATCATCGAGTTGGTTCGGGGACTTACTTGGAATGTCTCGAATGACATTATTCATATCCGACCCAATTTTGGTTCGGCCAACAATTTAAATAACTTTCGCCTGTTGATCTTCCTTATCCCTCTTACTGCTTCGGAAACGATATCAGTCTCTTCATCTTCTTCTCCTTCCAAAGAACTTCTGTCGTCGCTTTCCTTCCACTATAAATCATTACCCTCCATGTCTTCGTCCCTCTATCTCACTCTCATGGCTTCAGCGGGGCACCCCATCGAGATTTCTTCAGAATCAGAATCTTTTGAGCTACAAGACTGGGTTTCTGAAGACATTGAAGATTCGGAGACCCGCTCAACCGTCACCTCAGCCTTCCACCCCCTTCCTTTTCCACCTCCCATTCCAGCTCCAACCCCTCCTACAGGGAGGTCCTTTTGTGCACCATTTCTCTCGTTCCGCAATAGGGTGTGGAATCCTCCCTTCACATGGGAGTACACAGTAAGAGACCCCCGTGCTGCTGTCAAACTTCCCCCACTTCCACCGGCGCTGGCCTTCCTCCCAGTCTCCCCCGCGAGGATTCGTTCACCTCCTTTGGATGAAGGTCCATCAGGGCTACCTCCGGCTCAAGACGAGCGCTATAGGGTTATCCTGGCATCTTCCCCACCCCAAGAACCTTCGACTGCTTCTTCTGTTAAAAGCAACAAAAAGCCTTCCTAGATTAAACGATGTAATCCTTTTCAAACATGTTAATAAAAATGAGGGAGGGAACTGGTATTTGTTTTTGTCGTTTTCCTGTAGAAGTAAGGTTTCTGTCCTCAAAAGGACTGTAATCTGGCCCGAACATACATTCTTTTACCATCTCCCGGGGATTCGGACCCTCTTAATTACATTTACAGTTCTGGCGACTCTCCACCTACTGTCTCTACGCTTCCCCTTCTTCACTGACATTTATTATCCCCATCTCTTCTACAAACAAATGCGCCCTTCTCCTTCCTCGCTATAAAGACTTTCAACCCTTACCGTATAGCTTCCATCTTTCCCTTTTCTTTCCCTTTGTCATGGACCAACCATCGGAACAGGGCAGCAATTCCTCTCTAAGAAGAGCAGATAGGCGATCGCGCTACATAGCTAACTGGAGGAGCGGTGAGGTATTTGCAACATGGCCGAGGAAGCTTCCGCCAAGAATCTTTGCGTCAACAACTGGTCGGGTCCCAAAAGGAGCTATCCAAGCAAATCTTCCTGCAGCAGTTTTATCTTCGGCAACTACTGTGCCAACCTCGACCGCGCAAAGGAGCTCCATCTGTTCCTCCCAACAAAGAACTGTAATACCCTAGATGTATAAGGGTTTCTTTTGTTATCTCCTCTTTGTAAATGACTTAGAATATGTACTTTTCCCGCATTAGTGAACTTTTCCTGTTTATCTTCTTCTTCCAGTATCTCTTGAGTTGTGTCACGCTTTACTTTTTTTCATATTTACATAGACTGACATATAGCTGAGGCATATTTTGGCTCTTCTGCCTTTTTACCCTACCGGGAATATAATAATATAGAGTCGCTAAATGAGCCAACTCTGCTGCTCTACCGCTGCACGGGAATAAAATAATACAAAGTTAAATAAGGACTTCAACTTCTTCTGCTTTGCGGGGACAAAAATGATATATAACTGAGGAGACCTCAGTTCTTCCGTTCCGCCACCACACGAGGATTTCTTCCGCTTCGCGGGGATAGAAATTAAGTATAACCGAGGAAATCTCGGTTCTTCCGTTCCACCACCACACGGGGATTTCGCCATGATAAAAATTAAGTATAACCGAGGAAATCTCGGTTCTTCCGTTCCACCACCACACGGGAATTTCTTCCGCTTCGCGAGGATAAAAATTAAGTATAATCGAGGAAATCTCGGTTCTTCCGTTCCACCACCACACAGAGATTTCTTCCGCTTCGCGGGGATAAAAATTAAGTATAATCGAGGAAATCTCGGTTCTTCCGTTCCACCACTACACGGGGATTTCTTCCGCTTCGCGGGGATAAAAATTAAGTATAACCGAGGAAATCTCGGTTCTTCCGTTCCACCACCACACGGGGATTTCTTCCGCTTCGCGGGGATAAAAATTAAGTATAACCGAGGAAATCTCGGTTCTTCCGTTCCACCACCACACAGGAATTTCTTCTGCTTCGCGGGGATAAAAATTAAGTATAACCGATAAAAATTAAGTATAACCGAGGAAATCTCGGTTCTTCCGTTCCACCACCACACGGGGATTTCTTCCGCTTTGCGGGAATAAAAATTAAATATAACCGAGGAAATCTCGGTTCTTCTGTTCCGCCACTACACGGGGATTTCTTCCGCTTTGCGGGGATAAAAATTAAGTATAATCGAGGAAATCTCGGTTCTTCCGTTCCACCACCACACGGGGATTTCTTCCGCTTCGCGGGAATAAAAATTATAGATAACTGAGGAAATCTCAGTTCTTCTGTTTCACCATCATACGGGAATAGAATAACATGTAGTGCCTAAAGGCCTTCAGCATAAAGATTGTGATGTTTTCACACCACTATTCTTCCTATCTTCATCCTTCTTATGAAAGCGAGGGCTTCAACATATAATGGGTCATCTGCAGAATAAATCCTCGTTTTACTTCTACTTAGGGCCTCCTTTCCCATAAACGAGGGGCCCAATAATCATTATGAGGCCATTCTTCTCCCTTTTTATAGGGGATTCTTCGTCGTCCCTCTTATTACCTTCATTCCTTACGCCTTTTCATCTTCTTCGTCTTTGTCTGTTCGTTTTTCCGCCTCCATACTTCGTTGCCTCAATCCCCTACTTCAGCCCTTTTTTCTTATTCTCAAACCAGCAATATGCATTCCACCTTCTTTCAAAAAATAGCGAACCGTTACTCACACCTCAAGCGAGGCACCGGTCAGCCGTCAGCTTCGTCTTCCTCTTCACCTTCCCCGATCACCACCGCACCTGCTCCGTCTCGCCTTTCTTCCTCTCCTCCTCCTGGAACCCTTGTTACCTCCATCCCAGAGGAAACCGGGGTAATCAACCCCTCTTCATTTCCTCCGTCATTTACAAACCCTAGCTCTCCCACTCTTTCTCCTTCCGCCATAAATGTTTGGAAGTCGCCTTCCCCTTCACCGCAATCTGAGGATAAACCTGGGGAGGATGTACTTCCATGTCAGCCAACGACAGAGGTTGGCTCACCTCTGCCTTCTTTTTCCCCTGAATACGATTCCACCTCTGAACCCATGACGATTGATATCCCCTCACTGCCTACTTCCCCCTCCACTCATCGCCTGAAGAGCCCTTCTCCTCCTATGGGCACTAACCAGTGTCCTTTTACTTCTCTCCTTCCCATCGAAGGCTCCTCCAGCCCTGTTCTCATCACATCATCCTCTCCGGATTCATCGTTCAACCAGCTTCCCTCCATCCCTCCTGCCATGCTTACCTCACAGTCGGTTATGGCACCTGTTCTTCCTCCGGCTCCTTATATGCTGCCTCCGATTACCACCCCCATGAGCCTTCTGACTGATGCCCCTCCTCCTTTCCCTTCTCAACCCATGGATACCACCCCCATTCTCCCCATTATAAGTGGAATTCCCCCCTCAACATCATCTGTCCCATCTTCTTCCCTTTTCCCCAGGAGTCTTCGGATCCTGAATTCAGAGGAATTGGTTCCTCGCACGGAAGGCCTACGCCATGCCCTTGATTTGGTATGTTTTTTCAATCAGCTTCCCTAACTTTATCTTACTAATCAATTTCTTCTCCACGACCGGCGTGCAGGCCTTAACCAACTACCAAGAGTTGGACCGCTCTCTTCATCAATACCGAGCTCAAGTTCTGGAAGAATAACGGAAAATTTAGCAGCCCAGAATCAAGAACGACTCTGTTGCGATAATGCACCTATGCTAAGAGCGAAGCTGCTCGCCAACAAATTCAAAAAGATGCTGATACCATTGCAGCATTACAAAAACAATAGCGAGCGGGTGTGGAGCCATCCTTCCTCCAGCGGGAAGTCCAGTTGGCTCATCTTGACGAGGAGTTTTCCTCTTCTCGAGAATTAATACGCCTTCAAGGGCAGGTAGCAGAGCTCCTCCAGGGGAAACAACAGGACTCTGACACCATCGCTCATCTGCAGATTCAATACCGGAAGGCACAGGACAAAATAGGGGACCTCCGTACCCGCTTATGCAAGGAGGTACAAGAAAATTCATCCCTCATAAATTCCAGGGCACATGCTCATGCCTGTCTACGCAGGCAAGAAACTTCCCTCCAGAGACTGAGCATTGAACTCGTCCGAACCAGATCCTACTCTGAAGCAGTAGAGGGAATTTCAGCTTCGATGCGTCAAAATATGGTGGAGATGATGCGCCTTATGCAGCAAGACCAAACTTCCCGAGCTGACGATATTTCAGTCTTGGCGGACGCCATTATGGAAGTATCTAGGCGTTACAGTGACATGCGTCGAGAGCTTGAGGAGCATCAAGAGAAGTGTCACAGACTCCATCGAGACCGAAGTCCGGACCGCCCGAACCGATAGGAGCGACTCATCATTTTGCTGCGCGCCATTTATCAGGACGGATTTAATGAAGCGGTTCGGCAATATGCTGATCAAGGATTACCTCCTCCAACTTATCCTTCGTTCTCTTTAAATTGGGAGGCTGGCTTTCGACGCTACCCTCTCGACCGATTTAAGCTGTAATTCGATGTATTGCTTCGAAATGGGAGCTTCCTTTCCATCTTCTTTTTTCTTTTTCAAAGTTTATTAAAGGTACCATACCACAATTGTAAATGGCTCATTAATAAAATTTGGGGCTACTTCGCCTCTAATTAATACAATCAAGTTAGGGAGTACACCCCCTCGGGAACCCCACAACTCCTTTTCTTCTATCTCTCACTTCTCATATAGTGTAAAAAAGTTTCAAATGAATGGCGTTCTAGGGTCGCAGAAATTCTTTGCCCTGGTCATCTTTCAGGTAATATGCTGACCCCGCTACGCGACGTGTTACTTCATAAGGCCCTTCCCAATTCAGAGCCAACTTTCCATGGTCTCCAGCGGGATTAACTTTTCGCAACACCCAATCCCCCTCTTGAAATCTTTGAGGCATCACCTTCTTATTAAAGGCTTGCTGTACTCTTCGCTTGTAAAATTCCGCTCGCCTCTGTGCCATCTCCCGCTTTTCCTCCACCAAGTCCAACTCAGTGCTTTGGATAAGTTGGTTCTGATCTGGTTCGTACACCTCTATCTGAGCGCTACTTAAAAGAGCTTCGACCGGAATAACAGCTTCCGTCCCGTGTACTAAATTGAAGGGAGTTTCCCCTGTTGCAATCTTTGGTGTAGTTCGGTAGGCCCACAGGACTCCTGACAATTCTTCTACCCAGTTTCTCCTCTGAGCCTCCAATTTGGTCTTTAATCCTTGAATGAGAATTCTGTTAGTCACTTTCACTTGCCCGTTAGCTTGAGGGTGAGCTACCGAAGTGAAAGCTTGCTGAATGTTGAGACTTTGGCACCATTCTTTGATCTTTTTGCCTTGGAACTGACGTCCATTATCACTAACTATCCTCCGAGGAATACCGTATCGACAGACAATATTCTTCCATAAGAATTGTATTACAACATTCTCGGTACTTTTGGCCAGGGGCTCTGCTTCCACCCATTTGGAGAAGTAATCCACAACCACCAATAAAAATTTCTTCTGCAAAGGTGCCACTGGCATCGGGCCCACTATATCCATTCCCATTTATCAAAAGGACATGAAGCGACCACAGCTTTCATTAATTCAGTCGGCCGTTCGGACCGGTTGCTATGTTTCTGACAAGCTGGGCAAGCCTGCACTATAAGAGCGGCATCCTGTTGGAGAGTAGGCCAAAAATATCCTACTAACAGGGCCTTCCTTGCTAAATCTCTCCCTCCTAGATGATTACTGCAACAACCTTCATGAATCTCCCGGAGTACCCATTCCGTATCCTCACTTTCCAAGCATTTCAATAAGGGTCGTCCGAAAGAGGTCTTGTATAAGTCTCCATTTAAGAGGGTAAACCGTCTGTCTCGGCACATTAAAGCAGATGCTGCTACTTTTTCTTCAGGGACCTTTCCGTGTCGTAAATAAGCTATGATGTCAGTCCTCCAATCAGGAATTAGGCTTGATTCGGGTGCGTCTTCCTCCACATTGCATATCGCTAAGGAAGTATGGATTTTCGCATGGACCATTTCCAATGACTTCACTCCTTCCATAGCACTAGTCACCCGAGCCAATTCATCTGCCTTCCCGTTATTCTCCCGTGGGATTTGCTTTAAGAGGACTTGCCGAAATTGAGCTTTTTCTTTCTCAAAAGCCTTCAAGTACTTATGCAGTCTTTCCTCCCGAACCGCGAAAGAACCTTGAAGTTGTGATATTACCAACTAGGAATCCGAATGGATTACAATTGAAGAAGCCCCCACCGCCTTAGCAACCTACAATCCCGCTAGAATGGCTTCATATTCTGCCTCATTATTGGATGCTCGATATCCCAGGCGTACGACTATGCGGGTCTCCTCCTTATCAGGGGAAATTAACAGAACACTGACGCCACTACCTGTAGATCCTGAAGAACCGTCTATGAATATGCTCCATGCATCTGATCCTTCCTCTTTTGCCGATGAACCATCTTTCGGGTCGCAAGGTACCTCCGCTAGAAAATCAGCGAGCGCTTGGGCCTTGATAACCATTCGGGGTTGGTAGTGAATATCATATTCACTTAGTTCTACCACCCATTTGGCCAATCTTCCAGAGAAATTGGGCTTAGTGACGACCTTGCCCAATTCGCTGTGAGTTAGAACAGTGATGGGATGAGCCAGAAAATATGGCCTCAACTTGCGAGCGGTCAACACCAGAATATATGTCAGCTTCTCTAGCTCTGTATAACGGAATTCAGCCCCCTTCAGGATATGACTGGTATAATAAATAGGCTGCTGGTGAGAGCCTTCTTGCTTCAATAAAACCGAACTAATAGTTCCCTCTGAGACGGCCAAATACATCCATAATGGTTCTCCGGCCACTGGTTTGGCTAGCAGTGGGAGTCCAGCCAAATATTTCTTCAACTCCTAGAAAGCCTACTCGCATTGATCGTCCCACTGAAATTTAGTAGCCTTACGCAGAATCTTGAAGAAAGGTAGCCCTTTGTCCGCCGATCTGGCTATGAATCGGGATAAAGAAACAATCTTGCCCACCAACTTCTGGGTCTCTCGCAGATTAGTGGGTGATTTCATGTTGCACAGCGCTTGCACCTTCTCAGGGTTGGCTTGCAACAACTTCTCAGTTACTATGTACCCCAAGAACTTGCCGCTTTTTACCCTGAACAGGCATTTGTTAGGGTTTAGCTTCATATTAAACCGTCTCAATGTAGCGAAGGTTTTATTTAAATCCTTGACTAAATCCCTAGTGGTCTTTGATTTGACCAAGATGTCATCCACGTAGACTTCCACATTTTACCCTTTCTGCTCTGCAAAGATCTTGTCCATAAGGCGCTGATAGGTGGCCCCTGCATTCTTTAACCCGAACGGCATTACCACATAAGCGTATAACCCTCCTGCCGTCACAAAGCTAACCCTCTTTTGATCTTCTTTGGCCAAAGGTATTTGATAGTATCGATATGCATCCATTAGGGACACCACTTCATATCCTACAGTGGAGTCTACCAACTGATCAATACGAGACAAGGGATAGCAGTCTTTAGGGCACGCTTTATTCAAATCACGAAAATCGATACACATCCTCCACTGCCCAGAAGGCTTGGGGACCAAGACTATATTAGAAATCCATTCGGGGAACTGGATTTCCTTTACATGACCCGCCTTTAGCAGTTTTTCCACCTCTTCAGCTATGACCTTGTCCTTCTCAGGTCCAAAATGTCGCCGCTTCTGTTGGACAGGTCGGGCTCCTCTGGTTATATTGAGATAGTGTTCAGCCACGCGAGGATCGATCCCGGTGAGATCATGCACATCTCCCGCAAAGATGTCTTCGTTCTCCCACAAGCAGGCCACCAGCTCCTCTTTGGCTTCCAGCTGTTGTGCTACCCATGTAGCCTTTCCCGAAGCGATTTCCACCAGCTCTCCTTCCTCTATTTTGTCGGCTTTGGGGGGGGATTCCTCCAGGACGCAGACATCAGAAATGATGATAGCTTTGCCTTTGAGGTCATCGGTTCGGGCCTTCTTTTGATCATCCCGAACCATTTGCACGTAGCAGCTCCTGGAGGCCTTCTGTTCTCCGCGAACTTCTCCCACTAATTGTCCCACTGGAAATTTAAGCTTTTGGTGGTACGGGGAAGCCACCGCCTGAAAAAGGGTAAGGAAAGGACGCCCAAGAATAGCATTATAAGTGGACGGAGCGTCCACGATGAGGAAAGGTATATCTTGGTTTTGCCGGCTTACGCCCAGAGTTAGAAGCGGCACAAATCGCCGTAGGGTGGACCACATGCCCTGCGAACCCAAACAGGGGTGTGGCCACATCTTCTAGCTGGGCATTTCCCAGCTGCATCTGTCCGAAAGCCTCCTGAAAAATGATATTAACAGATCTTCCCGAGTCGACCAGCACCCTAGCCACTTCATAATTGGCTAGGGATATTCAGATAACTAAGGCATCCGTGTGGGGCAGGAGGACACCTTGTAGATCTTCTATCCCGAATGAAACGGACGGTGCAGTCTGGTCAGTGATAATGACCAAACTCTCCATGAGACGGGCATATGACTTCCGAGCCCGGTTGGAGTCCCCGTCAGTAGGTCCTCCGGCTATAACATGGATAACCCCCCCCGTGTGTGAGCGTTATTTAGATTGGATGAGGAGCCCTCACCTGATGGGCCTTCTTGAGAAATAACCTCCTGGGACGGCGTTTGGGGGAAAGTGACTTGAGGTTGTTGGTTATACGGCCCTGGACGGGCTACATCGGGTCGGGGACCTTGCCGTGCTGGTCTTCCCGTTTGGAACCGCAATTGCAGATATGCGGTTCGGAGACGATCCAGCTCCTCCTGTAACTTAAAGCATCGACCACTAGCATGGCCATATTCCTTATGATATTGGCAGAAGAATGGGGGGGGGGTTACGTGGGATCCCCCTATATCCTAAGGGTCGTTGTAGCAGACCCTGTTGCTCATAGAATTCCATCTCTTGCTCCTTCCAGGTCCTTGCCGGAGGAAGTGCTTCAGCAGCCATAATCTGTAATGGCGGTACAGGACGAGCGCCCTGTAACAATGACCGAGGCCTAGGAGCCTCTTGTCGAAAAGGTCGCACATAACCTCAACGAGGGGGTACTTGAGGGGCAGCGGGTCGAGCTCTTTCAGTTGGAACTGCTGCGGCAGCCCGTTCAGCTCTCCGCACCTTCAATCCTTCCTCCTCGCGGATAAATTGCTCCGCACGACCTAGCAGCTCCTCATAACTGTCAGCAGGTTGTCTTAACAAGGAACTGAGGAAGGGGCCCTCCTTCAGCCTGTGCAGAATAGCGCCTCTGAAAGCTTCTGATCTGGCAGAGGGGATTCCCCTAGCTGCAGAAGTGAATCGGTGGAGATACCCTCTAAGGGATTCTGAGGGAGCCTGGGTGATGTGCATTAGGTTCCAGTTACATGTATTGCTGGGAATAACAATATGGTATTATTTTCCGTGAGCTAAGGTGGACTTGGCAACCTTAGATTTGGAATAAAGCGAGATCGACTACCCATCAAGCGTGGCGATTATTTGCATAAAAAGCATTTTATCAAAGCTACAACCTCGGCTAGCCATCATAGAAGACAATTTTCTTACCGATCATTGGCCTGCGATCGAGATAGAAAGTACGACTCGGGTCATTGGCCGACTAACATATATCCAAGTGACGAACCCATGGTAAAGGGCTGGGCTCGTAAACTTCCAGTGCAGTGTGACTTTCGTCCTGTTCTTCCCTTCGAGTTTGGGTTAAGGGCATAGTGTTCTGAGGTGTTCTTCCCCCAAGTCCTTCTCCAGGCACCACTTCTGTAGGGGATCGATTGGCCGGCTAGAGAGGGGTGAATAGCCCTCGTTCGGTGGATGTCTCGTATTTTGCTCGTCTACAAAATGTTAGCGCAAGCGGAAGCAATAAACTAAGACAAGCAAATTGAAATAAAACAAAGACAATACAAACACAGAGATGTAACGTGGTTCACGGCTACGCCGCTAATCCACGGTCCGATTCATCCACGGTGAATCACTCCGCAATCTATTCACTAGATCTCTCCTTTGCACAAAGCTAGGTGGAGGTAACCTCTTTACAACAACACTCCTCTTACAAATATAATGAAAATAAGCTTGGGTAAGAGGATGGAAAGCTTTAGGGAACTTTGGGAGAGTATTAGAGTATAAGCATTAGCCTCCCAAAGCCTTATCCCCTTCCTTTTTATAGAGGAAGAGGGTTTCTTCCCATTGACACAGGAGCAGTCGACTGATGTCATTCATCGATCGGAGTCTGTAGGCCGTTGCCCAATAGCGGGCTTTCCACGCGTTGGATACTATCCAGCGATGCAGCATCGATCGTGATGGCACCCATCGATCGGTGATGTCAACGATCGAGTCCTCAAGCGAGGTTGACTCCATTACGTGCGTGCCGCGGTGACATCGATCATTGCCGTCCCTTAGCGGTCGGTGATCAAGCCATCGATCGACCGCCCATCTTTGGTCGGTCGATCAACTTGACCACATTAGACCCGGTCGATCGAACCATCGACTTAGGCGATCATTGCCATGACATGGCGGTCGGTGAGTGTCGAAAACCCATCCGACACTTGGCCAAATGACCAAGTTTCACCTAAGAGCTACCCTTCCCGGGTTACAATCGCTCACTCTCATCCCTCGGAGTCCCTCGCCTTCGAAGTTCTCTTCGTTCGTGGCCACGTCCCTCGGCAACATCAGGCGCATGGCTCTGCAATGCTCCTTCGCGTCTCTTGCTTCGAAGTCTACTTCCTCCGGCTTCACTCCAAGCTTCTCGTCCGGCGGTCCCTCGGATGCTCCAAGCGCACAACTTCCGCAAAGCTATCCTTCACCGACTCAAGGCACGAGTCATGAGATGTGAAACTCGCCACGGCTCCATGTGCGAATTACTAAGTCCTGCACGACTTCAACGCACATATCAAATCAACATATCAAACTAACTTAAACCTTTTGCCACACCATCAAAACCATATTACGGCAAGAGATTGCCCTAACAATCTCCCCCTTTTTGATGTGTGGCAATCCGTTTAAGTTAGGTAAAAACATTTGATATAAATTTTAAAGGAAAGAAAGCATGTAAACATAAATATGATATAGCAACATCCAACTCCCCCTTAATCCATGAAACTCCCCATAAAAATGTTCTCACCCTATCATAAACATAATCATTTCTCCCCCTAAATATGTTCCCCTTTACTTAAACATACATTTCTCCCCCTTTGACACCATCAAAAAGATTAATCCTAATTTATAAACTCATGGCATCAAGTATAGTAGAAAGAAAAAATACCACAAGTTGATTAAAAATCGGAATTCAGCCTTTACTGGTCTGATATTCAGGCCATCAGTCGACTGGTTCAGATACCAGTCGACTGGCACGTGAATTTCGGGATTTTCTGATTTTCAGACCGAATTTCAGAAATGCATTAAAAATTCCAGAAAATTTGAAAAATCATGAAATTTGGGGAACACATTTCTTTTAAGTATATCTATCAGTGAAAAATATGTTTTCATGAAAAATCATTATATTTCCACGTATTTGCCAAAAATCCAAAAGCTTTAAAAACTACTAGGTTTTTGATCATAAGAGTATCCATTTTAACACCTAGTCTTGCACCCAATTGTTTCAAAACATGAATACTTGTATTTTAAAGTAAGAAATTGTTTTGAAAATATATGAAATATCCAACCATGATCTTTGGGCAATATGTCTATGAATTAAACATAAGTCTTCCCCATGATTGGTCTATTATTGCTATTTTGATACTTTAAATGACCATCTAAATGCCATAGGCATTAGTGGACATTTGTGTCATCCTAACATCTCACTCATGCTAAGTTTTCAATCAAGTTAGCCTATAGTGAGTGTGAGATGCATCCTAGGGGGTATTTGTCCATACTTAACCAATATATTCATGCAATTCTATCAAGGTTAAGTATCAACCCAACAACCTACATGATCATAATGACATATATGATTTAATTTCACATTATGATTATGAAATACATGTTTTCATTAAATTATAATCATGCATTAGGTATTATATGATGATAATAAACAAAGTATCACCTAAGGCATGATTTAAACCTATTTCTCATGATAACGTGCCAAATTTCAAAAACATAAATCATGATTGCAAATATACATAGCAATTACATTAATCATCATGATTTAAGAATTATTATCTATTTATGGGCACGTTATCATCACCCAACACTATCTAAAAAATGTTGTCCCGCCATCCTAAGTCAACCAAACTATGATATAGGTTAATTTCATATGGTTGACTACCCTAGGGGTTTTTCTAACCCTTAAGGATGAATTTTGGAATCCAAAATAAGTTCTTTTCTATTGGGTTCACTAAGTATTCCTTGGGGATCCATTTCCTAGCTATTACCTTCTTCTTATCTTGTCCCCTAGCTATTAGGCATTTGTAGGCCTTTTCATTTTTCTTTTCCATGTAGCCTAGGCCCTTTTTGTTGAAGCTCGCTCTTTGGCTCCCTATGATCATATTTAATGTGTTGGAGCCAATAGTGAATTTTTCTAGGGCTTTGGTTAAATAGTCTACCTTTTCCCTTAGGGCCCTATTTTCATCCATACATGCATCACTAACATTCAAAGGCATATAGTCATGTGAACGTGCATCATTTAAGCTAGAAGAAATATCATTATTATTTAAGCATGTATTTTCTAGCTTATTTTCTAATGCCTTAATTTGATTAAGCATGCTTTTATTTTTCTTCTTCATTCCAAATAAGTCCTTAGTTAAACTAGAAATTATGAAAACTATTTTCTTAGGAGAGGCTTTCGTTACCATAGTTTTCATATCCTCTTCTTCTTCTTCAGATGAGGAGGATGTAGAAGCTCCCCCTTCATTTGAGCTCTCCCCACTTGAGCTTGATTCTTCATTTTCGGTGGAGGAGGAGCAATCCGAGTCATGAAGAGCCATTAGTGCTAGGTTGGAGTAGACATGCTCTTCTTCTTCGGATGAGGAAGAGGAGGCAAGGTCATCCCATGTCTTTGCTTTGAGTGTCATGACCTTCCCTTTTCCTTTTGCCTTCTTTTCTTCTTCCTTTCTATTGCTCCCCTTCTTCTTCCTCTTTTCTTCTTTCTTTTTCTTCTCTTCCTTGCTCTTGTTTAGGAGGGGACAATTATCCCTTATGTGTCTCTCTCCTTGGCAATTGTAGCATATGACCTTCCCCCTTGGTCTTCTATTCCTATCATGAGATTTATCAAATCTAAGATTCCTAAATGCACGCCTTACCTTCCTTACCATGTAGGCTTCTTCCGTGCTATCCATGGAGGAGGTAGAGGCTTCATCGGATGAGGAGGAGGGGACTTCCATCTTCTTCTTCCCCTTGTTTGCTATCAAGGCTACTCCTCTTGAGGGTTGAATTCTAGGCTCTTCTTGTATTCCTTCAAGCCTAGTTTCGTGGAGCTCCATTGTTGAGAAAAATTCCTCCAAGGTACTTACTTCCAAGTTCTTGGAGATGTAAAATGAGTCCACCATGGAGCTCCATTTTGAGGACCGGGGAAAGGCATCTATGACCTTCATTACCATATCTCGGTTTGATAGCTTCTCACCTACACTTGTTAGTCCATTTAAAATTTCTTTGAATCTAGAATGCAAAGAAGTTACCTTTTCTCCCTTTTCTAATTTAATGTTGGATAGTTGGGAGCGGAGGAGATCTCTCCTTGCTAGCTTTGCCTCGGATGTGCCTTCATGAAGCTCAATTAGCTTTTCCCACATCTCATTGGCGATTAGGCATTCTCCTATTCGGTTGATTTCTTGTTGGGGGAGCACATTGAAAAGATGATGCTTGGCTTTTGAATTTGCAAGGTGCTCTTCCCTTTGCCTTTTGGTCCACCTAGATTTCTCTATTGGCTTCCCCTCTTCATCCCTAGGCAAAACGAAACTGGATTCCATTGTAATCATAATGTCAAAATCCGTTTCAAAAAATACCTCCATTCGCTTCTTCCACCAAGCGAATTCTCCTTCAAACTTCGGAGGATGGATGTTGGAGCCGGCCATTTTGAAAGTTGCTTGTTGTGGCGGTTAGTCCTTGACAAGTTTTCCTTGGCTCTGATATCACTTGTAGGGGATCGATTGGCCGACTAGAGGGGGGTGAATAGCCCTCGTTCGGTGGATGTCTCGTATTTTGCTCGTCTACAAAACGTTAGCGCAAGCGGAAGCAATAAACTAAGACAAGCAAATTGAAATAAAACAAAGACAATACAAACACAGAGATGTAACGTGGTTCACGGCTACGTCGCTAATCCACGGTCCGATTCGTCCACGGTGAATCACTCCGCAATCTATCCACTAGATCTCTCCTTTGCACAAAGCTAGGTGGAGGTAACCTCTTTACAACAACACTCCTCTTACAAATATAATGAAAATAAGCTTGGGTAAGAGGATGGAAAGCTTTAGGGAACTTTGGGAGAGTATTAGAGTATAAGCATTAGCCTCCCAAAGCCTTATCCCCTTCCTTTTTATAGAGGAAGAGGGTTTCTTCCCATTGACACAGGAGCAGTCGACTGATGTCATTCATCAGTCGACTGGTGCTGTAGCCGTTGCCCAATAACGGCTGCTTTCCACGTTGGATACTATCCATGATCGTCATCGATCGTGATGGCACCCATCGATCGACCGATGTCAACGGTCGAGTCCTCAACGAGGTCGACTCCATTCCGTACGTGCGCGTGCATGACGCCGATCACGCCGACCCTTGGCGATCGGTGATCAAGCCATCGATCGGCGCCCATGCTGGCGATCGATCAACTGATTCGGCCCATTAGACCATCGATCGAACCATCGACTTAGACGAAGCGATCGCCATGACATGGCAGTCGACTGGTGTCGGGAAAACCCATCCGACACTTGGTCAAATGGCCAAGTTTCACCTAAGAGCTACCCTTCCCGGGTTACAATCGCTCACTCTCA
This sequence comes from Wurfbainia villosa, assembly GCA_025175895.1. Taxonomy (NCBI): domain Eukaryota; kingdom Viridiplantae; phylum Streptophyta; class Magnoliopsida; order Zingiberales; family Zingiberaceae; genus Wurfbainia; species Wurfbainia villosa. The sequence goes on along the minus strand of CM046004.1, from coordinate 17,956,757 downwards.
TCCCTCGGAGTCCCTCGCCTTCGAAGTTCTCTTCGTTCGTGGCCACGTCCCTCGGCAGCATCAGGCGCACGGCTCTGCAATGCTCCTTCGTGTCTCTTGCCTCGAAGTCTACTTCCTCCGGCTTCACTCCAAGCTTCTCGTCCGGCGGTCCCTCGGATGCTCCAAGCGCACGGCTTCCGCAAAGCTATCCTTCACCAACTCAAGGCACGAGTCATGAGATGTGAAACTCGCCACGGCTCCATGTGCAAATTACTAAGTCCTGCACGACTTCAACACACATATCAAATCAACATATCAAACTAACTTAAACCCTTTGCCACACCATCCAAACCATATTACGGCAAGAGATTGCCCTAACAACTTCCACATTAACGGTGGTACGAGATGGAGGAGGCATTTCTGGGGGTGGGCCTCGAGAAGAAGGTTCACCGGAATGAGGATGCAGATATCCGGTCCTTCTCCTTTCTCTAGCAAGGGCCTCTGTAATAGCGTCGTCCATTAGGGTCTTCAACTGTAATGGTAGGAAAATGATGGGGCTCTCCTCCGCTACGGACGCAGCGGGCTGTTGTATCTCTTCTGGTTGCATCTCAACGTCCAGCTCAATGTTTCCCACAGACGGCGCCAACTGATGCGGCGAGGAAAATTCGCTTTACCCCCTTTTCTACGCGACGAAGGCACGAAGGGAGCTTTTGGAGGGTTCTCACAGGCCGCAACAGTAAGAATGGATGTAGAAGACGAAGTCAAGAAACGCAAAACCATCCCAACAGACAACGGAAACTAGAACACAAGATATAACGTGGTTCGGAATGAGTATTCCTACTCCACGGAGGTGAGCTCTCTCACCGGGGACAATGCCCAAGCACTTTCCACTATGAATGTCCTCCTTTACGGAAAGGAAACTTCCCGAGGTGGAGAAGAAAACCTCTTACAGTTGGGTTACAAATACAAGAAAGAGTACGTGCGACGCAATAGTTAGGGTCGCTGCCCTTCTTCTCCGGCGAAGTTACGACAGCTCTCCTCTTTCTCTTGCGTCTTTGTTTCGCGTCCGATGGAATGATTGTGGATCCTCTTCTTTTCTCCTCTCTTTGCCTTTTATCCTCCTCCTCTGATCCATCACTATCTCGCGGGTTGTCCTCATCGTACACGTGGCCACCATGTCCACCTGGAGAATAATTCTGTTACAGGTACGAGGGGCGAAGGTTCCTCGAAATCTTCTATGGGGATCTCTCTTTCTGTTACATATCACTCCCTCATTCATATTCCAGGAAACTAGGTTAGCCCGTCCCCCTCAACCATCTACTTCTAGTAAAACTAACGTAGGTCTCCAGCTCACGGATAGTATAGCCTTAAGGCTCATTTGGCCGGACCGATTCTAATCCGCCCCGTCTGTCTTGAGGCTTATTTAGCCGAACCGATTCTCATCTACCCCGTCAGTCTTTAGGCTTATTTGGTCGAACCGATTCTTATTTGCACCGTCTGTCTTTAGGCTTATATGACCGAACCGATTCATATCCGCCCCGTCTGTCTTTAGGCTTATGTGACCGAACCGATTCTTATCCTCCCCGTCTGTCTTTAGGCTTATATGACCGAACCGATTCTTATCCGCCCCATGGGCCTTCTAGGCTTATTTGACCGAACAGATTCTCATCCGCCCCGTCGGCCTATTTCCCAACGAAGTACCCTCGCTACCTTTCCCGTACTAATTATTTCAAGCATTTGCGCCCGACCCGTTCCTCTCTTTTCCTTCCACTGAACCCTCTAATTGGTTCGGGTAGCACCTTGCCTATGAGCTCTTCATAAAGAAGAGGTAATGGCGGTATCAGTCAAGATTTTCATTAACTATCAAAAAAATTAAGAAGTGTTTATGGTTCAGTAATTAAGTCTAACAATGTCTATACGATAAATTTAATGTTGAAGAAATATTTTATTCGAGACGATAAACTTTTAATTATTTGCATATGATTCTGTGTCATATGTCCAAAATTTTTTATAATTCAAAACTAAATTTATTCTATAAAAAAATCTAACCATATTAATTTATTGAATATTGCAACTTCTTTGTCATTGCACCTTTTGTCATTGCACCTTATATAATAGAGAAATAATATTTTTTTTATTAGCATCCGAGTCTTCAATCCGATTAATCTCTAATGATGAACTCAATTTCATGATTCTACGAGAATGTCTCTTTAATAATTGAGCTGGAAGAAATCCGAGTTTCTGTAAATCTCCGTTAACTATCTGAGTATATTAAAAAAATATTTACAATTTAACTATTTAATTTAAATTTCACATTATGTCCGAAATTTCAGACTATTTAATATCGTAAATGGGCGTCCTATAATTTCTTTTAGCTTTCGCCGGACTGCACTGTACCCCGGGCAGAAAAAAAAGATAGCGTCTTTTTCTCCACCTGCTCCGGTTGATAAATCCTACGCAATTGCCGACGAAGAATTGACGCATTAACTAATAATAAAATCATCGTCGTGTATATATATATATATATATATATGTATGTCACGAACCAATTGGTTGCCCCGCTCTCTGCCACGCCGGCCACCGTAAGATTAAATCATCCCCCTCCATGGCATCATTCCCGTCCGGCCATGTCGAAGACGATGAGGTTGTCTACCAAGTCTCGCAATTTCTCACCATCTACAAGAGCGGCCGAGTCGACCGCCCCCTCGATGCCGTCATCGTCCCGGCGGATACCGCCGACCCTGCCGGCTCAGCTGACACCGTCGGCGTCGCCTTCAAGGACCTCGTGATCTCGTCCGACACTGGCCACGTGTCGGCGCGCCTCTACCTCCCCAAACGCGCCGCCACGCAAGCCAGAAAAGTTCCCCTCCTCTTGTACTTTCACGGCGGCGGTTTCTGCATCGGCAACCCTTTCATGCGAAGCTTCCACGACTACGTCGTCTCCCTCGTCGCGCAGGCCAACGTCGTCGCCGTCTCCGTCGATTACCGCCTCGCGCCGGAGCACCCAATCCCAGCCGCCTACGACGACGCGTGGACAGCCCTCCGGTGGGGGACCGCAGGCCCGGCAGCGGACCGTTGGCTGGCCGACCACGCCGACTTCGGTCGTGTCTTCCTTGCCGGCGAGAGCGCCGGAGCGAACATCGCCCACAACATGGCCATGCGAGCGGCGAAGGAGGCGCTGCTCCCAGGCGGCGTGGGACTCCAGGGGATCGTGCTCGTCCACCCGTACTTGCTGGGCTCGAATCCTCTACCTTCTGAAAAAATAAGCCCGGATATGACCGCCGGGCTGAAGAGGATGTGGGAGATCGCGTATCCTACCGGGGCGGGCGACGTGGACCACCCGTGGATAAATCCGTTGGCAGCGGGGGCGCCGAGCTTGAGCGGGCTGGGGTGCCGGCGTGTGCTGGTGTGCTTGGCGGAAGAAGACGTGATGAGGGACAGAGGGAGGGAGTACTTCCAGCGACTTAGGGAGAGCGGGTGGGAGGGAGAGTCGGAACTGTACGAGTCGCCGGCGAAAGGCCATGCGTTTCACTTGTTTGACGCCGACAGCGAGCAGCGTTTGGCTCTGGATGAAGCGATATGCAACTTCCTCAATAGATAGGCTAATTCGAGTCTTCCTCAATACAATATCAGCCATGAACCCTGCTTTACTTTCTCGGTTGAGTATCTCTTCCACCGTACTGGGTGGGAATTTGGAGTGGTTGGTTAAAAATAAACGATATTCTTGCCAGTTATTTTTTAAGCCCGACCTAAAAATTTCTAATAATTATAAACTTCTACACATTATGCTTCTTCTTCTTTTTTTTGTTTTTTTGTCTAGAATCATTTATTTTGATCAAAAGATTTTATATTAATTTCTAAAGTGTTGCGCTTTTAAAATTAAATTTATTTGTTATAAATTTCAAAATGCTTAAAAAAATTTCTTATTTTTACTGGGGACAAGTGCAGAATAAGAAAGGGTGAACTCAACAAGACATCGAAGGAAAAGGACGTTAAAAGATAATTGACAATTAAAAATTCTTACACGATAAATTAATTAATAATCCAATCATATATTGGTTATTTCATATATTGTAAAAGTTCTCAAAATATTTAAATACTAGTGCCTAACATCTTTTCTTTGATCTCTCTAATATGAGAAAAGCTCATCCCTGTTTCTCTGCAATATACGTCACAAATACAATGCCTAATAAGGGCGGGCCAAAAACACAATACACAGAATCAAACCGAAAAAACTGATCCAAATTGGCCTGAGTTATCGGGATTAAGGTTGCAGACTACCAAGCATGCAGAGTTTGGAGTCAAGTACGGCTTCTATGAAAATTGCAAACATTCAAGACCAACTTGATATTACGTACACATCGAGTTACTAATAATTGAACTGATAAAAAAAAGTGATTGAAAATTCTGATAACTTTGGAATGTTCAAGATCTAAACAAACCGATCTTTTCAGCGGAGAAATAGAACCTGAACCATTCGATCTTGTGGATCAAATAACTTGTTCATTCAGTATACAGCCAATTAAATAAACAAACTAAAAACAACTCATTAAACTAAACAATGAGCAACCTTAATTATACATGTTCAACTCATTAATATTCATAAAAAAAAAATTTAAATTATTCGTAAATAACATTCATGAATAATATCCATCTTAGTAAACTTGTAAATAAACATATAAACATCTAAAATGAATAAATGTTTATAATATCAAACTTTAACCAATTATATAATCTTTAAAATGTAAAAAATTTCAAACAGATAAACGAATTAAGAACTTGATAATATCTAAACAAACCAAGTTTAAGCTAAAAGAAATTCAAACAGGTTTTGGTTTGGTTTGACATAGCTATCAAAGAAGATTGAACATCAAAAGGTTAACTCTTTTAAGGTCTTAATTGCTTATAAGAAATTGATTTTTTAGTGTATAATTCAATGATGAGAATTAGAGAAATAGTCACAAAGAAAGATAAAATTGCTCGTCGACCAAAACTCCAACACAACTAAACTTGTATGCGACATGGCATGTGCTATATAGCATCTTCAGCCCCTTGAACCCTACCCGTCAATGTGATAACTTCTTGCCATACAATGTTGGAACTATCAAAGCGACGCATGGTCATCTCAAACTAGCAAAATGATCTTCAAACAGGCACTATCCTTCGAGAGCTCCCTTTAAACACCACCATCACCACCCACTAATCCCAGCATCGCACTCCTTTAATTGGCAATGCAATCCCAACTGCCAACCTATTGTCGTTAGCAAGCACAATCCCATGGAGGAAGGCGCCTCAAATATCATAGAGAAAATGTGTGATAATAAATGCAACAAATAATAAGAGGAAAAGAAACATCATAAAATATTTTTGATATCATCGCCAGATAATAAAAAATATTGTCTTATACTTTTTAAAAAGGCTGGTCTTCATTGAAACCAACCTAGACTTTCCAGATCAAGATGTGGGAAATTTTGATCGACAATTATTAGAATACGAGCTGAAGGTACATGAATCTTTTCAAGCAACAATTCGAGTGAAGAATAAAAATCAAAGAATGACCACAGCCAAATTATAACTAAAGAAGGTAGTTGCTTGGCACAGGATTCCAGTTTTCAAAAATTATAACCATACATAATCACTATCTATCTCGAGTAATATCATGTAAAACAACAAATCTAAGTTTTAATCCAGTATTTAGTTTAATCACAAAGTTTCTCTTTTAGTACTCAACCTCAAAACGAAACAGCATATGTTTCATGCAACCATTAATCAAGATGAAAGATACACCACTTGAATGTTGTATCCATTCTGAAGTAGAAATCTACATCGTCCAAGTCTTCCCTGGATGAATTGGTAGTATTTTTCTATTGTCTCAGCAAAAGTTTCTTTCAACAAAAGAAACAAAGGGGGGACAACTATTTTGAGATGGTGAACTTTCAATGTCTGAAATGCTATCTGTAAATACAATCAACTTCATCAACTTGGATATTTTGCTCCGATCAAATACAGCGAAAGAGTTAGAGTCAATAAACTCTCACCATCTAAATACCATTCATACTCTTGATTTCAGAAACATAAACATTTTGTAGATGTTTTTGAAGACCATTAATTAGGCAAAGGAGTATGCCCCATGCACAATATGAACAAAGTTATTCTTGATATTTAGTATTCTGATGCACTGAATAGGAGACCAAAAAAAAAAAATGCAAAATGGGCAGAGAAAGAAGCAACTAGTTTCTAAAATTTCAACAACAATGACTTGACACAAAGTTGGTAGGATGGCCTAATAGTTATTATTGATAGAGTATATCGACAGAAACATTGTATATGAACAATCAAATTCATTTAAATCAAGCTTTGGACTAGTGATGGTATGCAAACAGATTGAGTTGAAATTTGAATCTATCGAAAGATCAAACTGAGAAACATTGAATGCTTAAATAGAATTGTCACATAAGTATGACAGTAACACATTTCTTCATTACTCCTCACAAACTTTAAAAGAACATCTTAATACATGTCATTTGTCTTTATAATACATTCAATCAAGAATTCTACAAAGTTTTGATAGCATGATAACTTTCGACTATTTTATAACGATGCTGTTATAAATAAAGTAATAGATCTACTTTTTTCTTGAAATATCACAAACTAAACTAATCTATACATTCTTCAAGAATCTAGTGTTTACCCCATTGTAGGACAAGGATTAGTCCAATCCCAAGCACAATTTACCCCCCTCCACACGTAGGGGCAGCGGTGGGGGGCGCTAATGTGGCGGTTCCACATTTTAAGAAAGAAGTCACAATTACCTTCCTAAATGGATTGAATCCCTCAGGTGCAATCAATAGTATAATATTACTCAAACTCAACAATTCCCAACTACTAATTGTTATAGAAGAAAATTAAGTGGTGCAATCAACAATAAACTATAACTTGAACCCTACAATTCCCAGTTACTGATCAGTATAGAAGAAAATTAAGAGGTTAAGATGAAAACAAATTAACTTCCCATAAATTAACATATGAAGGCTCAATGACCCTTGAACATCTAATTATTATTAATAGAGTGATGAAAATAACAAGGACTAACGTATGAGTTTGCTTCACCTTGTTTAGTTCCCTACAAATCCTATGACTTCTTGGCTTTCTTGGCGGAAGGGAAAGCATCAGCAATCATGTCTAAGAGGCACTGCTGTGACTCCCTTATCACATCAGCCTTCTTTCTTTCCATCTCCATCCAATCTCTTTCTAGCTCCCGCATCAATTTCATTCTTCGCTTCTCAATCCTCATCAAGCCATCACTGAACCCTCTCACGACAGCAGCCAACTGCGCCATTATCTTTGCACCACTACCCACAGCCTCATCTTCTGATTCTTCCTCATCGGATTCCTCACCTTCCTCTTCTTCAACTTCAAAATGTCTCCTTTTCGGAGGAACATGATTCTTGGAAAACCTAGAAGGGCCCCAGTGGGGCTCCCGAAGGATCCCATTAATACTTCGAACGTTGCTTCCAATTCTCTCGTCGTCCTCCTCTTCCTCCTCGTCGTCATCGTCCTCGTCGGTGGTGGGCACATCGAGAGAACGTGCTGTCGCCGGTGGGCGTACAGAAATGGGGAGGGGGCCGCGGTCCATTCGGTCCATGCGACTGAAGAAGGGCCAGGCGGAGGCGACGGGACGTTGCTGCTCCGCGCGGTACCGCTTGCGAAGCTTCTCGACCTTGTGGCGGCACTGGGTGCCGGTCTTCGAGGGCTCCTCCAGACCGCATCTGGCGGCGACGGCGGCGGCGACTTCCTCCCACTGTTGGGCCCTGAGCTGGCCGCGCTTCAGGGCGTACCACCGCTCCTCGTAGGCATCGATCAGGCGGGCAGTCTCGATGTCGGACCAGGGCTGGCCAGGGGCAGACTTCCGCGACGGAGGCAGCGGCGGGGGACCGGCCCAACGCTCCAGCGATCCAACGGTAGCGGCCATGGGGTTTGGAAAATGCGAAGGGAAAATTAGGGTACGGGTCTTGAGGGAAAGGAAGAAGGGGGGAAGGGGGCGACGGGGATGGGTGGTGCCGTGGCGTAGCGTGGTGGTTGAGTGGTGGTGGCGGTGGTGGGGATAAGGATTGGGTGGGCTGGTGGTGGAGGCGGGTTCGATCCGACTCGATTAGGTAATTTAGACCGAACCGGTCCGGTCGAGATGGAGGAGGGAGGGCGTAGGAAGGTGGCGGTGGCGGCGGCGGAGTCGGCGACATCGTGAAGAGGGAAGGGGTGCTTCGGCGCTCGCACGTGACGTGGATTATCTTTCCGGGATTTCAAATTATATATATATATATATATATATATATATATATAATCGGGTCGGATTCCGGCCGATCCTGCGGCCGATCCGGCCGGACGGATCGACGTACCGACGCCGGCCCGTCCGGCGCGCGCCGGCCACGATTCGGCCAAATCACCGACCGGCCAAATCGGGCTCGATCATCGGCGGCCGATCGATCGCGATCGGCCGATTCCGGCCGACCATGCGGCCGAATCCAATGGGCAATCGGCCGATCATTGCCGGCAATCGGCCGCTCGCTCCGGCGATTCCGCCGGGCCGTCGATCCGTCGATCGGCCGCCAGACCGGCGGCCGAATCGGCCGCGATTCGGCGATCGGCCGACCGGGCGGCCAGGCGATTGTGGCCGGACGGACGCGTCGGCCGGCCCGATTCGGGCCGGATCCGGCCGATTCGGTTGCGAATCCGGCCCGATCGCGGCCGGCGGGTCGCGCATCACGGCCGCGATTTAGGAATCCGGCCGATTAGCGGATTCGGCCGCTAACCGGCCGAGAACTTCACGGCCTCACGGCGAGTGGCGCTGGCCGATCGCGCTCGGCCCGGCGGACGGCCGGACGGACGGCGGCGGGGCGACGGCTGGAACGCGGCGAAGTCGGACGCAGGGAATGCGCGGAAGATCGAAGCATTGAACGTTGTTACGCATCGGGCGCGTAGGGAGGAGTCGCGCAGGATATCAGGATACTATATATATATATATAAATTCTTTAACAACTTTCCAATTTTTCATTCAATATTTTTAAACGCTATTTACCTTTTTAAAATGGTATTTGAATATGAAAAATAAATTAAATTAAATTAAATTAAAAATTTAAGAAAATGATAGAAAATCAATCTAAATATTTTCTGAATAAGGATACACTCAATTCCATATTTTAACTAAATTTAAATTAATGATACTCAACCAGACTTTCGAAGATTTTAAATGGTATTTAAGGAAAATTTAAATTGATGAGCTCCATTAATCCTAACAAAAAGGGTTCTTTAGTTTTCCCACAACATCTCTTTGAGGTCGATTGAACTAAACTACCGTGGAATGGAAATATCCATGTTAAATTTCAAAAAACTACTAAGGACATCATTTGCCTTTTTCATATTAGTAAGACCTATAAATTTTTAATATATATGTTGTCTAATGAAAATAAATTTAAAAAATAAGAATATTTATTAAAATAATCATAAAAAAAAACCTTTTAGCCACTCTAAATTATCAATGGAGATAAATTAACCATTTTTATATGGTTATGTAAATTAATTCAACTGTCTTTTTCACTGTCTTAGATTTATTCAATTCTCATTTGATTTTGTTTATATTTTATTTGATACCTAACCATCCATACAAGGAAGAAAAATATAAGCCTCACAAGAGGATCAAGTGATTAGTACGGATAGTAAAGTTATCTTATAAAAGTCAATTTCTAAAATTTTTAAAGTTTTTCGTAATGTATATTTTTCTATTGTATTAGTTCTTAATTGGATAAAAAATATCATTCGTAATTTATCTTCTCTCATTTAATTGTGTGATAAATGTCTCTCATAATTTATCCTTTTGAGACTGACAATAAAAAAACGATTGGAGTGAGCACATCATATTTTACCATAGAGAAGAAATAAATAAATAAATAAATAAATTTAAATTCAATGTTGTACCAAAGCTAGGTACTGAGAATGGATCAAATATTTACATTTTTATAATACTTAGGTACATATTTAATTAAATTAATGATGCTCAGGTGGGAGTCTTAGCTCAATATGTGGAGTGGAATGCCCAAAAAGAATGAAAAAAAAAAAGATACAAAAACAAAATAAAGATTCCCGCTCCTCCATAAACACTAAGATAGCTTGATATTTATAAAAGTGAGATTAAAAATTATCTATGAAAATTATGTTCATAACATTTGAGAAATTATTCTATCGTTCGAATATTATTGGTCATTAAGTCCAAATTAAAGAACTTAGCTTCGGCCCTCCTCCTAAGGTTCGAGCCAGGTCTTTAGCTTCAAAGAACCTGGAGCTTAGAGGGAATCTGGATTTCACTCTTCTATAATCTATCTATAAAAAATTAGAATTGTCAATTTAACAATCTTCAACGGTCTGTTTCATGATCATTATAAGAGAGATAAATTACAGAGACCCTTTAAATCTTGACGTGTTGATCAAAGATAGTGAGGAATCATCTGAATCCAAAGAAAAATTTTAAATCTTCCTCCGAAATTGATCCATATCAATTCTATAAACATCACACCGCTCTCTAATCAACGCGCTTTTCCCGTAGGAACCACCCTTTCACAATCTCGAACACGTGCATATACATCAATCAAAGTATACAAGTTAATTCATTCTAAGACATCCCTTATTTTTCAACAAAAATATGGTTTTTGCTACAGTGGAATTGGCGGGGATATCTATGCACCAGCAAGCTCTTTCTTTATATAATCATAATGTTTTACTTTAGGAGAAGAATTTCATCCCTAGTTATTTTTCACTTCTTTTGATCATCTTTGAATTTTCTGCGTTATGTACATTTTGCTACTTCGCATGTAAAAAAATAAAAATATTTAATTGATGTTCAAGATACATTATTGAAGAGAAATCGAATGAATAAAATTGAATAAATTAAAATATTTTTTTTATTATAAATAGAAATGAATATGATGGATCAAAATAAGTCATACATAACAATAACTCTGTGTTTACCTCGTTAAAATGAATATTCAACTGTTGAAATTCTAAATCCATTAATTTATAAAAAGTTTCAAATCGACCATAGTAAAGAATTATCCTTCCTTCAATATTTCATCATGATTTCAAGTGCATCTAAAATATAAATTCATATTTTTCCGATCAATTCTAATAAATTATTTGCTTGCATCCTTTGTTTGTGATTTTTTTCCCTCTTCAACAATTAAAAGGACATCAATAATTGAAGAATACAAGAATATAAAACTCAATAATATATTATAATTTGAACACAACATGTACTTGATCTAGCTCTTTTCAATGTTTTTTCTTGATTCATATCTCGTCCAGTAAAAATATCACCATTGTAAATCCCTTCAATAACTTTTATAAATTATTTCTCACGAAGTATATATCTTCGTTTGTATGATGCTCTAACAATTCAACTGTGCAACCACATCAAAAAAAGTAAAAACTTTCATTTGATTTTTAACAATAACTACAAGTGTAAATTACAGTTGATGAGTAAAACAATGAATATAGTATGCAAACTTCTTCCCCATCATAATTAAGTTTTTTAAGCCATTGAATTCTTCTCTTATATTGCTAGCTTCATCATATCTTTTCCCTTGTAAATTAGATATAGATAACCTATGTTGGCATAACAAATAATCAATAGCAGATTTAAGTGATAAAGCAGTAGTGTCGCTTACATGTATAATACCTAAAAAGCATAAAGCAACTGTCATTTGCTCTTTACCAGATACATCACAAGTCTCATCAACCAATATAATTAATAATTTATCATCAAGATCTCCAAGAATAAAATTAGTGGTTAAATAGGCGATGAATCTCATAATATCTTACTAAATATTAGGCGATGTCAGTTTAAGGCTAGAGGGAGCATTTTCCAGTGCAACTCTATTAATATCCTCATTATGGTTAGTAAGAAATCTTAATAGTTCAAGAAAATTACCATGATTGAGTGAGTTTGTGGATTCATCATGACCACGAAATGGTAGTTCTCAACACACAAGAAATCTTTTGCAATCAATTGACATTGTCAAACAAATACGATAATCGATAGTTATCTAACTAGACTGATTGGTCAAATAAAATTCAATATATTATTTTTGTAAACTACATGTATGTAACTGAAATATACTTGCGGAATTGTAAATTTATACATCAAATGTAGAACAAATTCGAAAGCTGTAGAACTGCCAAAACTCGTAGTCATGATGATAATCACAATGATTTATCACCACAGCTTCACAACGTCACAACTCTTAGCCTGATGATTGCGATTATACTCTTGTTCTTCTCAACAAGAGATGAGAGATTTAGAGGGTATTTGGTTGGTGGAGAATTTTCTAATTTTCTATTTTCATTTTCTCAGAAAACGAGAAAAATAGCATTTGGTTGCCATTTTCCATCTCCGTTTTCCAAAAAATAAAGCAGTATTTTTTGGAAAAATTAGAAAATGAAAAAAAAATCATTTTCCATTTTCCAAAAAATGGAAAACGCAGAGCGTTGCCAAACACAGCCTTATGTTCTCTTGACTGTACTTTGCACTTCACTGCATGCACAACACTCACACAAGAAAACCCTTCTTTCTACTCTTCACTCGTGCACTATTCCTCTTCTTGCATCCATCTTTCTGCTCACGTAGCAAATTTTCTTTTATATAGAAGGTGAAGGTCCATGTCTTATGCCCCAATGTGAGCATAACCAACATCTCCCACTTATACACGTGGGCATATACTTTCGTCCCTAGATCACAACTCATGCGATCAATCACATCACCATACCAGGTTTTCACACAAAGTTGGATGTCATGCGACTTGTGAGTACACTTGCAAACAAAAACTGCTCAATACACTTGTTAGGATGATTGAGTAGTCATCATTGTATCATATGATACAAAATCTCGTTGTACCCTAGATCCAAAACTAATTACATCCATCAAGCTTCTTTCCTCGTCAAAAGTAATCCCCAGATTTTGCTTAACATTATATTCACTAATATGTTTAATCCCTTCATGGATGAACATAAAAGACTAGTTGGTGAATATATGATAATGATGTATTATTAATTGGTCTTCCTTTTTCCAAACTCAAATATATCAGTCTCAACTCAGCTGTTTTCCTAGACATGTCTCTTAAACCTCAATTTATCTTCCAAGTCATCGGCAAACAGACTAAAGTAGCAGACTAGTCGATGAATATATGATAATGATGTATTATCAATTGGTCTTTCTTTTTTCAAACTCGAATCTATTAGTCTCAACTCAGTTGTTTTCCTAGACATGTCCTTTAAACCTCAATTTATCTTCCAGGTCATCGACAAACAAACTAAAGTAGCAAACACTGACTTAGGACTTTAAGAAACATCCGAAAGTAATAAGGGCACAAGAGATCCCATGCACCCAGAGGATCTCGGATCTCACACCATGGGGATCGAGGATATTCATTTACTGTCTCAACACTATAAAAGTGTAGTATTTTGCGATAAATTTTACAACGAATTTTAATTAGTTGCAAAAAATTTTTGCAACGAATTTTTTTCGTTATAAATAATTCGCCGCTAAATTTTGCAATGAAAAAAAAATTCGTTGCAAAAATTTCAACGAATAAAATTTCTGTTGCAAAATTAGTCGCCAAATTTGGCGATAAAAATAATTATTCGTCGCCAAATTTGGCGATGAAAATAATTATTCGTCACCAAATTTGTTGATGAAACATTGTTCGTCTCCAAATCTACGACGAAAAATTAGTTCGTCGCCAAATTTGCGACGAAAAAATAGTTTGTCACAAAAACTAATACATACTACTCTGCATTGAAAATAAATTTGGCGACGAAAATAACCGTTCGTCATCAATTTTGGTGACGAAAATAACTATTCGTCACCAATTTTAGCGACGAAAATAACTATTTGTCGCTAAATCTGTGATGAAAAAAAATTTTCATTGCAAAATATTCATATCGATCGGTCGATGAATATCATCGATCGACGCCGACGACTCGCCATTCAAGTCTTACCAAAGGTTCTATAAGGTGAAACAGTACAACAGGGGACTGATCATTTTAATCAGTCGACTGGCGAGTGAACAGTCGGCTAAATAAGATTCTATAAGATAATACAGTAAATCAGTCGACTGATAATAGATAATCTACGACAAAAATGTTTTTCGATGCAATTTCTGGACGAAAAAAAAATTTCGTCGTAAATTTGCATGTATCAGTCGACTGATGGCGGGCATCATTCGATTGGTGGTGGAGAAGCTGATCAGAGAATCTTTTTTAGTCAACTGGCCACTTGACTGATAGTATACTAGTCGACTGGACACATGAGGCAATCGATTGTTGCTTCATTTTTTGCAATAAAATTTTTTTTCGTTGTTAATTCTGCGATGAAAAATAATTTTTCGTCATAAATCTGTGATGAAATTTATTTTCGTTGTTAATCTGGAAAAATAAAAAAAATATCATGATAAATTATATTATTTTTTATGTTTTACAACAAATACATATAACAATATAAACTAATTCACATATCAAACTTTAATACCAAATCAATATATACATAACAAACATAAACATAACTTACAATATATAGATATCGTATGTAATAAGTCAAGTAACATTTAAGTACAACAAATAAATTCAAACGTAACCACCATCGTCACCACAAACATCATCAAAAAATACATCATCATTGTTATTATTACAGGGATAAGGAGGAGGACCAGATCGGGAAGGAGGAAGTTAACTTGAATAGATATTAATTAAAGATGTTGCATAATTAACATCTATTGTCTCCGAAATTCGTTCATCTGTTCATTTATTTACTGCTCTCTTTATCTCAATTCATCTTCCTTTTGCGCTAGTAACTCCCTCAAATGAGTAACCTATTTGATCAATTGATTTATTTCTATTCTTACTGTCGGGGAGGATGAAGAAGAAGCACCAAGGGCTTTATAGGTTCGACTTAAAGAACCGAGTCCAATTATTCTTCCACTTTTCGCCTCTCTAGTTGCTTCGAGCCATAAATTGATATTGCTAACAGAAGGCTCAGATTCGACTGCGCATCATCACTTGCACTCGAATTTCTCTGTGCAAGTTCATCATATTTCTCCTGTTTTGAAAGAAAAAAAGTTAAATACTAACATAAGAATGTAAATTTTTTAAATTACAAACCTTCATTGTTCTAGCTCTCTCCTCACTCCATGTCTTATCTTTCTTTTGAAATGTACGGGTGAAAGTGTCTATGAATAATGGCTCAATCCCCATCTCCTGGGCCTAAACAAACATTGTTATAATTTATAAATTAGTGAGTATTAGATTACAAAATTAGAATTTGAAAAAACTCACCAATCGATATCTATGCTCATCGATATTGATTGAGCCTCCCGCATATGTAGCAGACATAGCGTCGGAATTACAATGTTGATTTTTCTTATTCTGCTCACTCCTCCATTTGCTATCCTCATATCCCCAATATGCAAAAATTTGATTTCAATTCTCCTTGGTTATATAGTGTGGCTTTTTATTTCTGGTTTTCGCATGACTGAGTATGTTTCTGATATGGTCGCCACATTTTTTCTTGAAAATCCTCTTAATCTCTAGTGTTATCTCTAGTGTTTTACTCTCCTCCCAAGTAAATAACCACTGCAGTAGAGAAAAATTGAATTGATTATATTAACTATAATTTTATATACAAAATGATTTAAATAACTTACCTTGAACTCATTCCACCATAAACTTTTTATTTCTTCTGACATGCTCATATAAGTCATAGAAGCTCCGCCCCAATGGTTATTCACTATTTTATTCACCTCGTGAATAAATATGTACATAATTTGTAAATCTAACATAAAATAAAAACAAACCATGTTAAATACTTATAAAAATACATATCATATTAAAAACATAGATAATCTAAAACTTGAGTACTTACGAATCTCCGCACAGAGATATCAACTCTCTCGTATCTTCCCTCTCAATGAGTGGTATCTGCTGAGAACTAGAAGATCCTGCAAATGGAGAAGAGGTGGAGGCCATATTTCTTGCAAGAGCATCAGACTATGCAGGGGTTGAAGCAGAGGAAGACTGTGATCTTCCATCACTACTCCGTCTATGACCGCTACGTCGAAACTAACAATCATAATTATTAGAAGAATATGACAGTAAAAAAAAAGAATTACATTTGCATATTGAATTTATAATATGAACAATACAAAAAAATTACCATATTCATAGCAACTGGATAACCTATAAAAAAGACAGTTCATTAGTATATCAAATATATGAAATTTAGAATTAGACAGTAAATAGAAACATAATTGGTACTGAATAAAAGTTACCCATAATTAAAAATTGAAGTTCGCATTATGATTTTTATTCTGGTCATACGTCTATTCGATATCATCATCGTCATTATCATCGTCATAATCTAAATTAAATTCCTCATCTTCATCCTCATTCATTTCACTTGTATCAACAGCTATTACTACGTCGCTGGGATCTCGTAACATTGAAATATTATATTCTTCGATATGAAATGTATTGACAATTTCATCTTGTTGATATGCTATGTCTTCCCAATATTCCTTAATTTTTTTTTACATACTTTTGTTTTACAAACAACCCACCAATCATTTTTGTCTCATCTCAGACTAGGATATGAAGCATAAAATACTTAAATCGCTTGTTGTGCTAATACAAATGGTTCATACCTCTTGTATAATTTTTTGTAATTTATTTCAACCAAATTAAACTGTGGATGCACCCTCATGCCTTTGATAGGGCCAAACCAACGAGACATAAATAAAATAACTCGCAAATCTGAGCCTGGGTACGCTACCTCTAAAATTTCATCTAGCAAGCCATAAAAATCATTCCTTGCACCTCCATCATTAGATGACTGAACATAAACTCCACTATTCATTATAGATTTTCCAGTTCCATATTCTTGAGTATGAAAATTATATCCATTTATGAAATATATCGACCAAGTTTTCACCACTGAGTTTGGACCCCATGACAAATGTTTTACTAGTTCTTGCTCAATGTGAGCATGATTATCAAGAACCTAAAGTTAAATAAGTATGTCTTAAAGTCAAGATTTATCCAATTTATTATCATAGACTACTTACATATTTTTTGAACCATAGTGTAAATTCTTTATCGCAGAAATGATCAAACTCATACTCCAAAATCTAAAAATATAGGGTTTGGAAAATCCTACCATAAAATTAAATATAACACGAACAATAATTTATGACATATAAAATATATAATATAATATTTATATACTCACTCGAAATACGGCGTTACTTCTAGACAGTTCAGTAAAATATATGTGTGGGTTGCTCATCACTCTTGACCAGTTAAGTATCTACTTGTATAAGATCTACTCGGTCGACCAAGGTAGTTAAAATTTGAGAATGACTTCAATTTGGGATCAATAGGACCCTCATCATTTCTTCCTGCTCTCCAACTTTTGCATTGAATGTGAGGTTCAAAATACTATGAAGCAAAAGTGTTGGTGCAGTGAGGCACCGAAATCGAACCTGTGTTTTGATTATAGCAAAGACACAAAAGTTAAGTCTATTTTGTTTTCTCACGAGCTGAATCGAGTGTGCAGAAGATTGATATAGCTGGAGCTGAAGGCTAGCGACACCCGGAGGAAGCCGCGGTGGTCGGGCGATACTCGAGTTACTTCGGAGGGAGCCGAAGGAATCGAGTGGAAGGCCGAAAGCAAAAGCGACACGTAAGTATCGAGGTAAGCTCGTGCGTGCGAGAGTAAGTAAGGTCGTATCCTCTTTACGGGGATGATCTTAAGCGTAGATCCGACCAAAGACATCTTATAGATGGTCTAGGTCGAGATCGGATGGTCGACGACCATCGAAATTATGTTTTTATTGAGCTAACTTTGACTTGCGTGCAAGCATCGATCATTGCCCGACTTGGAGGACTCATTGCCGTATCGATCGCGATCAGAAGGTCATCAATCGACCGATCTGATGCCATCGATCGATCGATGATGGCCATCGGTCATTGCTTATCACTCCACCTCAAAGCAGTTTGGTGTCCATTTGTGATTGGTTGAAGACCCACTCGAAAAGGGGCTCAAAGGCTATAAAAGGAGGGCCAAACCTAGGTTTTTCATCAATTCAAAAGCTTCCAAGTGCTTCCGATACGCTCCGACTCTCCGACATCTCTACGACGAAGCGCTGCCGAGACGACGACTAAAGCTTCAACCTCCAATCCTTGAAGTCGTCGGTATAATCTTTAATTTTGTATAAGTTGTCTTTATTTTCAAGCTTTAAATCATATCAAGGAGAGGGGGAGTGTCCCTCTACCTTGAATCTTTATTGAGTTTTGTATTGCTAACTCCTATCTCTATCGAGAAGGAGTTCGCTTAATATTTGCCCTCCGTGTGCGTGGTCAAGGACCATTAGGGCCTTGGAGTAGTAGCCGAGGCTACGAACCAAGTAAAACCCTCGTGTTTTTATTTATTTATTGCTATCTTTCCGCTGCGTTTACTGCGCCAATTGAGCGATTACGAAAAGTTTTTTTCTAGCTATTCACCCCCTCTAGCGCTCAAATCGATCCAACAATTGGTATCGAGTCGGGCGCGTAGATTTGGTGAAACCACCAATCTAACATTTTTTTTTTCCAGATTTGTTTTTCGTTTAAATTTTTCTCCCGCACTACTAATCCAAGACGAAGTCTTGGTACTCTTCGTTTGATTTTGTTTTGCAAGTATTCGCTTTTGGTCTACCTACCAAATCGAAGCTCTCGCAGAGATCTACACTTCTTACAGGGGGTTTACCCCCGTAACAAGCTGTTTTCATCCTAAAAAATCGACGTTTAGTAGCCTTTCGGGGACATCGAAGGTTGTGAGTACTTACTTTTTATTTAGTTTCTTATTTCTTTGCTTAACTTTCTATTTTTCGTTTATTTCTTTTTATTTCCCGCACTACTAATCCAAGACGCAAGTCTTGGTACTTTCGTGTGTTTTTGTTGTTGCTAGGTTTTCATTTTAGTCTCCTTGTCTTTTTGTTCTAATGGCCCATCTCGAGGGTTTTAGCACCGTCCGACCTCCGTTTTACAACGGAGATGATTTCATCGAAAGGTCGGATGGAATGTTTTCTCAAAACCCAAATCGAGATGTGGATCATAATCCAAACGGGTTTCACACTTCCGACTAATGAAGTGGGTGACTCCTTGGATTATGATCAATGGACCGTTGCAACAAAACGACAAGTCGAAGCCGATGCCAAGGCAACACAAATCCTCCAATGCGGCTTGTCCAAGGAGGAGCTAAATCGTGTCGGCCCCTTCATAAGCGCAAAGGATCTTTGGACAAAGCTAATCGAGTTACACGAAGGATCGGATCAAGCTAAGGTTTGCAAACGTGATTTGTTATTCAATAAATTGTACACACTAAAAATGTAGGAACACGAGTCCGCGACGCAACTCCACGCCCGTGTCCAAGACATAGTCAACAACCTACACGCAATCGGGCAAAAGGTCGAAAACCGCGACCTTATTAGGTATGTCCTAAACTCTTTTCCGAGGACTACCTTATGGGCATCCATGGTTGATGCCTATAAGGTCTCCAAGGACCTTTCTAAAATTAGGTTAGACGAACTCTTTTCGGATTTCGAATTACATGAACAATCCAACTCGGAACCCGAGAGGGGTATAGCCTTGTTTGCAGGTTCAAAGAAGAAGAAAATCGCAAGCAAGCCACCACCACCCGAGGAGGAAGATGAGTCCGAAGAAGAAGTTGACCCGGAGTTGACTGCCGAACTAATGAACCTAGCTCGAAGGATAGCCAAGGGACGAAAGCGAACTACGACTCGACCCAACCAAGGTAAGCCTAAAAGTTCTAATATTAGGTGTTATGAGTGTAACAGGTTTGGACATATCAAGTCCGAGTGCCCTAAGGTCAACCACCAAGCACCTAAGCACAAGAAGGCCCTCAACGCGACATGGGAAGAAGCGTCATCCGAAGAAGATGAAGACCACGTCTTCATGGCGAAATCAATTGAGTCGGACACGGAGACCGAGCCTGAACTTGAGTCAGAACCTGAGGATGACTCGGACTACGAAGCTACCTTCAAGTCAAGCCACGGATACGCATCCGGTTCAAAAGATACCCTTAAAGTAAGTCGAGCTTTATTTAATACCTTACATAATACGGTTAGGTTTTTGTCTAGGAAATTAGTTAAATCCGAGTCCAAGGTCGAGACCCTGGTTGAGGAGGTTAAACTCCTCAAACACAAGGTCTCCCTAACCTCTTCGACTAGTCGAGTTCAAGAGAAGGACTCAACTCGGGTTGAAAAACTCGAAGTTGAGAACTCACTCTTGAAGAGTCAAGTCGAAGATCTTAGGAATACGTTGGAAAGGTTTACTTTGGGATCCAAAGGACTTGACCTCCTACTTGGATCGCAAAGGGCCGTGTACAACAAGGCCGGACTAGGGTTTAACTCAAACACGACCAATAAGTCATATATGTCAATCGTAAGTAGACATAAGAAATGTGTCCAAGCATGGGTCCCTAAGACCACTTTGATTTCAACTCTAGGATCCAACTTGTACTGGATTCCCAAGGACCAAATCCACTATGTGGATAGACCGAACCGATTCAACGGTCTAAGGGGAGCCAGTACAAAACATGTTTGTGTTTTAACTTAGAAATTGCATGCTTAGATTTTTTTTGTTGTTTTTGTTTTTTTTGTGAACTCACTTAGAACACGTAAATAATCAACTAAAATCCTTTGAAAAGATTGAGCCTCGGGGAGCCTCTTTTCAAATAATCAACTAAAATACTTCGAAAAGATTGAGCCTCGGGGAGCCTCTTTTCAAAAAAAAAAAAAAAAATAACTAGTTAGACGAGGAAATAATTTTAGGTGAGTCAAGTCATCATTTTCCTGAAAATGGCTTTGTCTAAGGAAGTGGTCGATGATCCGATAAAAGAAGGCCCCTGTGCCTCGCCACGACCTGGAAGCCATGATCTTGAAAAGGTAAACTTGACAAGCCTTGGGTTAAATCCAAATCTAACATAAAATCACTTGAACCTAAATCTACTTGAACCTAAATCTACTTGAACCTAAATTCACTTAATCAATTTAATTGGAAATCCAAATCTAACATAAAATCACTTGAACCTAAATCTACTTGAACCTAAATCTACTTGAACCTAAATTCACTTAATCAATTTAATTGGAAATCATCTCAACATAAAATCACTTGAACCTAAATCTACTTGAACCTAAATCTACTTGAACCTAAATTCACTTAATCAATTTAATTGGAAATCATCTCAACATAAAATTACTTGAACCTAAATCCACTTAATCAACTTAATTGGAAGTCATCTCAAAAACACATAAGTATAACATGCTTGATCATATAGACTCCGGTGAGATGACCTAGGGTTAACAACTTACAACCAATTTTCTTAACAAAAATCTAACATCCAATCCAACTACCTTGTGTGTAGGATCAATGGATGTTGGACAGCGGTTGTTCCCGACACATGACCGGGGATCAACTCAAATTCGCAAAGCTTCGATTCAAACGACAAGGATCGGTAGCCTTTGGGAATAACGGCAAGCTCAAAATCATCGGATCAGGTGATATCGAGCTTAACACAATTTTGTTATTAAAAATTTATTACTTTTATATATTTTTGAATTTAACTTAGTTAGTGTAATCAATTTGTGTGATAATATCTATAAGTTTATATTTCTAGAAAATGAATGTGTATTTAATACCAACGAAACCTCTAAAACATTTCTTAAAGGAACTAGTAATAACAACATTTATACGATCATCTTATCCAACTCCTGAACTAAGTGTCTTATGACACGGCAAGAGGAATCATGGTTGTGGCACCGAGCTCGGTCACTCACACCCAGACTCGTCCACAAGATGAGTCAGTGACTAGTCGGAGGCTTACCCAACCTCAACAACTTGGTTAATAAAATCTGTAATGCTTGTCAACAAGGAAAACAACCTAGGACACAACACAAGTTAACTAACAAGAGCAGACCTCAAGTGTACTTGAGCTCTGCATATGGATCTATTGATTCACATGGAGCCAAGTCACTCAATAGAAGTCAATATTGCTTAGTCATAATTGGCTACTACTCGAGTTTACACAGGTTAGGTTCATCAAACATAAAAATGATACCTAGATCAATTAATCAATCTATTCAAATTAATCGAGAATCAAAAAGACCTTAAGGTTAAAAGACTTAGAAGCGATCATGGTGGTGAATTCGAAAATCAAAGGTTCACCGACTAAGCGGATACCACCATGAATTCTCTTGCCCTAGGACCCCTCAACAAAATGGCCTAGTGGAGCGGAAAAACCGAACTCTACAAGAAGCCGCTAGGACCATGTTGAGCGAATCTACCCGATAGGTTTTGGCGGCGGCTAGTAGCACGGCTTGCTATGTCCAAAATAGGATCCTTATGGTAAAGAGGCACCTTAAGACCTCGTACGAGATTTATCACGATAAAATACCTAACATCAAGTACTTTAGGGTATTTGGGTGTAAGGTACATATCCTAAACACTAAGGATTACCTAGGAAATTTACATCCAAAACCACGACTGGAATCTTTCTAGGATACTCGACTACAAGTAGAGCTTATAGAGTATATAACCACGACACCCTTAGAGTCGAGGAGACTATCAATGTAGTATTCGATGAAGGACATGAACCTACAAAACCCCCGGCAACCCCAATTAGCGAGCCGATTCATACTAGACCTTACTCTGATCCGGAGATCAGGTCTAGTGTTAATCCTAACCTAAGTCAACCTAGTCACTCTATTGATCAAGTGATAGATGACTCCAACCAAACTAGTGTTCAACCAAGTCACCCCATTGATCAAGCATTAGGTGACACAAACCCAACCCAATCTAGGACTCAGACTAACCACCCTATCGATCAAGTGATAGGAGATCCTAATCTAGGAGTTCGAACTAGAGCATCCTATAGGAACCTTAGTCAAATTTCCTTAATTTCAAAGATAGAACCCAAATCAATTGAACAAGCTCTTCTTGATCCCGATTGGATTATTGCAATGCAAGAAGAGCTAGCTCAATTTACTAGGAATGAAGTATGGGAATTAGTACCACCACCTAAAGACAAAACGATAATTGGAACAAGGTGGGTGTTTCGAAATAAGCTTGATGATAAAGGTGAAGTAGTTAGAAACAAGGCTCGGTTAGTCGCCAAAGGATTTAGCCAAGTCGAAGGCTTAGATTACGACGAAACCTATGCCCCAGTAGCTAGACTCGAATCCATTCGAATGTTGCTAGCTTATGCCGCACATCGAGGATTTAAGCTGTTTCAAATGGATGTTAAGTTGGCATTCCTAAATGGATACATTAAAGAAGAAGTTTATGTTAGCCAACCCCCCGGATTCGAAAATCTAGATAAACCCGACCATGTTCTAAAACTTAAGAAAGCTCTCTATGGACTTAAACAAGCTCCTCGAGCTTGGTACGAGAGACTTTCAATTCATCTTAAGTCAAAAGGGTTTAACCAAGGCTTAGTTGACCCAACTCTCTTTGTAAAAACCTTAGGTAAAGAAATATTCATAGCTCAAATTTACGTAGACGATATAATTTTTGGAACCTCTAACTCAGCCTTACTAAATGAGTTCGTTTCGCTCATGGAAAGTGAGTTCAAATGAACTTGGTAAGCGAGTTAAGTTTCTTTTAGGTCTACAAATTAAACAAACTAAAGATGGTATATATCTATATCAACAAAAATACACTAAGGAGTTAATTAAAGATTTGGAATGCAAGGCGCTAAGGTAATAAACACCCCAATGGCGATTAATGTTAACATAGGAAGACCTAGAAAGTAAGTCCATTGACTTAAAATACTATAGAGTGTAATAGGAGTCTCTATGTTAGCTTAAGCGCAAGGACGATATCTTATTTGCGATAAGTATGTGCCGATTTCAAACTGTGCGAGGAGTCTCATCTAACCTAGTTAGCGTATCCTTAGATATCTAAAGGGTACACTTAATGTCGGTATTTGGTATCCTAGATCTACCGAGTTCGAACTAATCGGCTACTCGATTCGGATTATGCCGTAGTAAACTCGATAGAAAGAGCACAGTGGTTGTTGTCAACTACTGCTCGAGTCTAGTGAGTTAGTGCGATGGAAGCAACATTGTGTTGCCTTATCTACCACCAGGCGATGGGTGAGTGTGTCACTCAACTTCTTTGGATGAAGCACACTCTCCGCGACTTTAAGTTAGACTTTATGAATACTAAACTTCACGTAGATAACATTAGTTCAATTAATCTTACAAAGAATCCAATATGTCACTCTAGGACCAAACATATAGAAGTCAAACACCATTTCATTCGAGAACATGTGGCCAGCAGCCATACAACTCGAATCGTCGAATCGAAATCTAACCTAGCGGACCTATTTACTAAACCCTACCCGGCAATTTAGTCTATTAAGACGAAAATTGGGCATGTGCGTAATAGAATAAGAACTTGCAAACTATATTTTCTTACTACTATTTCTTATTTTTCATTTTGATGGAACTAGCATAGGACATACCTTAGATATCATGCACCTATAGATTTAAGGAGCCAGTACATCTCACAACACATAGGACTAATGTGTTTGTGTACTTAGCCAGATGGGCGTGAGATGTTAGGACCCTACTCGAGTTCCAAGATGTAGATCAAGTGCGTCAATATGAACCTCGGAGTATAAATATGCAACTAATATTAACCAACTCTAATCAGGACTTGTTGATAATATCATTTCAATCAAGTCAAACTAGAGTTGAACATTTAGATGAATTATTTTCACATACTATTTTTAAAATCATCATGCTTAGACTTAGGGTTTTCTTAAAACCCCACTTTTCCTTGATTTATGTCAAAAGGGGAGAAAGGGCCAAAGTTAAGGTTCAAGAAAAGGCCAAAGTTCAATTTCAAAATTTTTGAAATTAATAACTTAACAAAACTTTGACTGGCCTAAGTTAAGGGAGTAAGGTTTAGGTTTCAACTCTTGAATTGAAAACTTTAAAGGCCCAAGTTAAGAAATCAAAAGTTAAACCTTTTGAATAATTAACCTTTGACTTAACTTTTGATTACTTAACTTGCACTTATTTTTGACTCTAAGAAGCCTAACTTAACTTTTGTGTTTGGAGAACTAAAGTCTTTTTCAAGTACTCACCCTCGGTCAAGGGGAGGGTTCCTCTAAGGAGAACTTGAGAAATATTTTACTACTCCTACTTTTGCTTCTTGTCTTTCTTGTTTTCATGCACTTAATTTCCTTAACTTTGTGTGTTTTTGCCATATATCAAAAAGGGGGAGATTGTTGGTGCAGTGAGGCACCGAAATCGAACTTGTGTTTTGATTATAGCAAAGACACAAAAGTTAAGTCTATTTTGTTTTCTCACGAACTGAATCGAGTGTGCAGAAGATTGATATAGCTGAGTGAAGGCTAGCGACACCCGGAGGAAGCGCGGTGGTCAGGCGATACTCGAGTTGCCGGAGGAAGCCGAAGGAATCGAGTGGAAGGCCGAAAGCAAAAGCGACACGTAAGTATCGAGGTAAGCTCGTGTGTGCGAGAGTAAGTAAGGTCGTATCCTCTTTACGGGGATGATCTTAAGCGTAGATCCGACCAAAGACATCTTATAGATGGTCTAGGTCGAGATCGGATGGTCGACGACCATCGAAATTATGTTTTTATTGAGCTAACTTTGACTTGACAAGCATCGTTATTTGCCCGACGGAGGACTCATTGCCGTGTATCATCGATCGCTGAAGGTCATCAATCGACCGATGATCGCTTCGATCCCGATCGATGATGGCCATCGATCGGTGATGGTCAATGATCGGTCAAGAGTCAAGGCTTATCACTCCACCTCAAAGCAGTTTGGTGTCCATTTGTGATTGGTTGAAGACCCACTCGAAAAGGGGC
This sequence comes from Wurfbainia villosa, assembly GCA_025175895.1. NCBI lineage: Eukaryota > Viridiplantae > Streptophyta > Magnoliopsida > Zingiberales > Zingiberaceae > Wurfbainia > Wurfbainia villosa. The sequence continues at coordinate 17,930,782 of CM046004.1, read as the reverse complement.
TCAAAGGCTATAAAAGGAGGGCCAAACCTAGGGTTTTTCATCAATTCAAAAGCTTCCAAGTGCTTCCGATACGCTCCGACTCTCCGACATCTCTACGACGAAGCGCTGCCGAGATGACGACTAAAGCTTCAACCTCCAATCCTTGAAGTCGTCGGTATAATCTTTAATTTTGTATAAGTTGTCTTTATTTTCAAGCTTTAAATCATATCAAGGAGAGGGGGAGTGTCCCTCTACCTTGAATCTTTATTGAGTTTTTGTATTCGCTTAACTCCTATCTCTATCGAGAAGGAGTTCGTTTAATATTTGCCCTCCGTGCGTGGTCAAGGACCATTAGGGCCTTGGAGTAGTAGCCGTAGGCTACGAACCAAGTAAAAACCCCTCGTGTTTTTATTTATTTATTGCTATCTTTCCGCTGCGTTTACTCGTGCCAATTCGAACGATTACGAAAAGTTTTTTCTTAGCGCTATTCACCCCCCCCCCCCCCCCTCTAGCGCTCAAATCGATCCAACAAAAAGTTCTAACTTCCTCCACAATATATGCATTAATAATAGAAGTCTCAACATGAGCCTTATTTTTCACTTTTTTTTCAAGTGATAGAGGAATCTAATAGTAATAAAATAAAATATATTAGAAATTAATTCATACTAAAATTAATCAAATGCACTAACAATGATTAAAAAAAAAAGTTCACCTTTTAAACAGATACATCCATCGAAATTGAACAGGACCTCTAACTTTAGCCTCATATGGCAAGTGAACCAAAAGATGTTCTATGGAATCAAAAAATGTCGGTGGAAATATTCTTTCCAAGTTACACAAAATGATTGGAATGTCTCTCTCTAATGTCTCTATGTGTGAATGACTCAATACTATCTGTTAGGAATTTGACGTCGCTAGAGGGGGGGTGAATGGCGTGTTTTCGTTTCTTGATGGATTTTGATCGTGCTTGCTACAATTGTTAGTGTACGTAGCAGAATATATAATGATAGATATAAATACACAACAACAAGCACACAATAACACCAAGAGATCGAATGAGCTCTAGCGATACAAATATCACCACTAATCACAAACACTCCTTCTCGACAACAAGTCGGAGGCGGAGAAATCTGTTATAATGATTACAAAAGTAATACAAGACAAATACAAGCAAATACACTAAAATGCAAGTAAAAAAAACTTTACAAAGAGCTTTGGATTACTTGATCTTTAGTTGCTTGAGAAGAGCCTTGAAGGTTTGGATTGCAGTAGCAAATCCCCTCCAAATTGCCTCAAAGAATCATACCAAAAGCCTCCTCCATGAGGTCCTTTTAAAGCTGCAACTCGGGTTGGATTTCGCCTAGCAATCGACTGCTCAAGACCATCAGTAGACTTCTCCTGTAGATGTTATGAGACAATGACTCGATCCACGTTGGATAAGTTCCAACGGATACACTACAGTCGACTACTATTACCCATTAGTCGACTGCCAAGGTCGTAGCTGACTGACCAGTCAACTACCGAGCATTTGGCTCCCGCAACCTCGACTAGCAGTCAACTTCCCTCCATGGCAGTCGACTGCTCAGGCCATCAATCGATTATCCAATGATTGCAGTCGACTGCCAAGGCCTTTACCGCAGTCGAACCCTAGTCGACTCATGGCAGTCGACTGGTCATAATCTTAGTCAACTACTACAAATCGACTCGGCTACCAAGTGTCAAAACACTTAGCCAATCACTAGTCTAAAGCCCTAGTCGACTGATAACCTCAACCATGAGATTTAACCCAAAGTATGATGCCCTCATACTTGCTAGACCACCCTTAGCCTGACCTAATCCTTCTAGCTATCTCCATCAGCCTCACGCCTATCAGATCCCTCCAAGTCATCCATGACTTGTTCATCCATACACTAGACTTCAAGTGCTTCCATCGGCTATTGTCATGCTAAGCTGGTCTACATCACCAAGGCATATTTGGGCTTACGCTGCCAAGACTCACGCTTGGACTTTACGCCGCCAAACCATTGGACTTATGCTGCCAAGACTCCTGCTTAGACTTTACGCCGCCAATATCAACCCTTGGACTTCCCTTGCCAACATATATTGGTCTTTCCATTTGCCAAGACTCAAGCTTGGACTTTTCCTTGCCAAGACCCATGCTTGGACTTTCCATGCCAACCCATGTTGGACTTTCCAATTGTCAAGACTCAAACTTGGACTTTTCCTTGCCAAGACCCATGCTTAGACTTTCTATGCCAAGTATCCAAAACTTGGACTTTTCATTGCCAAGTGTCCCACTTGAATTTCTCCATCATGGTCAACCCCAAGTCAATCATCTAGTCAACCCATTGTCAAACAATGGTCAACTCATTTGTCAAACATCAATGTCAAATATCAAAACACTAACATCAAATCACTAATCGAGTCAAACTCGAGTCTGGTCAATCGTGACCTGGGTCGATTGCACCAACAATCTCTCCCTTTTTGATGTTTGATAAAAACCAACATCTTTGAGTTAGAACACTAACTCAATTCAATCCTTCCAATTATCCAAATTGGGAATCTCCCATATCAATTCTCACCCTTTTTGACATACATAAAAAATGTTTTCTCCCCAAGGGTGTCAATGTCTCATATCCCAATGAGATCTTACAATCTCTCCCTTGGTCTAAAAATATCTAGGATGTCTTCACTCTTCCTAGTGATAAGTCTCATATCACTAAAGAGGGGGAATCCTAAAATTCTCCAACTCTCCAAATTCTCTCCCTCATGAGGAAGAACATATCCATCATCCCATGATGGATAACCTCCCCCTAAAGGCTTGCTCCCCCTTGACCATTGCACTAATAATGTCCTTGGAGAGCCCCTAAGCCTATAGGAACACTAAACCATCAAAATTAAGATTAAAAGTTCAACCTTGAATTTTTACACACCTTAAACTTGATACATACTCAAACAATTCTCCTAATCCATATCCAATGGATTTTCACCCTTTCCAATGTTTTTCAAAGCATATCTTAGGGTTAGGAGCAGTTAGGGTAGCCTAACATAGCTGAAACATTGGGCTAAACATCTTTGTTTACCCAAAATCAGCATTGGCAGTCGACTCCTTCAATCAACAGTCGATTGCCCTATGCATCAATTGATTTCCCACAAGCGACAGTCGATTGATATATGCAAAATGCAAAAATCAGAATCAGAAATCGATTTTCAAAAATTCATAAGTAATTATATATAATATGAAAAATCATGAAAACTCATATGTATAATACTTAAGTCAATTATTATGGGTGAAAAATATTGGAAAAATAAAATACCTATAAAAATAGGAGATTGACACAAAGTTCAAAATCATTGAAAAGTTCAATGTTTTGAGCCTACTTTGTGTCAACTCTATCAATGGTGATTGCTATCAAAAGATATGTTTCACCAAGGTTTTTCAAAATGATTTTAAAATAATTTTTTAAAACCTTATATTGAATCATGGTCTATAGGCTTAATGCACATGACTTCTACATAAGCTTTCCTCATGATTCATCCATGGTATAAGATGAGTTTGAGTTCATCTAGATGCAAAAAACTATGCACCTTGAACTTAACTCATTTCCTATCATCTCACATGTGTATAAGGTGTTTGAAAATACACACATATCAATTTAATGTAAGATGTGAGTTTTGTTCATCCTAATCTAAGGTCTCATGTATTTTCCTAAGGCAATACTATTTAATTCCCTTATACATGGGGCTTCAAGTTATGCCAATTGTCCTTAAATCAATTTTCATAAATCATAAATGCATGAATGATGATTATGGCATAAATGATAGTATAAATAGAAATATGTGCCAATAATCATGATGTCATGACATATGATTAAATCTAAATACCCATGACATAAAAGATAAGCCCTAAGCATAATCATGACATTTATATGATAAAGAATAAGAATGATGTCATGATATGTTATATGGCAATCAAGGCATGACAAATAAAATATAAAGGTATAATAATACCTAAATTTTAATATTGGTTGCCATTTGTTAGGATTAAGTTCATTTTGTTATAATAACACTTATCTTCCAAGTGTGCCAAAATCCCAAAATGACACACCATGACCTCTAAACCTAGTTTGTGCTAATTTGATCAATTTATCAAACTTCTTAAATAATATTGGCACATCCTAAAATCTTTTAGGATTGAAATTAAAACTTATTTCCAAGGTACCCATAACCTTGAAAATGACCTAAAGTGTCAACTTTGCTATGGTTGAGTTAACTACCCATTCAATCAAGGTTGACACAACCTAACCCATTTAGCATGAATCGATCATGCTCCTAGGGACCCAAAACCTATTGGAATCCTTGGATTTACTAGGTATTCCTTAGGGATGACCTCCCTAGATATCCTCCTAATGACCCTCCTAGGCTTAGTAGCCTTGGTCATTGTGATCTTGCCTAGGTTAACTCAAGGGGTGACTCCACTTATAACCTTCTTAGTGGCTTCCCTAGGTTTTCTTGAAATCTTAACCACTAGGCACACTCCATGGTTAGCCTTAGGGATTGCCTCTCTAGTAACCTTGGCCTTCCTAGACCTAGATTGTGTTCCATAATCGAATGGAACACTATAGTAAGTCTCCTTGGGCTTAGGTTTGTGACCCAAACCTCTCTTGCCCTTGGGTGAACCTTGCTTCCTAGACTCTAGGTTTTGACTCCTTGATCCTAAGTTTTGACCATTTGACCCTTGCATTTGATTTTTCATTTTCCTAAGGGTCTTCTCTATTTCCTCAAGTTTTGACCTCAAAACTTGATTTTCTAGCTCTAATTGTCCAATTTTTGAATTTTGATTTTGTCTTTGGGCATTACCATTTCCTCAAGCCATATGCCTACCCTTCTTAGGGTTAATGCCTAAATGGTCCTCTACCTTCCTAATAGTTTTCCTAGGTAGGTTTTTTCTAGGGACATTAGTCCCAAATTTCTCATTAGTTAAAATAGGTCTAGAGTCATTATTTCTAGACTTGTCCTTATACCTAAAATCAACATGTTTGGCCCCTAAGCAATAAAGCCTATTTATAGCATGCTCTTTATGATAAATTGTAAGTGAATTAAAAGCATGATTTTGATTCTTACATAAAAAATGAGCATTATAAAAATATACCTTAGGGTTTGCTTTAGAAGCTCCCCCTATATTGTTGACTCCTTCTTGGCCTTTCTTCCTCCCCCTAGGGCATTGACTCCTATAATGCCCCAATTGTTGGCACTTGAAGCAAATTACATGCTCCTTGCTTTTCCTTATTGTGGCTCCGACATCCTTTGACTTTTCTTGAGGTTTTGATGTCGATTGACTTTTCTTGACTCTTTTAGGACATTTACTCTTGTAATGTCCTACTTCCCTACACTCAAAGCATATAATATGAATTTTATTTTTAAATGGAATGCTTGAGTTACCTAGGTCAATGGTGGTTGGCGTTGGAGTTGATTCTTCACTTCTTCCGGAGGTTGAAGCTACTTCTAGATTTTGCTCCGGCTCCGGCGATCTCTCCTCCCCCTCAATCCTAAAGGTGGAGACTTCTTTCACCTCTCTTTTCTCGGATGTCAAACACCTCTCAATCTTTGAATCCTTACTTTCTTGTGAGGATGAGCACTCCTCTTCGGGCTCTCTCTCTACTTGACCCACGGATGGTTCTTTATGGAGCTTGGCCAATTTATCTCATAGCTCTTTGGCATCTTGAAATTCACCTAACCTAGACACAATATCGTTAGGTATTGAATTTAATATTAATTGCATTACCTTATCATTTCTTTCGAAGTCTTGGACTTGCTCTTCAATCCATCTTTTCTTCTTGAGGTATCCACCTTTTACACCTCTTGGAATTTCAAACCCCTTCACTAGGATCATCCAATCTTCAAAGTCCATCATGAAGAAGTTCTCCATTCGTGCCCTCCATTGGTCAAACCCTTTTTTTCCATATAAGGTGTATGGAATTGGGGTGTTGATGTCTCATCCCAATTTTTCTTCAAACTCCATCTTCTTCCCCCTACCATGCTCCCTTAGTTGTTAAACCTTGAAGAGCGGTCTCGCTATGATACCACTTGTTAGCAATTCGACGTCGCTAAAGGGGGAGGTGAATGGCGCATTTTCATTTCTTGATGGATTTAGATCATGCTTGCTACGATTGTTAGTGTGCGTAGCAGAATATATAATGATATAAATAAATACACAACAACAAGCACACAATAACACCAAGATATAACGTGGTTTGGAACCTTAGGGTTCCTACTCCACGGATGAGCTCGAATGAGCTCTAGCGATGCAAATATCACCACTAATCACAAACACTCCTTCTCGACAACAAGTCGGAGATGGAGAAACCTCTTACAACGATTATAAAAGTAATACAAGACAAATACAAGCAAATACTCTAAAATGCAAGTAAAAAAAACTTTACAAAAAACTTTGGATTGCTTGATCTTTGGTTGCTTGAGAAGAGTTTTGAAGGTCTGGATTGCAGTAGCAAATCCCCTCCAAATCGCCTCAAAGAACCATACCAAAATCCTCCTCCATGAGCTCCTTTTAAAGTTGCAACTCGGGTTGACTTCTGCCTAGCAGTCGACTGCTCCTGTAGCCGTTGTGAGACAACAACTCGATCCACATTGGATAAGTTCCAACGGATACATTGACAGTCGACTGCCATTACCCATCAGTCAACTGCCAAGGTCATAGTTGATTGACCAGTCGGCTATCGAGCATTCTGCTCCCACAACCTCAACTAGCAGTCGATTGCCCTTCATGACAATCAACTTCTCAAGCCATCAGTTGACTGCCTAATATTGGCAGTCGACTACCAAGGCCTTTACCGCAGTCGAACCCTAGTCGACTCATGCCAGTGGACTAGTCATAATCTCAATCAACTGCTCAAGTCGACTCAGCTGCCAAGTGTCAAAACACTTAGCCAATGGACTGACCCAAAGCCCCAATCGACTGATAACCTCAACCATGAGGTTTAACCCCAAGTATGATGCCCTCATACTTGCTAGACCACCCATAGCCTAGACCTAAGCCTTCTAGTCACCTCCATCAGTCTCACGCCTATCAGATCCCTCCAAGTTATCCATGACTTGTTCATCTATATGCTAGCTTTCAGGTGCTTCCATCGGCTATTGTCATGCTAAGCTGGTATACATCGCCAAGACACATTTGGGCTAACGCTGTCAAGACTCACACTTGGACTTTACGCCGCCAAACCGTTAGACTTATGCTGCCAAGATTCCCGCTTGGACTTTACGCCTCCAATATCAACCCTTGGACATCCCTTGCCAACACATGTTGGTCTTTCCATTTGCCAAGACTCAAGTTTGAACTTTCCCTTGCCAAGACCCATGCTTGGACTTTCCATGCCAACCCATGTTGGATTTTCCAATTGCCAAGACTCAAGCTTGAACTTTCCCTTGCCAAGACCCATGCTTGGACTTTCCATGCCAAGTACCCAAGACTTGGACTTTCCATTGCCAAGTGTCCCACTTGGACTTCTCCATCATGGTCAACCCCAAGTCAACCATCTAGTCGACCTATTGTCAAACAATGGTCAACTCATTTGTCAAACATTAAAACACTAACATCAAACCACTACTCAAGTAAAACTCGAGTTTGGTCAATCTTGACCTGAGTCGATTGCACCAACACTATCGAGCAAATATCATGAAGGAAAATGCTTAATTCCGTAATTGTACCCCATACAAAATTTGGTAACATTTCCTTAAAAGCAATAGAAATTAGTCTTTCCACGATATATGACAGTCATGACTTTTCAAACCAATCAATTTGCATTCCTTTAAATCGACGCATCTGCCAAGATTAGAGATATAACCATCAGAAAATCTCAATGATTTCAACCATTCACAAACAATCCATCTCTGATCCTTATTCAATGTATAAACTATTTTTGGTTTTGGTCCCCTACTATTTTCATCAACATCAAGGGCGGGTTGTTTACATATGAGATGCATATCTTTTCTTGCATTCAGATTGTCTTTTATTTTTCTAGGAATATCCATCACCATATTTATTAGATTATCAAAAACATTCTTCTCAATATGCATTACATCAAGATTGTGATGAATCAAATTACTCTGCCAATACAAAAAATTTCAAAATATACTCCGTTTATTCTATTTATACGCAATTCCATAGTCATATGTTGTAATATTTGGTTCTTCAATAACAGATGGAAAGTTAAGCACTCTATGCCATAAGAATTGATCGGTGAATCTCAATGGTGGAGATGTTCTTTCAATTTTATTCTTAGTGAATTCTTCTTTATTTATTCTAAATTTATGATTTGGCGATAAAAATTGTCTATGACAATCAAAATAACTCGATTTCTTTCCATGTTTCAATCTGAATGACTTTGATCTCTCCATACATATTGGACATTCTAAAATCCTAGCGGTACCCCATCTCGATAACATACCATAAGTAGAAAAATCATTTACGATCCAAAGAAGTGCAGCTCTCATTGTGAACATCGGATTAGTATGAACATCATATGTAGAAACACCCTCATCCCATAGTTGTTTTAGCTCGACAATCAATGGTTGCATGTAAACATCTATTAACTTCTTGGGATTATAAGGGCTAGGCACAATCAATGTTAAAAATATATACAGTGTTTTCATACACATACCGGGTGGAAGATTATACAGAGTTACAATAATTGGCTAACAAGAATAAGTTCTTCCTGATTTGCCAAATGGAGCAAATCCATTAGCACATAGACCCAACCTGATGTTTTGAGTCTCATTCGCAAACTCAGGATATGTTCTATCAAAATTTTTCCATGCCTCTGCATCTGATGGATGACACATTAGCCCCTCCTCTGTTTCATGATTTGCATGCTAACTCATATGTTCAGTAGTGACCTTTGATGCATAAAACCTTTGCAGTCTAGGAGTTAACGACAAATAGAACATTTGTCTGAATGACTTACATTGCTTATTATGATTCAATCTCGTGGTACTCTTGTATCTACATTGATTATAGAATTTACAAATCTCTAAATCTGCATTATCTCTCTAATATAGCATACAACTATCTTTGCAAACTTCAATTCTTTGCACCGGAAGACCTAAATCTTTCATAAGTTTTTTTATACTGTCAAAATCATTGGGCATTATATGATCATGCGACAATACTTCTCCAATAACTTGAATGAAATCATTAAAACAATCTTCGGACACATTATGCTCAACTTTAACATTCAACAATCTTACGATGAGAGATAATTTAGTGTAACTATCACAACTAGACCATACAGGTTCATCTGCAGCTCTCAACACTTCTTGAAATTTGAGATATGGTTCATTGTATACATTTTCATGAACATCAGTTACTTCTACCACCTCCAACGACGATGAATAACTAGTATATATGTGTTCAAATATTTGAGGATAACTAGAACTTGTAGCGTTTGATTCGATATTCAAATTATGACCAACTGCATCAATTATCATCCTCTGATATGGATTGAATTGATCATAATATCTTTGATCTCCACTAACTGTCCTTTGTATGTTTCATCCAACATCTTCATCAGATATGAACAATTCACCATGACATGTCCAATTATAATAATTTGGAGTAAAATCAAATCTACAAAGATATTCTCGAACTTTATCACACTGGAAAAATTTACCATTATGATATTTTTTGCACGGACACCTTAATTTATTTCCATCCATAAACTCAACATTGCTACTAGCAAAATTCAAAATTTGTTATAGCTCAATAATAAACCACGACGTTCTGATAAATTCTTTTTATACATCCAACTTCTTTCTCTCTCCATTTGTCCTGTTTCCAAATTTATATAAAGGATTAATTCTATTTTTTTCCATATTTTATCCATATTAATTTAACAATAAATTTATACTCAAAATAAATTCTTCTAGTGCTTATTGTGTTTTTGTATGATATTGAATTACAAACTATAACATATCGAATAAATGTTATATATTTAAAGTAAAAAAATTACTTAAAATCAAATATTAATTATATATATTATAAAATGATAATACTATACATTTTTGAATATACAATATACCTGCCCTGGTGGAAGCAACGGATGACCTCACAGTTGAAGACTTCACGAATACACGGATCACCTGAAGGACAAAGTACGACAAACCTAAGAAAAATAAAACATTAGTTTTGTATTTATATTACACATTACTAATTTAATTGAATAACATGTTGACTCTGTTATGGCCGAGTACAAGATGCGAAGGGATGAGGTCGCCATAATAGTTGTGCGTGATCCAGAGGCGGCGATGAACCACCCAACTGGGGCACGGCGGAGCCTGGAACAAATGCTAGCTCCAGCTGGGGTGGCGATGGACCACCCAAGTGCGCGATCCAGGGGGCGGCGATGAACCCCCCCTATCGCATCATTGTGCCCCTACGACGTGTGCTCACGGTAGCTGTCAGCTGGTAGTTGCCCGCGGCACCTCGTGGCAGCTATCGCGAGTGAGAGATCGTGGTCGCTGCCGCGATCTTGCGTGGAAGCTGCCGCGAGAGATCGTGACCGACCTCACGACAGTTGTCGTGAGCTCGCTGTCATGCTCGCGCAGCAGCGAGACACCGCTGCTACGCGAGCTCATAGCAACGACGCCGCTGCTGCACGAGCTCGCAGAACAACGGCGCTGCTCTAGCGGTGGAAGAGGGGAAGAGAGGAGAGGCGTACCGATCGAGCGGCGGGGTGGAGCGCATGAGGAGAGATCGTCGCCAATTTGGCGACGAATAGAGTATTCATCGCCAATTAAAAATATCAACGAAAAAATTTTCATCGCTAAGTTTATCATAAATTTTGCAATGAATTATTAAATCGTTACAAATTTTGCGACGAATTTACATTTCGTCACAAAATTTTGTGGTGAAATTTTTTTTCACTGTAAAATTGGTGATGAAAATTAAATTCGTTGCCAAATTAGCGACGAATATTAAATTCGTCGCAAATTTCTTAATTTTAGCCGTTGTTATTTTTGCCAAATAATTGAAAATTCCCGATGAAAATCTTTCGTCGCTAAATTTGTAAGAAATTTTGCAACGAATTATGAATTCGTTATAAAAATTTGCAACGAATTATGATTCATTGTAATTTTTTGCAACGAATTCATGTTAGAAATATATGAAAGATGTCCTAAGATAATCGCCTTATGTTTGAACCATTTATATGATAAATGAAGATTCACTATTTGAGTATACATATTTTCATATATTTGATTATATCTTAAACTCATTTACTGAATGTCCACGATACGATTCACAGCATGAGAGAATTTGTGATTGGATCACAACTAGTGAGTATCTCTTTATGTGTAATTGTGATGTATTAGAATTATCCCTAGTCAATGAATTGATAGATTTGGACACCATCAATTCTGTCGAGACTAGCACGAGGTATACTCCTTGGTGTATCCAAGTAGCTAATTCTCACTGGATGGAGACATTGTGATGTCCGGAGTTAATCGTGGATGCTAGTTATGGTAACTAGTTCATTGGAGTGACTTGCTGTAAGACTTCATATGGTTCTCTGCATATATGGATATATCAATGAAGTTCTTACTGTAGCTTAACTACGATGTTCCTTTGACTTGCAGTATTCAAGTCATCTTGGTCATGAAGACTTATGCTTTGACATCTTAAGCAAGTATCTCTGAGGAGATGTGGACCTAGGATGATTCGATATAAGTCGAAATGCCCAAAGGTGTTTGAATAGCCTATAAAGGATTCACCACTCCTTGCGAGGAGATGTATACCCATGGCCTCTCGTCGGATTGTTACTAAAGTCTTTGGCCAAAACATTACATGTTTAGAGTAAGGTACTCTTGGATACATGTGCAATAACTAGAATCCGTAGGATGAGAAAATGATACTTATGCTAGGTGTGACGTTGTCAGCCTGGTGGGGACTGACACTATAGACCATGTCCTAAACCAAGTGGGTATAAGATGCGTGAAGGGAACGGGGCATGATTCATTGTAGCTGTTGAAGGGTTTCAGAAATGGTTCTGGATCAACCGTTGACTTTTCGATTAATTGGAGATCATGACGTACTACTAGGTGCCACTCATGATCATTCTATAATTAATGGTTAATTATAGACGACCAACATAAATCGAGAACCTATTTGGTCACATGCACAACGAGTGTAATCCGAAGGATTTAAAATGAGCTTGAGAATGAGATTCTCATATCGAGAGAAACTAGGTTTGGTTGGACCAAACAAGGAGCGAACATGAAATCATTTCAGTCGCAACGAAAGCATAGATGAGTCGAGTCTTATGAAGACATGATGGATGAACCAAATTGGTTTGGTTCTAATCCAATGGTGGAAAATAAATCAAAGTGGTTTGGTTTATTTTAAACGAATGAACCAAAGTTGGTTCAGTTTGTTTTAACTTAAAATAGACCAATGTAGTTTGGTTTATTTTAACTTAAGTTATTGGAGCGGGTTAACGGGTTTTGGTTATGAACCAATAATTGTTAGGAGAATGTGTTCTCTATAAAACATGGCTTAAGGGTTTTTCGTAGATAACTTGTGTTTTGGAAACCCTAGCCACCCAAGCCCTTCTCCTCTTCTTGCTGCCCAACAAGGTTGCCGCCCAACCTTGTTGTCGCCTCTTACAGCTGCTGCCGCCGACGCCACCAGCTGCTGTCGGCCACCTGCTGCTGTCGGCGACCCTCCGGTGACATCCCTTGGCTCCGATGACCAAGGTGCAGCCGACCTTCCTCCTTTGGGTCGGCGCAAATCCTCCACCAATCTGTCCAATTTTCTGGATAGCTTATTTCCTTTCATGTCAGAGCATCGTTTGGACGATGTTTGGAGCTCCAACAGTGGCTACCTTACCGGGGATTTGATCTCCGGTAATCCTCATAGGTGGAGGACCAAAGATTCGTCAATCGGTTGACGAATACCTCTCTGGAGAAGCGAGTTTTGGGGACTCGTTTTTCAAATCCAAATTTTGATTCGGATTGTGATCTTCTCTCAATCACATCATCTTCGACACGAGGCTAGTGACTCCTACGAAGACGAGGCTCGTATCTTGGCGAAGCTATCCTGACGGTACTTGGCGTGGATACGGATAGAGACAATTCTAGCGAGAGTTGCTCCGATTGATGTCATTCCCACTGCACGTGATACGTCAGATATAACTAGCATAATTTCCTTTTATTGCAAAAATTTGAAACTACGATTATGTCTACACAAATTGTACTATGCATGTGTGTGATGTGTGTATTGTAATAAATTAGATTTATTGCTTTTTAATTCTTCTGTTGTGCACATGTTTACGAAACATGTTCGAACACACACTCACCGCGGTGCCGAAAACCCAACAATTCATAATCCGTTGCAAATTCTGCGACAAAATTATATTTTGTTGCAAAATTTTGCAACAAAATTGATTTTTCGTCGTAAATTTGCGACGAAAAATAAAATTCGTTGCAAAACTGCGATGATATTTGCGACGAAATTTAATTTGTTGCAAATGTAAATAAGTTTGCAACAAAAAATTTTTTTGTTAGAAATTTCATTACTAATTTGAGACAAAATTTACAATTCGTCGCAAATTTGCAAAAAATTATTTTCGTTGTCAAATTTCGTCACTATTTTGATGTATATTTATAGTGCAAGTAATATGGCTCCCGCTTTTCCTAGTTGATTTATCACACGTGGTATGAAACACGTGCTACAGTGTTGATTCTTCATTTCTCATAAGGGCATATGTTAGTTTTCTCTAACACTGTTCAAGTATGGGACTCAATCTACACATAAGACTTTATCCAGAGATCTCAGAGAGAGTATCTTAAAGATAATATCATAAATCGTAGGTGATATCTGAGATCTCAAACCTGGTTACTTACAAGCAACATGGATATGACTACTTCCATCTCGGACATGGCACACATGACCTTATCCTGAACACGTATCAGGGAGACTTAAATTCTAGTAGGGTTACTCTCAAAATCTCTCACAGCTAGAAACCGCCTTATCTCCACTCTTGGAGGTGGTCACTCGTGTGTGAGAGTTGAACTTGCCTACCTAACATATATATATATATATATATATATATATATATATATATATAAGCATCATAATTATCGATAAAGTACAATTTGAGAAATTTTATATAAAAGTTCAAACCCAATGACTCTCTATGTCCCATAAAGGAGTCTCTTGTGATAGGTTTAGTGAAGGGGTCAACCACCATGTTATGTGTTGAAATGTACTTGACAATCATTTCATTCTTCTCAATGATGTCTCTCACAAAATGATATCTAGTATCAATGTGTTTGGTTCTACTATGAAACTTAGGATCTCAAGTGTAAGTGATAGTGGTCTGATTATCACAATAAATCATTACTAACCTCCCACTATCCACTACAATCTTTAGGTCATACAATAGGAGCCAAACACTCTCTTGAACTGTTACTAAACATGCCACTGAACATGCCATGAGCTCAGCCTCCATTGTAGATAGAGCAACATAGGTTTTCTTATTACTGTTTTAAGAGAAGGTCTGCCATTGAGTAAGATGTGAAACCTGATGTCCATTTGCATTTATCCAAATCGCCTCTCTAATCGGCATCTGGATATCCCACAAGTCGCAAATCACCTCCTCTGTAACACAAAGAGAAATTTGTAGTTTCTTTGAGATATCAAAAAATCATTTTCGCTGCTCTCCAGTACCCCTTCCAGGATTTGCTTGATATTTACTTATCAGATCGACTGCATAATATATGTCTGATCGTGTACACATCATTACATACATTAAACTTCCAACTGTATTGGAATATGATACTTTACTCATTTCCCTTATTTCTCCTTGAGTTTTAAGATACATTTCCATGCTCAAACCTTCACCTTTAGTGATTGAAATATCTATGGGATTGCAATACTCATCCTAAAGTGCTTAAGAATTTTCTTAATATAGATCTCTTGTGAAAGAGTCAAAAAACTTCTCGAGCAATTCCTCTAGATATGTACTCCAAGGATTAACTCAACTTTACCAATATCTTTCATGTCGAAAGTGGACGATAACTATGTTTTATTATTATTAGATACTCAATATTGTTCCCAGCCAACATTATGTCATCCACATATAATGACTAAATTATAAAACAGTTATCTAATCTTATCAGATAGACACAATGATCCTCCTCAACCATTGTAAAATCATAAGATATTACCTCCTCGTGAAATCATAGATACCATCGCCTGAATTATTGTTTTAGGCCATATATCGACTTCTGAAGTCGGCATATCTTGTCTTCTTGACCTATTATAATAAACCCTGGAGATTGTTCCATGTAAATCTCCTCATCCAAACTTCCATTAAGGAAAGTGGTTTTCACATCCATCTGATATAACTCTAGATCTAAACTCGTGACAATCACTAAAAGTAAACAGATCGAAGTAAACTTGACTACTGGAGAGAAGGTCTCCTCGTAGTCAATGTCCTTTGTCTGTGTAACCCTTGTCTACCAGATGAGTCTTATACCTCTCGATCGATCCATTGGCCTTTATCTTGATTTTTAAAACCCACTTGTTCCCAATGGCATTTTTATTCTTAGGTAAGTCAACCAGATCCTAGAACTCATTGACTTTCATTGATTCCATTTCTTCCTTCATGGTCTTAAACCATTAGTCCCTTGTTGAATCCTCGAAATCCTCTTTTAGAGTCCTCGGATCATCTCATCCTCCGAAGTCACAATGAGAATCTCATTCTCAATCGAAAAACAACAACAAGGTACATTTGTCTGACCACTCCTACGAGGAGAGAGAGCCTCCACACCTTTCGATGGACCACTACCACTAGGACCACGATATATTATAGGGTCTTGAATCTCACCACTAGGATCCTCTAAGCCACTAGGCTCATCCATCCTATAGAAAGTGAAGTCTTAATCAATTTCTCCTCGCTTAGGAAATCATTCTAAAAAATATGGAATCACGAAACTCAATCTCAGTAACTGTGTCGTCCGTATGTTCTCATAGGAACACATATCCCTTGGAGTGTTCAAAATATCTGATAAAGATACACTACTTTCCTCTCTGGTCTAACTTATCGTACTTGTACAAGGAATCATTAACATACGCAATATAATCTCATGGTCTCAAATGACTAAGAACAGGTTGTCTCCCTATCCAAAACTGGTATGGGGTGCTGACTACAGACGTTGATGCAACATGATTAAGGATATAGATTACAATCAATAGCATATTCCCCAATGAGAGATAGGTAAATTGGCCTATGTCATCATAGACCTCACCATCTCCAATAGAGTCCTATTCTTTCTCTTGACAACTTTGTTCTGTTGAGGAGTAGCTGGAATAGTCAGTTGTCTTGTAATGCCTTTTTTGAAACAAAACTCTTTGAACTACTCAAATAGATACTCGCACCCTCGATCGGTTCTGAGAATTTTCACCCTCAAGTCTAGGTGATTTTCAACCTCGCTACTAAACCTCCTAAAGCACTCCAATGCCTCAGACTTGTGTGAGATCAGGTAGACATAAGTGAAATACATGTAATCGTCTATAAACGTAATGAAATATGTGGATCCATTTCAGGCTCTCACATTCAGCAAATGTCGAAATGAACCAACTGCAATGGAGCCCCAACTCTCATTGCTTTCTCAAATGGGTTTCTCTTAGATTTCCTGCTAGGAAAAACTCACACAAGGGCAACTTGACCTTAGTTAGCTAACCTAACATGCCACATGATGCTAACCGACTCATTCTTTCTTGTCCTATATGGCCAAGTCTATTATGTCATACATTCACATCATCCACTACACTACCAGATGCAAAGGCAATAGGAGAAGTAGGATAAAACTAATGAAATGAAATCAAATTTAGTGCATAAAGCATCTCATGGACTATACTGGAAGATATTAAAGTATTGTCATACGAGATTGAAATTTTAGAGTTTCCAATAGAAACATTGTATCCTAATTGGTCTACACATCAGAAGAAATAAAATTTCGCTAAATCTCTGGAGCATACAACATATCATAAAGATATATAGGACTTGATTACTTTGTAGTAACAACTTTCAAGTGTCAATCCCTCTCACCTCCACAAATGTCCCATTCCCCACATATAGCCTTCTCGCATGTGAACTTAAACAACGAAATTCTACGTATGCACTCCTATCATTGTTAGGCTAGTCCAAAAGTATTATGCAGTGGAATTAATGAATAAAAATAATTTTTATTTCGTCCCTGACATCCCCTAGGGGCCAGGATTCCATGCTTTGACATAAACATATGAAAGAGGAAAGAAAAAGCAATCATACCTTCGAGATTATATAGAATCTGTCAAAATCATAAGCAAGACCAACAAGCCTTGCCTCTATCGGTATCCACGCCGGATCTTCATGAGACAGACTTCCAAAGGCCACAAGCCTTACACTCCGATCAGTGCTAGCTAAGCGTGGAGAGAAAGAGGAGAGGCGAGGAAGATAAAGTGTTGGACCTTGATGTGCGCTAAAGGGGGATGAATAACATCGATTCGAACTCTCTCTTCAATTTCGTTCGCGTGTTTTTGTCTCTATAAAATGTTAGCAGCGGAAACACAAAAACAAACAAGACAAAGACAAAACACAACAAACTCACATACACTACATAAGGATTTTACATGGTTCGAAATCTTATTTTCTACTCCACGGTCGAACTCTAGCGATGCACTACCACTAAAACTTCTCCTTTTCAGAATGACACCGGAGGTGGAGAAACCTCTTACAATAATCTGGAGCTTATAAGAATACAACCAACCAAATATAAAAAATATGAATGAAATACAAAAAATAAAGAACAAACACCTTACACAACTGAGCTTTGCTTTATCTCTTTGTTGGTTGCTGTGGAATGGCTTGAAAGGTCTGGAATGCAACAGCAAATCCCCTTTAAAGTCCCTAAGAACTAGTAGCCACTTCCCTTCCCAAAGTCTCCTTTTATAAGCTTCAGCTCAGGTTGAATTTCATCGATCAGTCGACTGACCATTGTACCGTTGCCTCACAATGGCTTAATCTGTCACGCTTCAAGGGCATATTCATCATCCAAATGACGGAGGAGCTCCTTAGTGACAATATTCTGAAATACATTATTGGAACTAGATATGGTAAAAACTTTGAAATAATCAAGATATAAAATATAATTATTTTATTAACTGTATACATGCATGACAAGAACATACCCCAATAGCTTTGGCTACCTGCAATCCGGCTAGGATGACCTCATACTCTGGCTCATTGTTGGACGCCCGGTATCCGAGGCGAACGGCTATGCGGGTTTCTTCCTCTTCTGGAGATACCAACAACACCCCTACTCCATTGCCTGTAGATCAAGAAGACTCATCCACAAAAATATTTCATACCTTCTTCCCTTCTTTTTCGACCGAGCTGTCCTCCGACCCTATGGGTACCTCTGTCAAGAAATTGGCTAACGACTGAGCCTTGACAGCAGTTCGGGGATGATAGTGAATATCATATTCACTTAGCTCTACAAACCACTTGGCTAATCTTCCTAAAGAATTAGGTTTAGTAACCACTCTACCTAATTCATTGTGGGTCAAGACATTGACCGAATGGGCTAGGAAATACAACCTCAGCTTACGAGTTGTCAAAAATAGGATGTATGCCAATTTCTCCAACTCAGTATACCGTAACTCTACTCCCTTCAAGATATGACTGGTATAATAAATGGGTTGTTGTTGAGAACCTTCCTACTTCAATAACACGAAACTGATAGCTCCTTCTGAAACAACTAAATACATCCACAGTGATTCTCCTGATATGAGTTTGGCTAGCAAAGGTAGTTCAGCTAAATACTTTTTTAGTTTTTGGAAAACTTCCTCACACTGATTATCCCACTGGAACCGAATGACCTTAAGCATAATCCGAAAGAAGGGTAGTCCCTTGTCTGTCGATCTAGCTATAAAATGAGACAAGGAAACTATTCTTCCCACTAACTTTTTGTTGGTGCAATCGGCCCAGGTCACGATTGACCAGGACTCGAGTGATGTTTTGATGTTCGACAAAAACATAATGGTAAAGTCCAAGCATGGGTCTTGGCATGGAAAGTCAAGCATGGGTCTTGGCATAAAAAGTCCAACATGGGTTGGCAAGGGAAAGTCCAAGCATGGGTCTTGGCATGGAAAGTCCAAGAATGGGTCTTGGCATAAAAAGTCCAACATGGGTTGGCAAGGGAAAGTCCAAGCTTGTGTCTTGGCATTTGAGAAGTCCAAGGGTTTGATATTGGCGGCGTAAAGTCCAAGCGGGAGTCTTGGCAGCATAAGTCCAATGGTTGGCGGCGTAAAGTCCAAGCGGAGTCTTAGCGGCGTAAGTCCAATGTGCCTTGGCGGTGTAGACACCGTTAGCATGACATAGCTGATGGAAGCACCTGAAGACTAGCGCGATGGATGAACAAGTCATGGATGACTTGGAGGGATCCGAGAGATGTGAGGCTGATGGAGGTGGCTAGAAGGCTTAGGTCTAGGCTAAGGGTGATCTAGCAAGTATGGGGGCACCATACTTGGGTTAAAACCTCATGTTTTGGTGCCATATGGCTCGGCCCGAGTCAACTAGGGTTTAGGGAAATGGCCTAGCAATGATCGATGGACGAGCAGTCGACTGATCATGTGATCAGTCGACTGATGCTCGGATTTTCGGCCACAGAATGGAGTCTCACTCGATCGCTACGATGAGCAATGAGTGATGAGCTCATCGATCGATGGTCATGATCACCGATCGATGTCCTAGCCGCTGATTTTCCAGCGTGGATTACACCGTTGTCTCACAAAGAACAAGCAGTGATCGGGCCGATCGATGGTCCCGATCGATCGATCGATCGACCTTTTCCAAAGACAAAGTCAAGCTATATAAGGAGCTCGTGATGGAGGAAAAGATAGCGATTTTCTTGGGCAAAATTGAAGGGGGAAGTTGGTGCTTTCTAGTCCTTCAAAGCTAGTTCAAGGCAATCAAAGATCAAGCAATCAAAAGCTTTTGTAAAGTATTTTTCCTTTACTTGCATTTGTATTTCATTATCGTATTTGCTTGTATCTATTTGATTATTGTTGTAATCATTATTGTACGAGGTTTCTCCACCTCCGGATTGTTCCGAGAAGGAGTGTTTATTAGTGGTTGCGTGTGCATCACTAGAGCTCGTAGAGCTCGATCTGTGGAGTAGGAACCGTGCGGTTCCGAACCATGTTAAATCTTCGTGTCTTTGTGTTTGTGATTGTGTTTCGTTATTGTTATTATATATATATATTTCGCTGTGCTAACGAAACTTGTAGACACGATCATGATCGAATTTCATCAACCAACGAACACGCGCTATTCACCCCCTCTAGCGGTGTCAAATATTCTACAATTGGTATCAGAGCCTGGGGCTCTTCTACGGATTAACAACCCGGAGTCAAGAAGCTAGAGGGAAGAATATGGATTTCCAAGAAAAATTGGGTGACGACGTCAACATTCCACCTTCTTTCAACCACGAACATTTCGCATATTGGAAAGGTAGGATGGAATATTTTCTAATGACGAATATAGAAAATTGGTTTTCCGTGACTATAGGTTTTGATGCTCCGAGAGGGGAAAACGGCGAAATCCTCAAAATGAAGCGATGGACCGAGGAGCAACGGGAAAAATTCAAGACAACCGTTAAGGTAACAAAAATGTTGGTTAATTTGATACCTAATGACATTTTGTCTAGATTAGGAAGCTATAAGGATGCCAAGGAGTTGTGGAACAAGCTGGTCAAGTTCCACGACAATCCCAAATCGGTCCAAGAAGACTTAGAAGAGGAGGAGACCGAAGAGGAAGTCTCATCATCCTCACAAGAAAGTGAGGAGTCAACCTCCGGATCGGAGAAAGAAGAGGTGGAAGAAGTGGAAGAAATATCCACTTCTATGATTGAGGAGATTAGAGCATCCTCAACACCGGAGAAACCTCAAGAAGTGCCTTCAACATCCGGTCAAGATGAGGAAGCTCAAAATTCAACTCCGGCTCCTACCATCACCCTAGGTAACTCAAACACTTTAATTTCAAGTAAAATTCATATAATGTGCTTTGAGTGTAGGGAGTATGGGCACTACAAGAGCAAGTGTCCAAAGAAAGTTAAGAAGACTCCTCCGGCGCCTAAAAGTCAACAAAAGTCAAAGGATGCCGGTTCCTCATCATCTAAAGACAAGAAGCATATCATTTGCTTCAAATGTCGGCAACCGGGACATTACCGAAATCAATGTCCTAGGGGGAGCAAGAAGACCCAAGAAGGAGTATCCCAAGTAGGGGGAGCTATTAAGGCAAACCCTAAGGTATATTTTTATAATGCTCATTCCTTAAAGTCTAAGCAAAAGCATGCTAGAATTAATTCAAATAATTTTGCTATTACTCATGAATCGAAGCATGCTAGGAATGATAACTCTAGATCTATTTCAAAGAAGGAGAAATTTGGAACTAATGTCCCTAGAAATTTCATTCCTAAGAAAGCAATTAAGAAAATCGAAAATCATTTAGGTATCAATTCCAATAAGGGTAAACATATGTCTAAGGCAAATGGTAATGCCCAAAAACCCAATCAAAAATCATTTGGGCAATTAGAATTAGAGAACCAAGCCTTAAGGTCAAGGCTTGAAAAACTAGAAAAGACCCTAAATAAGCTACAAAATCAATTTCAAGGGTCTAATGGTCAAAGTCAAGGGTCAAGATCTCAAAGTCAACATTTAGGACCCAAAAGGCAAAAGTCAACCGAGGGAAAGAAAGGTTTGGGTCACAAACCTAAGCCTAAGGTGACTTATCATTGTGTTCCATTTGACTAGGGAACACAAACTAGGTCTAGGAAGACCAAGGTTGCAAGGGGAGTTACCTCTAGAGTCAACCTAGGCAAGACCACAATGACCAAGGCTAACAAGCCTAGGAGGGTCATTAGGAAGGTATCTAGGGAGGTTGTCCCTAAGGAATACCTAATTAATTCAATGAGCTCAAATAGATTTTGGGTTCCAAAGAGCGTGATTGATTCATGTTAAATGGGTTAGAATGTGCCAACCATGATTGGATGAGTAGTTAACTCAACCATGGTAAAGGTGGCACTTTAGGTTATTTTCAAGGTTATGGTTACCTTGGAAATACATTTGAGCCCTAATTCTAAAGGATTTTAGAATGTGTCTATATTTTTGAAAACATGAAAATTAATAAAATTGGCACAATCTAGATTTAGAGGTCATAGTGTGTAACTTTGATTGTTGGCACACTTTAGAAGCTCATGTATCAAGAGAAGTGTGTTTAGGATGCAAAAGTAACATCAAGAGTGATACTCAAGTGCCACACAACTTGATGTCTTATACTTACCATGCTTCATATGTTTCACCATGTGTTTGCATGGAAGGAATGTTTAGGATGGATTGCATCTCACAAAACAAGTCTTTTACCTTGATTGTGTATTTCAACACTTAGAAAGGGTGAGATGTTAGGATTTGGAAATCATTGAATGTTAATGTTTGCCAAAATGAAATAAAACATTAAAATACATTAACGAATACATGAATATAAGTATAACATCAATATGTTCGATATACAAGAATAAACATGATAAAATGGAATAAATTAGATGAAGAAATCGAGATTTTTAGAATTTCAGAACTGGAAATCAGATATCGATCGTTATCACGATCGATAACACCGTAGCACGATATCGTGAAAGTGTCGCTTCCAGGACTCGATCGTTTGCACATCGATCGGCCGATCGATGGGATACATCACGATCGATGGTAATCTCGATCGAGGTCGAGGGTCATCATCGAGTGATCGCATATCGATCGATCGATGAGCAACATCATCGATCGATGTTATTCTTGTAGCACGCCATGAAGACTCGCACGATTATCGATTCTTGAGCGGGAGCCGATCGCCGGTTTGGTAAACTCAGAATAAAGCGATCGCCGATGATCGCACATCAATCGACTGGCGTTGCAATTTTATAACGTTGAACCGCTAGGGTTCGGCGTCTTCACGCGACGCCCTTTCTTCTCTTTTTCCTCTCCGATCGCCAACCTCCTCTCCGATCACTCTTTCCGGCCATGCCAGCCGCCCAAGCTTTTAGGTTTGATAGCTAAGCCCCTCTTCTTGCATTTTTCACTTATCTCAAGCCTTAGTTCACTCGTTCTAGGGTTTGTTTCCCTATTTCCGATTTAGGGTTCCGGCGGTTAAGTCCTCCGGCGAAGTTTCCGTCGACCCCCTCAGCAATATCTGAGCATTCCTTCGCCACACCTCCAAATGACACCTAAGTAAATTTTTCTTACCCAAAACCCTAATTTTCCTTTCCATTGTAATTTATTTTTATCTAATCATGTATTGTTATCCTTGCATGTCATATCATTACATTGCATTCATAATAGGAGACCCCGTAGGAATGATCCACCCGAGGGTGAATCTCGATTGTACCAACCTATGTTGGTTAGGTACATCGATAAGGACTTTTTCAATCGCTATTGTAGTGATGTCATGGAATTATTTGCATACTATAATCTCATGAAAATTGTCTTATGCACACATCCCATTAACGATGACCTCCTTAAAGAATTTTATCAGAACCTAAAAAAGATAGACAACGACCCTACCTACACTACTCGCATTGCAAAACGCGAGTTAGAGTTCACTCCTGCGATACTGCAGGAGTTTCTCGAGTGTAAGCCCTCGGATGACACCTTTATTTTTTACCCTACCATGGATTTCCCTTTACCCGAGCCCTTTGACCATATCTCTATGGAGTCCATGCATGAGCATATCTTTGGTCATCCTCGTCCACCGGCCCAGAATTTATTCCCTATTAGTGAGTTATCTGCACCTGACAATGTACTTTACAAGGTCATTGTTGGGTGTTTTCTTCCTATCGTCACTCAGGGTCTGGCCAAGATTCGGCCTCCTCATCTCTTTCTTCTATACGCCATGCGTAATAGGTTAGACATTAACTTTGCATTAAACATGTTTCACTGCATTGTGCATTTCATTTCCCCTGTACAAGGGAAAGTGCATATGTCATATGGTTATATTATCACAGCATGGCTAGAGTCAGTAGGCATTAACATCCATAGGGGTTCTCTGAGAGCACTATCTGAGGTGTACGACTGTATATCAGTTCGTAACTTCTCGTTAGCAAAGCTACGGATGGGGCCTGGACAGATGGAGTTGGCACCTCGACCACCACCCAGGGCACGCAGAGAGCCTCCTCCGGTACCCAGAGAGGCGACAGAGGACTATGAGGATGCAGACGCCGCTGATGAGGATGATCATATGACGGTAGATGCATCAGCGGCGGGTCCATCAGATCGTCGTGGCCAGCTGGAGTCCAGATTCCAGGACTATCAGCAGACGATTGACTCTAGGCTGTCAGAGATCTTAGCAGGCCAAGCATCCTTCGGCGCACGTCTTGATCGGATGGAGGAGTCCCAGAGCCACATCGAGCAGCGTCAGCTCGATATGTTTGAGATGATGCGGGCCTGGACTTTGAGTCAGCAGCCTCCTCCACCGCCACCTCCTGCAGACGACTGGATATAGAGGATGTTAGATTTTCTTTGGTTTTCAGTTTTTGTAGTGAGATTGAGCATATCCAATCTCCATTTTGAATGTAAAAGACTGAAATCTTTTAAATTAAATGAAATTTCTGTTTGTGAAAATCTTGTGTGTTTGGATGAGTATTTGTATTATTGTATTGCTTATGAAAGTTGCTATATCATGACGTGAAATTGCATCTTATCATATACCATGTCATGTCATTGTTTAGGATTATTTTAGATGTCATGTTGTTTTAGATTATATCACATGTCATGACATCATGATCATTGGTCCTGCTTATTTCTTTTTCTATCTTTATGCCATGATCATTTCATGCATTAAATTGATTAAAATTGAACTAAGGACAATGACATGACTTGAAGTCCCATTTATAAGGGAATCAAGTAGGGTTGCCTAGGAAATGCATGAAAACCTAAATTAAATGAACCAAAATCCACATCTCACATCCAATTGACATGTATGTGTATTTATACACCCTAGATACATGTGAGATGTTAGGATAATAAGTTAGGTTCAAGGTGCATAGATAGTGCATCTAGATGAACTTAACTTATTTCAATAATCACTAAGAATCATGAGGAAAGCTAATATACAAGTTATGTATATTTAGCCAATAAACCATGGTTTGAAATAGGTTTTCAGAAACATTTTAAAATCAATTTAGAAAACCTTGGTGAAATCTATCTTTTGATAGCCATCACCATTGAAGAAGTTGATACAAAGTGGATCAAAAACTTTAAAGTTTTAATAGTTTTTGAACTTTGTGTCAATCTCCTATTTCAATGGTAAAAATATTTTTCCAAAAATTTTCACAGATTGTATGTGTGATAAGTAATATACGTATCAAGTTTCGTGATTTTTTGATTTACATAGAATTACTTATGAATTTTCAAAAGTCGAGTCTGATTTTTGAAAATCGGTTTCGATTATCGATCGACTACCTCTACGGCGATCGGTCGATGGGCGCGTTGGACTTGATCATAGCATATCACTCGACTGTTGCTTCGTGTCAGTCGACTGATGGACACATCAGTCGACTGGTAGCTGACAGAGTTGACTGATAATGCCTGATTTCGGAGTAACCATAGTTGTTTAACTTGATTTCAGCTGCGGTTAAGGTCCCTAATCACTCCTAACCCTAGAATATGCTTTGGGAAGCATGATGAAGGGTGAAAATCCATTGGATATGGATTAGGAGAGGTGTATAGGGTTTGTATCAATTTTAAGGTGTTGGAAAGTTCAATGTTGAATTTCTAACCTTAATTTTAATGGCCTAGAGTTCCTATTGGCTTAGGGACTTCCCAAGGACATTGTTGGTGCAATGGTCAAGGGGGAGGTATCCATCTTGGGATGATGGATGTGTTTTTCTCCTTGAAAAGGAAAAGTTATTGGGAGAGTATCATCAATTGGGAAAATTGATGGGTTTTTGATATCCAATTTGGAAATTGGGAGATTGAATAGGATTGCCTCTCTTGAGTGATATGTGACTTATCACTAGGAAGATGGTAGGCATCCTAGGTATTTTTAGACCAAGGGGGAGATTATAAGATCTCATTGGGACATGAGACATTGACCTCCTTGGAGAGAAGACCTTTTTAATGTTAGTCAAAAAGGGGGAGAATGTTTGGGGAGAACATTTGGTGAATGTTTAAGATTACTAATTTGGGATAATTGGTAAGGGATTTGAGTTAGTGTTCTAACTCAATGTTTTGTTTGTTTTTTTTTGTCAAACATCAAAAAGGGGGAGATTGTTGGTGCAATCGGCCCAGGTCACGATTGACCAGGACTCGAGTTTGACTCGAGTGATGTTTTGATGTTCGACAAAAATATAATGGTAAAGTCCAAGCATGGGTCTTGGCATGGAAAGTCCAAGCATGGGTCTTGGCATAAAAAGTCCAACATGGGTTGGCAAGGGAAAGTCCAAGCATGGGTCTTGGCATGGAAAGTCCAAGCATGGGTCTTGGCATAAAAAGTCCAACATGGGTTGGCAAGGGAAAGTCCAAGCTTGTGTCTTGGCATTTGAGAAGTCCAAGGGTTTGATATTGGCGGCGTAAAGTCCAAGCGAGAGTCTTGGCAGCATAAGTCCAATGGTTGGCGGCGTAAAGTCCAAGCGGAGTCTTGGCGACATAAGTCCAATGTGCCTTGGCGGTGTAGGCACCGTTAGCATGACATAGATGATGGAAGCACCTGAAGGCTAGCGCGATGGATGAACAAGTCATGGATGACTTGGAGGGATCCGAGAGACGTGAGGCTGATGGAGGTGGCTAGAAGGCTTAGGTCTAGGCTAAGGGTGGTCTAGCAAGTATGAGGGCACCATACTTGGGTTAAAACCTCATGTAGTTGCGATCGGTGATGGCAATGATCGTGATCATGTGATCGATCGTGATGCTTCAATTTCACAGAATGGAGTCTCACTCGACTGCTGAGACGAGCAGTCGAGTGATGGCTCATCAGTCGACTGATGGTCATGATCAGTCGATTGATGTCCTAGTCGTTGGATTTTTCCAGCGTGGATTACACCGTTGTCTCACAACAACAGTGTGATCAGTCGACTGATGGTCCCGATCAGTCGACTGATCGACCTTTTCCAACACAGGTTGAAGCTATATAAGGAGCTCGTGATGGAGGAAAATATAGCGATTTTCTTGGGCGAAATTAAAGGGGGAAGTTGGTGCTTTCCAGTCCTTCAAAGCTAGTTCAAGGCAATCAAAGATCAAGCAATCAAAAGCTTTTGTAAAGTGTTTTTCCTTTACTTGCATTTGTATTTCATTATCGTATTTGCTTGTATCTATTTGATTATTGTTGTAATCATTATTGTACGAGGTTTCTCCACCTCCGGATTGTTCTGAGAAGGAGTGTTTATTAGTGGTTGTGTGTGCATCACTAGAGCTCGTAGAGCTCGATCCGTGGAGTAGGAACCGTGCGGTTCCGAACCACGTTAAATCTTCGTGTCTTTGTGTTTGTGATTGTGTTTCATTATTATTATTATATATATATATTCCGCTGTGCTAACGAAACTTGTAGACACGATCATGATCGAATTTCATCAACCAACGAACACGCGCTATTCAGCCCCCTCTAGCGGCGTCAAATATTCTACACTTTTGAGTCTCCCGTAGGTTAGTAGGTGACTTCATATAGCAAAGTGTCTGCACCTTCTCTAGATTAGCCTGCAACCCCTTCTCTGTAATAATATATCCCAGAAATTTTCCACTTTTTACTCCGAATAGACACTTCTTGGGATTTAGCTTCATATTGTACCTTCTCAGAGTGGCAAAGGTCTCTTCCAAGTCTACCACTAAGTCCCGAATCATTTTGGATTTGTCCAGAATATCGTCAACATACACCTCCACATTCTTACCTTTTTGTTCTATAAAAATTTTATCCATGAGTCATTGCAAAGTAGCCCCCGCGTTCTTTAGTCCAAAAGGCATCACTACGTAAGCATACAATCCTCCAGCTGTCACAAAACTAATCCGCTTCTGATCTTCCTTCACCAAGGTAATTTGGTGATATCCTTGATAAGCATCCATGAGTGATACCACCTCATATCCCATGGTAAAATCAACCAACTGATCAATACAAGGCAAGGGGTAGCAGTCTTTAGGACATGCTTTATTCAAATCACGAAAGTCAATACACATCCTCCACTATCCATAGGGCTTGGGGACCAGAATTACATTAGACACCCACTCGGGGAATTGAATTTCTCTAACATGACCAGCTTGCAGTAATTTATCGACTTCTTCAACAATGACTTTATCCTTCTCGGGCCCGAAGTGTCGCCTTTTCTGCTGGACGGGTCAGACTCCTCGAGTAATGTTAAGATGGTGCTTAGTTACTTTAGGATCTATCTCCGTGAGGTCATGCACATCCTTGGCGAAGATATCTTCATTCCTACGTAGGCAATTCACAAGTTCTTCCTTCGTCTTCAGTTG
This sequence comes from Wurfbainia villosa, assembly GCA_025175895.1. Taxonomy (NCBI): domain Eukaryota; kingdom Viridiplantae; phylum Streptophyta; class Magnoliopsida; order Zingiberales; family Zingiberaceae; genus Wurfbainia; species Wurfbainia villosa. The sequence continues at coordinate 17,902,242 of CM046004.1, read as the reverse complement.
CTGAGCCACCCGAGTGACCTTTTCAAGAGCTATCTCCACAGACTCACATTCTTCTATTTTTTCAACTTTGGGTGGGGACTATTCCAACACGTACACATCAGAGGTGATAATAGCTTTCCCCTTGGAGTCGTCCACCCTTGCCTTCTTCTGATCATCCCTTACCATTTGCACATAACAACTCCGAGTCGCTTTCTGCTCCCCCTATGCTTCCCCGATTAGCTGCCTGACAGGCAATTTCACCTTCTGATAGTAGGGGGAGGCTACCACCTGAAAAATGGACAGAAAAGGATGACCTAGAATAGCATTATAAGTGGATGGAGCATCCATTATGAGAAAAGGAATAATATTAGTCTTCTGGCTAGGTTTGACACCCAGAGTGAGAGGCAAGGAGATTTTCCCAACGGGATGCACCATGTATCTCGCGAATCCAAATAGAGGAGTAGCCACGTCCTCCAGTTGTACATTCCCCAGTTGCATCTGCCCGAATGCTTCCTAGAAAAGGATATTGACTGAACTTCCTGAGCCAACTAGGACTCGGGCTACCTCATAGTTGGATAGAGAAATCCGGGTTACCAGAGCATCAGTATGAGGTAGCAATATGCCCCACAGATCTTCAGGTCCGAAAGATATTTGTGACGTACTCTGGATGACTTGTTCTGTTCCAATGACCAAGCTTTCCATTAGGTGGGCATAGGATTTTCTGGCTCTATTAGAATCTCCATCAGTAGGTCCTCTTGCAATAACATGAATAACTCCCCGAGTGAGGATGCCATTCGGGGCAGCTGAAGGGCCTTTTCCTACTGACCCTCCTTGCGAAGTACCCTCCTGAGTATGTATTTGTTGGACCGATAGGAGGGGAGCTTGAGGCCTTCCGTTATAGGGGCCCGGGCGAGCCATATTGGGTCGATGACCCCTTCTTGCTTGTCCTCCCATCTGAGGTTGTAGCTGTGGATAAGTGGCTCGGATGCACTCTAACTCCTCTTGCAACTTGAAACAGTGACCACTGGTATGGCCATACTTCATATGGTACTGGCAGAAATAAGGGGTAGGGGGATTCTGGGGAACTCTCTGGTATCCAATTGGGCGCTGAAGAATGCTCTGTTGATCATATGCCTCCATTTCCCACTCTTTCCATGTCTGCAGGGGAGGTATGGCATCGGCAGCAATGATCTATAAGGGAGGGATCAGACGAGTTCCTGGCAGCAATAATCTAGGCCTGGGTGCTTCTGGTATGAAAGGCCTAACATATTCCCTTCGGGGAGGTGCTCGAGGGGTTGTGGGACGACTTCTTTCAATTGGGGCTGTTGTAAACATTTGTTCAGCTCGCCTAACTTTCAGCCCTTCTTATTCGTTTATGTATTCCTCAACACGACTTAGCAATTCCTTGTAACTGGCATCTGGTTTCCTTAATAAAGAGCTGAGAAAGGGTCCTTCCTGCAATCCATGAGGGATAGCTACCCTAAGGATTTCTGACCCTGCCAAAGGAATGCCCCTAGCCGTGGCAGTAAAATGATTAAGATAACCTCTGAGAGATTCTGAGGGTTCTTGCTTGATATGCAGTAAAATTGAAGCATCATATTTATAAGTCTTGCAGCTAGAAAATTCTTGGCGGAAAACTCCCTTAAGATCTGCAAAGCAGGTGATCGATCTGGGAGGCAGAGCACCAAACCATTTCTGTACAGAGTCTGTTAATGTGGTGCGAAAAGCTCAGCACTTAAGGGTATCTATATAGCAATGAAGAGAGGCAGCTCGTGCAAATTGCGACAGACATTCCTTTGGATCAGTCGTGCCATCATACTTCTCCACTTGTGGATTTATAAAATATAGAGGTGGCAGCTCAGAAAGAATGTCGGCGGTGAATGGACTAGGCTCATAAAATTCCAGAGCCCTAGTAGACTGACTTTCTCCCTGATCCTCTCGCCTTGTTTGTGTCACGGGAATGGTAGGCTAATACACCCTCCCCACAGGTACTTCACCTGGCAGGACTTCAACATGTTGTAGAGTAACTGGACGGACCTAGGGAGGTACTTTCAAGTATTGGTTCTTAAGGAGAGGGCTCATCAAAATGGGGAAGAAGATACCCCATTCTTCTCCTCTCCTTAGCCAGAGAATTAGCCACGATGGCATCCACCATGGCCTGTAACTATGCTGGTAAAAGTGTGATGGGGCTCTCTTCCACAGAAGAGGTCGTTGGATGTTGTATTTCCTCTAACAACATCTCGACGTCTTGCTTAACAAAGTTCCCACAGACATCGCCAACTGATGCGGATGTACGTAGATTTTTTCACCTCTTCTCAGTGCAGAAGAACATCCAGGAGGCTTAGGGTTCTCTTCGGCTGCAACAGTAATAGAAAAATGAATAGACGATGAGTAAACCAACACAAAGAACAGATACACAAGGTTTAACATGGTTCGGAATTTCAATTCTTACTCCACGGGGTGAGCTCTATAGTGAGCTATGGTGTCAAAGCACTTTCGCTATGAAACTTCTCCTTCTTGGAAATATTTCCAGAGGTGGAGGATAACCCCTTACAACTTCAGCTGTGTACAGTATAGAGAGATAGCCTGAATTGCCCCAGTTTCTTGCTATCTTCTTCTTCTTCCCTTAATCTCCTCCTTCTCCGATGCAATGTCTCCCTTCTCTTATCGTGGAACTAGAAGTGAGGGTGATCTCCCGCTAGCTCCGTAAAAAAGTCCCCCTCTCTCTCCTTCCTCCTTGGCTTTTATCCTCCTCATCTTCCCTTACTCCTTGTGATGTAACGAACTGCCCTGATCACCGCCCACGTGGAGGGCTCCTCTTCCATGGAGAATAATTCTGTTAGGAGGATAAGGAATAGAAACTCCTACGAATATTGTGTGGGGGTCCTAATTTGTTATATCATATAACAAACTCTCGTAAACTACTACCTCGGGAAATATTCTGCCCCCACTTTTCACCCTCTCTTCCTTCACTGAATCTGATATTGACTCGGTCCCCGTCTCAACTAGATCCTCCTCGCTCATGCATACCAAGGTGTATACTACTTATTTTACCTTGCCAGGCTAATACTTAAACCCACTCTGGCAATGAGACCCAGTACCTCATGTCTTCTGTAATTCTCCGAGTCAATCCCTGACTCACTTCCTGAGTCATCCCCCAGACTTGTCCCCTGGGTCGCTCATCTGGTCTCTTTTTAGTCCTAGAGCTTATCTTTCCTATCCTACACTTTCACCCTATCATCCCGGTCGACCCCCTCGGGTCGGGTCCCACCGGTTTAGTCAGTGTTTCACACATGACCTTCTTCATCTCAATCCCTAAATTAGGTCACAATGGCATCAAGTACCAACCTCAATATCATCGGTCTGATCCTCAGTATCATCAGCCTTATCAGCAGGACAGGTATAATTCATATTCTGGTACATATAATTTCAATTCAGATTTCAGGTATAGGCAGACACAACATCGCAATTTTGAGCGAACTCAGTTTAGTGGTTATGAATGGATGGGTCAGCAAAACTCTGAGTATGGGAACATGTAACAACATGATCAATCTTTCCCAACATATCACCCCAACCAACTAGATATTTTTGTGATGCGGAAGAGTATTCGTGGTGCCGAGCAATTAACAGGAGAGACTCTACATGAGTATTGGGAGAGATTTAAAGGACTTTGTGCTAGTTGCCCTCAGCATCAAATCAGTGATGATCTACTCATCCAGTATTTTTATGATGGATTGCTTCTCATGGATAGATGTATGGTCGATATAGCTAATGGAGAGGCCCTAGTCGATAAGACTCCTGCTCAAGCTAGAGAACTCATTGAGACCATGGTAGCAAAAGTGTTTCCAACCACACCCCAATTTTACCAGCCACATCAACCCCAAAAAATGCAAGCACAAGGATTCATTCAGCCTTCGTCAGAGACCAATTCTATGGATATTGACGTGCTTAGGGAGATTGATTGTGGAGTGAGTGATAGACATGTCTACGATTCATCTACGCCACAGGACTCCTATGACTCTTTGTGTTGTGATGTTATTGAGGATACTCATGCATGTGAAGATTTTGATGAAACTACTATTATTCTTGATGTGGGTGAGTTGCCAACTAATTCTACTTTCAATTTTATTATAGATAATATTGCAGAAGAAGTAGCGCCCTCAGAGTTATTTCCTTTAGTTGTGCAACCACATGATTTACATTCAGAGCTAGAGCCTCTTCCATATACCAGTACCCAGACTTGCCAACCAAACCAGAAGACAAGCGAGATAGTGTCGGCAAGCAATCCTGATGAGTTGATTCTCATGGAAGTGGTGGATAGTTAGAGACCCCCATACTGGACACTTCCATCACAACCAAAGTCTCCAACAAGAATTTTGTTGATGAAGGTCCTAACAACATATGCAATAATCCAGCTCCAAGGTTGGACACTTTTTCTGAATCGCCTCCGACCACTAGAGATTACATATAATGAGGTGATGATATTGGAGGGAGCAGCACAAGACTATCCTGATCGCACCATGAAGGCGCTCACCCCCATTCTGTCCATCTCATGTTGGATCGATTTGAGCACTAGAGGTGGGGGGTGAATAGTGCACGAGAAAACTTTTCGAGAGAATTCGTTTAATGAAAAAGTACGTAGTGGAAAATAAATAAGATACTCTTTGTTTTTATTTGGTTCACAGCCTTCGATTGTTAATCCAAGGCCCTAACGGTCCTAGACCGTGTACGAAGGGCAAACCATTAAAAACACTCCTCCTCATTAGAGGTAGGAGTAAGCGATTACAAAATCACGAAAAGGATTGAGGTAGAGGGGCACTCCCCCTCTCCTCGTTACGATGAAAGCACGATAATAAAATAAGAATTACAAGTACTTATTAAACTTTAAAAGAACTTTTACCGATGACTTATAGATGAGAAGGTTGAGCTCTAGTCGTCGTTTCGATAGTGCTTCATCGTCGTAAGAATGTCAGAGAGTCACAGCGTATTGGAAGCACTTGGAGGCTCTTGGAATGATGGAAAAGGGGTGGAGAACCCCTACTTTTATATCCTTGTGAAACCCTAATCGTTGAGATGAAGTTTCATGAGGTGATGCCACCTAGCCCTTGAGAAATGGCGATAATCTGATCAACCCTATCCGATCGAGGGCATCGGATCGACCGATCGATACAAGCCATCAGTCAACCAATGGAAGGGTTTTCAACTGCAATGAAGAGTTAGCTCGAAAATGCAGTTAATATAAGTAAGCTTGATGGACATTTACCATCCGATCTCGACTTAGACCTTCCATGGGAAGTCTTGGTTAGATCGACGCCTAAGGACGTCCCCGTACGGAGGACATGACCTTACTTACACTCACTCACACGAGCTTATCTCAGCCTTTACCTTTAAAGCTTTATTTTCGGTCTTCACCTGAGTTCTTCGGCTCCCTCCGAAGTCGTCTCAGTGTCACCCGACCACCACGGTTCCCTCCGAGTGTCGCTAACCTTTAGCTTAGCAATTCTGCACACTTGATTCAGCTCGTGAGATAACAAAGTGAACTTAACTTTATGTATTTACTATAATCAAAACTCAGGTTCAATTCAGGTGCCTACTGCACCAACAATCTCTCCCTTTTTGATCTATGGCAAACCAACACAAAGTTAAGTAAATAAGTTAAGTGCATTAAAAATGAATAACATAAAACATGAATATGAAGGAATGAGTAGGCTTAGATTAGTAAGTTAGGTAGGAGTATGAAAAATATTTTTCAAGTGCTCCTCCTTGAGGAATCCTCCCCCTTAACCGAGGGTGAGTACTTGAGAAAGGATCTTAATCCTCCCCCTTGATGCATGCTACTAATATTGGCCTTAGTGTTTAAAATAAGTTTCAGTTAAGAGATCAGAACTTGATTTCTTAACCTTGGCCTTTTCTCCCCCTTCTCAAAGTTAAGTTTCTAAAAGTTAAGTTAAGTAAACATTTACGAAAAATTGATCCCTTAACTTTGGCTTTTCTCCCCCTTTTGCCGTAAATCAAAAAAGAACGGGGGGTTTTGGAAAAACATAAGTCAGAAAATAAGTATTAAGTCCAAGCATGTTCCAAATAAATTTTGAAAATGGTAGGTTAAACATGAGCTCATCTATTTGAATGTTCAACTCTATTTGACTCGGTTGATATGAAATGATCCACAAACACTGATTAGAGTTGGTTAATTTATGTAATTATACTCCGTGGTTCATGTCGATACACTAAGTCTACATCTGGAACCAGGAGTAAGGTCCTAACATCTCACACCCATCTACGTGGCTAAGTACACAAACACATTAGTCCTATGTGTTGTGAGATGTATTGGCTCCTTAAATCTATAGGTACATGATATCTAGGGTAAGCCCTAAGCTAGTTCCATCGACATGAAGAGAAAAGTGAATAATAGAGTATATAAAAATATAAGTTGTCAATCCTACTCTATTACGCACATGCCCAACTTTCGTCTTAATAGACTAAATTCGGCTTCGGGTAAAGGTTTGGTAAATAGGTCTGCTAGATTCGACTTTGATTCCACGTATTCGAGTTGTATGGTTCTGTTAGCTACATGTTCTCAAATAAAGTGGTGTTTAACCTCTATATGTTTGGTCCTAGAGTGGCATATGGGATTTTTTGGTTAAGTTGATTGAGCTAATTTTATCTATGTGAGTTTTAATATTGTTGATGTTTAAGTTAAAGTCTTGGAAAGTGTGCTTCATCCAAAGAAGTTGAGTCACACACTCACCTATCGCGACGTATTCAGCTTCGGTTGCAGATAAGTCAATACAGTGTAGCTTCCTACTGCACCAACTCACTAGACTTGAGTCGAGAAGTTGACTACAACCACTCGTGCTCTTTCTATCGAGTTTACTACTGGCATAATCCGAGTCGGAGTAGCCGATTAGTTCGAACTCGGTAGATCTAGGGTACCAAATATCTACGCTTAGTGTGCCCTTTATATATATAAGGATACGCTTAACTAATATTAGGTGAGACTCCTTAGCATAGGTTTGGGACCTTGCGCACATACTTACTGTGAATAATATATCGGGTCGACTCGCAGTTAAGTAAAGGAAACTTCCTATTGCGCTCCTATAGTACTTTAGGTCAATAGGTTTTCCTTCGGCATCTTCTCCTATATTAACATTTGTAGCCATGGGTGTATTAAAGATTTTAACATTTTGCATTCTGAATCGGTTAATTAATTCCTTAGCATATTTTTGTTGATGTAAATAAATTCTTTTCTTAGTTTGTTTAATTTGTAGGAGAAATTTAATTCTCCTACTAAGTTCATTTCAAATTCACTCTCCATGAGTGAAATGAACTTGTTTAGTAGGATTGAATTAGTTGTTCTAAAGATTATGTCATCTACATAGACTTGAGCTATAAAAATTTCTTTTCCTACGGATTTTACGAAAAGGGTTGGGTCGACTAAGCCTTGGCTAAACCCTTTGGACTTAAGGTATACCGAAAGCCTCTCATACCAAGCTTTAGGAGCTTGTTTTAGTCCATATAAAGCTTTCTTGAGTTTAAACACATGGTCAGGTTTATCTAAGCTTTCGAATCCTGGGGGTTGACTAACATATACTTCTTCCTTAATAAGTACATTCAAAAAAGCTGACTTGACATCCATTTGAAACAATTTAAATCCTCAATGTACAACATATGCCAACAACATTCGAATGGATTCTAATCTAGCTACGGGGGCATAGGTTTCATCGTAATCTAAACCTTCTACTTGACTAAACCCTTTCGCGACCAATCTCGCTTTGTCATCAAGTTTGTTTCAGAAGACCCACCATGTTCCAATAATTGATTTATCTTTCGGTGGTGGTACTAATTCCCAAATTTCGTTCCTAGTAAATTGAGCTAGCTCTTCTTGCATTGCAATAATCCAATCGGGATTAAAAAGAGCTTGTTCAATGGTCTTGGGTTCGATTTTCAAAATCAATGAGATTTGACTAAGATTTCTATATGATGATCTAGTTCGAACCCCTAGGCTAGGATCACATATCACTCGATCGATAGGATGATTCGATTGAATCTTAGAATGACTTGGGTTAGGGTCACCTATCACTTGATCGATAGGATGACTCGATTGAATCCTAGACTAGCTCGGATTAGGAGTAATAGTAGACTCGATTTCAAGGTCAGAGTCGAGTCTGGTACGAATCGATTTGCTAGTTGGTTTTACTACGAGTTTTGTGGGTTCATGTCCTTCGTCGAATACTACATTAATTGTTCCCTCAATTTTAAGGGTGTCATTATTATATACCCTATAGGCTCTACTTGTAGTTGAGTATCCTAGGAAGATACCGGTGGAGGTTTTGGATGTAAACTTTCCTAGGTAGTCCTTAGTGTTTAGGATATGTACCTTACATCCAAATAGATTTAATGTTAGGTACTTTGTCATGGTAGATTTTGTATGAGGTCTTAAGGTGCCTCTTTACCATAAGAATTCAATTTTGGACATAACAAGTCGTACTAACGGCTTCTGCCCAAAACGTATCGTGTAGGTTGTATTCGTTCAACATGGTTCTAGCGGCTTCTTGTAGGGTTCTATTTTTTCGCTCAACTAGGACATTTTGTTGTGGGGTTCTAGGACACGAGAATTCATGGTGGTATCCGTTTAGGTTACAGAAATCTGTGGACATGTGGTTTTTGAATTCACCACCATGATCACTTCTAAGTCTTTTAATTTTAAGGTTCTTTTGGTTTTCGATTAATTTAAACAAGTTGATGAGTTGGTCTAAGGTATCACTTTTGTGTTTAAGGAACCTAACCCAGGTAAACCTAGAATAGTCGTAAATTATGACTAAGCAAAATTGACTTCCATTAAGTGACTTGGCTCTGTTAGTAATATATGAGAGATGTCCTAAGGCAATCGCCTTATGTATGAACCATTTATATGATAAATGAAGATTAAATATTTGAGTATACATGTTTTCATGTATTTGATTAGATCTTAAACTCATTTACTGAATGTCCACGATACGATTCACAGCATGAGAGAATTTATGATTGGATCACAACTAGTGAGTATCTCTACATGTGTAATTGTGATGTATCGGAATTATCCCTAGTCGATGAATTGATGGATTTGGACACCATCAATTCTGTCAAGACTAGCACGAGGTATACTCCTTGGTGTATCCAAGAAGCTGATTCTCACTGGCTGGAGACATTGTGATGTCCGGAGTTAATCGTGGATGCTAGTTATGGTAACTAGTTCATTGGAGTGACCAGCCGTAAGACTTCATATAGTTCTCTGCATATATAGATATGTCAATGAAGTTATTACTGTAGCTTAAGTGCGATGTTCCTTTGACTTGCAGTATTCAAGTCATCTTGATCATAAAGACTTATGCTTTGACATCTTAAGCAAGCATCTCTGAGGAGATGTGGACCCAGGATGATTGGGTATAAGTCGAAGTGATCGAAGGTGTTTGAATAGCCTATAAAGGATTCACCACTCCTTGCGAGGAGATGTATACCCATGGCCTCTCGTCGGATTGTTACTAAAGTCTTTGGCCAAAGCATTACATGTTTAGAGTAAGGTACTCTTCGATACATGTGCAGTAACTAGAATCCGTAGGACGAGGAAATGATACTTGGGCTAGGTGTGACGTAGTCAGCCTAGTGGGGACTGACACTATAAACCATGTCCTGAACCAAGTGGGTATAAGATGAGTGAAGGGAATGGGGCACGATTCATTCGAGCTGCTGAAGGGTTTCAGAAATAGTTCTGGATCAACCGTTGATCTTTTCGATTAATTAGGGATCATGATGTACTACTAGGTGTCACTCATGATCGTTCTATAATTAATGGTTAATTATAGACGGCCAACATAAACCGAGAACCTATTTGGTCACACGCACAACGAGCGTAATCCGAAGGATTTAAAACGAGCTTGAGAATGGGATTCTCAGACCGAGAGAAACAAGGTTTGGTTGGACCAAACATGGAGCGAGCATAAAATCGTTTCAGTCGCAATGGAAGCATGGATGGGCCGTGTCTTATGAAGACATAATGGATGAACCAAAATGGTTTGGTTCTAATCCAATGGAGGAGAATAAACCAAAGGGTTTGGTTTATTTTAAACGAATGAACCAAAAGTTGGTTCGGTTCGTTTTAACTTAAAATAAATCATCATGGTTTGGTTTATTTTAACTTAAACTAATGGAGCGGGTTAACAGGCCTTATGGTTATGATCCGATAACCATTAAGAGAATTAGTTCTCTATAAAAGAGGGCTTAAGGTGTTGTTAAGCCCTAATCCAAAATCCCCTAACCTAAGTTGCCGCCCACCTCATCCCCTTGGAGATTTTCGGCGCCAACACCTCCATTGCCGCTGCCCAGCCCCTTGTGCCGCAATCCAAGTTGTTGCCGGCGTCCAAACTTCGGCTGGTGATCCTCCGGCAACTCTCCGGTGATCTCCTTAGGGTTTGGCATCAAGGTGAGCTTCATCCTACCTTTTTGGCCGGCTCTAATTCCTCCACCAAAGCTGTCTAGTTTTCTGGACAGCTTGTTTCCCTCTTGTCGGAGTGTCGTTTGGACGATGGTTGGAGCTCCAACAGTGCCTTACATACCGGGTATTCGATATCCGGTAATCGTCAGAGGTGGAGGACGAAGGATTCGTCAAACGGTTGACGAATACCTCTCCGGAGAAGCGAGTTTTGAGGACTCGTTTTTGGATCCGAATTTGGATTCGGATAGTGATCATCTCTCGATCACATCGTCTTCAACACGAGGCTAGTAACCCATACAAAGACGAGGCTCGTGAGTTAGCGAAGTCATCCCGAGGATACTCGGCGTGGATACGGATAAAGACGATTCTAGCAAGGATCGTTCTGGTTGATGTCGTTCCCGCTACACGTGATACGAAAGGTATACGAAGTTAAATTTCCTTTTATTGCAAATTTAAATTTACGGTTATGTCTACACATATTGTACTATGCATGCGTGTGATGTGTGTGTTGTAATAAATGTAGATTTATTATTTTTATTTCTTCCGCTGTGCACATGTTTACGAAACATGTTCGAACACACACTCGCCGCGGTGCCGAAAACCCAACAGTGGTATCAGAGCCCGGGTTGTGTTTCGACATAATCGTAAAATTGTTTTGCGAGAGTCATAATGATATTTCTGGAAATTTTCTACTTTTGGAAAGTTAGAAGTATTTATGAAAATTTTTCAATTTTGGAAAGTCTAGAAGTATTTATGGAAATCTTCTACTTTTAGAAAGTTGGAAGTATTTATAGAAATTGATATTTTCCATAAATAAAATATGTTGGAGATCGTTTGGAAGCTAGAGGGGGGGGTGAATAGCGCTTTTCGTTTCTACAAGAGTAATTAGCGGAAGCAAATACAAATAATATATGTAAAAATAAAAAGCAATGCTAACAAAGCCTTTACGTGGTTCGGAGATAACACTCCTACTCCACGGCGATCCTTAAGGTGGATCAACCCAAGCAATTCCACTAAAGCTTTCTCTTTACAAAGACCTCCTCTTCTTACAAAAGATGACAATGAAGATTTGAGAGGAGGAGGGAGATTAATACACTTAGAAAGCTTGGAAAACTTGTAGGAGCTTAGAAGAATGATCAGAATATAAGCATTAACCTCTTCTTGCTCCCCTTGGGCTCTTTTTATAGGAAAGAGTCTCTTTTTCCCGTTGGAGGTCTATCAGTCGATTGATGACTTACATCAGTCGACTGCTGCCAATTCTAACGACTTTTGAACAGCCGGATTTGCAGGATTTGCCGTCGTCATCGCCAACGGGAAGACTATCGATCGCCAACGGGGCGCCGATCGATATCGCCAGAATCGACTGGCCAATCGGCTACGGGCCATTCTATTTGTGGCCGATCATAACTTGTATGCGCGGGGTTCGAGTCGACTCTCACCACTCGACCGGATAACCTCGAATGATCGCTAATGACCTTCCAACCTCTAATGCTGCATTTTAAGGGCCAGTTCGACCGACACTATGTTCCAGTTGACTGGCACACCCCAAGTATGACTAATTCATACTTGAAAACATAACTTAAGCCTAGACTTAACCTTCTAGTTTCTCCATCAGCCTTGCGCCTCCAGGATTTCTTTGAGTCCACAACTCCATCCATGCGCTTGCCTTCAAAAGCTTCCTTCGGTTTCGTCATGCTTTGGTAAAGAAAGAAAAGAAAAAAAGCAAAAGGATGTAGAGTGTAGGATACAAAAGAAATGGTTCGTGGCGTCCGGAATCTAAGGCAGTAAACTTGGGGATCAATAGGTGTATATTTCAACTTGATGGAAAGGTAGTGAAAGCTGTCCTGCATAGGTAGAAAGGTGATTGCTCTCGTGAAAACAGGATCAATCTACCCATGCGAGCAGTAGACTTTTGTGCTAGATCTAGGGGCGACCGCTTTGGGCAAGTTAGATCACAAAACATTGCCTAACTTAGATGATTATTCAAACATCAAAATATATAAATGCTTGGGGCATTGTTGCACCAACAATCTCCCCAGAGGTTTGGCAATCATTTAAGTTAGTCTTCTTCTATACATATAAACATATTTCAATATGAATTCTAACTTAAATATCCCTTCTCCCCCTTTGACATACAACAAAAAGAGAAGAGTTTATCCAATAAGTGCAGGAAAGAATTATAATTGACACATCTTGAACAAAGGTATAAAATTGATATGAAGCTCCCCCTAAATCCAAGACATGTTTCATGATGTGGAAATAACATGTGAAGCAAAGCATAAGCAATAGAATAGGTAAATATGTCCTAGCCTTGCACCAACAATTATATAAATAAGGGATGTAGCTCCCCCTAAACCAGTGTATCAAGAAAATCCGCCTTTCCATACAAGCTATCATGTATATACTGTGGAAATCATATAATGTCCAAAATTGAACCTTTTAACCGATGAAAAACCATTTTCTATTCCAAAACAGTGTCACCGGTTCGACTGGAATAGGCATCAGTCAACTGCCGGCCTTGGCAGTCGACTGCCAATAACGACAGTCGACTGATATCAGACAAATCTGAAATTCGAATTTTTTAGTCAAGGTTTAAAAATGTGTAGAAAATTCCATGGGTGTCCAAAAATCATGAAACTCGTCATACACATTTTATTCGACTAATATAACATATGAAAAATATTAGACGAAAAACATGTTCATCAGATTAATGGATTGATACGATATTCAAAATAACAAAATTATGACGCAAAAAGTGTAATTGTATCGTATCAATACTCATAACTTTGTACTATATGCTCAACTTCTAAACTTGACAAATAACAAGTTGTAGGCACTAATAGAAATGAACCAAAACAAAGACACAATTTCATTTCATTAATCAAAAGTCATTACACAAGTAGGAGTTTATGTCGTACATACGGCCAAAAAAAAAAAACAAAAACATGCTAGCTAACGATCGTCGTCCTCAGCATCCATCGGTGCATATGACGAACCATCATGAGGTGGGTGTCCAGGTGCAACAGGGCGGAGAATCGCCAAGATGTCCTGCTGCTGCCGATGCATCCCTCTCACGAGGGAGAGGAGCTAATGATGCTCCCGGCGAAGCTCCTGATGCTCCTGGCGAAGCTCCTGTTGGCCTAAGCGCAGCTCCTCAAAACGTGTGTCTACCCGCTCCGCAAAAGCATCGAAGCAGGCAATGAAGGATGTGTCTGGCAGAACAGTATCACCTGCAGCGGTCTCCTCTGCATCGGCTCCCTCAGCAATACCCTCAGCAACTCCTTCCGCAGCGGCATCCTCTAGTGCCGGAGCGCCACCTGCTGGCCGTCGTGCTGGGTCCCAAAAAACGGACCCTCTGTCAGCCTTCAGGCCCACCAATGAGAAGCTCCGACGAGTCATCTGGTCATATTTTCTATTCATGACTTTAATGACTCTTATGTTGACATCAATGCCTACGGAGCTGAGCCATTGAGTAAGGACATTTCCAAAAGGTATATGAACCTTTCCATTGTTTGGCCTTATGAAATGAGTGATGCAATGGAAGGTATTGAGACCAATATTGATGTCTAAGTATATTGACGAAAGATATGCATGAGAAGGAAGTGTGTAGGTCGAACCAAGGCCAAACCACGGGTAACTATAGGGAGAAGACAATGAGCAATGACCTTATAAAGGACATTGTCAGAGGCAGAAAGTTCTTGTGATTGAAATATATTGGTGTTCAAAGGTCGAGGAGAGTGATAGTAAGTATTATGAAGGGAATCTAAAGAAATCTCCTCAAAGGGAGGTGGAAGAGGTTCACTCCAAGATGGATATAAAATGAAATCATTCTCGGAAGAGAGACATCTGAGAAAATCGGTCCAGATCTGGGGACTGAAATCCAGATCGCGCTGAGCAACGCGAGTCCGGTATCTCAGCCCATCTCCAACCGGTCGCAAGTTGTTGAAAAATTCAGAAAGAAGAGTGATATTTACATGATGTTCACAAAAAACTAATGACTCAAGTTTGTAGTGTTGGATGATTTGAACAATGTCAAAACAGTAGTCTTTAAGAAAATTGGGATCCATTGATCTAGGTGGAATAAGTTGGAATTTGTTTTTATTGAAGGCACTTTCAAGTGCGGAGTTTGGAAATCGAGGATCGACAGAGGGTCGAGGGTTTGACGGGCCCTCGTTGGTCGAAGGTGACCGGGTACGCTTAGTAGCAAAATGCTTAAGTCTAAATGTGCGAAAAGACAACAAAATAAGTATGCACAATGTAGATTAAGGATGATGCATGGACAAAGACAACAAAAAAAAAATATGCACAATGTAGGTTAAGGATGATGCATGGACAAAGACAACAAAAAGAGTATGCACAATGTAGGTTAAAGATGATGCATGGACAAAGATAACAAAACAAGCACCGGTTAATGAAACAAAATTATAGGAACAAACAAACATTGATCAGGGATGAGAATTTACCTAGGCGGCATGGTGAAAAAGTCAAAGAACAGTGCCGGACGCGAGTGTCCACGGAACCCTAGCCGAGTGAGTGGAAACTAGGGCGTGAACGGGGTGACAAGAGGAGGTCCTCGAGTCGGAGAGCACTTCAAATGGGAGCACCGGTCGGTGAAGTTGCCGGAAAAATGAGGGAGAACGACTAAAAGGTGCGGTGGAGGTTCGTCGGAAGAGGAAGAGGAGAGAAAATCGGGAAGTTTTGGCGAGTCGAACCGGTGGAGAGCCCTAAAAACCACGACATCATCATCGTTAGTCGTGATCGGTGATGGGGATCGATCGAACCGGCGATACATACGAGCGATTCATGCGTGGATCGTGCCATAAATGGCGGATCGAACTAATATAAATCGGTCGAACCGACCCGATGCATCTGGCGCTTACGTAATGCGACGATCGGCTATAAATGGCGGTCGAATCGATATGAATCGGTAAGCCCGGTTCGATATCGTCGTATCAGTCGAACTGGCGTTAGGTACCAGTCGACTGATATCAGTCTGATAGTCTTTTTGGCCAGATTAAAAAATTCATAATTAATTCAATAAGAATCAAAAAAATCACGAAATTTTGTGGGTAATATTGTTAGATCATTTCCTATCAAGGAAAAATTATTTTAAAATTATATCACCTCTAGATTTTGATATTGACATAATCTTGAGATTTTGCAAAAGTTATGATATTTTTGCAAAACTTTGTATCACTTTGGCTTATCAATAGGAAATTGTTTCTCAAGGTTTGATAGACATAGTTTAAATTTTATTTTATTTGACATTTCCAATCATATTCTTGGAGCTATATGCACATTATTTGTACATAGGCCTTCCCAATGATTGGTCCAATGAAGGATTAATGTCTCTAGATGACACTTTGGCTCATGATAATGCATCATAACAAGCATGATGAACCAAGTGCATCTTCCTAACATCTCACATGATTTCTAGGTGGCTAAATACACAAATCATGGTTTCTTAGGTCTATTGTGATATGGTTAGAGGTATAAAGCCTATATTTTTTATGGGATCATGCAAACCTACACTTCTATTCTACAAAGCACATTCCAAGTTCTCTCCTAAGTGATGAAAATTCTATTTCGGGGAGAGGCTTGGTAAAGATGTCGGCTAGGTTGGATTTAGATTCAATGTAATTAAGCTCAATGTCTCCCTTAGCCACATGATCTCTAATGAAGTGATGTTTCACTTCAATGTGCTTAGTCCTAGAGTGATGCACCAGATTTTTGGCCAAATTAATGGTGCTCACATTATCACAAAATACTTTCATGTTGGAGTAAGATAGCTCATAATCTTCTAGGGTATGTTTCATCCATAGTAGTTGAGCTACACAACCACCCATAGCCACATATTCGGCCTCGGTGGTAGATAATGCAACGCAAGGTTGCTTCCTACTACTCCAACTAACTAGGGAGGACCCAAGGAATTGACATCCACCACTAGTACTCTTCCGATCCAATTTGCAACCGGCATAATCGGAATCAGTGTACCCAATCAAATCAAAAGACCTAGTCCTAGGGTACCATAATCCTACATTTATTGTGCCTTTAACATATCTTAATATTCTCTTAACGGCAACTAAATGAGATTCTTTAGCACATGATTGATACCTAGCACACATACCAACCGCAAATAATATGTCCGGTCTACTAGCGGCTAAGTACAAAAGACTACCAATCATGCTCCTATAAAGTGTAAGATCTATTTGTTTTCCTTCATTATCACTATCTATTTTAGTATTGGTTGCCATTGGGGTTGAAACTACCTTAGCATTTTCCAAACCAAATTTCTTGATCATTTTCTTAGCATATTTGGTTTGATAAATGTAAATTCCCTCACTTGTTTGTTTAACTTGCAAACCTAGGAAGAAATTTAATTCCCCAACTAGACTCATTTCAAACTCTTTCTCCATATTTTGAATAAAGTCTTGAAGGAGTTCATCATTTGTTGACCCAAAGATAATGTCATCAACATATACTTAGGCTACAAAGATGTCCTTAGATGTTGACTTTATAAAGAGAGTTTGATCTATACTACCCCTTTTAAAATCCTTAGAAATTAAGAAAGATGATAATCTTTCATACCAAGCCCGGGGAGCTTGTTTCAAACCATACAAGGCTTTCCTAAGCTTGTATACATGGTTTGGATAGTTCATATTTTCAAACCCGGGAGGTTGTTCTACATATACCTCTTCCTTAATAAACCCATTTAGGAATGCCGATTTGACATCCATTTGATGGAGTTTGAAACCCATATAGGAGGCATATCCTAAAAGTATTCTAATGGACTCTAACCTAGCAACCGGGGCATATGTTTCATCGTAGTCAAGTCCTTCAACTTGATTAAAACCCCTTGCAACTAATCTTGCTTTATTTCTAGTGATATTTCCTTGGTTATCTAGTTTGTTCCTAAAGACTCATCTTGTAGTAATAATAGTGTTTTCACTTGGTCTAGGAACTAACTCCCACACTTGACTCCTTTCAAATTGAGTCAATTCATCTTGCATTGATAAGATCCAATCCGGATCAAGTAATGCATCTTTAATTGTTTTGGGCTCAATTTGAGAAATTAGAGCTATATGACTAGTGGGATCCCTATGGAATGACCTAGTCCTAACTCTTTGAGATAATTCACCCACAATTTGATCTAAGGGGTGACTTTGATGAATTCTTATGGTTCTAGGAGGTGTATTAATTTGATTTTAATCATGATCAACCTCACTTCTATGCTCATCACCGGAATCATCCCTTACTCCCCCTTGATTCAATCCTCCCCCTTGATCATTACCCCCTAAGGTTAAATTTTGAAATTGTTAGGTAATTTCTTGATTTTCATTAGTAATATCATCATCAATAGGGGATTTTCTAGGATATGTATTGGAGGATTCATCAAATTGAACATTTGAAGATTCTTCAATCTTTTGAATCCTTTTATTGTAGACTCTATACCCTACACTAGTGGATGAGTATCCAACTAGGATTCCCTCATCCGCTTTGGACTCAAACTTACCTAGGTTGTCTTTGGTATTTAAAATATAGACTTTACTGTTAGGGCAATCTCTTGCCATGATAAGGTTCTGATGTGTGTGGCAAAGGGTTTAAGTTAGGTTGGTATTGTTATTTGATATGTGCGTTGGAGTCTTGTAGGACTTAGTAATTCGCACATGGAACCTTGGCGGGTTCACCCTCACAACCTCGGTCCTTGAGTCGGTTAAGGATGACTTTGCGGAAGCCGTGCGCTTGGAGCATCCGAGGGACTGCCGGACGAGATGACTTGAAGTGAAGCCAAGGAAGCAGACTTCGGAGACAAGAGACGCGAAGGAGCATTGCAGAGTCGTGCGCCTGATGCTGCCGAGAGACGTGGTCGCGAACGAAGAGAGCTTCGGCGAGGGACTTCGAGTGAGATGAGAGAATGAGTGAAATGTAAGTAGCTCATTAGGTGAACTTGGCTGAATGGCTGAGTGTCGAAGACTTGACCGCAAGGGTTAAGGTTTACCCGACCGCCGAAAGCTCAAACTTATGTTAAGTTTGAGTTTCACCACGACACCGATCATTGCCATGTAATGGCGATCGTACTCTAATCAGTGGATTCTGGTATCCATCGATGGGTTTATGCCCGGTGATCGATACTATGGAATGGCGATCATTACGCCGGAGGATGTCGCGGCAGAACCGCCGTGGCCGATTAGGCGATCGATTCTGAGGCTGACGATCGGTAGTGAGGTCCATCACGATCGGCGCAAGTGTTCCGTTGGACTACAACGGTCGGGATCCAACGTGTTTGGAGGCTGTTGTAGTGACGGCAGTCGACTGCCAAGGGCAGCAGTCGACTGGTTGCAACCAACGGGAAGAAATCAGCCCTCTCTATAAAAAGAGAGGGTGTGAGCCTTTGAGAGGCTAATGCTTATGCTCTAAGTGATCTTCCTAGTGCCCCACAAGCTTTAAACTCTTCTTACTTGTCTTTACTTCAATCTTATTGTAAGAAGAGTGATCTTGGTTGTAAAGGTTACCTCCACCTAGCTTGGTGCAAAGGAGAGACCATTAGTGGATTGGTTTTGGCGGAGTGATTCACCGAGGACGAATCGGGGACCGTGGATTAGCGGCGTAGCCGTGAACCACGTTACACCATCTTGTTAGCGTTTGATTTCTTGTATTTCTATTTGCTTATCTTTCTTTATTGTTTTCGTTGCGCTAATCTCTTTGTAGACGAGCAAATATCGACATCCATCGTAAGAGGGCTATTCACCCCCCCCCCTCTAACCGGCCGTATCGATCAACAACAAGTGGTATCATAGCCAAGGAAAGCTTGTCGAGGACTAACCGCCATAACAAGAAACATTCAAAATGGTCGGCTCCAACATCCACCCACCGAAGTTCGACGGCGAATTCTCTTGGTGGAAAAAGAGAATGGATGTATTTTTCGAAATGGATTTTGATATTATGATTATAATGGAATCCGGTTTCGTTCTGCCTAGGGATGAAGAAGGAAAGCCAATAGAGAAATCTAGGTGGACTAAAAAGCAAAGGGAAGAGCACCTTGCAAACTCAAAAGCCAAGCATCATCTTTTCAATGTGCTTCCCCAACAAGAGATCAACCGAATTGGAGAATGCCTAAGTGCCAAGGAGATGTGGGAGAAGCTAATTGAGCTTCATGAAGGCACATCTGAGGCGAAGCTAGCAAGGAGAGACCTCCTCCGCTCCCAACTCAACAACATTAAACTAGAAAAGGGAGAAAAGGTAATTTCCTTACATTCTCGTTTCAAGGAAATTATAACCGGTTTGTCAAGTGTAGGTGAGAAGCAATCAAACCGGGATATGGTTATGAAGGCTATAGATGCCTTTCCGCGATCCTCAAATTGGAGCTCCATGGTGGACTCCTTCTATATCTCGAAGAATTTAGAAGTGAGCACCTTGGAGGAGTTCTTCTCAACAATGGAACTCCACGAAACAAGGCTTGAAGGAATACAAGAAGAGCCAAAAATTCAACCCTCAAGAGGAGTAGCATTGATGGCAAATAAGGGGAAGAAGAAGATGGAAATCCCCTCCTCCTCCGATGACGAAGCTTCCTCCTCCTCCTCCATGGATAGCACCAAAGAAGCCTATATGGTAAGGAGGGTAAGACGTGCTTCAAAAGGTTTTCATTTTCATAAATCTAATGATAGGAATAGAAGACCAAGGGGGAAGGTCATATGCTACAATTGTCAAGGAGAGGGGCACATAAGGGACAATTGTCCCCTCCTAAACAAGAGCAAGGAAGAAAGGAAAAAGAAGGAAGAAAAGAAGAAGAAAAAGGGGAGCAAGAAGAAAAAGGAAGAGGAGAAGAAGGCAAAGGAAAAGGGGAAGGCCAAGGCATTCAAAGCAAAGACTTGGGATGACCCTTCCTCCTCATCTTCATCATCATCCGAGGAAGAAAATGCATTTGTCACCAACCTAGCATTGATGGCATTTGACGACTTGGATTGCTCCTCCTCCAAAAATGAAGAATCAAGCACAAGTGGAGAGAGCTCAAGTGAAGGGGGAGTCTCCTCCACATCATCATCCTCCTCATCCGAAGAAGAAGAAGAGGACATGGAAACTATGGTAACGAATCTAACTCCTAAGAAAATAGTTTCCATGATCTCTAGCTTAACTAGGGATTTATTTAGAGCTAAGAAGAAGAACAAAAGCATGCTAGATCAAATTAAGGACTTAGAAAATAAACTAGAAAAAGCATGCTTAAATGAAAATGAAAATATTTCTTCTAGCTTAAATGATGCATGCTCACATGAATATATGCCATTTAATGTTAGTGATGCATGCATGGATGAAAATAGGGCTTTAAGGGAAAAGGTAGATTATTTGACAAAAGCCCTAGAAAAATTCACAATTGGCTCCAACACATTGAATATGATAATTGGGAGCCAAAGGGCAAGTTTTAATAAGAAAGGCCTAGGTTATAAAGAAAAGAAAAATGAAAAGGCCTATAAATGCCTAATTGCTAGGGGACAAGATAAAAAGAAGGTAATAGCTAGGAAATGGATCCCCAAGGAGTATCTTGTGAACCCCATAGGAAAGAATTTATATTGGGTTCCAAAATTCATCCTTAAGGGTTAGAAAACCCCTAGGGTAGTCAACCATATGCAATTGATCTATATCATATTTTGGTTGACTTAGGATGGCGGGACAACATTTTTAAATAGTGTTAGGTGATGATAATGTTCCTATAAATAGTTAATAATGCTTAAATCATGATGATTAATGTAATTGCTATGTATTTCATGATATAATACCTAATGCATGATTAAAAATTGATGAATACATGTATTTCATGATCATAATATGAATTTAAGTCATATATGTCATTATGATCATGTGGGTTGTTAAGGTGATACTTAACCTTGATAGGATTGTATAAATATAATGGTTAAGTATATACAAATACCTCTAGGATACATCTCACACTCACTATAGGCTACCATGATTGAAAACTTAGCAATAAGTGAGATGTTAGGATGATACAAATGTTCACTAATGCCTATGGCATTTAGATGGTCATTTAAGGTATCAAAATAGCAATAATAGACCAATCATGGGGAAGGCTTATGTTTAATTCATAGACATATTGCCCAAAGATCATGGTTGGATATTTCATATGTTTTCAAAACAATTTCTTACTTTAAAATCTATGTGTCCATGTTTTGAAATAATTGAATGCCAAACTAGGTGGTAAACTTGATACTAGAATGATCAAAAACCTAGTGATTTTTATAGCTTTTGGATTTTTGGCAAATATCAGAAAATATAATGATTTTTCATGAAAAACTATTTTTCATTGATAGATATACTTAAAGGAAATATGTTCCCCAAATTTCATGATTTTTCGAATTTTTTGGAATTTTTAATATATTTCTGAAATCCATCCAGAAAATCAGAATTTCGGAATCCATTGTGTCAGTCAACTGCCATATTGATAGCAATCGACTGCTCACCTAAAAAACAGTGCAACATTTTATGATTTCAGATTTTAAACATGTTTTTGGTATTTTCCTTCTATTAGACTTGATGCCATGGGTTTATAACTTAGTATTAATCTTTTTGATGGTGTCAAAGGGGGAGAAATAATTGTGTTTAAGTAAATTATGATAGGGGGAGAAATATGTATGGGGAGTTTCATGGATTAAGGGGGAGTTGCATGTTGCAATATCATGTTTATGTTTACATGCTTTCTTACCTTAGAAATTTATATCAAATGTTTTTACCTAACTTAAACGGATTGTCACACATAAAAAAGGGGGAGATTGTTAGGGCAATCTCTTGCCATGATAAGGTTCTAATGTGTGTGGCAAAGGGTTTAAGTTAGGTTGGTATTGTTATTTGATATGTGCGTTGGAGTCTTGCAGGACTTAGTAATTCGCACATGGAGCCTTGGCGGGTTCACCCTCACAACCTCGGTCCTTGAGTCGGTGAAGGATGACTTTGCGGAAGCCGTGCGCTTGGAGCATCCGAGGAACCGCCGGACGAGATGACTTGAAGTGAAGCCAAGGAAGCAGACTTCGGAGGCAAGAGATGCGAAAGAGCATTGCAGAGTCGTGCGCCTGATGCTGCCGAGGGACGTGGCCGCGAACGAAGAGAGCTTCGACGAGGGACTTCGAGTGAGATGAGAGAATGAGTGAAATGTAAGTAGCTCATTAGGTGAACTTGGTCGAATGGCTGAGTGTCGGAGACTTGACCACAAGGGTTAAGGTTTACCCGACCGCCGGAAGCTCAAACTTATGTTAAGTTTGAGTTTCACACGGCACCAGTCGACTGCCATGTAATGGCAGTCAACTGCTCTGAGTCGAGTGGGTTCTGTTGGAAATTTGACTCCGCTAGAGGGGGGTGAATAGCGTTTACTCTTGGGTAGATGGAAAACGTTCGCGTGTTCGTGTCTACAAGTTTCGTTAGCACAGCAGAATATATATAATAACAATAACGAAACACAATCACAAACACAATAACACAAAGATTTAATGTGGTTCGGAACCACACCGTTCCTACTCCACGGATCGAGCTCTAACGAGCTCTAGCGACGCCAATGCAATCACTAATCAATAAACTACTTCTCGACAATAAGTCGGAGGCGGAGAAACCTCGTACAAACATTTACAATAATAAACAAAAGGAATACAAGATAATACAATAATACAATGCAAAACTAGTAAAGAAAACAACTTTACAAATGCCTTTGGATTACTTGCTTGTTGTTCGCTTGAACCGTGGTTGAAGACCCTGATTTGCAGCAGCAAATCGCCGCAAAAACGTCCAAGAAATCGCTGCCAAAAACCCTCCCGTCGAGCTCCTTTTATCCTTGTGCGCGACCTGGATTTCCGCCCATCAGTCGACTGCCATAAGTCACCAGTCGACTGATGCCACTGTTGTCGTGAGACAACGGTTCGATCCACGCTGGAAAAACTCCAACGGATCTCTTGGCGATCGGATCGCCAACATTGGCGATCATTGCCGCGCTCGTAGTCGATCGCCGGGCTACGAGCGCATTTGTGCTCGACATTGATCGACAATGACGTCGACTTAACTCGGCCGACTGATCGTCGCGACTCACCGATCGCTCCATGAGCAATGACCGCCGAGCATTTCCACTCTAAACCCATACTTGCTAGACCACCCTTATCCTAGACCTAAGCCTTCTAGCCACCTCCATCAGCCTCACGCCTCTCGGATCCCTCCAAGTCATCCATGACTTGTTCATCCATCGCGCTAGCCTCTAGGTGCTTCCGTCGGCTATGTCATGCTAACAGTGTCTACACCGCCAAGGCACATTGGACTTATGCCGCCAAGACTCCGCTTGGACTTTACGCCGCCAACCATTGGACTTATGCTGCCAAGACTCCCGCTTGGACTTTACGCAGCCAATATCAAACCCCTTGGACTTCTCATGTCAAGACTCAAGCTTGGACTTTCCCTTGCCAACCCATGTTGGACTTTTACATTGCCAAGACCCATGCTTGGACTTTTCCCTTGCCAACCCATGTTGGACTTCTCAAATGCCAAGACCATGCTTGGACTTTCCCTTGCCAACCCATGTTGGACTTTTACATTGCCAAGACCCATGCTTGGACTTTTCATGTGCTAAGTGTCCCACTTGGACTTTTCATGCCAAGTACTCAAGACTTGGACTTTACCAAATGCCAAGTGTTCCACTTGGACTTTCCATGCCAAGTACACAAGACTTGGACTTTCCCATGACAATTACATTGTCATATGTTTTTGTCAAAACATCAAAACATCACTCGAGTCAAACTCGTGTCCTGGTCAATCATGCCCTGGGCCGATTGCACCAACAATCTCCCCCTTTTTGATGTTTGACAAAAACCAAACAAATCATTTGAGTTAGACCACTAACTCAAATCCCTTACCAATTATCCCAAATTGGTAAACACTCTCCAAATGTTCTCCCCCAAACATTCTCCCCCTTTTTGACTAACATCAAAAAGGTTTTCTCTCCAAGAAGGTCAATGTCTCATGTCCCAATGAGATCTTACAATCTCCCCCTTGATCCAAAAAAAATACCTAGGATGCCTACCATCTTCCTAGTGATAATTCACATATCACTCAAGAGAGGCAATCCTATACACTCTCCTAATTTCCAAATTGGGTTTCTAAAAGTCCCATCAAATTCCCAATTGATGTCACTCTTCCAATAACTTCTCCCCCTTCAAGAAGAGAAACACATCCATCATCCCAAGATGGATAACTCCCCCTAAAGGCTTGCTCCCCCTTGACCATTGCACCAACAATGTCCTTGGGAAGTTCCTAAGCCAATAGGAATGCTAAACCATCAAAATTAAGGTTCTAAGTTCAACATAGAACTTTCACTCACCCTAAATTTGATACTTTGACCTAACACATCTCCTAATCCATATCTAATGGATTTTCACCCTTTATAATGCTTCCCAAAGCATATCCTAGGGTTAGGAGTGATTAGGGACCTTTACCATGGCTGAAAATGGGCTAAACAAACCTTGTTAACCTGAAATCAGACCTGGCAGTCGACTCCTGACAGTAATCAGTCGACTGCCACCAAGGGAAGTCGACTGATAGCTGAAATTTCCGAATTTCAGCTATCAGAATCGAGATTTGGAAAAGCATAAGTAATTCTACGTAATTTGAAAAATCATAAAATTTGATACGTATATTACTTATAGTCAATACAATGGGTGAAAAATATTTGAAAATTATTTTACCCATAAAATAGTGAGTTTGATACAAAACTCAAAACCATTGAAATTTTCAATGTTTTGGCCCTATTTTGTATCAACTCTATCAATGGTGATTGCTATCAAAAGATAGACTTCACCAAGGTTTTTCAAAATGATTTTAAAATGTTTTCAAAACCTTATTTTGGATCATATTTCTTGGGCTCTATGTACATGACTTGTACACATGCTCTCCCAATGATCCACTTTTGAAATTAGATGAGTTTTAGTTCATCTAGATGCAAAAACTATGCACCTTGAACTTAACTCATATCCTAGCATCTCACATATATCTAGGGTGTATAAATACACATACATGTCAATTGGATGTGAGATGTGGGTTTTGGTTCATTTAAACTAGGCTTTCATGCATCTTCTAAGGCAACCCTACTTGATTCCCTTATGAATGGGACTCCAAGTCATGTCATAGTCCTTAAATCAATTTCAATCGAAATTTTCTTAAATGCATGAATGATTATGGCATTAATGAAGCATATGCTCATAATCATGATGTCATGGCATAAGATGAAATCTAAAAACACATGACATTTGAAACATTAATCCTAAACATGAACATGACAAATAAAATGATTAAAATAAACATGATGTTATGGCATGTTATATGGCAAACAAAGCATGACATATAAAATATATAGGTATAGTAATACCTAAATTTTAATATTAATTGTCATTTGATATAATTAGGTTTATTTTGCCATATTAATCTAAATTTTCCCAAATGTGCCAAAAACCCAAATTGACACATTAAAACCTCTATAACTAAATTGTGCCAATTTGATCAAATTATCAAACTTCTTAATTAATATTGGCACATCCTAAAAACCTTTAGGATTTAAATCAAACCACATTCCCAAGATAACCATAACCTTGAAAATGACCTAAAATGCCACCTTTATCATGGTTGAGTTAACTACTCATCCAATCAAGGTTGGCACACCCTAACCCCATCTAGCGTGAATCAATCACGCTCTTAGAAACCCAAAACCGATTTGAGCTCCTAGGGTTAATTAGGTATTCCTTAGGGATAATCTCCCTAGATACCTTCCTAATGACCCTCCTAGGCTTGTTAGCCTTGGTCATTTGGGTCTTACCTAGGTTGACTCTAGGGGTAAATCCCCTTGCAACCTTCTTAGTGGTCACCCTAGGTTTCCTAGAAATCCTAGCCACTAGGCACAACCTTTGGTCAACCTTAGGGATGACTTCCCTATTGACCTTGGTCTTCCTAGACCTAGTTTGTGTTCCATAATCAAATGGAACACTATGATGAGCCACCTTAGGCTTAGGTTTGTGACCCAAACCTTGCTTGCCCTTGGTTGACTTTTGACTCTTAGGTCCTAAGTATTGACTTTGAGATTTGGACCTAGACTTTTGATCATTTGACCCTTTAAATTGATTTTGTATAATTTTAAGGGTCTTCTCAAGTTTTTCAAGCCTTGACCTCAAGACTTGATTCTCTAATTCTAATTGCCCAATTTTAGAATTTTGATTTAAACCATGGGCATGAGACTTTCTAGGCATATGCCTAGTCCATTTAGGATTTAGATCTAGATGTTCTCCTATTTTCCTAATTGATTCCTTAGGTAAAATATTTTTAGGGACATTAGTCCCAAATTTCTCCTTACTCCTAAGGTAAACATTTTTAGCACCTAAGCAAAATTCCTTACTTCTAGCATGCTCTTTATGAATTGCAAGGGAATTAAAATTCCTAGCATGCTTTTGACTATTAAATCTAGAAGGTGCATTATTGAAATATACCTTAGGGTTTGCCTTGGAGGCTCCCCCTACATGTATAGCTCCCTCTTTGACTTTCTTGCTCCCCCTAGGGCATGAATTCCTAAAATGCCCCGGTTGTTGACATTTGAAGCAAACGACGTGCTCTTTGCTTCTTCTAGTGGTGGCACCGGCATCTTTTGATCTTTCTTGAGGTTTTGGTGCCAGAGGAGCTTTTCTGATCTTCTTTGGGCACTTGCTCTTGTAGTGCCCGGCTTCTCTACACTCAAAACATATGATATGATTTTTATTACAAATTGATATGTTTGAGTTACCTATGGTGGATGTGGTGATTGGAGTGGATTCTTCATTCCTCCCGGAGGTTGAGACTTCTTCTTGAATTTGTTCCGGCTCCGGTGTGGAAGTTCTCTCCTCCCCCTCAATCCTTGAGGTGGATGCTTCTTCCACCTCTTCTTTCTCCGATCCGGAAGTCGACTCCCTATCAACTTCCAACTCCTCAAGCTCTTTAGATGGGGATGTGCTTGCTTGAGCTTGAGAGGGTGATGGTCCTTCTTCTTGGACCGATGATAGACTTTCATGGAGCTTGGCCAAATCGCTCCATAGCTCCTTGGCATCCACATAGTCACCTAGACTACACAAAAGGTCATTAGGAATTAAATCAAAAATGAATTTGATTACCTTCTTGTTTTTATCGAATTGTTGGAGTTGCTCCTCACTCCACTTCTTCTTCTTGAGAAACCCTCCCTTTGGTCCCTTAGGATATTCAAATCCTTCCATCAATGCGGACCACTCCTTAAGGTTTCTCATCATCAAAAAATCTTCAATTCTCGCCTTCCAAGAATTGAAACCTTCTCGTCCATAGAAGGAATAGGGAATTGGGGTGTTGATGTCCCATCCCAATGGTTCTTCCATCTTCACCCTCTAGCCTCTTTGTCTTAGCTCCCGGCGGTTAGTCCGTAGAAGAGCCCCGGGCTCTGATACCACTTGTTGGAAATTTGATGCCGCTAGAGGGGGGGTGAATAGCGTTTACTCTTGCGTAGATGGAAAACGTTCACGTGTTCGTGTCTACAAGTTTTGTTAGCATAGTGGAATATATATAATAACAATAACGAAACACAATCACAAACACAATAACATGAAGATTTAACGTGGTTCGGAACCACACGGTTCCTACTCCACGGATCGAGCTCTAACGAGCTCTAGCGATGCCAATGCAATCACTAATCAATAAACTCCTTCTCGACAACAAGTCGGAGGCGGAGAAACCTCGTACAAATGTTTACGACAATAAACAAAAGGAATACAAGCAAATACAATAATACAATGCAAAACTAGTAAAGAAATCAACTTTACAAATGCCTTTGGATTACTTGCTTGTTGATCGCTTGAACCGTGGTTGAAGACCCTGATTTGCAGCAGCAAATCGCCTCAAAAATGTCTAAGAAATCGCTGCCAAAAACCCTCCCGTCGAGCTCCTTTTATCCTTGTGCGCGACCTGGATTTCCGCCCATCAGTCGACTACCATAAGTCACCAGTCGACTGATGCCACTGTTGTCGTGAGACAACGGCTCGATCCACGCTGGAAAAACTCCAACGGATCTCTTGGCGATCAACATTGGCGATCAGCTAGCCCCGTATCGTCGATCGGCTACGGCCACGGAGCGCTTCGCTCGACATTGATCGACAATAACGATCGACTTTGGCGGGCCGATCGCCATCGGCACTCGATTGCTCCAATGAGCACCAATCGCCAGAGCATTTCCACTCTAAACCGGCAATAACTCGTTACCAATCGATCGCTTCCAATGAGCATCTCTAAATTTTTAACCCAAATATGGTGCCCCCATACTTGCTAGACCACCCTTAGCCTAGACCTAAGCCTTCTAGCCACCTCCATCAGCCTCACGCCTCTCGGATCCCTCCAAGTCATCCATGACTTGTTCATCCATCGCGCTAGCCTCTAGGTGCTTCCGTCGGCTATGTCATGCTAACGGTGTCTACACCGCCAAGGCACATTGGACTTACACCGCCAAGACTCCGCTTGGACTTTACGCCGCCAACCATTGGACTTATGCTGCCAAGACTCCCGCTTGGACTTTACGCAGCCAATATCAAACCCCTTGGACTTCTCATGCCAAGACTCAAGCTTGGACTTTCCCTTGCCAACCCATGTTGGACTTTTACATTGCCAAGACCCATGCTTGGACTTTTCCCTTGCCAACCCATGTTGGACTTCTCAAATGCCAAGACCATGCTTGGACTTTCCCTTGCCAACCCATGTTGGACTTTTACATTGCCAAGACCCATGCTTGGACTTTTCATGTGCCAAGTGTCCCACTTGGACTTTTCATGCCAAGTACTCAAGACTTGGACTTTACCAAATGTCAAGTGTTCCACTTGGACTTTCCATGCCAAGTACACAAGACTTGGACTTTCCCATGACAATTACATTGTCATATATTTTTGTCGAAACATCAAAACATCACTCGAGTCAAACTCGAGTCCTGGTCAATCGTGACCTGGGCCGATTGCACCAATAGGTTAGACTGGTATCCGACTGATGGGTTTATGCCCAGCAGTCGACTTCCATGGAATGGCATAATCGCCGGAGGATGTCGCGGCAAGACCGCTGTAGCCGATCAGGGCGATTGATCGAGGCAAATAATGATCGTGAGGTCCATCAATCGACCGCCAGTGTTCCGCGGACTACAACGTCGAGATCCGGACGTGTTCGGAGGTCGTTAGGACGGGCAATGATCAGCCCTCTCTATAAAAAGAGAGGGTGTGAGGCTTTGAGAGGCTAATGCTTATGCTCTAAGTGATCTTCCTAGTGCCCCACAAGATTTAAACTCTTCTTACTTGTCTTTAATTCAATCTTATTGTAAGAAGAGTGATCTTGGTTGTAAAGGTTACCTCCACCTAGCTTGGTGCAAAGGAGAGACCATTAGTGGATTGGTTTTGGCGGAGTGATTCACCGAGGACGAATCGGGGACCGTGGATTAGTGGCGTAGCCGTGAAACACGTTACACCATCTTGTTAGCGTTTGATTTCTTGTATTTCTATTTGCTTGTCTTGCTTTATTGTTTCCGTTGCGCTAATCTCTTTGTAGACGAGCAAATATCGACATCCATCGTAAGAGGGCTATTCACCCCCCTCTAGCCGGCCGTATCGATCAATAACATTTACATCCAAAGACCTTAAAATAATGAATTGTTGGAATTGTACCATTCCAAAATTCAAATGGAGTTTTTCCTAAAAACCTATGAATCAATACCCTATTTTGGATATAGCAAGCGGTATTAACCGCTTCCACCCACAAGTAGCTAGGTAAGGAATATGCATTAAGCATTGTCCTAGCCGCTTCTTGTAGGGCACGATT
This sequence comes from Wurfbainia villosa, assembly GCA_025175895.1. Taxonomy (NCBI): domain Eukaryota; kingdom Viridiplantae; phylum Streptophyta; class Magnoliopsida; order Zingiberales; family Zingiberaceae; genus Wurfbainia; species Wurfbainia villosa. Next base: position 17,871,926 of record CM046004.1, on the reverse strand, counting down.
TTTCCTTTCCACAACACCATTTTGTTGGGGTGTTCTAGGACAAGAAAATTCATGCTTGTACCCTTGTTCTAAGCAAAAATTTGAAAAATTAGAATTCTCAAATTCTCCACCATGATCACTACGGATCCGGTTGATTTTGAGTTTTCTTTCATTTTCTACTCTTTTGCTAAATCCTATGATTATTCCTAAGGTTTCATCTTTATTTTTCAAGAAAAACACCCAAGTAAACCTAGAGAAATCATCTACTATTACCAAGCAATATTTACTACCAATTATAGAGGGGGTACTATGGCAATCAAATAAATCCATATGTAATAATTCTAACTAAGTAAATTTTTACCTTTGTGTGATGTTTTTGATTGTTTCCCTTCTTGGCATGCATCACACATCTTGTCCTTGAGAAATTTGACTTTAGGCAATCCTTTGACTAGCTTCAATTTCGCTATTTTGGCTATATTCTTCATGTTTATGTGTCCTAGCCTCCTATGCCAAAGCCAACTTTCTTCCTCTTTTGCAATAAGACACTTAGTGGAAGGATTAGTAGCATAGGATAAATCAACATAATATATATTTGATTTCCTAAAACCTACTAACATGCAATCATTTAGAGTTTTATGTCTTATAAAACATTTTGAGGAATCAAATCTAACATCAAAGTTTGCATCACATAGTTGACTTACACTAAGTAAATTAAATTTCATATTTTTAACTAATAGCACTTTATGAATGACAAGATTGGGAGATACCTCAATGGTGCCCTTTCCTAGAATTTTAACTTTGCCGCTATTACCAAATGACACTTTTCCTTTGCTAGTGTGGTTGATAGTGGAGAATTTTCTCTCATCCCCGGTCATATGCTTTGAGCACCCACTATCAACTATCCACAAGCTTGGCTCTTCTACCTATATCACATAAAAGATACAATCCTTAGGTACCCAAATCTTAGGACCACTAGCATCAATTATAAATTTCTTAGGTACCTATGCCTTTCTCCCCTTGCTTTTAATCATTGATTTTCTACTAACAAGGGATGCAAATGCTACCTCTTTCTCCTTAGGTCTATATCCTAATCCGGCCTTATTGTAAATTTCCCTTTGATCCTTAATAATCATATCTAGATATTTAGAACCATTAGTGAATTTTTCTAGGCATGCTCTTAATTTACCTATTTCTTTTCTTAACTCATCATTTTCATCCCTAAGAGTACATTCATCAATATCACTAGATGGTTTGCAACATGATGAATCTACACTCTTAAGTGATTTGATTTCTAATTTTAGATCCTTAACCCTAATTTTTGATCTATTTAAAGCATTTTGTAAACATGCAATAGTCTTATAAAGTAGATCTACTTTAGGTGAGTTGTTTACCTCAACATCATCACTTGATGATGATTCATCACTTGAAGAGGAAGAGGACTCCTCGCTTGAGCTCCCGGCTTCTTCCTCTAATGTCATAAGAGCTAGGTTCCGGGTGGCATGGCATACTTCCTCATCGTCGGAAGATTCCTCCATACTTAGAGTGTCACATGTTTGTGCCACCATTGCTTCTTTCTTTTTCTTTTCCTTCTTTTCCTTCTTCTCCTTATGCTTCTTTTCTTTCTCCTCTTTCTTCTTTAGTTCCGGGCAATTTGGCTTGATGTGCCCTTTCTTATTGCAACCATAACAAGTTACATTAGATGAAGAATTTGAATTATTTGAAGATTTACCTCTTGAGAATTGGAACATCCTCTTCACATCTTTCTTGGTGAGTCTCCTTGACTTCCCACCAAACTTCTTGACGTAATGTGCCACCTCGCTTGCCGATAACTCATCTTCACTACTTGATGAGTCTTCCTCGGATTCGGATGAGGAGGACACTTCCTTCTTCTCCTTATTCTTCTTCTCCTTCTTTCTTACAAAAAGAGCTATACCCTTCTCTTTGGATGAAGTGTTAGCTTGTTCATGTAATTGAAATTCACAAAATAGCTCATCTAACTTAACTAATGAAAGATCCCTAGAGACCTTATAGGCATCTACCATTGAAGCCCATAAGGTGGTTCTAGGGAAAGCTTGTAACACATACCTTACAAGGTCTCGGTTGTCGACCTTCTCACCTATAACATGTAGTCCGTTGACTACTTCCTTGAAACGCCCGTGCATTTTGCTCACGGTCTCGTTTGTCTTCATGGTGAAGCTTTGGAGTTGGCCAATTAGAAGATCTCTCTTGGCCCTTCTTGTTTATTTGGATCCTTCGTTGAGTTCGATGAGCTTCTCCCAAACCTCTTTTGCGGAGTTGAAAGGCCCGACTTTAGAGAGTTGATCCTTGGATAGACCACATTGAAGGGTGGTCATTGCTTTTGCATTGGCTTGTGCTTTCTTGGCCATCTCTCTTATCCAATCTTTTGTCGGTAGTGGTGCTCCGAATTCGTCGACCGGCTTTTCGAATCTATCTACAATACTAAACCAACTTTCTATGTCATTCATGAGATAGTATTCCATCCTACCTTTCCAATAGCCGAAGTCGTTGTCGTCGAAGAACGGAGGCCTCGCCGTGCTATATCCCTCTTGAAATGTCATGCTTCGGTTGATGGTTAGATCTTCCGATGCGATCCGGGCTCTGATACCACTTGTTGGAGATCGTTTGGAAGCTAGAGGGGGGGTGAATAGCGCTTTTCATTTCTACAAGAGTAATTAGCGGAAGCAAATACAAATAATATATGTAAAAACAAAAAGCAATGCTAACAAAGCCTTTACGTGGTTCGGAGATAACACTCCTACTCCACAGCGATCCTTAAGGTGGATCAACCCAAGCAATTCCACTAAAGCTTTCTCTTTACAAAGACCTCCTCTTCTTACAAAAGATGACAATGAAGATTTGAGAGGAGGAGGGACATTAATACACTTAGAAAGCTTGGAAAACTTGTAGGAGCTTAGAAGAATGATCAGAATATAAGCATTAACCTCTTCTTGCTCCCCTTGGGCTCTTTTTATAGGAAAGAGCCTCTTTTTCCCGTTGGAGATCTATCAGTCGACTGATGACTTACATCAGTCGACTGCCGCCGATTCTAACAGCTTCTGAACAGCCATATTCGCGGGATTTGCCATCGTCATCGCCAACGGGAAGACTATCGATCGCCAACAATGGCGGATTCGGCCGATCTTGCTCGTACCGACCCCGACCGGTCGACTACGGGCCACTTCCAACCTCTAATGTTGCATTTTCAGGGCCAGTTCGACCGACACTATGTTCCAGTCGACTGCCACACCCCAAGTATGACTAATTCATACTTGAAAACATAACCTAAGCCTAGACTTAACCTTCTAACTTCTCCATCAGCCTTGCGCCTCCAGGATTTCTTTGAGTCCACGACTCCATCCATGTGCTTGCCTTCAAAAGCTTTCTTCGGTTTCGTCATGCTTTGATTTTCTTCTTTGTCAAAGTACGCTTGGACTTTACACCGCCAAGACTACATGCTTGGACTTATGCCGCTAAGACTTTCCTTTGGTCTTTCTTTTCTAAGGACTGCTTGGACTTTACGCTGCCAAGACTACATACTTGGACTTACGCTGCCAAGACCTTTCCTTTGATTTCTCTTTGCCAAGATCACACTTGGACTTGTCTTTTACCAAGTCTTCATACTTGGATTTTCTTGTCACTTAAACAAGTTTACAATTAGATCACAAAATATTGCCTAACTTAGATGATTATCCAAACATCAAAATATATAAATGCTTGGGGCATTGTTGCACCAACAAAATATTTGATTAGATTTTGGAAATTTGTTTCCTAATTTAATCATGATTTGATTTGGGAAATCAAATCTTAAAATATTTTATTTCCATAAGTAGTTTTGATGATTTAGGAAATTGGTTTCCTAAATTGACTTTCCTTAATCAACTATTTCCACAAATAAAATATGTGATTAGATTTGGAAATTTGTTTCCTAATTTAATCATGATTTGATTTGGAGAATCAAATCTTAAACATATTTTATTTCCATAAATAGTTATGACATATAAGGAAATTATATACATGACATAATTGTATGTCATGTAATTGCATTAGATGCATATCAATATGCCATGCGTGTCGTGACATGTAGATGTATGTCATGTATGTCATGCCATGTAGATAATAGTTATTTGCATGCAAAGAGGATGAGACATAAAAACCCTTACTCAATATTAAAGCCTACACCTTCCATTAATATGGTTAGAACCAGAGTTCCATTTCTTGTTTGGGTTGTTGGACTCTCTCCAAGCCCGGCTCGAACTCGAACATGTTCAAACAATGGAATAGTTTAATACTGATATGGTAAGAGTCAGAGGTCAATCGTTAACTTTGGTTGTTGGACTCTCTCCAAGCTGGGCTAATTGGTTGAATACACTCTAACCATATTAAAACTAGTTCTCGATTAATGGGTTGGCTTTAACCTGGAGCATCGGCTTGTTGGACTCTCTCCAAGGTCGATGTAAAGGGAGGTGAAGTTGGGTGCTATGCATATGATGCATACTTGTTAATGTGTTAACAACCCGATGTATGTGTGAACATTCAATAAGTTGATAGCACATTGTGTTAGTTGCATATACGTGATATGCAATCGGTATAGTTGATATCTACCATCGTAGTTATGAATGGCTTGTTGGACTCTCTCCAAGGTTGTTCATATCTATGATGGATATCAGCCCATTCGGAGATGGACCTACGATCTCCCGAAGTGATTTTGGGGTTTTTTGAAATTCGAAAAATGAATGGGATTTATAAATGTATATTGATGCATTTTAAAATCATCTTTCTCATATATGCTCGCTTTGTATTTCTAAAATTGATCATGATGTCTTTGAATTTGCGTTCCATTTTGGATTTGAATAAATTGACTGAGCCAAACTTCTTGGACTGGCTTAGAAACTTGAGAATTGTTCTCAAGGTGAAAAGCTTGTGTATGTCCTTGAAGCGCCTCTTCCCGCCCATCCTAGTGACGAGCAACTCCGGACCAATTGTTGGTCTATCAGAAACATGTGACTGATTCTGAACTGACAAGTTGCATCATGCTAGCCGCGATGGAACCCAAATCTACGAAAGCAGCATGAGCATATGGATGCTCATATCGTAGTCCTTCATATTTATGAGTTGTTTGATGAGCAAGTGAGATTCGAAAGGTTCGAAGTCTCCAATCTCCTCTTCACCTCTGAGATGCAAGAAGGTTCATCTGTGGTACTGCTCAACATGCTGAAGACTGTGGAGCCTTCTGAGAAGCATGAGCAGGGGACGGTGTTGTTAGTTGATTCCTCGAAGAAAGGTTCTAAGAGGGAGTCAAAGGAACAACAGAAGGGGAAGAAGAAAAAAGCTAAAAAAGGCAGAACCAGCTCAAAAGGGCACTTGCCATAATTATGGCAAGTAGGGCCATTGGCGAAGAAATTGCAAGATTTATCTTGAGTCTGTGAAGAAGAAGAAGGCATAAGATGCTCCATCTTTTCACATATCTTCGTTATTGATTGTCATTCTATTTCCTCAGACACTTGGGTATTGGATACTGGGTGTGGCTCACATATATGTAATGACATACATGGGCTAAGGAATAGAAGAAGACTCGTCAAGGGAGAGTTAAATTTACGTGTTGGGAATGGAGCAAAGGTTGTTGCACTCGCCATCGGAACGTATTTGTTGAAACTCCCTGCAGGACTTGTCTTAGAACTGGACAATTACTTTTGTGTTCCTTCGTTGATAAAGAACATCATTTCTATTTCTTTTTTAAATAGAAATGGGTACCATTTGACTTTTAGTAACAATTGTTGTTACATAAATTTGAATGGAGTTCTTTATGGGTCTGAAACTTTAAGCAATGGTGTTTATACGTTGGACGTATCCAGTGGCATTTTCAATATCGAAGCAAGCAACAAGCGTGCTCGAAAGGATAATCAATTAGACTCCTACATGTGGCATTGTCGTCTTGGCCATGTAAGCAAGAAACGCATGTCCGAATTACACCGATGTGGAATTCTGGAATCGTTTGAATTGGATTCATACGATACATGCGAATCATGCTTAAAAGGCAAGATGACTAAGTTACCTTTTATAGGAAAAGGTGAACGAGTGGGAGAGTTACTAGGTCTAATACATATTGATGTATGTGGACCTATGTCAACTCAAGCTTTAGGAGGCTATAGCTACTTCATTACCTTCACCGATGATCACTCACGGTTTGGGTATGTGTTCTTGATGAAACACAAGTCTGAAGCCTTTGAAAGGTTCAAAGAATTCAGAAATGAAGTAGAGAAACAACATGACAAGAGTATTAAAATACTTCGATCGGATCGAGGTGGTGAATACTTGAGTCAAAAGTTTCTTGATTATCTAAGAGACAATGGTATATTGTCTCAATGGACTCCGCCATATACACCACAGCATAATGGTGTATCTGAGAGGCGTAACCGGACCTTGTTGGACATGGTCAGGTCAATGATGAATCATGCAAATCTTCCCAAGTCCTTTTGGGGCTATGCACTTCAGACAGTTGTTTACTTGTTAAACAGAATGCCAACCAAGGTAGTCTCTACTACTCCATATGAGATATGGAATAGTAAGAAACCTCCTGTATCTTACTTGAAGATATGGGGTTGTCCTGCTTATGTGAAGCGGACTGTATCAGATAAATTGGATGCTAAGTCTGATAAATGTCTATTTATTGGATACCCTAAGGAAACAAGGGGTTACCAATTCTATCATCCTGTGGAACAAAAGGTGTTTGTTTCAAGGCATGTTGTGTTTCTAGAGAAAGAGTTTCTCTTGCAAGAAAATAGTGGGAGTGTCGTCGAGCTTGAGGAGGCTCGAGAGACTCAAATAAACATTGATGAGATACCTGGTGAAGCACAACAGTCGACAACTCATAGTGATGAGCAATCAGCTGGACCTATTGTAACACCACATCTTCGTAGATCTGGTAGAACACACAACATTCCTGAGAGATATGGATTTCTCGTAAGTGAATCGAACGACGTGTTACTCATTGATGATGAGGAGCCTACCAGTTATGAAGAAGTGCTAACAAGTTCAGAAAGGGATAAGTGGCTTGATGCTATAAAATCGGAAATGGATTCCATTTATGAAAACCAAGTTTGGAACTTGGTTGACCCACCTGAAGGCATAAAGCCTATAGGGTGCAAGTGGGGTTTCAAGAAGAAAACCGACATGGATGGTAATGTGATTACCTATAAGGCTAGATTGGTGGCGAAAGGATATCGTCAAAAGCAAGGTGTTGATTATGACGAAACATATTCGCCTATAGCTATGCTTAAATCCATTCGGATGCTCCTTGCCATAACGGCTCATTATGATTATGAGATATGGTAGATGGATGTGAAAACAACTTTCCTTAATGGAAACATGCTCGAGGACGTGTATATGATATAGCCTGAGGGTTTCACATCGGTTGATAAAACCAAGGTATGCAAATTGCGACGGTCCATTTATGGATTGAAGCAAGCATCCAGGAGCTGGAATATCCGTTTTGATGAGACAATCAAAAAGTTTGATTTCTCATAAAATCCAGACGAACCTTGTGTGTACAAGAAGATTAGTGGGAGTGCAGTCGTGTTCCTAGTATTGTATATCGATGACATATTACTTATAGGAAATGATATTTCAATCTTACAGTCAGTTAAGGTTTGGTTATCCAAGACATTCTCCATGAAAGACCTGGGAGAAGCAACCTACATCCTCGGGATTAAGATCTATAGAGATAGATCGAAACGGTTGCTTGGTCTTTCGCAGTCTACATATATAGACCAAGTGCTAAAGAGGTTTAGCATGTCGGAATCCAAGAAAGATTTCCTACCCATCAGGCATGGGATACACCTTTCGAAGTCTATGTGTCCGCGCACAGAAGACGAGAGGATTTGCATGAGTAAGATTCCCTATGCATCCGCAATAGGATCTATCATGTATGCTATGTTATGTACGAGGTCCGATGTATCGTACGCTCTGAGTGTCACGAGCAGATACCAGTCTGATCCAGGAATGGATCATTGGGTTGCTGTTAAGACGATCCTTAAGTACTTAAGAAGAACTAAGGATGTGTTCCTAATATATGGAGAAGGGTACATGGTGATACGTGGGTATACGGATGCCAGCTCCAAACAGACAAGGATGATTCCATGTCTCAGTCTGGGTATGTATTCACCTGGAATGGAGGCGCAATAAGTTGGAAAGGTTCCAAGCTTGACACTATTGCGGATTCTGCCACTAAGGCAGAATACATTGCAGCTTTGGAAGCAGCAAAGGAAGCAGTTTGGATCAAGAAGTTCATCTCTGAACTTGATGTGGTCTCATCAATGATCTAAACATGTGCTTCGCCGCTATCATCTTATCAGAGAGATCATCAGTAGGAACGAAATATAAATCGAGAAAGTTTCCACTGAAAGGAACTTAGCGGATCCTTTGACTAAAGCATTACCTCAAAGTAAGTTTGAGGGTCATGTTAGAGCTTATGGTATTGGATGCCATAGCGATTGGCATTAGGCCAAGTGGGAGTCTGTTAGTAATATATGAGAGATGTCCTAAGGCAATCGCCTTATGTATGAACCATTTATATGATAAATGAAGATTCACTATTTGAGTATACATGTTTTCATGTATTTGATTGGATCTTAAACTCATTTACTGAATGTCCACGATACAATTCACAGCATGAGAGAATTTGTGATTGGATCACAACTAGTGAGTATCTCTACATGTGTAATTGTGATGTATCGGAATTATCCCAAGTCGATGAATTGATGGATTTGGACACCATCAATTTTGTCGAGACTAGCACGAGGTATACTCCTTGGTGTATCCAAGCAGCTGATTCTCACTGGCTGGAGACATTGTGATGTCCGGAGTTAATCGTGGATGCTAGTTATGGTAACTAGTTCATTGGAGTGACCAGCCGTAAGACTTCATATGGTTCTCTGCATATATAGATATGTCAATGAAGTTCTTACTGTAGCTTAAGTGCGATGTTCCTTTGACTTGCAGTATTCAAGTCATCTTGATCATAAAGACTTATGCTTTGACATCTTAAGCAAGCATCTCTGAGGAGATGTGGACCCGGGATGATTGGGTATAAGTCGAAGTGATCGAAGGTGTTTGAATAGCCTATAAAAGATTCACCACTCCTTGCGAGGAGATGTATACCCATGGCCTCTCGTCGGATTGTTACTAAAGTCTTTGGCCAAAGCATTACATGTTTAGAGTAAGGTACTCTTCGATACATGTGCAGTAACTAGAATCGGTATGACGAGAAAATGATACTTGGGCTAGGTGTGACATAGTCAGCCTAGTGGGGACTGACACTATAGACCATGTCCTGAACCAAGTGGGTATAAGATGAGTGAAGGGAATGGGGCACGATTCATTCGATCTGCTGAAGGGTTTCAGAAATAGTTCTGGATCAACCGTTGATCTTTTCAGTTAATTGGGGATCATGATGTACTACTAGGTGCCACTCATGATCGTTCTATAATTAATGGTTAATTATAGATGGCCAACATAAATCGAGAACCTATTTGGTCACACGCACAATGAGCGTAATCCGAAGGATTTAAAACGAGCTTGAGAATGGGATTCTCAGACCGAGAGAAACAAGGTTTGGTTGGACCAAACATGGAGCGAGCATGAAATCATTTCAGTCGCAATGGAAGCGTGGATGGGCCGTGTCTTATGAAGACATAATGGATGAACCAAAATGGTTTGGTTCTAATCCAATGGAGGAGAATAAACCAAAGGGTTTGGTTTATTTTAAACGAATGAACCAAAAGTTGGTTCGGTTCATTTTAACTTAAAATAAACCATCATGGTTTGGTTTATTTTAACTTAAACTAATGGAGCGGGTTAATGGGCCTTATGGTTATGATCCGATAACCATTAAGAGAATTAGTTCTCTATAAAAGAGGACTTAAGGTGTTGTTAAGCCCTAATCCAAAAGCCCCTAACCTAAGTTGCCGCCCACCTCATCCCCTTGGAGATTTTCGGCTCCAACACCTCCATTGCCCCCGCCCAGCCCCTTGTGTCGCCGTCCAAGTTGTTTCCGGCGTCCAAGCTTCGGCCGGTGATCCTCCGGAAACTCTCCGGTGATCTCCTTAGGGTTTGGCATCAAGGTGAGCTTCTTCCTACCTTTTTGGCCGGCTCTAATTCCTCCACCAAATCTGTCCAGTTTTCTGGACAGCTTGTTTTCCTCTTGTCGGAGTGTCGTTTGGACGATGGTTGGAGCTCCGACAGCGCCTTACATACCGGGGATTCGATCTCCGGTAATCCTCAGAGGTGGAGGACGAAGGATTCGTCAAACGGTTGACGAATACCTCTCCGGAGAAGCGAGTTTTGAGGACTCATTTTTTGATCCGAATTTGGATTCGGATAGTGATCATCTCTCGATCACATCGTCTTCAACACGAGGCTAGTAACCCATACGAAGACTAGGCTCGTGACTTAGCGAAGTCATCCCGAGGATACTCGGCGTGGATACGGATAGAGACGATTCTAGCGAAGATCATTCTGGTTGATGTCGTTCCCGCTACACGTGATACGAAAGGTATACGTAGTTAAATTTCCTTTTATTGTAAATTTAAATTTACGGTTATGTCTACACATGTTGTACTATGCATGCGTGTGATGTGTGTGTTGTAATAAATGTAGATTTATTATTTTTATTTCTTTCGTTGTGCACATGTTTATGAAACATATTCGAACACACACTCGCCGCGATGCCGAAAACCCAACAGGCTCCATGTGAATCGAATAGATCCAAATGAATGAGCTCAAGCACACTTTTGGTTCATTCTTGGTTAGTTAGTTGATGTTGTATCCTAGGTTGTTTACCTTGTTGACAAGCATTATAAATTTTATTGTCTAAGTTGTTAAGGTTAGGCAAACCTTTGACTAAGCCATTCTAACTCATCTAGTGAACGAGTCTTGGGTGCGAGTGACCAAGTCGTTGGTGCCACAACCAAGATTCCTCTTGCTGTGTCATAAGATACTTGGTTGAGGAGTTGGGTAAGTTAATTGTGTAGATGTTGCTATTCCTAGTTCCTTTAAGTATTGTTTTAGAGTTTCATTTGTTTTAAGCATTCATTTTCTAAGAATATAACCTTAGAGTTGTTATCACACAATTGACTTATACTAAGTAAATTATATTGAAAATTTTCGACTAATAAAACATTGTGAATTGTGAAATTAGAATTTAGCTCAATATCACTTGAACCGATGATTTTGAGCTTGCCGTTGTTTCTGAAAGCTACCGATCCTTGTCGTTTGAATCTAAGCTTCGAAAATTTAAGTTGGTCTCCAGTCATATGTTGGGAGCACCCACTGTCCAACATCCATTGATCCTACACACAAGGTAGTTGGATCGGATTTTGGAATTTTAAGGGTTGGTTGAAGATTATTAGTCCTAGATCATCTCACCCATTTCTACATGATCAAACACGTTATCCTTATGTGTTCTTGTGAGATAACTTCAATTTTATTTGATTAATTTTAATGAATCGAAACTAGAAAACCTTGGATTAGATTCGGATTTAACCCTAAGCTCACCAAGTCAGCTTTTCAAGAAATTGGCTTCCAGGTCGTGGCGAGGCACAGAGGCCTTCTTTTTGGGAGATCGATTGGCCGGCTAGAGGGGGGTGAATAGCCCTCGTTCGTTGGATGTCGGATTTGCTCGTCTACAAAACGTTAGCGCAAGTGGAATATGCAAATACAAATAAAACAAAGACAAGCAAACAAAACAAGCAATACAAACACGGAGATGTAACGTGGTTCACGGCTACGCCGCTAATCCACGGTCCGATTCGTCCACGGTGAATCACTCCGCAATCTATCCACTAGATCTCTCCTTTGCACAAAGCTAGGTGGAGGTAACCTCTTTTACACAAAGATCACTCTTCTACAATGGAATGAAGATTAGAGCAAGTAGAAGAGTGGGAAATCGTTTAAGGCACTTTGGGAGTAGTTGGGCGTTCAAGCATTAACCTCCCAAAGCCCCATCCCCTTCCTTTTTATAAAGGAAGAGGGTTCTTCCCGTTGACACAGGAGCAGTCGACTGATGGCACCCATCAGTCGACTGGTCCTGTAGCCGTTGCCCAATAACGGCTGCTTTCCACGTTGGATTCCATCCAACGGTATTTATCGATCGGTGATGGCACCCATCGATCGTGATGGCACCCATCAGTCGACTGATGTCAATCAGTCGAGTCCTCAATGAGGTTGATCCCCATCGATCGGCTGCCCATGCCGTGATCGGTGATCAACTGATCGGTGACTTAAACCCGGTCGATCGAACCATCGACTCGGGCGATCGGCCGCCATGACATGGCGATCGGTGCGTGTCGGGAAAACTCATCCGACACTTGGCCAAATGGCCAAGTTTCACCTAAGAGCTACCCCTTCCCGGGTTACAATCGCTCACTCTCATCCCTCGGAGTCCCTCGCCTTCGAAGTTCTCTTCGTTCGCGGCCACGTCCCTTGGCAGCATCAGGCGCACGGCTCTGCAATGCTCCTTCGCATCTCTTGCCTCAAAGTCTACTTCCTCTGGCTTCACTCCAAGCTTCTCGTCCGGCGGTCCCTCGGATGCTCCAAGCGCACGGCTTCCGCAAAGCAATCCTTCACCGACTCAAGGACCGAGTCATGAGATGTGAAACTCGCCATGGCTCCATGTGCGAATTACTAAGTCCTGCACGACTTCAACGCACATATCAAATCAACATATCAAACTAACTTAAACCCTTTGCCACACCATCAAAACCATATTACGGCAAGAGATTGCCCTAACAATCTCCCCCTTTTTGATGTGTGGCAATCCGTTTAAGTTAGGTAAAAACATTTGATATAAATTTTAAAGGAAAGAAAGCATGTAAATATAAACATGATATAGCAACATGCAACTCCCCCTTAATCCATGAAACTCCCCCTTAATTTCTCCCCCTATCATAACTATCTTAAACATAATCATTTCTCCCCCTTTGACACCATCAAAAAGATTATCACTAAGGTAAAAGCACATGGCATCAAGTCTAATAGAAAGAAAATTACCACAAGTTGATTTAAAATCGGAATTCAGCCTTTACTGGTCTGATATTCAGGTCATCGATCTAGTTCAAACTACTGATCGGTACTGTTTTGGGATTTCGATTGGTGAATTTCAGAAATGCGTTAAAAATTTCAGAAAATTCGAAAAATCATGAAATTTGAGGAACACATTTCTTTTAAGTATATCTATCAGTGAAAAATAGGTTTTCATGAAAAATCATTATATTTCCACGTATTTGCCAAAAATACAAAAGCTTTAAAAACTACTAGGTTTTTTATCATAAGAGTATCCATTTTAACACCTAGTCTTGCATCCAATTGTTTCAAAACATGAATACATAGATTTTAGATTAAGAAATTATTTTGAAAACATATGAAATATCCAACCATGATCTTTGGGCAATATGTCTATGAATTAAACATAAGTCTTCCCCATGATTAGTCTATTATTGCTATTTTGATACTTTAAATGACCATCTAAATGCTATAGGCACTAGTGGACATTTGTATCATCCTAACATCTCACCCATGCTAAGTTTTCAATCAAAGTAGCCTATGGTGAGTGTGAGATGTATCCTAGGGGGTATTTATACATACTTAGCCATTATATTCATGCAATTCTATCATGGTTAAGTATCATCCTAACACTCTACATGATCATAAAGACATATATGAATTAATTTTACATTATGATCATTAAACACATGTATTCATTAAATAATAATCATGCATTAGGTATTATATGATGATAATAAGCAAAGTATCACCTAAAGCATGATTCAACCCTATTTCTCATGATTACGTGCCAAATATTAAAATCATAAATCATGATTTCAAATATACATAGCAATTACATTAATCATCATGATTTAAGCATTATTATCTATTTATGGGCACGTTATCATCACCCAACACTATTCTAAAAATATTGTCCCGTCATCCTAAGTCAACCAAAATATGATATAGGTCAATTCCATATGGTTGACTACCCTAGGGTTTTCCTAACCCTTAAGGATGGATTTTGGAACCCAAAATAAGTTCTTTCCTATTGGGTTCACTAAGTATTCCTTGGGGATCCATTTCCTAGCTATTACTTTCTTCTTATCTTGTCCCCTAGCTATTAGGCATTTGTAGGTCTTTTCATTTTTCTTTTCCTTGTAGCCTAGGCCCTTTTTGTTGAAGCTAGCTCTTTGGCTCCCAATAATCATATTTAATGTGTTGGAGCCAATAGTGAATTTCTCTAGGGCTTTTGTCAAATAGTCTACCTTTTCCCTTAAAGCCTTATTTTCCTCTATGCATGCATCATTAACATCCAAAGGCATATAGTCATGTGAACATGCATCATTTAAGCTAGAAGAATTATCATTATTATTTAAGCATGCATTTTCTAGCTTATTTTCCAATGCCTTAATTTGATTAAGCATGCTTTTATTTTTCTTTTTCATTCCAAATAAGTCCTTAGTTAAACTAGAAATTATGGAAACTATTTTCTTAGGAGAGGCATTCGTTACCATAGTTTCCATGTCCTCTTCTTCTTCGGATGATGAGGATGTAGAAGCTCCCCCTTCATTTGAGCTCTCCCCACTGGAGCTTGATTCTTCATTTTCGGTGGAGGAGGAGCAATCCGAGTCATAAAGAGCCATTAGTGCTAGGTTGGAATAGACATGCTCTTCTTCTTCGGATGAGGATGAGGAAGCAAGGTCATCCCATGTCTTTGCTTTGAGTGCCATGGCCTTCCCTTTTCCTTTTGCCTTCTTTTCTTCTTCCTTTCTCTTGCTCCCCTTCTTCTTCCTCTTTTCTTCTTTCTTTTTCTTCTCTTCCTTGCTCTTGTTTAGGAGGGGAAAATTATCCCTTATGTGTCCCTCTCCTTGGCAATTGTAGCATATGACCTTCCCCCTTGGTCTTCTATTCCTATCATTAGATTTATTAAAATGAAAACCCTTTAAAGCACGTCTTACCCTCCTTACCATATATGCTTCTTCGGTGCTATCCATGGAGGAGGATGAGGATGCTTCATCATCGGAGGAGGAGGGGATTTCCATCTTCTTCTTCCCCTTGTTCGCTATCAAAGCTACTCCTCTTGAGGGTTGAATTCTAGGCTCTTCTTGTATTCCTTCAAGCCTAGTTTTGTGGAGCTCCATTGTTGAGAAAAATTCCTCCAAGGTACTTACTTCCAAGTTCTTGGAGATGTAAAACGAATCCACCATGGAGCTCCATCTTGAGGACCGGGGAAAGGCATCTATGGCCTTCATTACCATATCCCGGTTGGAGAGTTTTTCTCCTACACTTGTTAGCCCAATTAATATTTCTTTAAATCTAGAATGTAAGGAAGTTACCTTTTCTCCCTTTTCTAATTTGATGTTTGAGAGTTGGGAGCGGAGGAGGTCTCTCCTAGCTAGCTTGGCCTCGGATGTGCCTTCATGGAGTTCTACAAGCTTTTCCCACATCTCTTTGGCGCTAGCACATTCTCCGATCCGATTGATCTCTTGTTGAGGGAGCACATTGAGAAGATGATGTTTTGCCTTTGAGTTTGCAAGGTGCTCCTCTCTTTGCTTCTTAGTCCATCATGATTTTTCAATTGGTTCACCCCTTTCATCCCTAGGCAACTCGAAACCATTTTCCATTATAAGCATAATATCAAAATCGGTCTCGAAGAATACCTCCATTCTCTTTTTCCACCAAGAGAATTCGCCGTCGAACTTCGGTGGGTAGATGTTTAAGCCGGCCATTTTTGATGTAGAGCTTGTTGCGGCGGTTAGTCCAGTGACAAGCAACCTTACTCTGATACCACTTTTTGGGAGATCGATTGGCCGGCTAGAGGGGGGTGAATAGCCCTCGTTCGTTGGATGTCGGATTTGCTCGTCTACAAAACGTTAGCGCAAGCGGAATATGCAAATACAAATAAAACAAAGACAAGCAAACAAAACAAGCAATACAAACACGGAGATGTAACGTGGTTCATGGCTACGCCGCTAATCCACGATCTGATTCGTCCACGGTGAATCACTCCGCAATCTATCCACTAGATCTCTCCTTTGCACAAAGCTAGGTGGAGGTAACCTCTTTTACACAAAGATCACTCTTCTACAATGGAATGAAGATTAGAGCAAGTAGAAGAGTGGGAAATCGTTTAGGGCACTTTGGGAGTAGTTGGGCGTTCAAGCATTAACCTCCCAAAGCCCCATCCCCTTCCTTTTTATAGAGGAAGAGGGTTTCTTCCCGTTGACAGAGCGATCGTGATGGCACCCATCAGTCGACTGGTCCTGTAGTCGTTGCCCAATAACGGCTGCTTTCCACGTTGGATTCCATCCAACGGTATTGGCATCAGTCGACTGATGGCACCCATCAGTTGACTGATATCAATCAGTCGAGTCCTCAACGAGGTCGACTCCACTCTGTGCCCGTGCACAATGCCATCCGATCGCTGTCCCTTGGCGGTCGGTGATCAACTCATCGATCGCCCATGCGTGATCGATCAACTTGATTCACCGGTGACTTAAACGGTCGATCGAACCATCGACTCGGAAGCGATGATCGCCATGACATGGCGATCGGCGTGTCGTCGAAAACTCATCCGACACTTGGCCAAATGGCCAAGTTTCACCTAAGAGCTACCCCTTCCCGGATTACAATCGCTCACTCTCATCCCTCGGAGTCCCTCGCCTTCGAAGTTCTCTTCGTTCGCGGCCACGTCCCTCGGCAGCATCAGGCGCACGGCTCTGCAATACTCCTTCGCGTCTCTTGCCTCGAAGTCTACTTCCTCCGGCTTCACTCCAAGCTTCTCGTCCGGCGGTCCCTCGGATGCTCTAAGCGCACGGCTTCCGCAAAGAAATCCTTCACCGACTCAAGGACCGAGTCATGAGATGTGAAACTCGCCATGGCTCCATGTGCGAATTACTAAGTCTTGCACAACTTCAACACACATATCAAATCAACATATCAAACTAACTTAAACCCTTTGCCACACCATCAAAACCATATTACGGCAAGAGATTGCCCTAACACTTCTTTGATCGGAATAACGACCACTTCCTTAGACAAAGCCAAGTTCGAGAAAATAATAACTTGATTCACCTAAGATCACTTTCTGGTCTAACTAGTTAAGGATACGGTAAGGTAGCTTCAGCTAGTTCCACTTAGTCGAGTGCACCGAGCTAGATATGCCTTATCTAACTCGGACACACAAGACTTCGCTTTCCTAGCGTACTATCATCTCGCCGCATCCTAGTACTATGTTGTCAAGTGTTTATGAGTTATAGTTCCTATCTAACCATTCTAAAACCAAAAGTAAAAAGACCTAAGCATGCAAATTCTAAGTAATAGCACAAACAAATTTTGTACTAGCTCCCCCTGGACCATTGAATCCGTTCGGTCTTTCCACGTAGTGGATTTGGTCCTTGGGAACCCAGTACTGGTTAGATCCTAATTGAGAAATCAAAGTGGTCTTAGGGACCCATGCTTGGACATGTTTTCTATTTCGACTTACAATTGACATATACGACTTGTTAGTCGTATTTGAGCTAAACCCAAGCCTGACCTTGTTGTACACGGCCTTTGCGATCCAAGTAAAAGGTCAAGTCCCTTGGATCCCAAGGTGAACCTTTCCAACGTATGCCTTAGGTCTTCGACTTGACTTTTCAAAAGTGAGTTCTCAACTTCGAGTTTTTCAACTCGAGTTGAGTCCTCCCCTTAAACTTGACTAGTCGAAGAGGTTAGGGAGACCTTGTGTTTAAGGAGTTTAACCTCCTCAACTAAGGTCTCGACCTTGGACTCGGACTTAACTAACTTTCTAGTTAAGAACTTAATTTCATTGTATAAAGTTCTTAGCAAAGATCGACTTACCTTAAGTGACTCTTTTGAACCAGATGCGTATCCGTGGCTTGTCTTGAATAGTGACTCGTCATCGGATCTGGACTCGGACTCATCCTCGGGTTTGGACTCTTGATCGGGCTCGGTCGATTTGGCCATAAGGACAAGATCATTGTCTTCCTCCTCCGATGATTCTTCCCAAGTAGCGTTAAGCTCTTTCTTGGTATTGGGTGCTTTGTTCTTTAGTTTTGGACACTCTGACTTGATGTGTCCGAACCTATTGCATTAAAAACATCTCAAATTCGAATTAGACTTAGGTTTACCTTGATTGACGAGTCATCTTCGGCTCTTGATCATCTTCCGAACTAGATTCACTAGTTCGGTTTCCATCTTAGGGTCTACCTCCGACTCATACTCGTACTCCTCCTCTTCCTTAGGGGGTGGTTTATTTGTGGCCTTCTTCTTTGAACCTGCAAGTAGGGCAAAACCTTTCTCGGGAACCGAATTAGACTGTTCATGAAGTTTAAATTCATAAAATAACTCATCTAATCTAATTTTTGAAAGATCCTTAGAGACCTTGTAGGCATCGACCTTGGATGCCCACAAGGTAGTCCTAGGGAAAGCATTTAAAGCATACCTTATAAGTTCTCGATTTTCGACTTTTTGTCCGATTGCATGCAAGCTATTGACGATGTCTTGAATATAGGCATGTAGTTGTGTCACCGTCTCGTGTTCCTACATCTTAAGGTTATACAATTTATTGAAATGCAAGCAATGTTTACATACCTTCGCGGCGTCGGTTCCTTCTTGTAGCTCTATGAGTTTAGTCCATAGATCTTTCGCGCTAATGAAGGGGTCGACGTGGTCTAACTCCTCTGTGGACAAGCCGAATTGAAGGATTTGGGTTGCCTTGGCATCGGCTTCCACTTGTCTTTTCATGGCATTAGTCCATTGATAATAATCCAACGATTCACCCACTTCATTAGTAGGAAGCGTGAATCCGGTTTGGATTATGATCCGCATCTCGATTGGGCTCTTTAGGAAGCACTCCATCCAACCCTTCCAATAACAGAAGTCATCTCCATTATAAAATGGAGGTCGGACGGTGCTAAACCCTTCGAGATGGCCCATTTAGACAAAAGAAAAGAAAATGCGTACCTCACAAAAGAAAACAACCAAAATGTACCAAGACTTTCGTCTTGGATTAATAGTGCGGGAGAGCGGATTTAAGTTAAACGAAAATCTCGAAAAGACAAAAAATAATAAAAAAACTGTAAGAAATTGCTAGATTGTTGGTTTCACCAAATCGTAGTGCCCCCGACTCTGATACCAATTGTTGGATCGATTTGAGCGCTAGAGGGGGGTGAATAGTGCACAAGAAAAATTTTCGAGAGAATTTGTTTAATGAAAAAGTACACCGCGGAAAATAAATAAGATACTCTTTATTTTTACTTGGTTCACAGCCTTCGGCTGCTAATCCAAGGCCTTAACGGTCCTAGACCGTGTACAGAGGGCAAACCACTAAAAACACTCCTCCTCGTTAGAGGTAGGAGTAAGTGATTACAAAATCATGAAAAGTATTGAGGTAGAGGGACACTCCCCCTCTCCTCATTACGATGAAAGCACAATAATAAAACAAGAAGTACAAGTACTGATTGAACTTTAAAAGAACTTTTATCGATGACTTGTAGATGAGAAGGTCGAGCTCTAGTCGTTGTTTCGACAGTGCTTCATCGTCGTAAGAATGTCGAAGAGTCACAGCGTATTGGAAGCACTTGGAGGCTCTTGGAATGATGGAAAAGGGGTAGAGAACCCTTACTATTATAGTCTTTTGAAACCCTAATTGTTGAGATGAGGTTTCATGAGGTGATGCCACCTATCCCTTGAAAAATGGTGATAAGCTTTGACTCTCCTCGAGGTTGATTCTTGACTAGTAGTCAATTGATCAACCCTATCAGTCGACTACTGGAGGCATCAGTAGACTGATACAAGTCATCAGTCGATTGATGGCAGGGTTTCCAGCTGCAATGAAGAGTTAGCTCAAAAATACAGTCAATATAAGTAAGCTCGATGGTCATTTACCATCCGATCTCGACTTAGACCTTCCATGGGAAGTCTTGGTCGGATCGACGCCTAAGGACGTCCTCATACGGAGGACACAACCTTACTTACACTCACTCACATGAGCTTACCTCAACCTTTACCTTTGAAGCTTCGCTTCCAGTCTTCACCTGAGTTCTTCGGCTCCCTCCGAAGTCCTCCCAGTGTTGTCCGACCACCACGGTTACCTTCGGGTATCGCTAACTTTTAGCTTAGCAATTTTGCACATTTGATTCAGCTCGTGAGATAACAAAGTGAACTTAACTTTGTGTATTTACTATAATCAAAACTCATGTTCGATTCAGGTGCCTACTGCACCAACATCTCACTCCCGACGTGGATGTTAAAGTTGAATCTTCTTTAACCACCAGGACAGGATTTCTTTCGGAGCACTCCACGGCCTATGTGGCTTCTTCTACTGAATCTTCTTCAACCGCCAAGACCTCAGGGGAGTTTGCTCCATCTCATCTTCTTTTCTTTTCTTTGTATATACATTTCTTTTACTTTATTTGTTTTTGTTTGACTTGTTATGTTTCGTTTGTTGAGTTTTTATTTTGTTGGTGTTTTGAAATAAATTTTCTATGCATTCCTTTATATCATCTTAGAAGTCGTGAAAGCTAGTTAAATTTAATTGTCGAGTTTCGGAGATTTATTGTCATGAATGAATTATTTGATTGCATATGCTTACTGCTTGGTGATGGATTATGTGTTGATAGATTTAGATGATTTTTTTCATTCATAGTTGCCTGTTTTTATTGCTTGTGTGTGTGTGTGCACTTGTGGTTATTGTAACTCTAGAACTTGCTTTGATTCTTTCGAGACCACACAACCACAGGTTTACATGATTATTATGAAGGCATTCTCACTTGTTTTCCTTTACTTCTTCTATCACCACCTGCTTACTAAATAATATTGTAATTGTTCATCATGTCATTTTTCTTTCCTTCAATTACTTTCTTCTTTGTTACTCTTCTAGATGTGGAATACTTGAATGTTCTATAATGAGTATTTTGCCCGGGACGGACAAAATTTTAAGTGTGGGGGAGAGAGTAGCTCAGGAGAATTCAATGTAAGCATAGGCATGTCGTGCTTGATCACCATGGGCAATCTATGTTTTTATTTGTATAGCTGAGCTTGATGTATTTTTTTAGAGCATAGGGAAGTGCATTGCATTTCAAGAAAACAAATTTGAAAAAAAAATGTGTGAAGAAAAAAAAAAGAAGTTAAAAAAATATTTGGCCAAATCAATAAAAGCAATAAAAAAAATTCTTGGACATGTTGTGCAGTTTTTTTTATGTGTGATAGTATTTTTGTGATAGACATCCCTTATTGAAACTATTGAGAGATTTTATATCATCTATGGATTTGTATTGTGAAAGTGATAGGGGTTGTTTATATGTTTAGTGAATTGTGAAAAGCTAGCTTGGATGAAAACTTTTGGGGCATTGTTTTCTTGTACTCATCTATGTAGCATTCCAGTATTTCCATATCTTCTTGCATTTCTTTAGTTATTTCATTTCCTAGCTTTCTTTACTTACACATATACCATTATTTGCTTTTATTCATGTTTCCCTTACATTCCTAATAAGCCTTCAATAATTGTGCATTCTTATGTGTATATTGTGGTGAAGGTAGAAGAAAAGCAAGCATATGGTAGTGCATAACCCATGAGTAGCTTAAGTGAACTCCATTATTACATGCTTATGAGAGCGAGAGGAACCACCACTTATATTGTAAGGCTTAATCATTCATAGTCTATTCAGGATGGATTGAAGTCACCATGTTTGTTAACCTGTGTAAGATTTGAGTCTATGATTGCTTGAGTCTTTGAGATTTGACAATCCTAGATAACTTTCTTTCATGATGTTCTATGTATGATTGGGAATTGCTAGGAAAATATATCTTCAGTTTACTTTTAGTTTTCTTTGCTTGCTCAGGATGCAAAAGAATAAGTGACCAATCCTAGCAGTCGATTGCCAAGGCCACGCGGTCGCAGTCAAATGACAGTTGACTCACGACAGTCGACTGGTTATAATCTCAGTCGACTGTTCAATGTTGACTCAGCTACCAAGTGTCAAAACACTTGACCAGTTGACTGGTCTATAATCCTAGTCGACTGTTATACCTCAACCATGAGGTTTACCTCAAGTATGATGCCCTCATACTTGCTAGACCACCCTTAGCCTAGACCTAAGCCTTCTATCCACCTTCATCAGCCTCACGTCTATCGGATCCCTTCAAGGCATCCATAACTTGTTCATCTATATGCTAGCCTTCAGGTGCTTCCATCGACCATTGTCATGCTAAGCTGGTCTACACCGCCAAGGCGCATTTGGGCTTACACTGCCAAGACACACGCTTGGACTTTACGCCACCAACCATTGGACTTATGCTGCCAAGATTCCACCCTTGAACTTTATGCCGCCAATATCAATCCTTGGACTTCCCAAATTCCAAGTACCCATGACTTGAACTTTCACCGCTAAGACTACACACTTGGACTTACGTGGCCAAGACTACACCCTTGGACTTTCCTTGCTAACCCATGTTGGACTGTCCAATTGCTAAGACTCAAGCTTGAACTTTACCTTGCCAAAACCAATGCTTGGACTTTCCATGCTAAGTACTTAAGACTTGGACTTTACCATTGCTAAGACCCATGCTTGGACTTTCCATGACAATCACATTGTCGTACATTTCATCGAACATCAAAATACCACTCGAGTCTGGTCAATCGTGACCTGGGCTGATTGCACCAACAATATGCAATGATATACAGGGGTTAAGGGATAGCAGAAGACTTGTCAAGGGAGAAGCGAATCTGTGAGTCAGCAATGGAGCAAAGGTTGTAGCTGTCGTTGTCGAAACATATTCGTTGAAGCTTCCTAGTGGACTTGTCTTAGAACTGGACAATTATTATTTTATTCCTGCATTAATAAAGAACATTGTTTCTATTTCTTGTTTAAATAGAAAGGGTTTCCATTTGACATTTAGTTACAATTGTCATTACATAACCTTGAATGTCGTTCTTTATGGCACCGGAACATTATGCAATGGCATCTACGTATTAGATACATCCAGTGGCGCATTCAATATTGAAGCGAGCAACAAGCGTGCTCGAAAGGATGATCAGTTAACCTCCTATACATGGCATTGTCGCCTTGGCCATATAAGCAAGAAGTGCATGTCAGAGTTACACAAGAGTGGAATTCTAGAATCATTTGAATTGGATTCATTTGATACATGTGAATCATGCTTACAATGCAAGATGATAAAGTTACCCTTTTCTAGAAAGGGTAAGCCAGTGGAAGAGTTACTTGGTCTCATACATACTGATATATGTGGACCAATGTCAATTCATGTTCAAGAAGATTATAGCTACTTCATTACCTTTATCAATGATCACTCACGATTTGGGTATGTATATCTTATGAGATATAAATATGAAGTCTTTGAAAAGTTCAAAGAATTTAGAAATGAAGTAGAGAAATAACTTGGTAAAAGTATTAAGATACTTCGATCTGATCGAGGTAGCGAATACTTAAGCCAAGAGTTTCAGGATTATCTAAGAGACAATGGTATATTATCTCAATGGACTCCACCTTATACACCGCAACATAATGGTGCATCTGAAAGGTGAAATCAAACCTTGTTGGACATGGTGAAATCAATGATGAATCATGCAAGCCTTCCCCAATCCTTTTGGGGCTACACACTTGAGACAGCTATTAACTTGCTGAATAGAGTCCCAACCAAGGCAGCCTCTGCTACTTCATATTGGATATGGATCGGTAAGAAACCCTAGTTGTCTTATTTAAAGACATGGAGATGTCCTGCTTATGTGAAAAGGACTACATTAGATAAGCTGGATGCTAAGTTTGATAAGTGTCTATTTATTAGATACCCTAAGGAAACGAGGGGTAACCAATTTTATCATCCCTTGGAACAAAAGGTGTTTGTTTCAAGGAATGGTGTATTTCTAGAGAAAGAGTTTATCTTGCAAGAAAAATAGTAGGAGCCAGGTTGAACTTGAGGAAATTCAAGAAACTCCAAACGACACTAAAGATACATCTATACCGAAACCATAGTCGATTATTCATGATGATAAGATAATGACTGAACCTAACGTTACACCACCTCTTCGTAGATTTCATAGGTCACATAAGATTCATGAGAGATATGAATTTCTTATAAGTGAATCTAATGATGTGTTACTCATTGAGGATGAAGAACCTACTAGTTACGAAGAAGTTCTGAAAAGTTTAGAAAAGGATAAATGGCTAGTAACCATGAAGTCGGAAATGGATTTCATGTATGAAAACCAAGTTTAGAACTTGGTGGATCCACCTGAAGCCATCACACCTCTTGGATGCAAGTGGGTTTTCAAGAAAAAAACTGACATTGATGGTAATGTGATTTCCTATAAAGCTAGATTGGTGGCAAAAGGTTATCATCAAAAGCAAGGTGTTGACTATGATGAGACCTTCTCACCAGTTGTCATGCTTAAATCTATTCGGATACTCTTGGCCATAGCAACTCATTATGATTATGAGATATAGCAGATGGATGTAAAAATAACTTTCCTCAATGGAAACTTACATGAGGATGTGTATATGATACGACCCGAGGGTTTCATATCTGTTGACAAAACTAAAGTATGCAAGCTTTAATGGTCCATTTATGGACTGAAGCAAGCATCTAGGAGTTGAAAATATCTATTTTGATGAGGCAATCAAAGAGTTTAATTTTTCACAAAATCCTGGCGAACCTTATGTGAACAAGAGGGTTAGTGGGAGTACGATCGTATTCCTAGTACTATATGTCAATGACATATTACTCATAGGAAACTATATACCTATCTTATAGTCAGTCAAAGGTTGGTTATCCAAAATGTTCTCCATGAAAGACATGGGAGAAGCGACCTATATGTTAGAGTTGAAAGCTCCAAGTTATGTTTTGGTGTTTGACAAAGGTTTAAGGTATGTGAGAAATCCAAGGGTGGACTTTGGTGAAAAATCCAAGAATAGCTGATGGTCGAAGTCTTGGCAAGTGAAGAGTCTTGGGGTAGAGTCATTACTAGACGTGTTTCAGTCTTAGAGCTGACTGAAACAATGGGTATTAAGGATAACAATGATTTGACACCTCAACTGTTGCCCTTACTGCATTCATCAGGTAGAGAAACTTGACGTCAACCAGGTACAGTCGAGTCGGCGCCTCGACTATTCTAGGACAATCAAGGCGGCACCTCGACTGGTCTTGTACAATGGTCAACGGTGGGAGTCAAAACTTGATTGTTTCTGGACAAGCCAACGCCTCGACTAATCCTGAGATGAAGGATACAGATGCAAGTCGCACTCACCCAGCACCTCGACTGAGGCAGGATAAATGTGTGAACCGTAACGGGTACGACTGGTGCAGTCGAGGCAGCACCTCGACTGGTCCTGAGCCTACCAAATAGAAGCGAGGCAAGCTCGATTGTTGCCTCGACTGTAGCAGGATAAACTTCTATTGTGACCTATGCAGTCGAGGCAATGCCTTGACTAGCCTTCGTAAAAATGCACAGATGCAAGGCGCGCTCGACTATCGCCTCGACTGGTGAGGAACCAGTTTGCGATTCTGGCGAGGAAATTCTATTTATTCTTCCGCATGTTTGATTTTTATAGGATTTCGCTCGAATGGATGACCAAATCTTTTGGTTCATGGACACTTTCCAATGGCATGGACAAAATTTATTGGCGAGTGGATCAAAGATTGTGGGATTAGGGTTTGCACAGAAACAAAAAGGGATGGCTCGGTTTTTGGGAGAACAGAACTTGAACAAGATTCAAGCTTTCCTACGATTTACACACAGCTCTCGGTTTTCTTCTTCTAGCTGCTAACTAATTGACAATTAGCTACATCTGAGCTTCTTTCCCGTGGTCGATTGCTCGTCTGAGAAAGAGCCACATCCATTGCTTCTACTGGTGTGAAACTTCTGCTCGGCTGGTGCTCTGAAAATCTGAACAGCTGTGACCATTGTTGCACTCGTGATCATCTCACTACTTCCACGTCTCAGTTGTAAAGGTTAAAAGTTTTGTGTGTTGGTATTTGGTTTTCATTGCTTTCCATTTGTGATCATCAGAAATTGCATATCTATCAAGGTTCTAGTTCTTGCAAAAGTTTTTTATTCAGATTAGAGTTTCTAATTCAAATCTAGAGGGTCTGTAATTTGTAAACCGTTAAGAGGTTTCTCCACCTTTGAAGTTCATCTTCAGAAAGGGAGAAAAGATAGTGGTAGGCCTTGGACTAGCAGCTCTAGGAGAGAGCTATGAACCAACTAAAAAAATTGACTGTCTTAGTGTTTTTCCTTTTCCTGTGTTGCAATTTCTTTTTGTCGTGTTTTTTGTGTTTTCGCTTTATTTTTGGCTGCGTCAATCTTGCTGTGATTTCCGTGTTTTGATTTGTGTTTGTTTTCTTTTGGTGTGTTGTCTTCCGCTGTGCTAATCTATCGTTTTCGAAAAGAAAAAAAAAATAATCTCCCCCCCCCTCTTGTGTTATTATCGGTCCTTTCAAGTGGTATCAGAGCAAAAGCTCTATTTATCGGCTTGACCTTCGTAGAGACATAACCATGCAAGAGAGTTACAGTACAAACCAACCTCCATTTTCTGATGGAACCAATTTCCAATATTGGAAAATTCGAATGGAGTACTATCTCATTATTGAGATAGAGATGTGGTTCTCCATCACGGAGGGCTTCATCACTCCAGTAGATGAAGTAGGTAAGGTCTTAGGGTCTGCTCTTTGGACAAATGAGCAAAAGCGCAAGGCACAGGCTAATGCCAAAGCCACGGTAACCTTATAGTGCGGCTTGGCAAAGGAACAACTAAATAAAGTTGGTCCTTTCAACAGTGCACAACACCTGTGGAACAAATTACTTGAGCTGCACAAGGGTACCAGAGACTCTCGTATAGCCAAGAAGGATTTGTTCCTAAGTCAACTCCAGAATTTTGCTATGAAGGACACTGAATCTGTTAGTAAGCTTCATGGAAGATTCAAGGAATTGCTTAATGGTCTCCACTCTATTAGGGAGAGTGTTGAGAATCGGGATTTGGTTAGGTACATTCTCAAGTCATTTCCTAGAAATGCCTTATGGTCATCTATGGTGGATGCCTATAAGGTATCAAGGGACATATCAACTATTAAAATAGATGAATTATTTTGTGAGATGGAATTTCATGAAAAGGCTAAAAAAAGTTCAAAAGGAGAAGGGTATGGCTTTGTTTGCAGGTGATCAGAATAAGGAAGGGAAGTAGAAGAACGAGAAGAAGAAGGAGTCGTCATCGTCCTCTTCTACTAAATCTGATGGAGATGATGAGTCCTCATCCAGCAAAGTGGCCAGATTCGTGAGGAGGATGATGAGGAGGAGCAAGAGATTCAACAGAAAGAAAGGTAAGGTTGTTGGGTTCCCATGGCACCGACGTAGGTGTTGTGTTCGAACACGTTTCGTAAACATGCACACAGCGGAAACAAAAACAAGTAATAAATTATTTATTACAACACATACCACACGCATGCAAGGATACAACATATGTAGACATAATCGACATTTTAAATTTTGCAATAAACAGAAATTTATTTTAGTTATACCTGATGAATCATGTGTAGTGGGAATGACATCAACTGTAGCGACCCTCGCTAGAACCGCCTCTATTCGGATCCATGCCGAGTATCATCGGGATAGCTTCACAAATCCACGAGCCTCGACTTCACGAAAGGTACTAGCCTCACGTTGAAGTCATTGTGATCCGAGAGATGATCACAATCCGAATCAAATTCGGATCTAAAAACGAGTTCCACGAACTCGCTTCTTGGAAGCGGTTTTCGTCAACCAATTGACGAAAACTTAACCCTCCACCTATGAGGATTGCCGAAGATCCAATCCCCGGCAAGTAAGTCACTATCGGAGCGTAAAACGCCGACCAAATGACCTCTCCACAAAGAGGAGAATAAGCTATCCAAAACTGGATAGCTTATTTAGGTGGAAGAGATGGTCAACCAAAGCTTGGCTGGTTGCTCCTTGGTCACCGACGGCCAAAGGAGGATCGCCGGAGGAGTCGCCAGCGGTTGGTGGATGGTCGGCAGCAAGGAGGAAGTGGTAGCAGCAACTCGGGCAGTAGCACAAGGGCTGGGCGGCAAGGACTCCCTCCTTGTGTTGGGCGGCAAGAAGCAAGGAGGAGAAGAAGTTGGTGGTAACTCCAAAATAACTCTCTCTAGGATTTCACAAAACCCTTAAGCCATGTTTTTATAGAGAGCATATTCTCCTAACGGTTAGTGGTTCATAATCAAAACCCATTAACCCGCTCCAATAACTTAAGTTAAAATATACCAAACAACGTTGGTCTATTTGAAGTTAAAATGAATCGAACCAACTTTGATTCATTCGTTTAAAACAAACCAAATCACTTTGGTTTATTTTTCCACCATTGGATTAGAACCAAATCAATTTGGTTCATCCATCATGTCTTCATAAGACTCGACACATCCATGCTTTCGATGCGACTGAAACAATTTCATACTCACCCTTTGTTTGGTCCAACCAAACCAAGTCTCTCTCGATCTGAGAATCCTATTCTCAATCTCGTTTTAAATCCTTCAGATTACGCTCATTGTGCGTGTGACCAAATAGGTTCCCGGTTTATGTTGGTCATCTATAATTAACCATTAATTATAGAACGATCATGAGTGGCACCTAGTAGTACATCATGATCTCCAATTAATCGAAAAATCAACAGTTGATCCCAAAACCTTTTTCTGAAACCCTTCAGCAGCTACAATGAATCGTTCCACATTCCCTTCACTCATCTTATACTCACTTGGTTCAGGACATAGTCTATTGTGTCAGTCCCCACTAGGATGACTACGTCACACCTAACCCAAGTATTTATTTCCTCGTCCTGAGGATTCTAGTTACTACACATGTATCCAAGAGTATCATACTCTAAACATGTAATACTTTGGCTAAAGACTTTAGTAACAATCTGACAAGAGACCATAGGGTATACATCTCCTCATAAGGAGTGGTAAATCCTATGTTAGATATTCAAATACCTTCGAACACTTTGACTTATACCCAATCATCTCAGGTCTACATCTCCTCGGAGATGCTTACTTAAGATGTCAAAGCATAAGTCTTCGTGACCATGATGACTTGAATACCTCAAGTCGAAGGAATATCGCATTTAAACTGCATTAAGGACTTCATTGACATATCTATATATGTAGAGAACCATATGAAGTCTTACAGCTGGTCACTCTAATGAACTAGTTACCATAATAGCATCCACGATCAACTCCGAACATCCCAATGTCTCCAGCCAGTGAGAAACAGCTACTTGGATAAACCAAAGAGTATACCTCATGCTAGTCTCAACAGAATCGATGGCGTCTGAATGCATCAATTCATCGACTAGGGATAATTCCAATGCATCACAATTATACATGCAGGGATACTCACTAGTTGTGATCTAATTACAAATTCTTTCATGCTGTGAATCGTATTGCGGACATTCAGTAAATGAGTTTGAGGTCCAATCATATACATGAAAACATATATACTCAAATAGTGAATATTCATTTATCAAATAAATGGTACAACCATAAGGCGATTGTCTTAGGACATCTCTTATATATCACTAACAAGCTCCCACTTGGCCTAATGTCAATCGCCACGGTATCCAATACCATAAGCTCTAACATGACCCTCAAACTTACTTTGAGGTAAGGCCTTAGTTAAAGGATCCACTAAGTTCCTTTCAATGGGAATCTTCTCGATTTGTATTTCCTTTCTACTTATGATCTCTCTGATCAAATGATAGCGGCGAAGCACATGTTTGGATCGTTGATGAGACCACATCAAGTTCAGAGACGAACTTCTTGATCCAAACTGCTTCCTTTGCTGCTTCTGAAGCTGCAATGTATTTTGTCTCAGTGACAGAATCCGCTATAGTATCTTACTTTGAACCTTTCCAACTTATTGTGCCTCTATTCAAGGTGAATATGTACCCAGACTGAGACCTGAAATCATCCTTATCTATCTGAAAGCTGGCATCTGTATACCCGCATATTACTATATCACCTTCTCCATATATTAGGAACACATCCTTATTTCTTCTCAAGTACTTAAGGATTATCTTAACAGCTGCCCAATGATCCATTCCTAGATCAGACTGATATTTGTTCGTGACACTCAAAGCATATGATACATCGGGCCTTGTTCATAACATAGCATACATGATAGATCCTATTGTGGATGCATAGGGGATCTTACTCATGCAAATCCTCTCGTCTTCTGTGCGCGGACACATAGACTTCGAAAGGTGTACCCCAAGTCTGATGGGTAGGAAACCTTTCTTGGATTCCGACATGCTAAACCTCTTTGGCACTTGGTCTATATAAGTAGACTGTGAAAGACCAAGCAACCATTTCGATCTATCTCTATAGATCTTAATCTCGAGGATGTAGGTCGCTTCTCCCAGGTCTTTCATGGAGAATATTTTGGATAACCAAATTTTAACTGACTGTAATATAGATATATCATTTCCTATAAGCAATATATCATCGACATACAATACTAGGAACACGACTGCATTCCTACTAACCTTCTTGTACATACAAGGTTCGTCTGGATTTTGTGAGAAATCAAACCTTTTGATTGTCTCCTTAAAATGGATATTCCAGCTCCTGGATGCTTGCTTCAGTCCATATATAGACCGTCGAAGCTTGCATACCTTGGTTTTATCAACCGATGTGAAACTCTCAGGTTGTATCATATACACGTCCTCGAGTAGATTTCCATTAAGGAAAACCGTTTTCACATTCATTTGTCATATCTCATAATCATAATGAGCCTCTATAGCCAGGAGCATCTGAATGGATTTAAGCATAGCTACCAGTGAATAGGTCTCGTCATAATCAACATCTTGCTTTTGACGATAGCCTTTCTCCACTAATCTAGCCTTATAAGTAATCACATTACCATCCATGTCGGTTTTCTTCATGAAAATCCACTTGCACCCTATAGGCTTAATGCCTTCAGGTGGATCCACCAAGTTTCAAACTTGATTTTTATACATAGAATCCATTTTCGACTTCATGGCTTCAAGCCATTTGTCTCTTTCTGAACTTTTCAGAACTTCTTCATAACTGGTAGGCTCCTCATCGTCAATGAGTAACACATCGTTCGATTCACTTACGAGAAATTCATATCTCTCGGGAATGTTATGTGTTCTACCAGATCTACGAAGATGTGGTGTCGCAATAAGTTCAGTCGATGTCTCATCACTATGAGTTATCGATTAAGATGCTTGACCAGGTATCTCTTCAATGTCTATTGGAGTCTCTTGAACCTCCTCAAGTTCAACGCCACTCCCACTATTTTCTTGCAAGAGAAAATATTTCTCCAGAAACACAACATGCCTTGAAACAAACATCTTTTATTCCACAGAATAATAGAATTGGTAACCCCTCATTTTCTTAGGGTATCCAATAAATAAATATTTATCAGACTTAACATCCAGTTTATCTGATACAGTTTGCTTCACATAAGCAGGACAACCTCATATCTTCAAGTAAGATAAATGAGGTTTCTTACTATTTCATATCTCATATAGAGTAGTAGAGACTACCTTGGTCGGAATTCTATTTAGCAAGTAAACAGTTGTCTGAAGTGCATAGCCCCAAAAGGATTTGGGAAGATTCGCATGATTCATCATCGACTTAACTATGTCTAACAAGATTCGGTTTCGCCTCTCAGGTACACTATTAAGTTGTGGTGTATACGACAGAGTCCATTGAGACAATATATCATTGTCCCTTAGATAATCTAGAAACTCTTGACTCAAGTATTCACCACCTCGATCCGATCGAAGTATTTTAATACTCTTGCCAAGTTATTTCTCTACTTCATTTCTGAATTCTTTGAACTTTTCAAAGGCTTCAGACTTGTGTTTCATCAAGAACACATACCCAAACCGTGAGTGATCATCGATGAAGGTAATGAAGTAGCTATAGCCTCCTAGAGCTTGAGTTGACATAAGTCTGCATACATCAGTATGTATTAGACTAAGCAACTCTCCCACTAGTTCACCTTTTTCAGTAAAAGGTAACTTAGTCATCTTTCCCTTTAAGCATGATTCGTATGAATCTAATTTAAACGATTCCAGAATTCCACATCGGTGTAATTCAGACATGTGTTTCTTGCTCACATGGCCAAGACGATAATGCCACATGTAGGAGTCTAATTGATTACCTTTTCAAGCATGCTTGTTGCTCGCTTCGATATTGAGAATGTCTTTGGATATGTCCAACGTATATATACCATTACATAAAGTTTCAGTCCTAAAAAGAACGTCATTCAAAGTTATGTAACAATAATTGTTACTAAAAGTCAAATGATATCCATTTCTATTTAAGCAGAAAATAGAAACAATGTTCTTTATTAATGAAGGAACATAATAGCAATTTTCCAGTTCTAAGACAAGTCGTGTAGGGAGCTTCAACAAATATGTTCCGATGGCGACCACAGCAACCTTTGCTTCATTGCCAACTCACAAATTTGATTCTCTCTTAATGAGTCTTCTTCTATTCCTTAGCCCCTATATGTCATTACATATGTGTGAGTCACACTCAGTATCCAATACCCAAGTGTCTGAGGAAATAGAATGACAATCAATAACGAAGATACCTGAAGAGGATGGGGCATCGGATGTCTTCTTCTTCTTCACGGACTCAAGATAAATCTTACAGTTTCTTCGCCAATGGCCCTCCTTACCACAGTGATAGCAAGTGCCCTTTTGGGTTGATTACGTCTTCTTAGCCTTTTTCTTCTTCTTCCCCTTCTATTGTTCCTTTGATTTCCTCTTAGAACCTTTCTTCAAGGAATCAACTAACAACACCGTCTTCTCCTCATGCTTCACAGAAGGCTCCACAGTCTTTAGCATGTTGAGGAGCTCAGGAATGGTAGTTTCAAGTTTGTTCATCCGGTAGTTCATCACAAACTGTGAGTAACTCTTGGGAAAATAATGTAGAATTAAGTCAATACTTAATTCATGATCCATCACAAACCCAAGTGTTGTTAATCGCTCAATGTACCCATTCATCTTTAGCACAAATTGTACCACAGATGAATCTTCTTGCATCTTAGAGGTGAAGAGGAGCTTGGAGACTTCGAACCTTTCAAATCTCGCTTGCTCTTCAAACAGGTCATGGAGATGAAAGACTATGGTATTAGCATCCATATTCTCATGTTGCTTCTGAAGCTCAGGTACCATTACCGTTAGCATGATGCAACTTGCCAATTCAGAATCAGTCAAATGTTTCTAATAGGCCAACAATTAGTCTAAAGTTGCATCTTGGGAAAAGGCTCTTCGAGGACATACGCAAGTTTTTCCGCCTTGAGAATAATTCTCAAGTTTCTAAGTCAGTCCAAGAAGTTTGGCCCAGTCAATTTATTCGAATCCAAAATACAGTGCAAATTCAAAGACGTCATGATCAAGTGATTAACCTAGACATATAAATTGAGCATATATGAGATGATTTTAAAATGCAACAACATACATTTATTAGTTCCCATTCATTTTTTTCGAATTTAAAAACCCCTAAAATCAATTCAGGAGATCGTAGGTCCACCTCTGAATGGACTGATATCCAACATAGGTAAGAACAACCTTGGAGAGAGTCCAACAAGTCATTCTTAGCTACGATGGTAGATATCAAGTATACCAATTGCATATCACATATATGCAACTATCACAATGTGTTATCAACTAATTGAATGTTCACACATACATTGGGTTGTCAACACATTAACAAGTATGCATCATATGCATGGCACCCAACTTCACCTCCCTTCACATCGACCTTGAAGAGAGTCCAACAAACCGATGCTCTGAGTTAAAGCTGACCCATTAATCGTGAAATAGTTTTAATATGGTTAGAGCGCATTCAACCAATTAGTCAGGCTTGGAGAGAGTCCAACAACCCAAGCTAACGATTGACCTCTGACTCTTACCATATTAGTGTTAAATTATTCAATGGTTTGAACATATTCAGGTTCGAGCCGGGCTTGGAGAGAGTCCAACAACCCAAATAAGAAATGGAACTCTGGTTCTAACCATATTAATGGAAGGTGTAGGCTTTAATATTGTATAAGGGTTTTAAAGTCTCATCCTCTTTTTCATGCAAATAACTATTATCTACATGGCATGACACACAAGGCATACATCTATATGTCACGACACATATGGCATAATGATATGCATCTAATATAATTACATAGCATACAATTATGACATGCACAAATAGTTTCTTTTTTTGTCATAACTATATTTTGGAAATAAAATATATTTGAGATTTGATTTCTCAAATCAAATATCGATTAAATTAGGAAACAAATTTTCAAATCTAATCACATTTTATTTATGGAAAATATTAATTAAGAAAATTCAAATTTAATTTAGGAAATAAATTTCCTAAATTATAATTTCCTAATGACATTAGAAAATTTCCAATTTGAATTTCTTTACTAATTAAAATTTCCATAATTACTTCTAAACTTTTCAAAAGTAGAAAATTTCTAAAAATACAATTATGACTATCGTAAAATAATTTTACGATTATGTCAGAACACAATCGGGCTTTGATACCACTGTTGGGTTCCTATGGCACCGACGTGGGTATTGTGTTCGAACACATTTGATAAATATGCACACAACAGAAGCAAAAATAAGTAATAAACTATTTATTACAACACACGCATGCAAGGATACAACATGTGTAGACATAATCGGTATTTCAAATTTTGCAATAAAAGGAAATTTATTCCAGTTATACCTGACGAATCACATGTAGCGAGAATGACATCAACCGTAACGACCCTCGCTAGAACTACCTATTCGTATCCACACCGAGTATCGTCGGGATAGCTTCACAAAGTCATGAGCCCCGACTTCACGAAAGGTACTAGCCTCACATTGAAGTCGTGATCCGAGAGACGATCACAATCCGAATCAAATTCGGATCTAAAAATGAGTTCCACGAACTCACTTCTTGGAAGCAGGTTTCGTCAACTAATTAACGAAAACTTAACCCTCCACCTATGAGGATTGTCGGAGATCCAATCCCCGGTAAGTAGGTCACTGTCGGAGCACAAAATATCGACCAAACGACCTCTCTACAAAGAGGAGAACAAGCTGTCCAAAACTGGACAGCTTGTTTAGGTGGAAGAGATGGTCGGCCAAAGCTTGGTCGGTTGCTCCTTGGTCACCGGCGGCTAAAGGAGGATCGCCGAAGGAGTCACTGACAGCTAGTGGATGGTCGGAAACAAGGAGGAAGTAGTGGCAGCAACTTGGGTAGTAGCACAAAGGTTGGGCGGCAAGGACTCCCTCCTTGTGTTGGGCGGCAAGAAGCAAGGAGGAGGAGGAGAAGTGGGCGGCAACTCCAAAATGTTAGGGCAATCAACCCATGTATGATGTGGTTTTGATGTGTGTGGAAAAGGTTTAAGTTAGGTTGTTATAAATTTAATATGTGTGTTGAAGTCGTACAGAACTTAGTAATTCACATATGGTGAAAGCATTGGTGAGTTTACCATCTCATGACTCGGTCCTTGAGTCGGTGAAGGATGACATTGCGGAAGCCGTGCGCTTGGTGCATCTGAGGGACCGCCAGACGAGGAGCATTGGAGTGAAGCCAAGGAAGAAGACTTCAGGGCGAGACACGAAGGATGGCTTTGCGAAGCCGTCCGCTTGGTGCATCCGAGGGACGTGGCCCGACAAAGAGAGCTTCAAGGCGAGGGACTCCAAGGGAGATGAGAGTGAGCGATTGTAACCCGGGATGGGGTAGCTCATAGGTGAACTTGGCCAAATGGCTAAGTGTCGGATGCTCAACCAAGGTTGGTTTGAGGTTTTACTCGACATCAGTCGACACAGTCGACTACTCCAAGTCGACTGAAGACTCGACTGGTGTTCAAGTATGTTTTCTAGCCTATCAGTCGACTGCCAATGGACAACAATCGACTGTTGTACCACCAGTCGATTGCCAAGGGATGGCAGTCGACTGATGAAGGTGGTCGCGGGCACAGAAGGTTTGAAAGTCGACTGATCGCTTCGATCACTCAACTGTTGGCTCCTTCAATTGACTGATGGGGATGATCAGTCGACTGATGTGGGAGCCGTTGGCTAGAAGCCAATGTTGATGAAGCTGTTGCGAGGCAACGGCTACAGCAGCAGTCGACTGATGACTGCATCAGTCGACTCCTAGGTGCCCAACGGGAAGAATGACCTCTTCCCTATAAGAAGAGGCCTTGGGTCACTTTGGGAGGTTAATGCTTGAACTCCAATCATACACCCAAGTGCCCTAAATATTTTCTTCCCTCTTTCTTGCTATTATTTCAATCATATAGTAAAGAGAGAGATTGTAAGAAAGGTTTGCCTCCACCTAGCTTAGTGTAAAGGAGAGACTAGTGGAATTGATTTAGGCATGATTCACCTGGAACGAATCGGGTCATGGATTAACAGCAAAAGTCGTGAACCACGTTCGTCTTCGGTGTTTGTGTTTGCTTTCTCTTTATCTTTTGCATTAGCTTAATTATTTTTGTTTAGCAAATTTTCTGTTGCGCTAACTTTAATTGTAGATGATTAAGCGAGCAATTTCTATCATCGTACACGAAGGGCTATTCACCCCCTCTAGCCGGCCACCGATCCTCCAACACAAAATAACTCTCTCTATGGTTTCACAAAACCCTTAAACCGTGTTTTTATAGAGAGCATATTCTCCTAACGATTATTGGTTCATAACCAAAACCCGTTAACCCGCTCCAATAACTTAAGTTAAAATAAACCAAACCGCGTTGGTCTATTTTAAGTTAAAACGAACCGAACCAACTTTGGTTCATTCGTTTAAAACAAACCAAATCACTTTGGTTTATTTTTCCACCATTGGATTAAAACCAAACCGATTTGGTTCATCCATCATATCTTCATAAGGCTCGGCCCATCCATGCTTCTGATACGACTGAAACAATTTCATACTCGCTCTTTGTTTGGTCCAACCAAACCAAGTCTCTCTCGATATATGAATCATATTCTCAAGCTTGTTTTAAATCCTTCGGATTACGCTCGTTATGCGTGTGACCAAATAGGTTCCCGGTTTATGTTGGTCGTCTATAATTAATCATTAATTATAGAACTATCATGAGTGACACCTGGTAGTACATCATGATCCCCAATCAACCAAAAAATCAACGGTTGATCCCAGAACCTTTTTCTGAAATCCTTCAGCAGCTACAATGAATCATGCCCCATTTCCTTCACTCATCTTGTACCCACTTGGTTCAGGACATGGTCTATTATGTCAGTCCCCACTAGGCTGACTATGTCATAACTAGCCCAAGTATTTACTTCCTCGTCCTACATATTCTAGTTGCTACATATGTATCAAAGAGTACCATACTCTAAATATGTAATGCTTTGGCCAAAGACTTTAGTAACAATCCGATGAAAGACCATAGGGTATACATCTCCTCGCAAGGAGTGGTGAATCCTTTATTGGCTATTCAAACACCTTCGGACACTTCGACTTATGCCCAATCATCCCGGGTCCACATCTCCTCGGAGATGCTTACTTAAGATTTCAAAGCATAAATCTCCGTGACCAAGATGACTTGAATACCTCAAGTCAAAGGAATATCACATTTAACCTATAGTAAGGACTTCATTGACATATCTATATATGTAGAGAACCATATGAAGTCTTACAGTTGGTCACTCCAATGAACTAGTTATCATAATTAGCATCCACGATCAACTCCGGACATCCCAATGTATCTAGCCAGTGAGAAACAGCTGCTTAGATAAACCAAAGAGTACACCTCGTGCTAGTCTCAACAGAATTGATGGCGTCTGAATGCATCAATTCATCGATTAGGGATAATTCCAATACATCACAATTACATACGTAGAGATACTCATTGTTGTGATCCAATCACAAATTCTCTCATGTTGTGAATCGTATTGCGGACATTCAATAAATGAGTTTGAGATCCAATCATATATATGAAAACATGTATACTCAAATAGTAAATCTTCATTTATCAAATAAATGGTACAACCATAAGGCGATTGCCTTAGGACATCTCTCATATATCACTAACAAAGGCAGTTGATAATATGATTGATAAAACTAACATAGTTTGCTATGAGTGTAGCAAGAAAGGACACTTCAGAAATGAGTGTCCTCAGCTCAAGAAGAAGGAAGAAAAGAGGAGAAGAAGGAAAGCCTTGAGAGCTACGTGGGATAAATCCTCATATGAGTCATCGGAAGGGGACAAGAAAGAGAATACTTGGAGACATGCTGCTCTGATGGCATTGGAGGACTCTGGGATAGAATCAAAAAGCAGAAGGTCAGAGTCAGAGTTAGACTCGAGTTCGTCATCTTCGAATGATGACAAGGTAACCTCTGAACATGTAGATGGCTATAAGACAATTGGCTATTTAACTGATATGTTAGATAAATCTAGGGCTAAGGTTAAACTATTAAAATCTGAATTAGGACAATTTAAGAACCTTTAGGAGCATACGGTAGAAGCTAGTGCCAACTCTTCTGAATTTGATAAGCTTATGGATGAAAACAGATATTTGAAAGCACAGGTGAACGATCTCAAGTGTACTCTTGAGAAATTCACCTCTAGCTCTCAGACGTTGAATATGATTTTAGAATCACAACGGGTTGTTTATAACAAAGTTGGAATAGGTTATAAACCTAAACAGCAAGAACTTAGTTTCATTTCCTTACTTTCTAGAAACTCAGGTAGAAAGACTAAAACAGCTAAGGCATGGGTTCCTAGAAAATATATTTTGGAAGCTAATGGACCTAGTATTTGGGTTCTGAAGTCCTCTATCTTTCGTGTATAGTAGGCATCTGTTAAGGGGGAGTGTCCATCAACCTGGTTTGTAGACAGTGGATGCTCTAAGCACATGATCGGGGACTTATCACTATTTTCCACATTGTAGGACAAAAATAGATGTACTGTTTCGTTCGGTAAAAGTGGTAGGTTGAAAGTTATAGGAATAGGGAATATCCATATATCTAAACATTTTATGATTAGAAATGTACTCCTTGTTAAAAATATGTCTTTTAATTTGTTAAGTATAAGTCAGTTGTGTGATGTTGGATACAGGGTTGAATTCAATTCAACTCAGTATCTAGTGAAACACAATATTTCGAGTGATACCATGTTAGTAGGAGTTAGGAAGGAGAACATATATCATGTGTATTTTGACAATGCTACTAATGTATCTGCCAAGTGTCTTATGTCTAGAACAGATGAGTCCTGTCTATGGCATAGGAGGCTTGCACATGTCAACCTGAAGAATCTGATGAGACTAGCTTGCAAGGAACTTGTAGGGGGCTTCCACTACTAAAGTTCCAGAGAGATAGGTTGTGTGATGCTTGTCAAAAAGGTAAGCAAATGACGGTATCACATAAGCCCAAGAACATTGTAAGTACCTCTACTGCTTTAGATTTGTTGCATTTGGACTTGTTTGATTGTAGCAATGTTAAATCCTTGAATGAAAGTAGATATTGTTTAGTTATTATTGAAGATTATACAAGATATGCCTAGATGTTTTTCTTAAAACATAAGGATGAAACAATAGAGATTTTTATTTCTTTTAGTAGAAGAGTTGAAAATGAGAAAAACACAACCATTAAAACCCTTAGGAGTGATCATGGAGGGGAATTCCAAAATACTCGATTTAGGGACTATTGTTTAGAAATGGTGTATAGACATGAGTTTTCTGTTCCAAGAACACCCCAACAGAATGGTGTTATGGAAAGGAAAAAATCGGGCCTTGCAAGAAGCAGCGAGAAGCATGCTTCATGAGTACGCTCTTCCAAGCTACTTGGTCGGGTCGGAAGCACTAACCACTGTTATGCTTCAGAAACACAAAACTACGGTGCATTGTACATAATCTTTTAGAAAAAACATCACATGAGCTATGGTTTGGGAGACCACCTACAGTCAAGCATCTTAGGGTGTTGGGTTGCAAGGTGTTCATTCTAAATACCAAAGATCATCTAGGTAAGTTTGCAGCTAAAGCTGATGAAGGTATCCTTGTAGGTTATTCCTCTATTAGCAAGGCATATAGAGTGTACAACAAGAAGTTAAAGTTGATAGAGGAGTCACCAAATGTTGTATTTGAGGAAGATGAAAAATCTGGTGATACTCGAGAAATTGAGGAAGAGATTAAGTTTAGAATGGAAAAGATTAGATTACATGATAACATTGAAGTAGGGGGAGTTAAGATTGAGTCTGTTGAAGAAAAGGTTTGGCAACAAGGGACATTACTTGAAGATGTGTCAAACGACCAAGTACTTGAAACATCTCAAGCACCAAGATCCATTAGGACAATTAGTGGGCATCCCCTAGATCAGATCATTGGAGAACTTCAACAAGGGGTGAGAACCAGATCATCCTTTAGGAATGAAGGTGTTGAGGTTGCATTGATCTCAGAAATTGAACCCAGGGTAGTAGAAGAGGCTTTGCTCGATCCTGATTGGGTCTTAGCAATGCAGAATGAACTAGGACAATTCGAGAGAAGTCAAGTGGGACTTAGTTCTGAGGTCGGGAAAAGTCTCTACAATTGGTACCAAATGGGTGTTTAAAAATAAGATGAATCATAAGGGAGAGATAATCAGGAATATAGAAAGGTTAGTTGCCAAAGGATATAATCAGATTGAGGGGTTAAATTATGAAGAGACCTATGCCCCAGTAGCCAGACTAGAGTCCATAAGGTTGATGTTGGCTTTTGCTGCATTCAAAGGCTTTAAACTCTATCAAATGGATGTGAAGTCTGCCTTCTTGAATGGGGTGATTAAGGAAGAGGTGTATGTTGAACAACCACCAGGATTTAAGAGTATAGAGTTTCCAGACCACATGTATAAACTGAAAAAGACTCTTTATGGGATGAAACAAGCATCTCGTGCCTAGTATGAAAGGTTGCCCACATTTCTTGTAAAGGGGTTGAGAAGAGGTTAGATAGATCTCACACTATTTCTGAAAAGAGATGGTGAGAATATTTTTGTGGCTCAGGTTTATGTTGATGACATAATCTGTGGCTCAAATAATAATGATTATCTGAATGAGTTTATAGGACACATGGAGAGTGAGTTTGAGATGAGTCTTGTAGGAGAATTGACATTCTTTCTCGGACTTGTTATCAAACAAACTAAGGAAGGTATATATGTTCATCAGTTTAGGTATGTCATGAATCTTCTAAAGAAGTTTAATATAGAGAATTTGAAGGAGATATCTACCCCCATGGCACAAAACACAAATCTAGGAAGTAATGAAGGAGGAAAATCCGTGGATCTGAAATATTAGAGAAGTGTGATAGGTAGTCTACTTTATCTCACAGCGAGTCGACCTGATATTTTATATGTTGTGGGTGTTTGTGCTAGGTATCAGCCATGTGCCAAGGAGTCTCATTTAAGTGTTGTGAAAAGAATAATGAGATATCTTAAAGACACTATTAAGGTTAGCTTGTGGTACCCTCGCACTGAATCATTTGATTTGGTTGGCTATATTGACTCTGACTATGTTGGGTGTAAGTTAGATCGGAAAAGTACGAGTGGGGGATGTTAGTTCCTAGGTTCGTCACTAGTGAGTTGGTCGAGTCGGAAGCAATATTGTGTTTCTCTCTCCACCACCGAGGCTGAGTACATAGTCATGGGGGAGAGTGTGTCACAGTTGTTGTGGATGACTCATACATTGGAGGACTATGGATTGTCATACAAGAATGTACAAGTGTTGTGTGATAACATGAGCACCATTAATTTGACAAAGAATCTCGTCCATTCCAGAACGAAGCACATTGAAGTGAGACATCACTTCATTAGAGACCATGTGGCTAAGGGAGATGTTGCACTCAATTATGTTAAGTCGAAGTCTAACCTAGCTGATATCTTTATTAAACCTCTCCCTGAAAAGGAATTTAGTCACTTGAGAAGGGAATTAGGCATGTGTGTCACTGAGTGAGGATTAAACCTTTCCATGATCATTAGGACTAACTCACCATAACAAAAGGAATTTGGGAAATCTAGATATCCTGGGAAACATCTCACACAAACTATAAGGTTAACAAAAATTGTTTTTGTATTACTAGTTGGTGGGGTGAGATGCTTAGGTATAACCAACTTATCTAATGTGATCAT
The DNA here is from genome assembly GCA_025175895.1 of Wurfbainia villosa. Classification (NCBI taxonomy): domain Eukaryota; kingdom Viridiplantae; phylum Streptophyta; class Magnoliopsida; order Zingiberales; family Zingiberaceae; genus Wurfbainia; species Wurfbainia villosa. The sequence continues at coordinate 17,829,731 of CM046004.1, read as the reverse complement.
TGCATTCCTTGGGTAAGGAGGTTATCGAGATAGCGATCATTAATTTGACCAATTATGGGGAAGACCAATGCATAATTCATGTGCACTTGGTCCGAAGATCATAATTGGACATTCCAACAAAGTAAAATTGGTTGGATCCCTTAAGACAATTGCTACCCTAAGGAAAATTCCTTAGAATGTTTTTGAAACATGTTCTTTTCACTATGGTGAATTCTATCTAGGGATAGGAATCATTATTAGAAGTGTTGATACAAGTAGGAAGAAGCACAAAAATCACTTATTTTCAGAGTTGTTGAAAAGTGTATCAATCGGGAGAAATCCCAGGTATTTTAATTTTCATATATTTTTCACCGTAGAAGCATGATGTTAAAATTCTACGCGCAAAATTTCAAGACTTATTGAATTTTTTAGAATTTATTATGGGTTTCTGAAGTTGGGTATGAAAACTGCACAGCTTCATTTTTCAAAGAACAGTCGAGTCTGCGCCTTGACTGGGCTTTAGTTCAGACCGAACAGAAGCGAGGTGTTCTCAACTGGGAGCTCGACTGAGCTTCTAGTCCAGGTGCAACCTCGATTGATACCCCTCGCTTCCTCATAGAGTCGAGTGGAGCTCGACCAGCAGCTCGACTGCTCGTAACGCAGTCTCACAAAGTCGAGTAGACCTCGACTGGGCACTCGATTGCACATCTCCATATGCCAGAAGGCCTCGACCAGAGCTCGATTGGTCCCTCCCAGAGCTGATTATCATTAAACTTACAGTAAAATGAGTGAAAAGGGAGGGAGTTTTAAAACTTAAAATGAAGATAGTATTAAGGGGGAGGATTTTCAGTATGTATCTATAACCTTGATTGATATCTGATTGACTGTAATATGACCAAATACGTTTGATATATGGTGATCTGATTGAGTCTTTTTGATTATGGAACCCTTTTCGGTGTTTGCCAAAGGGGGAGGAGAGAGTGTTTAAAGTTTAAGCGGCGACACTAGATCTGACCTGATCTTTTTTTTGACTTGATATGTGATCTAAACTTGGGTAGAGTGACCTAAACTTAAACGTATTGTCAAACATCAAAAAGGGAAAGACTGTTGGAGTTGAAAGCTCCAAGTTGTGTTTTGGTGTTTGACAAAGGTTTAAGGTAGGTGAGAAATCCAAGGGTGGACCTTGGTGAAAAGTCCAAAAATGACTGATGGTCGGAGTCTTGGCAAGTGAAGAGTCTCAGGGTAGAGTCTTTACTAGGCGTGTTTCAGTTTTAGAACTGACTGAAACAATGGGTCTTAAGGACAACAATGAGTTGACACCTCAACTATTGCCCTTACTGCATTCATCAGGTAGAGAAACTTGTCGTCAGCCAGGTACAGTCGAGTCGACGCCTCGACTGCTCTAGGGCAGTCGAGTCGGTGCCTCGACTGGTCTTGCACAGCGGTCAACGGTGGGAGTCAAAGCTTGATTACTACAGGACAAGCCGCAGTCGAGCCAATGCCTCGACTGATCCTGAGCTGAAAGATACAGACACAAGTCACACTCACCCAATGCCTCGACTGAGGCAGGACAAATGTGTGAATCATAATGGGTTCGACTGGTGCAATCGAGGCGGCGCCTCGACTGGTCCTGAGCAGGACCAAACAGAAGCGAGGCAAGCTCGATTTTCGCCTCGACTGCAGTAGGATAGACTTCTGTTGCGACCTATGCAGTCGAGGCAGCGCCTCAACTAGCCTTTGTAGAAATGCACAGATGCAAGGTGCACTCGACTATTGCCTTGACTGGTGGGAATCCAGTTCGCGATTCTGGCGAGGAAATTCTATTTGTTCTTCCACGTGTTTGATTTTTACAAGATTCCACTCGAATGGATGACCAAATCTTTTGGTTCGTGGACACTTTCCAATGGCATGGACAAAATTGATTGACAAATGGAGCAAAGATTGTGGGATTAAGGTTTGTGCAGAAACAAAAAGGGATGGCTCGGTTTTCGGGAGAACAAAACTCAAACAAGATTCAAGCTTTCCTGCAATTTACACATAGCTCTCGGTTTTCTTCTTGTGGCTGCTAATTGATCGACAATTAGCTACATCTGAGCTTCTTGCCCGTGGTTGATTGCTCGTCTGAGAAAGAGACACATCCATTGCTTCTGCTGATGTGAAACTTCTGCTCGACTGGTGCTCTGAAAATCTGGACGGCTAGGACCATTGTTGCACTCGCGATTATCTCGCTACTTCCATGTCTCATCTATAAAGGTTAAAGGTTTTGTGTGTTGGTATTTGGTTTTCATTGCTTTCCATTTGCGATCATCTGAAATTGCATATCTGTCAAGGTTCTAGTTCTTGCTGCAGTTTTTTTTATTCAGATTAGAGTTTCTAATTCAAATCTAGAGGATCTATAATTTGTAAACCATTAAGAGGTTTCTCCACCTTTGAAGTTCATCTTTAGAAAGGGAGAAAACATAGTGGTAGGCCTTGGACTAGCAGCTCTGGGAGAGAGATGTGAACCAAGTAAAAAAACTGACTATGTCTTAGTGTTTTTCCTTTTCCTGTGCTGCGATTTCTTTTTGTCGTGTTCTTCGTGTTTTCGCTTTATTTTTTGCTGCATAAATCTTGTTGTGATTTCCGTGTTTGGATTTGTGTTTGTTTTCTTTTGATGTGTTGTCTTCCGCTGTTCTAATCTATCGTTTTCAAAAAGAAAAAAATAATCTCCCCCCCCCTCTTGTGTTATTATCGGTCCTTTCACTACATTTTTGGGATTAAAATCTATAGAGATAGATCGAAAAGATTGCTTAGTCTTTCGCAGTCTACATATATAGATAGAGTGCTAAAGTGGTTTATCATATCTGAATCTAAGAAAGGTTATATACCCATGCAACTTGGGATTCACCTTTCAAAGTCTATGTGTCCCCACACAAAAGACGAGAGGATTTGCATGAATAAGATTCCTTATGCTTCTACAATAAGATCTATTATGTATGTTATGTTATGTACAAGGTGTTGGATTTCCGGCACCGCAGCGTGTGTGTGTTCGATCATGTTTCGTAAACATGAGCACAGCGGAAGCAATTAAAAATAATAAATCTATATTTATTACAACACACACAACACACGCATGCATATTACAACAAGTGTAGACATAACCGTAAATTAAAATTTGCAATAAAAGAAAATTATCTACGTTATACCTTTTGTATGACGTGTAGCGGGAACGGCATCAACCGGAACGATCCTCGTAAGAATCGTCTCTATCCGTATCCACACCGAGCTCCTCGGGATGACTTCGCTAAGCCACGAGCTTCGTCTTCGTACGGGTTACTAGCCTCGTGTTGAAGACAACGTGATCGAGAGATGATCACGATCCGAATCCAAATTCGGATCCAAAACCGAGTCCTCAAAACTCGATTCTCCGGAGAGGTATTCGTCAACCGTTTGACGAATCCTTCGTCCCCCACCTCAGAGGATTACCGGAGATCAAATCCCCGGTAAGTTAACCACTGTCGGAGCACTAACTGTCGTCCAAACGATGCTCCGACAACAAAGAAACAAGCTGTCCAGAAAAACTGGACAGCTTTTGGTGGAGGAATAGAGGCCGGCCAAGGAGAGATGTAAGCTCACCTTATCACCGAACCTAGAGGAGATCACCGGAGGGTCGCCGGAGGTTCACCGGCTGAAGCTTGGTCGCCGGCAATGACTTGGACGGCGGCACAAAAGCTGGGCGGCGGCACACCTAGGGTTGGCGCCAACTAGGAGAGAAGATGGAGGGGGCGGCACAATTAGGTTGGGCGGCAACTCTAATTAGGGTTCTTGGATTAGGGTTTAAGCCCTATTTTATAGAGAACTGATTCTCTTAATGGTTAATGGATCATATCCATAAAGCCCGTTAACCCACTCCATTAAGATAAGTTAAAATAAACCAAACCATGATGGTTTATTTTAAGTTAAAACGAACCGAACCAACCTTTGGTTCATTCGTTTAATATAAACCAAACCCTTTGGTTTATTCTCATCCATTGGATTAGAACCAAACCATTTTGGTCCATCCATTATGTCTTCATAAGACACGGCCCATCTACGCTTCCATTGCGACTGAAACAATTTCATGCTCGCTTTATGTTTGGTCCAACCAAATATAGTTTCTCTCGGTCTGAGAATCCCATTCTCAAGCTCGTTTTAAATCCTTTGGATTACACTCGTTGTGCGTGTGACCAAATAGGTTCTCGGTTTATGTTGGCCGTCTATAATTAACCATTAATTATAGAACGATCATGAGTGGCACCTAGTAGTACATCATGATCCCCAATTAACCGAAAAGATCAACGGTTGATCCAGAACTATTTCTGAAACCCTTCAGTAGCTCGAATGAATCGTGCCTCATTCCCTTCACTCATCTTATACCCACTTGGTTCAGGACATGGTCTATAGTGTCAGTCCCCACTAGGCTGACTACGTCACACCTAGCCTAAGTATCATTTCCTCGTCCTACGGATTCTAGTTACTCCACATGTTTCGAAGAGTACCTTACTCTAAACATGTAATGCTTTGGCCAAAGACTTTAGTAACAATCCGACGAGAGGCCATGGGTATACATCTCCTCGCAAGGAGTGGTGAATCCTTTATAGGCTATTCAAACACCTTCGATCACTTCGACTTATACCCAATCATCCCGGGTCCACATCTCCTCAGAGATGTTTGCTTAAGATGTCAAAGCATAAGTCTCCATGATCAAGATGACTTGAATACCGCAAGTCAAAGGAACATTGCACTTAAGCCACAGTAAGAACTTCATTGAAATATCTATATATGCATAGAACCATATGAAGTCTTACGGCTGGTCACTCCAATGAACTAGTTACCATAACTAGCATCCACGATTAACTCCGGACATCACTATGTCTCCAGCCAGTGAGAATCAGCTGCTTGGATACACCAAGGAGTATACCTCGTGCTAGCCTCGACAGAATTGATGGTGTCCAAATCCATCAATTCATCGACTAGGGATAATTCCGATACATCACAATTACACATGTAGAGATACTCACTAGTTGTGATCCAATCACAAATTCTCTCATGCTGTGAATCGTATCGTGGACATTCAGTAAATGAGTTTAAGATCCAATCAAATACATAAAACATGTATACTCAAATAGTGAATCTTCATTTATCATATAAATGGTTCATACATAAGGCGATTGCCTTAGGACATCTCTCATATATTACTAACAGATACCAGATATGTCTTTTTCATTCCGTCTAAAATCAATTTTACGGTATAGACGCTTATGACCTCCCCCTCTATGCCATGCGGTAATGATTCCTCTGGCATTACGACCTTTACTACAACGATGTTGTCCATAGATCAAATTATTTCGTGGATTGGATTTCACTTGACTGTTTACGGCTCCATTGTGTGTGCTCGGGGTAGAAGTTTTGTATAAATGTATCGCCGTGTTATTAAGTATTTTGCTTTAAGTTCTTTTCTCTATAAGAGGTGGAATAGAATAACCCGATTCAAGTGTAATGATCATACGTCTGTAATGCATTGTATGTCCCATAATAGGTCCCCTTCTTCTACCCTTTCCCGAGAGTCGATGACTATTCATAGCTATTACCTTGACACCAAAGAAGAGTTCGACCCAATGCTTTATTTCTGTCCTAGTTGATCCTGATTCGACATTAGAAGTATATTGATTGTTCCCCAATAACCGAATACTTTTTCAGTAAATCGCATATTTGATTCCATCCATAAATCCATTTTCTTCCTATGAGTTCGATATCGATAAGAATTCTAGTTCTTCTTGTTCATATGTTATGGTATGAATATACCATACCAATTCGTTATGGATGGATGATGAGATTCCATTGATCTGAGCCAATTCCAATAGACTTATTAAACGTTCCCATTGGCGTGCATCCAGCAGGAATTGAACCTATGAATTTACCAATTATGAGTTGGGCGCTTTAACCATTCAGCCATGGATGCTTAACTTAACACATCATATATCGTAAATAAACAAATTCCAATTGGGATGCTTAACTTAACACATCATATATCGTAAATAAACAAAAAAATATATCGTAAATAAACAAAAAAATATATCGTAAATAAACAAAAAAATATATCGTAAATAAACAAATTCCAGTTCAAATACAATCTTCGCCGGAGTAGGTCTAACTATCACTGAAGAGACATCAATTCAAATCGGATCGTGAATTGAGAGAGATATTGAGATAGATCAAGAATTATAAATATTTATTAGATTCATGTATCATATTCAATTCAGTGGTATCTTTCACTCTAATTTTTTTCAATCAATAACGCTTTATGAAACTTTTTGACCCACGAATTTGGAGTATCCTACTTTCACGTGATTCGCAGGTTCAACAAGCAATCGATATTTCATGATCAAAGGTGTATTCGCTTGTAGTAGCGGTCCTTATATCTCGTATTAACAATCGAAAGATGGTCGAAAGAAAAATCTCTATTTGATGGGGCTTCTTCCTATACCTATGAATTCCATTGGACTGGAAATGAGACATTGGAAGAATCTTTTGGTCTTCCAATATCAATAGGTTGATTGTTTCGCTCTGTATCTTCCAAAAGGGAAAAAACTTTCGAGAGTTGTTTCATGGATCCGCAAGAAAATACTTGGGTTCTCCCAATAAATCAAAAGTGTATCATGCCTGAATCTAACCGGAGTTCACGGTGGTGGAGGTGGGGGAAGCGGATCGGAAAAAAAAGGGATTCTAGTTGTAAGATATCTAATGAAACCGTAGCGAGGAATTGAGATCTCATTCAAAGAGAAAGATAGCAAATATCCGAGTTTCTTTTTTATCCTATACGGATGATCCGATCCGCAAGGACCATGATTGGGAATTGTTTGATTGTCTTTCTTCGAGGAAGAAGCGAAACATAATCAACTTGAATTCGGGATGACTATTCAAATCTTAGGGAAAGACTTTATTTCTTATCTCATGTCCGCTTTTTCGTGAAAAAAGACCAATTGAAGGGGAGGGTTTCTTCAAACAACAAGGAGCTGAGGCAACTATTCAATCAAATGATATTGAGCATGTTTCCCATCTCTTCTCGAGAAAAAAGTGGGGTATTTCTTTGCAAAATTGTGCTCAATTTCATATGTGGCAATTCCGCCAAGATCTCTTCGGTAGTGGGGGGAAGAATGAGCACGAATCAGATTTTTTGAGGAACGACGAGAGAATTTGATTTGGTTAGACAATGTGTGGTAAACAAGGATCAGTTTTTAGCAAGATGCGGAATGTATTGTCAAATATTCAATATGATTCCACAAGATCAAGATCTATTTTCGTTCAAGTAAGGGATTCTAGCCAATTGAAAGGATCTTGATCAATCCATAGATCATTTCGATTCCATTAGAAATGAGGATTGAATATCCACATTGATCGATCAAACAGAGATTCAAAGAACTAAAAGAAAGATCGATTCTTTGGGATCCTTCCTTTCTTCAAACGGAACGAACAGAGATAGAATCGGATCAATTCGAAATGCCTTTTTGGATCTTCCTCAATGTCTGCTTATTCACGGCGCGTGAGAAGCGGATGAATAATCATCGCTTCCTAAGAAATCGAAGAATTTCTTGGGAATCCTACAAGATCAATTCGTTCTTTTTCTCGGCGGATGGTGAACTTCATCCGGGTTGAATCCTATCGAGAGGTCCACTAGAGATCGAAATTTTGAAGAAAAACAAGATGTTTCTTTTGTCCCTTCCAGCAGCGGAAAATAAGGAAATGGTTGATATATTCAAGATAATTACGTATTTACAAAATACCGTCTCAATTCATCCTATTTCATTCTTGAACAAAAATCCATTTTTGATTTATTTCATCTATTCCATGGCCGGAACAAAAGGGGATACACGTTACACCACGATTTTGAATCGAAGAGAGATTTCAAGAAATGGCGGATCTATTCACTCTATCAATAGCAAGAGCGGATGCGGTGTATCATAGGAGATTTGCCTTTTCTATTGATTCCTACGGTTGGATCAAAAAATTCTTGAATCAGGTATTCAACTCCAGAGATGAATCGAAAAAGAAATCTTTATTGGTTCTACCTCCTCTTTTTTATGAAGAGAATGAATCTTTTTATCGAAGGATCAGAAAAAAATCGGCCCGGATCTACTGCGGGAATGATTTGGAAGATCCAAAACGAAAAACAGCGGTATTTGCTAGCAACAACATAATGGAGGCAGTCAATCAATATAGATTGATCCGAAATCTGATTCAAATCTATGGGTACATAAGAAATGTATCTAATCGATTCTTTTTAATGAATAGATCGATCACAACTTGAATATGGAATTCAAAGGGATCAAATAGGAAATGATACTCGAATCATATAACTATAATGAAATATCGATCAACCAACATTTATCGAATTTGAAAAGAGTCAAGAAATGGTTTGATCCTCTTATTTCTCGAACAGGAGATCTATGAATCGGGATCACGATGTATATAGATACAAATGGTCCAATGGGAGCAAGAATTTCGGGAACATTTCCTTTACGACGGAAGAACCATTTTCAAGTAGTGTTCGATCGGTTACGTATTAATCAATATTCGATTGATTGGTCGAGGTTATAGACAAACAAGATTTGTCTAAGTCACTTCGTGACTTGTTGTCCAAGTCACTTCTCTATTTGTCCAAGTCACTTCCCCTTTTCTTTGTGAGTATCGGGAATACCCCCATTCATAGGTCCGAGATCCACATCTATGAATTGAAAGGTCCGAATGATCAACTCCGCAATCAGTTGTTAGAATCAATAGGTGTTCAAATCGTTCATTTGAATAAATTGAAACCCTTCTTATTGGATCATCATGATACTTCCAAAAGACCGAAATCCTTGATCAATGGAGGAACAAGATTACCATTTTGCTTCAAAAAGATACCAAAGTGGGTGATTTACTCATACCAAAATAGAAATAATCACGAAATCCTTTGATAACACGGAGTTCCTATTTATCAATGATATTCCATGATCGAGACAATTGAATCGTGAAACCATTTCATAGAAGTTCATTGATATCTTCTTTTTATAAAGCAAATCCACTTCGATTCTTGAATGATCCAAATCGCACGGTTCTATTGTAACAAAAGATTCCCTTTTATGTGGAAAAGACCGTATCAATAATTATGATCCTACATATGGACAATTCCTCACTATCTTGTTCATTCGCAACAAAATATTTTCTTCGTCGTCGGTAAAAAAACATATTTTGGGGAGAGAGAGACTATTTTGCCAATCGAGTCACAATTATCGACATATTTATACCTATCGATTTTACACAAAGTGGTGACGAAAGGTATAACTTGTACAAATTTTTCCATTTTCCAATTCGATCCGAGCCATTCGTTCGTAGAGCTATTTACTCGATCGCAGACATTTCTACAACACCTCTAACAGAGGAACAAATAGTGAATTTTGAAAGAACTTATTGTCAGCCTCTTTCAGATATGAATCTATCTGATTCAGAAGGGAAGAACTTGCATGAGTATCTCAGTTTCAATTCAAACATGGATGTGATTCAAAATACATGTTCATAGAAGGATTTACCATCCGGAAAGAGGAAAAAAGCGGAGTCTTTCTCTAAAGAAATGCTGAGAAAGGGCGGATGTATAGAACCTTTCAACGAGATGGTGCTCTTTTCAATCTCTCAAAATGGAATCTCTTCCAAACATATATGCCATGGTTCCTTACTTGACGGGGTGGAAATATCTAAATTTCACCACCCTTTTAGAGATTTTGAACCATTGCGATACTAAGGATACTAAGTAGTGCACAAATTTGTATCCTTTTGAGAGATATTATGCATGTATCGATATATCACGGCCAATTCCTAAGATTCTTCCTGATGGACTCACGCTCTGAAAGTAAGATTTGAGTCGATAAGTGAGATTTCGAGTAAGTGTTTACAGAATCTCCTTCTGTCCGAAGAAAGCGATTCATCGAAATAATGAGTCACCCGTTCCATTGATATGGACACATCTGAGATTAACAAATGCTCGGGAGTTCCTCTATTCAATCCTTTTCCTTCTTCTTGTTGCTGGATATCTCGTTCGCATACATCTTCTCTTTGTTTCCCGAGCCTCTAGTGAGTTACAGACAGAGTTAGAAAAGATCAAATCTTTGATGATTCCATCATACATGATTGAGTTGCGAAAACTTTTGGATAGGTATCCTACATCTGAATCTGAACTGAATTCTTTCTGGTTAAAGAATCTCTTTCTAGTTGCTCTGGAACAATTAGGAGATTTTCTGGAAGAAATACGGGTTTCTGCTTCTGGTGGCAACATGCTATTGGTTGGTGGTTCCGCTTATGGGGTCAAATCAATACGTTCTAAGAAGAAATATTTGAATATCAATCTCATCGATCTCAGAAGTATCATACAAAATCCCATCAATCGAATCGCTTTTTAGAAATACGAGACATCTAAGTCGTACAAGTAAAGAGATCTATTCATTGATAAGAAAAGAAAAGGGGTGAAGCGGTGATTGGATTGATGAGAAAATAGAATCTGGTCGCGAGCGTGATTTGGTTGATGATGAAGAAAGAGAATTCTTGGTTCAGATTCTCCACCTTAACGAAAAAGAAAAAAGGATTGATCAAATTCTATTGAGTCGACTCATAGTGATCATTTATCAAAGAATGACTCTGGTTATCAAATGATTGAACAAGCGGGATCAATTTACTTACGATACTTAGTTGACATTCATAAAAAATATCTAATGAATTATGAGTTCAATAGATCCTGTTTAGCAGAAAGACGGATATTCCTTGCTCATTATCAGACAATCACTTATTCACAAACCCCGTGTGGGACTAATAGTTTTCATTTCCCATCTCATGGAAAACCCTTCTCGCTCCGTTTAGCCCTATCCCCTTCTAGGGGTATTTTAGTGATAGGTTCTATAGGAACTGGACGATCCTATTTGGTCAAATACCTAGCGACAAACTCCCATGTTCCTTTCATTACGATATTTCAGAACAACTTTCCTTATTCGTATTACAAGCACGAAGGTTTTTATTGATGATAGTGATAGATAGTGATTATCGTGACGATATCGATATTGATGATAGTGGCGATATTGATGATGACCTTGATCTTGATCAGTCGCTAGATATGACAATGTGCTAACTATGGATATGCCGCCGAGTATATACGGATTTTATATCGATATCACCTTTCGATTCGCATTAGCAAGAGAAATGTCTCCTTGCATAATATGGATTCCAAACATTCATGATCTGTATGTGAATTACAGATCCTTCGGTCTATTACAGAACTATCTCTCCAGAGATTGTGAAAGATATTCCACTAGAAATATTCTTGTTATTGGTTCGACTCATATTCCCCAAAAAGTGTATCCCGCTCTAATAGCTCCGAATAAATTAAATACATGCATTAAGATACGAAGGCTTCTTATTCAACAACAACGAAAGCACTTTTTCATTCTTTCATATACTAAAGGGTTTCACTTGGAAAAGAAAATGTTCCATACTAACGGATTCGGGTCCATAACCATGGGTTCCAATGCACGAGATCTTGCAGCACTTATCAATGAGGCCCTATCCATTAGTATTACACAGAAGAAATCAATTATAGAAACTAATACAATTAGATCAGCTCTTCATAGACAAACTTGGGATTTGCGATCCCGGGTAATATCGATTCAGATCATGGGATCCTTTTCTATCGATAGGAAGGGTTGTTGCACAAAATGTACTTCTAAGTAATTGCCCCGTAGCTCCTATCTCTATCTATATGCAGAAGAAATCATGTAAAGAAGGGGATTCTTATTTGTACAAATGGTACTTCGCACTTGGAACGAGCATGAAGAAATTAACGATACTTCTTTATCTTTTGAATTGTTCTGCCGGATTGGTCGCTCAAGATCTTTGGTCTTCACCCGGACCTGATGAAAATAATTGGATCGCTTCTTATAGATTCGCTGAGAATGATTCTGATTTAGTTCATGGCCTATTAGAACTAGAAGGCGCTCTGTTGGGATCCTCACGGACAGAAAAAGATTGCAGTCAGTTTGATAATAATCGAGTGACATTACTTCTTCGGTCCGAACCAAGGAATCAGTTAGATATGATTCAAAACTATGAAAAATACGAATCGGAGTTTGAAGAAGAGGAAGACGAAGAGGAAGAGGAAGAGGACATCGACCCGCAACAAATGGAGGAGGATTTATTCGATCACATAGTTTGGGCTCCTAGAATATGGCGCCCTTGGACCAATCTATTTGATTGTATTGAAAGGCCCACTGACTTGGGCTTTCCCTATCGGGCCAGATCATTTGAGGCAAGCGGAGCATTTATCATGAAGAGGATGAGCTTCAAGAGCATGAGGAGGAGTTCTTGCGGAGGAACCATGCGATCTAGGACACTAGATTTTCCAAAGAACAAGGCTTTTTGAATAAGCTTCATTTGGGACCCTGCAGATCCATTCTTTTTCCTATTCAAAGATCAGTCCTTTGTCTCTGTGTTTTCACGTCGAGAATTCTTTGCATATGAAGAGATGTCAAAGGTGCTTATTACTTCACAAACGGATTCTCCTACATCTATGTATACACGCTGGTTCATCGGGAATAGGCAAGAAAAGTACTGCGAATTGTTGATTCATCGCCAGAGATGGCTTAGAAGCAAGAGTTCATTATATAATGGATCTTTCCGTTCTAATATTCTATCCGAGAGTTATCAGTATTTATCAAATCTCTTCCTATCTAAGGGAACGCTATTGGATCAAATGACAAAGACAGTGTTGAGAAGGGGATGGCTTTTCCCAGATGAAATGAAACATTTGATTCATGTAACAGGAGAAAGATTTCCCATTCCTTAGCCGTAAAGATATGTGGCCATGAAAAAGGGATTAAGTGGAACAGGATTGGCCGGGTGGTAGAGTCGTGGAAACACTTTTTATTCCATATTTTGGACCTTAGCTCCATGGAACAATATGCTACTGCTGAAACATATCCAACTTTTGTTTTGAAGGGTTGGGTTGCTAACTCAACGGTAGAGTACTCGGCTTTTAAGTGCGACTATGATCTTTTACACATTTGGATGAAGCAATAAATTCGTCCAGACTATTGGTAGAGTCTATAAGACCACGACTGATCCTCAAAGGTAATGAATGGAAAAAGTAGCATGTCGTAATACATAATATAATAAAATACGAAATTTCTGATTTTTTTTTATTATAATTGAAAAAAAAATGAAAATTGAAATGAAAGTAAAATTAAGAACTTCTCCTTACTCACATTCTTACAATTTTTTTGTAGGGAAGTGGACAAAACAAATTAAAATTTATAGTTTGGTCTAGTGAATAAATGGATAGAGCTTCATGGCTCCAATTCCAATTCTTATAAACCAAAAAGAAACGAGCTTATGTTCTTAATTTGAATTAAATGATTACCCGCCACTGTTGGGTTTCCGGCACCGCGGCGTGTGTGTGTTCGATCATGTTTCGTAAACATGAACACAGCGGAAGCAATGAAAATAATAAATACTCCTATTTATTACAACACACACAACACACGCATGCATATTACAACAAGTGTAGACATAACCGTAAATTTAAATTTGCAATAAAAGGAAAATTTAACTACGTTATACCTTTCGTATGACGTATAGCGGGAACGGCATCAACCGGAACGATCCTCGTAAGAATCGTCTCTATCCGTATCCACGCCGAGCTCCTCGGGATGACTTCGCTAAGCCACGAGCTTCGTCTTCATACGGGTTACTAGCCTCGTGTTGAAGACGACGTGATCGAGAGATGATCACAATCCGAATCCAAATTCGGATCCAAAACCGAGTCCTCAAAACTCGATTCTCCGGAGAGGTATTCGTCAACCGTTTGACGAATCCTTCGTCCTCCACCTCAGAGGATTACCGGAGATCAAATCCCCGGTAAGTTAGCCGCTGTCAGAGCACTAACCGTCGTCCAAACGACGCTCCGACAACAAAGAAACAAGCTGTCCAGAAAAACTGGACAGCTTTTGGTGGAGGAATAGAGGCCGGCCAAAGGAGATGTGGAGCTCACCTTATCACCGAACCCACAAGAGATCACCGGAGGGTCGCCGGAGCATCGCCGGCTGAAGCTTGGATGCCGGCGGCTAGGAGGTGGCAGCAGCTCCATGAAGTTGGCGGCAACACCATGTTGGGCGGCAACAACTTTATTAGGGTTTTTGGGTTAGGGTTTAACCCCTATTTTATAGAGAACTAATTCTCTTAATGGTTAATGGATCATATCCATAAAGCCCGTTAACCCGCTCCATTAAGATAAGTTAAAATAAACCAAACCATGATGGTTTATTTTAAGTTAAAAACGAACGAACCAACTTTTGGTTCATTCGTTTAATATAAACCAAACCCTTTGGTTTATTCTCATCCATTGGATTAGAACCAAACCATTTTGGTCCATCCATTATGTCTTCATAAGACACGGCCCATCCACGCTTCCATTGCGACTGAAACAATTTTATGCTCGCTTTATGTTTGGTCCAACCAAACATAGTTTCTCTCGGTCTGAGAATCTCATTCTCAAGCTCGTTTTAAATCCTTTGGATTACACTCGTTGTGCGTGTGACCAAATAGGTTCTCGGCTTATGTTGGCCGTCTATAATTAACCATTAATTATAGAACGATCATGAGTGGCACCTAGTAGTACATCATGATCCCCAATTAACCGAAAAGATCAGCAGTTGATCAGAACTATTTCGAAACCCTTGATGCTCGAATGAATCGTGCCCCATTCCCTTCACTCATCTTATACCCACTTGGTTCGGACATGGTCTATCGTGTCACTTCACTAGGCTGACTACGTCACACCTAGCCCAAGTATCATTTCCTCGTCCTACGGATTCTAGTTACTTCACATGTATCGAAGAGTACCTTACTCTAAACATGTAATGCTTTGGCCAAAGACTTTAGTAACAATCCGACGAGAGGCCATGGGTATACATCTTCTCGCAAGGAGTGGTGAATCCTTTATAGGCTATTCAAACACCTTCGATCACTTCGACTTATACCCAATCATCCCGGGTCCACATCTCCTTAGAGATGTTTGCTTAAGATGTCAAAGCATAAGTCTCCATTATCAAGATGACTTGAATACCGCAAGTCAAAGGAACATCGCACTTAAGCCACAGTAAGAACTTCATTGACATATCTATATATGCAGAGAACCATATGAAGTCTTACGGCTGGTCACTCCAATGAACTAGTTACCATAACTAGCATCCACGATTAACTCCGGACATCACTATGTCTCCAGCCAGTGAGAATCAGCTGCTTGGATACACCAAGGAGTATACCTCGTGCTAGTCTCGACGGAATTTATGGTGTCCAAATCCATCAATTCATCGACTAGGGATAATTACGATACATCACAATTACACATGTAGAGATACTCACTAGTTGTGATCCAATCACAAATTCTCTCATGTTGTGAATCGTATCGTGGACATTCAGTAAATGAGTTTAAGATCCAATCAAATACATAAAACATGTATACTCAAATAGTGAATCTTCATTTATCATATAAATGGTTCATACATAAGGCGATTGCCTTAGGACATCTCTCATATATTACTAACAGACTCCCACTTGGCCTAATGCCAATCGCTACGGTATCCAATACCATAAGCTCGAACATGACCCTTAAACTTATTTTGAGGTAATGCCTTAGTCAAGGGATCCGCTAAGTTCCTTTCAGTGGGAATTTTCTCGATTTGTATTTCGTTCCTACTGATGATCTCTCTGATAAGATGATAGCGGCGAAGCACATGTTTGGATCATTGATGAGACCACATCAAGTTCAGAGATGAACTTCTTGATCCAAACTGCTTCCTTTGCTGCTTCCAAAGCTGCAATGTATTCTGCCTTAGTGGCAGAATCCGCTATAGTGTCAAGCTTGGAACCTTTCCAACTTATTGCGTCTCCATTCCAGGTGAATACATACCCAGACAAAGACATGGAATCATCCTTGTCTGTCTGGAGCTGGCATCCGTATACCCACGTATCACCATGTACCCTTCTCCATATATTAGGAACGCATCCTTAGTTCTTCTTAAGTACTTAAGGATCATCTTAATGATCACCCAATGATCCATTCTGGATCGAGGTATCTGCTCGTGACACTCAGAGCATATGATACATCGGGCCTCGTACATAACATAGCATACATGATAGATCCTATTGCGGATGCATAGGGAATCTTACTCATGCAAATCCTCTCGTCTTCTGTGCGCGGACACATAGACTTCGAAAGGTATACCCCATGCTTGATGGGTAGTAAACCTTTCTTGGATTCCGACATGCTAAACATCTTTAGCACTCGGTCTATATATGTAGACTGTGAAAGACCAAGCAACCGTTTCGATCTATCTCTATAGATCTTAATTCCGAGGATGTAGGTTGCTTCTCCCAGGTCTTTCATGGAGAATGTCTTGGATAACCAAATCTTCACTAACTGTAAGATTGAAACATCGTTTCCTATAAGTAGTATGTCTCGACATACAATACTAGGAACACGACTGCACTCCCACTAACCTTCTTGTACACACAAGGTTCGTCTGGATTTTGCGCGAAATCAAACTTTTTGATCGTCTCATCAAAACGGATATTCCAGCTCCTGGATGCTTGCTTCAATCCATAAATGGACCGTCGCAATTTGCATACCTTGGTTTTATCAACCGATGTGAAACCCTCAGGCTGTATCATATACACGTCCTCGAGCAGGTTTCCATTAAGGAAAGCTGTTTTCACATCCATCTGTCATATCTCATAATCATAATGAGCCGCTATGGCCAGGAGCATCCGAATGGATTTAAGCATAGCTACAGGCGAATAGGTTTCGTCATAATCAACACCTTGCTTTTGACGATATCCTTTCGCCACCAATCTAGCCTTATAGGTAATCACATTACCATCCATATCGGTTTTCTTCTTAAAAACCCACTTGCACCCTATAGGCTTTATGCCTTCAGGTGGGTCAACCAAGTTCCAAACTTGGTTTTCGTACATGGAATCCATTTTCGACTTCATGACACCAAGCCACTTATCCCTTTCTGAACTTGTCAGCACTTCTTCATAACTGGTAGGCTCCTCATCATCAATGAGTAACACGTCGTTCGATTCACTTACGAGAAATCCATATCTCTCAGGAATATTGCATGTTCTACTAGATCTACGAAGATGTGGTGTTACAATAGGTCCAGTCGATTGCTCATCACTATGAGTTGTCAGCTGTTGTGCTTCACCAGGTATCTCATCAATGTCTATTTGAGTCTCTCGAGCCTCCTCAAGCTCGACGACACTCCCACTGTTTTCTTGCAAGAGAAACTCTTTCTCTAGAAACACAGCATGCCTTGAAACAAACACCTTTTGTTCCACAGGATGATAGAATTGGTAAACCCTTGTTTCCTTAGGGTATCCAATAAATAGACATTTATCAGACTTAGCATCCAATTTGTCTGATACAGTCCGCTTCACATAAGCAGGACAATCCCATATCTTTAAGTAAGATACATGAGGTTTCTTACTATTCCATATCTCATATGGAGTAGTTGAGACTACCTTGGTAGGCATTCTGTTTAACAAGTAAACAGCTGTCTGAAGTGCATAGCCCCAAAAGGACTTGGGAAGAGTTGCATGATTCATCATTGACCTGACCATGTCCAACAAGGTCCTTTTACGCCTATCAGATACACCATTATGCTGTGGTGTATAGGGCTGAGTCCATTGAGACAATATGCCATTGTCTCTTAGATAATCAAGAAACTCTTGACTTATGTATTCACCACCTCGATCCGATCGAAGTATTTTAATACTCTTGTCATATTGTTTCTCTACTTCATTTCTGAACTCTTTGAACCTTTCAAAGGCTTCAGACTTGTGTTTCATCAAGAACACATACCCAAACCGTGAGTGATCATCGGTGAAGGTAATGAAGTAGCTATAGCCTCCTAATGCTTGAGTTGACATAGGTCTACATACATCAGTATGTATTAGTCCTAGTAACTCTCCCACTCGTTCACCTTTTCCAGTAAAAGGTAACTTAGTCATCTTGCCTTTTAAGCATGATTCGCATGTATCGTATGAATCCAATTCAAACGATTCCAGAATTCCACATCGATGTAATTCGGACATGCGTTTCTTGCTTATATGGCCAAGACGACAATGCCACATATAGGAGTCTATTTGATTATCCTTTCGAGCACGCGTGTTGCTCGCTTCGATATTGAAAATGTCACTGGATACGTCCAACGTATAAATGTCATTACTCAAGGTTCCAGTTCCATAAAGTACGTCATTTAAAGTTATATAACAACAATTGTTACTAAACGTCAAATGGAAACCATTTCTATTTAAACAGGAAATAGAAACGATGTTCTTTATCAACTAAGGAACATAAAAGCAATTGTCCAGTTCTAAGACAAGTCCTACAGGGAGTTCCAACAAATACGTTCCGATGGCGAGTGCAGCAACCTTTGCTCCATTCCCAACACGAAATTTGACTCTCCTTGGCGAGTCTTCTTACATTCCTTAGCCTGTATGTCATTACATATGTGAGCCACACCCAGTAGCCAATACCCAAGTGTTTGAGGAAATAGAATGACAATCAATAACGAAGATATCTGAAGAAGATGGGGCATCCGATGCCTTATCCTTCTTCATGGACTCAAGATAAATCTTGCACTTTCTTCGCAAATGGCTCTCCTTGCCATAATGATGGCAAGTTTCCTTTTGTGCTAGTTCTACATTCTTAGCCTTTCTCTTCTTTCCCTTCTGCTGCTCCTTTGACTTCCTCTTAGAACCTTTCTTCGAGGAATCAACTAATAGCACCGTCCCCTGCTCATGCTTCTCAGAAGACTCCACAGTCTTCAGCATATTGAGCAGTACCACAGATGAACCTTCTAGCATCTCAGAGGTGAAGAGGAGCTTTGAGACTTCGAACCTTTCGAATCTCACTTGCTCATCAACCAACTCACAAAGATGAAGGACTACGATATGAGCATCCATATGCTCATGCTGCTTTCGTAGCTTGGGTTCCATCGCGGCTAGCATGATGCAACTCATTTGTTCAGAATCACTCACATGTTTCTGATAGGCCAACAGTGGTATCAGAACCCAGGTTGTGTTTCGACATAATCGTAAAATTGGTTTTGCGATAGTCATAATGTATTTCTGGAAATTTTCTAAATTTTGGAAATTTAGAAGTATTTATGGAAATTTTTCAATTATGGAAAGTCTAGAAGTATTTATGGAAATCTTCCACTTTTGGAAAGTTGGAAGTATTTATGGAAATTGATATTTTCATAAATAAAATATTTGATTAGATTTTGAAAATTTGTTTCCTAATTTAATTATGATTTGATTTGGTAAATCAAATCTTAAAATATTTATTTCCATAAGTAGTTTTAATGATTTAGGAAATTGGTTTCCTAAATAGATTTTCCTTAATCAAATAATTCCATGAATAAAATATGTGATTAGATTTGGAAATTTGTTTCCTAATTTAATTATGATTTGATTTGGAGAATAAAATCTTAAACATATTTTATTTCCATAAATAGTTATGACATATAAGGAAATATATACATGACATAATTGTATGTCATGTAATTGCATTAGATGCATAACATTATGCCATGCGTGTCGTGACATGTAGATGTATGCCATGTATGTCATGTCATGTAGATAATAGTTATTTGCATGCAAAGAGGATGAGACATAAAAACCCTTAAACAATATTAAAGCCTACACCTTCCATTAATATGGTTAGAACCAGAGTTCTGTTTCTTGTTTGGGTTGTTGGACTCACTCCAAGCCCGGCTCGAACCTGAACATGTTCAAATCATTAGAATAGTTTAACTCTAATATGGTAAGAGTCAGAGGTCAATCGTTAGTTTGGGTTGTTGTATCATATGCTCTGAGTGTCACGAGTAGATACCAGTCTGATCCAGGAATGGATCATTGGGTAGTTGTCAAGGTAATCCTTAAGGACTTGAGAAGAACAAAGAATATGTTCTTGGTATATGAAAAAGGTGATATGGTTACACCGGGTATACAGATGCCAGCTTCCAGACCGACAAGGATGACTCTAAGTCACAGTCTAGGTACATATTCACACTGAATGGTGGCACAGTGAGTTGGAAAAGTTCTAAACAAGACACAGTTGTTGATTCTACCACGGAGGCATAATACATTTCAGCTTCTGAAGCAGCAAAGGAGGCGGTTTGGATCAAGAAGTTCATCTCCTAACTTGGGGTGGTTCCGTCCATTGTTGAAGCATTACTAGTTTACTGCGACAACACTGGAGCTATCGCACAGGTAAAGGAACCCAGGTCTCACCAATGATCCAAATGCGTGCTTCGGCGATATCATCTAATCAGAGAAATCATCAGTAGGAAATCGAGAAGATTCCCATAGAAAGGAACCTAGCGGATCCTTTGACAAAGGCTCTATCACAAAGTAAGTTTGAGAGTCACGTCAAGGACTATGGTATTGGATACTATGACGATTGACTTTAGGCCAAGTGGGAGTCTGTTATATTTGAGAGGTGTCCTAAGACAATCGCCTTATGGTTATACTATTTATTTGATAAATAAAGATTCACTATTTGAGTGCACATGTCATATATGTTTGATTAGATCTTAAACTTATTTACTGAATATCTGCGATACGATTCATAGCATGAGAGAACTTGTGATTGGATCACAACTAGTGAGTATCTCTACATGTATAATTATGAATGTATTGAAATAATCCCTAGTCAATGAATTGATGAGTTCGGACATCATCGATTTTGGGAGACTAGCACGGGTTATACTCCTTGGTTTATCCAAGCAGCTGCTCCTCACTGGCTAAAGACATTGAGATGTCAAGAGTTAAACGTGGATGCTAGTTATGGTAACTAGTTCATTGGAGTAACTTGCTATAAGACTTCACATGGTTCTCTGCATATAAGATATGTCAGTGAAGCTCTTACTGCAGCTCGAGTGCGAGTTTCCTTCAACTTGAGGTATTCAAGTCATCTTGGTCATGGAGACTTATACTTTGACATCTTAGTCAATACATCTTAAAGGAGGTGTAGATACGAGATGATTGGGTATAAGTCGAAGTGCTCAAAAGTGATTGAATAGTCAACAAAGGATTTATCACTCCTTGCGAAGAGATATATACCCTATAGCCACTCGTCAGGATTGTTACTCAAAGTCTTTGGCCAAAGCATTGCATGTCAAGAGTATGGTACTCTTGGATACATGTCGAAGTAATTAGAATCCATTGGACGAGGAAGTAAAACTTGGGATAGGTGTGACGTAGTCAGCCTAGTGGGAACTGATGCATAGACCATATCCTGAACCAAGTGGGTATAAGATGAGTGAAAGGAACGAGGCGCGATTCACTGTAGTTTCTGAAGAGTTCGAAAATGGTTCTGAGATCAACCGTTGATTTTTCGATTAATTGGGGATCATGATTGTAAGATCAAAATATTCCGAGAGAGGGGGGTGAATCTAGGAGGTTACAATTTTTTTTAGATTTTTAAAACTTATTTTATATTTTCATTTAGAGTAAGTAGCGAAATAAATGAAATCAAGACACAATCTATTTACTTGGTTCACAATCCTAACAGGGTTGATACTCCAAGGCCCATAACTCTTCCGAGAGATACCTCGATGGGCAATCACTATATACCCTCCGACTCAATAACTCTCGACCTCGGAAGGATTCACTTTTTACAAATAATGAGAGATAGGTAACACTCTACCTTCTCTTTTGAAATTAAGTACACAAAGAAAAAATGAATACAAACAAAATTAGAGCTAAATTATACCGACACTTTGGATATTTTGAAGTAAGCACGGAGTGTCGAAAATTCGGCTTTGTGAGGAAATGGAGCTCTTGTGGATGAGTATGAATAGAGGCAACACTTCGACGTAGTAGCAGTATGTTTTTAGGAGCTGATCGAGCACTTGTTTTATAAACCTTTTCCAGTCGACTAGAATGCCTTCCAGTCGACTCTACATCAGCCCGTCGATATGAAACTTTTGGTATTCCAATCGATTGAATACGCTCAATCGACTCAGTCATCCGACCAGATTTAAAAGTTTCTCTTCAGATCAAACTCCCTGATCAAACTCTTTCCATTTGCACTGCCAGATCTTCGAACAATCACCAGCTAATCTTGCCAACTAGATATCCAGTCGACTGAAATATACCCAGTCGACTGGACGTCAGTCGAATATAGTCCATTCAGTCGATTAATCCCTGCAAAATGAGATTAGCACAAATAGATAATACAAAATAGGATAGAAGTAGTAATACTGCTCGATCTCGACTTCTAAGTCCCACGCGGACTCTTTGTCGGATCGACGCCTAGCTTTGTCCCCCTAAAGAGGACTCGGCCTCACCTCTTCACTCGAGGCTTACCTGTCGGCTATCTGCTGGACTTACCATTCTTGGCATCCGATCTGACCCACCAGGGTTTCCACCAGCTGTCCGGTCTATCTGACCCAGTTGGACTTTTTGTCGATTGTTTGGTCTCCTGACCCAACCGGTCTTGATGCCAAATGTCTGGTCCACACGATCCATTTGGACTTCATGCTTGGTGTCCGATCCTCCTGATCTGTCAAGTCATCTGCCTAGTATCTGGTCAACACGACCTACTAGGACTTCCTATTAAGTCTGCACACTTAACACTAATATTAAAACACAAGTATGTCCTAACTTTAACTATGGTTCATACATCAAAACCAAGGAGTGATGCTCTCTGCATCAACAATAATGTACTACTAGGTGACATTCATGATTGTTTCATAATTAATGGTTAATTATGGATGGCCAACATAAATCGAGAACTTATTAGGTCATACGCACTATGAATCCTTCGAAGAAACTTAAAACGAGTTTGAGAATTAGATTCTCAAGATCGAGAGGGATCAAGTTTGGTTGGGCTAAACATATGACAAATATGGAAATATTTGTCGAGTCGGAAATGCGAAATGAGCACGTCTTAAGAAGACGGGTTGGGCCTTAAAAGGTTTAATTATAAACCAAACTCATTTGGTTTTAATTAAAAGGGCCCTCTTTTGGTTAAGGGTTCAATTAGTGTTTAATGGATGAGATTAAGCCTTAATGGTTATGGGCTTAGGGATTTGATCCGCTAACCTATAACCCATTAGGATTAGCACTATATAAAGGGTTATAAAGGCTAAACCTAAGGAAAAGAAGTCCTTAAGGCCCTCTTCATCAACTTAGTCGAACCTAGGAAAATTAGAGTTTGGTGTTCCGTTGGCCGTCAAGGAAACAAGGTTGTTTCCACCTCTTTAGAGGTCGGCCACTCTAGGTTTTAGGGATGTTATTATCACTTATTGAAGCTTCAAAAACAATGGCTAATTCCGACACGAATCAGCAACCTTACGAAGGTTGTTCGAGGACTCATTTGTGTTGCAAAATGAATCGATGATTGCTCTCCAATCACATGACCTTCTTGCTTCATCTAGTAGCAAAGAGAAGGTCAAACTCGTGGCTTTGAGAAGTCATCCCTCCGAAGATTCAGCGTGGATACGAATAGAAACGAAGCTTCGCAAGCATCGTACTGTTGATGCCCTTCCGGCTCACCATCATCCGAAAGGTATACCTAGAGTAAAATTTATTTTATTCTTGTTGTATGTAAAATTTTATTTGGCGGATATGTCCACACGTGTTATAGTCCTGCATGCGTAGGTGTGAGTGTTATAATAGTTTAGGAAATTATTACGTTTTTCTTTCGCTGCGTTCGTTTGTAAAACGACAAAAACACATCTACGCGTCTACAGTAACCCAATAGAAGCATGTCCGATCGGGAAAATGTCCCCTTTTATAATTAAATTATGGATTTGATCGGATGGCTAGATTTGCTTCGATTTAGGATGGATGGATATGATCAGATCTGAATGGATGATCACGATCGGTCTGATCTGGCTGAAGGACTAAGATGTCTAGATCTAAGTACATGGATATGATCTCTCCATATTTGGATAAATTGCTCAAAATCAAACTGATCTCAATGGACGGTCCAGATTGATCAGATTTTAACCTTTGATTGAATTGCCTTCGATCTTGATGAATGGTTCAAATTGATCCAGCTTAAAATGCCCTTTGTGACCCTAGATGAAGTCATATTTGATCCAACTTGAGTCTAGTCAATTGACTCATCTTGATCTCCTACAAACAAGAGATAAAATTTGCATATAAGTCCAAATTTTAGGAGAATTTATAATAAGGTCCAAAAATCTTCAACTCATAAAATATGCAAATAATCGATAATTAATCACTCGAAAGAATAAAAACAATGAGATTAAGGACCAAAATAATACGATAAAATGGTAGTTATCAATCCCACCTGGGCAACTCATCGCCAAGCACTGCTTCACCCGATCTTTGCATCTCGCCCGAGCATTGTTTCTCTGTCGCGATTATTTCCTCTGTGCATCAAGCACCTAAAGTGCTCGGTCGACATGGAGAGATCCACTCGACAGAGTTTTCTCACTCGGGAGCACCGAGACCCACTCGGTGACATCGTGTTCCACTCGGCAATGTTGTGCTTCTCACTCGACAATGCCGCTCGACACTGTTCATCATCTTCTCCATAATGGTAGTGAGAAACTAACGAACATAAAATAAAATTCATGTTGCACAACATCGTATGAGTATGCAGACGAGAACTGTGTTCCGCAGTCTTAGAATTGACATTCATTCCTGAGAATTAACTTAGGAAATTGTTGAATGGGAAATCGATGGTTTCACATTCAACTTGGCTCTGATACCAATGTAAACTACATGTAATTGAAATATACTAGTGGAATTGTAAATTGTATACCTCAAATGTAGAATGAATCCGAAAGTTACAGAACTGCCAAAACTCGCAGTCAGGATGATAATCACAACGAATTATCACAATAATTTTACAACGTCACAACCCTTAGTCCAGTGATTGTGACGATACTCTTGTTCTTCTCAATAAGAGACGAGAGATTTCTATTCTCTTAACTGTACTTTGCACTTCACTGCATGCACAACACTCACACAAAAAAATTCTCCTTTCTGCCCTTCACTCGTGCACTCTTCCTCTTCTTGCATCCATCTTTTTACTCACGTAGCAAATTTTCTTTTATATAGAAAGTGAAGGTTACTCATTATCCATGTCTCATGTCCCAATGTGAATATAACTAATAATTTTTTATTCATTAAATCATAAGTCGCTATCATACCTGTTGTGAATGCTACTTTGATTTTTAAATCTCTCATTAATAAAATAATCATCACCACTTTGATTACCAAGATCAACTTTGAATAAATAACAATAAAGACAAAGGGTTGGGTCTTTTGAAATGTTGTACTCTAGTCAATTAGGATGATCACTGAACTATATGGCTAAAAAAATTCATTTCTCCTTTGGATTAGAACACTAAGAAAATTCATAATTTTTAGTCTAAAATGAACCTTTTTGCAAATAGTAATGATGAACAATCTCGCTTGCATTTACATTATACTCGAAGATGTTTTTTTTTAGCTCAGGATCACTAAGATACTCATTCTAGTTAGCATCAGAAGATGATAAAGGAGGCAGAGGAGGAGGTGGTTGAGAGGGAGATGCCTTTTAAAATAGGTTCATCTCCCATCTTATTAAAATACATTAACATTGCTATTTCACCAATTTATCATTAATATAATATTTTAGAAACATACTCACCTAATTTAATGACTATATTTTTTCAAATGAAATTTCTTAACAGTCACAGACTTTGCATTTTACTTCACAATTAAAATCTTTTTTATCATGCTTGATAGAATCAGATAGATAAATTAAGGAATTATACAGTCTCTATTACTAAGGAGAGGAAAAAACCAAAAGAACCGGACTAAAACAAACTTTCAAATAAATACAAAGATATTAATAATTTACCAATTATTCTCTATCGCAAGATTATATCTTTTAATGAAATTGACATAGACCGTACAACCACTAAAAAAAAAGAAATTACGAAGAAATTTATGATGAATTTTTAATATAAATTCGTTGAAAAAAAATTGCGATGAAATTTACAATGAAAATATTTTCGTTCCAAATAAGTCGTTGCAAAATTTTGCAACGACCAATATAAATTTGTCATAAATTTTGGGACGAACAAATATTTTGTCGCAAAAATTATTGTCAATTAGCGACTAATTTTCCAACCAAATTAATTTTCATCATAAAAATCTGCAAAGAAAAATATTTTTGTTGCAAAAATTTGATTAAAAAAATAAAATTCATCCTAAAAATATGCGACAAATTCATTTTTCGCCAATACTGTATCGGTTACACTTTGAAATTGTATTTTCTACTCTTTAGATTTACGTGATTGGACAGAATTGAAATAGCTGGTAATATTGCTAATCCCAATTGCATTTCTATGGTCGGAGAGAATTGAAATCGCTGGTAAAATTGCTCAAACTACTACCCAATAAAATGCTCTTTTCCATTCATTTCAGTTGAAAATTTGCAATGCATAACAAAGATGCAGATTTGATTGTCAGATTCTGCTATTTCAAAAAAAATCCTACACATGTTTAACAAAGTGTTGGATCAGAGTGTTTATGCAAGAGTGAATATGTTCCAGAAGGGCATGGAGAGGTGATGAAGCATAGATCAAACAACCTTGTGCATCTTTGACCCACTATTTCTTTCTAGCTTCAAAATAAACTTTGATATATAAGGAGAAACTTAATAAGTGTCCATGCAAGATGACGAATTTGCTTCGAGTTGTATTTTCGAACACCACTAACTGCCCTTTCAATTGCAGTTGTCTAGGACCAAAAGTAGATCAATTCAGCAAAAGCTCAAGCTGTATGTAGCTTTAGGATTAAGGAAACCATGCATCACTAAAGCAACGATCAAGAAAATCTAAGAATAATACTTGTATTCCTCATCATAAGTATGGCAGAAAGCTCCATCAGCTGCAACCTCCTCAAGGATTCAAACAACACATTATCAGACTGCACAAATGAGAAAAACAGATCCAGTAAAATGACAAGTTACTTCATCGAGTAGCAAAGATTTTTGATAAGATGCAATAACAATTCTGAAAACTAGTTAGACAATGTATTGAACATTATACGTGCAACACCGAAGGCATCCAGGAAATGGAGGTTCCGAAGGAAGACAGAGGCACATCCCCCTCATCTTGATAATTGACAAGAATCTTCTTTATCCTCAAGACCTCTGTGACTCTCGTTGGCCTCTTCGATTTGCTCCGTGGGCGCCTCTGCATTGTCGTATCTGTAATTATTCATGATCCTGTTCAGGTCCTCGGGCCCATCGTCGTCGTTGTCATTGCTTTGTTTTCCCACATCATCCCTCTTTACACTGTCGTTGCCTTCCTCCCCGTCGGCGGCATCTCCGCACCCGAAGCATCAAGGTAGCAGGGCGGTGAAGAGCTTCTCCGCCAACTGATCCCTTCGGCTCCAGAACTCGTCGAGGTAGTCAGACGGCGCCACCATGACAGCGTGCTCCACCACCTCGAAGATATCGCCCTCAGCGCTGTGGAAGAACTTGCGCCATTAATTGATCGAGCGCAGGGACATCACCCCCCACCGCCTGCCCAGGCCGCCCCTGCCCCCATCGCGCGTCGACCGGATCTACATAGATCTGACGTTGTAATCGCCAGATGTTGAGAGAGAGGGAGGGAGAGAACCACTGGGAAAAGACACAGGGATGTTGGTGAGATTTGAGTGCCACCGGTATTTTAATTGGAATATTATAATTAAAAATAAATTCGTCGTAAATTTTTCTAAGAAATTGAAACTCATCGTAGCCACGGGAAAAAGATAGAGGGTTGCGAGCGAAATTTTAGCACGGTTGGAATTTTAATTGGAATTTTATAATGAAAATTAAATTCGTCGTAAATTTTATGATAAAAATAAAATTCATCACAAATTTTGTAAAATTCGTAGTAAATTTTACGACGAAACTGAAATTCAACATAAAATTTTGAGTCGAAAATGAAATTCATCGCAAATTTACCATGATTTTATTTCGTCACAAAATTTTTTGTCATAATTCCTATTTTGTTACAAAGTTTACAACGAATCTCACTTTTGTTTCTAAATTTGGGTCAAAAATGAAATTTGTCATTGTTTTGTCATGAATTTTTTCAAAAAAATTTATTTGTTACAAATTTTACGATGAAATATATTTTTCTTATAAAATTTATTGTTGATTGACAATAATTTATTTTTTGTCATTAATTTTGTTATAAATTTGTAACGAAAATAATTTGTCACTAAATTTACTTTTTTTTTTAATGATCTCGGATCATTATTGGGGGAAAAATTTATTTTGTTGAAACAAAAAATTTATTCAGTGCATCCCTATCCCGAAAATCAATTCCAGGAGCATAAAGGAAATAAGAATTCAAGACCGCGTGACATATTATTTTAGCATATTTAAATTTTATTCGAATCAAAACCGACAAAAAAATAGAGAAAGATAATAGGTTGGAAGAACAATGAGTAGTCACACTAAAAAAAATAGAGAAAGGCTAGGTTGGAAGAAGCAAGACTTCGATGAGCATATGCCTTGAAAAAACTTCACTCAATTCCATCAATTGTTCTCTTTCTTTCCGATGCTTCGTTGCTTTACGCCTTTACCATTTCACCTAGCCTAGCGACGTCTTTGACTTCGACGAGCAAGTAAAGACAGTGCTACTCTTAAGGTGCGTTTCCTTCGAATAATTATACATAATCTTAGTTATGTGATTACCAAGGAATAAAATATAACTTTGAAATAAATTATAACCTTAGATAAAAATCTTATTTGGTTAGAGATTTTAATATATAACTTAGTTTAACATTTTACTAAATTATAATCGGCGACAATGGCGGCATACGACGATGAGCGACCGACGATGAGCGGGTGGCGCCGCGGCGCATACGGCGACGGTGCGGCGGATGGTCCGGCAAATGACGGCGACGGGCGACGACACGACAAGGAACTGACGACGGCATGGGTCGAGGAGGCGGCGAGGCGATCGGCGAGGCGACGGGCGACGGGCGACGGCGACGAGGGCGGCGGCGGCACGACGGAGACGACGGCGACGGACGGCCACGGCGACGGGCGACGGCAGCATGGCGGAGGCGGCGGCGACGGCGAGCGGCGACGGCAGCGGCGGCGACGAGCGGCGGCCGACGACGGCGACGGCGATCATGGCGGTGGCGACGAGAGCAGCAAGGCGGCGACGACGGCCAAAGACAGGCGACGATCGACGACGGACGACAAATTGATTAAAAAAAGTTTCCTTAACCCTGGGAATCAACAAAAACCTTGGTTCTCTAAGGTTTTCCAATTCCCCCTAAAAAGATTTTTGTTCATAACTAGGTAATGAACAATTACCAGGTAATTATTTATAATCTAAACCAAACAAGGTTTTTGTTGATAACCTAGGGTGCGTTTGGTTGGGGGTTTTTGTTGATAACCTTGTTAGGTTATCAACAAAAACTTTGTTTGGTTTAGGTTATAAATAATTACCTGGTAATTGATCATTACCAAGTTATGAACAAAAACCTTTAGAATCAAAACCAGAGAACCAAGGTTTTTGCTGATTCGGTTAGAAACTTTTTCCAATATTACCCCAAGCAATATATTAAATGACAATTTGTCAAACTCCGCCGCCGCGCCGCCGCCGCTTGCCGCCGCCGCTGCCGCCGCCGCCGCTGCCGCCGCTGGCCGCCGCCGCTTCGCTGCTTGCCGCCGCTGCAGCTGCCGCTGCTTATCGGCTTGCTGCCGGCCGTTGCCGACGCCTCTCGCCATCGCTGCCGCCGCTCGCGTCGCTGCCGCTCGCTTATCGCCGCTGCCGCTTGCCGCCGATCACTGCCGCTTCGTCGCTGCGCCGCTTCGCCGCTGCCGCCACGCCAATCGACCGCATCCGCATTGGCCGCCGCTTGGTCGACCGATCACTGCTATCGTCATTAATATTTCTGTCGTTGTTGTCGAATTGATTGAGTAAAGACAAAGGATAATTCAGTAAAATGTTAAACTAAGTTATATATTAAAACCTCCAACCAAATAAGATTTTTATCTAAGGTTATACTTTATTCCAAAGTTATGTTTTATTCTCTGATAATCACGTAACTAAGGATATATAATCACATAACCAAGAGCTTTGTTAGGGAGATGGAATATAATCAAGGAGGAAAATATTTTTTACTTATAATAGAAGTGAAAGTTCAAGAGTTGACGAGCAATGACATAGTGAAAGAAGAAGCAGTCCCAGATTTAGTCGAGAAGCCATTCAGCGAGGCAAAGCAAAAAGAGATGAGCGACAGTGACATTGAAAAGTTGCTTCGAGAGACTACTTTGGTGGAGTCCGCAAGTGCATATTTGCTTTGGTTTAACTGTTGCTGCAATGGTTTGTATGACTGCAAGTATGATCCTACGTTTCAAGATCTCAAACGCTACTAGATCATATAGGATCGTTTTATGTTATGGGATCGCATTAGGATCGTTGGGATTGTTCATAATCGGTGGGATTGTACCGATTCTACGTTTCAACTGATCCTATCAAATTGAAATATTTTTTTTAAACCTTTTTTCTCTTCCGCAGTCTTTGCATCCTCCGCCGCATTCGCCAAAGAAAACAAAGTGGCAGGGGAGGCAGTCACAGTGGAGGCACTCGTTATCTCGGTCGTGGTAATGGAGAACGACGATGAGGAGACGGAGAAGGGGAGGAACTAAGGGAGTTCGACAGCGAGAATTTGCGTTGCCGCTGTCGCTCCTCCTTGAGGAGATTATTGCGTACTCCGGTAGCACTTGGAGTAGAGGTTCATCAATGCGAGGCTCCCAAAGAAGTTGCAGTTGTTGCCGCAAAGACAATGGCCCTATTGCAAATGCTGCTCCTCTACCATCCTCCAAGGAGTATGAGTTATCCCCTTTCGAATCGTTTGATCTACACATATAAAGACAAATTGATATAAAAAAATAAATCGACCACGACACCTTATCCCTCCTCAAAAATAAAATAAATATTCAACTTTGAGATCGATTAACCAATCGATTTCAAATCAAAATAACTAAACTACTTCGAAGAAGATAATGATGAAAATAAAAGAAGTAAAAAGAAAGACAAAGTAAATGGAATAGCAAGAAGTGCATTAATGAACTGATTGAAGACAGTCGATGAAGTTTAGAAGATATAGGGGAAATACTGAAAGAGAATGAAAAAGAGAAACAGTGCTAGCGAAGTTAGCTTTTGAGGCTGAGATTGGAACAAAAAGCCTCCAATTTCTAAAAATTTAATAGGAAAATAAAGTTAAAGAGAAGAAATAGAACTGAGATATAATTTATAATTGTGATATAAATATAATAAATAGAGAAATGATTAGATGGTTAATTAGTGATAGAGTTATTTAAAATGTCTTGATGGGTGTGTTTTAGATTTTTTTTAAATTGAAGTATATAATTTGATTGTCATAATTATTTTTTTTTCATGTCATTTTGTTATATACATATAGATGGTGAATGCAATACTTTTTTAACTCATTCTTTTCTTTGTCTTATGATGTTTCTTTTTCATTTTATTAGTTCCATTTAATCTCAAAGGATAGTTATTTGATGGCTATAATTATTCTTTACTATTTGATATCAAATGTTATATATAGATGCAAAATTATTAATCCAATTATATATAAATGAATTTTTAAATTATTAAATAGGTATAATTATAATAATATTTAACAATGAAATTTTAAAAGGTTTTGATAGGATCATACGATTCTACGATCCAATCTCGATCGATCCGATTCAGCAAGCGTGTGCACACGCGCATGCGCGCGCAATCAAGCGCCGTGCAAATAAGTAGATAAACACCCCCTTTATAAGGGGGTGCGTCCAAAGGAGAGAAAAAGGAGAGACATTAGGGTTTTGACACCGAGAGGCTGTTCCGAGAGCGAGAGATAGAAACTCCAAGGCACAGCTGAGACTTGGCTTGTGGAGGAGGAGGAGCTTTTGCGGTGATCGTTCCTTAGACAGAGAGTCATCTTCTTCCATTACCATTCGAACGCGAGAAGGTTCTGTAAGTTTTTCCTTTTCCAGTTTTTACAGCTTCGTTTTTCTTTTATTTTCGCTTAGATAATCTCAATTAGATGCTAAAACTATCTACAATGGTATCAGAGTGCTTGTTGGAAAGCATCTAATAGAGATTAGAATTTTTTTTTTGCAAAAATAAGTTGTTCATCGTGAAAATCGTGCGAGAAAGAAGATGAACAGTGTAGAGAA
Organism: Wurfbainia villosa; assembly: GCA_025175895.1. NCBI lineage: Eukaryota > Viridiplantae > Streptophyta > Magnoliopsida > Zingiberales > Zingiberaceae > Wurfbainia > Wurfbainia villosa. Next base: position 17,797,411 of record CM046004.1, on the reverse strand, counting down.
CACTATTTCTCTGGCGAGTGAAATACCACTCTGGACAAATCACCCTAGCCATTCTAGAGTGATTTGTCAAGTGGAAAACCACTCTGGATAAACTGGTCGGGCAGTTAGACCGGCTCGAAAATGTACCCGATGCCGAAATATTAATCATGGCTTAAACTACCACGAAGGGCGATTTCACCGCGTCGGCCAGCGGTTTGAGCCGCTGCAGCGATTTTACCGTCGGCGGCAGGTATAGCGTCGGTAGTTTCAACTCGGCGAGGGCGATGACCGCTACTGTGGCGATGAACTACCGACAGGCGATTTGAGCCATGATAAGACTGAGCCCCGACAGATGCGGTTTGAGCACAAGCAAGGCGGTTTACCACCAAGCAGGCGGTTTATCGCCGCTGGGTAGGTTTATCGCTACCGTATGCGGCGGTCACTGCGGCGATTGAACCACCGGCAGGGCGATTTCCCTACAGGTCAAGGCGATTGAACCGCCGACAGGGCGGTTTCCCTGCAGGGCAGGGCAGTATAACCACCGGCAGGGCGATTTCCCTACAAGGTAGGGCGATTTGTCGCCTAGCAGGGCAGTTTACCGCCTGGCAGGGCGGTTTGCTGCCTGCCAGGGCGGTTTGCCGTCTGTCAGGGTAGTTTTTTAATTGGGTCGAATGTAATTGGGCTAATGCATTGGATTTCTAATTGGGCTGTCAATTAGATAGGCCTAATTGGAAATTAAATAATTGGACTTAGGCTTTAATTTGAGATCCAAATTAATTTGGGCATAGGTTCAATTAATTGGATTTCAACGAAAGCTAGGTGCCCAATTAGGTGTTAAGTGCTCTAGCATGACCAAATGTAAATTGAACTTGGTTAACTCAACTCTAATTTGGTTCGACTTGATCGTGCTTGACTAAACTGGATTTGTCCATATTGGCGTTGGTTAGCATGATTTGACATTGGTTGAATCAGTTGTGGCTGAGTCAATCGTGGTCAAATTTAGATCGGGCTAAGTTAAACACAATGCTTAGAAGTCGGTATTGACTGACTTGCTAAAGTTGACTTTGGTCAACTAAACTCATGACCAAATAATCAAGGGATTGTTTGGAACAATTAAGACTTGATATAAACAACTTAGAGATAGACCAAATTAACTAGAGTTGATGCTTAGGAACGATAAGAAAGAATACTATGCATATTGCTTGGGTGTCTGGGGTACTCGGAGCAAATTACATGGTGTTTAGACTATCACAGTCAATATTGAGTCTTCATGGTACTAGTCGACTAAACTTAGATAATAGTCAATTGGTAAAAGTACCAATTGACTGGTCTAAGTAAGTCTGTCGACAATCCTCCATAAAATCAAGGAAATTTGTTCTTGATTTATTTTGATGGATTTATGCCTATATATAAATTGAATTAAGCCAGTATATGTACTGGTTTGTCGGTTTTGTACTGACTTAATTAATATCAATTTTCATATGGCACGGATGATTACCACTATGACAAGACGCGATGTGTTGCGTAATCGGTTGAGAGAGGCTATCCAGGGGATAGAGTATGACTCAGCTCATGGAGTCGGGTGGCACATCGGGAGGCTTGATAAATTGTTCTGGAGATTGGAGATGCAGGAATTTTCGATTCTGGAGAATTACAGAATATGGGCTCTGGTCCGCTCACTGCCACAACACTTGAGTGGCATTGTGCATCAGATCTGGGGGCGCTATGAGGGACCCGTCTCTTATACCCAGTTATGCGCTGAGCTGCTTCACTACGAGGACTGTGAAGTGTATCGTGATGATCCAGAGGATGATTCGGAAGAGGACCCTGATGGAATCTTTCCTTTTGGATCGCTTCAAAGGTGTCCTATGGAAGATTTTGTATCTTGGCATCATCTTAAGAGCATCTCGGCGGGGGATGTCCTAGTTCAGCCCAAGAAGATTGGGCATCTTTGGATTATTATTGCACTAGTGTTTGTCCTAGTGGGAGTAATGATTACATATCTAGTTGTTTATTTTTTTTTCAATTATGAGTAGGAAAAATGTTATATGTAACATTCTTAGTAGAGTTATCTTTGTTATGTGTTGACAATGTACAGCAAGTTTAATTTTATGATATGTTCATTTTATGTTGTTAAGTCTACATGATACATGATATTTTTGCTCTTTGATTTGTTCATATTGAGTACAATTTAAATGATAGGTTCATTTAATAATATCATGTTAAGATATGATGTATATAATGTAATTGATCAAAGTCGATTCGATTGGTATATACAAATGATGAGTGGGAATTGGATTGTCACTTGTGTTGGAAATTTGACGCCGCTAGAGGGGGGGTGAATAGCGTTTAACCGTTCGTAGATGGAATTCGATCGCGTGTTCGTGTCTACAAGTTTCGTTAGCACAGCGGAATATATATATGATAACAATAACGAAACACAATCACAAACACAATAACACGAAGATTTAACGTAGTTCGGAACCACACGGTTCCTACTCCACGGATCGAGCTCTAACGAGCTCTAGTGACGCCAATGCAATTACTAATCAATAAACTCCTTCTCGACAACAAGTCGGAGGCGGAGAAACCTCGTACAAACGTTTACAACAATAAACGAAAGAAATACAAGCAAATACAAAGGAAATGTAAAGAACACTTTACAAAACTAGGGCTTGAGCGCTTTGCTTGTTGGTTGCTTGGATGAGGTTGAAGGGCCCTGAAATGCACCTGCAAATCGCCTTCAAATCGCCTCAAGAAAGCTCCCCAAGAACTGATAATGAAATCCTCCACGAGCTCCTCTTCGACCGTGACGGCCGATTTCGCTATCACCGACCGCCATAAGTCCCGATCGATGCCACCGTTGTCGCGGAGACAACGGCTCAATCCACGCCTCGACAAGTTCCAACGGACTTTGGCGATCGCCAACATTGGCGCGATCGCCGATCGTAAAGACCGTAGTCGATCGGTCACGGCGAGCGCTCGGCTCAACACAGACTAGCGATCGCTGTCGACATCACCGACTACTAATGAGCTGACCGCCAGAGCAATTCCAACTCTTAACCGGCAGTCGAACTTAAGTCGACTCACGGCAGTCGAACCGGCCATATTGCCGTTCGACTGCCAACCTCAAACATGAGGCTTTAACCCAAGTATGGTGCATCCATACTTGCTAGACCACCCTTAGCCTAGACCTAAGCCTTCTAGTCACCTCCATCAACCTCACGCCTCTAGGATCCCTCCAAGTCATCCATGACTTGTTCATCCATCGCGCTAACCTCCAGGTGCTTCCCTCGGCTATGTCATGCTAACGGTGTCTACACCGCCAAGGCATATTGGACTTACGCCGCCAAGACCCCGCTTGGACTTTACGCCGTCAACATCAATCCTCTTGGACTTCCCAAATGCCAAGACTCAAGCTTGGACTTTCCCTTGCCAACCCATATTGGACTTTTCATGCCAAGACTCATGCTTGGACTTCTCATTTGCCAAGACCCATGCTTGGACTTCTCATGCCAAGTACTCAAGACTTGGACTTTCCTAAATGCCAAGTACCCATGACTTGGACTTTCCATGCCAAGTACCCATGACTTGGACTTTCCATGCCAAGTACCCATGACTTGGACTTTACCTTGCCAAGACCCATGCTTGGACTTTCCCATAATCACATGGTCAACCCTGGTCAACCATCAAAGTCAATTATAACCTGGATCGATTGTATAAACAATCTCCCCAACATATTAACCGACATCAATGTCAAACATCAATGTCAAACCACTTTGTCAAACATCAAAACATCACTCGAGTCAAACTCGAGTCTGGTCAATCGTGACCTGGGCCGATTGCACCAACAATCTCCCCCTTTTTGATGTTTGACAAAACAAACCTTGAGTTAGGCCACTAACTCAAATTTCCTTACCAATTATCCCAAATTGGTAATCCCAAATACTCTCCCAAAACTTCTCCCCCTTTTTGACTAATCATCAAAAAGGTTATCTCTCCAAGGAGGTCAATGTCTCATTATCCCAATGAGATCTTACAATCTCCCCCTTGATCCAAAAATACCTAGGATGTCTACCATCTTCCTAGTGATAAGTCCCTTATCACTCAAGAGAGACACTCCTATACTCTCTCCCAATTTCCAAATTGGGTTTTTCAAAATCCCATCAATTTTTTAATTGATGATACTCTCCCAATAACTTCTCCCCCTTTCAAGAAGAGAAACACATTCATCATCCCAAGATAGATAACTCCCTCTAAAGGCTTGCTCCCCCTTGACCATTGCACCAACAATGTCCTTGGGAAGTCCCTAAGCCAATAGAAACTCTAAACCATCAAAATTAAAGTTAAAAGTTCAAACTTGAACTTTCCACACCCTAAATTTGATACTTTGACCTAACACAGCTCCTAATCCATATCCAATGGATTTTCACCCTTTATAATGTTTCCCAAAGCATATCCTAGGGTTAGGAGTGATTAGGAACCTTTTCAATAGCTGAACACGGGCTAAACAAACCTTGTTAACCCGAAATCAGACTTTGACTCGACAAGAATCACGATCACACGATATCAGATCGACACCCGTGTTCGATCGATGATACTGAAATTTCCAAATTTCAGCTATCAGAATCGAGATTTGGAAAAGCATAAGTAATTCTACGTAATTTGAAAAATCATAAAATTTGATACGTATATTACTTATAGTCATTATAATGGGTGAAAAATATTTGAAAATTATTTTACCCATAAAATAGTGAGTTTGATACAAAACTCAAAATCATTGAAATTTTCAATGTTTTGGCCTTATTTTGTATCAACTCTATCAATGGTGATTGCTATCAAAAGATAGACTTCACCAAGGTTTTCTAAATTGATTTTAAAATGATTTCAAAACCATGTCTTGGATCATATTCCTTGGGCTCTATGCACATGACTTGTACACAAGCTTTCCTAATGATCCACTAATCATATAAGATGAGTTTGAGTTCATCTAGATGCAAAAACTATGCACCTTGAACTTAACTCATATCCTAGCATCTCACATGTATCTAGGGTGTATAAATACACATATATGTCAATTGGATGTGAGATGTGGGTTTTGGTTCATTTAAAACTAGGGTTTCATGCATCTTCTAAGGCAACACTACTTGATTCCCTTATAAATGGGACTTCAAGTCATGTCATAGTCCTTAATTCAATTTCAACCAAATTGTCTTAAATGCATGAATGATTATGGCATTAGAAATGATATAAATAAGCATATGCTCATAATCATGATGTCATGGCATAAGATGAAATCTAAAAACACATGACATTTAAAACCTTAATCCTAAAACATGAGCATGACATATAAAATGATTAAAAGTAAGCATGATGTCATGACATGTTATATGGCAAACAAAGCATGACATATAAAATATATAGGTATAATAATACCTAAATTTTAATATTAATTGTCATTTGTTGGGATTAATCATATTTTGTCATATTAACCTAATCTCTCTAGTGTGCCAAAAACCCAAAATGGCACACTAACCTCTAAACCTAAATTGTGTCAATTTAATTGATTTTTCTTAATTTCAAAAGTGCATTGGCACATCCTAAAATCTTTTAGGGTATTGATTTAAATCTATTTCCAAGGTAACCATAACCTTGAAAATATCTTAAAGTGTCACCTTTACCATGGTTGAGTTAACTACCCATCCAATCAAGGTTGGCACACCCTAAACCCATCTTAGCGTGAATCAATCACGCTCTTAGGAACCCAAACCGATTTGAGCTCCTAGGGTTAATTAGATATTCCTTAGGGATAACCTCCCTAGATACCTTCCTAATGACCCTCCTAGGCTTGTTGGCCTTGGTCATTTGGGTCTTACCTAGGTTGACTCTAGGGGTAACTCCCCTTGCAACCTTCTTAGTGGCCACCCTAGGTTTCCTAGAAACCCTAGCCACTAGGCACAACCTTTGGTCAACCTTAGGGATGACTTCCCTATTGACCTTGGTCTTCCTAGACCTAGTTTGTGTTCCATAATCAAATGGAACACTATGGTAAGCCACCTTAGGCTTAGGTTTGTGACCCAAACCTTGCTTGCCCTTGGTTAACTTTTGTCTTTGAGCTCCTAGGTGTTGACTTTGAGTCCTAGACCTTTGACTTTGACTTTTGGACCCTTGATTTTGACCACTAGACCCTTGCATTTGATTTTGCATAATTTTGAGGGTCTTTTCTAATTTCTCAAGTCTTGATCTCAAGGCTTAGTTCTCTAATTCTAGTTGTCCAATTTTAGAATTTTGATTAAGTTTTTGGGCATTACCATTTTCTTTAGGCATATGCCTAGTCCATTTAGGATTGAAACCTAGGTGCTCTTGCACCTTTCTAATTGTCTCCCTAGGTAAAATTGATCTTGAGTTATTTGACCTAGGTTTATCCTTAGGTAAATTGTTTTTAGGGACATTAGTCCCAAATTTCTCCCTATTATCTAAGTAGATATTCTTAGCTCCTAAGCAAAAATACTTGTTCCTATTAGTATGCTTTTCATAAATTGCAAGTGAATTGAAATCCCTAGCATGCTTTTGCTTGTAAATTGAAGAAGGTGCATTATTGAAATATACCTTAGGGTTTGCCTTGGAGGCTCCCCCTACATGTATAGCTCCTTCTTGGGTCTTTTTTCTCCCCCTAGGACATTGACTCCGGTAATGCCCCTTTGAGTTGCACTTAAAGCATATGATATGCTCCTTGCTCTTTTAACTTAGGGCATCGGCATCCTTGACTTTTGGTGTCGGTGGAGCTTTCCTAACCTTCTTTGGGCACTTGCTCTTGTAGTGCCCGACTTCTCTACACTCAAAACATATGATATGATTTTTATTACAAATTGATATGTTTGAGTTACCTATGGTGGATGTGGTGATTGGAGTGGATTCTTCATTCCTCCCGGAGGTTGAGACTTCTTCTTGAATTTGTTCCGGCTCCGGTATGGAAGTTCTCTCTGTTTGGGGGAGAACATTTGGAGAGTGTTTACCAATTTGGGATAATTGGTAAGGGATTTGAGTTAGTGGTCTAACTCAGATGATTTGTTTGGTTTTTGTCAAACATCAAAAAGGGGGAGATTGTTGGTGCAATCGGCCCAGGTCACGATTGACCAGACTCGAGTTTGACTCGAGTGATGTTTTGATGTTTGACAAAGGGATTTGACAAAGTGATTTGGCATTGATGTTTGACATTAATGTCGGTTAATATGTTGGGGAGATTGTTGGAGCAATCGACCCGGGTCATGTTTGACCAGACTCGAGTTTGACTCGAGGGAGACCTTAATGGTTGACTAGGGTTGACCATGTGATTATGGGAAAGTCCAAGCATGGGTCTTGGCAAGGTAAAGTCCAAGTCATGGGTACTTGGCATGGAAAGTCTAAGTGGGACACTTGGCAATTGGGAAAGTCCAAGTCTTGAGTACTTGGCATGAGAAGTCCAAGCATGGGTCTTGGCAAATGAGAAGTCCAAGCATGGGTCTTGGCAAATGGAAAGTCCAAGCATGGGTCTTGGCATTTGGAAAGTCCAAGGGGATTGATATTGGCGGCGTAAAGTCCAAGCGGAGTCTTGGCGGCATAAGTCCAATGTGCCTTGGCGGTGTAGACACCGTTAGCATTACAATAGCCGAGGGAAGCACTTGGAGGCTAGCGCGATGGATGAACAAGTCATGGATGACTTGGAGGGATCCGAGAGGCATGAGGCTGATGGAGGTGGCTAGAAGGCTTAGGTCTAGGCTAAGGGTGGTCTAGCAAGTATGGGGGCACCATACTTGGGTTAAAACCTCATTCTTGAGGTTGGTCGGCCAACGCATTATGGCGGTTCGACTATCGTGAGTCGTGCCACAGCGATCGACTTCTCGTTAATGCTTGATCGTGATGGCTCGCGATCATGCCCGGTCAGTGTCGAGCACGAGCGCTCGTAGCCGATCAAGGCGTTGACTACGGGCGTTGGCAGTCGACTGCCAAGAGTCCCGTTGGAACTTGTCCAACGTGGATTGAGCCGTTGTCTCACGACAACAGTGGCATCAGTCGACTGGGGACTTATGGCAGTCGACTGATAGGCGGAAATCCAGCCCGACGCAGGATAAAAGGGAGCTGTTCATGGAGATTGCGGCATCAGTTCTTTGGGAGCTTACTTGAGGCGATTTGAAGGCGATTTGCAGGTGCATTTCAGGGCCCTTCAACCTCATCCAAGCAACCAACAAGCAAAGCGCTCAAACCCTAGTTTGTAAAGTGTTCTTTACATTTCCTTGTATTTTACTTGTATTTTTGTGTATTACTTGTTGTAATCCATTGTACGAGGTTTCTCCACCTCCGACTTGTTGTCGAGAAGGAGTTTATTGCTTAGTGGTGTGTGATTGGCATCACTAGGGTTCGTTTGAGCCCGATCCGTGGAGTAGGAACCGTGCGGTTCCGAACCACGTTATATCCTTGTGTTCGTGATTGTATCTTTTCGTTATTGCTTTTATTATTTCTATTCCGCTGCGCATAACGAGTTTTGTAGAGACGATCGCGAACGAATTCCATCTACGTACGGTCAACGCTATTCACCCCCCCTCTAGCGACCTCAAATCTCCTACACTCTCCTCCCCCTCAATCCTTGAAGTGGATGCTTCTTCCACCTCTTCTTTCTCCGATCCGGAAGTCGACTCCCTATCAACTTCCGACTCCTCAAGCTCTTTAGATGGGGATGTGCTTGCTTGAGCTTGAGAGGGTGAGCACTCCTCTTCTTCTTCTTCTTCTTCTTCTTGGATTGATGATGGATTTTCATGAAGCTTGGCCAAATCGCTTCATAGCTCCTTGGCATCCACATAGTCACCTAGGCTACACAAGAGGTCATTAGGAATTAAATCAAAAATGAATTTGATTACCTTCTTGTTTTTCTCGAAGGCTTGGAATTGATCTTCACTCCACTTCTTCTTCTTGAGAAACCCTCCCTTTGGTCCCTTAGGATATTCAAATCCTTCCATCAATGCGGACCACTCCTCAAGGTCTCTCATCATCAAAAAATCTTCAATTCTCGCCTTCCAAGAATTGAAACCTTCTCGTCCATAGAAGGAATAGGGAATTGGGGTGTTGATGTCCCATCCCAATGGTTCTTCCATCTTCACCCTCTAGCCTCTTTGTCTTAGCTCCCGGCGGTTAGTCCGTAGAAGAGCCCCGGGCTCTGATACCACTTGTTGGAAATTTGACGCCGCTAGAGGGGGGGTGAATAGCGTTTAACCGTTCGTAGATGGAATTCGATCGCGTGTTCGTGTCTACAAGTTTCGTTAGCACAGCGGAATATATATATGATAACAATAATGAAACACAATCACAAACACAATAACACGAAGATTTAACGTGGTTCGGAACCACCTGGTTCCTACTCCACGGATCGAGCTCTAACGAGCTCTAGTGACGTCAATGCAATCACTAATCAATAAACTCCTTCTCGACAACAAGTCGGAGGCGGAGAAACCTCGTACAAACATTTACAACAATAAACGAAAGAAATACAAGCAAATACAAAGGAAATGTAAAGAACACTTTACAAAACTAGAGTTTGAGCGCTTTGCTTGTTGGTTGCTTGGATGAGGTTGAAGGGCCCTGAAATGCACCTGCAAATCGCCTTCAAATCGCCTCAAGAAAGCTCCCCAAGAACTGATAATGAAATCCTCCACGAGCTCCTCTTTTTGACGATCGGCCGATTTTCTATCACCGACCGCCATAAGTCCTCGCCGATGATGCCATCGCTATCGTGAGACAACGGCTCAATCCACGTCGGACAAGTTCCAACGGGACTCTTAGCGATCGCTAACATTGGCGCCGATCGCACTCGTAGTCGACTGGCCAGTCGGCTACGGAGCGTTCTGTGCTCGACACAGAACTAGCAGTCGACTGCCGTCGACATCAGTCGACTGCTCCAATGAGCAGTCGACTGCCAGAGCAATTCCAGCTCTTAACCGGCAGTCGAACTTAAGTCAACTCATGGTAGTCGAACCGGCAATATTGCCAGTCGACTGCCAACCTCAAACATGAGGCTTTAACCCAAGTATGGTGCCTCCATACTTGCTAGACCACCCTTAGCCTAGACCTAAGCCTTCTAGTCACCTCCATCAGCCTCACGCCTCTAGGATCCCTCCAAGTCATCCATGACTTGTTCATCCATCGCGCTAGCCTCCAGGTGCTTCCCTCGGCTATGTCATGCTAACGGTGTCTACACCGCCAAGGCATATTGGACTTACGCCGCCAAGACCCCGCTTGGACTTTACGCCGCCAACATCAATCCCCTTGGACTTCCCAAATGCCAAGACTCAAGCTTGGACTTTCCCTTGCCAACCCATGTTGGACTTTCCATGCCAAGACCCATGCTTGGACTTCTCATGCCAAGTACTCAAGACTTGGACTTTCCCAAATGCCAAGTACCTGTTGGGGATTTGACGCCGCTAGAGGGGGGGTGAATAGCGATGTGCCCGTAGGAAGATGGAATTCGTTCGCGATCGTCTCTACAAAACTCGTTATGCGCAGTGGAATAGAAATAATAAAAGCAATAACGAAAAGATACAATCACGAACACAAGAATATAACGTGGTTCGGAACCGAACGGTTCCTACTCCACGGATCGAGCTCTAAAGAGCCCTAGTGATGCACACGCACTCACTAATCACAAATACTCCTTCTCGACACAAGTCGGAGGTGGAGAAACCTCTTACAATAAGATTACAACAATAATCTAAATACAACAAGCAAATATAAGAAGAAATACAACAAGAGAAGTAAAGAACACTTTACAAAACTCTTTATAAGCTTGCTTGTTGATTGCCTTGGACTAGCACTTGAAAGCCCTGATTTGCAACAGAAAATCGCTTCAAAACGTCTAAGAAAATCGGTGCCAAAAACCCTCCCGTCGAGCTCCTTTTATCCTTGCGCGCGACCTGGATTTCCGCCCATCAGTCGACTGCCATAAGTCACAGTCGACTGATGCCACTGTTGTCGTGAGACAACGGCTCGATCCACGCTGGAAAAACTCCAACGGATCTCTTGGCGAATGATCGCCAACATTCGCGCCGATCGCCTAATCGGCCACGGAGCATTCGTGCTCGCGGGTGAACTAGCAATGATCGCCGAGCCGCTGATCGTCAGAGACATCGTCGATCGCTCAATGAGCAATGATCGCGTAACGATTCGGCTCTTAAACGGCAGTCGAACTCAAGTCGACTCACGGCAGTCGAACCGGCCATAATGCCAGTCGACTGCCAACCTCAAGGATAAGGTTTTAATCCAAATATGGTGCCCCTATACTTGCTAGACCACCCTTAGCCTAGACCTAAGCCTTCTAGCCACCTCCATCAGCCTCACGCCTCTCGGATCCCTCCAAGTCATCCATGACTTGTTCATCCATCGCGCTAGCCTCCAGGTGCTTCCCTCGGCTATGTCATGCTAACGGTGTCTACACCGCCAAGGCACATTGGACTTACGCCGCCAAGACTCCGCTTGGACTTTACGCCGCCAGCCATTGGTTTTATGCTGCCAAGACTCCCGCTTGGACTTTACGCTGCCAATATCAAACCCTTGGACTTCTCAAATGCCAAGACTCAAGCTTGGACTTTCCCTTGCCAACCCATGTTGGACTTTCCATGCCAAGACCATGCTTGGACTTTCCTTGCCAACCCATGTTGGACTTTTCATGCCAAGACCATGCTTGGACTTTCCTTGCCAACCCATGTTGGACTTTACATTGTCAAGACCCATGCTTGGACTTTTACATTGCCAAAACCCATGCTTGGACTTTTCATGTGCCAAGTGTCCCACTTGGACTTTTCATGTCAAGTACTCAAGACTTGGACTTTACCAAATGCCAAGTGTTCCACTTGGACTTTCCCATGACAATTACATTGTCATATGTTTTTGTCGAAACATCAAAACATCACTTGAGTCAAACTCGAGTCCTGGTCAATCGTGACCTGGGCCGATTGCACCAACAGTACCCATGACTTGGACTTTCTATGCCAAGTACCCATGACTTGGACTTTACCTTGCCAAGACCCATGCTTGGACTTTCCCATAATCACATGGTCAACCCTGGTCAACCATCAAAGTCAATTATAACCTGGATCGATTGTATAAACAATCTCCCCAACATATTAACCGACATCAATGTCAAACATCAATGTCAAACCACTTTGTCAAACATCAAAACATCACTCGAGTCAAACTCGAGTCTGGTCAATCGTGACCTGGGCCGATTGCAGCAACAACTTGATTTTGTAAACCAAATCGAATTTACATTGAGTCAATTTGTAGATTACATACATAAAATCATACACTGAATAACTAAATAATGTGTTTATTTATGTTATGTTATGGCAACTAAAAACATCATAGCTGAACTCAATAAGGGTGAGAAAATGGGGATAACTACAAAATTTGGCACCTCGAGATACAGTATGTACTTGAGGAACAAGAAATTCTAGAGGCTATAAATCAGGTCATGGTCGAACCTGTAGATGGTCCCACTGTACAAAACAGACAAGATCTTGATGCCTACAAAGCATGGAAGAAGAAAGACTTCATTGCTAAGGGCATCTTGATTAGTTCAATGATAGATGACCTAGTTTTTGAGTATGAGTCATATCCTTCAGCTCATACTGTCTGGGTTGCCCTTAAGGACAAGTACAGTGGAGTCAGTCTGAGCAAGCTTCGACAACTGACGATCAAGTTCGATAGCTACAAGAAGCGCCCGAATGTCACTATGGTTCAACATCTCAGGGAGATGTCGAATATGATTCGAGAGCTTAAAATTGCCGGTCACGAGCTGACAGATGAACAACAAGTTCAGACAGTCATTCGATCCCTTCCAGATTCTTGGGAGATCATGAAGCAAACCCTAACTTACAGCGAGAGTATTAAGACTTTCACTGATGTCTCCCGCCATGTTGAACTAGAGGCGAAGAGAGTAGAATCCGCGAGGATTTCTGGCCAAGCCTATTTGGTTGTCGGTTCTGCTGGATCATCTAGATCCAAAAAAAAGAGATGGTTCAAGAAAGGGGAGGGAAAGAAGAAAAAAGCTGCTACTGTAGGTGGGACAGACCCAATTAAGAAGAAGAAGAACAAGAAGACAGAAAAGAAACCTAAAAGCAAGGTGACTTGCTTTAATTGTGACAAGAATGGTCACTATGCTCGGGAGTGTACCGAGCCAAGAAAGGTAACTTCTAGTCTGTCTTCTGAGCATTTTGTTGCTAATTCTGTGTAGTTGGTTGATTCTTATCCTTTGTGGATTATAGATTCGGGAGCAACCAACCATGTAGCTCGGGAGCGAGTTACATATGTGGAGTACCGTCGGGTATCAGCTGGCAACAAATGGATATATGTAGGAAACAATGCAAGAATCGAAGTCAAAGGAGTCGGCACTTGCAAACTTAACCTTCGGGGTGGAAGAATATTGTTTCTACATGATGTCTTGTATGCTCCTAAGATTCGGAGGAATCTTATTTCTGTTACTTGTTTTCTTGATCTAGGATATTGTATAAATTTTTACAGTCGGTGTGTTGAACTCAAGATTGACTCAGTGTCCGGTTATGGTTTTTTAACTTATGATTTTATGGTTCTTGATGTGGAACCAAATGACAATTGTGCGATTGATAATTATTTTTCAAATATTGCTCTTACTAGTGATGCAGAAATAACTGATGATATTTGACATGCTAGATTATGATATATAGGACAAGATCGCATGAATCGATTAGCTAAAGAGGGCTTATTGGGCTCTCGAGCTAAGATTAGCTTGTCTATATATGAGCATTGTCTTGCTGGAAAAGCAATTAGGAAACCATTCGGTATGGATATTAGGGCAGAGTCACCGTTGCAATTGATTCATTCGGATATTTACGGTCCAATGAATATGAGGGCTAGACATGGAGCTTCTTATTTCATTACAGGAGCTTCTTATTTCATTATATTTATTGATGATTTCTCTCATTTCAACCATGTGTATTTGATTTCTCACAAATCTGAAACATTGGATTGCTTCATTCATTATATGAACGAAGTTGAGAATCAAACGGAACGTAAGGTTAAGACTTTACACACTAACCGTGGAAGAGAATACTTGTCTGATATGTTCAAGACAGTATGTAATGATAAAGAGATTATTAGACAGCTGACGATCCCTGGAACTCCACAGTAAAATGGGGTTGCTAAGAGAAGAAATAGAACTCTTCTCGAAATGGTTAGGTCTATGATGGCGCAGGCTAATTTGTCGATCTCCTATTGGGAAGATGCATTACTAGCTACAGCCTATATACTTAACAAAGTGCCTTCAAAATCAGTTCCATCTACCCCATATGAACGTTGGACAGGCAGAAAACCAGATTTAGGAAATCTGAGACCTTGGGGGTCGGCTGCCTATGTTCATGACAGTTCTCACAAGTATTAAAAATTATAACCTCGAGGTAAGAAGTGTATCTTTATAAGATATTTTGATACTTCAAAGGTTATGTTTTCATAGGTGAGCAATCAGATGGAATAATCTCTGAATTAGATTCAAGAGATGCTACTTTTCTCGAAACTGAGTTCCCAGCTAGAGGTGAAGTTGATAAGACAGTTCCTCTATTTGAGAAGGAAGAGTCGTTATCAACTGAACATGTGTCTAGTGGGATACCTGGAACTAGGCAACCCAGTGGGAGTATTTTGCCTAGTCACGGGGTGACTTCTCATCAACTCAACTTATGGAAAAGTGTTCGTAAGATCAAACTTAAGAAGAGGTTTGATATTGAGAATGAGGCAATGATGACACTCCCTATTGACGATGAGGAACCTCAGTCAGTAAAGGAAGGTCTGGGCTCTAGAGCTGGAGAAAAGTAGAAAGTTGCAATGGTTGAAGAAATGGAGTCAATGATTAAGAATCATGTTTGGGAGTTAGTCGATCTTCCTCCTGGCCGAAGGGCTATTGGGAATAAATGGATTCTCAAAATAAAAGAAAAGCTGATAGATCGATTAACCGATACAAAGCTCGTCTAGTTGCAAAAGGATTTACCCAAATGGAGGGTATTGACTTTGAGGAGACATTTTCTCCCGTAGTAAAGTTTGTGTCAATCCGAGTCATTTTGGCTTTAGTAGCGTATTATGACTTGGAGTTACATCAAATGGATGTAAAAACTACTTTCCTTAACGGTGAGCTTGATGAGGAAATCTATATGGTTCAACCAGAATGTTTCGTTGCTGAAGGTCAAGAAGATAAAGTATGTAGATTGAAAAAATCTATATATGAGCTAAAGCAAGTAGCAAGACAGTGGAACATAAGATTTAACGAAGTGATTTTATCTTATAGTTTCGAAATGATCAATGAGGATCATTGTGTTTTCCTGAAGAAGAATAAAGAAAACTATGTCATTTTATCATTATATGTTGATGATATGCTGATTGCAGGAAATGACATAGATTTTGTGATAGAAGTCAAAAAGTGGCTTTCATCACAGTTTGACATAGTAGATATGGGAGAAGCTAAATACATCTTAGGAGTAAAGATCATCAGGGATCGATCTAAGAGACTTTTGGGTTTGTCTCAAGAGTTTTATATAAATAAGATGTTACAACACTTCAGCATGTCTAATTGCAACAGTGAATAGACACCTATTGTGAAAGGTACTATTCTAAGCAAGAGTATGAGTCCCAAAACTCCTAATGAAATAGCCGAGATGAATAAAAAAATCATATGTCAGTGTTGTTGGTAGTTTAATGTACACTATGTTATGTACTCGTCCCGATATTAGCTATGTTGTTGGCTTAGTCAGTCGTTTCCAGTCAAACCCAAGACCGAGACACTGGAAGGCAGTGAAAAAGATATTCAGATATCTGAAAGTGACGACAGATTACAGTCTCTATTATCAAAGATCATATATGAGCCTAAAGGGATATTCAGATGCAGATTGGGCTGGGGACCTGGATGATAAAAAATCTACATCATGCTATGCGTTCTTGTTGAATGGTGGCGTTATCTCTTGGAACAGCAAGAAACAGGCCTGTGTGGCCTTATCAACCATGGAAGCTGAATATGTGGCATGTTCATTTGTTGCAC
This sequence comes from Wurfbainia villosa, assembly GCA_025175895.1. NCBI lineage: Eukaryota > Viridiplantae > Streptophyta > Magnoliopsida > Zingiberales > Zingiberaceae > Wurfbainia > Wurfbainia villosa. The sequence goes on along the minus strand of CM046004.1, from coordinate 17,781,351 downwards.
AAGAAACGATGCAGTTAAGGAGGTTCACGAAGCATCCAAGATTCTTGAAAGACATGGGAGTCCGTGATCTCTTTGTCATGATTAAATGCTATAGCTTTTTCCAAGGATCCTAAATATCACAGCAAGGGCAAGCATATTGTTATAAAGTACAATTTTATCAAGGATATTGTTGCTAAGAAGAATGTTATTCTTGAGTATATCCCTACTCGAGCTATGCTTGCAGATCTTTTACTAAGCCAATGACTAGAGAGTCATTTAATGAGCATGTAAAGTCTATGAGACTTCGTAGAATGTAACAGTTTTGTAATGACAATCGGATATTGTAATTTGATTGTTATTTTTTAATGCAAGCCATAATTTATTCAGTTATGTGATGTTACACTCTGATAAGATCTCGGTGAGCATGTTGACAGGTAATGATTGGTCCTCTCACATGGACAATCATCTCTGTTTGTTATGTACGAATAGGGGTAAGACTATTGCTTATAGGATAGCTTTGGAAGCTATATGTATGGGATACATACCTATAAGTTGGGGTTGTCTTGATATGTGTATCAAGATAAGATCATTTAAGAAAAGTGATCGAAGTAAATGTTCCCAACATTTACTATACATGTTTAATGAGCCAGATTAGAATTCATATGTTGAATTCAGGATTAGGCATTTGGAATGTCTGAATCAAGATCTGTACCATATTGAAACATGCGCTCTTTATTGATAAAGAAAATAACATCGTAGCATGTGATTCATACCACGTATACTAAGGCGACAATAAGGGTAGTAGGAGAATGGATCTCTGCTTCTCTACTATGTGAGCCCTTTGAGATTATATGTTAATCTCAGCATTTACCCTTTGTGACTATTTAGGTGTCTGCTTGAAGTTTTAATCAGGATTTGCTACTTTAGCATGTAAACTTATTGACTATGGATGATTCGGTCTATGGAACATGACTAGGAAAACGACTGATTAAAATGAATGGATTCACACTAAAAATGAAGATTAAATATGTTTACATCCTTTGAAAATTATTCACTGGTTGATCCATTTCTGTTATGTATGGAAATGTTCGTAAATATTGAGAATATAGAATATGTTCTTGACTTGATAATCATTATGAGGGATTAGAGATGTTCATATTGATGTAAATAGAGATTATTTAATCTGGGCAAATAGCAAGATATTATATCTAGGAAAACGGTTAAGTACCATTAGGAGAAAGGTTCAGTACCACCTGGAAAATGGCTGGGAGCCACTTGGAGGATGACAATGGATCATCAGGTGAGTGACTACGTGTCATTCAGAGAATTGTTATATACCATTTGTAGAGCGGCTAAGTTAGGCGTAACAATTTTTCTTAGCATTGATCGCTTTATGAGCAGCTATGTAAGGTGTAATAACTTTCATAGCATTGGATTGCTCAGTGTGCTTGCTGTCACACGAGCCATTTTTCTAAGTATGAATTGGTTGTTCTAATGATCTTTGTGACTATTGATCTCTGTTCTATTAGTCTTTTGGGACTATAATATCCGACATGATTCTGGTCTATGTGACTAGATACTTCTATTAGTCATTTGAGACTAATGACTCCAGCTCTATTTAGTCTATGTGACTAAATACCTTTTATTGGTCTATGTGACCATTTTATCTATGTGACATGCTTTGGATGAGTGGGATATATAACTGCTCAGGCGACTACAGCGTGCACACATTGCAAAGCAACGTGTGCAGCGCAGCCAATAAACACCCCCTTTATAAGGGTGGTGCGTCCAAAGGAGAGACATTAGGGTTTTGACGGCAAGAGGTTGTTCGGAGAGCGAGAGATAAAAACTCCAAGGCACGGTCGGGACTTGGCTTGTTGAGGAGGAGGAGCTTTCGCGGTGATCGTTCTTTAGACAGAGAGTCATCTTCTTCCATTACCATTCGGACGCAAGAAGGTTCTGTAAGTTTTTCTTTCTTTTTTCAATTTTTACAGTTTTATTTTTCTTTTATTTTCACTTAGATAATCTCAATTATATGCTAAAACTAGCTACACACCCCCAGATCGATTGTGTGGGCAAACTATGATTGCTACCATTATATTCTAAAACTATATTTGAGACTGATGATATTGAAATTGTGTAACCTAATAAGGGGAACCTTTGATGTTTTGTATACATTCGTAGTGCATGGTTTTTATCACCATACCGGATTACTCGGAAGTCGAACGAATGGGAATTGAAGCTGAAAAAACATCATATATTTTTTGTTTCCTAAAGAATTTTTTTAATGTAAGATTGGGTGGCTTATTTTTGTGGAGGGCCACATATCCATTTTTAACAAAGGAAATTATTTTTTTAACAAAAGAGTAGATCGACTCCGCTGGGGATCGAACCCAGAATCTCTGGTTCCGTAGACCAGCGCCTTATCCATTGGGCCACGGAGTCAAGACACGATATGATTGATATATTAAAATTTATTTTATTAATAACTATTATGAATAGATATATATTATTGACTTTATATAAAAGTAAAAGTCAATTAATATTTATTAGTATAATTGTATAAAATAATATTTTGAGGTAGAAATGGATGTGAATTGAAAACAAAAGTAAAAGCCAATTAATATTTATTAGTATAAAATAATATTTTGAGGTAGAAACGGATGTGACCTTTCATTTTAATATTTCTTAAAATGCATTTTTATGCTTATTTTTTGTTAAAAGATGCCCTAGACTCCTAAGGTTATTCATTCCTTTTAATTTCGTAAATTAATTTTAAATGCATCTTGCATTATGGAAATTATAAAAATATGTTACATTTATCTTTAATCCTCTTAAAAGTATCAATTTTATTCTATTTTCGATTTGAAACTACAAAATCATTAAAACCAACAGTTAACTTTTTTTAAATGGACATATACATGATAAATTGACATATTAAGTATTATGATTTTTTTTTCGTTAATCAACGTAATGTTCAAATTAAAGTAATCTACAGTAGAAATCACACAGAGTAATTAATTTGTAATTGATTTTAGAAATAAATATTTATATTTTGTTTAAATTTTATACTGAACTAAATTAAAAAATTATTTCAAATCGAAGCTGGGGCTATTCGGACTTTTCAACAAACCGAGAGTGCTAGGCGCTATTTGATAGTGTCATTAGCAGACTACAATCGACCGTTACAAGCAACAATGGTAATCGCCTTTTCACAACATTTAGTACTTCGTTTACAGTCATCCATCAGGTTTGAGTCTAACTTGTCTACCTAATCAACCAGGCCAAAAACTCATCCGGAAATAATCTTAATCCAACAGGTAGGAACCTACGCGGCAGGCATCAGTCACCTCCACTGTTCGACATCTCCGTTATCATGAAGGAATTAAGGATGGAATACTAACCAAGCAGAACAATGACAATATTTGATGATAACGCCGAAAACCCAGATGTAGTGATTCGATGCTTTGAGCATAAGCATTGAAATTGAACACAGTTTCGTGAAAGGGGGGGTGACAATAAGAAAGCATTAGGGAATGCCAAAGCACCTATGTGTCGCTCCCTAAGCCAAGGATGCACTGGGCAAGATGGGTCAGATATGGTTCTGCTTGAGAGCTGCTGCTGAGGATGGGGGCTAGACTCTGCAGCTCTTCGTTGAAGTCCTTTTCAAATTTCCTGTGAAAAAGAACCCAAATTACAGGTGATGTCGCATAACAAAAATAATCCAATGCATGAGGTTCATACATGATCGAATCACATATCAAATTATTTTCAGCTGCAGATTTTAATTGCTTATATTGATTTCTCAATCTTCGGTGTTTAGATCTTCCTGGTCCAACCGAAGCTGTTGCAACATCTTCAGCGGCTTCTATAGAGTAGATTGATGGTACTAGCAGCTGAATAGCAGCAGCATACTGAAGGCATATTGATTTTAACTTCTCAATTTTCTGCAGGTAAAACAAAAATACTGATATTAGTACAAAAAATTAGGACCTTCACTAGCTAAGTTTCAGAACATCTGCTTTGTCATTCAAAGGAAACAATTTTCAACATCATAAACAGATAAAACATTTGAAATTTTTATTCTTATAAAAAAAATCGTCTGCTGAAAGCCCAGAAAATCAGAGATGCTTGGTGCATTCTACTGACCTTATCTATTAAATTCTATACGCTAGAAATAGGGTTACCTTAAAAACCTTAGGTAGAAGCAGTAAACATTCTTTCAGACACTTCCTGAGAAAATAGTCATGGAACTGAATTACCTGCATACATCAATCGATTGTAAGGACATGCTAATAAGCTTGCTAACATGTCATCACTCAAGTACTTCGGGAGTTAGAATTCATAAAACCTCATCCACACTCTTTGCAGTTTGCAGCCTATCATGCATCGAATGCCAGTTTGGCTCGAGGACCTGGGAAGAATATACCATTAGGAGTCGAGTTTCAATTAGAGCCGGAAGGTACACACATTGAATTATATCCCAGATCAGTTATATATTCCGTTATTGATCACTATGTAAGACTATAGACTAGAATATAGATCAAACAAATGAAGAAATCACCTCAAAAGTTAGATAATGCAAAAGGCTATTGATGAATTTAAGCATGCTTCGGCAAAGAATTGAAGATCTGAGAATGGGCTTTCCAAGAATGTGAATGGCACGAAATCCCTGAATGATTTTAACAAGTTATTGAATACAGGTAGGAGAAAATCATTCAGAGCAATCATTCTGAAGAAATAATGACGTCCATACCTGATGTACTTGCCATGCCATGCAAAGCTGACGATTTACATGTTTGCAGTGGAATAGGAGACGGAATATCAACTGGTATTTTGTCAAAGCTTTTCTGGGAATAATCAATGACAAGGGCCATGGAACCTGAAACAGTCAAAGCATCATGTCCAATAGTGTTCTTAAATATAAGAGAACATGAGGAGATGTGAATGAAACCTTGTATCCAAGGCAAAATGTCTCCACACCAGTAATATTTAACAGCTCAGATTGTATATCAGTATCCAAAGAAGGTTTATTATCCTCGATAGATTCAGTGGAATCCAAATCTGTAAGTGTATTTAGTCTTTTGAGCAATGGAACTCTTTCCTGCTTGGCAAAGGATATGCGTTTATAAACAAAACTTCATCAGGTTCAGGAAGTACATGCCACAACATGAACTCTAGCAATTACCATGCAACATGTCAACTCTTCATGACAAGGATCTGAAGCAGCAGCAGTTGATCGCAAAGCAAGATCGAGAAGTGACTGTTGGACCAATGGCAAAAACGTTACTCTGATGTGGAGTTTCAATACTATGTAAGATTCTTGGTGACAAATAAAAGCAAGAAAGATACCTGTAACTTCTCAACAGAAATTTCATCAGGTCTTTTAGCAAGCTCATCACGAGAAATATCCATAAAATGAACCAAATAATCACCCTACAGTACATAGCCACTTTTGTAAATTTACCAAAGCAGTCACTAATAAGGAAAGGGCACATACATTGAAACAAGAATATGAGGCATACAGTTTCATCATTGCACAAAACCAGTAAGATTAACTTTCCTGAAAAATCCTCTCAAATGCACCACAGAATACAATACTCCCAACCTCCTAAAATATCTAAACTGAAACCCCAAAATAACAATCCCACCAAACTCAATCTCAACTTCAGCATCTACCAACAAACTGCTTAATTCAAGATCTTCCTAAGAGACCATGCATACCTATCTTATAAATTTATGCAATAGAATGCAAGTATTTTAGTTCTCATATCATGTACGTCCAAACATCAAACTGTCGTAATATATACTACACAAGTTAATGATATCGGTGACATCTTCATACAGACTTGCACCTCAAATTCAAACACATTGTTCCAACAAAATCAGAACAAAGTTTATACAGCCTAATAAAGTATAAAACTATACATTGAATAAGAATAGTGGATAAAAGTAGTTAACTAAAATAATATAACCTTTTCAATAAATACATGCATCTGGATTAGCATACTACAAGTACAACCTATAGAGCTTCAATTGAGAAGTAAAAAAGAGCCAATGTTTGTGCAGCAGAGACTCTTACTGTTATCATACTTTATCAATATTCAATAAACTATAAGCACCTACACTCAACCTAGCAATATTAAAATATACACAAATAGATATTGGCTACTCTAGAACACCATCTATCAGAGATTACGACATTACATGGTGTCATGATTTGTCAGAGTAATCATTCAAAATTTAACTTGCCAATGTCACAAATGCAATTCAGTGAAGCATCTGCATCAAACAAATATCAATGTCTAAAAAATGACGAAACACAAACATGGTAGATCAACAAAATTCGTTTTATGAATAAAGCACATTAATAACTTAAAGCTATAAATAATTGGAAGTTGATAAGCACCTGACCACCCAAGAAACCTTACTGGAAATGTATTAAATACTATTAAGTTACCTGATCAAGAAGAAGGTAACGCTTCAAAGCCCGCAGTTTTCCCACAAGGTCATACTGCAGAATGAAAGGATATACTTTAGAAATGAAGAAAGAAAGAAAAAAAAAAGGAAAGAAAATATAGCCAATAAAAGAAAGTGTAGATTACAGTTTACCTTATGTCTGATGAGATTCAAAAGCTCACTGCTGGCAAAGTCATAAGCAGTTTTTATGCATTCAAGATAATGATGGTTTGACTCAAAGCTCATTAACTTTGAATTGTCTGATAATGGAACCTGACATACAAAATCTAATCACTTTAGAGGAATTTTACAATTAAAAAATGAAACAAGATTCAAAGTGTTTATTCACTTTAACATGATAAATGCAAAAGAGCAGCACGTGAATGGAATCTACCTGAACATTATGCCCACACTCCCTCATAACATTCAAATATTTTCCTGTTGTCAATATTATCCCAGCAACACTGACAAGGAAACTAGGGATGCCATCTTTAAGGCTATACCGCTGCACCCAATACTTAGCATCATAGTCCTGAGTGAGACTCTCCTAGATAAAATAAGATCCTTTAAAGCAGCACAACTAAAGAAAACATGAAAAATTGTTCTTATATATTGTACCTTCTGCAGCAATTTGTTTTCAGCAATAAAGAATTCACCATAAGGGTCATCAATAACACCCTCATACACCCACCTAGAATTATTTTTGACAATGGTTATGCGAAGACAAATTTTCAGCACAAAATATCAATTGTCTTCATCTTATCAACCCATAAAACAGTTCGTTGAAAGATTAATCACGATTAAATTAAAATGAAATGCTAAGAGAAATACCTTTCCAATATTGCTAGGTATGCTGAGCTTGCCCTTTGGGTCATCTTCTCAAGCAATGACCGGACTGCATTATCACCTGCCATGGCTTTGGCCTAGAAAATATTTAAAACACAAGCAGCAGCACAATTGAAGAATAACCAAGTTACACTTGTTTGAAAGGGAAGTTCATGCAACTATTTGACTCTTCTTGTGAGAATCAATATCAGAAAAGCATCACAAATTTCATCATCCAAACCAAATGGAAATAAAAGTGATTAAATTGTTCTCTAAAAACATTACACAGACATAAACAAATAAGATGTAAAAGTAGTATGAAATGAGACACAAATGTAGTTAATTCCTAAAAAAATGGCCATAAACAAAGAACCTTACATGTTAATAAACCAGAACAAAAAATGAGTGTCACCTATTTGTAGACCCGACTATAAGACTACAATTCAGAGCCAACGGTTTGTGGAAGATTGACCTTTAACTTTAATTGTCCAAGATGATTATGATTCATAGTTCGAAACCATCGATTATGATTCAATTCATGGTTCGATATGATTCGAAATTATTATTTATATTTTATTTTTAAAAATTCATAAATGTGAAAAAAATTAAAAAATAAAATAAAAGTTGTTTATCTATTTACTTGAGTATAAAAGAATTAAAACCATGTTGGTTAATTCTTGCACTATTAAAATCTAAAAATTATATTTTTCATTCATTTTTAATTTTTGTCGAATCATCAAATAATGTTTGAGCTTTTAAAAAATCAATACCAAAATAGAACAAGAAAATATTATACTAAAATCTGAATCATCTCTATTTATATATATCTTTTTGATAAATTTTATATTTAATTTTGTATGTTCTATGATAATCTTCATTATATATATAATTTTATTATTAAATAAATTATATTTCTCAACAAATCTATTATTGATTGTACCATACAATTTAAATAATCTTTATAAACTTAATATTAAATGAATAAAAAAGATAAATAAAACTAATAAATAATCCATTACGAGAATTAAATGAGATTAAATATAAAAACTTAAAAGTGAAATACTCATTAGAAAAGTTAAGACAAATATTAAAAAAATTGATTTAAATAGATTGACATAATAGTCCCATATCGAAAAATTTAAAACAAATGAACCAATTTATATTGAACCACACCTTTAATATCATTAAAATATTACAAATATTATTATATAAAAACTACTGTTTAAAATAATTAAATTAAAATAAATAATATTTTAAAATCATTACCCGGCGGTTCAACCATCGGCGGTTGAAATGGGCTTGACTAGTAATTGGCTTGTCTAAAGACTGGTTAGTTACGGGTTGGGCATGTTGAACCGGGTCAATATGTAACTGACACATTGACCCAGTTCAGGTTCCAAGCTGGGTTTGATTTGGATCCGGCCCAATGGACAAGTCTACCTCTTTGAGTTCGACAATATTTATCCTATATGGGTAATAATGCCTTGCATTTTGATAGACAAACAAATTACTAGGCATAAGAGTCTAGTCTAGGTCTAGAAAAGAGAGGTATTAGCATAACATATATTGAATTAAAGAAGTAACGTTCAGAGTGAAGATTTCAGGCGAATTAACGGAAGCATTTCCAATAAAAATATGATTACATCAAGGATCAGCTCTAAGTCTCTATCTTTTTATACTAATCATGGACGAACTCACTGGACACATTCAAAACACAGTACCGTGATGCATATTATTTACAAATGATATTGTTTTAGTAGATAAGACACGTGAAGAAGTAAATGCTAAATTATAATATTGGCAGAAAACACTAGAAATGAAAGATTTTATACTTAGTCGAGTAAAGACAGAATATATGAAATTTAAGTTTAGCAATATTAGATGTAATAAGACAAGTGTTAAGATAGGAGATGATGAGTTATCTAGAACTAAGGGTTTTAAATATTTAAGATTATTTTTGTAAGATGATGGAAGGATTGAGAGAAATGTCTTATATAGAATACAAGCAGGAAAGTTGAAATAGAGGAGAGCCTCGGGTGTTTTATGTAATCGTAAAGTACTTCTAAAACTTAAAGGGAAGCCCTATAAAATGACGGTTAGACCTGCTATGTTATATGGTGCTGAATATTGGGCTACAACTCAAGCACAATGAGTTGCAGAGATGAGAATGTTAAGGTGGATGTGTGTACATATAAGGATGGACAAAATAAGAAATAAGAATATCAAAGAGAAAGTCAAAATTTCATCTAAAAAAAAAGATAGTCCGGTGCACGAAGCTCCCGCCATATGAGGTCCTGAGAAGGATCCATTGTACACAGTCTTACCTTGCTTTATAAGAGGTTGTTTCCAAGATTCGAACTCGTGACCTTTAGATCACAAGTTAGCTACTTTATCATTGCACCAAGGCTCCTCTTAAGTCAGAATTGTATCTATTAAGGAAAAACTATGAGAAATATATTTAAGGTGGTAAGGACGTGTACTTAGACGACAAGTAAATGCTCCAATTAGACAATATGAAATGATGACAAATACATACATCAAAATGAGAAAAAGGAAGACCAAAAAAGACTTAGTTAGCAACAATAAAATAAGATAAAATTTATTTAAGTATAGCTGATGATATAGTAGGGGATAGAGTCCAATGGCGTAGAAGGATCCATATAGTCAACCCCACCTAGTGAGATAAGGCTTGATTGTTATTATTGTTGTTGATGTAAATTCAACCACCCGTCACAACTCTCAATCAAAAATGTATTATAAATTATCATCAAATAATGTACCAGTACTTTTTTGGACATTTTATGGTTAAAAGAAATATATCCATATATATTTCAGTCTAATACTAGTCTTCTACTAGACCAGCAAAAGCATGGACACACAATTGCATAATTACCACCAAACGTTCTGTACATATTTGCATACAATAAAAGTCGGAAGAAAAGGAAGTTGATTATATCATTTTACCTGGCTTTGCAAGAGGTTAAGAGTTGCAGCACCACAAAAATTGCTGGATGAAGCCTTCTCAACCACAATTGATAAGGCATTAAATGATCCCATCATTGGCTGGAGAGTAAAGCATATCAAAACCATACAGTTATTATGCTTGTCTAAGATGTTGGAGAGTGAAGAAATGTTGGAACAATGAGAACCTGACAAAAGAACCATATTGCTTGAACAGAGAGTCTACCAAGGCGAAATTGATGTTCAAGCTGTGCAACCATTGCTTGGTAATCCTAATATAGTAGCAGGAGAAGAAGTAAAGACAGATGTCAAATATACAAACCAAAGATCATCAAGTGCAAATAGAATACATGCAAAATAAATCTTCACCCTATCCAATAATAATTCTGATGAGGATCAAGATCATGGCTAAACAGTACTTTCTTAATCAGAACTTTCAAGAACTAGAAAACTTAATTATGTTGTTTTTTACATTTAAACTCACATTATAATACACAGTGAAAAGATAGTTGTGTATGCCATTGTCTTGAAGTACCATAGTTCTGCAGGCAATATCCTATTGTTGTCTGAATATAAAACTAATTCAGGGGTATGAAATCTATTTTACAATTTCTAGCAATAGGTTTCTTACACTCTCCACAACCTCTTATGGGCGATGACACCACTAATCCTACTTGACTAACCCCATAGATCATGTTCATGTTTAATTGGGAGCTCTTGAAATCTTAAACAATTTTACTGATGTTATCTTCCATAATCAGAAGACCCTCTATTTCTTCATGGATACCATCCTTCATTGATCTCTCTTTGATAAGGATACCTACATATCAATCTCCACAACCTCGTAATGTAAAATAACAACTTAAGATTATTTACTCCCAGAATACTCAGTATTCTAATCATCATCGAAGAAAAAATCCTATAATGTATTTACAAGCATATTTTTAGATCCATTGCCATTGTTACAAAAGTAGCACTAACAGACAAATTTGTTCCACTTACTGTAAGCTGTTTTGAAGTTCCACTCAGAAACATGCATACCAACAGTGTCATTGAATCTATAGGACCAATCCTAGAATGTTTAAATTTTCTAAGAGAAAATTTGCAAAAATAAGCGATATGCATATGCTGCATCTACAGATAGATAGCATTTGCATATATCTTGGAACCATTAGCTCCTCCAATGTACAGAAACTGCTTTACTGTCAAATAAAACAATATCAAATTCCTTACACGAGCTTAAACTCAGAAGAAACAAGCAGATTACTAGTATAACAGATATTTAAAAATGAAAACAAAAGAATTTCACCTTAAAGATTAAAAGAGCATGCAATTAATTTTCCATGGAGCAGAATGCATTAAGTTTTAATAAAAACAAAAGGATACAACTAATGGCATCAAAATAAGAGTTTCAGAGCACAAAAAGAGGATTAGGAAGCAAGTTTGAATGTATGTGAAAAAAAAAAGAAAGAAGATTTTAGAAGAGAAAAAAATAATATTATTATACCAGAAGGAGGGCTCTTAATGCAGCAGCAAATGCATGGTTAACCAATCCAGATTTGAAATGAGATTTGGACTCAACAAAGTAATTGATCAACACATAATTCTGACACAGAGGGAAAAACCTCTGAGTCAATTCCTGCACCCACACAAGCCAATCAATGCCATGAGATGAGAGTCTATTGAACTGCTAAAGCACAATAAAGTTTGGGATCCAACCTGCAGGGCAAGGTCCATGGAAGGGTCAATTTGGCAGATGACATGGTCTGCCCTTCCTCTCACTCTTTTAATTGAAATGTAGCGCCCATCAATACCAACCAGAGCTGATAGCAGGTCGTCAATTACCAAAAGCTCCTACATTCTCATAAAAATTCCAAGTTTTGTTATTTATCCCAGAGAAAAATATTTAGTTTTCTAGAAATTGAACAACTGAAAACTGAAATAAAGAATTATGAAACATACCTGAACTGAGACTGGGTAGGATCCAATAACATTATCTGAACCACGACTACACACATATATCAAAATTATGAATTTTGAGTACACATTACTCGATTTTAAACTCGAATACGGCCAAAAAAATATAACTTTTTGAGACAAAGTGCCCAACTAATAAGGGAAAGGCCGATCAGTCTGTTATACCCGAATGAATCCATTGATGATTTCACTCCCACAGTCTGCATTGAGCTTCTACTCTCCTGAAACTATTGGAAAATTACGAAACATCACATCCTGTTAGATAATATAAATGGAAAAATGCATAGTGGATAAAATTAGTGTCACATTCAAATGACATGATGGTGGTAAACAGCGCAAAAGAGGATGCTAATCCAGGGCCCGGATTACGCAAACTCAAATGGTTCTTATGAGAACATTACTGTACGTATTGGACCGATCAAAGGATGATATGGTCATGAAAATAAGTTAGAGTTTGCCGCAATATGTCTTGCTTGCTCACTTCTCATACATGTGCAAAATTAGATTACTTATATAATGTTTGTAAGGCCTAAATCCTAAATGCATGGTTCATGCATTAAGACATAAGGTCATATTGATTAAGCATAAAAGCCTAAAGCCCTTGTAAAGCCTATAGCCATGGAGCCCATCATGATTCATGGTTAGTATCACTTCATGCTTTCATGCTCCACATGCTTATGTCACTTCATGCTTTCATGCTCCACATGCTTATGCATGATTTGGGCACGTGGCATGGTCAAGCCACATGGGCATCCATGTGTCGTACATGCTTAAGAGAAGATACCACCACAAGTCATGTGAAGATGGAGGTGGCAAACTCACCATGCATTGGATTCTCTTTATAAGGAGAAGAGCATGAGATGGAATGGACAACAATTTCTTCACCGTGGAAGAAAAGAAAGAAGAGGGTGAGAAAGAAGAGAGAGAGGAAAAGGGAAAGAAAGAGATTTTCTTTTTCCTTAAGGACTCTCTTCATCCGAGGAGAAAGAAAGAGAGTAAATCTCCACCAGTCATTTCTTCATTCTGCCAAATCATCCTTTATTCGGCAGACCCTGTGATAGTGATTAGATATCTGGTCAAGTCGCCACTAACACAACCCGCTAGGTTGTGTTAGTGATTACGTCATTTTATCCTGGGAGACAAACGTCCTACGTCAACTCGTAGCACCGCCGGAAGGGATGAATTTGTTTTAAGGAGACTGCTTCTTCGCAGGACTCGACGTCTTTATTCCTACACGGGTGACGAATACCATCTCAACAGATAAGTCCGAGTTGTGTTCTTGTAATTTTAAATTCAGGCTACACCCTGTATTTCCGACTTGATTGTGGAATAAGAAATTTCCAACAATCTTAAGACAGATCCGTTCTGTTGAGATGACCTCAAATAATGTTGAGATGCAACAGGCTCAACACATAATGGCTCATTCTGCCTCGATTGGAAATATACCAATCAATTATGGGGAAAAGCCAGAAAAGTTCACTAGGTTGAACTTCAAGAGATAGCAGCAGAAGATGTTCTTCTACCTGACCACACTGAATCTGACTCGTGTTTTGACAGAGGAACCTTCCAAATATTTTGAGGGTATAAGTGATGCTCAAACCATCACTGCTGTAGACACATGGAATCCTCAATTGTCTTGCTGATTCGTTGTACATTGTGTATGCTACATAGGATACGACAAAAGATTTATGGGAATCTCTGGACAAGAAATATAAGTCAGAGGATGCTGGAGCCAAGAAGTCTATTGTTGGCAGATTCCTGGATTATAAAATGGTTGATTCTAAGACAGTGATTAACCAAGTTCAGGAACTTCAGGTAATTCTGCACGAGATACACTCAGAAGGTATGATTCTAAATGAAAGCTTCGAAGTAGCAGCAATCATAGAAAAACTACCTCCTGGTTGGAAGGACTTCAAGAATTATCTGAAACATAAGCGAAAGGAAATAACTATGGAAGAACTCGTTATTCGCCTTCGAATTGAAGAAGACAACAAAAGTTCAGAAAGAAAATTGTTCCCTCAGACTACTACGAGCATGGTCAAAGCTTAAAATGGAAGAATTCTAAAGCTTCCAAGGTGCAACCTAAAGGAGGTTGTTTCAAGAAGAAGTTCTTTGGGAAATGTTACAACTGTAACAAGGTTGGTCACAAATTTTCGGATTGTAAGAAGTCGAAGAAGCAGGAAACCAACTTGAACGAGGGATCAGATATGGATATCTGCATAGTAATCTCTGAGGTGAACCTGATGGGTTCCAATTCGCGACAATAGTGGATTGATACTGGCTCCACTAGACATGTATGCTGTAATCAGGAAATGCTCTACAACTTTGAAAAAATCAAAAATGGAGACAAGCTGTTTAGGACGGAGTGAGGGGAGGATAAGAAAAAGAGAGAGAAGAAAAATTTTATCCCGATTGAGAAGAGTAAAAAATTTTATCTTTATTTAAAAAAAAATGAGAGAAGAGGAAGAAAAAATAAGGAAGGATCAATTTAATTTAATTTATTTTTTTACTTCTCTTTCCCTCTCCTTCCTTACACTCCAATGTGAAGTATAAGTTTTCGCTCTCTTCTCCTCTCCTCTCCTTCCTTCCCTTCTCCTCCCTTCTCTTTTTTTCCCTCCCTCCCTTTTCATTATTTACGCTTCCTCATCTCCTTCCAAAATCCAAACAAGTCATAAAATTCCAACAACTGATCCTTCCTCACGACCATCCTGCTATTTCTCAATGGCAGACATCCATTAGACCTCATTGGGCAGACACACCAAAAGCCGTCTTAGCTTAGTCGGCCGAAAGAAGACTCGACTGTGAACATTCTGTCAAGTCATATATATCGTACCACAATCTCAGACTGGAACAAATGGCCAGGGGAGGCGCGAAGTAGCAGGCGCAAAAAAGTGCTCAGCGGAATGCGGAAGCAGCGGCGGAGGAAGCGGAAAGAGGATTAGCGGCGGCGAAGCGTTTCTTGAATCGCCGGTAGAGAGCAGGCCCGGAGACACAGAGTGCCGATGCGATGGCTGAGCCCACAGTAGGCATTTGATGCACGCACCCTAGTGAAATGATTGCGATTTTTGGATAAATAATGCGTAGGGGATTCGTGATCCTAACTGTTGCTCAGTCCAAACTGAGCACGTGATAGATGGTCATTTTCTAAAAAACACCTTTCGTTTCGATATTTCTTAAGATGCATTTTTATAAGGTTAGAAATCCCTTCTCTCTCTAAGCGCATCTCAAACTTCTCCCTTGTCTCGCGATCCCTCTCCCGATCCAGACGGGCACCTGCTGCCGCACGCTCCGCCGCCTGCCAAAGTGGTCCCTGCCTCCCATCTCTTTCCTCTCCCGACGATCCCACTCTTTCTGGTCCATCTCGGCCCTCCGCTCGCTGCCTTACCCGCCGCGTCCATTGCGTCCGCTGTCGCTGCTCCGACGGTACTTTCTCTCCATCAATCTCTCTTCTCGCCCCCTCTCCCTCTCTATTTCGATGCCTTTACCGGGCGGAAGTCAGAACTCACGGCCGATCGGGCACACCTGCATTTACTGACGGTACCTTAATTCTTGGCTGGAAGTATGCTGAGTTTAGTTTTTTTATTTTCCATTAATTTGGATCTTGCATCGAACAATGTCTTCCATTTGGTGGATTGACTTGGGAAGCATGTGTTGGAAATTTCTTATTTCACGATCAAGCCGAAAATACAGGGTGTAGCTCGAATTTAAAATTACAAAAATATAATTCGGACTTATTTGTTGATCGTGTAGGAATGAAGATGTTAAGTCCTGCGAAGAAGCCATCTCTATAAGATAAATTCGTCTCCTCCGACGGTGTTACGAGGTGACGCAAGACATCTGTCTCCTAAGATAAAATAGTGAAATCACTAGCACAATCTAGTACGAGTTGTAGTGGCGACTTGACCAAATATCTGATCACTATCACAGGATCTACTGAACGAAGGATGATTCAACAGAATGAAAGAATGATTAGTGGGGATTTACTCTCTTTCTTTCTCCTCGGATGAAGAGAGTTCTTAAGGAAAAAGAAAATCTCTTTCTTTCCCTTTTCCTCTCTCTCTCTTCTTTCTCACCCTCTTCTTTCTTTTCTTTCACGGTGAAGAAATTGTTGTCCATTCCATCTCATGCCCTTCTCCTTATAAAGAGAATCCAATGCATGGTGAGCTTGCCACCTCCATCTCCACATGACTTGTGGTGACATCTTCTCTTAAGCATGCAAGACACATGGATGCCCATGTGACTTGACCATACCACATGTCCAAATCATGCATAAGCATGTGGAGCATGAAAGCATGAAGTGACACTAACCATGAATCATGATGGGCTTTCCATGATTGACTCCATAGTTATAGGCTTTACAAAGGCTTTAAGCCTTTATGCTTAATCAAGGCTTAGGCCTTAATCAATATGACCTTATGTCTTAATGCTTGAACCATGCATTTAGGATTTAGGCATTACAAATATTATGTAAGTAATCTAATTTTGTACATGTATAAGGAGTAAGCAAGTAAGATATATTGTGGCAAACTCTAACTTATCTTCATGAACATATCATCCTTTGATCGGTCCGATACGTGCAGTAACGTTCTCATAAGAACCATTTGAGTTCGCATAATCTGGGCCTTAGATTAGCACCCTCTTTTGCACTGTTTACCACTATCATGTCATTTGAATGTGGAACTAATTTTATCCACTATGCATTTTTCCATTCATATTATTCAACAATCCCCCACATAAATGGAAATAAAGTATGTGATAGCTTTTTGCAGTTGAGTCATGTATAGGATAGATAGGTGTTACCCTTTGAACCTTCCCTTGTGAAGCTCTGTTTTCTTATTGGTTGATCAGTAGACGAGATGCCTTTGAATTGTTCTATCGTTTGCGTAAGCATTGACATTTCTTCACCCAAGACTCTCCTTGATACAGTTCAAGTCTCATTAGTATATTCGTTCTTGGCCATGAATATGCCTGGTTCTATGAGAAGGTCTAAGAATTATTTCTCCAATTCTCTTCGAAGCGGCCCACTTCTTTCTCACATAAGTGATCTCTTGAAAGTAAGATATTACTTTACTGGGATCATTAAAAGTTGTAGCTTAACCTTCATTTAGGCACTGTTTCATCGGGACCTTGCCCACCGTGATTTCGTAAATTGGTGCAATTAGATTGTCCCTTTGAACCTAGTTCGTGGGATCTCCAATCAGCATAGGTTGGGTTTCTTTTGCACCTATATTGTTCCTCGACATTTTTATCAGGCCTATTCCTCGGGATGAGCTAGCAACTAACTCTCTGTTTAACCCTTTGGTTAATGGATCCGCTAAATTATCCTTTGACTTCACATAGTCAATAGTGATAACTCCCGTAATTGCCGAATGGTATTGTGTCTATGACACATATGTCTAGACTAACCATTATAAAGATGACTTTGTGCTCGACCAATTGTCGATTGACTATCACAATATATGTAAATTGCCGACACTGGTTTTGATCAGCTAGGAACATCTTCTAAGAATTATCGTAGTCATTCAGCTTCTTCACCACTCTTGTCAAGAGCTACAAACTCAAATTTCATTGTGGATTTAGTGATTACAGTTTGCTTAGAAGATTTTTATGAAATGGTTGCACCTTCTAAAGTGAATAAATACCCGCTCGTAGATTTTGAGTCTTTTATATTAGATATCCAATTCGCATCGCTGTATCGTTCGATCACAGTTGGATATTTTGTATAGTGCAGTCCATAATCATGACTATATCTTAAATACTTTAGTATTCTTGTTATTGCTTTCCAGTGTTCAACACCGGGATTACTTGTGTATCTACTTAACTTGCTTACTGCATAGGCTAAGTCTGACCGTGTACAAGTCATCAAATACATTAAAAATCCAATCACCCTAGAGTACTCTATTTGAGAGATACTCTCTCCTCGATTTTTCGATAGGTGTAGAATCATATCTAATGGAGTTCATGCCACTGTAGTATCACTTCTGTTAAATTTCTCAAGAATTTTATCCACATAATGGAATTGACTAAGAACAAGTCCTTCCGTTGTTCTAAGCAATTTAATTCCTAGAATTACATCAGCAAGACTCATATCTTTCATGTCAAATCTTGAGTTTAACATATCTTTAGTCGATTTAATTATCTTATCATTACTCTCAATGATAAGTATATCATCTACGTAGAGACATAAAATGACATAAGCATCTTTGGTGTCTTTCACATATACATTTATCGCATGCATTGATCGTAAATTCACTTTCCTTCGTGACATTATCAAATTTTTTATGCCACTGCTTCGGAGCTTGCTTCAAGCCATATAATGACTTTGCCAATCTATAAATCTTATTTTCTTACCCTGGTGCAAAAAATTTCTCAAGTTCCTCCATGTAGATTTCTTCTTCTAAATCTCCATTTAGAAAAGTCATCTTTACATCCATTTGATGTACTTCCAAATTCCATAAAGCACCAATAGCCAATAATACTCTGATGGAGGTTATTCTCGATATTGGAGAATACGTATCAAAGTAATCAAGGCCTTCATGTTGTCGGTAACCTTTAATTATCAATCGTGCCTTGTATTTATCGATCGTGCTATCTGCTTTTATCTTCTTAAAAATCCACTTGCAACCTAGTGGTTGATTTCCTGGAGGAAGATTCACAAGTTCCCAAGTGTGATTTTGCAAGATTGAATCAATTTTAGATGCAATTGCTTCTTTTCAGTGAGGTCTCTCGAAGTAGCTTACTGCTTCTGAGTAACTTTAGGGTTCACTTTCCAACATGAAAGTGATAAAATCCGTTCCGAAGAATTTTGTCACCCGAGCTCTTTTACTTCGTCTGAGCTCTACCTCAATTGGTTTATCAGTTTCTTCATCTTCTTGTGGTTTTAATGCCCGTTTTGAAGAACTAGCTTCATTTTGGGTATTGTATCGAAACACATATTCAAAAAATGAGACATTTCTCGATTCAAGAATCGAGTTATTGTGTATCTCTGATATATGCGATTAATACACAAGAAACCGATATGCACTGTTATTATTTGCATATCCAATAAATATGCAATCAACAGTCTTTGATCCTATCTTAATCCTTTTTGGATTAGGTACCAAAACTTTGACAAGACCCTCCCACACTCGTAAGTATTTGTAGGAAGGTTGTCTTCCAGTCTATAACTCATAAGGGCTTTTGTCTATTTTCTTTCGGGGTATCTGATTTAAAAGGTAATTTGCTATTAATACAACTTTCCCCCGCATGAACTCTGGTAATCCAGAGCTTAATAGAAGAGCATGCATTATCTCTTTTAAAGTACGATTCTTTTCCTCAATAATACCATTTTGCTGAGGAGAATAAGGAGTGGTTATTAAGTATCTGATCCCATGATCAACACATAACCCAGTAAATGGTGATACATATTCACCACCTCTGTCACTCCGAACCACCTTAATTTTCATATTAAGTTGGTTTTCTAACTTATTATTATAGAGAATAAATTTCTCTATTGCTTCATCTTTACTTTGAAGAAGATACACATAACAATACTTTGTGTGATCATCAACAAAGGTGATGAAGTATTTATTCCCACCACATATCGGTGTGTTTTTCAGGTCACACATATCGGTGTGGATTAGGTCAAGTGTTTCGTTACTTCTCTCAATATGTTAAAAGGATGACCTTATCAATTTTGCTTTAATACATGTCTCGCATTTATGTTTTAGATCAAGTTAGAATATAGGTATACTTTGCATGTTAATTAATCTACGCAGTATATCATAATTAACATGTCCTAGTCTACCATACCATAAAGTGGAAGACTCAAGCATATACACGGAAGAACTTTCATTCTTATTTATCTTAAGCCGAATGACCATTACACTGAGTTTAAACAACCTATCATTTACATAGCCCTTTCCTACAAACATTCCACATTTAGACAGTACAACTCTGTTTGCTTCAAAAACAACACGAAAGCCATATTTACAAAGTAGCGATCCGGATACTAAATTCTTTCGAATCTCCGAAACATATAGTACCTTGTTCAAGGTGAGCTCTTTGCCTGAGGTCATCTTTAGCACCACTTGTCCTTGACCCTTAATCTCCGCAGTTGTTGAATTCCTCATGAACAACTTGTCTCCATTTTTGATTTTTTCAAAGTTGTAGAGCATTTCCTGATTACAGCATACATGTCTAGTGGAGCCAGTATCAATCCACTATTGTCTAGTGTAATGCAGATATCCATATCTGATCCCTCGTTCAAGTTGGTTTCCTGCTTCTTCTTCGACTTCTTACAATCCGAAAATCTGTGACCAACCTTGTTACAGTTGTAACATTTCCCAAAGAACTTCTTGAAACCACCTCCTTTAGGTTGCACCTTGGAAGCTTTAGAATTCTTCCATTTTAAGCTTTGGTCATGCTCGACTTTGTTGGCTTTTATAGTAACCTGAGGGATCAACTTTCTTTCTGAACTTTTGTTGTCTTCTTCAATTCGAAGGCGAATAACGAGTTCTTCCATAGTTATTTCCTTTCGCTTATGTTTCAGATAATTCTTGAAGTCCTTTCAACCAGGAGGTAGTTTTTCTATGATTGCTGCTACTTCGAAGCTTTCATTTAGAATCATACCTTCTGAGTGTATCTCGTGCAGAATTACCTGAAGTTCCTGAACTTGGTTAATCACTATCTTAGAATCAACCATTTTATAATCCAGGAATCTACCAACAATAGACTTATTGGCTCCAGCATCCTCTGACTTATATTTCTTGTCCAGAGATTCCCATAAATCTTTTGTCGTATCCTATGTAGCATACACAATGTACAACGAATCGGCAAGACAATTGAGGATTCCATGTGTCTACAGCAGTGATGGTTTGAGCATCACTTATACCCTCAAAATATTTGGAAGGTTCCTCTGTCAAAACACGAGTCAAATTCAGTGTGGTCAGGTAGAAGAACATCTTCTGCTGCTATCTCTTGAAATTCAACCTAGTGAACTTTTCTGGCTTTTCCCCATAATTGATTGGTATATTTCCAATCGAGGTAGAAGAAGCCATTATGTGTTGAGCCTATTGCATCTCAACATCATTTGAGGTCATCTCAACAGAACGGATCTGTCTTAAGATTGTTGGAAATTTCTTATTCCACAATCAAGTCGGAAATACAGGGTGTAGCCTGAATTTAAAATTACAAGAACACAACTCGGACTTATCTGTTGAGATGGTATTCGTCACCCGTGTAGGAATAAAGACGTCGAGTCCTGCGAAGAAGCAGTCTCCTTAAAACAAATTCATCCCTTCTGGCGGTGCTACGAGTTGACGTAGGACGTTTGTCTCCCAGGATAAAATGACGTAACCACTAACACAACCTAGCACGGGTTGTAGTGGCGACTTGACCAGATATCTAATCACTATCACAGGGTCTGCCGAATAAAGGATGATTTGGCAGAATGAAGAAATGACTGGTGGAGATTTACTCTCTTTCTTTCTCCTCGGATGAAGAGGGTCCTTAAGGAAAAAGAAAATCTCTTTCTTTCCCTTTTCCTCTCTCTCTTCTTTCTCACCCTCTTCTTTCTTTTCTTCCACGGTGAAGAAATTGTTGTTCATTCCATCTCATGCTCTTCTCCTTATAAAGAGAATCCAATGCATGGTGAGTTTGCCACCTCCATCTTCACATGGCTTGTGGTGGTATCTTCTCTTAAGCATGTACGACACATGGATGCCCATGTGGCTTGACCATGCCACATGCCCAAATCATGCATAAGCATGTGGAGCATGAAAGCATGAAGTGACATAAGCATGTGGAGCATGAAAGCATGAAGTGATACTAACCATAAACCATGATGGGCTCCATGGCTATAGGCTTTACAAGGGCTTTAGGCTTTTATGCTTAATCAATATGGCCTTATGTCTTAATGCATGAACCATGCATTTAGGATTTAGGCCTTACAGACATTATATAAGTAATCTAATTTTGCACATGTATGAGAAGTGAGCAAGCAAGACATATTGTGGCAAACTCTAACTTATTTTCATGACCATATCATCCTTTGATCGGTCCGATACGTACAGTAATGTTCTCATAAGAACCATTTGAGTTTGCGTAATCCGGGCCCTGGATTAGCATCCTCTTTTGCGCTGTTTACCACCATCATGAAAGCATGAAGTCGGCAATGCAGCATGCTTGGTCATGTCGGCTCACCCTAAAGCTACCACGACCCCAGTATGGCCTCGGTGGCTTGAGCATGACAACTGTCCCAACTCAACACCAACCACTACTCTCGAGTGGCCGAGTGAGCAGTATGATCGAGTAGCATATAAGCGTAAAGAGCAAGCTACACGATGGGGGTCCCTGCTGTTGGCCACTCCGACAGTCACTACCCATGAGTGGTCGAGTGTCACACACGCAGGACTACGGTACGCAAATCCAACTATCACCATCTATAGTGATAGAGTGCGGCACCACAATGCTCTGCCCTCACACCGGTTACTCCTCCTATGAGTAACCGTGGAGGCAGGATAACTGGCGACACTCTCAACCACAAGGGAGATATCGTCGCCAGCGTGCATGCAAATGACATGAATGCAATGTCTCACATACAGACATCCACTATAGACTCTCTATTCTACAGAGAGTCATACTAACCAGATCGACACACTCTCTATCCTGTAGAGAGTCGTACTCAAACTGATCGTATCAGGCTAGGACCACCGGTCCGTAGCGACACACTAAATACCATTCATCTGACCATTTCCATAATGCATGGTCGGTAGAAACATACAATCTAAGGATACTAGAATTAACCCTAGGTTCAAAACATTATCTACTTACGGATGACCTTTTTGCCCAATTTACAATCAGGTTGTCATCCGGACTTTACTACTTGTACTTAACTTAAACAAATTCCAAGTTATTTACATCATCCATATGTATAACTCCTAATCATGGTAAAATAAACATGATAGCAGCAATGGAGTTAATAGCCAACGGTAAAGTATCAAGCATAAGATAAATAGAACAGGGTCAAGGTAACATGATCATATAAGATGATCATGTATCTAAATCTGTATGCATTAACTACCTGACCAGGTAGGAATTACCCACCTGCTGTATATGCTCGTAGTAATAAAATCCTCACGGCCGCGGACCCGTCTCGTATCCACGTCCTGCAAGTATCATCAATTATCATTCAGTGAAAGCATACAACATATATATATAAATTCACTACTACACCGTTCCTATATTCACGTCCTTCTATCGAATGTGAATTAAAAGTCTCAATCAACCATGGCCGATTCACTATAACCAACCTTCCCATTAGACCCTCAACTGGTACGATTAACATCATAATTAAAACAACCCAATATTGAATAAGATCGAGAACAACCCCATTTATCTAAAAGGATCGCAGAACACACAAAATCACCCCTTTAAAATACTAAGGTTAGACAGTATACCCTAAATTGCATCTAACACCGGCATATACCTTCTACATCAGCCGCAGCCACTGACCCATGTCAACTATTGAATCGAAATTGAATTCCCGGCACACAAGAGGGAAATTTATTTTGCTTACCAACACTTGAAGCTTCACCGGCAGCAAATCCCCCAAAATCGGCAATCCCGTTCACCGGATAACTCACTGCCCTACTTCTTGTTCACCGATTCTGCCCAAACCCAGATTAGGTCACGGCAAATCCACAGAACATCCAAAAATCCCGTCCACTGTAAGAAAAATACAAGCTTTACCTTGCTGTTGTAATTTCCTCCAACAGCCCAAACCCCAAAACCGACAGTCAATTCTCGGAATCCGGCAGTCCTGTTCCCCCGCACCATCGACGCTCCCGGTTTTCTGCCCAAATCGCTAGGTCAAGGTCAGGGAAAGAAACCACCGCAGGAGTTCATCCACAAACGGATCCCCTTAGAGATCGAGGGAAAACTAGGGAACGGACAGCCCTTACCTCGCTCCGACGATGAACGGACAGTAACAATCAGAAATCGCCCGGCTGCCTACCGTCGGGAAGTTGCCAAATCTGAGCTTCCATCCCGTCCCGGGGGTCGTCCAAGCCGACGGCCGCCGCCTGCCGCGAGGGAGAAGACCAGCGGAATCTGAGCGACGGAGCAGAGATCGCGCAACCAGGAAAAGATCTGCTGCTCGGAACCGCTGGAGCGACGGAGCAGAGAGATCGCTTCGCTTCGGGGGAGGAAGAAACGTGCTCCGACCGGTGGAAAAGAAATCGCCGAAGGGAAGGAGTCGCGAGAGGCAAATCCGCGGGGAAGGAAAGGAAAGGCTCGGTGGGGGTTTCGTCGCGAGGTGAAAGCATTAAAAAGGCAGTAACTATCGCGGCTGGGAAACGCTCGCGAGGAATAAAAGTTAGCAGCGCGAAAATGGTTACGTTAATGAAGCGGGTAGGTAAACGGATCCGCGAAAATGGTTCCGTTAATGAAGCGGGTAGGTAAACGGATCGAGTTTCAGATCCGTTAAATTCTTTAACCCCTTCTAAGTCAAGAGGGTTTTAGAAATTTCCATTCGAGTCTAGAAAAATTATTAAAAATTCTTAGAAAATTTCTATAAGGTATTCTCCTAATTACCCAATATTTATTTTATTATTTTTTTTTCCCACCGTATCTTACAAAAACAACATTACAAATAAAAATTACTTTTCAATATTTATGTTAACTTGACTCTGATCATCTTTTGGAGCTGCTCTCAATTTGATTATATTCAATTTCAGACAACTATGAAGATTTATCATATTTCGGACATCATCATTTTCGTTTAATGTTATTGCAATCTTCTCATGTGGTGCTATGTATTGCAATATCGTTAACTCAGGATTAATAGCATCACATTTTCACTTTAGACTCTGAAATATCTCTATTAGAGTTGCACCATTAGGAATTGAAATCAAATAAAGATCATTGACATAACGACAACTTCCAATAAATGAAAAATTAGCATCCCCAGATCCGACTTACATCAATACAATGACCGTAGAATATCTGAAAAATTAAAAAATTTATCATGCTTTCTACAACATCATCTTCAACAAATAAATATTGAACTTAAAAAAATCATAATCAAATTTTTTATATGCTAATCTAACCAATTTAAATGGAATAGGTTGCCATTAAAATTCAAAACATTAGAATTTGAAAGGGAAATGAAATTTTTAGTGACATACCCCATGAAGTTACTATTGGTAAAATTTAGGTATATATACCAATTCACAAATTATATTACATAGGAGTTGAATTTTAAGTAAAATAATTTGGAGCCAAAACAAATACTTATTAACTCACATTAGGTATCATATTTTTATTTCATGAACGTCAAACAAAAGTCACTATTATTAACTTCAAGGTATAATTTCTTTACATTCTCAAAAATCAAATTCGAATATTTTAGACACAAAATCAAATATATATTGACTCAAATTAGATACTCTTTAAATCAATAAAAAGATTTATGTAATTATCATAACAAATTTACTAAAAATTATATGTAATCAAGTATATTTACCTTGTTTAATCTTGTTTGCGCACTTGCTCATTGCTCTCCTTGCTCGCTCTTATTGTATTTGCTTGCTGCGGTGAGTCGCTAATGGTTGAAATAAGAGAGACGCTGATTTTCAAGGGGGTGAGCAAATGGTTTGGTCAAGTGGGGTATGAATCGAGGGTTTAGGGTTACTGTTGGAGGAGGGAAGACAATGACTTGTTGGGAAGAAAATCGATGTTATCACATTTGCCGTCGTAGATTGCTAATGGTCAGGTAGGAGAGTGTCAAGATCAACTGAGAGTTTCCGTTGGGGGAGAGAAGAAGATGGATTGTTAGAAGAAATTGAATCGGTGGGAGAAGATGGGTAATTTTTTTTTAATTAAAACAATGTAATTAATAAGGGTAAAAATAGAATTTCAACCTTACATTGAGTTAAAACTAAGATTTAGATGGTTGTCAGATACCGAATCTTAAAAAAAATTACATAAGAACTGAATTCAAATATAAACATGGGCAGAGGAATTTTAGTCTAATTTACCGTTACATTTATCTTTAATCCTCTAAAAAGTATCAATTTTATTCTATTTCCGATTTGAAACTACAAAAATCATTAAAACCAACAGTTAACTTTTTTCCAAAAAGTTGGGAATCAGTCCAACTAGCTGCCCCCTGCCACCCATCCCAGGGTTGCGACGAGAGGGAGGGTAAATCACAGGGAAGACTATATATCAGGATACGATAGCAAGGCAGAGGGGGGGTCATCTGAACCCAGGGGGGATTTTAGACCCTTCATCCGAAATCAACCCCAATCCGTTTCCAAAGCGACCACCATATCTTACCATCGAGCCATCCCCGTGGGAACAACAGTTAACTTTTTTTAAATGCACATATACATGATAAATTGACATTTCAAAGGGCCATTTAATAGACGAATTTTTTTTTCATTTTTCATTTTTAATTTTTAAGAAAATAAAAAAACATATTTGATTGTCGTTTTCTATCTCCGTTTTTTAAAAAATATTTTCTAAAAAATTAGAAAACACGAAAAAATTATTTTATATTTTCATTTTTATTTTACAAAAATAAAAAAATATTTTTTAGAAAACTAAAAAATATAAAAAAAATTATTTTCTATTTTCTGAAAAAAAAATAGAAAATAAAAAATTCTCTATAAATCAAACGCTCCCTAAGTATTAAGATTTTTTTTTCTTTTTATTTGTTTTTTTCGTTAATCAACGTAATGTTCAAATTAAATTAATCTACAATAGAAATCCCACAGAGGAATTAATTTGTAATTGATTTTAGATAATAAATATTTATATTTTGTTTAAATCTTATACTGAACTAAATTAAAAAATCATTTCAAATCGGAGCTGGGGCGATTCGGACTTTTCAACAAACCGAAAGTGCTAGGCGCTATTTGATAGTGTCATTAGCACACTACAATCGACTGTTACAAGCAACAATGGTAATCGCCTTTTCACAACATTTAGTACTTCGTTTACAGTCATCCATCAGGTTTGAGTCTAACTTGTCTACCTAATCAACCAGGCCAAAAACTCATCCGGAAATAATCTTAATCCAACAGGTAGGAACCTACGCGGCAGGCATCAGTCACCTCCACTGTTCGACATCTCCGTTATCATGAAGGAATTAAGGATGGAATACTAACCAAGCAGAGCAATGACAATATTTGATGATAACCCCGACAACCCAGATGTAGTGATTCGATGCTTTGAGCATAAGCATTGGAATTGAACACAGTTTCGTGAAAGGGGGGGACAATAAGAAAGCATTAGGGAATGCCAAAGCACCTATGTGTCGCTCCCTAAGCCAAGGATGCACTGGGCAAGATGGGTCAGATATGGTTCTGCTTGAGAGCTGCTGCTGAGGATGGGGGCTAGACTCTGCAGCTCTTCGTTGAAGTCCTTTTCAAATTTCCTGTGAAAAAGAACAACCCAAATTACAGGTGATGTCGCATAACAAAAATAATCCAATGCATGAGGTTCATACATGATCGAATCACATATCAAATTATTTTCAGCTGCAGATTTTAATTGCTTATATTGATTTCTCAATCTTCGGTGTTTAGATCTTCCTGGTCCAACCGAAGCTGTTGCAACATCTTCAGCGGCTTCTATAGAGGAGATTGATGGTACTAGCAGCTGAATAGCAGCGGCATACTGAAGGCATATTGATTTTAACTTCTCAATTTTCTGCAGGTAAAACAAAAATACTGATATTAGTACAAAAAATTAGGACCTTCACTAGCTAAGTTTCAGAACATCTGCTTTGTCATTCAAAGGAAACAATTTTCAACATCATAAACAGATAAAACATTTGAAATTTTTATTCTTATAAAAAAAATCGTCTGCTGAAAGCCCAGAAAATCAGAGATGCTTGGTGCATTCTACTGACCTTATCTATTAAATTCTATACGCTAGAAATAGGGTTACCTTAAAAACCTTAGGTAGAAGCAGTAAACATTCTTTCAGACACTTCCTGAGAAAATAGTCATGGAACTGAATTACCTGCATACATCAATCGATTGTAAGGACATGCTAATAAGCTTGCTAACATGTCACTCAAGTACTTCGGGAGTTAGAATTCATAAAACCTCATCCACACTCTTTGCAGTTTGCAGCCTATCATGCATCGAATGCCAGTTTGGCTCGAGGACCTGGGAAGAATATACCATTAGGAGTCGAGTTTCAATTAGAGCCGGAAGGTACACACATTGAATTATATCCCAGATCAGTTATATATTCCGTTATTGATCACTATGTAAGACTATAGACTAGATAATAGATCAAACAAATGAAGAAATCACCTCAAAAGTTAGATAATGCAAAAGGCTATTGATGAATTTAAGCATGCTTCGGCAAAGAATTGAAGATCTGAGAATGGGCTTTCCAAGAATGTGAATGCCCCGAAATCCCTGAATGATTTTAACAAGTTATTGAATACAGGTAGGATAAAATCATTCAGAGCAATCATTCTGAAGAAATAATGACGTCCGTACCTGATGTACTTGCCATGCCATGCAAAGCTGACGATTTACATGTTTGCAGTGGAATAGGAGACGGAATATCAACTGGTATTTTGTTAAAGCTTTTCTGGGAATAATCAATGATAAGGGCCATGGAACCTGAAACAGTCAAAGCATCATGTCCAATAGTGTTCTTAAATATAAGAGAACATGAGGAGATGTGAATGAAACCTTGTATCCAAGGCAAAATGTCTCCACACCAGTAATATTTAACAGCTCAGATTGTATATCAGTATCCAAAGAAGGTTTATTATCCTCGATAGATTCAGTAGAATCCAAATCTGTAAGTGTATTTAGTCTTTTGAGCAATGGAACTCTTTCCTGCTTGGCAAAGGATATGCGTTTATAAACAAAACTTCATCAGGTTCAGGAAGTACATGCCACAACATGAACTCTAGCAATTACCATGCAACATGTCAACTCTTCATGACAAGGATCTGAAGCAGCAGCAGTTGATCGCAAAGCAAGATCGAGAAGTGACTGTTGGACCAATGGTAAAAACGTTACTCTGATGTGGAGTTTCAATACTATGTTAGATTCTTGGTGACAAATAAAAGCAAGAAAGATACCTGTAACTTCTCAACAGAAATTTCATCAGGTCTTTTAGCAAGCTCATCACGAGAAATATCCATAAAATGAACCAAATAATCACCCTACAGTACATAGCCACTTTTGTAAATTTACCAAAGCAGTCACTAATAAGGAAAGGGCACATACATTGAAACAAGAATATGAGGCGTACAGTTTCATCATTGCACAAAACCAGTAAGATTAACTTTCCTGAAAAATCCTCTCGAATGCACCACAGAATACAATACTCCAATACTCCCAACCTCCTAAAATATCTAAACTGAAACCTCAAAATAGCAATCCCACCAAACTCAATCTTAACTTCAGCATCTACCAACAAACTGCTTAATTCAAGATCTTCCTAAGAGACCATGCATACCTATCTTATAAATTTATGCAATAGAATGCAAGTATTTTAGTTCTCATATCATGTACGTCCAAAAGAAGGGAGCCTTGACACAACGGTAAAGTTGTTGCCTTGTGACCAAGAGGTCACAGGTTCAAATCCTGGAAACAGTCTCTTGTAAAAAAAAACAAGGTAAAATTGCGTACAATGAATTCCTTCTCCGGTATCCCGTGTGGCGGGAGCTTCGTGCACCGAGTTGTAGTTTTTAATCATGTACGTCCAAACATCAAACTGTCGTAATATATACTACACAAGTTAATGATATCGGTGACATCTTCATACAGACTTGCACCTCAAATTCAAACACATTGTTCCAACAAAATCAGAACAAAGTTTATACAGCCTAATAAAGTATAAAACTGTACATTGAATAAGAATAGTGGATAAAAATAGTTAACTAAAATAATATAACCTTTTCAATAAATACATGCATCTGGATTAGCATACTACAAGTACAACCTATAGAGCTTCAATTGAGAAGTAAAAAAGAGCCAATGTTTGTGCAGCAGAGACTCTTACTGTTATCATACTTTATCAATATTCAATAAAGTTCAAAACAGTATGTCTATCTATAAGCACCTACACTCAACCTAGCAATATTAAAATATACACAAATAGATATTGGCTACTCTAGAACACCATCTATCGGAGATTACTACATTACATGGTGTCATGATTTGTCAGAGTAATCATTCAAAATTTAACTTGCCAATGTCACAAATGCAATTCAGTGAAGCATCTGCATCAAACAAATATCAATGTCTAAAAAATGACGAAACACAAACATGGTAGATCAACAAAATTCGTTTTATGAATAAAGCACATTAATAACTTAAAGCTATAAATAATTGGAAGTTGATAAGAACCTGACCACCCAAGAAACCTTACTGGAAATGTATTAAATACTATTAAGTTACCTGATCAAGAAGAAGGTAACGCTTCAAAGCCCGCAGTTTTCCCACAAGGTCATACTGCAGAACGAAAGGATATACTTTAGAAATGAAGAAAGAAAGAAAAAAAAAGGAAAGAAAATATAGCCAATAAAAGAAAGTGTAGATTACAGTTTACCTTATGTCTGATGAGATTCAAAAGCTCACTGCTGGCAAAGTCATAAGCAGTTTTTATGCATTCAAGATAATGATGGTTTGACTCAAAGCTCATCAACTTTGAATTGTCTGATAATGGAACCTGACATACAAAATCTAATCACTTTAGAGGAATTTTACAATTGAAAAATGAAACAAGATTCAAAGTGTTTATTCACTTTAACATGATAAATGCAAAAGAGCAGCACGTGAATGGAATCTACCTGAACATTATGCCCACACTCCCTCATAACATTCAAATATTTTCCTGTTGTCAATATTATCCCAGCAACACTGACAAGGAAACTAGGGATGCCATCTTTAAGGCTATACCGCTGCACCCAATACTTAGCATCATAGTCCTGAGTGAGACTCTCCTAGATAAAATAAGATCCTTTAAAGCAGCACAACTAAAGAAAACATGAAAAATTGTTCTTATATATTGTACCTTCTGCAGCAATTTGTTTTCAGCAATAAAGAATTCACCATAAGGGTCATCAATAACACCCTCACACACCCACCTAGAATTATTTTTGACAATGGTTATGCGAAGCCAAATTTTCAGCACAAAATATCAATTGTCTTCATCTTATCAACCCATAAAACAGTTCGTTGAAAGATTAATCACGATTAAATTAAAATGAAATGCTAAGAGAAATACCTTTCCAATATTGCTAGGTATGCTGAGCTTGCCCTTTGGGTCATCTTCTCAAGCAATGACCGGACTGCATTATCACCTGCCATGGCTTTGGCCTAGAAAATATTTAAAACACAAGCAGCAGCACAATTGAAGAATAACCAAGTTACACTTGTTTGAAAGGGAAGTTCATGCAACTATTTGACTCTTCTTGTGAGAATCAATATCAGAAAAGCGTCACAAATTTCATCATCCAAACCAAATGGAAATAAAAGTGATTAAATTGTTCTCTAAAAACATTACACAGACATAAACAAATAAGATGTAAAAGTAGTATGAAATGAGACACAAATGTAGTTAATTCCTAAAAAAATGGCCATAAACAAAGAAACTTATATGTTAATAAACCAGAACAAAAAATGAGTGTCACCTATTTGTAGACCCGACTACAATTCAGAGCCAACGGTTTGTGGAAGATTGACCCTTAATCTTAATTGTCCAAGATGATTATGATTCATGTTCGAAACCATCGATTACGATTCAATTCATGGTTCGATATGATTCGAAATTATTATTTATATTTTATTTTAAAAAAATATTTAAAAATTCATAAATGTGAAAAAAATTAAAAAATAAAATAAAAGTTGTTTATCTATTCACTTGAGTATAAAAGAATTAAAACCATGTTGGTTAATTCTTGCACTATTAAAATCTAAAAATTATATTTTTCATTCATTTTTAATTTTTGTCGAATCATCAAATAATGTTTGAGCTTTTAAAAAATCAATACCAAAATAGAACAAGAAAATATTATACTAAAATCTGAATCATCTCTATTTATATATATCTTTTTGATAAATTTTATATTTAATTTTGTATGTTCTATGATAATCTTCATTATATATATAATTTTATTATTAAATAAATTATATTTCTCAACAAATCCATTATTGATTGTACCATACAATTTAAATAATCTTTATAAACTTAATATTAAATGAATAAAAAAGATAAATAAAACTAATAAATAATCCATTAGGAGAATTAAATGAGATTAAATATAAAAACTTAAAAGTGAAATACTCATTAGAAAAGTTAAGACAAATATTAAAAAAATTGATTTAAATAGATTGACATAATAGTCCCATATCGAAAAATTTAAAACAAATGAACCAATTTATATTGAACCACACCTTTAATATCATTAAAATATTACAAATATTATTATATAAAAACTACTGTTTAAAATAATTAAATTAAAATAAATAATATTTTAAAATCATTACCTCGCGGTTCAACCATCGACAGTTGAAATGGGCTTGGCTAGTAATTGGCTTGTCTAAAGACTAGCCAGTTACGGGTTGGGCATGTTGAACCGGGTCAACACGTAACTAACACATTGACCCGGTTCAGGTTCCAAGCTGGGTTTGATTTGGATCCGGCCCAATGGACAAGTCTACCTCTTTGATTTCGACAACATTTATTCTATAAGGGTAATAATGCCTTGCATTTTGATAGACAAACAAACTACTAGGAATAAGAGTCTAGTCTAAAAAAGAGAGGTATTAGCATAATATATATTGAATTAATTAAGGATATATACGAGGAAGTAACGATCAGAGTGAAGATTTCAGGCGAATTAACGGAAGCATTTCCAATAAAAATATGATTACATCAAGGATTAACTCTAAGTCCCTATCTTTTTACACTAATCATAGACAAACTCACTGGACACATTCAAAACACAATACCGTGATGCATATTATTTGCAAATGATATTATTTTAATAGATAAGACACGTGAAGAAGTAAATGTTAAATTATAATATTAACGGAAACACTAGAAATGAAAGATTTTATACTTAGTCGAGTAAAGACAGAATATATGAAATTTAAGTTTAGCAATATTAGATGTAATAAGACAAATGTTAAGATAGGAGATGACGAGTTATCTAGAACTAAGGGTTTTAAGTATTTAAGATTATTTTTGCAAGATGATGGAAGGATTGAGAGAGATGTCTTATATAGAATACACGTGGGAAAGTTGAAATAGAGGAGAGCATCGGGTGTTTTATGTAATCGTAAAGTACCTCTACAACTTAAAGGGAAGCCCTATAAAATGATGGTTAGACTTGCTATGTTATATGATGTTGAATATTGAGCTACAACTCAAGCACAATGAGTTGTAGAGATGAAAATGTTAAGATAGATATGTGTACATATAAGGATAGACAGAATAAGAAATGAGAATATTAGAGAGAAAGTCAGAATTACATCTAAAAAAAAAAGATAGCCCGATGCACGAAGCTCCCGCCATATGAGGTCCTGAGAACGATCCATTGTACACAGTCTTACTTTGCTTTGCAAGAGGTTGTTTTCAATATTCGAACTCGTGACCTTTAGATCACAAGTTAGCTACTTTACCGTTGCACCAAGGCTCCCCTTAAGTCAGAATTGCATCTATTAAGGAAAAACTATGAGAAATACGTTTAAGGTGGTAAGGACATGTACTTAGACGACAAGTAAATGCTTCAATTAGACAATATGAAACGATGACAAATACATATATTAAAATGAGAAAAAGGAAGACAAAAGGCTTGATTAGCAACAATAAAATAAGATAAAATTTATTTAAGTATAGTTGATGATATAGTAGGGGATAGAGTCCAATGGCGTAGAAGAATCTATATAGTCAACCCCACCTAGTGGGATAAGGCTTGATTGTTATTATTGTTGTTGATGTAAATTCAACCACCCATCGCAACTCTCAATCAAAAATGTATTATAAATTATCATCAAATAATGTACCAGTACTTTTTTGGACATTTTATGGTTAAAAGAAATATATCCATATATATTTCAGTCTAATACTAGTCTTCTACTAGACCAGCAAAAGCATGGACACACAATTGCATAATTACAACCAAACGTTCTGTACATATTTGCATACAATAAAAGTTGGAAGAAAAGGAAGTTGATTATATCATTTTACCTGGCTTTGCAAGAGGTTAAGAGTTGCAGCACCACAAAAATTGCTGGATGAAGCCTTCTCAACCACAATTGATAAGGCATTAAATGATCCCATCATTGGCTGGAGAGTAAAGCATATCAAAACCATACAGTTATTATGCTTGTCTAAGATGTTGGAGAGTGAAGAAATGTTGGAACAATGAGAACCTGACAAAAGAACCATATTGCTTGAACAGAGAGTCTACCAAGGCGAAATTGATGTTCAAGCTGTGCAACCATTGCTTGGTAATCCTAATATAGTAGTAGCAGGAGAAGAAGTAAAGACAGATGTCAAATATACAAACCAAAGATCATCAAGTGCCAATAGAATACATGCAAAATAAATCTTCACCCTATCCAATAATAATTCTGATGAGGATCAAGATCATGGCTAAACAGTACTTTCTTAATCAGAACTTTCAAGAACTAGAAAACTTAATTATGTTGTTTTTTACATTTAAACTCACATTATAATACACAGTGAAAAGATAGTTGTGTATGCCATTGTCTTGAAGTACCATAGTTCTGCAGG
Organism: Wurfbainia villosa; assembly: GCA_025175895.1. Lineage (NCBI taxonomy): Eukaryota > Viridiplantae > Streptophyta > Magnoliopsida > Zingiberales > Zingiberaceae > Wurfbainia > Wurfbainia villosa. The sequence continues at coordinate 17,746,383 of CM046004.1, read as the reverse complement.
CAATATCCTATTGTTGTCTGAATATAAAACTAATTCAAGGGTATGAAATCTATTTTACAGTTTCTAACAATAGGTTTTTTACACTCTCCACAACCTCTTATGGGCTATGACACCACTAATCCTACTTGACTAACCCCATAGATCATGTTCATGTTTAATTGGGAGCTCTTGAAATCTTAAACAATTTTACTGATGTTATCTTCCATAATCAGAAGACCCTCTATTTCTTCATGGATACCACCCTTCATTGATCTCTCTTTGATAAGGATACCTACATATCAATCTCCACAACCTCGTAATGTAAAATAACAACTTAAGATTATTTACTCCCAGAATACTCAGTATTCTAATCATCATTGAAGAAAAAATCCTATAATGTATTTACAAGCATATTTTTAGATCCATTGCCATTGTTACAAAAGTAGCACTAACAGACAAATTTGTTCCACTTACTGTAAGCTGTTTTGAAGTTCCACTCAGAAACATGCATACCAACAGTGTCATTGAATTTATAGGACCAATCCTAGAATGTTTAAATTTTCTAAGAGAAAATTTGCAAAAATAAGCGATATGCATATGCTGCATCTACAGATAGATAGCATTTGCATATATCTTGGAACCATTAGCTCCTCCAATGTACAGAAACTGATTTACTGTCAAATAAAACAATATCAAATTCCTTACACTAGCTTAAACTCAGAAGAAACAAGCAGATTACTAGTATAACAGATATTTAAAAATGAAAACAAAAGAATTTCACCTTAAAGATTAAAAGAGCATGCAGTTAATTTTCCATGGAGCAGAATGCATTAGGTTTTAATAAAAACAAAAGGATACAACTAATGGCATCAAAATAAGAGTTTCAGAGCACAAAAAGAGGATTAGGAAGCAAGTTTGAATGTATGTGAAAAAAAAAAGAAAGAAGATTTTAGAAGAGAAAAAAATAATATTATTATACCAGAAGGAGGGCTTTTAATGCAGCAGCAAATGCATGGTTAACCAATCCAGATTTGAAATGAGATTTGGACTCAACAAAGTAATTGATCAACACATAATTCTGACACAGAGGGAAAAACCTCTGAGTCAATTCCTGCACCCACACAAGCCAATCAATGCCATGAGATGAGAGTCTATTGAACTGCTAAAGCACAATAAAGTTTGGGATCCAACCTGCAGGGCAAGGTCCATGGAAGGGTCAATTTGGCAGATGACATGGTCTGCCCTTCCTCTCACTCTTTTAATTAAAATGTAGCGCCCATCAATACCAACCAGAGCTGATAGCAGGTCGTCAATTACCAAAAGCTCCTACATTCTCATAAAAATTCCAAGTTTTGTTATTTATCCCAGAGAAAAATATTTAGTTTTCTAGAAATTGAACAACTGAAAACTGAAATAAAGAATTATGAAACATACCTGAACTGAGACTGGGTAGGATCCAATAACATTATCTGAACCACGACTACACACATATATCAAAATTATGAATTCTTAGTACATATTACTCGATTTTAAACTCGAATACAGCCAAAAAAATATAACTTTTTGAGACAAAGTGCCTAACTAATAAGGGAAAGGCCGATCAGTCTGTTATACCCGAATGAATCCATTGATGATTTCACTCCCACAGCCTGCATTGAGCCCCTAGTCTCCTGAAACTATTGGAAAATTACGAAGACATCACATCCCGTTAGATAATATAAATGAAAAAATGCATAGTGGATAAAATTAGTGTCACATTCAAATGACATGATGGTGGTAAACAGTGCAAAAGAGGGTGCTAATCCAAGGCCCGGATTACGCAAACTCAAATGGTTCTTATGAGAACATTATTGTACGTATCAGACCGATCAAAGGAAGATATAGTCATGAAGATAAGTTAGAGTTTGTTACAATATGTCTTGCTTGCTCACTTCTCATACATGTGCAAAATTAGATTACTTACATAATATTTGTAAGGCCTAAATCCTAAATGCATGGTTCATACATTAAGACATAAGGTCATATTGATTAAGCATAAAAGCCTAAAGCCCTTGTAAAGCCTATAGCCATGGAGCCCATCATGATTCATGGTTGGTATCACTTCATGCTTTCATGCTCCACATGCTTATGTCACTTCATGCTTTCATGCTCCACATGCTTATGCATGATTTGGGCATGTGGCATGATCAAGCTACATGGGCATCCATGTGTCGTACATGCTTAAGAGAAGATACCACTACAAGCCATATGAAGATGGAGGTAGCAAGCTCACCATGCATTAGATTCTCTTTATAAGGAGAAGAGCATGAGATGGAATGGACAACAATTTCTTCACCGTGGAAGAAAAGAAAGAAGAGGGTGAGAAAGAAGAGAGAGAGGAAAAGGGAAAGAAAGAGATTTTCTTTTTCCTTAAGAACTCTATTCATCCGAGGAGAAAGAAAGAGAGTAAATCCCCACCAGTCATTTCTTCATTATGCCGAATCATACTTTATTCGGCAAACCCTGTGATAGTGATCAGATATCTGGTCAAGTCGCCACTACAATCCGTGCTAGGTTGTATTAGTGGTTCCGTCGTTTTATCCTGGGAGATAGACGTCCTACGTCAACTTATAGCACCGCCGGAAGGGATGAATCTATCTTAAGGAGACTGCTTCTTCGCAGGACTCAACATCTTCATTCCTACACGGGTGACGAATACCATCTCAACAGATAAGTCCGAGTTGTGTTCTTGTAATTTTAAATTCAGGTTACACCCTGTATTTCCGACTTGATTGTGCAATAAGAAATTTCCAACAATTTTAAGACAGATCCGTTCTGTTGAGATGACCTCAAATGATGTTGAGATGCAACAAGCTCAACACATAACAACTCCTTCTGTCTCGATTGGAAATATACCAATCAATCATGGGGAAAAGCCAGAAAAGTTCACTGGGTTAAACTTCAAGAGATGGCAGCAGAAGATGTTCTTCTACCTGACCACACTAAATCTGACTCGTGTTTTGATAGAGGAACCTCCCAAATATTTTGAGGGTATAAGTGATGCTCAAACCATCACTGCTGTAGACACATGGAATCCTCAATTGTCTTGCCGATTTATTGTACATTGTGTACGCTACAAAGGATACGACAAAAGATTTATGGGAATCTCTGAACAAGAAATATAAGTCAGAGAATGCTGGAGCCAAGAAGTCTATTGTTGGCAGATTCTTGGATTATAAAATGGTTGATTCCAAGACAGTGATCAGCCAAGTTCAGGAACTTCAGGTAATTTTGCACGAGATACACTCAGAAGGTATGATTCTTAATGAAATCTTCGAAGTAGCAGCAATCATAGAAAAACTACCTCCTGGTTGGAAGGACTTCAAGAATTATCTAAAACTTAAGCGGAAGGATATAACTATGGAAGAACTCGTTGTTCGCCTTTGAATTGAAGAAGACAATAAAAGTTCAGAAAGAAAGTTGTTCCCTCAGGCTACTATAAAAGCCAACAAAGTCGAGCACAGTCAAAGCTCGAAACGGAAGAATTCTAAAGCTTCCAAGGTGCAACCTAAAGGAGGTGGTTTCGAGAAGAAGTTCTTTGGGAAATGTTACAGCTGTAACAAGGTTGGTCACAAATCTTCGGATTGTAAGAAGTCGAAGAAGAAGCAGGAAACCAACTTGAACGAGGGATCAGATATGGATCTCTGCGTAGTAATCTCTGAGGTGAACCTGATGGGTTCCAATTCGCGACAATGGTGGATTGATACTGGCTCCACTAGACATGTATGCTATAATCAGGAGCTGCTCTACAACTTTGAAAAAATCAAAAATGGAGACAAGTTGTTCATGAGGAATTCAACAACTGCGGAGATTAAGGGTCAAGGATAAGTGGTGCTAAAGATGACCTCAGACAAAGAGCTCACCTTGAACAAGGTACTATATGTTCCGGATATTCGAAAGAATTTAGTATCCGGATCGCTACTTTGTAAACATGGATTTCGTGTTGTTTTTGAAGAAAACAGAGTTGTACTCTCTAAATGTGGAATGTTTGTAAGAAAGGGCTACGTAAATAATGGGTTGTTTAAACTCAGTGTAATGGTCATTCGGCCTAAGATAAATAAGAATGAAAGTTTTTCCGTGTATATGCTTGAGTCTTCCACTTTATGGCATGGTAGACTAGGACATATTAATTATGATGTACTACGTAGATTAATTAACATGCAAAGTATACCTATATTCCAACTTGATTTAAAACATAAATGCGAGACATGTATTAAAGAAAAATTGATAAGGTTATCTTTTTAACATATTGAGAGAAGTAACGAAACACTTGGCTTAATCCACACTGATATGTGTGACCTGAAAAGCACACCGATACGTGGTGGGAATAAATACTTCATCACCTTTGTTGATGATCACACAAAGTATTGTTATGTGTATCTTCTTCAAAGTAAAGATGAAGCAATAGAGAAATTTATTCTCTATAAGAATGAGTTAGAAAATCAACTTAATAAGAAAATTAAGGTGATTCGGAGTGACAGAGGTGGTGAATATGTGTCACCATTTACTGGGTTATGTGCTGATCATGGGATCAGACACGAAATAACCGCTCCCTATTCTCCTCAGCAAAATGGTATTGCTGAGCAAAAGAATTGCACTCTAAAGGAGATAATGAATGCTCTTCTATTAAGCTCTGGATTACCAGAGTTCATGCGGGGGAAAGTTGTATTAATAGCAAATTACCTTTTAAATAAGATACCTCGAAAGAAAATAGACAAAAGCCCTTATGAGTTATGGACTGGAAAACAACCTTCCTACAAATATTTGCGAGTGTGGGAGGGTCTTGTCAAAGTTTTGGTACCTAATCCAAAAAGGATTAAGATAGGATCAAAGACTGTTAATTGCATATTTATTGGATATGCAAATAATAACAGTGCATATCGGTTTCTTGTGTATCAATCGCATATATCAGAGATACACAATAACTTGATTCTTGAATCGAGAAATGCCTTGTTTTTTGAACATGTGTTTCCATACAATACCCAAAATGAAACAAGTTCTTCAAAACGGGCATTAGAACCACAAGAAGATGAAGAAACTGATAAACCAGTTGACGTAGAGCTCAGACGAAGTAAAAGAGCTCGGGTGACAAAATTCTTCGGAACAGATTTTATTACTTTCATGTTGGAAAGTGAACCCTAAAGTTACTCAGAAACAATAAGCTGCTCCGAGGGACCTCACTGAAAAAAAGCAATTGCATCTGAAATTGATTCAATATTGCAAAATCACACTTGGAAACTTGTGAATCTTCCTCCAGGAAATCAACCACTAGGTTGCAAGTGGATTTTTAAGAAGAAGATGAAAGCGGATAGCACGATCGATAAATACAAGGCACGATTGATAATTAAAGGTTACCGACAACATGAAGGCCTTGATTACTTTGATACGTATTCTCCAGTATCGAGAATAACCTTCATCAGAGTATTATTGGCTATTGGCGCTTTATGAAATTTGGAAGTACATCAAATAGATGTAAAGATGACTTTTCTAAATGAAGATTTAGAAGAAGAAATCTACATAGAGGAACCTGAGAGATTTTTTGCACCAGAGCAAGAAAACAAGATTTGTAGATTGGTAAAGTCATTATATAGCTTGAAGCAAACTTCGAAGTAGTGGCATAAAAAATCTGATGATGTCACGAAGAAAAGTGGATTTACGATCAATGCATGCGATAAATGTATATGTGAAAGACACCAAAGATGCTTATGTCATTTTATGTCTCTACGTAGATGACATACTTATCATTGAGAGTAATGATAAGATAATTAAATCGACTAAAGATATGTTAAACTCAAGATTTGACATGAAAGACATGAGTCTTGCTGATGTAATTCTAGGAATTAAATTGCTTAGAATAGCATAAGGACTTGTTCTTAGTCAATCCCATTACGTGGATAAAATTCTTGAGAAATTTAACAGAAGCGATACTACAATGGCATGGACTCCATTAAATATGAGTCTATACCTATCGAAAAATCGAGGAGAGAGTATCTCTCAAATAGAGTACTTTAGGGTGATTGGATGTCTAATGTATTTGATGACTTATACACGGTCAGACTTAGCCTATGCAGTAAGCAAGTTAAGTAGATACACGAGTAATCCCAGTGTTAAACACGGGAAAGTAATAATAAGAATACTAAAGTATTTAAGATATACTCATGATTATGGACTGCACTATACAAAATATCCGGCTGTGATCAAAGGATACAACGATGCGAATTGGATATCTAATATAAAAGACTCAAAATCTATGAGCGGGTATTTATTCACTTTAGAAGGTACAGTCATTTCATAAAAATCTTCTAAGCAAACTATAATCACCAGATGCACAATGAAATTTGAGTTTGTAGCCCTTGACAAGAGTGGTGAAGAAGCTGAATGGCTACGATAATTCTTAGAAGATGTTCCTAGCTAATCAAAACCAGTGTCGGCAATTTGCATACATTGTAATAGTCAATCGACAATTGATCGGGCTCAAAGTCATCTTTATAATGGTTAGTCTAGACATATACGTTATAGACATAATATCATTCGATAACTACTCTCGACGGGAGTTATCACTTTTGACTATGTGAAGTCAAAGGATAATTTAGCGGATCCATTAACCAAAGGATTAAACAGAGAGTTAGTTGCTAGCTCATCCCGAGGAATAGGCTTGATAATGTTGGTAACTAATGCTCACTCGGAGGCTCATTGGCTCACATGTCCCCGAATTAAAATTTTCACTAATGAAAACTAATCCGGATGGGATGAGTTTCCTAAGCACAACCAATTCGTCATCGTGCTAACAACTTGAGCGATCGCTTGAACAAACTAGTTGTTCAAGCAACACAACTCTTCTAGTTGGTTAGCCGCGGAAGAGACGACGGACGGATCGCCGGTTTTTATGTTTCTTATCGGGGTCCATAATTATACAAATACATACAAATGTAAACTAGTATAATCAACACATACATAAAGTAAGCATCCACACAAAACATGCATATAATTGAAAAGCAATTATAAACATAATACAAAAGAACATTAATCAAAATAAACAAGATTATACCTCTTGATCTTCTATTGTATGTCCTCCCTCCTTTTGGACGTCGTGTGGGCGACGATCTACCAAAAGTTGAAGCCTCCTAGATCACTAATCTTCCTTTCCTTGTTCACTAGGAACAAAGGAAGATCCTAAAACAAAACTCATCTTCCTTTCTAGAACCGGCCACCAAGTCAATAAACTCGATGTTGCCGCCGGCCAAGGAAGATCAAATGGAGTATGGAAACCAACCAAAAGAGAACAACAAGGCGTACGGCGAACACTGAGAAAGGAAAGGAAACAATCCTCCTCCTTGTGCGCCAAACCCTAAACAAAGCTCTCCCGATTCCTATCGTGGATGAAGGGAAGGAGAATAGGTTGAGCTCCGCCAAGGTAGAGGGAATAAGGATAGTGGGCCAACACTTAGAAGGAAGAAGAAAAGGATCTTCATCTTCTTGTTGCGCCACCCTAATCCCAAAACCCTAACCCTAGCGCGACCCCAATCCTATCCCAATAGGATTTGATTGCACGCCAAGGAAGCTATCCTAATGCCGTCCAACCTAAGCCATGTAAGGAAGGAGAAGCTTGGCGCCGGCCAAACCAAGGAGGAAGGAGGAAGAAGGGTTCACGCCCACCATCACAACCAAACCCTAACCCTAGCCTCCTCCTATTTCTTCACGCCTGCCACCTTATCTCGATTAGGTTTTTCCATCTTTTCTTGCTTATATATATAGAGTTAGGTTTAGGCCTTGGTTTAATCTCCTCCATCGATCTAGGTTTTAATCTCAACCGTCGGTTAGAGATTTAATCTCTACCGTCGGTTCTAGATTTAATCTCGGCCAAATCGGTTCTAGAGATTTAATCTCTACCGCTTCGGTCTAGAGATTTAATCCTAAATCGGATCTAGAGATTTAATCTCAACCGTCGGATCTAGAGATTTAATCTCCACCGTCGGTTCTAGGGATTTAATCTCAACCGTCGGATCTAGAGATTTAATCTCAACCGTCGGATCTAGAGATTTAATCTCCACCGTCGGCTCTAGAGTTTTGTTTTCCATCATTAGATCTAGGCTTCATGAGGTGTTAATAGGCTACAATAGGGACCATAAGGAGGAGTTGGATCTTGGCCACCCGATGGATCGGAACCACACAAACTTGATCCATCAATGATGTTCCATTCCACTAGAGGATCATCATTGAACTACCTCACCAACCCCCATACATCAATATGGGCTCCATATATTATTTGTACATTAATCTCCCCGTGTTTAAGATATCGAATGTCCGTCAATTAATTGATTTACTGACCATCAATTAATTAACATCTAATTCCTCGAGTAGTAGCTCGACCTTATCCTTATCGTCATGTTGACTAAGTCGACTGCGGGGTTTATACGATGAACCTTATGAGCTCCTCGAGGACATCATCAACCTAATATATAGAACGGTTTCCTCCTATAATCAACACACCATGTAAATAATATCGTTTTCAACTTAAGGCGTATTGATTTAATCGATCTAAATCTCACCCTCTGGTAAATCGAAGAAATAAATACTAAGTACACGTATGCGTTATTATATCGGGATTAAGCGTATATGATAATATAATATCCGAGAGTCAGGTTATTATGTAGTCGTGATAAATTGAATCACCTACATGTCGGTCTCGATACACTCAATAGTGTCTTAGTGTAACTCAATGTTGAAAACAATGATACCAAACTACACTACTGACCACGATGGTTTGTCAAAATCATCATCTTGGTTGTGAGCCTCTCTTATATTCTACGAGAGATAATGATCTTACGTACACCAAGCACCGTGTTATCTCTGATGTAAAATATTAGACAATATGCACACATATAATAAATATAAAGTCTGCAAACAATGATCACGTGATTCTTATTTGAAATAAAGATGTTAAATACAAAATTTGAGCCGATATACATCTCAACAATCTCCCACTTATCTAAAAGTATCTACGTTGCCATCAGCGCCTACATCGATTCTCTTTCCCTCACATTACTATCAAAGCTCTCATTAGAAGGGCCAGTGAAAAGGTCTGCAGTCGTCCTCCTCACGATCTAGCGGCAACAACTTCTACCTCCTTTACGATTTCTGTGTGTGGTACTTTATGGGCTCGTGGTTCCTTCGAGCTCAGAATCGCATTCATTATTATCACAATAAATCGCTGATAGTTCCGCAAACCAGAATCACATCCAAGTCCATCGAAGTTCTGAGCCACAAAGCTTCTTCGCCGCAAGGTCGCGTACATACTTTCGTGATGGAGTCCGCCACGATTTCTGCTGGACACTCCTCCATACAACGGCTCCACCTCCCAAAGTAAATACAAAACCCGAGGTAGACTTCATTATCCCTATCGATTGGAAATCGAATCCGTGTAACCCACAGGAGTAATTAATCGCGCCAGAACTAGCGTATAATCCCTAGTCCTTCTCGTGCACTACAGATATACGCTTTATCGCGATCAACGTCCCGCTCTGGATTACTCGATATCTCTCGTACGCCACGGCATACAGATATCGCGTCTCGCATAGATCATATACAGGCTTCCTACCAAGCATAAAGAACCGCCTTCATCTCCTCTATCTCCTCGGATGATCTAGACACATCTCCTAGATAAAGGAACTCACGTCAAAGGTGTAAAACCTTTCTTGGAGTTTCGTACGCTAAACGATCCATTATCGTGTCTTATGTATGAAGCTTGATTAGACACTAACCTTGATCCGAGGATGTGTCACTTCTCCCAAGTCCTTCATATCAAACCGTTTGACAACCATACCCTTACGTCGATAACACTCGATATTCGCAACTACCAAAATATTATCTACGATAGAAGAAATACCACTACGCTTCCGTCGCATCTCTTGTATACACAAGACTCATTCGGACTTTGAATAAATCCATAAGTCCGATTTACCTCATCAAAGTGGATGTTCCAAGACCTCGCTTGCTTTGATCCATAAATGGACCGATTAAGCTTACATACAAGACGCTCTTTCTTCAGAATGAATCCTCTCGCTTTATAGATGTTCTCCTCAAGACTTCCATTAAGGAAAGCTATCTTGACATCCATCCGCCACACCTCATAATCCATATGAGTCAGCATGCATAAGAGCTCCCGGACTGATTTGAATCCATAGATTCAATCTCAGATTCATCGTGACTTCTGAAGACGCGTCTTTATCTTGGATTGCCTCGTCGTATGTCGGATCAGTTCGTATTCGCCAGGACCAAATCGGAAGATTCTCCCAAGAACACGAATCTATCAGTGTCTCACAACCCTCCCACTACGATGAGGTATCACGCAGTATCCTCTGTGACACGCAGCGGTAGCGTGTGGTATATCCTCTTCAGACCGGTGGTATCAAGTCGGGACTTCCTGTCGACTCCTCAAGAACAATCCTACTCGCAGCTTGTGGTTCATCACATACCCTCTTCTGTAAATCGACATCTCATCTTAACGATCACCTCTCGATCTCTGGGGTATAAAACAAACCACCATTCGTTCCCTAGGATACCAACAAACAAATGCATACATACGAGGTTCCAACTTACAGATCACCTTCAAAGATACGCTGGACTCCATATCTGAATATGTCTTAGACAAAGCTTTCGATCCACTTACGAGTAGAAGACACTGATTTAGATGAAACCAGGTTCAGAATGTATACCGTCGTATCTAGAGCATATCCTCAGAACGAATCTGGCAAGTCAGAATAACTCATCATCGATCTAACCATCTCCATAAGAGTCCTTTTCCTTCGCTCTGCTACACCGTTCTGCTGGGGTGTGCCAGGTGCAGTCAATTGGGATTGAATCCCTACCTCTGATAAGTAGTTCCTAAACTCTCCCAAGAGGTTCTCACCACCATAATCAAATCGTAGTGTAATCCATATCTTGAATAATCATCTATAAAAGAGACGAAATATTCAAGACCACCTCTTGCCTGGATAGCCATAGGACCACACAAATCAGAATGAACCATTTCTAACACATCTTTGGCTCTATACCCTTTGACCTTAAAAAGGCCTCTTGGTCATCTTATCCTCCAAGCAAGATTCGTAGGTTGAGAGATCCTCTACCACTAATGAACCCAAAGGTCCATCAGCTATCAACCTTTGAATTCTGCTTAGGTTAATGTGACCAAGCCTAAGAAGTCAAAGATATGTTTGATTTATTTTCGAAGGTTCTTTTCTCTTATTGGAATTAGAAGATGAGTTATTAATTTGATTTGCCAAGTAGGAGCTTGTGGTTGAGTTATAAGTTTCTATCATGTACTGAATAGATAATGTCACTATTCCTTTTATAACAAATCATGTAATGAAAAGAAATAGATTATCCATCCAAAAATAATTTAGAAAGAAATCGATTCTTTCTAAATAAAGGTACATAAAGGAAATTCTTAAGAACCAAAAACTTTATTTTCTCGAAAGATAAATAAAACATCTCCCAGCTGCAATAGCGCCGTCTTCATGGCATTGCCCAGTAAATGGTAATATCCTTTAGCTAGTCGTCGGGTTTCTGGAACCCTGAGAAGTGTTGGAGACATGATTAGTGGCTCTCGTATCTACACAGTCTTGCCGGTAGATAACCGCTAACCATGTTTCAGTAGACGAAGGATATACTTTTGTTCTCGCTTTGGATTGGGATCCTCCTTCCGATGTCCATCCCGCCTTGTAAGTGAAGTACTTGTCTTCGGCTTCTTCACTCCTCCACGAGATCCTCCCACCACATTTGCTCCACCTTGTTTCTCCTTCTTCGCCTTTTGGCTTAGAAGTAGAAACCTTTTTGAGCAACCACGCTTGAGGACACTCTTTGAAGAGTGTATACTTGTACTTCTTAGCGGATAAGACAACATCTAGATTCTTTTCCAATCATTATTATTTGGAGTACTGATAAGTTTATTTCCTTTAGTATCATGATAAGTGTGAAAGTCATTTTTGAAAATCCTAAGAATCATGATGATCGAAATATTAGATTTGAATATTATTGATTCCTCAAAACAATAAAATTCGAAATCAACCAACACCTCAAAACAGAGAATATCGCGTACCACGATAGTGTGGGCGTATCTGAATTCTACGTTTATAAGGAGGTTTTACCCATTAATTTTATTATCTTGTCGACCTTACTTTTTGAAAAATAAAATTAATAGTTGGTTCCTCTTTGGCCCTACAAATAAGCGGTGACTCAGATGGGAGGATACTTTTATTTGCATCTAAGTGTGCACCATTACACGATACTAAGGAATTATCTCGGATTATGTGCCTTACGATGTGGAAGTACACACGCTCTAAACAATTTCCTATAACCATTATTTGACCTAGTGATCGCAAACAAACTCATCATGAGGAGGAAGACACTCGAGCCGACGAGTTTGTTGCATCACACGTCAAGTGTAATGAGGCATGAGAATTAATTAAAATATCCCTCTCCCACTTAGTAAATTGAAAATGAAAAATTTTTAAGCACACATGACATCGTATAAAACAAATCAACAATAAATATGGAAAAAAGCAATTTTTCAACTATTATGGCTTTGTTCTCGATATCGTCCCGTATGTCGCCGCCTCGTCCTCACCTTTTCAGTGCATGAGCCACATAAAGATATCCGAGGAGATATATCGTTTTAATTTACATCCATCGATCCTATACTCTACGAAGGAGTGTCTGAATAATCTAGATCGAAAGTAAACTAAAATAAGCTAAATAACATGCGTATTTAATTACTGAAATTAAATACTAATCTAGCCTCGTCGACCAGGGATTGAATAATAAATATTTACACACATACTGATCAGCATACACGTATAGCCATAATAGTGGATCTTACGCTGCAACGAAAAGTTAAACTACGCGTATCCTACTATTATCCAAGCGCGTATAATATATGAAAAAGTCGTAAAAAATTAATCGAATCCTAAACACCCGAAGCGTGGCTCGATACGATTGTTGGTAACTAATGCTCATTTCGGAGGCTCGTTGGCTCGCGTATCCCGGATTAAAATTTTCACTAATGAAAACTAATCCGGATGGGATGAGTTTCTAAGCCTGACGATTAAATTCGTCGTCTTTAACAACTTGAAGCGATCGGCTTGAACAAACTAGTTGTTCAGCAACACAACTCTTCAGTTAGTTGGTTAGCGGAAGAGCGACGGACGGATCGCCGGTTTTTGTGTTTCTTATCGAGTCGTGATTATCTGAATACATACTGAATGTAAACTAGTATAATCAATACATCATAAAGTAAACATCCATATGAAACATGCGTATAATTGAAAGCGATTATAAACATGTCTGAAGAATATTAATCAAAATAAAGCAGATTATACCTCTTGTTATACCTCTTGATCTTACATTGTATGTCCTCCCTCCTGGGACGTCGTGTGGGTGACGATCTGCAAAAGTTGAAGCCTCTAGATCATTAATCTTCCTTTCCTTGTTCACAAGAACGAAGGAAGATCTAAAACAAAACTCATCTTCCTTTACAGAGCGGCCACGAGTCGATAAACTCGATGTTCTTGCCACGAGGAAGATCGAATGGAGTATGGAAACGACGAAGAGAAAGCAACAGGCGTGGCGTGTGCGACACTTGGAGAAAGGAAAGGAAAACAATCCTCCTCCTTGTTGCCGAGACCCTAAGCAAAGTTCTCCCGATTTAGGCCGTGGATGAAGGGAAGGAGAATAGGTTGAGCTCGGCGAGTAGAGGAAGCAAGGATAGTGGTAGGCGACACTTAGAAGGAAGAAGAAAAGGATCTTCGTCTTCTTGTTGCGCCACCCTAATCCCAAAACCCTAACCCTGGCTGACCCGATCCTATCCCAACTAGGATTTGATTGCCATGAGGAAGCTATCCTAATGCCATCCAACTAAGCCGTAGAAGGAAGGAGAAGCTTGGCCACGAGGAGGAAGGAGGAAGAAGGGTTCTGCCCACGTTGTAGACGAGCCAAACCCACCTAGCCTCCTCCTATTTCTTGCCTTGAGCCACCTTATCTCGATTAGGTTTTCCGTCTCTTTTGCGCTGACTAAGCCCGTATATATAGAGTTAGGTTTAGGCCTTGGTTTAATCTCCTCCATTGGATCTAGGGTTTTAATCTCAATGCCGTCGGTTCTAGATTTAATCTCTACGTCGGTTCTAGAGATTTAATCTCTCAACCGTCGGATCGAGATTTAATCTCAACCGTCGGATCTAGAGATTTAATCCCAACCGTCGGATCGAGATTTAATCTCGGCCGTCGGATCTAGATTCGATCTCAACCGTCGGATCTAGAGATTTAATCTCGGCCGTCGGTTCTAGAGTTTTGTTTTCCATCATTGGATCTAGACTTTGAGGTGTTAATAGGCTCTGATAGGGACCGTGAGGAGGAGTTAGATCTTGGCCACGATGGATCGGAACCACACAACTTGATCTATCGATGATGTTCCATTACTCGAGGATCGTCGTTGAACTACCTCATGACCCCATAAATTAATATGGGCTCCGTATATTATTTATACATCCATCTCCCGTGTTTAAGATATCGAATCGTCGATTAATTGATTCTTGACCGTGATTAATTAACATCTAACTCCTCGAGTAGTACCACTCAACCTTATCATCGTGTTGGTAAGTCGACTGCAGTTCACGTGATGAACCTTATGAAGCTCCTCGAGGGGGCGTCATCGACCTAATATATAGAACGGTTTCCTCCTATGTCGGCACACCGTATAAATAATATCGTTTTCGACTTACAGGCGTATTGATTTAATCGATCTAAATCTCACCTCTCTGGTAAATCGAAGAAATAAATACTAATGCGTACATGTGTCAGTTATTATATCGGGATTAAGGCGTATCTGATATAATATCAGAGTCCGATTGATTATGTGTAGTCGTGATAAATTGAATCACTCTACGTCGTCTGCTTTCGATACACTAAGTGTACTAGTGTAACTCATGTTGAGACAAAGCAATACTGAGCTACACTACAACCATGCGATGGTTTGTCGAAATCATCTTGGTTGTGAGCCTCTGCTTATATTCTGAGGTGATATACGATCTTACGTGTACACCAAGCACCGTATTATCTCTGATGTAAAATATTACAATATCTTGCACATATAATAAATATAAAGTGCAAACAATGATCATGTGATTCTTATTTCAAAATAAAGATGTTCATACAAAAGATCTAGGCTTTCAGTATACATCCTAACAAGATAAGAATGCCGAGGAACAATATAGGTGCAAAAGAAACCTAACTTATGCTGATTGGAGATCCCACGAACTAGGTTCAAAGGGACAACCTAATTGCACCAATTTACGAAATCACTGTGGGCAAGGTCCCGATGAAATAGTGCCTAATTGAAGGTTAAGTTACGACTTTTAATGATCCTAGTAAAGTAATATCTTACTTTTGAGAAATCACCTATGTGAGAAAGAAGTGGGCCGCTTTGAAGAAAATTGGAGGCACAATTCTTAGACCTTCTTATAGAACCAGGCGTATTCATGGCCAAGAACGAATACACTCATGAGACTTGAACTGTATCAAGGAGAGTCTTGGGTGAAGAAATGTCAATGCTTACGCAAACGACAGAACAATTCAAAAGCATCTCGTCTACTAATCAACTAGTAAGAAAACAGAGCTTCATAAGGGAAGGTTCAAAGGGTAACACCTATCTATCCTATACATGACTCAACTGTCGAAAGCTACCATATGCTTCATTTCCATTCATGTGGGGGATTGTTAAATAATATGAATGGAAAAATACATAGTGGATAAAATTAGTTCAGCGTTGAATGGCGTGATAGTGGTAAGCGGTCTAAAAGAGGTCTAATCTAAGGCCCAGTTATGCGAACTCAAAATGGTTCTTATGAGAAGCGTTCGGACGGACCGATCAAAGGACGAGCATGCTCATGAAGATAAGTTAAAGTTTGCCACACAATACGCCTTACTTACTTCTATACACGCAAAATTAGTTTACTTACATAATATTTTTAATTACTAAATCCTAAATGCATGGTTCAAGCATTAAGACATAAGGTCATATTGATTAAGGCCTAAGCCTCGATTACATAAAGGCTTAAAGCCTCGAAAGCCTATAACTACGGAGCCAATCATGTAAAGCCCATCATAGTTTACATGGTTAGTGTCACTTCACGCTTTCACGCCCACACGCTTACGCCACTTCACGCTTTACGCCTATACGCTTACGACGATTCGGGTACGATACGGTCAAGTCACATAGGCATCCATGTATCTTACATGCTTAAGAGAAGATGCCACCACAAGTCATGTGGAGATGAAGGTGGCAAGCTCACCATACATTGGATTCTCTTTATAAGGAGAAGAGCATGAGATGGAATGGACAACAATTTCTTCACCGTGAAAGAAAAGAAAGAAGAGGGTGAGAAAGAAGAGAGAGAGGAAAAGGGAAAGAAAGAGATTTTCTTTTTCCTTAAGAACTCTCTTCATCCGAGGAGAAAGAAAGAGAGTAAATCCCCACTAATCATTCTTTCATTTTGTCGAATTATCTTTCGTTCGACAGATCCTGTGATAGTGATCAAATATTTAGTCAAGTCGCCACTATAACTCGTACTAGGTTGTGCTAGTGATTTCACCATTTTATCCTGGGAGACAGATGTCTTGCGTCACCTCGTAGCACCGTCGGAAGGGACGAATCTATCTTATAGAGACGGCTTCTTCGCAAGACTCAACTCCTACACGATCAACAAATAAGTCCAAATTGTATTTTTGTAATTTTAAATTCGGGCTACACCCTGTATTTTCGGCTTGATCGTGAAATAAGAAATTTCCAACACATCCTTCCCAAGCCAATCAACCTAATGGAAGACATTGTTCGATGCAAGTGGAAAATAAAAAAACTAAACTCAGCATACTTCCAGCCAAGAATTAAGGTACCGAGCTGTGCCAGTTGGCACCGGCGGAATTTACCATTCCGCCAGCCGACAGACGAAACACTTCGGCACCGACAACAGAACAACGGTTCGCGTAGGAAATAGAGAGGGAGAGGGGGCGAGAAGAGAGATTGATGGAGAAAGTCGTCGGAGGCTGAGCAATGAGACCATGATAGACGCGGTAAGGCAATGTGAGGGCCGAGATGGACCAGAAAGAGTGGGATCGCTGGGAGAGGGAAGAGATGGGAGGCAGGGACCACTTTGGCAGGCGGCGGAGGGTGCGGCAGCAGGTGCCCGTCTGGATCGGGAGAGGGATCGCGGGCCAAGGGAGAAGTTTGAGATGCACTTAGAGAGAGAAGGAATTTCTAACCTTATAAAAATGCATCTTAAGAAATATCGAAACGAAAGGTGCTTTTTAGAAAATGGCCATCTATCACGTGCTCAGTTTGGACTGAGCAATAGTTAGGATCACGAATCCCCTACGCATTATTTATCCAAAAATCGCAATCATTCCACTAGGGTATAAGGGCAGCGAGCTAGACAATCTTGAGTGCGTTGTTTCCGTTGGGTGCGTGCATCAAATGCCTACTATGGGCTCAGCCATCGCCTCGGCACTCTGCGTCTCCGGGCCTGCTCTCTACCGACGATTCAAGAAATGCTTCGCCGCCGCTAATCCTCTTTCCGCTTCCTCCGCTGCCGCTCGCGATTCACAGACTTTTTCATACCGCTACTCGCCTCCCTATTCGCTTTGTCTCTAAGATCGGTACGATATATACGACTTGATGTGACGCTCACACCAAGTCTTCTTCTACCGACTAAGCTAAGACGACTTTTGGTGTGTCTGCACGACGAGGTCTAATGGATGTCTGCCATTGAGAAATAGCAGGATGGTCGTGAGGAAGGATCAGTTGTTGGAATTTTATGACTTCATTATAAAAGAGATGTGTCTGTACGGAAGAGATATTGATAACATAGATCCTTAGATAAAATCGTAGATCCTTAGATAAAATCGTAGATCCTTAGATAAAATCGTAGGAAATATTGTCTTGTTGTGATGGAGACGTGACTATACGAAGGAGATCTTAGAAGATATGATCTCATTATAAAAGAGATATATCTATAGAGAGAGAATTTTGAGAGGCATGATTTCATTGTAAAAGAGATGTGTCTGTACGGAAGAGATATTAGAAGATATGACTTCATTATGAAAGAAATGTACTGACTAAACCGTGGATATTGCAGAGATGTATCACTCTAGAAGAAACATAATCATCTAGCTGTCGAATTAAGCCTGAGGCATCTATTGAATTCGAGCATCCGGTCAATACACACTACAAAAATTTCAATATTTGGCGACAAATTTTGCAACGAATTTTGAATAAAAATTCGTTGCAAAATTTGTTTGCAACAAATTTTTTTCCGTTGGAAATAATTCGCCGCTAAATTTGGCAACGAAAACAAAAAATTCGTCGCAAAAATTACAACGAATAAAATTTTTGTTGCAAAATTCGTTGCCAAATTTGGCAACGAAAATAATTATTCGTCGCTAAATTTGGCGACGAAACTAAGTTCGTTGCCAAATCTGCATCAAAAAAATAGTTCGGCGCTAAATTTACGATGAAAAAATAATTCGTCGCAAAAATTTGGCGACGAAAATAACTATTCGTCGCCAAATTTTTGGCGACGAAAATAATTATTCGTCGCCAAATTTGGCGACGAAACATAGTTCGTCGCCAAATCTACGATGAAAAAAAAGGTCGTCGCAAATATTTGGCGACGAAAATAACTATTCGTCGCCAAATTTAGCGACAAATATTTATATTCGTCGCCAAATCTGCGATGAAAATACAGTTCGTCGCAAAAGTCTAATAAACAAATTTTCATGAATAAAAATAAATTTGGCGATGAAATTTTTTTCGTCGCCAAATATGCGACGAAAACAAAAAATCCGTTGCAAAATATTCATTCCCACCGATCAAAAATACCATGATCGGCGACGACGATTCGGGCCTGATTGATCGTCAATTGGCTACCAAAGATTCTGTAAGGTGCTACAGTAAATCAATCGACCGATACTCATGAACAGTCGACTGATAATGTTCCATCAGTCGACTGGTGGATTTTCCAATCGACTTGCATTGCAGATTTTTCAACAAAAATATTTTTTCGTCGCCAAATTAATTTTAAAAAATATGAAAAAAATACTATTATATAATTTATTATTTTTATCTGTTTTTACCATTTGTATTCCAAACACATATAACAATATATAAAAATTCACATATCAAATTTGATAAACACATCTAATCATTCAAAATAATTATCAATACAAATAATAAACTATTAATCATATGAAATTTATAATACAAAAATATCGAATGTAACCGTACTAGTCAAGAAATATTTAGGTATAAAATTGAAACATAACTACGCTCAACTCTCGCGTATATTTCCTCTCAACAATTGATTTTTACTGGAGAAAAAGATCTTACAGCTAGAGAACCGAAGATCCTGCTGTAACTGGAGAATGAGATCTTGTAGTTGGAGCTAGAACCAGAAAATTCAACAATTGGAGAGATCTTGCAGCTGGGGAACAGCCCGAAGACACATGTCCATCACTATTCCATCTATAACTGCCACGCCAAAACTATCAATCATAATTATTAGAATAATAAAGTAAAAAAAATTCACATATTCATCGAATGTATAATGAATAATATGAAAAAACTTACCATATTTTATCTACAATACTATACGCCGAAATAATCTATCAATATATAAAAAAAAATATCTAATGTCTTATAACTTATAATTTTTTTCTTCGCTCGATTTGCATCCCTACCTATCTATATGTGGTATCTTAACTTCTTCAGTCGAAATTTCAGCTTCCACTTTCCTCTGGCTTAGACTCGGAATCATATCTGGTAACATGACACAAAAAGAATCTACCAAAATTGTTTTAACTTCTTGTGTAGTCCTAAAGTGACTCTTATGTCCTGGACGACATAAGAAGTTAGAACAATTTTGACAGATTCTTTAGGTAATGTATTGATGATTCAAACTAAGTTAGAAGAAAGTTGAAGAGAATTCGAGGAGAAATAAGATACCGTATATAGATAGCGATACTAATCGAATGAAGAAAAAATTGTAAGTTATAAGAAATTGATCATCTTCTCTCAAAGATGATATCTTGTAAATATATGGATCAAGCGTAGATACTTATTATAAAATTTGAAACCTACAAAAAGCGTAAAGAAAAAAATAATAATAAAATCTTGAGAAGAAATACAAAAATTAAACATTAATTATATGTAGTATAAAATAATAATGTTATAAATTTTAGAATATATAATATACACCTTTCATGGAAGGCGGATGAGCTCAAAGAAGACTTTACAAACTCGCGGATCACCTAAAAAATGGAAAAACGATAAACCGATGGAAAGTAAAACATTAATTTTTTATTTATATTACATAATTTAATTGAAATAACATGTTAATATTTTGTGCGTGATCTAAAGTTAACACAATAGTTGTACCGATCCAGGGACGACGATGAACTACCCACGCGCCTGGAACAACGTCTGGCCCGGGTGAGCGATCTAGCGAGCCATCAAGATGCGATAAAGCATCGATACTAAGCTGCGAATGATGCGGAAGGATCGGCGTGTGAGCCACAAGAATGACGCGTGGTAGAGGCACCGGTCGCGGCAGAGCATCGCCTGCGGAACGAGGCGGCGGCGTCCTATCGCGTAGGCCCGCCGTGCGTATGTCATCGCCATCTTATGCCGCTGCGCGGCCGTCGCGCGCGTGCGCCGTGCCAGATGCCGTGTCGTGCTGCCGCGCCGCCGCGACGTGCCACCGGCCGTGCCCGCCAGCTACCGCCATGGCCATGCCACGCCTGCCGCGTGCCGGCGTGCCGCGTGCGCATGCCACCGTGATCGCCATCGCTAATATGCCACCGTTGTGCCGCAGTGTCGTGCGCCAGCGTCGTACCACCGCGTCGTGCCACCGCGCCGTCTGCCGTGCACGCATCGCGCGTCGTGCACCGCGCCGTACCGCGTCGTCGCACCGCGTAGTGCCATCACCGTCTTGCCCGTACGCGCGGCGGTACCGTGTCGTGCCACCGCGTCGTGCCACCGTCGTCGTACCACCGCGTCGTGCCACCGCACCGTGTGCTCGCGGCCGACGCCACGACGCGCCGCCGCGTGCGTTGCCGCGCCATGCAGCGCGTGTGCCGCGCGACCGTACCGACCCGCCGTGCCCGCGTGGTAGCGTAGCGCAACGCGCAATCTGCGCGTCGGTAGCGTCGCGTGGCTCTGCGCGCCGCCGCCGCGCGCGCGAGCACGACGGCGTGCTCGCACGTGAGCACGACAGCGTGCTTGTGGCGCGTGAAGCCTCTGGCCAGCGTGCACGCGCCATGCTCTCGCGACGGCGCAGCGTGCTCGCGGCCGACTCTCCAGCGCGAGTTCGCGACCACCCATCGCGAGCCACGACGATCGTCGCGATCTGTGCCGGCGCGGCCATGAGCATGGCGACAGCGTGCTCGCGGTCGCCTCCTCAGCGGTGGGACCACCGCGAACTCGTCGCGAGCTCTCTGCGAGCTCTCTCGCGAGCAGGCGAGCCTCGCGGCGCCATGAGCTCTCCGCGACGCGTGAAGTTCGCGCACCGCGCGGCACGACGTCGTCGCGATCCGCGCTGCGTCGTGCTCGCGGCCGCGGCCACGATGACGGGCGGCCCGCCTCCTCATGGCGGGATGCGAGCTTCACTGCGAGAGGAGGCGAGGGAGTGCGGATCTTCTTGGCCGGAAGAGCGGGAAAGGGAAGAGATCGTCTTGAAGGGATTTGGAGGATTGGATCGAAATGAGAAAGGGAAAGTGAGGAGATATTGATAATTAGGAATTTGGTGACGAATCAAATATTCGTCGCTAATTTTGTGACTAATTTAATATGTTGGTCTGTCGGCCAGTCGCGATTGACTCGAGTTGACTCGAGTGATGTTTGATGTTTGACGTAGTATGTTTGCATTGATGTCGGTTAATGTTTTGGGGAGATTATTTATCTGATCAACCACGAGTTATAATTAACGGACTCGAGTTTGACTCGAGAGAGACTTTGATGGTTGACTAGAGTTGACCATGTGATTATGGGAAAGGTAAAGTCCAAGTCATAGGTACTTGGCATGGAAAGTCCAAGTGGGACACTTGGCAATTTGGGAAAGTCCAAGTCTTGAGTACTTGGCACAAGGAAAGTCCAAGTATGGGTCTTGGCATGGAAAGTCCAAGTGGGACACTTGGCAATTTGGGAAAGTCCAAGTCTTGAGTACTTGGCACAAGGGAAGTCCAAGCATGGGTCTTGGCATGGAAAGTCCAACATGGGTTGGCAAGGGAAAGTCCAAGCATGGGTCTTGGCATGGAAAGTCCAATATGAGTTGGCAAGGGAAAGTCCAAGCTTGAGTCTTGGCATTTGAGAAGTCCAAGGGGTTTGATATTAGCGGCGTAAAGTTTAAGCGGAGTCTTGGCGACGTAAGTCCAATGTGCCTTGGCGGTGTAGACACCGTTAGCATGACATAGCCGATGGAAGCACCTGAAGGCTAGCACGATGGATGAACAAGTCATGAATGACTTGGAGGGATCCGAGAGGCGTAAGGCTAATGGAGGTGACTAGAAGGCTTAGGTCTAGGCTAAGGGTGGTTTAGCAAGTATGGGGACATCATATTTCGATTAAAACCTCATCTTTGAGGTTGGCAGTCGATTGACATTACGTAGCCGATTGCGTGAGTCGATCGTCGTTTAAGAGCCGAATCGCTCGACACGATCGCTGCCAGATGACGATGATCACAGTCATGAAACACTCACAGAATACTCCGTGGCAATGAGCGATTACGAGCATCGACATGACCGTGAGAGTAAATCTTGAATTGTTTAACGCGTGGATTGAGCCGTTGTCTCATGCTGTTGATCGGATGACTTATGGCGATCGATCGCCAGCGTAAATCCATGGAAGATAAAAGCAGCTGTTCGTGGAAGGCTCAAGCAGCGGTTTTCTTGGGCGATTTGAAGGGGAATTGTTGGTGCTCTTCCAGTCCTTCGAGGCTAGTCCAAGGCAACCAAAGTGCTCTTGTAAAGTATTTTTTTTTACTTGCATTGTATTTCTTACTTGTATTAGCTTGTATCTTTTGTATTACTTAGTGTAATCCTTGTACGAGGTTTCTCCACCTCCGGATTGTTCTGAGAATGAGTTATTTGTGATTAGTGAGTGCGTGTGCATCACTAGAGCTCTTTAGAGCTCGATCCGTGGAGTAGGAACCATTCGGTTCCGAACCACGCGATATAGTGTATCTTGTTGTATTTATTTGTTATTACTATTCCATTTGTCTTAACAAGATTGTACGATCGAATCTCGAAAGAATCCCATCATCGTACCATCGTGCGACCTTTATTCACCCCCTCTGGCGGCCTCGAATCTCCTACGATTGGTATCGAGCGGCTCTTCTGCGGATTAACGGTCGAGCCAGCTAGAGGAACAAGATGGAATTCGAGGAGAGATTGGGTGGCGACATTAACGTTCCGCCTTCCTTGACCCGCGAAGATTTCGCGTATTGGAAAGGTAGAATGATCGTTTTCTAATGTGTGACTTTGATAATTGGATTAGTGTCTTAGTAGGTTTTGACACTCGAAAGGCGAAGAAGAAAGAAAAATCGAGAAGAAGAATTGGAGTCGAAACGACTCAGATACTATAACATCAACAATAAGGTAATGGATATTTTGCTTAATATAATCCCTAATGATATTTTGATCAAGATAGGATTGTAAAGACGCTAAGGAGGTATGGAACAAATTGGAAAAATTCCACGTGAAGAGCCTCACTCGATCGAAGATGAGGAGGATGAGGAAGAGAGTTCATCCTCACAAAGTGAGGATTTGAGGTCGAGGAGTGTTCGACATCCAGGAGGAAGAAGTGGTGGAAGAGGTAGAACTAGAAGAAACCTCGACCTTTAGGATTGAGGAGGAGGGGATGAGAACATCTACATCGGAGCAACCCCGAAGAGCCTTCCACACGTCAAGTCGAGATGAAGAAGCTCCAACTCCGGCACTCTGACCCACAAATACCCTAGGTAACTCAAGCGATGTAAATTGAATAAAATCACATAATTTATTTTGAGTGTAGGGAGGTAGAACATTCTACAAAGTAAATGTTCTAAAAGAATCGAAGAAGAGTCCACCGTGCGAAAGTCGATGAAGTCGGTGTTCTACTGCGAAAAGCAAGGAACAAATCACTTGCTTTAATGTGGACTAGGGATATTAGAGTCAATACCCAAAAGGGGAAAGAAGAGAGGCGAAGGGAGCATCATGAGTAGGGAGCCTCTAAGGCAAACCCTAAGGTATATCTAAATAACGCTCTTTCCAATTTAAATGTTAAAAAGCATGCTAGGAATTTCAATTCACTTGCTATCTATCATGAAAAGCATGCTAAAAACAATGAATATTGTTTAGGGGCCAAGAAAGTCAACTTTAGGAAGAAGGAGAAATTTGGGACTAATGTCCCTAGAAATATTTTACCTAAGGACAACCCTAAGTCAAACAATCCTAGAAAAGTCCTTCCTAGGGAATCCATTAGGAAAATAGAAGAACACTTGGACCTTAATCCTAAATGGACTAGGCATATGCCTAGGAAGACCCATGTCCAAGGATTAACAAAAAATTCAAAAATTGGGCAATTAGAAAAGGAAAAATCAAGTTTTGAGGTCAAGGCTTGAAAAGATGGAGAAGACCCTTGCAGAAATGCAAAATCAATTTCAAGGGTCAAGAGGTCAACATTTAGGGTCTAGAAGTCAAAGCCTAGGGTCAAATGGTCAAAAATCAAGACCTAGGAAACTAGATTCATCCAAGGGCAAACCTAAGCCCAAGGAAACCTATCACAATGTTCCATTTGATTATGGAACTAAACCTAGGAAAACCAAGGTTACTAGGGAAGTTATCCCTAAGAGTAACCATGGTAAGTGCCTAGTGGCTAGGGTTTCTAGGAAACCTAGGGTGACCACTAAGAAGGTTGCAAGGGGAGTTACCTCTAGAGTCAACCTAGGTAAGACCCAAATGACCAAGACTAACAAGCCTAGGAGGGTCATTAGGAGGGTATCTAGGAAGGTAATCCCTAAGGAATACCTAATTAACCCAATGAGCTCAAATAGATTTTGGATTCCTAAGAGCGTGATAGATTCACGCTAGAAGGGTTTAGGGTGTGCCAACCTTGATTGGATGGGTAGTTAACTCAACCATGGTAAAGGTGACATTTTAGGATATTTTCAAGGTTATGGTTATATTGGAAATACATTTGAGCTTTGATCCTAAAAGATTTTAGGATGTGCCAATGTATTTTTGAAATTATGAAAAATCAATTAAATTGACACGATTTAGGTTTAGAGGTTAGTGTGCCACCTTGGGTTTTTGGCATACTAGGGAGAAAAGTAGAAATATGAGAAAATATAATTAATTATATGAAATGACAACTAATATTAAAATTTAGGTATTATTATACCTATGTATTTTATTTGCCATGTTTTGTTTGCCATATAACATGCCATGACATCATGTTTACCTTTATCATTTAAATGTCATGATCATGTTTAGGATTAAGGATTAAATGTCATGTGTTTTTAGATTTCATTTTATGCCATGACATCATGATTATGAGCATATGCTTATTTATATCATCATTAATGTCATAATCATTCATGCATTTGATTAAAATTGAATTAAGGACAATGACATGACTTGGAGTCCTATTTATAAGGGAATCAAGTAGGGTTGCCTTAGAAAATGCGTGAAACCCTAGACTAAATAAACCAAAACTCACATCTCACATTAAATTGACATGTATGTGTGTTTTATACACCCCAGATATATGTGAGATGCTAGGATATGAGTTGAGTTCAAGGTGCATAGTTTTTGCATCTAGTTGAACCAAAACTCATCTTGATTCAAAGGTGGATTATTAGGAAAACTTGTGTACAAGTCATGTACATAGAGCCCAAGGGATATGATCCAAAATAAGGTTTTTGAAAACGTTTTAAAATCAATTTAGAAAACCTTGGTGAAGTCTATCTTTTGATAGCAATCATCATTGATGAGATTGATACAAAGTGAGCTAGAACTTTAGAGTTTTTATTCACTTTTAGAGTTTGTATCAATTTTAATATTTTATGGGTAAAATATTTTTCAAACATTTTTCACCCATTGTATTGACTATAAGTAATATACGTATGAATTTTCATGATTTTTTAAAATACGTAGAATTACTTATGCTTTTTTAAAATTCGATTCTGATAGTTGAAAATCGGGAATTTCAGTTATCAGTCGACTGCCACTTGTGGCAATGACTAACGTGGGCGCTCGACCGACATCGTTAGAGTCGACCGTCAGTCCGATTTCGTTAACAAGGTTTTGATTTCACATGGTAAGGGTTCCTAATCACTCCTAACTCCAGGATATGCTTTGGGAAGCATTAGAAGGGTGAAAATCCATCGGATATGGATTCGAGAGTCATTGGTCAAAGTATCAAATTTAAGGGTGGAAGAGTTCATGTCAACTTAACCTTAATTTTGATAGTTTAGAGTTCCTATCGCTTAGGGACTTCCTGGCGACATCACGGTGCAACGGTCAAGGGAGAGTAAGCTTTTAGGGGAGTTATCCATCTTGGGACGATGGATGTGTTTCTCAAGGAGGAGAAGTTATTGATAAGATTACATCAATCGGGAAAATCGATGAGATTTCGAGAAACCCAATTGAAATCGGGAGAGAGTATAGGATCGCTTCTCTAAGTGATGAGACTTATCATTAGGAAGATGGTACATCCTAAGTATTTTCGATCAAGGGGGAGATTGTAAGATCTCATCGACACGAGACTTCAATCTCCTCGAGAGATAATCTTTCACGATGTCCAAAAAGGGAGAATATTCGGGAAAATGTTTGGGATTACCAATTGGGATAATTGGTAGAAATTTGAGTTAGTGACCTAACTCAAGGTTATTTTCACAAACATCAAAGCGGGAGATTGTTGGTGCACCTACCAGTCACAATCGACCGCACTGAATTCGAATTTTGATGATGTTTCGATGTCGACATCGATGCGGTTAATATTTTGGGAGATCGCTTATACAATCAACCCAGGTTATAATTAACCGCACTCGAGTGACTCGAGAGAGACTTTGATGGTCGACCAGAGTCGACCACGTGATTACGGGAAAGGTAAAGTCCAAGTCACGGGTACTGTGGAAAGTCCGCTGACACTGGGAATTTGGGAAAGTCCAAGTCTCGAGTACTCACACAAGGGAAGTCAAGCATGGTCTCAGACGGAAAGTCCGACACTGCATGGGAAAGTCCAAGTCTTGAGTACTGCACAAGGGAAGTTCAAGCATCGTCTCGACATGGAAAGTCTAATACGGGTCGGCAAGGGAAAGTCCAAACACGTGGCGTACGGAAAGTCCAACACGAGTGGGTAAGGGAAAGTCTAAGCTCAGTCGCATTCGAGAAGTCCAAGGGTTGATATCGACTACAGAAAAGTCTGGCGAGTCTCGCGGCAGAAGTCCAACGCGCTCGCCGCAGAGACACCGCTTAGCACGACATACCATGGAAGCACCGGCTAATACGATGGATCGAACAAGTCATGGATGACTTGGAGGGATCCGAGAGACGTAAGGTCGATGAAGGTGGCTAGAAGGCTTAGTTCAGGCTAAGGGTGATCTAGCAAGTATGGGACACCATATTTCGCTTAAAACCTCATCTGAGGTTAGCGGCCGATCGACATTATGGCCGGCTCGACCGCCGTCGTGAGTCGATTGAGTTCGACCGCCATTTAAGAGCGAATTGCTCGCAATGGTAGCCGATCGCTACTGAGTCATGAGCACAGATCGCCCCGCAGAATGATCGGCAATACCACGGTTGTTACCCGACGCCAATGTTGGCGATGACCGGTGAGAGAGTACCGCTGAACTTATCCAACGCTGGATTGAGCCATTGTCTCATACATAGTTAGTCGGGCAATGACCGTGACTTATGGTAGTCAATCGCCAAAGCGAAAATCCACCGATGGAGGATAAAAGTAATGTGGAAGGCTCGCAGTTTCTCCGATTCAAGGGGAATTGTGTGCTCTTCCACCTTCAAGGCTAGTCCAAGGCAACCAAAGATCAAGCAAACCAAAGTGCTTGTAAAGTGTTTTTCTTTACTTGATTGTATTTACTCAGATTAGCTCAGATCTTTGTATTACTTAGTGTAATCCTTGTACGAGGTTTCTCCACCTCCGGATTGTTCCGAGAAGGAGTTATTTGTGATCAGTGAGTGCGTGTGCATCACTAGAGCTCTTTAGAGCTCGATCTGTAGAGTAGAAACCATTCGGTTCCGAACCACATTATATGACCGTGTTGTGATTGTGTATCTTGTTGTATTTATTTGTTATTACTATTCCACTGTGCTAACAAGATTGTAGACGATCAAACGCGAAAGAATTCCATCATTGTACCATCACACGACGCTATTTACCCCCTCTAGCGGCCTCAAATCTCCTACATAATATTCGTTGCAAAAATTTGCAACGAATTATTAAATCGTTGCAGATTCAGCGTAGAATTCATATTTCGTCGCAATATTTTGCGACGAATTTAATTTTTCGTCGCAAAATTAGCGACGAAAATAAAAATCGTTGCCAAATTAGCGATGAATATAAAATTCGTCGCCAAGTTATCCTGTCGTTATTTTTTTCCAAATAATTGAAATTGTCCGATGAAAAACTTTCGTTCCTAAATTTATCGCAAAAATTGCAACGAATCCATGATTCGTTGCAAACTTTTGCAACGAATTTGATATTTCGTCGCAAATTTGTAACAAATTATTTTCGTCGCTAAATTCATTGCTAAATTCATGTATTTTTGTAGTGACAATTTACCGAACTGTGCTGATATAATGAATCTACTGAACTGATATTATATGTTTGCTGAACTAAACTGATATACATTTTAAATTCTTTCCGATTGCACCCAAGTTGATCGGAACCTCATTTGATTAGGCTTGATCCATACATCCATCCTAGTTTTACGGTTAACTAGACTTCTTTCATAGCCCATAGCCTAGGGAGGACCTCACGGCATCACCGTTGATGCAGCCACTCCTAATCACATTTCTGTCTCTCTTACTCTTTGATTTATTTATCTTGTTGCTTGTCTCGGGGTTAAGTTACTGCCGCATAGTTTGAGCGGAGTGATGAATTTGGTGTAAAATGGGATCTCTGTATCTGAGCTCTCCGTCGTTCATTGCTTATTTCTGGCCAAATTGAATGTTTGAATCGCAGTTTTTGGCAGAAAAAGATCATATCGTTTTGGAAAAAACTTTCGTATGATAATTCTAGAACCTTAACGAGTCATATCAAAGAATATTTCTTATTGCTACTTGATACTATGTGTCAAGTCTTGGAAAATATATATATATATATATATATATAATAATAATAATAATAATAATAATAATAATAACAATAATAATAAATAAATAAATAAATAAATAAATACACGGGTGAAAATCATCGAAAAAGGGGGATAAATTTCGGGGTCTATTTACACCCTAAATAATCACCGTTGAGAGGCGAAAAGGGGAAAAACCCTAAACCCTAATTAACTGGCCGAACCCCTATATATATTTTCCTTTTCTCTTTTTTTTTCTTTTTCTCCGTTTCTTTTCGCTCACAAGAACCCGTACTGCTCATGAGCCGTCGGCGAAACGAAGAAGCGAACGCCGAGTCCTTGCGGCCGAGTCGACGCTTGACCTCACGGAGCTACTCGACCTTCCTTCTTCCTTTTCACGGTGAGTAATCTTTGGCTAGGGTTGTCGAGGGCGGCGAATCCAAGAACCAGCGTTGGGACAGTCGGCCGAAGTCGAGTCGGGGGATATTAAGGATTGGCTTCGTCGGTGAGGGATGTCGTTTAGGTTCCTATGACGTCCATGATGGGTTCGGTGTTGTTGGGGATAGGTTGAGCTAGAGGGACGGTGAGTGGCTATCAAGCGACTAGGTGGAGGTAATGACGGAGAGGCAGGGGAAGGACTAGGGCCTTCAATCTTGGGGTGAGGAAGGAGGTTCTCGATGGGTGAGGAGGTTTGGAATTCGGTGATTTTGGGAATCCACCGTGCGGTGGATTAGGTTACGATTAGTGTTCTAGCGAGGCATGGGGGAATCGCGGAGGTTTGGGTGGATGGAGCAATGGCAGCGGCAATTTGTTTTCGTCGGCTTGAGGAGGTGAGGAGCGGGGAGATCTCGGGAGGTGGCTAGGAATTTAAATCGTTGGGCTATAATGGGTCTGGATGGTTGGGAGCGTGTCAGCGTGCCCCTCTAGCCCCATTTTGGTGGCCGGTGACCATGCTTCGGTGCGATCGGCACGAGGAAGCAAGGGAAAGGAAGGGATAAATAGATTGGTGTCATTGGAAGGAAGGAGGTCGGTTTAGGATTTTAGGATCGTATCGATGAATTTAAGCGTGGATTAGTATGGAGGGTTTCATCCAGAGAGGAAAATAATGGGATATACACTTGTTGGGGTCTAATGAATTGGGTGAGCGAACAATGTACATGAGGGTTAAATCTTCAATTAATAGCGGATAAATATTTAATAGAGGTAAGGGTAGTTTGATGGAAATGAATCGGATGCTAGGTTGGATAGAAAAGTTAGTATGTATATGAGCTTTATGCAGTAGATGATTCTGTTATAGCGCGTTCCCGGCCATGTTTAGTTAATCCTTTATAAGATTCTTTTTTTTTCGTAATGTAAATGATTTATAATATGTGATAAATATATACTCTGTATGTATGAGGTTAGATGTTATATATATATATATATATATAGTAATTACCATCTAATATGAGGTTAGATCTATATGTATGTATGTGTAATTACCATCTACCCGTGTATGAGGTTAGATCTATATGTATGTATGTGTAATTACCATCTACATGTATGAGGTTAGATCTATATATAAATATATATATTTGTTCGATGATGTTTAATGTTCTTATTTTCTTTAGCTAAAATGTTATCGATCCTTCTTATGCTTGATGTTATGTGAATAAGTTATGTTAACATCTACATGTATGAGGTTAGATCTATATATATATACACGTCTATTCACATGATGGTCTATGTTATCCTTCCATGTGAGTATGGTAGAAAATGAGAAATTCTTAGTTAACTAAGCTGTATGTACATGGCGTTAGTGGTGCACAGACGGGTTGGGCTCCCGGGTTGAGCTCAGGAGGCCCACCCAAATTAATGATGTTGATGGTGATGTGTTTCCCTTAGTTTCTTCCTAGAGTACCTCGAGTTACCTGAGAAATTAAGATATTTGGTAGCTCGGCATTTTAAATGCATAATGTGAGGTACCACGAGTGTTTATGTTTAGGTGCGATTAAGCGTAACGAAAGGCATGATTAGGTTATTTGTACTTGTTATAATGATATGTTGATTAAAAGTATTGGTATGTTTCGTATTGACTTACGAAAGTGTAACCGAAAATGCATGTTGGACTATAGTAGTTTACATTTACCGTTGTGTAGTTATATGTTTCCTTCTGAATTTCTCCTCCCTGTGTTATATCCACGCTGATCTACTTCTTTACAGTGAACTCACGATGTCACATAACAATTTGTGGTAGGGAACATGACACCTCGATTGAGACGCATGCGGAGGTGGTGTAATGGCGAGGAGATGATGATGGCATGACACACATTGTCAGGGGCATCTATGGAGCAGGGTTTCCAGTTGAGGAGATGATTTGATGTTTTATTTTTCTTGAGTTTTGAGGTTTCTTTGTGTAGTTAGGACCGCTAAATTGGATGGAAATAAATAGATTGTTGTCGCGTTACGACCTTGTGTATAATGGATAATATTACGTGTGACTAGGGATTTTGTATATGCATCTGAGGTTAGGTCCTTTCGGTTGGTATCGGAAGCGAGCGATCCTAAGGGCGATGTGTGTGCGCAATCTCATCGAGACTCGAATACATCCGTCTCATGATTGTAAGCTTTAAATTTACTTTTCAAGTAGTAGTCTTA
This sequence comes from Wurfbainia villosa, assembly GCA_025175895.1. Taxonomy (NCBI): domain Eukaryota; kingdom Viridiplantae; phylum Streptophyta; class Magnoliopsida; order Zingiberales; family Zingiberaceae; genus Wurfbainia; species Wurfbainia villosa. The sequence goes on along the minus strand of CM046004.1, from coordinate 17,714,338 downwards.
ATGTAATCATGTTTAGGTTTATGGATAAATTGGAGATAACGATATGTATCGGGTTTTATAGAGAATGGCGGTCAAGAAACAATGCGTGAAGGGGGGGTAGAATAGTCGGTTTCTCGAGCTTGATTATCGCAGAACAGAGTCGGATTCGGGGGAACAGATTCAACAACCGTTGAGAGCCGAGAGCGTGGAAACACCCCGATGGTCCACACCGGTGAACCCAATTTCAAGCGATTCGAGGACCTTGGACCGATGCATTTAAGGGAAGCTCTCGACCGATTGTGGCGAAGGATGGATTCGATCATTGGAGACAATATATGACTTCACGACTTCTTACATCGATGCCGATAAGGTGAGAGTGCGCCGTATTACGCTAAGGCGATGCTCGGATATGGTGGGAGAGTGCGTTCGGTGGATTTAGCTACAACTACTTGGGTTGAATTCAAGGAGGTATTTTACGGTAAATACTTTCTGCGGACACGAACCCGAATGGCCGAGAATTCTAGAGCCGCGAGGACCGAGCGAGTATGTCGAGGAATTCGAGAAGGCGCGTATTTTGTACCTATGATCGCTACCAACCGAGAGGAGTAAACATTTCATCAAGGATTGAGGGCAGCCATCCGCCATGATGTCGAGGTGAGTCGAGTTACCACCTTGAGAGGCCGTGGATCAGCTCACGATGGCGAGAGGGACAGAATGACGTGATAAAGGAAGTACGACTAAGAGGTCTAGTTACGGGAGGGAACCTCTGCGTCGAAAGTCGAAGAGGTTTGCACCGAGCGGCGAGGCAACACATGTGAGACGCAGCCACGACGACCCGGAGCCCCGACCACCGACCATCTGTTCTCGAGGTGAAAGCAAAACTTCGGTGTCCCAAGTCTTTATAAGACTATGCAGTCGATGTTTGGTGGGTACAGATGTGTCTGCTAAGTCAAGAAATCTGGGCACTTTCATGAATCGCCCTCAACTCAAAGAGCCAACTAGAGGAAGAGTGTATCTATGAGAGCGTGGATCCGGATTCGGCCATTATCACGGTAGAATTTCTATTGTCAACCTACCGCCATGCCTTAATAGATTCTGGAGCTCACACTCTTTCATATCGGTGGCCTACGTTGCAAAACTAGGTATTTCATGTGATCCGATGGCTACCGGCTATACCGTGTCCTCGCTTCAGGGAAGAATGACCCAATGTAATAGTGAGGAACTGTCTGATAAGGACGCAGAACTATACGATATCGCGAACTTATTGTATTAGAGATGGTGGACTTTGATGTAATTACAGGTATGGATTGGTTGACCGATGCGAGGCCATTATCATTGTATAAACAAAGGGACGGTTAAGCGAAACTACAAAATGATGGATTTGTCATCTTGATGCAACCTCCACGTTAGTCATCTACTATTATATCGGCATGTAAAGCTCGAGAAAATGTTAAGTAAGGGTGTAAGCAGTTTACTAGTCAACATAATGGGAAGTTACGAGACTTTTAAACCCGATGCGGAGGAAGTAGAGGTAGTCAGGATTTCTCCGATGTATTTCCGGAGGATATTGGGATTGCCCGTCGGGAAGTTGAGTTTGGGATAGAATTAGTATCGGGAACCACCCAGTGTCAAAGCACGCCGTGCCTCGCACCGAAATGAAGGAACCGAAGAGCAACTACAAGAACTACCGGATAAGGGTTTCATCCAGGCCGATTAATGTCACCCCGGGAGCGCGGTGTTGTTACTCCGTAAGAAGGGCGGTTGATGCGATTGTCGTTGACTAGGAGTTGAACAAGATTCTGATCGAGAATAAGTACCGTTGCCTAGAATCGATGATGACGTCGATCACTACGAGGAGCAGCGGTATTCTCAAAATTGACTTGAGGTCGAGTACCACCAACTGAGGGTGAAAGGAGAAGATGTTCATAAAACTGCGTTCAGAACTCGATATGGTCATTATGAGTTTCTAGTTATGCCGTTTGGACTCACTAATGCCCGCGACCTTTATGGATTTGATGAACCGGATTTTCCGGCCCATACATGATTGTCTTCATCGATGATATACTAATTTACTCTCAGAGTCGCGAAGAGCACCGACAACATCCGACGTATCTGCGGACTCAAGGATAAGCGGTTATCTGCTAAGTTCAAGAATCGATTTCCGATGAGACAAATAGTATTTTTAGGGCATATAGTCTCGGAGAGGAATAGAGGTGGATCGGTCAAAAGTGGAAGGCAATCGAGTTGAAATGCTCGAGGAATGTTCTGAAATTGAAGCTTCCCGACTGCGGGGTATTATCGCAGATTTATTGAATTTTTCACGAATCAAGCGCTACCCCGACGTTGACAAGAAGGGGTGAGTATGAGTGGACTACTCGATCACGAGAAGAGTTTTATGGAGCTAAAGGAAAGGTGATGATGCTTTTGCTTGCATTCGACGTGGGCATTTGTGCGTACACCGATGCCTCCAAACTCAGGTCTAGGGGATGTATTGATCACGAAGGGAGGGTCGTTACGATCCGTCGATTGAAGGTCGTAAGCGAATTATCCTACACATGACACGGAACTAGCGGTATCGTCTTCGCTTTGAAGATCTGGCGACACTATCTTTACGGAGAACGATCGAGATCTACATGGATCATGAAATATTTCTTTACTCAAAAGGAATCGAATATCTGCGGCAGAGCGATGGTTGAAGTTGGTAAAAGATTATGGCTATGATATTAACTATCACCGGGTAAGGCTAATGTGGCGGATGCGGATCGCTGAGTCGCAAGACGGCGACGCTTATTACTGATTGACCACCCAACAAAGATTGATATCGGAATTTCAGATAAGAGTGGAGGTGATAGCACCAGCGGTGGCCGTTAGGTTACGGATGTGGTTACATCGAACTTACGGGATCAAATCCCGGCGAGAACGAGCCTCGGATCAGCGATTAATGGAATGGAAAGCAAAGATGAAGCGAAGGGTAGCACCATCTACTCGGTGATTGATGGGATAGTGCGATCTGAAGGGCCGTATATGGGTGCCTAAGGGTGAATCCTGAGGAGAATCTCGTGAGGAAGCTCACTACCAGTACTCTATCCACCTGGCGACAAAAGATGTATAAGGATATCGACTATTATATTGGTGGCCGGGCGTGAAGAGAGACATGCAAGATGGTTCATGAGTGCCTTACATGTCAACAGTGAAAGCCGAGCACCAGGCCCGCGGATCGCTTGAACCGCTCCGATACCTGCCTGAAGTGGGAAAATGTTGCCGTGGATTTTGTGGGAGGATTACCGATCTCGCTTAAGGGATCAAATGCAGTATGGGTTATTGTGGATCGATTACGAAGTCGGCCCACTTTGCGGTGAAAACCACTTTCACTATGATCTGATATGCAGAGTTATGCATACGAAATAGTAAGGTTACATGGAATTCGGATCGGATTGTCGATAGGGATCCAAAATTTACATCGGGGTTACGGAAGAGTTTGCAGACGGGATTGGGTACAAAACTTGCTTTGCTGCTTTCCATCCCCAGATCGGGTAATCTGAGCGAGTAATTCAGATTTTGGAAGATATGCTACGAGCTTGCATTATAGATTTGAAGGGAGTTAGAGTCCAAACCGCCAGAGTTCACCTATAATAATAGTTATCAATCCACCATCGGTATGGCTCCTATGAGCGCTTATACGGAAGAAGGTGTAGAACCCCACTACATTTGGGAAGAGGTAGGAGAAAGGGCGATTGGGTCCAGAGATTGTGACCTGTTGTGGAACTAGAGCAAAGATCCGGATGTACGCAATGCGACGACGCAGTCGCCAAAAGAGTTATCTTGATTGTCGAAGGAGGGACCTAGAGTTCACATGGGAGACCATGTATTTCTCAAAGTGTCACCCAGTGAAGAATCTTGGTTCGGAAGGAAGGGCAAACTTAGTCAGGGTATATTGGGCCTTTTGAGATCCTCGATCGACGGATTGGAACACGAGCATACCGAGTCAAGTTGCGCTACCACCAAACTCGGGAGTTCATAATGTGTTTCGTATCCATGGGAGATACCTTCCTAATCCCGCGTACGCGATTGGGTATGAAGCCACAGTGGACACGGATCTATCCTACGAGGTAAGACCGAACAAATATTAGATCAAGTCACGGAAGTCGAGAAATAAAGAAATCGAATGGTGAAAGTTTTATGGGAAATCAACAGATAGAGGAAGCTACCCGGAGGCCGAAAGCGGGATATCGTGGCGATTACCACTGAACTATTTGGTAAGTCAAATTTCGAGGACGAAATTTTTTTTTTAGGGGGAAAGAGTTGTCAAGTCTCGGAAAAAAAAATAAAAATATATATATATATATATATATATATATATAATAATAACAATAATAATAAATAAATAAATAAATAAATACACGGGCGAAAATCATCGAAAAAGGGGGATAAATTTCGGGGTCTATTTACACCCTAAATAATCACCGTTGAGAGGCGAAAAGGGGAAAAACCCTAAACCCTAATTAACCGGCCAAACCCCTATATATATTTTCCTTTTCTCTTTTTTTTTCTTTTTCTCCGTTTCTTTTCGTTCACAATGACCCGTACTCTGCCATGCGAGCCGTCGGCGAGCGAAGGAAGCGAGCAGTCCTTCTTGCCGAGTCGACGCAACTGCGGAGCTACTCGACCTTCCTTCTTCCTTTTCACGGTGAGTAATCTTTGGCTAGGGTTGTCGAGGCGGCGAATCCAGCTGACTTCAGCGTTGGGACTGGCCGAGTTGGAGTCGGGATGTTAAGGATTGAAGCTCGTCGGTGAGGGGGATGTCCCGTTTAGGTTCTAACAGGCGTCCGCAGTGGGTTACCGGTGTTGCTGGGGATAGGTTGAGCTAGGGCGAACGGTGAGTGGCTATCCAACGACTAGGTGGAGGTAATGACGGAGAGGCACGGAAGGGACTAGGGCCTTGATCTTGGGGGAGGAAGGAGGTTCTCGATGGGTGAGGAGGTTTGGAATTCGGTGATTTTGGGAATCCACCGTCGGTGGATTGGGTTACCGATTGGTGTTCTAGCGAGGCGTAGGGGAATCGCGGAGGTTTGGGTGGATGGAGCGATGTGACGCAATGGTGTTTTCCGTCGGCTTGAGGAGGTGAGGGCGAGGAGATCTCGGAGGTGGCTAGGAATTAAATCGTTGAAACTATAATGGGAATTCGGATGGTTGGGAACGTCAGCGTGCTCTACTGCCCCATTTTGGTGGTAGATTGACCATGCTTCGGTCGACGATCGGCACGAGGAACAAGGAAAGGGAAGGGATAAATAGATTGGTGTCGTTGGAAGGAAGGAGGTCGGTTTAGGATTTTAGGATCGTATCGATGAATTTAAGCGTGGATTAGTATGGAGGGTTTCATCCAGGTAGGGGAAAATAGCGGATATACACTTGTTGGGGTCTAATGAATTGGGTGAGCGAACAATGTGCATGAGGTTAAATCTTCAATTAATAGCGGATAAATATTTAATAGAGGTAAGGGGTAGTTTGATGGAAATGAATCATGCTAGGTTGGATAGAAAAGTTAGTATGTATATGAGCTTTAGGTGCTAGATGATTCTGTTATAGGCGTTCCCGGTGTTTAGTTAATCCTTTATAAGATTCTTTTTTTTTCGTAATCTTTGTAAATGATTTATAATATGTGATAAATATAAATCTGCACATGTATGAGGTTAGATATATATATATATATATATATATATATAATTACCATCTAATGTATAGGTTAGATCTTTATATATATGTATGTGTAATTACCATCTACCCGTGTATGAGGTTAGATCTTTATATGTATGTATGTGTAATTACCATCTACCCATGTATGAGGTTAGATCTATATATAAATATATATATTTGTTCACCAACGATGTTTAATGTTCTTATTTTCTTTAGCTAAAATGTTCATCGATCCTTCTTACGCTTGATGTTATGTGAATAAGTTATGTTAACATCTACTACTGTATGAGGTTAGATCTATATATATATATACGCGTCTATTCACGATGTCATGTTATCATTCCGATAGTATGGTAGAAAAATGAAATTCTTAGTTAACTAACCTGTATGTACATGGCATTAGTGGTGCTGGGCGGGTTGGGCTCCCGGGTTGAGCTCCGGGAGGGCCCACCCAAGATGTGATGGTGATGATATTTCTTAGTTTCTTCCTAGAGTACCTCGGATCGAGTTAGAAATTAAGATATTTGGTATCGCTCGACATTTTAAATGCATAATGTAGTACGCAGTGTTTATGTTTAGTGCGATTAAGCGTATGAGAAGGCATGATTGGGTTCGATGTACTTGTTATAATGATATGTTGATTAAAAGTATTGGTATGTTTTATTGACTTACTGAAAGTGTAACCAGAAATGCATGTTGGACTATAGTAGTTTATTTACCGTTGTGTAGTTATATGTTTCCTTCAATTTCTCCTCCGTGTTATATCACATCGTTGATCTACTTCTTTGGTCAGTAAACTCATGATGTCACATAACAATTTCAGGTAGGGAACAGGACACCTCGATTGAGACGCATGAAGCGGAGGTGGTGTAACTGAGGAGATGATGATGAGCATGACACACATTGTCCGGGGCATCTATGGAACAAGGTTTCCAGATTGAGGGGAGATGATTTGATGTTTTATTTTTCTTTAGGTTTTGAGGGTTTGCTGTGTAGTTGAGACTGCTAAATTGGATGGAAATAAATAGATTGTTGTCTGGCGTTACGACCTTGTGTATAATGGATAATATTTACGTGTGACTAGGGATTTTGTATATGCATACGGGGTTAGGTCCTTTCACTATGACTTGCAAATTTGTTCTCGATATTCATATCTATCACTTCATAATTCGCTGAGTGTTTATTTTATTTTGATTTTCTATTTTCAACTCTCAGTCATTCATCATAGCAGGCACTTAGAAATTGAAATTACCTATCAGGATATTTGGTTACAATATATTATATTTACCTGCACATGTGGCAATATTAAAATAAAATTTATATTATGTTATATTGTTGCTTACATTTTATTTAAATACAGTTGACTCTGTGGCCCAATGGATAAGGCGCTGGTCTACGGAACCAGAGATTCTGGGTTCGATCCCCAGCTGAGTCGATTTTATTCTTTAATTTTTTTTAAAAAATTAAATATGTAGAGAAAAATGAATTTAGAGTTCTCCAAATAATAAACCACTCAATCTTTAAAAATTTTCTTTGGAAACGAAAAAAGAATTCAAGTAGTGCGGAGTCTTTCCGTGTTATTTTAGTATTTTAATTCCATAAATACCATTTTTTAAAACAAAGAAATCATATTAAAAATGTAAAAGTGAGAGAAAAAGTATTTTGCCCACGTAAACCACCCCCTCCAGATAATTAAGTTTCAGGAGAGGAGACTGTGGTAAAGAAGGGGGACTAAACCAGAGAAATGCTGCTTTCCCCACAAGGCGGCTTGAGGACTGCACCAAAGTAGTCTCGTGAAGCAACTTTTCCGTCAGCAAAGATGTCACTGCCACTCATCTCTTTCAGTTTTGTCCCTCTGCGGACAACTGCGTCCCGAACATCACTTTGCTGATCCCTTCCACCGGCTACGACGAGAAATAAAGAAGGTGAACCAGATCCACCGATGAAGCAAACATTCTGGAATTCTTCTTTTACCGATTGATCGGTCATCGGTCGCCAGCGCAGGCATCTCTGACAACGTAAGAAGATCAGAAGTTGAAGCGTGCGACTTCCTCACCGGCGTGTTCTTTTCCATTCCGATTCCTGCACCTCCTCTTCTCGATCGATCTATGGAGCGTAGTAGTAATTGAATCTTGAAAGAAGAAGGCTGTCCTTTACTTCCAGTAAAGCCTTTCATTTTATCGACATGGATTGGATCATCGGCTGGTGCTTTCGGAGCAAATGGTGTGGTTCTCTGCTGGCTGTAATTTTGAAAATAGGTGGGCGGTAAGTTAGTAAGTTAGGATCGGACAATGGTGATGCTGTGGCGGGATCACAAATAGACCGACAGTCAGGTCCGTCAAACCCGAGACCCGAATCGGACAGGGTCAACGGTCCGCGTTAACCGCCAATGGGTTTGACCGGACCGACCGAACCGCTAAAGCGGTCCGGTCCCGATTTTTTTAAAAATCGAACCGGAAAAAAATGAATCGGCGATTAAAAAAAATTAATTAGCCACGATTTCGTGGTCTGATGATCAACGCGCGTGGTTGTTGGGTGCACGGCGACCACGTCGGCCGGCGAAATCGACCTTTCGAACCCTACGGTCGACCTTTTTTGAACCGACGGCCACGCATTTCCTATAAATACACCTCCAGTCCCTTTCATTTTTTCACAAATCACCACTTCTCTTCAATTCTCTAATTCTCATTCCTCATTCGCTTTCAAGTCTCAACTCTCAAGTCATATTTTTGATGTCCGAGCCGGATCAAGTCGTGTGCGGTCGGTGCGAAGGAAAGAGCATAATGCCACCACCGCCGAGTTCGAGTTCGAGCAAGGCGATTCACCTCCATTCGATATCGGCGCCGACTACGATCTTGATATTTCCGTGATGAATTTCAAATACATCATCATCATCAAAGTCAAGAAAGTAGAGCAATACATCCGATGCGATGGCGGGTTCCACTTCATAAGACAAACTCGAGTGCCTCGCCTCAGATCCGATATCTTCACCAAACATTTCAAAAGTAACGCTCCTTCCGATGATATGCAAGCAAAATGCAAATATTGTTCGAAATGTTACAAATTTCAACAAGGAGGAGGTTACGGAACCCTTACTCGCATGCTGAGAGAAATCATCCAGGTGGAAATTGATATTGATGGATTCTCAAACTCAAATTCACATTCTCTTCTCAATGAGTTAGTAACGAATCTAAACTCTTTAAATTTGTGAAACTAGATTTAGAGAAGAAATCGCTAAATTTTGTGCGATTGAATCGAACAACTTTCTTTTAGTTTTAGTGATAAATTATCTTTTGAAAATTGGCTTTCTACAAGTCAAATCCTTCATTAAGCGTATCCCAAGAAATACTCTAAAAGCGTACACTTTTAAAATTAGTCTTAGTAACAAAAACAAGAATTGATTAAAGAATTTTCTAGTTTAAGCGATGAAAGTTTCTTTGTGTTGATATTTGGGTGATCGTTGTGAAGTTGTTCGTATATGGGTATTACTTGTCGTTGGATTGATAATAATTGGGACATTCAAAAAGATTGCCTAGCGTATAGATGTTTTAACGAAAACACACAAAGACAAAAATATTTCACAACTTATTTTTATTATTTTGAAGAATATGGTCTAACTTAAAGTTTTTTCAATTTCTTTTGATAATGCTAGTGCAAATACCTCTAGTATTAGTGAACTTATTGATATACGTAAACCATCAATAGGTGGAAGATTTTTCATATTAGGTTTATACGCGCATTTTAAATTTGTGTGTTTCAAGATGGACTTAAAAATTTAGGATCACATATTCAACCAATTAGAGTCGATTCGGTATTTATGACACATCTCGAGTTATGAAAGAATGGAGAAAATTTTATAAAATAAATGGTATGAAGCTAAACTAAGCGGTTTGCGCGTGGCGTTCCAACTCGTTGGAATTCTACTTATAAATTGTTGTTATCTACTTTTGAATACAAAGATTTATTATGTATGTTTTTCATCACGTATTGATCACAATGATATTTATTTGTTTTCAAATCAATGGAATATATGCACTAGTATTTGTGAAATTTTAAAAGTTTTTAGTGATGCTAGTGACCAATTATCAGGTGTTTATTATCCAACTTCACATTTAGTTTTAATACATTTTTGTAATATTGCATGTATTTTAATGAACATATTCAATCAAATGATATTTATTTATCTCAATTTATTTATGTAATGAAAGAAAAATGGGAAAAATATTTCTTAAACATTCATGAAATATTTTTATGTGCTTTTGTTTTAGATCCTAGACTTAAATTAGATGGTTTGTAAGATATGTTAGCATTATATTATGAATCTTTAAACCCTATTACTGAAACTGCTCCTAATATTCCTTTGATTTTGTTTAATATTAAAACTCATTTATATGATATTTATAATGAATATAACATTAAATATGGTGAACAAACTATTGGACATGAAATACATCAATCTACTACAACTAGTATTATTACTTCTAAACTCACTAAAACACAATTGTTATTAAGGCAATGGACTAAACGTCCACGAGGTTCCTCAAGTTCCAGTCAGGAACTTGAGAATTATTTGACCACTTCTTTTGATTTTAGTGATGCAGATGAAGAAAGCTTCGACATTCTAAAATGGTGGTCGCAAAGAACTCAAATATTTCCAATCTTATCTATAATGACAAAAGAAATTCTAGCTTGTCCAGTTTTAACGGTTGTAGTGGAACAAACTTTTAGTATCGGAGGAAATACATTGAACAAGAGACGTTCAAGCTTAAGGTCGAAAAATTTGGAAGCACAATGTTTACTCAATGATTGGTCAAAAGCTGCAAGTCGAACCCAACATATTAAAAGTGACGAAGAAGACCAAGACGAAACAGAAGGAACATCCGGAACTACGACGACGGGAGGAAATACCGAATACGACTGAAATGTATTTGATTTTTTTATTGTAATAGATTTTTTTATTTAAGTCCAAGATGTAATATATTTTGTATTGAGATAATGAAATATTTGACAGAGTTTTTATAAGTTTAATTGTGCAATTTTTTTTTATTTTAATTATTTACATCATTTTTTATTTTTTTATTTATTTAACTAAGACGACGATTAACCGGATCGGATCCGAACCCGGACCTGGACCGGATCGGACCCAGACACGACCCGGACTCGACTCGGATCCGGACCGGACCGAATCCGGAACAGTTCCATGAAACTCGATCCAGAATCTGGCCACGGGCGGTTAATGGTCGATATTTTATTAACCCGAATCCGACGGTTTCGGACTGGATCGGACCGGATCGACGAAGTCTAATCGCAAAGACACCAGTGAACTTTTCTAAGTTAGTTTCCAGTTTTAAAATAGATCATTTATATATTTTTTTATTTTAATATTTTTTTTTATCATCCAAATAGATATTTAAATGAATTTAAAAAATAAATTCACAGTGTCATCTGGTGCAAAAAGATGCCCTCTCCAAGGCCTCTCTCATCGATTCTATAGTAAAGAGAAGAAATTAATCATTTTGATTTCAATGTATTGATAAAAGATACTCTGATTGATATTTCGGTAATTTATCAAATACAGTTGTTAAAGTTCAGAATTGTCCAAAACGTACATTATAGTTTCAGAATTACCAAATCGTGCGCATAATTTTCAAAATACTCCTCCCGCCAAACAGCATGCAATTTAATGCAGAGAGAGATTTGCATCCATCCGAGGCACAACTGAAAATCCCGAGCCATCCAAACGTCACTTCCAGCCGCGTGGGAGCGCTAAACCCATGCTGTTGATGAGCACCACACGCAACTTTCCTCCGCAAACCAACCGAGCAATACCATTTTTGATGAAACCCTAGTAGTTATCAACGACATCACTACTCCCACGAATATATCGGTAGGGTTTCCAGAATTTGGTGCAGCTCACTCACCAGCTGCTTCACATAGTATTATCATGTATGTATGTGTTTTTATTCTTGAGACTGCTATGAGGTTAATAAATGCATTGTAGGTGGTTGTATAACCAAGTTTGCCACGCACCCATAAATACGAGGTAGACATATCATACCAAAGTAGACCAATGCACCCATAATTGCGATGCAGGAGATTCATAACCAAGTTTTGTCGCCACCTAATCAAATTTCACCTAACTTAAAAGGTGATGCTTCTAATTAAATCCCACGATTACTGAACTTCCCTGATTGATATTCTCAGCACTAGGAGAATCAATCTGTCCGAGAGAGTAGGTGGTGTTGGGAATGAAATTCCCAGTACCACCGTCTCCCTAAAATTTAAAATCCCAACACCATGGGAGATTGAAGCTGATTGGCCTGGATAAAAAGTGATGCTGAGAATTTAAATCCCAGCAACATCATGGTCATGAGCTTCAAATTCTCAGCACCATTAAGGTTCAATAAATTCGGGATAAAAGCTGGTGCTGGAAATTGAAATCTCGTCACCACCGTGGTGCTGAGATTAAAACTCCCAACACCTGGAGGTTCAACAGTTTGGGATAAAAGGTGGTGTTGGCAATTGAAATATCATCACTATTGTGGTCCCGCAATTAAAACTCCCAGCACAATGGGAAATGGACTTGTCGAGATAAATGGTGGTGCTGGAAATTTATATCCCAGCACCACCATGATAATGAGATTCAAACTCCCAGCAACACCATGGTGCTGAGAATCTAATTCACTGGACCAGGGAGATATAAGTTGTCGACATTAAGGGTGGTGCTGAGATTTGAAACCCCAACAATACTGTGGTTCTGCGATTAAAACTCCCAGCACCATTGGCATTGAACTGATCGAGATAAATGGTAGTGATGAGAATTTATATCCTAGCACCACCGTGGTAATGAGATTCAAACTCCCAGCAACACCATGGTGCTGGGAATGTAATTTTCAGCACCATGTAGATATAAGTTGTCAGAATTTTTGGTGGTGTTGGGAACTGAAACCCCAACAACACTGTTGTCCTGCGTTTAAAACTTCCAGCACCAGGGAGATGGAACTGATCGAGATAAATGGTGGTGCTGGGAATTTATATCCCAGCACCACCGTGGTCTTGAGATATAAATTTCCGGACTACGTGGAGAGGAAACAGCCGAGAAAAATAGTGGTCTTTGTCGATTTATATCGGAGATAAATAAAGTCTTAGCGAATTAGTCTGGCGTGACTATCTTATCATTCTCCACCTTTTCTTAGGCTCCCCAAACGATAGTTATGAAAATTAATGCTCCGTACGACATTCGGATGAGTGTACCCGATTGGCGTCTGCGTGCGATTGACACGCACCCATGCTTGCAGCGAGTGTGAACTAAGTATCCCTCTGTGCATAAACCACATAAATGTCTTCTCTTCCATTCCATATAAAGCTTTTAATTTCAGCGTTGAAAGGTCCATCAACGAGTTTCGGTAAAAACCTATCACGGCCCTATCCACATCAAATGTTACAATTAGTGAAGTGCGTAATTAGGAAACCTAACATAAACTCTCGTCCTCTACTTGTCCTCGAGCTTAAAGCCTAGTTAAAAAATTGACTACTTGCCTGTGACACTACGTATAATAGTGTTGATTTAAAAACCTTTGCGAGGGACGACCCCTTCCGATGAAGTGGTAACATTTTTGGAAACAATTGAATCAAATTTGAAGGATAGATAGTTAGATGATCAAGATTCCATAATCATCCCCAGTAATATTCCATCTTCATCTCGGATCATGTGGGAATAAATTACCGATGATCAATACCTTGATATAAATAGAAGCTTCTTCCATACTCGAAGAAGAGTTTGTCACATTCTACGATGGTTAATGAATATTTTGAAACAAACTTGGGTGAAGAGGAGGTAAGTGATATACACGATAGAAGAGTTAGAATATACAAATCCTTCAAAGAATTCTTAGTGATGATATCCAGCGTGAAGAAGGTGAGTTAAACCCAGATCGATCTGATGACTTAGAGGAAGTGTTCCCGATTCTGATGATCCCTATGTTTTAAATCCACGAATAACACTATCGCATATGTTAACCATCGATCCAAATGAATTTTTCATGGATAAGTTTTTCCTCTCGATAAGAGTTTAAAGACGACTAAGAAGGCGTGCGATCTTTAAAAACTTGAATCTGGCACCGACACCATTCTTAATAGAATTAAAGTTATTTGCTTTAGTCGGCCTTGTTCATGAGTCTAGTTGCAGTGGAGACGTGGAGTTCATTTCACAAAATACGTAGCGTGAATGTGAGTGTTAGAAACAACATATCACCACGCCAGCGTCCACATTTCAGAAGAAACCAGATCAGGACGGTTGCTACTTCACGATGATCTAAATCAAGTTCAATTCAAGAGAAACGCAAGATAGGTTTGGTGTTAACATTTCATACAAGAAAGCATACACAAGTGGTAGGTGATTTTGATCGGGCTATATTGATCTTTGATGTACTTGCGTGAGTTAAGAGTTAGAGATCTTGATACATGTTGCGATCTTAAGAAATGGTAAAAATCGATTCCAAATGATGTTTTTTAGGGCATTTGGTGCTTGTGGAAGAGTATTAATGTCTTATTTCGAAAACTAATTGAATTGATGCTACACATATCAGCAAGTATTACGGTATTTTCATAATGCTACTACCGATTGTGATGTCTGCAAAAATTACGCCAGATTCTTGGAATCGCCAAGTTGAATGTGGATCTGCTGGGAGTGGTTTTGGATCGTATAAAGACATTCCTTCGTCTGTCAGTCGTTAAGCGTTATATCGGATAGACATCGGGGATTATATCGTGATTAACAAAGTGTATCCATCGCCCATCATGATTTTTTATTGCTATCACTGTCTTGTACGTAGTATGAATGCGGGATAAATCCTCATTAGGTTTATTTTGGCGCGTGAGCAAGAGCCAATACAAGAGTTGAGTTTGATCGATTAATCGCCGAATACATGCATCGAAACACGGATGCGTATGCGTGGCTCTGAAAGATCGATCCAAAAGATGGGTCAACGACACTTTCGGGAGGAGTGTCTGTGATATTAACTAATCGTTACAGAGTTTAAATGCATTATTCAAAGAAACACGTGAACTCCCCATCACCACCTTAATTGACAACACTAGAAGAAAGGTTGCTCAATGATTCTTTAACCATAGGGAAGAATCTTCAAAAAGGTCAAGTTTTCTAACACCTTATGCCATTAAAGAGATTGATGAAAGGAGAGAAAGAACTCGATTATATTCAGTATTCCCATACTCACAATCAGAAATGGAAATGCATGATATCTTCTTCGTATATTGTTGATTTGGAGAGGCGAAGTTGCGTCTGCGATGAGTTTTAAATTCGAGGAATTCCTTGCCGTCTTATTACGATCATCATATATCGAACTGGATCTATCTGTTATTCATGAGCGTTATTTTTAAGGAAACACAGGAGGCCACTTCATGGATCGTATTTACCCGTATCGAAGTAAGAAATTTTGGCTTTAATGGTGACAAAATTTTGGAGTTCTACCTCCTCATGACCTTATGCGGCCGGACGAAGAAAAAGGCATCGTTAGTCTAAACATATTGGGAGGGTGAAAAATAAATCGTGAGATCTGAAACACAGGCGTAATAGGAGGTCTTGTAGAGAATGTTACCGCTACTTAATTCTAAGTGTAAATAGTGGTTGTGTAAATATTTGTAAAGGAAAAATGTTAATATTAATGTTAAGCTATTTTCAGAATTGTAATGTAAATATTTATTCTGTTATTTTACAAAATTATAATCTAAATCCGTCCCACCGCACCCGATCCGTTAATATAAAACTCCCCGGTGCAAGTTCAAACATCTCAACACCATATTTCATTTTTCTCTCGCTCCTTGCGTTCTGTCTCTCGTGAAATTGCGCTTCCATTCCCCGATACCAGTTCAAACTCCCCGGTGCCAGTTCAAATATCTCAACACCATCTCAACGCTATTTTCGACCTAAGTAAGTTTTGTAGATTTCTTAACTTCTGTGTGACTATCGCTCCTTCCGATCTATCTAGGGTTTTTTCATTTTCCGCACGTACGTCGCTTAAACTCTGCTCGATAGGGTTTAGGTTTTAGGTTTACCATTCGAGCAGAGGTAACGCTTGTTTCAGATTATCACACATGTTTCAATCCATTTCATCTATTAGTTTAAAATCGCAGACATAAATGCATTCGTTCAGAATCTAACGAATAGTATTTTCGCTAACGATGGTTTAATCGTGAATCATCGTTTATACTTTCGCAAGAACCCGTAAGGCGCTGATGCGAGGAAGAACTAAGAGAATGAACTCGAAAAGCAACGCTTCACGCTTTAAAAATTTATCGCAAGTGTGCCGCCGAGTGTGGAAGAAGAAACGCTTATTCGAGCTCCTCATGCGTGAGTTTCGATATTCCAGATATTACCCATGTCGCAATTCTCGCTCAAAATATGTTTGATAATTGGGACCGCAGGAGAAATGTTTTATATTCCACGATAAGAAATCGTGATTTCACAAAGACGGATGTCTCCTCATCCTCGGTCTACCGGGATGATGGACTCAGAGTTCCTATGAATAATGAAGCTCCTTCGACACTATATTCGCAATATTTCGTGGAAGCGATTGCTCTAACAAGCATCCGAGGAATTATCAAGACTTCGCATCTCCATAATTTAGATACGCGAAAGTTTATTATCGCTTGTTTATTTTATATTTTTTCTCTGTGTGTTTTTACTACACACATATAGATCATGTAGAGGATTTTGATAACTTATGTAAGTTCTGTAATACCTACGATCACTTATAGTCAGTAGAGGATTTTGATAACTTAGGCAGTACAATTGGTGCGAAGCACTTTATACGCATACGACTCCTCAAATAGAGTCAATCGTACGAGAGCATATCATGCGACCAAAAAGAGAGGTCGCTCTGGATCTACGAGACCAACGTCAAGGGTTTCACACACTTATCGACGAGTGAATATATTTTATGTGTTCCACAAATAAGATAGATCAACTGCCTATTAACAACTAATCTCATATTCCGTATGATCACATGAAAGATTGTGTATCCTACCTCCACACATCCTCATGCTTCACAAGAATGCCGAGACGGAGGTGGAGTTCCACAAATGTAAGGGTCATTAAGAAGATGGTAGATGGTCTCCTACCCGATAAAATCATTGCTGATCTAATGCCAAAGACAATGAGTCAGATCCGTTTCACACCGCTTCCACCTGTAATTTCGTGATCAACTCTCAACCCAAACTCGTGGACGCAAGAGGAACGGCGTGTCCAAGATGCCAGAGAATGCAGAATAGTTTCTACTCTAAGCACCAAGCTAGTCAAGCAAGGTGTAACTTCAAAGCACCTCCCTACTTAACGGTACCATCAAGAACAAGAAAAGAAAATACAGGAGCTTCTTCAACAGTTAGAGGAGGTCAGAACAGAAGGACAACGAGATAAGTGAAAGGGATAATATAATTTCAAAAAGAAGCATTAATCAAAAAGGACAGCTTTAATCGAGCTTCAATCAATTTACAATCCCGGGACGTAGAGGGGTTACAATCACAACCTATACAATCAGACAGACCAACACGCTTCTCCTGCATACACTAGTGTAAGGTTTCAGGCGAAGAGGGCTCTTCACGGTGTATCACCCCTAACCTTAGAAGCCTCCCTCCCGCATGGTTTTCTAACATCCCTAAAAGAAGGAGAGTTGAAACTCAAATCTGTCTCCCAAAGAAGCTATCGAGTATCCTCAAGAGACTAATATCTCTCCCGCAGCCAAATATCGAGCAGTGAGTCGTGCCAGATAAAAAGGGAAATCAATCACGAGGAGTGTAAACCCGAAATCAGACATCGCACACAAGTCTCACTGACAAACAACCAACACTGACTAAGTCAAGAGGATATCGAGGCGAGCATAAGTTATCTTGTCTACCTATTTTTCAGACAAAATATTTCTATCCCCACGCTTTTATTTTCAGATACAAAGAAGCTTATAAAGAATTCACCGGTAAGATGGATCCAACAGTCGGGGAGTGTTTATTGAAACTAAAAAAAATAGAGTAAGACAGACTTATATTCTTTGTTTATAACAGTCTTCTTATGTTTTGAGAGTTGCTAATAACCCTTTCCTTGTGTAGTGTGACAGTATTAGGACCAGTGTGGAAGACCGATGCTATTAACTTATACATGGACTCTTTCCTTACAATATTTGATTGGAATGTTTTGACACATGGGGATTGCATAAGTGCTTATTTTTCAGTCTTAGCTGATGAGTGCAAGGTGACTAATAAGGCGTACTATAACTCAATATTCTGTGGGGCTGGATTCCCAGTAAGTTTTTGACCCTTTTGCATGGAATTGTAAACTTTACAGCTTTGATGTTTTGATAGATTTTTTTTATACACAAGATATGTTTAATATTATGTACGCCCAAACATTCGAGCAAACTTTTAAAACCTCAGGCAATCCAATCAGATACATATTTTGTCCAATAATCCGCGATTTAACATCGCCACCTACTAGGTCGACTTGGAAAATTCAAAGTTTATCCACTACAACTCATCATTCCGTGAAGGCTTACACTACCTAATTCAAGAAACAAGAAGCATTAGATTTTAATTAAGTTAAATAAATCGCTTATGTATGGAGGATTCATAAGATTTTTTCGTTCCTGTGTCAATTCTTTAAAAGATCCACCTTCAGATTATGATAATCGCATCCCGGCTCGACCGATAAATTTCAGTAATGCAAACTTTTCCATGCGCACAAGTCCAGAGTCCCGCATAAAGCTCTTCGTAAGACATTTAATATTCTTTGTAAATATAATATTTTATAAGCTAGATGGACTAATAATTTATATTTTTTACGTATGATTGTGCATTTTTTATAATACGATACATTGAGAGCCTACTATTTGGGTATCCTAAAAGATTGACAATGAAGATATGAGAGCTTTAGATTCGTGGTGGGGAATAGAATAACGCCATGCACAATTTTATTTGCAATTATAAGCTGCGTATTGTGGGATATGTTGTAGAGTATACATAGTTTTAAATTACAAGGTGCCGATCTGAAAGTGTAAATCCATTTGTATAGTATCGATTTAATGTAAATATATATACTTTGTTAAATATGTGAACCACTTACTTTATGATTTTGTGATGAGATTTATGCATTAGTCTTTGAGAATTAAATTTTCAGACCATCTGTATTTCAGGATTAAAATTAAAGACCATCTTATTTCTCTGATGAAGCTGCGTAGTCTTTGAGAATTCATTTTCGGAGACCACTTTGTGATTAAAAATTAAAAACCACCTTATTTCGATCGATTCGAAACTATAAGTGTGCTGAATTCACTTTCCAGACCATTTGTGTTCTGGATTAAAATTCTACACCTTATTTCTCGGTTCGAAAATGTATGGTGTTAATTAAATTGTTTCTGGGATTAAAAATCTCAAGACCACCTTATTTCTCTTCGAAACTATCACGTAGTCCCGAATTCAATTTTCAGACGGCTGTGTATTCGGGATTAAGAATTCCAAAGACCACCTTATTTCTCGGTCGATTGAAGCTATGCGTGCTGAGAATTCACTTTCCAGCACCACTATGTTCCTGGGATTAAAATTCCCAGTACCACCTTATTTCTCGGCCAGTTCGAAAATATACGTGGTGTTGGGAATTAAATTTCCAGGACCACTGTGTTCCAGGGATTAAAAATCCTAGCACCACATTATTTCTCGGTCAGTTCGAAACTGTATGTGGTGCTGGGAATTCACTTTCCAGCACCACTGTGTTCCTGGGATTAAAATTTCCATCACCACCTTATTTCTCGACCACTTCGCAATGCACGTGAATTAGAATTAAATTTCGAACTCGTGTTCTAGGATTAAAATTCTCCACTACATTATTTCTCGGTCGATTCAAAATGCGTGGTCTGGAATTCAATCTCGAGACATTTGTGTTGATGGGATTATAATTCCCAGCACCACCATATTTTTCGGCCAGTTTGAAAATGTACGTGGTGATGGGAATCCAATTCCCAGCACCACTATGTTCTTGGTAATATAATCCCGACCAAAAGTGGGAGGTAGGAGGATCAGAAGAAAGTTTTCTCGACGCAACAACATTTAAAGCCGTTAGGTCTTTACGCTAAGAATTTGAATTTGGACTCTCAGGTCCGTCCATCAACGGGTTTGGTCAAACCCATTTGATGGTCGATTCACCTCGCTTTGATCCAATCCAACTCCGGTGGCTTTGGGACGTACGCCACGTATCGTGTCCAAAATTTACGATTTTCAAGGCGGATTAGGTTTACTGTACCAATTTTCGAAATCAGACCCGTGCCACACGGCGCGTCAAACCGCGAGGTAGAAGGATCGAAAAAAGTTTCCTCGACAACAACATTCAAGACGTTAGGTCTTTCACCACGCCAAGATTTCGAATTTAGATTCTAGTCCATCAGGTTCGGTGGCCAAACCTATTTTGACCTTATTCACCTCATCTTCGATCCAATCCAACTCCAGTGACTTTGGGACGTGCCCCTCTGTGTATCGTGTCCAAAATTCTTGATTTTCAAGGCAGGATTAGGTTTACATCGTATTTAAATCAGACCCGCCACGCGACAGGCGTCCGAGAGGTAGGAGGATCAAGAAAGTTTCTTCGACGACAACATTTGAAGCCATTAGTCTTTCATCCCACGCCAAGATTTCAATTTGACTCAGTCCATCAACGTGATTTCTCAAAACCTATCATGACTATTCGCTCATCTTCGATCCAATTCAACTCCAGTGGCTTTGGAACTTGCCCCTCTGTGTATCGTGTCCAAAATTTCTGATTTTCAAGGCAGGATTAGGTTTATACAGCCAATTTTCAGAAATCAGGACCCGTGCCACGTGGCACGTGGCTAAAACTGGGAGGTAGGAGGATTAGAAGAAAATTTCCTCGACGCAACAACATTTGAAGCCGTTAGGTCTTTCAGTTCATATCAAGATTTCGGAATTTGGACTCCTCGGTCAACGGGTTTCACAAAACCCATTTACTATTCGCCTCATCCTTCATCCAATCCAACTCCTGGCTTCAGACTGCCCTCGTATCGTGTCCAAAATTTCTGATTTTCAAGGCAGGATTAGGTTTACACAGCCAATTTTCAGAAATCAGGACCCATGCCACGTGACACGTGGCCGAAACTGGGAGGTAGGAGGATCAGAAGAAAGTTTCCTCGACACAACAACATTCGCTCGCTAGTCTTTCACCATGTCAAGATTTCGAATTGATTCTTCTAGGTCCATCAACGGGTTTCGGCCAAAACCCATTGATCCCTCTATTCACCATCTTCGATCCAATCCAACTCCAGCTTCGGACGCGCTCTCGTTATCGTGGTCCAAAATTTCGATTTTCAAGGCAGGATTAGGTTTACACAACCAATTTCGTAGAATCAGACCCGCCACGGCACGCGGCCAAATCGAGGTAGGAGGATCAAGAAAGTTTCGACGCAACAACATTCAAGAGTCTTTCACCCACGCCAAGATTTCGAATTCGATTCTTCAGTCCATCAACGGGTTTCGGCCAAAACCCATCACTTAATCTTATTCACCTCATCTTCGATCCAATCCAACTCCAAAGCTTGGACGGCCCTCTTCAGATCGTGGTCCAAAATTTCGATTTTCAAGGCGTGATTAGGTTTACACAACCACATAGAATCAGACTCGCGCCACGTGGCACGCCAAACCGGAGGTAGAGGATCGTAAGAAAGTTTCGACGCAACAACATTCAAGACGTTAGGTCTTTCACCCACGCCAAGATTTCGAATTTCGGATTCTTTAGTTCATCAACGGGTTTAAAAAACCCATCACGAATCGATTCACCTTATCTTCGATCCAATCCACTCAAAGGGCTTTGGACGCGCCTCCTGTATCGTGTCCAAAATTTATGATTTTCAAGGCAGGATTAGGTTTACACAACCATATTTCAGAATCAGCCTGCCACGCGGCACGCGTCCAAACCGGGAGGTAGGAGGATCAAGAAAGTTTCGACGCAACAACATTTAAAGCCGCAGTCTTTCACCATGTCAAAGATTTTGCGCCCATCAACGGGTTTCGTCAAAATCTAGATTACAGTCATTGGCTGAATATTATTCCCAAAGACCACCTTGTCTCTACCAACACGTAATCAGATACGGTGCTAGAAAATTTAAAACCCAGACCACCGCTGCGCGACTATAACCGCCAAAGACCACTCTTTTCTGGCAAATTTTAATTTTATTGTTGGGAATTCAAATCCCAGGACCACTGTGTTCCTGGGATTATTATTCCCAACACTATCTTATTTCCCGCTCACTTTGAAATTGTACGTGGTGCTGAGAATTCAAATCCCAGGACCACTATGTTCCTGAGATTATAATTCTCAGCACCACCTTATATCTGAGGCCGCCTCAAGTCAGACGTGGTTAATTCAAATCCCAAAATCATCGTTCTCGATTATAATTCCCAAAGACCACCTTATTTCTGGCCACTGAATCAGACGCAGTCCGGGAATTAAAATCCCAGACCACCATGCTGGGATTTTAATTCCCAAAGACCACCTTATTTCTGGCCATTGAATTTTATGCAGTCGAGAATTAAATTCTAACACCATCGCTGTTCTCGAATTTTTTCCCCGCACCACCACGCTTCTACCAATTCGAATCAGACGCGGTGGCCGAAATTCAAATCCTGTAATCAAGATGCTCTCGGGAATATAATTCCTGTGACCACTTTTCGATCGTAACCGATTGAATTTGACGCGTGTCTGAAAATTTAAATCCTGTGATCACTGTTCCTGGGATTTCAATGCCAGCACCATCGAAGTATTCAACAATATATTATATAATATTTATCAAAGCTCAACCACAAACAATAATCAAAATTACAGTCACTGTTGATCATATGAAATGCAGTATTATTTACAAATTAGCAAATTTCATAAATTACAACAATATATCATTCATATCACACCAAGTTTTCTAAAATTACATCATGAAGAACTCATTCCCTTAAAATCGAATCGAGACATCTATTCTTTCATGTCCGCTCATTCAAGTCCATCTTCTCACCATAAAGCAGACATCTCATGTATTGCATCACAAAGAAGACACAATCATTGCTGTAAAAATGCTATGAAAAATTTTATATTTTAATTCAAAAGTATAGTTTTCACGTTCAGTATTTTTCTTTAGTACTGCTTAGGGACAATCATTGTATAATAAAACCCAAATTGTCGATGGGGTAATAAGCTTGTAAACATGGATGAATTGCTGCAAGCTCCTTAGATGAATATCCTTTAAATTGGGATACCTATTATTACAAGATGAGTAAGTTAACATAATTATTCATTTACAGATAACTAAGTTAAATGGATGAATAATCCATATTTTAAAAAATTAACTACTCACCACTGCTTCAAAATCAGCTTTTGATCTTCCTCCGTATGAAATGGAGTTGTAATGATTGAAAGTCATTGCTAGATCGATACACAACAAAGTGAGTTTGTCGTAAATATTTAGAGGTATAAAAATATCTAACCTCTAGTGTTTATGATTTATGTTGTGGCGCTTCCACGACATTCTTAACCGATCAGAATTGTGTGTAGAGGAAAATATTTAAACAGTTAGTATAACATCTCATGTCGTGAAAATACAAGATAATTTAACTTCCTTATAATGAACACGAATGAGCAATACACAGACTTGTTATATGACCTACATGACGAGGAGACCCCCTAAAAAGAATTGAGCAAAATGTATCGATAACCTCTCCAACTGTGAAAACAGATCCATTAACTCCAGAGTATAAAGAATTCAGAGTTAATGAAAAAGGGCTTTCCTCCCAAACATAACTCAGAATTCCTACAAAAAAATTTAATGGTAAATAAATATTTGCACTTTCTATAATATTGTAATAAAATTTCAAATGTAATGATGGATGTAACTACCATACTTTATTTTTTCTAAACTTTTAAGTAAGTAGTCACATCAAGATCTTGTTTTTGGTTCTTCGTGCCTTACATTTTTTCTCGACATACTATAATACAAAAATTAGATTAGTTATTTAAATAAAATAACACAAACTAATTTTCAGATTCGACTAACCGCAATGGCTTCCATTCTCATTCGTTGAGTTTATCAATTATCGATTCATCTCTCTCAAGATCTTTTCATCTTCTTCCACAATACGATATCCATCGCAATTCATCCATACCAATTATTTTTTCCTTTCTTCGCAAATACTTCGCTTCATTTACATCTTTATTAGGTTGCCCTTCTAATACCTCAAACATCGTAAATTTTCTGCTTTTCTTTGAGGTACCAATTTTGCCACAAATGGACTATCAACCGGAGTATCCTCGTAATCATATGTCTATCTCGCCGTTTTGTTCTCACGCAATTGGTTCGGTTGAGGTTGAGAGGATCAACTTGAGCTTATTTGATTCCCTCCATACATTCTCTTCCTATAATTCCCATTAGTTCTTTTACCCTTCGGTTAGTGCATGTTTTCCATTCTTAACTCTTTGAGTTGTCTCGATAAACTAAATACTCATGGCAGTTCAAGAAGTAGGTATTTTTCAGATATAGTTCATGATGATGATGTCTCTTGGATGAGGAGTATTTTCAATATAATAGCCAACCTTATCAAGCAATATAATTTCACTACGTACAACTAGATCAACAATGACGACCTATCAAAAATCAACAATTATTTAGATAACGAAAATAAAAAATGTTAAGTCATGGTCTTCTATTTACCTGCTCAAAGTGAGACTCGCTCCAATAAATTTCTCACGCTAATATGTGAAGGAGTTGCCTCCACTTATTTATTCGCCCTTCGATATCAGATGGTCTCCGGATCGCGACATGCCCGAAACCAAGCCCCGCTTTCATATCCAAAGTGTTACATACTTATGTGAATATAAAAGACAAAATAATTTAGTAAGAAGGAACTTACACTAAAGGCGAAATCCCTTTAGGTAAGGGATTCGACTCTTCTGCGCAATAGATTTAACATGTAGATCTCCAATAAGAGTAATCATGGAGCCATAAATCGATGGACGACTTCAACCCAATCAAACTACCTATGTTGTCAAAATCATCTACAATATCTACAAGACCTATGAGGACCTTATATGTAGTAAGACAAAATAACACACAAGCAAATATATACAAAACATACAACTTACAAAATACCAACACATCTTCATCTAATTCTACTCTAGAAAAGGTTTTAAGCAAAAACTCTAACCTCGATCTAGTTGGTTCTTTTTCAAGAATTGAGAATCAAAAGAGCACGACGATTAGTCAATTCATAGAACGAAGGCCCTCTATCCGCAATACCGAGTAAAAGGGACACATCTCTTGGTGAAAGCAATCACAAATAAAACTTAAAGCCTTTAACTCAATCCCAACTTTAAATATATCACCAATACGCCACTGATTCGTGGAATATCTTGTATATTAAAAAATAAAGAAACGAGGCTCATTTAACGATCTCTACGCCTTTCATATAAACAAATAGACTGACGTCTGCTTTCCTTAAAGACTCGACCTCCAAAAATTCAATAAATGACCTAAAACGTCGTTCATCGGAGTTTCTTCGACATTCATTATTTCCTAATAATTAAAATACAAAATTTTAAAACTCGATTTATTCCTTCATTTCAGAATCAAAAACAAATTAGAATCCGCAATGCTTGTAATAATCTCGTTAAAAAACTTTAGGCTCTATTTATCTAATTCAGATACAGATTAAAAAGATCGCCCATTCAGATTCAATATTCAAATCATTCCAAAACTATAACCAAAAATCATTTTAAACATACGACATACTTCATATTCGACTAAAGCAAGGAATGCGACACATACTCGCCTGAAGGAGAGGTTGAACCAGATGCTTGACTCATTCTACAATAATGAATGGTAGACAAAAATCTTATGAGATGTACGCCTTTCAACGAAAACCCTAAAACCGAGTAAGAAATGAGTAAAACTCTAGTTAAATGAGAGGACGATACCATATTACCTCGAAGTGTTTCGTCGAAATTCCTAAAACTCTGGTTAACAAAACGCCACCGAGGAAAACGGAGTCTAAGAATTTCCAAATATTCGCTACCAAGATTTCTGTCAAGACACGAAGACGCTTAATGTGGTGACTCATTCGACGGATGTTCGACGACTCGGATTCAAAACGCTGTTCTGATGCACGCAGAATCTCGCATTAAAAACACCGTCGACAAGGGTATTTCGAAATTAAATTACGTGCGCGATTTGATAATTCTGAAACTATAATGCGCGTTTTGAGCAATTCCGAACTTTAGCAGCTGTGTTTGGTAAATTACTGTAGATATTTTCACTCAATAATAAAAATTAATCTTTATTCTTTGATACCGTACTGATCAAGAGTAATAGTTTTGGTACGCATTAGATAAAAATCTAACCTAAATGTCCTACGAATGTATTTTCTTTGTCCCTTTCCTTTGATATTATTAATAAAACTCGAAGAGTTATTTATTACTCATCTGGGGGGGGGGGGTGAAGCAAAATTATTTTATCAGATTTCATTTACAATTTAATTTGTCCATAAATTTAATTTGTATCTGCAAACTTAGTCCAAAACCTATTTAATTTAATATCAGCTAGATAGCATAGTTATTAAGCATAATTACTCATCTAATGATATGATTTCCGTTTAATTTCATTCTTAATAACAAGACTTGGGTCAAATATGACAAATAAGAAAATGTAAAACAAAAATGATAATCTCTCAAGTTGAACAAATCGTTTATGAACGTGAACAAGCTGGTGAAGAAATGGAACCTCAGCAAAATTAAACAGTCAAAGAAATCTGGTGTCAACTTGTTGTGGAATTTGCTTGTAAAACAACTACGATGCATGCTCCATTACTTGCTTACGTTAACTGGCAGGTACACACCCTCGGCTGCCGACCAAACATTATCACGGTGCTTATCGCGCACCCCACACACCTGCAGCAAATAACGAAATAAAAACTGATTGCATAGCAATATGAAACAAGGACTTCAGAAACTGAATCTATGAGATTTCTTAACAACCACTGATACCGATAAGATAGATTTTGGACTGACACTCAACGAGTCAGGGTTTAAGGAATCAAGGTTACTAAGTGGAAACAGTGGGGTACATGGGATTCAGGGGGAAGTCAGCAGGAGCCCAACAAGCCGAGAGCTCATAGAGTCGAGATCTTTAAGAGTCAGGAGTCTTAGAGGTCGAGAGTTTGGGATGTTGAAATAGTATGAAGTCAGATATGCAAAAAAGTTTGGATCAGAATCGTAAAGTAGGTGGGGCCTTGAAGAAGTTGGGGTGGTAGACTAATGAAGGCGATTACGAGCGAAAAGGACGCACTAGTAGAAACGGTCATAGATTAGGGGGCGCAATGGCTAGAGGAGACCATTACCCCAAGGGGCGCATAGTAACCATTAGAAGATCTATAAATAAGGAGTTGGGTGGACAAAGATAAGATTTTGATTTAATTCTACGTATTTTGTACCTTCAAAAGTCCAGTTTCCATTTTTCCCATTTGACTTAAGCATCGAAGAAGCATTGTTGGAGCACCAACACCCTTTGAGCCATGTTACTTTGGACAAAATTTTATTGCGGACAGACAAGCAAGTTCTTACAAGAGGATTCGACAAAAGAGGACTAATGGCTTACCGCATCAATGGCGCGAGAAGGATTCGAGCAAGACATAGAGATGCAACTACAAAGAGTTACTTCTGCGACTTCTAGGAGCCAATTATGTCATTGAGAGGATACATCCAAAGGTTCACTTGGGCTATCTTAGAAGTCTCGATCACCACTCCAGAAGTTTTGACGGTGACAATCTCTTAAGAGTTGAAAATTGAAGTTTTTTTTCCACTCCTTAATAAAAAAGCCCCTGAAAAGCTATGATGAAGAGCCGAGAAATACATCAATGTGGAAGAAGTTTAGAAGGCTCGTCAAGTCATGAAGGCGTCGAGTGTAAATGCAGGCTCAACCAGGAAGAGTATTCCGTCTTGGTCGATAGGCCCAAAACTAGAAGTGTGATCATTCAAGTGACAATTGTCAAGATCTAAAATAGGAAATAGAGAGGGTTCGAAGGGAGTACCCTCGTCTACGACAATACTCAAGGTTCATTGTGAGACTCCTATGGATAAAGAATAGAGTAGTGGGGCGCCCTCAACTCCTGAGAGTGTTCCGACCCAAGGAGTTATTAATGTTATAGTAGGAGGGGCGACTGATGGTGATTTTATCCGAGCTTAGAAGTCACATGTCCAACGGATGAAGAGTCTCGTTATTCGGGAAGAAAGGGTTGCTTGGGAGGCCCCACTGATCATCTTTAGACCTAGGGATTTGATGAATATCATCTTCCCACATAGTGAAACTCTGGTAATTTGGGCCACCGTTGCAAACTATGAAGTGGTGCGGGTATTGGTGGACTTAGGGGGCTCGGTGAATGTCGTTGGTACAATAGGCCCCGAGTAAATATTAACTAAACTCGAGTGGAACTCAAGTAGGATTTTAATGTTTGAGAATGGGTTGACAATGTGTTTGATCATTGGTTGACTATATGGGTTTGATCATATGTTGACCATATGACTAGTGGATGATTGGGATATTCAAAGTCATATGGGAGAGATTGTTGGAACAATCAATCTCGGAAGTCCAAATTTAGATACTTGACAAGGAAAGTCCAAATATAGATATTTGTCAAGGGAAGTCCAAAGGTAAAATTTTGACAACATAAGTCTAAGTATGCAGTCTTGACGACGTAAAGTCCAGGTGAACTTTGACAATTGAAAAGTCTAACATGGAGATGACAAGGAAAGTCCAAGCATGGTTTTGACATGGAAAGTCCAAGTATGGTCTTGGCAATTGGAAAGTCCAAGTCATGGATACTTGACATTTGAAAGTCCAAGTCATGGATACTTGACAAAGGGAAAGTCCAAGTTTATAAGTTTGACAGAGACGTAAATCCAAATGGATTTGGCAAGAAAGTTCAAGGGTGAGGTTTTGACAGCGTAAAGTGCAAACATGTGACATTGGCAGCATAAGTCCAAATGAACCTTGGCAAATGACCCGATTATAGCATGACATAGTTGATGGAAGCACCTAAAGACTAACACGAAAGATGAAGAGTCGCGAACTCAAGGGATCCGAGAGGTGTGAGGTTGATGGAGATGGCTAGAAGACTTAGATCTAGGCTATGAGTGAGTATCAAGAATGAGGGATCATACTTGGGTTAAACCTCATGTTTGAGGTTATGGACCAGTCGACTGGGGTTATGGACCAGTCGACTGACTGAGTGTTCAACACTCGTGAACTCCATTGACTTACGGCGATCGATTGGCGATAGTATTGCGGCCGGATTCTTCAATGTCGGCGATCGGTGGTGACCTTATGGCGATCGTAGAATGTTGCGTAGTTGGTAGCGGTCGACTCGCGGCGTCATCGGCGATAAGATGATCGATTGTTGGGGTATCCGTTGGGTAGATTTCAACGTGAATGAAGTCATTGTGAGACAACGTAAAGACTAGCAGTCGACTGGTGCCTTTTGGCAATTGACTGCTAGGCGCAAAATCAGCCCGATGTAGGTTATAAAAGAAGCAGTTTAGGGAGAATTTTGCAAGCGATTTTTGAGACAATTTTGAAAGGGAAGTACTGTTGCATTCTGAACCTTCAATAGAAATCCAAAACAATCAACAAGCAATCTAAAGTTCTTCTTGTAAAGTTTTCTTTACTTAGTGCTGTATTTGCTTCTTGTATTTAATTACAGTTTATTGTTTACTGTTGTAATCTTGTTGTACGAGATTTCTCCACCTCCGGTGTCATACCGAGAAGAAGTTTAATAGTAGTGGTGTGCATCACTAGAGCTCAATTAGAGCTCGTCCCGTGGAGTAAGAAGCCTAATTTCAAACCACGTTAAATACTCTTGTTGTGTGTGTGCTTGTCTTTATCTTGTTGTGCATTTATATTATTGTATATTCTGCTGCGCATTAACAAGTTTTGTAGATGAACATGCAATCACGATCGAAGCGAAATCAAAGAATTCGCTATTCACCCCCTCTAGCGCGACGTCATCGAACCTACAATTGGTATCAGAGCAAGGTTGCTCTTTTACGAACTCATCGCTAAGAGAGCACAAGCGTTAGAGGATGGAATTATCAAATGATGGATTGGGGTACGACATCAACACCCATTCCCTATGAATTCTATGGATGTGAAGGTTTTGATCAATGGAAGGCGAGCATAGAGACCTTCCTCATGATGGACATTAAAAATTGGAGTGCCTTGATGGACGACTTTGAAATTCCAAGAGGTAAGAAGGGTGAAATCCTCAAGGTTGAGAAATGGGCCAAGGAACAACTCAAAAAATTCAAGACAAATATTAAGGTAATCAAAATGTTAAGTAATTTAATTCCTAATGATGTCTTATCCAAATTAGGTGACTATAAGGATGCTAAGGAGTTTTGGAGCGAATTGACACAGTTTCATGAAAAATCCTTACTGACCCAAGAAGTAGAGGAGAAAGTCAAAGAAGAATCAAGTTGCTCATCGGTTTAAGAATGTGAATATTTGAAAGTTGAGAGGTGCTCAACATCCGAGTTAGAAGAGATAGAAGAATTGAAGGAAGCCTCCACCTCTAGGATTGAGGGGGAGAAGAGGCTACCAACTCTGAAAAAAAATCAAGATGAACCATCTACCTCTGGACAAGAAGAAGAGCAAGCTCAAGATTTCCCCATAGGTAACTCAAGCATTTGTCATAAAAATAAAAATCATATAATATACTTTAAGTGCAAGAAACATGGGCATTACAAGAGTAAATGCTCAAAATTAGCTAAGAAGAAGATTCTAATGACATCTAAGTCAAGGACAAGTTCAAGGAAGCTGGAGCCCCAACACGCAAAGGCAAAGAGCACATTGTGTGCTTTAAATGCTAACAAAAAGGGCATTATCGGAGTCAATGTCCTAGGGTGAGTCATTTAACCAAAGGCAAAAGAGGAACTTCATATGTAGGGGGAGCTAAGGCAAACCCTAAGATAACATTTAATAATGTTCATACTTTATGTAAGGCCAAAAAGCATGTTAGGAATGATTTTAATTTACTTACAATTGTTAACCATAAGAAGCATGCTAATAGTAAACCTAAGGATCAATCTAGTAATAAATATTATTGCTTAAGTGCTACACATGTTAGTTTGCCTAAGAACAATTCTAAGTCAATCCCATTTAAGGATAACAAGAACCTAGGCATTAACCCTAAGAAGAGTAGACATATACCTAGGAAGAAAAATGTCAAGGAATTAATGGAAAAATCAAAATTGGACAAATTAGAGGTGGAAACCAAATCTTAAGGTCAAAGATTGAAAAATTAGAAAAACCCTTCAAATTATGACAAATTAAATTAAAGGGTCTAGTGGACAACACTTACGTATTGGTAGGAAAGATTTAATTAAGGGCAAAGAAGGTTTGAGTTACAAGCCTAAGCCCAATAAGATTATACAAATCTACCATAATGCTTCATTTGACTATGGAACTAAGTCTAGGTTTAGGAAGGTCAAAGTCACAAGGGAGACAATCCTTAGAGTTGACCTTAGGAAGACCGAAGTAACTAAGACCTCTAAAAGGCCTAAGAAAGTGACTAGCAAGGTGTTAACCTAGATAAGACTCAAATGACCAAAGCTTCAAAACTTAGAAAGGTTATTAGGAGGGTATCTAAGGAAGTTATCCCTAGCGAGTACCTAGTCAACCCAAGGAGCTCCAATAGGTATTGGGTTCCTAGGAGCGTGATTCCATCATGCTAGATGAGTTTAGGGTGCGCCAACCTTGAATGAATAGATAGTTAATCCAACCATGATAAATGTGACACTTTAGAACATTTTCGAAGTATTGTAATACTTTGAAAATGAAATGAAATTTATACCCTAAAAGATTTTAGGATGTGCCAATAGAATTTAAGAAGTTTGAAAAATCAATCATAATTGAAACAATTAGGCTTAGAGTTAATGGTGTGTCATTTTAGATTTTTGATACACTTGGAAATTTGGTCATTATGACAAAATTGAGATTTAATCCTAGTAAATGACAATTGAGCTTGAAATTTAGATATTCTTATATTTTTATATTTTATTTGTCATGCTTTGTTTGTCATATGTCATGTTATGACATCATGCTTCATATAATTATTTAAATGTCATAATTATGCTTAGGGAAATATATATCATGTTTGTATTTAGGTTTATCTTTATACCATGACATCATAAATCATGAGCAAATACTTTAAATTATGCAATCATTATATGTCATGATCATTATTCATGCATTTAAGATAATTCAAATAAAATTAAAGATAATGACATGATTTGAAGTCCCATGATAAGAAAATCAAATAGAGTTACCTAGATAAAATGCATGAACCTTTAGATTAGGGAGAAACAAAACTCACATCTCACAAAAATATTAAATTGACATGTGTATGTATTGATATATCCTAAATACATGTGAGATGTTAGGAAAATGAGTAAGTTCAAAGTGTATAGTTTTTGCACCTAAATGAACTCAAACTCATAATATAATATTGATAAATCATGAGAAAAGTTAATGTACAAGTTATGTACATCTGCCCTATAGGCCACAGTCCAAAATAAGATTTTGAAAATATTTTAAAATCATTTTAAAAATTCTTAGCGAAGCTTATCTTTTGATAGTAATCACCATTGCATAAGTCGATACAAGTTAGACTAAAAACATTGAAATTATCAATACTTTTGAACTTTGTATCAATACTTCAATTTAATGGGTATTTATAACACCCATTGTATTTGATGCAAGTAATATACGTATAAATTTTTAAGATTTTTCAAAAAAAAAAATAAATATATATATATATATATATTCTTATGATTTATCAATCGATTCTGCGATTTGCAAAAACCACCATCACTTTGCTTGAGCAATGATCGATCGGTAAGGCAATGATCGATTCGATTTCAATGATCGATACTACTGATTTCGACTGAACAAGGTTTGTTTAGCAATATATCAGTTACCCTAGGTTACCCTAATGTCTCCTAACTCTAGAATATGCCTCGGAAAACATTGAAAGTGTGAAATAATCATTAAAAATGATTAGGAGACTTATTTAGGGTGATTATTGAATTTTAAGAGAGGTTAAAGTTTAAGTTTGAACTTTCACCCTTATTTGTGATGGTTTAAGTTTCCTATAGGCTTAGGAACTCTCCAAGGACATTGTTGGTGTAATAGTCAAGGAGGAGCAAACCTTTAGGGGGAGTGTGTCCATTAAGGGATGATGGATGCAATTTTGACCAACATGGGATAAGTGAGGGTTTGGTAAACCCTCATTATGGATTGCCTCTCATTTAATGATATGGAATTTATCACTAGGAAGAATGAAGACATTCTAAATGTTTTTGAACCAAGGAGGAGAATGTAGAATCTCTTTGCGAGATAAGACATTGAAAACCTTATTAAACTTTTTGATGTATGCCAAAGGGGGAGAAGTAAGGTTTAAGTTAGATAAACCATCACTATTCTTTGGGATTGAAAGAATTAAGTTGGGTTATTGTTAGCCTAACTTAAAAAAATTATCAAACATAAAAAATGAGGAGATTGTTGATGCAATAAGCCCCGAGTCAATGTTGACTAAACTCGAGTGGGACTCGAGTAAAGTTTTGATGTTTGACAATGGATTGACAATGAATTTGACCATTGATTGACTATATGAGTTTGACCATACGACTAGTAGATGATTGAGATATTCAAAGTTATATGGGAGAGATTATTGGAGCAATCAACCTCGGAAGTCCAAGTTTGGATACTTGGCAAGGAAAGTCCAAATATAGATATTTGACAAGGGAAGTTCAAAGGTAAAGTC
The DNA here is from genome assembly GCA_025175895.1 of Wurfbainia villosa. Lineage (NCBI taxonomy): Eukaryota > Viridiplantae > Streptophyta > Magnoliopsida > Zingiberales > Zingiberaceae > Wurfbainia > Wurfbainia villosa. The sequence continues at coordinate 17,680,750 of CM046004.1, read as the reverse complement.
TTGACAGTGTAAGTCCAAGTATGTAGTTTTAGCGACGTAAAGCCCAAGTGAACTTTGACAATTGGAAAGTCCAACATGGAGTTGGCAAGAAAAGTCCAAGCATAGTCTTGGCAATTGGAAAGTCTAAGTCATGGGTACTTGACAATTGAGAGTCCAAGTCATGGATACTTGACAAAGGGAAAGTCCAAGTTTGTAGGTTTGGCAGCGTAAAGTCCAAGTGTGTAATCTTGGCAGCGTAAGTCCAAATAGATCTTGGCAAGGAAGTCCAAGGGTGAGGTTTTGACAGCATAAAGTCCAAGCATGTGGTCTTGGCAGCATAAGTCTAAATGAACCTTGGCAAAGGACACGGTTAACATGACATAGCCGATGAAAGCACCTAAATGCTAACGCAAAAGATGAAGAGTCGTGGACTCGAAGGATTCGAGAGGCATGAGGTTGATGGAGGTGGCTAGAAGACTTAAGTCTAGGCTATGGGTAAGTATTAAGAATAAGGGGATCATGTTTGAGGTTTACCAGTCGACTGGAGTTATGAATCAGTCGACTGGAGCTATGAATCAGTCGACTGGCCGAGTATTTAACACTCGGGAGCTCAGTTGACTTATGAATGATGGTACGATTATAAGTCGATCGCGAGTAATCGCAGCTCGATTATTGTTGTGTGTCATTGTGATCGATTGTCATGTGTATGCACAATTGGCCTTGGCGATTGATTATCGTGGATGAATAGTCGTGATGATATGATCGCAAATCATGGTCGATTAGTCGATTCGATTCTTGGGGTATCGTTGGGCCAATTCCAGCGTGGATGTAGTTGTGAGACAACGAATAAGCTAGCAGTTGACTAGTGCCTTTTGATAGTCGACTGCTAGACGCGAAATCAACCCGATGTAGGTTTTAAGGACAGCTTGGGGAGGATTTTGAAAGCGATTTTTGGGAGAATTTTGAAGGGGAAGTGTTGTTGCATTTTAGACCTTCAAGAGCAATCTAAAACAATCAACAAGCAAACAATCTAAAATTCTTCTTGTAAAGTTTTCTTTATTTAGTGTTGCATTTGTTTCTTGTATTTGATTAAAGTTTATTGTTTACTGTTGTAATCTTGTTGTACGAGATTTTTCCACCTCTGGTGTCATACCAAGAAGGAGAAGTTTGATGGTGGTGTGCATCATCAAAGCTTAATTAGAGCTCGCCCAGTGGAGTAGAAACTCTAATTTCGAACCACGTTAAATACTCTTGTTGTGCGTGTGTTTGCCTTTATCTTATTGTGCATTTCTATTATTATATATTCCGCTGCGCATTAATAAGTTTTGTAGGCAAACACGCAATCACGATCGAAGCGAAATCAAAGAAATCGTTATTCCCCCCTCCCTCTCCCGCGCGATGTCATCGACCCTACAAATGTGTTGTTCTAGGAGACCTTCAATTGCATGCAACTGGAGGAAACACGAATAAAAGAAGTGGCAATGACTTTGTTTGGTTTTGCAGGGCGCATTGTTTATCCAGTTAGCCAGATCATTCTGTCGTTGACATTAGGAAATATGCCAAGAAAGAGAACTAGTATAACTCCTTTCTTGATGATAGATGCCCCCTCGACATACAATGTCATTATGGGATGACCATTCCTCTCGGTGTTTATGGTTGTGACCCCATATTAGAAGGTTAAATTTCTAATTGGGCGCGTGTGGGAGGAATTTAGGAATGTTACGTGGAGATGGTCAAAGAAGACAAAAAAAGAGCTTGTGGGGATGTTCCACTTAAGGCATAATGGTCAATGCCTCCACTATTTTATGAGTCTATATCCTGGAAGAGTTTGTTATGACCGTTGGCACGCTAAAGGGGGGGGGGGGTGAATAATGCTTGCTTGATTCTTCGATTCGTTCGTTGTCGTGTTTGTCTCTAATTGCTAGTAACACGTAACGGAATACAGAAATAAACAAGAACAAACAGAAAACACAACACGACATCGGATTTACGTGGTTCAAAATCTACAGTTCCTACTCTATGGCGGCGGTCTAGTGATCTATCCTCACTAATACCTTCTCCTTTTCGGCAACAAACTGGAGGTAGAGAAACCTCTTACAATACGAGCTTACAAAAGTAAGAATAATAAGCAAATACAAGTATACAACAAAATACAGGAAACAAGAAACATTTTACAATAAGAGCTTTAATCGCTTTTGCTTTGCTTGCTTAGTTGCTGTGGAATGCTTTTGAAGTTCTGGAATGCAACAACACTTCCCCTTCAAAGTCTCCAAGGAAACCACTTCGAAATCCTCCTCGAGCTCCTTCTCTTATAGGCTTCGTGTCGGGCTGATTTCTGACCGTTACCACTCAATGATAACTTCGCCAGTTGAGGTGCTGCCTCGACTGAGCCCTAGTCGAGGCGTTGGTCGAGTGCGTTTTGTTTCGACTGCCACGTCAAGCCTCCGATCATTGTTTATCGAAGCTCTATTTCTCACTTCATGACCACCCGCCGGACTTCCCGAGCATCGCGATCTTGCTCTCCATGGCGATTATTGCCCGAGCATCCTTTAGTCTCTCGAGCTCACAGTGGCTAGTCGACTGCCTCTCTACAGTAGTCGACTGCCGAGCATCATGGCTATTTCCCAAGTCGTACAGTGCCGAACACCCAGTCTGAAATCCGAGCCTCACAGCGGGAGTCGTCCACACTGGACTAGTCGACTGAGCAAATCCTCCAGTCGACTGCCACACCTCAAATATGAGGTTTAACTCAAATATGATCCCCTCATACTTACCCTTAGCCTAGACCTAAGTCTTCTAGTCGCTTTTATAAGCTTTAAGTCCTTGGTTCGAGTCCACGACTCTTCACCCTTGGCCCTAGCCTTCAAGTGCTTCCATTGGCCTAGTCATGCTACCAGGTCTCTATTGCCAAGAGGTCGTGTCTTCTGGACTTCCATTGCTAAGAGACCGTGTCTCCAAGACTTCTATTGCAAGGATCCATCCTTATCCCTTTGCCAAGTAACCCTACTTGGTCTTTCCTTGCTTACCTAGTATCGGTCATTGTGACTGTCGGGACTTCTCTTGCGAGCTTGATCTTCTAATCAATCGGTCTTCATACGCAATCTGATCACCCGTGACCTGTCGAGACTTCCCTTGCCTAGTCATTCGGTCGCCTTGACTTACTATGACTTCCCTTCACCAAGTGTTCGGTCTTCCTTGACCGACTTGGACTTCCCTACTCATCAAGTATCTGGTCACCTTTGACCTACTTGGCTTTTTGCTCATCTCTATATGATTACGGATGTCTTATATTATCCCATAGTCATACTATTATCCACACTCAAGCACATTGTCAAATATCAAAACACTATGACCTAGGCCGATTATACTAATAGAGTTCACCTCAAGAAGAAGCACTCTGAAGGAGGGAGAGCTAGTGGAGATAGTGGAGGGGAACACGACTCGGATGGTGAACGAGTTGGAACCTGAGATGAAGGGCAAGCTCATAGCTTGCATAAAGAGGAATTCGAACAACTTCGCAAAAAAATGTCCATAATTTGATGGGGATCGACCCGACGGTGGCAAAACATCACTTGAATATTTCAAAGGGGGACCACCCAGTTAAGCAAAAAAAGCCGCACTTCGGACTTGAGAAGCACAAAGTCATCGCTGAGTAGGAAGAAAAGTTGTTACAAGCGGGACACATAAAATTTCACTTTCCCAAGTAGATATCTAATGAGGTATTGGTCCCAAAGCCATTGGATCAATGGCGTATGTGTATAGACTTCCATGATTTAAATAAAGTATGCCCTAAAAATTACTATCCTTTGTCTTGGATGGATAAATTAGTAGATTCTACCATAGGGCACGAGGTGATCTCTCTCATGGACACATATCCGGGGCACCATCAGATCCCATTGGCTTGGGAGGATCATAACAAGATTAGTTTTGTCACCTTTGGGGGCCTTTATACCTATGTAGTGATGCCTTTCAGTTTAAAGAATACCCGAACTACTTACTAAAGGCTTATGAATCGAATATTTTCTTATCAGAAGGGAAGAAATTGTTGGTTATGTCTTCGAGTCCGTGAGGGGAAACTTCGCTTCCCACTTCAACTCGGTCGCTTGTTCATGGCGATCCCATCAATGTCCCCGGATTAAAAAAATTTAATCCTAGATAAAAGGGAATACCTAAGCAACCTTGTCATCGTCGTGCTATTCGTTTAGAGTGGTCACTTGAATAAACTTGTTGTTCAAGCGACCTACCTCTATTCTATGAGTAGCCGTAGAATAGACGATGTACGGATCGCCGACTTTTGTGTTTATGTTCGGGATCCAAGTATTATTTAGCCACAAAACAGAATATATCATGAACATAATTAAAAAACAAATATAAACATGATACAAGAGAAAATAGAGAATCGATATACCTCTTGATCTTCTATTGTATGACCTTCCTCCTTTCGGACGTCGTGTGGGCGACGATCTACCAAAAGTTGAAGCTCCTAGATCACCAATCTTCCTTCCTTGCTCGTTCCGAGCAAGAGGAAGAATAGAAACAAGATCCTTCTCCTTCCTTTAACTAACCAACAAGCAACAAGCACCTTGCTTGCCGCCGGCCAACAAGGAGAAGGGAAACAATGGTTGCCGGCCAATAGCTCCAAGGGAGGACCCTAAGCCTTGGTTCCACTGGCCAAGGAGGAGAGGAGGGAGTTTGGACGCTGGCCAAGGGCTGGAAAAGCTTCAATGGGCGCCGACCACCAATGGAGAAGAAGAAGACAAGGAAAGTCTTTCCTTATTTGGTACCGCCAAGCCCAAACCCTAGCTCCAACTCCTTGCCGCCAACTCCAAGCCTCCCCTTGCTTCTTCATTCTACTCCACGCCAACCCTAGCCTCTCCTTTTATAGAGTTAAGGATAAATCTTGTTTTAATCTCCACTATTGGTTCTAGGGATTTAATCTCAACCGTCGGATCTAGAGATTTAATCTTAACCGTCGGATCTAGAGATTTAATCTCTACCTTTGGATATAAAGTTTTGTTTCCATCCATTGGATCTAAGCTTCATGAGGTATTAATAGGCTACAATAGGGACCATGAGGAGGAGTTGGATTTTGGCCACCCAATGGATCAAGCCTACATAAAGTCCGATCCATTAATGATAATCCAATCCACTAAAGGATTATCATTGATCTACCTCACCAACCCCCATAAGTTAATATGGGCTCTATATATTATTTGTACATTTTCTTCCCGTGTTTAAGATCTCGAATGTCTGTCGATTAATTAATTTACTGGCCATTAATTAATCAACATCTAACTCCATGAGTAGTACCACTCAACTTTTTCATCATGCCGGACCAAGTCCACCTGCAGGGTTTACATGATGAACCTTATGAGCTCCTCAAGGGAACATAATCATCCTAATATATAGGACACGGTTTCCTCCTATAATTAACGACACATCATATAAATAATATCATTTCCCAACTTACTGAGCCTATCGATTCAATCTATAAATCTCGTCCATTGGTAAATCAAAGAGATGAATACTAAGTATATGTGCCCGTTATTATATCGGGATTAAGAGTATGTACAATATAATATCTGAGGTCCGATTCGATTATGTAGTCAGCAATAAATCGAATCATCTCTAAGTCGGTCTTGCTCAATACACACAAAGTGCACTAGTGTGATTCTATGATCAAGACAAACCAATACCAAATCACACTACAACCATTCCAATGGTTTGTCCAAAGTCATCTCGGTTGTGAGCCTTTACTTATACTTTACAAGGAACCGATAACATGATCTCCCGTGTGACACCACACACCATGTTATCTACAATGTAATGTATTAGACAATATGCATAGCTATAAAAATATGCAAACAATGATCATGTGATTCTTATTTCAAAATAAAGATATTCATACAAGAGATAGACTTTTCAGTATACATCCCAACAGAAATGTGAAAGTCTATGTTGATGACATTTTGATAAATTTACGACTGGTCACCAATTTAATTTCCGATTTGGAAGAGACATTTGCAACACTGAGGTAGTACAACATGAAGTTAAATCCAAAGAATACATTTTTAGAGTTTGAAGTGGCAAATTCTTAGGGTGTATTGTGACTAAAAGGGGGATCAAAACTAATCTTGAGAAGGTGCAAGCTCTGTACAACATGCAGTCGCTAAGTACTTTGCACGAAACACAGAGACTAGTCGGAAGGATAGTGGCTCTGTCTCGGTTTATTTCTAAATTGACTGACCGAGCCCCGAGGGATGTCATTCTTCATGGTACTCAAGAAAGTAGTTTAGTTTAAGTGGGATGACCAATGTGTATAAGCTTTCTAAGAGTTGAAGTAGTATTTAGCCCAATTACCTACCCTGGTCAGGCCTAATGAGGGGGAGGTACTCTGAATATACTTAACAGTGTTGGAAGGAGCGATTAGTTCAGTGTTACTCTAGCAAGAAGGTTCCTAGCAGTAACACATATATTATATCAATCATATCCTGAAGAGAGCAGAGCATCGTTATTCTGAGTTGGAGAAGTTATCTTATGCTTTGATGCTCACAATTCGAAAGTTGCAACCATATTTTCTTGCACATTGAGTGGTTGTACTAACTAGTAGTGAGTTGAGACAAGTGTTGACTAAGCCTGATTTTTCAAGACGATTAGCCAAATAGACGATGGAGCTCAATGAGTATGACATACAATATCAACCAAAGATTGCCATCAAAGCCTATAAGCTTTGGCAAATTTTTAACTAGTTACCAAATCCTAAGTTAAGGGACTTGGAATTGATAGAGGAATCACAGTCTATCTGGTAGGTTTTTGTGGATGAATCGATAGGAGCTAGAGGAAATGGAGTCGAAATACTTCTAGTATCTCCTTCCGAAGAAGAGACGCGATTGCCATACAATTTGGGTTCAGGACTTCCAACAATGAGGCCGAGTATGAAGTAGTATTATCAGGATTTCAAGCAGCTCTGGTGGCAGGAGCAACCCGAGTTCACTTGCATTTGGATTCACAATTAGTGACGTCTTAAATTCAAGGTTCTTTCATTACCAAGGATGGACATATAGCGAAGTACGTTGAGGCTTATGAGCGAATGAAGATTCACTTTTATGAAGAGAAAATTTAGCAAAATTCCCATAAAGGAGAATGTAGATGAATTGGCTCGACTAGGCAGTTCTTTGACTGAATGGACTTCTCAAGATCCTTTGTGCTTTCCTCCCTAGCAATATAAAGTGTAGAAGAGCTCACCGAGGAAAGGGAAGAAGTCATACCCGATTGGAGGCAGAGATGGAGGCATATTTGAGAGAGGGCATTGTCCTCGCTAACCCTAAGGTTACTTTCATAAGAAGAACAAATCATTTTGTGATGTTGGACGGAGTTCTCTTTAAGAAGTCTTTCGGAAAACCATTGTTACAGTGCCTAAGGCCAAAGGAGGTGGAGGGTGCTTTGAGAAATTCATGAAGGTTGTTGCGATAATCATTTAGGAGGGCAGACGCTTGCTAGGAAAGTAATATTGCAAGAATATTTCTAGCTCACCTTGACTCGAGATGCAACCAAGTTTGTTAGTTGTATAGCAATAGGTCGAAATAACCTACAGAGTTGATGAAGGTGGTGATAGCATCCTATCCTTTTAACCAATGAAGAATGAACATAGATGGGTCGATGCCATTAGCTCCTAGACAGAGAAGATTCTTAATTGTGGCGGTGAATTATTTCTCTAAATGAGTGGAAGTTGAACCTCTAGCAAATATTATCGAAAAGATAGTAATATAGTTCTTATGGCGGAATATCTTATGCCACTATGGGGTGTGGTGTCAACTGATAAGTGATAATGATCGCCAGTTCTAGAGTCGTCGGATACGGAAGTGGTACCAGAATCTCAAGATTGAGCAAGCTTTTACCTCTGTGGCACACCTTCAAGTTAATGGGTAGGTGGAGGTGATTAATAGAATCATTGTACAAGAATTAAAGACCAAGTTAGAGGTTGATTAAGGGAATTGGCGGGAGGAGCTTTCGAGAGTTGTGTGGGCTTATCAAACCACTACAAGGGCTCTTACAAGCAAAATTCCATTCAGTATGGTGTACGAGACAGAGGTAGTCATCCCAATAGAGGTGGTGATTGAGAGTGCACGAGTTCAAATGTATGACTCGATCAATAATTAAGTACAAAGGAGAACAGAGTTAGACCTAACAGAAGAAAGATGGGAGCGTGCTCAGGTCAGAATATAATCATATCAACAAAAAACACCATACCTTTAATAAAAAAGTAGTGTCTTGATCTTTTCAAGTCGGAGCCTTGATACTGTATAAAGTTAATCCAATAGGTGAAGTTAAGAAATTGACCCCCAAGTGAGAGGGTCCGTATAAAGTCACTCGGAGGGTAGTATTACTTGCAGGACGTAGAGGGCAAATCATTACCAAGGCCATGGAACACAATGTACTTGGGTCATTTCTTTAGTTGAGAAGAAAGGAAAGGGATTTCTCAGGAGGAGGGGAAGTAATGGTAAACGAGTGTCTTGGTGAGTGTATTTTTATATTCTTTCATGAATAATTATATTTTTCCAAGTGCAATTTTTTAGAAGTGTTATTGCCCAGCCAAGGTAGTTCGTAAGTCTTTGGTTTGACTAGAGTAGGAAAAAGAAGAGAAGTATCTTCACTCTGCCCAAGCACTCATAAGTCCTTGATCCAACTTGAGTGTCCTCACTCCGCCCAACTGAGGCACCCATAAGCCCTCGGTCTAGCCAAGTGTTTTCCCTATGTCCAACTAAGTCATCCATAAACCCTTGATCCGGCTTGGGTACTCTCAATTGCCCAGCCGAAGCACCTATAAGCCCTTAGTCCGATCGAGTACCCTCGCTCCGCCCAATCAAGACATCCATAAGTCTTCGGCTAGAGTACTCTCACTTCGCCCACCGAGGCACCCATAAGTCCTCGGTCCGACCGAGTACTCTCACTTTGCCCAATCGAGGCACCCATAAGCCTTCAACCACTTCGCCCAGTCAAGACATCCATAAGCCCTTGGTCCGACCTAATAAGCAATAGAGAAGATAGAAGTGTGCGAGGTCAATTAGTATGATTAATGTAGCCTATTTAGTTAGTAGGCGACCTTAATTAAGAAGATTAGTTTTTGGCACAACAAGAGACAACCACAAAATAATATCTTTCATTAAGAAGGAAAATATTACAGAGTGTTTGGAAAAAAACAAAAATTACAAGTGGTTATAAAGCAAAGGCGTCGGGTGGAGGGTATCCTCAGGCCGAAAATTGCTGAACAACCCCTTCAAAATCCATTTGGAAGCTAGCTGGTCCATAAGCTCCTTCTCTCAGACCTTCTACTGATCCACCCTGGATGACCGGATAGTCAACCAAGGCAACCACAACAGCTATCTATCCTTGGGAAGCCGCCATGAGCCCTTCGGCCAAGACCCCTTCGACCAAGACCCCTTCGGCCAAGAACCCTTCGACCAAGACCTGAATGTCGTCAGAATAACAGGTCTCTTGGGCTTGGAGTTGAATAGTTAAATCAATGACTTCCCGGGATACCGCCAAATGTAGTGAGTTGAGCTCGACCATGTGAGCTGTGATACGGGAAGTTGCAGTGTGCAACTATGCTATTTGGCTTCCTCATTCCAGGAGTTGGTTGAGGGATCGATCCCTCTCCTCTGCGGCGCGAAGGGTCTGCTCAACCTCTACAACCATTTGGTGTCGCAGCTGGGCTACCTCTTGCTATGTTTGTTTTTGCCTGGCCAAGCCTTCTAGGAGATGGTTTCGGCAAGTGTCTAGCTCACCTGCTAAGGAGTCAACTCGATGAAGGGCCTCGTCTCGGCTCTCTAATAGTGTCGAGACCTTCCCCCATAGGACCTCATTGCTTTCCTGTGAGGCCCTCTTAGCCTCGACTTCTAGCCTATAAAAACAAGATTGATCCAAGTTAGCAAGAAAGATAAAAAAGAAGAATGGACTTGAATGCTTATCAAGTTCAGGTTGTGATGCATATGCTCCAAAATTGGTTGAACTTAGGAACTTCCTCGGGCTCGGGATATTAAGGAGGACTCGTAGGTGTAGGGGAAGCGACAGAAATTGGAATAGTGGGTGATGAAGGGTGACGGGGAAGGGTGGAGGAAGGGGAAGAGGGCTTGGGTGTCGACGCATGGAGGATAAGTGTTGTGGGAGGAAAAGATGGGGCTTGAGAGTTAGGGTCTTGGTGGCTTTTAGAGGCAAGGGGAGGGGCTTCCGAGCTCTCTATCCCAGTAGTCACGAAAATAGGTGAAATGTAGGGGAATTATGGTAGTGAGGGATTCAGGGGGAGGAGATCGGGGTGAAATATTAGATGAGGTAGGGTAGGGCTCGGAATCGAAGGGTGAATGGGGAAGTTGAATGGGAGGTGATAGAGGAAGTTGGATCTGGGGAAAGAGGGGTTTTGGACCTTGAGGACTTGAGGGTGTGGAGACTCGGTCCTTTGGCGCGAAGGAGAAGGGCTTGGGAGGTGGAGTCGACATTGGGGTCAGGGTGGGGTTTCTGGTGATGATGAAGGGAGGGGACTAGGGGCGGGGTCGAAAAGGGAGGCAGATGGCCCAGGGAGGCCCCTTCGCCGCTTGGCAAGAACTCGATGTGTGAGTTGGGCGAGGAGGAATGGCCGAGATTAGGTGGTGATTGAAGCCTCTACCTCTGCTGATTGTTGTGAAAGTGAGGATGAGGTGACCGATCGGGGAGTGGGAGTAGAGGGTCCTACCTCACCCTATTTCCCTTTTTTAGGCTTCTAAAGGGCACTCAATATAGCAGCTTGCATGATGTCAGTAAAAAAGAAAGAATTAAAATAAGTTAGTATTTTTCTAGGTAATCTAGATATGAAATAAGCAATGAGGAAACTACCTATCCGAGTCGAATCGTTAACAATGAAAGGGGATAACCGAAAGTGGAAGAGAAGGTAGTTATTGAGAAGGATGTGAATATCATAGTTGTGCTCCTGATGGGTATGTACAATAGAAGTATAAAAGGCAATTGGATCAACACTTTTTAAGGCCAAAGAGCTCAGAGAGCTCAGTATGCTAGATCTTAGACTTAGATAAGGGAGTGGATAATCGGACATAGAAATAAAAGTTTTTCTAGCCCTTATAAGAAGAGGGCATGTCCCGTAAGAATTGGCAATTGGGACGCCTAGTGATGTAAAAACTCTTGGTTCCACCATCTTCATTTGGAAGAAGCAATGGAACATAATAGGAGAAAGCGAAAGTTGTAGGTATTTGAAAGCCATGACTGTCCTGGCTAAGATATAGAAGACATTCAGGGCAAGTTGGTTCAAGGGTATTCGGTACGAAGATAGAATGCGAAGGTAAACAGAGGGGATGGATAGGCGAAGGCCACCTTCGAGTTGGCCTAAAAAGAAGTAATGACAACCAAGAGGAGGGCGATGAGGACGATCAGTAAGTTTGGAAAACGAAAGAGGGATGACTTCTAGGACATATTTGTCGTAGTGTTGCCGGAAAGGGTGAGAAAGGGTCAAGCGAGAGGAGAGGGTCTCACAGCAGAGGAGTTCGAAAGGGGTTCTGGAGGAAGAAGCCATGAAGCGGGGAGGTTACTTACTTGTGGAGGATGAGGAAGGAATCACCAGGGAAGAATGAATAAGAGCAGAGCGGAGCAGAGGAAGGCATCAAACCAAGAGTCATTTTAAAGGAGGGGCAGAGGCTGAGGCGCGGTTAGCAGTGGAGACAGGCAATGATGATCGTGGAGTCCAAGGCAGGGGTGAGAGGAGATGAAGAGGCATGTGGCCATCGTGAGCGAATGAAAGGGCGAAGATGTGTAAGCACAAAACCCTAGGATGATGGTGGCTTGGATAGTATTAATGAAAATGGATTGTTTGTGCACAAAATCCAAGGATGATGGCCGTACGGTAGTAATGAGAACAAATGTGCTAACATTAAACACATCTGATTGTTTGACTGTTTGGGAGGATGACTAGTGATACCGATAAGATAGGTCTCGGGTTAACACTCAGGGAGTCGAGTTTAAAGAATTGAAGCTACTAAGTGGAATAGTGGGATCCATGGAATTTAGGGGGAAGTCAGGAGCCCTAGAAGTGAGAGCTCAGGGGAATCGAAATCTTTAGGAGTCAAGAGCTTGGGAAGTCGAGATAGTATGAAGTCGGAGATGCAAAGAAGTTTAGAGCTCGAAGAGTTAAAATCATAAAGGAGGTGGGCCTTGAAGAAATTGGGGTGGTAGTTTAATGAAGGTGATTACTGGCGGAAAGCGCGCGTCGATAAAGATGATCGTAGATTAGAGGGGCGCGACAGCTAGAGGAGACCATTACCCCAAGGGGCGCACAGTAACTGTTGGAAGATCTATAAATAAGGAGTTGGGTGGACAAAAATAAGAATTTGATTTAATACACATTTTGTACTTTCATAAGCACAATTTCCATTTTCTCCTCTCTAACTTAAGCATTGGAGGGGCATTGCCGAAGCATCAATGTCCTCTGACTTGTATTACTTTGGACAAAACTCAATTGCGGATAGATGAGCAAGCTCTTACGAGATGATTCAGCAAAAGAGAGCTAAAGGCCTTCCGCATCAACCATAATGTTTTAAGTTGCTTATCAACTGAAAAGAAGATAGTCCTTTGGGGTTCCCATAGAAACTGGATCAACATGTTGTTGGTACAAGAGAAGTCTCTATTAAAGTTCAATATGAATCTTTAGGCACTTATAATGAGATTTATAGGTGCTATCTATCAGTAGAAAGTTTGATAATTCTTTCAAGAAATACACTCTATATATGTTTGAACAACTCTTGGTATATTCTTTCGTATAGAGAACTAGAAATCATACAAGGTTTTGTCAACTTTTGCATACTTATCTGATGAATGAAAACTTGCAGTGGATCATTTGATATGATTACCTCTTGCTGTCCGCCTGCTATCCTGTTGAACTTCTTCTCATGACTGTGTAAGTAACCACCAGTATCAACATGTAGAAGCCTTACACGCTGGTTTGTCTTCCAAGTTTTTCCACTGCCCTCAATCTCAAGACTATATGATGAATCCAAAAATGAACTGAATTAGCACAACTGAGTTAGACGATGGCTGTAATTCCAAAACAGCACAGAGATCTCACCGCCAAAAGTCACTAGTATCCGATTGGTCATCCCCCCCAAAGCAGCTTACCTAGAGGCAATGTCATTCGCGACATATACTTAAGTAGACAGAGAAAGCAAACATGTGAATAAACATAAATAGATCAATTATGATCTTGACAACTGAACCATCTGATGGAATGGAAAACTCAAAACCTATTCTCTAGGTAAATATTAGCATGTAATATGTAAAGTATAACCTCACTAACCTCAAGGTTACCAGATAATGGAGAAGCATACAGGTGGCTATGGAGCCATCTACGAGTTACCATATGTTGTAGCCGGATGATAGCTCCATTGTCAATGATATCACCCTGTCTGGCTGATGAATCTGGCTGGGGCCTTACAATCTGTAAATGATTATCTAATGTAAAATGAAAGTAAACGCACCTGCCTAAAACTAAAATGTCAATAAAGAAAAGAACCTAGAAGCGATTTTAAATAAAAAAAATCTGCATTTCATTAGCAATTAAACAAATCAATCACTTATTAATTCTAAGGTAAAAGTACTCAAAAGAGCAGACTTCATCTGCACAACTATTTCTTAGCCCGCCTAGCTGATGATCACAATCATGTTAGCCCCAACTATTCGGGATAACTACATTATTCTTTTACTCCATTGAAAATCATGCAATGCTATCACTAATAATGTTCAGATTTATTAAATCACTTTTAACTATGTCAACTTTAAATTTTTATTTGGCCTCTCTTTCCTTTTATGCCTCCAATTCTAATTGATTAAACTTGTGTGATTATAAAATCAATTTTGTTGATCAACATTCATTGTGTTCATACAATCTTAATGTATAATCTCTCATTTTACTTTGTATTTGAGCAATATTTAGTTGCTCCCATTGAGTATAGTATTATGATTTTGCCCATGTGGTAATTCACACATATCTCTTAGCATTGTCATTTTCCTTTTAGATGTCCCAAGGCAGTCCGATGCACGAAGTTCCCGCCATGCAGAGTCACAGGGAAGGATTCATTATACGCAGTCATACCTTGCTTTGCAAGAGGCTGTTTATAGGATTCGAATCCATGACCTCTAAGTCACAAGACAACAATCTTACCGTTATGCCAAAGCTCCCCTTCATTTCCCTTTTAGATGTATAATTTTATAATAGCCCAACATTTTTAATTTATGTTTAAAGTACAAGTAAGTTAATAGAATCTAACTCCAGAAGCTACATTTCAACAACTCATTCTTTATCTAAATATTTTCATCAATATCTTGTTGAATGATACTACAACAACAATAACAAAGCCTTATCCCACTAGGTGGGGTCGGCTATATGGATCCTTCTACGCCATTAAACTCTGTCCCCTACTATATCATAATCAATATTTAAATAAATTTTATCTTGTTTTATTGTTGCTAACCAAGTCTTTTTTGGTCTTCCTCTTCCTCGTTTGATGTGTCTATTTGACATCATTTCACATCGCCTAACTGGAGCATTTATTGGCCGTCTAAGTACATGTCCGTACCACCTTAAACGTGTCTCTCGAAGCTTTCCTTCAATAGATGCAACACCAACTTTTTCTCTAATGCTCTCATTTCTTATCCTGTCCATCCTCGTATGTCCGCACATCCACCTTAACATCCTCATCTCTGCAACTCTCATCTTTTGCTCATGTGCTCGAGTCGTAGCCCAACATTCAGCTCTATATAACATAGTAGGTCTAATCGTCGTTTTGTAGAACTTTCCTTTAAGTTTTAGAGACACTTTACGATCACATAAAACACCCGACGCTTTCCTCCATTTCAACCATCCTGCTTATATTCTATGTAAGACATCTCTCTCAATCCCTCCATCATCTTGTAAAAATGATCCCAAATATTTAAAGCTCTCAGTTCCAGATAACTCATCATCTCCTATCTTAACACTTGCCTCATTACGTCTAATATTGTTAAATTTAAATTCCATATATTCTGTCTTTACTCTACTAAGCTTAAAACCTTTCACTTCTAGTGTTTTCCGCCAAGATTCTAGTTTAACATTTACTCCTTCACGTGTCTCATATACCAAAATAATATCATCTGCAAATAACATACACCACAGATCTTGTGTCTTGAATGTGTCCAAATGAGTTCGTCGTGATTAGTGTAAAAAGATAGGGACTTAAAGTGATCCTTGATGTAACCTATCTTTATTGGAAATGTTTCATTAATCCACCAAGTCTTCACTCCTGATTATTTCCTCATACATATCCTTAATTAGTTGATATATACGTTACACTAACACCTCTTTTTCTAAAATTCTCCATATTATTTTTCTTGGAACTACATCATGCTTTTTCTAAATCATGAATACCATGTGTAGATCCTGTTTTGCTCTCTATACTTTTCGATTAGTTATGTACAGAAGATGTATAAACATTGTCGATCTTCTGGCATAAATCAAATTGATTTTCGAGAACCCTAGTCTCTTTCCTTACTCTTTTTCTATTACTCTTTCCCAAAGTTTCACTGGTATGACTCGTTAGTTTAATAACTATAGTTTTCACAAGTTTGTATGTCTCCTTATTCTTATATAAGGGAATTAGGATACTTACCCTCCATTGATCGAGCATCCTTTTTGTTTTCAATATCACGTATTAAATAATTTTGTAAGTCATTCAATACCTTGTTTCCTAGACACTTCCATACCTCTACCTAGGAATATCATTACGTCCAACGGCTTTTCCATTTTGCGTTCCATTTAAAGCTTGTTCTATTTACGAAATTTGAATTCTACGATAAAAATTTAAATTTACTATACTCATTCGACCTACTTAAATTACCTAAATTAAGTTGGTCTCCTAAACTTCATTAAAAGTTGATGAAAATATCTCTTCCAACGCTCATTAATTTCTTCATCATTTACTAATACTTTATTTCATTCATCTTTAATATATCTTACTTGATTAAGATCTTTTGTCTTCCTCTCTCTCACTTTATTATTCTATAAATGTCTCTTTCCTTCTTTTTGTATCAATTTTCGATATAAGCTCAAAAGTTTCATCTTACCTTCATTTGCTTTTTTAGCTTCTTTCTTGCTATTGTATATTTTTTCAAATTTTCCTCATTTTACAAATATATAATTTCTTATATGTTGTTCGTTTTCCTTGACTTTCTCTTCTTTTTCATTCCACCAAGATTCTTTACTTGGTGGTGCGTATCCACTGACTCACCGAGTGCGCTACTTATTTTCAATTTTGATACCATCTTATCATGTCGTATTAGAGATTCTTGTATATTTCATCTAATACTTGTACTCTACCTTCTCTTTGAATACATTTAGTTTCTCGTCCTTTAACTTCCACTACTTAATTCTAGGAGTTGTGTATATTTTTCTTCTATTAATATTATATTTGAAGTATATCCAATACTACTAATCTACGTTGAGTAGTTAAACTTTCTCGAGGATGACCTTACAATCTTTCTGAATTTTTCTATCTTCTAACTATAAGAAAGTCGATTTGTGATTTATTATTTCCACTTTTGAGCGTGGCAGTGTTCTTCCCTTTTCTTAAAAATGTATTAGCTAGTATAAGATCATATCTTTATTCAAAATCCGATATAGTTTTACCTTCTTCATTTCTTGTTCCAAACCCATAACCCCCTACGCACTCTCGTATTCGTTATTTTCACTCGATACGTACCCATTTAAATCGTCTCTATTAAAATCATCATCTCGTTTAATGAATATTTTGTAATACTTCATCCAAGTCCTCCCAAAATCTTAATTTGGTATTTTTAAATCTAACCCTATTTGAGGTGCGTATACACTAATTACGTTCATAGTTTCTTTCTCCACTCTTATTTTGAGAGCTATAATTACATCCCTTTTACAATTACTCCTACAACTTCATCTTTTAACGAACTATCAACAATAATACCCACTCCGTTTCTTGTTTTACTCTTTCCTGTATACCATAACTTAAAACCCAGTTCTCTATCATCTTTGCCTTCTCACTACCCATTTTGTCTCTTGTCATCTGATATTAATTTTCTCCTAATCATCGATCTACTAATTCCATCGTTTTACGGTGAGGGTTCTATGTTCGCGTGCGAATCTTAGACTATTAGTTTTTCTATAATATCTGTTCTTATCCAACCTATGGTGTGAGAACTCTTGCTTATTTAACACTACACCCAAGTTCTCATGGAGATGTAGCGGTCCTTGCCGATACGTTGCAGTCGGACCCTGCAACGCGAACTCTAGCATATTTTTCACTACACTCGAGTTCTGAAAATGTAGCAGTCCTTGCTGAGACGTTACAGTCGGACCCTGTAATGCGTTCTTTTCGGGGAACAATCTAACATTAGCACAATAGTTTGATTGATCCATACATTGAATGTTTGCCTTAGTTTAACGCTGGCTGGCAATCTAATGCAACCCTCCTCCTTTATCCGGGCTTGGGACCGGCCACGACAAGGTTAACTTATCATGGGCGGAGTTAATATCTTGTTGAACGATAAATCTAAAATTTCAGAACCCCTATATATCTCAATTCCCTTAGTTGATGTGCTTATACATAAAAATTGCAAATCAGTTTTATGGAAAGATGGAAATGATTATAGATACACTAAACAACAATGTGCTTCTCACTAACAGATATAATAAATAAGCGCAAGTGGAAAGAATAAGTAAAACGATAAACTGGAAAATAGTAGAACAAGAAACAAAATCATGGAGCCTGATAATTTTGTAAAAAAGGTCAGTCCAGTGCACAAATCTCTCACCCCCACTATGCAGGATTTCGGAGAATGATCTATTATATACAACCTTATCTTGTTTTGTAAGAGACTATTTTTAGAACTCGAACCCGTGACCTCCTGGTCATGAGACAGTAACTTTATTATTGCGCCAAGGCTCACCTTCAGCCCGATAATTTTGTAGTTTATCAAAAAAAAAAAAAAAAAAAAAAGGTATATACATGTGTCATACAGTATAGTTTCAGGAGGAAAATTCAAATTGTTACATGTTCAGTGCAAATGAAGTAATATAACTCTGAATTTAAAAATTGTTCATAAACAGATTTAAATTGCCTGAAAGACTAATCAATGCAAATTCCACTTTTGCTCAAGCATTAATTTATCAATTAACAAAGTTCAATTGATCAAACTTGCAAAGAGACATCACTTATTTAGCAGGTTTTCAGAAGAAAACTTTCATTGGCAATAGAGTTGTAAGCTTCACGTGACAACTTGAATTCTACAACAATTCAATGATTAATTAGTAGCAAGACCAATTAATTGAGATTTAGGTGTAATTATTGAACATTGTATGCTCCATATAATAACTTTCTGAGTTTAACATGATATGCATTTAGTACTTGTCACTGTCCTTGTCAGGCAGCCCTATACTCAGAAACAGCGTTTGAAATCTGCAAAGTGCCCCCCTGTTATCTGCAGTAATGATGTTGTCATAAGGATTCAAACTAAAGGATGTCTAAACAGGCATTACCCATCCAAGATTTTTCATAGTAACCTCCTCAGCAACAACTGCTCTGAGCTCAGATACTGAGTTTGAGCATACCCACCAGGTCTATTTCTGGTGCTCTCTCTGGTTGCAAATTTGTAGATCACATTAATCAACTAGATATGACTCACTCTCCTAGGGGAAGAATCATATTAGATCACCAAGTCCACATCAGTTTGTCATTCTTTTGAAATAATCCTCTTCCTATTTTGCCTTATTCTTCCACCCAAATACTTCCCATGAAGCCGTGATCCTTTCAAATTCAAATTGATTTTGAATTGGTCGTTAGGTATTCTGATCTTGCTTTGCAGTGCGATAATTTGGAAAGGAAGATATAATGTGGATCCTCAATAAAAAACAAGCGACTTTAGCAAAAATTTCAATTTATGGAAGAAAAACCTAAAGCACAGTAACAAAACAAGACAGCGAACGTTTCAAATACTTCCAGTAAATGCTCACCCAATAACTATTGGAATCGGCAACATCGGGAGATCCAGTTACTGATTGCTGCCCGCTCCCGGATCCATAAGGCAAGTCGTGCGAATGCAGCCGGTGCTTCGTTCTCTCGTGCAACAATTTGAGAACGGAACCGTATGTGATCTGCCGAAATAAATATCAAATGGAGTGAAGCAATAAAGCGTAAAATGGGGAAACAAAAGAAAATCATTGCAAATATATCGATCTTGGATCCGTAAGCAAGCACCTCAACGGCGTCGCTGGTGCCGGCAGATGCAGTGCGGAAAGGCCCCTCGTGGAGTCCGAAGAAAAGGAGGAGGAGGTAGAGACGCATTGCTAGGCGTGACGAGATACGAATTGGTCCTGGTCGCGGGATGGCGGAGGAGCGGAGATGGAAGACGAGGATTCGTGCGGAGGTGCGTCCGCTTCGACTTGAGCTATCAATGGCCGTCCCGGTCGAGGTAATCGAGCCGGGCAAGGTCGACATCGGCCTAGGAGGCTAGGACGAACATTGGCTCGGTACCGTGCAGCTCGGCCTGTGTTCGGTTCAGCATAGAATCTGCCGATCCAACGGGTAGAGATTAGTTTAATAAAAAAGAGTATTAATGTTTAAAAATTAAAATAATAAAATAAAAAATTAATCGTGCCCAATAGCACAAGGAACTAATTTAAGTTGTTTCAAGTTGAGAGAGAAAGAGCATGATCGAGTCGGTGCAAACTAACCAAAGCTAGCTTCTTCCTTCCTCTTTCAGGTCATCATTAGGTTGCGATTAAAGCCCCACCGATTCCAGACTCCGGAACCCTCCTCTACAATTCTCTGTCGATTTGGATTCATGGCTTCCGCCCCGGCTCGATTCTTATACGCAAACCGCGCCCTCCACGGCGCCTCTTGGGCAATAAGGGTGAGTCCGCCGACTGCAGCGTTCTGCCATGGCTCTGCCAAAATCTCGGTTGGATTGCCCATCCCAGGGACTAGAGATCTCAATTTCTCTTTCCAATTACGCAAATACGTCGGTGTTGTGTCGAAACCAGCAAGGACTCCCGGCGCAACCTATGCCACTGCTGCCACGGAGAAGAGCATCTATGATTTCACCGTAAAGGTGAGACCTGTATGTATTCTTCAAGCATTTATTATGACTTCATCCTAATTAAGGTTACTTGAGTTTATTTTCGGGTGCAAAATGAGAAGTATAATAGTTGGTTTCTTCAAGGATCTTGGATGGGTCCTACTCAATCTGTTCAAAATTCAAACGTAGGATCACTTGTACGATTTTATCTTGTTCTCAAATCTAACTAATGTGGTTAGCTTTTGATCCTCTTTCTTCGAGAGCGGATTCGAACTGGCCGCAACAGTATCCTGTCAAATGTAATACAGGTCAGAGGGCGATGATGCTCCAGCGATGCCCCTTCGATGCTTAAATCAGATAGGAAAAGATGAAAAATGGAATATCGAAAGTAGCTAGTACAACAAATAGTGTAGCCAAACCTTTTATTTATCTTCACTTGCCTTTATATAGTCATTTTCGAGGTTTCTCGCCACCACAGATTAACCCCCCCCCCCACCCACCATGATACCCTTTGGTGGGTTGTTAGGGGCACAATCGTTATAGGAAATCTCCACCTGCCATGCCAAGTGTTCAGGAGCTATTATTGGGAGATCCTAGTAGGGGACTAGATATCGCGGTCGTTGAGCCGACTACTCACCTGTGCTAGTACCAGACAGATTAATCAGAGGGCCTCCAAGTGCTAGCCATGGGTCTCCTCCAAGTCTCTAAGGAGCGTGCTGAGCTCCTGACCTCCTTGGCTACCTAACGCGAGTCAGAAGAGGCGCGGTGTCGGGCTTGGCAACAACAAATGATAGCTTAATTAGCCTCAAAGACTACCGTTTTCTTCCAAATGGAGTTTGAGGGAGCGATAAAACAATTTTCTACCTAAGGCTATCCTCCCCCGAGACTAACACCAATTTCCTCAACTGCGGGGCATCTCTAGACCACTACCCTTCTAAGGCCTTCAACTTATAGTTTTTATGTAATATTAATATTGAACATTGTATAGTGTTTTCCTTCATAATGAAGGACACACTTTTGCCTTGTCCACGAATTTATTTCCTTCACATCATCCCTAATCACTAGCACTTCTCGGCTTACTTCTTCCAAATAGCCTCAGTTGAGTGAAAAGATGACTCCTCTGTTGGATCGAAAGCGTCGCTAGAGGGGGGTGAATAGCGAGTGTGAAAATTTCTTCTCGATGTTAAAATAAGAGCAAACACAGCGGAAATAAAGACAATAAAATAAGTAGACAATTTGTTTTTACTTGGTTCGTAACCCAATGGTTGCTACTCTAAGGCCCCGCAATCTTTGACCGCATAAGAAGGGACAATCCACTATACAGTTTCCTCCTCGTTGGAGGTAAGAGACAACGATCACAAAAATCGAAAACACGAGGATGAGGCAACAAGCCTACCTCACCTCGTTACGATTAAAACCACGAATACAATAAATAAAAACTAATACTTGTTATTGCCGACGAAGAGATTCTGAACTTGACGTTGCGTCGGCGTTATGACGACGTTAGAGCTTTGGCGTTGGGAGAGCACTTTGAGAGTAAGATGGATGATCTTTGGGTTGGAGTCCTCCCCTCCTTTTATAGATTTGTGCCTTGAAATAAGTCTAGATGCAGATCCTCAACTTTTGGAACTTATCACGAGGTGACACCTTATCTTATCGCGAAGTGGCGGCGTCAAACGTTATCCTGTTTGACCTAGTGCAAAAGGCTGATTCATCGCTATCAGTCGACTGATGTCCTTCATCAGTCGATTGATGTGCAATAGTCGACTGCTAATAGCCAGCAATCGATTGCCAGCCTGACCACTTCCTTGCAGTAAGAGGTTAGCACGGAAAATGGTAAATGCGACGGTTTCTTACCGTCCAATCTCGACCTAGACCTTCCACTGGAAGTCTTAGTCGGATCGCCGCCTACAGTCGTCCCCGTACAGAGGACACGACCTTACCATCTCTCTTCGTACGCGTGCTTACCTCTGGTCCTTTATGACTTGTCGCTTTGCTTCTGGTCTTCCACCTAGGTTTTTCGACTCCCACGAAGTTCTCCTGATATCGCTCGACCATCACGGTTTCCCGACTCGGGATTCTCCGGGTGTCACTGACCTTCGGTTTAGCTTAATCATTTCCTGCACACTTAATTCAGCTCATGAGATAACAATATGACCTTAACTTTAGATCTTTGTCATAATCAAAACCTAGGTTTGATTATCTGGTGCCCCTGCACCAACATCCTCTCTTCCCCTCCTCGCGGCTATGGGGAAGTTGTGTTTCATAAATAGCATTCAAGCCGGGTCGAGGATCTACTCCCCTGGGTCGGCTTTACCTCTCTCTATAATCATAATGAGGGTAGTTGGGATTATTAATATCCAGTGTCATATGTCACTTACTGACTTGGGCAACGGAGTCGTGTATTTAGTCTTATATTGAATACGACTCATACAGACAGGTTTGTCACCCCTCTTTATTCCCTTCATTAATGGCTTCACCTGTGCCTTTAATTATCCCTCTCCGCTCTGCTATAAATAAGGTAGCACCAATAATGCTTGGAGCAACTTAGGGC
Source organism: Wurfbainia villosa (assembly GCA_025175895.1). NCBI lineage: Eukaryota > Viridiplantae > Streptophyta > Magnoliopsida > Zingiberales > Zingiberaceae > Wurfbainia > Wurfbainia villosa. Next base: position 17,658,105 of record CM046004.1, on the reverse strand, counting down.
TTCTTTTATACACCATCTTTCATGCAGACTGTCCTTCTCTTTTCCATCTTCTCTATCGATGACCTCCCGAAGCAAACGAACATTTGATGGGGCAACTTCTCAGGACCCCTTCCCTCCTATCATTTTGGCCCTAGGGGCGCGATCATCTCGTCTCCCACCTTCTTTACCTCCCGCAAGTCCATCTGTACTGCCCGAGGTCTCTTGCTCTCATAGGGAAAAGACAACCCTAGCACCCCCTGCATCCTCTCGACGTCGTTCAACCCGTTTCCTAAGATTCCCTAGGAGTGTTGTCCCCTCGGAACCCTCTTCCACCATAGAGTTGCCTTCTAAGGAGTCTTCCGAAGATTCCACCCCTGCTCCCTCACCCCTGGGTGGCTCGGTTAAGGATACCATACTAGCTTCTTCAACCCCCCCTGTGGATATTATCCCAGATTATCCTGGTATTGACATCCTTTTTTGTAGGGTCCTTCAGACACCAAGGACAGTGACAATGTCCAATCCAAAAGCTCGACTCTTTTCGCCTGCCTCCTGCAATTGGAAATTTAGTGGGACATGGCGAAGATCCGCATGGAGGAGCTAAGACGCCTTTGAAATGAAGTCACCCAACAACTATCGGATGTGTTCCAGCGAGAGAAGACAACACACACTACATTTACGAAGCTTGATGCTCACTTAGTAGAGGAGGTGGTAGCTCAGGATGGGTGGACAGGGGATCTGAAGCTCTTGAGGCCTCTTCTATGCCTCGCGAATCGAATGCCTCAAGGACTTCACGGTTGGGTCCTTGTTTTCCTTGATAAATCGTATAAACCTATAACTCATTATTACCCCGGTCTCCTTGGGATTTATCTCGACCATGAACAATCTCTTTTTCATGACCAATTGCCCCTCCCGCCTGAATTATGTGACATAATTCCATTAACTCCGTTATCTATTAGTTGCCTTGATTACCACTCTTACACGACTATAAGAGGGTTGGCGACTAGGACCATAACCACAACTTGGGGCTTTCTTCTTCTCGGTACAGATCGTTTTTTCTTTTTTTCGTCATAGTTAGTAATGGCTTCCTTCGATCATCAGGAATCTGACCAGACGATTTCCATAATTCCCATCTCATCTAATATTCGGGGCTCTGAGATGCAGTCTACTGCTTCTTCACTCTTTCCGCCCCTCAACCTTAGCACTCCCTTAGGGACTTTACAACCTGGCGCAGGAAGAATGTTTAGACCATCCTTCCCCTTTTTTTGCATTCACTTATTTCGCCTTCCATCACTTGTCCCCTGCACTATTCCTTCACTGTCCCCTCCAGTGATATTATCTTCGAGAGAGTCCTCTGAGGGTTCTACATCTATGATACCCCCATCACAGGCTACTTTGGTCGAGAACATGGTCCAAATTTTCCTCTGCCCTCATAAGTGTTATAAGTACTTATTATCATCCTTTATCTCTTCCTTATAGGTCATGGAAGACAATCGCTCGGATGTATGTTGCGGAAGACAATCGCCCGGTCAATCAAGGAGGAGAATAGAGGGGAAGGCAGTACCCAGTACACTACAAGGGGAAGCAAAGACTATTACTTCCTTTGTGTATCTGTCTTCCATAAATAAAATGAACCATTATGTTAGATGATGGCATGTTTTACATCCTTGTCTTATTCATTCCTCTTACTTCGCTTCTCAACTTTTGTGGGAGAGCTTGCACCTTTGACAAGGAGTGCACAACTGTCCGCTCGAGTGATTTCTTCGAGAGGGGTCCCCCTCCTCTGTGTGTTTGACTATTTGTACGACTTTAAATGATTCCTAGGATAGGCTTCAGCCCCTAAGCCTTAGTTCGTCCTCTATAGAAGGGTAGTTCGCAGTCCTATAAAGGGACGAGCGCCTTCTTCACAGATTACATCTGTGTTCACCGTCCTTCTTCAATATCACCACTTCGATTTCCTTCCCTTCTCTCCCTTCGGAATCACCCTCATTCGCCTTAGAAAAATGGCGAACAATTCTCGTGAAGGGCCACACCCCCTGACCCCTGATCAGCGTCAAATTAGAGAGCTTGAGGCAATAGTGGAAGGACTTCAAGTAGATGTGCTTTTCCTAAACACCGTATTGGAAGCTTAACAAAGAGACATGATGCTTCATCAGTGTGATTTTCATACCTCCTGGGTGATTCAAAGGACGACTTCGATACACACATAGACTAACCCGACGACTATCGAGGTGGACCTTCCAGCTGAAGAAGAGATAATCAAAGTTGTTCACTAACCTTCGGGTTAAAATCCTCATAAAATTCCCTAGGTTTTTTTGCAATGTGGTTGTATGAAATAAGGAACTGTTTCTTTCTCCTCCTGATTGAGATAAGAGTTTATGTTTGATGGTACTTAAATTGTTCCAACCAAACTGAGGGCTGATGAGACCCCTCAATTGGACTGAGTGCATACTTCCCTACCTAACACCACCTCCTATGAAAGCATCTGCTTCAAGCCAAGGACTTCCAAATCGCCTGGACTAGGCTTATCAATACTTTCCTCTTTTATAATCAGAACGAAAGCAATCGAGTCTTCGGCTATTTGAGACGAGCTGTGTGTAGATAGGATTCTTTTAATTCAAGGCGTTTAATGAGGAAACCTTTTCGTATTCTCTGCTATTGAGCCTGATGATGTCATTCCTCATACACCTCGATTAACCTTCTCGATGGGTTACACCTCTGGTCTCCCCTCTCCCTACTGAAGTGCATAGGGCACTCCTATAAACTTTTGGCATCGTGTTTTAGAGGTTACCTTTTAAGTTTCTTCTAGTTGTTATTCACCGACCTTCCTTGTAGGGAGGAAAACTCTCAATCAACCCTGCACTGCACCACCTCTGTTCAATTTCGCATTGAGGAATTAGAAGGTCTGATTGAAAATCTTTGGGTGGAGTTGTGATCGGTAGCGACCCGAATATATACTCTACGACAGGAGTCAGAGGTTTACCAGTGTAATCTTCACAATGCCCACACGAGTCAAAACGCAGTCCTGTGGTAGGTATATATGTTGAGGTCCCATCTAGAAGAGGCAGGGCCAACCATTCCGAAGGAGGAGAAGATTATAGAGGAAGTTCCTCGACCTCCTTGTCTATGCAGTCGTATATCTCCAATGTTTGTTTTAAGGAAATTTTGAGCTCAGGGCATAGATAGAGTAAATCATTCGTGATTATTGGGCGTTGAATTTCTTTTTGCTTACTCAATAACACATATAAATTTATGTGTATTCCGACACCACACATCTCCCCATCTAGCACTTCGCTATATAACAATACTTCACATGTGACCCTCCAATGTCGAGTCAAGGGCTCGGGAACTAGTTCGGCTGAGCGGAGTAGAACAACTCATTTCATAGTGCGACTTCATATAAAAACGTCCGAGCCGGGTTAAGGACTTGCGAACTTCCTTGGCCGAGCATTGGGGAACACTTCGTGTGCAAGCATCGGAGTTAGGCTAAGGGCTTACGAACCATCTCGACCGAGCCTAAGAAAATACTCCATTTCATAACAATCACAACATTTGAAAAACCTCCCAGCTAGGTCGATGACTTGCAAATTGCTTCGGTCGAGCTTAATAAAACACTCCATGCCATAACCACACTTTATAGGAAAACCTTCCAGTTGGACCGAGAGCCTAAGAACTATCTCGATCGGGCATAATAAAACACTTCACACCATAACAACGCTTCATAAGAAAACTTTCTAGCTCGGTTGATGACTTACGAACTGCCTCGGTTGGATAAAGTCCTCTCTGCTTCATATGTCTGGGGTAATTTACTTTTTCGACGCACTCCAGTTGAACTGAAGGCTTACGAACTGTTTTAGCTGGGCAAAGTCCTCTCCACTTCACAGGTCCGAAGGAATTTACTTCAACGCACTCCAACCAGACCGTGAGCTTACGAACTATCTCAGTTGGGTAGAGTCCTCCCCGCTTCACAGGTTCGGGGGAATTTCCACGCACTCTAGTTTGATCGAGGGCTTACGAACTGCCCTAGCTGGGCAGAGTTCTGTCCGCTTTACAGGTTCGAGAGAACTTTCTTCTTCGACGCACTCCAACCCAACCGAGGGCTTACGAACTGCCTCAGTTGGGCAAAGTCCTCCCCGCTTCATAGGTCCAGGGGAACTTCTTCGATGCACTTCAGTGGAACCGAGGGCTTATGAATGCCTCGGCTGGATAGAGTCCTTGCTTCATATGTCCAGGGGAACTTCTTCCATGCACTCTAACCGAACCGAGAGCTTACGAACTGCCTCGGCAGGGCATAGTTCTCTGCGCTTCACAGATTCGTAGGAACTTTTTGACACACTCTAGCCGGACCGAGAGCTTACAAATTGCCTCGGCTGGGCAGAGTCCTCTCCGTTTCACAGGTCCGGGGAAACTTCTTCAACTCACTCCAACCGGACTGACGACTTACGAATTGCCTCAGCTGGACAGAGTTCTCCATGCTTCACAGGTTCGGAGGAACTTCTTCGATGCACTCCAGTTGGACCGAGGGCCTACGAACTGTCTCGCCTAGACAGAGTCCTCCCCATTTCATAGGTCCGAAGGAACTTCAACGCATTCAGCTGAACCGAGGATTTACGAATTGCATCGACTGGGCAAAGTCCTACCTGCTTCACAGGTCGGGGGGAATCAGGATATTTCGATCGAACTGAGGACTTACGAACTGCCTCGACCCAACCAAGTTTGGCTCCTCGCTTCACTACCTCAGGGGAATAACGATACTTTGTTCGGACCGAGGACTAACGAATTGCCTCGAGCCCCCCAAGCTCGGTTCCTCACTCCCCGCTTTGCTATCTCAAGGAAATAATAATATTTCATCTGAACCGAGGACTTACGAACTGCCTTGGCCCCCTAAGCTCGGCTCCTCGCTCCTCTCCGCTTTGCTACCTCGGGGGGATAGTGATACTTCGTCTGGGCCGAGGACATACGAACTGCCTCAGTCCTCTAAACTCTGCTCCTCGCTCCTCCCCATTTTACTACCTCAGGGGAATAATTATATTTCGTCCAGTCCGAGAACTTACGAATTGCCTTGGCCCTCCCAAGCTCGGCTCCTCGCTCCTCTCCGCTCTACTATCTCGGGGGAATAATAATACTTCATCCGGACCGAGGACTTTAAACTGCTTCGGCCCCCCCAAGCTAGGCTCCTCACTCCTCCCCACTCCGTTACCTCAAGGTAATAATAATACTTCGTTCGGATCAAAAACTTATGAATTGACTCAACCCCCGCCCCCCTCTCTCCCAAGCTCGATTCCTAGCTCCTCGCTTCGCTACCTCAGAGGAATAATAATACTTCATCCAGACCGAGGACTTACAAATTGCCTCACGCCCTCTCCCTCCCAAGCTCGACTCCTTGCTTCTCCCCGCTTTGCTACCTCGGAGAAATAATGATACTTTAACCAAATTGAGGGCTTACGAACAACCTCAGCGGACCCGAACTCCGCTCTTTGCTTCTCCCTAGGTTCTTAGGGCCTTCGAGTACTTGGCCTCCGAGCTCCTGACAACTTACTCGGATTCCATCGGTTTTTGCCTTGGCACCTGAACCCCATAGCCATACAATAACTACGCTTGACATCAGTAAATTGATTTGGAGGTTACCATACCGCCATCATCCTAAGGTTTCAGACCCATATGATTGGCTGACATTAATAACAACCACGCCGCCATCCTCTTTGATTTCCCCGCCTATACCTTTACTCCTTCCTCATCAACGGCTTGTACCTTCTTCTTGACGCCTTGTACTTCGCGGCTATTATTACATACCTCGACTAAGGAGGTGACTTCTTTGCTACCTTTTCTCCCATTCTACACTGTATCTCCTACCCTCACACATCTTCCTTCCTTCGAGTAAGTGTCACTCCTTCCCATGGCTTCTTCTTCTAGAGCCCCCTCAGAACTTCACTAGTTTGAGAATTTCCCTACTCGGATAACTCCTCCTTATCCTTTTGTCAAGCACATCGACAAATATATCATGGAAACCATCTCCCTCTTGATCCCAAACTCTATCGATAGCCCCCACCATCCCTCCTAGGGATGACCACAGTTCGGTTTGAACCGTGAATCGAACCGGAACCGATGATTGAAAAATCGAACCGAAACCGGAACTGGAGGCATGGTTCGGTTTTGGTTCTTAAATTTTTGAAACCGGAATCGAATCGGAACCGAACCGAATTCAGAACCGTACCGAAATCGGAACTAATTATTTTTTTTTGTTAAAATCGGAATTGAATTTTTAAAAATAATTTGATATTTACTTTTGAACAAAAGCTAAACTCATTCAAAATTCAAATTTTTATTAGTATGTCACAATTATAATAATAAATATGCATAAAAATCAAAATTAAAATCATTTAAAATTCATATTTGGTATCATTGCATCATAACAATCAACATGCACAAAAATTAAAACATTCAAAATTTAAAATTTTCATTGTTGCATCATAATTATAATAAAAAATATTCATAAAAATCAAAGTCATTTAAATGGTATGTGAAATTGTGAACTACGAGGGCTTTGATTCCTTGAGACCCCAAAAGGATATGTAGACAACTTAATATATATAAATTAAGTTCAAACTCTTTTTTTTTTTATGTGTTAAATCAAAGAATGAGAGATGTAACATTTTGTAATATATATATATATATATATATATTCTTTCTTTTTAATTTATTGATGTGAATTTATTAATTAAATATGTTTCGATGATAATTTTTTATGATAAATATTTGATTTAAAGAGTTATATAAAATAAATAAATCGACACAAGTTAAATCTCCACGTATAAAATTTGAATTTAAATATAATTTAAATTAAAATAAATTGACCGAATTAATGAATTGAAAATAATATACTTAAATCGCCTATTAAAGAAATGAGAGATTTAAAATTAAATAATTTCAATTTTGGTTCTAAACGGTTCGAACTGAAATCGAATCGTAAGGAATCGAAATCGTCGGTTAATGGTTCGGTTCCAGTTCCGATGGATGATGAATCGGAACCAACGGTTCCGAAATCAAAACCAAACCGTAAGGAATCGGAACCGACAGTTCCGAAACCGGAATCGAAACCGTTGATGAGCGGTTTGGTTCTGGTTTCATTGGATGATAAACCGGAACCGACGGCTCCAAAATCGAAATCGACGGTTTCGGAACCGTGGTCACCCCCCTACTCCCCCCTGGTTACTATTGCTTCTTCATAGGCCAACATGAGGGTAACCTTCGCCTACCCATTCCGACACTCTACCAGCGCATTCTATCTTTTTATAAAATCTCTATAAACTAGTTATCCCCAAACGCCTTTCGTATCTTGGCGGGGGCGACTATCGTCTTTCGTCATTTGCAATTGCCTCTTTCACCTACTCTTTTTCATTGTCTTTTCTAGCTAAAAATGGTAGAGCCAGGGACATTTTACTTCACCGACCATCTCGACTGTCAATTTCTGAGAGATATGCATTCTTCTCACAAAGGCTGAAAAAACTTTTACTTCTTTGCTCACTTACTCGAACCTTTACTCTATTCAGAGAAGTGGGTCGTTGAACTCCCCGTGTTACCCGACCTTAAAGAATGTCGTTCGCATTATCTTTTCAATGTGGTTGTGGATACCCTTCCGAACCATTATTATACTATTCGCCTCCTCATAGATGACCATCTTCTTGGCTAATTCTGCATGTCGCCTTTTATTATCGACGATGCGATTTTGATAGGTAACTATCCTTTCTGTTGGCTCCCATCATTAATTCGGGTCATACTAATTTTTGCCATTTTTCTTTAACGGATGACCTCATGCGGCTACTATGCTTAGCGCCCTTCAAGAGTCCCAAAAAGGAGAGCCGGGCGAGGTCGGGCCTTTGGTTGGAGCTCCTTCATCATCTGCTTCACCATCAACCTCCCAACGACTTACAAATGTAGGAACTTCCCAGAACACCCTGACCCAGGCTCCTGCACCAGCTTCACCCTCTCACCGCGTCCTGGCTACTAGGCAATGAAAACCTTCTTCTGGGCCTTCCATCCTCGCTCATTAGCCAGTGAATGCTCCTTTCCTTTGCGTACTAGGACTCCATCCTCCTTGGGCTTTTCCTTTGCCTTTAGCACCACTTGAACTTTCTTCTTGATTTTTCTTGGGCATTTACTCTTGTAATGTCCCTTCTCCTGCACTCAAAGCATGTTATGTGATCTTTATTTTTAATAATTATGCTTGAGTTACCTTCCTTAGTGGTAGGGGAATCATGGACTTGTTCTTCATTATTCCCGAAATTTCATTAGGCACCAAATTACCTAAAATTTTGGTTAGCTTTTCGTTGGCATTGGATCTTTGGATTTGTTCTTTGGTCCACTTGCTTCTTTAAAGTACTTTTCCTTTCTTAACTTTTGGAGCTTTAAATCCCTCTGTCAAAATGAACTATTCTTCCATTTCTATTTTGAAAAAAACCCTCTGTTCTTGCTCTCCATTGGGCAAATCCTCCTAGCCCTTAGGGTGGTGGAAATCTTGTGTTGAGTCCAAATCCGTCACTGAACTCCATTTTTCTAGATAGATCCTTTCTTCCTTTAGTCTTGTGCTCCCTCGGCGATTAGTTCGGTAAAGAGCGACCCGCTATGATACTACTTGTTATGACCGGTTGTGAGCTAGAGGGGGGTGAATAACGTCTCGATTCAATCTTTGATTGCGTTTGTGTGTTCATGTTTGTCTACAACAAATTAACGCAATGGAAACAAAAACATATAAACAGAAATCAATACAAGCACAACTCATAGGTTTTACGTGATTCAAAATCTCCGATTTATACTCCACGGCCTAGTTCCTACGGATCACCATTATCCTTTCTCCTTCTCGGAAACTTCCGGAGGTGGAGAAACCTCATACAACACTTGGAGCTTACAATAAATGCAACAAAAACAAGTGTAAAGAAATAAATAGAAATACAGTAAGAATAAACGCTTTACACAAGAGCATTTTTTATCGTTGTTTGGTTGCTGTGGCAATCTCTTTGAAGGTCCGAATTGCAACAATTAATCCCCTTCAAAGTCTCCAAGGAATCGACATTTCAAATCCTCACCAAGTTCTCTTTTTATAAGCTCGACATTGAACTGATCTCCACCTACCAGTCAATTGGTCTTACCCCCAGTCCATAGTTGTCAAGGGCGCAAGGCACACCGAGGCGCACAAAGGCCCTAGAGCCTGAGGCGCAGGCGCAAGGCAAGGCGCGCGCCTTACTGAAGTAAGGCGCACATTTTTAAATGTATTTAAAAAATATTTTATCTTAGAATAAATATATTAAAAACTGAAATAATTAAGTCACAATGTCACAAAAAATAAAAAATAATTAATAAATCCACAGTGATTAGTAATATGATTAAAATTCTTTAATCATCCAAATCAAGTTCATCTTCTTCCATCGAATCATCAAAGTCCCCAGAACTTTCAGACTTATACTCTTCTTCGTCTTCATCACTTTCTTGATCAACATCAATTTCTTCTTCCTCTTCATCCAAAAGATATGAAATCGGCCTTTTTCTGGTTCTTTTGGATGTAGATTCCCTCACTTCGTTTGAAGAAGATGAAGCACGAGATCTAAAATCATAAATTTGTTCACCAACCCCAGATGCACGACTTACATCACCCCATGTTAAATCATCATCTCCAAAAACTAGATTATTTTCTTCATTGTCCAATCCTCCCATTAACCATTCATTGCTATCATCAATATCATCCAATGAAATAGGATCAATTTTGTCACGCAAATCATATCGACGTTTCAATATCCTGTTATATTTAATGAAGACCAGATCATTCAAACGCTTCTGTGCCAACCTATTTCTTCTTTTCGAATGAAGCTGAAATTTTTTTAAAATAAATTCATTCTTCATTAATTGTTCATAATAATAATTATAATTAATATATCAAGATTCAAGACTCAAATGTCAACTATACAATGCTAAAATTTAAATACTTACATGTTGAAATATACTCTAATTTCGCTCACAATCAGAAGCACTGCACGTAAGGTTGAGAATTCTCGCAGCAAAATCTTGTAACTATGGGGTCGTAGAACCATAAGTCGACCATCATTCAACTGGCAAATGAGATATCCAAAATTTCAAGATTCAAATACTTAAGTTTTCAACAATATATTATGAATTTATGATCTTGAAATAAAAAACAACACATATACCCCGTGATAATTTATTTCTATGTCGAATGGCTATAGAACTGCCAAAAAAGCCTATTAGTATTTTTATATTTTGAGAGTTGATATGTGACTTTATCTTGAAGGTCAATATCTTCACATATCTTTTCAACACATTCGTACAACCCTTTTATAACTTTGGCATCTTTTTCATTCTCGGGATTCACATAGAGGAATTTCGGGTTCAAAAAGTAACCAGTTGCATGCAAAGGCTTATGAAGCTGATCTGTCCACCTTTTATCAATGATTTCAAAAATCTTTTTTGTACTTCTCTTTATTGTTGTTGAAAGCCAAAGCAATTGCCTCCTTAGCTCGATCCATAGCCTCATATATGTACCCCATTGTAAGTTTTTTTTCACCGTCAACTAATCGAAGCACTTTAACAAGTGGGCCACCAACTTTAATGGTATAAACAATATGATTCCAAAATGAAGGCATCAATATAATCTTTGTAACACGTTTACCTTCTGCCTCCTTTGCAAATCGACTCGTGCTCCACTTTTCTGAAGTGAACATCTTTCTTAAATTTACCTTTTGCTTTTGAAACCTCTTCAATGTCAAAAAAACAGTGGCAAAACATGTTTTTCCAGCCCTAACCATTTCTCTTTGACTTGTGAATTCTCTCATCATGTTCAAAACTTGTGATCTGTTATATATATAGTCATTCACCATCATACCCCTCTCATAAACCTTCTTAAGTATTTGAAATTTTGAACAAATTTTCAAGCACTAAATCCAAACAATGGGCAGCGCATGGAGTCCAGAATATATGTGGAAATCTTAACATCAAATACTTCCCTGCATATTAAAGATTTATGTTATTACTTATGAGTAATAAATCTAATACTTATTAAAAAGTAACCACTTAAATTCACATTTCATAGTTCATACATGCTGAAATATTTGCAGAGGCATTATCTGCAACCACTTGAACAACATTCTTTGAATCGATTTGCTCCACATACTTTTCAAGCAAGTCAAACAACTTGATACCTGTATGAGAAAAGCCGGAGGCATCTACAGTTTCCAAAAATATTGTCCCTCTTGGACCGTTCACTAAAAAATTGATCAAAGTTCTATTTTTTCCATCAGTTCATCCATCAACCATTAATGAGCATCCATATTTTTTATAGTCTGCCTCGAACTCTCTAAAAAAAAAATTCGTACTTTGTATTCCTTTATTTAAATAAGTTACCCTAACTTCATGGTAACTTGGGGGCTTCCGATAATGAGTACAATAAGATGTAGCTCTACAAAATTCCTTAAAACTATTATACTTTACAACGTTGAATGAAATACCTGCATCGTACATCCATTTGGCAAAGTACTGCACCACAAGCTCTCTCACTTTTTCCTGACATTCATCATATTTCTTTAAATCTTTTGCTCCTTTTTGCTTTCCTTGATTCACAACTTGATCCATATTATTGACAAAGAAATAATCAAATGGACCAACCATCTTTATCTTTTGACTTGAGAAAACGGGGGGATGGGGGCCATAGAACTCGCTGTTGAACTTGATAATGGTTGTTTCCCTTTTCGAGAGACTAGAAACACATCATCATCTTCCAAATTTTTCAATTGCTCAACAAATTCATCAAAATCATGATTCATGTCCATTTGATGCTTGACTTTTTTTTTTGACATGTAAACTTGAATTTCAGTTCTAACATGCTCAGGGCATTTTGGACATACTTTGGCATTTTGATGGCCTCCAGCAAGATCTTGCTTTGGATGAAAAATTCCTCCCTTGAGAATTTTGCCACAAAAAAAAAACACATTGCATGGAATTAGTGTCTTTTGGATTGATTAATTTCCCATAGTTCTAGTCAGGATCTTTTCGATTCTCTAAATTTTCAGAAGTCGATATTAATCTGGATTCTGGAAAAAAAATTGCAACCATGAATACATATATCATAAATTTATATCTGTAATTCATTAGATTAATGATGGAAAATATATCCGTAAATTTAAAATAAATAATTATTATAAATAAATAAAACAATTATGGAAAGAAAATTATCAAAAATTAATTTAAATAAGATTAAAAAATAAAATAAATTTTAATAAATTATTATTTATAATATATAAATTAATTAAATAAATTTTAAGATAATTTATGAAATATTTTTAAATTAATAAGATAAATGTATTAAATTTTAATTGTTTTAATTAATTTTTCATATAGTTGAACTATAGTGTGGGAAGTTGATTATTAAAATGACTGTGCAAACCTGTGCTCCCCGCTCCCCCCGTGGAGTCCCGCGCCCAACGGAGCTGTCGCGCTCCATGGAGAGGTCGCAGCGGTGTCGTATGTCCTCCGTGGGGGTCGCGACAACATCGCGCAGCCAATGCGGAGGCCACGTGACGACGCTACGACCAACACGGAGGTCGTGCGACACCACGGCGGCCCCCGCAGAGTGCACGAAGCCATGACACGGTGCCCGCATTGGCATCCTACGCTAATCAAATGATCGACTTTAATAAAAAAAATTCTTACTTGAAACCTTTTCGAGCCTTTTCCTTCTTTGCTATCTTCTTCGTATAAAATTTTCTTTTGCGCTGCGCCTGCTCGCTCATCTTTTACGTTGGATTATTAGGGCGTGGGATCTTTTTATATTGATTATTAAATAAATATTTAAAAAAATACTTAGGCGCTCTTGAGTGACCTGCCAAGGCGAGCCCAGTGCAGCATCCGAGCTACTTTGCACGATCCATTGCGCTGGGATAACCCGGTAGCGAGCAGTGGTGCTTCTCGCCTTGAGGCAAGAGGCGCTCGCCTTTAACAACTATGCCCCAGTCGATTGGTCACTCGACGTTTACTCACAACAACTCTTTCCATGTCGGATTTCAATCGATTAGTCGACTGCTCTACGCTATCAGCTGACTGGTAGGCCAACATTTAAGCTGGCCAGTCGATTTCGAAGGTTTCTGTTCGTCTCACCACTAAGTCAGTCGACTGCTTCACCACAGTAGTTGACTATTGTGTCGTAGCTTTCCTGAGTACCCGGTTTCCCATTTTCACGAGCACCACAGTCGCCCGAGCACCGAAGTCGCGTGCACGAGCACCTTTCTCGTCGCTTGAGCACAACTCGTCGAGTGTCGCTTCTTATTGCCCAAGCACCTTTCTTGAGCGCCGCTTGCCTGAGCACCCGAGTCGTGGTTGCCCCGAGCACCTCTCGAGTGCTCCGAGTTGCTGACACCAAGTGCCTGAGCACTAACTTTCTCATCGCCAGAGCACTCGCCGCTTAGTGCCCGAGCACCTTGACTTCCCGAGCTCCGAGTCCTCTATTCCTCAGTGCCTGCGCCCAAGCACTCAACTCCCATCTCCCGAGCACTATAGCTTTTTTATCACTCGAGCACCCTAACAGTCGACGGTTAAAGAACTCTAGTCGACTGCCCAAGCACTATCTAAGCTCCTCGAGCGGCTTATGGTGTATTAGTCGACTGATGTCTTAGTCAGCCTTATTTCAAGTCAACTCACTTCATCTGGTATCCAATTGACCTCAACCTATTAGGATTTTTCTTGTCCAGCATTCGATCATTCTAGATCAGTCAGAACCTCTTTTGTCGAGTGTCCGTTCAACCGTGACTACCAAGACTTCTCTTGTCAAGCACGATCACCCTAACTTGTCGGGACTTCACTTTTCAAGCACGATCGCCCTAATTTGTCGGGACTTCACTTGTCAAGCATGATCATCCTGACATGTCAGGACTTCACTTGCCAAGCACAGTCACCCTAACTTGCCGAGATTTTACTTTCCTAGTCATCCGATCAATATTGATCTGCCAGGAGTTCACTTACCTAGTCATCCAGTCACCTTGATCTGCTAGGACTTCACTTGCCTAGTCATCCGGTCACCTTGACCTGCAAGGACTTCCTATCACCAAACATTCGGTACCCCTTGATCTGTTTGGATTTTTCTTGCCTTATCTCTGGTCTCTAAACCTGCAAGGGCTTTTCCGAGACTTTTCTAACACCAAGCATCCGGTCCTCCTTGACCTACTTGGAATTTTCCTCTTCGTGCTAAGTGTCCGGTCAACCTTGACTGACCTGGACTTCACACTTGGCAACTCCCCCATTGAACTTTCCATTGCCAAGTGTCCGATCAATCCTGACCCACTTGGATTTCCCACTTGGCAACTCTCGTTGGACTTTCGACTACCAAGTGTCCGGTCTTCTCTAACCCATTTGGATTTCCTACTCGTCAAGTATCTGGTCAACCTTGACCTACTTGACTTCACGCTAAACTCCATATGACTATGGATATCTCATACCATCTCATAGTTATAATGTCATCCATATATCGAAACTCAACTCGAGCATCACTCGAACTTGGTCAACCTTGTCACAAGGTTGATTGCACCAACAAAATCCCTTATATCATCTTTTACCTTTAATCATATTGTCAAACATCGAAACTCAACTCGAGCCCAACTCGAGCTTGGTAAATCTTGACCTGAGACCAATTCCACCAACAGAATATACTTTCTTAAAGGCTTGGTCGAGTCCTGCTACACATTAAACAAGTTAAAAGTTGTTGGTTTGTACCTTTTGCAACTAGCAAAATGCTATAGGAACACCTTGTAGAGATTGTTGAAGGGCGGCAAAGATCCCGGTCACAGTGATTGGAACCACTGCTAAGTCAATCCCACCAACGTGGTAATGAATACTCGACATTTGATGGTATCGGAATATTGATGCAATAGGATTGCTTTCTCGAATTTACAGAGGTGCTCTTCTAGATATGTTGTGTCATCATACTCCCCTAGATGGGGAGAATGGAAGTTGGAGGGTAGGACCTCCAGTATAATCTCTTCAAAGAAGGGAGTGGGTTTCCGCTACGCATTATAGACCGCAGGCTAGCTCTCCTCTTGGTTCTTGCTAATAAAACAAGGAGTTATCCATCCCGATGTGTGATCCCTTGCAGATCTATTATCCTCTTGCACCCCCTTACCCTTCTTGTTGTCCGAAGCCGGAGAAACAAGGAGGGTGCTCCCTCAAGCAAGGAGAAGCTCCTCCATCTTGGGGATTGGGTAGAGGATGGCTGACCTTCTTAGTTCCTTGGGCTAGTGCCTCCTCCACGACCTTATGGACGATGACCGCTAACTGGCAACGAGTTAGGGTTATAAAGGTCTCCTCTGAAGCAAAGGGCGAGGAAGAAATTTCTCGTGATTGCATCCTTAACGTCTTCGCTCAAAGTTTCCCACAGACGACCCAACTGATTCGATTAACTTTTAGCCCTCTTTCTCCAAGAGCGGGTTCAAACTGACCACAACAGTATCCTGTCAAACGTAACATAAGTCAGAAGGCATCGATGCTCCGGCAACGCCTCTCTGATGCTTAAGTTAGACAAGAAAAGATGAAAAGTAGAATATCAAAAGTAGCTAGTATAATAAAAAGTATAACCAGACCTTTTCTTTACCTTCACCTGCCTTTATGTAGTCACTTCCGAGATTTCTTGCTGCCATGGATTACCCCCCAGTGATATCCTTTGGTGGATTGTTAGAGGACAATCGTTACGAAGATTCTCCACCTGGCATGCCACGTGTTCAAGAGCTATCATTAAGAGAGGTTGTTAGGGGACCGAATGTGACGGCTATTAAGAGGAATCTCCTTAATAGTCCCAGGTCTCCGACCCCTCATACTCCTGACTTTCGAGTTCCCCACTTCTCATGTTCTCGACTCCTCTAGCCTTACCAAGTCGCCGAGTTCCCGACTCCCTTGGCTCCCAACTTCCTAAGTTGTCAAGTTTTCGACTCCTTCGGCTCTCGATTTCTGGAGTTGTTGCATTCCCAACTCTCTTGGCTCCCGACTTCCTGAATTGCCGAGTTTTGGACTCCCGAGTATCTCAGCTCCCGTCTCCTCGTATATCGTTTCTTTTTAATTAGGCCCTAAACTCCTTTATACTGGGTCCCCTCCCTACCAACCCTTCTACTTGCGGATCCAACCCGTTAACTTTCCCCTCGATATCACTATCAATGTGAGATAAGTAAAACTCTGTATGAGATACATTTGGGAGATATTGGTTGATCACACAATCACTTTGTCAATTGGTTGATCACTTTGTTTATTCAGTATTCATAGTTTATAAATTTGAAAGATCTATAGCTTATACCTTTTTATTTCTTAAATGAAATCTCAAGGTTGTTCTGCATCTTTATGCTAGTCTTGTCAAAGATGTTAGACATGATATATTGAATCTTGGCTCCACAATTCCTGTTTTCTTAAAGAAAGGTAAAAAACTAATGCAGGATATAGATGGAAAGGATGTTTCTCTGAGTAAATTCAAAGGGAAAGTTTTATTGATTGTTAATGTTGCTTCACAATGGTAATGCTCTAAAAATCCTAAATTAAATTCTCACTTGGTACTTCTCGTTGCAAGTTTTTTATTTTGAAAATAGGTTAATGATGAAGCTTTGCTTTTGATTTCCAGTGGCTTGACATCATCGAATTACACAGAGCTCTCTCATATTTATGACAAGTGCAAAACACAAGGTATATTATATTTGCAACAGGATGAAGATTTTTTATTTTTTTTGCTTTTTCATTTTTTATATTAGCCGACCCCATCTAATAGGATAAAGCTTGCTTGTTGGTGTTGCTTTTTCACACCTAAGCATGTATTGAAGTCGCACACTTGATCTGCTTCTAGTGACACGTGTCATTTTGATAGTTAAATCTTTGAACTTATGAGGGTGTTTAGGGATCTTATAGGCTAGGTATTTGGCTAAATGCAGTGCATCTGTTTTTGTGTGAATCTTCTTTTGGAATGATAATGCTGGGGGAGCATGCAAAGATATGTATGGAGATTGGAATGATGTTTCTTCAGCAGTGATGTTTATCTAATTGTTTGCAAAATCAACTGCAGGTTTTGAGATTCTAGCCTTCCCTTGCAATCAATTTGGAGGCCAAGAACCTGGATCAAACTCAGAGATTAAAGAATTTGCTTGTACAAGGTTCAAAGCAGAATATCCTATCTTCGATAAGGTTAGGCATTCTGGATCTTCTATAATCATTTTCTTCCTGGCATTTAAAATGCACATTCACTTGTTCAAGTATATAGAAATTATTTCCCTGAGTGCTTTTTATGGTAGCAGGTTGATGTTAATGGATCAAATACTGCACCGCTGTATCAGTTTCTCAAATCCAGTGCCGGAGGATTTCTGGGTAGTCTTATAAAATGGAACTTTGAAAAGTTTTTGGTTGATAAGAATGGAAAAGTGGTGGAAAGATATATGCCAACAACTTCCCCCTTCCAGATTGAGGTGTGTGAAGCAAACGAACATGCTTATATGATTATGTTAATTTGTCTTAATCATGCTAACTTTCTTCTTAGTGCTCATTAAGGTTCCATGGTAATACTTTGATAGTTGATAAACTACATAGATCCTTGCGTGCCTAAGAATTAGCAGTTATTCTACATTAATGTTTCTAAGATACAGATCAGGATCTGTTTTGAGTTGCAGATATTCTTGATTATATGACTCATGCGTGTTCATAAGTGGAATTCCCTGACGATATTCAGTTTGATTGGTGCAAATCTCAAGAAAATTAATCATACCAACTAATTTTTATTCTAGTGAATAAATCTTGCTCACCAAAGAATTGAGTCTCAGGATGTTGCTCGCCAAAGAAAAGGATTGTTCATTGTTTGATATTATATGCTTCTTGCATCTGGTTAGAACCCTTAGATTGCTTCTCATCCAGCTCCACCTTTTGCAGAAGGATATCCAGAAACTCCTTGCGGCATAGGTAACTTAATCCATACAAACTACGAATTGAGCACTGGAACATGCTTTATCGAGATTTTGGCTCCCCTGCGGTGTTTCTGGGGTCACAGAGAGTCCCTTAATAAAGCTTCATTATAGCGATATGCTTGTGTTTCCGAGGTAAACGTCACAAGTATCTTGTGCCTCTGCCTTCGTATCAATTCCCTTTTCAAATAAAATTTTGAGCTACTAAAGCCTCAATGCGTATTTGTTGAACTGGATGACATAATTTACAAGCTTTTTTAGAACAAATAATGGAGTAATTAGTACATGCGATATTGTTTCTTTTGCATGTAAGGAAATTATTGCCTCTGATTCCTGCGGCGGAATATATTAGTGAGTTAATGCATTTTTATTGATAGAAAAGATGTTCGGCAATTTATGAAAGGGCGCATATGAAATTGTGGATGGTTCACAAAGTGTTCCTAGATTTGAAAATACTAAAAGGTGCATCTCTTTCTCATTTTTCCCCTCCATCAAAACTAATATTTTTCTTTTTTTTTTTCTGTTATTTACATGCAACAAATATTTTTTTCGCTTTCCTCTTCTTTTCTCTCTCTCTCTCTCTGTGTATTTGCATGCAACATCATATTGAAGTGGTGTTGATTTCGAAAATCAACGCCACTTTAGTATTGATTTTCGAAAACTAGCATGATGGTGGTGGTGAATTTTTTTCGAGCACCACCACAGTCTTGGTGTTAAATTGTGATGTTTATTTGTTAAAAATAGTAAATAATGATATATTTGGACTCCGAAGCATTATAAAAATCCACGGGAGTTGGAATGAATTCAATTGGAATTTTTTATGTCCATCAATAAGTTTTGACTGAAATTCATTGATAGACTTAGGAAATTTAAATTTTTGAAAAGTTGATGTATAATAGAAGAGAATAATGTGGTGAATTTATGATGTCTATATCTAGTTTTGACATTCCTACAATAAATTATATATATATATGTGTCAATTGTCTTAACATTAAAAATTTTGAAAATTTTTTTGATCACTGTTGTTAATGACTTTGAGTATATTTTTGGACACATATAGATTCTGGAATACTTCAAAAACTTCACCAATCTTCATTTGTCCGTCTTTTAACTTCCAGTTAGTTGTTTGCTTTGAATTAACTCCATTAATAATGACAACATAGGGATTCTGCTCCAAAGCTTGTGCTGGCACAGATCTTTTGTCGATGCAGCAGGTTGTGGCACCAGTATCCAAGATAGCATTTACCTGAAATGGTGGAATATCTGGTATTTCAAGTTCAACCATTATATGGTACAGACGGTTCAAAGTCCTTCTCGGATGATACTGACTGCTTGTTGTTTTGAAAATAGATACTTCTTCCAGAAAATTTACAGGCTGAAATTCGAAGATTACAAGCAGAACTAGATAGAGTTCTGAAAAGAAATCAAGAATCTGAAACAACATTAACAAAAGAATTGGCTAAAGAATTATAGCAATTAACCCTTCAAGATCTTCAGAAGGGAAAAAAGCAATTAAATATTCTAGAAGAAGTATCTATTTTCAAAACAACAAGCAGTCAGTATCATCCGAGAAGGACTTTGAATCGTCTGTACCATATGATGGTTGAACTTGAAATACCAGATATTCCACCATTTCAGATAAATGCTAGTACCTCAACAGGTACCATATTAGCTCGTCGGGATCTAGAAATCTCCAGTTGCTTCTCAGGATTAACTTGACTTTCAATCGTTCTTCGGAATCTCCTTTGACTGGGCAAAACTCGTCTTTGTAGGTTGTACATTCACCTTTGCCTTGTTCTCTAGTCTCTGATTTGATCTTCAGCGCTGGGTACTTGGAGGTCTGTATGAGCAGTGACTGCTGGTGGCCTAGTGCTTGTAGAAGTTCTTGTCGCCATCACTTTTCCTTTTCTTTTTGAAGTATATCAGAGGGATTTCGGAATACCAATATAAAACCTTTCTTCTTTGGGATCAGTGTTTCAGTCCCCAAATTTAAACCAGAAATCCTTTTAGCTAGATCGTCAATAGCTTCTTCAAGTTCCTTTGGTGCAGAGGTTGATGAACTTGGAGTTTGCTTTAGACTTCTGACTTGATTTTGGAGGTATTGCAACTGGTTATGAAGTTCAATTATAAGAGATAGTAAGGTGTTGTTTTGTTTTATTAACACCTTTTGTAAATCAAAGGCTGATTTAGATTGGGAGGGTATAGAAAATCCCTGACCAGGTGCTTCAATATTCTCTGTAGCCTTTAGTGCCTTAATATAAGTTGGGTTTTCTAACTGCTTATCCCAAGTTTCACTCATCCGCTAATCAAATTCTTTACTTCCTGTAGAATTATTTTGGGTTTCATCAGCAGCGTTGATCAACTTGCCGTATTGGTCTGGGAACATCATTCGCCACTGGATAAATGCCTTCTTTTCTATTTCTCCCAATAGATTTTCAACATATTGCACTTTGATCCTTTTGTCAGGCCAAATTTTTGAGTCCACTATATTGGTGGTTATGGATTCCCACCTGGATATGACATCATTATAAAGCCCTAACATTGCATCTGTTGTTTGCTGGGCTGAAGGAAGTGTCCATTGCTCGTTACTGTATGCTTTTCTAAATTTCCCAATTCTTGCACCCATAAAATCAATATTTTTATATGGGTTTGATGTAGTAGGCCTCTCGTCTGTCGGACCATACTGAGGTGGTCCCATCATTGTGTCTTCTGGTGGGTTGAAGGAGGAAGATACCACTGATGATGCCAGAATTCGCCCATTTCTTTTTTGTATAGGATAATCCATATCATACTCGTCTTCATTAATATGAGCGACCTGTTCACAAAAATCAGAGTCAACGGACAAATATTCATCATTATTACTTCCACCACCTTCTGCGAATGGATTGGTCCATTATATATTGTCCTGCAATGTCATGATGCGTTTCCATCCCAGTCAGTTTCTCCACAATTTTTCAGAATCATTATCTGATGGTTTTTCTGGTTTTTCCATTATTGGTGTGGAATGATCTACTGGTGGTACAAGGATGCGCATAAGTTTATCCCATTCTAGGGTTCACATTTGTATGACTCTGGAGGATGTTGATGTAGATCCAAATCCTTGTACTCCTCTGATGGTGCTTTCTAGACATGGTACCATTGTTAGGGGAGGTGTAGAGATGAAATGGTGGAATATCTGGTATTTCAAGTTCAACCATCATATGGTACAGACGGTTCAAAGTCCTTCTCGGATGATACTGACTGCTTGTTGTTTTGAAAACAGATACTTCTTCCAGAAAATTTAATTACTCTTTTCCCTTCTGAAGATCTTGAAGGGTTAATTGTTATAATTCTTCAGCCAATTCTTTTGTTAATGTTGTTTCAGATTCTTGATTTCTTTTCAGAACTCTATCTAGTTCTGCTTGTAATCTCCGAATTTCAGCCTGCAAATACCCTTATCATGACGAGGCCCATATGAATATGAAAGAATCCCGATTCTCTTAAAGCTTGATGGCTTTTCTCTGTAACCAATGGCAAATCAACTTGTCCTTCTTCTATGCACAAAATATCTTCCTCAGAGTAGTGCTGATATACTCGGTGCTGTGTAGGTTGAAAATCAACAGAGTATAGTACCTCAGTATGTACCATATTAGCTCTTCAGGATCTAGAAATCTCCAGCTGCTCCTCAGGATTAACTTGACTTTCAATCGTTCTTCGGAATCTCCTTTGACTGGGCAAAACTCGTCTTTGTAGGTTGTACATTCCCCTTTGCCCTGTTCTATAGTCTCTGATTTGATCTTCAGCGCTGGGTACTTGGAGGTCTGTAGGAGTAGTGACTGTTGGTGGCCTAGTACTTGTAGAAGTTCTTGCCGCCATCACTTTTCCTTTTCTTTTTGAAGTATATCAGAGGGGTTTTGGAATACCAATATAGAACCTTTCTTCTTTGGGATCAGTGTTTCAGTCCCTAAATTTAAACCAAAAATCCTTTTAGCTAGATCGTCAATAGCTCCTTCAAGTTCCTTTGGTGTAGAGGTTGATGAACTTGGAGTTTGCTTTAGACTTCTGACTTGATTTTGGAGGTCCTGCAACTGGTTATGAAGTTCAATTATAAGAGATAGTAAGGTGCTGTTTTATTTTATTAACACCTTTTGAAAATCAAAGGCTGATTTAAATTGGGAGGGTATAGAAAATCCTTGACCAGGTGCTTCAATTGTTGTCACTACACCACAGAAAATACATTTGATAAATGAAGTATTAACTTCCTGATTTACCTGCCATTTATGCTGGCAATAAAATTGCTCTTCTGGCAGATCTACTTGTACTTGCCATCCTTGTGGTTCACCAATCAGAACAAACATTGCCTCATTGATTGGGAGTACGTTGGTTGCAGCAGTACAATGTTGCTCAGTTGCATTTTCACCCTCAGACATACTGCAGATTGCATCACTACTGCTTTCATCTGGGTCTACAGATACAATATCAAAATCTTCTGGCAAATCTAGTTCATTGATCATAGCAACTCTCTCTTTGTTGCCTATTTTATTACGACATTCCCTAGTGAAATGCCCTTCCTCTCCACAAATGAAGCATTTGCATTTCTTTACCCTTGTTCTATCATTTTGATACTTCTTCTTTATCACTCTTACATGTGATTTATGCGGTTTGCCTTTGTAAGTGTTGGATTTTCGGAGTCCGTACTTCTTTTTCTCCCCATGATAGTAACTGGGTATAGGAATTTGAGAACAAAACTGAAGATCTTTCAGGCTTCTCTGCAAGGTTGCCTGCTTACACATCTCTGTAAGTTCCTGATATGTCCCCCACCAAGTGCAAATTGACGGTCTCAAAAATTGAATTTCTGGGAGCAGAAATAAGAGAAGGAAAATTGAAGCTGCAACCTCATATAATCAAAAAAATTGCAGAATTCAAAGAGGAAAGTCTGAAAGAGAAAAAGGATTTGAGGTTCTGGCTTGACATTCTTAATTATGCTCGGACTTATATTCCAAACCTAAGCTCTAAGTTGGGTCCGTTATATGAAAAAACCTCTATTCATGGAGACATGCAAATGAAGCCATTTGATTAGGCCTTAGTCAAAGAAATCAAAGTCCAAATCCAGCAGTTGCCAGACTTAGCCCAGCCAGTTTCTCCACAATTTTTCAGAATCATCATCTGATGGTTTTTCTTGTTTTGCCATTGTTGGTGTGGAATGATCTGCTGGTGGTACAAGGATGCACATAAGTTTATCCCATTCTGGGGTTCGCATTTGTATGACTCTGGAGGATGTTGATGTAGATCCAAATCCTTGTACTTCTCTAATGGTGCTTTCTAGACATGGTACCATTGTTAGGGGAGGTGTAGAGATTTTCTCAAGAATTAATTGAGCAATAGCTTCTCCCTGCTTTAGATTCAAATCTTCAAAAGTCATATTGAAAACCAGAATTTTAACTTCACCTATATAATCTGAATTAATAACTTCCGCACCAATCACAATACCTTTATAGCATTTGGAATGAATCCGATTGGAATTTTCTAGCTCCATCAATGAATTTTGATTGAAATTCATTGATGGGTCTAAGAGATTTAGATTTTTGAAAAGTTAGCATACAATGGAAGAGGGTAGTGTGATGAAGATATTTATGGTGTTGATACATTATATGTCAATTAAATTTTTCTCTTTTATTTGCATACATGTAATAATCTATGTAGTGCTGATTTTGAAAACTAGTACCACAAAAGGTGGTTATGAAATTTTTCCTTTGTGGTGGTGGAATTTTTCTAAAGTGGTGTTGGTGTTTGAAAACCACCACCATGGTGCTGAAAAAAAATTCCAGTATCATAAATCCAGCACCACTATGGTGTTGGTTTTCGAAACCACCACCACTTAGGTGGTGCTAGATAAAATCCAGCACTACCATGTTACTGGTTTTTGAAAACCAATACCATGGTGGCATTGGATTTCGAAAATCGTTACCACTTAATTGGTGTTGAATTTTTTTGGTGGTGTTAAATTTTGATGTTTGTTTTTTAAAAATAGTAAATAATGACATATTTGAACTCCGGAATATGGTAAAAACTCATGAGAGTTGGAATAAATTCAATCGGAATTCTCTAAGTCCATTAATAGTAAATAATGAAATTTTGAAGAATGCCTTCAGCTGATGATGGCTTGTTTGCTGGTAATGCTCAGCGTGTGTTCCAGCAGGACATAAAATCCATAGATTTGATTTAAATGAGATTTATGACTTATTATTATATGTGTTTTGTTTGTTGTATTCAAGGATAAATAATCGGTTAATAATTGAATCAATCGAATTGATTAATAATTAAAATTAAATAAATTGAATTTTGTTTTGAATAAATTGAAATGATTGAATTTTTTAACAAAATCGAATAAATCGAACCGTTAAAAAATCAATTAATTAGGTTGAAAATTAAATAAATTGAACAAATCGAATTTTTTATCATTAATCGATTGATATTTTTATATCAGACGATTGATTATGATCAGTCGATTGATGTGAAATATCAATCGATTAATGAAAGTAAAAATCGTAAAGCTTGAGGTAATCAGTCGATTGATTTGCATTGATCAATCGGTTGATGTGTATCAGTCGATTGATTTATCATATCAATCGACTGATAGACTCCAATTCGATTTAATAAATTTAATCGATTATTTTCGTTTCGAAATTGAAATTGAACCGAATAAATCGATATTTTTTTTTAAAAAAATTAAATTTCTGAATAAATCAAATCGAAAAGTTCAATTCGATGGGTTCGAATGATTTATTTGATTTAACCGAATTTTTCTCACCCCTAATGGTATTCCTTTATGTAATTTTAAATTTCTCAATGCTGGCATGCTAGTAGGGTGAACATTGATTTTTCAACTAAATGTAGGATAATTTATACATTTAGATATATAAAATATAAATGTAATTGCAGCATAGGTTTCAAAATTAATTTTTTTTTTTAAATGTAATCATATAAAGTAAATTACTCCTAATAATTAGTCATCTAAATATTATAAGTTTGTTGACCGATGAATCGATTCAGAGTTAAAATTATTTTAAATTGGATGGTCTGATTGAATATCCATTAGATCACATCTTTTAACTTTTTTTAGAAATATATTTTCCAGAAATTTTGTTAAATCTCATTTCTACCCAAAAAAAAAATCCTTTTCCTAATAAATGAAAGAACATATATTTTTAACTCCAAAAAAAAAAATTGTTCCAGAGAAATAAAAGTAAAATAGTAAAAGACATAAAATGCCTTCTTGGATCTTTAAAATCTACCTTTACACTCAGAAGTTAATACTCTTTAAAATGTTACACACTTATTATCTCATTCATTAATATTATTAATTAATATAACAAAAATAAAAAAAATATATAATTATCATATTAATAACTCTCATAACTATTCCTAATATTAGAAAAAGTAAACTGTGGACAATCTCAATTTGTTATTCTATTTGAAAAAAAATCTTATAAATTTATCGTAGTTAGAAATCGAATCATGAATATCTTAGAGACTAATGAACAGGCATCTTAGATTGATAATTATTCATTCAAAGAGCTCACAAAGTGTTTTCAAATTATCAAAATAATTCAGTATTTTTAATCTCTTATTATTTCACCTCCAATCATCAATAACGACATGAAATTATTTTCCTTCTAATCATTAACATCCCAAAACATGACCAAACACATGCCTAGCATACCCATCATATCATTACGACCCAAGCTAAACTGACAGACAATGATCAAAGTGAAACAACAAGAGTTAGAAATTTCTCTAAACGACATTCTCCCCATTTTAGAACTTTATGACACCTTCAAATAGAGAATAAGTTTTATGGATCAAAACAAAATATTTTCCTTCAGTAAAGGTGATGAAGATCTTCCCAATAAAACAATATGCATCAAGCAAACCATGCCGTTTAAATCTCATTCTCTTTTATTTCTTATATCAGTCATAAACAAAATTAAGTCTATCTGCAAAATGGAAAGCAGACTTCATCTAAGCGTCCAACGATACATATATACAAAATAATTATGCAGGGAAATAATAACTCTCACAAGAAGAGAATATAACATTGTAGCCATTGTATTGGATGATTGTTAAGTTGTATTCTCCACAAAAAAATTCTACTCGCCAATTAAGATGAAGGAAGCTTGGCTGCATTTAAACCTCATTTTAAGTTGATTGCAGCAGCCATTTTTTGCAACTTGTGAGATATCTCTGAGAAGGATGGCCTCGATGTTGGATCCAGTGACCAACAGCTCTCCATCAAGGACTTCCATTCTGGATCACACCAACTAGGAATTTTGGGTCTTATAGTGTTATTCACAATGCCCCCTGTAAGAAATACAATCAAGAAGTTCCACAAATTAACCTTCACTAGACAATTGATTTACAGTTGCTAAAAAAAAAAAAAAAAAGCGCATTGATATCACAAAATTACAATGAATCCAAAATTTCATGCAGATAATTCATCATGCTGAATTTCAAGCTCAAAAATAGCAGACGAAATGAAGTTTTGTTTAAATGAAAATTTCTCATAGTCTCCATTTTGGCATGTATTAGCATAAAAGTAACTCGTAGCAAGTATTATAGAGCATTTTACTAAATAGTGCCCTTCATAATTGTTTTTTTTAATCAAAAGACTCTATATATTTTTTTTTATTAAAAAGATCTTACAAAGGATGCCTAAAAGGTAAAAAAAAATTGTAATTTTTGAGACCTAAAGGCCTAAAATATTGAATTTAGAATGTCTCAAATGAATATCAATTATGGCTGCTTTTTGGTAAAATGCCCCAAATCCTATGAACATGCTTCAGATTCATTCTTGTTTCAGAGAGAGAGACGTATACATGGATATCAATTGCCAAGATAATATGGATTAGAGACATCTATCAACAATTTTGTGATAAAATATCACTAATTTCTATTTTTTTAAGGAAAAAAATGGTTAGATGAATCAAATAATAAAAGCCTCACCAATGATGGAAGCACACTGCATATCGGCATAAGGATCTTCCCCTGTCAGCAGCTCCCACATTGCGATGCCAAATGAATAAACATCAATCTACACACATAAGAAACAGATGCATTGGAAAGCATTGAAATTTTATAATAGTGTTACTATCTGAATCATGAATATTGTGACCCCGAAGAAAAAGATAACCTTCTCGGAAACCTTATTGCTTTTTCCACTTAGAAGCTCTGGTGCCATCCATGGCAAAGTTCCCCGAAGGCCACCAGATACCAAAGTATGCTGCTTTACTTTTGATAAACCAAGATCCCCAATCTAAAAAGAGTTGAATGACTAGTAAACATCAAAGTGGAATACAACAATGTCATTTTCGAAATTCTATTGTCTCATGACTGAGCTTAGCTATTGTTCAAGCCGTAACCAACAATTCTGTAATCTAGTGGTAGATAAACTTGCACTCGCAAAGAAATATCAAACTGTACCTTACAAATAGGACGATGTGGATCTCGCATGTTAACCAGTAAGTTTTCGCACTTAAGATCAAAATGAACTATGTCCTTTGCATGCAAATATTCCATTCCAAATGCAACATCCATTGCTATAATTAGTCTTTTCCGACGGTCAATTGTTCTGTTTAACAGAAAAGTCTACAATCACAAACTGGTTCCATTATATATCTACAATTGAATAATCAAATTTTACTAAATTTTGAAATTACTTGAAATAACACTAGCTAACTACACCTGTCCTTCTTTTGTAGAAATTTTTTAAGTGACCCATTAACCATAAATTCTGTTATGGTTGCTAAACTACACTCAGGACCGTCACGTACAACACCGTAGAAGGAAACAACGTTTGGATGATGCAAACAACTCAACATTAGAGCCTCTTTCCAGAAATCTGCAATCTGCAGAACATTTAAGCAGACAAGCAACCATATAACCAACAAAAATAATACAGATAGGAAATGCAGGATAATGCAAACAACTTATGTGCTTCGGTAAGACTTCAAAAAAAAAATTATATGGATAAAAAATTCTGGACATCATAAGGCATTAAGTGAAAGAAAAATATAGCAAGGTATATTCCTTTTTTCATCTAAACCCTGTAACATTGGAGAAAAGACGGATAGATTTTGTCTTTCACTCCAACACAAGATAATCAGTCATAGAAAGAGGAAGGAGACAAAATGAGAATTGAAGCCATGGTAAAGATACCAAGCATTTAGTGCATTGACCAGAAATCACATTGGTAATAAAAATAACACAATTACAAAAGATGAGTAAAATTAAGAGTTAATGGCCTTCGACAACATTCATTAGGACACTGCATTACACATCTTGGAAAGCATTGGTTGTCTTTGATCAACCTAATATTATCCATCCATCCTTCTCAATAACTCTCTATGCAATTGTTTCAAACAGCATCTTCCCCCAGGCAATCCTCCATCCCCTATTTCTTTCTTGTTATGATTGTTGCCATCACCCAACTACCTGAGAAACTATCACCAAGCAGATATTGTCTGTACTATGGTCACTGATTATATCCCAAAAGATGACCTATAGATTCTACAGTTAAGAGTTAGATTCATGTAGTCAACCCTAAATAGTTGTTAAAAACATGGCTTAATAATGATGAGGATCCCAATAAGCAGATGCACCACTGGTCATAAAAGTCAGCAGCAGGCAAAACAGCCACACAAAGTACACAAAATAATTGTGAATAGACTGAATAGTTTCTGACATCAACTGGGACTGAAATTCTTCAAGCGGATGCAAGTAAGAGAAGAACATTAGCATGAAGAAATCATCACATTGCTTTTACAATGTAAATGATCAGAAAGGAGTTGTTAAGACTGATCTAGTTCTTTTTATTTACTTTGAGAGTGGTAAATAATCACAAATTGATAGATCACGTTGTAGCAATGGAAAGACCTCAGACAAAAGAATGAATGAAGACAGGGAGGTAAGTGGAAGGGTTAAGGGGAATGCAACAGGGTTTGGGATTAAGATGATCAATTATCAAATTGAGGGAAAAATGTTCCTACCTAATTCAATACAGTCCCCTCTCTATATAGACAAGAGGATAGGTATTGGTAGTTTTTTATTAATCTTAGCATTACATTCAATATGCATCAAAGCTATTGGTGGGGACTTCCAAACCTCAGAAAAACTCCTTGCAATTAGATCTATAAAATTAGCAAACTAAAGATGATAATTTTATGTAAACAAGTCCATAAACTACCAGGCGCTCTCTCTCAGATGGCCTCCCTGCAAAGCAGCTAGCTTTTATTCTCTTTATAGCAACGTCCGAACCTCTCCATTTTCCATGATAGACAGAACCAAATGTGCCTGAACCCAACTCCCTAATGTCTTCCAGATCATCATTTCTTATTGTCTAAAGAAAGAAGAAAAGGCATATTTAGAAACTCAAAAGACACTCAAGCATAACATTCAAACTAAAAGAGACCTGTAACCCTTTAGCCAAAGCTTCAGCTTCTGCTGTTGTGGGTTCTATTTTTGCAAGTTTCTCGTGTTCACTATTTCCTCCAGCATCAGCCTGAATTTCAGCACTGCTGTTCTGTAAAAAAGGAAAAACAATAATGTTACTAAACCTTTAACAAGAAAAATGATAATTGGTGACCACAAAGAACCTCGAATTGCTTAGTAGGCCCTTCAGCTTCAGTTATCATGAACTTAGTATTGCCAAATTTCTCCTTTTGATCTTTTTCAGCAGAGCCAACCTAAACATCAGCACGGGCATAGCGCAAAGGAAGGCAGAAAACAGTAAGAGTACCAGCCAACCTTCAACATATATGGGCCATATAGAAATTGATCAGACCAAACTCACCTCGGGTCCACATTTATGTGATGTCTCTTTCTTTCCAGGAGTAGGAGACGCATTTACTTCAGAACTTAAGTGAGCCTTGGCTATGCCATCAGTATCTTTCAGTACTGCTTTCTTCTCGAAAGCAATTGACTCAGGTAAGAAATTAGAGTTATCTTCAGACACAACCTCATGTCCATGAACACCGTTGTCATCAATATTAACAGGTGTGTTTCCCTCAGCCTCACTAAACTGCAGGCCATTTGTAGCAGACTCCATACTTATACTAATTTTAGGAGAAAGACTTGCACTAATTTCAGGAGAAAGAATAACAGGTTTGTTAGGTTTTTCCAATAAACCATGCTTTCTTTGCTGCATATTTGCAATCGTAATTGTCTCTGATGCAGAGTTAACTGCAAAAGTTGGCTCTGAACCCATTTGGACCTCAGTGGCATGAGAAACAGACATAACAGCTACTGTTTCAGAAGAAACCTTGACATGTATCTGACCAGGAGAGAAAGGAGCATAACTTGAACATGGTTGACAAGGGATATCTGGATTCTGTTGAATACCATGGAGATATCGAAAATCTGAGGTGACATGCTCTTGAAAATCAAGAACCCTCTGCTGCATACAACTGTTCTGGCTTAACAGGGCATTTGGAATTTGGTCCTCCACTGGAACATATTGCAATGTATTACTCACCCCATGCATGGATGTCAGAAATCGTGTGTCAGCTCCACCATTTAGCATCATGAAGGTGGAGGGTCCATAAAATGTTCCAGCATGAGTAGTAGCCTGTCTGCTTCTCCACAAGTACTGATTAGGATGAAAAATATTTGGGGATTGATACAAACTCTCTGCGCCATGTGGAGAACATTGATTTGGATGTCGAGCTTCAGCAGCTTCAAACCTCATTGCTTGTGCACCGTTACAACCTCCAACTGTTTCTTGAGGAAGAAATAAGTCATTCCCAAATTTGGCACCATGTTGAAGGTATTGTGTATCATCATGGTGAATGCAATTAGAATGCAATAAATGTCGACCATTAGTATTACCACGTACGAATTGGCAATTCACCACAGCTCCATCAACAATGTAGTGCTCATTCACTCTAACAGTTTGATCATGATGGATCTGAATATCAGAATATGGAGACTGATGATTATGTACAGCCCAATCCCGTTCATGCTCAGCACCTAAAGGATTATGCTGTTCTTTTTGCCTGTTAACACAAGCACCATGCTGTATCTTCATATCTTGGTTTACCATGGACAGATCCCTGCCACCAAAACACTCAGCACTTGAGTTCTGAAAAATCCCCCCATATTCACCGGCAATGTTTGGATGATCCAAGTGTGGCAGCCCATGTTTAAAGCAAGTGCCAGAGATAGTACTGCGACTCCTATGAAAAGCCATGAGACGATGATCACAGACGTTGTTGCCCTCTCTCATAGTGTTAGAATGTTCCAAATTAGTTGGAAAACCAGAAATTTCCTGAACAGCAGTCCCCGTAGGAATCCATGCCAAATTTTCCACACATGGCACGTCATGGTGATGCAGTTGGTATCCTGGTGCCGGTCTAACATAGTCATCTGTAAACCTAACACCAAATTCTCCGGCCTCAAGTTGACATATCGCAGATGATGGCGAGGATGGAAATTCAATTGCATCACTGGCTGCATGCCGACCGGGTGAGAAGAAAGCAGATCTGCAGGAAGCATCCACTTCATCATACATTTGTGAATGAGAATGGTGAGGGATAGTCAGTCGATGCAAATTCTGCAGATTGAAGTTTGCCCCCAGGTAATTCTCGGATATATCAGGAGGGGACAGGGACGCATCTGCGAGACAGTTAAGGGCATCAATGAATCTCCGCTCATTTTCCCGTTCATCGGCATTGAAATGTGCAGGGGCAAAAGCCAGATCATGATCTAGAGCTGGCGAGAAGAGGAATATCCTCAGCCACGCAACCCCATTACCGGCAGCGCTGAGCTTGTCGTACTCCTCCATCATGTTCACCACATCTTCATCGTTCACGACGGACACCAAGGCGTCAAGCTCCTCGTTGGGCTGCTGGTACTTGATGATGGATGTCCCATCGAAGAGCTCTCGCGCCCGAGTCAAGAGGTTCTTGTAGGAGAACCCGCGGCGGAAGGTCACGATCCGAGTCTCGCCGCCGACGTACCGGAGCCGGCCGTCCAGTGGGCGAGGCAGGATGGTACCGCCGAAGCTACAGAGCAGCTTAACGCGAGAGGAATCACCGGCGGCTGCGGCACCCAATTCCATCTCCGGCAACGAATTAGCAGGCGTCGGGTTCAGGATGAAGAGCAATCGTAGGGCATCCTCCGCCACAATCCCCACAACTCCAAAGAAACCCTCCAAAAAAAACAAGGATTTCCCACTGATTTGAATGGCGTACAAAAAAATGCCAATTTCTTTCAATGTTAAAGTGTATCGCGAGCAGGGGAATGAAAATAAAAACAAACAAAAAAACTAACGGATAAAAATGATTGCTCCTTCCAAAACGCACCGGATCAAACACAACAAGCACAGTGGAATTCGAATATAAAAAAGAATCGACTCATCTGTTCTTGCTCGTACCAAAGGTCCGGGGGGAAGGAAAATTTTGCCCTAGAAAACTATAATTGAGAGAGTTTTTTTAATAGATTGATCTCCAGTATGAAAATTTTCCCTCGTTCCTCCGCCCCGTCATCAAACGACAAAAAAAGGGGGAAAAGTTGCAACCATAAAACAAGCACAACCTTCTCCACCAAAAATGCACGATGACGGCAACCTCAAAGACGTCGGCTTCCTCGTTCGATCTTTTCGACCAAAAATCAAATCTTTCCCCGGGAAGCTCAAGGGAAGATGGAACATGAACCGAGAAAGATCACGAAAAACAGAGAACGATGGACGCATCGGGAAAAAAAAGAAGGAAACCACCGCCGCACCCGGTCTCTGTCGACCACGTCGAACTCGGTCACGGGAAAAGGGAGAGGACGTGAGGCAAGCGGCGGCGGCGGATGCGGTGAGCCGAGAGATGGAAGGGGGAGGCGGGCGATCGACCTCAAGTTGAACCTCCAGAGGCGCACCGCTCCCGCATTATCGCCGTCATGTGAAACGCGAGGCGGCGAAAGGAGGTTGCCGCGTTCGGTTGACGTCATACTCCACGTGTCGAAAAAAGACGTTAAATACGTTAGTCTTAAATTCATGATTTTAAAATCGGTTTAATGCAGTTACTCATCGTCAAACATTTTATTTGAAAAAATTCATCGAATTTCAAAGAGTTTGCTTTTTTAGGAAAAAAAACTCGAATTTTTAAACAATTTAAAAAAAAAAATACTTTTTTAAAATATTAATTATTTTTATTTTGGGGATTATAGATCCTCTGAAACGATGTGATATTTTTTTTTTTAGTAAAAAAAGGCCAAATGAAAACAGATTGGATCAACAAAAATAAAAAATCACGCCTGGTGGGACTCGAACCCACAATCGTTTGATTAGAAGTCAAACGCCTTATCCATTAGGCCACAGGCGCTCTGCAATAGTTTCAAATATTTAATATTATAATTTATTAAGTGTTCATATTTTAGCAAACTTCATTAAAAAAAAGAAAAAAAAAAGGCATAAGCAAAATTTCCTACCTAAACTAAGATAAGTTGCGGACTATAATTGGAACCCAAGAATCCTTGGTGGAAGGCTTTAAATCAAATACTAGGTAACTCATATAAATTTAAATGAAGTTGCCCAATAGTAAAATCCTAAACTCTTCAACTTTTTTGATGATACTCCTCGCTTTAAAGTTCGCCTCGATTGACCTTTGATTGATCGGATATACTAAGCTCACCTAGCTTACTCCATGTCTTTCAGTCTTCTTTGTCTTTGAATTTATCTCATTCTAAATTATCCTAGAGTTCACTGTACTGTTTGTTTAGTATCATCTTATCCTTTTTGCCTTTTAAATCTGTCTCGTTATATTTAATGCACATGTAAAAAACACACAGATAAATTTTAATTTAAATTCTTTATCAAACATTTCTGACTGCTCCATAGTATCATTTGTACTAGTATAAAATAAGTAATTTATAGCTTTTGTAATATATAGGCTTCGAGCCGAACACTACCTTTTTGGCCAACTTAAATAATTGGATGCCTGAGCATTTTACTAGCGCAGTGAGTTAAGAATGAATGTACAAGGAAGAAAACTTAATTAAAAACAAAAACCATGAATGAACTCAATATATAAATTTTGTACCTTTCCCATCCCTTCCCTTCCTAACTTTCTTACTCGAGCCTAAGTTCTTAATAGATTATTTAAATACAAAATTTTGGAATTGTTTTACTTTCAGTAGTTCTAGTTGATCTGGGAGTGATAATTTAACTTGAGAAATATAGGGCTTAAATAAATAGGATATTTATGAAAAAGTTTACATTTGTAAGACTCATCAATCTTCATGAGTAAATTTATATAAGTATACATTCATTTATGTATTATTTATATTATTATATTATATATATATATATATATATATATAATTCATCTGTGAACACTTTCATTATTCATCGTCGATCTTTTAGAATTTAAAAAATTAAACTATAATACACAAACGATCGGATAATACATAATAGAGATGAACAAACTTAATGCAGAACACTATTGTATTCACAGCCATCGAGAAATGCATACTTCCATCTTTGTCTATTCAATGAAACTGATCGAAGTTGAAGAATTCAGTGTCTAGTAATGAAGGTATGACATATTTGTCAAGGATTATACTTCAGTCGACCTCTATAGATGCATTATATTCAATACTTCATATTACCAGTCTGCAGCCATAATAGTTCATCAGACTATTCTAACGAGACTGCAGTGGATATCGACACATCTTGCAAAGGCCTTCTAAAATTTTGATACTATATATGTCCTCACAAGTGAGACAAGTTTATTGACTTCAACCCTAGTGGCAATCCATAGCATCAAAGAGTTGCACAATGCCAGAGTGAGCTTTGCGGTCTCCCAGCTCTCAGTATCGCTAGGTAACAACATCTTCTGAATTCAATTCTACCTTAACTCTGCCACAGAGTTACCAACACTCGCCTGTATCTCTGCTGCAGAGTTAGCATCATCCACCAAGAAACGCACGACAATGCAAGTAATATTGTCAGCACTGCCTCTTTGATAAGCTTCCTGCATCAGTTTCCTTGCTGCTTGTTCTGGCTCCTCTATGGATTGAACCATGGCAACAGCATCCTACGTTTTACAAAGAGGAGTTAGGCTTATGCTTCCGCCGTGCAAACACTATGACTTCAGAGAATACCTCGTTTGTGACAACATCCCAGAGTCCATCACTTGCGAGTATAAGGAATTCGAGGGAGCCATCAACTGCCTCCTCCTAGATGGTTGAACAGGTTTAGGAGTAAACATCTGAGAATCTGAGTCCGTAAAATACAAAAGATAAGTTTGCCACTTGACTGCCATACCTGTATTTCTGGGTCTGCAACAACAAACTGCTTCAAGAGTCTGTCACCAAATGATCGAGAAACTGCAAGAACGCCACCAACACGCCATGTCCCTGCAGTTGAACGCTTGTAAGATTGGAAAATTGAAGAACGTAGACATAATTGCATTTTTTTCAAGTATGATGGATACCAGCCCACATCACAAAGCCACCAGCTTCTTCAATCCGGCGTCTTTCATCTGTTTGATCAGGCTTATGGTCTCTCGAGACAGCTATGGCTGTGATAATTTACAATATCAATATCTAAAGAAGCTAGCTTTGTATTCCTTGGTAACATCCTTTAACCTATCTCAAGCAATAACAAGTTGTGTCACTTATTCAAGATGAATTATTACTGATTACCTTCTACCATCTTTTGAAGGAAGAATTTAGTTTACGAAATTGAGCTTCACTAGACAAATGAACCTTGAGAAGAATAGAGAACAAAATAGCATCATATTAACAAAACTCCCAAGTTGTGTCAACATGCAAAACTTGAAATGTAGCGATCATTGAGATCTTAAACATAAGCATGGAAGACCTGTTCTCAAGGTTTTCTTATATGTAAGGTATCTTTAAAAAATCCTTATACATATATTTGCGTTATTTATTCCAAACAATTAAAAGCAGTACCATGTGTTCAGCTTAAGGAAAAGAACTCGATGGACAAATTTCCATTAATCCATCGTGCAATATCATAGATACTGCAGTGATTTCCAGATCCTGTTTCTTATTAACTAGATAAAGGCTCCAATCGAGAAAATCATTTTACAATCTCAAAAACTTAAAAGGGCTCTTATAAATATGGAGTTTAAGATAGAGAGATCTACCTTCCCCTCCCCTACATATAACAGCCCTAGAGTCCCCAACATTAGCAACCACCAAGCGGTCACCAACAAGGACAGCAGTAGATGCAGTCGAGCCAGCATCACGGTTCTGACTATTCTCAGATGATTTAAGAAATTCTGAGTCTGTATGTGTGTATGTATCGGCTGCAAAATAACAAAGTCAATACCAACAATAGATAACATAGCATATGAAATTATTGCGATATCACATGGTTGAAAAAGGACAAAACCTATAGCTGCCTTGGTGTCAGTAAAAAACTTTGGGTGTTGAATCAAATTGCTGAAAAGATTTTGTTTTACATACTCTGCTGCTCGAGCACCGCCATGACCTGACAAGTATAAGAATTGCTCATCGGATACAAACAATGAAGAAAAAATTGTTAATGCACTGATGAATGAGAAGCATTTAGTTGTACACCATTAGTAGATGTAAAAATAAAATAGTCACTCTTTTGGTATAATTTTAAAGTTAAATCACCAAAGCAATTTCTACGCAGGAGTTCATACCATCAAAAACCCCAAAGAGACCAACAATTTCTCCATTGACAACATCTGTCCGTGCCTCGAAAAAATCTTCCATTGAGGGCCTCTTCCCTAGAAAACTTGCATAACCATAACTGAACTTGGCATTCTGGCTGCAGTGACAGAAACAAAAATAATGGCGATGAGTTTCAAAACTCAATTGCATGCATGCCAAATTGATAATGCTTTTTTATCCATAATATTGAGGAAGTAAGAAACCTAACTCCTCAATCAACCAGATTCCAAATAAGTTGCAACAAAATATAGAAAATTTCAAACTGCAAATTATTTAAATTTGAACAATGTTTATCTACAATTTGAACAAAGATATACAAGGAAAGAAAATATTGAACATATATTATTGATAGTTAGCTGATAAATGTGTTATTTGCATTGCTTCCTCATAGCTTAGCTTTGATAATCCAGAATATAACATGAAGTCACGAATGCCTTGGTTAGTTCTCTCATTATATTGCTTGCTATTCTCTTAATCTGGGCTTATTTACTACAAGGCAATTTCTCTATCAATTAATCATACAGTTTACTTCTGCATATAGTGGAGTAATTTTAGTGCAGTTCTCTCCAAAATCAACAAGTCTAGTCATTGAAACTAAATAGTTTGTCAACTGATGCATATTAATCAGGTTATGTTCTGATAGATTAAGTTTGTGGTTTTGTGAGTTATATCTTTAGCAATTACAAGGCCACATGACATAAGCGGGGTAGCTGAGTGACGCTAAAAACCTTCCATGTGTGAGGTTAGAATAGAGGGGACAGAGAGAATTGAAGGAGAGGGAGAATTCGCCAATAAAAGAGGAACACCTCTTTATTTAAATGAAAAAGAATATTATTAA
The DNA here is from genome assembly GCA_025175895.1 of Wurfbainia villosa. Lineage (NCBI taxonomy): Eukaryota > Viridiplantae > Streptophyta > Magnoliopsida > Zingiberales > Zingiberaceae > Wurfbainia > Wurfbainia villosa. The sequence continues at coordinate 17,620,629 of CM046004.1, read as the reverse complement.
TCAAAAATTGAATATCTTACAAAGCCTAAACCTATGTTTAAATAGGCTTAGAAAGAGAATGTTTTTTAATGCTAAAAAAAATAAATTAATTTTAATAGAAATTTCTTGACAAGTAAAAAAGTTAAAAAAAAATAAACAAACTAAAATAAAAATTTCTTAACGAAATAGAAAAGTAAATATAAAAATTTTAAAACTAAAAAAAATTAAAATTAAATGAAAATTCGAAATAAATAAAATTAATAGTAAAATATTAATGAAATTCTAAATAGCGACGGAAAATTAAAATTAAATTCGAAATAAATAAAATTAATAATAAAATATTAATGAAATTTTAAATAGTGATGGAAAATTAAAATTAAATGAAAATTCGAAATAAATAAAATTAATAATAAAATATTAATGAAATTCTAAATAGCAGCGACAGTGCGTCATGGTCATGGTCTGGTCCACGGTTAGGCTGCGGTGGGAATCACAGTCGTGGACTGGTCCACAGTTATGCCATGGTGAGAACCACGACTGTGGTAGGGAACATGAGCAGGTCGTGATCCCTACTGGAGGTCCCGTGTTGAGCCATGAAATGATCCACGCTCATGGTGATGACCATGGGTAGGCCGCGGTAGCCTCTAGGAACTCCTTTACATTTTGTCTTGATCCAAAATGAAGGATATCCATGTCAGAGGGTCATGAAAGTGTTGAAATCTTTATTTTATGACTCAATTTCTCCTTGTCATGATTTAGAGGAAGGTGAGATCACATCTTATGATAAAAGTTGATCAAGATGCTGGATGCGCCTGCATCAGTCACCCGAGGTCGAAAAGAACTCGTTCTCGAGTTCGAACTAGTGTCATCTCCTTCTTAGATATAAGGAATCATGCTCTCTCAGGTGTATTCACGATCTACTAGCTTCATTATGCCCTGTTTTGGTCCAGAATGATGCATACTCAGGTTAAAGGGTACGAGCATGTTGTGTTGTGATGGATGGACCTGCATCAGACTTCCGGGGTCGAAAAGAACTTGTTCTCGAGTTCCAATTAGGTAGACTTGATCCTTGCTGGAGAAATCTAGATTTGAGTCGAAGATGCTTCTTGGATGAAGTGGTAGTACATAAATTGCTTTCTCTTGTGCGACCACCTTGAAAACCCTAGATATAAAAAGGAAAGAAGAGATAGAAGGTAGAGGAGTTGAATCCTCTTGTCGAAGTGCTAGTAAAATATTTTGTCCTCCAATGTAGGTGTTCGTCGTCATCAACCAATCATCTCTCGTTTCTTCTTTGGGCGAGAGATCAAGCATTGTCTTATGACCATCTTCACAAAGTACTGCATCATCATTATATTCGTCATAGATGGGATTGCCAATGACCTTGTCAATGTCATCATCGTAGACAGTGTCTTCAATTTCCTCGTTAATGTCATCATCGTTGTAGACGGGGCCTTTTGTGTTTTCATCATCATCGTAGAGAGGGGTGTTTGTGTCCTCTTCAATTTCATCGCCGTAGATAGAATCTTTAATGTCTTCTTGGAATTGAGTGCTATCAAGGTTATCCTCGTCGTAGATGGAGCCTCCTTTATCTTCTTCAATCAAATACTACTCCTTTATCCTTCTCTCTATTTTGGAAAGAACTCGACCTCGAGTTCGAATTGGGGTCATTATCTGTGCACGACTTCTTGCTTCATTAATCGATCGAGATGACTCCTTAATTGTTTGGGTGTCCTATCTCAAGGTAGGAAGATGAAATAATGAATGTGTATAGCTAAGAGGAAGGAAATGACTTTTCATCTTCTTTTTCATCCTCTCCCAATCAGTAATCTTGGTCTTGCTCTGTTTCTTGCGAGAGTGTCGCAATAGTAACCACCAAGCGAAGGCTTCTCCCTTAAGCGTCATGGCTACCAACTTTACTTTAGCATGATCGGGAACTTTTTCGAAATAAAAAACCTATTCGACTTCGTCAATCTAATCAATAATATTTTCTATGTGTAATGCGTCGGAAAACTCAAGAAGCTTGATGTGAAAACCAAGGTCTTTATACCGTTCTTCACGATTGCGGTGATCTCGATGATACAATTATTCAAAATTCGAAGTAGTATGTCGATTAAATACCTTACGATCTTTAAGATTTAGACGTTGAGATAACTCTGCGACTTGTCTTTGTAGATCCGAGATGGTTTCTTGGGAACATCAATCCTGGGGTGCGGCTTCCTCAATCGGAATCTGTCGATCACGTCCATAATCATAACCATAATAACCATTCATGGATAGTCGAGATACTCCATGATTAGTCTCTGTAGATCAATAAACTCTCGAGTACTTTGATTCTGGTGTGTGGCTTCCTCAATTAGAACCCGCCGATCACGACAATAACCATGTCCTCGTCGACCTTTCATGGATCTAGGGCTTTGATACCAACTGACGCAGACGAGGTAGCGGGGTGGCGCTAAAAACCTTCAATGTGTGAGATTAGAATAAAGAGGGGCAGAGAGAATCGAAAGAGAAGAGAAATTCGCCAATAAAAGAGGAACACCTCTTTATATAAACGAAAAAGAATATTATTAATAAAAAACTGAATATCTTACAAAGCCTAAACCTATGTTTAAATAGGCTTAGAAAAAGAATGTTTCTTAATGCTAAAAAAAAAAAACTAACTTTAACAAAATTTTTTTAACAAGTAAGAAAGTTAAAAAAAAATAAACAAACTAAAACAAAAATATCTTAACGAAACCGAAAAGTAAATATAAAAATTTTTAAATTAAAAAAAATTATAATTAAATGAAAATTCGAAATAAATAAAATTAATAATAAAATATTAATGAAATTCTAAATAGCAGTGGAAAATTAAAATTAAATGAAAATTTGAAATAAATAAAATTAATAATAAAATATTAATGAAATTCTAAATAGCGACGGTAGTGAGTCATGGTCGTGGTCTGGTCCACGGTTAGGTTGTGGTGGAAACCACGATCGTGGACTGGTCCACAGTTATGCCATGGTGAGGACCACGACTGTGGTAGATAACAAGGGTAGGTGGTGGTCCCTACTGGAGGTCCCGTGTTCAGCCATGAAATGATCCACGCTCGTGGTGGTGACCACGGATAGACCATGATAGCCTCTAGGAACTCCTTTATACCTCGTCCTGATCTAAATGAAGGATATCCATGTCAGGGGCCATGAAGACGTTGAAATCTTTATTTTATGGCTCAATTTCTCCTTGTCATGATTTAGAGGAAGGCGGAATCGCATCTTATGATAAAAGTTGATCAAGATACTGGATGCGCCTGCATCACCACAAAAATAACCTTATGCATTCCAAGTATACTTTACCAAAGTTCTCATGTAATTTATCTGACAATAAGAGTAGAGCTGATTAATAAATTCTACACAGACCTTTGAGACTTAACAAATCTACTTTCACTTTTAACAAATTCTTCATACTTTCAATCTAATACCAAATTTATCACAGTCCATTCATCAAAGTGTTATATTCACATGACATGTCATCCTAGCACCTCACTAAAGATCATATATTTCATATATTAACATGTTCATCAATATAAAAAAATGAATTATAACAAATTTTGGTTTTTATATATTCATCAAACTTGTGTTTAAGATTGTTGAATCAATATATGGGTTGATGTGAAATTCGTGAAAAAGTACCATTCATTGTGTTACTTTGGAATGTACTAAATTTGTTATTAAGCTAAAACTTTATTATCTCTAATAAAAAATGAAAGTCTGTAATAGATTTTGAGAATATCTCAAAATCATGATAGGTTTAGTAATTTGCCCAATACAACACCTCAAATAACGACCCACGCCCTCACAGATTTCTCATGAACAAACAATACTGATCCTTCATCAAAGGTGACAAGTAGCATAGAGAATCTAAAAATTCTAACCCCCGATGGAAAGAAAAATTGCTCGAACAGAACCCAACCCAATACCAAAGAAGGAGTGAAAAAAAAAAGAATTTTTCGAGTAAAAAAAAAAATGAAGATTACCTAATTCCCCCACCACTAACCGGTGCAGGTGCTACATCTGATTGAGCCCCGCTGACGGAATTCGAAAACACCATATTGCTACGGCAGAAAGGGAACAGAGTTACCAAAGAAAGAAGCAACAGAGCAAGTCTAACTACCCAGGGATGAAGCCATCTTCCGCATATGACTGCAATCTGCGCTGAGGACCCGACCCTAATCACCACCTGCAAAAGGAGGCTCGATTTCCTTTCAGCCATTCCAAAAATCCTTATAGAAGCCATCAGAAACATCCAAAAACAAACAAAAGGTGAATCAAAAGAGGGGGAAAAAAATGAACGACGAACGAACCCTAGAAAACTCGGAGGCGGAGGAGGCGACGCTGGTTTGATTTCTTTGTTGTGCGGTTGTGAAGAAGACGAGAGACTTGCGTGCAGGGAAAATCTTATATCCACTCCACTAAAAAAATGTACCAGTTTTGGAACGAGCTCTGCATTAACTGGGACGTACAATACGGTCCAATTGTACAAGGGGTAAACGTTGCGGTACTGTTTAAATCTCACGCGAAGTTTCTTCTGTATAATTTGATGGTGCTCCTGGAAACTCTTGCGTGGCGAGTAGTTGAGGGAGGAGAAGGAGGTGACGACCTGGTCAAATTGTCAACATTATTCGTTGTTGGGTCATATGATACCCGCTCTTTGACTGGTTCGATTAGTGGGGCCAGTAGTTGAGGACGACACATACGAGGGTTTTTGGTAAAAGAGTTTTATTCAAATTTATTTGGTAAAATTTTGCCTCACCCTCAGTTGTATATTTTCTTTATAAAATTCCTTATAGAATTTTAAATAAATAAATAAATAAATAAATATATATATATATATATAATCATTTTCACTTATGCGTCGGTTCAATGCGAGCCCATGCGTGCGCAGGTTGTTCACTTCGCCTACGTGAACAGTAAAATCACTATTCACAGTCACTGTGCACGCACAGGCGCGTAGTGACCGGGGTGCGCAGCAGGGTAAACTAGGAGCCTTGCAGGGCCTACGACGAGACTGATCGAGATGAGGGGCTGCTCGCGACCATGATATATATACACACACATACTGGTGATATCTTGGTCGATGCTTTATGCACGCCTGTGCATGTCTGTCGACGTAGCGGTGTCATCTCGTCTCACAAATTTTTTTCCCTTCATTTTTCAATTTCAATTCATGGTGATATCTTGGTCAACGCTTTATGCATGCCTGTGCATGTCTGTCGACGTTGCGGTGCCACCTCGTCTCGCAAATATGTTTCCCTTCATTTTTCAATTTCAATTCCCTCCTCTTTTTCTGCTTTGCCGTCGCAATTCGAGCATTCTCTTTTTCTTTTGATTTCCTTCCCCGGTGCTAGGGTTTCTGCTCTATCGTGATCCTCGTCTCTCGCCCCATGCTACGACCCTTGTTGCACGGTCGTGAGCCGCCCCTCGCCCGGTCAGTCTCGTCATAGGCCCTACATGACTTCTAGTTTACCCATTTCATACATTTCTATTTCTTCAATTGATGTAGTTATATTACAGCGCCTTGTGGTGTACCATGGTATCTTCTCTCTTTCTTCCTGTGGTTGTTTTGGTTCGGTAACTGTTTTGCTGATGTTAATTTACCTTATTTTTTTAGGAAACAACAATTTAGTTGATGCTGATTTCTGATGAATCTGGTTGACACTGAAGCATTTATTATTTTCCAATCTGACTTTAAATAAACTTGCATCTTCTCACTTTTTTTTTTTTAATTTCTTACCCTAAATCATGGATTTAGAGGTTATCGTTGGAGTTGTTTTTTTCCTTAGCTAATATGCCTTTAAAAATTCTCGCCATATTTTAATTAATGGAATGAACCTTCTTTGATTTGATTTGAGTGATGATTATAGCTTATCCTCGCTTGTGACACTAATCACGAAGCACAGGAGAAACAATAGTTGAATTTCTTAATATGAGCCTGCTACATTCTGCCAATTTGTAGTGATTACTTACTTAATAATTTTGATTATCTAGTGTTACTTCAGAGATGATGATCAATGAAATTATTTAACATCTTAACATTTTATATTTACTTGTTTTCCTCTATTTTTAAAATTTGTTTCATTGTCTCTACTTGCTAATGGTGTTTTATCCATCCTTTTTAGGTATAGATGGCTCGAAGTCCTTGATTTTGCAGGGAGAACCTAACCTACTTGGTCCTACTATAATCATATGTAGGATCGGAGTTGTTCGAGAGAAGGAGGAGAATCTCGGAATAATTTTTTTTCTTTCGAATTTTACAACTTATCAAGAGTATGCAGTGGAATTAAATAAGAATAAAGATAAAAATAAAGAGTCAATTATTTTACTTGATTCACAACCATAGCCGGGTTGCTACTCCAAGACCCATAACTCTCCGAGAGCTACCTCGATGGGCAAGCCACTAAATAGCTCTCCGATTCGAGAATTCTCGACTTCGGAGGGATTCACTTTTTACAAAGATTAAGAGAAAGATAACACTCTACTTTCTCTTTAAATTAAAGTACATAAAACAAAGACAATACCAAATAAGAATGTACCGACACTTTAGGAGCTATGAAAGTAGACCACGGAGTGTTGGAATTGGTCGTTGCAATGGAATATAACTTCTGCGGACGAAAAACACTTGTAACAACATTTGGACATAGTAGTGAGATATGTTTCGAAGCTGGGTTATGTACTTCTTTTATAAGTCTTTTCCACTTGACTGGACCTATTCCAGTCGACTCCAGGTCACCTGGCTCTGCATCGAAAAATTTGCCTTTCCAATCGACTGGACCTCCCCGATCGATTGGAGCTCTTTCCATCTTGGTTGTCAGATCTTCGATCGATCACAAACTAGTCTTGCCAACTAAGTACCAAGTCGATTGAACCATACTCAGTCGAATGGAAATATTATAGTCGACTGGTTCCCTGCAAAACGAGATTAGCAAAAATATATAGCATGAAATGCTATAGCAGTAGTAATACTATCTGATCTCGACTTCTTAGTCCCATGCGGGCTATCCGTTGGATCGACACCTAGCTTTGTCCCCTATAGAGAATTCGGCCTCACCTCTTCACTCGAGGCTTACCTGTCGACTACCCTGCTGGACTTACCATTCTTGACATCCGATTTGACCCATCAAGACTTTTACCAACTGTTCGATCTCTCTAACCCAGCTGGTCTTTATGTCGATTGTCTAGTCTCCTGACCCAATCGACTTTCATGCTAGATGTTTGGTCTCCTGACCCATCTGGTCTTCCTGCTTGATGTCCGGTCCTCCTGATATATCAAGGCTTCTGCCTAGTATCCGGTCAACACGACCTACTAGAATTTTCAATTCCCATTGCCTAGTATCTGGTTTGCCTGAGCTACTAGGACTTTTCTGTTAAGCTTACACATTTTACACTCATATTAAACTACAAGTAAATCCTAACTTTAACTATGATTCATACATCAAAACTAAGGAGTGATGCTCCCCGCATCAATAATCTCTCCCTTTTTGATGTATGACAACACATCGGTTAAAGTTAGGAGAATTTATATTGCAATGCATTAAGTTCATATATTCACATGCAATGCATCAAGCTCAAGTATAAAGTTTAAGTTCAAATATAATGAATGAAGTCATGAAATGCATTCTTAATAAGTGTATTAACTTTAAGCTTTACTAACTTTAAACCTCTCTCTCTCCCTTTGGCATATATCAAAATATCATTATCTTTCAAATGCCAAAATTCAAAGTTTGAGACTTTCATAAGTCAATAAGTGAGTTTAAAGTATTAACTTTCAAAATAAGGAATAAATTTATGAATGTTGCTTAAATATTCTACTTCATAAGAATTTCAGTAATATTTCATATTTTTTTTTAAAGGTTTTCAAATACATGAGCTTCTCAAATCTCTATAAGTATAATTTATTCAAAAATATTTAGACTTTTCAAAGTTTTGCAAAGATATAAGCCTTAAGTTTTTTTTTTCAAATACTTAATTTTTTCATAAGCTTTTAAAGTTTATAAGCATTTCAAAGTAATACTTCAGCTTTTCAACTACACTGTACATGAGATTTTAAAAGATATTGCATAAATTTTCTAAAATGGTTTGATTAAATTTCATAAGCTCTTTATTAGTACTTAGATTTTTTTTAAAAAAAAATCACTAATTTTTCAAGCTAAGTTTTTTGAAATAAGCTAAGTCATATAATATTTTCAACTTGAGCTTTGGAAACTAAGTTTTTCAAGCTAAGTCATCAAGATTCTCAAGGCATGTAAGCTTTAAGCATTTTCAAAATACTTAGACTTTTCAAAATTTTTAAGCTTAAAATACTTAAGCTTTTCAATGAGTATTTTAAAAGTACTTAAGCTTTACAAATGACTTAATCTTCTCAAAGTAAACTTTTTTATATTAAAGGATATTAGGGGGCATTTGATAGGCGTTTTCTTCTTCGTTTTCTATTTCATTTTCTGCGAAAACGAAAAAATACATTTGGTTCGCATTTTCCATCTCCACTTTCCAGAAAATAAAGGAGCATTCTCTGAAAAATTGGAAAATGAGAAATAATCATTTTTTGTTTCCATTTTCATTTTCCAAAAAATAAAAGAACATTTTCTGGAAAACTGAAAAACAAAAAAACTCGTTTTCTGTTTTCTGGAAAAAGAGAGAATGAAAACAAAAAATAGAAAATTTTCTATGAACCAAACGTCCCCTTAGTGTTTCAAAATTCTCAAAGTTTGAAAGATTTTTAAAATTTTTGAAAGCACCCAAAAGTTAAAGTGTTTCAAAGTTTTTTTCTCTCTCAATAAAAGCTAGAGTCCCCTTTAATTGTTTCTTCCTCCTTAATTAAAGCTTTTAATAATTTTAAAATTGGTTTCTCCCCTTTAATTAAGAAGTTTTGAAAAATTATTTTCACCCCCTTAATTAAAGCTTTCAATAATTGTTTTCTCCCCCTTAATTCAATACATAATTTTTAAATTAATGCAAATGAAATAAGGGATGTCCAAGCATGAATTCCTACTCATGAAATTTGGATATATATTTTATCTTGAGTTTTTTTTAACATTTTGAGGTCTTTTTAAAAGTATCAAAACTCCCCCTTAGCATATTCTTTCCATAAACTTTTGAATGTCATAAATTCCCCCATATATCAAAACCTAAGTAGTACTTCTTGTGCATTTCAAACTTGAAATTAGTCTTCTAAGAGGTCGTTCTCTTTTTCATTAGTTTGAAAATAATTCATATTAAAATATATTTTTTAGATTTTCAAAAATAATGTTTAAGATAGTTTCTCATAAAAGATTCTATCATGATTTGTTTAGATTAAAAAAATATTTTAAGTTTAGACTTAGCTTAACTAACTCTCATTTTTCAAATTTAGATAAAGCTAAGTTACTTAGAAAAGAAGTTATTTGAGTATCAAGTAACTAAGCATTACTTAGATTGATAAGTTCAATTTCAAGTTCAAGTGAATCACTTGAGTTATTCTTTTAATTTTTCTATCTCACCCTTAAGAGTATTTCTCATCCAATTTCATTTTAAAACTTAATTTGATATTTATTTTTGAAAAGGTATCAAATAATTTATAATTTTGCATAACAAATCTTTTAGGCTCCCTCTAAATTTTTGATCTTCCCCTTAAAGTAAGGTTGTTATGCTTACATTTAAGTTCTTTTGAAAATACTTAGAATACAATTTTGAATGTGAAACTCCCCTTAGAATTATATTTTTATTTCAAGTTTTCAAAAATATCTTAACTTCCCCTTAATCTCATGCTTATGCATGTAAAAATGCAATCTTACTTAAGGACTTTCCAAACATGGATCCTATTGAATACATGAATGTTTTAAAAATTTGAATAATGCTAAACTAACTTCCCCTTTGAATTATGTTGATTTACTTAGGATTAGGCTTGAGTTGATTAGGGTTGAGTTGAGTTGATTAAAGTTTAGTTGATTATAGTTGAGTTGATTAGAGTTGAGTTTGAGTTGATTTGATTAGAGTTGAGTTGATTGAGTTGATTAGAGTTGAGTTGATTAAGGTTGAGTTGATTAGAGTTGAGTTGATTGAGTTGATTAGAGTTGAGTTGATTAAGTTAATTTGGTTAAGTTAATTAAATTGAGTTGATTTGGTTAAGTTTAGTTGAGCTGAGTTGAGTAAATTGGTTAAGTTTAGTTGAGTTCTAATTCATTTCACCCAATCTAAGTTTTCAATACACGTTAATCCTATGAGAATTTATTTTTATCTTAATTAATTTTAATGAGAAATTTCAAAGTTTTTAAACTTGTGTTAGATTCAAGTTTAGCTTGAGTTAATCAAGTAGATTTTTCCAAAATTGACTTTCAGGTCGTGGCGAGGCATATGACCTTCTTGGATATCGGATGGATCACTTCCTAGATAAAGTCAATGAATGAATCAAATACTTGACTCACTTTAGACTAAGCTTTGGTCGAACTAGTTAAAGACTTAGTGGGTTATCTTCAGTCAGTTTCACTCGACTTAGTGCACCAGGTCATGGGGAGGCATATGACATTCTTGGATATCAGATGGACCACTTCCTAGACATGCACTTTGAAGAGCTTCCCTAACTTACTATCAGTTCACTTCATCTTAGTACTAGGTTATTCAAGTTTAACTACTTTGTTTTCTATCTAGTTCATTCTAAATTAAGTAATTAATTACTAACAAAGCATGCAAGAGTCTTATCTAATTAAGGAAACAAGCACCGAGTTAGCTCTCCCTGCGTAGTAGATCTGATAGGTCTTGTTTAAAAAGTGAATTTGACCTTTAGGAATCCAAAATTGGTTCGGTCCAACTTGGTTGACTAAGCTAGTCTTAGGAACCCATGCTTGCACTCGACCCTTAGCATTTCTATTAAACAAGGACATGTATGATCTATTTGTGTCCTTGAGATCCAAACATCATGTTGAGATACTTGGAGCCTGAAGTGAACATTTCCAATGATCCGGTGAGATATTCTACTTGCCTTTTTAGGACTGAGTTCTCTTTCTCAAGGTTTGTAACTTGAGTTGAGTCTCTATTCTCAACTTGGTAAGTCAAAGTCTTCGAGTTGACTTGCTCCTTAAGTACTTGTACTTTCTTAAGAAGCGAGTCGACTCGATTCTTGGACTTAGCTAACTTCCTACCTAGGAATGCTATTATATTGTACAACTTATTTTCTAAGGGAGAAGTTACCTCGTCTAGCCCTTCAAAAACGGATGTGGATCTGTGACTTCTCTCGGACTCGGACTCAGAGTTTGTCTCGTCATTGGACTCGTTGGTTGCCATGAATGCTATGAAACTCGTCTCTAGTATTTTGGCATCCGACTTGTCCGATGATGATCTGTCCATGGTTGGCTTAGATGCTTCTTTCCTTTTCCTTTTCCTCGGTTTGGATTTCTTTCCTTTTTTTTTTGTTCCTGCCATCAAAACTATATCATCCTCGGGTTGACTCAAGTTAGCCTATTCATGTAATTCAATTAAATTATCCCATAATTCTTTATAATTTTGAACCGACCTGACTCGACTTAGCTCTTCATTTGTAAGTCTACATTGCAAGGTGTTTAAAGCCTTGTAATTGACTTGAGCCTTTTTCCTAATATTTGTGGTCCATTTCTCCGGATTTAACAACTCTCTCGAGTTGTCTACTGGAGCTACGAACTCTTTCCTAATCAAAAACCAAACCTCGAGGTCGATCTTCAGAAAGCACTCCATTCGCCTCTTCCAAGAGAGAAAATTCTCTCCGTTAAAGAGAGGAGGGTGAAGGGTGCTTAAACCCTCTAAATGTGACATTTTTATATTAAAAAAAATTATAGATTTTTATTTTTAAAAAATATTCCTAGAGTTACAAAAATAGAGTAAGATTATACTAGTGCAAAAATTGAACTTATAATAAAGCAAGATGGACAAGTATGAGAAAATGATTCTAATGCAAAAGAAAAGATTAAAACTAATGTAAAAGTTAATCTAAGACAAGAATAATAAAATTAAAGAATTTTTTTAAAATGTTCTCATTGGTGGTTGTACCAAAATCGGAGCGCCCTTGTTCTGATACCAATTGTAGGATCGGAGTTGTTTAAGAGAGGGGGGTGAATCTCGGAATAAAAATTTTATTTTCAAATTTTACAACTTATCAAGAGTATGCAATGGAATTAAATAATAATAAAGATAAAGATAAAGAAACAATTATTTTACTTGGTTCACAACCCTAGCCGGGTTGCTACTCCAAGACTTGTAACTCTTCGAGAACTACCTTGATGGGCAATCCACTAAATAGCCCTCCGATTTGAGAACTATCGACTTCGGAGGGATTCACTTTTTACAAAGATTAAGAAAAAAGTAACACTCTACCTTCTCTTTAAATTAAAGTACATAAATCAAATACAATAACAAATAAGAATGTACTAACACTTTAGTAGCTATGAAAGTAGAGCATGGAGTGTCGGAATTGGGTTGTTGCAATGGAATGTAGCTTCTGCGGACGAAGAACACTTGTAATAGCACTTGGATGTAGTAGTGAGATATGTTTCGAAGTTGGTCATGTACATCTTTTATAAGCCTTTTCCAGTCGACTGGAATGCCCTCCAGTTAACTCCATATTAGCCTGTTGATATGATACTTCAGCCTTCCCAATCAACTGGACCTGTTCCAATAGACTCTGTAGGAATGTTGGACGTGTTGGTGCAATTAGCCCAGGTTATGATTGGCCAGACTCGAGTAGTATTTTGATGTTCGACAAAATATGACAATGTGATTGTCATGGAATGTCCAAGCATGGGATTTGACAATGGTAAAGTCCAAGTTATGTGTACTTGGCATGGAAAGTCCAAGTCTTAAGTATTTGCATGGAAAGTCTAAGTCTTGGGTACTTGGCATGGAAAGTCCAAGTCATGAGTACTTGGCGTGGAAAGTCCCAGTTGTAGGTAGGAAATTTCGCTTCCCACTTCAACTCGGTCGCTTGTTCATGGCGATCCCTTCTACGTCTCCGGATAAAAAAATTTATCCTTGACAAGAGGGATTGCCCAAGCAACCTTGTCATCGTCGTGCTATTCGATTAGAGTAGTCTCTTGAACAAACTTGTAGTTCAAGCGACCAACCTCTATTTTACGAATAGCCATGGAATAAACGATGTACGGATCGCCGGCTTTTATGTTTATGTTCGGGGTCCAAGTTATATTAGCCACAAAACAAAATATAACATTCATATAATTGAAAAACAAATATAAACATGTTACATATGAAGATAGATAAGTGATATACCTCTCGATCTTCTATTGTATGACCTTCCTCCTTTCGGACATCGTGTGAGCGACGATCTACCAAAAGTTGAAGCTCCTAGATCACCAATCTTCCTTCCTTGCTCATTCCGAGCAAGAGGAAGAATAGAAACAAGACTCTTCTCATTCCTTTAGTCAACCAACAAGCAACAAACAAGTTGCTTGCCGCCGGCCAACAAGGAGAAGGAAAAAGGATGGTTGCCGGCCAAGAGCTCCAAGGGAGGACCCTAAGCCTTGGTTGCACCGGCCAAGGAGAGGAGAAGAAGGTGGTTTTGATGCCGGCCAAGGGCTGGGAAGGCTGGTATGGGCGCCGACCACCAATGGAGAAGAAGAAGACAAGGAAAGAATTTCCTTATTTGGTGCCGCCAAGCTCCAAACCCTAATCCTAGCTTCTTGCCGCCAACTCCAAAGCTCCCTTGCTTCTCAAATGCTATTCACGCCAACCCTAAGACCTCCTTTTATAGAGTTTAGGGATAAGCCTTGTTTTAATCTCCACCATTGGTTCTAGGGATTTAATCTCAATCGTCGGATCTAGAGATTTAATCTCAATCGTCGGATCTAGAGATTTAATCTCTACCATTGGATCTAGAGTTTTGTTTCTATCCATTGGATCTAGGCTTCATGAGGTATTAATAGGCTACAATAGGGACCATGAGGAGGAGTTGGATCTTGGCCACCCAATGGATCAAGCCCACATAAAGTCCGATCCATTAATGATAATCCAATCCACTAAAGGATTATCATTGATCTACCTCACCAACCCCCATAAGTGTTGGGTTTCCTGCACCGCGGCGAGTGTGTGTTCGAATATGTTTCGTAAACATGTGCACAGCGGAAGGAATAAAATAATAAATCTAATTTATTACAACACACACATCACACGCATGCATAGTATAACATGTGTAGACATAATCGTAAATTCAAATTTTGTAATAAAAAGAAATTTAACTATGTATACCTTACGTATCACGTGTAGCGGGAAAAACATCAACCGGAACGATCCTCACTAGAATCGTCTCTATCCGTATCCACGCCGAGTATCTTCGGGATGACTTCACCAAGTCACGAGCCTCGTCTTCGTACGGGTTACTAGCCTCGTGTTGAAGACGATGTGATCGAGAGAAGATCACGATCCGAATCCAAATTCGAATCCAAAACCGAGTCCTCAAAACTCGCTTCTCCGGAGAGGTATTCGTCAACCGTTTGACGAATCCTTCATCCTCCACCTATGAGGATTACCGGAGATCGAATCCCCGGCAAGGCTACCGCTGTCGGAGCTCCAAACGTCGTCCAAACGACGCTCCGACGAGAGGGAAACAAGCTGTCCAGAAAACTGGACAGCTTTGGTGGAGGAGTAGGGGCCGGCCAAAAAGGAAAGGTGGAAGCTCACCTTATTACCGGACCCAAGGGAGATCACCGGAGCTCCTCCGGTAGCAGCTCGACACCGGCAAGTGGAGAAGACGGCAGCAGCTAGTCGCCGGTTGGAGGAGGTGGGCGGTAGCACTAGGGTTGGCGCCGACTTCTTCAATGGGGAGGAGGTGGGCGGCAACTCTAGGTTAAGGGAATTGGATTAGGGCTTAACAAACCCTTAAGCCCTCTTTTATAGAGAACTAATTCTCTTAATGTTTATTGGATCATAACCATAAGACCCGTTAACCTGCTCCATTAATATAAGTTAAAATAAACCAAACCATGATGGTTTATTTTAAGTTAAAACGAACCGAACCAACTTTGGTTCATTCGTTTAAAATAAACCAAACCCTTTGGTTTATTCTCCTCCATTGGATTAGAACCAAACCATTTTGGTTCATCCATTATGTCTTCACAAGACATGACCCATCCACGCTTCCATTGCGATTGAAACGATTTCATGCTCGCTCCACGTTTGGTCCAACCAAACCTAGTTTCTCTCGGTCTGAGAATCCCATTCTAAAGCTCGTTTTAAATCCTTCGGATTACGCTCGTTGTGCGTGTGACCAAATAGGTTCTCAGTTTATGTTGGCCATCTATAATTAACCATTAATTATAGAACGATCATGAGTGGCACCTAGTAGTACATTATGATCCCCAATTAATCGAAAAGATCAACGGTTGATCCAGAACTATTTCTGAAACCCTTCAGCAGCTTGAATGAATCGTGCCCCATTCCCTTCACTCATCTTATACCCACTTGGTTCAGGACATGGTCTATAGTGTCAGTCTCCACTAGGCTGACTATGTCACACCTAGCCCAAGTATCATTTCCTTGTCCTACGAATTCTAGTTACTGCACATGTATCGAAGAGTACCTTACTCTAAACATGTAATGCTTTGGCCAAAGACTTTAGTAACAATCCGACGAGAGGCCATGGGTATACATCTCCTCGCAAGGAGTGGTGAATCTTTTATAGGCTATTCAAACACCTTCGATCACTTCGACTTATACCCAATCATCCCGGGTCCACATCTCCTCAGAGATGCTTGCTTAAGATGTCAAAGCATAAGTCTTTATGATCAAGATGACTTGAATACCGCAAGTCAAAGGAACATCGCACTTAAGCTACAGTAAGAACTTCATTGACATATCTATATATGCAGAGAACCATATGAAGTCTTACGGTTGGTCACTCCAATGAACTAGTTACCATAACTAGCATCCACGATTAACTCCGGACATCACAATGTCTCCAGCCAGTGAGAATCAGCTGCTTGGTTATACCAAGGAGTATACCTCGTGCTAGTCTCGACAGAATTGATAGTGTCCAAATCCATCAATTCATCGACTAGGAATAATTCCGATACATCACAATTACACATGTAGAGATACTCACTAGTTGTGATCCAATCACAAATTCTCTCATGCTGTGAATCGTATCGTGGACATTCAGTAAATGAGTTTAAGATCCAATCAAATACATGAAAACATGTATACTCAAATAGTGAATCTTCATTTATCATATAAATGGTTCATACATAAGGCGATTGCCTTAGGACATCTCTCATATATTACTAACAATAAGTTAATATGGGCTCCATATATTATATGTATATTTTCTCCCCGTATTTAAGATCTTGAATGTCCGTCGATTAATTAATTTACTGACTATTAATTAATCAACATCTAACTCCATGAGTAGTACCACTCAACCTTATCATCATGCCAGACTAAATCTACCTGCAGGGTTTACATGATGAACCTTATGAGCTCCTCAAGGGGACATCATCATTCTAATATATAGGACACAGTTTCCTCCTATAATCAACGACACACCATATAAATAATATCATTTCCCAACTTACTGAACCTATCGATTTAATCTATAAATCTCACCCATTGGTAAATCAAAGAAATGAATACTAAGTATATGTGGCCGTTATTATATCGGGATTAAGAGCATGTACAATATAATATCTGAGGTCCGATTCGATTATGTAGTCAGCAATAAATCGAATCACCTCTAAGTCAGTCCTGCTCAATACACATAAAGTGTACTAGTGTGATTCTATGGTCAAGATAAATCAATACCAAATCACACTACAACCATACCAATGGTTTGTCCAAAGCCATCTCGGTTGTGAGCCTATACTTATACTTTACAAGGAGCCGATAACATGATCTCCTGTGTGACACCACCACACACCATGTTATCTACAATGTAATGTATTAGACAATATGCATAACCACAAAAATATGCAAACAATGATCATGTGATTCTTATTTCAAAAATAAAAATGTTCATACAAAAGATAGACTTTTCAGTATACATCCCAACAATCTCCCACTTATACTAAAAGACTATGCTGTCCTCAAACTGCCATACATCGGATCCCCATTCCCTCCACATGCCTATCAAAAGCTCTCGCCAGAAGGGCCTTAGTGAAAGGATCTGCCAGGTTATCCTCCGATGCAATCTTGGCCACAACAACTTCTCCTCTCTTTATGATTTCTCATATCAGGTGGTACTTGTGTTCTATGTGTTTACTTGCCTTATGGGCTCATGGTTCCTTCGAGTTTGCAACTGCACCACTATTATCACAATAAATTATGATAGTTCTGGGCAAACCAGGAATCACATTCAAGTCCATCAGGAAGTTCCTGAGCCACACAACTTCTTTGGCCGCCTCAGAGGCTGCCACATACTCAGCTTCCATGGTGGAGTCCACCATGCATTTCTACTTGACACTCCTCCATACAATGACTCCACCTCCCAAAGTAAACACAAAACCTGAGGTAGACTTACTGTTATCCCTATCAGATTGGAAGTCGGAATCCGTGTAACTCACAGGGAGTAATTGGTCTGCGTGGTAAACCAGCATATAATCCCTCGTCCTTCTCAGGTACTTCAATATATGCTTTACCGCAGTCCAATGTCCTTGTCCTGGATTACTCTGATATCTGCTGACCATGCCCACGGCAAAGTAGATATCTGGTCTCGTACATAGCAATGCATACATGAGGCTTCCTACCGCCGAAGCATAAGCAACCGCTTCATCTCCTTTATCTCCTCAGATGTTCCAGGATACATCTCCTTAGATAAAGGAACTCCATGCCTGAAAGGTAGAAAACCCTTCTTGGAGTTCTGCATGCTAAAACGATCCATAATCGTGTCTGTGTATGAAGCTTGGGATAAGCACAACATCCTTTTCCTGCGATCCCTTATAACCTTGATCCCAAGGATGTGTCCCACTTCTCCCAAGTCCTTCATATCAAACTATTTGGACAACCATACCCTTACGTCCGATAACACCTTGATATTGTTGCCAATCAATAAAATGTCATCTACGTATAGTACAAGAAATACCACTATGTTTCCGTCACATCTCTTGTATGCACAAGACTCATCCGGACTTTGAATAAATCCATAAGACTAGATTACTTCATTAAATCGGATGTTCGAAGACCTCGAATCTTGCTTCAATCCATAAATGGACATATTAAGCTTACATACAAGATGTTCTTTGCCCTTCGCAATGAATCCCTCTGGTTGCTTCATATAGATGTTTTCCTCAAGACTTCCATTAAGGAAAGCTGTCTTAACATCCATCTGCCACACCTCATAATCCATATGAGCTGCAATGCATAAGAGAATCCGGATAGACTTAAGCATGGCTATCGGCGAAAAGGTCTCCTCATAATCGACACCCTCTTTCTGAGTATACCCCTTCGCAACAAGCCTCGCTTTGAAGGTCTCAACCTTCCCATCTATTCCTCTCTTTCTTTTGTAGATCCACTTGCATCCAATGATTTTTACACCATTGGGTGGTTCCACTAACTCCCAGACCTGATTTGAATCCATAGATTCAATCTCAGCATTCATTGCACTTTGTCAAGATACTACATCTTTATCTTGGATTGCCTCGTCATATGTCCAGGGATCCGGTTCATGTTCGCCAGGGACCAAATCAGAAGATTCTCCCAAGAACATGAATCTATCAGGCTGTCTCACAACCCTCCCACTACAATGAGGTATCACCTGTGTATCCTCTGTGACACGCGATGCAGTGACTTATGGTATATCCTCTTGTACCGGTAGTACTGAAGAAGTGACTTCCCCTTTTATTTCCTCCAGAACAATCTTACTCATGGGCTTGTGGTTCATCACATAGTCTTCCTCTAGAAATCTTGCGTTCGTGCTAACGATCACCCTCTGATCTCTAGGACTATAAAACAAACCACCTTTTGTTCCTCTAGGATAGCCAACGAACATGCGTACTTCTGTATGAGGTTCCAACTTACCAGCATCTGCCTTCAGCACATGTGCTGGACTCTCCCATATCCGAATATGTCTTAGACTAGGCTTTCACCCAGTCCACAATTCTGTGGGAGTAGAAGGCACTGATTTAGATGGAACCAAGTTCAGAATGTACACCGCCGTATCTAGAGCATATCCCCAGAACGAATCTGGCAACTCAGAATAACTCATCATTGATCTAACCATCTCCATAAGAGTCCTATTCCTTCGCTCTGCTACACCATTCTGCTGGGGTGTTCCAGGTGCAGACAATTGGGATTGAATCCCAACCTCTGATAAGTAATTCCTAAACTCTCCCAAGAGGTACTCACCACCACGATCAGATCGTAGTGTCTTGATACTTTTACCTTGACGTTTCTCCACATCAGCCTTGAATTCTTTGAACTTGTTAAATCATTCAGACTTGCGGCGCATCAAGTAAATGTATTCATATCTTGAATAATCGTCTATAAAAGAGACGAAATACTCAAAACCACCTCTAGCCTGGATAGACATAGGACCACACAAATCAGAATGAACCAATTCTAACACATCTTTGGCTCTATACCCCTTGGCCTTAAAAGACCTCTTGGTCATTTTACCCTCCAAGCAAGATTCGCAGGTTGGGAAATCTTCCACCACTAATGAACCCAGAGGTCCATCAGCTATCAATCTTTGAATTATGCTTAGGTTAATATGACCAAGCCTAAGATGCCAAAGATATGTTTGATTCATCTTCGAAGGTTCTTTTCTCTTATTGAAATTAGAAGATGAGTTATTTACTTCTATTTGCATCATGGGAGCTTTTGGTTCAAGTGTGTATAGATTTCCTATCAATGCACCTGAACAGATAATGTCCCTATTCCTTTTTATAACAACTCTGTCATTAAAAGAAATAGAATATCCATCCATAAATAATTTAGAAACTGAAATTAAATTCTTTCTAAATAAAGGTACATAAAGCCAATTCTTAAGAACCAAAACTTTATTTTTCTCAAAAGATAAATAAACGTCTCCCATTGCAACAGCCGCCACCTTCGTGGCATCGCCCAAGTATACGATAATCTCTCCCTCAGCCAGTCGTCTAGTTT
This sequence comes from Wurfbainia villosa, assembly GCA_025175895.1. NCBI lineage: Eukaryota > Viridiplantae > Streptophyta > Magnoliopsida > Zingiberales > Zingiberaceae > Wurfbainia > Wurfbainia villosa. The sequence goes on along the minus strand of CM046004.1, from coordinate 17,600,565 downwards.
CCTGGAACCCCTACAATGTATTGCATACATGATCAGTGACTCCCGTATCTACACACCAAGTGCCGGTAGATAACACCGCTAAATATGTTTCAATGACTAGACCAAAAGATATACCTTTGTTCTGCTTACGGTTGGGGTAGTCCTTCTTCCAGTGTCCAGTCTGCTTACAAGTGAAGCACTTGCCTTTCAACTTCTTCACTCCTCCCTGAGTTCCTCCCACCACCTTTGTCCCAGTTTGTTTCTTCTTCTTCTTGCCTTTCGGCTTAGAAGTAGAAACCTTTTGGGTCACCATGGCATGCGCCTGAGCACTCTGACGAAATAACCCCTCTACCACCTGAAGTTCTGTCAGAAGCTTCGCCAACGAATACAACCTCTTGTTTATGTTGTAGTTCAGGCGAAACTGCTCAAAACTCTTAGGTAGAGACTGGAGAATGATATCAACCTGGGTTTCCCCATCGATCTCAGCTCTAAGGACTTCCAACTCATTTAAATGAGCCATCATCTTGAGAACATGATCCCTCACGGGTGTTCCCTCGATCATGGTGGTCGTCATCAAGTTCCTCATGGCTTCCTGCCTAGCAGCTCGATTCTGGTGTCCGAAAATCTCTTTGAGATTGAGCATCATGTCATAAGCAGTGGGCATGGCTTGATGCTGATGTTGTAGTACATTTGACATAGATGCCAAAATGTAACACCGCGCCATCTCATCGACCTTTATCCACTTCTTATAACTCTCTTTCTCCTTTTCCACAGAATCATCTGTAGGCTTAGGAGGGCACTCTTCGAGGAGTACATATTTGTATTCCTCAGCAGTCAAGACAATGTCTAGATTCCTCTTCCAATCAACATAGTTGGGTCCAGTAAGTTTATTCTCTTTCAGTATCACAGCAAACGGGTTGAAAGTCATTTTGAAAGAAAACCTAAGAATCACATAGATCAAAACATTAGATTTCAAAAAATTATTGATTCCTCAAACAATAATATTTTAAAATCAACCAACACCTCAAAACACTGAGAATATCGTATGCCACGATAGTGTGGACGTATACGAATTCTACATTTGTAAGAGGAGATTTTACCCATTAATTTTACTATCTTGTCAACCTAACTTTTTGACAAGTAAAATTAATAGTTGGTTCCTCTTTAGCCCTACAAATAAAAGCAGTGACTCCAATGGGGAGGATACTTATATTTGTATCTAAGTGTTCACCATTACTCGGTACCAAGGTAATTATCTCGGGTTATGTGCCTTCCGATGGAGAAGTACACACGCTCCTTAATAATTTCCTATAACCATATTCGACCTTGTGATCCGCAAACAAACTCATCCGATGGGGAGGAAGGCACTCAGAGTCGATGCGCAAGTTTGTTTGCATCACTTGTCAAATTGTAATGGAGGCCGTGGGAATTTATAAAAATTTCCCTCTCCCACTTAGTAATTTGAAATTGAGTAATTTTCTAGCCTACGACATGCATATCAAACAATAAGAAATAAATATGAAAAATAATTATTTTCCAACTATTATGGCTTTTGTCTTCAATATGTCTCTCGTCGTATCGCCATCTCATCCACTCCTCCTACGTCATGTACAAGCCATCCGGAGATCCAAGCCGAGACTAAAATCTATTTTAATTTACATCCATCGATCCTATACTCCACGAGGGAGTGTATATGAAATCTAGATCGAAAGCAAACTAAAATAAAAGGAGTGGCTAAACAATGTCGTATCTAATTTACAAAAAATTAAATACTAGCCTCGTCAACCCCAAGGATTCAACAAAATAAATATTTACACACATACAATCACATACACATATATGGCCATAATAGTTGGATCCTATGTCTGCAACCAAAGAGTTAACCAACGCATATCCTACTATTATCCGACACATATAATATATGAAAAGTGCATAAAAGTAACCGAATCCTAAACACACAAAACCGGAAACCGTGGCTCTTATACTACTTGAAGGTAGGAAACTTCGCTTCCCACTTCAACTCGGTCGCTTGTTCATGGTTATCCCTTCTATGTCCCCGGATAAAAAAATTTATCCTTGACAAGAGGGATTGCCCAAGCAACCTTGTCATTGTCGTGCTATTCGATTAGAGTAGTCTCTTGAACAAACTTATAGTTCAAGCGACCAACCTCTATTTTACGAATAACCGCAGAATAGACGATGTACGGATCGCCGACTTTTGTGTTTATGTTCGGGGTCCAAGTTATATTAGCCACAAAATAGAATATAACATTCATATAATTGAGAAACAAATATAAACATGTTACACATGAAGATAGATAAGTGATATACCTCTCGATCTTCTATTGTATGACCTTCCTCCTTTCGGACGTCGTGTGGGCGACGATCTACCAAAAGTTGAAGCTCCTAGATCACTAATCTTCCTTCCTTGCTCGTTCCGAGCAAGAGGAAGAATAGAAACAAGACTCTTCTCATTCCTTTAGTCAACCAACAAGCAACAAACTGTTGGTACAGTGGGCACCTAAGTCGAACCTAAGTTTTTATTATAGCAAATGATATAAAATTAAGCTTATATTGTTATCTCACGAGCTAAATCAAGTGTGCAGAAAAGTCTCAATGCTGGAGCTGAAGGCTAGCGACACCCGGAGGAAGCCGCGGTGGTCGGGCGACACTCGAGTTACTTCGGAGGGAGCCGAAGGAATCGAGTGGAAGGCCGGAAGCAAAAGCGACACGTAAGTATCGAGGTAAGCTCGTGTGTGCGAGCGTAAGTGAGGTCGTATCCTCTTTACGGGGATGATCTTAGGCGACGATCCGACCCAAGACTTCCCATGGAAGGTCTATGTTGAGATCGGACGGCAAGTGGCCATCGAATCCACTTATATTTTGAGCTAACTCTTTATTGTAGTCAAAAATCCTGGCCATCAGTTCAACCGGCCAGTTCAACCGGCGCCAGTTCAACCGGCCAGTTCAACCGGTGGTCAAAAATCAGCCTCGAGGAGTCAAGATTTATCACCATTTTTCAAGGAGTTTTGTGCCCATTTGTGATTGGTTGAAGACCCATTCGTTGAGGGGCTTAAAGGCTATAAAAGGAGGGCCAAACCTAGGGTTTCATCCTCAATTCTAAGTTCTCAAAAGCCTCCGTTACGCTGCAACTCTCCGACGACTCTACAACAACGAAGTGCTGCCAACAACCCTAGCTTAAAGTTTCTTTTGTTTAGTTGTTGGTATAATCTTAATTTGTTATTGCTTTCAATATTGCAATTCTTTTTAATCGAGGCTTTTCGTTGCATTTTACTTTAATAGAAGAGAGGGTTTGTCTCTCTATCTTTTTGCTTCGAAGGCTTTTGTAATCGTAAAACTCCTACCTCCAACGAGGAGGAGTGTTTTAGTGAATTGCCCTCCGTACACAGTCTAGGACCATTAGGGCCTTGGAGTAGTAGCCGAAGGCTATGAACCAAGTAAAAAAACTATTTGTCTCATTTAGTTTTTATTTACATTTCCGCTGCGTTTAATTGTCTATCGAACGATTTAAAAGAAAATTTTTTATCGCTATTCACCCCCCCTCTAGCGATCCGCTTCGATCCAACAATTGGTATCAGAGCCGGGGGTTGCTAAGATTTGGTGAAACCACCAATCTAGCCATTTTTCACAGATTTATTTTTCTTTTATTTCTGTTTATTTCTGATTTATTTCACTTTTGTTAAATTTACTCTCAAGACTACTAATCCAAGATGCGAGTCTTGGTACCTTGTTTTGTGTTTTTGTCGTTGCTAGTTTCTTCGTCTTCGTCCCTTTTTGTCTTTTGTTCTAATGGCCCATCTCGAGGGTTTTAGCACCGTCCGACCTCCGTTTTACAATGGAGATGACTTCCGTTATTGGAAGGGTCGGATGGAATGCTTTCTCAAAACCCAAATCGAGATGTGGATCATAATCCAAACGGGTTTCACACTTCCGACTAATGAAGTGGGTGACTCCTTGGATTATGATCAATGAACCATTGCGACAAAATGACAAGTCGAAGCCGACACCAAGGCAACACAAATCCTCTAATGCGGCTTGTCCAAGGAGGAGTTAAATCGCGTCGGCCCCTTCATTAGCGCAAAGGACCTTTGGACAAAGCTGATCGAGTTACACGAAGGATCGGATCAAGCTAAGGTTTGCAAATGTGATTTGTTGTTCAATAAATTGTACACACTAAAAATGCAGGAACACGAGTCCGCGACGCAACTCCACGCCTGTGTCCAAGACATAGTCAACAACCTACACGCAATCGGGCAAAAGGTCGAAAACTGCGACCTTATAAGGTATGTTCTAAACTCTTTTCCGAGGACTACCTTGTGGGCATCCATGGTCGATGCCTACAAGGTCTCCAAGGACCTTTCTAAACTTAGATTAGATGAACTCTTTTCGGATTTTGAATTACATGAGCAGTCCAACTCGGAACCCGAGAGGGGTATAGCCTTGTTTGCAGGTTCAAAGAAGAAGAAAATCGCAAGCAAGCCACCACCAACCGAGGAGGAAGATGAGTCCGAAGAAGAAGTTGACCCGGAATTGACTGCCGAACTAATGAACCTAGCTCGAAGGATAGCCAAGGGACGAAAGCGAACCACAACTCGACCCAACCAAGGTAAGCCTAAAAGTTCTAATATTAGGTGTTATGAGTGTAATAGGTTTGGACATATCAAGTCCGAGTGCCCCAAGCTCAACCACCAAGCACCTAAGCACAAGAAGGTCCTCAACGCGACATGGGAAGAAGCGTCATCCGAAGAAGACGAAGACCACGTCTTCATGGCGAAATCAATTGAGTCAGACACGGAGACCGAACCTGAACTTGAGTCAGAACCTGAGGATGACTCAGACTACGAAGCTACCTTCAAGTCAAGCCACGGATACGCATCCGGTTCAAAAGATACCCTTAAAGTGAGTCGAACTTTATTTAATACTTTGCATAATACGGTTAGGTTTTTGTCTAGGAAATTAGTTAAATCCGAGTCCAAGGTCGAGACCCTGGTTGAGGAAGTTAAACTCCTCAAACACGAGGTCTCCCTAACCTCTTCGACTAGTCGAGTTCAAGAGAAGGACTCTACTCGGGTTGAAAAACTCGAAGTTGAGAACTCACTCTTGAAAAGTCAAGTCGAAGATCTTAGGAATACGTTGGAAAGGTTTACTTTGGGATCCAAAGGACTTGACCTCCTACTTGGATCGCAAAGGGCCGTGTACAACAAGGCCGGACTAGGGTTTAGCTCAAACACGATCAATAAGTCGTATATGTCAATCGTAAGTAGACATAAAAAATGTGTCCAAGCATGGGTCCCTAAGACCACTTTGATTTCAACTCTAGGATCCAACTCGTACTGGGTTCCCAAGGACCAAATCCACTATGTGGATAGACCGAACCCATTCAACGGTCTAGGGGGAGCCAGTACAAAACATGTTTGTGTTTTAACTTAGAAATTGCATGCTTAGATTTATTTTTTTTTTTCTTTCGTGAACTCACTTAGAACACGTAAATAACCAACTAAAATCCTTGAAAAGATTGAGCTTGGGAGCCTCTTTTCAAATAACCAACTAAAATCCTTGAAAAAGATTGAGCCTCGGGAGCCTCTTTTCAAATAACCAACTAAAATCCTTCGAAAAGATTGAGCCTCGGGGAGCCTCTTTTCAAAAATAACTAGTTAGACGAGGAAATAATTTTAGGTGAGTCAAGTCATCATTTTCTTGAAAATGGCTTTGTCTAAGGACGTGGTCGATGATCCGATAAAAGAAGGCCCCTGTGCCTCGCCACGACCTGGAAGCCATGATCTTGAAAAGGTAAACTTGACAAGCCTAGGGTCAAATCCAAATCTAACATTACTTAAACATAAATGCACTTAATCAACTTAATTGGAAGTCATCTCACAAAGAACACATAAGTATAACATGCTTGATCATATAGACTCCGGTGAGATGACCTAGGTTTAACAACTTACAACCAATTTTTTTAAAATATAATAATCTAACATCCAATCCAACCACCTTGTGTGTAGGATCAATGGATGTTGGACAGCGGTTGCTCCCGACACAGGCCCGGGGATCAACTCAACTTCACAACGTTTCGATTCAACCGACAAGGATCGGTAGCCTTTGGGAATAACGGCAAGCTCAAAATCATCGGATCAGGTGATATCGAGCTTAACTCGAATTTTGTTATTAAAAATGTATTACTTGTAGAGAATTTTGAATATAACCTGCTTAGCGTAAGCCAATTATGTGACAATAATTATAAGGTCGTATTTTTAGAAAATGAATGTGTAATTAAAACAAATGAAACAAATTAAAACAATACTCAAAGGAACTAGGACAAATAACATTTATACAATTAACTTAATCAAATCCTCACCAAATGTCTTATGACACAGAAGAGGAATCATGGTTGTGGCAAGTGACGACTCCCACAAGATGAGTCGAGTGGCCTAGTCGAGGCTTACCCAACCTTAACAATTTGGTTAATAAAATCAGTAATGCTTGTCAACAAGGAAAAACACCTAGGACACAACACAAGTTAACTAACCAAGAACGAACCTCAAGTGTACTTGAGCTCGTGATATGGATCTATTCGATTCACATGGAGCCAAGTCACTCAATAAAAGTCAATATTGCTTAGTCATAATTGATTTACTACTCCAGTTTACAGGTTAGGTTCATCAAACATAAAAATGATACCTAGATCAATTAATCAATTTATTCAAATTAATCGAGAATCAAAAAAACCTTAAGGTTAAAAGAATTAGAAGCGATCATGGTGGTGAATTCGAAAATCAAAGGTTCACCGACTTCTGTAACCTAAACGGATACCACCATGAATTCTCTTGCCCTAGGACCCCTCAACAAAATGGCCTAGTGGAGCGGAAAAACCGAACTCTACAAGAAGCCGCTAGGACCATGTTGAACGAATATGACCTACCCGATAGGTTTTAGGCGAAGCGTGAGTCTGGCATGCTATGTCCAAAATAGAATCCTTATGGTAAAGAGGCACCTTAAGACCTCATACGAGATTTATCACGATAAAATACCTAACATCAAGTACTTTAGGGTATTTGGGTGTAAGGTACATATTCTAAACACTAAGGATTACCTAGGGAAATTTACATCCAAGACCACGACCGGAATCTTTCTAGGATACTCGACTACAAGTCGAGCTTATAGAGTATATAACCACGACACCCTTAGAGTCGAGGAGACTATCAATGTAGTATTTGATGAAGGACATGAACCTAAAACCCCCGGCAACCCCAATTAGCGAGCCGATTCATACTAGACCTAACTCTGATCCGGAGATCAGGTCTAGTGTTAATCCTAACCTAAGTCAACCAAGTCACTCTATTGATCAAGTGATAGATGACTCCAACCAAACTAATGTTCAACCAAGTCACCCCATTGATCAAGCATTAGGTGACACAAACCCAACCCAATCTAGGATTCAGACTAACCACCCTATCGATCAAGTGATAGGAGATCCTAATCTAGGAGTTCGAACTAGAGCATCCTATAGGAACCTTAGTCAAATTTCCTTAATTTCAAAGATAGAACCCAAATCAATTGAACAAGCTCTTCTTGATCCCGATTGGATTATTGCAATGCAAGAAGAGCTAGCTCAATTTACTAGGAATGAAGTGTGGGAATTAGTACCACCACCTAAAGACAAAACGATAATTGGAACAAGGTGGGTGTTTCGAAATAAGCTTGATGATAAAGGTGAAGTAGTTAGAAACAAGGCTAGGTTAGTCGCCAAAGGGTTTAGTCAAGTCGAAGGCTTAGATTATGACGAAACCTATGCCCCAGTAGCTAGACTCGAATCCATTCGAATGTTGCTAGCTTATGCCGCACATCGAGGATTTAAGCTGTTTCAAATGGATGTTAAGTCGGCATTCTTAAATGGATACATTAAAGAAGAAGTTTATGTTAGCCAACCCCCCGGGTTCGAAAATCTAGATAAACCCGACCATGTTCTAAAACTTAAGAAAGCTCTCTATGGACTTAAACAAGCTCCTCGAGCTTGGTACGAGAGACTTTCAATCCATCTTAAGTCAAAAGGGTTTAACCAAGGCTTAGTTGACCCAACTCTCTTCGTAAAAACCTTAGGTAAAGAAATATTCATAGCTCAAATTTACGTAGATGATATAATTTTTGGAACCTCTAACTCAGCCTTACTAAACGAGTTCGTTTCGCTCATGGAAAGTGAGTTCGAAATGAACTTGGTAGGCGAGTTAAGTTTCTTTTTAGGTCTACAAATTAAACAAACTAAGGATGGTATATACCTATATCAACAAAAATACACTAAGGAGTTAATTAAAAGATTTGGAATGCAAGACACTAAGATAATAAACACCCCAATGGCGATTAATGTTAACATAGAAGAAGACCTAGAAAGTAAGTCCATTGACTTAAAGTACTATAGGAGCGCAATAGGAAGTCTCCTATACTTAACTGTGAGTCTACCCGACATCCTATTCAAGAAGTATGCGCTGTGTTTCAAACCTGTGCTAAGGAGTCTCACCTAACCCTAGTTAAGCGTATCCTTAGATATCTTAAGGGTACACTTAACGTTGGTATTTGGTACCCTAGATCTACGGAGTTCGAACTAATCGGCTACTCCGATTCAGATTATGCCGGTAGTAAACTCGATAGAAAGAGCACGAGTGGTTGTTGTCAACTACTCGGCTCAAGTCTAGTGAGTTGGTGCAGTAGGAAGCAACATTGTGTTGCCTTATCTACCACCGAATACGTTGCGATGGGTGAGTGTGTAACTAAGCTTCTTTGGATGAAGCACACTCTCCGAGACTTTAGGTTGGACTTCACCAAAACTAAAATTTTTGTAGACAACATAAGTTCGATAAATCTAACTAAGAACCCTATATGCCATTCAAGGACAAAGCATATAGAGGTAAAACACCATTTCATTCGAGAACATGTAGCCAACGGCTCCATACAACTCGAATATGTTGACTCGAAGTCTAACCTAGCAGACATATTTACTAAACCACTACCCGAAGCCAAATTTAGTCTCTTGAGACGAAGATTAGGCATGTGCATAATAGAATAGGAACTTACAAATTATATTTTCTTACTACTATTTCTTACTTTTTTTTCATGGAACTAGCATAGGACATACCTTAGATATCATGCACCTATAGATTTTGTTAGTAATATATGAGAGATGTCCTAAGGCAATCGCCTTATGTATGAACCATTTATATGATAAATGAAGATTCACTATTTGAGTATACATGTTTCATGTATTTGATTGGATCTTAAACTCATTTACTGAATGTCCACGATGCGATTCACAGCATGAGAGAATTTGTGATTGGATCACAACTAGTGAGTATCTCTACATGTGTAATTGTGATGTATCGGAATTATCCCTAGTCGATGAATTGATGGATTTGGACACCATCGGGAGATCGAGACTAGCACGAGGTATACTCCTTGGTGTATCCAAGCAGCTGATTCTCACTGGCTGGAGACATTGTGATGTCCGGAGTTAATCGTGGATGCTAGTTATGGTAACTAGTTCATTGGAGTGACCAACCATAAGACTTCATATGATTCTCTGCATATATAGATATGTCAATGAAGTTCTTAATGTGGCTTAAGTGCGATGTTCCTTTGACTTACGGTATTCAAGTCATCTTGATCATGGAGACTTATGCTTTGACATCTTAAGCAAACATCTCTAAGAAGATGTGGACCCGAGATGATTGGGTATAAGTCGAAGTGATCGAAGGTGTTTGAATAACCTATAAAGGATTCACCACTCCTTACGAGGAGATGTATACCCATGGCCTCTCGTCGGATTGTTACTAAAGTCTTTGGCCAAAGCATTACATGTTTAGAGTAAGGTACTCTTCGATACATGTGGAGTAACTATAGGACGAGGAAATGATACTTGGGCTAGGTGTGACGTAGTCAGCCTAGTGGGGACTGACACAATAGACCATGTCCTGAACCAAGTGGGTATAAGATGAGTGAAGGGAATGGGGCACGAATCATTCGAGCCAAGGGTTTCAGAAATAGTTCTGGATCAACCGTTGATCTTTTCGGTTAATTGGGGATCATGATGTACTACTAGGTGCCACTCATGATCGTTCTATAATTAATGGTTAATTATAGATGGCCAACATAAACCGAGAACCTATTTGGTCACAAGCACAACGAGCGTAATCCAAAGGATTTAAAACGAGTTTGAGAATGAGATTCTCAGACCGAGAGAAACTAGGTTTGGTTGGACCAAACATAAAGCGAGCATCAAATCGTTTCAGTCGCAATGGAAGCGTGGATGGGCCGTGTCTTATGAAGACATAATGGATGAACCAAAATGGTTTGGTTCTAATCCAATGGAGGAGAATAAACCAAAGGGTTTGGTTTATTTTAAACGAATGAACCAAAAGTTGGTTCGGTTTGTTTTAACTTAAAATAAACCATCATGGTTTGGTTTATTTTAACTTATCTTAATGGAGCGGGTTAACGGGCCTAATGGTTATGATCCAATAACCATTAAGAGAATTAGTTCTCTATAAAAGAGGGCTTAATGGATAATTAAGCCCTAATCCAAAACCCTAGCCTCAAGAGTTGCCGCCCACCCCTTGAAGGAGTTGCCGCCAACTCCATTGCCGCCGCCCATTGCTCCTCCAACCGGCGTCCAGAAGGTTGCTTCCTTCCCCCTCGCCGGCGTCGAGCTGCTGCCGGTTGGTGCTCCGGTGATCTTCCTTGGGTGTGGCGATAAGGTGAGCACTTGGCTTCCTTGTTTTGGCCGGCGCCTACTCCTCCACCAAGCTGTCCAGTTTTCTGGACAGCTTCTTCTCCTCTAGTCGGAGCGTCGTTTGGACGACGGTTAGAGCTCCGATAGCGGCTAACTTACCGGGGATTCAATCTCCGGTAATCCTCTGAGGTGGAGGACGAAGGATTCGTCAATTGGTTGACGAATACCTCTCCGGAGAAGCGAGTTTTTGAGAACTCGTATTAGGATCCGAATTTGGATTCGGATCGTGATCATCTCTCGATCACGTCGTCTTCAACACGAGGCTAGTAACCCGTACGAAGACGAAGCTCGTGGCTTAGCGAAGTCATCCCGAGGAACTCGGCGTGGATACGGATAGAGACGATTCTAGCGAGGATCGTTCCGGTTGATGCCGTTCCCGCTACACGTCATACGAAAGGTATAACGTAGTTAAATTTCCTTTTATTGCAAATTTAAATTTACAGTTATGTCTACACTTGTTGTAATATGCATGCGTGTGTTGTGTGTGTTGTAATAAATGTAGATTTATTATTTTTATTGCTTCCGCTGTGTTCATGTTTACGAAACGTGATCGAACACACACACGCCGCGGTGCCGGAAACCCAACAGTGGTATCAGAGCCCAGGTTGTGTTTCGACATAATCGTAAAATGGTTTTGTGATAGTCATAATGTATTTTTGGAAATTTCTAATTTTGGAAATTTAGAAGTATTTATGGAAATTTTTCAATTTTGAAAGTCTAGAAGTATTTATGGAAATCTTCCACTTTTGGAAAGTTGGAAGTATTTATGGAAATTGATATTTTCCATAAATAAAATATTTGATTAGATTCTGGAAATTTGTTTCCTAATTTAATCATGATTTGATTTGGGAAATCAAATCTTAAAATATTTGATTTCCATAAGTAGTTTTAATGATTTAGGAAATTGGTTTCCTAAATAGATTTTCCTTAATCAAATAATTCCATGAATAAAATATGTGATTAGATTTGGAAATTTGTTTCCTAATTTAATTATGATTTGATTTGGAGAATCAAATCTTAAACATATTTTATTTCCATAAATAGTTATGACATATAAGGAAATATATACATGACATAATTGTATGCCATGTAATTGCATTAGATGCATAACATTATGCCATGCGTGTCGTGACATGTAGATGTTTGCCATGTATGCCATGCCATGTAGATAATAGTTATTTGCATGCAAAGAGGATGAGACATAAAAACCCGTAAACAATATTAAAGCCTACACCTTCCATTAATATGGTTAGAACCAGAGTTCCGTTTCTTGTTTGGGTTGTTGGACTCTCTCCAAGCCTGGCTCGAACCCGAATATGTTCAAACCATGGAATAGTTTAATACTAATATGGTAAGTGTCAGAGGTCAATCGTTAGCTTTGGTTGTTGGACTCTCTCCAAGCTGGGCTAATTGGTTGAATGCGCTCTAACCATATTAAAACTATTTCCCGATTAATGGGTTGGCTTTAACCTGGAGCATCGGCTTGTTGGACTCTCTCCAAGGTCGATGTAAAGGGAGGTGAAGTTGGGTACTATGCATATGATGCATACTTGTTAATGTGTTAACAACCCAACGTATATGTGAACATTCAATTAGTTGATAGCACATTGTGATAGTTGCATATACGTGATATGCAATCGGTATAAATGATACCTACCGTCGTAGTTATGAATGACTTGTTGGACTCTCTCCAAGGTTGTTCATAACTATGATGGATATCAGCCCATTCGGAGATGGACCTACGATCTCCCGAAGTGATTTTGGGGTTTTTGAAATTCGAAAAATGAATGGGATTTATAAATGTATATTGATGCATTTTTAAAAATCATTTTCTCATATATGCTCGTTTTGTATTTCTAAGATTGATCATGATGTCTTTGAATTTGCGTTCCATTTTGGATTCGAATAAATTGACTGGGCCGAGCTTCTTGGACTGGCTTAGAAGCTTGAGAATTGTTCTCAAGGTTGAAAAGCTTGCAAATGTCCTCAAAGCGCCTCTTCCCGACCGTCCTAGTGACGATGCAACTCTGGACCAATTGTTGGCCTATCAGAAACATGTGAGTGATTCTGAACAAATGAGTTGCATCATGCTAGCCGCGATGGAACCCAAGCTACGAAAGCAGCATGAGCATATGGATGCTCATATCGTAGTCCTTCATCTTTGTGAGTTGGTTGATGAGCAAGTGAGATTCGAAAGGTTCGAAGTCTCAAAGCTCCTCTTCACCTCTGAGATGCTAGAAGGTTCATCTGTGGTATCGCCAATATGTCAAGACTGTGGAGTCTTCTGAGAAGCATGAGCAGGGGACGGTGCTATTAGTTGATTCCTCGAAGAAAGGTTCTAAGAGGAAGTCAAAGGAACAGCAGAAGGGAAAGAAGAGAAAGGCTAAGAAGGTAGAACTAGCACAAAAGGAAACTTGCCATCATTATGGCAAGGAGAGCCATTTGCGAAGAAAGTGCAAGATTTATCTTGAGTCTGTGAAGAAGAATAAGGCATCGGATGCCCCATCTTCTTCAGATATCTTCGTTATTGATTGTTATTCTATTTCCTCAAACACTTGGGTATTGGATACTGGGTGTGGCTCACATATATGTAATGACATACACGGGCTAAGGAATAGAAGAAGACTCGTCAAGGGAGAGTCAAATTTGCGTGTTGGGAATGGAGCAAAGGTTGCTGCAGTCGCCATTGGAACGCATTTGTTGAAACTCCCTACAGGATTTGTCTTAGAACTGGACAATTGCTTTTATGTTCCTTCGTTGATAAAGAACATCATTTCTATTTCTTGTTTAAATAGAAATGGGTACCATTTGACTTTTAGTAACAATTGTTGTTACATAACTTTGAATGGAGTTCTTTATGGGAATGGAACTTTAAGCAATGGTGTTTATACGTTGGACGTATCCAGTGACATCTTTAATATCGAAGCGAGCAACACGCGTGCTCAAAAGGATAATCAAATAGACTCCTATATGTGGCATTGTCGTCTTGGCCATATAAGCAAGAAACGCATGTCCGAATTACACCGATGTGGAATTCTGGAATCGTTTGAATTGGATTCATACGATACATGCGAATCATGCTTAAAAGGCAAGATGACTAAGTTACCTTTTACTGGAAAAGGTGAATGAGTGGGAGAGTTACTAGGTCTAATACATACTGATGTATGTGGACCTATGTCAACTCAAGCATTAGGAGGCTATAGCTACTTCATTACCTTCACCGATGATCACTCACGGTTTGGGTATGTGTTCTTGATGAAACACAAGTCCAAGCCTTTGAAAGGTTCAAAGAATTCAGAAATGAAGTAGAGAAACAACATGACAAGAGTATTAAAATACTTCGATCGGATCGAGGTGGTGAATACTTAAGTCAAGAGTTTCTTGATTATCTAAGAGACAATGACATATTGTCTCAATGGACTCCGCCCTATACACCACAGCATAATGGTGTATCTGAGAGGCGTAACCGGACCTTGTTGGACATGGTCAGGTCAATGATGAATCATGCAACTCTTCCCAAGTCCTTTTGGGGCTATGCACTTCAGACAGCTGTTTACTTGTTAAACAGAATGCCTACCAAGGTAGTCTCAACTACTCCATATGAGATATGGAATAGTAAGAAACCTCATGTATCTTACTTGAAGATATGGGATTGTCCTACTTATGTGAAGCGGACTGTATCAGACAAATTGGATGCTAAGTCTGATAAATGTCTATTTATTGGATACCCTAAGGAAACAAGGGGTTACCAATTCTATCATCCTGTGGAACAAAAGGTGTTTATTTCAAGGCATGCTGTGTTTCTAGAGAAAGAGTTTCTCTTGCAAGAAAATAGTGGGAGTGTCGTCGAGCTTGAGGAGGCTCGAGAGACTCAAATAGACATTGAGAAGATACCTGGTGAAGCACAACAGCCGACAACTCATAGTGATGAGCAATCGGCTGGACCTATTGTAACACCACATCTTCGTAGATCTGGTAGAACATGTAATATTCCTGAGAGATATGGATTTCTCGTAAGTGAATCGAACGAGGTGTTACTCATTGATGATGAGGAGCCTACCAGTTATGAAGAAGTGCTGACAAGTTCAGAAAGGGATAAGTGGCTTGGTGCCATAAAGTCGGAAATGGATTCCATGTATGAAAACCAAGTTTGGAACTTAGTTGACCCACCTGAAGGGATAAAGCCTATAGGGTGCAAGTGAGTTTTCAAGAAGAAAACTGACATGGATGGTAATGTGATTACCTATAAGGCTAGATTGGTGGCGAAAGGATATCGTCAAAAACAAGGTGTTGATTATGACGAAACCTATTCACCTGTAGCTATGCTTAAATCCATTCGGATGCTCCTAGCCATAGCGGCTCATTATGATTATGAGATATGACAGATGGATGTGAAAACAGCTTTCCTTAATGGAAACCTGCTCGAGGACGTGTATATGATACAGCCTAAGGGTTTCACATCGGTTGATAAAACCAAGGTATGCAAATTGCGACGGTCCATTTATGGATTGAAGCAAGCATCCAGGAGTTGGAATATCCGTTTTGATGAGACGATCAAAAAGTTTGATTTCTCACAAAATCCAGACGAACCTTGTGTGTACAAGAAGGTTAGTGGGAGTGCAGTCGTGTTCCTAGTATTATATGTTGATGACATATTACTTATAGGAAACGATGTTTCAGTCTTACAGTCAGTTAAGGTTTGGTTATCCTAGACATTCTCCATGAAAGACCTGGGAGAAGCAACCTACATCCTCGGGATTAAGATCTATAGAGATAGATTGAAACGGTTGCTTGGTCTTTCGTAGTCTATATATATAGACCGAGTGCTAAAGAGGTTTAGCATGTCGGAATCCAAGAAAGGTTTCTTACCCATCAGGCATGGGGTACACCTTTCGAAGTCTATGTGTCCGCACACAGAAGACGAGAGGATTTGCATGAGTAAGATTCCCTATGCATCCGCAATAGGATCTATCATGTATGTTATGTTATGTACGAGGCCCGATGTATCGTATGCTCTGAGTGTCATGAGCAGATACCAGTCTGATCCAGGAATGGATCATTGGGTGACTGTTAAGACGATCCTTAAGTACTTAAGAAGAACTAAGGATGCGTTCCTAATATATGGAGAAGGGTACATGGTGATACGTGGGTATACGGATGCCAGCTCCAGACAGACAAGGATGATTCCATGTCTTAGTCTGGGTATGTATTCACCTGGAATGGAGGCGCAATAAGTTGGAAAGGTTCCAAGCTTGACACTATAGCGGATTCTGCCACTAAGGCAGAATACATTGCAGCTTTGGAAGCAGCAAAGGAAGCGGTTTGGATCAAGAAGTTCATCTCTGAACTTGATGTGGTCTCATCAATGATCCAAACATGTGTTTCGCCGCTATCATCTTATCAGAGAGATCATCAGTAGGAACGAAATACAAATCGAGAAAATTCCCACTGAAAGGAACTTAGCGGATCCCTTGACTAAGGCATTACCTCAAAATAAGTTTGAGGGTCATGTTCGAGCTTATGGTATTGGATACCATAGCGATTGGCATTAGGCCAAGTGGGAGTCTGTTAGTAATATATGAGAGATGTCCTAAGGCAATCGCCTTATGTATGAACCATTTATATGATAAATGAAGATTCACTATTTGAGTATACATGTTTCATGTATTTGATTGGATCTTAAACTCATTTACTGAATGTCCACGATACGATTCACAGCATGAGAGAATTTGTGATTGGATCACAACTAGTGAGTATCTCTACATGTGTAATTGTGATGTATCGGAATTATCCCTAGTCGATGAATTGATGGATTTGGACACCATCAGTTCTGTCGAGACTAGCACAAGGTATACTCCTTGGTGTATCCAAGCAGCTGATTCTCACTGGCTGGAGACATTGTGATGTCCGGAGTTAATCGTGGATGCTAGTTATGGTAACTAGTTCATTAGAGTGACCAGCCGTAAGACTTCATATGGTTCTCTGCATATATAGATATGTCAATGAAGTTCTTACTGTGGCTTAAGTGCGATGTTCCTTTGACTTGTGGTATTCAAGTCATCTTGATCATGGAGACTTATGCTTTGACATCTTAAGCAAACATCTCTAAGGAGATGTGGACCCGGGATGATTGGGTATAAGTCGAAGTGATCGAAGGTGTTTGAATAGCCTATAAAGGATTCACCACTCCTTGCGAGGAGATGTATACCCATGGCCTCTCGTCGGATTGTTACTAAAGTCTTTGGCCAAAGCATTACATGTTTAGAGTAAGGTACTCTTCGATACATGTGGAGTAACTATAGGACGAGGAAATGATACTTGGGCTAGGTGTGAAGTAGTCAGCCTAGTGGGGACTGACATAATAGACCATGTCCTGAACCAAGTGGGTATAAGATGAGTGAAGGGAATGGGGCACGAATCATTCGAGCTGCTGAAGGGTTTCAGAAATAGTTCTGGATCAACCGTTGATCTTTTCGGTTAATTGGGGATCATGATGTACTACTAGGTGCCACTCATGATCGTTCTATAATTAATGGTTAATTATAGACGGCCAACATAAACCGAGAACCTATTTGGTCACACGCACAACGTGTTGGTGCAGTGGGCACCTAAGTCGAACCTATGTTTTGATTATAGCAAACGATACAAAGTTAAGCTTATATTGTTATCTCACGAGCTAAATCAAGTGTGCAGAAAAGTCTCAATGCTGGAGCTGAAGGCTAGCGACACCCGGAGGAAGCCGCGGTGGTCGGGCGACACTCGAGTTACTTCGGAGGGAGCCGAAGGAATAGAGTGGAAGGCCGGAAGCAAAAGCGACAAGTAAGTATCGAGGTAAGCTCGTGTGTGCAAGCGTAAGTGAGGTCGTGTCCTTTGTACGGGGACGTCCTTAGGCGACGATCCAACCCAAGACTTCCTATGGAAGGTCTATGTTGAGATCGGACGGCAAGTGGCCGTCGAATTCACTTGTATTTTGAGCTAAACTCCTTTTTTAGTCAAAAATCGTGGCTGCCGATTCAGCGATTCAACGGCGGCGATTCAACCGGCGATTCAGCCGTGGCAGTTCCAGCGATTCAACCGGTGGTCAAAAATCAGCCTCGAGAGTCAAGCTTTATCACCATTTTTCAAGGAGTTTTGTGCCCATTTGTGATTGGTTGAAGACCCATTCGTTGAGGGGCTTAAAGGCTATAAAGGAGGGCCAAACCTAGGGTTTTTCATCAATTCAAAAGCTTCCAAGTGCTTCCGATGCGCTCCGACTCTCCGACATCCCTCTGACGGCGCCGAGACGACGACTAAAGCTTCAACCTACAATCCTTGAAGTCGTCGGTATAATATTTAATTTTGTATAAGTTGTCTTTATTTTCAAGCTTTAAATCATATCAAGGAGAGGAGTGTCCTCTACCTTGAATCTTTATTGAGTTTTTGTATTCGCTAACTCCTATCTCTATCGAGAAGGAGTTCGTTTAATATTTGCCCTCCGTGCGTGGTCAAGGACCATTAGGGCCTTGGAGTAGTAGCCGAGGCTACGAACCAAGTAAAACCCTCGTGTTTTTATTTATTTATTGCTATCTTTCCGCTGCGTTACTCGCTAATTCAACGACGATTAAAAAGTTTTTTCTTAGCGCTTATTCACCCCCTCTAGCGCCAAATCGATCCAACAATTGGTATCGAGCCGGGGTTGCTAAGATTTGGTGAAACCACCAATCTAGTTTTTTTACAGATTTATTTTCTTTTAATTCTGTTTATTTCTATTTATTTTGTTTGTTAAATTCTTCCGACTACTAATCCAAGACGCGAGTCTTGGTACTTGTTTTTGAGTTTTTGTCTTTGCTAGCTTTTCGTCTCTTTTTGTCTTTTTGTTTCTATGGCCAATCTCGAGGGTTTTAGCAACGTCCGACCTCCGTTTTTTAACGGAGTTGAGTTCCGTTATTGGAAGGGTGGGATGGAATGCTTTCTCAAAACCCAACTCGAGATGTGGATCATAATCCAAACGGGTTTCACACTTCCGACTAATGAAGTGGGTGACTCCTTGGATTATGATCAATGGACCATTGCAACAAAACGACAAGTCGAAGCCGACGCTAAGGCAACACAAATCCTCCAATGCGGCCTATCCAAGGAGGAGTTAAATCGTGTCGGCCCCTTCATAAGCGCAAAGGATCTTTGGACTAAACTAATCGAGTTACACGAAGGATCGGATCAAGCCAAGGTATGTAAGCGTGATTTGTTATTCAATAAATTGTACACACTAAAAATGCAGGAACACGAATCCGCGACGCAACTCCACGCCCGTGTCCAGGACATCGTCAACAACTTACACGCAATCGGGCAAAAGGTCGAAAACCGCGACCTTATAAGGTATGTTCTAAACTCTTTTCCGAGGACTACCTTGTGGGCATCCATGGTCGATGCCTACAAGGTCTCCAAGGATCTTTCTAAAATTAGGTTAGATGAACTCTTTTCCGATTTCGAATTACATGAACAATCCAACTCGGAACCCGAGAGGGGTATAGCTTTATTTGCAGGATCAAAGAAGAAGAAAATCGCAAGCAAGCCACCACCAACCGAGGAGGAAGACGAGTCCGAAGAAGAAGTTGACCCAGAATTGACTGCCGAACTAATGAACCTAGCTCGAAGAATAGCCAAGGGACGAAAGCGAACCACGACTCGACCCAACCAAGGTAAACCTAAAAGTTCTAATATTAGGTGTTATGAGTGTAATAGGTTTGGACATATCAAGTCCGAGTGCCCCAAGCTCAACCACCAAGGACTTAAGCACAAGAAGGCCCTCAACGCGACATGGGAAGAAGCGTCATCCGAAGAAGACGAAGACCACGTCTTCATGGCGAAATCAATTGAGTCAGACACGGAGACCGAGCCTGAACTTGAATCGTAACAGGAGGATGATTGGACTCTGAGCAACCTTCAAGTCAAGCCACGGATACGCATCCGGTTCAAAAGATACCCTTAAGGTGAGTCGTACTTTATTTAATACTTTACATAATACGGTTAGGTTTTTGTCTAGAAAGTTAGCTAAGTCCGAGTCCAAGGTCGAGACCCTGGTTGAGGAAGTTAAACTCCTCAAACACGAGGTCTCCCTAACCTCTTCGACTAGTCGAGTTCAAGAGAAGGACTCAACTCGGGTTGAAAAACTCGAAGTTGAGAACTCACTCTTGAAAAGTCAAGTCGAAGATCTTAGGAATACGTTGGAAAGGTTTACTTTGGGATCCAAAGGACTTGACCTCCTACTTGGATCGCAAAGGGCCGTGTACAACAAGGCCGGACTAGGGTTTAGCTCAAACACGACCAATAAGTCGTATATGTCAATCGTAAGTAGACATAAAAAATGTGTCCAAGCATGGGTCCCTAAGACCACTTTGATTTCAACTCTAGAATCTAACTCAGATCGGGTTCCTATGACCAAATCCACTATGTGGATAGACCGAACCGATTCAACCGTCTAGGGGGAGCCAGTACAAAACATGTTTGTGCTTTAACTTAGAAATTGCATGCTTAGTTTTTTTTGTTGTTTTTTTTTAACTCACTTGGAATACACAAATAACCAACTAAAAAATCCTTCGAAAAGATTGAGCCTCGGGGAGCCTCTTTTCAAATAACCAACTAAAATCCTTCGAAAAGATTGAGCCTCGGGGAGCCTCTTTTCAAAAATAACTAGTTAGACTAGGAAATAGTCTTAGGTGAGTCAAGTCATCATTTTCTTGAACATGGCTTTGTCTAAGGAAGTGGTCGATGATCCGATAAAAGAAGGCCCCTGTGCCTCGCCACGACCTGGAAGCCATGATCTTGAAAAGGTAAACTTGACAAGCCTTGGGTTAAATCCAAATCTAACTTGAACCTAAATCCACTTAATCAAACTTAATTGAAAATCATCTCAACATAAAATTACTTGAACCTAAATCCACTTAATCAACTTAATTGAAAATCATCTCAATATAAAATTACTTGAACCTAAATCCTAATTACTTGAACCTAAATCCACTTAATCAATTTAATTGAAAATCATCTCAACATAAAATCACTTAAACCTAAATCCACTTAATAAATTTAATTGGGAGTCATCTCACAAAAAACACATAAGTATAACATGCTTGATCATATAGACTCGGGTGAGATGACCTAGGTTTAACAACTTACAACCAATTTAAAAATAAAAATCTAACATCCAATCCAACCACCTTGTGTGTAGGATCAATGGATGTTGGACAGTGGTTGCTCCCGACACATGACCGGGGATCAACTCAAATTCACAAAGCTTCGATTCAAACGACAAGGATCGGTAGCCTTTGGGAATAACGGCAAGCTCAAAATCATCGGATCAGGTGATATCGAGCTTAACTCGAATTTTGTTATTAAAAATGTATTACTTGTAGAGAATTTTGAATATAACCTGCTTAGCGTAAGCCAATTGTGTGACAATAACTATAAGGTCGTATTTTTAGAAAATGAATGTGTAATTAAAACAAATGAAACAGCTAAAACAATACTCAAAGGAACTAGGACAAATAACATTTATACAATGAACTTAATCAAATCCTCAGCCAAATGTCTTATGACACAGGAAGAGGAATCATGGTTGTGGCACCGACGACTCGGTCACTCGCACCCAAGACTCGTCCACAAGATGAGTCAGAGTGGCTTAGTCAGAGGTTTACCCAACCTCAACAACTTGGTTAATAAAATCTGTAATGCTTGTCAACAAGGAAAACAACCTAGGACACAACACAAGTTAACTAACCAAGAACGAACCTCAAGTGTACTTGAGCTCGTGCATATGGATCTATTCGATTCACATGGAGCCAAGTCACTCAATAAAAGTCAATATTGCTTAGTCATAATTGACGACTACTCCAGGTTTACCTGGGTTAGGTTCATCAAACATAAAAATGATACCCTAGATCAATTAATCAATCTATTCAAATTAATCGAGAATCAAAAAGACCTTAAGGTTAAAAGACTTAGAAGCGATCATGGTGGTGAATTCGAAAATCAAAGGTTCACCGACTTCTGTAACCTAAACGGATACCACCATGAATTCTCTTGCCCTAGGACCCCTCAACAAAATGGCCTAGTGGAGCGGAAAAACCGAATTCTACAAGAAGCCGCTAGGACCATGTTAAACGAATATAACCTACCGAAGCGCTAGCACAGACTTGCTATGTCGAATAGGATCCTTATGGTAAAGAGGCACCTTAAGACCTCGTATGAGATTTATCACGATAAAATACCTAACATCAAGTACTTTAGGGTATTTGGGTGTAAGGTACATATTCTAAACACTAAGGATTACCTAGGGAAATTTACATCCAAAACCACGACCGGAATATTTCTAGGATACTCGACTACAAGCCGAGCTTATAGAGTATATAACCACGACACCCTTAGAGTCGAGGAGACTATCAATGTAGTATTTGATGAAGGACACGAACCTACAAAACCCCCGACAACCCCAATTAGCGAGCCTACTCATACTAGACCTAACTCTGACCCTGAGATCGAGTCTAATCCACATCAACCAACTTCTCTTGTCGACCAAGTGACAAGTGATCCGAGTCAAACTAGTGTTCAACCAAGTCACCCCATTGATCAAGCATTAGGTGACACAAACCCAACCCAATCTAGGATTCAGACTAACCACCCTATCGATCAAGTGATAGGAGATCCTAATCTAGGAGTTCGAACTAGAGCATCCTATAGGAACCTTAGTCAAATTTCCTTAATTTCAAAGATAGAACCCAAATCAATTGAACAAGCTCTTCTTGATCCCGATTGGATTATTGCAATGCAAGAAGAGCTAGCTCAATTTACTAGGAATGAAGTGTGGGAATTAGTACCACCACCTAAAGACAAAACGACAATTGGAACAAGGTGGGTGTTTAGAAATAAGCTTGATGATAAAGGTGAAGTAGTTAGAAACAAGGCTAGGTTAGTCGCCAAAGGGTTCAGTCAAGTCGAAGGCTTAGATTACGACGAAACCTATACCCCAGTAGCTAGACTCGAATCCATTCGAATGTTGCTAGCTTATGCCGCACATCGAGGATTTAAGCTATTTCAAATGGATGTTAAGTCGGCATTCCTAAATGGATACATTAAAGAAGAAGTTTATGTTAGCCAATCCCCCGGATTCGAAAATCTAGATAAACCCGACCATGTTCTAAAACTTAAGAAAGCTCTCTATGGACTTAAACAAGCTCCTCGAGCTTGGTACGAGAGACTTTCAATCCATCTCAAGTCAAAAGGGTTTAACCAAGGCTTAGTTGACCCAACTCTCTTCGTAAAAACCTTAGGTAAAGAAATATTCATAGCTCAAATTTACGTAGACGATATAATTTTTGGAACCTCTAACTCAGCCTTACTAAACGAGTTCGTTTCACTCATGGAAAGTGAGTTTGAAATGAACTTAGTAGGCGAGTTAAGTTTCTTTTTAGGTCTACAAATTAAACAAACTAAGGATGGTATATACCTATATCAACAAAAATACACTAAGGAGTTAATTAAAAGATTTGGAATGCAAGACGCTAAGATAATAAACACCCCAATGGTGATTAATGTTAACATAGGAGAAGACCTAGAAAGTAAGTCCATTGACTTAAAGTACTATAGGAGCGCGATAGGAAGTCTCCTATACTTAACTGCGAGTCGACCCGACATCCTATTCGCAGTAAGTATGTGCGCCGGTTTCAAACTGTGCTAAGGAGTCTCACCTAACCCTAGTTAAGCGTATCCTTAGATATCTTAAGGGTACACTTAACGTTGGTATTTGGTACCCTAGATCTACGGAGTTCGAACTAATCGGCTACTCCGATTCGGATTATGCCGTAGTAAACTCGATAGAAAGAGCACGAGTGGTTGTTGTCAACTACTCTACCAAGTCTAGTGAGTTGGTGCGAGGAAGCAACATTGTGTTGCCTTATCTACCACCGAATATGTTGCGATGGGTGAGTGTGTAACTCAGCTTCTTTGGATGAAGCACACTCTCCGAGACTTTAGGTTGGACTTCACCAAAACTAAAATTTTTGTAGACAACATAAGTTCGATAAATCTAACTAAGAACCCTATATGCCATTCAAGAACAAAGCATATAGAGGTAAAACACCATTTCATTCGAGAACATGTAGCCAACGGCTCCCATACAACTTCGAATATGTTGACTCGAAGTCTAACCTAGCGGACATATTTTACTAAACCACTACCCGAAGCCGAATTTAGTCTCTTGAGACGAAAATTAGGCATGTGCGTAATAGAGTAGGTTTTGCAAATTATATTACTACTATTTCTTACTTTTTCATGAAACTAGCATAGGTCATACCTTAGATATCATGCACCTATAGATTTAAGGAGCCAATACATCTCACAACACATAGGACTAATGTGTTTGTGTACTTAGCCAGATGGGCGTGAGATGTTAGGACCTTACTCACGGTTCCAGATGTAGAGCTAGTGCATCGCTATGAACCATGGAGTATAATCATACATACTAACCGACTACCAGATGGTTGATCCTTCATATCAATCAAGCCAAATATGAGTAACATTTCATAGATGAGCTTATTTTCAATATACTATTTTAATAAAAATGTGGAACATGCTTGGACTTTAAATTTAGCAATTATTTTGATTTCCACACACCCCTTACTCTTTTCGATATACGGCAAAAGGGGGAGAAAAAGGCCAAAGTTAAGGGGTCAAATTTTTTCAAATTTTTTGATAACTTAACTCTTACTTCATGTTTAAACCAAAAGTTAACTTTAGGTTTTGAGAACTTATTTAACTTTTGACAAAAGGCCAAGTTAAGATAATTCTTAACTTATTTATGTCGTTAGTGTTTTACTTAAGGGGGAGAAAGGGCTTAACTAAAACATTTTACTAAAGCTAATTTTAAAACGTTTTACTAAAGCTAATTTTAAGTAATGTTAATTACTTAAAGCAACCCTCAAGGGGGAGGATTAAGGTCTTTCTTCAAAGACTCACCCTCGGTCAAGGGGGAGGTTTCCTCAAGGGGGAGTACTTGAAGAAAATCCTTACTACTCCAACTTAATCTTTATTTTTTTTTCTCTCATGCACATTATTATTCTTCATGCTTGCTTAACTTTGTATGTGGGTTTGCCATAAATCAAAAAGGGGGAGATTGTTGGTGCAGTGGGCACCTAAGTCGAACCTATGTTTTGATTATAGCAAACGATACAAAGTTAAGATTATATTGTTATCTCACGAGCTAAATCAAGTGTGCAGAAAAGTCTCAATGCTGGAGCTGAAGGCTAGCGACACCCGGAGGAAGCCGCGGTGGTCGGGCGACACTCGAGTTACTTCGGAGGGAGCCGAAGGAATCGAGTGGAAGGCCGGAAGCAAAAGCGACAAGTAAGTATCGAGGTAAGCTCATGTGTGCAAGCGTAAGTGAGGTCGTGTCCTTTGTACGGGACGCCCTAGGCGACGATCAACCCAAGACTTCCTATGGAAGGTCTATGTTGAGATCGGACGGCAAGTGGCCGTCGAATTCACTTGTATTTTGAGCTAAACTCCTTTTTAGTCAAAAATCGTGTTGCCGATTCAGCCAGTTCAACCGTGGCGATTCAGCCAGGCCGATTCAGCCGTGGCGATTCAGCAACCCGATTCAACCGGTGGTCAAAAATCAGCCTCGAGGAGTCAAGCTTTATCACCATTTTTCAAGGAGTTTTGTGCCCATTTGTGATTGGTTGAAGACCCATTCGTTGAGGGGCTTAAAGGCTATAAAGGAGGGCCAAACCTAGGGTTTTTCATCAATTCAAAAGCTTCTCCGACTCTCTCCGAGACATCCCTACCTGGCTGCCGAGACGACGACTAAAGCTTCAACCTCCAATCCTTGAAGTTGTCGGTATAATCTTTAATTTTGTATAAGTTGTCTTTATTTTCAAGCTTTAAATCATATCAAGGAGAGGGGGAGTGTCCCTCTACCTTGAATCTTTATTGAGTTTTTGTATTCGCTTAACTCCTATCTCTATCGAGAAGGAGTTCGTTTAATATTTGCCCTCCGTGCGTGGTCAAGGACCATTAGGGCCTTGGAGTAGTAGCCATAGGCTACGAACCAAGTAAAAACCCCTCGTGTTTTTATTTATTTATTGCTATCTTTCCGCTGCGTTTACTCGTGCCAATTCGAACGATTACGAAAAGTTTTTTCTTAGCGCTATTCACCCCCCCCTCTAGCGCTCAAATCGATCCAACACAACGAGCGTAATCCAAAGGATTTAAAACGAGCTTGAGAATCGGATTCTCAGACCGAGAGAAACTAGGTTTGGTTGGACCAAACATAAAGCGAGCATGAAATCATTTCAGTCGCAATGGAAGCGTGGATGGGCCGTGTCTTATGAAGACATAATGGATGAACCAAAATGGTTTGGTTCTAATCCAATGGAGGAGAATAAACCAAAGGGTTTGGTTTATTTTAAACGAATGAACCAAAAGTTGGTTCGTTTTAACTTAAAATAAACCATCATGGTTTGGTTTATTTTAACTTATCTTAATGGAGCGGGTTAACGGGCCTAATGGTTATGATCCAATAACCATTAAGAGAATTAGTTCTCTATAAAAGAGGGCTTAATGGATAATTAAGCCCTAATCCAAAACCCTAGCCTCAAGAGTTGCCGCCCACCCCTTGAAGGAGTTGCCGCCAACTCCATTGCCGCCGCCCATTGCTCCTCCAACCGGCATCCAGAAGGTTGCTTCCTTCCCCCTCGCCGACGTTGAGCTGCTGCCGGTTGGTGCTCCGGTGATCTTCCTTGGGTGTGGCGATAAGGTGAGCACTTGGCTTCCTTGTTTTGGCCGGCGCCTACTCCTCCACCAAGCTGTCCAGTTTTCTGGACAGCTTCTTCTCCTCTAGTCGGAGCATCGTTTGGACGACGGTTAGAGCTCCGATAGCGGCTAACTTACCGGGGATTCAATCTCCGGTAATCCTCTGAGGTGGAGGACGAAGGATTCGTCAATTGGTTGACGAATACCTCTCCGGAGAAGCGAGTTTTTGAGAACTCGTATTAGGATCCGAATTTGGATTCGGATCGTGATCATCTCTCGATCACGTCGTCTTCAACACGAGGCTAGTAACCCGTACGAAGACGAAGCTCGTGGCTTAGCAAAGTCATCCCGAGGAACTCGGCGTGGATACGGATAGAGACGATTCTAGCGAGGATCGTTCCGGTTGATGCCGTTCCCGCTACACGTCATACGAAAGGTATAACGTAGTTAAATTTCCTTTTATTGCAAATTTAAATTTACGGTTATGTCTACACTTGTTGTAATATGCATGCGTGTGTTGTGTGTGTTGTAATAAATGTAGATTTATTATTTTTATTGCTTCCGCTGTGTTCATATTTATGAAACGTGATCGAACATACACACGCCGCGGTGCCGGAAACCCAACAGATTTAAGGAGCCAATACATCTCACAACACATAGGACTAATGTGTTTGTGTACTTAGCCACGTAGATGGGCGTGAGATGTTAGGACCTTACTCCTGGTTCCAGATGTAGAGCTAGTGCATCGCTATGAACCACGGAGTATAATCATACCGACTCTGACCAGGACTGGTTGATCCTTCATATCAATCAAGCCAAATATGAGTCGAACATTTTATAGATGAACTTATTTTCAGTATATTATTTTTAAAAATAAAAATGTGGAACATGCTTGGACTTTAAATTTAACATTTATTTTGTTTTCCACACACCCCTTACTCTTTTCGATATACGGCAAAAGGGGGAGAAAAAGGAGAAAAAGGACAAAAGTTAAGGGGTCAAAAATTTTTTTTTTGATAACTTAACTCTTACTTCATAATTAAACCAAAAGTTAACTTTAAGTTTTGAAAACTTATTTAACTTTTAACAAAAGGCCAAGGTTAAGAAATCATTTTGTTTCTTAACTTAAAACTTATTTTAAACACTATGGCCAATATTAAGTAATTTGATTTTAATTCTTTTCTTAGTAGCACATATCAAGGGGAGAGTTAAAACCCTTTCTCAAGTACTCACCCTCGGTCAGGGAGGATTCCTCAAGGGGAGCACTTGAAAAAGAATTTTTATATACTCCTACTCATTCATGCATAATCTCATACTTATTTTTGTCTTAACTTTGTATGTGGGTTTGCCATAAATCAAAAAGGGGGAGATTGTTGGTGCAGTGGGCACCTAAGTCGAACCTAAGTTTTGATTATAGCAAACGATATAAAGTTAAGCTTATATTGTTATCTCACGAGCTAAATCAAGTGTGCAGAAAAGTCTCAATGCTGGAGCTGAAGGCTAGCGACACCCGGAGGAAGCCGCGGTGGTCGGGCGACACTCGAGTTACTTCGGAGGGAGCCGAAGGAATCAAGTGGAAGGCCGGAAGCAAAAGCAACACGTAAGTATCGAGGTAAGCTCGTGTGTGCGAGCGTAAGTGAGGTCGTATCCTCTTTACGGGGATGATCTTAGGCGACGATCCGACCCAAGACTTCCCATGGAAGGTCTATGTTAAGATCGGACGGCAAGTGGCCGTCGAATCCACTTATATTTTGAGCTAACTCTTTATTGTAGCCATCACCAACCGCCGTTCAAGCCAAGGTGGTCAAAAATCAGCCTCGAGGAGTCAAGCTTTATCACCATTTTTCAAGGAGTTTTGTGCCCATTTGTGATTGGTTGAAGACCCATTCGTTGAGGGGCTTAAAGGCTATAAAAGGAGGGCCAAACCTAGGGTTTCATCCTCAATTCTAAGTGCTCAAAAGCCTCCGTTACGCTGCAACTCTCCGACGACTCTACAACAACGAAGTGCTGCCAACAACCCTAGCTTAAAGCTTCTTTTGTTTAGTTGTTGGTATAATCTTAATTTGTTATTGCTTTCAATATTGCAATTCTTTTTAATCGAGGCTTTTCGTTGCATTTTACTTTAATAGAAGAGAGGGTTTGTCTCTCTATCTTTTTGCTTCGAAGGCTTTTGTAATCGTAAAACTCCTACCTCCAATGAGGAGGAGTGTTTTAGTGAATTGCCCTCCGTACACGGTCTAGGACTGTTAGGGCCTTGGAGTAGTAGCCGAAGGCTACGAACTAAGTAAAAAAACTATTTGTCTCATTTAGTTTTTATTTACATTTCCGCTGCGTTTAATTGTCTATCGAACGATTTAAAAGAAAAGTTTTTATCGCTATTCACCCCCCCTCTAGCGATCTGCTTCGATCTAACACAAACAAGTTGCTTACTGCCGGCCAACAAGGAGAAGGAAAAAGGATGGTTGTCGGCCAAGAGCTCCAAGGGAGGACCCTAAGCCTTGGTTGTACCGGCCAAGGAGAGGAGAAGAAGGTGGTTTTGACGCTGGCCAAGGGTTGGGAAGGCTGGTATGGGCGCCATCCACCAATGGAGAAGAAGAAGACAAGGAAAGAATTTCCTTATTTGGTGCCGCCAAGCTCCAAACCCTAATCCTAGCTTCTTGCAGCCAACTCCAAAGCAACCTTGCTTCTCAAATTCTATTCATGCCAACCCTAAGGCCTCCTTTTATAGAGTTTAGGGATAAGCCTTGTTTTAATCTCCACCATTGGTTCTAGGGATTTAATCTCAACCGTCGGATCTAGAGATTTAATCTCAACCGTCGGATCTAGAGATTTAATCTCTACCATTGGATCTAGAGTTTTGTTTCTATCCATTGGATCTAGGCTTCATGAGGTATTAATAGGATACAATAGGGACCATGAGGAGGAGTTGAATCTTGGCCACCCAATGGATCAAGTCCACATAAAGTCCGATCTGTTAATGATAATCCAATCCACTAAAGGATTATCATTGATCTACCTCACCAACCCCCATAAGTTAATATGGGCTCTATATATTATATGTACATTTTCTCCCCGTGTTTAAGATCTCGAATGTCCGTCGATTAATTAATTTACTGACTATTAATTAATCAATATCTAACTCCATGAGTAGTACCACTCAACCTTTTCATCATGCCGGACCAAGTCCACCTGCAGGGTTTACATGATGAACCTTATGAGCTACTCAAGGGGACATCATCATCCTAATATATAGGACACGGTTTCCTCCTATAATCAACGACACACCATATAAATAATATCATTTCCCAACTTACCGAGCCTATCGATTTAATATATAAATCTCGCCCATTGGTAAATCAAAGAAATGAATACTAAGTATATGTGCCCGTTATTATATCGGGATTAAGAGCATGTACAATATAATATCTAAGGTCCGATTCGATTATGTAGTCAGTAATAAATCGAATCACCTCTAAGTCGGTCCTGCTCAATACACACAATGTGTATTAGTGTGATTCTATGGTCAAGACAAACCAATACCAAATCACACTACAACCATACCAATGGTTTGTCCAAAGCCATCTCGGTTGTGAGCCTATACTTATACTTTACAAGGAGCCGATAACATGATCTCCCATGTGACATCACACACCATGTTATCTACAATGTAATGTATTAGACAATATGCATAACCACAAAAATATGCAAACAATGATCATGTGATTCTTATTTTAAAAATAAAGATGTTCATACAAAAGATAGACTTTTCAGTATACATCCCAACACCAGTATGGGTATTAGTAATTGGAAAGTCCAAGCATGGGTCTTGGCATTTGGAAAGTCCAATATGGAATTGGCAAGAGAAGTCCAATGGTGTGATATTGGCGGCCTAAAATCCAAGCGATAGTCTTGGTAGCATAAGTCTAATGTTTGGCGGTATAAAGTCCAAGCATGTGTCTTGGAAGCGTAATCCCAAATGTGCCTTGGCGGTACAGACCCAATTAGCATGACAATATCTGATGGAAGCACTTGAAGGCTAGCGTATGGATGAACAAGTCATGGATGACTTGGAGGGATCCGATAGACGTGAGGCTGATGGAGGTGGTTAAAAGGCTTAGGTCTAGACTAAGGGTGGTCTCGCAAGTATGAGAGGATCATACTTGGAGTAAATCTCATGGTTGAGGTTTATTAGTGGACTGGGTTATGGACCAGTCAATTGGTCAAGTGTTTTGACACTTGGTAGCCGAGTCGACTCTGAGTACTCCACTGGGATTATGACCATTTGACTGGTCGGGAGTCAACTAGAGATCGATTGCGACCGAGTGACCTTGGTAGTCGACTGCCAAATTTGGGCAGTCGACTGGCCGAGCAGTCGATTTCCATGGAGAGCAGTCGACTACTAGTTATGACCACAAGCACAGAAACTTCTGTAGTTGATTGGACAGTCAACTAACGGAGTAGCAGTCGACTGCTAGGGTTTGGTAGTCGATTGGTGAGCTATCCGTTGGAGTTTTCTAGTGTGGATTAAGTCATTGTGAGACAACGGGTATATGAGCAGTTGACTGTTGGGTATGGGCAGTCGACTGCTAGGTGAAAATCAACCCGAGTTACAGCTTTTTAAGGAGCTCGAAGAGGAGGATTTTAGTCATGGTTCTTGGGGCGATTTGAAGGAGAATTGCTACTACATTTCAGACCTTCAAGGGTAAACCAAAGTAATCAACAAGCAAGCAATCCAAAGTTCTTAGTGTAAAGTTTTCTTTTTTTGTATTTGTGCATTGCTTAGTTTACTTGTTGTATTTCTTTGTATTACTTTTGCAATCATTTGTACAAGGTTTCTCTACCTCCGGATTGTTCCGAGAAGGAGTGTATCAGTGGTGGTTTGCATTACTAAAGCTCATTTGAGCTCGACCCGTGGAGTAGGAACCCTAAGGTTCCAAACCATGTTATATCGCCTTGTCGTTTGTGTTTATGGGCTTGTTGTGTTTTGTTTTTACTATTATATATATTCCGTTGTGCATAACAAGTTTTGTAGATGAACATGATGAATTCCATCGAGCAACGTGAAAGTACTATTCACCCCCTCTAGTGACGTATAATTCCTCTATAATTGGTATCAGAGCGAGATCACTCTTCAAGGCTTAACAACTAAGGGAGCACGCTAGAGGTGGAGAAGATAGAAAATGGTGGTTGAAGAAAGATTGGGTGATGACATCAATGTGCCTCTTCCATATGAACTCTATGGAGCCAAGGAATTTGTGCATTGGGCGGTAAGAATGAAATATTTTCTTATGTGCGATTATGATAATTGAATTAGTGTGATAGTAGAGTTCGAGACTCCAAAGGAGGAGAATGGAAAGATACTCAAGAAGAAGAAGTGGAACAAAGATCAACTCCGATACTTCAACATAAACACTAAGGTAATGGGTATATTAGTTAGTGTAATTTCTAATGATATATTATGTAGATTAGGAGATTATAAGGATGCTAAGGAGCTTTGGAGCAAGCTAGCTAAGCTCCATGAAGAACCCTCGACGACCCAAGAAATAGAGGAACCCAAGGAACAAGAATGCTCATCGGCTCATTTGGAGAAGAAGACTGAAGAAGCAAGCTCATCTTCACAAGAAAGTGAAGATTTGGAAGTTGAGAGATGCTCAACATCTGGATTGGTAGAAGTGGAAGAATTGAAGGAAGCCTCCACCTCTTGGATTGAGGGGAAGGAGAGAATTTCCACACCGGAGCAAACTCAAGAAGAAGCTTCAACATCAGGAAGAGATGAAGAACAAACTCAAAATTCAAGTCTAGGTAACTCAAACATTATAATTAAAGATAGAAATCACATAATATGTAGTGTAGGGAAGCCAGACATTATAAGAGTAAGTGCTCAAAAAGAATCAAGAAGGCTCAACCGGTGCCAAAAGTCAAGGAAGTCAGTGCCTAAAGTCAAAAGAGCAAGGAGCACGTGGTGTGCTTCAAATGCCATCAAAAGGGGTACTATAAAAGCCAATGCCCTAAGGGAAGACAAGCTAGCAAGGGCAATGGAGGAGCATCACATGTAGGGGGAGCTTCTAAAGCAAATCCTAACGTATATTTTAGTAATGCACCTTCAAATTTTAATATTAAAAAGTATATTTTTAATTCACTTGCAATTGTGTATAATCATAAAGAGCATGCTAGAAATAATAGATTTTATTGCTTATGTGTTAAATCTTGTGATATTGGGGTTAAGGATAAATCTAGAACAAATACCTCTAGAACAATTCTACCTAAGAAAGCAATTAGAAAGGTAGAAAACCATTTAGACATTAATCCTAAGAAGGGTAGGCATATGCCTAAGAGAAAGAACTATGTCCAAAGAATTGATGAAAGATAAAAAATTGGACAATTAGAATTAGAGAACTAAGCCTTGAAGTCAAGGCTTGAGAAATTAGAAAAGACCCTTAGGAAGATGCAAAATCCAATTCAAGGGTCAAATGATCAAAAATCAAGGTCTAGGAGGCAAGAACTATCTAGGGGCAAGAAATGTTTGGGTCACAAACCTAAGCCCAAGAAGACCTACTATAGTGTTCCATTCGATTATGGAACCATTTCTAGGTCTAGGAAAACCAAGGTTACTAGGAAAGTTATCCCTAAGGTTAACCATGGTAGATGCCTAGTGGCTAAGGTTTCTATGAAATCTAGGAAAGTCACTAAGAAGGTCACAAGGGGAGTTACCCCTAGAGTTGACTTAGGCAATACCCAATTGACCAAGGTTACCAAGCCAAAAAGGGTCATTAGTGAATCAACCCATGTATGGTTTGGTTTTGATGTGTGTGGCAAAGGGTTTAAGTTAGGATTGTTATGAATTTGATATGTATGTTTAAGTTGTGCAGGACTTAGTAAATCACACATGAGTTAGCTTGATGAAAGCATTGGTGAGTTCACTATCTCATGGCTCGGGTCCTTGAGTCGGTGAAGGATGATATTGCGGAAGTCGTGCGCTTGGAGCATCCGAAGGACTGTCGGACAAGGAGTATTGGAGTTAAGCTAAAGGAAGTAGACTTCAGGGTGAGACACAAAGGATGACATTGCAGAAGCTGTGTGCTTGGTGCATCCGAGAGACGCGACCGAACAAAAAGAACTTCGGTGAGGGACTCTAAGGGAGATGAGAGAATTAGCGATTGTAACGATAGATCATAGGTGAACTTGGCCGAATGGCTAAGTGTCGGATGCTCAAATTTATGTTTGAGGTTTTACCCGATGTTTGGATAAGTCGGATGCTCAAACATGAGTTTGAGGTTTCTACCTGACGATTCGAAGTGTTGGATGCTCAAACATATGGTTTGAGGTTTACTTGACCATCAGAGGCTCAAACAAGTATTTTGTTTGAGGTTTACCTAACACCAGTCGACTGATATAGATATTAGTTGACTGCTCTGGGTCGATGACACTCGACTGGTGCTCAACCAGTGTTCGACTGATGGCTTTCTAGCCCAGTAGTCAACTACTAGGGCTTGGCAATCGACTGTTGCACTATCAGTCGACTGCCAAGGGACGATAGTCGACTGTTGAAGGTGGTCACGAGCACAGAAGGTTTGAAAGTCGATTGATCACCTAGATCACTCGACTGATGACTCTATCAGTCGACTAATTAGGGAGCCATTGGCTTGATGCCAACGTGGATGAAGTCGTTGTGAGGCAACGACTATAGCAGCAGTCGACTGATGGCTGCATCAATCGACTGCTTGCTGCCTAATGGGAAGAATGACCTCTTCCCTATAAGAAGAGTCCTAGGGTGCTCTTGAGAGGCTAATGTTTAACTCCTAAACTTCTCCCAAGTGCCCAACACGTTTTAACACTCCTCTTCTTGTGTTTATTTCAATCTTATTGTAAGAGGGAGTGATTTGTGTAAGAAGATTTACCTCCACCTTGAAGGAGAGACTAGTGGATTGTTGAGGGAGTGATTCGTCGAACGAATCATCCGTGGATTTGTGGCAAGGGCCATGAACCACGTTACACAATCTTGTTAGCGTTTGTTTTCTTTGCTTATCTTGTATTTGCTTAATTGTCGTTATTGTTAGTATTTCCGCTGTGCTAACTTCGATTGTAGACTATTAAGACATGAGAGAATTCCATCGTACACATCGAGAGCTGTTCACCCTGCTCTAGCTGGGCCATGATCCTTCAACAAGTGGTATCAAAGCCAAGGTTGTTTGTCACCGGACTCACCGCTGCAAGAAGCACAACAAAAATGGCCACCTCCAACATCCATCCGCCTAAATTCCAAGGGGTTTCGCTTGGTGGAAAAAGCGAATAGAGGTATTTTTCGAGACCGATTTTGAAATTATGCTCATCATGGAAAATGGTTTCGAGATACCTAGGGATGAAGAAGGAAGGATAATAGAAATATCGAGGTGAACTAAGAAGCAAAGAGAGGAGCACTTGGTAAATTCAAAAGCAAAACACCATCTCTACAATGTGCTACCTCAATAAGAGATCAACCAGATTGGAGAGTTCACGAGTGCCAAAGAAATGTGGGAGAAGCTAGTCGAGCTTCATGAAGCCACTTCCGAAGCAAAACTCACAAGAAGGGACCTCCTCCGATCTCAATTAAATAACATCAAGCTTGAAAAAGGGGAGAAAGTATTATCACTACACTCTAGGTTTAAAGAAATAATTAATGAATTTTCTAGTGTAGGTGAAAAGCTCTCCAACCGGGACATGATCATTAAGGCGATAGATGCATTCCCTCGGTCATTCAAATGGAGTTCTATGGTGGATTCATTCTACATCTCCAAGAATCTAGAGGTAAGTACTCTAGAAGAATTTTTCTCCACTATGGAATTACATGAAACTAGGCTTGAAGGTATAGTAGAAGATCCAATCAAGCCATCAAGGGGATTAGCACTAGTAGTCAACAAGGGAAGAAGAAGAAGGAGACTCCACCTTCCTCATCGGATGAAGAATCCTCCTCATCAATGAATAGTAATGAGGAAGCATATATGGTAAGAAAGGTGAGATGTGCTTTAAAGAATTTTAAATTTAACAAGTCTCATGATAGGAGAAGGTTGAGAAGAAAAATCATATGCTACAATTGTCAATGAGAGGGACACACGATAGATGATTGCCCTCTCTTGAACAAAATCAAGGAAGAAATGAGAAAGAAAGAAGACAAGAAGAAGGGAAGCAAGAAGAAGGATGAAGAAAAGAAATCCAAGGAAAAAGGAAAGGGGAAGATGCAAAGCTTGAAGGTCACATGGGATGATCCATCCTCATCGGAGGAAGAAGAAGCATTCACAATCCTTGCACTTATGGCGATAGAAGACTTGAACTCCACCTCATCCGAGCAAGAAGGAAGCACAAGTGAGGAGGAGAGCTCAAGTGTAGGGGGAGCATCTACCTCATCGGAATCGGAAGAAGGAGATTGGGTAAGTAAGGTAACGAATCTCCCTCCCAAAAAGATTGTTTCAATGATTTCAAGTCTTACTAGAGATTTATTTAGGAGTAAGAAAAAGAATAAATGCATGCGTGATGATATTAGGAAATTAGAAGAAAAACTTAAAAAAGCATGCTTACATGTTAATGATATCTTTTCTAGTGTTAATGATGCATGCTTAGTAGAAGAGAATAGGAGCTTAAGGGAAAAGGTTGATTTTCTAACTAAGGTCTTAGAAAAATTCACAATTGGCTCCAACACTTTGAACATGATAATTGGGAGCCAAAGGGCTAGCTTTAACAAGAAGGGCTTAGGTTATAAGGGATCTAAAAATGAAAAAGTCTACCATTGTCTAATTGCTAGGGGATAATCCAAAACAACAATGGTAGCTAGGAAATGGATCCCAAAGGAGTACTTGGTGAACCCCATTGGAAAGAATTTATATTGGGTTCCCAAGTCAATCCTCAAGGGTTAGAGAAACCTAAGATAGTCAACCATATTGGACTTATTTTATATCATGTTAAATGGTTGACTTATGTTGAAGTTGGGGAGTATTTAAGTTATTATGAGCATGGTGGATAATTTGGATATAATGTTTAAATCATGATTTGTACTTGATTTTATACTTGATGAATGATCATGATTTATGAATTGAATGTTATACTCGTATTATGATTATAATATGTAAATTAAATGATAATATTTGTGTTATGATCATGATGGGTATTTTTGAATGATATATACTTGACCTTGGATAGAATTGCATGAAATTGATGGTTAAGTATAATACCTTAGGAACGTCTCACATTCACCATAAGGATAACTTGATTGATAATATAGCAATCGGTAAGATGTTAGGATGATACAAATGACTCACTTACTTATGACATTTTTGATGGGTCATTAGGTGTATCATAACATAGAGCAATCATAGACCAACTATGGAGAAATTAAATGTTTAATCAATGGACATATTGCCCATAGATCATAGTGTTAGTGCCTATAAGATTCATATATCTCCACAATGGTATAAGATTGTCCACTTTAGGCCTAAGTCCTCATGGTTTTATTTTTGGGCTTTACCCAAAAGGTCTCTGTTGGGGATCCTTGGAACGCTAGAGGGGGGGGGGTGAATAGCGTTGATTCGTTGAGTGATAAAATTTGATCGTGCTCGTCTACAAACTTCATTAGCGCACAACAAAATAATAATGAAGCAATAACGAAATAGACAAACACGTAAACACAAGTATTTAATGTGGTTCGGAACCAAACGGTTCATACTCCACGGATCGAGCTCTAAAGAGCTCTAGTGATGCACACGCAACCACTAAACAATAATAACTCATTCTCGGAACAATCCGGAGGCGGAGAAACCTCTTACAACAGTAATACAATAAAAATACAAGCAACTACACTAAAATGCAAGTAAAGAAAACTTTACACCGAGCTTTTGAATGCTTGCTTGCTAGGTTGATCGAGTAGCACTTGGAGACCCTGAATTGCAGCAGCAACTCACCCCAAAACATCTCAAAGAACCTTGGTGAAATCCTCCTCCAAGAGCTCCATTTAAAGCTTCTGCCTGGGCTGGAAATCGCCAATCAGTCGACTGCTCGGGACCATCAGTCGACTGATGCCACTTTTATCGTGAGACAACGGTTAGATCCACGCTGGAAAAATCCAACGGATCCATCATCAGTCGACTGATCATGACCATCAATCGACTGATAGAGACTCCACTCGACTGCTAACCCCAACAGTCGAGTCAGACTCCATTATGTGCCCGAAAAACCAAGCACCAGTCGACTGATCACACGATTAGTCGACTGCTCACCCAATCAGTCGACTGCCCACCTCAGGCAGTCGACTGTTGGGCTAATTCTCGCAGTCAAATCCTAGTTGACTCATGCCAGTCGACTGCCACATGACACCGGTCGACTGATACACCTCAAACATGAGGTTTTAACCTCAAACATGAGGTTTAACCCAAGTATGGTGCCCCCATACTTACTAGACCACCCGTAGCCTAGACCTAAGCCTTCTAGCCATTTTCGTCAGCCTCTCGCCTCTCGGATCCCTCCAAGTCATCCATGACTTATTCATCCATTGCGCTAGCCTTCAGGTGCTTCCATCGGCTATGTCATGCTAACGGTGTCTACACCGCCAAGGCACATTGGACTTACGCTGCCAAGAATCCGCTTGGACTTTATGCCGCCAACCATTGGACTTATGCTGCCAAGACTCCCGCTTGGACTTTACGCCGCCAATATCAAAACCCCTTAGACTTCTCAAATACCAAGACTCCAGCTTGGACTTTCCCTTGTCAAACCATGTTGAACTTTAAATGCCAAGTGCTCAAGACTTGGACTTTACCTTGCCAAGACCCATGCTTGGACTTTCCAATAATCACATGGTCAACCCTAGTCAACCATCAAAGTCTCCCTCGAGTCAAACTCGAGTCCGATCAATCATGACCCGGGTCGATTGTTCCAACAATCTCCCCAAAATATTATTAGACATCAATGTCAACTCTCTATGTCAAACATCAAAACATCACTCGAGTCAAACTCGAGTCTAGTCAATCGTGACCTGGGCCGATTGCACTAATAGCCTCTTCCCAATGGAGATATCTTTTCATCTTATAAGCACATGATCTTTTCCATGTCTTACCAATGTGGGACTTTGATTGTATTTCCAATACTCCAACAATCTCCCCCTCAAATGAAGGACCACATTGACCTCCCCTCAAGTATATTCGTCCTCGATGGACATCCTCTGCTTGATGTCCGATCCTCAATCTACCAAGACTTCCTGCCAACTGTCTGGTCCTCCTGATCTAGTTGGACTTCCTGCCAGTTTTTCGATTCTCCAGACCCAACTGAACTTCCTGCCTAGTGTCTGGTTCTCTTGATACAGACATGGGAGCTCAACTTTCTTCGTTCGAGGTTCATGGCTTGACATGGACCATGACTCTGATACCAATTGTTAGTGCCTATAAGATTCACATATCTCCACAATGGTATGATATTGTCCACTTTAGGCCTAAGCCCTCATGGTTTTTTTTGGGCTCTATCCAAAAGGCCTCATCCCAATGGAGATATCTTTTCATCTTATAAGCACATAATCTTTTCCATGTCTTACCAATATGGGACTTTGAATGTATTCCCACTCCAACACATAGTTGGATATTTTAAATGATTTAAACCATTTCATATTTTGAAAACTAAGGTGACGTTTGGTTGGAGGATTTGGAATGAGGGAATGGGAATGAGAATAATATATGGTGTTTGGTTAATGGGTTTGAGATTGAGATTTTGGAATGATTCCCAAATATTTGGGAATCAACGGAACCCGACCTAAATGGTGGGTTTGAGAATGATTCCCAAATAAATGATCGTTGTTGGTTGACGATTGACGATCGGCGGCTGATGATCAACACCGATGAGTGGCGGATGATGGGCGGTGGGCAACAGTCGACGACCAACGACCAACGACCGACGACCGACGGTCGGAGAGCGATCGATGATCGACGATCGTTGGTGATGAGCGATCAACGACCGCCACCTGGCGATCGACACCGGCGACCATCGGCGGTCAGTGACCGGCGACCATCGGTTAGCGATCGGCGACCGTCGACGACGGTCGGCAATCATTGGCGACCATCGACGATCGGGGACGATCGGCGACCGTTGGCGACCATTGATGGTCGGCGACCGGTGACCACCGACGCCTGGCGATCAACGACGCTGGCGACCGTTGGTGACCGTCGACGACGGTCGGCGACTGCAGGCAACCATCGGCGACCGACGACCATCGGTGATGACCGACGATCGTCGACGACGGTCGAGGATCGACGATCGTTGGCGATTGTCGACGGCCGGTGGAGACCGTCGGTGCCCCCGATTGTCGGTGACCACGGGCGACCGGGGATCACAGACGACCAGTGATCGCCGACGATCGGCGATCGCCGACGATCAGTGATAGTCGACAATGACCGATGACCGCTGGTGACCATCGGCGATCGGCGACCGTCGGTGATGACCGACGACTGTCGATGACCGTCGACGACGATCGGGGACTGACGATCGTCGGCGATTATCGACGGCCGACGGCGACCGTCGGTGCCCCCGACGACCCGACAATAACATCTACGTCGTCTCCGCTTTCATTCCCAACTTATAAACTAAACAATGTTATTGGAATGGCTAAACCCATTTCCATTCCACCCTACTATCAAACTCATTCCCATTCCTATTTCCACATTCAAACCAAACGCCATCTCAGAGTTCATGCTTTGAAAAGTTTCTAAAGCAAAACTAGCTTTCATGTTGATACATCTTTAGACAATTTTGAAACTTTTGAGATTGTCTTATTTTCAAAATTCGAATGAATTTTCAAGAAAAATTATTTTTCATTGATAAAGGGGCTTATCAAAAATATGTTCCCCAAATTTCATGATTTTTTCAAATTTTCTATAATTTTTAATGTATTTCTGAAATCGGGTTCCAAAATCAGAAAAGGCTGAAATATTGGTGCCAGTCGACTGACATTCTGACGCAGTTGACTGATAGAACTGTGCACAACCTGTTTTGGGTATTTTTAGCATGTTTTGGTATTTTTCTTCTATTAGACTTTGATACCTCGTTATATAACATGTGTGTAAT
Organism: Wurfbainia villosa; assembly: GCA_025175895.1. Taxonomy (NCBI): domain Eukaryota; kingdom Viridiplantae; phylum Streptophyta; class Magnoliopsida; order Zingiberales; family Zingiberaceae; genus Wurfbainia; species Wurfbainia villosa. Next base: position 17,559,932 of record CM046004.1, on the reverse strand, counting down.
ATTTTTTATGATGTCAAAGGGGGAGAAATGATTGAGTTTAAGTTAAATCATGCTAGGGGGAGAATTAGTATGTGTTAAGGGGGAGTTGCATGTATTAAGGGGGAGTGTTTTGATACTCATATTATGTTTACATGTTTTCCTGCCTTATGTATTTTGTTAATATTTTACCAAACTTAAACGGATTGTCACACATCAAAAAGGGGGAGATTGTTAGGGGAATCAACCCATGTATAGTTTGGTTTTGATATGTGTGGCAAAGGGTTTAAGTTAGGATTGTTATGGATTTGAGATTTTACCCGACACCAATCGACTGATATAGATATCAGTCGACTACTCTGGGTCAATAACACTCGACTGGTGCTCAACCGGTATTTGACTGATGGCTTTCTGGCCTAGTAGTCAACTGCTAAGATTTGACAGTCAACTGCTGCACTATCAATCGACTGCCAAGGGATGGCAGTCGACTGCTAAAGGTGGTCGCGGGCACAGAAGATTTGAAAGTCGACTGATCTCCTGGATCACTCGACTGATGAGTATGATCAATCGACTGATTAGGGAGTCGTTGGCTGGATGCCAATGTGGATGAAGTCATTGTGAGGCAATGACTCTGACCTTGATCGTGATGGTCATTTGCATTTGTCATTGCTCAGAAGAATGACATCTTCCCTATAAGAAGAGGCCATGGGTGCTCTTGGGAGGCTAATGTTTAACTCCTAAACTTCTCCCAAGTGTCCAACACATTTTAACACTCCTCTTCTTGTGTTTATTTCAATCTTATTGTAAGAGGGAGTGATTTGTGTAAGAAGGTTTACCTCTACCTTGAAGGAGAGACTAATGGATTGTTGAGGGAGTAATTCGCCGAACGAATCATCCGTGAATTAGAGGCAAAGGCCGTGAACCACATTACACAATCTTGTTAGCGTTTGTTTTCTTTGCTTATCTTGTATTTGCTTAATTGTCTTTATTGTTAGTATTTCCGCTGCGCTAACTTCAATTGTAGACCATTAAGATGCGAGATAATTTCATCGTACACATCGAGGGCTATTCATCTCCCTCTAGCCAGGCCATGATCCTCCAACAATTAGGAAGGTATCAAGGGAGGTCATCCCTAGTGAATACCTTGTAAACTCAAGGAGCTCCAATAGGTATTGGATGAAGGGGAAATGATGTGTTTCCCACTTCTCCTCAGTCGCTTGTGCATGGAGATCCTATCCTCATCCCCGGATTAAAATTTTATCAATTAAAACTAATCCGGACAGAGATGGATTACCCAAGCAACCGATTCATCATCATGCTTCTCGATTTGAGTGGTCGCTTGAACAAACTTGTTGTTCAAGCAACCTAACTCTTTTCCTCGATTAGCCGTGGAATAGATGATGTACGGATCACCGGTTTTTGTGTTTATCATCGGGGTCCATGTCAACTAACCACATATAAATACAAAAGAACTAGAATCAATATTAAACAAGATTATACCTCTTGTTTTACCTCTTGATCTTCTATTGTATTCCTATCCTCTTCTTGGATGTCATGTAGGCGACGATCTTCCAAGAATCAAAGCCTTTTAGACCACATATCTTCCCTTTCTTGCTCGCTATGAACAAGGGAAGAAAACTCTCCCTTCTTCTCCTTGCTTGCACTGACCACCAAGCACTCTCTTCTCCTTGCTTGTGCCGACCACCACAACTCCAAGAGTTGGTGTCCGCCGGCCCTAGGAGAGGAAGGGAGTCTTGTTGCCACCGACCCTAGGAGAGGGAGAGGAAGCGCCAGCTATAGGAGATGGAGAGGATGAAGGTGGCGCCGCCCAAGGAGATGCAAGAACCAAACCCTAGCACAACTTGTTGCCGCCGACCCTAGGAAGCAAAACCAAAAAACTTCTTGCCGCCTAAAAATCTCCAATGCCAACTCCAAAACTTCTTTAAACTGTCCTTAAATCTAGGCTTCATGACGTATTTATAATAGGCTACAATAGGGACCATGAGGAGGAGTTGGATCTTGGCCACCCAATGGATGCGAACCACATAAAATCCATCCATTAATGATGATCCATTCCACTAGAGGATCATCATTGATCTATCTCACCAACTCCCATAAATAAATATGGGCTTCATATATTATTTGTACAAAATATCTCTCCATGTTTAAGATATCGAATATCCATTAATTAATTAAATTACTGACAATTTAATTAATTAATATCTAACTCCATGAGTAGTACCACTCATCCTTATTATCATGTTGGACCAAGTCCACCTGCAGAATTTACATGATGAACTTTATGAGCTCCTCAAGGGGACATCATCATCCTAGTATATAGGACACGATTTCCTCCTATAATCAATGACACACCATGTAAATAATATTATTTCCTAACTTACCAGGTCTATCGATTTAACACATAAATCTCGCCTATTGGTAAATCAAAAAAATAAATACTAAGTACATGTGTCCGTTATTATATCGGGATTAAGAGCATATACACCATAATATCTGAGGTCTGATTCAATTATATAGTCAGTATAAATTGAATCACCTTTGAATCGGTCCTGCTCAATACACACAAAGTGTACTAGTATAATTCTATGGTAAAGATAAACCAATACCAAATTACACTACAACCATATCAATGGTTTGTCCAAAACCATCTTGGTTGTGAGCCTCTACTTATACTCTACAAAGAACTGATAACATGATCTTCTGTGCGACACCACACACCATGTTATCTACAATGTAAAGTATTAGACAATATATATAAATATAAAATGCAAACAATGATCATGTGATTTTTATTTCAAAATGAAGATGTTCATACAAAGGCTAGGCTTTCAGTATACTTCCCAACAATCTCCCACTTATACTAAAAGACTATGCTGCCATCAAACTGCCATACATCTGATTCCCATTCCCTCCACATGCCTATCAAAAGCTCTCGCTCAAAGGGCCTTAGTGAAAGGATCTGCTAGGTTATCCTCTGATGCAATCTTGGCGACAACAACTTCTCCTCGCTTTACGATATCTCGTATCAGGTGGTACTTGCGCTCTGTGTTTACTTGCCTTATGGGCTCGTGGTTCCTTCGAGTTTGCAACTTCACCACTGTTATCACAATAAATTGTGATAGTTCTGGGCAAACTAGGAATCACATCTAAGTCCATCAAGAAGTTCTTGAGCCATACAACTTCTTTGGCTGCCTCAAAGGTTGTCACATACTCGGCTTCCATGGTAGAGTCCGCCATGCATTTCTACTTGACACTCCTCTATATAATGACACCACCTCCCAAAGTAAACACAAAACCCGAGGTAGATTTACTGTTATCCCTATCTAATTAGAAGTCAGAAACTGTGTAACCCACAGGGAGTAATTGATCTGCCTGGTATATCAGCATATAATCTCTAGTCCTTCTCAGGTACTTCAATATATGCTTTACCGTAGTCTAATATCTCTGTCCTGGATTACTCTGATATCTGCTAACCATTCCCATGACAAAGCAGATATCCGACCTCATATATAACATAGCATACATGAGGCTTCCTACCACCGAAGCATAAGGAACCGCCTTCATCTCCTCTATCTCCTTTGATGTTCTAGGACATATCTCTTTAGATAAAGGTACTCCATGCCAAAAAGGTAGAAAATCTTTCTTGGAGTTCTGCATGCTAAAACGAGCTAAAATAGTGTCTATGTATGAAGCTTTAGATAAACACAACATCCTTTTCTTGTGATCCCTTATAACTTTGATCCCAAGGATGTGTCCTACTTCTCCCAAGTCCTTCATATCAAATTGTTTGGAGAACAATACCCTCACATCTGATAACATTTTGACATTGTTGCCAATGAGAAAAATGTCATCTACGTATAGTACAATAACTACCACTACGTTTCCGTCACATCTCTTGTATACACAAGACTCATCCGGACTTTGAATAACTCCATATGACTAGATTACCTCATCAAAGCGGATGTTACAAGATCTCGAAGCTTGCTTCAATCCATAAATGGACCGATTAAGCTTGCACATAAGATGCTCTTTGCCCTTTGCAATAAATCCCTCTGGTTGCTCCATATAGGTGTTTTATTCAAGACTTCCATTAAGGAAAGTTATCTTGACATCCATCTGCCAAACCTCATAATCCATATAAGCTACAATAGACAAGATAATCCGGATAGACTTAAGCATGGCTACTGGCGAAAAGGTCTCCTCATAATCGATACCCTCTTTCTGAGTGTACCCTTTTGCAACAAGTCTTTCTTTGAAGGTCTCTACCTTCCCATTTGATCCTCTCTTTCTTTTGTAGATCCACTTGCATCCAATGGTTTTTACACCATTGGGTGGTTCTACTAGCTCCCAGACCTGATTTGAATCCATAGATTCTATTTCAGAATTCATCATCCTTTGCCAAGATACCGCATCTTTATCTTGGAGTCCTCATCATATGTCCAGGGATCAGGTTCATGTTCGCCAGGGACCAAATCAGAAGATTCTCCCAAGAACATAAATCTATCAGGTTGTCTAGCAACCCTCCCACTACGATGAGGTTTTACTTGTGTATCCTTTGTGACACGCGGTGCAGTCACTTGTAGTATGTCCTTTTGTACCATTGGTACTGAAGAAGTGACTTCCCCTCTTAATTCCTCTAGAACAATCTTGCTCATTGGCTTGTGGTTCATCGCATAGTCTTCCTCTAAAAATCGAGCATTCGTGCTAACGATCACCCTCTGATCTCTAGGACTATAGAACAAACCACCTTTCATTCCTCTAGGATAGTTTACGAACAAGCACACTTTTGTACAAGATTCTAACTTACCAGCAACTCCCTTCAGCACGTGTGCTGGACTTCCCCAAATTCGAATATGTCTCATACTAGGCTTTCGCCCAGTCCACAATTCTGTGGGAGTAGAAGGTACTGATTTAGATGGTACCAAGTTCAGAATATACACTGTCGTATCTAGAGCATACCCCAAGAACGAATCTGGTAACTCAGAATAACTCATCATCGATCTAACCATCTCCATAAGAGTCTTGTTCATTCACTCCGCCACACCATTCTGTTGGGGTGTACCAGGTGTAGATAGTTGAGATTGAATCCTAGCCTCTAATAAGTAACTCCTAAACTCTCCCAAGAGGTACTCACCACCACGATCAGATCGTAGTGTCTTGATACTTTTACCTTGACTTTTCTCTACATCAGCCTTGAATTCTTTGAACCTGTCAAAGCATTTAGACTTGCGGTGCATCAAGTAAATGTATCAATATCTTGAATAATCGTCTATAAAAAAAGATGAAATATTCAAAACCATCTCTAGCCTGGATAGACATAGGACCACACAAATCAGAATGAACCAATTCCAACACATCTTTGGCTTTATACCCCTTGGCCTTAAAAGACCTCTTGGTCATTTTACCTTTCAAGCAAGATTTGTAGGTTGGGAAATCTTCCACCACTAATGAACCCAAAGGTCTATCAACTATCAACCTTTGAATTCTACTCAGGTTAATATGACCTAATCTTAGATGCCAAAGATATGTTTGGTTCATTTTCGAAGGTTCTTTTCTCTTATTAGATTTAGAAGATGAGTTATTTATTTCTATTTGCATCGTGAGAGCTTTTGGTTCAAGAGTGTATAAATTTCCTACCAATGCACCAGAATAGATAATCTCCCTATTCTTTTTTATAACAACTCTGTCATTAAAAGAAGTAGAATATCCATTTAAAAACAATTTAGAAACTGAAATTAAATTCTTTCTAAATGTAGGTACATAAAGGCAATTTCTCATAACCAAAGTTTTATTCCTATCAAAAGATAAATAAACATCTCCCACTATAATAGCCATCACCTTCGTAGCATTGCCCATGTAGATGGTAATCTCTCCCTCAGCTAGTCATCTGGTTTCCTGGAACCCCTGCAAAGTATTGCAGATATGATCAGTGGCTCCCGTATCTACACACTAGGTTCCGGTAGATAACACTGCTAAACATGTTTCAACGACTAAACTAAAAGATATACCTTTGTTCTGTTTCTGGTTAGGGCAGTCCGTCTTTCAATGTCCAATTTGCTTACAAGTGAAGCACTTGCCTTTCGGCTTCTTCACTCCTGCCTGAGGTCCTGCCTTCATCTTTGCTACACCTTGTTTCTTCTTCTTCTTGCCTTTCGGCTTAGAAGTAGAAACATTTTGAGCAACTATAATCTGAGCACTCTGACGAAAAAGCCCCTCTGTCGCCTGGAGTTCTGTCAGAAGCTCCACCAATGAATACAACCTTTTATTCATGTTGTAGTTCAAAACTTCTAGATAGAGATTGGAGAATTATATTGATCTGGGTTTCCCCATCAATCTCCACTCCAAGGACTTCCAGCTCATTCAAATGAGCCATTATCTTGAGAAGATGATCTCTCATGGGTGTTCCCTCAATCATGGTGGTCGTCATCAAGTTCCTCATAGCTTCCTGCATAGCAACCCGATTCTGGTGTCCGAAAAGTTCCTTGAGATTGAGCATCATGTCATAGGCAGTATTCATGGCCTGATGCTGATGTTGCAATACATTTGACATATAAGCCAAAATATAACACCGTGCCATCTCATCAGCCTTGATCCACTTCCTATAACTCTCTTTCTTTTTTTCACCAGAATCATCCGTAGGCTTAGGAGGACACTCTTCGAAGAGTACATATTTTTACTTCTCAGCAGTCAAGACAATGTCCAGATTTCATTTCCAATCAACATAGTTAGGTCCAATAAGTTTATTTTCTTTTAGAATCACAACAAGTGGGTAGAAAGTCATTTTGAAAAACCTAAGAATCACAGTGATCAAAACATTAGATTTCAAAATTTATTGATTCCTCAAACAATAAAATTTTAAAATCAACCAATGCCTCAAAACCCCGAGAATATCGTATGCCATGATAATGTGGACGTATATGAATTCTACATTTATAAGAGGAGATTTTACCCATTAATTTTATTATCCGGTCACCTTACTTTTTGATAAATAAAATTAATAGTTGGTTCCTCTTCGGCCCTACATATAAAAGCAATGACTCCGATGGGGAGGATACTTTTATTTGCATCTAAGTGTTTACCATTACCCGATACTAAGGTAATTATCTCGGATTATGTACCTTCCGATAGAGAAGTACACACACTCCTAAATAATTCTCTATAACCATATTTAACCTAGTGATCCACAAAACAAACTCATTCGATATGGAGGAAGGCACTCAGATCCAACGCGCAAGTTTATTTGCATCACATGTTAAATTGTAATGGAGGCCGCGAGAATTAAAAAAATATCCCTCTCCCACTTAGTAATTTAAAATTGAGGAATTTTCACACAACATGTATATCAAACAATAAGCAATAAATATGAAAAAACTTTCCAACTATTATGACTTTTGTTTTCCAATATGCTTCCCGTCATGTCGCCACCTCGTCCGCTTCTCCCTTTACCATGCACAAGCCACAAGGAGATCCGAGCCGAGATAAACCATTTTAATTCACATCCATCGATCCTATACTCCATGAAGGAGTGTACAACATGTTAGGAATGTTGCGCCCACTAGAGGGAGGGGGGGGTGAATAGCATCGTCGATGTAACTCGATCGCGTGCTTGCTACAAAACTTATTATAAATAGTGGAATATACAATAATAAAACAAATACAATAAGAACACAAGCACAACACACAATGATATAATGTGGTTCAGAATCGAATGGTTCATACTCCATGGATCGGGCTTGTAGGAGCCCTAGCGATGCAAATCACACACCACTACTTAAATAGCTCCTTCTCGGAATAATCCGGAGGTGGAGAAACCTCGTACAAGTTTTCTTATCACAATAAGAATGAAATACAAGCAATTATAAATGAAATACAATAAGAGAAGTAAAGAACACTTTACAAAAAAACTCTATTTGGATGCTTGCTTGTTGATTGCCTTGGACTAGCCTTGAAGACCCTGATTTGCAACAGCAAATCGCTCGAAATCATCTAAGAAAATCGGTGCAAAATCCCTCATCCTCGAGCTCCCTTTAAAGCTGCTACTTGGGCTGGATTTCACCTATCAGTTGACTGCTCGAAACCATCAGTCGACTGATGCCACTATGGTCGTGAGACAATGGCAAGATCCACACTGGAAAATCCAATGGATACACCATCAGTCGACTGATGTCTCAATCAGTCGAGTGGTTGGGCCGATCACTCGACTGAAGAACATTCTGTGCCCGAGATCTCGACCATCAGTCGACTGCCCACCTCTATCAGTCGAATGCCAGAGCACTTCCTGCAGTTAAACCCTAGTTGACTCTCATCAGTCGACTGATACACCTCAAATATGAGGTTTTAACCTCAAACATGAGGTTTCAACCCAAGTATGGTGCCCCCATACTTGCTAGACCACCCGTAGCCTAGATCTAAGCCTTCTAGTCACCTCCGTCAGCCTCGCGCCTATAAGATCCCTCGAAGTCATCCATGACTTGTTCATCCATACGTCAGCCTTCAGGTGCTTCCATCGGCTATTGTCATGCTAATGGTGTCTACACCGCCAAGGCACATTGGACTTATGCTGCCAAGACTCCCGCTTGGACTTTACGCCGCCAACCATTGGACTTATACTGCCAAGACTCCACCCTTGTGTTGGGATGTATACTGAAAAGTCTATCTTTTGTATGAACATCTTTATTTTGAAATAAGAATCACATGATCATTGTTTGCATATTTATTGTTATGCATATTTGTCTAATACATTACATTGTAGATAACATGGTGTGTAGTGTCACACGGGAGATCATGTTATCGACTCCTTGTAAAGTATAAGTAAAGGCTCACAACTGAGATGACTTTGGACAAACCATTGGTATGGTTGTGGTGTGATTTGGTATTAGTTTGTCTTGACCATAGAATCATACTAGTACACTTTGTGTGTATTGAGCATGACCGACATAGAGGTGATTCAATTTATTGTTGACTACATAATCGAATCGGATCTCAGATATTATATTGTACATGCTCTTAATCCCGATATAATAATGGGTACATATACTTAGTATTCATTTCTTTGATTTACCAATGGGCGAGATTTATAGAGTACATCGATAGGCTCGGTAAGTTGTGAAATGATATTATTTATATAGTGTGCCATTGATTATAGGAGGAAACCGTGTCCTATATATTAGGATGATGATGTCCCCTTGAGGAGCTCATAAGGTTCATCATGTAAACCCTGCAGGTGGACTTGGTCCGGCATGATGATAAGGTTGAGTGGTACTACTCATGGAGTTAGATGTTGATTAATTAATTGTCAGTAAATTAATTAATCGACGGACATTCAAGATCTTAAACTAGGGGAGATAAATGTACAAATAATATATGGAGCCCATATTAACTTATGGGGGTTGGTGAGGTAGATCAATGATAATCCTCTAGTGGAATGAATTATCATTAATGGATTGGACTTTATGTGGGCTTGATCCATTGGGTGGCCAAGATCCAACTCCTCCTCATGGTCCCTATTGTAGCCTATTAAAACCTCATGAAGCCTAGATCCAATGGATGAAAACAAAACTCTAGATCCAATGGTAGAGATTAAATCTCTAGATCCGACGGTTGAGATTATTTCTCTAGATCCGACGGTTGAGATTAAATCCCTAGAACCGAAGGTGGAGATTAAAGGGAGGCTTGAGCCCAACTCTATAAAAGGAGGCTTAGGGCTTGAATGACAAGTAATCAAAGGAGGGGCTAGGGTTTTGGGCGGCAAGGAGCAAGGGGTGTTGGGCGGCCACAATTAAGGAAAGTATTTCCTTTCTCTTCTTCTTCTTGTTGTTGGCCGACGCCCAAGACTTGCTTCTCCTCCCCTTTTGCCAGCATCCAAAGCTCCTCCTTCTCTTCTCCTTGGCTGGTGGAAACAAAGCTTAGGGTCTTCCCTTGAAGCTCTTGGCCGACGCCTAATTCTCTTTGTTCTTCTTCTTGGCCGGTGGCAAGCACCAAGCTTGGCGCTTGGTGGTTGGTTGAAAGAAGAAGAAGTGTTTTGTTTCTATACTTCCTCTTGTTTGGAGCGAGCAAGGAAGGAAGATTGGTGATCTAGGAGCTTCGACTTTTGGAAGATCGTCGCCCACACGACGTCCAAAAGGAGGAAGGACATACAATAGAAGATCAAGAGGTATATCGCTTGTCTATTTTTCTTTTGTAACATGTTTATAATTGTTTTTCAATCATATACATGTTGTGTATTTTGTTTTTATGGTTAAATATACTTGGACCCTGAATATAAACACAAAAGCCGGCGATTCATACATCGTCTATTCCATGACTATTCGTAGAATAGAGGTTGGTGGCTTGAACAACAAGTTTGTTCAAGTGACCACTCTAATCGAATAGCACGACGATAAAATGGTAGCTTGGGTAATCTCTCTTGTCAAGGATAAATTTTTTTTATCCGGGGACATAGAAGGGATCGCCATGAACAAGCGACCGAGTTGAAGTGGGAAGTAAAGTTTCCTTCCTTCAAGTGGTATCAGAGCCACGATTTTCGATTTTGTGTGTTTAGGATTCGGTTACTTTTATGCACTTTTTATATATTATATGTGCCGGATAATAGTAGGATGTGCGTAGGTTAACTTTTTGGTTGCAGGCATAGGATCCTACTATTATGGCCATATGTGTGTATGTGATTGATGTGTGTAATTGTATATTTTGTTGAATCCTCGGGGTTGACGAGGCTAGTATTTAATTTTTGTAATTAGATACGGCATTGTTTAGCCACTCTTTTTATTTTAGTTTACTTTCGATCTAGATTTCATGTACACTCCCTCGTGGAGTATAGGATCGATGGATGTAAATTAAAATAGTTTTTCTCGGCTCGTATCTCCGGATGGCTTGTACATGGCGTAGGGAGGAGCGGATGAGATGGCGACACGATGGGAGACATATTGAAGACAAAAACCATAATAGTTGGAAAATATTTATTTTTCATATTTATTGCTTATTGTTTGATATGCATGTCGTAGGCTAGAAAATTTCTCAATTTCAAATTACTAAGTGGGAGAAGGATATTTTTATAAATTCCTACGACCTCTATTACGATTTGACATGTAATGCAAACAAAATTTTGCGTCGGCTTTGAGTGCCTTCCTCCCCATTGGATGAGTTTGTTTGTGGATCACAAGGTCGAATATGGTTATAGGAAATTATTAAGGAGCGTGTGTACTTCCCCATCGGAAGGCATATAACCCGAGATAATTACCGTGGTACTGAGTAATGGTGAACACTTAGATACAAATATAAGTATCCTTCCCATTGGAGTCACTGCTTTTATTTGTAGGGCCAAAGTTAATAACTCATCTTCTAATTCCAATAAGAGAAAAGAACCTTCGAAGATGATCCAAACATATCTTTGGCATCTTAGGCTTGGTTATATTAACCTAAGCAGAATTCAAAGGTTGATAGCTGATGGACCTCTAGGTTCATTAGTGGTGGAAGATTTTCCAACCTGTGAATCTTGCTTGGAGGGTAAAATGACCAAGAGGCCTTTTAAGGCTAAGGGGTATAGAGCCAAAGATGTGTTGGAGTTGGTTCATTCTGATTTGTGTGGTCCTATGTCTATCCAGGCTAGAGGTGGGTTTGAATATTTTGTCTCCTTTATAGACGATTATTCGAGATATGGATACATTTGCTTGATGCACCGCAAGTCTGAATTCTTTGACAAGTTCAAAGAGTTCAAGGTTGATATGGAGAAACGTCAAAGTAAAAGTGTCAAGACACTATGATCTGATCGTGGTGGTGAGTACCTCTTGTGAGAGTTTAGGAATTACTTATCAGAGGTTGGGATTCAATCCCAATTGTCTGCACCTGGCAAACCCCAGCAGAATGGTGTAGCAGAGTGAAGGAATAGGACTCTTATGGAGATGGTTAGATCGATGATGAGTTATTCTGAGTTGCCAGATTCGTTTTGGGGATATGCTCTAGATATGACAGTGTATATTCTGAACTTGGTACCATCTAAATCAGTGCCTTCTACTCCCACAGAATTATGGACTGGGCGAAATCCTAGTCTGAGACATATTCGAATTTGGGGGAGTCCAACACATGTGCTGAAGGCAGATGCTAGTAAGTTGGAAACTCGTACAGAAGTACGCATGTTCATTGGCTATCCTAGAGGAACGAAAGGAGGTTTGTTTTATAGTCCTAGAGATCAGAGAGTGATCGTTAGCACGAACGCTAGATTTCTAGAGGAAGACTATGTAATGAACCACAAGCCCATGAGTAAGATTGTTCTGGAGGAATTAAAAGGGGAAGTCACTTCTTCAGTACCACCGATACAAGAGGATATACCACAAGTCACTGTACCGTGTGTCATAGTGGATACACAAGTGATTCTTGGTCGTAGTGGGAGGGTTGTTAGACAGCCTGATAGATTCATGTTCTTGCGAGAATCTTCTGATTTGGTCCCTAGCGAACATGAACCTGATCCCTGGACATATGATGAGGCAATCCAAGATAAAGATACGGTATCTTGGCAAAGTGCAATGAATGCTGAGATTGAATCTATGGATTCAAATCAGGTCTGGGAGCTAGTAGAACCACCCGATGGTGTAAAAACCATTGGATGCAAGTGGATCTACAAAAGAAAGAGAGGAATAGACGGGAAGGTTGAGACCTTCAAAGCGAGGCTTGTTGCGAAAGGGTATACTCAGAAAGAGGGTATCGATTACGAGGAGACCTTTTCGCCGGTAGCCATGCTTAAGTCTATCCGGATTCTCTTATGTATTGCTGCTCATATGGATTATAAGGTATGACAGATGGATGTCAAGATAGCTTTCCTTAATGGAAGTCTTGAGGAAAACATTTATATGAAGCAACCAGAAGGATTCATTGCAAAGGGCAAAGAGCATCTTGTGTGTAAGCTTAATCGATCCATTTATAGATTGAAGCAAGCTTTGAGGTCTTGGAACAGCCGCTTTGATGAGGTAATCTAGTCTTATGGATTTATTCAAAGTCCGAATGAGTCTTGTGTGTATAAGAGATGTGACGAAAATGTTGTGGTATTTCTTGTACTATACGTAGATGACATTTTGTTAATTGACAACAATGTCAAGGTGTTATCGGACGTAAGAGTATGGTTGTCCAAATAGTTTGATATGAAGGACTTGGGAGAAGTGAGACACATCCTTGGGATCAAGGTTATAGGGGATCGCAGGAAAAAGATGTTGTGCTTATCTCAAGCTTCATACATAGACACCATTTTGGCTCGCTTTAGCATGCAAAACTCCAAGAAAGGTTTTCTACCTTTCAGGCATGGAGTTCCTTTATCCAAGAGATAGTAGGAAACCTTATGTATGCGATGCTATGTACGAGACGAGATATCTGCTTTACTGTGGGCATGGTTAGCAGATATCAGAGTAATCCAGGACAGGGACATTGGACTGAGGTAAAGCATATATTGAAGTACCTGAGAAGGACTAGGGATTATATGCTAGTTTACCAGGCAAACCAATTACTCCCTGTGGGTTACACAGATTCTGACTTCCAATCAGACAGGGATAATAGTAAGTCTACCTCAGGTTTTGCATTTACTTTGGGAGGTGGAGCCATTGTATAGAGGAGCGTCAAGCAGAAATGCGTGGTGGACTCTACCATGGAAGCTGAGTATGTGGCAGCCTCTGAGGCGGCCAAAGAAGCTGTATGACTCAGGAACTTCTTGATGAACTTGGATGTGATTCCTAGTTTTCCCAGAACTATCACAATATATTGTGATAATAGTGGTGCAGTTGCAAACTCGAAGGAACCCAGAGCCCATAAGGCAAGTAAACACATAGAGCGCAAGTACCACCTGATACGAGAAATCATAAAGAGAGGAGAAGTTGCTATGGCCAAGATTGCATCAGAGGATAACTTGGCAGATCCTTTCACTAAGGCCCTTCCAGCGAGAGCTTTTGATAGGCAAGTGGAGGGAATGAGAATCAGATGTATGACAGTTTAAGGACAGCATAGTCTTTTAGTATAAGTGGGAGATTATTAGGATGTATACTGAAAAGTCTATCTTTTGTATGAACATCTTTATTAAAGGATAAGTAAAGGCTCACAACCGAGATGGCTTTGGACAAACCATTGGTATGGTTGTGGTGTGATTTGGTATTGGTTTGTCTTGACCATAGAATCACACTAGTACACTTTGTGTGTATTGAGTAGGACCGACATAGAGGTGATTCGATTTATTGCTGACTACATAATCGAATCGGACCTTAGATATTATATTATACATGCTCTTAATCCCGATATAATAACGGGCACATATACTTAGTATTCATTTCTTTGATTTACCAATGAGCGAGATTTATAGAGTAAATCGATAGACTCGGTAAGTTGGGAAATTGTATTATTTATATGGTGTGCCATTGATTATAGGAGGAAATCGTATCCTATATATTAGGATGATGATGTCCCCTTGAGGAGCTCATAAGGTTCATCATGTAAACCCTACAGGTGGATTTGGTCCGACATGATGATAAGGTTGAGTGGTACTACTCATGGAGTTAGATGTTGATTAATTAATTGTCAGTAAATTAATTAATCGACGGACATTCGAGATCTTAAACATGGAGAGATAAATGTACAAATAATATATGGAGCCCATATTAACTTATGGGGGTTGGTGAGGTCGATCAATGATAATCCTCTAGTGGAATGGATTATCATTAATGGATCGGACTTTATGTGGGCTTGATCCATGGGTGGCCAAGATCCAACTCCTCCTCATGGTCCCTATTGTAGCCTATTAAAACCTCATGAAGCCTAGATCCAATGGTTGAAAACAAAACTCTAGATCCAATGGTAGAGATTAAATCTCTAGATCCGACGGTTGAGATTAATTCTCTAGATCCGACGGTTGAGATTAAATCCCTAGAATCGAAGGTGAAGATTAAAGGGAGGCTTGAGCCCAACTCTATAAAAGGAGGCTTAGGGCTTGAACATTAAGTAATCAAAGGAAGGGCTAGGGTTTTGGGCGGCAAGGAGCAAGGGGTGTTGGGGGGCCACAATTAAGGAAAGTATTTCCTTTCTCTTCTTCTTCTTGTTGTTGGCCGGCGCCCAAGACTTGCTTCTCCTCCCCTTTTGCCGGCGTCCAAAGCTCCTCCTCTTCTCCTTGGCCAGTGGAAACAAATCTTAGAGTCTTCCCTTGAAGCTCTTGGTCGGCACCCAATTCTCTTTGTTCTTCTTCTTGGCCGACGGCAAGCACCAAGCTTGGAGCTTGGTGGTTGGTTGAAAGAAGAAGAAGTGTTTTGTTTCTATACTTCCTCTTGTTCGGAGCGAGCAAGGAAGTAAGATTGGTGATCTAGGAGTTTTGACTTTTGGAAGATCGTCGCCCACACGACGTGCAAAAGGAGGAAGGACATACAATAGAAGATCGAGAGGTATATCGCTTGTCTATTTTTCATTTGTAACATGTCTATAATTTTTTTTTCAATCATATACATGTTGTGTATTCTATTTTTATGGTTAAATATACTTGGACCCTGAATATAAACACAAAAGTCGGCGATCCGTACATTGTCTATTCTGCGACTATTCGTAGAATAGAGGTTGGTGGTTTGAACAACAAGTTTGTTCAAGTGACCACTCTAATCGAATAGCACGACGATGAAATGGTAGCTTGGGTAATCCCTCTTATCAAGGATAATTTTTTTTTATCTGGGGACGTAGAAGGGATCGCTATGAACAAGAGACCGAGTTGAAGTGGGAAGCGAAGTTTCCTACCTTCACCTTGGACTTTACGCCGCCAATATTCCCCTTGGACTTTCCAAATGCCAAGACTCAAGCTTGGACTTTCCCTTGCCAACCCATGTTGGACTTTCCATGTCAAGACCCATGTTTGGACTTTCCTTTGCCAACCCATGTTGGACTTTCCAAATGCCAAGACTCAAGCTTGGACTTTCCCTTGCCAAGTACTCATGACTTGGACTTTACCATGACAATCACATTGTCATACGTTTTGTTGAACATTAAAACATTGCTCAAGTCAGACTCGAGTCCGGTTAATCGTGACCTGGGCCAATTGTACCAACAATCTCTCCCTTTTTGATGTTTGACAAAACCACATACCTTTGAGTTAGAACACTAACTCAAATCTTCTTACCAATTATCCCAAATTGATAATCCCATAACTTCCATAAATTCTCTTCCTTTTTGACTAACATCATAAAGGTTCTCTTCAAGGAGGTCAATATCTCATATCCCAATGAGATCTTACAATCTCTCCTTGGTCCAAAAATATCTAGGATGCCTACAATCTTTTTAGTGATAAGTTCCATATCACTTAAGAGAGGCACTCCTATAAACTCTCCCAATTTCCAAATTAGGTATCTCAAAATCTCATTTCTATCCCTTATGAGGAAAAATAACATCCATCATCCCATGATGGATACCTCCCCCTAAAGGCTTGCTCCCCCTTGACCATTGCACCAACAATGTCCTTGGGAAGTCCCTAAGCCAATAGGAACTCTAAACCATTAAAAATAAGGTCTAAAGTTCAACATTGAACTTTCCCACACCTTAAATTTGATACATCACCCTAACAACTCTCCTAATCCATATCCAATGAATTTTCACCCTTTATAATGCTTCCCAAAGCATATCCTAGGGTTAAGAGTAGTTACGGAATCCTAACATAGCTGAAAATGGGCTAAACATGAAGTTATCAGCCAACAAGGGCAGTCGACTGATAACTGAAATTTCTGAATTTAAGTTATCAAAATCAAATTTAAAAAATTCATAAATAATTATACATAATTTGAAAAATCATGAAGCCTCATACGTATAATACTTATGACCAATACAATGGGTAAAAAATATTTTACCCAGAAAATAGTTAAATTGACACAAAGTTCAAAAGTGAAGAAAAACTTCAATGTTTGAGCTCACTTTGTATTAACTTCATCAATGACGATTGCTATCAAAAGATAGACTTCACCAATGTTTTTCAAAATGATTTTAAAATAATTTTAAAACCTTATATTGGATCATATTCTTTGAGCTTAATGTACATGACTTGAGCATAAGCTTTCCCAATGATTCACAACATGATTTTAGATGAGTTTGAGTTCATCTAGATGCAAAAACTATGCACCTTGAACTTAACTCATATCCTAGCATCTCACATGTATCTAGGGTTTATCAACACACACAGATGTCAATGTAATGTGAGATGTGAGTTTTGTTCATCCTAATCTAGGGTTTCATGCATTCTCTAAGGCAACTCTACTTGATTCCCTTATACATGGGACTTCAAGTCATGCCATTGTCCTTAACTCAATTTTAATCAAATTAAATGCATGAATTATCATGGCATAAATGATAACATTAATTAAGCATGACCAATGATCATGATGTCATGACATATGATATCACTTAAGCATACATGACATTAAAACCTAAATTCTAAACATGATCATGACATATTAAAAGATTAAAAGTAGATATGATGTCATGACATATTATATGACAAACAAAGCATGACAAATAAAATGTATAGGTATATAATACCTAAGTTTTAATATTAATTGTTGTTTGTTATAATTAATCTCATTTTGCCATATTGCTACTAATCCCCTAAGTGTGCCAAAAACCCAAAATGACACACTAAGACCTCTAAACCTAAATTGTGCCAATTTGATTGATTTTTCATAATCCTAAAAATATATTGGCACATCCTAAACCCTTTTAGGATCATAATTCAAATCTATTTACAAGGTATCCATAACCTTGGAAATAACCTAAAGTGTCACCTTTACCATTGTTAGGTTAACTACCTATCCATTTAAAGTTGACACACCTAAACCCATCTAGCGTGAATCGAACACACTCTTAGGAACCAAAAACCTATTTGAGCTCCTTGGGTTCACTAGGTGTCACGCCCCAGGGGAGTCCCCGCCAGACAAAAATCTGACAGCATCTCCCCTATACGGGTGACAATACAAAACTTACATACAAGACCCACATGACCTACTATAAGGGAATGGGGTTTGGCATCATGACGAGGGGGTTTGGCAGCTGGACTCTCCTGGCAGCTTCATCCTGAAATAGATATAAAGCAACGGGGTAAGTTCAATGAACTCAGCGGATAATAGTCGATATGCATAGTAAGATATAACTAACAATAATAATCATGCAAGTATAGTCCTCCCAATCATATATAGGAAATGCATAAAAGAGAAATGCGGAAAGATTGTACTTACCTGTATCTCCTATCTTGACATAGAAGCATGTGCCATACTAGCAGAAATAAAGTCGTCAAACCAAATACAAAAAAATATATCCTATATGCATGTCAATCATATGCAACATCCAAGGCAGCAACCAAAATGCAACAAACACAATATAAATGCCATCCATGCAATATGCATGCGATGCAAATGACATGGTCACCCCTGACGCCAGTCAGCCGCCTCACACGCGATGGTGAAGTTGAGTGGGTAGGGCTATGACAACTGTGCACTCTGCCATCACTGCTCCTGAGTGACCGAGTGGATAGGATGTTGTCAGAGTACACCTATCCTTCTGCCCCAAATAGAGTGGGGGAGCAATGCTCTCATCTCCCGGTGTCGTAGACCAGAGGAGGGATCCCTGCCCACTACCACGCTGCCTTACCGCTACCCATGAGCGGACCAGTGGAGCCTGACAGAGCTACTGCACACACCCTTCTGATGTGCCACTAACCCATGAGTGGCTGTGTGTGCAGAACAAGTAACTGGCTGCGGGCTCAACTACAAAGGAACCCCATCCAGCCAGCATGCAATCATGCAAGATGGTGCATGACACTAAAGCATGTAACACCAACTAAAATATGTCTCCGAATAATATGCACAACAAATAGGTACATATCAATGACCTAAGTAAAATAGGGAAGGTATAACTAAAAGCTGATCAGGTGCATGTATCAAGATAATATCAATTAAGATAGCAATGCATGTATGATGTACGTCACAGTGACATACAAGGCAGATAAAACATAAAAATTATTGCAAGCTATAACCAACTAAGCATATCAATATGACTATATCTAAAAGATAAGTCAAAATATCCGCCTGCTAAAATGCTCGAAATAAGGCAATCGTCACGCCCGTGGACCTGCCTTGTGATTGAAACCTGCATATAACATAATATACTTAGATTATGTTGTCAACCCTAATATCAAATCCAAAACCTAATGGATTAAACTATCCACCTAAACAACCACTCACTGTCGTATCAAAATATAATTCCTTCCCAAATTAACTCTAAATTTCACAAATTATCTAACCCATTCACAGCCGGCCAAAACCCCCAATTTATAGCCCCTAATCGACCAAAACTCTGACATCACAGCCGTGCACAGTCGACGCTCCTTGCTCTCAGCCGTACGCCCATTCATAGCTCACTCACACAGCACCTCACGGTCAACCCAAAATTAACAACAAGGTAAGAAGATGGATCATGCTTACCAGCACTAGCAAAACTCCACCGGTAGCCAATCCTTCCCCCAAATCTGTCCTGTTCGCCAGAAAAAACCCACTACCCAAAACAAATCCATGGTCAACCACGGAAGATACCACAGGGGTTAGACAAAGAAAAAGGTCGACCCTTACCTAGTTCTGATGACAAATGACCGTAACACCCCCTCTCAATCGACGACTCTGCTCGCTCTCGCCGCCTAGCTGCCGCCAAGCCACCGTCTGCTCCGGCAGAAATCCAAGCCCTAAATTAGCACGCGGTGCCAACGAACTGAAATGGGGGAAAAGATCAGAGAGGTCAGCGATGAATAGGAGAAAGGGTGTTGTGGTCGGCGTCGCTTGCAGAGGAGTGGGCGATCGCTCGAAGGGGAGCAGCGACAATGAGGGGCGACGCTGTGTGGCTGGCGATCGTAGACCAACCGTAACGGCGAGATGAGGTGACGACGATGGGGTGAGGCACACAGTCGGGAGACGAGAAGAAGCGATCGACGCTCGTGCGTCGACGATGGAGAGGAGAAGGCGACGACGCGTGAGAAACCGAGAGGAAGAATAAAAATCGCGATTGGGAACTAACTTAGGTTTAGGTATTTTTAAACTTTAAGTTAATATCACCTATTAACTCCCTTAAATAGATTCCACCAAAACCTATTTATTTTATCCCCATAATTATCTCGTACATGCCCCATTTAAATCCAGAAAAATTCCAAAAAAATTCCTAAAATTCCCTAAAAATCCTGAAAAATTTTCAGGATTATTTTTCTTAATTCTTTGGCCATTTAATTTAGTATTTTAAATTTTCCGTATTTAACACTAGGTATTCCTTAGGGATAACTTCCCTAGATACCCTCCTAATGACCCTCCTAGGCTTGGTAGCCTTGGTCATTTGGGTCTTGCCTAGGTTAACTCTAAGGGTGACTCCCCTTGTAACCTTCTTAGTAGCCTCCCTAGGTTTTTTCGAAATCCTAGCCACTAGGCACATATCTTGGTTACCCTTAGGGATGACTTCCCTAGTAGCCTTGGTCTTCCTAGACCTAGTTTGAGTTCCATAATCAAATGGAATATTGTGGTAGGTCTTTTTGGACTTAACCTTGCCCTTGGATGGTTTTTGTTTCCTAGGTCTTTGACTTTGACTTCTAGACCCTAGGCTTTGACTATTTGACCCTTTTATTTGGTTCTACATAATCCTAAGGGTCTTCTCTAACTTTTCAAGTCTTGACCTCAAGACTTGATTTTCCAACTCTAATTGCCCAATTTTTGATTTTTCATTTGGTCTTTGGGCATTACCATTTCCTCTAGGCATATGCCTACTCTTGTTAGGGTTAATGCCTAAATGGTTTTTTATTTTCCTAATGCTTTCCCTAGGAAAAATATTTTTAGGGACATTAGTCCCAAATTTCTCCTTATTCATAAGGTTGACATTCTTAGCTCCTAAACAATAATCCCTATTTCTAGCATGCTCTTTATGATAAATTACAAGATTGCTAAAATTATTTCTAGCATGCTTTTGATAACTAAATGAAGAAGAAGCATACTTAAAGGTTACCTTAGGGTTTTCCTTAGCTCCCCCTACATGTGTAGCTCCCTCTTGGGTCTTTTTCCTCCCCTTTTGACATTGACTCTGGTAATGTCCCTTTTGATGACATTTGAAGCAAATCACTTGCTCCTTGCTTTTCTTGGTGGGGACTCCGGCTTCATTTGATTTTTCTTGACTTTTAGGTGCCGGTGGAGTCTTCTTGACCCGTTTAGGACACTTACTCTTGTAGTGTCCGAATTCTCTACACTCAAAGCATATTATATAATTTTTATTTAAAATCGACATGCTTGAGTTACCTAGGGTGGTGGTAGGTGCCGGAGTTTGAGCTTCTTCATCTTGACCGGATGTGGAAGGCTCTTCTTGATGCTCCGGAGTGGAAGGTCTAATCTCCTCCCCTTCAATCCTAGAGGTGGAGGCTTCTTCCATCTCTTCTTCCTCTTTCGATTCGGATGTTGATTCCCTATCAACCTCTGAATCCTCAAGCTCTTGGGATGAAGATGTGCTTGCTTCTTCTTGAGCTTGAGAGGATGATGATGATTCCTCCTCTTCTTTCTCTTCTTCTTGGACCGGTGATGGATTTTCATGAAGCTTGGCCAAATCACTCCAAAGTTCCTTGGCATCTATGTAATTACCTAACATACACACAATGTCGTTAGGAATCAAATCAACCAAGAATTTTATTACCTTTGTGTTTTTCTCGAATCTTTGGAGTTGTTCCTCACTCCATCTCTTCCTCTTGAGGAATCCCCCCTTTGGTCATCTTGGATATTCAGATCCTTCAATCAAAATGGACCATTCCTCAAAATCTCTCATCATGATGAAGTCTTCAATTCTTCTTTTCCATGAATTGAAGCCTTCTCGTCCATATAGCGCATATGGGACTGGCGTGTTGATATGCCATTCTTTTTGTTCTTCAACATCCATCTTCCCTCTAGCTTGCTCCCTCGGATGTGAAGCCGGTGAAGAGCGCCCCGCTCTGATACCAATTGTTAGGAACGTTGCGCCCGCTAGAGGGGTGGGGGGTGAATAACATCGTCGATGGAAATCGATCGTGTGCTTGCTACAAAACTTGTTACACGAAGCAGAATATACAATAATAAAACAAATACAACAAGAACACAAGCACAACACGCAATGATATAACGTGGTTCGGAATCGAATGGTTGCTACTCAACGGATCAGGCTCGTAAGAGCCCTAACGATGCAAATCACACACCACTACTCAAATAGCTCCTTCTCGGAACAATTCGGAGGTGGAGACCTCGTACAAGTATTCTTACAACAATAAGAATGAAATACAAGCAATTATAAATGAAATACAATAAGAGAAGTAAAGAACGCTTTACAAAAAAACTCTTTTGGATGCTTGCTTGTTGATTGCCTTGGACTAGCCTTGAAGACCCTGATTTGCAATAACAAATCGCTCCAAATCGTCCAAGAAAATCGATGCCAAATCCCTCCTCCTCAAGCTCCCTTTAAAGATGCTACTTGGGCTGGATTTTGCCTATCAGTTGACTGATGCCACTGTTGTCGTGAGACAATGGCTAGATCCACGCTGGAAAAATCCAACAGATACACCATCAGTCGACTGATGTCTCAATCAGTGAGTGGTCGAACTGATCACTCGACTGGAGAACATTCTGTGCTCGAGATTCTGACCATCAATCGACTAATCACCATATCAGTCGATTTTCAGGGCACTTCCCACAGTCAAACCCTAGTTGACTCCCATCAGTCGACTGACCCATGGTCCCAATCGACTGATACACCTCAAACATGAGGTTTTAACCCAAGTATGGTGCCTCTATACTTGCTAGACCACCCATATCCTAGACCTAAGCCTTCTAGGCACCTCCGTCAGCCTCACGCCTATTAGATCCCTCTAAGTCATCCATGACTTGTTCATCCATACGCTAGCCTTCAAGTGCTTCCATCGGCTATTGTCATGCTAACGGTGTCTACATCGTCAAGGCACATTGGACTTACGCTGCCAAGACTCCCATTTGGACTTTATGCTGCCAACCATTGGACTTATTCTGCCAAGACTCCACCCTTGGACTTTACGCCGCCAATATTCCCCTTGGACTTTCCAAATGCCAAGACTCAAGCTTGGACTTTCCCTTGCCAACCCATGTTGGACTTTCCATGCCAAGACCCATGCTTGGACTTTCCTTTGCCAACCCATGTTGGACTTTCCAAATGCCAAGACTCAAGCTTGGACTTTCCCTTGCCAAGTACTCATGTCTTGGACTTTACCATGATAATCACATTGTCATACATTTTTTCGAACATCAAAACATCGCTCGAGTTAGACTCGAGTCCGGTCAATCGTGACCTGGGCCGATTGCACCAACTCAACATATCTAGATCGAATAGTAAATTAAAATGAGCGGCTAAACAATGTCATATTTAATTACAAAATTAAATACTAATTACCCTCATCAACCCCGAGGATTCAAAAATTCGTTACAATCACACAATCACATACATCCACATAGCCATAATAGTTGGATCTTATGCCTACAAGCAAAAAGTTAGCCTATGCACAACCTACTATTATCCAGCATAAACAATATATGATAAATGCATGAAAGTAACCGAATCCAAAACACACAAAGCCGGAAACTGTGGCTTTGATACCACTTGAAGGGGAAACGATGTGTTTCCCGCTCCTCCTCAAATGCTTGTGCATGGCGATCCTATCCTCGTCCCTGGATTAAAATTTTATCAATTAAAACTAATCCGAACGGAGATGGATTACACAAGAAATCGATTCATCATCGTGCTTTTCGATTTGAGTGGTCGCTTGAATAAACTTGTTGTTCAAGCAACCTAACTCTTTTTCTCGATTAGCCGTAGAATAGATGATGTACGGATTGCCAGTTTTTGTGTTTATCATCGGGGTCCATGTCAACTAACCACATAAAAATACAAAAGAACTAGAATCAATATTAAATAAGATTATACCTCTTGTTTTACCTCTTGATCTTCTATTGTATTCCAATCTTCTTCTTAAACGTCATGTGGGCGACGATCTTCCAAGAATCGAAGCTTCCTAGACCACGTATCTTCCCTTTCTTGCTCGCTCCGAACAAGGGAAGAAAACTCTCCCTTCTTCTCCTTGCTTGCGCCGACCACCAAACACCCTCTTCTCCTTACTTGTTGCGACCACCACAACTCCAAGAGTTGGTGTCCACCGGCCCTAAGAGAGGAAGGGAGTCTTATTGCCGCCAGACCTAGGAGAGGGAGAGGAAGCGCCGGCTTTAGGAGATGGAGAGGATGAAGGTGGCGTCGGCCAAGGAGATGCAAGAGCCAAACCCTAGCACAACTTGTTGCCGCCGACCCTAGGAAGCAAAACCAAAAAACTTCTTGCCGCCCAAAAATCTCTAATGCCAACTCCAAAACTTCTTTAAACTGTCCTTAGGTCTAGGCTTCATGATGTATTTATAATAGGCTACAATAGAGACCATGAGGAGGAGTTGGATCTTGGCCACCCAATGGATTCGAACCACATAAAACCCGATCCATTAATGATGATCCATTCTACTAGAGGATCATCATCGATCTACCTAACCAACCCCCATAAATAAATATGGGCTCCATATATTATTTGTACAAAATATCTCCCCGTGTTTAAGATATCGAATATCCATTAATTAATTAAATTACTGACAATTTAATTAATTAATATCTAACTCCATAAGTAGTACCACTCATCCTTATCATCATGTTGGACCAAGTCCACCTGCAGGATTTACTTGATGAACTTTATGAGCTCCTCAAGGGGACATCATCATCCTAGTATATAGAACATGATTTCCTCCTATAATTAATGACACACCATATAAATAATATTATTTCTCAACTTACCAGACCTATCGATTTAACACATAAATCTCGCCCATTGGTAAATCAAAGAAATAAATACTAAGTATATGTGCCCATTATTATATCGAGATTAAGAGCATGTACACCATAATATCTGAGGTCTGATTCAATTATATAGTCAGTATAAATTGAATCACCTCTGAATCAGTCATGTTCAATACACACAAAGTATACTAGTGTAATTCTATCGTAAAGATAAACCAATACCAAATTACACTACAACCATACCAATGATTTGCTCAAAACCATCTTGGTTGTGAGCCTCTACTTATACTCTACAAAGTGTTGGATCGAGAAGCGTCGCTAGAGGGGGGGGGGGTGAATAGCGAGCGTAAAACTTTCTTTCATTCGTTCGATAAGAGCAAGCACAGTGGAAAAATAAATAAAATATTTTTTTTTACTTGGTTCACAGCCCACCAGCTGCTAATCCAAGGCTCTATGATTCTTGACCGCGTACAAAGGGGCAATCCACTATAAAGTCTCCTCCTCGTTAGAGGTAGGAGACAATGATCACAAAACCGAAAGTACGAGGATGAGGCAACAAGCCTACCTCACCTCATTATGATTAAAACCATGATCGAATACAGTAAATAAAAATAATACTTACTACCGACAAATAGATTCTGAACTTGACATTGCGTCGGCGTTACGGCGTTGGAGCTTTGGCGTTGCGGAAGCACTTTGAGAGCAAGATGATTGATCTTTGGGTTGGAGTCCTCCCCTCCTTTTATAGACTTTTGCATTGGAATAAGTCCTGATAGAAATCCTCAACTTTTGGAACTAATCACGAGGTGACTCCTTATCTTATCGCAAAGTGGCCGCATCAAACATTATCCATTTTGACCTAGCGCAAAAGGCTGATTCATCACCATCAGTCGATTGATGCCTTCCATCAGTCGACTGATGTGCATTAGTCGACTGCCCAATTACCAGCAGTCGACTGCCAGCCTGACCACTTCCTTGCAATAACAAGTTAGCATGGAAAATGGTAAATATGACGGTTCCTTACCGTCCGATCTCGACCTAGACCTTCCACTGTAAGTCTTAGTCGGATTGCTGCATACGGTCATCCCCGTACAGAGGAAACGACCTTACCATCTCTCTTCACACTCGTGCTTACCTCTGGTTCTTTATGACCAGTCACTTTTAAAGGGTTTTTGTCCCGGAACCGAAGCTCTTATTCCACATGAAGGTGGAGAAACTTCGCTTCCCACTTCAACTCGGTCGCTTGTTCATGGCGATCCCATCGATGTCCTCGGATTAAAAAATTTAATCCTAGAAAAAAGAGATCACCCAAGCAACCGTTTCATCGTCGTGCTATTCGATTAGAGTAGTCACTTAAACAAACTTGTTGTTCAAGCAACCAAATCTCTATTCTACGAATAGCCGTAGAATAGACGATGTACAGATCACCGGCTTTTGTGTTTATGTTCGGGGTCCAAGTATATTTAACCACATACATAAAGTAAACAACCACATACAACATGCATATAATTGAAAAATAATTATAGACATAATACAAAAGAACACTAATCAAAATAAATAAGATTATACCTCTTGTTATACCTCTTGATCTTCTATTGTATGTCCTTCCTCCTTTTGGACGTCGTGTGAGCGACGATCTTCCAAAAGTCGAAGCCTCCTAGATCACCAATCTTCCTTTCCTTGTTTACTCCGAACAAAGGAAGATCATAAAACAAAACTCTTCTTCCTATCTAGAACCGGCCACCAAGTCAATAGACTCGATGTTGCCGCCGGCCAAGGAAGAGAACATGGAGTATGGGAACCGGCCAAAAGAGAATCAATGAGAGCATAGGCGCCGACCAACGCTTGGAGAAGAAAAAGAAAACCAATCTTCACCTTGTAGCCACCCAATACCCTAACCCTAGCTCTCCTAGTTGCCGACCAAGGAAGAGGGGAAGAAGGATAGGTTGAGCACCGCCCAAAGTAGAGGGAAGAAGGATAGGTTGCCGGCAACACCTTAGGAAGAAGAAGAAAAGAGCTTCTCCTCTTGTTGCCGCCAAATCCAACACCCAAACCCTAGCCGTCCACTCCTAATCCTAACCTAACTAGGATTCCTAGCCGCCCAAGGGAAGCAAACCCTAATCCCCTTCCATCATCTTGCTGCCCACCCCTATCCTCTCCTTTTATAGAGTTAAAGATAAACCTTGTTTTAATCTCCACCATTGGTTTTAGGGATTTAATCTCAACCATCGGATCTAGAGATTTAATCTCAACCGTCGGATCTAGAGATTTAATCTTTACCGTTGGATCTAGAGTTTTGTTTTCATCCATTGGATCTAAGCTTCATGAGGTTTTAATAGGCTATAATAGGGACCATGAGGAGGAGTTGGATCTTGGCCACCCAATGGATCAAGCCCACATAAAGTCCGATCCATTAATGATTATCCATTCCACTAGAGGATTATCATTGATCTACCTCACCAACCCCCATAAGTTAATATGGGCTCCATATATTATATGTACATTTTATCCCCGTGTTTAAGATCTCGAATGTCCGTCGATTAATTAATTTACTGACCATTAATTAATTAACATCTAACTCCATGAGTAGTACCACTCAACCTTTTCATCATGCCGGACCAAGTCCACCTGCAGGGTTTACATGATGAACCTTATGAGCTCCTCAAGGGGACATCATCATCCTAATATATAGGACACAGTTTCTTCCTATAATCAATGACGCACCAAATAAATAATATCATTTCCCAACTTACCGAGCCTATCGATTTAATCTATAAATCTCGCCCATTGGTAAATCAAAGAAATGAATACTAAGTATATGTGTCCGTTATTATATCGGGATTAAGAACATGTACAATATAATATCTGAGGTCCGATTCGATTATGTAGTCAGCAATAAATCGAATCACCTCTAAGTCGGTCCTACTCAATACACACAAAGTGTACTAGTGTGATTCTATGGTCAAGACAAACCAATACCAAATCACACTACAACCATATTAATGGTTTGTTCAAAGCCATCTCGGTTGTGAGCCTATACTTATACTTTACAAGGAGCCGATAACATGATCTCCCGTGTGACACCACACATCATGTTATCTACAATGTAATGTATTAGACAATATGCATAACCATAAATATACAAACAATGATCATGTGATTCTTATTTCAAAATAGAGATGTTCATACAAAAAATAGACTTTTCAGTATACATCCCAACAATCTCCCACTTATACTAAAAGACTATGCTGTCCTCAAACTACCATACATCTGATTCCCCTTCCCTCCACAATCCTATCAAATCTCTCGCTAGAAGGGCCTTAGTGAAAGAGTCTACCAGGTCATCCTCTGATGCAATCTAGGAGACAACAACTTCTACCTCCTTTACGATTTCTCGTATCAGGTGGTACTTGCGCTCTATGCGTTTACTTGCCTTATGGGCTCGTGGTTCCTTCAAGTTTGCAATTACACCACTATTATCACAATAAATTATGATAGTTCTGGGCAAACTAGGAATCACATCCAAGTCCATCAGAAAATTCCTGAGCCACACAACTTCTTTGGCCGCCTCAAAGGCTGCCACATACTCAACTTCCATGGTGGAGTCCACCACACATTTCTGCTTGATACTCCTCCATACAATGGCTCCACCTTCTAAAGTAAACACAAAACCTGAGGTAGACTTATTGTTATCCCTATCTGATTGGAAGTCAGAATCTGTATAACCCACAGGGAGTAATTGGTCTGCCTGGTAAACTAGCATATAATCCCTAGTCCTTCTCAGGTACTTCAATATATGTTTTACCATCGTCCAATATCCCTGTTATGGATTACTCTGATATCTGCTGACCATGCCCACAAAAAAGCAGATATCTGGTCTCGTACATAACATCGCATACATGAGGCTTCCTACTGCCGAAGCAAAAGGAACAACCTTCATCTCCTCTATCTCCTCAGATGTTCTAGGACACATCTCCTTAGATAAAGGAACTCCATGCCTAAAAGGTAGAAAACCCTTCTTGGAGTTATGCATGCTAAAACGATCCATAATAGTGTCTATGTATGAAGCTTGAAATAAGCACAACATATTTTTCTTGCGATCCCTTATAACCTTGATCCCAAGGATGTGTCCCACTTCTCCCAAGTCCTTCATGTCAAACTGTTTGGACAACCATACCCTTACGTCCGATAACACCTTGACATTGTTGCCAATTAACAAAATGTCATCTACGTATAGTACAAGAAATACCACTACGTTTCCGTCACATCTCTTGTATACACAAGACTCATCCGGACTTTGAATAAATCCATAAGATTGGATTACCTCATCAAAGCGGATGTTCCGAGACCTCGAAGCTTGCTTCAATCCATAAATGGACCAATTAAGCTTACATATAAGATGCTCTATGCCCTTTGCAATGAATCCCTCTGGTTGCTTCATATAGATGTTTTCCTCAAGACTTCCATTAAGGAAAACTGTCTTGACATCCATCTGCCACACCTCATAATCCATATGAGCTGCAATGCATAAGAGAATCCGGATAAACTTAAGCATGGCTACCGGCGAAAAGGACTCCTCATAATCGATACCCTCTTTCTGAGTATACCCCTTCGCAACAAGCCTCGCTTTGAAGGTCTCAACCTTCCCATCTATTCCTCTCTTTCTTTTGTAGATCCACTTGTATCCAATGGTTTTTACACCATCGGGTGGTTTTACTTGCTCCCAGACCTGATTTGAATCCATAGATTCAATCTCAACATTCATTGCACTTTGCCAAGATACTGCATCTTTATCTTGGATTGCCTCGTCATATGTCCAGGGATCAGGTTCATGTTCGCCAGGGACCAAATTAGAAGATTCTCCCAAGAACATGAATCTATCAGGCTGTCTCACAACCCTCCCACTACGACAAGGTTTCATCTGTGTATCCTCTGTGATACGCGGTGCAGTGACTTGTGGTATATCCTCTTGTACCGGTGGTACTGAAGAAGTGACTTCCCCTTTTATTTCCTCTAGAACAATCTTACTCATGGGCTTGTGGTTCATCACATAATCTTCCTCTAGAAATCTAGCATTCGTGCTAACGATCACCCTCTGATCTTTAGGACTATAAAACAAACCACCTTTTGTTCCTCTAGGATAGCCAACGAACATGCATACTTCTGTATGAGGTTCCAACTTACCAGCATCCGCCTTCAGCACATGTGCTGGACTCCCCCATATCCGAATATGTCTTAGACTAGGCTTTCGCCCAGTCGACAATTCTGTGGGAGTAGAAGGCACTGATTAGATGGAACCAAGTTCAGAATATACACCACTGTATCTAGAGCATATCCCCAGAACGAATCTGGCAACTCAGAATAACTCATCATCGATCTAACCATCTCCATAAGAGTCCTATTCCTTCGCTCTGCTACACCGTTCTGCTGGGGTGTGCCAGGTGCAGACAATTGGGATTGAATCCCAACCTCTGAAAAGTAATTCCTAAACTCTCCCAAGAGGTA
The DNA here is from genome assembly GCA_025175895.1 of Wurfbainia villosa. Classification (NCBI taxonomy): domain Eukaryota; kingdom Viridiplantae; phylum Streptophyta; class Magnoliopsida; order Zingiberales; family Zingiberaceae; genus Wurfbainia; species Wurfbainia villosa. The sequence continues at coordinate 17,529,548 of CM046004.1, read as the reverse complement.
CTCACCACCATGATCAGATCGTAGTGTCTTGATACTTTTACCTTGACGTTTCTCCACATTAGCCTTGAATTCTTTGAACTTGTCAAAGCATTTAGACTTGCGACACATCAAGTAAATGTATCCATATCTTGAATAATCGTCTATAAAAGAGACGAAATACTCAAAACCACCTCTAGCCTGGATAGACATAGGATCACACAAATCAGAATGAACCAATTCTAACACATCTTTGGCTCTATACCCCTTGGCCTTAAAAGGCCTCTTGGTCATTTTACCCTCCAAGCAAGATTCGCAGGTTGGTAAATCTTCCACCACTAATGAACCCAGAGGTCCATCAGCTATCAACCTTTGAATTCTGCTTAGGTTGATATGACCAAGCCTAAGATGTCAAAGATATGTTTGGTTCATCTTTGAAGGTTCTTTTCTCTTATTGGAATTAGAAGATGAGTTATTAACTTCTATTTGCATTGTGGGAGCTTTTGGTTCAAGTGTATACAAATTTCCTATCAATGCACCAGAACAGATAATCTCCCTATTTCTTTTTATAACAGCTCTGTCATTAAAAGAAATAGAATATTTATCCTTAAACAATTTAGAAACTGAAATCAAATTCTTTCTAAATAAAGGTACATAAAGGCAATTTTTAAGTACCAAAATTTTATTTTTCTCAAAAGAGAAACAAACATCTCCCATTACAATAGCTGTCACCTTCGTGGCATTTCCCAAGTAAACGGTAATCTCCCATTCAGCTAGTTGTTAGGTTTCCTAGAACCCCTACAAAGTATTGCAGACATGATCAGTGGCTCCCGTATCTATATACCAGGTGCCGGTAGATAATACCGCTAACCATGTTTCAACGACTAGACCAAAGGATATACCTTTGTTCTGCTTCGGATTGGGACAGTCCTTCTTCCAATGTCCATCCTGCTTGCAAGTGAAGTACTTGCCTTTCGGCTTCTTCACTCCTCCCTGAGATCCTCCCACCAGCTTTGCTTCACCTTGTTTCTTCTTCTTCTTGCCTTTCGGCTTAGAAGTAGAAACCTTCTAAGCAACCATGGCCTGAGCCTGAGCAAGCCTTTCTGTCGACTGGAGAATGATATCGACCTGGGTTTCCCCATCGATCTCAGCTCCAAGGACTTCCAGCTCATTCGCAAGCTTAGGAGGACACTCTTCGAAGAGTACTTATTTGTACTCCTCAGCAGTTAAGACAATGTCAAGATTCCTTTTTCCAATCATCATAATTATGTACAGTAAGTTTATTTTCCTTTAGTATCATAGCAAGTGGACTGAAAGTCATTTTGAAAGAAAACCTAAGAATCACATAGATCAAAACATTAGATTTCAAAAAATTATTGATTCCTCAAACAATAAAATTTTAAAATCAACCAATACCTTAAAACACCGAGAATATCGTATGCCACGATCGTGTGGACGTATATGAATTCTACATTTGTAAGAGGAGGTTTTACCCATTAATTTTACTATCTTGTCAACCTAACTTTTTGACAAATAAAATTAATAGTTGGTTTCTCTTCAGCCCTACAAATAAAAGTCGTGACTCCGATGGGGATGATACTCTTATTTGCATCTAAGTGTTCACTATTACTCGATACCAAGAAAATTATCTCGGGTTATGTGCCTTCCGATGAGGAAGTACATACGCTCCTAAATAATTTTCTACAACCATATCCGACACTGTGATCCACAAACAAACTCATCCGATGGGGAGGAAGGAACTCAGAGCCAACGCGCAAGTTTGCTTGCATCACATGTCAAATCGTAATGGAGGCCGTGGGAATTTATAAAAATATCCCTCTCCCACTTAGTAATTTAAAAATGAGGAATTTTCTAGCCTACGACATGCATATCAAACAATAAGCAATAAATATGAAAAATAAAAATTTTCCAACTATTATGGCTTTTGTCTTCAATATGTCTCCCGTCGTATCGCCATCTCATCTGCTCCTCCTACGCCATGTACGAGCCATCCAGAGATCCGAGCCGAGACTAAAAATCTATTTTAATTTACATCCATCGATCTTATACTCCACGAGGGAGTGTACATAAAATCTAGATCGAAAGTAAACTAAAATAAAAAGAGTGGCTAAACAGTGCCGTATCTAATTTACAAAAAATTAAATACTAGCCTCGTCAACCCCGAGGATTCAACAAAATATACAATTACACACATACAATCACATACACACATATGACCATAATAGTTGGATCCTATGCCTGTAACCAAAGAGTTAACTTACACATATCCTACTATTATCTGACACATATAATATATGAAAAATGCATAAGAGTAACCGAATCCTAAACACACAAAACCGGAAACCGTGGCTCTAATACCACTTAAAGGGTTTTTGTCCCGAAACCGAAGCTCTTATTCCACATGAAGGTGGAGAAACTTCGCTTCTCACTTCAACTCGATCGCTTGTTCATGGCGATCCCATCAATGTCCCCGGATTAAAAAATTTAATCCTAGACAAAAGGGATCACCCAAACAACCGTTTCATCGTCGTGCTATTCGATTAGAGTAGTCACTTGAACAAACTTGTTGTTCAAGCAACCAACCTCCATTCTATGAATAGCCGCAGAATAGACGATGTACGGATCGCCGGCTTTTGTGTTTATGTTCGGGGTCCAAGTATATTTAACCACATACATAAAGTAAACAACCACATACAACATGCATATAATTGAAAAACAATTATAGACATAATACAAAAGAACACTAATCAAAATAAACAAGATTATACTTCTTGTTATACCTCTTGATCTTCTATTGTATGTCCTTCCTCCTTTTGGATGTCGTGTGGGCGACGATCTTCCAAAAGTCGAAGCCTCCTAGATCATCAATCTTCCTTTCCTTGTTCACTCTGAACAAAGGAAGATCATAAAACAAAACTCTTCTTCCTATCTAGAACCGACCACCAAGTCAGTAGACTCGATGTTGCTGCCGGCCAAGGAAGAGAACATGGAGTATAGGAACCAGCCAAAAGAGAATCAATGAGAGCATAGGCGCCCGCCAACACTTGGAGAAGAAAAAGGAAACCAATCTTCACCTTGTAGCCGCCCAATACCCTAACCCTAGCTCTCCTAGTTGCCGGCCAAGGAAGAGGGGAAAAAGGATAGGTTGAGCACCGGCCAAAGTAGAGGGAAGAAGGATAGGTTGCCGGCAACACCTTAGGAAGAAGAAGAAATGAACTTCTCCTCTTGTTGCCGCCCAATCCAACACCCAAACCCTAGCCGCCCACTCCTAATCCTAACCTAACAAGGATTCCTAGTCGCCCAAGGGAAGCAAACCCTAATCCCCTTCCATCATCTTGCCGCCCACCCCTATCCTCTCCTTTAATAGAGTTAGGGATAAGCCTTGTTTTAATCTCCACCATTGGTTCTAGGGATTTAATCTCAACCGTCGGATCTAGAGATTTAATCTTTACCGTTGGATCTAAAGTTTTGTTTTCATCCATTGGATCTAAGCTTCATGAGGTTTTAATAGGCTACAATAGGGACCATGAGGAGGAGTTGGATCTTGGCCACCCAATGGATCAAGCCCACATAAAGTCCGATCCATTAATGATTATCCATTCCACTAGAGGATTATCATTAATCTACCTCACCAACCCCCATAAATTAATATGGGCTCCATATATTATATGTACATTTTCTCCCCATGTTTAAGATCTTGAATGTCCGTCGATTAATTAATTTACTCACCATTAATTAATCAACATCTAACTCCATGAGTAGTACCACTCAACCTTTTCATCATGTCGGACCAAGTCCACCTACAGGGTTTACATGATGAATCTTATGAGCTCCTCAAGGGGACATCATCATCCTAATATATAGGATACGGTTTCCTCCTATAATCAATGACACACCATATAAATAATATCATTTCCCAACTTACCGAGCCTATCAATTTAATATATAAATCTCGCCCATTGGTAAATCAAAGAAATGAATACTAAGTATATGTGCCCGTTATTATATCGGGATTAAGAGCATGTACAATATAATATCTGAGGTCCGATTTGATTATGTAGTCAGCAATAAATCAAATCACCTCTAAGTCGGTCCTGCTCAATACACACAAAGTGTACTAGTGTGATTCTATGGTCAAGATAAACCAATACCAAATCACACTACAACCATATTAATGGTTTGTTCAAAGCCATCTCGATTGTGAGCCTATACTTATACTTTACAAGGAGCCGATAACATGATCTCCCGTGTGACACCATACACCATGTTATCTATAATGTAATGTATTAGACAATATACATAACCATAAATATGCAAACAATGATTATGTGATTTTTATTTCAAAATAGAGATGTTTATACAAAACATACACTTTTCAGTATACATCCCAACAACTTTGCTTCTTGTCTTCCACCTAGGTTCTTCGACTCCGACGAAGTTCCCTCGGTATCGCCCGACCACCACGGTTTCCCGACTCAGGATTCTTCAGGCGTCGCTGACCTTCAGCTTAGCTTAACCATTTCCTGCACACTTAATTCAGCTTATGAGTTAACAATATGACCTTAACTTTGGATCTTTTTCATAATCAAAACCTAGGTTCGATTATCTAGTGCTCCTGCACCAACACAAAGAACTGATAACATGATCTTCTGTGCGACACCACACACCATATTATCTACAATGTAAAGTATTAGACAATATGCATAAATATAAAATGCAAACAATGATCATGTAATTCTTATTTCAAAATGAAGATGTTCATACAAAGGCTAGGCTTTCAGTATACATCCCAACATTGGGTTGCTAGGAGCATGATCGATTCACGCTAAATGAGTTAGGATGTATCAACCTTGAATGGATGGGTAGTTAACCTAACCATAGCAAAGTTGACACTTTAGTTTATTTGCAAGGTAATGGGATACTTTGAAAATAAGTTTGAATTTATATCCTAAAGGATTTTAGGATGCGCCAATTAAATTTGAGAAGTTTGAAAAATGAATCAAATTGGTACAAGTTAGGGTTAGAGGTCACGATGTTCCATTTTGGATTTTTGGTACATTTGGGAGATGAGTGGTATTATGGCAAAGTGGATTTAATTCCAACAAATGATAATTAATATTAAAATTTAGGGTTAGAGGTCACGATGTTCCATTTTGCCTTGCCATGACTGTTGGATTTTCGGTGAGCACTGAGGTGGGGGGGGGTGAATGCCGTGTGTTCGTTCATTGATTGATTCGATTGCGTGCTTGCTACAATTTGATTAGTACATAGCTAAAACAATAGAAAAACATAAACAAAATACAAGCACAACAATACACACGATGTAACGTGGTTCGGAACCCTAGTTCCTACTCTACGGGGCGAGTTCGATAACGAGCTCTAGTGATGTACACACCACTACTCAATAAACTCCTTCTCGATAACACGTTAGAGGGGAGAAACCTTGTACAAGCAATCTTACAACAATAAGAAAAAGATACAAGCAAATACAAGTAAAATACACAAAACAACGTAAAGAAAACTTTACAAATGTGAACTTGGATGCTTGCTTGTTGATTGCTTTGGAACACACTTAAAGACCCTGATTTGCACCATCAAATCGCCTCAAATCACCCAAGAAATCATTGCCAAAATCTTCTCCGTCGAGCTCCTTTTAAATCTTGCATCGGACTGATTCTGTGCCTGGCAGTCGACTACCATAGGCCCCAGTCAACTGCCAACAGTGTCATTGTCTCACAACAACTTAATCCACATTGGCATTCCGACCAATGGATATACTGACAGTCGACTGCCATTCCCAGCAGTCGACTACTCAAGCTCGTAGCAGACTGCTTAGTCGGCTACCGAGCGTTATGCCTTCGTGACCAACACCAGTAGCAGTCAACTGCCCTCCATGATAGTTGACTGCCCAAGGCCAGTTGACTGCTCAATGCTAGCTGTTGATTGCCAAGGCCTCTTGCCGCAGTCGAACCCCAGTCGACTCTCGGCAGTCGACTCTCGGCAGTCGACTGGTCATAATCCCAGTCGATCGCTCAATGTCGACTCAGCTGCCAAGTGTCAAACACTTAACCAGTCGACTGGTCCATAACCCCAGTCGACTGCTATACCTCAACCATGAAGTTTACTCCAAGTATGATGCCCTTATACTTGCTAGACCACCCTTAGCCTAGACCTAAGCCTTCTAGCCACCTCCATTAGCCTCACGCCAATTGGATCCCTCTAAGTCATCCATGACTTGTTCATCTATATGCTAGCTTTCAGGTGCTTCCATCGGCTATTGTCATGCTAAGCTGGTCTACACCACTAAGGCACATTAGACTTACGTTGTCAAGACACACGCTTGGACTTTACATCGCCAACCATTGAACTTATGCTGCCAAGACTCCACCCTTGAACTTTACGCTGCTAATATCAACCCTTGGACTTCCCTTTCCAACCCATGTTGGACTTTCCAATTATGAAGACTTAAGCTTGGACTTTCCCTTTCAAAGACCTATGCTTGGACTTTCTATGCCAAGTACTCAAGACTTGGACTTTACCATTGCTAAGACCCATTGTCAAACAATGGTCAACTCATTGTCAAACATCAAAAACACAACTCGAGTTAAATTCGAGTCTAGTTAATCATGACCTGGGTCGATTGCACTAACAATCTCCCCCTTTTTGATGTTTGAAAAAAACCAATCCTTTGAGTTGGAACACTAACTCAATCTAATCCTCCTAATTGTCTAAATTGGAAATTATACATTCTCTCATCAATTCTCCCAAAATTCTCCCCCTTTTTGACATACATCAAAAAGGCTCTCTCCAAAGCTATCAATGTCTCATATCCCAATGAGATCTTATAATATCCCCCTTGGTCCAAAAACGTCTAGGATGCCTTCACTCTTCCTAGTGATAAGTCTCATATCACTAAAGAGAGGCAATCCTCACTTCTCCAAATTCTCCAAATTCTCCCTTTTATGAGGAAGAACACATCTATCATCCCATGATGGATAACCTTCCCTTAAAGGCTTGCTCCCCCTTGACCATTGCACCAACAATGTCCTTGGAGAGTCCCTAAGCCTATAGGAACACTAAACTATCAAAATTAAGGTCGAAAGTTCAAACTTAAATTTTCACACACCTTAAAATTGATACACACCCAAACAACTCTCCTAATCCATATCCAATGAATTTTCACCCTTTATAATGCTTTCCAAAGTATATCCTAGGGTTAGGAGCAATTAGGGTAGCCTAACATAGCTGAAACATGGGCTAAACATCCTTGTTTACTCGAAATCAGCATTGGCAGTCAACTTTTTCAATCAACAGTCGACTGTCATCCATGACAGTCGACTGATTTCTGTAAGTGTAGAAATCAAGTTCAAAAATTGAAATTAAGAAAATCATAAGTAATTATACATAAATAAAAAAATTACGAAAACTCATATGTATAATACTTAAGTCAATCATTATGGGTGAAAAATATTTAGAAAATAAAATACCCATAAAATAGTGAGATTGATACAAAGTTTAAAAAACAAGAAAAACTTCATTGTTTTGAGCCTACTTTGTATCAATTTCATCAATGGTGATTGCTATCAAAAGATATACTTCACCAAGATTTTCTAAAATGATTTTAAAACCTTATATTGAACTATGGTCTATGAGCTTAATGCACATGACTTGTACATAAACTTTCCTCATGATTCATCCATGGTATAAGATGAGTTTGAGTTCTTCTAGATGCAAGAACTATGCACATTGAACTTAACTCATTTCCTAGCATCTCATATATGTCTAGGGTATATGAATACACACACATGTCAATGTGATGTGAGATGTGAGTTTTGTTCATCCTAATCTAAGGCATCATGCATTTTTCTAAGGTAACTCCATTTAATTCTCTTATACATGAGACTTCAAATCATGTCATAGTCCTTACATCAATTTTAATTAACTTAAATACACGAATGATGATTATGAAATATAATAAAAATATATGCCAATAATCATGATGTCATAGTATTATGAATAAAATCTAAGTATACATGACATAAAAACCAATCCTAAGCATTATCATGACATATAAAATGATAAAATGACACATGATGTCATGACATGACATATGGCACACAAATCATGGAAAATAAAATATAAAGGTATAATAATATCTAGATTTTAATGTTAATTTCCATTTGTTAGAGTTAGGTTGATTTAGACATATTACCACTTATCTCTCAAGTGTGTCAAAAACTCAAAATGGCACACCAAGTCCTCTAACCCTAATTGTGCCAATTTGATTGATTTTTCAACTTTCATAAAATATATTAGCACATTCTAAAATTCTTTAGGATATAATCTCAATCTCCATTTCCAAGGTACCTATAACCTTGAAAATGTCCTAAGGTGTCAACTCTACCATGATTAGGTTAATTGCCTATCCACTTAGGGTTGACACATCCTAACCCATTTAGCGTGACTCGATCACGCTCCTAGGAACCCAATACCTATTGGATCTCCTTGGGTTTACTAGGCATTCCTTAGGGATAACTTACCTAGATACCCTCCTAATGACCCTTCTAGACTTAGAAGCCTTGGTCATTGTGGTCTTGCCTAGGTTAACTCTAGGGGTGACTCCCCTTATAACCTTCTTAGTGGCTTCCCTAGGTTTCCTTGAAACCTTAGCCACTAGACACCTACCATGGTTAATCTTAGGGATGACCTCCCTATTAACCTTGGTCTTTCTAGACTAATGAATGGTTCCATAATTGAATGTAACACTATGATAGGTCTCCTTGGGCTTAGGTTTGTGACCCAAACCTTTCTTGTCCTTGGGTGGACCTTGCTTCCTAGACCCTAGGTTTTGAATCCTAGACCCTTTAATTGAGTTCGTCATTCTTGCAAGGGTCTTTTCTAATTTCTTAAGTCTTGACCTCAAGACTTGATTTTCCAACTCTAATTGTCCAATCTTTGAATTTTCATTTAGTCTTTGGGTGTGGTTCTTCATTTTAGGAATATGCCTACCCTTCTTAGGGTTAATGCCTAAATGCTCCTCTACCTTCATAATAGTTTCCCTAGGTAGGATTTTTCTAGGGTTATTAGTTTCAAATTTTCCTTAGTTCTAAAATTATCACTCTTAGCACCTAGGCAAAAATATTTGTTTTTAGCATGCTTTGTATCATGATGAATAACAAGTGAATTAAAATGATCCCTAGCATGCTTTTTAATATTAAAATCCGAAGGTGCATTATTAAAATATAACTTAGGGTTTTCTTTTAAAGCTCTTCCTACATGTGATGCTCCTTCTTGGATCTTCTTCCTCCCCCTAGGGCATTGACTTCTATAGTGACCCCGTTGTTGACACTTGAAGCACACAACATACTCCTTGCTCTTCCTAATTGGGGCTCCGGCATCCTTTGACTTTTCTTGAAATTTTGGTGCATGTTGACATTTCTTGATTCTTTTAAGACATTTACTCTTGTAATGTCCTACTTCCCTACATTCAAAGCATATGATGTGGATTTTATTTTTAATTTGAATTCTTGAGTTACCTAGGTTGATGGTGGTGGAAGCCTCTTGATCTTTTTCATCGCTTCTTCCGGAGGTGGATGCTTCCTCTTGATTTTGCTCCAGAGTGGAAATTCTCTCCTTTCCCTCAATCCTTGAGGTGGAGGCTTCCTCCAATTCTTCCTCTTCATCAGATGTTGATGGTCGTTCAACCTTCGATTCCTCAAGCTCTTGTGAGAATGATGATGATTCTTCCTCTTCTGAATCTTCTTGAGCTTGAGATGAGGAGCACTCTTCTTCTTCTTTTTCTTGTACTGGTTCAAGATTTTCATGGAACTTGACCAACTTGTTCCACAACTCCTTAGCATCCCTATAACTTCCTAATCTTGACAAAATATCATTAGGTATCAAATTTACTAACATTTTTATTACCTTAACGGTTGTCTTGAATTTTTGCTGTTGCTCCTCCGTCCACCTCTTCATCTTGATGATTTCTCCATTCTACCCCCTTGGATCATCAAATCCTATAATCACGACAAACCAATTTTCTATAGTGTACATTAGGAAATATTCCATCCTACCTTTCCAATATGCAAAATCTTCGCGATCAAAGGCGGGTGGAATTGCTATGTCATCGCCCAATCTCTCGTTGAGCTCCATCTTATCCTCTAGTAATGCTCCCTTGGCGGTTAGTCCAAATGAAGAGCGGCCTCGCTCTGATACCACTTGTTGGAATCAGATCATCTTCTTCTTCTAAGAGTCACTGGGCTCTGATACCACTTGTTGTATTTTTGGTGAGCACTAGAGAGGAGGGGGGTGAATGACACGTGTTCGTTCGTCGATTGATTCGATTGCGTACTTGCTACAATTTGATTAGTACGCAATGGAAACAATAGAAAAACATAAACAAAATACAAGCATAACAATACACATGATATAACGTGGTTCGGAACCCTAGTTCATACTCCACGGGGCGAGCTAGATAATAAGCTCTAGTGATGTACAGACCACTACTCAATAAACTCCTTCTTGACAACATGTTGGAGGTGGAGAATCTCGTACAAGCGATCTTACAATAATAAGAAAAAGATATAAGCAAATACAAGTAAAATACACAAAACAATGTAAAAAAAACTTTACAAATATGAACTTGGATGCTTGCTTGTTGATTGCTTTGGACCACACTTGAAGACCCTGATTTGCATCAACAAATCACCTCAAATCACCCAAGAAATCACTGTCGAAATCCTCTCCATCGAGCTCCATCTAAGCCTTGCATCGGGCTGATTTCGCCCCTAGCAGTCGACTGCCATAAGACCCCAGTCGACTGCTAACAGTGTCGTTGTCTCACAATGACTTAATCTACGTTGGCATTCCAGCCAACGGATACACTGACAATCGATTCTTTGTTCATAGCGATCGTTCAAGCTCATAGCATCGCTTAGTCGACTACAGCGTTCGCGCCGTGACCAACACGGCTGAATCAAGCGCCTCCATGAGATCGACTACCCAATGCTAGTCGATCGATTGCCCAATCTTGTGATTGGCGCTAAGGCCTCTTGCTCTGATTGAACTCCGGTCGACTCTCGTGGTGTGGTCATAATCTCAATTGACTACTTAGTGTCGGCTCAGCTATCAAGTGTCAAACACTTGACCAGTCGACTGATCCATAACTCCAATCGACTGCTACAACTCAACCATAAGGTTTACCCCAAGTATGATGTCCTCATACTTGTTAGACCACCCTTAGCCTAGACCTAAGCCTTCTAGCCACCTCCATCAGCCTCATGTCTATTGGATCCCTCCAAGTCATCCATGACTTGTTTATCCATACACTAGCCTTCAGGTGCTTCCATCGACTATTGTCATGTTAAGCTGGTCTACATCGCCAAAGCACATTGGGCTTACGCTGCCAAGACACATGCTTGAACTTTATACCACCAACCATTGGATTTATGCTGCCAAGACTCCACCCTTGGAATTTACGCTGTCAATATCAACCCTTGGACTTCTCTTTTCAACCCATGTTGGACTTTTAAATTGCCAAGACTCAAGCTTGAACTTTCCCTTGTCAAGACCCATGCTTAGACTTTCCATGTCAAGCACTCAAGACTTGGACTTTACTATTGCCAAGACCCATTGTCAAACAATGGTTAACTCATCGTCAAACATCAAAACACAAACATCAAAAACACAACTCGAGTCAAACTCGAGTCTGGTCAATCGTGACCTAGGCCACCAACAATGACATCATATTTCACTTAATTATTTAAAATATCATGAAAATGTTTATGTATCTATGTCATGTATGTTTAGGTTTATTTTAATGTCATGACATCATGATTATTAGCACATGCTTTATTTATGCTATCTTGTATTCCATAATCATCATTCATACATGTAAGTGAATTAAAATTGATTTAAGGATAATGACATGATTTGAAGTCCCATGTATAAGGGAATCAAATAGAGTTGTCTAGAAAAATACATGAGACCTTAGACTAGGAAGAACAAAAACCCACATCTCACATTAAATTGACTTGTATGTATTTTCATACACCTTAGATACATGTGAGATGCTAGGAAATGAGTTAAATTCATGTGCTTATTTAGTACATCATAATGAACTTAGAACTCATTAAATTATAATGATGGATCATGGGGAAAGCTAATTTGTAAGTCATGTGCATTAAGCCCATAGATCATGGTCCAATATAAGGTTTTAAAAACATTTCAAAATCATTTTGAAAAACCTTGGTGTAGTCTATCTTTTGATAAAAGTCACCATTGATGAAGCTAATACAAAGTAAGCTCAAAATATTGAAGTTATCTTTGTTTTTGAACTTTATGTCAATCTCACTATTTTATTGGTATTTTATTTTTCAAATATTTTTCACCCATAATGATTGACTTAAGTATTATACGTATGAAGTTTCATGATTTTTCAAATTACATATAATTACATATGATTTTCCAAAATTCATTTTATGAATTTGATTTATGCACATTGCAGAAACCAATTGATTGACACCTTGGGCAGTCGATTGGTTTTGAGGGCAGTCGACTAGTTGTTGACTGAGTCGATTGCTAAGGCTAATTTCGGGTAAATAAGGTTGTTTAACCCATGTTTTAGCCATTTTAGGCTACCCTAACTGCTCCTAACCTTAGGATATGCTTTGGAAAGCATTGAAATGGTGAAAATCCATTGGAAATGAATTAAGAGAGTTGTTTAGGGTGAGAATCAAATTTTAAGGTGTTTGAAAGTTTAAGTTTGAACTTTTGCCCTTAATTTTGATCGTTTAGTATTCCTTTAGGCTTAGGGACTCTCCAAGGACATTGTTGGCGAAAGGTCAAGGGGGAGCAAGCCTTTAGGGGGAGGTTATCTATCATGGGATAATGGATGTGTATTCCTCAAAGGGGAAGACATGAAGGGTTTTGGAAACCCTCATTGTGCTCACAAAAGGGAGAGAATTAGAGAAGTGAGGATTGCCTCTCATTCAGTGATATGAGACTTATCACTAGGAAGAGTGAAGGCATCCTATGTTGGTGCAGTAGGCACCTGAATCGAACTTGAGTTTTGATTATAGAAAATACACAAAGTTAAGTGCATTTTGTTATCTCACGAGCTGAATCAAGTATGCAGAAATGCTAAGCTAAGCCGAAGGTCAGCAACACTCAGAGAGAACTGTAGTGGTCAGGCGACATCGGGAGGACTTCGGAGGGAGCCGAAGGAATCAGGTGGAGACCGAAAGCAAGGCTTCAAAGGTAAATGTTGAGGTAAGCTCGTGTGAGTGAGCGTAAGTAAGGTCGAGTCCTCCATACGGGGACATCCTTAGGTGACAATCCGACCAAGACTTCCCATGGAAGGTCTATGTTGAGATTGGACTGCAAGTGACCGTCGAATTCACTTATATTTCGAGCTAACTCTTTATTACAGTCGAAAATTATGGCAATCAGTTCAACCAGCCAAGGATCAGTTCAACTGCTGAGCCATCAGTTCAACCAGCCAAGGATTAGTTCAACTACTGAGCCATCAGTTCAACCGGCCAAGAAATCAGTTCAACCGATGGTCAAGGATCAACCTCGAGGAGTCAAGATTTATCACCATTTTTCAAGGAGTCTTGTGCCCAATTCCTATTGGTTGAAGATCCTATCGAAAAGGGGATCAAAGGCTATAAATGGAGAGCCTCTCCTAGGGGTTTTCATCAACTCTAAGTGCTCAAAAGCCTCTGCAACTCTGTGATTCTCCGACGACTCTACGATGAAGTGCTATCAACAACCCTAGCTTAGTTTCTATTCTTTAGTTGTTGATATTTTACTTTTTCATCTCTTTAATATTGCAATTCCTTTTATTAATCGAGGTTTTCTATCGTTGCACTTTACATTAATAGAAGAGAGGGTTTGTCTCTCTATCTTTTCTTTCGAAGGTTTTTTTGTAATCATTAACTCCTACCTCCAACGAGGAGGAGTGTTTTTAGTGAATTGCCCTCCGTGCGTGATCAAGGATCACTAGGGCCTTGGAGTAGTAGTCGAAGGCTACGAACCAAGTAAAAACCCATTTGTCTCTCTTGCGTTTAATTTTATTTTCCGTTGTATTTAATTGTTTTGAAATGAATTCGAACGAAAGAAAAGGTTTATCGCTATTCACCCCCCTCTAGCGATCCGCTTCGATATAACAATTGGTATCAGAGCCGGGGTTGCTAAGATTTGGTGAAACCACCAATCTAGATTTTTACAGATTTTTTTTCCTTTTTAATTCTGTTTATTTCAAATTTATTTCATTTGGTTAGTTTTTCTCCCGCACTACTAATCCAAGACGCGAGTCTTGGTACATTTCGTGTGTTTGTGTCGTTGTTAGGTTTCTCGTCTTCATTTTCTTGTTTCTTTTGTATCAATGGCCCATCTCGAGGGTTTTAGCACCGTCCGACCTCCGTTTTACCACAGAGATGACTTCCATTATTGGAGGGGTCGGATGGAATGCTTTCTTAAAACTCAAATCGAGATGTGGATCATAATCGAAACGGGATTCACACTTCCGACTAACGAAGTGGGTGAATCCTTGGATTATGACCAATGGACCATTGCAACAAAAAGACAAGTAGAAGCCGATGCCAAGGAAACTCAAATCCTCCAATGCAGCTTGTCCAAAGAGGAGCTTAATCGCGTCGGCCCCTTCATCAGCGCAAAGGACCTTTGGACAAAGCTAGTGGAGCTACACGAAGGAACAGACGAAGCCAAGGTATGTAAGCGCGACCTTTTGTTTAATAAATTATATAATCTAAAAATGTAGGAAAATGAAATGGTGACGCAACTTCACACTCGCGTTCAAGACATAGTCAATAATCTACACGCGATCGGGCAAAAGGTCGAAAACCGCGACCTTATAAGGTATGTTCTTAACTCTTTTCCGAGGACTACCTTGTGGGCATCCTTGGTCGATGCCTACAAGGTCTCCAAGGATCTTTCAAAACTTAGGTTAGATGAGTTATTTTCTGATTTCGAACTTCATGATCAGTCTAACTCGGAACCCGAGAAGGGTATATCACTTTTTGTAGGTTCGAGGAAGAAAACCGCAAGCAAGTCACCCCCGAAGGAAGAAGAGGATGAGTCCGATTCGGAGGTCGACTCGGAAATGGAGGCCAAACTAGTCAACCTAGTTTGAAGGATAGTCAAGGGCCGAAAATGAACCATCACTCGACCCAACGAAGGTAAGACTAAAAGTTCGAATATTAGATGTTACGAATGCAACATGTTTGGACGCATCAAGTCCGAGTGCCCAAAACTCAAGACCAAAGCACCAAAACACAAAAGGCACTCAACGCTACATGGGAAGAAGCATCTGAGGAAGAAGATGATGATCATGTCCTCATGGCTAAACCAGTGGAATCGGAGATGGAGTCGGAACCAGAACATGAATCGGAAACCGAAGATGAGTCGAACTGCGAAGCGCTATTCAAGACAAGTCATGGATACGCATGCAATTCAAAAGATACACTCAAGGTAAGTCGATCCCTTATTAGTACACTTTATATTGCAATTAAGTTCTTAACTAGGAAATTAGCTAAGTCCGAGTCTAAGGTCGAGACCCTGGTTGAGGAAGTTAAACTCCTCAAACACGAGGTCTCCCTAACCTCTTCGACTAGTAGAGTTCGAGAGGAGGACTCAACTTGGGTTGAAAAGCTCGAAGTTGAGAGCTCACTCTTGAAGAGTCAAGTCGAAGATCTTAGTAACACGTTGGAAAGGTTTACTTTGGGATCCAAAGGACTTGACCTCCTACCTGGATCGTAAAGGGCCGTGTACAACAAGGCCGAACTAGGGTTTAGCTCAAATACCACCAACAAGTCGTATATGTCAATTGTGAGTCGACATAAAAAACGTGTCCAAGCATGGGTCCCTAAGACCGCCTTGATTTCAAACTTAGGATCGAACCAGTACTGGGTTCCCAAGGACCGAATATACTATGTAGAGAGACCGAACCGATTCAACGATCCAGGGGGAGCCAATACAAAACTTGTTTGTATTTTAACTTAGAAATTGCATTCTTAGGTTCTTTATTTAGTTTGATTCTTCTTTTTAGAATGGTTAGATAGGACTATAACTCGTCAATACTTGATAACATAGTACTAGGATGCAGCGAGATGATAGTACGCTAGGAAAGCGGAGTCTTGTGTATTCGGGCTAGATAAGACGTATCTAGTTCGGTGCACTTGATCGAGTGGAACTAGCTGAAGCTACCTCACCGTATCCTAGACTAGTTAGACCAGGAAGTGGTCTTAGGTGAGTCAAGTCTCTATTTTCTTGAAAATGGCTTTGTCTAAGGAAGTGGTCGTTGTTCCGATCAAAGAAGGCCTCTGTGCCTCGCCACGACCTGGAAGCCATGATCTTGAAAAGGTGTCTTGATGAGCCTAAGGTCAAATCCGAATCTAACGCAAGGTTGACAAGTGTTCAAATCATTAAAATTAAATCAAGTAAAATTGAAAGTCATCTCACAAGAACATATAGGGTTAACATGCTTGATCATGTAGACATGGGTGAGATGATTTAGGTTAATAATCTTCAACCAATCTTTAATAAATCCAATATCCGATCCAACTACCTTGCGTGTAGGATCAATGGATGTTGGACAGTGGTTGCTCCCGACACATGACCGGGGATCAACTCAAGTTTTCGAAGCTTCGATTCAAATGACAAGGATCGGTAGCCTTCGGAAACAACGGCAAGCTCAAAATCATCGGATCAGGTGATATTGAGCTCAACTCTAACTTTATTATTCAAAATGTCTTATTGGTAGAAAATTTTCAATATAATTTACTTAGTGTAAGCCAATTATGTGATAATAACTATAAGATCATATTTCTAGAAAATGAATGCGTAATTAATACAAATGAAACTTCTAAAACAATCCTTAAGGGAACCAGAAATAACAATATTTACACTATTAATCTAACTAACTCCTCAACCAAGTGTCTTATGACACGGCAAGAGGAATCATGATTGTAGCACCGACGACTCGGTCACTCACACCCAAGGCTCATCCACAAGATGAGTCAGAGTGACTTAGTCAGAGGTTTGCCTAACCTCAATAACTTGGATAATAAAATATGTAATGCTTGTCAACAAGGTAAACAATCTAGGACACAACATCAACTAACTAATCAAGAACAAACCAAAAGTGTTCTTGAGCTCCTACACATGAATCTATTTGATTCACACGGAGCTAAGTCACTTAATGGAAGTAAATTTTGCTTAGTCATAATTGAAGACTATTCTAAATTTACTTGGGTTAGGTTCATCAAACACAAAAGTGATACCCTAGATCAATTAATCAACCTATTTAAACTAATAGAAAATCAACAAAACCTTAAAATTAAAAGACTTAGGACTGATCATGGTGGTGAATTCGAGAACCACGGGTTTACAGAATTCTGTAACCTAAATGGATACCACCATGAGTTCTCTTGCCCTAGAACCCCACAACAGAATGACCTAGTAGAATGTAAAAATAGAACCCCACAAGAAGCCGCTAGGACAATGTTAAATGAGTATAACCTACCCGATAGGTTTTGGGCAGAAGCCGTAAGTACGACATGCTATGTCCAAAATAGAATCCTTTTGGTAAAGAGGCACCTTAAGACCTCATACGAGATTTATCACGATAAAATACCTAACATCAAGTACTTTAGGGTATTTGGGTGTAAGGTACATATCCTAAACACTAAGGATTACCTAGGGAAATTTACATCCAAAACCTCGACCGGAATCTTCCTAGGATACTCGACTACAAGTAGAGCTTATAGAGTATATAACCATGACACCCTTAGAGTCGAGGAGACTATCAATGTAGTATTTGATGAAGGACACGAACCTATAAAACTCCCAGCAATCCCAATTAGTGAGCCGATTCATACCAAACTCAACTCCAATCCAGAGATTAATCCTAACCTAAGTCAACCAAGTCAGTCTATCGACCAAGTGGTAGATGACTCTAACCAAACTAGGACTCAAACGAGTCATCCTATTGATCAAGAGGTAGATGACCCAAACCCAAACCAAACTAGGACTCAAACGAATCATCCTATCGACCAAGTGATAGGTGATCCAAGTCTAGGAGTTCGAACTAGAGCCTCATACAGAAACCTTAGTCAAATCTCCTTGATTTCCAAAATTGAACCCAAAACTATTGACCAAGCTCTTCTTGACCCCGATTGGATTATTGCAATGCAAGAAGAACTGGCTAAATTCACTAGGAACGAAGTATGGGAATTAGTACCACCACCTAAAGATAAAACAATCATTGGAACAAGGTGGGTGTTTAGAAATAAACTTGATGATAAAGGTGAAGTAGTTAGAAATAAAGCTAGATTAGTCGCTAAAGGGTTTAGTCAAGTCGAGGGCTTAGATTACGATGAGACCTATGCTCCAGTAGCTAGGTTAGAGTCCATTCGAATGTTATTAGCATATGCTGCACATCGAGGATTTAAGTTGTTTGAAATGGATGTAAAGTCAGCATTCTTGAATGGATACATTAAAGAAGAGGTTTATGTTAGTCAATCCCCCGGTTTCGAAAATCTAGATAAACCTGACCATGTTCTTAGGTTAAAGAAAGCTCTCTATGGACTTAAACAAGCTCCTCGAGCTTGGTACGAGAGGCTTTCAGTTTATCTTAAGTCCAAAGGATTTAACCAAGGTGTAGTTGACCCAACCATTTTCGTAAAAACCGTAGGTAAAGATATATTTATATCGCAAATCTACGTAGATGATATTATTTTCGAAACCACCAACTCGATCCTACTGAATGAATTCATTTCACTTATGGAAAGTGAATTTGAAATGAATTTAGTAGGTGAATTAAGTTTCTTCTTAGGTCTACAAATTAAACAAACTAAAGATGGAATATACCTGCATCAACGCAAATATACTAGGGAATTAATTAAACACATTGGAATGCAAGACGCTAAAATTATTAATACCCCAATGACAACTAATGTGAATATAGAAGAAGATGTAATCGAAAATTCAATTGATTTAAAATACTATAGGAGCATAATAGGGAGTCTCCTTTACTTAACTACGAGCCGACCTGATATCCTATTTGCAGTAAGTATGTGCGCAAGGTTCCAAACCTGTGCCAAGGAGTCTCACTTAACTCTAGTCAAGCGTATCCTTAGATATCTAAAGGGTACACTTAATGTCGGTATTTAGTACCCTAGATCTATCGAGTTTGAACTAATCGACTACTCCGATTCAGACTATGCCGGTAGTAAGCTCGATAGAAAGAGTACGAGTGGTTGCTGTCAACTTCTCGGCTCGAGTCTAGTAAGTTGGTGCAGTAGGAAGCAACATTGTGTTGCCCTATCTACCACCGAAGCCAAATACATCGCGATGGGTGAGTGTGTTACTCAGCTTCTTTGGATGAAGCACACTCTCTGAGACTTTAAGTTAGATTTTACAAACACTAAACTCCACGTAGATAACATTAGCTCAATTAACCTAACTAAGAATCCGATATGTCATTCTAGGACCAAACATATAGAGGTCAAACATCATTTCATTCGAGAACATGTGGCCAACGGAGCCATACAACTCGAATACGTCGAATCGAAGTCCAACTTGGCAGACCTATTTACTAAACCCCTACCCGAAGCCGAATTCAGTCTATTAAGACGAAAATTGGGCATGTGCGTAGTAGAATAGGAACTTGCAAATTATATTTTCTTACTACTATTTCTTACTTTTTGATTTTTATGGAACTAGTATAGGACATACCTTAGATATCATCCACCTATAGATTTAAGGAGCCAATACATCTCACAACACATAGGACTGATGTGTTTATGTACTTAGCCACGTAGATGGGCATGAGATGTTAGGACCTTACTCCTGGTTCCAGATGTAGAGCTAGTGCATCACCATAAACCACGGAGTATAATCATACATATTAACCGACTCTGATCAGGACTGGTTGATCTTTCATATCAATCAAGTCAAATATGAGTCGAATATTTTATAGATGAGCTTATTTTCAGTATACTATTTTCAAAATTTATTTGGAACATGCTTGGACTTATAACTATATTCAAAATCATGTTTTTCAAAACCCCCTGCTCTTTCTGATTTATGGCAAAAGGGGGAGAAAAGGCCAAAGTTAAGGGGTCATTTTTTGGTAACTTAAGCCAAAGTTAAGGGGTCATTTTTTGGTAACATAACTTAGTACATATTCTAATGACCCAAGTTAAGTAAATGTTTACTTAATAGAACTTAAATAAGGGGAGAAAGGCCAAGGTTAAGAAATCAATTTTTTGATTTCTTAACTTAAAACTTATTTTAAACACTATGGCCAATATTAAGTAATTTCTGTTACTTAATTCTTTTTAAGTAGCAAACATCAAGGGGGAGAGTTAAAACTCTTTCTCAAGTACTCACCCTCGGTCAAGGGGGAGGATTCCTCAAGGGGGAGCACTTGAAAAAGAGTTTTTATTTACTCCTGCTCATTCATGCATATCTCATACTCATTTTGCTCAATGCACTTAATTTATTTTACTTAACTTTGTGTTGGTTTGCCATAGATCAAAAAGGGGGAGATTGTTGGTGCAATAGGCACCTGAACCGAACCTGAGTTTTGATTATAGTAAATACTCAAAGTTAAGTGCATTTTAGTATCTCACGAGCTGAATCAAGTATGCAGAAATGCTAAGCTAAGCCGAAGGTCAACGACACTCAGAGAGAACCGTAGTGGTCAGGCGACACCGGGAGGACTTCGGAGGGAGCTGAAGGAATCAGGTGGAGACCGAAAGCAGGGCTTCAAAGGTAAATGTTGAGGTAAGCTCGTGTGAGTGAGCGTAAGTAAGGTCGAGTCCTCCATACGGGGACATCTTTAGGTGACGATCCGACCAAGACTTCCCATGGAAGGTCTATGTTGAGATCGGACGACAAGTGGCCGTCGAATTCACTTATATTTCGAGCTAACTCTTTATTACAGTCGAAAATTTTGGCAATCAATTCAATCGTCCAAGGATCAGTTCAACTGCTTAGCCATCAGTTCAACCGGCCAAGGATCAGTTCAACTGCTGAGCCATCATTTCAACCGACCAAGAAATCAGTTCAACCGATGGTCAAGGATTAGCCTCGAGGAGTCAAGCTTTATCACCATTTTTCAAGGAGTCTTGTGCTCAATTCCTATTGGTTGAAGATCCTCTCGAAAAGGGGCTCAAAGGCTATAAAAGGAGAGCCTCTCCTAGGGTTTTTCATCAACTCTAAGTGCTCAAAAGCCTTTGTAACTCTGCGATTCTCCGACGACTCTACGACGAAGTGCTGTCAACAACCCTAGCTTAGTTTCTATTGTTTAGTTGTTGATATTTTACTTTGTCGTCTCTTTAATATTGCAATTCCTTTTATTAATCAAGGTTTTTTATCATTGCACTTTACATTAATAGAAGAGAGGGTTTGTCTCTCTATCTTTTCTTTCGAAGGTTTTTTGTAATCGTCAACTCCTACCTCCAACGAGGAGTGTTTTTAGTGAATTGCTTTCCGTGCGTGATCAAGGATCACTAGGGCCTTGAAGTAGTAGCCGAAGGCTACGAACCAAGTAAAAACCCATTTGTCTCTCTTGTGTTTAATTTTATTTTCCGCTGCATTAAATTGTTTTGAAATGAATTCGAACGAAAGAAAAGGTTTATCGCTATTTACCCCCCCTCTAGTGATCCGCTTCGATCCAACATCCTAGATATGTTTAGACCAAGAGGGAGAATATAAGATCTCATTGGGATATGAGACATTAATATCCTTGGGGAGAGCCTTTTTGATGTATGTCAAAAAGGCGGAGAATTGTGAGATTTGATAGCTTGAGTTAGGGGGCCTAACTCAAAGATTTTGTCAAACATCAAAAAGGGGGAGATTGTTGGTGCAATCAGCCTAGGTCACAAATGACCAGACTTGAGTTTGACTCGAGCAGTATTTTGATGTTCGACAAAATATATGACAATGTGATTATCATGGAAAGTCCAAGCATGGGTCTGTTGGATTACGACCAACGCGTAGATGTGCTTTTGTTGTTTCATAAACGAATGCAACGGAATAAAATATAATAATTTCCTAAATTATTACAACACTCACATCCATGCATGCAAGATTACAACACGTGCGGACATATCCTCCAAATAAAATTTTACAATAAATTAAGAATAAAACCATTTTTTCCCTAGGTATACCTTTCAGATGATGTTGAGCTAGAAGGGCATCAACTGTATGACGCTTGCGGAGCTTCGTCTCTACTCGTGTCCGCACCAAATCTTCGGAGGGACGACTTATCTAAACCACGAGTTTGACTTTCTCTTCGCTACTAGACAAAGCAAGAAGGTCAGGTGATCAGAGAGCAAGAATATTGACCCAACAAAATAGGAAACAACTCTTGTTTTCTTGGAGGTCGGCGGTAAGCTCCAAAACCCTAACTTCTTCTATTCGACCACACACTAAAAGAGAGCCCTCTTGTGGCTGGTTCTTCTTCTTCTTTATGGGATCTTAGTCAGAGCTAAGGGAGGCAACAATTGCCTCTCTAATGAAGCCCTTGGCTGGTGACAAGCAACCCTAGGGTCGACAACAAGGAGGAGGAGGAGAAGGCTTGGCGACAAGAAGAGGTGGCTAGGGTTTTTTGGATATTCGGCTAGGAGGAGGAGAGACTTTTTCACTACTATTCATTAGGTTTAGCCTTTATAACCCTTTATATAGGCACTAATCCTAATGGGTTATGGGTTAGTGGATCAAATCCTTAAACTCATAACCATTAAGGCTTAATCTCATCCATTAAACCCTAATTGGGCTCTTAACCAAAAGAAGACCCATTAAACCCAAACGGGTTTGGTTTATAATTAAACCTCTTAAGGTCCAACCCGTCTTCATAAGACGTGCTCCTTTCACATTTTTGACTTGATAAATATTTCCATATTTGTCATGTGTTTGGTCCAAACAAACTCGATCTCTCTCGATCTTGAGAATCCAATTCTCAAACTCGTCTTTAAGTCTCTTCGAAGGATTAGTTATGCATGTGACCTTATAGGTTCTCGATTTATATTAGTCATCCATAATTAACCATTAATTATGGAAGGATCATGAGTGATACCTAGTAGTACATTATGATTCCCAATTAACTGAAAAATTAACGATTGATCTCGGAACCATTTTCAAACCCTTCAACAGCTACAATGAATTGTGCTTCATTCTTTTCACTCGTCTTATACCCACTTGGTTCAGGACATGGTCTATTGTATTAGTCCCCACTGGACTGACTACGTCACACCTAGCCTAAGTAATACTTCCTCATCTAGTGGATTCTAATTACTTCGACATATATCTAAGAGTACTATACGCTTCACGTGCAATGCTTTGGCCAAAGACTTTGAGTAACAATCCGATGAGTGGCCATAGGGTATACATCTCCTCACAAGGAGAGATGAAATCCTTTGTTGGCTATTCAATCACCTTCGGACACTTCAATTTATACCCAATCATCCCTTACCCACACCTCCATAGAGATGTATCGACTAAGATGTCAAAGTATAAGTCTCCATGACCAAGATGACTATTGGTGCAATCGGCCCAGGTTACGATTGACCAGACTCGAGTTTGACTCGAGTAGTGTTTTGATGTTTAACGATGAGTTGATCATTGTTTGATAATGGGTTGACTATATGGTTGGCATGGGGTTGACCATATGATGGAGAAGTTCAAGTGGGACACTTGGCATGGAAAGTCCAAGCATGGGTCTTGGCAATGAGAAAGTCCAAAGTCTTGAGTACTTGCATGGAAAGTCCAAGCATGGGTCTTGGTAAAGGAAAGTCCAAGCTTGAGTCTTGGTAATTGTAAAGTCCAACATGGGTTGGCAAGAAAAGTCCAAGGGTGTAGTCTTGGCCACGTAAGTCCAAGTGTGTAGTCTTGGCGGTGAAAGTCCAAGTCATGGGTACTTAGCATTTGGGAAGTCCAAGGGTTGATATTGGCGGTGTAAAGTCCAAGGGTGGAGTCTTGGTAGCAAAAGTCTAATGGTTAGTGGAGTAAAGTCCAAGCGTGTGTCTTAGCAGCGTAGGCCCAATGTGCCTTGGTGGTATAGACCAGCTCAGCATGACAATAGCCGATGGAAGCACCTGAAGGCTAGCGTATGAATGAATAAGTCATGGATGACTTGG
Source organism: Wurfbainia villosa (assembly GCA_025175895.1). NCBI lineage: Eukaryota > Viridiplantae > Streptophyta > Magnoliopsida > Zingiberales > Zingiberaceae > Wurfbainia > Wurfbainia villosa. The sequence continues at coordinate 17,505,384 of CM046004.1, read as the reverse complement.
ACGGATCCAATAGACGTGAGGCTGATGGAGGTGGCTAGAAGGCTTAAGTCTAGGCTAAGGGTGGTCTAGCAAGTATGAGGGTATCATACTTGGGGTAAACCTCATAATTGAGGTGTAACAGTCGACTGGGGTTATGGACCAGTCGACTGGTCAAGTGTTTGACACTTGGCAACCGAGTCGACACTGAGTAGTCGACTAGGATTATGACCAATCGACATGAGTCGATCCACGACATAATAGCCGCAATGATCGCCATGTATAGGCAATGATCGACCATGAGCATCGACCACCATGTAGGCGCGATCGATCAAGGTTTGGTAGTCGCGGCGAGCGCTCGAGCCAGAGCGATCGAAATGATTACGAGCGGCGAGCAATGATCACCGGGAATGACAATCGACTGCCAGTGTATCTGTTAGCTTGAATGCCAATGTGGATCAAGTCCATTGTGAGACAACAACATTGTTAGCAGTCGACTGTCAAGTGAAAATCCAGGTCGCACAGAGGCTTAAAAGAAGTTCGACGGAGAGGATTTCAGCAACGATTTCTTGGGTAATTTGAGGCGATTTGCTAGTGCAAGTCAGGGTCTTCAAGTGCGGCTCAAGCGATTAACCAAGCAAACATTAAAAAGAGTTTTTGGAATGTTTTCTTTACATCTTTTGTTGTATTTCATTTGTATTTGCTTGTATATTCTTGTATTACTTTTGTAATTTCTTGTAAGAGGTTTTCTCCACCTTCGGAGTGTTTTCCGAGAAGGAAAGGTTGATCAGTGGTGTTTGGCATCACTAGGGCTCACTTGAGCTTGATTCGTGGAGTAGGAACTTGGATTCCGAACCATGTTATATCTTGTGTTGATTATATTTGTGTTTTTCGTATTTTATATTGCATTATTATTATTTCCACTGCACATAACAAGCTTTGTAGACAAACACGAATGATTTCCATCATCAACCAACGAACACGCCATTCACCCCCTCTAGTGCTCATCGAAGTTCCAACAATGACTTGAATACCTCAAGTTGAAGGAAACTCATACTCGAGCTGTAGTAAAAACTTCACTGAGATATATAGAGAACCACGTGAGTCTTATAGCAAGTCACTCCAGTGAACTAGTTACCCATAACCAACATCCACATTTAACTCTCGACATCACAATGTCTCCAACCAGTGAGAAGTAGCTGCTTGGATAAACCAAGAAGTATAACCCGTGCTAGTCTCACAGAATCAATGATGTTCGAACTCATCAATTCATCGACTAGGGAATATTTGAATACTTCATAATTAAACATGTAGAGATACTCACTAGTTGTGATCCAATCACAAATTCTCTCATGCTATGAATCGTATTACGGACATTCAGTAAATGAGTTTAAGATCCAATCAAACACATATAAGATGTGCACCTAAATAGTGAATCTTTATTTATCAAATAAGTAGTCATAAGGCGATTGCCTTAGGACACCGCTCAAACATAACAAACTCCCACTTGACCTAAAGTCAATCGCCATGGTATCCAATCCCATAATCCGTGATGTGACTCTCAAACTTACTTTGTGATAGAGCCTTTGTCAAAAGATCTGCTAGGTTCCTTTCTGTGGGAATATTCTCGATTTGTATTTCTTTCCTGCTGATGATTTTTTGATCAGATGATATTGTCGAAGCACGTGTTTGGATCGTTGGCGAGACCTGGGTTCCTTTGCCTGTGTGATAGCTCCAGTGTTCTCACAGTAAACTGGTAATGCTTCAACAATGGACAAAATCGCCCCAAGTTCAGAGATGAACTTCTTGATCCAAACTGCCTCCTTTGCTGCTTCAGAAGCTACAATGTATTCTGCCTCTATGGTAAAATCGATAACTGTGTCTTGTTTGAAACTTTTCCGTCTCATTGCACCTCCATTCAGTGTGAATATGTACCCAGACTGTGACATGGAGTCATCCTTGTCTATTTGGAAGATGACATATGTATATCTACGTGTAACCATTTCACCTCCTCCATATACCAAGAACATATCCTTAGTTCTTCTCAAGTGCTTAAGGATTGCCTTGACAACCACCCAATGATCCATTCCTAGATTTGACTGGTATCTACTCATGACACTCATAGCTTATGATACGTCGGGTCTCATACATAACATAACATACATAATAGATCCTATTGCAGAAGCATAAGGAATCTTATTCATGCAAATCCACTCGTCTTCTGTGCGGAGACACATAGACTTTGAAAGGTGAATCCCATGTCTCATGGGTATATAACCTTTCTTGGATTCATGCATGCTAAACCACTTTAGCACTTTGTCTATATATGTAGACTGCGAATGACCAAGCAATATTTTCAATCTATCTTTATAGATCTTAATTCCGAGGATGTAGGTCACTTCTCCCATGTCTTTTATGGAGAATATTTTGGATAACCAAACTTTAATTGACTGTAAGACAGATATATCATTTCCTATGAGTAATACGTCATCAACAAATAGTATTAGGAACATGATCGCACTTCCATTAACCTTCTTGTATACACAAGGTTCGTCAGGATTTTATGAGAAATCAAACTCTTTGATCGCCTCATCAAAATGGATATTCCAACTCCTGGATGCTTGCTTCAGTCCATAAATGGATCGTTGAAGCTTGCATACTTTAGTTTTGTCAAACGATGTGAAACCCTCGGATTGTATCATATACACATCCTCATGTAGGTTTCCATTAAAAAAAGATGTTTTTACATCCATCTATTATATCTCATAATCATAATGAGCTGCTATGGCCAGGAGTATTCGAATGAATTTAAGCATGGCAACTGGTGAAAAAGTCTCGTCATAATCAACACATTGCTTTTGATGATAACCTTTTGCCACCAATCTGTTGGTGCAATCGGCCCAGGTAACAATTGACCAAGCTCGAGTTTAATTTGAGTAGTAGTTGATGTTAGTGTTTTGATGTTTGACAATGAGTTGACCATTGTTTGACAATGGGTTGACTATATGGTTGACATGGGGTTGACCATATGATGGAGAAGTCCAAGTGGGACATGTTGGAGGATCGAGACCCGGCTAGAAGGGGGGTTGAATAGCCCTCGTTGATCGTGGATGGAAATCATGTCTTAATCGTCTACACTTAAGATTAGCGCAGCAAAAATATATGCTAAACAAAAAACAATTAAGCAAATAAAAGATAAAGAAGAAGCAAACACAAACACAAGGATATAACGTTGTTCACGACTCTTGCCGCTAATCCACGGACGATTCGTACGGCGAATCACTTCCCCAACTAAGGTACTAAACTTCTCCCTTTACTCAAGCAAGGTGGAGAAACCTCTTTACATCAACTCCTCTTCTCACAAGATAATATGAGTGAAAATAAAGAGAAAGGAGTAGAAAACACTATGAAGTTGTGGGAGGCCTTAGAACATGAATAGGAGCGGAAGCATTAGATGCCCTAGGCCCCCAACCCCTCTTTTTATAAGGAAGAGGGGTTTCTTCCCGTTGGGTATGCAGTAGTCGATTGTTGCATGCCATCAGTCGACTGTCACCGTTCCAACAGCTTCTGATGACGCCAGATCGCGACCGTTGTAGTCCAATGACACACTGGGCAGTCGACTGATCATGCCCATCAATCAACATATCAAGCCATCAGTCGAGTGATCCAGGCAATCAATCGACTCAAAACCCTTCTGTGCTCGCGACCACCTTCAGCAGTCGACTATCGTACCTTGATAGTCGACTGTGTTGGATCGAGAAGCGTCGCTAGAGGGGGGGGGTGGTGAATAGTGAGCATAAATCTTTTCGTTCGTTCGTTCGATACACGAGTAAGCGCAACGGAAAATAAAGAGACACGTTTATTTTACTTGGTTCACAACCCAGCGGTTGCTACTCCAAGGCCCTATCGGTCCTAGACCGCGTACGGAGGGCAAAACACTATAACGTCTCCTCCTCGTTGGAGGTAGGAGACAACGATCACAAAACCGAAAGTACGAGGATGAGGCAACAAACCTACCTCACCTCGTTATGAATAAAAACAAAGAATACAATATCAAAATATTACTTGATGCTGCTGCCGATGAAGAAGATCAGAACTTGTCGTCGCGTCAGTGTTATGACGGTGTTGGAGTGTTGGCGTTGTAGGAGCACTTGAGAATAAACTTGATGATCTTTAGAGTTGGAATCCTCCCCTTCTTTTATAGATTTTGGCCTCTGAATATGTCTCCTCTTTTTTCAGAATAGATCACGAAGTTGTACAAATTTTATCGCGAAGTGGCCGCGTCAAACGTTATCCGTTTTGACCTAGCGCAAAGGCTGATTCGTCGCCATCAGTCAAATGATGCCTCCCATCAGTCGACTGCCCAATGTCCAGCAGTCGACTGCCAGTCTGGCCACTTCCTTGCAGTAAGAGGTTAGCTCGAAAAATGATAAATGCGACGGTTTCTAACCGTCCGATCTCAACCTAGACCTTCCACAGGAAGTCTTAGTCAGATCGTTGCCTATGGTCGTCCTCGTACAGAGGACACGACCTTACCATCTCTCACTCACACGAGCTTACCTCGATACTTACTGTGTCGCTTTCGCTTCCGACCTTCCACTCGATTCCTTCGGCTCCCTTCGAAGTCACTCGAGTGTCGCCCGACCATCGCGGCTTCCTCCGGGTGTCACTAGCCTTCAGCTCCAGCTTTAGTACTTTTCTGCACACTCGATTTAGCTCGTGAGATAACGATACAAACTTAACTTTGTGTCTTTTCCATAATCAAAACACAGGTTCGATTATCTAGTGCCCCTGCACCAACAATCTCCCCCTTTTTGATCTATGGCAAACCAACACAAAGTTAAGGAAAATTAAAGCACAAGACAAGTATAGTAGATGATGAATGTCATTTCCCCTCAACCAAAACTCCCCCTTAACCCTAGGTGAGTTTTGAAACAGATACTTTAGTTTTCAAAATCAAATTTTGTGTTACTCCCCCTTAACTTTCTCTCTTCTCCCCCTTTTGCCATAAATAAAAAAAGAGATACTTTTATGTTGGGGTTTTTGTATAAAATAAAGGTTTTTAAAAAAAATCGTATACGCATGCATCTAGATAAATCAAATATGTGTCCAAGCATGCGTCTAGCAGTAGTTAGTTAGATTGGTTCGAGGTGTATCCCTCTGCACCAATAATCTAAAGGTTTATAATATAACCCTTAGGGTTAGTTTGCTTTCCCCCTTAGTCAAATATATGAAGTATAAGAGATGTAGGGGGCGCTAAACTTTGGCCTAAGAGTTGTTAAGTACAATAGATAAGAAAATAAGTAGTATTTTGAAGAGGTTATATTTCAATTATTCTTAGCATCTCACCCATTCTATGTGTCTCAGAATTTGTTCACCTTATATGTTTTGTGAGATGATTTTAAATTAATTAAAGATAGTCAACCTTGGGTTAGATTCAGATTTAACCTTTAGATCGTTAAGTAACTTTTCGAGAAACTGACTTCCAGGTCGTGGCGAGGCACAGGGGAGTTCTTTGATCGGAACAATGACCACTTTCTTAGACAAAGCCAAATTCAAGAAAATATCACTTAAGTCACTTAGGGTTACTTCCTGGTCTAATTAGTTTAGGATATGGCGAGGTAGCTTCAGCTAGTTCCACTCGGTCAAGTGCACCAAGCTAGATACGCCTTATCTAGCTCGAATACATGAGACTTTGTTTCCCTAATGTACTATCATCTCACCGCGTCCAGATACTATGTTGTCAAGAGTTGACTAGCTATTTTCCCTATCTAGCCATTCTACAAATTAAAGTAAAATATTCAATGGTTTTTCTAAGTAAGCGGGTATACTATTTTAGTGTTAGCTCCCCCTGGACCATTGAACCAATATGGTCTATTCAAATAATGAATTTGATCCTGGGGAATCCAAAATTTATTAGTCCTTATATGTGAGTTCAATAAAACCTTTGGGACCCATGCTTGGACTCTTTGATGACTACGATTTACGATAGACATATAAGACCTATTCGTAGTCGTTGACCTAGATCCGAGTCCGACTTTGTTGTACACGGCTCTTTGGGTTCCAAGTAGTTGGTTAAGGTTCTTAGATCCCAACGTGAACCTTTCCAACCTAGCCTCAACCTCTTGAACTCGGTCTTTCAAGAGAGAATTCTCCTCCTCAAGTTTTTCAATTTGGGTTGAGTTTACCTCTTGAACTTGACTAGTTGAAGAGGTTAGAGTAGCCTCTTGCTTGAGGGTTTCAACCTCCTCAAGTAACGACTCAACCCTAGACTCGGACTTAGTTAATTTCCTAGTAAGCACTTTAATTGTATTGTAAAGCGTATGAATTAGTGAGCGGCTAACCTTAATTTTCTCTTTTGTTCCAGCTTTGAGTTGCTTCTCGAAATAGTCCTCGAGTTCGGAGTTGGTGCTGTAATTGGATTCGAATTCGGACTTTGACTCGGACTCTTTGGGTCTTGCCATGCATGCTATGCCGACGCCTTCTTCGTTGTCCCATGCTGCACGAAAAGCCTTCTTTTGATTTGATTTGAATTGTGCCCTCTTTTGGTTCTTTAGTAGCCTCCTTTCCCTCCGAACGATCTTTCGCACTATGTTCACTATTGCTTCCACCTCTTCTGATTCAGACTTTGATTCGTCTTCGGGTTCGAGTTCATCTACTTTCCTAGTAGGTGGCTTGCTTCTTTGTCTTGCAAGTAGAGCAATACCTCTCTCGGCCCGGACCATGTTAGTTTGCTCGTGAAGTTCAAACTCGGAAAATAATTCGTCTAACCTAAGCTTCGAAAGGTCCTTAGAGACCTTGTAGACATCGACCATGGATGCCCACAAGGTAGTCCTAGGAAAAGAATTTAAAGCGAACCTTATAATGTCCCGGTTCTCTACGGCTTGCCCGACCGAGTGAAGACCGTTGACGATGTCTTGGATCCACGCATGTAGTTGGGTGGTGGTCTCGTGATCCTGCATCTTTAGATTGTACAGTTTATTTAAAAGTAAATCTCTTTTACATACCTTAGCATCAGGCGTCCCTTCGTGTAGATCAATCAATTTGTTCCAGAGGTCTTTGGCGCTAATGAATGGTCCGATGCGGTTGAGTTCCTTCTTGGACAAGCCACATTGCAATATTTGGGTTGCTCTTGCATCGGCTTCAATTTGCCTCTTGGATGCATTTGTCCACTTGTTAAAATCCAAGGGCTCCCCTTGATTATTGGTGGGTAGAGCAAAGCCGGTTTGGATTATTATCCAAGTCTCGACTTGTGTTTTCAAGAAACACTCCATCCGACCTTTCCAATAACGGAAATCATTTCCGTTAAAGAACGGAGGTCGGGTGATGCTATACCCCTCAATATGAGCCATTAAGTCTCTTGCAAAACACGAATAAAAACCAAAGAGAATTCCAAGACTCGGTCTTGGATTAGTAGTGTGGGAAATAATAGGAAATAAACAGAAATAAATAAGAAGAATAAGAAACTAACAAAAGCTAGAAACTTACGACCTTCGATGTCCCTGAAAGGGTACTAAACATTGGATTTTGGGGATGGAAACAGCTTGTTACGAGGGTAAACCCTCATTAGAAATGTAGATCTTTCAGAGATCTTCGATTTGGTAGGTAGATCATTTTGAGAGTCCTCTTGTGCGAAAAGATATGACCTTTTTACCGTCGACTACTCCGAAATAGAATACTTGCAAACACACAACCAAAAGAAGTGTACCAAGACTTCGTCTTGGATTAGTAGTGCGGGAGGAAAAAAACCTAAAAAAGAACGTGACTCGAAAAATACAAAAATAAAACCAAAACGTGCTAGATTGGTGGTTTCACCAAATCTTAGCGCCCTCGCTCTGATACCAATTGTTGGATCGAGAAGCGTCGCTAGAGGGGGGGGGTGAATAGCGAGCGTAAATCTTTTCGTTCGTTCGTTCGATACACGAGTAAGCGCAGCGGAAAATAAAGAGACACGTTTATTTTACTTGGTTCACAACCCAGTGGTTGCTACTCCAAGGCCCTATCGGTTCTAGACCGCGTACGGAGGGAAAAACACTATAACGTCTCCTCCTCGTTGGAGGTAGGAGACAATGATCACAAAACTGAAAGTACGAGGATGAGGCAACAAGCCTACCTCACCTCGTTATGAATAAAAACAAAGAATACAATATCAAAATATATTACTTGATGCTGCTGCCGACGAAAAAGATCAGAACTTGTCGTCGCGTCGGTGTTATGACAGTGTTGGAGTGTTGGCGTTGTAGGAGCACTTGAGAATAAACTTGATGATCTTTAGAGTTGGAATCCTCCCCTCCTTTTATAGATTTTGGCCTTTGAATATGTCTCCTCTTTTTTTGGAACAGATCACGAAGTTGTACAAATTTTATCGCGAAGTAGCCGCGTCAAACGTTATCCATTTTGACCTAGCGCAAAGGCTGATTCGTCGCCATCAGTCGACTGATGCCTCCCATCAGTCGACTGATGAGCATCAGTCGACTGTCCAATGTCCAGCAGTTGACTGCCAGCCTAGCCACTTCCTTGCAGTAAGAGGTTAGCTCGGAAAATAATAAATGCGATGGTTTCTAATCGTCCAATCTCGACCTAGACCTTCCACAGGAAGTCTTAGTCGGATCGTCGTTTATGGTCATCCCCGTACAGAGGACACGACCTTACCATCTCTCACTCACATGAGCTTACCTCGATACTTACTGTGTCGCTTTCGCTTCCGGCCTTCCACTCGATTCCTTCGGCTCCCTCCGAAGTCACTCGAGTGTCGCTCGACCACTGCGACTTCCTCCGGGTGTCGCTAGCCTTCAGCTCCAGCTTTAGTACTTTTCTGCACACTCGATTTAGCTCGTGAGATAACGGTGCAAACTTAACTTTGTGTCTTTGCCATAATCAAAACACAGGTTCGATTATCTAGTGCCCCTGCACCAACAGACTGGTGGTGCAGTAGTTGACTGTCAAACCCTAGCGAACCGGGCCGAAATACTTGATCGAACACCGATCGACAATAAATCGACTCATATAAATGATCGCTATCTATAGCGATTGGTGATGTCGAGTAAAACCTCAAACAAACACTTATTTGAGCATCCGACTTGTCGGATAAAACCTCAAACCTAAGTTTGAGTGTTCGACACTTGACTTAGCCATTCGACTAAGTTCACCTATGAGCTACCCCGTCCTGGGTTACAATCGCTCAACTCTCATCTCCCCATAGAGTCCCTCACCGAAGCTCTCTTCGTCCGGCCATGTCCCTCGGATGCACTAAGCCCGCGACTCCTCCAGTGCCATCCTTCGCATCTCGCCCTGAAGTCTGCTTCTTTTGGCTTCACCCAAATTCTCCTCGTCCGACGGTCCCTCAGATGCACCAAGCGCACGGCTTCCGCAATATCATCCTTCACCGACTCAAGGACCCGAGCCATGAGATGGTGAACTTGCCAATGCTTTCATCAAGCAACCCATGTGTGATTTACTTAAGTCCTGTACAACTTAAACACACACATCAAATCATATAAACAACCTAACTTAAACCCTTTGCCACACACATCAAAACCAAACCATACTTGGGTTGATTGTCCTAACAATCTTCCCCTTTTTGATGTGTGACAATATGTTTAAGTTAGGAAAAACATTAACAAAACACTAAGGCAAGAAAAGCATGTAAACATAACATGAGTATCAAAACACTCCCCCTTAATACATGAAACTCCCCCTTACCACATGCTACTTCTCCCCCTTGCATGATTAACTTCAACTCTCACATTTCTCCTCCTTTGACACCATAAAAAACATCATACAAATGTTATACAACAAGGTATCAAAGTCTAAGGGAATAAAATGATAAAAAATCTAACTTAAACCTACTTACATCAATCGATCGTTCGCATATTAGGACCGAATGATCGACACATGTAAAACTCGATTTCTGATTTTTGAACCCAATTTCAGAAATGCATTAAAAATTCTAGAAAATTTGAAAAATCACGAAATTTAAGGAACACATTTCTTATGAGTCCCTCTATCAATGAAAAATAAATTTTCATAAAAATTCAATCAATTTTCAAAAATAAGGCAAAATCTCAAAAGTTTGAAAATAACTCAAATTTTTATCAACTTGAAAGCCTAGTTTTGCCTTAGAATGTTTCAATGCATGAACTCTAAGTTTTTGAAATATGAAATGGTTTTAAATCATTAAAAATATCCAACCATGATCTTTGGGCAATATGTCCATGAATTAAATATAAGCTTTCCCCATGGTTGGTCTATGATTGCTATGTCATGATACTCTAAGTGACCCATCTAAATGACATAAGCATTAGTGAACCACTTGTATCAACCTAACATCTCACCCATGCTATGTTTTCAATCAAGTTAGCCTTATGATGAATGTGAGATGTAACTAAGATATTTATACTTACCATAAATTTCATGCAATTTCTACCAAGGTTACGTATTATCAAAACTACCCATCATGATCATAAAACAAAGATTATCCATAATTGCACATTATGATCATATATCAAATATTATCCTAACATCATCATAAAGATCATAAGTCAACCATTTATCATAATATAAAATAAGTCCACTTATGGTTGACTATTTTAGGTTTCTCTAACCCTTGAGGATTGACTTGAGAACCCAATATAGATTCTTTCCAATAGGGTTCACCAAGTACTTCTTTGGGATTCATTTCCTAGCTACTATTGTTGTTTTAGATTGACCTCTAGTAATTAAACAATGATAGACTTTCTCATTCCTAGATCCCTTATATCCTAGGCTCTTTTTGTTGAAACTTGCTCTTTGGCTCCCAATAATCATATTCAATGTGTTAGAGCCAATTGTGAATTTTTCAAGAGCCTTAGTAAGGTAATCTACTTTTCCCTTAGAGTCCTATTTTCTTCAATACATGCATCATTTGTCATAGAAGAAGAAGCATTATAATTTAAACATACATTTTCCAGCTTTTCTTCTAATTTCTTAATTTCATCAAGCATGCATTTGTTTTTCTTCTTAGCTCTAAATAATTCCTTAGTCAAGCTAGTAATCATGGAAATAACATCATGGGAGGGTAGTTTATTTACTTCACTTACCCAATCTCCTTCCAATTAAGTAGATGATGCTCCCCCTACACTTGAGATCTCCTCTTCACTTGAGCTTGCTTCTTCTCTTTCGGATGAAGTGGAGGCTATGTCATCAATCCCCATGAGTGCTAGGTGGGTGAAGATTTCTTCTTCTGATGATAATGATGGATCATCCCATGTAGCTTTTAGGTTTTGGGGTTTTGATTTCTTTTCCTTCTCCTTTGACTTTCTTTCTTCTTTCTTCTTCCCTTCTTCCCTTCTTCCCTTCTCCCCTTCTTTCTTCTTGTCATTCTTCTTCCTTTCTTCCTTGCTCTTTTTTAATTTGGGACACTCATCCCTCATATGTCCCTCTCCTTGGTAATTGTAGCATATAATCTTCCTCCTCCTATCATGAGATTTGTTAAATTTAAAATTTTCAATGCACGCCTTACTTTCCTTACCATATAAGCCTCTTCATTGCTATTCATTGAGGAGGAAGATTCGCCATCGAATGAGGAGGGTGGAGCCTCCTTCTTCTTCTTTCCTTTTTTGGTCACTAATGCTACTCCACTTGATTGCTTGATTGGATCTTCAACTATTCCTTCAAGCATAGTTTCATGTAATTGCATAGTAGAAAAGAATTCTTCTAGAGTACTTACCTTTAGATTCTTTGAAATGTAGAATAAGTCTACCATGGAACTCCATTTTGATGATCGAGGGAAGGCGTCTATTGCTTTCATTATCATGTCTCTATTTGAGAGCTTCTCCCCTACACTAGATAGACTATTAATTATTTCTTTAAAACAAGAGTGTAGAGATAATACATTCTCCTCTTTATCTAGCTTAATGTTGTTTAATTGCGATCGGAGGAGGTCCGTTCTTGCTAGTTTGGCTTCGGATGTGCCTTCATGAAGCTCCACTAGCTTCTCCCACATCTCTTTGGCGCTTGAGCATTCTCCAATCCTATTAATCTCTTGTTGAGGAAGAATATTGTAGAGATGGTGTTTGGCTTTCGAATTTGCAAGGTGCTCCTCTCTTTGCTTCTTAGTCCATCTTGATTTTTCGATTGGCTTTCCCTCTTCATCCCTAGGTATCTCAAAATCGGTTTCCATAATAATCATAATATCAAAGTCCGTTTCAAAAAATACCTCCATTCTCTTCTTCCACCAAGAGAAGTCGCCTTCGAATTTGGGTGGATGGATGTTGGAGCCGGCCATTTCGTTGATTGTTGCAGTGGTGAGTCCTGCGATAATCTCCTCGCTATGATACCACTTGTTGGAGGATTGAGGCCCGGCTAGAAGGGGGGTTGAATATCCCTCGTTGGTCGTCGATGGAAATCACATCTTAATCGTCTACACTTAAGATTAGCGCAGCGAAAATATATGCTAAACAAAAGACAATTAAGCAAATAAAAGATAAAGAAGAAGCAAACGCAAACACGAGGATGTAACGTGGTTCACAACCATTGTCACTAATCCATGGATGATTCGTATGGTGAATCACTCCCCCAACCAAGGCACTAAACTTCTCATTTTGCTAAGCAAGGTGGGGAAACCTCTTTACATCAACTCCTCTTCTCACAAGATAATATGAGTGAAAATAAAGAGAAAGGAGTAGAAAACACTAGGAAGTCATGGGAGGCCTTAGAACATGAATAGGAGCGGAAGCATTAGATGCCCCAAGGCACCCAACCCCTCTTTTTATAGGGAAGAGGGGTTTCTTCCCATTGAGCATGCAACAGTTGACTACTGCATGCCATCAATCGATTGCTGCTATTCCAACGACTCTTGACCATGCCATATTGTGACCCTTGTAGTCCAACAACACACTGGGCAGTCGGCTGATCATGCCCATCAGTCGACTGATCAAGCCATCAGTCGATTGATCAAGCCATCAGTTGAGTGATCCAGGCAATCAGTCGACTCAAAACCCTTCTATGTCTGCGACCACCTTCAGCAGTCAACTGTCTTACCTTGGCAATCGATTAATGGTGCAACAGTCGACTGTCAAACCCTAGCAGTCAACTGTTGGGCCAGAAGATACTTCAGTCGAACATCAATCGACTTAGAGCAGTCGACTGCTATCTATAGCAGTCAACTGATGTTGGATAAAACCTCAAACAAACACTTGTTTGAGCATTCGACTTGTCGGGTAAAATCTTAAACCTAAGATTAAACGTCCGACACTTGACTTTGCCATTCAGCCAAGTTCACCTATGAGCTACCTTGTCCTGGGTTACAATTGCTCAACTCTTATCTCCCCATAGAGTCCCTCATCGAATCTCTCTTCGTCCGACCACGTCCCTCGGATGCACTAAGCCCGAGGCTCCTTTAGTGCCATCCTTCGTATCTCGCCCTGAAGTCTGCTTCCTTTGGCTTCACTCCAATGCTCCTCATCCGATGGTCCCTCGGATGTACTAAGCAAACGACTTCTGCAATGCCATCCTTCACCGACTCAAGGACCTGAGCCATGAGGTGGTGAACTCGCCAATGCTTTCATCAAGTAACCCATGTGTGATTTACTTAAGTCCTGCATAACTTAAACACACAAATCAAATAATATAAAAAACCTAACTTAAACCCTTTGCCATACACATCAAAACCAAACCATACTTGAGTTGATTGCCCTAACAGGACACTTGGCAAGGGGAAGTCCAAGTCTTGAGTACTTGGCATAGAAAGTTCAAGCATGGGTCTTGGCAAGGGAAAGTCCAAGCTTGAATCTTGGGAATTGGAAAGTTCAACATGGGTTGGCAAGGACAGTCCAATTCATGGGTACTTGGCAATTGGGAAGTCTATGGGTTGATATTGGTAGCGTAAAGTCCAAGCGGGAGTCTTGGCAGCATAAGTCTAATGGTTTGATAGCGTAAAATCCAAGCAGTAGTCTTGACAGCGTAAGCCCAAATGTACCTTGGCGGTATAGACCAGCTTAGCATGACAATAGCCGATGGAAGCACCTAAAGGCTAGCATATGGATGAACAAGTCATGGACGATTTGGAGGGATTTGATAGGCGTGAGGCTGACGGAGGTGACTAGAAGGCTTATATCTAGGCTAAGGGTGGTCTAGCAAGTATGAGGACATCATACTTGAGGTTAAACCTCATGGTTGAGGTTATCAGCCGATTGAGGCTTTGGACCAGTTGATTTGTCAAGTGTTTTGATGACTGCCGAATGCCATGGAGGACGATCGACCGATGCTTGAAATCGCGATCTCGAGAACCTTAAAGTAGTCGACTAGTCGATCGGCTACCGGCGATGATCGGCTTCTTTGGGGGCCGATCGTGATGCGGTATCTGTTGGAGGTTTTCCAGTATGGTTTGAGTCATTGTGAGACAATGGCTACAGGAGCAGTCGACTGATGGTCTCAAGCAGTCGATTGCTAGGCAAAATCTAGCCCGAGTTGCAGCTTTATAAGGAGCTCATGGAGGAGGATTTTGGCATGGTTCCTTGAGGTGATTTGGATTGATTTTTTGGTGCAATTCAGTGTCTCCAAGTGCAGCTCAAGCAACCAAACAAGCAAACATCCAAAAGCAAATTTGTAAAGTTTTCTTTACATGTTTTTGTGTATTTCATTTATATTTGCTTGTTTCATCTTGTATTACTTGTGTAATCATTGTAAGAGGTTTCTCCACCTTCGGTAATGTTTGCATCACTAGGGCTCATCCGAGCTCGACCCGTGGAGTAGGAACCCTAAGATTCTGAACCATGTTATATCTCATGTATTTGTGTTTGTGTATTTGTATTTGTATTGTATTTTCTATTTCCGTTGCGTACTAATATAATTGTAGCAAGCATGCGAACAAATTCCATCAAGTCGACGAAGATGCACCATTCACCCCCCTCTAGCGACGTCCAATTCCAAACAAGTGGTTTCAGAGCGGGTCACTCTTCATCGGCTTCACATCCGCGGGAGCAAATGAGCTAGAGGGCAAGATGGAATTTGAAGAAATGTTGGGATGGGACATCAACACGTCGGTTCCATATGCACTCTATGGACGAGAAGACTTCAATCAATGGAAGACAAGGATTGAAGAATTCATTTTGATGAGGGACTTCCAAGATTGGTCCGCATTGATGGAAGGATTTGAATATCCAAAAGGGCCAAAAAGAGGATTCCTTAAAATGAAGAAGTGGACCGGGGAACAACTCCAAGAATTCGAGAAAAATAAGAAGGTAATAAAATTCTTGGTTGATTTAATCCCTAATGATATTTTGTGTAGTTTAGGAGATTACATGGATGCCAAGGAGCTATGGAGCAAGTTGGCAAGATTCCATGGGGAGCCTCACTCGACACAAGAAGAAGAAGATGAGATGGAAGAAAGCTCATCCTCACAAGCAAGTGAGGATTCGGAAGTTGAAGAGGAGTCAATATCCGGGTCGATAGAAGAGGTGGAAGAGGTAGAAGAAGCCTCCACCTCTAGGATTGAGAGGGAGGAGATTAGGTCATCTTCAATGCCGGAGCCAACTCAAGAGGAACTATCCACCTCCAGTCGAGAAGATGAAGAAGTCCAAAAGTCCACCACCATTGACCTAGGTAACTCAAGCAATTTAGTTAAAAATAAAAATCATATAATTTTCTTTGAGTATAGGGAAGCCAGGCATTACAAGAGTAAGTGCCCTAAAAGAGTCAAGAAATATCAACTAGCGCCAATGGTCAAGACTGCCGGAGTCCTCACTAGGAAGAGCAAGGAGCACATGATGTACTTCAAGTGCCAACAACCGGGGCATTATAGGAGTCAATGCCCTAGGGGGAGGAAGAAAGTCCAAGGAGCATCAAATATAGGGGGAGCTAAGGCAAACCCTAAGGTAATCTTTAAGTATGCTTCTTCTTTAATTAATAGTCAAAAGCATGCTAGGAATAATGTTAATAATCTTTCTATTGTCCATAAAGAGCATACTAAAAATAGGCTCTATTTTTTAGGTGCTAAACATGTCAATTTTAAAAATAAAGAGAAATTTAGGACTAATATCCCTAAAGCAATCCTATCTAGGGAGTCCATTAAGAAAGTAGAAGACCACCTAGGCATTAATCCCAAGAACCATAGACATATGCCTAGGAAGTCTCATTCCCAAAAGATTAATGAAAATCTAAATTGGGAAGATTAGAGTTAGAAAATCAAGCCTTGAGGTCAAGGCTTGAAAAACTTGAAAAGACTAGGATGCAAAATTCAATTAAAGGGTTAAATTGTCAAAACCTAGGGTCTAGGAAGCAAGGTACACCCAAGGGAAAGAAAGGTCTGGGTCAAAAACCTAAGTCCAAGGAGACCTAACATAATGTTTCATTTGATTATGGAACTAAATCTAGGTCTAGGAAAACCAAGGTCACAAGGAAAGTCATTCCTAGAGTTAACCAAGGTGTGTGCCTAGTAGCTAAGGTTTCAAGGAAATCTAGGGAAGCCACTAAGAAGGTTACAAGGGGAGTCACCCTTAGAATTAACCTAGGCAAGACCATAATGACCAAAGCTACCAAGCCTAGGAGGGTCATTAGGAGGGTATCTAGGGAGGTCATCCCTAAGGAATACCTAGTAAATCCAAAGAGCTCCAATAGGTATTGGGTTCCTAGGAGCGTGATCGATTCACGCTAAATGGGTTAGGGTGTGTCAACCTTAAGTGGATGGGTAGTTAACCTAACCATAGTAGAGTTGACACTCTAGGACATTTTCAAGGTTTTGGGATACCTTGGAAATAAGTTTTGATCATAATCCTAAAGGATTTAGGATGTGCCAATATCATTTAAGAAGTTTGATAAGTTGATCAAATTGACACAATTTAGGTCTTAGAGTCATAGTGTGTCATTTTGGGGTTTTGGCACACTTGGGAGATAGGTGATAATATGACAAAATGGACTTAATCATAGCAAATGACAATCAATACTAAAACTTAGGTATTTCTATACCTTCACATGTTATTTGCCATGACTTGTTTGCCATTTACCATGTCATGACATCATGTTTAGTTTTATCATTTAAAATGTCATGATTATGCTTAGGACTATTTTTATGTCATGTATATTTAGATTTAATCATATGTCATGACATCATGATTATTGGCACAAGTTTTATTTATGCTATCATTTATGCCTTAATCATCATTCATGCATTAATAAAATTGAGTTAAAGACTATGACATGACTTGAAGTCCCATGTATAAGGGAATCAAGTAGTGTTGCCTTAGAAAATGCATGAGGCCTTAGATTAAGATGAACAAAACCCACATCTCACATCAAATTGATATGTGTGTGTTTTTAAACACCCTAAACACATGTGAGATGCTAGGAAATGAGTTAAGTTCAAGGTGCATAGTTTTTGCATCTAGATGAACTCAAACTCAACATATATAATGGATGATTCACGAGAAAATCTTATGTACAAGTCATGTGCATGAAGTCCATAGACCATGGTTCAATATGATATTTTAAAAACATTTTAGAAAACATTGGTGAAGTCTATCTTTTGATAGCAATCACCATTGATAGAGTTGATACAAAGTAGGGTCAAAACATTGAACTTTTCAATGGTTTTGAACTTTTGTCAATCTCCTATTTTTTTGAGTATTTTATTTTTTAAATATTTTTCACCCATAATGATTATTATAAGTAGTATATATATGAAGTTTCAAGATTTTTTAAAATACATATATTTACTTATGTATTTCTCAGAATTTCTACATTTGAAATCGATCCAATGGATGATCACATCAGAGCATGGTCGTCATTAAGGAAGAGTATTATCAGGCCTGATTTTGAGTAAATAAAGGTTGTTTAGCCTTATTTCAGCTGTGTTAGGCTACCCCAACTGCTCCTAACCTTAGGATATGCTTTGGAAAGCATTAGAAATGATGAAAATCCATTGGATATGGATTAGGAGAGTTGTTTAGGGTGTGTATCAAGTTTAAGGTGTGTGAAAGTTCAAGGTTAAACTTTTAACCTTAATTTTGATGGTTTAGTGTTCCTATAGGCTTAGGGACTCTCCAAGGATATTGTTGATGTAATGGTCAAGGGGGAGCATGCCTTTAGGGTGAGGTTATCCATTATGGGATGATGGATGTATTCTTCCTAATGAGAGGGAGAATTTTGGAGAATTAGAAAATGGGAGAATGTGAGATGCCCAATTTGGAAATTGGGAGAGTTTGAAAGATTGTCTCTCTTTAGTGATATGAGACTTATCACTAGGAAGAGTGAAGACATCTTAGATACTTTTGGACCAAGGAGGAGATTGTAAGATCTCATTGAAATGTGAGACATTGACACCCTTAGAGAGAGCCTTTTTGATGTATGTCAAAAAGGGGGAGAATTGATGTGGGAGATTCCCAATTTGGACAATTGGGAGGATTGGTTTGAGTTAGTGTTCTAACTCAAAGATGTTGTTTTTTTATCAAACATAAAAAAAGAGAGAGATTGTTGGTGCAATCGGCCCAGATCACAATTGACCAGATTCGAGTTTGACTTGAGTAGTGGTTGATGTTAGTGTTTTGATGTTTGACAATGAGTTGACCATTGTTTGATAATGGGTTGACTATAAGGTTGACATGAGGTTGACCATATGATGGAGAAGTCCAAGTGGGACACTTAGCAAAGGAAAGTCCAAGACTTGAGTACTTGGCATGGAAAGTCCAAGCATGGTTCTTTGCAAGAGAAAGTCCAAGCTTAAGTCTTGGCAATTGGAAAGTCCAACATGGGTTGGCAAGGAATGTCCAAGTCATGGGTACTTGGCAATTGGGAAGTCCAAGGGTTGATATTGGTGGCGTAAAGGCCAAGCGGGAGTCTTGGCAGCATAAGTCCAATGGTTTGGCGATGTAAAGTCCAAGCAGTAGTCTTGGCAGCGTAAGCCCAAATGTGCCTTGGCGGTATAGACCAACTTAGCATGATAATAACCGATGGAAGCACCTGAAGGCTAGCATATGGATGAACAAGTCATGGATGACTTGGAGGGATCCAATAGGTGTGAGGCTGACGGAGGTGGCTAGATTTGGAGCAATTTGTTGGTGCAATTCAGGGTCTCTAAGTGCAGCTCAAGCAACCAAACAAGCAAGCATCCAAAAGCGCATTTGTAAAGTTTTATTTACGTATTTTTGTGTATTTCATTTGTATTTGCTTGTTTCATCTTGTATTACCTATGTAATCATTGTAAGAGGTTTCTCCACCTCCGGATTGTTCCGAGAAGGAGTTATTAGTGGTGGTGTTTGCATTGCTAGGGCTCATCCAAGCTCGACCCGTGGAGTAAGAATCCTAAGGTTCCGAACCACGTTATTATTAGTGTTAGCCCTTAATGCCAATCATGAGATGATTGATTAGGGATCATATGAATCATATTTCATTAATAACAAGCAAAGATTTATTATTATATTTACTTTATGTGTGTACCAATAAATAAATATAATAATGCCCTTGAATAGTAGGTGTAGGGATGTATACTGAAAAGTCTATCTTTTGTATGAACATCTTTATTTTGAAATAAGAATCACATGATCATTATTTGCATTTTTATGGTTATGCAATATTGTCTAATACATTACATTGTAGATAACATGGTGTGTGGTGTCACACGAGAGATCATGTCATCGACTCCTTGTAAAGTATAAGTAAAGACTCACAACCGAGATGACTTTGGACAAACCATCGAAATGGTTGTAGTGTGATTTGGTATTGGTTTGTCTTGACCATAGAATCACACTGGTGCACTTTGTGTGTATTGAGCAGGACCAACTTAGAGGTGATTCGATTTATTGCTGACTACATAATCGAATCGGACCTCAGATATTATTTTGTACATGCTCTTAATCCCGATATAATAATGGGCACATATACTTAGTATTCATCTCTTTGATTTACCAATGGGCGAGATTTATAGATTAAATCGATAGGCTCGGTAAGTTGGGAGATAATATTATTTATATGGTGTGCCGTTGATTATAGGAGGAAATCGTGTCCTATATATTAGGATGATGATGTCCCCTTGAGGAGCTCATAAGGTTCATCATGTAAACCCTGCAGGTGGACTTGGTCCGGCATGATGAAAAGGTTGAGTGATACTACTCATGGAGTTAGATGTTGATTAATTAATGGTCAGTAAATTAATTAATCGACGGACATTCGAGATCTTAAACACGGGGAGAAAATGTACAAATAATATATGGAGCCCATATTATCTTATGGGGGTTGGTGAGGTAGATCAATGATAATCCTTTAGTGGATTGGATTATCATTAGTGGATCGGACTTTATGTGGGCTTGATCCATGGGTGGCCAAGATCCAACTCCTCCTCATGGTCCCTAATGTAGCATATTAACACCTAATGAAGCTTAGATCCAATGTATAGAAACAAAACTCTAGATCCAAAGGTAGAGATTAAATCTCTAGATCCGACGGTTAAGATTAAATCTCTAGATTCCACGGTTGAGATTAAATCCATAGAACCAATGGTGGAGATTAAAAGGAGGCTTATCCCTAACTCTATAAAAGGAGGGCAAGGGGTTGGCGTGGAGGACAATTCAAGAGAAGCTAGGGTTTTGGATGTTGGCGGCAAGGCATAGGAGCTAGGGTTTGGGCTTGGGCTGCACCTAATAAGGAAATATTTTCCTTGTGTTGTTCTTATTCCCCAAGCTGTCGGCGCCCTTGGAGTTCCTTCCAGCCCTTGGCCGGCATCCAAAACAGGTCCTCTCCTTCTCCTTGGCCGGTGGAACAAAGGTTTAGGGTCTTCCCTTGAAGCTTTTGGCCGGCCACTCTCAATCTCCTCTTCCTTCTTGGCCGGCGGCAAGCTTCCTCCTTGGAAGTTATTGGTTGGTTGAAAGAAGGAATAGAGCTTTGTTTCTATTCTTCCTCTTGCTTTGGAAGAACAAGGAAGGAAGATTTGCGATCTAGGAGCTTCAACTTTTGGTAGATCGTCGCCCACACGACGTCTGAAAGGAGGAAGGTCATACATTAGAAGATCGAGAGGTATATTGATTCTCTAATTTTTATATGTTACATGTTTGTATTTGTTTTTCAATTATGAGCATGATATAAATCTATTTGTGGCTAAATAATACTTGGATCCCGAACATAAACACAAAAGCCGGCGATCTGGACATCGTCTATTCCGCGGCTACTCGTAGAATAGAGGATGGTCGCTTGAACAACAAGTTTGTTCAAGTGACCTCTCTAAACGAATAGCATGACGATGACTTGGTTGTTTGGGCATTCCCTTTTGTCTAGGATTAAATTTTTTTAATCCGGGGACATCGAAGGGATCACCATGATCAAGCAACCGAGGTGAAGTGGGAAGCAAAGTTTCCCCTCACGGAATCGATAAGCAAAACCCTTCAGTAGATTCTAATCTATAGTATATCAATTGGTAGAATTGATTATGAGAAGCTATAGAGAACACTATTCTTAAACATTCCTAGTCAAGTATTGTATTAATAGACAAAGGGATATATTGCTACATTGAGACTAACATGTAGGTCAATGGATGACTTGATCTCACAAGTCATAGATATGTGATATCACATTGACACATGGGTATATATATTGGAGAATATATGTACTGAATTGACCCGCCATGAGAAAGTTTCATGGATCATTATATGAGTGTCATATACTTTCTCATGTGACTATTGGTATGAATAGTCCTTAGACCTGAAGTCACTACGGTTCCCTACATAAGGAGTTATGTACTTTGGTATCGTCTAACGTCACACCGTAACAGGGTGCACTATAACGGTGATCACTGGGTATAAAATGAATTATGCAGAGGGATGTGAGTGATGTAGATGGGATCTATCCCTCCCATATGATGGGAGTAATATCTTTGGCCTCTTGATAGAGTATGACCATGAAATGCATAACCATGCTCAAATGAGTCAATATGAGATATTGATCTCATTTGTTTGAGTGAGTCTACTTGGGGATCAAGAAATATAAAGATCGATAAGGGGATGACACGATCTATGCCTCATTGATCGATCTAAGATATCAAGGATAGAAGGACACCGTCATACATGATAATAGTCACGGAAAGGTTGTCGGATCTTGACTTTCTTGTAGCTTGGGTAGCAATGATGTATTGCTAGATGCCACTCATTGCTTATGTATCTAAAATGGTTTTAAATACATTACCAATACTATGAGAGCCTATAGGGTTACACACAAAGAATATATTTTGGAGAAGTATTCATCTTAGTTTGACTAAATAAATCATTATTTAATTGAATGGACTAGAATGAGTTAGACGCATTGCTTGGCCAAACTTGAGTTGGACTTAAATTGGTTTAACTTGAGTTAGACTCAAGTGAAATCAATTGAAGAAGGTAAGCATGATTAATGATGATTAATCATGCATGCAAATGAGAGTTTTTTTGCATGCAAATGGATTAATGCATGAAATGAGATTTAATGTTTAATGTTGCATGCAAAAGCATTATTGCATGCAAATTGGATTATTGCATTAACATTGCATGAAATGTTATTTCACAAGCAATTGGAATTTGCACCCTAAACGTTGCATGTAAAAGAGGGGTTAATGCAAAAGAATTAATCCATGAAGTGGGGTTTCATCCTCAAACGTTGCATGCAGGTTAATGCATGAATTGGAATTTAATGCATGATAAATGTGGATTAATGCATGATAAAGGTGATTTGAGAAATCTCCTTAACGTGGAGATTAGATCTTAAGTTTTATGTTTGCATCCTATTGTGTGCCTTGCATCCCTATTTTTTCCCTTCTTCTTCTTTTGTGGAGAACCTTGGTTTTTGGTAGCTAGCACAACCAAAGGTATTATCTCCATCTCCAAGATACGGTTTGTGTGGATACATTAGAGATACAGTTGTCCTTACAGTATTGAGATTCAACTGCATTTGGATTAGCGGGATTGCGAAGGGCTCGCATCGAAGGTATATTTCTTCTTCTAGATAAGATCTAGATTAAAGAAAATGACTTATATGTTTTGCATGGATCTCTGGAGGGATCCGGTTTATTTTTGTTTCCGTTGGAGTTGTGTGAAGTATTCGCCCATGATATTATGAATGTCATGATCCGGAATTTCCCTACAGTTATATCTCATGTATTTGTGCTTGTGTATTTTTGTTTGTATTGTATTTTCTATTTCCGCTGTATACTAATATAATTGTAGCAAGCATGCAAACGAATTCCGTCAAGTCGACGAAGACGCGTCATTCACCCCCCTCTAGCGACGTCCAATTCCTAACACAATCTAGCTTTATAGGTAATCATATTACCATCCATGTCAATTTTCTTCTTGAAAATCCACTTGCACCCAATAGGCGTGATGCCTTCAAGTGGATCCACCAAGTTCCAAACTTGGTTTTCATACATGGAATCCATTTCTGATTTCATCGCTACCAACCATTTATCCCTTTCTGAACTTTTTATAACTTCTTTATAACTAGTAGGTTCCTCATCCTCAATGAGTAACACATCATTAGATTCACTTACGAGAAATCCATATCTCTTAGGAATCTTATGTGACCTGCCAGATCTGCGAAGAGGTGGTGTAATGATTGGTTCAGTCTTTATTTCATCATCATGAATAGTCAACTATGGTTCTGGTATAGGCATCTCTTTAGTGTCTATTGGAGTTTCTTGAACTTCCTCAAGTTCAAGATGACTTCTACTATTTTCTTGCAAGAGAAATTCTTTCTCTAGAAATACAATATTCCTTGAAACAAACATCTTTTATTCTAAGGGATGATAGAATTGGTAACCCCTCATTTCCTTGGGGTATCCAATAAATAAACACTTATCAGACTTAGCATCCAGCTTGTCTGATGTAGTCCTCTTCACGTAAGTAGGACATCCCTATGTCTTCGAATAAGATAACTGGGGTTTCTTACCAGTCCATATCTGATATGGAGTAGCAGAGATCTCCTTAGTCGGGACTCTATTCAATAAGTGAATAGCTGTCTCAAGTGCGTAACCCCAAAAGGATTTGGGAAGGCTTGCACGATTCACCGTCGATCTCACCATGTCCAACAAGGTTTGATTTCACCTTTCCGATATACCATTATGTTGCGGTGTATAAGGCGGAGTCCATTGAGACAATATATTATTGTCCCTTAGATAATCCTGAAACTCTTGGCTTAAGTACTCGCCTCCTCGATCGAATCAAAATATCTTAATACTTTTACCAAGTTGTTTCTCTACATTATTTCTGAATTCTTTGAACTTTTTAAAGGCTTTAGATTTATATCTCATAAGATATATATACCTAAATCGTGAGTGATCATTGATAAAGGTAATGAAGTAGCTATAACCTCCTTGAGCATGAATTGACTTTGGTCCATATGCATCAGTATATATAAGACCAAGTAACTCTTCCACTAGCTTACCCTTTCCAGAAAAGGGCAACTTTGTCATCTTCCTTTGTAAGCATGGTTCACAGGTATCAAATGAATCCAATTCAAAAGATTCTAGAATTCCACTCTTGTGTAACTCTGACATGCATTTTTTTGCTTATATGGCCAAGGTGACAATGCCACGTGTAGGAGGTTAACTGATCATCCTTTTGAGTATGCTTGTTGCTCGCTTCGATATTGAATACGTCACTGGATGTATCTAGATACCATTGCATAAAGTTCCAGTGCCATAAAGAATGTCATTCAAGGTTATATAACAATAATTGTTACTAAACGTCAAATGGTAACCCTTTCTATTTAAACAAGAAATAGAAATAATGTTCTTTATTAATGCAGGAACAAAATAACAATTGTCCAGTTCTAAGACAAGTCCACTAGGAAGCTTTAGCAAATATGTTTCGATGGTGATAACTGCAACCTTTGCTCCATTGCTGACTCGCAGATTCGCTTCTCCCTTGAGAAGTCTTCTGCTATCCCTTAGCCCCTGTATGTCATTACATATATGTGAGCCACACCCAATATCCAAAATCCAAGCATCAAAGGAAATAACATGACAGTCAATAACGAAGATACCTGAAGAGAATGGAGTATCAAATGTCGGCTTCTTCAAAGACTCAAGATAGATCTTACAGTTTCTTCGCCAATGGCCCATCTTGCCACAGTGATGGCATGTGCCCTTTGGAGCTGACTCTCCAGTCTTGGTGTTAAATACTGAAATTTAATACTAAATTAAATGGCCAAAATTTAGGAAAAATAATACTAAAAATATTTTTGGGATTTTTTGAGAATTTTAGGAATTTTTCTAGAATTTTTCTGGATTTAAATGGAGCCTGTACAAGATTTAGGGAGTTAAATTAAATAACTGGGGGATTAATAGAAATCTAACCTAGGTTAACTCTTATATAACGGGGTAATTTGGATTATTTGGGACCGATCTCAGTTATTCCCTGACACGTCGCTCCGTCGGTTTCTCCCTTCGCCATAACTCTTGTTTTTCCCCGAACGCCGGATTTCCTCTCCCTCTCTGTTTTCCTCTCGTGAGTTCCACTTTCCCCTTCTTTGCCGAAACACTGCTGACGTCTGGATCCTCCTCGCGACAAGCGGCGGTGGCGGCTAGATCCTCCTCGCGATCTCTCTGACGTCTGCCAGCCCCATCGCCGATGCTGCTCGCTTGCAACGCCGGCCAACCTTCCCGGACACTAATCGCCCTTTACCATAGCCTCGCTTGCGTCGCACGCCTTGCGTGTCCGCCGCCCATTTCCTCTCTGTCGCTCGCGTCGCCAATCCCCAAGCGCCGCCGACCTCTCCTTCCTCCTCGAGTGTTCTTCCTCATTGCGAACGATGGCGCTCGGACCAGCCTTGATGATCTCTGCAGATAGGCCAGAGCGATGAGTGGGCGATTGGCTGGGAGCATTGGATCTGACTGTGAGTTGCTCCATCTCTGCCAAGAAAGGGCAGCGGCGTTGCAGTGGGTCTTTCGGCGAGTAGGGCAGAGTTGGGAGGAGTGTCGCCGGTGAGATTCTACTGGTAGCAAGGTAAGGGGCCGACCTTCTCCTTGATTTTTGGATGAGTTCTAAACCTAGCTATGGATTTCTTGTTTTGAGCTTGATCGGTGGTTTTAGACAGTGATCGTGAGCGTCAGTTGCTCCGGTGAACAGCGGTTACAAGGAAGGTTGATACCGGTGAGGTTTCAACCACTGGTAAGCTCGATCTGCTTCTTTTTCCATGCTGTGATTAATTTTTGTTATTTTGGGTTGGATGTTTGATCTGTGGAGTGGGCTGCGAATTGGGATTTTGTGAATTTAGGTTGCCCGATTGTGCCGGCTGTGAAGTGGAGTGTGGGTCGGCTGTGAAAGGGTTGCCGATGGATTGGTATTGGCCAGAGCTTGGTAAGCTTAATCTATCTTCTCTTTTTATTAGCTGTAAATTGATAGATTATGGGTTGTTGGCTATGAGGTTTAGGATGGAAAAGGGTAAGCTAAATGGTTGTAAACGGTTGTGAAGGCTAAAAAGGGGTGTTGATTATGGTGTATGAGTTAGGGAGTTGCTAATTTGGAAGGTGAGTTAATATGGAAATCCTAATGGGATTTGGTCAGATGTACAAGTGAGAGTTTCTAATTCATAATCGATAAAAGAATGCGAATATAGAAATTGTACAATAGTAATTTAGCACGTTGTTGTGTGCTTGGATTTGATGGTAATTATGTTTTATGCAGGTTTCGATCACGAGACAGGTCTACGGGTGTGAAGAGTTCATGATTATGAGCATTTTATCAGGCAGGTATTTTGACTTATCTTTTAGATATAGTCAAGTTGATATGCTAGTTAGGATAGCTTGTAATAATTTTCATGTTTATATGCCTAGTATATTTTTGTGCCTACTTGATACATGCATTTGATCAGTATGATTATATCTTCCCTGTTTTACACAGATCATGAATATGCACTTATTGGTTGTGCATATTATTCGGTTATGAATTTTAGTTGGATTTACATGCTTTAGTATCATGCACCATCTTGCTTCCTTTATAGTTGAGCATGCATTACATAACTGCACACGCTGCCACTCATGGGTTAGTGGTACATCAGGAGGGTGTGTGTAGTTGCTCTGTCAAGCTCCATTGGTCTGCTCATGGGTAGCGATGAGGCAGCGTGGTAGCGGGCAAGGATCCCTCCTGGTCTATGACACCGGGAGATGAGAGCTTAGCTCCCCCACTCTGTTTGGGGTAGGAGGATAGGTGTACTTTGACAGCATCCTGTCCACTCGGTCACTCAGGAGCAGTGATGGCAGAGTGCACAGTTGTCATAGCCCTACCCACTCGGCTTCACCATCGCGTGTGAGGCGGCTGACTAGCATCAGGGGTGACCATGTCATTTTCACGATATGCATTTTGCATGGATAACATTTGTATTGTGTTTGCTGTATTTTTATTGATGCCTTGGATGTTGCATATGATTGCCATGCATACAGGATTCATATTTGTATATGGTGATGACTTTATCTCTTATAGTATGGCACATGCTCCTGTATCAGGGTAGGAGATTCAGGTAAGTACAATCCTTTTGTATTTCTTGCTTGCATACCGTATATGTGAGATTGTACTGGCATGATTCTTATTGTTAGCTATATCTTACTTTGTATATCGACTATATCCACTGAGTTCTTTGAACTTACCCCGTGGTTTTATATTTATTTCAGGATGAAGCTGTCAGGAGAGTCCAGTTGTCATACCCCCCCTCGTCGTGATAGTTTATTAGTTGTTTGAGTTATGGTTTTGGATGTTGTATAGAAGATATGTTTAGGTCATAATGTTTTGGTTATGTACTTGTGGAAGTTTGGAGATATTTGTTGTGTCCTTGTGGACTATTTGATTGGTTTGGTTGTATATTTTTGCTCAGATGGCAGAAGGGGTAGGTCTCGATGTTTTAGATATTTTGTTTATTTTGGTTGATGGCCTGAGGCCGCATATTATGTATAGTGTATTGTGGTATGTTCCGGTCGTGTTGACCGATGTATAGTGGCCGTGTAGGCCTTGTATGCAAGATTGGTATTGTCACCCGTATAGGGTAGATGCTGCCGGATTTTCGTCTGGCAGGGACTCCCCCGGGCGTGACAATTTATTTGGTATCATAGCGTAGGTTTTCGGAGTTTGTCACGTTTGGCAAGTTAATTGGGGTATTTTCGGATTGGTACGAATTTTCAATGATTTTTATGTTTTGGAAATTTGAGGTATTATTGACGAGGTCAATATGGGGGATTTGGCGGCAACATGACATCTCCAGATGGCTAATAGGTGAATAAATTCTATAAAATTTTCTAGATTTAGTACATATTTGTATTGGTTATTTTGGTTATGCGGTTTACTTAGGTGGTATCATTCATGTTTTGTCTAGTAATTGTTTTAACCTTATATCTGTTAGACTGTTAGATTTTTAGGTTGCTGATTTATCATTAGCATATGGTTAGTAACTGCTATTATTGCTATACGTAGCTAGTTATCATTGTGATATAAATGATTAAATATTATTGGTAGATGAATTACCTCTTAATTTTTGGACTAGTATTAGGATTGGACTAGCATTGGGATTAGACTAGTTGAATAATATAACTAAGATGGATAAATTCGTAGAAGGCATGATGACATGATTACATTGCTTACATAGTTTAAGGTATATATAGGCATCTGATGCTTTATTTAGGATTGCCT
This sequence comes from Wurfbainia villosa, assembly GCA_025175895.1. Classification (NCBI taxonomy): domain Eukaryota; kingdom Viridiplantae; phylum Streptophyta; class Magnoliopsida; order Zingiberales; family Zingiberaceae; genus Wurfbainia; species Wurfbainia villosa. The sequence goes on along the minus strand of CM046004.1, from coordinate 17,476,801 downwards.
TGACTTTGTTCTGGCATGACCCTTTAGTTATACCCTAATTAATTTCAGCCATTGATTTCCATTAGTATGACTATGCTGTCGTTTATTAGACAGCGTGTTTTATGTTTATATGGTTATGTGTTTTTGCGGTGGATACCATGATTAAGACTAGTAGAGATAGAATAACTTAGATGAGGTTATTCTGTAGGAGAGGATCTTAGGAATGAAACAATATTAGTAGAACCCTAGGTGTGGGAACCCTAGGCGTAATAACCCAGATGTGCTTAATGATATATGGTTATCCATTTACTGTTTCGGTGATATGGTGATCGGACTAGTAGAGTTCGTATGGTTAGGATGCGATAAATCTTTACTATATCTCCCATTCTTGGTTGAGAGAGAGTCTGCAGTAGAGTCTCTCTATAGGTAGGTACTTTGTATATTTGTGGTCAATCATGCCTCCCAATCATGGTTGGGATGACCTACTGTAAGGTTATATTCTTGCATTATTCGTTCAGAGTTGGAGATAATCGGATTCGTATGATGCTTGTAGCTAGATAGCTACTTTATGTCTTGAGTACCCACGAGATATGTTCGTGGTAGCAGGTTGGGGCATGCATGATTGAACTGGTAGAATGGTATAATTTAGGCTTAACCTTCTTGTCGTGCTTGTTAGTAGAGGGGTTGCCCTTATTGGCCTTGATAGACGTTTCTTGGTAGCTGGGGACGAAACCCTATGATCAATCGTCTCGACGTGTTTGTTAGTGGACTTGTGATTTTTATCGACTTTGATAATCGATCATGTTAGAAGGGTTGGAACCCTAGACTTAACCATCTCGACTTATTTATTAATAAGTCGATGATCTTTACCGGCTTTGGTAAACATTTCGTATTAGAGGTGTTGAAACCCTCGCTTGACCGCTTCAATGGGTTTAATTGTAGATCGATGATCTTTGTCGACATTGAAAGTCGATTTATGCTGGATGTATTGGATAACCCTAGGCTTAACAACCTAGGATAATCGACTGCCCACGCGACCTATTAGTGGTAGTATGCTAATGCCTGCAGTCGATAACTAGATATCTATATACTGCCTGTCTATCCACGAGTCCCATTCGTGGTAGCATGTAGTTGCACGTAGACAGTGCTATTGATTGTCGACCCACGAGTTACATTCGCGGTAGCTCATAGATAGTTTCCTTTGTATTACCTCGAGAGCCACGAGGCTTTGTTGTGGTATCTGGATGTGCACTGCTTGTTGCAGTGGTTGTATATGTTACGGGTATATTTGTTATACCGCCGACTAGGTTAGTAGCAGACTGATATTGGTACTCTGAGGGTTGGGTTACTCTAGTTGTTTCCTTTGACTTCCATTATGTGCATTATGAGTATGCACTATTGTCTATCCATCCACTGAGTTGTTGTACTTACCTCTTCCTCACTTATCCTTTAGGTTAACTGATGGAGGACGTGTCCTGTTGACCTACCTTCGAGTCTCTCAGAGAGTTCCTTGCCGTGCTTGTTCTACTGCATCGTCGAGATGCCGCTTTGTTTACTTTATCGGTATTGCATTTTGGTTATGCACTTTGGATTTTGTCGCAATTTGTTTTGGTGTCATAAAAACTATTTTACTTTAATGGATATATGTTTAGTCGTGCATGCATGCAGTTAATAAAATACTTATATTTCTATTATTATTTCGAGGTTTTTACCAGATTTGGTCCATGTATTTCGGGATATTGTCACTAAGGGGCTCCTCTGTCATTTGGATGATGGATATGCCCCCAGGACGTGACAATTTTATTGGTTTGCGGTTTTGGTTAGTGGATTTTGTGTTTCGAGGATTTTCTTTTCCTTGGATTTTTGGGAGTTCTCGTGTTTTGGGAGCAGGCAAGCTGAAGGATATCTCTGAGCTATAGGAAAAGTGTTGTCTTTAGTGGTTACTGTACTTTAGTGGTTAGGAAGAGTATTAACTTAGTGAAATTGCCCCTACTCATGGTCGGGGACGAGGTCGAGGATGTAGTGACCTTGCGGAACCTAACGATGATTTCAGAAGTATGGACTCTTTATAGGTGCCGACTGAGGTCGAATTAGGAAGCTAGGGATTTGGCCTGCTAGCCACCAATTTGAAGGACAAGGAGTAAACCCTCAGAGAAGATCAGTCCCTACTATTATTGATTTGGTTATGAATAAGGCGTGTATACCTACACTGGTCAAGACGATGAAAGATCGTTTTACCTTATTATGGGAGGGGTTGGATGGGATATTTATTTATCCCAGTATTTTTCTAGAGAAGATTCGGAATTCTTTGTTAAAAGAGAGATGGACCTTTGAGATTATGCGTCAATTATCGATGATAGAATGCGGTAGTTGTGGAAGGAAATGAATATCCTTCATTGTAGATAGAATATCTATTTAGATCAGCTATAGGACACCGGTGTATACTCTAGGATTGATCTATGACTGGTGTGATGATATTGTAGTGACATGGTGTCATACAATTATCATTGTCGTTGTGATGATTGTTATATCATCAGTCTAGAGTAAAGAGAATACAGGTGTGTAGCGAAAACAATTTCATACTTGGTATGAATTGTATGAGCTTATGGTTATCTTATTAAACTTATTGATGACTTAGTCGTCCAGGGATTTGGGAAGTCGTGTATTTTGGACACGATTGGCTCAGCTGTAGTTGTTGGATTGCGTAACTTGGCCACTGTTGATGGTGGTAGTTGGAGTTGTGCACTCGACCACAGTAGATGGTGATTTTTCCGATATTGATTTGATTATTACCATAGATATGGATAGAATGCTCTAGCGGTACTACATCGCTGACTGGTTGGACTAGGAAGGTGATGAAATTTACTTGGTCTGAAGCTTGTGAAACTAGTTTCAGGGCTCAGACGATGGTCGACTTTTACGCCAGTGTTGATTAATCATTCTGGTATGGATGGAAGGGTAGTGTACATGGATGCATCATTTCGGGGATCGGAGTGATTCCGATGCTATTGAATAAGACGTATCCTAAGCTTACGACAGTTAAAGTGTTAGGGCAATCACTTGCCATGATTAGGTTTTGATGTGTGTGGTAAAGGGTTTAAGTTAGTTTGTTATGTTGATTTGATATGTGCGTTGAAGTCGTGCAGGACTTAGTAATTCGCACATGGAGCTGTGGCGAGTTTCACAACTCATGACTCGGTCCTTGAGTCGATTAAGGATGGATTTGCGGAAGCCGTGCGCTTGGAGCATCCGAGGGACCGCCGGACGAGGAGCTTGGAGTGAAGCCGGAGGAAGTAGACTTCGAGGCAAGAGACGCGAAGGAGCATTGCAGAGTCGTGCGCCTGATGCTGCCGAGGGACGTGGCCGCGAACGAAGAGAACTTCGAAGGCGAGGGACTCCGAGAGATGAGAGTGAGCGAATGTAACCCGGGAAGGGGTAGCTCTTAGGTGAAACTTGGCCATTTGGCTAAGTGTCGGATGGGATTTCCCGACACCAGTCGACTGCCATGGAATGACAGTCGACTGCTCTGAGTCGAACGTGGTTCGACTGGTATTCGACTGAGTGTTTTGAGGCCAGCAGTCGACTGCCATATGTGGGCAGTCGACTGCCAAGACCATCAGTCGACTGCTGAAGGCAGCAGTCGACTGGTCGAAAGGGTTTGGCCACAGAACCGCTCGTAGCCGACTGGGCAGTCGACTACGGAGGCAGCAGTCGACTGATGAGGTCCATCAGTCGACTGCCAAGTGTTCCGTTGGACTACAACGGTCGGGATCCGACGTGTTCGGAGACCGTTGTAGTGGCGGCAGTCGACTGCCAAGGGCAGCAGTCGACTGGTGGCGGCCAACGGGAAGAAAAGCCTCCTCTCTATAAAAAGAGAGGGTGTGGAGCTTTGGGGGGCTAATGCTCTTACTCCAAACGACCATCCAAGTCCCCCACAAGCTCTAAACTCTTCTTACTTGCTTTTGATCTATTCTTATTGTAAGAAGAGTGATCTTGATTGTAAAGGTTACCTCCACCTAGCTTTGTGCAAAGGAGAGACCAATAGTGATTGGCTTTGAAGGAGTGATTCACCTCGGACGAATCGGGACCGTGGATTAGCGGCGTAGACGTGAACCACGTTACATCTTGTGTTAGCGTTTTGATTCTTGTCTTGTATATTTACTTGTCTTGTCTTATTATATTCCGCTTGCACTAACCGTTTGTAGACGAGTAAATTACGACATCCATCGTAAGAGGGCTATTCACCCCCCTCTAGCCGGCCGTTTTGATCCCCAACAAGTGGTATCAGAGCCAAGGAAAGCTTGTCGAGGACTAACCACCACAACAAGCAACATTCAAAATGGCCGGCTCCAACATCCACCCATCGAAGTTCGACGGCGAATTCTCTTGGTGGAAAAAGAGAATGGAGATATTTTTTGAAACGGATTTTGATATTATAATTACAATGGAATCCGGTTTCGTTTTGCCTAGGGATGAAGAAGGGAAGCCAATAGAGAAATCTAGGTGGACCAAAAAGCAAAGGGAAGAGCACCTTGCAAACTCAAAAGCCAAGCATCATCTTTTCAATGTGCTCCCCCAACAAGAGATCAACCGAATTGGAGAATGCCTAAGTGCCAAGGAGATGTGGGAGAAGCTAATTGAGCTTCATGAAGGCACATCCGAGGCGAAGCTAGCAAGGAGAGATCTCTTCCGCTCCCAACTCAACAACATTAAACTAGAAAAGGGAGAAAAGGTAATTTCCTTACATTCTCGTTTCAAGGAAATTATAACCGGTTTGTCAAGTGTAGGTGAGAAGCTATCAAACCGAGATATGGTTATGAAGGCTATAGATGCCTTTCCGCGATCCTCAAAATGGAGCTCCATGGTGGACTCATTTTATATCTCTAAGAACTTAGAAGTAAGCACCTTGGAGGAATTCTTCTCAACAATGGAGCTCCACGAAACAAGGCTTGAAGGAATACAAGAAGAGCCTAGAATCCAACCTTCAAGGGGAGTAGCATTGATGGCAAATAAGGGGAAGAAGAAGATGGAGATCCCCTCCTCCGATGATGATGAAGCATCCTCCTCCTCCTCCATGGATAGCACGGAAGAAGCTTATATGGTAAGGAGGGTAAGATGTGCTTTAAAAGGTTTTAGATTTAATAAATCTAATGATAGGAATAGAAGACAAAGGGGGAAAATCATTTGCTACAATTGCCAAGGAGAGGGACACATAAGGGATAATTGTCCCCTCCTAAACAAGAGCAAGGAAGAAAAGAAAAAGAAGGAATAAAAGAAGAAGAAAAAGGGGAGCAAGAAGAAAAAGGAAGAGGAGAAGAAAGCAAAGGAAAAGGGAAAGGCCAAGGCATTCAAAGCAAAGACTTGGGATGACCCTTCCTCCTCATCTTCATCATCATCCGAGGAAGAAAATGCATTTGTCACCAACCTAGCATTGATGGCATTTGACGACTTGGATTGCTCCTCCACTGAAAATGAAGAATCAAGCACAAGTGGAGAGAGCTCAAGTGAAGGGGGAGCCTCCTCTACCTCCTCATCCGAAGAAGAAGAGGACATGGAAACTATGGTAACCAATCTTTCACCTAGTAAAATAGTTTCTATGATTTCTAGCTTAACTAAGGATTTATTTAGAGCAAAGAAGAAAAATAAGAGCATGTTAGATCAAATTAAGGATTTAGAAAATAAGCTAGAAAAAGCATGCTTAAATGATAATATTTCTTCTAGCTTAAATAATGCATGCTCACATGATAACTATATGCCTTTTGATGTTAATGATGCATGCACATAGGAAAATAGGGCTTTAAGAGAGAAAGTAGATTATTTAACCAAAGCCCTAGAAAAGTTTACAATTGGCTCAAACACCTTGAACATGATTATAGGGAGCCAAAGAGCTAGCTTCAATAAGAAAGGCCTAGGATACAAAGAAAAGAAAAATAAAAAGGCCTATAAATGCCTAATTTCTAGGGGACAAGATAAGAAGAAGGTAATAGCTAGAAAATGGATCCCTAAGGAGTATTTAGTGAACCCAATAGGAAAGAACTTATTTTGGGTTCCTAAATCCATTCTTAAGGGTTAGGAAAACCCTAAGATAGTCAACCATATGCATTTCACCTATATCATATGTTGGTTGACTTAGGATGGTGGGACCTCACTTTTATAAGTAGTGTTGGGTGATGATAATGTGCCCATAAATAGATAATAATGCTTAAATCATGATAGTTGATGTAATTGTTACACATGTTTGCAATCATGATTTATAATTTTGATATTTGGCACATAATCATGTGAAATAGGTTTAAATCATGTTTTAGGTGATACCTTGTTTATTATCATGATATAATACCTAATGCATGATAACAATTCAATGAATACATGTATTCACACATATATGTCTTTATGATCATGAGGATTGTTAGGATGATACTTAACCTTGATAGAATTGCATGAATATAATGGTTAAGTATATACAAATACCCTCTAGGATACATCTCACACTCACTATAGGCTACCATGATTGAAAACTTAGCATGAGTGAGATGTTAGGATGATACAAATGTCCACTAATGCCTATGGCATTTAGATGATCATTTAAAGTATCAAAATAACAATAATAGACCAATCATGGGGAAGGCTTATGTTTAATTCATAGATATATTGCCCAAAGATCATGGTTGGATATTTCATATGTTTTCAAAACAATTTCTTAATCTAAAATCTATGTATTCATGTTTTGAAACAATTGGAACCAAAACTAGGTGGTAAACTTGATACTAGAATGATCAAAAACCTAGTGGTTTTTAAAGCTTTTGGATTTTTGGCAAATCTCAGAAAATATAATGATTTTTCATAAAAAAACTATTTTTCATTGATATATATACTTAAAAGAAATGTGTTTCCCAAATTTCATGATTTTTCAAATTTTTTGGAATTTTTAATGCATTTTTGAATTTCGCCCCAAAAAATCAGAATTTCTGAAAACAGTGTGCCAGTCGACTGGTAGTCTGAACCAGTCGACTGGTGGCCTGATATTCCGAACAGTAAAGGCTGATTTCAGTTATTAAACCAATTTTTGGTATTTTCATTCTATTAGACTTGATGTCATGTGTTTATAACTTAGTATTAATCTTTTTGATGGTGTCAAAGGGGGAGAAAATATTATGTTTAAGTTAATTATGATAGGGGGAGAAATATGTATGGGGAGTTTCATGGATTAAGGGGGAGTTGCATGTTGCTATATCATGTTTATGTTTACATGCTTTCTTACCTTAGAAATTTTTATCAAATGTTTTTACCTAACTTAAACGGATTGCCACACATCAAAAAGGGGGAGATTGTTAGGGAAATCTCTTGCCATGATTAGGTTTTGATGTGTGTGGCAAAGGGTTTAAGTTAGTTTGTTATGTTGATTTGATATGTGTGTTGAAGTCATGCAGGACTTAGTAATTCGCACATGGAGCCGTGGCGAGTTTCACAACTCATGACTCGGTCCTTGAGTCGGTGAAGGATGGCTTTGCGAAAGCCGTGCGCTTGGAGCATCCGAGGGACCGCCGGACGAGGAGCTTGGAGTGAAGCCGGAGGAAGTAGACTTCGAGGCAAGAGATGCGAAGGAGCATTGCAGAGTCGTGCGCCTGATGCTGCCGAGGGATCTGGCCGCGAACGAAGAGAACTTCGAAGGCGAGGGACTCCGAGAGATGAGAGTGAGCGAATGTAACCCGGGAAGGGGTAGCTCTTAGGTGAAACTTGGCCATTTGGCTAAGTGTCGGATGGGATTTCCCGACATCAGTCGACTGCCATTCCATGGCAGTCGACTGCTCTTAGTCGAACGTGGTTCAACTGGTATTTGACTGAGTGTTTTGAGGCTAGCAGTCGACTGCCAAGACCATCAGTCGACTGGTCGAAAGGGTTTGGCCACATAACCACTTGTAGCCGACTGAACAGTCAACTACGGAGGCAGCAATCGACTGATGAGGTCCATCAGTCGACTGCCAAGTGTTCCGTTCGACTACAATGGTCGGGATCCGACGTGTTCGGAGACCATTGTAGTGGTGGCAGTCGACTGTCAAGGGCAGCAGTCGACTGGTGGCGGCCAACGGGAAGAAAAGCCTCCTCTCTATAAAAAGAGAGGGTGTGGAGCTTTGGGGGCTAATGCTCTTACTCCAAACGACCATCCAAGTCCCCCACAAGCTCTAAACTCTTCTTACTTGCTTTTACTCCATTCTTATTGTAAGAAGAGTGATCTTGATTGTAAAGGTTACCTCCACCTAGCTTTGTGCAAAGGAGAGACCAATAGTGATTGACTTTGAAGGAGTGATTCACCTCGGACGAATCGGGACCGTGGATTAGCGGCGTAGCCGTGAACCACGTTACATCTTGCGTTAGCGTTTTGATTCTTGTCTTGTATATTTACTTGTCTTGTCTTATTATATTCCGCTTGCGCTAACCGTTTGTAGATGAGTAAATTACGACATCCATCGTAAGAGGGCTATTCACCCCCCTCTAGCCGGCCGTTTCGATCCCCAACATAAAGGACTGCGAGATAAGCTGTCATATATATATGACATGGACTTCGCAGTTATTATGTTGTTTTGTAGAGGTGAAGAGTAGGAATGCTCATGGAGTTTTGGCTAGCTACTGGATAGCTACTATAGAGTAGCTGGAACACAAACGGTTGTAACAAGGAAGTTTGGTCACGATAGCCTCCCATGCACTTACAGAGTGTGTGGTGGAGTGGATTTAGGACGGTAGATGGACTACCGTCTCTGACTCCGAGGAGGATAATGGTTTCCGGAGTTGCTTTAGTTTAAGGAATAGATGCTTCAGGAAATTTTGATTCCGGAATGGAAGTGGAAGCATATTATTATGGATTTTGTGGTGGGTTTGCTTAGGACACATCAAGGCCATGACGCGATTTGGGTAGTCGTTGATCGACTAACCAAATCCGCACACTTCTTAGCGATTCAGAAGACCGACTCTTTGGATCATTTGACAGAGTTATATTGTCAGGATATCATCAGATTGCATGGTGTTCCTTTGAGCATTATATCAGATAGAGATCCCCGATTCACGTCTCGGTTCTGGCAGAGTCTGCAGCAGGCCTTAGGCACGCAGCTTCATTTTAGTACTGCATTCCATCCGTAGATAGATGGACAGTCTGAGTGGGCCATTTAGACACTAGAGGACTTGCTGAGGTCATGTGTTATGGATTTCGGGGGCAACTGGGAGGATCAGTTACTAGGACCCATAGAGCTCAGTATGAGGCAGGGTTGGTCCGTACTATCAGACAAAGGATGGCCGAGACACAGGATCGTCAGAAGAGTTATGCAGATCGGAGATGGAGACCTCGAGAGTTCTCTATTGGTGACCAGGTATTCCTGCGAGTCTCACCCACGAAAGGGGTGAAGAGATTTGACCTCCGTGGTAAGTTAGCTCCAAGGTACATTCGGCCTTTCGAGATTTTGGAGAGGATCGGAGCAGTCACTTACCGACTAGCGCTACCACCGTCTTTGGCTGGTATCCATGATGTGTTTCATGTGTCCATGCTGAGGAAGTATGTGTCAGACTCTACACATATTCTATCAGATGTGTCAGGTTCCATTCAACCTGATGCTACTTATGTAGAGGTTCCGATACGGATTTTGGATCACAAGGAACGACAGTTGCGAAACAAGATTGTACGACTTGTCAAGATCGGGTGGAGTTACCACACTAATGAGGATGCTACTTGGGAGCTTGAGGAAAAAGATTCGAGCTCAATACCCCCACCTGTTTACTTAAGGTGTATGAGATATATTTTTCGTACTTGTGGTATCTCTTACTCATTATGCACTTGAGTAGAAAATTTGGGGACCAAATTTTTATTAGTGGGGGAGAATGTTAAATACTGAAATTTAATACTAAATTAAATGGCCAAAATTTAGGAAAAATAATACTAAAAATATTTTTGGGAGTTTTGGAGAATTTTAGGAATTTTTCCAGAATTTTTATGGATTTAAATGGATCCTGTACGAGATTTAGGGAGTTAAATTAAATTACTGTGGGGATTAATGGAAACCTAACCTAGGTTAACTCTTATATAATGGGGTAATTTGGATTATTTGGGACCGATCCCAGTTATTCCCCGACACGTCGCTCCGTCGGTTTCTCCCTTCGCGATAACTCTTGTTTTTCCCCTAGCTTCGGATTTCCTCTCCCTCTCTGTTTTCCTCTCGTGAGTTCCACTTTCCCCTTCTTTGCCGAAACACTGCTGATGTTTGGATCCTCCTTGCGGCAAGTGGCAACGGCGGCTAGATCCTCCTCGCGAACTCTCCGACGTCTGCCAGCCCCATCGCCGATGCTGCTCGCTTGCAACGCCGGCCGACTTCTTCAGACACTAATCGCCCTTCACCACAGCCTCGCTTGCGTCGCACGCCTTGCACATCCGCTGTCCATTTCCTCTCCGTCGCTTACGTCGCCAACCCCCAAGCGCCGCCGACCTCTCCTTCCTCCTCGAGTGTTCTTCCTCGCTGCGAACGATGGCGCTCGGACTAGCCTTGATGATCTCCGCAGACAGGCCAGAGCGATGAGTGGGTGATTGGCTGGGAGCATTGGATCCGACTGTGAGTTGCTCCATCTCTGCCAAGAAAGGGCAGCGGCATTGCAGTGGGTCTTCCTGCGAGTAGGGCAGAGTTGGGAGGAGTGTCGCCGTTGAGATTCTACCGGTAGCAAGGTAAGGGGCCGACCTTCTCCTTGATTTTTGGATGAGTTCTAAACCTAGCTGTGGATTTCTTGTTTTGATCTTGATCGGTGGTTTTAGACAGTGATCATGAGCGTCGGTTGCTCCGGTGAATAATGGTTACAAGGAAGGTTGATACCGGTGAGGTTTCAACCACTGGTAAGCTCGATCTGCTTCTTTTTCCATGCTGTGATTAATTTTTGTTATTTTGGGTTGGATGTTTGATCTGTGGAGTGGGCTGTGAATTGGGATTTTGTGAATTTAGGTTGCCTGATTGTGCCGGCTGTGGAGTGGAGTGTGGGTTGGCTGTGAAAGGGTTACCGATGGATTAGTATTGGCCGGAGCTTGGTAAGCTTGATCTATCTTCTCTTTTTATTAGCTGTAAATTGATAGATTATGGGTTGTTGGTTGTGAAGTTTAGGATGGAAAAGGGTAAGCTAAATGGTTGTAAACGGTTGTGAAGGCTAAAAAATGGTGTTGATTATGGTGTATGAGTTAGGGAGTTGCTAATTTGGAAGGTGAGTTAATATGGAAATCCTAATGGGATTTGGTCAGATGTACAAGTGAGAGTTTCTAATTCGTAATCGATAAAAAAATGCGAATATAGAAACTGTACAATAGTAATTTAGTACGTTGTTGTATGCTTAGATTTAATGGTAATTATGTTTTATGCAGGTTTCGGTCACGAGACAGGTCTACAGGTGTGAAGAGTTCATGATTACGAGCATTTTATCAGGTGGGTATTTTGACTTATCTTTTAGATATAGTCAAGTTGATATGCTAGTTAGGATAGCTTGCAATAATTTTCATGTTTATATGCCTAGTATGTTTTTGTGCCTACTTGATACATACATTTGATCAGTATGATTATATCTTCCCTGTTTTACACATATCATGAATATGTACTTATTGTTTGTGCATATTATTCGGTTATGCATTTTAGTTGGATTTACATGCTTTAGTATCATGCACCATCTTGCATGATTGCATGCTGGCTGGACGGGGTTCCTTTATAGTTGAGCCCGCAGCCAGTTATATGGCCTGCACACGCTGCCACTCATGGGTTAGTGGTACATCAGGAGGATGTGTGCAGTTGCTCTGTCAGGCTCCGCTGGTCCGCTCATGGGTAGCGATGAGACAGCGTGATAGCGGGCAGGGATCCCTCCTGGTCTATGACACCGGGAGATGAGAGCTTAGCTCCCCCACTCTGTTTGGGGAAGGAGGATAGGTGTACTCCGACAACATCCTGTCCACTCGATCACTCAGGAGCAGTGATGGCAGAGTGCACAGTTGTCATAGCCCTACCCACTCGGCTTCACCATCGCGTGTGAGGCGACTGACTGGCGTCAGGGGTGACCATGTCATTTGCACGGCATGCATTTTGCATGGATATCATTTGTATTGTGTTTGCTGCATTTTTATTGATGCCTTGGATGTTGCATATGATTGCCATGCATACAGGATTCATATTTGTATATGGTGATGACTTTATCTCTTATAGTATGCGTAGGAGATTCAGGTAAGTACAATCCTTTTGTATTTCTTGCTTGCATACCTTATATGTGAGACTGTACTGACATGATTCTTATTGTTAGCTATATCTTACTTTGCATATCGACTATATCCGCTGAGTTCTTTGAACTTACCCTGTGGTTTTATATTTATTTCAGGATGAAGCTGTCAAGAGAGTCCAGTTGCCATACCCCCCCCCTCGTTGTGATAGTTTATTAGTTGTTGAGTTATGGTTTTGGATGTTGTATAGAAGATATGTTTAGGTCCTAATGTTTTGGTTATGTACTTGTGGAAGTTTGGAGATATTTGTTGTGTCCTTGTGGACTATTCAATTGGTTTGGTTGTATGTTCCTGCTCAGATGACAGAAGGGGTAGGTCTCGATGTTTTAGATCTTTTGTTTATTTTGGTTGATGGCCTGAGGCCGCATATTATGTATAGTGTATTGTGGTATGTTCTGGTCGTGTTGACCGATGTATAGTGGCCGTGTAGGCCTTGTATGCAAGATTGGTATTGTCACCCGTACAGGGGAGAAGCTGCCGGATTTTCGTCTGGCGGGGACTCCCCCGGGGCATGACACTTGACCTTCTTCTTCTTCCCCTTTGATTGTTGCTTTGACTTTCTCTCAGAACCTTTCTTCGAGGAGTCAACCAACATCATCGTCTTTTGTTCATTAGTCATAGAAGGTTCTACAGTCTTAAGCATATTGATCAGCTCAGAATGGTGGATTCTAGATTGTTCATCCGATAGTTTATCACAAATTGTGAGTAACTCTTGGGTAGACTATGCAAAATTAAGTCAATACTTAATTCATGATCCATCGCAAACCCTAATGATCCTAGCCGCTCGATGTACCCATTCATTTTTAGTACAAGCTGTACTGCAGATGAACCCTCCTCCATCTTCGAGCTAAAGAGAAGCTTCGAGACCTCGAACCTTTTGGATCTTGACTGCTCATTGAAGAGTTCACAAAGATGGTTAATCATCATGTAAGCATCCATATGCTCGTGCTACTTTTGCATCTCATGAGTCATTGTTGCTAGCATGATGCAATTGGCAAGCTCAGAATCAGTCGTATGCTTCTGATGGGCCAACATTTGGTCCGGAATTGCATCATGTTCAAGACTGGTGGGAATAGGCTCTTTAAGGACATAAGCAAGCTTCTCAACCTTGAGAACAATTCTCAAGTTTCGACACCAGTCCAAGAAGTTAGGCCCAGTCAGTTTGTTCAATTCTAAAATCAAATGCAGATTAACAGACGACATTATCAAATGATTAACCTAGAAATACAAAATCAAGAATGTAAGAGAGACGATTTGATATGTAAACAATTTACATATTAGGCTCCCACTCACTTTTCGAATTCAAGAGCCCTTACTTTGAATTCGGGAGATCGTAGGTTTTCTTCGAGTGGGTCGATATCCACTATAGATAAGAACAACCTTGACGTTAGGCCAACAAGCTATTCTTAGCTATAGTGGTAGGTATCAAGTATATTGATTACATATTACGTATATATAACTATCACATTATGCTATCAACTATTTGAATGTTCACATAAACATCAGGTTGTTAACACATTAACAAGTATACATCAAATATATATCACCCGACTTCACCTCTATTCACATTAACCTTGGCGTGAGGTCAATAAGCCAATGCTTCAAGTTAAAGTCAACTCGTTAATCATGAGATCATATCTCTATGGTTTGAACATATCTAAGTTCAAGTTGAGCTTGATGTGGGCCAACAACTCAAACAAGAAATTAGACTCTGGTTCTTACCATATTAACGGTAGGTGTAAGATTTAAAATTTGTATAAGGATTTTAGGTCTCATCCTCATGCATATGTTCTACCTATATGATATCGCATGCATGACATATATGATGACATGTCACAATACACGCATGACAAAATGCATCTAATCACGACATACTACATGACATGTGATATGACATGATTATGTCGTAGTTGTCATTATATTATTTTAGAATAAAAATATGATTAGGAATTTGACTTTCATAAATCAACATTCCTTGATTAAATTAGGAAACAATTTCTAAATTTAATATCATATTTTTGTCTAGGAAAAAATATTTCTATTCTACAAAGCACATTCCAAGTTCTCTCCTAAGTGATGAAAATTCTATTTCGGGGAGAGGCTTGGTAAAGATGTCGGCTAGGTTGGACTTAGATTTAATGTAATTAAGCTCAATGTCCCCCTTAGCCACATGGTCTCTAATGAAGTGATGTTTCACTTCAATGTGCTTGGTTCTAGAGTGATGCACCGGATTCTTGGTCAAGTTAATGATGCTCACATTATCACAAAATTCTTTCATGTTGGAGTAAGATAGCTCATAATCTTCTAAGGTATGTTTCATCCATAATAATTGAGCTACACAACCACCCATAGCCACATATTCGGCCTCGGTGGTGGATAAAGCAACACAAGGTTGCTTCCTACTACTCCAACTCACTAGGGAGGACCCAAGGAATTGGCATCCACCACTAGTACTCTTCTGATCCAATTTGCAACCGGCATAATCGGAATCGGTGAACCCAATCAAATCAAAGGACCTAGTCCTAGGGTACCATAGACCTACATTTAGTGTGCCTTTAACATATCTTAAAATTCTCTTAACGACAACTAAATGAGATTCCTGAGCACATGATTGATACCTAGCACACATACCAACCGCAAATAATATGTCGGGTCTACTAGCGGTTAAATACAAGAGGCTACCAATCATGCTCCTATAAAGGGTAAGATCTATTTGTTTTCCTTCACTATCACTATCTATTTTAGTATTGGTTGCCATTGGAGTTGACACTACCTTAGCATATTTGGTTTGATAAATGTAAATTCCTTCACTTGTTTGTTTAACTTGCAATCCTAGAAAGAAATTTAATTCTCCAACTAGACTCATCTCAAACTCTTTTTCCATATTTTGAATGAAGTCTTGAAGAAGTTCATCATTTGTTGACCCAAAGATAATGTCATCAACATACACTTGGGCAACAAAGATGTCCTTAGATGTTGACTTTATAAAGAGAGTTTGATCTATACTACCCCTTTTGAAATCCTTAGAGATTAGGAAAGATGACAATCTTTCATACCAAGCCCGGGGAGCTTGTTTCAAACCATATAAGGCTTTCCTAAGCTTGTATACATGGTTTGGGTAGTCCATATTTTCAAACCCAGGGGGTTGTTCTACATACACCTCTTCCTTAATAAACCCATTTAGGAATGCCGATTTGACATCCATTTGATGGAGTTTGAAACCCATATAGGAGGCATATGCTAAAAGTATTCTAATGGACTCTAACCTAGCAACCGAGGCATATGTTTCATCATAATCAAGTCCTTCAACTTGATTAAAACCCCTTGCAACTAATCGTGTTTTATTTCTAGTGATATTCCCTTGGTCATCTAGTTTGTTCCTAAAGACCCATTTTGTAGTAATAATAGTGTTTTCACTTGGTCTAGGAACTAACTCCCATACTTGACTCCTTTCAAATTGAGCTAATTCATCTTGCATTGCTAAGATCCAATCCGGATCAAGTAATGCATCTTTAATTGTTTTGGGCTCAATTTGAGAGATTAGAGCAATATGACTAGTAGGATCCCTATGGAATGACCTAGTCCTAACTCCTTGAGATAATTCACCCACAATTTGATCTAAGGGGTGACTTTGATGAAATCTTATGGTTCTAGGAGGTGTGTTAGATGGAGTTTGATCATGATCAACCTCAATCCTATGCTCATCATCGGAATCATCCCTTACTCCTCCTTGATTCAATCCTCCCCCTTGATCATTACCCCCTAAGTTTAAGTCTTGAAATTGTTTGGTAATTTCTTGATTTTCAATATTTATATCATCATCAATAGGGGATTTCTAGGGGTATGTATCGAAGTTTCATCAAATTGAACATTTGAAGATTCTTCAATCTTTTGAGTCCTTTTATTGTAAATTCTATATCCTACACTAGTGGATGAGTATCCAACTAGGATTCCTTCATCCGCTTTGGACTCAAACTTACTTAGGTTGTCTTTGGTATTTAAGATATAAACTTTACATCCAAAGACCTTAAAATAATGAATTGTTGGAATTGTACTATTCCACAATTCAAATGGAGTTTTTCCTAAAAACCTATGAATCAATACTCTATTTTAGATATAGCAAGCGGTATTAACCGCTTCCGCCCACAAGTAGCTAGGTAAGGAATATGCATTAAGCATTGTCCTAGCCGCTTCTTGTAGGGCACGATTTTTCCTTTCTACAACCCCATTTTGTTGAGGTGTTCTAGGACAAGAAAATTCATGCTTGTACCCTTGTTCTAGGCAAAAATTTGAAAAATTAGAATTCTCAAATTCTCCACCATGATCACTACGGATCAAGTTGATTTTGAGTTTTCTTTCATTTTCTACTCTTTTGCTAAATTCTATGATTATTCCTAAGGTTTCATCTTTATTTTTCAAGAAAAACACCCAAGTAAACCTAGAGAAATCATCTACTATTACCAAGCAATATTTACTACCAATTATAGAAGGAGTACTATGGCAATCAAATAAATCAATGTGTAATAATTCTAACGGTAAAGCGGTACTAAGTAAATTTTTACCTTTGTGTGATGTTTTTGATTGTTTCCCTTCTTGGCATGCATCACACATATTGTCCTTGAGGAATTTGACTTTAGGCAATCCTTTGACTAGCTTCAATTTCTCTATTTTGGCTATATTCTTCATGTTTATGTGTCCTAGCCTCCTATGCCAAAGCCAACTTTCTTCTTCTTTTGAAATAAGACGCTTAGTGGAAGGATTAGTAGCATAGGATAAATCAACATAATATATATTTGATTTCCTAAAGCCTACTAACATGCAATCATTTATAGTTTTGTGTCTTATAAAACATTTTGAGGAATCAAATCTAACATCAAAGTTTGCATCACATAGTTGACTTACACTAAGTAAATTAAATTTCTTATTTTTAACTAATAGTACTTTATGAATGGCAAGATTGGGAGATACCTCAATGGTGCCCTTTCCTAGAATTTTAAGTTTGCCGCTATTACCAAATGACACTTTTCCTTTGCTAGTGTGGTTGATAGTGGAGAATTTTCTCTCATCCCCGGTCATATGCTTTTAGCACCTACTATCAACTATCCACAAACTTGGTTCTTCTACCTATGTCACATGAAAAACACAATCCTTAGGTACCCAAATCTTAGGACCACTAGCATCAATTATAAATTTCTTTGGTACCCATGCCTTTCTCCCCTTGCTTTTAATCATTGATTTTCTACTAACAAGGGATGCAAATGCTACCTCTTTCTCCTTAGGTCTATATCCTAATCCGGCCTTATTGTAAATTGCCCTTTGACTTTTAATAATCATATCTAGATATTTAGAACCATTAGTGAATTTTTCTAGGCATGCTCTTAATTTACCTATTTCTTTTCTTAACTCATCATTTTCATCCCTAAGAGTACATTCATCAATATCACTAGATTGTTTGCAACATGATGAATCTACACTTTTGAGTGATTTGATTTCTAATTTTAGATCCTTAACCCTAATTTTTGATCTATTTAAAGCACTTTGTAAACATGCAATAGTCTTATAAAGTAAATCTATTTTAGGTGAGTTGTTTACCTCATCATCATCACTTGATGATGATTCATCACTTGAAGAGGAAGAGGACTCCTCGCTTGAGCTCGCGACTTCTTCCTCTAATGCCATAAGAGCTAGGTTCCGGGTGGCATGACATACTTCCTCATCGTCGGAAGACTCCTCCATACTTAGAGTGTCCCATGTTTGTGCCACCATTGCTTCTTTCTTCTTCTTTTCCTTCTTTTCCTTCTTCTCCTTATGCTTCTTTTCTTTCTCCTCTTTTTTCTTTAGTTCCGGGCAATTTGGCTTGATGTGCCCTTTCTTATTGCAACCATAGCAAGTTACATTAGATGAAGAATTTGAATTATTTGAAGATTTACCTCTTGAGGATTGGAACATCCTCTTCACATCTTTCTTGGTGAGTCTCCTTGACTTCCCACCAAACTTCTTGACGTAATGTGCCACCTCGCTTGCCGATAACTCATCTTCACTACTTGATGAGTCTTCCTCGGATTCGGATGAGGAGGACACTTCCTTCTTCTCCTTCTTCTTCTTCTCCTTCTTTCCTACAAAAAGAGCTATACCCTTCTCTTTGGATGAAGTGTTAGCTTGTTCATGTAATTGAAATTCACAAAAAAGTTCATCCAACTTGACTAATGAAAGATCCCTAGAGACCTTATAGGCATCTAACATTGAGGCCCATAAGGTGGTCCTAGGGAAAGCTTGTAATACATACCTTACAAGGTCACGGTTGTCGACCTTTTCACCTATAACGTGTAGTCCGTTGACTACTTCCTTGAAATGCCCGTGCATTTGGCTCACGGTCTCATTTGTCTTCATAGTGAAGCTTTGGAGTTGGCCAATCAAAAGATCCCTCTTGGCCCTTCTTGTCTCTTTGGATCCTTCGTTGAGTTCGATGAGCTTCTCCCAAAGCTCTTTTGCGGAGTTGAAGGGCCCGACCTTAGAGAGTTGCTCCTTAGATAGACCACATTGAAGTGTGGTAATTGCTTTTGCATTTTCTTGTGCTTTCTTGGCCATCTCTCTTGTCCAATCTTTTGTCGGTAGTGGTGCTCCGAATTCGTCGATCGGATTTTTGAATCCATCTACAATACTAAACCAATTTTCTATGTCATTCATGAGATAGTATTCCATCCTACCTTAAAAACGGAGGCCTTGCCGTGCTATATCCCTCTTGAAATGCAATGCTCCGGTTGATGGTTAGATCTTCCGATGCGATCCGGGCTCTGATACCACTTGTTGGTGATCGTTTGGAAGCTAGAAGGGGGGTGAATAGCGCTTTTCATTTCTACAAGAGTAATTAGCAGAAGCAAACACAAATAATATATGTAAAAACAAAAAGCAATGCTAACAAGGCCTTTACGTGGTTCGGAGATAACGCTCCTACTCCACGGCGATCCTTAAGGTGGATCAACCCAAGCAATTCCACTAAGAAGCTTTCTTTACAAAGACCTCCTCTTCTTACAAAGATGACAATGAAGATTTGAGAGGAGGAGGAGATTAATACACTTAGAAAGCTTGGAAAACTTCAGGAGCTTAGAAGAATGATCTGTAATATAAGCATTAGCCCCTTCTTGCTCCCCTTGGGCTCTTTTATAGGAAAGAGCCTCTTTTCCCGTTGAGGTCTATCATGACCGATGACTTACATCACGATCACGATTCTAACGCTTCGAATAGTCGGATTCGCGGATTCGCATGCCATCGCTAACGGAAGACTATCACCAATCGCCAACAAAGGCGGGCTCGATCGATATCGCCAGAGCCGACCGGCGATCGGCCACGCTATTGTTAGGCGATCGCCGCTAATAATGGCAATGATCGCTAGCTTGTGCGCAGCCGGTTCGTCGACTCTCACCGCTCGACCGATAACCCCACCGATCGCTAACAGCCTTCCAACCTCTAATGCTGCATTTTAAGGGCCAGTTCGACCGACACCATGTTCCAGTCGACTGGCACACCCCAAGTATGACTAATTCATACTTGAAAATATAACCTAAGCCTAGACTTAACCTTCTAGCTTCTCCATCAGCCTTGCGCCTCCAGGATTTCTTTGAGTCTACGACTCCATCCATGCGCTTGCCTTCAAAAGCTTCTTTCAGTTTCGTCATGCTTTGGTTTTCTTCTTTGCCAAAGTACGCTTGGACTTTACGCCGCCAAGACTACATGCTTGGACTTATGCCGCCAAGACTTTCCTTTGGTCTTTCTTTTCCAAGGACTGCTTGGACTTTACGCCGCCAAGACTACATGCTTGGACTTACGCTGCCAAGACCAAGACCTTTCCTTTGACTTCTCTTTGCCAAGATCACACTTGGACTTGTCTTTTACCAAGTCTTCATACTTGGATTTTCCTGTCACTTAAACATGTTTACAATTAGATCACAAAACATTGCCTAACTTAGATGATTATCCAAACATCAAAATATATAAATGCTTGGGGCATTGTTGCACCAACAAAAGACAAAATATATTTTAGAATCTAAATTTAATAAATCATGATTCTTTAATTAAATAAGGATTTAAATCCGAATTTAATATTATATTTTATCTAGGAAATATATTAGAAATAAAATATAATTTAGAATCTTGATTTCCATAAATCATGATTCTCTAATTAAATAAAGAATTAATTTCGAATTTAATTTCATATTTTATTTCGTAAATATTTTCTGAAATAAAATATATTATAGAATATTAATTTCCATAAATCAAAATTCCAAAATTAAATTAAAAAATAATTTCCAATTTAGTCACATATTTTATTTAAAGAAACAAATACCTATCAAGAAAATACGATTAATTAGGAAATATTTTCCAAGTTAATCTCTCTTGATCAAATATTTTCAAAAATATAATTTCCTAAATTACAGAATTTCCATATTTGGAATTTTTCATAACAAATTAGGAAACTTTTCAAAAATGAAAAATTTTCAAAACAATTCTACGACCAACTACGACTTCGTAAAATATATTTTACGAATATGTCAAAGCATGGTCTGGCTCTGATACCACTGTTGGATTACGAACAATGCGTAGATATACTTTTGTTATTTCATAAATGAACGTACCAGAATAAAATATAATAATTTCATAAATTATTACAACACACACATCCATGCATGCAAAATTACAACACGTGCAGACATATCCACCAAATAAAGTTTTACATTAAATTAAGAATAAAACCAATTTTATCCTAGGTATATCTTTCGGATTATGTTGAGCCGGAAGGGCATCAACCGTACGACGCTCGCGGAGCTTCGTCTCTACTCGTGTCCACGTCGAATCTTCGGAGGGATGACTTCTCTAAACCACGAGTTTGATCTTCTCTTCGCTACTAGACGAAGCAAGAAGGTCGAGTGATCGAAGAGCAAGAAAATTGGCCCAACAAAATAGGAAACAACTCTTGTTTCCTTGGAGACCGGCGGCAAGCTCCAAACCCTAACTTCTTCTATTCGGCCACACACCAAAAGAGATCCCTCTTGTGGTCGGTTCTTCTTCCTCTTTGTAAAATCTTGGTCGGAGCTAAGGAAGGAAACAATTGCCTCTCTAATGAAGCCCTTGGTCGGTGACAAGCAACCCTAGAGTCAGCGGCAGGAAGGAGGAGGAGAAGAAGGGTTGGCAGCAAGAAGAGGTGGCTAGGGTTTTTTGGGTATTCGGCTAGGAGGAGGAGGAGAGACTTTTTCACTACTATTTATTAGGTTTAGCCTTTATAACCCTTTATATAGGCACTAATCCTAACGGTTATGGGTTAGTGGATCAAATACTTAAACTCATAACCATTAAGGCTTAATCTCATCCATTAAACCCTAATTGGGCCCTTAACCAAAAGAAGACCCATTAAAACCAAACGGGTGTAGTTTATAATTAAATCTCTTAAGGCCTAACCCATCTTTATAAAACATGCTCCTTTCACATTTCCGACTTGACAAATATTTCCATATTTGTCATGTGTTTGGTCTAACCAAATTCGATCTCTCTCGATCTTGAGAATCTAATTCTCAAAATTGTCTTTAAGTCTCTTTGAAGGATTCGTTATGTGTGTGACTTTATATGTTCTCGGTTTATGTTGGTCATCCATAATTAACCATTAATTATGGAACGATCATGAGTGGCACATAGTAGTACATCATGATCCCCAATTAATCGAAAAATCAACGGTTGATCTCGAAACCATTTCCGAACCCTTCAACAGCTACAATGAATCATACCTGGTTCCTTTCACTCGTCTTATACCCACTTGGTTTAGGACATGATCTATTGTGTCAGTCCCCACTAGGCTGACTACGTCACACCTAGCCCAAGTAATACTTCCTCGTCAAATGGATTCTAATTACTTCGACATGTATCCAAGAGTACCATACTCTTCACATGCAATGCTTTGACCAAAGACTTTGAGTAACAATCCGACAAGTGACCATAGGGTATACATCTCCTCGCAAGGAGCGGTGAATCCTTTGTTGGCTATTTAATCACCTTCAGGCACTTCAACTTATACCCAATCATCCCTTATCTACACTTCCATAGAGATGTATCGATTAAGATGTCAAAGTATAAGTCTCCATGATCAAGATGACTTGAATACCACAAGACGAAGGAAACTCGCACTTGAGCTACAGTAAGAACTTTACTGATATATCTTATATGTAGAGAACCATGTGAAGTCTTACAGTAGGTCACTCCAATGAACTAGTTACCCATAACCAACATCCACGTTTAACTCTCGACATCATAATGTCTCCAGCCAGTGAGAAACAACTGCTTAGATAAACCAAGGAGTATAACCCGTGCTAGTCTCATAGAATCGATGATGTCCAAACTCATCAATTCATCAACTAAAAAATATTTCAATACTTCATAATTACATATGTAGAGATACTCACTAGTTGTGATCCAATTACAAATTCTCTCATGCTATGAATCGTATTACGGACATTCAGTAAATGAGTTTAAGATCCAATCAAACACATATGAGATGTGCACTCAAATAGTAAATCTTTATTTATCAAATAAATAGCCATAAGGCAATTGCCTCAGAACACCTCTCAAACATAACAAGGTCTTGGCAATGGTGATGTCCAAGTCATGTGTACTTGGCATAGAAAGTCTAAGTCTTGGGGTACTTGGCATGGAAAGTCTAAGTCATGGGTACTTGGCGTGGAAAGTCCAAGCATGGGTCTTGGCAATTGGAAGGTCCGACATGGAATTGGCAAGGAAAGTCCAAGGGTGTGATATTGGCGGCGTAAAGTCCAAACGGTGGTCTTGGCAGCATAAGTCCAATGTTTGGTGGCATAAAGTCCAAGCGTGTGTCTTGGCAGCATAATTCCAAATGTGCTTTGGCGGTGTAGACCCGATTAGTATGACAATAGCCGATGGAAGCACCTGACGACTAACGTATGGATAAATAAGTCATGGATGACTTGGAGTGATCTGATGGGCGTGAGGCTGATGGAGGTGGTTAGAAGGCTTAGGTCTCGGCTAAGGGTGGTTTAGCAAGTATGAGGGGATCATACTTGGGGTAAACCTCATGGTTGAAGTTTATTTGTCGACTGATCAAGTGTTTTGACACTTGTTAGCCGAATCGACTTTGAGTAGTCGACTGAGATTATGACCAATTGACTGGGATTATGACCAGTCGACTGGCGATCGACTGTGGTCGAGTGGCATTGGCAGTCGACTACCGGATTTAGGCAGCCGACTGGCCGAACAGTCGACTGCCATGGAGGGCAATCGACGACCGGTTGGGACCACGAGCATAGAAACTTCTGTAGTTGATTGGGCAGCCGACTAGCAGAGTAGCAGTCAACTGCTAGGGTTTGGCAATCGACTGGTAAGCTATCCGTTGGAGTTTTTCCAGCATGGATCAAGCCGTTGTGAGATAACGGGTATAGGAGCAGTCGACTTTTAAGAGAAAATCAACCCGAGTTGCAGCTTTATAAGGAGATCGAGATGAGCCACTAGACTAGACTCAAGTTGTATCAAATATGACTTCATCTAAGGGTCATAATGGGCATTTTAAGCTGGAAGAATCTGAGCCCTACATCAAGATTAGAGGCAATTTAATCAAGGGTTTAGATCTATTTAATCCTGATTGTCCGATGAGATCTGATTGATCTGAGCCATCCATCTAAATCTGGAGCGATCCGATCCATACATTTAGATCTGGACATCTTAGGCCTTCATCCAGATTCAGTCGATCGTGATTATCCATTCAGAGTGATCAGATCCATTCATTCAAAGTCGGAGAATTCTCAGTCGTTGGATGCATTGCCCTTAATTGGATTAATCAAAGTAATTAACCTAGCTTCAATTGGATGGCTGGGATTAGATCTTGCTTCGATCGGATGGTGGAGATAATCCACTTAATGCTTCTACGAGCAAGCAGAAAGGGCATCCAACACATCTTCTTCCCCCTTCGATGTGCGACGCCTCCTCCTTCCATCCCCCGCCACCACGCTCTCCACCTTCCTCGCCGGTCGCCAGAGAGGAAAGGGGATCCCCTCCTTCTCCGGTGACCGATGCCACTCCACCTCCATACCATCGCCAAACTCCATCTTCTCCGCTGCCTTCACCTCCTCCGCCGTCGTGACTTCATCTCCTCCGCTCTGAGCTCTACCGCTGCCGACCAATCGGAGACGGGGATCCTCTCTGATCGATCATGCCAACTCCTTACAGCTCCGCCAGCTTTGAGTTTCCACCTCCGATCGGAGGTGCCAGTCACAGCTCTGCCAACAATTTCCAGTCGTCGGCAGCTCCATTTCCATCGCCTACAACCAATTGGAGTGGGGATTCCCGTTCGATCGGTCCAGCCACCACCAAAGCCACCAGAGTGGGGATTCCCCTCCGTTATCACTCCAACCACCAGTAGCTCCGTCAGTCGATCCACAACTTTGGTGGCACTTCACTTTTACAGCCAGTTCCTTCATGGCAGCACTGATTGCATCTTCCACAACTCCGATCAGCAATATCTTGTTATTCGTTTTGATTGTGTGGTTGTTTAGTTTGTGTTGAATGCTTGTAGTAAAATTCAGATTCCATGTTTAGAATTGCATGCACTTAGTTTAAATTCTTTCATGGTTACATAGTGTTTGATGAAATGTCTCTTTTAGTAATTAGGTTGTAGTTCATTAGATTAGATTTAGTTGCATGCTTTACTTTACCTCATGTTCATGCATTAGATTTCGTTGATGCATTGCTTATTTCATTTGGTTGTTAGTTAAATCTTTTCTTCCCTTGAGCTCTAGCAGCCGCCTCAACCTTGCTTCCATCTATTTTCCTCCACGGATTTGAGGAGGAACCGCTTCATCAAGAGATTACGGTGTTGTCCTCCATCTCCACAACTCATCCACCTTCTCTTTCAGATTCGAGGAGGAGTCCACCCCCGACGACACTTCTTCGAGCTCAATCGGATCCATGAGAGTTTAGAGCATCCATCAAACTATTGAATTCAGGAGTTTGCACTATCCCACATGTTAGTGAAAGTCCTAGAGTCAATCATGTGATGATTGTTGTATGGACTTTATTGTATCATATTCCTATTTATAAAGGCATGATTATTATATTTACTTGTATTGGTGCCAAATAACTAAATATAATAATGTCCTTGAGTAGTAGGTTCTTATCTATATCAATCGATTAGTTGAATCGATAATGAGATGATATAGAGAACACTACTATTAATCATTCCTAGTCGAGTATTAACATTCAGGGACAATGTTAATGCGTAGAGACTAGCATGTAGGTCAACATGATGACTTGATCTCACAAGTCATGGATATGAGATATCAAGTTGACACATGGGTATGCATTGGAGAATGTATACTGAATGACCCGCCATGAGAAAGTATCATGGATTGTTATATGAGTGTCATATACTTTCTCATGTGGCTATTAGTATGACTATTAGTCCTTAGACCTGAAGTCACCATAGTTCCTTACATAAGGAGTTGCATCCTTTGGCTTCGTCAAACATCACCCGTAAATGGGTGGACTATAAAGGCGATTACTGGGTATGTAACAAATTATGCGGAGGGATGTGAGTGATGTAGATGAGATCTATCCCTCATATATGATGGGGGTGACATCGATATTCTTGATAGAGTGAGACCACAAAGTGCATGACCATGCCCAAATGAGTCAATATGAGATATTGAGCTCATTTGATTAGAGTGAGTCTACTTAGAGTTCAAGATTTAGATTGTACCGAGGATGACACGGTCTATGCCTCGATTGGTCAATCTAGATGTCAAGGATAGAGGGACATTGTCACATATTGTGAGAGTCACAATTAGTAGTCACAAAGATGATGTTGGAGCTCAACATTCTTGTAACTTGGGTAGCAATGATGTGTTGCTAGATACCGCTCATTGCTTATGTTCCTAAATCGGTTTAGGAACATTGCCAACGTTACAAGAACCTATAGGGTCACACACATAAGGGCAATTAGATGGAGATTAGGTACATATGATGAACCATGAGGATTAGGTTCATGGGATGAACCAAATTGGATTAAGAGTAATCCAAATTAGACTAATTGAGTTAGACTCAAGTTGATTCAAGTGTTGAATGAGTCTAATTTAGATTTGATTCATCAAAACAATTTAAATTAATGAATAGAGATTCATTAAATTAAATTGACTTGAATCAAATGGTTGAATTTGATCAACCATGGGAGATAAGAGGTCAAGTTTGACTTGACTTGAGAGGGAAGATGAAAGGTCAAGTTTGACTTGACCAAATGTCATGTCATGATGATGACTTGGCATGGTCGGCCAATGATGATGCTCCACATCATCATTGACTTTGTCATATGGTGCCACCTCATGAGGGAGACCAAGGGTCATGGGAGTTACATGCATGCATGTAACCCCCTCTCCATAATGTGGCCGGCCACTTCTTGATGGGGGTGAATTGATTTTGGGTAACTCCATCTTCTTCTTCACAACTTCATCTTCTTCCTTGGATTATTCCCTCAAGATCTCCCCCTCTCCCAACCTCCTTGGCCGAACCATCCATAGAGTGCTAGCACACTCAAGGGTGTGTTTTCTCCACCTATTGCTTGTGTGGATACCAATAGAGGAGTGTGCACTTGACACTCGAGTTCCGGCGAACCTTTTGGACGAGCGAGATTTGCGAAGGGCGTCGCATTGAGGGTAACGTCCTTATCACGTAGATCTAAGGTAGATCTAGGGTTTTATACAAGCACATACATGTTTTAGTTTTAATACACCTTCGCACGGATCCATGGCCATACTTCCGGGATTTCCGCAACGCAAAAAGCGGTTTTTGCGGCTCGGAAAGTCCAACAGTGGTATCAGAGCCACGTGCGAAGCATGTATGTGTTTCATTTTTGTAATTTTTGTATTAGATATAAAAATTACAGATTTATATGTTTCTGTAAATTTCCTATTTTTATAGAATTTTTGGGTATTTTTCTCGAAGAATCGAAGCAATGAGTGTTGGGACACTTGTAGGCTTCAACCGTCGAGAAAAACTCTCCGAAACGGTGAGTTCTCGCTTTAGGTTTTTGGGACAGCGACTTAAGTTGCTGTAAGATCATTGTAGGGACACTCGCAAAGTTTATTTTGTGAGTAGGGGTGCTGCCCCTATCACCGAAAGGGGCCTTGTCCCGCGATCGCGCCCGGAAACAGCTTAGCGGAACCGTTACGGGGAGGTGACTCATAAAATTGAAAAAAAAAGGAAAAATTATAGAAATTTTCTGTAAAATACATAATTTAGAATTATGTATAATTCTGTGATTGTCATGGCCCAATAACCCCAATTTGATTGGATGATGTGTTATAATTCATAATACGGCCTGCGTGCCATTTTTGTGGTTGTGTGTGTTGTATAGTATATGCGACCTACGCGTCGTACCTCTTTTTATGATATTCTAGTTGTAAATAGTTTTAGACTCGAATGTAACTTGAGTTTCATATTTATAATGTACAAAATAGAGCGGTGGAAAATCCACTTGAAGACGAGGTTACGAGAAGGGTGCCGACGACACATGGCGGTCAAAGGAAGCGCTTGGAGAAGCCGCTAGCCTTAGGTTGACCGTCCGATCTTCTCATTGGCTTGAGAAGATCGTAGTAGGGCCATGACTACATCACAGTTAAACATATATATATATATATATATATATATTTGATTTTGCTTGTATGTATGTGATGCATGCTAGTAGAATAATGCTTGTATGTATATGATGCATGCTAGAATAATGATTGTATGTATGTAATGCATGCTAATATAGGATAATAAAGGCCTAAATGCGTATAAGATACACATTACGATTAGATTAGATCATAATTGAATCAACTCGAAAATGCCTACCGAGCCTTGATACCCATCACTACCTCGATCATTTGTTGTTGTTGAATCTTCCAAAGCAGAGCAACACATATTATCTTGGTAGGGTGCGGAGGGACAATCTTGGTCCCTCCTATCACGCTTGGGTTAGAGTAAGCTCAATTAGATTGAGCAAAACTAGTTAACTCAATTGGATCGAGTAGAACTATAGGCATATTCCAATCATTGGAAAGATAAGTTAAGATCACATTTACACTAAATCTTGGGCGATTTAGCCAAAGCTAACTCAAGGTCTTTTGTAAATGTGGGTCTTGATCCTATAAATAAGAGTTGCATAGAGATGTAATTGGTAATGTGTTACCCACCGATCGTACTAAGTCTTGGGCAATTTAGCCAAAGCTAACTCAAGGCTTAGTATGATGTGGATCTTGTCCCGCAAGAATTATAGCTAGTTTGTATGAATCTAGTAATGTGGTTTGACCACATCCATAACTCGATTCTACAAAATTCCTATAATTCAGTGGGAGCATCATTTGATTAAAGACCTAATTAAATGATAAAAGAAATATGATATTAATTCTCTGCATTGTATGTTGTAGATAACTATGTCGACAAACACGAACACACTCTCTCTGCGTTCTATCCTTGAGAAGGACAAGCTCAATAGAGCAAATTTCCTAGACTGGTACAGGAACCTGAGAATTGTTCTCACCCAAGAAAGGAAGATGTACGTCCTGAAGTAGCCCATTTCGGAGGCACCTCCTGCCACTGCCTCGCGAGCTGACAAAGATGCTTACAAGAAGCATCAAGATGATGCATTAGATGTGTCATGTCTAATGCTTGCGACCATAAACTCTGAGCTTCAGAAGCAACATGAGTTCATGAATGCTTATGATATGGTTGGACATCTTCGTCAACTATATCAAGGACAAGCAAGACATGAGAGATATGAAGTCTCTAAGGCATTATTTGGGTCTAAAATGCAAGATAGGACTCCCATAGGTCCATATGTACTCAAGATGATTGGGTACGTAGAAAACCTACAAAGGCTGGGATTCTCACTTGGCCAAGAGCTGGCCACTGACCTAATCTTGCAATCTTTGCCACAAGCCTACAATCAATTTGTCATGAATTATAACATGAATGAAATTGAGAAGCCATTTCCTGAGATGCTCAACATGTTGAGAACTGCTGAGCTTAACCTTAAGAAGGGAAAATCTGACACCATTTTGATGGTGCACAAGAAGAAAGGCAAGGGCAAGCCTAAAGGTAAGGGAAAGTCCCAAGCCAAGGGCAAAGGCAAAGAACTTAAACCCAAAGGAGGGGTAGCCAAGGAAGGGGCTTGCTTCCACTGCAAGGAAGCTGGACACTGGAAGCGTAACTGCAAAGCTTACCTGGAAGATCTTAAGAAGAAAAGAAGTGAGACTTCTACTTCAGGTATAAATGTTATAGAAGTCAATATATCTATTTCTTCATCATGGGTATTAGATACCGGATGTGCATCTCACATTTGTACCAATGTGCAGGGGCTGAGAAATAGCAGGGCATTGACAAAGGGCGAGGTGGACCTACGAGTAGGCAATGGAGCAAGGGTTGCTGCTGTTGCTGTAGGAACTTATGATCTATCTCTGCCCTCTGGGCTTGTACTAGAATTAGATGAATGTTGTTATGTGCCTGCCTTAACTAAGAACATCATTTCAGTTTCTTGTTTGGACAAGAAAGGATTTTCATTTATAATAAAGAACAAATGTTGTTCAGTTTATTTAAATGATATGTTCTATTGTAGTGCACCTCTAATGAACGGACTCTACTTTCTAGACTTAGAGAGCCCTATCTATAACATAAGTACCAAGAGGTTCAAGTCAAATGAGTTGAACCAAACCTATCTCTGGCATTGTCGCTTAGGTCACATAAATGAGAGTCGCTTATCTCAGCTCCATAAGGATGGGCTGCTAGACTCATTTGATTTTGAATCATATGAGACATGCGAGTCTTGCCTTTTAGGCAAGATGACCAAGACTCCCTTTAGTGGACACAGCGAAAGAGCAACAGATTTGTTAGAACTTATACATAGTGATGTACTTTCAATGTTGCTGCTAGAGGTGGTTACAAGTACTTCATTATATTTACTGATGACTTCAGTAGATATGATTATGTGTATCTTATTACACAAATCAGAATCCTTTGAAAAGTTCAAAGAATTCAAGAATGAAGTACAAAACCAGCTTGGCAAGAGTATTAAGATACTTCGATCAGATCGAGGTGGTGAATACCTTAGCCATGAGTTTCGTGATTATCTAGCTGAGTGTGAGATTCTATCCCAACTCACTCCTCCTGGAACACCACAGTGGAATGATGTATCCAAAAAGAGAAATCGTACCCTATTAGATATGGTACGATCTATGATGAGTCACACAGATCTTCCTATATCCTTTTGGGGATATGCTCTAGACACAGCATCCTTTACCCTTAACCGTGTACCATCCAAGGCTGTCATAAAGACACCATATACGATATGGACAGGGAGAAATCCCAAGATGTCTTTCATGAGGATTTGGGGTTGTGAGGCTTACGTTCGACGTCAAGTCTCAGACAAACTGGGACCCAGATCCGATAGGTGCTATTTTGTTGGATATCCCAAGGATACAAAGGGATATTACTTCTACATTCCCAGTCAGCACAAAGTGTTTGTGACAAAGACTAGAGTTTTTCTAGAAAGGGATTTTGTTTCTAAAAAAACTAGTGGGAGTACCTTCGATCTTGAAAAAATTCAAGATAATGACCATAGCACTGAGGCCTTGATGGAGGTTGAATAGGAACCACAATGTGTTGTGGGTGATGAGGTTGTTGCACAAAGAGTTATGGAACAACCACCTGTTTAGGTAGACCTACCTCTTCGCAGGTCTGATAGGGTACGTCGTCAGCCTGAGAGATACTCATTTCTCTTGTCTGACCATGATGATGTTATGCTCATTGAGAATGAGCCTACCTCCTATCAGGAAGCTGTGATGAGCCCAGATTCTGAGAAATGGCTAGAGGCTATGAGATCCGAGATGGAATCCATGTACACCAATCAAGAATGGACTTTGGTTGATCCACCTGAAGGGGTCAAACCCATTGGGTGTAAGTGGGTCTTTAGGAGAAAGACTGACATGGATGGACTTACGCATACCTATAAGGGCCGATTGGTGGCTAAAGGTTTCAAGCAAATTCATGGTATTGACTATGATGAAACCTTTTCTCCAGTGGCGATGTTTAAGTCCATTCGGATCTTACTTGCTATTGCAGCATACCACGATTATGAGATATGACAGATGGATGTCAAAATCACGTTTTTGAATGGAAACTTACTCGAGGATGTGTACATGACACAACCTAAGGGTTTTGTAGATCCACAGCATACTGGGAAGGTATGCAAGCTGCAAAGGTCCATTTATGGGCTAAAGCAAGCTTCTCGGAGCTGGAATCTTCGATTCGATGATGCGATCAAACAGTTTGGTTTCATCAAGAATGAAGATGAACCCTGTGTCTACAAGAGGGTTAATGGGAACACAGTTGTCTTCCTTGTATTGTATGTGGATGACATACTGCTCATTGGGAATGACATCCCTTCGCTACAGTCTGTGAAGACTTGGCTGGGGACGTGCTTCTCAATGAAGGACTTAGGTGAAGCAGCCTGTATTCTAGGCATCAAGATCTATAGAGATAGATCTAAGAGATTGCTTGGCCTAAGTCAGAGTACATACATTGACACGGTATTACTACGGTTTGCCATGCAGAATTCCAAGAAGGGACTTCTGCCGATGTCACATGGTGTGAGTCTTTCGAAGACTCAAAGTCCCTCTTCTAGAGAGGAGAGAGACCGCATGGATAAGATCCCTTACGCATCTGCTATAGGATCTATCATGTACGTCATGCTGTGTACTCGTCCTGATGTCTCGTATGCTTTGAGCATGACGAGTAGGTACCAGTCAGATCCAGGTGAGCGTCACTGGATAGCAGTCAAGAATATTCTTAAGTACTTGAGAAGGACTAAAGAATATTTCTTGATATTTGGAAGCGATAAAGAGCTAGCTGTAAAGGGTTACAGCGATGCCAGCTTCCAAACTGACCAGGATGATTATAGATCGCAGTCAGGGTTCGTGTTTTGCTTGAATGGTGGCGCTGTGAGCTGGAAGAGTTCGAAGCAGGACACAGTTGCTGATTCTACAATAGAAGCCGAGTATATTACTGCATCTGAGGCAGCAAAGGAGGCAGTTTGGATCTGCAAGTTCATTACTGAGCTTGAGGTGGTTCCTAGCATAGCAGATCCCATAGAGCTCTATTGTGACAACAATGGAGCGATTGTACAGGCTAAGGAACCTCTCTCACACCAGCGGACCAAACACATACTACGGCGCTTCTATTTCATTCGAGATATTATCGATAGAGGAGATGTGAAGATTTGCAGAGTACCCTCAGAGGCGAACATCGCAGATCTCTTGACCAAGGCTTTGGCACAGAAAAAGCATGATGGTCACACAAGGTCATTGGGTATTAGATACTACGGTGATTGACACTAGTGCTAGTGGGAGATTGTTAGTGAAAGCCCTAGAGCCAATCATGTGATGATTGTTGTATGAACTTTATTTTATCATATTCCTATTTATAAAGGCATGGTTATTATATTTACTTGTATTGGTGCCAAATAACTAAATATAATAATGTCCTTGAGTAGTAGGTTCTTATCTATATCAATCGATTAGTTGAATCAATAATGAGATGATATAGAGAACACTACTCTTAATCATTCCTAGTCGAGTATTAATATTCAGGGACAATGTTAATGCGTAGAGACTAGCATGTAGGTCAACATGATGACTTGATCTCACAAGTCATGAATATGAGATATCAAGTTGACACATGGGTATGCATTGGAGAATGTATACTGAATGACCCGCCATGAGAAAGTATCATGGATCGTTATATGAGTGTCATATACTTTCTCATGTGGCTATTAGTATGACTATTAGTCCTTAGACCTGAAGTCACCATGGTTCTCTACATAAGGAGTTGCATCCTTTGGCTTCGTCAAACGTCACCCGTAAATGGGTGGACTATAAAGGCGATTACTGGGTATGTAACAAATTATGCGGAGGGATGTGAGTGATGTAGATGGGATCTATCCCTCTTATATGACGGGAGTGACATCGATATTCTTGATAGAGTGAGACCACGAAGTGCATGATCATGCCCAAATGAGTCAATATGAGATATTGAGCTCATTTGATTAGAGTGAGTCTACTTGGAGTTCAAGATTTAGATTGTATCGAGGATGACACGGTCAATCCTTCGATTGGTCAATCTAGATGTCAAGGATAGAGGGACATTGTCACATATTGTGAGAGTTACAATTAGTAGTCGCAAAGGTGATGTTGGAGCTCAACATTCTTGTAACTTGGGTAGCAATGATGTGTTGCTAGATACCGCTCATTGCTTATTTTCCTAAATCGGTTTAGGGACATTGCCAATGTTACAAGAACCTATAGGGTCACACACATAAGGGCAATTAGATGGAGATTAGGTTCATATGATGAACCATGAGGATTAGGTTCATGGGATGAACCAAATTGGATTAAGAGTAATCCAAATTAGACTAATTGAGTTAGACTCAAGTTGATTCAAGTGTTGAATGAGTCTAATTTAGATTTGATTCATCAAATCAATTTAAATTAATGAATAGAGATTCATGACTTGACTTGAGAGGGAAGATGAAAGGTCAAGTTTGACTTGACCAAATATCATGTCATGATGATGACTTGGCATGGCCGACCAATGATGATGCTCCACATCATCATTGACTTTGTCATATGGTGCCACCTCATGAGGGAGACCAAGGGTCATGGGAGTTACATGCATGCATGTAACCCCCTCTCCATAATGTGGCCAACCACTTCTTGATGGGGGAGAATTGATTTT
This sequence comes from Wurfbainia villosa, assembly GCA_025175895.1. Classification (NCBI taxonomy): domain Eukaryota; kingdom Viridiplantae; phylum Streptophyta; class Magnoliopsida; order Zingiberales; family Zingiberaceae; genus Wurfbainia; species Wurfbainia villosa. Next base: position 17,442,711 of record CM046004.1, on the reverse strand, counting down.
GGGTAACTCCATCTTCTTCTTCACAACTTCATCTTCTTCCTTGGATTATTCCCTCAAGCTCTCCCCCTCTCCCAACCTCCTTGGACGAACCATCCATAGAGTGCTAGCACACTCAAAGGTGTGTTTTCTCCACCTATTGCTTGTGTGGATACCAATAGAGGAGTGTGCACTTGACACTCTCGAGTTCCAACGAACCTTTTGGACGAGCGAGATTTGCAAAGGGTGTCGCATCGAGGGTAACATCCTTATCACGTAGATCTAAGGTAGATCTAGGGTTTTATACAAGCACATACATATTTTAGTTTTAATACACCTTCGCACGGAACCGTGGGCGGACTTCTGGGGTTTCCGCAACGCAAAAAGCGGTTTTTGCAGCTCGAAAAGTCCAACACCACATCCACTGTCGTTTGCGGAGTCTCGATCGAGCTTCATTGGACTTTGTCGGAGGAACTTGTTCATTCACCGGGCCTATCTTGGGTTGATTAGATCATTTATTTCCTCTTCCAATTTTTATTGCTTTAATTCCTATATTATTTGATTCAATTGTTGCATGTTAGTTTAGAGTTTTAATTGACTTGCAACTGTAGGTTAGAGCTCAAATCCCAAACCCCCATCTTCAATATAAAACCAAAAGCAATAATTTGAAATCCTAAGTTTACTATTATATTAATTACACTCATTGGAAAACGATCCGGGCCATCCACTATACTATATTAGTGTAGTTAGGGGGTTCCATAATTAATTTGAAATGGTACCACGACAAAAACCTGTTATCAAATTTTGGCACCGTTGCCAGGGAGTGTAATAGTGCTTAGTAGACTTAGGATTGTTTATCCATTTTTCTAATAAAAATAAAAATTCAAAACTTTTGTTGAGGGCTTAATTCTTTTATGTCTTGTATATCCATGTGTTATATTTTGTTTATTTCCTATATCTTTTGATTTTGTTTGCTAGTGTTTCAGGAAGGACAGGAAATTTCTTTGTGCATGAGTCCATATTATCATCAGTGTGGAGACTTTAGTGATGATTATTATTCAGGCACTGGACAACAAGAGTATTATCAGTACCAACCTCAATATCATCAGCCTGTTCCTCAATATCATCAGTCTTATCAGCAGGACAGGTATAATTCAATTTCTGGTATATCTTTTCATAATTTTGATTTAGATTTCAGGTATGGGCACACACAATAGTATACCCCTTAGCAGTCTCAGTGCTATCTACCCCCACCGTTTATTGATACTTACATGCCTAGTTGGGGAGATCAATCAAGTTATAGTTATGGAGAAGCACATCAGGAAGAGGCTCAGAATTTGTCATCTTATCAGAGTCCATTGGGATTTCAAGATGACATAGTGTGTGATGGACTACAACCATTCCAACAAGCTGAGTCAACTACAGAGACATTAGAAAAGCTTTTATAGCTAGGATCATTGCAGCAACAGATGCAACAACGAATACATAACATGAAAATCTAGCTGGATCTAATTTCATCATCCATCAGTCAGACACAAGCACAAGATTCCTTCCAATCTTTCTCAGAGATCATTTCTGATGGTAGTGATGTGCTCAAGAAGATGGATTGTAGAGTTGGTGATATGTACGCTTTTACCTCTGCAGCTCTATAGGACTCCTCTGCTGATGTGCATGATGATGATGTACTATATGATGCTCAAGATAATGATGAAGTTGCTTATGTGGTCGATGACTTGCAGGATGATACTAGTGGCTTGGATTTACTCTGTGATGTTGTTTGTGCCCTGGATTATACTGAAGAAATGGAGCAGTTTTCAGATGTCAGTGCCCAGACTTGCCAGCCAGACCAAAAGTTAAGTGAGATAGCAGTGGCAAGCAATTGTGATGAGCTAATTTCTATGGAAGTGGTGGATAGCTGGAGGCCCCCAGACTGGACACTTCCATCTTAGCCAGAGTCTCCAAGAATTTTACTGATGAAGACCCTAACAACAAATGCAATAATTCAACCCCAAAGATGGACACTTTTCCTGAATTGCCTCTGACCGCCAGAGATTACATATGATGAGATGTGTTAGTAATATATGAGAGATGTCCTAAGGCAATCGCCTTGTGTATGAACCATTTATATGATAAATGAAGATTCACTATTTGAGTATACATGTTTAATGTATTTGATTGGATCTTAAACTCATTTACTGAATGTCCACGATACGATTCACAGCATGAGAGAATTTGTGATTGGATCACAACTAGTGAGTATCTCTACATGTGTAATTGTGATGTATCGGAATTATCCCTAGTCGATGAATTGATGGATTTGGACACCATCAATTCTGTCGAGACTAGCACGAGGTATACTCCTTGGTGTATCCAAGCAGCTGATTCTCACTGGCTGGAGACATAGTGATGTCCGGAGTTGATCGTGGATGCTAGTTATGGTAACTAGTTCATTGGAGTGACCAGCCGTAAGACTTCATATGGTTCTCTGCATATATAGATATGTCAATGAAGTTCTTACTGTGGCTTAAGTGCGATGTTCCTTTGACTTGCGGTATTCAAGTCATCTTGATCATGGAGACTTATGCTTTGACATCTTAAGCAAACATCTCTGAGGAGATGTGGACCCGGGATGATTGGGTATAAGTCGAAGTGATCGAAGGTGTTTGAATAGCCTATAAAGGATTCACCACTCCTTGCGAGGAGATGTATACCCATGGCCTCTCGTCGGATTGTTACTAAAGTCTTTGGCAAAAGCATTACATGTTTAGAGTAAGGTACTCTTCGATACATGTGGAGTAACTAGAATCCGTAGGACGAGGAAATGATACTTGGGCTAGGTGTGACGTAGTCAGCCTAGTGGGGACTGACACTATAGACCATGTCCTGAACCAAGTGGGTATAAGATGAGTGAAGGGAATGGGGCATGATTCATTCGAGCTACTGAAGGGTTTCAGAAATAGTTCTGGATCAACCGTTGATCTTTTCGGTTAATTGGGGATCATGATGTACTACTAGGTGCCACTCATGATCGTTCTATAATTAATGGTTAATTATAGACGACCAACATAAACCGAGAACCTATTTGGTCACACGCACAACGAGTGTAATCCAAAGGATTTAAAACGAGCTTGAGAATGAGATTCTCAGACCGAGAGAAACTATGTTTGGTTGGACCAAACATAAAGCGAGCATGAAATTGTTTCAGTCGCAATGGAAGCGTGGATGGGCTTCGTCTTATGAAGACGTAATGGATGGACCAAAATGGTTTGGTTCTAATCCAATGGATAAGAATAAACCAAAGGGTTTGGTTTATTTTAAACGAATGAACCAAAAGTTGGTTCGGTTCGTTTTAACTTAAAATAAACCATCATGGTTTGGTTTATTTTAACTTATCTTAATGGAGCGGGTTAACGGGCTTTATGGATATGATCCATTAACCATTAAGAGAATTAGTTCTCTATAAAAGTGGGCTTAAGGGATTGTTAAACGCTAACTAATCCAAAACCCTAGCCTCTTAGAGTTGCCGCCCACCCCAATTGTTGGATTTTTCGGCGCCAACCCAAGAAGCGTGCCGCTTGACCTTGTGCCGTCTCAAGACCCTTGCGGCGTCCCAAGCTCAGCAGTGAACCTCCGGCGACCCTCCGGTGATCTCCTATAGGTTCGGCATCAAGGTGAGCCTTTTCTCTCCTTGTTTTGGCCGGCGCCTACTCCTCCACCAAGCTGTCCAGTTTTCTGGACAGCTTCTTCTCCTCTTGTCGGAGCGTCGTTTGGACGACGGTTAGTGCTACGACAGCGGCTAACATACCGGGAATTTGATCTCCGGTAATCCTCTGAGGTGGAGGACGAAGGATTCGTCAAACGGTTGACGAATACCTCTCCGGAGAAGCGAGTTTTGAGAACTCGTTTTGGATCCGAATTTGGATTCGGATCGTGATCATCTCGATCACGCCGCCTTCAACACGAGGCTAGTAACCCGCGAAGACGAAGCTCGTGACTTAGCGAAGTCATCCCGAGGAGCTCGGCGTGGATACGGATAGAGACGATTCTTACGAGGATCGTTCCGGTTGATGCCGTTCCCGCTACACGTCATACGAAAGGTATAACGTAGTTAATTTCCTTTTATTGCAAATTTTAATTTACGATTATGTCTACACTTGTTGTAATAGCATGCGTGTGTTGTGTGTGTTGTAATAAATAGGAGTATTTATTATTTTTAATTGCTTCCGCTGTGCTCATGTTTACGAAACATGATCGAACACACACAAACCCAACAAAGGGTATCGTGAGCCCAGGTTGTGTTTCGACATAATCGTAAAATGGTTTTGCGATAGTCATAATGTATTTCTGGAAATTTTCTAATTTTGGAAATTTAGAAGTATTTATGGAAATTTTTCAATTTTGGAAAGTCTAGAAGTATTTATGGAAATCTTCCACTTTTGGAAAGTTGGAAGTATTTATGGAAATTGATATTTTCCATAAATAAAATATTTGATTAGATTCTGGAAATTTGTTTCCTAATTTAATCATGATTTGATTTGGGAAATCAAATCTTAAAATATTTTATTTCCATAAGTAGTTTTAATGATTTAGGAAATTGGTTTCCTAAATAGATTTTCCTTAATCAAATAATTCCATGAATAAAATATGTGATTAGATTTGGAAATTTGTTTCCTAATTTAATTATGATTTGATTTGGAGAATCAAATCTTAAACATATTTTATTTCCATAAATAGTTATGACATATAAGGAAATATATACATGACATAATTGTATGCCATGTAATTGGATTAGATGCATAACATTATGTCTTGCGTGTCGTGACATGTAGATGTATGCCATGTATGCCATGCCATGTAGATAATAGTTATTTGCATGCAAAGAGGATGAGACATAAAACCCTAACTCAATATTAAAGCCTACACCTTCCATTAATATGGTTAGAACCAGAGTTCTGTTTCTTGTTTGGGTTGTTGGACTCACTCCAAGCCCGGCTCGAACCCGAACATGTTCAAACCATGGAATAGTTTAATACTAATATGGTAAGAGTCAGAGGTCAATCGTTAGCTTTGGTTGTTGGACTCTCTCCAAGCTGGGATAATTGGTTGAATGCGCTCTAACCATATTAAAACTATGTCCTGATTAATGGGTTGGCTTTAACCTGGAGCATCGGTTTGTTGGACTCTCTCCAAGGTCGATGTAAAGGGAGGTGAAGTTGGGTGCTATGCATATGATGCATACTTGTTAATGTGTTAACAACCCGATGTATGTATGAACATTCAATTAGTTGATAGCACATTGTGATAGTTGCATATACGGGATATGCAATCGGTATAGATGATACCTACCGTCGTAGTTATGAATGGCTTGTTGGACTCTCTCCAAGGTTGTTCATAACTATGATGGATATCAGCCCATTCGGAGATGGACCTACGATCTCCCGAAGTGATTTTGGGATTTTTGAAATTCGAAAAATGAATGGGATTTATAAATGTATATTGATGCATTTTAAAAAAACATCTTTCTCATATATGCTCGTTTTGTATTTCTAAGTTAATATATTGATCATGATGTGTTTGAATTTGCGTTCCATTTTGGATTCAAATAAATTGACTGGGCCGAGCTTCATGGACTGGCTTAGAAGCTTGAGAATTGTTCTCAAGGTTGAAAAGCTTGCAAATGTCCTCGAAGCGCCTCTTCCCGCCCGTCCTAGTGACGATGCAACTCTGGACCAATTGTTGGCCTATCAGAAACATGTGAGTGATTCTGAACAAATGAGTTGCATCATGCTAGCCACGATGGAACCCAAGCTTACGAAGCGCATGAGCATATGGATGCTCATATCGTAGTCCTTCATCTTTGTGAGTTGGTTGATGAGCAAGTGAGATTGAAAGGTTCAAGTCTCAAAGCTCCTCTTCACCTCTGAGATGCTAGGAGGTTCATCGTGGTCGCTCAATATCTTTGAAGGCGGTGGAGTCTTGAGAAGCATGAGCGAGGGCAGTCTTGTTAGTTGATTCCTCGAAGAAAGGTTCTAAGAGGAGGTCAAAAGAACAGAAGGGAAAGAAGAGAAGGGCTAAGAAGGTAGAACTAGCAAAAAGGAAACTTGCCATCATTATGGCGAGAGAGCCATTCTTGAAAAAGTGCAAGATTTATCTTGAGTCATGAAGAAGAATAAGGCATCGGATGCCCCATCTTCTTGAATATCTTCGTTATTGATTGTCATTCTATTTCCTCAAACACTTGGGTATTGGATCTTTGGGTGTGGCTCACATATATGTAATGACATACATGGGCTAAGGAATAGAAGAAGACTTCGTCGAGGAGAGTCAAATTTGCGTGTTGGGAATGGAGCAAAGGTTCTTTGCACTCGCCATCGGAGCGTATTTGTTGAAACTCCCTGCGGACTTGTCTTAGAAGCGGACAATTGCTTTTATATTCCTTCGTTGATAAAGAACATCATTTCTATTTCTTGTTTAAATAGAAATGGTTTCCATTGACTTTTAGTAACAATTGTTGTTACATAACTTTGAATGGAGTTCTTTATGGGAACTTTAAGCAATGGTGTTTATCGTTGGGCGTATCGGTGACATTTCAATATCGAGCGAGCAACAGCGTGCTCGAAAGGATAATCAAATAGACTCCTATATGTGGCATTGTCGTCTTGGCCATGTAAGCAAGAAAGCGCATGTCAATTACACCGATGTGGTGCGGAATCGTTGAATTGGATTCATCGATACATGCGAATCATGCTTAAAAGGCAAGATGACTAAGTTACCTTTCGGGGAAAAGGTGAGCAGTGGGAGAGTTACTAGGCCTAACACATACTGATGTATGTGGACCTATGTCAACTCAAGCATTAGGAGGCTATAGCTACTTCATTACCTTCACCGATGATCACTCACGGTTTGGGTATGTGTTCTTGATGAAACACAAGTCTGAAGCCTTTGAAAGGTTCAAAGAATTGAAATGAAGTAGAGAAACAACATGACAAAGTATTAAAATACTTGATCGGATCGAGGTGGTGAATACTTAAGTCAAGAGTTTCTTGATTATCTAAGAGACAATGGTATATTGTCTCAATGGACTCCACCATATACACCAGGCATAATGGTGTATCGAGGCGTATAGGACCTTGTTGGACATGGTCAGTCAATGATGAATCATGCGACTCTTCCCAAGTCCTTTTGGGGCTATGCACTTGAGACATTGTTTACTTGTTAAGCAGAATGCCTACCAAGGTAGTCTCAACTACTCCATATGAGATATGGAATGGTAAGAAACCTCATGTATCTTACTTGAAGATATGGGGTTGTCTGCTTATGTGAAGCGGATGATCGGACAAATTGGATGCTAAGTCGATAAATGTCTATTTATTGGATACCCTAAGGAAACAAGGGTTACCAATTCTATCATCTGTGGAACAAAAGGTGTTTGTTTCAAGGCATCTTTGTGTTTCTAGAGAAAGAGTTTCTCTTGCAAGAAAGCGTGGGAGTGTCGTCGAGCTTGAGGAGGCTCGAGAGACTCAAATAGACATTGATGAGATACGGTGAAGCCGACAAGCGGTACTCATAGTGATGAGCAATCAATTTGGACCTATTGTAACACCACATCTTCGTAGATCTAGTAGAACACATAATATTCACGAGATATGGATTTCTTAAGTGAATCGAGCGACGTGTTACTCATTGATGATGAGAGCCTACGATTATGAAGAAGTGCTGACAAGTTCAGAAAGGGATAAGTGGCTTGGTGCCATGAAGTCGGAAATGGATTCCATGTATGAAAACCAAGTTTGGAACTTGGTTGACCCACCTGAAGGGATAAAGCCTATAGGGTGCAAGTGGGTTTTAAAGAAGAAAACCGACATGGATGGTAATGTGATTACCTATAAGGCTAGATTGGTGGCGAAAGGATATCGTCAAAAACAAGGTGTTGATTATGACGAAACTTATTCACCTGTAGCTATGCTTAAATCCATTCGGATGCTCCTGGCCATAGCGGCTCATTATGATTATGAGATATGGCAGATGGATGTGAAAACAACTTTTCTTAATGGAAACCTGCTCGAGGACGTGTATATGATACAGCCTGAGGGTTTCACATCGGTTGATAAAACCAAGGTATGCAAATTGCGACGGTCCATTTATGGATTGAAGCAAGCATCCAGGAGCTGGAATATCCGTTTTGATGAGACGATCAAAAAGTTTGATTTCTCGCAAAATCCAGACGAACCTTGTGTGTACAAGAAGGTTAGTGGGAGTGCAGTCGTGTTCATAGTATTGTATGTCGATGACATACTACTTATAGGAAATGATGTTTCAATCTTACAGTCAGTGAAGGTTTGGTTATCTAAGACATTCTCCATGAAAGACCTGGGAGAAGCAACCTACATCCTCGGGATTAAGATCTATAGAGATAGATCGAAACGGTTGCTTGGTCTTTCGCAGTCTACATATATAGACCAAGTGATAAAGAGGTTTAGCATGTCGGAATCCAAGAAAGGTTTCCTACCCATCAGGCATGGGATACCTTTCAAAGTCTATGTGTTCGCGCACAGAAGACGAGAGGATTTGCATGAGTAAGATCCCCTATGCATCCGCAATAGGATCTATCATGTATGCTATGTTATGTACGAGGCCCAATGTATCGTATGCTCTGAGTGTCACGAGCAGATACCAGTCTGATCCAGGAATGGATCATTGGGTGGCTGTCAAGACAATCCTTAAGTACTTAAGAAGAACTAAGGATGTGTTCCTAATATATGGAGAAGGGTACATGGTGATACGTGGGTATACGGATGCCAGCTCCAGACAGACAAGGATAATTCCATGTCTCAGTCTGGGTATGTATTCACCTGGAATGGAGGCGCAATAAGTTGGAAAGGTTCCAAGCTTGACACTATAGCAGATTCTGCCACTAAGGCAGAATACGTTGCAGCTTTGGAAGCAGCAAAGGAAGCGGTTTGGATCACGAAGTTCATCTCTGAACTTGATGTGGTCTCATCAATGATCCAAACATGTGCTTCGCCGCTATCATCTTATCAGAGAGATCATCAGTAGGAACGAAATACAAATCGAGAAAATTCCCACTGAAAGGAACTTAGCGGATCCTTTGACTAAGGCATTACCTCAAAGTAAGTTTGAGGGTCATGTTCGAGCTTATGGTATTGGATACCGTAGCGATTGGCATTAGGCCAAGTGGGAGTCTGTTAGTAATATATGAGAGATGTCCTAAGGCAATCGCCTTGTGTATGAACCATTTATATGATAAATGAAGATTCACTATTTGAGTATACATGTTTAATGTATTTGATTGGATCTTAAACTCATTTACTGAATGTCCACGATGCGATTCACAGCATGAGAGAATTTGTGATTGGATCACAACTAGTGAGTATCTCTACATGTGTAATTGTGATGTATCGGAATTATCCTAGTCGATGAATTGATGGATTTGGACACCATCAATTCTGCGAGACTAGCACGAGGTATACTCCTTGGTGTATCCAAGCAGCTGATTCTCACTGGCTGGAGACATTGTGATGTCCGGAGTTAATCGTGGATGCTAGTTATGGTAACTAGTTCATTGAGTGACCAGTAAGACTTCATATGGTTCTCTGCATATATAGATATGTCAATGAAGTTCTTCGTGGCTTAAGTGCGATGTTCCTTTGACTTGCGGTATTCAAGTCATCTTGATCATGGAGACTTATGCTTTGACATCTTAAGCAAACATCTCGAGGAGATGTGGACCCGGATGATTGGGTATAAGTCAAGTGATCGAAGGTGTTTGAATAGCCTATAAAGGATTCACCACTCCTTGCGAGGAGATGTATACCCATGGCCTCTCGTCGGATTGTTACTAAAGTCTTTGGCCAAAGCATTACATGTTTAGAGTAAGGTACTCTTCGATACATGTGGAGTAACTAGAATCAGTAGAACGAGTAAATGATACTTGGGCTAGGTGTGACGTAGTCGACCTAGTAGGGGTGACACTATAGACCATGTCCTCAACCAAGTGGGTATAAGATGAGTGAAGGGAATGGGGCACGATTCATTCGAGCTCTGAAGGGTTTTGAAATAGTTCGGATCAACCGGATCTTTTGGTTAATTGGGGATCATGATGTACTACTAGGTGCCACTCATGATCGTTCTATAATTAATGGTTAATTATAGGCGGCCAACATAAACCGAGAACCTATTTGGTCACACGCACAACGAGTGTAATCCAAAGGATTTAAAACGAGCTTGAGAATGAGATTCTCAGACCGAGAGAAACTATGTTTGGTTGGACCAAACATAAAGCGAGCATGAAATTATTTCAGTCGCAATGGAAGCGTGGATGGGCTGCGTCTTATGAAGACGTAATGGATGGACCAAAATGGTTTGGTTCTAATCCAATGGATAAGAATAAACCAAAGGGTTTGGTTTATTTTAAACGAATGAACCAAAAGTTGGTTCGGTTCGTTTTAACTTAAAATAAACTATCATGGTTTGGTTTATTTTAACTTATCTTAATGGAGCGGGTTAACGCGCTTTATGGATATGATCCATTAACCATTAAGAGAATTAGTTCTCTATAAAAGTGGGCTTAAGGGATTGTTAAACGCTAACTAATCCAAAACCCTAGCCTCTTAGAGTTGCCGCCCACCCCAATTGTTGGATTTTTCGGCGCCAACCCAAGAGCAGCCGCCGCCCAGCCTTGTGCCGCCGTCCAAGACCCTTGCCGGCGTCCAAGCTCCAGCCGGTGAACCTCCGGCGACCCTCCGGTGATCTCCTATAGGTTCGGCATCAAGGTGAGCCTTTTCTCTCCTTGTTTTGGCCGGCGCCTACTCCTCCACCAAGCTGTCCAGTTTTCTGGACAGCTTCTTCTCCTCTCGTCGGAGCGTCGTTTGGACGACGGTTAGTGCTCCGACAGCGGCTAACATACCGGGGATTTGATCTCCGGTAATCCTCTGAGGTGGAGGACGAAGGATTCGTCAAACGGTTGACGAATACCTCTCCGGAGAAGCGAGTTTTGAGAACTCGTTTTGGATCCGAATTTGGATTCGGATCGTGATCATCTCTCGATCACGTCGTCTTCAACACGAGGCTAGTAACCCGTACGAAGACGAAGCTCGTGACTTAGCGAAGTCATCCCGAGGAGCTCGGCGTGGATACGGATAGAGACGATTCTTACGAGGATCGTTCCGGTTGATGCCGTTCCCGCTACACGTCATACGAAAGGTATAACGTAGTTAATTTCCTTTTATTGCAAATTTTAATTTACGGTTATGTCTACACTTGTTGTAATAGCATGCGTGTGTTGTGTGTGTTGTAATAAATAGGAGTATTTATTATTTTTAATTGCTTCCGCTGTGCTCATGTTTACGAAACATGATCGAACACACACACGCCGCGGTGTCGGAAACCCAACAAGATGATCATATTGGAGGGAGCAACACAATATTATCATGATCACACCATGAAGGCGCTCACCCCCATTCAGTCCATCCCACTCTCAGCGTGGATGTTAAAGCTGAATCTTTTTCAACCATCGGGATGGGATTCCTTTCGGAGCACTCCACGGTCTGTGTGGCTTCTTCTACTAAACCTTCTACAACCACCAAGACTTTAGGGAAGTTTGCTCCATCTCACCTCTTTTCTTTTCCTTTGTATATACGTTTCTTTTACTTCATTTGTTTTTATTTTAGTTGTTGAGTTTTTGTTTTGACGATATTTCAAATAAATTTCCTATGCATTCCTTTATATCATCTTAGAAGTCGTGAAAGCTAGTTAAATTTGATTGTCGAATTTTAGGATTTATTGACTTGATTGGATTATTTGATTGCATGTGGTTACTACTTGGTGATGAATTCTATGTCGATAGACTGAGTTGATTATTCTTGTTTACCTAGTGAGGATTGAGCCTATTTTTATTGCTTGTGTGTGGTGCATTTGTAGTTATTGTAACTCTAGAACTTGCTTTGATTCTTTCGAGACCACACAACCATAGGTTTGCATAATAACTATGAAGGCTATCTTACTTGTTTCCCTTTACTACTTTTGTTGTCACTTGCTACTCAAATAATTTTCTTATCATACGCCATGCCATTTTCATTAGTCATTCTACTGTCTTTCTATACTTTCATCATGCCATTTATTTCTGTTTCCATTTTGTTGGATGTGAAATATTGGATGTTTCATGATGAGTGTTTTGCCCAAAATGGACAAAAATTGAAGTGTGGGGGAGAGAGTAGCTCAGGGAAATTTAGTGTTGGCATAGGCAAGTCATGCTTGATCACCATGAGCTAGCCATGCTCTTTATCTTTTTAGCTGAGCTTGATGTTTTCTTTCTTGAAGCATAGGGAAGTGCACTACATGTCGGAAAAAAAAGCTGAAAAAAAAGAAGTTGAAAAAAAATAAATTGGGTGCCCATGAAATAAAAAAAAAAGTATTGTGAAAATTTTGACATGTGGTGCCATTCATTTTTATTTATGTGTGATAGTATTTTTTTTATTAACGACATCCCTTGTTGCAATCATTGAGAGATTTATTGTATATCATGAGTAGATTTGTATTGAAGAATGTGACAAGGGTTGTTTACATGTTTATTGGGATGGAAGAAAAATTTTAGGGCAATGCTTTCTTGTACTCATCTATGTAGCATTCCAGTATTTTCATATCTTCTTGTATTTCTTTAGCTATTTCATTTCTTATCTTTCTTTCCTTTCGCACATATTGTCATTTTTCTTGTATTCATGTTTCCCTTACATTCTTAATAAGCCTTCAGTGATTGTGCATTCTTATGTGTATATAGTGGTGAAGGTAGAAGAAAAGCAAGCATATGGTAGTTCATAAACCATGAGTAGCTTGAGTGAACTCCACTATTACATGTTTATGAGAGTGAGAGAAATGACCACTTGCCTTGTGAGGCTTAATCATTCTTAGTCTATTCATGATGGATTGAAGTCACCATGTTTGTTAATCTGTGTAAGATTTGAGTCCATTATTGCTTGAGTCTTTGAGATTTGATAATCCTAGGTAACTTTCTTTCACAATTTTCTATGTATGCTTGGGAATTGCTAGGGAAATATATCTTTAGTTTGTTTTTAGTTTTCTTTACTTGCTCGGGATGTGCAAGAATAATTGTGAGGGAATTGATAAGTACCATTTTGTCGTGTTATTTGGTCCTTAATATCACTATTTTTATCCTCTCGAGTAATTAATTATCGATTATTTGCATGTTTTATGAGTTGGATCTATTTTTGGACCTTATTGTAAATTTTATTAAATTTTGGACTTATATGCGAATTTTATCTTTGTTTGTAGGAGATCGAGATGAGCCACTGGATTAAACTCAAGTTGGATCAAATATGACTTCATCTAAGGGTCATAATGGGCATTTTAAGCTTGAAGAATCTGAGCCCTTCATCAAGATCAAAGGCAATTTAATCAAGGGTTCAGATCTGTTTAATCCTGACCGTCCGATGAGATCTGATTGATCTGAGCCATCCATCTAAATCTGGAGTGATTTGATCCATACATTTAGATTTGGACATCTTAGGCCTTCATCCAGATTCAGCTGATTGTGATTATCCATTCAGAGTGATCAGATCCATTTATTCAAAGTCGGAGAATTCTCAGCCATTGGATGCATAGCCCTTAATTGGATTAATCATAGTAATTAACCTAGCTTCAATTGGATGGTTGGGATTAGATCTTGCTTCGATCGGACGATGGAGATAATCCACTTAATGCTTCTTCGAGCAAGTAGAAAGGGCAGCCAACACATCTTCTTCCCCCTTCGATCGCGCGACGCCTCCTCCTTCCATCGCCCACCGCCACGCTCTCCACCTTCCTTCCCGGTTGTCGGAGAGGAAAGGGGATTCCCTCCTTCTCCGGTGACTAGCGTCACTCCACCTCCATACCACCGCCAGACTCCATCTTCTTCGATGCCTTCACCTCCTCTACAGCCATGACTTCATCTCCTCCGCTCCGAGCTCTACTGCTTCTGACCAATCAGAGATGGGATTCCTCTCCGATCGATCCAGCCAACTCCTTACAGCTCCACCAGCTCTGAGTTTCCACCTCCAATCGGAGGTGCCAGTCACAGCTCTGCCAGTAATTTCCAGTCGTTGACAGCTCTATTTCCACCGCCTACAACCAATCGGAGTGGGGATTCCCCTCTGATCGGTCTAGCCACCACCACAACCACTGGAGTGGAGATTCCCCTCCGTTATCGCTCCGACCACCAGCAACTCCAACAGCTAATCCACAACTTCAGCGGCGCTTCACTTTTGCGGCCAATTCCTTTATGGCAGCACCGATTGTGTCTTCCACAACTCCAATTAGCAATATCTTGTTATTCGTTTTGATTGTGTGGTTATTTAGTTTGTGTTGAATGCTTGTAGTCAAATTCAGATTCCATGTTTAAGATTGCACGCACTTAGTTTAAATTCTTTCACACTTACACAGTGTTTGATGAAATGTCTCTTTAAGTAATTAGGTTGTAGTTCATTAGATTAGATTTAGTTGCATGTTTTACTTTACCTCATGTTCATGCATTAGATTTCGTTGATGCATTGCTTATTTCATTTGGTTGTTAGTTAAATTTTTTCTTCACTTGAGCCCTAGAAGCCGCCTCCACCTTGCTTCCATCCATTTTCCTCCACGGATTCGAGGAGGAACCGCTTCATCAAGAGATTTCGGCATCGTCCTCCATCTCCACAGCTCATCCACCTTCTCTTTCGGATTCGAGGAGTCTGCCCCGACAACACTTCTTCGAGCTCAACCGGATCTACGAGAGTTCGGATCATCCATCAAACTATTGGATTCTGGAGTTTGCACCATCCCACATCCACTGCCGTTTGCAGAGTCTCGATCGAGCTTCGTTGGACTTAGCCGGAGGAACTTATTCATTCACCGGACCTATCTTGGGTTGATTAGATCATTTATTTCTTCTTCCAGTTTTTATTGTTTTAATTCCTGCATTGTTTGATTCAGTTGTTGCAGGTTAGTTTAGAGTTTTAATTACCTTGCAACTGTAGGTTTGAGCATAAATCCCAAACCCCCATCTTCAATAGAAAACCAAAAGCAATAATTAGAATCCTAAGTTTACTATTCTATTGATTACACTCATTGGGAAATGATCCAGGCCATTCATTATGCTATATTAGTATAGTTAGGGGGTTCGGTAATTAATTTGAAATGGTACCACGCAAAAACCTGTTATCATACGTCTGATTCCTCAACAAGATGTCGCTAGAGGGGAGGGGCGAATAGCGATTACGATTTCTTCATTCTATTTCGTGCGTGATTGTCTCTATAAAATGATTAGTGCGCAATGAGAAATAAAATCACAAATGAAATGCAAAGAATCACACATGAACACAAGAATATGACGTGGTTCGAAACCTTAGGGTTCCTACTCCAAGGGTCAAGCTCAAATGAGCTCTAGTGATGTAAACCACCACTAATCAACCTCTCATTCTCGGAAAACACTCCGGAGGTGGAGAAAACCTCTTACAACAATTCTAACAACAATAATAATGAAAATACAACCAAATACAATAAGAGGACAAATGAAATGTAAATAGCACTTTACAAACTAGGACTTTGAATGCTTGTTGATGTGGTTGTTGTTAGGACCTATGCACCCGCTAGAGAGGGGGGAATAGCATTGTCGTCGATTCGATGGAATTGATTGCGTTCTTGCTACAAAATTTGTTATACGCAGCGGAATATACAATAATAAAATAAATACAACAAGAGCATAAGAACAACATGACAATATAATTTGGTTCGGAACCGTACGGTTCCTACTCCACGGATTGGGCTCGAACGAGCCCTAGCGATGCAACCACCACCACTAATCACAAATACTCCTTCTCGACAACAAGTCAGAGGAGAAGAAACCTCGTACAAGTGTTCTTACAAAAATAAGAAACAAATACAAGCAAATACAAAGTGAAATGTAAAAAATACTTTACAAACTAGGTTTTGAGCGCTTGCTTATTGGTTGCTTGGATGAGCTTGAAAGACCCTGAAATGCACATGCACTTCGCCTTCAAATCACCTCAAGAAAGCTCCCAAAGAACCAATGTCGGAATCTCCCACAAGCTGCTCTTTTTAACGTGCAATGGGTTGATTTTGCACCTGGTAGTCAACTACCATAAGACCCCAGTCATCGTGAGACAACAGCTTGATATACGCTGGAAAAACTCCAATGGATTAGTTGACAGTCGACTGCCAACATCATCAGTCGATTGCCAATGTCGTAGCTGACTTCCCAGTCGGCTACCGAGTGTTTTGTGCTCGTAAACTCAACCAGTAGTCGACTGTCATCCATGGCAGTCGACTACTCAGACCATCAGTTGACTGCCCAATTCTGGCAGTCGACTGCTAGGCCATTTTGCCACAGTTAAACCCTCGTCGACTCACAACAGTCGACTGGTCATAATCCCAGTCGACTACTGAGTGTCGACTCGACTGTCAAGTGTCAAAACACTTGACCAGTCGACTGATAAACCTCAACCATGAGGTTTAACACCAAGTATGATGCCCTCATACTTGCTAGACCACCCTTAGCCTAGACCTAAGCCTTCTAGCCACCTCCATCAGCCTCACGCCTATCGGATCCCTCCAAGTCATCCATGACTTGTTCATCCATATACTAGCGTTTAGGTGCTTCCATCGACTATTATCATGCTAACGATTTCTACACTGCCAAGGCACATTGGACTTACGCTGCCAAGACCACACTTGGACTTTACGCCGTCAACCATTGGACTTATGCTGCCAAGACTCTACCCTTGGACTTTACGTCGCCAATATCAACCCTTGGACTTTCCATGCCAACCCAATGTTGGACTTTCCAAATGCCAAGACTCAAACTTAGACTTTCCCTTGCCAAGACCCATGCTTGGACTTTCTATGCCAAGTATTTAAGACTTGGAGTTTTCCCATGACAATGGTTAAACCATCGTCAAACATCAATTATGACCTGGGTCGATTGCACCAACAATCTCCCCAACACATTGTCAAACATTAATGTCAAACATCAAAATACTACTCGAGTCAAACTCGAGTCTAGTCAATCATGACCTGGGTCGATTGCACCAACAATCTCCCACTTTTTGATGTTTGACAAAAACCAAACACCTTTGAGTTAGACCACCTAACTCAAATCTCCTTACCAATTGCCCCAAATTGGTAATCTCAAATTCTCCCTCTTTTTGATATACATAAAAAAGGTTCTCCCCAAGGAGGTCTCATATCCCAATGAGATCTTACAATCTCCCCCTTGGTTCAAAAACACCTAGGATGCCTTCACTCTTCTTAGTGATAAGTCCCATATCACTCATATAAACTCTCCCAATTCCCAAATTTGGCATCTCACATTCCAAATTCTCTAAAATTCTCCCCCTCATGAGGAAGAACACATCCATCATCCCATGATGGATACCTCCCCCTAAAGGCTTGCTCCCCCTTGACCATTGTACCAACAATGTCCTTGGAGAGTCCCTAAGCCTATAGGAACATTAAACCATCAAAAATAAGGTTAAAAGTTCAACATTGAATTTTCCCACACCTTAAAATTGATACATCACCCTAACAACTCTCCTAATCCATATCCAATGGATTTTCACCCTTTCCCATGCTTTCTAAAGTATATCCTAGGGTTAGGAGCAGTTAGGGAATCCTAACATAGCTAAAACATGGGCTAAACATCTTTGTTTACCCAAAATCAGCTCTGACAGTTGACTCTGACAGTAATCAATCGATTGTCCTATGCATTAGTCAACTGCCATCAAGAGGCAGTCGATAGATAACTGAAACTGCCCAATTTCAGTTTCAAAAATCGGGTTTTGAAAAAGCATAAGTAATTCTATGTATTTTAAAAAATCATGAAAATTTATATGTACATTACTTATAACAAATACAATGGGTGAAAAATATTGGAAAAATAATTTACCCACAAAATAGTGAAATTGATATAAAGTTCAAAAATGAGAAAAACTTCATTGTTTTGAGCTCACTTTGTATCAACATCATCAATGGTGATTGTTATCAAAAGATAGACTTCACTAAGATTTTTCAAAATGATTTTGAAATAGTTTTAAAACCTTATATTGAACCATGGTCTATGGGCTTGATGCACATGACTTGTACATAAGTTTTCCTCATGATTCACCCATGATTTTAGATGAGTTTGAGTTTATCTAGATGCAAAAACTATGCACCTTGAACTTAACTCATTTCCTAGCATCTCACATGTGTCTAGGGTGTTTGAAAACACACACATGTCAATTTGATGTGAGATGTGGGTTTTGTTCATCCTAATCTAAGGCCTCATGCATTTTATAAGACAACTCTACTTGATTCCCTTATACATGGGACTTCAAGTCATGCCATATTCCTTGAATCAATTTTATTAATGCATGAATGATCATGACATAAATAATAATATAAATAAGCATGACCAATGATCATGATGTCATGACATATGATTAAATTTAAATACACATGACATAAAAGATAAACCCTAAGCATAATCATGACATTTATATGATTTAAATGAATATGATGTCGTGACATGATATATGGCAATCAAGACATAACAAATAAAATATATAGAGGTATATAATACCTAAATTTTAATATTAATTTCCATTTGTTATGATTAATTCCATTTTGCCATATTATTACTAATCCCCCCAAGTGTGCCAAAAATCCAAAATGACACATCATAACTCTAGGACCTAAATTATGTCAATTTAATTAATTTTTCAAACTTCTCAAGTAATATTGGCACATCCTAAAATCCTTTAGGATTAAGTTCTAACCACATTTCCAAGGTACCCATAACCTTAAAAATGACCTAAGGTGTCACCTTTACCATGGTTAGGTTAACTACCCATCCATTTAAAGTTGGCACACCCTAACCCATTTAGCGTGAATCAATCATGCTCCTAGGAACCCAATATCTACTGGAGATCCTTGGGTTTACTAGGTATTCCTTAGGGATAACTTCTCTAGATACCCTCCTAATGACCCTCTTAGGCTTAGAAGTCTTGGTCATTTGGGTCTTACCTAGGTTAACTCTAGGGTAACTCCCCTTGTAACCTTCTTAGTGGCCTCCCTAGGTTTCCTTGAAACTTTATCCACTAGGCACCTACCTTGGTAAACCTTAGAGACGACTTACCTATTGACCTTGGTTTTCCTAGACCTAGATTGAGTTCCATAATCGAATGAAACATTGTGATAGGTCTTTTTGGGCTTAGGCTTGTGACTCAAACCTTTCTTTCCCTTTGATGGTTCTTATTTCCTAAAACATAGGTGACTTATTGACCCTAGATTTTGACTATTTGACCATTGTATTTGATTTTTCATTTTCCAAAGGGTCTTCTCTAATTTCAAAAGCCTTGAGCTCAAGGCTTGGTTTTCTAACTCTAATTTCTCTAATTTGGTGGGCCCATGGTTTCTTTGATCATTTTTGCCCTTCCTAGGCATATGTCTAGATTTCTTTGGAGTAAAGCCTAAATGGTCTTCAATTTTCCTAATACTTGCCTTAGGAAGAATATATTTAGGGATATTAGTCCCAAATTTCTCCTTATTTCTAAGATTTACATGTTTCACCCCTAAGCAAAAAAACCTATTTTTAGCATGCTCTTTATGAACAATAGTAAGAGTATTAACATTATTCCTAGCATACTTTTGTCTATTAGTTAAGGAAGGAGCAAAATTAGAGGTTACCTTAGGGTTTGTCTTAGAGGCTCCCCCTATATGTGTAGCTCCTTCTTGGCCCTTCTTTCTCCCCCTAGGGCATTGACTCCTATAATGACCCCATTGTTGGCACTTAAAGCACACCACGTGCTCCTTGCTCTTCTTAGTAGGGACACCAGCATCCTTAGCTTTCGGTGTCGGTTGACTTTTCTTGACTTTCTTAGGACACTTGCTCTTGTAGTATCCTTGTTCCCTACACTCAAAACACATGATATGATTTTTATTATTGATTGTTGTGCTTGAGTTACCTAGGTCATTGGTGGTGGCCGAAGTTGATTCTTCATCTCTTCTAGAGGTTGAAACCATTTCTTGACCTTGCTTCGGCTCCGGTGGTCTAATATCCTCCCCTTCAATCCTAGAGGTAGAGGCTTCTTCCAATTCCACCTCTTCTTCCTTCTCGGATGTTGACTCCTCTTCAACTTCCGAGTCCCCGCTTTCTTGTGAGGATGAGCTAGCTTCTTTGGCCTCTTCCTCTTGAGCCATTGAAGGTTCTTCATGGAGCTTAGCTACTACGCTCTAAAATTCCTTTGCATCCTTGTACTCACCTAACTTGGACAAAATTTCATTAGGAATCAACTCAATCAAGAATTTTATTACCTTATTGCTTCTCTCAAATTCTCAGAGTTGTTCCTTGGTCCACTTCTTCATTTTGAGGAACCCTCCCTTTGGCCCTCTTGGAAATTCAAACCCTTCCATTAAAGTGGACCAATCTTCAATATCCGTCATCATCATGAAGTCTCCAATCCTCGCCTTCCATTGATTGAAGCCTTCTCGTCCGTAGAAGGCGTATGGAATTGGAGTATTGACGCCCCATCCCAATTTATCTTCGAACTCTGTCTTCTTCCTCTAGCGGTGCTATCTTGGTTGTTAATCCTTGAAGAGCGGCTTCACTCTGATACCACTTGTTAGGACCTATGCGCCCGCTAGAGGGGGGATGAATAGCATTGTCGTCAATTTGATGGGATTGATCATGTGCTTGCTAAAAATTTGTTATACGCAGCGGAATATACAATAATAAAATAAATACAACAAGAGTACAAGCACAACACGGTAATATAACGTGGTTCGGAACCATATGGTTCCTACTCCATGGCTTGGGCTTGAACGAACCCTAGCGATGCAACCACCACCACTAATCACAAATACTCCTTCTTAACAATAAGTCGGAGGCAGAGAAACCTCGTACAAGTATTCTTACAAAAATAAGAAACAAATACAATAAAATACAAGGTGAAATGTAAATAACACTTTACAAACTAGGGTTTTGAGCACTTGCTTGTTGGTTGCTTGGATGAGCTTGAAGAACCCTGAAATGCACCTGCACTTTGCCTTTAAATAGCCTCAAGAAAGCTCCCAAAGAACCAATGCCGAAATCTCCCACAAGCTACTCCTTTTAATCTGTAACGAGTTGATTTAGCGCCTGACAATCGACTGCCATAAGGCCCCAGTCGACTGCCAACAGTATCATTGTGAGACAACGACTTGATCCATGCTGGAAAAACTCTAATGGATCAGTTGGCAGTCGACTTCCAACATCATCAATCGACTGCCAACGTCGTAGCCAACTGTCAAGTTGACTATTGAGCATTCTGTGCTCGTAAACTCAAGTAGTCTACTTCCATCCATGGCAGTTGATTGCTCAGGTCATCAGTCGACTGCCCAATTCGAGCAGTTGACTGCTAGGCCATTTTGCCGCAATCAAACCCTAGTCGACTCATGACAGTTGACTGGTCATAATCCCAGTCAACTGCTAAGTGTCGACTCGACTGTTGAGTGTCGACTCGACTGCCAAGTGTTAAAACACTTGACTAGTCGACTGGTCCATAGCCCCAGTCGACTGACAAACCTCAACCATGAGGTTTAACACCAAGTATGATGCCCTCATACTTGCTAGACCACCCTTAGCCTAGACCTAAGCCTTCTAGCCACCTCCATCAATATCACGCCTATCAGATCCCTCCAAGTCATCCATGACTTGTTCATCCAAATGCTAGCCTTCAGGTACTTCCATCGGCTATTGTCATGCTAACGGTGTCTACACCGCCAAGACACATTGGACTTACACTGCTGAGACCACGCTTGGACTTTACGTCGCCAACCATTGGACTTATGCTGTTAAGACTCCACCCTTGGACTTTACGCTGCCAATATCAACCCTTGGACTTTCCATGCCAACTTAATGTTGGACTTTCCAAATTCCAAGACTCAAGCTTGGACTTTCCCTTGCCAAGACCCATGCTTGGACTTTCTATGCCAAGTATTCAAGACTTGGACTTTCCATGACAATGGTTGAACCATCATCAAACATCAATCATGATCTGGGTTGATTGCACCAACAATCTCCCCAATATATTGTCAAACATCAATGTCAAATATCAAAACACTACTTGAGTCAAACTCGAGTCTAGTCAATCATGACTTGGGCCGATTGCACCAACAATTGCTTGGATGAGCTTGAAGGACCCTGAAATGCACTAGCACTTCGTCTCAAATTGCCCCTAGAACCGCTCAAGAAACCATTTGTGAAATCCTCCATGAACTACTTCTTTTATGCCTCTGCATGACTTGAATTTCCACCTAGTAGTCAACTGCCCAAAGGCATAAGTCAACTGCCTACAGTGTCGTTGTCTCGCAACGAACTTAATTTACGTTGGTATTCTAGCCAACAGATATACTGACAGTCGACTGCCATTACTAGAAGTGGACTACCAAGACCATAGTCGACTGCTCAGTCATCTACCGAGCTTTCTGTGCTCGTGGCCGCAAATAACAGTCAACTTCCCTTCATGGCAATCGACTGCTCAAGGCCAGTCGACTGCCAAGTCGACTTGGCTGCAGTCGATCGCCAGTCGACTCCCAACTAGTCGGCTAGTCATAATCCCAGTTGACTGCTTAGAGTCGACTCTGTTGGGATGTATACTGAAAAGTCTATCTTTTGTATGAACATCTTTATTTTGAAATAAGAATCACATGATCATTGTTTGCATATTTATGGTTATACATATTTATCTAACACATTACATTATAGATAACATGGTGTGTAGTGTCACACAGGAGATCATATTATCGGTTCATTGTAAAGTATAAGTAAAGGATCACAACCAAGATGACTTTGGACAAACCATTGGAATGGTTGTAGTGTAATTTGGTATTAGTTTGTCTTGACCATTGAATTACACTAGTAAACTTTGTGTGTATTGAGCAGGACCGACTTAGAAGTGATTCGATTTATTGCTGACTACATAATCGAATTGGACCTCAGATATTATGTTATACATGCTCTTAATCCCGATATAATAACGGGCACATATACTTAGTATTCATTTCTTTGATTTACCAATGAGCGAGATTTATAGAGTAAATCGATAGACTCGGTAAGTTGGAAAATGATATTATTTATATGGTGTGTCGTTGATTATAGGAGGAAACCGTGTCCTATATATTAGGATGATGATGTCCCCTTGAGGAGCTCATAAGGTTCATCATGTAGACCCTGCAGGTGGACTTAGTCTGGCATGATGATAAGGTTGAGTGGTACTACTCATGGAGTTAGATGTTGATTAATTAATTGATGGACATTCGAGACCTTAAACACGGCGAGATAAATGTACAAATAATATATGGAGCCCATATTAACTTATGGGGGTTGGTGAGGTAGATCAAATGATAATCCTCTAGTGGAATAGATTATCATTAATGGATCGGACTTTATGTGGGCTTGATCCATTGGGTGGCCAAGATCCAACTCCTTCTCATGGTCCCTATTGTAGCCTATTAAAACCTCATGGAGCCTAGATCCGATGGTGGAAAATAAAACTCTAGATCTGACGGTGGAGATTAAATCTCTAGATCTGACGGTTGAGAATAAATCTCTAGATCCGACGGTTGAGATTAAATCCCTAGATCTGAAGGTGGAGATTAAAACAAGGCTTAAGCCTAACTCTATAAAAGGAGGCCAAGGCTTGGGCGCGGACTTAACTTAGAGAGATTAGGGTTTTTGTTTCTTTTGGCTTGGGCGGCAAGAAACAAAAGGGAGGCTAGGGTTTTGGAGGAGGCATTGGGCGGCCACACTTTTGGAAGTTTTTTTCCTTCTTCCTAGGGGTTTGGTCGGTGCCCATCTTCTCTTCTTCTCTCCTTGGCCGGCGTCCAATCTTCTTTCTCTCATTCTTGGCCGACAACAAAGGCTAGGGTCTCTTCCCTTGGAGCTTTTGGCCGGCATCCATAATCCTCACCTTCTCTCCTTGGCCGGCGGAAATCATCAAGAAAGGTAGTTTGGTGGTCGTTTCTAGATAAGAGAAGAGTTTTGTTTTATTCTTCCTTTTGTTCGGAGCGAGCAAAGAAAGGAAGAAGGTGATCTAGGAGGCTTCGACTTTTGGAAGATCGTCGCCCACATGACGTCCAAAAGGAGGAAGGACATACAATAGAAGATCCAGAGGTATAATGTTTGTTTATATTCTTTTGTATTATGTCTATAATTGTTTTTCAATTATATGCATATTGTATATTTTGTTATGTGGCTAATTTACTTGGACCCCAAATACAAACGCAAAAACCGGCGATCCGTACATCGTCTATTCTGCGGCTATTCAAAGAATAGAGGTAGGTTGCTTGAACAACAAGTTTGTTCAAGTGACCACTCTAATCGAATAGCACGATGATGAAACGGTAGCTTGGGTAATCTCTCTTTGTCAAGGATAAATTTTTTATCTGAGGACGTAGAAGGGATCGCCATGAATAAGCGACCGAGTTGAAGTGGGAAGCGAAGTTTCCTACCTTCGAGTGGTATCAGAGCTTCGGTTCCACAAAACCTTGAAGTGGTATCAGAGCCACGGTTTTCGGTTTTGTGTGTTTAGGATTCGGTTACTTTTATGCACTTTTTCATATAATTATATGTGTCGGATAATAATAGGATGTGTGTATGTTAACTTTTTGGTTGCAGGCATAAGATTCAACTATTATGGCCATATGTGTGTATGTGATTGTATGTGTGTAATTGTATATTATTTGAATCTTCGGGGTTGACGAGGCTAGTATTTAAATTTATATTTAAATATGACATTGTTTAGCCACTCTTTTTATTTTAGTTTACTTTCGATCTAGATTTTATGTACACTCGTTCGTGGAGTATAGGATCGATGGATGTAAATTAAAATAGTTTTTTTTTCTCGGCTCGGATCTCCGGATAGCTTGTTCATGGCATAGGGAGGAGCGGACGAGATGGTGATACGACGGGAGGCATATTGGAGACAAAAGCCATAATAGTTGGAAAATATTTCTTTTTCATATTTATTACTTATTGTTTGATATACATGTCGTAGGCTAGAAAATTTCTCAATTTTAAATTACTAAGTGGGAGAGGGATATTTTTATAAATTCCCACGGCCTCCATTACGATTTGACATGTGATGCAAACAAACTTGCGTGTCGGCTCTGAGTGCCTTCCTCCACATCGGATGAGTTTGTTTGCGGATCACAAGGTCGAATATGGTTATATGAAATTATTAAGGAGCATGTGTACTTCCCCATCGGAAGGCACATAATCCGAGATAATTACCTTGGTATCGAGTAATGATGAACACTTAGATACAAATATAAGTATCCTCCCCATCGGAGTCACTGCTTTTATTTGTAGGGCCGAAGAGGAACCAACTATTAATTTTATTTGTCAAAAAGTTAGGTTGACAAGATAGTAAAATTAATGGGTAAAATCTCCTCTTACAAATGTAGAATTCGTATACGTCCACACTATCGTGGCATACGATATTCTCGGTGTTTTGAGGTGTTGGTTGATTTTAAAATTTTATTGTTTGAGGAATCAATAATTTTTTGAAATCTAATGTTTTTATCTATGTGATTCTTAGGTTTTTCAAAATGACTTTCAACCCACTTGCTGTGATACTGAAAGAAAATAAACTTACTGGACCCAATTATGTTGATTGGAAGAGGAATCTTGACATTGTCTTGACTGCTGAGGAATACAAATATGTACTCAAGAGTACCTCCTGTGTTCGTGATGATTCTGGGAAAAGGAGAAGAGGAGAGTAAGAAGTGGATCAAGGCACGATGAGAGATGGCGCGATGTTACATTTTGGCATCTATGTCAAATGTATCGTATCATAACATCAACGAAGAGATCGCATGCCCACCGCTTATGATATGTAACTCATTTTTCGCACCGTAATCGGCCAGCGAAAGAAGCCATGAGGAACTTGATGACGACTACCATGATCGAGGGAACACCCGTGAGGGATCATGTTCTCAAGATGATGGCTCATTTGAATGAGCTGGAAGTCCTCGGAGCTGATATCGATGGGAAAATCCAGGTCGATATCATTCTCTAATCTCTACCTAGAAGTTTTGAGTAGTTTCGCCTAAATTACAACATGAATAAAAGGTTGTATCTGTCATGAGCTTGGACGTAACTCCGTGCAGAGGGAGCTATTTCACGAGTGCTCTGTGCATAGCCATGGTTGGCCAAAAAGTTTCTACTTCTAAGCCGAAAGGCAAGAAGAAGAAGAAACAAGCTGGGGCAAAGGTGGCAGGAGGAACTCAGGGAGGAGTGAAGAAGTCGAAAGGCAAGTGCTTCACTTGCAAGCAGACTAGACACTGGAAGAAGGACTGCCCCAACTGGAAGCAGAACAAAGGTATATCTTTTGGTCTAGTCGTTGAAACATGTTTAGCGGTGTTATCTACCTGCACCTGGTGTGTAGATACGGGAACCACTGATCATGTCTGCAATACTTTGCAAGGGTTCCAGGAAACCAGATGACTGGTTGAAGGGGAGATTACCGTATACTTGGGCGATGCCACGAAGGTGGCGGTTGTTGCAGTGGGAGATGTTTATTTATCTTTTGAGAAGAATAAAGTTTTGGTTCTTAAAAATTGCCTTTATGTACCTTTATTTAGAAAGAATTTGATTTTGGTTTCTAAATTATTTATGGATAGATATTCTATTTCTTTTGATGACAGAGTTATTATAAAAAGGAATAGGGAGATTATCTGTTCTGGTGCATTGATAGGAAATTTGTATACACTCGAACCAAAAGCTCCCACAATGCAAATAAAAGTGAATAACTCATCTTCTAATTCCAATAAGAGAAAAGAACCTTCGAAAATGAACCAAATATATCTTTGACATCTAAGGCTTGGTCATATTAACCTAAGAAGAATTCAAAGGTTGATAGCTGATGGACCTCTGAGTTCATTAGTGGTGGAAGATTTCCCAACCTGCAAGTCCTGCTTGGAAGGTAAAATGACCAAGAGGCCTTTAAGGCCAAGGGGTATAGAGCCAAAGATGTGTTGGAATTGATTCATTCTAATTTGTGTGGTCCTATGTCTATCTAGGCTAGAGGTGGTTTTGAATATTTCATCTCCTTTATAGACGATTATTCAAGATATGAATACATTTACTTGATGCGCCGCAAGTCTGAATGCTTTGACAAGTTCAAATAATTCAAGATTGATGTGGAGAAATGTCAGGGTAAAAGTATCAAGACACTACGATCTGATCATGGTGGTGAGTATCTCTTGGGAGAGTTTAGGAATTACTTATGAGTGGATGGGATTCAATCCCAATTGTCTGCACCTGGCACACCCTAGCAGAATGGTGTAGCAGAGCGAAGGAATAGGACTCTTATGGAGATGGTTAGATCGATGATGAGTTATTCTGAGTTGCCAGATTCGTTCTGGGGATATGCTCTAGATACGGCAGTGTATATTCTGAACTTGGTTCCATCTAAATCAGTGCCTTCTACTCCCACAAAATTGTGGACTGGGCGAAAGCCTAGTCTGAGACATATTCAAATTTGGGGGAGTCTAGCACACATGCTGAAGGCAGATGCTGGTAAGTTGGAACCTCGTACAGAAGTGCGCATGTTCGTTGGCTATCCTAGAGGAACGAAAGGTGGTTTATTTTATAGTCCTAGAGATCAGAGAGTGATTGTCAGCACGAATGCCAGATTTCTAGAGGAAGACTATGTGATGAACCACAAGCCCATGAGTAAGATTGTTCTGGAGAAATTGAGAGGGGAAGTCACTACTTTAGTACCACCGGTACAAGAGGATATACCACAAGTCACTGCACCGTGTGTCATAGAGGATACACAGGTGATACCTCATCATAGTGGGAGGGTTGTGAGACAACCTGATAGATTCATGTTCTTGGGAGAATCTTCTGATTTGGTCCCAACCGAACATGAACCTGATCCCTGGACATATGACGAGGCAATCCAAGATAAAGATGCGGTATCTTAGCAAAGTGCAATGAATGCTGAGATTGAATCTATGGATTCAAATCAGGTCTGGGAGATAGTAGAACCACCCAATGGTGTAAAAACCATTGGATGCAAGTGAATCTACAAAAGAAAGAGAGGAATAGACGAGAAGGTTGAGACCTTCAAAGCGAGGCTTGTTGTGAAGGGATATACTCAGAAAGAGGGTATCGATTATGAGGAGACCTTTTCACCGGTAGCCATGCTTAAGTCTATCCGGATTCTCTTATGTATTGCTACTCATATGGATTATGAGGTATGACAGATGGATGTCAAGACAACTTTCCTTAATGGAAGTCTTGAGGAAAACATCTATATGAAGCAACCAGAGGGATTCATTACAAAGGGCAAAGAGAATCTTGTGTGCAAGCTTAATCGATCCATTTATGGATTGAAGCAAGCTTCGAGATCTTGAAACATCCACTTTGATGAGGTAATCCAGTCTTATGGATTTATTCAAAGTCCGGATGAGTCTTGTGTATACAAGAGATGTGACGGAAACATAGTGGTATTTCTTGTACTATACGTAGATGATATTTTGTTAATTGACAACAATGTCAAGGTGTTATCAGACGTAAGGGTATGGTTGTCCAAACAGTTTGATATGAAGGACTTGGGAGAAGTGGGACACATCCTTGGGATCAAGGTTATAAGGGATCGCAGGAAAAGGATGTTGTGCTTATCTCAAGCTTCATACATAAACACCATTATGGATCGTTTTAGCATGCAAAACTCTAAGAAAGGTTTCCTACCTTTCAGGCATGGAGTTCCTTTATCTAAGGAGATGTGTCCTAGAACATCTAAGAAGATAGAGGAGATGAAGGCAGTTTCTTATGCTTCCACAGTAGGAAGCCTCATGTATGTGATGCTATATACGAGATCGAATATCTGCTTTGCCGTGGGCATGGTTAGCAGAAATCAGAGTAATCCAGGACAGGAACATTGGACTGCAGTAAAGCATATATTGA
Source organism: Wurfbainia villosa (assembly GCA_025175895.1). Taxonomy (NCBI): domain Eukaryota; kingdom Viridiplantae; phylum Streptophyta; class Magnoliopsida; order Zingiberales; family Zingiberaceae; genus Wurfbainia; species Wurfbainia villosa. The sequence continues at coordinate 17,413,733 of CM046004.1, read as the reverse complement.
AGTACCTAAGAAGCGTTAGGGATTATATGCTAGTTTACCAGGCAGACCAATTATTCCTTGTGGGTTACGCAGATTCCAACTTCAAATCAGATAGGGATAACAGTAAGTCTACCTCAGGTTTTGTGTTAACTTTGAGAGGTGGAGCCATTGTATGGAGGAGTGTCAAGCAAAAATACGTGGTGGACTCTATCATGGAAGCTGAGTATGTGGCAGCCTCTGAGGCGGCCAAAGAAGTTATATGGCTCAGGAACTTCTTGATGGACTTGGATGTGATTCCTGGTTTGCCCAGAACTATCACAATTTATTGTGATAATAGTGGTGCAGTTGCAAACTCGAAGGAACCACGAGCCCATAAGGAAAGTAAACACATATAGCGCAAGTACCACGTGATACGAAAAATTATAAAGAGAGGAGAAGTTGTTGTGGCCAAGATTGCATCGGAGGATAACCTGGCAGATCCTTTCACTAAGGCCCTTCCAGCAAGAGCTTTTGATAGGCATGTGGAGGGAATGGGAATAAGATGTATGGCAGTTTGAGGACAACATAGTCTTTTAGTATAAGTGGGAGATTGTTGGGATGTATACTGAAAAGTCTATCTTTTATATGAACATCTTTATTTTGAAATAAGAATCACATGATCATTGTTTGCATATTTATGATTATGCATATTTGTCTGATACATTACATTGTAGATAACATGGTGTGTAGTGTCACACAGGAGATCATGTTATCGGTTCATTGTAAAGTATAAGTAAAGGCTCACAACCAAGATGGATTTGGACAAACCATTGGAATGATTGTAGTGTGATTTGGTATTAGTTTGTCTTGAATATTGAATTACACTAGTACACTTTGTGTGTATTGAGCATGACCGACTTAGCGGTGATTCGATTTATTGCTGACCACATAATCGAATCGGACCTCAGATATTATGTTGTATATGCTCTTAATCCCGATATAATAACGGGCACATATTCTTAGTATTCATTTCTTTGATTTACCAATGAGCGAGATTTATAGAGTAAATCGATAGGCTCGGTAAGTTGGGAAATGATATTATTTATATGGTGTACCATTGATTATAGGAGGAAACTGTATCCTATATATTAGGATGATGATGTCCCCTTGAGGAGCTCATAAGGTTCATCATGTAGACCCTGCAGGTGGACTTGGTCCGGCATGATGATAAGGTTGAGTGGTACTATTCATGGAGTTAGATGGTGATTAATTAATTGTCAGTAAATTAATTAATTGATGGACATTCGAGATCTTAAACACGGGGAGATAAATGTACAAATAATATATGGAGCCCATATTAACTTATGGGGGTTAGTGAGGTAGATCAATGATAATCCTCTAGTGGAATGGATTATCATTAATGGATCGGACTTTATGTGGGCTTGATTCATTGGGTGGCCAAGATCCAACTCCTCCTCATGGTCTCTATTGTATCCTATTAAAATCTCATGGAGCCTAGATCCGATGGTGGAAAATAAAACTCTAGATCCGACGGTGGAGATTAAATCTCTAGATCCGACGGTTGAGATTAAATCTCTAGATTCGACGGTTGAGATTAAATCCCTAGATCCGAAGGTGGAGATTAAAACAAGGCTTAAGCCTAACTCTATAAAAGGAGGCCAAGGCTTGGGCGCGGACTTAACTTAAAGAGATTAGGGTTTTTGTTTCTTTTGGCTTGGGCGGCAAGAAACAAAAGGGAGGCTAGGGTTTTGGAGGAGGCATTGGGTGGCCACACTTTTGGAAGTTTTTTCCTTCTTCCTAGGGTTTTGGTCGGTGCCCATCTTCTCTTCTTCTCTCCTTGGCTGGCGTCCAATCTTCTTTCTCTCATCCTCGGCCGGCGGCAAAGGCTATGGTCTCTTCCCTTGGAGCTTTTGGCCGACATCCATAATCCTCATCTTCTCTCCTTGGCCGGCGGAAATCATCAAGCAAGGTGGCTTGGTGGTCGGTTCTAGATAGGAGAAGAGTTTTGTTTTATTCTTCCTTTTGTTCGGAGCAAACAACGAATGGAAGAAGATGATCTAGGAGGCTTCGACTTTTGGAAGATCGTCGCCCACACAACGTCCAAAAGGAGGAAGGACATACAATAGAAGATCGAGAGGTATAATGCTTGTTTATATTCTTTTGTATTATGTCTATAATTGTTTTTCAATTATATGCATGCTGTATATTTTGTTATGTGGCTAATTTACTTGGACCCCGAATACAAATGCAAAAACCGGCGATCCGTACATCGTCTATTCCGCAACTATTCGAAGAATAGAGGTAGGTTGCTTGAACAACAAGTTTGTTCAAGTGACCACTCTAATCGAATAGCACGACGATGAAACGGTAGCTTGGGTAATCTCTCTTTGTCAAGGATAAATTTTTTATCCGAGGACGTAGAAGGGATCGCCATGAACAAGCGACCGAGTTGAAGTGGGAAGCGAAGTTTCCTACCTTCAAGTGGTATCAGAGCTTCAGTTCCACAAAACCTTCAGACTCGGCTGCCAAGTGTCAAAACACTTGACCAATCGACTAGTCCATAACCCTAGTTGACTGCTAAACCTCAACCATGAGGTTTACCCTAAGTATAATCCCCTCATACTTGTTAGACTACCCTTAGCCTAGACCTAAGCCTTCTAGTCACCTTTATCAGCCTCACGCCTATTGGATCCCTCCAAGTCATCCATGACTTGTTCATCCATACGCTAGCCTTCACATTCTTTCATCGGCTATTGTCATGTTAACCGGGTTTACACCACCAAGGAACATTTGGGCTTACACTGCCAAGATACACACTTGGACTTCACACCGCCAAACATTGGACTTATGCTGCCAAGACTACCGCTTAGACTTTACGCCGCTAATATCACACCCTTGGACTTTTCTTGCCAACTCCATGTTAGACTTTCCAATTGCCAAGACCCATGCTTGGACTTTCCATTGCCAAGTACTCATGACTTGAACTTTACCATTGCTGAGACCAATGCTTGGACTTTCCATGCCAAGTACCCAAGACTTGGACTTTCCATGCCAAGTGCCCAAGACTTGGACTTTCCAATGTCAAGTGTCCCACTTGGACTTCTCCATCATATGGTTAATCTCATGTCAACCATATAGTTAACCCATTGTCAAATAATGATCGACCCATTGTCAAACATCAAAATACTACTCAAGTCTGGTCAATCGTGACCTAGGCCGATTGCACCATCAATCTCTCCCTTTTTTATATTTGACAAAAACCATAAAAACCTTTGAGTTAGGCCATCTAACTCAATCCAATCCAAATTCTCCCAATTGGAAATTCCCAAATTCTCCCCCTCTTTTGACATACATAAAAAAAGCTCTCCTCAAGTGTATCAATGTCTCATATCCCAATGAGATCTTACAATCTCTCCCTTGGTCCAAAAGTATCTAGGATGTCTTCAATCTTCCTAGTGATAAATCACATATCACTAAATGAGAGGCAATCCTTCTCCAATTCTCTCCCTTTGAGGAAAAATACATCCATCATCCCATGATAGATAACCTCCCCCTAAAGATTTGCTCTCCCTTGACCATTGCATCAACAATGTCCTTGGAGAGTCCCTAAGCCTATAGGAATACTAAACCATCAAAATTAAAGGCAAAAGTTCAAACTTGAACTTTCACAAACCTTAAAAATTGATTCTCACCCTAAACAACTCTCTTAATCCATATCCAATGGATTTTCACCCTTCTAATGCTTTACAAAGTATATTCTAGGGTTAGAAGCAGTTACAATAACCTAAATTAGCTAAAACTGGGCTAAACAAACCTTGTTTACCCAAAATTAGCCTTGGCAGTTGACTCAATCAGAAACCAGTCAATTGCCCTTAATGCTAGTCGACTGTCCAAGGCAGCAATTGACTGGTTTCTACAATGTGCAAAAATCAGATTCAGAAAACAAACTCGGTAAAACATAAGTAATTATATATAATTCGAAAAATTATGAAAATTTATATGTATAATATTTATATCAATCATTATGGGTGAAAAATATTTGGAAAATAAAATACCATTAAATAGTGAGATTGATACAAAGTTCAAAAATAAAGATAACTTTAATGTTTTAAGCCTACTTTGTATCAACTTCATCAATAGTGACTTCTATCAAAAGATATACTACACTAAGATTTTCAAAAATATTTTGAAATGATTTTAAAACCTTATATTGGACCATGATCTATGGACTCAATGCACATGACTTGCACATTAGCTTTCTCTATGATCCATTATTATCATTTAATGAATTCTAAGTTCATTATGATGTACTAAATAAATACATGAACTTAACTCATTTCCTAGCATCTCATATGTGTCTAGGGTATATCAATACACACATATGTCAATTTAATGTGAGATGTAGGTTTTAGTTATTCATAATCTAAGGTCTCATGTATTTTTCTAAGCAACTCTATTTGATTCCCTTATACATGTGACTTCAAATCATGTCATAGTCCTTAAATCAATTTTAATTAACAAAATACATGAATGATGATTATGACATATAAGATAGAATAAATAAGCATATGCCAATAATCATAATGTCATGACATAAAGCATGAACCTAAGAACACATGACATTAAAAACAATAAACCTAAATATTTTCATGACATTTTAAATAATTTAAATGACATATGATGTCATAACATGGCAAGGCAAACAAAGCATGACAAGTGTAAAATACAAAGGTATATAATACCTAAGTGTTAAGTTCAAATTGTTATTTCTAAATTTATACTAATTTACCATAACCAAACAAAACTCCCAAGTATGCCAAAAACCCAAAATGCCACATCATGACTTCTAAACCCTAATTGTGCCAATTTGATCAATTTTTCATACTTTTCAAATTATATTGGCACATCCTAAAATCCTTTAAGATATGAAATTAACCCTCATTTCCAAGGTATCACATAACCTTGAAAATGTCCTAAAGTGCCAACTTTGCTATGGTTGGGTTAACTACCCATCCATTCAAGATTGACACAACTTGACCCATCTAGCATGAATCGATCATGCTCCTAGGAACCCAATACCTATTGGAGCTCCTTGGATTTACTAGGTACTCACTAGGGATATCTTTCCCTAGTACCTTCCTAATGACTCTTTTTGGCTTGGTAGTCTTGGTCAATTGGGTCTTGTCTAGGTCAACTCTAGGGATAACTTCCCTTGTGACATTCTTAGTGGCTTTCCTAGATTTCATAAAAACCTTGACCACTAGGCACCTACCATGGTTAGTTTTAGGAATGACTTCCCTAGTAACCTTAGTTTTCCTAAACCTAGAAATGGTTCCATAATCGAATGGAATATTGTGATAAGTCTTCTTGGGCTTAGGTTTGTGACCCAAACCTTTCTTGCCTCTAGATGGTTCTTGTTTGTTAGAACTTAGATTTTGATCATTAGACCCTAGAATCATATTTTCCATCTTTCTAAGGGTCTTTTCCATTTTCTCAAGTTTTGACCTCAAAACTTGATTTTCCAACTCTAATTGTCCAATTTTTGGATTTTCATTCATCCTTTGGGTATTGTTCCTTCTCTAAGACATATGCCTACCCTTCTTAGGGTTAATGCCTAAGTGTTTCTCTACCTTTCTAATATCTTCTTTAGGTAGAATTGTTCTTGGGTTAGTGGTTCTAGAACTATCCTTTGTCCCAACATTGCAAGATTTGGCACCTAAGCAATAAGCTCTACTCCTAGCATGCTTTTCATGATCATGAACAATATAACAAGAGTATTAAAATTATTTCTAGCATGCTTTTGATTATGAATTGAAGAAGAAGCATACTTAAAAGTTACCTTAGGGTTTGCCTTAGCTCCTCCTACATGTGTAGCTCCTCTTTTGCCCTTACTAGGTTGTATTCCCTTAGGGCATTGACTTCTATAGTGTCCCTTTTGTTGACATTTGAAGCAAATGATATGCTCCTTGCTCCTTTGACTTTGGGCATCAGTCTCCTTGGTCTTTGGCATGACTTGTGTTGTCTTCTTGACTCGGTTCGAACACTTACTCTTGTAATGTCCTACTTTCCTACACTCAAAACACACAATATGATTTTTATTTCTAATTATTGTGCTTGAGTTACTTTCCATGGTAGGTGAATTTTGAACTTCTTCATCTCTCCCGGATGTTGATGGTTCTTCTTGATTTTGCTCCGGAGTGGATGGTCTCTCCTCCCCCTCAATCCTAGAGGTGGCGACTTCCTCCAATTCTTCCACCTCTTCTTCTTCCTCCGATGTCAAATACCTCTCAACCTCCGAATCATCACTCTCTTGAGATTTTTCTTCACTTGAGGCCAGTGAGGGATTTTCATGAAGCTTTTCCAATTTGCTCCATAGTTCCTTGGTATCTTAAAATTCACCTAATATAGACAAGACATCATTAGATAACGAATTTAATATCATTTGTGTTACCTTATCATTTCTTTCGAAGGCTTGAGCTTGCTCTTCAGTCCATCCCTTCTTCTTGAGGTATCCACCTTTGGACCCCTTGGAAATTTGAATTCCTTCATTAGGATGACCCATTCAATGTCCATCATGAAGAAATTCTCCATCCGTGCCTTCCATTGATCGAGCCCTTCTCGTCCATAGAAGGTGTATAAAATCGGAGTATTGATGTCCCATCCAAATCCATCGTTGGGCAACTCCATCCTCCTTCTTCCCTCATCGATGCTCCCTTAGTTGTTAAGCCTTGAAGAGCGACCTCGCTCTGATACCAATTGTAGGAACGTTGGACATCGCTAGAGGGGGGTGAATAACGGTTATGAATTCTTCATTTGATTTTGTGCATGATTGTCTCTATAAAATGATTAGTGCACAGTGGAAAATAAAAGCACAAATGAAATACAAACATTCACACATGAACATAAGAATATAACATGGTTCAGAATCTTAGGGTTCCTACTCTACGGGTCGAGCTCAAATGAGCTATAGTGATGCAAACCACACTAATCAACCCCTCCTTCTCGAAAAACACTCCGGAGGTGGAGAAAACCTCTTACAATAATTCTTACAACAATAAGAATGAAAATACAACCAAATACAACAAGAGGACAAATGAAATGTAAAGAGCATTTTACAAACTAGGACTTTGAATGCTTATTGATGTGGTTGCTTGGACGAGCTTGAAGGATCCTGAAATGCACTAGTACTTAGCCTCAAATTGCCCCTAGAACCACTCAAGAAACCATATGTGAAATCCTCCATGAACTGCTCCTTTTATGCCTCCGTGTGACCTGAATTTTCACCTGGCAGTCGACTGTCCAAAGGCACCAGTCGACTGCATACAATGCCATTGTCTCATAACAGACTTAATTCACGTTAGCATTCCAACCAACGAATACACTAGCAGTCGACTGTTATTACAAACAGTCGACTACCAAGCCCATAGTTGATCGCCACCGCCTACGCTTTCTATGCTCGTGGGTCAGTAAACAACGAGAGATCGGCTTTCATGGCGTCGATTGTCCTAAGTTAGCCGATCGCTAAGGCCACTTACCGTAGTAGATCACCGAGCCGGTCGGGTCATAATCCCAGTCGACTACTCAGAGTCAACTTGGCTGCCAAGTGTCAAAACACTTAACCAGTCGACTACTAAACCTCAACCATGAGGTTTATCCCAAGTATGATCTCCTCATACTTGATAAACTATCCTTAGCCTAGACCTAAGCCTTCTAGTCACCTCCATCATCCTCACGCCTATCGGATCCCTCCAAGTCATCCATGACTTGTTCATCCATATGCTAGCCTTTAGGTGCTTCAATAGGCTATTGTCATGCTAATCGGGTCTACACCGCCAAGGCACATTTGGGCTTACGGTGCCAAGGAACACACTTGGACTTTACGCTGCCAAACATTGGACTTATGCTGCCAAGATACCGCTTGGACTTTACGCCGCCAATATCACACCCTTGGACTTTCCTTGCCAATTCCATATTGGTCTTTCTAATTGCCAAGACCCATGCTTGGACTTTCCATTGCCAAGTACCCATGACTTGGACTTTATCGACCAATGCTTAGACTTTCCATGCCAAGTACCCATGACTTGGACTTTCCATGCCAAGTACACAAGACTTGGACTTTCCAATGCCAAGTGTCCCACTTGGACTACTCCATCATATGTTCAATCCCATATCAACAACATAGTCAATAAATTGTCAAACATCAAAATACTACTCAAGTCAAACTCGAGTCTGGTCAATCGTGACCTAGGCCAATTGCACTAACAGACTCTAGGTCACCTAGCTCCGCATCGGGAAATTCACCTTTCCAATCGACTGGACCTCCCTAGTCAACTAGAGCTCTTTCCATCTTGGTTGCCAGATCTTCAATCGATCACTAGCTAATCTTGCCAACTAGGTACCCAGTCAACTAAACCATACTTAGTCGACTGGAAACATTTCAGTCGACTGGTTCTTTGCAAAACAAGATTAGCGAAAACATATAGTATGAAATGCAATAGCAATAGTAATATTGTCAATCTCGACTTCTTATTAGTCCCACACGGACTATCTATCGGATCGACACCTAGCGTTGTCCCCCTACAGAGAACTTGGCGTCACATCTTCACTCGAGACTTATCTGTCGGCTGTCCTACTGGACTTACCATTCTTAACATCCGATCTGACCCATCAGGACTTCTGCCAGCTATCCAGTCTCTCTAACCCAGCTGATTTTCATGCCGATTGTCTGGTCTCCTGACCCAATTGGTCTTCATGCCAGATGTCCGATCTCTGACCCATTTTATCTTCCTACCTGATATCCAATCCTCCGGATATGTCAAGACTTCTGCCTAGTATCCGGTCAAAATGACCTACTAGGACTTTCAATACTCATTGCCTAGTATTCGGTCTGCCTGACCTACTAGGACTTTCTTGTTAAGCCTGGACACTTAACACTCATATTAAACCACAAGTAAATCCTAACTTAAACTATGATTCATACATCAAAACTAAGAAGTGATGCTCCCTGCATCAACATCAGATGCAATATTTCAGAATTTTATGAGGCAAAATTAATCTTTATCCATAAGACTCTAACTTTTTTTATTCACTATTTTGCGCATGTTATTTCAATCGAACAATTGCTAGATAAAGCAAATAAAATTCGATTTTAGTCGATTGTTCTATGTTTGTGTGTTTTAACATATTTTTTATGTGTGTGACTAAGTTAAACATTCATTATTTTTCTGCTCGCAAATTATTCTCATGCCTAGTATATGAACTAATCATCTGGAACTTATAAATTCACAAATTAGATGTTGCTCTCTCTTTCACTTTGAGGTTTGGATCACAACACTAAAGTTTATTAAGAAAATAAAAATTTCAAATAGTGGTGTCTGGAAATTTTTATAAACGAAAATCAATTTGCATTTTAAAGATCATATACTTGAATGGTGATTCCATTTGAACCTGCAATGAGTTAATACTTATTTTATTGTGTCGTTCTATGATTTTTTTTCATTTACTTCCTTACAAGTGGTGGAATTCTTTAACATTATTGTTTCAACTATTATTGCGGTGCTTACCATGAATTTTGTTAATTTTTCATTCTATTTGTTACTACTCATACCTGTCTATTGGCATTTGTTTTTATATATTAGCATTTTTAGGGTTCCCTGAAGTTTTTAGCTTTGATAGTTTCATGAGGATTTAGTTTTTTTTTATCAAGTAATTATAATTCAAAAGTGTTTGGTAAAAATGAGTCTCTTATTTGTTATTTTATTTTTGTTTTATGCCTTTTCTCTCCAGTGTTTTGAAAGTTATAAACTATTATTGTCTACATTTTAATCTTTCTACTCCTTCCTCCAATAGATGCCAAGTGTTTAATTGGAAGGCACTTCAGTGATGCTTCAGTTCAAAGTGACACCAAGCTCTAGCCTTTTAAGGTTGTTGTTGATCCAGGTGACAAACCCATGATTGTTGTCATTTACAAGGGGGAGGAAAAGCAGTTTGCAGTTGAAGAGATCTCTTCTATGGTTTTGATAAAGATGAAAGAAATTGTTGAAGCATATCTTGGATGTGTTGTTAAAAATGATATTTTATTAACGAACGGTTGTTTAAGAAATTTTTGAATCATATTTTGGACGTGTTGTTAAAAATATTTGTTTAGTCTTTGATTCGAGTTAAATACTGGAATTATTGTCCTTGTGATTTATAGGAATATAGCTAGAGTATCGTAATCAACGAGTTAATTGTAAAGTAAGTTCCTTCAGTCATAAATTTGTATGCATTTTTTTAGGTTTTTTTTTCAAAGTAAACTGTTTCCTATTGTTGACTAGATGGCAATCGATAGATCCCATCCCGATAGGCAACTTTCAACTCAACTTCAACATATTTGATTGTGAAATTCTAAATACAATTTGTATTTTTTGGCTAGCATCAAGTCGTTCCATTGCCCATGCTAATTCTGAGAATTAAGTTCATTGATGTTATTTAATCAAGGAAAGAAACATGTCATATGTTATTTTATTCCATGCATATAAGAATGAAATAAAACCAACGGTAAAATCTTTACAAGAACACAGGAAAAAAAAAGAGAGGCAAAGTTAGCTAAATCATTCTCGTCATAAGTGATCAATCATAGAATAAACAATTAAAATACAATTTCAAGTCTAAAGAATAAACATCGTGCAAACCATTCACGATAAAAGAAGGCAACCAGTAAAAATAAATAAATAGTATATAGTTGTTTTGGACATATATTTCACACTCAAGACGATTCACGATGTATGAGGCCAACTACTTGGGGTCGATGTCCTTGAGGGCACAAATTTGCTCTTCACCCATTCATGAGCCTAGGAGATTTGAATTTTAAAAAAAATTGACAAGTAATGCAAGAGAATAGTGCAATGAAGGTATTTATGATATTTATGCCTAGTTTTGGCATTCCTACGATAAATTATGTGTATGTGTCAATTGTCTTAAAGTCATAAACTTTAGAAATCTTCTTATCACTATTATTAATGACTCTGAACTAATATTTTTTGGCACATAAACTCTGGACACATCAGAAACCTGTAGCACTTGGAATGAGTCCAATCAGAGCTCTCTAGGTCCATCAATGAGTTTTGATCAAAACCCATTAATGGACTTAGAGAGCTTTGATTGGAATTATTCAAAGTGCTATAGGTTTATGAAATGCCCCAAAGTTTATATGTACCCAAAAATATCAACTCAAAATCATTAACATCATTGTAGTGTTGATTTTTCACCAGCACTATCCATGGTGTTGTTCTTGAAAGTCCAGAACCACCATGGTGCTAGTTTTTGAATATCAGCACCATGGTGGTGATGGTCTTGCAAGATCAGCACCATGTGCTGGATTTGCAAATATAGCACCATCATGGTGTTGGATTTGCAATACCAGCACCATGACGATGCTGGATTTGCAAGATCAGCACCATGGTACTAGTGTTGGTGCAAGATCAGTATCTTGGGGTGTTGATCTTGTAAGATCAGCACCACTTTGGTACTGATTTTGCAAGACCAATACCACATATAATGTTAGTGCAAAATCAATACTGCAATATTATTAATGATTTGGAGTTTATACTTTTGGGTACATATAAACTTTGGGACACTTCAAAAACCTATAACATTTGGAATGAGTCCAATTGGAGCTCTCTAGGTCCATCAATAGTTTTTGATCGAAACTCCTTGATAAGCCTAGGGGATTTGAATTTTTAAAAAATTGATATGTAATGAAAGAGGATAGTGTAATGAAGGTGTTTATGGCTAGTTTTGACATCCCTATGATAAATTATATGTATGTGTCAATTTCAACTCCAGTAGGTCTATCAATGGGTTTATGCCAAAACCCCAATGATGCCTCTATCCACCTCCTATTCAACCCAATCAAAGTTCGTTAGTTTTGCGAACTCACCTTAGGTCCAAACCTACCCTAAGATCTCAACCTCAAGGCTCGCATAGCCTCGCACAGGCTGATTTCAAAATTCAGCCTCTGTTCCAATTGGCACGCACACTTAATTGCCACGTAGGAGGCACAAAACCTAGTTTAGTCGCCACCTTAACCTTCCATATTCCTTCCTCTACCACACCATGTCAAGGATTTTGAATTTCAACTCTGGAAGGTCCATCAATGGATTTCTATCAAAACCTATTAATGCCCTTATCCACCTCCTTTTCAACCCAATCCAAGTCCATTAGTTTTCTGAAATCACCCTAGGTCCAACCCTGCCCTAAGATCACAACCTTAAGGCTCGCATAGCCTTGTATAGTATGATTTTGTTGGGTTTTTCTGAGCCGCAAAAACCACTTTTTGCGTTGCAGAAACCTCGGAAGCCCCGGCCACGGATCTGTGCGAAGATGTATTAAAACTAAAACATGTATGTGCTTATATAAAACCCTAGATCTACCTTAGATCTATATAATAAGGATGTTACCCTCGATGCGATGCCCTTCGCAAATCCCGCTCGTCCAAAAGGTTCGCCGGAACTCAAGAGCGTCAAGTGCACACTCCTCTATTGATATCTACACAAGCAAAAGGTGGAGAAAAGCAATCTTGAGTGTGCTATCACTCCTTAGATGCTCGGCAAGATGAGGAAGGAGAGAGGGAGAGCTTGAAGGAAGTTGATCCAAGGAAGAAGATGAAGTTGTGTGTAACTCACCAAATGAATTCAACCATCAAAACTCCTAAAGTGGCCGGCCACTTCAAGGCTTGGGAGGTTACATGCATGCATGTAACTCCCATGGCTCTTGGTCTCCCTCATGAGGTGGCACCACATGATAAGTCAATGATGATGTGGAGCATCATCATTGGCCGGCCATGCCAAGTCATCATCATGACATGGCATTTGGTCAAGTCAAACTTGACCTTTCATCTTCGCTCTCAAGTCAAGTCAAACTTGACCTCTAATCTCCCATGGTTGATCAAATCTGACCACTTGACTCAAGTCAATTTAATTTAATGAATCTCTATTCATTAATTTAAATTGATTTGATGAATCAAATCTAAATTAGACTCATTCAACACTTGAATCAACTTGAGTCTAACTCAATTAGTCTAATTTGGATTACTCTTAATCCAATTTGGTTCATCCCATTAACCTAATCCTCATGGTTCATCATATGAACCTAATCTCCATCTAATTGCCCTTATGTGTGTGACCCTATAGGTTCTTGTAACGTTGGCAATGTCCCTAAACCGATTTAGGAACATAAGCAATGAGCGGTATCTAGCAACACATCATTGCTACCCAAGTTACAAGAATGTTGAGCTCCAACATCACCTTTGTGACTACTAATTGTGACTCTCACAATATATGACAATGTCCCTCTATCCTTGACATCTAGATTGACCAATTGAGGCATAGACCGTGTCAACCTCGGTACAATCTATATCTCGAACTCCAAGTAGACTCACTCTAATCAAATGAGCTCAATATCTCATATTGACTCATTTGGGAATGGCCATGCACTTCGTGGTCTCACTCTATCAAGAATATCGATGTCACCCCCATCATATAGGAGGGATAGATCCCATCTACATCACTCACATCCCTCCGCATAATTTATTACATACCCAGTAATCGCCTTTATAGTCCACCCATTTACGGGTGACGTTTGACGAAGCCAAAGTATGCAACTCCTTATGTAGGGAACCATGGTGACTTCAGGTCTAAGGACTAATAGTCATACTAATAGCCACATGAGAAAGTATATGACACTCATATAACGATCCATGATACTTTCTCATGGCGGGTCATTCAGTATACATTCTCCAATGCATACCCATGTGTCAACTTGATATCTCATATCCATGACTTGTGAGATCAAGTCATCGTGTTGACCTACATGCTAGTCTCTACGCATTAACATTGTCCCTGAATGTTAATACTCGACTAGGAATGATTAAGAATAGTGTTCTCTATATCATCTCATTATCGATTCAACCAATCGATTGATATAGATAAGAACCTACTACTCAAGGACATTATTATATTTAGTTATTTGGCACCAATACAAGTAAATATAATAACCATGCCTTTATAAATAGGAATATGATACAATAAAGTCCATACAACAATCATCACATGATTGGCTCTAGGGCTTTCACTAACAATCTCCCACTAGCACTAATGCCAATCACCGTAGTATCTAATACCCAATGACCTAGTGTGACCATCATGCTTTTCCTGTGCCAAAGCCTTGGTCAAGGGATCTGCGATGTTAGCCTCTGTGGGTACTCTACAAATCTTCACATCTCCTCTATCGATAATCTCTCGAATGAGATGGAAGCACCGATATATTCGGCCTCTGTTGTAGAATCAGCAATTGTGTCTTGCTTGGAACTCTTCAAGCTCATAGCTCCACCATTCAAGCAAAACACGAACCCTGACTGCGATCTATAATCATCATGGTCAGTTTGGAAGCTGGCATCGCTGTAACCCTTTACAGCTAGCTCCTCATTGCCTCAAAATATCATGAAATATTCTTTAGTCCTTCTCAAGTACTTAAGAATATTCTTGACTGCTATCCAGTGACGCTCACCTGGATCTGACTGGTACCTACTCGTCATGCTCAAAGCATACGAGACATCAGGACGAGTACACAGCATGACGTACATGATAGAATCTATAGCAGATTCATAAGGGATCTTATCCATGTGGTCTCTCTCCTCTCTAGAAGAGGGACTTTGAGTCTTCGAAAGATTCACACCAAGTGACATCGGCAGAAGTCCCTTCTTGGAATTCTGCATGGCATACCGTAGTAATACTGTGTCAATGTATGTACTCTGACTTAGGCCAAGCAATCTCTTAGATCTATCTCTATAGATCTTGATGCCTAGAATACAGGATGCTTCACCTAAGTCCTTCATTGAGAAGCACGTCCCTAGCCAAGTCTTCACAGACTGTAGCGAAGGGATGTCATTCCCAATGAGTAGTATGTCATCCACATACAATACAAGGAAGATAACTGTATTCCCATTAACCCTTTTGTAGACACAGGGTTCATCTTCATTCTTGATGAAACCAAACTGTTTGATCGCATCATCGAATCAAAGATTCCAGCTCCGAGAGGCTTGCTTTAGCCCATAAATGGACCTTTGCAACTTGCATACTTTCCCAGTATGCTGTGGATCTTCAAAACCCTCAGGTTGTGTCATGTACACATCCTCGAGTAAGTTTCCATTCAGAAACGTGATTTTGACATCCATCTGCTAGATCTCATAATTATGGTATGCTGCAATAGCAAGCAAGATCCGAATGGACTTAAACATCGCCACTGGAGAAAAGGTTTCATCATAGTCAATACCATGAATCTGCTTGAAACCTTTAGCCACCAATCGGCCCTTATAGGTATGCGTAAGTCCATCCATGTCAGTCTTTCTCCTAAAGACCCACTTACACCCAATGGGTTTGACCCCTTCAGGTGGATCAACCGAAGTCCATACTTGGTTGGTGTATATGGATTCCATCTCGGATCTCATGACCTCTATCCATTTCTCAGAATCTGGGCTCATCACAGCTTCCTGATAGGAGGTAGGCTCATTCTCAATGAGCATTACATCATCATGGTCAGACAAGAGAAATAAGTATCTCTCAGGCTAACGACGTACACTATCAGATCTGCGAAGAGGTAGGTCTACCTGAACAGGTGGTTGTTCCACAACTCCTTGTGCAACAACCTCATCACCCATAACACTTTGTGGTTCATGTTCAACCTCCATCAAGGCCTCAGTGCTATGGTCCTTATCTTGAATTTCTTCAAGATCGAACGTACTCCCACTAGTTTTTCTAGAAACAAAATCCCTTTCTAGAAAAACCCCAGTCTTTGCCACAAACACTTTGTGCTGACTAGGAAAGTAGAAGTAATATCCCTTTGTATCCTTGGGATATCCAACAAAATAGCACCTATCGAATTTGGGTCCCAGTTTATCTAAGACTTGACGTCGAACGTAAGCCTCACAACCCCAAATCCTCATGAAAGACATCTTGGGATTTCTTCCTGTCCATATCGTATATGGTGTCTTTATGACAGCCTTGGATGGTACACGGTTAAGGGTAAAGGCTGTTGTGTCTAGAGCATATCCCCAAAAGGATATAGGAAGATCTGTGTGACTCATCATAGATCGTACCATATCTAATAGGGTACGATTCCTCCTTTCGGATGCACCATTCCAGTGTGGTGTTCTAGGAGGAGTGAGTTGGGATAGAATCCCACACTCAGCTAGATAGTCACGAAACTCATGGCTAAGGTATTCACCACCTCGATCTGATCAAAGTATCTTAATATTCTTGCCAAGCTGATTTTGTACTTCATTCTTGAATTCTTTGAACTTTTCAAAGGATTCTGATTTATGTGTCATAAGATACACATAATCATATCTACTGAAGTCATCAGTAAATGTAATGAAGTACATGTAACCACCTCTAGAAGCAACATTGAAAGGACCACATACATCACTATGTATAAGTCCTAACAAATCTGTTGCTCTTTCGCTGTGTCCACTAAAGGGAGTCTTGGTCATCTTGCCTAAAAGGCAAGACTCGCATGTCTCATATGATTCAAAATTAAATGAGTCTAGCAGCCCATCCTTATGGAGCTGTGATAAGCGACTCTCATTTATGTGACCTAAGCAACAATGCCATAGATAGGTTTGGTTCAACTCATTTGACTTGAACCTTTTGGCACTTATGTTATAGATAGGGCTCTCTAAGTCTAGAAAGTAGAGTCCGTTCATTAGAGGTGCACTACAATAGAACATATCATTTAAATAAACTGAACAACATTTGTTCTTTATTATAAATGTAAATCCTTTCTTGTCCAAACAAGAAACCAAAATTATGTTCTTAGTCAAAGCAGGCACATAACAACATTCATCTAATTCTAGTACAAGCCCAGAGGGCAGAGATAGATCATAAGTTCCTACAGCAACAACAGCAACCCTTACTCCATTGCCTACTCGTAGGTCCACCTCGCACTTTGTCAATGCCCTGCTATTTCTCAGCGCCTGTACATTGGTACAAATGTGAGATGCACATTCGATATCTAATAACCATGATGAAGAAATAGATAGATTGACTTCTATAACATTTATACCTGAAGTAGAAGTCTCACTTCTTTTCTTCTTAAGATCTTCCAGGTAAGCTTTGCAGTTATGCTTCCAGTGTCCAGCTTCCTTGCAGTGGAAGCAAGCCCCTTCCTTGGCTACCCCTCCTTTGGGTTTAAGTTCTTTGCCTTTGCCCTTGGCTTGGGACTTTCCCTTACCTTTAGGCTTGCCCTTGCCTTTCTTTTTGTGCACCATCAAAATGGTGTTAGATTTTCCCTTCTTTAGGTTAAGCTCAGCAGTTCTCAACATGCTGAGCATCTCAGGCAGTGGCTTATCAATTTCATTCATGTTGTAATTCATGACAAATTGATTGTAGGCTTATGGCAAAGATTGCAAGATCAGGTCAGTGGCCAACTCTTGGCCAAGTGGGAATCCCAGCCTTTGTAGGTTTTCTACGTACCCAATCATCTTGAGTACATATGGACCTACGGAAGTCCCATCTTGCATTTTGGACCCAAACAATGCCTTAGAGACTTCATATCTCTCATGCCTTGCTTGTCCTTGATATAGTTGACGAAGATGTCCAACTATATCATAAGCATTCATAAACTCGTGTTTCTTCTAAAGCTCAGAGTTCATGGTTGCGAGCATTAGACATGACACATCTAATGCATCATCTTGATGCTTCTTGTAAGCATCTTTGTCCACTCGCGGCGATGGCGGGAGGTGCCTCGGAATGGAACGCTCGGGCGTACAACTTCCTTTCTTAGGTGAGAACAATTCTCGGGTTCTATACCGATCCGGAAATTTGCTCCATTGAGCTTGTCCTTCTCAAGACGAAGCAGAGAGAGAGTGTTGTGTTTATTGTCGACATAGTTATCTACAACATACAATGCAGAGAATTAATATCATATTCCTTTTATCATTTAATTAGGCCTTTAATCAAATGATGCTCCCACTTTGAATTATAGAATTTTGTAGAATCGAGTTATGGATGTGGTCAAACCACATTACTAGATTCATACAAACTAGCTATAATTCTTGGACAAGATCCACATCATACTAAGCCTTGAGTTAGCTTTGGCTAAATCGCCCAAGACTTAGTATGCGATCAGTGGAGTAACACATTACCGATTACATCTCTATGCAACTCTTGTTTATAGGATCAAGACCCACATTTACAAAAGACCTTGAGTTAGCTTTGGCTAAATCGCCCAAGATTTAGTGTAAATGCGATCTTATCCTATCTTTCCAACGGTTGGAATATGTCTATAGTTCTACTCGATCCAATTGAGTTAACTAGTTTTGCTCAATCTAATTGAGCTTACTCTAACCCAAGCGTGATAGGCGGGACCAAGATTGTCCCTCTGCACCCTACCAAGATAATATGTGTTGCTCTACTTTGGCAGATTCAACAACAACAAATGATCGAGGTAGTGATGGGTATCAAGGCTCGGTAGGCATTTTCGAGTTGATTCGATTATGATCTAATCTAATCGTAATGTGTATCATATACGCATTGAGGCCTTTATTATCCTATATTAGCATGCATCACATACATACATACATTATTCTAGCATGCATCATATGTTAGGGCAATCTCTTGCCATGATTAGGTTTTGATGTGTGTGGCAAAGGGTTTAAGTTAGTTTGTTATGTTGATTTGATATGTGCGTTGAAGTCGTGCAAGACTTAGTAATTCGCACATGGAACCGTGGCGAGTTTCACATCTCATGACTCGGTCCTTGAGTCGGTGAAGGATAGCTTTGCGGAAGTCGTGCGCTTGGAGCATCCGAGGGACCACCGGACGAGGAGCTTGGAGTGAAGTCGGAGGAAGTAGACTTTGAGGCAAGAGACGCGAAGGAGCATTGCAGAGCCGTGCGCCTGATGCTGCCGAGGGACATGGCCACGAACGAAGAGAACTTCGAAGGCGAGGGACTCCGAGGGATGAGAGTGAGTGAATGTAACCCGGGAAGGGGTAGTAGCTCGTAAGTGAAACTTGGCCATTCGGCTAAGTGTCGGATGGGATTTCCCGACACCAATCGACTGCCTTGGAACGGCAGTCGACTGCTCTGAGTCGATTGGGTTCGACTGGTGTCTGACTCATGGGCATTTGGCCCAAGAAGTCGACTGCCATGGGAGACGGTAGTCAATGTCGACCTCATTGAGGACTCGGGATCGAGCATCATCATGGTAGGATCGTGGATGGAATCCAACATGGAAAGCGTTATTGGATCGAGGCAAACGGAAGAAACCCTCTTCTATAAAAAGGAAGAGGATGGGGCTTTGGGAGACTAATGCTTAGCTCTAAACTTCTCCCAAAGTGCCTACAACTTTCCCTCTTACTTGTTTTTACTTTAATCTTATTGTAAGAAGAGTGATCTTGATTGTAAAGGTTACCTTCACCTAGCTTGGTGCAAAGGAGAGACCAATAGTCATTGGCTTTGGCGGAGTGATTCACCGTGAACGAATCAGACCGTGGATTAGCGGCGTAGCCGTGAACCACGTTACATCTCGGTGTTTATATTGTTTGTTTATCTTTTGCTTTGTCTTTATTTATATTTGCATATTCCGCTTGCGCTAACATTTTGTAGACGAGCAAAATCCGACATACATCGATTGAGGGCTATTCACCCCCCTCTAGCCGGCCATTTCGATCCCCAACAAATGGTATAAAAGCAAGGTTGCTTGTCACCAGACTAACCGCCGCAACAAGCTCGAGTCAAAAGATGGCTGACTCCAATATTCATCCACCGAAGTTCGACGACGAATTCTCTTAGTGGAAAAAGAGAATGGAGATATTTTTCGAAACGGATTTTGATATTATGATTACAATGGAATCCGATTTCGTTTTGCCTAGGGATGAAGAAGGGAAGCCAATAGAGAAATCTAGGTGGACCAAAAAGCAAAGGGAAGAGCACCTTGCAAACTCAAAAGCCAAGCATCATCTTTTCAATGTGCTCCCCCAACAAGAGATCAACCGAATTGGAGAATGCCTAAATGCCAAGGAGATGTGGGAGAAGCTAATTGAGCTTCATGAAGGCACATCCGAGGCGAAGCTAGCAAGGAGAGACCTCCTCCGCTCCCAATTCAACAACATTAAACTAGAAAAGGGAGAAAAGGTAATTTTCTTACATTCTCGTTTCAAGGAAATTATAACCGGTTTGTTAAGTGTAGGTGAGAAGCTATCAAACTGGGATATGGTTATGAAGGCTATAGATGTCTTTCCGCGATCCTCAAAATGGAGCTCCATGGTAGACTCATTTTATATCTCCAAGAACTTAGAAGTAAGCACCTTGGAGGAATTCTTCTCAACAATGGAGCTTCACGAAACAAGGCTTAAAGGAATACAAGAAGAGCCTAGAATCCAACCTTCAAGAGGAGTAGCATTGATGGCCAACAAGGGGAAGAAGAAGATGGAGATCCCCTCCTCCGATGATGATGAAGCATCCTCCTCCACATCCATAGATAGCACCGAAGAAGCCTATATGGTAAGGAGGGTAAGACGTGCATTAAAAGGTTTTAGATTTAATAAGTCTAATGATAGGAATAGAAGACCAAGGAGGAAGGTCATATGCTACAATTGCCAAGGAGAGGGGCACATAAGGGATAATTGTCCCCTCCTAAACAAGAGCAAGGAAGAAAGGAAGAAAGGAAGAAGAAAGAAGAAAAGAAGAAGAAAAAGGGGAGTAAAAAGAAGGAAGAGGAAAAGAAGGCCAAGGAAAAAGGAAAGGCCATGGCTCTCAAAGCAAAGACATGGGATGACCTTGCCTCCTCATCCTCATCCGAAGAAGAGGAACAAGTCTATTCCAACCTTGCATTGATGGCTTTCGATGACTTGGATTGCTCCTCCACCGAAAATGAAGAATCAAGCTCAAGTGGAGAGAGCTCAAGTGAAGGGGGAGCCTCTACATCCTCCTCATCCGAAGAAGAAGAAGAGGACATGGAAACTATGGTAACGAATCTAACTCCTAAGAAAATAGTTTCCATGGTTTCTAGCTTAACTAGGGATTTATTTAGAGCTAAGAAGAAGAACAAAAGCATGCTAGATCAAATTAAGGACTTAGAAAATAAACTAGAAAAAGCATGCTTAAATGATGATAATATTTCTTCTAGCTTAAATGATGCATGCTCACATGAATATATGCCATTTAATGTTAGTGATGCATGTATGGATGAAAATATGGCTTTAAGGGAAAAGGTAGATTATTTAACCAAAGCCCTAGAAAAATTCACTATAGGCTCCAACACCTTGAACATGATCATTGGGAGCCAAAGAGCTAGTTTCAACAAAAAAGGCCTAGGTTATAAAGAAAAGAAAAATGAAAAGGCCTACAAATGCCTAATTGCTAGGGGACAAGATAAGAAGAAAGTAATTGCTAGGAAATGGATTCCTAAGGAATTTCTAGTGAACCCCATAGGCAAGAATTTGTATTGGGTTTCAAAATCCATCCTTAAGGGTTAGGAAAACCCTAGGGTAGTCAACCATATGCAATTGACCTATATCATATTTTGGTTGACTTAGGATGGCGGGATAACATTTTGAAATAGTGTTAGGTGATGATAACGTGCATATAAATAGTTAATAATGCTTAAATCATGATAATCAATGTAATTGCTATGTATATGTGCAATCATGATATATGATTTTGAAATTTGGCACATCATCATGAGAAATAGGGTTAAATCATGTTTTAGGTGATACTTTGTTTATTATCGTGACATAATACCTAATGCATGATAACAATTCAATGAATACATGTGTTTCATGATCATAATGTGAAATTAGTTCATATATGTCATTATGATCATGTGGATTGTTAGAGTGATACTTAACCTTGATAGAATTGCATGAATATAATGGTTAAGTATATACAAATACCTCTAGGATACATCTCACACTCGCTATAGGCTACCATGATTGAAAACTTAGCATGAGTGAGATGTTAGGATGATACAAATGTCCACTAATGCCTATGGCATTTAGATGGTCATTTAAAGTATCAAAATAGCAATATTAGACCAATCATGGGGAAGGCTTATGTTTAATTCATAGACATATTGCCCAAAGATCATGGTTGAATATTTCATATGTTTTCAAAACAATTTCTTACTTTAAAATCTATGTATTCATGTTTTGAAACAATTTGATGCAAAACTAGGTGTTAAACTTGATACTAGAATGATAAAAAACCTAGTGGTTTTTAAAACTTTTGGATTTTTGTCAAATCTCTGGAAATATAATGACTTTTCATGAAAAACTATTTTTCACTGATAAAGAATCTTACAAGAAATATGTTCCCCAAATTTCATGATTTTTCAAATTTTCTGGAATTTTTAATGCATTTCTGAAATTCGGTCCGAAAATTAGAAAGTTCTGAAATTCGCGTGCCGATCATGTACCGATCCGAATCAAACTCGATTTAGACTAATGTTTGGTATTTTCCTTCTATTAGACTTGATGCCGTGAGTTTATAACTTAGTGTTAATCTTTTTGATGGTGTCAAAGGGGGAGAAAATATTATGCTTAAGTTAATTATGATAGGGGGAGAATTTGTAGAGAGAGTTTCATGGATTAAGGGGGAGTTGCATGTTGCTATATCATGTTTATGTTTACATGCTCTCTTACCTTAGAAATTTTTATCAAATGTTTTTACCTAACTTAAACGGATTGCCACACATCAAAAAGGGGAAGATTGTTAGGGCAATCTCTTGCCATGATTAGGTTTTGATGTATGTGGAAAAGGGTTTAAGTTAGTTTGTTATGTTGATTTGATATGTGCGTTGAAGTCGTGCAAGACTTAGTAATTCGTACATGGAGCCGTGGCGAGTTTCACATCTCATGACTTGGTCCTTGAGTCGGTGAAGGATAGCTTTGCGAAAGCCGTGCGCTTGGAGCATCCGAGGGACCGTCGGACGAGGAGCTTGGAGTGAAGCCGGAGGAAGTAGACTTCGAGGCAAGAGACGCGAAGGAGCATTGCAGAGCCGTGCGCCTGATGCTGCCGAGGGACGTGGCCGCGAACGAAGAGAACTTCGAAGGCGAGGTGTTGGATCGATTTGAGCGCTAGAGGGGGGGGGTGAATAGCGATAAGAAAAAACTTTTCGTAATCGTTCGAATTGGCACGAGTAAACGCAGCGGAAAGATAGCAATAAATAAATAAAAACACGAGGGGTTTTTACTTGGTTCGTAGCCTACGGCTACTACTCCAAGGCCCTAATGGTCCTTGACCACGCACGGAGGGCAAATATTAAACGAACTCCTTCTCGATAGAGATAGGAGTTAAGCGAATACAAAAACTCAATAAAGATTCAAGGTAGAGGGACACTCCCCCTCTCCTTGATATGATTTAAAGCTTGAAAATAAAGACAACTTATACAAAATTAAAGATTATACCAACGACTTCAAGGATTGGAGGTTGAAGCTTTAGTCGTCGTCGTAGGGATGTCTGAGAGTCGAGCGATCGGAAGCACTTGGAAGCTTTGAATTGATGAAAAACCCTAGGTTTGGCCCTCCTTTTATAGCCTTTAAGCCTCAACGAATGGGTCTTCAACCAATCACAAATGGGCACAAAACTCCTTGAAAAATGGTGGACCAATAAGCCGCTGAATCGTCAGCCGCTGAATCACGCCGCTGAACTGGCCGGTTGAACTGGCAGCCACGATTTTTGACTAAAAAAGGAGTTTAGCTCAAAATACAAGTGAATTCGACGGCCACTTGCCGTCCGATCTCAACATAGACCTTCCATAGGAAGTCTTGGGTTGGATCGTCGCCTAAGGACGTCCCCGTACAAAGGACACGACCTCACTTACGCTTGCACACACGAGCTTACCTCGATACTTACTTGTCGCTTTTGCTTCCGGCCTTCCACTCGATTCCTTCGGCTCCCTCCGAAGTAACTCGAGTGTCGCCCGACCACCGCGGCTTCCTCCGGGTGTCGCTAGCCTTCAGCTCCAGCATTGAGACTTTTCTGCACACTTGATTTAGCTCGTGAGATAACAATATAAGCTTAACTTTGTATCGTTTGCTATAATCAAAACATAGGTTCGACTTAGGTGCCCACTGCACCAACAATCTCCCCCTTTTTGATTTATGGCAAACCCACATACAAAGTTAAGCAAGCATGAAGAATAATAATGTGCATGAGAGAAAAAAAATAAAGATTAAGTTGGAGTAGTAAGGATTTTCTTCAAGTACTCCCCCTTGAGGAAACCTCCCCCTTGACCGAGGGTGAGTCTTTGAAGAAAGACCTTAATCCTCCCCCTTGAGGGTTGCTTTAAGTAAATAACATTACTTAAAATTAGCTTTAGTAAAACGTTTTAAAATTAGCTTTAGTAAAACGTTTTAGTTAAGCCCTTTCTCCCTTAAGTAAAAACACTAACATAAATAAGTTAAGAATTATCTTAACTTGGCCTTTTGTCAAAAGTTAAATAAGTTCTCAAAACCTAAAGTTAACTTTTGGTTTAAACATGAAGTAAGAGTTAAGTTATCAAAAATTTGAAAAAATTTGACCCTTAACTTTGGCCTTTTTCTCCCCCTTTGCCAGATATCAAAAAGAGTAAGGGGTGTGTGGAAATCAAAATAATTGCTAAATTTAAAGTCCAAGCATGTTCCACATTTAAAATAGTATATTGAAAATAAGCTCATCTATGAAATGTTCGACTCATATTTGGCTTGATTGATATGAAGGATCAACCAGTCTGCCTGAGTCGGTTAGTATGTATGATTATACTCCATGGTTCATAGTGATGCACTAGCTCTACATCTGGAACTGTGAGTAAGGTCCTAACATCTCACGCCCATCTACGTTGGCTAAGTACACAAACACATTAGTCCTATGTGTTGTGAGATGTATTGGCTCCTTAAATCTATAGGTGCATGATATCTAAGGTATGACCTATGCTAGTTTCATGAAAAGTAAGAAATAGTAGTAATATAATTTGCAAAACCTATTCTATTCGCACATGCCTAATTTTCATCTCAAGAGACTAAATTCGGCTTCGGGTAGTGGTTTAGTAAATATGTCTGCTAGGTTAGACTTCGAGTCAACATATTCGAGTTGTATGGAGCCGTTGGCTACATGTTCTCGAATGAAATGGTGTTTTACCTCTATATGCTTTGTTCTTGAATGACATATAGGGTTCTTAGTTAGATTTATCGAACTTATGTTGTCTACAAAAATTTTAGTTTTGGTGAAGTCCAACCTAAAGTCTCGAGAGTGTGCTTCATCCAAAGAAGTGAGTTACACACTCACCCATCGCAACGTATTCGCTTCTGGTAGATAAGGCAACACAATGTTGCTTCCCTCGCACTAACTCACTAGACTTGAGCCGAGTAGTTGACAACAACCACTCGTGCTCTTTCTATCGAGTTTACTACCGGCGATAATCCGAATCGGAGTAGCCGATTAGTTCGAACTGAGATCTAGGGTACCAAATACCAACGTTAAGTGTACCCTTAAGATATCTAAGGATACGCTTAACTAGGGTTAGGTGAGACTCCTTAGCAGTGTTTGAAACACGGCGCACATACTACTGCGAATAGGATGTCTGCGAATTTAGCTTAAGTATAGGAGACTTCCTATCGCTCCTATAGTACTTTAAGTCAATGGACTTACTTTCTAGGTCTTCTCCTATGTTAACATTAATCGCCATTGGGGTGTTTATTATCTTAGCGCCTTGCATTCCAAATCTTTTAATTAACTCCTTAGTGTATTTTTGTTGATATAGGTATATACCATCCTTAGTTTGTTTAATTTGTAGACCTAAAAGAAACTTAACTCGCTACTAAGTTCATTTCAAACTCACTTTCCATGAGTGAAACGAACTCGCTTAGTAAGGCCGAGTTAGAGGTTCCAAAAATTATATCGCTCACGTAAATTTGAGCTATGAATATTTCTTTACCTAAGGTTTTTACGAAGAGAGTTGGGTCAACTAAGCCTTGGTTAAACCCTTTTGACTTGAGATGGATTGAAAGTCTCTCGTACCAAGCTCGAGGAGCTTGTTTAAGTCCATAGAGAGCTTTCTTAAGTTTTAGAACATGGTCGGGTTTATCTAGATTTTCGAATCCGGGGGGTTGGCTAACATAAACTTCTTCTTTAATGTATCCATTTAGGAATGCCGACTTAACATCCATTTGAAATAGCTTAAATCCTCGATGTGCGGCATAAGCTAGCAACATTCGAATGGATTCGAGTCTAGCTGGGGCATAGGTTTCATCGTAATCTAAGCCTTCGACTTGATCAACCCTTTGGCGACTAACCTAGCCCTGTTTCTAACTACTTCACCTTTATCATCAAGCTTATTTCTAAACACCCACCTTGTTCCAATTGTCGTTTTGTCTTTAGGTGGTGGTACTAATTCCCACACTTCATTCCTAGTAAATTGAGCTAGCTCTTCTTGCATTGCAATAATCCAATCAGGATCAAGAAGAGCTTGTTCAATTGATTTGGGTTCTATCTTTGAAATTAAGGAAATTTGACTAAGGTTCCTATAGGATGCTCTAGTTCGAACTCCTAGATTAGGATCTCCTATCACTTGATCGATAGGGTGGTTAGTCCAATCCTAGATTGGGTTGGGTTTGTGTCACCTAATGCTTGATCAATGGGGTGACTTGGTTGAACACTAGTTTGACTCGGATCACTTGTCACTTGGTCGACAAGAGAAGTTGGTTGATGTGGATTAGACTCGATCTCAGGGTCAGAGTTAGGTCTAGTATGAGTAGGCTCGCTAATTGGGGTTGTTGGGGGTTTTGTAGGTTCGTGTCCTTCATCAAATACTACATTGATAGTCTCCTCGACTCTAAGGGTGTCGTGGTTATATACTCTATAAGCTCGACTTGTAGTCGAGTATCCTAGAAATATTCCGGTCGTGGTTTTGGATGTAAATTTCCCTAGGTAATCCTTAGTGTTTAGAATATGTACCTTACACCCAAATACCCTAAAGTACTTGATGTTAGGTATTTTATCGTGATAAATCTCATACGAGGTCTTAAGGTGCCTCTTTACCATAAGGATCCTATTCTGGACATAGCAAGCCGTGCTAACGGCTTCTGCCCAAAACCTATCAGGTAGGTTATATTCGTTTAACATGGTCCTAGCGGCTTCTTGTAGAGTTCGGTTTTTCCGCTCCACTAGGCCATTTTGTTGAGGGGTCCTAGGGCAAGAGAATTCATGGTGGTATCCGTTTAGGTTACAGAAGTCGGTGAACCTTTGATTTTCGAATTCACCACCATGATCGCTTCTAAGTCTTTTAACCTTAAGGTCTTTTTGATTCTCGATTAATTTGAATAGATTGATTAATTGATCTAGGGTATCATTTTTATGTTTGATGAACCTAACCCAGGTAAACCTGGAGTAGTCGTCAATTATGACTAAGCAATATTGACTTTTATTGAGTGACTTGGCTCCATGTGAATCGAATAGATCCATATGCGGAGCTCAAGTACACTTGAGGTTCTGCTTCTGGTTAGTTAACTTGTGTTGTGTCCTAGGTTGTTTTCCTTGTTGACAAGCATTACTGATTTTATTAACCAAGTTGTTGAGGTTGGGTAAACCTCGACTAAGCCTGACTCATCTTGTGGACGAGTCTTGGGTGCGAGTGACCGAGTCGTCGGTGCCACAACCATGATTCCTCTTCCTGTGTCATAAGACATTTGGCTGAGGATTTGATTAAGTTCATTGTATAAATGTTATTTGTCCTAGTTCCTTTGAGTATTGTTTTATTTGTTTCATTTGTTTTAATTACACATTCATTTTCTAAAAATACGACCTTATAGTTATTGTCACACAATTGGCTTACGCTTAAGCGTTATATTCAAAATTCTCTACAAGTAATACATTTTTAATAACAAAATTCGAGTTAAGCTCGATATCACCTGATCCGATGATTTTGAGCTTGCCGTTATTCCCAAAGGCTACCGATCCTTGTCGTTTGAATCGAAGCTTTGTGAATTTGAGTTGATCCCCGGTCATGTGTCGGGAGCAACAACTGTCCAACATCCATTGATCCTACACACAAGGTGGATGGATTGGATGTTAGATTTTTATTTTTAAATTGGTTGTAAGTTGTTAAACCTAGGTCATCTCACCCGAGTCTATATGATCAAGCATGTTATACTTATGTGTTTTTTTGTGAGATGACTCCCAATTAAATTTATTAAGTGGATTTAGGTTTAAGTGATTTTATGTTGAGATGATTTTCAATTAAATTGATTAAGTGGATTTAGGTTCAAGTAATTTTATATTGAGATGATTTTCAATTAAGTTGATTAAGTGGATTTAGGTTCAAGTAATTTTATGTTGAGATGATTTTCAATTAAGTTTGATTAAGTGGATTTAGGTTCAAGTAATTAGGATTTAACCCAAGGCTTGTCAAGTTTACCTTTTCAAGATCATGGCTTCAGTCGTGGCGAGGCAGGGGCCTTCTTTATCGGATCATCGACCACTTCCTTAGACAAAGCCATGTTCAAGAAAATGATGACTTGACTCACCTAAGACTATTTCCTAGTCTAACTAGTTATTTTTGAAAAGAGGCTCCCGAGGCTCAATCTTTCAAGGATTTTAGTTGGTTATTTGAAAAGAGGCTCCCGAGGCTCAATCTTTTCAAGGATTTTTAGTTGGTTATTTGTGTATTCCAAGTGAGTTAAAAAACAACAAAAAAACTAAGCATGCAATTTCTAAGTTAAAGCACAAACATGTTTTTAATCTGGCTCCCTAGACGGTTGAATCGGTTCGGTCTATCCACATAGTGGATTTGGTCCTGGGAACCCAAAGACGAGTTAGATCCTAGAGTTGAAATCAAAGTGGTCTTAGGGACCCATGCTTGGACACATTTTTATGTCTACTTACGATTGACATACGACTTATTGGTCGTTTGAGCTAAACCCTAGTCCGGCCTTGTTGTACACGGCCCTTTGCGATCCAAGTAGGAGGTCAAGTCCTTTGGATCCCAAAGTAAACCTTTCCAACGTATTCCTAAGATCTTCGACTTGACTTTTCAAGAGGGAGTGCTCAACTTCGCGTTGTTCAACCCGAGTTGAGTCCTTCTCTTGAACTCGACTAGTCGAAGAGGTTAGGAGACCTCGTGTTTGAGGAGTTTAACTTCCTCAACCAGGTCTCGACCTTGGACTCGGACTTAGCTAACTTCCTAGACAAAAACCTAACCGTATTATGTAAAGTATTAAATAAAGTACGACTCACCTTAAGGGTATCTTTTGAACCGGATGCGTATCCGTGGCTTGACTTGAAGGTTGCTTCGTAGTCCGAATCATCCTCCGGTTCTGACTCAAGTTCGGGTTAGGTCCGTGTCTGACTCAATTGATTTCGCCATGAAGACGTGGTCTTCGTCTTCTTCGGATGACGCTTCTTCCCATGTCGCGTTGAGGGCCTTCTTGTGCTTAGGTCCTTGGTGGTTGAGCTTGGGGCACTCGGACTTGATATGTCCAAACCTGTTACACTCATAACACCTAATATTAGAACTTTTAGGTTTACCTTGGTTGGGTCGAGTCGTGGTTCGCTTTCGTCCCTTGGCTATTCTTCGAGCTAGGTTCATTAGTTCGGCAGTCAATTCCGGGTCAACTTCTTCTTCGGACTCGTCTTCCTCCTCGGTTGGTGGTGGCTTGCTTGCGATTTTCTTCTTCTTTGATCCTGCAAATAAAGCTATACCCCTCTCGGGTTCCGAGTTGGATTGTTCATGTAATTCGAAATCGGAAAAGAGTTCATCTAACCTAATTTTAGAAAGATCCTTGGAGACCTTGTAGGCATCGA
This sequence comes from Wurfbainia villosa, assembly GCA_025175895.1. Taxonomy (NCBI): domain Eukaryota; kingdom Viridiplantae; phylum Streptophyta; class Magnoliopsida; order Zingiberales; family Zingiberaceae; genus Wurfbainia; species Wurfbainia villosa. The sequence continues at coordinate 17,383,940 of CM046004.1, read as the reverse complement.
CCATGGATGCCCACAAGGTAGTCCTCGAGAAAGAGTTTAGAACATACCTTATAAGGTCGCGGTTTTCGACCTTTTGCCCGATTGCGTGTAAGTTGTTGACGATGTCCTGGACACGGGCGTGGAGTTGCGTCGCGGATTCGTGTTCCTGCATTTTTAGTGTGTACAATTTATTGAATAACAAATCACGCTTACATACCTTGGCTTGATCCGATCCTTCGTGTAACTCGATTAGTTTAGTCCAAAGATCCTTTGCGCTTATGAAGGGGCCGACGCGATTTAACTCCTCCTTGGATAGGCCGCATTGGAGGATTTGTGTTGCCTTGGCGTCGGCTTCGACTTGTCGTTTTGTTGCAACGGTCCATTGATCATAATCCAATGAGTCACCCACTTCATTAGTCGGAAGTGTGAAACCCGTTTGGATTATGATCCACATCTCGAGTTGGGTTTTGAGAAAGCATTCCATCCGACCCTTCCAATAACGGAAGTCATCTCCGGTATAAAATGGAGGTCGGACGGTGCTAAAACCCTCGAGATGGGCCATTGAAACAAAAAGACAAAAAGAGACGAAGACCGAAAAGCTAGCAAAGACAAAAACTCAAAAACAAGTACCAAGACTCGCGTCTTGGATTAGTAGTGCGGGAGAGAATTTAACAAACAAAATAAATAGAAATAAACAGAATTAAAAGAAAATAAATCTGTAAAAAAAAGCTAGATTGGTGGTTTCACCAAATCTTAGCAACCCCCGGCTCTGATACCAATTGTTGGATCGATTTGAGCGCTAGAGGGGGGGGGTGAATAGCGATAAGAAAAAACTTTTCGTAATCGTTCGAATTGGCACGAGTAAACGCAGCGGAAAGATAGCAATAAATAAATAAAAACACGAGGGGTTTTTACTTGGTTCGTAGCCTACGGCTACTACTCCAAGGCCCTAATGGTCCTTGACCACGCACGGAGGGCAAATATTAAACGAACTCCTTCTCGATAGAGATAGGAGTTAAGCGAATACAAAAACTCAATAAAGATTCAAGGTAGAGGGACACTCCCCCTCTCCTTGATATGATTTAAAGCTTGAAAATAAAGACAACTTATACAAAATTAAAGATTATACCAACGACTTCAAGGATTGGAGGTTGAAGCTTTAGTCGTCGTCTCGGCAGCGCTTCGTCGTAGGGATGTCGGAGAGTCGGAGCGTATCGGAAGCACTTGGAAGCTTTGAATTGATGAAAAACCCTAGGTTTGGCCCTCCTTTTATAGCCTTTAAGCCCCTCAACGAATGGGTCTTCAACCAATCACAAATGGGCACAAAACTCCTTGAAAAATGGTGATAAAGCTTGACTCCTCGAGGCTGATTTTTGACCACCGGCTGAATCGCCGGTTGAATCGCCGCCGCTGAATCGCCGGTTGAATCGCCACGCTGAACTGGCCGGTTGAACTGGCAGCCACGATTTTTGACTAAAAAAGGAGTTTAGCTCAAAATACAAGTGAATTCGACGGCCACTTGCCGTCCGATCTCAACATAGACCTTCCATAGGAAGTCTTGGGTTGGATCGTCGCCTAAGGACGTCCCCGTACAAAGGACACGACCTCACTTACGCTTGCACACACGAGCTTACCTCGATACTTACTTGTCGCTTTTGCTTCCGGCCTTCCACTCGATTCCTTCGGCTCCCTCCGAAGTAACTCGAGTGTCGCCCGACCACCGCGGCTTCCTCCGGGTGTCGCTAGCCTTCAGCTCCAGCATTGAGACTTTTCTGCACACTTGATTTAGCTCGTGAGATAACAATATAAGCTTAACTTTGTATCGTTTGCTATAATCAAAACATAGGTTCGACTTAGGTGCCCACTGCACCAACACGAGGGACTCCGAGGGATGAGAGTGAGCGAATGTAACCCGGGAAGGGGTAGTAGCTCGTAAGTGAAACTTGGTCATTTGGCTAAGTGTCGGATGGGATTTCCCGACACCAATCGACTGCCATGGAATGACAATCGACTGCTCTGAGTCGATTGGGTTCGACTAGTGTCTGACTCATGGGCATTTGGCCCAAGCAGTCGACTGCCATGGACTGGCAGTCCACTGCTGTCGACATCAGTCGACTACCAAGGGACGATAGTCGACTGATGGCACTGTGCACGGGCACAAAATGGAGTCGACCTCGTTGAGGACTCGATTGATCGAGCATCAGTCGACTGATGGTAGGATCAGTCGACTGATGCCAGTGCCGTTGGATGGAATCCAACGTGGAAAGCGGCCATTATTGGGCAACTGCTACAGGGACCAGTCGACTGATCGAGGGCATCAGTCGACTGCTCCTGTGTCAACGGGAAGAAACCCTCTTCCTCTATAAAAAGGAAGAGGATGGGGCTTTGGGAGGCAAATGCTTGAGCTCTAAACTTCTCCCAAAGTGCTATACACGATTCCCTACTCTTCTTACTTGTTTTTACTTCAATCTTATTGTCAGAAGAGTGATCTTGATTGTAAAGGTTACCTCCACCTAGCTTGGTGCAAAGGAGAGACCAATAGTGATTGGCTTTGGCGGAGTGATTCACCGTAGACGAATCGGACCGTGGATTAGTGGTGTAGCCGTGAACCACGTTACTGTTGGTGCAGCAGGCACCTAAGTCGAACCTGAGTTTTGATTATAGCAAACGATACAAAGTTAAGCTCATATCGTTATCTCACGAGCTGAATCAAGTGTGCAGAAGATTGCTATAGCTGGAGCTGAAGGCTAGCGACACCCGGAGGAAGCCGCGGTGGTCGGGCGACACTCGAGTGATTTCGGAGGGAGCCGATGGAATCGAGTGGAAGGCCGGAAGCAAAAGCAACACGTAAGTATCGAGGTAAGCTCATGTGTGTGAGCGTAAGTGAGGTCGTATCCTCTTTACAGGGATGATCTTAAGCGTAGATCTGACCTAAGACATCTCATAGGTGGTCTAGGTCGAGATCGGACGGTCGAAGACCGTCGGAATTATGTTTTTGTTGAGCTAACTTTGACTTGCAGCAAGCATCGACCGATGCCGCTTGGAGGACTCGACCGCTGTATCATCGATCGGCTAGAAGGTCATCAATCGACTGATGCTGCCATCAGTCGATTGATGATGGCCATCAGTCGACTGATGGTCAATGATCAGATTCGAGGAGTCAAGGCTTATCACTCCACCTCAAAGCGGTTTGGTGTCCATTTGTGATTGGTTGAAGACCCACTCGAAAAGGGGCTCAAAGGCTATAAAAGGAGGGCCAAACCTAGGGTTTTGACAACAATTCTAAGCCTCCAAAAAGTCTCCGTTACGCTGCAACTCTCCGACAACGAAGTCCTTCCATTCCGACGTCTAGGTTTAACTCTTATTATTCTTGTACGTCGGTATTAGTTTTTCTTGTCATTTACATTTCCGGAGCTTTTATCGTATACGAGGAGAGGGGGAGTGTCCCTCTACCTCAAGTTTTTGTGGTTCCTTCTTGTATCGATTAACTCCTACCTCTAACGAGGAGGAGTTCCTTTAGTGCTTTTGCCCTCCGTACGTGGTCAAGGACCACTAGGGCCTTGGAGTAGTAGCCTTCGGCTACGAACCAAGTAAAACCCTTGTGTCGATTGTTTTTTTTATTTTTACATTTCCGCTGCAATTAACTAATTATCTCTCGAGTTTTAACGAAAGAAAAAGAAAAGGTTTTTCGCTATTCACCCCCCCTCTAGCGAACCGCATCGATCCAACAATTGGTATCGTATCGAGTCGGGCGCTAGATTTCGTGAAACCACCAATCTAACATTTTTTCAGATTTGTTTTTCGCTCGCTTAAATTTTTCTCCCGACTACTAATCCAAGAAGTCTTGGTACTCTTCGTTTGATTTTGTTTTGCAAGCATTCGCTTTTGGAGTAGCCGACGGTCAAACGGGCATAACTTTTTGTACAAGTTGACCCACGACACGGTCTACCTACCAAATCGAAGCCCTCGCAGAGATCTACACTTCTTACTGGGGGTTTAGCCCCGTAACAAGTTGCTTTCGTCCTCAAAAATCGACGTTTAGTAGCCTTTCGGGGACATCGAAGGTTGTGAGTACTTACTTTTTATTTAGTTTCTTATTTCGTTGCTTAACTTTCTATTTTTCGTTTGTTTCTTTTTATTTCCCACACTACTAATCCAAGACGCAAGTCTTGGTACTTTCGTGTGTTTTTTTTTCGTTGCTAGTTCGTCTTTTTAGTCTCCTTGTTTTTTGTTCTAATGGCCCATCTCGAGGGTTTTAGCACCGTCCGACCTCCGTTTTACAACGGAGATAATTTCCGTTACTGGAAAGGTCGGATGGAATGCTTTCTCAAAACCCAAATCGAGATGTGGATCATAATCCAAACGGGTTTCACACTTCCGACTAATGAAGTGGGTGACTCCTTGGATTATGATCAATGGACCGTTGCAACAAAACGACAAGTCGAAGCCGATGCCAAGGCAACACAAATCCTCCAATGCGGCTTGTCCAAGGAGGAGCTAAATCGCGTCGGCCCCTTCATAAGCGCAAAGGATCTTTGGACAAAACTAATCGAGTTACACGAAGGATCGGATCAAGCTAAGGTTTGCAAACGTGATTTGTTATTCAATAAATTGTACACACTAAAAATGCAGGAACACGAGTCCGCGACGCAACTCCATGCCCGTGTCCAAGACATAGTCAACAACCTACACGCAATCGGGCAAAAGGTCGAAAACCGCGACCTTATTAGGTATGTCCTAAACTCTTTTCCGAGGACTACCTTATGGGCATCCATGGTTGATGCCTATAAGGTCTCCAAGGACCTTTCTAAAATTAGGTTAGACGAACTCTTTTCGGATTTCGAATTACATGAACAATCCAACTTAGAACCCGAGAGGGGTATAGCCTTGTTTGCAGGTTCAAAGAAGAAGAAAATCGCAAGCAAGCCACCACCACCCGAGGAGGAAGATGAGTCCGAAGAAGAAGTTGACCCGGAGTTGACTGCCGAACTAATGAACCTAGCTCGAAGGATAGCCAAGGGACGAAAGCTAACTACGACTCGACCCAACCAAGGTAAACCTAAAAGTTCTAACATTAGGTGTTATGAGTGCAACAGGTTTGGACATATCAAGTCCGAGTGCCCCAAGCTCAACCACCAAGCACCTAAGCATAAGAAGGCCCTCAACGCGACATGGGAAGAAGCGTCATCCGAAGAAGACGAAGATCACGTCTTCATGGCGAAATCAATTGAGTCAGACACGGAGACCGAACTTGAGTCAGAACCTGAGGATGACTCGGACTACGAAGCTACCTTCAAGTCAAGCTACGGATACGCATCCGGTTCAAAAGATACCCTTAAGGTGAGTCGAACCTTATTTAATACTTTACATAATACGGTTAGGTTTTTGTCTAGGAAGTTAGCTAAGTCCGAGTCCAAGGTCGAGACCCTGGTTGAGGAAGTTAAACTCCTCAAACATGAGGTCTCCCTAACCTCTTCGACTAGTTGAGTTCAAGAGAAGGACTCAACTCGGGTTGAAAAACTCGAAGTTGAGAACTCACTCTTGAAAAGTCAAGTCGAAGATCTTAGGAATACGTTGGAAAGGTTTACTTTGGGATCTAAAGGACTTGACCTCCTACTTGGATCGCAAAGGGCCGTGTACAACAAGGCCGGACTAGGGTTTAGCTCAAACACGACCAATAAGTCGTATATGTCAATCGTAAGTAGACATAAAAAATGTGTCCAAGCATGGGTCCCTAAGACCACTTTGATTTCAACTCTAGGATCCAACTCGTCTTTGGGTTCCCAAGGACCAAATCCACTATGTGGATAGACCGAACCGATTCAACGGTCTAGGGGGAGCCAGTACAAAACATGTTTGTGTTTTAACTTAGAAATTGCATGCTTAGATTTTTTTTTTTTTTCGTGAACTCACTTAGAACACGTAAATAACCAACTAAAAGCCTTCGAAAAGATTGAGCCTCGGGGAGCCTCTTTTCAAAAACATAACCAACTAAAAGCCTTCGAAAAGATTGAGCCTCGGGGAGCCTCTTTTCAAAAATAACCAGTTAGACTAGGAAATAATCTTGGGTGAGTCAAGTCATCATTTTCTTGAAAATGGCTTTGTCTAAGGAAGTGGTCGATGATCCAATAAAAGAAGGCCCCTGCCTCGCCACGACACGAAGCCATGATCTTGAAAAGGTAAAATTGACAAGCCTAGGGTTAAATCCAAATCTAACATAAAATTACTTGTACCTAAATCCACTTAATCAACTTAATTGGAAGTCATCTCAAAAACACATAAGTATAACATGCTTGATCATATAGACTCGGTGAGATGACCTAGGGTTAACAACTTACAACCAATTTTCTTAACAAAAATCTAACATCCAATCCAACCACCTTGTGTGTAGGATCAATGGATGTTGACGTGTTGCTCCCGACACATGACCGGGATCAACTCAAATTCGCAAGCTTGATTCAAAGCGACAGGATCGGTAGCCTTTGGAATAGCAGCAAGCTCAAAATCATCGGATCAGGTGATATCGAGGCTTAACACAATTTTGTTATTAAAATGTATTACTTGTAGAGAATTTTGAATATAACTTACTTAGTGTAAGCCAATTGTGTGATAATAACTATAAGGTTATATTTCTAGAAAATGAATCGTAATTAATACCAATGAAACCTCTAAAACAATTCTTAAAGGAACTAGAAATAACAACATTTATCGATCAACAACCAACTCCTCAACTAAGTGTCTTATGACACGGCAAGAGGAATCATGGTTGTGTATAAGCGACTCGGTCACTGCTTTTAAGACTCGTCCACAAGATGAGTCAGTGGCTTAGTCGAGAGGCTTACCCAACCTCAACAATTTGGTTAATAAAATCTGTAATGCTTGTCAACAAGGAAAACAACCTAGGACACAAAACAAGTTAACTAACCAGAGCAGACCTCAAGTGTACTTGAGCTCCTGCATATGGATCTATTCGATTCACATGGAGCCAAGTCACTCAATAGAAGTCAATATTGCTTAGTCATAATTGGCGACTACTCGAGTTTACAGGTTAGGTTCATCAAGCATAAAAGTGATACCCTAGATCAATTAATCAATCTATTCAAATTAATCAAGAATCAAAAAGACCTTAAGGTTAAAAGACTTAGAAGCGATCATGGTGGTGAATTCGAAAATCAAAGGTTCACCAACTTCTGTAACCTAAACGGATACCACCATGAATTCTCTTGCCCTAGGACCCTCAAAAATGGCCTAGTGGAGCGAAAAACCGAACTCTACAAGAAGCGCTAGGACCATGTTGAGCGAATCGACCTACAGATAGGTTTTGGCGGCGTTAGCGCGACTTGCTATGTCAAAATAGGATCCTTATGGTAAAGAGGCACCTTAAGACCTCGTACGAGATTTATCACGATAAAATACCTAACATCAAGTACTTTAGGGTATTTGGGTGTAAGGTACATATCCTAAACACTAAGGATTACCTAGGGAAATTTACATCCAAAACCACGACTGGAATCTTTCTAGGATACTCGGCTACAAGTAGAGCTTATAGAGTATATAACCACGACACCCTTAGAGTCGAGGAGACTATCAATGTAGTATTCGATGAAGGACATGAACCTACAAAACCCCAGAACCCCAATTAGCGAGCCGATTCATACTAGACCTTACTCTGATCCGGAGATCAGGTCTAGTGTTAATCCTAACCTAAGTCAACCTAGTCACTCTATTGATCAAGTGATAGATGACTCCAACCAAACTAGTGTTCAACCAAGTCACCCCATTGATCAAGCATTAGGTGACACAAACCCAACCCAATCTAGGACTCAGACTAACCACCCTATCGATCAAGTGATAGGAGATCCTAATCTAGGAGTTCAAACTAGAGCATCCTATAGAAACCTTAGTCAAATTTCCTTAATTTCAAAGATAGAACCCAAATCAATTGAACAAGCTCTTCTTGATCCCGATTGGATTATTGCAATGCAAGAAGAGCTAGCTCAATTTACTAGGAACGAAGTGTGGGAATTAGTACCACCACCTAAAGACAAAACGATAATTGGAACAAGGTGGGTGTTTCGAAATAAGCTTGATGATAAAGGTGAAGTAGTTAGAAACAAGGCTAGGTTAGTCGCCAAAGGTTTTAGCCAAGTCGAAGGCTTAGATTATGACGAAACCTATGCCCCAGTAGCTAGACTCGAATCCATTCGAATGTTGCTAGCTTATGCCGCACATCGAGAATTTAAGCTGTTTCAAATGGATGTTAAGTCGGCATTCCTAAATGGATACATTAAAGAAGAAGTTTATGTTAGCCAACCCCCCGGATTCGAAAATCTAGATAAACCCGACCATGTTCTAAAACTTAAGAAAGCTCTCTATGGACTTAAACAAGCTCCTCGAGCTTGGTACGAGAGACTTTCAATCCATCTTAAGTCAAAAGGGTTTAACCAAGGCTTAGTTGACCCAACTCTCTTTGTAAAAACCTTAGGTAAAGAAATATTCATAGCTCAAATTTACGTAGACGATATAATTTTTGGAACCTCTAACTCAGCCATACTAAACGAGTTCGTTTCGCTCATGGAAAGTGAGTTCGAAATGAACTTGGTACGCGAGTTAAGTTTCTTTTTAGGTCTACAAATTAAACAAACTAAGGATGGTATATACCTATATCAACAAAAATACACTAAGGAGTTAATTAAAAGATTTGGAATGCAAGACGCTAAGGTAATAAACACCCCAATGGCGATAAATGTTAACATAGGAGAAGACCTAGAAAGTAAGTCCATTGACTTAAAGTACTATAGGAGCGCAATAGGAAGTCTTCTATACTTAACTGCGAGTCGACCCCACATCCTATTCGCAGTAAGTATGTGCGCCAGGTTTCAAACCTGTGCTAAGGAGTCTCACCTAACCCTAGTTAAGCGTATCCTTAGATATCTAAAGGGTACACTTAATGTCGGTATTTGGTATCCTAGATCTACCGAGTTTGAACTAATCGGCTACTCCGATTCGGATTATGCTGGTAGTAAACTCGATAGAAAGAGCACGAGTGGTTGTTGTCAACTACTCGGCTCGAGTCTAGTGAGTTGGTGCAGTAGGAAGCAACATTGTGTTGCCTTATCTACCACCGAAGCCGAATACATCGCGATGGGTGAGTGTGTCACTCAACTTCTTTGGATGAAGCACACTCTCCGCGACTTTAAGTTAGACTTTACGAATACTAAACTTCACGTAGATAACATTAGTTCAATTAATCTTACCAAGAATCCAATATGTCACTCTAGGACCAAACATATAGAAGTCAAACACCATTTCATTCGAGAACATGTGGCCAACGGAGCCATACAACTCGAGTACGTCGAATCGAAATCTAACCTAGCAGACCTATTTACTAAACCCCTACCCGAAGCCAAATTTAGTCTATTAAGACGAAAATTGGGCATGTGCGTAATAGAATAAGAACTTGCAAACTATATTTTCTTACTACTATTTCTTATTTTTCATTTTGATGGAACTAGCATAGGACATACCTTAGATATCATGCACCTATAGATTTAAGGAGCGAGTACATCTCACAACACATAGGACTAATGTGTTTGTGTACTTAGCCACGTAGATGGGCGTGAGATGTTAGGACCCTACTCCAGGTTCCAAGATGTAGATCAAGTGCGTCAATATGAACCTCGGAGTATAAATATGCAACTAATATTAACCAACTCTAATCAGGACTTGTTGATAATATCATTTCAATCAAGTCAAACTAGAGTTGAACATTTAGATGAATTATTTTCACATACTATTTTCAAAATCATCATGCTTGGACTTAAGGTTTTCTTAAACCCCCCCCCCCCCCACTTTTTCCTGATTTATGTCAAAAGGGGGAGAAAGAGCCAAAGTTAGGGTTCAATTTCAAATTTTAACTTTGATTCTGGCCTAAGTTAAGGGGGAGTAAGGTTTAGGTTTCAACTCTTCGGAATTGAAAACTTTAAAGGCCTAAGTTAAGTAATGTCATTTACTTAACTCGTTATCTTTTGTGTTTGGAGTTAAGTAATGCCATTTACTTAACTCATTACCTTTTGTGTAAGTCTTTTTCAAGTACTCACCCTCGGTCAAGGGGGAGGTTTCCTCAAGGGGGAGTACTTGAAGAAAATGGGGAGCACTTGAAGAAAATCCTTACTACTCCAACTTAATCTTCGTTTGTTTCTAATGCACATTATTCTTTATGCTTGCTATTTACTTAACTTTGTATGTGGGTTTGCCATAAATCAAAAAGGGGGAGATTGTTGGTGCAGCAGGCACCTAAGTCGAACCTGAGTTTTGATTATAGCAAACGATACAAAGTTAAGCTCATGTCGTTATCTCATGAGCTGAATCAAGTGTGCAGAAGATTGCTATAGCTGGAGCTGAAGGCTAGCGACACCCGGAGGAAGCCGCGGTGGTCGGGCGACACTCGAGTGATTTCGGAGGGAGCCGATGGAATCGAGTGGAAGGCGGAAGCAAAGCAACACGTAAGTATCGAGGTAAGCTCGTGTGTGTGGCGTAAGTGAGGTCGTATCCTCTTTACGGGATGATCTTAGCGTAGATCCGACCCAAGACATCTCATAGGTGGTCTAGGTCGAGATCGGACGATCGACCGTCGGAATTATGTTTTGTTGAGCTAACTTTGACTTACAGCAAGCATCGATCATTGCCCGGCTTGGAGGACTCATTGCCGTCGTGTATCGATCATTGCAGAAGGTCATCAATCGTGATCGCCATCGATCGGTGATGATGGCCATCGATCGGATGGTCAATGATCAGATTCGAGGAGTCAAGGCTTATCACTCCACCTCAAAGCGGTTTGGTGTCCATTTGTGATTGGTTGAAGACCCACTCGAAAAGGGGCTCAAAGGCTATAAAAGGAGGGCCAAACCTAGGGTTTTGACAACAATTCTAAGCCTCCAAAAGTCTCAGATAGTAATACTTCGTTCAGTTACGTATTGCTTTCACAAACCTTCGACTTGCTCTGCTCTTGTATTCTTGTACGTTGGTATTAGTTTTTCTTGTCATTTACATTTCCGGAGCTTTTATCGTATACGAGGAGAGGGGGAGTGTCCCTCTACCTCAAGTTTTTGTGGTTCCTTCTTGTATCGATTAACTCCTACCTCTAACGAGGAGGAGTTCCTTTAGTGCTTTTTCCCTCCGTACGTGGTCAAGGACCACTAGGGCCTTGGAGTAGTAGCCTTCAGCTACGAACCAAGTAAAACCCTTGTGTCGATTGTTTTTTTTATTTTTACATTTCCGCTGCAATTAACTAATTATCTCTCGAGTTTTAATGAAAGAAAAAGAAAAGGTTTTTCGCTATTCACCCCCCCCCCTTTAGCGAACCGCATCGATCCAACAGTTACATATCGGTGTTTGTATTGTTTGTTTATCTTTTGCTTTGTCTTTATTTATATTTGCATATTTCGTTTGCACTAACATTTTGTAGATGAGCAAAATCCGACATACATCGATTGAGGGCTATTCACCCCCTCTAGTCGGCCGTTTCGATCCCCAACATCATATACATACAAGAAAATTATCCTAGCATGCATCATATACATACAAGCATTATTCTACTAGCATGTACCACATACAAACAAGCAAAATCAAATATATATATATATATATCAACATATATATATATATATATATATATATATATATATATATATATATATATATATATATATCAACATATATACATATACATTTAACTGTGATGTAGTCATGGCCCTACTACGATCTTCTCAAGCCAATGAGAAGATCGGACGGTCAACCTAAGGCTAGCTGCTTCTCCAAGCGCTTCCTTTGACCACCATGTGTCGTCGGCACCCTTCTCGTAACTTCGTCTACAAGCGGACTTTCCACCACTCAATTTTGTACATTACAAATATGAAACTCAAGTTACATTCGAGTCTAAAACTATTTACAACTAGATTTTCAAAAGAATAGGTACGACGCGCAGGTCGCATACACTATACAACACGCACAACCACAAAAATGGCACGCAGGTCGTATTATGAATTACAACACACATAATCCAATCAAATTGGGGTCATTGGGCCATGACAATCACAGAATTATACATAATTCTAAATTATGTATTTTTACAGAAAATTTATATAATTTTTCTTAATTTGTTTTTTCAAATTTATGAGTCACCTCTCCGTAACGATCCCGCTAAGTGGTTTCCGGGCGCGATCGCGGGACAAGACCCCTATCGGGGATAGAAGCAGCGCCCATACTCACAAAATTAACTTCGCGAGTGTCCCTATTATGATCCTACAGCGACTTAAGTCACTGTCCCAAAAACCTAAAGCGAGAACTCGCGGTTTCGGAGAGTTTTTCTCGACAGTTGAAGCCTACAAGTGTCCCAACACTCGTTGCTTCGACTCTTCGAGAAAAATACCCAAATATTCTATAAAATTAGGAAATTTACAGAAACATAAAAATCTATAATTTTTATATCTAATATAAAAATTACAAAAATGAAACACATACATGCTTCGTACGTGGCTCTGATACCACTGTTGGGTTTTTCCGAGCCGCAAAATCCGCTTTTTGCGTTGCGGAAACCTCGGAAGCTCCGGCCACGGATCCGTGCGAAGATTTATTAAAACTAAAATATGTATGTGCTTATATAAAACCCTAGATCTACCTTAGATCTATATGATAAGGACGTTACCCTCGATGCGACGCCCTTCGCAAATCCCACTCGTCCAAAAGGTTCACCGGAACTCAAGAGCATCAAGTGCACACTCCTCTATTGGTATCCACACAAGCAAAAGGTGGAAAAAAGCAATCTTGAGTGTGCTAGCACTCCTTAGATGCTCGGCAAGATGATGAAGGAGAGAGGGAGAGCTTGAGGGAAGTTGATCCAAGGAAGAAGATGAAGTTGTGTGTAACTCACCAAATGAATTCAACCATCAAAACTCCTAAAGTAGCCGGCCACTTCAAGGCTTGGGAGGTTACATGCATGCATGTAACTCCCATGGCTCTTGGTCTCCCTCATGAGGTGGCACCACATGATAAGTCAATGATGATGTGGAGCATCATCATTGCCCGGCCATGCCAAGTCATCATGATGACATGGCATTTGGTCAAGTCAAACTTGACCTTTCATCTTCCCTCTCAAATCAAGTCAAACTTGACCTCTAATCTCCCATGGTTGATCAAATCTAACCACTTGACTCAAGTCAATTTAATTTAATGAATCTCTATTCATTAATTTAAATTGATTTGATGAATCAAATCTAAATTAGACTCATTCAACACTTGAATCAACTTGAGTCTAACTCAATTAGTCTAATTTGGATTACTCTTAATCCAATTTGGTTCATCCCATTAACCTAATCCTCATGGTTCATCATATGAACCTAATCTCCATCTAATTGCCCTTATGTGTGTGACCCTATAGGTTCTTGTAACGTTGGCAATGTCCCTAAACCGATTTAGGAACATAAGCAATGAGCGGTATCTAGCAACACATCATTGCTACCCGAGTTACAAGAATGTTGAGCTCCAACATCACCTTTGTGACTACTAATTGTGACTCTCACAATATGTGACAATGTCCCTCTATCCTTGACATCTAGATTGACCAATTGAGGTATAGACCGTGTCAACCTCGGTACAATCTATATCTCGAACTTCAAGTAGACTCACTCTAATCAAATGAGCTCAATATCTCATATTGACTCATTTGGGCATGGCCATGCACTTCGTGGTCTCACTCTATCAAGAATATCGATGTCACCCCCATCATATAGGAGGGATAGATCCCATCTACATCACTCACATCCCTCCGCATAATTTGTTACATACCCAGTAATTGCCTTTATAGTCCACCCATTTACGGGTGACGTTTGACGAAGCAAAAATATGCAACTCCTTATGTAGGGAACCATGGTGACTTCAGGTCTAAGGACTAATAATCATACTAATAGCCACATGAGAAAGTATATGACACTCATATAATGATCCATGATACTTTCTCATGGCGGATCATTCAGTATACATTCTCCAATGCATACCCATCTGTCAACTTGATATCTCATATCCATGACTTGTGAGATCAAGTCATCGTGTTGACCTACATGCTAGTCTCTACGCATTAACATTGTCCCTGAATGTTATTACTCGACTAGGAATGATTAAGAATAGTGTTCTCTATATCATCTCATTATCGATTCAACCAATCGATTGATATAGATAAGAACCTACTACTCAAGGACATTATTATATTTAGTTATTTGGCACCAATACAAGTAAATATAATAACCATGCCTTTATAAATAGGAATATGATACAATAAAGTCCATACAATAATCATCACATGATTGGCTCCAGGGCTTTCACTAACAATCTCCCACTAGCACTAGTGCTAATCACCATAGTATCTAATTCTCAATGACCTAGTGTGACCATCATGCTTTTCCTATGCCAAAGCCTTGGTCAAGGGATATGCGATGATAGCCTCTGTGGGTACTCTACAAATCTTCACATATCCTCTATCGATAATCTCTCGAATGAGATGGAAGCACCGATATATTCGGCCTCTGTTGTAGAATCAGCAACTGTCATGCTTGGAACTCTTTCAGCTCACAGCACCACCATTCAAGCAAAACACGAACCCTGACTGCCATCTATAATCATCCTGGTCTGTTTGGAAGCTTGCATCGCTGTAACCCTTTACAGTTACCTCCTCATTGCCTCCAAATATCAAGAAATATTCTTTAGTCCTTCTCAAGTACTTAAGAATATTTTTGACTGCTATCCAGTGACGCTCACCTGGATTTGACTGGTACCTACTCGTCATGCTCAAAGCATACGAGACGTCAGGACGAGTACATAGCATGACGTACATGATAGATCCTATAGCAGATTCATAAGGGATCTTATCTATGCGGTCTCTCTCCTCTCTAGAAGAGGGACTTTGAGTCTTCGAAAGACTCACACCATGTGACATCGATAGAAGTCCCTTCTTGGAACTCTGTATGAAAAACCGTAGTAATACCGTGTCAATGTATGTACTCTGACTTAGGCCAAGCAATCTCTTAGATCTATCTCTATAGATCTTGATGCCTAGAATACAGGTTGCTTCACCTAAGTCCTTAATTGAGAAGCACGTCCCTAGCCAAGTCTTCACAGACTGTAGCGAAGGGATGTCATTCCCAATGAGTAGTATGTCATTCACATACAATACAAGGAAGACAACTATATTCCCATTAACCCTTTTGTAGACACAGGGTTCATCTTCATTCTTGATGAAACCAAACTGTTTGATCGCATCATCGAATCAAAGATTCCAGCTCCGAGAGGCTTGCTTTAGCCCATAAATGGACCTTTTCAGCTTGCATACTTTCCCAGTATGTTATAGATCTTCAAAACCCTCAGGTTGTGTCATGTACACATCCTCGAGTAAGTTTCCATTCAGAAATGCGATTTTAACATCCATCTGCCAGATCTCATAATCATGGTATGCTGTAATAGCAAGCAAGATCCGAATGGACTTAAACATCGCCACTGGAGAAAAGGTTTCATCATAGTCAATACCATGAATCTGCTTGAAACCTTTAGCCACCAATCGACCCTTATAGGTATGTATAAGTCCATCCATGTCGGCCTTTTCTCCTAAAGACCCACTTACACCCAATGGGTTTCAATTCTTCAGTGGATCAACCAAAGTCCATACTTGGTTGGTGTACATGGATTCCATCTTGATCTCATGGCCTCTAGCCATTTCTCAACTGGCTCATCACCTCCGATAGGAGGTAGGCTCATTCTCAATGAGCATAACGCCATCATGGTCGACAAGAGAAATGAGGACGCATCTCTCATCGAATCGCACCGAAGAGGTAGGTCTACTCGAATGTGGTTGTTCCACAACTCCTTGTGCAACAACCTCATCACCCACAACAGTTTGTGGTTCATGTTCAACCTCCATCAAGGCCTCAGTGCTATGGTCCTTATCTTGAATTTCTTCAAGATCGAACGTACTCCCACTAGTTTTTCTAGAAACAAAATCCCTTTCTAGAAAAACCCCAGTCTTTGCCACAAACACTTTGTGCTGACTGGGAATGTAGAAGTAATATCCCTTTGTATCCTTGGGATATCCAACAAAATAGCACCTATCGGATTTGGGTCCCAATTTTTCTGAGACTTGACGTCGAACATAAGCCTCACAACCCCAAATCCTCATGAAAGACATCTTGGGATTTTTCCCTGTCCATATCGTATATGGTGTCTTTATGACAACCTTGGATGGTACACGGTTAAGGGTAAAGGCTGCTGTGTCTAGAGCATATCCCCAAAAGGATATAGGAAGATCTGTGTGACTCATCATAGATCATACCATATCTAATAGGGTACGATTCCTCCTTTCGGATATACCATTCCACTGTGGTGTTCCAGGAGGAGTGAGTTGGGATAGAATCCCACACTCAGCTAGATAGTCACGAAACTCATGGCTAAGATATTCACCACCTCGATCTGATCGAAGTATCTTAATATTCTTACCAAGCTGGTTTTGTACTTTATTCTTGAATTCTTTGAACTTTTCAAAGGATTCTGATTTATGTGTCATAAGATACACATAACCATATCTACTAAAGTCATCAGTAAATGTAATGAAGTACCTATAACCACCTCTAGCAGCAACATTGAAAGGACCACATACATCACTATGTATAAGTCCTAACAAATCTGTTGCTCTTTCGTTGTGTCCACTAAAGGGAGTCTTGGTCATCTTGCCTAAAAGGCAAGACTCACATGTCTCATATGATTCAAAATCAAATGAGTAAAGAAATTCATCCTTATGGGAGCCTAGATGTTTAATTTCATTTATGTGACCTAAGCGACAATGCCATAGATAGGTTTGGTTCAACTCATTTGACTTGAACCTTTTGGCACTTATGTTAGAGATAGGGCTCTCTAAGTCTAGAAAGTAGAGTCCGTTCATTAGAGGTGCACTACAATAGAACATATCATTTAAATAAACTGAACAACATTTGTTCTTTATTATAAATATAAATCCTTTCTTGTCCAAACAAGAAACTAAAATTATGTTCTTAGTCAAAGCAGGCACATAACAATATTCATCTAATTTTAGTACAAGCCCAGAGGGCAGAGATAGATCATAAGTTCCTACAGCAACAGCAGCAACCCTTGCTCCATTGCCTACTCGTAGGTCCACCTCGCACTTTGTCAATGCCCTGCTATTTCTCAGCGCCTGCACATTGGTACAAATGTGAGATGCACATCCGATATCTAATAACCATGATGAAGAAATAGATAGATTGACTTCTATAACATTTATACCTGAAGTAGAAGTCTCACTTCTTTTCTTCTTAAGATCTTCCAGGTAAACTTTGCAGTTACGCTTCCAGTGTCCAGCTTCCTTGCAGTGGAAGCAAGCCCCTTCCTTGGCTACCCCTCCTTTGGGTTTAAGTTCTTTGCCTTTTCCCTTGGCTTGGGACTTTCCCTTACCTTTAGGCTTGCCCTTGCCTTTCTTTTTGTGCACCATCAAAATGGTGTTAGATTTTCCCTTCTTAAGGTTAAGCTCAGCAGTTCTCAACATGCTGAGCATCTCAGGCAGTGGCTTATCAATTTCATTCATGTTGTAATTCATTACAAATTGATTGTAGGCTTGTGGAAAAGATTGCAAGATCAGGTCAGTGGCCATCTCTTGGCCAAGTGGGAATCCCAGCCTTTGTAGGTTTTCTACGTACCCAATCATCTTGAGTACATATGGACCTACAGGAGTCTCATCTTGCATTTTGGACCCAAACAATGCCTTAGAGACTTCATATCTCTCATGCCTTGCTTGTCCTTGATATAGTTGACGAAGATGTCCAACCATATCATAAGCATTCATAAACTCGTGTTGCTTCTAAAGCTCAGAGTTCATGGTTGCGAGCATTAGACATGACACATCTAATGCATCATCTTGATGCTTCTTGTAAGCATCTTTGTCAGCTCATGAGGCAGTGGCAGGAGGTGCCTCCGGAATGGGCTGCTCCAGGACGTACAACTTCCTTTTTTGGGTGAGAACAATTCTCAGGTTCCTGTACCAGTCCAGGAAATTTGCTCTATTGAGCTTGTCCTTCTCAAGGATAGAATGCAGAGAGAGAGTGTTTGTGTTTGTCGACATAGTTATTTATAACATACAATGCAGAGAATTAATGTCATATTCCTTTTATCATTTAATTAGGCCTTTAATCAAATGATACTCCCACTGAATTATAGGAATTTTGTAGAATCAAGTTATGGATGTGGTCAAACCACATTACTAGATTCATACAAACTAGCTATAATTCTTGCGGGACAAGATCCACATCATACTAAGCCTTGAGTTAGCTTTGGCTAAATCGCCCAAGACTTAGTATGATCGGTGGGTAACACATTACCGATTACATCTCTATGCAACTCTTGTTTATAGGATCAAGACCCACATTTACAAAAGACCTTGAGTTAGCTTTGGCTAAATCGCCCAAGATTTAGTGTAAATGCGATCTTATCCTATCTTTCCAACGGTTGGAATATGCCTATAGTTCTACTCGATCCAATTGAGTTAACTAGTTTTGCTCAATCTAATTGAGCTTACTCTAACCCAAGCGTGATAAGCGGGACCAAGATTGTCCCTCCGCGCCTTACCAAGATAATATGCATTGCTCTGCTTTGGCAGATTCAACAACAACAAATGATCGAGGTAGTGATGGGTATCAAGGCTCGGTAGGCATTTTCGAGTTGATTCGATTATGATCTAATCTAATCGTAATGTGTATCATATACGCATTGAGGCCTTTATTATCCTATATTAGCATGCATCACATACATACATACATTATTCTAGCATGCATCATATACATACAAGAAAATTATCCTAGCATGCATCATATACATACAAGCATTATTCTACTAGCATGCATCACATACATACAAGCAAAATCAAATATATATATATATATATACACATTTAACTGTGATGTAGTCATGGCCCTACTACGATCTTCTCAAGCCAATGAGAAGATCGGACGGTCAACCTAAGGCTAGCGACTTCTCCAACCGCTTCCTTTGACCGTCATGTGTCATCGGCACCCTTCTCGTAACTTCGTATACAAGTGGACTTTCCACTGCTCTATTTTGTACATTACAAATATGAAACTCGAGTTACATTCGAGTTTAAAACTATTTACAACTAGAATTTCAAAAGAAGAGGTACGACGCGCAGGTCGCATACACTATACAACACGCACAACCATAAAAACGGCACGCAGGTCGTATTATGAATTACAACACACATATTCCAATCAAATTGGGGTCATTGGGTCATTACAATCACAGAATTATACATAATTCTAAATTATGTATTTTTACAGAAAATTTCTATAATTTTTCCTAATTTTTTTTTTTCAAATTTATGAGTTGCCTCTCCGTAACGGTCCCGCTAAGCGGTTTCCGGGCGCGATCGCGGGACAAGGCCCCTTTCGGGGATAGGGGCAGCGCCCATACTCACAAAATTAACTTCGCGAGTGTCCCTATTACGATCCTACAGTGACTTAAGTCGCTGTCCCAAAAACCTAAAGCGAGAACTCACCGTTTCGGAGAGTTTTTCTCGACGGTTGAAGCCTACAAGTGTCCCAACACTCGTTGCTTCAACTCTTCGAGAAAAATACCCAAAAATTCTATAAAATTAGGAAATTTACAGAAACATAAAAATCTATAATTTTTATATCTAATATAAAAATTACAAAAATGAAACACATATATGCTTCACACGTGGCTCTGATACCACTGTTGGGTTTTTCCGATCCGCAAAAACCGCTTTTTACATTGCGGAAACCTCGGAAGCTCCGGCCACGGATCCATGCGAAGATGTATTAAAACTAAAACATGTATGTGCTTATATAAAACCCTAGATCTACCTTAGATCTATATGATAAGGATATTACCCTCGATGTGACGCCCTTCGCAAATCCCGCTCGTCCAAAAGGTTCGCCGGAACTCAAGAGCGTCAAATGCACACTCCTCTATTGGTATCAACACAAGAAAAAGGTGGAGAAAAGCAATCTTGAGTGTGCTAGCACTCCTTATATGCTCGGCAAGATGAGGAAGGAGAGAGGGAGAGCTTGAGGGAAGTTGATCCAAGGAAGAAGATGAAGTTGTGTGTAACTCACCAAATGAATTCAACCTTCAAAACTCCTAAAGTGGCCGACCACTTCAAGGCTTGGGAGGTTACATGCATGCATGTAACTCCCATGGCTCTTGGTCTCCCTCATGAGGTGGCACCACATGATAAGTCAATGATGATGTGGAGCATCATCATTGGCCGTCCATGCCAAGTCATCATCATGACATGACATTTGGTCAAGTCAAACTTGACCTTTCATCTTCCCTCTCAAGTCAAGTCGAACTTGACCTCTAATCTCCCATGGTTGATCAAATCTAACCATTTGACTCAAGTCAATTTAATTTAATGAATCAAATCTAAATTAGACTCATTCAACACTTGAATCAACTTGAGTCTAACTCAATTAGTCTAATTTGGATTACTCTTAATCCAATTTGGTTCATCCCATGAACCTAATCCTCATGGTTCATCATATGAACCTAATCTCCATCTAATTGCCCTTATGTGTGTGACCCTATAGGTTCTTGTAACGTTGGCAATGTCCCTAAACCGATTTAGGAACATAAGCAATGAGCGGTATCTAGCAACACATCATTGCTACCAAAGTTACAAGAATGTTAAGCTCCAACATCACCTTTGTGACTACTAATTGTGACTCTCACAATATGTGATAATGTCCCTCTATCCTTGACATCTAGATTGACCAATTGAGGTATAGACCGTGTCAACCTCAGTACAATCTATATCTTGAACTCCAAGTAGACTCACTCTAATCAAATGAGCTCAATATATCATATTGACTCATTTGGGCATGGCCATGCACTTCGTGGTCTCACTCTATCAAGAATATCGATGTCATCCCCGTCATATAGGAGGGATAGATCTCATCTACATCACTCACATCCCTCCGCATAATTTGTTACATACCCAGTAATCGCCTTTATAGTCCACCCATTTACGGGTGACGTTTGACGAAGCCAAAGTATGCAACTCCTTATGTAGGGAACCATGGTGACTTCAGGTCTAAGGACTAATAGTCAAACTAATAGCCACATGAGAAAGTATATGGCATTCATATAACGATCTATGATACTTTCTCATGGCGGGTCATTCAGTATACATTCTCCAATGCATACCCATGTGTCTACTTGATATCTCATATCCATGACTTGTGAGATCAAGTCATCTTGTTGACCTACATGCTAGTCTCTACGCATTAACATTGTCCCTGAATGTTAATACTCAACTAGGAATGATTAAGAATAGTGTTCTCTATATCATCTCATTATCGATTCAACCAATCGATTGATATATATAAGAACCTACTACTCAAGGACATTATTATATTTAGTTATTTGGCACCAATACAAGTAAATATAATAACCATGCATTTATAAATAGGAATATGATACAATAAAGTCCATACAACAATCATCACATGATTGGCTCTAGGGCTTTCACTAACAGATTTCAATATTCAGCCTTTGTGCTAAATTGGCACACACATATAATTGTCATGTAGGAGGCACAAAACCCAGATTGGTCACTATCTAAACCTTTCATATTCCTTCCTCTGCTTTACCATGCCAAGAATTCTGAATTTCAACTTCGATAGGTCCATCAATGGATTTTTACCAAAACCCATTGAAGACTCTATCCACCTCCTATTCAACTCAATCCAAGTCCGTTAGTTTTCTAAACTCACCCTAGGTCCAACCCTGCCCTAAGATCACAACCTCAAGGCTCACATAGCCTTGCATAACCTGATTTCAAAATTCAGCCTCTGTGCTAATTAGCACGCATACATAATTGTCATGTAGGAGGCACAAACCTAGTTTGGTTGCCATCTAAACCTTCCATATTCCTTCCTCTATCGCTCCATGTCAAAAATTATGAATTTGAACTCCACATTAAAATTAACACTGAATTCAAATCACCATATGGTATTGATTTTGCAAGACCATCACCACCGTGGTGTTGGTCTTGCAAGACTAGAACCATCGTGGTGCTGGTGCAAGACCAGCACCAGCACCACTATGGTGCTGGTCTTGCAAGACCAACACCACTGTAGTGTTGGTCTTGCAAATCTAGGACCACCATGGTGTTGGATTTACAAGATCAGCACCACCATGTTGCTAGATTTGCAAGACCAACACCATCGTGGTGATGGTTTTGCAAGACCTACACCACCATGCTGGTGTGGAACTTAGTTTGGTTGCCACATAAACCTTTTATATTCTTTCCTCTACTGCACCATGTCAAGGATTCTGAATTTCAACTCTGACAGGTCCATCAATGGATTTCTGTCAAAATCCATTGATGATTCTATTCACCTCATATTCAATCCAATCCAATCCAAGTCCGTTAGTTTTCCGAACTTACCCTAGGTCCAAACTTGCCCAAAGATCTCAACCTCAAGGCTCACATAACTTCCACATCCTAATTTTAAAATTCATCCTCTCTTCCAATTGGCACACACACATAATTACCATGTAGGAGGCACATAACCCAGTTTTGTAGCCACCTTAACCTTATATATTCCTTCCTCTGTCGCTCCATGTCAAGGATTCTAAAATTCAACTTCGTAGGTTCATCAATGGATTTCTGCCAAAATCCATTGATGGTCATATCCACCTCCTATTCAACTCAATCTAAGACCATTAGTTACTGAACTCCCCCTGGGTCCAACCCTGCCCTAAGATCACAACCTCAAGGCTCGCATAGCTTTGCACAGCCTGATTTCAAAATTCAACCTCTATGCCAATTGGCATGCACACATAATAGCCAAGTAGGAGGTACAGAACTCAGTTTGGTCGCCACCTAAACCTTCCATATTCCTTCCTCTGCCTCATCATGCCAAGGATTCTGATTTTCAACTCTGACACGATGTTATTAATGATTTCGAGTTGATATTTTTGGGCACATATAAACTTTGAGGTGCTTATAAAAACCTATAGCACTTGGAATGAGTCCAATCGAAGCTCTCTAAATCCACTAATAGATTTTTATTGAACCCCATCAATGAGCCTAAGGGATTTAGAATTTTAAAAAATTAACATGAAATGAAAGAGGATAGTGCAATGAAGATGTTTATGGTGTTTATGCCTAATTTTGACATCCCTACGATAAGTTATACGTATGTGCCAATTGTATTAAAATTATAAACTTTGAAAACCTTATTATAACTACTATTAATGATTTTGAACTAATATTTTTTAGCACATATGAACTCTGGGACACTTCAGAAACATGTAGAACTTGGAATGAGCTCAATCGGAGCTCTTTAGATCCATCAATAAGTTTTGATTGAAACCCATCAATGAGCCTAGGGGATTTATATTTTGAAAAATTGACATGAAATCAAAGAGGGTAGTGCAATGAAGGTGTTTATAGTGTTTATGTCTAGTTTTGACATCCCTACGTTAAGTTGTGTATGTGTCAATTATCTTAAAGTAATAAACTTTGAAAACCTTCTTATCAGTACTGGTAATGATTTTAAACTAATATTTTTTAGCACATATAAACTCTGGGGCACTTTAAAAACTTGTAGCACTGGAATGAGTCCAATTGGAGCTCTCTAGGTCCATCAATGTGTTTTCATAAAAATCCATTGATAGACTTAAAGAGCTCCGATTAGACTCATTCAAAGTGCTATAGGTTTCTGAAGTGCCTTAAAATTTATATGTACCCAAAAATGTCAGCTTAAAATCATTAACGATATTGTCATATTGATCTTGCACCAACACTATCCATGGTGTTGGTCTTGCAAGACCTGTGCCACCATGGTGCTGGTCTTACAAGACTAGAACCTCAAGATTCTGATCTTGCACCCACCACCACCATGGTGCTAGTCTTACAAGACCAACACCACCATGGTACTGGTCTTGCAAATCCAGCACCACCATGGTGTTGTATTTACAAATTCCAATATATGGTACTGGTCTTGCAAGACCAACACCACTATGATGCTGATATTCAAAAACTAACACCATGGTGGTGTTGGATTTGCAAAACCAGAAACATGGTGGTTCTAGCCTTGCAAGACCAGCACTATGGTGCTCGTGGGTGCAAGATCAGTATCTTGAGGTGCTGGTCTTGCAAGACCAACACCATGGATAGTGCTGGTGCAAAATCAACACTATAATATTGTTAATAATTTTGAGCTAACATTTTTGGATACATATAAACTTTGGGGCACTTCATAAAGTTGTAACACTTGGAATGAGTTAAATCGGAGCTCTCTAGGTCCATCAATGAGTTTTGATCAAAATTCATTGATGAGCCTAGGAAACATGAATTTTTGAAATATTGACATATAATCAAAGAGGATAGTGCAATGAAGATGTTTATGATGTTTATGTCTAGTTTTGACATACATACGATAAGTTATGCGTATGCTCTAATTGTATTAAAGCAATAAACTTTGAAAACATTCTTATCAGTACTGTTAATAATTTTGAACTAATATTTTTTGGCACATATAAACTCTGGGGCACTTTAAAAACCTGTAGCACTTGAAATGAGCTCAATCGGAGCTCTCTAGGTCCATCAATGTGTTTTGATAAAAATTCATTGATGGACTTAGAGAGTTCCGATTTGACACATTCAAAATGCTATAGATTTTTAAAGTGTCCTAAAGTTTATATGTATCCAAAAATATCAGCTCAACATAATTAACAATATTGTCGTGTTGATTTTACACAAGCACTATCCATAGTGCTGGTCTTACAAGACCAGCACCTCAAGATATTGATCTTGCACCCACCAACACCATTGGTATATTCCTAAATATAGACAGTGATTGTCTCATTTTTTGCAATATGGTTGTCTATATTAATGTTAACTAAGATAACTAAGACTTCTACATTGGTATATTAGATTTAATTTTGCAAATGTATTGAAATAAGAATTGTGACATGTCTTCTTGGTTTTATAAATTAAATATTTAGACTGGATTTTGGGGAAATTGCTGAAACATCTACCCCAAACCTTTAACCTAAGTCTATGGGAAGGATTAATTATATTAGCAATTAACTTCTGCTTTTGGTTTAGGATTGCAGTATAATATTGGAAATGCGTTATTAAAGCCCGACTCTAAAATTTAAAATCATTACTGTACACCCGACCCATACATTTTACAAGACTCTCTCTTTCACAGGTGACGACCACACTTAGCTCCTGACTATCTGACCTTTCTCTCAAGCTCTCCGTTTGGTGATAGTTCTGATGATTCATGATGGTGTTCACTTTTCCGGCCTACCAAGATCTCCCTTCCCCTTCTTGTGGATCGTCGGATCTGTCACCAAAGAGGGTTAAAAATGAGAGAAAGAGATATCTTCTTCTTGAATCACCTCGGATCTTGGGAGTAAGGTTAGATTTGCTACTCTGAGAAGAAATGTGAGAAATAGGTCGGCTTATCGATGCGGCCACTCCGACGCTCAAGTCAGTAAAAGTATGGAGAAAATAACAATGTAGAAGGAATGGAGAAGAAGATCTTTGAGGTACCAAATAACGAAGAAACAACCATCCTCTCCTTCCTTCCACCTCTGCCCCTTTTATAGATGGTTCGCCCTGCCTTCCCCTTGGGGTGAATTTACTTTAATGCCCTTTGCCAAGCTGTCCCATGTAACTATTTTTCCTGCTTTAATTCAAAATATCTCCTTCAAATGCCTTATACATTGTATGCTTTCCTGTCATGTATTAATTAAACAAAATATAGAAACAAATGATTAAATATATTAAACTAATCATCTTCAACCTCCTCCTACCACTCCCCATACTTCGGCAAACCCTTTTCTCCTTATTTTGTCATCTTCAAAAAGAAATCCTGAAACTCATAAGTGGCTTGGGAAATGAACATACCGCTCGGGTAATACTCACACTGCACGAGAAATAAACATACTACTCAAGAAATAAACACACTGCTCGGGGAATAAACATACTGTTCGAGAAACATACTAACCACTCTGCTAGCACCATACTTATTCATTGAACAATACTGCCCTGCTCACTCTATTATGCTCAGGAATTATACATATTGCTCAGAAAATAAACATACTTCTCGGGAAATAAACATACTGCTCGAGAAATGAACACACTGCTCAGAGAATAAACATACTGCTCGAGAAACTAACCGCTCTGCTAGCACCATACTTATTCATTGAACAACATTGCCCTGCTCACTCTTACAGTGATCGAGAAATAAATATACTGCTCGAGAAAAGTACTTACTGCCCGAAAAATGAACACACTGCTCGAAAAACACACTAACTACTCTATTAGCACTATACTTATTCATTGAACAATGTTGCCTTGCTCACTCTTACTGTGATCGAGAACTATACATACTGCTCGAGAAATACACTAACTGCTCGAGATTTCACATAGACTGCTCGGGAAAAGCTTAATCTTGATCAGAAAAAACCCCGACCCCATCAATTCGATTTCCTGGCGATTGTAAGTCTTGAATATTACCTAGCTTCATTGGTCCAACTAATATTGTGTCCAACCTGGTCAATGGCAGTAGAACATGAAATAGTTTAGGGCTTGGTGATTGTCACTGAGCAGTTCATCACCATATTATAGGGTTAGGGTTTAGGGTTTTATTCATCGAGTGACACCAACATGTTCTTGATGCATATTAGATATGTTTGGATGAAAATCAGTGTTGGTTATGGTATTACTAGATCAGGACCAGTTGTCCTGTTTTATTGTTTTCATCAATTATGTATACAAAATACATAATATTTGATCGGATATGATTTTTTCACTTGCACATGACTTCAACTGCATCATCATCAAGCAACAATGGTTGTCAGACCTGTCGTTTGATGAGAGGATGAATGAAGAGAATTAATTAGAAAAGTAACACGTCTCAATTTAGAAAATTTATTGAAAATGTGTCACCTACTCTTGAACAAAAAAACTTGATTCGAAGCACCCCATTTGGATGGGTGTTGGACATCCCGGAGAATCTAAATATGAGAGGACATCAGATATGATCACCTTTTTCATGTTTATTATCTGTTTGACCTTCTTTAAAACATACAAAAATTTTCCAAACAACTTCCTTTGTGATCTTATTTTTTTTTTTTGCTATTGTCTATCCTTGCACTAAATCCTGATTCTCATGCATATTGATTACAGAACGAAAATGCCTCCTCTAGTGATGAGAATACCATACCAATTTTTGGCTTTTGATCATCTACAAGTTCAGAAATGTATAGCTTATCACCATCTTCATTTTGTTCCATTGTCAGCGAGTAATAACGGTTTCCTATAAAAGATTAGAACTTAAAATTAAAAGATTTACTATTCTTTAATATAAATAAATGCAATGAATCATTTTTTTTATTTAATCCGTTAAAGAAATGCTATAAATCTTATATTTCTTATCAATACAACAAATCATAGACGATAAAAAGATGCTCTAGGTCTTCCAATTTTTTTTTATGGTTTGGCAATGCATTTTAAGTTAGAAATTCATATATCTACCTAAGAGTGCATGATTTCTCATGTGATTTTAAAAATTGAGATTATCAAGCTTAAGCATCAAGCATGAAGTCATGTGAAGTTATAAACTCACGAATCCCGTGCGGCTAGGGGGATGTCACCTTGCGACATTATTGATGTTGTAAGACAGTGAGGGGATGGAGGCCTTAGGCTAAGCTGACGTGGCGAGGGGGATGGATGCCTGCTGCGAGACCGATGTGGCGAGGAGCTACAAGATCGATGAGGAGAGGGGAGAGGGGCGGACTGCAGGGCATCGATGCTCGAGGGTGAGGATGAGGTGTTTGCGGTGGCGAGGGCAGCGGTGACAGTTGTGGATCGTGATGGCAGGAGTGATGGTGTCGTAGCGAGGGGAGGCGAGGATCACGACGGAGTAGAAAACCTAGCATCGGGAAGGAAATCACATGAAAGAGGGAAGGCTCGGATTGCAGCGGCAAAGCAGAAAAAGTGGAGGAAATTGAAATTGAGAAACGAAGGGAAAGAAATTTGCGAGGCGAGGCATGGTGTGGGCGAGACGAGGTGGTACCGCCACGTCGACAGGCGCACACAAGCGCGCATAAAGCATCGCCCAGGATATCACTATTATATATATATGAATGATCCCCTACATAACTTATATGTGAACACCTTTATTATCCACTGTCCGATTGGATGAGTATTATAGTCCAATTCTTGAACCCTAGGAGATCGGACGATAAATAATGGAAGTACTATATATATATATATATATATATATATATATATTGATCGAATATATTTTAATAATAATTTTATTATAATAAATATTTGGTTTAAAGAAAAGAGTTATATAAAATAAATAAATCCACATAAATTAAATTATAAAACTTGAGTTTAAATATAATTTAAATGTAAGACAATTTAAATTAAAATAAATCGATCGAATTAATGAATTAAAAAATAATATAAATAAATCACCTATTAAAGAATTAAAAATTGAATAATTTAAATTTCAATTCTAAACTGTTCAAATTGAAATCGAACGGTAAAAAAATCAAACCATCGGTAAGCAATTCAATTTCAATTTCGATAGATAATGAATTTGAATCACCGATTCTAGAACCAGAATCGAACTGTGAGAAATCAAAATCGTTGATGAGTAATTAGATTTTGGTTTTATTAAATAATGAATCAGAATCGATGATTTTAAAACTGTGATCAACCAAGAACCGTTACTTAGCTAATATCACTGAATTGGTTCCTTAGATTTTACTTTAAAGGTATTTAATCAAATTAAATCACTTAATTAACTCCCAAGTAATGACAGATTTGTTCAGGTTGGTAAAAGGTTTTAACCAAGTTGAGAAATTATTATATTTTTACTAATTGGGACAATCTTGGCTGCTATTCTTCATCTACATTTGGACCAAGTCGGGTACTATAACTAAAACCATTACTTAGTAGCATCTTACTTTGACAGTAGTAGAAGGCACAACAATAACAACTAATTTAAAATTTTCAAAAGGTATTTCAATAATTTTGAAAGCGGAGGAGGTAATTCAAACAAGTATTAGGAGGGAAAAAAAAAAGAAAATTCAAGCATTTTAAAACATGCACATTGATCGGAGATTATTCATGTTGAATTAAATGTATATTTATGAAAATAAAATTACAAAAAGATAAATATACTTCAAATATGTAGATGTCGTACGACGATCTGGAACTATTCTGGATAGAAACTTCGCTGCGAATCCGGACCCTCACTGACGCTCGTAGTCAGGATGAAAGCCACGAATGTTAGTTCGAACTTTCACCATAATTTCATAACGTTGCAATCCTTAACTTGGTGACGACGATTGTTCCTTGTTCTGCTCAACAAGGAGGAGAGTTCTTCGAGAGTTATCTGCCTTTGCAAGTCGTATCTTCTTGCATAGCACTTGCACTAGAGAACTCTCCTGCAAGAAGAACTCAAAGCACCTCTTTTCGGCAACTCCTCACCGGCGAGATCTAATCAGCCTCAAGCCAATTTTTGGATCGAGAAAGATGCTAGAAGGGGGGGGGGGGTGAATAGCATTCGAAAAACTTTTCTTTTCTTTTGAAAATGAGTTAAACACAGCGGAAAATAATACAAAGATAAAAATAATAAGACACTTTGTTTTCACTTGGTTCATAGTCCACCGGTAACAATCCTTGATCGCTTCCGAAGGACAATCACTAAAAATCTCTTCCTTGTTGAAGGTAAGAGACAAGACGATTACAAAGATTATAAGATCGATAACAACCTTACCGGTCCTTATACAAATTAAGTACAGAAAATAATAACAATATACTGACAATAAATAGTAGAGGATGCACGGTCGGAGTAGTGTTGTAGCACGAAGAATTACGACCGAAGAGTAAGAGTACATAGGAGTTCAATGATTGATTAGGGTTTGTGTCCTCCCCTCCTTTTATAGACTGGTGCTTTGGAATAAGTCCTAATCTAGATCTAAATCTCGTGTATCTTATCTTGAGGTGACAGCTTATCTTATCTTGAGATGACAGCTTTGATCGATAACTCTTTGACCTTGTGCTTTGGGTTGATTCGCCGCAATCAATCGACTACGTTCTTCATTAGTCGACTGTACCATGTCAGTCAAGTAGTAATTCCTATCAGTCGATTATTGTAAGATATTTGCTTGATGTTTTTTCAGTATTTCACCTTCATTACAAGATTAGCATAAAACATTCAAGCATATTAATAGTGACAGTCCTTTGACTGTCCGATCTCGACTTCGGCATTCCTTCGGAAAGCCTTGGTCAGATCGACGTTTAAAATTGTCCCCTTATCGAAGACGTGCCCTTACCATCACTCCACACCCAGAGTTTACCTTTGGTCCTTCTGACCTGCTTAGCTTCCGGTCACTCGACCATCGAGGTTTCTCGACTTCTCGAGATTCTCCTGCCATTTTTTGACCTGGTTAACTGACTATTGAGGTTTCTTGACTCATTGAGATTCTTCTGGCGCCTTTGACCTGGTTCATCGACTACTGAGATTTCTCGTCCCATCGAGATTCTCTTGGTGTCTTTGACCTGCACACTCAACATAACATATGAACTAACAAAATAACTTAACTTTGAATCTTTGTTATTATCAAAACCTAGGTTCGATTATCTGATGCTCTTGCACCAATAATTTCCTCCTTTTTTATCTATGACAAATCAATTCAAAGTTAAGAAAATAAAAGCATAAAAGCATTTAAAGATTATTTTTCAAAACTCCCCTTTAATTTTCTTAACTTTACTCTCTCTCCCTTTGACATATATCAAAAAGAATAAAATATTAAGTTCTTTTAAATTCTGCACCAACAGATGTTACCTTTCAACCTTTAATATTATTATAAAATTTTAAGAAAGAGCTTCAAAACTTAAGGTTAGCATTAATATTTTTTAAGGGATTAAAGACATGTTTAAATTTATAAGATATTAAAGGCTCATGTCTATTAGGTTTTATGTCAAACTAGAGATAGCGAGAGAATTAGGTTTTACGCCAAACTAGAAGTAGCTAGAGATATTAAGTTTGTCTAACTTAAGTCTTCTCTCCCCATCGGCATAATTTTTTTTAAATAAAACACGAAATTTTCAAAGTAAAATTTTGAAAGCATTGTAATATTTTTCAAATATATTTTAAAACCCCTACAAATACTGGTCTTTCAATTAATGTCTCCCCCTTAACCTGACATCCTTGTTAACCACAAGGAAGGCTTATCTAGAGAGTCTCAGTCAATCAAAACCTCCATCTTTGTCTGACAAACTCTTAGGATATTCTTGTTGGTCACAAGGAAGGCTTACTAAGTGTCTAGAGGGTCTAGGTGTCTAAAGCTGACCTAAGGATCTAAAAGTTCAGTATTGGTCAACTAATCATCATTTTAAAATACATAGTTTTTCAAACACTAAGTATAACTACACACAACAATGATGACATCTAATAAAAATAGTTTTAAGAATATATTTATATGTAAATTTTGAAATCATTTTTAAAACTATTTTCAATTTATTGTCCTTAACATCTCACCCATTCTACATGATCAACCAAGTTATCCTTATAGGTGTTGTGTAAAATATCGGAAAAAAATAATAAAAAAAATAAAATATCCGTTGTTAATTAAGAAATTATTTTATATAATTTCTCAGGAGTTCATAGAAATTTTTTCAGATTCAAAAGGAGTCCATACGAGGAAGATTAGAACTTACATGGGAGATTGGGTTAAACCTGTATTTGATTTAAGCTAAACCTGCGCTAGCCCAACTGAACCAGTTGGCCTTTAACAAACCCGAACCCAAACCCAAATCTCATTCTGGCTTTCCACGATTTCTTCCTCTTCCCATTTCTCCTACACGTGTTTCCCCAGCTCCGATTTGTGTCGATCTCTTCCTCTCCATCGCCGACGCTTTCTCATTTCCGATCGCGTATTCCCTATGCTTCCACTCGTCGCTGCCGGAGTTCTCTAGCACCGTCCACGCAAGGGTTCTTCCCTTCTAGCTGGTAGCCATCCTTCTCCGATCGGCAGATGCCCATCTTCCTCACCGCCTCAGCCTCATCGCCGCTGTCGGAGCTCAGCATCGCCGATGATCTCGACTCGAGCAGCCACTTACTCATCCCCGATCCCATTCCTTCCTCTATTTTTCATAGTCATCTCTGCTTCCGATCTACTCCTCATCGCCGCTGCCGGAGCTTCCCATCGG
Source organism: Wurfbainia villosa (assembly GCA_025175895.1). Classification (NCBI taxonomy): domain Eukaryota; kingdom Viridiplantae; phylum Streptophyta; class Magnoliopsida; order Zingiberales; family Zingiberaceae; genus Wurfbainia; species Wurfbainia villosa. Next base: position 17,351,617 of record CM046004.1, on the reverse strand, counting down.
CGAGATCTCCACTTGCGTCGTCTGTCTCCTTGTTTCTCCTGATCTCACGGTTGGATGCAGCAAGCACCAACCCCTGCCGGCCATTTCTTCCGCCTCGCAGCTCGATGGGTTCCGGTGAACCATCCCGAGCCACCTCAGCACCTCCACAGCTTGGATTACTTTGCGTCTTCTCCATTCCTCCCGAGCAGCCAGCGTTTCCAGCCAATCATGGCGCCGACAGCTTCACAACAACCTCCAACATCATCCATACAGTTTTCCCTATTCCCCTATTTTTGTGAGCTTAATCAGGTTTTGACAGTGGGATTGCTTGTTTCTGATCTCGCCAATTAACCAAGTGCCCTGGTTCATATGGTTGTGAGGATTAAAAGGATTGAGTTTCATGTAAATTCAGTTTGTGATGGATTGGGAAGGAAGGTAATCTAAGTAATAATCCGAATTTAGTGTATTAACTTGTGATTTCAGGTGATGAAGATGATATGAGTAAGGCTTTCCTTATTTGAATTGATTATGCAAATTGATACTCTAAACTATGATCAAGATGTTGTGCAGTGGAAGCCAAACTTGGTGGGTTTCGGATTGGGATACTTTAGGAAGGACTTTGATTGTGATAGATACATGGACGTGGAGATGAATAGCACGGATTACATAGCAAGTGGGTAATATCTACCCTAGTCAGGTAGTTTTGATCTGAATCTGGTGCATGAATTTGGACTTATGCTATTACTTTGATCTTAGATCCACTCTTATTTTATCATGTGCTTGTACTTAACCTTTACCTTTGAGATATATTGTTGTTACTTCTTTGTTTATCTATCACGGATATGAACTACAAATCCTATTGTGTGTTAGCTGATGGATGTTCAGTTAAGTACATGTAGTTAGGGTTATCTTTGTGACCTCAGATTGGGTTACTGTGTTACATCACTAGGGTTAGGTGATGGATTAGTTTATGGAGTCGATTATTATATCATACACATATCAGTGGTGCATCTATGGTGGATCTAGTTGTCTGTGCATAGATAGGTGTGTTGTTGTCAGTATGTGGCTATGGACTGGAGGTTCTAGCGTGATCGTATATCCATTATGGATCATGTATCTGGGTATGGTTATATGGATTGTCGATAGTATATCGCTACGGACTGGAGGTCTTAGCATGGTTGACTGTCAATTGTGTATGAGACTCTGTGTTGGTAGAGAGAGTGTCTTGTGGATTAGTAGTCCTTGCATAGTTGGCTTTTGGTTGACTAGGACTCCCCGTGGGATAGGGAGTGTTGCGAGGATACATATGTGGAGCTATGCATTATTACATTGCATGCATGTTGTCGACTGGGGTCTCCCTTGTGGTTGAGACGGGTCGTCAGTCATCCTGCCTTCCCGGCCACTCGGGGTAGTGGTAGCATGGTTGAGGGCAGAGCATTGGATGTGCCGCGCTCGGCCACTATAGATGGTGGTAGCTGGAGATGCATAACTGGCCAATATGCAGAGTGGTGTTAGCACTCGCCCACTATAGATGGTGGTTGTGTGACATGCAGTTGTCCTATGTGCAGAGCTCGTCTACTCATGGGTAGTGACGGAGCGGCCAGCAGTAGGGACCCCCGTGGAGTAGTTAGCTTTTTACGCTTATATGCTACTCATTCATACTACCCAACTCGGCCACTCGAGAGTAGTGGTAGCTGGAATTGGGCTAGTCATCATGTTGTGCCACCCGGGCCATACTGGGGTCGTTGTTGGATGGGTCCGCAAACATAACCGTGCATATGCATTGCTGATATATATGTATGCATGTATTTGATATATGTTTTACATATGCCAGTGAGATGCTGCATTTATTTGTTGCATATGTTTGTACATCATGATACATGCAATTTGCATATTATATACTGCTGTGTGTTGAGCATAATATATGTGTTGGTCCAGACTATTGTATGAATTTGATTAGTGTTATGTCATAGTGTGGTATGGACCGGGATGTTATTACATGTGATTATGTACTGTTCATATGTTTGAGTGTTGGTCAGATATGGGATTGACCTTGTACGTCATATGTGTTATGTTATTATATACCTGTTCAGAATGATATAACTTATGGTGTTGCAGACCGTCAGGTGCATTAATACATTACTTCATGTTCAGTTGATCAATTTAGTGTGCCTTGAGTATGACTATCCTGTGGTTACTTGTTAGTATATTTAGGACTGTATGTCTATTAGACTCATGTTGTATACCTGTAGATCTTCACATGTATACTTGTAGATCTCTATATCCCTATATGTTGTTCATGCACTTTCTATTTATTACCCCTGAGTTTATACTCACCACTCCAGACCCTGGGTTTCCTGTCGCCCAGGTAATAGGTAGAAGATTCCTTGGATGTTCGGAGCTCCGCTAGCTGATCCCATCTCACACCAAATGGTTGGATAGTATTTCCATATCGATGTTGTATTCTTATGGATTGATGTTTTTGGGTTTTATCCTATATCATTTCCGTATTTGTGATATACTGATGTGTTGTATGTATTTGGCCTCTGATGTGGTTTCTATTATGGTTCTTGTTGTGTCAAGTCACTCCGGAGTGCATAGTTGAGTCGTTGTGTATTTATTATTTGTCAGTATCTTCTGCTATATTTGTATGGATTATGTCTATATATTTGTTATGTGATTGTAGCCGAAAGGCTTTATGTATATCAGAGAATTGTATCACGTACAGGGGAGATGTTGTCCGATTATCTTCAGCTCGGCATACTCTCGGGGCGTGACAATTTTATTGGTATCAGAGCCCTAGGTTGCGAAGTCCACTTTCAGATTTGATTTCGTTCGGACATCAAGTTTTGCTTTACTCAGTTTTGGTTTTGTGAGTTCTGGGATCTGGCTGTTACGGGACATCTTCGAGCTACAAGGGTTAAGGTATGATAACTGTTATCACATATCCTTCTGTTGGCTATGCATTTAGTTGCTTATAACAGGGATGACTTGTAGTGTGTTAGTTAGTATTCGTAACCGTGGTTTGAGTTGACCATGGGAACGACATGTTGAGGTTATTAGACATGTACCTGCTATCCAAAAGGTAATTACCTTTGAGAGCCGACTAATACCGAGTCGGAAAGCAGGGGTTAGGTAGTCACATCTCTTGTGGAGATCAAATATTACAGTCCTAAGGATTTTCACTAATTATGCTTGTCAGATTATTACCTGAGGGTAATGGACTAAGCGAGTATACTATTGCTGATGCAGATAGTAGAAAATTAGTGGATGATATTCATAGGGATTTTGATCCCTGGGTTGGTCGTTCTAGGTTGTATGACTTTGAGGGTACCTTTGAGTACTTAACTCGTGTTATACGAAGATAGTAGTGTTAGTTGCCTACCATTATCGGAATCAATCCAGTATTTAGTGGAAGATGTAGGAAATAACCTTCAAGAAATCACACATCACTTGGCCACGGTGTAGTGATGTTGTGAGAGAGTATTTTCCCACGTCATCTTCTTTGACTCATCGTCAGGGAATTCTTGAGCTTCAGGTAGGGTGATCATTTGGTAACGAAGGTACCATGCAAAGTCGTTAGACTTGCGAGGGGTACGACCACCTAACAGTTCGAGAATGCGATTGACATGTCTCAAGCCACCCACGGTTTATTAGCTAACATTTTGGTCAAGATGTTTGGATCTTCTACCAAATCCTACCGAAAGGCATTAGACCGAGTCATGTGTATAGAAATGACTCCGTAGCAAGTGTTTTAAGAGTTGGAGATTTGATAAGCAGGCATTGCAAGTCAAATTATTGGAATCAAAAGTCTTCGAATGTTGGACAAAAAAGAGCAAGATTGGAGTCTTGGGCTACGAGCGACTATTGGAGAGTTTTCCGATCATGGAAGACCGACTGCAGATCGTCAGTATCTTCTCATGTTTATCAGCGAACTCAGAAGAAATACTTTGAAAGGATTATGTGCATGTAGTGTGAGTTACGATAACACGCAGAGTTAGATTATCCGATGGATCATTTTATCTGCTTTTACCATAAGCAGCCAGTATCTACGAGGAGAGTATGTACTTTGAGGACTCAGTTGAAGACTATGGATGAAGCTTTCGAGAGGATGATCCACAACCTCGAAAGTCGAAATCATCACAGAAGAGTGGATTATCACACCAGCAGCGATCTATTGCCTCAGACATAGTGGAGTTCTTTGATACTTCCATCCGAGAGAAGCAAGTTACTCAGCACTATCAGCAGAAGACATCTCAGAAGACTCAGAGGTTTAGACGTCCAGACGACAACTATTACCTCCCCAGGCGTACTTATCCTTTGTACAGAGGAGAGCGTTTATGACGATGGTCATATCTATGTTGTATTCTCCAGTTGCAGCTATACCATTTGCAGAGTTGAAGCGTGCTACGATTTTGGCAGTTATTCAATATTTTGCAGTCGGTTGGGTACTCTTTGCCAGTACAACAGTGTTTGTCATCTCCATTGCAGTCATTTTGGGTATTGCATCTCGATCAAAGATTGATTTGTGTCCTCCATGGCGGACTTTATATACTTAAGCTCGAAACAGAACAGATGTTAGACGAATTTACATGGTTACTCGAGAAGAGGTATAGAAGACCGAAGAATTTGTTATTCAAGGTATTACTCTAGGTTACCCTATTTGCTAGTGTATCGAGAGATACTGGTTTATAGGTATCTTTATCTAGAACATTTTTAGATAGGATTAGAAGGGTTCCTATAGACTTGTGGGTTGGTGATTTTTCTCTACCGTCAGGTGAGATGTTGATCAACAACTAAGAAGTCAAGGGATACCCTTAGCTTTTGCTAGACATACCTCTACTATAGAGATATTCTTATGGATAGTTAAATTGTTGAAATGAGGGTATAACATGTATCTCAGATGTGCATATAATTCGAGAGTATTCGGATGTAGTTTCATATAAACTCCCGGGCTTATCACTGCATGGGCAAGTGGAATATGCGATTGGGGGTGATTTCGGGAATAGTTCCGATATTGGAGACCTCATACCGGGAGATGATTTTATTGGTATCAGTGTTGCTAAACATTGTGGGAATTTGAAGAAATGTAAGTTGCGATTACAGGAGGTATGGGATGGGAGATTTATCTGTCCTAGTATTCCTTTTGGAGAAGATCCGAAACTCTTGGTTAAAAGAGAGATGGACCTTTGAGGTTATGCATCGATTATCGATGTTGGAACGTGGTAGTTGTTGAAAATGGATATCTTTCATTGTGGATAGACGGTGTTGGATATATTCATGATCTTAAGGGAAATTGTGTTTCCCTAGATTGATTTGGTATTTACCATAGATGTGGATAGGATACTTTAGCGTGACTATACCGCGGATTTATTGGGCCAGGAAGGTGATGGAAATTACTTGGTCAGAAGCTTTGAAACTAGGTTTCAAGGCCTAGACAATGATTGATTTCATAGCTTGATGTTGGTATGCCAACATGTAAAGGTGAAATATTAGTGACCAATAGGGTTACGTACCGAGATGGAAGTAGGAGCCTAGTTTGATGGACTATGTCGGGAGAGTATCTAGAATTCGGAAAGGACTTTATGTGATTTAGGTAATTGATGATCGATTAGCTAGGTCCGCTCATTTTCTTCCGAGCCGTAAGATGGACTTCGTTGGATTGCTTGATGGAATTATATCCATGGAGTATCCTTGAGTATCATTTCTGATAGTGATTCATGATTCACCTTACGATTCTGGCAAAGTCTCCCATCGGTTACGGGTATAGAGCTCCACTCTGGTATAGTTATTTACCTTTTATTAGGTCGGTTGAGAGTGTATACAAGAGCTGGGATATAATATTTGAGCTCAGTACCCCCACTTAGTATTTGAGGTGTGGGACTTTTCTCCGAATACTTGAGATGGTTATTGTTCAATTTACGTATTGCTGTCTTCTGTCCTTGAGTGAAAATTATACGAATTTTTTATAGGAGGATGTAAAATACCGGAAAAAAATAATAATAAAATAAAATATCCTTTGTTAATTGAAAATTTGTTTTATATAATTTCTCAGAAGTTCATAGAAATTTTTCCGGATTAAAAAGGAGTCCAGACAAGGAAGATTAGAGCTTCAATGGGAGATTGGGTTAAACCTGGATTTGATTTAAGCTAAACTTGCGCTAGCCCAACTGAACCAGTTGGCCTTTAATAAACCCGAACCCAAACCCAAATCTCATTTTGGCTTTCCGCGATTTCTTCCTCTTCCCATTTCTCCTACGCGAGTTTCCCCAGCTCCGATTTGTGTCGATCTCTTCCTCTCCATCGTCGACGCTTCCTCATTTCCGATCGCGTCTTCCCTGTGCTTCCACTTGTCACTGCCGAAGTTCTCTAGCACCGGCCATGCAAGGGTTCTTCCCTTCCAGCCGGTAGTCATCCTTCTCCGATCGGCAGATGCCCCTCTTCCTCACTGCCTCAGCCTCATCGCCGCTGTCGGAGCTCAACATCGTCGATGATCTCCACTCGAGTAGCCACTTGCTCATCCCCGATCCCATTCCTTCCTCTGTTTTTCGTAGCCATGATCTCTACTTCTGATCTGCTCCTCATCGCCGCTGCTGGAGCTTCCTATCGGCGAGATCTCCACTTGCATTGTCGCTCTCCTTGTTTCTCCTAATCTCACGGTTGGATGCCACAAGCACCAACCCCTGCCGGCCATTTCTTCTGCCTCGCAGCTCGATGGGTTCCGGTGAACCATCTCGAGCTGCCTCAGCACCTCCACATCTTGGATTGCTCCGCGTCTTCTCCGTTCCTCCCAAGCAGCCATCGTTTCCAGCAAATCATGGCATCGATAGCTTCACAACAACCTCCAGAATCATCTATATAGTTTTCCCTATTCCCCTATTTTTGTGAGCTTAATCAGGTTTCGACAGTGGGATTGCTTGTTTCTGATCTCGCCAATTAACCAAGTGCCCTAGTTCATATGGTTATGAGGATTAAAAGAATTGAGTTTCTTGTAAATCTAGTTTGTGATGGATTGGGAAGGAAGGTAATCTGAGTAATAATCCGAATCTGGTGTCTTAACTTGTGATTTCAGGTGATGAAGATGATATGAGTAAGGCTTTCCTTATTTGAATTGATTATGCAGATTGATACTCTAAACTATGATCAAGATGTTGTGCAGTGGAAGTCAAACTTCGTGGGTTTCGGATTGGGATACTTTAGGAAGGACTTTGATTATGATAGATACATGGACGTGGAGATGAATAGCAAGGATTACATAGCAAGTGGGTAATATCTACCTTGGTCAGGTAGTTTTGATCTGAATCTGGTGCATGAATTTGGACTTATGCTATTACTTTGATCTTAGATCCACTCTTATTTTATCATGTGCTTGTACTTAGCCTTGACCTTTGAGATATATTGTTGTTACTTCTTCGTTTATCTATCACGGATATGAGCTACAAACCCTATTGTGTGTTAGCTGATGGATGTTCAGTTGAGTACATGTGGTTAGGGTTATCTTTGTGACCTCAGATTGGGTTACTGTGTTACATCACTAGGGTTAGGTGATGGATTAGTTTATGGAGTCGATTGTTATATCATACACATATCAGTGGTGCATCTATGGTGGATCTAGTTGTCTGTGCATAGATAGGTGTGTGGTTGTCAGTATGTGGTTATAGACTAGAGGTCCTAGCGTGATTGTATATCCATTATGGATCGTGTATCTGGGTATGGTTATATGGATTGTCGATAGTATATCGCTACGGACTGGAGGTCTTAGCGTGGTTGATTGTTAATTGTGTATGACTCTCTGTTTGGTAGAGAGAGTGTCTTGTGGATTAGTAGTCCTTGCATAGTTGACTTTTGGTTGACCAGGACTCCCCGTGGGATAGGGAGTGTTGCGAGGATACGTATGTGAAGCTATGCATTATTACATTGCATGCATGTTGTCGACTGGGGTTTCCCTTGTGGTTGAGATGGGTCGTCAGTCATCCTACCTCCCCGGCCACTCGGGGTAGTGGTAGCAGGGTTGAGGGCAGAGCATTGTATGTGTCGCGCTCGGCCATTATAGACAGTGGTAGCTGGAGATGCACACCTGGTCACTGTGCAGAGTGGTGTTAGCACTCACCCACTATAGATGGTGGTTGTGTGACGTGCAGTTGTCCTTTGTGCGGAGCTCATCTACTCATGGGTAGTGACGGAGCGACCAACAGCAAGGACCCCCGTGGAGTAGTTAGCTCTTTACGCTTATATGCTATTCATTCATACTACCCAACTCGGCCACTCGAGAGTAGTGGAAGCTGGAGTCGAGCTAGTCGTCATGTCGTGCCACCCAGGCCATACTGGGGTCATGGTTGGACGGATCCGCAGACATGACCATGCATATGCATTGCTGATATATATGTATGCATGTATTTGATATATGTTTTGCATATGCCTGTGAGATGATGCATTTGTTTGCTGCATATGTTTGTACATCATGATACATGTCATTTGCATATTATATACTACTGTGTATTGAGCATGATATATGTGTTGATCCAGACTGTTGTCTGAATTTGATTAGCGTTATGTCATAGTGTGGTATGGACCGGGATGTTATTACATGTGATTATGTACTGTTCATATGTCTGAGTGTTGGTCAGGTATGGGATTGACCTTGTACGTCATATGGGTTTTGTTATTATATACCTGTTCAGGATGATATAGCTTATGGTGTTGCAAACCGTCAGGTACGTTAATACATTACTTCATGTTCAGTTGATTAGTTTAGTATATGCCTTGAGTATGACTATCCTGTGGTTACTCGTTAGTATATTTATGATTGTATGTCTATTGGACTCATGTTGTATACCTGTAGATCTTCACATGTATACTTGTAGATCTCTATATCCCTATATGTTGTTCATGCACTTTCTATATATTATCCCTGAGTTTATACTCACCACCCCGGACCCTGGGTTTTCTGTCGCCCAGGTAACAGGTAGAAGATTCCTTGGATATTCGGAGCTTCGCCAGCTGATCCCATCTCACACCAAATGGTTGGATAGTATTTCCATATCGATGTTGTATTCTTATGGATTGATGTTTTTGGATTTTATCCTATATCATTTTTGTATTTGTGATATACGGATGTGTTGTATGTATTTGGCTTCTGATGTGGTTTCTATTATGGTTCTTGTTGTGTCAAGTCACTCACTCCGGAGTGCATAGTTGAGTCGTTGTATATTTATTATTTGTCAGTATCTTTCGCTGTGTTTGTATGGATTATGTCTATATATTTGTTATGTGATTGTGGCCGAAAGGCTTTATGTATATCAGAGAATTGTATCACATACAGGGGAGATGTTGTCCGATTTTCTTCGGCTCGGCATACTCTCGGGGCGTGACATGTTGTGAGATGGATTTAATTTTACTTAGTTAAGTTTAATGCCTTAGAAATTAATTAACCTTGGATTAGATTCGGACCTTTAGTTAGTTAAGTGAACATTTCAAAAGAGGACTTCCAAGTCGTGGCGAGGCACAAAGACCTTCTTTGATCGGAACAATGACCAGTTCTTTAAACAAAGTCAACTTAGGAAATTGCACACTTAATTTACTTAGGGTCAAATTCTTGTCTAACTAGTTTAGAATGTGGTGAAGTAGTTTTAGTTAGTTTCACTTAGTTAAATGCACCAAGCTAGATACTCCTTATCTAACCTGAATACACTTGACTTCATTTCCCTAACGTATTATCATCTCACCGCGTCCTGATATTATGTTGTCAAGGTTAATTAACCATTTTCTAACTAACCGTTCTTTGAGAGTTAATTTAAGACTAGTATGTATGACATGACATAATTAAACATGATAATTAATTAAACACGATATGTATGAATGAGCATGTCATATTCATTTAATTCAAAAAAGTGGTTGATTTCTTGGGTAGACTTTTATTTGTTCCATAGTTATAAGGTACTCTATGATAATTAGGTTTACAAATCTTATGGTCTTGATTTTTTATTAACTTAGACTTGTAATCCAAGCCCATATATTTATTAATTGAATTTTTAAAAGTTGAAGGTTTAATTACTAAATTATTAATTTGTGTATAATCAAATGGTACTCTATTATAATTAATTTTATTGGTTTAATTATCTAATTTTGAATCTTTAATTAAGTTAGATTTTAAAATAGATTTAATAAGATTATTAGAATTTTTCAAAATAATATTATTAGGATTATTAGAAATTTTCAAAATAGAATTATTAGAGTTATTAGAATTCTTTAGAGTAGAATTATTAGAATTATTAGAATTTTTTAAGATAAGATTATAAGAATTTTTCAAAGTAAAATTATTAGAATTTTTCAAGATAATATTATTAGAATTTTTTAAGATAAGATTATTAGAATTTTTTAAAGTAGAATTATTAGGATTAGATTTTGAATTTTCTAGATTAGATTTGAAATTTTTTAAATTTAATTTCGAATTTTTTAAAGTTGAATTTTTAAAACAGAATTTTTTAATTCAAAATTATCTTGATTAATTAGATCTAGGATTTGATAATTCTGTCCTAAGTTTTGATTATTCTAATATAGGCTTTGATTATTCTGATTAAGTCGTAGATTAGTTTTATTCTTGACTTGACCTAGTTCTATTTTGATTAAACCAAAAATTTGATTAAGCTCTTGATTAATTTTATCAAATGTTAGATTAATTTGATTATTTTTTCAATATTATTATTATTATTTAAACTAATTAAATCTGTATTAATTAATTTTTTACTAGTTGAATTATTAATTGTGTTCATTAATTGACAACAATCAACTAATTTGCTAGCTTTAACACACAATTTATTTAAATTATCAAGTATTTTAAAACTTAAATTCTCAAAACTATTAATTTTACTAACCTTCTTTTTCTCGGAGCATCGATTTTTGTAATGATAAAATCTTCTGCACCTGAAGCACTTGATGTGCTCCTTGTTCCTCCGGACTTCTGGCATTAATGTCTCCTTTATCGCCGATTGCGTCGTTCGAGTCTTACGAGTATGACACTTATTTTTATAATGTCCTCTCTCCTTGCACTTGAAACAAATAATATGAAATTTAAATTTTGAATTTAATTTGTTACCTTGTGAGTCTTGATCTGAACTCTCCCCCTGAATCCTTGATATAATAGTTTTATCCATTTTCCTGCAATGTTAATTACAAAAACAAATGTCCCAAGACTTGATCTTAGCGCCCCCACTTTGATACTAAATGTTGGATCGAGAAAGATGCTAGAGGAGGGGGCGGGGGTGAATAGCATTTGAAAAACTTTTCTTTTATTTTGAAAACGAGTTAAACGCAGTGGAAAACAATACAAAGATAAAAACAATAAGACACTTTATTTTTACTTAGTTCACAACCCACCGGCTACTAATCCAAGGTCCTGCAATCTTTGATCGCTTTCGAAGGACAATCACTAAAAGTCTCTTCCTCGTTAGAGGTAAGAGACAAGACAATTAAAAGGTCGGTAACAATCTTACCGATCATTTATACAAATTAAGTACAGAAAAATAATAACAATATACCAACAATAAATAGTAGAGGGCGCACGGTCGGAGTAGCATTGTTGTAAGATATGGAAAAATAAAATATAATAAAATAATATTTGTTAATTAGGAAAATACCCTATGAAATTTTTCTAGATATTTTTAGGAATTTATTTGGAAAAATATAAAATTTTAATGAACATATGGGTATAGATTTAATAGGCTTCATTAAAGTCTGTTTAAATTATCTATAGTTGAGGGATTAATGAATTTAATTAACTCTATGCTTAAATACCTAAACCTAGGTCTCTCCTCTTAATTTTCCACAATCTTTTCTCTCCCCATCGACTCAATTCCTTCCCATTTCTCCTTCCCGATTTCTCACCGTCGCCCTTTCTTCGTCGAGCTCGAGCCATCGTCGCCACCTGGGGCATTCCTGCGCTCGCGCCTTCGACCTTAATTGGATGACAACATCGTCGCCCCTGCTCGTCGGGCGCTCACTGCCAACAACCACAACCTGCACATGCTCATCGCCCTTCCCGGTGCCCAGGTCACCGCCGCTCAACTACCGATCGCAAGCCTTCTCGATCGATCTAGCCGCACGTTAGGGAGTCAGATCGATTAAACCTTCACTGCCATTGCTGTCTCCCACAACCATTCTTCATCTCCGACCAGCGATTCTCGATTTCCTCATGCCCATCGTCGTCGCCTGCAGTCGTTGCTCCCAACGCCGACGTTCAAGCTTTCTACGACAGGAGATTTCCATCCGAGCAATTGCCGAATTACGCGACCACATCGACACCTCACGTTGCCAGCACCCAAGTCAGCATGCCATATGTTTCTGCTAGCCCATTGTCGGCTTACCTCTGGCTATTGATGCTCTTTTCTCCATAGTTGCCCTCAACCAGTGATTTGTTGGGTTTTTCCGAGCCGCAAAAACCGCTTTTTGCGTTGCGAAAACCTCGGAAGCCCCGGCCACGGATTCGTGCGAAGATGTATTAAAACTAAAACATGTATGTGCTTATATAAAACCCTAGATCTACCTTAGATCTATATGATAAGGACGTTACCCTCGATGTGACGCCCTTCGCAAATCCCGCTCGTCTAAAAGGTTCGCCGGAACTCAAGAGCGTCAAGTGCACACTCCTTTATTGGTATCCACACAAGCAAAAGGTGGAGAAAAGCAATCTTGAGTGTGCTAGCACTCCTTAGATGCTCGGCAAGATGAGGAAGGAGAGAGGGAGAGCTTGAGGGAAGTTGATCCAAGGAAGAAGATGAAGTTGTGTGTAACTCATCAAATGAATTCAACCATCAAAACTCCTAAAGTGGCCGGCCACTTCAAGGCTAGGGAGGTTATATACATGCATGTAACTCCCATGGCTCTTGGTCTCCCTCATGAGGTGGCACCACATGATAAGACAATGATGATGTGGAGCATCATCATTGGCCGACAATGCCAAGTCATCATCATGACATGACATTTGGTCAAGTCAAACTTGACCTTTCATCTTCCCTCTCAAGTCAAGTCAAACTTGACCTCTAATCTCTCATGGTTGATCAAATCTAACCACTTGACTCAAGTCAATTTAATTTAATGAATCTCTATTCATTAATTTAAATTGATTTGATGAATCAAATCTAAATTAGACTCATTCAACACTTGAATTAACTTGAGTCTAACTCAATTAGTCTAATTTGGATTACTCTTAATCCAATTTTGTTCATCCCATGAACCTAATCCTCATGGTTCATCATATGAACCTAATCTCCATCTAATTGCCCTTATGTGTGTGACCCTATAGGTTCTTGTAACATTGGCAATGTCCCTAAACCGATTTAGGAACATAAGCAATGAGCGATATCTAGCAACACATCATTGCTACCCAAGTTACAAGAATGTTGAGCTCCAACATCACCTTTGTGACTACTAATTATGACTCTCACAATATGTGACAATGTCACTCTATCCTTGACATCTAGATTGACCAATTGAGGCATAGACCGTGTCATCCTCGGTACAATCTATATCTTGAACTCCAAGTAGACTCACTCTAATCAAATCATATTGAGCTCATTTGGGCATGGTCATGCACTTCGTGGTCTCACTCTATCAAGAATATCAATGTCACCCCTGTCATATAGGAGGGATAGATCCCATCTACATCACTCACATCCCTCCGCATAATTTGTTACATACCCAGTAATCGCCTTTATAGTCCACCCATTTACGGGTGACGTTTGACGAAGCCAAAATATGCAACTCCTTATGTAGGGAACCATGGTGACTTCAGGTCTAAGGACTAATAGTCATACTAATAGCCACATGAGAAAGTATATGACACTCATATAACGATCCATGATACTTTCTCATGGAGGGTCATTCAATATACATTCTCCAATGCATACCCATGTGTCAACTTGATATCTCATATCCATGACTTGTGAGATCAAGTCATCGTGTTGACCTACATGCTAGTCTCTATGCATTAACATTGTCCCTGAATGTTAATACTCGACTAGGAATGATTAAGAATAGTGTTCTCTATATCATCTCATTATCGATTCAACCAATCGATTGATATAAATAAGAACCTACTACTCAAGGACATTATTATATTTAGTTATTTGGCACCGATACAAGTAAATATAATAACCATGACTTTATAAATAGGAATATGATACAATAAAGTTCATATAACAATCATCACATGATTGGCTCTAGGGCTTTCACTAACAATCTCCCACTAGCACAAGTGTCAATCACCGTAGTATCTAATACCCAATGACCTAGTGTGACCATCATACTTTTTCTGTGCCAAAGCCTTGGTCAAGGGATCTGCGATGTTAGCCTCTGTGGGTACTCTGCAAATCTTCACATCTCCTTTATCGATAATCTCTCGAATGAGATGGAAGCGCCGTAGTATGTGTTTGGTCCGCTGGTGTGAGCGAGGTTCCTTAGCTTGTGCAATCACTCCATTGTTGTCACAATAGAGCTCTATGGGATCTGCTATGTTAGGAACCACCCCAAGCTCAGTAATGAACTTGCAAATCCAAATCGCTCCTTCTTTCACGCCTCGGATGCGATATACTCGGCTTCGTTGTAGAATCGAGAATGTCACGCTTGAACTCTTCCATCTCACAGCGCCACCATTCAAGCAAAACACGAACCCTGACTGCGATCTATAATCATCCTGGTTAGTTTGGAATCTGGCATCGCTGTAACCCTTTACAGCTAGCTCCTCATCGCCTCCAAATATCAAGAAATATTCTTTAGTCCTTCTCAAGTACTTAAGAATATTCTTGACTGCTATCCAGTGACGCTCACCTGGATCTGACTGGTATCTACTCGTCATGCTCAAAGCATACGAGACATCAGGACGAGTACACAGCATGGCGTACATAATAGATCCTATAGAAGATGCATAAGGGATCTTATCCAAGCGGTCTCTCTCCTCTCTAGAAGAGGGAATTTGAGTCTTCGAAAGACTCACACCATGTGACATCGACAGAAGTCTCTTCTTGGAATTCTGCATGGCAAACTGTAGTAATACTGTGTCAATGTATGTACTCTGACTTAGGCCAAGTAATCTCTTATATCTATCTTTATAGATCTTGATGCCTAGAATACAGGCTGCTTCACCTAAGTCCTTCATTGAGAAGCACGTCCCTAGCCAAGTCTTCACAGACTATAGCGAAGGGATGTCTTTCCCAATGAATAGTATGTCATCCACATACAATACAAGGAAGACAACTGTATTCCAATTAACCCTTTTGTAGACACAGGGTTCATCTTCATTCTTGATGAAACCAAACTGTTTGATCGCATCATCGAATCAAAGATTCCAGCTCCGAGAGGCTTGCTTTAGCCCATAAATGGACCTTTGCAACTTGCATACTTTCCCAGTGTGCTGTGGATCTTCAAAACCCTTAGGTTGTGTCATGTACACATCCTCGAGCAAGTTTCCATTCAGAAATGCGATTTTGACATCCATCTGCCAGATCTCATAATCGTGGTATGCTGCAATAGCAAGCAAGATCCGAATGGACTTAAACATCGCCACTGGAGAAAAGGTTTCATCATAGTCAATACCATGAATATGCTTGAAACCTTTAGCCACCAATCGGCCGTTATAGGTATGCGTAAGCCCATCCATGTCAGTCTTTCTCCTAAAGACCCACTTACACCCAATGGGTTTGACCCCTTCAGGTGGAACAACCAAAGTCTATACTTGGTTGGTGTACATGGATTCCATCTCGGATCTCATGGCCTCTAGCCATTTCTCAGAATCTGGGCTCATCACAGCTTCCTGATAGGAGGTAGGCTCATTCTCAATGAGCATTACGTCATCATGGTCAGACAAGAGAAATGAGTATCTCTCAGGCTGACGATGTACCCTATCAGATCTGTAAAGAGGTATGTCTACCTGAATAGGTGGTTATTCCACAACTCCTTGTGCAACAACCTCATCACCCACAACACTTTGTGGTTCCTGTTCAACCTCCATCAAGGCCTCAGTGCTATGGTCCTTATCTTGAATTTCTTCAAGATCGAACGTACTCCCACTAGTTTTTCTAGAAACAAAATCCCTTTCTAGAAAAACCCCAGTCTTTGCCACAAACACTTTGTGCTGACTGGGAATGTAGAAGTAATATCCCTTTGTATCCTTGGGATATCCAACAAAATAGCACCTATCGGATTTGGGTCCCAGTTTGTCTGAGACTTGACGTCGAACGTAAGCCTCACAACCCTAAATCCTCATGAAAAATATCTTGGGATTTCTCCTTGTCCATATCGTATAAGGTGTCTTTATGACAGCCTTGGATGGTACACGGTTAAGGGTAAAGGTTGCTGTGTCTAAAGCATATTCCCAAAAGGATATAGGAAGATCTGTGTGACTCATCATAGATCGTACAATATCTAATAGGGTACGATTCCTCCTTTCGGATACACCATTCCACTGTGGTGTTCCAGGACGAGTGAGTTGGGATAGAATCCCACACTCAGCTAGATAGTCACGAAACTCATAGCTAAGGTATTCACCACCTCGATCTGATCGAAGTATCTTAATATTCTTGCCAAGCTGGTTTTGTACTTCATTCTTGAATTTTTTGAACTTTTCAAAGGATTCTGATTTATGTGTCATAAGATACACATAATCATATCTACTGAAGTCATCAGTAAATGTAATGAAGTACCTATAACCACCTCTAACAGCAACATTGAAAGGACCACATACATCACTATGTATAAGTCCTAACAAATTTGTTGCTCTTTCGCTGTGTCCACTAAAGGGAGTCTTGGTCATCTTGCCTAAAAGGCAAGACTCACATATCTCATATGATTCAAAATCAAATGAGTCTAGCAACCCATCCTTATGGAGCTGAGATAAGCGACTCTCATTTATGTGACCTAAGCGACAATGCCAGAGATAGGTTTGGTTCAACTCATTTGACTTGAACCTTTTGGCACTTATGTTATAGATAGGGCTCTCTAAGTCTAGAAAGTAGAGTCCGTTCATTAGAGGTGCACTACAATAGAACATATCATTTAAATAAACTGAACAATATTTGTTCTTTATTATAAATGTAAATCCTTTCTTGTCCAAACAAGAAACCGAAATTATGTTCTTAGTCAAAGCAGGCATATAACAACATTCATCTAATTCTAGTACAAGCCCAGAGGGCAGAGATAGATCATAAGTTCCTACAGCAACCCTTGCTCCATTGCCTACTCGTAGGTCCACCTCGCCCTTTGTCAATGCCCTGCTATTTCTCAACGCCTGCACATTGGTACAAATGTGAGATGCACATGCGGTATCTAATACCCATGATGAAGAAATAGATAGATTGACTTCTATAACATTTATAACTGAAGTAGAAGTCTCACTTCTTTTCTTCTTAAGATCTTCCAGGTAAGCTTTGTAGTTACGATTCCAGTGTCCAGCTTCCTTGCAGTGGAAGCAAGCCCCTTCCTTGGCTACCCCTCCTTTGGGTTTAAGTTCTTTGCCTTTGCCCTTGGCTTGGGACTTTCCCTTACCTTTAGGCTTGCCCTTGCCTTGCTTTTTGTGCACCATCAAAATGGTGTCAGATTTTCCCTTCTTAAGGTTAAGCTCAGCAGTTCTCAACATGCTGAGCATCTCAGGCAGTGGCTTATCAATTTCATTCATGTTGTAATTCATGATAAATTGATTGTAGGCTTGTGGCAAAGATTGCAAGATCAGGTCAGTGGCCAGCTCTTGACCAAGTGGGAATCCCAGCCTTTGTAGGTTTTTTACGTACCCAATCATCTTGAGTACATATGGACCTACGGGAGTCCCATCTTGCATTTTGGACCCCAAACAATGCCTTAGAGACTTCATATCTCTCATGCCTTGCTTGTCCTTGATATAGTTGACGAAGATGTCCAACCATATCATAAGCATTCATGAACTCGTGTTGCTTCTGAAGCTCAGAGTACATGGTCGCGAGCATTAGACATGACGCATCTAATGCATCATCTTGATGCTTCTTGTAAGCATCTTTGTCAGCTAGCGAGGCAGTGGCAGGAGGTGCCTCCGGAATGGGCTGCTCTAGGACATACAACTTCCTTTCTTAGGTGAGAACAATTCTCAGGTTCCTGTACCAGTCCAAGAAATTTACTCCATTGAGCTTGTCCTTCTCAAGGACAGAACGCAGAGAGAGAGTGTTCGTGTTTGTCGACATAATTATCTACAACATACAATGCAGAGAATTAATATCATATTCCTTTTATCATTTAATTAGGCCTTTAATCAAATGATGTTCCCACTGAATTATAGGAATTTTGTAGAATCGAGTTATGGATGTGGTCAAACCACATTACTAGATTCATACAAACTAGCTATAATTCTTGCGGGACAAGATCCACATCATACTAAGCCTTGAGTTAGCTTTGGCTAAATCGCCCAAGACTTAGTACGATCGGTGGGTAACACATTACCGATTGCATCTCTATGCAACTCTTGTTTATAGGATCAAGACCCACATTTACAAAAGTCCTTGAGTTAGCTTTGGCTAAATCGCCCAAGATTTAGTGTAAATGCGATCTTATCCTATCTTTCCAACGGTTGGAATATGCCTATAGTTCTACTCGATCCAATTGAGTTAACTAGTTTTGCTCAATCTAATTGAGCTTACTCTAACCCAAGCGTGATAGGCGGGACCAAGATTGTCCCTCTGCACCCTACCAAGATAATATGCGTTGCTCTGCTTTGGCAGATTCAACAACAACAAATGATCGAGGTAGTGATGGTTATCAAGGCTCGGTAGGCATTTTCGAGTTGATTCGATTATGATCTAATCTAATCGTAATGTGTATCATATACGCATTGAGACCTTTATTATCCTATATTAGCATGCATCACATACATACATACATTATTCTAGCATGCATCATATACATACAAGAAAATTATCCTAGCATACATCATATACATACAAGCATTATTCTTCTAGCATGTATCACATACATACAAGCAAAATCAAATATATATATATATATATATATATATATATATATATATATATATATATATATATATATATATCAACATATATATATATATATATATACATTTAACTGTGATGTAGTCATGGCCCTACTACGATCTTCTCAAGCCAATGAGAAGATCGGACGGTCAACCTAAGGCTAGCGGCTTCTCCAAGCGCTTCCTTTGACCGTCATGTGTCGTCGACGCCCTTCTCGTAACTTCGTCTACAAGTGGACTTTCCACCGCTCCATTTTGTACATTACAAATATGAAACTCGAGTTACATTCGAGTCTAAAACTATTTACAACTAGAATTTCAAAAGAAGAGGTACGACGCGCAGATCGCATACATGATACAATATGCACAACCACAAAAATGGCACGCATGTCGTATTATGAATTACAACACACATATTCCAATCAAATTGGGGTCATTGGGCCATGACAATTACAGAAATTATGTATTTTTACAGAAAATTTCTATAATTTTTCCTAATTTATTTTTTCAAATTTATGAGTCATCTCTCCGTAATGGTCCTGCTAAGCGGTTTCCGGGCGCAATCGCGGGATAAGGCCCCTTTCAGGGATAGGGGCAGCACCCATACTCACAAAATTAACTTCGCGAGTGTCCCTATTACGATCCTACAGCGACTTAAGTCGCTGTCCCAAAAACCTAAAGCGAGAACTCGCCGTTTCGGAGAGTTTTTCTCGACGGTTGAAGCCTACAAGTGTCCCAACACTCGTTGCTTCGACTCTTCGAGAAAAATATCCAAAAATTCTATAAAATTAGGAAATTTACAGAAACATAAAAATCTGTAATTTTTATATCTAATATAAAAACTACAAAAACGAAACACATACATGCTTCGCATGTGGCTCTGATACCACTGTTGGGTTTTTCCGAGCCGCAAAAATCGCTTTTTGCGTTGCGGAAACCTCGGAAGCCCCGGCCACGGATCCGTGCGAAGATGTATTAAAACTAAAACATGTATGTGCTTATATAAAACCCTAGATCTACCTTAGATCTATATGATAAGGATGTTACCCTCGATGTGACACCCTTCGCAAATCCCGCTCGTCCAAAAGGTTCCCCGGAACTCAAGAGCGTCAAGTGCACACTCCTCTATTGGTATCCACACAAGCAAAAGGTGGAGAAAAGCAATCTTGAGTGTGCTAGCACTCCTTAGATGCTCGGCAAGATGAGGAAGGAGAGAGGGAGAGCTTGAGGGAAGTTGATCCAAGGAAGAAGATGAAGTTGTGTGTAACTCACCAAATGAATTCAACCATCAAAACTCCTAAAGTGGTCGGCCACTTCAAGGCTTGGGAGGTTACATGCATGCATGTAACTCCCATGGCTCTTGGTCTCCCTCATGAGGTGGCACCACATGATAAGTCAATGATGATGTGGAGCATCATCATTGGCCGGCCATGCCAAGTCATCATCATGACATGGCATTTGGTCAAGTCAAACTTGACCTTTCATCTTCCCTCTCAAGTCAAGTCGAACTTGACCTCTAATCTCCCATGGTTGATCAAATCTGACCACTTGACTCAAGTCAATTTAATTTAATGAATCTCTATTCATTAATTTAAATTGATTTGATGAATCAAATCTAAATTAGACTCATTCAACACTTGAATCAACTTGAGTCTAACTCAATTAGTCTAATTTGGATTACTCTTAATCCAATTTAGTTCATCCCATGAACCTAATCCTCATGGTTCATCATATGAACCTAATCTCCATCTAATTGCCCTTATGTGTGTGACCCTATAGGTTCTTGTAACGTTGGCAATGTCCCTAAACCGATTTAGGAACATAAGCAATGAGCGATATCTAGCAACACATCATTGCTACCCAAGTTACAAGAATGTTGAGCTCCAACATCACCTTTGTGACTACTAATTGTGACCCTCACAATATGTGACAATGTCCCTCTATCCTTGACATCTAGATTGACCAATTGAGGTATAGACCGTGTCATCCTCGGTACAATCTATATCTTGAACTCCAAGTAGACTCACTCTAATCAAATGAGCTCAATATCTCATATTGACTCATTTGGGCATGGTCATACACTTCGTGGTCTCACTCTATCAAGAATATCGATGTCACCCCCGTCATATAGGAGGGATAGATCCCATCTACATCACTCACATCCCTCCGCATAATTTGTTACATACCCAGTAATCGCCTTTATAGTCCACCCATTTACGGGTGATGTTTGACGAAGCCAAAGTATGCAACTCCTTATGTAGGGAACCATGGTGACTTCAGGTCTAAGGACTAATAGTCAAACTAATAGCCACATGAGAAAGTATATGACATTCATATAACGATCTATGATACTTTCTCATGGCGGGTCATTCAGTATACATTCTCCAATGCATACCCATGTGTCTACTTGATATCTCATATCCATGACTTGTGAGATCAAGTCATCGTGTTGACCTACATGCTAGTCTCTACGCATTAACATTGTCCCTGAATGTTAATACTCTACTAGGAATGATTAAGAATAGTGTTCTCTATATCATCTCATTATCGATTCAACCAATCGATTGATATAGATAAGAACCTACTACTCAAGGACATTATTATATTTAGTTATTTGGCACCAATACAAGTAAATATAATAACCATGCCTTTATAAATAAGAATATGATACAATAAAGTTCATATAACAATCATCACATGATTGGCTCTAGGGCTTTCACTAACATGATTTGCGAGCAATGTCTGGTGATCTTCCGTCTCCACATAGTTTCATAGATGGATCTTCGTCGCGTGTTGCATCGAAGTAGAGGAGTTGTGGGAGGTATCAGTTGATTGTTCTTGGTTAGTATTTGTTGATGTTTGTGGTAATTTAGCAATCTGTTGGGGAGTGTTTTTTTTTAGATTATTATAGTTGTTATTGTGTGAAGAAGATAATCTATGTGGATTGGTTGGAATGTAGCGGAAAAATTTAAAAGTATTGAAGTTTAGAGATGGATGGGTAGGAGGATTATGTTGTTGTTGTTGCCGCCAGGGAAGGAGAGGTAAGTGTTATAGATTGCCACTTCAACTATGGATTTATTTTGTGGGTTAATTTGTTGGTTTCATATGTTGATTAGATTAATAGAATCTTATAGGATGAGTAGATTTATTTGTGGACCAAAGGCTTGGGGGAATTGAAGCATCGTGAGGTAAGTATGGATTTAAGTGTTATGAATGCATACTATATTTGCAGTTGATATGGTAATCGATTTGAGGATGGTTAGTTGTGAATAGATGGTTGTTATGAATACTGGATTACATCTACTTGATAAATTATGAAGAAATTTCAAGAAACTTGGATCAAGGAGCTATGTGATTGAAGCGATTGTAAAGACCTTGATTCGGGATAGTCTTCTATGCATGGAGATTTGTTGAATACGAGCTACATTATCAGGTGGGTAATATCCTATCCTGGTCAGGTAGTAGATAAATCCTGTGCATGATATTTATATTGACAATACCTTTAACTTGACTCCATTGTTATTTAATCATGTACTTGATACTTAGTCTTTGCTCTTTGAGTTATACTGTTGTTATTATCTATCGTTCATCATTGTTATAAATTACCAATGCTATGGTAGGTGGATCTTTAGATGCTTAACCATGGGTATATAGCTGAGTATGGTTGTAGTCTTGACTTATGTCGTCAGGATTAATCATCCGGGGTTGGGTGATGTCCTTAAGGTAGAGTTGATGGTCGTTTCATATTCCTTTTTATTGTATATCTGTTCAGGTTATGTAGGTTGTGTCGTTGCAGACCATTCAGGTATGTCGGTACATTACGTTATGTACAGTTGATCAGATGGTGTTTTATGCTTTGTTTAGATTTACACTGATAGTTATTTGTTATCGCCTTTACGACTGTATATCGTTGATCTCCATCTATATATATATATACCACTGACCTTGGGTTTCCTATCGCCCAGGTAACATATAGAAGATTCCTTGGATGCTTGGAGCTCTGCCAGCTGATCCCATCTCACATTGAGCATTTAGAGTTTAGATCGTATTTGTTCCACTGTTGTGTTTTGTATTGTAGTCATTTACGTGAGGAGTTGTATTTGGCTTTTATGTTGCTTTTGGTTTTAATCATATTTTGTTTAGTGTGTAGAGTCACACCGGTGCGCATTGTTGTATCTTTGTGGTTGTGTTCATTGGTTGTGTCATTTCATTATGTTGTGTGGTGGTGGCCGAAAGGCTTTGTATTAACAGGGAATTGTATCAAGTACATGGGAAATACTGTCCGATTTTCGAGCTCGGCATACTCTCGGGCCATGACAATTTTATTGGTATTAGAGCCCTAGGTTACGAAGTCCACTTTCGGATTTTATTTTAGTTTGGACATCAAGTTTTGATTTACTCAATTTTGGTTTTGTGAGTTCTGGGATCTGGCTGTTGCAGGACGTCTCCGAGCTGCAAGGGATAAGGTATGTTAATTGTTATCTTATATCTTTTGTTGGCTATGCATTTAGTTGCTTATAACAGTGCATGACATGTAGTGTGTTAGTCATTATTTGTAACCATGATTTGAGTTGACCACGGAAATGACATGTTGAGGTTATTAGACATGTACCTACTATCGAAAAGGTGAATTACCTTTGAGAGCTGACTGATACCTAGTCGGAAAGCAGGAGTTAGGTTGTCACATTTCTTATGGAGATCAACGATCACAGTCTTAGGGATTTTCACTAACTATGCTAGTCAGATCATTACCTGTGGGGTCATGGACTAGGTGTATATACTATTGTTAATGCAGATAGTAGAGGATTAGTGTATGATGTTTCAAAGTGATTTTGATCCTTGAGTTGTTTGTGCTGGGTTGTATAACTTTGAAAGTACTTTTGAGTACTTAAATCATGTTATACAGAGAAAGTAGAGTTAGTTGTATACTATTATCGGGATCAAATCGGTACTTGGTGGAAGATATAAGAAATAACCTTCAGGGAATAATATATCACTTGATTATGGTTTAGTGATGTTGTGAGAGAGTTTTCCCATGTCACTTTCTGTGACTCATTGTTAGAGAATTCTTGAGCTTCAAGTAGGGTGATCATCGATAATGAGAAGTACCATGCAGAGTCGTTAAACTTGTAGAGGTTACGACCACCTAATAGCTTGGGAATGTGATTGGGATGTTTTAAGTCACCAACAGTTTATTGGTTTATATTTGTATCAGGATGTTTGGATCGGATCTTCTATCAGATCCTACTAGAAGATATTATATTGAGTCATATGTATGGAAATGACTCCGTACAATTATTTAAGAGTTGAAGATTGATAAGCAGTCATTGCAAGTCAGATGTTGGAATCAGAAGACTCCAAATGTTGGATAAAAGGAGCAAGATCGAAGTCATAATCTATGAGCTACTATTGGAGAGTTTTACGATCATAGAAGACCAACCACAAATCTTCAGAACTTTCTCACATTATCAGCGGAATCAGTAGAAAGACTCCGAAGAGATTATGTGCATGCAGTGTGGGTCATGTCAATATACAAAGTCAGATTATCCAGTTGGATCAGTCTATCTGCTTCTACAGAAGACAATCAGTACATATGATGTGAGAGTATATCTTGAAGACTCAGTTGAAGACTATCGATGTTATTTCGAGAGGATGATGCACAATCTTGACAGCAGAGATCATCATAGAAGATTGAATTATCACACTAGCAGCGATCTACCACCTCAGGCATAGTTGGAGTTCCTGGACACTTCCATCCGGGAGAAGCGATTTACTCAGCAGCATCAGGAGAAGATATCTTAGAAGAATTATGCAAACAACAACTGTTACCTCTCCAGACGTGGATTTGTTTTGTATAGAGGAAAGAGTATACGATGATGGTCGTATCTATTCTGTATTCTTTAGTTGCAGCTATATTATTTACAGAGTTGGAGCGTGCTACGATGTTGGCAGTTCTATACTACCTTATAGTTGGTGGTGTACTCGTTACCAATACAACAGTGTTTGCCACTTTCATTGCAGTCGATTGGTTTGTATCTCAGCTTCAGCAGTGGGATGTCAGTTCGTCTAGGGTAGTCTTTTGCACCTACATGAGCTCAATCACCAAGAGCAGAAGTTGGATGGGTTTACATCTTTGCTCGAGAGGAGATGTAGTGGACCGAAGGATTGATTAATTAGGGTATTACTTTAGTTTATCCTATTCGTGGATATAGTGAGAGATACTGATAGTTTATAGGCATCTTTGTATGGAACATTCTTAGTTCGGATTAGAAGGGTTCCTATACATCGACTTGGGGGTCGGTGGTATCTCTACCGTCAGGTGAGATGTTGACCAACGACCAAGAAGTCAAGGGATGCCCTTAGATTTTGATAGACATACCTTCATTGTAGACATATCCTTACGGATGATTAAATTGCTGAAATTATGGTATGATATGTCTCTCGGATGTGCGTATAATATGAGAGTACTCGGATGTAATTTCGGATGAACTCCCAGGCTTGCCACTGCATAGGCAAGCGGAGTATGTGATCGGAGTGATTTCGGGAATAGTTTCGATATTGAAGACCTCATACCGGATGACAACTTTATTCGGTTTTTGCAAAATTAGCAAGGTTGATGATGCACATGAGATATTTGTTAGAATAACGATTTTACCATAAGATACTTTTATTGGTATCAATGTTGCTATGCACTATGGAAATTGGAAGAACATAAGTTGCAATTAGAGGAGGTGTTGGATGGGATATTTAACTGTCTCAGTATTTCTTCTCGAGAAGATCCAGTAAGGACACCTGTATATACTCTAGAGTTGGTTTATGATTGGTGTGTTAATATTATAGTGACATGGTGTCATACAATTATCATGGTCATTGTGATGATTGATATATCATCATCTTAGAGTAAAAAGAATGAAGGTATGTAGAGATGACATTTCATACTTCGTATGAATTTTATGATCTTTGGGATAATACTGTTAGACTTATTGAACGATTTAGTCGTTCATGGACTTGAGGAATCGAGTATTCTGGAAGTGATTGGATCAATTGGTGGTTGTCGTCTTAGACGATATTTTGGATATATTCACGATCTTAAGGGAAGCTGGTGGTTCCCTAGTATTGATTTGGTTATTACCGTAGTTTTGGATAGGATGCTCTAATGATACTACACCGCGTATTTGTTTGACCAAGAAGGTGGTGGGATTCACTTGGTCGAAAGCTGGTGAAACTAGGTTTCAGGACCTAGACGATAGTTAACTTTTGCATGAGTATTAGTTAATCTTTCCGGGGTTGATGGAAGGATACTGTATACAGATGCATCATTTCAGGGAATGGAGCGATTCCGATGCAGTTGAATGAGATGTATCTTATGCATATGCCAGTTGAGGAACTATGAGTTAAGTTGTCATATTCATGACATGGGTTTAGTAATTATTTTTTTGTTTTGTAGATGTATGGAGCAAGAGTGCTCATGGAGTTTTGGCTAGCTACTGTGTAGCTGCTATAGAGTTGCTGGAACATGGACGGTTGCAACAAGGGAGATTGGTCACCATAGTCTCCCAATTATTTCTAGTTTTGTGTGACAGAGTGGATTTTGGATAGTAGATTATTTTCTCTTGTGAGAGAGAGTAATTCTCCGTCTCTGGGGAAGATAGTGGGTTTCAAAGTTGCATTCGTTCAGGACCAGTTACTTTAGGAGACATGTTTGAGATTGGTGATTTATTCGGAGTGTACCTGAAAATAGCGAGTTGAAACGTTCTTGTTGGTGGAACGATACATGTAGGACATGGTTGAGTTTGTAGCTTGGAGTTGGTGTGTCAACTAGTAAAGGTGGAATACTAGTGATCAGCAAGGTTGTGTACTGAGGTGGAAGTGGTAGCCTAGTATGATGGACTGTGTTGGGAGGTTATCTAGAATTCGAAAAGGACTTGATGCAATTTGAGATAATCGATGATCGATTAGCTAAGTCTGTTCATTTTCTTCCAATCCGTAGGATGAATTTGATGGATCGCTTAATAGATTTATATTGCAAGGAGATTTCCATATTGTATGGAGTGTCCTTGAATATCATATTCGATAGTGATTCACGGCTCATCTCACGAATTCTAGCAAAGTCTCCAACATGTCACGGATATAGAGCTCCACTATGGTACAGTTATGTGCTTTTTGATAGGAGGTCGATATGAATATATTATTCATACTCTGGAAGGGTTGTTGAAAGCATGTGTGATAGATTTTGGAGGATATATGAGAGCTTAAAAATAATATTTGAGCTCATTATCCCCACTTAATTACTTGGAGTATGTAATTTTTCTCCAAGTACATGAGTCGAGCAGTGTGACATTGCTTACTCATCATACTTGAGTAGAAATTTGGAGACCAAATTTTTATTAGTGGGGGAGAATGTAAGATATCGAAAAAATAAAATATAATAAAATAATATTTATTA
Source organism: Wurfbainia villosa (assembly GCA_025175895.1). NCBI lineage: Eukaryota > Viridiplantae > Streptophyta > Magnoliopsida > Zingiberales > Zingiberaceae > Wurfbainia > Wurfbainia villosa. The sequence continues at coordinate 17,324,189 of CM046004.1, read as the reverse complement.
ATTAGGAAAATACCCTATGAAATTTTTCCAGATATTTTTAGGAATTTATTTGAAAAAATATAAAATTTTCATGAACATATGGGTATAGATTTAATAGGCTTCATTAAAGCCTGTTTAAATTATATGTAGTTGAGGGATTAATGAATTTAATTAACTCTATGCTTAAATACCTAAACCTAGGTCTCTCCTCTTAATTTTCCGCGATCTTTTCTTTCCCCATCGACTCGATTCCTTCCCATTTCTCCCTCCCGATTTCTCACCGCCGCCCTTTCTTCGTCGAGCTCGAGCCGCCACCGCCACCTGGGGCATTCCTGTGCTCGCGCCTTCAAACTCAATCGGACGACAACGCCATCGCCCCTACTCGTCGAGCGCTCACTGCCAGCAGTCGTAGCCTGTGCGTCCTCATCGCCCTTCTCGGTGCCCAGGTCACCGTCGTCCGACTGCCAATCGCGAGCCTTCTCGATCGATCTGGTTGCCAATTTGAGAGTCAGATCGGTGAAGCCTTCACTGCCATTGTTGTCGCCTGCAACCATTCTTCATCTCTGACCAGCGATTCTCGGTTTCCCTATGCCCATCATCGTCGCTTGCGGTCGTTGCTCCCAATGTCCTCATTCAAGCTTTCTACCGCAGGAGATTTCCATCCGAGCAACTGTCGAATTACACGACCATAGCGACACCTCACGTCGCCATCACCCATGTCAGCATGCCATCTATTTCTGTTAGCCCATTATCGGCTTACCTCTGGATGTCGATGCTCTTTTCTCCATTGTTGCCCTCAACCAATGATTTGCGAGCAATGTCCGATGATCGTCCTTCTCCACAGAGTTTCAGAGCTGGATCTTCGTTGCGTGTTGCATCGAAGTAGAGGAGTTGTGGGAGGTATCAGTTGATTGTTCTTGGTTAGGATTTGTTGATGTTTGTGGTAATTTAGCAATCTGTTGGGGAGTTTTTTTAAGATTATTATAGTTGTTATTGGGTAAAGAAGAGGATCTGTGTGGATTGGTTGGAATGTAGCGGAAGAATTTAAAAGGATTGAAGTTTAGAGATGGATGGGTAGGAGGATTATGCTGTTGTTGTTGCCGCCAGGGAAGGAGAGGTAAGTGTTATAGATTGCCACTTTAACTATGGATTTATTTTATGGGTTAATTCGTTGGTTTCATATGTTGATTGGATTAACAGATTCTTATAGGATGAGTAGATTTATTTGTGGACCAAAGGCTTGGGGGAATTAAAGCATCGTGAGGTAAGTATGGATTTAAGTGTTATGAATGCATACTATATTTGCAGTTGATATGGTAATCGATTTGAGGATGGTTAGTTGTGAATAGATGGTAGTTATGAATACTGGATTACATCTACTTGATAAATTATGGAGAAATTTCAGGAAACTTGGATCAAGGAGCTATGTGATTGAAGCGATTATAAAGACCTTGATTCGGGATAGTCTTCTATGCATGGAGATTTGTTGAATATGAGCTACAATATCAGGTGGGTAATATCCTATCCTAGTCAGGTAGTAGATAAATCCTGTGCATGATATTTATGTTGACAATACTTTTACCTTGATTCCACTCTTATTTAATCATGTGCTTGATACTTAGTCTTTACACTTTGAGTTATATTGTTATTGTTATCTATCATTCATCGTTGTTATAAATTACCAATGCTATGGTAGGTGGATCTTTAGATGCTTAACCATGGGTATGTAGCTGAGTATGGTTGTAGTCTTGACTTGTGTCATCAGGATTAATCATCTGGTGTTGGGTGATGTCCTTAAGGTAGAGTTGATGGTCGTTTCATCTTCCTTCTTGTTGTATATCTGTTCAGGTTGTGTAGGTTGTGTCATTGCAGACCATTCAGGTATGTCAGTACATTACGTTATGTATAGTTGATCAAATGGTGTTTTATGCTCTGTTTAGATTTGCACTGATAGTTGTTTGTTATCATTGTATACCGTTGATCTCCATATATATATATATATATATATATATATATATATATATATATATATATATATATATATATATATATATATATATATATATATATATATATATATATATATTGCTCTTGATGTGTTAGTTGTTGATCATGCACTATCTTACATATTACCGCTGAATTTTATACTCACCACTACAGACCCTGGGTTTTCTATCGCCCAGGTAACAGGTAGAAGATTCCTTGGATGCTTGGAGCTCCGTCAGCTGATCCCATCTCACACCGAGCATTTGAAGTTTTGATCGTATTTGTTCTGTTGCTGTATTTTGTATTGTAGTCATGTATGTGAGGAGTTGTATTTGGCTTTTATGTTGCTTTTGGTTTTGATCATATTTTGTTTAGTGTGTAGAGTCGCACCGGTGCGCATTGTTGTATCTTTGTGGTTGTGTTCGTTGGTTGTCATTTCATTATGTTGTGTGGTGGTGGCCGAAAGACTTTGTATTAATAGGGAATTGTATCACGTACAGGGGAGATGATGTCCGATTTTCAGGCTCGGCATACTCTTGGGGCGTGACAGTTGTAGCCTGAAGAATTATGACCAAAGAGCAAGAGCACTTAGGAATTCATTGATTGATTAGGGTTTGTGTCCTCCCTTCCTTTTATAGACTAGTACCTTGGAATAAGTACTAATCTAGATCCAAATCTCGTAGATCTTATCTTGAGGTGGCAGCTTATCTTATCTTGAGGTGGCAGCTTTGATCGATAACTCTTTAACCTTGTGCTTTGGGATGATTCATCGCCATCAATCGACTGCGTTCATCATCAGTCGACTGCACCATGTCAGTCGACTAGTAATTCCTATCAGTCGACTATTGTAAGGCACTTGCTTGATGTTTCTTTAGTATTTCACATGCATTACAAGATTAACATAGAACATTCAAGCATATTAATAGTGACAGTCCTTTGACTATCCAATCTCGACTTCGGCATTCCTCTGGAAGCCTTGGTCAGATCGACGCCTAGGATTGTTCCCTTACCGAGGATGTGTCCTTACCATTGCTCCACACCCGGAGCTTACCTTTGGTCCTTCTGACCTATCACTTAGCTTCTGATCACTTGACTGCTGAGATTTCTCGACTTCCCGAGATTCTCTTGGCGTCTTTTGACCTGGTCAATCGACTATCGAGGTTTCTCAACTCATCGAGATTCTCTTGGCGTCTTTGACCTAATCCATCGACTACCGAGGGTTTCTTGTCCTATCGAGATTCTCCTTATGTCTTTGACCTTAGCAAAATCTAACACATTATCTACACACTCAATATAGCATATGAGATAATAAAATAACTTAACTTTGAATATTTATCATTATCAAAATCTAGGTTCGATTATCTAGTGTCCCTGCACCAATAGCCAATAGCCCTAAAGCCAGCCAACCCTCAAGCAACCTAGCAAACTCACTTTGCCCACAAATCTTCTCATCAAAAGGGTTGCTTTTGTAAGGGAGGAGAGGAGGCAAGGCAATGGGGAACATGGGATAATGGGTAGTTACCCATTACCCATGATAGTGTTTATAGCTAAATGCCCCACGTTGGCATATAACTATCATCTCCCACTTGCACACAAGGATATATATTATTCAATCGTCATTAGATCACATCTCATGCGATCCATCACATATCACCCTACTGAGCTTTTACACAAAGTTGAACGTCGTGTGACTTGCGAGTATATTTACATATAAAACTACTCTATTCACCTGTTAGGATGATAAAGTAACTATATTTATATCAAAAGATATAATATCTCGCTGCACCCCATAACCAAGACTTATTACGTCCAATCGAACTTCTTTCCTCATCGAAAGAATCCCCAGATATTATTCGATATTATATTCACTAATATGTTTAATCCCTCCTCGAATAAATATAAAAGACTAATCGGTGAATATTAAATCTTGATATAATACCAATTAGTCTTTCTTTTTCCAAACTAGAATTTATTAGCCATAACTCAACTGCTTTCCTAGACTTACCCCTCAGACCTCAATTTATCTTTCGGGTCATCGGTAAACAGGCTAAAATAGCAACACTGAATTACGACCTCAAGAAACAGTTGAAAGTAATAAGAGTATAAGAGATTCCTCCTAGAGGATCTTGGATCTCATATAGTGGGACTTAGAGATATAATTTACTGTCTCAAGTTAGTCGATTTATCACACGCGGTATGAAACACGTGCCACAGTGTAATTCTCTATTTCTCATACGGGAATATGTCCAATTTCTCTAACACTGTACAGGTATGAGACTCAGTCTATACATAAGACTCTACCCAGAGATCTCAGAGAGAGTCTCTCAAAGACAGTATCACAAAATGCAGGTGATATCTGAGATCTCAAACCTGGCTACTTACAGGCCACATAGATGTGACTAAATCTATGTCGACCATGTCATACATGACCTTATTCTGAACACATATCAGGGCATCTTAAATTCTAGCAGGGATACTCTCAAAACCTCTTACAGTCAGAAATTGTCTAATCTTCACTTTAGGAGTTGGTCACTCGTGTGAGAGAGTGAACCTGTCTGCCTGACATATCTATTATATCACAGAGCATACATATATAGCCAAGTGCAACATTATTATTGGACCAATTAATGCACATTGAGTCATATATTTCATTAAGCATCATTGTATTTACAGTATAAGTTAAGAAATTTCATAAAACACTCAAACCTAACGACTCTCTATATCCCACAAAGGAGTCTCTAGTGATAGGTTTGGTAAAGGGATCAACCACCATGCTATGTGTTGAAATGTACTTGACAGTCATTTCATTCTTCTCAATGATATCTCTTACATAATGGTATCGGGTATCTATGTGTTTGGTTCTACTATGAACCTTAGGATCTCTTGTGTAAGCGATGGCGGCCTGATTATCACAATAAATCATTAATGACCTCCCACTATTCACTACAACCCCTAAGTCATCCATTAGTCTTATGAGCCAAACACCCTCTTGAACTACTACTGAGCATACCATGAATTCAGCCTCCATCGTAGATAGAGCAACACATGTTTGCTTCTTGCTGCTCCACGAGATAACCAAGCCATTGAGCAAGAAAGCGAAACCTAATATTGATTTGCGCTTATCCAGATTGCCTTCCCAGTCGGCATCTGAATATCCCACGAGACACAAATCGCCTCCTTCATAACATAGAGAGAAGATTGCAGTTCCTTTAAAATATCTGAAAATATTTTTCACTGCTCTCCAGTGACCCCTTCCAGGATTTGTTTGATATCTACATACCAGATCGACTGCATTATATATGTCCGATCTTGTACACAACATTGCGTACATTAGTCTCCCTACTATACTTGAGTAAGGTACTTTACTCATTTCCCTTATCTCTTCCTGAGTCTTGGAACACATCATCAAACTCAGACCCTCACCTTTAGCGATCGGAGTATCTATGGGATTACAATCACTCATCCCAAAGCTCTCAAGAATTTTCTTAATATAAGCCTCTTGTGAAAGAGCGAGAAATCTTCTCGAGCGATCCCTTTGGATTTGTACTCCAAGAATGAACTCAGGTTCACCCATGTCTTTCATGTCGAAAGTGGATGATAACAACGTTTTAATGGTTATCAGATATTCAATGTTGTTCTCATCCAACATTATGTCATCCACATATAACGACAAAATCACAAATGAGTTATTTGATCTTATCAGATAGACACAATGATCCTCCTCGATCATTATAAAACTATAAGATATCACCTCATCATGAAATCTTATATACCACCGCTTAAATGATTGCTTAAGGCCATATATCAACTTCCGAAGTCAACAGACCTTATCTTCTTGACCTACTTGAACAAACCCAGATGGTTGTTCCATGTAGATCTCATCATCCAAACTTCCATTAAGGAAGATGGTCTTCACGTCCATCTGATGTAACTCTAGATCTAAACTCATGACAATCGCTAAAAGTAAACGGATCAAAGTAAACTTAACTACTGGAGAAAAGACCTCCTCGTAGTCAATGCCCTTTATCTGAGTGTAACCCTTGGCTACTAGATGAGCTTTATACCTCTCGATCGATCTGTCAGCCTTCCTCTTGATTTTGAGAACCCACTTGTTCTCAATGGTCTTTCTATTCTCAAGTAAGTCAACAAGCTCCTAGACTTTGTTGACTTTCATTGATTTCATTTCATCTTCCAAAGTCTTAAACCATTGGTCTTTTATAGAACCCTTGAGGGCCTCTCTCAGTGTCCTCAGATCTTCCTCGTTCTCTGGAGTCACAATGAGTGTTTCATTCTCAATTGGGAAACGACGATGAGGTACATTTCCCCGACCACTCCGATGAGGAGAGAGTGCATCCTCACCTTGGGATTGACCACTCCCACTAGGACCAAGATCCATCTCAGGGTCTTGAATCTCTCCACTGGGTTCTACTGAGCCAATAGGCTCGTCCATCTCATAGAAGGTGAAATCTCGATCGATTTCTTCTCTCTTAGGAAAATCATTCTCGAGAAATATGGCATCACAAGATTCAATCTTAGTGACAACTCCGTCCATATGTTCTCCTAAGAACACATATCCTTTGGAGTGTTCAAAGTATCTAATAAAGATACACTTCTTTCCTCGCGAACCTAATTTGTCGTATTGTGTGAATAATCATTAACATACGCAATACAACCCCATGGTCTCAAATGACTAAGGACAAGATGCCTCCCTGTCCAAAGTTCATATGGGGTACTGACTACGGACTTAGTTGGAACACGATTAAGGATATAAGCTGCAGTCAAAAACGCATCCCACCAATGGGAAATTTGTAAATTGGCCTGCGCCATCATAGACCTTACCATTTCCAAAAGAGTCTTATTCCTTCTCTCGGTGACTCCATTCTATGAGGAGCAGCAGGAATAGTCAGCTGTCATGTAATGTATTTCTCGAAACAGAGCTCTTTGAACTGCTCAAATAAATACTCGCGTCCACGATCGGTTTTAAGAGTTTTCACTCTCAAGTTTAGCTGATTTTCAACCTCACTTATAAACCTCCGGAAGCACTCCATTGTCTCAGACTTATGCGAGATCAGATAGACATAACCGAAATGCATGTAATTATCTATAAATGTAATAAAATAAGTTGCTCCATTTCGTGCTTTCACATTCATGAGTCCACAAATATCAGAATGAACCAACTACAATGGAGTCTTAGCTCTCACTGCTTTCCCAAATGGTTTTTTCTTAGATTTTCCTACCAAGCAAAACTCACATAAGGGCAACTCGACCTTTGTTAGATGGCATAATACGCCACATGTTGCTAATCAACTCATCCTCTCTTTCCCTTTGTGGCCAAGTCTACTATGTCATATACTCACATCATCCACTACACTATCAGATGTAAAGGCAATAGGAAACGTAAGATAAGACTCATGAAATGAAATCAAATTAAGTGCATATAGTCCCTCATGGACTATACCAGAATATATTAAAGAGTTGTCATACGAGATAGAAACATTAGAGTTTCCTATACAAACATTATATCCTAACTGATCTAGACTATGTACAAAAATAAAATTTCGCCTAATATCCAAAGCATACAACACATCATGGAGATACATGACTTGATTACTTTGCAGCATTAGCTTGCAAGTGTCAATCTCTCTCACATTAATGAATGTTCCGTTGTCCACATATAGCCTTCTCGCATGTGGACTAATACGACAGAAATCTACATAAGCACTCCTATCTCAAGCTACATGGTTTGTTGCTCCTGAGTCTATAATCCACAAAGGAGAAGAGTTAGCGAACATCATATTAGATGACACATAACTCAAACTATGTAAAGAAGAAGTATCTATCTTTTTCTCATGACATTCACATGCGAAATGTCCAAGCTTACCACATACATAGCATCGGACTTTGCTCTTTACGAGCTCCTTCTTCTTGCTTTTCTGTCTCTTCTCATTAGTCTTTGGCTTCTTCTTGCCATGACCCTTGGTCTTCTTCTCATGCTTACGCCACTTGTGCTTGGTACCTCGGGAGTCCTTACTCGACTCAGCAATATTAGCATGTCCTGAAGAAGACTTGGTCATCTCTTGTCGCTCCTCCATGAACTTGCAGTGCCTACTCACATATGTGAAAGTACGAATACTTTTGGTGTACGTGAGATAGATTTTAACTATCTCCCAGGACTCAGGCAATGACTGGATCACACCCAATACTTGAAGCTCATTTGATATGGACTCCCCCATATTCTTCAAAGAAACAATTATACTCAACATATGCATTAAATATTGTTTCATTGTATGATCAGACCTTTTCTTAAAAGTAATAAACTTATACTTCAGCATCCTCAGCTTAGGAGCTGAAGAGGTGCCATATTGCTCTCTCAAAGCATGTCAGACCATCAAAGCAATAGGATAATATTCATAAATCAGGATTAGCTCATCATGCATGCTAATAAGAAGAATTACCTTAGCTTGGCCATCCTTCTTCTTCCATGCACAATACACCTCCTAATCCCATCTCGCTTGTGTCATGGACCCTCCCTGGGGTCCACCATCTCGTGCTTAAGAACCTCTCCGAGTTCTTGCTCCTCGAAGATGAACTGAAACTTTCGGTGTCAAATCTCATAATTGTCACCGTTCAGTTTGTCTCCCTTCATGAGATTCAGTATGATACTTTTTGTCGCATCCATGTATCTGTCGCACAAATAAAGAGATGTTAGTGACTATTGATGCTTAATGTCACAACATTTGTGTAGCTTACTAATCATCAAAACTCAAAATAACTCGAATATAAATTCGATGATGAGTGTATGAATCAACAGACATCATACACCACAACCTACAATTGCATCTCACCATTCGACTTAAGATGTGGTACACAAATAGTCACATTATACTCTCAAAGTAAACATACACGCCGCTGTGAAAGCCTACGCACCATCATATAATGACAACATTTACGATAAGCCTACACGCCCCCTGTAATAGTCCACACACCTCGGAGTTAGACCTCTTTGTCATCTCCGATACTCTCGACTTAGGTCGAGTTCCTTTTGAAAATCCTTCTGAAAATCCTTCTAGACTTTCAGATTAGATTTTGAATAAACTCAAAATCTCACTCAATTTTGAACATTTGGCATAACACATCTATGTGTCGAACAATTCAGTGCAATCCGAGTTTCTCTACTCATGTCAAGCTCTCGAAATCCTCATCGATCTTGAGAACCTACGACCTTACATGTACCAAGCTCTTGCGAGTGTCACCGACCACTTTGCTGACTTCTTAAAGCACTTTCAAGCTCTGCATAACAAGTTCTGAGCCCCACATGCTCTGGTTGAGCACTTAGTGCTCTAGCCGAGCAACTACAGTGCTTTTCTCGAGTAGCTATAGTGTTTTCCCGAGAACAACATGTCACAGCCGAGCACACCTTGTTCTGCCCGAGCATCATTGGATCTGACCGAGCACCTAGTGCTCTAGCTGAGCACCTCTTGTGCTAGCCAACCTGTAAGATACCGAAAAATACAATATTGAAAAAATATAATAAAATAAAATAATGCTTATTAATTATGAAAAATACCCTATGTAATTTTTCAGAAATTTTTAGAAATTTTTCTGGATTTAAACGGAAGTGTTATGGACATTTCATGGGGATAAAACGAATAGGTTTTTGTAAAGCCTGTTTAGACTATCTGATATTAAGAAATAAATGGTTTAAATGCTAAACGTTATTTTTTTCTTCTTGCCGATTTTCCTTTTTCATTGTGCGACCCTTCTCCTTTCTCCCGATCGCAGTTCCTCCTCTTCCCATTCGCGATCCCTTCCACATCTCCGCCTCCACGCCGCTCGCCGTCGCTCGCCGCGCCGCTCCCCATCGCCGCGAGAGAGAGAGAGAGAGCTACTGCCTCCGGTGCTGATCTCCGCATGATCCAGCCGATCTCCACTTTGTCTTCGCCTGATCGTTGCTCGAGCTCGCTATCGCCATCGTCCCCGCTTGACGTGAGATCGATCTGCCATCGCGCTACAGCCTTTCGCTTGTTGGTCGTCACACGACCAGACTCCGCCGCTTGGCCACTCGTCGCCACCGGATCTGGTCACTGCTCCATCACCGCCGGCTAAGCTGGATCACGGGATGTCGTCGACCCCTTTGATGGTCGGTCCTTCTCTCGATTCCAGTCATGGCAGCGTGGCCAGCCACGCGAGCACCACCGCCGCTCCTCCCACCTGTCGACCTAGAGCTCACGCAATGTTGTTTCTACCGCCGGATCTATTCACACAAGCTTAGCTCGGTAAGATCAGCGCTGCCGCTTGTTGTGCTCCTCACGATTGTTGCTGCATCAATCGTTCTGAGCTCGATCTCACCATCAGCTGCATCGCTAAATCGTTATACAGATTCTTCAAGGTATATAGTCTTGTCAATTAACTATTTCCTATTGTGATAGCCTATACAATTTATTTGGGTAATTTTGTTTATCTTCCTGTTGCTTAGACTAGGATTTCGGCTGGAGTTATCGTCGTGAACGGGAAGAACCCTAACAACACATATTGCAGGTTCGAGAGGCTAGATCAGGGAATCTACCGTGGGATTCCATTTAGTCTTCACCTTCGATTTGTGGTAAAAGACCTCTCTACTTCTTTAGATTAAGGAAATATGAGAATTTGCAGGTTGGATGTAAACTTGTATATTGTGATTTCAGATGTTAGAGTTAATTGTAGATTTACATATCGTGTTTTTGGGCAGTTGAGTAGATCTGATGAGGATCAAGAAGTTGAGCTAATGGAAGTGAGGCTTGGACTTGATACGAGGCGGGTTCGCGGATGTGAATACAATCAGCATGAACTACATAATAAGTGGGTAATTCCTACCCTGGTCAGGTAGTTTTAAATGCATGCAGATTTAGATACATAATCATCTTATATGATCATGTTACCTTGACTCTGTTCTTATTTACTCTTGCGCTTGATACCTTACCATTGACTGTTAACTCCATTGCTGCTATCTTGTTACATTTTATCATGATTAGGAGTTATATATATAGGTGATATAAGTAACCTAGAATTTGTTTAGTTAAGTGCAAATAGTAAAGTCCGGATGACAACCTGATTATAAATTGGGCAAAGAGGTCATCTGTGGGTAGGTAATATTTTGAAAGTAGGGTTAATTCTAATACCCTTAGGTTGCATGTTTACCACCGACCATGTATTGTGTAAATGGTCAAGTGAATAGTACTTAGTGTGTCGCTACGGATTGGTGGTCCTAGCTTGATATAATCAGTTTGAGTATGACTCTCTATAGGATAGAGAGTGTGTCGATTAGATTGGTATGACTCTCTACAGGATAGAGAGTGCGTCGACCAATTGAGTACGACTCTCTACAGGATAGAGAGTATGTCTATCAGTTGAGTACGACTCTCTGCAGGATAGAGAGTGCGTCGATTAGATTTGTATGAGTCTTTACAGGATAGAGAGTGTTATGATCAGTTGAGTATGACTCTCTGCAGGATAGAGAGTGCATTGATCTGATTAGTATGACTCTCTGTAGAATAGAGAGTCTATGGTGGATGTCTGTATGTGAGACATTGCATTCATGTCATTTGCATGTACGCTGGCGACGTGGTCTCCCTTGTGGTTGAGAGGGTCGCCAGTCATCCTGCCTCCATGGTTACTCATAGGAGGAGTAATCGGTGTGAGGGAAGAGCATTGTGGTGTCGCACTCTACCACTATAGATGGTGGTAGTTGGATTTGTATGTCGTAGTCCTGCGTGTGTGACACTCGACCACTCATGGGTAGTGATTGTCGGAGTGGCCAACAGCAAGGACCCCCATCGTGTGGCTTGCTCTTCACACTTATATGCTACTCGATCATACTGCCCACTCGGCCACTCGAGAGTAGTGGTTGGTATTGAGTTGGGACAGTTATCATGCTCGAGCCACCGAGGCCACACTGGGGTCGTGATAGCTTTAGGGTGAGCCGACATGACCGTGTATGCTGCATTGCCGTGACTTATGACATTTTTGCATATATATATATATATATATATATATATATATATATATATATATATATATATATATATATATATATATATATATATATATATATGCTTATTGTGATGTTGCATTTGATTGTACTATGCTTGCTGCATTTGGTTGTACATCATATTCATGCATGCTTCTTGCATCTGTTATACGATTGTGTCGGATACTTGTATATTTGTTGGACAGACCATTAGATACCTTGACCTGTATCATGAGTATATTGTGAGTTAGTATTACTCTTCCTGTTATATATGTTGGATATATTCTCAGGTTGGATCAGAGTAGCGTAGCAGACTTTCAGGTATGTCTGCATTATACGTTGTTTATTTGGTTAGATGGTATATGCATGTATTTATATACAGTGTTGTTATACCTGTGGTACCTTTAGGTTATGCTGTTGAATTATATGTAATATTTGATATATACATGTTTTTCCTATTATCTGCTGAGTTTTACTCACCACCACGGACCTTGGATTTTTCTGTCGCCCAGGTAACAAGTAGCCGACTTCGTGATGAACTTGGAGCACCGCTGGCTGGCATCGTCTCATCTCAACTCCGAGAATCCAGGTTTTTATGTTTTCATTGGTGTTCTGATATGGATGTGGTTTATGTGATGTTTTGTAGTGATTGAACACTGTAAATATTGTACCTTTCTTTTTCTGGTTTTGTTATGGTGTTCTGAGTCGGTTTTAGTCATATCGGTATGCATGTGTGTAGTTTGTGATGTTGTTGTGTTTTAGTTTCCGCTGTGGTTTGTTTATATATATATATATATATATATATATATGTTGTTGTTGTGACCTACGGGCCTTGTATTAACACGAGATGTTGCCACGTACAGGAGAGATGTCGTCCTTTTGCTTTTCGGCATACTCTCGGGGCGTGACAACTTTAGTGGTATCAGAGCTTCAACTCAGTATAACATTTCATCCGCAGACAGACAGGCAGTCAGAGTGTACCATTTAGACTCTGGAGGATCTATTAAGATCCTGTGTCATGAATTATGAGAGTAGTTGAGAGGATCACATTCCTTTAGTGGAATATAACTATGAGGACAGTTATCACTCCTCCATTCAGATGAATCCTTCTGAGGCCCTATACGTTAGACTCTGTAAATCTCCCGTGTTATGGGAGGAAGTCGAGGAAATGACAGTTATTGGGGGTCACAGAGTATCCAACATAATGCAGAGTTGGTGCGCGTCATTGGATGATGGTTATAAGAGATACAAGGTCGACAGAAGAGTTACGCAGACCGGAGGCGAAGGCCTTTGGAGTTCTCAGTTGGGGAACAGGTATTTCTGCGAGTTTCACCTACGAAAAGGGTGAAACGATTTGGGTTGAATGGAAAATTTGCTCCACACTATATTGACCCATTTGAGATATTGGAGCGGATTGGGGGTGTAGCTTACCGATTGGCTTTACCTTCGACACTTGCGGGTGTTCATAACGTATTTCATGGTTCTATGTTGACGAAATGTGATCGATGTTCAGATCATGTTCTGAAAAAGGTTCCGATTCTACCTCAATCTAATACGACTTACAAGAAGAATTCAAGGTGGATCCTGGGTCGCAAGGAGCGACAGTAGTGGGACAAAACCATCCGATTTGTAAAGGTTGGATGATAGTATCCTACTGATGAGGAGGCTACATGGGAGCTGGAAGATACTATTCGAGCTTTATACCCTCAACTGTTTACCAGAGGTATGTGGTCATTTCGGAGATTTCTGGTATTGGTTCTTACATTTAAGTATGAAATTTGGGGACCAAATTTTTATTAATGGGGGAAAATGTAAGATACCGAAAAATACAATATTGAAAAAAAAATAATAAAATAAAATAATGCTTATTAATTATGAAAAATACCCTATGAAATTTTTCGGGAATTTTTAGAAATTTTTCTAGATTTAAACAGAAGTGTTATGGATATTTCATGGGGATAAAATGAATAGGCTTTTGTAAAGCCTATTTAGACTATCTAATATTAAGAAATAAATGGTTTAAATTCTAAACGTTATTTTTTTCTTCTCGCCAATTTTCCTTTTTCATCGCGCGACCCTTCTCCTTTCTCCTGATCACCGTTCCTCCTTCTCTTCCCATTCGCGATCCCTTCCACATATCCGCCTCCATGCCACTCGTCGCCACCGCGCGCGCGAGAGAGAGAGAGAGCTATTGCTGTCGGTGTCGATCTCCGCCCGATCCATCCGATCTCCACTCTGTCTTTGTCCGATCGTTGCTTGAGCTCGCTGTCGCTGTCATCCCCGCTTGACGCAAGATCAATCTGCCATCGCACTGCAGCCTTTCGCTCGCCGACCGTCACGCGGCCAGACTCCGCCGCTTGGCCACTCATCGCCACCGGATATGGTCGCTGCTCCATCACCGCCGGCTAAGCTGGATCACGGGATGTTGTCAAACCCTTTGATGGTCGGTCCTTCTCTTGATTACGGTCATGGCAGCGTGGCCAGCCACGCGAGCACCACCGCCGCTCCTCCCACCTGTCGACCTAGAGCTCACGCAATGTTGTTTCTATCGCCGGATTTATTCACGCAAGCTTAGCTCGGTAAGATCAACACTGTCGCTTGTTGTGCTCCTCACGATTGTTGCTGCGTCAATCGTTCTGAGCTCGATCTCACCATCAGCTGCATCGCTAAATCGTTATACAGATTCTTCAAGGCATATAGTCATGTCGATTAACTATTTCCTATTGTGATAGCCTATACAGTTTATTTGGGTAATTTTGTTTATCTTCCTGTTGCTTAGACTGGGATTTCAACTGGAGTTGTCGTCGTGAACGGGAAGAACCCTAACAACACATATTGCAGGTTCGAGAGGCTGGATCATGGAATCTACCGTGGGATTCCATTTAGTCTTCACCTTCGATTTGTGGTAAAAGACCTCTCTACTTCTTTAGATTAAGGAAATCTGGGAATTTACAGGTTGGATGTAAACTTGTATATTGTGATTTCAGATGTTAGAGTTAATTGTAGATTTACATATCGTGTTTTTGGGCAGTTGAGTAGATCTGATGAGGATCAAGAAGTTGAGCTAATGGAAGTGAGGCTTGGACTTGATACGAGGCGGGCTCACGGATGTGAATACAATCAGCACGAACTACATAATAGGTGGGTAATTTCTACCCTGGTCAGGTAGTTTTAAATGCATGCAAATTTATATACATGATCATCTTATATGATCATGTTACCTTGACTCTGTTCTTATTTACTCTTGCGCTTGATACCTTACCGTTGGTTGTTAACTCCATTGCTGCTATCATATTACATTTTATCATGATTAGGAGTTATATATATATAGGTGATGTAAGTAACCTAGAATTTATTTAGTTAAGTGCAAATAGTAAAGTCCGGATGACAACCTGATTGTAAATTGGGCAAAGAGGTCATCTATGGGTAGGTAATGTTAGTAATATAGGAGAGATGTCCTAAGGCAATCGCCTTATGTTTGAATCATTTATATGATAAATAAAGATTCACTATTTGAGTATACATGTTTTCATGTATTTAATTAGATCTTAAACTCATTTACTAAATGTCCACGATACGATTCACAGCATAAGAGAATTTGTGATTAGATCACAACTAGTGAGTATCTCTACATGTGTAATTGTGATGTATCAAAATTATCCCTAGTCGATGAATTAATGAATTTGGACACCATCAATTCTGTCGAGACTAGCACGAGGTATACTCCTTAGTGTATCCAAGAAGCTGATTCTCACTGGCTGGAGACATTGTGATGTCCGGAGTTAATCGTGGATGCTAGTTATGGTAACTAGTTCATTGGAGTGACCAGCTGTAAAACCTCATATGGTTCTCTGCATATATAGATATGTCAATGAAGTTCTTACTGCAGCTTAAGTGCGATGTTCCTTTGACTTGTGGTATTCAAGTCATCTTAGTTATGAAGACTTATGCTTTGACATCTTAAGCAAGCATCTCTGAGGAGATATGGACCCGGGATGATTGGGCATAAGTCGAAGTGATCGAAGGTGTTTGAATAGCCTATAAAGGATTCACCACTCTTTGCGAGGAGATGTATACCCATGGCCTCTCGTCGGATTGTCACTAAAGTCTTTGGCCAAACCATTACATGTTTAGAGTAAGGTACTCTTGGATACATGTGCAGTAACTAGAATCCGTAGGATGAGAAAATGATACTTGGGCTAGGTGTGACATAGTCAACCTAGTGGGGACTGACACTATAGACCATGTCCTGAACCAAGTGGGTATAAGATGCATGAAGGGAACGGGGCACAATTCATTGTAGCTGCTGAAGGGTTTCAGAAATAGTTCTGGATCAACTGTTGATCTTTTCGATTAATTGAGGATCATGATGTACTACTAGGTGTCACTCATGATCGTTCTATAATTAATGATTAATTATAAACGACCAACATAAACCGAGAACCTATTTGGTCACACGCACAACGAGCGTAATCCAAAGGATTTAAAACGATCTTGAGAATGAGATTCTCAGACCGAGAGAAACTAGGTTTGGTTGGACCAAACAATGAGCGAGCATGAAATCGTTTCAGTCGCAATGGAAGCGTGGATGGGTCGTGTCTTATGAAGACATGATGGATGAACCAAATTGGTTTGGTTCTAATCCAATGGTGAAGAATAAACTAAAGGGGTTTGGTTTGTTTTAAACGAATGAACCAAAGTTGGTTCGGTTCGTTTTAACTTAAAATAGACCAACTCAATTTGGTTTATTTTAACTTAAGTTAATGGAGCGGGTTAACGGTTTTTTGGTTATGAACCAATAACTGTTAGGAGAATTTGTTCTCTATAAAAATAGGGCTTAAGGGTGTAAGCCCAACAAGCCGCCGCCTTCTCCTTGTCACCCGGCCCTTGTGCCGCCACTCAGCTGTATTGCCAGCGTCCAAGCTCCTGCCGACGATCCTCCGGCGACCCTCCGGTGATCTTTCTTGGCTCCGGCAACAAGGTGAGCACCTAGCTTTCCTTATTTGGCCGGCGCAAGTTCTCCACCAAAGCTATCCAGTTTTCTAGACAGCTTGTTTCCTTCTTGTCGAAGCGTCATTTGGACGACGTTTGGAGCTCCGACAGTGGCTACCTTGTCAAGGATTCGATCTCCGGTAATCCTCATAGGTGGAGGACGAAGGATTCATCAAACGGTTGACGAATACCTCTCTGGAGAAGCGAATTTTGGGGACTCATTTTTGAATCCGAATTTTGATTCAGATTGTGATCTTCTCTCGATCACATCGTCTTCGACACGAGGCTAGTGACTCGTACGAAGACGAGGCTTGTGACTTTGTGAAGTCATCCCGAAGATACTCAGCGTGGATACGGATAGAGGCGATTCTAGCGAGGGTCACTCCGGTTGATGTCTTTCCCGCTACACGTGATATGTCAGGTATACGTAGAATAATTTCCTTCTATTGAAAAATTTGAAACTATGGTTATGTCTATATATGTTGTACTATGCATGCGTGTGGTGTGTGTTGTTGGGTTTCCGGCACCGCGGCGTGTGTGTGTTCGATCACGTTTCGTAAACATGAACACAGCGGAAGCAATAAAAATAATAAATCTATATTTATTACAACACACGCATGCATATTACAACAAGTGTAGACATAACCGTAAATTTAAATTTGCAATAAAAGGAAATTTATCTACGTTATACCTTTCGTATGACGTGTAGCGGGAACGGCATCAACCGGAACGATCCTCGCTAGAATCGTCTCTATCCGTATCCACGCCGAGTTCCTCGGGATGACTTCGCTAAGCCACGAGCTTTGTCTTCGTACGGGTTACTAGCCTCGTGTTGAAGACGACGTGATCGAGAGATGATCACGATCCGAATCCAAATTCGGATCCTAATACGAGTTCTCAAAACTCGCTTCTCCGGAGAGGTATTCGTCAACCAATTGACGAATCCTTCATCCTCCACCTCAAAGGATTACCGGAGATCGAATCCCCGGTAAGTTAGCCGTTGTCGGAGCTCTAACCGTCGTCCAAACGACGCTCCGACGAGAGGAGAACAAGCTGTCCAGAAAACTGGACAGCTTTGGTGGAGGCGATAAGCGCCGGCCAACCAAGGGAGATAGAGCTCACCTTGATGCCAAACTTGAAGGAGATCACCGGAGTACTAACCGGCAGCAGCTCGACGCCAGCGAGGGGGAAGGAAGCAGCCTTCTGGACGCCGGTTGGAGCCTCAAGGTGGGCGGTGGCAAGGGGAGGAGAGTTAGCTCCGAATTTCTCCAAGGAGAGGTGGGCGGCAACTTAGGGTTGTTGATTAGGGCTTAAACCATCCCTTAAGCCCTCTTTTATAGAGAACTAATTCTCTTAATGGTTATTGGATCATAACCATTAGGCCCGTTAACCCGCTCCATTAAGATAAGTTAAAATAAACCAAACCATGATGGTTTATTTTAAGTTAAAACGAACCGAACCAACTTTTGGTTCATTCGTTTAAAATAAACCAAACCCTTTGGTTTATTCTCCTCCATTGGATTAGAACCAAACCATTTTGGTTCATCCATTACGTCTTCATAAGACTCGGCCCATCCACGCTTCCATTGCGACTGAAACGATTTCATGCTCGCTTTATGTTTGGTCCAACCAAAACTAGTTTCTCTCGGTCTAAGAATCTCATTCTCAAGCTCATTTTAAATCCTTTGGATTACGCTCGTTGTGCTTGTGACCAAATAGGTTCTCGGTTTATGTTGGCCGTCTATAATTAACCATCAATTATAGAATGATCATGAGTGGCACCTAGTAGTACATCATGATCCCCAATTAACCGAAAAGATCAACGGTTGATCCAGAACTATTTCTGAAACCCTTCAGTAGCTCGAATGATTCGTGCCCCATTCCCTTCACTCATCTTATACCCACTTGGTTCAGGACATGGTCTATTGTGTCAGTCCCCACTAGGCTGACTACGTCACACCTAGCCCAAGTATCATTTCCTCGTCCTACGGATTCTAGTTACTCCACATGTATCGAAGAGTACCTTACTCTAAACATGTAATGCTTTGGCCAAAGACTTTAGTAACAATCCGATGAGAGGCCATGGGTATACATCTCCTCGCAAGGAGTGGTGAATCCTTTATAGGCTATTCAAACACCTTCGATCACTTCGACTTATACCCAATCATCCCGGGTCCACATCTCCTTAGAGATGTTTGCTTAAGATGTCAAAGCATAAGTCTCCATGATCAAGATGACTTGAATACCACAAGTCTAAGGAACATCGCACTTAAGCCACAGTAAGAACTTCATTGACATATCTATATATGCAGAGAACCATATGAAGTCTTACGGCTGGTCACTCCAATGAACTAGTTACCATAACTAGCATCCACGATTAACTCTGGACATCACAATGTCTCCAGCCAGTGAGAATCAGCTACTTGGATACACCAAGGAGTATACCTCGTGCTAGTCTCGACAGAATTGATGGTGTCCAAATCCATCAATTCATCGACTAGGGATAATTTCGATACATCACAATTACACATGTAGAGATACTCACTAGTTGTGATCCAATCATAAATTCTCTCATGCTGTGAATCGTATCGTGGACATTCAGTAAATGAGTTTAAGATCCAATCAAATACATAAAACATGTATACTCAAATAGTAAATCTTCATTTATCATATAAATGGTTCATACATAAGGCGATTGCCTTAGGACATCTCTCATATATTACTAACATGTGTGATGTAATAAATTAGATTTATTACTTTTTATTTCTTCCGTTGCGCACATGTTTACGAAACATGTTCAAATACACACTCGCCGCGGTGCTGGAAACCCAATAGTGGTATCAGAGCCCAGGTTGTGTTTCAACATAATCGTAAAATTGTTTTGCAATAGTCGTAATTGTATTTATGAACATTTTCTACTTTTGAAAAGTTAGAAGTATTTATGGAAATTTTTAATTTTGGAAAGTCTAGAAGTATTTATGGAAATCTTCTACTTTTGGAAAGTTAGAAGTATTTATGGAAATTAATATTTTCCATAAATAAAATATTTTATTAGATTTGGAAATTTGTTTCCTAATTTAATCATGATTTGATTTGGGAATCAAATCTTAAATATATTTTATTTCAATAAATAGTTTTAACAATTTAGAAAATTTATTTCCTAAATTAAATTTGACTTTCCTTAATCAACACTTTTCACAAATAAAATATGTGATTAGATTTGAAAATTTGTTTCCTAATTTAATCATGATTTGATTTGAAGAATCAAATCTCAAACATATTTTATTTCCATAAATAGTTATGACATATAAGGAAATTTTATACATGCCATAATTGTATATCATGTAATTGCATTAGATGCATATCATTATGTCATGCGTGTCGTGATATGTAGATGTATGTCATGTATGTCATGTCATGTGGATAATAGTTATTTGCATGCAAAGTGAATGAGACGTAAAAACCCTTACTCAATATTAAAGCCTACACCTTCCATTAATATGGTTAGAACCAGAGTTCTGTTTCTTGTTTGGGTTGTTGGACTCTCTCCAAGCCTGGATCGAACCCGGACATATTCAAACCATGGAATAGTTTAATACTAATATGATAAGAGTCAGAGGTCAATCGTTATCTTTGGTTGTTGGACTCTCTCCAAGCCAGGCTAATTGGTTGAATGCACTCTAACCATATTAAAACTATTTCTCGATTAATGGGTTGGCTTTAACCTGGAGCATCGGCTTGTTAGACTCTCTCCAAGGTCGATGTGAAGGGAGGTGAAGTTGGGTGCTATGCATATGATGCATATTTGTTAATGAGTTAATAACCCGATGTATGTGTGAACATTCAATTAGTTGATAACACATTGTGATAGTTGCATATATGTGATATGCAATCGGTATATTTGATACCTATCATCGTAGCTATGAATGGCTTGTTGGACTCTCTCTAAGGTTGTTCATATCTATGATGGATATCATCCCATTCGGAGATGGACCTATGATCTCCCGAAGTGATTTTGGGGTTTTTGAAATTCAAAAAATGAATGGGATTTATGAATGTATATTGATGCATTTTAAATCATCTTTCTCATATATACTCGTTTTGTATTTCTAGATTAATCGCTTGATCATGATGTCTTTGAATTTGCACTCTATTTTGAATTCAAATAAATTGACTAGGTCGAACTTCTTGGACTGACTTAGAAACTTGAGAATTATTCTCAAGGCGGAAAAGCATGCGTATGTCCTCGAAGAGCCTCTTCCCGCCCATCCTAGTGATAACACAACTCTGGATCAATTGTTGGCTTATCAGAAACATGTGAGTAATTCTGAACAAGTGAGTTACATCATGGTAGCCACGATGGTACCCGAGCTACGGAAGCAGCATGAGCATATGGGTGCTTATACCATAGTCTTTCATCTTTATAAGTTGTTTGATGAGCAAGTGAGATTCGAAAGGTTCGAAGTCTCCAAGCTCCTCTTCACCTCTGAGATGCAAGAAGGTTCATCTGTGGTACTACTCAATATGTTGAAGACTGTGGAGCCTTTTGAGAAGCATGAGTAGGGGACGGTGTTGTTAGTTGATTCCTCGAAGAAAGGTTCTAAGAGGAAGTCAAAGGAACAGTAGAAGGGGAAGAAGAAAAAGACTAAAAAGGCAGAACCAGCTCAAGAGGGCACTTGCCATCATTATGACAAGGAGGGTCATTGGCAAAGAAACTGCAAGATTTATCTTGAGTTCGTGAAAAAGAATAAGGCATCAGATGCCCCATCTTCTTCAGATATCTTCGTTATTGATTGTCATTTTATTTCCTCTGACACTTGGGTATTGGATACTGGGTGTGACTCACATATATGTAATGACATACATGGGCTAAGAAATAGAAGAAGACTCGTCAAGGGAGAGTCAAATTTACGTGTTGGGAATTGAGCAAAGGTTGTTGCACTCGCCATCGGAACGTATTTGTTAAAACTCCCTACAGGACTTGTCTTAGAACTGGACAATTACTTTTATGTTCATTCGTTTATAAAGAACATCATTTCTATTTCTTGTTTAAATAGAAATGGATATCATTTAACTTTTAGTAACAATTGTTGTTACATAACTTTGAATGACGTTCTTTATGGGACTGGAACTTTAAGCAATGTTATTTATACGTTGGACGTATCCAGTGACATTTTCAATATCGAAACGAGCAACAAGTGTGCTCGAAAGGATAATCAATTAGACTCCTACATGTCACATTGTCATCTTGGCTATGCAAGCAAAAAAACACATGTCCGAATTACACCGATGTGGAATTCTGGAATCATTTGAATTGGATTCATACGATACATGTGAATCATGCTTAAAAGGTAAGATGACTAAGTTACCTTTTATAGGAAAAGGTGAACGGGTGGGAGAGTTGCTAGGTCTAATACATACTGATGTATGAGGACCTATGTCAACTCAAGCTCTAGGAGGCTATAGCTACTTCATTACCTTCACCGATGATCACTCACGGTTTGGGTATGTGTTCTTGATGAAACACAAGTCTGAAGCCTTTGTGTAACACCCCAAATTTTAATTTCTATATTTTTATTAGATGAAAATAGAAATAAGAATAAGAATAGAAATAATAAAAATAGGAATAGAATAATAATAATAATAATAATAAAATAGAAATAATTAAGAATAGGAAAAAAAATTTGAATAAATGGTTCGTTAGCCGAGGCTCAAACCATGAACCGTTGGTTTAGGAGAATAGACTTCCCACCACTAAGTCATAAGATTACCAATGGATAGGATATAACAAAATATATCTATAGGCAAAAAAAAAAGAAAGATTGGTTAATTTGACTAATTATTTAAAGGGGTAATTAGGTTAAGAAAAATTCTAATTTTTATATATATATTTTTTCCTTATCTCTCTATAAAATCTCATGCCTCCTCTAATTTTCTTTATTTCCAAGCCGCTTCTCTCTCTCTCTCCCTCACGCCGCCTCTCTCTCTCTCTCCCCCTCTCCAATCGCCGAACTCTCATCCCTCTTTCTCTCTCTCGATCTCTCTCTGGTGCTCCAGCCGTCAGAGCAAGGAAGAAGGTTGTCTTTCCTTTGGATAATTCAAGAGAGGATTTTCAAGAGAGATCTTCGCAAGGACTTGATAGAGTATCACGCTAAAGCAAAGGAACACGTAGGAGGTCTTTTCTTTACGAAATCTAACAATATAAATTGGTGAAAAGCGTAGGAGGTAAGTATTTCTCACCTGCAGTATAAGTAGTTATCGTATATCATTGATATATTTTTATGTGCATGTTATTTCCAGTTATACATGGTGTTTTTAGTTACGTGATTTTACCGTTATGTTATGGGTAATTCAGCATCATGTTTAGATCCATGATAAGAATATGATTTATGATCATGTATGTTGTAGATGAGTTGTAGCTTACAATTATAAGCATGATATAGAGTAAGATGTAAAAATATTTCCTTTATAAAGAAAATTTAAAGATGCTCCCCGTTCGAATTGGGGATTAAGAGCACAACGATCTTCAGTATGCTCCCAATTTCAGTTTTGGGGGTCAAGAGCATAATGATCTTTATGGTGCTCCCCATTCGTGATTTAGGAGATTAAGAGCATTTCCTTCATCATGTATAAGAATATAAGTATAAAGCAAGTATTTTACTTTTTGACAGGACATGTACCGGGCATCAGTTTCGCCCACGGGCCGAGGCCCTCAGTTTTAGTTACCCTAGTAGGTTCGGTGGTTGGCCACCCCGACCTATTAGGAATGCACGCATTGGTACTATGCCGAGCCCATATCCAGGATGATTATTATTTTGAAGTATCAGTATAAGTATAAGTATAAGTTTTCAAAGTTAATCATTCCAGTTCAGATACACTGTTTACAAGTTTTAAAATACTTAAGAGCGTGATTTATACAAGAGATAAGTAATCAGAGTTATAATTTCTAGTTATGTTTGCATGTGTATCAATGTATCCAGGGCAAGAGAACTAGTTGCATGATTTCATACAATGCATGTTTTTGTGAGCATAGAAAGTACTTACTAAGCGTTATTGCTTACAGTTTGCATTTCCTTATACTGCAGATAAAGGTAAAGAAAAGCTTCAATAAGGTGGCATGGCGGATGAAGTGCTGGGTGTGTGTGGTGACGGAACGGTGGAAATAAAAGATCCTAAGTGCAGATGTCTAACCCAGATTTTTAGTTTTTAATTGTTTTTTTTTATATTGTTGAAGTTCAACTGGATTGCTTATGGTTGAGACCAAAGAATGCTAGAGTCATGTTGGGTTAGTCTTAATACTTGCATGTCATGTGAAGATCTTGAAATGGTTATTATTTAAGTGATGTCAAAGTCCTTATGATCATGTTAGTTGTTAGCATATTGCGTTAGTATATTGCATGAATTTAAGAATAAGACAGTAAAGTAGTGATATCTCCCCTGGTAGAGAGTGGAAAGACTAGGGGGGTGTTACAAGATGGTATCAGAGCGAGTTTTCGCCCTTCCGTCACACACACATCGAGCATCAGTCCTGCCGCCTCCAAGTAAGCAAGTATTTATCTGCTTTATTTACTTTATGAGTAGTAAGGAATGCTTCTTTTAAGTTAAACATACTTGCATATATATATATATGAAGATGATAGACAGTAAGTAATAAAGCATATCTAGATATGTATGTGAAGATGATAAAAAGTAGTGATAATAGTCTTATAGTGGTTTCACTTGATCATCTTATGATGAGTTCACGGAGTTCCGACAAGGGAATTTATCAGTAGACAAAGCGGTAAAGAGATTCAATAGGTTGACTCGCCTATGTCCGGAACTGGTCAGTACTGAGAAGGAAAGAGTTAGGTTGATGCTAAAGATGTTGAGACCGGAGATAGCTCTGAATGTAGTTGGTAGAATTAATATACCACAGACCACTGAAGATCTAGTCAGTAGTGCGCTAATCACAGAGCATTACATGAATAATATCAAGCACCAGAAGCTAGCCTCGATAGAAAACAAAAGCCAGGGAAGTTTAGGGGGTCAGAAACCTCAGAGAGGTAATTCGAACTGGAAGTGAAACAACAATGGCAAGAGGAAACAATAGAATAATGTAAAAGGAGATTCAGCCAGTAAGCAGCCTACGTATCCAACATGTTCTAAGTGTGGGAGGAAGCATTCAGGAGTTTGCCGCCAGGGCATGAGCGGGTGTTATATATGTGGTGTCGAGGGACACTTCGCCAAATAGTGCCCCACCAAGACCAATCTATCTCCGCCATAGTCTACTCAGTATGGAGGTATACCAGCTTAGCTACATCAGATGCAAGGAGCACTGGAGGGTCCTCACATCACCAAGGAAGAGGTAGCAAATGTTTCTACGGTAGTCACAGGTCAGATATCTATCCTTAGTTAGCATGCTACCGTACTGTTTGATACTGGGGCAACCCATTCTTTCATGTCTATGGTATTTGCTAAGAAGATAGATATAACTCTGGATATCTTAGATATTCAATTTTTAACGACCCTACCTTCAGGTGAAATAATGACATCTACACACTGGTTGCGTGTCGTGCCGGTCAGAATTTCAGACAGAGAGCTTTATAGTGATCTGATTTTGCTGGACATGCTTGACTATGATGTCATCTTTAGAATGGACTTTCTTAGCAAGTACGGTGATTCCATTTAGTGTCGTAAGCGAAGAGTAGTATTCCAACCCGAGACCGAGGCCAAATTTGAGTTTATTAGAGAACCAAGAAAGAAGACTAAGAAGTTCTTGTCTGCCATGGAAGCTCAGAAGATGTTAGCTATTGGATGCACTGGGTATTTAGCACATATAGTTGATACTAAGCATGAAAGAAGCCAAAAGCTGGAAGAAGTCTCAATCGTATGTGACTACCCAGAAGTATTTCCTGACGAGCTACCAGGACTAGCACCTAGAAGGGAAGTTGAGTTTGAGATTGAGCTTATTCCTGGTACCAACCCAATCTCAAAAGCACCCTATCGTATGACTCCAGCTGAATTGAAAGAGCTTTAGGAACAATTACGGGAGTTATTAGACAAGGGATTCATCCACCCTAGTCATTCCCCATGGGGAGCTCCAGTGTTGTTCGTGAAAAAGAAAGATGGGTTTATGAGGATCTGCATAGACTACCGGGCCTTGAATCAAGTGACAATCAAGAACAGATATCCTCTGCCAAGGATAGAGGATTTATTTGATCAATTGAGGGGAGCCATAGTCTTCTCCAAGATTGACTTGCGGTCCGGTTATCATCAGGTAAGAGTTAAAGAGGATGATATACCGAAAACAGTCTTCCGAATGAGGTATGGACACTATGAGTTCGTGGTCATGCCCTTCGGAGTGACGAATGCACCCGCTATGTTTATGGACTTGATGAATCGGATATTTAAGGAGTTCCTTGACAAGTTTGTGGTCGTCTTCATTGACGACATCCTTATCTTCTCGAGAATCCAGGAGGAACATGCCGAACACTTGAAGACAGTCTTACAAACCCTTCAGCAAAGACAGTTATATGCTAAGTTCTCCAAGTGTGAGTTTTGGCTTGATCAAATATCGTTTTTGGGACATGTTATTTCAAAAGATGGAGTTATGGTAGACCCGACAAAGATAGAAGCAGTCAGTAATTGGGGTCAACCAAAGAATGCCAGCGAAGTCAGAAGTTTCCTCGGATTAGCAGGGTACTATCGAAAGTTTGTGGAAAACTTCTCAAGGATAGTTTCACCGTTGACGGTTCTTACCAGAAAGAACAAGAAGTTCGAATGGACCGAAGATTACAAAAAGAGCTTCCTTGAATTAAAGAGGAGACTCATAAGTGCTTCAGTGCTTACCCTTCCAGAAAGTAATGAGGGATTTGACCTGTATAGTGATGCATCCAAGATGGGACTTGAGCAAGATTATGTATGGGTGAAGTCATTGCTTATACATCTAGACAACTCAAGGACTACGAAAAGAATTACCCCACTCATGACGTTGAGTTGACAGCAGTGGTTTTTGCTCTGAAAGTTTGGAGACATTACTTATATGGAGTCCAATGCAAGATTTACACAGATCACCAAAGTCTGAAGTATTTCTTCACTCAGAAGGATTTGAATATGTGATAGCGCAGATGACTTGAGCTAGTAAAGGACTATGACTGTGAAATCCACTATCATCCTGGAAAGGCAAATAAAGTAGCAGACGCGCAGAGTAGAAAATCATACGCCACTTTGATGTCCCTAGCAACACTATCCCAACCACTGGAGAAAGAGATAATGAATTTTGGAGTTGAGATCATTTCTAGATAACTCTCTGTCTTGACCATAGTACCTACACTGTTTGAGGATATATTAGCGAGACAGGACAAAGATCATAGTATCCAAAGGATCAAGCAAGAGATCCAAGAAGGGAAGGATGAAGGATTCCGTGTCTCTGATAGTGGGGTATTATATTTGGGTGGACGCCTATGTATCCCCAACGACCCAGACTTAAGAAAGAAGATCCTAGAAGAAACTCATGGGACCCCATATTCGATGCATCCTGGATCCACCAAGATGTATCAAGATATGAAGGGGAAATTCTGGTGGCTTGGTATGAAGAGGGACGTGGCTAAGTATGTTAGCACTTGCCTGACATGTCAGAGAGTGAAAGCCGAACACCAGAGACCAGGAGGAGTTCTACAACCTATCCAGATTCCAGAATGGAAGTGGGAGGAACTAGCCATGGATTTCATAGTAGGATTGCCCAAAACAACCAATGGCTACGATTCTATTTGGGTAGTTGTCGATAGATTGACAAAGTCTGCTCACTTCATGCCTATCAGAATATCATACTCCATACGATGCTTAGCCCGCTTATACGCCAAGGAAGTGATTAGACGCATGGAGTACCTAAGACCATTATCTCAGATAGAGATACCGCTTCACTTCACACTTCGGGAGTGTGTTGAGAAGCCCTCGGCACTAAGTTACGATTCAAGATCGTGATTTCATCCTCGCATGATAGGCAAACAGAAAGAGTGAATCGGATTTTAGAGGACATGCTCAGAGCTTGTGCCTTGGATTTTAAAGGAAGCTAGTGCAAATATTTGTGTTTGGCAGAGTTTGCCTATAATAATAGTTATCAAACCACAATTGGAATGACACCTTATGAAGCCTTGTATGGAAGGAGATGCAAATCGCCTATTTGTTGGTATGAGGATGGCGAGAAGAAAGAAATGGGACTCAAGACTGATTTTATAGATGACGCCACCAAAACTATAAAGAACATACGTCAAAGGATAGAGACTGCCCAAAGTCGACAGAAGAGTTACGCCGATGTCCGACGCAGACCCCTAGAGTTCCAAGTCGGAGATTCAGTGTTCATTAAGATAGCTCCTATGAAAGGGGTAATGAGATTTGGGAAGAAAGACAAGTTAAGTCCCAGATATGTAGGCCCCTACCTGATCACCAAGAGAGTTGGTAAGGTAGCTTATGAGCTAGAGCTACCACAGGAAATGTCAGCTATCCACAATGTTTTTCATGTTTCAATGCTTAAGAAGCACGTCCCAGACACCAACCAAGTGATTGAGCCACAGACGGTACAGATTCAGACAGATCTAAGTTATGAAAGTCGACCTATTCAGATAATAGATCGAGTAGTCAAGAAACTAAGAAATAAAAAAATACCGTTAGTAAAAGTCATATGGCAAAGTCAAAGGGTTGAAGAAGCAACCTGGGAACGTGAGGATGATATGAAGCAAAAGTACCCTGAGTTTTTCTAAGTTTCGAGGACGAAACTTTTATAAGGTATAAGGTATATGATCAGACATCAAATTTTAATTTCTATATTTTTATTAGAGGAAAATAGAAATAAGAATAAGAATAGAAATAATAAAAATAGGAATAGAATAATAATAATAATAATAATAATAATAATAATAATAATAAAATAGAAATAATTAAGAATAGGAAAAAAAAATTTTGAATAAATGGTTCGTTAGCCGAGGCTCGAACCATGAACCGTTGGTTTAGGAGAATAGACTTCCCACCACTAAGTCATAAAATTACTAATGGATAGGATATAACAAAATATATCTATAGGCAAAAAAAAGGAAAGATTGGTTAATTTGACTAATTATTTAAAGGGGTAATTAGGTTAAGAAAAATTCTAATTTTTATATATATTTTTTTTTCCTTATCTCTCTATAAAATCTCACACCTCCTCTAATTTTCTTTATTTCCAAGCCGCTTCTCTCTCTCTCTCCCTCACGCCGCCTCTCTCTCTCTCTCTCCCTCTCCAACCGTCGAACTCTCATCCCTCTTTCTCTCTCTCGATCTCTCTCTGGTGCTCCAGCCGTCAGAGCAAGGAAGAAGGTTGTCTTTCCTTTAGATAATTCAAGAGGGGATTTTCAAGAGAGATCTTCGCAAGGACTTGATAGAGTATCACGCTAAAGCAAAGGAACACGTAGGAGGTCTTTTCTTTACGAAATCTAACAATATAAATTGGTGAAAAGCGTAGGAGGTAAGTATTTCTCACCTGCAGTATAAGTAGTTATCGTATATCATTGATATATTTTTATGTGCATGTTATTTCCAGTTATGCATGGTGTTTTCAGTTACGTGATTTTACCGTTATGTTATGGGTAATTCAGCATCATGTTTAGATCCATGATAAGAATATGATTTATGATCATGTATGTTGTAGATGAGTTGTAGCTTACAATTATAAGCATGATATAGAGTAAGATGTAAAAATATTTCCTTTATAAAGAAAATTTAAAGATGCTCTCCGTTCGAATTGGGGATTAAGAGCACAACGATCTTCAGTATGCTCCCAATTTCAATTTTGGGAGTCAAGAGCATAATGATCTTTATGGTGATCCTCATTCGTGATTTAGGGGATTAAGAGCATTTCCTTCAGCATGTATAAGAATATAAGTATAAAGGAAGTATTTTACTTTTGTGAGCATGTACTGCATCGTTTACCACGCCGAGGCCCTCGTTTGATTACCTAGTAGGTTCGGTGGTTGGCCACCCCGACCTATTAGGAATGCGCGCATTGGTACTATGTCGGGCCCATATCCAGGATGATTATTATTTTGAAGTATCAGTATAAGTATAAGTATAAGTTTTCAAAGTTAATCATTCCAGTTCAGATACACTGTTTACAAGTTTTAAAATACTTAAGAGCATGATTTATACAAGAGACAAGTAATCAAAGTTATGATTTCCAGTTATGTTTGCATGTGTATCAATGTATCCAGGGCAAGAGAACTAGTTGCATGATTTCATACAATGCATATTTTTGTGAGCATAGAAAGTACTTACTAAGCGTTATTGCTTACAGTTTGCATTTCCTTATACTGCAGATAAAGGTAAAGAAAAGCTTCAATAAGGTGGCATGGCGGATGAAGTGTTGGGTGTGTGTGGCGACGGAACAGTGGAAATAAAAGATCCTAAGTGCAAATGTCTAACCCAGATTTTTAGTTTTTAATTATTTTTTTTTATATTGTTGAAGTTCAACTGGATTGCTTATGGTTGAGACCAAAGAATGCTAGAGTCATGTTGGGTTAGTCTTAATACTTGCATGTCATGTGAAGATCTTGAAATGGTTATTATTTAAGTGATGTCAAGGTCCTTATGATCATGTTAGTTGTTAGCATATTGCGTTAGTATATTGCATGAATTTAAGAATAAGACAGTAAAGTAGTGACATCTCCCCTGGTAGAGAGTGGAAAGACTAGGGGGTGTTACACTTTGAAAGGTTCAAAAAATTCAGAAATGAAGTAGAGAAACAACATGACAAGAGTATTAAAATACATCGATCGGATTGAGGTGGTGAATACTTAAGCAAGAGTTTCAAGATTATCTAAGAGACAATAGTATATTGTCTCAATGGACTCCGCCATATACACCGCAATATAATGGTGTATCTGAGAGGCGTATCCGGACCTTGTTGGACATGGTCAGGTCAATGATGAATCATGCGAATCTTTTCAAGTCTTTTTGGGGCTATGCACTTCAGACAGTTGTTTACTTGTTAAAAAGAATGTCAACCTAGGTAGTCTCAACTACTCCATATGAGATATGGAATAGTAAGAAACCTTATGTATCTTACTTGAAGATATGGGATTGTCCTGCTTATGTGAAGCAGACTGTATCAGACAAATTGGATGCTAAGTCTGATAAATGTCTATTTATTGGATACCCTAAGGAAACAAGGGGTTACCAATTCTATCATCCTGTGAAACAAAAGGTGTTTGTTTCAAGACATGCTGTGTTTCTAGAGAAAGAGTTTCTCTTGCAAGAAAATAGTGGGAGTATCATTGAGCATGAGGCTCGAGAGACTCAAATAGACATTGATGAGACACTTGATGAAGCACCACAGCTAATAACTCATAGTGATGAGCCATCGACTGGACCTATTGAGACACTACATCTTCGTAGATCTGGTAAAACACGCAATATTTCTGAGAGATATGGATTTCTCGTAAGTGAATCGAACGACGTGTTACTCATTGATGATGAGGAGCCTACCAGTTATGAAGAAGTTCTGAAAAGTTCAGAAAAGGATAAGTGGCTTGACGCCATGAAGTCGAAAATGGATTTCATGTATGAAAACCAAGTTTGGAACTTGGTTGAACCACCTGAAGGCATAAAGCCTATAGGGTGCAAGTGGGTTTTCAAGGAGAAAACCGACATGAATGGTAATATGACTACCTATAAGGCTAGATTGGTGGAGAAAGGATATCGTCAAAAGCAAGGTGTTGATTATGACGAAACCTATTCGCCTGTTGCTATGCTTAAATCCATTTGGATGCTCCTGGTCATAGCGGCTCATTATGATTATGAGATATGACAGATGGATGTGAAAACAACTTTCCTTAATGGAAACATACTCGAGGATGTGTATATGATACAACCTGAGGGTTTCACATCGATTGATAAAACCAAGGTATGTAAATTGCAACGGTCTATATATGGACTGAAGCAAGCATCTAGGAGTTGGAATATCCGTTTTGATGAGACTATCAAAAAGCTTGATTTCTCACAAAATTCGGACGAACCTTGTGTGTACAAGAAGGTTAGTGGGAGTGCAGTCATGTTCCTAGTATTGTATGTCGATGACATATTACTTATAGGAAATGATGTTTCTGTCTTACAGTCGGTTAAGATTTGGTTGTCCAAGACATTCTCCATGAAAGACCTGAGAGAAGCAACCTATATCCTCGGGATTAAGATCTATAGGGATAGATCGAAACAGTTGCTTGGTCTTTCGTAGTCTACATATATAGACCGAGTGCTAAAGAGGTTTAGCATGTTGGAATCCAAAGAAAGATTTCCTACCCATTATGCATGGGATACACCTTTCGAAGTCTATGTGTCCGCGCACAGAAGACGAGAGGATTTGCATGAGTAAGATTCCCTATGCATCCGCAATAGGATCTATCATGTATGTTATGTTATGTACGAGGCCCAATGTATCGTATGCTCTGAGTGTCACGAGAAGATACCAGTCTGATCCAGGAATGGATCAATGGGTGGCTGTTAAAATGATCCTTAAGTACTTGAGAAGAACTAAGGATGTGTTCCTAATATATGGAGAAGGGGATATGGTGATATGTGGGTATATGGATGCCAGCTTCCAGACAGACAAAGATGATTCCAAGTCTCAGTCTGAGTATGTATTCACCTGGAATGGAGGCGCAATAAGTTGGAAAGGTTTCAAGCTTGACACTATAACGGATTCTGCCACTAAGGCAGAATACATTGCAACTTCAGAAGTAGTAAAGGAAGCGGTTTGGATCAAGAAGTTCATCTCTGAACTTGATGTGGTCTCATCAATAATCCAAACATGTGCTTCACCGCTATCATTTGATCAGAGAGATCATAAGTAGGAAGAAAATACAAATTGACAAAATTCTCACTGAAAGAAACTTAGCGGATCATTTAACTAAGGCATTACCTCAAAGTAAGTTTGAGGGTCATGTTAGAGCTTATGGTATTGGATACCGTAGCGATTGACATTAGGCCAAGTAGGAGTTTGTTAGTAATATAGGAGAGATGTCCTAAGGCAATCGCCTTATATTTGAACCATTTATATGATAAATGAAGATTCACTATTTGAGTATACATGTTTTCATGTATTTGATTAGATCTTAAACTCATTTACTGAATGTCCATGATACAATTCACAGCATGAGAGAATTTGTGATTAGATCACAACTAGTGAGTATCTCTATATGTGTAATTGTGATGTATCGGAATTATCCATAGTCGATGAATTGATGGATTTGGACACCATCAATTCTGTCGAGACTAACACGAGGTATACTCCTTGGTGTATCCAAGCAGCTGATTCTCACTGGCTGGAGACATTGTGATGTTCGGAGTTAATCATGGATGCTAGTTATGGTAACTAGTTCATTGGAGTGACCAGCTGTAAAATTTCATATGGTTCTCTGCATATATAGATATGTCAATGAAGTTCTTACTGCAGCTTAAGTGCGATGTTCCTTTGACTTACGGTATTCAAGTCATCTTAGTTAAGAAGACTTATGCTTTGACATCTTAAGCAAGCATCTCTGAGGAGATGTGGACCCGGGATGATTGGGCATAAGTCGAAGTGATCGAAGGTGCTTGAATAGCCTATAAAGGATTCACCACTTTTTGCGAGGAGATGTATACCCATGGTATCTCGTCGGATTGTTACTAAAGTCTTTGGCCAAAGCATTACATGTTTAGAGTAAGGTACTCTTGGATACATGTGCAGTAACTAGAATCCGTATGACGAGAAAATGATACTTAGGCTAGGTGTGACGTAATCAACCTAATGGGGACTGACACTATAGACCATGTCCTGAACCAAGTGGGTATAAGATGCGTGAAGGGAACGGGGCACGATTCATTGTAGATGCTGAAGGGTTTCGGAAATAGTTCTGGATCAACCGTTGATCTTTTCAGTTAATTGGAGATCATGATGTACTACTAGGTGTCACTCATGATCGTTCTATAATTAATAATTAATTATAGACGACCAACATAAACCGAGAACCTATTTGGTCACACGCACAACGAGCATAATCCGAAGGATTTAAAACAAGCTTGAGAATGAGATTCTCAGACCGAGAGAAACTAGATTTGGTTGGACCAAATAAGGAGCGAGCATGAAATCGTTTCAGTCGCAATGGAAGCGTGGATGGGTCGTGTCTTATGAAGACATGATGGATGAACCAAATTGGTTTGATTCTAATCCAATGGTGAAGAATAAACCAAAGGGGTTTGATTTGTTTTAAACAAATGAACCAAAGTTGGTTCGGTTCGTTTTAACTTAAAATAGACCAACTCGGTTTCGTTTATTTTAACTTAAGTTAATGGAGCGGGTTAATGGATTTTTGGTTATGAACCAATAACCGTTAGGAGAATTTGTTCTCTATAAAAATAGGGCTTAAGGGTTTTGTGAAGACCCAACCCTAATTTTGTTGCTGCCCCTCCCTCTCTTCTCATGGTGTCGCCGCCCAACCTTTGTTGCCACCCAGCCCTTGTGCCACCGTCTAAGTTGTTGCCAGCGTCCAAGCTCCAGCCGGCAACCCTCCAGTGATCTTCCTTGGCTCCGGCAACAAGGTGAGCACCTAGCTTTCCTTATTTGGCCGACACAAGTTCTCCACCAAAGTTGTCCAGTTTTTTGGACAGCTTGTTTCCTTCTTGTCGGAGCGTCGTTTAGACAATGTTTAGAGCTCCGACAGCGGCTACCTTGCCGGGGATTCGATCTCCGGTAATCCTCATAGGTGGAGGACGAAGGATTCGTCAAATGGTTGACGAATACCTCTCCGAAAAAGCGAGTTTTGGGGACTCATTTTTGAATCCGAATTTTGATTCGGATTGTGATCTTCTCTCGATCACATCGTCTTCGACATGAGGCTAGTGACTCGTACGAAGACGAGGCTCGTGACTTTATGAAGTCATCTCGAAGATACTCGGCGTGGATACGGATAAAGGCGATTCTAGCGAGGGTCGCTCCGGTTGATGTCTTTCCCGCTACACGTGATACGTCAGGTATATGTAGAATAATTTTCTTTTATTGAAAAATTTGAAACTACGGTTATGTCTACACATGTTGTACTATGCATGCATGTGGTGTGTGTGATGTACTAAATTAGATTTATTGCTTTTTATTTCTTCCGCTGCGCACATATTTACGAAACATGTTCGAACACACACTCGCCGCGGTGCCGAAAACCCAACAGGTAATGTTTTGAAAGTAGGGTTAATTCTAATACCCTTAGATTGCATATTTACCACCGACTATGTATTGTGTAAATGGTCAGGTGAATGGTACTTAGTGTGTCGCTACGGACTGGTGGTCTTAGCTTGATATAATCAATTTGAGTACGACTCTCTATAGGATAGAGAGTGCATCGATTAGATTGGTATGACTCTCTATAGGATAGAGAGTGCGTCGACCAGTTGAGTACGACTCTCTACAGGATAGAGAGTGCATCCATCAATTGAGCACGACTCTCTGTAGGATAGAGAGTGCGTCGATTAGATTGGTATGACTCTCTACAGGATAGAGAGTGTTATGATCAGTTGAGTACGACTCTATGCAGGATAGAGAGTGCGTTGATCTGATTAGTATGACTCTCTGTAGAATAGAGAGTCTATGGTGGATGTCTGTATGTGAGACATTGCATTCATGTCATTTGCATGCACGCTGGCGACATGGTCTCCCTTGTGGTTGAGAGGGTCGCCAGTCATCCTGCCTCCATGGTTACTCATAGGAGGAGTAACCGGTGTGAGGAAAGAGTATTGTGGTGCCGCACTCTACCACTATAGACGGTGGTAGTTGAATTTGCGTGTCGTAGTCCTGCGTGTGTGGCACTCGACCACTCATGGGTAGTGACTGTCGGAGTGACCAACAGCAGGGACCCCCATCGTGTAGCTTGCTCTTCACGCTTATATGCTACTCGATCATACTGCCTACTCGGCCACTCGAGAGTAGTGGTCGGTGTTGAGTTGAGACAGTTGTCATGCTCGAGCCACCGAGGCCACACTAGGGTCGTGGTAGCTTTAGGGTGAGCCGACATGACCATGCATGCTGCATTGTCGTGACTTATGACATTTTTGCATATTGTCATATATATACATATATGCATGTATATATATATATGGATGGTTGTGATTAATATATATATAGATGCAGTCTATATATATATGCTTATTGTGATGTTGCATTTGATTGTACTATGCTTGCTGAATTTGGTTGTACATCATATTCATGCATGCTTTTTGCATCTGTTATACGATTGTGTCGGATACTTGTATATTTGTTGGACAGACCATTAGATACCTTGACCTGTATCATGAGTATATTGTGAGTTAGTATTACTCTTCCTGTTATATATGTTGGATATATTCTTAGGTTGGATCAGAGTAGCGTAGCAGACTTTCAAGTATGTCTGCGTTATACGTTGTTTATTTGGTTAGACGGTATATGCATGTATTTATATACTGTGTTGTTATACCTGTGGTACCTTTAGGTTATGCTGTTGAATTACATGTAATATTTGATATATACATGTTTTTCCTGTTACCTGCTGAGTTTTACTCACCACCACGGATCCTGGGTTTTTTTGTTGCCCAGGTAACAGGTAGCCGACTTCATGATGGACTTGGAGCACCACTGGCTGGCATTGTCTCATCTCAACTCCGAGAGTCGGGGTTTTTGTGTTTTCATTGGTGTTCCGATATGGATGTGATTTATGTGATGTTTTGTAGTGATTGAACGTTGTAAATGTTGTACCTTTCTTTTTCTGGTTTTGTTGTGGTGTTCTGAGTCGGTGTTAGTCATACCGGTATGCATGTGTACAGTTTGTGATGTTGTTGTGTTTTAGTTTCCGTTGTGGTTTGTTTACATATATATATATGTTGTTGTTGTTGTGACCTACGGGCCTTGTATTAACACGAGATGTTGCCACATACAGGGGAGATGCCGTCCGTTTGCTTTTCGACACGGTATACTCTCGGGGCGTGACACGACCACCATATGCATTTGCTGACCACCTTGTGCTCTGGCCTAGTACCTAGTGCGTTGGCTGAGCACCTCTTATGCTAGTCCAGCATCTAGTGCTCTGGCTGAACACATAGTGCTCTGGCCGAGCACCTCTTCGTGCAACTAAGCATCAGGCCAGCAGCCAAGCACCTGTGTGTGCAGCCGAGCACTTGCGCGGCGACCATGCACCTCTTCGTGTGCCCAAGTACTCTTCTCGCTGCTAAGCACCAATAGTATTTCTCACTTGGGAGTTCTACTCGACACTTACACTATTTATCGTCTTCTCCGCTGCACTTGAGCAATAACAATGCTTCACCATTGCTACTTTGGCTCACAATACGCGACAGGTGTGTCTTGCACACGATTGAGAACCGTGTGAACGAGCATCTTCCTCATGCTCGCCCTTTGGAGCACTGTTTATCGTCTTCGATGAGAACTGTGTTCCGCGACGAACAACCTTTTTGAGTCTTAACTCAAGAAATTTATTGAACATTATTGCGTTCAACTTGATTCTGATACCAATGTTGAATCAAATGTATATTTGTGAAAATAAAATTGCGGAAACATACATATACATCAAATATGTAGATGTCGTACGACGATCTGGAATTGCTCTAGACAGGAATTTCATTGTGAATTTGATCCTCGTTGACGCTCGTAGTCAGGATGAAAGCCACGAATGTTAGTTCAAACTTTCACTACAATTTCACAACGTCGCAACCTTTAACTCAGTGACGACGATTATTTCTTGTTCTACTCAACAAGGAGGAGAATTCTTCGAGAGTTATCTACCTTTGCAAGTCGTATATTCTCGCACAACTCTTACACTAGAGAACTCTCCTATAAGAACTCAAAGCACCTCTTTTCAGCAACTCTTCACCGGCGAGATCTAATCAACCTCAACCCAATAGCCCTAAAGCCACCCAACCCTCAAGCAACCTAGCAAACTCTCACTTTGCCCACGAGTCTTCTCGTCAAGAAGGTTGCTTTTATAAGAGAGAGGAGACAAGACAATGGGGAATATGGGATAATGAATAGTTACCCATTATCTATGATAGTGTTTATGGCTAAATACCTCCCGTGGACATATAACAATCAATTCATGAAATAAATAAAAAGATGGAGATACTAAAATTTCCCTAAGTTATTCAATACTCACGGTCGTCGCAATTTTTCGATGCCTTTTAGATGCTGCAAGAATGTGGACCGAGGGACAGGTGGATCAAAATTGGGGAAAATTTCAGTCTTTCCTTTTTCATCTGTGTCAAAGAAAACAGACAAAAAAAAATAGAGAGGGGGGAAATATATTTTTATTGACATTTCTTCGTAGAAAACTATTACACCAACCATTTTCTCCGTGATGACTTTCAGACGAAGTCATTATCGACCAACCCATTACACACGATGTGTCCGGGGTCTACAACAACGATACCAATCGATCAAAAAAGGTAACCTCTACAGTTAGGCAGACCGGAAGTACAAAGACTCCTCTTTCTTGTCTTGATCCAATCTAACTTTTCGGACTTTTTTTTACAAAAAATTATGAACTCTTACATAAAACATAGGATCAATTTCTGGTACCAGTACAATGAAATGTTGCAATAAATGCAAAACAAATGGTGGAGGAGAATGTAGGCTCGAGTGAAAGAGACTATAGAAGTGAATCGACCAGGAAGAACTGCTTGAAAGAATTGCAATACCAAGCACCGTATAAAATTGAATGGGGACAGAATGCTAACTTGTGCTCTTCTGTTTGAGGGTGATCTTGTCGCCTAAACTCAAAGCAATTCCTTGTGTCTTGCTCCTTATCCTGATGTAACCACTCAAATTGCCATCAGCCTGCTTCTCAACACTAATGTTGACCAAGGCATCCTCCCCGAAGACGCTCTTTGCATACAGGTTAGCTGCGAGAAATCCACAGTTCCCGTCCAGTGCTGAGCTGGAAAAAAAGAAGGAAGAAATGAAAAAAGTTGATGATAAATATCAGAGGATTATGAAAAGCATGAACTGATTGAGTGAAGGTTAACATGGCTCAGGAACTTTACGGTGGGGTGAGGCACTTCATGTTTGTTGACTTGATGATGTGATCTAAAAATTCCTTCTCACCCTGTATTATTGTGTTAACAGCCACCTGAAATGAATTTAAAAGGTCATGCGAATTAGAAACAAAATTAAAGCTAATTTGTAAATTGTGAAGCTTTGTGTTATTGATGCTGGAAAATTCCTATGGTGACGCAATGGAAAGATGTTCAAGGATCATTTATAGGAGAGGTGAGATTGACCAACAAATTCTTAAAGGTGAAACAGCATTTTCCCTCATCTCCATTTAAACACCAGGAGGCAGGAGATTTGAACAATCACAACAAACTAAAACCTCAGATGTTCCCTCAATACTAGTTCTCTAAAATCCATCTGTTTTACAGAAGGATTCATTCTAAAATCCATCTGTCAATGGTCAAACTACTAAACAAAGCAAGGCAAAAAAAATGCTTAAAGGAAAGTAGCTGTCAAAGGAAATCAAGCACTTTATAAAAAAACACACTACGGAATAAATTTTATAGTTTTGTAGTATCAATGACTTTTGTCAATACCCAAGACAAAGTCCATCAGATGCCGGATATGTTCTATAGTTATGATGATCTTTTAAGCCAATAGTTGCGTGTATAGTTTATAAGAAAATTTTATACTCGATATTGATAAGTCAAACAAGTATACACACTTCAACAACCATTAATATAGACCTGAGTTTATAAAGGCAAAGAAATACCTTATTTTCCCACTCGAATTCTGCCCACATGTTTCTAAATTGCACATCAGCACAAGTGGCAGGAGATATGTAGTCCATGATGTCGATGTGGATGTCATTAAGTACAACAACATTTCTCTCCAGCACATTCGAAGTTTCATACACAATATTACCAAAAATAACTCCAGTTTCAGTTGAAGAGACTTTTATATTAGCACGTATCTGTTTGCTTGACTCAGCAGCAAGAGTATAGTTTTGAGGTCGGTCAACAAGTTTCAAATCTCCCATGGTTGCCAACTCCAAACACAGATTCTGAAGTGTTTCCTTTGTTCGATTAATGACTGTGACATCAAGTACAATGTCATAATGATGAACTGTGACATATGCCTCAGCGTACACAAGATCACTGAATCCAGTTAGTTGAAGAATTCTGTTCAATTTATTAGCATCATGTCCATCCTTAATAAATTCTCCAGTTGCACGTTTTAAATCATCTTGAACCTCATCCTCCAACTCAAGCTGGCTCATACCCTGCAAATATTAACACAAACAAATAAAAAACCTGTGATAGTATTGGTTATGAAAATATATTCAATGGATAACTAAAAGTTGTAATAATAAATTCTTCTCACATAACCTAATCCAAACTTGGTTTTATGAAATCCTGGCAATAATTGAAGTGGTAATTGAAAGGGCCGTTTGTTACAGTAAATGAGAAAAGAAGCAAACTTAATGTTATATAAACACATGAAAGAAATGTGTGGCCACGTTGCAAAATATTCAGTATGCGACAGCACATATGGATGCATAATAACACGGGCAACCCTGCTTTTTTTCTATGAATTATCACAATAGGGGACACTACTTTTTTTTTACCCCTCTCCTCTTTTGCTTCATCCCAGTTAAGCAGATTTAGATAATGTTTCGACAACTATCTAATTTCTAGTAGGAGGTTGAAATCATCTTGAACCATACCAAAAATTGTATATAATTTGCATCCATGGTGTCTATAAAAGTAATTGGTTCTAAATATTAAATATGCAGTCACCGAAAATCATCTAAATATTTAGTTTGGTTCAAATTAAAAGTAAATTTCATTATTGATCCCATGGAGTACCTAGCATATCAAAAGCCATCTTTTTTTGCATTTAGTAAAACTAGTTTTTTCTCTCAAAAATCCAACTCTAGAGTGTAAGAATAGAGAAAAAAGGATATTCTTTTGATATGACTCAAAAGAAGGGAGACTAATTGTGCTTCTGAAAATACAGGCTACTAAGTTGTAGCCAAAACCAACTATAACTAAAATTATACCCTTAAGAACTTAACCGCCACAAATCATCATCAATTCTTCATCCCAACTTTTTTGAGGTCAGCTATAGAGCAATATGAATTTTATTCCTCCGTTAACCTCTAGTAAGGCTCATTAGTAATAACAAAAAATGAATAAATTACTTTTATTACATTAGTTATGTTTTCTTTATTCTCCCTCTATCCCTTAGAGCTTCCACTCTAGGATTTTTCCTCTTCTTCTGTCCCTACCCTATAGTGTAGGCACAACATTTGAATCAACAGAGAACCTGCTCTTCTTTTGTAAAGAAATCAATGTTATTGCATTCCAACTCCTTCAATGGCACCCAAGAAAAATCCCAAATTGGATTCCAAATTGATGGATTACACTTTACAGTGAATATATGAAAGCAGCTTTAC
This sequence comes from Wurfbainia villosa, assembly GCA_025175895.1. Classification (NCBI taxonomy): domain Eukaryota; kingdom Viridiplantae; phylum Streptophyta; class Magnoliopsida; order Zingiberales; family Zingiberaceae; genus Wurfbainia; species Wurfbainia villosa. The sequence continues at coordinate 17,282,765 of CM046004.1, read as the reverse complement.
AATCTATTGGTTCCCTCTAAATACATCCATACTATCTCAACTCAGTCTCTCAAATTATCATCTTGTGGAGTTACACTCAATTTCCGTCCATACTTTATGCATTCATCTTAATATTCCCATTTCTACTACTCTACATTACGATTAGTAATTCACATCTTGATTGGACACTTATGTTACTGCCATAAAAATTTGTGCCCCCAAGGTCAGTTATTTGTATTTTATATCTTGTTACTTCAGCAATATTACCGAAAAGGACATTTGATTCAATTAAGCAATACCAGTTGTCAAATGAATAAAATTTGGTAATGCATATGCAAAAAAATACAAATTAATCTTTTAAAGAAAGCTATTATGTGGCCACATGGAACACATTTAAAGCCATGAAATATACTTATACTGAGTTCAATTCAGCAATTAAAAAAGGTCCTGAGCATTGATATGCTAAATTTTTGCAGCTGGTAAAAGCAACTAATGATAACAACGAGTGGGTAGATTAATCATTGGGTTTATAGGGGCTTGCAGAGTAACTAAAAGTGCACACTAAAATTTCAAGTCAACTTAATACAGTAACAAGATATAAAATGAGTAGTATATAGGTGCAGTTGCCCTCAACTTAGCTTGACCAAGATTTAGATATTTAGCACTTCACCAAGAATATTTTATTTCATCATAAATAGAGCCCCTGAAGTTCAATAATAATGATGATGATGATTTTTAAAGGTAAACGAATTGTCAAACTAAAACACAGGAATACATTGAATCTATTGAAACTGAGTTGAATCGGTTTCGTATGGTTTTCTGTTTCGATTTCTAAAATATACTCTAAAGTATACCATGCCACAGATATTACAACATCTGAACCTAGCTAATGTTCTGCATTAAACCCTATCCATGCAAGCTTTGCATGTCAAATCAACTTCGAAAATCTTATAATAGTTAAGCATTTTAAGTAGGTCTGGAAGAAAAATTCCTTTCAGAGAAAACACAAGAACAATCTAAAATGCAAAGTCTCGAACTCAAATTGGATTCTTAAAGGCCAAGTTTTTCTGTGGTACTGTCATTAAATTCTTCTTAGATGCTAAATTTAAGAGGACCAATAGCAATAACATATGAAGCATAAGAAGGATTTGGAAAGGGAATCAAGAAAGGTAAGTGCTCATAAATTGTAGTCAAATAAGTCAACTTTAAATTAAGATCAATCAGCAATCCTTACCTTCCTACTCTTCAAATGGTAGAAGTCAATGAGATCATCAGGCTGTGCATATGAAACTTGTGCTTTAGCTTTAATCTCCTCAGCCTCTCGGGACTGTTTCTCTGCTAGCATTTTTGCAAAACTCTGGTGGCATGACTGCAACCATATTTTCCGAACCTTGTCGTCTTTGTTGCAGAGCAATCTTATGCATACCACTATTCTATCATACGAGTCTCTATCAATTGGGTGAGGAAGAAATGAAGATTGTCCCAATTGTAACATTGAAGTCATGATCAGCAAGGCCCCAGTACTAGCCTTGTTTGCTTCGGCTTTGGATGGACAGACCTCCTCCAATCTCAAAACCAGCTTAGCTAGAGTGCAAGAAACAACAGCTCCAACAAAGAAGTCACCAGATAGGATCAAAGATCTCAAGTTTCCAAGCGACCCTGAAGACCCAGAAAACACTGGTGGAGCAGACAAAGCAGTTTCTGACGCAGCACTTTGTGTTGCATATGTCCCATCTGCCAGAACCACAGGGCGCTTCGAAGACACAGTTGCAGATGAGTTGATCTGCTGAGGTTTCTTTGATGCATCAGCTGTTTCCCCCTCTTCAGTGGCACTATAAAAAGGAAGATCTCCAATGCTCTGCTTGATTACCTCAATGCCATTCTCAACCTCGGAAAGTGAAAGGCAGTACTCACCAATAATCCAAACAGCACACGAGATGACTCTTGCGGCACGGATCTGATAGAACGTCTCAAGCAGCCTCGTGATAATAGAAACCCTGAGCTTCGGGTTAGCCTCAGTTATTTCTCTCACAAAGAGAACCACATCGACAGCAGAAGCAACGTTTGTGTCTCCAAGGAAATCCATCAGCAGATGAACAACAATGCTCGCAACCTCGGGGAACTTAATAGCGCATGAATGGATTGCCTGCACTAGCATCTGTCTGTAGTCCCCATTCTTCTCGAACTCAGTGCTCTGAGTCTTAACAACCTCCTTCTTGAGCAAAAGCACTACCTCATCGACATTCCTAGACGTGATAAGCTCGAGAGTAATGTCGAGTGTCTTGCGGGCGATGTCAAGATTCGGACTTGAAAGTGCACGAAGCACATCTATGATTAAATCCACCATGATCTCCCTGTGTGACGACTTAAGCTCATTGAGCCGATCAAGCACGATGAGCTTCACGTTGTTGTCGCTCTGCGAAATGAGGAGCTGGCAGTAGGTATTCGCTGCAGCACGGATGGCGGTAGGGGCTGAGGACAAGGAAACAAGCGTACCAGCGCTTTCATAGACAACTGCAGCCGATGGAGAATTCAGGAGAGAAATGATGATCTTGATATATTTGCCCTTTTCCGTGGGATTGGAGCGGCACACCTTGCGGATGAGGTCGAGGGCAGTCATCTGGTGAAGCTCACCCCAGTCAGGCACATGGTCCGCTTGGGAGAGGAGGTAGGCGACGGCACGGACCTGGGCGCACGAAGCGAGCATGAGGAAACCGTTGCGGCGGGCAGAAGGGTCCTGCTCCGAGGCGAGCGCCTTCTCGACAAGCTCCGGGGCGTCCGGAATAAGCTGCTCACCGGCCTGGCCAGGGAGGCGGTAGATGGCGGAAATGGCGAGAAGGGCGTGACGGCGGACAAAGGGGTGTCGATGCTCGAGGTTGCTGAGGACAGAAGGGACAAGCGGCTCCAGAATCTCGGGCTCAGAGAGGCGGCAGAGAAATCGAAGAGTGACGCCACGGATGTACTCGTTGGGATGTTGTAGATTGTTGCGGAGATTCTGGCAGATGAGGATCATCTCCGGGAGGACGCGACCGCTAACGTCGGTCTTATCGATGATCTCCAGGTAGAGAAGAAGCAGCTTCTGCACGGTGTGGTCCTCGGAGGGGAGGACGTAGCGGACGATAGTGATAAAGAGCTGGGGGAGCGTCTCGCCATTGAGGAGAAGCATGACGGCCTTCTTCATGGCGTCTATCTTTGCCTCCACGTCGTTTGCCTCGAGAGCTTCCTTGATCTCGTTGGCCATGGCGCCGGAGCCTTTGTCGAAGTGGATCAGGAGGGTGGAAGACTTCTCCATCGCGCGCGATCGATTACTCCTCGGGCTAAACGAGAACGGTAAATCTGGATTGCGGAAGAAGATGAGACCAGGAACCGGGAAAGGCGGAGGAGGAGGGCGAGATCTGGATCGGGAGCGAGGGCGAGAGCGGGGAGGTGGGATGGAGACGATTCCGGCCTACGGTTATTTGGACAAGGTAGACTGAGAGATTGACTCGGGTCGAGTTCAGAACTTGGACAGCACCAGACCCGGTTTATCGAAACCGCTCAATTTGAGTACCTGGGAGCACTACGAGTTCAACCTTCAGTCCTACCCCAATGCCATGATTAACTGATATGCCAGATTTAACCCAATGGTAGCTATCGGGCATTCATCAAACAAGCAGAGGGAAAGGGGCAAAAAGAACGAAAAAGAAAAGAGAATAAAAAATATCTAAGCACTCTTCTCCACCTTCCGCCATGACCCGTTGCGGCCCGTCCCATCTCTCCAACCTCTTCGGCGTGCTTGTTAGTTTTGTTATTCATTCATACCTCACGAATCATATAAATTGATTTATTACAGAAATATAAATATATATATTTACCTTGATGTGATTTTGATGTTGATCTTTATTCTGGATTATTGTCTAAAGAACAATTACGAAATAAATTATTCTTCTTCCTTTCACAAATCAAATCCGACGTTTTTGGACGTTCTTCCATAGTCCTTCTTCGGCATCCTGACGGTGATCCTCTCACAACCTCTCTCTCTTTTTCTCTTGGACGCATTGCCCTTTTAAAGGGTGTTTAGCAGCCTCCTTTGCACTACACGTAGTGCAGTTCTTGCACGCGTTGCCACATCTGACAACATGTGCAAATCGTGCCTCACTTGCACACATTGTCACACATGGCTGTTGAGTTTTTTCGGTACCGACGTGGGTGTGCGTTCGAACATATTTCGTCAACATGCACAGTGGAAGCAAATAAAATGAGTAATAGCTAACTTATTACAATACACACATCACACACATACAAGGATACATCAAGTGTAGACATAATCGTTATTTCAAATTTTACAATAAAGGAAAAACTACTCTATATATACCTGACGGATTACGTGAAGCGGGAATGATATCAACCAAGAGACACTTGCAAGTCTTGCCTCTATCCGTATCCACATCGAGTATCGTTGGGATAGCTTCACAAAGCCACGAGCTCCGTCTTCTCACGAGATACTAGTCTCGAATCGAAGTCGTTGTGATCGAGAGATGATCACAATCCGAATCAAATTCGGATCCAAAAATCGAGTTCCACGAACTCGCTTCTCGGAAGCGGTTTTCGTCAACCGATTGACGAAACTTTGTTCCTCCACTAAAGAAAATTGCAGGGGATCCAATCCTAGACAAGGAGGTCGTTGTCGGAGTTCCAAACACCGGCTAAATGACGCTCCTGTCGCAAAGGACACAAGTTGTCCAAGAGGGCAGCTTGGTGGAGGAAGGTGGTCGGCCAATCAAAGATGGCCGGCGATGACCAAGGAGCCGGGGGCGGCGCATCGACGATGCGATCGCCGACCGGCCTGGGCCGCTCGTATGGTGGATGGCCAGCTGAGCTGAAAGCTTGGGCGACACCAACCTTGGGCGACACACAAGAAAAGGAGAGGGAGAGGGGAGAAAACGGCTAGGGTTTCACAAACCTTGAACCGATCAATTATGGGATATCTCTTAACCCCGTTATTTATAAAAAAAACGTATTGTTGGAGGGTCGGTGGCTGGCTAGAGGGGGGTGAATGACCCTTTTCGCATACGATGGAGATAGCTTGCGCCTTAATTGTCTACAAATAAAGTTAGCGCAATGGAATAGTAAAACTAAAGACAATTAAGTGCAAAACACAAAGTAAAAAGCAATTCGCAAACTCAATGTGTAACGTGGTTCACGGCCCTTGCCACTAATCCAAGGACGATTCGTTCAGCGAATCACTCCAAACCAAATTCACTAGTCTCTCCTTCAAGTTGAGGTAAACCTTTTTTACAATCTCTCTCTCTTACAATAAGATTGAAATAAAAGCAAGTAAGAGGAGTAAAAATTGTTTGGGCACTTTGGGAGAACTTTAAAGTAGAAGCATTAACCTCCCAAAGTGACCCAAGGCCTCTTCTTATAGGGAAGAGGTCATTCTTCCCATTGAATCGATCAACGATGCGGTCATCGATCAATTCTTGTAGTCGTTGCCTGCCGCGGCCTTATCCACACTGGCTTACACCAGCGACTCCCACATCGGATCGGTGATCATCCTTATCAATCGGATCGATGGAGCCATCGATCAGTGGTAGCGTCGATCGACTCAAACCCTTCCGAATTTACCTCGACCAGTTGACTAATGGTCGAGCAGTCGACTGCCAAACCCTAGCAGTCGACTGCCAAACTCTAGCAGTCGATTGTTGAGCCAGAAAAGGTTCAGTCGAACACCAGTCGAGTGCCATCAACTCGGAGCAGTCAACTGATATCTATATCAGTCGACTGGTGTCAGGTAAAACCTCAAACGCCAATGTTTAAGCATCCAACGTCGGGTAAAACCTCAACTCACTCGGTTGAGCATCCGACACCTGACTTAGCCATTCGGCCAAGTTCACCTATGAGCTACGTTACACTTCGCTCATTCTCTCATCTCCCTTGAAGTCCTTTGCCGAAGTTCTCTTCGTCCGACCACGTCCTTCGGATGCACCAAGCGCACAACTTCGCAATGTCATCCTTCGCATCTCGCCCTGAAGTCTACTTCCTTGGCTTCACTCCAATGCTCCTCGTCCGACGGTCCCTCGGATGCACCAAGCGCACGGCTTCACAATGCCGTCCTTCACCGACTCAAGGACCCGAGCCATGAGATGGTGAACTCACCAATGCTAATATCAAGCCAATCCCATGTGTGAATTACTAAGTCCTGCATGACTTCAACACACATATCAAATAATATAACAACCTAATTTAAACCCTTTGCCACACACATCGAAATCACATCATACATGGATTGATTGCCTTAATAATCTCCCCCTTTTTGATGTGTGACAATTCGTTTAAGTTAGGTAAAATAATATAAAAACACATAAGGAAGATAAGCATGTAAATCAAACATGGAAATCAAATCTCCCCCTTAATACATACAAACTCCCCCTTAACTCATGCTAATTCCCTCTAGCATAATTAACTTAAACTCACATATTTCTCCCCCTTTGACACCATCAAAAACATTAACACATGTTATACAAGTATGACATCAAGTCTAGAGGAAGAAAATCACCAAAATCTAACTCAAAACCTGATAAAACAAGTTACTATGCTCGTGCACAGTACGTCAGTCGACTGAATCAGAGCGCCAGTCGACTGACACCAATAAAAATAGAATTTCTGATTTTTTTGAATGAAATTCAGAAATGCACTAGAAATTATAGAAAATTCAAAAAATCGTGAAATTTTAAAAACATATTTCTTGTAAGTCCCTTGTTGGAGGATCGATGGCCGACTAGAGGGGGATGAATAGTCCTTTTCGCGTACGATAGAGATAGCTTGCGTCTTAATCGTCTACAAATAAAGTTAGCGCAAGAGAATAATAAAACTAAAGATGATTAAGTATAAAACACAAAGTAAAAAGCAATTCGCAAACTCAAGGATGTAATGTGGTTCACGACTCTTGCCGCTAATCCACGGACGATTCGTTCGGCGAATCACTCCAATCTAAATCCACTAGTCTCTCCTTTAAGATGGAGGTAAACCTTTCTTACAATTTCTGCCTCTTACAATAAGATTGAAATAAAAGCAAGTAAGAGGAGTAAAAATGGTTTGGGCACTTTGGGAGAACTTTAGAGTAGAAGCATTAACCTCCTAAAGTGACCCAAGGCCTCTTCTTATAGGAAAGAGGTCATTCTTCCCGTTGGGCACTGAGCAGTCGACTGATGCAGTCATCAATCGACTGCTGCTGTAACCGTTGCCTTGCAACGACCTTATCCACATTGGCTTCCAGCCAATGGCTCCCACATCAGTCGACTGCTCATCCTCATCAGTCGACTGATGACTCAATCAGTTGAGTGACTAAAGCGATCAGTCAACTCCAAACCCTTCTGTGCTCGAATTCACCTCGATCAGTCGACTGTCGTCCCTTGGTCGTCGACTGATGGTCGAGAAGTCGACTGTCAAACCCTAGCAGTCAACTGTGGAGCCAAACCAGGTTTAGTCGAACACCGGTCGAGTGCCATCGACCCGGAGCAGTCGATTGATATCTATATCAGTCGACTGGTGTCGGGTAAAACCTCAAATGCCAATGTTTGAGCATCCGACGTCGGGTAAAACCTCAATCCACTCGGTTGAGCATCCAACACTTGACTTAGCCATTCAGCCAAGTTCACCTATGAGCTACATTACACTTCGCTCATTCTCTCATCTCCCTTGAAGTCCCTCGCCGAAGTTCTCTTCGTCCGGCCATGTCCCTCGGATGCACCAAGCACACGGCTTCGCAATGTCATCCTTCGCCTCTCGCCCTGAAGTCTACTTCCTTGGCTCCACTCCAATGCTCCTCGTCCGGCGGTCCCTCGGATGCACTAAGCGCACGGCTTCGCAATGTCGTCCTTCACCGACTCAAGGACCCGATCCATGAGATGACGAACTCACCAATGCTAACATCAAGTCAATCTCATGTGTAAATTACTAAGTCCTGCATGACTTCAACACACATATCAAATAAATATAATAATCTAACTTAAACCCTTTGTCACACACATCAAAACCACATCATACATGGGTTGATTGCCCTAACACGTATCTCTTATCCATTAAGAGACTTTTTCTCAAAATATTTTCACAAGACCTCTTCTCTAAAACCTTTTCTCAAGAAACCTTTTCACAAAGGGTTATTGGTTCACAACCAAAACCTGTTAACCCGCTCCATTGACTTAAGTTAAAATAAACCAAACTGCATTGGTCTATTTTAAGTTAAAATGAACCGAACCAATTTCAGTTCATTCGTTTAAAACAAACCAAACCCATTTAGTTTATTTTCCACCATAAGATTAGAACCAAACCGATTTGGTTTATCCATCATGTCTTCATAAGACTCGTCCCATCCACGCTTCCATTACAATTGAAACAATTTCATGCTTGCTCTTCGTTTGGTCCAACCAAACTATGTCTCTCTCGATCTGAGAATCCTATTCTCAAGCTCGTTTTAAATCTTTCGGATTACATTCGTAGTGTGTGTGACCAAATAGGTTCCCGGTTTATGATTGTCGTCTATAATTAATCATTAATTATAGAATAATCATGAGTGATACATAGTAGTACATCATGATCCCCAATTAATTAAAAAATCAACGGTTGATCCCAGAAAGCTTCTGAAACCTTTTAGCAACTATAGTAAATTGTGCCCCGTTCCCTTCACTCATCTTATACCCACTTGGTTCAGGACATGATCTATGTGTCAGTCCCCACTAGGCTGAACACATCACACCTAGCTCAAGTATTACTTCATTGTTCTCCGGATTCTAGTTACTGCACGTGTATCCAAGAGTATCATACTCTAAACATATAATACTTTGGCCAAAGACTTTAGTAACAATCCAACGAGAGGTCATAGGGTATACATCTCCTCGTAAAGAGTGGTGAATCCTCTATAGGCTATTCAAATACCTTCGGCCACTTCGACTTATACCCAATTATCCTGGGTCCACATCTCATCGGAGATGCTTGCTTAAGATGTCAAAGCATAAGTCTACATGACCAAGATGACTTGAATACCACAAGTCGAAGGAACATCGCACTTAAGCTGCAGTAAGAACTTCATTGACATATCCATATATGCAAAGAACCATATGAAGTCTTACAGCTAGTCACTCCAATGAACTAGTTACCATAACAAGCATCCACGGTTAACTCCGGACATCCCAATGTCTCCAGCTAGTGAAAAACAGCTGCTTGGATAAAACAAAGAGTATAACTTATGCTAGTCTCAACGAAATTGATGGTGTCTAAATACATCAATTCATTGACTAGGGGTAATTCCAATACATCACAATTACACATGTAGAGATACTTACTAGTTGTGATCCAATCACAAATTCTCTCATGCTGTGAATCTTATTGCGAACATTCGGTAAATGAGTTCAAAATCCAATCAAATACATGAAAATATGTATACTCAAATAATGAATCTTTATTTATCAAATAAATGGTACAACCATAAGGCGGTTGTCTTAGGAGATCTCTCATATATCACTAACAAGCTCCCACTTGGCCTAATGTCAATCGCCATGGTATCCAATACCATAAGCTCTAATATGACCCTCAAACTTACTTTGAGGTAAGGCCTTAGTTAAAGGATCCGCTAAGTTCCTTTCAGTGGGAATTTTCTTGATTTGTATTTCTTTCCTACTTATGATCTCTCTGATCAAATGATAGCAGCGAAGCACATGTTTGGATCGTTGATGAGACCTTGACTCTTTTGCTTGTGCAATCGCTCCATTGTTGTCGCAGTAAACAGATATTGCTTCAATAATGGTTGGACCCACACAAAGTTTAGAGATAAACTTATTGATCCAAACCGCTTCTTTTGCTGCTTCCGAAGCTACGTTGTATTCTATCTCAGTGGTTGAATTCGTTACAGTGTCTTGCTTGGAACTTTTCCAACTTATTGCACCTCCATTCAAGGTGAATATGTACCCAGATTGAGACCTGGAATCATCCCTGTCTGTCTAGAAGCTAGCATTCGTATACCCGCTTATTAACATATCACCCTCTCCATATATTAGGAACACATTCTTAGTTCTTCTTAAGTACTTAAGGATTGTCTTAACAGCCGCCCAATGATCCATTCCTGGATCAGATTAGTATCTTCTCATGACACTCAGAGCATACGATACATCGAGCCTCGTACATAACATAGCATACATGATAGATCCTATTGCAGATGCATAGGGAATCTTACTCATACAAATCCTCTCATCTTCTATACGTGGACACATAGACTTTGAAAGGTGTATGTCATGCCTAATGGGAAGGAAACCTTTCTTGGATTTCGACATGCTAAACCTCTTTAGAACTCAGTCTATATATGTAGACCGCAAAAGACCAAGCAACCATTTCGATCGATCTCTATAGATCTTGATCCTGAGGATGTAGATCGCTTCTTCCAGGTCTTTCATGGAGAATGTTTTTGGATAACTAAATTTTAACTGACTATAAGACAGATATATCATTTCCTATAAGTAATATGTCATCGATATACAACACTAGGAATACGACTGCACTCCCACTAACCTTCTTGTACACACAGGGTTCGTCAGGATTCTGTGAGAAATCAAACCTTTTGATTGTCTCATCAAAATGGATATTTCAGCTCCTGGATGCTTGCTTCAGTCCATAAATGGACCGTCAAAGTTTGCATACCTTGGTTTTATCAACCGATGTGAAACCCTCGGGTTGTATCATATACACATCCTCGAGTAGGTTTCCATTAAGAAAAGTCGTTTTCACATCCATTTGTTATATCTCATAATCATAATGAGCCACTATGGCCAGGAGCATCCGAATGGATTTAAGCATAGCTACTGATGAATAGGTCTCGTCATAATCAACGCATTGCTTTTGACGATAGCCTTTCACTATTAATCTAGCCTTATAGGTAATCACATTACCATCCATGTCGGTTTTCTTCTTGAAAATCCACTTGCACCCTATAGGCTTTATGCCTTTAGGTGGGTCCACCAAGTTCCAAACTTGATTTTTATACATGAAATCCATTTCCGACTTCATGACATCAAGTCATTTGTCCCTTTCTGAACTTTTCAGAACTTCTTCATAATTGGTAGACTCCTCATCGTCAATGAGTAACACATCATTCGATTTGCTTATGAGAAATCTATATCTCTCAGGAATGTTGTGTGTCCTACCAGATCTACGAAGATTTGGTGTCACAATAGGTTCAGTCGATGTCTCATCACTATGAGTTATCAGTTGAGGTGCTTGACCAGGTATCTCCTCAATGTCTACTGTAGTCTCTTGAACCTCCTCAAGTTTAACGACACTCCCATTGTTTTCTTGCAAGAGAAACTCTTTCTCTAGAAACACAGCATGCCTTGAAACAAACACCTTTTGTTTCACAGGATGATAAAATTGATAACCCCTTGTTTCCTTAGGGTATCCAATAAATAGACATTTATCAGACTTAGCATCCAGTTTGTCTGATACAGTAGCAAGTAAACAGTAGTCTGAAGCGCATAGCCCCAAAAGGACTTGGAAAGATTCACGTGATTCATCATTGACCTGACCATGTCCAGCAAGGTCCGATTTCGCCTCTCAGATACACCATTAAGCTGTGGTGTATATGGCAGAGTCCCTTGAGAAAATATACCATTGTCCCTCGGATAATCTAGAAACTCTTGACTCAAGTATTCACCACCTCGATCAGATCGAAGTATTTTAATACTCTTGCCAAATTGTTTCTCTACTTCATTTCTGAATTCTTTGAACCTTTCAAAGGCTTCAGACTTGTGTTTCATCAAGAACACATATCCAAATTGTGAGTGATCATCGGTGAAGGTAATGAAGTAGCTATAGTATTCTAGAGCTTGAGTTGACATAGGTCCGCATACATCAATATGTATTAGACCAAGCAACTCTCCCACCGGTTCACCTTTTCCAGTAAAAGGTATCTTGGTCATCTTGCCCTTTAAGCATGATTCACATGTATCATATGAATCTAATTCAAACAATTCTAGAATTCCACATCGGTGTAATTCGGACATGCTTTTCTTGTTTACATGGCCAAGATGACAATGTCACATGTAGAAGTCTAATTGATTATCTTTTCGAGCACGCTTGTTGCTTGCTTCGATATTGAAAATGTCACCGGATACGTCTAACGTATATATTCCATTGCATAATGTTCCAGTCCCATAAAAAACGTCATTCAAAGTTATGTAACAACAATTGTTACTAAAAGTCAAATGATATCCATTTTTTTAAAACAGGAAATAGAAACAATGTTCTTTATTAACGAAGGTATATAATAACAATAGTCCAGTTCTAAGACAAGTCATGTAGGGAGCTTCAACAAATATATTCCGATGGCGACCATAGCAACCTTTGCTCCATTGCCAACTCACAAATTTGATTCTCCCTTGACGAGTCTCCTTCTATTCCTTAGCCCCTGTATGTCATTACATATATGGGAGCCACACCCAATATCCAATACCTAAGTGTCAGAGGAAATAGAATGACAATCAATAATGAAGATACCTGAAGAGGATGGGCCATCGGATGCCTTCTTCTTCTTCACGGACTCAAGATAAATTTTGCAGTTTCTTCGCCAATGGCCCTCCTTGCCACAGTGATAGCAAGTGCTCTTTTGAGCTGGTTCCGTCTTCTTAGCCTTCTTCTTCTTGCCCTTGCACTGTTCCTTTGATTTCTTCTTAGAACCTTTCTTTGAGGAATCAACTAACAACACTGTCTTCTCCTCATGCTTCACAGAAGGCTCCACAGTCTTCGACATGTTGAGGAGCTCAGGAATTGTGGTTTCAATTTTGTTCATCCAGTAGTTCATCATAAACTATGAGAAACTCTTGGGCAAACAATGTAGAATTAAGTCAATACTTAATTCATGATCCATCACAAAACTGAGTGTTGCTAAATGCTCGATGTACCCATTCATCTTTAGTATAAATTGTACTATAGATGAATCTTCTTGCATCTTAGAGGTGAAGAGGAGCTTGGGGACTTCGAACTTTTCGGATCTCACTTTCTCATCAAACAACTCTTGAAGATGAAAGACTATAGTATTCGCATCCATATGCTCATGCTGCCCTCTTAGACAGCTTGTGCCCTCTCGGATCTCGCTCATCATGGTTGAGAGAGTCTACAGTAGAGGATTTATAACTTTTCTCCTATCTCGGCTGTCAACTATGTCTCCCATTTGTGGTTGAGAGGGTATGCAGTAGAGAATTTATAACTTTTCTCCTATCTCAGCTTCCATCTATGTCTCCCATTCGTGGTTGAGAGGGTCTGCAGTAGAGGTTCCCTACTTTTGAACTATGGTTGCATTTGTATACCTATATATGGTCGATCATGTCTCCCATTTGTGGTTGAGAGAATCTACCGTGGAGTTATACTCTTGGACTACTCGTTCGGAGTTAGTGATAGTTGGATTTGTGTATCGTCTATAGCTAGATAGCTACCTTACATCTTGACTACCCATGAGACCCGATCGTGGTAGCATGTTGTTGTGTGCAGTCCATAGCTAGATTGTTATATACTCTATCTGCCCACGAGACCGGTCGTGGTAGCATATCGTTGCCTGCAGACATTGAGTTTTTTATTTCCTGTCTACCCATGAGTCCCGTTCGTGGTAGCATGTGGTTACGCGTAGACAGTGCTCTGTATATTACTTATCTGTCCACGAGTCCCGATCATGCTAGCATGTTGTTGCCCTCAGATAGTGCCCTTTGTATTACCTCGAGAGTCATGAGGCTTTGTCGCGGTATTTTGATATGTATTGCTTGTGGATTGTAGCATGTTGTATATATGACTAAGTTTGTAGCAGATCGATATTGGTACTCTGAGATTTGGGTTACTCTAGTTTGTTTCCGTTGACTTCCATTATGTCCATTATGATTATGTACTATTTTTTATCCACCCACTTAGTGGTTGTACTCACCCCTTCTTCTCTTATCCTCCAGGTTAGCTGATAGAGGATTGTCCAGTTGACTTACCCTCGTGTCGCTCAGAGAGTCCCTTGTCATGCTAGTCCCACTGCATCATCGAGATGTCGCTTTATTTTCCATGTTGTTATCACATTTTGTTTACATACTTGGATTTTGTCGTAATTGAATTTGGTGTCATAAATCTATTTTACTTTTAATTGATTTATATTTTAGTCGTGCATGCATGCAGTCAATGTAATAATTGTATTCTATTATTATTTCAAAGTTTTTACCTGATTTGGTTTTAGCGACATATTTCGGAATATTGTCACTAAGGGGCTCCTTCATCATTTGGATGACGAAGATGCCCCCGGGGCATGACAAGACCGCTTCTTGTACAGCTGCTGAACATGCTACATATTCTGCTTCCATTATTGACAAAGCCACATAGGCATGTTTCTTGCTGTTCCAGGAGATAGTGTCACCATTCAACAAGAATACATAGCCTGATGTGTATTTTCTATCATCTAGGTCCTCTACTCAATCTGCATATGAATAGTCTTTCAGGCTCATATCTGATCATTAGAAACAAAGACAATAATCTGTTGTCGCTTTCAAATATTTGAATATTCTCTTCATCGCCTTCCAGTGTCTAAGTCCTGAATTTGACTAGAATTGGCCGACTAAGCCAATAATATAGCTAATATCGAGATGAGTACACAACATAGTGTATATTAAACTACCAATATAACTGGCATATGGTTTTTTATTCATCTCGGCTATTTGCTCAGGAGTCTTGGGACTCATACTTTTGCTCAGAATAGTACCTTTTACAATAGGTGTATGTTCACTGTTGCAATCACATACTGAAATGTTGTAACATCTTATTGATATAAGACTCTTGAGACAGACCCAACAGTCTTTTAGATCGATCCCTGATGATTTTAACTCCTAAGATGTATTCAGCTTCTCCCATATCCATTATGTCAAACTGTGATGAAAGTCACTTTTTGACTTCTATCACAAAATTTGTCATTTTTTGCTATCAGCATATCATCAATATATAATGATAAAATAGCACACTTTCCTTTTGTCCTTTTCAAGAAAACGCAATGATCCTCATTGATCATCTTGAAACCATAAGAAAAAATGACTTCATTAAATCTTATGTTACATTATCTTTACGCTTGTTTTAACCCATATATAGACTTTTTAAGTCTATATACTTTTTCTTCTTGGCCTTCAACAATGAAACCTTCTAGCTGAACCATATAGATTTCCTCGTCAAGCTCACCATTAAGGAAGACGATTTTTACATCCATATGTTGTAATTCCAAGTCATAATGCACCATAAAAGCCAAAATAACTCGAATTGATATAAACTTCACTATAGGAGAAAATGTCTATGCATAGTCAATACCCTCTAGTTGGGTAAATCCTTTTGCAACCAAATGAGCTTTTATAGGATATCGAACGTTGCTAGAGGGGGGGGGGTTAAATAACATTTTCGTTCATTGATGAAAATCGATCGCGTTCGTCTCTATAATTCAGTTAGCACAGCAGAAATACAAAATACAAATACAAAGATGAAGATGAATACAACAATCACTCACAAGAGACAAAGCAATATAACATAGTTCGGAACCTTAGGGTTTCTACTCAACGGGTCGAGCTCGAATGAGCTCTAGTGATGTACACACCACTAATAAAACTCTTTCTTGGAACAATCCAGAGGTGGAGAAATTTCATACAAATGATTACACAAGTAATACAAGAGATACAAGCAAATATAATAAAATGCAAGTAAAGAAAACTTTACAAAGAATGCTTTGAATGCTTGCTTGAGCTGCACTTGAAGACCCTGACTTGGACCAGCAAATTGAGTCAAATCACCCAAGAAATCGTTGCTAAACATCTCCCCTTCAAGATCCTTTTAAAGCTATAACTCGAGCTGATTTTCACCTAGCAGTAGACTGCTCATACCCAATAGTCGACTGCTCTTGTAGCCGTTGTATCACAATGACTAGATCCACGCTAGAGAAATTCCAACGGATAGCCGATCAGTCGACTACCAACCCTAGCAGTCGACTGATGCATAGGTAGTCGAGCCATTGGTCGAGCCTGCCTCGCTTCTGTGGCCACATCCATCAGTCGACTATCCAATACTGGCAGTCGAGTGCCAAGGCCACTGATGCACGTGAACGCGACCTCAAATCTCGCGACGGAGACCGTCGAGAACTCGAAGCGCGTGCTCATGCTCAACGCCCGCAAGTGCATGGATGTCATCAAGTAATAAAAAGATTATCGATCCCACAGGGACTGAGATTCGAGTACCGATTTGTTAAGTGAACATTATTATTCAGAATTTAGTTCTAATGGTTGTGATTGCGAGGGTTGTCGGTGGTCCTAACTCAATACGGTGTCACACGGAAAAAGAAAAGGCTTGCTGCTAGTCTTTGGAAGGAATTTTAGGATTTCGATTTCGCTTGTGTGTCGCAAAACATACTATCAATTGGGTGTTGTCTAAACGTTTAACTATGACCTTGTGGAAGGGACATCATACACTCCTTCGATGAGCCTTCGTATCTATCGGGAGCTATCTTTGCCTTACTAGGTCGACCCCTATCGTTAGGATGAGATAGGCAGTACGAGGATGCCAAATCAATCCCTGCGATGAATCGTTTCCAATTCTATCGCACCCTTCTATCCATAATTATAGGAGATGAGGCCAACCCCTAGGTTCCTCCTTAATTCTTTTAAATCTTAGATACGAGGGTTGTCACCCCTCGTATTGGCTAGCACAGTAGATAGAAAACCAAAATACATAGATATCGGTCTAAACTAATTCCAATTGCAAATACAAACTCAAGAACAGAATTTAATTTGGAATAACATGTTCTACACACACAAACTACTCCATAATCTTAGGATCGAAGAATCTACTCCATAAATATGAGAGGAGAAACACAAAGCATGATCATATTCGTATAAACAATGGATATTATGTAAAGAACAAAAATTACAATGCAATGTGGCCCTTCTCTCTGGCGTTGAAGTGCAGAACTTGGATCTCCGACGACTTTCTTCCTCCTTGTTGAGAGTTCCCTAAGCATTTTAGGGCATCGGAGTGTCATCCCAGCCATCGTGCCTCCCGTCGTGCCCCCCCTAGGGTTTGGGTGTAGCCTCCTTTATATAGACATTAGCCTAGATCTCCCCAAAACCTAGAAAATAACTGAATCGCGTTGAAATCACACAGCGCCACATGATCGTGTAGATCCACACGGCCAGGCCGTGTGTGGCGCTGTGGCGCAGGCCATGTGTTTTCACAGGGCCAGGGTGTGTGCCATTCTGCTCTAGCTACCAAATGTCTTCTTTTCGCTCTAAAAGTGCGCCATTTTCCTCGTAAAATGCTATCCTGCACACAAAAGTACAAAAAGCAGATCTCCGAATCAGAAAATAAGAAATGCATGCAAAACAAAGTAAAATATGCATGAAACAAACATAAAATGAAATGAGATGTGAGTGAAAACTACTCCTAAAATCCTATATGTTTTGCTCACATCAATTCCCTCAAACTTAGATCTTTGCTTGTCCTCAAGCAAACCTCAATATCATGAAATTTTAAAAAGGTATTGTTTCATACTTAGCATGTTAACTAGATTTATCAAGTGGTATTTTCAATCAAAGCAAAATATATGTGTTCTAAAAATTCACTAATATAGCTCCTCGTGCACATGCCAAGCGAATCTTCTTAGGGGATACTCGTTCAATGGTAAGTTAAGTCGTCATCCTATAGCTTTTATAAGATCTCTGGCTCTTAGGCACTTACCTGCCCAAAGTGAGGGTCGTTCCCTAGATCTAGCATCAAGTCTCAAAGGCGTGCTCGGTATTGAGAGAAATTGGTAGGTGTTTCCCCAGTAACCTAACTCGGTCTCAAAGGGGGCACCAAACCATTTCCACCCACGACAACTATTTTTTTATCCCTCATAATCTTTTTTTTCTCAATTTTTTTTCTTACTCTCTTTTTCTTTCTTTTTGTCTTTTCTTATTCCATTTTTTCTTTCTTTCTTTTCTCTCTCTCTTGGGATTTTGATTTTTCCAAATGGGCTTCCACAATCCGAGCATCTCCAGTAACTAAAATGCTAAATCTAGAGTCACCTATGGATTCCAAAGTACTAGACTACTGAGATGAATCATAACTAAGGACGTACTAGATTTTTTCCTTTCAAAATGTTCGTCATGTGTAGGTGTAAAAATAAAAGCTAACCAGTGTAAGTCTAGAACATTCATTAGAGCAAATAAAATAAAATACCACGAGGTAAATGAAGTTAAGCTACCCATAGAAACAACTCATGAAGAAAACTTTAGCAATACTACTGAGGTAGCTTAAAGATAGCAAAAATTAAGTATTAAAGAAATTAAAAACTCTATGTATGAACAAATGAATGCTAACTAAAAATGCAAATGACAGGAAAGAAACTACTGCTAGAAACAAATAAATCAAGACTTGGGGCCCCCCAGACTTAAGTGAAACATACCTCTAGTATGGTGGATGAGGTGGAAAGTCTGGTAGCCTCGGCATCTCGGGGTCCTGGGAGAATCTGGTGTTGAGCCGCTGATGCCACATGTACATGTGGTCGATCCTAGAGCTGGTGGTTGCAGCAGTTGCTTGATGCTCCTCCTCCCGGGCCCACTGTGCCTACTGAGTGCGCATGTGCTGCTGCATCTTCTGGTGGTAGGTGGCCTCATCCTGGTGACGGGCAGCCTTCTCTTGGAAGTAGATATGGGCCTCATCATAGAACTCATTGGCCCATTGGAAGTGCTCCCGAAGGCCCTGAAACTCTGCCTGCGTGTAGGCACTCTGCTCCTCCCATCGCTACTTCTGCATCTGCTGCTCGGTATATATGTCGTCGAGGCGTGATTGGAACTCCAAAAAATCATAGGCAAATGTACCTGCATCATGCTCAAAAGTAGAAAAAGGTGGCGGTGCAGGAGCAGGCTTATGTTGACGTGGACTAAGTGGGCTCAAAATGATCTTTGCTTCTTCCTAGCAGGTTTTCCCTAATCCTAAGCTATTTATAAAGAACATAAGCGACAATAAATCAAAGTCTAAATTATACACATGAATGAAGAAAGATTAAAAACATGTAAATTAAACTTGGGTTGCCTCCCAAGAAGCGCTTTGTTTAAGGTCTTTTAGCTCGACCACACTCAATTATTTCAAATTGGCTACGGAGGTTCTGTAAACCTCCATTCATCCGTCTCGGAGTTGACATCCGGTGGGTTCAACTTTACTCTGCTGAAAGTGTAGGCGTCTAGGAAGGGAGCTCTACACTTTGATAGATTGAAGAGGATGATCTCCCCGTCTACCTCCAAAGAGATCTTGTGCGCCTTTACGTCAATGCATGCCCCCGCAGTCGCCAGAAAGGGCCTTCCCAAGATGATGGGATTCTGGGGATTTGGTCATGTGTCGAGTATAATAAAATCCGTGTGTATTACGAAATTCTCAATGACCATAAGCACATGTGCTAGCATACCGACAGGTTCCTTGACTGAGTCGTCCCCCATACGAATACCAAGGTTAACGACGCCAAAACTTTATGCACACGAACACGACCTCAAATCTCATGACGGAGACCATCGAGGACTCAAAGCGCGTGCTCGCGCTCAACACCCACAAGTGAACGGATGTCGTCAAGTAATAAAAAGATTATCGATCCCACAGGGACTGAGATTCGAGTTTCGATTTGTTAAGTGCATGTTATTGTTCAAAATTCAGTTCTAATGGTTGTGATTGCGAGGGTTGTCGGTGGTCCCAACTCAATATGGTATCACACAGAAGAAGAAAAAGCTTGCTGCTAGTCTTTGGAAGGAATTCTAGGATTTTGGTTTCGCTTGTGTATCGTAAAACATGCTATCAATTGGGTGTTGTCTAAACGTCTAACTATGGCCTTGTGGAAGGGACATCATACACTTCCCCGATGAGCCTTCACATCTATCGGGAGCTATCTCTGCCTTACCAGGTAGACCCCTGGCGTTAGGACGGGATAGGCAGTATGAGGATGCCAAATTAATCTCTGCGACGAATCATTTCCAATTCTATCGCACCCTTCTATCCATAGTTACAAGAGATGAGGCCAACCCTTAGGTTCCTCTTTAATTCTCCTAAATCTTAGATATGAGGGTTGTCACCCCTCATATCGGCTAGCACAGTAGATAGAAAACCAAAATACATAGATATCGGTCTAAACTAATACCAATTACAAATACAAACTCAAGAACAGAATTTTATTTGGAATAACATGTTCTACGCACACAAACTACTCCCTAATCCTAGAATCGAAGAATCTACTCCATAAATATGAGAGGAGAAACACAAAGCATGATCATATTCGTATAAACAATGGATATTATACAAAGAATAGAAATTACAATGCAATGTGGCTCTTCTCTCCAGCGTTGAAGTGCAGAACTTGGATCTCCGACGACTTTCTTCCTCCCCGTTGCAAGTTCCCGAAGCTTTTTTGGGCATCGGAGTGTCGTCCCAGCCGTCGTGTCTCCTGTCGTGCCCCCCTAGGGTTTGGACGTTGCCTCCTTTATATAGACATCAGCCTGGATCTCTTTGAAACCTAGAAAATAACCGAATTGCATCAGAATCGCACAGTGCCACACGACCGTGTGTGGCGCTGTGGCGCTGTGGCGCAGGCCGTGTGTTTTCATAGGGCCAGGGTGTGTGTCATTCTGTTCTAACTGTCAAATGTCTTCTTTTCATTCCAAAAGTGTGTCATTTTCCCCTAAAATGCTATCCCGCAAACAAAAGTACAAAGAGCAGATCTCCGAACCAGAAAATAAAAAATACATGCAAAACAAAGTAAAATATGCATGAAACAAACATAAAATGAAATGAGATATGAGCAAAAACTACTTCTAAAATCCTATATGTTTTTCTCACATCAGCCACTCGACTGTAGTGGAGCATCAGTCAACTCCTACCAGTCGATTGATCGTAACCCCAGTCGACTGATCAATGTCGATTAGGTTGCCAAGTGTCAAAACACTCAACTAGTCGACTGTTCCATAACCTCAGTTGACTGATACACCTCAAACATGAGGTTTTAACCCAAGTATGATGCCCTCATACTTGCTAGACACCCTTAGCCTAGACCTAAGCCTTCTAGGCACCTCCATCAGACTCACGCCTATCAAATCCCTCCAAGTCATCCATGACTTGTTCATCCAAATGTAGCATTTAGGTGCTTCTATCGACTATTGTCATGCTAACAGTGTCTACACTACCAAGGTACATTTGGACTTACGTTGCCAAGACACACGATTTGACTTTACGCTGCCAAACATTGGACTTATGCTGCCAAGACTACGGCTTGGACTTTATGCCACCAATATCACACCCTTGGACTTTCCCAAATGTCAATACCCATGCTTGGACTGTCCAAATGCCAAGACCCATGCTTGGACTTTCCATGCCAAGTACCTATGACTTGGACTTTCCTTGCCAAGTACCCATGACTTGGACTTTCCATTGTCATGTACCCATGACTTGGACTTTTCATCATATGCTCAACTCCATGTCAACCATATAGTTAACCCATTGTCAAACAATGGTCAACCCATTGTCAAACATCAAAATACTACTCAAGTCAAACTCGAGTCTGGTCAATCGTGACCTAGGCCAATTGCACCAACAATCTCTCCCTTTTTGATGTTTGACAATACCTTTAAGTTAGGATAACAATAACCTAAACTTAAACACTTCCAATACCAAAGCATAGTGAAGATTTACCTAACTTAAACCTCACTTCTCCCCCTTTGGCATACATCAAAATGACTTTCCAAGGGTATCAATGTCTCATATACTAATGAGATCTTACAATCTCTCCCTTGGTCCAAAAACATCTAGGATGCCTTCACTATTCCTAGTGATAATCTCATATTACTAAATGAGAGGCAATCCTTACTTTTCTAAATTCTCCCCCTTATTAGGAATACACATCCATCATTTCATGATGGATAACCTCCCCCTAAAGGTTTATTCCCCCTTGACCATTGCACCAACAATGTCCTTAGAGAGTCCCTAAGCCTATAGGGACACTATGTTAATGAAATTAAAGGCAAAAGTTCAAACTTGAACTTTCACACATCTTGAAATTGATTTTCACCCTAAAAAACTCTCCTAATCCATTTTTAATGAATTTTCACCCTTCCAATGCTTTCCAAAGCATGTCCTAGGGTTAGGAGCAGTTAGGGTACATAAGAAGAATGGAAAGTGGGCTAACAACCCTTGTTTATCCTGAAACTTTGATCAAAGAAGCCGATGATTGCCAAGATCATCGATCGACTACCATCAAGCTGATCGATCTCTGATTTTCAGAAATCAAGTTTTCAGAAAATGAGGTTTGTAAAATCATAAGTAAATATACGTATTTCAAAAATTTATGAAAATTTATACGCACATTACTTATATGAAATACAATGAGTGAAAAATAGTTTGAAAATAAAATACCCATTAGAATGAGAGATTGATACAAAGTTCAAAACTATTAAAACTTTTAATGTTTTCGACCTACTTTGTATCAACTTCTTCAATGGTGATTGTTATCAAAAGATAGACTTCACCAAGGTTTTCTAGAATGATTTTAAAATATTTTTGAAAACCTATTTTGAACCATGGACTATGGGCAAGATGTACATGACTTGTATATTAGCTTTCCTCATGATCCATACCTATGATTGAAATGAGTTTGAGTTCATCTATATACAACATCTATGGACCTTAAACTCAACTCATTTTCCTAACATCTCACATGTATCTAAGGTGTATAAAAACACACAAAGATCAATGTATTTGTGAGACGTGGGTTTAGGGTCATTAGTGTTTCATGCATTCTCTAGGCAACTCTATTTGATTCCCTTATACATGGAACTTCAAATCATGTCGTAGTCCTTAAATCAATTTTAATTAACCTTAAATGCATAAATGATGATTATGGTATATAATGATAGTATAAATAAACATGTACCAATGATCATGATGTCATGACATATGAATACAATCTAAACATGAACATGACATAAAACTTAACCCTAAGCATTATCATGACATTTAAAATAATTAAATGAGATATGATGTCATGACATGGTATAATAAACATACACATCAACCAAGCAAAGACACATAATTTTGCAAAAACAAAATATTGCATTCAACACAAAGTTATTTCTACAATCAAAATAGATGTTCAAACGCTCTCGACCTCACTATGAAAATAAAAATAGATACATAACATGGTCCTAGCTACCATCCTCCAGAGTCATCTGCCGAAGGTGGTGGAAGAGGTGGAGGCTGTTGACTTAGGGTCCAACTCCGCATCATCTCGAACATGTCGATCTGACACTGCTCCATCCGATTGAGTTGCTGACCCATGGAGGATATATGAAAAGCTATGGAGGACTGCTCTAGACTTAGCTCCTCCAATCGTGTATTAACGTCCTCATGAAACTCCTTGAATCTGGTCTCCAAGCGTGCAAATTGCACCGAGAGACTCTCCGACGGAGCATCTGATAGCATGGGGTCATCCTCCTCTGCAGCTGGCTCATCATACTCCGTCTCTGGCTCTCCAAGCTCCTCAGTTGGCTCTCCAGGCTCCCCAACTAGCTGAGGCTGAGCTGGCCACTCCATCCTCCCAGGCCCAATCCGCATGCTCACTAATGCAAAATGTCTCATAGTGATATGGTCGTATGAGTTAGACAGTGGCCTCAATGTCCCCCTAGAAATGTTTATGCCTATGAATGCTAACCATTAAGTGATGATATGTCTAAGAGGAATATGAACTTTCCCTTACACAGGGGACACAAAGTGGACTATGTAATGAAAAATGTTAATGCAAGATTGATATCCAAGAGATTTCGCATTGCATACATAAGAAATAGATGGGGAGGCCGAATCTTAGCCTGCCCCCGAGTCACAATAGGCAAAAGACATTCAACAATGACTTTATAGCGTACATTGTCAGGAGCAGATAAGCCATTGATTGAAAATATATTTTGACCCAAAGGACGAGGTCAATGGAAAAATAAGTCATGCATGGAATCTAGAGAAATATTATCAAAAGGAGCTAGTAAGGGTTCATCAAAAGTAGGATAAAATACAAAGGTGTCGGTAGACGGTTGACACTCCAAGAACTCTTGTAGAATCGCAGGAATCAACTCCAAATCACATTTTGCAACGCAAGTGGAGTATACTGGACCATTCCCAACCCTCCTCAAATTGAAGTAAAATTCTGTGACTAAGTCGACATTATTTGGATGCATGCAAAATACTATTTTTTCTAAATGATAATGCATGATAATTTGGATAACATCCCCACAATATGATCCAAAAAATGACTCATCTAAGTATCTAACCGGCATGGGTTGATACGATTGTGATGAAGCCTCACTCGACCCTTCCCTACGCTTTTGTCTAATGAATGCAATGCATGATCATGAATGACAGCATAAAAAGTGACTAGACTATAGCAATTCTTAAGAAAATATGATTAGGGTTTAGGATTAAAGGCTTTACTTAGGTGCCATTGATTTGAAGTGGCGTGAGCCGACTAGAACAAGGAGAAAACCAATGAGAAGATGGCCAAAACACCAGCCGGAGCCCTAACTCGCGTGGAGGAAGAAAATAGGACACCAATTAGGCAGAAACAAGATGAAATAAGGTTAGGTTTCAAGAATCAAGCCTTACCTAGGGCTAGAAATGGTAGTGAATAGTTGAGCAAGAGAGGGCGAAGGCGTCAGGAGCGTTTGAGAAGGAGAGTTTACGTGAGGAGGCCGAACCACTAGGGTTCGACCATTTAAAATCGCGATGAGCAGTCGACTGATGAGCCATAGCAATCAATTGGTCATGGTGTGGCAACCGGTTCACGACAATAGCAATCAACTGCTAGGGTTCGACAGTCGACTGTTGAACCTTCTGTGTCGTGATATAGTGTATTTAGTCGACTACTCAACTGAATCAGTCGACTGATATCTGATTATCTATTTGGAATTTATGTGAATTTGATTTCTTCACTTAATTTTATTTCATTTAGTGTGTTTATTGCATGTATATCGATTAGTCCAGTCTTATGCTTGTATTTGTGCATTTGTTAATGTGTTTTGATATTTTTGTCTTATTTCCACAAGCATCAATATCCAAGAATTTTTCTCACCCTTTCTAAAAGTTTGAAATACACAATCAAGGTGAACCCTTTATTTTGTGAGATGCAGTACACCATAAACATACCTTCCATGCAAACACATGATAAAGCATATGAAGCATGGCAAGTGTATGACATACAAAGGTATATAATACCTAAGTATTAAACCCAATTGTCATTTTAAACAAAATAAGACAATTTGCCTTGATAGATCAATCTCCCAAGTGTGCCAAAATTCAAAGTGGCACACAATGACGTCTAAACCTAATTGTGTCACTTTTGATCAATTTTTCATGATTCTTAAATTCTATTGGCACATCCTAAAATCCTTTAGGATAAAGTTTCAATGTCATTTCCAAAGTATCATATACCTTTGAAAATGCCCTAAAGTGCCAACTTTACTATGGTTGAGTTAACTATCCACTCATTCAAGTTGAAACATCCTAACCCATTTAGCGTGAATCGATCACGCTCTTAGGAACCCAATACCTATTGGAGCTCATTGGATTTACTAGGTACTCACTAGGGATATCCTCCCTTAGTACCTCCCTAATGACCATTTTAGGCTTGGAAGCCTTGATCAATTATGTTTTATCATGGTTAAACTTAGGGATTGCCTCCCTAGTACCCTTCTTAGTGGTCCTCCTAGGTTTCATGGAAACCTTGGCCACTAGACACATTCCATGGTTAATCTTAGGGATGACTTCTCTATTAACTTTGGTTTTACTAGACCTAGATTTGGTTCCATAATCAAATGGAACACTATGGTAGGTCTCTTTGGGCTTAGGTTTGTGACCCAAACCTTTCTTTCCCCTAGGTGGGCCTTACCTCCTAGACCCTAAATATTGTCCATTTGATTTTGCATGCTTCTAAGGGTCTTTTTTAATTTTTCAAGTTTTGATCTCAAAACTTGATTCTCTAACTCTAATTCCCCTATTTTTGAATCTTAATTTTGTCTTTGGGCATAGTTCTTCCTTTTAGGCATATGCCTACCTTTCTTAGGGTTAATGCCTAAATGATGTTCTACCTTTCTAATTGTCTCCCTAGGTAGAATTGTTTTGGGGAAATTGTTTTTAGATTTGTCCTTAGCCCTAATATTGCATGATTTTGCACCTAGACAATAAAATCTATTATTTCTAGCATGCTTTTGTTCATGAGTAATAGCAATAGCATTAAAATTGTTCCTAGCATGCTTTTGACTATCAATTGAAGAGGAAGTATACTTAAAGGTTACCTTAGGGTTTGCCTTAGCTTCCCCTATATTTGAGACTCCTTCTTTGCCCTTGGCTTTCTTCCTCCCTGTAGGGCATTGACTTCTATAGTGACCCCTTTGACAACATTTGAAATACACCACGTGCTCCTTGCTCTTAATGGTTGGGGCACCGGCATCCTTGACCTTTAGCACCGGTTGAGCCTTCTTGACTTTCTTAGGACACTTGCTCTTATAGTGACCATATTCCCTACACTTAAAATACATAATATGACTTTTATTTTTAATTAATGTGCTTGAGTTACCTAGGTCGGTAGTGGAAGCCAGAGATGGTGCTTCATCTCTCCCGGAAGTAGATGCTTCTTCTTGCTCCGACATGGAAAATCTCTCCTCCCCCTCAATCCTAGAGGTGAAGATTTCCTTTAATTCTTCCACTTCCTCGGATGTTGATGGACTTTCAACCTCCGAATTCTCACACTCTTGAGCCGATGGTCATTCTTCCTCGGGTTCCTTCTCTACTCATGCCGGTTCGGGATTTGCATGGAATTTGACCAACTTATTCCACAATTCCTTAGCATCCCTATAATCTCCTAATCTAGACAAGATATCATTAGGAATCAAATTTAATAGCATACTTGTTACCTTGTCATTTCTTTCGGATTTTTCTAGTTTCTCCTCCATCCACTTCTTCATTTTAAAATTTTTACCCTTCTTGTCCATGGAGACTTCAAAATCGTGCATCAAAATAAACCAATTTTCTATTTCATATATTAGAAAATATTCCATCCTCACCTTCCAATATGTGAAGTCTTCACGGTCGAATGAAGGTGGAATGTTGATGTCATCACCCAATTTTTCTTGAAAATCCATCTTCTTCACCTCTAGCACTTGATCCCTAGGCGGTTAGTCCTTTTGAACAGCTCCTAGCTCTGATACCATTGTAGGGGATCGGACGTCGCTAGAGGGGGGGGGGGTGAATAACATTTTCATTTGTTGCTGGAAGTCGATCGCATTTGTCTCTATAATTCAGTTAGCACAGCAGAAATACAAAATAGAAATACAAAGATGAAGACAAATACAACGATCACTCACAAGAGACAAAGTGATATAACATAGTTCGGAACCTTAGGGTTCCTACTCCATGGGTCGAGCTCGAATGAGCTCTAGTGATGCACACACCACTAATAAATTTCCTTCTTGGAACAATCTGGAGGTGGAGAAACCTCGTACAAATGATTACACAAGTAATACAAGAGATATAAGCAAATATAATAAAATGCAAGTAAAAGAAAACTTTACAAAGAATGCTTTGAATGCTTGCTTGTTTAATTGCTTGAGCTGCACTTGAAGATCCTGACTTACACCAGCAAATCTCCCAAGAAATCACTGCCAAAAATCTTCCCTTCAGCTCCTTTTAAAGCTGCAACTCGAGCTAATTTTCACCTAGCAGTCGACTACTCTTGTAGTCGTTGTCTCACAATGACTCGATCCACACTGGAGAAACTCCAACGGATAGTCGATCAGTCGACTACCAAAACCTAGCAGTCGACTGATGCATAGGCAGTCGAACCACTGGTCGAGCCTGCCTCGCTTCTGTGGTCGCATCCATCAGTCAACTGCTATCCATGGCAGTCGACTGCTCCACATTAGTCGACTGTCCAATGCTGGTAGTCGAGTGCAAAGGCCACTCGGCCGCAATCGAGCATCAATCGACTCCTGCCAGTTGACTAATTGTAACTTCAGTCGACTAATTAGTGTAGACTAGGTTGTCAAGTGGCAAAACATTCGACTAGTCGACTAGTCCATAACCCCAGTCGATTTATACACCTCAAACATGAGGTTTTAACCCAAGTATGATGTCCTCATGCTTTCTAGACACCCTTAGCCTAGACCTAAGCCTTCTAGCCACCTCCATCAGCCTCACACCTATCGGATCCCTCCAAGTCATCCATGACTTATTCATCCATACGTTAGCCTTCAGGTGCTTGATAACGGTGGTTTGTGTCATGGTACCATTACAAATTAATTACCAAACTCTCTCTACACTAATATAGCATAGTGAATAGCCCGGATCGTTTCCCAACGAGTGTAATCAATAGAATAGTAAACTTAGGATTTCTAATTATTGCTTTGGGTTTTCTATTGAAGATGGGGGTTTGGAATTTGAGCTCTAACCTACGGTTGCAAGGTAATTAAAATTCTAAACTAACATGCAACAACTGAATCAAACAATGCAGGAATTAAATCAAACACTTCAAATGCAGGAATTTCACGAGAATAAAATATAACATGAAATTAAATCTAAACTAATCAACTACAACCTAATTACTCAAAGAAACGTTTTATCGAATACTACGTATGCATGAAACAAATCAGACAAATATTCCCCTCTATGGTCTATGCGTAAAGTCTTTACCTTACGTTCAGTATAATTCTCAACTTCGTTCTTATAACGAATGAAGCAATCCAATGCTTCAAATTTATGAGAATTCAAATACACATGATTGAAATGAGAGAAATCATCAATAAATGCAATAAAATAGAAATCTCTATGTCTAGTCTCTATGTCTAGCCTTCATATTCATTGGACTACAAATATTCGAATGAATTAATTGCAATAGTGACTCATGCCTAATAGTCTTACTGAATGGTTTCCTAGTTGCTTTTTCAGTAAGACAATGCTCACATATAGATAAGCTAATCTTAGCACGAGAGCCTAATAAGCCCTCTTTAGCTAACCAATTCATGCAATCTTGTCCTATATGTCTTAATCTAGCATGCCAAACTTCATCAGTTATATCTGCATCACTAGTAAGAGCAATATTTTAAAAACAACTATCAATTGTACAATTGACATCTAGTTACACATCAATAACCATAAAACTATTCATTAAAAACCCATATTCGATTGACACAAAGTCAATCTTAAGTTCTACACACCAGCTATAAAAATTAACAGTACCCTAAATCAAGAAGACACGTGACGGAAACAAGATTTTGTCGAATTTTAGGAGCATACAGAACATCATGTTAGAAACAAAGTACTACCACCATGAAGGTTGAGTTTATAAGTCTCGACTCCTTTGATTTCAACTCTTGTATTATTTCCTACATAAATCCATTTGTTGCTAGCTGGTACCCGGAGGTACTCCACATATGTAACCCGCTTCTGAGCTACATGGTTGGTTTCTCTCGAATATATAATCCACAGAGGATAAGAATCAGCCAATTATAGGATCAAAAAATGCTAGAGGGGGGGGGTGAATAACATCTTTAAATATTCTTTTCTTTCTTTCATAAAACATGTAAAACACAAAGTATATCGCAGCAGAATAAGCAAAAGACAAAACCAAAGGCACAAGTATTTTTTTACTTGGTTCACAACCAAGTGGTTGCTAGTCTAAGGCCCTACGATCCTTGATCTCTTTCGAAGGGCAATTCACTAAAATTCTCTTCCTCATTGGAGGTAACAGAACCGAAATAATTACAAGAAATGTAGAGCAGAAGGTAACACACCTACCTTTCCTCTTAGCAAGTAATAAACAAAAGGAACAATAATTACACAACTACCGACTTTTAAGATGGGATGACGGAAGCTCAGTCGGAGTTACGGTGTCGTTGCATGGTGATGAGAGCTTTGGATTGATGGAACACTTTGGGAGTCTTTCAATTGATGAATAGGGGGTGCCTCACCCTTTCTTTTATAGACTTCCAAGCCCTAGAATGTTGAGATCCAAATTTGGACCAAACCTTATCCTTATCTCTAACATTGTGGCTATTATCTTGACTTTGCTTCAATGTGTCCACGTTCATTAGCAGTTGACTGCTACATCCATCAGTCGAATGATGGTGATCCAGTCGACTGCTATTTTCTCCAGTCGACTGATACCTTGAGTAGTTTTCTGAATCACATGGTTAGTATAAGAAATATATAATGACATGTAGTGTGATAGTCCTAGACTGTCCAATCTCGATTTCGACCTTCCTCCGGAAGCCTTAGTCGGATCGTCGCCTACAGTTGTCCCTGTATTGAGGATGTGACCTATCCTCTCCACATAAGGTTTTTACTTTGCTTACCTTTGGTCGTTCTAACCTGTCGCTTAGCTTCTGATCACTGGTCCATCGAGGTTTCTTGTCCCATTGAGATTCTCCTGGTGTCTTTAACCTTAGAAAAGTCTAACATATTATCTGTACACTCAATATAGCATATGAGATAATAAAATAACTTAACTTTGAATCTTTGCCATTATCAAAATCTAGATTTGATTATCTGGTGCCCTGAACCAACAATCTCCCCCTTTTTGATTTATTACAATATAATTCAAAGTTAAGGAAAACAAGTGCATAAAACAACTCCCCCTTAACTGAACTCCCCCTTAAAGGTACCATCCCTTTAATTCTTGGTGACAGAGTAATAGTATTTTTGATTAATTTTGAATTAGCTTTTTGCTCTCCCCCTTTGACATATGTCAAAAGCAATACAACATACTTTAACTTGGAAACTTAGAGTTGTAAAAATATTGTCAAGCTAAGAAACACTTAGTTAATCATGTTTATTAATCCAAGCATGTGTCCCTTTTTTTCTTTTATAAAAATAATATTTTCAATATAAACCATCTAATAAATTGTTCTTAAGAGAATATCCAACTTTCCTTTTGATTTAATTGATATTAGATAATCAATAATTTGTGGCGGGAATTAGTCACTTGAAAATTTATACTCTATGATTCATGTTGATGCACTTGTTCTACATCTGGAATCTGAAGGTTTTGGAACCGAAGCTCTGATACCACTTGAAGGTAGGAAACTTTGCTTCCCACTTCAACTCGGTCGCTTGTTCATGGCGATCCCTTCTATGTCCCCGAATAAAAAAATTTATCCTTGACAAGAGGAATTACTCAAGCAACCGTTTCATCGTCGTGCTATTCGATTAGAGTAGTCACTTGAATAAACTTGTTGTTCAAGCGACCAACCTCTATTCTACGAATAGCCATGGAATAGACGATGTACGGATCGCTGACTTTTGTGTTTATGTTCGGGGTCCAAGTTATATTTAGCCACATACATAAAGTAAACAACCACATACAACATGCATATAATTGAAAAACAATTATAGACATAATACAAAAGAACACTAATCAAAATAAACAAGATTATACCTCTTGTTATACCTCTTGATCTTCTATTATATGTCCTTCCTCCTTTTGGATGTCGTGTGGGCGACGATCTTCCAAAAGTCGAAGCCTCCTAGATCACCAATCTTCCTTTCCTTGTTCACTCCGAACAAAGGAAGATCATTAAACAAAACTCTTCTTCCTATCTAGAACCGGCCACCAAGTCAATAGACTCGATGTTGCCGCCGGCCAAGGAAGAGAACATGGAGTATGGGAATCGGCCAAAAGAGAATCAATGAGAGCATGGGTGTTGACCAACACTTGGAGAAGAAAAAGGAAACCAATCTTCACCTTGTAGCCGCCTAATACCCTAACCCTAGCTCTCCTAGTTGTCGGCCAAGGAAGAGGGGAAGAAGGATAGGTTGAGCACCGGCCAAAGTAGAGGGAAGAAGGATAGGTTGCCGGCAACACCTTAGGAAGAAGAAGAAAAGAGCTTCTCCTCTTGTTGCTGCCCAATCCAACACCCAAACCCTAGCCGCCCACTCCTAATCCTAACCTAACTAGGATTCCTAGCCGCCCAAGGGAAGCAAACCCTAATCCCCTTCCATTATCTTGCCACCCAAGCCATCATCCTATATTTATAGAGTTGGGTTCATGCCTCCTTTTAATCTCCATCATTGGTTCTAGGGATTTAATCTCAACCGTCGGATCTAGAGATTTAATCTCAACCGTCGGATCTAGAGATTTAATCTCTACCATTGGATCTAGAGTTTTGTTTTCATCCATTGGATCTAAGCTTCATGAGGTTTTAATATGCTACAATAGAGACCATGAGGAGGAGTTGGATTCTTGGCCACACAATGGATCAAGCCCACATAAAGTCCGATCCATTAATGATTATCCATTCTACTAGAGGATTATCATTGATCTACCTCACCAACCCCCATAAGTTAATATGGGCTCCATATATTAGTTGTACATTTTCTCCCCGTGTTTAAGATCTCGAATGTCCGTCGATTAATTAATTTACTGACCATTAATTAATCAACATCTAACTCCATGAGTAGTACCACTCAACCTTTTCATCATGCCGGACCAAGTCCACCTGCAAGGTTTACATGATGAACCTTATGAGCTCCTCAAGGGGACATCATCATCCTAATATATAGGACACAATTTCCTCCTATAATCAACAGCACACTATATAAATAATATCATTTCCCAACTTACTGAGCCTATCGATTTAATCTATAAATCTCGCCCATTGGTAAATCAAAGAAATGAATACTAAGTATATGTGCCCGTCATTATATCGGGATTAAGAGCATGTACAATACAATATCTAAGGTCTGATTTAATTATGTAGTCAGCAATAAATCGAATCTCCTCTAAGTCGGTCCTGCTCAATACACACAAAGTGCACTAGTGTGATTCTATGGTCAAGACAAACCAATACCAAATCACACTACAACCATACCAATGGTTTGTCCAAAGTCATCTCAATTGTGAGCCTTTACTTATACTTTACAAGGAGCCGATAACATGATCTTCCGTGTGACACCACACACCATGTTATCTACAATGTAATGTATTAGACAATATGCATAACCATAGATATGCAAACAATGATCATGTGATTCTTATTTCAAAAATAAAGATGTTCATACAAAAGATAGACTTTTCAGTATACATCCTAACAGAATCAAGAGTAAGGTCCTAACATCTCACGCCCATCTATGTGGCTTAGTACACAATCACATTAAACCTATGTGTTGTGAGATGTATTGGCTCCTTAAATCTATGGGTTCATACTTTCTAAGGTAAGTCTTATGCTAGTTCCATGTAGCATAAAAGAAAGTGATACATAAATAGTAAGTAAAAACAATTCCTACTCTACTACGCACATACCTAGTTTTTGTCTAAGTGAACTGAACTCTGCTTTAGGTAATGGTTTAGTAAAAATATCTGCTAGGTTCGATTTAGATTCAATGTATTCAAGTTTAACGTCTCCATTAGCTACATGTTATCTTATAAAGTGGTGTGTTACTTCTATGTGTTTAGTTCTAGAATGATAAATAGGATTTTTAGTTAGATTAATTAAGCTAATATTATCAATCATGACTTTAGTATTACTAAAGTTTAGTTGAAAGTCATTTAGAGTATGTTTCATCCAAAGAAGTTGAGTCACATACTCACCCATGGCTACGTATTCTGCTTCAGTAGTAGACAAAGCAACACAATGTTATTTTCTACTACACCAACTAACTAGACATGATCCTAGAAGTTGGCAACAACCAGTATTCTGCTTCAGTAGTAGACAAAGCAACACAATGTTATTTTCTACTACACCAACTAACTAGACTTGATCCTAGAAGTTGGCAACATCTACTTGTGTTTTTCCTATCGAGTTTACTACCGGCATAATCTGAGTCAGAGTAACTGTTTAGTTCAAACTCATCTGATTTATGGTACCATATTCCTACATTTTGAGTTCTTTTTATATATCTAAAGATTCTTTTCACTAAGGTTAGGTGCAATTCTTTGGCACAAGACTGAAATCTTGCACACATACTTACTGCAAAAAGTATATTAGGTCGGCTTGCAGTTAAGTACAAAAGACTACCTATTGCACTCCTATAGTATTTTAAATCTATAGTTTTTCCTTCTAAATCTTCTCCAATATTTACATTAGTTGCCATAGGTGTATTAATTTATTTAGCATTTTGCATGCCAAATTTTCTAATTAACTCCTTAGCGTATTTATTTTGATGCATATAGATTCCTTCTCTTGTTTGTTTTATTTGTAAACCTAAGAAGAAAGTGAGTTCACTTGCTAAACTCATTTCAAACTCACTTTCCATTAGTGAGATAACTTCATTTAGAAATGTTGTGTTTGTTGTTCCAAATATTATATCGTCTACATAGATTTGGGCTATAAATATTTCTTTTTCTATAGTCTTTACAAATAATGTTGGGTCAACAAATCCTTGATTAAATCCTTTAGATTTTAGGTGAATAGATAGTCTTTCATACCAAGCCCTAGGTGCTTTCTTTAATCCATATAGGGCTTTCCTAAGTTTAACTACATGGTTAGGTTGGTCTAAGTTTTTAAATCCTGGTGGTTGGCTAACAAACACCTCCTCTTTGATAAAATCATTCAGAAATGCTAACTTAACATCCATTTTAAATAATTTGAATCCTCTATGTGTAGCATAGGCTAGCAACCTTCTAATTGATTCAAGTCTTGCTACAGGCGCATAAGTTTCGTCATAATCTAACCCCTCTACTTGACTAAATTCTTTTGCTACTAATATAGCTTTATTCCTTATAACTACACATTTGTCATCAAGTTTATCCCGAAATGCCTATCTTGTTCCTATGATTGTTTTGCCTTTAGGTGCGGGCACTAATTCTCAAACTTGATTCCTAGTGAATTGAGCCAATTCTTCTTGCATGACAATGATCCAATCCGGGTCAAGAAGAGTTTGTTCTATGGTTTTAGGTTCGATTTTGGATATGAGTGAAATTTGACTTATATTTCTATAGGATGCTCGAGTTTGAACTCCTAGATTCGGATCACCTAATACTTGGTTAATTGGATGATTAATTCGTACTCTAAATTGATTTGGATTAGGATTTATGTTTGATTCATATTGTGGGTTAGGTTCAGGTCTAACTTTATTTTCTAAGTTTTTGTTGTTTAAGTCAATGTTTACTTTGGATTTTGTAGGATTATTTTCTTCATTAAATACTACATTAATTGTTTCTTCAATTTTTAAGAATTCATTATTATATACCTTATAGGTTCTATTGGTGGTTGAATATCCTAGAAATATATCGGTAGTTATTTTAGATGTAAATTTTCCTAAGTAATCTTTTGTATATAGTATGTGTACTTTACATCAAAAGACTCTAAAGTACTTAATTTTAGGTATTTTTTGCAGTATATTTTATAAGATGTTTTCTTGTGTCATTTAATTATTAAGGTTCTATTTTTGACATAACAGGTAGTATTGACTGCTTCTGCCTAAAACTTATTAGGTAAGTTGTATTTGTTCAACATGGTCCTAGTTGTCTCTTGTAGGGTTCTATTTTTACGTTCAACTAATCCATTTTGTTGAGGGGTCCTAGGGAAAGAGAATTCATGGTGGTATCCGTTTTGATTATAAAATTTGGTAAACTTATGATTCTCGAATTCTCCACCATGGTCACTTCTAATTCTTTTAATCCTTAAGGTCTTTTCTTTTTCTAATGGCTAGCATAGATTAGTAAATTGATCCAAGGTTTCATTTTTATGTTTTAAGAATTTTACTCAAGTAAACCTAGAGTAGTTATCTACTATTACTAAACAATATTGATTCCCATTTAGTGACTTGGCCGAAGGCTACCGATCTTAGGTTTTTGAATCTGAGTTTCGCAAACTTCAGTTGGCCTCCGATCATATGTCCGGAGCACTCATTGTCCAACATTCATTGATCATACACATAGTAGTTGGACCAGATATTAGAATTTTAAATCGATTTAGAAGTCTTTATCCTAAGATTTATCTCACCCTTTCTACATGATCAATCATGTTAACCTTATATGTTTTGTGAGATGACTTTCAATTTTACTTAGTTAATTTTAATGATTTAAAAATTAATTAACCTTGAGTTAGATTCAGATTTAACCTTTAGTTAGTCAAGTGAAGATTTCAAAAGAGAGCTTCCAGGTCGTGGCGAGGCACAA
Source organism: Wurfbainia villosa (assembly GCA_025175895.1). Taxonomy (NCBI): domain Eukaryota; kingdom Viridiplantae; phylum Streptophyta; class Magnoliopsida; order Zingiberales; family Zingiberaceae; genus Wurfbainia; species Wurfbainia villosa. The sequence continues at coordinate 17,246,605 of CM046004.1, read as the reverse complement.
AGGCCTTCTTTGATCGGAACAACGACCACTTCCTTGGACAAAGCCAACTTAAGAAATTATACACTTAATTTACTTTAGGATTATATCCTGGTCTAATTAGTTTAGGAAGTAGTGAGGTAGCTTCAGTCAGTTCCACTTAGGCAAGTGCACCAAGCTAGATACTCCTTATCTAACCCGGATATACGTGACTTCATTTCCCTAACATATTATCATCTCACTACATCATGATACTATGTTGTCAAGATTAATTAATCTTTGGTCCTATCTAACCATTCTAAATTAAGCAAGTAATAACTAACTAAGCATGCAAAACTAAATTATTCAAGTAATTTAGCACATAAATTTAGTATTGGCTCCCCCTAGATTATTGAATCGATACGGTCTATCCACATAATGGATTTGATCTTTGAGAACCCAAAACTTAGTCGAATCTAATTGTAATGTTAAACTGGTCTTAGAGACCCATGCTTGGATTCGTCTACTATTATGATTTACAAGTGACATAAAAGATTTATTTGTTGCTGTAAACTCAAGTCCGACCTTGTTGTACACGACTCTTTGCGATTCAAGGATTAGGTCAAGACCCTTGGATCCCAACGTGAACCTTTCCAACGATGTCCTAAGCTCTTGAACTTGCCCTTTCAAAAGAGAATTCTCTTCCTCAAGTTTTTTAACTTGAGTTGAGTTTCCCTCTTGAACTTGGTTAGTTGAAGAGGTTAGGGTAGCCTTAGCTTAAGGAGTATAACCAACTTATGTAATGACTCGACTTTAAACTCGGATTTAGTTAATTTTTTATTCAAAAATTTAATGGCATCATATAGAGTTTTAATTAACGACTGACTCACCTTGATTGACTGTTTTGAACTGGATATGGATACGTGGCTTGTCTTGAACTTGGGCTCAGTGTCGAATCCGAAATCAGACTCGGACTTGGACTCATTGTCGGCTTCAGACTTTGTCAATCTTGCCATGAGAGCCAAGTTGCTGACTTGGTCTTTGTTGGTGCAATCGACCCAAGTCACGATTGACCAGACTCGAGTTTGATTCGAGTAGTATTTTGATGTTTGACAATGGGTTGACTATATGGTTGACATAGGGTTGACCATATGATGGAGAAGTCCAAGTGAGACACTTGACATTGAAAAGACCAAGTCTTGTGTACTTAGCATGGAAAGTCCAAGTCTTGAGTACTTGGCATGAAAAGTCCAAGCATGGGTCTTGGCAATGGTAAAGTCCAAGTCATGGGTACTTGGCAATTGGAAAGTCCAAGCATGGGTCTTAGCATTCGGAAAGTCCAACATGGAGTTGGAAAGGGAAGTTCAAGGGTGTGATATTGGCGGCGTAAAGTCCAAGTTATAGTCTTGGCAGTATAAGTCCAATATTTGGTAGCGTAAAGTCTAAGTTGTAGTCTTGACTGTTGGGTTTCCCCGGCACCGATGTGGGTGTGTGTTCGAACACGTTTCGTAAACATGCACACAGCGGAAGCAAAAACAAGTAATAAACTAATTTATTACAACACACACACCACACACATGCAAGGATACATCAAGTGTAGACATAATCGTCATTTCAAATTTTACAATAAAGAAAAACTACTCTAGGTATACCTGATGAATTACGTGAAGCAGGAATGACATCAACCAAGTGACCCTTGCGAGTTTCTCCTCTATCCGTATCCATGCAGAGTATCGTTGGGATAACTTCACAAAGCCACGAGCCCCAACTTCACAACTAGCTTCACGTTGAAGTCGTTGTGATCCGAGAGATGATCACAATTCAAGTCCAATTCGGATCTAAAAATGAGTTCCACGAACTCGCTTCTCGGAAGCGATTTTCGTCAACCAATTGACGAAACATTGGTCCTACACCAAAGGGGATAGCCAGAGATCCAATCTCTGACAAGTAGGTCACTGTCGGAGTGTAAAATGTCGACCAAACGACCTCTCCATGAAGAGGATAGCAAGATGTCCAAAATTGGATAGATTGTTTTGGTGGAGGAGATGGTAGGCCAAACAAGTTGATCGGCTGCTCCTTAGTCACCGGCGCTCAAGGGAGGTTGGCCGGCGGCTGAGGATGGTCGGAGGACTACCGACGACTGGTGGTTGGCTGGTGGCAAAGAGGAGGTGGCGGCAAATCCAAGAGTGGGCGGCAACACCAAGGGAAGAGAAGAGGGAAAAAATGGTTAGGGTGTCCAAAACCTAAGTCATCCTCCTCACAAAACCCTTAAGTCGTGTTTTTATAGAGAACACATTCTCCTAACGGTTATTGGTTCATAACCAAAATCCGCTAACCCACTCCATTAACTTAAGTTAAAATAAACCAAACCGCATTGGTCTATTTTAAGTTAAAACGAACCGAACCAATTTCAGTTCATTCGTTTGAAACAAACCAAATTCCTTTGGTTTATTTTCCACCATTGGATTAGAACCAAACCGATTTGGTTCATCCATCAAGTCTTCATAAGACTCGGCCCATTCATGCTTCCGATGTGACTGAAACAATTTCAAACTCCCTCTTCATTTGGTCCAATCAAACCATGTCTCTCTCGATCTGACAATCTTATTCTCAAGCTCATTTTAAATCCTTCGGATAACACTCGTAGTGCGTGTGACCAAATAGGTTTCCAATTTATGTTGATCGTTTATAATTAACCATTAATTATAGAATGATCATGAGTGGCACCTAGTAGTACATCATGATCCCCAATTAATCGAAAAATCAACGGTTGATCCCAGAATGCTTCTGAAACCCTTCAGCAGCTACAGCGAAACGTGCCTCATTCCCTTCACTCACCTTCTACCCACTTGGTTTAGGACATGATCCATTGTGTTAGTCCCCACTAAGCTGACAACGTCACACCTAGCCCAAGCATTACTTCCTCGTACTGCAGATTCTAGTTACTGTACATGTATCAAAGAGTACCATACTATAAATATGTAATGCTTTGGTCAAAGACTTTAGTAACAAACCGATGAGAGGCCATAGGGTATACATCTCCTCGCAAGGAGTGGTGAATCCTCTTTAGACTATTCAAACACCTTCGACCACTTTGACTTATACCCAATCATCCCGAGTCCACATCTCCTCGAAGATGCTTGCTTAAGATGTTAAAACATAAGTCTACATGGACAAGATGACTCGAATACTGCAAGTCGAAGGAACATCACACTTAAGATGCAGTAAGAACTTCATTGACATATCTATATATGCAGAGAACCATATGAAGTCTTACGGCTGGTTACTCCAATAAACTAGTTACCATAACTAGCATCCACGTTCAAGTCCGGACATTCCAATGTCTCTAGCCAGTGAGAAATAGCTACTTGGATAAACCAAAGAGTATGACTCATGCTAGTCTAAACAGAATTAATGTCGTCCAAATCCATCAATTCAACGACTAGGGATAATTCCAATATATCACAATTACACATGTAGAGATACTCACTAGTTGTGATCCAATCACAAATTCTCTCATGCTGTGAATTGTATTACGGACATTCAGTAAATGAATTTAAGATCCAATTAAATACATGAAAACATGTATACTCAAATAGTGAATCTTCATTTATCAAATAAATGGTACAATAATAAGGCGATTGTCTTAGGACACCTCTCATATATGACTAACAAACTCTCACTTTACCTAATGCCAATCGCAACGGTATCCAATACCATAAGCTCTAACATGACCCTCAAACTTACTTTGAGGTAAGGCCTTAGTTAAAGGATCCGCTGAGTTCCTTTCAGTGAGAATCTTCACGATTTGTATTTCTTTCCTACTGATGATCTCTCTGATCAAATGATAGCGTCGAAGCACATGTTTGGATCGTTGATGAGACCACATCAAGTTCATAGACGAAATAATTAATCCAAACCGCTTCCTTTGCTGCTTCCGAAGTTGCAATGTATTCTGGCTCAGTGGTAGAATCCACTACAGTGTCTTGCTTGGAACTTTTCCAACTTATTGTGCCTCCATTCAAGGTAAATATGTAACCAGACTGAGACCTGGAATCATCCTTGTCTATTTGGAAGACATCCTTAGTTCTTCTCAAGTACTTAAGGGTTGTCTTAACAGTCGCCCAATGATTTATTCCTGGATCAGACTGGTATCTGCTCGTGACACTCAGACCATATGATACATCGGGCCTCGTACATAACATAGCATACATGATAGATCCTATTGCGGATGCATAGGGGATCTTACTCATGCAAATCCTCTCTTTTGTTCGCGGATACATAGACTTCGAAAGGTGTATCCCATGCATGATGGGAAGGAAATCTTTCTTGGATTCCGACATACTAAACCTCTTTAGCACTCGGTCTATATATGTAGACTGTGAAAGACCAAGTAATCGTTTCGATCTATCTCTATAAATCCTAATCCCAAGGATGTAGGTTGCTTCTCCTAGGTCTTTCAGGGAGAATATTTTAGATAACTAAATTTTGACTGACTGTAAGACAGATATATCATTTTCTATAAGTAATATGTCATCGACATACAACACTAGAAATACGACTATACTCCCACTAACCTTCTTGTATACTCAAGGTTCGTCCAAATTTTATGAGAAATAAAACCTTTTGATTGTCTCATCAAAATGGATATTCCAGCTCCTGGATGCTTGCTTCAGTCCATAAATGGACCGTTAAAGTTTGCATACCTTGGTTTTATCAATCGATGTAAAACCCTCAGGTTGTATCATATACACGTCCTTGAGGAGGTTTCTATTAAGGAAAGTCATTTTCACATCAATCTGTCATATCTCATAATCATAATGAGCTGCTATGGCCATGAGCATCCGAATGGATTTAAGCATAGCTACTGGCGAATAGGTCTCGTCATAATCAACACCTTGCTTTTGATGATAGCCTTTCGCCACTAATCTAGCTTTATAGATAATCACATTACCATCCATGTCAGTTTTCTTCTTGAAAACCCACTTGCACCCTATAGGCTTTATGCCTTCAGGTGGGTCCACCAAGTTTCAAACATGATTTTCATACATGAAATCCATTTTCGACTTCATGGCATCATGTCATTTGTCTCTTTCTGAATTTTTCAGAACATCTTCATAACTGGTAGGCTCCTCATCATCAATGAGTAATACGTCGTTCGATTCACTTACGAGAAATCCATATCTCTCAAGAATATTGTGTATTCTATCAGATCTACGAAGATGTGGTGTTACAATAGGTTCAACCGATGGCTCATCACTATGAGTTATCGGTTGTGGTGTTTGACCAGGTATCTCATCAATATCTATTGAAGTCTCTTGAACCTTCTCAAGTTCAATGGCACTCCCACTATTTTTTTGCAAGAGAAACTCTTTCTCTAGAAACACAGCATTCCTTGAAACAAATACCTTTTGCTCCAAGGGATGATAGAATTGGTAATCCCTCATTTTCTTAGGGTATCCAATAAATAGACATTTATCAGACTTAGCATCCAATTTATCTGGTACAATCCGCTTCACATAAGTAGGACAACCCCATATCTTCAAGTAAGATAAATGAGGTTTCTTACTAGCTCATATCTCATATGGAGTAGTAGAGACTACCTTGGTCGGGACTCTATTTAGCAAGTAAATAGCTGTCTGAAGTGCATAGTCCCAAAAGGACTCGGGAAGATTCACGTGATTCATCATCGACCTGACCATGTCCAACAAGGTCTGGTTTCGCCTCTCAGATACATCATTAAGATGTGGAGTATACGGTGGAGTCCATTGAGACAATATACTATTGCCCCTCAGATAATCTAGAAACTCTTGACTCAAGTATTCACCACCTCGATCCGATCAAAGTATTTTAATACTCTTTCCAAGTTATTTCTCTACTTCATTTCTTAATTCTTTGAACTTTTCAAAGGCTTCAGACTTATATTTCATTAAGAACACATACCCAAACCGTGAGTGATCATCGGTGAAGGTAATTAAGTAGTTATAGCCTCCTAGAGCTTGAGTTGACATAGGTCTGCATATATCAGTATGTATTAGACCAAGCAACTCTCCCACCGGTTCACCTTTTCCAGTAAAAGGTATCTTGGTCATCTTGCCCTTTAAGCATGATTAGCATGTATCGTATGAATCTAATTTAAACGATTCTAGAATTCAACATCGGTATAATTCGGACATGCATTTCTTGCTCACATGGCCAAGATGACAATGTCACATGTAGGAGTCTAATTGATTATCTTTTCGAGCACACTTGTTGCTCGCTTTGATATTGAAAATGTCACTGAATACGTCCAACGTATAAATACCATTGCTTAAAGTTCCAGTCCCATAAAGAATGGCATTCAAAGTTATGTAACAATAATTGTTATTAAAATTTAAATGATACTCATTTCTATTTAAACAAGAAATAGAAATGATGTTCTTTATCAACGAAGGAACATAAAAATAATTGTCCAGTTCTAAGACAAGTCCTGTAGGGAGTTTCAACAAATATGTTCCGATGGTGAGTGTAGCAACCTTTGCTCCATTCCCAACACGTAAATTTGACTCTCCCTTAATGAGTCTTCTTCTATCCTATAGCCCATGTATGTTATTACATATATGTGAACCACACTCGGTATCTATTGGGTTTCCAGCACCGCGGCGAGTGTGTATTCGAACATATTTCGTACAACATGTGTAGACATAACCGTAGTTTCAAATTTTACAATAAAAGGAAATTTATACTACGTATACCTGACGTATCACGTGTAGCGGGAAAAGCATCAACCGGAGCGATCCTCACTAGAATCGTCTCTATCCGTATCCACGCCGAGTATCTTCGGGATGACTTCACAAAGTCACGAGCCTCATCTTCATATGAGTTACTAGCCTCGTGTTGAAGACGATGTGATCGAGAGAAGATCACAATCCGAATCAAAATTCGAATCCAAAACGAGTCCTCAAAAACTCGTTTCTCCGGAGAGGTATTCATCTACCATTTGACGAATCCTTCGTCCTCCACCTATGAGGATTATTGGAGATCGAATCCCCAGCAAGGAAGCCACTGTCGGAGCTCCAAACGTCATCCAAATGATGCTCCGACACGAAGTAAACAAGTTGTCCAGAAAACTAGACAACTTTGGTGGAGGATTAGCGCCGGCCAAATAAGGAAGCTAGATGCTCACCTTGTCGCCGGAGCCAAGGAAGATCACCGGAGCTCCTCCGGCAGCAGCTCGGTGCCGGCAAGAGGGGAGGACGGCATCTGTTGGACGCCGACAAGAGGGGCTTGGGCGATGGTGGGCTGCGGCAAGGAGTTGGCGCCGGCTACACCAAGGAGAGGAGGGCGGCAACTTTAGGGTTGCTTGGATTAGGTTTTCACAAAACCCTTAAGCCCTATTTTATAGAGAACAAATTTTCCTAATGGTTATCGAATCATAACCAAAAGCCCATTAACCCGCTCCATTAATTTAAGTTAAAATAAACCAAACCGATTTGGTCTATTTTAAGTTAAAATGAACCGAACCAACTTTGGTTCATTCGTTTAAAACAAACCAAACCCCTTTGGTTTATTCTCCACCATTGGATTAGAACCAAACCAATTTGGTTCATCCATCATGTCTTCATAAGACACGGCCCATCCACACTTCCATTGCGACTGAAACGATTTCAGGCTGGCTCCTTGTTTGGTCCAACCAAACCTAGTTTCTCTCGGTCTGAGAATCTCATTCTCAAGCTTGTTTTAAATTCTTCGGATTATGCTTGTTGTGCGCGTGACCAAATAAGGTCTCGGTTTATGTTGGTCGTCTATAATTAATGACCATTAATTATAGAATGATCATGAGTGGTACCTAGTAGTACATCATGATCCCCAATTAACCGAAAAGATCAACGGTTGATCCAGAACTATTTCTGAAACCCTTCAGCAGCTACAATGAATCGTGCCCCATTCCCTTCACTCATCTTATACCCACTTGGTTTAGGACATGGTCTATAGTGTCAGTCCCCACTAGGTTGACTATGTCACACCTAGCCCAAGTATCATTTCCTCGTCCTATGGATTCTAGTTACTGCACATGTATCTAAGAGTACCTTACTCTTAACATGTAATGCTTTGGCCAAAGACTTTAGTAACAATCCGACGAGAAGTCATGAGTATACATCACCTCGCAAGGAGTGGTGAATCCTTTATAGGCTATTTAAACACCTTCGATCACTTCGACTTATACCCAATCATCCCGGGTCCACATCTCTTTAGAGATGCTTGCTTAAGATGTCAAAGCATAAGTCTTCATGATCAAGATGACTTGAATACCGCAAGTCAAAAGAACATCGCACTTAAGCTGCAGTAAGAACTTCATTGACATATCTATATATTCAGAGAACCATATGAAGTCTTACGGCTGGTCACTCCAATGAACTAGTTATCATAACTAGCATCCACGATTAACTCCGGACATCACAATGTCTCCAGCCAGTGAGAATCAGCTGCTTGGATACACCAAGGAGTATACCTCGTGCTAGTCTTGACAGAATCGATGGTGTCCAAATCCATCAATTCATCGACTAGGGATAATTCTGATACATCACAATTACACATGTAGAGATACTCACTAGTTGTGATCCAATCACAAATTCTCTCATGCTGTGAATCGTATCATGGACATTCAGTAAATGAGTTTAAGATCTAATCAAATACATGAAAACATGTATACTCAAATAGTGAATCTTCATTTATCATATAAATGGTTCAAACATAAGGCGATTTCCTTAGGACATCTTCATATATTACTAACAAACTCCCACTTGACCTAATGCCAATCGCTACGGTATCCAATACCATAAGCTCTAACATGACCCTCAAACTTACTTTGAGGTAATGCCTTAGTCAAAGGATCCGCTAAGTTCCTTTCAGTGGGGATTTTCTCGATTTGTATTTCCTTCCTATTAATGATCTCTCTGATCAGATGATAGTGGAGAAGCACATGTTTGGATCATTGATGAGACGACATCAAGTTCAGAGATGAACTTCTTGATCCAAACCGCTTCCTTTGCTGCTTCCAAAGCTGTAATGTATTCTGCTTTAGTGGAAGAATCCACTATAGTGTCAAGCTTGGAACCTTTCCAACTTATTGCGCCTCCATTCCAGGTGAATACATACCCAAACTGAGACATGGAATCATCCTTGTCTGTTTGGAAGCTAGCATCCATATACCCACGTATCACCATGTCCCCTTCTTCATATATTAGGAACACATCCTTAGTTCTTCTTAAGTACTTAAGGATCGTCTTAACAGCCGCCCAATGATCCATTCCTGGATCAGACTGGTATCTACTCGTGACACTCAGAGCATACGATACATCGGGCCTCGTACATAACATAGCATACATGATAGATCCTATTGCGGATGCATAGGGAATCTTACTCATGCAAATCCTCTCGTCTTCTATGCGCGGACACATAGACTTCGAAAGATGTATCCCATGCCTGATGGGTAGGAAACCTTTCTTGGATTCTGACATGCTAAACCTCTTTAGCACTCGGTCTATATATGTAGACTGCGAAAGACCAAGCAACCGTTTCGATCTATCTCTATAGATCTTAATCCCGAGGATGTAGGTTGCTTCTCCCAGGTCTTTCATGGAGAATGTCTTGGATAACCAAACCTTAACTCGATCAGAAGACTGAAACATCGTTTCCTATAAGTAATATGTCATCGACATACAATACTAGGAACACGACTGCACTCCCACTAACCTTCTTGTACACACAAGGTTCGTTTGGATTTTATGAGAAATCAAACTTTTTGATTGTCTCATCGAAACGGATATTCTAGCTCCTGGATGCTTTCTTCAATCCATATATGGACCGTCGCAATTTGCATACCTTGGTTTTATCAACCGATGTGAAACCTTCAGGCTGTATCATATACACGTCCTCAAGCAGGTTTCCATTAAGGAAAGTTGTTTTCACATCCATTTGTCATATCTCATAATCATAATGAGCTGTTATGGCCAGGAGCATCCAAATGGATTTAAGCATAGCTACAGGCAAATAGGTCTCGTCATAATCAACACCTTGCTTTTGACGATATCCTTTCGCCATCAATCTAGCGTTATAGGTAATCACATTACCATCCATGTCAGTTTTCTTCTTGAAAACCCACTTGCACCCTATAGGCTTTATGCCTTCAGGTGGGTCAACCAAGTTCCAAACTTGGTTTTCATACATGGAATCCATTTCCGACTTCATGGCTTCAAGCCATTTATCCCTTTCTGAACTTGTCAAAACTTCTTCATAACTGGTAGGCTCCTCATCATCAATGAGTAACACGTCGTTCGATTCACTTATGAGAAATCCATATCTCTCAGGAATATTACGTGTTCTACCAGATCTACGAAGATGTGGTGTATTGCTCATCACTATGAGTTATCGGCTGTTGTGCTTCACCAGGTATCTCATCAATGTCTATTTGAGTCTCTCGAGCCTCCTCAAGCTCGACGACACTCCCACTGTTTTCTTGCAAGAGAAACTCTTTCTCTAGAAACACAAAATGCCTTGAAATAAACACCTTTTATTCCACAGGATGATAGAATTGGTAACCCCTTGTTTCCTTAGGGTATCCAATAAATAGACATTTATCAGACTTAGCATCCAATTTGTCTGATACAGTCCGCTTCACATAAGCAGGACAACCCCATATCTTCAAGTAAGATACATGAGGTTTCTTACTATTCCATATCTCATATAGAGTAGTAGAGACTACCTTGGTTGGCATTCTGTTTAATAAGTAAACAGCTATCTGAAGTGCATACCCCCAAAAGGACTTGGGAAGATTCGCATGATTCATCATTGACCTGACCATGTCCAACAACGTCCGGTTATGCCTCTCAGACACACCATTATGTTGTGGTTTATATGGCGGAGTCCATTGAGACAATATACCATTGTCTCTTAGATAATCAATAAACTCTTGACTTAAGTATTCACCACCTCGATCCGATCGAAGTATTTTAATACTCTTGTCATGTTGTTTCTCTACTTCATTTCTGAATTCTTTGAACCTTTCAAAGGCTTCAGACTTGTGTTTCATCAAGAACGCATACCCAAACCGTGAGTGATCATCGGTGAAGGTAATGAAGTAGCTATAGCCTCCTAATGTTTGAGTTGACATAGGTCCACATACATCAGTATGTATTAGACCTAGCAACTCTCCCACTAGTTCACCTTTTCCTATATAAGGTAACTTAGTCATCTTGCCTTTTAAGCATGATTCGCATGTATCGTATGAATCCAATTCAAACGATTTCAAAATTCCACATCAGTGTAATTCGGACATGCATTTCTTGCTTGCATGGCCAAGACGACAATGTCACATGTAGGAGTCTAATTGATTATCCTTTCGAGCACGCTTGTTGCTCGCTTCGATATTGAAAATGTCACTGGATATGTCTAACGTATAAATACCATTGCTTAAAGTTCCAGTTCCATAAAGTACTCCATTCAAAGTTATATAACAACAATTGTTACTAAACGTCAAATGGTAACCATTTCTATTTAAGCAGGAAATAGAAATGATGTTCTTTATCAACGAAGAAACATAGCAATTGTCCAGTTCTAAGACAAGTCTTGTAGGGAGTTTCAACAAATACGTTCCGATGGCAAGTGCAGCAACCTTTGCTCCATTCCCAACACGTAAATTTGACTCTCCCTTGACGAGTCTTCTTCTATTCCTTAGCCCATGTATGTCATTACATATATGTGAGCCACACCCAGTATCCAATACCCAAGTGTTTGAGGAAATAGAATGACAATCAATAATGAAGATATCTGAAGAAGATGGGGCATCCAATGTCTTATTCTTCTTCACGAACTCAAGATAAATCTTGCAATTTCTTCTCCAATGGCCCTCCTTGCCATAATGATGGCAAGTGCCCTTTTGAGCTGGTTTTGCCTTTTTATCCCTTTTCTTCCCCTTCTGCTATTCCTTTGACTTCCTCTTAGAACCTTTCTTCGAGGAATCAACTCACAGCACCGTCCCCTGCTCATGCTTCTTAGAAGGCTCCACAGTCTTCAGCATGTTGAGCAGTACCACAGATGAACCTTCTTGCATCTCAGAGGTTAAGAGGAGCTTGGAGACTTCGTGTAGGAGATTTGAGGCCGCTAGAGGGGGGGTGAATTCATCGCGCTCGTTCGATAATGAAATTCATTGCGTTTGTCTCTACAATTTCGTTAGCACAGTGGAAATAGAAGTAATACAATAATGAAATATGATAAATACAACAAGAACACAAGTATGTAACGTGGTTCGGAACCGTACGGTTCCTACTCCACGGATCGGGCTCTAAAAGCCCTAGCAATGCAAACACGCACTACTAATCACAATAACTCCTTCTCAACACAAGTCGGAGGTGGAGAAACCTCGTACAAATGATCTTACAACAGCAAGAATGAAATACAAGCAATATACAATGCAAATACGAAAGACAAGTAAAGAAAGAACTTTACAACATTTGTTTTTGATTGCTTGAATGCTTGGTTGCTTTCTTGCACTTGGAGACTTGATTTGCAGCAACAAATCGCCCCAATAGCTCTCAAGAACCGAATCCCTTTTTCTCCATCACGAGCTCCTTTTATAGCTTCAACCTGTGCTGGAAAATGTCGATCAGTCGACTGCTCGGGACCATCAGTCGACTGATCACACTGTTGCTGTGAGACAACGGTGTAATCCACGCTAGAAAAACCCAACGGCTAGGACATCAGTCGACTGATCATGAGCATCAATCGAATGTTCAAGCCATCACTCGACTGCTCATCCAAGCGGTCGAGTGAGACTCCATTCTGTGCGTTAAAATTCGAGCATCAGTCGACTGATCACAAGATCAGTCGACTGCTCGTCCAATCAATCGACTGACCATCTATGGCAGTCAACTGCTAGGGCAATTCCCGCAGTCAAACCCTAGTTGACTATGCCAGTCGACTGCCACATGGCACCAGTCAACTGGCACACCTCAAACATGAGGTTTTAGCCCAAGTATAGTGCCCCCATACTTGCTAGACCACCCTTAGCCTAGACCTAAACCTTCTAGCCACCTCCATCAGCCTTACGCCTCTCGGATCCCTCCAAGTCATCCATGACTTATTCATCCATCGCGCTAGCCTTCAGGTGCTTCCATCGGCTATGTCATGCTAATGGTGTCTACACCGCTAAGGCACATTGAACTTACGCCGCCAAGACTCCGCTTGGACTTTACGCCGTCAACCATTGGACTTATGTTGCCAAGACTCCCGCTTGGACTTTACGCCGCCAATATCAAACGCCTTGGACTTCTCAAATGCCAAGACTCAAGCTTGGACTTTCCCTTGCCAACCCATGTTGGACTTTCCATGCCAAGACCCATGCTTGGACTTTCCCAAATGCCAAGTGTCCCACTTGGACTTTCCATGCCAAGTACCCATGACTTGGACTTTCCATGCCAAGACCCATGCTTGGACTTTCCATGATCACATGGTCAACCCTAGTCAACCATCAAAGTCTCCCTCGAGTTAAACTCGAGTCCAGTTAAACATAATTTGGGTTGATTGTATAAACAATCTCCCCAAAACATCAATAGACATTAATATCAAACATCAATGTCAACTTACTTTGTCAAACATCAAAACATCACTCGAGTCAAACTCGAGTTTGGTCAATCGTGACCTGGGCCGATTGCACTAACAATCTCCCCCTTTTTGATGTTTGACAAAACAAACCTTGAGTTAGGCCCCTAACTCAAATTCCCTTACCAATTTTATAAATTGGTAATCTTATGGTCTCCCCCTTTTTGACATACATCAAAAAGGTGTACTCCAAGGGGGTCAATGTCTCATGTCCCAATGAGATCTTACAATCTTCCCCTTGGTCTAAAAATACCTAGGATGCCTACCATCTTCCTAGTGATAAGTCTCATATCACTCAAGAGAAGCAATCTTATACTCTCTCCCAATTTCCAAATTGGGTATGTAAAAATCTCATTTTTTCCTCCCATGAGGAAAATTACCATCCATCATCCTATGATGGATACCTTCCCCTGAAGGCTTGCTCCCCCTTGACCATTACACCAACAATGTCTTTGGGAAGTCCCTAAGCCAATAGGAACTCTAAACCATCAAAGATAAGGTTAGAAGTTCAAACATGAACTCTCCCCACCCTAAATTTGATACAATATCCTAACACCTCTCTAACTCCATATCCAATGGATTTTCACCTTTTATAATGCTTCCCAAAGCATATCCTAGGGTTAGAAGTGATTAGGGACCTTAATCGTGTAGGATCGATGTGTAGTTGTGGTGGCCGGCTAGAGGGGGGTGAATAGCCCTCGATCGATGGATAATGGAATTTGCTCGTCTACAAAAGATTAGTGCAACGGAAACAACAAGACAAGCAAATAAACAATAAAGAAGAATACAAACAACGCAAACAAGATAGTATAACGTGGTTCACGGCTACGCCGTTAATCCACGGTCCCCGATTCGTCCTCGGTGAATCACTCCGCCAAAACCAATCCACTAATGGTCTCTCCTTTGCACCAAGCTAGGTGGAGGTAACCTTTACAATCAAGATCATTCTTCTTACAATAAGAATGAAGTAAAAGCAAGTAAGAAGAGTGGGAAGACGTTTATGGCACTTTGGGAGAAGATTAGAGTTGAAGCATTAGGCCCCCAAAGCCCCATACCCTTCCTTTTTATAAAGGAATAGGGTTTCTTATTGGTCCGCTTTCCACGCTGGATTTCATCCATAGGCATCAACATCGATCGATCCTACCATCACCGATCGATGAACCATCACCGAGTGCTCGAGCTCGACTCCATTCTCGCGCCCGCAGACAGTGCTATCACGACCATCGCTATGAGCGATCATCGATCAAGCCATCGATCGACCGCCATGTCTTCGGCCGATCTCGATCAACTTGATTCAGCTCCTTAAACCAGTCGATCGAACCATCGACTCAGAGCAGTCGACTGCCATGACATGACAGTCGACTGGTGTCGGGAAAACTCATCCGACACTTGGCCAAAAGACCAAGTTTCACCTAAGAGCTACTACCCCTTCCCGGGTTACATTCGCTCACTCTCATCCCTCGGAGTCCCTCGCCTTTGAAGTTCTCTTCGTTCGCGGCCATGTCTCTCGGCAGCATCAGGCGCACGGCTCTGCAATGCTCCTTCGCATTTCTTGCCTCGAAGTCTACTTCCTACGGCTTCACTCCAAGCTCCTCGTCCGGTGGTCCCTCGGATGCTCCAAGCGCACAGCTTTCGCAAAGCTATCCTTCACCGACTCAAGGACCGAGTCATAAGATGTGAAACTCGCCAAGGCTCCATGTGCGAATTACTAAGTCCTGCATTACTTCAATGCACATATCAAATCACAATAACAAACTAACTTAAACCCTTTGCCATACACATCAAAACCTTATCATGGCAAGAGATTGCCCTAACAAACCGTTGCATTGTTCCTTTGATTTCCTCTTAGAACCTTTCTTTGAGGAATCAACTAACAACGTTGTCTTCTCCTCATGCTTCACAGAAGGCTCCACAGTCTTCAGCATATTGAGGAGCTCAAGAATTGTGGTTTCAATTTTGTTCATCCGGTAGTTCATCATAAACTGTGAGAAATTCTTAGGCAAACAATGTAGAATTAAGTCAATACTTAATTCATGATCCATCACAAAATCGAGTGTTGCTAAATGCTCGATGTACCCATTCATCTTTAGTACAAATTATACTACAGATCAACCTTCTTGCATCTTAGAGGTGAAGAGGAGCTTGGAGACTTCGAACCTTTTGGATCTCGCTTTCTCATCAAACAACTCTTGAAGATAAAAGACTATAGTATTCACATCCATATGCTCATGATGCTTCTGAAGCTCAGGTACCATTACAGCTAGCATGATGCAACTCACCAGTTCAGAATCATTCACATATTTTTGATAGGCTAACAATTGGTCCGGAGTTGCATCATCTTTAGAGGAAGTGGAAAGAGGCTCTTCGAAGACATACACAAGCTTTTTCGCCTTGAGAACAATTCTCATGTTTCTAAGCCAGTCCAAGAAGTTTGGCCAAGTCAATTTATTTGAATCTAAAATTGATCGCAAATTCAAAGACGTCATGGTTAAGCGATTAACCTAGAAATACAAATCAAGCATATATGAGAAAATGATTTTAAAATGCATCAACATACATTTATAAATCCCATTCATTTTTCGAAATCAAACCCCTCAAAATTAATTCGGGAGAACGTAGGTCCATCTCCGAATGGGTTGATATCCAACATAGATAAGAACGACCTTGGAGAGGGTCCAACAAGTCATTCTTATCTACTATCACAATGTGCTATCAACTAATTGAATGTTCACACATGCATCAGGTTGTTAACTCATTGACAAGTATGCATCATATGCATAACACCCAACTTCACCTCCCTTCACATCGACCTTGGAGAGAGTCCAACAAACCGATGCTCCAAGTTAAAGGCGACTCATTACTCGCGAAATAGTTTTAATATGGTTAGAGCGCATTCAACCAATTAGCCAGGCTTGGAGAGAGTCCAACAACCCAAACTAACGATTGACCTCTAACTCTTACCATATTAGTAATAAACTATTTCAATGGTTTGAACATGTTAAGGTTCGAGCCGGGCTTGGAGAGAGTCCAACAACCCAAACAAGGAATGGAACTCTGGTTCTAACCATATTAATAGAAGGTGTAGGCTTTAATATTGTGTAAGTTCTTTAAAGTCTCATCCTCTTTTCATGCAAATAACTATTATCTACATGACATGACACACATGACATACATATGTGCATCTAATGCATCTACATGTCACAACACACATGACATAATGATATGCATCTAATGCAATTACATGACATACAATTATGGCATGTATAAGTAGTTTCCATATTGTCATAATTAATTTTGGAAATAAAATTTGTTCCCAAATCAAATTTCGATTAAATTAGAAAATAAATTTCCAACTTTAATTACATATTTTATTCATGGAAAATATTAATTAAGGAAATTCAAATTTAATTTACGAAACAAATTTCCTAAATTGTAATTTCCTAATCACATTAGAAAATTTCTAATTTGAATTTATTTACTAATTAAAATCTCCATAATTATTTCTAAACTTTTCAAAAGTAGAAAATTTCCAAAAATACAATTATGACTATCGCAAAATAATTTTACGATTATGTCGAAACACAGTCGGGCTCTGATACCACTATTGGGTTTCCCCGGCACTGACATGGGTGTGTGTTCGAACATGTTTCGTAAACATGCACAACGGAAGAAAATAAAACGAGTAATAACTAACTTATTACAACACACACACCACACGCATGCAAGGATACATCAAGTGTAGACATAATCGCTATTTCAAATTTTGCAATAAAGAAAAAACAACTCTATGTATACCTGACGGATTACGTGAAGCGGGAATGACATCAACCAAACGACACTTTCAAGTCTCGCCTTTATCCATATCCATGCCGAGTATCGTTAGGATAGCTTCACAAAGCCACGAGCCCCATCTTCTCATGAGATACTAGTCTCAAATCGAAGTCGTTGTGATCGAGAGATGATCACAATCCGAATCAAATTCTAATCCAAAAACTGAGTTCCATGAACTCGCTTCTCAGAAGCGATTTTCGTCAACCAATTGATGAAACTTTATTCCTCCACTAAAGAGAATTATTGGGGATCCAATCCTCGGCAAGGAGGTCACTGTCGAAGTTCCAAACGCCGGCTAAATGACGCTCTCATCGCAAAGGACACAAGCTGTCCAAGAGGGCAGCTTGGTGGAGGAAGGTGGCCGGCCAATCAAAGATGGCCGACGGCAGCCAAGGCCAGCCGATGGTTGGTGGTAGATCGACAGTGGGGCTGTTGGCCGGCGGTGGTGGATGGCCGGCGGTTGGAGCTGGGGCGGCGGCAAAGCTTGGGCGGCACCAAGCTTGGGCAGCACACAAGAAAAGGAGAGGGAGAGGAGAGAAAAAAGCTAGGGTTTTGCAAACCTTGAACCGATCAATTACGAGATATCTCTCAACCCCATTATTTATAGAGAACGTATCTCTTATCCATTAAGAGACTTTTTCTCAAGACTTTTTCTCAAGACCTCTTCTCTAAAACCTTTTCTCAAAAAACCTTTTCTCAAAGGGTTATTAGTTCACAACCAAAACCCGTTAACCCGCTCCATTAACTTAAGTTAAAAATAAACCAAACCGCGTTGGTATATTTTAAGTTAAAACGAACCGAACCAATTTCAGTTCATTCGTTTAAAACAAACCAAACCCCTTTGGTTTATTTTCCACCATAGGATTAGAACCAAACCGATTTGGTTCATCCATCATGTCTTCATAAGACTCGGCCCATCCAAGCTTCCGTTGGGACTGAAATAATTTCATGCTCGCTCTTCGTTTGGTCCAACCAAACCATATCTCTCTCGATCTGAGAATCATATTTTCAAGCTCATTTTAAATCCTTCGGATTACACTCATAGTGCGTGTGACCAAATAGGTTCCCGGTTTATGTTGGTCGTCTATAATTAACCATTAATTATAGAACGATCATGAGTGGCATCTAGTAGTACATCATGATCCCTAATTAACCAAAAAATCAACGGTTGATCCCAGAACACTTCTGAAACCTTTCAGCAACTACAATAAATTTGTTGGGAAAAACTCTGGATCTGATGTTCACAACATTGTGGGTGGATACTTCGTACAATCGCAGTGGAAACAATAATTAAACCGGATCCCACCAGAGATCCATGAAAAACTATATAAGTTGTTTTCTTTAATCTAGTCTTGATCTTATCTAGATGAGGAATATACCTTCGGTCCATGCCCTTCGCAATCCCGCTTTTTCAAACGCTGTCGAATCCCAATATGGTAAGGGTAACCATATATCTATGGTATCCACACTGACACCCACATAGTTTGGAGTCACGTTGTTCTAGCAACCCCTAGCAAAATGCCAATAACTCTTTGGAAGAAGAAGGAGAGGAAGGAGGAGATACGAGAACTCTTTCTCTTGGTCATTTTGGCTTGTACGCCCAAAACAAAAACCACACAAATTCTCATCCACATTGAACACCAAAAAGGCCCTTTTAATCCATAGCCATCAATGTCATTATCTCCCCATTAAGAGTTCTCTTAATACCAAGACCCTTGGTATTCCCTTCTTTTAATTCTCATCATGAATACCAAGCCCTTTTGTATTCCTATGCATGATTAATCAAATTAATCATGCATGATGATGAATCATCTTCCATGGTTCAACTTGAGTCTAACTCAAGTTTAACCAGTTTGAGTCTAACTCAAATCTTGGCCATATGCTTAATTGTCCTTTTAGTCCAACTAAAAGAAACCATCTCCAAAATAGAATATCATTTGTGTGTGACCCTATAGGCTCTTGTAACGTTGGCAATGTATCTGAAACACTTTTTAGATACATAAGCAATGAGCAGCATCTAGCAATACATCATTGCTATCCAAGTTACAAGATCGTCGAGATCTGACAACCTTTCCGTGACTATTATCATGTATGACGATGTCCTTCTATCTCTGATATCTTAGATCGATCAATGAGGCATAGACCGTGTCATCCCCTTATCGATCTTTTTGTTTCTTGATCCCCAAGTAGACACACTCAAACAAATGAGCTCAATATCTCATATTGACTCATTTGAGCATAGTCATGCATTTCGTGGTCCTACTCTATCAAGAGGCCAAAGATATCACTCCTGTCATATAGGAGGGATAAATCCCATCTACATCACTCACATCCCTCCGCATAATTCATTACATACCCAGTGATCGTCGTTATAGTGCACCCAGTTACGGTGTGACGTTAGACGATACCAAAGTACATAACTCCTTATGTAGGGAACCGTAGTGACTTTAGGTCTAAGGACTATTCATACCAATAGTCACATGAGAAAGTATATGATACTCATATAACGATCCATGATACTTTCTCATGGCAGGTCAATTCAGTATATATATTCTCCAATATATATATCAATGTGTCAATGTGATATCACATATCCATGACTTGTGAGATCAAGTCATCCATTGACCTACATGCTAGTCTCAATATATTAATATTGCCCTTGTATATTAATACTTGACTAGGAATATTAAGAATAGTATTCGCTACAGCTTCTCATAATCAATTCTACCAATTGATAAACTGTAGATTAGAACCTACTATTCAAGGGCATTATTATATTTATTTTAGCTGGCACATGCATAAAGTAAATATAATAAACAATCCTTGCCTTTTATTAATGAAATATGATACACATGATTCCTAATCAATCATCTCATGATTGACATTACATCTCATGATTGGCACTAAGGGCTGACACTAACAATCTCCCACTAGCACTAGTGTCAATCACTATAATCTCTAAGACCCAGTGACCTAGTATGACCGTCATGCTTTCTCTGTGCCAAAGCCTTGGTCAAGGGATCCACAATGTTAGCATTAGTATATACTCTGCATATCAATACATCTCCTCTATCGATGATCTCTCGAATGAGGTGATACCGCCGCAGTATATGTTTAGAAAGCTGGTGAGAACGAGGTTCCTTAGCCTGTGCTATAGCCTCGTTGTTTTCACAATAAAGCTCTATAGGGCTCACAATGCTAAGAACTACACCAAGCTCAGAAACAAATTTTCTGATCCAAACTGCCTCCTTTGCTGCATTCGAAGCAGCAATGTACTCGGCTTCTATTGTAGAATCTGCGACTGTGTCTTGCTTCAAACTCTTCCAGCTCATAGCACCACCATTCAGACAAAATACATACCCTGATTGCAATCGCGAATCATCTCTGTCGGTTTGGAAGCTTGGCTCACTGTAACCCTTTACAACTAGCTCCTCATCACCTCCAAAGATCAAGAAATATTCTTTCGTCCTTCTCAAGTACTTAAGAATATTCTTGACTGCTATCCAGTGACACTCATCGGGATCTAACTGGTACCTACTCGTTATGCTCAAAGCATACGAAACATCGGGGCAAGTACAAATCATGGCGTACATGATAAATCCTATAGCATATGCAAAAGGAATCTGATCCATGCGTTGTTTCTCTTCCGCAGAAGAGGGTCATCGAGTCTTCAAAAGACTTACACCATGTGACATTAGCATAATCCCTTCTTGGAATTCTGCATGGCAAAATGCTTAAGCACCTTATCAATATATGTACTCTGACTCAGGCCAAGCAATCTCCCAAATCTATCCCTATAGATCTTGATGCCAAGAATATAGGATGCTTCACCTAAATCCTTCATTGAGAAACAATTCCCAAGCCAAGTCTTCACAGACTCCAGCATAGGGATATCATTTTCAATGAGTAGTATGCCATCTACATACAAAATGAGGAAAACAACTATGCTCCCACTAGCCTTCTTGTAGACACAAGGTTCATCTTCATTCTTTATGAAATCAAACGTTTTGATCGCATCATCGAATCGATGATTCTAGCTTCTAGAAGCTTGCTTTAAACCATAAATGGACCTATGCAACTTACAAACTTTTCCAGCATCCTTTGAATTGACAAAACCCTCAGGCTATGTCATATACACATCCTTGAGTAGATTTCTGTTAAGAAATGTAGTTTTGACATCCATCTATCATATTTCATAGTCATAGTAAGCAGCAATAGCAAGCATGATCCGAATGGATTTGAGCATCGCAACTGAAGAAAAGGTTTCAACATAGTCAATACCATGAATCTGCTTGAATCCTTTTGCTACCAATCGCCCCTTATAGGTATGCACATTTCCATCCATGTCAGTCTTTCTCCTAAAGACCCACTTACACCCAATGGGTTTGACCCCTTCAAGTGGATCAACTAAAGTCCATACTTGGTTAGTGTACATGGATTCCATTTCAGATCTCATGGACTCAAGCCATTTCTCAGAATCTAGGCTCATTACAGCTTCCTGATAGGATGTTGGCTCATCTAGCATAACACCATCATTGTCATCCAAGAGAAAAGAATATCTCTCAAGTTGATGACGTATCCTATCAGACCTGTGCAGAGCTTGGTCTACATGAACAGGTTGTACTACAACTCCTTGTGATGCCTGTTCTTGTTGTATTAAGGCATCAGTGCTATTTTGTGTATCTTGAATTTCTTCAAGATCAATTTTACTCCCACTAGCCTTTCTAAAAATAAATTCTCTTTCTAGAACGACACCATTTCTGGCGACAAACACTTTTCCTAGTATGGAGTTGTAAAAGTAATATCCTTTTATTTCCTTAGGATATCCTACAAAATAACAATTATCTGATTTGGGGCCTAATTTATCTGAAACTTGATGTCTCACGTAAGCTTCACATCCCCAAATCCTCATAAAAGACATCTTGGGACTCTTCCCTGTCCATATCACATATGATGTCTTTATGACTGCCTTAAATGGAACACGGTTAAGTGTGAAAGCAGCTGTCTTTAGAGCATATCCCTAGAAGGAAGGAGGAAGATCCGTATGACTCATTATTTATCGTACCATGTCTAACAGAGTACGATTTCTCCTCTCGGATACACCATTCAACTGTGGTGTTCCGGGTGGAGTGAGTTAAGATCGTATCCCACACTCAACTAGATAGTCATGAAATTCTTGGCTAAGGTATTCCCCACCTCGATCTGATCGAAGCATCTTAATACTCTTTCCAAGTTGGTTCTGTACTTCATTCTTGAATTCTTTGAACTTTTCAAAGGATTCTGATTTGTGTCTCATAAGGTAGACATATCCATATCTACTGAAATCATCAGTAAATGTAATGAAGTATTGATAACCACCTCTGGCTGCGACTTTGAAAGGACCACAAATATCACTATGTATGAGGCCTAACAAATCTGTCGCTCGTTCGCCTTGTCCACTAAATGGGGTCTTGGTCATCTTGCCTAAAAGATAAGATTCACATGTCTCATATGATTCAAAATCAAATGAGTCCAGTAATCCATCTCTATAGAGCTGGGATATGTGACTCTCATTTATGTGACCCAAGTGACAATGCCAAAGATATATCTGATTCAAATCATTAGATTTGAATCGTTTGGTATTTATGTTATAGACTGGATTTTCTAGATCTAGAATATAGAGTTCATTCATCAAATGTGCATTGCAATAGAACATTTCATTTAAATAAATAGAACAACATTTGCCCTTTATAGTAAATGAAAAACCTTTCTTGTCCAAACAAGAAACAGACATAATGTTCTTAGTTATTGCAGGTACAAAATAGCACTCATCAAGTTCTAAAATCAAACCACTTGGCAACAATAAGGAATATGTTCCTACAGCTATAGCAGCAACTCTTGCGCCATTGCCCACACGCAGGTCCACTTCCCCTTGCGTCAATGATCTACTTCTTCTCAGGCCTTGCACATTAGTATAAATGTGAGAAGTACAACAGATATCCAATACCCATGAAGAAGAAATAGATAGATTGACTTCTATAACATGTATACCTAAAGCAAAAGTCTCACTTTGCTTCTTCTTGACTTCCTCAAGATACTTTTTACAGTTTCTCTTCCAATGTTCAGCTTTTTTACAGTGGAAGCAAGTCCCTTCCTTGGCCACCCCACCTTTAGGCTTCAATGCTTTCTTGCCCTTTTCTTGGGTCTGGCCTTTCGACTTCTTCTTACCTTTGCTCTTTTTAACCATAAGTACATTACTAGTACTAGGTTGTATCTTCTTAAGATTGCTCTCAGCAGTTCTCAACATGCTTAAGAGCTCAGGCAAGGATTTGTCAATTTCACTCATGTAATAATTAATGACAAATTGACTAAAGTCTCTAGGCAAGGATTGCAGAATAAGGTCAGTGGCCAACTCTTGGCCTAAAGAAAATCCCAATCTATCAAGGTTCTCCACGTACCCAATCATCTTGAGTACGTGAGTTCCTACGGGTGTTCCTTCTTGCATCTTGCATTGAAACAATGCCTTAGATACCTCGGATCTCTCGTGCCTCACTTGCCCTTGATATAGTTGCTTCAGGTGTGCAACCATAGCAAAGGCATCCATGTTCTCATGTTGCTTCTGAAGCTCAGAGTTCATGGTTGCAAGCATAAGGCATGATGCATCTAATGCATCATCTTGATGCTTCTTGTAAGCATCCTTATCAGCACGAGTGGCATTGTTGGTGGGTGGTTCAGGAATGGGTTGCTCTAGGACATAGAGTTTCCGCTCCTATTTGAGAACTATTCTCAAATTCCTATACCAGTCAATAAAGTTTGCTCCATTGAGCTCAAGGACCGATCGCAGAGATAGGGTATTTGACGTATTTGAAAACATAGTGATCTACAATAGAAATGTAGACATGTATCATATTTCAATCATTTAATTAGGTATTTAACTAAATGATTCTCCCACTGGTCACAAAGTGATCCATATTATACCGCATCTTGAGTTAGCTTTGGCTAATCGCCCAAGACTCGTATAAATTAGGTAGGTAACTCGTACCAATTACATCTAATGTAACTCTTGTATATCTTTATGAACAACATTTGTTCATAATGCCCATTGAATGAGATATCCTTATAAATTACTACTCATCTTGAGTTAGCTTTGACTAATTGCCCAAGATTTGTATAATGTAGGTAGATATCTCATATGAGCTATGCCTCTAAGTTCATCAATCTAATTTAGAGAGCTTAATGAAGTCAAACCCAAAGTTTAATAGGCAGACATCACAACTATCCTGTCATACTTTACGAAGGTAAATCGAGTCACTTTGCTTTGGAAAATGAGCTACGATTGAACAAGGTAATAGTAAGTATTAAACTTTGGTAGGCATATAATAAGTGACCTAATTTTGTGACAACTAACTAAGTATGCATCTCATACAAGCATCACATACACAAGCATCACATGCAAGCATAATATATATCAACATATAATTTTAAATGTGACATGGTTATGGCTCAAATCTATGATCTTCTCAAGCCAATGAGAAGAGCGAATGGATAACCTAGGGATGACATCTTCTCCAAGTGCTTCCTTCGGTCATCCTGTGTTGTCGGCATCCTCCATGTAACTTCACCCTTCAATGGACTTTCCATTTCTTCATTTTGTACATTACAAAATAAGAACACTCGAGTTACATTCGAGTCTAAATCTATTTTACAATGGGAAAAATAGAGATGAAGGCACGACATGCAAGCCTCATTATGAATTACAACATGCACACACAACAGATACAACCACAATCATATTGGATCCTAGGGCATAACCATGCACCATGCATCATATCATTCATAATGATGTGATTTTATAAAATTAATTATACATTCATGAATTTTAAAGCCGCTTTGCCGATAAGCCGCAACACCGCGAAGGTTAGCGGGCGGGGTCAAGGGGCAGCACCCCTTGCGGGGGCCTCAGGGGGCAGCGCCCCCGAAGAAAAATTTTATTTTCAACTCCTTGAATGAGTTGCTGCCCTCGGTCCATCACTATGAACCCAAGACCCTTGCTTCCGGAGCATCCCGTGTCCAATGCGGTCGGGTCGTACCAATTGGCACGACCATTCTGGGGTGATCAGAGGCCCACACGGGCAGGCCGTGTCTTTCCACATGGCGTGGGTTGCTCTTGTAGAGTCGCCCATGGCCAAGGCATGTTCTTCAACATGGTCGTGGGTTTGAACACAGCCAGGTCGTGTTTTTCAACACGGCTGTGTGTCGTCCTGTTCAACCCTGTTTTTGCCCCTTTATCAACATTTCAAGCCTAAAATTTATGTATCCATAATTCATATGTTTCATATCACATAGAAAACATGAAGATCTAGATTTATATCACATATTAATCATTATAACGAAATATATGTTTTGCAAGTGGCTCTGATACCACTGTTGGAAAAAACTCCGGATTTGATGTTCACAACATCGCGAGCGAATACTTCGTACAACTGCAACGGAAATAATAATTAAACTGGATCCCACCAGAGATCCATGCAAAATTATATAAGTCATTTTCTTTAATCTAGTCTAGATCTTATCTAGATGAGGAATATACCTTCGGTGCGTGCCCTTCGTAATCCCGCTTTTCCAAACACTGTCGGATCTCAATATGGTAAGGGTAACTGTATATCTATGGTATCCACACTGACACCCACACGGTTTGGAGTCACGTTGTTCTAGCAACCCCTAGCAAAATGCCAAGAACTCTTTGGAAGAAGAAGGAGAGGAAGGAGGAGATAAGAGAACTCTTTCTCTTGGCCCTTTTGGCTTGCACGCCCAAAACAAAAACCACACAAATTCTCGTCCACGTTGAACACCAAAAAGTCCCTTTTAATCCATAGCCATCAATGTCATTATCTCCCCATTAAGAGTTCTCTTAATACCAAGACCCTTGGTATTCCCTTCTTTTAATTCTCATCATGAATACCAAGCCCTTTGGTATTCCTATGCATGATTAATCAAATTAATCATGCATGATGATGAATCATCTTCCATGGTTCAACTTGAGTCTAACTCAAGTTTAACCAGTTTGAGTCTAACTCAAATCTTGGTCATATGCTTAATTGTCCTTTTAGTCCAACTAAAAGAAACCATCTCCAAAATAGAATGTCATTTATGTGTGACCCTATAGTCTCTTGTAACATTGGCAATGCATCTAAAACCCTTTTTAGATACATAAGCAATGAGCGGCATCTAGCAATACATCATTGCTATCCAAGTTACAAGATCGTCGAGATCCGACAACCTTTCCGTGACTATTATCATGTATGACGATGTCCTTCTATCTCTGATATCTTAGATCGATCAATGAGGCATAGACCATGTCATCCCCTTATCGATCTTTATGTTTCTTGATCCCCAAGTAGACACAGTCAAACAAATGAGCTCAATATCTCATATTGACTCATTTGAGCATGACCATGCATTTTGTGGTCCTACTCTATCAAGAGGTCAAAGATATCACTCCTGTCATATAAAAGGGATAGATCCCATCTACATCACTCACATCCCTCCGCATAATTCGTTACATACCCAGTGATAGTCATTATAGTGCACCCAGTTACGGTGTGACGTTAGACGATAACAAAGTACATAACTCCTTATGTAGGGAACCGTAGTGACTTCAGGTCTAAGGACTATTCATACCAATAGTCACATGAGAAAGTATATGACACTCATATAACGATCCATGATACTTTCTCATAGCGGGTCAATTCAGTATATATATTCTCCAATATATATACCCATGTGTCAATGTGATATCACATATCCATGACTTGTAAGATCAACTCATCCATTGACCTATATGCTAGTCTCAATGTATTAATATTGTCCTTGTATATTAATACTTGACTAGGAATATTAAGAATAGTATTCTCCACAGCTTCTCATAATCAATTCTACCAATTGATAAACTGTAGATTAGAACCTACTATTCAAGGGTATTATTATATTTATTTTAGCTGGCACATGTATAAAGTAAATATAATAAACAATCTTTTCCTTTTATTAATAAAATATGATACACATGATCCCTAATCAATCATCTCATGATTGGCACTACATCTCATGATTGGCACTAAGGGCTGACATTAACAAAATCGTGCCCCATTCCCTTCACTCATTTTATACCCACTTGGTTCAGGATATCATCTATGTGTCAGTCCCCACTAGGCTGACCACATCACACCTAGCCCAAGTATTACTTCTTCATCCTCCGGATTCTAGTTACTGCACATGTATCCAAGAGTATCATACTCTAAGCATGTAATGCTTTGGCCAAAGACTTTAGTAACAATCTGACGAGAGGTCATATGATATACATCTCTTCGCAAGGAGTGGTGAATCCTCTATAGGATATTCAAATACCTTCGACCACTTAGACTTATACCCAATCATCCCGGGTCCACATCTCCTCTGAGATGCTTACTTAAGATGTCAAAGCATAAGTCTACATGACCATAATGACTTGAATACTGCAAGTCGAAGGAACATCGCACTTAAGCTGCAGTAAGAACTTCATTGACATATCCATATATGTAGAGAACCATATAAAGTCTTACAGCTAGTCACTCCAATGAACTAGTTACCATAACTAGCATCCATAGTTAACTCCGGACATTCCAATGTCTCCAGCCAATGAGAAACAACTGCTTGGATAAACCAAAAAGTATAACTCTAGTCTCAACGTAATTGATGGTGTCTAAATACATCAATTCATTGACTAGAGATAATTCAAATACATCACAATTATACATGTAGAGATACTCTTTAGTTGTGATCCAATCACAAATTCTCTCATCTGTGAGAATCTTTATTTATCAAATAAATAGTACAACCATAAGGTGATTGCCTTAGGACATCTTTCATATATCACTAACAATGGCAACATCTGCAAGCAGTTGTTAATTGTCTACATCTCTTACTCGTCCAAGTTATGCCACAAAGACAAATGATCACATAGATCAATAAAAGGTATTTAGCCACGTAGATTAAATTGAGTTGGAGTCCATATTCATTTAAACTAATAGAATAGAGATCATTAGTCACAAAGATAAATAGAACATCCAATTCATACTTAGGAAAATGGTTCGTGTGACATCAAACACATTGAGCATTCCAATGCTAAGAAAGTTGTTACACTTTACGTAGCTGCTCATAGAGCGATCATTACTAAGAAAAATTATTACACCTAACTTAGCCACTCCCCAAATGGTACATAACCATTCTATGAATAACATATAGCCATTTACCTTATGACATACAACCATCCTCCAGGTGGCACACAACCATTCTCCAGGTGGTACAAAACCATTCTCTTGGTAGCACATAGCCATTTTCCTGGATATATAATATATTGTTATTTATCTAGATTAAATAATATTCATTTACATCAATATTAACATCTCTAATCCCTCATAATGGCATTCATGTTAAGAGTATGTTCCATATTCTCAATATTCATAATCATTTCTATACATAACAGAAAAGGGTCGACCAGTGAATAATATCAAAAGATGTAAATCTATTTAATCTTGCTTTTTGGCTTGAATCCATTCATTTTAATTATTTGTTTTTCTAGTCATATTTCATAGATCGAATCATCCATAGTCAATAGGTTTACATACTAAAGTAGCAAACCTTAATTAAAACTTCAAATAGATAGCTAAATAGTCACTCAAGCCAAATGCTGAGATCAACATATAATCTCAAAGGGCTTACATAGTACAGAAGCAAGGATCCATTCTCCTACTACCCTTATTGTCGTCTTATCATATGTGGTATGAATCACATATTACAATGTTATTATCTTTACCAAAAAGAGCACATATTTTTCTCAAATCAACATCGTACGAATTTCGATCTAGATATTTCCAATACCTAATTCTGAATTCAACATATGAATTCTAATATGACTCTAAACAGGTATAGTAGATGGTGGGTGCATTTACCTTGATCATCAATTTTCAAATAATCTCATCTTGATCCAAATATCAAGGTGACTACAGCTTATAGGAATGTAACAATTTTACAACTATATAAGCTGACATATAAGCACCGATCTTACCTCTATTCATACATAACAAATAGAGATGATTGTCCATATGAGAGGATCAATCACTACCTGGCAACATGCTCACCGAGATCTTATTACCAAAATATAACATTTTACATACAATGAATAGATTATGATATTTCAAACAATTAAATCACAATATCTAATTGTCAATTACAATATCATTACATTCTTCGAAGTTCCATAGACTTTACATACTCATTAAATGACTCTCCAGTTATTGACTTAGTAAAAGGATCTGCAAGCATATCACGTGTTAGGATATACTCAAGAATCACCTTCTTTTTAGTAATAATATATCGCATAAAGTTATACTTTATAGCTATATGCTTGCCCTTACTGTGATAATTGGGATCCATGGAAAAAACTATCGTAACTTGACTGTCACAGTAGACAGTAACCGGACTCCCACTGTCCTCAGTAATCTTTAGATGCTTTAAGAATCTCCATAACCAGACCTGTAATATATCGAGAAAAAAAATTAAATAAAAAATAATATAATATAATATAATTTAAAAATGAGATAAATAAAATAAATTTATTTAATTAAATAGAAATTAGTTATTTATTAGTATTTTAGTGGATAAATTGGGATAAGCTTTTATCATATTGGACTAAGTCTAATTGACTTTATCCAATAATAAAGTTGATTGTTTCAAAAGCGGAAGTTAGTTATTAAATATTTATTAGAAATTTCAGGATAAAATTTTATTAGATTTGGTTAAGTCTAATTATTTTATCCAAAATATTGATTAAGTCAATTAATCTAAGATTATATAAATTAAAGCCTAGGTTAGGGTTGAATGAGATAAACCTAGGCTAAGGTGAAAATTTGGGATTTAATCCCTTTGCTCTTTCTTTCCTCCTCGTTTCTTTCTTGCGTTAGCCACAATGCCACGACGCCCTTCTATCGTGCCTCACCCGACATGGTCGCTGTTGCTGCTCGCCCGAGCCACACATGTTGGCGGCCAGGCCATCGTCGTTGCTCACGTCTTCTGTCGC
This sequence comes from Wurfbainia villosa, assembly GCA_025175895.1. Classification (NCBI taxonomy): domain Eukaryota; kingdom Viridiplantae; phylum Streptophyta; class Magnoliopsida; order Zingiberales; family Zingiberaceae; genus Wurfbainia; species Wurfbainia villosa. The sequence goes on along the minus strand of CM046004.1, from coordinate 17,216,088 downwards.
CGCCGTCTCCCCGTGCGCTGCCCTTCCCTGTGTCGAGGCCGCTGCACCGCCTACTCCTCTTGATCGATGCCTCTCCCGTAGCTCCCGATATTCGGCTCTCACGCCACATCGGCAGTTGGCCACCTGCTCTAGGTAGCTCCTTCGATCGTCGCCTCATGGCCAACGCCTATGCCGCTGCTAGGGTCTCCACCGTGAGCATCGACCGTCATAGCAACCAACGTCTGCCCTACCCGGGACATCACTACCCTTTCCCTTGCCTCCCTGGCCATTCACTACGAGCCATATCTCTGGAGACCGACCAACCGTCGCAAGCGTTTCCGCCACACTTCATCCATTTCCTCTTGTTTGTGCATCGCGATCGAGCGGTGAGAGCTTGGTTTGTTTTCGGCTACAGCGACAACCAGACGCCTCCACCGACAGTCTAGACTACTAGATCTCCTTTCCTCTACTCAACGTCTTCTGATATGAAGCATGGCTCTTCTCGGTACATGATCCATGAGTTCAAGGGGGAGGATTCGGATGTGATGATTGTCGCGATGGGGAAGGCATACCACCACTATAGCTCACGGTGGTTAGAGAGCTCAGATCGGCGAATTAGCCATCCTTATCGGCTATACATTTCACTATTGGGGAGTGTGGATGTTTGGAGTCATGGCTCTCTATTTTAGTTCATTTGAGGACTTCAGATTTAATTCTTAGAGTGGATCACAAAGTTGGTGGCATTGATTTAAAATTTGGACTCTGTGTCGAGGCAAGTTCACATACATGAAGACTATTAGTACAAGTCACATATCAGGTGGGTGGTTCTGTGATCTCTTTAGAATTTAGTGCATTGTTATATTGGCTATGTGGTTTACTTATGTTATATTGTAGTTACCCTTTACATTATTGCTAGAATTGCTTTGATACTATATTTGCTAGACCCTTGGATTCTAGGATGCCTGGTCATCATTAGCTTGTAGTTATTGATTGATATTACTGTTATGTATACCTACTTATTGCTCAGATATAAATTGATAGATATTGTTGGCAGATGCTTACCTATTATTTGTTGGATTGGTATCATGATTAGACTAGTGAAATAGTATAATTAAGATGAGATTAATCGTTAGAGGATATATAACTTTTCTTCTATCTCAGCTGCCAACTATGTCTCCCATTCATGGTTGAGAGGGTCTGCAGTAGAGGATTTATAACTTTTCTCGTATCTCGACTGTTAGGTATGTCTCCCATTTGTGGTTGAGAGGGTATGCAGTAGAGGATTTATAACTTTTCTCTTATCTCGGCTTCCAGCTATGTCTCCTATTCGTGATTAAGAGGGTCTGCAGTAGAGGTTCCCTACTTTTGAACTATGGTTGCATTTGTATACCTGTGGTCGATCATGTTTCCCATTTGTGGTTGAGAGAATCTACCGTGGAGTTATACTCTTGGTCTACTCGTTCGGAGTTAGTGATAGTTGGATTTGTGTATCGTTTGTAGCTAGATAGCTACCTTACATCTTGACTACCCATGAGACCCAATCGTGGTAGCATGTTGTTGCGTGCAGTCCATAGCTAGATAGTTATATACTCTATCTGCCCACGAGACCGGTCATGGTACCATGTCGTTGCCCATAGACATTGAGTTTTTTATTGTCTGTCTACCCACGAGTCTCGTTCGTGGTAGCATGTGGTTGTGCATAGACAGTGCTCTGTATATTGCCTATTTGTCCACGAGTCCCAATCATAGTAGCATGTTGTTGCCCTCAGATAGTGCCCTTTGTATTACCTCGAGAGTCATGAGGCTTTGTCGTGGTATTTTGATATGTATTGCTTGTAGATTGTAGTAGGTTGTATATATTGCAGATGCATTTATTATATTGCTGTTCAGGTTTGTAGCAGATCGATATTGGTACTCTGAGGTTAGTGTTACTCTAGTTTGTTTTCGTTGACTTCCATTATGTCCATTATGATTATGCACTATTTTCTATCCACCCACTGAGCGGTTGTACTCACCCCTTCTTCTCTTATCCTCCAGGTTAGCTGATAGAGGATGTGTCCAGTTGACTTACCCTCGCGTCGCTCAGAGACTCCCTTGCCATGCTGGTCCCACTGCATCATCGAGATGCCGCTTTATTTTCCATGTTGTTATCGCATTTTATTTACATACTTGGATTTTATCGTAATTGGATTTGGTGTCATAAATCTATTTTACTTTTAGTTGATTTATATTTTAGTCATGCATGCATGCAGTCAATATAATAATTGTATTCTATTATTATTTCAAAGTTTTTACCTGATTTGATTTTAGCGATGTATTTCAGAATATAGTCACTAAGGGGCTCCTTCGTCATTTGGATGACGAAGATGCCCCCGGGGCGTGACAAGACCGCTTCTTGTACAACTGCTGAACATGCCACATATTCTGCTTCCATTATTGACAAAGCCACATAGGCATGTTTCTTGCTATTCCAGGAGATAGTGCCACTATTCAACAAGAATGCATAGCCTGATGTGTATTTTCTATCATCTAGATCCTCTACTCAATCTGCATATGAATAGTCTTTCAGGCTCATATCTGATCAATGGAAACAAAGATAATAATTTGTTGTTGCTTTCATATATCTGAATATCCTCTTCATCGCCTTCTAGTGTCTAAGTCTTGAATTTGACTAGAATTGGCCGACTAAGCCAATAACATAGCTGATATCGAGATGAGTACACAACATAGTGTATATTAAACTACCAATATAACTGGCATATGGTTTTTTATTCATCTCGGTTATTTACTCAGGAGTCTTGGGACTCATACTTTTGCTCAGAACAGTACCTTTCACAATAGGTGTATGTTCACTGTTGCAATCAGACATACTGAAATATTGTAACATCTTATTGATATAAGACTCTTGAGACAGACCCAACAGTCTTTTAAATCGATCCCTGATGATTTTAACTCCTAAGATGTATTCAGCTTCTCCCATATCCATTATGTCAAACTGTGATGAAAGTCACTTTTTGACTTCTATCACAAAACCTGTCATTTTTCTCTATCAGCATATCATCAATATATAATGATAAAATAATACACTTTCCTTTTGTCCTTTTCAAGAAAATACAATGATCCTCATTGATCATCTCAAAACCATAAGAAAAAATGAATTCGTTAAATCTTATGTTCCATTATCTTTATGCTTGTTTTAACCCATATATAGACTTTTTAAGTCTACATACATTTTCTTCTTGGCCTTCAACAATGAAACCTTCTAGCTGAACCATATAGATTTCCTCGTCAAGCTCACCATTAAGGAAGGCGATTTTTACATCCATATGTTGTAATTCCAAGTCATAATGCGCCATAAAAGCCAAAATAACTCGAATTGATACAAACTTCACTACAGGAGAAAATGTCTATGCATAGTCAATACCCTCTAGTTGGGTAAATCCTTTTGCAACCAAATGAGCTTTTGTAGGGGATCGAACGTTGCTAGAGGGGGGGTTGAATAACGTTTTCGTTCATTGATGAAAATTGATCGTGTTCATCTCTATAATTCGGTTAGCACAGTGGAAATACAAAATACAAATACAAAGATGAAGATGATTACAACAATCACTCACAAGAGACAAAGTGATATAACATAGTTCGGAACCTTAGGGTTTCAACTCCACGGGTCGAGCTCGAATGAGCTCTAGTGATGTACACACCACTAATAAAACTCCTTCTTGGAACAATCCAGAGGTGGAGAAACCTCGTACAAATGATTACACAAGTAATACAAGAGATACAAGAAAATATAATAAAATGCAAGTAAAGAAAACTTTACAAAGAATGTTTTGAATGCTTGCTTGTTTGATTGCTTGAGATGCACTTGAAGACCCTGACTTGGACCAGCAAATTGAGTCAAATCACCCAAGAAATCACTGCCAAACATCTCCCCTTCAAGATCCTTTTAAAGTTGTAACTCGAGCTGATTTTCACCTAGCAGTAGACTGCTCATACCCAATAGTCGACTGATTCTGTAGCCGTTGTATCACAATGACTAGATCCATGCTAGAGAAACACCAACAGATAGCCGATCAGTCAACTTCCAACCCTAGCAGTCGACTGATGCATAGGTAGTCGAGCCGTTGGTCGAGCCTGCCTCGCTTTTGTGGCCACATCCATCAGTCGACTGCCCAATGCTAGCAGTCGAGTGCCAAGGCCACTGATGCATGCGAACGCGACCTCAAATCTCGTGATGGAGACCGTAGAGGACTCAAAGCGCACGCTCGCGCTCAACGCCCGCAAGTGCATGGATGTCGTCAAGTAATAAAAAGATTATCAATCCCACAGCGACTGAGGTTCGAGTGCCGATTTGTTAAGTGGACATTATTATTCAGAATTCAGTTCTAATGGTTGTGATTGCGAGGGTTGTCGACAGTCCTAACTCAATACGGTATCACACGGAAAAAGAAAAGGCTTACTGCTAGTCTTTAGAAGGAATTCTAGGATTTCGGTTTCACTTGTGTGTCGTAAAACATGAAATCAATTGAGTGTTGTCTAAATGTCTAACTATGACCTTGTGGAAGGGACATCATACACTCCTTCGATGAGCCTTCGAATCTATCGGGAGCTATCTCTGCCTTACCAGGTCGACCCCTAGCGTTAGGACGAGATAGGCGATACGAGGATGCCAAATCAATCCCTGCGACGAATCGTTTCTAATTCTATCGCACCCTTCTATCCACAGTTATAGGAGACGAGGCCAACCCCTAGGTTCCTCCTTAATTCTCCTAAATTTTAGATACGAGGGCTATCACCCCTCGAATTGGCTAGCACAGTAGATAGAAAACCAAAACACATAGATATCGGTCAAAACTAATACCAATTGCAAATACAAACTCAAGAACAGAATTTAATTTAAAATAACATGTTCTACACACACAAACTACTCCATAATCCTAGAATCGAAAAATCTACTCCATAAATATGAGAGAAGAAACACAAAGCACGATCATATTTGTATAAACAATGGATATTATGTAAAGAACAGAAATTACAATGTAATGTACCTCTTCTCTCTAGCGTTGAAGTGCAGAACTTGGATCTCTAGCGACTTTCTTCCTCCTCATTGCGAGTTCCCTAAGCTTTTTAGGGCGTCGGAGTGTCGTCCCAGCCGTCGTGCCTCCCGTCGTGCCCCCCTAGGGTTTGGGTGTAGCCTCCTTTATATAGACATTAGCCTAGATCTCCCCAAAACCTAGAAAATAACCGAATCGCATCGAAATCGCATAGTGCCACACGGTCGTGTAGAACCACATGGCTAGGTCATGTGTGGCGCTGTGGCATAGGCCGTGTGTTTTCACAGGGCCAGGGTGTGTGTCATTCTGTTCTAGCTGCCAAATGTCTTCTTTTCGCTCCAAAAGTGAGTCATTTTTCCCGTAAAATGTTATCCTGCACACAAAAGTACAAAGAGTATATCTTCGAATCAGAAAATAGGAAATGCATGCAAAACAAAGTAAAATATGCATGAAACAAACATAAAATGAAATGAGATGTGAGCAAAAACTACTCCTAAAATCCTATATGTTTTGTTCACATCAATTCCCCCAGACTTAGATCTTTGCTTGTCCTCAAGCAAACCTCAATGCCATGAAATTTTAAAAAGGTATTGTTCCATACTTAGCATGTTAACTAGATTTATCAAGTGGTATTTTCAATCAAAGCAAAATAGATGTGCTCTAAAAATTCACTAATATAGCTCCTCGTGCACGTGCCAAGCGAATCTTCTTAGGGGATACTCGTTCAATGGTAAGTTAAGTCATCATCCTATAGCTTTCATAAGGTCTCTGGCTCTTAGACACTTACCTGCCCAAAGCGAGGGTCGTTCCCTAGATCTAGCATAAAGTCTCAAAGGCGTGCTCGGTATTGAGAGAAATTGATAGGTGTTTCCCCAGTAACCTAACTCGGTCTCAAAGGGGCACCGAACCATTTCCACCCACGACAACTATTTTTTTTATCCCTCATAATATTTTTTTTCTCAATTTTTTTTCTTACTCTCTTTTTCTTTCTTTTTGTCTTTTCTTAGTCCATTTTTTTTCTTTCTTTCTTTTCTCTCTCTCTTGAGATTTTTATTTTTCCAAATGGGCTTCCACAATCCTGTTAGGACCCTTGGAATGGCTAGAGGGGGGTGATTAACCTTTCTTTCTTTCTACAAAAGTTTAGCGGAAGCAATACAAATATAAGTACAAACAAAACAAGAAACAAAGCTAACACCCGATGTAACGTGGTTCGGAGATGACGCTCCTACTCCACGGTAATCCGTAAGGTGGATTAGCCCTAATCAATCTTCACTAGAACCTCCTTTGGATGAACCAAGGTGGAGAAACCTTATCTTACAATGCACTCCTCTTCTTTACAATGATGGAAGATTAGGATTAGAGAAGAGGAGGTTTTGGATTGCTAAAAACACTTGGAAAACTTGGTGAGCACGTAGGTGTAGTTTGGAGCAAGAGCACTAGCTTCACCAAGCTCCCCATGGCCCCTTTTTATAGAAGAGGGGCTGTTTTTCCCGTTGGGCATCGATCAGTCGACTGATGCATACCATCAGTCGACTGCCGCCGAAGCCAATGGCTTCTGAAACACGATCTCCGCGGAGATTCGTAGCCGCAATCTCCAACGGCCAGGTGATCAGTCAACTGATCCCTCCATCAGTCGACTGATGGAGTGATCAGTCGAGTGATCAAGGCAGCAGTCGAGTGAGACGGCATTCTGTGGCGATATTTCCCTTGATTAGTCGACTGATGCCCTTGGCAGTCGACTGATCGCGATCACCGATCATTGCTCGACCAAGGCAAGCCGATCGATGGTCGTGGTTTCACCGACTTAGTCGAACGCTCGACTCCGATCGATACATCGATCGATCGATACTCATCAAGTATGAGTAATTCACACTTGATTTTATACCCTAGACCTAGACTCAACCTTCTAGCTCCTCATTAAGCCTTGCGCCTTTAGGATCTCTCCGAGTCCGCGACTTGTTCATCCTTTGCGCTTTGCTTCCAAGAGCTTCCTTCGGTTTCGTCATGTCTTGGGTTGCCAAATGCTTGGACTTTACGCCGCCAAGACTACAAGCTTGGACTTATGCTGCCAAGACTTTACTTTGGACTTCCTTTGCCAAGGTTCACTTGGACTTTATGCTGCCAAGACTACAAGCTTGGTCTTATGCCGCCAAGTCCATCCCTTGGACTTCCTTTGCCAAGATCATACTTGGACTTCCTTTTACCAAGTCTTCATCCTTGGATTTCCCTGTCACTTAAACACATTCGTAATTAGATCACAAGATATTGCCTAACTTAGATGATTAGCCAAACATCAAAACATATAAATGCTTGGAGCATTGTTGCACCAACAATCTCCCCCTTTTTGATGTTTGACAATCATTTAAGTTAGGTCTTTAAAGATACACACATAATCATCTAACTTAAGCATTCCTTCTCCCCCTTTGACATACATCAAAAAGAGAAGGATGAAAGAATTAAGAGTGTTGGATCTTGGACTAAGGTATTAGATTGAAATTAAGCTCCCCCTTAATCCAAGATAGGATGTAAATTACATTTGAAGCAAAGCATAATCTAAAATTCAAAAGTTAAATCCTAACTTTGCACCAACAATGGTTTTGGGGATAAAAGGATAGAATTTATGAAACTCCCCCTAAACCACTGTATTAAGCAGTCCTAAAACTCGTTTATACGCAATATTATCATACTAGAGTGTTAGGACATCAAAAATACACCAAATATCAGAAAATGGAGCTTATTATCAGAAAACCCAGTGTATCAGTCGACTGGTATCTGAACCAGTCGACTGCTACGCCTGAAATCGAAATTTCAGCCTTTTCAGCCCATTTTCAGAAATGCGGTAGAAATTCCAGAAATCTCGAAAAATCATGAAATTTTGCGTACACATTTCTAAAATTATACTTTATTAAGGAAAAATAATTTGAAAAATATATGTTTTCCAGATTTCAAGATTGATACAAATTTGGAAACTTACAAAAGTTCTAAAGAATTTTCAAACTTTGTATCACTTTTGTGATTCACTTGAAAACTGTTTTCCAAAATATAATGAACATAGTTTAAAATATATATGATTTGGAATTTCCAACCATGTTCTTAGAGCTATGTACTCATTACTTGAATACAAGTCTTCCCAATGGTTGGTCCATAAGGTATTTATGTCTCTAGGTGTGTCATTGGCTCATAGTAATGCATCATAACAAGCATGATGAGCCAAGTACACCTTCCCTATCATCTCACATGGTTCTAAGTGTCTCAATACAAAAATCAAGGTTTCTTAAGGCTTTTTGTGAGATGTATCAAGGTATAAAGATAACATATAAACATGGGATCATGCAAACCTAGAATTTTACTCTACAAAGCACATACCAAGCTCTCTCCTTAAAGATGAAAATTCATTTTCGGGAAGAGCTTTGGTGAAGATATCGGCAAGGTTGGACTTAGATTCTACATAATTAAGTTCAATGTCCCCTCTTGCCACATGATCTCTTATGAAGTGATGTTTCACTTCAATGTGCTTGGTCATAGAGTGATGTACCGGATTTTTGGTCAAGTTGATGGTACTCACATTATCACAATAAACTTTAATGTTAGAGTAGTGTAGCTCATAGTCCACAAGAGTATGCCTCATCCAAAGTAATTGAGCTACACAACCACCCATAGCCACATATTCGGCTTCGGTGGTTGATAAAGCAACACAATGTTGCTTCCTACTACTCCAACTAACTAGGGAGGACCCAAGAAATTGGCATCCACCACTAGTACTTTTCCTATCCAATTTGCACCGATAATCTCGGTATAACCAAGTAATTCAAATGACCTAGTCCTAGGATACCAAAGTCCTACATTTAGGGTGCCTTTAATATACCTTAATATTCTTTTGACGGCTACCAAATGTGATTCTTTGGCACAAGATTGGTATCTTGCACACATACCTACCGCAAATAAAATGTCGGGTCTACTAGCGGTTAGGTATAGTAAGCTACCAATCAGACTCCTATAAAGTTTAAGATCAATTGATTTACCTTCATGATCACTATCTATCCTAGTGCTAGTGGCCATAGGAGTGGTTACAATTTTGACATTTTCCAAACCAAATTTCTTAATCATTTCATTTGCATATTTGGTTTGATAAATATGAATACCCTCATTGGTTTGTTTGACTTGTAAGCCTAGGAAAAAGGTAAGCTCTCCAACCAAACTCATTTCAAATTCATTTTCCATATTTTTTATAAAGTCTTGAAGAAGATCATCATTTGTTGACCCAAAGATGATATCATCAACATATACTTGGGCTATGAATATATCTTTTAACGTTGACTTTATAAACAAAGTTTGATCTACTTGGCCTCTTCTAAAATCCTTAGAAATTAAGAAGGATGACAATCTTTCATACCATGCTCGGGGAGCTTGTTTTAACCCATATAATGCTTTCCTAAGCTTACATACATGATTTGGATAATCTATGTTCTCAAATCCGGGTGGTTGCTCTACATATACTTCCTCCTTAATAAAACCATTTAAGAATGCCGATTTAACATCCATTTGGTAAAGTTTAAATCCCATGTAGGAAGCATACCCTAAGAGAATCCTAATAGATTCTAACCTTACAACCGGGGCATAAGTCTCATCATAGTCAAGCCCCTCAACTTGATTGAATCCCCTAGCAACCAACCTAGCTTTATTTCTAGTGATATTTCCTTGATCATCTAGCTTATTCCTAAAGACCCATCTTGTAGTAATTATGGTGCTATCATTGGGTCTAGGTACTAATTCCCACACTTGACTTCTCTCAAATTGAACCAATTCATCTTGCATTGCCAAAATCCAATCCGGATCATGTAATGCATCATTGATCGATTTGGGCTCAATTTGTGAGATAAGAGCAACTTGACTAGTAGGAGGTCTATAAAATGACCTAGTTCTTACTCCTTGAGATAGATCTCCTACTACTTGGTCAAGTGGATGATCTTGATGAATTCTTAGGTTTCTAGAAGGGGTTTCAATTTGATCATTGTTATCTTCCACCCTTCTTTCATCATCGGAGTCTCCTCTTCCTCTCCCTTGATCATTACCCCTAATGGTCAAATTTTGAAGTTTTTGGGTAATGTCTTGATTATTGTCATTAATATCCTTATCAATGGAGGACTATCTAGGGTAGGTACTAGTAGTTTCATCAAATTGAACATTGGAAGACTCCTCAATCCCTTTGGTTCTCTTATTGTAGACTCTATACCCTCTACTTGTGGATGAGTATCCAACTAGGATTTCCTCATCCGCTTTTGATTCAAATTTTCCTAAGTTATCTTTGGTGTTTAGAATATAAACTTTACATCCAAAGACTTTGAAATAATGAATTGTGGGTGTTGCACCAACAAATCCGAGAATCTCCAGTAACTAAAATGCTAAATCTAGAGTCACCTATGGATTCCAAAGTACTAGACTACTGAGATGAATTATAATTAGGTACGTACTAAATTTTTCCTTTCAAAATGTTCATCATGTGTAGGTGTAAAAATAAAATCTAACCAGTGTAAGTCTAGAATTCATTAGAGTAAATAAAATAAAATACCACGAGGTAAATGAAGTTAAGCTACCCATGAAAACAACTCATGAAGAAAACTTTAGCAATACTACTGAGGTAGCTTAAAGTTAGCAAAAATTAAGTATTGAAGAAACTAAAAACTCTATGTATTAACAAATGAATGCTAACTAAAAATGCAAATGATAGGAAAGAAACTATTGCTAGAAACAAATAAATCAAAACTTAGGCCCCCCAGACTTAAGCGAAGCATACCTCTAGTATGGTGGACGAGGTGGAAAGTCCGGTAGCCTCGGCATCTCGGGGTCCTGGGAGAATCTGGTGTTGAGCCGCTGATGCCACATGTACATGTGGTCGATCTTAGAGCTGGTGGATGCAGCGGTTGCTTGATGCTCCTCCTCCCAGGCCCACTGTGCCTGCTGAGTGCGCATGTGATGCCGCATCTCCTGGCGGTAGGTGGTCTCATCCTAGTGACAGGCAGCCTCCTCCTGGAAGTAGATGCGGGCCTCGTCATAGAACTCATTGGCCCACTGGAAGTGCTCCCGGAAGCCCTGAAACTCTGCCTGCATGTAGGTGCTCTGCTCCTCCCATCGTTGCCTCTGCGTCTGCTGCTCGGTATATATGTCGTCGAGGCGTGATTGGAACTCCAAAAAATCATAGGCAGATGTACCTGCATCTTGCTCAAAAGTAGAAAAAGGTGGCGGTGCAGGTGCAGGCTCATGTCGACATGGACTAAGTGGGCTCAAAATGATCTTTGCTTCTTCCTAGCAGGTTTTCCCTAATCCTACGCTATTTGCAAAGAACATAAGCGACAATAAATCAAAGTCTAAATTATACACATGAATGCAGAAAGATTAAAAACATGTAAATTAAACTTAGGTTACCTCCCAAGAAGCACTTTGTTTAAGGTCTTTTAGCTTGACCACACTCAATTATTTCAAATTGGATCCGGAGGTTTTGTAAACCTCCATTCATCCATCTCAGAGTTGACATCCGGTGGGTTCAGCTTTACTCTGCTGAAAGTGTAGTCGTCTAGGAAGGGAGCTCTACACTCTGATAGATTGAAGAGGATGATCTCCCCGTCTACCTCCAAGGAGATCTTGTGCGCCTTTACATCTATGCATGCCCCCGCAGTCGCCAGAAAGGGCCTTCCCTAGATGATGGGATTCTGGGGATTTGGTCATGTGTCAAGTATAATAAAATTCGTGTGTATTACGAAATTCTCAATGACCACAGGCACATGTGCTAGCATGCCGACGGGTTCCTTGACTGAGTCATCCCCATACGAATACCAAGGTTAATGGTGCAAAAAACTTTATGCACACGAACACGACCTCAAATCTCATGACGGAGACCGTCGAGGACTTGAAGCGCAAGCTCGCGCTCAACGCCCACAAGTGCACGGATGTCGTCAAGTAATAAAAAGATTATCAATCCCACAGGGACTGAGATTCGAGTTTCGATTTGTTAAGTGCACGTTATTGTTCGGAATTCAGTTCTAATGGTTGTAATTACGAGGGTTATCGGTGGTCCCAACTCAATACGGTGTCACACAGAAGAAGAAAAAGCTTGCTGCTAGTCTTTGGAAGGAATTCTAGGATTTTGGTTTTGCTTGTGTATTGCAAAACATGCTATCAATTGGGTGTTGTCTAAACGTTTAACTATGGCCTTGTGGAAGGGACATCATACACTTCCCCGATGAGCCTTCACATCTATCGGGAGCTATCTCTGCCTTACCAGGTAGACCCCTGGCATTAGGATGGGATAGGCGGTACGAGGATGCCAAATTAATCTCTGCGACGAATCGTTTCAAATTCTATCGCACCCTTCTATCCATAGTTACAGGAGATGAGGTCAACCCCTAGGTTCCTCCTTAATTATCCTAAATCTTAGGTATGAGGGTTGTCACCCCTCGTATCGGCTAGCACAGTAGATAGAAAACCAAAATACATAGAGATCAGTCTAAAGTAATACCAATTCCAAATACAAACTCAAGAATAGAATTTTATTTGGAATAACATGTTCTACGCACACAAACTACTCCCTAATCCTAGAATCGAAGAATCTACTCCATAAATATGAGAGGAGAAACACAAAGCATGATCATATTCATATAAACAATGGATATTATGCAAAGAATAGAAATTACAATGCAATGTGGCTCTTCTCTCCAGCGTTGAAGTGCAGAACTTGGATCTCCGACGGCTTTCTTCCTCCCCGTTGTGAGTTCCCGAAGATTTTTTGGGCATCGAAGTGTCGTCCCAACCGTCGTGTCTCCCGTCGTGCCCTTTTAGGGTTTGGACGTAGCCTCCTTTATATAGACATCAGTCTGGATCTCCTCGAAACCTAGAAAATAACCAAATTGCGTCAGAATCGCACAACGCCACACGACCGTGTGTGGCGCTGTGGCGCAGGCCATGTATTTTTATAGGGCCAGGGTGTGTGTCATTCTGTTCTAGCTACCAAATGTCTTCTTTTCGTTCCAAAAGTGTGCCATTTTCACCATAAAATGTTATCCCGCATACAAAAGTACAAAGAGCAGATCTCCGAACCAGAAAACAGAAAATGCATGCAAAACAAAGTAAAATATGCATGAAACAAACATAAAATGAAATGAGATGTGAGCAAAAACTACTCCTAAAATTCTATATATTTTGCTCACATCAGCAACTCAACTGTAGTGGAGCATCAGTCGACTCCTACCAGTCAATTGATCATAACCCCAATCGACTGATCAATGTCGACTAGGTTGTAAAGTGTCAAAACACTCGACTAGTCGACTGTTCCATAATCCCAGTCGACTGATACACCTCAAACATGAGGTTTTAACCCAAGTATAATGCCCTCATACTTGATAGACACCATTAGCCTAGATCTAAGCCTTCTAGACACCTCCATCAGACTCACGCCTATCAGATCCCTCCAAGTCGTCCATGACTTGTTCATCCATACGTTGCCTTTAGGTGCTTCCATCGGCTATTATCATGCTAACAGTGTCTACACTACCAAGGTACATTTGTGTTGGAGATCGATTGGCCGGCTAGAGGGGGGTGAATAGCCCTCTTACGATGGATGTCGGAATTCTCTCGTCTACAAAGCGTTAGCGCAAGCGGAATATACAAATATAAATAAAGACAACACAAAAGATAGACAAGCAATACAAACACGAGATGTAACGTGGTTCACGGCTACGCCGCTAATCCACGGTCCGATTCATCCAAGGTGAATCACTCCTCCAAATCTATCCACTAGATCTCTCCTTTGCACAAAGCTAGGTGGAGGTAACCTCTTTACACAAAAACACTCCTCTTACAAATATAATGGAAATAAGCTTGAGTAAGAGGATGGAAAGCTTTAAGGAACTTTGGGAGAGTATTAGAGCATAAACATTAGCCTCCCAAAGCCCCATCCCCTTCATTTTTATAGAGGAAGAGGGTTTCTTCCCGTTGACACAGGATCAATCGACTGATGCCCTCGATCAGTCGACTGGTCCTGTAGCCGTTGCCCAATAACGGCCGCTTTCCACGTTGGACTTCATCCAATGATGCATGGCATCGATCGGTGATAGCGCCCATCACGATCGTGATGTCAATCGATCGAGTGCTCAATCGAGTCGACTCCATTCTGCGTGCGGTGCCATCGATCATCATTCCTCGGCAAATGACTACTAGTCCATGGCAGTTGACTGCCAAGCACTAAACTGGTCTTATACCAATCGATCGAACCATCGACTTAGAGCAATCGACTGTCATTCCCTGGCAGTCGACTGGTGTCGGGAAAACCCATCCGACACTTGGCCAAATGGCCAAGTTTCACCTAAGAGCTACCCCTTCCCGGGTTACAATCGCTCACTCTCATCCCTCGGAGTCCCTCGCCTTCGAAGTTCTCTTCGTTCGAGGCCACGTCCCTCGGTAGCATCAGGCGCACGACTCTGCAATGCTCCTTCGCGTCTCTTGCCTCGAAGTCTACTTCCTCCGGCTTCACTCCAAGCTTCTCGTCCGGCGGTCCCTCGGATGCTCCAAGCGCACGGCTTCCATAAGCTATCCTTCACCGACTCAAGGCCGAGTCGATGTGAAACTCGCCATGGCTTCATGTGCGAATTACTAAGTCCTGCATGACTTCAACGCACATATCAAATCAACATAACACCCTAACTTAAACCCTTTGCCACACACATCAAAACCTTATCATGGCAAGAGATTGCCCTAACAATCTCCCCCTTTTTGATGTGTGGCAATCCGTTTAAGTTAGGTAAAAACATTTGATAAAAATTTTAAAGGAAAGAAAGCATGTAAACATAAACATGATATAGCAACATGCAACTCCCCCTTAATCCATGAAACTCTCTCTTCAAATTCTCAATTTTCTCCCCCTATCATAATTAACTTAAACAAAATTATTTCTCCCCCTTTGACACCATCAAAAAGATTAACACTAAGTTAAAAACTCATAGCATCAAGTATATTAGAAGGAAAAATACCAAAAATTGCTCTAAAACCCGAATTCGGCCTCAACTAGTCTGATTTACAGGCCATCAGTCGACTGGCACATGATTTTCAGGATTTCCTGATTTTCGGACCGAATTTCAGAAATGCGTTAAAAATTCCAAAAAATTCGAAAAATCATGAAATTTGGGGAACACATTTCTTTTAAGTATATCTATCAGTGAAAAATAGGTTTTCATGAAAAATCATTATATTTCCACGTATTTGCCAAAAATCCAAAAGCTTTAAAAACTACTAGGTTTTTGATCATAAGAGTATCCATTTTAACACCTAGTCTTGCTTTGAATTGTTTCAAAACATGAATACATAGATTTTAGATTAAGAAATTATTTTGAAAACATATGAAATATCCAACCATGATCTTTGGGCAATATGTCTATGAATTAAACATAAGTCTTCCCCATGATTGGTCTATTATTGCTATTTTGATACTTTAAATGACCATCTAAATGCCATAGGCACTAGTGGACATTTGTATCATCCTAACATCTCACTCATGCTAAGTTTGCAATCAAGTTAGCCTATAGTGAGTGTGAAATGCATCCTAGGGGGTATTTGTATATACTTAACCATTATATTCATACAATTCTATCAAGGTTAAGTATCAACCTAATAATCCTCATGATCATAAAGGCATATATGAATGAATTCTACATTATGATCATGAAATACATGTATTAATCAAATTATAATCATGCATTAGGTATTATATCATGATAATAAGCAAAGTATCACCTAAAACATGATTTAAACCTATTTCTCATGATTATGTGCCAAATATCAATATCATAAATCATGATTGCAACCATACATAGAAATTACATTAATCATCATGATTTAAGCATTGTTATCTATTTATGGGCACATTATCATCACCCAACACTATTTAAAAATGTTGTCCCGCTATCCTAAGTCAACCAAAATATGATATAGGTCAATTGCATATGGTTGACTACCCTAGGGGTTTTCTAACCCTTAAGGATGGATTTTGGAACCCAAAATAAGTTCTTTCCTATTGGGTTCACAAGATACTCCTTGGGGATCCATTTCCTAGCTATTACCTTCTTCTTATCTTGTCCCCTAGCAATTAGGCATTTGTAGGCCTTTTCATTTTTCTTTTCTTTATAACCTAGGCCTTTCTTATTAAAACTTGCCCTTTGGCTCCCAATTATCATATTCAATGTGTTGGAGCCAATAGTAAACTTTTCTAGGGCTTTTGTCAAATAGTCTACCTTTTCCCTTAAGGCCCTATTTTCATTTATACATGCATCACTAACATCTAATGGCACATAAAGATCATGTGAGCATGCATCATTTAAGCTAGAAGAAATATTATCATTATCATTTAAGCATGCATTTTCTAGCTTATTTTCCAATGCCTTAATTTGATCAAGCATGATTTTCTTTTTCTTTTTCATTCCAAATAAGTCTTTAGTTAAACTAGAAATTATGGAAACTATTTTCTTAGGAGAGGAATTCGTTACCATAGTTTTCATGTCCTCTTCTTCTTCGGATGAGGAGGATGTAGAGACTCCCCCTTCACTTGAGCTCTCTCCACTTGAGCTTGATTCTTCATTTGAGGAGGAGGATCAATCCAAGTCGTCGAAGGCCATCAATGCAAGATTGGAATAGACTTGTTCCTCTTCTTCGAATGAGGATGAGGAAGAAAGATCATCCCATGTCTTGGCTTTGAATGCTTTGGCCTTCCCCTTTTCCTTGGTTTTCTTTTCTTCTTCCTTTTTCTTCTTGCTCCCCTTCTTCTTCTTCTTTTCTTCCTTCTTTTTCCTTTCCTCTTTGCTCTTGTTTAGGAGGGGACAATTGTCCCTTATGTGTCCCTCTCCTTGACAATTGTAACAAATGATCTTCCCCCTTGGTCTTCTATTCCTATCATGAGATTTATCAAATCTAAAATTCTTAAATGCACGCCTTACCTTCCTTACCATGTAGGCTTCTTCTGTGCTATCCATGGAGGAGGTAGAGGCTTCATTGGATGAGGAGGGGATTTCCATCTTCTTCTTCCCCTTGTTTGCCATCAAGGCTACTCCTCTTGAAGGTTGAATTCTTGGTTCTTCTAGTATTCCTTCAAGCCTCGTTTCGTGGAGCTCCATGGTTGAGAAGAACTCCTCCAAGGTGCTTACTTCTAAGTTCTTGGAGATATAAAATGAGTCCACCATGGAACTCCATCTTGAGGACCAGGGAAAGGCATCTAGTGTTTTGAGTCCTAGGTTTGTCCTTAGAGAAACTAACATGTTTAGCACCTAGACAATACACCTTATTATTTCTCTTGGCATGCTTTTCATTGATAATAGCAAGAGAACTAAAATAATTTTTAGCATGCTTTTTGACTTTAGGAATTGAAGGTGCATTAACTAAATGTACCTTAGGGTTAGCTTTAGGAGCTCCCCCTACATGAGTTGCACCTTCTTGCCCTTTCTTCCTCCCCCTATGGCATTGGCTTCGGTAGTGTCTCCGTTGGTTGCATTTAAAGCACACAATGTGCTCTTTGCTCTTGATTTTGGGAACACCGGCATCCTTTGACTTTGGGTTGACTTTTGGTGTTGATGTATTTTCCTTAGCCAATTTAGGGCATTTACTCTTGTAGTGCCCTTTCTCCCTACACTCAAAGCATATTATGTGATTTTTATTTAAAATAATAACACTTGAGTTACCTAGGGAGGTGGTGGAGGCCTCTTCTTGATCTTCACTTCTCCCGGATGTGGATGCTTCTTATTCTTGCTCCGGGATGGAAGATTGCCTCTCCTCCCCCTCAATGCTAGAGGTGGAGGTCTCCACCAAGTCATCCACATCTTCGAAAGTGGATGGTCTTTCTTCCACGGCATCTTCCTCTACTTGTGCCGATTGAGAATTTTCTTGGAATTTCATTACTTTATCCCATAATTCTTTTGCATCCCTAAAATTTCCCAACCTAGACCAAATGTTGTTAGGAATCAAATCACTAAGCAATTCGATTACCTTGTGATTTGTCTCAAAGTCTTTGATTTGGTCTTGGGTCCACCTTGACTTCTCAATTTGCCTATTTCTTTCATCCCTAGGCAATTCGAAACCGTTTTCTAAGATTAGCATAAAATCAAAATCGGTTTCTAGGTATACCTCCATTTTTCTTCTCCGCCATAGTAAATCTCCTTCGAATTTTGGTGGTTGGAGGTTGTAGCCGGCCATCTTGTAGTGCTCTCACGGTGATTAGTCCTTGAAGAGCGACCTCGGCTCTGATACCACTTATTGGAGATCGATTGGCCGGCTAGAGGGGGGTGAATAGCCCTCTTACGATGGATGTCGGAATTCTCTCGTCTACAAAGCGTTAGCGCAAGCGGAATATACAAATACAAATAAAGACAACACAAAAGATAGACAAGCAATACAAACACGAGATGTAACGTGGTTCACAGCTACGCCGCTAATCCACGGTCCGATTCGTCCAAGGTGAATCATTCCTCCAAATCTATCCACTAGATCTCTCCTTTGCACAAAGCTAGGTGGAGGTAACCTCTTTACACAAAAACACTCCTCTTACAAATATAATGGAAATAAGCTTGAGTAAGAGGATGGAAAGCTTTAAGGAACTTTGGGAGAGTATTAGAGCATAAACATTAGCCTCCCAAAGCCCCATCCCCTTCCTTTTTATAGAGGAAGAGGGTTTCTTCCCGTTGACACAGGATCAGTCGACTGGTCCTGTAGCCGTTGCCCAATAACAACCGCTTTCCACGTTGGACTTCATCCAACGGTACTGGCATCAGTCGACTGATGGCGCCCATCAGTCGACTGATGTCAATCAGTCGAGTGCTCAACTGAGTCGACTCCATTCTGCGTACGCGTGCGGTGCCATCGATCATTGTCATTCCTCAGCGATCATTGCCGACATATCGGATTGCCGATCCATACCCATGGCGGTCGCCAAGCACTAAATCGGTCTTATACCGTCCGATCGAACCATCGACTTAGGCGATCATTGCCATTCCTCGGCGGATCGGGTGTCGGGAAAACCCATCCGACACTTGGCCAAATGGCCAAGTTTCACCTAAGAGCTACCCCTTCCCGAGTTACAATCGCTCACTCTCATCCTTCGGAGTCCCTCGCCTTCGAAGTTTTCTTCGTTCGCGGCCATGTCCCTCGGCAGCATCAGGCGCACGGCTCTGCAATGCTCCTTCACGTCTCTTGCCTCGAAGTCTACTTCCTCCGGCTTCACTCCAAGATTCTCGTCCGGCGGTCCCTCGGATGCTCCAAGCGCACGGCTTCCGCAAAGCAATCCTTCACCGACTCAAGGCCCGAGTGATGAGATGTGAAACTCGCCATGGCTTCATGTGCAAATTACTAAGTCCTGCATGACTTCAACGCACATATCAAATCAACATAACACCCTAACTTAAACCCTTTGCCACACACATCAAAACCTTATCATGGCAAGAGATTGCCCTAACAATTTGGACTTACGCTGTCAAGACACACGCTTGGACTTTACGCCGCCAAACATTGGACTTATGCCGCCAAAAATATGACTTGGACTTTATGCCGCCAATATCATACCCTTGGACTTTCCCAAATGCCAATACCCATGCTTGGACTGTCCAAATGCCAAGACCCATGCTTGGACTTTCCATGCCAAGTACCCATGACTTGGACTTTCCTTGCCAAGTACCCATGACTTGGACTTTCTATTGCCAAGTACCCATGACTTGGACTTTCCATCATATGCTCAACTCCATGTCAACTATATAGTTAACCCATTGTCAAACATCAAAATGCTACTCGAGTCAAACTCGAGTCCGGTCAATCATGACCTCGGCCGATTGCACTAATAATCTCTCCCTTTTTGATGTTTGACAATACCTTTAAGTTAGGATAACAATAACCTAAGCTTAAACACTTCCAATACCAAAGCATAGTGAAGATTTACCTAACTTAAACCTCACTTCTCCCCCTTTGGCATACATCAAAAAGACTTTCCAAGGGTATCAATGTCTCATATACTAATGAGATCTTACAATCTCTCCCTTGGTCCAAAAACATCTAGGATGCCTTCACTATTCCTAGTGATAAGTCCCATATTACTAAATGAGAGGCAATCCTTACTTTTCCAAATACTTCCCCTTATGAGGAATACACATCCATCATTTCATGATGGATAACCTTCCCCTAAAGGCTTATTCCCCCTTGACCATTCACCAACAATGTCCTTAGAGAGTCCCTAAGCCTATAGGAACACTATGTTATTGAAATTAAAGGCAAAAGTTCAAACTTGAAATTTCACACATCTTAAAATTGATTTTCACCCTAAAAAACTCTCATAATCTATTTTTAATGAATTTTCACCCTTCCAATGCTTTCCAAATCATGTCCTAGGGTTAGGAGCAGTTAGGGTACATAGGAAGAGTTGAAAGTGGGCTAACAACCCTTGTTTATCCTGAATCAGCTCAGCAGTCAACATTGATCAGCAAGCAGTCGACTGCCAACATCATCAGTTGAGTGTCATACTGAAGCAGTCGACTGATCTCTAATTTTCAGAAATCAAGTTTTCAGAAAATGAGGTTTGTAAAATCATAAGTAAATATACGTATTTCAAAAATTTGTGAAAATTCATACGCACATTACTTACATGAAATACAATGGGTAAAAAATAGTTTGAAAATAAAATACCCATTAGAATGAGAGATTGATACAAAGTTCAAAACTATTAAAACTTTCAATGTTTTCGACCTACTTTGTATCAACTTCTTCAATGGTAATTGCTATCAAAAGATAGACTTCACCAAGGTTTTCTAAAATGATTTTAAAATATTTTTGAAAACCTATTTTGAACCATGGACTATGGGCTAGATGTACATGATTTGTACATTAGCTTTCCTCATGATCCATACCTATGATTGAAATGAGTTTGAGTTCATCTATATGCAACATCTATGCACCTTAAACTCAACTCATTTTCCTAAAATCTCACATGTATCTAAGGAGTATAAAAACACACACGGGTCAATGTATTTGTGAAACGTGGGTTTAGGGTCATTAGGGTTTCATGCATTCTCTAAGCAACTCTATTTGATTCCCTTATCATAGGACTTCAAATCATGTCGTAGTCCTTAAATCAATTTTAATTAACCTTAAATGCATAAATGATGATTATGGTATATAATGATAGTATAAATAAACATGTGCCAATGATCATGATGTCATGACATATGAATATAATCTAAACATGAACGTGACATAAAACTTAACCCTAAGCATTATCATGACATTTAAAATAATTAAATGAGATATGATGTCATGACATGGTATAATAAACATACACATCAACCAAGCAAAGTCACATAATTTTGCAAAAACAAAATATTGCATTCAACACAAAGTTATTTCTACAATCAAAATAGATGTTCAAACGCTCTTGACCTCACTACGAAAATAAAAATAGATACATAGCATGGTCCTAGCTACCATCCTCCAGAGTCATCTGTCGGAGGTGGTGGAGGAGGTGGAGGCTACTGACTCAGGGTCCAACTCTGCATCATCTCGAACATGTCGATCTGACGCTGCTCCATCCGACTGAGCTGCTGACCCATGGAGGATATATGAAAAGCTATGGAGGACTGCTCTAGACTTAGCTCCTCCAATCGTGTATCAACGTTCTCATGAAACTCCTTGAATCTGGTCTCCAAGCATGCAAATCGCACCGAGAGACTCTCCGATGGAGCATCTGATAGCATGGGGTCATCCTCCTCTGTAGCTGGCTCATCATACTCTGTCGCTGGCTCTCCAGGCTCCTCAGTTGGCTCTCCAAGCTCCCACCGGTGCCGAGGTGAAAGCCACTCCATCCTCCTCCCAGCCTTGCCCACTAATGCAAAATGTCTCATAGTGATATGGTCGTATGAGTCAGACAGTGACCTCAATGTCCCCCTAGAAATGTTTATGCCTATGGATGCTAACCATTAAGTGATGATATGTCTAAAAGGAATATGAACTTTCCCATACACAGGGGACACAAAGTGGACTATGCAATGAAAAATGTTCAATGCGAGATTGATATCCAAGAGATTTCGCATTGCATACATAAGAAATAGATGGGGAGGCCGAATCTTGCCCTGACCCCGGGTCACAATAGGCAAAAGACATTCAACAATGACTTTATAGAGTACATTGTCAAGAGCAGATAAGTCATTGATTGAAAATAGATTTTGACCCAAAGGACGAGGTCAATGGAAAAAGAAGTCATGCATGGAATCTAGAGAAATATTATCAAAAGGAGTTGGTAAGGGTTCATCAAAAGTAGGATAAAATATGAAGGTGTCGGCAAACGGTCGACACTCCAAGAACTCTTGTAGAATCGCAGGAATGAACTCCAAATCACATTTTGCAACACAAGTGGAGTATACTGGACCATCTCCAACACTCCTCAAATTGATGTAAAATTTTGTGACTAAGTCGACGTTAATTGGATGCATGAAAAATACTATTTTTGATAAATGATAATGCATGATAATTTGGATGACATCCCCATAATATGATCCGAAAAATGACTCATCTAAGTATCTAACCGGCATGGGTTGATACGATTGTGATGAAGCCTCACTCGACCCTTCCCTACGCTTTTGTCTAATGAATGCAATGCATGATCATGCATGACAGCATAAAAAGTGTTTAGACTATAGCAATTCATAAGAAAATATGACTAGGATTTAGGATTAGAGGCTTTACTTAGGTGCCATTGATTTGAAGTGGTGTGAGCCGACTAGAACAAGGAGAAAACCGGTGAAAAGATGGCCAGAACACCAGCCGGAGCCCTAACTCATGTGGAGGAAGAAAATAGGACACCAATTAGGCAGAAACAAGATTAAATAGGGTTAGGTTTCAAGAATCAAGCCTTACCTAGGGCTAGAAATGTCGGTGAATAGTTGAGCAAGAGAGGGTGAAGGCGTCGGGAGCGTTTGAGAAGGAGAGTTTACGTGAGGAGGCCGAACCACTAGGGTTCGGCCATATAAAATCGTGATGAGCAGTCGACTGATGAGCCATAGCAATCGATTGCTCGCAGTCTGGCAACTGGTTCATGACAATAGCAATCGATTGCTAGGGTTCGACAGTCGACTGTTGAACCTTCTGTGTCATGATACAGTGTATTCAGTCAACTACTCGACTGAATCAGTCGACTGATATCTGATTATCTGTTTGGAATTTATGTGGATTTGATTTTTTCACTTAATTTTGTTTCATTTAGTGTGTTTATTGCATGTATATCAATTAGTCCAGTCTTATGTTTGTATTTGTGTATTTGTTAATGCGTTTTGATATTTTTGTCTTATTTCCATAAGCATCAATATCCATGAATTTTATTCCTAGCATCTCACCCTTTCTAAAAGTTTGAAATACACAATAAAGGTGAACCCTTTATTTTGTGAGATGCAATACACCATAAACATACCTTCCATGTAAACACATGATAAGGCATATGAAGCATGGCAAGTGTATGACATACAAAGGTATATAATACCTAAGTATTAAACCCAATTTCCATTTTAAACAAAATAAGACAATTTGCCTTGATAGATAAATTTCCCAAGTGTGCCAAAATTCAAAGTGGCACACAATGACCTCTAAACCTAATTGTGTCACTTTTGATCAATTTTT
Organism: Wurfbainia villosa; assembly: GCA_025175895.1. Taxonomy (NCBI): domain Eukaryota; kingdom Viridiplantae; phylum Streptophyta; class Magnoliopsida; order Zingiberales; family Zingiberaceae; genus Wurfbainia; species Wurfbainia villosa. The sequence goes on along the minus strand of CM046004.1, from coordinate 17,192,380 downwards.
CATGATTCTTAAATTCTATTGGCACATCCTAAAATCCTTTAGGATAAAGTTTCAATGTCATTTCCAAAGTATCATATACCTTTGAAAATGCCCTAAAGTACCAACTTTACTATGGTTGGGTTAACTACCCACTCATTCAAGTTGAAACATCCTAACTTATTTAGCGTGAATCGATTACGCTCTTAGGAACCCAATACCTATTGGAGCTCATTGGGTTTACTAGGTACTCACTAGGGATATCCTCCCTTAGTACCTCCCTAATGACCATTTTAGGCTTGGAAGCCTTGATCAATTGTATCTTATCATGGTTAACCTTAGGGATTGCCTCCCTAGTACCCTTCTTAGTGGTCCTCCTAGGTTTCATGGAAACCTTGGCCACTAGACACATACCATGGTTAATCTTAGGGATGAATTCTCTATTAACCTTGGTTTTCTTAGACCTAGATTTGGTTCCATAATCAAATGGAACACTATGGTAGGTATCTTTGGGCTTAGGTTTATGACCCAAACCTTTCTTGCCCCTAGGTGGGCCTTACCTCCTAGACCCTAAATATTGTCCATTTGATTTTGCATGCTTCTAAGGGTCTTTTCTAATTTTTCAAGTTTTGATCTCAAAACTTGATTCTCTAACTCTAATTTCCCTATTTTTGAATCTTAATTTTGTCTTTGGGCATAGTTCTTCCTTTTAAGCATATGCCTACCTTTCTTAGGGTTAATGCCTAAATGGTGTTCTACCTTTCTAATTGTCTCCCTAGGTAGAATTGTTTTGGGGAAATTGTTTTTAGATTTATCCTTAGCCCTAATATTTCATGATTTTACACCTAGACAATAAAATCTATTATTTCTAGCATGCTTTTGTTCATGAGTAATAACAATAGCATTAAAATTGTTCCTAGCATACTTTTGACTATCAATTGAAGAGGAAGCATACTTAAAGTTTACCTTAGGGTTTGCCTTAGCTTCCCCTATATTTGAGACTCCTTCTTTGCCCTTGGCTTTCTTCCTCCCTGTAGGGCATTGACTTCTATAGTGACCCCTTTGACGACATTTGAAGCACACCACGTGCTCCTTGCTCTTAATGGTTGGGGCACCAGCATCCTTGACCTTTGGCCCCGGTTGAGCCTTCTTGACCTTCTTAGGACACTTGCTCTTATAGTGACCATATTCTCTACACTCAAAATACATAATATGACTTTTATTTTTAATTAATGTGCTTGAGTTACCTAGGTCGGTAGTGGAAGCCAGAGATGGTGCTTCATCTCTCCCGGAAGTAGATGCTTCTTCTTGCTCCGACATGGAAAATCTCTCCTCCCCCTCAATCCTAGAGGTGGAGGTTTCCTTTAATTCTTCCACTTCCTCGGATGTTGATGGACTTTCAACCTCCGAATTCTCACACTCTTGAGCCAATGAACATTCTTCCTCAACTTCCTTCTCTACTCATGCCGGTTCGGGATTTGCATGGAATTTGACCAACTTATTCTACAATTCCTTAGCATCCCTATAATCTCCGAATCTAGACAAGATATCATTAGGAATCAAATTTAATAGCATACTTGTTACCTTGTCATTTCTTTCGGATTTTTCTAGTTGCTCCTCCGTCCACTTCTTCATTTTAAGAATTTTACCCTTCTTGTCCACGGAGACTTCAAAACCGTGCATCAAAATAAACCAATTTTCTATTTCATATATTAGAAAATATTCCATCCTCACCTTCCAATATGCGAAGTCTTCATGGTCGAATGAAGGTGGAATGTTGATGTCATCACCCAATTTTTCTTGAAAATCCATCTTCTTCATCTCTAGCACTTGATCCCTAGGCGGTTAGTCCTTTTGAAGAGCTCCTAGCTCTAATACCATTGTAGGGGATCGGACGTCGCTAGAGGGGGGTGAATAATATTTTCGTTTGTTGCTGGAAATCGATCGCATTCATCTCTATAATTCGGTTAGCACAGCAGAAATACAAAATACAAATACGAAGATGAAGACGAATACAACAATCACTCACAAGAGACAAAGTGATATAACATGGTTCGGAACCTTAGGGTTCCTACTCCACGGGTCGAGCTCGAATGAGCTCTAGTGATGCACACACCACTGATAAATTTCCTTCTTGGAACAATCATGAGGCAGAGAAACCTCGTACAAATGATTACACAAGTAATAAAAGAGATATAAGCAAATATAATAAAATGCAAATAAAAGAAAACTTTACAAAGAATGCTTTGAATGCTTGCTTGTTTGATTGCTTGAGCTGCACTTGAAGACCCTGACTTACACTAGCAAATCACCACAAATCGCCCAAGAAATCACTGCAAAAAATCTTCCCTTCGAGCTCCTTTTAAAGCTGTAACTTGAGCTGATTTTCACCTAGCAGTCGACTGCTCATACCCAGCAGTCGACTACTCTTGTAGTCGTTGTATCACAATGACTCGATCCACACTAGAGAAACTCCAACGGATAGTCGATCAGTCGACTGCCAAAACCTAGTAGTCGACTGATGCACAGGCAGTCGAACCACTGGTCGGGCCTGCCTCGCTTCTGTGGTTGCATCCATCAATCAACTTCCATCCATGGCAGTCGACTGCTCCACATCAGTGGACTGCCCAGTGCTGGTAGTCGAGTGCAAAGGACACTCGGCCGCAATCAAGCACCAGTCGACTCCTTCCAGTTGACTAATTGTAACCCCAGTCGACTGATCGGTGTCGACTAGGTTGTCATGTGTCAAAACATTCGACTAGACGACTAGTCCATAACCCCAGTCGACTGATACACCTCAAACATGAGGTTTTAACCCAAGTATGATGTCCTCATGCTTTCTAAACACCCTTAGCCTAGACCTAAGCCTTCTAGCTACCTCCATCAGCCTCACACCTATCGGATCCCTCCAAGTCATCCATGACTTATTCATCTATACGTTATCCTTCAGGTGCTTGATAACGGCGGTTTGTGTCGTGGTACCGTTACAAATTAATTACCAAACCCTCTCTACACTAATATAGCATAGTGAACAGCCCGAATCGTTTCCCAACGAGTGTAATCGATAGAATAGTAAACTTAGGATTTCTAATTATTACTTTGGGTTTTCTATTGAAGATGAGGGTTTGGAATTTGAGCTCTAACCTATGGTTGCAAGGTAATTAAAACTCTAAACTAACATGCAACAACTAAATCAAACAATGCAGGAATTAAATCAAACACTTCAAATGCAGGAATTTCACGAGAATAAAACATAACATGAAATTAAATCTAAACTAACCAACTACAACCTAATTACTCAAAGAAACATTTTATCGAACACTACGTATGCATGAAACAAATTAGACAAATATTGCCCTCTATGGTCTATATGTAAAGTCTTTACCTTACGTTCAGTTTAATTCTCAACTTCGTTCTTATAATGAATGAATCAATCCAATGCTTCAAATTTATGAGAAATCAAATACACATGACTGAAATGAGAGAAATCATCAATAAATGTAATGAAATAGAAATCTCTATGTCTAGCCTTCATATTCATTGGACTACAAATATTCAAATGAATTAATTACAATGGTGACTCAACCCTAATAGTCTTACCGAATGGTTTCCTAGTTGCTTTTCCAGTAAGACAATGCTCACATATAGACAAGCTAATCTTAGCACAAGAGCCTAATAAGCCCTCTTTAGCTAACCAATTCATGCGATCTTGTCCTATATGTCCTAATCTAGCATGCCAAACTTCATCAGTTATATCTGCATCACTAGTAAGAGCAATATTTTAAAAACAACTATCAATTGTACAATTGACATCTGGTTCCACATCAATAACCATAAAATCATTCATTAAAAAACCATATTCGATTGACATAAAGTCAATCTTAAGTTCTACACACCAGCTGTAAAAATTAACAGTACCCTAAATCAAGAAGACACGTGACGGAAATAAGATTTTGTCGAATTTTAGGAGCATACAGAACATCATGTTAGAAACAAAGTACTACCACCACGAAAGTTGAGTTTATAAGTCTCGACTCCTTTGATTTCAACTCTTGCATTATTTCCTACATAGATTCATTTGTTGCTAGCTAGTATCCGGAGGTACTCCACATATGTAACCCGCTTCTGAGCTACATGGTTGGTTGCTCTCGAATCTATAATTCACAGAGGATAAGAATCAGCCAATTATATGACCAAAAAATGCTAACGGGGGGGGGGGGGGGGGGAATAACGTCTTTAAATATTCTTTTCTTTCTTTCGTAAAACATGTAAAACACAAAGTATATCGTAGCGAAATAAGCAAAAGACAAAACAAAAGGCACAAGTATTTTTTTTTACTTGGTTCACAACCAATTGGTTGCTAGTCTAAGGCCCTACGATCCTTGATCTCTTTCGAAGGGCAATTCACTAAAATTATCTTCCTCGTTGGAGGTAACAAAACCGAAACAATTACAAGAAATGTAGAGCAGAAGGTAACACACCTACCTTTCCTCTTAGCAAATAATAAACAAAAGAAACAATAATTACACAACTATCGGCTTTTAAGATGGGATGACAGAAGCTCAGTCGGAGTTACGATGTCGTTGCATGGTGATGAGAGCTTTGGATTGATGGAGCACTTTGGGAGCAATTCAATTGATGAATAGGGGGTGCCTCACCCTTTCTTTTATAGCCTTCCAAGCCCTAGAATGTTGAGATCCAAATTTGGATCAAACCTTATCCTTATCCCTAACATTGTGGCTCTTATCTTGACTTTGCTTCAATGTGTCCACATTCATTAGCAGTTGACTGCTACATCCATCAGTCGAATGATGGTGATCCAGTCAACTGTTGTTTCCTCCAGTCGACTGATACCTTGAGTAGTTTCTTGAATCACATGGTTAGTATAAGAAATATATAATGACATGCAGTGTGACAGTCCTAGACTGTCCAATCTCGATTTCGGCCTTCCTCCGGAAGCCTTAGTTAGATCGTCGCCTACAGTTGTCCCTGTACTGAGGACGTGACCTATCCTCTCCACATAAGGTTTTTACTTTGCTTACCTTTGGTCATTCTAACCTGTCGCTTAGCTTCTGATCACTGGTTCATCGAGGTTTCTTGTCCCATTGAGATTCTCCTGGTGTCTTTAACCTTAGAAAAGTCTAACATATTATCTGTACACTCAATATAGCATATGAGATAATAAAATAACTTAACTTTGAATCTTTGCCATTATCAAAATCTAGATTTGATTATCTGGTGCCCTGAACTAACAATCTCCCCCTTTTTGATTTATTACAATATAATTCAAAGTTAAGGAAAACAAGTGCATAACACAACTCCCCCTTAAAGGTACCACCCCTTTAATTCTTGGTGACAGAGTAATAGTATTTTTGAATTAATTTTGAATTAGCTTTTTCCTCTCCCCCTTTGACATATGTCAAAAAGTAGTACAACATACTTCAACTTGGAAACATAGAGTTGTAAAAATATTGTCAAGCTAAGAAACACTTAGTTAATCAAGTTTATTAATCCAAGCATGTGTCCCTTTTTTTCTTTTATAAAAATAATATTTTCAATATGAACCATCTAATAAATTGTTCTTAAGAGAATATCCAACTTTCCTTTTGATTTAATTGATATTAGATAATCAATAATTCGTGGCGGGAATTAGTCACTTGAAAATTTATACTCCATGATTCATGTTGATGCACTTGTTCTACATCTGGAATCAAGAGTAAGGTCCTAACATCTCAAGCCCATCTACGTGGATCAGTACGCAATCACATTAAACCTATGTGTTGTAAGATGTATTGGCTCCTTAAATCTATGGCTTCATGCTTTCTAAGGTAAGTCTTATGCTAGTTCCATGTAGCATAAAAGAAAGTGATACATAAATAGTAAGTAAAAACAATTCCTACTCTACTACGCACATACCTAGTTTTCGTCTAAGTGAACTGAACTCTGCTTTAAGTAATGGTTTAGTAAAAATATCTGCTAGGTTCGATTTAGATTCAATGTATTCAAGTTTAACGTCTCCATTAGCTACATGTTATCTTATAAAGTGGTGTGTTACTTCTATGTGTTTAGTTCTAGAATGATAAATAGGATTTTTAGTTATATTAATTAAGCTAATATTATCAATCATGACTTTAGTATTACTAAAGTTTAGTTGAAAGTCATTTAGAGTGTGCTTCATCCAAAGAAGTTGAGTCACATACTCACCCATGGCTACGTATTCTGCTTTAGTAGTAGACAAAGCAACACAATGTTATTTTCTACACACCAACTAACTAGACTTGATCCTAGAAGTTGGCAACAACCAGTATTCTGCTTCAGTAGTAGACAAAGCAACACAATGTTATTTTCTACTACACCAACTAATTATACTTGATCCTAGAAGTTGGCAACATCTACTTGTGCTTTTTCTATCGAGTTTACTACCGGCATAATCTGGGTCAGAGTAGATGTTTAGTTCAAACTCATCTGATTTAGGGTACCATATTCCTACATTTTGAGTTCTTTTTATATATCTAAAGATTCTTTTCACTAAGGTTAGGTGCAATTCTTTGGCACAAGACTGAAATCATGCACACATACTTACTGCAAAAAGTATATTAGGTTGGCCATTGCTTAAGTATACATACTACCTATTGCACTCCTATAGTATTTTAAATCTATAGTTTTTCCTTCTAAATCTTCTCCAATGTTTACATTAGTTTCCATAGGTGTATTAATTTCTTTAGCATTTTGCATGCCAAAATTTCTAATTAACTCCTTAGCATATTTATTTTGATGCATATAGATTCCTTCTCTTGTTTGTTTTATTTGTAAACCTAAGAAGAAAGTGAGTTCACCTACTAAACTCATTTCAAACTCACTTTCCATTAGTGAGATAAATTCATTTAGAAATGTTGTGTTTGTTGTTCCAAATATTATATCGTCTACATAGATTTGGGCTATAAATATTTCTTTTTCTATAGTCTTTACAAATAATGTTGGGTCAACTAATCCTTGATTAAATCCTTTAGATTTTAGGTGAATAGATAGTCTTTCATACCAAGCCCTAGGTGCTTTCTTTAATCCATATAGGGCTTTCCTAAGTTTAAGTACATGGTTAGGTTGGTCTATGTTTTTAAATCCTGGTGGTTGGCTAACATACACCTCCTCTTTGATAAAATCATTCAGAAATGCTAACTTGACATCCATTTTAAATAATTTGAATCTTCTATGTGCAGCATAGGCTAGCAACCTTCTAATTGATTCAAGTCTTGCTACAGGCGCATAGGTTTCATCATAATCCAACCCCTCTACTTGACTAAATCCTTTTGCTACTAATCTAGCTTTATTCCTTATAACTACACATTTGTCAACAAGTTTATCCCGAAATTCCTATCTTGTTCCTATGATTGTTTTGCCTTTAGGTGTGGGTACTAATTCTCAAACTTGATTCCTAGTGAATTGAGCCAATTCTTCTTGCATGACAATGATCCAATCCGGGTCAAGAAGAGCTTGTTCTATGGTTTTAGGTTCGATTTTGGATATGAGTGAAATTTGACTCATATTTCTATAGGATGCTCGAGTTTGAACTCCTAGATTCGGATCACCTAATACTTGGTTAATTGGATAATTAATTCATACTCTAAATTGATTTGGATTAGGATTTATGTTTGATTCATATTGTGGGTTAGGTTCAGGTCTAACTTTATTTTCTAAGTTTTTGTTGTTTAAGTCAATGTTTACTTTGGATTTTGTAGGATTATTTTTTTCATTAAATACTACATTAATTGTTTCTTCAATTTTTAAGAATTCATTATTATATACCCTATAGGCTCTACTGGTGGTTTAATATCCTAAAAATATATCGATAGTTATTTTAGATGTAAATTTTTCTAAGTAATCTTTTGTATTTAGTATGTGTACTTTACATCCAAAGATTCTAAAGTACTTAATATTAGGTATTTTTTCGTAGTATAGTTTATAAGATGTTTTCTTGTGTCATTTAATTATTAAGGTTCTATTTTTGACATAACATGTAGTATTGACTGCTTCTGCCTAAAACTTCTTAGGTAAGTTGTATTTGTTCAACATGGTCCTAGTTGCCTCTTGTAGGATTCTATTTTTCTGTTCAACTAATCCATTTTGTTGAGGGGTCCTAGGGCAAGAGAATTCATGGTGGTCTCCGTTTTGATTATAAAATTTGGTAAACTTATGATTCTTGAATTCTCCACCATGGTCACTTCTAATTCTTTTAATCCATAAGGACTTTTCATTTTCTAATGGCTTGCATAGATTAGTAAATTGATCCAAGGTTTCATTTTTATGTTTTAAGAATTTTACTCAAGTAAACCTAGAGTAGTTATCTACTATTACTAAATAATATTGATTCCTGTTTAGTGACTTGGCTGAAGGCTACCGATCTTAGGTTTTTGAATCTGAGTTTCGCAAACTTCAGTTGGTCTCCGATCATATGTTCGGAGCACTCACTGTCCAACATCTATTGATCATACACATAGTAGTTGGATCAGATATTAGAATTTTAAATCGATTTAGAAGTCTTTATTCTAAGATTTATCTCACCCTTTCTACATGATCAATCATGTTAACCTTATATATTTTGTGAGAAGACTTTCAATTTTACTTAGTTAATTTTAATGATTTAAAAATTAATTAACCTTGGGTTAGATTCGGATTTAACCTTTAGTTAGTCAAGTGAAGATTTCAAAAGAGAGCTTCTAGGTCGTGGCGAGGCACAAAGGCCTTCTTTGATCGGAACAACGACCACTTCCTTGGACAAAGCCAACTTAAGAAATTATACACTTAATTTACTTTAGGATTATATCCTGGTCTAACTAGCTTAGAATGTAGTGAGGTAGCTTCAATCAGTTCCACTTAGGCAAGTGCACCAAGCTAGATACTCCTTACCTAACCCGGATATACGTAACTTCATTTCCCTAACGTATTATCATCTCACAACGTCATGATACTATGTTATCAAGATTAATTAATCTTTGGTCCTATCTAACCGTTCTAAATTAAGCAAGTAATAACTAACTAGGCATGCAAAACTAAATTATTCAAGTAATTTAGCACATAAATTTAGTATTGGCTCCCCCTAGATTATTGAATCGATACGGTCTATCCACATAATGAATTTGATCTTTGGGAACCCAAAACTTAGTTGAATCTAATTGTAATGTTAAACTGGTCTTAGAGACCCATGCTTGGATTCGTCTACTATTACGATTTACAAGTCACATAAAAGATTTATTTGTTGCTCTAAACTCAAGTCCGACCTTGTTGTACACGACTCTTTGCGATTCAAGGATTAGGTCAAGACCCTTGGATCCCAACGTGAACCTTTCCAACGATGTCCTAAGCTCTTGAACTTGCCCTTTCAAAAGAGAATTCTCTTCCTCAAGTTTTTTAACTTGAGTTTAGTTTCCCTCTTGAACTTGGTTAGTTGAAGAGGTTAGGGTAACCTTAGCTTAAGGAGTTTAACAAACTTATGTAACGACTCGACTATAAACTCGAATTTAGTTAATTTTTTATTCAAAAATTTAATGGCATCATATAGAGTTTTAATTAACGACCGACTCACCTTGATTGACTGTTTTGAACCGGATACGGATCCATGGCTTGTCTTGAACTTGGGCTCAGTGTTGGATCCAAAATCAGACTCGGACTTGGACTCGTTGTCAGCTTAGGACTTTGTCGGTCTTGCCATGAGAGCCAAGTTGTTGACTTGGTCTTTGTTGGTGCAATTGACCCAGGTCACGATTGACTAGACTCGAGTTTGATTCGAGTAGTATTTTGATGTTTGATAATGGGTTGACTATATGGTTGACATGGGGTTGACCATATGATGGAGAAGTCCAAGTGAGACATTTGACATTGAAAAGACCAAGTCTTGTGTACTTAGCATGGAAAGTTCAAGTCTTGAGTACTTAGCATGGAAAGTCCAAGCATGAGTCTTGGCAATGGTAAAGTCCAAGTCATGGGTACTTGGCAATTAGAAAGTCCAAGCATGGGTCTTAGCAATTGGAAAGTCCAAGCATGGGTCTTGGCATTCGGAAAGTCCAACATGGAGTTGGCAAGGGAAGTTCAAGGGTGTGATATTGGTGGCGTAAAGTCCAAGTTGTAGTCTTGGCGGCATAAGTCTAATATTTGGCAGCATAAAGTCCAAGTTGTAGCCTTGACTGTTGGGTTTCCCCAGCACCGATGTGGGTGTGTGTTCGAACACGTTTCGTAAACATGCACACAACGGAAACAAAAAAAAGTAATAAACTAATTTATTACAACACACACACCACACGCATGCAAGGATACATCAAGTGTAGACATAATCGCCATTTCAAATTTTGCAATAAAGGAAAACTACTCTAGGTAAACCTGATGAATTACGTGAAGCAGGAATGACATCAACCAAGTGACCCTCGCGAGTTTTGCCTCTATCCATATCCACGCAGAGTATCGTTGGGATAGCTTCACAAAGCCACGAGCCCCGACTTCACTACTAGCTTCACGTTGAAGTTGTTGTGATCCGAGAGACGATCATAATTTGAGTCCAATTCGGATCTAAAAAAGAGTTCCACGAACTCGCTTCTCGGAAGCGATTTTCATCAACCAATTGATGAAACTTTAGTCCTACACCAAAGGGGATAGCCAGAGATCCAATCCCCGACAAGTAGGTCACTGTCAGAGTGTAAAACGTCGACCAAACGACCTCTCCATGAAGAGGATAGCAAGCTGTCCAAAACTGGATAGCTTGTTTTGATGGAGGAGATGGTAGGCCAAACAAGTTGGTCGGCTGCTCCTTGGTCACCGGCACCCAAGGGAGGTTGGCTAGTGGCTGAGGATGGTCGGAGGACTGTCGACAGCTGGTGGTTGGCCAGCGGCAAGGAGGAGGTGGCGGTAAATCCAAGAGTGGGAGTGGGCAGCAACACCAAGGGTAGGCGGCAACACCAAGGGAGGAGAAGAGGGAAAAAATGGCTAGGGTGTCCAAAACCTAAGTCGTCCTCCTCACAAAACCCTTAAGCCGTGTTTTTATAAAGAACACATTTTCCTAACGGTTATTGGTTCATAACCAAAATCCGCTAACTCACTCCATTAACTTAAGTTAAAATAAATCAAACCACGTTGGTCTATTTTAAGTTAAAACAAACCGAACTAATTTCGGTTCATTCGTTTGAAACAAACCAAATCCCTTTGGTTTATTTTTCACCATTGGATTAGAACCAAACTGATTTGGTTCATCTATCAACTCTTCATAAGACTCAGCCCATTCATGCTTTCGATGCGACCGAAACAATTTCAAACTCCCTCTTCGTTTGGTCCAATCAAACTATATCTCTCTCGATCTGAGAATCTTATTCGTAAGCTCATTTTAAATCCTTCGGATAACACTCGTAGTGTGTGTGACCAAATAGGTTTCCAATTTATGTTGGTCATTTATAATTAATCATTAATTATAGAATGATCATGAGTGGCACCTAGTAGTACATCATGATCCCCAATTAATCGAAAAATCAACGGTTGATCCCAGAATGCTTCTGAAACCCTTCAGCGGCTACAGTGAAACGTGCCCCATTCCCTTCACTCGCCTTATACCCACTTGGTTCAGGACATGGTCCATTGTGTTAGTCCCCACTAGGCTGACGACGTCACACCTAGCCCAAGCATTACTTCCTCGTACTGCGGATTCTAGTTACTGTACATGTATCAAAGAGTATCATACTATAAACATGTAATGCTTTGGTCAAAGACTTTAGTAACAATCCGACGAGATTCCATAGGGTATACATCTTCTCGCAAGGAGTGGTAAATCCTCTTTAGACTATTCAAACACCTTCGGCCACTTCGACTTATACCCAATCATCCTGAGTCCACATCTCCTCGGAGATGCTTGCTTAAGATGTTAAAGAATAAGTCTACATGGACAGGATGACTCGAATACCGCAAGTCGAAGGAACATCACACTTAAGCTGCAGTAAGAACTTCATTGATATATCTGTATATACAAAGAATCATATGAAGTCTTACAGCTGGTCACTCCAATGAACTAGTTACCATAACTAGCATCCACGTTCAACTCCAGACATCTCAATGTCTCTAGCCAGTGAGAAATAGCTACTTGGATAAACCAAAGAGTATGACTCGTGCTACTCTAAACAGAATTGATGGCGTCCAAATCCATCAATTCAACGACTAGGGATAATTCCAATACATCACAATTACACATGTAGAGATACTCACTAGTTGTGATCCAATCACAAATTCTCCTATGCTGTGAATCGTATTACGGACATTTAGTAAATGAATTTAAGATCCAATTAAATACATGAAAACATGTATACTCAAATAGTGAATCTTCATTTATCAAATAAATGGTACAACCATAAGGCGATTGCCTTAGGACACCTCTCATATATAACTAACAAACTCTCACTTGGCCAAATGTCAATCGCCATGGTATCCAATACCATAAGCTCTAACATGACCCTCAAACTTACTTTGAGGTAGGCCTTAGTTAAAGGATCTGCTAAATTCCTTTCAGTGAGAATCTTCACGATTTATATTTCTTTCCTACTGATGATCTCTCTGATCAAATGATAGCGTCGAAACACATGTTTGGATCATTGATGAGACCACATCAAGTTCATAGACGAACTAATTAATCCAAACCTCTTCCATTGCTGCTTTCAAAGCTGCAATGTATTCTGGCTCAGTGGTAGAATCCGCTACAGTGTCTTGCTTGGAACTTTTCCAACTTATTGCGCCTCCATTCAAGGTAAATATGTAACCAGACTGAGACATGGAATCATCCTTGTCTATTTGGAAAACATCCTTATTCTTCTCAAGTACTTAAGGGTTGTCTTAACAGTCGCCCAATGATTCATTCCTGGATCAGACTGGTATCTGCTCATGACACTCAGAGCATATGATACATCAGGCCTCGTACATAACATAGCATACATGATAGATCCTATTACGGATGCATAGGGGATCTTACTCATGCAAATCCTCTCTTCTGTGTGCGGATACATAGACTTCGAAAGGTGTATCTAATGCCTGATGGGAAGGAAACCTTTCTTGGATTTCGACATGCTAAACCTCTTTAGCACTCGGTCTATATATGTAGACTGCAAAAGACCAAGTAACTATTTCGATCTACTCTATAGATCATAATCCCAAGGATGTAGGTTGCTTCTCCTAGTTCTTTCATGGAGAATATTTTGGATAACCAAATTTTGACTGACTGTAAGGCAAATATATTATTTCCTATAAGTAATACGTCATCGACATATAACACTAGGAATACGACTGTACTCCCACTAACCTTCTTGTATACTCAAGGTTCGTCCGAATTTTGTGAGAAATCAAACCTTTTGATTGTCTCATCAAAATGGATATTCCAGCTCCTGGATGCTTGCTTAAGTCCATAAAATGACCGTTGAAGTTTGTATACCTTGGTTTTATCAATCGATGTGAAACCCTCGGGTTGTATCATATACACATCCTCGAGAAGGTTTCCATTAAGGAAAGTCATTTTCACATCAATCTGTCATATCTCATAATCATATTGAGCCGCTATGGCCATGAGCATCCGAATGGATTTAAGCATAGCTACTAGCGAATAGGTCTCGTTATAATCAACACCTTGCTTTTGACGATAGCCTTTTACCACTAATCTAGCTTTATAGATAATCACATTACCATCCATGTCGATTTTCTTCTTGAAAACCCATTTGCACCCTATAGGCTTTATGCCTTCAGGTGGGTCCACCAAGTTCCAAACATGATTTTCATACATGAAATCCATTTTCGACTTCATGGCATCAAGTCATTTGTCCCTTTCTGAATTTTTCAGAACCTCTTCATAACTGGTAGGCTCCTCATCATCAATGAGTAATACGTCATTCGATTCACTTACGAGAAATCCATATCTCTCAGGAATATTATGTATTCTACTAGATCTACGAAGATGTTGTGTTACAATAGGTTCAGCCGATGGCTCGTCATTATGAGTTATCGGTTGTGGTGCTTGACCAGGTATCTCATCAATGTCTATTGAAGTCTCTTGAACCTCCTCACGTTCAATGGCACTCCCACTGTTTTCTTGCAAGAGAAACTCTTTCTCTAGAAACACAGCATTCCTTGAAACAAATACCTTTTCTTCCAAGGGATGATAGAATTGGTAATCCCTCATTTTCTTAGGGTATCCAATAAATAGACATTTATCAGACTTAGCATCCAATTTGTCTAGCACAGGCCGCTTTACATAAGCAGGACAACCCCATATCTTCAAGTAAGATAAATGAGGTTTCTTACTAGCTCATATCTTATATGGAGTAGTAGAGACTACCTTGGTCGTGACTCTATTTAACAAGTAAATAGTTGTCTGAAGTGCATAGTCCCAAAAGGACTTGGGAAGATTCGCGTGATTCATCATCGACCTGACCATGTTCAACAAGGTCCGGTTTCGCCTCTCAGATACATCATTAAGCTGTGGTGTATATGCCGGAGTCCATTGAGACAATATACTATTGCCCCTCAGATAATCTAGAAACTCTTGACTCAAGTATTCACCATCTCGATCTGATCGAAGTATTTTAATACTCTTGCCAGGTTATTTCTCTACTTCATTTCTTAATTCTTTGAATCTTTCAAAGGCTTCAGACTTGTATTTCATCAAGAACACATACCCAAACCATGAGTGATCATCGGTGAAGGTAATGAAGTAGCTATAGCCTCCTAGAGCTTGAGTTGACATAGGTTCACATACATCAGTATGTATTAGACCAAGCAACTCTCCCACCGGTTCACCTTTTCCAGTAAAAGGTAACATGGTCATCTTGCCCTTTAAGCATGATTAGCATGTATCGTATGAATCTAATTCAAACGATTCTAGAATTCAACATCGGTATAATTCGGACATGCATTTCTTGCTCACATGGCCAAGATGACAATGTCACATGTAGGAGTCTAATTGATTGTCTTTTCGAGTACACTTGTTGCTCACTTTGATATTGAAAATGTCACTGGATACGTCTAACATATAAATATCATTGCTTAAAGTTCCAGTCCCATAAAGAATATCATTCAAATTTATGTAACAACAATTGTTACTAAAAGTTAAATGATACCCATTTCTATTTAAACAAGAAATAGAAATGATGTTCTTTATCAATGAAGGAACATAAAAACAATTGTCCAGTTCTAACACAAGTCTTGTAGGGAGTTTCAACAAATATGTTTCGATGGCGAGTGCAACAACCTTTGCTCTATTCCCAACACGTAAATTTGACTCTCCCTTAACGAGTCTTCTTCTATCCCTTAGCCCATGTATGTTATTACATATATGTGAACTACACCCGGTATCCAATACCCAAGTGTCTAAGGAAATAGAATGACAATCAATAACGAAGATATCTGAAGAAGATGGGGCATCGGATGCCTTATTCTTCTTCACGGACTCAAGATAAATCTCTCAGTTTCTTCGCCAATGACCTTCCTTGCCGTAATGATGGCAAGTGCCCTTTTGAGCTGGTTCTGCCTTCCTTGCCTTCTTCTTCCCCTTGTGTTGTTCCTTTGATTTCCTCTTAGAACATTTCTTTGAGGAATCAACTAACAACACCATCCCCTGCTCATGCTTCACAGAAGGTTCCACAGTCTTTAGCATGTTGAGCAGTACCACAGATTAACCTTCTTGCATCTCAGAGGTGAAGAGGAGCTCGGAAACTTCGAACCTTTCGGATCTCACTTGCTCATCAAGAAACTCATAAAGATGAAAGACTATGGTATGAGCATCCATATGCTCATGCTGCTTCCACAGCTCGGGTATCATCACGACTAGCATGATGCAACTCACTAGTTCAAAACCACTCACATGTTTCTAATATGCCAACAATTGGTCCGGAGTTGCGTCATTACTAGGACGGGCGGGAAGAGGCGCTTTGAGGACATACGCAAGCTTTTCAGCCTTGAGAACAATTCTCAAGTTTCAAAGCCAGTCCAAGAAGTTCGGCCCAGTCAATTTATTCAAATCCAAAATAGAGTGCAAATTCAAAGACATCATGATCAAGAGATTAACCTAGAAATACAAATCGAGCATATATGAGAAAGATGATTTAAAATGCATCCACATACATTTACAAAATCCCATTCATTTTTTTTCTTCGAGTTCAAAAACCCTCAAAATCAATTCGGGAGATCGTAGATCCATCTCCGAATGGGCTGATATCCAAAATAGAGAAGAACAACCTTGGAGTGAGTCCAACAAGCCATTCTTAGCTATGATGGTAGGTATCAAGTATACCGATTACATATCACGTATATGTAACTATCACAATGTGCTATTAACTAATTGAATGTTCACACATACATTGGGTTGTTAACACATTAACAAGTATGCATCATATGCATAGCACCCAACTTCACCTCTCTTCACATTGACCTTGGAGTGAGTCCAACAAATCGCTGCTCCAAGTTAGAGCCGACCCATTAATCGTGAAATAGTTTTAATATGGTTAGAGAGCATTCAACCAATTAGCTAGGCATGGAGTGAGTCCAACAACTCAAACTAACGATTGACCTCTGACTCTTACCATATTAGTGTTAAACTATTCCAATGATTTGAATATGTTCAGCTTCAAGCCGGGCTTGGAGAAAGTCCAACAACCCAAATAAGAAACAGAACTCTGGTTCTAACCATATTAATGGAAGGTGTAGGCTTTAATATTGTGTAAGAGTTTTCAGGTCTCATCCTCCTTTTTCATGCAAATAACTATTATCTACATGACATGACACACATGACATATATCTACATGTCACGACACACATGACATAATGTTATGCATCTAATGTAAATACATGACATACAATTATGGCATGTACAAATAGTTTCCTTATTTATCATAACTACTTTTGGAAATAAAATATGTTCGAGATTCGATTTTTAAATCAAATCTTGATTAAATTAGAAACAAATTTCTAAATCTAATCACATATTTTTTTTATGGAAAATATTAATTAAGGAAATTAAAATTTAATTTAGGAAATAAATTTCCTAAATTGTAATTTCCTAATCACTTTAGAAAATTTCCAATTTGAATTTCTTTACTAATTAAAATTTCCATAATTATTTCTAAACTTTTCAAAAGTAGAAAATTTCCAAAAAAAACAATTATGACTATCGCAAAAAAATTTTACGATTATGTCGGAATACAGTCGGGCTCTGATACTACTGTTGGGTTTCCCCGACACCGACATGGGTGTTTGTTCGAACACATTTCGTAAATATACAAATAGCGGAAGAAAAAATAAGTAATAAACTAATTTATTATAACACACACACCGCACGCATGAAAGGATACATTAAGTGTAGACATAATCGTCATTTCAAATTTTGTAATAAAGGAAAACTACTCTAGGTATAGCTGACGAATTACGTGAAGCATGAATGACATCAACCAAGCGACCCTCGCGAGTTTCGCCACTATCCATATCTATGCCGAGTATTGTCGGGATAACTTCACAAAGCCACGAGCCCCGACTTCACGAGAGGTACTAGCTTCACGTTGAAGTCGTTGTGATCCGAGAGACGATCACAATTCGAATCCAATTCGGATCTAAAAATGAGTCCCACGAACTCGCTTCTCGGAAGCGGTTTTCGTCAACCAATTGACGAAACCTTGGTCCTCCACCAAAGGGGATTACCGAAGATCCAATCCCCGACAAGTAGGTCACTGTCGGAGCGCAAACGTCAACCAAACAACCTCTCCACGAAGAGGACAACAAGCTGTCCAAAAGTGGACAACTTATTTTGGTGGAGGAGATGGCCGGCCAAACAAGTTGGTCGGCTGCTCCTTGGTCACCGGCGGCCAAGGGAGGTTGGCCGGCGGCTTGTGGTTGGCCGGCGGCAAGGAAGAGGTGGCAGCAACTCCAAGAGTGGGCGGCAACACCAAGGGTGGGCGGCAACACCAAAGGAGGAGAAGAGGGAAAAAACGGCTAGGGTTTCCAAAACCTAAGTCGTCCTCCTCACAAAACCCTTAAGCCGTGTTTTTATAGAGAACACATTCCCCTAACAGTTATTGATTCATTACCAAAATCCGCTAACCAACTCCATTAACTTAGGTTAAAATAAATCAAACCGCATTGGTCTATTTTAAGTTAAAATGAACCGAACCAATTTCGGTTCATTCATTTGAAACAAACCAAACCCCTTTAGTTTATTTTCCACCATTGGATTAGAACCAAACCGATTTGGTTCATCCATCATGTCTTCATAAGACTCGGCCCATCCACGCTTCCGTTACAACTGAAACAATTTCATGCTCTCTTTGTTTGGTCCAACCAAACCATGTCTCTCTCGATCTGAGAATCCTATTCTCAAGCTCGTTTTAAATCCTTCGGATTACATTCGTAGTGCGTGTGACCAAATAGGTTCCCAGTTTATGTTTGTCGTCTATAATTAACCATTAATTATAGAACGATCCTGAGTGGCACATAGTAGTACATCATGATCTCTAATTAATCGAAAAATCAATGGTTGATCCCAGAAAGCTTCTGAAACCTTTCAGCAACTACAGTAAATTGTACCCCATTCCCTTCACTCATCTTATACCCACTTGGTTCAGGACATGGTCTATGTGTCAGTCCCTACTAGGTTGACCATGTCATACCTAGCTCAAATATTACTTCCTCGTCCTCCGGATTCTAGTTACTGCACGTGTATCCAAGAGTATCATACTCTAAACATATAATGTTTTGGCCAAAGACTTTAGTTACAATCCAATGAGAGATCATAGGGTATACATCTCCTCGCAAAGAGTGATGAATCCTCTGTAGGCTATTCAAATACCTTCGGCCACTTCGACTTATACCCAATCATCCTGGGTCCACATCTCCTCGGAGATGCTTGTGTTGGTGCAATAGGCACCTAAGTCGAACCTGAGTTTTGATTATAGCAAACGATACAAAGTTAAGCTCATGTCGTTATCTCACGAGCTGAATCGAGTGTGCAGAAAATTGCTATAGCTGAAGCTGAAGGCTAGCGACACCCGGAGGAAGCCGCGGTGGTCGGGCGACACTCGAGTGACTTCGGAGGGAGCCGAAGGAATCCAGTGGAAGGCCGGAAGCAAAAGCGACATAGTAAGTATCGAGGTAAGCTCGAGTGAGTAAAGTGAAGTGAGGTCATGTCCTTTGTACGGGGACGTCCTTAGGCGACGATCTGACCCAAGACTTCCATGGAAAGTCTATGTTGAGATCGGACAGCAAGTGGCCGTCGAATTCACTTATATTTTGAGCTAACTCTTTATTGTAGTCAAAAATCCTGGCCATCAGTTCAACCGGCCAGTTCAACCGGGCCAGTTCAACCGGCCAGTTCAACCGATGGTCAAAAATTAGCCTCGAGGAGTCAAGCTTTATCACCATTTTTCAAGGAGTTTTGTGCCCAATTCCTATTGGTTGAAGACCCATTCGATGAGGGGCTTAAAGGCTATAAAAGGAGGGCTTCTCCTAGGGTTTTTCATCATCTCTAAGTGCTCACAAACCTCCATTCATGATTTTTCGGATTTAATTTACGATGGAAGTATTGTCAACAACCCTAGTTTACTTTCTACTCTTTTAGTTGTTGATATTCTTATTTTGTCATCTCTTTAAATATTGCAATTCCTTTTATTAATCGAGGTTTTCTATCGCTTCACTTTACATTAATAGAAGAGAGGGTTTGTCTCTCTATCTTTTCTTTCGAAGTTTTTTTTTGTAATCGTCAAACTTCTACCTCCAACGAGGAGGAGTGTTTTTAGTGAATTGCCCTCCGTGCGTGATCAAGGATCACTAGGGTCTTGGAATAGTAGCCGAAGGCTACAAACCAAGTAAAAAAACATTTGTCTCATTTATTTATAGTTTATCTTTCCGCTGCAATTAACTGTCTACTCGAGTTTTAACGAACGAATTAAAAAAAAGGTTTATCGCTATTCACCCCCCCCCCTCTAGCGATCCGCTTCGATCCAACAATTGGTATCAGAGCCGGGGGCGCTTAGATTTGGTGAAACCACCAATCTAGCATTTTTTACAGATTTATTTTTCATTCATTTAAATTTTTCTCCCGCACTACTAATCCAAGACGAAGTCTTGGTACTCTTCGTTTGGTTTTGTTTTGCAAGTATTCGCTTTTGGAGTAGCCGACGGTAAAACGGGCATAACTTTTCGTACAAGTTGACCCATGAAACGGTCTACCTACCAAAACGAAGCTCTCGGAAAGATCTATATTTCTTACCAGGATAAACCCTCGTAACAAAGCTGTATTCATCCCGAAAAACCATCGTTTAGTACCATTTCCGGGACATCGAAGGTTGTAAGTGCTCATCTTTTATTTTAGTTGGTTATTTCTCATTTATTCCTTTTGTTTCTTTTCATTTCCTACATTACTAATCCAAGGTGAAGTCTTGGAACCTTTTTTTTTCGTGTTTTTTTTGGTATTTTTTGTGCAAGGTTTCCCTTCCAAATGGCCCATCTCGAGGGTTTTAGCACTGTCCGACCTCCGTTTTACAACGGAGATGATTTTCGTTACTGGAAAGGTCGGATGGAATGCTTTCTCAAAACCCAAATCGAGATGTGGATCATAATCCAAATGGGTTTCACACTTCCGACTAATGAAGTGGGTGACTCCATGGATTATGATCAATGGACCATTGAGACAAAACGACAAGTCGAAGCCGACGCCAAGGCAACACAAATCCTCCAATGCGACTTGTCCAAGGAGGAGTTAAATCACGTCGGCCCCTTCATCAGTGCAAAGGACCTTTGGACAAAGCTAGTGGAGCTACATGAAGGGACCGATGAAGCCAAGGTATGTAAGCGCGACCTTTTATTTAATAAATTATATAATCTAAAAATGTTGAAACATAAAACGGCGACGCAACTCCATGCCCACGTCCAGGACATAGTCAACAATCTACACGCAATCGGGCAAAAGGTCGAAAACCGTGACCTTATAAGGTATGTCCTAAACTCCTTTCCGAGGACTACCTTGTGGGCATCCATGGTCGATGCCTACAAGGTCTCCAAGGATCTTTCTAAACTTAGGTTAGATGAACTTTTTTCTGATTTTGAACTTCATGAGCAGTCTAACTCGGAACCCGAGAAAGGTATAGCGTTATTTGCAGGTTCAAAGAAGAAAACCGCTAGCAAGCCACCCCCGAAGGAAGAAGAGGATGAGTCGGATTCGGAGGTCGACTCGGAAATGGAGGTCGAACTAGTCAACCTAGTTCGGAGGATAGTCAAGGGACGAAAATGAACCGTCACTCGACCCAACGAAGGTAAGCCTAAAAGTTCAAATATTAGATGTTATGAATGCAACAGGTTTGGACATATCAAGTCCGAATGCCCAAAACTCAAGAGCAAGGCACCAAAACACAAAAAGGCACTCAACGCTACTTAGGAAGAAGCTTCCGAGGAAGAAGATGATGATCGAGTCCTCATGGCTAAACCGGTGGAATCGGAGAATGAGTTAGAACCGGAACTTAAATCGGAAATCGAAGACGAGTCGGACTGCGAAGCACTATTCAAGACAAGCCACGGATACGCATCCGGTTCAAAAGATACACTCAAGGTAAGTCGGTCTCTCATTACTACACTTTATAGTGCAATTAAGTTTTTAAATAGAAAGTTAGCTAAGTCCGAGTCCAAGGTCGAGACCCTGGTTGAGGAAGTTAAACTCCTCAAACACGAGGTCTCCCTAACCTCTTCGACTAGTCGAGTTCAAGAAAAGGACTCAACTCGGGTTGAAAAACTCGTAGTTGAGAACTCACTCTTGAAGAGTCAAGTCGAAGATCTTAGGAATACATTGGAAAGGTTTACTTTGGGATCCAAAGGACTTGACCTCCTACTTGGATCGCAAAGGGCCGTGTACAACAAGGTCGGGCTAGGGTTTAGCTCAAACACGACCAATAAGTCGTATATGTCGATTGTAAGTCGACATAAAAAATGTGTTCAAGCATGGGTCCCTAAGACCACCTTGATTTCAAACTTAGGATCAAACCAGTACTGGGTTCTCAAGGACCAAATCCACTATGTGGAGAGACCGAATCGATTCAACGGTCCAGGGGGAGCTAGTACGAAATTTATTTGTGTTTTAACTTAGAAATTGCATGCTTAGGTTTTTATTTAGTTTGATTTTTTTTAGAATGGTTAGATAGGACTATAACTCGTCAACACTTGATAACATAGTACCAGGACGTGGCGAGATGATAGTACGCTAGGAAAATAGAGTCTCGTGTATTCGTGCTAGATAAGGCGTATCTAGTTCGGTTCACTTGACCAAGTGGAACTAGCTGAAGCTACCTCGCCGTATCCTAGACTAGTTAGACCAAGAAGTAGTCTTAGGTGAGTCAAGTTACTATTTTCTTGAAAATGGCTTTGTCTAAGGAAGTGGTCGTTGTTCCGATCAAAGAAGGCCTCTGTGCCTCGCCACGACCTGGAAGTCATGATCTTGAAAAGGTGACTTGATAGCCTAAGGTCAAATCCGAATCTAACGCAAGGTTGACAAGTGTTTAAGTCATTAAATTTAAATCAAGTAAAATTGGAAGTCATCTCACAAGAACATATAGGGTTAACGTGTTTGATCATGTAGACATGGGTGAGATGATTTAGGTTAATAATTTTCAACCAATCTTTAATAAATCCAATATCCGATCCAACTACCTTGCATGTAGGATCAATGGATGTTGGACAGTAGTTGCTCCCGACACATGACCGGGGATCAATTCAAGTTTTCGATGCTTCGATTCAAACGACAAGGATCGGTAGCCTTCGGAAATAACGGCAAGCTCAAAATCATCAGATCATGTGATATTGAGCTTAACTCAAATTTTGTTATTCAAAACGTTTTATTAGTAGAAAATTTTCAATATAATCTACTTAGTGTAAGCCAATTGTGTGATAATAACTATAAGGTTATATTTCTAGAAAATGAATGCGTAATTAATACAAACGAAACCTCTAAAACAATTCTTAAGGGAACTAGAAATAACAACATTTACACCATTAACTTAACTAACTCCTCAACTAAGTGTCTTATGACACGGCAAGAGGAAACATGGTTGTGGCACCGACGACTCGGTCACTCACACCCAAGACTCATCTACAAGATGAGTCAGAGTGACTTAGTCAGAGGTTTTCCTAACCTCAATAACTTGGATAATAAAATATGTAATGTTTGTCAACAAGGTAAACAATATAGGACACAACATCAACTAACTAATCAAGAACGAACCAAAAGTGTGCTTGAGCTCCTACACATGGATCTATTTGATTCACACGGAGCTAAGTCACTTAATGGAAGTAAATTCTGTTTAGTCATTATTGATGACTACTCTAGATTTACTTGGGTTAGGTTCATCAAACACAAAAGTGATACCCTAGATCAATTAATCAACCTATTTAAGTTAATAGAAAATCAACAAAACATTAAAATCAAAAGACTTAGGATTGATCATGGTGGTGAATTCGAAAACCATAGGTTTACAGAATTCTGTAACCTAAATGGATACCACCATGAGTTCTCTTGTCCTAGAACTCCACAACAAAATGGCCTAGTAGAACGCAAAAATAGAACCCTACAAGAAGCCGCTAGGACAATGTTAAATGAGTATAACCTACCCGATAGGTTTTGGGCGGAAGCCGTGAGTACGGAATACTATGTCCAAAATAGGATCCTTATGGTAAAGAGGCACCTTAAGACCTCATACGAGATTTATCACGATAAAATACCTAACATCAAGTACTTTAGGGTATTTGGGTGTAAGGTACATATCCTAAACACTAAGGATTACCTAGGGAAATTTACATCCAAAACCACGACCGAAATCTTTCTAGGATACTCGACTACAAGCAGAGCTTATAGAGTATATAACCACGACACCCTTAGAGTCGAGGAGACTATCAATGTAGTATTTGATGAAGGACACGAACCTACAAAACCCCCGGCAACCCCAATTAGCGAGCCGACTCATACTAGACCTAACTCTGATCCGGAGATCAGGTCTAGTGTTAATCCTAACCTAAGTCAACCAAGTCACTCTATTGACCAAGTGATAGATGACTCCAACCAAACTAGAACTCAAACGAGTCATCCTATGGATCAAGTCATAGACTCAAACCCAAATCCAACTAGGACTCAAACGGATCATCCTATCGACCAAGTGATAGGTGATCCAAGTCTAGGAGTTCGAACTAGAGCCTCATACAGAAACCTTAGTCAAATATCTTTGATTTCTAAAATTGAACCCAAAACTATTGACCAAGCTCTTCTTGATACCGATTGGATTATTGCAATGCAAGAAGAGTTGGCTCAATTCACTAGGAACGAAGTATGGGAATTAGTACCACCACCTAAAGATAAAACAATCATTGGAACAAGGTGGGTGTTTAGAAATAAAATTGATGATAAAGGTGAAGTAGTTAGAAATAAAGCTAGACTAGTTGCTAAAGGGTTTAGTCAAGTCGAAGGTTTAGATTACGACGAGACCTATGCCCCAGTAGCTAGATTAGAGTCCATTCGAATGCTATTAGCATATGCAGCACATCGAGGATTTAAGTTGTTTCAAATGGATGTGAAATCTGCATTCTTAAATGGATACATTAAAGAAGAAGTTTATGTTAGTCAACCCCTCGGTTTCGAAAGTTTAGACAAACCCGATCATGTCCTTAGGTTAAAGAAAGCTCTTTATGGACTTAAACAAGCTCCTCAAGCTTGGTACGAGAGACTTTCGATTTATCTTAAGTCCAAAGACTTTAACCAAGGTGTAGTTGACCCAACCCTTTTCGTAAAAACCTTAGGTAACGACATATTCATAGGCCAAATCTACGTAGATGATATTATTTTCGGAACCACCAACTCAATCCTACTAAATGAGTTCATTTCACTTATGGAAAGTGAATTTGAAATGAATTTAGTATGCGAGTTAAGTTTCTTCTTAGGTCTACAAATTAAACAAACTAAAGATGGAATATACCTACATCAACGCAAATATACTAGGGAATTAATTAAACGCTTTGGAATGCAAGACGCTAAAATTATTAATACCCCAATGGCAACTAATGTTAATATAGAAGATGTAATTGGAAACCCAATTGATTTAAAATACTATAGGAGCGTAATAGGGAGTCTCCTTTACTTAACTGCAAGCCGACCTGATATCTTATTTGCAGTAAGTATGTGCGCAAGGTTTCAAACCTGTGCCAAGGAGTCTCACCTAACTCTAGTCAAGCATATCCTTAGATATCTAAAGGGTACACTTAATGTCGGTATTTGGTATCCTAGATCTACCGAGTTCGAACTAACTGGCTACTCCGATTCGAAATATGTCGGTAGTAAGCTCGATAGAAAGAGTACGAGTGGTTGTTGTCAACTTCTCGGCTCGAGTCTAGTGAGTTGGTGCAGTACGAAGCAACACTGTGTTGCCTTATCTACCACCGAAGCCGAATACATCGCGATGGGTGAGTGTGTCACTCAGCTTCTTTGGATGAAGCACACTCTCTGCGACTTTAAGTTAGACTTTACGAATACTAAACTTCACGTAGATAACATTAGTTCAATTAATCTTACAAAGAATCCGATATGTCACTCTAGGACCAAACATATAGAGTTCAAACACCATTTCATTCGAGAACATGTGGCCAACGGAGCCATACAACTCGAATATGTCGAATCAAAGTCTAACTTAGCAGACC
Organism: Wurfbainia villosa; assembly: GCA_025175895.1. Taxonomy (NCBI): domain Eukaryota; kingdom Viridiplantae; phylum Streptophyta; class Magnoliopsida; order Zingiberales; family Zingiberaceae; genus Wurfbainia; species Wurfbainia villosa. The sequence goes on along the minus strand of CM046004.1, from coordinate 17,166,688 downwards.
TATTTACTAAACCCCTACCCGAAGCCGAATTTAGTCTATTAAGACGAAAATTGGGCATGTGCGTAGTAGAATAAGAACTTGCAAATTATATTTTCTTACTACTATTTCTTAATTTTCATTTTTATGGAACTAGCATAGGACATACCTTAGATATCATGCACCTATAGATTTAAGGAGCAAGTACATCTCACAACACATAGGACTAATGTGTTTGTGTACTTAGCCACGTAGATGGGCGTGAGATGTTAGGACCTTACTCCTGGTTCTAGATGTAGAGCTAGTGCATCGCTATGAACCACGGAGTATAATCATACATACTAACCGACTCTGACCAGGACTAGTTGATCTTTCATATCAATCAAGCCAAATATGAGTCGAACATTTTATAGATGAACTTATTTTCAGTATATTATTTTCAAAATAATGTGGAACATGCTTGGACTTTAAAATTAATACTTATTTCACACACACCCTCACTCTTTTCGATATATGGCAAAAGGGGGAGAAAAAGGCCAAAGTTAAGGGATCATTTTTTTTATGGAAAAGGCTTACTTAACTTTAAGTTAACAAAACAAGTCAAGAGAATTCTTAACACATTGATTAACTTGTTCTTGTTAACAAAATGGAAGTAATTTACTTAACTTTAAGTTAACTTGTTAACAAACGGAAGTAAAGGCCAAGGTTGATCTCTTAACTTAAAACTTATTTTAAACACTATGGCCAATATTAAGTAATTGCGGTTACTTAATTCTTTTGTTTAGTAGCAAACATCAAGGGGGAGAGTTAAAACTCTTTCTCAAGTACTCACCCTCGGTCAAGGGGGAGGATTCCTCAAGGGGGAGCACTTGAAAAAAAAGTTTTTATATACTCCTGCTCATTCATGCTTTTTTATACTCCTGCTCATTCATGCATATCTCTTGCTCATTTTGCTTAATGCACTTAATTTATTTTTCTTAACTTTGTATGTGGGTTTGCCATAAATCAAAAAGGGGGAGATTGTTGGTGCAGTAGGCACCTAAGTCGAACCTGAGTTTTGATTATAGCAAACGATACAAAGTTAAGCTCATGTCATTATCTCACGAGCTGAATCGAGTGTGCAAAAAATTGCTATAGCTGGAGCTGAAGGCTAGCGACACCCGGAGGAAGCCGCGGTGGTCGGGCGACACTCGAGTGACTTCGGAGGGAGCCGAAGGAATCAAGTGGAAGGTCGGAAGCAAAAGCGACATAGTAAGTATCGAGGTAAGCTCGAGTGAGTAAAGTGAAGTGAGGTCGTGTCCTTTGTACGAGGACGTCCTTAGGCGATGATCCGACCCAAGACTTCCCATGGAAGGTCTATGTTGAGATCGGACAGCAAGTGGCCGTCGAATTCACTTATATTTTGAGCTAACTCTTTATTGTAGTCAAAAATCCTGGCCATCAGTTCAACCGGCCAGTTCAACCGATGGTCAAAAATCAGCCTCGAGGAGTCAAGCTTTATCACCATTTTTCAAGGAGTTTTGTGCCCAATTCCTATTGGTTGAAGACCCATTCGATGAGGGGCTTAAAGGCTATAAAAGGAGGGCTTCTCCTAGGGTTTTTCATCATCTCTAAGTGCTCACAAACCGTGATTTTCTCGACTCTCGATTTACGACGAAGTACTGTCAACAACCCTAGTTTACTTTCTACTCTTTTAGTTGTTGATATTCTTATTTTGTCGTCTCTTTAAATATTGCAATTCCTTTTATTAATCGAGGTTTTCTATCGTTTCACTTTACATTAATAGAAGAGAGGGTTTGTCTCTCTATCTTTTCTTTCGAAGTTTTTTTTGTAATCGTCAAACTCCTACCTCCAACGAGGAGGAGTGTTTTTAGTGAATTGTCCTCCGTGCGTGATCAAGGATCACTAGGGTCTTGGAGTAGTAGCCGAAGGCTACGAACCAAGTAAAAAAATATTTGTCTCATTTATTTATAGTTTATCTTTCCGCTGCAATTAACTGTCTACTCGAGTTTTAACGAACGAATTAAAAAAAAGGTTTATCGCTATTCACCCCCCCCCCCCTCTAGCGATCCGCTTCGATCCAACAGCTTGCTTAAGATGTCAAAGCATAAGTCTACATGACCAAGATGACTTGAATACCGCAAGTCGAAGGAACATCGCACTTAAGCTGCAGTAAGAACTTCATTGACATATCCATATATGGAGAGAACCATATGAAGTCTTACAGCTAGTCATTCCAATAAACTAGTTACTATAACTAGCATCCACGGTTAACTCTGGACATCCCAATGTCTCCAGCTAGTGAGAAACAGCTGGTTGGATAAACCAAAGAGTATAACTCGTGCTAGTCTCAACGGAATTGATGGTGTCTAAATACATCAATTCAACAACTAGGGATAATTCCAATATATCACAATTACACATGTAGAGATACTTACTAGTTGTGATCCAATCACAAATTCTCTCATGCTGTGAATCGTATTGCGGACATTCAGTAAATGAGTTCAAGCTCCAATCAAATACATGAAAATATGTATACTCAAATAATGAATATTTATTTATCAAATAAATGGTACAACCATAAGACGATTGCCTTAGGACATCTTTCATATATCACTAACAAACTCCCACTTGGCCTAATGTCAATCGCCACGGTATCCAAACCATAAGCTCTAACATGACCCTCAAACTTACTTTGAGGTAAGGCCTTAGTTAAAGGATCCTCTAAGTTCCTTTTAGTGGGAATCTTCTCGATTTATATTTCCTTCCTACTTATAATCTCTCTGATCAAATGATAGCGGCGAAGGACATGTTTGGATCGTTGATGAGACCTTGGCTCTTTTACCTGTGCAATCGCTCCATTATTGTCACAATAAACAGATATCGCTTCAACAATGGTTGGAACCACACCAAGTTTAGAGACAAACTTATTGATCTAAATCGCTTCTTTTGCTTCTTCCGAAGCTGCGATGTATTCTATCTCAGTGGTAGAATCGGTTACAGTGTCTTGCTTAGAACTTTTCCAACTTATTGCACCTCCATTCAAGGTGAATATGTACCCAGATTGAGACCTGGAATCATCCCTGTTTGTCTGGAAGCTAGCATCTGTATACCCGTATATTACCATATCACCCTCTCCATATATTAGGAACACATTCTTAGTTCTTCTTAAGTACTTAAGGATTGTCTTAACAATCGCCCAATGATCCATTCCTGGATCAGATTGATATCTGCTCATGATACTCAGAGCATACGATACATTGAGCCTCGTACATAACATAACATACATGATAGATCCTATTGCAGATGCATAGGGAATCTTATTCATGCAAATCCTCTCGTCTTCTATACGTGGACACAGAGACTTCGAAAGGTGTATGTCATGCCTGATGGGAAGAAAACCTTTCTTGGATTCCAACATGCTAAACCTCTTTAGCACTCGGTCTATATATGTAGACTACGAAAGACCAACCAACCATTTCGATCGATCTCTATAGATCTTGATCCTGAGGATGTAGGTCGCTTCTCCCAGGTCTTTCATGGAGAATATTTTTGGGTAACCAAATTTTAACTGACTATAAGATAGATATATCGTTTCTTATAAGTAATATGTCATCGACATGCAACACCAGGAATACGACTGCGCTCTCACTAACCTTCTTGTACACACAAGATTCGTCTGGATTCTGTGAGAAATCAAACCTTTTGATTATCTCATCAAAATGGATATTCCAGCTCCTGGATGCTTGCTTCAGTCCATAAATGGACCGTCAAAGTTTGCATACCTGGGTTTTATCAACCGATGTGAAACCCTCGGGTTGTATCATATACATGTCCTCGAGTAGGTTTCCATTAAGAAAAGTTGTTTTCACATCCATTTGTCATATCTCATAATCATAATGAGCCGCTATGGCCAGGAGCATCCGAATAGATTTAAGCATAGCAACTGGTGAATAGGTCTCGTCATAATCAACACATTACTTTTGATGATAGCCTTTCACTACTAATCTAGCCTTATAGGTAATCATATTACCATCTATGTCAATTTTCTTCTTGAAAACCCACTTGCACCCTATAGGCTTTATGCCTTCAGGTGGGTTCATCAAGTTCCAAACTTGATTTTCATACATGAATTCTATTTCCGACTTCATGGCATCAAGTCATTTGTCCCTTCTGAACTTTTCAGAACTTCTTCATAATTGGTAGGTTCCTCATCATCAATGAGTAACACGTTGTTCGATTCGCTTATGGAAAATCCATATCTCTCAGAAATGTTGCATGTCCTACCAGATCTACGAAGATTTGGTGTCATAATAGGTTCAGTCGATGTCTCATCACTATGAGTTATCGATTGAGGTGCTTGACCGGGTATCTCCTCAATGTCTACTGGAGTCTCTTGAGCCTCCTCAAGTTCAATGACACTCCCATTGTTTTCTTGCAAGAGAAACTCTTTCTCTAGAAACACAGCATGCCTTGAAACAAACACCTTTTATTTCATAGGATAATAAAATTGGTAACCCCTCGTTTCCTTAGGGTATCCAATAAATAAACATTTATCAGACCTAGCATCCAGTTTATCTGATACAGTTCATTTCACATAAGCAGGATAACCCCATATCTTCAAGTAAGATAAATGAGGTTTCTTACTATTCCATATCTCATATGGAGTAGTAGAGACTACCTTGGTCGAAACTCTATTTAGCAAGTAAACAGCAGTCTGATGTGCATAGCCCCAAAAGGACTTGGGAAGATTCGTGTGATTAATCATTGACCTAACCATGTCCAACAAGGTCCGATTTCACCTCTCAAATACACCATTAAGCTATGGTGTATATGGCAGAGTCCATTGAGAAAATATACCATTGTTCCTCGGATAATCTAGAAACTCTTGACTCAAGTATTCACCACCTCGATCAGATCGAAGTATTTTAATACTCTTGCCAAGTTGTTTCTCTACTTCATTTCTGAATTCTTTGAACCTTTCAAAGGCTTCAGACTTGTGTTTCATCAAGAACACATACCCAAATCATAAGTGATCATCAGTGAAGGTAATGAAGTAGTTATAGCCTTTTAGAGCTTGAGTTGACATAGGTCCGCGTACATCAATATGTATTAGACCAAGCAACTCTCCCACCGATTCACCTTTTCTAGTAAAAGGTAACTTGGTCATCTTGCCCTTTAAGCATGATTCATATGTATCGTATGAATCTAATTCAAACGATTCCAGAATTCCACATCTGTGTAATTCGGACATGCATTTCTTGCTTACATGGCCAAGATGACAATGCCACATGTATAGCCTAATTGATTATCTTTTCGAGCACGCTTGTTGCTCGCTTCGATATTGATAGATACGTCTAACGTATATATTCCATTGCATAATGTTCTAGTCCCATAAAGAACGTCATTCAAAGTTATGTAACAACAATTGTTACTAAAAGTCAAATGATATCCATTTCTATTTAAACAGGAAATAGAAACAATGTTCTTTATTAATGAAGGTACATAATAGCAATAGTCTAGTTCTAAAACAAGTCCTGTAGGGAGCTTCAACAAATATGTTTTGATGGCGACCGCAGCAACCTTTGCTCTATTGCCAACTCGCAAATTTGATTCTCCCTTGACGAGTCTCCTTCTATTCTTTATCCCCTGCATGTCATTACATATATGGTAGTCACACCCAGTATCCAATACCCAAGTGTCAGAGGAAATAGAATAACAATCAATAACGAAGATACTTGAAGAGGATGGGCCATCGGATGTCTTCTTCTTCTTCACGGACTCAAGATAAATCTTGCAGTTTCTTCGCCAATGGCCCTCCTTGCCACAGTGATGGCAAGTGTCTTTTTGAGCTGGTTCCGTCTTCTTGGCCTTCTTCTTCTTGCCCTTGCACTGTTCCTTTGATTTCCTCTTAGAACCTTTCTTTGAAGAATCAACTAACAGCGTTGTCTTCTCCTCATGCTTCACAGAAGGCTCCACAGCCTTCAGCATGTTGAGGAGCTCAGGAATTGTGGTTTCAATTTTGTTCATCCGGTAGTTCATCACAAACTGTGAGAAACTCTTAGGAAAACAATGTAGAATTAAGTCAATACTTAATTCATAATCCATCACAAAATCGAGTGTTGCTAAATGCTCGATGTACCCATTTATCTTTAGTACAAATTGTACTACAGATGAACCTTCTTGCATCTTAGAGGTGAAGAGGAGCTTAGAGACTTTGAACCTTTTGGATCTCGCTTTCTCATCAAACAACTCTTGAAGATGAAAGACTATAGTATTCGCATCCATATGCTCATGCTACTTCTGAAGCTCAGGTACCATTGGATCTAGCATGATGCAACTCGTCAATTCAGAATCATTCACATGTTTTTGATAGGCTAACAATTGGTCCGGAGTTGCATCATCTTTAAAGCAAGTGAAAAGAGGCTCTTCGAGGACATACGCAAGCTTTTCCGCCTTGAGAACAATTCTCAGGTTTCTAAGCCAGTCCAAGAAGTTTGGCCAAGTCAATTTATTTGAATCTAAAATTGATCGCAAATTCAAAGACGTCATGGTTAAGCGATTAACCTAGAAATACAAATCGAGCATATATGAGAAAATGATTTTAAAATGTATCAACATACATTTATAAATCTCATTCATTTTTCGATCAAAACCTTCAAAATTAATTCGGGAGAACGTAGGTTCATCTCTGAATGGGTTGATATCCAACATAGATAAGAACGACCTTGGAGAGGGTCCAACAAGCCATTCTTATCTACTATCACAATGTGCTATCAACTAATTGAATGTTCACACATACATCGGGTTGTTAACTCATTAACAAATATGCATCATATGCATAGCACCCAACTTCACCTCCCTTCACATCGACTTTGGAGAGAGTCCAACAAGCCGATGCTCCAAGTTAAAGGCGATCCATTACTTGCGAAATAGTTTTAATATAGTTAGAGCGCATTCAACCAATTAGTCAGGCTTGAAGAGAGTCCAACAACCCAAACTAATGATTGACCTCTGACTCTTACCATATTAGTAATAAACTATTTCAATGGTTTGAACATATTCAGGTTCGAGCCAGGCTTGGAGAGAGTCCAACAACACAAACAAGAAACGGAACTCTGGTTCTAACCATATTAATGGAAGATGTAGGCTTTAATATTGTGTAAGGTCTTTAAAGTCTCATTCTCTTTTCATGCAAATAACTATTATCTACATGGCATGACACGCATGACATACATATGTGCATCTAATGCATCTACATGTCACAACACGCATGACATAATGATATGCATCTAATGCAATTACATGACATACAATTATGGCATGTATAAGTAGTTTCCATATTGTCATAATTAATTTTGGAAATAAAATTAGTTCCCAAATTAAATTCTGATTAAATTAAGAAATAAATTTCCAACTTTAATTACATATTTTATTTATGAAAAATATTAATTAAGGAAATTCAAATTTAATTTAGGAAACAAATTTCCTAAATTGTAATTTCCTAATCACATTAGAAAATTTCTAATTTGAATTTCTTTACTAATTAAAATTTTCATAATTATTTCTAAACTTTACAAAAATATAAAATTTTCAAAAATACAATTATGACTATCGCAAAATAATTTTACGATTATGTCGAAACACAGTCGGGCTCTGATACCACTGTTGGGTTTCCCCGACACTGACGTGGGTGTGCGTTCGAACATGTTTCGTAAACATACACAGTGGAAGCAAATAAAACGAGTAATAACTAACTTATTACAACACACACCACACGCATGCAAGGATACATCAAGTGTAGACATAATCACTATTTCAAATTTTGCAATAAAGGAAAAACTACTATAGGTATACCTGACGGATTACGTGAAGCGGGAATGACATCAACCAAGCGACACTTGCAAGTCTCACCTTTATCCATATCCACACCGTGTATCGTTGGGATAACTTCACAAAGTCACGGGCCCCGTCTTCTCAAGAGATACTAGTCTCAAATCGAAGTCGTTGTGATCGAGAGATGATCACAATCCGAATCAAATTCTAATCCAAAAACTGAGTTCCACGAACTCACTTCTCGGAAGAGATTTTCGTCAACCAATTGATGAAACTTCATTCCTCCACTAAAGAGAATTATTGGGGATCCAATCCTCGGCAAGGAAGTCACTATCGAAGTTCCAAACGCTGGCTAAACGACGCTCTCATCGCAAAGGACACAAGCTGTCCAAGAGGGCAACTTGGTGGAGGAAGGTGGTCGGCCAATCAAAGATGGTCGGCAGCAGCCAAGGGGAGCCGATGGCTGGTGGCAGATCGACGGTGGGGCTGCTGGCCAGCGGTGGTGAATGGCCGGCGGTTGGAGCTGGGGCGGCGGCAAAGCTTGGGTGGCACCAAGCTTGGCCGACACACAAGAAAAGGAGAGGGAGAGGGGAGAAAACGGCTAGGGTTTTGCAAATCTTGAACCGATCAATTACGAGATATCTCTCAATCCTGTTATTTATAGAGAACGTATCTTTTATCCATTAAGAGACTTTTTCTCAAGACCTTTTCTCAAGACCTCTTCTCTAAAACCTTTTCTCAAAAAACTTTTTCTCAAAGGGTTATTGGTTCACAACCAAAATCCGTTAACCCACTCCATTAACTTAAGTTAAAATAAACCAAACTGTGTTGATCTATTTTAAGTTAAAACGAATCGAACCAATTTCAGTTCATTCGTTTAAAACAAATCAAACCCCTTTGGTTTATTTTCCACCATAGGATTAGAACCAAACCGATTTGGTTCATCCATCATGTCTTCATAAGACTCGGCCCATCCACGCTTCCGTTGGGACTGAAACAATTTCATTCTCGCTCTTCGTTTGGTCCAACCAAACCATGTCTCTCTCGATCTGAGAATCATATTCTCAAGCTCATTTTAAATCCTTCGGATTACACTCGTAGTGTGTGTGACCAAATAGGTTCCCGGTTTATGTTAGTAGTCTATAATTAACCATTAATTATAAAATGATCATGAGTGGCACCTAGTAGTACATCATGATCCCTAATTAACCAAAAAATCAACGGTTGATCCCAGAATGCTTCTGAAACCTTTCAGCAACTATAATAAATCGTGTCTCGTTCCCTTCACTCATCTTATACCCACTTGTTCAGGACATGGTCTATGTGTCAGTCCCCACTAGGCTGACCACGTCACACCTAGCCCAAGTATTACTTCCTCGTCCTCCGGAACTTGACCTTCTGGTGGTAGGGAGAAGCCACCGCCTAAAAAATAGATAGAAAAGGGCGTCCCAAGATAACATTATAGGTGGAAGGAGCATCCACCACGAGGAGAGTAATAATATTGGTTTTTTGGCTGGGTTGCATGCCCAAGGTAAGAGGTAAAGAAATTTGCCCTATAGGGTGCACCATGTGTCCGGCAAACCCGAACAGAGGAGTCGCAACATCCTCCAATTGCATATTTCCCAATTGCATTTGCTCTAAGGCTTCCTAGAAGAGGATATTAACAGAGCTCCCCGAGTCCACTAGGACTCCGGCTACCTCATAATTTGCCAAGGAGATCCTTACCACTAAAGCATCGGTGTGGGTAGGAGGATGCCTTGCATATCTTCAAGTCCGAAGGATATCAAAGGTGTGCGTTGGATGGCCCGGTCTTCTCCAATGGCCAAACTTTCCATAAGGTGAGCATAAGATTTTCTGCCTCTATTGGAATCTCCATTAGTGGATCCTCCCACAATGACATTTATGACTCCACGAGTGGGGACGTCACCCGGAGCAGCTAACGCGCCTTCACTAGCTGACTCTTCTTGTGAGACACCTTCATGGTTGGATGGTCGCGGGTCTGGTGGGAGGAGATCCTAGGGTCTTTTGTTGTAGGGCCCCGGGCGAGCAATATTTGGTCGGCGACCTCTCCTCGCTTGCCCTCCCATTTGTGGTGTAGGTGTGGATATTCCGCTCTAATGCACTCCAACTCACTTTGTAGCTTGAAACAGTGGTCGCTAGTGTGCCCATACTCTATATGGTATTGGCAGAAGAATGGAGTTGGGGGATTACGGGAGATGCCTATGTATCCTACCGGACGTTGAAGGATACCCTGCTAATCATACATCTCCATTTCCCGCTCTTTCCATGTCCGCAAGGGAGGTAAAGCTTCTGTAGCCATAATTTGCAAAGGAGGAGGGGGACACACTCCCAACATCGGAGGTCGCAGCCGAAGCGCTTTAGGCAGGAAAGGCCTAACATATTCCCTTCTAGGAGGCCCCCATGGGATAGGAGGGGGGTTCCTTTCTGCAGGAGTAGAAACAGGCTTCTTCTCTGCCCTTCTCACTCTCAACTCTTCCTCCTCATTAATATACTCTTCAGCACAACTTAGCAGTTCTTCATAGTTGGTGGTTGACTTTCTTAACAAGGAGCTAAGGAAGGGTCCTTCCTTCAACCCATGAGGGATAGCCACCCTCAAGATATTAGGCATGACTGAGGGAATTTCCCAAGCAGTAGCAATGAAGCGGTGAATGTAACTTCTTAAAGACTCTGAGGATTCTTATTTTAAATGAAGCAAGATAGAAGCATCATGCTTATAACTTTTACAACTAGCAAACTGTTGAAAAAAACTCCCTTGAAATCAGTAAAACATGTAATGGAACTAGGATAGAGACTTAAACCATCTTTGAGCAGAAACAGCCAAAGTGATGCAGAAAGCCCTGCACTTAAGGGCATCAAAATAGTAATGAGTCAGTGTGTGTTTGGTATCGGCGATGGGTTTATGCCCTAGCGATCGCGTGGACGAGTCATTGCAGAGGATATCGCGAATCGGCCGTGAGCGTCGACTACGAGGCAACGATCGGGTGAGGTCCATTAGTCCCCAAGTGTTCCGTTGGACTCTGGCGGTCGGGATCCGACATGTTCGGAGGCCGTTGTAGTGGCGGCGATCATTGCCAAGCGGTGATCGGTAGTGGCGGCCAACGGGAAAAAATCAGTCCTCTCTATAAAAAGAGAGGGTGTGAGCCTTTGAGAGGCTAATGCTTATGCTCTAAGTGATCTTCCTAGTGCCCCACAAGTTTTAAACTCTTCTTACTTGTCTTTACTTCAATCTTATTGTAAGAAGAGTGATCTTGGTTGTAAAGGTTACCTCCACCTAGCTTGGTGCAAAGGAGAGACCATTAGTTGATTGGTTTTGGCGGAGTGATTCACCGAGGACGAATTGGGGACCGTGGATTAGCGGCGTAGCCGTGAACCACGTTACACCATCTTGTTAGCGTTTGATTTCTTGTATTTCTATTTGCTTGTCTTGCTTTATTATTTCCGTTGTGCTAATCTCTTTGTAGACGAGCAAATACCGACATCCAACGTAAGAGGGCTATTCACCCCCCTCTAGCCGGCCAATCGATTCCCAACAAGTGGTATCAGAGCCAAGGAAAGCTTGTCGAGGACTAACCGCCACAACAAGCAACATTCAAAATGGCCGGCTCCAACATCCACCCACCTAAGTTCGACGGCGAATTCTCTTGGTGGAAAAAGAGAATGGAGGTATTTTTCGAAACGGATTTTGATATTATGATTACAATGGAATCCGGTTTCGTTTTGCCTAGGGATGAAGAAGGGAAGCCAATAGAGAAATCTAGGTGGACCAAAAAGCAAAGGGAAGAGCACCTTGCAAACTCAAAAGCCAAGCATCATCTTTTCAATGTGCTTCCCCAACAAGAGATCAACCGAATTGGAGAATGCCTAAGTGCTAAGGAGATATGGGAGAAGCTAATTAAGCTTCATGAAGGCACATCCGAGGCGAAGCTAGCAAGGAGAGACCTCCTCCGCTCCCAACTCAACAACATTAAACTAGAAAAGGGAGAAAAGGTAATTTCCTTACATTCTCGTTTCAAGGAAATTATAATCGGTTTGTCAAGTGTAGGTGAGAATCTATCAAACCGGGATATGGTTATGAAGGCTATAAATGCCTTTCCGCGATCCTCAAAGTGGAGCTCCATGGTGGACTCCTTCTATATCTCGAAGAATTTAGAAGTAAGCACCTTGGAGGAGTTCTTCTCAACAATGGAGCTCCACGAAACAAGGCTTGAAGGAATACAAGAAGAGCCAAAAATCCAACCTTCAAGATGAGTAGCTTTGATGGCAAACAAGGGGAAGAAGAAGATGGAGATCCCCTCCTCCTCCGATGATGAAGCCTCTTCCTCCTCCTCCATGGATAGCACGGAAGAAGCATATATGGTAAGGAGGGTAAGGCATGCTTTAAAGGGTTTTCATTTTAATTAATCTAATGATAGGAATAGAAGACCAAGGGGGAAGATCATATGCTACAATTGCCAAGGAGAGGGACATATAAGGGATAATTGTCCCCTCCTAAACAAGAGCAAGGAAGAGAAGAAAAAGAAAGAACAAAAGAAGAAGAAGAAGGGGAGTAAGAAGAAAAAGGAAGAGGAGAAGAAGGCAAAGGAAAAGGGGAAGGCCAAGGCATTCAAAGCAAAGACTTGGGATGACCCTTCCTCCTCATCTTCATCATCATCCGAGGAAGAAAATGCATTTGTCACCAACCTAGCATTGATGGCATTTGACAACTTGGATTGCTCCTCCACCAAAAATGAAGAATCAAGCACAAGTGGAGAGAGCTCAAGTGAAGGGGGAGCCTCCTCTACATCCTCATCCGAAGAAGAAGAAGAGGACATGGAGACTATGGTAACAAATCTAACTCCTAAGAAAATAGTTTCCATGGTCTCTAGCTTAACTAGGGATTTATTTAGAGCCAAGAAAAAGAACAAAAGCATGCTTGATCAAATTAAGGAATTAGAACAAAAATTAGAAAAAGCATGTTTTAATGATAATCATGATGATGCATGCTCACATGAATATATGTCATTTAATGTTAATGATGCATGCATAGAAGAAAATAGGGCTCTAAGGGAAAAGGTAGACTATTTGACAAAAGCCCTAGAAAAATTCACAATTGGCTCCAACACCTTGAACATGATTATAGGGAGCCAAAGAGCAAGTTTTAATAAGAAAGACCTAGGTTATAAAGAAAAGAAAAATGAAAAGGCCTATAAATGCCTAATTGTCAGGGGACAAGATAAGAAGAAGGTAATTGCTAGGAAATGGATCCCCAAGGAGTATCTAGTGAACCCCATAGGCAAGAACTTATTTTGGGTTCCAAAATCCATCCTTAAGGGTTAGAAAACCTCTAGGGTAGTCAACCATATGCAATTGACCTATATCATATTTTGGTTGACTTAGGATGGCGGGACATCATTTTTAAATAGTGTTAGGTGATGATAATGTGCCTATAAATAGTTAATAATGCTTAAATCATGATAATTAATGTAATTGCTATGTATGTTTGCAATCATGATTTATGATTTTGAAATTTGGCACATCATCATGAGAAATAGGGTTTAAATCATGCTTTAGGTGATAATTTGTTTATTATCATGACATAATACCTAATGTATGATAACAATTCAATGAATACATGTGTTTCATGATCATAATGTAAAATTAAGTCATATATGTCTTTATGATCATGTGGATTGTTAGGATGATACTTAACCTTGAGAGAATTGTATGAATATAATGGTTAAGTATATACAAATACCCCCTAGGATGCATCTAACACTCACCATAGGCTACTTTGATTGAAAACTTAGCATGGGTGAGATGTTAGGATGATACAAATGTCCACTAATGCCTATGGCATTTAGATGGTCATTTAAAGTATCAAAATAGCAGTAATAGACCAATCATGGGGAAGGCTTATATTTAATTCATAGACATATTTCCCAAAGATCATGGTTGGATATTTCATATGTTTTCAAAACAATTTCTTACCTTAAAATATGTGTATTCATGTTTTGAAACAATTCAAACTGAAACTGGGTGTTAAAATGGATACTATCATAATCAAAAACCTAGTAGTTTTTAAAGCTTTTGGATTTTTGGCAAATACGTGAAAATATAATAATTTTTCATGAAGACCTATTTTTCACTGATAAATAATCTTACAAGAAATATGTTCCCCAAATTTCATGATTTTTTGAATTTTCTAGAATTTTTAATGCATTTCTGAAATTACTTGAGAAAATCAATTTCGAAACCATTGTACGATCATTGCCATACCGATAGCGATCATTGCTCACCTGAAAAACAGTCTAATATTTTCTGATTTCAGATTTTAAACATGTTTTTGGTATTTTCCTTCTATTAGACTTGATGCCATGGGTTTATAACTTAGTATTAATCTTTTTGATGGTGTCAAAGGGAGAGAAATAATTGTGTTTAAGTAAATTATGATAGGGGGAGAATCTGTAGAGAGAGTTTCATGGATTAAGGGGGAGTTGCATGTTGTTATATCATGTTTATGTTTACATGCTTTCTTACCTTAGAAATTTATATCAAATAGTTTTACCTAACTTAAATGGATTGCCACACATCAAAAAGGGGGGATTGTTAAGGCAATCTCTTGCCATGATAAGGTTTTGATGTGTGTGGCAAAGGGTTTAAGTTAGGTTGGTATTGTTATTTGATATGTGCATTGGAGTCTTGCAGGACTTAGTAATTCGCACATGGAGCCTTGGCGGGTTCACCCTCACAACCTCGGTCCTTGAGTCGGTGAAGGATGACTTTGCGGAAGTCGTGCGCTTGGAGCATCCGAGGGATCGTCGGACGAGATGACTTGAAGTGAAGCCAAGGAAGCAGACTTCGGAGGCAAGAGACGCGAAGGAGCATTGCAGAGCCGTGCGCCTGATGCTGCCGAGGGACGTGGCCGCGAACGAAGAGAGCTTCGGTGAGGGACTTCGAGTGAGATGAGAGAATGAGTGAAATGTAAGTAGCTCATTAGGTGAACTTGGTCAAATGGCTGAGTGTCAGAGACTTGACCGCAAGGGTTAAGGTTTACTCGACCGTCGGAAGCTCAAACTTATGTTAAGTTTGAGTTTCACGACACCGATCGTTGCCATGTAATGGCGATCGAAATCGAGTGTGTTCGATTGTATCCGTGATGGGTTTATGCCCGGTGATGGTATCATGGGATGGCGATCATTGCCAGAGGATGTCGCGGGCACAGAACCACTCGTAGCCGACTGGGCAGTCGACTACGGAGGCAGCAGTCGACTGGTGAGGTCCATCAGTCGACTGCCAAGTGTTCCGTTGGACTACAACGGTCGGGATCCGACGTGTTCGGAGGCCGTTGTAGTGACGGCAGTCGACTGCCAAGGGCAGCAGTCGACTGGTGGCAGCCAACGGGAAGAAATCAGCCCTCTCTATAAAAAGAGAGGGTGTGAGCCTTTGAGAGGCTAATGCTTATGCTCTAAGTGATCTTCCTAGTGCCCCACAAGTTTTAAACTCTTCTTACTTGTCTTTACTTCAATCTTATTGTAAGAAGAGTGATCTTGGTTGTAAAGGTTACCTCCACCTAGCTTGGTGCAAAGGAGAGACCATTAGTGGATTGGTTTTGGCGGAGTGATTCACCGAGGACGAATCGGGGACCGTGGATTAGCGGCGTAGCCGTGAACCACGTTACACCATCTTGTTAGCATTTGATTTCTTGTATTTCTATTTTCTTGTCTTGCTTTATTATTTCCGTTGCGCTAATCTCTTTGTAGACGAGAAAATACCGACATCCAACGTAAGAGGACTATTCACCCCCCTCTAGCCGGCCAATCGATTCCCAACAGGATGGTAATAGAGTGATAGGGCTCTCCTCTGCGGAAGAGACTAGTCGAGGAGAGATCTCTTGCAAATGCATTTTCACATCTTGTTCAGCAAAATAGTTCCCACAGACAGTGCCAACTGATGCGGCATGAATTTTCTACCTCCTGTGGGGCATGATGACGTCATGGAGGCTTGGGTCCTCTTCGGCCACAACAGTAAAAGGTGATGATGGTGAAACAAGAAACAGAGAGCAATGACACAAGATTTAACATGGTTCAGAATTCCAATTTCTACTCCACGAGATGAGCTCTCAAGGGAGTTCCGACGCTAGACACCTTTACTATAAAATCTCTGTTGGTGCAATCGGCCCAGGTCACGATTGACCAGACTTGAGTTTGACTCGAGTGATGTTTTGATATTTGACAAAGGGATTTGACAAAGTGGTTTGGCATTGATGTTTGACATTAATGTCGGTTAATATGTTGGGGAGATTGTTTATATAATCGATCCAGGTTATAATTGACTAGACTCGAATTTGACTCGAGGGAGACTTTGATGGTTGACTGGGGTTGACCATGTGATTATGGAAAAGTCCAAGCATGGGTCTTGGCAAGGTAAAGTCCAAGTCATGGGTACTTGGCATGGAAAGTCCAAGTGAGTCTTGGCATTTGGTAAAGTCCAAGTCTTGAGTACTTGGCATGAAAAGTCCAAGTGGGACACTTGGCGCATGGAAAGTCCAAGTCATGGGTACTTGGCATTTGGGAAAGTTCAAGTCTTGAGTACTTGGCATGAGAAGTCCAAGCATGGGTCTTGGCAAATGAGAAGTCCAAGCATGGGTCTTGGCAAATGAGAAGTCCAAGCATGGGTCTTGGCAAATGGAAAGTCCAAGTATGGGTCTTGGCATGGAAAGTCCAAGCTTGAGTCTTGGCATTTGGGAAGTCCAAGGGGTTTGATATTGGCAGCGTAAAGTCCAAGCGGAGTCTTGGCGGCGTAAGTCCAATGTGCCTTGGCGGTGTAGACACCGTTAGCATGACATAGCCGAGGGAAGCACCTGGAGGCTCGCGCGATGGATGAACAAGTCATGGATGACTTGGAGGGATCCGAGAGGCGTGAGGCTGATGGAGGTGGCTAGAAGGCTTAGGTCTAGGCTAAGGGTGGTCTAGCAAGTATGGGGGCACCATACTTTGGGTTAAAACCTCATCTTTGAGGTTGGCAGTCAACTGGCATTATGGCCGGTTCGACTGCCGTGAGTCAACTTGAGTTCGACTGTCGTTTAAGAGCTCGCTGCAGCGGTCGGCCGCTCGATGGAAGCGATCAATCGATGTCTACGATCATCGCTAGTTCAGCCGCGAGCACAGAATGCTCCGTAGCCGACTGGGCAGTCGACTACGCGGCTGGCAGTCGACTGCCAAGAGATCCGTTGGAGTTTTTCCAGCGTGGATCGAGCCGTTGTCTCACGACAGATGGCATCGATCGGTGACTTATGGCTTGATGGCGGAAATCTAGGTCGCGCACACAAGGATAAAAGGAGCTCGACGGGAGGGTTTTGCCGATTTTCTTGGACGTTTTGAAGCGATTTGCTACTGCAAATCAGGGCTTTCAAGTGCTAGTCCAAGGCAATCAACAAGCAAGCTTCTAAAGAGTTTTTGTAAAGTGTTCTTTACTTCTCTTGTTGTATTTCTTCTTATATTTGCTTATTGTATTTAGATTATTGTTGTAATCTTATTGTAAGAGGTTTCTCCACCTCCGACTTGTGTCGAGAAGGAGTATTTGTGATTAGTGAGTGCGTGTGCATCACTAGGGCTCTTTAGAGCTCGATCCGTGGAGTATGAACCGTTCGGTTCCGAACCACGTTATATCCTTGTGTTCGTGATTGTATCTTTTCGTTATTGCTTTTATTATTTCTATTCCGCTGCGCATAACGAGTTTTGTAGAGACGATCGTGAACGAATTCCATCTACGTACAAATTCAACGCTATTCACCCCCCCCCCCTCTAGCGGCGTCAAATCCCCAACAATTGGTATCAGAGCCCGGGGCTCTTCTACGGACTAACCGCCGGGAGCTAGGACAAAGAAGCTAGAGGGTGAAGATAGAAGAACAATTGGGATGGAATATTAACACACCAATCCCTTACTCCTTCTATGGACAAGAAGGGTTTAAGCAATGAAAGTCAAGAATTGAAGACTTCCTAATGATGAGGGACTTCGAAGAATGGTCTATCTTGATGGAGGGTTTTAGCTATCCAATAGGACCAAAGGGAGGATTCCTCAAGAAGAAGAAGTAGAGTGAAGATCAACTCCAAGCCTTCGAGAAAAACATGAAGGTAGTAAAATTTATTCTTGATTTGGTCCCTAATGAGATTATGTGTATGGTAGGAGACTATATGGATGCTAAGGAGTTGTGGAGCCAAGTGGCAAAGTTCCATGAAAACTCATCATTGGTCCAAGAAGAAGAAGAAGAAGAAGAGTGCTCATCCTCTCAAGCTCAAAAAGAAGCAAGTACATCTTCATCCAAAGAGCTTGAGGATTCGGAGGTTGATAGGGAATCAACATCTGGATCGGAAGAGGTGGAGGAAGTGGAAGAAGCATCCACCTCAAGGATTGAGGGGGAGGAGAGAACCTTCATACCGGAGCAACCTCAAAAAGAGCCTTCAACATCCGATCAAGATGAGGAAGCTCAAAATTCAACTCCGGCACCTACCACCACCCTAGGTAACTCAAACACCTCAATTCAAAATAAAAATAACATTATGTGTTTTGAGTGTAGGAAATTTGGGCATTATAAGAGTAAGTGCCCAATGAAAGTCAAGAAAGCTCCTCCGGCGCCTAAAAGTCAACAAAAGTCAACGGACGCCGGTTCCCCAAGTATCAAGAGCAAGGAGCACATCATATGCTTCAAATGCAATGCAAAAGGACATTATAGGAATCAATGTCCTAGGGGGAAGAAGAAGACCCAAGAGGGAGCTACACATGTAGGGGGAGCTTCCAAAGCTAACCCTAAGGTATATTTTAATAATGCATCCTTTTTAGTTAATAGGCAAAAGCATGCTAGGAATAATTTTAATAGTCTTGCTATTGTGCATGAAAAGCATGCTAGAAATAATAGATATATTTGCCTAGGAGCTAAGAGTGTTCACTTAGGAAATAAGAAGAAATTTGGGACTAATGTCCCTAAAAATATAGTACCTAAGGAAAGCATTAAGAAAATAGGAGAACATCTAGGCTTTAATGCTAAGAAATCTAGACATATGCCTAGAAATAAAAATATCTCAAGAGAAAATGAAAAATCAAAAATTGAGATATTAGAAAAGGAAAATCAAGCCTTGAGATCAAGGCTTGAAAAACTTGAAAAGACCCTTAAGGTTATGCAAAATCAAATGCAAGGGTCAATTAGTCAAACTTCTAGGTCCAAAAGTCAAAGTCAACACCTAGGACCTAAGAGTCAAAAGTCAACCAAGAGCAAGCAAGGTTTGGATCACAAACCTAAGCCTAAGGTGGCTTACCATAGTGTTCCATTTGATTATGGAATACAAACTAGGTCTAGGAAGACTAAGGTCAATAGGGAAGTCATCCCTAGAGTTGACCAAGGGTTGTGCCTAGTGGCTAGGGTTTCTAGGAAACCTAGGGTGGCCACTAAGAAGGTTGCAAGGGGAGTTACCCCTAGAGTCAACCTAAGTAAGACCCAAATGACCAAGGCTAACAAGCCTAGGAGGGTCATTAGGAAGGTATCTAGGGAGGTTATCCCTAAGGAATACCTAATTAACCCTAGGAGCTCAAATCGGTTTTGGGTTCCTAAGAGCGTGATTGATTCACGCTAAAAGAGTTTAGGGTGTGTCAACCTTAAATAGATGGGTAGTTAACTCAACCATGGCAAAGGTGGCACTTTAGGTTATTTTCAAGGTTATGGATACCTTGGAAATAGATTTGAATTATCATCCTAAAAGAGTTTAGGGTGTGCCAATATTATTTAAGAAGCTTGATAAAATGGTCGAATTGGCACAATTAGGGTTTAGAGTGTTAGTGTGCCATTTTGGGTTGTTGGCACACTAGGGAGATTAATGATAATATGGTAAAATATATCTAACCATATCAAATGGCAATTAATATTAAAATTTAGGTATTACTATACCTATATATTTTATATGTCATGCCTTGATTGTCATATGTCATGTCATGACATCATGCCTAGTTCTATGATTTTATATGTCATGTTTATGTTTAGGATTAAGGTTTTAAATGTCATATGTTTTTAGATTTCATATTATGCCATGACATCATGATTATGAGCATGTGTTTATCTATATCATCTCTAATGTCATAATCACTCATGCATTTAAGATAATTTGATTGAAATTGATTTAAGGACAATGGCATGACTTGGAGTCCCATTTATAAGGGAATCAAGTAGGGTTGTCTTAGAAAAATGCATGAAACCCTAGATTAAATGAACCAAAACCCACATCTCACATCCAATTGACATGTATGTGTATTTATACACCCTAGATACATGTGAGATGCTAGGATATGAGTTAAGTTCAAGGTGCATAGTTTTTGCATCTAGATGAACTAAAACTCATCTTGTTTCATTTGTGGATCATTGGGAGAGCATGTGTATAAGTCATGTACATAGAGCCCAAGGAATATGATCCAAAATAAGGTTTTGAAAACATTTTAAAATCATTTTGAAAAATCTTGGTGAAGTCTATCTTTTGATAGCAATAACCATTGATAGAGTTGATACAAAATAGAGCCAAACATTGAAAATTTCAATGGTTTTGAGTTTTGTATCAAACTCACTATTTTATGGGTAAAATAATTTTCAAATATTTTTCACCCATTGTGTGTCATAAGTATTATACGTATGAATTTTCACGATTTTTCGAATTACATATAATTATTTATGAATTTTCAAAATTCATTTCTGATAGCTGAAAATCGAGATTTTGATTATCGATCGCCTACTGTGGATTGGTGATATGATGTGATCGGCCGATTCATCAGTCATTGTCAGGTCTGATTTCGGGTTAACAAGGTTTGTTTAGCCCGTGTTCAGCTATGGAAAAGGTTCTTAATCACTCCTAACCCTAGGATATGCTTTAGGAAGCATTATAAAGGGTGAAAATTCATTGGATATGGATTAGGAGCTGTGTTAGGTCAAAGTATCAAATTTAGGGTGAGTGAAAGTTCTATGTTGAACTTAGAACCTTAATTTTGATGGTTTAGAGTTCCTATTGGCTTAGGGGCTTCCCAAGGACATTGTTGGTGCAATGATCAAGGGGGAGCAAGCCTGTAGGGGGAGGTATCCATCTTGGGATGATGGATGTGTTTTTCTCCTTGAAGAGGAGAAGTTATTGGGAGAGTATCATCAATTGGGAAAATTGATAGGTTTTTGATACCCAATTTGGAAATTGGGAGAGAGTATAGGATTGTCTCTCTTGAGTGATATGTGAATTATCACTAGGAAGATGGTAGGCATCCTAGGTATTTATTTTTGGATCAAGGGGGAGAGTGTAAGATCTCATTGGGACATGAGACATTGACCTCCTTGGAGAGAAAACCTTTTTGATGTTAGTCAAAAAGGGGGAGAATGTTTGGGGGAGAACATTTAGAGAGTGTTTACCAATTTGGGATAATTGGTAAGGGATTTGAGTTAGTGGTCTAACTCAGATGATTTGTTTGGTTTTTGTCAAACATCAAAAAGGGGGAGATTGTTGGTGCAATCGGCCCAGGTCACGATTGACCAGACTCGAGTTTGACTCGAGTGATGTTTTGATGTTTGACAAAGGGATTTGACAAAGTGGTTTGGCATTGATGTTTGACATTAATGTCGGTTAATATGTTGGGGAGATTGTTTATACAATCGATCCAGGTTATAATTGACTAGACTCGAGTTTGACTCGAGGGAGACTTTGATAGTTGACTGGGGTTGACCATGTGATTATGGGAAAGTCCAAGCATGGGTCTTGGCAAGGTAAAGTCCAAGTCATGGGTACTTGGCATGGAAAGTCCAAGTGAGTCTTAGCATTTGGTAAAGTCCAAGTCTTGAGTACTTGACATGAAAAGTCCAAGTGGGACACTTGGCGCATGGAAAGTCCAAGTCATGGGTACTTGGCATTTGGGAAAGTTCAAGTCTTGAGTACTTGGCATGAGAAGTCCAAGCATGGGTCTTGGCAAATGAGAAGTCCAAGCATGGGTCTTGGCAAATGGAAAGTCCAAGCATGGGTCTTGGCAAATGGAAAGTCCAAGCATGGGTCTTGGCATGGAAAGTCCAACATGGGTTGGCAAGGGAAAGTCCAAGCTTGAGTCTTGGCATTTGGGAAGTCCAAGGGGTTTGATATTGGCAGCGTAAAGTCCAAGCGGAGTCTTGGTGGCGTAAGTCCAATGTGCCTTGGCGGTGTAGACATCGTTAGCATGACATAGCCGAGGGAAGCACCTGGAGGCTAGCGCGATGGATGAACAAGTCATGGATGACTTGGAGGGATCCGAGAGGCGTAAGGCTGATGGAGGTGGCTAGAAGGCTTAGGTCTAGGCTAAGGGTGGTCTAGCAAGTATGGGGGCACCATACTTTGGGTTAAAACCTCATCTTTGAGGTTGGCAGTCGACTGACATTATGGCCGGTTCGACTGCCGTGAGTCGACTTGAGTTCGACTGCCGTTTAAAAGCCGAATCGCTGCTACGGCGATCGCATCGAGCGCCGAATCGATGTCTCACGATACGATTGCTAGTTCACCACGAGCAGAATGCTCCGTAGCCGATCGGGCGGGCCGATTACGCTACCGGTGCCTGATCGCCAATGTTGGCAATGATCGCCAAGAGATCCGTTGGAGTTTTTTCAGCGTTGATCGAGCCGTTGTCTCACGACAACAGTGGCATCAGTCGACTGGTGACTTATGACAGTCGACTGATGGGCGGAAATCTAGGTCGCGCGCAAGGATAAAAGGAGCTCGACGGGAGGGTTTTTGCAACCGATTTTCTTGGACGTTTTGAAGCGATTTGCTGCTGCAAATCAGGGCTTTCAAGTGCTAGTCCAAGGCAATCAACAAGCAAGCTTCTAAAGAGTTTTTGTAAAGTGTTCTTTACTTCTCTTGTTGTATTTCTTCTTATATTTGCTTGTTGTATTTAGATTATTGTTGTAATCTTATTGTAAGAGGTTTCTCCACCTCCGACTTGTGTCGAGAAGGAGTATTTGTGATTAGTGAGTGTGTGTGCATCACTAGGGCTCTTTAGAGCTCGATCTGTGGAGTAGGAACCGTTCGGTTCCGAACCACGTTATATCCTTGTGTTCGTGATTGTATTTTTTCGTTATTGCTTTTATTATTTCTATTCCACTGCGCATAACGAGTTTTGTAGAAACGATCGCGAACGAATTCCATCTACGTACGAATTCAACGCTATTCACCCCCCCCCCCTCTAGCGGCGTCAAATCCCCAACAATCTCTCTTTCTTGGAAGGGCTTCCGGGGGTGGAGAAAATCTCATACAAGATGAGTACAAAGTAAAGAGACCAACAAAGCTAATAAGATTCCCTCCACCTTCTTCTTTCGTCTCCAGTATCCTTTCCTCTCACAGTGCTCCGTCTCCATTCAAAAAGCTCTTTTGCCTTGGATCATCCCAGAGTGAGAGAGAGACCTTGTCTAAAGATTGAAAACCCGAAGTTGAATTTGGAGAACTCCCCTCCCCCCTCCTTCCTTTTTTTTTTATCCATGTTGCCCCCTAGAGTCAGCTGTTGTCTAATAAATCAATAGGATTACCGTCCACATGGAGAGCCCTCCCCGCCTGAAGAATAATTTTGTTATGATATTAGTGATTAGAGACTCTTAAGAATCTTATGCAGGGTCCTAGTCTGTTACACCGCGTAATAAACTCTCATGAGAAAGCGTAATGAGAAGCATCTTCCCTTTTTCTCTACCCTCGCTTTCCCAGGTCCTTATTTTCTCTAATTACCTTTTCTTACCTTTATATCAACTTGTCTCTATTTCCCGAATGATCCTTGTCTTATTCCTCCGACTTACTTCCCTTCACCCTTCTAATTTATTTAGACCGAAACACCTATAACTCCAAATTGATATTTTGATTTGTTTTGGCCACAAGGCATTTACGCTTATAATTCAAATTCATCTTGATTTTCTAAGTTGTTCCCCGTCTTTACCCCGACTCACATCCCCGAGTCACTTATCCAATTTGCTTTTGACCCTCAAATTTTTTCGTCCTATCCCGAGTTACCCTCTCATCAATTCGGCCTATTTCCCTGAATCAGATTTAATTGGACTAGATCATAGATCTTACATTATACTCCTTCCCTCAAATTCCATTTTACCGATCGTAATTTTTTTATCCTACTTCTAAATCATGTTATAGCAGTATACCACAATCACTGACACGTTCATTAAATTAGGGTATGAAGTGCAGGAGCAATTCATGATGTTGCCACACCTGTGAACAGAATTGGACATAAATTGTGCGAATGATAACAAATGGAAGCCTGGCGAGTCACAGAAGAATTACAATTTATTTGGCACAATAACAAAGTTGAGCCAATCATGTGCCTCGATAAATCTTGAAGAAGCAATAAGGAAAATCAGAGAATGTCAAATTTTGTAGCAACATGACATCGACAAGAAAGAAATAATACAGTTCGAAAAAGCAGCAAAATCTTTTGCCATTTTTGATGCAAACAACTTGATGCTTTCAAACGCCTGCTATCAATTTTTTTGCAACCACAATCAAGTATGTGCATTACAGTTTCAACAAATAAAAAGACAATTCATTAATATTTGGCCTATACGTATCGCTCTATGAGAAGTTACATTATATGTAAAGGAATACCTTCAGGAGAGGGAGGTTATTCATGTCCGTGATCGGCTACTGGGCCAGATTAAGCTGCATGTCAGGTCCTTTCTCCCCAAACCTTGAAAATTCTTCTGGCAGGGGAATGTTCAGCTCAGAACAAACTAACTGAACTATACTTCTTGTGACACCGGCTAGGGACATTTTGTTCACTGTGATTGCAATGGAAAAATTATGCTCGATGTCACAGAATCCAGTAGACCCACCAACTCCAGAATGCCCAAAACTTGTCAGGTTACCAGTTGCGGTATTGAAATTCCGAAACCCAAGGCCGAATTTACCATTGGGAACAACCAAGTCAGCGCACTCGCCCAAGCCCATGAAAGCGTCATGGATCTTGGGGTTGTTAAATATTCTGGCAACATTTTTCGAGTCTCCATCTTCGGTGTTAGCTACAAGGCTATAACCATCATGGTTAGCAGTAAATGAACTGTCCCCGTTTGTATTTGAACTTAGAAAACGCTTGTTCTGTGCATATGAACTAACAGTCTCCTTGATTTTCCATTTTTTCTTAGGTGGCTTGGCTGAAGGAAATGTAGGAACGTGGATATGACTTCCAAGGAGAGGCTTCGAAACAGATGAATGAGGTGGAGGAATGGATCCACCTGTAGCAAGTGAAGCATAGTAGCGCGCCAAGGCACGAGCAGAACAGTGCCCATTAGCAGCAGGAATTATAGCTCGGCGGATGTTCAATGTGTTAAAGAGTACGGGGAGGTTGGATGCAATCTCAGCTAAATCAGCCTGCTGTAAGCTGGATGGCATATCTTGCCTACCTCTGATCTCAAGAAGATTTTGGAGCTCTTCTTTGTCAAGTGTTAATGTAGCGAGCCGAGATTCCACACCTAGAAAGAAATCAAAACAAGGATATTACTATAAAAGAAATCTAGACCAAAAGAAAAGCAAATATAGTAATATGCAGAGCATGAGTAGTCTCAGAATATGTATTTTATTATGGTGATAGATCTGAAACCATCACAGAGGATATTGGAATAATAAATAGGAGGAAAAGGAATAATAAAAATAAGATTGCATGACTTTCATTACGACAACTATTGTTTGACTTTAATGCCTAATTTCCACATGATGAGGTTAAGCCTCAAGAACAGTGTGCATTTCCGCACTAGTCCTGAGTTGGACAATATGCTCCCCGTGATTTATCTCCTTCATGTTGGTTGTGAAACCGACTGATAGGGGCACTGAAAGCGAGCGAATCACTTTTTTGCAGCAGATGCCTTAATGCATAGGAAAATGGTAAGTTTATAGATCGTAAAGGATATTAGATATATCTTATAAATCAGAAAATAGAGAGCCAAGACAAGATAGAAAATATGTAACCTGGGTAGGCAATTTCTGAAAATTCCACGAGGAATTCCTTTGGATCGGCTACAGATTCTAAATTATATCTAAATAGTATAAGATAAAAAAAAAATATCATTATGAATTTTTAAGGGTACAGACTAAAATTGTTTAAGCACTAATAGAAACACCCATCAACTGTCTTGAATGGAAGAAAAATTGAAGTTTCCAGATCGTCCTGAACTATCCGATCAAAGCAGCTTTGCCTTCCAAAGATTCTAGATGGAGACTCCTTATTTTATATTGTATCTCACTAGACTAATTTGTTCAAATACAGCAGTGCTTCAAATCCATTTTCCTTGATTGATTTGAAATTCCAATAAACTAGAGCTGAAATTATTCAAAACTTCTTCATGTAAGTCCTATATACAACAACAATCACCACCAAGCCTTATCCCACTATGTAGAGTCGGCTATATGAATCCTTCTGTGACATTGGACTCTATCCCCTACTATATCATCATCTATACTTAAATAAATTTTATCTAATTTTATTGTTGTTAATCAAGTCTTTTTTGGTCTTCCTCTTCCTCGTTTGATATTCCTCGTTTGATATGTACATTTGTCATTGTTTCATATCGCCTAACTGGAGCATTTATTGATTGTCTAAGTACATGTCTGTACCACCTTAAACATGTCTCTCAAAGCTTTTCTTCAATATATGCAACTCCGACTTTCTCTCTAATGCTCTCATTTCTTATTTTGTCCATTCTCGTATGTCCACACATTCATCTTAACATCCTCATCTCTGCAAATCTCATCTTTTGCTCATGTGCTCGAGTCGTAGCCTAACATTCAGCGTCATATAACATAACAGATCTAACCATCATTTTGTAAAACTTCCCTTTCAGTTTTAGAGATACTTTACGATCACATAAAACACTCGACGTTTTCCTCCGTTTCAATCATCCTGCTTGTATTATATGTAAGACATCTCTCTTAATCCCTCCATTACCTTGAAAAAATGATCTTAAATATTTTAAAGCTCTCAGTACCAGACAACGTCATCTCCTATCTTAACACTTGTCTTATTATGTCTAATATTGCTAAACTTAAATTTCATATATTCTATCTTTACTCTACTGAGCCTAAAACCTTTCACTTTTAGTATTTCTTGTCAAGATTCTAGTTTAGCATTTACTCCTTCATGTATCTCATTTACCAAAACAATATCATCCGCAAACAGCATACACCACGGTACAGTGTTTTGAATATGTCCAGTGAGTTCGTCCATGATGAGTGTAAAAAGATAGGGACTTAAAGTTGATCCTTGATGTAATCCTATGTTTATTGAAAATGCTTTAGTTAATTCGCCTGAAGTCTTCACTCTGATCGTTATTTCCTCATACATATCCTTAATTAGTTCAATATATGTTACGCTAACACCTTTCTTTTCTAGAATTCTCCATATAATTTCTCTTAAGACTCTATCATAAGTTGTTTTTAAGTCAATGAATACCATGTATAGATCCTGCTTTTGCTCCCAATACTTTTCAATTAGTTGTTTGAGAAAATGTATAATTTCTATTGTCGATCTTTTTAGTATTAATTCAAATTGATTTTCAATAACCGTGGACTCCTTCCTTAATCTTTTATTGAAGCTTCAAGATATTCTCGATACAGAAATCATTATTAAAGCTTCAAGGTATTCTCAATACAGTTGAAGTTTTTATCGTACTCAAATCTAAGATAGCATGTCCGTTCATATGCTAGAGGGATGTAGTAAAACTTGTGAACATATTACACCACCCAACTAATGTATTGTCTGACTGGTAGGCTACTGCCAAATATAAAAAACGAGGTAAACTGAGATAGTAAAGAGAGATCCTTTTAACTTGAAAATTGGTCGTCAAATGAAACAATGGACACTGCCTTTCTAGTTTAAACTAGCAGATTATGTTCTTCAATTGTTTAGTTAAAAATGTAACTGGAATCCATTTTATGCAGTGCTGGTTTTCAAATGTTTGAATAGTCTCAATTCCTCATTGTAATATCTACCCTTGTACCCAATCATGGAATCATGAAGTACACATGCTTAATCAAATTTTCATTAAGAATGTCAATATCTATCTATCTATCAGATCAAGGTTAGAATGTCATCTTAGCTACTTGGGCAAGAAAAGTAGAGATTGCACGTACCAGGAGGAATACCAATATATAATTCGCCTTCAATATTGAGAGGATGGATTATAGCATCTTCCAGAATTTCTTGAAACTTCTTTCCAGATGCACGCTATTTAAATGAAACCAAGTATTTAAATATTCAAATACACAAAAGAAAAAGAATTTTAAAACATTTCTACTTAAACAATATCAAGCATAAAATTTGCAAATATCAAGTGAAGACTCCTAGGCTGTGCTAGTATAGTACAACTTATCTTCTTTTATTACAATAACATTTTCCATGTCTAAGAATACAATCTAACTTCTCTGCTGAAAGGCACTATTCAACCTTGAACTATTTGCTTATTTGTGTAATATTAAAGGGTGGGTTAGAACTAAACGCCTGTTGCAGTAGACAAATAAATAGCATGCCTCAGAAAAGACAGAGAAAAATAGTAGGATACCTCTATCACACCACCACAAAGCCATCCAAAAGACAAGTAGTGGTATAGTTGCTGGGAACCAGGTTCTGTATCAGGAACTGACCTAGCAATATGGCGAAGAGACTCCTCCCAGTCGCACATTAGCAAAGGGTTGCTCCTAATAACATCCGACATAGCATTGTGCAAACCGGATGAGTGGTTAAGAACATGATGAACCTGAAGAAAGAACAATATAATGCATGGTGAAACTCATGTCTTAGTACAAAGAAAAAAATATCTTGGGGAACCACATCATCCTTGGTCTTTACTTTTATTATATCCTTTTTGCTGCCGCTAAACTCTGGCCAGATATTTGCTATGGTTTCAGCGAGCTTGAGTTTTCTGGGAAAAAAAATCACATCTATTAGAGCATTCATGAATGTAGAATTAGATATCTAGAAACAGAAATACTATGTAAATTCCTTTCATTATTATTAGTAAGTAATTTCTTAGAATTTGCATTATTCTAAATGAACTTATCACTCAATTGCCTTGCAAGAGGAATGCAAAGATTTCTACATGCATTGGATTCATGTGAATAAAGTACTAGATAAAATCATCTACATTGTCATTGTCCAGTGATATCCACAATGCTGGACTAAACATGGCACTAACGAGTTGGAACAAGAATGACCCCCCCCCAGACACACACACGCACGCACGCGAGTTTGGTAAGTTGAATTTAGCATAAAATTAGCCTACGCGATAACTAGAACTATTCCAATTTCCACTTAGCATCCTGCAAAAAAAAAGTTCAAGCATGATGCTAAAAGAGAGAGGTTAGCATGTACCAGAAGATTATATTAGTCCATGAATCCTTTTAGTTTGTCAACCATAGTTAATGACGAGACCATGCAACGGTTCACAAAATTGTAAAATGAATAATCTAGTATAAAATCACAAGAGTCAATAGCTACACAGCAACCTATTGTGAAAGATATGAAGTTATTAGTTGGTAATCAATCTCAAATGACCGATGTAAGAATATGCAGTAGTCTCTGACTTCATTGAAATTCAACAGTGAGCATTGTAACCATCACCACCATAATAGTTCATCAAAGTATCACCATCTCCATTTATGCACAGTAAAAGGTTGTGAAACTACATACATCGACCTTCAATTCAGAAAATAATGTCATACCCCTTATCAACAAGCCAATGCACCATCCCAGCAGTGATTCCTTTGGTAGCTGAGAAAACTGGAAACAAGGTGTCTGGTTGAACAGGGCGGGGATCATATCTCCCTAGCACGCCTGCGGCAGTATCTATTATAACCTTTCCATCTTTGTATGCACAAACCTAAAGATGTAAGAAACATCACTCAGTAAACCAAACAAAAATATGAAAAGAAGAAAATTCTCAAGTAAACAAATCAACTGCCAAAAGAGGCACATCTTTCCAACAACTACCATTTTGTTGGAACTTGTTCCATGACAATTATGATATGCATCAAATTCCTCCCTATAAGACTTATCCAATCTTTTATTTCTCAAGAAGAATTTTTATATACAAACTTACAATCTCTCCATCCTATTTTTTTTCATCTTTAGTTTTTGCCTCTAATATAATCTAAACATAAGAGTACCCGGGCATTTAAACTATTGAAATGAGTTTTCAGATAATTTAATCACATAAATTCTCTAAATAACTTGAAATATACCACTCAAATAATAAAAGAGCCTGCCAGAGTTTACTATCGAAACCTCCCAAAAAAAATAAGTATATAAAACTTACTTGTATTCCGAGTATTTTCTCATTTCCAAGCTCAATCAAGAACTGCCTCAACTTGGCCTCCACATCAGACTGAATCGGTGAATCATATATCCATTGGTTACTTCTTGCTGGTCCATTGTTGATACTTCTAATGCACACGAATATCACATAAAGTTGGGAATTAAAAATTAGCACAATGATTCAAATATTTGACAAAGTCAACAAAAAGAAGATTGGCATCTAAAAAATTGCAATATATTCACCCTAGTAGTGTCAATTCAGCAAACGGTCTCATGATGTCAAAATAAACAACACGAACATCCAATGTAGATGAAAGTCCTGAGAAAGTGAAATACTACCTCTTTAAAGCATTATATCAATACATTTACATATAAATATCTAAGAGCTATGTGCAAACAAACCTCGAAGAAGATTTACTACCCTCGTAAATATGACTGCATCTCCTGGGAAAGCATCAACCTGGGCGAATGTGAACATCTTAATTCTTCACAATATGACTGGGTAAGTTTTCACAATTGTCTGAATATAATAATATATTTATATAAATTATTTACATCTAAGCTGTATATTTAATGAGTTGATGACCCATAGGAGCATACATAATTTTCGTATGTACCATATACAAACATGAACAAATATACAATAATGCGAACAGAACATCTGGGACAAATTGAAAAAACATCTAGAAAATACCGAGAACAGTTGCTAGTGCTTACAGGGTTAAAGTGCTGAACTTCCTTTTTATTCATTTTCATTTTTTCTTGAAGAATCTTCATGTTCTTCTCCCTTTGTTCAGCCAAAGTTTTTATATTGTCCTAGATGGAAAGAATGTACAAGATAATGTAAACCACAATAACTAGTCTGATTGACACTTCCGAACTAGAAAAAAGGGAAGAATGTGAAAAAAAGACAACATTCATACTTACAAGTGCCTTGCTTGCTGGTGTGGAAGTACGAAAAAATACTGTTGCAATGTTCATGGCCTGCTCTGGCATATCAACACGCAGCTTAAGCCCCATTTCAGAGAAGGCTGCCAACAGAGCCACATGATCCCCCTGCATAAAATGTGTTCATACTCTAAAAAGAATGTCTTAAACCAATAAAAATTCTTACTTTCTTGAAGTGTGACAATTGTTCCATATGCACATTTGATTCTATTATCCTAGCACCTTATATGATTACTGCTCAAAAATTCAATAGCCTAAACTGTTACAAGCTAAATTTTCCATTGAATTTTGCATTGAAAAGAACCTTCAGAAGCCATAGCACAAAATCCATACAGACATGAACCTATCCTGCTAAAGAAAGCTAAGATATGGGAGTAGATCAATTTATTTAAGTACAAAATGTCTACTTCATTTTTTATAAACTTTCTCCATAGATGGGATGAATGACATTAATAAACACTTCCTGTCTGTGAGTGAAGTCTCTGCCATTTTAGCAGAAGTTGCATGCTAAATGAACGATAAGGTAGCCAAGCGCACTCAACCAAAGCCCAAAATTACATTTGGGCAATCTGTGCATAGTTTGCTAGCTGGATTAAGAAACAGAATTAGACAGAAAGGAAGCAATTTATCCATCACCACATGCTTTGTGTTCATGATGATTCAGTTTTACACTAAGAAATTTTTTTTGCTTGCCCATGTAGTTATACTTTATGAGCCTTCACAACGCCAACAAGGGTTGGGATAAAGAATTCAATGACAATGTTGTTATTCCAATCAAGTCAACTGTGGGAGGGCATTCATTGGTGCATTAAGATGTGCAATCAGAGGCCGCAAGGAAACAAGAGCAGAGGTGCATTGCCCAAACTGTACGAAGGTAGTCTGACAGGGAAACTGGAGAAGAAGGTGATGGTGCATGGACACTCACAGTTGTAGCATCATTAACTAATTATTTCTCAATTTTTACTGATTGTACTTTAATCACTTAAGCAACTTCCATGAGTAAGAGGAGGCAGAGATGCAACAAGAGTGCTAACCAATTAAGACAGAAGTAGCAATGAAAAAGGAAAAGGAAGTTATGAAGGTTTAGGTTTTAGCATTCTTATATAGATTTGGGTTAGTTAAGAAAAGATTCAAGTAGGGCAGATAATTCTTGTAGGTTAAATCAACCTGGACAAAATTATAAAAATATCACAGGACACAATTCAAAATTTGACTAGATATGGTATGGAATGGAATTGAATCAGAATCTATTAGGAATAAAATAGAATGAAATGAAAAGGAGAATGATCCATTTCATTTCTTTATTTGGTTGTCATAATATAATAGTATAAATAGTGGAATGCTTTATCGTATATTTAACTCTTTTGTTTGTGTAATTCTTCTGATCAATTTGACTTAGTTTCTTTCAAAATGCCAATCTATTTCATTCATCTGATGCACCTCTTTGGTTGATCCACACAAGAAGCTTCACTTGGTTAGTGCACTTGATACATTTAGTTCTTTTAATTCACCTTGTCTATCTAACCAATTGGCTCAACTAACTTGTTTGACTCAACCTATCTCCAACTGTTTGACTAGCTTGACCAATCAGCTTGGCCCATTCGGGACCACCAAACTGACAATCCACTTGATCATTTCAATTGATTCATCTAGCTCGATCAGTCTACCTGACTCACCAAGTCTATCGTCTATCCATCACAATTGGCCAATCTGAATTGCCTACTCTAATTGGCCCATCCAACTTGATCGTCACACCCACCAATAGCACCAACCAATCTGCTTGGCTTGACCAGCCCTCCTGTCCTGACTCACTTGGCTTGCCTAGCCCATCTGGCCAACTGACATGCTCAACTCAACTAGTCTACCAGATTTAATCCATCCACATTACCGACCAACTTAAATAATATATTTGGTAGTGGTGGAAGTATTTCCCCACTTAAAGTATATAATTATTTGAGTGGATCGAGACTTCTTAGTCAAGAATATCCCACCTCAATTTATGTACCATTCTAATTTTGTTCTATTCATGTGTACCTTTATCTCAAATCTCTTACTGTGTCAAGCAAAACGATTAAAACATGTTGTTCAAATAAATTATCAAAACTCAATACTACTCGACACATATAATCTTCCTGTGTCATTGTGTCAATCATGTTGATTGACACCTTTTGACAAACTACAAAAGAGGTCAAAATGAATTGAAACAATATGTTATTTTTGTGTAACTTGTATTCGTATAATACAATGTCAAACTTTACTATTGCAAATAGGGATAAAAGTTGCAAACTTAGCTATACAATTATGTTCTCTTCTTTTTCATTTCCTTTCTCATTTCTATTTCCTCCCCAATTCTCCACCAGCACCATATGTCAAAAATACTGACACAGTAACAAAACAATATTGTGGTTTGGGATCTTTAAGTACTGGCTCCTTGCAAACCATCAACTGAGGAGCAAGGACAGCATACCAAACGAGGATTGCAAAACCTGACCACTTTGCCAATGAGCGGATGAGACCTTGGACCACTTGTTCTTCAATTGCCCTATAAGTAAGGAGCTATCGGATTAGGTCAGAAGTTGGTTACAGATCAGTCATGAGATGAACACAACACAACAGATGCGAGGTCCTTCACCGACAATGTCGAGGTAACAGCTCGCGCATCTAAGCCCACGCTTGGGAATGTCCTCTATGGTATATTTACTTTGGCAGGCTCACAACAGATGTCAATATGAGGGAGATCTTCCGAATGTTGAGAGGATGTTTAGGAAAGTTCTAATGCATGTCTTTCAAATTTTGAGTGATCATCATGTATGCCCTTGAATGACTTCTAATACAATTTACCTTCATCCAAAGAAAACATAATGAAAATTTTCAGCTACGGTTAGTTTAATTTTTTTAGTGTTTATGTTTCTACATCCTGAAACAACCATCAGTTGTAAGAAATATTTTGACATAGCTTACTTTGTTACAGAGGAAAAAAGTTCAGCCACATCAGCTTAACTGACCAATGCAAATCATTACAAATGAAGCAAATATCTACAATAAAGATGCTAGTAATCTGAACTAGAAGTTCTGTAACATACCTCAGCACATGCCAAAAACATTTTTGCTAGTGCTTGCTTCATAGAGCTTGAAATTGACTTGGTAAGACCAAAATCAAGTAAAATAGGACGATGTGGAGGTTCTCTGCTTACAAGAAAATTTCCTGCAAATTTGGTCCCCAGTGAGTTATACAATCAATGATTCAGGTTCCTTTAATGTAAAGATAAGAAATGAAATAAAAATTAAACATAAGAACAAAACAAGTATCGATTTTTAGGTAGAAAACAAAATAAAAATCCTTTCCTAGGTATAATTTCCCTATGGAACTTTATGAATATTAAATCTAACAATAGGAAGTAATATCAATCGTTGGCCCACATTGTCAATTTTGGAGCGATGGGCAAGGTATGGTTAAAATGAAGTAGAACCCTCAATTACCTGTTGCCTATTCCATAGCCAAAACCAGAATGAGTATTTTTTTTTTTTTGCCTCTAAACTGCCATTGCCTGCATGTCGTAAGATTGTTGTGTTCTCCCAGACTAGCAAAGTCTAGTATTTCATAAAGTATGGGAACACATTTAAACATTTCCATACACAGATTACTAGTAGGTACAAATTGAACTGGTATGATACACTTGCTACACGGCTTGGCTTTAGTTCCTACTTCATGATTCTTAGGGAAAAAGGATAAACCAAAAATTGCAACAAGCAAGTGTACCTGGATGAGGATCACCATTAAAAAAGCCGTCGACATATATTTGATGAGCATATGCACGGGTAATTTCTTCAACAAGCTTCTGTTTGTCCACACCCAATGCATTCAGTGATTCGACATCATTCAAGCGGATACCATCCATATATTGTAAAATGAGAACCTTCTCTGTTGACTGCTAGTAGGAATTTGAAAACTATTCATGAAATAAATGCTAAACAAGTAAAAGAATTGCCTCTGAAAAGACAGTTGATGAGGCAAAAAAAAAAAAACAGTAGTCCACCTGAATAACATCTGGGATCAGCACATCAACTTTATTGGCATATTTTAAACCGACATCCTCACTTTTGACTCGTAAGTTTTCTGAAACTCTTCTAGTGTTCTCTACATAGAAAAAGCAATATGATTGTCAACAATCCATGTATAAAAGGTCATCCCTAATAAGGAAATAGCAACTTCAGAATATTAGGGTAAAATCAATTTCAAGATAGCAATCACGGCACACTAACCTGCTTCATGATTGAAATCAAGTTCTTTAGGTGCCTCCTTACACCATTCATCTATCATAGGGTTGAAGTCATATTGTGGCTCTGCCCATGCTATCCAGTCAATTATAGATTTTGCATTCTTTAGGTCCTGAAGACAAGGGCTGATAATTTAATGGCGGAGTAACTTCAAATTTAGTTGTGTCAAGAGGAAAACTGCAAACCTCTAATATGACCTCCTTGATGCCCCTATGTTGAACTTTGACAACCACCTCCTGCCCATTTCTCAGAGTTGCACGATGAACTTGAGCTATCTACAATAAAATACTTTTAGGATTTTTAATAAATAACGAACAAAAAAAAGTAAATTGCACGTATCCTCTCAACCAAGACTGGACAACATGATAGCACATAGTTACAAGCACAAAATTTCTAGGATCAATACTTCTATATTTGGCCATGTGACTTACAGATGCAGTAGCAAGTGGTGCCTCAATGAACTGAGAGAAAATGTCGTTCATAGATTTTCCAAGCTCCCTCTCTACAGTTTGGCAGACCTAGATGATAGCAAACTTTTCAGAATCATAAAGGTTAGTACCCCCAGCCACACACGTCGACTATAAGAAAGCAAAAGTTTTATTCAATGTAAAAGTTTCTAGCCACTTTTTTAGTTTGCATGTAAGCAAGACCGTTATGCATGAACATCTGCTTATGCAGTTCAAAAAAAACATTAACCATTATATAAACCATCTCAGGCACACCATCACTAGAAAATGACAAAATATCGATCAACAATTAAACCATCATCCAGGTAATTTAATGACGCATTGCACATTCTACCATAATGGAGTCAGTTTGGGACAAAAAAAGGAATAAACTTGCGCATTGCAACTATACCTTAACTATCTTCGTAGCTGAATGCACTATAGGTATAAATGCATTAACGGAACATTCAGATTGTACAAGTTACCTCTTTTAATTGCCGAGGAGGAAGAGAGTCCTGCAACTGTTTGAGAAGACATATATACGCCTCTGGAAGAACATCTGCTCGGGTAGATAAATATTGTCCGAGTTTCACCCACAAACCTTCCAGCTCAATCATCAAATTAAGAACACGTTTAGCATTTCTTTTATGAGTTTTTTCCCATATAGAATCTGTTTTGACTTTGCTAAGCCATTTAACTCGCTTCTGCGCGCCCTGCAGTGTTAAAAACCTCACTAACCTCTCTCCTGAGCAAGTGAACAAACAACAATTAATCACACAAGATAGTTGTTTGGCTAAGCATACCTTGTAGTCCAAGTATATCACCAACGCTAAAGTGAATACTTTCATCCGCCGCTTCAAGATGTTTCCCCATCCCATTAGGAGTTGTAAGACAGAAGGTGAACAAACAGAGGATCTTGGTACCTCAACCACGAACTTGAACGAACACCAAAGATTATGGCACTTCTGTAAACCAAACTATTTCGAAATCGTCAGTAATCATGTAGATTCATCGATTAGCTAGTCAAAAAAAAAAAAAAAAAAAGGACTTAGCCGTTCATCAGAAGGTATCTTTTTTTTTTAATTAAAATTTGGGTCTTGTCAAAACTATTCTTACCAGCACGTGACGAAGATTTCTCGTACATGATGTATATGTTGATGAGGCAAAGGAAAAAACAGCAACATGAATCAAAGATCTAACGGGAAATACAACCCGCTCGAGTAAACTCGTGAACAATAGATGACAGAAGCAGCAGCTCAATACGCAAGCGCATTAATGACATGCTAAAATCAACAAAATAACCTACCTTCAAACGATTCAAACGCCTAAATCGGCGACAGAAAGCTAAACCTCACAAGAAACAAGCAAAACTTGCACAACACCAGGTCCGCGGGCAATCTGCACCAAGAAACCACAGCTCGCCTACAACAATGCGAAACCTCACGACCGACTGTAGGGATTCGATTCTTCGCTGAATAAACTGGAGATTTGATAACGGAGATGGAGGGGATTTGGAGATTTAGCCATCGCGATGGAACGAGTAGACACGGCGTCGGGCGCCCACAACACAACCATTGGCGGCCCGCGTGGAATCCAAGCGGTCCAATGCATCAACGAAGTCAAAGAGATCCATTGTCGGCCCATATTCGGTTTCATCCCCTCCGTCCATCGTTTCCGCTGGCCCCTCTGTCGTGCTTTTTCGTCGTCTTTGTCGGAACTTTCCCGATTGACCCAAAACGTACTACCTAATCAAGCCTGCGTTAGCCTTATTACGTCCATTAAACGAGAGAGTAAACTGTTGGGATGCAAATCTCGAGTGAATATAGCTCCATTTTTCTTTTTGACAAAAACACCACACAATTTAACGACGATTTTATTTGACTTGACGCACATGCCATTCCTTGGGACGGTTCAACTGCTCACCAACCGAAAACCGTTCAGATGTGCATTTACTCCAGATTTAGACAAATTAGAGAGAGAGAAAAAAACTGCTATCGGTGAAATTTAGACACCTAAATTATTAAAAAATATTATAAAGACGTGATAATAATCTATAGATCAGCACATTAGAGGAAAATCCATCTCTCTCTAAGACATTTATTTGTAAGGATAAAAAAATAATATATATTTAAAATAAACAAACTGTTGTTCTACATATAAAATACTTATTATGCTAGATTTAAAATAAGATATAAAAATTATACCAAACTAATTAATTAACGCAATTTTAATAGCAAATCCTACATAGATTTGTATTCCATTCTCTCATATGCGAGACGGGGCTTGCCTTTTTTCAGAATTAACTTGGCTCTGTCCAGTTTAAATTACATGAGCGAAATAAAGAAAAGCATTCTTAAAAATATATTAAGAGAAAAAAATCGAACCGATTTAGGGCCTATCTTGATGGAAAATTTTGCTAATTTGATATGGTAAATACATGCAAACAACTTACAATATATCAATATGTATTTGAAAATATTTTTTTTCCCCAAATGAGATGATAATTTTTAGAACGTTGAACTGTTGAATTATTCATTATGAGCATTTTTTTTTATTTCGACAATCGATAAAAAATTTTATAAGATCAAATTAATTATCTTCAGAATTAATCGAATTAAATATCTAAATATTTGATGTTAACTAAAAAAATCAATACTTATCTTGGTGAAAGCTCTTAATGCTGAAAAAGTTTGACACTCTACGACAACATCCATTACAAGAATAAACCTTATCTTTCAAGGCATTCGAAGGAACACAATTTAATAGTACGGTGTGATATAAGAAAAAGCATGTGGGAATTGAGAAACTTAGGGGGCATTTGGTAGAGAGAAAAATTTTTATTTTATGTTTTCATTTTCTGAGAAAACGAGAAAACGCGTTTGGTTGGCGTTTTCCATCTCCGTTTTCTGAGAGAGAATTTTTTGAAAAATTGGAAAACAGAAAAAAAGAACTGTTTTCTGTTTTCCAGAAAATAGAAAATGAGAATGCTGCCAAACGCCCCCTTAGCTTGTATTTGGTTTGTGAAAGATATGATATTTTTTATTTTCATTTTCTGAGAAAATGAAAAAAATACAAAAATTGTTATTTGGTTTGCATTTTTTATTTTTATTTTCTAAAAAATAAGAGGGTATTTTCTGAAAAAAAAATACGGAAAAGTCATGATGTTGCACGGATTTTCTACCTCCTTTGGAACGAAGATGTCAGGAAGGCTTGGGGGTCCTCTCCGACCGCAACAGTAAAAATGAAAAAGGAAAATAATGACAAGAGATTTAACATGATTCGGAATTTAGATTCTTATTCCACGGGTGAACTCTAGAGTGAGCTCCGACGCTAAACACCTTTATTATAATCCCTCCTTCTCAGAAGTGCTTTCGGAGGTGGAGAAACCCCTTACAAATTGAAGCTTGTACAAGATAAAAGAAAATGGAATTTGTATGATTCCCCTCCTTCTTCCTTCGCCTAAAAATGGTCCTTCTCCTCCAGTGATGAGTCCCCGTTGAGAAAGCTAACCAACCACCGAGCAAGAGAGAGAGAGAGAGAGAGAGAGAGCCTAAAAGTCGGAAAAAAAAGTCTCCTTCTTCCTTCCTTCCTTTTACTTGTTGCCCCTGGAGCTAGTTGTCGCATAACAAATCACCCGGATCACCGTCTACATGGAGGGTCCTCCCAATCTGAAGAATAATGTTGTTTATGATATTAGCGAGTGAGGGTTACTAAGAATCTTCTATGGGGTCTTCCAGGTGTCTTGGTTTGTTATGTTGCATAACAAACTCTCATGAGAACGCATAATAAGAAGCATCCTCCCCCCTACCCTACCCTCCCCCCCCCCCCTCCTCCTCCTCCTCCCTTCTTTACCCTCACCTTACCACTGGACTCTTCTTTCCCTTAGTCACTTCTTCTTATCCTTATCCCAACTTCATTTTGTTTCCCGAATTGCCCTGTTACTAATTTGGTTCATTTTTCTGACTTGCTTCCCTACACCATTCTAGTCATTTAAGCCGAGGTGTATATAACTCAACTTGGCTCTCCGAGTTGCTATTTGGCCTTATTTTGGCCATCGGGCACATGCGCTTATAACCCACCTCGGCTTCCCGAATTGTTACCCCCTCAACCCGACTTACTTTTCTGAGTCACTATCTAGTTTCATTTTGACCACCAGACCTCCTCTCCTTTCTTGAATTGTCACCTCACCAACTCAGGCTATTTCCCTGAGTCAGGTCTTGCTAGACTAGATTGTATATCCTGCATTATGATCCTTCCCTCCAATTTCATCCTATAAATCATTTCTTTTTCTAGCTCCTAAGTCATATAATGTAGAGGATCTCGTGACCGCTAGAGGGGGTGAATAGCTCGTTCATCGCTTGTCGATGGAGGAATTCGATCGTCCTTGCTACAATTATATTAGTGTGCAGCAGAAATAGAAATAATATAATATAAACACACAAACACGATCACAACACAAAGATATAACGTGGTTCGAAACCGAATAGTTCTTACTCCATGGATCGAGCTCAAACGAGCTCTAGCGATGCGTACAATACCACTAATCAAATAAACTCTTTCTCGGAACAATCCGGAGGTGGAGAAACCTCGTACAAATAGTCTTACAATAGTAAGAAACAAATACAAGCAATTACAATGAAATACAACAAAAGAAATGCAAAGAAAACTTTACGATCGATCTTTTGGAAGCTTGTTTGTTGATCGCCTTGGACTAGCCTTGAAGACTCTGATTTTCACCAGCAAATTGCTCCAAATAGCCCAAGAAAATCATGCCATAAATCTCCTTCATGAGCTCCTTTTAAGGCTCTACTCGGGTTGGATTTTCGCCTGACAATTGACTGCCAACAATGTAGTTGTGAGGCAACGGCTTGATCTATGTTGGAAAAATTCCAACGGGTCTCTTGGCAGTCGACTGATGACTTCATCAGTCGACTGCTAGTGCCCGTAGCCGACTGCCCAGTCGGCTATGAAGCATTCTGTGCTCGCAGTCGAAAAATTCAGTCCATCAGTTGATTGATCTCCATATCAGTCGACTGCTCAGGCCATCAATCAACTGCCTAATGTTGGCAGTCGACTGCTAGGCCATCTTCCCGCAGTCAAACCCTAGTTGACTCCCATCAGTCAACTGACCATAGTCCCAGTCGACTGATATACCTCAAACATGAGGTTTTAACTCAAGTATGGTGCCCCCATACTTGCTAGACCACCCGTAGCCTAGACCTAAGCCTTCTAGCTATCTCCGTCAGCCTCATGTCTATCGGATCCCTC
This sequence comes from Wurfbainia villosa, assembly GCA_025175895.1. Classification (NCBI taxonomy): domain Eukaryota; kingdom Viridiplantae; phylum Streptophyta; class Magnoliopsida; order Zingiberales; family Zingiberaceae; genus Wurfbainia; species Wurfbainia villosa. The sequence goes on along the minus strand of CM046004.1, from coordinate 17,125,607 downwards.
CAAGTCATCCATGACTTGTTCATTCATACGCTAGCCTTCAGGTGCTTCCATCGGCTATTGTCATACTAATGGTGTCTACACCGCCAAGGCACATTGGACTTACGTTGCCAAGACTCCGCTTAGACTTTACGCCGTCAATCATTGGACTTATGCTGCCAAGACTCCACTCTTAGACTTTACGCCGCCAATATCAAACCCCTTGGACTTTACTTGCCAACCCATGTTGGACTTTCGAAATGCCAAGACTCAAGCTTGGACTTTCCCTTGCCAACCCATGTTGGACTTTCCATTCCAAGTACATAAGACTTGGATTTTCCAAAATATCAAGTGTCCCACTTGGACTTTCCATGCCAAGTACCCATGACTTGGACTTTACTATGACAATCACATTGTCATACGTTTTGTCGAACATCAAAACATCGCTCAAGTCAGACTCGAGTCCGGTCAATCGTGACCTGGGTCGATTACACAAACAATCTCCCCCTTTTTGATGTTTGACAAAACCATATACCTTTGAGTTAGAACACTAACTCAAATCTCTTTACTAATTATCCCAAATTGGTAATCCCATAACTTCTCTCCCTTTTTGACTAACATCAAAAAGGTTCTCCCCAAGGAGGTCAATGTCTCATATCCCAATGAGATCTTACAATCTCTCCCTTTATCCAAAAATATCTAGGATGTCTACAATCTTCCTAGTGATAAGTCTCATACCACTAAAGAGAGACACTCCTATAAACTCTCCCAATTTCCAAATTGGGTATTTGAGATGCCCAATTTTTTCCCTTCATGAGAAAAAATAACATCCATCATCCTATGATAGATACCTCCCCCTAAAGGCTTGCTCCCCCTTGACCATTGCACCAACAATGTCCTTGGGAAGTCCCTAAGCCAATAGGAACTTTAATCCATCAAAAATAAGGTTAAAAGTTTAATAGTGAACTTTCCCACATCTTAAATTTGATACATCACCCTAACAACTCTCCTAATCCATATCCAATGAATTTTCACCCTTTATAATGCTTCCCAAAGCATATCATAGAGTTAGGAGTAGTTAGGAAACCCTAACATAGCTGAAAATGGGCTAAACATACCTTATTTTCTCGAAATCAGCATTGGCAGTCAACTTTATCAAGAAGCGATCATGCCCTCATCATCAATGATCATTCTTTGCAAGAGCAATGATCGATATTTTCAAACTTCATAAATAATTTTTTGAAATACATAAGTAATTATACATATTTTTAAAAATCATGAAACTTCATATGTATAATACTTATTACCAATACAATGGGTGAAAAATGTTTGAAAAATATTTTACCCATAAAATAATGAAATTGACACAAAGTTCAAAAGTTGAAAAAAACTTCAATATTGAGCTCTTTTTGTATCATCTCATTTAATGGTGATTGCTATCAAATGATAGACTTCACCAAGGTTTTTCAAAATGATTTTGAAATATTTTTAAACTCTTTAATTCCATTTTCCTAGACATCTCACTTGTATCTAAATGTGTGAAACACATGCAAGTCAAGTTTTAGTGAGATGTGGGCTTTGTTCATTTAGGGTCTTATGCATTTTTCTAGGCAACATTATTTGATTCTCTTATGCATGAGACTTCAAATCATGCCTTAGTCCTTAAAACCATTTTATTTATGCATGAATGATGATTATGGTATGTGATAAAAGCATGTGTCATATTATCATGATGTCATGACATGTGATAATATAAAAACTAAACATACATGACATTTGAATAACCCTAAGTATTATCATGACATTTTATATGATAAAAATAAATATGATGTCATAACATGGCAAGACAAACAAAGCATGACAATTATAAAATACTAAGGTATAAGATACCTAAGTGTTAAGCCTAAATTGTCATTTCTAAGATTAAATCCATTTTTGCCTTAATGCCAACTATTCCCCTAGTGTGTCAAAAATTCAAAATGACATATCATGACTTCTAAGGCCTAATTGTGCCAATTCAATCATTTTTAACTTCTCAAAGCATATTGGCATATCCTAAAGTGTCAACTCACTATGGTTAGGTTAACTACCTATCCACTTATGGTTGACACACCCTAACCCATCTAGCGTGAATCGATTACTCTTCTAGGAACCCAATACCTATGGGAGCTTCTTGGGTTTACTAGGTATTCACTAGGGATAACTTCCCTAGATACCCTCCTAATGACCCTTCTAGGCTTGGTAGCCGTGGTCATCTTGGTCTTGCATACCCTTGTAACCTTCTTAATGGCTTCCCTAGGTTTCTTCGAAACCCTAGCCACTAGGCACATACCTTGGTTACCCTTAGGGATGACTTCCCTAGTAATCTTGGTCTTCCTAGACCTAGTTTGTGTTCCATAATCGAATGAAACATTATGGTAAGTCTCCTTAGGCTTAGGTTTGTGACCCAAACCTTTCTTGCCTTTGGATGACTCTTGTCTCTTAGGCCCTTGACTTTGACTATTTAACCCTTTAATTTGATTTTGCATAATCGTAAGGGTCTTTCTAGTTTCTCAAGCTTTGACCTCAAGGCTTGATTTTCTAGCTCTAATTATCCAATTTTTGATTTTTCATCTCTTCTTTGGACATTATTTTTCCTAGGCATATGCCTAGTCCATTTAGGGTTAAAACCTAGGTGGTCTTCAATTTCCCTAATAGATTCCCTAGGTAAGGTCTTTCTAAGGATATTAGTCCGAAATTTCTCCTTATTATTAAAATGGACACTTTTTGCACCTAGACAATAAAAACTATTTTTACTAACATGTTTTTCATGAGTAATAGCAAGATTACTAACATTATTTCAAGCATACTTTTGTCTATAACTTAAAGAAGGTGCATTAATAAATTTTACCTTAGGGTTAGCTTTCAAGACTCTCCCTACTTGTGATGCTCCCTCTTGAGTCTTCTTCCCTCCCCTTGGGCATTGACTCCTATAGTGCCCCTTTTGGTGACACTTGAAGCACACCACGTGCTCCTTGCTCTTGATGGTTGAGGCTCCGATCTCCTTGACCTTTGGCACCGGTGGAGCTTTCTTGACCCTTTTAGGACACTTACTCTTGTAGTGTCCTTGTTCCCTTCACTCAAAGCATATTATATGAATTTTATTATTAATACATATGTTTGAGTTACCTAGGTATGTGGTGGAAGCCTCTTGAGCTTATTCATCTTCTCAACCGGAGGTTGATGGTTTTTCTTGAGTCGACTCCGGTATTAAAGATGGTCTCTCCTCCCCCTCAATCCTAGAGGTGGAGGCCTCTTTCACTTCTTCCTCTTCCGATCCAGATCTGGATGTTGATTCTCTATCAACTTCCGAATTCTCACTTGCTTGTGAGGATGATGATGTCTCCTCCTCTTCCGAGTCTTCTTGGACCGGTTCGAGATTGTCGTAGAACTTGACCAACTTGTTCCACAACTCCTTAGCATCCCTATAACTTTCTAATCTAGATAAAATATCGTTAGGTATTAAATTTACTAACATTTTTGTTACCTTAACGGTTGTCTTGAATTTTTGTCGTTGCTCCTCGGTCCACCTCTTTATCTTGAGGATTTCTACATTCTCTCCTCTCGGAGCATCAAATTCTATAATCACAGCAAACCAATTTTCTATATTGGACAATAGAAAATATTCCATCCTACCTTTCCAATATGTGAAATCTTCGCGGTCGAAGGCAGGTGGAATTGCTATGTCATCGCCCCATCTCTCTTGAAGATCCATCTTCTTCCCTCTAGCGTGCTCCCTCGGATGTGAAGTCGATGAAGAGCGACCCGTTCTGATACCAATTGTAGAGGATCTCGTGACCGCTAGAGGGGGGTGAATAGCTCATTCGTCGCTTGTCGATGGAGGAATTCGATCGTGCTTGCTACAATTATATTAGTGTGCAGCGGAAATAAAAATAATACAATACAAACACACAAACACGATCACAACACAAAGATATAATGTGGTTCAGAACTGAATGATTCCTACTCCACGGATCGAGCTCAAACGAGCTCTGACGATGCGTACAACACCACTAATCAAATAAACTCCTTCTCAGAACAATCCGGAGGTGGAGAAACCTCGTACAAATAGTCTTACAACAGTAAGAAACAAATACAAGCAATTATAATGAAATACAACAAAAGAAATGTAAAGAAAACTTTACAATCGATCTTTTAGAAGCTTACTTGTTGATTGCCTTGGACTAGCCTTGAAGACCCTGATTTGCACCAGCAAATCGCTCCAAATCGCCCAAGAAAATCATGCCATAAATCTCCTTCATGAGCTTCTTTTAAGGCTCCACTCGGGCTAGATTTTTGCTTGGTAGTCGACTGCCAACACTGTAGTTGTGAGACAACAGCTTGATCGACGCTGAAAAAATTCCAATGGATCTCTTGGCAGTCGACTGATGACTTTAGTCGACTAATGACTTCATCAGTCGACTGCTAATGCCCGTAGCTAACTACCCAGTCGGCTACGAAGCGTTATGTGCTCGCGGCCGAAAAATCCAGTCCATTAGTCGACTGATCTCCATATCAGTCGACTGCTCATGCCATCAGTCGACTGCCCAATGCTGGCAGTTAATTGCTAGGCCATCTTCCCACAGTCAAACCCTAGTTGACTCCCATCAGTCGACTGACCATAGTCCTAGTCAACTGATACACCTTAAACATGAGGTTTTAACTCAAGTATGGTGCCCCCATACTTGCTAGACCACCTGTAGCCTAGACCTAAGCTTTCTAGCCACCTCCGTCAGCCTCGCGCCTATCGGATCCCTCCAAGTCATCCATGATTTGTTCATCCATACGCTAGCCTTCAGGTACTTCCATCGATTATTGTCATGCTAACAGTGTCTATACCACTAAGACACATTGGACTTACGCTGCCAAGACTCCGCTTGGACTTTACGCTGCCAACCATTATACTTATGCTGACAAGACTCCACCCTTGGACTTTACGCCACCAATATCAAACCCCTTGGACTTTACTTTCCAACCCATGTTGGACTTTCCAAATGTCAAGACTCAAGCTTAGACTTTCCCTTGCCAACCCATGTTGGACTTTTCATGTCAAGTACACAAGACTTGGACTTTCCCAAATGCCAAGTGTCCCACTTGGACTTTCCATGCCAAGTACCCATGACTTGGACTTTACCATGATAATCACATTGTCATACGTTTTATCGAACATCAAAACATTGCTCAAGTCAGACTCGAATCCAGTCAATTATGACCTGGGCCAATTGCACCAACATATAATAGCAGTATCATTAGTCACCTCCCCCCAAAATAGTCAGACAAAGCCTTGAGTTTGACTTTTTAGATTATGAATCCCCTTTAATCACCCTTCCTCGATCATAATTGAACCGCCTTCTCACCTCTTACTGATTTTATTTAACTTATTTGGCTAGGATCTTCCTTTCCATTACTTATCCTAAGCATATTACTCCTCTTGCTGGGCTGATGGACCCCGCTTTTCCATCTTAGGAGGAAGTTTAAAAACTAAAACCCTCAGAAACCTTGTTTCCACATGATGACTTCTTCTTCTTCTATTCCAACTCTTCCTCTCCCTCCCAATAGTTTTCGTCGGCGACTGTCCCACGCCCAAACCTTCGACACCTAAGAGTCTTCTTTCTTCCAACAACAACTTCCTTTCAACCACAAGTAAGTGTCACCCTGCCTTCCTTGCTATGGCTCCTTCTCCGACAAACCCTAGCTCGACCCCCTAGTATGAAGATACTTGCTCACACATAGACAATAACCATTACTTCCTCGATGTTAAAGACCTATTCATAGACCCTACGGTAAAATGTCTTTTTACTTCCTCCTCTTATCGGGCACATCTTCCCTCCCCCCTCCCCAACCATCACCGTTTCTTTTAGAATAACTAGAAAATGGCCTTCGACTACCCATACCCTCTATTTACTTTGACATGTTAGATTTTTATAAGCTACCTATTAACCAGTTAGCCCCCAATGCCTTCCGACTATTGGTAGGCATCGTCATAGTTTTCAAACATTTGGAACTCCCTTTATCTCCTCTAATGTTCCACTATCTTTTACTTTACTGTCGTCCAGATTGTCAATTCCTTACTAATAAGCCCTCTTCCCATAAAGATTAGAGGGAACTATATTTCTTTGCCCAACTCCCTACCCCACTCCCCTACTTCGATACTTGGAAGACTGTCCTTCCAGACTTATCTCCCTTTCAAGAGTGTCACCTTCAATGCCCTTTTGCTAAGGTTCACAAGGTGTTGAAAGAACACCACTATAACTCTGACCTCTTATTAGATGCTCACCTTATGAGGCACTACGAATTGTCCCCCTTCCACTTGGATAATCCAATTGTAATAGGTAGGATGCTACCAGAACTTTATAGATAATATCTGTTAATTCTTGCTATTGATGTCTATTATTCTGTATATATTGCATTGCAGATGATCCAATGCAGAGGGCTCGGGATAGCGCAGAGAAGACCATGGCCAACAAGCCCCAAGGAAACACACAAGGGGAAAATCCTTTGTTTCCCCCCTTCGCCTCCCAAGAAACTCCATTTACGTAAGGGGGGTCCTACCAACTTCGAAACTCCCCTTTCAACCTCATCTTCTCGATCTCCCAGTCCACCTCCTCTCCTGCTACGTCGATGCTGCCACCTTATTACTTCTGATCCCATTGAGGAGGACATTCGTTCTTCTGACAACTTCCCCTTGTTCCGAGAGAGAATTCTCCCACTTTACCTACCTCTTCAATTCCCCCTTCTTCCGACATGGAGATTGATCCTCCTGTGTCTTCTCCTCCTCTGATTGCACCCCCAGAACTATCTCATCCTACTTCCCCACTTCCTGATTCTACCTCTCTTGATCCTTCCTCACTCGGGGAAGAACCTCCTCTTCCTATGGGGGATATTCTTCTTCTTAGCCCTTCGACTACTACCCTTGGATCCTTGCTTAAAATTTGTACTCCCCAAGAAGTAAAACTCTTCAACCAATCGAGAGTACAGGGCCCCTTTGAACGAATGTGGAAAATTTTATCAGAGGTATCTTCCCTTAACCCTACTACACTTGAAATATTTTAGTATTTATATCTAAAATATTTCTTCCCCTTACACAGGTAACCACCAATTATAATGAAGCGACCCAGCATTTAGCCGACTATCAATCTACCATGGCAGCTCACCATAGTGCCTCCCAAGTTCAACTAAAAAAGATGACTCAGTAGTTAGCTGAAAGCAAACATCGAGAAGCTGCTTTAGCTACTCGTTGTGAAGAGTTGAAGATTCAACTAACGACAGTGGAGCATGATAAATAAGAAGCCCTCAAAACAATTGATTCCCTTCAGATTCAATTATTCCTTCAAATTGAGAAAATCTAGCATGTTAATGCCCTGACCCAAGAATTGTCAGAGTGTCAAGTTCAGCTCCGAGAAATACATGCCAAAAAATCTAAGTCCTCTACTGAATTGTTAAAGGCTTAGTCTATTATCAAAACTTTAGAGGCTTCTTGAGAATCAAGTCGAACACAACTGGAAGGTCTTTCCTCTAAGGTATCTACATTCTCCGAAGCTCTGACAGAGATAACTGAGCAAATACAGGCATTACAACTGGAACATGACCAAGCCATGACTTCCTTGTGCCAGTATACTATAGTTGTCGCCAAAGAGAGAGACGAGCTGAAGACTACTCTTGCTACTCAAATAGCTACTGAAGAAGCTCGATGGAAAGAGCGAGAGCAGGAGTTGTTAACAAAATTTGGCGACAAGGCAGTTGAGTTATTCATCTTAGCTTTTAAGGGAGCTAGCAAGCAGCATGCCACTCATGGATATCCCCCTACCCCCGGGTACAGATACCAACTTTCTGAGTGTGGAGGTCGCTATTGATGAGTATTCGGATGATGTCATCGATTTATGAAGCTTCCCTTCTATGTAATGAATGATTTTTTTAAGAACAGAAACAAGACATGTATGAAGTATTGAATTTTTTATAAAGTATTTAGCATTTCTTTCCTCACTTAAATTGCTGAATTATTACTATCTCCATAACTATATTTTAACTTCCGAGTGGATACCCTCTCTTTTTCTATGCCTAACTAACTCTAGCTAGAGACTTCCTTGGTGCCAATCGACTGACACTCTACCACCATAAGAGTGACTCTGATAAATTCGATAATGATATACCTTCAAGTCGTCCTGAGCCATTCCCCAAGTAAGTGAGATCCACTTCTTCTAGGACACCTTGCATCGAAGTCGAATCACGTTTGACAAGCACTTATCCCCTTTACCGAGAATAGGATTAGTCATCTCTTTGTCAACCTCTTAGCCATTCCCAACACCAACCCTTCAATTTCCCATATCGTCATTCCATATTTTTCCTCTTTTTCAAGAAAATGAATTAATGTTTCTTTCATTCTACAAATACCTCCTGTGAAATCTTCTTCTTTCATACTATGCCCTCCTTTCAACTTTGCCAATGGCCAACCCCTTTGAACTAGAAGGGATGGCTATTTCTCTAGAACCCCTCATGGAAGACCAACAACGCATAGCAGAGATAGAGAATATAACAAGAGATCTGAGAAACTACCTCTAAATATCCTCCACACAAGCTTACACCCTTCGCCATGAGCTTCTCATTTCTCAGTGGAGCTTAGCAAGACTTCAAGCAACACACCAAGCTCTCAACAATCGGTATATGCTAGCGGCCTCTCTCTGTGCCACTAATTCACCCCCAGCATCCCCACAGAAGAAAAGATCATCTATGAAGCACCTTAGTTTTTTCTCTTTTTTTTTTTTTTCATAATTGTAATGTTTGCTGAAACTCTAAATAAAGATATTGTGCAAGCCTTTCTATCTTATTCCAAAAGAATATGTTGCTTCATAAGGAAAATTTTACTCTTGACACCATTAAACAACATACCTCCCTTAATAAAAGGTACCTTCAGAATCCCTTCTTCGAGCCCCACATTCACTATGTATAATAGCATCCTCCATTTGTCAATGTATTTCTCAAAGTCCTTTCTTGCTCCAGCTCGGTGTCTTTATAGAATGGAATATCTTCCTCCGCTATTACAAAAAAAAATCAACTCTTCCAACCTATCACCACATAAAAATGAACAATTCAATTATTATCAAGCTTATATCCGACTCTTCCGATCCACCACCGTACGAGGATAAAGACTTGTATTATAGTCGAGTTAGAACTCGACTCTTCTGATCCACCACCACACGGGGATATAAGCTATAGTTAAAGCCTAGATGTAAAAATAGCGACGATCTGACTTAGGGCTTTACCTAATCAGATCGGATTTTTTTTTTTTACTTCCGTCATCTTCAACAATGCATCTACCTTGAACCCAACTCCTCTGATTCGTCACCACATGGGGAAAAGAGATTTGGTTAAAGCTGAGCTGTAAAAATAATGATGATCTGACCTAGGGCTTTACCCAGTCGGATCGGAATAAATTTTTTACTTTCGTCATCTTCAACAGTGTATCTACCTTGAACCCAACTCCTCCGATCCGCCATCGTACGGAGATAAAAACTTTGGCTAAAGTCAAGCTGTAAAAATAGTGATGATCTGATCTAGGGCTTCGCCTAGTCAGATCGGAATAAATTTTATACTTCCATCATCTTTCATAGTGTATTTACCTTAAACCCTACTCCTCCAATCTGCCACCACACGGGGATAAAAGTTTCGACTGAAGCCGAGCTATAAAAATAGTGATGATCTGACCTAGGGCTTTACCTAGTCAGATCAGAATGAATTTTTTACTTTCGTCATCTTCAACAATGCATCTATCTTGAACCCAACTCCTCCGATCCGCCACCACACGGAGATAAAAGCTTCGGTTGAAGCCGAGCTGTAAAATAGTGACGATCTGATCTAGAGCTTTGCCTAGTCATATCGGAATAAATTGTTTTACTTTCATAATCTCCAACAATGCATCTACCTTGAAGTCAACTCCTCCGATCCGCCATCGCACGAGGATAGAAGTTTCGGCTAAAACCAAGCTATAAAATAGTGACAATCTGACATAGGGCTTTGCCTAGTCAAATCGGAATGAATTTTTTACTTCCTTTATCTTCAATAGTACATCTACCTTGAACCCAACTCCTCCGATCCGCCATTGCACGGGGATAAAAGCTTCGGCTAAAGCCAAGTTGTAAAAATAGTGATGATATGACCTAGGGCTTTGCTTAGTCAAATCGGAATGAATTTTTTTACTTCCGTCATCTTCAACAGTGCATCTACCTTGAACTCAACTCCTCTGATTCGCCACCGCACGGGAATAAAAGCTTTAACTAAAGCCATGCTGTAAAAATAGTGATGATCTAACCTAGGGCTTTGCCTAGTCAGATCGAAATGAATTTTTTGTTGGGGATTGTATGATTGCTAGAGGGGTGAATAGCATCGTCATTCGTTCGACGGAATTCGATCGCATTGCTTGTCTACAATTATCGTTAGTTCAGCAGAATATAGAAATACAATATGAACACAAATACAAATACACAAGCACATGCAAAACACAAGGATATAACATGGTTCGGAACCTTAAGATTCCTACTTTACGGGTTGAGCTCAAACGAGCTCTGCAATGCAAAACACCACTAATAACCCCTCCTTCTCGGAAAACACTCTAGAGGTGGAGAAAACCTCTTACAATAGTTCTTACAATAATAAAAAAGAAATACAAGCAAATATAAGTGAAATACACAAAACAACGTAAAGAAAACTTTACAAATGTGAACTTGAATGCTTGCTTGTTGATTGCTTTAGACTGACTTTGAAGGACGGGAAAACACCAACTATTCCCTTTACAAATTGCTCAAAGAACCATGGCCAAAAACCTCCCCTTTGAGCTCCTTATAAAGCTGCAACTCGGGCTGATTGTTGATGAAATCAACCCAAGTCACAATTGACCAGATTCGAGTTTGACTCGAATAGTGGTTTGATGTTTCACATTGATGTTTGATAAAGGAGGTGACCGTTGTTTGACAATGGGTTGACTAGATGGTTGACTTGGGGTTGACCACGATGGAGAAGTTCAAGTGGGATACTTGGCAATGGAAAGTCCAAGTCTTGTGGTTGGAATGGAAAGTCCAAGCATGGGTCTTGGCAAGGGAAAGTCCAAGCTTGAGTCTTGGCAATTAGAAAGTCCAACATGGGTTGACATGGAAAGTCCAAGCATGGGTCTTGGCAAGGAAAAGTCTAAGCTTGAGTCTTGGCATTTGGAAAGTCCATCATGGGTTGGCAAGGGAAGTCCATGGGTTGATATTGCCGACGTAAAGTTCAAGCGAGAGTCTTGGCAGCATAAGTCCAATGGTTTGGCGGCGTAAAGTCCAAGCGGTAGTCTTGGTAGCGTAAGCTCAAATGTGCCTTGGCGGTGTAGACCAGCTTAGCATGACAATAGCCGATGGAAGTACGTGAAGGCTAGCGTATGGATGAACAAGTCATGGATAACTTGGAGGGATCTGATAGGCATGAGGTTGATGGAGGTGGCTAGAAAGCTTAGGTCTAGGCTAAGGATGGTCTAGCAAGTATGAGGGCATCATGCTTGAGGTAAACCTCATGGTTGAGGTGTAGCAGTCGACTGGGGATATGAACCAGTCGACTGGTCAAGTGTTTTGACACTTGACAGCCGAGGCAGTCGACTGATGGGTTGGTCGCAAGAGCAGAATGCTCGGGAGTCGACTGGTCAGTCAGCTACGGCTTTAGCAGTCGACTGATGGGTAATGGAAGCTGACTACTAGTGTATCCGTTGGAGTTTTGCCGACGTGGATTAAGTCATTGTGAGACAATGACTACAGAAGCAATCGACTGGGGACTTATGACAGTTGACTACTAGGCAAAAGTCAGCTTGAGTTGCAGCTTTAAAGGGAGCTCGAAAGGGAGGATTTAGTATCGATTTTTGGGTCATTTTTGGAGGGAAATTGCTACTGCATTTTGGACCTTCAAGACCAATCCAAAGTAAGCAACAAGCAAGCAATCCAAAGATCTTGTGTAAAGTGTTCTTTACTTATTTTTGTACATTGCTTAGGTTACATGTTGTAATTTCCTTGTATTACTGCTGTAATCATTGTAAGAGGTTTCTCTACCTCCGGTGTGTCACTGATAAGGAGTGTTATTGGTTTAGTGGTGGTGTTTGCATCGCTAGGTCTCATTTGGGCCCAACCCATGGAGTACAAACTCTAATATTCCGAACCATGTTATATCGCGTGTGTTTGTTCTCATGTATCTTGTTATTTGTATTTGTTATTATTATTCCGCTGTGCTAACAAGAGTGTAGATGATCAAGAGCAAATGAATTCCATCGAAGCAACGAGCACGCTATTCACCCCCCCTCTAGCGCTCACCGAAGATCTTGCAATTGGTATCAGAGCTAGGAGCTCTTCTACGGATTAACAACCGGAAGCAAAGCGCTAGAGGAAAGATGATGGAATTTGAAGAAAAATTGGGATGGGATATCAACACGCTGATTCCATATGCGCTCTATAGATAAGAATGCTTCAATCAATGGAAGGCAAGGATTGAAGACTTCAAGATGATGATGGATATCAAAGATTGGTCCACCTTAATGGAAGGATTTGAATATCCAAGAGGGCCAAAAGGAGGTTTCCTCAAGATGAAGAAATGGATCGAGGAACAACTCCAAAGATACGAGAAAAACAAGAAAGTAGTGAAATTTCTTATTGATTTGATTTCTAATGATATTTTGTGAAAGCTAGGGGATTACATGGATGCCAAGGAGCTATGAATCAAGTTGGCAAGATTCCATGAGGAGCCTCACTCGTCACATGAAGAAGGAGAGGAGTGCTCATCCTCCCAAGCTTAAGAAGAAGAAAGCACATCATCTTCATCCCAAGAGTTTGAGGATTCGGAGGTTGATAAGGAATCAACATCTGGATCAAAAGAGATGGAAGAATTGGAGAAAGCCTCTACCTCTAGGATTAAGAGGGAGGAAGTTAGATCATTGGTGTCGGAGCAAGAGCAAAAAGTAGCTTCAACCTCCGGAAGAAGTGAAGAATCAACTCCGGCATCGGCCACCATTGACCTAGGTAACTCAAGCATTCCAATTAAAAATAAAATTCATATTGTATGCTTTGAGGGTAGGGATCCTGGATACTACAAGAGCAAGTGTCCGAAACGGGTCAAGAAGACGACACAAGTCGTGCCAAAGGCCAAGGAACCCAGTCCCCCAACAATTAAAAACAAAGAGCACATCATTTGTTTCAAATGTCAACAAAGGGGGCATTATAGGAGTCAATGTCCTAGGGGGAAAAAGAAAGGGAAAGAATGAACATCATATGTAGGGGGAGTTTCTAAATCAAACCCTAAGGTAAAATTTAGTAATGCACCTTCGAGTTTTAGTTATAAAAAGCATACTTATAATAATCGCTATATTTCATGAAAATCATGCTAGGAATAACAAATATTATTACCTAGGTGCTAAGAGTCTTAATTTTAAAAATTAGGAAAAATGTGAGACTAATAAGCCTAGAAAAATCCTACCTAGGAAAACTATTAGGAAAGTAGAAGATCATTTAGGCATTAACCCTAAGAAGGGTAGGCATATGCCTAGAAAAAATGGTAATGCCCAAAGACCAAATGAAAAATCAAAGATTGGACAATTAGAGTTGGAGAATCAAGTCTTGAGGTCAAGACTTGAGAAACTAGAAAAGACCCTTAGAAAAATACAAAATCAAACGCAATGTTCAAATAGTCAAAGTCTAGGATCTAAGAGTCAAAGACTAGGGTCTAGGAGACAAGGCTCATCTATGGGCAAGAAATGTTTGGGTCACAAACCTAAGCCCAAGGAGATTTATCACAATGTTTCATTCGATTATGGAACATAACCTAGGTTTAGGGAAACCAAGGTTACTAGGAAAGTCATCCCTAAGAGTAACCAAGGTATGTACCTAATGACCAAGGTTTCCATGAAACCTAGGGAGGTCACTAAGAAGGTTACAAGGGGGGGTCACCCCAAGAGTTAACCTAGGCAAGACCACAATGACCAAGGCTTCTAAGCCTAGAAGGGTCATTAGGAGGGTATATAGGGAAGTTATCCCTAAGGAATACCTAGTAAATCCAAGAAGCTCCAATAGGTATTGGGTTCCTAGGAGCATGATCGATTCACACTAAATGGGTTAGGATGTGTCAACCTTGATTGGATGGGTAGTTAACTCAACCATAGCAAAGTTGACACTTTAGGACATTTCCAAGGTAGTGAGATACTTTGGAAATGTGGTTTGAATTTAATCCTAAAGGTTTTTAGGATGTGCTAATATATTTTGAGAACTATGAAAAATTGATCAAATTAGCATAAATTAGGCTAGAGGTCATAGTGTGTCATTTTGGATTTTTGGCACACTTGGCACACTTGGAGGATAAGTGGTAATATAACAAAAATGAATTTAATCCTAACAAATGACAACTAATATTAAAATTTAGGTATTCTTATGCCTTACTCTTTATTTGTCATGCTTTGATTGTCATTTACCATGTCATGATATCATGTTTAGTTTTATCATGTAAAATCATGATATCTTAGATTTATCTTTTATGTCATGTGTATTTAGATTTAATTATATGTCATAACATCATGATTATTGGCATATGTTTCATTTATGCTATTATTTATGTCATAATCATCATTCATGCATTAATAAAATTGAGTTAAGGACTATGACATGACTTGAAGTCCCATGTATACGGGAATCAAGTAGCGTTGCCTTAGAAAATGCATGAGGCCTTAGTTTAGGATGAACAAAACTCACATCTCATATCACATTGATATGTGTGTGTATTGATACAACCTAGACATATGTGAGATGCTAGGAAATGAGTTAAGTTCAAGGTGCATAGTTTTTGCATCTAGATGAACTTAAACTCATCTTATACCATGGATGAATCATGAGGAAAGCTTGTGTATAAGTCATGTGCATTAAGCCCATAGACCATGGTTTAATATAAGGTTTTAAAAATATTTTAAAATCATTTTGAAAAACCTTGGTGAAGCCTATCTTTTGATAGCAATCACCATTGATAGAATTGATACAAAGTAGGGTCAAAACTTTGAATTTTTTAATAGTTTTGAACTTTATGTCAATCTCATTATTTTATGGGTATTTTATTTTTCCAATACAATATTTTTCACCCATAATAATTGACTTAAGTATTATAATATGAATTTTCATGATTTTTCGTATTATGTATAATTACTTATAATTTTTCGAAATTCAATTTCTGAAGCTGTTTTCTGCAAACAACAGAAATTAGTCGACTGCCAAGTGTGACAGTCGATTGGAGTCAAGAGCAGTTGAGGCGACACCTCAACTGCAGCTGTTATCACTCGACTGGCCTTAGGGGCAATCGACTGATAGCTGAAAGAGTCGACTATTAGGTCTGATTTCGGATAAACAAAGGTTGTTTAACTTGATTTCAACTATGTTAGGCTATCCTAACTGCTCCTAACCCTAGGATATGCCTTGGAAAGAATTGGAAAGGGTGAAAATCCATTGGATATAGATTAGGAGAGTTGTTTGGGTGTGTATCAAGTTTAAGGTGTGTGAAAGTTCAAGGTTGAACTTTTAACCTTAATTTTGATGGTTTAGTGTTCCTATAAGCTTAGAGACTTTCCAAGGATATTGTTAGTACAATGGTCAAGGAGGAGCAAACCTTTAGGGAGAGGTTATCTATCATGGGATGATGAATGTATTCTTCCTCATAAGGGGGAGAATTTTGAGTTTTTATAGAAGTGAGGATTGCCTTTCTTTAGTGATATGAGACTTATCACTAGGAAAAGCGAAGGCATCCTAGATGTTTTTGGACCAAGGAGAAGATTGTAAGATCTCATTGGGATATGAGACATTGACACCCTTGAGAAGAGTACCTTTTTTATGTATGTCAAAAAGAGGGGGAATTGATGGAAAAATTTGGAATTCCCAATTTGGACAATCGGGAGGATTGGTTTGAGTTAGTATTCTAACTCAAAGGTATTGGTTTTTGTCAAACATAAAAAGGAGAAGATTGTTGGTGCAATCGGCCCCGGTCACGATTGACCACACTCGAGTAGTGGTTTGATGTTAGTGTTTTGATGTTTGACAAAGGAGTTGACCGTTGTTTGATAATGGATTGACTAGATGGTTGACTTGGGGTTGACCATGATGGAGAAGTCTAAGTGGGACACTTGGCAATGGAAAGTCCAAGTCTTGTAGTTGGCATGGAAAGTCCAAGCATGGGTCTTGACAAGGGAAAGTCTAAGCTTGAGTCTTGGCAATTGGAAAGTCCAACATGGGTTGACATGGAAAGTCCAAGCATGGGTCTTGGCAAGGAAAAGTCCAAGCTTGAGCCTTAACATTTGGAAAAGTCCAACATGAGTTGGCAAGGGAATTCCAAGGGTTGATATTGGCAGCGTAAAGTCCAAGCGGGATTCTTGGCAGCATAAATCCAATGGTTTGGCGGTGTAAAGTCCAAGCGGTAGTCTTGGCAGTGTAAGCCCAAATATGCCTTGGCGGTGTAGACTAGCTTAGCATGACAATAGCCAATGGAAGCTTCTGAAGGCTAGCGTATGAATGAACAAGTCATGGATGGCTTGGAGGGATCTGATAGGCGTGAGGTTGACGGAAGCGGCTAGAAGGCTTAGGTCTAAGCTAAGGGTGGTCTAGCAAGTATAAGGGCATCATGTTTAGGGTAAATCTCATGGTTGAGGTGTAGCAATCGACTGAGGATATGAACCAGTCGACTGGTCAAGTGTTTTGACATTTGACAGCCGAGTCAACATCGAGCAGTCGACTGAGATTATGATCAGTCGACTAACGATTGACTACGGTCGAGCTACCATCATAGATACAAGGAGCCTCGACTAGCGCCTCAACTGGTGTCCCAGTCAAAGCGGCGCCTTGACTGGCCTCGGCTACGACGGCCACAAATGCAATGCACCTTGATCGGTGCCTCGACTGCTTGTTCAGTCGACTGCCATTAAGGGCAGTCGACTGATGGGTTGGTCGCGAGAGCAGAATGCTCGATAGCTAACTAGTCAGTCGGCTACGACCTTGACAGCCGACTAATGGGTAATGGCATTCAACTTCCAGTGTATCCGTTGGAGTTTTGTCGACATGGATTAAGTCATTGTGAGACAATGGAAAAAATCAGCCTGAGTTGTAGCTTTAAAGGGAGCTCGAAAGGGAGGATTTAGTAGCATTTTTTGGGGCATTTTTAGAGGAGAATTGCTGCTGCATTCCATACCTTCAAGACCAATCCAAAGCAAGCAACAAGCAAGCAATCCAAAGATCTCATGCAAAGTGTTTTTTACTTATTTTTGTACATTGCTTAGGTTACTTGTTGTAATTTCCTTGTATTACTATTGTAATCATTGTAAGAGGTTTCTCCACCTCCGATGTATCACCGATAAGAAGTGTTATTGGTTTAGTGGTGGTGTTTACATCGCTAGGGCTCATTCGGACCTAACCCGTGGAGTAGGAACCCTCAAGTTCCGAATCACATAATATCGTGTGTTTGTGCTTGTATATCTTATTATTTGTATTTGTTATTATTATTCTGCTATGCTAACAAGAGTGTAGATGATCAAGCACAAACGAATTCCATCGAAGCAACGAACATGCTATTCATCCCTCCTCTAGCTCTCACCGAAGATCCTACACTGATTTCTGCCTAGCAATTGACTACTCCGATAGTCATTATCTCACAACGACTTAATCCACGTCGATATTCCAGCCAACGAATACACTGGCATTCAACTGCCATTACCAGTAGTCGACTACCAAGCTCGTAGTTGATTGCTCTATCGTCTACCAAGCTTCCTGTGCTCGTGACCACAACCAGCAATCGACTACCCTCCATGGCAGTTGACTGCTCAAGGGCATTCGAGGCACCACCTGGATGGGACTCCAGTCGAGGCGCTAGTCAAGGTACCTTACGTCTGTGGCTGCAACTCGGTCATAGTCAAGTCCAGTCGAGGCACTACCTCAACTGGGACTCCAGTCGAGGTGCCAGTCGAGTCGCCTTGCATCTGTGGCCATAACTCGGTCGTAGTCAATTGCCAGTCGATTCCCATCAGTCAATTGGTCATAATCTCAGTCGACTGCTTATTGTCGACTCAGCTACCAAGTATCAAAATACTTGACCAGTCGACTGGTCCATGGCCCCAATCGACTAATAGACCTCAACCATGAGGTTTAATCCAAGTATGATGCCCTCATACTTGCTAGACCACCCTTAGCCTAGACCTAAGTCTTCTAACTACCTCCATCAGTCTCATGCCTATTGGATCCCTCCAAGTCATCCATGACTTATTCATCTATACATTAGCCTTTAGGTGCTTCCATCGGCTATTATCATGCTAACCGGGTCTATACCGCCAAGGCACATTGGGCTTACGCTACCAAGACCCACGCTTGAACTTTACATCGCAAATCATTGGATTATACTGCCAAGACTATCGCTTGGACTTTACGCTGCCAATATCAACCTTTGGACTTCCCAATTGCCAAGTACTTATGGCTTGGACTTTCATCGTCAAGACTGCACACTTGGACTTATGTGACCAAGACTACACCCTTAGACTTTCCATGTCAACTCCATATTGGACTTTCCAAATACCAAGACCCATGCTTGGACTTTCCATTGCCAAGTACCCAAGACTTGGACTTCTTCATCATATGGTCAACCCCATGTCAACCATATAGTCAACTCATTGTCAAACAATGGTCAACTCATCGTCAAATATCAAAACACTACTTGAGTTAAACTCGAGTCTGGTCAATCGTGACCTGGGCCGATTGCACCCACATTTTTTACTTCCATCATCTTCAATTGTGTATCTACCTTGAACCCAACTCCTCCGATCCGTCATCGCAAGGGGATAAAAGCTTCGGCTAAAGACAAGCTATAAAAATAGTGATGATCTAACCTAGGGCTTCGCCTAGTCAGATCGAAATGAATTTTTTACTTACTTTCATCATCTTCAACAGTGCATCTACTTGAACCTAACTCCTCCGATCCACCACTGCATGGGGATAAAAGATTCAGCTAAAGTCAAGCTATAAAATAGTGACGATCTGACTTAGGGCTTCGCCTAGTCATATCAGAATGAATTTTGTAATTCGGTCATCTTCCATAGTGTATTTACCTTAAACCATACTCCTCCGATCCACCACCACACCGATGTTGGTGCAATCAGCCTAGGTCATGATTGACCAGACTCGAGTTTGACTCGAGTGATATTTTGATGTTTGATAAAACATATGATAATGAAATTGTCATGGGAAGTCCAAGTCTTGTGTACTTGTCATTGAAAGTCCAAGTGTGTAGCCTTGGTCATGTAAGTCCAAGTGTATAACCTTGGCGGTGAAAGTCCATGCATGGGGCTTAGCAATTGGAAAGTCCAACATGGAGTTGACATGGAAAGTCCAAGTGTGTAGCTTTGGACACGTAAGTTCAAGTGTGTAGCCTTGGTGGTGAAAGTCCAAGCATGGGGCTCGACAAATGGAAAGTTCAACATGGAGTTGGCATGGGAAGTCCAAGTGTGTAGCCTTAGCATGGAAAGTTCAACATGGAGTTAGCAAGGGAAAGTCCGACATTGAGTCAGTATGGGAAGTCCAAGTGTGTAGCCTTGGCATGGAAAGTCCAACATGGAGTTGGCATGGAAAGTCCAAGTGTGTAGCCTTGGCCACGTAAGTTCAAGTGTGTAGCCTTAACGGTGAAAGTCCAAGCATGGGGCTTGGCAAATGGAAAGTCCAATATGGAGTTGGCAAGGGAAAGTCCAACATGGAGTTGGCATGGAAAGTCCAAGTGTGTAGCCTTGGCGATGTAGACTCATTTAGCATGACAATAGCCAATGAAAGCACCTGGAGACTAGTGTATGGATGAACAAGTCATAGATGACTTGGAGGGATCCAATGGCACGAGGCTAGTGGAGGTGGCTAGAAGGCTTAGGTTTAGGCTAAGGGTGATCTAGTAAGTATGAGGGTATCATACTTGTATTAAATCTCATGTTTGAGGTTTATCAGTCGACTGAGATTATGATCAATCGAATGAGTAGTGTGGCATTCGGTCATTGCCCGGTGATTAGACAATCGACTGGACTAGAAGTCGACTGATGGATGATGTCATAGAAGCGAGGTAGGCTCAACCAGCGGCTCGACTGCCTATGCATCAGTCGACTGATAAGGTTTTACAGTGGACCGATGGGCTATCCGTTGGAACTTTTCCAATGTGGATCGAGTCATTGTGAGACAACGGCTACAGGAGTAGTCAACTGATGGGTATGAGCAATCGACTTTTGAGCGCAAAATCAGCTCGATATAGGTTATAAAAGGAGCTCGAGTTGGAAGATTTTGCAGAGATTTTTCGGGAGATTTTGAAGGAGAATTGCTGCTGCATTCTAGACCTTCAAGAGAAAACCAAAGCAAGCAACAAGCAAGCAATCCAAAATTGTTAGTGTAAAGTTTTCTTTATTGTATTTGTGTATTGCTTAGTTTACTTGTTATATTTCATTGTATTACTTTTGTAATCGTTTGTATGAGATTTCTCCACCTTCGGATTGTTCCGAGAAGGAGTTGTATTAGTGGTGTGTGCATCACTAGAGCTCATTGAGCTCGCCCCATGGAGTAGGAACCCTAAGGTTTCGAACCACGTTATATTGTTGTCTTGTGCCTATGTATTTGTCTTCATATTCATATTTGTATCTTGTATTTCCGCTGCGCTAACTAAATTGTAGAGACGAATGAATGAATTCCAACGAACAACATACATGGGCTATTCATCCCCCCTTCTAGCTGGGCCATCGATCCCCAACAACAGGGATAAAAGCTTCGGCTGAAGCCAAGCTATAAAAATATTAATAATCTTACCTAGGGCTTCGCCTTCTCAAATTGGAATAATTTTATACTCCTATCATCTTCCATAGTGTATTTACTTTAAACCCTACTCCTTGGATCCGTAACTGCATGAGGATAAAAGGTTCAGCTATTGCCGAGCTACAAAAATAGTGATGATCTGATCTAAGGCCTTGCCTTCTCAGATCGGAATAATTTTGTACTTTCGTCATCTTCCATAGTGTATTTATCTTAAACTTTACTCCTCCGATCTGCCACCGTACGGGGATAAAAGCTTCGGCTATCACCGAGCTACAACAATAGTGACGATATAATCTAAGGTCTTGCCTTCTCAGATCGGAATAATTTTGTACTTCCATCCTCTTCCATAGTGTATTTACTTTAAACCCTACTCCTCCGATCCACCACTGCACGGGGATAAAAACTTCAACTATTGTCGAGCTGCAAAAATAGTGACGTTCTAATCTAAGACCTTGCCTTCTCAAATCGGAATAATTTTGTACTTCCGTCATCTTCCATAGTGTATTTATCTTAAACCCTACTCCTTTGATCTGCAATCGCACGGGGATAAAAGCTTCGGTTATCACCGAGCTGCAAAAATAGTGACGATCTGATCTAAGGCCTTGCCTTCTCAAATCGAAATAATTTTGTACTTCCATCATCTTCCATAGTGTATTTACCTTAAACCCTACTCCTCCAGTCCGCCATCGCATGGAGATAAAAGCTTCGGCTATCGCCAAGATAAAAAAATAGTGATGACCTGATCTAAGGCCTTGCCTTCTCAGATCGAAATAATTTTGTACTTCCATCATCTTCCATAGTGTATTTACCTTAAACCCTACTCCTTTGATCCGCAACTGCACGAGGATAAGAGCTTAGGCTATCGTCGAGTTGTAAAAATAGTGATGATCTATTTTAAGGCATTGCCTTCTCAGATTGGAATAGTTTTGTACTTTCATCATCTTCCATAGTGTATTTATCTTAAACCCTACTCCTCTGATCCGCCACTGCACGGGGATAAAAGCTTCGGCTATTGCCGAGCTGTAAGAATAAACGAAGGCTCAACCAAGTAATAAATCACACCTAAACCTTCTTTAGGGCCCATATCTTTGACCACATGCCCAATTACCTTAACAAAAATACACTACCCCCCTTTAAATTTGACTCCTGCTGATGTGCACGGACGCGACCTCAAATCTCACGACGAATACCGTCGAGGACTCAAAGTGTGCGCTCGCATTCAATGCCCGCAAGTGCATAGATGTCGTCAAGTAATAAAGATTATCGGTCCCACAGGGACTGGGATTCGAATACCAATGTACTCAGTGGTGGTAATTATTCGGACGTGATCTCTAAGAGATTTCAGTTGGTGAGGGATATCGGTGGACTCTACTCTGTACGGTGTCACACGGAGGAGGAAAGGAGTGTGTCGAGGTCTTCAAAGGTGATTCTAGGACTTCGGTTTTGTTGGTGCAATCGGCCCAGGTCACGATTGACCAGGACTCGAGTTTGACTCGAGTGATGTTTTGATGTTTGACAAAGTAGTTTGACAAAGTGTTTGACATTGATGTTTGACATTGATGTCGGTTAATATGTTTTGGAGAGATTGTTTATACAATCAACCCAGGTTATAATTGACCAGACTCGAGTTTAACTCGAGGGAGACTTTGATGGTTGACTAGGGTTGACCATGTGTTTATGGGAAAGTCCAAGTCATGGGTACTTGGCATGGAAAGTCCAAGTGGGACACTTGACATTTGGGAAAGTCCAAGTCTTGAGTACTTGGCATGGGAAGTCCAAGCATGGGTCTTGGCAAATGAGAAGTCCAAGAATGGGTCTTGGCAAATGGAAAGTCCAAGCATGGGTCTTGGCATGGAAAGTCCAACATGGGTTGACAAGGAAAGTCCAAGCATGGTCTTGGCATGGAAAGTCCAACATGGGTTGGCATGGGAAGTCCAAGCATGGGTCTTGGCAAATGAGAAGTCCAAGAATGGGTCTTGGCAAATGGAAAGTCCAAGCATGGGTCTTGGCATGGAAAGTCCAACATGGGTTGACAAGGAAAGTCCAAGCATGGTCTTGGCATGGAAAGTCCAACATGGGTTGGCAAGGGAAAGTCCAAGCTTGAGTCTTGGCATTTAAGAAGTCCAAGGGTTTGATATTGGCAGCGTAAAGTCCAAGCGGGAGTCTTGGCAGCATAAGTCCAATGGTTGGCGGCGTAAAGTCCAAGCGGAGTCTTGGCGGCGTAAGTCCAATGTGTCTTGGCGGTGTAGACACCGTTAGCATGACATAGCCGAGGGAAGCACCTGGAGGCTAGCGCGATGGATGAACAAGTCATGGATGACTTGGAGGGATCCGAGAGGCGTGAGGCTGATGGAGGTGGCTAGAAGGCTTAGGTCTAGGCTAAGGGTGGTCTAGCAAGTATGGGGGCACCATATTTGGGTTAAAACCTCATTCTTGAGGTTGGCAGTCGTGCCCAGCATTATGGCGGTTCATTGCCGTCGGAGTCGACTTATTTGCCGCGAAATTTGAAAATGCTATGGCGATTGCCCGGTCAGTGTCGAGCGAGAACGCTCCGTAGCCGTCCGGGTAGTCGACTACGGCGTTAGCGATCGGACGCCAATGTTGGCGATCGATCGCCAAGAGATCCGTTGGAGTTTTCGGCGTGGATCGATCCGTTGTCTCCGACGATGGCATCGATCGGGTGACTTATGGCAGTCGACTGATAGGAGGAAATCCAGCCCGACGCAGGTTATAAAGGCAGCTCGAAATGAGGGTTTGAGAAGCGATTTTCTTGGACGTTTTTGAGGCGATTTGCTGCTGCAAATCAGGGTCTTCAACCACGATTCAAGCGATCAACAAGCAAGCGATCTAAAGAGTTTTTGTAAAGTGTTCTTTACTTCTCTTATTGTATTTCCTATTATATTTGCTTGTTGTATTTAGATTATTGTTGTAATCTTATTGTAAGAGGTTTCTCCACCTCCGACTTGTGTCGAGAAGGAGTTATTTGATAGTGGTGTGTGTTTGGCATCGCTAGGGCTCGTTTGAGCCCGATCCGTGGAGTAGGAACCGTTACGGTTCCGAACCACGTTATATCATCGTGTTCGTGTGTGATTGTATTTTGTGTATTGCTTTTATTATTATTATTCCGCTGTGCTAACACGAATTGTAGACAAGCACGCGAACGATTTCCATCTACCTACGGTCATCTACGCTATTCACCCCCCCTCTAGCGGCGTCAAATCTCCAACAAGTGGTATCAGAGCCCAGGGCTCTTCTACGGACTAACCGCCGGGAGCTAGGACAAAGAAGGCTAGAGGGTAAAGATGGAAATCCAAGGACAATTGGGATGGGATATCAACACCCCAATTCCGTATGCCTTCTATGGACGAGAAGGTTTCAATTCTTGGAAGGCGAGAATTGAAGATTTTTTTATGATGAGAGACCTTGAGGAGTGGTCCGCATTGATGGAAGGATTTGAATATCCTAAGGGACCAAAGGGAGGGTTTCTCAAGAAGAAGAAATGGAGTGAGGAGCAACTCCAACAATTCGATAAAAACAAGAAGGTAATCAAATTCATTTTTGATTTAATTCCTAATGACCTCTTGTGTAGCCTAGGTGACTATGTGGATGCTAAGGAGCTATGGAGCAATTTGGCCAAGCTCCATGAAAGCCTATCATCGGTCCAAGAAGAAGGACCATCACCCTCTCAAGATCAAGAAGAAACATCTAAAGAGCTTGAGGATTCGAAAGTTGATAGGGAATCAACATCCGGATCGGAGAAGGAAGTAGAATCGGAAGTTGATAGGGAGTCAATTTCCGGGTTGGTGGAGGAAGTGGAAGAAATATCCACTTCTAGGATTGAGGAGGAGATTAGAGTTTCCTCAATATCGGAGCATCAAGAAGAAGCTTCCACATCCGGTCAAGATGAAGAAGTTTCAATTCCAACACCTTCCACCACCACAAATACCCTAGGTAACTCAAACACTCAAGGTTCAAATAAAATTCATATAATGTGTTTTGAGTGTAGAGAGCAAGGGCACTACAAGAGTAAGTGTCCTAAACGGGTTAGGAAAGCTCCACCGACACCAAAGATCAAGGACGCCGTTTCCCCAACAACTAAAAGCAAGGAGCAAGTCATTTGCTTCAAGTGCCGACAACCGGGACACTACCGGAGTCAATGCAAGAAAGGGGAGAAAAAGGTTCAAAATGGAGCATCACATGTAGGGGGAGCTAAGGCTAACCCTAAGATATATTTTCATAATGCTCTTTCTCTTAATCATAAGCAAAAGCATGCTAGGAATTTTAATTCTCTTGCAATTTATGAAAAGCATGCCAATAGAAATAAATATTTTTGCTTAGGAGCTAAAAGTGTCCATTTAGATAATAGAGAGGAATTTGGGACTAATGTCCCTAAAAACAACTTATCTAAGGACAAACCTAGGTCAAATAACTCTAGAAAAATTTTACCTAGGGAAGCCATTAGAAAGGTGCAAGAGCACCTAGGTATTAACCCTAAATGGACTAGGCATATGCCTAAGAAGTCCCATGCCCATGGTCTAAATCAAAATTCTAAAATTGGGCAATTAGAATTAGAGAACCAAGCCTTGAGGTCAAGGCTTGAAAAACTTGAAAAGACCCTTAGGAATATACAAAACCAATTTAAAGGGTCAAATAGTCAAAGTCAAAGGTCCAAAGGTCAAAGTCAACACCAAGGACCTAAGAGTCAAAAGTCAACCAAAGGCAAGCAAGGTTTGGGTCACAAACCTAAGCCTAAGGTGGCTTATCATAGTGTTCCATTTGATTATGGAACACAAACTAGGTCTAGGAAGACCAAGGTCAATAAGAAAGTCATCCCTAGAGTTGACCAAAGGGTGTGCCTGGTGGCTAGGGTCTCTAGGAAACCTAGGGTGGCCACTAAGAAGGTTGCAAGGGGAGTTACCCCTAGAGTCAACCTAGGTGAGACCCAAATGACCAAGGCTAATAAGCCTAGGAGGGTCATTATGAAGGTATCTAGGGAGGTTATCCCTAGGGAATACCTAATTAATCCTAGGAGCTCAAATCGGTTTTGGGTTCCTAAGAGCGTGACTGATTCACGCTAGATGGGTTTAGGGTGTGTCAACCTTGATTGGATGGGTAGTTAACTCAACCATGGTAAAGGTGGCACTTTAGGATATTTTCAAGGTTATGGTCACCTTGGAAATACATTTGAGCTATAATCCTAAAAGTTTTTAGGATGTGCCAATATTACTTGAGAAGTTTGATAAAATGATCAAAATTGGCACAATCTAGGTTTAGAGGTTAGTGTGTCATTTTGGGTTTTTGACACACTAGGGAGATTAGATTAATATGGCAAAATATGATTAATTCCAACAAATGGCAGTTAATATTAAAATTTAGGTATTATTATACCTATATATTTTATATGTCATGCTTTGATTGTCATATGCCATGTCATGACATCATGCCTAGTTCTATGATTTTATATGTCATGATTCATGGTTAGGATTAAGGTTTCAAATGTCATGTGTTTTTAGATTTCATTTTATGCCATGACATCATGATCATTGGTCATGTTTTGATAATGCTATTATTTATGCCATAATCATACATTCATGCATTAACTTGATTAAAATTGATTTAAGGACTATGGCATGACTTGAAGTCCCATTTAATAAGGGAATCAAGTAGGGTTGCCTTAGAGAATGCATGAAACCCTAGATTAGGGAGAACAAAACCCACATCTCACATCCAATTGACATGTATGTGTATTTATACACCCTAGATACATGTGAGATGCTAGGATATGAGTTGAGTTCAAGGTGCATAGTTTTTGCATCTAGATGAACCAAAACTCATCTAATTTTATTAGTGGATCATTGGGAGAGCATGTGTACAAGTCATGTACATAGAGCCCAAGGAATATGATCCAAAATAAGGTTTTGAAAACATTTTAAAATCATTTTGAAAAACCTTGGTGAAGTCTATCTTTTGATAGCAATCACCATTGATGAAGTTGATACAAAATAGGGCCAACACATTGAAAATTTCAATGGTTTTGAGTTTTGTATCAAATTCACTATTTTATGGGTAAAATAATTTTAAAATATTTTTCACCCATTGTTTTGGTCATAAGTATTATACGTATCAAATTTCGTGATTTTTCGATATACATATAATTAGTTATGATTTTCTGAAATTGGATTCTGATAGCTGAATTTCGGAAAATTTAGCTACCAGTCGACTGCCATTGGTGGCAGTCGACTGATGTATGTGGCAATCGATTGATTACTGTCAGGAGTCGACTGCTAGGTCTGATTTCGGGTTAACAAGGTTTGTTTAGCCCATTTTCAGCCATGGTAAAGGTCCCCAACCACCCCTAACCCTAGGATATGCTTTGGGAAGCATTATGAAGGGTGAAAATTCATTGGATATGGATTTGGAGAGGTGTTAGGTCAAAGTATCAATTTGAGGTGGTGAAAAGTTCAATGTTGAATTTCCAACCTTAATTTTGATGTTTTAGAGTTCCTATTGGCTTAGGGACTCCCCAAGGACAATGTTGGTGCAATGGTCAAGGGGGAGCATGCCTTTAGGGGGAGGAATTCATCTTGGGATGATGGATGTGTTTTTCTCCTTGAAAAAGAGAAGTTTTTGGGAGAGTATCATCAATTGAGAAAATTGATGGGTTTTTGATACCCAATTTGGAAATTGGGAGAGAGTAATAGGATTGCCTCTCTTGAGTGATATGTGACTTATCACTAGGAAGATGGAAGACATCCTAGGTATTTTTGGATCAAGGGGGAGATTGTAAGATCTCATTGGGACATGAGACATTGACCTCCTTGGAGAGAAAACCTTTTTGATGTTAGTCAAAAAGGGGGAGAATGTTTGGGGGAGAACATTTGATTTACATTTTCACTTGAATGTTTGGGGGAGAACATTTGATAAGTGTTTACAAATTTGGGATAATTGGTAAGGGATTTGAGTTAGTGTTCTAACTCATGATTTGATTGGTTTTTGTCAAACATCAAAAAGGGGGAGATTGTTGGTGCAATCGGCCCAGGTCACGATTGACCAGGACTCGAGTTTGACTCGAGTGATGTTTTGATGTTTGACAAAGTAGTTTGACAAAGTGTTTGACATTGATGTCGGTTAATATGTTTTGGAGAGATTGTTTATACAATCGACCCAGGTTATAATTGACCAGACTCGAGTTTGACTCGAGGGAGACTTTGATGGTTGACTAGGGTTGACCATGTGTTTATGGGAAAGTCCAAGTCATGGGTACTTGGCATGGAAAGTCCAAGTGGGACACTTGACATTTGGGAAAGTCCAAGTCTTGAGTACTTGGCATGGGAAGTCCAAGCATGGGTCTTGGCAAATGAGAAGTCCAAGAATGGGTCTTGGCAAATGGAAAGTCCAAGCATGAGTCTTGGCATGGAAAGTCCAACATGGGTTGGCAAGGAAAGTCCAAGCATGGTCTTGGCATGGAAAGTCCAACATGGGTTGGCAAGGGAAAGTCCAAGCTTGAGTCTTGGCATTTGAGAAGTCCAAGGGTTTGATATTGGCAGCGTAAAGTCCAAGCGGGAGTCTTGGCAGCATAAGTCCAATGGTTGGCGGCGTAAAGTCCAAGCGGAGTCTTGGCAGCGTAAGTCCAATGTGTCTTGGCGGTGTAGACACTGTTAGCATGACATAGCCGAGGGAAGCACCTGGAGGCTAGCGCGATGGATGAACAAGTCATGGATTACTTGGAGGGATCCGAGAGGCGTGAGGCTGATGGAGGTGGCTAGAAGGCTTAGGTCTAGACTAAGGGTGATCTAGCAAGTATGGGGGCACCATATTTGGGTTAAAACCTCATTCTTGAGGTTGGCAGTCGACTGGCATTATGGCCGGTTCGACTGCCGTGAGTCGACTTGAGTTGCCGCGGCGAGGTGAAAATGCTCTGGCGGATTGCGAGGGATGGCGATCGACTTCGGTCAGTGTCGAGCCGCAGCCTCCGTGGCCGTGGGTAGTCGACTACGGGCGTTGGCAGTCGACTGCCAATGTTGGCAGTCGACTGCCAAGAGATCCGTTGGAGTTTTTCCAGCGTGGATTGATCCATTGTCTCACGACAAGATGGCATCGATCAGTGACTTATGGTCGGTGATAGGCGGAAATCCAGCCCGACGCAGGTTATAAAGGCAGCTCGGAATGAGGGTTTGAGAAGCGATTTTCTTGGACGTTTTTGAGGCGATTTGCTGCTGCAAATCAGGGTCTTCAACCACGATTCAAGCGATCAACAAGCAAGCGATCTAAAGAGTTTTTGTAAAGTGTTCTTTACTTCTCTTGTTGTATTTCCTATTATATTTGCTTGTTGTATTTAGATTATTGTTGTAATCTTATTGTAAGAGGTTTCTCCACCTCCGACTTGTGTCGAGAAGGAGTTATTTGATAGTGGTGTGTGTTTGGCATCGCTAGGGCTCGTTTGAGCCCGATCCGTGGAGTAGGAACCGTTACGGTTCCGAACCACGTTATATCATCGTGTTCGTGTGTGATTGTATTTTGTGTATTGCTTTTATTATTATTATTCCTCTGCGCTAACATGAATTGTAGACAAGCACGCGAACGATTTCCATCTACCTACGGTCATCTACGCTATTCACCCCCCCTCTAGCGGCGTCAAATCTCCAACAGGTTTCGCTTGTGTATCAGAGAACAATGTTGTCAATTGACGTTGTCTAGATGTTTACCTATGGTTTTGTGGAAGGGACATCATAAACTCTCCCGCAGAGCCGCCGCATCTACTGGGAGTTATCTCCGCCTAAAAGGACGGGATAGACAGTACGAGGATGTCAAATCAATCCCTACGGTGGACCGTTTTCGATTTCACCGCACCCTTCTCCCCGCAGTTATAGGAGATCAGGTTTACCCCTAGGTTCCTTAATCAAATCCCCTAAATTTTAGATTGCGAGGGTTGTCACCCCTCGTATCGCCTAAGCACAGCGGAAAGAAAGTCAAACACGCATAGATATAGTAAAGAGCAACTACCAATTGTCAAATCAAACTCATGGGCAGAATTTAACATGAACCAACATTGTTTATGTACACAAGCTACTCCCTAATCCTAGAATCGAAAGTACTACTCCATGTATACGAAGGAAGAATCACAAAGCATGTCTAAGTTTGAATACATAAGGAATAAAACGCAGAAATAAAGATATACAATGCTTCCGTGATCTTCTCTCTGGCGTTGAATTGCAAGGTGTGGACCTCCGGCGGCATTCCTCCTTCCCGTTGCAAGTTACCGAAGCTTTTTAGGGCTTCAGCATGCCGTCCTAGCCATCATGCCTCCTCCCTAGGGTTTGGGCAGAGCCATCCTTATATAGACATCGCCTCAGACCGCTGTAAAATCCGAAAAAAACCCTAGTCGCACAAATCTGTCGGGTCGCCACACGGTCGTGTGTTTCCACATGGCCAGGCCGTGTGCGGCCCTAGGGTGCTGATCTCACCCATTGGACATGGCCGTGTGAATCTACACGCCCTGGCCGTGTCTCACTCTGCGTCTAGCTGCGAAATGTCCATCTTTTGCTCTGAAAATGCGTCTTTTTCACCCAAAAAGCTAACCTGCACATAAAAGTACAACGAGCAGACCTACGAACCAGAAAATAGGAAATGCGTGCAAAAATAGAGTAATACATGCATGAAACTAACACAAAATGTAATGAGATGTGAGCGAAAACTACTCCTAAAACCCTATATATTTTGTTCACATCACTTCCCCCAGACTTAAATCTTTGCTTCTCCTCAAGCAAACCTCAATGTCATGAAATTTTAAAAAGATATCATTGTTAGGGCAATCTCTTGCCGTAATATGGTTTTGATGGTGTGACAAAGGGTTTAAGTTAGTTTGATATGTTGATTTGATATGTGCGTTGAAGTCGTGCAGGACTTAGTAATTCGCACATAGAGCCGTGGCGAGTTTCACATCTCATGACTCGTGCCTTGAGTCGGTGAAGGATAGCTTTACGGAAGCCGTGCGCTTGGAGCATCCGAGGGACCGCCGGACGAGAAGCTTGGAGTGAAGCCGGAGGAAGTAGACTTCGAGGCAAGAGACGCGAAGGAGCATTGCAGAGCCGTCTTTGATCTTAGGGATGTGGGAAGAAGCGAAGAGAACTTCGAAGGCGAGGGACTCCGAGAGATGAGAGTGAGCGATTGTAACCCGGGGAAGGGTAGCTCTTAGGTGAAACTTGGCCATTTGGCCAAGTGTCGGATGAGTTTTCCCGACACCAGTCCTTGACCATTGCACCAACAATGTCCTTGGGAAGTCCCTAAGCCAATAGGAACTTTAAATCATCAAAATTAAGGTTAGAAATTCAACATTGAACTTTCCAACACCTTAAAATTGATACAAACCCCAAATACTTCTCTTAATCCATATCCAATGGATTTACACCCTTTATAATGCTTTCCAAAGCATATCCTAGGGTTAGGAGTGATTAGGGACCATAACCGTAGCTGAAATCGGATTAAACAACCTTGTTTACCCGAAATCTATCGATCGACTCTGTCGGCTACGATCGGTGATGTGTCCATCACATCGATCGGCCGCACTTGAGTGATATAAGCTGCGATCGAGTCAAACCATCGATCAGATCTTTGTAGAAGCGATCGTGATAAGCGAAAACCGATTTTTAAATCGGACTCGACTTCTGGAAATGCATAAGTAATTCTACGTAAATCAAAAAATCACGAAACTTGATACGTATATTACTTAACACACATACAATCAGTGAAAAATTTTGGAAAAATATTTTTACCATTGAATTAGGAGATTGATACAAAATCCAAAAGTGACTAAAAACTTTAAAGTTGAAGCTCACTTTGTATCAATCTTATCAATGGTGATTGCTATCAAAAGATAGACTTCACCAAGGTTTTCTAAATTGATTTTAAAATATTTTCAAAACCTTAACTTGGATCATATTCCTTAGGCTCTATGTACGTGACTTGTACACAAGCTCTCCCAATGATCCACAACTAAAATTAGATGAGTTTTAGTTTATCTAGATGCAAAAACTATGCACCTTGAACTTAACTCATATCCTAGCATCTCACATGTATCTAGGGTGTATACATACACATACATGTCAATTAGATGTAAGATGTGGGTTTTGTTCTCCCTAAACTAGGGTTTCATGCATTTTCTAAAGCAACTCTACTTGATTCCCTTATAACTGGGACTCCAAGTCATGCCATAGTCCTTAAATCAATTTTAATCAAGTTAATGCATGAATGTATGATCATGGCATAAATAATAGCATTATTAAAACATGACCAATGATCATGATGTCATGACATATGATGAAATTTAAGAACACATGACATCTAAAGTAACCCTAAACAATGTCATGACATGGTATATGATAGCAATACGATTATACAAATATTCATTCATACACACAAGATTTTTCAGAAACAAAGATTTCATTTAACTTAAAATTTGTCTTTTACATTCAAAATGGAGATTGGCTATGCTCAATCTCACTACAAAAATTGACAACCAAAAAAAACTAATATCCTCTAATCGTCCGCAGGAGGTGGCGGCGGAGGAGGTCGACTCGAGTCCGTGACCAAGATCATCATCTCTAGCATATCGAGTGATGTCGCTCTATGCGGCCTCGACTCTCCATCCTATCGAGACGCAAGGATGCCCGACCTGCCAAGATCTCCGATGCCTAGAGTCCACCGACTGCTGATAGTCCTGAAATCTGGACTCCAGTCGGCCACGACGATCTGATGGACCCGCTGATGTGTCTGCTGGCATCTGGTCATCCTCATCAGTGGACTCTGCATCCTCGTGGTCCTCTGTCGCCTCTCTGGGTACCGGAGGAGGCTGTCTGTCGCACAGGTGGTGGTGGTGCGCCGACTCCATCATCGGCGCCCATCCGTAGCCGCTAGCGAGATTCTGGTGATATCTGATCGTACACCTCAGATGGCGCTCACGAGAGCCCTGTGGATGTTGGCGCCTTCTGGTCGATTGTGATGATATGACCAAATGGCATATGCACTTTCCCTTATGCGAAGTGAAGTGCACAATGTAGTGGAAAATGTTTAATGCAAAGTTTATATCTAGCGATGGCGCATGGCATATAGAAGAAAAAGATGGGAGGCGAATCTTGGCGGACCAGTGACAATGGGCAGAAAACACCCAACAATGATCTTGTAAAGGACATTGTCAGGTGCAGACAACTCAGTGATAGGAAATAGATTATGGGCCAGTGGACGAGGATAACCAAAGATATGCTCATGCATGGACTCCATAGAAATATGGTCAAAAGGCTCAGGTAAAGGAAAGTCCATGGTAGGGTAAAAGATAAAGGTGTTATCTGAAGGCCTACACTAGAGAAACTCCTGCAGTATCGCAGGAGTGAACTCTAACTCGCGTTTTACAACGCGAGTAGTGCAAGTAGGGCCGTCATCCACCTTTTTAAGGTTTTGATAGAATTCCTTAATAAGGTCATCATTAATTGGATACGTGCACAAGACGATTTTCATCAGATTGTAGTATGCAATTAATTCCATGACGTCACTACAATGCCTATTGAAAAAGTTCCTATCGATGTACCTAACCAACATAGGTTGGTACAATCGAGATTCACCCTCGGGTGGATCATTCCTACGGGCTCTCCTATTATGAATGCAATGTGATGATATGACATGCAATGACAACAATACACGATTAGATAAACCTAAATTGTAATGGAAATGAAAATTAGGGCTCGGAAAGAAAAATCGTTACTTAGGCGCCATTTGAATGTGTGTGTGCCGGAGGGAAGACTCAAATGTTGCTGAGGATCGCCGGAAAAGTCAGGAGAGCTTGTGAGGAACCCTAATCGGAACAGGAGAAATAAACCCTAAATCGCGTGAACTAGGGCTCCAAATAGGTGGAAAATGGAAGAGGAGAGGCTTGTTTATCAAACCTAGGACTTTGGAAGGTTGGCACGGCCGGAAGAGTTGGCCGGAGAGGGAGACGGCGATCGGAGACGGAAGGGAGAAGAAGGAGTTCGTCGCGTGAAGACGCCGAACCCTAGCGGTTCGCGTTTTAAAAACGCGATTCAGTCGACTGATGTGGAGCATCAGTCGACTGATAGCGGTTTATTATCGGGTTTATCGAGCCGTGATCGGCGATCCGGCTCGTCAATAGATCAGAACCTTCAGAACGTGCTCGTAGCATCGATCGGTGATGTGCACATCACTCGGCTCGTCGAGCACTCGGTGATGGCCTTGCCTCGGTGAGAGTACCATCGGTCGGATGATGAACCTAATCGATCGTGATGTTCAATCGATCGAGTCATGACGCTAGCACTCGCCTGATGGCCGTATCGTATCGCTGATGTTATCGGTCGTGATATCGATTTCGATCGGCGATCGATATCTTAATTATTCCATTTTATCACGTTAGATCTTGTATATCGAATGTATTGATGTTATACTTTTATTCATGTATTTGTTAATGTATTTTAATGTTTTATTTCATTTTTGCAAACATTAACATTCAATGATTTCCAAAACCTAACATCTCACCCTTTCTAAGTGTTAAAATACACAATCAAGGTAAAAGACTTGTTTTGTGAGATGTAATCTATCCTAGACATTCCATCCATGCAAACATATGGTAAAACATATGAAGCATGGTGAGTACAAGACATCAAGTTGTGTGGTACTTAAGTATCACTCTAGATGTTACCTTTACATCTTAACCACACATTTCTTGATACATGACCTTCCAAAGTGTGCCAATAATCAAAGGTACACACTATGACCTCTAAATCTAGATCGTGTCAATTTTATTGATTTTCATGTTTTCAAGATATATATTGACACAACCTAAAATTCTTTGAAATTAAGGCTCAAGGATATTTTCAAAGTAACCATAACCTTGAAAGTAACCTTAAAGTGCTACCTTTATCATGGTTGAGTTAACTACCCATCCAATCAAGGTTGACACACCCTAAACCCATCTTAGCGTGAATCAATCACGCTCTTAGGAACCCAAAACTGATTTGAGCTCCTAGGGTTAATTAGGTATTCCTTAGGGATAACCTCCCTAGATACCTTCCTAATGACCCTCCTAGGCTTATTAGCCTTGGTCATTTTGGTCTTGCCTAGGTTAACCTTAGGGATTGCCTCCCTAACAACCTTCTTAGTGGCCATCCTAGGTTTCTTCGAAACCATGGCCAATAGGCACAAACCTTGGTCAACTCTAGGAATGACTTCCCCATTGACCTTGGTCTTCCTAGACCTAGTTAGTGTCCCATAGTCGAATGGAACACTATGGTAAGTCACCTTGGACTTAGGTTTGTGACCCAAACAATTCTTGCCCTTGGTTGACTTTTGACTCTTAGGTCCTAGAAGTTGATTTTGACTTCTTGACCTAAGAGTTTGACAATTTGACCCTTGAGATTGATTTTGTATTTTGTTTAGGGTCTTTTTCAATTTCTCAAGCCTTGACCTCAAGGCTTGGTTCTCTAATTCTAATTGCCCAATTTTAGAATTTTTATTTAAATCTTGGGCATTTGACTTTCTTGGCAAATGCCTAGTCCATTTTGGATTAAAACCTAGATGTTCTTGTATTTTCTTAATAGATTCCCTAGGTATTATTTTTCTAGGGACATTAGTCCCAAATTTCTCCTTATTCTTAAGGTGAACATTCTTAGCTCCTAAACAAATATGTTTGTTATTTCTAGCATGCTCTTTATGATACATAACAGAATTGCTAAAATTAGTTCTAGCATGCTTTTTAATATTTAAATTAGACGGAGCATTATTTAAATATACCTTAGGGTTTGCCTTAGTGGCTTCCCCTACTTGTGATGCTCCCCTTTGCCCCTTCTTCTTTGGGCATTGACTCCGGTAATGACCCGGTAGAATGACATGCTCCTTGCTCTTTTGTCTTGGAAGAGCGTCCGTTGACTTTTGTTGACTTTTAGGCGCCGGAGGAGTTTTCTTGATCCTTTTTGGACATTTGCTCTTGTAATGCCCATACTCCCTACACTCAAAGCACATAATATGATTTTTGTTTGAAAATAAAGTGTTTGAGTTACCTAGGGTGGTGGTAGGTGCCGGAGTTGAATTTTGAGCTTCCTCATCTTGATCGGATGTTGAGAGCTCTTCTTGAGGTTGCTCCGGTGTAGAGGATGGTCTCTCCTCCTCAATCCTAGAAGTAGATGCTTCTTCCACCTCTTCTACATCTTCTTTCTCCGATTCGGAAGTTGACTCCATCTCAACTTCCGATTCCTCACTTTCACTTGAGGATGAACTCTCCTCATGGTATCTTGCCAATTTTCTCCATAGCTCCTTGGCATACATGTAATCCCCTAGCTTGCACAAAACATCATTAGAGATTAAATCTTCCAAAAGTTTCGTTACCTTAACTTCGGTCTTGAGCTTTTGGCGTTGCTCTTGGGTCCACTTTTTCAATTTTAGGACATTCCCCTTCTTATCCCTAGGGGGTTCAAGACCTTCAATGAGGATGAACCAATCCTCTATGTTCATCATCAAGAATGTTTCCATTCTTGCTCTCCATGCCGAAAAATCTTCTGGATCATATGGAGGTGGAGTGTTGATTTCCCATCCAAGCTTGTCTTGAAATTCCATCTTCACCCTCTAGCCTTTTGCCTTAGCTCCTGGTTGTTAATCCGTAGAAGAGCCCCGGGCTCTGATACCACTTGTTAGGAATATTGGAACGGCTAGAGGGGGGGTGAATAGCGTAGATGAAATTCGATCGCGTTTGTGTCTACAATTTCGTTAGTGCTTGTGAAATAGAAATAATAAAAGCAATAACGAAATAGACAACAAGCTAACACAATGATATAACGTGGTTCGGAACCGCACGGTTCCTACTCCACGGATCGAGCTCTAAAGAGCCCTAGTGATGCACACACACTCACTAATGATAAACACTCCTTCTCGATACAAGTCGGAGGCGGAGAAACCCCTTAGAATAGATCTTACAACAGTAAGAACGAAATACAAGCAATATACAATGTAAATATGAAATACAAGTAAATAAAAGACTTTACAACACTTGTTTTGATTGCTTGAATGCTTGGTTGCTTGCTTGCACTTGGAGACCTGATTTGCACCAATAAATCGCCCCAATAGCCCTCAAGAACCGATTACTTTTTCCTCCATCACGAGCTCCATATATAGCTTCAACTCATGGAAAAGTCTATCGATCGGTGATCGGGACCATCGATCGGTGAGACAACGGCTAGTTCCACGTTGGATAAGTCCAACGAAACTACCATCAGTCGACTGATTGTGACCATCAGTCGACTGATGGAGTCCTCACTCGACCAGTCGAGTCTCGACTCCATTCTGTGGCCGAATTCTCGAGCACCAGTCGACACGATCACGATCGGCCATTGCTCAACATCGATCGCCCACCTCTGGCTGATCATTGCTAGGCCATAACCCGCAGTCAAACCCTAGTTGACTCGGTCCAGTCGACTGCCACATGACACCAGTCGACTGGCACACTTCAAACATGAGGTTTTAACTCAAGTATGGTTCCCCCATACTTGCTAGACCACCCTTAGCCTAGACCTAAGCCTTCTAGCCACCTCCATCAGCCTCACGCCTCTCGGATCCCTCCAAGTCATCCATGACTTGTTCATCCATCGCGCTAGCCTTCAGGTGCTTCCGTCGGCTATGTCATGCTAACGGTGTCTACACCGCCAAGGCACATTGGACTTACACCGCCAAGACTCCGCTTGGACTTTACGCCGCCAACCATTGGACTTATGCTGCCAAAACTACCGCTTGGACTTTACGCCGCCAATATTAATCCCCTTGGACTTCAAATGCCAACCTATGTTAGACTTTCCATGCCAAGACCATGCTTGGACTTTCCTTGTCAACTCATGTTGGACTTTCCATTTGCCAAGACCCATACTTGGACTTTCCTTGCCAACACATGTTGGACTTTCCATTTGCCAAGACCCATGCTTGAACTTTCCTTGCCAACATATGTTGGACTTTCCATTTGCCAAGACCCATGCTTGGACTTTCCTTGACAATTATATTGTCATATGTTTTTGTTGAACCATCAAAACACATCAAAACATCACTCGAGCCAAACTCGAGTCCTGGTCAATCGTGACCTGGGCCGATTGCACCAACACGATCTGTTTCTCGAGTTGCCCTGTTACTGATTTAGTTCATTTTTCCGACCTGCTTCTCTACACTATTCTAGTCATTTAAGCCGATATGTATATAACTCAACTTGGCTCTCCGAGCTGCTATTATGACCTTGTTTTGGTTGGACACATGCATTTATAACCCACCTCGACTTCTCGAGTTGCCACCCCCTCAACCCGGCTTACTTCCCGTGTCACTATCTAGTTTAGTCTGACCGCCGAACCTCCTCTCCTTTTTCGAATTGCCACCTCACCGACTCAGCCTATTTCCCCGAATTGGATCTTGTTGGACTAGATTGTATATCCTGTATTATGATCCTTCCCTCAATTTTATCCTATAAATCATACTTTTTTTTTCTAGCTCTTAAATCATATTATAACAGTATCAAGTCATTTTCTAGAAATGGAAAAACTTAGAAAATAGAAAATGCGGCGGAAACCAAATGCAACCTTAACTATTTTCTGGTGAATGAATGTAATCAACTTAATGATTATGATACAAGCAAGGAAATCTTCATAATTTCGTTGTAACCCATTACAACATGGGCAAATAGAGGGGCTTCAAGGAATATGTGCTACACACTTTATGTGTTTGGACAAAGTCGGTTCTTCTTTTGTACCGTTCAGAAAGATCCTGAACAAAATTTTAAAATAGACTTCAATTTATATGTATTATTTTTTTAAAAAAAAAATTGGACCTTGAATAAGGGCCTCAATAACCTTAAAAATGTTGGGCCCTAGGCGGAGCCCTGACAACCCTGGTTTAGCTAGGGCCGACTCTGCGTTTAAATTGCAGTACAATTGAAGGCTGACAAGGAAAACAAACATGATCTAGATTGTATTTTCACTATGAGAAAGTGAAAGGAGGACAAAAGATTTAAGAGAAATTTCTACTAATCCAAATTGCCTACATTAAGCTACAGACCAGTTTTTCAAATCTTGAAAACTCGAGAAAGGGGAATGCTTAGCTCAGAGCATACCAACTGAACTATAGTCCTAGTCCTAGTGACACCACCCAAAGACATCCTGTTCGATGACTGCAATCCAAAAGTTGAGTTCAATGTCACAGAATCCAGTGGCACTGCCTGACTGCCAACACCGGAGTGCTGAAAATTGCCACTTGCTGCATTGAATTTCTTGAAACCAAACCCAAATGCTCCATCTGGAATGATCATGCTTGCGTAATTACTTGTGTCCATGAGAGCATCATGAATCTTGGGGTTATTAAACAACTTGCTTATAGTTTTTGAAGCACCATATATTCTTGGCGTCATTAGATCGAAGACTACGTTGCGTGCTTTTAGTAACAAAGGAGCAACTTCTTTTGTTACAACTGATGCTATGATCACCTAAAGTCAACATTTTTTTTTGCCTTCTTTTTGGGAGCGACGAAGACTTCTTGCTCTCTAGTGGCCTGACGAGGATTAGTTGCGGAATATGGGGATGGCTACAAAGGGCAGGGTTGAAAAGAGATGAATAAGGTGGTGGAATGGATCCTTCTTCAGCAAGAGCTGTGCAATATCATGCCAAGGCATGAGCAGAGCAATGGCTATTAGCAGTAGGAATTTTAGCTCATCGAATGTTTAAGGTGTTGAAGAGAGCAAAAAGGCCTGAAGTCATCTCAGCTAAACTGGCATATTGAAAGTCGAGGCATATCTGGTGCAACATTGATCTAAACAAGTTTTTCTAGCTCTTTTGCATCGAGAGCAAGTGAAGCCAACCGAGATTCTACACCGGGAAAGAATTGATATTAATGTGATGTGAACCCAACCAGAAAGATATCTCATAAACTCGTAATAAATTGAAGTAAGAATAAAAAATATAAATCAATAAAATGGATGAAAGGATCTTGACTATTCGTATCAAAGTACGAACCTTGATATAGAAGATGAAAGACACTCCCACAACCTTGAAATTTAAATTGATAAGTTGTTAAACGTCGTAATAAATTATCTTGATAAGTTTCAATTCAATGAAGAACTAACAAATAAGAATCTCACTATATTTTAGATTGAAACAAGCCAAAAGAATATATACGTGACTGTCACCATTTTTTTTTATAGTTATAGGATACTTCAAAACTTTAAAAGATCATAAGGAAATCTATTTAGAAAAAATTCAAATACACTGTCATATTGCAATCTAAATAAAAGTAAAAATTGAGCCTGCACATAGTAATTATTCCTACAATATAGAAATGAAACTTAATTGACTAATTAAGTTCATCTAAGGTTTCAATTAGGTTGATTAAGCCATATAATTTGCTCTTTCTCAAATATGCTTAGATTGTGGTATTCGTCTTAACAACTTCAATTAATCCACTAAATGCTTCCATTTTTTTTTAAACCTTAGCCTTTATAAGTTAGTCTCAATTGATGTGTGATGGATAATTAAGAACATCTAAAATGGGATGTTGCTTTCTTTATGTGATCTTAGCTTGATCTCTGTCATTAGATTGTTGGCCATAATTTATTTTTCATCTTTCACTCCATCATTCTTCCTCTTCTGAAAAAGATTCATTTTCGAATCTTCATCACATATATCAAAGGGAGAAAGATCATAAATATTGAATATAACACTCACATTGCAAGTCAAGTTTGTAAGTGTTATCATTTATTCAAGGAATGATATAAAATGGTTCACATCTTCATGAATGCAACTTAGTATGATATTTAGTCAAAAAACTATCATTTCCCATATGAACATAAACTCAACTCTCCAGATCAAAGATCACTATAAAAAATTCTTTCAGCTTCAAGTAATATTGTCAAGTCTGAAGGTGGAATTGAAGCTTCGCTTCTCGTTTCGGTCGTTTGTGCATGGCGATCCTATCTACGCCCCCGGATTAAAAAATTATTCCTAGACGAAGATGGATTACCCAAACAATCGATCAATCATTGTGTTATTCGATTAGAGTGGTCGCTTGAACAAACTTGTTGTTCAAGCAACCTAACTCTTTCTCTCGATTAGCCGCGGAATAGATGATGTACAGATAGCCGATTTTTGTGTTTATCTTCAGAGTCCAAGTAAATTAGCCACATGCATTATACAAAAGAACTAAATCAAAATAAACAAGATTATACCTCTTGTATACCTCTTGATATTCTATTGTATGACCTATCCTTCTATTGAACGTTGTGTGGGCAATGTTCCTCCAAGAGTTGAAACCTCCTAGATTGCGTATCTTCCTTTCCTTGTTCGCTCCGAACAAAGGAAGATAACCAAACAATTCTTCTCCTATCTAGAGCCGACCACCAAGCTCCTAGCTTGATCCTTGCCGTCGGCCAAGGAGAGGAAGAGGAAATTTGGGCGCTGGCCAAGAGCTCCAAAGGAAGAACCCTAACTCTTGCACCCGACCAAAGAGAAATAAAGGAAGAAGAAGAGATATGGGCGCCGGCCAAGAGAGAAAGAAGAAGAGATATGGGCACTGGCTAGACCTTAGGAAGAGAGGAAAAACTTCCATTTGTTGTCGCCCAAAACCTCTCCAAACCCTAGCCGCCCAACCCTTGGAAGCAAACCCTAATCTCCAATGATTAGTTGCCGCCCAAGCCAAGGAGCAAACCCTAGAATTCCAATTCTCTTCTTTCCGCCCAAGCCTTTGCCTCCTATTTATAGATTTTGCCCAAACCTCCTTTTAATCGTGTATGTTGGATCTAGGTTTCATGAGAGTTTTAATAGACTACAATAGAGACCAAGAGGAGTTGAATCTTGGCCACCCAATGGATCCGACCCACATAAAATCCGATCCATTAATGATAATCCATTCCACTAGAGGATTATCATTGATCTACCTCACCAACCCCCATAAATAAATATGGGCTCCACATATTAATTGTACAAATATCTCCTCGTGTTTAAGATCTCGAATGTCTGTCAATTAATTAATTTACTGACGATTAATTAATCAACATCTAACTCCATGAGTAGTACCACTTAACCTTATCATCATGCCATACCAAGTCCACCTACAGGGTTTATATGATGATCCTTATGAGCTTCTCAAGGGGACATCATCATCCTAATACATAGGACACGGTTTCCTCCTATATCAACGACACACCATGTAAATAATATTATTTCCCAACTTACCGAGCCTATCGATTTAATTTATAAATCTCGCCCATTGGTAAATCAAAGAAATAAATATTAAACACATGTGTCCGTTATTATATCGGGATTAAGAGCATGTACACCATAATATCCGAGGTCCGATTCAATTATGTAGTCAGCAATAAATTAAATCACTTTTAAGTCGGCCCTGCTCAATACACACAAAGTATACTAGTATAATTCTATGGTCAAGACCAACCAATATCAAATTACACTACAACCATACTAATGGTTTGTCCAAAACCATCTCGGTTGTGAGCCTCTACTTATACTTTACAAGAAACTGATAACATGATCTTCTATGTGACACCACACACCATGTTATCTACAATGTAATGTATCAGACAATATACATAACTATAAATATGCAAACAATGATCATGTGATTCTTATTTCAAAAATAAAGATGTTCATACAAAGAATAGACTTTTCAGTATACATCCCAACAATCTCTCACTTATACTAAAAGACTATGTTGTCCTTATACTGTCATACATTTGATTTCCATTCCCTCTACATGCCTATCAAAAGCTCTCGCTGGAAGGGTCTTAGTGAAAGGATCTGCCAGGTTATCCTCTGATGTAATCTTGGCTACAACAACTTCTCCTCGTTTTATGATCTCTCATATCAAGTGGCACTTGCACTCTATGTGTTTACTTGCCTTATGGGCTCGTGGTTCCTTCAAGTTTGCAACTATACCACTGTTATCACAATAAATCGTGATAGTTCAAGGCAAACAAGGAATCACATCCAAGTCCATCAAGAAGTTCCTGAGCCATACATCTTCTTTGGCTGCCTCAGAGGCTGCCACATACTCAGCTTCCATGGTGAAGTCTGTCATGCATTTCTGCTTGACACTCCTCCATACAATGGCTCTACCTTCCAAAGTTAACATAAAACCCGAGGTAGACTTACTGTTATTGTTAGGACCCTTGGAATAGCTAGAGGGGGGGGGGCTGAATAGCGTAGATGAAGTTCGCTCGCGTTTGTGTCTACAATTTCGTTAGTGCGCAGCGGAAATAGAAATAATAAAAGCGATAACGAAATAGACAACAAGCTAACACAATGATATAACGTGGTTCGGAACCGCACGGTTCCTACTCCACGGATCGAGCTCTAAAGAGCCCTAGTGATGCACACGCACTCACTAATGATAAACACTCCTTCTCGACACAAGTCGGAGGCGGAGAAACCCCTTACAATAGATCTTACAACAGTAAGAACGAAATACAAGCAATATACAATGTAAATATGAAATACAAGTAAAGAAAAAGACTTTACAACACTTGTTTTGATTGCTTGAATGCTTGGTTGCTTGCGTGCACTTGGAGACCTGATTTGCACCAACAAATCGCCCCAATAGCCCTCAAGAACCGATTGCTTTTTACTCCATCACGAGCTCCATATATAGCTTCAACCTGTGCTGGAAAAGGTCTATCAGTCGACTGATCGGGACCATCAGTCGACTGATGCCACTGTTGTCGTGAGACAACGGCTAGTTCCA
The DNA here is from genome assembly GCA_025175895.1 of Wurfbainia villosa. Classification (NCBI taxonomy): domain Eukaryota; kingdom Viridiplantae; phylum Streptophyta; class Magnoliopsida; order Zingiberales; family Zingiberaceae; genus Wurfbainia; species Wurfbainia villosa. The sequence continues at coordinate 17,081,976 of CM046004.1, read as the reverse complement.
CGTTGATCAATCTGACCATCACCGATCGATGGAGTCCTCACTGATCAATGAGTCTCGACTCCATTCTCGCGTGGTCGACTCGAGCACCACCGATCCGATCACACGATCGGGCCGATCGCGAGCATCACCGATCGCCAACCTATGGCGCCGATCACTAGGCCATAACCCGCAGTCAAACCCTAGGTGACTCGGTCCAGTCGACTGCCACATGGCATCAGTCGACTGGCACACCTCAAACATGAGGTTTTAACTCAAGTATGGTTCCCCCATACTTGCTAGACCACCCTTAGCCTAGACCTAAGCCTTCTAGCCACCTCCATCAGCCTCACGCCTCGGATCCTCCAAGTCATCCATGACTTGTTCATCCATTGCGCTAGCCTTCAGGTGCTTCCATCGGCTATGTCATGCTAACGGTGTCTACACCGCCAAGGCACATTGGACTTACGCTGCCAAGACTCCGCTTGGACTTTACGCCGCCAACCATTGGACTTATGCTGCCAAGACTACCGCTTGGACTTTACGCCGCCAATATCAATCCCCTTGGACTTCAAATGCCAACCCATGTTGGACTTTCCATGCCAAGACCATGCTTGGACTTTACATGTCAAGACCCATGCTTGGACTTTCCTTGCCAACACATGTTGGACTTTTCATGCCAAGTACCCATGACTTGGACTTTACCTTGACAATTACATTGTCATATGTTTTTGTCGAAACATCAAAACACATCAAAACATTACTCGAGCCAAACTCGAGTCCTGGTCAATCGTGACCTGGGCCGATTGCACCAACAATCTCCCCCTTTTTGATGTTTGACAAAAACCAAACAAATGATTGAGTTAGAATACTAACTTCAATTCTTTACCAATTATGCCAAATGTTCTCCCCCAAACATTCTCCCCCTTTTTGACTAACATCAAAAAGGTTTTTCTCTCCAAGGAGGTCAATGTCTCATGTCCTAATGAGATCTTACAATCTCCCCCTTGGTCTAAAAATATCTAGGATGTCTACCATCTTCCTAGTGATAAGTCCCATATCACTCAAGAGAGGCAATCCTATTCACTCTCCCAATTTCCAAATTGGGTATCACAAAAACTCATTTTTCCTTTCCATAAAAAAAAAACCATTCATCATCCCTATGATGAATTCTTTCACCTAAAGGCTTGCTCCCCCTTGACCATTGCACCAACAATGGTCCTTGGAAAGTCCCTAAGCCAATAGGAACTCTAAACCATCAAAATTAAGGTTAAAAATTCAACATTGAACTTTCCAACACCTTAAAATTGATACAAACCCCAAATACTTCTCCTAATCCATATCCAATGGATTTACACCCTTTATAATGCTTCCCAAAGCATATCCTAGGGTTAGGAGTGATTCAGAAATCGGGTTAAACAACCTTGGTTGCCCGAATCAGCTACAATGAGTGATTCGTAAATCACGATCGATTGGAATCTCCATCGATCGCCACCAGTAGCGGTCGATCGATAACTGAAAATCCCGATTTTTAATTATCAGAAATGATTTTTGAAAAATCATAACTAATTATACGTATTATGAAAAATCACGAAATTTGATACGTATAATACTTATGACTAATACAATGGGTGAAAAATGTTTGAAAATTATTTTACCCATTAAATAGTGAAATTGGTACAAAATTCAAAACCATTGAAATTTTCAATGTTTTGGCCCTACTTTGTATCAACTTCATCAATGGTGATTGCTATCAAAAGATAGACTTCACCAAGGTTTTTCAAAAAGATTTTAAAATGTTTTCAAAACCTTATCTTGGATCATATTCCTTGGGCTCTATGTATGTGACTTGTACACAAGCTCTCCCAATGATCCACAACTAAAATTAGATGAGTTTTAGTTCATCTAGAGGCAAAAACTATGCACCTTGAACTTAACTCATATCCTAGCATCTCACATGTATCTATGGTGTATAAATACACATACATGTCAATTAGATGTGAGATGTGAGTTTTGTTCTCCCTAAACTAGGGTTTCATGTATTTTCTAAAGCAACTCTACTTGATTCCCTTATTACTGGGACTCCAAGTCATGCCATAGTCCTTAAATCAATTTTAATCAAGTTAATGCATGAATGTATGATCATGGCATAAGTAATAGCATTATTAAAACATGGCCAAAGATCAAGATGTCATGACATATGATGAAATTTAAAAAAAAAAACACATGACATCTAAGGTAACCCTAAACAATGTCATGACATGGTATATGATAGCAATACAATTATATAAATATTCATTCACACACACAAGATTTTTCAGAAACAAAGATTTCATTTAACTTAAAATTTGTCTTTTACATTCAAAATGGAGATTGGCTATGCTCAATCTCACTACAAAAATGACAACCACAAAAAAATCTAATATCCTCTAATCGTCCGCAGGAGGTGGCGGCGGAGGAGGAGGTCAGGACTCAGAGTCGGGCCCGATCATCTCTCTAGCATATCGAGTTGATCCGCTCTATGCGCCCTGGTCTCCTCCATCCTATCGAGACGAAGCGCCAAGGCAACGCTGTCGGTAACTCGGCGACCTAGCGTCAACCATCGATACTCTGGTCGGACTCCCGGCCACGACGATCGACGGACTACCATCGATGTGTCTCGCGGGCATCCGGTCATCCTCATCGGTGGTCTCGTATCCTCGTGGTCCTCTGCCGCCTCTCGGCGGTGGAGAAGGTGTCTGTGTGCCTGGGTGGTCGAGGCGCCAACTCCATCCGTCGGCCGCATCCGTAGCTTCGCTAGGAGAAATTACGAATCGATATCTGGTACACTTCCGATATAGCCGCAGAGAGCCCCTATGGATGTTGATGCCTACGGAGTCAAGCCATGCTGTGATGATATGTCCAAATGACATATGCACTTTCCCTTGTATAGGGGAAGTGAAGTGCACAATGCAATGGAAAATGTTCAATGCAAAGTTTATGTCTAACTGATGACGCATGACATATAGAAGAAAGAGATGGGGAGGCCGAATCTTGGCGGACCAGTAATGATAGGCGAAACACCCAACAATGACCTTGTAGAGGACATTGTCAGTCTTGATAACTTCGGTGATAGGAAATAGATTGCAGGCGGTGGACGAGGATACCCAAAGATATGCTCATGCATGGACTCCATAGAGATATGATCAAAAGGCGCAGGTAGAGGAAAGTCCATGGTAGGGTAGAAGATAAAGGTGTTATCTGAAGGCCTACACTCGAGAAACTCCTGCAGTATCGCAGGAGTGAACTCTAACTCGCGTTTTGCAACGCGAGTAGTGTATGTAGGGCCGTCATCCACCTTTTTAAGGTTTTGATAGAATTCCTTAATAAGGTCATCATTGATTGGATGCGTGCACAAGATGATTTTCATCAGATTGTAGTATGCAATTAGTTCCATGACGTCACTACAATGCCTATTGAAAAAATTCCTATCGATGTACCTAACCAACATAGGTTGGTACAATCGAGATTCACTCTCGGATGGATCATTTCTACGGGCTCTCCTATTATGAATGTAATGTGATGATATGCAATGCAATGGCAACAATACACGATTAGATAAACCTTAATTGTAATGGAAATGAAAATTAGGGCTCGAAAAGAAAAATCATTACTTAGGCGCCATGTGTGCCGGAGGGAAGACTCAAATGTTGCTGAGGATCGCCGGAAAAGTCGCCGGAAAGCTTCAACCGCCGGAACCCTAAACGGAACAAGAGCAATAAACCCTAAATCGCGCGAACTAGGGCTCCAAGATAGGTCAAAAATGGAAGAGGAGAGATTTGTTTATCAAACCTAGGACTTTGGAAGGTTGGTCGAGAGAGTGATCGGAGGATCGGAGGAAGGAGGAAAAAGCAGTTAAATCGGAAAATGCCGAACCCTAGCGGTTCGCGTTTAAAAATCGATTGATCGCCGATCGATGGAGCATCAGTCGACTGATGGCGGTTTATTACCGGTTTTACCGAGCCGGCAGTCGACTGATCCGGCTCGGCAATCGACTGCCGAACCTTCTGTAACGTGCTACAGTAGCATCAGTCGACTGATGTTGCCCATCAGTCGACTGATGTGCACATCACTCGACTGTTCGTCGAGCACTCGACTGATGGCCTTCGGCCTCGGTGAAACGATATCATCGATCGGTGATGGACCTCATCAGTCGACTGATGTTCGATCAGTCGAGTCATGGAGCTAGCACACGACTGATAACCGTATTGTATCGCGCTACAGTGTTATTAGTCATGAATCGATATCGAGTCGTGATCGATTTCGATTCAAAATCTGAAAATCTCGATTTTATCATCTTAATTATTCCATTTTATCACGTTAGATCTTGTATTTCGAATGTATTGATGTTATACTTTTATTTATGTATTTGTTAATGTATTTTAATGTTTTATCTCATTTTTGCAAACATTAACATTCAATGATTTCCAAAACCTAACATCTCACCCTTTCTAAGTGTTAAAATACACAATCAAGGTAAAAGACTTATTTTGTGAGATGTAATCTATCCTAGACATTCCTTCCATGCAAACATATGGTAAAACATATGAAGCATGGTGAATACAAGACATCAAGTTGTGTGGCACTTGAGTATCACTCTAGATATTACCTTTACATCTTAACCACACATTTCTTGATACATGACCTTCCCAAGTGTGCCAATAATCAAAGGTACACACTATGACCTCTAAATCTAGATCGTGTCAATTTTATTGATTTTCATGTTTTCAAGATATATATTGACACAACCTAAAATTCTTTGAGATTAAGACTCAAGGATATTTCCAAAGTAATCATAACCTTGAAAGTAACCTTAAAGTGCCACCTTTATTGTGGTTGAGTTAACTACCCATCCAATCAAGGTTGACACACCCTAAACCCATCTTAGCGTGAATCAATCACGCTCTTAGGAACCCAAAATCGATTTGAGCTCCTAGGGTTAATTAGATATTCCTTAGGGATAACCTCCCTAGATACCTTCCTCATGACTCTCCTAGGCTTATTAGCCTTGGTCATTTTGGTCTTGTCTAGGTTAGCCTTAGGGATTGCCTCCCTAACAACCTTCTCAGTGGCCATCCTAGGTTTCTTCGAAACCATGGCCAATGGGCACAAACCTTGGTCAACTCTAGGAATGACTTCCCCATTGACCTTGGTCTTCCTAGACCTAGTTAGTGTCCCATAGTCAAACGGAACACTATGGTAAGTCACCTTGGACTTAGGTTTGTGACCCAAACCATTCTTGCCCTTGGTTGACTTTTGACTCTTAGGTCCTAGAAGTTGATTTTGACTTCTTGACCTAAGAGTTTGACAATTTGACCCTTGAGATTGATTTTGTATTTTGTTTAGGGTCTTTTCCAATTTCTCAAGCCTTGACCTCAAGGCTTGGTTTTCTAATTCTAATTGCCCAATTTTAGAATTTTTATTTAACTCTTGGGCATTGGACTTTCTTGGCGAATGCCTAGTCCATTTTGGATTAAAACCTAGATGTTCTTGGATTTTCTTAATAGATTTCTTAGGTATTGTTTTTCTAAGGACATTAGTCCCAAATTTCTCCTTATTCTTAAGGTGAACATTCTTAGCTCCTAAACACATATGTTTGTTATTTCTAGCATGCTCTTTATGATACATACCACAATTTCTAAAATTAGTTCTAGCATGCTTTAAATTAGACGAAGCATTATTCAAATATACCTTAGGGTTTGCCTTAGTGGCTCCCCCTACTTGTGATGCTCCCCTTTGCCCCTTCTTCTTCTTCTTTGGGCATTGACTCCGGTAATGATCCGGTAGTCGACATTTGAAGCAAATGACATGCTCCTTGCTCTTTTGTCTTGGAGACTCGGCGTCCGTTGACTTTTGTTGACTTTTAGGCGCCGAAGGAGTTTTCTTGATCCTCTTTGGACATTTGCTCTTGTAATGCCCATACTCCCTACACTCAAAGCACATAATATGATTTTTGTTTGAAAATAAAGTGTTTGAGTTACCTAGGGTGGTGGTAGGTGCCGGAGTTGAATTTTGAGCTTCCTCATCTTGATCGGATGTTGAGAGCTCTTCTTGAGGTTGCTCCGGTGTAGAGGATGGTCTATCCTCCTCAATCCTAGAAGTAGATGCTTCTTCCACCTCTTCTACTTCTTCTTTCTCCGATTCGGAAGTTGACTCCATCTCAACTTTCGATTCCTCACTTTCACTTGAGGATGAACTCTCCTCATGGTATCTTGCCAATTTTCTCCATAGCTCCTTGGCATACATGTAATCCCCTAGCTTGCACAAAACATCATTGGGAATTAAATCTTCCAAAAGTTTCGTTACCTTAACTTTGGTCTTGAGCTTTTGGCGTTGCTCTTGGGTCCACTTTTTCAATTTTAGGACATTTCCCTTCTTATCCCTAGGGGGTTCAAGACCTTCAATGAGGATGAACCAATCCTCTATGTTCATCATCAAGAATGTTTCCATTCTTGCTCTCCATGTCGGAAAATCTTCTGGATCATATGGAGGTGGAGTGTTGATTTCCCATCCAAGCTTGTCTTGGAATTCCATCTTCACCCTCTAGCCTTTCACCTTAGCTCCCGGTTGTTAATCCGTAGAAGAGCTCCAGGCTCTGATACCACTTGTTAGGACCCTTGGAATAGCTAGAGGGGGGGGGGGTGAATAGCGTAGATGAAGTTCGCTCGCGTTTGTGTCTACAATTTCGTTAGTGCGCAGCGGAAATAGAAATAATAAAAGCGATAATGAAATAGATAACAAGCTAACACAATGATATAACGTGGTTCCGAACCGCACGGTTCCTACTCCACGGATCGAGCTCAAAAGAGCCCTAGTGATGCACACGTACTCACTAATGATAAACACTGCTTCTCGACACAAGTCGGAGGCGGAGAAACCCCTTACAATAGATCTTACAACAGTAAGAACGAAATACAAGCAATATACAATGTAAATATGAAATACAAGTAAAGAAAAAGACTTTACAACACTTGTTTTGATTGCTTGAATGCTTGGTTGCTTGCTTGCACTTGGAGACCTGATTTGCACCAACAAATCGCCCCAATAGCCCTCAAGAACCGATTGCTTTTTCCTCCATCAAGAGCTCCATATATAGCTTCAACCTATGCTGGAAAAGGTCTATCAGTCGACTGATCGGGACCATCAGTCGACTGATGCCACTGTTGTCGTGAGACAACGGATAGTTCCACGTTGGATAAGTCCAACGGAACTACCATCAGTCGACTGATTGTGACCATCAGTCGACTGATGGAGTCCTCACTCGACGATCAGAGTCTCGACTCCGATGCGTGGCGAGATTCTCGAGCACCGGTCGGTGATCACCGCGATCGGTCATTTACTCGGCCATCGATCGACCAACCTATGGCGATCGATGCTAGGCCATAACAACATGATCAACCCTAGTTGACTCGGTCCAGTCGACTGCCACATGGCATCAGTCGACTGGCACACCTCAAACATGAGGTTTTAACTCAAGTATGGTTCCCCCATACTTGCTAGACCACCCTTAGCCTAGACCTAAGCCTTCTAGCCACCTCCATCAGCCTCACGCCTCTCGGATCCCTCCAAGTCATCCATGACTTGTTCATCCATCGCGCTAGCCTTCAGGTGCTTCCATCGGCTATGTCATGCTAACGGTGTCTACACCGCCAAGGCACATTGGACTTACGCCGCCAAGACTCCGCTTGGACTTTACGCCGCCAACCATTGGACTTATGCTGCCAAGACTACCGCTTGGACTTTACGCCGCCAATATCAATCCCCTTGGACTTCAAATGCCAACCCATGTTGGACTTTCCATGCCAAGACCATGCTTGGACTTTACATGCCAAGACCCATGCTTGGACTTTCCTTGCCAACACATGTTGGACTTTTCATGCCAAGTACCCATGACTTGGACTTTACCTTGACAATTACATTGTCATATGTTTTTGTCGAAACATCAAAACACATCAAAACATTACTCGAGCCAAACTCGAGTCCTGGTCAATCGTGACCTGGGCCGATTGCACCAACAGTTATCCCTATCTGATTGAAAGTCGGAATCTGTGTAACCCTCAGAGAGTAATTGATCTGTCTGGTATACCAGTATATAATCCCTAGTCCTTCTCAAATACTTCAATAAATGCTTTACCACAGTCCAATGTCCCTGTCCTGGATTACTCTGATATCTGCTAACCATGCCCACGACAAAGCAGATATTCGGTCTCATACATAACATAGCATACATGAGGCTTCCTACTGCCGAAGCATAAGGAACCACCTTCATCTCGTCTATCTCCTTTGATGTTCTAAGACACATCTCTTTAGATAAAAGTACTCCATGCCTAAAAGGTAGAAAACCATTCTTGGAGTTCTACATGCTAAAATGAGCTAAAATAGTGTCTATGTATGAAGCTTGAGATAAACACAACATCCTTTTCCTGCAATCCCTTATAACCTTAATCCTAAGGATGTGTCCCACTTCTCCCAAGTTCTTCATATCAAACTGTTTGGACAACCATACCCTTACGTCTGATAACACTTTGATATTGTTTCCAATTAACAAAATATCATCTACGTATAGTACAAGAAATACCACTATGTTTCCATCACATCTCTTGTATACACAAGACTCATCCAGACTTTGAATAAATTCATAAGACTGGATTACCTTATCAAAGCGGATGTTCCAAGATCTCAAAGCTTGCTTCAATCTATAAATGGACCGATTAAGCTTGCACACAAGATGCTCTTTGCCCTTTGCAATGAATCTCTCTGGTTGCTCCATATAGATGTTTTCCTCAAGACTTCCATTAAGGAAAGTTGTTTTGACATCCATCTGCCACACCTCATAATCCATATGAGCAGCAATAGATAAGAGAATTCGGATAGACTTAAGCATAACTACCGGTGAAAAAGTCTCCTCATAATCGATGCCCTCTTTCTGAGTATACCCTTTCGCAATAAGCCTCACTTTGAAGGTCTCAACCTTCCCATCTATTCCTCTCTTTCTTTTGTAGATCCTTTGCATCCAATGGTTTTTACACCATTGGGTTGTCCTACTAGCTTCCAGACCTAATTTGAATCCATAAATTCTATCTCAGAATTCATTGCACTTTTCCAAGATACCGCATCTTTATCTTGGATTGCCTCGTCATATGTCTAGGGATCAGGTTCATATTCGTCAGGGACCAAATCAGAAGATTCTCCCAAGAACATAAATCTATCAGGTTGTCTAACAACCCTCCTACTACGACGAGGTATCACTTGTGTATCCTCTGTGACACGCGGTGCAGTCACTTGTGGTATATCCTTTTGTATCGGTGGTACTGAAGTAGTGACTTCCCCTCTTAATTCCTCCAGAACAATCTTACTCATGAGCTTATGGTTCATCACATAGTCTTCCTCTAAAAATCTGGCGTTCGTGCTAACGATCACCCTCTGATCTCTAGGACTATAGAACAAACCACCTTTCATTCCTCTAGGATAGCCTACGAACATGTGCATGCATGCGAGGTTCCAACTTACTAGCATTTGCCTTGATACATGTGTTGGACTCATCCAAATCCAAATATGTCTCAAATTAGGCTTTGCCTACCCACCACAATCCTGTGGGAGTAAAAGACACTGATTTAGATGGTACCAAGTTTAGAATATATACTGTCGTATACAGAGCATACCCCCAGAACGAATCTGGTAACTCAGAATAACTCATCATCGATCTAACCATCTCCATAAGAGTCCTATTCTTTCACTCCGCTACACCATTCTGCTGGAGTGTGTCAGGTGCAGACAATTGGGATTGAATCCCAGCCTCTGATAAGTAATTCCTAAACTCTCCCAAGAGGTACTCACCACTACGATCAAATCGTAGTGTCTTGATACTTTTACCTTGACATTTCTCCACATCAGCCTTGAATTCTTTGAACTTGTCAAAGCATTCAGACTTGCGGCGCATCACGTAAATGTATCCATATCTTGAATAATCATCTATAAAAGAGACGAAATATTTAAGACCACCTCTAGCCTTGATAGACATAGGACCACACAAATCAGAATGAACCAATTCCAACACATCTTTGGCTCTATACCCCTTGGCCTTAAAAGGCCTCTTGGTCATTTTGCCTTCCAAGCAAGATTCGCAGGTTGAAAAATCTTCCACCACTAATGAACCCAAAAGTCCATCAACTATCAACCTTTGAATTCTACTTAGGTTAATATGACAATCTTAGATGCCAAAGATACGTTTGGTTCATTTTCAAAGGTTCTTTTCTCTTATTAGATTTAGAAGATGAGTTATTTACTTCTATTTGCATCGTGGGAGCTTTTGATTCAAGGGTATATAAATTTCCTATCAATGCATCAGAACAGATAATCTCCCTATTTTTTTTTATAACAACTCTGTCATTAAAAGAAATAGAATATCCATCCAAAAATAATTTAGAAACCGAAATCAAATTCTTTCTAAATAAAGGTACATAAAGGCAATTTTTAAGAACCAAAGTTTTATTCCTATCAAAAGATAAATAAACATCTCCCACTGCAATAGTCGCCGCCTTCGTAGCATCGCCCAAGTAAACGGTAATTTCCCCCTTAGCTAGTCGTCTGGTTTCCTGGAACCCCTGCAAAGTATTGCAGACATGATCAGTGGCTCCTGTATCTACACACCAGGTGCCGGTAGATAACACCGCTAAACATGTTTCAATGACTAGGCCAAAAGATATACCTTCTTCTAATAATGTCCACCGATCTTACAAGTGAAGCACTTGCCTTTCGGCTTCTTCACTCCTCCCTGATATCCTCCCTCCACTTTTTCTCCACCTTGTTTCTTCTTCTTCTTGCCTTTCGGCTTAGAAGTAGAAACCTTCTGAGCAACCATGGCCTGAGCCTGAGCCTGAGCACTCTGACGAAAAAGCTCCTCTACCACCTGGAGTTCTATCAGAAGCTCCGCTAACGAATACGACCTCTTATTCATGTTGTAGTTCAGGCAAAACTGCTCAAAACTCCTAGGTAGAGATTGGAGAATGATATCGAACTGGGTTTCCCCATCGATCTCAGCTCCAAGGACTTCCAACTCATTCAAATGAGCCATCATCTTGAGAACATGATCTCTCAAGGGTGTTCCCTCGACCATGGTGGTCGTCATCAAGTTCCTCATGGCTTCCTACCTCTTAACCCTATTCTGGTGTCCGAAAAGTTCCTTGAGATTGAGCATCATATCATAAGTAGTAGGCATAGCTTGATGCTGATGTTGCAATACATTTGACATAGAAGTCAAAATGTAACACCGTGCCATCTCATCAACCTTTATCCACTTCTTATAACTCTCTTTCTTCTTTTCCTCAGAATCATCCGTAGGCTTAGGAGGACACTCTTCGAGAAGTACATACTTGTACTCCTCAGCAGTTAAGACTATATCCAGATTTCTTTTCAATCCACATAGTTAGGTCCAGTAAGTTTATTTTCCTTTAATATCATAGCAAGTGGGTTGAAAGTCATTTTTGAAAAACCTAAGAATCACATAAATCAAAACATTAGATTTCAAAAATTTATTGATTCCTCAAACAATAAAATTTTAAAATCAACCAACACCTCAAAACACCGAGAATATCGTATGCCACGATAGTGTGGACATATACAAATTCTACATTTGTAGGAGGAGATTTTGCCCATTAATTTTATTATCCTGTCAACCTTACTTTTTGACAAATAAAATTAATAGTTGGTTCCTCTTCGGCCCTACAAATAAAAGTAGTGACTCCGATGGGGAGGATACTTTTATTTGCATCTAAGTGTTCACCATTACTTGATACTAAGGCAATTATCTCGGATTATGTGCCTTCCGATGAGGAAGTACACATGCTCCTAAATAATTTCCTATAACCATATTTGACCTAGTGATCCACAAAATAAACTTATCCGATGGAGAGGAAGACACTCAAAGTCTATGCGCAAGTTTGTTTGCATCACATTTCAAATCATAATAGAGGCCATGGGATTTTTTTAAAAAAAATATCCCTCTCCCACTTAGTAATTTAAAATTGAGGAATTTTCCAAGCACACAACATGCATATCAAACAAGAAGCAATAAATATGAAAAAAATATTTTCCAACTATTATGACTTTTGTTTTCCAATATGCCTCCCGTCGTGTCGCCATCTCGTCCGCTCCTCCATATACCTGTACAAGTCATTTGGAGATCCGAGCCAAGAATAATTATTTTAATTTACATCCATCGATCCTATACTCCACAAAAGATTGTACATGAAATCTAGATCGAAAGTAAACTAAAATAAAAGAGTGGCTAAACAATGCCGTACTTAATTACAAAAATTAAATACTAGCCTCGTCAATCCCAATGATTCAAATAATATTACAATTACACACATCCAATCACATACACACACATATGACCATAATAGTTGGATCTTATGCCTGCAACCAAAAAGTTATCCTACACACATCCTACTATTATCAGGCACACATAATATATAATAAGTGCATAAAAGTAATCGAATCCTCCAAGAGTTGAAACCTCCTAAATAGCATATCTTCCTTTCCTTGTTCGCTCCAAAAAAAGGAAGATAACCAAACAATTCTTCTCCTATCTAGAGCCGACCACCAAGCTCCTAGCTTGATCCTTGCTGCCGGCCAAGGAGAGGAAGAGGAAATTTGGGCGCCGGCCAAGAGCTCCAAAGGAAGAACCTGAACTCTTGCCGCCGACCAAAGAGAAATAAAGGAAGAAGAAGAGATATGGGCTCCGACCAAGAGAGAAAGAAGAAGAGATATGGGTGTCGGCTAAACCTTAGGAAGAGAGGAAAAACTTCCACTTGTTGCGGCCCAAAACCTTTCTAAACCCTAGCCGCCCAACCCTTGGAAGCAAACCCTAATCTCCAATGATTAGTTGCCGCCCAAGCCAAGGAGCAAACCCTAGAATTCCAATTCTCTTCTTTCCGCCCAAGCCTTTGCCTCCTATTTATAGATTTTGCCCAAACCTTCTTTTAATCGTGTCCGTTGGATCTAGGTTTCATGAGAGTTTTAATAGGCTACAATAGACACCATGAGGAGGAGTTGGATCTTGGCCACCCAATGGATCCGACCCACATAAAATCCGATCCAGTAATGATAATTCATTCCACTAGAGGATTATCATTGATATACCTCACCAACCCCCATAAATAAATATGGGCTCCACATATTAATTGTACAAATATCTCCCTATGTTTAGGATCTCGAATGTCCGTCAATTAATTAATTTACTGATGATTAATTAATCAACATCTAACTCCATGAGTAGTACCACTCAACCTTATCATTATGCCGGACCAAGTCCACCTGCAGGTTTTACATGATGATCCTTATGATCTCCTCAAGGGGACATCATCATCCTAATACATAGGACACAGTTTCCTCCTAAAATCAACGACACAACATGTAAATAATATCATTTCTCAACTTATCGAGCCTATTGATTTAATCTATAAATCTTGCCCATTAGTAAATCAAAGAAATAAATACTAAGCATATGTGCCCGTTATTATATCGGGATTAAGAGCATGTACACCATAATATCCGATATCTGATTCAATTATGTAGTCAGCAATAAATTGAATCACCTCTAAGTCAGTCCTGCTCAATACACACAAAGTGTACTAGTGTAATTCTATGGTCAAGACAAACAAATATCAAATTACACTACAACCATACCAATGGTTTGTCCAAAACCATCTCGGTTGTGAGCCTCTACTTATACTTTATAATGAACTGATAACATGATCTTCCGTGTGACACCATACACCATGTTATCTACAATGTAATGTATCAGACAATATGCATAACCATAAATATGCAAACAATGATCATGTGATTCTTATTTCAAAAATAAAGATGTTCATACAAAGAATAGACTTTTCAGTATACATCCCAACAAAGTCTTCATCAAAAGCTTACATTTTCTTATCACAAATTAGATAGTTTTAAGCCAATTCGCTGAGCTTCCCACTAAGATAAGCAAAATGTTGGTCTTATTGCATTAACACAACTCCAATATCTATTTCTTTAGCAAAATCGATACATACTTAATTGTGGAGGACCTCCACATCCCGGTCGTAATAGTATTTGAGCAGCCGTTATCTACAATCACATCTTGCTTTGGACCCCAACAATACTAACATTCTTATCAAATTCATTTAATGGTGCAGATAAAGTATTAAAATTCTTAATCAATCTTTTTTTAGAAACTAACCAACCCATAAAAGATACACCTTGGTCATGGTTCTTGGTATTGACCATTCACAAATATCCTTAATTTTTCTTTGTCAATTATTATTCTCTTAGTACTAATAATATTATCATGAAACATAATCAATAGTGCAAAAGAATATTTTTCAATGTTAACGTAGAGCTTCTTATTTCACAAAACAAATTGATGTTTATGTAAATAATTAAAATGATCATCTAAGTTTTTTTATAAATCAAGATATTATCAAAATATACTAGAACAAGCTTCCTAATATAGGCATGAAAAATATAATTCATTAATCTAATTGATGGCAGTATATTTATGAAATTAAAATTATAGAAATATAAATATACCCAAATATGTAGATTCCGAATGACGATTTAGAACTGCTCTATATAGGAATTTCACTACAAACTCGAATCCTCACTGATGCTCGCAGTTGGGATAAAAGTCATGAAGGTTAGTTCGAACTTTCACCACAATACCACAATGTTGCAACCTTTAACTCGGTGACTACGATTTTTCTTTGTTCTACTCAACAAGGAGGAGAGTTCTTCGAGAGCTATCTGCCTTTGTAAGTCGTATCTTCTTGCACAACAATTGCACTATAAAACTCTCCTACAAGAAAAATTCATAGTACCTCTTTGTTTCTACTCAATCAACCTCATGACACTCCTCTTTGCTTCCACACAAGCAATCTCACCAACAACTCAATCACACTTAGCTAAAATCGGCATCCACACTTCTCACAAGGAAGCATATATAAGGAGGAGAGGAAGAGAGGTGAGTGGTAGAGATGGAGAACATGGGGTAATGGATGGTTACCCATTACCCATGATAGCATTATATGCTCCACATGGACATATATCCAACATCTCCCACTTGCACAAGAGGGTATATAATATTTAATCATCATTATATCACATCTCATGTGATCCATCACATATCACCCTATTGAGATTTCACACAGAGTTGGACTTCATGCGACTTGTGAGTATACCTGCATAAAAAAAACTACTCTATATACCTATTAGGATGATAGAGTAGCCATCTTTATATCATAAGATACAATCTCACTACACCCCATAACTAAGACTTATTACATCCAATCGTACTTCTTTCCTCATCAAAAGTATCCCCAGATATTGCTCAATATTATATTCACTATTATGTTTAATCCCTCTTCGAATAAACATAAAAGACTAGTCAGTGAATATTAAATCTTGATATAATGTCAATTGATCTTCCTTTTCCCAAACTAGAATCTATTAGTCATAAATCAACTGCTTTCCTAGACCTGTCCCTCATATCTCAATTTATCTTCTAGGCTATCGGTAAACAAACTAAAATAGCAACACTGAATCACGACCTCAAGAAATATCCAAAAGTAATAATGGTAAAAGAGATCCCTCCTAGAGGATCTCGGATCTCACACAAATGGGGCTCGGGGATGTAATTTATTGTCTCAAGTAATATGACTCCCACTTTCCTTAATCGATTTATCAAATGCGGTATGAAACACATGTCACAGTGTTATGTTGGTGCAATCGACCTAGGTCACGATTGACCAGACTCGAGTTTGACTCGAGTAGTGTTTTGATGTTAGTGTTTTGATGTTTGACATTGATATTTGACAATGAGTTGAGCATTGTTTGACAATGGATTGACTATATGGTTGACATGGGGTTGACCATATGATGGAGAAGTCCAAGTGGGACACTTGGTAAGGGAAAATCTAAGTCTTGTGTACTTGGCATGGAAAGTCCAAGAATGGGTCTTGGCAAGGGAAAGTCCAAGCTTGAGTCTTGGCAATTGAGTCTAACATGGGTTGGCATGGAAAGTCCAAGCATGAGTCTTGGCAAGGGAAAGTCCAAGCTTGAGTCTTGGCAATTGGAAAGCCAAACATGGGTTGGCAAGGAAAGTCCAAGTCATGGGTACTTGGCATTTGGGAAGTCCAAGGTTTGATATTGGCAGCGTAAAGTCCAAGCGAGAGTCTTGGCTACATTAGTCCAATGGTTTGGCGGCGTAAAGTCCAAGCGGTAGTCTTGGCAGCATAAGTCCAAATGTGCCTTGGCGGTATAGACTAGCTTAGCATGACAATAGCCGATGAAAGCACCTGAATGCTAGCATATGGATGAACAAGTGATGGATGACTTGGAGGGATTCGATAGGCGTGAGGTTGACGGAGGTGGCTAGAAGGCTTAGGTCTAGGCTAAGGGTGGTCTAGCAAGTATGAGGGCATCATACTTGGGGTTAAACCTCATGGTTAAGATTATCAGTCGAATGGGACTTTGGACCAGTCGATTGGTCAAGTGTTTTGACACTTAGCCGCCGAGTTGACTTTGGACAGTCGATTGGGATTATGTCCAGTTGACTGCTGTGAGTCGACTAGTGTTTGACTGTGGTAAATAACCTTGGCAATGATCAGAAGCATTGGATACGATCGATGACTTGAGCAATAACTACCATGGATAGCGATCATTGCTAGTGCTTAGGCTCGATATCCGGTGATCGATCGACTCACGAGGTTGGCGATCGGTGATGGATAATGTATTCATTTGCCCGGTGTATCAGATTGGCTTGAATGCCGACGTGGATTAAGTCCATTGTGATACAACAACACTGCTGGCAGTCGACTGGGGTCTTATGGTAGTCGACTGCCAGGCGCGGAATCAACCTTTAAAAGCATATCGTGGAGAACATTTTTGGCATGGTTCTTTGAGGCGATTTGGAGGGGATTTGCTGCTGCAATCCATACCTTCAAGGCTACTCTCAAGCAACCAAAAGCAAGCAATCAATTTCACATTTTATAAAGTTCTCTTTACTTTTATTTGTGTAGTTTACTTGTATTTCTTTCTTATTGTTGTAAGAATCCTTGTACGAGGTTTCTCCACCTTCGATTTATTATCGAGAAGGAGTATTATTGATTAGTAGTGGTGTTTGCATCGCTAGAGCTCATTCGAGCCCAATCTATGGAGTAAGAACCCTAAGGTTCCAAACCACGTTATATTGTCATGTTTTGATTGTGTTTGTCATGTTTTGTTATTGCTATTCTATATTCCACTGCGCTAATAACGATTGTAGACAAGCACGATCAAATTCTATCAAGTCATCGAGAACGCGTCATTCACTCCCCCTCTAGCGATGTCCAATCTCAACATGTTATTCCCCATTTCTCATAAGGGTATATGTTAGATTTCTCTAACACTGTGCAGGTATGAGACTCAGTCTACACATAAGACTCTACCCAAAGATCTCAGAGAGGGTCTTTCAAAGACAGTATCACAAACTGTAGGTGATATTTGAGATCTCAAACTTGGCTACTTACATACCACATGGATATGACTAAATCTATGTCAATCATGTTGCACATGACCTCATCTTAAACACATCTAGGCGCTTGGAGAAGCCGCTAACCCTAGGTTGACCGTCCAATCTTCTCATTGACTTGAGAAGATCGTAGTAGGGTCATGACCTCATCACAAATTAATTAATTAGTATATATATATATATATATATATATATATATATATATTGTTTTTTCTTGTATGTATGTGATGCATGCTAGTATAGGGTAATTAATGCCTTAATGCGTATATGATACACATTCACGATTAGATTAGATCTTAATCAAGTCAACTCAAAATGCCTACCAAGTTTTGATACCCATCACTACCTCGATCATTTGTTGTTGTTGAATCTGCCAAAGAGAAGCAATGCATATTATCTTGGTAGGGTGCGGAGGGACAATCTTGGTCCCGCCTATCAAAGCTTGGGTGAAAATAAGCTCAATTAGATTGAGTGAAACTAGTTAACTCAATTGGATAAGGTAAAACTATAGGCATATTCCAACGGTTGGAAAGATAGAATAAGATCACATTTATACTAAATCTTGGGCGATTTAGCCAAAGCTAACTCAAGTTTTTTTGTAAATGTGATCTTGATCCTATAAACGAGTTACATAGAGATATAATTGGTAATATGTTACCTATCGATCATACTAAGTCTTGGGCGATTTAGCCAAAGCTAACTCAAGGCGTAGTATGATGTGGATCTTGTCCCACGAGAATTATAGCTAGTTGGTATGAATCTAGTAGTGTGGTTTGATCACATCCATGACTCGATTCTACAAAAGTCCTATAATTCAGTGGGAGCATCAGTTAATTAAAGTCCTAATTAAATGATAAATGGAATATGATATTTACTTTCTGCATTATTTATGTTGTAGATTGTCATGTTGTCAAACCTGAACACTCTTTCCCTGTGTTCTGTCCTTGAGAAGGACAAGCTCAATGGAGCTAATTTTCTAGACTAGTACAGGAATCTGAGAATTGTTCTCAAACAAGAAAGAAAACTGTATGCCCTAGAGTAGCCCATTCCGGAAGCACCTCCTGCCACTGCCACGCGAGCTGACCGAGATGCTTACAAGAAGCATCAAGATGATGCATTAGATGTGTCATGCCTCATGCTCGCGACCATGAACTCTGAGTTTCAGAAGCAACACGAGTTGTCATGCCAATTTTCTCCATAGCTCCTTGGCATACATGTAATCCCCTAGCTTGCACAAAACATCATTGGGAATTAAATCTTCCAAAAGTTTCGTTACCTTAACTTCGGTCTTGAGCTTTTGGCGTTGCTCTTGGGTCCACTTTTTCAATTTTAGGACATTTCCCTTCTTATCCCTAGGGGGTTCAAGACCTTCAATGAGGATGAACCAATCCTCTATGTTCATCATCAAGAATGTTTCCATTCTTGCTCTCCATGCCGGAAAATCTTCTGGATCATATGGAGGTGGAGTGTTGATTTCCCATCCAAGCTTGTCTTGGAATTCCATCTTCACCCTCTAGCCTTTCACCTTAGCTCCCGGTTGTTAATCCGTAGAAGAGCTCCGGGCTCTGATACCACTTGTTAGGACCCTTGGAATAGCTAGAGGGGGGGTGAATAGCGTAGATGAAGTTCGCTCGCGTTTGTGTCTACAATTTCGTTAGTGCGCAGCGGAAATAGAAATAATAAAAGCGATAACGAAATAGACAACAAGCTAACACAATGATATAACGTGGTTCGGAACCGTACGGTTCCTACTCCACGGATCGAGCTCTAAAGAGCCCTAGTGATGCATACGTACTCACTAATGATAAACACTCCTTCTCGACACAAGTCGGAGGCGGAGAAACCCCTTACAATAGATCTTACAACAGTAAGAACGAAATACAAGCAATATACAATGTAAATATGAAATACAAGTAAAGAAAAAGACTTTACAACACTTGTTTTGATTGCTTGAATGCTTGGTTGCTTGCTTGCACTTGGAGACCTGATTTGCACCAACAAATCGCCCCAATAGCCCTCAAGAACCGATTGCTTTTTCCTCCATCACGAGCTCCATATATAGCTTCAACCTGTGCTGGAAAAGGTCTATCAGTCGACTGATCGGGACCATCAGTCGACTGATGCCACTGTTGTCGTGAGACAACGGCTAGTTCCACGTTGGATAAGTCCAACGGAACTACCATCAGTCGACTGATTGTGACCATCGATCGGCGATGGAGTCCTCACTCGACGGCCGAGTCTCGACTCCATTCTCGTGGCGAATTCTCGAGCACCACCGATCGATCACGATCGATCAGCTCACCGATCGATCGCCCACCTATGGCGATCGCTAGGCCATAACCCGCAGTCAAACCCTAGTTGACTCGGTCCAGTCGACTGCCACATGGCATCAGTCGACTGGCACACCTCAAGCATGAGGTTTTAACTCAAGTATGGTTCCCCCATACTTGCTAGACCACCCTTAGCCTAGACCTAAGCCTTCTAGCCACCTCCATCAGCCTCACGCCTCTCGGATCCCTCCAAGTCATCCATGACTTGTTCATCCATCGCGCTAGCCTTCAGGTGCTTCCATCGGCTATGTCATGCTAACGGTGTCTACACCGCCAAGGCACATTGGACTTACGCCGCCAAGACTCCGCTTGGACTTTTACGCTGCCAACCATTGGACTTATGCTGCCAAGACTACCGCTTGGACTTTACGCCGCCAATATCAATCCCCTTGGACTTCAAATGCCAACCCATGTTGGACTTTCCATGCCAAGACCATGCTTGGACTTTACATGCCAAGACCCATGCTTGGACTTTCCTTGCCAACACATGTTGGAATTTTCATGCCAAGTACCCATGACTTGGACTTTACCTTGACAATTACATTGTCATATGTTTTTGTCGAAACATCAAAACACATCAAAACATTACTCGAGCCAAACTCGAGTCCTGGTCAATCGTGACCTGGGCCGATTGCACCAACAGTTATCCCTATCTGATTGAAAGTCGGAATCTGTGTAACCCTCAGAGAGTAATTGATCTGTCTGGTATACCAGTATATAATCCATAGTCCTTCTCAAATACTTCAATAAATACTTTACCGCAGTCCAATGTCCCTGTCCTGGATTACTCTGATATCTGCTAACCATGCCCACGACAAAGCAGATATCCGGTCTCATACATAACATAGCATACATGAGGCTTCCTACTGCCGAAGCATAAGGAACCACCTTCATCTCGTCTATCTCCTTTGATGTTCTAAGACACATCTCTTTAGATAAAAGTACTCCATGCCTAAAAGGTAGAAAACCATTCTTGGAGTTTTACATGCTAAAATGAGCTAAAATAGTGTCTATGTATGAAGCTTGAGATAAACACAACATCCTTTTCCTGCAATCCCTTATAACCTTAATCCCAAGGATGTGTCCCACTTCTCCCAAGTTCTTCATATCAAACTGTTTGGACAACCATACCCTTACGTCTGATAACACTTTGATATTGTTTCCAATTAACAAAATGTCATCTACGTATAGTACAAGAAATACCACTATGTTTCCGTCACATCTCTTGTATACACAAGACTCATCCAGACTTTGAATAAATTCATAAGACTGGATTACCTTATCAAAGCGGATGTTCCAAGATCTCGAAGCTTGCTTCAATCTATAAATGGACCGATTAAGCTTGCACACAAGATGCTCTTTGCCCTTTGCAATGAATCTCTCTGGTTGCTCCATATAGATGTTTTCCTCAAGACTTCCATTAAGGAAAGTTGTTTTGACATCCATCTGCCACACCTCATAATCCATATGAGCAGCAATAGATAAGAGAATTCGGATAGACTTAAGCATAACTACCAGTGAAAAAGTCTCCTCATAATCGATGCCCTCTTTCTAAGTATACCCTTTCGCAATAAGCCTTGCTTTGAAGGTCTCAACCTTCCCATCTATTCCTCTCTTTCTTTTGTAGATCCTTTGCATCCAATGGTTTTTACACCATTGGGTTGTCCTACTAGCTTCCAGACCTAATTTGAATCCATAAATGCTATCTCAGAATTCATTGCACTTTTCCAAGATACCGCATCTTTATCTTGGATTGCCTCGTCATATGTCTAGGGATCAGGTTCATATTCGTCAAGGACCAAATCAGAAGATTCTCCCAAGAACATAAATCTATCAGGTTGTCTAACAACCCTCCTACTACGACGAGGTATCACTTGTGTATCCTCTGTGACACGCGGTGCAGTCACTTGTGGTATATCCTTTTGTATCGGTGGTACTGAAGTAGTGACTTCCCCTCTTAATTCCTCCAGAACAATCTTACTCATGAGCTTGTGGTTCATCACATAGTCTTCCTCTAAAAATCTGGCGTTCGTGCTAACGATCACCCTCTGATCTCTAGGACTATAGAACAAACCACCTTTCATTCCTCTAGGATAGCCTACGAACATGTGCACTTCTGTACGAGGTTCCAACTTACTAGCATTTGCCTTCAGTACATGTGTTGGACTCATCCAAATCCAAATATGTCTCAAATTAGGCTTTCGCCCAGTCCACAATCCTGTGGGAGTAAAAGACACTGATTTAGATGGTACCAAGTTTAGAATATACACTGTCGTATACAGAGCATACCCCCAGAACGAATCTGGTAACTCAGAATAACTCATCATCGATCTAACCATCTCCATAAGAGTCCTATTCTTTCGCTCCGCTACACCATTCTGCTGGAGTGTGCCAGGTACAGACAATTGGGATTGAATCCCAGCCTCTGATAAGTAATTCCTAAACTCTCCCAAGAGGTACTCACCACTACGATCAAATCGTAGTGTCTTGATACTTTTACCTTGACGTTTCTCCACATCAGCCTTGAATTCTTTGAACTTGTCAAAGCATTCAGACTTGCGGCGCATCACGTAAATGTATCCATATCTTGAATAATCATTTATAAAAGAGACGAAATATTTAAGACCACCTCTAGCCTTGATAGACATAGGACCACACAAATCAGAATGAACCAATTCCAACACATCTTTGGCTCTATACCCCTTGGCCTTAAAAGGCCTCTTGGTCATTTTGCCTTCCAAGCAAGATTCGCAGGTTGAAAAATCTTCCACCACTAATGAACCCAAAAGTCCATCAACTATCAACCTTTGAATTCTACTTAGGTTAATATGACAATCTTAGATGCCAAAGATACGTTTGGTTCATTTTCAAAGGTTCTTTTCTCTTATTAGATTTAGAAGATGAGTTATTTACTTCTATTTGCATCGTGGGAGCTTTTGATTCAAGGGTATATAAATTTCCTATCAATGCATCAGAACAGATAATCTCCCTATTTTTTTTTATAACAACTCTGTCATTAAAAGAAATAGAATATCCATCCAAAAATAATTTAGAAACCGAAATCAAATTCTTTCTAAATAAAGGTACATAAAGGCAATTTTTAAGAACCAAAGTTTTATTCCTATCAAAAGATAAATAAACATCTCCCACTGCAATAGTCGCCACCTTCCTAGCATCGCCCAAGTAAACGGTAATCTCCCCCTCAGCTAGTTGTCTGATTTCCTAGAACCCCTGCAAAGTATTGCAGACATGATTAGTGGCTCCCGTATCTACACACCAGGTGCCAGTAGATAACATCGCTAAACATGTTTCAACGACTAGACCAAAAGATATACCTTTGTTCTGCTTCTGGTTGGGGCAGTCCTTCTTCTAATGTCCAGTCTGCTTGCAAGTGAAGCACTTGCCTTTCGGCTTCTTCACTCCTCCCTAAGATCCTTCCGCCACCTTTTCTCCACCTTGTTTCTTCTTCTTCTTGCCTTTCGGCTTAGAAGTAGAAACCTTCTGAGCAACCATGGCCTGAGCCTGAGCCTGAGCACTCTGACGAAAAAGCTCCTCTACCACCTGGAGTTCTATCAGAAGCTCCGCTAACGAATACGACCTCTTATTCATGTTGTAGTTCAGGCAAAACTGCTCAAAACTCCTAGGTAGAGATTGGAGAATGATATCGAACTGGGTTTCCCCATCGATCTCAGCTCCAAGGACTTCCAACTCATTCAAATGAGCCATCATCTTGAGAACATGATCTCTCAAGGGTGTTCCCTCGACCATGGTGGTCGTCATCAAGTTCCTCATGGCTTCCTACCTCTTAACCCTATTCTGGTGTCCGAAAAGTTCCTTGAGATTGAGCATCATATCATAAGTAGTAGGCATAGCTTGATGCTGATGTTGCAATACATTTGACATAGAAGTCAAAATGTAACACCGTGCCATCTCATCAACCTTTATCCACTTCTTATAACTCTCTTTCTTCTTTTCCTCAGAATCATCCGTAGGCTTAGGAGGACACTCTTCGAGAAGTACATACTTGTACTCCTCAGCAGTTAAGACTATATCCAGATTTCTTTTTCAATCCACATAGTTAGGTCCAGTAAGTTTATTTTCCTTTAGTATCACAACAAGTGGGTTGAAAGTCATTTTTGAAAAACCTAAGAATCACATAAATCAAAACATTAGATTTCAAAAATTTATTGATTCCTCAAACAATAAAATTTTAAAATCAACCAACACCTCAAAACACCGAGAATATCGTATGCCACGATAGTGTGGACATATACAAATTCTACATTTGTAGGAGGAGATTTTGCCCATTAATTTTATTATCCTGTCAACCTTACTTTTTGACAAATAAAATTAATAGTTGGTTCCTCTTCGGCCCTACAAATAAAAGTAGTGACTCCGATGGGGAGGATACTTTTATTTGCATCTAAGTGTTCACCATTACTTGATACTAAGGCAATTATCTCGGATTATGTGCCTTCCGATGAGGAAGTACACATGCTCCTAAATAATTTCCTATAACCATATTTGACCTAGTGATCCACAAAATAAACTTATCCGATGGAGAGGAAGACACTCAAAGTCTATGCGCAAGTTTGTTTGCATCACATTTCAAATCATAATAGAGGCCATGAGATTTTTTTTTAAAAAATATCCCTCTCCCACTTAGTAATTTAAAATTGAGGAATTTTCCAAGCACACAACATGCATATCAAACAAGAAGCAATAAATATGAAAAAAATATTTTCCAACTATTATGACTTTTGTTTTCCAATATGCCTCCCGTCGTGTCGCCATCTCGTCCGCTCCTCCATATACCTGTACAAGTCATTTGGAGATCCGAGCCAAGAATAATTATTTTAATTTACATCCATCGATCCTATACTCCACAAAAGATTGTACATGAAATCTAGATCGAAAGTAAACTAAAATAAAAGAGTGGCTAAACAATGCCGTACTTAATTACAAAAATTAAATACTAGCCTCGTCAATCCCAATGATTCAAATAATATTACAATTACACACATCCAATCACATACACACACATATGACCATAATAGTTGGATCTTATGCCTGCAACCAAAAAGTTATCCTACACGCATCCTACTATTATCAGGCACACATAATATATAATAAGTGCATAAAAGTAATCGAATCCTCCAAGAGTTGAAACCTCCTAGATAGCATATCTTCCTTTCCTTGTTCGCTCCAAAAAAAGGAAGATAACCAAACAATTCTTCTCCTATCTAGAGCCGACCACCAAGCTCCTAGCTTGATCCTTGCTGCCGGCCAAGGAGAGGAAGAGGAAATTTGGGCGCCGGCCAAGAGCTCCAAAGGAAGAACCTGAACTCTTGCCGCCGACCAAAGAGAAATAAAGGAAGAAGAAGAGATATGGGCTCCGACCAAGAGAGAAAGAAGAAGAGATATGGGTGTCGGCTAAACCTTAGGAAGAGAGGAAAAACTTCCACTTGTTGCGGCCCAAAACCTTTCTAAACCCTAGCCGCCCAACCCTTGGAAGCAAACCCTAATCTCCAATGATTAGTTGCCGCCCAAGCCAAGGAGCAAACCCTAGAATTCCAATTCTCTTCTTTCCGCCCAAGCCTTTGCCTCCTATTTATAGATTTTGCCCAAACCTCCTTTTAATCGTGTCCGTTGGATCTAGGTTTCATGAGAGTTTTAATAGGCTACAATAGACACCATGAGGAGGAGTTGGATCTTGGCCACCCAATGGATCCGACCCACATAAAATCCGATCCAGTAATGATAATTCATTCCACTAGAGGATTATCATTGATATACCTCACCAACCCCCATAAATAAATATGGGCTCCACATATTAATTGTACAAATATCTCCCTATGTTTAGGATCTCGAATGTCCGTCAATTAATTAATTTACTGATGATTAATTAATCAACATCTAACTCCATGAGTAGTACCACTCAACCTTATCATTATGCCGGACCAAGTCCACCTGCAGGTTTTACATGATGATCCTTATGATCTCCTCAAGGGGACATCATCATCCTAATACATAGGACACAGTTTCCTCCTAAAATCAACGACACAACATGTAAATAATATCATTTCTCAACTTATCGAGCCTATTGATTTAATCTATAAATCTTGCCCATTAGTAAATCAAAGAAATAAATACTAAGCATATGTGCCCGTTATTATATCGGGATTAAGAGCATGTACACCATAATATCCGATATCTGATTCAATTATGTAGTCAGCAATAAATTGAATCACCTCTAAGTCAGTCCTGCTCAATACACACAAAGTGTACTAGTGTAATTCTATGGTCAAGACAAACAAATATCAAATTACACTACAACCATACCAATGGTTTGTCCAAAACCATCTCGGTTGTGAGCCTCTACTTATACTTTATAATGAACTGATAACATGATCTTCCGTGTGACACCATACACCATGTTATCTACAATGTAATGTATCAGACAATATGCATAACCATAAATATGCAAACAATGATCATGTGATTCTTATTTCAAAAATAAAGATGTTCATACAAAGAATAGACTTTTCAGTATACATCCCAACAAAGTCTTCATCAAAAGCTTACATTTTCTTATCACAAATTAGATAGTTTTAAGCCAATTCGCTGAGCTTCCCACTAAGATAAGCAAAATGTTGGTCTTATTGCATTAACACAACTCCAATATCTATTTCTAAAGCATCATACTCAATTCTAAAAGATTTAGCAAAATCAATAATTATGCAAAATTTAACCTCTACTTAAGCAAATTGAAAGCTAAATCTTGCTTTGGACCCCAACAATACTAACATTCTTATCAAATTCATTTAATGGTGCAGATAAAGTATTAAAATTCTTAATCAATCTTTTTTTAGAAACTAACCAACCCATAAAAGATACACCTTGGTCATGGTTCTTGGTATTGACCATTCACAAATATCCTTAATTTTTCTTTGTCAATTATTATTCTCTTAGTACTAATAATATTATCATGAAACATAATCTGAATAGTGCAAAAAGAATATTTTTCAATGTTAACGTAGAGCTTCTTATTTCACAAAACAAATTGATGTTTATGTAAATAATTAAAATGATCATCTAAGTTTTTTTATAAATCAAGATATTATCAAAATATACTAGAACAAGCTTCCTAATATAGGCATGAAAAATATAATTCATTAATCTAATTGATGGCAGTATATTTATGAAATTAAAATTATAGAAATATAAATATACCCAAATATGTAGATTCCGAATGACGATTTAGAACTGCTCTATATAGGAATTTCACTACAAACTCGAATCCTCACTGATGCTCGCAGTTGGGATAAAAGTCATGAAGGTTAGTTCGAACTTTCACCACAATACCACAATGTTGCAACCTTTAACTCGGTGACTACGATTTTTCTTTGTTCTACTCAACAAGGAGGAGAGTTCTTCGAGAGCTATCTGCCTTTGTAAGTCGTATCTTCTTGCACAACAATTGCACTATAAAACTCTCCTACAAGAAAAATTCATAGTACCTCTTTGTTTCTACTCAATCAACCTCACGACACTCCTCTTTGCTTCCACACAAGCAATCTCACGGCAACAACTCAATCACACTTAGCTAAAATCAGGCATCCACACTTCTCACAAGGAAGCATATATAAGGAGGAGAGGAAGAGAGGTGAGTGGTAGAGATGGAGAACATGGGGTAATGGATGGTTACCCATTACCCATGATAGCATTATATGCTCCACATGGACATATATCCAACATCTCCCACTTGCACAAGAGGGTATATAATATTTAATCATCATTATATCACATCTCATGTGATCCATCACATATCACCCTATTGAGATTTCACACAGAGTTGGACTTCATGCGACTTGTGAGTATACCTGCATAAAAAAAACTACTCTATATACCTATTAGGATGATAGAGTAGCCATCTTTATATCATAAGATACAATCTCACTACACCCCATAACTAAGACTTATTACATCCAATCGTACTTCTTTCCTCATCAAAAGTATCCCCAGATATTGCTCAATATTATATTCACTATTATGTTTAATCCCTCTTCGAATAAACATAAAAGACTAGTCAGTGAATATTAAATCTTGATATAATGTCAATTGATCTTCCTTTTCCCAAACTAGAATCTATTAGTCATAAATCAACTGCTTTCCTAGACCTGTCCCTCATATCTCAATTTATCTTCTAGGCTATCGGTAAACAAACTAAAATAGCAACACTGAATCACGACCTCAAGAAATATCCAAAAGTAATAATGGTAAAAGAGATCCCTCCTAGAGGATCTCGGATCTCACACAGTGGGGCTCGGGGATGTAATTTATTGTCTCAAGTAATATGACTCCCACTTTCCTTAATCGATTTATCAAATGCGGTATGAAACACATGTCACAGTGTTATGTTGGTGCAATCGACCTAGGTCACGATTGACCAGACTCGAGTTTGACTCGAGTAGTGTTTTGATGTTAGTGTTTTGATGTTTGACATTGATATTTGACAATGAGTTGAGCATTGTTTGACAATGGATTGACTATATGGTTGACATGGGGTTGACCATATGATGGAGAAGTCCAAGTGGGACACTTGGTAAGGGAAAATCTAAGTCTTGTGTACTTGGCATGGAAAGTCCAAGAATGGGTCTTGGCAAGGGAAAGTCCAAGCTTGAGTCTTGGCAATTGAGTCTAACATGGGTTGGCATGGAAAGTCCAAGCATGAGTCTTGGCAAGGGAAAGTCCAAGCTTGAGTCTTGGCAATTGGAAAGCCAAACATGGGTTGGCAAGGAAAGTCCAAGTCATGGGTACTTGGCATTTGGGAAGTCCAAGGTTTGATATTGGCAGCGTAAAGTCCAAGCGAGAGTCTTGGCTACATTAGTCCAATGGTTTGGCGGCGTAAAGTCCAAGCGGTAGTCTTGGCAGCATAAGTCCAAATGTGCCTTGGCGGTATAGACTAGCTTAGCATGACAATAGCCGATGAAAGCACCTGAATGCTAGCATATGGATGAACAAGTGATGGATGACTTGGAGGGATTCGATAGGCGTGAGGTTGACGGAGGTGGCTAGAAGGCTTAGGTCTAGGCTAAGGGTGGTCTAGCAAGTATGAGGGCATCATACTTGGGGTTAAACCTCATGGTTAAGATTATCAGTCGAATGGGACTTTGGACCAGTCGATTGGTCAAGTGTTTTGACACTTAGCCGCCGAGTTGACTTTGGACAGTCGATTGGGATTATGTCCAGTTGACTGCTGTGAGTCGACTAGTGTTCGACTGTGGTAAATAGCCTTGGCAGTCGACTGTAAGCATTGGACAGTCGACTGATGACTTGAGCAGTCAACTACCATGGATAGCAGTCGACTGCTAGTGCTTAGAACGCTCGGTATCCGACTGATCAGTCAGCTACGAGGTTGGCAGTCGACTGATGGATAATGTATTCAACTGCCAGTGTATCCGTTGGCTTGAATGCCGACGTGGATTAAGTCCATTGTGAGACAACAACACTGCTGGCAGTCGACTGGGGTCTTATGGTAGTCGACTGCCAGGCGCGGAATCAACCTTTAAAAGCATATCGTGGAGAACATTTTTGGCATGGTTCTTTGAGGCGATTTGGAGGGGATTTGCTGCTGCAATCCATACCTTCAAGGCTACTCTCAAGCAACCAAAAGCAAGCAATCAATTTCACATTTTATAAAGTTCTCTTTACTTTTATTTGTGTAGTTTACTTGTATTTCTTTCTTATTGTTGTAAGAATCCTTGTACGAGGTTTCTCCACCTTCGATTTATTATCGAGAAGGAGTATTATTGATTAGTAGTGGTGTTTGCATCGCTAGAGCTCATTCGAGCCCAATCTATGGAGTAAGAACCCTAAGGTTCCAAACCACGTTATATTGTCATGTTTTGATTGTGTTTGTCATGTTTTGTTATTGCTATTCTATATTCCACTGCGCTAATAACGATTGTAGACAAGCACGATCAAATTCTATCAAGTCATCGAGAACGCGTCATTCACTCCCCCTCTAGCGATGTCCAATCTCAACATGTTATTCCCCATTTCTCATAAGGGTATATGTTAGATTTCTCTAACACTGTGCAGGTATGAGACTCAGTCTACACATAAGACTCTACCCAAAGATCTCAGAGAGGGTCTTTCAAAGACAGTATCACAAACTGTAGGTGATATTTGAGATCTCAAACTTGGCTACTTACATACCACATGGATATGACTAAATCTATGTCAATCATGTTGCACATGACCTCATCTTAAACACATCTAGGCGCTTGTAGAAGCCGCTAACCCTAGGTTGACCGTCCAATCTTCTCATTGACTTGAGAAGATCGTAGTAGGGTCATGACCTCATCACAAATTAATTAATTAGTATATATATATATATATATATATATATATATATATTGTTTTTTCTTGTATGTATGTGATGCATGCTAGTATACGGTAATTAATGCCTTAATGCGTATATGATACACATTCATGATTAGATTAGATCTTAATCAAGTCAACTCAAAATGCCTACCAAGTTTTGATACCCATCACTACCTCGATCATTTGTTGTTGTTGAATCTGCCAAAGAGAAGTAATGCATATTATCTTGGTAGGGTGCGGAGGGACAATCTTGGTCCCGCCTATCAAAGCTTGGGTGAAAATAAGCTCAATTAGATTGAGTGAAACTAGTTAACTCAATTGGATAAGGTAAAACTATAGGCATATTCCAACGGTTGGAAAGATAGAATAAGATCACATTTATACTAAATCTTGGGCGATTTAGCCAAAGCTAACTCAAGTTTTTTTGTAAATGTGATCTTGATCCTATAAATGAGTTACATAGAGATATAATTGGTAATATGTTACCTATCGATCATACTAAGTCTTGGGCGATTTAGCCAAAGCTAACTCAAGGCGTAGTATGATGTGGATCTTGTCCCACGAGAATTATAGCTAGTTGGTATGAATCTAGTAGTGTGGTTTGATCACATCCATGACTCGATTCTACAAAAGTCCTATAATTCAGTGGGAGCATCAGTTAATTAAAGTCCTAATTAAATGATAAATGGAATATGATATTTATTTTCTGCATTATTTATGTTGTAGATTGTCATGTTGTCAAACCTGAACACTCTTTCCCTGTGTTCTGTCCTTGAGAAGGACAAGCTCAATGGAGCTAATTTTCTAGACTAGTACAGGAATCTGAGAATTGTTCTCAAACAAGAAAGAAAACTGTATGCCCTAGAGTAGCCCATTCCGGAAGCACCTCCTGCCACTGCTACGCGAGCTGACCGAGATACTTACAAGAAGCATCAAGATGATGCATTAGATGTGTCATGCCTCATGCTCGCGACCATGAACTCTGAGCTTCAGAAGCAACACGAGTTGATGGATGCTTTTGATATGGTTGAACATCTTCGTCAACTGTATCAAGGACAAGCAAGGAACGAGAGATTTGAGATCTCTAAGGCACTGTTTCAGTGCAAGATGCAAGATGGGACTCTCGTAGGTCCGTATGTACTCAAGATGATTGGGTACATAGAGAACCTACAGAGATTGGGATTCCCACTTGGCCAAGAACTGGCCACTGACTTGATCTTGCAATCTTTGCCAGAAAGTTACAATCAATTTGTCATGAATTACAACATGAATGAAATTAATAAGTCACTGCTTGAGATGCTTAGCATGTTGAGAACTACTGAGCTCAACCTTAAGAAGGCAAAGCCCAACTCCATTTTGATGGTGCAAAAGAATAAAGGCAAGGGAAAGCCTAAAAGTAAGGGAAAGTCCCAAGCCAAGGGCAAAGGAAAGGAAATGGAACCTGAAGGAGGGGTTGCTAAGGATGTTGAATGCTACCACTGTGGTCAGACCAGTCACTGGAAGCGGAACTGCAAAGGATACCTGGAAGATCTTAAGAAGAAGAGAAGTGAGACTTCTACTTCAGGTATATATATTATAGAAGTCAATCTATCTATTTCTTCATCGTGGGTATTTGATACCGGATGTGCTTCTCACATTTGTACTAATATACAGGCTCTGAGAAATAGCAGGGCATTGACGAAGGGCGAGGTAGACCTACGAGTAGGCAATGGAGCAAGGGTTGCTACTGTTGCTGTAGAAACTTATTTTCTATCTTTGCCCTCTGGGCTTGTACTAGAATTAGATGAATGTTGTTATGTGTCTGCTCTCACAAAGAACATCATTTCAATTTCTTGTTTAGACAAGAAAGGCTTTTCATTTATTATAAAGAACAAATGTTATTTCATTTATTTAAATGATATGTTCTATTGTAGTGCACCTCTGATGAATTGACTCTACATTCTAGACTTAGAGAATCTCATCTATAACATAAGTATCAAAAGGTTCAAGTCAAATGAGTTGAACCAAACCTATCTTTGGCATTGTCACTTAGGTCACATAAATGAGAGTCACTTATCCCCGCTTTATATGGATAGGTTGCTGGACTCATTTGATTTTGAATCATATGAGACATGCGAGTCTTGCCTTCTAGGCAAGATGACCAAGACTCCCTTTAGTGGACACAACGAAAGAGCAACAGACTTGTTAGGACTTATACATAGTGATGTGTGTGGCCCTTTCAATGTCGTTGCTAGAGGAGGTTATAGGTACTTCATTACATTTACTGATCACTTTAGTAGATATGGTTATGTATATCTGATGACATATAAGTTAGAATCCTTTGAAAAGTTCAAAGAATTCAAGAATGAAGTACAAAACCAACTTGGCAAGAGTATTAAGATACTTCGATCAGATCGAGGTGGTGAATACCTTAGCCATGAGTTTCGTGACTATATAGTTGATTGTGGGATTCTATCCCAACTCCCTTCTCCTGGAACACCACAGTGGAATGGTGTATCTGAAAGGAGGAATCGTACCATATTAGATATGGTACGATCTATGATGAGTCACACAGATCTTTCTATATCTTTTTGGGGATATGCTCTAGATATAGCAGCCTTCACACTTAACCATGTTTCATCTAAAGCTGTGATAAAGACACCATATATGATATGGATAGGGAAAATCCCCAGATGTCATTCATGAGGATTTGGGGTTGTGAGGCTTACGTTCGATGTCAAGTCTCAAACAAACTGAGACCCAAATCCGATAAGTGTTATTTTATTAGATGTCCCAAGGAAATGAAGGGATATTACTTCTACATTTCTAGTCAACACAAAGTGTTTGTGGCAAAAACTGGGGTATTTCTAGAAAGGGACTTTGTTTCTAGAAAAATTAGTGTGAGTACGTTCGATCTTGAAGAATTCAAGATATGGACTATAGTACTGAGGCCTTGATGGAGGATAAACAGGAACCACAAAGTGTTGTGGATGATGAGATTGTTGCACAAAGAGTTGTGGAACAACAACCTGTTCAGGTAGACCTACCTCTTCGCATGTCTGATAGGGTACATCGTCAGTCTGAGAGATACTCATTTCTCTTGTCTAACTATAATGACGTTATGCTCGTTGAAAATGAGCCTACCTCCTATCAGAAAGCTGTGATGAGCCCAGATTCTGAGAAATGGCTAGAGGCCATGAGATCCGAGATGGAATCCATGTACACTAACCAAGTATGGACTTTGGTTAATCCACTTGAAGGTGTCAAACCCATTGGGTGTAAGTGGGTCTTTAAGAGAAAGACTGACATGGATGGACTTACGCATACCTATAAGGGTCGATTGGTAGCTAAAGGTTTCAAGAAAATAAATGGTATTGACTATGATGAAACCTTTTCTTCAGTTGCAATATTTAAGTCCATTCGGATCATGCTTGCTATTGCAGTGTACCATGATTATGAGATCGAGCAGATGGATGTTAAAACTGCATTTCTGAATGGAAACTTGCTCGAGGATGTGTACATGACACAACCTGAGGGTTTTGTAGATCCACAGTATACTACAACGCTTCCATCTCATTCGAGAGATTATCGATAGAGGAGATGTGAAAATTTGCAGAGTACCCACAGAGGCTAACATCGCAGATCCCTTGACCAAGACTTTGGCACAGAAAAAGCATGATGGTCACACTAGGTCATTGGGTATTAGATACTATAGTGATTGCCACTAGTGTTAGTGGGAGATTGTTAGTGAAAGCCCTAGAGCCGATTATGTGATGATTGTTGTATGGACTTGTTGTATCATATTCCTATATATATTTATAAAGGCATTTATTTATGGTTATTATACTTACTTGTATTGGTACCAAATAACTAAATATAGTAGCGACCTTGAGTAGAAGATTCTTATCTATATCAATCGATTAGTTGAATCGATAATGAGATAATATAGAGAATACTACTCTTAATCATTCTTAGTCAAGTATTAATATTCAGGGATAATGTTAATGCGAAGAGACTAGCATGTAGGTCAACTCGATGACTTGATCTCACAAGTCATGGATATGAGATATCAAGTTGACACATGGGTATGCATTGGAGAATGTATACTGAATGACCCACCATGAGAAAGTATCATGGATCGTTATATGAGTATCATATACTTTCTCATGTGACTATTAGTATGACTATTAGTCCTTGGACCTGAAGTCACCATGGTTCCCTACATAAGGAGTTGCATACTTTAGCTTTGTCAAACGTTACCCATAAATGGGTGGACTATAAAAGCGATTACTGGGTATGTAATAAATTATGCGAAGGGATATGAGTGATGTAGATGGGATCTATCCCTTCTATATGACGGGAGTGATATCATGATTCTTGATAGAGTGAGACCACTAAGTGCATGACCATGACCAAATGAGTCAATATGAGATATTGAGCTCATTTGATTAGAGTGAGTATACTTTGAGTTCAAGATATAGATTATACAGAGGATGACACGGTCTATGCCTCAATTGATCAATCTAGATGTCAAGGATAGAGGGACATTGTCACATATTGTGAGAGTCACAATGGTGATGTTGGATCTCAATATTCTTGTAACTTGGGTAACAATGATGTATTGCTAGATACCACTCATTGCTTATGTTTCTAAATCAGTTTAGGAGCATTGCCAATGTTACAAGAACCTATAGGGTCACACACAAAGGGCAATTAGATGGAGATTAGGTTCTTATGATGGACCAAGAGGATTAGGTTTATGTGATGAACCAAATTGGATTAAGAGTAATCCAAATTAGACTAATTGAGTTGGACTCAATTTGATTCAAGTATTGAATGAGTCTAATTTAGATTTAATTCATTGAGTCAATTTAAACTATTGAATAGAGATTTATTAAATTAAATTGACTTGAATCAAAGGTTAGATTTGATCAACCATGGGAGATAAGAGGTCAAGTTTGACTTGACTTGAGAGGAAAGATGAAGGGTCAAGTTTGACTTGACCAAATGCCACTTCATGGTGACTTGGCATAGGGCCGACCAATGATGATATTCCACATCATCATGGACACATCATGGTGTGCCACCTCATGAGGAAGACCAAGAGCCATGGCTCTTGGTATTACATGGATGGTTTTAACCCTCCTTAAGTGGTCGGCCAAAAGATGAGTGAGAAAATTGGATTTTTCTTCTTCCTTCTCCTTTCTTCTTCTCTCCCTCTCCTCCATTGTCGAGACCTCCCAAGAGTTCTAGCACACTCTAAGTGGTTCTCTCCACCTTTTGTCCGTGTGGATACGTGTAGAGGAGTGTACACTTGACACTCTACGAGATCCAGCAACCTTTTGGACGAGCGGTTCAAATTCCATCCCAAATGTGAGCACTTGGGCATCTCCCACCTGATATATGCTGATGATCTATTGCTTCTATCACGGGGAGACATACCTTCAGT
Organism: Wurfbainia villosa; assembly: GCA_025175895.1. Taxonomy (NCBI): domain Eukaryota; kingdom Viridiplantae; phylum Streptophyta; class Magnoliopsida; order Zingiberales; family Zingiberaceae; genus Wurfbainia; species Wurfbainia villosa. The sequence continues at coordinate 17,046,260 of CM046004.1, read as the reverse complement.
TAGAAGACTAGTTGATTGCTTGGCACAATTTTCACAGATGGCAGGACTCACTGTAAATGTACACAAATCTAGCTACTACATGGCGGGCATAGATGCGCAGACCAAAGCCCAGATATGTGCTATTACCGGCTTCCAGGAGGGAGAGATGCCTTTCAGATACTTGGGAATCCCATTAGCCTCAAAAAAGATTAAAATTTCAAATTATGGGATACTTCTAGATGGCCTCTCCAGGAGAATTAACGCATGGCCAAAACAGAGCCTCTCTTATGCAGGTAAAGCACAGCTTATTGCATCGGTTCTGCATGGGGTCGAGTGTTACTGGATGTCCATATTGCCACTGCCAGTTGGAGTTATTAAGCGCATATATAGTCTGTGCCGGGCTTTCATGTGGACGAGTAAGAACTCCCCCATTGCATGGTCAGCTATATGTGGGCTGAAAGAGGAAGGTGGTCTAGGCTTGAGGGACTTGAAGTCTTGGAACCTCGCACTACTGACAAAGGTTCTATGGCGTATACAGGACAAGCCAGACTCACTATGGATACGATGGGTGCATCAACATTACCTCGCATACCCAAGATTGGGGCGCATGCTGAGACACACGGACTCGCCACTGATGAACATGATTATGCACATCGAGACAAGATATCAAGGCTGTGCAGTAGCCCCACAACAAAGATCACACACACTAGCGATGGTTCAGAGAGGCGGAGTGCGGGCATATGATCATTTCAGAGAGCACAGAACAAAGAAAGCATGGCTTAAGACTGTATGGAAGAGGGACATTCAGCCAAGCCATCAGTTCACACTGTGGTTGTTGGCTAATGGGAGGCTGCCTACCAGAGATCGACAGAGCTACATGGAGGACAGGAGATGTGCATTTTGTAGACTGGAGGAGGAGACACAGGCCCATGTATTCTTCAGATGCCATGAGGTCAGGCTGTTATGGGCACGGGTGAGGAGATGGCTGCAGATGCGATCAGAGATGAGCACGATATGAGCAGAGCACTACGATCTTGGACTTCATTATCGGGGGGACTCAAACTGTATGAGAGCATGACATCTAGCCCTTGGAGCGACTGTATATTATGTTTGGAGGGCTAGAAATGAGATCAGATTTGAGGATTCTCGGTTTGATGAGGAGAGGATATTTAGGAGGATACAGGTACATGTATATAGAGCACTTGATGTATCCCATGCAATGTAAAAAAAAAAAAACACGATGAACGACATTTAGATGGAGTGGAATTGGAGGGATTACTTAGGGTCTGATGTAATTAGGTTAGGTACATTAAGGGGAAAAAAATCATTTTAGAAGCTGCATGTTATTTTGAAAGCTGCAGCGCGGTTCATTTTGGAAGCTGCATGTTATTTTTGAAAACTGCAGTTATTTAGGAAAAAAATAAATAAATAAAAAAATTACGCGGTTCATCTGGAAGCTGCAGTGTTAATTTTAAAAGTTGTAGCTATTTCTTCTTTTCTTTCGTTTTATAAAAAAAATGCAGTTCATCTGGAAGCTGCAGTGTTATGTTTTTGATAGATGCAGTTAATTGGAAACTGCAGTTTTATTTCTTTGATAGCTGGAGCGTTAACTCTTTTGGAAATGCAGATTTTGAGGACTGTACATAGGTTGTATTTTGAGGGTGAATAGATCCACCATAAAGATCTATCTAGTCCGCAGCAAACGACTAGCGGTAAAGACTAGACAAATCCGTTTATGGCTGCGGCTTTGCCTAAAAGTCGTATTGGTGAATAGGTCCACCGGAATGGCCTATCTAGTCCGCAACAAACGACTCACGGTAAAGACATCGCAAATCCGTTGACAACTGACCACTTGCTAAAAGTGGGTCCACGACACGTATGAGGATGGGATGGAGGATAGAGGACAGGAGTTCATATAGCAGGATCAGATCAGGTAGAGACTGCATCAGATGGGGTGCATTCTGACACAGGATGAGAGATTGTCACAGGTTGTGGTCATACTTCCATACACCACAGCGGGATGGGTGAGGGAGGACTGACCTCAGTATACAGGAGAGATGGTACAGTGAGTGTGATGGTACTCTTGAGAGCACATGTACTTTCTGCCCTGGATGTCTACTCAGATCAGACATTTCGTCGGATATGACATGTGTAGACTCCTTGGATCATGTATGGTTGTGCTATTTTGATGATATATATATTTTACCTTCATCAAAAAAGGGATAAGCGAAGGGCAACGCTACAAGGGTAACATTCTTCCCATGTAGATCTAAGGTAGATCTAGTGTAGATAAACATGTACATGAATTTTATTTATCTTCGCACGGACCCATTGTCGACTTCCGAGGTTTTTGCAATGCAAAAAGCGGTTTTTGTGGTTCGGAAAGTCTAACAGTGGTATCAAAGCCACGTGCGAAGCATGTACATGTTTGTATTTGTATTTTTTGTATTAGATATGAAACGTTACTGATCTGTAATTTTCTTAATTTTATAGATTTTGTGAGTATTTTTCTCGTAGAATCGAAGCAACAAGTGTTTGGACACTTGTAGGCTTCAACCACCGAGAAAAACTCTCCGAAACGGCAAGGTCTCATTTTTGTTTTTTGGGACAATGACTTAAGGTGTTGTAAGATCGGTATGGGACACTTCCGAGATTCATTTTGCGAGAAGGGGCGCTGCCCCTAACCCCGCAAGGGGCATTGTCCCGCGATCGCGCCCGAAAATTGCTTAGCGGGACCGCTGCGGAGTTGTGACTCATAAAATTGAAAAATAAATAGGAAAATTATATAAATTTATGTAAAATATATAATTTAGAATTATGTATGATATTGTGATGGTCATGGCCCAAAAACCCCAATGTGATTGGATAAAATTGTGTTGTAATTCATAATACGGCTTGCACGTTGTTTTTTAGTATTGTTCATGTTGTATATGATATGCAACCTGCGCGTCGTGCCTCCCTTATTATATTCCTATTGTAAATAGATTTTAGACTCGAATGTAACTCGAGTTTCATGTTTGTAATGTACAAAATGAAGCGGTGGAAGGTCCACTCGTAGACGGAGTTACGAGGAGGGTGCCGACGACACATGGCGATCAAAGGAGGCGCTTGGAGAAGTCGCTAACCCTAGTTTGACCGTCCAATCTTCTCATTGGCTTGAGAAGATCGTAGTAGGGCCATGACATCATCACAAATTAATTAATTAGTATATATATATATATATATATATTTTTGTTTTTGCTTGTATGTATGTGATGCATGCTAGTATAGGGTAATTAATGCCTTAATGCATATATGATACACATTCACGATTAGATTAGATATTAATCAAGTCAACTCGAAATGCCTACCAAGTTTTGATACCCATCACTATCTCGATCATTTGTTGTTGTTGAATCTGCCAAAGTAGAGCAATGCATATTATCTTGGTAGGGTGCGGAGGGACAATCTTGGTCCCGCCTATCAAAGCTTGGGCGAGAATAAGCTCAATTAGATTAAGTGAAACTAGTTAACTCAATTGGATCGGGTAAAACTATAGGTATATTCCAACGGTTGGAAAGATAGGATAAGATCACATTTACACTAAATCTTGGGTGATTTAGCCAAAGCTAACTCAAGTTTTTTTGTAAATGTGGATCTTGATCCTATAAACAAGAGTTGTATAGAGATGTAATTGGTAATTTTTTACCTACTGATCATACTAATTCTTGGGCGATTTAGCCAAAGATAACTCAAGGCGTAGTATGATGTGGATCTTGTCCCATGAGAATTATAGCTAGTTGATAATGAATCTAGTAGTGTGGTTTGACCACATCCATGACTCGATTCTACAAAAGTCCAATAATTCAGTGAGAGCATTATTTAATTAAAGGCCTAATTAAATGATAAATGGAATATGATATTTACTTTCTGCATTATTTATGTTGTAGATTGTCATGTCGTCAAACACGAATACTCTCTCCCCACGTTCTGTCCTTGAGAAGGACAAGCTCAATGGAGCTAATTTCCTGGACTGGTACAAGAATCTGAGAATTGTTCTCAAACAAGAAAGAAAATTGTACGTCTTGGAGCAGCCCATTCCGATCCGGAAGCACCTCCTGCCACTGCCACGCGAGCTGACCGAGATGCTTACAAGAAGCATCAAGATGATGCATTAGATGTGTCATGCTTCATGCTCGCGACCATGAACTCTAAGCTTCAGAAGCAACACAATTTGATGGATGCTTTTGATATGGTTGAACATCTTTGTCAACTATATCAAGGTCAAACAAGGCACGAGAGATTCAAGATCTCTAAGGCACTGTTTCAATGCAAGATGCAAGATGGGACTCTCGTAGGTCCGTATGTACTCAAGATAATTGGGTACATAGAGAACCTACCGAGGTTGGGATTCTCACTTGGCCAAGAACTGACCACTGACTTGATCTTACAATCCTTGTCAGAAAGTTACAATCAATTTGTCATGAATTACAACATGAATGAAATTGATAAGCCACTGCCTGAGATTCTTAGCATGTTGAGAACTGCTGAGCTCAACCTTAAGAAGGCAAAGCCCAACTCCATTTTGATGGTGCAAAAGAATAAAGGCAAGGGCAAGCCTAAAAGTAAGGGAAAGTCCCAAGCCAAGGGCAAAGGCAAGACAATGAAACCTAAAGGAGGGGTTGCCAAGGATGCTGAATGCTACCACTGCGGTCAGACCGGTCACTGGAAGAGGAACTACAAAGGATACCTGGAAGATCTTAAGAAGAAGAGAAGTGAGACTTCTACTTCAGGTATATTTGTTATAGAAGCCAATCTATATATTTCTTTATTGTGGATATTTGATACTGGATGTGCTTCTCACATTTGTACTAATGTACAGGCGCTGAGAAATAGCAGGGCATTGACGAAGGGCGAGGTAGACCTATGAGTAGGCAATGGAGCAAGGGTTGATGTTGTTGCTGTAGGAACTTATTTTCTATCTCGACCCTCTGGGCTTGTACTAGAATTAGATGAATATTGTTATGTGTCTGCTCTCATAAAGAACATCATTTCAGTTTCTTATTTAGACAAGAATGATTTTTCATTTATAATAAAGAACAAATGTTGTTCCATTTATTTAAATGATATGTTCTATTATAGTGTATCTCTGATGATCGAATTCTACATTCTAGACTTAGAGAACCTCATCTATAACATAAGTACCAAAAGGTTCAAGTTAAATGAGTTGAACCAAACCTATCTCTGGCATTGTCGCTTAGGTCACATAAATGAGAGTCGCTTATCCCAGCTCCATAAGGATGGGTTGCTGGACTCATTAGATTTTGAATCATATGAGACATGCGAGTCTTGCCTTCTAGGAAAGATGACCAAGACTCCCTTTAGTGGACACAGCGAAAGAGCAACAAACTTGTTAGGACTTATACATAGTGATGTGTGTGTCCCTTTCAATGTCGCTGCTAGAGGTGGTTATAGGTACTTCATTACATTTACTGATGACTTCGGTAGATATGGTTATGTGTATCTGATGACACATAAGTCAGAATCCTTTGAAAAGTTCAAAGAATTCAAGAATGAAGTACAAAACCTGCTTGACAAGAGTATTAAGATACTTCGATCAGATTGAGATGGTTAATACCTTAGACATGAGTTTCGTGACTATCTAGCTGAGTGTAGGATTCTATCCCAACTCACTCCTCCTGGAACACCACAGTGGAATGCTGTATCCGAAAGGAGGAATCGTACCCTATTAGATATGGTACGATCTATGATGAGTCACACAGATCTTCCTATATCATTTTGGGGATATGCTCTAGACACAGTAGCCTTCACACTTAACCGTGTTCCATCTAAAGCTATGATAAAGACACCATATATGATATGGACAGGGGAAAATCCCCAGATGTCTTTCATGAGGATTTGGGGTTAAGAGACTTACGTTTGACATCAAGTCTCAAACAAACTGGGACCCAAATCCGATAAATGTTATTTTGTTGGATATCCCAAGGAAACGAAGGGATATTACTTTTACATTCCCTATCAGCACAAAGTGTTTATGGCAAAGACTAGAGTATTTCTAGAAAGGGACTTTGTTTCTAGAAAAACTAGTGGGAGTACGTTTGATCTTGAAGATATTCAAGATATGGACCATAGCACTGAGGCCTTGATGGAGGATGAACATGAATCACAAAGTGTTGTGGATGATGAGATTATTGCACAAAGAGTTGTGGAACAACAACCTGTTCAGGTAGACCTACCTCTTCGCAGGTCTGATAGAGTACGTCGTCAGTCTGAGAGATACTCATTTCTCTTGTCTGACCATAATGACGTTATGCTCGTTGAGAATGAGTCTACCTCCTATCAGGAAGTTGTTATGAGCCCAGATTCTGAGAAATGGCTAGAGGCCATGAGATCCAAGATGGAATCCATGTACACCAACCAAGTATGGACTTTGGTTGATCCACCTGAAGGCGTCAAACTCATTGGGTGTAAGTGGGTCTTTAAGAGAAAGACTGACATGGATGGACTTACACATACCTATAAGGGTCGATTGGTAGCTAAAGGTTTCAAGCAAATTCATGGTATTGACTAGGGTATCATACTTAGGGTAAACCTCATGGTTGAGGTGTAGCAGTCGACTAGAATTATGGACCAGTCGACTGGTCAAGTGTTTGACACTTGACAGTCGAGTCAACACTGAGTAGTCGACTGGGATTATAGACCAGTCGACTGGTCAAGTGTTTAACACTTGGCGCGTAGAGTCGACATCGAGCGATCGATCGAGATTATGACGAGATTGCGACAAATAATAGCCTTGGCAATGATCGACAAGATTGGGCAATCGGCTATGAGCAGTCAATTGTCATGGAGGGCAGTCAACTGTTGTTAGTGTTGGTCGTGAGGATAGAACGCTCGCTAGACAACTGAACATTTGGCTTCGTGCTTGAGCAATTGACTGCTGGAAATGACAGTCGACAGTCAGTGTATCCGTTGGCTTGAATGCCAACATGGATCAAGTCTGTTGTGAGATAACGACACTGTTGGCAGTCGACTGGGGATTTTTGGCAATTGAATGCCAGGCGAAAATTCTAGTTGGGCGGAGGAATAAAAGGATCTCGACGGGGAGGATTTCCACAACAATTTTCTTGGGCGATTTGAAGGGGATAGTTGGTGCTTTCCAGTCCATCAAGGCTAGTCCAAGGAGATCAACAAGCAAACATTCAAAAACACATTTGTAAAGTTTTCTTTACTTGTATTTGTGTAGTTTACTTGTATTTCTTGTTTATTATTGTAAAAGCTTGTACGGTGTTTGCAGAACACCGAGTCAATTATAAAGAAGTGAAGAAGGACAATCCATTCATCACCACTAGAAGGAGAACTTGAGGATTATATAATTGATACTTTAATCGAGGAGTGCATTGCTTCAATCAAAACACCTCCTAACCTCAAGGATCTAAAAGAGCCTGCCTTAACCCTCACCAAAACTTTAGTTACCAATAATGAAGCCCATCTAGTGATTTGTGATGATAAAATTTCATTCGACCTAATAGAATCTACTAATCAATCTTTTGGTGAGAATATTTATGGTGAGTTACATTATTTACAGCATATTAATGAAATGAAATATTATGATCAAACTCCTAAAAATTCTTTGAGGCTAAGCATGCTCAATCTCGAGACAAGGAAAGCAGCTAACAAGTATCTTCCCCCTCCACGAGCAAGATTTAAGGGAGATAGTGATGGAGGACCAAAAGGCAAGAGGCGAAAAGTGAGCAAGTATCTTGCTCCCCCACGAGCAAGATTCAAACACATTAGGGGAGGGAGAAAGATCTCCTTTGGCTATCAAAGCCAAGCTGAAGCATAACGGTACGATCGAGCTAAAGACATTAAACAAACACTTCTTGGGAGGCAACTCAAGTTTAGATTTTGTATTTATTTCTTATTAGTTTGTTGCATTTGTTTGTTTTGAACTTTGATTTATATTCATTTAGCATGTTGCATTTGAATAAAACTAGAAAGGACTTGCTAGGTAGAAACAAAAATCATTTTGAACCTACATGACTGAGCGTGTAAGGAGAATTCAGACCGTTGTGCATAATGAGAGAGAAATGGGGGGCACACGACTTGGCCATGTGTTTTCACATGGTTGTTCCCCACATTACAACAGCGCACACAACCTTTCCGATCATACCTCGACGACATATATGTCAAGCAACAGATGCAGAGGCAGCGATGAGAGGAGTAGAGTGTAGGGGATCGGATGGCCGGCTAGAGGGGGGTGAATAGCCCTCTTCCAATGGATGTTGGAATTCTCGCATTCGTTTGCTCGTCTACAAAAACGTTAGCGCAAGCGGAAGCAATAAACTAAGACAAGCAATAAATGAAAATACAAACGCTAACAAAGAATGTAACGTGGTTCACGGCTACGCCGCTAATCCACGGTCCCTGATTCGTCCTCGGTGAATCACTCCGTTAAACCAATCCACTAAATGGTCTCTCCTTTGCACCAAGCTAGGTGGAGGTAACCTTTACAAATCAAGCACACTCTTCTTACAAATAGAATGGAGTAAGAACAGGTAAGAAGAGTTTAGAGCTTGTGGGGCACTAGGAAGATTGTTTGGAGTATGAGCATTAGCCTCTCAAAGGCTTACACCCTCTCTTTTTATAGAGAGGGCTGATTTCTTCCCGTTGGCCGCCATCACGATCGCGCCTTGGCGACCGACTGCCGCTACTACAACGGCCTCCGAACACGTCAGATCCCGACCGTTGTAGTCCAACGAACTCTGGCAATGATCGATGGACCTCATCACGATCGCCTCCGTAGTCGATCGCCCAGGCCAACGAACTGCCTGCGGGTCGAAACCCCATTGATCACCGATCCGGCCGCTTTCAGCAATGATCGATGGTCTTGGCAATGACCGCCCACGATGGGCGCCGATCGCGCCACAATCCGGGCCCGATACCAAGAACTCACTCGATTAGAGGCCGATCGCCATGACATGGCAATGACGATCGTGTCTGAAAACTATCCATCACACTTGGCCAAATGGCCAAGTTTCACCTAAGAGCTACCTTCCCGGTTACAATCGCCACTCTCATTTCTGAGTCCTCGCCTCGGTTCTTCGCTTCTGCCACGCCCCTGCAAGATCAGCGCACGACTCGCAATGCTCCTTCGCCTCTTGCCTCAAGTCTACTTCTCCGGCTTCACTCCAAGCTTCTCGTCCGGCTGGTCCCTGATGCTCCAAGCACACGGCTTCCGCAAAGCTATCCTTCACCGACTCAAGGCACGAGTCATGAGATGTGAACTCGCCACTATTTCCATGTGCAATTACTAAGTCCTCGCACGACTTCAACGCATATCAAATCAACATATCAAACTAACTTAAACCTTTGCCACACCATCAAAACCATATTACAAGAGATTGCCCTAACAATCTCCCCTTTGATGTGTGGCACCGCTTAAGTTAGGTAAAACATTTGATATAAATTCTAAGGTAAGAAAGCATGTAAAGATAAACATGATATAGCAACATGCAACTCCCCTTAATCCATGAAACTCTATGCAAATTTTCCCTATCATATATTTCTCCCCCTAAAATATATTTCTTCCCCCTAAAATGATTAACTTAAACATAAATTATTTCTCCCCCTTTGACACCATCAAAAAGAATAATACTAAGTCATAAGCTCATGGCATCAAGTATAATGGAGGGAAAATATGACAAGTTGATTTAAAATTGGGTACCACTTGTTGGTTTACAAACTGAATTCGGCCTTCAATGTTCTGATTTATAGCTACCAGATCAAGCTATCGATGGCAAATGACCGGCAATAAAGGAACTGAATTTCTGATTTTCTGGACGAATTTCAGAAATGCATTATAAATTCTAGAAAATTTTAAAAATCATGAAATTTGGGGAACATATTTCTTTTAAGTATATCTATCAATGAAAAATAGTTTTTCATGAAAACTCATTATATTTTTTTGTTTTTGCCAAAAATCCAAACACTTGAAAAACCACTAGTTTTTGAGCATGTTAGTATCCATTTTAACACCTAGTCTTGCTTTGAATTGTTCCAAAACATGAATACATAGATTTTAGATTAAGAAATTGTTTTGAAAACATATGAAATATCCAACCATGATCTTTGGGCAATATGTCTATGAATTAAACATAAGCCTTCCCAATGATTGGTCTATTATTGCTATTTTTGATACTTTAAATGACCATCTAAATGCCATAGGCATTAGTGGCCATTTGTATCATCCTAACATCTCACTCATGCTAAGTTTTCAATCAAGGTAGCCTATGGTGAGTGTGAAATGCATCCTAGGGGGTATTTGTATATACTTAACCAATATATTCATGCAATTCTATCATGGTTAAGTATCAACCTAACAACCTACATGATCATAATGACATATATGAATGAATTGTACATTATGATCATGAAATGCATGTTTTCATCAATTTATAACCATGCATTAGGTAATATGTGATGCTAAATAAAGTATTACCTAAAGCATGATTCAAACCTATTTCTCATGATAACGTGCCAAATTTCAAAAACATAAATCATGATTTAAAACATACATAGCAATTACATTAATCATCATGATTTAAGCATTATTACCTATTTATGGGTACGTTATCATCACCCAACACTATCTAAAAAATGTTGTCCCGTCATCCTAAGTCAACCAAAATATGATATAGGTTAGGTCCATGTGGTTGACTACCCTAGGGGTTTTCTAACCCTTAAGGATGGATTTTGGAACCCAAAATAGATTCTTTCCTATTGGGTTCACTAAATACTCCTTGGGGATCCATTTCCTAGCAATTACTTTCTTTTATCTTGTCCCTAGCTATTAGGCATTTATAGGCCTTTTCATTTTTCTTTTCTTTGTATCCTAGGCCTTTCTTGTTGAAACTAGCTCTTTGGCTCCCTAAGATCATATTTAAGGTGTTGGAGCCAATTGTGAATTTCTCTAGGGCTTGGGTTAAGTAATCTACCTTTTCCCTTAATGCCCTATTTTCCTCTATGCATGCATCATTAACATTTAAAGGCATATAATCATGTGAGCATGCATCATCTAAGCTAGAAGAAATATTTTCATTTTCATTTAAGCATGCTTTTTCTAATTTTTGTTCTAGGTCCTTAATTTGATCTAGCATGCTTTTGTTCTTTTTCTTAGCTCTAAATAAGTCCTTAGTTAAGCTAGAAATCATAGAAACTATTTTATTAGGTGAGAGGTTGGTTACCATAGTTTCCATGTCCTCTTCTTCTTCGGATGATGAGGATGATGTAGAAGCTCCCCCTTCATTTGAGCTCTCTCCTCTTGAGCTTGAACCTTCATCTTCGGAGGAAGAGCAATCCAAGTCATCAAAGGCCATCAAGGCCAAATTGGTGACAAAGGCATTCTCCTCTTCCGATGATGATGAAGAGGATGAGGAAGGATCATCCCATGTCTTGGCCTTGAATGCTTTAGTCTTCCCCTTTTCTTTTGCCTTCTTTTCTTCTTCCTTTCTCTTGCTCCCCTTCTTCTTCTTCCTCTTCTCTTCTTTCTTTTTCCTCTCTTCTTTGCTTTTGTTTAGGAGGGGACAATTGTCCCTTATGTGTCCCTCTCCTTGGCAATTGTATCATATGACCTTCCCCCTTGGTCTTCTATTCCTATCATTAGATTTATCAAATCTAAAATTCTTAAATGCACGTCTTACCCTCCTTACCATATAGGCTTCTTCGGTGCTATCCATGGAGGAGGAGGACGCTTCGTCATCGGAGGAGGAGGGGATTTCCATCTTCTTCTTCCCCTTATTTGCCAACAATGCTACTCCCCTTGAAGGTTGAATTCTAGGCTCTTCTTGTATTCCTTCAAGCCTCGTTTCGTGGAGTTCCATTGTTGAGAAGAACTCCTCCAAGGTGCTCACTTCTAAATTCTTTGAGATATAGAATGAGTCCACCATGGAGCTCCATTTTGAGGACCGGGGAAAGGCATCTATGGCCTTCATTACCATATCCCGGTTTGATAGCTTCTCACCTACACTTGTTAGCCCAATTAAAATTTCTTTAAACCTAGAGTGTAGTGAGGTTACCTTTTCTCCCTTTTCTAGTTTTATATTGGATAGTTGGGAGCGGAGGAGGTCTCTCCTTGCTAGCTTGGCCTCGGATGTGCCTTCATGGAGTTCTATAAGCTTCTCCCACATCTCTTTGGCGCTAGCACATTCTCCGATCCGGTTAATCTCTTGTTGGGGGAGCACATTGAAAAGATGATGTTTTGTCTTTGAGTTTGCAAGGTGCTCTTCCCTTTGCCTTTTGGTCCACCTTGATTTCTCCAATGGCTCCCCATCCTCGTTCCTAGGCAACTCGAAACCGTTTTCCATTATTAAAAGAATTTCAAAGTCGGTTTCGAAGAATACCTCCATTCTCTTTTTCCACCAAGAGAATTCGCCGTCGAACTTCGGTGGGTGGATGTTTGAGCCGGCCATTTTGAATGTTGCTTGTTGTGGCGGTTAGTCCTCGACAAGCTTTCCTTGGCTCTGATACCACTTGTAGGGGATCGGATGGCCGGCTAGAGGGGGGTGAATAGCCCTCTTTCAATGGATGTTGGAATTCTCGCATTCGTTTGCTCGTCTACAAAAACGTTAGCGCAAGCGGAAGCAATAAACTAAGACAAGCAATAAATGAAAATACAAACGCTAACAAAGAATGTAACGTGGTTCACGGCTACGCCGCTAATCCACGGTCCCTGATTCGTCCTCGGTGAATCACTCCGTTAAACCAATCCACTAAATGGTCTCTCCTTTGCACCAAGCTAGGTGGAGGTAACCTTTACAAATCAAGCACACTCTTCTTACAAATAGAATGGAGTAAGAACAGGTAAGAAGAGTTTAGAGCTTGTGGAGCACTAGGAAGATTGTTTGGAGTATGAGCATTAGCCTCTCAAAGGCTTACACCCTCTCTTTTTATAGAGAGGGCTGATTTCTTCCCGTTGGCCGCCATCACCGATCACGCTCGGCAGCCGACTACTACAACGGCCCGAACACGCCGATCCCGACCGCTGTAGTCCAACGGAACTCTTGGCAACGATCGATGGACTTATCACGATCACGCCCTCGTAGTCGATCGCCTACGGCTACGAACGGTTCGCGGGTCCGAACCCCATTGATCACCGATCGCCGCTTTTCAGCGATCGATGGTCTTGTCACCGATCGCGCCACGATGGGCGCCGATCGCCGCTACAATCCGGCCAATGATACCGAACTCACTCGACTGGTGGGGCCGATCGCCATGACATGGCAATGACCGTGTCGAAACCCATCCGACACTTGGCCAAATGGCCAAGTTTCACCTAAGAGCTACCCTTCCCGGGTTACAATCGCCACTCATTTCTGAGTCCTCGCTCAAGTTCTCTTCATTCGCCACGCCCCTCAAAGATCAAAGACGGCTCTGCAATGCTCCTTCGCGTCTCTTGCCTCGAAGTCTACTTCCTCCGGCTTTACTCCAAGCTTCTCGTCCGGCGGTCCCTCGGATGCTCCAAGCGCACGGCTTCCGCAAAGCTATCCTTCACCGACTCAAGGCACGAGTCATGAGATGTGAAACTCGCCACGGCTCTATGTGCGAATTACTAAGTCCTGCACGACTTCAACGCACATATCAAATCAACATATCAAACTAACTTAAACCCTTTGCCACACCATCAAAACCATATTACGGCAAGAGATTGCCCTAACACAGAGTGCTTACACGCAGGTAGAATTTCAGGGCTTCCGAAAGCACTTCCAATGGGCTGAGGAGTTCTACGACGAGGCCTGCGTCAACTTTCAGGAGGAGGCTGCCCATCGCCAAGAGGAGGCCACCTACCACCAGGAGATGCAGCAGCACATGTGTGCCCATCAGGAACAGTGGGCAAGGGAGGAGGAGCACCGAGTAGCCGTTGTATCCATCAGCTCTCAAATCGACCACATGTACATGTGGCATCAGTGGCTCAACACCAGATTCTCCCAGGACCTTGAGATGTCGAGGCTACCGGACTTTCCACCTCATCCACCATACTAGAGGTATGCTTCGCTTAAGTCTGGGGGTCCAAGTCTTGATTTATTTTGTTTTTAGCAGTAGTTTCTTTCTTGTTATTTGCATTTTTAGTTTACATTCATTTGTTCATACATGGAGTTTTTAGTTTCTTCAGTACTTAATTTTTGCTATCTTTAAGCTACCTCAGTAGTATTACTAAAGTTTTCTTCATGAATTGTTTCCATGGGTAGCTTAACTTCATTTACCTCGTGGTATTTTATTTTATTTGCTCTAATGAATATTCTAGACTTACACTGGTTAGCTTTTATTTTTACACCTACACATAATGAACATTCTGAAAAGGAAAATCTAGTACGTACCTAGTTATGATTCATCTCAGTAGTCTAGTACTTTGGAATTCATTGGTGACTCTAGATTTATCATTTTAGTTACTGGAGATGCTCGAATTGTGAAAGCCCATTCGAAAAAATCAAAATCCCAAGAGAGAGAGAAAAGAAAGAAAAAAATGGAATAAGAAAAGACAAAAAGAAAGAAAAAGAGAATAAGAAAAAAAATTGAAAAAAAAAAGATTATGAGGGATAAAAAAAAATAGTTGTCGTTGGTGAAAATGGTTATGTGCCCCTTTGAGACCGAGTTAGGTTACTGGGGAAACACCTACCAATTTCTCTTAATACCGAGCACGCCTTTGAGACTTTGTGCTAGATCTAGGGAACACCCCTCACTTTGGGCAGATAAGTGCCTAAGAGTCGGAGACTTTGGGAAAGCTATAGGATGACGACTTAACTTACCATGTGTCTACTGCTCAACATAAATATCGTCGAGTCATGATCGAAACTCGGAGAAGTCATAAGCTGATGTACCTGCATCCTGCTCGTAGGTAGAAAAAGAAGGAGGTACAGGTGCAGGTGTAGGCTCGCAGCATGGACTAGGGGGCTCCTATACATGGGTGGATCTACAGGTGAGTGATGGATAGGAGGTGAGAGGTGTGCATGAGTGGAAGGCCCTGCGTGTGGTGGGGACTCCGCTATGAGATCCAACCGCGAATTGACACAGTTGGTGATGGTGATATGATCGGTGTCGGGGAGCCTAAGGGATGTCAAGTTCTTCCTCACAAAACAAAAATAGTGCCCCTCTCTCACTGTCATTTTCATTGTTATGCACACCCCTAGGTCGATGCTAGGGGTCCCTTCTACTCTATCCAACTCTGTGCAATCGTACCCCATCTTATTGCAGATGTTAATGATTAATCCCCCTAAAATGATCTCTCCCCTCGCCGCCTTGCTCATCTTCACTATATGCCTAATGAAATAGGACCCAACATCAATGGTATTTCTCTCTTGTAACATGTCTCACAGGCAACGAAGCTCACTCATCCTCACCACTCCATTGCTCTCCCCTCTCCCAAAAATAGTGCTTTCCATAACTCGGTGAATATATCGGAAAATAGGGTTTTGGAGGCATGAGACTTTGGCCCTAGAAGGGTCATACACATGCTCCCCCATTAAATCAAACCAAAAGGTTCGTGCATTAAACTCAATAGGGGGCCTTCTCTCTCCCCCACTAGGCAACCTAAAATATAAGTTTCATTGGTGCAAGGTCCACTCATGCTCTATATTAAATAGCCTAAAAGTAATCTTTCCATCTTGGCTATCCACTCCTGTCAAAATCTCTGCGTCTACTGAACTTAAAAATTCTAAAACTACCCTAAGATAAGTTGGACATCTTACCCCCATAATCTCCCCCCAACATATTTTTGCAAATAGACTTTGCATATCCCCAAGCAAGTTTAGGGTTTCTAAAAGATCTACATCCAGGTACCTAGTAGCGGTGATTTTGCGGGTGGAAAGCACATTAAATTTGTCCCTATGCTCATCATTATGAAATATAATGCTTGGGGAGCATTACCTTCCTCTGGAGCTTGTGGAGCATTTCTTCTCCTTGACCTTGGCCATGAAGAGACAGATCTTGTTGCACTATGCTTTGTCCTCCTCATTTCTACTCCTCGAAGGCTTCTTGGAGGTTGGAGAGGGTTCTTGGAGGTTGGAGAAGAAGATTTCACACAGGCTAGGGCAGAATATTTGAGTCGCGCGACTAATTTAGGGAAAACCGCATGACTTTTCCCCTTTTAAAGGGAAGCGACACAACTGTGTGGAATCCACACGACCGACCGTGCCAAGCTCTATTTCGGGTGCTTCAGAAAAGGTTCGGGATTTGGCATGGTCATGTGAAATTCACACGGTCGGTCATGTGCGACTTTGGATTTTTCCCAGAGTGCAACACAGTTTGAGCCTTTCCACACACCCGATCGTGTGCCCTACTGATCGTTGGGCATGACCGTGTGAAATTCACATGGTCACCCGTGCTCCCTTCTAGGGTTTTATAAAGGCACCTCCTTTCTACCTAGCAAGTTCTATCTAACCCTAAACTACTTGTGAAGATTCTAATGGACAAAAATTCATATCCAAACTTGGCATGCATGAATGTAAAAACCAAGAAAATAAAACTTGGGTTGCCTCCCAAGAAGTGCTAGTTTAAGGTCTTTAGCTTGACCATACTCCCTTGCTTCAGTTCGACTCTAGTGGCTCTGTGAACCTCCATCTATCCTTGTCAGAATCCTAATCTTCCAGTGGAGTCTCTACTATCCTATAGGAAGTATACCCGTTCGGGAATAGATCATTACACCCCAATAAGTTAAACACGATAATCTCGCTGTCCACTTCCAAGGAGCCTTTGTGTTCCTTCACGTTTATGCACACTCATGCAATTGCCAGAAAGGGTCTCCCTAAGATGATTGGGTTTTGAGGGTTTAGTCTTGTGTCTAATATAATGAAGTCTGTGGGTATCACAAAACTTTCTATTACAATAGGTACATCCTTCAGTATGCCAACTAGTTCCTTGATCGCGTCATCCACCATACGAATAACTAGGCTAGCCAATTGTAACCCACTCAGTGACATCTCCCTATAAATCGCGTAGGGCATCACGCTAACGGATGATCCTAGATCACATAATGCTTCGTTGAAGCTCTCCCCATAGATCACATAGGGTATGACACAATCACCTATTGGGGATCTTTGGAAGGCTAGAGGGGGGTGAATAGCCACTTTTCGTTTCCACAAAGATAGTTAGCGGAAGCAAAACAAAATTCTAAAGAAAAACAAGAAATGAAAAGACAATACACAAGCGCTAACAAGAATGATTTTACGTGGTTCGGAGATTAAGCTCCTACTCTACGGTGATCCTTAAGGTGGATTAACCCAAGTGAATCTCCACTAAGAAGGCTTTCTCTTACAAGACTCTCCTTTTCTTACAAATGATGAATATGAAGATTGGAGAAGAGAAGGATTAAAACACTTAGAAAGCTTAAGAAAAACATGGGAGCTTGAGAGTATGTTAGCAATAAGAGCACTAGCCTCCTCAAGCACCCCATGACCTCTTTTTATAGAGAAGAGATTGATTTTCCCGTTGAGTCTCGATCAGTCGATTGATGTACAGCATCAATCGACTGATGTTGTAGCTGATGCCATCCAACGACTTCTAACGAGCCAGGTCCACATTCGTCACTACCCAACGAGACTCTGATCAGTCGACTGATTGAGTAACCAGTCGAGTGCTCCAAGCGATCACTCAACTGGAGAACCTTCTGTGTTGACATCCACTTATAGCAGTCGACTAATGGTGGATTAGTCGACTGCCAAACCCTAGCAGTCAATTGTTGGCTATAAAACTCAGGCAACTTCAATCGAGTGACTGATCAGTTGACTGGGACGAATCACCAGTCGATTGATACACTTCAAGTATGATTAAATCATACTTAAATTAACCCCCTAGACCTAGATTTAAGTTTCTAGCTCTTCTTTTAGCTTTGCGCCTCTAGGATCCCTCTGAGTCTGCGACTCTTTTATCCTTGCACTTGCTTCCAAGTGTTTCCCTCGGTTTCGTCATGTCTTGGGTTTCTCTTTTGCCAAAGGACCGCTTGGAATTTATGCCTCCAAGACTACATGCTTGGACTTACGTTGCCAAGACCTTGCCTTTGGTCTTCCTTTGCCAAGGTCCGCTTGGAATTTACGCCGCCAAGACTACATGCTTGGACTTACGCCGCTAAGACCTTTCCTTGGACTTCTCTTGCCAAGATCATACTTGGACTTTCCTTCACCAAGTCTTCATACTTGGATTTCCCTGTCATTTAACACATTCTCAATTAAATCACAATTAATGCCTAACTACAAATGATTATCCAAATATCAAAAGGCATAAATGCTTGGGGCATTATTGCACTAACATCACCAAGGTCATCGAGCTTGGGTGGAATCTCGTCTTCAATTTCTGCTTGATTTGGAAAAGTTGAAATCATAGTTGTGCACCCCTTAGTGACTTTGTTTTTCTGACCCACTGATTCATTGTATGCTCCATCCCCCTTAACTAGGTTTTTCTCAGATGGTAGGGGAGGAATGTCCATGGGTTGCGATGCGGTCTTGGCTATTTAGTCTACTCGTGTTTTCAACATTTTAGTGTGGCTTGTTAGCCCATCGATAGAGGCCTTCAACTTTCTCAGTGTCTCTTCGGTTCTTTGATGATGATGCTGAAAATCCGCATTAGTCTTTGCCTAGGTAGCAATGAAGCCTTCAATCATTAGCTCAAGTCTGGATTTAGGCGGTTGTTGCTGCCCACTGCCCTGTTGCCCATATCCTCCCGATTGTTAGAAATTCCCTGAATTATTCTTATAGGAAAAGTTCGGGTGGTTCCTCCATCTAGGATTGTACGTGCTAAAATATGGATTGTTGGGCCTCTAATTATATTCGCCCACCGCATTGACATGCTCAACCTGCTCCTCAGAGCCGCTCTTCCCTCCATAGAAATCTTCCCGATATCCTGCTACTCCATTGCCAAAGGAATCGACTGCATATACAGAAGCAGATGTCAGGGAGTCAAACCATCTACTTAATGCGTCCATTCTTGCCACTAGATGATCAATGGAGTTAACGACATATCTACTGGCTACAAATGTTGGGTGACTATGCTCGGAAGTCTATTGGTCATGGTTCTGAGCCACCTCCTCAATCAACTCCTCTACTTCCTCGATGGTCTTGTTCATCAATGCTCCTCCTACAGCGAAATCTAGGGAAACTTTCATGGCATATGTGATTCCATTATATAATATGTGGATCACCAGCCATCTCTCAAAACCATGATGGGGGCACTGATATAGCAGCCCTTTATAGTGATCCTAGGCTTTAAAAAGGTCTTCTTTTTGGTGGAAGCTAGTGATCAAGTGGTGCATGTGAGCATTCTTACTTGGTGGCAAGAATTTATTCATTAATTGTTGTTCGCACTGCTCCCATGTGGTGATGCTTTCTGAAGGAAGGAAGTGTAGCCACATCTTCACCTTGTCCCTCAGTGAGAACAGGAATAGGCTCAAACGGATCACATCGGTGGGTACTCCATTGAATTTCAAGGTTAAGCATATCTCTAAGAATGTCTCTAGGTGCCGGTTCGAGTCTTCAGTTGCAGCTCCTCCGAATTGACTCTATTGGATAATGTGTATAAGTGCATGCTTCAGTTCAAAATTATTAGTTGTGATTGACGGTCTAACTATATTAGGCCTATATTATAAAATACGACAAAAAAAATGTTAAAGGAATAAACATATTAATTAATTAAACCTAAGTGGGTTTAATTAATCCTTAACGGAGTCCTAAAATCGGACCCGTTTCCCCCTAATTAACGCCGAGCATTAAATTTCTGCATTTTCTCCTCCGCGAATGCCCGGCGGCTCTGATTTCCCCTTCACCGCGCGACCTTTCCCCTTTCTCTGAAGAGCGTTAATCAGTCGCCCAAAACTCCTGAGCTCTATTCCTCTTCCGATCGCTCCGATCGTCTTGAGTTTTCGTGCGCCACACTCCTCATCGCACCGCTGTGCACGACCTTCAGCGTCGACGTCTTTTTCTTCTTCCGATCCAGCAGTAATAGGTGTCGGCGGCCATTTCAGTTGTAGCAACCAGCCGATCACGCCTTCCTCTGCTCGATCTGTTTTCTTTCCATTGCTAATTTTTCTCTCCTTCCACTGTTGTTCTTCTCGCGATCTCTGCAGCAGCCGACCTTGTGATCGCCGAGATCTTGGTCGCTGAAGAAGGCATGTCCACGGTGTCACTGTGGTCGGTTGTTTCGGCCGGAGATGGAGCTGTGGTGGCAGTCAGAGCAAGTGGGGGAGGAGTATCACCTAGTAGCTTCAAATTGTTGTGAAGAGAGCGGTGAGCGAGCAAGGGCCAGGAAATTCGGGATGGCGGTGTTTTGAATCGAGGGCTATTTCTTCCCGATCGAAGCTAGAGCAAGGGAATGTTGCTGTCGAGGGATTTTCTAGTGTCGGTGAAGCTTTAATTTCTGGTAAGCAAGATCAATTCCCCTGTTGTTCTATGAATTTCATTCGGTGGTGATGGCTATGGGTTTGATTGCCGAAGTGTTGATTTGGAGTGTGGTTTCCTCAGTGGAGTAAGCTACTCGTGTTTGATTTTGGAGGATGAACGACAGTAGATGGGTGAAGAACACATGGTGTTGTCGACTCGAATTGAGGCTGCCTCACAAGTCGGTGATCTCCTATTATGTTGTTGTTGAGCTCTAGGTATTGCTAAACTGTATCATAGCTTCACTCCTAATTTGTGATTCGTGTGCTATAAAGGATTTGTCATCGTGATGTTGTTGCTACAGGGAAGAAGGCCTTATTTAAGCTGGAATTCGTCTGGCCTCAATGAAATTGAAGATCATATTTTTTTATCACTGTGAGCAACAAAGTTATGGCTGTTTGCGTCTAATTTGCCTCCTGGTTCAAGTGTGAGAGTTGCTGGATTGGAATTATCGTGTTGATAAGTGTGACAATTGAAGAGTAAAAGGTAATCTTTAATTTAGAATGTTATGAAGTAGGATGTGTTACCTTTATTGTCGATGTTGTAGTTGATTGTTGATTATTAGTTGTGAATAAGGTAGGTTTAGTGTGGATTGATTTAATTTGATACTATAAGGAAATTCTATTTACAGTATATATGTGGTTTATGAAATGGATTAAGATTGGTTTAGATCCAATTTCCTATAGCATATATGATAGCGGTTGTGTATGTTGTATTCTACAATTGGGACCTTGATTCAAGATAGGTTGATGGACGTGAAGACTATTGACACAACCTACATATCAGGTGGGTAATTTCCTATCCTGGTCAGATAGATGTAATTGTATTCAGATTTAGTCATAGATATGAGCATGTTAGGTGTTCATATTATCTTGACCCTGCTCTTATTATCCGTATGTTTGATACTTGTTATTGGCTATATTTACTCAAAGGTTGATATCACATTTCCTTTATTATGATTTAGGGTTATAGATGTAATGTAAATTGGCCTAGATGTTTAGTAGGGTGTATATGTTAGAGTATGGGTGATGACCCAATTTATAAATTGGCAAAAAGGTCATCCGTGGGTAGGTAATGCCCTAAATGTAGGGTTTATTTCCAATACCCGTATATTGCATACTTATTACCAACCATGTATTGTGTAATGGTTAAGTGAAGGGTGATTAGTGTATCGCTATAGACCAGTGGTCCCAGCTTGATATGATTAGTCGAGTACGACTCTCTATAAAATAAAGAGTACGTCGATCAGTTGAGTACGATTCTCTATTGGATAGAGAGTTATGATCAGTCGAGTACGACTCTCTACAAGATAGAGTGTGCGTCGATCAGTTGAGTACGACTCTCTATTGGATAGAGAGTTATGATTAGTTGAGTACGACTCTCTACAGGATAGAGAGTCCGTCGATCAATTGAGTACGACTCTCTACAAGATAGAGAGTGTATTGATCAGATGGGTACGACTCTTTGTTGAACAGAGAGTTTGTGGTAGATATGTGTACGTGTGACAGCACATTCATGTCATTTGCATGCATTCTGACGACATAGTCTCCCTTGGGGTTGAGAGAGTCGTCAGTCATCTTGCCTCCCAGGTTACCCCCGAGGAGTAACTGGTGTGAGGGAAGAGCATTTATTGTGTCGCACTCTACCACTATAGATGGTGGTAGTTGGAGTTGCATGCAGTTGTCCTGGGTGCGTGACACTCAACCACTCATTAGTAGTGTCAGTCGGAGTGGCCAGCAGCAGGGACCCCCGTTGTGTAGCGAGCTCTTTACACTCATATGCTGCTTGATCATACTGCCCACTCGGCCACTCTAGAGAGGTGGTTGGTGTTGAGTTGGGATAGTTGTCATGTCGTGCCACCTAGGTCACACTGGGATCATGGTAGCGAGTAGGGGTGCACAGGCATGACCATGCATGTTGCATTGCCGTATCTTATGGCGCTTTGCATATTACCATATATATA
The DNA here is from genome assembly GCA_025175895.1 of Wurfbainia villosa. NCBI lineage: Eukaryota > Viridiplantae > Streptophyta > Magnoliopsida > Zingiberales > Zingiberaceae > Wurfbainia > Wurfbainia villosa. Next base: position 17,023,904 of record CM046004.1, on the reverse strand, counting down.
CATATATGCATGTATATATATATGGATGGTTGTGATTAATATATATATAGATGCAATCTATATATGTGTGCTTATTGTGATGTTGCATTTGATTGTACTATGCTTGCTGCATTTGGTTGTACATCATATTCATGCATGCTTCTTGCATTTGTTATACGGTTGTGTCGGATGCTTGTATATGTGTTGGACAGACCATTAGATACCTTGACCTGTAGCAGGATATATTGTGAGTTAATATTACTCTTCCTGTTATATATATGTTGGATATATGCTCAGGTTGGATCAGAGTAGCGTAACAGACTTTTAGGTATGTCTGCATTTTACGTTGTTCATTTGGTTAGACGGTATATGCTTGTATTTATATACTATGCTGATATACCTATTGTACCTCTAGATCATGTTGTTGAATTACATGTGATATTTGATATATACATATTTTTCTATTACCTGCTAAGTTTTACTTACCACCACGAATCCTGGGTTTTTCTGTTGCCCAGGTAACAGGTAGCCGACTTCGTGATGGACTTGGAGCACCGCTGGCTGACATCGTCTCATCTCAACTCCGAGAGTCCAGTTTTTTTTTGGCTTTTCTATATGTCTTGTTATGTATTCTGAGTTTTCATGGTGTTATGTGTTATGTGATGTATGCATATGTTAGTGCAGGTTTTGATGAGGTTTTTTTATGTTTTGGTGTTAGTTATACCGGTATGCATGGTGTGTGGTTGTATTGTATATGTATGGTTATGGGTATGTCATTGTATTAGTTTTTGCTGTGTTTCGTTATGTTGTTATGTTTATATATATATATGTTGTTGTTGTTGTTGTTGTGGCCTATGAGCCTTGTATTAACCCGAAATGTTGCCACGTATAAAGGAGATGTCGTCCGTTTGCTTTTCGGCACTGCATGCTCTCGGGGCGTGACATATACCCTCTAGCACTGGGAGCTGCATAATCCTGCAGAGGTCGACTACCTATATTTGCCAGAGAGGTGTCGTGTTCCTCCATATCTCTCTGTTCAGCCCTCCTTCGGTGGTAGGTTCTTTCTATTTCTAGGTGAATCGGAAGCAGATTTTTCGATCTTAAGCGTCTATGCATACGATGAATCAAGTTGCGCATTTGGGAGTATATATACTAGTTATTGAGAGGAAATTGAATAACCTAAAAGTAGAGAACTAAAAAGAAAATAAGCCTAAAAACTGAACTGAAGCTAAATGTAACACGACTAATAGAATCAATCTAGACTGAGTATAAATAACAAAAATCCAAAACTAAATAAACTGAAATGAAGTAAAAACAAAAAAGTAAATCTAATCTAGATCTGATCCAAACTATCCACTTTTGATCCGATATCAAATCTACAGTCCCCAATAACGGGGCCAAAAACTTGATATACGCAAGCATGACCTCAAATCTCCGACAAGGATCACCAAGAATTCGATGTGTGTGCTTGCGCTCAATGCTTGTAAGTGCACAGTTATCGTCAAGTTATAATTTAAGTATTGATCCTACAGAGACTGAGATTTGAATATCGTTTGTCCAGTGGATGCCATTATTTGGAGTGAATCTTCTGAGAGTAAGATTTGTGAGGTCGACAGTAGTCCTAACTCAATTACAGTGTCACTCGGAGAAGGCGAAGGTGGTCTCAAAGTTCTTAAAAGGATTCTAGGGTTTTGGTTTCACTTGTGCATTGTTGAACATGCTATCAATTTAATACTTTTAAGATCTCTAGTTATGATATTGCAGGAGGATCATCATGTATTTGCCCGATGAACTTTTGCTTCTACTGGGAACTACCTATTCCTAGCCAAGTTTCCCTTTCGGATTGTCAGAGCTCAGGGGGTTAATACCGTTGGGAGCCCTCTGTCACTAAGGTTTCTCAACCCTTCTAGAGTTGATGTCTCCTACTTTGGGCCTTCTGCTAAGATAGATTATTGAGGTACGAGAATATCCTAGTAATTCCTATGAAGAGACAGATCATATTTCATATCTTACTCTATCATATTCTACTTTCTATGGTTATGGGAGGAAGGATGACCGTAAGGTTCCTCCTTAGTTCTCCTAGGTTTTTGATACAAAGACTTTCCATCCTTGTATCAACTATATGTAATAGAAATAGAATCAAGACATAATTCTCATCGATCTAAACAACATAAATTGTAAATGGATTCAAAGGAGATGAATAATTATTTGAATTAGCATGTCCACATACACAAGCTACTCCCTAACCCTAGAATCGAAATATCTACTCCATGAATAGAGAAGAATAAACACAAGCATTATAAAGTGAATTATTACAATACAAAGATGTTCAAAAATAAATGCAGTACTCGTAGTCATTCTCCTTAGGTGTTGGAGCATAGATTTCGATCCCTGAGCCTCTTCCTCTCTCCCTGTTGCGAGCCTCCGGTGCTTCTTAGGGCACCTTCTTACCGTCCTAGCCGTCGGGCCTCCTCCCTAGGGTTTGGGTGTGCCTTCCTATATATAGAAGAGAAGTCGGCTTTCTTTATATCCCCGCAAAGCCCTAATCCGCATCAAATTGAGCTAATGCCACACGACCGTGTGGATTCCACACGGCCAACCGTGTGGCATGCTGGAAATCCTGCCCTGAATTTGGCTTTGAGGTTGGGCACGACCATGTGAAATTCACATGGTCGACTATGTCTTCCTCTGAATCGTCATGTGAATATCATCTTTTGGTCCAGAGCATGCCCGTGTTTCGAGGGAACACGACCAGAGCATGCTTGCCTTCTTTTGGCTCCCATTATGCATCATTTTATCTCCCAAAATGCCATCCTACACATAAAAATAGCAAGAGTAGATCTCCGAACTAGGAAATAAGAAATGAATGCAAAACAAGGAAGAATATGTATAAAACAGGTATAAAATGAAATGAGATGTGTGCCAAAACTATCCCTAAAATTCTATATGTTTTGCACACATCATAAAGCAATCCAACTTAGGTTGGGGTAGCAACTTGATTTGCCAACGAGTCAACTAAGGTAAGGGTGAGGCTGATCAGGTGTAGAAATTGTTCTCTTTCTAGTATTTATGGGAAGTATGATAAATATTGCAAAAAAAAATTAGAAAGAAGGTCAAGCGGTGAAGTAGAAGACTCCAACCTCACTCTTTTTAGAGTAAAATAAATAATGAAAGATAATGAGGGAGAAGGAATATTGTAGAAGTGAAAAATAATGACATCTCTATAGAGAAGTCGTAAGGAATTAAGAGCTAGTTGATTGAGAGGGATCATGAAGTATAAGAAGATCTCTTCAAAGAAGTGAGGAAAAGGAAATTGAAGGCCACCGACCATTTGGCTATAGAAGAAGGTAGAGTAACCGACAGGTGACAGATGGGGGCATTGAGAAAGTTGAGGAATTTAGAGCAGATGGTCAATGAGTATGTCAAAGTGGTGTGGAGGACTAAGTTCTTGATCTCTATATAGCTAGATCGGGTGGTCTCAAATTAGAAATGAAGAGGGCCACAATCTATTGCAAGTGTGATCAAAGAGAACGGAGCAGGAAGAAGAACTTACAGGTCAAGGACAAAACCCAAAAGGTTCAACCTTGAGGGTAACAGAAGGCGGTGAGTGTTAGGGCATTGAGAAGGCCCCAAGTTCTTATAAGGAGTGGATAGTTAATGGGAAGTCATTGGATGTAGAGCAAAAGTGCATATTGCGCGCCTTGATCATCGGATGGGGCTCAAGATGATTTAGTTGTTGTCATAGCCTTCAAGATCTGGGGCAGTTGTCAAAGTTTAATGATTGATGGAACATGCATAATAGAGAATTGATAGATTCCCAAGGTAGGTTGATAATCATGATGACGGTTCTAGTCCTAGAATGGTGGCTCGATTTGGTTGATTTTTGAGGAGCAACTAAGGAAAAAAAAAGTCGATCAAATTGTGGAGTTATAAAGGAGGAGCCTGTTGGTGCAATCGGCCCAGGTTGACTCGAGTTTGACTCGAGCAGTACCTTAATAGTATTTTAATGATAGACAAAACTCATGACATGGGATTGTCATGGGAAAGTCCAACATGGTGTTGGCATGGAAAATCCAAGCATGGAGCTTGGTGTTGAAAAATCCAAAGCATTGTGAAGCCGTGCGCTTGGTGCATCCGAGGGACCATCGGACGGAGAGCGAATGGAGTGAGGTCCAAGGGAAGCATACTTCTAGGGCATGAGACGCGAAGGATGGCGTTGCGAAGTCGTGCGCTTGGCACATCCGAGGGACGTAGGCCGAGGGAAGAGAGCTTCGGTGGGAAACTCCATGAGAGATAAGGTGGACTTGGCCAAGTGGCTAAGACTGAGTGTCGGATGCTCAAACTTGATGTTTGAGGGTTTACCTGACGGTCGGATGCTCAAACAACTTGGTGTTTGAGGTTTTTCTCGACATCAGTCGACTGGCATAGGTGTCAGTTCGACTGATCCAAGTCGACTAGGGTTCGACTGGTGTTAGACTGCGGTTTTGTGGTTGGCAGTCGACTGCCATGGATTGGCAGTCGATTGATGTCGACAACAGTCGACTGCCGAGGGATGGCAGTCAACTGATGGAAATGTCGTGAGCACAGAACGCTTCGTAGCCGACTGGGCAGTCGACTACTAGGTCACCAGTCGATAGCCATGGCCTGACAGTCGACTGGTAGGTGATCCGTTGAAACTTATCCAACGTGGATCCGGCCGTTGTGAGACAACGACTACAGGGGCAGTCGACTCGGGCCTTTTGGCAGTCGACTGCTTGGCGCGAAAACAGCTTGATATAGGTTATAAATGGAGTTCAAGTGGGAGGATTTCGCCAAGACTTTAAGGAAGCGATTGGAGGGGAATTGATGTTGCATTCCAGTCCTTCAAGAGCCATCCAAAGCAAGCAACAAGAAAGGATTCAAAGCAAAGAGTTGCAAAGTGTTCTTTATTTGTATTTCTTGTGTCTTTGTATTTCTTGTAGTATTACTGTTGTAATAGCTTGTACGAGGTTTCTCCACCTCCGACGTGTAGTCGAGAAGGAGTTTAGTTAGTGTCGTACGCATAACTAGAGCTCGTCAAGCTCGCCCATGGAGTAGGAACCATTTGGTTCCAAACCACGTATGTCGTGTGTGTTTGCATATGTTTGTATTGTTGTTAGTATTATTATTGTTTCTATTGTTTCCGCTGCGCTAACGACAATTGTAGGAAAGAAACGCAATGAGAACGAACGAATTCCACCATCGAACGATTGAGGGCTATTCACCCCCCTCTAGCCGGCCAACATCTACACTTCATCGACCCTACAAGTGGTATCAGAGCCAAGGAGCTTGTCAAGGACTAACCGCCGACACAAGCACTACAAGAGGCTGGCTACAACCTCCAACCACCAAAATTCGAAGGAGATTTCCTATGGTGGAGAAGAAAAATGGAGGTATACCTAGAAACCGATTTTGATTTTATGCTAATCTTAGAAAACGGTTTCGAATTGCCTAGGAATGAAAGAAATAGGAAAATTGAGAAGTCAAGGTGGACCGAAGACCAAATCAAGGACTTCGAGACAAATTGCAAGGTAATCGAATTACTTAGTGATTTGATTCCTAATAACATTTGGTCTAGGTTGGGTAATTTTAGGGATGCAAAGGAATTATGGGATAAAGTAATGAAATTCCAAGAAAATTCCCAACCAGCACAAATAGAGGAGAATGTCGTGGAAGAATTGGCATCCACATTCGAAGATGTGAATGATTTGGTGGAGACCTCCACCTCTAGCATTGAGGGGGAGGAAAGGATTTCCATTCCAGAGCAAGATCAAAATGAAGCTTCTACCTCCGGAAGAAGTGAAGAGGCCTCCACCACCTCCCTAGGTAACTCAAGTGTTATTATTTTAAATAAAAATCACATAATATACTTTGAGTGTAGGGAGAAAGGGCATTACAAAAGAAAATGCCCTAAATTGGCTAAAGAAAAGGCATCGACACCAAAAGTCAACCCAAAGTCAAAGGATGTCGGAGTCCCCTCAATTAAGATCAAAGAGAACATTGTGTGCTTCAAATGCAACCAAAGGGGGCACTACCGAAGCCAATGCTCTAGGGGGAGGAAGAAAGGGTAAGAATGTGTATCTCATGTAGGGGGAGCTTCTCAAGCTAACCCTAAGGTAAATTTAAATAATGCACTTTCAATTCTTAAAGTTAAAAAGCATGCTAAGAATTATTTTAGTTTTCTTGCCATTATTAATGAAAAGCATGCTAGTAGAAATAATAAGGTTTATTGTTTAGGTGCTAAGCATGTTCATGTAACTAAGGACAAACCTAGGACTCATAATTCTAGAAATATTTTACCAAAGGAGTCCATTAGGAGAATAGAAGAAAATTTGGGTATTAATCCCAAAATGTCTAGGCACATGCCTAAGAACAAGAGGCCTTCCCAAAAATCTAATAAAAATTCAAAATTGAAGAAATTAGAGCTAGAAAACCAAGTCTTGAGGACCTGAGAGAATGGAGAAAACCCTTAGAATCATAGAAAATTCAATTCTAGGGTCAAATGCCCAAAAGTCAAGACCTAAGGTTCAAAAACGGTCTAAGGGCAATAAAGGTTTGAGTCACAAATCTAAGCCCAAGAAGACTTATCATAATGTTCCATTTGATTATGGAACTATTTCTAGGTCTAGAAAAATCAAGGCTAATAGGGAAGCTATCCCTAAGTCTAGCCATGGTGTTTGCTTAGTGGCTAAGACCTCAAAGAAATCAAATGTAGCCACTAGGAAGGTCAAAGGAGGAGTCACCTCTAGAGTTGACCTAGGAAAGACCCAAAAGACTATGACTTCAAAGCCTAAAAGGGTCATTAGAAAGGTATCTAGGGAAGTTATCTCTAAGGAATACCTTGTTAACCCAAGGAGCTCCAATAGGTATTGGGTTCCTAAGAGCGTGATCGATTCACGCTAAATGAGTTAGGGTGTGTCAACCCTAAGTGGATGGGTGGTTAACCTAACCATAGTAGAGTTGACACATTAGAATGTGCCAATGTGCTTGAGAAGTTAAAAATGATTTAAATTAGCACAATTAGGTCTTAGAGGTATTGGTGTGCCATTTTGGGGTTTTGGCACACTAGGGGGGTAAATGGCTATTAAGGCAAAAATGGACTTAACCCTAGAATTGACAATTTGGATTTAACACTTAGGTATTTTATACCTTAGTATATTTTACTTGCCATGATTTGTTTGCCTTGCCATGTCATAACATCATTTTTATTTTTATCTATAAAAATATCATGATCATGTTTAGAACTATTTTTAGATGTCATGTATGCTTAGATGTCTCTTACATGCCATGACATCATGATTTTGGCATATGATTTGATGGGAATCAAATAATATTGCCTAGAAATATGCATGAAACCATTAAAAGAACAAAAACCCATATCTCACTAAAAACTTGACTTGTATGTGTTTTACACATCTAGATACAAGTGAGATGCTTAGGAAAAAGGGATTAAAGGTTTCAAAAAACATTTTGAAAAACCTTGGTGAAGTCTATCTTTTGATAGCTATCACCATTAAATGGAATGATACAAAGAGGGCTCTTTATTGAAGCTTTTCTTAACTTTTGGACTTTGTATCAATCTCCTAATTTAGTGGGTAAAATAATTTTTAAATATTTTTCACCCATAGTGTTTGTGATAAGTAATATACATACCAAATTTCAATATTTTTAAACCTATGTATATTTACTTATGAATTTCGGAAAGTCATTTCTGAAATGTTGAAAATTGCAAATCGATTATCGATCGACTATCGGGAGGCGATCGGTGATAGAGTGGCAATGTGATTTATGAATTGATCATTGCGATTTCGGGTAAACTTTGTTGGTCAAGCCCATGTTCAGTTAGGTTAAGGTCTCCTTACCACTCCTAACCCTAGGACATGCTTGGGAGAGCATTAGAAAGGGTGGAAATCCATTGGATATAGATTAGGAGAAGGGTTTAGGGAGAGTATCAATTTTTAAGGTGGAAGAGAGTTCATTGTTAAACTTTGCCTTAATTTTGATAGTTTTGAGGTTCCTATTGGCTTAGGGACTCTTCGAGGACATTGTTGGTGCAATGGTCAAGGGGGAGCAAGCCTCTAGGGGGAGGTTTTCATCATGGGAAGATGGATATGTATTTCCTTATGGGAGGAAAATTGGTGAAAAGACCTAACCCAGTATGCATATACTTAATCCCCAGTCACACATCAATATTACCCGTTATACACAAGATCGGAACACCCGGCAGAGAGTTTATTTTATTCCATTCAGTTTAGCAGTCTCAACTACACACTTTACCCTCTCAACCTGAAGAAAAATAGAACATCAAAACCAACTCCCCTCAAACTGGAAACCCTGTATCATAGATGTCCCGGACAATGTGTGTCATGCTCATCATCATCTCCTCAGTTACTCCACCTCCGCTTCTTGCATCCCAATCTGGGAATCCTGTTCCCTACCTGAAAATGTTATGTGAAATCATGAGTTCACAGCCCAGTAAGTAGATCAATGATAGGGATATAACACAGGGAGGAAAATTCAACAGGAAACATATATCTCTACAACTGTAAAGGTAAACTACTGTAGCTCAACATACATTTTCTGTTACACTTTCTGTAATTCAGTATGAAACATAAACAATACTTTTATCATGCCATTATAACAAGTACTGCGAACCTAATCATGCCTTTCTGTTATGCTAACTGTACCTAAACATAAACCCTCGTGGTACCTCACATTATGCATTTAAAATGCTGAGCCAGTAAAATACCTTATTTTCTTGTGCAATCCTGAGGTACCTCTAGAAAGAAACTAAAGGGGTCAGTCATTAGTCATCAGTCAATCTGTCAATTTGGGTGGGCCCTCCCCGGAGCTCAACCCGGGGAGCCCAACCCGTCCAGGCACCACTAATGCTCATGTACATACAGTTAGCTAAATAAGAATTTCTGTCATTTTCTACACCACTAATGCTCATGTACATACAGTTAGCTAAATAAGAATTTCTGTCATTTTCTATCATACTTAGTCACAGAAGGATAACATAGAACATCATGAGTGAACGAGTATATATCTATATATAGCATCTAACCTCATACACAGGTAGATGTTAATTACACCCACATATATATATAGCATCTAACCTCATACACAGGTAGATGATAATTACACAATGTACATATAACATCTAACCTTACACACAGGTAGATGATAATATAACTTATTCACATAACATCGAAGTACAAGAAAGATCTGATGAACATTTAGCTAAAAATAATAACATTAAACATCATAAGTGAACAAATATATATATCTATATATAGCATCTAACCTCATACACAGGTAGATGGTAATTACACACATATACATATAGCATCTAACCTCATACACAGGTAGATGGTAATTACACATATATACATATAACATCTAACCTCATACACAGGTAGACGATATTTATCACATATTATATATCATTTACAGCATTAAGAAAAATCTTATAAAGGATTAACTAAACATGCTGACTGAGAACAAATATAGCAGGAATCATCTACAGACATAAAGCTCATGTATATACAAATTTTTACATCCACCCTAGCAGGCTAATTCTTTTCAAACAAACTACTCCTTACATCAATTAAACCTTTATCTGACTATTAACTGAAGATTTAAACCTCATATACATCACACGACATACTCAATTCGTAAGGACCCCAACATGTGTATACTCCGTTATTATCGTCCTACCGGATGAATCCCACCATACCTATTCACGCGTAAATTCATCAAAACGATCCTAAAATCCTAAACCGATCCCCTTCTCTCCCAACAACACCACTCTGTTTACCCACTGCCTCTCCCCTGCCCTTCACCTACCGAATACCCCCAAATCCACCGATTCCAATCACCTCCCATCGAGAACTCCCCTTACAGCTCCAAGATTGAACGCCCTAACCCCCTTCCCGTGAACTCTCTACCTGTCACCTCCTCCTAGCTGTCAGGTAGCCAAACTCCACCGTTTCCCTAGCTCAACCCATCCCCAACAATACCGATAATCCACCGCGGAAGCCTGCTAGAACCCAATCGGGAATCCCATTCCACCGGCACGCTTCAATCCCTAACACCCTGACTCCAACTCGCCGCGACCGTCCCAAATGAGAATCTGCTGAACTCACCGCCCTCGCCAACCCTAGCCAAAGACTACTCACCGTGAAGAGGAAGGAGGAGGGTCGGTGTGGCTCCGACAGCTTGGCGTCGTCTCCGGCGGAAGGGGTTCGACAATCGCCCCTTTTCGTCATCTGCGGCGGCTCGCGAGCGGAGGATGGGTCGCGCGAACGAAAAAGAAGGGAAAAAGAAAAAGAAAAGGAAAATAAAAAGGGTTCGGCCGGTTAAATGGGTTTTAGGGTTTTTTCCCCTTCATGCCCCTCAACGGTGATTATTTAGGGTATAAATAGACCCCGAAATTTATCCTCCTTTTTTCGATGACATACGCCCGTGTATTTTTATCATTTATTATTGTTATTATTATTATTTTTTTTTTAGACTTGGCAATTGGGTTGTCTCTCTTTAAGTGATATGGGATCACTAGAAAGATTGTAGGTATGTGTTCCTCCAAGGGAGAGATTGTAAGATCTCATTGGGATATGAGACATTCATATCCTTGGGGAGGCCCTTTTTGATGTAATGTCAAAAAGGGGAAGAAGTTACCAAGTTACCAATTAGGTTTGGAATTCTCATTTGGGATGTGAGAATTGCCAATATGGGAGAATTGGTAGACTTGAGATGGTAGTTTTGTCAATCATCAAAAAGGGAGGGAGATTGTTGGTACAATCGGCCCAGGTTGACTCGAGTTTGACTCGAGCAGTACCTTGATAGTATTTTGATGATAGACAAAACTCATGACATAGGATTGTCATGGGAAAGTCCAACATGGTGTTGGCATGGAAAATCCAAGCATGGAGCTTGGTGTTGAAAAGTCCAAAGCATTGCGAAGCCGTGCGCTTGGTGCTTGGTGAGAAATGCATTGCGAAGTCGTGCGCTTGGTGCATGTGGGAAGTCTTGAGGACTTGGTAAGTTCACTAGGCTCGGGGTCCTTGAGTCGGTGAAGGATGACATTGCGAAGTCGTGCGCTTGGTGCATCCGAGGAACCGTCGGACGGGGAGCGAATGGAGTGAGGTCCAAGGGAAGCATACTTCGAGGGCATAAGACGCGAAGGATGACATTGCGAAGCCGTGCGATTGGCACATCCGAGGGACGTAGGCCGAGGGAAGAGAGCTTCGGTGGGGAACTCCATGAGGGATAAGGTGGACTTGGCCAAGTGGCTAAGACCGAGTGTCGGAGGCTCAAACTTGATGTTTGAAGGTCTACCCGACGGTCGGATGCTCAAACAACTTGGTGTTTGAGGTTTTGCCCAACATCAGTCGACTGGCATAGGTGTCGGTTCGACTGATCCAAGTCGACTAGGGTTCGACTGGTGTTAGACTACGATTTTGTGGCTGGGCATCCAATCGCCATGGATTAGCAATGATCGATAGCCGATAGCAATGATCGCTAAGGGATGGCATCGGTCGATAGGAATATCGTGAGCAATAGCGCTCCGTGAGCCGATCGGGCGATTACTAGGTCACCGATCGCCATGGATCGGCAATGATCGTAGGTGATCAGTTGGAACTTATCCAACGTGGATCCGACCGTTGTGAGACAACGGCTACAGGGGAAGTCGACTGGGGCCTTTTGGCAGTCGACTGTTGGGCGCGAAAATAGCTTGATGCAGGTTATAAATGGAGCTCAAGTGGGAGGATTTCGCCAAGACTTTAAGGAAGCGATTGGAGGGGAATTGCTGCTGCATTTCAGTCCTTCAAGAGTCATCCAAAGCAAGCAACAAGAAAGGGTTCAAAGCAAAGAGTTGTAAAGTGTTCTTTACTTGTATTTCTTGTGTCTTTGTATTTCTTGTAGTATTACTGTTGTAATAGCTTGTACGAGGTTTCTCCACCTCCGACGTGTAGTCGAGAAGGAGTTTAGTTAGTGTCATGCGCATAACTAGAGCTCGGTGAGCTCGCCTGTGGAGTAAGAACCATTCGGTTCTGAACCATGTATATCGTGTGTGTTTGCGTATGTTTGTATTGTTGTTAGTATTATTATTGTTTCTATTGTTTCCGCTGCGCTAACGACAATCGTAGGAAAGCAACGCAACGAGAACGAATGAATTTCACCATCAAACGATTGAGGGCTATTCACCTCCCTCTAATCGGCCAACATCTACACTTCATCGACCCTACAGAGCCTAGTTAGGACAGACCATGCAAACCTTGATGATCGGATCATAGAGCCAGAGTCAACAAATGTCCAATCAATCTAAACACCTCCTTCATTGACTGGACTAGGGGAAAGCTTGTGATGTAGCAAAGATAACAAGGATCCATGTGGTAAGTGTTGAACTGGGTCAATGCAACGATGCATCAAATGGACATATATCAGGTCTGTAGACTTTGAGGCAAAGTCATCTAGTTAAGGGTCAACCTAGATTAGGCCCAAGGGACAAGCAAAGTCACCTAGTTAAGGCCCGACCTAGATTAGGCCCAAAGTGGAACTCGACCCAAGGGATGACTCAACGGACTTAGTAGACAAGCAGAAAGAGTATTTTGCTTATGTCCTGATAACATGGGTGACTCAAGGGACATCTCAACCAACTTGGTAGATGAGTAGGACGAGTGTTTCATCTACGTCCCAAGAACATGAGTGACCCAAGGGGGCCAGAGGCGAAACTACGATCTTGATTCAATGGGGGCAACAATATAATGTAAAATAGTTGGAGATATTTTGTAGAAATTGATGTGCCTAATCAATATATATTTGTGCTTAAGAAAAATGTGATCATGTGTCAGCAAAATATAAACTTCGTAATAAATTATACAAATGTGATTCTAAACAATTGGAGATATTCTTTAAAAGGACATGTTGTTAACATGATCCTAATCAATTATATATTTATTTTCAATTATTATATTTGTTATGGAAATTTAAATAAATTTTTTTAAAAAATATCCTGCCCAGTGTGGGTAGTTACCCACACTAGGGTCATATAAGCTCCACTCCTATAAAGGACAACTCAACTAAACTGATAAATGAGCAGGAGGAGCATTTTGTCCTCGTCCCGAGAACACGGTTGGATACATGAGGAAGGCATGGGGGTGCACGGTGAAGTTTTTAGTCATTTGCTCTCAGGTTTGTATAAAAGAGCCCCCATATAGACGGACAAGGGAGAAAGATCTACTTTTAAAGCTACCACTTCATCTATCCTTCAGTTATATTTTATATTTGTCCACAAGATATAACTTAAACATCAAAGAAATTTTATTAAAGTTCTCCTCTCGGCTCTCTCCTAACTCTCTTTTTTCCTTGTTTACAATCGACTAGATTACTTGTCTATTTTGCAGCGTAAAATATTTTCTCTTTTCCTTTTCCGTTGAATCAGAGTACTGTCGATCTAGTTAATTCTCGACCTACAATGGATCAACCCGATAATAAAAAAGCATACATCCGACAATCTATGAAAATCTAGGGAAAATTTTTGAAATAGGCGTGAACCTAAACATATTACAGAAACACGTAAATTTTAACGTAATTCCCATAATGAGAGATTTCACCGTCGGAATTTAAATTTTGATAGTGATTTTTTTTATTATTCGTTTGGGCACTGTCGGGATTTAAATTCGGACAGTGATTTTTTTTTTTTTGTTTTGGTTTTGTTTTTTTGGCTATTTTTTTCACTGCCGGGATTTAAATCCTGGGAGCGATTTTTTTTTTTTGGCGGTGCTGGTATTTATTTTTTTCATGATTGAGATTTGGATTTTTTTCGTTCATTCCTAGTATTTAAATTCCGACCTTCGTCGATCGATTAATCGTCGGCCCGCCCGCCAATCGGTGATTGTTCGTCGATCGGTTAGTCACCACCATCTCGATAGTAGGTCGACTGCTATCCTGTAATTCTTTATCAATGGTAAACTCCTGAAATCCTGGAATCATACAGTAATTGCCTTGATTCCGAAATCTCCACATGCACACAAGGTCCATGAATATAGACCAATATCCTGCTGCACAGTGGTGTACAAGATTATTGCTAAGCTCCTAGAAGGCAGACTATTAGAAGTTATGGATCATTTGCTACATAAAGAACAAACTGCATTTGTGCAAGGGAGAGGCATTGCAGATAACATACATCTAGCTCAAGAGATTATGCGTAATTACACCAGGAAAAGAATTTCTCCACGATGTTTACTTAAAGTTGATCTACAAAGAGCTTTTGACTCAGTACACTGGGGTTTCCTTCAAGACATCCTCTCATCGTTGCAGTTTCCAGACAAATTCACAGCATGGATTAGAGAAAGCATCACCAGTCCGACATTCTCGGTCGCAATTAACGGCTACATGCACGGGTTCTTCAAATGCCGCAGGGGACTTAGACAAGGGGATCCTCTCTCCCCATATTTATTTGGTTTATGCATGGAATACTTTTCACGAATGCTAGCCAAGTACACCAGTAGATCGGATTTTCAGTTTCACCCCAAGTGTAAGGAACTCAGAATATCTCACCTAATGTACGCTGATGATCTCTTACTCCTTAGCCGTGGGGATATATCATCGGTGGCTGTTTTGAAAGACTGTCTAACACAATTTGCCAGCATGGCAGGCCTGAGTGCTAATATGGCTAAATCAAGCATCTATATGGCAGGAGTGGATCCAAGCACCCGCGAAAGTTTGATTCATATCATTGGGTTCAAAGTAGGGGAGATGTCATTTAGGTACTTAGGGATACCAATTGCTTCCAAGAAACTGAAAGTCACTGATTATTGCACATTACTGGACAACCTCATGAAGAAAGTCAACTCATGGCCAAAAGCCACATTGTCATATGCAGGGAAAAGCCAGCTAATAGCCTCAGTTTTACAAGGAATAGAATGCTATTGGATGTCAATCCTGCCAATCCCGATAGGAGTAATAGAAAAGATATATGGTATCTACCGATCACTTATGTGGAATACGAAGAATCCTCCGGTAGCCTGGAAGACAATGTGCAAGCCCAAGGATGAAGGAGGATTAGGACTAAGAGACCTGAAGGCATGGAATATGGCATTACTAGCCAAGGTCCTATGGCGGATACAAGAGAAGCAAGACACGCTGTGGATACGGTGGGTTCATCATGCGTACATACAGGAAGGAGACATCTGGGGATGGCAAAGTAAACAAATATACTCACCGCTCATGAAGAAATTAATATGGATCAAAAACACTATCCTAGGCACCACAAACACTGCAGTGGCAGCAAGCTAGTATCTGACAACATGGTTTGGGCAGGGCAAAGGCGGGGTTAAGAAGGCATATGACTACTTCAGGCAAAGTGGAGACAAAAAGCCTTGGACAATAACAGTTTGGCAGAAAGATATACAACCTAGTCATAGATTCACACTGTGGATGCTGGGCAATGGCAAATTGCCGGTCAGAGCAGGGAAAGAATATATGGAGGACAAACAATGCATTTTCTGTAAACAGGAGGAGGAAACCATAGAACACATTTTCTTCAAATGTGAACAAATACGGCTTCTATGGAGCAGGATTAGAGGATGGCTAAGGATGACAGGGGCAATGGTAACTTACCGAGGTATGTTTAGAATTTTCAGATCGCGGTACAAGAGAGATACGCCTATGAATCGAGCCCGACACCTAGCAATGTCAGCACTAATCCACATAGTCTGGAGGCAGAGAAACTCAAGCAGATTTGAATATGCGAAGTTTGATGGAGATCTAATCTTTCGCAAGGTGCAGATCCATGTGTATAGGACGATGGAGGACAACAACATATCACTACCAGTAGAGATCACATGAAACCAGGTAATAATTCACCTACCTCCACCCCACCCGCCTCATAATCTCTCACCCCTGCTCAAGAAATCTTGAAGTTCCTGTCCAAGGCACATCATCCGCATTGCCTCTCCTTACATCTGGGTTACTTACTTACTTTCTAACTCTAAAACACCCCACTCCACAAAGCTTCTACTTAATCCCAGGGCAGTTCCTCTATTTATTCCAATCTCAGGACGTCTGTTTCCAATCTCAGGGCAAACCATCTCCTATACTACAATCCCAGAGCAATTATTCCATCAACCCCAAGCCAAGCCCAGGGCGATTCCTCTTCTCTCTTTTCTTCCTTTCCTACCTCAATTTCAGGATGGTTTGCTCAACTCCATGGCCATTTGTTTCCAAAAAAAAAAAAAAAAAAAAATCTAGGGTCTCAGGGCGGTTGTCTCAAAGCCAGGGCGGTTTGCTCATGCCGAGGTCTTGGCGGGCGCTAGGCGGTTTCTCAAAGCAGGCGATCTGCAACTTGAGCAATCAGAGGCGGTATTGGCGGGCGGTATTACTCGAGTGGTTTTGCGCAGAAGTTACCTCGAGGCGGTATTGTCTCAAAGCCAGGCGATTTTCTCAAGCGAGGTCTTGGCGGGCGCCCGAGGCGGTTTTCGAGCGGCGGCGGTGCCCAACTTCGAGCAATCAAGCAATCAGAGCGGTATTGGCGAGCGGTATTATTCAGTGGTGGTTTTGCGAGAAGTTACCTCCCGGTATTGTCCCGAGGCGGTTTTGCGAGCGGCACAACTCAAGCGCTTAGTCGAACTCGAGCAATCAGGCGGTATTGCCCCACGGCGATTTCGACCAGGCGATTTTGCGCGTGAGCAGACCTCTCGGCGGTATTGGCGAGGAGGTTTTGCGCGTAGAGTAACCTCGAGCGGTTTTCAAAGGTGGTGTCGAGGCAAATTTGGCGTGCCTTCCCCAAATCGAGCAATCAGTGGTATGGCGCGAGCGGTTTGTTTCAACCCGAGGCGGTCTCGCACTCGAGGCAGGTTTTGAGGGTGTTGCTAGGGCGGGTTTGCGCAAGGAGCAGGAAGACCAGGGCGGTTTTGGCTAGGGCGGTTTTGAATTTCCCTTTCCCTCAAGCCCAGGGTCAACAGGGCGGACCCGCACAAAGAGCAAGGGACTTTCAGCTTTAAGGTGGTTGGACCAGATCAATCTTCCCGAATGCAGACCAGACAGTCTCATCTCCAAGGATCCAAGATGCCAGGGCAATTTTATCAAAGACGAAGCGGGTGTAACTTCAGGACAGATTTGATAAAAAAAAAAATAAAACGGTGAATAGGCCAACCTATAATAGCCTATCTAGTCCATAGCAAACGCCTACGGTAAAGACACTCTAAATCCGTTTATGGCTGAGGCTTGGCCAATAAGCCTAGTAGAGGTGAATAGGCCCACCTGAATGGCCTATCTAGTCCGTAGTAAACGGCTACGGTAAAGACAAGGCAAATCCGTTGATGGTTGGTCACTTACCAAAATTGACAAATATTTGACGATTGAGTGCACAAACCTCCCGGCGAAGATGGACATGGATAGACAAGGCGAGAAGGAACACATGAAGAGGCGGATGCAAAGAGATAGTATGGATGAGAGAAAGAAACACAGGAGATACACTTGCACTGTGCAAGTGAAAGGGCAGAATATGGACACATGTATGGGGCTATGTAGTCATGAGAGATGTAGTATACATGAGAGTTAAGATACCCATGAGAGCACATGTACACCACCTGCATGCATCTCAGATCTGACACATCGTCCGACATGACATGAGAATGCATCCCAGGATTTTGTATGAACGTGTTATCTTTGATGATATATATTTACCTTTCATAAAAAAAAAGATAGTAGGTCGACTGCCGCCTTCCTATCGGTGGGTCGTCACCTGCACGTCGAGCAAATGTCGCCTGCCCGCGGGTTGGTCGTTGCTTATCCGACGGTCGATCATCGCATGCTGCCAGCCCGCCGAACAATCGTCGCCCGTCGCTCGCCCGTCGACCGACCAATCGTCGCTCGCCGATCGACCACTTGTCGCCGCCCATCATCGGTCGCAGTCGCCCACGGGTCGTGGTCGAGCACCGGTCAGTAATCGGTCATAGGTTGTCGCACGACCATCAATCCCCGCCTGTCGTCATCCGTCAATTATCCGATCGCCGTCGGCCTACCGATCGCCCGCCACTGCTGGTCGATCAATCGTCATCGATCGATCGCTCGCTGCCCATCGCCGTCATCATTGTTGGCCGATCGATTTGTCGACAACGATGGTGGCGGGCGACGGGCGACCTGCAGTCGATGGTGGTTGGTCGGCCAGTGGTGGCAGACGCTCGATGGATGGCTGCGGTGACTGTCTGATAGGCAGGCGACGACCCGCCGATGGGGAGGGCGGTGGTCAACCGACTGGGGGTGGGTGGAGGCTAGTCGGTAGGCGAGCGACGATCGACCGGTGAGCAGGCAACGATTAGTCGGGCGGCAAGCGACGATTGATGGGCGAGCGACGCACGATCGATGCACGATCGACGGGCGGGCGACAACTACCTGATGGGAGGGCGACAGTCAACAGGTTGACGGTGACGATAGTTCGATGGGGTGGGCGGGTCGGTGGGTCGACGGGTCGATGGCAGGCGATGATCACCCCCCGAGCAAGCGACAATCGACCCATGGGTAGGCGACGACAGCCCGACGTGCAGGTGATGAAAGTCCGACGTGCAGGCGATGACCCATCACAGGAGGGTGACAATCGGCCGACTACCGGGTGGGCGACGGCTAGCCAACCAACGGACGACGATCGATTGGCGGGCGGACGACAACTAGTCGGACGTCGGAATTTAAATCTCGGAATGAATGAAAAAGAAATCCAAATTTTGACGATGCAAATAAAAAAATCCCACACTGAGAAAAAACAAAAAGAAAAAAAATCAGTGCAAAAAAATAGGATTGATTTTTTTTTTTGCACGGTCGAGATTTAAATTTCGATAGATTTTTTTTACATGGTCGAGATTTAAATTTCCATAGTGATTTTTTTTTTGCAGTGTCAGAATATTTTTTCCTATCGGGCAGGCGATAATCGCCATTGTCGATAGATCGATCGGTCGACAATGATGACGACAGCGAGCGACGGGCAATGGACAATGGGCGACGGACGACGAGCGACACTGTAAAAAAAATTCAATGCTTGTTTTTTCTTTTTTTTGCACTGATTTTTTTTTTTTACTTTTAGCTTTTTTTTTCGGTGCCGGAAGTTTTTTTGCACTGTCGAAATTTGAATTTTTTTTGTTCATTCTCAAGATTTAAATTCCGACGTCCGACTAGTCGTCGCTTGCCCGCCAGTCGTTCATCGCCCGTCGATCGGCTAGCCGCCGCCCACTCGATAGTCGGCCAACCGCTGCCCTCCTATCGGCGGGTTATCGCTTGCATATCAGGCTATCATCGCCTGCACATGGGTCTGTCGTCGCTTGCCTGGCGATCAATCATCACATGCAGTCAACCTGCTGGCCTACTGGCCCGCCGAACTATCATCGCCCGTCGGTCAGTCGACTTATCGTCACTCGGCGACCGCCTGATCGTCGCCCGCCGACCAGTCATTTGCTGTCGCCCGCCATCGATCACGGTTGGTCACATGTCGCGGTCGGGTGCCGGTCAGCGGCTGGTCGTCGGTCCTCGCCCGTCGTCGACAGTTGACCGGCGGCTGGCCAATGGGCGACGACTACCGACGGTAGTCGGTCAGTCGACGACAGACGACGGGTGAGGACCGATGGTCATGCGACGACCTACGATCGATCGTGATCGATTGCTGACCAGCGCCCGAACTGTCGTCGCCTGTCGGTCGGTTGATCAATCGTCACCCGTCGACCGACTGATCATCGCCCGTCGATCGGCCATTTGCCACCGCCCGCCATCGATCGCGGTTGGCCGTAGGTTGCGATCGGGCGACGATCAGTGCCTGGTCACGGTCAGTCGTCGATCCTCGCTAGGCGTCGATCGTTGATCGGTGGCCGACCAATGGTCGATGACTACCGACGACAATCGATCAGTCGACGACGACGGCAGGCGAGGATCGACAACTATGCAATGACCTATGATTGATCGTGACCAATCATTGACCAGCGCCCGACCACGACCCGCGGCCAATCGCGGTCGACGGTGGGCGGCGATAGGTGGTCGGTCGATGAGCAGCGATTGGTCGGTGGACAGGCAATGACCGATCGACCAGTCGATGGGCGAGCGACGGGCTAGCGATAGGCGACGGGCAATGAGCGACGGTTGTTCGGTGGGTTGGCGACAGGCGATGATCGATCGTCGGGCAGGCGACGATCGACCCGCGGGCAGGCGACGACTCGTTGACAAGAGGGCGGCGGTCGATCGACTATCGAGCTGGCGACGGCTAGCCGACCGACGGACAATCACCGACTGGTGAGCGAGGCGACGACTAATCCATCGATGAATGTTGAAATTTAAATACAAGGAATGAATGAAAAAAAATCCAAATCTCAATCGTGAAAAGAAAAATACCGGCAATGAAAAAAAAGCCAAAAAAAAAAAAATACCGCAGGGATTTAAATCCCGGCGGTGCCAAAACAAAAAATAAAAAAAAAACACTGCCTCTCGACGGTGCCAAAACAAAAAATAAAAAAAAATCACTATCCGGATTTAAATCTCGGCACTAAAATCTCTTACTTATTATAGGAATTACGTTAAAATTTACCTATTTGTGTAATATGTTTAGCGTTCACGCCTATTTCAAAAATTTTCCCGAAAATCTATTCAAAGTTTTCGAGAATTTAGACAATCTGCACATCTCATACCATATCATCCAAATTCGGGATTAAAGGATATGTGATTTTCTTTTTCGGCAGATCAAATTTGCAATTTGACCGAACCAAAGTGGCAAGTTTACATCAGTGTACATATTAGAAAGGAGACGTGGAGTCAAACGAATGGAGTCAATTAATGAATATAAGAATATTCATTTGTTTTATTTCTTCAAAGTGCGAAAGAATTTTCTAAACGATGACAGTAGATGTCGAGTAGGTGCGGTTTTCAACAATGGACGGCGGAAAAACTTGAGGGAGGAGAAAAATGGACAATGGGGATAATAATAAAATAAATTTTTAATTTAATATTTTTAGGCAACAAGATTTCAAAAGCTTATCCTCAACGAATAAAAGTCAAATAAAATGTTTTAACAGTTTTTTTTAATATAATTATAAAAATTTAAAATAGTCAACGTTTTCAAACAAGAGGGATTTGGTTCGCACGTGTTTGTTGACTTATTTGGTTCGCACGTGTTTGTTGACTTTGTAAAGTTGTCAAATAATAATAGTTAATTTTAGGTTTAGTTATAAATTTTAGAGAATCTACCATAACATTAGTGTTATTTTTAGCATTAATGATTTTTTAAGTTATCAAATCTAAGTTAATATTTATATTTATTATTAGAATATGGTCCCGGTCATAATTGAATTTTATCTCATTTTCAAATCTAATTTTGATAGCATTTTCGTGAAAAAAACCTATAGCGCGCCTTCCAGATTCTAATGCTATTTTCATTCCGGACCAAATCTTACAAGGAATCCAATAATCTTTACAATCTTTAAAGGTACATTTTACAATCTTTAAAATTTAAAAAAACCATTAAAATAGAAATCTAATTATACCATTTAAGTCTATCGAATTTAGGTCGTGAATATGATGGCTCAAAGGAAAGATGAATCATCTTATGCTTGGTTGAAGTCACAAATATACTAAGGTCAGACAGCACTTTGATGGGCAACACATCTTAGCGCTAAATTTAATCCACTTTTCTTTTTTAGTGCGAGATCTAGAGAATAAATCTTTGTTGACTTTGAGAAAAGATTTTTTTTTGTTTTGCCTTTTGGGTTGGAAATGCAAATTGTATTTTCGCAGAAAAAATCCATTTTTTTTCTTTATTAACGAATCCATAGTTTCACGTTTTTAAAAAAGAGATAAATCAAAAATTCACGGTGAAAAGTGTAGATAAGAGGGGTCCTGTTGAGATTTTTTTTTTTTTTTTTTCCTTTTCGAGCTTGAATCAGTGGCGGGTTTCGCATAATCTAACGTTAATTATTTCGCCAAAATCTTACAAGGAATCTAAGACAATGATCATGTCGGACACGAAACCGACCATGGTCGCTGTGGGGATCAAATAGGATACACTATCTTAGTAAACGTGGTCAATACACATTGGTTAGTTGAGCTCGAATAAATATTTCGCCGAGAAGAAGAAGGATGTAGTGGTTTTAATTAATGCTCCTAGAATTAGATTAAAGCATACGAAGAAAAAAATATATCAATAAAAAGTTTTCTTTTTTTTAAAACTCTAAATTTTCTCTTAATTTGATTTTGTTTTTCCTGTTTCATATCTATCAGCCAATCCAGATCCTTAAGTCGAAGGCTCCACTTCGTTCGGCCCTCGTTTTCCTGCACTCGCTCTTTCTTTTCGTGCCTCCGCGTTATAAGACGAGCAAATCGATCGAAATGGAGTGAGAACCACCACGAGAAGAGATGGGAGCAGTGGAGCTCAAGAACGGCAGCGCGCTATCGGCCATGGAAGAATGTTCAGATAAAGACGAACGAATGCAACCGGAAGCTGCCCACCTGATCCCGTTCTCCCCTGTCACCATCGACATGTCCCTCCCGCTCCACCAAATGCGGCCTCATATAATGTCAGCTCGGCTCCTCCTTACCCATTTTTTTTTTCTAACTGATTCGTCGATCTTTGGGTCCATTCCTCGCGATTTTTTTACTTGTTTTTTTTATGTATTTAGATTTTAGGGCGAGAAAGGCGTTAGCTTTCTTGCTCATAAAGTTGTCGCTTTGCCTAGTTTTTGTTTTCTTGATTTTTGAGTCCCATGAATAGCCCAAGGATGGTCGTTGTTTGGCCATCTCGATTGAACTTATTATCGGCTGGTTTCCATTTATTCTTGTGTACTCCGTTTGTCAATATCTCATGCAACAACTTTCCCTTCTTATTCTCATCACCCTGCCCACTTTTCAAGGAAAAAAAATGCCGTGCAAAATTAACTTCCAATTTTTTTTCACCTCATTTCCCTATTAGTTTCCGATCCTAGGTCGAGTCGCTGAATGTGTATACTTCAGATTTCTCGATGGTTATTGATTTTGTTGGTATCTAAAACAAGATAAATAGTATTCAGCTTGCCTAACATGACTTGGGATATTGCGACTCGGCGATGTTGTGTTTAACTCAAGTTGTTCGAGAAGTGTGGCCGCAAGAGTGATGTAAAAAAGTAGTGGCCGTAAGAGTTTTCTAAGAGCTACTCGCCTATTCTATCTGGGCACAAGGGTAGTTAGTTTAACTGCAAGACAGCTAAAGAGGCTTCCACATTGATAATATTTATGACGATATCTTAGAAAATCAAATCACAACTTCAAAATTTTTGCAAGTTCTGGGTCCTTTATTATTTTTTTTGGTAATTCCTAATTTGCCTTGAGAACTGTACGGGTAAACTAAACGCTCACAACACGTCTCAATGACATAAGAATGCGCCTTTGTAAGTAAACTTGTATTACTGGGCTATGATTACATTCATTCTGTTCGTCTATTATTTTCCCTGCTTTTGTTTTTTTTCACTTTGCTAATGGTGACTGGTGATTTTGTTATTTATCTCACTAATATTGGTAACTCAGATGAGGATGGACGATTATACTAAGGCAAGAAAACTGGCTGACAAAGTCTTTATAAATATTACGTGGATTTGGTTTGACGATAGGCTACATAGACTTGGTATAAACACTATTAAATAGAGTTCATTAGCGGGATAAAATTCATTTAGCTGGACCTAAATAGTTAGTAATTTGTTTGTTTTTATTATTGTTTGTCTTATTTTCTCTTCTTTTTTTCGTGGTTGCCTCTAGTGCCATCTTTAAAAATCATCAATCTTATTACCTAAATATTTGTTTTCTGATTCAAAACTTTTGAGTTCGGGAAATGAACAACAATGGACGTGTTTTCATTGCCAAGCCTTGAATGACAGATTTTTCATTGTCCTTTGTCCTTCTCTTCGTAGATATTTGTGCAAAGATTTGTTTAAGAAGTGGCCATCTCTTGATGAATCTGTTTTCTCGATAGAGACAATTTCTGGTGGCATAACGAACCTCTGTAAGCACTGCTCGAAGAACTTTTTGCCTTATGTTCCCTTTCTATCTTTTTCAACTGTTTAATAACTGTGCTGGAGCAAATTGACGCTGAATTAGGGAATTAAAGAGCATGTTCGAAACTCCAAATATTTTATTATTTTGTAACGTCCAAAGCAACGCAGTTAGTTCCTCAATAACGTGTTCATATGACTATTTGATCTTGACATTGCTTAAAATTTGTGTGCCTTTGGGTGGCTTATCGAATATGCATCTATTACAGTTACTCATCTAGCATTTTAACCCTTGCAATTCCTGTAGTGCTGAAGGTTTCTGTGAGAGAGGACAGTGGCAAGATCGATACTGTTGCCATTAGGTTGTTTGGTCCAAATACCGATTTAGTGATTGACCGCAAGCGAGAGTTTCAGGTGTGTTCTATACTCTATCCAACAACTTTTTGACTGTGAATATCACTAATTTACTAGTAACCACAACTTTCTTGGTGAATGATTCTTCTCCTAACTAAATTCCTTTGTTCTATTTTATTATGTTGTACCTTGCACATGCCTTACCATCATGAGCAGCCCCAGATGGCTAGCGCAGCCGTGTTAAGGCTTGAAAGGGCAAGGGGTCGATTCCTGGAGGTGACGACCAGACTATCGATGACTCCATATTTCTGCGCTAGCCACCTGACACCTGATTTATCCCCCTCCACACGTAGGAGCAGCGGTGGGGGGCTAATGTGACGGTTCCACATTTTATGAATGGTTTACATAAATGTCTAAAAATACTAGACTAGATTGTCCTGATGGACAATTTTGATGATGGTACTCCAGTTTGGTTCAGTTAAAAATAAAAGAGGGCTAATTTGGAGGCCATTGTAAAACTTTTAGTCTATTGGGTGAACTGATGAATTGCTTAACTGAACATAGCTTCTGAAGGCTATCTAGTTTATAAGTAGGGTGGCCAAGAACTCCACAACTAGACCACATTCCCATATGGAGATAGGTGCTTCACTTCCACTCTTTCATGCTAACGTTAGGGCTTTTTGGCACCTGAATTAACATACGTGGTCAAGGAAAGGGTGATAACTTAAAATGAAGATAATAGTTATGGTTTAGTTGTTGCTTAGAATGTTAGGGGCTTTCCCCTTTTTTTCATTAAAAAGAAAAAAGTTGCCTAGAAGCATGATAATTATCTAGCCTAAATAAACTGTTTACGCATTGTTTTGCTACAATCTAGTCGTATGTACCCTCTGTCCTTCCTTTTATCAAAAATTAATTCAAGAAATTTGCAATTGTCATTTTTTCCAATAATTTCGTAATTCTTTATTCCATAATCAAACTTTACTAGTTATTCTTCATTAGGTGCATGTGCTTACCTTTCGGCAACTCATGTTTAGGCCCTACCACATATCTCAGATGCCGGATTTGGTGCAAAATTACTAGGATGGTTTGAGAATGGCATGGTTCAATCTTTCATTGATGCTCGTACACTTTCACCATCAGGTTAGCATGATATTATTTGATCTTTGTGACTTTTTTGATGATTAAACAAACAATCTCCCTCTCAATCATAGATGAAAACCTTTGTGCGGGCTGTCCTTATGCTTTACAACCTAAGTTGAACAATTTTAATAGTATTCATCTAGAGCAGTAACTTAAGTGACAATTATTTAGAGTTGTATGGAGGCTATGTATGTCATGTAATTGGTGGTAGAATAAATTGAATAATACTGAACATCAAGAAGGGGAAAGAAAACAAGAAAATAGCAGAACATGTTAAAACATCAATTTTGGTCAAGATCTTATTGGTATCCAGTTGAAGGAACAGCAGTCCGATGCTTTCACCTTCGATGTTCTTTTAAGTGGTAAGTAGCTTTATGAGGAAAGTTCAATGATTGCTTGCACCTGTCTGCAGTGCTTATGCTCTTTTAAAGTTTTGCACCATTGAAATTTCTAAGTTTTTCGTCCTTTTGCATGTTGTTCGTCCTATGTACATGAGCTAACTTATTTATTTGGTTTCAGACATGAAAAATCCTGAAATAGCTAAGAAGATAGCTAGACAACTTCGTAGCTTCCATCAGGTGGCAATTCCAGGATCTAGAGAACCACAATTGTGGAATGACATATACAAGTTTCTTGATGAAGGTTGCAAAACTTACTCTTCCTATTTTATGTTGGTTTCTTTGTTGTTCAAACTTGAAAAATATTTTTCAAGCTATTGTATTGGCATCTTCTGCATTTGTTTTCTTGGGACAATAGTGTTTACTTCAAAACCAATCTGAATAAATTTGACACTGCAGCGGAGATGCTAAAATTTGATGACAATGAGAAGCAAGCCACATATGAATCCATATCATTCAATGAGATCCGTGCTGCAATCGATGAAGTCAAGGTAATTGGTCTTGCGAAGATGTTATCTATCTACTGCTGGCAGCAATATATATAGATAGAGATTGGTCAAATAATGACAACTGAGTAGTAGTTTATGATATTCACTGAACTAATGATGTTATCATTGACTCTTGAATATTGAAGAGAATCATATCCTTGGCTCTTGATGTTTTCTAACAGAATATGACAGACCGTTTCGAAGCTCCTGTTGTCTTTTCCCACAATGACTTGCTTTCTGGGAATTTGATGCTCAATGACAAACAAGGTGAATCTTAGTTTCTCCTAGTTCCTTCCTCTTGATCAAGATAATTACGTATGACTTTAATTTTCTGGTGAAATTCTAACCTTTCTGTGTCATATCACTTGATATTCTAGGGATACTATATTTCATTGATTTTGAGTATGGATCATACAACTATAGAAGCTACGACATTGCAAACCACTTTAATGAGTTTGCAGGCCTTGAATGTGACTTCAACTTGTAGGTTCCCTTTCTCTATACAATCTATTGGTTCTCTTGATTTTAAACTAATGTTGATGTGAAAAATGATCCTTTTAATGCAGATATCCAGATAAAGATGCACAGTATCACTTCTTCAGGAATTATCTAGACCCTAACAAACCATATGAGGTATGTAAAAATCCTAGATTTGTATTTTCCTTAGCATGGAGCATTATGCTTGCTGATTCCATTGCATTTCATGACCTAGTTTTTTTAGAGGAATTATTTATTTAAGAAAGTTATGACATTCTTCTTGCTTCGTTCACTTTTAGTACAAGTGGATAAAGTTAAACCCAATTTGATTCGCTAGATGTCTGCTAGATTTGGAGGGTCTAGAATCTAGATTGAAGTTATATAGTTAGACCAATATACAAAATAAGCTTTGGTCTCCCTCAGGATTTTATGTTAATAGATATTCTTTATGCTCTAGGTACCCATCAAAGATCTTGAAGCCCTTTTTGTGGAAACAAATACCTTTAGACTTGCATCGCACATTTATTGGGCTCTGTGGGGGCTCATCCAGGTATGGCCCTTGTTGATCTGATGATCAAAGGAAGAATCTTGTTTCAGTTGGGTCCTCTAAACAAAAGCTTTCTAATTCTCTGGAAAGCAGGCAAAGGCATCCCCAATCGATTTTGATTATCTCGTCTACTTCTTCAGGCGATTTAACGAGTACAAGAAGCAGAAGGAAACATGCTTTTCTCTTGCAGGCAAGTATCTCTATAATTCCAGCAACACTTGAAAGTTACACCACCACCACAGCAAATCAAATGACAGCGTGCTTGCTACAAATCTTATTAGATGTAATAAGTTTCCCCATTTCTATTGATAGCCACAGGAACCCTAATCCATCTATTGGATTCCTTGTAGCCATTGCTTGTACCCAGATATAGATTCTGTTATCCTCTTGTGGCAATCAATAAAACGCTATTTGGTTGTGTGATCTTTTCTTGCACAGTAGAATCATGCTAGCGGACAAATGGCCTGAATCATTATATTTTTACCAAACCACTAAAGAGTACAATATAAAATGTAAACAGGAACACTTCCATGATGGGCATCTTATCTATATGAGTGCCAAATCATAAATTTCTTGCATCTAAAATTTAAAGAGGCAGTTACTGTGCACATTAATGCGCACGCGCCCAAAGGAGTGCAGGCATGCCTCCATTCTTCGACGAGCATCCAAGACCCTATAAAAGGGGATGGGATAAAGAAAAAAATAATGGAGGAGAATGTTGAAAGGTTGTTGGAGAGAGCATCGATTACCAGAATATCCTTTCGTTAGGATTTGGTTTGTGGAAATGTAAGGGTGGTTCGTTTCGTGATCGTCCTTCCGATAGTGAGAAAGAAATCTCATCAGAGCAGCGCAGAAGAAGTGTAATCAATGTAAGCGGTATTTCAAAAAAAAACCTACATTGGTATCAGAGCGTCGTAGGTTTATATTTTGCATGAATGAAAATATTCTTTGTGAAGATGAACAGTATTCTCTTCGTGAAGAAGAAGATGAATAGTGTTCATCACAGTCGTGAGAAAAATGCGACAGGACACGTGCCGAGCACGAGCTACTCTTTGCTCGAGCGCGCGCACGCAGAAGTTCTCGTGACGCGGTGCTTGGCATTGGCTGAGCACACATGGTTATCCAAAGCCAAGGGCAAGCTCCCATCCTTGGCATTAGCTAAGGACAAGGTCCTCGGACCGCCGGCGGCAGAGTGGAGCTTGCTTGGCGGTTCAAAAGTGCTCGGGATTTCAATGCAGTCCAGTTTATAGACCGGTTGAAATTTCGAGACGGTCTAAATCTGCACCGATTAAGCTGGTATAGAATAGTTCTCTAGTAGCGCTTCGGCGATTTGAGACTGCCTGCAGTTCCGAGCCGGTTGGGAATTTCCAAACAGTCCAATGGTGGGAACAGTTCCCTGGGAAATAATTCCCTGGTGGCAAATTGCTTCCTGAGCAGTTTTTAGACTGGTCTGGTTTACAGACCGATTGGAAATTTTCAAACAGTTCCTTGGTGGGAATAGTTCCCCGGTGAAAGCTCGCTTCGGCGATTTAAGCGATGCAGTTTCGAGACGATATGGGATTTCAAACTGGTCTATTTTTTTTGAACCGGTCTGGATTTTAAATAAGTCTGGAATTTTGACCAGTCTGGATTTTAAATCGGTCTGGATTTTAAACTGGTCTAGTTTTTAAACCGGTCTAGTTTTTAAACCAATCAGGAATTCTAGAAATCGGTCGGGAATTTTTGAAATTGGTCGGGAATTCTATGAACCAGTCGGGAATTCTGTGAACCAGTCGAGAATTCTAGAAATCGATCGGGAATTTTTTTAAAACCGGTCGGGAATTAATGAGACCAGTCTGAATTTCTATAGACTGGCCGGGATTTTAGTATATCAGTCGGAATTTCTATGGATTGGTTAGGAATTTAGCAGACCGGTCGGGTTATAGTAGATGGCTCAGCTAGAGAGTTGGCTCTGCTGTTGGTCAACATCAGTTGACTAAGTTGACTTTGGTCAAAATGACTCATGACTTGAGTAGTTGTTTGGGACAACTAGGACTCGACGTAAACAACTTATAGATAGACTAAATGAACTAGAGTTGATGGCTGAGGGATGATGAGAAAACAAATTACCATTCATGTTGCTCGAGTGCCTGGGGTACTTGGAGAAAATTGGATGGTGTTCGGGTTTTCACAGATACATGACCATATCAAGTAATGACAGTTTAAAACGATTGGACTTAATGTTGGTGCAATCGGCCCAGGTCACGATTGACCAGGACTCGAGTTTGACTCGAATGATGTTTTGATGTTCGACAAAAATATATGACAATAAAATTGTCAAGGTAAAGTCCAAGTCATGGGAACTTGGCATGGAAAGTCCAAGTTGAACACTTGGCATTTGGTAAAGTCCAAGTCTTGAGTACTTGACATGAAAAGTCCAAGTGGGACACTTGGCACATGAAAAGTCCAAGCATGAGTCTTGGCAATGTAAAAGTCCAACATGGGTTGACAAGGGAAAGTCCAAGCTTGAGTCTTGGCATGAGAAGTCCAAGGGGTTTGATATTGGCTGCGTAAAGTCCAAGCAGGAGTCTTGGCAGCATAAGTCCAATGGTTGGCGGCGTAAAGTCCAAGCGGAGTCTTGGCGACGTAAGTCTAATGTGCCTTGGCGGTGTAGACACCGTTAGCATGACATAGCCGATGGAAGCACCTGAAGGCTAACGCGATGGATGAACAAGTCATGGATGACTTGGAGGGATCCGAGAGGCGTGAGGCTGAGGGAGGTGGCTAGAAGGCTTAGGTCTAGGCTAAGGGTGGTCTAGCACGTATGGGGGCACCATACTTGGGTTAAAACCTCATGTGTGAGGTGTGCGGTCATTGGTGCCATGTGGCGGTCTGGACCAAATCAACTAGGGTTTGGTGTGGGAAGTGGTCTAGCGATCATTGCGAGGTGGGCGGTCGACTAATGGCTCATGCCAGCGGTCGGTGATCGTGTGATCGATCGGATGATCTCGGATTACCGACCCGAGAATGGAGTCTCACTCGACCGCCGCGACGAGCAGTCGAGTGATGGCTCATCAGTCGACTGATGCTCATGATCAGTCGACTGATGTCCTAGCCGTTGGATTTTTCCAGCGTGGATTACACCGTTGTCTCACGCAGTGTGATCGATCTGATAGTCCCGGCGTCGATTGATCGACCTTTTCGGCCGAGTTGAAGCTATAAAAGGAGCTCGTGATGGAGGAAAAGATAGCGATTTTCTTGAGCGAAATTGAAGGGGGAAGTTGGTGCTTTCCAGTCCTTCAAAGCTAGTTCAAGGCAATCAAAGATCAAACAATCCAAAACTCTTGTAAAGTGTGTTTCATTTACTTGCATTTGTATTTCATATTGTATTTGCTTGTATCTATTTGATTATTATTGTAATCATTATTGTACGAGGTTTCTCCGCCTCCGGATTGTTCCGAGAAGGAGTGTTTATTAGTGGTTGCATGTGCATCATTAGAGCTCGTAGAGCTCGATCCGTGGAGTAGGAACCGTGCGGTTCCGAACCACGTTATATCCTTGTGTTAGCGTGTTGTGCATTTCGTTATCGTTATTACTTTTCTATTTCCGCTGCGCTAACGAAATTGTAGAAACAAATGCGAACAAATTCCATCTACGAACGGTCAAACGCTATACACCCCCTCTAGCGGCGTCAAATATCCTACATTTGGTATTAGAGCCTGGTGGCTCTTCAACGGATTAACAACCGGGAGCAAGACGCTAGAGGGTGAAGATGGAATTCCAAGACAAGCTTGGATGGGATATCAACACACCTATCCCTTATACCTTCTATGGACAAGAAGGATTCAATCAATGGAAGGTGAGGATTGAAGAATTCTTGATGATGAAGAACTTTGAAGAGTGGGGCATTTTGATGGAGGGATTTCAATATCCAAAAGGGCCCAAGGGAGGAATTCTCAAGATGAAGAAGTGAACCAAGGAACAAATCTAAGAGTTCGAAAAGAATACAAAGGTAATTAAATTCTTGGTTGATTTGATTCCTAATAAAATTATGTGTGAGCTAGGTGAGTACAAGGATGCCAAAGAGCTTTGGAGTCAAGTGGCAAAATATCATGAAGGCTCACAACCGGTCCAAGAGGAAGAGACCGAAGAGGCTAATTCATCATCCTCACAAGAAAGTGAGGAGTCAACCTCCGGATCGGAGAAAGAGGAGGTGGAAGAAGTGGAAGAAGTATCCACTTCTAGGATTGAGGAGATTAGAGCATCCTCAACACCGGAGCAACAAGAAGTACCATCCTCATCCGGTCGAGAGGAAGAACAAGCTCAAGAGACCCTCACCACCGAACTAGGTAACTCAAACACTCCAATTTCAAATAAAATCCATATATTGTGTTTTGAGTGTAGGGAGTATGGGCACTACAAGAGCAAGTGCCCAAAGAAGGTTAAGAAGACTCCTCGGCCTAAAAGTCAACAAAGTCAAAGAATGCGGTTCCCCATCATCTAAAGACAAGGAGCATATCATTTGCTTCAAATGTCGGCAACCGGGACATTACCGAAATCAATGTCCTAGGGGGAGCAAGAAGATCCAAGAAGGAGTATTACAAGTAGGGGGAGCTACTAAGACAAACCCTAAGGTATATTTTCATAATGCTCATTCCTTAAATTCTAAGCAAAAGCATGCTAGAATTAATTCAAATAACTTTGCTATTACTCATGAATCGAAGCATGCTAGGAATGATAACTCTAGATCTATTTCAAAGAAGGAGAAATTTGGGACTAATGTCCCTAGAAATGTCATTCCTAAGAAAGCAATTAAGAAAATCGAAAACCATTTAGGTATCAATTCCAATAAGGGTAAACATATGTCTAAGGTAAATGGTAATGCCCAAAAACCTAATCAAAAATCATTTGGGCAATTAGAATTAGAGAACCAAGCCTTAAGGTCAAGGCTTGAAAAACTAGAAAAGACCCTAAATAAGCTACAAAATCAATTTCAAGGGTCTAATAGTCAAAGTCAAGGGTCAAGATCTCAAAGTCAACATCTAGGACCCAAAAGACAAAAGTCAACCAAGGGCAAGAAAGGTTTGGGTCACAAACCTAAGCCTAAGGTGACTTATCATTGTGTTCCATTTGACTATGGAACACAAACTAGGTCTAGGAAGACCAAGGTTGCAAGGGGAGTTACCTCTAGAGTCAACCTAGGTAAGACCACAATGACCAAGGCTAACAAGCCTAGGAGGGTTATTAGGAAGGTATCTAGGGAGGTTATCCCTAAGGAATACCTAATTAATTCAATGAGCTCAAATAGATTTTGGGTTCCAAAGAGCGTGATTAATTCACGTTAAATGGGTTAGAATGTGTCAACCATGATTGGATGAGTAGTTAACTCAACCATGGTAAAGGTGACACTTTAGGTTATTTTCAAGGTTATGGTTACCTTGGAAATACATTTGAGCCTTAATCCTAAAGGATTTTAGGATGTGTCAATATATTTCTTGAAAACATGAAAATCAATAAAATTGGCACAATCTAGATTTAGAGGTCATAGTGTGTAACTTTGATTGTTGGCACACTTTAGAAGTTCATGTATCAAGAGAAGTGTGTTTAAGATGTAAAAGTAACATCTAGAGTGATACTCAAGTGTCACACAACTTGATGTCTTGTACTTACCATGCTTCATATGTTTCACCATGTGTTTGCATGGAAGGAATGTCTCGGATGGATTGCATCTCACAAAACAAGTCTTTTACCTTGATCGTGTATTTCAACACTTAGAAAGGGTGAGATGTTAGGATTTGGAAATCATTGGATGTTAATGCTTGCCAAAATGGAATAAAACATTAAAATACATTAACGAATACATGAATATAAGTGTAACATCAATATGTTCGATATACAAGATTAAACATGATAAAATGGAATAATTTAGATGAAGAAATCGAGATTTTCTGAATTTGATCAGAAATCGATATCAATCGATCGATCAGCTTATCACCGATCGATCACATCGTAGCGCGATACGATGCGGTCATCGCCGAAAGGTCGCTTCATGACTCGATCGTTGAACATCACCGATCGATGGGATACATCACCGATCGATGGTATCGCTCACCGAGGCCGAGGGGCATCAGTCGAGTGCTCGCTCATCAGTCGAGTGGTGACAACACCAGTCGACTGATGAGCCCCATCAGTCGATTGATGTTACTGTAGCACGTCAGCGTAAGGTTCAATAGCGATCGCCGAGCCGGATCGCCGAACCCGCTTAATAAATCGCGATCACCGATCGATGTCGCACATCATTTTATAACGCCAACCACTAGGGTTCATTTTCCTCTCCTCTCCGACGCCATCCCTTCTCCGACCAATCCTTGTAGTGTTTAGGTTTGATAGATAAGCCCCTCTTCTTGCGTTTTTCACTTATTTCAAGCCTTAGTTCACTCGTTCTTGGGTTTGTTTCCCTGTTTCCGATTAGGGTTCCGACGTCTGAGTCCTTCGGCAAACTTTTCAGCGACCCCCTCAGCGATATCTGAGCATCCCATCGTCACACCTCCAAATGGCACCTAAGCAAAACTTTTCTTACCCAAAACCCTAATTTTCCTTTCCATTGTAATTTATTTTTATCTAATCATGTATTGTTGTCCTTGCATGTCATATCATTACATTGCATTCATAATAGGAGAGCCCGTAGGAATGATCCACCCGAGGGTGAATCTCGATTGTACCAACCTATGTTGGTTAGGTACATCGATAGGGACTTTTTCAATCGCTACTGTAGTGATATCATGGACTTATTTGCATACTATCATCTCATGAAAATTGTCCTATGCACACATCCCATTAACGATGACCTCCTTAAGGAGTTTTATCAGAACTTAAAGAAGGTAGACGATGACCCTACCTACACTACTCGCGTTGCAAAACGCGATTTAGAGTTCACTCCTGCGATACTGCAGGAGTTTCTCGAGTGTAAGCCATCGGATGACACCTTTGTTTTTTACCCCACTTTTGATGCTCCTTTACCCGAGCCATTTGACCACATTTCTTTGGACTCCATGCATGAGCATATTTTTGGTCATCCTCGTCCACCGGCCCAGAACTTATTCCCTATTAGTGAGTTATCTGCACTTGACAATGTACTCTACAAGGTCATTGTTGGGTGTTTTCTTCCTATTGTCACTCGGGGCCTGGCCAAGATTCGGTCTCCCCATCTCTTTCTACTATACGCCATGCATAATAGGTTAGACATAAACTTTGCATTAAATATGTTTTATTGCATAGTGCATTTCATTTCCCCTGTATAAGGGAAAGTGCATATGTCATATGGTCACATTATCACAGCATGGCTAGAGTCAGTAGGCATCAACATTCACAGGGGTTCTCTGAGAGCGCTCTTTGAGGTGTATGACTGCATATCGACTCGCAACTTCTCATTAGCAAAGTTGCGGATGGGGGCCGGAGCCTCGACCACCACCCGAGCACGCGAGAGCCTCCTCTGGTACCCAGAGGCGAGAGGACTATGAGGATCACGACGCGTGATGAGGATGATCGGATCTTGCGGAGATCATCGCCGGAGTCCATCGGTCGTCGTGGCGGTGGAGTCCAGATTCTAGGACTATCAGCAGACGATTGACTCTAGGATGTCAGAGATCTTAGCAAGCCAAGCATCCTTCGGCGCACGTCTTGATCGGATGGAGGAGTCCCAGAGCCGCATCGAGCAGCATTAGCTCGATATGTTTGAGATGATGCGGGCCTGGACTTTGAGTCAGCAGCCTCCTCCACCGCCACCTCCTACAGACGACTAGATATAGAGGATGTTAGATTTTCTTTGGTTTTCAGTTTTTGTAGTGAGATTGAGTATATCCAATCTCCATTTTGAATGTAAAAGACTGAAATCTTTTAGATTAAATGAAATTTCTATTTGTGAAAATCTTGTGTGTTTAGATGAGTATTTGTATTATTGTATTGGCTTGTGAAAGTTGTTATATCATGACGTGAAATTGCATCTTATCATATAACATGTCATGTCATTGTTTAGGATTACTTTAAATGTCATGGGTTCTTAAATTTCATCATATGTCATGACATCATTATCATTGGTCATGTTTTATTTTGCTATCACTATGCCATGATCATTTCATGCATTAATTTGATTGAACATTGATTTAAGGAAAATGACATGACTTGAAGTCTCATTTATAAGGGAATCAAGTAGGGTTGCCTAGGAAATGCATGAAATCCTAGATAAAATGAATCAAAACTCACATCTCACATCACATTGACATGTATGTGTATTTATACACCCTAGATACATGTGAGATGCTAGGATAATAAGTTAGGTTCAAGGTGCATAGGTAGTGCATCTAGATGAACTCAAACTTATTTTAATTATCACCAAGAATCATAAGGAAAGCTAATATACAAGTTATGTATATTTAGCCAATAAATTATGGTTCAAAATAGGTTTTCAAAAACATTTTAAAATCAATTTAGAAAACCTTGGCGAAATCTATCTTTTGATAGCCATCATCATTGTAGAAGTTGATACAAAGTGGATAAAAAACTTTAAAGTTTTTAATAGTTTTGAACTTTGTACCAATCTCCTATTTCAATGGTAAAAATATTTTTCCAAAATTTTTCACTGATTGTATGTGTGATAAGTAATATATGTATCAAGTTTCGTGATTTTTTGATTTACGTAGAATTACTTATGAATTTCCAAAAGTCGAGTTTGATTTCTGAAAATCAGGTTTTCAGTTATCGATCATTGCCTCTGATCTGATCGTGATGGGCAGATTTGGACTCATTGCGCGCAGTATCACTCATTGTTAGCCGTGCCAATCGGTGATGGACACATCGATCGTAGTACAGCAATCGTGATAGCCTGATTTCGAGTAACCAAAGTTGTTTAACCCGATTTCAGCTGCGGTTAAGGTCCCTAACCACTCCTGACCCTAGGATATGCTTTGGGAAGCATGATGAAGGGTGAAAATCCATTGGATATGGATTATGAGAGGTGTTTAGGGTTTGTATCAATTTTAAGGTGTTGGGAAGTTCAATGTTGAATTTCTAACCTTAACTTTGATGATTTAGAGTTCCTATTGGCTTAGGGACTTCCCAAGGACATTGTTGGTGCAATGGTCAAGGGGGAGCAAGCCTTTAGGGGGAGGTATCCATCTTGGAGTGATGGATGTTATCAATTTGGAAAATTGATGGATTTTTAGAAACCCAGTTTGGAAATTGGGAGAGTGTATAGGATTGCCTCTCTTGAGTGATATGAGACTTATCACTAAGAAGATGGTAGGCATCCTAGACATTTTTGGACAAAGGGGGAGATTGTAAGATCTCATTGGGCCATGAGACATTGATCTCCTTGGAGAGATAACCTTTTGATGTATGTCAAAAAAGGGGAGAATATGTTTGGGAAAATATTTGGGATCACCAATTTGGAATAATTGGTAAGAGACTTGAGTTAGCGGTCTAACTCAAATGTTTTGGTTTTTGTCAAACATCAAAAAGGGAGAGATTGTTGGTGCAATCGGCTCAGGTCACGATTGACCAGGACTCGAGTTTGACTCGAATGATGTTTTGATGTTCGACAAAAATATATGACAATGAAATTGTCAAGATAAAGTCCAAGTCATGGGAACTTGGCATGGAAAGTCCAAGTTGAACACTTGACATTTGGTAAAGTCCAAGTCTTGAGTACTTGGCATGAAAAGTCCAAGTGGGACACTTGGCACATGAAAAGTCCAAGCATGGGTCTTGGCAATGTAAAAGTCCAACATGGGTTGGCAAGGGAAAGTCCAAGCTTGAGTCTTGGCATGAGAAGTCCAAGGGGTTTGATATTGGCTGCGTAAAGTCCAAGCAGGAGTCTTGGCAGCATAAGTCCAATGGTTGGCGGCGTAAAGTCCAAGCGGAGTCTTGGCGGCGTAAGTCCAATGTGCCTTGGCGGTGTAGACACCGTTAGCATGACATAGCCGATGGAAGCACCTGAAGGCTAACGCGATGGATGAACAAGTCATGGATGACTCGAGGGATCCGAGAGGCGGAGGTCAGCTGGAGGTGGCTAGAAGGCTTAGGTCTAGGCTAAGGTGGTCTAGCAAGTACGGGGCACCATACTTGGGCTAAAACCTCATGTTTGAGGTGTGCCAATGACCGTGCCATGTGGCGGGCCGATCCGACCAAGTCAACTAGGAGGTGGACAATGATCGATGAGCCAGAGCAAATGCCGACCGATCGTGATCACCGACCGATGCTCTGGATTTTCGGCCACGCATCGGAGTCTCACTCGACCGCCGCGACGAGCAATGAGTGATGAGCCATCACCGACCGATGCTCATGATCACCGACCGATGTCCTAGCCGCTGGATTTTTCCAAATGGGATTACACCGTTGTCTCACAAAGAACAATGTGATCGGGCCGATCGATGGTCCCGAGCAATGATCGATCGACCTTTCCAAAGACAAAAGTTGAAGCTATAAAAGGAGCTCGTGATGGAGAAAAAGATAGCGATTTTCTTGAGCGAAATTGAAGGGGGAAGTTGGTGCTTTCCAGTCCTTCAAAGCTAGTTCAAGGCAATCAAAGATCAAGCAATCCAAAGCTCTTGTAAAGTGTGTTTCCTTTACTTGCATTTGTATTTCATATTGTATTTGCTTGTATCTATTTGATTATTGTTGTAATCATTATTGTACGAGGTTTCTCCGCCTCCGGATTGTTCCGAGAAGGAGTGTTTATTAGTGGTTGCATGTGCATCACTAGAGCTCGATCCGTGAAGTAGGAACCATGCGGTTCCAAACCACGTTATATCCTTGTGTTAGCGTGTTGTGCATTTCGTTATCGTTATTACTTTTCTATTTCCGCTGCGCTAACGAAATTGTAGAAACAAACGCGAACAAATTCCATCTACGAACGGTCAAACGCTATTCACCCCCCTCTAGCGGCATCAAATATCCTACACTTAAATCATAGTTGATTGGTAAAAGTACCAGTTGACTGATCTAAGTGATTCAGTCAACTATTCTCCAGAGAATCAAGGAAATTTATTCTTGATTTATAGTGTTCGTTCTATGCCTATATATAAATTAAATTAAGTCGGTATATGTACTGATTTGTCGGTTTTGTACTAACTTAATTAATTTTAATTTTTTCATATGGCACGGATGATTACCACTATGACGACGTGATGTGTTGCATAATCAGCTGAGGGAGGCTATCCAGTGGATAGAGTATGACTTAGCTCATGAGGTCGGATGGTACATTGGGAGACTGGACAGACTATTTTGGAGACTCGAGATGCAGGAGTTTCCAATTCTGGATAACTACAGGATCTGGGATTTGATCCGTTCACTACCTGAGCTCCTTAGTGATATCACACATTAGATCTGGGGGTGCTATGAGGGA
Organism: Wurfbainia villosa; assembly: GCA_025175895.1. Classification (NCBI taxonomy): domain Eukaryota; kingdom Viridiplantae; phylum Streptophyta; class Magnoliopsida; order Zingiberales; family Zingiberaceae; genus Wurfbainia; species Wurfbainia villosa. Next base: position 16,985,130 of record CM046004.1, on the reverse strand, counting down.
CGCATATCCTACACCCAGTTGTGCGCTAAGTTACTTCACTACGAGGCTTGTGAAGAGGATCCAGAATAGGATCCAGAAGAAGATCCAGAGAACGATCCGGAAGAAGACCCTAAAGAGATTTTTCTTATGGGATCTCTTTGTGAGTGTCCTTCATAGGATTCTACATCCTGGAATCATCTAGAGAGCATCTCAGCGGAGGTGTTCTAGTTCAACCCAAGAAAAGTGGACATATTTGGATTATTACTACGCTAGTATTTGTACTAGTGGGAGTAATAATCACCTATCTAGTTTGTTAGGGTTGTTTTCTGTTAGTTATGAGTAGGAAGAATAACATTTTTAGTAGAGTCCTGTTATCTGTTAACATTATACAACAAGTTTAAGTTAATGATATATTCATTCGAAATGATTAGTTCATTATATATTGTTACTCTACTTTATGCATGATATTAGTTTATGCTCTTTGATATTTTCATTGTGAGTATATTTTTAAATGATAAGTTCATTTAATGTTTAATGTCATGTTTGAATAATGATTAAGTTCATTAGTTGGGATGTATATAATAAAATAGATTAATGTGAGTCTGATTGGCACATACAGATGATGAGTGGTAACGGAGTTATCACTTGATTTTGTAAACCAAATCAGATTTACATTAAGTCTATTTAAAGATTACATACATTAATACATACACTGAATATCTAAATAATTTATTTATTTATGATAAATTATGACAACAAAGAACATTATAGCTGATCTGAATAAGGGTGAAAAACTTAATGGTGAAAACTACAAGATCTGACATCTCAAGATTCAGTACGTACTTGAGGAACAAGAAGTTCTTAAGGCTATAAATCAAGTTATGGAAGAACCTATTGATGGTCCCGCTACGCAGCATAGACGTGACCTTGATGCTTATAAGGCATGAAAGAAAAAGGATTCCACTGCTAAGGAAATATTGATTAGTTCAATGGTTGATGACCTACTATTTGAGTATGAGCCGTATCCTTTGGCTCATGCAGTCTAGTTTGCCCTTAGGGATAGATATAGTGGAATGAGTTTGAGAAATCTTCGGCAGCTGACGATCAAATTCGATAGCTACAAAAAGCGTCTGAATGTTACGATGGTTCAATATCTCAGGGAGATGTCTAACATGATTTGGGCGCTTAAAACTGCTGGTCATGAGCTGACAGATGAACAACAGGTTCAGGCAGTTATTCGTTTCCTTCCAGATTATTGGGAAACCATGAAGCAGATTTTAACTCACAGTGAGAGTATTAAGACTTTCACTGACGTCTCACGCTATGTTGAACTAGAGGCGAAGAGAGTAGAATCCACAAGGATTTCTAGCCAAACCTATTTGCCTGTCGATTCTGTTGGATCATCTGGATCCAAGAAAAAGAGATGGTTTAAGAAGGGAAAGGGAAAGAAGAAGGAAGCTGCTGCTGTAGGTGGGGGAGGCCCAATCAAGAAGAAAAAGAACAATAAGACTGGGAAGAAACCTAAAAGCAAGGTGACTTGCTATAATTGTGACAAAAAGGGTCACTATGCTTGGGAGTGCACTGAGCCAAGAAAGATAATTTCAAATCTGTCTTCTGAGCATTTTGTTGTTAGTTTTGTGTTGTTGGCTAACTCTTATCCTTTGTAGATTATAAATTCGGGAGCCACCAACCATGTAGCTCGAGAATGGGTTACATATATGGAGTACCGTGGGATACCAGTTGGTAACAAATGGATATATATAGGAAACAATGCAAGAATCAAAGTCAAAGGAATCAATATTTGCAAACTTAACATTCGGGGTGGAAGTACCTTGTTTCTACATGATGTCTTGTATGCTCCTGAGATTCAAAGGAATCTTATTTCTATTACTTATCTTCTTGATTTAGGGTATTGTATTAATTTTTACAGTCGGTGTGTTGAACTTAAGATTGACTCCATGTCAATCGGATATGGTTTTTTAATGAATGATTTTATGGTTCTTGATGTGGAACCAAATGTTAATTATGCGATTGATAGTTATTTTTCAAACATTGCTCTTACTAGTGATGCAAATATAACTGATGATATTTGGCATGCTAGGTTAGGACATATAGAACAAGATCGCATGAATCGGTTAGCTAAAGAGGGTTATTTGGGCTCTCGTGCTAAGATTAGCTTGTTTGTATGTGAGCATTGTCTAACTGGAAAAACAAGTAGGAAACCATTTGATAAGACTATTAGGGCTGAGTCACCATTGCAACTAATTCATTTGGATATTTGTGGTCCAATGAATGTGAAGGCTAGACATGGAGCTTCCTATTTCATTACATTTATTGATGATTTTTCTCATTTCAGTCATGTGTATTTGATTTCTCATAAATCTGAAGCATTGGATTGCTTCATTCGTTAGATGAACGAAGTTGAGAATCAAATGGAACGTAAGATTAAGACTTTATGCACTGACCGTGAAAGAGAATATTTATCTGATCTGTTCAAGATAATATGTAATGATAAGGGAATTATTAGATAGCTGACAATCCCTGAAACTCCACAGCAAAATGGGATTGTTGAAAGAAGAAATAAAACTCTTCTGGAAATGGTTAGGTCTATGATGACATAGACTAATTTGCCGATCTCCTATTGGGGAGATGTATTACTAGCTACAACCTATATACTTAACAAAGTATCTTCAAAGTCAGTTCTATCTACCCCATATGAACGTTGGGCAGACAAAATCAAATTTGAGCAATTTGAGACCCTAGGGGTCAACTGTCTTTGTTCATGATAGTTCTCACAAGTATGGAAAACTGAGACCTAGAGGTAAGAAATGTATCTTTATAAGATAGTCTGATACCTCCAAAGGTTATATTTTCATAGGTGAGCAACAAAATGGGACAATCTCCGAATTGGATTTGAGAGATGCTACTTTTCTCGAAATTGAGTTCCCAACTAGAGGTGAAGTTGATAAGATAGTTCCTCTATTTGAGGAGGATGAGTCGTTATCAACAAGACATGTGCCAAGTGGGATACCTGGGCCTAGTCAACCGAGTGGGAGTAATTTGCCTAGTCACGGGGTGACTTCTTATGAGTCCAACTTATGGAAAAGCATTCGTAAGATCAAACCTAAGAAGAGGTTTGATATTGAGAATGAGGCAATGATGACACTCCCAGTTGACAATGAAGAACCTCAATCAGTTAAGGAAGCTCTGGGCTCCAGAGTTGGAGAAAAGTGGAGAGATACAATGGTTGAAGAAATGGAGTCAATGATTAAGAATAGAGCTAGTCAATCTTCCTCCTAGCTGAAGGGCTATTAGGAATAAATGGATTATCAAAATAAAGAGGAAATCAGATGGATCGATTAACCGATACAAAGCTTGTTTGGTTGCAAAAGGATTTACCCAATTGGAGGGTATAGACTTTGAGGAGACATTTTCTCTCGTAGTAAAGTTTGTGTTAATCCGAGTTATTTTAGCTTTAGTGGCGCATTATGACTTGGAGTTACATTAGATGAATGTAAAAATCGCTTTCCTTAACGGTGAGCTTGATGAGGAAATCTATATGGTTCAACTAGAAGGTTTCATTGCTGAAGGCCAAGAAGATAAAATATGTAGATTGAAGAAATATATATATGAGCTAAAGCAAGCATCAAGACAATGGAACATAAGATTTAACGAAATGGTTTTATCTTATGGTTTCAAAATTATCAATGAGGATCATTGCGTTTTCCTGAAAAAGGACAAAGGAAAGTATGTCATTTTATCATTATATGTTGATGATATGCTGATAGCTGGAAATGACATAAGTTTTATGATAAAAATCAAAGAGTGACTTTCATCACAGTTTGACACAATAAATATGGGTGAAGCTGAATACATCTTAGGAGTTAAGATCATCAGGGATCGATCTAAGAGACTTTGGGCTTGTCTCAAGAGTCTTATATAAATAAGATGTTACAACATTTCAGCATGTTTGTGTTAGTAATATATGAGAGGTGTCCTAAGGCAATCGCCTTATGTTTGAACTATTTATATGATAAATGAAGATTCACTATTTGAGTATACATGTTTTCATGTATTTGATTAGATCTTAAACTCATTTACTGAATGTCTACGATACGATTCACAACATAAGAGAATTTGTGATTGGATCACAACTAGTGAGTATCTCTATATGTGTAATTGTGATGTATTGGAATTATCCCTAGTCGATGAATTGATGGATTTGGACACCATCAATTCTGTCGAGACTAGCACGAAGTATACTCTTTGGTGTATCCAAGCAACTGATTCTCACTAGCTGGAGACATTGTGATGTCCGAAGTTAATCGTGGATGCTAGTTATGGTAACTAGTTCATTGGAGTGACCAACTGTAAAACTTCATATGGTTCTCTACATATATAGATATGTCAATGAAGTTCTTATTGGAGCTTAAGTACGATGTTCCTTTGACTTGCGGTATTCAAGTCATCTTGGTCATGAAGATTTATGCTTTGACATCTTAAGCAAGCATCTCTGAGAAGATGTGGACCTGGGATAATTGGGTATAAGTCGAAGTGACCGAATGTGTTTGAATAGCCTATAAAGGATTCACCACTTCTTGCGAGAAGATGTATACCCATGACCTCTTGTCGTATTGTTACTAAAGTCTTTGGCCAAAGCATTACATGTTTAGAGTAAGGTGCTCTTGGATACATGTGTAGTAACTAGAATCCGTGGGACGAGAAAATTATATTTGGGCTAGGTGTGACGTAGTTAACCTAGTGGGGACTAACACTATAGACCATGTCTTGAACCAAGTGAGTATAAGATGTGTGAAGGGAACGGGGCACAATTTATTGTAGCTATTGAAGGGTTTCAGAAATAGTTCTGGATCAACCGTTGATCTTTTCGGTTAATTGAGGATCATGATGTACTACTAGGTGCCACTCATGATCGTTCTATAATTAATGGTTAATTATAGACGACCAACATAAACCGAGAATCTATTTGGTCACACGCACAACAAGCGTAATCCGAACGATTTAAAATGAGTTTGAGAATGAGATTCTCAGATCGAGAGAAACTAGGTTTAGTTGGACCAAACAAGGAGCGAGCATGAAATCGTTTTAGTCGCAATAAAAGCTTGGATGGGCCATGTCTTATGAAGATATGATGGATGAACCAAATTGGTTTGGTTTTAATCCAATGGTGAAGAATAAACCAAAGGGGTTTGGTTTGTTTTAAACGAATGAACCAAAGTTGGATTGGTTCGTTTTAACTTAAAATAGACTAACTTGGTTCGATTTATTTTAACTTAAGTTATTGGAGCGGGTTAACGGATTTTGATTATGAACCAATAACTCTAAGGAGAAGTTTTCTTAATGGTTAAGAAACACAGGATCTATAAAACGTGGTTAGATTTTTTGGAGAGCCCTAAGTTTTATTTTGGAATAATCTTCTCCTCTCCTCTCCCTCTCTTCTCCTTGCCGCCGCCCAAGCAGTCCACGCTGCCAGCTTTTGTGCTGCCGTCCACCTTGTTGCCGACGTCCAAGCTGCTGTTGGTCATCCTCCGGCGACCCTCCGATGACATCCCTTGGCTCCGGTGACCAAGGTGCAGCCGACCTTCCTCCTTTGGCCGGCGCAACTCCTCCACCAAGCTGTCCAGTTTTCTGGACAGCTTCTTTCCTTTCGTGTCAGAGCGTCGTTTGGACGACGTTTGGAGCTCTGACGGTGGCTACCTTGCCGGGGATTCGATCTCCGGTAATCCTCATAGGTGGAGGACCAAGGATTCGTCAATCGGTTGACGAATACCTCTCCGGAAAAGCGAGTTTTGGGGACTCGTTTTCGAATCCGAATTTTGATTCGGATTGTGATCTTCTCTTGATCACATCGACTTCAACACGAGGCTAGTGACTCCTACGAAGACGAGTCTTGTATCTTGGTGAAGCTATCCCGACAATACTCAGCGTGGATACAAATAGAGGCAATTCTAGCGAAAGTTGCTTCAGTTGATGCTTTTCCCGCTGTACGTGATACGTCAGGTATAACTAGCGTAATTTCCTTTATTGCAAAATTTAAAATTGCGATTATGTCTACACATGTTGTACTATGCATGCGTGTGGTGTGTGTGTTGTAATAAATTAGATTTATTTCTTTTTAATTCTTCTGCTATGCACATGTTTACGAAACATGTTCGAACACACACTCGCCGCGGTGCCAGAAACCCAACAGTGATATCAGAGCCCAAGTTGTATTTCGACATAATCGTAAAATTATTTTGCGATAGTCATAATTGTATTTATGAAAAATTTTTACTTTTGAAAAGTTTAGAAGTATTTATGAAAATTTTCTAATTTTGGAAAGTTTAGAAGTATTTATGAAAATCTTCTACTTTTGGAAAGTTTAGAAGTATATATGAAAATTAACACTTTCCATAAATAAAATATATGATTAGATTTGGAAATTTGTTTCCTAATTTAATCATAATTTAATTTGAGAATCAAATCTAAAACATATTTTATTTCTATAAATAGTTTTAACAATTTAGGAAATTTGTTTCCTAAATTAAATTTGACTTTTCTTAATTGAGACATTCCATAAATAAAATATGTGATTAGATTTGAAAATTTATTTCCTAACTTAATCATGATTTGATTTTGGGAATCAAATCTCAAACATATTTTATTTACATAAATAGTTATGACATATAAATAAATTTTGTACATGCCATAATTGTATGCCATGTAATTGCATTTGATGGATATCATTATACCATGCGTGTCGTGACATTTAGATGTATGTCATGTATATCATGCCATGTAGATAATAGTTATTTGCATGCAAAGAGGATGAGACATAAAAATCCTTACTCAATATTAAAACCTACACCTTCCATTAATATAGTTAGAACCAGAGTTCTGTTTCTTGTTTGGGTTGTTGGACTCTCTCCAAGCCCGGCTCGAACCTGAACATGTTCAAACCATGAAATAATTTAATACTTTGGTTGTTGGACTCTCTCCAAGCCAGGCTAATTGTTTGAATGCGCTCTAACCATATTAAAACTATTTCTCGATTAATAGGTTGGCTTTAACCTGGAGCATCGGCTTGTTGGACTCTCTCCAAGGTTGATGTGAAGGGAGGTGAAGTTGGGTGCTATGCATATGATGCATATTTGTTATTGAGTTAACAATCCGATGTATGTGTGAACATTCAATTAGTTGATAGCACATTGTGATAGTTGCATATATGTGATATGCAATCAGTATACTTGATACCTACCATCGTAGCTATGAATGACTTGTTGGACTCTCTCCAAGGTTGTTCATATTTATGTTGGATATCAGCCCATTCAGAGATGGACCTATGATCTCTCGAAGTGATTTTGGTGTTTTAAAATTCGAAAAATGAATGAGATTTATAAATGTATGTTGATGCATTTTAAATCATCTTTATCATATATGCTCGATTTGTATTTCTAGATTAATTGATTGATCATAATGTCTTTGAATTTTCGCTCTATTTTAAATTCAAATAAATTGACTGGGTCGATCTTCTGGACTGGCTTAGAAACTTAAGAATTGTTCTCAAGGCGAAAAAGCTTACGAATGTCCTCGAAGCGCCTCTTCCTGCCCATCCTAGTGACGATGCAACTCCGGACCAATTGTTGGCCTATTAGAAACATGTGACTGATTCTGAATTGACGAGTTGCATCATGCTAGTCGCGATGGTACCCGAGCTGCAGAAGCAACATGAGCATATAGATGCTCATACTGTAGTCTTTTATCTCTATGAGTTATTTGATGAGCAAGTGAGATCTGAAAGGTTCGAAGTCTCCAAGTTCCTCTTCACCTCTGAGATGTAAGAAGGTTCATCTATGATACTGCTCAACATGCTAAAGACTGTGGAGCCTTCTGTGAAGCATGAGCAGGGGACTGTGTTGTTAGTTGATTCCTCGAAGAAAGATTCTAAGAGGAAGTCAAAGGAACAGCAGAAGGGGAAAAAGAAAAATGCTAAAAAGGCAGAACCAGCTCAAAAGAGCACTTGTCATAATTGTGGCAAGGAGGGCCATTGGCGAAGAAACTACAAGATTTATCTTGAGTCCGTGAAGAAGAATAAGGCATCAGATGTCCCATCTTCTTCAGATATCTTCGTTATTGATTGTCATTCTATTTCCACAAACACTTGGGTATTGGATACTGGGTATGGCTCACATATATGTAATGACATATATGGGCTAAGGAATAGAAGAAGACTCGTTAAGGGAGAGTCAAATTTACGTGTTGGGAATGGAGCAAAAGTTGCTGCACTCGCCATCAGAATGTATTTGTTGAAACTCCCTACAGGACTTGTCTTAGAACTGGACAATTGCTTTTATGTTCCTTCGTTGATAAAGAACATCATTTCTATTTCTTGTTTGAATAGAAAAGGGTATCATTTAACTTTTAGTAACAATTGTTGTTACATAACTTTGAATGATGTTCTTTATGGGATTGGAACTTTAAGCAATGGTATTTATACGTTGGACGTATCCAGTGACATTTTCAATATCGAAGCGAGCAACAAGCGTGCTCGAAAGGATAATCAATTAGACTCCTACATGTGGCATTGTCGTCTTGGCCATGCAAGCAAGAAACGCATGTCCGAATTACACCGATGTGGAATTCTGGAATCGTTTGAATTGGATTCATACGATACATGCAAATCATGCTTAAAGGGCAAGATGACTAAGTTACCTTTTATAGGAAAAGGTGAACCGGTGAGAGAGTTGCTTGGTCTAATACATACTGATGTATGCGGATCTATGTCAACTCAAGCTCTAGGAGGCTATAGCTACTTCATTACCTTCACCGATGATCACTCATGGTTTGGGTATGTGTTCTTGATGAAGCATAAGTCTGAAGCCTTTGAAAAGTTCAAAGAATTTTGAAATAAAATAGAGAAACAACATGACAAGAGTATTAAAATACTTCGATCGGATCGAGGTGGTGAATACTTAAGTCAAGATTTTATAGATTATCTAAGAGACAATGGTATATTGTCTCAATGGACTCCTCCATATACACCACAGCATAATGGTGTATCTGAGAGGCGTAACCGGACCTTGTTGGACATGGTCAGGTCAATGATGAATCATGTGAATCTTCCCAAGTCCTTTTGGGGTTGTGCACTTCAGACAGTTGTTTACTTGCTAAACAGAATGCCAACCAAGGTAGTCTCTACTACTCCGTATGAGATATGAAATAGTAAGAAACCTCATGTATCTTACTTGAAGATATGGGGTTGTCCTGTTTATGTGAAGCGGACTGTATCAGACAAATTGGATGCTAAATCTGATAAATGTCTATTTATTGGATATCCTAAGGAAATAAGGGGTTACCAATTCTATCATCCTATGGAATAAAAGGTGTTTGTTTCAAGGCATACTGTGTTTCTAGAGAAAGAGTTTCTCTTGTAAAAAAATAATGAGAGTGTCGTTGAGCTTGAGAAGGCTCGAGAGACTCAAATAGATATTGATGAGATACCTGATGAAGCACCACAACCGATAATATAGTGATGAGCCATCGGCTGGACCGATAGAGACAGCACATCTTCGTAGATTTGGTAGAACATGCAACATTCCTGAGAGATATGGATTTCTCGTAAGTGAATCGAACGACGTGTTACTCATTGATGAGAGGAGCCTACCAGTTATAAAGAAGTTCAGAAAAATTCATAAAGGGATAAGTGGCTTAACGCCATGAAGTCGGAAATAGATTCCATGTATGAAAATCAAGTTTGGAACTTGGTTGACTCACCTGAAGGCATAAACCCTATAGGGTGCAAGTGAGTTTTCAAGAAGAAAACCGACATGGATGGTAATGTGATTACCTATAAGGCTAGATTGGTGGCAAAAGGATATCGTCAAAAGCAAGGTGTTGATTATGACGAGACCTATTCAGTTGTTGCTATGCTTAAATCCATTCGGATGCTCCTGGACATAGCGGCTCATTATGATTATGAGATATGATAGATGGATGTGAAAACAACTTTCCTTAATGGAAACCTACTCGAAGACGTGTATATGATACAACCTGAGGGTTTCACATCGATTGATAAAACCAAAGTATGCAAACTGCGACGGTCCATATATGGACTGAAGCAAGCATCCAGGAGCTGGAATATCCGTTTTGATTAGACAATAAAAAAGTTTGATTTCTCACAAAATCTGGACAAACCTTGTGTGTACAAGAAGGTTAGTGGGAGTGCAGTCATGTTCCTAGTATTATATGTCGATGACATATTACTTATAGGAACCGATATTTCTGTCTTACAGTCAGTTAAAATTTGGTTGTCCAAGACATTCTCCATGAAAGACCTGGGAGAAGCAACCTACATCCTCGGAATTAAGATCTATAGGGATAGATCGAAACGGTTTCTTGGTCTTTCACAGTCTACATATATAAACCAAGTGCTAAAGAGGTTTAGCATGTCAGAATCCAAGAAATATTTCCTACTCATCAGGTATGGGATACACCTTTTGAAGTCTATGTGTCCACGCACAGAAGACGAGAGGATTTGCATGAGTAAGATTCCCTATGCATCCGCAATATGATCTATCATGTATGCTATGTTATATATGAGGCCCAATGTATCGTATGCTCTGAGTATCATGAGCAGTTACCAGTCTGATCTAGGAATGGATCATTGGACAACTGTTAAGACGATCCTTAAGTACTTAAGAAGAACTAAGGATGTGTTCCTAATATATGGAGAAGGGGACATGGTGATACGCGGGTATATGGATGCCAACTTCCAGACAGACAAGGATGATTCCAGGTCTTAGTCTGGGTACGTGTTCACCTTGAATGGGGCGCAATGAGTTGGAAAAATTCAAAACAAGACACTGTAGCGGATTCTACCACAGAGGCAGAATACATTGCAGCTTCGGAAGCAGTAAAGGAAGCGGTTTGGATCAAGAATTTCATTTATGAACTTGGTGTGGTTCCAGCCATTGTTGAACCAATACTGATTTACTGTGGCAATAATAGAGCAATTGTACAGGCAAAAGAACCAAGGTCTTATTAACGATCCAAACATGTGCTTCGCCACTATCATTTGATCTGAGAGATCATAAGTAGGAAGGAAATACAAATCGAGAAGATTCCCACTGAAAGGAACTTAGCAGATCCTTTAACTAAGGCATTACCTCAAAGTAAGTTTGAGGGTCATGTTAGAGTTTATGGTATTGGATACCGTAGCGATTGACATTAGGCCAAGTGAGAGTTTGTTAGTAATATATGAGAGGTGTCCTAAGGCAATCGCCTTATGTTTGAACCATTTATATGATAAATGAAGATTCACTATTTGAGTATACATGTTTTCATATATTTGATTAGATCTTAAACTCATTTACTGAATATCCATTATACGATTCACAGCATGAGAGAATTTGTGATTGAATCACAACTAGTGAGTATCTCTATATGTGTAATTATGATATATTGGAATTATCCCTAGTCGATGAATTTATGGATTTGGACACCATCAATTATGTCGAGACTAGCACGAGGTATACTCCTTGGTGTATCTAAGAAGCTGATTCTCACTGGCTGGAGACATTGTATTGTCCGGAGTTAATCGTGGATGCTAGTTATGGTAACTAGTTCATTGGAGTGACCAGCTGTAAGACTTCATATGGTTCTCTGCATATATAGATATGTCAATGAAGTTCTTACTACAACATAAGTGCGATGTTCCTTTGACTTGCGATATTCAAGTCATCTTGTTCATGAAGACTTGTGCTTTGACATCTTAAGCAAGCATCTCTGAGGAGATGTAGACCCGGAATGATTGGGTATAAGTCGAAGTGACCGAAGGTGTTTGAATAGCCTATAAAGGATTCACCACTTCTTATGAGGAGATGTATACCAATGACCTCTCGTCGGATTGTTACTAAAGTCTTTAGCCAAAATATTACATGTTTAGAGTAAGGTACTCTTGGATACATGTGCAGTAACTAGAATCCGTGGGACGAGGAAATGATACTTGGACTAGGTGTGACGTAGTTAACCTAGTAGGGACTGACACTATAGACCATGTCCTGAACCAAGTGGGTATTAGATGCGTGAAGGGAACAGGGCACGATTCATTGTAGCCGCTGAAGGGTTTTAGAAATAGTTTTGAATCAACCATTGATCTTTTTGGTTAATTGAGGATCATGATATACTACTTGGTGTCACTCATGATCGTTCTATAATTAATGGTTAATTATAGATGACCAACATTAACCGAAAACCTATTTGGTCACACGCAAAATGAGCGTAATCCAAAGGATTTAAAACGAACTTGAGAATGAGATTCTCAAATCGAGAGAAACTAGGTTTGGTTGGACTAAGCAAGGAGCGAGCATGAAATTGTTTCAGTCACAATGGAAGCTTGGATGGGTCGTGTCTTATGAAGACATGATGGATGAACCAAATTGGTTTGGTTCTAATCCAATGGTGAAGAATAAACCAAAGGGGTTCGGTTTGTTTTAAACGAATGAACCAAAGTTGGTTTGGTTCGTTTAAACTTAAAATAGACTAACTCGGTTCGGTTTATTTTAACTTAAGTTATTGGAGCGGGTTAAGGGGTTTTGGTTATGAACTAATAACTCTAAGGAGAACTTTTCTTAATGGTTAAGAAACACGGGCTCTATAAAAATGCGGTTAGGTTTTTTGGAGAGCCCTAAGTTTTATTTTGGAATAATCTTCTCCTCTTCTCTCCCTCTCTTCTCCTTACCGCCGCCCAAGCAGTCCACGCTGCCAGCTTTTGTGCCGCCGTCCACCTTGCTATCGGTGTCCAAGCTACTGTCGGTCATCCTCCGACGACCGTCCGACGACATCCCTTGGCTCCAGTGACCAAGGTGTAGCCGACCTTCCTCCTATTGCCGGCGCAACTCCTCCACCAAGCTGTCCAGTTTTCTGGATAGCTTCTTTCCTTTCGTGTTGGAGCATCGTTTGGATGACGTTTTGAGCTCCGACAGTGTCTACCTTATCGGGGATTCGATCTCCGGTAATCCTCATAGGTGGAGGACAAAGGATTCATCAATCAGTTGATGAATACCTATCCGGAGAAGCGAGTTTTGGTGACTCGTTTTCGAATTCGAATTTTGATTCAGATTGTCATCTTCTCTCGATCACATCGTCTTCAACACGAGGCTAGTGACTCCTACGAAGACGAGGCTTATAGCTTGGTGAAGCTATCCCGACAATACTCGACGTGGATACGGATAAAGGCAATTCTAGCGAGAGTTGCTCCGATTGATGTCTTTCCCGCTGCACGTGATACGCCAGGTATAACTAGCATAATTTCCTTTATTGCAAAATTTGAAATTGCGATTATGTCTACACATATTGTACTATGCATTCGTTTGATGTGCGTGTTGTATTAAATTAGATTTATTGCTTTTTAATTCTTCCATTATGCATATGTTTATGAAACATGTTCGAACAAACACTCACCGTGGTGCCGAATACCCAATAGTGGTATCAGAGCCCAGGTTGTATTTTGACATAATCATAAAATTATTTTGCGATAGTCATAATTGTATTTATGAAAAATTTCTACTTTTGGAAAGTTTAGAAGTATTTTTGGAAATTTTCTAATTTTAAAAAGTTTAGAAGTATTTATGGAAATCTTCTACTTTTGGAAAGTTTAGAAGTATCTTTGGAAATTAATACTTTCCATAAATAAAATATATGATTAAATTTGGAAATTTATTTCCTAATTTAATCATGATTTGATTTGAGGAATCAAATCTAAAACATATTTTATTTCCATAAATAGTTTTAACAATTTAGGAAATTTATTTCCTAAATTAAATTTGATTTTCCTTAATTGGGACCTTTCATAAATAAAATATGTGATTAGATTTGGAAATTTGTTTCCTAACTTAATCATGATTTGATTTTGGGAATCAAATCTCAAATATATTTTATTTCCATAAATAGTTATTGCATATAAGGAAATTTTGTACCTGTCATAATTATATGCCATGTAATTGCATTAGATGCATATCATTATGTCATGCGTGTCGTGACATATAGATGTATGCCATGTATGTCATGTCATGTAGATAATAGTTATTTGCATGTAAAGAGGATGAGACATAAAAACCCTTACTCAATATTAAAACCTACACCTTCCATTAATATAGTTAGAACCAGAATTCTATTTCTTGTTTGGGTTGTTGGACTCTCTCCAAGCCTGGCTCGAACCTGAACATGTTCAAACCATGAAATAGTTTAATACTAATATGGTAAGAGTCAGAGGTCAATCGTTAGCTATGGTTGTTAGACCCTCTCCAAGCCAGGCTAATTGGTTGAATGCACTTTAATTATATTAAAACTATTTCTCGATTAATGGGTTGGTTTTAACCTGGAGCATCGGCTTGTTGGACTCTCTCATCGGCTTGTTGGACTCTCTCTAAGGTCGATGTGAAGGGAGGTGAAGTTGGGTGCTATGCATATGATGCATACTTGTTAATGAGTTAACAACCCGATGTATGTGTGAACATTCAATTAGTTGATAGCACATTGTGATAATTGCATATATATGATATTCAATCGGTATGCTTGATACCTACCATCGTAGGTATGAATGACTTGTTGGACTCTCTCCAAGGTTGTTCATATCTATGTTGGATATCAGCCTATTCGGAGAAGGACCTACGATCTCCCGAAGTGATTTGAGTGTTTTAAAATTCGAAAAATGAATGAGATTTATAAATGTATGTTGATGCATTTTAAATCATCTTTATTATATATGTTCGATTTGTATTTCTAGGTTAATTGATTGATCATGATGTCTTTGAATTTGCACTCTATTTTGAATTCAAATAAATTGACTGGGCTGATTTTCTTGGACTGACTTAGAAACTTGAGAATTGTTCTCGAGGCGGAAAAGCTTATGAATGTCCTCGAAGCCCCTCTTCCCGCCCGTCCTAGTGATGATGCAACTCCGGACTAATTGTTACTTATTAGAAACATGTGACTGATTCTAAACTGACGAGTTGCATCATGCTAGCCGCGATGGTACCCGAGCTGCAGAAGCAACATAAGCATATGAATGCTCATACTGTAGTCTTTTATATCTATGAGTTGTTTGATGGGCAAGTGAGATCCGAAAGGTTCGAAGTCTCCAAGCTCCTCTTCACCTCTGAGATGCAAGAAGATTTATCTATGGTACTGCTCAACATGCTGAAGATTGTGGAGCCTTCTATGAAGCATGAGCAGGGGACGGTGTTGTTAGTTGATTCATCGAAGAAAGGTTCTAAGAGGAAGTCAAAGGAGCAATAGAAGGGGAAGAAAAAAAAGACTAAAAAGGTAGAACCAGCTCAAAAGGGCACTTGCCATAATTGTGGCAAGGAGGGTCATTGGCAAAGAAACTGCAAGATTTATCTTGAGTCCGTGAAGAAGAATAAGGCATCAGATGTCCCATCTTCTTCAGATATCTTCGTTATTGATTGTCATTCTATTTCCACAAACACTTGGGTATTGGATACTGGGTGTGGCTCACATATATGTAATGACATATATGGGCTAAGGAATAGAAGAAGACTCGTCAAGGGAGAGTTAAATTTACGTGTTAGGAATGGAGCAAAGGTTGCTGCACTCGCCATCGGAATGTATTTGTTGAAACTCCCTATAGGACTTGTCTTAGAACTGGACAATTGCCTTTATGTTCCTTCGTTGATAAAGAACATCATTTCTATTTCTTGTTTAAATAGAAATGGATATCATTTAACTTTTAGTAACAATTGTTGTTACATAACTTTGAATGACATTCTTTATGGGACTGGAACTTTAAGCAATGATATTTATACGTTGGACGTATCCAGTAACATTTTCAATATCAAAGCGAGCAACAAGCATGCTCGAAAGGATAATCAATTAGACTCCTACATGTGGCATTGTCGTCTTGGCCATGCAAGCAAGAAACGCATGTTCGAATTACACCGATGTGAAATTCTGGAATCGTTTGAATTGGATTCATACGATACATGCGAATCATGCATAAAGGGCAAGATGACTATGTTACCTTTTATAGGAAAAGGTCAACCGGTGGGAGAGTTGCTTGGTCTAATACATACTGATGTATGCGGATCTATGTCAACTCAAGCTCTAGGAGGCTATAGCTACTTCATTATCTTCACCGATGATCACTCATGGTTTGGGTATGTGTTCTTGATGAAACACAAGTCTGAAGCCTTTGAAAGGTTCAAAGAATTTAGAAATGAAGTAGAGAAACAACATGACAAGAGTATTAAAATACTAAAGCCTTTGAAAGGTTCAAAGAATTCAGAAATGAAGTAGAGAAACAACATGACAAAAGTATTAAAATACTTCGATCGGATCAAGGTGATGAATACTTAAGTCAAGAGTTTCTAGATTATCTTAGAGACAATGGTATATTGTCTCAATGGACTCCGCCATATACACCGCAACATAATGGTGTATCTGAGAGGCATAACCGGACCTTGTTGGACATGGTCAGGTCAATGATGATTCATGCGAATCTTCCCAAGTCCTTTTGGGGCTATGCACTTCAGACAGCTATTTACTTGCTAAATAAAATGCCAACCAAGATAGTCTCTACTACTCCATATGAGATATGGAATAGTAAGAAACCTCATGTATCTTACTTGAAGATATGAGGTTGTCCTGTTTATGTGAAGCGGACTGTATCAGACAAATTGGATGCTAAGTTTGATAAATATTTATTTATTGGATACCCTAAGGAAACAAGGGGTTATCAATTCTATCATCCTGTGGAAGGTGTTTGTTTCAAGGCATGCTGTGTTTCTAGAGAAAGAGTTTCTCTTGCAAGAAAATAGTAGGGGTGTCGTTGAGCTTGAGGAGGCTCGAGAGACTCAAATATACATTGATGAGATACTTGGTGAAGCACCACAACCGATAATATAGTGATGAGCCATCGGCTGAACCTATAGAGACACCACAGCTTCGTAGATCTAGTAGAACACGCAATATTCCTGAGAGATATGAATTTCTCATAAGTGAATCGAACGACGTGTTACTCATTGATGATGAGAATCC
Source organism: Wurfbainia villosa (assembly GCA_025175895.1). Lineage (NCBI taxonomy): Eukaryota > Viridiplantae > Streptophyta > Magnoliopsida > Zingiberales > Zingiberaceae > Wurfbainia > Wurfbainia villosa. The sequence continues at coordinate 16,968,096 of CM046004.1, read as the reverse complement.
TACCAGTTATAAAGAAGTTCTGAAAAATTCAGAAAGGGATAAGTGGCTTAACGCCATGAAGTCGAAAATGGATTCCATGTATGAAAATCAAGTTTGGAACTTGGTTGACTCACCTGAAGGCATAAAGCCTATAGGGTGCAAGTGGGTTTTCAAGAAGAAAACTGACATGGATGGTAATGTGATTACCTATAAGGCTAGATTGGTGGTGAAAGAATATCATCAAAAGCAAGGTGTTGATTATGACGAGACCTATTCAGTTGTTGCAATGCTTAAATATATTCGGATGCTCCTGGCCATAGTGGCTCATTATGATTATGAGATATGGTAGATGGATGTGAAAACATCTTTTCTTAATGGAAACTTACTCGAAGATGTGTGTATGATACAACCTGAGGGTTTCACATCGGTTGATAAAACCAAGGTATGCAAACTGCGACGGTCCATATATGAACTGAAGAAAGCATTCAGGAGATGGAATATCCATTTTGATGAGACAATTAAAAAGTTTGATTTCTCACAAAATCCGGACGAACCTTGTGTGTACTTGAAGGTTAGTGGGAGTGCAGTCGTGTTCCTAGTATTATATGTCGATGACATATTACTTATAGGAAACGATGTTTCTGTCTTACAGTTAGTTAAAATTTGGTTGTCCAAGACATTCTCCATGAAAGACCTGGGAGAAGCAACCTACATCCTCAGGATTAAGATCTATAGGGATAGATCGAAATAGTTGCTTGGTCTTTCGTAGTCTACATATATAGACCGAGTGCTAAAGAGGTTTAGCATGTCGGAATCCAAGAAAGGTTTCCTACCCATCAGGCATGGTATACACCTTTCGAAGTCTATGTGTCCACGCACAGAAGACGAGAGGATTTGTAAGAGTAAGATTCCCTATGCATCCACAATATGATCGATCATGTATGTTATGTTATATACGAGGCCCGATGTATCGTATGCTCTGAGTATCACGAGTAGATACCAGTCTGATCTAGGAATAGATAATTGGGCGGCTGTTAAGACGATCCTTAAGTACTTAAGAAGAACTAAGGATGTGTTCCTAATATATGGAGAAGGGGACATGGTGATACGCAGGTATATGGATGCCAACTTCCAGACAGACAAGGATGATTCCAGATCTCAGTCTGGGTATGTGTCCACCTTGAATGGGGCACAGTGAGTTGGAAAAGTTCCAAACAAGACACTATAACGGATTCTACCACAGAGGCAGAATACATTGTAACTTTGCAACTTCTGAAGCAGTAAAGGAAGCGGTTTGGATCAAGAAGTTCAATTTATGAACTTGGTGTGGTTCCAGCCATTGTTAAAGCAATACCGATTTACTGCGACAACAATGGAGCAATTGTTAGTAATATATGAGAGATGTCCTAAGGCAATCACCTTATGTTTGAACCATTTATATGATAAATGAAGATTCACTATTTGAGTATACATGTTTTCATGTATTTGATTGGATCTTAAACTCATTTACTGAATGTCCACGATATGATTCACAGCATGAGAGAATTTGTGATTGGATCACAACTAGTGAGTATCTCTACATGTGTAATTGTGATGTATCGGAATTATCCCTAGTCGATGAATTGATGGATATGGACACCATTGATTCTGTCGAGACTAGCACGAGGTATACTGCTTGGGGTATCCAAGCAATTGATTCTCACTGGCTGGAGACATTGTGATGTCTGGAGTTAATCGTGGATGCTAGTTATAGTAACTAGTTCATTGGAGTGACCAGCCGTAAGACTTCATATGGTTCTCTGCATATATAGATATGTCAATGAAGTTCTTACTGCAGCTTAAGTGCGATGTTTCTTTGACTTGCGGTATTCAAGTCATCTTGATCATAAAGACTTATGCTTTGACATCTTAAGCAAGCATCTCTAAGGAGATGTGGACCCGGGATGATTGGGTATAAGTCGAAATGATCGAAGGTGTTTGAATAGCCTATAAAAGATTCACCACTCCTTGCGAGGAGATGTATACCCATGGCCTCTCGTCATATTGTTACTAAAGTCTTTGGCCAAAGCATTACATGTTTAGAGTAAGGTACTCTTCAATACATGTGCAGTAACTAGAATCCATAGGACGAGGAAATGATACTTGAGCTAGGTGTGACGTATTCAGCCTAGTGGGGACTGACACTATAGACCATGTCCTGAACCAAGTGGGTATAAGATGAGTGAAGGGAATGGGGCACGATTCATTTGAGCTGCTGAAGGGTTTCAGAAATAGTTCTGGATCAACCGTTAATTTTTTCGGTTAATTGGAGATCATGATGTACTACTAGGTGCCACTCATGATCGTTCTATAATTAATGGTTAATTATAGACGACCAACATAAACCGAGAACCTATTTGGTCACACGCACAACGAGCGTAATCCGAAGGATTTAAAACGAGCTTGAGAATGAGATTCTCAGACCGAGAGAAACTAGGTTTGGTTGGACCAAACATGGAGCGAGCATGAAATCGTTTCAGTCGCAATGGAAGCATGGATGGGCCATGTCTTATGAAGACATGATGGATGAACCAAATTGGTTTGATTCTAATCCAATGGAGGAGAATAAACCAAAGGGTTTGGTTTGTTTTAAACTAATGAACCAAAGTTTGTTCGGTTCGTTTTAACTTAAAATAAACCATCATGGTTTGGTTTATTTTAACTTAAATTAATGGAGTGGGTTAACGGGCTTTTGGTTATGATCCGATAACCATTAAGAGAATTTGTTCTCTATAAAATAGGGCTTAAGGGTTTTGTTAAGCCCTAATCTAGTAGTTGCCGCCCAACACCCTCTCCTCTCCAAGTCTTGTCGGCGACAACCCTCTTGCCGCCACCCAGCTCCCTTGCCGGCGTCCAGAAGGTGCTGTCCTTCCCTCTTGCCGGCATCGAGCTGCTGTCGGAGGAGCTCCGGTGATCTCCTTTGGGTCCGACGACAAGGTGAGCCTCAACCTTCCTTATTTGGCCGGTCCCTATTCCTCCACCAAAGCTGTCCAGTTTTCTGAACAGCTTGTTTCCTTCTTGTCGGAGTGTCATTTGGACAACGTTTGGAGCTCCGACAGTGGTAGCCTTGCCGGGGATTCGATCTCCGGTAATCCTCATAGGTGGAGGACGAAGGATTCGTCAAACGGTTGACGAATACCTCTCCAGAGAAGTAAGTTTTTGAGGACTCGTTTTGGATCCGAATTTTGATTCGGATTGTGATCTTCTCTCGATCACATCGTCTTCAATACGAGGCTAGTAACCCGTACGAAGACGAAGCTTGTGACTTTGTGAAGTCATCCCAAAGATACTCGGCGTGGATACGGATAGAGACGATTCTAGCAAGAATCGTTCCGGTTGATGCCTTTCCTGCTACACGTGATACGTCAGGTATACGTAGTATAAATTTCCTTTTATTGCAAAATTTGAATTTACAGTTATGTCTACACATGTTGTACTATGCATGCGTGTGATGTGTGTGTTGTGATAAATTAGATTTATTATTTTATTCCTTTCGTTGTGCACATATTTACGAAACATGTTCGAACACACACTCGCCGCGGTGCCGGAAACCCAACAGTGGTATCAGAGCCCAGGTTGTGTTTCGACATAATCGTAAAATTATTTTGCGATAGTCATAATGATATTTCTGAAAATTTTCTTCTTTTGGAAAGTTAGAAGTATTTATGAAAATTTTTCAATTTTGGAAAGTCTAGAAGTATTTATGGAAATCTTCTAATTTTGGAAAGTTGGAAGTATTTATGGAAATTGATATTTTCCATAAATAAAATATTTGATTAGATTTTGGAAATTTGTTTCCTAATTTAATCATGATTTGATTTGGGAAATCAAATCTTTAAATATTATATTTCCATAAGTAGTTTTGATGATTTAGGAAATTGGTTTCCTAAATTGACTTTCCTTAATCAACTATTTTCACAAATAAAATATGTGATTAGATTTGAAAATTTCTTTCCTAATTTAATCATGATTTGATTTGGAGAATCAAATCTTAAACATATTTTATTTCCATAAATAGTTATGACATATAAGGAAATTTTGTACAAGACATAATTGTATGACATGTAATTGCATTAGATGCATATCATTATGTCATGCGTGTCGTGACATGTAGATGTATGTCATGTATGCTATGCCATATAGATGATAGTTATTTGCATGCAAAGAGGATGAGACATAAAAACCCTAACTCAATATTAAAGCCTACACCTTCCATTAATATGGTTAGAACTAGAGTTCCGTTTCTTGTTCGGGTTGTTGGACTCTCTCCAAGCCGGGCTCGAACCCGAACATGTTCAAACCATAGAATAGTTTAATACTAATATGGTAAGAGTCAGAGGTCAATCGTTAGCTTTGGTTGTTGGACTCTCTCCAAGCCGGGCTAATTGGTTGAATGCACTCTAACCATTTTAAAACTATTTCTCGATTAATGGGTTGACTTTAACCTGGAGCATCGGCTTGTTGGACTCTCTCCAAGGTCGATGTAAAGGGAGGTGAAGTTGGGTGCTATGCATATGATGCATACTTGTTAATGTGTTAACAACCCGATGTATGTGTGAACATTCGATTAGTTGATAGCACATTGTGATAGTTGCATATATGTGATATGCAATCGGTATATTTGATACCTACCATCATAGTTATGAATGGCTTGTTGGACTCTCTCCAAGGTTGTTCATATCTATGATGGATATCAGCCCATTCGGAGATGGACCTACGATCTCCCGAAGTGATTTTGGGGTTTTTGAAATTCGAAAAATGAATGGGATTTATAAATGTATGATGATGCATTTTAAAATCATTTTCTCATATATGCTTGTTTTGTATTTCTAGGTTAATCGATTAATCATGACGTCTTTGAATTTGCGCACTATTTTGGATTCAAACAAATTGACTGGGCCTAACTTCTTGGACTGACCTAGAAACCCGAGAATTGTTCTCAAGGCGGAAAAGCTAGCATATGTCCTTGAAGAGCCTCTTCCCAACCGTCCTAGGGACGATGCAACTCCAGACCAAATGTTGGTCTATCAGAAGCATATGACAGATTCTGAACTGTGAGTTGCATCATGCTAGCTGCGATGGTACCTGAGCTGCAAAAGCAGCATGAGCATATGGATGCTAATACCATGGTCTTCCATCTTCATGAGTTGTTTGATGAGCAAGTGAGATCCGAAAGGTTCGAAGTCTCCAGGCTCCTCTTCACCACGAAGATGCAAGAAGGTTTATCTGTAGTGCAGTTTGTGCTAAAGATGAACGGGTACATCGAGCAGCTAGCCACCCTCGGGTTTGTGATGGATCATGAATTAAGTATTAACTTAATTCTGCATTGTTTGCTCAAGAGTTTCTCACAATTTGTGATGAACTATCGGATGAACAAATTAGAATCCACTATTCCTGAGCTCCTCAATATGTTGAAGACTGTGGAGCCTTCTATGAAGCATGAGGAGAAGGCGGTTCTGTTAGTTGATTCCTCAAAGAAAAGTTTTAAGAGGAAGGCAAAGGAACAGAAGAAAGGGAAGAACAAGAAGGCAAAGAAGGCAGAACCAGCACAAAAGGGCACTTGCCATCATTGTGGCAAGGAAGGCCACTGGTGAAGAAACTACAAGATTTATCTTGAGTCCATGAAGAAGAAGAAGGCATTCGATGCCCCATCCTCTTCAGGTATCTTCATTATTGATTGTCATTCTATTTCCTTAGACACTTGGGTATTGGATACTGGGTGTGACTCACATATATGTAATGAGATACAGGGGCTAAGGAATAGAAGAAGACTCGTCAGAGGGGAGTCAAATTTGTGAGTTGGCAATGGAGCAAAGGTTGCTGCTGTCGCCATCGAAACTTATTTGCTGAAGCTCCCTAGCGGACTAGTCTTAGAACTGGACAATTGCTATTGTGTTCCTTCTCTAATAAAGAACACTGTTTCTATTTCCTGTTTAAATAGAAATGGTTACCATTTGACATTTAGTAACAATTGTTGTTATATAACTTTGAATGACGTACTTTATGGAACTGGAACTTTGAGCAATGACATTTATACGTTGGACGTATCCAGTGACATTTTCAATATCGAAGCGAGCAACAAGTATGCTCGAAAGGATAATCAATTAGACTCCTACATGTGACATTGTCATCTTGGCCATGTAAGCAGGAAATGCATGTCCGAATTACACCGATGTGGAATTCTGGAATCGTTTGAATTGGATTCATACGAAACATGCGAATCATGCTTAAAAGGCAAGATGACCAAGTTACCTTTTACAGGAAAAGGTGAACGAGGGGGAGAGTTACTAGGTCTAATACATACTGATGTATGTGGACCTATGTCAACTCAAGCTTTAGGAGGCTATAACTACTTCATTACCTTCACCGATGATCACTCACGGTTTGGGTATGTGTTCTTGATGAAACACAAGTATGAAGCCTTTGAAAGGTTCAAAGAATTTAAAAATGAAGTAGAGAAACAACATGACAAGAGTATTAAAATACTTCGATCGGATCGAGGTGGTGAATACTTAAGTCAAGAGTTTCTTGATTATCTAAGAGACAATGATATATTGTCTCAATGGACTCCGCCATATACACCACAGCATAATGGTGTATCTGAGAGGCGTAACCGGACCTTGTTGGACATGGTCAGGTCAATGATGAATCATGCGAATCTTCCCAAGTCCTTTTGGGGCTATGCACTTCAGACAGCTGTTTACTTGTTAAACAGAATGCCAACCAAGGTAGTCTCTACTACTCCATATGAGATATAGAATAGTAAGAAACCTCATGTATCTTACTTGAAGATATGGGGTTGTCCTGCTTATGTGAAGCGGACTGTATCAGACAAATTGGATGCTAAGTCTGATAAATGTCTATTTATTGGATACCCTAAGGAAACAAGGGGTTATCAATTCTATCATCCTGTGGAACAAAAGGTGTTTGTTTCAAGGCATGCTGTGTTTCTAGAGAAAAAGTTTCTCTTGCAAGAAAACAGTGGGAGTGTCGTCAAGCTTGAGGAGGCTCGATAGACTCAAATAGACATTGATGAGATACCTGGTGAAGCACAACAACCGATAACTCATAGTGATGAGCAATCGACTGGACCTATTGAAACACCACATCTTTGTAGATCTGGTAGAACGCGCAACATTTCTGAGAGATATGGATTTCTCGTAAGTGAATCGAACGACGTGTTACTCATTGATGATGAGAAGCCTACCAGTTATGAAGAAGTGCTGACAAGTTCAGAAAGGGATAAGTGGCTTGATGCCATGAAGTCGGAAATGGATTCCATGTATGAAAACCAAGTTTGGAACTTGGTTGATCCACCTGAAGGCATTAAGCCTATAGGGTGCAAGTGGGTTTTCAAGAAGAAAACCGACATGGATGATAATGTGATTACCTATAAGGCTAGATTAGTGGCGAAAGGATATCATCAAAAACAAGGTGTTGATTATGATGAAACCTATTCACCTGTAGCTATGCTTAAATCCATTCGGATGCTCCTGGCCATAGCGGCTCATTATGATTATGAGATATGGCAGATGGATGTGAAAAAAAACTTTCCTTAATGGAAACCTGCTCGAGGATGTGTATATGATACAACCTGAGGGTTTCACATCGGTTGATAAAACCAAGGTATGCAAATTGCGACGGTCCATATATGGATTGAAGCAAACATCCAGGAGATGGAATATCCGTTTTGATGAGACAATAAAAAAGTTTGATTTCTCACAAAATCTAGACGAACCTTGTGTGTACAGGAAGGTTAGTGGGAGTGCAGTCGTGTTCCTAGTATTGTATGTCGATGACATATTACTTATAGGAGATGATGTTTCAGTCTTACAGTCAGTTAAAATTTGGTTATCCAAGACATTCTCCATGAAAGACCTGGGAGAAGCAACCTACATCCTCGGGATTAAGATCTATAGAGATAGATCGAAACGGTTACTTGGTCTTTCGCAGTCTACATATATAGACCGAGTGCTAAAGAGGTTTAGCATGTCGGAATCCAAGAAAGGTTTCCTACCCATCAGGCATGGGATACACCTTTCGAAGTCTATGTGTCCGCGCATAGAAGACGAGAGGATTTACATGAGTAAGATTCCCTATGCATCTGCAATAGGATCTATCATGTATGCTATGTTATGTACGAGGGTCGATGTATCGTATGCTCTGAGTGTCACGAGTAGATACCAGTCTGATCCAAAAATGGATCATTGGGTGGTTGTTAAGATGATCCTTAAGTACTTAAGAAGAACTAAGGATGTGTTCCTAATATATGGAGAAGGGGACATGGTGATACGCGGGTATACGAATGCCAGCTTCCAGACAGACAAGGATGATTCCAGGTCTCAGTCTGGATACGTATTCACCTTGAATGGGGGCGCAGTGAGTTGGAAAAGTTCCAAACAAGACACTATAGCGGATTCTACCATTGAGGCAGAATACATTGCAGCTTCGGAAGCAGCAAAGGAAGCGTTTGGATCAAGAAGTTCATTTATGAACTTGGTGTGATTCCAGCCATTGTTGAAGCAATACCGGTCTACTGTGACAACAGTGGAGCAATTGCACAGGCGAAAGAGCCAAGGTCTCATCAACGATCCAAACATGTGCTTCGCCGTTATCATCTTTTCAGAGAGATCATCAGTAGGAAGGAAATACAAATCGAGAAAATCTCCACTGAAAGGAACTTAGCGGATCCTTTGACTAAGGCATTACCTCAAAGTAAGTTTGAGGGTCATGTTAGAGCTTATGGTATTGGATACCGTAGCGATTGACATTAGGCCAAGTGAGAGTTTGTTAGTAATATATGAGAGGTGTCCTAAGGCAATCGCCTTATGTTTGAACCATTTATATGATAAATGAAGATTCACTATTTGAGTATACATGTTTTCATGTATTTGATTGGATCTTAAACTCATTTATTGAATGTCCACGATACGATTCACAGCATGAGAGAATTTGTGATTGGATCACAACTAGTGAGTATCTCTACATGTGTAATTGTGATGTATCGGAATTATCCCTAGTCGATGAATTGATGGATATGGACACCATTGATTCTGTCGAAACTATCACGAGGTATACTCCTTGGTGTATCCAAGCAGTTGATTCTCACTAGCTGGAGACATTGTGATGTCCGGAGTTAATCGTGGATGCTAGTTATGGTAACTAGTTCATTGGAGTGACCAACCGTAAGACTTCATATGATTCTCTGCATATATAGATATGTCAATGAAGTTCTTACTGCAGCTTAAGTGCGATGTTCCTTTGACTTGCGGTATTCAAGTCATCTTGATCATAAAAACTTATGCTTTGACATCTTAATCAAGCATCTCTAAGGAGATGTGGACCCGGGATGATTGGGTATAAGTCAAAATGATCGAAGGCGTTTGAATAGCCTATAAAGGATTCACCACTCCTTGCGAGGAGATGTATACCCATGGCCTCTCGTCGGATTGTTACTAAAGTCTTTGGCCAAAGCATTACATGTTTAGAGTAAGGTACTCTTCGATACATGTGCAGTAACTAGAATCCGTAGGACGAGGAAATGATAATTGTGCTAGGTATGACGTAGTCAGCCTAGTGGGACTGACACTATAGACCATGTCCTGAACCAAGTGGGTATAAGATGAGTGAAGGGAATGGGGCACGATTCATTCGAGCTGCTGAAGGGTTTCAAAAATTGTTCTGGATCAACCGTTGATCTTTTCGATTAATTGGGGATCATGATGTACTACTAGGTGCCACTCATGATCGTTCTATAATTAATGGTTAATTATAGACGACCAACATAAACCGAGTTAAAAGAGCTTGAAATGAGATTCTCGGGCCAGGAGAAACTAGGTTTGGTTGGACCAGCATGGGCGAGCATAAAATCGTTTGATCGCAATAGGCGTGAATGGGCCATGTCTTATGAAGACATGATGGATGAACAAATTGGTTTGGTTTTAATCAATGGAGGAATAAACCAAGGGTTTGGTTTGTTTTAAGCGAATGAACCAAAGTTGGTTGATTGGTTTAACTTAAAATAAACCATCATGGTTTGGTTTATTTTAACTTAAATTAATGGAGCGGGTTAACGGGCTTTTGGTTATGATCCGATAACCATTAAGAGAATTTGTTCTCTATAAAATAGGGCTTAAGGGTTTTGTTAAGCCCTAATCTAGTAGTTGCCGCCCAATCCCCTCTCCTCTCCAAGTCTTGTCGGTGCCAACCCTCTTGCTGCCGCCTAGCTCCCTTGCCGGCGTCCAGAAGGTGTTGTCCTTCCCTCTTGCCGGCGTCGAGCTGCTGCCGGAGGAGCTTCGGTGATCTCCTTTGGGTCCGGCGACAAGGTGAGCCTCAACCTTCCTTATTTGGCCGGTCCCTATTCCTCCACCAAATCTGTCCAGTTTTCTGGACAGTTTGTTTCCTTCTTGTCGGAGCGTCGTTTGGACGACGTTTGGAGCTCCGACAGCGGTAACCTTGCCGGGGATTCGATCTCCGATAATTCTCATAGGTGGAGGACGAAGGATTCGTCAAACGGTTGACGAATACCTCTCCGGAGAAGCGAGTTTTTGAGGACTCGTTTTGGATCCGAATTTTGATTCGGATTGTGATCTTCTCTCGATCACATCATCTTCAACACGAGGCTAGTAACCCGTACGAAGACGAGGCTCGTGACTTTGTAAAGTCATCCCGAAGATACTCGGCATGGATACGGATAGAGACGATTCTAGCAAGAATCTTTCCGGTTGATGCCTTTCCCGCTACACGTGATACGTCAGGTATACGTAGTATAAATTTTCTTTTATTGCAAAATTTGAATTTACGGTTATGTCTACACATGTTGTACTATGCATGCGTGTGATGTGTGTGTTGTAATAAATTAGATTTATTATTTTATTCCTTCCGCTGTGCACATGTTTACGAAACATGTTCGAACACACACTCGCCGCGGTGCCAGAAACCCAACAGCAATTGCATAGGCAAAAGAGCCAAGGTCTTATCAATGATCTAAACTTGTGCTTCGTCGCTATCATTTGATCAGAGAGATCATAAGTAGGAAGGAAATACAAATCGAGAAGATTCCCATTGAAAGGAACTTAGCGGATCCTTTAACAAAGACATTACCTCAAAGTAAGTTTGAGAGTCATGTTAGAGCTTATGGTATTGGATACCGTAGCGATTAGCATTAGGCCAAGTGGGAGTTTGTTAGTAATATATGAGAGGTGTTCTAAGACAATCGTTTTATGTTTGAACCATTTATATGATAAATGAAGATTCACTATTTGAGTATATATGTTTTCATGTATTTGATTAGATCTTAAACTCATTTACTGAATATCCACGATACGATTCACAGTATGAGAGAATTTGTGATTGGATCACAACTAGTGAGTATCTCTACATGTGTAATTGTGATGTATTGGAATTATCTCTAATCGATGAATTGATGAATTTGGAGACCATCAATTATGTCGAGACTAGCACGAGGTATATTCCTTGGTGTATCCAAGCAGTTGATTCTCACTGGCTGGAGACATTGTGATGTCCGGAGTTAATCGTGGATGCTAGTTATGGTAACTAATTCATTGGAGTGATCAACTGTAAGACTTCATATGGTTCTCTGCATATATAGATATGTCAATGAAGTTCTTACTGCAGCTTAAGTGCGATGTTCCTTTGACTTGCGGTATTCAAGTCATCTTGGTCATGAAGATTTATGCTTTGACATCTTAAGCATCTCTGAGGAGATGTAGACCCAGGGTGATTGGGTATAAGTCGAAGTGACTGAAGGTGTTTGAATAGTCTATAAAGCATTCATCACTCCTTTCGAGGAGATGTATACCCATGGTCTCTTGTCGGATTGTTACTAAAGTCTTTGGCCAAATCATTACATATTTAGAGTAAGGTACTCTTGGATACATGTGCAATAACTAGAATCCGTGGGACGAGGAAATGATACTTGGGCTAGGTGATACTTGGACTAACACTATAGACTATATTATGAACCAAGTGGGTATAAGATGCGTGAAGGGAACAGGGTACGATTCATTGTAGCTGCTGAAGGTTTCAGAAATTGTTCTAGATCAACCGTTGATTTTTTCGATTAATTGGGGATCATGATGTACTACTAGGTGTCACTCATGATCGTTCTATAATTAATGGTTAATTATAGACGGTCAACATAAATCGAGAACCTATTTGGTCACATGCACAACGAGCATAATCCGAAGGATTTAAAATGAGCTTGAGAATGAGATTCTCAGATCGAGAGAAACTATGTTTGGTTGGACCAAATAAGGAGCGAGCATGAAATCGTTTCAGTCGCAATGGAAGCTTGGATGGGCCGTGTCTTATTAAGACATGATGGATGAACCAAATTAGTTTGATTCTAATCCAATGGTGAAGAATAAACCAAAGGAGTTTGATTTGTTTTAAACGAATGAACCAAAGTTGGTTCGGTTCGTTTTAACTTAAAATAGACTAACTCGGTTCGATTTATTTTAACTTAAGTTATTGGAGCGGGTTAATGGGTTTTGGTTGTGAACCAATAGCTCTAAGGAGAAGTTTTCTTAATGGTTAAGAAATATGGGCTCTATAAAAATGCGGTTAGGTTTTTTGGAGAGCCCTAAGTTTTATTTTGGAATAATCTTCTCCTCTCCTCTCCCTCTCTTCTCCTTGCCACCGCCCAAGCAGTCCATGCCGCCAGCTTTTGTGTCACCGTCCACCTTGCTGCCGGCGTCCAAGCTATTGCCGGTCATCCTCCGGTGACCCTCCGGCGACATCCCTTGGCTCCGGTGTCCAAGGTGCAGCCGACCTTCCTCCTTTGGCCGGCGTAACTCCTCCACCAAGTTGTCCAGTTTTCTGGATAGCTTCTTTCCTTTTGTGTTGGAGCATTGTTTGGACGACGTTTGGAGCTTTGATAGCGGCTATCTTGCCGGGGATTCGATCTTCGATAATCCTCATAAGTGGAGGACGAAGGATTCATCAATCGGTTGACGAATACCTCTCCGGAGAAGCAAGTTTTGGGGACTCATTTTCGAATCCGAATTTTGATTCGGATTGTGATCTTCTTTCGATCACATCGTCTTTGACACGAGGCTAGTGACTCCTACGAAAATGAGACTTCTAGCTTGGTGAAGTTATCTCGACGATACTCGACGTAGATACAGATAGAGGCAATTCTAGCGAGAGTTGCTCCGGTTGATGCCTTTCCCGTTGCACATGATACGTCAGGTATAACTAGCTTAATTTTCTTTATTGCAAAATTTAAAATTGCGATTATATCTACACACGTTGTACTATGCATGCGTGTGGTGTGTGTTGTAATAAGTTAGATTTATTGCTTTTTAATTCTTTCACTTTGCACATGTTTACGAAACATGTTCGAACACACACTCGCCGCGGTGCCGGTAACCCAACAGTTTGATTGCAACAGTGAACAGACACTCATTGTGAAAGGTACTGTTCTGAGCAAGAGTATGAGTCTCAAAACTTCTGAAAAAATAGCCGAGATGAATAAAAAATCATATGCCAGTGCTGTTGGTAGTTTGATGTACACTATGTTATGTACTTGTCCCGATCTCAGCTATGCTGTTGGTTTAATCAGTCAGTTCCAGTCAAACTCAGGACCAAGACACTGGAAGACAGTGAAAATGATATTTAGATATCTGAAAGCGATAACAGGTTATAGTCTCTGTTATAAAGGATCAGATATGAGCCTGAAGGGCTACTCAGATGCAGATTGGGCTGAAGACCTGGATGATAGAAAATCCACATCAGGCTATGCGTTCTTGTTGAATGGTGGCGCCATCTTCTGAAACAGGACCTGTGTGGCCTTGTCAACTATGGAAGCTGAATATGTGGCATGTTCAGCAGCTGTACAAGAAGCAGTCTGGTTAAGAAGGCTCCTGAAACATTTAAAGATTATTGATGACAGTGAGAGTACAGTGACCGTCTACTGTGACAGTTAAGCTGCTATAGCTTTTTCCAAGGATCCCAAATATCATAGCAAGGGCAAGCATATAGCAATAAAGTATAACTTTATTAGGGATATTGTTGCTAAAAAGAAGGTGATTCTTGAGTATATCCCTACGCAAGCTATGTTTGTAGATCCTTTTACTAAGCCGATGACTAGAGAGTCATTTAATGAGCATGTAAAATTTATGGGACTTCGTAGAATGTAACAATTTTATAATGACAATCGGATATTGTAATTTGATTGTTTGAAATGCTAGCTATAATTTATTCAGTATATGTGATGTTACATTCTGATAAGATCTCGGTGAGCATATTAACGGGTAGTGATTGGTCTTTTCACATAGACAATCATCTCTGTTTGTTATATACGAATAGGGGTAAGACCATTACTTATAGGATAACTTTGGAAGTTATATGTATAAAGATACATACCTATAAGCTGGCGTCGTCTTGATATGTGTATCAAGATAAGATCATTTAAGAAAAGTGATCGAAGTAAATGTTCCCACCATTTGCTATACATGTTAATGAGCCAGATTAGAATTCATATGTTGAATTCAGGATTAGATATTTGGAATGTCTGGATCAAAATCTGTACGATGTTAAGGAAAATATACACTCTTTGTTAGTAAAGATAATAACATCGTAACATGTGATTCATACCACTTGTGCTAAGATGACAATAAGGGTAATAGGAGAATGAATTCCTGTTTCTCTACTATAAGAGCCCTTTGAGATTATATGTTAATCTCAGTATTTGTCCTTTGTCACTATTTAGCTGTCTTCTTGAAGTTTTAATTAGGGTCTGCTACTTTAGCATGTAAATCTATTGACTATGAATGATTTGGTCTATGGAACATGACTAGAAAAGTGACTAACTAAAATGAATAGATTCATGCTAAAAAGGAAGGTTAAATAGATTTACATCTTTTGAGAATTATTCACTGGTCGATCCATTTCTATTGTGTATGGAAATGATTATGAATTTTGAGAATATGGAACATGCTCTTGACTTGATGGTCATTATGAGGGATTAGAGATGTTCATATTGATGTAAATGGAGATTATTTAATCTGGGTAAATAGCAAGACATCATCACAAGGAGTATGATTTTGTGCCACCTGGAGGATGGATGTGCGCCATCAGGTGAATGACTATGGGTCATTCAAAGAATGGTTATGTACCATTTAAAGAGTGACTAAGTTAGGCGTAACGACTTTCTTAGCAAGGATTGCTTTATGAGCAACTATGTAAGGTGTAACAACTTTCTTAGCAATTGATTGCTCAATGTGCTTGCTGTCGCACGAACCATTTTCCTAAGTATGATATGATTGTTCTATTGGTTTTTGTGACCAGTGATCTCTGTTCTATTAGTCTTTTAGAATAATTAAATCTGGTATTATTTAGTCTATGTGGTTAAATATTTTTTATTGGTCTATGTAACTATTTTCTTATGTGACATATCTTGGACGAGTGGAAGATATTAGACGTGAACAGTTATTGCGCACATTGTGCAGTAATTGTGCACACAACCGAAGGAGTGCGGGCATGCCTCCATTCTTCAACGAGCGTCCAAGACCCTATAAAGGGAGATGTGATAAAGAAAAAAAATAATGAAGGAGAATGCCGAAAGGCTACCCGAGAGAGCATCGATTACCAGAATATCCTTTCGTCGGGATTTGGTTTGTGGACTTGCAAGGGTGGTTCGTTTTGTGATCATTCTTTCGACAGTGAAAAAGAAATCTCATCAGAGCAGTGTAGAGGAAGCGTAATCAATGTAAGTGGTTACAAGTTTTTCTTGTATTTTATTCACGTAGTAAATTCATGTATTTCAAAAAAAAAAAAAACCTACACTACGGACTGAGTGGAGCTTTCAGTTTGTCCTTGAGCCTTACTTGGCTTCTTCCTTGGAATGGCAGAAACGGGAACATAAGACATGGTGCTGCACAGTGGGCAAAAGTAAAATGTCAGAAATGAATGATGCACTAGAGAGATGAAATAAAGCAAATTGGTTTTCTTTTGGCACTCATCAACCTATGGATGAACTTACATTTTGGAAATCTTTCTAGTTGATCAGACTCCATGGACTTTATATTTCCAGGCGATGCAGAAAAAGAACAGTTTGGGGATTGATCTGCACTTAGGACAACGTATTGAAGTAATACTTAAAACATCTCTTTCTATGATGATAATATTGGAATCCAGAATCTCAAGGAGCAAAAGCAAACCTTGTCTGGGGAAGATCTTGCCCTCGTGTGGGCCAACAACATGAGCAGGAACCGAGTAGTCGTTTCTGTATTTCTTCAGATGTTCTGGCGACACCTTCAGTACATGGTGACGACCTTTGTTATCATCATCACCACCAGAAGCTGATGCAGCAGACATCGAAACACTAACTGCATTGTGTGTGTTTTTGCCTTTCTTCCCTAATTTTATGAGCTTCTTGAATTGTTTCACAGCATCCTTTAACAGCTTATTGGAAGAATTACCAGTTGCAATGGTAGTTTTTTCAGCAATTACCCTTTTCTTCCTCGCCCTTGCAGCATCAGCAGCCTCGCCTGCATTTTGTTCTTCTGGGTTGGATGATTCCTTCTCCCTATCCAAAGAGGAATTCAACTTGGAAGCATCCACCGATTCATCATCTGCTTCCTCTTCCTGACTCGAGATCTCAGTCTTTTCCGAGTTGACGTCACAAATTCCCGACTCTTGGCTCAGTCTTGGTTCTTCGCCATCCAATTCAATGTGAGAAATGGGTGCCTCTTCCTCTACGATTTGCCTTTCAGGCACATCATTTTCAGCAATAAGTATTTGCTGATTCATCCTATCCTCTGTCTCACCTACACTTTCAGTATCGAAAGTTTCTATCTCACTCGGCTTATTTGTAGAACTTCGAACCTCGACGACTGTGCTCGGTTTGCTGTAGTCTATTCTTTGCTTTTGCTCTTTGGAGACTTTGGAGAGTGTGGGATCTTTCAATTCATCGAGATTACTCGTGTTCTTGGTTATTCGTGAAGGAGTGCAATTAGTAGCCGTGTTAGATCTGGCAGGTGGCTTCATGTTTTCTTTACTGAGGCAGGAAAAGCTTGGAAGAGATTGCGGCGAGGCTGTTGGTGAATCGAGATTTATGTTCTTGGAAGAGGTAGGACTTCTTGCTGAGATTGAGGAATCTTTTTTATGGTTCTTAAAGGGATCATCAATTGCGCCCTGCCAAAACAATTCATGCCATAGAACAAATCTTACAGAATTAAAAAAAAACAACTCAAAAATACCTCTTTGTTTTCTCTTCCTTTAGTCTTCAGCTCCACCCAATTCTCCTCGAACCTGTTCTCCATCGCCTCCAACTCCTTCCTCCTCTGTCTGCCCTTCCACCCGACCTCTTCCTCCCGTAGCTTCGCGCCCCGCCTCGCCGCATAATCCTCATAGGCCCTTCCTTTCGAGACGTCCGACTGGGTCAGCTTCAAGTTTTGCTCCAAGTCGTCCACCATCTTCAGCAGCAAGTCTCCGTCGAATTTCACCGAACCACAAAAATCCTCTGTTTGATTTCTTCTTCCAGCTCTGCTTAGCTTGTAAGCCGCATAAAAGCTCTCCAACTCCTCTACCTTCGCCTGAAGTTCGTGGTTCATCCACCGGCACTCATCCCCGCTGACCGATCGGAAGCGGAAGATCTCCATGGACGGCCGGACCTCCTGCTGCTCTACGGGCACGGTTAGCTTCATCAATTATGTGTCGGATTGGATTTCGATGGAGACGGATGAAGCTTTGGAAGGACCGAAAATATTGTTTTCCCCCCTATTTTGAGGGAATTTTTGGTGGGTTGAGGTTGGCGTCAACTACGTGCGCGGGCGGTACTCTGTTTCCAGCTTTCGCAGAGCCGTTCGAAACAGAGGTCGTTATTGACCGTTGGGCTCTGGAGATCCACTCCAAGCGTGATTTTAAGCGCGCGATGCGATGCTCGCATTGTGGTCATTCGTGTTATGACTCCGAAAATTAGCAATATCTTTTTTGATTTTTGACAAATGGAGATTTATATTTTGATTTGGACTCCAGGCAAAAGAGTTTGGTTCATTTTATTATTTGAACCGAAAGGTTTTAATTTAGCTTTCAATTTTCTTATGAATATACATCTCAGCATTAAAATAGATGATGTTAGTTATGAGACGTCATCCAATCTACCGATCTCAAAACGTGCACCTCGCCGTGATTTAAGCTTGACGATGGAGATGTAAAGAGTCTCACTAGGATTCTGGAATTTGTCATCATCATCCTCTGTCACAAAGGTTAGGGTAGTTTCCGCGGGAAGGATCTAGCGCATGTAGACGTTGTACTAAAGGGTAACAGATCAATCCCTCACAAATGCGAGGGTATCATCCCTCCATGAGCTAGTTATTAATCTTAAGGATCAAAGGACTACCATGATTTACCTCTCTTACGATGGTCCAGGAGCGAGCTGGTAGAGGCCGCTAGATTGACGGATTCCAATTTTTTGTACCAGGGGTTACCATTCCAAGCTTGACCTTCGACAACATTGGCGAGAGAACTCAAAGACCGAGGGAAAGCAATGATGGATGATTAACATCCAATTAAGTTTAACGGGCATTTCTCTTTTTATCTTCGAATTATCAAAATTATTATTGATACCATGAGTACCCAATCTGGATCAGACCAACAAAATATTATATCCATCCTAATTTGATCAAGTCATCGTGTTTAGTATCAAACTTGAGCTTAACCAATCTGAGTAGACCTGAGTTGAATCGATCTGAATTGAACTAGCCTAAATAGATCTAAGCTGAACTAGCCTAAGCAAATCTGAGCTGAACTGACCTGGGCTATTGAGTGGTTGACTTGAATTGACGAGATACTAGGTTGGGTCAACTTAATTTTTCGAGTAGAGCCGAATTGCCACTTAGTAGATTACAAATAGACATGGACTATAATTCCCACTTCCTCATGATATACTCTCCGCTCCTCTATAATACAATAACAACTAAATCTTATCTCATTAGGTTTGCTCTGAGTTCTAGATAATTCGTCACCTTTTATCTTAATACTTATTTCATTATGTCTAATATTGCTAAACTTAAATTTCATATATTCTATCGTTACTCTACTAATTAAATATAAAACCTTTCACTTTTATTATTTTTCGCTAAGATTTTAGTTTAATATTTACTCTTTCATGTTTTTCATATACCAAAATAATATCATATGTAAATAACATGCACCACAATATTGTGTCGTGAATATGTTTAGTGAGTCCGTTCATGATTAATGTAAAGAGATAAACACTTTTAGAGTTGATTATTGATGTAATCTTATCTTTATTGGAAATATTTCAGTTAATCCGTCTGAAGTCTTCACTCTGATTGCTACTTTCTCATATATATATATATATATATATATATATATATATATATATATATATATACACACGCTAACATCTCTATTTTCTAAAATTCTCTATATAATTTCCTTAGGACTCTATTATAAACTTTTTCTAAGTCAATGAATACTATGTAAATTTTACTTTTGCTTTCAATACTTTTTAATTAGTTATTTGAGTAGATGTATAATTTCTATTATCGACCTTCTATATATGAATCTAAATTGATTTTTTAAAATTACAATATCTTTCCTTAATTTTTTTTTTCTATTAATTACTCATTCTCAATATTTTATTATATAACTCATTAGTTTAATACTCTTATAATTTGCACAAGTTTTTACGTTTCTTTTATTCTTATATAAAAGATTAGAGTACTTACCCTTCATTTATCAATTTTTTTTATTTTCAATATCATATTAAATAATTTTGAAATCCATTTAATATTTTATTTTCCTATATACTTCCATACTTCTATTAAAATATCATATAGTTCAATGACTTTTTCATTTTATATCTAATTTAAAACTTGTTCTTCTTTTGAAATTTAAATTCTATAATAAAATTTTATATTTCTATACTCATTTAACCTACTTAAATTACTTAAGTTAAATTGGTAACATAAGATCTTTATTAAAAAATTGATGAAAATATTTTTGTCATTGCTCTTTTATTTCTTTATCATTTATTTCTACCATATTGTATTTATCTTTAATATATTTTATTTGAATAATATCTTTTGTTTTCTTTCTCACTTTAATTATTCTATAAATATCTTTTTTTTTTTGTATTCAATTTTTGATATAACCGTTTAAAAATGTCTTTTGTATCCCCTTCATTAAAAATTGTCTCCACTTCTCTATGATGTGCTATCTAATTCTCCATGATCTTCAAAATATTTCACATCAATAAATAACAAAGTATGCGATCCATGTGAAAGAAGGACGAGAAGGAACTAGCTCGACTCTTTTTCTACATATTTTTTTTATTTTACTATTTGGACATCTTGGTGATTTAAGAATTAGAAGGGCTTGTAGATTCAACAATATCATCGAAAAAAAACATCATCAACAACCTTAAATAATGTCGTATCAATTACTTCATTTTTCAAATATCATTTTACTCCATCGCGTTTTCAAATTCATTACCTGTGAGAAGGGTCATTATCAACCCAGCTTTCAATGTTCAAACTTATTTGTCTACTTTATTGACCGTGATATTTTTTATGCGCGATCAATTTAAATATGCGAGCCTGAGATGCACTTGAGATATAAAAGAAAGATTAATGTGGCGACACTAACGATTTAAAATATTGCATATACATTCAATTGTTAAAAATTTAAAGTCCTGACGCATGTATTGGAAGCACACAGTTTTTTTTTTAAAAAATAATTAACATGAAAAACGTGATTTGCATAAGGTGAGTTTTATGTTGCATATAATTATTTTTTCATTTCACATGACACTCTTACCAATCTAAAATTAGAATGAATCAATCAAATAATAAATATTTTAGCAAGTATTTTGATTTAATTTAAAAAAATCAATATTTAGTGAAGTAGATGCAATTCTTTTCTTCTTGTAAATCATTTTATATAAAATTTTGTGTATTTTAATTCAATTTAAGAATATATTTTATTTTAATTTATAATTTTTACCCTAAAACAACACTGTTTCCTTTCCAAAAGAGCTGCTTAATACGAAATGCATGGACAATTTGATTCTATAATAGAACAAATTCGACTTTGATTTTTTTTTTAAAAATAGATAGATAATTCTAAATCGGGTGTGAACCAAGAGTTTATCTTCTTAAGTAGATGTCTTTGATGTCGAACCTGTCTTACATGTATATGATTAAAAATACGCTAGAGGGGGGAGTGAATAGCATAAAACTTTTTTTTACGTTTTCGTTAAAACTCGTAAGAGTACGCAGCGGAAAAGTAAAAACAAAATAAAGACAAATTCTTTTTTACTTGATTACAACCCTAAGGATCCTAATTCAAGGCCTGTGTGTTCGATCGATGCGGTTCGCTAGAGGGGGGGGGGGTGAATAGCGAAAAACCTTTTCCTTTTCTTTTCGTTCATTAAAACTCGAGAGATAATTAATTGCAGCGGAAATGTAAAGTAAAAGGAGACAATGAAGTTTTGCTTGGTTTGTAGCCTTCCACTACTACTCCAAGGCCCTAGTGGTCCTTGACCACGTACGGAGGGCAAAAGCACTAAAGGAACTCCTCCTCGTTGGAGGTAGGAGTTAATCGATACAAGAAGGAAAAAGCTTGAGGTAGAGGGACACTCCCCCTCTCCTCGTATACGATAAAAGCTCCGAAAAGAAATGAACTTAAATAAAAACTAAAACCGACGTTACAATAAGAGAGAATTTAAGACCTAGACGTCGGAGAGAAAGCACTTCGTGGTCGAAAAGTTGTAGCTTGGCGAAGGCTTTTGGAAGTTTTAGAATGATGAAGAAAACCCTAGGTTTGACCCTCCTTTTATAGCCTTTGAGCCCCTTTTCGAGAGGAACCCTAGCCAATCACAATTGAGCACCAATCTCCTTGAAATGGGGGTGATAAGCCTTGACTCCTCGAATCTGATCATTGACCATCAGTCGACTGATGGCCATCATCGATCGTGATGGCGACATCGGTCGATTCGACTCTCCGATCGGCGATCGGCGGCAATGAGTCCTCAATGATGATCGATGCTTACTGCAAGGCAAAGTTAGCTTAAAGAAAACATTATTTCAACGGCCTTCGACTGTCCGATCTCGACCTAGACCATCGATGGGATGTCTTTGGTCGGATCTACGCTAAGACCATCCCGTAAGGAGGATACGACCTCACTACGCCGCACACACGAGCTTACCTCGATACTTACCATGTCGCTTTTGCTTAGGCCTTCCACTCGATTCCTTCGACTCCTCGAAGTCACTCGAGTGTCGCCACCACCGCGGCTTCCTCGGTGTCGCTAGCCTTCGATTCCTATAGCAATCTTCTGCACACTCGATTCAGCTCGTGAGATAACAACATGAGCTTAACTTTGTATCGTTTGCTAAAATCAAAACTCAGGTTTGACTTAGGTGCCTACTGCACCAACAATCTCCCCCTTTTTGATTTATGGCAAACCCACATACAAAGTTAAGAAAGACAAATTAAGTGCATTAAGTAAAATGAGTAAGAGATATGCATGAATGTGTAGGAGTATATAATAACTCTTTTTCAAGTGCTCCCTGTTGGTGCAGGGGCACTAGATAATCGAACCTGTGTTTTGATTATGGCAAAGACACAAAGTTAAGTTTATATTGTTATCTCACGAGCTAAATCAAGTGTGCAGAAAAGTACTAAAGCTGGAGCTGAAGGCTAGCGACACCCGGAGGAAGCCGTGGTGATCGGGCGACACTTGAGTGAATTCGGAGGGAGCCGAAGGAATCGAGTGGAAGGCCGGAAGCGAGAGCTACTATCGAGGTAAGCTCGTGTGAGTGAGAGATTGTAAGGTCGTGTCCTCTTTACGGGGACGACCGTAGGCGACGATTCGACTAAGACTTCCTGTGGAAGGTCTAGGTCGAGATCGGACGGTTAGAAACCGTCGTATTTATCATTTTCCGAGCTAATCTCTTCTCGCAGGAAGTAGCCGTGGCGATCCTTTGGACATTGGGCGGCGATCATTATCGCTGATGATGAGATGCATCGATCTCATCGCCGATGATGAGAGGCATCGATCGATGGCGATGATCGACTTTGCGCTAGGTCAAAGCGGATAACGCTTTGACGCGCCGCCAGCGATAAAAATTTGGAAAAATTCATGATCCGTTCCAAAGAAATAGGAGACAAATTCAGAGGCTAAAGTCTATAAAAGGAGGGGAGGATTCATCTCCAAATCACATCAATTATTCATCAAGTGCTCCTACAACGCCAACGCTTCAACACCGTCATAACGCTACGAAGCGACAACCTCGATCTTCTTCATTGCAGATTCAAGTAATATTTTTGATATTATATTCTGTGTTTTTTATCTTCATAACGAGGTGAGGTAGGCTTGTTGCCTCATCCTCGTGTATTCGATTTTTGTAATCGTTGTCTCCTACCTCCAACGAGGAGGAGACGTTTTAGTGCTTTGCCCTCCGTACGCGGTCTAGGACCGATAGGGCCTTGGAGTAGCAACCGCTGGGTTGTGAACCAAGTAAAATAAACGTGTTCATTTATTTTCCGCTGTGCTTACTTTGCGTATTGAACGAACGAAAAAGAAAAGATTTACGATCGCTATTCACCCCCCCCTCTAGCGACGCTTCTCGATCCAACACTCCCCCCTAAGGAATCCTCCCCCTTGAGCGAGGGTGAGTACTTGAGAAAGAGTTTTAACTCTCCCCCTTGATATTTGCTACTAAAAAAAATGTGTTTAAAATAAGTTTTAAGTTAAGAAATCAAAAAATTGATTTCTTAACCTTGGCCTTTACCTCCATTTTGTTAACAAGTTAACTTAGAGTTAATTACTATTTATTATTTTTTTTGTATTGTTGACGAAAACAAGTTAACTAAATGTGTTTAAGTTAAGAGTTCCCTTAACTTGTTTTGTTAACTTAAAGTTAAGTAAGCCTTGGCCATAAAAAAAAATGATCCCTTAACTTTGGCCTTTTTCTCGTTAACTAAAAGTTAAGTAAATTATTTTTTTGTATTGTTAATGAAAACAAGTTAACTAAATGTGTTTAAGTTAAGAGTTCCCTTAACTTGTTTTGTTAACTTAAAGTTAAGTAATCCATAAAAAAAATGATCCCTTAACTAACAAGTTAACTAAATGTGTTTAAGTTAAGAGTTACCTTAACTTGTTTTGTTAACTTAAAGTTAAGTAAGCCATAAAAAAAATGATCCCTTAACTTTGGCCTTTTTCTCTCCCTTTTGCCATTTATCGAAAAGAGTGAGGGTGTGTGTGGAATAAGTTTTAATTTTAAAGTCCAAGCATGTTCCACATTATTTTGAAAATAATATACTGAAAATAAGTTCATCTATAAAATGTTCGACTCATATTTGGCTTGATTGATATGAAGGATCAACTAGTCCTGGTCAGAGTCGGTTAGTATATATGATTATACTCCGTGGTTCATAGCGATGCACTAGCTCTACATCTGGAACCAGGAGTAAGGTCCTAACATCTCACGCCCATCTACGTGGCTAAGTACACAAACACATTAGTCCTATGTGTTGTGAGATGTACTGGCTCCTTAAATCTATAGGTGCATGATATCTAAGGTATGTCCTATGCTAGTTCCATAAAAAATGAAAATTAAGAAATAGTAGTAAGAAAATATAATTTGCAAGTTCCTATTCTACTACGCACATGCCCAATTTTCGTCTTAATAGACTAAATTCGGCTTCGGGTAGGGGTTTAGTAAATAGGTCTGCTAAGTTAGACTTTGATTCGACGTATTCGAGTTGTATGGCTCCGTTGGCCACATGTTCTCGAATGAAATGGTGTTTGACCTCTATATGTTTGGTCCTAGAGTGACATATTGGATTCTTAGTAAGATTAATTGAACTAATGTTATCTACGTGAAGTTTAGTATTCGTAAAGTCTAACTTAAAGTCGCGGAGGGTGTGCTTCATCCAAAGAAGTTGAGTGACACACTCACCCATCGCGATGTATTCGGCTTCGGTGGTAGATAAGGCAACACAGTGTTGCTTCCTACTGCACCAACTCACTAGACTCGAGCCGAGAAGTTGACAACAACCACTCGTACTCTTTCTATCGAGCTTACTACCGGCATAGTCCGAATCGGAGTAGCCAATTAGTTCGAACTCGGTAGATCTAGGATACCAAATACCGACATTAAGTGTACCCTTTAGATATCTAAGGATACGCTTGACTAGAGTTAGGTGAGACTCCTTGGCACAGGTTTGAAACCTGGCGCACATACTTACTGCGAATAGGATGTCGGGTCGACTCGCAGTTAAGTATAGGAGACTTCCTATCGCGCTCCTATAGTACTTTAAGTCAATGGACTTACTTTCTAGGTCTTCTCCTATGTTAACATTAATCGCCATTGGGGTGTTTATTATCTTAGCGTCTTGCATTCCAAATCTTTTAATTAACTCCTTAGTGTATTTTTGTTGATATAGGTATATACCATCCTTAGTTTGTTTAATTTGTAGACCTAAAAAGAAACTCATTTCGAACTCACTTTCCATGAGTGAAACGAACTCGTTTAGTAAGGCTGAGTTAGAGGTTCCAAAAATTATATCATCTACGTAAATTTGAGCTATGAATATTTCTTTACCTAAGGTTTTTACGAAGAGAGTTGGGTCAACTAAGCCTTGGTTAAACCCTTTTGACTTAAGATGGATTGAAAGTCTCTCGTACCAAGCTCGAGGAGCTTGTTTAAGTCCATAGAGAGCTTTCTTAAGTTTTAGAACATGGTCGGGTTTATCTAGATTTTCGAATCCGGGGGGTTGGCTAACATAAACTTCTTCTTTAATGTATCCATTTAGGAATGCCGACTTAACATCCATTTGAAACAGCTTAAATCCTCGATGTGCGGCATAAGCTAGCAACATTCGAATGGATTCGAGTCTAGCTACTGGGGCATAGGTTTCGTCGTAATCTAAGCCTTCGACTTGACTAAACCCTTTGGCGACTAACCTAGCCTTGTTTCTAACTACTTCACCTTTATCATCAAGCTTATTTAGAAACACCCACCTTGTTCCAATTATCGTTTTGTCTTTAGGTGGTGGTACTAACTCCCACACTTCATTCCTAGTAAATTGAGCTAGCTCTTCTTGCATTGCAATAATCCAATCGGGATCAAGAAGAGCTTGTTCAATTGATTTGGGTTCTATCTTTGAAATTAAGGAAATTTGACTAAGGTTCCTATAGGATGCTCTAGTTCGAACTCCCAAATTAGGATCTCCTATCACTTGATTGATAGGGTGGTTAGTCTGAATCCTAGATTGGGTTGGGTTTGTGTCACCTAATGCTTGATCAATGGGGTGACTTGGTTGAACACTAGTTTAACTCGGATCACTTGTCACTTGATCGACAAGAGAAGTTGGTTGATGTGGATTAAACTCGATCTCAGGGTCGGAGACGAGTTTGGTATCAGTGGGCTCAACACTTGGGGTCATTAAGGGTTTTG
The DNA here is from genome assembly GCA_025175895.1 of Wurfbainia villosa. Taxonomy (NCBI): domain Eukaryota; kingdom Viridiplantae; phylum Streptophyta; class Magnoliopsida; order Zingiberales; family Zingiberaceae; genus Wurfbainia; species Wurfbainia villosa. The sequence continues at coordinate 16,941,619 of CM046004.1, read as the reverse complement.
TAGGTTCGGGTACTTCATCAAACACTACATTAATAGTCTCTTCGACTTTAAGGGTATCGTGATTATATACCCTATAGGCCCTACTTGTGGTTGAGTATCCTAAGAAGATTCCGGTGGAGGTTTTGGATTTGAATTTCCCTAGGTGGTTCTTAGTGTTTAAGATATGTACCTTACATCCAAATACCCTAAAGTACTTGATGTTGGGCACTTTATTGTGATAAATCTCGTAGGAGGTCTTAAGGTGCCTCTTTACCATAAGGATCCTATTCTGGACATAGCAAGCCGTGCTAACGGCTTCTGCCCAAAACCTATCGGGTAGGTCGTATTCGTTCAACATGGTCCTAGCGGCTTCTTGTAGAGTTCGGTTTTTCCGCTCCACTAGGCCATTTTGTTGAGGGGTCCTAGGGCAAGAGAATTCATGGTGGTATCCGTTTAGGTTACAGAAGTCGGTGAACCTTTGATTTTCGAATTCACCACCATGATCGCTTCTAAGTCTTTTAACCTTAAGGTCTTTTTGATTCTCGATTAATTTGAATAGATTGATTAATTGATCTAGGGTATCATTTTTATGTTTGATGAAGTAGTCGTCAATTATGACTAAGCAATATTGACTTCTATTGAGTGACTTGGCTCCATGTGAATCGAATAGATCCATATGCAGGAGCTCAAGTACACTTGAGGTTCGTTCTTGGTTGGTTAACTTGTGTTGTGTCCTAGGTTGTTTTCCTTGTTGACAAGCATTACAGATTTTATTAACCAAATTGTTGAGGTTGGGTAAGCCTCTGACTAAGCCACTTTGACTCATCTTGTGGACGAGTCTTGGGTGCGAGTGACCGAGTCGTCGGTGCCACAACCATGATTCCTCTTCCTGTGTCATAAGACATTTGGCTGAGGATTTGATTAAGTTAATTGTATAAATGTTATTTGTCCTAGTTCCTTTGAGTATTGTTTTAGCTATTTTATTTGTTTTAATTACACATTCATTTTCTAAAAATACGACCTTATAGTTATTGTCACATAATTGGCTTACGCTAAGCAGGTTATATTCAAAATTCTCTACAAGTAATACATTTTTAATAACAAAATTCGAGTTAAGCTCGATATCACCTGATCCGATGATTTTGAGCTTGCCGTTATTCCCAAAGGCTACCGATCCTTGTCGTTTGAATCGAAGCTGAATTTGAGTTGATCCCGGTCATGTGTCGAGCAACACCGTCTAACATCCATTGATCCTACACACAAGGTGGTTGGATTGGATGTTAGATTTTTTTTTTTTTTAAATTGGTTGTAAGTTGTTAAACCTAGGTCATCTCACCTGTGTCTATATGATCAAGCATGTTATACTTATGTGTTTTTTTGTGAGATGACTTCCAATTAAGTTGATTAAGTGCATTTAGGTTCAAGTAATTTTATGTTAGATTTGGATTTGACCCTAGGCTTGTCAAGTTTACCTTTTTAAGATCATGGCTTCCAGGTCGTGGTGAGGCACAGGGGCCTTCTTTTATCGGATCATCGACCACTTCCTTAGACAAAGCCATTTTCAAGAAAATGATGACTTGACTCACCTAAGACTATTTCCTAGTCTAACTGGTTATTTTTGAAAAGAGGCTCCCCGAGGCTCAATCTTTTCGAAGGATTTTAGTTGGTTATGTACGTGTTCTAAGTGAGTTCACAAGTTTAAAAAAAAAAATTCTAAGCATGCAATTTCTAAGTTAAAGCACAAACATGTTTTGTACTGGCTCCCCCTAGACCGTTGAATCGGTTCGGTCTATCCACATAGTGGATTTGGTCCTTGGGAACCCAGTACGGGTTGGATCCTAGAGTTGAAATCAAAAAATTCTTAGGGACCCATGCTTGGACATGTTTCCTATGTCGACTTACAATCGACATATACGACCTATTAGTCGTGTTTGAGTTAAACCCTAGTCCAACCTTGTTGTACACGGCCCTTTGAGATCCAAGTAGGAGGTCAAGTCCTTTGGATCCCGAAGTGAACCTTTCCAACGTGTTCCTAAGATCTTCAACTTGACTTTTCAAGAGAGAGTTCTCAACTTCGAGCTTTTCAACTCGAGTTGGGTCCTCTTCTCGAACTTGACTAGTCGAAGCGGTTAGGGAGACCTTGTGTTTGAGGAGTTTGACCTGCTCAACCAGGGTCTCGACTTTGGACTCGGACTTAACTAATTTCCTAGACAAAAAACTAACCGTATTATGTAAAGTATTAAATAAAGTTCGACTCACTTTAAGGGTATCTTTTGAACCGGATGCGTATCCGTGGCTTGACTTGAAGGTAGCTTCGTAGTCCGAGTCATCCTCAGGTTCTGACTCAAGTTCAGGTTCGGTCTCCGTGTCTGACTCAATCGATTTCGCCATGAAGACGTGGTCTTCGTCTTCTTCGGACGACGCTTCTTCCCATGTCGCGTTGAGGGCCTTCTTGTGCTTAGGTGCTTGGTGGTTGAGCTTGGGGCACTCGGACTTGATATGTCCAAACCTGTTACACTCAGAAGACCTAATATTAGAACTTTTAGGCTTACCTTGGTTGGGTCGAGTCGTGGTTCGCTTTCGTCCCTTGGCTATCCTTCGAGCTAGGTTCATTAGTTCGGCAGTCAACTTCTTCTTCGGACTCGTCTTCCTCCTCGGTTGGTGGTGGCTTGCTTGCGATTTTCTTCTTCTTTGAACCTGCAAACAAGGCTATACCCCTCTCGGGTTCCGAGTTAGACTTCTCATGTAATTCGAAATCTGAGAATAATTCGTCTATTCTAACTTTAGAAAGGTCCTTGGAGACCTTGTAGGCGTCGACCATGGATGCCCACAAGGTAGTCCTCGGAAAAGAGTTTAGAACATACCTTATAAGGTCGCGGTTTTCGACCTTTTGCCCGATTGCGTGTAGGTTGTTGACGATGTCCTGGACTCGGGCGTGAAGTTGCGTTGCAGACTCGTGTTCCTGCATTTTTAGATTATATAATTTATTGAATAAAAGGTCGCGCTTACATACCTTGGCTTCATCGGTCCCTTCGTGTAGCTCCACTAGTTTTGTCCAAAGATCTTTTGCGCTTATGAAGGGGCCGACGCGATTTAACTCCTCCTTGGACAAGCCGCATTGGAGGATTTGTGTTGCCTTGGCATCGGCTTTGACTTGTCGTTTTGTTGCAACGGTCCATTGATCATAATCCAAGGAGTCACCCACTTCATTAGTCGAAAGTGTGAAACCGGTTTGGATTATGATCCACATCTCGATTTGGGTTTTGAGAAAGCATTCCATCCGACCTTTCCAGTAGTAGAAATCATCTCCGTTGTAAAACGGAGGTCGGACGGTGCTAAAACCCTCGAGATGGGCCATTAGAACAAAAAACAAGGAGACTAAAAAGAAGACCTAGCAACGACAAAAATACACGAAAGTACCAAGACTTGCGTCTTGGATTAGTAGTGTGGGAAATAAAAAGAAACAAACAAAAAATAGAAAGTTAAGGAAAGAAATAAGAAACTAAATAAAAAGTAAGTACTCACAACCTTCGATGTCCCTGAAAGGCTACTAAACGTCGATTTTTGAGGATGAAAACAACTTGTTACGGGGGTAAACCCCCATAAGAGGTGTAGATCTCTGCGAGAGCTTCGATTTGGTAGGTAGACCGTGTCGTGGGTCAACTTGTACGAAAAGTTATGCCCGTTTGACTGTCGGCTACTCCAAAAGCGAATACTTGCAAAACAAAACCAAACGAAGAGTACCAAGACTTCGTCTTGGATTAGTAGTGCGGGAGAAAAATTTAAATGAACGAAAAACAAATCTGTAAAAAAAATGTTAGATTGGTGGTTTCACCAAATCTAAGCGCCCCCGGCTCTGATACCAATTGTTGGATCGATGCGGTTCGCTAGAGGGGGGGTGAATAGCGAAAAACCTTTTCCTTTTCTTTTCGTTCGTTAAAACTCGAGAGATAATTAATTGCAGCGGAAATGTAAAGTAAAAGGAGACAATGATGTTTTACTTGGTTCGTAGCCTTCGGCTACTACTCCAAGGCCCTAGTGGTCCTTGACCACGTACGGAGGGCAAAAGCACTAAAGGAACTCCTCCTCGTTGGAGGTAGGAGTTAATCGATACAAGAAGGAAAAAGCTTGAGGTAGAGGACACTCCCTCTCCTCGTATACGATAAAAAGCTCAAAAAGAAATGAACTTAAATAAAAACTAAAACCGATGTTACAATAAGAGAGAATTTAAGACCTAGACGTCGAAAAGTTGTAGCTTGGCGAAGGCTTTTGGAAGCTTTAGAATGATGAAGAAAACCCTAGGTTTGGCCCTCCTTTTATAGCCTTTGAGCCCCTTTTCGAGAGGAACCCTAGCCAATCACAATTGAGCACCAATCTCCTTGAAATGGGGTGATAAGCCTTGACTCCTCGAATCTGATCATTGACCATCACGATCGATGGCCATCATCGATCGATGGCAACATCGGGCCGATTCGTCGACTCGACTGATCGATTGACGACTGATCGAGTCCTCCAAGCCGGGCAATGATCGATGCTTACTGCAAGGCAAAGTTAGCTTAAAGAAAACATTATTTCAACGACCTTCGACCGTCCGATCTCGACCTAGACCATCGATGGGATGTCTTTGGTCGGATCTACGCTTAAGACCATCCCCGTAAGGAGGATACGACCTCACTTACGCTCGCACACACGAGCTTACCTCGATACTTACCATGTCGCTTTTGCTTCCAGCCTTCCACTCGATTCCTTCGGCTCCCTCCGAAGTCACTCGAGTGTCGCCCGACCACCGCGGCTTCCTCCGGGTGTCGCTAGCCTTCAGCTCCAGCTATAGCAATCTTCTGCACACTCGATTCAGCTCGTGAGATAACAACATGAGCTTAACTTTGTATCGTTTGCTAAAATCAAAACTCAGGTTTGACTTAGGTGCCTACTACACCAACACTGTGATCCGAGATCACTTATCAGCAGGTAATTCACTAAGTGTCGTTTGAATATAAGTGCAGAAAGAAATGATACAAGAATTGAAAACAATATTGACTTAAGAATTAGGAAATCTAAACACAGTCGTAGATGTAACACCGAGGTTGAGCATTGAACACGAGAATTGAATGCACACAAACACTTAGAATTGATTATTTAGGGCTTCTGTCCGAAACTTCTTTTATAGACTTTTCTAGGCATTTGGACCCGTTCTAGGCGCCTCCAGCTCATCCAAATCGGATTCGATTCGGCTAGAATTTATCATTTCCCAAGCGCCTATACCTAGTTCAATCACTTAGGATGTTGACGTTGCACTTCTTGATTTAATCTTGATCCCACTTCGGTCGTTGAAAAATTTCTCTTTTCCAATCGCCTTGACTTGGTCTAGGCGCTAGGAATGCTAATGTGGCATCTTGTTTTCGACTGACTAATTTTATCTCTTGTTCTGTTCAACTTGACCTGCTCTAGTCACCTGGACCTATTCTATGTTGGTGTAATTGACCTAAGTCATGATTGACCAAACTTGAGCGAAACTCAATAGTGTTTTGATGTTTGACAATGGGTTGACAATGGTTTGACCATTCTTTGACAATGAGTTGATCATATGGTAGACATGGGTTTGATCATATGAGGAGATAGTTTATGGGAAGATTGTTGAAGCAATCGACCTCAGGTCAAGGTTGACCTATCTTGAGTAGGACTCGAGAGAAGTCTAAGTCTTGGGTTCTGTTAGTGAAAGCCCTAGAGCCAATCATATGATGATTGTTGTATGGACTTTATTGTATCATATTCCTATTTATAAAGGCATGGTTATTATATTTACTTGTATTGGTGCCAAATAACTAAATATAATAATGTCCTTGAGTAGTAGGTTCTTATCTATATCAATCGATTGGTTGAATCGATAATGAGATGATATAGAGAACACTACTCTTAATCATTCCTAGTCGAATATTAACATTCAGGGACAATGTTAATGCGTAGAGACTAGCATGTAGGTCAACAAGATGACTTGATCTCACAAGTCATGGATATGAGATATCAAGTTGACACATGGGTATGCATTGGAGAATGTATACTGAATGACCCGCCATGAGAAAGTATCATGGATCGTTATAGTGTCATATACTTTCTCATGTGGCTATTAGTATGACTATTAGTCCTTAGACCTGAAGTCACCATGGTTCCCTACATAAGGAGTTGCATACTTTGCTTACAAACGTCCACCCGTAAAATGGGTGGACTATAAAAGGCATTCGGGTATGTAACAAATTATCTTGAGGATGTGAGTGATGTAGATGGGATCTATCCCTCCTATATGACGGGGTGACATCGATATTCTTGATAGAGTGAGACCACGAAGTGCATGGTTATGCCCAAATGAGTCAATATGAGATATTGAGCTCATTTGATTAGAGTGAGTCTACTTGGAGTTCAAGATTTAGATTGCACCGAGGATGACACGGTCTATGCCTCGATTGGTCAATCTAGATGTCAAGGATAGAGGGACATTGTCACATATTGTGAGAGTCACAATTAGTAGTCACAAAGGTGATGTTGGAGCTCAACATTCTTGTAACTTGGGTAGCAATGATGTGTTGCTAGATACCGCTCATTGCTTATGTTCCTAAATCGGTTTAGGGACATTGCCAACGTTACAAGAACCTATAGGGTCACACACATAAGAGCAATTAGATGGAGATTAGGTTCATATGATGAACCATGAGGATTAGGTTCATGGGATGAACCAAATTGGATTAAGAGTAATCCAAATTAGACTAATTGAGTTAGACTCAAGTTGATTCAAGTGTTGAATGAGTCTAATTGAGATTTGATTCATCAAATCAATTTAAATTAATGAATAGAGATTCATTATATTAAATTGACTTGAGTCAAGTGGTTAGATTTGATCAACCATGGGAGATTAGAGGTCAAGTTTGACTTGACTTGAGAGGGAAGATGAAAGGTCAGGTTTGACTTGACCAAATGCCATGTCATGATGATGACTAGGCATGGCCGGCCAATGATGATGCTCCACATCATCATTGACTTGGTCAATTGGTGCCACATCATGAGGGAGACCAAGGGTCATGGGAGTTACATGCATGCATGTAACCCCCCTTCCATGAAGTGGCCGGCCACTTTGGGGTTATGGGTGGTGAATTCATTTGGTGAGTTACACTCTTAACTTCATCTTCTTTCTTGGAACTTTTTCTCTCAAGCTCTCCCTCTCCCATCCCTCTCTTTGGCCGAACCAACCAAGGAGTGCTAGCACACTCAAGGTTGAGTTTTCTCCACCTATTGCTTGTGTGGATACCATAGAGGAGTGTGCACTTGACACTCTCGAGTTCCGGCGAACTTTTGGACGAGCGGGATAAGCGAAGGGCGTTGCTACGAGGGTAACGTTCTAACCTCTTAGATCTAAGGTAGATCTAGGATTTCTGTAAGCACATACATGTAATTATAATTTTTATACTTCGCACGGATCCGTGGCCGGGGCTTCCGAGGTTTCCGCAACGCAAAAAGCGGTTTTTGCGGCTTGGGAAATCCCAACAGGTTCTTGGTATGAAAAATCCAAGCATGGGTCTTGACAATTGGAAAGTCCAAGCATGAGTCTTGGTAATGGAAAGTCCATGTCATGAGTACTTGGCATGGGAAGTTCAAAGGTATAGTCTTGGCAGCATAAATTCAAGTGTATAGTCTTAGTGGCATAAAGTCCAAGTGAACTTTAGCGATGAAAGTCCAAGTATGGATGCTTGGTAATTTAGAAGTCCAAGGGTATGATATTGGCGGCGTAAAGTCCAAGCATGTAGTTTTGGCAGCATAAGTCCAATGCTTGGCAGCGTAAAGTCCAAACGTTTTTTTGGCGGCATAAGTCCAAATATACCTTGGCAAGGTAGACCAGTTAGCATGATAATAGCCGATGGAAGTACTTAAAGGCTAGTGTATGGATGAATGAGTCATGAAGGACTCAGAGGGATCCGATAGGCGTGAGGCTGATAGAGGTGGCTAGAAGGCTTAGGTCTAGGCTATGGGCGTGTAACAAGTATGAGGGGATCATACTTGGGGTAAACCTCATGTTTGAGGTTTACCAATCGACTGGTGATATGGACCAGTCGATTGGCCGAGTGTTTGACACTCGGAAGCCTTGTTGACTCAGAGCAGTCGACTGGGGTTATACCCCAGTCGATTGGTCAGGTAGTCGACTGAGGCTCGATTGCTGGTCTGTGGCTCTAGCAGTCAACTGCAAGGGTTGAGCAGTCGATTGGTCCACAACAGTCGACTGCTAGGGTATAGTAGTCAACTGAAATTAAGTGGTTAGGGCACAAATTGTTGGACAGTCAACTGCTAGCCTATGTAAGTCGATTGGTGGCTATGAGCAGTCGTTTGGTGGCTATGAGCAGATGTGGATTAGCCGTTGTGAGGCAATGGCTAAGTGACTAGTCGACTACTGGGTAAGAGCAGTCGACTACTAGGTAGAAATTCAACCCGAAGTATTCTTTATAAGGAGCTTGAAGGGGAGGAAGATGGTTGCCAGTTCTTTGGGAATTTGAAGGGGAATAGTTGCTGCTTTATAGACCTTCAAAGCATTCAAAACAACCAAACAAGCAAGTGATCCAAAGTTCATCTTTGTAAAGTGTTTTTGCATTTGTATTTATTCTTAGCTTATCATTGTTTCTTCTTATTGTTGTAAGATATTTGTACGAGGTTTCTCCACCTATGGTGTCATACCTAGAAGGAGAGATTTATTAGTGGTGGTGTGCATTACTAGAGCTCGCTATTGAGCTCGCCCCGTGGAGTAGGAACCTTAGTTTTGAACCACGTTAAATCTTTGTGTGCTTATTTTGTATTTGTCTATATTTTATTTCTATATTCCACTGCGTATACTAACGATTGTAGACGAGCACACATCAAATGAGAGTAAAATTGATGAATTGCTATTTACCGTGACCACATCAGTCCCTACAATTGGTATCAGAGCCCGGTGTGATCTGAAGAACAATTTGCCCTGATTACATACAATTGGTATCAGAGAGAGGATGCTCTTCAAGGTTTAACAACTGAGGGAGCAAAGGCGCTAGAGGACTAGAAGGAATGGAGTCGCCAATTCTTGGACTAGGTCATGACATCAACATCCCACCTTCCTTCGACCGCGAAGACTTTGCATATTGGAAGGTGAGGATGGAATATTTTATTATGTGTGAAATAGAAAATTGGTTTGTTTTGATGCAAAGATTTGAAGTTCCCATGGATAAGAAGGGTAGAATACTCAAGAAGAAGAAATGGATGGAGGAGCAACTAGAAAATTTCGAAAGAAATGATAAGGTAACGCAAATGATATTAAATTTGTCACCTAACGATGTCTTGTCTAGATTAGGTGAGTTTAGGTATGCTAAGAAACTATGGAGTAAGTTAACCAAGCTCCATGAAGAATCCTCACCGGGTCAAGTAGAAGGGGAATCCAAAGAATCATGAGCATCCTCTCAAGCCCATGAAGATCTAGAATTTGATAGGTGTTCAACTTCCGAATTGGAAGAGGTCGAGGAGGTCATGAAAGTCTCCATTTCAAGGATTGAGAGGGAGAAGAGACAATCCCTCACATTGGAACAAGAAGAGATGTCTACATCCAGGAGAAGTGAAGATTCTGGCCTAGGTAACTCAAGCACAATAAATAAAGATAAAAATTATATTATGTATTTTGAGTGTAGGAAAAATTGACATTACAAGAGTAAATATCCAAAGATGGTCAAAAAGATGACACAAGTGGTGCCAAAGACTAAGGAGACTGGAGTTCCTACTAAGAAGAGCAAGGAGCATATTGGTGTGCTTCAAGTGTCAACAAAAGGGACATTATATGAGCCAATATTCTAGGGGAGACACTCTCGGAAGGGTAAGGGAGGAGCTACAAATGTAGGGGGAGCTTCTAAAGTAAACCCTAAGATATCATTTATTAATGCACCTTCAAATTTTAATATCAAGAAGCATGCTAAGAATAATTCTAATGCTCTTGCTATTGTTCATAATGATAAAAGACATGATAGCAATAAGTACTTTTGTTTAGGTGCTAAAAGTTATGAATTTAGGTCTAAGGACAAATCTAGAACCAACAATCCTAGAACTATTCTATCTAAGAAAACCATTAGGAAGATAGAGAACAACCTAGGCATCAATCCTAAATGGACTAGACATATGCCTAGGAAGAAGAATATCTCAAGAGTCAATGAAAAATCAAAACTCGAGATATTAGAAATTGAAAATTAAGCTTTGAGGTCAAGGCTTAGAAAGTTAGAAAAGACCCTTTATAAGATGAAAAATTCAATTCAAGGGTCTAATGGGTAAAACTTGAGTGTTGGTAGGAAAGATTAATTAGTTAAGGGCGAGGAAGGTTTGAGTCACAAGCCTAAGGCCAAGGAGACCATACAAACCTACCATAATGTTCCATTTAATTATGGAACTAGTACTAGATCTAGGAAAACCAAGGTTACTAGAGAAGTCATCCCTAAGGCTAACCATGGTAGGTGCCTAGTGACCAAGATTTTCAAGAAACTTAGGGAAGTCACTAAGAAGGTCACAAGGGGAGTTACCCATAGAGTTGTCCTTGACAATACCCAAATGACCAAGACTTCAAAGCCTAGAAGGGTCATTAGGAGGGTATCTAGGAAAGTCATTCCTAGTGAATACCTAGTTAACTCAAAGAGCTCAAATAAATTTTGGATTTCTAAGAGCGTGATTCCCTCATACTAGATGGGTTAAGGTGTGTCAACCCTAAATAGATGGGTAGTTAACCTAACCATAGTGGAGTTAAAACCTTAGGACATTTTCAAGGTTATGGGATTCCTTGGAAATAAGTTTGAATTTATATCCTAAAGGATTTTAGGATGTGCCAATAGAATTTAAGAAGGTTGAAAAATTGATCACAATTGACACAATTAGGTTTTAGAGTCGTGCTATTTTGGATTTTTGACACACTTGAGGGAAATTAAGTCATTATAGCAAAATGGACATAATTTTATAAAAAGGCAATTAAGCTTAAAAACTTTGGTATTTTTATACCTTGATATTATAAAATTGTTATGTTTTGTTTACCATATTTCATGTCATGACATTATGCTCATCTTATCATTTTATAATGTTATGATTAATTCTCAGGTTAATATGTCATGCTTATGTTTAGGTTAAAGTTGTGTCTTTATGCCATGACATCATGATTATTGGCAAATGATTTAAATTATGCATATTCTTATGCCACAATCATCATTCATGCATTTAGGTTAATAAAATTGATTTAAGGACAATTGCAAGATTTGAAATCCCATTATAAGGGAAACAAATAGAGTTGCCTAGACATATGCATGAGACCCTAGATTAGGGAAGAACAAAAACCCACATCTCACAAAGTATTAAATTGACATGTGTGTGTATTGATACACCCTAGACACATGTGAGATGTTAGAAAAATGAGTTAAGTTCAAGGTGCATAGATGTTGCATCTAGATGAACACAAACTCATAACATGACATTGATTAATCACGAGGAAAGCTAATGTATAATTCATATACATCTAGCAAATATGGTTCAAAATAAGGTTTTAAAATCATTTCAAAATCATTTTGAAAAATCTTGATGAGGTCAATTTTTTGATAGTTATCACCATTGATGAAGTTGATATAAAGTAGGCTTAAAATATTAAAGTTATCAATGATTTTGAAATTTGTATCAATCTCACAATTTAATGGGAATTTTCATACAAAATATTTTTCACCCATAATGATTGATATAAGTATTATATGTATGAATTTTCATGATTTTTCAAATTATATATATTTACTTATGATTTATCAAAAATCATTTCTGAAATCTATTTTTTTGTGTTTGCAGAAATCAGTCGACTGGTGTTGATGTTAGTCGATTGGTTTCTGATCGAGTTGACTGTTGAAGCAAATTTCAGCCGAACTAAATTTATTCAGTCATTTATCAATAAGTTTAGGCTACCTTAACTGCTCCTAACTCTAAGATATGTTTTGAAAAGCATTGGAAGGATGAAAATTCATTGGAAATGAATTAGGAGAGGTGTTTAGGGTGAAAATCAAATGTTAAGGGAGGTGAAAGTTCAATGTTGAATCTTTACCCATAATTTCGATTGTTTAGAATTCCTATTGGCTCAAGGTCTCTCCAAGGACATTGTTGGTGCAATTGTCAAGGGGGAGTAAGCCTTAGGGGGGAGTTTATCCATCAAGGGATGATGGATGAGTATTCCTCAAAAGGGGAGACATGAAGGGTTTCGAAATCCTCATTGTGCTCACCAAAGGGGGAAAATTGAAAAAGTGAGGATTGCCTCTCATTTAGTGAAATGAGACTTATCACTATGAAGAGTGAATGCAACCAAGATATTTTTGGACAAAGGGGGAGAATATAAGATCTTATTGGTATATGAGATATTGATACCCTTGGTAGTCTTTTTGATGTATGTTAAAGGGAGAGAAGTGAGGTTTAAGTTAGGTAAACCTTCACTTTGCTTTGACATTGGGAGAGTTGAGTTTGGGCGTATTGTTAGCCTAACTTAAAGGTGTTGCCAAACATCAAAAGGGGGAGATTATTGGTGCAATTGGCCTAGGTCATGATTGACTAGACTCTAGCGGGACTCGAGTAGTGTTTTGATGTTTGACAATGGTTTGACCATTGCTTGACAATGGGTTAATCATATGGTTGACATGGGTTTGATCATATGAGAAGATAGCTTTATGGAAAGATTGTTGAAGCAATCAGCCTTAAGTCAATGTTGACCTAGCTCGAGTAGAACTCGAGAGAAGTCTAGATCATGGATAACTGGCATGGGAAGTCCGAAGGTATAGTCTTAGCAGCATAAATCCAAGTGTGTAGTCTTGGCGGTGTAAAGTCCAAGTGAACTTTAACGATGAAAGTCCAATTATGGATGCTTGGCAATTTGGAAGTCCAAGGGTGTGATATTAGTGGCGTAAAGTCCAAGCATGTAGTCTTGGCAGCATAAGTCCAATATTTGGCAGGGTAAAGTCCAAGTGTGTGTCTTGGCGGCATAAGTCCAAATGTACCTTGGTAAGGTAGACCTAGTTAGCATGACAATAACAGATGAAAGCATTTGAAAGCTAGCATATGGATGAACGAGTCATGAAGGACTCAGAGGGACCCAATGGGAGTGAGGCTGATGGAGGTGGCTTGAAGGCTTAGGTCTAGACAATGGGTGTGTAACAAGTAAGAGGGGATCATACTTGGGTTAAACCTCATGTTTGAGGTTTACCAATCGACTGGGGATATGGATCAGTCAATTGACCAAGTGTTTGACACTCAGAAGCCTAGTTGACTCAGAGTAGTTGATTGGGGTTATGCTCCAATCGATTGGTCAGGTAGTTGATTGAGGCTCAACTGCTGGTCTATGACTCTGGTAGTCGACCGTGAGGGTTAAGCAGTCGACTGGTCCACAATGGTCGATTGAAATTAAGTATCCAAGACACAAATTGTTGGAAAATCAACTGCTAGCCTATGGCAGTTGACTGGTGGCTATGAGTAGTCAACTGCTAAGTTAGGGAAGTCTACTGATGGGTAACTTTCTGACGTGGATTTGCTATTGTGAGGCAGTAGCTAAGTGACTGGTCGACTGCTGGGTAAGAGCAGTCAACTGCTAGGTGGAAATTCAGCTCGAGGTGTTCTTTATAAGGTGCTTGAAGGGGAGGAAGATGGCTGCCGATTCTTTGGGAATTTGAAGAGGCATAGTTGTTGCTTTCTAGACCTTCGAAGCCATTTAAAGCAACTAAACAAGCAAGTGATACAAAGTTCATCTTTGTAAAGTATTTTTGCATTTGTATTCATTCTTATTTTTTTGGTGTTGCTTCTTATTGTTGTAAGATATTTGTATAAGGTTTTTCCATCTCCGGTGTCATACCGAGAAGGAGAGGTTTATTAGTGGTGGTGTGTATCACTAGAGGTCACTATTGAGCTTGTCCCGTGGAGTAGGAACCCTAGTTCCGAACCATATTAAATCTTTGTGTATTGTTTGTGTGCTAGTTTTGTATTTGTCTTTATTGTATTTCTATATTTCATTGCATATACTAACGATTGTAGATGAGCACCTATCAAACGAGAGTGAAATCGGTGAATCACTATTCACTCTCCTCTAGCGCGACCACATCAGCCCCTACATTCTAATTGCCTAGATTAGTCCAGTTGCTTGAACCTCATTTTTGTTGGGACCGATTTGGTGCGTTAGAGGGGTGGGCGTGGGGGTGAATAACATTGATCAATTTCTTTGTTTGATTTCTCTCGTGTGTTCTTGTCTACAAAACATTAGCACAACATAATACACAAAAACAATACAAGAACACAACACAATCACAATACGAAGTTTTTATGCGGTTTAGAACCCTAGTTCCTACTCCACGCTTGAGCCTTAGTGTCCACACTACTAAAACTTGTCTCCTTCTCGAAATAACACCGGAGATGGAGAAAACTTCTTACAATGGAGTTTATACAACAATACAACCAAACACAAGAAACAATAGAACTAAAAAGTGAAAACATTTTACAAATGAGAGCTTTTGATTATTTGATCTTTTGGTTGCTTTGAGATGCTTTGAAAGTCTAGAAAGCAACAACGTTTCCCCTCTAAAACTTCCAAGAAATGACTGCTCCTTCCTCCACCGAGATCTCCTTTTAATGCCTCTACTCGGGCTATTTTCCTGCTTCCCAGTGATTGAACTTACCCACTAGTTGACTGGTCATAATGTTGTTCTCACAATGTTTTAATCCATGTCGAATTAAGTCGAACAATCTACTCCCCTTATCTAATAGTCGATTGCTTGAGCCATCAGTCGATTGCTCGAGCCATCAGTCGACTGCCCAAGGCTAGCAGTTGACTAAAAAATCTTCTGTGTCCTCTCCACTTAAACCCAATCGACTACCAGTGACCAATCAATTGTTCAACCCTAGCAGTTGACTACTAGAGACACAATCAGCAGTCGAGCCTCATTGAATACTTGACTAGTCGACTTGTCATAACCCCTGTAGACTATCCGAGTCAACAAAGCTCCCGAATGACCAACACTCGACTAGTCGATTGACTAATGCCATCAGTCGATTGATACATCTCAAACATGAGATTTAACCCAAGTATGATCCCCTCATACTTGATACTCACTCTAGGCCTAGACCTAAACCTTCAAACCACCTCTATCAGCCTCATGCCTTCAGAGTCCATCCGAGTCCTCCATGAGTCCTTCACCTTTCGCTCTAGCCTTCAGGTGTTTCCATCGGCTTTATCATGCCATCGGGTACCCTTAGCCTAGACCTAAGCCTTTAAGCCACTTCCATCAGCCTCAAGCCCTTGGTTCGAGTCCATGACTCCTCACCCTTGGCCCTAGCCTTCAAATGCTTCCATCGACTTCGTCATGCTAACGGGTCTACCTTTGTCAGGTCTCCAAACTTGGACTTTCGTCGACAAGAATATACACTTGGACTTACACGGTCAAGACTATACCCTTGGACTTTTCCTTTGCCAAGTATCCATACTTAGACTTTCGCCATCAAGACTATACACTTGGACTTACACGACCAAGATTACACCCTCGAACTTTTCAAATGTCAAGTATCCAAACTTGTACTGCCAAGACTCTACCCTTAGACTTTTCCTTGCCAAGTATCCATACTTGGACTTCTCCATTGCCAAGAATTCATTCTTGGACTTCCCTTGTTAAGTTTCCAAACTTGGAATTTCACTTGAGTCTCACTCGAGCTTGGTCAACCTTTGACCCGAGGCCGATTGCTCCAACAATCTCCTCATAATAATTTCCCTCATATGACTTTCGATATCCTAAGCCATCCACTAGTCATATGATCAACATATGGTCAAACCATATTATTAAACACATTATCAAATATCAAAATCCTACTCCAATCCCACTCGAGTCTGGTCAACATTGACTTGGGGCTGACTACACAATAATCTTCCTCTTTTTAATGTTTGACGATACCTTTAAGCTAGGCTAACCCATAAGCCCAACTATCTTTTTCTTATGCCAAAGCATAATGAAGGTTTACCTAACTTAAACCTTTCATTGCTCCCCTTTGGAATACATAAAAAAGTCTACCAAGATTTTTCATGTCTTATATTTCAATGAGATCTTTCATTCTCTCCCTTGGTTCAAGACTTATTATAAATGTCTTCATTCCAATGAAAGGTAATTCTTCACTCTCCCCCTTTTAACATTCATCCATCATCTCTTGATGGATAAACTCCCCTAAAGGCTTACTCTCCCTTGACCATTGCACCAACTGTCACTCTCCGAGAGCATGCCGAGTCAAAAATCAAACAGACGACATCTCCCCTATACGTGGCAACATTTCGGGTTAACACAAGGCCCGTAGGCCCACAATAACAACATAACATATAAATATGAAAACAACCACAACAACATAACAACTAATTACAACAACTACACAACGAAAACATAAAACACAACAATATCCATCCCACACATGCATACCGGTATGACTAACACATCACAACAACACGGAACCTCGACAAAATCCGAATATACAACATATACATCACGAAAACTCCAAAATACAATACACAACGGACGGAAAGCCCAAAACAAACACAGAAGCCTCGGAGGTGAGATGAGATGTCATCCAGTGACGCTCTAAGCCGTCATGAAGACTTCTACCTGTTACCTGGGCGACAGAAAAACCCAGGGTCCGTGGGGGTGGTGAGTAAAACTCAGCAGGTAATAGAAAAACATGCATATATGTAATATCACATGTATTTCAACAACATAATCTAGAGGTATAACAGGTATATCAGCATAGTATATAAATATAAGCATATACCGTCTAACCAAATGAACAACGAAAAATGCAGACATATCTGAAGTCTGCTACACTACTCTGATCCAACCTGAACATATATCCAACATATATATATATATATATATATATATATATATATATAACAGGAAGAGTAGATCAACTCACAATATACTCAAGCTACAGGTCAAGGTATCTAATGGTCTGTCCAACACATATACCAGTACCCGACACAATCGTATAACATATGGAAGAAACATGCATGAATATGATGTACAACCAAATGCAGCAAGCATAATACAATCAAGTGCAACATCACAATAAGCATATATATATAGACTGCATATATATATATATATATATATATATATATATATATATATATATATATATATATATATATATATATATATATATTTATTTATTTATTTATACATGCATATATGTATATATATATGGTAATATGCAAAGCGCCATCAGATACGACAATGCAGCATGCATGATCATGCTTGCTCACTCCTACTTGCTACCACGATCCCAGTGTGGCCTAGGTGGCACGACATGATAACTATCCCAACTCACACCAACCACTGCTATAGAGTGGCCGAGTGGGTAGTATGATAAAGTAGCATATGAGCGTAAAGAGCTCGCTACACAATGGAGGTCCCTGTTGCTGGCCACTCCGACTAACACTACCAATGAGTGGTCGAGTACCATGCACCCAGGACAACTGCACGCAACTCCAACTACCACCTTCTATAGTGGTAGAGTGCGGCACAACAGATGCTCTGCCCTCACACCAGTTACTCCTCGGGGAGTGCTCTGAGAGGCAAGATGACTGACGACTCTCTCAACCCCAGGGAGACTACGTCGTCAGAATGCAAGCAAATGACATGAGTATGCTGTCACACGTACAACCATCTGTGCTCATGTTTACGAAACATGATCGAACACACACACGCCGCGGTGCCGGAAACCCAACAGTGGTATCAGAGCCCAGGTTGTGTTTCGACATAATCGTAAAAATGGTTTTGCGATAGTCATAATGTATTTCTGGAAGTTTTCTAAATTTTGAAAATTTAGAAGTATTTATGAAAATTTTTCAATTTTGGAAAGTCTAGAAGTATTTATGGAAATCTTCCACTTTTGGAAAGTTGGAACTATTTATGGAAATTGATATTTTCCATAAATAAAATATTTGATTAGATTCTGGAAATTTGTTTCCTAATTTAATCATGATTTGATTTGGGAAATCAAATCTTAAAATATTTTATTTCCATAAGTAGTTTTAATGATTTAGGAAATTGGTTTCCTAAATAGATTTTCCTTAATCAAATAATTCCATGAATAAAATATGTGATTAGATTTGGAAATTTGTTTCCTAATTTAATTATGATTTGATTTGGAGAATCAAATCTTAAACATATTTTATTTCCATAAATAGTTATGACATATAAGGAAATATATACATGACATAATTGTATGCCATGTAATTGCATTAGATGCATAACATTATGCCATGCGTGTCGTGACATTTAGATGTATGCCATGTATGCCATGCCATGTAGATAATAGTTATTTGCATGCAAAGAGGATGAGACATAAAAACCCTAACTCAATATTAAAGCCTACACCTTCCATTAATATGGTTAGAACCAGAGTTCTGTTTCTTGTTTGGGTTGTTGGACTTACTCCAAGCCCGGCTCGAACCTGAACATGTTCAAATCATTGGAATAGTTTAACTCTAATATGGTAAGAGTCAGAGGTCAATCGTTAGTTTGGGTTGTTGGACTCACTCCAAGCCTGGCTAATTGGTTGAATGCGCTCTAACCATATTAAAACTATTTCGCGATTAATGGGTCGGCTTTAACTTGGAACATCGATTTGTTGGACTCACTCCAAGGTCGATGTGAAGAGAGGTGAAGTTGGGTGCTATGCATATGATGCATACTTGTTAATGTGTTAACAACCCAATGTATGTGTAAACATTCAATTAGTTGATAGCACATTGTGATAGTTACATATACATGATATGTAATCGGTATACTTGATACCCACCATCATAGCTAAGAATGGCTTGTTGGACTCACTCCAAGGTTGTTCTTATCTATGATGGATATCAGCCCATTCGGAGATGGACCTACGATCTCCCGAAGTGATTTTAAGGGTTTTTTGAAATTCGAAAAATGAATGGGATTTATAAATGTATATTGATGCATTTTAAAATCATTTTCTCATATATGCTCGTTTTGTATTTCTAGGTCAATAAATTGATCATGACGTCTTTGAATTTGCGCACTATTTTGGATTCGAACAAACTGACTGGGCCTAACTTCTTGGACTGACTTAGAAACTTGAGAATTGTTCTCAAGGTGAAAAGCTTGTGTATGTCCTCGAAGCGCCTCTTCCCGCCCGTCCTAGTGACGATGCAACTTTGGACCAATTGTTGGCCTATCAGAAACATGTGAGTGATTCTGAACAAATGAGTTGGATCATGCTAGCCGCGATGGAACCCAAGCTACGAAAGCAGCATGAGCATATGGATGCTCATATCGTAGTCCTTCATCTTTGTGAGTTGGTTGATGAGCAAGTGAGATTCGAAAGGTTCGAAGTCTCAAAGCTCCTCTTCACCTCTGAGATGCTAGGAGGTTCATCTGTGGTACTGCTCAATATGCTGAAGACTGTGGAGTCTTCTGAGAAGCATGAGCAGGGGACGGTGTTGTTAGTTGATTACTCGAAGAAAGGTTCTAAGAGGAAGTCAAAGGAACAACATAAGGGAAAGAAGAGAAGGGCTAAGAAGGTAGAACTAGCACAAAAGGAAACTTGCCATCATTATGGCAAGGAGAGCCATTTGCGAAGAAAGTGCAAGATTCATCTTGAGTCCGTGAAGAAGGATAAGGCATCGGATGCCCCATCTTCTTCAGAAATCTTCTTTATTGAATGTCGTTCTATTTCCTTAGACACTTGGGTATTGGATACTGGGTGTGGCTCACATATATGTAATGACATACATGGGCTAAGGAATAGAAGAAGACTCGTCAAGGGAAAGTCAAATTTACGTGTTGGGAATGGAGCAAAAGTTGCTGCACTCGCCATCGGAACGTATTTGTTGAAACTCCCTGCAGGATTTGTCTTAGAACTGGACAATTGCTTTTATATTCCTTCGTTGATAAAGAACATCATTTCTATTTCTTGTTTAAATAGAAATGGTTTCCATTTGACGTTTAGTAACAATTGTTGTTACATAACTTTGAATGGGGTTCTTTATGGGACTGGAACTTTAAGCAATGGTGTTTATACGTTGGACGTATCCAGTGACATTTGCAATATCGAAGCGAGCAACACGCGTGCTTGAAAGGATAATCAAATAGACTCCTATATGTGGCATTGTCGTCTTGGCCATATAAGCAAGAAACGCATGTACGAATTACACCGATGTGGAATTCTGGAATCGTTTGAATTGGATTCATACGATACATGCGAATCATGCTTAAAAGGCAAGATGACTAAGTTACCTTTTACTGGAAAAGGTGAACGAGTGGGAGAGTTACTAGGTCTAGTACATACTGATGTATGTGGACCTATGTCAACTCAAGCTTTAGGAGGCTATAACTACTTCATTACCTTCACCGATGATCACTCACGGTTTGGGTATGTGTTCTTGATGAAACACAAGTCTGAAGCCTTTGAAAGGTTCAAAGAATTCAGAAATGAAGTAGAGAAACAACATGACAAAAGTATTAAAATACTTCAATCGGATCGAGGTGGTGAATACTTAAGTCAAGAGTTTCTTGATTATCTAAGAGACAATGGCATATTGTCTCAATGGACTCCGCCCTATACACCACAGCATAATGGTGTATCTGAGAGGCGTAACCGGACCTTGTTGGACATGGTCAGGTCAATGATGAATCATGCGACTCTTCCCAAGTCCTTTTGGGGTTATGTACTTCAGACAGCTGTTTACTTGTTAAACAGAATGCCTACCAAGGTAGTCTCAACTACTCCATATGAGATATGGAATAGTAAGAAACCTCATGTATCTTACTTGGAGATATGGGGTTGTCCTGCTTATGTGAAGCGGACTGTATCAGACAAAATGGATGCTAAGTCTGATAAATGTCTATTTATTGGATACCCTAAGGAAATAAGGGGTTACCAATTCTATCATCCTGTGGAACAAAAGGTGTTTGTTTCAAGGCATGCTGTGTTTCTAGAGAAAGAGTTTCTCTTGCAAGAAAACAGTGGGAGTGTCGTCGAGCTTGAGGAGGCTCGAGAGACTCAAATAGACATTAATGAGATACCTGGTGAAGCACAACAGCCGACAACTCATAGTGATGAGCAATCGGCTGGACCTATTGTAACACCACATCTTCGTAGATCTGGTAGAACACGCAATATTCCTGAGAGATATGGATTTCTAGTAAGCGAATCGAGCGGCGTGTTACTCATTGATGATGAGAGCCTACAGTTATGAAGAAGTCTTGACAAGTTGAGAAAGGGATAAGTGGCTTGGTGCCATGAAGTGGAAATGGATTCCATGTATGAAAACCAAGTTTGGAACTTGGTTGACCCACTGAAGGCATAAAGCCTATAGGGTGCAAGTGGGTTTTCAAGAAGAAAACCGACATGGATGGTAATGTGATTACCTATAAGGCTAGATTGGTGGCGAAGGATATCGTCAAAGCAAGGTGTTGATTATGGCGAAACCTATTACTTTGTAGCTATCTTAAATCCATTCGGATGCTCCTGGCCATAGCGGCTCATTATGATTATGAGATATGGCGGATGGATGTGAAAACAACTTTCCTTAATGGAAACTTGCTCGAGGGCGTGTATATGATCTGACTGAGGTTTCACATCGGTTGATAAAACCAAGGTATGCAAGTTGCGGCGATCCATTTATGGATTGAAGCAAGCATCCGAGGCTGGAATATCCGTTTTGATGAGGCGATCAAAAGTTTGATTTCTCACAAAATCGAGCGAACCTTGTGTGTACAAGAAGGTTAGTAGAGTGCGATCGTGTTCCTAGTATTGTATGGATGACATATTACTTATAGGAAGCGATGTGTCAATCTTCTGATCGATTAAGGTTTGGTTATCCAAGACATTCTCCATGAAAGACACAGGAGAAGCAACCTACATCCTGGGATTAAGATCTATAGAGATAGATCGAAGCAGTTGCTTGGTCTTCATGATCTACATATATAGGCCGAGTGCTAAAGAGGTTTAGCATGTCGAGAATCCAAGAAAGGTTTCTTACCCATCGGGCATAGGGTACACCTTTGAAGTCTATGTCCGCAGAAGGCGAGAGGATTTGCATGAGTAAGATTCCCTATGCATCCATAATAGGATCTATCATGTATGCTATGTTATGTCACGAGGCCCGATGTATCGTATGCTCTGAGTGTCACGGCGGATACGATCCGATCGAGGAATGGATCATTGGGTGGTGTTAAGGCGATCCTTAAGTACTTGAGAAGAACTAAGGATGTGTTCTAATATATGGAGAAGGGTACATGGTGATCACGTGGGTATCGGATGCGGACTCGAGACGGACAAGGATGATTCCATGTTTTGTGCGGGTATGTATTCACACGGAATGGGCGCGATAAGTTGGAAAGGTTCCAAGCTTGACACTATAGCGGATTACGCCACTAAAGCGAGAATACATTGCGGCTTTAGGCGACAAAGAAGCGGTTTGGATCAAAGTTCATCTACGAACTTGATGTGGTCTCATCGTGATCCAAACATGTGCCGCCGCTATCATCTTATTAGGAGAGATCATAAGTAGGAGCGAAATACAAATCGAGAAAATTCCCTTTGAAAGGAACTTAGCGGATCCTTTGACTAAGGCATTACCTCAAAATAAGTTTGAGGTCATGTTAGAGCTTATGGTATTGGATCTGTAGCGATTGGCATTAGGCAGTGGGAGTCTGTTAGTAATATATGAGAGATATCCTAAGGCAATGCGCCTTATGTATGAACCATTTATATGATAAATGAAGATTCACTATTTGAGTATACATGTTTAATGTATTTGATTGGATCTTAAACTCATTTCTTGAATGTCACGATACGATTCACGGCATGAGAGAATTTGTGATTGGATCACAACTAGTGAGTATCTCTACATGTGTAATTGTGATGTATCGAATTATCCTAGTCGATGAATTGATGGATTTGGACACCATCAATTACATCGAGACTTACAGTATACTCCTTGGTGTATCAAGCGGTGATTCTCTTTGGAGACATAGTGATGTCGAGTTAATCGTGGATGCTAGTTATGGTAACTAGTTCATTGGAGTGACCGGTAGTAAGACTTCATATGGTTCTCTGCATATATAGATATGTCAATGAAGTTCTTCTTGTGGCTTAAGTGCGATGTTCCTTTGACTTGCGGTATTCAAGTCATCTTGATCATGGAGACTTATGCTTTGACATCTTAAGCAAACATCTCAGGAGATGTGGACCGGGATGATTGGGTATAAGTCGAAGTGATCGAAGGTGTTTGAATAGCCTATAAAGGATTCACCACTCCTTGCGAGGAGATGTATACCCATGGCCTCCCGTCGGGTTGTTACTAAAGTCTTTGGCCAAAGCATTACATGTTTAGAGTAAGGTACTCTTCGATACATGTGGAGTAACTAGAATCCGTAGGGCGAGGAAATGATACTTGGGCTAGGTGTGGCGTGAGTCGACCTAGTGAGGGTGACACAATAGACCATGTCCTGAACCAAGTGGGTATAAGATGAGTGAAGTGAATGGGGCACGATTCATTCGAGCTACTGAAGGGTTTCAGAAATAGTTCTAGATCAACCGTTGATCTTTTCGGTTAATTGGGGATCATGATGTACTACTAGGTGCCACTCATGATCGATCTATAATTAATGGTTAATTATAGACGGCCAACATAAACCGAGAACCTATTTGGTCACACGCACACCGAGTGTAATCCAAAGGATTTAAAACGAGCTTGAGAATGGGATTCTCAGACCGAGAGAAACTATGTTTGGTTGGACCAAACATAAAGCGAGCATGAAATTGTTTCAGTCGCAATGGAAGCGTGGATGGGCCGTGTCTTATGAAGACATAATGGATGGACCAAAATGGTTTGGTTCTAATCCAATGGATGAGAATAAACCAAAGGGTTTGGTTTATATTAAACGAATGAACCAAAGGTTGGTTCGGTTCGTTTTAACTTAAAATAAACCATCATGGTTTGGTTTATTTTAACTTATCTTAATGGCGCGGGTTAACGGGCTTTATGGATATGATCCATTAACCATTAAGAGAATTAGTTCTCTATAAAAGAGGGCATTAGGGTTTGTTAAGCCCTAATGAAGAGGCAACCCTAGTTTGGCGCCCACCTTATCTCCCCTTTGAGTTGGCGCCAACTTTTCTTGCCGCCCGACCCATATCTCTTCCAACCGCGACCAGCTGCTGCTTTCCTCCTCTTGCCAGCGACAAGCTGCTGCAGGAGGAGCTCCGGTGATCTTCCTTGGCTCCGGCGACAAGGTGAGCAAGTCGCTTTCCTTATTTGGCCGGCGCAAGGTCTCCACCAAAGCTGTCTAGTTTTCTGGACAGCTTGTTCTCCTCTCGTCGGAGCGTCGTTTGGACGACGGTTAGTGCTCCGACAGCGGCTAACTTACCGGGGATTTGATCTCCGGTAATCCTCTGAGATGGAGGACGAAGGATTCGTCAAACGGTTGACGAATACCTCTCCGGAGAAGCAAGTTTTGAGAACTCGTTTTGGATCCGAATTTGGATTCGGATCGTGATCATCTCTCGATCACGTCGTCTTCAACACGAGGCTAGTAACCCGTACGAAGACGAAGCTCGTGGCTTGGCGAAGTCATCCCGAGGAGCTCGGCGTGGATACGGATAGAGACGATTCTTACAAGGATCGTTCCGGTTGATGCCGTTCCCGCTACATGTCATACGAAAGGTATAACGTAGTTTAATTTCCTTTTATTGCAATTTTAATTTACGGTTATGTCTACACTTGTTGTAATATCATGCGTGTGTTGTGTGTGTTGTAATAAATAGGAGTATTTATTATTTTTATTGCTTCTGCTGTGCTCATGTTTACGAAACATGATCGAACACACACACGCCGCGGTGCCGGAAACCCAACACCATCTACCACAGACTCTCTGTTCAGCAAAGAGTCGTACCCATCTAATCAATACACTCTCTATCATGTAGAGAGTCATACTCGACTGATCGGTGGACTCTCTATCCTGTAGAGAGTCGTACTCAACTGATCATAACTCTCTCTCCAATAGAGAGTCGTACTCAACTAATTGATGCACTCTCTATCTTGTAGAGAGTCGTACTCGACTGATCATAACTCTCTCTCCAATAGAGAGTCGTACTCAACTGATCGACGCACTCTCTATCCTGTAGAGAGTCGTACTCGACTAATCATGTCAAGCTGGGACCACCGGTCCGTAGCGACACACTAATCACCCTTCACTTAACCATTACACAACACCTGGTTGGTAACAAGTATGCAACATACGGGTATTGGAAATAAAACCTACATTTAGGGCATTACCTACCCATATATGACCTTTTTGTCAATTTATAAATTGGGTCATCACCCGTATTGATATTTACACCCTACTAAACATATAAGTCAATTTATATCATATCTATAACTCCTAAATCATGATAGGGTATATGTGATATCAACAATTGAGCATAAATACATCCAACGATAAATTCAAGCATAAGATAATAAGAGCAGGGTCAAGATAATATGAACACCTAACATGCTCATATTTATGACTAAATCTGAATGCATTAAAACTACCTGACCAGGGTAGGAATTACCCACTTGCTAAATAGCTCATGCTAGCTATCCACGCGTGCAAACATCTATCACCAATCAAGGTCCTGCAAAAGAACACATAGAACATAACTAAGTTCTAGTTTACATCGAATGATTGATTCGAATCCTACATCGATCATTATATCCAACTAATTCAACATTCTCCAACCTTAATCAGATTAAATTCACCGTATCATTCATGAGACAACTCTAGCATCAACTATAAAGGTAGCACATCCTACTTCATAACAATACCAAATCAAAGCTTACCTTACAATTGTTGCAATCAACCACCACTTCTTGATCCTCATCAGATCTACTCAACTGCCCAAAAATACGATATGTAAATCTACAATTAACACCACTATATTAATGATCACAAACAAATATGATTGTTCTCCAACTATATCATTACTAGATCAAAGCTTACCTCTCCCCCTTCAATCGACCACAACTTATCAACAAGATAAGTCCAATTCCATAACTCAAACATCTGAAATCACAATATACAAGTTTACATCCAACCTACAAATTCTCAGATTTCTTAATCTAAAGAAGTAGAGAGGTCTTTTACCACAAATCGAAGGTGAAGACTAAATGGGATCCCCACAGTAGATTTGCTGATCCAGCCTCTCGAACCCGAAATGTGTTGTTAGGGTTCTTCCCGTTCACGACGATAACTCCAGCCAAAATCCCAGTCTAAGCAACAATGATTACAAACTGCAACGTAAGAAAAATCGAAACAGATCGACTTACCATCGGTTGCAACCTCCACCGGCAGCACTCCCTCTTATCCCTGTTCTGCTCGTCGGAAAAACCCACTGCCCAACAAGACAAATCGAACTCAACCGGAATCCACAGCTAGGTATACATCCCACCCAAGGTAGCAAGCAAGAATAAGCCCTTACCTAGCTCCGACGACCACCGGCAGAGCAATCCCCCAAATCCATCTATTCGCTGAAATCCTGCTGCCCTAAACTTGCTCCGGCGACCACTGTGAGACCCGTGGAAGCCCCTCTCTGTCGCGGTGATCACGCCGCCAATCGGCTCACGTGAAAAAGGGTCGACGAGAGCCTGGAGAAGAGGGATCGAGCTGCCCTAGCACCGCCCATTCCTGAGCTTGCTCCGACAGAGATCGCAAGGGCAGATTACCACCGGACGCCGCCGATTCCAAGCTCCCCGCCACGCATGCTCGCTGTCGACTCCCATTCGCTCTCTGCCCTTGCTCACCCGCAGAGCCCGTTGAGGATGGTCCGGCCGCCGCCGCCGTCGCTCGTCGTGAGGAAGGGGAAGAGCGCTCGACTGCGTGCGTTTCGGAGAGGAAGAGAAAGAGCTAATGCTCGAGGCTGTTCGACGCATGAATAAAAGACCGCAACGAAATGGAAAGAAAAAAAATGGCTCGGGTATTAAGTAAGGAAATGGATCAGGTTTGATAGCGGGTTGGATGCACTAACGGGTTGGACTTTAAAACCCTAGATTCATTCAATTTAATTTAGGGTTTTATTTTTAAACTTAGGTCGATTAAACCCTATTAATCTCTCATAAGCAGATGACCCAAACAGGCTTTCCCGAAGCCTATTAAATCTTTCACAGCAACAACCATAGAAATTTCCATTTAAGTCCAGGAAAATTTCTAATTTTTTTTTTCGGTATTTTACATTCTCCTCTACTAATAAAAATTTGGTCCCCAAATTTCGTACTAACATGCAAAAAATTACTTTAAGCAAGTTTCCGAAAGGACCACATATATTCCTCATGTGAATAGATGAGGATATCGAGCACGGATAGTATCTTCTAGCTCCCACATAGTCTCCTCATCGGTATGATGCTGTCATATAACCTTTACGAGTCGGATGGTTTTCGTCTCACTACTGTCGCTCCTTGCGACCAAAAATTTGCACCGGAATCTCCTCGTAAGTCGCATTAGACTGAGGTAGAATCGAAACCTCTAATAACTCTCATCCGATGACATGCACTAACTTTGCATCATGTTGGATACTTTGTGGCCTCCAATAGCTGTCATTCCCCGACTTCCTCCCAGTACACAGGAGATCTACACGGAGCCGAAGCTCTGTGCTTATAGTTTGCTGCTGACTCAGCCAAAAATCGTGAGGTAAATCGCGGGTCTCTATCAGATATAGGACCCAAAAGTACCCCATGCAATCCGATAATCTTCCGACAATACAACTCTGCCGAATGATCCAACGAGTACGACCCACGAATAGGAAGGAAATGAGCTGATTTGGTCAGTCGATCCACAATCACCCAAATCGCATCACGTCCTTTACGAGTCCTAGGCAATCCCGTAACGAAATCCATAGTGATACGCTCCCACTTCCATTCTGAAATCGGAATTTTTCCTGGAGCAATCCATCGGATTTCTGATATTCAATCATCACCTGCTGGTATAGTAAATATCTAGCAACAAAGTCTGCGGTATATCTCTTCATATCGTTCCCACCAGTATAAACGTTTCAGCTCTCGGTACATCCGAGTACCATCAGGATGAACAACACATCTCGAATGAGGTGCCTCCGGTAGCAACACTTTCTTAAGTGGATACATGTCCAGAACACATATCCATATTAAAGACGGAAAATTATCTTCTCACAAGAGAGTTCCATCTACTGTCCAAACTCCACTCCACACACGCTGTAAGTGCATGGAAGACTATAGCGACCAATCTCACTTGTTGCAATCGTTCGCATTCCAGCAACTCTATAGTAGCTACCCAGTAGCTAGTCAAAACTCCATGAGCACTTCTGCTCCATACAACTACAATTCCAGATAATAACTACTAAAGTCACGTCATGCATATGACAGACTATCTCGTAGTTTCTTAACTGATGTAGGCATAAGATATGCCTCATTCAACTGCATCGAAATCGTTCTGATCCCTGAAACGATGCATCCACGTACAACCTTCTTTTTATCCACTCCAGAAGGATTAACTAATACTTGCGTAAAAGTTAACCGCCATCTAGGTCCTGTAAACTGGTTTCACCAGCTTCCGACTAAATGATTTCTAACATCACCTTTGTCAAACAAGTGTGTGGTATAGTAATGCTAAAACATTCTATCCACATCTATAGTAATATCTAAACCATACAAGGAAAACCACCATCTACGGTGGTCATGTGCGCAACTCCAACTACCACAATCAACAGTGCCCAGGTTACGAAACTCTAACAACCACAAACTGATCCAATCGTGTCCAGGATACACGATTCTCAAATCCAGTAGCGACTAACTCGTTAATTAGTCTAGCAACTTAATCAAAACTCATACAATTCATGCCAAGTATGAAATTGTCGTCTCCACACACCTGCATCCCCTTTACTCTACGCTGATGATATATATTAATCATCACAATGACAATGATAATTGTATGACACCATGTCACTACAATATCAGTACTCCAGTCGTAAACCAACCTTAGAGTATACACAGGTGTCTTTGACTGATCTAAATAGATCATCTATCCACAAAGAAGGATATTTACTTTCAACAACTATCGCATTCCATCATCGATAATCGATGCATAATTTCAAAGGTTCATCTCTCTTTAACAAAGAGTTCTAGATCCTTCTCAGGGAGGAATATTGGGATAAATAAATATCCCCTCCAACTTCTCCTATAATCGCAACTTATGTTCTTCCAATTCCCATAGTGTTTAGTAACACTTACACCAACAAAATTATCCCTCAAAATCACTCCAATCGCCTTTTCCACTTGCCTATGCAGCGACAAGCCTAGGAGTTCATCCAAAACTACATCCGAAGGCTCTCGGATTATATGCACATCCGAGAGACATCTCATACCATAATCTCAACAATTTGACCATTCGTAAGGATATGTCTATAGTAAAAATATATCTATCCAAGTCTAAGGGCATCCCTTGACTTCTTACTTGTTGGTCCACATCTCACCTGACGATAGAGATACCACCGACCCACAAGTCGATGTATAGGAACCCTTCTAATCCAAACAAAGAATGTTCTAGACCAAGATACCCGTAAACTACAAGTATCTCTCAATATATTAACCTTGAGGGTAAAGTAAAGTAATACCCTGAACAATCCATTATCTGTCGATCCGATCCAAAGGCTCCTCGCAAGTCTCGACCTTTCTCCGAAGAGGAGAAGATCAGATCCAACAGTCCACGACAAATCGGTTGCATTTCTGCGACAAATAATCCGAGGATTTTCCAAGATCATCTGATCCCCATCACTAAATCCTATGAGCTGCAACTGTAGAATACCGTATAGATACGACCATCATCATATATTCTCTCCTCTGTACAAATCAAATCATATCTGGAGGTAACTATTGTTGTCTGCATGTGTCTTCTACGATGTCTTCTACTGATACTGCTGCATAAATCACTTCCCTTGAAGGGAAGTATCACGGAACTCCACCCATGCCTAAAGTAGTAGGTCGCTGCTGATGAGATAATCCAATCTTCTGTGCTGATCTCTGCTGTCGAGATGGAGCATCATCCTCCCGGAACACCATTGGTAGTCTTCAACTGAGTCTTCAAAGTACACCTCCTCCACTGTACTGGTTGCTCACAATAGCAACAAATGAACTGATCCAACGGATAATCTGACTTCACGTGTCTTCGTGATCTGCACTGCACGCACACAATCCCTTCGAAGTCTTTGTTCTGATTTTGATGATATCCACGAGAACATCCTGATGATCTGCGATTGGTCTTCTATAATCGAAAAATAGCTCAAAGCCTATGACTCCGATCTTGCTCCTTTTATCCAACAGTCGGAGACTTCTGACTCTATTAAGTTGACCTGCAATATTTGCTTATCGGTCTCCAACTCTTAAACCCTTGTATGAAGTCATTTCTAAACTCCTATCTTAATCCAATGTCTTCCGGCAGGATCTGGTAGAAGAGCTCGGCATCCTAATCCAACTATCAGCCAATAACTCTGGGTGACTTAAATCATCCTTCATCTTCTTGAGCTATTAGGTGACCGTAACCTCTGCAAGTCTCACGACTCTGCATAGTACACTATTACTAACCGATCACCTTTTCTTGAAGCTCAAGAATTCCTTACAATGTGTCACTAAAAGTGACACGAGGAAATACTCTCTTTCA
Organism: Wurfbainia villosa; assembly: GCA_025175895.1. Lineage (NCBI taxonomy): Eukaryota > Viridiplantae > Streptophyta > Magnoliopsida > Zingiberales > Zingiberaceae > Wurfbainia > Wurfbainia villosa. Next base: position 16,910,873 of record CM046004.1, on the reverse strand, counting down.
ACATCACTAAACCATGATCAAGTGATGTTTTATTTCCCAAAGGTCATTTTCTGCATTTTCCACCAAATACCGGCTTGATCCCAATAATGGTATTCCAACAACTCTACTTCCTCTGTATAACATAAGTCAAGTACTCAAAAGTACTTTCAAAGTTATACAACCCAGTACGAACAACTCAGGGATACAATCCCTATGAAACACCATAACCTAGCCTTCCGCTATCTGCATCACAATAGTCTACAAGTCTATTCATTACCCACAGGTAAGTCTATTCCTTACCTCGTGCTGCTTGGAGCTCAGGCCGCTGTCCATCTCATCTCAGAAAAACAAAACCAAACAAATCGACTCCCGAGAATCCAAGACTCGACACAAAACAACATTGTATGGCATCGCAGAACCTTGGGCTTTGATACCACTAAAGTTGTCACGCTCCGAGAGCATGCCGAGCAAAAAATCAAATGGACGACATCTCCCCTGTACGTGGCAACATTTCGGGTTAATACAAGGCTCGTAGGCCCACAATAACAACATAACATATAAATATGAAAACAACCACAACAACATAACAACTAATTACAACAACTACACAGCGGAAACATAAAACACAACAATATCCATCCCACACATGCATACCGGTATGACTAACACATCACAACAACACGGAACCTCGACAAAATCTGAATATACAACATATACATCACGAAAACTCCAAAATACAATACACAACGGACAGAAAGCCCAAAACAAACACGGAAGCCTCGGAGGTGAGATGAGATGTCAGCCAGCGGCACTCCAAGCTATCACGAAGACTTCTACTACATTGCAGGCGTGAGAAAAACCCTAGTAAAACTCAAACATGCATATATGTAATATCACATGTATTTCAACAACATAATCTAGAGGTATAATAGGTATATCAGCATAGTATATAAATACAAGCATATCTAGTCTAACCAAATGAACAACGAAAATGCGGACATACGAGTACGCTCGCTACTCGATCCAACTGAACATATATCCAACATATATATATATATAACGGAAGAGTAGATCAACTCACAATATACTCAAGCTACAGTCAAGGTATCTAATGTATCATCGTCAACACATATACGATGCAGACACAACCGTATAACATATGCAAGAAACATGCATGAATATGATGTACAACCAAATACAACAAACATAATACAATCAAGTGCAACATCACAATAAGCATATATATATAGACTGCATATATATATATATCAATCTCAACCATCTATATATATATATATACATGCATATATGTATGTGTGTGTATATATATATATATATATATATATATATATATATATATATATATATATATATATATATATATATATATATATGGTAATATGCAAAGCACCATCAGATACGGCAATGCAGCATGCATGGTCATGCCTGCTCACCCCTACTCGCTACCACGACCCCAGTGTGGCCTAGGTGGCACGACATGACAACTGTCCCAACTCACACCAACTTCTGCTATAGAGTGGCCGAGTGGGCAGTATGATAAAGTAGCATATGAGCGTAAAAAGCTCGCTACACAACGGGGGTCCCTGCTGCTGGCCACTCCGACTAACACTACCAATGAGTGGTCGAGTACCACGCACCCAAGACAACTGCACGCAACTCCAACTACCACCGTCTATAGTGGTAGAATGCGGCACAACAGATGCTCTGCCCTCACACCAGTTACTCCTCGGGGAGTGCTCTGGGAGGCAAGATGACTGACGACTCTCTCAACCCTAAGGGAGATTACGCCATCAGAATGCATGCAAATGACATGAGTATGTTGTCACACGTACAACCATCTACCACAGACTCTCTATTCAGCAAAGAGTCATACCCATCTGATCAATACACTCTCTATTATGTAGAGAGTCGTACTCGACTGATCGGTGGACTCTCTATCTTGTAGAGAGTCGTACTCAACTGATCATAACTCTCTCTCTAATAGAGAGTCGTACTCAACTAATCAATGCACTCTCTATCTTGTAGAGAGTCGTACTCGACTGATCATAACTCTCTCTCCAATAGAGAGTCGTACTCAACTGATCGACGCACTCTCTATCCTGTAGAGAGTCGTACTCGACTAATCATGTCAAGATGGGACCACCGGTCCATAGCGACATACTAATCACCCTTCACTTAACCATTACACAACACTTGGTTGCTAACAAGTATGCAACATATGGGTATTGGAAATAAAACCTACATTTAGGGCATTACCTACCCATAGATGACCTTTTTGCCAATTTATAAATTGGGTCATCACCCGTACTGACACTTACACCCTACTAAACATCTAAGTCAATTTACATCACATCTATAACTCCTAAATCATGATAGGGTATATGTGATATCAACAATTGAGCATAAATACATCCAATGATAAGTTCAAGCATAAGATAATAAGAGCAGGGTCAAGATAATATGAACACCTAACATGCTCATATTTATGACTAAATCTGAATGCATTAAAACTACCTGACCAGGGTAGGAATTACCCACTTGCTAAATAGCTCATGCTAACTATCCACGCGTGCAAACATCTATCACCAATCAAGGTCCTGCAAAAGAACACATAGAACATAACTAAGTTCTAGTTTACATCGAATGATTGAATCGAATCCTACATCGATCATTATATCCAACTAATTCAACATTCTCCAACCTTAATCAGATTAAATTCACCGTATCATTCATGAGTCAACTCTAGCATCAACTATAAAGGCAGCACATCCTACTTCATAACAATACCAAATCAAAGCTTACCTTACAATTGTTGCAATCAACCACCACTTCTTGATCCTCATCAGATCTACTCAACTGCCCAAAAATACGATATGTAAATCTACAATTAACACCACTATATTAATGATCACAAACAAATATGATTGTTCTCCAACTATATCATTACTAGATCAAAACTTACCTCTCCCCCTTCAATCGACCATAACTTATCAACAAGATAAGTCCAATTCCATAACTCAAACATCTGAAATCACAATATACAAGTTTACATCCAACCTACAAATTCTCAGATTTCTTAATCTAAAGAAGTAGAGAGGTCTTTTACCACAAATCGAAGGTGAAGACTAAATGGGATCCCCACAGCAGATTTGCTGATCCAGCCTCTCGAACCCGAAATGTGTTGTTAGGGTTCTTCCCGTTCACGACGATAACTCCAGCCGAAATCCCAATCTAAGCAACAATGATTACCAACTGCAACGTAAGAAAAATCGAAACAGATCGACTTACCATCGGTTGCAACCTCCACCGACAACACTCCCTCTTATCCCTGTTCTGCTCGCCGGAAAAACCCACTGCCCAACAAGACAAATTGAACTCAATCGGAATCCACAGCTAGGTATACATCCCACCCAAGGTAGCAACCAATAATAAGCCCTTACCTAGCTCCGACAACCATCGGCAGAGCAATCCTCCAAATCCATTTATTCGCCGGAATCTGTTGGTGCAATCAGCCCAGGTAGATGATGGTATTTTGATGATAGAAAAAACTCATGACATGGGATTATCATGGGAAAGTCTAACATGGGGTTGGCATGGAAAATCCAAGCATGGAGCTTGGTGTGGAAGTCTAAGGGGGAAGCCTTGGCATGGGAAAGTCCAAAGCATTGCGAAGCCGTGCGCTTGGTGCTTGGCATGGGAAATCCAAAGCATTGCGAAGCCGTGCGCTTGGTGCATTTGAGAAGTCTTGAGAACTTGGCAAGTTCACTAGGCTCGGGTCCTTGAGTCGGTGAAGGATGACATTGCGAAGCCGTGCGCTTGGTGCATCCGAGGGACCGCCGGACGGGGAGCGAATGGAGTGAGCCCAAAGGGAAGCATACTTCTAGGGTATGAGACGCGAAGGATGGCGTTGCGAAGCCGTGCGCTTGGCGCATCCGAGGGACGTAGGCCGAGGGAAGAGAGCTTCGGTGGGGAACTCCATGAGGGATAAGGTGGACTTGGCCAAGTGGCTAAGACTGAGTGTCGGACGCTCAAACAACTTTGTGTTTTAGGTTTTAGCCGACATCAGTCGACTGACATAGGTGTCAGTCGACTGTTCTAGGTCATATGGGTTCGACCAGTGTTCGACTGAACCAAGTCTGGATCGATCATTGCCAGGAGAGCGATCGTTGGAGAATCGGTCACAGGGATGTGATCGGATAACTGTCTGCACGCGAGAATGGAGTCGAGCTCGCCAGCACTCGACTGATGGATGATCATTCGACTGATGGGTGCCATCAGTCGACTGATATGTGATCCGTTGGAACTTAACCAACGTGGATCTGGCCGTTGTGAGACAACGGCTACGGGACCAGTCGATTGATGGTCACGATCAGTCGACTGATGGGTGCGAAAATAGCTTGATGCAGGTTATAAAAGGAGCTCGAGTTGTAGGATTTCACCATGGTTTTTGTGGAGCTATTGGAGGGGAATTGCTGCTGCATTCTAGTCCTTCAAGAGCCAATCAAAGCAAGCAACAAACAAGTGATCAAAAGCAATCAGTGAAAAGTGTTTCTTTTGTATTGTATTTGTATTCTTGTTTGTATTTGTATATTACTGTTGTAATTGCTTGTGAGAGATTTCTCCACCTCCGACGTGTAGTCGAGAAGGAGTTTGAGTATTGCCGTGTGCATCTCTAGAGCTCGTTGAGCTCGCCCCGTGGAGTAGGAACCCTAAGGTTCCGAACCACATATATGCTTGCATATTTGGTGTGCTTGTATTGTTGTTAGTATTATTCTTGTTTTATTGTTTCCGCTGCGCTAACGACAATCATAGATAAGTAACGCAAGAAGAACGAGTAAATTACGACATCCATCGTAAGAGGGCTATTCACCCCCCTCTAGCCGGCCGTTTCGATCCCCCAACAAGTGGTATCAGAGCCGAGGTCGCTCTTCAAGGACTAACCGCCGCGAGAGCACTACAAAATGGCTGGCTTCATCCATCCACCGAAATTCGGTGGAGATTTTGCTTGGTGGAGGAAACGGATGGAGGTATATCTCGAAACCGATTTTGATTATATGATTATTATAGAAAATGGTTTTGAGATGCCTAGGGACAAACACAACAAGCCCATTGAAAATTCAAAGTGGACCCAAGACCAAATCAAGAACTTCAAGACAAATCTCGAGGTAATTAAATTGATTAGTGATTTGTTACCTAACACTTTTTGGTCTAGATTGGGTGATTATAGGGATGCAAGGGAACTATGGAATAAGATAATAAATTTCCAAGAAAATTCCCAACCGGCACAAGTAGAAGAAAATGCCGAGGAAGAAGAACCCACAACATTTGAAGATGTTGATGACTTGGTGGAGACCTCCACCTCTAGCATTGAGGGGGAGGAGAGGCAATCTTCCATCCCGGAGCAAGAACAAGAAGCATCCACATCCGGGAGAAGTGAAGATCGGGAAGAGGCCTCCACCACCTCCCTAGGTAACTCAAGTGTTATTATTTTAAATAAAAATCACATAATATGCTTTGAGTGTAGGGAGAAAGGGCATTACAAGAGCAAATGCCCTAAATTGGCTAAGAAGAAGGCATCGACACCAAAAGTCAACCCAAAGTCAAACGATGCCGGTGCTCCCTCAATTAAGAGCAAAGAGCACATTGTGTGCTTTAAATGCAACCAACGGGGACATTATCGAAGCCAATGCCCTAGGGGGAGGAAGAAAGGGCAAGAAGGTGCAACTCATGTAGGGGGAGCTCTTAAAGCTAACCCTAAGGTACATTTAAATAATGCACCTTCAATTTCTAGAATTAAAAAGCATGCTAAGAATTATTTTAGTTCTCTTGCCATTATTAATGAAAAGCATGCTAGGAGAAACAATAAGGTTTATTGCTTAGGTGCTAAGCATGTTAGTTTCTCTAAGGACAAACCTAGGACTCAAAATTCTAGACCTATTTTACCTAAAGAGTCCATTAGGAGAGTTGAAAACCATCTAGGCATTAACCCTAAGAAGGGTAGACACATGCCTAAGAAGAAGAAAATTTCCCCTAAACCTAATGAAAATTCAAAATTGAGGAAATTAGAGGTGGAGAACCAAGCCTTGAGGTCAAGGCTAAAAATATTGGAGAAGACCCTAGCAATAATATCAAATTCGGTTAAGGGGTCTAATGTACAAAAGTCAAGACCTAGAAAACGAGAAATGTCTAAGGGCAAGAAGGGTTTGGGTCACAAACCTATGTCCTACCATAATGTTCCATTTAATTATGGGACAACATCTAGGTCTAGAAAAACCAAGGATAATAGGGAAAGCTATCCCTAAGTCTAGCCATGGTGTTTGCTTAGTGGCTAAAGACCTAAGGAAAACCAAGAAGGCCACTAAGAAGGTCATTAGGGGAGTTACCTCTAGAGTTGACCTAGGGAAGACCTAAAAGACTATGGCTTCAAAGCCTAAAAGGGTCATTAGGAAGGTATCTAGGGAAGTTATCCCTAGGGAATACCTTGTTAACCCAAGGAGCTCCAATAGATATTGGGTTCCTAAGAGCGTGATTGATTCACGCTAAATGGGTTAGGGTGTGTCAACCCTAAGTGGATGGGTGGTTAACCTAGCCATTGTGAGTTGACACATTAGGGTGTGCCAATATGGTTTGAGAAGTTAAAAATGATTTAAATTGGAACAATTAGGTCATAGAGGTCATGGTGTGCTATTTTGGGTTTTTGGCACACTAGGGAAATGAATGGTTTAAGGCAAAGTGAATTTAATCCCTAGAAATGGAAAATTGATTTTAACACTTAGGTATTTTATACCTTAGTGTATTTTACTTACCATGATTTGTTTGCCTTGCCATGTCATGACATCATTCTCATTTTATCTATAAAAATGTCATGATCATGCTTAGATTTATGTTTAGATGTCATGAATGCCTAGATCTCATTTACATGCCATGACATCATGATATTGGCATATGCTTTTACTTATATCATATCTATGCCATAATCATATCATGCATATAAATAAAATGAAATTATGGACTATGGCATGATTTGATGGGAATCAAAGAATATTGCCTTAGAAATATGCATGAGAACATAAAGAAAACAAAACCCACATCTCACTAAAAACTTGACTTGTATGTGTTTTACACATCTAGATATTGGTGAGATGTTTAGGAAAAAGAAAATAAAGGTTTTAAAAACTTTTTGAAAACATTTTGAAAAACCTTGGTGAAGCCTATCTTTTGATAGCTATCACCATTGAATGAGATGATACAAAGAGGGCTCTTTATTGAAGCTTTTCTTAAATTTTGAACTTTGTATCAATCTCCTAGTTTAATGGGTAAAATAATTTTCTAATATTTTTCACCCATAATGTTTGTGATAAGTAGTATACATACCAAATTTCAAGATTTATCTACTTATGTATATTTACTTATGAATTTCGAAAAGTCATTTCTGAAATTCAGAAAACTGCAAATGCAGTTATCAGTCGACTGCCAGGGAGGCCAGTCGACTGATGAGTGTGTCAGTCGACTGGTTTCTGACGCAGTCGACTGAAAATGCTGATTTCGGGTAAACCTTGTTGGTTAGGCCCATGTTCAGCTGTGTTTTGGTCCCCTAACCACTCCTAACCCTAGGATATGCTTGGGAGAGCATTAGAGAGGGTGGAAATCCATTGGATATGGATTAGGAGTTGGGTTGAGGGTGAGTATCAATTTTAAGGTGGATGAGAGTTCATTGTTGAACTGTGCCTTAATTTTGTTTGGTTTAATGTTCCTATTGGCTTAGGGACTCTCCAAGGACTTTGTTGGTGCAATGGTCAAAGGGGAGCAAGCCTCTAGGGGGAGGTATCCATCATGGAAAGATGGATGTGTATTTCCTCATGGGAGGAAAATTGGGTTGCCTCTCTTTAAGTGATATGGGATCACTAGAAAGATTGTAGGCATGTGTTCCTCCAAGGGAGAGATTGTAAGATCTCATTGGGATATGAGACATTCATACCCTTGGGGAGGACCTTTTTTATGTAATGTCAAAAAGGGGGAGAAGTTATCAAGTTACCAATTAGGGTTCGTTGGAATTCTCATTGGGATATGAGAATTGCCAATATGGGAGAATTGGTAGATTTGAGATGACAGTTTTGTCAATCATCAAAAAGGGGGAGATTGTTGGTGCAATCTGCCCAGGTAGATGATGGTATTTTGATGATAGACAAAACTCATGACATGGGATTGTCATGGGAAAGTCCAACATGGGGTTGGCATGGAAAATCCAAGCATGGAGCTTGGTGTGGAAGTCCAAGGGGGAAGCCTTGGCATGGGAAAGTCCAAAGCATTGCGAAGCCGTGCGCTTGGTTCTTGGCATGGGAAATCCAAAGCATTGCGAAGCCGTGCGCTTGGTGCTTGGTGAGAAATGCATTGCGAAGCCGTGTGCTTGGTGCATTTGGGAAGTCTTGAGAACTTGGCAAGTTCACTAGGCTCGGGTCCTTGAGTCGGTGAAGGATGACATTGCGAAGCCGTGCGCTTGGTGCATCCGAGGGACCGCCGGACGGGGAGCGAATGGAGTGAGCCCAAAGGGAAGCATACTTCTAGGGTATGAGACACGAAGGATGGCGTTGCGAAGCCGTGCGCTTGGCGCATCCGAGGGAAGAGAGCTTCGGTGGGGAACTCCATGAGGGGTAAGGTGGACTTGGCCAAGTGGCTAAGACTGAGTGTCGGATGCTCAAACAACTTTGTGTTTGAGGTTTTATTCGACATCAGTCGACTGACATAGGAGTCAGTCAACTGCTCTAGGTCGTATGGGTTCGACCAGTGTTCGACTGAACCAAGTCTGGCTGATTAGTTGAGTAGGGAGGCGGTCATTGTTGGGAGAATCGGTCATTGCGGGGATGGTAGTCGGTGATGACCGCTGTCTGCGACGCGAGAATGGAGTCGAGCTTCGACACTCGTGATGGATGATCGATCGGTGATGGGTGCCATCAGTCGACTGATGTGTGATCCGTTGGAACTTAACCAACGTGGATCTGGTACATTGTGAGACAACGACTCACGGGACCGATCGGTGATGGTCGCGATCGATCAGTGATGGGTGCAAAAATAGCTTGATGCAGGTTATAAAAGGAGCTCGAGTTGTAGGATTTCGCCATGGTTTTTGTGGAGCTATTGGAGGGGAATTACTGCTGCATTCCAGTCCTTTAAGAGGCAATCAAAGCAAGCAACAAATAAGTGATCAAAAGCAATCGGTGAAAAGTGTTTCTTTTGTATTGTATTTGTATTCTTGTTTGTATTTGTATATTACTGTTGTAATTGCTTGTGAGAGGTTTCTCCACCTCCGACGTGTAGTCGAGAAGGAGTTTGAGTATTGTCGTGTGCATCTCTAGAGCTCGTTGAGCTCGCCCCGTGGAGTAGGAACCCTAAGGTTCCGAACCACGTATATGCTTGCGTATTTGGTGTGCTTGTATTGTTGTTAGTATTATTCTTGTTTTATTGTTTCCGCTGCGCTAACGACAATCATAGATAAGCAACGCAAGAAGAATGAGTAAATTACGACATCCATCGTAAGAGGGCTATTCACCCCCCTCTAGCCGGCCGTTTCGATCCCCCAACAGAATCCTGCTGCCCTAAACTTGCTCCGGCGACCACTGTGAGACCCATGGAAGCCCCTCTCTGTCGCGGTGATGACGCCGCCAATCGGCACAAGCGAAAAAGGGTCGACAAGAGCCTGGAGAAGAGGGATCGAGCTGCCCTAGCACCGCCCGTTCCTAAGCTTGCTCCGGCAGAGATCGCAAGGGCAGATTACCACCAGACGCCGCCGATTCCAAGCTCCCCGCCACGCATGCTCACCGTCGTCTCCCGCTCGCTCGCCCGCAGAGACCATCGAGGATGGTCCGGCCACCGTCGCCGTCATTCACCGTGAGGAATGGGAAGAGCACTCGACTGCGTGCATTTCGGAGAGGAAGAGAAAGAGCTAATGCTCGAGGCCGTTCGACGCATGAATAAAAGACCGCAACGAAACGAAAAGAAAAAAAATGGATCAGGTATTAAGTATGGAAATGGATCGGGTTTGATAGCGGGTTGGATGCACTAACGGGTTGGACTTTAAAACCCTAGATTCATTCAATTTAATTTAGGGTTTTATTTTTAAACTTTGGTCAATTAAACCCTATTAATCTCTCATAAGCAGATGACCCAAACATGCTTTCCCGAAGCCTATTAAATCTTTCACAGCAACAACTATAGAAATTTTCATTTAAGTCCAGGAAAATTTCTAATTTTTTTTCGGTATTGTACACCAACAATGTCCTTGGAGAGTTCCTAAGCCTATAGAAAATCTAAACCATAAAAAATAAGGATAAAAGTTTGAACTTTAACTTTAAACTTCCTTAAAATTTGATCTTCACCCTAATCAACTCTCCTATTCAATTTCAATGAGTATTTCACCCTTCTAATGATTCTTTAAGCATATTATAGGGTTAGGAGCAGTTAGGGTACATGAGGTGCTGATAAATAGATAAACAACCCTTGTTCAGCCAAAATCAGCTCCATCAGTCGACTGAAACAATCACCAGTCGACTGGAGTCTGATTTTCTAGAAATCAAACTTTTCTGATGAATTTTAAAAATACATAAGCAATTATACGTTATTCGAAAAATCATGAAACTTCATACGTATAATACTTAGGTCAAGTATAATGGGTGAAAAATAGTTTTATATTAAAATACCTATTAATTTGAAAAATTAATACAAAGTTCAAAACCATTGAAAACTTTCAATATTTTTGGCTAACTTTATGTCAATGTTGTCAATGGTGGTTCCTATCAAAAGATAGACTTCCCCAAGATTTTATAAAATGATTTTAAAATATTTTTCAAGACCTATTTTCAATCATGGTTTATGGGCTAGATTTACATGACTTGTACATTAACTTTCCTGATGATTTCTTTATGTTATGTTATGAATTTGAGTTCATATAAATACATCATATGAGCACATGTCATCCTATGGATTTTGTGAGATGCGAGTTTGTTCTTCCCTAAATCTTGGGGTTCATGCGTTATATCTAGACATATCCATTTGATTCCTTTATCTATGACATCAAATAATATCATTTATCCTTAAATTCAATTTGATTAACCTTAATATATGAATTATGATCATGACGTATATTGATTGCATAATTTAAAAGTATTTGTCAATGATTCATGATGTCATGACATAATATAGATAAATCTAAGTATTAACATGACATTTATCAATTTAAGTGTTATCATGACATTTTAAATGATCATATGAAACATGTTTTGGTGGAATCGACTCAGGTTACGATTGACCAGACTCGAGAGGGACTCGAGTAGTGTTTTGATACTTGACAATGAGAATTTCAATGTATTTATCAATATGGTTTGACCATATGTTGATCATACTGTTGGTGTATGTTAGGATCGAAGACCCGACTAGAAGGGGGGATGAATAACCTTTCTTGATTAACTACAAGAGTTGTTAGCGGAAGCACAAATAAAAAAGGCTAAAACAAAATTAAACAAGCAATGCTAACACAAACCTTTAACGTGGTTCACGACCTCTTGCCGCTAGTCCATGACAATCCTTTAGGTGGATCACTCCTTCAACCCTTTCATTATTTTCTCCTTTAGATGAACACAAGGTGGAGAAGGACCTTCTTACAATAAACCCTCTTCTTACAAAATGATAGAAGTAAAATAGTGAAGAAGAGAGTAAAAACCCTTAGAAAACTTGGAGATCTTGAGAATATGATTTAGAATGAAAGAATTAGCTTCCTCAAGCCTCCCAAGGCCTCCTTTTATAGAGAGTAGGTAGCTGATCTCTTGTTGCATGCCGGTGATCATTGTCGTTATGAGTTGATCGACTCCAATGACTTCTGACTTTCCTGATCTGCGGTCGTCACAGCCCAATGGAACTCTGATCAGTCGACTGATCATACTAATAGTCAACTGATCGAGCCATCAGTTGACTGCTCCAAGCAATCAGTCGACTATGAAAGCTTCTATGCCTGTGTCCACTTATAACAGTCGATTGCCAGGGTTTGATAGTCGACTGATTGTGGACCAATCGACTACTAAACCCTAGCAGTCGACTGATGGCCACAAAACCTCAGTCGACAGCAGTCAACTTCTTGACCAGTCGACTGATACCTATATCAATCGATTGGCATCGGGTAAAATCTCAAACATAGATATTTGAGCATTCAACACTTGATCTTAACCATTTAGCCAAGTTTACCTAAGTTGAACTAACCACCCCGAGTTATAATCACTCAACTCTCATCTTCCCATGGAGTCTTCCATTAAAGCTCTCTTCCTTCGACCTGCATCCCTCGGATGCACCAAGCTCACGACTTCTCCCTGTGCCATCCTTCACGTCTTGTCCTGAAGTCTGCTTCCTTTGGCTTAACTCTATTGCTCCTCATCTGGTGGTCCCTCGGATGCACTAAGCTCATAGCTTCTCCCCTTGCCATCCTTCACCGACTCAAGGACCCGAGCCATGAGATGAATGAACTTGCCAATGCTTGACTGTATCAAGCTACTTGATCATGTGTGATTTACCAAGTCCTGCACAACTTAGAACACACATCAAAATCATAGTCATCCTAACTTAAACTCTTTGACACACACATCAAAATCATGATCATACTTGGGTTGATTGCCCTAACAATCTCTCCCTTTTTGATGTGTGGCAATATGTTTAAGTTAGGTAAAAAATAATTAAGTAAAAGTGAAGCATGAAAATCAAACTCCCCCTTAATACATGTAAACTCCCCCTTAACACATGCTCTAAAAAGTTTTAACTTAAACCTACACATTCTCTCCCTTTGACACCAACAAAAAGATCATACATATCATATACAAGGTGGTATCAAGACTTAAGGGAATATAAAACACCCAAGACAATTTGAAAAACAACCCAAAATTCTTGTTTTACAAATATCAGTCGACTGGAATATGCATTAGTTGACTGGTATAATCATCAGTTGACTGGTTTCTGATAATGTTGAAAACCTAATTTTTTAAGCCAACTTCAGAAATGCATGAAAAATTCAAAAAATTTCAAAAAATTGTGAAATTTTGGTAACACATTTATTATGAGTTCCACTATTAGGGAAAATAATTTTTCATGAAAGTGCATGAAATTTTTAAAAGTTAAAGAATATCCAACTATGATCTTTGGGCAAGATGTTCATAAGTTAAACATTTGCTTTCCCCATAGTTGGTCAATGATTGCTATGTCATGATACATTTAATGACTCATCAAAACGCCATAAGAATTAGTGAATTATTTGTATCAACCTAACATCTCACCAATGGCTATGTTTATCAATCAAATTATCCTTATAGTGGGTTGTGAGATGTGACTAAGGTAATTCTACTTAACCAAAAATTTCTCATGCAATGCTTCCAAGGTTAAGTACTATTCAATATCACCCATCATGATCATAAGTCAACCATTTAGTAAGGTATGAAATACATTCAATTATGGTTGACTATCCTAGGTTTTTCTATACTTTAAGGAGTGACTTGGGTACCCAATATAGATTCTTTCCAATAGGGTTTACCAAGTATTCCTTGGGAATCCATTTTTTATCTACCATTGTTGTTTTTGATTGCCCCCTAGCAATTAGGCAATGATATGACTTTTCATTCCTTGATCCCTTATATCCTAAGCATTTTTTTATTGAAACTTGCCCTTTGGCTCCCTATGATCATTTTCAAGGTATTAGAGCTTATGGTAAATTTTTCAAGAGCCTTACTAAGATATTCTACCTTTTCCCTTAAAATTCTATTTTCTTCTAAGTATGCATCATTTGCACTAGAAGAAGCAATATTATCATGTGAACATGCATTGTTTAGCTTTTCTTCTAGAGTTATAATATCATTTTGCAAGCATTTATTTTTCTTCTTAGTTATAAATAAAATCCCTAGTTAAATTTGAAATCATATGAATGACATCTTGAGTAGGGAGATTCTTTACCTCACTTACCCAATCTTCTTCCGATTCTAAAGATTGTGCTCCCCCTACACTTGAGCTCTCCTCCTCACTTGTACTGCCTTCTTCTTGTTCAGATGAGGTGGAGGTTACATCATCTACTTCCATGAGTGTAAAATGTGAGACAACCTCCTCTTCCTCCGTTGAGGATGAGTCCCATGTTGCTTTTAAGTTTCAGGATTTTGACTTCTTCTCCTTTTCCTTTGACATCTTCTCTTCTTTCTTCTTGTCATCTTCTTCTTTTCTTCTTTCTTCTTGTTCAATAGAGGACACTCATCCCTCATGTGTCCTTCTCCTTGGTAATTGTAGCATATAATCATCCTTGTCCTTCTCCTATCATTGAATTTGTTAAATTTAAAACATTTTAATGCACGTCTTACCCTTCTTACCATGTATGCCCCTTCATCGCTATCCATTGAAGAGTGTGAATCATTATTCGATGAGGAGGGTGGGGTGTTCTTCTTCTTTCCTTTGCTGCAACAAGTGCTACTCCCCTTGATTGATTGATTGGTTCTTCAACTATTCCTTCAAGGTGAGTTTTGCGAAGTTCCATAGTAAAGAAAATTCCTCTAAAGTACTAACCTCTAGATTCCTTGAGATATAGAAGGAATCAATCATGGAGTTCCACTTTGAGGATTGAGGGAATGCGTCAATATCTTTCATAATCATGTCTCGATTTGATAGATTTTCCCCTACACTTGACAAGCCATTTATTATCTCTTTAAATCTAGAATGTAATGATAATACCTTTTCTCCTTTGTCCAATTTGATATTTTTGAGTTGTGACTGGAGAAGATCTTTTCTTGCTAATTTGGCTTCGGATGTACCCTCATGAAGCTCAATTAACTTCTCCCACATCTCCTTTGTACTTGAACACTCTCCAATCCAATTTATTTCATGTTGAGAAAGCACATTGAAAAGGTGATGCTTGGCCTTTGAATTTGCTAGATGTTCTTCCCTTTGCTTCTTTGTCCATCTTGATTTTTCTATCGGCTCGTTGTCTTCATCCTTAGGTACCTCGAAACCATTTTCTATTATTATCATAATATCAAAATCAGTTTCAAAGAATATCTCCATTCTTCTCTTCCACCAAGAAAAGTCTCCTTTGAACTTTTGTGGGTGAATGTTCATGCCGACCATTTGATGTGCTTATTGCGGAAATGAGTCCGATGATAAGAACCTCGCTCTGATACCACTTGTTAGGATCGAAGAACCGACTAGAAGCAAGGATGAATATCCTTTCTTGATTAACTACAAGAGTTGTTAGCGGAAGCATAAATAAAAGAAGGCTAAAACAAAATTAAACAAGCAATGCTAACACAAGCCTTTAATGTGGTTCACGACCTCTTGCTGCTAGTCCATGACAATCCTTTAGGTGGATCACTCCTTCAACCCTTCCACTACTTTCTCCTTTAGATGAACACAAGGTGGAGAAGGACCTTCTTACAATAAACCCTCTTCTTACAAAATGATAGAAGTAAAATAGTGAAGAAGAGAGTAAAAACCCTTAGAAAACTTGGAGAGTTTGAGAATATGATTTAGAGTGAAAGCATTAACCTCCTCAAGCTTCCCAAGGCCTTCTTCTATAGAGAGGAGGCAATTTTTCCCATTGGACTTATGCGATTGGTATTTGCATGCGTGATCAAGCTGTCGTTGTATTGATCGACTCAACCCGGCTTGGCCGATCTGGGATCATCATAGCCTAACGGAACTCTGATCAGTCGACTGATCACACTAGCAGTCAACTAATCGAGCCATTAGTCGATTGCTCGAAGCAATCAGTCGACTATGAAAGCTTCTGTGCCCATGTCCACTTATAACAGTTGGCTGCCAGGGTTTGGCAGTCGATTGATTGTGGACCAGTCGATTGCTAAACCCTAGCAGTCGACTGATGGTCACAAAACCTCAGTCGACAATAGTCAACTGCTTGACCAATCGACTAATACCTATATCAGTCGATTGGCATCGGGTAAAACCTCAAACAAAGATGTTTGGGCATCCAACACTTGGTCTTAACCATTTTGCCAAGTTCACCTAAGATTGATCTAACCACCCCAGGTTATAATCGCTCAACTCTCATCTTCCCATGGAGTCTTCCATTGAAGATCTTTTCCTTCGGCATGCGTCCCTTGGATGCACAAGCTCACGGCTTCTCCCCATGCCATCCTTCACATCTTGCCTTGAAGTCTACTTCCTTTGGCTTAACTCCATTGCTCCTCGTCTGACGATCCCTCAGATGCACTAAGCTCATGACTTCTCCCTGTGCCATCCTTCACCGACTCAAGGACCCAAGCCATGATATGAATGAACTTGCCAATGCTTGACCGTATCAAGCTACTCATGTGTGATTCACCAAGTTCTGCACAACTTAGAACACACATCAAAAGCATAGTCATCCTAACTTAAACTCTTTGACACACACATCAAAACCATGATCATACTTGGATTGATTTCCCTGATAGTGTAATTGGCCCAAATCACAATTGATCAGACTCGATGGGACTCGAGTAGAATTTTGATGTTTGACAATAGGTTGACAATGGTTTTGACCATTGTTTGATAATATGGTTTAACCATATGATAAGTGGATGTTTGAGATATCCAAGGACATATGGGGGAGATTGTTAAGAGGCGATTATTGGAACAATCGACCTTAGGTCAAGGGTGACCTAGCTCGAGTGAGACTCGAGTGGAAGTCCAAGTTTGGAGACTTGGCAAGGAAAGTCCAAGATTATATTCTTGGCAATGGAGAAGTCCAAGTATGAATACTTGGCAAGGGAAAGTCCAAGGATGGAAGCTTGGCAGTGGAGTCCCGGAGGCATGACCTCTTTGCAATTGAGAAGTCCCAGAGGCACGACCTCTTGGAAAAGATAGTTAGCATGACGAAGCTGATGTAAGCAATTGAAGGCTAGAGCAAGGATGAACAAGTTGTGGAGGACTCGGATGGATCCTAGAGGCGTGAGACTGATGGTAGTGGCTAGAAGGCTTAGGTCTAGGCTAAGAGTATCCAATGGCATGATAGCTGATGGAAGCACCTGAAGGCTAGCATGTAGGGTGAACGAATAGTGGAGAACTCGGATGGACCCTGATGTGAGCAAAACATATAGGATTTTAGAAGTAGTTTTCGCTCACATCTTGTTACATTTTGTGTTAGTTTCATGCATATGTTACTATATTCTTGCACGCATTGCCTATTTTCTGGTTTGGAGGTCTGTTCGTTGTACTTTTGTGTGCAGGTTAGCTTTTCTGGTAAAAAAGATGCATTTTTAGAGCAAAAGGACTTTCGTAGCTAGACACAGTGGGACACGACCAGGGCATGTGGATTCACACGGTCGTGTCCAATGGGCGAAGAACAACACCCTAGGGCTGCACACGGCCTGGCCATGTGGAAACACATGGTCGTGTAGCGGCCTGATGGATTTGAGAGACTAGGGCCTTTTCCAGATTTTGTAGCGGTCCGAGGCGATGTCTATATAAGGATGGCTCCGCCCAAACCCTAGGGAGGAGGCACAACGGCTAGGATGGCATGCCGAAGCCCTAAAAAGCTTCGGTAACTCGCAGCTGGGAGGAGGAACGCCACCGGAGGTCCACAACTTGCAATACAACGCCGGATAGAAGATCACGAAGCATCGTATATCTCTATTTCTGTGCTTTATTTCTATTGTATTCGAACTTAAACATGTTTTGTGATTCTTCCTTCGTATCTATGGAGTAGTACTTTCGATTCTAGGATTAGGGAGTAGCTTGTGTACATAAACAATGTTGGTTCATATTTAATTCTAGCCATAAGTTTGATTTGACAATTGGTAGTTGCTCTCTATTATTTCTACGTGTGTTTGGCTTTTTTTTCGCTGTGCTTAGGTGATACGAGGTGGTGACAGCCTCGCAATCTAAATATAGGAGGTTTGATCCAAGGAACCTAGGGGTAAACCTGACCTCCCATAACTGCGGGGAGAAGGGAGCAGTGGAATCGAAAATGGTCCACCGCAAGGATTGATTTGACATCCTTGTACCCTCTATCCCATCCTTTTGGGCGGAGATAGCTTCCGGTGAATGCGGCAGCTCTGCGGGAGAGTGTATGATGTCCCTTCCCCAAAGCCGTAGGTAGACATTTAGACGACGCCAATTGACAACATTGTTCTGTGGTACACAAGCGAAATCGAAGTCCTAGAATCGCCTTTTAAGAACCCAGCACACTCTTTTCCTCCTCCGTGTGACACCGTACAGAGTAGGGTCCACCGATAGTCCTCACCAACTGACTCTCTCAGAGATTACATCCGAACAATCGCAACCACTTAGTGTATTGGTATTCGAATTCCAGTCCCTGTGGGATCGATAAATCTTTATTACTTGACGACATCCGTGCACTTGCAGGCATTGAGCACGAGCGTGCGCTTTGAGTCCTCGACGGTATCCATTGCGAGATTCGGGCTCATGTCCGTGCGCATCAAGTTTTTGGCATCGTTGTCGAGGACTGATCGATTCGATATCAAATCGAACAGTGGTAAATTGGATCGGACTTAGGATAGATTTACTTTTCTTATTTTGTTTTATTTCATTTTATTTTATTTCAGTTTTATTTATTTAGTTGCTCTTTCCTTATTTATAATTTCATGCATATAATGATGCATGCTTTTACTCATGATTATTGTAAATTTAATGCTGTAAGTTTTGGTAATATTTATTGTGAATATTGTGGTGAAACATGGCATACCAACATGGCATACCATTAATGATTGTCCGGATATATTTGAACCTTCACAATTTGAACAAGAAGATGTCACCTACAATTACAACTAGTGACCACAAGATGATTTCAATTCATATAGTTATGACCCTGGGTACTTAAACCCTCAATATTGTCCATCTAAATCCCGACTTGAGAAGATGATGGAAGATTTTATTCGAACAGAACAAGCGGCGAACGATGAATTTTGATGGCGGCATTCACAGACAGAGACTCAATATCGTTTCCAAAATGAGAACGAGAGCTATGAGTCACCATGCAAATTTTATCTAGAACCAAGCCCCCACTTAGAAGCCCCGCTAGATAATTTTACTAGGGAATGCAAAGAGCGTAGCAAACAATTTACAGAGATGATGGAATGAAATCTAGCTAGAATAGAAACCAAACGACTAGAAGGTGGCTTTAATAACTGGATCACACCTAATAGGGTGGAAACTTACTTTGAGCAAATGAATGAGGAGGGCGTAGATGACATAGAAAGTGAAGAAGGACAATCAATTAAATCACCACTGGAAGAAGAACTTGAGGATTATATAATTGATACTTTGATCGAGGAGAGCATTGCTTCAATCCAAACACCTCCTAACCTCAAGGATCTAGAAGAGCCTACCATAACCCTTACCGAAACTCTAGCTACCAATAACGAAGCCCATTTAGCAATTTGTAATGATAAAATTTCATTCGACATAATAGAGTCTGCTAATCAATCTTTTGGTGAGGATGTCTATGGTGAGTTAAATTATTTATAGCATTTAGAATATAATGATCAAACTATTGATGATTCGTTGAGACTAAGCATGTTAAACCTCAAATCAAGGAAAGCAGCACCCAATTATCTTGCCCCTCCACGAGGAAGATTTAAAAGATATAGTAATGGAGGACCAAAAGGCAAGAAACGAAAGGTGAGGAAATATCTGACCCCTCCACGAGCAAGATTTAAGGAATATAGCGATAGAGGACCACCAAGCAAGAGGCATAAAGTGAGCAAGTATCTTGCTCCCCCACGAGCAAGATTCAAATGCCTCAAATGAAATGTAGGAATAAGGTCAAGCTAAAAGACCTTAAATAAAGCGCTTCTTGGGAGGCAACCCAAGTTTAGTCTTTAGATTTCCCTTTGATTGTATTGCATGCATTTAGTTAATTCAAACTTTGTTTATGGTATTTAGCATTTGTAGGTAAGGAAAGAACTTGCTAGGAAAAAAAAACAAAAGTCATTTTAAGTTTATGCGGTGAAGTGAGTGAGAGAAATCAGACCATTGTGCACCACAAGAAAAGAAACAAATGGCACATGGCCAGGCCGTGTGTTTTCACACAGCCGTGCCCTAACTTCCAGAGTTGCACACGGTCAAGCCGTGTGTTTTCACATGGCTGTGCCTGACTTCCAGAGGTACACACGGTCAGACCGTGTGATTTCACATGGCCGTGTCGTGCCCCCTAGTCCACGTGAAATGCCTACACCTGCACCATTTTCTTTTTCTACTTTTGAGCAGGGTGCAGGTACTTCTGCCTACGATTTTTTGGAATTTCGATCACGCCTCGATGACATATACGCTGAGCAGCATATGCAAGGGCAGCGATGGGATGATCATAGATCCTATACACAGGTAGAGTTTATAGGCTTATGAGAGCACTTCCAGTGGGCTGAGGACTTCTACGATGAGGCCCATATTTACTTTCAGGAGGAGGATGCCCGACGCCAGGAGGAGGCCACCTACCGCAAAGAGATGTGACAACATATGTGTACCCAACAGACATAGTGGGCCTTGGAGGAGGAGCACAGAGCAGCCGCTGCATCCACCAACTCTCAGATCGACCACATGTACATGTGACAGCAGCGGCTTAGCACTAGGTTTTCCCAGGAGCCTAACATGTCGAGACTACCAGACTTCCCGCTTCGACCATAATATTAGAGGTATTGTTTTGTATAAGTCTGGGGGGGACCCAATTTTTTTTTGTTTCTAGTAGTAGTTTCTTTCGTGGTGTTTGCATTATTGTTAGCATTCATTTGTTCATGCATAGGTTGTTGAGTTTCTTTTAGCACTTAGTTTTTGTTATCTATAAAGTTGCCTCAGCAGTATTTTTGTTAAAGTTACTTACATGAGTTGTTCCCATAGGTAGCTTAACTTTATTTATCTTGTGCTATTTTATTTTATTTGTTCTAATCAATGTTCTAGACTTACACTAGTTAGTTTTTATTTTTACACCTACACATGTCGAACACTCTGAAAGGGAGAATCTAGTACATACCTAGTTATGATTCATCTTAGTAGTCTAGTACTTTGGAATCGATAGGTGACTCTAGGTTTAGCATTTTAGTTACTGGAGATGCTCGGATTATGTAAGCCCATTCGAAAAAATTAAAATCCTAGTGAGCCGAAAAAATAAAAGAGAGAAAAGAAAAGAGAAATAAAAGAGAGAGGAAAAAATAAATGAAAAAGAAAACAAAGAGAAAAAAGAGAGAAGATTATGAGGGATAAAAAAACAGGTGTCGTGGGTGGAAATGACTAGGTGCCCCTTTGAGACCGAGTTAGGTTACTGGGAAAACACCTCCCAATTTCTCTCAATACTGAGCACGTCTTTAAGACTTTATGCTAGATCTAGGGAACAACCCTCGCTTTGGGCAGGTAAGTGCCTAAGAGCCGAAAACCTTAGGAAAGCTATGGGGTGATGACTTAACTCACCATGGAACGGGCATCCCCTAAGAATGATTCGCTTAGCATGAGCACGAGGAGCTAACTTAGTGAATTTTTAGAACATATCTATTTTGCTTTGATTACAAATACCACATAATAAATTTAGTTAGCATGCTAATTATGGAACAATATCTTTTTAAAATTTTATGGCACTGAGGTTTGCTTGAGGACAAGCAAAGATTTAAGTCTGGGGGAAGTGATGTGAGCAAAATATATAGGGTTTTAGGAGTAGTTTTCGCTCACATCTTGTTAGAGGCTGGGATTCAATCCCAATTGTATGCACCTATTTTTTTAAGGACAATGACAAATCTTTGCTAATATATTCCATGATAATATTCATGCATGATACTTTAATTAATGTACATCATATATTCCATGATAATATTCATGCATTTAGGGTAATAAAATTGAACTTAAGGACAATGACATTGATTTGATGTTCTAAATAACGAAATCGAATTGGATATGCCTAGGTAAAATGCATGAACTCTTAGTTTAGGGAAAAACAAAATCCACATCTCAAAAAACCTTAAGAAGATGTGTGTGTGTATTGTTATACCTAGACACATGTGAGATGTTAGGATTGTGAGTTAAGTTTAATTGCTTGTATGGTACATCAAAATGAACTAAACCTCATTCAATAATAGGATAAAATCATGAGGAAAGCTAATGTACAAGTTATGTACATCTAGCCCATAAACCATGATTGAAATTAAGATTTTAAAATCATTGTAAAATCATTTTAAAAACCTTGGTGAAGTCTATCTTTTGATAGCAATCACCATTGATGAGATTGACACAAAGTTAGGCAAAACATTGAAGTTTTTCAATGTTTTGAACTTTGTATCATTCTTTCAAATTAATGGGTATTTTAATATAAAACTATTTTTCACCCATTGCATATAATATAAGTAATGTGTTTGTGAAATTTAACATATTTTGAAAAATATAAAATTACTTATGCAATTTCAAATTTCAGTCTAAAATCAATTTTTTGCAAATTACAAAAATCAGTCGATTATCGCCTTAGGCAGTTGACTAATGGTGGTGCAGTCGACTGGTTACTGACCTAGTCGACTGCTGGTGCTGATTTCGGCCGAACAAGATTTGTTTAGTCATTTATCAACACCCCTAGGCTACCCTAACTACTCCTAACCCTAAGATATACTTTGGAAAGCATTGGAAAGGTAAGAATTTCAACGAAACTAAATAGGAGAGTTGTTTAGGGTGAAAATCAAATTTTAAGATGTGTAAAAGTTCAAGGTTAAAATTTTGCCCTTATTTTTTATTGTTTAGAATTCCTATAGGCTTATAAACTCTTCAAGGACATTGTTGGTGCAATGGTCAAGGGGGAGTAAACCTTTAAAGGGAGTGTGTCCAACAAGGGATGATGGATGACATTTTGATAAATGGGGGAGAAGTGAAAACTGCTTTTCATTTAGTGATAGGGATTGTATCACTAGAGAGAATGAAGGCATTTAGGATAATTTTGAACCAAGGGGGAGAATGTAGGATCTCATTGGAGATGAGGCATTGAAAAACCTTAGTAGGATTTGTAATGTATTCCAAAGGGGGAGAAATGAGGGTTTAAGTTAGTAAACCTTTATTATGCTTTGGCATAAGAAGTTCAAGTTTGGATACCTAGCAAGGGAAGTTGAGCTTATGGGTTAGCCTAACTTAAAGGTGTTATCAAACATTAAAAAAGGGAGATTGTTAGTGCAATCATCCCAAGTCATGATTGACCAGACTCGAGTAGTATTTTGATGTTTGACAATGGGTTGACAATGGTTTTGACCATTGTTTGATAATATAGTTTGACCATATGATAAGTGGATTTTGGGATATCCAAGGTCATATGGGGAGATTGTTAGGAGGCAATTGTTAGAGCAATCGACCTAAGGTCAACGGGTCACCTAGCTCGAGTGAGACTCGAGTGGAAGTCCAAGTTTAGAGACTTGGCAAGGAAAGTCCAAGATTGGATTCTTGGCAAAGGAGAAGTCTAAGTATGAATACTTGGCAAGGGAAAGTCCAAGGATGGAACCTTAGCTGTGGAAGCTTCAAAGATGCGACCTCTTAGCAATGGAAGCCCTAGAGGTGCGACCTCTTGGCAATAGAGAAGTTCCAGAGGCATGACCTCTTGGCAAAGGTAGAGTCGTTAGCATGACGAAGCCGACAGAAGCACTTGAAGGCTAGTGCAAGGATGAATAAGTTGTGGAGGACTCGGATGGATTCTAGAGGTGTGAGGCTAATGGAAGTGGTTAGAAGGCTTAGGTATAGGCTAAGGGTACCCAATGGCATGACAGCCGATGGAAGCACCTGAAGGCTAGCGCGAAGGGTGAATAAGTCGTGGAGGACTCAGATGAACCCTGAGGGTGTGAGGCTGATGGATGTGGCTAGAAGACTTAGGTCTAGGCCTAGGGTAAGTATCAAGTATGAGGGGATCATACTTGAGTTAAATCTCATGTTTGAAGTGCTTTAGTCGATTGGAAGATTTGCCCAGTCGACTGGTCCAGTGTTCGTGACTCCCGCTGTGAGACTCAATTTTCAAACTGGGTGGTCTACAGTAGACCGCTATAGGGAGAGCAGTTGACTGGTCCAGCAGGAAGCTGACTCCCACTATGGGGCTTGACATTCAGGTTGGGTGCTGGCACTGTGTGGCTCTAGGAACCGCCATGGTGCTCGACACTGTGTGGCTTAGGAAACAACCATGTGATCAGCAGTCGACTGCCCATTGGTGAGTTAGCAAACAAGCTATGTGCTCTTCTGTCGACTGTTGATTGTCAGTAGTCGACTAGTCGCCGATGCTCAGGAAATCTAAAGGGGGATCGGGCGATGTGAGAAATAGTATCTTCGACACCACAGTTAATTGCTATGGTAGATCAGTTGACTGATGGCCCTATAGCACCCCACAAAAAGTTTGGTAGTCGACTGGGTAATCGACTAGTGGTATTACTGTCGACTGCTCAGGTGTCCATTGGCTAGAATGCTAATGTGGATTAGTCCGTTGTAAGACAATGGATAGATAAGAAGTTGACTGACCATTGGTGAGTCAGCAAACGAGCTATATGCTCTTCAATCGACTATTGATTGCTAGTAGTCTACTGTCTGTTGGTGCTCAGGAATCCTGAAAGGTGATCGAGTGATATGAGAAACAATAGCTTTGACACTGCAGTTGACTACTATGATAGATCAGTCGACTAATGCCACTATAGCAGCCCATAAAACGCTTGATAGTCGACTAGGTAGTTGACTAGAGGTGTGGCAGTTGACTGCTAGTAAGGACAGTTGATTGCTCAGGTGTTCGTTGGCTAGAATGTCAACGTGGATTAGTTCGTTGTGAGACAATGAATAGACAAACAGTCGACTAGGGCTTTTGAGCAATCGACTATCAGGCAAAAATCCAACCCGATGCAAGTTATAAAAGGAGCTCAACATGGAGAATTTCAACAGTGTTTTCTTGGGGAAGTTGAAGGAGAATTGCTACTGCATTCCAGACCTTCAAGACATTCCAAAAGCAAACAATAAGCAATCAAGAAAAAGCATTCTCGTGTAAAGCATTTCTTGTTTCATATTTCATTCTTACACTTATATTTATTTGTATTGTCAGTGTATATGCTCTAGGTGATTGTAAGAAGGTTTTCTCTACCTTGGTATTCATCCAAAGGAGAAGATAGTGGAATCTTGAAAATGGAGTGATCCGCCTTAAAGATTATTGTGGAGTAGAAGTTGTATCTCTGAACCACGTTAAACCTTGTGTTGTGAGTTTTTGTCTTTATTTTTAGTTCATGCTTTATTATTTTCGCTGCACATAACAAATTTTGTAGATGAACACGAATGAAATCGAAGCAACACTATTCACCACCCCCTCTAGCGCACATCAACGGTCCCAACACATATGACTAGTGGATGATTGGATATCCAAGGTCATATGGGGGAGATTGTTAGAGAAATCGACCTCAGGTCAAAGGTTGACCAAGCTCGAGTGAGACTCAAGTGGAAGTCTAAGCTTGGAGTCTTGGCAAGGGAAGTCCAAGATTGAAGTCTTGGCAAGGGAAAGTCTAAGAATGGATTCTTTGCAATGGAGAAGTCCAAGTATGGATACTTGGTAAGGAAATGTCCAAAGGTGAAGTCTTGGCAAGGGAAAGTCCAAGTATGAATACTTTGCAAAGAAAAAGTTCAAGGGTGTATTCATGGTCGTGTAAGTCCAAGTGTGTAGTCTTGGCGGCGAAAGTACAAATATAGATATTTGACAAAGGAAAAGTTTAAGAGTCTGACAAAGGAAAAGTTTAAGAGTCTAGTCTTGGCTACGTAAGTTCAAGTGTATAATCTTGGCGATGAAATTCTAAGCATTGAGGTATGGCAATGAAGAAATTTTGGAGGTGCAACCTCTTGACAAAGTAGATCCCATGGCATGACATAGCTGATGGAAGCACCTGAAGGCTAACGTGAAGGATGAACGAGTCATGGAGGACTTCGATGGACCTCGAGAGCGTAAGGATAATGGAGTTGGCTAGAAGGCTTAAGTATAAGATAAGGGTGAGTATCAAGTATGTGTTGGTGCAATCGACCCAGGTCACGATTGACCGGACTCGAGTTTGACTCGAGCGATGTTTTGATGTTCGACAAAAACATATGACAATGTGATTGTCATGAGAAAGTCCAAGTCTTGAGAACTTGGCGTGAGAAGTCCAAGCATGGGTCTTGGCAATGGAAAGTCCAAGTGAGACACTTGATATTTGGGAAAGTCCAAGTCTTGTGGTCTTGGCATGGAAAGTCCAACATGGGTTGGCAAGGGAAAGTCTAAGCTTGAGTCTTGACATTTGAGAAGTCTAAGGGGTTTAATATTGGCGGCGTAAAGTCCAAGGGTGGAGTCTTGGTAGCATAAGTCCAATGGTTGGTGGCGTAAAGTCCAAGCGTGGTCTTGACAGCGTATGTCTAATGTGCCTTGGCGGTATAGACCAACTTAGCATGACAATAGCTGACAGAAGCACCTAAAGGCTAGCGTATGGATGAACAAGTCATGGATGACTTGGAGGGATCTGATAGGCGCGAGGCTGACGGAGGTGGCTAGAAGGCTTAGGTCTAGGCTAAGGGTGGTCTAGCAAGTATGAGGACACCATACTTGGGTTAAAACCTCATGGATGAGGTTGGCAGTTGACTGGCATTATGGCCGGTTCGACTGCCGTGAGTTGACTAGAGCTCGACTGCCGATTAAGGGTTGAAAATGCTCTGGCAGTCGATTGCTCATTGGAGCAGTCGACTGCTGGTTTAGTCGCGAGCACAGAATGCTCCGCAGCCGACTGGGCAGTCAGCTACGGGTACTGGCAGTCGACTGCCAATGTTGGCAGTCGACTAGTGAGAGTCCCATTGGAACTTTTCCAACGTGGATTGAGCCGTTGTCTCACAGCTACAGTGTTGACAGTCGACTGGGGCCTTATGGCAGTCGACTGCCAAGTAGAAATCCAGCCCGATGCAGGATATAAAGGCAGCTCGGATGGAGGGTTTTTGCAGTGATTTTTCTTGGGCGAATTGAAGGGGATAGTTGGTGCTTTCCAGTCCTTCAAGGCTAGTCCAAGACAATCAAAGATCAAGCAATCAAAGTGCTCTTGTAAAGTGATTTTTCTTTACTTGCATCATATTTCATACTTGTATTATCTTGTATCTTTTGTATTACTTAGTGTAATCATTGTACGAGGTTTCTCCACCTCTGTATTATTCCGAGAAGGAGTTATTTGTGATTAGTGGTTGCGTGTGCATCACTAGAGCTCTTTAGAGCTCGATCTGTGGAGTAGGAACCATTCGGTTCCGAACCATATTATATTCTTGTGTTTGTGTTTGTCTTGTTTCTTGTTATTGCTATTATCTATATTCCGCTGTGCATAACGAGTTTTGTAGAGATGAGCGCGAACGAATTCCATCAACGCACGAGCATGATGCTATTCACCCCCCTCTAGCGTTCCAAGGATCCTCAACAAGTGGTATCAGAGCGAGGCCGCTCTTCAAGTTTAACAACAAAGGGAGCACGCTAGAGGAAGAAGATGGATTTCCAAGAAAGATTGGGTGACGACGTTAACATTCCACCGTCCTTCGACCGCGAAGATTTCACGTATTGGAAAGGTAGAATGATGCACTTTTTAATGTGTGACTTTGACAATTGGATTAGTGTCTTAGTAGGCTTTGACACTCCAAAAGACGACGAAGGAAGAAAAATCAAGAAGAAGAATTGGAGCCAAGACCAACTATGATATTACAATATCAATAATAAGGTAATGGGTATTTTGCTTAATGTAATCCCTAATGACATTTTGATCAAGATAGGGGATTGTAAAGATGCCAAGGAGCTATGGAGCAAATTGGTGAAACATTATGAAAACCCATCACCGGTCCAAGAAGAAGAGTGTTAATCAGCTCAAGAGGAGGAGACCGAAGATGAAGAGAGTTCATCATCCTCACTAGCAAGTGATGAGTCAGAAGTTGAAGAGGAGTCAACTTCCGGATCGGTGGAAGAGGAGGTGGAAGAAGTTGAAGAAACCTCCACCTCTAGGATTGAGGGGGAGGAAAGAATTTCCACTCCGGAGCAACAAGAAGAAGCTTCCACATCCGGTCAAGATGAAGAAGCTCCAACTCCGGCACCTACCACCACCATAGGTAACTCAAGCATGTAAATTGTAAATAAAAATCATATAATATGCTTTGAGTGTAGGGAATCCGGACACTACAAGAGTAAGTGTTCGAAAAGAGTAAGGAAAGCTCCACCTGTTAGTAATATATGAGAGATATCCTAAGGCAATCGCTTATGTTTGAACCATTTATATGATAAATGAAGATTCACTATTTGAGTATACATGTTTTCATGTATTTGATTAGATCTTAAATTCATTTACTAAATGTCCACGATACAATTCACAACATGAGAGAATTTGTGATTGGATCACAACTAGTGAGTATCTCTACATGTGAAATTGTGATGTATCGGAATTATCCCTAGTCGATGAATTGATGGATTTGGACACTATCAATTTTGTCGAGACTAGCACGAGGTATACTCCTTGGTGTATCCAAGCAGCTGATTCTCACTGGCCGGAGACATTGTGATGTCCGGAGTTAATCGTGGATGCTAGTTATGGTAACTAGTTCATTGGAGTGACCAACCGTAAGACTTTATATGGTTCTTTGCATATATAGATATATCAATGAAGTTCTTACTGTAGCTTAAGTGCGATGTTCCTTTGACTTGCGGTATTCAAGTCATCTTGATCATGAAGACTTATGCTTTGACATCTTAAGCAAGCATCTCTGATACATCTTGATCATCAGATTGTTACTAAAGTCTTTGGCCAAAGCATTACATGTTTAGAGTAAGGTACTCTTGGATACATGTGCAGTAACTAGAATCCGTAGGATGAGGAAATAATACTTGGGCTAAGTGTGATGTAGTCAACCTAGTGGGGACTGACACTATAGACCATGTCTTGAACCAAGTGGGTATAAGATGAGTGAAAGGAATGGGGCACGATTCATTGTAGCTACTGAAGGGTTTCAGAAATAGTTCTAGATCAACCGTTGATCTTTTCGGTTAATTAGGGATCATGATGTACTACTAGGTTCCACTCATGATCGTTCTATAATTAATGGTTAATTATAGACGACCAATATAAACCGAGAACCTATTTGGTCACACGCACAATGAGCGTAATCCGAAGGATTTAAAATGATCTTGAGAATGAGATTCTCAGATCGAGAGAAACTAGGTTTGGTTGGACCAAACAAGGAGAGAGCATGAAATCGTTTCAGTCGCAATGGAAGTGTGGATGGGTCGTGTCTTACGAAGACATAATGGATGAATCAAATTGGTTTGGTTCTAATCCAATGGTGAAGAATAAACCAAAAGAGTTTGGTTTGTTTTAAACGAATGAACCAAAATTAGTTCGGTTTATTTTAACTTAAAATAGACCAAATCGGTTTGGTTTATTTTAACTTAAATTAATGGAGCGGGTTAACGGGATTTTGGTTATGAACCAATAACCATTAGGAGAATTTGTTCTCTATAAAATAGGGCTTAAGGGTTTTGAGAAAGCCCTAACCCTAATCTTGTCGCCCCCTCTCCCTCTTCTCCTTGTGTAGCCGGCGCCCAACCCCTTGCCGTCGCCCAGCTCTTGTGCCGCCGTCCAATACTTCGTTCGGTGCAACGTATTGCTCCTCAGTCCTCCAGCGACCTCGGTGATCTTCCTTGGCTCCGGAGACAAGGTGAGCATCTAGCTTTCTTTATTTGACCGGCGCAAGTTCTCCACCAAAGCTGTCCAGTTTTCTGGACAGCTTGTTTCCTTCTTGTCGGAGCGTCGTTTGGATGATGTTTGGAGCTCCGACAGTGGCTACCTTGTCGGGGATTTGATCTCCGGTAATTCTCATAAGTGGAGGACGAAGGATTAGTCAAACGGTTGACGAATACCTCTCTGGAGAAGCGAGTTTTGGGGACTCAGTTTTGAATCCGAATTTTGATTCGGATTGTGATCTTCTCTCGATCACATCGTCTTCGACACGAGGCTAGTGACTCGTACGAAGATGAGGCTCATGACTTTGTGAAGTCATCCCGAAGATACTCGGCGTGGATACGGATAGAGGCGATTCTAGCAAGGGTCACTTCGGTTGATGCATTTCCCGCTACACGTGATACGTCAGGTATACGTAGAATAATTTCCTTTTATTGCAAAATTTGAAACTATGGTTATATCTACACATGTTGTACTATGCATGCGTGTGGTGTGTGTGATGTAATAAATTAGATTTATTACTTTTTATTTATTCCGTTGTGCACATGTTTACGAAACATGTTTGAACACACACTCGCAGCAGTGCCGAAAACCCAACACCACCGGCACCCAAAAGTCAAGAAAAATTAAAGGAAGCCGATTCCCCAACCATCAAAAGCAAGGAGCACATTATATGCTTCAAATGTAGTCAAAGAGGGCACTATAGGAGTCAATGCCCTAAGGGGAGCAAGAAGACTCAAGAAGAAGCTACACATGTAGGGGGAGCCTCTAAGGTATGTTGGTGCAGTAGGCACCTAAGTCGAACCTAAGTTTTGATTATAGCAAACGATACAAAGTTAAGCTCATGTTATCTCACAAGCTGAATCGAGTGTGCAGAAAATTGCTATAGCTGGAGCTGAAGGCTAGCGACACCCGGAGGAAGCCGCGGTGGTCGGGCGACACTCGAGTGACTTCGGAGGGAGCCGAAGGAATCGAGTGGAAGACCAGAAGCAAAAGCGACACAGTAAGTATCGAGGTAAGCTCATGTGTGTGCGAGTGTAAGTGAGGTCGTATCCTCTTTACGGGGATAGACTTAAGCGTAGATCCGACCCAAGACATCTCATAGGTGGTCTTGGTCGAGATCGGACAATCGGAGGCCATAAAAATAATGTTATTGTTCAGCTAACTTGTCATTTTAGCTAGCATCAGTCGACTGCCAGCTTGGAGGACTCGACTGCCGTCCATCAGTCGACTGCCTGCGGTCAACATTCGACTGATGCTGCCATCAGTCGACTGATGGTCAATGATCAGCTTCGAGGAGTCAAGGTTTATCACCTCATTTCAATGGGAGTGGTGCTCAAATGTGACTGGCTAGGGTTCCTCTCGAAAAGGGACTCAAAGGCTATAAAAGGAGGGCCTATCCTAGGGTTTCTTCAACAATTCTAAGCTTCCAAAAGCCTCCGCCAAGCTACAACTTTCCGACAAACGAAGTGCTTCTTCTCCGACGTCTAGGTTTTAATTGTTTTCATTTTATTATGTCGGTTAAAGTTTTTATTTTAGTTCATTACTTTCAATTCTCAGAGCTTTTATCGTAACGAGGAGAGGGGGAGTGTCCCTCTACCTTAAGCTTTGTGCTTCATTTGTATCGATTAACTCCTACCTCTAACGAGGAGGAGTTCTTTAGTGTTTTTGCCCTCCGTACGTGGTCAAGGACC
Organism: Wurfbainia villosa; assembly: GCA_025175895.1. Taxonomy (NCBI): domain Eukaryota; kingdom Viridiplantae; phylum Streptophyta; class Magnoliopsida; order Zingiberales; family Zingiberaceae; genus Wurfbainia; species Wurfbainia villosa. The sequence goes on along the minus strand of CM046004.1, from coordinate 16,879,477 downwards.
ACTAGAGCCTTGGAGTAGTAGCCAAAGGCTACGAACCAAGTAAAATTCCCTTGTCTCTTTTACTTTACATTTACATTTCCGCTGCGTATAAGTGTTTTGAAACAATTTCGAAAAGAAAAGGAAAAAAAAAGGTTTATCACTATTCACCCCCCCTCTAGCGATCCGCTTCGATCCAACAATTGGTATCAGAGCCGGGGGTTGCTAAGATTTGGTGAAACCACCGATCTACCGTTTTACAGATTTTTTTCTTTTTTAATTCTGTTTATTTCAGATTTATTTCATTTGGTTAGTTCTTCTCCCGCACTACTAATCCAAGACGCGAGTATTGGTACATTTTCATGTGTTTTTGTCGTTGCTAGGTTTTTCATCTTCATCTCCTTGTCTCTTTTGTTTTAATGGCCCATCTCGAGGGTTTTAGTACCGTCCGACCTCTGTTTTACAATGAAGATGACTTCCGTTATTGGAAGGGTCGGATGGAATGCTTTCTCAAAACCCAAATCGAGATGTGGATCATAATCCAAACGGGATTCACACTTCCGACTAACGAAGGTGGTGAATCCTTGGATTATGACCAATGGACCATTGCGACAAAATGACAAGTTGAAGCCGACGCCAAGGCAACTCAAATCCTCCAATGCGGTTTGTCCAAGGAGGAACTAAATCACGTCGACCCCTTCATCAACGCAAAGGACCTTTGGACAAAGCTAGTGGAGCTACACGAAGGGACCGATGAAGACAAGGTATGTAAGCGATATCTTTTATTTAATAAACTATATAATCTAAAAATGCAGGAACATGAGTCCGCGATGCAACTTCACGCCCGCGTTCAAGACATAGTCAACAATCTACACGCAATCGGGCAAAAGGTCGATCCCTCAAGGTAAGTCGATCCCTCATTAGTACACTTTATAGTGAAATTAAGTTTTTAACTAAAAAATTAGCTAAGTCCGAGTCCAAGGTCGAGACCTTGGTTGAGGAAGTTAAACTCCTCAAACACAAGGTCTCCCTAACCTCTTCGACTAGTCGAGTTCAAGAGGAGGACTCAACTCGGGTTGAAAAACTCAAAGTTGAGAACTCACTCTTAAAGAGTCAAGTCGAAGATCTTAGGAACACGTTGGAAAGGTTTACTTTGGGATCCAAAGGACTTGACCTCCTACTTGGATCGCAAAGAGCCGTGTACAACAAGGCCGGACTAGGGTTTAGTTCAAATACGACCAACAAGTCGTATATGTCGATTGTAAGTCGACATAAAAAACGTGTCCAAGCATGGGTCCCTAAGACCACCTTGATTTCAAAATTAGGATCGAACCAGTACTGGGTTCCCAAGGACCAAATCCACTATGTGGAGAGACCAAATCGATTCAACGGTCTAGGGGGAGCTAGTACGAAACTTGTTTGTGTTTTAACTTAGAAATTGCATGCTTAGGTTTTATTTAGTTTGATTTTTCTTTTTAGAATGGTTAGATAGGACTATAACTCGTCAATACTTGATAACATAGTACCAGGATGCGGCGAGATGATAGTACGCTAGGAAAGCGGAGTCTTGTGTATTCGGGCTAGATAAGGCATATCTAGTTCGGTGCACTTGACCGAGCGGAACTAGATGAAGCTACCTCGCTGTATCCTAGACTAGTTAGACCAGGAAGTGGTCTTAGGTAAGTCAAGTCTCTATTTTCTTGAAAATGTCTTTGTCTAAGGAAGTGGTCATTGTTCCGATTAAAGAAGGCCTCTATGCCTCGCCACGACCTGGAAGCCATGATCTTGAAAAGGTGACTTGATGAGCCTAAGGTCAAATTCGAATCTAACGCAAGGTTGACAAGTGTTCAAGTCATTAAATTTAAATCAAGTAAAATTGGAAGTCATCTCACAAGAACATATAGGGTTAACATGTTTGATTATGTAGACATGGGTGAGAGGATTTAGGTTAATAATCTTCAACCAATCTTTAATAAATCCAATATCCGATCCAACTACCTTGCGTGTAGGATCAATGGATGTTGGACAGTGGTTTCTCCCGACACATCACCGGGGATCAACTCAAGTTTTTGAAGCTTCGATTCAAACGACAAGGATCGGTAGCCTTCGAAAATAACGGCAAACTCAAAATCATCGGATCAGGTGATATTGAGCTCAACTCAAATTTTGTTATTCAAAATGTTTTATTAGTAGAAAATTTTCAATATAATTTACTTAGTGTAAGCCAATTGTGTGATAATAACTATAAGGTCATATTTCTAGAAAATGAATGCGTAATTAATACAAATGTAACTTCTAAAACAATTCTTAAGAGAACTAGAAATAGCAATATTTACACTATTAACTTAACTAACTCCTCGACTAAGTGTCTTATGACATGGCAAGAAGAATCATGGTTGTGGCATCGATGACTCGGTCACTCACACCCAAGACTCATCCACAAGATGAGTCAGAGTGACTTAGTCAGAGGGTTGCCTAACCTCAATAACTTGGATAATAAAATATGTAATGCTTGTCAACAAGGTAAATAATCTAGGACACAACATCAACTAACTAATCAAGAATGAACCAAAAGTGTGCTTGAGCTCCTACACATGGATCTATTTGATTCACACGGAGCTAAGTCACTTAATGGAAGTAAATTCTGCTTAGTCATAATTGATGACTATTATAGATATACTTGGGTTAGGTTCATCAAACACAAAAGTGATACCCTAGATCAATTAATCAATCTATTTAAATTAATAGAAAATCAACAAAGCATTAAAATCAAAAGACTTAAGACTGATCATGGTGGTGAATTCGAGAACCATAGGTTTACAGAATTCTGTAACCTAAATGGATACCACCATGAGTTATCTTGCCCTAGAACTCCACAACAAAATGGCCTAGTAGAACGCAAAAATAGAACCCTACAAGAAGCCGCTAGGACAATGTTAAACGAGTATAACCTACCCGATAGGTTTTGGACGGAAGCCGTGAGTACAACATGCTATGTCCAAAATAGGATCCTTATGGTAAAGAGGCACCTTAAGACCTCATATGAGATTTATCACGATAAAATACCTAACATCAAGTACTTTAGGGTATTTGGGTGTAAGGTACATATCCTAAACACTAAGGATTACCTAGGGAAATTTACAACCAAAACCACGACCGGAATCTTTCTAGGATACTCGACTACAAGTAGAGCTTATAGAGTACATAACCATGACACCCTTAGAGTCGAGGAGACTATCAATGTAGTGTTTGATGAAGGATACGAACCTACAAAACCCCCGACAACCCCAATTAGCGAGCCGATTCATACTAGACCTAACTCTGATCCAGAGATCAGGTCTAGTGTTAATCCTAATCTAAGTCAATCAAGTAACTCTATCGACCAAGTGATAGATGACTCTAATCAAACTAGAACTCAAATGAGTCATCCTGGTGATCAAATTGTAGATTCAAACCCAAATCCAACTAGGACTCAAACGAATCATCCTATCGACCAAGTGATAGGTGATCCAAGTCTAGGAGTTCGAATTAGAGCCTCATATAGAAACCTTAGTCAAATCTCCTTGATTTCTAAAATTGAACCCAAAACTATTGACCAAGCTCTTTTTGATCCCGATTGGATTATTGCAATGCAAGAAGAGCTGGCTCAATTCACTAGGAACGAAGTATGAGAATTAGTACCACCACCTAAAGATAAAACAATCGTTGGAACAAGGTGGGTGTTTAGAAATAAACTTGATGATAAAGGTGAAGTAGTTAGAAATAAAGCTAGACTAGTCGCTAAAGGGTTTAGTCAAGTTGAAGGTTTAGATTACGACGAGACCTATGCCTCAGTAGCTAGATTAGAGTCCATTCGAATACTATTAGTGTATGTTGCACATCGAGGATTTAAATTGTTTCAAATGGATGTGAAATCAACATTCTTAAATGGATACATTAAGGAAAAGGTTTATGTTAGTTAACCTCCCAGTTTCGAAAGTGTAGATAAACCCGACCATGTCCTTAGGTTAAAGAAAGCCCTCTATGGACTTAAACACACTCCTCGAGCTTGGTACGAGAGACTTTCAATTTATCTTAAGTCTAAAGGATTTAACCAAGGTGTAGTTGACCCAACCCTTTTTGTAAAAACCTTAGGTAAAGACATATTCATAGCCCAAATTTATGTAGATGATATTATTTTCGGAACCACCAACTCAATCCTACTAAATGAGTTCATTTCACTTATGGAAAGTGAATTTGAAATGAATTTAGTAGGTGAGTTAAGTTTCTTCTTAGGTCTACAAATTAAACAAACAAAAGATGGAATATACCTACATCAACGCAAATATACTAGGGAATTAATTTAATACTTTGGAATGCAAGACGCTAAAATTATTAATACCCCAATGACAACTAATGTGAATATAGAAGAAGATGTAATCGGAAACTCAATTGATTTAAAATACTATAGGAGCATAATAGGGAGTCTCGTTTACTTAACTGCAAGCCGACCTGATATCTTATTTGCAGTAAGTATGTGCGCAAGGTTCCAAACCTGTGCCAAGGAGTCTCACCTAACCCTAGTCAAGCGTATCCTTATATATCTAAAGGGTACACTTAATGTCGGTATTTGGTACCCTAGATCTACTGAGTTTGAACTAACTGGCTACTCCGATTCAGACTATGCCGGTAGTAAGCTCGATAGAAAGAGTACGAGTGGTTGTTGTCAACTTCTCGGCTCGAGTCTAGTAAGTTGGTGCAGTATGAAGCAACACTGTGTTGCCTTATCTACCACCGAAGTCAAATACATCGCAATGGGTGAGTGTGTCACTCAGCTTCTTTGGATGAAGCACACTCTCCGCGACTTTAAGTTACACTTTACAAATACTAAACTTCACGTAGATAACATTAGTTCAATTAATCTTACTAAGAATCCGATATGTCACTCTAGGACCAAACATATAGACGTCAAATACCATTTCATTCGAGAACATGTGGCCAACGGAGCCATACAACTCGAATACATCAAATCGAAGTCTAACTTGGCAGACCTATTTACTAAACCCCTACCCGAAGCTGAATTTAGTCTATTAAGACGAAAATTGGGCATGTGCGTAGTAGAATAGGACTTTGCAAATTCTATTACTACTATTTCTTACTTTTCATTTTTCATGGAACTAGTATAGGACATACCTTAGATATCATGCACCTATAGATTTAAGGAGCCAATACATCTCACAACACATAGGACTAATGTTTTTGTGTACTTAGCCACGTAGATGGGCGTGAGATGTTAGGATCTTACTCCTGGTTCCAGATGTAGAGCTAGTGCATCGCCATGAACCACGGAGTATAATCATACATACTAACCGACTCTGACCAGGACTGGTTGATCTTTCATATCAATCAAGCCAAATATGAGTCGAACATTTTATAGATGAGCTTATTTTCAGTATATTATTTTCAAAATAATGTGGAACATGCTTGGACTTCAAAATACTTTTTTTTTTTGGTTTCCACACACCCTTACACTTTTAGATATATGGAAAAAGGGGGAGAAAAGGGCCAAAGTTAAGGGTCAAACTTTTTTTAATTTTTGATAACTTAACTTCATATTTATTTACATAACCAAAAGTTAACTTTAAGTTTAAGTTCATGACCAAACGTTAACTTTAAGTTTAAGTTTTGAAAACTTACAACTTTAAGTTTAAGTTTTGAAAACTTACTTAACTTTTTAACAAAAAGAAGTAAAGGCTAAGTTAAGAGAATTCTTAACTTAAAAACTTATTCTTAACAAAAACGTCAATGTTTTACTTAAGGGGGAGAAAGGGCCAAGTTAAGAAGACCTCTTAACTTAAACGTTTTACTAAGGCCAACTTTAAGTAATGTTAATTACTTAAACCAACCCTCAAGGGGGAGGATTAAGGTCTTTCTTCAAGACTCACCCTCGGTCAAGGGGGAGGTTTCCTCAAGGGGGAGTACTTGAAGAAAATCCTTACTACTCCAACTTAATCTTCATTTTTGTTTCTCATGCACATTATTATTCTTCATGCTTGCTATTTACTTAACTTTGTATGTGGGTTTGCCATAAATCAAAAAGGGGGAGATTGTTGGTGCAGTAGGCACCTAAGTCGAACCTAAGTTTTGATTATAGCAAACGATACAAAGTTAAGCTCATGTTATCTCATGAGCTAAATCGAGTGTGCAGAAAATTGCTATAGTTGGAGCTGAAGGCTAGCGAAACTCGGAGGAAGTCGTGGTGGTCGGGCGATACTCGAGTGACTTCGGAGGGAGCCGAAAGAATCGAGTGGAAGGCCGGAAGCAAAAGTGACACAGTAAGTATCGAGGTAAGCTCGTGTGTGTGCGAGTGTAAGTGAGGTCGTATCCTCTTTACGGGGATAGACTTAAGCGTAGATCCGACCCAAGACATCTCATAGGTGGTCTAGGTCGAGATTGGACGGTCGGAGGTCATCAAAATAATATTATTGTTTAGCTAACTTGTCATTTCAGTTAGCATCCGATCGCCAACTTGAGGACTCATTGTCGCCATCACGATCGTTATGGTCGACATTTGGTCGATCGCCATCGATCGATGATGGCCATTAGTCGACTGATGGTCAATGATCAGCTTCGAGGAGTCAAGGCTTATCACCTCATTTCAAGAGGAGTGGTGCTCAAATGTGATTGGCTAGGGTTCCTCTCGAAAAGGGGTTCAAAGGCTATAAAAGGAGGGCCTATCCTAGGGTTTCTTCATCAATTCTAAGCTTCCAAAAGTCTCCGCCAAGCTACAACTTTCTGACAACGAAGTGCTTCTTCTCCGACATCTAGGTTTTAATTTTTTTCATTTTATTACGTCGGTTAAAGTTTTTATTTCAGTTCATTACTTTCAATTCTCGGAGCTTTTATCGTAACGAGGAGAGGGGGAGTGTCCCTCTACCTCAAGCTTTGTGCTTCATTTGTATCGATTAACTCCTACCTCTAATGAGGAGGAGTTCTTTAGTGTTTTTGCCCTCTGTACATGGTCAAGGACCACTAGGGCCTTGGAGTAGTAGCCCAAAGGCTACAAACCAAGTAAAATTCCCTTGTCTCTTTTACTTTACATTTACATTTCTGCTGCGTATAAGTGTTTTGAAATGATTTCGAAAAGAAAAGGAAAAAAAAAGGTTTATCGCTATTCACCCCCCCTCTAGCAATCCGCTTCGATCCAACAAGGTAAACCCTAATGTAAAATTCAATAACACTTCTACTTCAATTTATAGGCAAAAGCATGCTAGGAATTTCAATTCTCTTGCAATTTATCATGAAAAGCATGCTAGGAACAATAAATATTTTTACCTAGGAGCTAAGAATATTTATTTTAATAATAAGGAGAAATTTGGGACTAATGTCCCTAAAATAAATTTATCTAAAGACAAATTTAGGTCAAATAATTCTAGGCCAATTTTACCTAGGGAGACAATTAGAAAGGTACAAGAGCACCTAGGTTTTAACCCTAAATGGACTAGGCATATGCTTAGGAAGAACCATGCCCAAGGATTAAATCAAAATTCAAAATTGGGCAATTAGAGGTGGAAAAATCAAGCCTTTAGGTCAAGTCTTGAAAAACTTGAAAAGACCCTTAGGTTTATGCAAAATCAAGTTAAGGGGTCAAATGGTCAAAGTCAAGGGTCTAGATCTCAAAGTCAACACCTAGGGCCTAAGAGACAAAAGTCAACCAAGGGCAAGAAAGGTTTGAGTCACATACCTAAGTCTAAGGTGGCTTATATCTATGTTGGATATCAGCCCATTCGGAGATGGACCTACGATCTCCCAAAGTGATTTTAAGGTTTTTGAAATTCGAAAAATAAATGGGATTTATGAATGTATATTGATGCATTTTAAATCATCTTTCTCATATATGCTTGTTTTGTATTTCTAGGTTAATCGATTGATCATGACGTCTTTGAATTTGTGCACTATTTTGGATTCAAATAAATTGACTTGGCCTAACTTCTTGGACTGCTTAGAAACTTGAGAATTGTTCTCAAGGAAGAAAAGCTCACGTATGTTCTTGAAGAGCCTCTTCTCAACCGTCCTAGGGACGATGCAACTCCAGACCAATTGTTGGCCTATCAGAAATATGTGGTAGATTCTGAACTGGCGAGTTGCATCATGCTAGCTGCGATGGTACCCGAGCTGCAAAAGCAGCATGAGCATATGGATGCTAATACCATAGTCTTCCATCTTCATGAGTTGTTTGATGAGCAAGCGAGATCCGAAAGGTTCGAAGTCTCTAGGCTCCTCTTCACCTCTAAGATGCAAGAAGGTTCGTCTGTAGTGCAGTTTGTGCTAAAGATGAATGGGTATATCGAGTGGCTGGCCACCCTCGGGTTTGTGATGGATCATGAATTAAGTATTGACTTAATTCTACATTGTTTGCTCAAGAGTTTCTCACAATTTGTGATGAACTATCGAATGAACAAATTAGAATCCACTATTCCTGAGCTCCTCAATATGCTGAAGACTATTGAACCTTCTGTGAAGCATGAGGAGAAGGAGGTTCTGTTAGTAGATTCCTCGAAGAAAGGTTCTAAGAGGAAGGCAAAGGAATAGAAGAAAGGGAAGAATAAGAAGACTAAGAAGGCAGAACCAGCAAAAAAGGGCACTTTCCATCATTATGGCAAGGAAGGCCACTGGTAAAGAAACTGCAAGATTTATCTTGAGTCCGTGAAGAAGAAGAAGGCATCCGATGCCCTATCCTCTTCAGGTATCTTCGTTATTGATTGTCATTCTATTTCCTTAAACACTTGGGTATTGGATACTGGGTGTGGCTCACATATATGTAATGACATACAGGGGCTAAGGAATAGAAGAAGACTCATCAGAGGGGAGTCAAATTTATGAGTTAGTAATGGAGCAAAGGTTGCTGTGATTGCCATCGGAACTTATTTGCTGAAGCTCCCCTAGTGGACTAGTCTTAGAACTGGACAATTGTTATTGTGTTCCTTCTCTAATAAAGAACATTGTTTCTATTTCCTGCTTAAATAGAAATGGTTACCATTTGACGTTTAGTAACAATTATTGTTATATAACTTTGAATGGCATACTTTATGGGATTGGAACCTTGAGCAATGGTATTTATACGTTGGACGTATCCAGTGACATTTTCAATATCGAAGCGAGCAACAAGCGTGCTCGAAAGGATAATCAATTAGACTCCTACATGTGACATTGTCGTCTTGGTCATGCAAGAAAGAAACACATGTCCGAATTACACCGATGTGAAATTCTGGAATCGTTTGAATTGGATTCATATGATACATGTGAATCATGCTTAAAAGGCAAGATGATTAAGTTACCTTTTACAGAAAAAGGTGAATGAGTGCGAGAGTTGCTAGGTCTAATACATACTGATGTATGTGGACCTATGTCAACTCAAGCTTTGGGAGACTATAGCTACTTCATTACCTTCACCGATGATTACTCACGGTTTGGGTATGTGTTCTTGATGAAATACAAGTCTGAAGCCTTTGAAAGGTTCAAAGAATTCAGAAATGAAGTAGAGAAAATACATGACAAGAGTATTAAAGTACTTCGATCGGATCGAGGTGGTGAATACTTGAGTCAAGAGTTTCTAGATTATATAAGAGATAATGATATATTGTCTCAATGGACTCAGCCATATACACCACAGCATAATGGTGTATCTGAGAGGCATAACCGGACCTTGTTGGACATGGTCAGGTCAATGATGAATCATGAGAATCTTCCCAAGTCCTTTTGGGCCTATGCACTTCAGACAGCTATTTACTTGTTAAACATAATACTAACCAAGGTAGTCTCTACTACTCCATATGAGATATGGAATAGTAAAAAATCTCATGTATCTTACTTGAAGATATGGGGTTGTCCTGCTTATGTGAAGTGGACTATATCAGACAAATTGGATGCTAAGTCTGATAAATATCTATTTATTGGATACCCTAAGGAAACAAGGGGTTACCAATTCTATCATCCTGTGGAACAAAAGGTGTTTGTTTCAAGGCATGTTGTGTTTTTAGAGAAAGAGTTTCTCTTGCAAGAAAATAGTGGGAGTGTCGTCGAGCTTGAGGAGGCTCGAGAGACTCAAATAGATATTGATTAGATACCTGGTGAAGCACAACAACCAATAACTCATAGTGATGAGCAATCGACTGGACCTATTGAGACACCACATCTTAGTAGATCTGGTAGAACACGCAATATTCCTGAGAGATATGGATTTCTCGTAAGTGAATCGAACGACGTGTTACTCATTGATGATGAGGAGCCTACCAGTTATGAAGAAGTTCTGACAAGTTCATAAAGGGATAAGTGGCTTGAAGCCATGAAGTCGGAAATGGATTCCATGTATGAAAACCAAGTTTGGAACTTGGTTGACCCACCTGAAGGCATAAAGCCTATAGGGTGCAAGTGGGTTTTCATGAAGAAAACCGACATGGATGGTAATGTAATTACCTATAAGGCTAGATTGGTGGCGAAAGGATATCGTCAAAAGAAAGGTGTTGATTACGACGAAACCTATTCTCTTGTTGCTATGCTTAAATCCATTCGGATGCTCCTGGCCATAGCGGCTCATTATGATTATGAGATATGATAGATGAATGTGAAAATAACTTTCCTTAATGGAAATCTGCTTGAGGACGTGTATATGATACAACCTGAGGGTTTCACATCGGTTGATAAAACCAAGGTATGCAAATTGCGACGGTCCATATATGGATTGAAGCAAGCATCCAGGAGTTGGAATATCCGTTTTGATGAGACAATCAAAAAGTTTGATTTCTCACAAAATTCAGACGAACCTTGTGTGTACAAGAAGGTTAGTGGTAGTGCAGTCGTGTTCATAGTATTGTCTGTCGATGACATATTACTTATAGGAAACAATGTTTCAGTCTTACAGTCAGTTAAGATTTGGTTGTCTAAGACATTCTCCATGAAAGACCTGGGAGAAGCAACCTACATCCTCAAGATTAAGATCTATAGAGATAGTTCAAAACGGTTGCTTGGTCTTTCGCAGTCTACATATATAGACCGAGTGCTAAAGAGGTTTAGCATGTCAGAATCCAAGAAAGGTTTCCTACCCATCAGGCATGGGATACACCTTTCGAAGTCTATGTGTCCGCACATAGAAGACGAGAGGATTTGCATGAGTAAGATTCTCTATGCATCTGCAATAGGATCTATCATGTATGCTATGTTATGTATGAGGCCCGATGTATTGTATGCTCTGAGTGTCACGAGTAGATACCAGTCTGATCCAGGAATGGATCATTGGGCGAATGTTAAGATGATCCTTAAGTACTTAAGAAGAACTAAGGATGTGTTCCTAATATATGGGGAAGGGGACATGGTGATACGCGGGTATACGGATGCCAGCTTCCAGACAGACAAGGATGATTCCAGGTCTCAGTCTGGGTACGTGTTCACCTTGAATGGGGGCATAGTGAGTTGGAAAAGTTCCAAACAAGAACTGTAGTAGATTCTACCACTAAGGAAGAATACATTGCAGCTTCGGAAGCAGCAAAGGAAGCGGTTTGGATCAAGAAGTTCATTCATGAACTTGGTGTGGTTCCAGCCATTGTTGAAGCAATACCGGTCTACTGCGACAATAATGGAGCAATTGCACAAGCAAAAAAGCCAAGGTCTCATCAACGATCCAAACATGTGCTTCGCCGCTATCATTTGATCAGAGAGATCATTAGTAGGAAGGAAATACAAATCGAGAAAATCCCCACTGAAAAAAACTTAGCGAATCCTTTGACTAAGGCATTACCTCAAAGTAAGTTTGAGGGTCATGTTAGAGCTTATGGTATTGGATACCGTAGCGAATGACATTAGGCCAAGTGGGAGTTTGTTAGTAATATATGAGAGATGTCCTAAGGCAATCGCCTTATGTTTGAACCATTTATATGATAAATGAAGATTCACTATTTGAGTATACATGTTTTCATGTATTTGATTAGATTTTAAACTCATTTACTAAATGTCCACGATACAATTCACAACATGAGAGAATTTGTGATTGGATCACAACTAGTGAGTATCTCTACATGTGTAATTGTGATGTATCAGAATTATCCCTAGTCGATGAATTGATGGATTTGGACACCATCAATTCTGTTGAGACTAGCACGAGGTATACTCCTTAGTGTATCCAAGCAACTGATTCTCACTGGCCGGAGACATTGTGATGTTCGGAGTTAATCGTGGATGCTAGTTATGGTAACTAGTTCATTGGAGTGACCAACCGTAAGACTTCATATGGTTCTTTGCATATATAGATATATCAATGAAGTTCTTACTGTAGCTTAAGTGCGATGTTCCTTTGACTTGCGGTATTCAAGTCATCTTGATCATGAAGAATTATGCTTTGACATCTTAAGCAAGCATCTTTGAGGAGATGTGGACCCGGGATGATTAGGTATAAGTCAAAGTGATCGAAGGTGTTTGAATATCCTATAAAGGATTCACCACTCCTTGCGAGGAGATGTATACCCATGGCCTCTCGTCGAATTGTTACTAAAGTCTTTGGCCAAAGCATTACATGTTTAGAGTAAGATACTCTTGGATACATGTGCAGTAACTAAAATCCGTAGGACGAGGAAATGATACTTGGGCTAGGTGTGACGTAGTCAACCTAGTGGGGACTGACACTATAGACCATGTCCTGAACCAAGTGGGTATAAGATGAATGAAAGGAATGAGGCACAATTCATTGTAGTTGCTGAAGAGTTTCAGAAATAGTTCTGGATCAACCGTTGATCTTTTCGATTAATTGGGGATCATGATGTACTACTAGGTACCACTCATGATCATTATATAATTAATGGTTAATTATAGACGGCCAACATAAACCGAGAACCTATTTGGTCACACGCATAACGAGCATAATCAGAAAGGATTTAAAACGAGCTTGAGAATGAGATTCTCAGACCGAGAGAAACTAAGTTTGGTTGAACCAAACAAGGAGCGAGCATGAAATCGTTTTAGTCGCAATGGAAGCGTGGATGGGCCGTGTCTTACAAAGACATAATGGATGAATCAAATTGGTTTGGTTCTAATCCAATGGTGAAGAATAAACCAAAAGGGTTTGGTTTGTTTTAAACGAATGAACCAAAGTTGGTTTGGTTCGTTTTAACTTAAAATAGACCAAATCGGTTTGGTTTATTTTAACTTAAATTAATGGAGCGGGTTAACGGGTTTTTGGTTATGAACCAATAACCATTAGGAGAATTTGTTCTCTACAAAATAGGGCTTAAGGGTTTTGAGAAAGCCCTAACCCTAATCTTGCCGCCCCCTCTCCCTCTTCTCCTTGTGTAGCCGACGCCCAACCCCTTGGGGTCGCCCAGCCCTTGTGTCGCCGTCCAAGTTGTTGCCGGTGTCCAAGCTCCTGCCGGTGATCCTTCGGCGACCCTTCAGTGATCATCCTTGGCTTTGGAGACAAGGTGAGCATCTAGCTTTCCTTATTTGGGCGGCGCAAGTTCTCCACCAAAGCTGTCCAGTTTTCGTGACAGCTTGTTTCCTTTTTGTTGGAGCGTCGTTTGGATGACATTTGGAGCTCCAACAGCGGCTACCTTTCCAGGGATTCAATCTCTGGTAATCCTCATAGGTGGAGGACGAAGGATTCTTCAAACGGTTGATGAATACCTCTCCGGAGAAGCGAGTTTTGGGGACTCGGTTTTGAATCCGAATTTTGATTCGGATTGTGATCTTCTCTCGATCACATCGTCTTTGACACGAGGCTAGTGACTCGTACGAAGACAAGACTCGTGACTTTGTGAAGTCATCCCGAAGATACTCGGCGTGGATATGGATAGAGGCGATTCTAGCGAGGGTCGCTCCGGTTGATGCATTTCCCGCTACACGTGATACGTCAGGTATATGTAGAATAATTTTCTTTTAGTGCAAAATTTGAAACTACGGTTATGTCTACACATGTTGCACTATGCATGCGTGTGGTGTGTGTGATGTAATAAATTAGATTTATTGCTTTTTATTTATTTCGTTGTGCATATATTTATGAAATATGTTCGAACACACACTCGTCGCGGTGCCGAAAACCCAACACCACCGGCACCCAAAAGTCAAGAAAAATCAAAGGAAGCCGATTCCCCAACCATCAAAAGCAAGGAGCACATTATATGCTTCAAATGTAGTCAAAGAGGGCACTATAGGAGTCAATGTCCTAAGGGGAGCAAGAAGACTCAAGAAGAAGCTACACATGTAGGGGGAGCCTCTAAGGTAAACCCTAAGGTAAAATTCAATAATGCTTTTACTTCAATTTATAGGCAAAAACATGCTAGGAATTTCAATTCTCTTGCAATTTATCATGAAAAGCATGCTAGAAACAATAAATATTTTTGCCTAGGAGCTAAGAATATTCATTTTAATAATAAGGAGAAATTTGGGACTAATGTCTCTAAAACAAATTTTTCTAAAGACAAATCTAGGTCAAATAATTCTAGGCCAATTTTACCTAGGGAGACAATTAGAAAGGTACAAGAGCACCTATGTTTTAACCCTAAATGGACTAGGCATATGCTTAGGAAGAACCATGCCCAAGGATTAAATCAAAATTCAAAAATTTGGCAATTAGAGGTGGAAAATTAAGCCTTGAGGTCAAGGCTTGAAAAACTTGAAAAGGCCCTTAGGTTTATGCAAAATCAAGTTAAGGGGTCAAATGGTCAAAGTCAAGAGTCTAGATCTCAAAGTCAACACCTAGGGCCTAAGAGACAAAAGTCAACCAAGGGCAAAAAAGGTTTGGGTCACAAACCTAAGCCTAAGGTGGCTTATCATAATGTTCCATTTGATTATGGAACACAAACTAGGTTTAGAAAGACCAAGGTCAATAGGGATGTTATCCCTAAGGTTGACCAAAGAATGTGCCTAGTGGCTAGGGTTTCGAAGAAACCTAGGGAAGGCACTAAGAAGGTTACAAGGGGAGTCACCCCTAGAGTTAACCATGGCAAGACCCAAATGACCAAGGCTAACAAGCCTAGAAGGGTCATTAGGAAGGTATTTAGGGAGCTTATCCCTAAGAAATACCTAGTAAACCCTAGGAGCTCAAATAGGTTTTGGGTTCCTAAGAGCGTGATCGATTTACGCTAGATGGGTTTAGGTTGTGCCAACTTTAAATGGAAGGGTAGTTAACCTAACCATGGTAAAGGTGGCATTTTAGGTAATTTTCAAGGTTATGGATACCTTGGAAATAGATTTGATATTATGATCCTAAAAGATTTTAGGATGTGCCAATATATTTTTGAGATTATGAAAAATCAATTAAATTGACACAATTTAGGATTAGAGGTCATAGTGTGCCATTTTGGGTTTTTGGCATACTTGGGAGATTAGTAGCAATATGGCAAAATATACTTAATTATATCAAATGGCAACTAATATTGAAATTTAGGTATTCTTATACCTATACTTTTTATTTACCATGCTTTGTTTGCCATGACATTATATTTATTTTTATCATTTATATGTCATGATCATGTTTAGGATTAAGGTTTATTGTCATGTGTTTTTAGATTATATCATATGCCATGACATCATGATCATTGGCCATGTTTACTTATGCTATTATTTATGACATGATCATACTTCATGCTTTTAATTTGATTAAAATTGAGTTAAGGACTCTGGCATGACTTGGAGTCCCATTCATAAGGGAATCAAGTAGGGTTGCCTTAGAAAAATATATGAAACCCTAAATTAGGAGAATAAAACCCACATCTCACATAACATTGACATGTATGTGTATTTATACACCCTAGATACATGTGAGATGCTAGGATATGAGTTAAGTTCAAGGTGCATAGTTTTTGCATCTAGATGAACTAAAACTCATCTTTAACTTAATTGTGGATCATTGGGAAAACTTTTGTACAAGTCATGTACATTGAGCCCAAGGAACATGATCCAATATAGGTTTTCAAAATCATTTTAAAATCCATTTAGAAAACTTTGGTGAAGTCTATCTTTTGATAGCAATCACCATTGATGAAGTTGATACAAAGTAGGGCCAAAATATTAAAAATTTCAATGGTTTTGAACTTTGTGTTAATTTCACTATTTTATGAGTAAAATAATTTTCAAATATTTTTCACCCATAGTGTTTGTAATAAGTAATTATACGTATAAAATTTCATGATTTTTCAGATTACGTATAATTATTTATAAATTTCCAAAGTTCAATTTTTAAAACTGAATTCGGAATTTTCAATTATCAATCGACTGCCGCTTGTTGTGATCAGTGATCAAGCGATTCTTACATCGAGAGTCATTGCCAGTCGATTCGGGTTAACAAGGGTTGTTTAGCTCGTGTTCAACTATGGTAAAGTTCCCTAACCATTCCTAACCCTAGGATATGCTTTGGGAAGCATTAGAAAGGGTGAAAATCCATTGGATATGGATTAGGAAACGTGTTAGGGTGATGTATCAAATTTAAGGTGTGGGAAAGTTCTATGTTGAATTTTGAACCTTAATTTTGATGTTTTAGAGTTTTTATTGGCTTAGTGACTTCCCAAGGACATTGTTGGTGCAATGGTCAAGGGGGAGCAGGCCTTTAGGGGGAGTTATCCATCATGGGATGATGGATGCTATTTTTCCTCACGAGGGAGAAAAATAGGATTTTGAGATACCCAATTTGGAAATTGAAAGAGTGTATAGGATTGCCTCTCTTGAGTGATATGAGACTTATCACTAGGAAGATGGTAGGCATCCTAGGTATTCTTGGACCAAGGGGGGGATTGTAAGATCTCATTGGGACATGAGACATTGACCTCCTTGGAGAGAACCTTTTTTATGTTAGTAAAAAAAGGGGAGAATATTTGTGGGAGAATGTTTTGGGGAGAATGTTAGAATTACCAATTTGGGAATTGGTAAAGAGTTTGAGTTAGAAGGTCTAACTCAATGGTTTGTTTGGTTTTTGTCAAACATCAAAAAGGAAAAGATTATTGGTGCAATCGACCCAGGTCACGATTGACCGGACTCGAGTTTGACTCGAGCGATGTTTTGATGTTCGACAAAAACATATGACAATGTGATTGTCATGGGAAAGTCCAAGTCTTGAGAACTTGGCATGAGAAGTCCAAGCATGGGTCTTGGCAATGGAAAGTCCAAGTCTTGTGGTCATGGAATGGAAAGTCCAACATGGGTTGGCAAGGGAAAGTCTAAGCTTGAGTCTTGGCATTTGAGAAGTCCAAGGGGTTTAATATTGGCGGCGTAAAGTCCAAGGGTGGAGTCTTGGCAGCATAAGTCCAATTGTTGGCGGCGTAAAGTCCAAGCGTGGTCTTGGCTGCGTAAGTCCAATGTGTCTTGGTGGTATAGACCGACTTAGCATGACAATAGCCGACAGAAGCACCTGAAGGCTAGCGTATGGATGAACAAGTCATGGATGACTTGGAGGGATCCGATAGGCGCGAGGCTGACAGAGGTGGCTAGAAGGCTTAGGTCTAGGCTAAGGGTGGTCTAGCAAGTATGAGGACACCATACTTGGGTTAAAACCTCATGGTTGAGGTTGACAGTCGACTGACATTATGGTCGGTTCGACTGCTGTGAGTCGACTAGAGCTCTACTGCCGATTAAAAATTTGAAAATGCTCGGCAATGATCGATGGTTTAATCGCGAAACAGAATGCTCCATAGCCGACTAAGGCGATCGACTATAGTGGCGATCGGCGCCAATGTTGGCGATCGGTGAGAGTCCTGTTGGAACTTTTCTAACGTGGATTGAGCCGTTGTCTCACAGCTACAGTGTTGGCAGTCGACTGGGGCCTTATGAAAGTCGATTGCTAGGTGGAAATCCAGCCCGACGCAGGATATAAAGGCAGCTCGGATAGAGGTTTTTTTCAGCGATTTTTCTTGAGCGAATTGAAGGGGATATTTGGTGCTTCCCAGTTCTTCAAGGCTAGTCCAAGGCAATCAAAGATTAAGCAATCAAAGTGCTCTTGTAAAGTGATTTTTCTTTACTTGCATTGTATTTCATACTTGTATTAGCTTGTATATTTTGTATTACTTAGTGTAATCATTGTACGAGGTTTCTCCACCTCCAGATTGTTTTGAGAAGGATTTATTTGTGATTAGTGGTTGCGTGTGCATCACTAAAGCTCTTTAGAGCTTGATCTGTGGAGTAGAAACCATTCGGTTCTGAACCACATTATATTCTTGTGTTCGTGTTTGTCTTGTTTCTTGTTATTGCTATTATCTATATTCTGCTGTGCATAACGAGTTTTGTAGAGACGAACGCGAACGAATTCCATCAACGTATGAGCACGACGCTATTCACCCCCTCTAGCGTTCGAAGGATCCCCAACAGTATGAGGGGATCATACTTGGGTTAAACCTCATATTTGAGGTTTATTAGTTGACTGGTGGTATTGTCTAGTCGACTGGTCAAGTGCATGACACTCGAGAGACCTAGTTGACTCAAGCAGTTGATTGGGGTTATGACCCAGTCGACTGGTCATGTAGTCGACTGAGGCTCAACTACAATCTATGCTTTGGCAGTTGACTACTAGGGTTGAGCAATCGACTGACCACTGGCAGTCAACTACTAGAGTTGAGTGATGTGTGCAAAACATATAGGATTATAAAAGTAGTTTTAGCACACATCTCGTTGCATTCCATACTTGTTTCATGCACCTTTTTCATGTTTTGAATTCATTTCCTATTTTAGTTCGGAGATATGCTCTTGTTTTTTTTATGTGTAGGATGGCATTTTTGGAGATAAATGGCACATAATGGAAGCCTAAGGAAGGCAAGCATGCTCTGGTTGTGTTCCCTCAAAACACGGGCATGCTCCGGACCCGAAAGACGGTGTTCACATGACGATTCAGGGGAAGACACGACTGGGTCATGTGAATCTCACACGGTCGTGCCTAAACCCGAAGCAGATTCAGGGCAGGAGTTACAACGTGCCACACGGTTGGCCATGTGTATTCTACACGATCATGTGGCGTTACCCCAATTTGATGCCGAATAGGGTTTCACGGGGATTTAAAGAAAGTTGGCTCCTCTTCTATAAATAGAAAGACACACCCAAACCCTAGGGAGAGGCCCGACGACTAGGATGTGAAGAAGGTGCTCTAAGAAGCACCGGAGGCTCGCAACGAGGAAAGAGGAAGCGGTTCAAGGGCCGAAATCTATGCTCTAACGCCAAATGGAATGACCAAGAGTACTGCATTTTATTCTTAAATATCTTTGCATTATAATGATTCACTTTATGATGCCTTATGTCTGTTCTCTTTTGTCTATGGAGTAGATACATTGATTCTAGGATTAGGGAGTAGCTTGTGTACGTTGGATATGCTAGTTTAAATACATATATTCTTTGCTCTTGAATTTATATTTGTAGTTTATGTTGTTTAGATCGATGAGAATTATGTTTTGATTCTATTTCTATTGTGCTTATGTCGGAACAATGATAGAAAACCTTTATATCAAAATCTAGGAGAACCAAGGGGGAATCGTGCAGACATCCTCCCTCCGATAAGCATAGAAAGTAGAATATGTTGGAGGATTGTGGCCCGACTAGAAGGGGATTGAATAGCCTTTCGTGTGTTTGATGGAAATTTTCCGTTCATCGTGTGCTTGTCTACAATAATCATTAATACGCAGCGAAAATAATAGTAATGAAACGAATACACAAGCACAATCACAACACGTGATATATGTGGTTCGAAACCTTAGGATTCCTACTCCACGGGGGGAGCATAATGAGCTTGAGTAATGAACACACCACTACTCAAACTCTTTCTTGACAACAAGTCAGAGGTGGAGAAACCTCGTACAAGAAATTACAAAAAGTAATACAAAAGTACAAACAAAGACAATATGTAATACAAGTAAAGAAAAACTTTACAACACTTTACTTTAATCATTTGCTTATTGCTTGCTTTGGTTTGCTCTTGAAGGTATGGAATGTAGTAGCAATTTCCCTTCAAAATCTCACCAAAAATAGTTGTAGAAATTCTCCCTAAGCTCCTCCTTTTATACTTGTCTCGGGTTGATTCCATGCATAGCAGTCAACTACCATAAGGCCCCAGTCGACTGCTCCTATAGCTGTTGTGAGACAACGACTTAATCCACATTGGCATTCCAGCCAACGGGTACATTGGTAGTCGACTACCAATTACCATCAGTCGACTGCCAACCTTGTAGCCGACTGATCAGTCGACTACTGAGCTTTCTGCTTGCATCCTCGACCAACAGTCGACTTCCCTCCATGGTAGTCGACTGCTCAAGCCATTAGTCGACTACCCAATGCTGGAAGTCGACTTCCATGGTATACGACACAGTCAAATAATAGTCGACTGGGCATACCACTAGTCAACTGTTGTCGAGTAAAACCTCAAACACAAGTTGTTTGAGCATCCAACCTTTGAGTAAAACCTCAAACACCAATGTTTGAGCATCTGACACTGATCTTAGCCACTTGGTCAAGTTCACCTCATCCTCCCATGGAGTTCCCCATCGAAGCTCTCTTCCTCCGACCTACGTCCCTCAGATGGACTAAGCTCATGATTTCTCCCCATGGCTTCCTTCGCGTCTTGCCCTAAATTCTGCTTCCTTTGTCTTAACTCCATAACTCCTTGTTCGACGGTCCCTTGGATGCACTAAGCTCATGTTTTATCCCCGTGCCATCCTTCACCGACTCAAGGACCTGAGCCATGAGACAAGTGACCTTACCAAGTACTCAAGACTTTCCCATTGCCAAGGCTACACACTTGGACTTTCCCAATGCCAACTCCATGTTGGACTTTTCCTTGCCAACCCATATTAGACTTTCACCCCCAAGGCTACACACTTGGGCTTACATGGCTAAGGCTACACACTTGGACTTCCCATTGCCAATGCCAACCCATGTTGGACTTTCACTGCCAAAGCTACACACTTGGACTTACGTTGCCAAGGCTACACACTTGGTCTTCCCTTGCCCACTCCATGTTGAACTTCCAATGCCAAGCCCCATGCTTGGACTTTCACTGCCAAGGCTACACACTTGTACATACATGGCCAAGGCTACACACTTGGTCTTCCCATGATAATCACATGTCATATGTTTTGTCTAACATCAAAATACTGCTCGAGTCAAACTCTAGTCCGATCAATCGTGACTTGGGTCGATTGCACCAACAATCACCCCCTTTTTGATGTTTTACAAAACCACAAACACCTTTGAGTTAGGTGACCTAACTCAAGTCTACGAATTATCCCCAATTGGTAATTCTCACATCTTGTTAGAATTCCAACTAACCCCAATTGGTACATTCTTCCCCTTTTTGACATACATCAAAAAGGTCCTCTCTAAGGGTGTCAATGTCTCATATCCCAATGAGATCTTACTATCTCTCCCTTGGTCCAAAAACATCTCTAGGATGCCTTCACTCTTCCTAGTGATAAGTCCCATATCACTTAAGAAATGTTCTAAAAAGCGCTAGACGGTAGGCGGGCGGTCACTCGCCGCCTAGCGCCTAGGCGGCTAGGCGGCCGCCTAGGCGGTTTCTAGGCGGTCGATTTTTTTAATATTTTAAATATAATAATATATAAAAAAATTAATATATTAGGGGCACTCAAAAGTCAAAACTCACTTTATAGCCTCCACATACATGTAACAAATAACAACTAACAACAACTCAACAAGTAACAAGAATATTAAAAATGTTTAAGATTGTAAACAATAAAAATTGCAAAATATAAGAATTAAAAACCAAACAATATTAAAAATCCGTGACACACCCATGCCAAATGTGCGACACGCCTGTGCCCTCATTTGGCATGGGCGTGTCGCACATTTCTCACCGGCGCGACACGCCTGTGCCCATTTGGCATGGGCGTGTCGCACATTTCTCACCGGCGCGACACGCCTGTGCCCTCATTTGGCATGGGCGTGTCGGTTGCTGTTGAGCGCTGGAACTCCTGATTAATCGGTCGGTCGCCCCGATTAATGTCGATTAATCGCTCTGGGCGCCGATTAAAGCGGGGACGCCGCCGATTAATGCGGCGACGCCTAGCGGCGTCGCCTCTGTAAATGTCGGGGCGGTGGACGAGCGTCCACCGCCTAGGCGCCGCCTAATCGGATAAAATCGGCGATTTTTAGAACACTGCACTTAAGAGAGACAATCCCCCAATTCTCCTCTCATGAGAAGAAATACATCCATCATCCCAAGATGGATAACCTCCCCCTAAAGGCTTTCTCCCTCTTGACCATTGCACCAACAATGCCCTTGGAGAGTCCCTAAGGCAATAGGAACACTAAACAATCGAAATTAAGGGCAAAAATTCAACATTGAATTTTCACCTCCCTTAAAATTTGATACAAACCCTAAACAATTCTTCTGATCCATATCCAATGGAGTTTTGCCCTTCCAATGCTCTCAAAAGCATATCCTAGGGGAGCAGTTAGGGAACCTAGATATAGCTGAACATGAGCTTAACAAACTTTGTTTACCTGAAATTAGCATTGGCAATCGACTGCCCTTGACGCCAGTCGACTGTCATCCATGACAATTGACTGATTTCTGCACAGAGCGAAAATCAGGGTTTAGAAATAAAATTCCAAAATTCATAAGTAAAAATATGTATTTTGAAATTTTTTGAAAATTCATATGTACATTACTTATGACAGACATTATGGGTGAAAAATAGTTAGAAAATAAAATACCCATAAAATAGTGAGATTGACACAAAGTTCAAAACCATTGAAATTTTCAATATTTAGCCCTACTTAGTATCACCTCATTCAATGGTGATTGCTATCAAAAGATAGACTTCACTAAGGTTTTTCAAAATGGTTCTGAAATGATTTTAAAACCTTAAATTCATTCTCCTAACATCTCACTTTTATCTAAATGTATGAAACACATACAAGTCAAGTGTTCTTGTGAGATGTGAGTTTTAGTTATTTAGAGTCTCATGCATATGCTAGGCAACTCTATTTGATTCCCTTATACATGGAACTTCAAATCATGTCATTGTCCTTAACTCAATTTTAATTAATGCATGAATAATGACCATGGCATAGATGATACATAAATAAGCATGTGCCAATAATCATGATGTCATGACATGTGATTCTAACTTAAGCATAGCATGACACTCCTAAGCATAAATCATGACATTTTTATAATTAAAAATAAATATGATATCAAGACATGGTAAGGAAAATAAAGCATGACAAATATAAAATACCTAAGTGTTAAGCCCAAATTGTCATAATTAGAATTAAATCCATTTGCCTTAATAACTAACTCTACCAAGTGTGCCAAAAAACAAAATGACACACCAAGACCTCTAACCCTTATTGTGCCAATTTGATTAATATTCAAACTTTTCAAAACACATTGGCACATTCTAAAGTGTCAACTCTACCATGGTTAGGTTAACTATCCATCCACTTAAGGTTGATACACCCTAACACATTTAGTGTGAATCGATCACGCTCCTAGGAACTCAATACCTATTGGAGCTCCTTGAGTTAACAAGGTAGTCACTAAGGATAACTTCCCTAGATACCTTCCTAATGACTCTTTTTGGCTTTGACGCCTTAGTCATTTGGGTCTTTCCTAAGTTAACTCTAGGGGTAACTCCCCTTGTAACCTTCTTAATGGCTTCCTTAGGTTTCCTTGAAACCTTAGCCACTAGACACCTACCTTGGTTAACCTTAGGGATGACTTCCCTATTAACCTTGGTTTTCCTAGACCTAGATATTGTTCCATAATCAAATGGAACATCGTGATAGGTCTTCTTGGGGGTTAGGTTTGTGACCTAAATCTTTCTTCCCCCTTGATGGCTCTTGCCCCCTAGAACATAAATTTTGATCATTTGACCCCTTAAATGAGTTTGTCATTTTTGCTAGGATCTTCTCTAATTTTTCAATGCTTGACCTCAAGGCTCATTTTTCTAATTCTAATTTTTCCAATTTTGATTTTTCATTAATCTTTTGGGAATGACACTTCCTAGGCATATGTCTAGACTTTTTGGGATTAATGCCTAGGTGGTTTTCTACCTTCCTAATGGACTCCCTAGCTAAAATGGGTCTAGAGTTATTGGTCCTAGGTTTGTTCTTAGATAAATGAACATGCTTCGCACCTAAACAATTGTTGGATCGAGAAGCGTCGCTAGAGGGGGGGTGAATAGCGAGCGTAAATCTTTTCGTTCGATCGTTCGATACACGAGTAAGTGCAGCGGAAAATAAAGAGACACGTTTATTTTACTTGGTTCACAACCCAGCGGTTGCTACTCCAAGGCCCTATCGGTCCTAGACTGCGTATGGAGGGCAAAACACTATAACATCTCCTCCTCGTTAGAGGTAGGAGACAACGATCACAAATCCAAAATTATGAGGATGAGGCAACAAGCCTACCTCACCTCGTTACGAATAAAAACAAAGAATACAATATAAAAATATATTACTTGATTCTGCTGCCGACGAAGAAGATTGGAACTTGTCGTCGTGTCGGTGTTATGATGGTGTTGGAGCGTTGGCATTGTAGGAGCACTTGAGAATAAACTTGATGATGCTTGGAGTTGGAATCCTCCCCTTCTTTTATAGATTTTGGCCTCTGAATTTGTCTCTTCAATTTTCAGAACAGATCACGAAGTTATACAAATTTTATCATGAAGTGGCCGCGTCAAACCTTATCCGTTTTGACCTAGCACAAAGGATGATTAAATGCGCCATCGATCGTGATCGATGCCTCCCATCGATCATTGCCCGGCCAGCCACTTCCTGCGATGAAGAGGTTAGCTTGGAAAATGATAAATGCGACAGTTTCTAACTGTTCGATCTTGACCTAGACCTTCCACAGGAAGTCTTAGTCGGATCGCCACCTACGGTCATCCCCATAAAGAGGACATGACCTTACAATCTCTCACTCACACGAGCTTTCCTCGATACTTACCTTGTAGCTCTTGCTTCCTCCCACTCGATTCCTTCGGCTCCCTCCGAAGTCACTCGAGTGTCGCCCGACCACTGTGGCTTCCCCCGGGTGTCGCTAGCCTTCAGCTCCAGCTTTAGTACTTTTTTGCACACTCGATTTAGTTCGTGAGATAACGATGTAAACTTAACTTTGTATCTTTGCCATAATCAAAATACAAGTTTGATTATCTAGTGCCCCTGCACCAACAACAATAAAATCTATTATTTCTACTAGCATGCTTTTCATGAGCAATAACAAGAGTATTAAAATAATTTCTAGCATGCTTTTTAACCTTAGAACTAGAAGGTGCATTAAAATATTCCTTAGGGTTTGCTTTAGAAGCTCCCCCTACA
Source organism: Wurfbainia villosa (assembly GCA_025175895.1). Lineage (NCBI taxonomy): Eukaryota > Viridiplantae > Streptophyta > Magnoliopsida > Zingiberales > Zingiberaceae > Wurfbainia > Wurfbainia villosa. Next base: position 16,854,226 of record CM046004.1, on the reverse strand, counting down.
TGTGATACTCCTTCTTAGGTTTTCTTCTTCCCCCTAGGGCATTGGCTTCGGTAGTATCCCCTTTGGTTTCATTTGAAGCACACAATGTACTCTTTGCTTTTCTTAGCGAGAACTCTGGCATCCTATGACTTTTGGTTAACTTTTGGTGCCCGTGCTTTCTCCTTGGCCAATTTTGGGTATTTACTCTTGTAATGCATGGCTTCCCTACACTCAAAGCAAATTATATGATTCTTATTTTTATTAATTGCATTTGAGTTACCTAGGGTGGTGGAGGTCTCTTGATCTTTTTCATCACTTCTTTCGAAAGTAGATGCTTCTTCTATTTCTTTCACATCTTCCTCGGATGTCGATTCCTTCTCAACTTTCAAATCCTCATGGACTTGTGAGGATGAACTTGCTTCTTCTTAAGCATGAGAGGATGAGCATTCTTCCTCGGCTTCCTTCTCTACTTGAGCCGGTTCAGGATTTTCCTGGAATTTTACTAGTTTGCTCAACAACTTCTTAGCATCCCAATATTCACCTAGCTTGGACAAAATATCATAAGGTATTAAATTAATTAACATTTTTGTTACCTTAATCGTTGTCTTGAATTGTTGGCATTGTTCCTCGGTCCATTTTGATTTTTTGATTAGCTTATTGTCTTCATCCCTAAGTACTTTGAAACCATCTTCAATTGTTAGCATCATATCGAAATCGGTTTCGAAATATACCTCCATCCTTTTCTTCCACCAAGAAAAGTCTCCTTTGAATTTCAGTGGGTGGATGTTGATGCTGACTATTTTGGTTGCTTATCGCGGCGATGAGTCCGATGGTAAGCTCCTCGCTCTAATACCACTTGTTGGAGGATCGTGGCCTGGCTAGAATGAGGGGGTTGAATAGCCTTTCGCGTGCTTAATGGAAATCATTCGTTCATCGTGTGCTTGTCTACAATACTCATTAATATACAATGAAAATAATAGTAATGAAACAAATACACAAGCATAATCACAACATGTGATATACGTGGTTCGGAACCTTAGGATTTCTACTCTATGGGGTGAGCTCGACGAGCTCAAGTGATGAACACACCACTATTCAAACTCCTTCTCGACAACAAGTCAGAGGTGGAGAAACCTCATACAAGCAATTACAAAATGTAATACAAAAGTACAAGCAAAATACAAAGACAATATGAAATACAAGTAAAGAAAAATTTTACAACACTTTGCTTTAATCACTTGCTCGTTGCTTGCTTTGGTTTGCTCTTGAAGGTCTGGAATGCAGCAGCAATTCCCCTCCAAAATCTCACCAAAAATCACTGCGAAAATCCTCCCCAAGCTCCTCCTTTTATGTTTTTCTCGGGTTGATTCCGCACCTAGCAGCCAACTGCCACAAGGCCCAGTTGACTGCTCTTATAGCCGTTGTGAGACAATGACCTAATCCACATTGGCATTCTAGCCAACAGATACATTGGCAGTGGATTGCTAATTACCATCAGTCGATTTCCAACCTCATAGACGACTGATCAGTCAGCTATCGAGCATTTTGTTCACGTCCTCGACCAACAGTCGACTACCCTCCATGGCAATCGACTGCTCAAGCTATTAGTCGATTGCCCAAGCTAGCAATTGACTGTCATGGCATACGACACAGTCAAACAGTAGTCGACTTCTCACCAGTCGATTGGGACATACCATTAGTCGACTGTTGTCGGGTAAAACTTCAAACACAAGTTGTTTGAGCATTCGATCATCGGGTAAAACCTCAAACACCAATGTTTGAGCATCCGACATTGATCTTAGCCACTTGGCCAAGTTCACCTCATTCTCTCATGGAGTTCTCCATCGAAGCTCTCTTCCTCCGACCTACGTCCCTTAAATGCACTATGCTCACGACTTCTCTGTAGGATATTTGAAGCCGCTAGAGGGGGGGTGAATAGTGTAGTGTTCGTTCGTAGATGGAATTCGATCGTGGTTGTCTCTACAATTTTGTTAGCGCGTAGCGAAATAGTAAAGAAAGCAATAACGAAATAAACAACAGCGCAAACACAAATATTTAACGTGGTTCGGAACCGAATGGTTCCTACTCCACGGATTGGGTTAGTACGAACCCTAGCGATGCCAATCACACACCACTATGATAAACGCTCCTTCTCGACACAAGTCGGAGGCGGAGAAACCCCTTACAAGTAATCTTACAACAGTAAGAAACTAAAACAAGCAATTACAACAATTTATATGAAAGACAAGTAAAGAAAAACTTTACAACTCTTGCTTTTGATTGCTTGAATGCTTGGTTATTTGATTAGCACTTGGAGACCTGATTTGCAGCAACAAATCACCCCTAAAGCTCTCAAAAACCGAATCCATTTTTCTCCATCACGAGCTCCTTTTATAGCTTCAACCTATGCTGGAAAAAGTCGATCAGTCGACTGCTCAGGACCATCATTCGACTGATCACACTGTTGCTATGAGACAACGGTGTAATCCATGCTGGAAAAATCCACCGGCTAGGACATCAGTCGACTGATCATGAGCATCAGTCGACTGATGAGCCATCACTCGACTGCTCATCCTAGCGGTCGAGTGAGACTCCATTCTGTGCCCAAAAATCTGAGCATCAGTCGACTGATCACACGATCAGTCGATTGCTCGGCCAATCAGTCGATTGCCCACCTATGGCAGTCGACTGCTGGGGCAATTCCCGCAGTCAAACCCTAGTTGACTACGCCAGTCGACTGCCACATGACATCAGTCGACTGACACACCTCCAACATGAGGTTTTAACCCAAGTATGATGTCCCCATACTTGCTAGACCACCCTTAGCCTAAACTTAAGCCTTCTAGCCACCTCCATCAGCCTTACGCCTCTCGGATCCCTCCAAGTCATCCATGACTTGTTCATCCATCGTGCTAGCCTTCAGGTGCTTCCATCGGCTATATCATGCTAACGGTGTCTACACCGCCAAGGCACATTGGACTTACACCGCCAAGACTCCGCTTGGACTTTACACCGCCAAACATTGGACTTATGCTGCCAAGACTCCCGCTTGGACTTTACGCTGCCAATATCAAACCCCTTGGACTTCTCATGCCAAGACCCATGCTTGGACTTTCCCAAATGCCAAGTGTCCCACTGGGACTTTCCATGCCAAGTACCCATGACTTGGACTTTACCATGATAATTACATTGTCATACATTTTTGTCTAACATCAAAACATCTCTCGAGCCAAGCTCGAGTCCTAGTCAATCGTGACCTGGGCCGATTGCACCAACAATCTCCCCCTTTTTGATGTTTGACAAAAATAAAAAAAAACAAACCAATTGAGTTAGACCTTCTAACTCAAAGACTCCTTACCAATTATCCCAAATTGGTGATTTAATGTTCTCCCCCTTTTTGACATACATCAAAAAGGTTATCCCTCCAAGGAGGTCAATGTCTCATGTCCCAATGAAATCTTACAATCTCCCCCTTGGTCCAAAAATACCTAGGATGCCTACCATCTTCCTAGTGATAAGTCCCATATCACTCAAGAGAGACAATCCTATACTTTCCCAATTTTCAAATTGGGTATGTGAAAATCTCATTTTTCCTTCCCATGAACCACCATCCATCATACCATGATGGATACCTCCCCCTAAAGGCTTGCTCCCCCTTAACCATTGCACCAACAATATCTTTGGGAAGTCCCTAAGCCGATAGGAACTCTAAACCATCAAAGATAAGGTTAGAAATTCAACATTAAACTTTCCAACACCTTAAATTTGATACAAAACCTAAACACCTCTCCAAATCCATATCCAATGGATTTCACCCTTTATAATGCTTCCCAAAGCATATCCTAGGGTTAGGAGTGATTAGGGACCTTAACCATAGCTGAAATCGGGCTAAATAACCCTAGTTTTCCCGAAATCAGCATTGACAATCGACTCTGTCAGCTACCAGTCGACTGATGTGCCCATCAGTCGACTAGCACGGCTAATCGAGTGATACTGCCAAAATGAGTCAGCCGTTTATCCCATCGATCATTGTACAGGCCGATCGATAATCAAAACCTGATTTTCAGATATCAGACTCGACTTTTAAAAATTCATAAGTAATTCTACGTAAATAAAAAAATCACGAAATTTGATACGTATATTACTTATCACACATACAGTCGGTGTACAATTTTGGAAAAATATTTTGACCATTGAAATAGGAAATTGGTACAAAGTTCAAAAACTATTAAAACTTTAAAGTTTTTGATCTACTTTGTATCAACTTCTACAATGATGATGACTATCAAAAGATAGACTTCACCAAGATTTTCTAAATTGATTTTAAAATGTTTTTGAAAACCTATTTTGAACCATGGTTTATTGGCTAAATATACATAACTTGTATATTAGCTTTCCTTATGATTCTTGGTGATGATTGAAATAAGTTTTAGTTCATCTAGATGCACTATCTATGCACCTTGAACCTAACTTATTATCCTAGCATCTCACATGTATCTAGGGTATATAAATACACATACATGTCAATGTAATGTGATATGTGGAGTTAGGATTATTATGGCCTCATGCATTTTCTAGGCAACCCTACTTGATTCCCTTATAAATGGGACTCCAAGTCATGCCATTCTTCCTTAAATCAATTTTAATCACAATAAATGCATGAATGATCATGGCATAATGATAGCAAAATGATAACACATGGCCAATGATCATGATGTCATGGCACATGATATAATCTAAAAACAAACATGACATCTAAAATAATCCTAAATAATGGAATGACATGTTATATGATAAGATGAAATTTCATGTCATGATATGACAATTTTCCATAAACCAATACATTAACACAAGCACACAATCAGACACAAGTGATTTTCATAAACAAAATATTTCATTCAATTAAAAAAAACTTCAGTTTTTTACATCCAAAATGGAGATTTGAGACGCTCAATCTCACTACAAAAACTGAAAACAAAAATCCTAACATCCTCTAGCTCTAATCATCTGCAGAAGGTGGAGGTGGAGGAGGCTGCTGGCTCAAGGTCTAGGCTCGCATCATCTCATATATGTCGTGGTGTCGCTCAATGCCGCCTCGCTGCGTAATATTATCCATCTGAGTCTACTCGTCGGGTACTCAAAATCGGCCTCCAACTGTCCAAGCCTATCTGATGGACCTACTGCTGATGCATCTACAGGTATCTGATCATCCTCATCAGCAGCATCAGGATCCTCATAGTCCTCTGCTGCCTCTCTAGGCACTAGCGGTGGCTCCCCATGTGCCCTGGGCGGAGGTCGAGGTGCCAGCTCCATCTGCCCCTGTCCCATCCGCATCTTCGCCAACGAGAAGTTACGAACTGATATGCAGTCGTACACCTCAGATAGCGCCCTCAGCGATCCCCTGTGAATGTTGATTCCTACTGACTCTAACCATGCAGTGATGATGTGGCCATAAGGCATATGCACTTTCCCTTGTACAGGGGATATGAAATGTACAATGCAATGAAATATGTCCAATGCAATGTTTATGTCTAGTCTATTACGCATGGCGTACAGGAGAAAGAGATGGGGAGGCCGAATCTTGGCCAGACCTCGAGTCACAATCGGAAGAAAACACCCAACAATGACCTTGTAGAGTACATTGTCAGGTGCAGATAGCTCAATAATAGGAAATAAATTCTGAGCTGGTGGACGAGGATGGCCAAAAACATGCTCATGCATGGAGTCCAAAGAGATATGGTCAAAGGGCTCAGGTAAAGGGGCATCGAAGGTAGGGTAGAAAATGAAGGTGTCATCCGATGGCTTACACACAAGAAACTCCTGCAATATTGTAGGAGTGAACTCTAAATCGCATTTTGCAATGCGAGTAGTGTAGGTAGGGCCATCGTCTACCTTCTTTAAGTTCTGATAGAACTCCTTAAGGAGATCATCATTGATGGCATGTGTGCATAATACTATTTTCATGAGATGATAATATGCAAATATGTCCATGATGTCACTACAGTAACGTGTAAAGAAGTCCCTATCGATGTACCTAACTAACATGGTTTGGTATAATCGTGATTCAACCTCGGGTGGGTCATTTCTACGGGATCACCTATATGAATGTAATGCAACGACATGAAATGCAAGGGCACCAATGCACGATTAGATTATAATAGATTATAATGGAAAGAAAAATTAGGGTTTTAGAGTAAGAAAATTTTACTTTGGTGTCATTTAGAGGGATGATGAGAGAATACTCGGATATCGCTGAAAAGGCTGCCGAAGAGTTCGCCGGAGCAGTGGATCACCGGAACCCTAATCGAAGAGGAGAAATCGCCGGAGAAGTGAGTGGATTAGGGCTATGAGATGATAAAAACGTGAGTGAAATAGTTTAGCTATCAAACCTAAGGCTTGGGTGACCGGCACAGTCGGAAACACTGGTCGAAGAAGAAATCGGCGATCGGAGAGGAGGAAAAAGCGAATGATCGACGCGTGAAGACGTCGAACCCTAGCAGTTCGGCGTTATAAAATCGCGACACCAGTCGACTAATGTGCAGCAACAGTCGACTGATCGCGGCTTATGAGCGGTTTTACGGCCCGGTAGTCGATCGCTCCGCTCGGAATCGATCGCTAAGTCTTCGTGTCGTGCTACGGTAACATCGATCGGCCGATCGATGTTGCTCATCGATCGGCCGATCGATGCGATCACCACTGATCGACGAGCACTGATCGTGATGATCCTCCGCCTCGATGAACAGTACAATCAGTCGACTGATGTGCAAACAGTCGAGTCCTGGAAACAACACTTGACTGCTGGACGCATCGTATCGCGCTACAGTATGATCAGTCGACTAATAACTGTATCAGTCAACTGATCTCTGATTTCCAATTCTGAAATTCAGAAAATCTCGATTTCTTTATCCAACTTATTTCATTTTCTCATGTTTAATCTTATATATCGAATATATTGATGTTATGCTTATGTTCATGTATTCGTTAATGTATTTTGATATTTTATTTCATTTTAGCAAACATTAACATCCAATGGTTTCAAAATCCTAACATCTCACCCTTTCTAAGTGTTGAAATACACAATCAAGGTAAAAGACTTGTTTTGTGAGATGCAATCCACCCTAGACATTCCTTCCATGCAAACACATGGTGAAACACATGAAGCATGGTAAGTGCAAGACATCAAGGTGTGTAGCACTTGAGTATCACTCTTGATGTAATTTCTACAACTTAAACACACTTCTCTTGATACATTGATTCCTAAAGTGTGCCAAAGATCAAAGTGACACACTATGACCTCTAAATCTAGATTGTGCCAATTTTATTGATTTTCATGATTTCAAAAATATATTGGCACATCCTAAAATCTTTTAGGATTAAAGCTCAAATGTATTTTCAAGGTAACCATAACCTTGAAAATAACCTAAAGTGCCACCTTTACCATGGTTGAGTTAACTACCCATCCAATCAAGGTTGACACATCCTAACCCATTTAACGTGAATCAATCACGCTCTTTGGAACCCAAAATCTATTTAAGCTCCTAGGGTTAATTAGGTATTCCTTAGGGATAACCTCCCTAGATACCTTCCTAATGACCCTTCTAGGCTTATTAGCCTCGGTCATTTGGGTCTTGCCATGGTTGACTCTAGGGGTAACTCCCCTTGCAACCTTCTTAGTGGCTTCCCTAGGTTTCCTTGAAACCCTAGCCACTAGACACACACTATGGTTGGCCTTAGGAATAATTTCCCTAAAGACCTTGGTTTTCTTAGATCTAGGTTTAGTTCCATAATCAAATGGAACATTGTGATAAGTAGGCATTACTTTCTTAGACATAGATTTGTGACTCAAACCTTGTCTCCTAGATGATTCTTGCCTCTTACACACTTTTTGTTGACTTCTAGATCCTAGAGTTTGACACTTTGACCCTTCAAATTGATTTTGCATATTTGCAAGTCTTTTTCAATTTCTCAAGCCTTGACCTCAAGGCTTGATTTTCTAACTCTAATTGCCCAAATGATTTTTGATTAGGTTTTTGGGCATTACCATTCACTTTAGACATATGTCTACCCTTATTGGGATTGATACCTAAATGGTTTTCGATTTTCTTAATTGTTTTCTTAGGAATGACATTTCTAGGGACATTAGTCCCAAATTTCTCCTTCTTTAAAATAGACCTAGAGTTATCATTCCTAGCATGCTTTGATTCATGAGTAATAGCAAAGTTATTTGAAGAATGAGCATGCTTTTGCTTAGAATTTAAAGAATGAGCATTATGAAAATATACCTTAGGGTTAGTCTTAGAGACTCCCCCTACTTGTGAAGCTCCCTCCTTTCTTCTAGGACATTGGCTCCTATAGTGTCCCGGTTGTCGGCATTTGAAGCACACCACGTGCTCCTTGCTCTTCTTGGTGGGGACACCGACATCCTTGACTTTTTCATTGACTTTTGGTGCCGGAGGAGACTTCTTAACTCTTTTCGGACACTTACTTTTGTAGTGTTCGAATTCCCTACACTCAAAACATATTATATGATTTTTATTTACAATTGACATGTTTGAGTTACCTATGGTGGTGGTAGGTGCCGGAATTGGAGCTTCTTCATCTTGACTAGATGTCGAAGCTTCCTCTTGTTGCTCCGGAGTGGAAATTCTTTCCTCCCCCTCAATCCTAGAGGTGGAGGTGTCTTCTACTTCTTCTTCCACCGATCCGGAAGTTGACTCCTCTTCAACTTTCGATTCCTCACTTGCTCTTGAGGATGATGAACTCTCTTCATCCTCTTCCTTATCTTCTTCTACTTGTGACAAGTGGGTCTTCTCATTTAACTTGGCTAATTTGTCCCATAGCTCCTTGGCATCAAGATATTCACCTAGCCTAGACAAAACATTATTAGGTATCAAATCTTCTAAAAGTTTTGTTACCTTGGCTTCGGTTTTGAATTTTTTGCCGTTGCTCTTGAGTCCATTTCTTCAACTTGAGGACTTGTCCATTCCTATCCCAAGGAGGTTCAAAACCTTCTACGAGGATGAACCAATCCTCTATATCCATCATCAAGAATGTCTCCATTCTTGTTCTCCACGCCGAAAAGTCTTCTCTATCATACGGCAGTGGAGTGTTGATGTCCCATCCAAGCTTGTCTTGGTATTCCATCTTGTTCCTCTAGCGTCTTGACTCCGGGTTGTTAATCCGTAGAAGAGCCCCAGGCTCTGATACCAATTGTAGGATATTTGAAGCCGCTAGAGGGGGGGGGGGTGAATAGCGTAGTGTTCGTTCGTAGATGGAATTCGATCGTGGTTGTCTCTACAATTTCGTTAGCGCACAGCGGAATAGTAATGAAAGCAATAACGAAATAAACAACAGTGCAAACACAAATATTTAACGTGGTTCGGAACTGAATGGTTCCTACTCCATGGATTGGGTTTGTACGAACCCTAGCGATGCCAATCACACACCACTATGATAAACGCTCCTTCTCGACACAAGTCGGAGGCGGAGAAACCCCTTACAAGTAATCTTACAATAGTAAGAAACTAAAACAAGCAATTACAACAATTTATATGAAAGACAAGTAAAGAAAAACTTTACAACTCTTGCTTTTGATTGCTTGAATGCTTGGTTATTTGATTAACACTTGGAGACCTGATTTGCAGCAACAAATTGCCCCTAAAGCTCTCAAAAATTGGATCCATTTTTCTCCATCACCAGCTCCTTTTATAGCTTCAACCTGTGCTGGAAAAAGTCAATCAGTCGACTGCTCGGGACCATCAGTCGACTGATCACACTGTTGCTGTGAGACAACGGTGTAATCCACGCTGGAACGGCTAGGATATCAGTCGACTAATCATGAGCATCAGTCGACTGATGAGCCATCACTCGACTGCTCATCCTAGTGGTCGAGTGAAACTCCATTATGTGCCCCAAAATCTGAGCATCAGTCGACTGCTCGGCTAATCAGTCGACTGCCCACCTATGGCAGTCGGCTGCTAGGGCAATTCCCGCAGTCAAACCCTAGTTGACTACGCTAGTCGACTGCCACATGGCATCAGTCGACTGGCACACCTCAAACATGAGGTTTTAACCCAATTATGGTGTTCCCATACTTGCTAGACCACCCTTAGCCAAGACCTAAGCCCTCTAGCCACCTCCATCAGCCTCACGCCTCTCGGATCCCTCCAAGTCATCCATGACTTGTTCATCCATCGCGCTAGCCTTCAGGTACTTCCATCGGCTATGTCATGCTAACGGTGTCTACACCGCCAAGGCACATTGGACTTACGTCGCCAAGACTCCGCTTGGACTTTACACTGCCAATCATTGGACTTATGCTGCCAAGACTCCCGCTTGGACTTTACGCTACCAATATCAAACCCCTTGGACTTCTCATGCCAAGACCCATGCTTGGACTTTCCCAAATGCCAAGTGTCCCACTGGGACTTTCCATGCCAAGTACCCATGACTTGGACTTTACCATGACAATTACATTGTCATACATTTTTGTCTAACATCAAAACATCTCTCGAGCCAAGCTCGAGTCTTGGTCAATCGTGACCTGGGACGATTGCACCAACATTCTCCCCATGCCATCCTTCACGTCTTGCCCTAAAGTTTGCTTCCTTTGACTTTACTCCATTGCTCCTTGTCCGGCGGTCCCTCGGTTGCACTAAGCTAATGGCTTCTCCCCATGCCATCATTCACTGACTCAAGGACCTGAGCCATGAGACAAGTGACCTTGCCAAGTACTCAAGACTTTCCCATTGCCAAGGCTACACACTTGGACTTTCCCAATGCCAACTCCATGTTGGACTTTCCCTTGCCAACCCATGTTGGACTTTCACTGCCAAGGCTACACACTTGGACTTACATGGCCAAGGCTACACACTTGGACTTCCCATTGCCAATGCCAACCCATGTTGGACTTTCACTGCCAAGGCTACACATTTGAACTTACATGGCCAAGGCTACACACTTGGTCTTCCCTTGCCAACTCTATGTTGGACTTCCAATGTCAAGCCCCATGCTTGGACTTTCACCGCCAAGGCTACACACTTGGACTTACGTGGCCAAGGCTACACACTTGGTCTTTCCATGACAATCACATGTCATATATTTTGTCTAACATTAAAATACTGCTCGAGTCAAACTTGAGTTTGGTCAATCGTGACCCGGGCCGATTGCACCAACAGAATATGTTAGAGTAGGAAATGAAATACATTCTATCTCCTCATAGGGATTACTTGGACATCCTAGTACCTTGATAACCTATCTTATCAGAAGGCCCAAAGTAGGTGACATTAACTCTAGAAGGGTTGAGGGACCTTAGTGACAGAGTTCTCCCAGTGGTATCAACCCCTTGAGCTTTGATGATCCAAAAGGGAAACTTGGTTAGGAATGGAGAGTTCCCGATAGAAGCAAAAGTTCATCTGGCTATTACATGATGATCCTCCCCAAGATCATAGTTAGAGATCCTTAAGGCATTAAGTTGATAGCATATTCAACAATGCACAAGTGAAACCAAAGTCCTAGAATCCTTTTAGGAACCTGAGACCACCTTCGCTTTCTCCAAGTGACACCGTAATTGAGCTAGGACTACTGTTAACCTCGAACACCTTACTATTAGGAGATTCACTTTGAACAATGACATCCACTGGACAAATGATATTCGAATCTTAGTCTCTATGGGATCGATACATCTTTTATTACTTGATGACATCCATGCACTTGCGAGTGTTGAGCGAGAGTGCATGCGTTGAATCCTTGGCAATCCTCGTCAGAGATTTGAGGTCGTGCTCGTGTGCATCAAGTTTTTGACGTCGTTGACAAGGACTGTTGATTCGATATCAAATCGAAAGTGGATAGTTTGGATTGGACCTAGGCTAGATTTGTTTTCTTATTTTATTTCATTTCTATTTATTCAGTTTTTATTTTTTGCTATTCATATTCAGTTTAGATTAATTCTATTAGTCATATTACATCTTGCTTTAGTTCAGTTTTTAGGTTTTATTCATTTGTCTCAGTACTTTAAGTTACTTGATTTCCTTTTAATAAGTAGTATATATACTCCCGATTGCGCAACTTGGTTCACATCTTGGTTCATCGTATGCATAGACACTTAGGATCAGAAAATCTGCTTCCGATTAACCTAGAAATAGAAAGAACCTACCATTGAAGGAGGCTTGAACAAAGAGATATGGTGGAGCACGATGCTCCTTTGGCAAACATAGGTAGATGTCTTATGAGGGATTATGCATTGAAGTGAGCAAAACATATACGATTTTAGGAGTAGTTTTCGCTCACATCTCGTTACATTTTATGTTGGTTTCATGCATATTTTACTTTGTTTTGCATGTATTTTTTATTTTCTGGTTCGGAGATTTGCTCTTTGTACTTTTGTGTGCAGGATAACATTTCATGGGGAAGACGACACACTTTCGGAGCAAAAGAAAGACATTTTGCAGTTGGACACAGAACAAGAAACTGCCAAGGCATATGGCTACACACGGTCGTGTCCAAGGGGCAAAATTGGCCACCCCAGTGTCACACACGGTTTGGCCGTGTGGAAACACACGGTCGTGTGGAACTGTGTGATTCGGATGTGATTCAATTATTTTCTAGGTTTCAGGGAGATCCAGGCTGAAGTCTATATAAAGGAGGCTACGCCCAAACCCTAGGTAGGAGGCACGACGGCTGGGATGACACTCCGACACCCTAAAAAGCTTTGGGAACTCGCAACGGAGAGGAAGAAAGTTGTTGGAGATCCAAATTCTGCACTTCAACGTCGGAGAGAAGAGTCACATTGCATTGTAATTTCTATTCTTTGCTTAATTTCTATTGTATATATGAACATGATCGAGCTTTGTGTTTCTCCTCTCTTATTTATGGAGTAGACTCTCCGATTCTAGGACTAGGGAGTAGTTTGTGTTGAGTTAGAATATGCTGGTTAAAATATCTTTTCGTTCTTAAATTTTTATTTGCAATTGGAGTTTGGTTTTAGAGCTATAGTTATTATTTTTATTTTCTATCTACTGTGCTAGCCGATACAAGGGGTGACTGCTCTCATATCTAAGATTTAAGAGAATCAAGGAGGAACCTAGGGGTTGACCTCATCTCCCATAATCGTGGGTAGAAGGATGCGATAGAGTAGGAAACGCGCCTCATTTTCGACTCGTCACAGGGATTAATTTGGCATCCTCATACCGACTATCCCGTCTTAAGTCCAGGGGTCGACCTGGTAATGGCAGAGGTAGCTTTCGATAGATGTGAAGGCTCATCGAGGGAGTGTATGATGTCCTTTCCACAAAACCGTAACTAGAAACCTAAATAAAATCCAATTGACGGCATGTTCTGTGACACACAAATGAAACAAAAATCCTAGAATCCCTTCCAAAGACTCACAACTAGTTTCTTTCTTCTTCTGTGTGATACCGTATTGAGTTAGGACTGCTGTCAACCCTCGAAATCAAAACCTTTAGAACTGAATTTTGAAGAATAATGTCCACTTACCAAATCGGTACTCGAATCTCAGTCCCTGTGGGATCGATAATCTTTTTATTACTTGACGACATTCGTGCACTTGCGGGCATTGAGCGTGAGCACGCGCTTCGAGTCCTCGACAGTCTTCGTCCCGAGATTTGAGGTCGCGTTCGCTTGCATCAAGTTTTTGGTGTCGTTGCCGGGGACTGATTGATTCGATATCGAATCAAGAAGTGAATAATTGGATCGGACTTAAGGTAGATTTAACTTGCTTTGCTTTTATTTCTTTCGTTTATTTTTATTTACTTCAATTTTAGATTTTTAATATCTAGAGTAAGTTTAGATTTATTTCAGTAAGTACATTGCATTAACCTTTAGTTAAATTTTCTGTATTTGATTTAGCATTAGTTTAGACTATTTTCTATTTTAATTAAGTATTAGGTAATACTCCTAATTTTGTGGCTCGGTTCCTCGTATGCATAGACGCTTAGGATTGGAAGGCCTGATTCTGATCGATCTAGAAATTGAGTGAACCTATCATCGCCGGAGAGATGAACAGAAGAGGATGGAGGACCAAGCTGCATCCGAGGTGAATATAGGTAGCCGACCTTTGCAGGATTACGCAGTCCCTAGTGCTAGAGGATTTAGGCCGAGTATAGCTGGACCATTCATTACAGCTAACAATTTTGAATTAAAACCTGCCCTTATACACATGGTTCAGTAAAGTCAATTCGGGGGAGCTGCGACTGAAGACCCAAACCGTCACCTGGAGACATTTTTGGAAATCTGCTCAATAATGAAGATTAATGGAGTCCCTGCAGATGCAATCTACCTGAGCCTATTCCTTTTCTCATTGTGGGATAAGGCTAAGGCATGGCTTCACTCCCTGCCTTCGGGAAGCATTACTATCTGGGAGCAATGTGAGCAGTAGTTCTTGAATAAATACTTCCTACCTAGCAAGTTTGCTCACATGTGCCATCTAATAACGAGCTTCCGTCAAAAGGAAGGGGAGTCCCTATTTGAAGCCTGGGATCGCTACAAGGGGCTACTCTACCAATGCCCCCATCATAGACTGGAAAGGTGGCTGGTGATCCACATCTTCTATAATGGGATCACGTACGCCACAAAGATGTCCCTCGATTCTGCCGCAGGAGGAGCACTAATGAACAAGACTATCGAGGAAGCAGAGGAGTTGATAGAAGAGGTGGCCCAGAACCACCATCAATGGGCTTCCGAATGTAGTTACCCAGCTCCTACCGTGGGACGATATGTTGTCAACTCCGTGGACCACATGGCAGCGAGGTTAGACACGCTTAGCAGACGGTTCGACTCTTTCAATCCTGTTTCTGCATGTGCGACCAATGACTTTGGAGAAGGAGCAGCAACATATCGGGAGGACTACTATGGAGGGCAGGGTAGCTCAGAAGAGCAGATTGAGCATGTCGATGTGGTTGAGGATTATAATCAAAAGTCCAACAACCCATATTCCAACACTTACAATCTCGGATGGAGGAACCACCTGAATTTTTCCTATCAGAATAACTCGGGGAATTTCCAACCGTCCGGAGGATATAGGTAGCAATAGGGCAATGGGCAGTAGAAACCACAGAAGTGTATGCTAGAATTGATGATGGAAGACTTCATTGCTACCCAAACAAAGACCAATGAAGAGTTTTGACGCCAACATTAGAAAACAAAAGAGTCACTTAGGGATTTGAAGGCCACTGTTGATGGTCTTACAAGTCACACGAGGATGTTGGAAACACAAGTGGCCCAAATAGGCCAAACAATAGCGCAGACCATGGATATCTCTCCATTATTACTCGAGCCGAGTCAAGTCAAGGAGGAGGGAATATACGGCGAAAGAGTATGTCAGAAGAATAGATCTGCCAAGGGGTGTGTAGCCATGATATCAACGTTACCCAACCAAGCTGAAATCGAAGACAATTCCACCACAGCTTGAGGACCCTGGTGAATTTGTTATCCTCTGGTCAATTTATGAGGAAAGCTTCGATGAAGCACTGTGACTTGGGGTCATTAGTAAGTGTGATGCCCTACGCATACTATTTGAAGATGGGACTGAATGAGATCTAACCAGTGAACCTTGGTATTCGTATGGGAGACGACTCAGTCAAGGAGCCCGTCGGCATGCTAGCACATGTGCTTGTGGTCATTGAGAATTTCGTGATACACACGGATTTTATTATATTGGACATAGGACTAAATCCACAGAACCCCATCATTTTGGGAAGACCTTTTCTGGCAATCGTGGGAGCATTAATAGACGTAAAGGCGCACAAGATCTCCTTGGAGGTAGACGGGGAGATTATCATTTTCAATCTGTCAGAGTGTAGAGTTCCCTTCCTAGACGGTTACACTTTCAGTAGGGTAGAGCCGAACCCACCGAATGTCAACTCTGAGACAGATGAATGGAGGTTCATAGAACCTCCGGAGCCAAGTTAAGACCATGGAGTAGGGTCGAGCTAAAAGATCTTAAATAAAGTGCTTCTTAGGAGGCAACCCAAGTTTAGTTTTTAAGTGTTCTTTTCATTGTATTGCATTTATTTGGTTAATTTGAACTTTGATTTCCATTTCATTTAGTATTTTAACATGAATTAGGACTAGAAAGAACCCGCTAGGTGAAAGTAAAATCACTTTGAACCCACACGACTGAGCGAGTAAGGAGAATTCAGACTGTTGTGCACAGTGAGAAGGAAACGGGGGAAACAAGGCCTGGCCGTGTGTTTTCACACGACCATGCCCCGATCCTCAGTGGAACACACAGTCTGGCAGTGTGTTTTCACACAGTCATGGCGCGTGAGGTTTAAGAGGCCAAGCCGTGCATTTTCACCCCAAATGTGTCGCGTGCTTTGATTCCTCTTACCCTAGCCATGTGAATCCTTCTTCCCCACCACCTAGAAGCCTTTCCATCCTTCAAGCTAGGAAGCCTAAAAGAAGTATGGATGAGGAGGACCAAGCAAGTGGCATCTCGATCTGGTGCTTCGGAGCGAAGGACAAGGAGAATGGACACCCCTTAAGCTCCGAAGGAAGATAACGCTCTTCCAACCCTCCTTTTTCAAAATAATGAGCTTGGGGATAGATATAACATGCTTGCTGTTGGTGCAATCGGCCCAGGTCACGATTGACCAGAACTCGAGTTTGACTCGAGTGATGTTTTGATGTGTTTTGATGTTTCGACAAAAACATATGACAATGTAATTGTCATGGTAAAGTCCAAGCATGGGTCTTGGCATGGAAAGTCCAAGTCTTGAGTACTTGGCAAATGGAAAGTCCAACATGTGTTGGCAAGGAAAGTCCAAGCATGAGTCTTGGCAAATGGAAAGTCCAAGCATGGTCTTGGCATGGAAAGTCCAAGTCTTGAGTACTTGGCAAATGGAAAGTCCAAGCATGGTCTTGGCAATTGAGAAGTCCAACATGTGTTGGCAAGGGAAAGTCCAAGCTTGAGTCTTGGCGTTTGAAGTCCAAGGGGATTGATATTGGCGGCGTAAAGTCCAAGCGGTAGTCTTGGCAGCATAAGTCCAATGGTTGGCGGCGTAAAGTCCAAGCGGAGTCTTGGCGGCGTAAGTCCAATGTGCCTTGGCGGTGTAGACACCGTTAGCATGACATAGCCGATGGAAGCATCTGAAGGCTAGCGCGATGGATGAACAAGTCATGGATGACTTGGAGGGATCCGAGAGGCGTGAGGCTGATGGAGATGGCTAGAAGGCTTAGGTCTAGGCTAAGGGTGGTCTAGCAAGTATGGGGGAACCATACTTGGGCTAAAACCTCATGTTTGAGGTGTGCCGCGACCGATGCCATGAGGTCATGAGGCCGATCGACCGAGTCAACTAGGGTTTATTTGCGGGTTATGGCCTAGCAATGATCGACAGATGATGGCGGATCGATGGCTTGAGCAATGATCGATCTTGTGATCACCGACCGGTGCTCGTAAATTCGCATGGATCGGAGTCGAGACTCGACTGGTCGAGTGAGTACTCCATCAGTCGACTGATGGTCACAATCAGTCGACTGATAGGAGTTTCGTTGGACTTATCCAGCGTGGAACGAGCCGTTGTCTCACGACAAGATGGCATCGATCGATCGATGGTCTCGATCGATCGATCGACTTTTTATATATGGAGCTCGTGGTGGAAGAAAAAGGCAATGGTTCTTTGAGGCGATTTGGGGCGAGTTGCTGCTGCAATTCAGGGTCTCCAAGTGCTACTCGATCAACCAAGTGATCAAGCATTCAAAGAGCATTTATAAAGTGTTTTCTTTACTTGTATTGCTTTGTATTTCATTATATTGCTTGTATTCATCTTGTTTATTGTTGTAAACATTTGTAAGAGGTTTCTCCGCCTCCGACTTGTGTCGAGAAGGAGTTATTCTCATAGTGGTGTGTGATTGGCATCGCTAGGGTTCATACGAACCCGATCCGTGGAGTAGGAACCGTGCGGTTCCGAACCACGTTATATACTCGTGTTAGCGTGTTGTGTTTTCATTATTGTTATTGTATTATCTATATTCCATTGTACTAACGAATTTGTAGACACAACCGCGATTGAATTCCATTGACGCTAATCACCCCCCCTCTAGCGTTACAAAGGTCCTAACAAGTGGTATCGAGTCTGGCTCTTCTACGGACTAACCGAGAGTTGAAGAAGCTAGAGGAAGAATATGGAATTTCAAGAAAATTGGGTGACGACGTCAACATCCCACCTTCCTTCAACCGAACATTTGCGTATTGGAAAGGTAGAATGCAATATTTTCTAATGACAAATATAGAAAATTGGTTTGCCGTGACTATAGGTTTTGATGCTGAGAGGAGAAAGCGGTAAATCCTCAAGATGAAGAGATGGACCGAGGAGCAACGGAAAAAATTCAAGACAACCGTTAAGGTAACAAAAATGCTAATTGATTTGATACCTAACGATATTTTGTCTAGATTAGGAAGCTATAGGGATGCCAAGGAATTGTGGAACAAGTTGATCAAGTTCCACGAAAATCCCGAATCGGTCCAAGAAGATTCGGAAGAGGAGGAGACCGAAGAAGAGAGCTCATCCTCAAGTGAAAGTGAGGAATCGGGAGGAAGTGAGGAGTCAACTTCCGGATCGGAAGAGGAAATAGAAGAAGAGGAGAGACCATCTTCTACACCGGAGCAACCTCAAGAAGAAGCTTCGACATCTGGCCAAGATGAAGAAGCCCAAAGTCCAATTCCGGTCTCCACCATCGAACTAGGTAACTCAAGCAATTTAGGTTTAAATAAAAAACATATTATGTGCTTTGAGTGTAGGGAGTATGGGCATTACAAGAGCAAATGCCCAAAGAGGACCAAGAAAGCTCCTCCGGCGCCTAAAAGTCAACAAAAGTCAGCACTCGGTTCTCCAAGTCTAAAGAGCAAGGAGCAAGTCATTTTGCTTCAAGTCTTGCAAACAGCAGGGCATTACCAAAATCAATGCCCTAGGGGGAGCAAAAAGACCCAAGAAGGAGCATTACAAGTAAGGGAAGCCACTAAGGCAAACCCTAAGGTATATTTAAATAATGCTCCGTCTAATTTAAGTATTAAAAAGCATGCTAGAACTAATTTTAGCAATTGTGGTATGTATCATAAAGAGCATGCTAGAAATAACAAACATATGTGTTTAGGAGCTAAGAATGTTCACCTTAAGAATAAGGAGAAATTTGGGACTAATGTCCTTAGAAAAACAATACCTAAGAAATCTATTAAGAAAATCCAAGAACATCTAGGGTTTAATCCAAAATGGACTAGGCATTCGCCAAGAAAGTCCAATGCCCAAGAGTTAAATAAAAATTCTAAAATTGGGCAATTAGAATTAGAGAACCAAGCCTTGAGGTCAAGGCTTGAGAAACTTGAAAATACCCTAAATAAGATACAAAATCAATCTAAAGGGTCTAATGGTCAAACTCCTAGGTCAAGAAGTCAAAGTCAACCAAGGGCAAGAATGGTTTGGGTCACAAACCTAAGTGCAAGGTGACTTACCATAGTGTTCCGTTTGACTATGGGACACTAACTAGGTCTAGGAAGACCACGGTCAATGGGAAAGTCATTCCTATAGTTGACCAAGGTTTGTGCCTAGTGACCAAGGTTTCGAAGAAACCTAGGATGGCCACCAATAAGGTTGTTAGGGAGGCAATCCCTAAGTTTAACCTAGGCAAGACCAAAATGACCAAGGCTAATAAGCCTAGGAGGGTCATTAGGAAGGTATCTAGGGAGGTTATCCCTAAGGAATACCTAATGAACCCTAGGAGCTCGAATCGATTTTGGATTCCTAAGAGCGTGATTGATTCACGCTAAGATGGGTTTAGGGTGTGCCAACCTTGATTGGATGGGTAGTTAACTCAACCATAATAAAGGTGGCACTTTAAGGTTACTTTCAAGGTTATGGTTACTTTGGAAATATCCTTGAGTTTTAATTTCAAAGAATTTTAGGTTGTGTCAATATATATCTTGAAAACATGAAAATCAATAAAATTGACACTATCTAGATTTAGAGGTCATAGTGTGTACTTTTGATTATTGGCACACTTGGGAAGGTCATGTATCAAGAAATGTGTGGTTAAGATGTAAAGGTAATATCTAGAGTGATACTCAAGTGCCACACAACTTGATGTCTTGTATTCACCATGCTTCATATGTTTTACCATATGTTTGCATGAAATGAATGTCTAGGATAGATTACATCTCACAAAACAAGTCTTTTACCTTGATTGTGTATTTCAACACTTAGAAAGGGTGAGATGTTAGGTTTTGGAAATCATTGAATGTTAATGTTTGCAAAAATGAAATAAAACATTAAAACACATGAACAAATACATAAATAAAAGTATAACATCAATACATTCAAGATACAAGATCTAACGTGATAAAATGGAACAATTAAGATGATAAAATCGAGATTTTTCGATTTTGAGTAATCGGAAATCGATCGATCGATAGCTCGATCGGCCGATCGATAACATCCGCGATACGATACGGCCATCGATCAGTGCTAGCTCCATGACTCGATCGACCATCGATCACGATCGATGTGGTCCATCACCGACCGATGGTGCTGTATTCACCGAGGCCGAAGGCCATCAGTCGAGTGCTCGACGAGCAGTCGAGTGATATGCACATCATCGATCGATGCCAGCAGCTCGTTACGATGAAGGTTCAACAAGCTGATCGGCCGAGCCGGATCGATCATTGCCGGCTCGTAAACCGTTAAACATCACGATCGATGCTCCACATCACCGATCGAATCGTGTTTTAAACGCCGAACCGCTAGGGGGCATTTCACGCGACGAAGTTTCTTCCTCCTTCGATCTCCGATCGTCTCCCTCTCCGACCGGCTCTTGTCAACCTTCCAAAGTCCTAGGTTGATAAGCATGTCTCTCCCCTTCCTTTGTTTTTGACCTATCCTGGAGCACTGGTTCACGCGTTTTAGGGGTTATTGTCTTTGTTCCGTTTAGGGTTCCGGCGGCTGAAGCTTTCCGGCGACTTTTCCATGATCCTCGTGAACTTTGAGTCTTCCCTCCGACACACACATGGCGCCTAAGTAACGATTCTTCTTTCCGAGCCCTAATTTTCATTTCCATTACAATGTAGGTTTATCTAATCGCGTATTGTTGCCATTGCATATCATCACATTACATTCATAATAGGAGAGCCCGTAGGAATGATCCATCCGAGAGTGAATCTCGGTTGTACCAACCTATGTTGGTTAGGTACATAGATAGGAATTTTTTCGATAGGTATTGTAGTGACGTCATGGAACTCATTGCATACTACAGTTTGATGAAGATCGTCTTGTGCACGCATCCAATCAATGATGACCTTATTAAGGAATTCTATCAAAACCTTAAAAAGGTAGATGACGGCCCTACATACACTACTACGCGTTGCAAACGCGATTTAGAGTTCACTCTGCAACTCAGCAGAGTTTCTCGAGTGTAGGCGGTAAATTGATACCTTTATCTTCTTCCGTCCCTGGCATTTTCCCCTACCTGAGCCTTTTGCCCATATCACTATGGAGTCCATGCATGAGCGCATTTTTGGTTATCCACGTCCACCGGCCCAAAACCTATTTTCTATCATCGAGTTATGCACTGACAATGTCCTTTATAAGGTCATTGTTGGGTGTTTCTGCCATTGTCACTCGAGTGCAGCTAAGATTCGGCCTCCCCATCTCTTTCTTCTATATGCCATGCGTCTTGATTAGACATAAAAATTTGCATTGAACATCTTCCATTTGCATTGTGCACTTCACTTCTGCAAGGAAAGTGCATATGCCATTTGGACATATCATCACAAAGATGGCTCGACTCGTAGCATTAACATCCATAGGCTCTGCGGCGGCTATCGGAAGTGTACTGTTGTATATCGATTCGTAACTTCTCCTTAGCGGCTTACGGATGGCCGGCCGATGATGGAGTTAGCGCCACGACAACCCAGGCGCCTGA
Organism: Wurfbainia villosa; assembly: GCA_025175895.1. NCBI lineage: Eukaryota > Viridiplantae > Streptophyta > Magnoliopsida > Zingiberales > Zingiberaceae > Wurfbainia > Wurfbainia villosa. The sequence goes on along the minus strand of CM046004.1, from coordinate 16,832,320 downwards.
GACGGCCTCCTCCGCCGCCGAGATGCGAGAGGCAGCGAGATGCGGACACCTCGATGAGGATGACCAGATCTTGCGAACACATCGGCCGTAGTCCATCGATTCGTCGTGGTCACCGGGTCGGATTGAGGATTATCGGCGGTCGGTTGACTCGGTAGCGAGTTATTGGCGAGCGAGCGGCTTTTGGCACACGCGTCTCGATAGGATGGAGGAGACCCGGGGGCGCATAGAGCGACATCGGTAGCGATATGCTAGAGATGATGCGAACTGGACTCGAAGTCGTGACAACCTCCATCGCCACCTCCTGCGGACGATTAGAGGATATTGTTTTTGTGGTTGTCAATGTTTGTAGTAAGATTGAGCTTAGCCAATCTTCTTTTGATTATAAAAAGACAAATTTAAGTTTAAATGAAATTCTTATTTAGAAAAATCTTGTGTGTATGAATGAATATGTGTATAATTGTATTGCTACCATATGCCATGTCATGACATCATGTTTATTCTTAATCATTTTATATGTCATGATTATGCTTTAGAATTAAGGATAAATGTCATGTGTCTTTTAGATCTCATCTTATGCCATGACATCATGATCATTGGCCATGTTTAATAATACTATTATTTATGCCATGATCATACATTCATGCATTAACTTGATTAAAATTGATTTAAGGACTATGGCATGACTTGGAGTCCCAGTTATAAGGGAATCAAGTAGAGTTGCTTTAGAAAATGCATAAAACTCTAGATTAGGGAGAACAAAACCCACATCTCACATCTAATTGACATGTATGTGTATGTATACACCCTAAATACATGTGAGATGCTAGGATAATAGGTTAGGTTCAAGGTGCATCGGTAGTGCATCTAGATGAACTCAAACTTAGTTTAATTATCACCAAAAATCATAAGGAAAGCTAATATACAAGCTACGTATATTTAGCCAATAAATTATGGTCCAAGATAAGGTTTGAAAACATTTTAAAATCATTTTGAAAAACCTTGGTGAAGTCTATCTTTCGATAGCAATCACCATTGATGAAGTTGATACAAAGTAGGGCCAAAACATTGAAAATTTCAATGTTCTTGAACTTTGTACCAATGTCACTATTTAATGGGTAAAATAATTTTCAAATATTTTTCACCCATTGTATTGGTCATAAGTATTATACGTATCAAATTTCATGATTTTTCGATAAACGTATAATTATTTATGATTTTTTGAAATTCATTTCTGATAACTAAAAATCGGATTTTCGATTATCGATCGCCCTTGGGTGGCGATCATTGATAAATATGATCATTGTTATCGTGAGTCGATCATTGCCAAGGCTGATTTTGGGTTGACAAGGTTTGTTTAACCCGATTTATTTAAATCCTAATCACTCCTAACCCTAGGATATGCTTTGGGAAGCATTATAAAGGGTGAAAATCCATTGGATATGGATTAGGAGAATTGTTTAGGGTTTGTATCAATGTTAAGGTGTTGGAAAGTTCAATGTTGAATTTCTAACCTTAATTTTGATGATTTAGAGTTCCTATTGGCTTAGGGACTCCCCAAGGACATTGTTGGTGCAATGGTCAAGGGGGAGGTATCCATCTTGGGATGATGGATGTGTTTTTCTCCTTGAAAAGGAGAAGTTATGGGAATGTATCATCAATTGGGAAATTGATGAGTTTTTGATACCCAATTTGGAAATTGGGAGAGTAAATAGGATTGCCTCTCTTGAGTGATATGGGACTTATCACTAGGAAGATTGTAGGCATCCTAGGTATTTTTGGATCAAGGGGGAGATTGTAAGATCTCATTGGGACATGAGACATTGACCTCCTTGGAGAGATAACCTTTTTGCTATTTGTCAAAAAGGGGGAGAATGTTTGGAGAATGTTTGGGGGAGAACATTCTGGGAGAAAACATTTTGGAGAATGTTTTTAAGATTACCAATTTGGGATAATTGGTAAGGGAATTGAGTTAGTGTTCTAACTCAATGTTTTGTGTGGTTTTTGTCAAACATCAAAAAGGGGGAGATTGTTGGTGCAATCGGCCCAGGTCACGATTGACCAGAACTCGAGTTTGACTCGAGTGATGTTTTGATGTGTTTTGATGTTTCGACAAAAACATATGACAATGTAATTGTCATGGTAAAGTCCAAGCATGGGTCTTGGCATGGAAAGTCCAAGTCTTGAGTACTTGGCAAATGGAAAGTCCAACATGTGTTGGCAAGGAAAGTCCAAGCATGAGTCTTGGCAAATGGAAAGTCCAAGCATGGTCTTGGCATGGAAAGTCCAAGTCTTGAGTACTTGGCAAATGGAAAGTCCAAGCATGGTCTTGGCAATTGAGAAGTCCAACATGTGTTGGCAAGGGAAAGTCCAAGCTTGAGTCTTGGCGTTTGAAGTCCAAGGGGATTGATATTGGCGGCGTAAAGTCCAAGCGGTAGTCTTGGCAGCATAAGTCCAATGGTTGGCGGCGTAAAGTCCAAGCGGAGTCTTGGCGGCGTAAGTCCAATGTGCCTTGGCGGTGTAGACACCGTTAGCATGACATAGCCGATGGAAGCATCTGAAGGCTAGCGCGATGGATGAACAAGTCATGGATGACTTGGAGGATCCAGAGGCGTGAGGTGATGGAGATGGCTAGAAGGCTTAGGTCTAGGCTAAGGGTGGTCTAGCTAGTATGGGGGAACCATACTTGGGCTAAAACCTCATGTTTGAGGTGTGCGGTCGATGATGCCATGAGGCGTCGATCGACCGAAGTCAACTAGGGTTGATCATGGGTTATGGCCTAGCTCGATGATCGGATGATGCGATCGAGTGAGCATGATCGATCTTGTGATCACCGACTGGTGCTCGTGAATTCGGGCACAGAATGGAGTCGAGACTCGACTGGTCGAGTGAGTACTCCATCAGTCGACTGATGGTCACAATCAGTCGACTGATAGTAGTTCCGTTGGACTTATCCAGCGTGGAACTAGCCGTTGTCTCACGACAACAGTGGCATCAGTCGACTGATGGTCTCGATCAGTCGACTGATCGACTTTTTCCAGCACAGGTTGAAGCTATATATGGAGCTCGTGGTGGAAGAAAAAGGCAATGGTTCTTTGAGGCGATTTGGGGCGAGTTGCTGCTGCAATTCAGGGTCTCCAAGTGCTACTCGATCAACCAAGTGATCAAGCATTCAAAGAGCATTTGTAAAGTGTTTTCTTTACTTGTATTGCTTTGTATTTCATTATATTGCTTGTATTCATCTTGTTTATTGTTGTAAACATTTGTAAGAGGTTTCTCCGCCTCCGACTTGTGTCGAGAAGGAGTTATTCTCATAGTGGTGTGTGATTGGCATCGCTAGGGTTCATACGAACCCGATCCGTGGAGTAGGAACCGTGCGGTTCCGAACCACGTTATATACTCGTGTTAGCGTGTTGTGTTTTCATTATTGTTATTGTATTATCTATATTCCGCTGCGCTAACGAATTTGTAGACACAACCGCGATTGAATTCCATTGACGCTAATCACCCCCCCTCTAGCGTTACAAAGGTCCTAACACTTGCTACTAGAAGAATCACCATAACTAGGTATCTTAATGAAGATTTACTAGAATCCCTAGGTTTGTTTGGTGATTGTAAGGAAAAACCTATCATCCCTTAGGCTCCCCGACTCCGATCGTACCACCATCACCACATGCGCCAATTGATGCTTAGACCTAATAGTGGAGTCCCCGCCATATGAGGGACCATCCACATCGGCACCCATCTCTCCCCCTTTACATCACTCTCCCGCCAGTCCACGAATGTATAGGAGCTCACCTAGTCCACATCGACATGAGCCTGCACCTGCACCACCACCTTTTTCTACTTTTGAGCAGGATGCAAGTACATCTGCCTATGATTTTTTGGAGTTCCGATCATGCCTCGATGACATATATGCCGAGCAGCAGACGCAGAGGCAGCGATGGAAGGAGCAGAGTGCTTACATGCAGGCTGAGTTTTAGGGTCTCCGGGAGCACTTTTAGCGAGCTGAGGAGTTCTATGACGAGGCCCGCATTTACTTCTAGGAGGAGGTTGCCCGTTGCTAGGATGAGGCCACCTACCGCCCAGAGATGTGGCAGCACATGCATGCCCAGCAAGCACAGTAGGCTTGAGAGGAGGAGCATAGAGCGACCGCTACATCCACCAGCTCTCAGATCGACCACATGTACATGCGGCATCAGCGGCTGAGCACCAGGTTTACCCAGGAGCCTGACATGCCGAGACTACCGGACTTCCCACCTCGGCCACCATATTAGCGGTACAGTCTCATATAAGTCTGGGGGGACCCCAAGTTTTGATTTATTTTGTTTCTAGCAATAGTTTCTTTCCTGTCATTTGCATTTTTAGTTAGCATTTATTTGTTCATACATTGAGTTTTTAATTTCATCAGTGCTTAATTTTTGCTATCTTTAAGTTGCCTCAGTAGTATTTTTTTTTTAAGTTTTCTTCATGAGTTGTTTCCATGGGTAGCTTAACTTCATTTACCTCGTGATATTTTATTTTATTTTCTCTAATGAATGTTCTAGTCTTACACTGGTTAGCTTTTATTTTTACACCTACACATGACAAACATTTTAAAAGGGAGAGTCTAGTACGTACCTAGTTATGATTCATCTCAGTAGTCTAGTACTTTGGAATCCATAGGTGACTCTAGGTTTAGCATTTTAGTTACTAGAGATGCTCGAATTGTGGAAGCCCATTCGAAAAAAATCAAAATCCAAAAAAAAAGAGAAAAAAAAAGAGAGTTGTTGTGGGTGGAATTGGTTAGGTGCTCCTTTAAGACCGAGTTAGGTTACTGGGGAAACACCTACCAATTTCTCTCAATACCGAATACGCCTTTGAGAGTTTGTACTAGATCTAGGGAACGACTCTCATTTCGGGCAGTGCCTAAGAGCTGGAAACCTTAGAAAAGCTACAGGATGATGACTTAACTTACCATGGAACGAGTATCCCCTAAGAAGATTCATTTAGCACGAGCGCGAGGAGCTAACTTAGTGAATTTCTAAAACATCTCTATTTTTCTTTAATTGCAAATACCACATGATAAATCTAGTTAACATGCTAAGTATGGAACAATACCTTTTTAAAATTTCATGGAACTGAGGTTTGCTTGAGGACAAGCAAAGGCTTAAGTCTGGGGGAATTGATGTGAGAAAAACATATAGGGTTTTAGGAGCAGTTTTCGCTCACATCTCGTTACATTTTATGTTTGTTTCATGCATGTTTTACTTTGTTTTGTATGCATTTCTTATTTTCTAGTTCAGAGTTCTGCTCGTTGTACTTTTGTGTTCAAGATAACATTTCATGGGGAAAACAATGCACTTTCGGAGCAAAAAAAGGACATTTGGCAGCTGGACGTAGAAGGGGACATGGCCAGGGCGTGTGGCTACACATAACCGTGTCCAAGGGGAAAAATTGGCCACCTTAGCACCACACATGGCTTGGCCATGTGGAAACACATGGTCGTGTGGCGTTGTGTGATTCTGATGCAATTCAGTTATTTTCTAGGTTTCAGGGAGATCCAGGATGAAGTCTATATAAATGAGGCTATGCCCAACCCTAGGGAGGAGGCACGACGGACGGGATGACACTTTGACGCCCTAAAAAGCTTCGGGAACTCGCAACGGGGAGGAAGAAAGTCACTGGAGATCCAAATTCTGCACTTCAACGCCAGAGAGAAGAGTCACATTGCATTGTAATTTCTGTTCTTTGCTTAATTTCTATTGTCTATACGAACATGATCGTGCTTTGTGTTTCTCCTCTCTTATTTATGGAGTAGACTCTTCGATTCTAGGACTAGGGAGTAGTTTGTGTTGAGTTAGAACATGTTGGTTCAAATATCTTTTCGTTCTTGAATTTTTATTTGCAATTGGCGTTTGGTTTTAGAGCTATAGTTATTGTTTTGGTTTTCTATCTACTGTGCTAGCCGATATGAGGGGTGATAACCCTCGTATCTAAGATTTAGGAGAATCAAGGAGGAACCTAGGGGTTGACCTCATCTTCCGTAACCATGGGTAGAAGGATGCGATAGAGTAGGAAGCGCACCCTGTTTTCAACTCGTCGTAGGGATCAATTCGACATCCTCGTACTGACTATCCCGTCCTAAGTCCAGGGGTAGACCTGGTAATGGAAGAGGTAGCTTCTGATAGATGCGAAGGCTCATCGGGAGAGTGTATGATGTCCTTTCCACAAAATCATAACTAGAAACCTAGATAAAATTCAATTGACAACGTGTTCTGTGACACACAAACGAAATTGAAATCCTAGAATCCCTTCCAAAGACTCGCAACTAGTTTCTTTCTTCTTCCGTGTGACATTGTATTGAGTTAGGACCATCGTCAACCCTCTAAATCAAAACCCTTAAAATTGAATTCTGAACAATAATGTCCACTTACCAAATCGATACTCGAATCTCAGTCCTTGTGGGATCGATAATCTTTTTATTACTTGACGACATCCGTGCACTTACAAGCATTAAGCGTAAGCGCGTGCTTCAAGTCCTCAATGGTCTCTGTCATGAGATTTGAGGTCGTGTTCACATGCATCATGCATCTCCCAGTGCTAGGGGGTATAGGCTTAGTATAGTGTGACCATCAATCTCAACGAACAAGTTTGAACTAAAACTCGGACTCATACACATGGTCCAGCAGAGCCAATTTGGAGGAGCCGCAACTGAAGACCCTAACTGACACCTAAAGACATTTTTAGAGATATGCTCGACCTTGAAATTCAATGGGGTGCCCACTAACGTGATCCATCTGAGCCTCTTTCTATTCTCACTGCGGGATAAGGCGAAGACGTGGCTACACTCCCTTCCTTCAAGAAGCATCATAACATGGGAGTAGTGTGAGCAACAATTCATGAATAAATTCTTCCCACCAAGTAAGACTGCTCATATGTGCCACTTGATTACTAGCTTCTTCCAGAAGAAAGGAGAGTCCCTTTTTGAAGTCTGGGATCGCTGCAAAGGGCTACTCTATCAATGCTCCCATCATGGTCTTGAGAGATGGATGTTGATCCACATATTCTATAATGGGATCACATATACCACAAAGGTTTCCCTAGATTCAACTGCAGGAGCGTTAATGAATAAGACCATTGAGGAAGCAGAAGAATTGATCGAGGAGGTGGCCCAAAACCACTACCAATGGGCTTCCGAGTGTGGTCACCTAGCACCTACAGTCGGTAGATATGTTGTTAACTCCATCGATCATCTAGCGGCGAGAATGGATGCACTAAGCAGATAGTTTGACTCCCTAATCCCTTCTTCTATATGTGCAGCCAATTCCTTTAGAGAGTGAGTAGCAACGTATCAGGAGGAATGCTACAGAGGGCAGAGTAGCTTTGAGGAGTAGGTTGAGCATGTCAATGCAGTGGGTGAGTACAATCAGAGGCCCAACAACCCATATTCGAGCACATACAATCCCGGATGGAGGGACCACCCGAACTTTTCCTATAAGAATAATTCAGGAAATTTCTAACAATCGTGAGGATATGGGCAGCAGGGCAGTGGGCAGCAACAACTGCCTAAATCTAGACTTAAGTCAATGATTGAAGGCTTCATCGCTACCCAAACGAAGGCAAATACACAATTTCAGCAGCATCATCAAAGAGCTGAAGAGGCACTGAGGCAGTTGAAGGCTTCTGTTGATGGGCTCGCAAGCCACACTAAGATGCTGGAAATGCAGGTGACCCAAATAACCAAGACTGTATCACAAACCATAGACAACTCCCCCCTACCATCCGATCAAACCCTGGTTAAGGGAGAGGGAGTGTACAGTGAAGTAGTAGGTCAGAAAGACAAAGTCACTAAGGGGTGTACAACCATGATTTCAACTTTGCCAAACCAAGCAGAATTGAACATAAGATTCCACCCAAGCTTGAAAACCCTGGTGATTTTGTCTTACCCTGCATGATCTATGGGGAGAGCATCAACGAAGCATTATGTGACCTAGGATTGTCCATTAGTGTTATGTCATACGTGATCTATAGGGAGATGGGACTGAGTGGGTTACAATCGGTTGACCTGGCTATTCTATGGCGGATGACTCGATCAAGGAACCAGTTGGCATGCTAGTGGATGTACTTGTCATAATAGAAAGCTTTGTGATACCCACAGACTTCATCATATTGGACATAGGACCAAACCCTCAGAACATAATCATCTTAGGGAGACCCTTCCTGGCAACTGCAGGAGTATGCATAAATGTGAAGGAGCATAAAGTCTCCTTGGAAGTGGATGGCGAGATTATCATATTCAACTTATCAGGGTGTAATGCTCCATTCTTAGATGGGTATACTTCCTACCGGATAGCAAAGTGAAGGGAATTGCTTCCCGCTTTGGTCGCTTGTACATGGTGATCCTATCTCGTGTCTCCGGATTAAAAAAAAATTAATCTGGACGAAAAGGGATTACCCAAGCAACCGATTCATCATCGTGCTTCTCGATTTGAGTCGTTGCTTGAACAAACTAGTTGTTCAAGAAACCTAACTCTTTTCCTCGATTAGCCACGGAATAGATGATGAACGGATTGCTGGTATTTGTGTTTATCTTCGGGGTCCAAGTAAATTAACCACATACATGAAACAAAAGAACTAAAATCAAAACAAACAAGATTATACCTCTTGTTTACCTCTTGATCTTCTATTGTATGACCGATCCTCCTCTTGAACATTGTGTGGGCAACCATCTTCCAAGAGTCGAAGCCTCCTAGATCTCTATCTTCCTTTCCTTGCTCGCTCTGAACAAAGGGAAGACAACCAAACTCTTCTTCTCCTATCTAGTGTCAACCACCAAGCCACCTAGCCTGGTTGTTGTCGCTGGCCAAGGAGAGGAAGATGAAGAGGTGGCCGCCGACCAAGAAGATGAGTACTTATTGCCGCCGGCCAAGGAGAAAGAGAGGAGGTGTGGAGGAGGAGCCAGCCAAGGAGATGGGATGGAGAACGCCGGCCAAGTGAGGGAGGAGAAGAACCAAACCCTAGCCCCTTCCCCTTGTTGCCGCCGACCCTAGAGAAGATGGACAAACCAAAAACCCTAGCCTCCAAACACCTTGCTGCCCAAGCCTTGGAAGCAACCCCTAGAATCCAAAATCATTAGTTGCCGCCCAAGCCTTGCCTCCTATTTATAGATTTTGCCCAAGCCTACTTTTAATCGTGTCCGTTGGATCTAGACTCCATGAGGGTTTTAATAGGCTACAATAGGGGCCATGAGAAGGAGTTGGATCTTGGCCACCCAATGGATCTGACCCACATAAAATCTGATCCATTAATGATAATTCATTCCACTAGAGGATTATCATTGAACTACCTCACCAACCCCTATAAATAAATATGGGATCCATATATTAATTGTATAAATGTCTCCCCGTATTTAAGATATCGAATGCCCATTAATTAATTAATTTACTGATAATTAATTAATTAACAACTAACTCCATGAGTAGTACCACTCAACCTTATCATCATGCTGGACTAAAGTCCACCTGCAGAATTTACATGATGATCCTTATAAGCTCCTCAAGGGGACATCATCATCCTAATACATAGGACACGGTTTCCTCCTATAATCAATGACACACCATGTAAATAATATTATTTTTCAACTTACCGGGCCTATCGATTTAACCCATAAATCTCGCCCATTGGTAAATCAAACAAATAAATATTAAGTACATGTGCCCGTTATTATATTGGGATTAAGAGCATGTACACCATAATATCCGAGGTCTGATTTAATTATGTAGCCAGCAATAAATTGAATCACCTCTAAGTCTATCCTGCTCAATACACACAAAGTGTACTAGTATAATTCTATGGTCAAGACAAACCAATACCAAATTACACTATAACCATGCCAATGGTTTGTCCAAAACCATCTTGGTTGCGAGCCTCTACTTATACTCTACAAGGAACTGATAACATGATCTTCTGTGCGACACCACACACCATGTTATCTACAATGTAAAGTATTAGACAATATACATAATTATAAATATGCAAACAATGATCATGTGATTCTTATTTCAAAATGAAGATGTTCATACAAAGGCTAGGCTTTTAGTATACATCCCAATACAAAAGACCCCACTGGAAGATCGAGATTTTGAAATAGATGGATGGAGATTCACGGAACCACCGGAGTCGTGCTGAAGCAAAGGAGTATGGTCAAGCTAAAGACCTTAAACAAATGCTTCTTGGGAGGCAATCCAAGTGTAGTTTTCTTGATTTTTTTTAGTCATGCATGTTAGTTTAGACTTTAATTTTTGGGCATTGGAAGTTTCACAAGTGTTTTAGGGTCAGATAGAACTTGCTAGGTAGAAAGGAGATACCTTTTTGGACCTCAGGAAGAAGCATGGGTGGTTGTGTGGATTCCACACGACCTTGCCCAACGATCAGAAGAGCACACAGTAAGGCATGTGGAAGGTCTTGGACTGTGTTGCACTCCGAGAGAAATCCAGAGTCACACATGGCTGACCGTGTGAATTTTGCATGGTCGTGCCAAATCTCAAACTTTTTCCAAGCGCCTAGATCAAAGTCGCACATGGCCGACCATGTGAATTCCACGCGTCCATGTTGCGTCCCTTTAAAAGGGCAAAAGTCATGCGATTTACCCTAAATCAGCTGTATGACTCAAACATTCCGCCCTAGCCCATGAAAAATCCTCTTCTTCAGCCTCCAAGAACCCTCTCCAACCTCCAAGAAGCTCTCAAGAAGCAAGGATGAAGAGGACAAAGCATTGTGCAACAAGATCCGCTTCTTCAGGGCCAAGGTCAAGGAGAAGAAGCGCCTCACAAGCTCCGGAGGAAGGTAATGCTCCTTCAAGTGTTATATTTCATAATGAAGAGCATAGGAATAGATTTAATATGCTTTCCAACCGAAAAATCACCACTACTAGGAATTTCAATGAAGATCTTTTAGAAACTCTAGGTCTGCTTGGGGATGTGCAAGACGTCTTTGCAAAAATGAGTTGGGGAAAGATAATGGGAATTAGATGTCCAACCTACCCTAGGATAGTATTGGAGTTTTTGAGCTTGGTGGATGCGGAAATCTTGACGGGTAGAGATAGTGAAGAGGGTAAGATCACTTTTAGGTCATTTAACATTGAGCATGAATGGACCTTGCACCAATGAAACCTATGCTTTGGATTGCCTAGTGGGGGAGAGAGAATGACCTTTATTGAGTTTAATGAATGAACCTTTTGGTTTGATTTGATGGGGGAGAATGCGTATGACCCTTCTAGGGAAAAAGCCTCTCGCCTCCAAAACTCTATTTTCCAGTATATTCACCGAGTTATGGTGAGTATTATTTTTGGGAGAGGGGAGAGTGATGGAGTAGTGAGGATGAGTGAGCTTCTTTGCCTATGGGACATGCTACAAGAGAGAAGTAGCATTGATGTAGGGTCCCATTTCATTAGGCATCTAGTGAAGATGAGCAAGGCAGCCAGAGGAGAGATTATTTTAGGGGGATTAATCACTCACCTTTGCAATAAGATGAGGTACGATTGCATGGAGTTGGATAAGATCAAAGGGAGCCCTAGTGTAGATTTAGGGGTGTGCAATGCTGAAAATGATAGTGAGAGAGGGGTACTATTTTTGTTTTATGAGGAAGAACTTGGGACCCCTTAAGCTCCCCGACACCGATCGTACCACCATCACCAACCATGCCAACTGGCGGTTGTATCTCATAGTGGAGTCCCCACCACATGCCAAGCCTTCCACTCATGCACCCCTCTCACTTCCTACCCATCACTCACCTATAGATCCACCCATGTATAGGAGCCCCCTAGTCCACACCACGAGCCTATACCTGCACCTCCTTCTTTTTCCACTTTTAAGCAGGATGCAGGTACGTTGGCTTATAACTTCTCTGAGTTCCGATCGTGCCTCAATGATATTTATGCCGAGAAGTAGATATAGGGGAACCGATGGAAGGAGCACATCGCCTACATGCAGGCGGAATTTCAGGGCCTCCAAGAGCATTTCCAGTGGGTTGAGGAGTTCTACGACGAGACCCAAGCCTATTTCCAGGAGAAGGGTGCCTATTGCCAGGAGGTTCGGCATCCACCAGTTCCTAGATTGACCACATGCATATGTGGCATCAATGGCTGAGCACCAGATTCTCCCAGGAGCTTGATATGCCTAGATTGTCAGACTTTCCACCTCGACCACCATATTAGAGGTACGATCTCATTTAAGTCTGGGGGAGACCCAAGTTTGGACATACTCTTCTACCATTGTTAGTTTTACTTTGACAATTAGGTTTAGTTTTAGATTGTTTGCATTTATATGTCCATGAATACAATATTTAGTTTCCTTTCAACGCTTAGTTGTTTGTCACTTTAAACTGCCTCAGTAATATTTTCGAAATTCTTCACGATTTGCTTCCATACCATAGATAGCTTAACTTAATTTATCTTGTGGTATTTTATTTTTGGTTGCTTTGATGGATGTTCTAGATTTGCACTTGTTAGCTTTTATCTCTCACTTACACTTGACGAATATTCTGAAAGGGAAAATCTATTACATACCTAGTTATGATTCATCCCAGTAGTCTAGTACTTTAAAATCCATAGATGACTCTAGATTTAACATTTTAGTTACTGGAGATGCTCGGATTGTGTAAGCCCATTTGGAAAAATCAAAATACCAGTGAGCTAGAGAGGAACAAAGTTCCTTGAAAAAGAGAAATGAAAAATAATAATAATAAGAGAGAAAGAAAAAGAAAGAGAGAGTTAAAAATAGTTGTCGTGGGTGGAAATGGTTAGGTGCCCCTTTGAGACCGAGTTAGGTTACTGGGGAAACACCTATCAATTTCTCTCAATACCGAGCATGCCTTTGAGACTTCATGTTAAATCTAGGGAACAACCCTCGCTTAGGAAAGGTAAGTACCTAAAAGTCGGAGACCTTGGGAAAGCTATAGGATGACAACTTAACTCACTATGGAACGAGTTTCCCTTAGAAAAATTCTCTCAACACATGCACGAAAAGCTAACGTAGTGAACTTTTAGAACATATTTATTTATATTGATTGAAAATACCACTTGATAATTCTAGTTAGCAAGCTAATTATGGAATAATATTTTTAAATTTCATGTCCCTGTGGTTTGCTTGAGGTCAAGCAAAGATCTAAGTCTGGGGAAATTGATGTATACAAAACATATAGGGTTTTAGGAGTAGTTTTAACACACATTTCATTGCATTTCATACTTGTTTCATGCACCTACTTTAACACACACATATCAGCAATGCATATGCATGGTCACTGTCTGCGGACCCGTCCAACCACGACCCCAGAGTGGCCAGTGTGGCACGACAAATGACAACTAGCCCGACTCCAGCTGCCACCACTCTCGAGTGACCGAGTTGGGTAGTATGACTGAGTAGCGTATAAGCGTAAAAAGCTAACTACTCCTAGGGGCCCCTACTACAAGCCACGCTGTCCCTACCCATGAGTAGACAAACGCCGCACACAGGACAACTGCACGTCACACAACCACCATCTATAGTGGGCGAGTGTTAACACCACTCTGCACAGTGGCCAGGTGCGCATCTCCAGCTACCACCATCCATAGTGGTCGAGCGCGGCACATCCAATGCTCTGCCCTCAACCCTGCTACCACTACCCCGAGTGGCCGGGGAGGCAGGATGACTGACGACCCGTCTCATCCATAAGGGAGACTCAGTCGTCAGCATGCATGCAAATGTAATGATGCATAGATCAACACAAGTATCCTCGCAACACTCCCTATCTCACGGGGAGTCCTGGTCAACCAAAAGTCAACTATGCAAGGACTACAATCCACAAGACTCTCTCTATCGTACAAAGAGTCATACTCATCTGACAGTTCACGCTAAGACCTCTAGTCAATAGCGAGATACTATCGACCATTCATATAACCATACATAGATATACGATCCATAATGGATATACAATCATGCTAGGACCTCTAGTCCGTAACCACATACTGACAACCACACACATTTATCTATGCACAGACAACAAAATCCACCGTAGATGCACAACTAATATGTGTACGATACAACGATCGACTCCATAACCCAATTCATCACCTAACCCTAGTGATGTAACACAGTAACCCAATCTGAGGTCACAAAGATAACCCTAACCACACTGCATTTCATAACATCCATCAGCTAATACATAATAGGGTTTATAGTTCCTATCCGAGCTAGATAATCAATGAAGTACCAGAGTTTATATCTCAAAGGTCAAGGCAATACAAGCATATGATTAAATAAGAGTGGATTTAAGGTAAACAGGTATAAACATAAATCCAAGATCATGTACTAGAATTTGATCAAAACTACCGGACCAGGTAGATATTACCCACCTGATACGAAGCTCGTATCCGCATCCGTGAACCTGCCCCGTATCAAAATCCTGTAATTAATACGCAAACATTGACAAAGTCTATTATAAGTCCAATGATGCTATCAAATCCCAAATCGAACTTACCTAGCTTGATTCATTCATCCCCAGTAGATCTAAAACCAAGTCTTCAGTCGTATAGGAACAATCCCTACGCAACTCCCTATCATGTAGATACACCCTGTAACCATCGTCCAAAGTAACTACATGAATATCAACCCCTCACAAGAGCACCAAATTTGACTCACCTCACTCCGATTCAATCACACCGACCTCCTTGATCCAGTGTAGAACATTGAATCTGCACAATCCAAATTCAATCATCTTACCATTCCAATTCCACAAACAGGGCCCATAATAAAGCATATCCCAGATCAAGAATCACTACAAAACACTCCACGCTAAAGAATATGAATCTGACAGAACCATAGGTTAACACAGAACTTACCCCACATTCGATCCACAACTCTGATCTTCACTGCCACCATGGGCTACCGACTGCAACAAAATCCCCCTCACGATGCCTACGAAAAGTAAATGGGCAGCAGCTCCCAATTCTCGGTGAAACCAGAAATCTAACCAAATCCATAGATATAGGATTTACCCCAATAGGCAGAACACGATCTGCACACAATCATTCTCAATGGCAACTGATCGGAAATAGCAAGAGCCCAGGCATCAATGGAAACAGCCGATCACGCTCCACAAACTGCTCAAAACACAGATTAACGCCCAACGATGAATCCACAACTACATCCAGAGGAAACAGAGATTGCAACCTAACCCAAAAATCGCAACACCTATGTCGGCAGCTTCGCGCAATCAAATCCATGGCATCATAGCCACGACAGGAAGGAATCGATGAAATCCTGCAAGAAAGGAATCAAGCTATCCTCCGACCGGAGCGACCGGTCGTGGTGGCGACATCTTCGTGCTGTTCACGCGAGGAGACCGACGAACTGAGATGGGAGAGCTTGATGGAATCCGGCTGATATGGAGATGGGCGATGAAGAACAGATCGGGAGTAGAGAGCAAGGTGTCTCTCCCACCGGCCGGATCTTCCACCATCGACGGCAGTGGCTCGCGGAGTGAGAAGGGAGATGGAATCGGCGTCGCGAGAGAGAAGAAGAAGGCGTCGCGCGGTCGGAAAGAGGAGAAAGAAATCGGCTGTGAAAAAAATTGGGATCGGGTTCGAGAGGGTTTTAAGGGTTGATCAACGACTTGAGCTAACTCAAGTCCAGCCACAACCAAACCTAGATCTAACCCAATCCAATTCAAGCCCAATTCCAGCCCAATCCGAAACCAGCCCAATGGACTCAATCCAACTAGCTAATCAACCTCATTAGCCCACTAATTAAGCCCAATTAATCCACTAATTAAACCCAATTAATTAAAGGGTTTAATCCATATATAATTTTTTTTTGTATTTTACATTCTCCCCCACTTACAAAAATTTGGTCCCCAAATTTCCGACTTATATACTTGTACGAGATGTCACAATAACCATCTTAAGTATCCGGAGCAAAGTCACACCTCAAGTGACTAAGTGGGGTACTGAGCTCGAGTATTATATTTCAACTCTTATATACACTCTCAATCAACCTATTAAAAGGTAAATAACTGTACCAAAGTGGAGTTCTAGACTCATAACTGATGGGAACTTTGCCAGAATCGTAAGGTGAACCATGAATCACTATCAAAAATGATACTCAAGGTTACTCCATGGATATAATTCCATCAAGCGATCCAACGAAATTCATCTTACGGCTCGGGAAGAAAATGAGCGGACCTAGCTAATCAATCATCGATTACCCAAATCCTATCAAGTCCTTTCCGAATTCCAGATAATCTCCCAACCCAGTCTAACATACTAGGCTCCCACTTCATCACGATACGTAACCCTATAGCAGCTACCCAGTAGCTAGCCAAAACTCCCTGAGCACTCCTGCTCTATACATCTACTACTCAAGATAATAACTGCTAAGCTCTACGTCATATATATGACAGCTTATCTCGCAATTCCTCAACTGACGTAAGCATAAGACACGTCTCATACCACTGCATCGGAATCGCTCCAATCCCTGAAACGATGCATCTACGTACAATACCCTTCTATCTCCAACGGAAGGGATAACTAACACTGATGCAATAGTCAGTCACCATCTAGGCCCTGAAACTTAACTCACAAACTTCCGAACAGGTGATTTCCATCACCTTCTTGGTCCAACAAGTCGGCGATATAGTATCGCTAAAACATCCTATCCTTATCTCTGGTAAATACCAAATCAATCTAGGGACACCATAATTTCCTCTAAGATCGTGAATATATCCTCCACAGATATGATGACAATCGATCTCAAATACTCCAAGAGTACTTGATTCCTCAAGTCCATGAACAACTAAATCGTCGATAAGTCTAACAACATTATCAACATCTCCTAAAGTTCATACCAAGTATGAAATGTCGTCTTCTACACACCTGCATCCTTTTACTCCACGCTAATGATAGCTCAATCATCACATCGACAATGATAATTGTATGACACTAAGTCACTACAATATCAAACCTCCAGTCGTAGACCAACCTTAGGATATACACAGGTGTCATTTAGCTGATCTAAACAGATCATCTATCCACAATGAAGGGTATTCATTCTCAGCAATTATTGCATTCCAATCATCGATAATCGATGTATAAACTCAAGGTCTGACTCTCTTCTAACAAAGAGTTACAAGTCTTCTCCAGAAGAAACACTGAGGCAGATAAATCTCCCAGAGTGTTTAGCAACACTGATACCCATAAAATCATCTCCCGGTATGTGGTCCCCAATATCAGGACTATTCCCGAAATCACCTCAATCGCATATTCCACCTGCCCATGCAGTGACCAGCCCGAGAGTTCATCCGTAACTACATCCGAATACTCTCAGATTATACGTACATCCGAGAGTCCTAGTATACCAACGCTCCAACAATCTAACTATCCATAAGGATATGTCTATAGTAGAGGTATGTCTAGCAAAGGCTAAGGGTATCCCTTGACTTCTTGATTGTTGATCAACATCTCACCTGACGGTAGAGAAAATCACCAACCCATAAGTCGATAGGAACCCTTCGAACCCTATCCAAGAATGTTCTAGACAAAGATACCTGTAAACTACCAGTATCTCTCGATATATCCGCAAATAGGATAATCTAAAGTAATACCCCGAAGGACCGATCCTTCGGTCTTCTATACTTCTTCTCGAGTAATAATGTAAACTTGTCCAACATCTGTTCTGGATGGCTGAGCTCATGTAGATGCAAAGACTATCATGGAGAAACTAAAATCAACTGCTGGAACAGAGGTACAACTGAAACAATTGCAATGGAGATGGTAAACACTGTTGTACTGGCAAAAGATACACATCCGGATGTATAATACAGAAGAACTGTCAATATCGTAGCACGCTCTAACTCTGTAAATGGTATAGCTGCAACTGGAGAATACCGCATAGATACGACCATCGTCGTAAAATCTCTCCTCTGAACAAATCATAACTACGCCTGGGAAGGTAACAGTTGTTGTCGTCTGGGAAGGTAACAATTGTTGGCATCTGGATAAGTAACCGTTGTTGTATGAACGTCTGAGTCTTCTGAGATGTCTTCTGCTGAGTAACTTACTTCTTTCGGATGAAAGTATCAAAGACCTCTGACTATATCTGAGGTCGTAAATCGCTGCTGATGTGATAACCCAATCTTCTGTAATGATCTCAGCTTTCGAGGTTGTGGATCGTCCGCTCGAAAGCATCATCCATAGTCTTCAACTGAGTCTTCAAAATACATACTCTCTTCGTAGATACCGACTACTTATAGTAGAAACAAATACAATGGTCCATCGAATAATTTGACTCTGGTCTTGTCGTAACCCGCACTGCACACACATAATCTCCTTTCGGAGTCTTTCCTCTGAGTTCGTTGATAAACATGAGAAGCTGCTGACAATCTGCAATCGGTCTTCTATGATCGAAAAAACTCTCCAATAGTAGCTCATGACTCATAACTCAAATCTTGCTCCTTTTTGTCCAACATTCGGAGACTTCTAATTCCAATAATTTGACTTGCAATATATGCTTATCAAATCTCAAATTCTTAAAACACCAGCTACGGAGTCATTTCTATACACCTGACTCGGTCTATGCACTTCCGGTAGGATCTAGTAGGAGATCCAATCATCTGATCAAAATATCAGCCAATAAAGCCGTGGGTGGCCAAAACCAACCCAATCACATTCTTGGGCTATTAGGTGGTTGTAACCCCCGCAAGTCTAGCGACTTTGCATGGTACCTTCGTTACCAACCGATCACCCTACTCGATGCCCAAGAATTCCCTGACAATGAGTCAAAGAAGATGACGTGGGGAAATACTATCTCACAACATCACTGAACTGTGACCAAGTGATATATTATTTTCCGTAGGTTATTTCCTATATCTTACACCAAGTATCAGCTAAATCCGGATAATGGTATGCAGCTAACTTAGCTTCCTCTATATAACACGAGTTAAGTACTCAAAAGTATCCTCAATGTTATACAACCTAGAACGACCAATTCAGGGATCAAAATTCCTATGAATATCACCAAAATAATCCTCTACTATCTGCATCAACAATAGTATACTCGCTTGTCCATTACCCCATGGGTAATAATCTGACTAACATAATTAGTGAAAATCTTAGGACTGTAATCCTTGATCTCCACAAGAGATGTGACTACTAATCCCTGCTATCCGACTCGGTATCAGTCGGCTCTCAAAGGTAATTCACCTTTTTGACAGCAGGTATATGTCTAATAACCTCCACATGTCATTCCCGTGGTCAACTCACCATGGTTACGAATAGTGATTAACATACTACAAGTCATGCACTGTTATAAGCAACTAAATGCATAGCCAACAGAAGGATATGTAATAACAGTTAACATACCTTAATCCTTGTAGCTCGGAGATGTCCGCAACAGCCAGATCCCAGAACTCACAAAACCAAGATCGAGTAAAGCAAAACTCGATGTCCGAACGAAATAAAATCCAAAAATGGACTTCGCAACCTAGGGCTCTGATACCAATAAAATTGTCACGCCCCGGGAGTATGCCGTGCCGAAAAGCAAACGGACGGCATCTCCCCTGTACGTGGCAACATATTGGGTTAATACAAGGCCCGTAGGCCCACAACAACAACACAATATATAAAGATATTAACATATCAAACACAGCGGAAACATACAACAGATAAAACAATATACAATGACCCAACTGTGCACTCCGGAGTGACTTGACACGACAAGAAACATAATAGAAGCCACATCGAAAGCCAAATATATACAACACGTCCGTATATCACAGATACGGAAACAATACGGCTAAAACCACAAAATGACAATCCACAAAAATACCACAATGCGGATTAAATATCCATCCATCCGGTGTGAGATGGGATCAACTGGCGGAGCTCCGAACGTCCAAGGAATCTTCTACCTATTATCTGGGCGACATGAAACCCAGGGTCCAGGGGTGGTGAGTATAAACTCAGGGGTAATATATAGAAAGTGCTTGAACAACATATAAGGATAGATCTACAAGTATACATGTGAAGATCTACAGGTATACAGCATGAGTCCAATAGACATACAGTCCTATCCAACTCTAATAACAAGTAACTATAGTAAAGTCATACTCAGTGTATATATACTAAACTGATCAACTGAACATGAAGTAATGTACCCACGTACCTGACGGTCTGTAACACCAGATGCTAGATCATCCTGAACAGATTTACAACATAACTCATATAACGTACCAAGTCAATCCAATACCTGACCAATACTCCAACATATGAACAGTATATGATCACCTGTAATAACAATCCGGTCCGTACCACAAAATGACATGATGCTAATCAAATGCATATAACAGTCTGAATCAACGCATGTATCATGCTCAACACATAGCAGTATATAAAATGCAAATGACATGTATCATGATGAACAACCATATGCAGCAATCATAGCTCAATCAAATGCAGCATCTCACAGGCATATGTAAAACATATATCAAATACATGCATACATATATATATCAGCAATGCATATGCATGGTCACTGTCTGCGGACCCGTCCAACCACGACCCCAGAGTGGCTAGGGTGGCACGACAAATGACAACTAGCCCGACTCCAGCTGCCACCACTCTCGAGTGATCGAGTTGGGTAGTATGACTGAGTAGCGTATAAGCGTAAAAAGCTAACTACTCCTAGGGGCCCCTACTGCAAGCCACGCTGTCCCTACCCATGAGTAGACAAACGTCGCACACAGGACAATTGCACGTCACACAACCACCGTCTATAGTGGGCGAGTGCTAACACCACTCTGCACAGTGGCCAGGTGCGCATCTCCAGCTACCACCATCCATAGTGGTCGAGCGCGGCACATCCAATGCTCTGCCCTCAACCCTGCTACCACTACCCCGAGTGGCCGGGGAGGCAGGATGACTGACGACCCATCTCATCCATAAGGGAGACTCAGTCGTCAGCATGCATGCAAATGTAATGATGCATATATCCACACAAGTATCCTCGCAACACACCCTATCTCACGGGGAGTCCTGGTCAACCAAAAGTCAACTATGCAAGGACTACAATCCACAAGACTCTCTCTATCGTACAAAGAGTCATACTCATCTGACAGTCAATCACGCTAAGACCTCTAGTCAGTAGCGAGATACTATCGACCATTCATATAACCATACATAGATATACGATCCATAATGGATATACAATCATGCTAGGACCTCTAGTCCGTAACCACATACTGACAACCACACACATTTATCTATGCACAGACAACTAAATCCATCGTAGATGCACAACTAATATGTGTACGATACAACGATCGACTCCATAACCCAATTCATCACCTAACCCTAGTGATGTAACACAGTAACCCAATCTGAGGTCACAAAGATAACCCTAACCACCTATACTTACTGAACATCCATCAGCTAATACATAATAGGGTTTATAGTTCCTATCCGAGCTAGATAATCAATGAAGTACCAGAGTTTATATCTCAAAGGTCAAGGCAGTACAAGCATATGATTAAATAAGAGTGAATTTAAGGTAAACAGGTATAAACATAAATCCAAGATCATGCACTAGAATTTGATCAAAACTACCGGACTAGGTAGATATTACCCACCTGATACGAAGCTCGTATCCGCATCCGTGAACCTGTCCCGTATCAAAATCCTGTAATCAATACGCAAACATTGACAAAGTCTATTATAATTCCAATGATGCTATCAAATCCCAAATCGAACTTACCTAGCTTGATTCATTCATCCCCAGTAGATCTGAAACTAAGTCTTCAGTCGTATAGGAACAATCCCTACGCAACTCCCTATCATGTAGATACACCCTGTAACCATCGTCCAAAGTAACTACATGAATATCATCCCCTCACAAGAGCACCAAATTTGACTCACCTCACTCCGATTCAATCACACCGACCTCCTTGATCCAGTGTAGAACATTGAATCTGCACAATCCAAATTTAATCATCTTACCATTCCAATTCCACAAACAGGGCCCATAATAAAGCATATCCCAGATCAAGAATCACTACAAAACACTCCACGCTAAAGAATATGAATCTGACAGAACCATAGGTTAACACAGAACTTACCCCACATTCGATCCACAACTCTGATCTTCACTGCCACCATGGGCTACCGACTGCAACAAAATCCCCCTCACGATGCCTACGGAAAGTAAATGGGCAGCAGCTCCCAATTCTCAGTGAAACCAGAAATCTAACCAAATCCATAGATATAGGATTTACCTCAATAGGCAAAACACGATCTGCACACAATCATTCTCAATGGCAACTGATCGGAAATAGCAAGAGCCCAGGCATCAATGAAAACAGCCGATCACGCTCCACAAACTGCCCAAAACACAGATTAATGCCCAACGATGAATCCACAACTACATCCAGAGGAAACAGAGATTGCAACCTAACCCAAAAATCGCAACACCTGTGTCGGCAGCTTCGCGCGATCAAATCCATGGCATCGTAGCCGCGGCAGGAAGGAATCGATGAAATCCTGCAAGAAAGGAATCAAGCTATCCTCCGACCGGAGCGACCGGTCATGGTGGCGACATCTTCGTGTTGTTCACGCGAGGAGACCGACGAACTGAGATGGGAGAGCTTAACGGAATCCGGCTGATATGGAGATGGGCGATGAAGAACAGATCGGGAGTAGAGAGCAAGGCGTCTCCCCCACCGACAGGATCTTCCACCATCGACGGCAGCGGCTCGCGGAGTGAGAAGGGAGATGGAATCGGCGTCGCGAGAGAGAAGAAGAAGGCGTCGCACGGTCGGAAAGAGGAGAAAGAAATCAGCTGTGAAAAAAATTGGGATCGGGTTCGAGAGGGTTTTAAGGGTCGATCAACGACTTGAGCTAACTCAAGTCCAGCCATAACCAAACCAAGATCTAACCCAATCCAGTTCAAGCCCAATTCCAGCCCAATCCGAAACCAGCCCAATGGACTCAATCCAACTAGCTAATCAACCTCATTAGCCCACTAATTAAGACTAATTAATCCACTAATTAAACCCAATTAATTAAAGGGTTTAATCCATATATAATTTATTTTTTTTGTATTTTACATCAATTATCCCAAATTGGTAATCCCATAAATTCTCCCAATAATTCTCCCAAACATTCTCTCCCTTTTTTACTAACATCAAAAAGATTCTCTCCAAGAAGGTCAATGTCTCATATTCCAATGAGATCTTACAATCTCTCCCTTGGTCCGAAAATATCTAGGATGCCTACAATCTTCCTAGTGATAAGTCTCATATCACTCAAGAGAGACAATCCTACAAACTCCCATAATTTCCAAATTGGGTATCTCACATTCTCATTTTTCCCCCTCAAGAAAAAAAATATCATCCATCATCCCATGATGGATACCTCTCCCTAAAGGCTTGCTCCCCCTTGACCATTGCACCAACAATGTCCTTGGGAAGTCCTTAAGCCAATAGGAATTCTAAACCATCAAAATTAATGTCTAAAGTTCGACATTGAACTTTCCCATACCTTAAAATTGATACATCAACCTAACAACTCTCCTAATCCATATTCAATGGATTTTCACCCTTTATAATGCTTCCCAAAGTATATCCTAGGGTTAGGAGTGGTTAGGGAACTTTACCGTAGCTGAACATGGGCTAAACAAACTTGTTTTTTTTGAAATCAGCCTGACAGTCGACTCTATCAGAAAGTAGTCGATTGTCGTGCTCATCAGTAGACTGCCAATAAGGGCAGTCGACTGATAACTGAAATTTCCAAATTTCAGTTATTAGAATCGAATTTCAGAAAAGCATAAATAATTATACGTAATTTGAAAAATCATGAAACTTCATACATATAATACTTATGACCAATACAATGGGTGAAAAATGTTAGGAAATATTTTACCCATAAAATAATAAAATTGACACAAAGTTCAAAAGTGAAGAAAAACTTGAATGTTTTAGCTCACTTTGTATCAACTTCATTAATGGTGATTGCTATCAAAAGATAGACTTTACTAAGATTTTTCAAAATGATTTTAAAATAGTTTTAAAACCTTATATTGGATCATATTCTTTGGTCTTAATGTACATGACTTGAATATAAGCTTTCCCAATGATCCATAACTAATATAAGATGAGTTTTGATTCATCTAGATGCAAAAACTATGCACCTTGAACTTAACTCATATCCTAGCATCTCACATGTATCTAGGGTGTATAAATACACATACATGTCAATGTAAATGTGAGATGTGGGTTTTGTTCTCCTAATCTAGGGGTTCATGTATTTTTCTAAGGCAACCCTACTTGATTCCCTTATAAAAGGGACTTCAAGTCATGACATTGTCCTTAAATCAATTTTAATCAAATTAAATGCATGAATGATCATGACATAAATGATAGCATAATTAAGCATGGTCAATGATCATGATGTCATGACATATGATTAAATCTAAATACACATGACATAAAGACCTAAATCCTAAGCATGAGTATGACATATAAATGATAAAAATAAATATGATGTCATGGCATGGTATATGGTAAACAAAACATGGTAAATAAAATATATAGGTATAATAATACCTAAATTTTAATATTAGTTGTCATTTGTTATAATTAATATCATTTTTCCATATTATCAATTATTCTCAAAGTGTGCCAAAAATCCAAAATGGTACACTAAGACCTCTAAACCTAAATTGTGCCAATTTGATTGATTTTTCATAATCTTTAAAGTATATTGCCACATCCTAAAATCTTTTAGGGTTATAATTCAAACCTATTTCCAAGGTATCCATAACCTTGAAAATAACCTAAAGTGCCAACTTTACTATGGTTGGGTTAGCTACCCTTCCAATCAAGGTTGACACACCTAAACCCATCTAGTGTGAATCGATCATGCTCCTTGGTCATTGTGGTCTTGCCATGGTTAACTCTAGGGGTGACTCCCCTTGTAACATTCTTAGTGGCTTCCCTAGGTTTCCTTGAAACCCTAGCCACTAGGCACATACCTTGGTTACCCTTAGGGATAACTTCCCTAGTAACCTTGGTCTTCCTAGACCTAACTTGAGTTCCATAATCAAATGAAACATTGTGGTAAGTCTCCTTAGGCTTAGGTTTGTGACCCAAATCTTTCTTGCCTTTGGATGACTCTTGTCTCCTAGGCCCTTGACTTTGGATATTTGACCCCTTAAATTGATTTTGTATATTCCTAAGAGTCTTCTCTAATTTTTCAAGTCTTGACCTCAAGACTTGATTTTTCAATTCTAATTGCCCAATTTTGGAATTTTGATTTGGTCTTTGGGCAATACCATTTCCTCTAGGCATATGCCTACCCTTTTAGGGTTAATGCCTAAATGGTTTTCTATTTTCCTAATGCTTTCCTTAGGAAGAGTTTTTTTAGAGACATTAGTCCCAAATTTCTCCTTATTTCTAAAATGAACATTTTTAGCTCCTAGGAAAAGGTGTCTACTATTTCTAACATGCTCTTTATCATAAATAGCAAGATTGATAACATTGTTTCTAGCATGCTTTTGCCTAGAACTAGAAGGTGCATTAAAATATACCTTAAGGTTTGCCTTAGAGGCTCCCCCTACTTCTGATGCTCCTTCTTTGACCTTCTTGCTCCCCCTAGGGCATTGACTCCTATAATGCCCTCTTTGATTACATTTGAAGCATATGATGTGCTCCTTGCTTTTGATGGTTGGGGGACCGGCTTCCTTTGACTTTTCTTGACTTTTAGGTGCTGGTGGACTTTTCTTGACCTTCATTGGGCACTTGCTTGTAGTGCCCATACTCCCTACACTCAAAATACATTATAAGAATTTTATTTTGAAATGATGTGCTTGAGTTACTTAGGTCAATGACGGCCGGATTTTGAGCTTATTCATCTTGACCGGATGTTGAAGGCTCTTCTTCTTGCTCCGGCATGGGAATCCTCTCCTCCCCCTCAATCCTAAAGGTGGAGGCTTCTTCCACCTCTTCTACTTCTTCTTCCTCTAATCCGGAAGTTGACTCCTTCTCAACTTCCGACTCCTCACTTTTTTATGAGGATGATGAAGCTTCTTCTTTGGTCTCCTCCTCTTCCAAGTCTTCTTGGACCGGTTATGGATTTTCATGAACCTTGGCCAAATCACTCCAAAGCTCCTTGGCATCTATGTAATTACCTAACATACACACAATGTCGTTAGGAATCAAATCAACTAAGAATTTTATTACCTTTGTATTTTTCTCGAATCTTTAGAGTTGTTCCTCACTCCATCTCTTCCTCTTGAGGAATCCCCCCTTTGGTTCTCTTGGATATTCGAATCCTTCCATCAAAATGGACCATTCCTCAAAGTCTCTCATCATGATGAAGTCTTCAATTCTTCTCTTCCATGAATTGAAGCCTTCTCATCCATATAGCGCGTACGGGACCAGTGTGTTGATGTCCCATCCAAGTGTTTCTTGAAACTCCATCTTCTTCCTCTAGCGGTTTTGCTCCCGGTGGTTAGTCCGTAGAAGAGCCCCAGGCTCTAATACCAATTGTTAGGACCATTGCACTCGCTAGAGGGGGGGTGAATAACGTCGTCGATGCTTGATGGATTACGATCGTGTTTGTCTCTACAAGTCGTGTTAGCACAGTGGAATATATAGCAATAATAAAATAAGACAAACACAATTCACAACACAAAATATAACGTGTTTCGGAACCGAATGGTTCCTACTCCACGAATTGGGTTCGTAAGAGCCCTAGCAATGCAAACATGCACTACTAATCAAATAAACTCCTTCTCGGAACAATCCGGAGGTGGAGAAACCTCTTACAAGATATTACAATAGTAATACAAGTAAACAACAAGCAAATACAAATGAATACAACAAAAGAAAGCCAAGAATACTTTACAACAATCTTTTGGAAGCTTGCTTGTTAATTACCTTGGACTAGCCTTGAAGATTCGAATTTGCAACAGCAAATCGCTCCAAATCGTCCAAGAAAATCGCTACCAAAATCCTTCTTCCGAGCTACTTTTATAACCTATAATCGAGCTAGATTTTCGCCTATCAGTCGACTACTAGGGACCATCAGTCGGCTGATGCCACTATTGTCGTGAGACAATGGCTAGATCCACGCTGAAAAAATCCAACGGATACACCATCAGTTCGACTAATCATACCCATCAGTCGACTGCTGGCTCAATCAGTCGAGTGGTCGGGCCAATCACTCGACTAGATAACATTCTATGCCCAAAATCCCGACCATCAGTCAACTGATCACCTTTATCAGTCGACTGCCCACCTCTGGTAGTCGACTGCCAGGGCACTCCCCATAGTCAAACTCTAGTTGACTCACACCAGTCGACTGACTCATGGTCCCAGTCGACTGATACACCTCAAACATGAGGTTTTAACTAAAGTATGGTGCCCCCATACTTGCTAGACCACTCGTAGCCTAGACCTAAGCCTTCTAGCCACCTCCTCAGCCTCGCACCTATTGGATCCTATATGATCGATGTTGGCCGGCTAGAGGGGGGTGAATAGCCTTTCATGTACGGATATGGAAGTTGTTCGTTGATTGTGTCACGCCCGCCCTTTTTCCAAGGGTCCCGACGGGCGGCGCGTGACGCGATCGTACATACATACATTACATTACAACGGAAGACTTTAGACTTTTTTTTTCTTTTAAACATAAACATGCATCGTCATTTCATAGATACTTCTTCTTAACATAGAACATGCATCATTATTTCATAGATACTTCTTCTT
Organism: Wurfbainia villosa; assembly: GCA_025175895.1. NCBI lineage: Eukaryota > Viridiplantae > Streptophyta > Magnoliopsida > Zingiberales > Zingiberaceae > Wurfbainia > Wurfbainia villosa. The sequence continues at coordinate 16,804,555 of CM046004.1, read as the reverse complement.
AAACATAGGGCATGCATCATCAGTTCATAAGTACTTAGTTCAAATTCATAAACTAAATCATCTTAGGGAAAACATGCATAAAGAACATAACAGATCTCCTCCACCATGCCACTACCACACACACTTTGCCCCTCCTGCTGCTCCCTTTAGTTTAGCCACCCTTTACCCTTATCTGCAGTACAAGGGAACATAAACTATAAGCACATAGGCTTAGCAAGATCCTGTCCTACTCACAAAAACCATACGTAAGCATAACATGTAAACACACAAAGATATAAGCAGGCATAACTTGAATATAACATCGTAGAACATAAGCAGGCATAACATAAAGATAACATCATAGACATAAGCAAGCATAACATGAATATAACATCATAGACATAAGCAGGCATAACGTAAACATAGCGTCATAGATATAAGCAAGCATAACATGAATATAACATCATAGATATAAGCAGGCATAACATAAACATATCATCATAGACATAAGCAAGCATAACATGAATATAACATCGTAGAACATAAGCAGACATAACATAAAGGTATATGCAGGATGCTCTTCGAAACATATATTATAGGTATTTGAACATAAATCTCAACATATTGGGCCCGACATTGTACCACATCATCATCATCATCATAGCGCGCATCCCTAAATAGACCCGAGGTAGCTAATCTCGAACCTACTAGGTTACTAAGCCCGTATTATGTCCGTCGACCTAGGGGCCATCATCATAACATAGAAGCCCATCCTAGGCCCGTACTTATGACTGTTGGCCTAGGGCATCTGGGAGCCCATCCCGTACTAGGTCCATACTATGACCGTCGACCTAGGAGCAATCATAACATAGAAGCCCATCCTAGGCCCGTACTAAGTCCATCGGCCTATCCCTTTGGACCTTGTTAGGGTCCTGGTACAAGCCATGCAGAAAGTAAAATACATACATGCTTCTTATCATAACATATCATATTTCATTTCATAAACATATCATGTTTCTTATCATGGCATATCATATTTTTCTTCTTCATAACATATCATATGACTTTCATAACATATTTCTTCTTCATATCATATCATGTTTCTTTTCATGCACATCATGTTCCTTCCTTATAACACATCATACATTCATATAATCACAAGGTAATGAGCATAACATGATCACAACATCACACACATATAAGCATGGCATAAGGCATAAACATCATGAACAAGTATACATGGAATGACCTAAACTTCATGGAGTTCTATCAAAGTTTTAAACACCAAACAACTTATATATGGTCTAACTAACCACATGTTAATTCTTTAACATATAAAGCATGGCATGGGAGGGCACTTAGGGTTTTAAATAAACCTTGGTCGAGAGTTCCAAGACAACCTAAGATCCATTTCTTAAATCTAGCTTAGCTTTCACATGTTACCTATATCTACATTCAAAACATAACATGGTAATTTATAGATCATAGCATGTTAGGCTTAAATGGGTCTTGGCCAAATGGGTTTAAAGAACATAAGGATCAACCACTTAACTCTAGGTTAACCAACAACATGTTACCTTCATCTAACATCAAAAGTCATCATGAACTCAATCAAAACATGGCATAGAAACATATTAGGGGTCTTGGCCGAATGGTTCAAAGGGCTTAAAGGTTCATCCACTTAAATCTAGGTTAACCAAACAACATGTTATCTTCATTTACCATCAAAACATAGCATGAACTTATCTATAGCATGGCATAGAACATGTTATCTTCTTTTAACATCAAACATGACATGAACTCATTTAAAACCTAGCATAGAGCATGTTATCTTCATCTAACACCAAAAGACATCATGAACTCATCCAAAACATAGCATAGAAAGACACCTTAGGGGTCTAGATGGACTTGGCCGAATGGTTCAAGGGGCCTAAAGGTTCATCCACTTAAACCTAGGTTAAACAAACAACATGTTATCTTCATTTACCATCAAAAACATAGCATGAACTTATCTATAACATAGCATAGAACATGTTATCTTCTTCTAACATCAACCATGGCATGAACTCATTTTAAAACCTAGCATAGAACATGTTATCTTCATCTAGCATCAAAACATAGCATAAGGTCATCTAAAACATGGCATAGAAAATCACCTTAGGGGTCTACATGGTCTTGGCCGAGAGTTTTAGGGGAGGTTGAGGATCAACCACTTAACCAAACTCATCTAGACATCTATCATCTTCATATTAACACAAGTTTTAGCATGGATTTTCATGGAGAGCACAAATATTGGTCTTGGCCAAAATTTCCTTGGGGTTTTTAAGGTCAAACACTTAACCTAATCCATCTAGCATCCTATCTTTATCATGTTCATACAAGATATGGCATGGATCTTCATGGAAAACTCAAACAAAGGTCTTGGCCGAATGGTTTAAAAGGGATTGACACAAATACATCAATCGAAAACTACTTGTACGCAGGTGAGGGGGATACTTACATCCTTCGCTTTGCTATGAGTTTGAAGACAACCTAAGGGAAACCAAACCTAGCCTTCTTCTTGCTTGGATGGATCTCAGAAAATGGTGAAAAGGGGAGCTTAGGGTTCGGTGAGGAAGAAGATGAGAAGGAGAGAAAAACAATTTGGTTTCTCATGTCTCCTCATTTCCCCTATTTATTCTCTTAAAGTGTCCCTTAGTCTCCCTTACCCCTAACTATAATTTCTCATATTCCTCTAATAGTACAACCCTGCTGGGTTTCTGGTTATTGGATGCATCTTTAGGGCTTAGCTACCTACTAGAGGTTTGGGGTTCAATTCCTAGGCCTTGCATCACTTTTTGGCTCCTTTTCTTTTATTTTTGAAAGAGCCCACATAAAGCTCATTATAATCATGCAAAAATTCTTGTAAAATTGCTAGGAATTTTACGGGCGTTACAGATTGCTTGTCTACAAACTTAATTAGCGTAAGCGAAATATACTAATATAAACAATTAAGACAAGGCAAAGTAAATAATAGAGAGCACAAACGCTAACACCACAATGTAATGTGGTTCACGACCTCGCCGCTAATCCACGGTTCAATTCGTCCAAGGTGAATCACGCCTCAAGCTTTCCACTATTCTCTCCTTTGCACCAAGCTAGGTGGAGGTAACCTTTTACACAAGAATCACTCTTCTTACAATAGAATGAAGATTAGCACAAGTAGAAGAGTGGAAAACGTTTAGGGCACTTTGGGAGTTGTTAGGAGTTCAAGCATTTTGCCTCCCAAAGGCCCTCACCCCTTCTCTTTATAGAGGAGGAGAATTTCTTTCCGTTAACACAGCAGTAGTCGACTAATGCCCCGATCAATCGACTGATCCTATAGTCATTGCCTAATAATGGCTTCTTCCATGTTGGATTCCAACCAACGGCTCTCACATCAGTCGACTGATGGAGCTGCCAGTTGAGTGCTGGAAGCGAGCACTCGACTGCTCACCATTCTGTGTCCGAAACCCTTGCGACTAGTCGACTGATACTTTCATCAGTCGACTGGTGGTCTCGGTAGTCGACTGCCAATCCATGATAGTCGACTGATGGCACATGAACTAGACTCAAACACTAGTCGATTCACAGTCAACTTAGAGTAGTCGACTGCCATGACATGACAGTCGACTGATGTCGGGAAATCTCATCCGACACTTAGCCAATTAGCCAAGTTTCACCTAAGAGCACTACCCCTTCCCGGGTTACATTAGCTCACTCTCATTCCTTGAAGTCCCTCGCCTTTGAAGTTGTCTTCGTCCGACCACGTCCCTCGGATGCGCCAAGCACATGACTCTATAGCGCCATCCTTTGTGTCTCGCCCTGAAGTCTACTTCCTCCGGCTTCACTCCAATACTCCTCGTCTGGCGGACCCTTGGATGCTCCAAGTGCATGGCTTCCGCAAAGCTATCTTTCATCGACTCAAGGACCGAGTCATGAGAGGTGAAACTCGCCAATGCTCCATGTGTGAATTACTAAGTCCTGCAAGACTTCAACGCACATATCAAATCCAATCATCCTAACTTAAACCCTTTGCCACACACATCAAAACCATATCACAGGTTGATTGCCCTAACAAATCCCTCCAAGTCATCCATGCCTTGTTCATCCATACGCTAGCCTTCAGATGCTTCCATTGGCTATTGTCATGCTAACGGTGTCTACACCGCCAAGGCACATTGGGCTTACGCTGCCAAGACTCCGCTTGGACTTTACGTCGCCAACCATTGGAGTTATGCTGCCAAGACTCCACCCTTGGACTTTACGCCGCCAATATTCCCCTTGGACTTTCCAAATGCCAAGACTCAAGCTTGGACTTTCCCTTGCCAACCCATGTTAGACTTTCCATGCCAAGACTCAACCTGAAAAGGTACATGTATATATAAATTTGCTTCATGAGAGGAATTCCCTCAATCCATGCATCATCACAATACAGGACTCAACAATATAAGTTCTTAATATCATTGACCCACATATTCACCATACCACCCCATGCAGGGGGTTCACATCACAACTCCTACTCTCTCCACAACCATAGAATCTAACACAAACTCCCAAGGAGCTATACAACTCTCCATCCATGGAGCAATACAAGGTTCACGCCACAACTACAAACTATCCCGCTTCTCACAAAAGACATTTGCAACATCTAACCTGAAAAGAAACAAACCAAACTAGACCCCTAATCAATACAAGGTCCATCATCATCTTCCGCTCATAATCTTTCCATCATCCTTCTCCTCGAAGATCCGCAAACCTATGAACATGAATTTGCACCTTTCGGAAATCTCCATCAATGCTATATGGCACGCCTTCAAACTTGCATTTGTTCCTAGTTGCCCATATTTGATATATGCCTCATGAAATTCCAAGGAACCTTGCTTTGGTCCTCGGTTCCACTCCTCTATACCGCCTCTTTGAACCGTCCAGCAGCTCCTCCACCTTTTCAAATCGAAACTTGATGGCAAGCCATTGTTTTATCCGATCCCAAAGGCCACAAGCAAAGGGGCATTTGAAGAATAGATGCTCCATAGTTTCTTCCTCTTTCTTACATACCGGACAGATTTTGTTCTCCTCATAAGGCATCCTATCCGCCGTACGAAGTTTCTTTTATATTAGTAGCCACATAATGAATCGGTGCTTTGGCATAATCTCGGACCTCCAAATAGTAGGTACCCACGGAGGTTTTTGACTAGTACCTTGGAAGAATTCATATGCTTTTGAAACCTCTTTCTTCTCCATAACAAACCATTCCATGAGTTTCATATTTGCAACCCCCACTCCATTTGATCGTTGCTTGATTTCTTCCTTGATATCTACCAACCTCTTAATTAAAGGGGAGTCCGAATCCTTTGCTTTCCATTCCCAAAATTCTGCCCGCTTCACATAATGATGTCTCACCCATTTTGTCCATATTGTATTCGCACTAGATTTGATGTCCCATAGCACTTTGGTAAGCAAAGCTTTGTTCCACCCATGTAAGTTCCGAAGCCCATAACCACCATCCTCCTTTGGCATACAAATAGTGTCCCATGCTATAGGTGGATATTTAGAATCCCATACAAACATCCGGCATATGGCTTTGATTTTGTCAATCACTCCTCCCGGTATTGATAGTAATGAGAACCAATAGCATTCCATTCCTTGAATGACCGTCTTTATAAGTTCTAGCCTTCCCACATATGACAAAGACTTCTTTGGCCATCCACTCATCCTTTTCGATATCGCATCTATTAAAGGACCATAGTTTGCAATACGTAGCTTCTCCGCCACCAATGGAATACCCAAGTACTTAAAGGGAAAAGTCCCCTCTTGGAAACCCAAAATCTTCAACAACTCCTCTTTTGTATTATCATCAACTTCGGCCATATATAGCTGTGATTTAATGGGATTTGCCCTTAAACCCACCTCCTTCCCAAACTTCTCCAAGCATCCCGCAAGCAACCTCAAGGAGGTCTCATCCGCTCTTGCAAATAACATTAGGTCGTCCGCATAAATGAGATGTGTGATGCCTATTTCTTTCCACCTTGGATGATGATGATAGGATGGAAGCACCGAAATATCCTTTATCCTTCTTGATAGCACCTCAACACATAAGCCAAATAGGAATGGAGATAATGGATCACCTTGTCTCAAGCCCCTCCCTCCCCCAAAGAAGCCATAAACTCCCCCATTAAGAGATATAGAGAAGGTTGTCGTCGTCACACATTGCTTTATCCAATCTCGATAGTGTTGGGGAAAACCAAAACCAACCAATACCTCCATTAGGAAATCCCAATTTATCATATCAAAAGCCTTCTTCAAGTCCACTTTAGCCATTCACCTCGGGGAAACCCTTTTGCGAGCATATCTTCTTAGAAGGTCTTGAGTAAGGAAAATATTATCCCCTATGCTTCTCCCTTGCACAAAAGCCGCTTGAGCCGGATCAATTAAGAAATCCATCACCTTTGATAGCCTTGTTGCCAAGATCTTGGCAATGACTTTATAAAATACATTACAACAAGAGATAGGCCTATAGTCCAAGACACCTTCCGCATGATCACTCTTTGCCACAAGATAGATGAGAGAATAATTCCATTGCTTCAAAAGTTTGCCCGTCACAAAGAACTCTTGTATTGCTTCCACAAATTCCTTTCCCACAATTTCCCAAGTTGAGGTGAAGAATTTGGCTCCATAACCATCCGGACCCGGTGCTTTATCACTCCCAATATCAAATAATGCCTTCTTGATCTCCTCCTCCCCAACCGGTTGTGTTAGGTCACTTGCTTGTCCATCATTGAGTTTTCTTCCCGTGAGGGCAGCACTATCCATCGGTTTACATACCTCCGGTTTACCAAGTATCTCATGGAAATAATCTATAAATTCATTCACCACTTCCTTAATGGTATTTGTTCTTTCGCCATTCCTTTTTGTAAGCATGATGATTGCATTTCTCTTGTTATTCCTCTTGACCACATCATGAAAGAACTTTGTGCATTTGTTCGCTCCCCTTAAGTATGCATGTTTTGCCCTTTGTTGGTAGAATGACTTCTCCGCTTCCAATAGTAGAATCACCCGCTTTCTTATTTCACAATAGTTTGAAGGGATGGCTTCACCTTCCAATATACTCTTTTGCATCTCCTCCAACTCCAAATTCACTCTCTTTGCCTTCTCCGATATGTGATCAAACTCCTTTTTATTTAACTCCCTCAAAGTTGCCTTCAATCTAAATAGCTTGGTCTTTAGTCGGTATTGAGCATTCCCACTAGTCGGTGTCTCCCATGATTGCTCCACCACCCTCTTATAATCTTGATGTAGAGTCCACATATTCAAGAACTTGAAAGGTCTTGTTGCTGCCCTCTCTTCATCAAGAATGCACACCATGATACAAGAATGATCCGATAAGCAACCCGGAGGTAGAAATTCTGCATATGCATCAAACTCTTCCACAAGCCATGCGACATTCACCATTGCCCTATCCAATTTGCAAGTGACCTCCCCATTTGACCAAGTGAGCCTACATCCAATATAACGCAAGTCCACCATCTCACATATATGAATAAATCTTTGAAGATCCCTCATCTCATAGTTTGTAGCCGGATTACCCCCTTGCTTATCATGAATGTCTCGTATGGCATTGAAATCCCCCATGATCATCCAGGGTCCGGTAATAGCTTCCTCCATATCCGTGAGTTTCTCCCAAAGCGGTCTTCTAGTAGTCACCGAGTGAAGGCCATATATGAAAGTGATAAAGAAACCCCGTCCATAAATCCGACAACAAATGTAGGTATGTATGAATTTCTCCGAAGTGTTAATGATATCCATATCAACTTTCTGTTCATCCCAAAGAAGTAGTATTCTACCATGATTACAAGTCTCAAAATTATGCACATACTTTATACCTAGAAATCTCCTCTCCATAATAGGCCCAATAGAGTCCTCCTTGAGTTTAGTTTCCATTAGTGCCAGTACTTGAATATCCTTGCTTCGCAAGAGGTGTTGGACACCCCCTTGTTTTAGGGACTTGTGAAAGCCCCTAATGTTCCATGAGGCCGCCTTCATCGTCCACCTCCTTGGGTTGCTCGCGCCCATAGAACTCGTCCATTTGCCTGGTTCGTTCCATTCACGCTCCTTCCCTTGTTCACTTTAGAGGTTGTGGTGGATGGAATAGATGATGTGGTTGCTGCACATGGCCTTCCTATCACTCCCATTCCAGCTATGTTTGGTGTTGAAACTGATTCACAAATGCCGACTTTGATAGGTGACCAACCAGCTTGTTGTGGAGCTGTCTGTTCCTCCGATAATATCTCATTTGTTCCTTCCTTCTCTATCCCCTGTTGCTCTGCATGTTGGTCCTTCTCTTGGGTCGTTTGTTGCTTTCCTTGTGGATCGGTGTCTTCTACACTTGGCATCTCAATGGCTAATGGGAGAGGCGTTCCCATAGTTATCATAGCAAGTTCGCTCTGCACCTCCACTCACTCCTTATTCAGCCCTTGTCTTTCACGCATCGGTCTCCATTGTGGTTGTTGTTGCCCCGTTCCATTCCAAGATCTCCTTCTTCCTCTACCCCTTGCTGATTGAGATCTTTGCCTGCCATTAGCATTTGTATTCTGCCCCGGTTGCTCCCTTGGTCTTGCTTCATAAGTTTGTTGATCAGTCGACTCTTTCCCCTCATTACATACATCCTGACTATGCCCCATTCTCATGCACTTTTTGCAATACTCTGGAACCATTTCATAGATGATTTTCAATTCCACTTGAACCCCAGTAGGCAAAGTAATAGGGATCTCATGAATTCGATCCCCAATAGCCGGGACCTCAACCATTAGTCTTGCATAGTCCATTCGCTCCCTAGTTCTTATCAATCTATCCGTGTACAATGGTTTCCCTACTTCAGAGCCAATCTTACTCAGTACTTTTTGAGACCAACAGTCTGGTGGGAGCCCATGAATTTGTATCCATGCCGGCACAAATCTTCCATCCTTCTCAAATAGAAAGCACTTTGGCATAACCTTTAAGAACATCGATATCCCAAAAGCAAAGTATGGCCCTCCTTGTAACACTTTATCACGATCCTCCTTCTTTTCAAATTTGTAGACCACCCGTCCACTTTGATGTATGTAGAATTTGTAGGGAACCTTCCATCGCGTTGCTATTATCCGAACTCCATTCCTCCCGGGGTGACCTCCCATGAAACATTCGACAAGGCAAAAACCTATTGCATCTTCAACATTATCTATGTCATCATAATCAAAAGCTAACCTTCCACCCTTTGCTTCATATTGGTTCAGATTCATCGCCATTTGCACCTTCCGATTTTCTTTGAAAAGGTTAACCCAGGACCTCCCTTGTTTTGCCCGACCCATGTCTTCCTTATGGACTTCCCTTGTGTTGCCCTCTTCCCCTCCTTTACTGCCTTCCACCGGTTAGTTGTGTATCTCCACACCTTCATCGACCAGCTTAGCTTGTAGAGAAGAATTCGTTGAGATCCCCTTTGGCACTGATTCAGTAATATTTTCACCCGCCCCACCAATCCCATGAGCAACATCTTCCACCTCATTCTGCACGCCCAATCCAGCCTCTAACTTTTTGTCCACCTGTACCTCCTTGTTCGCCACCTTTGCAAATGAAATCTCCATGTCGTCTTCACTTGCCACGTCTACCTCAGCATGTTGACTCTCCGTTGTTGCCATCTGTACTCCACGTTGTGCAGATTGAAGCTTCAATTTACCATTGGTTGCCACCTGTTCATCATCTTGCATGTTTTGCTCTCCTCCCTCAATTTCAGCCCTTCGTTTCTTTTTTTCCATGCCAAGACTCAAGCTTGGACTTTCCCTTGCCAACCCATGTTGGACTTTCCATGCCAAGACCCATGCTTGGACTTTACATGCCAAGTACTCAAGACTTGGACTTTCCATGACATGGTCAACCCCATTCAACAATCAAAATCCCCCTCGAGTCAAACTCGAGTCCGGTCAATCATGACCCGGGTCGATTGCACCAACAATCTCCTCAAAACATTATCAGACATCAATGTCAAACATCAATGTCAAACCTTCATGTCAAACAATAAAACATCGCTCGAGTCAAACTCGAGTCCAGTCAATTGTGACCTGGGTCGATTGCACTGACAAAATAGATCATAATTGACACAATTAGATTAGAAGTCTATAGTGTGCCATTTTGGGGGTTTCGACACACTTGAGGGATTTAGTTGGCTATGACAAATTTGATATAATTCTAGAAAATGGAAATTGGAATTAAGACTTAGGTATTTCTATACCTTATATTATACATTTGACATGTCTTGTTTGTCATATGTCATGTCATGACATCATGCTTCATATGATCATTTAAAATGTCATGATAATGCTTAGGTTAATTTATATCTTGCTATGATATCATGCATCATGGGAAAATATTTTTAAATTATGCAATCATTTATACCATGATCATTATTCATACATTAAGGCCATTAAAATTGAAATTAAGGACAATGACATTATTTGATGTCCTAGATAAAGGAATCAAATGGATATGCCTAGGTATAATGCATGAACCCTTAGATTTAGGGAAGAACACATCCACATCTCACAAAATCCATATGATGACATGTGTATGCATTGATACACCCTAGACACATGTGAGATATTAGGAAATTGAGTTGAGTTCAATGTTCTTACATGGTACATCAATGTGAACTTAGAACTCATTAAATCATAAGGATGAATCATGAGGAAAACTAATGTACAAGTCATGTATATCTAGCCCATAGACTATGATTGAAATTAAGATTTGAAAACAATTTCAAAATCATTTTGAAAAACCTTAGTGAAGTTTATCTTTTGATAAGAACCACCATTGATAAGATTGATACAAAGTTAGGCAAAATATTGAAGGTTTCAATGCTTTTAAACTTTGTATCATTCTTTGAATTTAATAGATATTTCCATATAATTTTTTTCACCCATAATGATTGATATAAGTATTATACGTATGAAATTTCAAAAATTTTAGAAGATCATATAAGTACTTATGAATTTTCGAAATTCAATTCTGAAAGTTGATTTCTGTAATGTACCGAAACTAGTCAGTTGCCTCTTGAAGCAGTCGACTGGTGCTAGTGCAGTTGACTTGTTTCTAATTCAGTCAACTGTTAGAGTTGATTTCGACTGAACAAGTTATGTTTAGCCATCTATCAGCAATCCTACGTACCCTAACTGCTCCTAATCCTATGATATGCTTAGAGAAGCATTGGAAGGGGAAAATATTCATTGGAAATGATTAGGAGAGATAACTAGGGTGAAGTATCGAATTTTAAGAGAATTTAAAGTTAAAGTTTGAACATTTACCCTTATTTTCGATTATTTAGATTTCCAATAGGCTTAGGGACTCTCCAAGGACATTGTTAGTGCAATGGTCAAGGGGGAGTAAGCATTTAGGGGGAGTTTATCCATCAAGGGATGATGGATATTTTCAAAGGGGGAGAATGGAAGAATGCCTTGAATTTAGTGATAAGGGAGTATCACTAAGGAGAATGAAGGCATTTAGAATGATTTTGGACCAAGGGGGAGAATGTAGGATCTCATTGGAGATGAGACATTGAAAACCTTGATAGTATTTTTTGATGTATGCCAAAAGGGAAGAAATGAGGGTTTAAGTTAGGTAAACCTTCATTATGCTTTGACATAAGAAGAGTCAAGTTGAGTTTATGGGATAGCCTAGCTTAATGGTGTTGTCAAACATAAAAAAGGGGGAGATTATTAGTGCAATCGGTGCAGATCACGATTGACCAGACTCAAGTGGGATTCTAGTAGTGTTTTGATATTTGACAATGAGATTGTCAATGTGTATATCAATATGGTTTGACCATATGATGAGTGGACGATTGGGATATCCAAGGTCATATGGGGGAGATTGTTATGAGGAGATTGTTGGAGCAATTGACCTCAGGTCAAAAGTTGACCAAGCTCGAGTGGAAGTCCAAGTTTTGAGACTTGGCAAGGGAAGTCCAAGATTAGAGTCTTATCAAGGGAAAGTTCAAGAATGGATTCTTGGCAATGGAGAAGTCCAAGTATTGATACTTGGCAAGGAAAAGTCCAAGGGTGAAGTTTTGGAAAGGGAAAGTCCAAGTATGGATACTTGGTAAAGGAAAAGTCCAAGGGTGTAATCTTGGCGGTGTAAGTCCAAGTATGTAGTCTTGGCAGAGAAAGTCCAAATATAGATATTTGGCAAAGGAAAAGTCTAAGGGTGTAGTTTTGGCCACGTAAGTACAAATGTGTAGTCTTGGCGGTGAAAGTCCAAGCATTGAAACCTAGCAATGGAGAAGTCCCGGATGTGTGACCTCTTGGCAAAGTATACCCTATGACATAACATAGCCGATGAAAGCACCTGAAGGCTAGCATGAAGGGTGAACGACAGGACTCGGATGAACCCTGAGGGCATGAGGATGATGGAGGTGGCTAGAAGGCTTAGGTCTAGGATAAAGGTGAGCATTAAGTATGAGGGGATCATACTTGGGTTAAACCTTATGTTTGAGGTTTACCAATTGACTTGTGGTATTGGTTAATAGAGTACACGACACTTGGGAGAACTAGTTGACTCAGGAAGTCGACTGGGGTTATGACCTAGTCGATTGGTCATGTAGTCAACTGAGGCTTGACTGAAACCTATGCTCTGGTAGTTGACTGCTAGGTTGAGCAATCAATTAGTTTTGGTGGACATGGACATAGAAGGTTTGGCAGTTGACTGTTGGCTTATAGCAGTCGATTGGTGGCTTCCAGTAGTCGACTGCTGAGTAAGGACAATCGACTAATCAATCCGAATCATACGTGGATTAGTCTATTGTCAAACAACGGATAGGTGAGCAGTCGATGGGTAGGTAAGGTTAGTCGACTATAAGGTAGAAAATTATCCCGACACATGACTTAAAAGGAGCTCAAATGGAAGAAGGAAGGTAGCTCATTCTTGAGGATTTGGGAGGGGTTTTGTTGCTGCACTCCAGACCTTCCAAGAAGTTCGAAGCAACCAAATAAGCAAGCGATCAAAAGCATTCTCTTGTAAAGTGTTCTTTGCATTTCTTTTATTTTCTTTTGTATTTGTTGTATTTGGTTGTTGTAATTCATATTGTAAGGGGTTTTCTCCACCTCTAGTGTGTTGTCGAGAAGGAGACAAAGTTTAGTGGAGTAAACACTAAAGTTTGGCCGTGGAGTAGGAACCGTAGATTTCAAACCACGTAAAATCTTGTTATTGTGTGTATGTGATTGTCTTGCTTATTTTTTTTTATTTTGTATTCCACTATTCTAATTAGATCTTATAGACAAATAATCACGAACATGACTGAATCAAAGAATCGAACGACGTTATTCACCCCCTCTAGCGCATCCATAGGTCCCTAACAACATGATGTCATGACATGACATATATCAAACAAAACATGGCAAATATTATAAAGTAAAGGTATACAAATACCTAAGTCTTAAAATCTAATTTGTCATTTTCTATAATTATACCCAATTTGTCATAATGACAATTTACCCTTGAGTATGTCAAATTCCCAAATTTTTGCACACCATCCATCTAATCTAATTGTGCCAATTTTGATCAATTTTCAAACTTCATAATTTCTATTGGCACATCATAAAATCTTTTAGGATATAATTTAACTTTATTTTAAAAGTATCATATTACCTTTAAAATATCTTAAAGTGTCAACTCTATCATGGTTAGGTTAACTATCCATCCATTTGAGGTTGACACACCCTAAACCCATTTAGCGCGAAGGGATCATGCTCCTAGGAACCCAAAACCTATTGGAGCTCCTTGGGTTTACAAGGTACTCACTAGGGATAACCTCTCTTAGTACCTTTCTAATGCTCCTCCTAGGCTTGGAAGCCTTGGTCATTGTAGTTTCATTAAGGTTAACCCTAGGGGTATCTTCCCTTGTAACATTTTCGGTGACTTTCCTAGGTTTGTTTGAAACCTTAGTTCCTTGACTCTTACTATGGTCAACTCTAAGGATGGCTTCCCTTGTGACCTTGGTTTTCCTAGACCTAGAGCTAGTTCCATAACTATATGAAATACTATGGTAGGTAGGATTATCTACCTAGTTATGGAACACTATGGTAGGTAGGATTATCTACCTAGTTTCGACTTAGGCTTGTGACCCAAACCTTTCTTGTCCATAGATGCACCTTGTCTCATAAATCCTAGGTTTTGCCCACTATACCCATTAATCTAATTTTCCATCCTATTAAGGATCTTTTCCAATTTTTCAAGTTTTGACTTCAAAACTTGATTTTTCTTTTTCAATTTTTCAAATTTTGAATTTTCATTCCCTTTTTGGGCATTCCCCTTCTTCCTAGGCATGTGTCTACCCTTCTTAGGGTCAATGTCTACATTGTTCTTATCATGATTATCTCTAGGGTTCTCCTTAGATGTTGACTTGTCCTTAACCCTAAGATTACAATGCTTGGCCCCTAAACAATAAACCTTACTACTAACATGCTTCTTATGATAAATTGTAAGTGCATTAAAATGTAATACTTTACTAGCATGCTTTTTATCATGACATAAAGGAAGAGCATTATTACAATATACCTTAGGGTTTTCCTTAGCTCCCCCTACATATCAAGTGTTAGTGTCAGCCCTTAGTGTCAATCATGAGATGATTGCTTAGGGATCATGTGTATCATATTTTATTAATAAAAGGCAAAGATTGTTTATTATATTTACTTTGTGCATGTGCCAGCTATAGTGCAAACTTACCTAGCCTGTCAAAAGCATAGCAACCGGTCCGAACGACCGGCTGAATTAATGAAAGTTGTGGTTGCTTCGTTCCCTTTTGATCAGTGGAGAATGGATATAGTGGGTCCGATGCCTGTGGCACCTTTGCAGAAGAAATTTTTATTGGTGGTCGTAGATTACTTCTCCAAGTGGGTGGAAGCAGAGCCTCTTGCCAAAATTACTGAGAATGTTGTAATACAATTCCTGTGGCAGAATATTGTTTGTCGATATGGTATTGCTCGGAGGATAGTTAGTGATAATGGACGACAATTCCAGGGCAAGAAAATTAAAGAATGGTGCCAAAGTCTCAATATCCAACAAGCTTTTATTTCAGTAGCCCACCCTCAAGCCAACGGGCAAGTTGAAGTCACTAATAGAATTCTCATTCAAGGGTTGAAGACAAAATTGGGGGCTCAGAGGGGGAACTGGGTAGAAGAACTACCTGGAATCCTGTGGGCCTACCGAACCACACCAAAAACTGCAATGGGAGAAACTCCTTTCAGCCTGGTGTATGGGACGGAAACCGTTATTCCGGTCGAAGCTCTCCTAAATAGCGCCTGAGTAGAGATGTATGAGCCGGAGCAGAACCAAATTATTCGAAGCACTGAGTTGGACTTAGTGGAAGAAAAGAGGGAGATGACACGAAGGCGAGCGGAGTTTTACAAGAAGAGAGTGCAACAAGCCTTTAATAAAAAGGTGATGCCCCGAAGATTTCAGGAGGGGGATTGGGTTCTGCACAAAGTTAATCCTGCGGGAGATCCTGGAAAGTTAGCTTCAAATTAGGAAGGGCCCTATGAAGTGACACATCGCGTAGCGGGGTCGGCGTATTATCTAAAGGACGACCGGGGCAAGGAATTTCCTCGACCATGGAACGCTATTCACTTGAAACCTTTTCACACTGTATAAGAAAGGATGGATAAAAGAAAAAGAGTTGAGGGGCTTGTTGGTGCAATTGGCTTAGGTCACGATTGACCAAACTCGAGTTTGACTCGAGTGAGGTTTTGATGTTTGACAAAGTTGTTTGACATTGATGTTTGACATTGATGTCAGTTAATATTTTGAGGAGATTGTTTATACAATCGACCCGGATTATAATTGACAAGACTCGAGTTTGACTCGAGGGAGACTTTGATGGTTGACTAGGGTTGACCATGTGATTATGGGAAAGTCCAAGCATGGGTCTTGGCAGGGTAAAGTGCAAGCATGAGTCTTGGCATGTAAAGTCCAAGTCATGAGTACTTGGCATGGAAAGTCCAAGTCTTGGGTACATGGCATGGAAAGTCCAAGTGGGACACTTGGCATTTGGGAAAGTCCAAGTCTTGAGTACTTGGCACAAGGGAAGTCCAAGCATGGGTCTTGACATGGAAATTCCAGCATGGGTTGGCAAGGGAAAGTCCAAGCTTGAGTCTTGGCATTTGAGAAGTCCAAGGGTTTTGATATTGGCGGCGTAAAGTCCAAGCGGAGTCTTGGCGGCGTAAGCCCAATGTGCCTTGGCGGTGTAGACATCGTTAGCATGACATAGTCGAGGGAAGCACCTAGAGGCTAGCGCGATGGGTGAACAAGTCATGGATGACTTAGAGGGATCCGAGAGGCGTGAGGCTGATGGAGGTGGCTAGAAGGCTTAGGTCTAGGCTAAGGGTGGTTTAGCAAGTATGGGGGAACCATACTTGGGTTTAAACCTCATTTTTGAGTTTGGCAGTCGACTGACATTATGGCCGGTTCAACTAATGTGAGTCGACTTGAGTTCGACTGTTGTTTAAGAGCTAGAATTACTCTGGCAGTCGACTGCTCATTGGAGCAGTCGACTGCCAAGGGATGACAGTCGACTGCCAGCTGAGCTGCGAGCACAGAATGCTCCGTAGCCGACTGGGCAGTCGGCTACGGGCGTTGGCAGTCGACTGCCAATGTTGGCAGTCGACTGGTGAGAGTACCGTTGGAACTTGTCCAACGTGGATTGAGTCGTTGTCTCACAGCTACAGTGTTGGTAGTCGACTGGGGCCTTATGGCAGTCGACTGCCAGGTAGAAATCTAGCCCGACGGAGGATAAAAGTAGCTGTTCGTGGAAGGTTCAAGTAGCGGTTTTCTTGGGCGATTTGAAGGGGAATTGTTGGTGCTCTTCCAGTCCTTCAAGGCTAGTCCAAGGCAACCAAAGATCAAGCAACCAAAGTGCTCTTGTAAAGTAGTTTTCTTTACTTGCATTGTATTTCACTATTGTATTTGCTTGTATCCATTTAGATTATTTTTGTAATCTTTTGTACGAGGTTTCTCCGCCTCCGACTTGTGTCGAGAAAGAGTATTTGTGATTAGTGATTGCATTGACATCGCTAGAGCTCTTTAGAGCTCGATCCCTAGAGTAGGAACCGTTCGGTTCCAAACCATGTTATATCTTTGTGTTCGTGGTTGTTTCATTCCGTTATTGCTTTTATTATTACTATTCCACTGCACATAACGAGTTTTGTTTTGTAGAGACGATCACGATCAAATTCCATCTACGTATGGGCAACCTGCTATTCACCCCCCTCTAGCGAGCGCACATGTCCTAACAAGTGGTATCAGAGCCAGGCCGCTCTTCTAAGTCTAACAACGAAGGGAGCAAGCTAGAGGGTAAAAGATGGAAGTCCAAGAACAATTAGGTTGGGACATCAACACGCCGGTCCCGTACTCATTATATGGACAAGAAGGCTTCGATTCTTGGAAGAGAAGAATTGAAGATTTTTTATTGATAAGGGACATTGAGGAATGGGCCATTTTAATGGAAGGCTTTGAATTGCCAAGAGGGCCAAGAGGGCCAAGAGGAGGATTTCTCAAGAAGAAAAGATGGACTCAAGACCAACTTCAAAAATCTGAAATCAATGACAAGGTAATCGATATGATAGTTAATTTAATACCTAACAAGTTATTGTCCAAGATAGGAGAAGTTCTAGATGCCAAGGAGCTATGGGAAAAATTAGGCAAGCTCCATGAAGAACCATCCATGGCCCAATAAGGAGAAAGTTCATCCTCACAAGAAACTGAGGATTCGGAGGTTGATAGGGAATCAACTTCCGGATCGGTGGAAGAGGAGATGGAAGAAGTAGAAGAAACCTCCACCTCTAGGATTGAGGGGGAGGAAAGAATTTCCACTCCGGAGCAACAAGAAGAAGCTTCCACATCCGGTCAAGATGAAGAAGTTTCAATTCCAACACCTACCACCACCATAGGTAACTCAAACATATCAATTTGTAATAAAAATCATATCATATGTTTTGAGCGTAGGGAAGCCGGGCACTACAAGAGCAAGTGCCCAAAGAAGATTAGGAAAGCTCCTCCGGCACCAAGAGTCAAGGATGTTGGTTCCCCAAGTCAAAAGAGCAAGGAGCATGTTATATGCTTCAAGTGCAATTCAAAAGGACATTATAGGAATCATATCCTAGGGGGAGGAAGAAGACCCAAGAGGGAGTTTCACAAGTAGGGGGAGACACTAAGGCAAACCCTAAGGTATATCATTTCAATAATAATAATGCTTTTTCTTTAGTTAATAGACAAAAGCATGCTAGGAGTTTTAATTCTCTTGCAATTTATGAAAAGCATGCTAATAGGAACTAGTATTTTTGTTTAGGAGCTAAGAGAGTTCATGTAGGAAATAGGGAGAAATTTGGGACTAATGTCCCTAAAAACAACTTATCTAAGGACAAACCTAGGTCAAATAACTCTAGAAAAATTTTACCTAGGGAGACCATTAGAAAGGTGCAAGAGTACCTAGGTTTCAATCCTAAATGGACTAGGCATATGCCTAGGAAGTCCAGTGCCCAATATTTAAATCAAAATTCTAAAATTGGGCAATTAGAATTAGAGAATCAAGCCTTGAGATCAAGGCTTGAGAAACTTGAAAAGACCCTAAATAGGATACAAAATCAATTTAAAGGGTCAAGTGATCAAAAGTCTAGGTCCAAAAGTCAAAGTCAACACCTAGGACCTAAGAGTCAAAAGTCAACCAAGGGCAAGCAAGGGTTGGGTCACAAACCTAAGCCTAAGGTGGATTATCATAGTGTTCCATTTGACTATGGAACACAAACTAGGTCTAGGAAGACCAAGGTCAATAGGGAAGTCATCCCTAAGGTTGACCAAGGTATGTGCCTAGTGGCTAGGGTTTCTAGGAAACCTAGGGTGGCCACTAAGAAGGTTGCAAGGGGAGTTACCCCTAGAGTCAACCTAGGTAAGACCCAAATGACCAAGGCTACCAAGCCTAGGAGAGTCATTAGGAAGGTATCTAGGGAAGTTATCCCTAAGGAATACCTAATTAACCCTAGGAGCTCAAATAGGTTTTGGGTTCTTAAGAGCGTGATTGATTCACGCTAGATGGGGTTAGGGTGTGCCAACCTTGATTAAATGGGTAGTTAACCCAACCATGACAAAGGTGGCACCTTAGGTCATTTTCAAGGTTTTGGGTACCTTGGAAATAGGGTTGATATTTAGTCCTAAAAGATTTTAGGATGTGCCAATGCATTTTTGGAATTATGAAAAATCAATTAAAATTGGCACAATTTAAGATTAGAGGTTAGTGTGCCATTTTGGGTTTTTGGCACACTAGGGAGATTAATGATAATATGGCAAAATATATCTAATTATATCAAATGGCAATTAATATTAAAATTTAGGTATTACTATACCTATATATTTTATATGTCATGCTTTGTTTGTCATATAACATGTCATGACATCATGCTTATTTTTAATCATTTTATATGTCATGTTCATGTTTAGGATTAAGGTTGTAAATGTCATGTGTTTTAGATCTTATCATATGCCATGACATCATGATTATTGGCCATGTTTTAATAATACTATTATTTATGCCATGATCATACATTCATGCATTAACTTGATTGAAAATTGATTTAAGGACTATGGCATGACTTGAAGTCCCATTTATAAGGGAATCAAGTAGGGTTGCCTTAGAAAATGCATGAAACCCTAGATTAAATGAACCAAAACCCACATCTCACATCCAATTGACATGTATGTGTAGTTATACACCCTAGATACATGTGAGATGCTAGGATATGAGTTGGTTTCAAGGTGCATAGTTCTTGCATCTAGATGGACTATAACTCATCAAATTTCATTAGTGGATCATTGGAAAAGCTTGTGTACAAGTCATATACATAGAGCCCAAGGAATATGATCCAAAATAAGATTTTGAAAACTTTTTAAAATCATTTTAGAAAACCTTGGTGAAGCCTATCTTTTGATAGCAATCACCATTGATGAGATTGATACAAAGTGAGCTAAAACATTGAAGTTTTTCTTCACTTTTAGATTTTGTATCAATTTCGATATTTTATGGGTAAAATATTTTTCAAACATTTTTCACCCATTGTATTGCTTATAAGTAATGTACGTATGAATTTTCATGAATTTTCAAAATACGTAGAATTACTTATGGATTGTCAAAATTGGATTCTGATAGCTGAAATTTGAGAATTTCAGTTATCACGATCATTCTTACTTGAATGGCGGTCGGTGATGAAGCGATTCGGTGATTCTTGATAGGCTAACAAGGTTTGTTTAGCCTAATTTCAGCTATGATAAGGTTTCCTAACCACTCCTAACCCTAGGATATGCTTTGAGAAGCATTATAAAGGGTGAAAATCCATTGGATATGGATTAGGAGAGTTTTTAGGGTTTGTATCAATCTTAAGGTGAGTGAAAGTTCTATGTTGAACTTTGAACCTTAATTTTGATGGTTTAGAGTTCCTATAGGCTTAGGGACTTACCAATGACATTGTTGGTGCAATGGTCAAGGGGGAGCAAGCCTTTAGGGGGAGTTATCCATCTTGGGATGATGGATGTGTTTCTCTTCTTGAAGGGGGAGAAGTTATTGGGAGAGTATCATCAATTGGGAAAATTGATGGGATTTTGAGAAACCCAATTTGGAAATTGGGAGAGTGGATAGGATTGCCTCTCTTGAGTGATATGAGACTTATCACTAGGAAGATGGTAGGCATCCTAGGTATTTTTAGATCAAGGGGGAGATTGTAAGATCTCATTGACACATGAGACATTGACCTCCTTGGAGAGATAACCTTTTTGATGTTAGTCAAAAAGGGGGAGAATGTTTAGGGGAGAATGTTTGGAGAAGGTTAAATTACCAATTTGGAAAATTGGTAAGGGTAATTTGAGTTAGGGGCCTAACTCAAGGTTTGTTTTGTCAAACATCAAAAAGGGGGAGATTGTTGGTGCAATCGGCCCAGATTACGATTGACCAGACTCGAGTTTGACTCGAGTGAGGTTTTGATGTTTGACAAAGTAGTTTGACATTGATGTCGGTTAATATTTTGGGGAGATTGTTTATACAATCGACCCGGGTTATAATTGACAGGACTCGAATTTGACTCGAGGGAGACTTTGATGGTTGACTAGGATTGACCATGTGATTATGGAAAAGTCCAAGCATGGGTCTTGGCAGGGTAAAGTGCAAGCATGAGTCTTGGCATGTAAAGTCCAAGTCATGGGTACTTGGCATGGAAAGTCCAAGTCTTGGGTACTTGGCATGGAAAGTCCAAGTGGGACACTTGGCATTTGGAAAAGTCCAAGTCTTGAGTACTTGGCACAAGGGAAGTCCAAGCATGGGTCTTGGCATGGAAAGTCCAACATGGGTTGGCAAGGGAAAGTCCAAGCTTGAGTCTTGGCATTTGAGAAGTCCAAGGGTTTTGATATTGGCGGCCAATGTGCCTTGGCGGTGTAGACACCGTTAGCATAACATAGCCGAGGGAAGCACCTGGAGGCTAGCGCGATGGATGAACAAGTCATGGATGACTTGGAGGGATCCGAGAGGCGTGAGACTGATGGAGGTGGCTAGAAGGCTCAGGTCTATGCTAAGGGTGGTCTAGCAAGTATGGGGAAACCATACTTGGGTTAAAACCTCATTTTTGAGGTTGACAGTCGACTGGCATTATGGCCGGTTCAACTGTCGTGAGTTGACTTGAGTTCGACTGCCGTTTAAGAGCTGGAATTGCTTTGGTAGTCGACTTCTCATTGGAGCACTAATCGATGTCGATGGCAATGATCACAAATGAGCTACGAGCACGACGCCTTGTGAGCCGATCAAGGGCCGCAAGGGGGCCGACCGCCAATGTTGGTAGTCGACTGGTGAGAGTACCATTGGAACTTGTCCAACGTGGATTGAGCCATTGTCTCGGTTGGCAATGATCGGGCCTTATGGCGGTAAGATCACAAAGCGGAAATCCAGCCTGATGAAGGATAAAAGCAGCTGTTCATGGAAGACTCAAGTAACGGTTTTCTTGGGCGATTTGAAGGGGAATTGTTGGTGCTCTTCCTGTCCTTCAAGGCTAGTCCAAGGCAACCAAAGATCAAGCAACCAAAGTTCTCTTGTAAAGTAGTTTTCTTTACTTGCATTATATTTCACTATTGTATTTGCTCGTATCCATTTAGATTATTGTTGTAATCTTTTGTACAAGGTTTCTCCGCCTTCGACTTGTGTCGAGAAGGACTATTTGTGATTAGTGATTGCATTGGCATCGCTAGAGCTCTTTAGAGCTCGATCCGTGGAGTAGGAACCGTTCGGTTCCGAACCACGTTATATCTTTGTGTTCGTGGTTGTTTCATTTCATTATTGCTTTTATTATTACTATTCCGCTGCGCATAACGAGTTTTTTAGAGACGATCATGATCAAATTCCATCTACGTACGGGCAATTCGCTATTCACCCCCCTCTAGCGGGCGCACAGATCCTAACAGGGCTCTTGAGGGGATGTACTTGATAATTTGTTGTATTGATTAGATGTATAGCGCATCTGAGTTTGATTGATTCACAATAGTGTTGTAATCCTTATAGCGAACTATGAAAAAGAAAAGAAGATAACAAGAGGACCATGTCCCGAAGCAATACATCAGGTTATAACTTAAATCGATCGGGAGGATAACGTCGGAAGTCGGCCTCCCAATTTAAGGAGAAAGTAGGATGGTCCACCGGAGGAATCCCTTGATCAGCGTACTGTCGAACCGCCTCATTAAACCCGTCTTGATAGGTGGCGCGCATCAGGATGGCTAGTCGCTCCTGTCGGTTCGGGCGGTCAGGGCTCCGATTCTGATGGAGCCTGTGACACTTCTCTTGTTGCTCCCGAAGGGCTCGGCGCATGTCACTATAACGTCGGGATACTTCCATAATAGCATCTGCCAGGACCAAGATATCATCAGCTCGGGAAGTTTGATCCTGCTGGATAAGGTTCGTCATATCCACCATATTCTGGCTCATTGAGGCTGAAATTCCCTCTACCGCCTCGGAGTAGGATCTGGTATGGATGAGTTCATTGCCTAACCTCTGGAGGGAGGTTTCTTGCCTGCGTATATGAGCATGAGCATGCTCCCTAGAAGTTATGAGGGAGGAGTTTTCTTGTACCTCCTTGCACAAGCGAGTGCAGAGGTCCCCTATTTTGTCCTCTGCTTTCTGGTGCTGAACCCGCAGGCGGGCGATGATGGCCGAGTCTCGTTGCTTCTCTTGAAGGAGCTCTGTTACCTGCTCTCGAAGACTTATCAATTCTTGAGAGGAGGAGGCCTCCTTGTCAAGATGTGCCGGCTGAACATCCCGTCGGAGTGAGGGTGATTCCATGCCAGCTCGCTGTTGTTCTTGCAATGCCGCTATAGTCTCGACATCTTTTTGAAGTTGGTGGTGAGCTTCTGTCAGTCGCTCCTGCCATTGCTGCAGTTGTTGCGATAAGAGGCGCTCTCGATTTTGAGCAGCCATCAGATCCTCCCATTGTTGTTGTTCCAACTTCATAGATTGAGCTCGATATTGTTGGAGGGAGCGATCTAATTTTTAGTAGTTGGTCAGGGCCTGTAAGCCGTTTGTTGAAAGGAAGTCATTCAATAAGCGAAATTAAAGAAGTTGATTAAAGAAACATACCAATTCTAAAGCATGGCGCAGGCCTTCCATTCGAGGGATCAGTTCCTCCAAATTTAAGATTCGAAGGCCTCGGGGAGAAGAAGAAGAAGAGGGGATGGATGACACCCGCGATGGAGGCTCACTTATAATGGGGAGGATGAGGGTAGGACCTGGAAGTTGTGTCGGAGGTGCAAAGGGAAAAGAAGAAGGAACACTAGTAAGGAGGCTCAAAGGGATGGAAGTCGGGGGCAAAGGATCAAAAGCCTGTTGGAGAAGTTGTACTATGGTTGGCTGCGAGGTGGGCACACAAGAAGTTACGGAAGGGGATCGGTTCGGCGAAGAATCTGGAGAGGATGATATAGAGAGCATCGGAATGGAAAACTCTTTGCTAGGAAGATCAAAAATGGAAGGCCCTGGGCTAGTGTCCATAGAAGGTGAGGGACTCTCCAAGTGATGAGCAGAAGGGGAGATAGGCAGTGGAGGAATATCAACTACCATGGGTTCAGGGGCGGTGCCATATTCCGGAGAAAGAGAAGGCGTGGATGCAGAAGCATCTGTAGTCGATTGGTGTAGATGCATTACCTCCATGAATTCATCTTCAGGTTGTGATGAAAGAGGGGGCAACTTTCGAATACCTAAGGAGGAGGGGGAGAAAATGAGAGAGTTAGGGTTTGTAAGTAACAGGGGAGATGAGGAGGGGCTGGTTACTTCGGTTTCATCTGGGCCGGATGTAACAAGGGTTTCAGGAGGAGGCGAAGAAGAAAGGAGAGATGGGGCAGGTGGGATAGTAATAGATGAGGGTGAAGGCGAAGATGAAGCTGACGGCTGACTATCACCCCGTTTGATGTGTGGGTAACGACTTGCTATTTCTCAGAAGAAAGAGAAATACATCCTGCCCATGGGAGAAAGAAGGAAAGTGCTGAGGTAGGTGACTCGGGCATCGGAGGATGGCGGTGGAAAGAAGAATAGACGAAGAAAGAGGAAACGAAAAAGCGGAAGGAATGAAGGTAACAGAAGGAAGGAAGATGAAGCATCCCCTATAAAAGGAGGGAGGATTGGGCTTGTAACGACTATTGGGCTCCTAGTTTATAGAAAAGGAGGCCCTAAGCAAAAAGAAAACAAGGATTTATTTCTCTGATGGCCCGTTATGTACTAAAATTCTTGCTTTCCTAGGAGGGGATGGATGGAGGTGTCCCCTTCGGGATGAAGGAAGGAAGAATAGCAGTGTGAAAGCAGCGCACTCTTTATGCTGAAGGCCTTTGGGCACTATATTATTTTATCCCCGTGTGGTGGTGGAACGGAAGAACTGTGGTCTCCTCAGTTATGTCTCATTTTTATCCCCGTGAAACGGAAGAGTTGAGCTTACTCCTCAACTATGCATTATTTTATCCCCGTGTGGTGGTGGAACGGAAGAACTGAGGTCTCCTTAGTTATGTCTCATTTTTATCCCCGTGAAACAGAAGAGTTGAGCTTACTCCTCAACTATGCATTATTTTATCCCCGTGTGGTGGTCGAACGGAAGAACTGAGGTCTCCTCAGTTATGTCTCATTTTTATCCCCATGAAACGGAAGAGTTGAGCTTACTTCTCAACTATATATTATTTTATCCCCGTGTGGTGGTGGAACGGAAGAACTTAGGTCTCCTCAATTATGTCTCATTTTTATCCCCGTGAAACGGAAGAGTTGAGCTTACTTCTCAACTATATATTATTTTATCCCCGTGTGGTGGTGGAACGGAAGAACTGAGGTCTCCTCAGTTATGTCTCATTTTTATCCCCGTGAAATGGAAGAGTTGAGCTTACTCCTCAACTATGTATTATTTTATCCCCGTGTGGAGGTGGAACACAAGAGTTGAACTTATTTCTCAACTATATATTATTTTATCCCCGTGTGGTGGTGGAACGGAAGAACTGAGGTCTCCTCAGTTATGTCCCATTTTTATCCTCGTGAAACAGAAGAGTTGAGCTTACTCCTCAACTATGCATTCTTTTATCCTCGTGTGGTGGTAGAACGGAGGAACTGAGGTATCCTCAGTTATGTCTCATTTTTATCCCCGTGAAATGGAAGAGTTGAGCTTACTTCTCAACTATATATTTTTTTATCCCCATGTGGTGGTGGAACGGAAGAACTGAGGTCTCCTCAGTTATGTCTCATTTTTATCCCCGTGAAACGGAAGAGTTGAGCTTACTCCTCAACTATGTATTATTTTATCCCCGTGTGGAGGCGGAACGGAAGAGTTGAGCTTATTTCTCAACTATATATTATTTTATCCCCGTGTGGTGGTGGAACGGAAGAACTGAGGTCTCCTCAGTTATGTCTCATTTTTATCCCCGTGAAACGGAAGAGTTGAGCTTACTCCTCAACTACGTATTATTTTATCCCCGTGTGGAGGTGGAACGAAAGAGTTGAGCTTATTTCTCAACTATATATTATTTTATCTTCGTGTGGTGGTGGAACGGAAGAACTGAGGTCTCCTCAGTTATTTATCATTTTTATCCCCATGAAACGGAAGAGTTGAGTTCACTTTTCAACTATATATTATTTTATTCCCGTGTAGTGGCAGAACGGAAGAGTTGAGCTTATTTCTCAACTATATATTATTTTTCCCCATGAAACAGAAGAGTTGAGTTCATTCCTCAACTATATATTATTTTATCCTCGTGCGGTGGTGGAACGGAAGAGTTGAGTTCTTTTCTCAACTATACATTTTTCTATCCCCGTGTGGTGGTGGAACGGAAGAACTGAGGTCTCCTCAATTATGTCTCATTTTTATCCCCGTGAAACGGAAGAGTTGAGCTTACTCCTCAACTATGCATTATTTTATCCCCGTGTGGTGGTGGAACGGAAGAACTGAGGTCTCCTTAGTTATGTCTCATTTTTATCCCCGTGAAACAGAAGAGTTGAGCTTACTCCTCAACTATGCATTATTTTATCCCCGTGTGGTGGTCGAATGGAAGAACTGAGGTCTCCTCAATTATGTCTCATTTTTATCCCCGTGAAATGAAAGAGTTGAGCTTACTTCTCAACTATATATTATTTTATCCCCGTGTGGTGGTGGAACGGAAGAACTGAGGTCTCCTCAATTATGTCTCATTTTTATCCCCGTGAAACGGAAGAGTTGAGCTTACTTCTCAACTATATATTATTTTATCCCCGTGTGGTGGTGGAACGGAAGAACTGAGGTCTCCTCAGTTATGTCTCATTTTTATCCCCGTGAAATGGAAGAGTTGAGCTTACTCCTCAACTATGTATTATATTATCCCCGTGTGGAGGTGGAACACAAGAGTTGAGCTTATTTCTCAACTATATATTATTTTATCCCCGTGTGGTGGTGGAACAGAAGAACTGAGGTCTCCTCAGTTATGTCTCATTTTTATCCTCGTGAAACAGAAGAGTTGAGCTTACTCCTCAACTATGCATTCTTTTATCCCCGTGTGGTGGTAGAACGGAGGAACTGAGGTGTCCTCAGTTATGTCTCATTTTTATCCCCGTGAAATGGAAGAGTTGAGCTTACTTCTCAACTATATATTTTTTTATCCCCATGTGGTGGTGGAACGGAAGAACTGAGGTCTCCTCAGTTATGTCTCATTTTTATCCCCGTGAAACGGAAGAGTTGAGCTTACTTCTCAACTATGTATTATTTTATCCCCGTGTGGAGGCGGAACGGAAGAGTTGAGCTTATTTCTCAACTATATATTATTTTATCCCCGTGTGGTGGTGGAACGGAAGAACTGAGGTCTCCTCAGTTATGTCTCATTTTTATCCCCGTGAAACGGAAGAGTTGAGCTTACTCCTCAACTACGTATTATTTTATCCCCGTGTGGAGGTGGAACGAAAGAGTTGAGCTTATTTCTAAACTATATATTATTTTATCTTCGTGTGGTGGTGGAACGGAAGAACTGAGGTCTCCTCAGTTATTTATCATTTTTATCCCCATGAAACGGAAGAGTTGAGTTAACTTTTCAACTATATATTATTTTATTCCCGTGTAGTGGCAGAACGGAAGAGTTGAGCTTATTTCTCAACTATATATTATTTTTCCCCATGAAACAGAAGAGTTGAGTTCATTCCTCAACTATATATTATTTTATCCTCGTGCGGTGGTGGAACGGAAGAGTTGAGTTCTTTTCTCAACTATACATTTTTCTATTCCTGTGTGGTGGTGGAACGGAAGAACGGAGGTCTCCACAGTTATTTATCATCTTTATCCTCGTGAAATGGAAGAGTCGAGTCATTCCTCAACTATGGATTATTATATTCCCTGTATGGTAAATAGGCAGAGGAGCCGAAGTATGCCCTCAACTATATGTCATTTTATCTTGGTATGAGGAAGGTATATGCGTGATCCCTGCGCAATGAAGGGGTGAAGGAACAGTGTATCCATGGTATTTTCATACGAGGAAGGTAAAATATGGCACAACTTAAGAAATATTGGGAGAAGAAGACGAGCAGGAAAAGTAGGGGTGAAGGCTTGCATTACAGAAAGTTCATTGTTTCAGAAAGATTACATATTCCAATTCCTTCATAAGGAGAAAATAGCAAAAGAAACCCTTATATATAGGGTATTACAGTTCTTTGTTGCGAGGAACTGACGGAGTTCCTTTGCGCGCCTGGGGTTGGCACAATAGTTGCCGAAGGTAAGATTGTTGCAGGAAGATTTGCTTAGATAGTTCCTTCTAGGACCCAACTAGTTGCTGGCATAAAGAGTAGTTATTAGCAGAAACTTCCCTCAATCGTTGCTGCAAGTATCTCACCTGTTTCTCCAAGTTAGCAATATAACGCTGCTCGTCGACCTTTTCTTCAGAAGGAGGGAAAATGCTGCTCTGTTCAGACATTTTGTCCATGGCGAGGAGAAGAGAAAGGAGAAGATGGATGTTGTACAACAATGGTTAGGGGTCTTTATAATGATAAAGGAGGAGGGCGCATTTATTCGCAGAGGAAATAAGGATAATGAATGCTAGTAAAGAAGGGGAAGCATGAAGACAATAGGTGAAAAGTCGCTGGCACAGTAATTATGAGGGAAAGGGTCCGAATCCCATGGAAAGAGTAAGAAAAAGTATGTTCAGGCGAGATTACAGTTTTTCTGATGACAGAAACTTTAACTCCACAGGAAAACGACAAGAATGGATACCAATTCCTTTCTTTATTTTTATTAACATACTTGAGAATGATTACATCATTTAATCTATGTAGGCTTTTTATGATTACTCTTAACAGGAGAATTGTTAGAAGGCTCCTCGGGGGGGAAGGCGCCAAGATGACTCTGTAGAGCTCACCTTGAGCAGAAGATATCATTGGTGGAGCTTCATCAAAAGGGGGCGGACGGATCCTCGCTGGAGAGACCGGAACGAAAGCTAGGGCCGGTGGAAGGGGAGGAAGTTCAGCAAAGGCCCGGGGATCTCCCACTGTGTATTCCCATGTTAAAGGAGGGTTCCACACCCGATTGTGGAAGGAGGGGAAAGGCGCTCGGAAAGATCTCCCTGCAGAAGGGGATAGAGTTGTGGTGTGAGGTGGAAAAGGAAGGGGGTGAAATGCGGAAGTAGCTGTTGAGCGGGTCTCAGAATCTTCAATGTCTCCGATAGACCAATCCCATAGCTCAAAAGATTCAGAATCTGAGGAAATCTTAATAGGGTGTTCCGTCGAAGCCATGAGAGTGAGATGGAAGGATGAAGACATGGGAGGTGATAATTTATAGTTGAGGGGAAAGGAACTGCAGTAATTCTCGGGAAGGAGAAGAAGATGAAGAGACTGATATCATAATGGCAGCAGCATAGGTACTTATCAAGATATTGTTTCTGAAGAAGCAAGGTAGACGAAGAAGATCAAAAGGCTGAAGTAATTTAATCTTTAGCCGAGCCAAAATTGGGTCGGATATGAATAAGATCATCCGCGACCTTCTGAGTGAGTTCCCGAACAAAGGAGGTGATTATGCCATGCGACACGGGAAAAGGAACGTAATTGTAAAAAGGAAAAAGCACAGAGTTAGTTCGGAATTCCCGACCCGCAATGGGGTGTACAAAAAGAACAATAAAAAGCTGTGCCAATATAAGTATTCTTCAACATCAAGAAATGAGTCATTATAGGAAGTAAGATATTATGAGTTATAGTTCAAAGAGCTCGGGGGGACACTTAGACAATGTATCTATAGGGTTTAGATAACTAGTGTCTGTGCCGGGAGGTGGATATCCCCGCTCAGCATTTAGAGCTAAAGACCCGTCAAAGCCAAGTATGAACAGATCCACTCCCTTCTTGACGTCTGCCTTTATATGACCTCCTGCTCCTTGGTGGGCGCAAGCAGTTGGTTAGTTGAGCGACAATCGGCGGTGGGCTTGACTTGGTTCATTTGGCGGGCATCTTTCTCAGTTGATGCTTTTATGGCTTGCTAACCCAAAGCCGAAAGAGCCTTGGAGTATTCTCGATGAAGGTCAGATTGTTGTCGAGCTGCTGCGGATAGGGCTTGAGGAAGGGCAGCCACCATGGAAGAGAGCTCTTGACACTTCTGTATACAAGATTTTTTAGTGGCTTCTCATGCTTAGCGTTCTAGCCGGAGCTGTTGACGTTCTTGCTGAAGCTGCTGAATGGTAGTAGAAGAATCAATAGCTTGAATAATGACGTCTCCAAGCTGTCTTTTGTACCCTGTTAATTCATGGGTAAGAAGATCCACCTATTGAAGCTCGCTAGACTGCAGGAAGAGTTGTTGCTCAAGGTCTTCATTTTTTCATTGAAGTTCTTCCTTCTCGCTCTGAACCAGGGCCAATTGTGTCATAGAGTCTTCACATTGCCCCCTCAGATCTAATTCCTTTTGCTCCTTCTCACTTAATTGCCGAGCAAGTTGTTTTTGATGCGCCAAGGAGGCAAAGTGGCGCGCCTCCACACTAGACTGGAATTGAGCTATGTGAGTTACCATTTTGCTATGCTTGGCCGAGGCCTGAAGAAAAGAAAATGCCATCATCAGGCATTGACATATGGTGGCATGTACATGTATGAACACATTAAAGATTGGAAGGGGAAGATAGTTACCTCAGCTAGCAATTTGCCCACTTGGTCGCAGGGGCCTTGTATGCCCGATTGGTTGAAGAATTTCACCTCCGAAAGGTGACGGATCTGCAGTAGCGACCCCAATGTAGCCATTGAGGGGGTCGGGATGGGAAGGTCTTCCCCCTCAGAAGGAAGATTGGGTCTGACACGTTGAAGAGGGGTGGGAGAAGTAAGTGTGTTTGAGGGGATAGGGGCGGAGATGGATTCAGTTCGGGAAGGTAAGGGAGAATCATGAGGAAGGGAGGATGAAGCAGGAGAGTGGGAAGGGGAATCTCCTCCTTGGGGAGAAGAGGAGGGGGCGGATAAGGTGGTGTCCTTCCTCCTCGGTTCATAGATGGTTAGAGATCGAGAGTCATGCTGACCAGAAGAAGGAGGAAGAGCTGACGAACTGGGACCTCCTTCCTTAATGAGTCGCAATCTTTTCCGAGGGGAAGAAGGGGCTGCCACTGACTTGCCTCTCTTTGTTGAGGTCTTCTTCTTCTTAGCAGCCTCAACCTCTTCTCCTTTCACTAAAGCGTCCTGCATTAGATTATCTGCAAAATGCGTTGATAAGAAAGATGGTTGATGCAAATAAAAAGTTATATTAAAGGGTAAGTGTCATCCTACCTATGGCGGCTGAGGCCGTTGAGGGGAAGGGGGACAACCCGTAGTGACTCAGGAGGGGAGTTTTCATTAGGTGGTTCGAACAATAGTGTAACTCTCCCAATACTTTTATAAACCTCTGAGAAAGGGCACTGGGTCCTCATTTCACGGAAGGAAGGTAGTTCAGGGAGTTCTAACTTCCAGGTGTCCGAGTGGGGTAGAGGTACCGGAAGCTGAACAAAGAAGTACAATTCTTCCCATCCTTTATGGGAAGTGGGCATATTCATTAGAAATTGGCAATCTGGGCGGCTAGACAGGTAAAAGAGGCCTGTTTTAGAAGATTTTAGTTGGAAGAAACAGTGAAATATTTGAGGAGATAGAGGAAGATTTAGGTGTTGAAATACTATAGAGGCCCCCGATAGAATGTGAAAGGAATTGGGGGTAAATTGGTTTAAAGGTAGTCCGTAAAAGTCTAAGATTTCCAGATAAGTGGAGGGTGCTAGTAGGAACAGGCCATTAAGGAACTGTTCAGAAAAGAAGCAAGTCAAACCGGGAGGAGGATAGTGTGACCGGTGCATCTTGGTCGTGAAACAACATTTTATGGAAGGGTCTATGAACCTATTTTTAAGGTTAAAAAAGTAATTGTCGCAGTCTAGTTGGGTTACGGTGTGCTCATACCATGCAGGTGAGGGGGTGGGTATAAAATAGAGCAGAACACTTACTTGAGGGTTAGAGGAGAGGCGTGTAAGAAAGGAAGGGTTGGGTCGCTGAAATGCCGCCGGTGAAAACCGCTGGAGGGAAGAAGTGGAAAGGACGGGATTGTTAGGCATGCTAAGTAATACCTAAAAGGAAAAGGTGGAGATTTATATAGGATTTTCTGTGACGGTTCGACTATATAAGAGAAAAGGAGAAGCGGGGCCCATGGGCCCATTAGGCCATTTCAAGTATATAGGGTGGAGCTATAAGAGAAGAATGAATTTTGAATTAATGAGCCAAGGATGGAGTAGGGACTTTATATAGTTGAAAAGTCAAGCTTATAACTTCGCTTGACTATTTTTGGGGTTGACTAATGATACTGCTGTTACCTCTTCTCTATGAACCAAATAGGAAGGCTCGCATGTAAGGCATTACCCGAACCAAATGATTGATTTGGCGGAGAAAGAAGGGAGGAACGGTTCGGGCGTAAGCGCCTGAGACAATTTGCACGGGAGAGCTAGTGGAGGTAATCGACACGGCAAAGCGGAGGCGAGGGGAGGCGCTTTGCTAAGAAATAAGCAAGAATCGGTTTGGCTAGATAGGCCTAAAATCAGATGGGACGAATAAGAATTGACTCGGCCTAGTCAGTCCGGAAGTTTCCTTTCCATGAAGGCGGAGTGGGAAGAAGGGGAGCTGGTTCGGGCTGGTGAGAAGCCCAAGGGCTATGTCACCCGTGAGCTATAGACCTAAGTTAGTTTCACCAAAAGTAGATGGTTGAGAGGGACAAGCTAACCTAGTTTCCCGAAATGTAGATGAAGAGGTGTTATGTAACAGAAGGGGGGGTCCCCATACAATATTCCGAGGAGTCTTCGCTCCTCGTATCTGTAACAGAATTATTCTCCCGGTGGACGTGGTGACCATGTGTACGATGAGGACAGCTCACGAGGGAACACGGGATCAGAGAAGGAGGATAAAAGGGAGGAAGAGGACAGAAGAAAGGAGATCCGCATTATTCCAACTAGCAAGAAACGAAGACGCATCAGGAGAAGGAGAGCTACCACTACGCCGGAGAAGGAGAGTAGTGATCTTCGCTTTGCGTGTACTCTTTCTTGTATTGTGATTTGACTGTAAGAGGTTTTCTCCTCCACCTCCCGAAGTTTCCTTTCCGTGAAGGAGGACGTTCATATTGAAAGTGCTTTGGCACTATATCTGGTGAGAGAGCTCACCTCCGTGGAGTAGGAATCCTTATTTCGAACCACGTTACATCTTGTGTCTTGGTTTTGTTGCCTGTGTTGGTTTTGTATTTCTCTGCTTCACTCTTTCATCTTTACTGTTGCGGCCGGAGAGAACCCCCAAAGCTCCCTTCGGGCTCCATCGCATCGGAAGGAAGTGAACGAATCTTCCTCGCCGCATCAGACATGGTTGACCTTCCAATTGTTGCGATTCTTGTCTCCTTTGAGCCCGTTATTGTGCTAAACCTCCCTTATATCAGGTGTAAGTGCAGCGAGAAATTCAGGATCCATATTTCCATCAGCTTGAGGTTATTCACTTAAAGCATGTGACACTTGATTCTGCCGTGATGGAAGTACTTCAGCTCGCAATTCCTCAGAAGATCCTCCAAAAATGTGGGGTCTATAGCATCTGCTCATCAACCTTTTGAAATGTTTTCAGACTGAAATCCCCAAATTCAGTCCTAAATATACAATCCAAATATTCTGCTACAGATGACAATACATTGAAGAGATGATTTGTGTTTCTTTGCAAGATTCACAATTGTCTTTACATTGAAGAGATGACTTCATGGTCAGTTTTTATTCACCAGTAGTAGTTTATGATACGAACTCAACATACCACCAAGAATGCCCTTCCAAGTAGATTTTAGCACATTTTCTATTTTATCAGTCTCAGTTTCCAGAAACTGATAAAAAGAGTGGATCAGTTCTTAAAAAAAAAATTGCAAATTTGTCATGCAAATTCAGAAAATAAGGGAAACAACAGATAGTTCCCCATAAGTTGGCCGCTTCAAATTCAGGTATTTGCTTATATAATTGGTCATTGCTCCCTGCAGTACCAAATAATTTGATCCAGTACATGATCTTCTCTCTTAAGAAATTGCATAACACAAGAACTTTGTCTTCAGAAACTTCAACAATCTAACAGCTCTTAGATTTGCTCTATTTTGCAAAGAATATTGTTCTTTAAGGATAAGGTTGCTCCAGGAGGATCTTTAATTAAATCATCCATGGCACTTAGTATATGGCTTCTGAATACGTGCACAATTTGAGATTCCATTGCAAAATTTTGGTCAGTTTCCTTCCTCAAACCATTCCATTTACCAGCGACTTCAATAGCAGGTGCAATAGTTTTTAGTTCCCCTTCATAACTCCTCTTCTAACAATAAAACAAGCTCTCTATGAAGTCTTAAAGGTTGTAGGTCTTTACCCCAATCAATAGCTCCGGACAAAAAATTTTGATGAACCGGGTAGAAAATTAATTCCAACATTATCTGAATGAACTGCAGTTTCTTGCCTTCCATGTCAGTTCCAACAAAACAATATCTCCTCCCCCACACTTAAAAATTTTGCCCGTCTTGGACAATGCAACTTATCATGCTAGTCCTCCAATATGGGAACAAAAGATATGGGTAAAGGTAATCCACAAAGATGCAAAGACAATGGAAAATAAATGAAGAGATATGACAAGTAAGACAACATGGAAGTATCAAGTGGATTAAACAAGCAATTCAAGTAAGGAAAAGAATCAAGAGTGAAATCTTTCATCATATTCATGCAAGTAAATGTTATTGTAGTTTTGAAAAGACTCAAAGCAAGTTCTAGAGCAACAAGTATCACATGTGTTATCACACCAAAGTGGGTAATTGATGAAAATGACTTACAACCTCACTAGGTGAATAAAAATCAAGCTTGGTCTATGGACAAAAATTCACCATCCTAACAAGTGACTGCATGCAAGTGAAGTCTCTTATCATACACCAAAAATCCACAACTTAATGATCAAACTTAACTAATTTTTACCATCTCTGAAATGATACTAAGGCATGCATAAGAAAAATTATTTGACTCAACAATAGATAAACAAACCTAGGTAAACAGACAAACAAGCAATCAACCCATACAAATTATTCCGAACATGAAAGGAAGAAAATAAATGCAGTAAATAAAAGAACACACTCCCCTTTCAAGTCGTCGGAGAAAACATCATCATATGCATTTACTTGTATTCTCGGTATAGACTTGATCTCTTTGCTTAAATTCATGAGTCTGTTGCAAAAGTGAGACTCTTGATCGCTAATGATCACCCTGGGTATCCCAAATCTACAAAATATGTGAGACCTAACAAAATCCATAATAATTGGAGAATCATCAGTCCTGGTGGGGATGACCTCCACCCATTTGGAAACATAATCAACTGTCAAAAAAATATATGAAAATCCAAAAGATACAGGAAACGAACCCATAAAATCAATACCCCAAACATCGAAAATCTCACAGAATAACAAGGATTGGTGAGGCATTTCATTTCTACGTCCTATGTTCCCTGTTCGTTGACTTCGCTCACAAGACTTGTAAAATTCAGAGGCATCATAAAATAGGGTGGGCCAATACAAACCAGACTCTAAAACTTTCCTAGTAGTCCTTTGAGGTCCAAAGTGCCCCCCACAAGCCAGAGAATAACAAAAAGTAAGTACAGAATAAACTCATAGTCAGGAACACATCTCCTAATAATACTTGGCATCACTTTTCAATTTCTGGACTTGTGCATGAGTAAAATGTGATGGTACAACATGGCAACTAAATAAATAGAAAGATCTGCATACCATGGTGTCTTATCCTACAAGTGAAAAACTGCTCATATGGAAAAGAATTTGCTATGGGGATGGACTCGATCTCCTTCACAATCCTAGTCAAACTGAAATACCACCTCCTTCTGCAACAAGTTGGTCAAGGGCAGGAGCAATCTTGCTGAAGTCTCTGATAAAACATCTGTAGAAACCTGCATGACCTAGAAAAGCACAAACTTCCCCCACAGAAACGGGGTAAGATAAAGAAGATATAGCATGAATTTTAGCAGGATCTAATTCAATATCATACACAAAAATAATATGACCTAAGACTATCCCATGCTCGACCATGAAATGACATTTCTCACAAACATCTAATGGAAGTGATCCTTGGGGCGTCACCTAAAGCGTGCAAGTCCCTACACATTCCATATCCCTGTCTACAATAAAAAGGCCCACAGATAGGTCCTAATAACAAATCATCATCAACATCAGAATCATCAGAATCAATAAAATCACAACAAAATATAAAAGGTGCATAGATATCTAAATAAAAAAAAACAGACTAAGAAATAAAGTTCATGCAGTCCAACTCATCAGCTATATCCACGCTAAGAATAGAATGATCCTCGATTGGGTGCTTCATAGCGTCCAAAATACTGAACCGAACTACAACATCTCCTACCTCCATATCAAGAATATAAAAATCTGCAAGAAATTCTTTCAGCTTCTTCTTATGAATACATAAATATTTCAAAACCTCGACATACTTGGGAATTTACTAGCTCTTGGAATTTCCTAGCCTTTTCTTCAACAACCCTCTTCTTAGGCTGCACTGGCCTCTGAGGGAAGGGCTGCATAAGACTCAAATAGATTATCGCCTAAAGACCTAGTCATCACCACAACAAACACAATGAATATCAAATATAAATGATAAGAAAGACCCTAATAACAAAAGAAAAAGAAAACAAACAAACAAACAAACTACAGTTTAAAGATAAACGAACACCATCAAATAGTTCCCCGGCAACGACGCCAAAATTTTGATGAACTGGTAAGTTATGTGTCGCACGTGATACTGTTTCCCAAATTATTTACCGAACCCCCTAACTACTCTAATGCAGTATAGGACTGACTCGGATCATCTCCCAACGAACCTAATGGCTGGATATTTGTTTTTAAACAGAAGTAAATACTAGGGGTCCTTACAACTTATTAAAACAATTATTCGAAACTACTCTAATGCAAGAACGATTCAACCTTGCACCGCACTGTCACTATACGATGCAATGGCCAAACAATTCTGATAAACATACATGGAAATTAAATCTGCAGGAAGTAAATCTAACTACCAAATAACAATTACCAATTAACTATCCTAATGTGCAAAAGTAAGTAATCACGCACCGCACTGTCACTATACGGTACAATGATCAAGAAACAAATGTGAACAATTCAACCAAGCACCGCACTGTCACTATACGACACAGTGGTCAAATGGTCACTAAAAACTAAACTAACAAACATAAAATAATTCAACCAAGTACCGCACTGTCACTATACGGCACAATGGGCAAGAAACAAATGTGAACAATTCAACCAAGCACCGCTATGTCACTATACGAAACAGTGATCAAACAGTCACTAAAAACTAAATGCAAGGAAAGAAAGCAATTCAACCAAGCACCGCACTGTCACTATACGGTACACTGGCCAAATGTAAATGAAATCTAAACTAATAATGAAAGCAATTTAACCAAGCACCGCACTGTCACTATACGGTACACTGGCTGAAGATTAACTAAAAACTGGGAAGAACAATTACACTAAAGGAAATAAATCTAACCACTAGGTAAACACTGTAAATGACTAACAAGACTCACTAAACTATCAAACCAAATTACCACGTGCACGATATACAACACAAACAAAATACGACTGAAACATAAGTGAAACACTACTGAACACTAAGAAATCAATACTGATAAAATATAGTGCACAGTAGTAAGCCAACAATGTAAAAATACTGAAACAACCAAAATGAACAATGCAACAACAATAAAACAATAAGAAACACAATAGTAGAGTAATAAAGTAAAAATTAACCACAGTCATCCACAAACACCGGAAAGTTACCACCCTCTCCGATGACCTACGATGGTACCGAACAGCTCCAAGGGTCTCAGGGTACGAATCTCCCATCAGAATTTGACAAGAGTTGGATCGATGGCGGTAGTTCACAGCTCCAATGATGGATGCGGGACTGCCATGACCACGACAGTCAAGAGATGGCTCAGCGGAGATGGAACGACGTGAATCACGAATGCTACTGTGGATGGAATCTGATCTGGGAACAGGGGCTGATCATCACCACCAGTTGGAATTGAAGAACGCCACTGAATCGGAAGAAGTGTTGCCACCGAAGCTGGAAATCAATGCTGCCGTGACCACGACAGTAGCAGGTCACCCCTAGCTTCGCGTGACCATGTCCCGCTAGGGTAGCTCAGCTCCGGTGGTGAGGAATATGAGAATCGCCAGTGATGATGGACGAACTCCACTACTCGGTCGATGGACTGCCGCTGCCCAACTTCAGCCGCGAGCCCCGTCGGACCAAAGGAAGGAGAGTACGCTGGGTGGAATGGGATTGGGAAGGACCTGGGATCGCCGGACTCGTCGCCGGAGTGCTGGAGTGGATTTGTCGCTACGCTCGCGAAGAAGATGAAGATGTCACTGCTACTATTTCTGCGCTTCGCATTTTTTTATCGCGCGATAGAAGAAGTTTTCTTTTCATGCGATTTTTCCTCAGCCACTTGATCATGTCGGTTTAGATCTCAGCCACCCATTTAGATCTAGGGTTAAATAGCTTCAATTAATATCCCTAAGTGGTCAATCAATCAATCCAACGATTGCGATTGATTTGATCTGGATCGACGGCTGTGATTGCTCCGATTTGGCTCTTTTCATGTTCCCTACAAAATCACATTCAACCCGTGAAAAATAATACTGAAATTATAGGGATTAAACAATTAATTGCAAATAGATCCAATATGCAAAAACATCCTGAATAACCGTAATTACCCAATCAAAGAGCCGAAAATATCCAAATGTAAATAAAAATCACATGATAAAAATGTGACTATCAGTTATCGATTGTGATGCTTGACCAGACATCTCTTCATTGTCTATTGGAGTCTCTTGAACCTCCTCAAGTTCAATGACACTCCCACTGTTTTCTTGCAAGAGAAACTCTTTCTCTAGAAATACAGCATGCCTTGAAACAAACACCTTTTGTTCCACAGGATAATAGAATTGGTAACCCCTTGTTTCCTTAGGGAATCCAATAATAGATATTTTTCAAACTTAGCACCCAGTTTGTCTGATACAGTTCGCTTCACATAAGCAGGACAATTCCATATATTCAAGTAAGATAAATGAGGTTTCTTACTATTCCATATCTCATATGGAGTAGTAGAGACTACCTTGGTCAGAACTCTATTTAGCAAGTAAACAGCAGTCTAAAGTACATATCCCCAAAAGGACTTGGGAAGATTCGCATGATTCATCATCGACCTAAACATGTCCAACAAGGTTTGGTTTCGCCTCTAAGATACACCATTCAGCTGCGGTGTATACGGCGGAGTCCTTTGAGACAATATATAATTGTCCCTTAGATAATCTAGAAACTCTTGACTCAAGTATTCACCACCTCGATTCGATCGAAGTATTTTAATACTCTTGCCAAGTTGTTTCTCTACTTCATTTCTAAATTCTTTGAACCTTTCAAAGGATTCAAACTTGTGTTTCATCAAGAACACATACCCAAACCGTAAGTGATCATTGGTGAAGGTAATGAAGTAGTTATAGCCTCCTAGAGCTTGAGTTTACATAGGTCTGCATACATCAGTATGTATTAGACCAAGCAACTCTCCCACCAGTTCACCTTTTCCAGTAAAAGGTAACTTGGTCATCTTGCCCTTTAAGTATGATTCACATGTATCGTATGAATCTAATTCAAACAATTCTAGAATTCCACATCGGTGTAATTCGGACATGTGTTTCTTGCTTACATGACCAAGATGACAATGCTACATGTAGGAGTCTAATTGATTATCTTTTCAAGCACGCTTGTTGCTCACTTCGATATTGAAAATGTCACCAGATATGTCTAACGTATATATTCCATTGCATAATGTTCCAGTCCCATAAAGAATGTCATTCAAAGTTATGTAACAACAATTGTTACTAAAAGTCAAATGATATCCATTTCTATTTAAACAAGAAATAGAAACAATGTTCTTTATTAATGAAGGAACTTAATAGCAATAGTTCAGTTCTAAGATAAGTCTTGTAGGGAGTTTCAACAAATACATTCTGATGGCGAGTGCAGCAACCTTTGCTCCATTCCCAACATGTAAATTTGACTCTTCCTTGACGAGTCTTCTTCTATTCCTTAGCCCATGTATGTTATTACATATATATGAATCACACCCGATATTCAATACCCATGTGTCTAAGGAAATATAATGACAATTAATAATGAAAATATCTGAAGAAGATGGGGCATCGGATGTCTTCTTTTTCTTCACAGGCTCAAGATAAATCTAGCAGTTTCTTCGCCAATGGCCTTCCTTGTCACAGTGATGGCAAGTTCCCTTTTGAGTTGGTTCCATCTTCTTAGCCTTCCTCTTCTTGCCCTTGCATTATTCCTTTGATTTCCTCTTAGAACCTTTCTTTGAGGAATCAACTAACAGCGCTATCTTCTCCTCATGCTTCACAGAAGGCTCAACGGTCTTCAGCATATTGAGAAGCTCAGGAATTATGGTTTCAATTTTGTTCATCCGGTAGTTCATCACAAACTGTGAGAAACTCTTGGGCAAACAATGTAGAATTAAGTCAATACTTAATTCATGATCCATCATAAATTTGAGTGTTGCTAAATGCTCAATGTACTTGTTCATCTTTAGTACAAATTGTATTACAGATGAACCTTCTTGCATCTTAGAGGTGAAGAGGAGCTTGGAGACTTCAAATATTTCGTATCTCGCTTGCTCATCAAACAACTCTTGAAGATGAAAGACTATAGTATTCGCATCCATATGCTCATGCTGCTTCTGAAGCTTGGTACCATCGCCTCTAGCATGATGCAACTTGCCAACTTAGAATGATTCACATGTTTCTGATAGGCCAACAATTGGTCCGGAGTTGTATCATCCATAGGACGGGTGAGAAGAGGCTCTTCGAGGACATATGCAAGCTTTTTTCGCCTTGAGAACAATTCTTAGGTTTCTAAGTCAGTCCAAGAAGTTTGGCCCAGTCAATTTATTTGAATCCAAAATCGATCGCAAGTTCAAAGACGTCATGGCTAAGCGATTAACCTAGAAATACAAATCGAGCATATATGAGAAAATGATTTTAAAATGCAATAACATATATTTATTAAATCCCCTTTATTTTTCGAATTCGTAAAACCATTAAAATCAATTCGGGAGATCATAGGTCCATCTCTGAATGGGCTGATATCCAATATAGATAAGAACAACCTTAGAGAGAGTTCAACAAGTCATTCTTAGCTATGATGATAGGTATCAAGTATACCAATTGCATATCACATATATGCAACTATCACAATGTGTTATCAACTAATTGAATGTTCACACATACATTGGGTTGTTAACGCATTAACAGGTATGCATCATATGCATAGCACCCAACTTCCCCTCCCTTCACACCGATGCTCCAAGTTAAAGTTGACCCATTAATCGTGAAATAGTTTTAATGTGGTTAGAGCGCATTCAACCAATTAGCCAGGCTTGGAGAGAGTCCAACAACCCAAACTAATGATTGACCTCTGACTCTTACCATATTAGTAATAAATTATTTCAATGGTTTGAACATGTTCAGGTTCAAGCCGGGCTTGGAGAGAGTCCAACAACCCAAACAAGAAATGGAACTCTGGTTCTAACCATATTAATGGAAGGTGTAAGCTTTAGGTGGCGTTTGGTTGGAAGGTGGGAATAGGAATGGGAATGGGTTTGATAGTAGACGGGAATGAGAATGGGTTTTGTCATTTCAATAATGTTGTTTGGTTTATAAGTTAGGAATGAGAGCGATCGACGGTAATCGACGGTCGGCGATGGCGGTCGGCAGCCAGCGACGGCAGTCGGTGGTCGGCGGCCGATGTCGACGGTCGGCGGTCGCCCGGCGATCGACGGCGATGGTGATGGCGGCGACCGACGGCGATCGACCAATGACGGCCGACGGCGAATGGTCGAGCGAGCGACGGACGATGGCGAACCAGAATGAAACCCAAACCCCCCATGTGAGATGGGTTTTGTTGATTCCCAATTATTTAGAATTGATTCCCAAACCCTTCTTCCTAAAACCATTAACCAAACACTCTATATGATTCTCATTCTCATTCCCTCATTCCAAACCCTTCTTCCTAAAACCATTAACCAAACACTATATGATTCTCATTCTCATTCCCTCATTCCAAACCCACCAACCAAATGGCACCTTAATATTGTGTAAGGGTTTTAAGGTCTCATCCTCTTTGCATGCAAATAACTATTATCTACATGGCATGACACACATGACATACATCTACATGTCACGACACACATGACATAATGATATGCATCTAATGCAATTACATGACATACAATTATGACATGTACAAATAGTTTCTTTATTTGTCATAACTAATTTTGGGAATAAAATATGTTTATTATTTGATTTCCCAAATCAAATCCCGATTAAATTAGGAAACAAATTTTCAAATTTAATCACATATTTTATTTATGGAAAATATTAATTAAGGAAATTCAAATTTAATTTAGGAAATAAATTTCCTAAATTGTAATTTCCTAATAACATTAGAAAATTTCCAATTTGAATTTCTTTACTAATTAAAATTTTCATAATTATTTTTAAACCTTTCAAAAGTAGAAAATTTTCAAAAATACAATTATGACTATCGCAAAATAATTTTATGATTATGTCGAAACACAGTTGGACTCTGATATCACTGTTGGGTTTACCCGACATTGATGTGGGTGTGCATTCGAACATGTTTTGTAAACATGTACAACGTAAGCAAATAAAATGAGTAATAACTAACTTATTACAACACACACACACCACACGCATGCAAAGGATACATGTGTAGACATAATTTTCATTTTAAATTTTGCAATAAAGAAAAACTACTCTAGGTATACCTGACGGATTACGTGAAGCGGGAATGACATCAACCGAGCGACACTTGCAAGTCTCGCCTATATCCATATCCACACCGAGTATCGTCGGGATAGCTTCACAAAGCCACAAGCCCCATCTTCTCACGAGATACTAGTCTCTAATGGAAGACGTTGTGATCGAGAGATGATCACAATCCGAATCAAATTCGGATCCAAAAATCGAGTTCCACGAACTCGCTTCTCGGAAGCGGTTTTCGTCAACCGA
Organism: Wurfbainia villosa; assembly: GCA_025175895.1. Classification (NCBI taxonomy): domain Eukaryota; kingdom Viridiplantae; phylum Streptophyta; class Magnoliopsida; order Zingiberales; family Zingiberaceae; genus Wurfbainia; species Wurfbainia villosa. The sequence continues at coordinate 16,761,326 of CM046004.1, read as the reverse complement.
TTGACGAAATTTCATTCCTCTACTAAAGAGAATTGCCGGGGATCTAATCCTCGGCAAGGAGGTCACTTCCGGAGTTCCAAACACTGGCTAAACGACGCTCTTGTCGCAAAGGACACAAGCTGTCCAAGAGGGCAGCTTGGTGGAGAGTCGGGTGGCCAGTGGCATAGCGGGAGTTCTTGGCCAGCGGCTAGGGCTGTTGGCCGGTGGTGGTGGCTTGTCAATGGTTGGAGCTTGGGCAGCGGCAAAGCTTGGGCAACACCAAGCTTGGGTGGCACACAAGAAAAGGAGAGGGAGAGGGGAGAAAATGGCTAGGGTTTCACAAATCTTGAACTGATTAATTACGGGATATCTCTCAACCCCGTTATTTATAGAGAATGTATCTCTTATCCATTAAGAGACTTTTTCTCAAGACCTCTTATCTAAAACCTTTTCTCAAGAAACCTTTTCTTAAAGGGTTATTGGTTCACAACGAAAACCCGTTAACCCGCTCTATTAACTTAAGTTAAAATAAACCAGACCGTGTTGGTCTATTTTAAGTTAAAATGAACCGAACCAATTTCGGTTCATTCGTTTAAAATAAACCAAACCCCTTTGGTTTATTTTCCACCATAGGATTAGAACCAAATCGATTTAGTTCATCCATCATGTCTTCATAAGACTCGGCTCATCCATGCTTTCGATACGACTGAGATAATTTCGCACTCGCTCTTTGTTTGGTCCAACCAAACCAAGTCTCTCTCGATCTGAGAATCCTATTCTCAAACTCGTTTTAAATCCTTCGAATAACACTCATAGTGCGTGTGACCAAATAGGTTCCCAGTTTATGTTGGTCATCTATAATTAATCATTAATTATAAAACGATCTTGAGTAGCACCTAGTAGTACATCAAGATCCTCAATTAATCGAAAAATCAACGGTTATCCCAGAACAACTTCTGAAACCTTTCAGCAGCTATAGTAAATCATGCTCCGTTCCTTTCAAGTATCTTATACCCACTTGGTTCAGGACATGGTCTATGTGTCAGTCCCCATTAGGCTGACCACGTCACACTTAGCCTAAGTATTACTTTCTCGTCCTACGGATTCTAGTTACTGCACATGTATCCAAGAGTATCATATTCTAAACATGTAATGTTTTGGCCAAAGACTTTAGTAACAATCCGACGAGAGGCCATAGGGTATACATCTCCTTGCAAGGAGTGGTGAATCCTCCATAGGCTATTCAAACACCTTCGGCCACTTCGACTTATACCCAATCATCCCAGGTCCACATCTCCTCGGAGATGCTTGCTTAAGATGTCAAAGAATAAGTCTACATGACCAAGATGACTTGAATACCGCAAGTTAAAGGAACATCACACTTAAGTTGTAGTAAGAACTTCATTGACATATCCATATATGCAGAGAACCATATGAAGTCTTACAGCTAGTCACTCCAATGAAATAATTATCATAACTAGTATTCATGGTTAACTCTGGACATCTCAATGTCTCCAGCCAGTGAGAAACAGCTGTTTGGATAAATCAAAGAGTATAACTCGTGCTAGTCTCAATAGAATTGATGGTGTCTGAATACATCAATTCATTGACTAGGGATAATTCTAATACATCACAATTACACATGTAGAGATACTCACTAGTTGTGATCCAATCACAAATTCTCTCATGTTGTGAATCGTATTGCGGACATTCAACAAATGAGTTTAAGATCCAATCAAATACATAAAAGCATGTATACTCAAATAGTGATTCTTCATTTATCGAATAAATGGTACAACCATAAGGCGATTGTCTTAGGACATCTCTCATATATCGCTAATAGCTTGTACGGATGAGGAATTCTTGCAACAACACTTGGATATAGTAAATTGATATTTTTCAGAGACGGTCGAATACTTCTTTTATAAGCCATTTTCAGTCGATTGGAATGCTCTACAATCGACTCCACATCAGCCCATCGATATCGTACTTCGGCCTTCCCAGTCGACTGGACTTGTTCTAGTCAACTCTAGGTCACCTAGCTCCACATCGGGAAGTTTGCCTTTCCAGTCGATGGACTTTCCCAGTCGACTGGAACTCTTTCCATCTGAGCTATCAGATCTTTGATCAATCACCAGCTAATATTGCGAACTAAACCATACTCAGTCGACTGGACTTTAGTCAACTGGAATCCTTTCAGTCGATTGTTCCCTGCAAAATGATATTAGCAAAAACATATAGTATAAAATAAAATAGCAGTAGTAATACTGCTCGATCTCGACTTCTTAGCCCAACATAGACTATCCTTCGAATTGACATCTAGCTTTGTCCCTCTATAGAGGACTCGACCTCACCTCTTCACTTGAAGCTTACTTGTCGGCTACCTTGTCGGACTTACCATACTTGACATCCGATTTGACCCACTAGGACTTCTGCCAGCTATCCGGTCTCCCTGACCTAGATGGACTTCATGTCGGTTGTCCGGTCTCCTGACTCAATTGATCTTCATGCTAGATGTCTGGTCTCCTGACCCATCTGAACTTCTTGCCTGGTGGCTGGTCCTTTTAATCTGTCAAGTCTTCTGCCTAGCATCAAGTCAATATGATCTCCCAGGACTTTCCATGCTTTACCTAATATCTGGTCTGCCTGACCTACTAGGACTTCCTATTAAGCCTGCACACTTAATATATATATCAAATCACAAGTAATTCATAACTTTAACTATGACTCATACATCAAAACTAAGGAGTGATGCTCTCTGCGCCAACAATCTCTTCCTTTTTGTTGTATGACAACACATCAGTTAAAGTTAGAATAATAGATTTGCAATATTAAATTTCAACATATATTAGCAAAAGCACTAAGCTAAAAATGTATAACATGAAATGCTCATATGCATGAAATGATTTCTTTCTTTAAATTTCTCTAACTTTAAACTTTCTCTCTCTCTCTCTCTCCCCCTTTGACATACATCAAAACCACCATATGCCATTATATTAAAGATGAGTTTAAAGTTTTTCAACCACAAGGACTAAAATTGTTAAAATTACAAAATATATTTGCTTGACAAGCTTCATAAGTATTTCAAAAATGTCTAAGCTTTGCAATATTAATTTCAAAGTATTTCAACATACATAATCATTTCAAAGTACTTAGTGTTTTAAGTATGTTGTTCAAGTCTTTCACAAGACTTAAGATTTTCAAGGTTCAAACACCTTTTGAAGTACTCAAATTTTAGTGTTCAAATGCATTTTAAGGTACTTAGACTTTTCAAAAAGATTTTCAAAGGTGTAAGCTTTTCATGAGTACTTAGTATTTACAAGATAAGCTAAAATAAGCTAGTAAGCTAAATTATATGAGCTTTAAGCATTTTCAAAATACTTAGGCTTTTCAAAATCATTAGCATTTCTAATCTTAAAATACTTAACTCCTTAATTAGCATATCAAAATTACTTATCCTTTACAAAAGACTTAATCTTTTCAAAGTAAGATATATAAGTTTTTCAAAGGATATTTGTTTTTTTTTTAAAAAAAATTCAAAGTTTTGAAATTATCCAAGATTTAAAGTGTTTCTCCCCCTCAATAAAGGCTAGAATTTTTAAGAAATATTTTAAGACCCCCTTTTAAAATCAACCTTTAAATTTTCAAAAACTCCTTATATTTTCAAAACTCCCCCTTACTTTAAGTTTTAAATTTTCAAAACTCCCCCCTTTTAAGTTTTAAATTTTCAAAACTGCCCCTTGATTAAAGCTTTTCAAAATTATTTTCGCCCCAAAATAATGCAAATGAAATAACTTCCTCTTAGCATATTCTTTCCACAAACTTTTGAATGTCATAAAGTCTCTCATACATCAAAACCTAAGTAGTACTTCTTGTGCATTTTAAATTTGAAATTAGTCTTAGGTTGTTCTCTTTTTCATTAGTTTGAGAATAATCCATATTAAAACAGATTTTCAAAAACAATGTTCAAGATAGTTTCTCATTAAAGATTCTAAACAAAGATCCTATCATGATTTGTTTTAGATTTAAAATTATTTTAAGTTTAGGCTTAGTTTAGCTAACTCTCATTTTCCAAATTTAGATAAAACTAAGTTACTTAGAAAGGAAGTTGTTTGAGTATCAAGTAATTCAACATTACTTAGATTGATAAGTCCAATTTATTAAGTTCAAGTAAATTAATTGAGTTATTTTTCAACTCTTTAAATTTTTCTCACACCTTTTAAGAACATTTCTCATGAATCTTTTAGGCTCCCCTTAAATTCTTGATCTTCCCCTACATGATCAACCAAGTTATTCTTATAGGTGTTGTGAGATGAATTTAATTTTACTTAGTTAATGTTAATGTCTTAGAAATTAATTAACCTTGGGTTAGATTCAGATTTAACCTTTACTTAGTTAAGTGATCATTTCAAAAGATGACTTTCAGGTCATGGCTAGGCACAAATGGCTTCTTTAATCGGAACAATGACCACTTTCTTAGACAAAGTCAATCTTAAGAAATTGTGCACTTAATTCACTTAGGGTTACGTACTAGTCTAACTAGTCTAGGATGTGATGAAATAGCTTCAGCTAGTTCCACTTAGCCAAGTGCACCAAGCTAGATACTTCTTATCTAACTTGGATACATGAGATTTCATTTCCCTAATGTACTATAATCTCACCGTATCCTGATACTATGTTGTCAAGGTTAATTAATTATTTCCTATCTAACCATTCTATGAGATTTAATTTAAGACTAGTATGTATGACATGACAAAATAAGCATGGTAAATAATTAAAATGATATGTATGCATGAGCATGTTATGTTTAATCAATTCAAAGAAATGGTTGTTTCTTAAATAGACTTTTATTTATTGAATTTTTAAAGTTGAAGGTTTAATTACTAAATTATTAATTTTTGTATAATCAAATGGTACTCGATTAATTTTATTGGTTTGATTATTTAATTTTGAATTTAAAATAGATTTAATAGGATTATTAGACTTTTTCAAAGTAAGATTATTAGACTTTTTAAAAGTAGAATTATTAGAATTTTCAAGATAAGATTATTAGACTTTTTAAAAGTAGAATTATTAGAATTTTTAAGATAATATTATTAGATAAAAGTAGAATTATTAGAATTTTTTAAGATAAAATTATTAGAATTTTGAAAAATAGAATTATTAAAAAATTTTAAGATAAAATTATTAGAGTTTTCAAAAGTAAAATTATTAATAGAATTTTTTAAGATAAGATTGTTAGATTTTTCAAAAGTAGAATTATTAATAGAATTTTTCAAGATAAGATTGTTAGAATTTTTAAAAGTAGAATTATTAATAGAATTTTTCAAGATAAGATTATTAGAATTTTTAAAAATAGAATTATTATAATTATTTAGATTAGATTTGGAACTTTTTAAATTTAATTTAGAATTTTTTATGGTTGAATTTTTCAAAACAGAATTTTTTAATTCAGAATTAACTAGATTAATCAGATCTAGAGTTTGATGATTCTGTCATAAGATTTGATTATTCTGATCTAGAGTTTGATTATTTTGATTAAGTCGTAGGTTGATTTTATTGTTGACTTGATCTAGATCTATGTTGATTAAACTAAAGATTTGATTAAGCTCTTGGTTAATTTTATCAAATGTTGGATTAATTTGATCATTTTCTTCAATAATATTATTATTATTTAAACTAATTAAATTTGAATTAATTAATTTTTTATTAGTTGAATTATTAATTGTGTGAATTGATTGATCCTTATTATTTGCATAACAATCCACTATATTCTTAGATTTAACCCATAATTTACCTAAATCATCATGCAATTTAAAACTTAAATTAACAACATTTTTACTAACGTGGGTTGCATCCCCTAATTATGTGGACCTATTCTTCCTCTTCGAACATCAGTTCTTATAATGGTCGAACCTTCTGCACCTGAAGCACATGATGTGCTCCTTGTTCCTCCGGACTTTTGGCATTGGTGCCTCCTTTGTCGCCGGTTGTGCCATCCGAGTCTTACGAGTAGGACACTTATTTTTATAGTGTCATCTCTCCCTGCACTTAAAACAGATAATATGGAATTTAAAATTTAAATTCACATTGTTACCTTTAGGCCTTGTGGGATGCTCTCCATGGTTAGCTCAATCAACGATCTTCCAATACTCGCAAAAAAAAAAACAAAACAAAAAGTCCTAGGACTTGGTCTTGGATTAGTAGTGCGGGAGATAATTAAAAATAAAAATAAAGAAAAGAAAATGCTCGATCGGTGGTTGCACCGAATCTGAGCGCCCTCGCTCTGATATCAATTATTGGATCAAGAAAAATGCTAGACGGGGAAGGGGTGAATATCGTTCGAAAATCTTTTCTTTTAGACGTTAAAACCAAAGTATGAAGTGGAAAGTAGAAAATGCACAACAAAAAGACACAAGTATTTTTTTACTTGGTTCACAACCCACTGGCTGCTAATCTAAGGCCCTACGATCCTTGATCGCTTCCGAAGGGCAACACACTAAATATCTCTTCCTCGTTGGAGGTAAGAGACAAATGATTACAGTGATGTAGAGGAAGAGGCAACAACCTTACCTCTCCTCTTTGCAAATAATAATTAAGAAGTAAACAAGATACCGACAAATAACTTATAGAGGATGCACGGTCGGAGCAGCGTTGTAGCATGAAGAATTGCGATCGGAGAGATAGCGCACTTAGGAGTTCATTAAATGATTGATAATTATGTAGGGTTTGAGTTCTCCCCTCCTTTTATATATTGTCGCCTTGCAATATGTCCAGATCCAAATCCAAAACTCGTGGATCTTATCTTGAGGTGGCGGCTTATCTTATCATGAGGTGGCGACATCGATCTATATCTCTTTGACCATGTGCATTGGGTTGATTCATTGACATCAATCGACTGATCCTCTTGGTAGTCGACTGCCTCCAGTCGACTTCTACACTTAAGAATTCAACCTGACACCTGCAGCACAAGGTTAGCACAAGAGATGCATAATTCCATGCAGTGTGACAGTCCTTTGACTATCCGATCTCGACTTCGGCATTCCTTGGGAAACCTTGGTCGGATTGATGCCTAGGATTGTCCTCTAACCAAGGACGCGTCCTTACCACTGCTCCACACCCGGAGCTTACCTTTGGTCCTCCTGACTTGTCACTTAGCTTTCGTTCACTTGATCACCGAGGTTTCTCCTTCCGAGATTCTCCTGGCATCACCCGACCACTGAGGTTTCTCCTTTCAAGATTCTCCTGGTGTCGCCCGACCACCGAGGTTTCTTATCCCGAGATTCTCTTAGTGTTACCTGACCATCGAGGTTTCTCGTCCCGAGATTCTTCTAGTATTGTTGACTACTGAGGTTTCTCGTCCAGAGATTCTCTTGGTGTCATTGACCTTGGCAAAGTCTAATACAATACCTACACACTTAGCATAGCATATGAGATAACAAAATAGCTTAACTAAATCTTTGCCATTATCAAAACCAAGGTTCGATTAACTAGTGCCCCTGCACCAACATTATCTAGTCCATTCTAAATTAAGTAATTAATAACTAACTAAGCATGCAAGAGTCTTATTTAATTAAGAAAATAAGCAAAGAGTTAGCTCCCCCTATGTAGTAGCTATGATGGGTTTTGTTCACAAAGTGAACTTGTCATTTGGGAATCAAAAATTGATTCAATCCAACTTGGTTGACTAAGCTAGTCTTAGGAACCCATGCTTGGACTCGACCTTTAACATTTCTATTAAACAAGGACATGTATGATCTATTTGTAACTTTAGCCTTGTATTCGAGTCCGAACTTGTTGTACACAGCTCGTTGAGACCCAAGCATCATGTTGAGATACTTAGAGCCCGAAGTGAGCATTTCCAATGATCCGATGAGATCTTCTACTTACCTTTTTAGGACCGAGTTCTCTTCCTCAAGCTTTGCAACTTGAGTTGAGTCTCTATCCTCAATTTGGCAAGTCAAAGTCTTCGAGTTGACTTGCTCCTTAAGTACTTGGGTTTCCTTAATGAGCGAGTCGACTCAATTCTCGGACTTAGCTAGTTTCGTGCCTAATCATGCAATAATATTGTACAACTTATCTTCTAAGGGAGAGGTTACCTCATCTAGTCCTTCGAAAATGGATGCGGATCCATGGATTCTCTCGGACTCGGAGTTTGTCTCGACTTCAGACTCATTGGACACCATGAATGCTACGAAGCTTGTCTCCAATATTTTGGCATCCGACTTGTCTGATGATGATTTGTCCATGGTTGGCTTGGATGCTTCTTTCCTTTCCTTTTCCTCAGTTTGAATTTCTTTCTTTTTTTGTTCGTTCCTACCTATTGGTGCAATCGGCCCAAGTCATGATTGACCGGACTCAAGTCTGACTCGAGCGATGTTTTGATGTTCGACAAAACGTATGACAATGTGATTGTCATGGTAAAGTCCAAGTCATGGGTACTTGGAATGGAAAGTCCAAGTGGGACACTTGGCATTGGGAAAGTCCAAGTCTTGAGTACTTGGCATGTAAAGTCCAAGCATGGGTCTTGGCAAGGGAAAGTCCAACATGGGTTGGCAAAGGAAAGTCCAAGCATGGGTCTTGGCATGGGAAGTCCAACATGGGTTGGAAAAGGAAAGTCCAAGCTTGAGACTTGGCATTTGGAAAGTCCAAGGGGAATATTGATGGTGTAAAGTCCAAGCGAGAGTCTTGGCAGCATAAGTCCAATGGTTGGCGGTGTAAAGTCCAAGCGTGGTCTTGGCAGCGTAAGCCCGATGTGACTTGGTGGTGTAGACACCATTAGCATGACAATAGTCGATGGAAGCATCTGAAGGCTAGCGTATGGATGAACAGGTTATGGATGACTTGGAGGGATTCGATAGGCGCGAGGCTGACGGAGGTGGCTAGAAGGCTTAGGTCTAGGCTATGGGTGGTCTAGTAAGTATGGGAGCACCATACTTGGGTTAAAACCTCATGTTTGAGGTGTATCAGTCAACTAAGACCATGGGTCAGTCGACTGGTGGGAGTCAACTAGGGTTTGACTACGAGAAGTGCCCTGGCAGTCGACTGCTGGCCTGAGCAGTCGAGTGATCTGGTGATCAGTCGACTGATGGTCGGGATCTCAGGCATAGAGGGCTCTCTAGTTGAGTGATCGACCTGAACACTCGATTGATTGAGCCATCAGTCGACTGATGGTGTATCCGTTGGACTTATCCGATGTGTTTCATGTCATTGTGAGACAACGGCTATAGGAGCAGTCGATTGATGGTCCCGATCAGTCAACTGATAGACAAAATTCAGCCCAAGGAGCAGCTTTAAAGGGAGCTCATAAAGGGAGGATTCACCATCGGTTCTTGAGGAGTTTTGGGACGATTTGTTGCTGCAAATCAGGGTCTCTAAGTGCAATTCAAACAACCACAAAGCAAGCATCCAAGTTCACAATTGTAAAGTGTTTCTTTACTTGTATTTGTGTAGTTTACTTATATTAGCTTGTATGTGTATTCATTACTGTTGTAATACATTGTACGAGGTTTCTCCACCTCCGACTTATTGTCGAGAAGGAGTTTATTTGATTAGTGATGTTGTACGCATCGCTAGAGCTCGTTTGAGCTTGATCCGTGGAGTAGGAACCATTTGGTTCCGAACCACGTTATATCCTTGTGTTGTGATTGTGTTTGTGTGTTGGTATTGTATTATTTCTATTTCCACTGCGTATAACACATTTTGTAGCAAGCACGATCGAGATCCATCGCAAACGATGAACGCGCTATTCGCCCCCCCCCCCTCTCTAGCGGTCACGAGATCCTCTACAATTGGTATCAGAGTGAGGCTACTCTTCAAGGATTAACAACCAAAAGAGCACCGCTAGAGGAAGAAGATGGATTTTGAAGAACAACAAGGATGGGACATCAACACACCGGTCTCGTACACCTTCTATAGACAAAAAGGATTTAGGCAATGGAAGGCACGAATTGAAGATTATATGATGATGAGGGACTTAGATGATTGGGCCACTTTGATGGAAGGGTTCCAATTTCCAAGAGGGCCAAAAGGAGGATTCCTCAAGATGAAGAAATGAACCGACGAACAACTCCAAGAGTTCAAGAGAAATCAAAAGGTAATAAAATTTTTGGTTGAATTAATACCTAACAATGTTGTGTCCAAGTTAGGTGAATACAAGGATGCAAAAGAATTTTGGAGTGAATTGACCAAGCTTCATGAAGAACCATCCATGGCTCAAGTAGAGAGAGAGCCCGAAGAAGAAGAAAGATCATCCTCACAAGAGAGTGAGGATTAGGAGGTTGTGTCACGCCCGCCCTTTCCAGGGGTTCGGAGGGGCGGCGCGACGTGATCGTACATACATGCATTACAGCGGAAGACTATATATACTTCTTATAGCGGAAGACTTTAGACTTATATTTTTTTTCTTCTTTAAAACATAAATGTGCGTCATCATTTCATAAATACTTATTTTTAAACATAGAGCATGCATCATCATTTCATAAGTACTTAGTTCGAGTTCATAAAAATTATCTTAAAGGAAAACATGCATAAGGAAACATAACAGATCTCCTCCACCATGCCACTACCACACACATTTTGCCCCTCCTGCTGCTCCCTTTAGTTTAGCCACCCTTTACCCTTATTTGCAGTACAAGGGAACATAAGCTATAAGCACATAGGCTTAGTAAGATCCTGTCCTACTCACAAAAACCATACGTCAAACATTAAGCACAAAGTAGTAACATGATCATATAACACATATAAGCATAAGATTCATATAAACATACAACAACACATAAACGAACATAACATGCATATAAACATACAAGAACATAAGCAAGCATAACATACATATAACATACCATAACATAAGCATAGCATTCATATAAACATCTAGAACATAAGCAAACATAACATGCATATAACATACCAGAACATAAGCAAGCATAACATACATATAGACATACAAGAACATAAGAAAGCATAACATGCATATAAACATAAGCATAACATGAATATAACATCATAATGATCCAGACATGAACTAAGGATATATGCAGGATGCTCATTGAAAACAGATATTATAGGTATTTAAACATAATCTCAACATATTGGGCCCGACATTGTACCACATCATCATCATCATAGCGCGCATTTCTAAATAGACCCGAGGTAGCTAATCCCGAACCTACTAGGTTACTAGGCCCGTACTATGTCCATCGACCTAGGGGCCATCATCATAACATAGAAGCCCATCCTAGGCCCGTACTATGTCCGTCGGCCTAGGGAAACTTATGAGCCCATCCCTTTGGACCTTGTTAGGGTCCGGTACAAGCCATGCAGAAAGTAAAATACTTATCATGCTTCTTATCATAATATATCATATTTCTTTTTATAAACATATCATGTTCCTTATCATGGCATATCATATTCCTTCTTCATAGCATATCATGTTCCTTCTTCATAACATATCATTTTTCTTTTCATAACATATCATATTCCTTCTTCATAACATATCATCTTCTTTTCATACATATCAAGTTCCTTCTTTATAACATATCATACATTCACACAATTCACAAGGCAATGAGCATACCATGATCATACATTTAACATGGTAATGAGCAGAAATTTATCATGCATCCCTACTATTAACATAACCATATGGTAGTGACATAAACCAATCATGCTAAACCACTTGAGCAAGGACTACTTACATCATGTTAACATCACACACATATAGGGCATGGCATAAACATCATGAACAAGCATACATGGAGTGATCTAAACTTCATGGAGTTATACCAAAGTTTTAAATCCTAAACAACTTATATATGATCTAACTAACCACATATTAATTCTTTCACATATAAAGCATGGCATGGAAGGCACTTAGGAGTTTAGATAAGTCTTGGCCGAGAGTTTCAAGAAAACCTAAGATCCATTTCTTAAATCTAGCTTAGCTTTCACACGTTACCTATATCTACATTCAAAACATAGCATGACAATTTATAGATCATAGCATGATAGACCTAATGGGTCTTGGCCGAATGGGTCATGGAACTTAAAGGATCAACCACTTAAATTTAGGTTAGCGAACAACATGTTATCTTCATCTAACATCAAAACATAGCATGAACTCATCTATAGCATGGCCTAAAACATGTTATCTTCATCTAACATCAAAACATATCATGAACTCATCTAGAGCATGGCATAGAACATGTTATCTTCATCTAACATCAAAACATGGCATGAACTCATTTAAAGCATGGCATAGAACATGTTATCTTCATCTAACATCAAAACATGGCATGAACTCATTTAAAGCATGGCATAGAACATGTTATCTTCATCTAACATCAAAACATATCATGAACTCATCTAGAGCATGGCATAGAAAAACACATTAGGGGTCCAAAGGGGCTTGGCCGAGAGTCCTAGGAGGGTTTGAAGATCAACCACTTAACCAAACCCATCTAGAAACCTATCATCATCATATTCATACAAGGTATAGCATAGATCATCATGGAGAGCACAAGTAATGGTCTTGGCCGAAAGTTTCTTGGAGTTTTTAAGATCAAACACTTAACCAAACCTATCTAGCAACCTATCATCATCATATTCCTACAAGGTATGGCATGGTTCATCATTGAAAACACAAGTAAGGGTCTTGGCCGAATGGTTCATGAAGGGGATTTACATAATAACATCTATCGAAACAACTTGTATGCAGGTGAGGGGGTACTTACATCCTTTGCTTTGTTAATAGTTGGAAAATACCCTAAGGGATGCCAAACCTAGAGCCTTCTTCTTGCTTGGCTAGATTTCGGAAAATGGAAGAGGAGAAGAGTAGGTTTCGGTGAGGAAGAAGAAGAGGAGAATGAAAAATGGCTTTTCTCTTGTCTCCTCATTCCCTATTTATTCACTTGAAGATGTCCCTTAGCTTCCCTTACCCTTAACTATCATTTCCCATATTCCTCTAATAGCACAACCCTGCTGGGCTTCCGGTTATTGGATGCATCTTAGAGCTTAGCTATCTACTAGAGATTGGGGGTTCAATTCCTAGGCCGTGCATCCCTTTTGGCTCTATTTCCTTTATTTTTTGAAAGAGCCCACATAAAGCCCATTATAATCATGCAAAAATTCTTGTAAAATTACTAGAAATTTTACCGGCGTTACAATCCTTCATACCTTTTAAAAGTTTCGTCCTCGAAACTTAGAACAACTCTGGGTACTTCTGTTTCATGTCCTCCTCGCGTTCCCAGGTAACTTCTTCGTACCGTTGATTTTGCCACAGGACCTTCACTAAGGGCACCTCTTTATTCCTTAGCCTTTTGACTTCTTGGTCTAGTATCTGGATAGGCCGACTTTCATAACTCGGGTCCTCTTGAACTTGCACTGTTTGTGGCTCTATCACTTGGTCCGTACTGGAAATGCACTTCTTGAGCATCGAAACGTGGAACACATTGTGAATAGCCGACATCACTTGAGGCAGGTCTAGCTGGTAAGCTACCTTGCCAACTCTCTTCAATATTGGATACGGTCCCACATAGCGCGGACTTAGCTTACCCTTCCTTCCGAATCTCATCACTCCCTTCATAGGGGCCACCTTGAGGAATACCAGATCCCCGACTTTGAATTCTAACGGTTTACGCCGCATATCTGCATAGCTCTTTTTCCGGCTCTGAGCAGTTCCAATTCTTTGGTAGATATTCTGTATAGCTCGGGTGGTGTCGTCAATAAAATCTGTCCGAAGTCCCATCCCCTTCTTTTCACCACCCTTGTACCAGCATATAGGAGATCTACATTTCCTCCCGTATAGAGCCTCGTAGGGCGCCATTCCAATAGTAGCTTGGTAGCTATTATTGTAGGCGAATTTTGCTAAACATAAGTATCGGCACCAACTCCCTTTGAAATCCAGGGCGCAAGCTCGTAACATATCCTCCAGTACTTGATTCACCCTTTCAGTTTGTCCGTCCGTCTGAGGATGGAAGGCGATCTTGAATAATAACCGTGCGAGGGCCTTCTGAACACATTCCCAGAAATGGGAAATAAAGCGACCATCTCTGTCAGAAATGATGGTCTTAGGAATCCCATGCAATCTGATAATTTCCCTAGCATATAATTGAGCCAATTGCTCCGTCGAATAGGTCATCTTGATTGCTAAGAAGTGGGCAGACTTCGTCAATCTGTCCACAATTACCCATATAGCATCATATCCATTTGTCATCTTGGGCAATCCTGAGATGAAATCCATAGAAATATCTTTCCATTTCCATTCTGGAATTTGGATCGACTGCAGTGTTCTTTCAGGTCTCTGGTGTTCTGCTTTAACCCTTTGGCAGGTCAGGCAGGTATTGACATACTGAGCCACATCTCTTTTCATTCCGAACCACCAAAATTTTCTTTTCAGGTCTTGGTACATCTTGGTGGTTCCAGGATGCATCGCATAAGGAGTTTCGTGAGCTTCCTCAAATATCTTCTTCCGTAATTCTGGATCATCGGGAATACACAAGCGATCCCTGAGGTAGAGTATTCCACTATTAGAGATACGAAACCCATCATCCTTTCCTTCTAGGACCTCTTGCTTGATCCTCTGAATGCTCGGGTCACGGGTTTGCTTTTCCAATATATCGTCGAACAGCGTCGGTGCTATCATCATGGTCGAGAGCTTTCCGGAAATGATTTCAACCCCATAACGCATAATTTCCTTTTCTAAGGGCCGAGATAACACTGATAGGGACATCAAGGTGGCGCAGGACTTCCTGCTGAGTGCATCAGCCACCTTGTTCGCCTTTCCTAGATGGTAGAAGATTTCACAGTCATAATCCTTGACGAGCTCGAGCCATCTGCGTTGTCTCATGTTCAGGTCCTTCTGTGTGAAGAAATATTTCAGACTCTGGTGGTTTGTATAAATCTTACACTGAGCTCCATATAGATAATGCCTCCATGTTTTTAGAGCAAAGACCACGACCGCTAGCTCTAGATCATGAGTGGGATAATTCTTTTCATGTTCTTTGAGTTGCCTAGAGGCGTAAGCAATGACCTTGCCATTCTGCATGAGTACAACTCCGAATCCCAACTTGGAAGCATCGTTGTACATGTCGAAGCCTTCATTACTATCCGGAAGAGCAAGGATTGGAGCGTTGGCCAGTCTCTTTTCCATTCATACTTTTTGTTCTTTCTGGTGAGGACTGTCATAAGGGCTGCAATTCTAGAGAAGTTCTCTACAAACTTCCTGTAGTAGCTTGCTAGCCCAAGAAAGCTTCTGATCTCGCTGGCATTCTTTGGTCAGTTCCAGTTACTCATAGCTTCAATCTTTATTGGGTCTACCATCACTCCGTGCTTGGATATAACGTGACACAAAAATGATACTTGATCGAGCCAGAATTCGCATTTAGAGAACTTTGCATACAGCTGCTTTTCCCGAAGAATCTGTAATACAATATTCAGGTGTTCTGTGTGCTCTTCTAGGGTTCTCGAATATATCAGTATATCGTCGATGAAAACGATTAAAAATTTATCTAGAAATACCGAGAATACCCGATTTATCAGATCCATGAACATAGCAGGTGCATTCGTCACTCCGAAGGGCATAACTACGAACTCATAATGTCCGTATCTTGTTCGGAAAGTCGTCTTTGGTATATCATCTGGTTTCACTTTCACTTGATGATAGCCAGACCTCAGGTCAATCTTAGAGAAGACGGTGGCACCCTTTAGCTAGTTGAACAGGTCGTCAATCTGCGGTAAAGGGTACCTGTTCTTTATCATCACATTATTTAGCGCTCGATAGTCTATACACATTCGCATAGACCCATCTTTCTTCTTCACCAACAGTACTGGAGCTCCCCATGGAGAGCGACTTGGGCGTATGAGTCCCTTGTCGAGTAACTCCATTAGCTGTCCCTGAAGCTCCTTGATTGATCGGGTTAGTACTAGGAATCAATTCGATAACAAATTCAATTTCTCTATCCGGGCTAACCACGGTAGTTCATCCAGAATACCTGCAGGTAGTTGCATACAACTCTGACATCTTCTAGCTTCTGGTCCTTGGCTTGACTTGTATCAACCACATGTGCTAGAAACCCAGTGCATCCACTGTCTAACATCTTGCGCGCCTGCAGAGCTGATAGAAATTTATCGATTCTTCTCCTTGGCTCTCCAATAAATTCAAACATAGGTTCTGCCTCCGGCTGAAAGACCACTTTTCTTTTACGGCACTCGATCGAAGAACTGTACTTGCTTAAGAAATCCATGCCCAATATGATGTCATAATCTTATACCGTACTTGCTTAAGAAATCCATGCCCAATATGACATCATAATCTTGTATGTCGAGCACTATCAGATCACAGTAGAGTTCTCTATCTGTGATTCTGATGGGTGCGGCTCGCAGCATATGAGTGGAGGGCATTACTTCTCCCGAGGGCAGAGTGGTTAATGTTGGTGCAATCGGCCCAGGTCACGATTGACCAGGATTCGAGTTTGACTCGAGTGATGTTTTGATGTTTCGACAAAAACATATGACAATGTAATTGTCATTTGGTAAAGTCCAAGTCTTGAGTACTTGGCATGGAAAGTCCAAGTGGGACACTTGGCATGAAAAGTCCAACATGGGTTGGCAAGGGAAAGTCCAAGCTTGAGTCTTGGCATTTGAGAAGTCCAAGGGTTTGATATTGGCGGCGTAAAGTCCAAGCGGCAGTCTTGGCAGCATAAGTCCAATGGTTGGCGGCGTAAAGTCCAAGCGGAGTCTTGGCGGCGTAAGTCCAATGTGCCTTGGCGGTGTAGACACCGTTAGCATGACATAGCCGATGGAAGCACCTGAAGGCTAGCGCGATGGATGAACAAGTCATGGATGACTTGGAGGGATCCGAGAGGCGTGAGGCTGATGGAGGTGGCTAGAAGGCTTAGGTCTAGGCTAAGGGTGGTCTAGCAAGTATGGGGGAACCATACTTGGGTTAAAACCTCATGTTTGAGGTGTGCCCGATCGTGCCATGTGGCGCTGACCGACCGTCAACTAGGGTTTATTGCGGGTTATGGCCTAGCTGATCGCCGGAGTTGTGCGATCGATGATGGCTCGGCAATGATCGATCGCGGTAATCATCGACCGGGTGCTCGAGTCGACCGCCACAGAATGGAGTCGAGACTCGACTAGTCGAGTGAGGACTCCATCCGTCGACTGATGGTCACAATCAGTCGACTGATGAAGGTTCCGTTGGACTTATCCAGCGTGGATCTAGCCATTGTCTTACAACAACAGTGGCATCAGTCGACTGATGGTCCCGATCAATCGACTGATCGACTTTTTTCAGCACAGGTTGAAGCTATATATGGAGCTTGTGATGGAGGAAAAACTAATCGGTTTCTTGAGGGTTTTGGAGCGATTTGCTGTTGTAAATCAGGGTCTCCAAGGTGATTTCAAGCAACCAAGCAATCAAGCAATCCAAAGGCAATTGTAAAGTAGTTTTCTTTACTCGCATTGTATTTCATTATTGTAATTGCTTGTATTAGTATCTTATTGTTGTAAGATTACTTGTAAGGGGTTTCTCCACCTCCGACTTGTGTCGAGAAGGAGTATTTGTGATTAGTGAGTGCGTGTGCATCACTAGAGCTCTTTAGAGCTCGATCCGTGGAGTAGGAACCGTGCGGTTCCGAACCACGTTAAATCTTCGTGTCTTTGTGTGTGCTTGTCCATTTCGTTATTGTATTATATCTATATTCCGCTGGACTAACGAAATTGTAGAAACAAACACGAAAGAATTCCATTGACGCTATTCACCCCCCCCCCCCTCTAGCCGTTCCAACGATCCCTAACAAGTGGTATCAGAGCACGGGGCTCTTCTACGGATTAACAACCCAGAGTCAAGAAGCTAGAGGGAAGAATATGGAATTTGAGGAAAGATTGGGTGACGACGTCAACATCCCACCTTCCTTCAACCGCGAACATTTTGCGTATTGGAAAGGTAGGATGGAATATTTTCTAATGACGAATATAGAAAATTGGTTTGCCGTGACTATAGGTTTTGATGCTCCGAGAGGAGAAAACGGCGAAATCCTCAAGATGAAGAGATGGACCGAGGAGCAACGGGAAAAATTTAAGACAACCGTTAAGGTAACAAAAATGTTGATTGATTTGATACCTAACGATATTTTGTCCAGATTAGGAAGCTATAGGGATGCCAAGGAGTTGTGGAACAAGTTGATCAAGTTCCACGACAATCCCGAATCGGTCCAAGAAGACTTGGAAGAGGAGGAGACCGAAGAAGAATCATCATCATCCTCACAAGAAAGTGAGGAGTCAACTTCCGGGTCGGAAGAGGTGGAGGAAGTGGAAGAAGCATCCACCTCAAGGATTGAGGGGGAGGAGAGAACCTTCATACCAGAACATCGAGAAGAAGAAGCTTCGACATCCGGTCAAGATGAAGAAGCCCGAAGTCCAATTCCGGTCTCCACCACCATCGGTAACTCAAACACCTCAATTCAAACTAAAAATTATATTATGTGTTTTGAGTGTAGGAAATTTGGGCATTATAAGAGTAAGTGCCCAAAGAAAGTCAAGAAAGCTCCTCCGGTGCCTAAAAGTCAACAAAAGTCAACGGACATCGGTTCCCCAAGTATCAAGAGCAAGGAGCACATCATATGCTTCAAATGCAATGCAAAAGGACATTATAGGAATCAATGTCCTAGGGGGAAGAAGAAGACCCAAGAGGGAGCTACACATGTAGGGAGAGCTTCCAAAGCTAACCCTAAGGTATATTTTAATAATGCATCCTTTTTAGTTAATAGGCAAAAGCATGCTAAGGGTTTCAATTCTCTTGCTATTTATCATAAAGAGCATGCTAGAAATAACAAACATATTTGTTTAGGAGCTAAGAAGTTTCACCTTAGGAATAAGGAGAAGTTTGAGACTAATGTCCCTAAAAATATCTTACCTAGAGAATCAATTAGGAAAATAGGAGAACATCTAGGCCTTAACCCTAAATGGACTAGGCATATGCCTAGGAAGAACCATGCCCATGGTCTAAATCAAAATTTTAAAATTGAGCAATTAGAATTAGAGAACCAAGCCTTGAGGTCAAGGCTTGAGAAACTTGAAAAGATCCTAAATAAGATACAAAATCAATCTAAAGGGTCTAATGGTCAAATTCCTGGGTCAAGAAGTCAAAGTCAACATCTAGGATCTAAAAGTCAAAAGTCAACCAAGGGCAAGAAGGGTTTGGGTCACAAACCTAAGCCTAAGGTGGCTTATCACTGTGTTCCATTTGACTATGGAACACTAACTAGGTCTAGGAAGACCAAGGTCAATAGGGAAGTCATCCCTAGAGTTGACCATGGTGTGTGCCTAGTGGCTAGAGTTTCTAGGAAACCTAGGGAAGCCACTAAGAAGGTTACAAGGGGAGTCACCCCTAGAGTTAACCATGGCAAAACCAAAATGACAAAGGCTTCTAAGCCTAGAAGGGTCATTAAGAAGGTATCTAGGGAGGTTATCCCTAAGGAGTACCTAATTAACCCTAGGAGCTCAAATCGGTTTTGGGTTTCTAAGAGCGTGATTGATGCACGCTAGATGTGTTAGGGTGTGCCAACCTTAAATGGATGGGTAGTTAACTCAACCATGGCAAAGGTGGCATGTTAGGTCATTTTCAAGGTTATGGTTACCTTGGAAATACATTTGAGTCTTAATCCTAAAAGTTTTAGGATGTGCCAATATTACTTGAGAAGTTTGATAAAATGATCAAAATTAGCACAATTTAGGTTTAGAGGTTAGTGTGTCATTTTGGATTTTTGGCACACTAGGGAGATTAATGATAATATGGCAAAATATATCTAATTATATCAAATGGCAATTAATATTAAAATTTAGGTATTACTATACCTATATATTTTATATGTCATGCTTTGTTTGCCATATAACATGCCATGACATCATGTTTATTTTAATCATTTTATATGTCATGTTCATGTTTAGGATTAAGGTTTCAAATGTCATGTGTTTTTAGATTTCATCTTATGTCATGATATCATGATTATGAGCATATGCTTATTTATATCATTTCTAATGTCATAATCATTCATGCATTTAAGACAATTGGTTGAAATTGATTTAAGGACTATGGCATGACTTGAAGTCCCATTTATAAGGGAATTAAGTAGGGTTGCCTAGGAAATGCATGAAACCCTAGATAAGATGAACAAAACCCACATCTCACATTAAATTGACATGTATGTGTATTTTATACACCCTAGATACATGTGAGATGCTAGGATATGAGTTAAGTTCAAGGTGCATAGGTTTTGCATCTAGATGAACTCAAACTCATTTTATATGATTTGTGGATCATTGGGAAAGCATGTGTACAAGTCATGTACATAGAGCCCAAGGAATATGATCCAAGATAAGGTTTTGAAAACATTTTAAAATCATTTTAAAAAACCTTGGTGAAGTCTATCTTTTGATAGCAATCACCATTGATGAAGTTGATACAAAGTAGGACCAAAACATTGAAAATTTCAATGGTTTTGAACTTTGTGCCAATTTCAGTATTTTATGGGTAAAATAATTTTCAAATATTTTTCACCCACTGTATTGGTCATAGGTATTATACGTATCAAATTTCGTGATTTTTCGATATACGTATAATTATTTATGATTTTCTAAAATTCAACTCTGATAAGCGAAATTGAAATTTGATTATCCGATCGCTTTGGTCGACTGATGGAGGTGCCAGTCGACTGATTTCTGAATCACTCGACTGGTAGCCTGATTTCGGGGTAAACAAGGTTGTTTAACCCGATTTCAGCTACGGTTATGGTCCCTAATCACTCCTAACCCTAGGATATGCTTTGGGAAGCATTATAAAGGGTGAAAATCCATTGGATATGGATTAGGAGAAGTATTTAGGGTTTGTATCAATTTTAAGGTGTTGGAAAGTTCAATGTTGAATTTCTAACCTTAATTTTGATGGTTTAGAGTTCCTATTGGCTTAGGGACTTCCCAAGGACATTGTTGGTGCAATGGTCAAGGGGGAGCAAGCCTTTAGGGGGAGGTATCCATCTTGGGATGATGGATGTGTTTTTCTCCTTGAAGAGGAGAAGTTATTGGGAGAATATGACATCAATTGGGAAATTGATGGGACTTTTGAGAGACCCAATTTGGAAATTGGGAGAGTAAATGGGATTGCCTCTCTTGAGTGATATTGGACTTATCACTAGGAAGATGGTAGGCATCCTAAGTATTGTTGGACCAAGGGGGAGATTGTAAGATCTCATTGGGACATGAGACATTGACCTCCTTGGAGAGGAAACCTTTTTGATGTTAGTCAAAAAGGGGGAGAATGTTTGGGGGAGAACATTTGGTGAGTGTTTACCAATTTGGGATAATTGGTAAGGGATTTGAGTTAGTGTTCTAACTCAATAATTTGTTTGGTTTTTGTCAAACATCAAAAAGGGGGAGATTGTTGGTGCAATCGGCCCAGGTCACGATTGACCAGGACTCGAGTTTGACTCGAGTGATGTTTTGATGTTTTGACAAAAACATATGACAATGTAATTGTCATTTGGTAAAGTCCAAGTCTTGAGTACTTGGCATGGAAAGTCCAAGTGGGACACTTGGCATGAAAAGTCCAACATGGGTTGGCAAGGGAAAGTCCAAGCTTGAGTCTTGGCATTTGAGAAGTCCAAGGGTTTGATATTGGCGGCGTAAAGTCCAAGCGGCAGTCGTGGCAGCATAAGTCCAATGGTTGGCGGCGTAAAGTCCAAGCGGAGTCTTGGCGGCGTAAGTCCAATGTGCCTTGGCGGTGTAGACACCGTTAGCATGACATAGCCGATGGAAGCACCTGAAGGCTAGCGCGATGGATTAACAAGTCATGGATGACTTGGAGGGATCCGAGAGGCGTGAGGCTGATGGAGGTGGCTAGAAGGCTTAGGTCTAGGCTAAGGGTGGTCTAGCAAGTATGGGGGAACCATACTTGGGTTAAAACCTCATGTTGCAATGACCGATCGTAATGACCGCGCTCGAGAAATCGGCCACGTAACGGAGCTTCGACCGACTCGACTGTCGAGTGAGGACTCCATCGTCGACCGGCGATGGTCATATCAATCACGATCGATGAAGGTTCCGTTGGACTTATCCAGCGTGGATCTAGCCGTTGTCTCACGACAACAGTGGCATCAGTCGACTGATGGTCCCGATCAGTCGACTGATCGACTTTTTCCAGCACAGGTTGAAGCTATATATGGAGCTTGTGATGGAGGAAAAACTAATCGGTTTCTTGAGGGTTTTGGAGCGATTTGCTGTTGCAAATCAGGGTCTCCAAGGTGATTTCAAGCAACCAAGCAATCAAGCAATCCAAAGGCAATTGTAAAGTAGTTTTCTTTACTCGCATTGTATTTCATTATTGTAATTGCTTGTATTAGTATCTTATTGTTGTAAGATTACTTGTAAGGGGTTTCTCCACCTCCGACTTGTGTCGAGAAGGAGTATTTGTGATTAGTGAGTGCGTGTGCATCACTAGAGCTTGATCCGTGGAGTAGGAACCGTGCGGTTCCGAACCACGTTAAATCTTCGTGTCTTTGTGTGTGCTTGTCCATTTCGTTATTGTATTATATCTATATTCCGCTGCGCTAACGAAATTGTAGACACGAACACGAAAGAATTCCATTGACGCTATTCACCCCCCCCCTCTAGCCGTTCCAACGATCCCTAACAGTTAAGAACTTGTGATCCAAAGCTTGTGGTGGCATGTCTATCTTTTCCGTGAAGGGTGTAGAAACAAACGAATGTGTTGCCCCAGTATCAAATAATACAGTAGCATGCTGACAGAAAATAAATATCTGACCTGTGACAACCGTAGAAGTGTTCGCCATATCTTCTTGGGTGAGAGAGAATACCCTGGCATCTGTCATAACTGGCAGGGCTTCCAGTCTCCCTTGACTGATCGATTGCAGCCTGCATCTGGTGTAGCTATGGAGGAGCACCCCTGTACTGGGCATACGGCTGAGGAGGTGCCTGAACCTGAATAGGGCAGTCCTTGACTCTATGCCCTTCCCATCCACAGTTGTAGCATCTATTTGTGCCTCGGTAGCATACTCCAGGATGTATCTTCCCGCATGTAGCACACAAAGGGATCTTAGGCTGCTTGTTCGCTGGACCACCTTTAGAGTCATCCCATTGCTTTCTCTTGCCAGTGTGGTTCCCTTTCCAAATACTCTGGTTTCTCTGACCTCCTGACTTGGCTTGACCCCTACCTTCACTCAGTGCCTTCCTTTGCTGGTTAATATTGTTCAGATAATGCTCGGTAATCAAGGCACTACTGAACAACTCCTTTACGGTCTATGGTCTATTAACTCCGCCGACCACGTTAAGAGTTATCTCGGGTCGGAGCATCTTCAGCATGAGTCTATCCCTTTCTCTTTCTGTGCTGACCAACTCTGGGCATAGGTGTGCGAGTTGGTTGAATCTCTTCACAGCTTCACTGACTGATAGGTCACCTTGCCAGAACCCAGTGAACTCGTCGTAATGCTTGTTCGTCACTCGCATATGGAAGAATTCTTCGAAAATTCATACTCGAAGTCCGTCCATCTCATCTGATTCACTTGCTTCTTTGCTTTAACCCGTTCCCACCACATCCGAGCATCTCCCAAAAGGCAAAATGACGCGCACTTAATCTTCTCGCATTCGGGCCAGTCCAGTAGCTCTACGATGCTTTCCACAATCTTGAACCAGGCCTAGGCGTCCCATGGTTCACCGACAGAGAAATTTTCGGCCGCCTCGCTCGGATCGTAAGCTTCTGTCCGAACCATCGGGTCAGGGCCCACTGGTGGGGCGGTAGGGTTTCCTCGCTGATTCATTAAGGCATTTATCACTTGTTGTTGCTCTGTGACTTGACACTGGAGTTCAGTAACCACATGTGTAAGGTCAGCTAAGGGTGCTATCTCATCGACTCTACTACTGCGTCTCCCAGCCATGTTTATCTTCATATATTAGAGTAAGGCTAGTATAAGATTATCGTTCATTTATCTATGCATAGTTAAACTAAAAGCTAGCATAAGGGTATCATACATATTTTCATGCATATTTAAGCTAGAAGCATTTCTTATCATACATGAACAAAATAGAGTAGGCATAGAAATTCTTACTTGGAGCGGCAAGATTTGGAGCTTGATGTGTGTGTAGTGGAAAGGAAGATCTGCTCTGATACCAACCTGTCACGCCCGCCCTTTCCAGGGGTTCGGAGGGGCGGCGCGATGCGATCGTACATACATGCATTACAGCGGAAGACTACATATACTTCTTACAGCAGAAGACTTTAGACTTATATTTTCTTTTTCTTCTTTAAAACATAAACGTGATTCATCATTTCATAAATACTTCTTTTTAAACATAGAGCATGCATCATCATTTCATAAGTACTTAGTTCAAGTTCATAAAAATCATCGTAAAGGAAAACATGCATAAGGAAACATAACAGATCTCCTCCACCATGCCACTACCACACACACTTTACCCCTCCTGCTGCTCCCTTTAGTTTAGCCACCCTTTACCCTTATCTGCAGTACAAGGGAACATAAACTATAAGCACATAGGCTTAGTAAGATCCTGTCCTACTCACAAAAACCATACATCAAACATTAAGCATAGAGTAGTGATATGATCATATAACACATATAAGCATAACATTCATATAAACATACAATGACACATAAACGAAAATAACATGCATATAAACATACAAGAACATAAGCAAGCATAACATGCATATAACATACCAGAACATAAGCATAGCACTCATATAAACATCTAGAACATAAGCAAACATAACATGCATATAACATACTAGAACATAAGCAAGCATAACATACAAGAACATAAGCAAGCATAACATGCATATAAACATAAGCATAACATGAATATAACATCATAATGATTCAGACATGAACTAAGGATATATGCAGGATGCTCTTTGAAAATATATATTATAGGTATTTAAACATAATCTCAACATATTGGGCTCGGTATTGTACCACATCATCATCATCATCATAGCGCGCATCCCTAAATAGACCCGAGGTAGCTAATCCTGAACCTACTAAGTTACTAGGCCCGTACTATGTCCGTCGACCTAGGGGCCATCATCATAACATAGAAGCCCATCCTAGGCCTGTACTATGTCCGTCGGCCTAGGGCAACTTAGGAGCCCCTCCCTTTGGACCTTGTTAGGGTCCGGTACAAGCCATGCAGAAAGTAAAATACTTATCATGCTTCTTATCATAACCTATCATATTTCATTTCATAAACATATCATGTTCCTTATCATGGCATATCATATTCCTTCTTCATAGCATATCATGTTCCTTCTTCATAACATATCATTTTTCTTTTCATAACATATCATATTCCTTCTTCATAACATATCATCTTCTTTTCATACATATCAAGTTCCTTCTTTATAACATATCATACATTCACACAATTCACATGGCAATGAGCATACCATGATCATACATTTAACATGGTAATGAGCAAAAATTTATCATGCATCCCTACTATTAACATAACCATATGGTAGTGACATAAACCAATCATGCTAAACCACTTGAGCAAGTACTACTTACATCATGTCAACATCACACACATATAGGGTATGGCATAAACATCATGAACAAGCATACATGGAGTGATCTAAACTTCATGAAGTTATACCAAAGTTTTAAACCCTAAACAACTTATATATGATCTAACTAACCACATATTAATTCTTTCACATATAAAGCATGGCATGAAAGGCACTTAGGAGTTTAGATAAGTCTTGGCCAAGAGTTTCAAGAAAACCTAAGATCCATTTCTTAAATCTAGCTTAGCTTTCACACGTTACCTATATCTACATTCAAAACATAGCATGACAATTTATAGATCATAGCATGATAGACCTAATGGGTCTTGGCCGAATGGGTCAAGGAACTTAAAGGATCAACCAATTAAATTTAGGTTAGCCAACAACATGTTATCTTCATCTAACATCAAAACATAGCATGAACTCATCTATAGCATGGCATAGAACATGTTATCCTCATCTAACATCAAAAAATATCATGAACTCATCTAGAGCATGGCATAGAACATGTTATCTTCATCTAACATCAAAACATGGCATGAACTCATTTAAAGCATGGCATAGAACATGTTATCTTCATCTAACATCAAAACATATCATGAACTCATCTAGAGCATGTCATAGAAAAACACATTAGGGGTCCAAAGGGGCTTGGCCGAGAGTCCTAGGAGGGTTTAAAGATCAACCACTTAACCAAACCCATCTAGAAACCTATCATCATCATATTCATACAAGGTATAACATAGATCATCATGGAGAGCACAAGTAATGGTCTTGGCCGAAAGTTTCTTGGAGTTTTTAAGATCAAACACTTAACCAAACCTATCTAGCAACCTATCATCATCATATTCTTACAAGGTATGGCATGGTTCATCATTGAAAACACAAGGGTCTTGCCCGAATGGTTCATGAAGGGGATTTACATAATAACATCTATCGAAACAACTTCTATGCAGGTGAGGGGATACTTACATCCTTCGCTTTGTTAATAGTTGGAAAATATTCTAAGGGATGCCAAACCTAGAGCCTTCTTCTTGCTTGGCTAGCTTTCGAAAAATGGAAGAGGAGAAGAGTAGGTTTCGGTGAGGAAGAAGAAGAGGAGAAGTGGAGAATGAAAAATGACTTTTCTCTTGTCTCCTCATTCCCTATTTATTCACTTGAAGGTGTCCCTTAGCCTTCCTTACCCTTAACTATCATTTCCCATATTCCTCTAATAGCACAACCCTGCTGGTCTTCCAGTTATTGGATGCATCTTAGGGCTTAGCTATCTACTAGAGGTTTGGGATTCAATTCCTAGGCCATGCATCCTTTTTGGCTCTATTTCCTTTATTTTTTGAAAGAGCCCACATAAAGCCCATTATAATCATGCAAAAATTCTTATAAAATTACTAGGAATTTTACGGGCGTTACTGGTTGATAGGGAATCAACATCTGGATCGAAATCGATGGAAGAGGTAGAAGAATTGGAGGAGACCTCCACCTTTGGGATTGAGGGGGAGGAGAGGATTTCCACTCCGAAGCATCAAGAAGAAGAGCCATCTATCTCCGGGAGAGATTAAGAACTCACTCCGGCACTGACTACCAACCTAGGTAACTCAAGCATATCATTTCAAAATAAAATTCATATAATGTGTTTTGAGTGTAGGGAGTATGGGCACTACAAGAGCAAGTGCCCAAAGAAGGTCAAGAAAAGTCCACCGGTGCCTAAAAGTCAAGAAAAGTCAAAGGAAGTCGGTCCCCCAACAATTAAACATAAGGAGCACATCATTTACTTCAAATGTCAACAAAAAGGGCACTTTAGGAGTCAATACCCTAGGGGGAGGAAGAAAGGCCAAGAAGGAGTCAACAATGTAGGGGGAGCTTCAAAAGCTAACCATAAGGTATATTTCAATAATGCACCTTCTAGTTTAAATGTCAAAAAGCATGCTAGGAATAATTTTAACAATCTTGCTATTGTACATGAAAAGCATGCTAGGAATAATAAATACTTTTGTCTAGGTTCTAAGAGTTTTAATTTTTCAAATAAGGAGAAATTTTGGACTAATGTCCCTAGAAAGACTTTACCTCGGGCAAGCATTAAGAAAATTGAGGACTACCTAGGTTTTAACCCTAAATGGACTAGACATATGCCTAAGAAAAATAATGTCCAAAGAATAGATGCAAAATAAAAAATTGGACAATTAGAATTGGAAAACCAAGCCTTGAGGTCAAGACTTGAGAAGTTAGAGAAGACCCTTGCAAAAATACAAAATTCAATTAAATGGTCAAATACTCAAAGCCTAGGGTCTAGGAGTCAAAGTCAAAGACCTAGAAATCAAGAACCATTCAAGGGAAAGCTTAAGCCCAAAAATTCCTACCACAATATTCTATTTGATTATGGAACTCAAGTTAGGTCTAGGAAGACCAAGGTTACTAGGGAAGTCATCCCTAAGGGTAACTAAGGTGTGTGCCTAGTGGCAAGGATTTCGAAGAAACCTAGGGAAGCCATTAAAAAGGTCAAAGGGATAGTTACCTCTAGATTTGACCTAGGCAAAACCCAAATGACCAAGGCTTCAAAGCCTAGGAGGCTCATTAGGGGGGTATCTAGGGAGGTTATCCCTAAGGAATACCTAATTAACCCAAGGAGCTCAAATAGGTTTTGGATTCCTAAGAGCGTGATCGATTCACGCTAGATGGGTTTAGGTGTGACAACCTTAAATGGATGGGTAGTTAACCTAACCATGGTAAAGGTGACACTTTAAGTTATTTCCAAGGTTATGGGTATCTTGGAAATAAGTTTGATCTTAAATTCTAAAAGATTTTAGGATTGAGGGTAGGAAACTTCGCTTCCCACTTCAACTCGGTCGCTTGTTCATGGTGATCCCTTCTACGTCCCCGGATAAAAAAAAATTATCCTTGACAAGAGGGATTGCCCAAGTAACCTTGTCATCGTCATGCTATTCGATTAGAGTAGTCACTTGAATAAACTTATTGTTCAAGCGACCAACCTCTATTCTACGAATAGCCGCGGAATAGACGATGTACGAATCGTCGGCTTTTGTGTTTATGTTCGGGGTCCAAGTATATTTAGCCACAAAATAGAATATATCATGCATATATAATTGAAAACAATTACAAACATGTTACATATGAAGATGGATAAGTGTTATACCTCTCGATCTTCTATTGTATGACCTTCATCTTTTTGGACGTCGTGTGGGTGACGGTCTACCAAAAAGTTGAAGCTCCTAGATCACCAATCTTCCTTCCTTGCTCGCTCTGAACAAGAGGAAGAATAGAAACAAGACCCTTCTCCTTCCTTTAGTCAACCAACAAGCAACAAGCAAGTTTCTTGCCGCCAACCAACAAGGAAAAGGATGAGAAAGATGAATGCCGACCACAAGCTCCAAGGGAAGACCTTAAGCTATGTTTCTACCGGCCAAAAAGAGGAGAAGAGGCTGGTTTGGATGCCAGCCAAGGGCTGGAAAAGCTGTATGGGCGCCGGCCACCTTGAGGAAGAAGAAGATAAGGAAAGAGTTTTCTTATTTGGTGCGGCCAACTCCCTATGCTCCTTGTCGCCCAAAACCCTAGCCTCTCCCCTTGATTCTTCTCCTCCACGCCAACCCTAAAGCCTCCTTTTATATAGTTTAGGGATAAGCCTTGTTTTAATCTCCACCATTGGTTCTAGGGATTTAATCTAAACCGTCGGATCTAGAGATTTAATCTCAACCGTCGTATCTAGAGATTTAATCTCTACCTTTGGATCTAGAGTTTTGTTTCCATCCATTGGATCTAAGCTTCATGAGGTATTAATAGGCTACAATAGGGACCATGAGGAGGAGTTGGATCTTGGCCACCCAATGGATCAAGCCCAGATAAAGTCCGATCCATTAATGATAATCCAATCCACTAAAGGATTATCATTGATCTACCTCACCAACCCCCATAAGTTAATATGGGCTCCATATATTATATGTACATTTTCTCCCCGTGTTTAAGATCTCGAATGTCCGTCGATTAATTAATTTACTGACCATTAATTAATCAACATCTAACTTCATGAGTAGTACCACTCAATCTTTTCATCATGCCGGACCAAGTCCACCTGCAGGGTTTACATGATGAACCTTATGAGCTCCTCAAGGGGACATCATCATCCTAATATATAGGACACGGTTTCCTCCTATAATCAACGACACACCATATAAATAATATCATTTCCTAACTTACCAAGCCTATCGATTAAATCTATAAATCTCGTCCATTGGTAAATCAAAGAAATGAATACTAAGTACATGTGCCCGTTATTATATCGGGATTAAGAGTATGTACAATATAATATCTGAGTTCCGATTCGATTATGTAGTTAGTCATAAATCGAATCACCTCTAAGTCAGTCCTACTCAATACACACAAAGTGTACTAGTGTGATTCTATAGTCAAGACAAACCAATACCAAATCACACTATAACCATTCCAATGGTTTGTCCAAAGCCATCTCGATTGTGAGCCTTTACTTATACTTTACAAGGAGCCGATAACATGATCTCCTGTGTGACACCACACACCATGTTATCTATAATGTAATGTATTAGACAATATGCATAACCATAAAAATATACAAACAATGATCATGTGATTCTTATTTCAAAATAAAGATGTTCATACAAAAGATAGACTTTTTAGTATACATCCCAACAATCTCCCACTTATACTAAAAGACTATGTTATCCTCAAACTGCCATATATCTGATCCCCATTCCCTCTACATGCCTATCAAAAGCTCTCGCCGAAAGGGCCTTAGTGAAAGGATCTGCCAGATTATCCTCCGATGCAATCTTGGCCACAAAAACTTCTCCTCTCTTTACGATTTCTCGTATCAGGTGGTACTTGCGCTCTATGTGCTTACTTGGCTTATGGGCTCATGGTTCCTTCGAGTTTGCAACTTTAACACTATTATCACAATAAATTGTGATAGTTCTAGGCAAACCAGGAATCACATCCAAGTCCATCAGGAAGTTCCTGAGCCACACAACTTCCTTGGCCGCCTCAGAGGTCGTCACATACTCAGCTTTCATGGTGGAGTCCACCATGCATTTCTGCTTGACACTTCTCCATACAATGGCTCCACCTCCCAAAGTAAACACAAAACCTGAGGTAGACTTACTGTTATCCCTGTCAGATTGAAAGTCGGAATCCGTGTAACCCACACAGAGTAATTGGTCTGCCTGGTAAACTAGCATATAATCTCTAGTCCTTCTCAGGTACTTCAATATATGTTTTACCGCAGTCCAATGTCCCTATCCTGGATTACTCTGATATCTGCTGACCATGCCCACGGCAAAGCAGATATCTGGTCTCATACATAGCATCGCATACATGAGGCTTCCTACAGCTGAAGCATAAGGAACTGCCTTCATCTCCTCTATCTCCTCAGATGTTCTAGGACACATCTTCTTAGATAAAGGAACTCCATGCCTGAAAGGTAGAAAACCCTTCTTGGAGTTCTGCATGCTAAAACGATCCATAATGGTGTCTATGTATGAAGCTTGGGATAAGCACAACATCCTTTTCCTGCGATCCCTTATAACCTTGATCCCAAGGATGTGTCCCACTTCTCCCAAGTCCTTCATATCAAACTGTTTGGACAACCATACCCTTACACCAGAACAGATAATGTCCCTATTCCTTTTTATAACAACTCTATCTTTAAAAGAAATAGAATATCCATCCATAAATAATTTAGAAACCGAAATTAAATTCTTTCTAAATAAAGGTACATAAAGGCAATTCTTAAGAACTAAAACTTTATTTTTCTCAAAAGATAAATGAATGTCTCCATCAGAATATGCCACCTTCATGGCACGCCTAAGTATACTGGTAATCTCCTCACCTACTGTCTGTTTTCTAGAACCTCGTAGTATTGCAGACATGATCAGTGGCTCCCGTATCTACACACCAGGTGCCGGTAGATAACACCACTAAACATGTTTCAATGACTAGACCAAAAGATATACCTTTGTTCTACTTGCGGTTGGGGCAGTCCTTCTTTCAGTGTCCAGTCTGCTTACAAGTGAAGCACTTGCCTTTCGGCTTCTTCACTCCTCCCTGAGTTTCTCCCACCGCCTTTTCCCCAGTTTGTTTCTTCTTCTTCTTGCCTTTCGGCTTAGAAGTAGAAACCTTTTGGGTCACCATGGCATGCGCCTTAGCACTCTGACGAAATAGCCCCTCTGTCGCCTGGAGTTCTGTCAGAAGCTCCGCCAACGAATACAACCTTTTGTTCATGTTGTAGTTAAGGCGAAACTACTCAAAACTCCTAGGTAGAGATTGGAGAATGATATTGACCTGGGTTTCCCCATCGATCTCAGCTCCGAGGACTTCCAACTGATTCAAATGAGCCATCATCTTGAGAACATGATCCCTCACGGGTGTTCCCTCGATCATGGTGGTCGTCATCAATTTCCTCATGGCTTCCTACCTTGCAGCCCGATTCTGGTGTCCAAAAAGCTTTTTGAGATTGAGCATCATGTCATAAGCAGTGGGCATGGCTTGATGCTGATGTTGTAGTACATTTGACATAGATGCCAAAATGTAACACCGCACCATCTCATCGGCCTTTATCCACTTCTTATAACTCTCTTTCTCCTTTTTCTCAGAATCATCCACAGGATTAGGAGGGCACTCTTCGAGGAGTACATATTTATATTCCTCAGCAGTCAAGACAATGTCAAGATTCCTCTTCCAATCACCATAGTTGGGTCCAGTAAGTTTATTCTCTTTCAGTATCACAGCAAGCGGGTTGAAAGTCATTTTGAAAGAAAACCTAAGAATCACATAGATCAAAACATTAGATTTCAAAAAATTATTGATTCCTTAAACAATAAAATTTTAAAATCAACCAACACCTCAAAACACCGAGAATATTGTATGCCACGATAGTGTGGACGTATACGAATTCTACATTTGTAAGAGGAGGTTTTATCCATTAATTTTACTATCTTGTCAACCTAAATTTTTGACAAGTAAAATTAATAGTTGGTTCCTCTTTGTCCCTACAAATAAAAGCAGTGACTCCGATGGGGAGGATACTTATATTTGTATCTAAGTGTTCACTATTACTCGGTACCAAGGTAATTATCTCGAGTTATATACCTTTCGATGGGGAAGTACACACGCTCCTTAATAATTCTCTATAACCATATTCGACCTTGTGATCCGCAAACAAACTCATCCGATGGGGAGGAAGGCACTCAGAGCCGACGCGCAAGTTTGTTTGCATCACATGTCAAATTGTAATGGAGGCCGTGAGAATTTATAAAAATATCCCTCTCCCACTTAGTAATTTGAAATTGAAGAATTTTCTAGCCTACGACATGCATATCAAAAAATAAGCAATAAATATGAAAAATAAATATTTTCCAACTATTATGGCTTTTTTCTTCAATATGTCTCCCGTTGCATCGCCATCTCGTCCGCTCCTCCTACGCCATGTATGAGCCATCCGGAGATCCGAGCCGAGACTAAAAAAACTATTTTAATTTACATCCATCAATCCTATACTCCACGAGGGAGTGTACATGAAATCTAGATTGAAAGTAAACTAAAATAAAAAGAGTGGCTAAACAATGTCATATCTAATTTATAAAAAATTAAATACTAGCCTCGTCAACCCCGAGGATTCAACAAAATATACAATTACACACATACAATCACATACACACATATGGCCATAATAGTTGGATCCTATGCCTGCAACCAAAGAGTTAACCTACGCATATCCTACTATTATCCGACACATATAATATATGAAAAGTGCATAAAAGTAACCGAATCCTAAACACACAAAACCGGAAACCATGGCTATGATACCACTTGACGGTAGGAAACTTCGCTTCCCATTTTAACTCAGTCGCTTGTTCATGGCGATCCCTTCTACGTCCCCGGATAAAAAAAAATTATCCTTGACAAGAACGATTGCCCAAGCAACCTTGTCATCGTCATGCTATTCGATTAGAGTAGTCACTTGAACAAACTTGTTGTTCAAGCGACCAACCTCTATTCTACGAATGGCCACGGAATAGACGATGTACGGATCGTCGGCTTTTGTGTTTATGTTCGGGGTCCAAGTATATTTAGCCACAAAACAGAATATTTCATGCATATATAATTGAAAACAATTACAAACATGTTACATATGAAGATGGATAAGTGTTATACCTCTCAATCTTCTATTGTATGACCTTCCTCCTTTTGGACGTCGTGTGGGCGATGGTCTACCAAAAGTTGAAGCTCCTAGATCACCAATCTTCCTTCCTTGCTCACTCTGAACAAGAGGAAGAATAGAAACAAGACCCTTCTCCTTCCTTTAGTTAACCAACAAGCAACAAGCAAGTTGCTTGCCGCCGGCCAACAAGGAAAAGGATGAGAAAGATGAATGCCGGCCACAAGCTCCAAGGGAAGACCTTAAGCTATGTTTCCACCGGCCAAAGAGAGGAGAAGAGGCTGGTTTGGACGCCGGCCAAGGGCTGGAAAAGCTGTATGGGCGCCGGCCATCTTGAGGAAGAAGAAGATAAGGAAAGAGTTTCTTTATTTGGTGCCGCCAACTCCCTATGCTCCTTGCCGCCCAAAACCCTAGCCTCTCCCCTTGATTCTTCTCCTCCACGCCAACCCTAAAGTCTCCTTTTATAGAGTTTAGGGATAAGCCTTGTTTTAATCTCCACCATTGGTTCTAGGGATTTAATCTCAACCGTCGGATCTAGAGATTTAATCTCAACCGTCGTATCTAGAGATTTAATCTCTACCTTTGGATCTAGAGTTTTGTTTCCATCCATTGGATCTAGGCTTCATGAGGTATTAATAGGCTACAATAGGGACCATGAGGAGGAGTTGGATCTTGGCCACCCAATGGATCAAGCCCACATAAAGTCTGATCCATTAATGATAATCCAATCCACTAGAGGATTATCATTGATCTACCTCACCAACCCCCATAAGTTAATATGGGCTCCATATATTATATGTATATTTTCTCCCCGTGTTTAAGATCTCGAATGTCTATCGATTAATTAATTTACTGACCATTAATTAATCAACATCTAACTCCATGAGTAGTACCACTCAACCTTTTCATCATGTCGGACTAAGTCCACCTGTAGGTTTTACATGATGAACCTTATGAGCTCCTCAAGGGGACATCATCATCCTAATATATAGGACACAATTTCCTCCTATAATCAACGCACACCGTATAAATAATATCATTTCCCAACTTACCGAGCCTATCGATTTAATCTATAAATCTTGCCCATTGGTAAATCAAAGAAATGAATACTAAGTATATGTGCCCGTTATTATATCAGGATTAAGAGTATGTACAATATAATATCTGAGGTCCGATTCAATTATGTAGTCAGTAATAAATCGAATCACCTCTAAGTCGGTCATGCTAAATACACACAAAGTGTACTAGTGTGATTCTATGGTCAAGACAAACCAATACCAAATCATACTACAACCATTCCAATGGTTTGTCCAAAGTCATCTCGGTTGTGAGCCTTTACTTATACTTTATAAGGAGCTGATAACATGATCTCCCGTGTGACACCACACACCATATTATCTACAATGTAATGTA
Organism: Wurfbainia villosa; assembly: GCA_025175895.1. Taxonomy (NCBI): domain Eukaryota; kingdom Viridiplantae; phylum Streptophyta; class Magnoliopsida; order Zingiberales; family Zingiberaceae; genus Wurfbainia; species Wurfbainia villosa. The sequence continues at coordinate 16,726,137 of CM046004.1, read as the reverse complement.
TTAGACAATATGCATAACCATAAAAATATGCAAACAATGATCATGTGATTCTTATTTCAAAATAAAGATGTTCATACAAAGATAGACTTTTCAGTATACATCTCTACAAGGATGTGCTAATATATTTTTGGGGATTATAAAAAATCAATCAAATTGTCACAATTTAGGTTTAGAGGTCTTTGTGTGTCATTTTGGGTTTTGGCACACTTCGGAGACTTTTGGTATTATGGCAAAATGTACTTAAGTATAACAAATGACAATTAATATTAAAATTTAGGTATTATGTAACTTTACACTTTATTTGTCATGTTTTGATTGCCATATAACATGTCATGACATCATATGTATTTTTAATTATCTAATATGTCATGATCATGCTTAGGATTTAGGTTTTAATGTCATGTATGCTTAGATTCCATCATATGTCATGATATCATGATCATTGGCCATGCTTAATTATGTTATCATTTATGCCATGATCATTCATGCATTTAATTTGATTAAAATTGATTTAAGGACTATGGCATGACTTGAAGTCCCATATATAAGGGAATCAAGTAGAGTTTCCTTAGAAAATGCATGAAACCCTAGATTAGGATGAACAAAATCCACATCTCACATTACATTTCCATGTATGTGTATTGATACACCCTAGATACATGTGAGATGCTAGGATATGATTTGAGTTCAAGGTGCATAGTTTTTGCATCTAGATGAACCTAAACTCATTTTATATTATTCATGGATCATTGGGAAAGCTTATGTTCAAGCCATGCACATTAAGTCCAAAGAACATGATCCAATATAGGTTTTCAAAAACATTTTAAAATCATTTTAGGAAACCTTGGTGAAGTCTATCTTTTGATAGCAATCACCATTGATGAAGTTGATACAAAATGAGCTAAAACATTGAAGTTTTTCTTCACTGTTGAACTTTGTATCAATTTCACTATTTTATGAATAAAATATATTTCAAATATTTTTTACCCATTGTATTGGTCATAAGTATTATACGTATGAAGTTTCATGATTTTTTGAATTACGTATAATTATTTATGAATTTATAAAATTCGATTCTGATAATTAAAAATCAGATTTTTTTAGTTATCAGTTGACTGCCCTTGTTGGCAGTCGACTGTGTTGGGTTTCTGGCACCGCGACGAGTGTGTGTTCGAATATGTTTCGTAAACATGTTCACAACGGAAGAAATAAAAATAATAAATCTAATTTATTACAACACACACACCACACGCATGCATAGTACAACATGTGTAGACATAACCATAAATTCAAATTTTGCAATAAAAAGAATTTTATACTACGTATACCTGACGTATCACATGTAGCGGGAAAGACATCAACCGGAGCGATCCTCGCTAGACTCGCCTCTATCCGTATCCACACCGAGTATCTTCAGGATGACTTCACAAAGTCACGAGCCTCATCTTCGTACGAGTTACTAGCCTCGTGTTGAAGACGATGTGATCGAGAGAAGATCACAATCCGAATAAAAAATTCGGATCCAAAACGAGTCCTCAAAAACTCTCTTCTCCGGAGAGGTATTCGTCAATCGTTTGATGAATCCTTCGTCCTCCACCTATGAGGATTACCGGAGATTGAATCCCCGGTAAGGAAGCCACTGTCGGAGCTTCAAACGTCATCCAAACGACGCTCCGACACGAAATAAACAAGCTGTCCAGAAAACTATACAGCTTTGGTGGAGGAATAGGGGTCGGCCAAATAAGGAAGCTTGATGCTCACCTTGTCGCCGGACCCAAAGAAGATCACCGGAGGGTCGCCGGAGGATCACCAGTTGAAGCTTGGACGCCGAAAACTAGCTTGGATGGTGGCACAAAGCTGGGCGACGGCTAGGGTTGAGCGCCGACCACTAGAGGAGAGGAGGGGTGGGCGGCAACTAGGGATTGCTTGGATTAGGGCTTAACAAAACCCTTAAGCCCTATTTTATAGAGAACAAATTCTCTTAATGGTTATCGGATCATAACCAAAAGCCCGTTAACCCACTCCATTAATTTAAGTTAAAATAAACCAAACCATATTGGTCTATTTTAAGTTAAAATGAACTGAACCAACTTTGGTTCATTCGTTTAAAACAAACCAAACTCCTTTGGTTTATTCTCCTCCATTGGATTAGAACCAAACCAATTTGGTTCATCCATTATGTCTTCATAAGACATGGCCCATCAACACTTCCATTGCGACTGAAACGATTTCATGCTCGCTACTTGTTTGGTCCAACCAAACCTAGTTTCTCTCGGTCTGAAAATCTCATTCTCAAGCTCATTTTAAATCCTTCGGATTACGCTCGTTGTGCGTGTGACCAAATAGGTTCTCGGTTTATGTTGGCCGTCTATAATTAACCATTAATTATAGAACGATCATGAGTGGCACCTAGTAGTACATCATGATCCCCAATTAACCGAAAAGATCAACGGTTGATCCAGAACTATTTCTGAAATCTTTCAGCAGCTACACTGAATCGTGTCTCATTCCCTTCACTCATCTTATACCTACTTGGTTCAGAACATGGTCTATAGTGTCAGTCCCCACTTGGTTGACTATGTCACACCTAGCCCAAGTATCATTTCCTCGTCCTATGGATTCTAGTTACTGCACATGTATCGAAGAGTACCTTACTCTAAACATGTAATGCTTTAGCCAAAGACTTTAGTAACAATCCGACGAGAGGACATGGGTATACATCTCCTCACAAGGAGTGGTGAATCCTTTATAGCCTATTCAAACACTTTCGATCACTTCGACTTATATCCAATCATCCCGGGTCCACATCTCCTCAGAGATGCTTGCTTAAGATGTCAAAGTATAAGTCTTCATGATCAAGATGACTTGAATACCGCAAGTTAAAGGAACATCGCACTTAAGCTACAGTAAGAACTTCATTGACATATCTATATATATAGAGAACCATATGAAGTCTTACGGCTAGTCACTCCAATGAACTAGTTACCATAACTAGCATCCACGATTAACTCTGGACATTACAATGTCTCCAGCCAGTGAGAATCAGCTGCTTGGATACACCAAGGAGTATACCTCGTGCTAGTCTCGACAGAATTGATGGTGTCCAAATCCATCAATTCATCGACTAGGGATAATTCTGATACATCACAATTACACATGTAGAGATACTCACTAGTTGTGATCCAATCACAAATTCTCTCATGCTGTGAATCGTATCATGGACATTCAGTAAATGAGTTTAAGATCTAATCAAATACATGAAAACATGTATACTCAAATAGAGAATCTTCATTTATCATATAAATGATTCAAACATAAGGCAATTGCCTTAGGACATCTCACATATATTACTAACAGACTAATGATGAGGGCAGTTGACTGTTGCCTGATAAAGTTGACTGCCAATGCTGATTTTGGGAAAACATGGTATGTTTAGCCCATTTTCAGCTATGTTAGGGTTCCCTAACTACTCCTAACCCTAGGATATGCTTTGGGAAGCATGATAAAGGGTGAAAATCCATTAGATATGGATTAGGAGAGTTTTTAGGATGTATCAAATTTAAGATATGGGAAAGTTCAATGTTGAACTATTAACCTTAATTTTGATGGTTTAGAGTTCCTATTGGCTTACGGACTTCCCAAGGACATTATTGGTGCAATGATCAAGGGGGAGCAAGCCTTTAAGGGGAGGTATCCATCATGGGATGATGGATGTTATTTTTCCTCATGAGGGGGAGAAATGGAATTTTGAGATAACCAATTTGGAAATTGAGAGAGTTTGTAGGATTGCCTCTCTTGAGTGATATGAGACTTATCACTAGGAAGATTGTAGACATCCTAGATATTTTTGGACTAAGGGGGAGATTGTAAGATCTTATTGGGATATGAGACATTGACCTCCTTGGAGAGAACATTTTTGATGTTAGTCAAAAAGGGGGAGATTTTTATGGGAGAAGTTATGGGATTACCAATTTGGGATAATTGGTGAGGAGATTTGAGTTAGTGTTCTAACTCAAAGGTATGTGGTTTTGTCAAACATCAAAAAGGGGAAGATTATTGGTACAGTCGCCCCAGGTCACGATTGACCGGACTCGAGTCTGTCTCGAGTGATATTTTGATGTTCGACAAAATGTATGACAATGTGATTGTCATGGTAAAGTCCAAGTCATGGGTACTTGGCATGGAAAGTCCAAGTGGGACACTTGGAATTAGGAAAGTCCAAGTCTTGAGTACTTGACATGTAAAGTCCAAGCATGAGTCTTGGCAAGGGAAAGTCCAACATGGGTTGGCAAAGGAAAGTCCAAGCATGGGTCTTGGCATGGGAAGTCCAACATGGGTTGACAAAGGAAAGTCCAAGCTTGAGTCTTGGCATTTGGAAAGTCCAAGGGGAAAATTGGCTGTGTAAAGTCCAAGCGGGAGTCTTGGCAACATAAGTCCAATGGTTGGCGGCGTAAAGTCCAAGCGTGGTCTTGGCAGCGTAAGCCCAATGTGCCTTGGCAGTGTAGACACCGTTAGCATGACAATAGCCAATGGAAGCACCTGAAGGCTAGCGTATGGATGAACAAGTCATGGATGACTTGGAGGGATCTGATAGGCGCGAGGCTGACGGAGGTGGCTAGAAGACTTAGGTCTAGGCTACAGGTGGTCTAGCAAGTATGGGGGCACCATACTTGGGTTAAAACCTCATGTTTGAGATGTATCAGTCGACTTGAACCATGGGTCAGTCGACTGGTGGGAGTCAACTAGGGTTTGTTCGCGAGACTTCGGCAATGATCGTGGTTGAGCAGCCGATCGATCCGTGATCTGCCGATCGATGGCCGGGATCTCGGGCATAGAAGGCTCTCTAGTCGAGTGATCGACCCGAACACTCGACTGATTGAGCCATCATTTGACTAATGGGTATGATCAGTCAACTGATGGTGTATCCGTTGGACTTATCCGATGTGTTTCATGTTGTTGTGAGATAACGGCTACAGGAGCAGTCGACTGATGGTCCCGATTAGTCGACTGATAGGCAAAATCCAGCCCAAGGAGCAACTTTAAAGGGAGCTCGTGGAGGAAGGATTCACCATCGGCTCTTGAGGAGTTTTGGGGCGATTTGTTACTGTAAATCAGGGTCTCCAAGTGCAATTCAAGCAACCACAAAGCAAGCATCCAAGTTCACAATTATAAAGTGTTTCTTTACTTGTATTTGTGTAGTTTATTTATATTATCTTGTATTTGTATTCATTACTATTGTAATACATTGTACGAGGTTTCTCCACCTCCAACTTGTTGTCGAGAAGGAGTTTATTTGATTAGTGGTGTTGTATGCATCGCTAGAGCTCGTTTGAGCTTGATCCGTGGAGTATGAACCATTCGGTTCTGAACCACATTATATCCTTGTGTTGTGATCGTGTTTGTGTGTTTGTATTGTATGATTTCTATTTCTGCTGCGTATAACACATTTTATAGCAAGCGCGATCGAGATCCATCACAAATGATGAACGTGCTATTCACCCCCCCCCCTTCTAGCAGTCACGAGATCCTCTACACTACCATCAAAACTAAACCATCCTCGGGTTGACTCAAGTTAGATTGTTCATGTTATTCAATTAATCTATCCCATAATTCTTTAGAATTTTGAACCGACTCGACTCAACTTAGCTCTTCATTTGTAAGTCCACATTGCAATGTGTTTAAAGCCTTGTAATCGACTTGAGCCTTTTTCCTAATGTTTGCAATCAATTTCTCCGGATCTAACAACTCTCTCGAGTTGTCTACTGGAGCTACGAACCCTTTCCTAATCAAAAACCAAACCTCAAGGTCGATTTTCAGAAAGCACTCCATTCGCCTCTTCTAAGAGGGAAAATCCTCTTCATTAAAGAGAGGAGGGCAAACGGTGCTTAAACCCTCTAAATGCGACATTTTTTATTTTAAAAAAATATATAGATTTTTATTTTTCAAAAATATTCCTAGAGCTACAAAATAGGGTAAGATTATACTAGTGCAAAAATTGAACTTGTAATAAAGCAAGATGGACAAGTATGAGAAAATGATTCTAATGCAAAAGTAAAGATTAAAACTAATGTAAAAGTTAACCTAAGAAAAGAATAATAAAATTAAAGAAAATTTTCTAAATGCTCTCGTTGGTGGTTGCACCAAAATCGAAGCGCCCCCCCCCCCCTTTGATACCAATTGTAAGATCGAAGTTACCTGAGAGAGGGGGATGAATCTCAGAATATGAAATTTTCTTTTAAAACATATTTTATATTTATAAACAATTAAGCATTATTGCAGTGGAAATTAAATGAACAAGAACACAAGACTTTTACTTGGTTTACAACCCGAGTCAGATTGCTATTCCAAGGCCTGTAGCTCTCCTAGAGCTACCTCGTAGGCAATGCACTAGAGTGCTCTCCAATTTGAAACTCTCGAACTCGAAGGGTGTCACTTTTACAAGAATGAGGGTAAGGTAACAAACTACTTTCCCTCTACAATTTAAGTACAATAAGCAACAATTAGGTGCACAAAAATAAATATACCGACACTTCTTTTGAATGTAGAAATACGGCTTGGAGTGCAAAGTGTTGCCGTGTAGATGCTTGCATGGATGAGGAATTCTTACATCACTTGGACGTAGTAGATTGATATTTTTCGGAGCTGGTCGAGTACTTATTTTCTAAGCCATTTCCAGTCGATTGGAATGCCCTTCAATCGAATCCATATCAGCCCATTGATATGGTACTTCGGCCTTCCTAGTTGACTAGACCTGTTCCAGTCGTCTCCAAGTCACCTGGCTCTGCATCGGAAAGTTTGCCTTTCCAATCAACTAAACCTCCCTAGTTGACTGGAACTCTTTCCATCTTGACTGCCAGATCTTCGATCGATCACCAGCTAATCTTGCCAACTGAATATCCAGTCGACTGGACCATACTCAGTCGACTGGAATCCTTTCAGTCGATTGTTCCCTGCAAAACAAGATTAGCAAAAAAATATAGTATAAAATAAAATAGCAGTAGTAATACTACTCGATCTCGACTTCTTAGTCCCACATGGACTATCTGTCAAATCGACACCTAACTTTGTCCTCCTACAGAGGACTCGGCCTTACCTCTTCACTCAAGGCTTACTTGCCAGCTACCCTGTCAAACTTACCATACTTGACATCGGATCTGACCCACTAGGACTTCCGCCAACTGTCTGGTCTCCCTGGCCCAACTGGACTTCATGCTGGTTGTCCGGTCTCCTGACCCAACCGATCTTCATGCCAGATGTCTGGTCTTCTTACCCATCTAGACTTCCTGCCTGGTGTCCGATCCTTCTGATCTGTCAAGTCTTCTACCTAGCATCTAGTCAACACGACCTATTAGGACTTTCCATGCTTTGCTTAGTATTCGGTCTGCCTGACCTACTATGAATTTCTGTTAAGCCTACACACTTAACATATATATATCAAATCACAAGTAATTCCTAACTTTAACTATGGTTCATACATCAAAACTAAGGAGTGATGCTCTTTTCACCAACACTGGTCATAATCCCTGTCGATTGCTCCGAGTTGACTAGGCTCTCAAGTATTGAATACTCGACCAATCGACTGACCCAAAGTCCCATTTGACTAACCCAAAGTCCCAATCGATTGATAAACCTCAACCATGAGGTTTAATCCAAGTATGATCCCCTGATACTTGATACTTACCCATAGCCTAGACCTAAGCCATCAACCTCATGCTCTTAGTTCCCTCAAGTCTGTGACTCTTCATCCTTCACATTAGCCTTTAGGTGCTTCCATCGGCTATATCATGCTAATCAGGTCCTTTGCCAAGGTTCATTTGGACTTATGTTGTCAAGACCACATGCTTGGACTTTACCCTGTCAAAATCTCACCCTTGTACTTTTCCATTGCCAAGTCTCAATGCTTGGACTTTCTTGCCAAGATTTATTTGGACTTTCTCGCCAAGATTCATTTGGACTTATGCCACCAAGACTACATGCTTGGACTTTACGCTACCAAAACTACATCCTTGAACTTTTCCATTGCCAAGACCATGCTTGGACTTTCCATGCCAAGACCATGCTTGGACTTTCCTTACCAACTCCATGTTGGACTTTCCAATTGCCAAAGTTTACTTGGAATTTACGTCACCAAGACTACAAAGTTGGACTTATGTTGCCAAGACCTTTGGACTTCCCTTGTCAAATATCCATATTTGGACTTTCCTTGCAAAGTATCCAAACTTGGACTTCTGAGGTTGATTGCTCCAACAATCTCTCCCAAATTATTTCCCCCATATGACTTTGGATATCCCAATCATTCACTAGTCATATGGTCAATATATGGTCAAACTCATTGTCAAACATCAAAATCCTACTCGAGTCTTACTCGAGTCTGATCAATATTGACCCGGGGCTTATTGCACCAATAATCTCTCCCTTTTTTATATTTGACAATACCTTTAAGCTAGGTTAATAATAACTCAAACTTAACTCTTCCAATGCCAAAGCATAGTGAAGGTTTACCTAACTTAAACCTCACTTCTCCCCCTTTGACATACATTAAAAAGCCTACCAAGATTTTCAATGCCTCATTTTCCAAAGAGAACCTACATTCTCCCCCTTGGTTCAAAATCATCTTGGATGCATTCACTCATCCTAGTGATAAATCTCATATCACTAAATGAGAGGTAATCCATAATGAAGGTACCTAAACCATCATTTCTCCCCTTTGTAATCAAAATTGCTTCCATCATCCCTTGATGGATATACTCCCCCTTAAGGCTTGCTCCCCCATGACCATTGCACCAACAATGTCCTTGGAGAGTTCCTAAGCCTATATGAAATTTAAACCATCAAAAATAAGAGTAAAAGTTCAAACTTTAACTTTAACTTCGCTTAAAATTTGATACTCCACCATAAATAACTCTCCTAATCATTTTCAATGATAATTTCACCCTTCCAATGCTTTCTAAAGCATATCTTAGGGTTAGGAGATGTTAGGGTATATTAGATTGTTGATAAATGGCTAAACAACCCTTATTAAGCCAATATCATATACAATAGTCGACTGAACTATGATACATGCAATCACGACCTCAAATCTCCAACGCAAATCGCCAAGGACTCAAAGTGCACGCTCACGCTCAACATTCGTAAGTACATGGTTGTCGTCAAATAATAAAAGATGTATCGATCCCATAGAGACTGAGATTCTCATATCGTCTATCCAGTAGATGTCATTGTTTGGAATAAATCTTCTAAGAGTAAGGTTTGCGAGGTCGACGGTAGTCCTAACTCAATTATGGTGTCACTTGGAGAAAGCGAAGGTAGGTTCAAAGTTCCCTTAAAGGATTCTAGGACTTCGATTTCACTTGTGCGTTGTTGAACATGCTATCAATTTAATCCCTTTAGGATCTCTAGCTATGATCTTGCGGGAGTACCATCATGTATTTGCTCGATGAACTTTTTCTTCTATCGGAAATCACCTATTCCTAACCAAGTTTCCCTTTCGAATTGTCAGAGCTTAGGGGGTTGATACTATTGGGAGCCCCCTGTCACTAGGGTCCCTCAACCCTTATAGAGTTGATGTCTTCTACTTTGGGCCTTTTACTAAGATAGGTTATTAAGGTATGAGGATGTCCTAGTAATCCCTATGAAGAGACAGATCATATTTCATATCCTACTCTATCATATTCTACTTTCTACAGTTATGGGAGGGAGGATGACTGCTAAGGTTCCTCCTTGGTTCTGCTAGATTATCGATACAAAGGCTTTCCACCCTTGTATTGACTACGTGTAGTAGAAATAGACCCAAGACATAATTCTCATTGATCTAAATAACATAAATTGTAAATAGATTCAAAGGGAATGAATTACTATTTGAACTAGCATGTCCATATGCACAAGCTACTCTCTAATCCTAGAATTTAAGTATCTACTCCATAATTGAATGAGAAATAACGCAAGACATCTCAAGGTGAATCATTACAATACGAATAGAATGAAAAATAAAGGCAATACTTTATGTTCTATCTGATGTGGTGTCTTGGTTCTTCTCCATGGTGGTGGAGCGTTGATTTGGATCTTCAAGCGGCTTCCTTCCTCTCCGCTACGAGTCTCTAGTGCTTCTTAGGGCACCTTCTTATTGTACTAGCCGTCGGGCCTCCTCCTCGAGGTTTGAGAGCTCTAGGGCGGCTCCCTCCACGATCCCCAACCTCTTAGATGAGTTTACTATATATAGGGGTAGCTCCGACTTTCCATAAATGCTTGAAAAACCCTAATTCCTTCGATTTGCGGCGCCGCCACACAGTCGTGTGAAATTCACATGGTCAGGCCATGTGCAAGGTTAGAAATGATTGAAATCTAGGCTAAAATTTTGGCTAGAAATTTAATACGATCGTGTTAATTTAACACGGCCGACCGTGTGTCATTCTGGAGCCTCCATTTTGATCCGTTTCGCTTTGAGAACATGCCTGTGTCTTGGGACACGACCATAGCATGTTCCCTAAAGTCTGTGCTCTATAAAATGCTTCATTTTTACTCCAAAAATGTCATCCTACACATAAATTAATAAAAGTATATCTCCGAACTAGAAAATAGTAAATGAATGCAAAACAAGGGAGAATATGCATGAAACAATTATGAAATGCAATGATATGTGTGCTAAACTACTTTAAAAACCCTATATAATTTGCACACATCAATTCTCCCAGACTTAGATCTTTGTTTGTTCTCAAGCAAAGCTCAGTGTCATAAAATTTAAAAGTATTGTTCCATACTTAGCATGCTAACTAAAATTATCAAGTGGTATTTTCAATCAAAGAAAATAGATATGTTCTAAAGATTCACTAGGTTAGCTTTTCGTGCACGTGCTGAGAGAATTTTCTAGGGGATACTCTTCCATGGTGAGTCAAGTCGTCATCCATAGGTGCACACTTACTTGTCCTAAGCGAGGGTCATTCTCTAGATTTAGCATAATGTCTCAAAGGCGTGCTCGGTATTGAGAGAAATTGATAGGTGCTTCCCTAATAACCTAACTCGGTCTCAAAGGGGCACCTTACCATTTCCACTCACGACAACTGTTTTTTATCCCTCAATTTTTTTTTTCCTTTTTTTTAAACCTCACAATTTTTTTTGTTTGCTCCCTCTCTTTTCCTTTCTCTCTTTTTTTTTTCCTTTTCTTTTCAAGGAACTTTTGTTCCCCTTATGGTCATAGGGATTTTGATTTTTCCGAATGGGCTTACACAATTCGAGCATCTCTAGTAACTAAAATGCTAAATTTAGAGTCACCTATAGATTCCAAAGTACTAGACTACTGAGATGAATCATAACTACTTATATACTAGATTCTCCCTTTCAGAATATTCGATGAGTGTAAATGAAAATAAAAGCTAACAAGTGAAAATCTAGAACATCCCTCAAAGCATTCAAAAATAAAGTACATAAATGACGTTAAACTATCTATGGCATGGAAACAGATCGTGAAAAGTTTTGAAAATATCACTGAGATAGCTTAAAGTGACTAACAACTAAGCACTGAAAGGATCCTAATCACTATATGAATGAACAAATAAATTCAAATAATCTAAAACTGAACTTAGATTTCAAAGAAAAACTAACACTAGTAGAAGAGCATATCAAAATTTAGGTCTCCCCCCAGACTTAAAAGGATATCGTACCTCTAGTATGGAAGTCGAGGTGGGAAGTCTGGTAGTCTAGGAATGTCATGCTCCTGGGAGAATCAATTGCTCAGTCGCTGGTGCCACATATACATGTGGTCAACCTAGGAACTGTGGATGCAGTGGCTACTCTGTGCTCCTCCTCCCTAGCCCACTATGATCGTGTATCGCGTATGAACTATGGTACCTCCTAATGGTAGACAACCTTCTCCTGAAATTAATCATGGGTCTGGCCGTAGAACTCCTCGGCCTGCTGGAAATGCTCTCGGAGGTTCTGAAACTCCACCTGTGTATAGGTCCTATGCTCCTCCCACTGCTACCCCTGTGTCTGCTACTCGACATGAATGTCATCGAGGTGCGATCGAAACTCAGAGAAATCATAAGCCGATGTACCTGCATCCTGCTCAAAGGTAGAAAAAGATGGCGATGCAAGTGTAGGTTCATGGTGTGGACTAGGTGGGCTCCTATTGAGCACTTGGAAAAAGTTCTGGATTTCTCCTAGAGTGCAACACGGTCCAAGACTTTCCACATGCCCCGCCGTGTGCTCTTCTGACCATTGGACACGGTCGTGTGAAATCCACACGACCGCCCGTGCTTCCTTCTGAGGTTCTAACAAGGGATCTCTTTTTTACTGAGCAAGTTCTATCTGACCTTAAAACACTTGTGAAGATTCCAATGGATAAAAATTAAAGTCTAAACTAACATGCATGAATGCAAAAAAACTAAAAGCAAGTAAATTTAAACTTGGGTTGCCTCCCAGAAAGTGCTTGTTTAAGGTATCTAGCTCGATCGTACCCCTACGTTTCATCTTGGCTCTGGTGCCCCAAGGAGATTTTTCCTCCTCACTTTCTAGATGCGTTTGAATCTTGCTCATGGGGGAGCAAGATATTTGCTCACTTTACGTCTCTTGCCTTGTTGTCCTTCATCACCATATCTCTTAAATCTTACTCGTGGAGGGGCAAGATACTTGTTCACTTTATGCCTCTTGCCTTGTGGTCATTCATCACCATATCTCTTAAATCTGACTAGTGGAGAGGCAAGATACTTGCTCACTTTATGCCTCTTACCTTGTGGTCCTCCATCACCATATCTCTTAAATCTTGCTCATGGAGGGGCAATATATTTATTAGCTTCCTTCCTTGGATTGAGATTGAATACACTTATCTTCAAAGAATCATCAGGAGTTTGATCATGATATTCCATTTCATCAGACATCCTCACCAAAAGATTTATTAGTAGATTCTATTAGGTCAATTGAAATTTTATCGTCACAAATCACTAAAAGGGCTTCGTTATTAGTAACTAAAGTTTCGGTGAGAGTTAAGGCAGGCTCTTCTAGGTCCTTGAGGTTAGGAGGTATTTTAATTGAAGCAATGCACTCCTTGATTAAAGTATCAATTATATAATCCTCAAGTTCTCCTTCTAGTAGTGATTGAATGGATTGTCTTTCTTCACTTCCTGGTAATCAACCTGGTGTTCTAGTAGATTAGCTGGCGATCTGTACTATTTGAATCTCCAACTTTTTTCAGCTAGCAAGGTCGTTCACAGATGCCCTTAATTCTTCTAGTATTGTCTTTGTCTGTAAATGTCACTGCTGAATTCAGTGTTCGCCACTTGTTGCGTTTGAATGAAATTTTCCATCATCTATTCAAGCTGGGATTTAGGCAAACAATATTGAGGGTTTAAGTAGCCAGGGTCAAAACTATATGAATAGGAATCATTTTGTGGCCACTGATTGTAATCGTAGGTGACATTTTCTTGTTCAAATTGTGAATGTCCAAATATATCCAGGCAATTGTTAATGGTATGCCATGTTTCACCATAATGCTCAGAATAAATGTTACCAAAACTCACAACATTAAATTGATCATAATCATGAGTGAAAGCATGCATCATTATATACAAGAAATTATAGATAAGGAAAGAACAGCAGTGCCTTGGCGAGAGACAAAAAAACAAACAGCAAAATAAAGGAAACCAGGTGCTAAGAAAATAACTGAAGCTAATAGAAAAACTAAAATCTAAATTAGAACTAGATTGAACTAGAAATTAATAAAGACTAGGAAAATAATCCTAAACTGAATAGAGATAACAAAAATTTAAAACTATATAAACTAAAATAAAGTAAAACTAGAAAGTAAATCTACTCTAGGTCTGATCCAAACTATCCACTTTCGATCCGATATCAAATATACAGTCTTGGACAATGGCACCAAAAACTTGATGCACACGATCACAACCTCAAATATCCAATGCAAATCGCCAAGGACTCAAAGCGTGTGCTCGCGCTCAATGTCCGCAAATACACGGGCATCGTCAAGTAATAAAAGATGTATCAATCCTATAGAGATTGAGATTCGAATATCGTCTATCCAGTGGATGTCATTGTTAAAAATAAATCTTCTAAGAGTAAGGTTTGCCAGGTCGACGGTAGTCCTAACTCAACTACAGTGTCACTTGGAGAAAACGAAGGTAGGTTCAAAGTTCCCTTAAAGGATTCTAGTGTAGGAACGATGGTGGCCGGCTAGAGAGGGGTGAATAGCCCTCTTTCATCGTATGAACGGAATTTCTTGTCTACAAAGATAATTAGCGCAACGGAAACAAAACTAAACAAACAATTAAATAAGAAATAAAATAGACAATGATAACAAACAACATAACGTGGTTCACGGCCTCGCTGCTAATCCACGGTCTGATTCGTCTCCGGTGAATCACTCCGCAACCAATCCACTATTGGTCTCTCCCTTTAGCCCAAGCAAGGTGGAGGTAAACCTTTACAACAATGATATCACTCCTTCTTTTACAATAGATATGAAAGAAGACTAGAAGAAGGAGTTTGAGCTTTGTGGGGCACTTAGTAGGATGTTTGGAGCATAAGCATTAACCATCTACAAGCCCCCACCCTCTCTTTTTATAGAGAGGAAGCAATTCTTCCCATTGGACACTATCGATCGTGATGCTTGTGTACTTCGTTCCAGTTACGTATTACTTTACCCGTCATAATATTCGGATACACTTCGAGTCCCATTTTCTCCAGCGATCCGGATGATGATCGTGATGCCGACTTCTAGTCGAGTGACCCCGGGCTCGACTAAGCAATACCCGTCGTGCAGTGCTATCGATTAGCTTCCCTTAGCGATCGATTGATGTCGACTTGATTCATTAGCCACACCAGTCGATTGTCGATCGACTTGGAGCAGTCGATTGCCATGACATGGTAGTCGACTGGTGCTGGGTAAAACTCAAACCTTACATCCGTTTGAACTTTCGGCGGTCAGGTAAACCTCAACCCTTGCGGTCGAGCCTCCGACACTCAGCCATTCGGCCAAGTTCACCTAATGAGCTACTTACAATTCACTCATTCTCTCATCTCACTTGAAGTCACTCGTCGAAGCTCTCTTCGTTCGCTGCCACATCCCTCGGCAACATCAAGCGTACGACTCTGCAATGCTCCTTCGCATCTCTTGCCCTCGAAGTCTGCTTCCTTGGCTTCACTTCAAGTCATCTCGTCCGGCGGTCCCTCGGCAGCATCAAGCACACGGCTCTGCAATGCTCCTTCTTCGACTCAAGCACAAGGTTGTGAGTGGTGACACTTGCCTAAGCTCCATGTGCGAATTACTAAGTCTTGCATGCAAGACTCCGATGCATTACCAAATCCAATCATCCTAACTTAAACTCTTTGTCACACACATCAAAACCATATCACATAGGTTGATTTCTCTAACAATCTCCCCCTTTTTGATGTGTGGCAATCCGTTTAAGTTAGGTAAACAAATAACAATAAACATAAGCAAGGAAAGCATGTAAGTAAAAACATGAGTATAACAACTCCCCCTTAAACATGTAACTCCCCCTTAAGACATGCTAAGTTTTCCCTCTTAGCATGATTAACTTAAACTTCCCTATTTCTCCCCCTTTGACACCATCAAAAATATTTTCCAAATGTCATAATCCAAGGTATCAACTCTAAGGATGAAAAAATACCAAAAACCAAACAAAACCTGATAAAATCAGGTTACTGTGCTCGTGCACATTACATCAGTCGACTGGTTCAGACTACCAGTTGACTGACACGCAAAATACAGGTTTTCTGATTTTTCGAACCAATTTCAGAAATGCACCAGAAATTCTAGAAAATTCAAAAAATCATGAAATTTTGAAAACACATTTATTATAAAGTCCTTTATCAGTGAAAAAATTTGTTTTCATGAAAATTACTTATATTTTCAATGATTTTTCAAAAATCCAAAAGCTTCAAAAATAACTAGTGTTTTGATCAAGTTTGTATCCATTTTAACACCTAGTTTTGCTTTAAATTGTTTCAAGACATGAAAGCACAGATTTTAAAGTAAGAAATGGTTTTGAAAACATATGAAATATCCAACCATGATCTTTGGTCAATATGTCTATGAATTAAACATAAGTCTTCTCCATGATTGGTCTATTATTGCTATTTTAATACTTAAAATGACCATCTGGATGTCATAGGCATTAGTGGACCATTTGTATCATCCTATCATCTCACCCATACTATATTTTCAAACAAAGTTATCCTTATGGTGAATGTGAGATGTTCCTAAAGGTATTTATGTACTTAATCTTCAAATTCATGCAATTCTACCCATGGTTAAGTATCACTCTAACATACTACATGATCATAAAAACATATATGAATTAATTTTACATTATGATCATGAAACACATGTATTAATCAATTTTTAATCATGCATTAGGTATAAAATCATGATAAAAAGTCAAATATCACCTAGAGCATGATTTGAACCCTATTTCCCATGATTATATATTAAATGTCAAGATCATAAATCATGATTGCAAACATATATAACAATTACATTAACTATCATGATTTAAGCATTATTATCAATTTATGAGCACATTATCATCACCCAACACTATCTCAAAAATTAAGTCCCGCCATCCTAAGTCAACCAAATAGTATGATATAAGTCAAGTCCACTATGGTTGACTAACCTAGGGTTTTCCTAACCCTTAAGGATGGATTTAGGAACCCAATTCAAGTTCTTTCCTATGGGGTTCACTAAATATTCCTTAGGGATCCATTTTCTAGCAATTGTCTTATTTTTGCTTTGACATCTAGCAATCAAACATTTATAGGCCTTTTCATTAGTCTTTCCCTTATATCCTAGGCCTTTCCTATTGAAGCTTGCCCTTTGGATCCCTATGATGATGTTAAGGGTGTTGGAGCCAATTGTGAATTTTTCTAGGGCTTTTGTCAAATGGTCTACCTTTTCCCTTAAAGCTCTATTTTCCTCAATGCATGCATCATTAACATCAAATGGCATATAGTTATTATGCGAGCATGTATCATCATCATTAACATTTAAACATGTTTGTTCTAATTTTTCTTCTAAGACCTTAATTTGATCTAGCATGCTCTTATTTTTCCTTTTTTCCCTAAACAAATCCCTAGTTAAGCTAGAAATCATGGAAACTACTTTCTTAGGAGAGAGATTCGTTATCATAGTTTCCATGTCTTCTTCTTCGGATGAGGAGGATGAGTCTTCCCCTTCACTAGAGCTCTCCTCACTTGTGCTTGATTTTTCTTGCTCGGAGGAGGAGGTGTCTAGATCATCAAATGCCATTAGAGCCAAGTTTGTGACAAAGGAATTTTCTTCCTCCGATGATGATGATGAGGAAGGATCATCCCATGTCCTTGCTTTTAGTGCCTTGGCCTTCCCCTTTTCTTTGGCCTTTTTTCTTCTTCTTTTTTCTTGCTCCCCTTCTTCTTTTCCTCTTTCTTCTTCCTCTCTTCTTTGCTCTTGTTCAAGAGGGGACACTCATCTCTTATATATCCCTCTTGTTGACAATTATAGCATATTATCTTCCTCTTGTGCCTTCTCCTATCATAAGATTTGTTAAATTTTAAATTTCTTAAAGCACGCCTTACCTTCCTTACCATATAAGCATCTTCATTGCTATTCATGGAGGATGATGAGGATGTTTCATCGGAGGAGGAGGGAGTCTCTATCTTCTTCTTCCCCTTGTTGGCTATTAAGGTCACTCCTCTTGATGGCTTGATACTTGATTCTTCAATTACTCCCTCAAGCCTTGTTTCATGAAGCTCCATGGTTGAGAAGAACTCCTCCAAGGTGATAACTTCTAAATTCTTCGACATGTAGAAGGAGTCCACCATTGAGCTCCATTTCAATGATCGGGGAAAAGCATCGATTGCTTTCATGAGCATGTCCCAGTTCGAAAGTTTTTCTCCTACACTTGTTAGCCCAATTAAAATTTCTTTAAACCTAGAATGTAATGAGGTTACCTTTTCTCCCTTTTCAAGTTTAATATTTGATAGTTGGGAGCGGAGAAGGTCTCTCCTTGCAAGCTTGGCCTCCGAGGTACCTTCATGAAGCTCTACTAGCTTCTCCCATATCTCTTTAGCACTTGCACACTCTCCAATCCAGTTGATCTCTTGTTGGGAGAGTACGTTGTACAAGTGATGCTTGGCCTTTGAATTTTCCAAGTACTCCTCTCTTTGTCTCGTTGTCCATCTTGTCTTTTCTATTTGCTCCCCATCTTCACCCCTAGGTATCTCTAAACCATTTTTCATTATTAATAGAATTTTGAAATCGGTTTCGAAAAATACCTCCATTCTCTTCTTCCACCAAGAGAATTATCCTTCAAATTTTGGTGGGTGAATGTTGGAGTCGGTCATCCTTGATTATTCTTGTTGCGGCGGTTAGTCCTCGACAAGATTCCTTGGCTCTAATACCACTTGTAGGAACGATGGTGGCCGACTAGAGGGGGGTGAATAGCCCTCTTTCGTCGTATGAACGGAATTGCTTGTCTACAAAGATAATTAGCGCAACGAAAACAAAACTAAACAAGCAATTAAACAAGAAACAAAATATACAATGCTAACAAACAATATAACATGGTTCACGGCCTCGCCGCTAATCCACGGTCCGATTCGTCTCCGGTGAATCACTCCGCAACCAATCCACTATTGGTCTCTCCCTTTAGCCCGAGCAAGGTGGAGGTAAACCTTTACAACAATGAGATCACTCCTTTTACAATAGATATGAAAGAAGACTAGAAGAAGGAGTTTGAGCTTTGTGGGGGCACTTAGTAGGATGTTTAGAGCATAAGCATTAACCATCTACAAGCCCCCACCCTCTCTTTTTATAGAGAGGAAGCAATTCTTCCTGTTGGATCAGTCGACTGATGCTTTCATCAGTCGACTGATGTCGAATCCAACGGTTACTGACCAGGCCAGATTCACAGGATCCGCGGTCGTTTATACAACAGTCAGATGATCAATCGACTGATGATATGATCAGTCGACTGATGTCGACTTCCAGTCGAGTGACCCGCGAGCTCGACTAGCTTCTGTGCCCGTGCACAGTGCTATCAGTCGACTGCTTCCCTTAAGTAGTCGACTGATGTCAACTTAATTCATCAGCCACACTAGTCGATTGTCGATCGTCTTGGAGCAGTCGACTGCCATGACATGGCAGTCGACTGGTGCTGGGAAAACTCAAACCTTACATCCGTTTGAGCTTCTAGCGGTCAGGTAAACCTCAACCCTTGCGGTCGAGCCATCGACACTCAGCCATTTGGCCAAGTTCACCTAATGAGCTACTTACAATTCACTAATTCTCTCATCTCACTTGAAGTCCCTCGCTGAAGCTCTCTTTGTTCACGACCACATCCCTCGGCAGCATCAAGTGCACGGCTCTACAATGCTCCTTCGCGTCTCTTGCCCTCGAAGTCTGCTTCCTTGGCTTCGCTTCAAGTCATCTCGTCAGGCAGTCCCTCGACAGCATCAAGCGCACGACTCTGCAATGCTCCTTCTCCGACTCAAGCACGAGGTTGTGAGTGGTGACACTTGCCTAAGCTCCATGTGAGAATTACTAAGTCCTGCAAGACTCCAATGAACATATCAAATCCAATCATCCTAACTTAAACCCTTTGTCACACACATCAAAACCATATCACATGGGTTGATTTCCCTAACATCTAGGACTTCGATTTCACTTGTGCGTTGTTGAACATGCTATCAATTTAATGCCTTTCAGATCTCTAGGTATGATCTTGCAGGAGGACCATCATGTATTTGCCTGATGAACTTTTGCTTATACCAGGAACTACCTATTCCTAACCAAGTTTCCCTTTCGGATCATCAGAGCTCAGGGGGTTGATACTATTGGGAGCCCCCTATCACTAGGATCCCTCAACCCTTCTAGAGTTGATGTCTCCTAATTTGGTCCTTCTGCTAAGATAGGTTATTGAGGTACAAGGATGTCCTAGTAATCCCTATGAAAAGACGGATCATATTTCATATCCTACTCTATCATATTCTACTTTCTACAATTATGGGAGAGAGGATGATCGCTAGGGTTCCTCCTTGGTTCACCTAGATTATCGATATGAAGGCTTTCCACCCTTGTATCAGCTATGTGCAGTAGAAATAGACCCAAGACATAATTCTCATTGATTTAAATAACATAAATTGCAAATAGATTTAAAGGGAATGAATAACTATTTGAACTAGCATGTCCATATACACAAGCTACTACCTATTCCTAGAATCGAAATATCTACTCCATAATTGAATGAGAAATAATGCAAGACATCTCAAGGTGAATCATTACAATACGAATAGAATGAAAAATAAAGGCCATACTTTCTGTTCTATCTGATGTGGTGTCTTGGTTCTTCTCCACGATGCTGGAGCGTTGATTTGGATCTTCAAGCCGCTTCCTTTCTCCCCACTACAAGTCTTCAGTGCTTCTTAGGGCACCTTCTTGTCGTCCTAGCCGTCGGGCCTCCTCCTCAAGATTTGGGAGCCCTATGGTGGCCCCCTCCATGATCTCAGTCTCTTAGATGAATTTTCTATATATAGAGGTGGCTCTGACTTTCCATAAATGCTTGAAAAACCCTAATTCCTTGGATTTGTCACGCCGCCACACAACCATGTGAAATTCACATGGTCAAGCCATGTGCAAGGATGGAAACGACTAAAATCTTGGCTAAAAATTGGGCTGGAAATTTAACACGCCCGTGCTAATTTTACACAGTCGACCGTGTGTCATTCTGGAGCCTCCATTTTGATATGTTTCACTTCGAGAACATGCCCGTGTCTTGGGACACAGCCAGAGCATGTTCCCTGAATGCTCCATAAAATCTTCATTTTTGCCCCAAAAACATCGTCCTACACATAAATTAACAAAAGTAGATCTCTGAACTAGAAAATAGTAAATGAATGCAAAATAAGGAAGAATATGCATGAAACAAGTATGAAATGCAATGATATGTGTGCTAAAACTACTTCAAAAACCCTATATAATTTGCACACATCAAACTATCACCAGTTGACTGCCCAAAATAGCAGTTGATTGGTTTCTGCAAATGCAGAAATTAGTTTCAGAATTCGAAATTGAAAAATACATAAGTAAATATATATTTTTTGAAAAATCTTGAAAATTCATACGTACATTACTTACATGAAATATAATTGGTGAAAAATAATATTATAATAAAATACTCATTAAATTGTGAAATTGATACAAAGTTAAAAATCATTGAAAACTTCAATATTTTTGCCTAACTTTGTGCTAAATTGTTCAATGGTGATTGTTATCAAAAGATAAGCTTCACCAAGGTTTTCTAAAATGATTTTAAAACCTTATTTTGATCCATGGTCTATGGGTTAGATGTACATGACTTGTACATTAGCTTTTCTCATGATTTTTCAGTGTTATATTATGAGTTTGTGTTCATCTAAATGCAACATTTATACACCTTAAACTTAACTCATATTCCTTGTTAGGTTTTTATCCTAGAACCGAAGCTCTTATCCCATTTGAAGGTTATTTCTTCGAGTCCGTGAGGGGAAACTTCGCTTCCCACTTCAACTCAGTCATTTATTCATGGCGATCCCATCGATGTCCCCGGATTAAAAAAATTTAATCCAAGACGAAAGAGAACACCCAAGCAACCTTGTCATCGTCGTGCTATTCATTTAGAGTGGTCACTTGAACAAACTTGTTGTTCAAGCGGCCTACCTCTATTCTACGAGTAGCTGCGGAATAGACGATGTACGGATCGCCGACTTTTGTGTTTATGTTCGGGATCCAAGTATTATTTAGCCACATACATAAAGTAAACATCCACATAAAACATGCATATAATTGAAAAGCAATTATAAACATAATAGAAAGGAACACTAATCAAAATAAACAAGATTATACCTCTTGTTATACCTCTTGATCTTCTATTGTATGTCCTTCCTCCTTTTGGACGTCGTGTGGGCGACGATCTTCCAAAAGTCGAAGCCTCCTAGATCACCAATCTTCCTTTCCTTGTTCACTCCGAACAAAAGGAAGAATATAAAACAATACTCTTCTTCCTATCTAGAACCGGCCACCAAGTCAATAGACTCGATGTTGCCGCCGGCCAAAGAAGAGAACATGGAGTATGAGAACCGGCCAAAAGAGAAACAATGAGGGCATGGGCGCTGGCCAACACTTGGAGAAGAGAAAGGAAAGCAATACTTCTCTTAGTTGCCACCCAAACCCTAAACCTAGCTCTCCTAATTTCCGACCAAGGATGAAGGGAAGAAGAATAGGTTGAGCTCCGGCCAAGGTAGAGGGAAGAAGAATAGGTGCTGGCCAAACCTTAGGAGGAAGAAGAAGAGACTTCCTCCACTTGTTGCCACCCACCCCAATCCCAAAACCCTAACCCTAGCCGCCCACTCCTAATCCTAATCTAATTAGGATTGCTTGCCACCCAAGGGACAAACCCTAATCCCCTCAAGCCATCAAGCCTTGCCACCCACCTTAATGCTCTATTTATAGAGTTGGGCTCAAGCCTTGTTTTAATCTCCACCATTGGTTCTAGGGATTTAATCTCAACTATCGGATCTAGAGATTTAATCTCAACCGTCGGATCTATATATTTAATCTCTACCGTTGGATCTAGAGTTTTGTTTTCATCCATTGGATCTAAGCTTCATGAGGTGTTAATAGGCTACAATAGGGACCATGAGGAGGAGTTGGATCTTGGCCACCCAATGGATCAAGCCCACATAAAGTCCGATCCATTAATGATTATCCATTCCACTAGAGGATTATCATTGATCTACCTCACCAACCCCCATAAGTTAATATGGGCTCCATATATTTATTCGTGACATTTTCTCCGTGTTTAAGATCTCAACGTCCCGATTAATTAATTTATCGACCATTAATTAATCAACATCTAACTCCATGAGTAGTACCACTCAACCTTTTCATCATGCCGACCAAGTCCACCGCAGGTTTACATGATGAACCTTATGAGCTCCTCAAGGGGACATCATCATCCTAATATATAGGACACGGTTTCCTCCTATAATCAACGACACACCATATAAATAATATCATTTCCCAACTTACCGAGCCTATCGATTTAATCTATAAATCTCGCCCATTGGTAAATCAAAGAAATGAATACTAAGTATATGTGCCCGTTATTATATCGGGATTAAGAGCATGTACAATATAATATCTGAGGTCTGATTCGATTATGTAGTCAGCAATAAATTGAATAGCCTCTAATTCGGTCCTGCTCAATACACACAAAGTGCACTAGTGTGATTCTATGGTCAAGACAAACCAATACCAAATCATACTACAACCATACCAATGGTTTGTCCAAAGCCATCTCGATTGTGAGCCTTTACTTATACTTTACAAGGAGTCGATAACATGGTCTCCCGTGTGACACCACACACCATGTTATCTACAATGTAATGTATTAGACAATATTACATAACCATAAATATGCAAACAATGATCATGTGATTCTTATTTCAAAAATAAAGATGTTCATACAAAAGATAGACTTTTCAGTATACATCCTAACAATCTCCCACTTATACTAAAAGATTATGCTGTCCTCATACTGCCATACATCTGATTCCCCTTCCCTCCACATGCCTATCAAAGTTCTCGCTAGAAGGGCCTTAGTGAAAGGGTCTACCAGGTCCTCCTCTGATGCAATCTAGGTGACAGCAACTTCTACCTCCTTTACCATTTCTCGTATCAGGTGGTACTTGCGCTCTATGTGTTTACTTGCCTTATGGGCTCGTGGTTCCTTCAAGTTTTCAACTGCACCACTATTATCATAATAAATTGTGATAGTTCTGGGGAAACCAGGAATCACATCCAAGTCCATCAGGAAGTTCCTGAGCCACACAGCTTCTTTGGCCGCCTCAGAGGCTGCCACATACTCAGCTTCCATGGTAGAGTCTGCCACGCATTTCTGCTTGACACTTCTCCATACAATGGCTCCACCTCCCAAAGTAAACACAAAACCTGAGGTAGACTTACTGTTATCCCTATCAGATTGGAAGTCGGAATCCGTATAATCCACAGGAGTAATTGGTCTGCCTGGTAAACCAGCATATAATCCCTAGTCCTTCTCAGGTACTTCAATATATGCTTTACCGCAGTCCAATGTCCCTGTCCTGGATTACTCTGATATCTGCTGACCATGCCCACGGCAAAGCAGATATCTGATCTCATACATAGCATCGCATACATGAGGCTTCCTACTACCGAAGCATAAGGAACCGCCTTCATCTCCTCTATCTCCTCAGATGTTCTAGGACACATCTCCTTAGATAAAGAAACTCCATGCCTGAAAGGTAGAAAACCCTTCTTTGAGTTCTGCATGCTAAAACGATCCATAATCGTGTATATGTATGAAGCTTGGGATAAGCACAATATCCTTTTCTTGCGATCCCTTATAACCTTGATCCCAAGGATGTGTCCCACCTCTCCCAAGTCCTTCATATCAACCTATTTGGACAATCATACCCTTACGTCCGATAACACCTTGATATTGTTGCCAATCAACAAAATGGCATCTACGTATAGTACAAGAAATATCACTACGTTTCCGTCATATCTCTTGTATACACAAGACTCATCCGGACTTTGAATAAATCCATAAGACTGGATTACTTCATCAAAGCGGATGTTCCAAGACCTCAAAGCTTGCTTCAATCCATAAATGGACCGATTAAGCTTACATACAAGATGTTCTTTTCCCTTCGCAATAAATCCCTCTGGTTGCTTCATATAGATGTCTTCCTCAAGACTTCCATTCAGGAAAGTTGTCTTGACATCCATCTGCCACACCTCATAATCCATATGAGCTGCTATGCATAAGAGAATTCGGATAGACTTAAGCATGGCTACCGGCGAAAAGGTCTCCTCATAATCAATACCCTCTTTCTGAGTATACCCCTTCGCAACAAGCCTCGCTTTGAAGGTCTCAACCTTCCCATCTATTCCTCTCTTTCTTTTGTAGATCCACTTGCATCCAATGGTTTTTACACCATCGGGTGGTTCTGCTAGCTCCCATATCTGATTTGAATCCATAGATTCAATCTCAGTATTCATTGCACTTTGCCAAGATGTTGCATCTTTATCTTGCATTGCCTCGTCATATGTCCAGGGATCAGGTTCATGTTCGTCAGGGACTAAATCAGAAGATTCTCCCAAGAACATGAATCTATCAGGCTGTCTAACAACCCTCCCACTATGACGAGGTATCTCCTGTGTATCCTCTGTGACACGCGGTGCAGTGACTTATGGTATATCCTCTTGTACCGGTGGTACTGAAGAAGTGACTTCCCCTTTTAATTCCTCCAGAACAATTTTACTCTTGGGCTTGTGGCTCATCACATAGTCTTCCTCTAGAAATCTGGCGTTCGTGCTAACGATCACCCTCTGATCTCTAGGACTATAAAACAAACCACCCTTCGTTCCTCTAGGATAGCCAACGAACATGCGTACTTCTATACGAGGTTACAACTTACCAGCATCCGCCTTCAGTACATGTGTTGGACTCCCCCAAATCCGAATATGTCTTAGATTGGGCTTTCGCCCAGTCCATAATTCTGTGGGAGTAGAAGGCACTGATTTAGATGGAACCAAGTTCAGAATGTACACTGTCGTATCTAGAGCATATCCCCAAAACAAATCTGGCAACTCAGAATGACTCATCATCGATCTAACCATCTCCATAAGAGTCCTATTCCTTCGCTCTGCTACACTATTCTACTGGGGTGTGCCAGGTGCAAACAATTGGGATTGAATTCTAGTCTCTGATAAGTAATTCCTAAACCACCACGATCAGATCGTAGCGTCATCCATATCTTGAATAATCGTCTATGAAAAAGACAAAATATTCAAAACCACTTCTTGCCTGGATAGACATAGAACCATACAAATCAGAATGAACCAATTCCAACACATCTTTGGATCTATACCCCTTGGACTTAAAAGGCTTCTTGGTCATTTTACCCTCCAAGCAAGATTCGCAGGTTGGGAAATCTTCCACCACTAATGAACCCAGAGGTCAATCAGATATCAACCTTTGAATTTTGCTTAGGTTAATATGACCAAGTCTTAGATGCCAAAGATATGTTTGGTTCATCTTCGAAGGTTCTTTTCTCTTATTGGAATTAGAAGATGAGTTATTAACTTCTATTTGCATCGTGGGAGCTTTTGGTTCGAGTGTATACAAATTTTCTATCACTGTACCTGAACAGATATTCTCCCTATTCCTTTTTATAACAACTCTGTCATTAAAAGAAATAGAATATCCATCCATAAACAATTTAGAAACTTAAATTAAATTCTTTCTAAATAAAGGTACATAAAGGGAATTTTTCCGAACCAAAGTTTTATTTTTCTCAAAAGATAAATAAAACATCTCCCACTGCAATAGTCATCACCTTCATGGCATTTCCCAAGTAAACAGTAATCTCTCCCTCAATTCGTCGTTGGGTTTCCTGGAGCCCCTGCAAAGTATAGCAGACATGATCAGTGGCTCCCATATCTACACACCATGTGCCGGTAGATAACACCACTAACCATGTTTCAACGACTAGACCAAAGGATATACCTTTGTTATTCTTCAGATTGGGACAGTCCTTCTTCCAATGTCCATCTTGCTTGCAAGTGAAGTACTTGCCTTTCGGCTTCTTCACTCCTCCCTGAGATCCTCCCACTCACTTTGCTCCACCTTGTTTCTTCTTCTTCTTGCCTTTCGGCTTAAAAGTAGAAACCTTCTGAGCAACCATGGCCTGAGCCTGAGCAAGCCTTTCTATCGACTAGAGAATGATATCGACCTGGGTTTCCCCATCGATCTCAGCTCCAAGGACTTGCAACTCATTCGCAGGCTTAGGAGGACACTCTTCGAAGAGTACATATTTGTACTCCTCAACAGTTAAGACAATATCAAGATTCCTTTTTCCAATCAACATAATTATGTACAGTAAGTTTATTTTCCTTTAGTATCACAGCAAGTGGACTGAAAGTCATTTTTTAAAATCCTAAGAATCACATAGATCATTACTTTAGATTTCAAAAATTATTGATTCCTCAAACAATAAAATTTTAAAATCAACCAACACCTCAAAACACCAAGAATATCATATGTCACGATCGTGTGGACGTATACGAATTCTACATTTGTAAGAGGAGGTTTTACCCATTAATTTTACTATCTTATCAACCTAACTTTTTGACAAGTAAAATTAATAGTTGGTTTCTCTTTGGCCCTACAAATAAAAGCAGTGACTCTGATGGGGAGGATACTTATATTTGTATCTAAGTGTTCACCATTACTCGGTACCAAGGGAATTATCTCGGGTTATGTTCCTTTCGATGGGAAAGTACACACGCTCCTAAATAATTTCCTATAACCATATCCGACCCTATGATCCACAAACAAACTCATCCACTGGGGAGGAAGGCACTCAGAGCCGACGCACAAGTTTGCTTGCATCACATGTCAAATCGTAATGGAGGTCGTGGGAATTTATAAAAAAATATCCCTCTCCCACTTAGTAATTTAAAATTGAGGAATTTTCTAGCCTACGGCATGCATATCAAACAATAAGCAATAAATATGAAAAATAAAATTTTTCCAACTATTATGGCTTTTGTCTTCAATATGTCTCCCGTCGTATCGCCATCTCGTCTGCTCCTCCTACGCCTTGTACGAGCCATCCGGAGATCCGAGCTGAGACTAAAAACTATTTTAATTTACATCCATCGATCCTATACTCCACGAGGGAGTGTATATGAAATCTAGATCGAAAGTAAACTAAAATAAAAAGAGTGGCTAAACAATGTCATATCTAATTTACAAAAAATTAAATACTAGCCTCGTCAACCCCGAGGATTCAACAAAATAAACATTTACACACATACAATCACATACACACATATGGCCATAATAGTCGGATCTTATGCCTACAACCAAAGAGTTAACCTATGCCTATCCTACTATTATCCGGCACATATAATATATGAAAAGTGCATAAAAATAACCGAATCCTAAACACACAAAATTGGAAACCGTGGCTCTGATACCACTTGTTGGGTTTTTGTCCCGGAACTGAAGATCTTATCCCATTTGAAAGTTATTTCTTCCAGTCTGTGAGGGGAAACTTCGCTTCCCACGTCAACTCGGTCGCTTGTTCATGGCGATCCCATCGATGTCCCCGGATTAAAAAAATTTAATCCTAGACGAAAGGGAACACCCAAGCAACCTTGTCATCATCGTGCTATTCGTTTAGAGTGGTCACTTAAACAAACTTGTTGTTCAAGCGACCTACCTCTATTCTACGAGTAGCCGCGGAATAGACGATGTACAGATCGTCGGCTTTTGTGTTTATGTTCGGGATCCAAGTATTATTTAGCCACATACATAAAGTAAACATCCACATAAAACATGCATATAATTGAAAAGCAATTATAAACAAAATACAAAGGAAAACTAATCAAAATAAACAAGATTATACCTCTTGATCTTCTATTGTATGTCTTTCCTCCTTTTAGACGTCGTGTGGGCGACGATCTTCCAAAAGTCGAAGCCTCCTAGATCACCAATCTTCCTTTCCTTGTTCACTCCGAACAAAAGGAAGAATATAAAACAATACTCTTCTTCCTATCTAGAACCGGCCACCAAGTCAATAGACTCGATGTTGCCGCCGGCCAAGGAAGAGAACATGGAGTATGGGAACCGGCCAAAAGAGAAACAATGAGGGCATGGGCGCCGGCCAACACTTGGAGAAGAGAAAGAAAAGCAATCCTTCTCCTAGTTGCCGCCCAAACCCTAAACCTAGCTCTCCTAATTTCCGGCCAAGGATGAAGGGAAGAAGAATAGGTTGAGCTCCAGCCAAGGTAGAGGGAAGAAGAATAGGTGCTGGCCAAACCTTAGGAAGAAGAAGAAGAGACTTCCTCCACTTGTTGCCGCCCACCCCAATCCCAAAACCCTAACCCTAGCCGCCCACTCCTAATCCTAATCTAATTAGGATTGCTTGCTACCCAAGGGACAAACCCTAATCCCCTCAAGCCATCAAGCCTTGCCGCCCTCCTTAATGCTCTATTTATAGAGTTGGGCTCAAGCCTTGTTTTAATATCCACCATTGGTTCTAGGGATTTAATCTCAACCGTCGGATTTAGAGATTTAATCTCAACCGTCGGATCTAGAGATTTAATCTCTACCGTTGGATCTAGAGTTTTGTTTTCATCCATTGGATCTAAGCTTCATGAGGTGTTAATAGGCTACAATAGGGACCATGAGGAGGAGTTGGATCTTGGCCACCCAATGGATCAAGCCCACATAAAGTCCGATCCATTAATGATTATCCATTCCACTAGAGGATTATCATTGATCTACCTCGCCAACCCCCATAAGTTAATATGGGCTCCATATATTATTTGTACATTTTTCCCCGTGTTTAAGATCTCGAATGTCCGTCGATTAATTAATTTACTGACCATTAATTAATCAACATCTAACTCCATGAATAGTACCACTCAACCTTAACATCATGCCGGACCAAGTCCACCTGCAGGGTTTACATGATGAACCTTATGAGCTCCTCAACGGGACATCATCATACTAATATATAGGACACGGTTTCCTCCTATAATCAACGGCACACCATATAAATAATACCATTTCCCAACTTGCCGAGCTTATCGATTTAATCTATAAATCTCGCCCATTGGTAAATCAAAGAAATGAATACTAAGTATATGTGCCCGTTATTATATCGGGATTAAGAGCATGTACAATATAATATCTGCGGTCCGATTCGATTATGTAGTCAGCAATAAATCGAATAACCTCTAATTCGGTCCTGCTCAATACACACAAAGTGCACTAGTGTAATTCTATGGTCAAGACAAACCAATACCAAATCACACTACAACCATACTAATGGTTTGTCCAAAGTCATCTCGGTTGTGAGCCTCCCGTGTGACATCATACACTATGTTATCTACAATGTAATGTATTAGACAATATTGCATAACCATAAATATACAAACAATGATCATGTGATTCTTATTTCAAAAATAAAGATGTTAATACAAAAGATAGACTTTCTAGTATACATCCTAATATTCCTAACATCTCATATGTGTCTAGTGTATCAATACACACACATGTCAATTTAATATTTTTTGTGAGATGTGGATTTTATCTTTTTTTAATCTAAGAGTTTATGCATTTTATCTAGGCAACTTTATTTGATTCCCTTATCATGAGACTTCAAATCATACCATTGTCCTTAATTCAATTTTATTAATCTTAATGCATGAAATATGATCATAACATATAATGATTGCATAATTTAAGACATTTGGCAATAATTATGATGGCATAGCATAAATATAAACCTAAGTATAAGCATGACATATATTAACCTAAGTATTATCATGACAATATAAATAATAATTTGAGCATGTTGTTATGACATGACAAGGCAAACAAAGCATGAAAAATATAATATAAAGGTATAAAAATACCTAGATTTCAAGCCTAATTGTCATTTACTCGGATTAAACTATTTTTTCCATAATAAATCTATTTTCCTCAAGTGTGCCAAAAACCTGGACTCTAAACTATCTTGTGTCAATTTTGATTAATTTTTCAAACTTCTCAAATATATTGGCACGGCCTAAAATCTTTTAGAATATCTTTATAATTTCATTTTCAAAGTATTACAATACTTCAAAAATGTCATAACGTGTCACCTTTACCATGGTTAGGTTAACTACCTATCCATTCAAGGTTGGTACACCCTAAACCCATTCAGAGTGATGGAATCATGCTCCTAGGAATCCAAAATATATTTGAGCTTCTTGGGTTAACAAGGTACTCATTAGGGATAACTTCCCTAGCTACCCTTCTAGGCTTTGAAGCCTTGATCATTTGGGCCTTATCTAGGTTAACCTTAGGGGTAACTCCCCTTGTAACCTTGTTAGTGACTTTCTTAGGCCTTTTAGAAGCCTTAGTCACTTTGGTCTTCCTAAGGTTATCTCTGGGGATTGCCTCCCTTGTGACCTTGACCTTCCTAGAACTAGACTTAGTTCCATAGTCAAATGGAACATTGTGGTAGGTCAGTATTACCTTATTAGACATAGGCTTGTGACCCAAACCCTTCTTGTCCTTAGGCAATCCTTGTCTCCTAACACCTAAGTTTTGCCCATTAGACCCTTGAATCATGTTTTCCATTTTCTTAAGGGTCTTTTCCATTTTCTCAAACTTAGACCTTAAAACTAGATTTTCTAACTCTAATTTTCAAATTTTTTATTTTTAATTTACCTTTTGAGAATTCTTCTTCCTAGGCATATGCTTACCCTTCTTAGGGTTAATGCCTAGGTTCTTATTATCCTTAGGTGGGTTGACCTAGAATTGTCCTTAGACAAACTAACATGTTTAGCACCTAAACAATAATATTTGCTTCAAAATTGATCTTTAGGCTTACTACTAGCATGCTTTTTATCATGAACAATAGCAAGTGCATTAAAATTATTCCTAGCATCCTTTTTGGCCTTACATAAAGTAGGAGTATTATTAAATGTTACCTTAGGATTTGCCTTAGCTCCCCCTACATGTGAAGCTCCTCCTTTGCCCTTGGTTGAATGGCTCCCCCTAGGACATTGACTCCAGTAGTGCCCCTTTTGGTGACACCGGAAGCACACTATGTGCTCCTTGCTCGTACGATTGGGGCTCCAGTATTCTTGGTCTTCTCCTTCGTCTTTGGTGTCGGTTGAGTCTTCTGGACTCTTTTTGGGCATTTACTCTTATAATGCCTTATTTCTCTACACTCAAAGCATATTATATGATTTTTATTTTTATTTAGCATGCTTGAGTTACCTAGAGAAGAACTTTGAGCTTATTCTTCATGGACTCTGAAGGTAGAGGGTTCTTCTTGCTCCAGTGTTGAGTGTCTGTCCTCCCCCTTAATCCTAGAGGTGGAGACTTCCAAGACCTCCTCTTCCTCGGATGTTGAGAATCTCTCAATTTCTAATTCCTCACATTCTTGAGCCAATGATGATCTTTCCTCGACTTCCTCCTTATCTTATGCCAGTGAGGATTTTTCATAGAGCTCAACTAACTTGTCCCAAAGCTCCTTAGCATCGTAGAATTCTCCTAGGATATATAATAAATCCTTAGGAGTTGATTTAGATAACATTAACATTTCCTTTTTATTAACTTTGTATTTCCAATTTGTAGGAATGTTAATGACGCACTAGAAGGGGGTGAATAGTAGTTTTGCATCATTCAATGGAATTCATTCACGTTCGTCTACAAGATGTTAGTGTGCATAGCAGAATACAAATAGAAATAAACACAACACGAGACAAACACTCACATACAATGCACAAGCATATAATGTGGTTCGAAACCTTGGGTTCCTACTCCACGAGTCGAGCTCAAGTGAGCTCTAATGATGCACCCCACCACTAATAAACTTCTTCTCAGAACAATCCGGAGGTGAAGAAACCTCGTACAATATTTAAAACAATAAACAAGATAAATACAAGCAAATCTAATGAAATACAAGTTAAGAAAACTTTACAATAAAGATCACTTTTTCTTGTTTGTTTGGTTGCTTGGATTGCTCTTGAAGACCCTGAAATGCATCAGCACTTCGCCTCAAATTGCCTCAAGAATCGATGCCAAAATCCTCCCTTTAATTCTCCTTATAAAGCTATAACTCGGGCTGATTTTCACCTAGTAGTCGACTGCTCCTGTAGTCGTTGCCTCACAATAGCTTAATCCACACTGAAAAAACTCCAACGGATACCCTAGTAGTCGACTCCCAAACCCTAACAGTCGACTGTCGCTCCGGTAGTCGATTGCCCAGTTAACTATGAAACTTTTTGTACTCGTGTCCACAAATAGCAATCGACTACCTCCATGGCAATCGACTGCTCAAGGCTAGTCAACTGCCCAAAGTTGGCAGTCGACTGCCAAGGCCACACAACCGTAGTCAAGCTTCAGTCGACTACTGACCAGTCGACTGGTCATAATCTTAGTCGACTGCTCAGAGTTGACTAGGCTGCCAAGTGTCAAACACTTGGTCAGTAGACTGGTTCATAACCCTAGTCGACTGATAAATCTCAAACATGAGGTTTAACCCAAGTATGATCCTCTTATACTTGCTAGACCACTCTTATCCTTGACTTAAACCTTCTAACCACCTCCATCAACCACATGCCTATTGGATCCCTCCAAGTCATCCATGACTTGTTCATTTATACACTAACCTTCAGGCACTTCCATCGACTATTGCCATGCTAATCGGGACTATATTGCCAAGGTACATTTGGGCTTACACTACCAAGACACACGCTTAGACTTTACGCTGCCAAACATTGGACTTATGTCGCCAAGACTACAGCTTGGACTTTACGCTGCTAATATCACACTCTTGGACTTTCTAATTGCCAAGACCCTTGCTTGGAATTTCCAATTGCCAAATACCCATGACTTGGACTTTACCATTGCCAAGACCCATGCTTAGACTTTCCATATGCCAAGTACCCATAACTTGGACTTTACCATTGCCAAGACCTATGCTTGGACTTTCTATGTCAAGTACTTAAGACTTGGACTTTACTAAGACCTATGCTCAGACTTTTCATGCCAAATACACAAGACTTGGACTTTCCATGACATTTTGTCGAACATCAATGACAATCACATTGTCATACATTTTATCGAACATCAAAATACTACTCGAGTCAAACTCGAGTCTGGTCAATCATGACCTAGGCCAATTAAACCAATAGGGTCGATTACACCAACACAATTTTGCTCTTCGATCCACTTCTTCTTCGTGAGAACTTTTCCTTTCTTATCCTTGGGGGGATCAAATCCATGCATAATGCAAAGCCAATTGTCAAATTCGTTCATTAAAAAATATGTCATCCTACCTTTCCAGTAAGTGAATTGTAAAATACCGCAAGTAAAAGGGCTAAAAGGGTAATATTATTAGTGGATTAATTAAAATTTTTGAGGGATAGTTAGGAATTTAATTTAAACCTAACCTAACTCAAGAGTTTTATTGGTTTAATTGAATTTGGGCTTAATTGAATTAAGGGGTTAGATGCTTATAGGGTCTGAAACCCGACCCGTTTACCGTTCCTTTATTTCCCCGTCATCTTCATTACCTGTGTTGATTCTTCCCAAACATCTTCTCCCATTAGCGACTTTTCTCTTCCGAAATGTGCGACTCCTCTTCTCTTCTTCTCGTGATCTCTGTAGCAAGTGTTTGTTTGATCACCGAGATCTTGGCCTCGCTGGAGCACGGAGGAGAGCCGACTGCGGCTGGATGGTGACTTGGAGCAGGGGATCTCATCCTCCTGCTGCGCCCCGTTCATGTTCCGACGTTGGAGCTGCTGCCCTCTCGATGGAGCTTTACTAATCGTCGCCCCCTTTTTCACCCGATCTCTGTCGGCTGGTTCTCTTCTCTTCTCTGTGCATCGCCGAATGATCCCTTTTCTCCCTTCGATCGTAGGTGCCGTCGCACGCGATGGTTAGTGCCCACAACCCATGCCGATGCATCCTTCCCTTTCGATCGTGAGCTACTCTATCTTTGCTGAGCAAGGTGTTTGGGAGTTGTTTCGCAACCTCTACCAAAGCTAGGGCAGCAGGGGCCTTCCCGGCGAATAGGACCGAATTGGGGATTGTTGCTGTGGAGTTTTCTAGGGATGGTAAGCTTGATTTACTCTTCCTCTTATATGTAAATTCCTAGATTTTGGATGTGTGTCAAGGTTGTGTGATCTGAGGGTGAATTTCCCTTCGGTGTTGGACTGTTCGATGATTAGAGCAGAGCAGAGAAGTGGTTGTTCACACCGGTTTCTGCCAGAAATCAATTGTTACAGTGTTGTGAGACAGATTCCTTGATAAGATTATCCAAACTGTAGGTGGTGCTTATGATGTCTCGGTTCACAACTATGGATAAGTTGTTATGTTTGTTCCTTGCAGGTTATCACCAATCCTTAAAGTTGTGGGTGTGGATCTAAGATGTTTAGTGACCGAGTGTTTGAAGGGTGAGTTCAGCTAGCTTTATGCTACATGTTGGGTGATTGATTTTGGTAAACAGGGGTGATGTATGGAAGGAGTTATGGTGTTCTGTTGTGTTTGTGGTGAAGCTGAGGAAGATATGTTGAGTGTTAAGATTAGTTGAAGTTGTGCAAGTGTGGATAAGGTTGGTAAGTTCAGATATGGGTATTTATAAATGCATAATAAGTTGCTAATTGATCTAATGGTTGATAGGGATTAATGTGGAAGATTAATTAGGATAATTGGATAATTAGATCAATCTAGTTGATGGGGATACGAAGTCGATGTAGGATTCGATTCGATTATTCGTCGTATACTTGCACTTAATCATAATGTTTGATATGTGCAGGATGTGGATACGAGACAGGACCGCGACCGTGAAGATATTGTTATTACGAGCAATATAACAGGTGGGTAATTTCCTACCCTGGTCAGGTAGTTGTTGATGCATGCAGATTTAGATATATGATCATATTACCTAGACTCCACTCTTATTTATTCTTATGCTTGATTCTTTGTCTTTGGCATTATATGCTCTATTGTTGTTATCACATTTTCTTTCATCATGATTAGGAGTTACAGATGTGATGTAAGTAAACCTATAAATGCTTAGTTATGTGTAAATAGTGGAGTACAGATGATGACCTAATTTGTAAATTGGGTAAAAAGGATATTCGTGGGTAAGTAAGGTTCTAAACATAGGATTGATTCCAATACCCTTATGTTGCATATTTACTACCGATCATGTGTTGTGTAAATGGTTAGGTGAATTGTGAATAGTGTGTCACTACAGATCGGTGGTCCTAGCTTGTTATGATCAGTTGAGTACGACTCTCTGTAGAATAGAGAGTGTATTGATCAGATTGGTATGAGTCTCTACAGGATAGAGAGTGTTATGATCAGTTGAGTATGACTTTCTGTAGGATAGAGAGTGTGTTGATTAGATTGGTATGAATCTCTGTAGAATAGAGAGTCTGTGGTGGATGTCTGTATGTGTGACTATGCATTCATGTCATTTACATGCATGCTGGCGACATGGTCTCCCTTGTGGTTGAGAGGAGCGTCATTCATCCTGTCTCCCAGGTTACTCATGGAGGAGTAACTGGTGTGAGGGCAGAGCATTTGTCGTGTCGCACTCTACCACTATAGATGGTGGTAGTTGGAGTTGCGTGCAGTTGTCCTGGGTGCGTGGCACTCGACCACTCATGGGTAGTGTTAGTCAGAGTGGCCAGCAGCAGGGACCCCCGTTGTGTAGCTAGCTCTTTACGCTTATATGCTACTCGTTCATACTGCCCACTCGGTCACTCGAGAGTAGTGGTTGGTGTTGAGTTAGGACAGTTGTCATGTCGAGCCACCGAGGCCACATTAGGGCCGTGGTAGCTTTAGGGTGAGCCGACATGACCATGCATGCTGCATTATCGTGTCTTATGGCGTCTTGCATATTATCATATATATATATATATATATATATATATATATATATATATGCAGTCTATATGTATGCTTACTATGATATTGCATTTATTTGTACTATGCTTGCTGCATTTGTTTGTACATATTCATACATGCTATTGCATTTTCTATATGGTTGGGTGTCGGATATCTGTATACTTGTTGGTCGATCTATTTGATACCTTTGACCCGTATCATGATATAGTATGAGGTAGTATTACTCTTCATGTTGTATATTGTGAATAAATGCTCAGATTGGATATATGTAGTGTAGCAGACTTTCAGGTATGTCTGCACTTTACGTTGTTCATTTTGTTTAGGGAGTATATGCATGTATTTATATACTATATTGGTGTATACCTGATGTACCTGTAGGTTATATTGTTGAATTACATGTGATATTTGATATATACATGTTCTCTCATATTACCACTAAGTTATACTCACCACCATAAACCCTGAGTTTTTCTATCGCCGAGGTAACAGGTAGAAGTCTTCGTGACAGCTTGGAGCATCGCTGGCTGGCATCGTCTCATCTCAACTCCGAGGGTCTGAGCTTTTGTGTTTATCGTAGGTGTTTCATTGTGGATTTGGTTTTATATGATGATTTGTAGTGTTGGACACTACTGTTGTTGTACCATTCTTTTTGGTTTTGTTATGGCATTTTCTTAATTTGGTGTTAGTCATACTGGTATGCATGGTGTGTAGTTTGTATTATAGTTTTGTTAGTTCTGTTGTGCTTTGTTATATTGTTATGTTTACATTTGTATATGTTATTATTGTTGTGGTCGAAAGGCTTGTATAAACAGGATATGTTGTCACGTACAGGGTGTTAGTGCAATCGGCCCAGGTCACGATTGATCAGACTCGAGTTTGACTAGAGCGATGTTTTGATGTTCGACAAAACGTATGACAATGTGATTGTCATGGTAAAGTCCAAGTCATGGGTACTTAGTATGGAAAGTCTAAGTGGGACACTTGGCATTGGGAAAGTCCAAGTCTTGAGTACTTGGCATGTAAAGTCCAAGCATGGGTCTTGGCAAGGGAAAGTCCAACATGGGTTGGCAAAGGAAAGTCCAAGCATGGGTCGTTGCATGGGAAGTCCAACATGAGTTGAAAAAGGAGAGTCCAAGGAGAATATTGGCGGCATAAAGTCCAAGCGGGAGTCTTGGCAACATAAGTCCAATGGTTGGCAGCGTAAAGTTCAAGCGTGGTCTTGGCAGCATAAGCCCAATGTGCCTTGGCGGTGTAGACACCGTTAGCATGACAATAGCCGATGGAAGCACCTGAAGGCTAGAGTATGGATGAACAAGTCATGAATGACTTGGAGGGATCCGATAGGCGCGAGGCTAACAGAGGTGGCTAGAAGGCTTAGGTCTAGGCTACGGGTGGTCTAGCAAGTATGGGGGCACCATACTTGGGTTAAAACCTCATGTAGGACCATGGGTCTGATGGGAGTCAACTAGGGTTTGATCGCGCAAGTATCCCGGCCGATCATCGTGAGCTTGCGATCATCGGCTGGCGAGCCGATCGATCCGTGATCACCGATCCGATGCTTGGGATCTCGGGCACAGAAGGTTCTCCAGTCGAGTGATCAGCCCCACCACTCGACCGATTGAGCCATCAGTCGACTGATGGGTATGATCAATCGATTGATAGTATATCCGTTGGACTTATCCGACGTATTTCATGTCGTTGTGAGACACCAACTACAAGGGTAGTCGACTGATGGTCCCAATCAGTCGACTGATAGGTGAAATCCAGCCCAAGGAGCAGCTTTAAATGGAGCTCATGGAGGAGGGATTTGGCACCGATTCTTTGAGGAGTTTTGGAGCGAATTGCTAGTGTAATTCATGGTCTCCAAGTGCAACTCAACCAACCAAACAAGCAAGCTTCCAAAAGATCGATTGTAAAGTTTTCTTTGCATTTCTTTTGTTGTATTTACTTGTATTTGCTTGTTGTATTTCGTATTACTGTTGTAATCATTTGTACAAGATTTATCCACCTCCGTATTATTCTGAGAAGGAGTATTTGTGATTAGTGGTGCGTGTTTGCATTGTTAGGGCTTTTAGAGCCCAATTCGTGGAGTAGGAACCATTCGGTTCCGAACCACGTTATATCCTTGTGTTTTGATCGGGTTTGTGTGTTTGCATTGTATTATTTCTATTTTCGCTACGTACTAATATATTTGTAGCAAGCACGATCGAACGAATTCCATCAAGCAACGCCAACGCTATTCACCCCCCCCCTCTAGTGGGCACAACGTTCCTAACAATTGGTTTCAGAGCGGGTCTCTCTTCACCGGCTTCACATCCGAGGGAGCAAGCTAGAGGGAAGATGGATTTTCAAGAACAACAAGGTTGGGACATCAACACCCCAATTCCATACACCTTCTATGGACAAGAAGGGTTTAGGCAATGGAGGGCACGGATCGAAGAATTCATTATGATGAAGAACTTCGAAGATTGGTCCGCCTTGATGGATGGGTTTGATTTTCCAAGAAGGTCAAAAGGAGGATTCCTCAAGATGAAGAAATGGACCGAGGAACAACTCTAAGAGTTCAAGAGAAATCAAAAGGTAATAAAATTTTTGGTTGAATTAATACCTAACAATGTTGTGTCCAAGTTAGGTGAATACAAGGATGCAAAGGAATTTTGGAGTGAATTGGCCAAGCTCCATGAAGAACCATCCATGGCTCAAGTCGAGAGAGAGCCCGAAGAAGAAGAAAGTTCTTCCTCACAAGAAAGTGAGGAGTCAGAAGTTGAAGAGAAGTCAACTTCCGAATCGGTGGAAGAGGAGGTGGAAGAAGTAGAAGAAGCCTCCACCTCTAGGATTGAGGGGGAGGAAAGAATTTCCACTCCGGAGCATGGTCAAGAGGAAGCATCCACTTCTGGTCGAGAAGATGAACAAGCTCAAGAAGCTTCCAACGCGGACCTAGGTAACTCGAGCATGTCAACTAATAGTAAAATCCATATAATATGTTTTGAGTGTAGGGAATCCGGGCACTATAAGAGTAAGTGCCCAAAAAGAGTAAAGAAAGTTGTTCTGGCACCAAAAGTCAACGAAAAAGTCAAGGATGTCGGTGTCCCCACCAAGAAGAGCAAGGAGCACGTGGTGTGCTTCAAATGCCGACAACCGGGACACTATAGGAGCCAATGCTCTAGGAGAAAGGAAGGAGCATCACATGTAGGGGGAGCCTCTAAGGCAAACCCTAAGGTACATTTTAGTAATGCACCTTCTAAATTTTATGGTAAAAAACATGCTAGAAATAATGTTAGCAATCTTACTATTACTCATGAAAATCATGTTAGTAAAAATAGATTTTATTGTCTAGGTGCAAAAAGTGTCCATTTTAACAATAAGGAGAAATTTGAGACTAATGTCCCTAGAAAAACCTTACCTAGGGAATCTATTAGGAAAATTGAAGACCACCTAGGTTTTAATCCTAAATAGACTAGACACATGCCTAGGAAGAACAATTCCCAAAAGACATATGAAAAATCTATTTTGGGAAGATTAGAGCTAGAAAATCAAGCCTTGAGATCAAGGCTTGAGAAAATAGAAAAGACCCTTAGGAATATACAAAATCAATTTAGGGGGTCAAATGGTCAAAGTCAAGGGCCTAGGAGACAAGACTCATCCAAAGGCAAGAAAGGTTTGGGTCACAAACCTAAGCCTAAGGAGACTTACCATAATATTCCATTTGATTATGGAACTCAAACTAGGTCTAGGAAGACCAAGGTTAATAGGTAGGCAATCCCTAAGGTTAACCAAGGCAAGTGTCTAGTGGCCAAGGTTTCTATGAAACCTAGGAAGACCACTAAGAAGGTTACAAGGGAGGCAATCCCTAAGGTTAACCATGATAAGGCCCAAATAACCAAGGCTCCTAAGCCTAAGAGGGTCATTAGGAAGGTATCTAGGGAAGTTATCCCTAAGGAATACCTAGTTAACCCAAGGAGCTCAAACAAGTATTAGGTTCCAAAGAGCGTGATTCCATCACGCTAAGTGGGTTGGGGGTGTTAATTTGAATTGATGGGTAGTTAACTTAATCATGGTAAAGTTAACACTTTATAGCATTTTCAAGGTTATGTGATACCTTAGAAATAAGCTTGAATTTTAATCCTAAAAGATTTTAGGATGTGCCAATAAATTTTGAGAATTGTGAAAAATTGATTAAACTTGGCACATTTAGACTTAGAGGTATTGGTGTGCAATTTGGGATTTTGGCACACTTTGGGAATTAGTGTATAAAAAAAAATGGCTTAATGCTTAGAAATTACATTTAAGATTAATACTCAAGTACTATACATCTTGATATCACATACTTACCATGTTTCATGTGTTTTACCATATGTTTGCATGGAAGGAATGTTTATGGTGTCTTGCATCTCACAAAATATATCATTCACCTTGAGTGTGTATTTCAACACTTAGAAAGGGTGAGATGCTAGGATTTGAAACTATTGGATGTTAATGCTTGTGAAAATGGAATCAAATACCAAAATACATTAACAAATACATAAACATAGGCATAACACTAATATACTCGATATACATGCATAACCATGTTAAAATGAAACAAATTAAGTGAAGAAATCAAAATTCACTTAATTTCAGAACTAGAAATCAAATATCAGTCGACTGATAACACTGTAGCACAATACCGCAAGCCCAGCAGTCGAGTGTTGCTTCTAGGACTCAACTGATTGTCCATCAGTCGACTGTATGTCAACATCAATCGACTGTTGTTACTTTTCATCGGTGTAGAAGAGCCAACAGTTGAGTGGCTCGTCTAGCAATCGAGTGTTGGCCACATCAGTTGACTAACGACCAATATCGATCGATAGAGGCGTAGCTCTCGCAGAACATTCGATTGAGTCTTGAGCGAGGCGATCGACTCACGTGAATCGGTCATTGAACCGCTAGCAGTCGATTGATGTGTCACATCAGTCGACTAGATTTGCAATTTTATAATGCCAAACCACTAGGGTTCGGCTTCTTCATGCTCTCCTCTCGTGCAATTTCTTCTCTGATCATTCCAAAACCCTCCGACCAACCTCCTCGCGTCCACGCCGGCGACCAAAAGCCTTAGGTTTGGAACCTATCCCTGTCTTTTGTGTTTTTTTGGTCTTTCTATCACGAAAATAGTGTCTCATAGCCTTTATTTCCTCCTCCGGCATTAGAGTTTCTACGAGAATTTATTTCCGACATTCCTTCGGCATCCTCTCCAACAAGTAGACTACTCAGTCATCCCTTACAACCCTCAACTCAACAATGGCACCAAAGTATACCTCTAAACCCTAAAATCCATCCTTTTATATATACCACATTTTGATCTAATCGTGTTATTTGTGTCATCACATTGCATTGCATTGCATTCATCATAATCATATAGAAGACAACGCAGAAATGAGCCAAATGAGGGTATATCGCGTTCGTACCAACCGATGCCGATTAGGTACATAGATGAGCGGTTTTTTAGATTCTATTGCGAAGACGTCATACAGATCTTATTGCATTACCAGTTAATGAAGATCTCCCTTTGCAACCATGCCATTAACGATGACCTACTCAAAGAATTTTACCAAAATTTGAGGAAAGTCGATGATAGCCCTACCTACACCACTCGCATTCCAAAACGCGACCTGGAGTTTACTCCTGCGATCTTGCAGGAGTTCCTGGAGCGTAGGGCATCGGATGACACTTTCATCTTTTATCCTACTCTTGATGCACCTTTTCCGGCTCCATTTGACCATATCTCTTTAGACTCCATGCATGAGCATTTCTTCCGTCATCCTCGTCCACCAACTCAAAACTTATTTCCTATCAATGAATTATCTGCACCTGACAATGTTCTTTACAAAGTCATTGTTGGGTGCTTCCTTCCGATCGTGACTTGGGGTCAGGCCAAGATTCGGCCTCCCCATCTCTTTCTTATGTATTCCATGCGTCATTGATTGGATGTGAACATTGCATTGAATATTTTTCATTGCATTGTCTGTTTCATATCCCCTGTATAAGGAAAAGTTCATATGCCCTTTGGACACATTATCACTGCATGGTTAGAATTCATTGGCATTAACATATCTAGGGGATCATTGAGGGCGCTATCAGAGGTATATGATTGCATCATGTGCGAAACTTCACACTGGCTGGGATGCAGACTGGCATTGTATAGATGGAGTTGGTGCCTCGGCCTCAGCCCGTGGGGCAAGAGGAGTCGCCCATAGAGCCTACGGCACAGCATCAGAGGCCCGCTGCTGAGGACGATGACCCTTAGACGGTAGATGCACCAATAGCAGGTCTCTCAGAGCGTGTTGCACATCTAGAGGTCAGCTTTGAGGACTACCAGCAGACTGTTGACTCACGACTGGCGGAGATCAGATCGGAGCAGTCCTCCATGGGTTAGCAGCTCAGCCGATGGAGCAACGCCAGATTGATATGTATGAGATGATGCGGACCTGGACGTTGGGTCAACAACCTCCACCACCTCCAAGAGATGGCTCCATGGACGATAACTAGGCGAGGATTAGGGATCTTGTTTTTCTTGTTTCGTAGTGATGTCGAGAGTTGTTCTTGAACATATATTTTGATTGTAGAACAAAATTTCTTGTTGAATGAAATCCTTTGTTTATGAAAAATCATGTGTCTTTGTCTGATTGTGTGGGTGTTAATGTGTTTATATATTCTATTTTTCCATGTCATGACATCACATTTTATCTTATTGTATGACATGTCATGATATTGTTTAGGATTATTTTCTATGTCATGTTTATTTTTAGAGCCTATTCATATGCCATGACATCATGATCATTGGTCATGCTTATTTATGATTATCATTTATGCTATGATCATTCATGCATTAATTAAAATTGAGTTAAGGACTATGACATGATTTGAAGTTCCATTTATAAGAGAGTCAAATAGAGTTGCCTAGAAAATGAATGATGCCATAATAACCCTAATTCCACATCTCACAGTTACATTGACTTGTGTGTGCTCAATACATCTTAGATACATGTGAGATGTTAGAAAAATAAGTTAAGTTCAAGGTGCATAGATAGTGCATCTAGATGAACTTAAACTTATCTCAATCATCAATATGAATCATGAGAAAAGCTAATGTACAAGTCATGTACATCTAGCCAATAATCCATGGTTCAAAATAGGTTTTCAAAATCATTTTAAAATCCTTTTAGAAAACCTTGGTGAAGTCTATCTTTTGATAGCAATCACCATTTAAGAAGTTGATACAAATTAGATCAAAAACATTAAAGTTTTAATGGTTTTTAAACTTTGTATCAATCTCCTATTTTAATGGGTATTTTATTTTCAAACTATTTTTCACCCATTATATTCCATGTAAGTAATGTGCGTATGAAATTTCAAAATTTTTCAAAATACGTATATTTACTTATGCATTTTCAAACTTTATTTTTGAAAACTTGATTTCTGTAAATCAGGGATCAGTTGACTGTTATAGATTATCAGTCGACTGATGATGATTTCAGTCGATTGTTCTTTGAAAGAGTCGACTGATAGGTTGATTTTGGGAAAACAAGATATGTTTAGCCAAATTTCAGCTATGTTAGGGTTACCTAACCACTCCTAACCCTAGGATATACTTTGGAAAACATTATAAATGGTGAAAATCCATTGGATATGGATTAGGAGAGTTGTTTGGATGATGTATCAAATTTAAGGTATGGGAAAGTTCAATGTTGAACTATAGACCTTATTTTTGATGGTTTAGAGTTCCTATTGGCTTAGGGACTTCCCAAGGACATTGTTGGTGCAATGGTCAAGGGGGAGCAAGCCTTTAGGGAGAGGTATCCATCATGGAATGATGGATGCTATTTTTCTTCATGAGAGAAAAAAAAAGGATTTGAGATACCTAATTTGGAAATTAGGAGAGTTTGTAGGATTGCCTCTCTTGAGTGATATGAGATTTATCACTAGGAAGATTGTAGACATCCTAGATATTTTTGGACCAAGGGGGAGATTGTAAGATCTCATTGGGATATGAGACATTGACCTCCTTGGAGAGAACCTTTTTGATGTTAGTTAAAAAGGGGGAGAATT
Organism: Wurfbainia villosa; assembly: GCA_025175895.1. Taxonomy (NCBI): domain Eukaryota; kingdom Viridiplantae; phylum Streptophyta; class Magnoliopsida; order Zingiberales; family Zingiberaceae; genus Wurfbainia; species Wurfbainia villosa. The sequence goes on along the minus strand of CM046004.1, from coordinate 16,681,528 downwards.
TATGGGAAAAGTTATGGGATTACCAATTTGGGATAATTGGTAAGGATATTTGAGTTAGTGCTCTAACTCAAAGGTATGTGATTTTGTCAAACATCAAAAAGGGGGAGATTGTTGGTGCAATCGGCCTAGATCACGATTGACCAGACTCGAGTTTGACTAGAGAAATGTTTTGATGTTCGACAAAATGTATGATAATGTGATTGTCATGGTAAAGTCCAAGTCATGGGTACTTGGCATGGAAAGTCCAAGTGAGACACTTGACATTGGGAAAGTCCAAGTCTTAAGTACTTGGCATGTAAAGTCCAAGCATGGGTCTTGGCAAGGGAAAGTCCAATATTGGTTGGCAAAGGAAAGTCTAAGCATGGGTCTTGGCATGGGAAGTCCAACATGGGTTGGCAAAGAAAAGTCCAAGCTTCAGTCTTGGCATTTGGAAAGTCCAAGGGGAATATTGGCGACATAAAGTTCAAGCGGGAGTCTTGGCAGCATAAGTTCAATAGTTAGTGGCGTAAAGTCCAAGCGTGGTCTTGACAGCGAAAGTCCAATGTACCTTGGCAATGTAGACACTTTTAGTATGACAATAGCCAATGGATGAACAAGTCATGGATGACTTGGAGGGATCTGATAGGCGCGAGGCTGACAAAGGTGGCTAGAAGGCTTAGGTCTAGGCTATGGGTGGTCTAGCAAGTATGGGGGCACCATACTTGAGTTAAAACCTCATGTTTAAGGTGTATCAGTCGACTGAGACCATGGGTCAGTCGATTGGTGGGAGTCAACTAGGGTTTGACTGTGGGAAGTGTTCTCGCGATCATTGCTACTGAGCGATCGATTGATTTGGTGATCGATCGTGATGCTCGGATCTCGAGCACGAAGGTTCTCTCAGAGTGATCGGCCGACCACTCGACTTATTGATCCATCGATCGGTGATGGATATGATCGATCGACCGATGGAATATCCGTTCTTATCCATAGGGCCAGACTGATCGATAGTCCCGATCAGTCGATTGATAGGCAAAATCCAGCCCAATGAGCAACTTTAAATGGAGCTCGTGGAGGAGGGATTGGGCACTTGTTCTTTGAGTAGTTTTGGGGCAAATTTCTGGTGTAATTCAAGGTCTCCAAGTGCAACTCAACCAACTAAACAAGCAAACTTTCAAAAGATCGATTGTAAAGTTTTCTTTGTATTTCTTTTGTTGTATTTGCTTATTGTATTTCGTATTACTATTGTAATCATTTGTACGAGATTTCTCCACCTCCGAATTGTTCCGAGAAGGAGTATTTGTGATTAGTGGTGTGTGTTTGCATTGCTAGGGCTTTTAGAGCCCAATCCGTGGAGTTGGAACAATTCAGTTCCGAATCACATTATATCCTTGTGTTTTGATCATGTGGTGCATGTAGCAAGCACGGGTGTAACGTTCCTAACACAGGGGAGGTGTCGTCCGTTTTCTTTTCGGCTCGGCATACTCTCAGGGCGTGATAGAATTCTTTGTCGTCGATGACAGGTAGAACGGTGATGTCGTAGCCCAATCCATCATTAGGTAGCTCCAGCTTCCTCTAGCATTTTTCTCCCTCGATTGTTAATCTGGTGAAGAGCGCCCCACTGATACCACTTGTTAAGTTGGTAATCAGGGTGATTTGTTCTTCTGAGCGCACCAGACTCTAATACCACTTGTTAGGGATCGGACGTCGTGCTAGAGGGGGGTGAATAGCATTTTTCACTTTCAATGGATCGCGTGCTTATCTACAATAAGTCAGTGTGAAGCAGAATATAGAAATAAAATGCACAATAGAGACAAAAACACATAAGCACACAAACACAAGGGATTTAATGTGGTTTGGAACTAAGGTTCCTATTCTATTAGGCGAGCTCTATTTGAGCTCTAGTTATGCACACAACCATTATCAAACTTCTCCTTCTTGGTATGACACCGGAGGTGGAGAAGCCTCTTACAAGGTGTTTAGAACAATAAACAATAAACTACAATCAAGTACAAGAAGCAAATATAACAATAAGTAAAGAAAACTTTACAAGAGGGACTTTAGATTGTTTGCTTGTTGATTGCTTTAAATTGATCTTGAAGGTCTGGAATGCAACAACACTTCCCCTTCAAAATCGACCCAAAAATTACTTGCAAAATTCTCCCTAAGCTGCTCCTTTTATAACCTACATTGGGCTAATTTCATGTCTAACAGTTGACTACCAAAAGGCACTAGTTGACTACCCATAGTGTCATTGTCTCACAACGAACTTAATCCACATTGGATTATTCCAACAAATACCCTAGCAGTTGATTTCTCTTACCAACAGTCAACTGCCAAGCTAGTAGTCAACTACGCAGCAATCTATTCCTTGGTCACTTAAGACCAATCAACTGTCCATCGATGGCAGTCAACTATTCAAGACCAGTTGACTGCTAAACCCTAGCAATTGACTGTCATAGCCACAGTCGAGCAGTTGAGCCTTAATCGACTACACGACCAGTTGACTAGTTATAATCCCAATCGACTGCTCTGAGTTGACTAAGCTCTCAAGTGTTGAACACTCGATCAGTCGACTGACTCAAAGTCCCAGTCGACTGATAAATCTTAACCATAAGATTTAATCCAATTATGATTCCCTCATACTTAATACTTCCCCTTAGCCTAGACCTAATGTTGGATCGAGAAGCGTCACTAGAGGGGGTGAATAGCGAGCGTAAAACTTTCTTTCATTTGTTTGATAAGAGCAAGCACAACGGAAAAATAAATAACACAATTTATTTTTACTTGGTTCATAGCCCACTAGCTGCTAATCCAAGGCCCTGCGATCCTTAACCGCGTACGAAATGACAATCCACTATAAAGTCTCCTCCTCATTGGAGATAGGAGACAACGATCACAAAACCGAAAGTACGAGGATGAGGCAACAAGACTACCTCACCTTATTATGATTAAAACCACGATTGAATACAGTAAATAAAAATAATACTTGCTGCCGATGAATAGATTCTGAACTTGGCGTTGCGTCGGCATTACGGCGTTGGAGCTTTGGCTTTGCGGGAGCACTTTGAGAGCAAGATGATTGATTTTTGGGTTGGAGTCCTCCCCTCCTTTTATAGACTTTTGCATTAGAATAAGTCCTGATAGAAATCCTCCTTTTAGCCGTGTCAAACATTATCCATTTTGACCTAGCATAAAAGGCTAATTCATCGCCATCAGTCGACTGATGCCTTCCATAAGTCGACTGATGTGCATCAGTCGACTACCCAACAACCAACAGTCGACTTTCATCCTGGCCACTTCCCTGCAGTAAGAGGTTAGCATGGAAAATAGTAAATATGACGGTTCCTTACCGTCCGATCTCGACCTAGATCTTCCACTAGAAGTCTTAATCGGATCGCCACCTATGATTGTCCTCGTACAGAGGACATGACCTTACCATCTCTCTTCGTACTCGTTCTTACCTCTGGTCCTTTATGACCTATCACTTTGCTTTCAGTCTTCCACCTAGGTTCTTCGACTCCCACGAAGTTCCCTCGGTGTCACCCGACCACCACGATTTTCTGACTCGGGATTCTTCGGGTGTCGCTGACCTTCAGCTTAGCTTAACTATTTCTTGTACACTTAATTTAGCTCATGAGATAACAATATGACCTTAACTTTGGATCTTTGTCATAATCAAAACTTAAGTTCGATTATCTAGTGCCTCTGCACCAACACCTAAGTCATTAGTCTCACACCTCTTGGATCCCTCGAGTCCGTGATTTTTCATCCTTCGTGTTAGCCTTCAAGTGCTTCCATCAGCTATGTCATGCTAATAGGATCCTTTGCCAAGGTTCATTTGGAATTATGCTATCAAGACCACATGCTTGGACTTTACGCTGCCAAAACCTCACCCTTGGACTTTCTCACTGCCAAGCCACAATGCTTGGACTTTCTTGTCAAGATCCATTTTGACTTACGCCGCCAAGATTATATGCTTGGACTTTGCGCTGCCAAAACTACATCCTTGAACTTTCCCATTATTAAAATCATGTTTGGACTTTCCATGCCAAGGCCATGCTTGGACTTTCCCTTGCCAAGACCATTCTTGGACTTTCCTTGCCAACTCTACATTGGACTTTCCAATTGCCAAAGTTCACTTAGACTTTATATTGCCAAGACTACACACTTTGACTTATGCTACCAAGACTTTACCTTTGGACTTCCCTTGCAAAATATCCATATTTAGACTTTCCTTGCCAAGTATTCAAACTTGGACTTCTGAGGTTGATTGCTCCAATAATCTCCCCCAAATAATTGTTGGTGCAATCAGCCCGGGTTGACTCAAGTTTGACTCGAGCAGTATTTTGATGATAGACAAAACTTATGACATGGGATTGTCATAGGAAAGTCCAACATGGAGTTGGCATGGAAAATCCAAGCATGGGGCTTGGTGTGGAAAAGTCCAAAGCATTGCGAAGTTGTGCGCTTGGTGCTTGGTGAGAAATGCATTGTGAAGTCATGCGCTTGGTGCATTTGGGAAGTCTTGAGGACTTGGCAAGTTCACTAGGCTCGGGGTCCTTGAGTCGGTGAAGGATGGCATTGCGAAGCAATGCGCTTGGTGCATCTGAGAGACCACCAGATGGGGAGCGAATGGAGTGAGGCCCAAGGGAAGCATACTTCAAGGGTAAGAGACGCGAAGGATGGCGTTGCGAAGTCGTGCGCTTGGCGCATCCGAGGGACGTAAGCTGTGAGAAGAGAGCTTCGATGGGGAACTCCATGAGGGATGAGGTGGACTTGGCTAAGTGGCTAAGACTAAGTGTCGGATGCTCAAACTTAGTGTTTGAGGGTTTACCCGATGGTCGGATGCTCAAACAACTTGGTGTTTGAGGTTTTACTCGATATCAGTCGACTGGCATAGGTGTCAGTCGACTACTCCAAGTCGACTAGAGTTTGACTGATGTTCAACTGACCAAGTTCTGGCCTAACAGTCGACTACCGAGGGAGGGCAGTCAACTGTCAATGCCATCAGTCGACTGATCGGGGCGATTTTGGGCACAGAATGGTTTCCAGTCGAGTGGTCGTATCGCGCACTCGACTAATGGTGTTACCAGTCGACTAATGGATATCATCAGTCGACTGATGATGGATCCGTTGGAGTTTTGCCAACGTGGATCAAGTCATTGTGAGACAACGGCTACAGGACCAGTTGATTAGTGGTCACGATCAGTCGATTGATGGGCACGAAATCAGCTTGATACAGGTTATAAATGGAGCTCAAGATGGATGATTTCGCCAAGACTTTTATGAAGCTTTTGGAGGGGAATTGCTGATGTATTCCAGACCTTCAAGAGCCATCTAAAGCAAGCAACAAGCAAAAGTTTTAAAGCAAGCGTTTGTAAAGTGTTCTTTACATGTATTTCGTATTTGTCTTTATATTGCTTGTATTTTATATTACTTAGTATAATTGCTTGTGAGAGGTTTCTCCACCTCCGACGTGTTGCCGAGAAGAAGTGTTGTTAGTGTCATGCGCATAACATGAGCTCATTGAGCTCACCCCATGGAGTAGGAACCATTTGGTTCCGAACAACGTATATCTTATGTATCGCATGTGATTTTATTGTTGTTATTATTTCTATTATTTCCGCTGCGTATATTAACGATAATTGTAGACAAGCGACATGTAAGAACGATCGTATTCCACCGTACGACGATTGAGGGCTATTCACCCCCCCTCTAGCCGGCCACCAACGTTCCAACAAGTGGTATCAGAGCCAAGTCACTTGTAGAGGACTAACCGCCAACACAAGCACTATAATATGGCCAACTACAACCTCCAACCACCAAAATTTGAAGGAGATTTTCAATGGTGGAGAAGAAAAATGGAGGTATATCTAGAAATCGATTTTGATATTATGTTAATTCTAGAAAACGGTTTCAAAATGCCTAGGGATGAAGAAAATAGGCAAATTAAGAAGTCAAGGTGGACCCAAGACCAAATGAAGTATTTCAAGACAAATCTCAAGGTAATCACATTACTTAGTGATTTGATTCCTAACGACATTTGGTCTAGGCAAGGTGAATATAGGGATGCTAAGGACCTATGGGACAAGGTGATAAGATTTCATTAAGAGCCCACATTGGTCCATGAAGAGGAAGAATGCCCATCAACATCCGGATCCGAGGATGTTGAAGAATTACCCACTACTTTTGAAGATGTTGATGATTTGGTGGAGACCTCCACCTCTAGCATTGAGGGGGAGGAGAGGCCTTCTATCCCGGAACAAGTTCAAGAAGAAGCTTCAACATCCAGGAGAAGCGAAAATTCACTAGGTAACTCAAGTGTTGTTATATAAATAAAAATCATATAACATGCTTTGAGTGTAGGGAACAAGAGCACTATAAAAGTAAGTGTCCTAAGAAGGTGAAGAAGGTTCAACCGGCACCAAAAGTCAATAATGCTGGAGTCCCCACAATTAGAAGCAAGGAGCACATTGTGTGCTTCAAATGCAACCAAAGGGGGCATTATAGAAGCCAATGCCCTAGGGGGAGGAAGAAGGGGCAAGAATGTGTATCTCATGTAGGGGGAGCTTCCAAAGCTAACCCTAAGGTAAATTTAATTAATGCACCTTCAATTTCTAGGTTAACAAGCATACTAGGAATTATTTTAGTTCTCCTGCAATTATTAATGAAAAGCATGTTAGTAGAAATAATAAGGTTTATTGTTTAGGTGTTAAGCATGTAAATTTATCTAAGGATAAACCTAGGACCAATAACACTAGAACTATTTTACCTAGGGAATCAATTAGGAGAATAGAAGAAAATTTGGGTATTAATCCCAAAAAGTCTAGGCACATGCCTAAGAAAAAGAGGCCTTCCCAAAAATCTAATGATAAATCAAAATTGGGAAAATTAGAATTAGAAAACCAAGTCTTGAGATCAAGACTTGAGAGAATGGAAAAGACCCTTAAGATTATAGAAAATTATATTTAAGGGTCAAATGCCCAAAAGTCAAGACCTAGGGTTCAAGAACAGTCTAAGGGCAAGAAAGGTTTGGGTCACAAACCTATGTCCTATCATAATGTCCCATTTAATTATGAAACAATTTCTAGGTCTAAGAAAACCAAGGCTAATAAGGAAGTTATCCCTAAGACTAGCCATGGTGTGTGCTTAGTGGCTAAACACTTAAGAAAGATCAAGAAAGCCACTAAGAAGAGCATTGGGGGAGTCACCTCTAGAGTTGACCTAGGAAAGATCCATTTGACTAAGGCTTCAAAGCCAAAAAGGGTCATTAGGAAGGTATCTAGGGAAGTTATCCCTAGTGAATACCTTGTTGGCCCAAGGAACTCCAATAGGCATTGGGTTCCTAGGAGCATGATCGATTCACACTAGATGGGTTAAGGTGTGTCAACCCTAAGTGGATGGGTAGTTAACCTAGCCATGGTGAGTCGACACATTAGGATGTGTCAATGTGCTTGAGAAGTTAAAAAATGATTAAATTGGCACAATTAGGTCTTAGAGATATGGGTGTGTCATTTTGGGTTTATAGCACACTTGGGAGATAATTGTATTATGGCAAAATGGAGTTAATTCCTAGGAATGGCAATTTGGATTTAATACTTAGGTATCTCATACCTTAGTATCTTATAATTGTCATGCTTTGTTTGTCTTGCCATGTCATGACATCATTTTCATTTTTATCTCTAAAAATGTCATGATCATGTTTAGAATTATTTTTATATGTCATGTATGCTAAAATTTCATTCACATGCCATGACATCATGATTTTAGCACATGCTTAGTTATATCATATATATGTCATAATCATATCATGCATAAAATAAAATTGATTTAAGGACCATTGGCATGACTTGAAGTCTCATGCATAAAGGAATCAAGTAGAGTTGCTTTAGAATATGCATGAGACCATTAAAGAACAAAAACTCACATCTCACTAGAATATTTGCCTTGAATGTGTTTTGCACATTTAGATACAAGTGAGATGTTTAAGAAAAAGGAATTAAAGGCTTCAAAAACATTTTGAAAACTTTTTGAAAAATCTTGGTGAAGTCTATCTTTTGATAGCTATCACTATTGAATGGGATGATACAAAGAGGGCTCATTATTGAAGCTTTTCTAAACTTTTGAACTTTGTGTCAATCTCACTATTTTGTGGGTAAAATAATTTTCCAATATTTTTCACCCATGATGATTGTAATAAGTAATATACATACAAAATTTCAAGATTTTTCAACTTATGTATATTTACTTATGAATTTCAGAAATTCATTTCTGAAAATCTGAAAATTGCAAATGTAGTTATCAGTCGACTGCCAGGGAGGCCAGTCGACTAATGTGGGAAGGAGTCGACTGATATCTGATTCAGTCAACTGATACTGCTGATTCCGAGTAAACCATGGTGGTTAGGCCCATGTTCAGCTATGTTTTGGTCTCCTAACCACTCCTAACCCTATAACATGCTTGGGAGAGCATTAGAAAGGGTGGAAACCCATTGGATATGGATTAGGAGAAATGTTTAGGGAGAGTATCAATTTTAAGGTGAATGAGAGTTCATTGTTGAACTTTGCCTTAATTTTGGTTATTTAATGTTCCTATTGGCTTAGGGACTCTCCAAGGACATTGTTGGTGCAATGGTCAAGGGGAAGCAAGCCTCTAGGGGGAGGTATCCATCATGGGAAGATGGATGTGTATTTTTTCTCATAGGAGAAAAATTGGGTTGCCTCTCTTTAAGTGATATAGGACTTATCACTAGAAAGATTGTAGGCGTGTGTTCCTTCAAGGGAGAGATTGTAAGATCTCATTGGGATATGAGACATTCATACCCTTGGGGAGGACCTTTTTTATGTATGTCAAAAAGGGGGAGAAGTTACCAAGTTACCAATTGGGAATTCTCATTGGGATGTGAGAATTGTCAATTAGGGATAATTGGTAGACTTGAGGGATAGTTTTGTCAATCATCAAAAAGGGGGAGATTGTTAGTGCAATCGGTCCGGGTTGACTCGAGTTTGACTCGAGCAGTATTTTGATGATAGACAAAACTTATGATATGGGATTGTCATAGGAAAGTCCAACATGGAGTTGGCATGGAAAATCCAAGCATGAGGCTTGGTGTGGAAAAGCCCAAAGCATTGCGAAGCCGTGCACTTGGTGCTTGGTGAGAAATGCATTACGAAGCCGTGCGCTTGGTGCATTTGGGAAGTCTTGAGGACTTGGCAAGTTCACTAGTCTCGAGGTCCTTGAGTCGGTGAAGGATAGCATTGCGAAGCCATGAGCTTGGTGCATCCGAGAGACCGCCGAACGGGGAGCGAATGAAGTGAGGCCCAAGGGAAGCATACTTCGAGGGCAAGAGATGCGAAGGATGGCATTGCGAAGTCGTGCGCTTGGCGCATCCGAGGGACGTAGGCCGTGGGAAGAGAGCTTCGATGGGGAACTCCATGAGGGATGAGGTGGACTTGGCAAGTGGCTAAGACTGAGTGTCGGATGCTTAAACTTGGTGTTTGAGGGTTTACCCGACGGTCGGATGCTCAAACAATTTGGTGTTTGAGGTTTTACCCAACATCGATCCGATCGACATAGGTGCGATCGCTCCAAGTCAACTAGGGTTCGGGTGTTGTCGACCAAGTTCACCAATACCATCAAGCATCGAGGAGGCAATCATGACGCCATCGATCGGATGATGGGAGCAGTCGATTGATCGGGGCAATTTTGAGTACAGAATGATTTCCAGTCGAGTGATCGTGTTGCGCACTCGACTGATGGTGTTACCAGTCAACTGATGGGTATCATCAGTCGACTAATGATGGATTCGTTGGAGTTTTGCCAATGTAGATCGAGTCGTTGTGAGACAACGGCTACAGGACTAGTCGATTGATGGTCACGATCAGTCAACTAATGGGCGCAAAATCAGCTTGATGCAGGTTATAAATCAAGCTCAAGATGAAGGATTTCGCCTAGACTTTTGTGAAGCTTTTGGAGAGGAATTGTTGCTGCATTCCAGACCTTCAAGAGTCATCTAAAGCAAGCAATAAGCAAAGGTTTCAAAGCAAGCATTTGTAAAGTGTTCTTTACGTGTATTTCGTATTTGTCTTTGTATTGCTTGTATTTCATATTACTTAGTGTAATTGCTTGTGAGAGGTTTCTCTACCTCCGACGTGTTGTCGAGAAGGAGTGTTGTTAGTGTCATGCACATAACACGAGCTCGTTGAGCTCACCCTGTGGAGTAGTAACCATTCGGTTCCGAACCACGTATATCTTGTGTACTGCGTGTGATTATATTTTTGTTATTATTTCTATTGTTTCCGCTGCATATATTAACAACAATTGTAGACAAGCGACACGCAAGAACGATCGTATTCAACTGTACGACGATTGAGGGCTATTCACCCCCCTCTAGTCGGCCACTAACGTTCCAACAATAATCTCTCCCATATGACTTTGGATATTCCAATCATTCTCTAGTCATATGGTCAACATATGATCAAACCATATTATCAAACAATGGTCAAACCCATTATCAAACATCAAAATCCTACTCGAGTCCCACTTGAGTCTAGTCAATATTGAACTGGGGTATTGCACCAACATAAAGTATTTAATGTTAGGTATTTTTTTTTATAGTGACTCATAAGATATTGTGTTATGTTGTTTAATTATCAAAATTTTATTTTGGACATAACAAGAGGTATTTATAGCTTTAGGCCAAAATCTTTCGGGTAAGTTATATTCATTTAACATAGTCCTTGCAACTTCTTGTAAAGTTCTATTTTTTATTTCTACTAAGCCATTTTGTTGGGGGTTCTAGGATAAGAAAATTCGTGATGATATCCATTTTGTATGCAAAATTCAATAAACCTTCTCAAATTTTCCGCCATGGTCACTTTTAATTCTTTTAATTTTTATGTTCTTTTCAATTTCTAAGAGTTTGTATAGACTAGTAAATTGATCAAATGTCTCATCTTTATGTTTTAGGAACTTAACCCAGGCAAACCTAGAGTAGTCATCTATTACTACTAAATAATATTGGCTTTCATTTAGTGACTTACCTTCATGTGAATCAAACAAATCTAAGTATAGAAGCTCAAGTATACAATTAGTTCTATAAATATTAGTTAGTTTATGTGTGGATCTAGTTTGCTTTCCTTGTTGACATGCATTACAAGTTTTGTTTTCTAAATTACTTAATTTGGGCATGCCTATAACTAATACGTTATGACTTATTTTTGAAATAAGTCTTAGATGGGCGTAACCCAAGTTAGGGATCGATTGGATGCGCTAGGGGGGGGGGGGTGAATAGCGGTTTCTCAATTTCGCCATTTTGATTGCATTCATATTAGTCTCTACAAAAATGTTAGCATAATGGAATACAAAAATACAATACGAAAATGAATACAAGACAAACACAACATATAAATATAAGGATTTAACATGGTTCGGAACCCTAGTTCCTACTCTATGGTCGGGCTTTAGTATCTACTCCACTAAACCTCATCTCCTTCTTGACAACATGTCGAAGGTGGAGAAACTTTGTACAAAAGTTTTGCAATTCAAGACAAGCAAATACAAATGTAAAGAAAGAAAGAAATACGAATAACACTTTACTAGTTTGTTTGATCGCTTGAATGCTTTTGGTTGCTCTTTGAGATGCCCTTGAAGGTTTGGAATGCAATAACACTTCCCCTTCAAAATCTCCAAGAAAACCACTACGAAATCCTCCATCTCAAGCTCCTTTTATAACCTACGTATGGCTGGATTTTCACATAGCAGTTGACTGCTCGTCTATCCATTGTCTCACAACAGATTAATCCACATTGGATTTTGCCCAACGGATACCCTAGCAATCGACTGTCAGACCTTCAGTCAGCTACCCGGCTAACTACAAGACCTTCTGTGTCTTGTTCACTTATGGTCAATCAACTGTGCATCTATGGTAGTCGACTGTCTGAGGTCAGTCGACTGGTGAAAGCCACTAGTCGACTGACAGAGTACAACTCGAGCAGTTGAGCCTAAGTCAACTACTCAACTAATCGACTGAGTCATAACCTTAGTTGATTGCCATGAGCAAGTTGGGCTCCCGAATGTCGTGCACTCGACCAACCGACTGGTCCAAAGCCCTAGTCAACTAGTAAATCTCAAATATGAGATTTAACCCAAGTATGATCCCCTCATACTTGATACTCACCCTTATTCTAGACCTAAGGCTTCTAGCCACCTTCATTAGTCTCACGCCCTTAAGATCCATCTGAGTCATCCACGACTCATTCATCCTTTGCACTAGCCTTCAGGTGCTTCCATCGACTATGTCATGCTAACCGAGTCTTCTTTTCTAAGTGGTCATGCCTCAAGGACTTCTCTATTGCCAAGCCTTAATGCTTGGACTTTCATCGCCAAGACTATACACTTGGACTTACGTGACAAGACTACACCCTTAGACTTTCCTTTGCCAAATATTCATATTTAGACTTTCACCGCCAAGATTATACACTTGGACTTACGTGGATAAGACTACACCCTTGGACTTTTCCTTTGCCAAATATCCATATTTGGACTTTCGCTACCAAGACTACACCCTTGGACTTTTCTTTTGCCAAGTATCCATACTTGGACTTTTTCTTGCCAAGACTTCACCCTTAGACTTTTCTTTGTTAAGTATCCATACTTGGATTTTTTTCATTACCAAGAATTCAGTCTTAGACTTCCCTTTCTAAGTATACATACTTGGACTTCTACTGGAGTCTCACTTGAGCTTGGTCAACCTTAACATGAGGCAGATTGCTCTAACAATCTCCTCATCACAATTTTTCTCATATAAACTTGGATATCCCAATCATCCACTAGTCATATGGTCAACATATGGTCAAAGAATATTTTCAAACAATGGTCAAACTCATTGTCAATCAATTATCAAACATCAAAATTCTACTCGAGTCTCATTCGAGTCTGGTCAATCATGACCTAGGTTGATTGCATCAACAACCCAATCTCTTGTGTCACAATCATGTTTCTCCTTGCTATGTCATTAAACACTTAAGTGAGGATCTCGGTAAGTGTATTGTATATATATTATTTTTCCTAAGTCCTTTAAGTATAATTTGGGAAAAATCAACATTTTTAATTAGACATTCATTAGATGAAAATGAAATTCTATAACCAGTGTCACACAATTGACTAAGAAGGTTATTTCAAAGTTCTCTACTAATAAAATTTTACATATTATAAAATTAGAATTTAATTCAATATCACATGATCTAATAATCTTAAGTCTACCATTGTTTACGAAAGCTTACGATTCTAGGTTTTTGAACCTAAACTTCATAAACTTTAGTCGGACTCTAATCATATGTCTGGAGCACCCACTGTCCAACATCCATTGATCCTACACACAAGGTACATGGTTGAATTGGGATTTTGGAATTGTTGAAGATATTTCTTTATTTTAACCTAGGATTCATCTTACCTTTTCTATATGATCAATCAAGTTATCCTTGTAGTTGTTGTGAGATGTCTTTCAAATTTACTTAGTTAAATTTAGTGTTTTGGAGATTACTTGACCTTGTGTTAGATTCAAGTTTGACCTTTAGTTACTTAAATGGATATTTCAAAAGATGACTTCTAGGTCATGGCGAGACACAAAAGCCTTCTTTGATCAGAATAATTACTACTTTCTTAGACAAAGTCAGCTCAAGAAATTATATACTTAACTTACTTAGAGTCAAACCCTGGTCTAACTAGTTTAGGATGAAGTGAGGTAGCTTCAGTTAGATTCACTTAGTTAAATGCACCAAGCTACATATGCTTTATCCTTCTTGAATACACTTAGATTAGGTTTCACTAACTTACTATCATCTCACTACTTCCTAATACTATGTTGTCAAGGTCAACTAACTATTTCCTACCTAGCCATTCTACTTTAAGCAATTAAATTAAACTAAGCATGTAAAACTTAAAAAAAACTAAAATAATCATGTAATCATGCATACAAGTTTAGTATTGATACCCTTTGGATCATGACTTCGATACAATCTATCCATATAATTGACTTGATCCTTGGGAACCCAATACTTGATTGAATTTAATTGTTTAGTTAGACTTGACTTAGGGACCCATGCTTGGATTCTTCTATATTATGATTAACTAGAGATAGATATGAACTATTTGTTGATTTAGCTTTGAATTCAAGTTCGGTCTTGTTGTACACAACGCTTCGAGACCCAAGCATCATGTCAAGATTCTTGGAGCTCAAGGTGAACCTTTCCAACGTTCCCCTAAGCTTTTGAACTTGCCCTTTCAATAAGGAATTTTCTTCCTCAAACTTTTGGACTTGAGTTAAGTTTCCTTCTTGAACATGATTAGTTGAAGAATTTAGGTTAACCTTTTCTTTAAGGATTTCAACCTCCTTAAGTAAAGACTCAACCTTAGAGTTGGATTAATCTAATTCCTTTGTTAAACATCTAATCATTACATATAATTTTTTAATTAAAGAGGAGGGTATTTTGAGAGAACCTTCTGAACCAGATAAAGATCCGTGGCTTGAGTTGGACTTAGCTAATTTCTTTGTTAAACATCTAATCATCACATACAATTTTTTAATTAAAGAGGAGGGTATCTTGAGAGAACCTTTTGAACCGAATATAGATCCATGGCTTGAGTCAGACTCAGTTTAAACTAGGATTTGAACTCTTATTCAAATGCATATTCAAACTTGAACCTTGCCATGAGTGCTAAGTGGCTATCTTGATCTAGTTCTTCTTCATCAGATGACTCATCTCATGTAGTCTTTAGTTCCCTCTTTGGCTTTTGTCATTTTAGATTCGGGCAGTCAACAATGAAGTGCCCCTTTTGTTGCATCTGTAGCAATTCAGTTTTTTCTTGGTGGCTCGACTTGAGCCGGATTGTTTCTCTTTGGTTTGCTTTTCCCCTCTTCTCTTTTCAATTAATTTTTGAATGAGATTAACCAGCTCTAAGGCCACCTCATTGTCAAGCTCAGATTCATATTAATCGGACTCAAACTTAAATTTGATCTTCTCTTGACCTGCAACCAAAGTAGTACTTTTCTCAACCCGTACTGAGTTAGTCTGTTCATGCAATTCAAATTCAAAAAATAATTCATCTAACCTAATTTTTTATATGTCCCAGGATACTTTGTATGCATCAACCATGGATGCCTACAAAGTAGTCCTCGGGAAGGCTTTTAGAGTGTACCTGATTACATTCTGATTTTCTACCTTTTGTCCAATAGAGTGTAGTCCGTTCAGGATGTCTTAGATGCATGCTTGGAGTTCACTAGTCATTTCGTCATCCTGCATTTTCATATTATACAAATTATTAAGTAATAAATCACGTTTACATACCTTAGCGTCCGAGGTGCCTTCGTGCAGCTCTGCAAGTTTGTCCCAAAGATCTTTTGCGTTGATGAATAGACTAACCTAGTTGAGCTCTTCTTTGAATAAGTCACATTGCAAGATTTGAGTGGCTTTGACATCTGCTTTGATTTGTTGTTTCATTCCGATTATCCATTTGTCACACTCCAACAACTCTCCAAGATCATCTATGGGAGGAGTAAACCCTGTCTAGATGATGATCCACATCTCGACTTAGGTCTTCAAGAAGTATTTCATCCGACCCTTCCAATATCCGAAATCATCTCCATAGAAGAAAGGAGGTCGGATGGTATTGTAACCTTCTTGATGGGTCATTTAAGAAAACCTCACAAAAATACAAAAACGAAAACAATATATCAAGACTTGGTCTTGGATTAGTAGTGTGGGAAAAGGAAGTAAAATTAACGAAATGAAAAACTTAAAATGAATGCTCAAATGGGGGTTGCACCGGATCTGAGCGCTTATGCTCTGATACCAATTATAGGATCGAAAATACGCTAGAGGGAGGGGGGATGAATAGCGTAAAACTTTTCTTTACGTTTTCATTAAAACTCGTAAGAGTGCGCAGTGGAAAAGTAAAAACAAAATAAAGATATCAATCCTTTTTTACTTGGTTCACAGTCGTAAGGCTAGCTGCTAATCCAAGGTTCGTGATTCGAGATCGCTTATCGATGGACAATCCACTAAGTGTCTCTTTCTCGTTGAAGATAAGAGACTCATTTCTTTACAAAAGATGAGAAATGATAAACCTTATCATCCTCTGAATATAAGTGCAGAAAGAAACGATATAAGAATTGGAAACAAAGAATTACGAAATCTAAACACGCAGTCATAGATTTAGCACCGAGGTTGAGTGTTGAACACGAGAGTTTAAGGCACACAAGCACTTGGAATTGATTATTTAGGGCTTCTGTCCTAAACTTCTTTTATAGACTTTTCCAGACGCCTCTAACTCTTCCATATCGGATTTGATTCAGCTGGGATTTATCGATTTTAAGGTGCTTGGACCTGGTTTAGTCACCTGGGATGCTGACGTGACACTTTCTGATTTAATCTTTATCCCGCTTCGACCTTTGAAATTTATCTCTTTTTTAGTTATTTGTACTTAGTTCAAGCGCTTTGAATGTTGATGTGGCATCTAGTTTTGGTTGACTAATTGTATCTCTTGTTTTGGTCAACTGGAACTGTTCTAGTCGCCTAGATCAGTCCAGTTACCTGAATCTCATTTTCTCGCTAGAGAGTTCATGTATCACAGAGTTAGCACAACACAGTAGTAATGATAGTCTTCGACTGTCCGATCTCAACTTTGAAATTCCCTCAGAACCCTTAGTTGGATCGACACCTAAGATTATCCCTGTACTAAGAATGCGACCTTACCAGTTCTTCTTGTCCAGAAGAACTAATTCACACAAGGTCCTTACCTTGCTTATCTTTGTCAAACACTTGGTCCTCCGACCTGTTGAGACTTTCTTGCTTAGCCTTCGATCCTTAGACCACCCTGACTCTTTCAGATGTTCAAACTCCATTGACCCATCGAGACTCTTCTGGTGTCTTCGATCTCTGCTAAAACTTCCTTTGCCTAATCAAGTCCTGCACACCTACTAGGACTTTCACCCTGTTTAAGTCCTGCGAGGTTAACACAACACATAAGATCACAACGTAACTTAACTTTAAACCTTTACTATTATCAAAACTCAGATTCGATTATCTGATGTTCCTGCACCAATAATAGGACGACACGACTGCATAGTCAAGCTTAACTATTGAATTACGAGTGCATTCTGATTTATCTTAGTAATCAATGGAGATCTCGATTAGAAGTTATTTAATGTCCCGTTATAAATCTGTGAGGTCAAATCAATTATTTTTAGAACTGGTTGGATCGAAAACTCAACACGATGCCTATCAAAAAAGACAAAAAAAAAAAAAACAATACCAAATGCAAGAAACACATTTAAACAAGTACAGGAACATTATTTCATAGCTATAGAGCAAAATAGAACATGTAGATCTAGTTACATAGTTGGAGTATGCATAATCGGATGTGATGTCTAACTAATTGACAGAATCACCTAATCAGACAAGTTCAACATCCTGAAGCACCAATTCATGGTTAAACTCCTCCACAATTCCATCTTCTAAATATAAATCCATGCCTCCTTGCAGCAATCCAGCTCAAATGGAGGAGACGAGGCTTTGCTTCCATGTAACAGCAATAGGACTCCTCACTTCGTGAGTTCCATCGCTCCACGCGAGGGAGCCGAAGGCTTGAGCGCCATACTCCGCCGCACTTTCCAAAGACTCGATTTTGATCTCGTAAGACAAGCTCTGCCCGACGGCGTCGAACTCGAGCTTGCTCGGCGACACCGTAACGGCCACCCCCAGCGGGCTGGTGATGTTTGCTTCGTACACCGCCTCCGCAGAAGATCCCACGTTGCGGACTACTCTTTTATAGGTGACGACGTCGCTGTTCGAAGAGAAGACGATGGCGAAGGCAGGGTAGTTGAGGTCGCCGGGGCTGGCTGGTGCGGTGTCGGAGCAGTTGACGCTGATATCGTAGTGGGTGAACACCGCAATCTGCTCCGGGGTGTAGTGGATTGCGCAGAGGAAGGCGAGGTAGTCGCGGGTGCTGAGGTCGTAAACGAGGCCGGGGTCGAGCGCCCGGTTGGGATCCACGTGGCCGGCACCGCGGACGAACGGGGTGGACTCGGCACCGGTTGCCAGATCCTTAATGATTTCTCCGGCGTTGTCGGAGTTGTAGGCTGTGGTCATCAGGGCCGATTTGATGGCGGCCGGGCTCCACCCCGGGTAGGCTCCGCGGAGCAGGGCCGCAATGCCACTTACATGAGGGCAAGACATGGAGGTGCCGGAGATTATATTAAACTCCACCCGCCGTGGATCGATGTCGAGGTCGGTTGGGCTGGTAGTCCCAGTCCACGCAGCTAAGATATTGACGCCGGGCGCGATGACATCAGGCTTGAGGATCTCCGGCGCGCGGTAGTTCGGACCCCTGCTCGAGAAAGCTGCCACCATGGGGGCCGCGGGCGAGTCGCCGATGACGGTGCCGCGGAAGAGAATGGTGGCGGTTGGCGAAGCCTGCGATTTGATGTAGTATTTGATTCGTTCACCGGACGCGTGGCTGACCATGGTGCCTGGAACAAGATGGGAATCCGCCACAAGTTCCTCTCCGCTCCCAGCATCGTTGGCCAGGATCAAACCGATGCCACCAGCCAATTTCACGGCAAGCCCTTTCTCGACACGAGCATTGGCACCGCGCTCGCAGAGGACGATTTTGCCGTCGACCTTGTCAGGGTCGAGGAAGCCCCGGAGGCAAAGGCGAGAACCGCAATCGCCAGCGTACACCAGAGAAAGATTGGTTGAATCTAATGGATCTCCGGAGTAAAGCGAGAGGCCGCCATGGGTGCTTCCGTCTCCGAGGACCACATCGGCTGGGAACTGTCGGTCGAGGGTAGATGCGCCCACAGTGAGTATCCACGGCGCGATGTTGACGGCGGTGCGCGATCCGGGACCGGAATTACCAGCGGAGCATGAGACCACCACTCCGTGGCGCATGGCGCCGAACGCCCCGATGGCGATCGAATCGCGGTAGAAGGGGGGCGGATATCCGGCGCCGACAGAGAGCGAGATGACGTCCACTCCATCGGCGATTGCGGCGTCCATGGCAGCGAGTATGTCCGAGTTGTAGCATCCGTCTTGCCAGCAGATCTTGTAAACCGCGATACGGGCCTTGGTGGCCATGCCCCGGGCCTCTCCTCTGGCATACTGGAAGAAGCCTGCTTCGTCAACGGAAGAGCCCGCGGCGGTGGAGGCGGTGTGGGAGCCGTGACCCTCGGTGTCAAGCGGCGATTTTGATTCCAGAGTCTCATCGATGGGACCTCGGGCCTCCTCATAGCCCTTGTAGAAGAACCGGGCGCCGATCAGCTTGCGATTGCAGAACGAGGTGTTGAATCCTTTCCCTGCTTCGCAAGAGCCACGCCAGGAGGAAGGGGGCGGGGGGAGGGAGTCATCCACGAAGGAGGCGCGGGAATCAGGGTATACGCCAGTGTCGAGGACGCCGACGACAACGTCGGAGGCGAAGGAGGAAAAGGGCCAGAGGCCGAAGGAGGAGGAGAGGCGGAGGAAGGCCGGGGATCGGGTGGTATGTCGCTGGCAGGGGCGGTCAGGGAGGACAGCGAGGACTGAGGGGAGGCGGCGGAGAGCGGCCGCCTGAGATGGAGTGAGGCGGGCAGCGAAGCCGGAGATAGCACGGGTGTAATCGTAGAGGAGACTGGAGGCAGGGCGGCCGGGAAGGGAGCGGAGCGTGCGGGCGTACCAGTGGCGGAAGGTGGAGAAGGAGGCCGGCTTGTGGGAAGGGGCCACGTGGACGATGTAGGTAGTTTGTGCGTCGCGAGCTCCCTGCACCGGGAGAGGCAGCGGCGAGAAGAGGAGGAGAACGACGACGACGACGACGATGCCGGAGAAAGGAAGCAGGGGAAACGACATCCGCATCGCGCCGGGAAACGAGGATCAGAGCAGATAGCAGATGTAAGACATGGAAGAGGAAGAGTCAACGGACCAATGGGAGAACGAGTAGAGTAAAACGACAACTCGTAATACCTAGGGTCCGACTTTAAAGTTATTTACCAGACGAACCGTTTTCCATCTGCTTACTATCACGATGCCTCGAGTGCAATGCTCCATCGTGGTATTTAAGTAGTTTTTTCCGAATCAAGGGTGAAGTACAGCGTAAGAAGGGAAGCGAACGCGTCTAGTCATGATTGGTCCACGTAGGACATAATTTTCGTCCTAGTATATGTACTTCCTCCATAATCATTTGATTCTGCCGTTGAGATTTAGAAGAAGGTTGTCGGATATGAAGTTATAAAACTCTGATTTGTTTTATTTGACTATTAACACTATTAAGTCTTAGTAATTTTGTAAGTAAAATGCTATTAGGATTAAGTTTGTTAAATTTATGAAAATATCACTCGTTGAATTTATCTCGTAACTTTAGAAATACAATACCAAAAAGTACAAGTAAGCATCCTTCTTACGTGTAAAACTGTCAAACGGATCGATTCATGACGAGGTAGAATAATCCGTCGTAAATTCAATATTTAGCGGGGAGAGCGGGCTGACCCGCTATCTCGGTGGATTGAGAAATCTCCAATCTAATCCAATCTAAAGCGGGTTGCGGATTAAGCAGGTCAACCTACGAGCTAAAAAATTTAAAAAATATATTTAAAATTGTGAAGAAATTTAGAACTTGAGATAATGATCGGTAAGACAAATGAGATACCATGATTAAAAAAATAAGTATTTAAAGTAACTAAAATCTTATAATTGAAATTCAATTATCGACCTACGAAGTTGAGTACCGATATTTTTTATTCTTTTTCAATATTCCAAAATATCTAAATCTTGATAATATGCAAATGTAAATTTTTGCTCCTCCAAATAGAGATTCAATTGAGATTTTCTATTCCTTATAATTATTTGATTTTAATATGTCATTATTTTCTATATTAATTAGAATAGTAATGACAAGATAATATATAATAATTAGAGTATACAAAAAAAATAGAGTACTTCATCAAATATTCTTTTATTTTTTCCTCCTAACTTCTTTTATATTTTGTTGAGGTGTATGTGTGATAGAAAAAGATTGTGATGGTAAAAAATTTGTCTTGTTAATATTAAAATATTAGTCAAGAAACTTATACAATTTTATTTTTACATGTTTGATCTTTTGATATTTCTCAATCCGCGGACCAACCCCGTGCCCAAGGCAGGCTGACCTGTCTAGATCCATAATCCGCACGGGTCGATCCATTTAGGTCCGACAAAATAGCGGATTGATAAAATTTCAATTCAACCCCCTTAAATTATTTGACGGGACGGACTGACAAGTCCAATCCAACTTGACAACTCTACCTACATGGGGCAAATTTCCCTTCTCCAGGGCAAAACTCCGATGGAGACGGTGGGGGCGACCAATTGATGATCTCCGGTGAGGATCTCCATCGGCACGAACAAGTTCGATAGGCTTAAGCGGTTGCGGTCAATCACTAGCAAGGACTTGACCATCTTCTTCGACTTAGGACTCGAAGATCGTGGCTTCCGGGTGAGTATTGCCACTGGATCAGACGACTTCAAAAGATCCATATATGGTGGTTATCGGCTTGCCCTTGGTTCCTTCGTGTGATTGAGCGATGACCCTCCACAAGAGCGAATGAGGTCTCATATGAGTACTCTGTTTAAGTCATGTGCTAAAGGCACAAGTGTCTTGCAGCTAGTGGTGTTGTTCCGAGCCCCCGTGAAGCAAAGTCCAGATTTGTACGTATTCACGTCTGAGCCTCCATGATATTTTTGTTTAATTCTGGTAGAGTTTACGTCAGATCATTTGGAGATCTTTCGCAGCTTAATCTTGTAAAAGTCTCGTATGTTTAGGCAGAATTCAAATATATGTAGTGTTCACGCCAAAAATTTTCTATGGCAATTTTTAAAGGTCATCAATCAGAATCCAAATATTTAATAGCGTTCATCGGTCTCGAGAGTTTACCATAGGTCTTTCATGTTCAAAGCCTCCGAGAGGCGGCATGGTTCAAGAGTTCATGTTCAAGCCCGCTTGGGTCTGGCTTCAAATCTTGTAGAACCTTTTCTCAACTCTCCTGGAAGTCGATTTTAGGTGTCCATTTTGCATGGTGTTCTTCTCTTAGAGAACATTGTCCAGACCTTGGGAAGGCAATTTGATGCTTTCTTGCAGAAACTCTCATCTAAGCCTCATAGAGAGGTCTTGCAAGATTCAGTCTCAGGTCCAAGTGGCAGTGAGCTCTTGATGTTCTGGTAGATCAGTCAAGCCTCCAGAAGTAGGGTTTTGTAGTGATCTTGAGTTCTCTTCTTTCATTTTGGGGAAGTTGACAGAGAATAGAGATATAATTGAATTTCTCAAACAGCGCACGTGAAATTTAAAATTTTTCAAACAACGTTCCATACTTTCATATTTATCAAATCGCACATTTAATTTTCTTTTTACCTCTTCCGCCAAACAGAAGTTTTAATGTTGAGATTTGACAGACATCCGAGCCACAACTCGAAATCCCGAGTCATCCAAACGTCACTTCCAAACGAGCACACATTAGCGTCTCTTTAGCTTCCCAAAAAATCTTCCAGACTTAGGGCATAAATCTTCCGAACTTCTTGCACTCTATTTTTCGTCCAGCGTGATTTCTCGAGCGAGCTTCCGAGTTTTAGGATTTTTGAAAAGACTTTTCGAGGTAATCTTGCGTAGTTCTCTCATTTAACTATATGTGTTACCCATTTCTTACTCGGATTTAGGGTTTCCGTTGAAAGTCGTACATCTCATAAGCTTTTTGTCTACCATTCATTATTATAGAATGAATCAAGAATCTGATTCAACCCCTCCTTCACCCGGCTAAGGTATGTCTCGCATTCCTTGCTTTAGTCGAATATGAAGGACGTCATTTATTTTAATATTTTTCCATGATGGTTTTGGAATGATTTCAAATATTCAAGTAAACGATTTTTTTTCATCTGTATCTGAATTAGATAAATAGGTTCCTGAGATTTATTTTCACAGGATTATTGCAAAGTATTGCGGATTTCATTATATACAATTACAAAATGAAGGAATAAATCCGGTTTTTAAAATTTTGTATTTCCAAATTTTTAGGGAAAAAATGAGTGTGCGAAGAAACTGCAATGGATCAACGTTTTATGTCACTTTATTAAATTTTTTGAAGGTCCAAATGCTAAAGGAAAGCAATGTCCATCTGTTTGTTTATATGAAAGACACAGAGAGATAATTAAATAAACCTCATTTGTTGTTTTTTTAATATACAAGACATTCTACAAATCCGTGACATATTGATCAATATATTTCAAAGTTGGGATTCGACAAGTCAAAGCTTTAAGTTTTCAACTGTATCAGTTGCTTTCACCAGAAGAGATGTGTCCCTTTTGCTTGGTATTACAGATAGAGGGGTTTCTGTTCCTATGAAATCAACTAATGCATCAAGTGTTTTTTTCATTTCTTAATTCTCCAAAAAAAAGAACCAACTAGATCAAAACTAGAGTATTTGCTTAAAACTTATTCTGCTAGAGTAGAATTAGATGAAGATGTTTTGTTGTTTTGTAAGTTGTATGTTTTGTATATATTTGCTTGTGTGTTGTTTTGTACTACTATATATAAGGTTCCCATAGGTCTTGTAGATATTGTAGATAATTTTAGCAACATAGGTAGTTTTAATTGGGTTGAAGCCATCCATGAATTTATGGCTCCACAATTACCTACTATTGAAGATCTATGTTCATCTACTAATACAATTGCGCAGAACAGCCGAATTCCTTACCTAAAGGGATTTGCCGGCCTTCTGGCCGTAAGTTCCTTATTACTAATTTATTTTGTCTTTTATATTCACATAAGTATGTAATACTTTGGATATGAGCAGACTTAGTTTCTGGAACATGTCCCAATCCAGAGACCATCCAATATCGAAGGGTCACGAATAAATAAGTGGAGGGCAACTTCTTCACATATTAGTAAGGTAAGGAATTTATTAGAGCAAGCCTCACCTGAACAGGTAAATAGAAGACTACAACTTAACATTTTTTCTTTTTAGTTATCTAAATAATTGTTGATTTTTTGATAGGTTATTGTTGATCTAGTTTGTACCCATAGTGAAATTATACTTCTGATAAGGTTGACTATTATATTGAAAATACTTCCCATCCAATAGAGACATCGTCATCATAAACTATACTAGAAAAATACCTTACTACTCAATGTCATGAGTGTTTAGTTTATCAGAGACAACTCAAAGATTTAAAAATGGAAAACATGACACTATCTGAAAGGGTAAAAGAACTAATTGAAATTATAAGAAGAGAAGGTATGGAGGCTGGATCAAATAATCCTGAAGTTGATCCTCAACCTCAACTGGAACCAATTGCCACCAGAACAAGACAGCGAGAAAGAACCCACTATGATTACAGGGATACTCCCGTTGATAAATTGGTATCTCAAAGGAAAAGAAAAAAGACAGAAATTTATGATGTGGAGGTATTAGAAGGGCAACTTGAGAAAGATGTAAATGAAGTAGAAGTTTCTGGGAAGAAGGGAAAACAAATAATTGATATAGATGAATTGCACATGAGGGATACTATCTATATTATGGAAGAAGAATATGAAGAAGATCTTGAGAGGGAGGAAGCAAGAATTGATAAACTTAACCAAATGAGAATGGAAGTCATTGCGGTAAGTCAAAATACAAAGAAAATTAGTTTTGTTAATTTTTTTAAATTACTAATCTATTTTTTTATTATAGTATATCAAGAAAAAATGTAAGACGTCAAAGAAGCAAAAACAAGATGCTGATGTGAGCTACTTGTTAAAAGTTTAGAAAAAATAAAATATGGTAGTTATATCCACCATTACATTCGAAAATTTTGTTACAATAATATAGAAAGTACAAATATGTATTTACCATTAAATTTTTTTGTAGGCCTATTACAGGTTATGTTTGGGAGGAAGGTCCTTTTTCATTAACTCTGAATTCTTTATACTCTGGAGTTAATAGATCTGTTTTCACAGTTGGGGAGGTTATTGTTGGTGCAACAATGCCCCAAGCATGCATGTGTTTTGATTTTTGGATAATCATCTAAGTTAGGCAATGCTTTGTGATCTAATTGTGAACATGTTTAAGTGACAGGGAAATCCAAGGATGAAGACTTGGTAAAAGAAAAGTCCAAGTATGATCTTGGCAAGGAAAGTCCAAACGACGGACTTGGCAGCATAAGACCAAGCTTGTAGTCTTGGCAGCATAAAGTCCAAGTGAACCTTGGCAAAGGAAGTCCAAGTATGATCTTGCATTGGTAAAGGAAGTCCAAGGGATGGACTTGGCAGCATAAGACCAAACTTTTAGTCTTTGCATCATAAAGTTCAAGTGAACCTTGGCAAAAGAAGTCCAAAGTAAAGTCTTGGCAGCATAAGTCCAAGCTTGTAGTCTTGGCGGCATAAAGTCCAAGCTTTTGGCAACCCAAGACATGACGAGGCCGAAGGAAACTCTTTAAGGCGCAAGGTGAAGGAAGAGTTAGAAGGTCAAGTCTAGGTCTAGAGTCAATTCAAGTATGAATTATTCATATGACTAATAAGGTGCTCGATCGAGCCGATCGAAATGACTATCACCAACCGACAGAACCGACTAATGATCGATGAGGCAATCAGTCGACTACTAATCCAGGCAGTCGACTGATCAAGTCGAAAATGGGCACAAAATGAAGTCTCACTCGACTCCTCGCGGTGATCACTCGACTGACCGCTTCATCAGTCGACTGATAGGCCTCCCATTGGAAATGGCGGCTGTGAATCCCCGCGGATCCGCTCGCCGGCCGTTAGCCGGCGGTCGATCCGATGGTGAGCATTAGTCGGTGATCAAAGCTCAACGGGAAAAACAACCCTTCTTCTATAAGAAGAGGCCTTGGGGAGCTTGGTGAAACCAGTGCTCTCATTCCTAGCTACACCCTCGTGCTCACCAAGTTTTCTCCAAGTGTTTTTGTGATTCTAAACCTCCTCTTCTCTAGTCTTCATCTTCCATCATTGTAAAGAAGAGGAGTGCATTGTAAGACAAGGTTTCTCCACCTTGGTTCATCCAAAGGAGTATTTAGTGAAGCTTGGCTGGGGCTAATCCACCTTACGAATTACTGTGGAGTAGGAGCGTCATCTCCGAACCACGTACATCGGGTGTTAGCATTGTTTTCTTGCTTCTCATTCTTATTTGTATTTGTATTTGTATTGCTTCCGCTAACGTACTTGTAGAAACAAAGAAAGGCTAATCACCCCCTCTAGCCATTACAAAGATCCAACAAGTGGTATCAGAGCCCGGATAGCTTGGAAGATTTCACCATCAACCAAGGCATCAATGGCTCTTCAAGAGGGATATAGCACCGCCAAGCCACCGCTCTTCGATGGGAGTCACTTTGCGTATTGGAAAGGTAGGATGAAGTATTATCTAATGAGTAATATTGAGATTTGGCATAGCGTTGTAGATGGCTTTGAGGAACCGGTGGATGAACATGGAAACTCTATTCCAAGCAATGATTGGACAAGGGAAATGAATAGGAGGTTCGAATCAAATGCAAAGGCAGTACTCACCATTCAATGCGGTATTACAATGGAGCAACTGAACAAGGTGGGGCCTTTCGAATCCGCCAAGGAGTTATGGGAAAAGCTCATTGAGCTAAATGAAGGATCCAAGGAGTCAAAAAGGGCCAAGAAGGACTTGCTAATTGGACAACTTCAAGCCTTCCAAATGAAGACCCATGAAACCGTAAGCCAAATGCATGGAAGGTTTAAGGAGATTGTGAATGGACTCCACATCATAGGTGAGCGAGTTGACAACCGGGATTTGGTAAGGTACATTCTTCAAGCATTTCCTAGAACTTCTCTATGGACTTCTATAGTTGATGCTATTTAGGTAACTAGGGATCTTTCTCAAATTAAAATTGATGAATTATTTTGTGAGTTTGAATTGCATGAGCAAACTAACATGTCCCCTAAGGAAAAGGGTTTAGCTCTATTTGTTAAAAAGAAGGAAAAGAAGAAGAAAGAAAGGAAAGAAGTGTAATCATCATCTGAGTCGGAGCATGATTCAAGTAGTAATGGAGACTCATCTAGTGAGATGACCCACTTTGTCAAGAAGCTCTATAGAAAATCAAAGGAGTTCAAGAATAGAGAAGAAAGGAAGGGGTTTCATTCTTCAAGAGGTAAGTTTAGTGGTAATTCAAATTTTAACAACAATGTGATTTTCCATGCTTACAATAAGAAGGGGCACATAAAGCCAAATTGCCCGGAGCTAAAGAAGAAGGAAGAAAAAGAAAAGAAAAAGAAGGAAAGAAAGGAGAAGAAGAAGAAGGAGGCCATGATGGCTCAAACCACATGGGACACACCAAGTGTTGAAGATTCCTCCTCCGATGATGAGCTTTGCCACATCACACGCCATGTGGCATTCATGGCCCAAGGAGATGACTCCGGTACATCAAGCCAAGAAGAAGACTCTTCAAGTGATGAATCATCATCTAGTGATGATGAGATAATGAACTCTCCTAAAGTTAAGCTTCTTTATAAATCAATTGCTTATCTTAAAGAGGCTCTAGATAAGTCTAAATCTAAGGTTAGAAGCATGAAGGTAGAACTAAAGGTCATTAGGAATGAAAAACCTTCACATGTTGATTCTTGCATACTTAAGGAAGAGAATGACAAACTTAAGGATGAGGTTAGTGACTAAAAGGCATGCTTAGAGAAATTTACGAATAACTCAAAATATCTTGACATGATCCTTAGCCGACAAAGAGTCGTTTACAACAAGGCTGGTGTAGGATATAAGCCAAAAGAAAAAGAAGTTGCTTATATCTCATTGATTAATAGAAAAGCAACCATTAAGGGTAAGGTTGAGAAAGCATGGGTACCTAAGAAGTGTTTACTTAATGTTACCGGTCCAAATGTTTGGGTACCAAAAGCTTGTGTTTGTCATGTGATTTAGGTAGGAGAGCAAGGTATGTGGATTGTGGATAGTGGTTGCTCAACACACATGATCGAGGATGTGAGCAAGTTCTCCACAATTAAGTATGTGAAGAAGGGAGCGGTGTCTTTTGGAAATAAAGGAAAACTCAAGATATTAGGTAGAGGTACAATTAAGGTATCCCTCAAAATTGTCATTCACAAAGTTTTACTAGTTGAAAATATGAAATTTAATTTATTAAGTGTTAGTCAACTTTGTGATGCAAGCTATCATGTTTCTTTTGAATCTTCTAAATGCATGATTAGACACAAGGAATTAAATGATTGTATGTTAGTTGGATATAGGAAATCAAATATTTATTATGTTGATCTTTCATATGCTTCTAACATTTCTACTAAGTGTCTTGTTGCAAAAGAAGAAGAAAGTTGGCTATGGCATAGGAGATTGGAGCACATCAACATGAAAAACATAGCCAAGGTAGCCAAGTTGGAGTTGGTCAAAGGGCTACCAAAGATCAAGTGTGTCAAGAACAAAATGTGTGATGCATGCCAAGAAGGAAAACAAACAAAGACATCACACAAAGGTAAAACCTTAACGAATACCTCTTTACCGTCAGAACTATTGCATCTTGACTTATTTGATTGCCATAGTACTCCTTCTTTAAATGGTAGCAAATATTGTTTAGTTATAGTAGATGATTTTTCTAGGTATACTGGGTCTATTTTATGAAACATAAGGATGATACTTTAAAAATAATCATAGGATTTAGTAAAAGGGTTGAAAATGAAAAGAGTCTCAAAATCAACCGGATCCGTAGTGATCATGGCGGTGAATTTGAGAATTCTAAATTTTCACAATTTTGTTTAGAGCAAGGGTACAAGCATGAGTTCTCTTGTCCTAGAACACCCCAACAAAATGGGGTGGTGGAAAGGAGAAATCGTGCCCTACAAGAGGCGGCTAGGACTATGCTTAATGCATATTCTCTACCTAGCTACTTGTGGGCGGAAGCGGTTAATACCGCTTGCTATATCCAAAATAGGGTTCAAATCCATAGGTTTTTAGGAAAGACACCATTTGAATTATGGAATGGGACTATTCCCACAATTCATTATTTCAAAGTCTTTGGATGTAAAGTTTATATTTTAAACACCAAAGATAACTTAGAAAAATTTGAATCCAAAGCGGATGAGGGAATCCTAGTTGGATACTCATCCACGAGTAGAGGATATAGAGTCTACAATAAGAGAACCCAAGGGATTGAGGAGTCCTCTAATGTTCAATTTGATGAAACCACTAGTACCTACCCTAGAAAGTCCTCCATTGATAAGGATATTAATGACAATAATCAAGACATTACCCAAAAACTTCAAAATTTGACCATAAGGGGTAATGATCAAGGGGGAGGAAGAGGAGATTCCGATGATGAAAGGAGGGTAGAAGATAACAATGATCAATTTGAAACCCCCTCTAGAACCCTAAGAATTCATCAAGATCATCCACTTGACCAAGTAGTAGGAGATATATCTCAAGGAGTAAGAACTAGGTCATTTCATAGAGCTCCTACTAGTCAAGTTGCTCTTATTTCACAAATTGAGCCCAAATCGATCAATGATGCATTACATGATCCGGATTGGATTTTGGCAATGCAAGATGAATTGACTCAATTTGAGAGGAGTCAAGTATGGGAGTTAGTTCCTAGACCCAATGATAGCACCATAATTACTACAAGATGGGTCTTTAGGAATAAGCTAGATGACCAAGGAAATATCACTAGAAATAAGGCTAGGTTGGTTGCTAGGAGATTCAATCAAGTTGAGGGGCTTGACTATGATGAGACTTATGCCCCGGTTGCTAGGTTAGAATATATTAGAATTCTCTTAGGGTATGCTTCCTATATGGGATTTAAACTTTATCAAATGGATGTTAAATCGGCATTCCTAAATGGTTATATTAAGGAAGAAGTATATGTAGAACAACCACCCGGGTTTGAGAACATAGATTATCCAAACCACGTATATAAGCTTAGGAAAGCATTATATGGGTTAAAACAAGCTCCTCGAGCATGGTATGAAAGATTGTCATCCTTCTTAATTTCTAAGGATTTTAGAAGGGGCCAAGTAGATCAAACCTTGTTTATAAAGTCAACATTAAAGGATATCTTTATAGCCCAAATATATGTTGATGACATTATTTTTGGGTCAACAAATGATGATCTTCTTCAAGACTTTATAAAAAACATGGAGAATGAATTTGAAATGAGTTTAGTTGGAGAACTTAACTTTTTCCTAGGGTTACAAGTCAAGCAAACAAATGAAGGGATTCATATTTATCAAACCAAATATGCAAATGAAATGATCAAGAAATTTGGTTTGGAAAATGCCAAAATTGTAACCACTCCTATGACCACTAGCACTAGAATAGATAGTGATCATGATGGTAAATCAATTGATCTTAAACTTTATAGGAGTATGATTGGTAGCCTACTATACCTAACCGCTAGTAGACCCGATATCTTATTTGCGGTAGGTATGTGTGCAAGATATCAATCTTGTGCCAAAAAATCACATTTAGTAGTCGTTAAGAGAATTTTAAGATATATTAAAGGCACCCTAAATGTAGGACTTTGGTATCCTAGGACTAAGTCCTTTGAGTTGCTTGGTTATACCGATTCCGATTATGCCGGTTGCAAATTGGATAGGAAGAGTACTAGTGGTGGATGCCAATTTCTTGGGTCCTCCCTAGTTAGTTGGAGTAGTAGGAAGCAACATTGTGTTGCTTTATCAACCACCGAAGCCGAATATGTGGCTATGGGTGGTTGTGTAGCTCAATTACTTTGGATGAGACATACTCTTGAGGACTATGAGCTACACTACTCTAACATTAAAGTTTATTGTGACAATGTGAGTACCATCAACTTAACCAAAAATCCGGTACATCACTCTAGGACCAAGCACATTGAAGTGAAACATCACTTCATAAGAGATCATGTGGCAAGAGGAGACATTGAACTTAATTATGTAGAATCTAAGTCCAACCTTGCCAATATCTTCACCAAAGCTCTTCCCGAAACTGAATTTTCATCATTAAGGAGAGAGCTTGGTATGTGCTTTGTAGAGTAAATTTCTAGGTTTGCATGATCCCATATTCATATGTTAGCCTTATACCTTGATGCATCTCACAAAAAGCCTTAAGAAACCTTGATTCTTGTATTAAGACACTTAGGAACATGTGAGATGATAGGGAAGGTGTACTTGGCTCATCATGCTTGTTATGATGCATTACTATGAGCCAATGACACACCTAGAGACATGAATACTTCATGGACCAATCATTGGGAAGGCTTGTATTCAAGTAATGAATATATAGCTCCAAGAACATGATTGGAAATATCAAATAAAACATATTTTAAATTATGTTTATCATATTTTAAAAAATAGTTTTCAAGTGGAACACAAAAGTGATACAAAGTTTGCAAAATTTTTAGAACTTTTGTTAGTTTCCAAGTTTGTATCAATCTTGAAATCCAGAAAACATATAGTTTTCAAACTATTTTTCCTTAATAAAGTATGATCTCAGAAATGTGTACACAAAATTTCGTGATTTTTCGAGGTTTCTAGAATTTCTAACGCATTTCTGAAGTTAATTTGAAAAGGTCAAATTCGGATTTCAGTATGTGATCGATACACTGTGTTTTCTGATAAATAGTTCCATTTTCTGATATTTAGTGTATCTTTGATGTCCTAAAACTATAGCATGATAATATTGAGTATAAACAAATTTTTAGAACTGTTTAATGCAGTATTTTAGGGGGAGTTTCATAATATATATCTTTTCATCCCCAAACTTACATTGTTGGTGCAAAGTTAGGACTTAACTTTCGAACTTTTTTTATGCTTTGCTTCAAATGTTATTCACACATCATGAAGCATATCTTGGATCAAGGGGGAGCTTAATATCAATCTTATACCTTAGTCCAAGATACAACAACTTTAATTCTTTCATGAAATTTATGAATCCTTCTCTTTTTGATGTATGTCAAAGGGGGAGAAGGAATGTTTAAGTTAGAATTCATATTAAAAATATGATTATATACATATGGTAAAGTCCTAACTTAAATGATTGCCAAACATCAAAAAGGGGGAGATTGTTGGTGCAACAATGCCTCAAGCATGCATGTGTTTTGATGTTTGGATAATCATCTAAGTTAGGCAATGCTTTGTGATCTAATTGTGAACATGTTTAAGTGACAGAGAAATCCAAGGATGAAGACATGGTAAAAGAAAAGTCCAAGTATGATCTTGGCAAGGAAAGTCCAAGGGACGGACTTGGCAGCATAAGACCAAGCTTGTAGTCTTGGCAGCATAAAGTCCAAGTGAACCTTGGCAAAGGAAGTCCAAGTATGATCTTGGCAAAGGAAGTCCAAGGGATGGACTTGGCAGCATAAGACCAAGCTTGTAGTCTTGGCAACATAAAGTCCAAGTGAACCTTGGAAAAAGAAGTCCAAAGTAAAGTCTTGGCAGCATAAGTCCAAGCTTGTAGTCTTGGCGGCATAAAGTCCAAGCTTTTGGCAACCCAAGACATGACGAGGCCGAAGGAAACTCTTTAAGGCGGGCGCAAGGCTGAAGGAAGAGTTAGAAAGTCAAGTCTAGGTCTAGGGAGTCAATTCAAGTATGAATTATTCATACTTGACTAGATAAGGTGCTCGACCGAGTCGGTGAAATCGGATTATCGATCGATCGGCGAGGCGGCGATCGATTGATGAGGCAATCAGTCGACTGCCAATCCAGGTAGTCGACTGATCAAGTCGAAAATGGGCACATAATGGAGTCTCACTCGACTCCTCGCGGTGATCACTCGACTGACCGCTTCATCAGTTGACTGATAGGCCTCCCGTTCTGAATGACGCCGCGAATCCCGCGGATCCGCTGCCGGTCGAGCCGTTAGCCGATCGATGGTGAGCATCAATCGACTGATCAAAGCTCAACGGGAAAAACAACCCTTCTTCTATAAGAAGAGGCCTTGGGGAGCTTGGTGAAACCAGTGCTCTCATTCCTAGCTACACCCTCGTGCTCACCAAGTTTTCTCCAAGTGTTTTTGTGATTCTAAACCTCCTCTTCTCTAGTCTTCATCTTCCATCATTGTAAAGAAGAGGAGTGCATTGTAAGACAAGGTTTCTCCACCTTGGTTCATCTAAAGGATTATTTAGTGAAGCTTGGCTGGGGCTAATCCACCGTACGGATTACCGTGGAGTAGGAGCGTCATCTCCGAACCACGTACATCGGGTGTTAGCATTGTTTTCTTGCTTCTCATTCTTATTTGTATTTGTATTTGTATTACTTCCGCTAACGTACTTGTAGAAACAAAGAAAGGCTAATCACCCCCCCTCTAGCAATTACAAAGATCCAACAGTTATCGATACATTTTCTTTAATTCTTTTTAGGAGGGGTCTCCTCCTCATCTAGGTCATATAACAAGTCTGTGTATTGCTCATCTGGGTTCATTGTAAATAATTTAAATTATCTTGTAGCCTGACGATTTAAAATGTTATACTAAATTTTTAAATATTTTTCTCTATACACATTTGCAGCCAACATTAAGAATGTTGTGGAAGACCGCCACAACACAAATCATAAATACGGACATGAATGATGGAGATGTTAGATATATTTTTATACCTTTAAATATTGACCAAACTCACTTTCACCTGTTGTGTATTGACACAAAAGCAATGACTTTCAATCATTACAACTCTCATTCATATGGAGGAAGATCAAAAGCTGATTTTGAAGCAGTTGTGAGTAGATAATTTTTTTAAATATGGATATTCCATCCATTGTATCTGTAAATGAATAGTTATGTTAACTTAATCATTGTGTAATAATAGGTATCCAAATTTAAAGGATATTCATCTAAGAACCTTGCAACAATTCATCCATGTTTACAAGCTTATTACCCCATCGACAACTGGGTTTCTGTTATAGCTGATTGTCCCCAACAAGTAGCAAGGTATTAAAAGAAAAATAGTGAATGTGAAATTTTACTTTTGAATTGAAATATAAAATTTGTCATGGTATTTTTATAGTAATGATTGTGCCTTCTTTGTGATGCAATACATGAGATATCTGCTGTATGGTGAGAAGATGAACTTTAAACAAGCAGACATGACAAAATTCAGAATAGAAGTCTCAGTGTCAATTTTAAGGGATGAGTTCTTCATAATGTAATTTAAGAAAACCTTAGGTGGGAGTATGACAATACATTTTTGTATTTGAGTTAATTATGAATTTTGTTAATTTGTAAATGATATTGTATTCCATAGATCAACAGTGATTGTAATTTTGATATATTGTTGAATATATTCTTGAATCTAACAATATAATGGTTTGGTTTTAATGTTGTGAAATTGAATGGAATGGAAGGGGACCTTTTTTATATCTGGCAGGTTTATATTCCCTATTGTTGAATTTTGTTTAAATTTCCAGCACCACCTTATTCAAAATACAGGACCATGGTGTTGATGCGATTTAAATTGCCATCACCACCTATCTCTGCCAGGTTAAATGTCCATGTTGGAAATTTGAATCCCATGACCCCAGTAGTATTGGGATTTTAATCCCAGGGCTTCGAAGGTGTTGTGATTGAAATCCCAGAAACACAGTGATTCTGATATTTAGATTTCTAGCAATACGTCTAATTTCAAACTGGTTCTGATCCAAAAAGTGATGCTGGGTATTATATTCCCAGGAACACATTTATATTCTGGGATTTGAATTCCCAGCCTAGTAAAAAGTGGTGCTGGGATTTATATTCCCAGGAACACAATGGTGCTGAGAATTATATTTCCAGAAATACAGTGGTCATGGAATTTGGATTCCCAGCACCACGTACAATATTCAGCTAGCCTAGAAAAATATAGTACTGGGAATTATATTGCCAGGAACACAGTGGTCATAGGATTTGAATTTTCAGCACCACGTACAATATCTAGCACCACATACAATAAGGCGGTGCTGAGATTTGACTTTCCAACACTACATACAATATCCAGATCGGCTAGAATAAGGTGGTGCTGGGAGTTATATTCCTAGGAACATAGTGGTCCTGGGATTTGCTTTCCCAGCACCACGTACAATATCCAGCTCAGCTAGAATAAGGTGGTGCTGGGATTTATATTCCCAGGAATATAGTGGTCCTGGGATTTGATCTCCCAGCACCACATACAATATACAACTTGCTTAGAAATAAAGTGGTGCTGAGATTTATATTCCCAAGAAAACAATGGTCCTGAGATTTGGATTCCCAGCACCATGTACAATATTCAGCTCATTCAGAAAAAGATGGTGCTGGAATTTATATTCCTAGGAACGCAGTATTGTTGGGATTTATATTCCCAGGAACACAGTGGTTCTGAGATTTGGATTCCCAGCATCACGTACAATATTCAGTTCTCCTAGAAAATGTGATGTTGAGAATTAAATTTCTAGAAACACAGTGGTCCTGGGATTTGAACTTTTAGCACCACGTACAATATCCAGCTCGGTTAGAATAAAGTGGTGCTGGGATTTATATTCCCAGGAACACATTGGTCCTGGGATTTGATTTCCCAGCACTACGCACAATATCTAGCTTTCTTAGAAAAAGGTGGTGCTAGGAATTATATTCCTAGGAACACAGTGGTGTTGGGATTTGGATTCCCAGCACCACGTACAATATTCAGTTCGCTTAGAAAAAGGTGATGCTGAGAATTATATTCCCAGGAACACAGTGATCTTGGGATTTGAATTCTTAGCACCACGTACAATATCCAGCTCGGCTAGAATAAGGTGGTGCTGGGATTTATATTCCCAGGAATACAGTGGTCATGGGATTTGATCTCCCAACACCACATACAATATACAGCTTGCTTAGAAATAAAGTGGTGCTGAGATTTATATTCCCAAGAAAACAATGGTCCTGAGATTTGGATTCCCAGCACCATGTACAATATTCAGCTCATTCTGAAAAAGATGGTGCTGAAATTTATATTCCCAGGAACGCAGTAATGTTGGGATTTATATTCCCAGGAACACAGTGGTTCTGAGATTTAGATTCCCAGCATCACGTACAATATTCAGTTCGCCTAGAAAATGTGATGTTGAGAATTAAATTTCTAGAAACACAGTGATCCTGGGATTTGAACTTTTAGCACCATGTACAATATCCAGCTCGGTTAGAATAAAGTGGTGCTGGGATTTATATTCCCAGGAACACATTGGTCCTGGGATTTGATTTCCCAGCACTACGCACAATATCTAGCTTTCTTAGAAAAAGGTGGTTCTAGGAATTATATTCCTAGGAACACAGTGGTGTTGGGATTTGGATTCCCAGCACCACGTACAATATTCAGTTCGCTTAGAAAAAGGTGATGCTGGGAATTATATTCCCAGGAACACAGTGGTCTTGGGATTTGAATTCTTAGTACCACGTACAATATCCAGCTCGGCTAGAATAAGGTGGTGCTGGGATTTATATTTCCAGGAACACAGTGGTCCTGGGATTTGATTTCCCAGCAACACGTACAATATTTAGTTCGCCTAGAAAGGTGGTGGTGGGAATTATATTCCCAGGAACACAGTGATTATGGGATTTGAATTCTCAGCACCATGTACAATATTTACCTTATTCAAAAAATGGTGGTGCTGGGAATTATATTCCCAGGAACACCGTAGTCCTAGGATTTGAATTCCTAGCACCACGTATAATATCCAGCTTGGCTAGAATAAGATAGTGCTGGGATTTGTATTCTCAGGAACACAGTGGTCCTGAGATTTGATTTCCCAGCACCACGTATAATATTCAACTCAGCTAGAATAAGGTAGTGCTAGGAATTATATTCTCAGGAACACCGTGGTCCTAGGATTTGAATTTCCAGCACAACGTACAATATCCAGCTCGGCTATAATAAGGTGGTGCTGGGATTTATATTCCTAAGAATACTGTGGTCCTAAGATTTGGATTCCCAGCACCACGTACAATATTCACCCCATTCAGAAAAAGGTGGTGCTAGGAATTATATTCTCAGCAACGCCGTGGTCATGGAATTTGAATTCCCAACACCACATATAATATCCAGCTTGGCTAGAATAAGGTAGTGCTGGGATTTGTATTCCTAGGAATATAGTGGTCCTGAGATTTGATTTTCCAGCACCACGTACAATATCCAGCTCAGCTAGAATAAGATGGTGCTAGGATTTATATTCCCTAGAATACAGTGGTCCTGGGATTTAGATTCCCAACACCACGTATAATATTCACCTCATTTAGAAAAAGGTGGTGCTAGGAATTATATTCCCAGGAACATCGTGGTCCTGAGATTTGAATTCCCAACACCATGTATAATATCCAGCTCGACTAGAATAAGATAGTGCTGGGATTTGTATTCCCAGGAACACAGTGGTCCTGGGATTTGATTTCCTAGTGCCGCATACAATATTCAGCTCGGCTAGAATAAGGTAGTGTTGGGAATTATATTCCCAAGAACACCATGGTCATGGGATTTGAATTTCCAGCACCACGTACAATATCCAGCTCGGCTAGAATAAAGTGGTGCTGGGATTTATATTCCCAGGAACACAGTGGTCCTGAGATTTGATTTCCCAGTACCCCGTATAATATTTAGTTCGCCTAGAAAAAGGTGATGCTTAGAATTATATTCCCAAGAACATAGTGGTCATGAGTTTTGGATTTCCAGCACCACGTACAATATTCACTCATTCAGAAAAAGGTAGTGCTGGGAATTATATTCCCAGAAACATCGTGGTCCTGGGATTTGAATTCCCAACACCATGTACAATATCCAGCTCGATTAGAATAAGGTAGTGTTGGGATTTGTATTTCCAGGAACACAGTGGTCCTAAGATTTGAATTCCCAACACCACATACAATTTTGAATTGGCCGAGAAAAAAGATATTGCTGGGAATTATATTCCCAGGAATACAGTATATAAAGTATGCAAAATGGTAGTCACAAGAAAATATACATTGTACAGATTGAAATCCCATCACAAAATTATAAAGTTGAAGTGGTTCGCATATTTAACAACGTCTAAATTTTTTATAATTGTACAGATACTACACAATTTGGATTTACACTTTGCATCTTGAGAATAACTTTTGCAGGCAGGCACCTTGGTGCAGTAAAAAATTTACAACTTTGTATACTATTACAACATATTCTAAATTACAGCACAGTTATAATTGCAAACAAAAATGTGAGCTACGCATTATTCTATTCCTCAGCAAGAATCTAAAGCTCCTCATACCTTACTGTCTGAATCTTTTAAGGTAACCAAATAATAGACTCTCAATGTATTGGATTGTAAAAAATGCACAGTCATAGCTGTAAAAAAAATACAAATAATTAGTCCATTGCTAACTTATAAAATATGGTATTTACAAAGAATATTAAATGTCTTACGAAGAGCTTTGTTTGGGACACTGCACTCGACGCACGAAAAAATTTGCATTACAAAATTTATCAGCCAGGCCAAGATGCCAATTCTCATAATACGAAGGGTGGATCTTTTTAAAGAATTTAACCTGCACCCAAAAAAATGCTATCAATTTTCCATACACAAACAGTTTATTTAAGTAACATATAAAATAACACTGCTTACCATTTCTTCAAATTGAATAGTGTAAGCTTTTCTGATGGACAATGAGTTGTAGTGGATAAACTCTGCATTTTGCAAGTCCGCCACTAGTAGGTGGCAGTGGTCATCACGGATTATTGGACAAAATATGTATCTGATTGGATCATTGCTTGGGGTTTTAAAAGTTTGCTGGAATGCTTGGGCGTACATTATATTAAACATACCCTGTGTATAAAAAAAACTTATCAAAACACCGAAGCTTTAAAGTTGATAATTCCATGCAAAAGGGGCAAAAACTTACCGAGAATCCAACCCCATAGAATATTGAGCTATAGTACGTCTTATCAGTCTCCTTGCACTCATCAGCTAAGACTGAGAAATAAGCACTGATGCAATCCCCATGTGTCAAAACATTCCAATCAAATATTGTAAGGAAAGAGTCCATATATAAGTTAATAGCATCCGTCTTCCACACTGGTCCTGATACTGTCACACTACACAAGGAAAGGGTTATTAGCAACTCTCAAAATATAAGATTACTATTATAAAGTGTATGATCTTACTCCATTATTTTTAGTTTCAATAAACACTCTCCGACTGTTGGATCCATCTTATTAGTGAATTCTTTATAAGTTTGTTGTATAAACAAATAGTTAGAATAAAGATATTTTCTTTGAAAAATAGTACTGGGCAAGATAACTTATGCTCACCTCCAATATCCTTCTCTTGACTTCTTCGAGTGGTTGTTGTTTGTCCATGGAGGCTTGTGTGATAGTAGATAATATTTCAGGTTCACACTCCTTGATAGTTGATTTCCCTTTTTTTATCTTGGACTGACTCCTACTCAAAATTTGCCTCTTTTGGAGCGATATTAAGGTCTGATGAGGGATAATCAATAGCCTTGCTGGGGACTATTTGAGTTTCAACTCTCCTTCTGTTAAGAATGTTAGCAAACCATGCAGGAGGAACGCTTATACTTGTAGGGGGTGATACACCATGAAGAGCCCTCTTCCGTACACAAACCTTCCGCCTAGTGTATGCAGTAGAAGGTTGTTGGGTCTGTGCAGCTTGTATGGGTTGTGATTGTAACTCCTCTACATCTCGGGATTGTAAATTCAGTTGAAGCTCCAATATTAGACTGTCTTTTTTAGCGATTAATGCTTCTTTTTCACAAATTATATTATCCCTTTCACTTATCTCATTGTCCTTCCTGCTTCTGACCTCCTCCAACTGTTGAAGAAGCTCTTGTATTTTCTTTTCTTTTCTTCGATGGTCGCATCTTTAAGTAGGGAGGTGTTGTCCAAGTTAGTCCTTGCTTCAACTGGTTTGGTGCATAGAGTTAAAACTAGTTCTGCATTCTCCTGGCATACTGGACACGCCTTTTCTTATGCATCGAACTGAGTTTCGGGTTGAGGAGTTGAAGCACAAATCCTAGGTGGAGAAGTGTTTTGTATTAGATGCACCTCTAACTGTGCTGATATTAGATCAACAATTATTTTATCTGGTAGGAGACTATCTACCATCTTCTTAACAACCCTTACATTTGTGGAACTCCACCTCCATCTTAATATTCTTGACAAAGCATGAGGGACGTGTGGAGGTAGGATACACAAATGCTCACACATCTGTACCTGGAATGGAAAAATTAGTTGTTAATAAACATATTGATCTATACTCTTTGTGGAAAACATAAAATATATTCACTTACAGCTAATAAGTGTGTGAAACCCTTAAGCATTGGTCTCGTAGATCCACCACCGACCTCTGCTTTTGGTCGCAATGTCACTCCCATACCAATTGACTCTATTTGAGGAGCCATGTAGGTATAAAGTGCTTCACACCAATTGTACCTGCCTAAGTTATCAAAATCGTCTACACAATCTAAAAGTGATCGCATAGGTATTCTAGGCTTACTGCTGGTGGTAGTAAAAAACACACAAGAGAAAAAATATAAAATAAACAACTGACAATAAAATTTTTCAGATCCCAAATTATCTGGAGATTTGGAACTCTTCATTAATTCCTCCAGATGCTTGTTAGAGCAATCAACTTCCATAAAATATTGCAAATATAGCTGACCAGAGGGAGTTTCATTGTTTATAGGAACTACGAGTCCATCATCTGGTAGACCAAGGATGACGGAGACATCATTCTTTGTGAAATGTAATTTCTTGTCGTGGAATATAAAACATTTCTCCTCACAGTCCCAATTATCAAATATATTTTGAACGAGGGGTCTGACATGGGTAATATTTGGAATGTCCAAAACCCACGAAAAAGGGGAGCTTCGAATCAATGTTACTTCTTCCCCAATCGGCGGCACACTTACAATAAATTTTTTAAAATGTGAAATGTTGCTTTTCCAGTTCATTCTCTTTGTTATTCCTCACATCAACGCAAGGATTCTTCCAGAACTATCGCTTGATGTTTCAACAGTTGAAGTCATCGTGACCTGAAAAAACTGCGTTAGGTTACGAACTAAATGCATTGCAATACGATTATTTGAAACTAATAGATGAAATTCATCACAAACATGTGTGCTGATAGAAACAAATGTTACCTCTACTCAAATGGATTATTAAAACCCTAAACCCTATCAGGCTCGACTTAAAATGATATCCCTGATGAAAATGGAAAAACCCTAGATGGGATGCACCTTGAACTGCGACAAAGGTTATGGTCAACGAGAGAAGTTAAGTAATATACAAAACTTATGAATGCCAAAAATCTAAGCGTCGGGCAATTCCACAAGAGATAGATCAAAATGAGCGACAGATAAATGAAATTTAGTCGTTTGAAATGCCAATGGGAGGTTTTATATTAACGGGTCGAGTGTGGTGGGCCGGAATTTTATTATAGTTTTTCAAAATTGATATACATTCAATTAGGAAACTTGATATGTTGAGCGTCGTTTCCCTCCCCGACTGTGCGCGACGCATAGTAACCCCGTGCAAACACCGTCGATCTCGCTGACGGAAGGCCGGATTCTAGTCCCGATTCGGGCAAAAACTGACCGAGATATGGCTGACATCAGAGTCCGGTCGGATCGTGGTTGGAGTCTGACCGGATCACGGCCAGAGTCTGGTCGGATCATAGCCGAAATGGCCGCAAAAGCGACCGCCAGTGGTCGCCCCACTGGCAGCCGCAATTCGACCGCGTTCCGACCGAACTCTGGCTGCAATCCGACCGCGTTCCGACCAAACTCTGGCCGCGACCCATTTTCATTGTAAATTTTGCAACGAATCTAAAATTCATGGCAAATATTTTGACAAATTCAGTGACGAATATCTTTCGTCACTATTTTCAATTATTTGGCAAAAAATACTACCATTTTTTTACGGGAAATGGCAAGTTTCCAAAATGGAAAATTTATGACGAATTTCATATAGATCGCTAAATTGGCGATGAATTTTAACTTTAGTCATAGATTTTGCAACGAATATAAAGTTTTTTGCAAAATTGGCAACGAATATGGAAAGTGTCATAAACTTTGTGACACATTTTTTCTTTTGTTGAAGATTTGCTACGAATTTTACAACAAAATTTATTTCGTTGCAGAACTTGCATAAAATCCTTCCCCTTTCCTTCTCACAATCCTTACTCGATCGGTTGTCGAAAACACAAGGTACACTCGTCTCCCCCTCTCTCTCTCTCAAAATTTGATGGTCTACCATTGAATCTGCGTAACTTCAACGATGGATCGTCGGATCAACCTAAGCAGGGCATCACCCCTCGGGGTGGGGTGTTTGCACAGGGCGTCACCCCTGTGTGGGGTGTGGCCCCCCCTTCCTTGTGTGGGTCGTCGCCCCTGCATGGGGCATTGCCCCCGCGTGGGTTGTCACCCTTATGTGCGGCATCGCCCCCACCCCAGCCTGCGGGGGTGATGCCTCATGCGGGTCGTTACTCCCACCCCCTGCGCGGGCTTCACACCCCCCTACCCCCTGCGATTTCGATCCCCGTGCAGGCATTAGGCGTGGCCCAACGCACCCTGCATCACTAACATCACAGGTGGACATCACCCCCCATGAGGGTGTCGACTGTGGCCCAATCCACCCTGCGTCACTACTCACACGGGTAGACATTCGCCCGCCCCGCATCACTCCCCACACAGGCATTGGGCATGTATCCGTTGGAATTTTTTCAACATGGATTGAGTCATTGTGAGACAACGGCTACAGGGGCAGTCGATTGGGGTCTTATGGCAGTCGACTGCTGGGTGCTAAATTAGCTCGATGCAGGTTATAAAAGGAGCTCGAGTTGGAGTATTTTACAGTGATTTTTGAGGATATTTTGAAGGGGAATTGCTG
This sequence comes from Wurfbainia villosa, assembly GCA_025175895.1. Lineage (NCBI taxonomy): Eukaryota > Viridiplantae > Streptophyta > Magnoliopsida > Zingiberales > Zingiberaceae > Wurfbainia > Wurfbainia villosa. The sequence continues at coordinate 16,638,695 of CM046004.1, read as the reverse complement.
CTGTATTCCAAACCTTCAAAATCAAACCAAAGCAAGCAACAAGCAAAGCGTTCAAAATAATTATTGTAAAGTTTATTTACTTGTATTTCATTATTGTCTTTGTATTTGCTTCTACTTTGTGTATTACTATTGTAATTGCTTATATGAGATTTCTCTACCTCCGACATGTTGTTGAGAAGGAGATTTATTAGTGGTGTGTGCATCACTAGAGCTCTCCCCGTGGAGTAGAAACCCTAAAGTTCCGAACCACGTATATCATTGTGTCTTTGTGATTGTGTATTCATGTTTGTATTTGTGTTAGTATTATTATTATTCCGTTGCACTAACAAGTGTATAGACAATCAAGCACAAACGAATTCCATCGAGCAACGTTTAGGCTATTCATCCCCCCATCTAGTCGGGCCATTGATCCTAACAGTAATTTCAACACCTCCTTTTTCACAACCTCTTTCAAATTTGGATTGAATCTTCTTTGGTGCTCTATCGAGGATTTTCACCCATCTTCTAGGAGTATTCTATGCATGCAAAGGGACAGGTAGATTCCCTTAATATCATCAATAGTGTATCCCAAAACATTCCTATGTGCCCTAAGCTCCTCTAGCAATTTTTTGGTTTCCGTTTCATTCAGATTGGCATTAACGATCACTGGAAAAGTGGAATCTAGGCCAAGGAATTCATATCTGAGGTTCAATGGAAGAGGTTTCGACTCCTAAGAGCATTTCTCCTAATCCACTAAGTACTCATTGAACTCAGACTCCCCTTTCTTTAATTCCTCTTCCTCTTGAGGATCTTCCAGTCCATAACATGCGCTCCCTTTCCAAAGATAATCATCATATTCTGCTTCATTTTTCAATTGGCCGATTTGGTGATGATTTCATGTCCTTCCTCCATGAGTGTCTTCAACTAGATAGGATGTCTCCAAATCTTTGAAATTATTTACTAGGGGAAGTTTTCAAAATTCTTCATCACTATATGACCATGCTTGGAGAGTTAATATCACGGTTTCCACTATCTAGTATGCTTCTTCTATGTTCTTTTTCATCAGAACTCCCCCTTCCGTTGTGTCTAATAATCTTTTAGCGGAGCTAGATATCCCAGAGTAGAAAATTTGTAAGATCAACCAGTCTTGTAACCTGTGATGTGGATATTGCAATATCAACTTCTGAAATCTCCCCCAAGCCTTAACCAGTGTCCAATTGTCTTCTTGCTTGAAACTCAAAATTTTATTTCTCAGATAAGCTATTTTTCTTGGTGGGAAGTATTTATCCATAAATATACACTCTAGTTGTTCCCATATCGCAATGCTCCCTGCCGGTAAAGCTCACAACCATTCTCTAGCCTCCTCCTTAAGAGAAAACTGAAAGGTAATAAGTCTAATAGCATCTGTTGGAACCCCTTCATATTGTACTGTTCCACAATATGCTAGAAACTCTTTTAGTTGTATATAAGGTTCCTCGGCTTGTGTCCCTCCAAACTGATTTCTTTGAATGAGAGAGATTAATGTGAGGTTTATCTCCCAACTTCTAGCCTCAATCAGGGGAATAATAATGTTGGAATTTCTTGCTCTAAGCCACGGCGCTGCATAGTCTTTTAATGTTATTGTATATTGCACCAACATGCTCAAGTAACATGGTGAGAAAAAAGAGATCTATCACAAAACAAAGAAAACAGGGAGCTAAATTATTGCAGTTATGAATATCTAATCCCACCATGAAATTTGAAAAAAAATTGATAGAATTTACTAATGCTAACAAGTTAAAGAAAAACTAAGTCCAATCCAATCGATGCACTTTCCAACCAATATCAAATAAATCAGTCCCTGGAAACGATGCCAAAAACTTGTTGCATGCAAACTGATTCCTTAACTGTGAAGCCAAAGATCGACTTTTGCTCAACTCCTGCAAGTGCACGGTTGTCATCAAGTAATAAAATAATATTGATCTCATAGGGAATGATATTCGATTACCAGTCTATTTATTGGTTCAGATTATCTGGACTAAATCTTAGTGTTGGAAATTATTCTAGCCTAATATCTGTAATGGACAAAGTTCGAGGATTGGTGTCACACAGACAAAGAAAAAGGGTTGACTCAAGTTCAGAAGGGATTCTATGTTTTGGTTTCACCTATATGATATTGAACATGTCAGCTACTTATATTCCTAAGTTCTCTATGATTGATCTTGCAGGTGGATCATCTCGTTTAATCCCGATGAACTCTTGGTACTACACGGAAATTACCTACTTAATCTAGAGAATCCCTTTCGGATCAACAAAGCTTAGGAGGTTACTATCAATGAGTTACCCCTATCACGTGGGCCCATAACCCCTCCAAGTTGTTATCTCCTACTTCACAGCCTCTAGATGGAATAGATTCATGGAGTTCTAGGATGTCCTATTTTCCCCTCACAAAAGGTGAACCTTCTTCCATGTCCTACTCTTTCACATCTTGGTTTCTACAGTTTCTGGGGAAAAGTAACCTTTCGATTCTTCCTTAGATTCCCCTAGATTTTACTATGAATGCTTTTGACACCCACATCGATTATGCATAGTAGAATGAGAGCAAAACCACTCATCTTCATCAAATAGGAAACATAGGTTTCAAATAAAATCATAAAAACTCAGAATTCATTGCATGACAAAATTCAACATACATACGGTTACTCCCTAATCCTAGAATCTAGAGATCTACTTCATACACAATGAGAAATGAACACAAGACATTGAAAGGAAAGTAATACAACCAAAGTTATTTGTGTTTGCAAGAAAATATGATCTTCTTTGGTTGAAGAAGCGTCTTGGGTGCTCCTCTATGGATGAACTCTCAGAGTCGGCTTGGAATCTCCTTCCTCTCCTCCTCCAATTTACGAGATCCTGATGTTTTTTAGCACATCTAACGTCCTCCTTATTGTAAGGTAAGCCTTCCTATATATAGAGGATGCCTCGTCTTTCCATAAATGCACGGAAAATCTATTGCATCGAATTTGTAGCAGTGTGACACGACCATGTGAAATTCACATGGTTAGGTCGTGTGTCATTCTAGAGATTCATCTGGAAGAAGGTATGGTCATGTGAAATTCACACAGCTGATCATGCTTCATGCTGAAGAATTTTCTCCATCATGTCAATGCCATACGACCCTTGCCATAGACTGGGGCATGACCGTGTGCAAAAAACACGACATGTCGTGTGTTCTTCTGGAAGAAAGCTTGATCTTCATCCTTCTTGCCCAGGAATCATGCCCATGTATTGGGAACACAGCTAGAGCATGCTCCTCTTCATTCCATGCTTCAAAAGAATCCTCAACACTACAAAACTCCTTCCTGTAAAGAGGGAAACAATAAAAGTAGATCTCCAAACAAGGAAGTAACTATACGGTGCAAAGTTAAGTTAAGATGCATCAAATATCAACTAAATGCAATAAGATTTGTGCCAAAATATCTACTAAAATTCTATATGAATTGCACACATCATGACTCAATTAGTTCTCAGTTATGTTGGTCATTCATAATTAACCCATCAATTATGAATAAATCATGGGTGACACTTAGCAATACATCATGACCTCTAATTTACTGGAAAGTTTTTGTTGACTTCAGAATAATTCTAAACTCTTCAACAACTACAGTTGTTTGTACCTTATTATTTTCATTCATCTTATACCCACTTGATTCAGGACATGGTCTATGCTCTCGTCCCCACTAGACTGACTATGTCACACCTAGCCCAAATTAGTTTCCTTATCATGTGGATTCAAGTTACTCGCTACATGTGTCCAAGAAAACTATTCTTCTCGACATGTGTGCTTTAGCAAAAGACTTCTGAGTAATAATCCTGACAAGAGGCCTAGGGTATACATCTCTTTTAATAGAAGAGGTGAATCCTATTAGGGCAATCAACCCAAGTATGTGTTTGGTTTTGATGTGTGTGGTAAAGGATTTAAGTTAGGTTGATTATGTGGTTTGATATGTGTGTTTAAGTTTTGCAGGACTTAGTAAATCAGAAATGGTTTACTTGATGAAGCATTGGCGAGTTCATCATCTCATGGCTTGGGTCCTTGAGTCGGTGAAGGATGACATTAGAGAAGTCGTGAGCTTGGTGTATCCGAGGGACCACCGGACAAGAAGCGAATGGAGTGAAGCCAAAGGAAGCAGACTTCAGGGCAAGACGCAAAGGATGGCACGGGAGAAGCTGTGGGCTTAATGTATCCGAGTGACGTAATCGAACGAAGAGAGCTTCGATGAGGAACTCCATGGGAGATGAGAGATTGAGTGATTGTAACCCGGGACGGGGTAGCTCAAGTAGGTGAACTTGGCCGAATGGCTAAAGTCAAGTGTTGAATGCTCAAACATGTGTTTGAGGTTTACTCGACGATTGGATAAGTTGGATGCTCAAACATATATTTGAAGTTTTACTCGACGATTGAAAGTGTCAGATGCTCAAACATTGTGTTTGAGGTTTTACCCAACGGTCGGATGCTCAAACATTTTGATGTTTGAGGTTTTACCCGACAACAGTTGACTGCCAAATAATGGCAGTCGACTGATCTGAGTCGACTGCTAGTTGACTCATGTCAACTAGGGTTTTGTGGCCCAATAGTCGACTACCAAGGAGTGGCAGTCAATTGCCAAGGGTTGATAGTCGATTGCCAAGGGATGGCAATCGACTGCTATAGGTGGAAACGACCACAGAAACGAGATAGCTCGACCAGGGGCTCGACTGCACGGGCATTAATCGACTGTTAGGGTTTTGACAGTCGACTGATTGGCTATCTGTTGGTTGGGATGACAACGTAGATGAAGCTATTGTGAGGCAATGGCTACAACGACAGTCAACTATTGACATACAACAGTTGACTGCGGCATGCCCAACGGGAAGAATGGCTTCCTCTCTATAAGAGGAGGCCTTGGGTGCCTTGGGAAGGTTAATGCTTCCCCTCCTAAGTGCTCCCCAAGTACCCTAAACGTTCTAAACCTTCTCTTCCTTGTTCTCATCTCAATCATATTGTAAGAGGGAGGATTTGTGTAAAGAGGTTTCTCCACCTTGCTTGGGCTAAAGGAGAAGTGTAGTGCTTTGGTTGAGGGAGTGATTCGCCGAATGAATCATCCATGGACCAACGGCAAGGGTCGTGAACCATGTTACATCGGCTTATTAGCGTTTGATTCTTCTATACTTTTGTATTAGCTTAATTGTCTTTGTTTTAGCATATATTCTGCTGCGCTAACTATATTGTAGACGATTAAGATGAGAGAATTCCATCGAGCACATCGTAGGATATTCAACCTCCCTTCTAGCCAGGTCACGATCCTCTAACAAGTGGTATCATAGCCAATTTGTTTGTCAACAGACTCACCGCCACAACAAGCACAACTACAATGGTCGGCATGAACATCCATCCACCCAAATTCGAAGGCAACTTCTCTTGGTGGAAGAAGAGAATGGAGGTATTTTTCGAAACCGATTTTGAAATTATGTTGATTATGGAAAACGATTTCGAAATGCTTAGAGATGAAGAAGGGAGGTCATTAGAGAAATCAAGATGGTCAAAGAAGCAAAGGGAGGATCACCTTGCAAATTCGAAAGCAAAGCACCATCTTTTCAATGTACTCCCTCAACAAGAGATTAACTGAATAGGAGAGTGTTCAAGCACCAAAGAGATGTGGGAGAAGCTAGTTGAGCTTCATGAAGGCACCTCTGAAGCCAAGCTTGCAAGAAGAGACCTTCTCCGCTCTCAACTCAATAATATCAAATTAGATAAGGGAGAAAAGGTACTTTCACTACATTATAGGTTTAAGAAGATCATTAATGGTTTATTAAGTGTAGGTGAGAAGCTATCAAACCGAGACATGATAAGAAGGCGATTGATGCATTCCCCCGATCATCAAAGTGGAGCTCAATGGTGGATTCATTTTACATCTCAAGAAATCTAGAGGTAAGTACTCTAGAAGAATTTTTCTCTACTATGGAGCTTCACGAAACTAGACTTGAAGGTATAGTAGAAGAGCCAATAATTCAATCAAGGGGAGTAGCACAAGTGGCGAACAAGGGGAAGATAAAGAAGACTACACTGTTAGTGCAGGGGCACCAGATAATCGAACCTAGATTTTGATTATGGCAAAGATCCAAAGTTAAGGTCATATTGTTATCTCATGAGCTGAATTAAGTGTGCAGGAAATGGTTAAGCTAAGCCGAAGGTCAGCGACACCCAGAGAATCTCAAGTCGGAAAATCGTGGTGGTCGGGCGATACCGGGAGAACTTCGTGGGAGTCGAAGAACCTAGGTGAAGATCAGAAGCAAAGCGACAGGTCATAAAAGACTAGAGGTAAGCACGAGTGTGAAGAGAGATGGTAAGATCGTGTCCTCTGTACAGGGATGACCCTAGGAGACGGTCCGACTAAGACTTCCAATGGAAGGTCTAGGTCGAGACTGGACGGTAAGAAACCATCGCATTTATCATTTTTTTTGCTAACCTCTTATTGAAGGAAAGTGGCTAGGCTAGCAGTCGACTGTTGGCTACTTGCAGTTGACTATTGCACATCAGTTGACTGATGAAGGGCATCAATCTACTGATGGCAATGAATCAACCTTGTGCGCTAGGTTAAAAAGGATAATGTTTGACGCTGCCATTTCGCAATAAGATAAGGTGTCATCTCATGATAAGTTACACAAATTGAGGATCTAGAACCAGATTAATTCCAAGGCACGAGTCTATAAAAGGAGGGGAGGACTCGAACCCAATGATCATCAATTTACTCCTAAGTGTTCCCACAATGCCAAGGTTCCGCATCAATGCTACAATGTCGTAATGTCGATGCCACACCAAGTTTCAACTCCTTAAGCGTTGGTAGCTTAGTTAGTTATTTCATTACTTTGTACTTAGAGCTTTTTTTGTAAACGAGGTGAGGTAGGCTTGTTGACTCATCCTCGAGTTTTGGTTTTGTTATGATCGTTGTCTCCTACCTCCAATGAGGAGGAGACTCTTTAGTGGATTGCCCCTTCATATGCGGTCAAGGTTCGCAGGGCCTTGGAATAGGAACCGTTGGGTTGTGAACCAAGTTAAAATAAATTTATCTTATTTATTTTTTTTCTGTGCATTTTTTTATTTTTAATCGAACTAACAAAAAGATTTATGCTCGCTATTCACCCCCCCCTCTAGTGCATTTTTCGATCCAACAATTGGTATCAGAGCGGGGGCGCTAAGATTTGGTGCAACCACCAATCTAGCATTTTTTTGGTTTTCTTTTCGTATTTATTGTTTTAAGTTGTTCTCCCACACTATTAATCCAAGACAAAGTCTTGGTACCCTTTTTTGGTTGGGTGTTTGCAAGGATCAATCGAACTATTCACTTTTGGAGTAGCCGACGATAAAATAGGCATAACTTTTCATAAAAGTGGACCCATAAAACGTGCTACCCACCGAATCGAAACTCTCTCAAAGATCTACATTCTTACGAGGGTTTACCCTTGTATCAAGCTATTTTCATCTCTAAAAAATGACTTTTAGTACCCTTTCGGGGACATCAAAGGTCGTAAGTTTCTAGTTTTTATTTAGCTTTCTATTTTTTTGTTTATTTATTTTTATTATTTCCTGCATTACTAATCCAAGACTAAGTCTTGGAATTCCTTTTGGTTTTTATTCGTGTTTTGCAAGATAATTAATGACTCACATTGAGGGGTATAGCACCACCTGACCTCCGTTCTTTAACAAAAATGATTTCCGATATTGGAAAGGTCGGATGGAGTGTTTCTTGAAAACACAAGTCGAGACTTGGATAATAATCCAAACCAGCTTTGTTCTACCCACCAATGATCAAGGGGAGCCTTTGGACTTCAACAAATGGACTTGTAGGACCGTTGGCGTCGCTAGGGGGGGGGTGAATAGCAATTCGCCAATTTCGTTGATGGAATTCGTCGTGCTTGTCTACAATTGTTAGTACGCAGCGAAAATACAAATACAAGTACAAAAACACAACACAAGCACAACAAACGAATTTTATGTGGTTCAGAACCCTAGTTCCTACTTCACGGGCGAGCCCTAGCGAGCTCTAGTGATGCACACCACCACTATCAAACTTCTCCTTCTCAGTGACACACCAGAGGTGGAGGAACCTCTTACAAGTCTCTTACAATAGTAAAAGCAAGATACAATAAGCAACTACAACAATAACAAAAGCAAATGGAAGAACAAATGAACACACTTTACAGATTAGAGCTTTTGAATCTTTTCTTGTTGGTTGCTTTGGGATGACTTTGAAGGCCCTGAAATGCAGCAGCACCTCGCCTCAAATCGCCCCTCCAAAATCTTGCTCGAAGACGCCCTCAAACTTCCTCTTACAGAGCTCCATCGAAGCTTCCCGATTTGCAACGGTCTCTTTGCCAGTCGAGGCGCCAGTCGAGTCCCTTGCTTCTGAGTAGTTGTCTTCATACCTATGCTGGGACCAGTCGAGGTGCCAGTCGAGTGATCCAATCGAGGCACCACCTCAACTATCCACTAGTTGAGGCGCTAGACGAGTGTGCCTCGCTTCTGTGCCTCCATCCAAAATGACCAGTTGAGGCGCCGCCTCGACTAGCCTCTAGTCGAGGCACTGGTTGAGTGCTTCCATAACACTCTCCTGACTTCCCAAGTCTCACTACTCGACTCCTCCTTACCAATCGAGGTGCCGCCTCGACTACAGCCCAGTCAATGCGCTGGCCGAGGTCACCGGTCTATGTAACTGTAAAAGCGTTGTTAAAGACACTGTTGTTAAAAGTCTGACTAATGACAACGGATTAAAAAGCGTTATTTTTTCTAGCAAAGACAACGCTTTTGCAACGGGGAAAAAGCGTTGTCGTTTTTTACAATGACAATGCTTTTGCAACGGAGAAAAAGTGTTGTCGTTTCTAGAAAAGACAACGCTTTTGCAACGGAGAAAAAGTGTTGTCGTTTTTTACAATGACAACGCTTTTGCAACGGAGAAAAAGCATTGTCGTTTTTTGCAATGACAACGCTTTTGCAACGGGGAAAAAGCGTCGTCGTTTTTTTTCAAGGACAACGCTTTTGCAACAAATCAAAAGCGTTGTCTTTGCAACAAAGACAATGCTTCTGCAACAGATAAAAAGTATTGTTGTTGTTAGAAAAGATAACACTTTTACAACGATTTTAAAACATTATCATTTTAGCACAAATAAAAACCGTTATCTTTTATATCTACAAAAATATTGTCTATTATATTAATTACATTAATAATCTATTTAATTAAACATTATAATAACACTAATTAAAATATCATTAACAACTAATCAATCTTCTTACAATTGAAACATAAATATTACATAATCAACAAATAATGAAAAAAGAAAGTATGAAGTCAATCTCCAAGTTAAGTTTATAAAATTAAACAAAAAACCTACATACTCTAAGTTTGTTACAAAATTAAACAAAATCAATCTCCAAGTTAAGTTGAACTGGTATTAAACCCTCAGAAATGCCTAAAGCTGCTGTCAAAAAGATGAAAGTACCTTCGCCCATGTTTGAAGAGATCATGTATCTGTCAATAGAAATGAGATTGATCACATATAATATCATAAATAAAAAACAAAGAGGGAATTAGAAATTGGACTAGTAGTTCAACAAAATATATTTATCTATCATATTTGTTCTTCCTTCACTTGTTTTTTCCAACTGCAACCATGAATAGGGCAAACATGGTCTGACCAATCCAAGTAAATACAGGTGAAAAGGGCATAATACAGATTGTCACAGAAATTCCGTGAGACTGATACAAATACGAGGGAATTAGAATCCAATCACTTACATTAAAGAATGAGGAAACATGAAAGATTATGATTGTATGTACCTGCCATAGTTCCTCAGTGACAAATGGCATGAATGGATGCAGCAATTTCAAAATGTTCTCAAAAACATATAAAAGGAGACCTTGTGCTACAGAGGCTACTGAGTTGCTCCATGAATGGTAAAACCGTGTTTTGCTTGCTTCAATGTACCTGCAAAACATTAGATGGCCAATTACAAAGTAATTCAGACTACAAATGCAAAGAATCAATATGCTTACACAAATGGACCAGGAAAAGAACTACAAAAGGAACATATACAATATCAAAACTAACACAGATGAAGTAGGAAAAGTAACATCTTCACCAAATTTTACTACAGAAAATATATATGAACTACCTAGAAGACCGGTGAGTTGTAGAAGATGGCTTAAAAAGTGTGTGTGTGTGTATATATATATATATAAAGTATTCCTTGGAATCCTCCATGCATATATGGGAACATAGAATACTGAAATAAGAATATAATAAAGAGATGGATACTTATATATCAAAATAGCAAGTCAGAAAAGTTTTCACCCACAACAAAGGACCAAGGTCCAAAAAAATATATCTTAGAATTAAAGGAAATGCAAAGGTAGATAATTGAAATAACTATTATGATGTGCAAGAACAGAAAATAGAGATGGTAAAAGATATTTATAAGTGAGAGTAAACAGAAGCACTCCATTATCAGGATCACAGTAAAATATATTAAAAGGAATATTAGAGGACAAAAAACATAGATAAAAATCAGATGAATTAGTTGCACCCTTGATGTCTCTCATTGATAAGATTGTGAAATTTAACTAGTTCAAGTTTATGAACTGAAAAGGAAGAGATTAAGGGAATATATAAAGTTCAGATGCAGTTCCTGGCACAACACCATTCATATAATAGACTAATTGAACACCATGCATGAGACTGAGCTCGGGTTCAAGTAGTGGGATGGGAATTGAGGGCATCAGACCTGAGCAGCAACTGGTGCTCCACCTTCACTTGAACCATTCTAATATTTAGTTGTTGTTTGGTATTTTTCTTTGCCTTCCACTTGCTTATTTGAATTACCGGCATAAGTTTGCTTAGTTATATTTAGTTGTGTAAGATCATTCAATTTGAACTCGACATTGATTTTCACTGATATTAATGTGATTCTAAACTATCCGTCCAGTGAAAACTTTAACCAACACAGTTGAACTGTATATGCTTCACTTTGTTGGTTGATTGACAGTGACTTCTCAATGCAATCATGTTAAAGTTTGCTCTAAAGCAAGACCAGCTTATGTACTGAAATATCATTAGGATAAATTAATAAACAAAAATACTATATGATACTACTGGTACCTTCTTTACATAATCCCCGATAGAGGAGTTAGCGGGTGACCTAAGATCCGGTCCAGAATATACGGCTCAGCTAAGAAAGGAAAGGAAGATTGGCACGGGCGAACCTCAGAAGTCATTGGCACGGGCGAATATTGAGAGCCATTGGCACGGGCGAACCTCAGAAGCCATTGGCACGGGCGAATATTGAGAGCCATTGGTACGAGAGAGGTAATGAAAGCAATTGATACGGCAAAGGAGAGGCGGAGGGCACTTCGCCAAGAAGCCAGCACAAGCTGATCCCTACAAAGGGAAGTTGGGCACGGAAAGGAGAGGAATTGGTTCGGGTTGATGAGGAACCCTAGGGCTAGGGCGCTCGTGAGCTATAGACCTAAAACTAGCTTCCCTCAACACGGAAGGTTGAAGGAGATAGTCTAGCCTAATTGCCCGAAAAGTGGAGGGAAAGGGTGTTAGGCAACGGCCTGGGAGGCCCCACATAATATTCCAAAGAGTCTCCACTCCTGATATCTGTAACAGAATTATTCTCCAGGGAAAGGTGGTGGCCACGTGTACGATGAAGATAACCCACGACGTTACGATGAAGGAAAGGAGGGGGAGATAAAAGGGGAGGAAGCAGGAAAAAGAGGAGGCCAGCAATTATTCCCACCCAGCGAGAGAAGGGGACGCAAGAGGAGAGGAAAGAGGAGGACAACCGCTTCACCGGAGAAGAAGGATAGAGACCTGTCGTTATTATATCTCTTGTATTTTTCTCGTCTGGTGAGATTATTGTAAAAGGCTTTTTCTCCTCCACCTTCGGAAACTCGCTTTCCGTAAAGGAGGACCTTCATAGTGAAAGTGCTTGGGCATCATCCCCGGTGAGAAAACTCACCTCCGTGGAGTAGGAATCCTTATTCCGAACCACGTTACATCTTGTGTCTGAGTCTCGATTGCTGGTGCTGGTTTTTGCGTTTCATCTACTTCATCTTTTTATTCTTTACTGATTGCGGCCTGTGAGAACCCTCTGAGATCTCCATCCGTGCTTCACTGCATTGGAAAGGAGTGAACATACTTCACCCGTCCGCATCAGTTGGCGCCGTCTGTTGGAAACATTTGAGCTGGACGTCGAGATGCAACCCGAAGAAATACAACAACCTGATACCTCTGCGGCGGAGGAGCGCCCCATCACCCTTCTACCATCGCAACTAAAGGCCTTGATGGATGACGCTATCACAGAAGCCCTGGCTAGGGAAAGGAAAAGGACCGGATATCTGCATCCGCACTCCGGGGAACCTTCTTCCAGAGATCTACCCCCAGAAATACCTCCTCCCTCCCGTAAAGCCGCCAATGGTGAAGTATTGCTTGGAGGTGGACTTGGGGGAAGAACACCTCAGAATACTATGCCCTTCACCCAAACACGCCGGGAGGAGCAAGGTGAAAGTCAATCCACCAGACCTCCGGAAGTATACGAGCCCAGTCCCTTCACGATGGACATTCTTTCGGAGCTCCCTCCATCCTACTTCCGGAATCCTCAGGTCAATAAGTATGATGGTTCGACAGATCCTGACGAGCACATATTTCAATTCGACGGAGCGATCTCGCTTCACTATTATACAGACGCTCTCAAGAGCCGAGTCTTCCGAACCACCCTGACTGGCTCGGCGCAAAAGTGGTTCACTACTCTGCCCCCGGAGTCTATCACCTGTTTCACTGACTTCCAAAGAATATTCAGTCGAGAATTTGTCAACTGCTCCACCCAGGGCATATTCATCGATTTACTTCTGCAGCCCGGGGGATCCCCGCCACCCGATCTGAGTCTTTCAGAGGCGCTATTCAGCATGGGCTGCGGGAGGCCCCCTTCCTCAGTTCCTTGTTAAGACAACCTATGGATAGTATCGAGCCCGGGAGCAGTTTATCCGCGAAGAAGAAGAATTAAAGGTACGGAGGGCCAAACGGACTGCCACAGCAGTCCCCACTGAAAGAGTTCGTCCCGCTGCTCTTCAAGCCCCCCCTCGGCGGGAGTATACAAGACCTTTTCGGCAGGAGGTTCCGAGGCCTCGTCCGATGCTGCAAGGTGTTCGCCCTACCCCACCATTACAAATCATGGCTGCTGAAGCGCTTCCTCCTGTGAGGACATGGAAAGAACGTGAAATGGAATTTTACGATCGCAGTGCGCTCTAACGACTTGGGACACAGGGGATCTGCGTAACCCGACCCGTTCTTTTTGCCAATATCACGAGAATCGGCCACGATGGTGGCCGATGTTTCAAGTTACAAGAAGAATTGGATCGCCTCCATACTGCATATCCGCAAGTAAAGTTTCAGGTAGGAGGGCCAGCGCGGCGAGGCCCCCGACCTAATGTAACCCGTCCAGGGCCGTATAATCAGCAACCCCGGGTCGCTTTCCAAACGCCATCCCAGGAGGTCGTCTCTCAAGAAGGCCCATCAGGGGAGGGTCCTTCATCCAATCTAGATGACATTCCCACACGGGGAGTTATTCATGTTATAGCTGGAGGACCTACCGACGGAGACTCCAACCGGGCACGGAAGTCGTACGCCCGTCTCATGGAGAGTTTGGCCATTGTCACCGACCAGACTATTCAAGTTGCACCGCCCGTTTCGTTCGGGCCAAAAGATCTGCAAAGTGTCCTGCTTCCCCCACACGGAAGCCTTGGTTATCCGTGTATCCCTGGCCAATTATGAAGTGGTCCGGGTACTAGTTGACTCGGGAAGCTCTGTTAATATCCTTTTCCAGGAAGCCTTCGGACAAATGCAGCTGGGAAATGCCCAATTAGAAGATGTGTCTACTCCCCTCTTCGGATTCGCAGGGCACATGGTTCACCCGAAGGGACAGATATCATTGCCTTTAACTCTGGGTGTAAAACCTAGCCAAAAAACTAGTATAATTCCTTTCCTTATTGTGGATGCTCCGTCCACTTATAATGCTATTCTTGGGCGTCCTTTCCTCACCCTTTTGAGCGGTGGCTTCCCATACCACCGAGTGAAATTTCGATGAGGTCAATTGGTGGGAGAAGTTCGTCGAGACCAGAAGGCCTCCAGGAGTTGCTACGTGACAAATGTTCGGGACGATCAGAATAAAGCCCGAACCGAGGACTGAGGCAAAGTGTCATCATCAGCGATGTGCGTCACGGAGGAATCCCAAAGTCGATAAAATAGAGGAGGGAGAACTGGTGGAGATCGCTCCAGGAAAGGCCACCCGAATAGCACAACAGCTGGATGTCAAAGAAGAGCTGGTGGCTTGCCTGAAGGAGAATGAAGACATCTTTGCAAAGGATGTGCATGATCTCACGGGGATCCACCCTCATGTGGCGGAACATCATCTCAATATCATTCAAGGAGCCCGACCCGTCCAACAGAAGAGGCGACATTTTGGACCAGAAAAGGACAAAGTCATAGCAGAAGAGGTGGACAAACTACTAAAAGCGGGTCATGTAAAGGAAATCCAGTTCCCCGAATGGGTCTCTAATGTAGTTTTGGTTCCCAAGCCTTCGGGGCAATGGAGGATGTGTATCGATTTCCGTGATTTGAATAAAGCATGCCCTAAAGACTGCTACCCCTTGCCTCGTATTGACCAATTGGTGGATTCTACAGTGGGATATGAAGTGGTGTCCCTAATGGATGCATATCAAGGGTATCATCAAATACCTTTGGCCCAAGAAGATCAAAAGAGGGTTAGCTTTGTGACTGCGGGGGGGTTATACGCTTATGTGGTAATGCCGTTCGGACTAAAAAATGCAGGAGCCACCTATCAGCGCCTTATGGACAAAATCTTCGCGGAGCAGAAAGGGAAGAATGTGGAGGTATACGTGGACGACATCTTGGTCAAATCAAAGGTCACTCGGGATTTAGTCAAGGACTTAAATGAAACCTTCGCTACATTAAGGCGGTTTAATATGAAGCTAAACCCTAACAAATGCATTCGGGTAAAGAGTGGCAAGTTCTTGGGGTACATAGTGACGGAGAAGGCGCAAGCCACGAGAAAGTGCAAGCCCTATGCAACATGAAGTCACTGCTATGCGAGAGACCCAAAAGTTGGTGGGCGTGATTGTTTCTTTATCCCAATTTATAGCGGATCACGCGGACAAGGCGCCTTTTTCAAGATTTTGCGTAAGACTGCTAAATTTCAGTGGGATGATCAATGTGAGCAGGCTTTCCAGGAGTTGAAGAAATATTTGGCTGGACTCCCCCTGCTAGCCAAACCAATACCCGGAGAACCATTATGGATGTATCTGGCCGTATCGGAAGGAGCCGTCAGTTCGGTATTATTGAAACAAGAAGGTTCTCATCAGCAACCTATTTATTATACCAATATTCACGAAGGCGGAATTCCGTTATACTGGAGAAGTTGGCGTATATCCTAGTACTAACCGCCCGCAAATTAAGGCCGTACTTCTTGGCTCATCCCGTCACCGTTCTAACACACAACGAATTGGGTAAGGTCGTCACTAAGCCAAATTTCTCTGGAAGATTGGCCAAATGGGTAGTAGAATTAAGCGAGTATGATATTCACTACTAACCTCGAACGGTTATCAAGGCCCAAGCACTCATTGATTTTCTGGCAGAGGTACCTTGCGGCGCGGAAGATGGTTCGGCAATAAAGGAGGAGGGATCAGAGGCATGGAATATATTCGTGAAGCGGTTCTTGAGATCTTCTACAGTGTGGCGTTGGTATCTTATTAATTTCCCCGGAGGGTGAAGAAACTCGATTAGCAGTCCGCTTGGAATATCGGGCATCTAATAATGAAGCGGAATATGAAGCCATTCTAGTGGGACTACAGGCTGCTAAAGCAGTGGGGGCTTCTTCCATTGTGATCCACTCGGATTCCCAGTTGGTAATATCACAACTTCAAGGTTCTTTCGCGGTTCGGGAGGAAAGGCTGCATAGGTATTTGAAGACTTTTGAGAAAGAAAAAGCTCAATTTCGTCAGGTCCTCTTGAAGCAAATCCTACGGGAGCATAACGGGAAGGCAGATGAATTGGCTCGGATGGCTAGCACTATGGGAGGAATAAAATCCTCGGAAGCAATCCATATGAGAGTTCATACTTCCTTAGCAATATGCAGCGTGGAGGGAGACGTACCTGAATCAAGCCTAACTCTTGATTGGAGGACCGACATCATAGCTTATTTATGGCACGGGAAGATCCCTGAAGGGAAAATAGCGGCATCCACTTTAATAAACCGAGCTAAATGGTTCATCCTCTTAAATGAAGACCTATACAAGACCTCTTTTGGGCGACCCTAGTTAAAATGCCTGGGAAACGAGGATGCGGAATGGGTACTCCGGGAAATCCATGAAGGATGCTGCAGCAATCATTTAGGAGGGAGAGCTTTAGCAAGAAAGGCTTTATTGGCAGGATACTTTTGGCCTACTCTTCAACAAGATGTTGCTCATATAGTGCAGACCTGCATCGCTTGTCAGAAGCATAGCAACTGTTCTGAACGGCCAGCTGAGTTAATGAAAGTCGTCATCTCTTCTTGTCCTTTCGATCAATGGGGAATAGATATAGTGGGCCCGATGCCGGCGGCACCTTTACAAAGGAAGTTTTTGTTAGTAGCTGTGGATTATTTTTCCAAATGGGTGGAGGCAGAGCCCTTAGCCAAAATTACTGAGAATGCCGTAATATAGTTCTTATGGAAAAATATCATTTGTCGGTATGGTATTCCTTGGAAAATAGTCAGTGACAATGGGCGACAATTCCAAGGAAAAAAGATCCAAGAGTGGTGCCAAAGTCTCAACATTCAGCAGGCTTTCACTTCGGTAGCCCATCCTCAAGCAAATGGGCAGGTGGAGGTAACTAATAGGATCCTCATTCAAGGATTAAATACTAAGTTGGGTGCTCAGAGGGGAAACTGGGTAGAGGAGTTACCAGGCATCCTGTGGGCCTATCGAACCACACCCAAGACAGCAACGGGAGAAACTCCCTTTAGTTTGGTATACGGGGCGGAAGCCGTTATTCCGGTTGAGGTTTTGTTGAATAGCGCTCGGATAAAGGCGTCTTAACCAAATCAGAACCAACTTATCCAAGCGAATTGGACTTGGTGGAGGAAAGGCGGAGAGATGTACGGAGGCGAGCGGAATTTTATAAGCAAAGAGTACAGCGAGCCTTTAATAAGAAAGTGGTGCCTCGGAGATTTCAAGAAGGAGATTTGGTTTTGCGTAAAGTCAACCTGAGACCCCGGAAAGGCTGGGTTCCCAACTGGGAAGGACCTCTGAAAATAACGCACGCGAGCGGGTCAGCATATTATATGAAGGATGACCAAGGCAAAGAGCTTCCACAACCTTGGAATGCCCTTCATTTAAAACTCTTCCATACTGTATGAGAAATATGGAATAGAAGAAGAGAAATTATGAAACTCCAAAGGAAATGCTTCTTGAATTGATTGCGTTCATTAGATGCCAAGCATTTTCCAAATTTCATTAAGGGGCTACTTACAAAAGCAATACAGTATTGTTAATAAGTCTTGAAGAAGAAGAGGAAAAACAGAGAGGACATTCACATGTTAAAATGGGATATTAAATTATAGCTTAAACCGGTCGGGAGGATAACGGCGAAAGTCAGCCTCCCAATTTAAAGAAAATGAAGGATAGGTTGGAGGAGGCAACCCTTGGGCGGCATATTGCCGAACCGCATCATTAAATCCATCTTGATAGGTGGAACGCATTAAAATGATGAGTCGCTCCTCGCGATTCGGACGGTCAGGGCTTCGCTCTCGATGCAACCTCTTGCATGTTTCTTGTTGTTCTCGAAGGTTTCGACGCACGTCCACATAGCGCCGCGACACCTCCATAATAGCATCGGCCAAGATGGAAACATCATCGGCTCGGGAACTTTGGTCCCGTTGCACAAGGTGCGTCATCTCCACCATATTTTGACGCATGGAAGCTGAAATCCCCTCCACTGCTTCGGAATACGATCTGGTTCGGGCAAGTTCAGAGCTCATCCTCTGGAGGGAAGTTTCTTGCCTGCGTAGACGGGCATGAGCATGCGCCCGGGAATTTATAAGGGATGAGTTTTCTTGTACCTCCTTACACAAGCGGGTGCGAAGGTCCCCTATCTTATCTTGTGCTCGCTGATATTGAACCTGAAGACGAGCGATGGCGTCAGAATCTTGTTGCTTCACCTTGAGGAGCTCGCTACCGCTCTTGAAGCGTAGTAACTCTTGAGCGAGGAAGATTACTGTGTTAAGAGAGGCCGATTGGACTTCTGCTGGGGGCGAGGGCTCGCCCTCGTGGTTGCGCCTTTAAGGTCGCGATAGTGTCGACATCCTACGAATTTCTGTGGCGAGCTTGGCTAATTGCTTCTTGGCAATCGTGCACCGTTGTAGTAGGAGTCGTTCTCGATTTTGAGCGTCCGCCAAGCCTTCCCGTTGTTGACGCTCCCATTCTTGGGCTTGAACTTGGTATTGATGAAGAGAGCGATCCAATTCTTTATGGTTGGTCAGGGCCTGCATACCGGTCGTGGGAAAAGAAATTGGTCAGCTAGACAAAGCTAAGGAAGCTGAGTAAGGAAACATACCAAGTCCAGAGCATGGCGTAGGCCTTCTATGCAAGGAACCACTTCCTCTAAGTTTAGAATCCGAAGACTCCGGGGAGAAAGGGAAGAAGACGGGACGGAAGATGCTGAAGAAGGAACCTCTCCTATAAAGGAGAGAAGGAGGGTGGTATCCATCGGTTGAGAAGGGAAAGAGGGAAGCGCATCATTTGGATGGCCCGCAGAGGTGGTAGTCGGGGGCGGCAGATCCATAGTTGCCGGGAGGATATGTGTCTCGCCGGGTTGGGGGTTGATAGCGGAAGGAAAGACGGAAGGAGGTTGATCGAAGGAAGGATCTTGAGACGAGAGGGGGAGGAACCTGCGATAGGGATGCAAGAAGTAGAGAAGCCCTGATCAGGGCCCACCGGAGGAGAGGGATTCTGCAGGCGATGAGCCAGGGGGGAAGTTGGCAGTGAAGGGATATCCACCGCCATGGGTTCAGAAAAGGAAGGACGGGCCGGGGAAAGGGAAGACAAAGGTGATCCATCCCCTGTAATTGGCTGACATGGGAATACACCTTCCCCAGGTTCATCCCCGGGTTGCGGGGAAGAAGAAGGCGATTTTCGAACATCGGTGGCGGAAGGAGAAAGAGTGGGAAAGTTAGGGTTTGTAAGGACCCTGGCTTCCTCCGGGATGGGGGTAGTGAGGGTCACCGGAGGAGGAAAGGGAGAACGGCGAGGTGAATCGGGTATGATGGTGATTGGGGAAGGTGAAGCGGAAGAAGAAGAAGCGAGGGTCGACCAAAGATCCCGCTTTGATTCGGGTAGCAGCCCGCTATCTCCTGGAAGAAGTTAGAATGCATCTTGGGGGTCTGAAAAAGAAAAGGAAAAAGAGGGGTTGGGAAGAAAGAATCGGGGAAACGAGGTTTGGCGGCGGCGGAGCAAACAGATGAAGAAGAAGGAGACCAAAAGGCGAAGGGAGGAGGATGGCAGGAGAAACTAAGACCAAAGAACCCCCTATAAAAGGGGGTGGAATGGGCTTGCAGCCATTAGTGGGCCTCTCGTCTGTGGTAAAATGGAAAGAAGGGTTTATATTTCTAAATGACCCATTATGTACTAAAGCCCCTCATTTGCAGAAGAAGGAGGGGAACCAAAGAGGAATGATATGAAGGCGTTGCCTCCTTTATGCTCATTGCCCTGGCGCTATATACAAAAGTTTCTATCCCCGCAAGGAAGAGCGGAAGATATCCCCGTGTGGTGGTGGAACGGAAGAACCGATATCCTTCGGTTATTATTTATTCTATATACAAGTTTCTATCCCGCAAGGGAAGAGCGGAAGATATCCCGTGTGGTGGTGGAACGGAAGAACCGATATCCTTGCTATTATTTATTCTATATACAAGTTTCTATCCCGCAAGGAAGAGCGGAAGATATCCCTGTGTGGTGGTGGAACGGAAGAACTGATATCCTTCGGTTATTATTTATTCTATATACAAGTTTCTATCCCCGCAAGGAAGAGCGGAAGATATCCCCGTGTGGTGGTGGAACGGAAGAACCGATATCCTTCGGTTATTATTTATTCTATATACAAGTTTCTATCCCCGCAAGGAAGAGCGGAAGATATCCCCGTGTGGTGGTGGAACGGAAGAACCGATATCCTTCGGTTATTATTTATTCTATATACAAGTTTCTATCCCCGCAAGGAAGAGCGGAAGATATCCCCGTGTGGTGGTGGAACGGAAGAACCGATATCCTTCGGTTATTATTTATTCTATATACAAGTTTCTATCCCCGCAAGGAAGAGCGGAAGATATCCCCGTGTGGTGGTGGAATGGAAGAACCGATATCCTTCGGTTATTATTTATTCTATATACAAGTTTCTATCCCCGCAAGGAAGAGCGGAAGATATCCCCGTGTGGTGGTGGAACGGAAGAACCGATATCCTTCGGTTATTATTTATTCTATATACAGGTTTCTATTCCCACAAAGCGGAAGCTATCCCCGTGTGGTGGTGGAACGGAAGAACCGATATCCTTCGGTTATTATTTATTCTATATACAGGTTTCTATCCCCGCAAGGCGGAAGCTATCCCCGTGTGGTGGTGGAACGGAAGAACCGATATCCTTCGGTTATTATTTATTCTATATACAAGTTTCTATCCCCGCAAAGCGGAAGCTATCCCCGTGTGGTGGTGGAGCGGAAGAACTGAGATCCCCTCAGTTATATATCACTTTTTGTCCCCGAAAAGGGAAGGAAGTTGAAGTCCTTGTTTAACCCTATATTATTTTATCCTTGCAAAATAGCAGAACTAATTCATTCGATTATTCTATATCCCAAGCAGATTATAAAAGCGGAAGAGTCGAAATATATCTCCGTTATAGGTAAGTTTATGTGGATACGAAAGAAGTAAAGTGTGGTACAATGCCGAAGATACTGGAGAAAGAAGACAAACTGGGAAAGTTCATGGATGCAAAAGAATTACATATTCTGAGTCATCTACAAGGAAGAATAACAAACAGTAGCCCTTATATATCCCGGGCATTACAGTTCTTTGCTAGGAGGGACAGAGGGAAGTCCCTTGTAGGGTTGAGGTTGGCACAATAGTTGGCGCCGGTAGGACTGCTGCAGGAAGGTCTGCCTGGCCAATTCCTTTTGGGACCCTATCAGTTGTTGGCGCAGGGAACGATTATGGGCAGAAGTTTCCTCATTCTTGTAAACACTTCACTGTTTTCCAAGGTAGCTATGTATCGCGATCATTTATACATTCTTTAGAAGGCGAGGAACCGTCGCCTGCTCGATATTCGTCCATGGCAAGCAAAGGAAAAGGAGAATGAGGAAGCTATCAGGTTGAGGTCGGTGGTTTTTATGGCGACGAAGGGGAAGAGTGCATTCATTGGTAGGAGAAGTAGGGACCATAAATGCCAGAAACAAAGGAAGCGTAAAGGGGGCGATGGTAGGGAAGGTTGACGGGACTACAATTGTAATTGAATCCCAAGACATGATAGAAGAAGGCATGTTCGGATCAGATTACCGTCCTTTTGGAAGACAGAAACATTACTTCTACAGGAAAAAGACAAGAACGGATATCATTTGCCTCCCTTATTTTTTATTAACATATTTGAAACGATTACATTAACTTGATCTACAAAGATTTTCCATGATTACTCCTAACAGAAGAAGCGGGAGATGTCTCTTTGGGGGGAGAAGGAGCTAATATGACTCTGAAGCGTTCGCCTTGAGGGGGAGGAAGAACTGGTGGACCTTCATCGAAAGAGGAAGGATGAGTCCTCGCCGGGGGAACTGGGACGAAAGTCAGTGCTGGTGGAAGTGGGGGAAGTTCAGCGGCAGCACGAGGATCTCCCACTGTATACTCCCACGTGAAGGGAGGATTCCACACCCGGTTGCGGAAGGAGGGGAAAGGAGCGCGGAAGGACCTCCCTGCCGGAGGGGTGGGAGCTGGTTGGAGAGGCGGATATGGAAGGGGGCGGAAGGCTGAAGTGGCAGTTGAGCAGGTCTCCGAATCTTCAATATCCTCAGAGACCCAGTCTTGTAGTTCAAAAGATTCTGACTCTGAAGAAACTTCGATGGGATGCCCTGCTGAAGCCATAATAAGAAGATAGCGGACGGCGATGGGCATGGGGGACGAAGGATTTATAATGGAAGGAAAGAGGCAACCGAGGTTCTGGGAAAGGGAAAGAAGACGAAGAGATTGATACCATTTCCAAAGCAGTAAGAGAAATAAGGAAGATCAACGAGCAGGAGCTATTTAAAGCATCGCCCAAACCGGAGTCGGAGCGGGTATGAATGATGTCGGGTAAAGACCTTGCGAGTGAATTCCCAAACTGAAACCAGGACGGGTGTGAATAATATCAGACAACATACTCCCAGCAGATTCCCGAACCGAAAACGGGGCGGGGGCGAATAATGTCATTTAATATCCCCTCCATAAGCCCGAGCCAATGAAGTGATTACACCATCCTATACAAGAAGAAAGGAAAAAAAAAAAAGGGAGGAGTTTGGCCGTCCAAGAAGCATGCCAAGAAGATGATAACTAAGCCTATAAATAAATTCATCATTCAGAGGCAGAAGAGAGGCTATTGATAAAATTATCAAAGAAGGAGAATAGTATAAATTACAATTCAAAGAGTTCGGGCGGACAGTTAGCTAGCGCCTCCGTAGGATCTAAATAACTAGTATCCGTGCCAGGAGGCGGGTATCCTCGCTTGGCATTTTGAGCTGAAGACCCCTCAAACCCTAGTATAAAGAGATCTACCCCTTTCTTGACATAACGCCTCTTGAGGTCGGCTTCCTGCTCCTTTAGTCGGTCCTGATATTGAGCCACATGGGTTTGACTTTTCGCCAATTTGATCGCCAAAACATCTCTCTCAGTGGCTTTATAGCTCGCTGTCCTAAGGCTGAAAGAGCTTCAAGATACTCCTGTTGGAAGATGGATTGCTGCTGGGCCACCGGTGATAAGGTTCGGGGAAGAGCCGTTACTGCAGAGGAAAGTTCCTGACACTTCTTTACACAGGATTCCCTGGTAAGGGCCCAGGCTTGACGTTCCAGGTTAAGGCGGTTGCATTCTTGTTGAAGCTGTGAGATAGTAGCCGCAGAGTCAGCATCCTTGAGCATGGCATCCATAAGATATCTTTTATACTCCTTCAGTTCTTGAGTCAGGATGTCTACCTGCTGCAGCTCACTAGATTGCAAGAAGAGGCGCTATTCTAGTTCTTCATTTTTTCGTTGCAGTTCCTCTTTCTCACTTCGAACCAAGGCTAGTTGCATCGTGGCGTCTTCGCATTGACCCCTAAAGTCCGACTCCTTTGCCTCTTGTTCGTTTAATTGTCGCGCGAGCTCTTTCTGCTGCGACACGGCAGCAAAATGGCGAGTCTCCATACTAGATTGGAATCGGGCCAGGTGGACTACCATGTTGTTATGTTGAGTGGAGGCCTAAAAGGAGAGGAAAATTATCAGCATAGGGAAATACCCATAGCAAAGAGGAGGAGAAGGAGGAGTAAATACCTTTGCCAGCAGTTTGCCCACTTGCTCACACGGGCCTTGTATACCCGACTGGTTAAAGAATTTTACCTCTGAAGGGTGCCGAATTTTCAGCAACGATCCCAGAGAGGCCCTCGGAGGAACCGGAAGGGAAGAGTCTTCTCCTTCCGAAGAAGATGGGGGCCTGGCACGGCGAAGAGGGGCAGGAACTGTTCTCGAGTCGGACGGCGTTGGAGCTTGGAGGGATTCCGCATGAGGAGGCCGGGGTGAATTCTGTGCGGAGGGAGAAGAATGCAAAAACTGGGAGGGAGAATCCCCTCCTTGGGGAGATAAAGAAGAGGTAGGGGAGGTGTTGCCTTCCCTTCGGGGTTCATAAATGATTAAGGGTTGAGCTTCCGGCTGGTGGGAAGACAAGGGAAGGAGAGCCGATGAACTTGAAGCTCCTTTCTTGATAAGCCGCAGCTTCTTCCGAGGAGATGACGGAGCTGCTGTGGATTTGCCTCTCTTAGTCAGGGTCTTCTTCTTCTTGGCAGCCTCGATCGACTCCCCTTCCACCAAAGCCTTCTGCATCAGATTATCTACAAGATATACTGGTAAGAAAGATGAATGCCCTAAAAAGGAAGTCACATTGCAGGATAAATGTCACCCTACCTATAGCAACCGAAGTCGTCAAAGGTAGAGGAGACAATCCAAAGTGGCTTAAGAGGGAAGTTTCTAGCAGATGGTTCGAGCAATAATGCAGCTTTCCTAAGACTCTATACACTTCCGAGAAGGGACATTTGGTCCTCATTTCCCGGAAAGAAGGCAATTCAGGAAGGTCTACCTTCCAAGTATCGGAGTAAGGTAAAGCTTCTAGGAGTTGTACAAAGAAATATAAGGCTTCCCAACCCTTGTGGGAAGTAGGCAGGTTCACCAGGAATTGGCAGTCGGAATGACTAGACAGATAGAAGAGGCCTGCCTTAGAAGACTTTAATTGGAAGAAGCAATGGAATATTTGGGGGGTCAAAGAGAGGTTCAAATGTTGGAACACTATATGGGCTCCCGATAGAATCCGGAAGGAGTTGGGGGTGAATTGGTTCAGAGGTAGTCCATAGAAGTTTAGGAGGTCGGATAGACTGTGGTATGGCGAGGATAGGCCGTTAAGAAATTGTTCATAAAAAAAGCATGTCAAGCCGGGAGGAGGTTTATGAGGTCGATGCAGTTTGGTCGTGAAACAACATTTTATAGAAGGCTCTATGTAGTTGTTCCTTAGGTTAAAGAAATAATGGTTGCAATCTAACTGAGTTATGGTATGTTCATACCAGGCGGGTGAAGAGAGGGTCCTAGGAGCCATGGGTATGAACGAAGCAGAGCACTTACTCGGAGGGTAAAGAAGAATCGTGTGAGGAAAGGAAGAACAGGGTCGCCGCAACACCGCCGATGAGAATCACGGGAGAAGAAGAACAGGCTGGATTACCAAGCACACTAACCGATACCTAAAAGAAGAAGGCGAGGGTTTATATAGGGTTTTCCGCGATGATTCAGCTGCACAGAAGGAGAAGGAGAAGCGGAGCCCATGGGCCCAGTGGGCCTCCTTCAATATACTGGGGTGAGTTATAGGGGAACGGATGGATTTAAGCCGAAGAAATGAAGAATAGGTCAGAAACTTTATGTACATTGGAAAGTCAAGCTTATAACTTCGCTTGACTATTTTTCGGGGTTGACTAATGATACTACTGGTACCTTCTTTACATAATCCCCGATAGAGGGGTTAGCGGGTGACCTAAGATCCGGTCCAGAATATACGGCTCAGCTAAGAAAGGAAAGGAAGATTGGCACGGGCGAATATTGAGAGCCATTGGCACGGGCGAACCTCAGAAGCCATTGGCACGGGCGAATATTGAGAGCCATTGGCACGGGCGAACCTCAGAAGCCATTGGCACGGGCGAATATTGAGAGCCATTGGCACGGGCGAACCTCAGAAGCCATTGGCACGGGCGAATATTGAGAGTCATTGGTACGAGAGAGGTAATGAAAGCAATTGATACGGCAAAGGAGAGGCGAAGGGCACTTCGCCAAGAAGCCAGAACAAGCTAATCCCTACAAAGGGAAGTTGGGCACGGGAAGGAGAGAAATTGGTTCGGGTTGATGAGGAACCCTAGGGCTAGGGCGCTCGTGGGCTATAGACCTAAAACTAGCTTCCCTCAACACGGAAGGTTGAAGGAGATAGTCTAGCCTAGTTGCCCGAAAAGTGGAGGGAAAGGGTGTTAGGCAACGGCCTGGGAGGCCCCACATAATATTCCAAAGAGTCTCCACTCCTGATATCTGTAACAGAATTATTCTCCAGGGAAAGGTGGTGGCCACGTGTACGATGAAGATAACCCACGACGTTACGATGAAGGAAAGGAGGGGGAGATAAAAGGGGAGGAAGCAGGAAAAAGAGGAGGCCGACAATTATTCCCGCCCAGCGAGAGAAGGGGACGCAAGAGGAGAGGAAAGAGGAGGACAACCGCTTCACCGGAGAAGAAGGATAGAGACCTATCGTTGTTATATCTCTTGTATTTTTCTCGTCTGGTGAGATTATTTTAAAAGACTTTTTCTCCTCCACCTTCGGAAACTCGCTTTCCGTAAAGGAGGACCTTCATAGTGAAAGTGCTTGGACATCATCCCCGGTGAGAAAACTCACCTCCGTGGAGTAGGAATCCTTATTCCGAACCACGTTACATCTTGTGTTTGAGTCTCGATTGCTGGTGCTGGTTTTTGCGTTTCATCTACTTCATCTTTTTATTCTTTACTGATTGTGGCCTGTGAGAACCCTCTGAGATCTCCATCCGTGCTTCACTGCATTGGAAAGGAGTGAACAGACTTCACCCGTCCGCATCACTATAAGGAAATATTTCAGAGATTAGAAGACTTTAATTTCTATACAATTGTTTCCGGCATATTCCAATAGTGTTCCCACATGCGCTATACGGCTGTTATAATTCATATGAATCTAGTATCGTCGTCGGTCTTCCTGATCTAGATCAGCCAGTTCCCTAAACTATTACTCCGCCGTCATGTTATTGATTACTATCTTCTATTTGTTACTTTAGATAATTTTGTTATTTTCATCGTGTTGTTTCACTGTTCCGTCTGCTCTATCTTGTTTTGGCTAATATTATGGATATATACATGCAAAGAAGATCTATAACCTTGAGAGTATATCAGAATTGTGTTTAAGTGGGTCAAAGTGGTAACAGGGTAAAATTGAGTCGTCATTAAACCTTAATACATCATGTTTATGTAAAAAACATGTAATTATGAACAATGAAAAACAGAAGATGTATATAATTTTAACGAAATGGAAAAAGATAGCTACGAAATTATGTCATTTAACAATGCACATACCTACTCATAAATATGATCTTGTATACATTCTGCCAATTCGAACCTCACCTCATCAATTTCTTCTCGAGAGTACGATATTTTTGTAAACTGTGAACACACACATAAATTATGTTAATGAAAACAACAATCACATAAATAGTTTATTTCAAATTGTTTATGATAAACAAAATAATCTTACTATTGATTGATGCGCACGTACGCGTCCTCAAATCTCGTGACGGATACCGTCGTGGACTCAAAATGTGTGCTCGCGCTCAACACCCACAAGTGCACGGATGTCGTCAAGTAATAAAGATTATCGATCCCACAGGGATTGAGATTCGAGTACCAATACACTAAGTGGTTGCGATTGTTCGGACGTGATCTCTGAGAGAAAGTCGGTTGGTGAGGACTATCGGTGGACACTACTCTATGCGGTGTCACACGGAGGAGGAAAAGAGTGTGCCGGGGTTTTAAAAGGCGATCCTAGGATTTCGATTTCACTTGTGTACCACAGAACAATGTTGTCAATTGGTGTCGTCTAAATGTCTATCTACGGTTTTGGAGAAGAGACATCATACACTCTCCCGCAGAGCCGCCGCATTCACCAAGAGCTATCCTCGCCCAAAAGGACGGGATAGAGGGTACGAGGATGCCAAATCAATCCTTGCGGTGGACAGTTTCCGATTCCACCGCTTCCTTCTCCCCGCAGTTACGGGAGGTCAAGTTTACCCCTAGGTTCCTTGATAAAACCTTCTAAATCTAGATTGCGAGGGCTGTCACCACCTCGTATTGCCTAAGCACAGTGGAAAGAAAGTCAAATACACGCAGATATAATAAAGAGCAACTACCAATTATCAAATTAAACTTATGGCCAGAATTTAATATGAACTAACATTGTCTATGTACATAAGCTACTCCCTAATCCTAGAATCAAAAGTACTACTCCATAGATATGAAGGAAGAATCACAAAACATGTTTAAGTTCAAATACAATAGAGATAAAGCACAAAAATAGAGATATACAATGCTTCATGATCTTCTCTCCGGCGTTGTATTGCAAGTTGTGGACCTCCGGCGGTATTGCTTCGGCGTTGTATTGCTTCGGCGTGCCATCCTAGCCGTCGTGCCTCCCCCCTAGGGTTTGGGCGGAGCCATCCTTATATAGACGTCGCCTCAGACCGCTGCGAAATCGGAAAAAAAATACCACAAGATAAATGGAGTTAAGCTACCTATAGGAACAACTCATGCAAGCAACTTTCAAAAATACTACTGAGGTAACTTTACAGACACCAAAAATTAAGTACTGAAAGGACATAAACAACTCATGCATGCATGAACAAATGAAAATACCAGAAAAGAAACTATTACTAGGAAAACAAAACAAAATATATTTTGGGGTCTCCCCCCAGACTTAAACAAAAATATACCTCTAATATGGTGGACGAGGTGGAAAGTGCAGGGAACAGGCATCTCTGGATCACTGGGAGAACTGTCTTGATCGGGATGCCACATATACATATGGTCGATCTGGGAACTGGTGGATGCAGCGGCTGCTCGGTGCTCCTCCTCCCTAGCCCACTGTGCCTGCTAAGCGTGCATATGTTGTCGCATCTCCCTGCAGTAGGCGGCCTCATCCTGGCGACGAACAACCTCCTCCTAGAAGTATATGCGGGCCTCATCGTAGAACTCCTCTGCCCACTGGAAATGCTCTCGGAGTCCCTGGAACTCCGCTTGCTGGTAGGCACTCTGCTTCTCCCATCGCTGCCTCTGCGTTTGCTGCTCAGTGTAAATGTTGTCGAGGCGTGATTGGAACTCCGAGAAATCATATGCCGATGTACCTACATCCTGCTCAAAAGTAGAAAAAGATGGTGGCGCAGGTGTAGGCTCATGTTGGCATGGACTAGGTGGGCTCCTATGCATATGTGGACTGGAGGGAGAGTGATACAAAGGTGGAGAGATGGGCGTTGATGTGGATGGTTCCTCATGTGGAGGGGACTCCACTATCAGGTCTAAGCGTCAATTGGCGCGTATAGAGATGGTGGTACGATCTGGGTCGGAGAGCCTAAGGGCCGTAAGATTTTTCCTTACAAAGCATAAGGAGTCTCCTTCTCTTACAATCATCTTCATGACCATGCATACTCCTAGGTCGATCCTAGGGCTCCCCTCTATACTCGCCAATGTTGTATAATTGTACCCCATCCTATAGCAAATGTGGGTAAGTAGGCCTCCCACATTGATCTCTCCGCGTGTTGCTTTGCCCATCCTCACTAAGTGTCTGATGAAGTGGGACCCTACATCGATGCTACTCCTTTCTTGTAGCATATCTCATAAGCAAAGCAGCTCGCTGACTCTTACTACACCGTCACTCTCCCCATGACCAAATATAGTACTGGCCATGACGCGGTGAAGGTATCGAAAGACGGGGTTTTGGAGGTGCGATGCTTTGGCCCTAGAAGGGTCATAAGCATGCTCCCCCCATCAACTCGGTCCAACATTCCCGAGAGTTGAACTCAATAGGGGTTCTTCTCTCTCCCCCACTTGGTAAGCCAAAGCATGAGTTCCATTGGTGAAGAATCCACTCATGCTCAATATTAAAAAGTCTAAAAGTTATCCTACCCTCCTTGCTCTCTCTACCCGTTAAAACTTCCGCCTCTACAGAACTCAAAAATTCCAAAACTATCCTAGGGTAGGTTAGGTGCCTTATTCCCATAATCTCATCTCACCCCATTTTTGCAAATAGGGTTTGCATATCACCTAACAACCCTAAAGATTCTAGCAAATCCTCATCTAAGTGTTGGTGCAGTAGGCACCTAAGTCGAACCTGAGTTTTGATTATAGCAAACGATATAAAGTTAAGCTCATATTGTTATCTCACGAGCTGAATCGAGTGTGCAAAAAATTGCTATAGCTGGAGCTGAAGGCTAGCGACACATGGAGGAAGCCGCGGTGGTCGGGCGACACTCGAGTAACTTCGGAGGGAGCCAAAGGAATCGAGTGGAAGGCCGGAAATGAAAGTGACACAGTAAGTATCGAGGTAAGCTCGTGTGTGTGCGAGTGTAAGTGAGGTTGTATCCTCTTTACGGGGATAGACTTAAGCGTAGATCCGACCCAAGACATCCCATCGGTAGTCTAGGTCGAGATCGGATGGTCGGAGGCCGTCGAAATAGTGGTTTTGTTAAGCTAACCTTGCCTTGTAGCTAACATCAGTCGACTGCCAGCTTGGAGGACTCGACTGTCGTTCATCAGTCGACTGCCTGCGGTCAGCATTCGACTGATGCTGCCATCAGTCGACTGGTGATGGCCACCAATCGACTGATGGTCAAGGATCAGCCTCGAGGAGTCAAGCCTTATCACCATTTTTCAAGGAGCCATGTGCCCAATTCCTATTGGTTGAAGTTCCTCTCGAAAAGGGGCTCAAAGGATATAAAAGGAGGGTCAATCCTAGGGTTTCTTCATCAATTCTAAGCTTCCAAAAGCCTCCGCCAAGCTACAACCTTTCGACAACGAAGTGCTTCTTCTCCGACGTCTAGGTTTTATTTGTTTTCATTTTATTACGTCGGTTAAAGTTTTTATTTCAGTTTAGTACTTTTAATTCTCGGAGCTTTTATTGTAACGAGGAGAGGGGGAGTGTCCCTCTACCTCAAGCTTTGTGCTTCATTTATATCGATTAAACTCCTACCTCTAATAAGGAGGAGTTCTTTAGTGTTTTTGCCCTCCGTACGTGGTCAAGGACCGCTAGGGCCTTGGAGTAGTAGCCGAAGGTTACGAACCAAGTAAAATTCCCTTGTCTCTTTTACTTTACATTTCCACTGCGTATAAGTGTTTTTGAATCGTCTACAGAAAGAAAAGAAAAAAAAAAGGTTTATCGCTATTCACCCCCCCTCTAGCGATCCGCTTCGATCCAACAATTGGTATCAGAGCCGGGGGTTGCTAAGATTTGGTGAAACCACTGATCTAGCTTTTTACATATTTTTTTTTCTTTTTAATTCTGTTTATTTCAGATTTATTTCATTTTGTTAGTTTTTCTCCTGCACTACTAATCCAAGACGCAAGTCTTGGTACATTTTCGTGTGTTTTTGTCGTTGCTAGGTTTTTCGTCTTCATCTCCTTGTTTCGTTTGTTTTAATAGCCCATCTCAAGGGTTTTAGCACCGTCCGACCTCCGTTTTACAATGGAGATGACTTCCATTATTGGAAGGGTCGGATGGAATGCTTTCTCAAAACCCAAATTGAGATGTGGATCATAATCCAAACGGGATTCACACTTCCGACTAACGAAGTGGGTGAATCCTTGGATTATGACCAATGGACCATTGCGACAAAACGACAAGTCGAAGCCGATGCCAAGGCAACTCAAATCCTCCAATGCGGTTTGTCCAAGGAGGAACTAAATCGCGTCGGCCCCTTCATCAGCACAAAGGATCTTTGGACAAAGCTAGTGGAGCTACACGAAGGGACCGATGAAGCCAAGATATGTAAGCGAGATCTTTTATTCAATAAACTATATAATCTAAAAATGCAGGAACATGAGTCCGCGACGCAACTTCACGCTCGCATTCAAGACATAGTCAACAATCTACACGCAATCGGGCAAAAGGTCGAAAACCGTGACCTTATAAGGTATGTTCTTAACTCTTTTCCGAGGACTACCTTGTGGCCATCCATGGTCGATGCCTACAAGGTCTCCAAGGATCTTTCGAAACTTAGGTTAGATGAATTATTTTCCGATTTTGAACTTCATGAGCAGTCTAACTCGGAACCCGAGAAGGGTATAACATTTTTTGCAGGTTCAAGGAAGAAAACCGCAAGCAAGGCACCTCCGAAGGAAGAAGAGGATGAGTCTGATTCGGAGGTCGACTCGGAAATGGAGGCCGAACTAGTCAACCTAGTTCGAGGATAGTCAAGGGTCGAAAATGAACCGTCACTAACCCAACGAAGGTAAGACTAAAAGTTCAAATATTAGATGCTATGAATGCAACAGGTTTGGACATATCAAGTCCGAATGCCCAAAACTCAAGAGCAAAGCACCAAAACATAAAAAGGCACTCAACGCTACTTGGAAAGAAGCATCCAAGGAAGAAGATAATGATCGTGTTCTTATGGCTAAACCGGTGGAATCGGAGACGGAGTCGGAACCGAAACTTGAATCGAAAACCGAAGACGAATCGGACTGCGAAGCAATATTCAAGACAAGCCATGAATACGCATTCGGTTCAAAAGATACACTCAAGGTAAGTCGATCCCTCATTAGTACACTTTATAGTGCAATTAAGTTTTTAAATAAAAAATTAGCTAAGTCCGAGTCCAAGGTCTAGACCCTGGTTGAGGAAGTTAAACTCCTCAAACACGAGGTCTCCCTAACCTCTTCGACTAGTCGAGTTCAAGAGGAGGACTCAACTCGGGTTGAAAAACTCGAAGTTGAGAACTCACTCTTGAAGAGTCAAGTCGAAGATCTTAGGAACACGTTGGAAATGTTTACTTTGGGATCCAAAGGACTTGACCTCCTACTTGGATCGCAAAGGGTTGTGTACAACAAGGCCAGACTAGGGTTTAGTTCAAATACGACCAACAAGTCGTATATGTCGATTGTAAGTCGACATAAAAAACGTGTCCAAGCATGGGTCCCTAAGACCACCTTGATTTCAAACTTAGGATCGAACTATTGGGTTTTCCGAGCCGCAAAAACCGCTTTTTGTGTTGTGAAAACCTCGGAAGCCCCGACCACGGATCCGTGCGAAGTATAAAAAATAAAACTAACATGTATGTGTTTAATACCTTTAGATCTACTATAGATCTACATGATAAGAAGTTACCCTTGAAGCGATGCCCTTCGCTTATCCCGCTCGTCCAAATGGATTGCCGGAACTCGAGAGTGTCAAGTGCACACTCCTCTATTGGTATCCACACAAGCAATAGGTGGAGAAACTCAACCTAGAGTGTGCTAGCACTCATGGAAATTTCGGCCAAGAAGGATTGGGAGAGCAAGAGAGGAAGAACCAAGACAGAAGATGAAGTTACACAACTTAACTTCACACTTTCATAACCCACTATAAGGGGGTTACATGCATGCATGTAACTCCAAGAACCAATGGCTCTTGGTCTCCCTCATGAGGTGGCACCCCATGATGTGTCCATGATGATGTGGAGCATCATCATTGGCTGGCCCTATGCCAAGTCACCATGACATGGCAATTGGTCAAGTCAAAATTGACCATTCATCTTCCCTCTCAAGTCAAGTCAAACTTGACCTATTATCTCCCATGGTTGATCAAATCTAACCACTTGATTCAAGTCAATTTGATTTAATGAATCTCTATTAATTAAATTAAATTGACTCAATGAATCAAATCTAAATTAGACTCATTCAACACTTGAATCAAATTGAGTCTAACTCAATTAGTCTAATTTGGATTACTCTTAATCCAATTTGGTTCATCCCATGAACCTAATCCTCATGGTTCATCATATGAACCTAATCTCCATCTAATTGAACTTTGTGTGTGACCCTATAGGTTCTTGTAACGTTGGAAATGCTCCTAAACCGATTTAGGAACATAAGCAATGAGCGATATCTAGCAACACATCATTGCTACCCAAGTTACAAGAATGTTGAGATCCAACATCACCTTTGTGACTACTAATTGTGACTCTCACAATATGTGACAATGTCCCTCTATCCTTGACATCTAGATTGACCAATTGAGGCATAGACCGTGTCATCCTTGGTACAATCTATATCTTGAACTCCAAGTAGACTCACTCTAATCAAATGAGCTCAATATCTCATATTGACTCATTTGGACATGGCCATGCACTTCGTGGTCTCACTCTATCAAGAATAACAATGTCACTCCCGTCATATAGGAGGGATAGATCCCATCTACATCACTTACATCCCTCTACATAATTTGTTACATACCCAGTAATCGCCTTTATAGTCCACCTATTTACGGGTGGCGTTTGACGAAGCCAAAGTATGCAACTCCTTATGTAGGGAACCATGGTGACTTCAGGTCTAAGGACTAATAGTCATACTAATAGCCACATGAGAAAGTATATGACACTCATATAACTATCCACGATACTTTCTCATGGCGGGTCATTCAATATACATTCTCTAATGTATACCCATGTGTCAACTTGATATCTCATATCCATGACTTGTGAGATCAAGTCATCGAGTTGACCTACATGCTAGTCTCTACGCATTAACATTGTCCCTGAATGTTAATACTTGACTAGGGATGATTAAGACTAGTGTTCTCTATATCATCTCATTATCGATTCAACCAATCAATTGATATAGATAAGAACCTACTACTCAAGGATGTTATTATATTTAGTTATTTGGCACAAATACAGTAAATATAATAACCATGCCTTTATAAATAGGAATATGATACAATAAAGTCCATACAACAATCATCACATGATTTGCTCTAGGGCTTTCACTAACAATCTTCCACTAGCACTAGTGCCAATCACCGTAGTATCTAATACCCAATGACCTAGTGTGACCATCATGCTTTTTCTGTGCCAAAGCCTTGGTCAAGGGATCTGCAATGTTAGCCTCTGTGGGTACTCTACAAATCTTCACATCTCCTCTATCGATAATCTCTCGAATGAGATGGAAGCACCGATATATTCGGCCTCTGTTGTAGAATCAGCAACTGTGTCATGCTTGGAACTCTTCCAGCTCATAGCGCCACCATTCAAGCAAAACACGAACCCTGACTGTGATCTATAATCATCCTGATCAGTTTGGAAGCTGGCATCACTGTAACCCTTTACAGCTAGCTCCTCATCGCCTTCAAATATCAAGAAATATTCTTTAGTCCTTCTCAAGTACTTAAGAATATTCTTGACTGCTATCCAGTGACGCTCACCTGGATCTGACTGGTATCTACTCATCATGCTCAAAGCATACGAGACATCAGGATGAGTACATAGCATGGCGTACATGATAGATCCTATAGCAGATGCATAAGAGATCTTATCCATCCGGTCTCTCTCCTCTCTAGAAGAGGAACTTTGAGTATTCGAAAGACTCACACCATGTGATATCGGTAGAAGTCCCTTCTTGGAATTCTGCATGGTAAACCGTAGTAATACCGTGTCAATGTATGTACTCTGACTTAGGCCAAGCAATCTCTTAGATCTATCTCTATAGATCTTGATGCCTAGAATACAGGATGCTTCACCTAAGTCCTTCATTGAGAAGCACGTCCCCAGCCAAGTCTTCACAGACTGTAGTGAAGGGATGTCATTCCCAATGAGTAGTATGTCATCCACATACAATATAAGGAAGACAACTGTGTTCCCATTAACCCTCTTGTAGACACAGGGTTCATCTTCATTCTTGATGAAACCAAACTGTTTGATTGCATCATCGAATCGAAGATTCCAGCTCCGAGAGGCTTGCTTTAGACCATAAATGGACCTTTACAGCTTGCATACTTTCCCAGTATGTTGTGGATCTTCAAAACCCTCAGATTGTGTCATGTACACATCATCGAGTAAGTTTCCATTCAGAAATGCAGTTTTGACATCCATCTACCAGATCTCATAATCGTGGTATGCTGCAATAGTAAGTAAGATCCGAATGGACTTAAACATCGCCACTGGAGAAAAGGTTTCATCATAGTAAATACCATGAATTTACTTGAAACCTTTAGCCACCAATCGACCCTTATAGGTATTCATAAGTTCATCCATGTCAGTCTTTCTCCTAAAGACCCACTTACACTCAATGAGTTTGACCCCTTCAGGTGGATCAACCAAAGTCCATACTTGGTTGGTGTACATGGATTCCATCTCGGATTTCATGGCCTCTAGCCATTTCTCAGAATCTGGGCTCATCACAGCTTTCTGATAGGAGGTAGGCTCATTCTCAATGAGCATAACATCATCATGGTCAGACAAGAGAAATGAGTATCTCTTAGGCTGATGATGTACCCTATCAGACATGCGAAGAGGTAGGTCTACATGAACAGGTGGTTGTTCCATAACTCTTTGTGCAATAACCTCATCACCCATAACACTTTGTGGTTCCTGTTCAATCTCCATCAAGGCCTCAGTGCTATGGTCCTTATCTTGAATTTCTTCAAGATCGAACGTACTCCCACTAGTTTTTCTAGAAACAAAATCCCTTTCTAGAAAAACCTCAGTCTTTGCTACAAACACTTTGTGCTGACTGGAAATGTAGAAGTAATATCCCTTTGTATCCTTGGGATATCCAACAAAATAGCACCTATCGGATTTGGGTCCCAGTTTGTCTGAGACTTGACGTCGAACGTAAGCCTCACAACCCCAAATCCTTATGAAAGACATCTTGGGATTTCTCCCTGTCCATATCGTATATGGTGTCTTTATCACAGCCTTGGATGGTACACGGTTAAGGGTAAAGGTTGCTGTGTCTAGAGCATATCCCCAAAAGGATATAGGAAGATCTGTGTGACTCATCATAGATCGTACCATATCTAATAGGGTACGATTCCTCCTTTCGGATATATCATTCCACTGTGGTATTCCAGGAGGAGTGAGTTGGGATAGAATCCCACACTCAGCTAGATAGTCACGAAACTCATGGCTAAGGTATTCACCACCTCGATCTGATCGAAGTATCTTAATACTCTTGCCAAGCTAGTTTTGTACTTCATTCTTGAATTCTTTAAACTTTTCAAAGGATTCTGATTTATGTGTCATAAGATACACATAACCATATCTACTGAAGTCATCAGTAAATGTAATGAAGTACCTGTAACCACCTCTAGCTGCAACATTGAAAGGGCCACAAACATCACTATGTATAAGTCCTAACAAGTCCGTTGCTCTTTCGCTATGTCCACTAAAGGGAGTCTTGGTCATCTTGCCTAAAAGGCAAGACTCACATGTTTTATATGATTCAAAAATCAAATGAGTCTAGCAGCCCATCCTTATGGAGCTGAGATAAGTGACTCTCATTTATGTGACCTAAGCGACAATGCCAGAGATAGGTTTGGTTCAACTCATTTGACTTGAACCTTTTGGTACTTATGTTATAGATAGGGCTCTCTAAGTCTAGAAACTAGAGTTCGTTCATTAGAGGTGCACTACAATAGAACATATCATTTAAATAAACTGAACAACATTTATTCTTTATTATAAATGTAAATCCTTTTTTGTCCAAACAAGAAACCAAAATGATGTTCTTAGTTAAGGCAAGCACATAACAACATTCATCTAATTCTAGTACAAGCCAAGAGGGCAGAGATAGATCATAAGTTCCTACAGCAACAGCAGCAACCCTTGCTCCATTGCCTACTCGTAGGTCCACCTCGCCCTTTGTCAATGCCCTGCTATTTCTCAGTGCCTGCACATTGGTACAAATGTGAGATGCACATCCGGTATCTAATACCCATGATGAAGAAATAGATAGATTGACTTCTATAACATTTATGCCTGAAGTAGAAGTCTCACTTCTCTTCTTCTTAAGATCTTCCAGGTATGCCTTACAGTTACGCTTCCAGTGTCCAGCTTCCTTGCAGTGGAAGCAAGCCCCTTCCTTAGCCACCCCTCCTTTGGGTTTAAGTTCTTTGCCTTTGCCCTTGGCTTGGGATTTTCCCTTACCTTTAGGCTTGCCCTTGCCTTTCTTCTTTTGCACCATCAAAATGGCATCAGATTTTCCCTTCTTAAGGTTGAGCTCAACAGTTCTCAACATGCTGAGCATCTCAGGCAGTGACTTATCAATTTCATTCATGTTATAATTCATGACAAATTGATTGTAGGCTTGTGGCAAAGATTGCAAGATCAGGTCAGTGGCCAGCTCTTGGCCAAGTGGGAATCCCAGCCTTTGTAGGTTTTCTACGTACCTAATCATCTTGAGTACATATGGACCTACGGGAGTCCTATCTTGCATTTTGGACCCAAACAATGCCTTAGAGACTTCATATCTTTCATGCCTTGCTTGTCCTTGATATAGTTGACGAAGATGTCCAACCATATCATAAGAATTCATGAACTCGTGTTGCTTTTGAAGCTCAGAGTTCATGGTCACGAGCATTAGACATGACACATCTAATGCATCATCTTGATGCTTCTTGTAAGCATCTTTGTCAGCTCGCGAGGCAGTGGCAGGAGGTGCCTCCGGAATGGGCTTCTCCAGGATGTACAATTTCCTTTCTTGGGTGAGAACGATTCTCAGGTTCTTGTACCAGTCCAGGAAATTTGCTCCATTGAGCTTGTCCTTCTCAAGGACAGAACGCAAAGAGAGAGTGTTCGTGTTTGTCGACATAGTAATCTACAACATACAATGTAGAGAATTAATATCATATTTCTTTTATCATTTAATTTAGGCTTTTAATCAAATGATGCTCCCACTGAATTATAGGAATTTTGTAGAATCGAGTTATGGATGTGGTCAAACCACATTACTAAATTCATACAAACTAGCTATAATTCTTGCGGGACAAGATCCACATCATACTAAGCCTTGAGTTAGCTTTGGCTAAATCTCCCAAGACTTAGTACGATCGGTGGGTAACATATTACCGATTACATCTCTATGCAACTCTTATTTATAGGATCAAGACTCACATTTACAAAAGACCTTGAGTTAGCTTTGGCTAAATCGCCCAAGATTTAGTGTAAATGCGATCTTATCCTATCTTTTCAACGGTTGGAATATGCCTATAGTTCTACTCAATCCAATTGAGTTAACTAGTTTTACTCAATCTAATTGAGCTTACTCTAACCCAAGCCGTGATAGGTGGGACCAAGATTGTCCCTCCGCACCCTACCAAGATAATATGCGTTGCTCTGTTTTGACAGATTCAACAACTACAAATGATCAAGGTGGTGATGGGTATCAAGGACCTGGTAGGCATTTACGAGTTGATTCGATTAAGATCTAATCTAATTGTTATATGCATCATGTACGCATTAAGGCCTTTATTATCCTATATTAGCATGCATCACATACATACAAGCATTATTCTAGCATGCATCATACACATACAAGAAAAATATCCTAGCATGCATCATATACATACAAGCATTATTCTACTAGCATGCATCACATACATACAAGCAAAATCAAATATATATATATATATATATATATAAAATCAATTGTGATGTGGTCATGGCCCTACTACGATCTTCTCAAGCCAATGAGAAGATCAGACAGTCAACCTAGGGCTAGCAGCTTCTCCAAGCGCTTCCTTTGACCGCCATGTGTCGTCGGCACCCTTCTTGTAACTTCGTCTACAAGTCGACTTTCCACCGCTCCATTTTGTACATTACGAATATGAAACTCGGGTTACATTCGAGTCTAAAACTATTTACAATTAGAATTTCAAAAGAAGAGGCACGACGCATAGGTCGCATAGACTATACAACACACACAACCACAAAAATGGCACGCAGGCCGTATTATGAATTACAACACATTAACATCCAATCAAATTGGGTTTCTTGGGCCATGACAATCACAGAATTATACATAATTCTAAATTATGTATTTTTACAGAAAGTTTCTATAATTTTTCCTATTTTTTTTTTCAATTTTATGAGTCACCTCTCTGTAACTGTCCCGCTAAGCAGTTTTCGGGCACGATCGTGGGACAAGGCCGCTTTTGGGGATAGGGGCAGCACCCCTACTCGCAAAATAAACTTTGCGAGTGTCCCTACTACAATCTTACAGTGACTTAAGTCACTGTCCCAAAAACCAAAAGTGAGAACTCGCCGTTTCGGAGAGTTTTTCTCGATGGTTGAAGCCTACAAGTGTCCCAACACTTGTTGCTTCGACTCTTTGAGAAAAATACCCAAAAAATTCGATAAAAATAGGAAATTTACAGAAACATAAAAATCTGTAATTTTTATATCTAATACAAAAACTATAAAAATGAAACATATACATGCTTCGCACGTGGCTTTGATACAACTGTTGGGTTTTCCGAGCCGCAAAAACCGCTTTTTACGTTGCGGAAACCTCGGAAGCCCCGGCCACGGATCCGTGGGAAGTATAAAAAATAAAACTAACATGTATGTGTTTAATACCTTTAGATCTACTCTAGATCTACATGATAAGAAGTTACCCTTGAAGCGATGCCCTTCGCTTATCCCGCTCGTCCAAATGGATTGCCGGAACTCGAGAGTGTCAAGTGCACACTCCTCTATTGGTATCCACACAAGCAATAGGTAGAGAAACTCAACCTAGAGTGTGCTAGCACTCATGGAAATTTCGACCAAGAAGGATTGGGAGAGCAAGAGAGGAAGAACCAAGGAAGAAGATAAAGTTACACAACTTAACTTCACACTTTCATAACCCACTATAAGGGGGTTACATGCATGCATGTAACTCCAAGAACCAATGACTCTTGGTCTCCCTCATGAGGTGGCACCCCATGATGTGTCCATGATGATGTGGAGCATCATCATTGGCCGGCTCCATGCCAAGTCACCATGACATGGCAATTGGTAAGTCAAAATTGACCATTCATCTTCCCTCTCAAGTCAAGTCAAACTTGACCTATTATCTCCCATGGTTGATCAAATCTAACCACTTAGTCAATTTGATTTAATGAATCTCTATTCATTAAATTAAATTGACTCAATGAATCAAATCTAAATTAGACTCATTCAACACTTGAATCAAATTGAGTCTAACTCAATTAGTCTAATTTGGATTACTCTTAATCCAATTTGGTTCCTCCCATGAACCTAATCCTCATGGTTCATCATATGAACCTAATCTCCATCTAATTGCCCTTTGTGTGAGACCCTATAGGTTCTTGTAACGTTGGCAATGCTCCTAAACCGATTTAGGAACATAAGCAATGAGCGGTATCTAGCAACACATCATTGCTACCCAAGTTACAAGAATGTTGAGATCCAACATCACCTTTGTGACTACTAATTGTGACTCTCACAATATGTGACAATGTCCCTCTATCCTTGACATCTAGATTGACCAATTGAGGAATAGACCGTGTCATCCTCGGTACAATCTATATTTTGAACTCCAAGTAGACTCACTCTAATCAAATGAGCTCAATATCTCATATTGACTCATTTGGGTATGGCCATGCACTTCGTGGTCTCACTCTATCAAGAATAACGATATCACTCCCGTCATATAGGAGGGATAGATCCCATCTACATCACTCACATCCCTCCGCATAATTTGTTACATACCCAGTAATCACCTTTATAGTCCACCCATTTACGGGTGATGTTTGACGAAGCCAAAGTATGCAACTCCTTATGTAGGGAACCATGGTGACTTTAGGTCTAAGGACTAATAGTCATACTAATAGCCACATGAGAAAGTATATGACACTCATATAACGATCCACGATACTTTCTCATGGCGGATCATTCAATATACATTCTCTAATGTATACTCATGTGTCAACTTGATATCTCATATCCATGACTTGTGAGATCAAGTCATCGAGTTGACCTACATGCTAGTCTCTACGCATTAACATTGTCCCTGGATGTTAATATTGACTAGGAATGATTAAGAGTAGTGTTCTCTATATCATCTCATTATCGATTCAACCAATCGATTGATATAGATAAGAACCTACTACTCATGGACGTTATTATATTTAGTTATTTGGCACAAATATAGTAAATATAATAACCATGCCTTTATAAATAGGAATATGATACAATAAAGTCCATACAACAATCATCACATGATTGGCTCTAGGGCTTTCACTAACATGAACCAGTATTGGGTTCCCAAGGACAAAATCTACTATGTGGAAAGATCGAATCGATTCAACGGTCCAAGGGGAGCTAGTACGAGACTTGTTTGTATTTTAACTTAGAAATTGCATGCTTAGTTTTTTTTTAGTTTAATTTTCTTTTTTAGAATGGTTAGATAGGACCATAACTCGTCAATACTTGATAACATAGTACCAGGATGCGGCGAGATGATAGTACGCTAGGAAAGCAGAGTCTTGTGTATTCGGGCTAGATAAGGCATATCTAGTTCGGTGTACTTGACCGAGCGGAACTAGCTGAAGCTACCTCGCCGTATCCTAGACTAGTTAGACCAGGAAGTGGTCTTAGGTAAGTCAAGTCTTTATTTTCTTGAAAATGGCTATGTCTAAGGAAGTGGTCATTGTTCCGATCAAAGAAGGCCTCTGTGCCTTGCCACGACCTGGAAGCCATGATCTTGAAAAGGTGACTTGATGAGCCTAAGGTCAAATTCGAATCTAATGCAAGGTTGACAAGTGTTCAAGTCATTAAATTTAAATCAAGTAAAATTGGAAGTCATCTCATAATAACATACATGGCTAACATGTTTGATCATGTAGACATGGGTGAGATGATTTAGGTTAATAATCTTCAACCAAACTTTAATCCAATATCCGATCCAACTACCTTGCGTGTAGGATCAATGGATGTTGGACAGTGGTTGCTCCCGACACATGATCGGGGATCAACTCAAGTTTTTGAAGCTTCGATTCAAACGATAAGGATCGGTAGCCTTCGAAAATAACGGCAAACTCAAAATCATCGGATCAGGTGATATTGAGATCAACTCAAATTTTGTTATTCAAAACGTTTTATTAGTAGAAAGCTTTCAATAAAATTTACTTAGTGTAAGCCAATTGTGTGATAATAACTATAAGATCATATTTCTAGAAAATGAATGTGTAATTAATACAAATGAAACTTCTAAAATAATTCTTAAGCGAACTAGAAATAACAACATTTACACTATTAACTTAACTAACTCCTCAACTAAGTGTCTTATGACATGGCAAGAGGAATCATGGTTATGACACCGACGACTCGGTCACTCACACCCAGGACTCATCCACAAGATGAGTCAGAGTGACTTAGTCAGAGGTTTGCCTAACCTCAATAACTTGGATAATAAAATATGTAATGCTTGTCAACAAGGTAAACAATCTAGGACACAACATCAACTAACTAATTAAGAATGAACCAAAAGTGTTCTTGAGCTCCTACACATGGATCTATTTGATTCACACGGAGCTAAGTCACTTAATGGGAGTAAATTCTGCTTAGTCATAATTGATGACTATTCTAGATTTACTTGGGTTAGGTTCATCAAACACAAAAGTGATACCCTAGATCAATTAATCAACCTATTTAAGTTAATAGAAAATCAACAAAGCATTAAGATTAAAAGACTTAGGACTAATCATGGTGGTGAATTCGAGAACTACAGGTTTACAGAATTCTGTAACCTAAATGGATACCACCATGAGTTCTCTTGCCCTAGAACCCCACAACAAAATGGCCTAGTAGAATGCAAAAATAGAACCCTACAAGAAGCCGCTAGGACAATGTTAAACGAGTATAACCTACCCGATAGGTTTTGGGCGAAAGCCGTGAGTACGGCATGCTATGTCCAAAATAGGATCCTTATGGTAAAGAGATACCTTAAGACCTCATATGAGATTTATCACGATAAAATACCTAACATCAAGTACTTTAGGGTATTTGGGTGTAAGGTACATATCCTAAACACTAAGGATTACCTAGGGAAATTTACATCCAAAACCACAACCGGAATATTTCTAGGATACTCGACTACAAGTAGAGCCTATAGAGTATATAACCATGACACCCTTAGAGTCGAGGAGACTATCAATGTAGTATTTGATGAAGGACACGAACCTACAAAACCCCTGACAACCCCAATTAGCGAGCCGACTCATACTAGACCTAACTCTGATCCGAAGATCAGGTCTAGTATTAATCCCAACCTAGGTCAACCAAGTCAGTCTATTGACCAAGTGGTAGATGACTCAAACCAAACTGGAACTCAAATGAGTCATCCTATTGACCAAGTAGTAGACTCAAACCCAAACCCAACTAGGACTCAAACGAATCATCCTATCGACCAAGTGATAGGTGATCCAAGTCTAGGAGTTCGAACTAGAGCCTCATATCGAAACCTTAGTCAAATCTCCTTGATTTCTAAAATTGAACCCAAGACTATTGACCAAGCTCTTCTTGATCCCGATTGGATTATTGCAATGCAAGAAGAGCTGGCGCAATTCACTAGGAATGAAGTATGGGAATTAGTACCACCACCTAAAGATAAAACAATCATTGGAACAAGGTAGGTGTTTAGAAATAAACTTGATGACAAAGGTGAAGTAGTTAGAAATAAAGCTAGACTAGTTGCTAAAGGGTTTAGTCAAGTCGAAGGTTTAGATTATGATGAGACCTATGCCCCAGTAGCTAGATTAGAGTCCATTCGAATGCTATTAGCGTATGCTGCACATTGTGGATTTAAGTTGTTTCAAATGGATGTGAAATTTGCATTATTGAATGGATACATTAAAGAAGAAGTTTATGTTAGTCAACCTCCCGGTTTTGAAAGCCTAGATAAACCTGATCATGTCCTTAGGTTAAAGAAAGCTCTCTATGGACTTAAACAAGCTCCTCGAGCTTGGTATGAGAGACTTTCGATTTATCTTTAAGTCCAAAGGATTTAATCAAGGTGTAGTTGACCCGACTCTTTTCGTAAAAGCCTTAGGTAAAGACATATTCATAGCCCAGATCTACGTAGATGATATTATTTTCGGAACCACCAACTCAATCCTACTAAATGAATTCATTTCACTTATGGAAAGTGAATTTGAAATGAATTTAGTAGGTGAGTTAAGTTTCTTCTTAGGTCTACAAATTAAACAAACTAAAGATGGAATATACCTACATCAACGCAAATATACTAGAGAATTAATTAAACGCTTTGGAATGCAAGATGCTAAAATTATTAATACCCCAATGACAACTAATGTGAATATAGAAGATGTAATCAGAAATTCAATTGATTTAAAATACTATAGGAGTGTAATAGAGAGTCTCCTTTACTTAACTGCAAGCCGACCTGATATCTT
This sequence comes from Wurfbainia villosa, assembly GCA_025175895.1. Lineage (NCBI taxonomy): Eukaryota > Viridiplantae > Streptophyta > Magnoliopsida > Zingiberales > Zingiberaceae > Wurfbainia > Wurfbainia villosa. Next base: position 16,593,851 of record CM046004.1, on the reverse strand, counting down.
ATTTGCAGTAAGTATGTGCACAAGATTTCAAACCTGTGCCAAGGAGTCTCACCTAACTCTAGTCAAACGTATCCTTAGATATCTAAAGGGTACACTTAATGTCGGTATTTGGTACCCTAGATCTACCGAGTTCGAACTAATCGGCTACTCCGATTTGGACTATGTCGGTAGTAAGCTCGATAGAAAGAGTACGAGTGGTTGTTGTCAACTTCTCAGCTCGAGTTTAGTGAGTTGGTGCAGTAGGAAGCAACACTGTGTTGTCTTATCTACCACCGAAGCCGAATACATCGCAATGGGTGAGTGTGTCACTCAGCTTCTTTGGATGAAGCACACTCTCCGCGACTTTAAGTTAGACTTTACAAATACTAAACTTCACGTAGATAACATTAGTTCAATTAATCTTACTAAAAATCCGATATGTCACTCTAGGACCAAACATATAGAGGTCAAACATCATTTCATTCGAGAACATGTGGCCAACGGAGCCATACAACTCGAATACGTCGAATCGAAGTCTAACTTGACAGACCTATTTACTAAACCCCTACCCGAAGCCGAATTCAGTCTATTAAGACGAAAATTGGGCATGTGCGTAGTAGAATAGGAACTTGCAAATTATATTTTCTTACTACTATTTCTTACTTTTCATTTTCATAGAACTAGCATAAGACATACCTTAGATATTATGCACCTATAGATTTAAGGAGCCAATACATCTCATAACACATAGGACTAATGTGTTTGTGTACTTAGCCACGTAGATGGGCGTAAGATGTTAGGACCTTACTCCTGGTTCCAGATGTAGAGTTAGTGCATCGCCATGAACCACGGAGTATAATTATACATACTAACCGACTCTGACCAGGACTGGTTGATCTTTCATATCAATCAAGCCAAATATGAGTCGAACATTTTATAGATGAGCTTATTTTCAGTATATTATTTTCAAAATAATGTGGAACATGCTTGGACTTTAGATTTTATTTTTGTTTTCCACACACCCTTACTCTTTTCAATACATGGCAAAAGGGGGAGAAAAAGGTCAAAGTTAAGGGGTCAAAATTTTAAGATTTTAAGTCTTAACTCAAACTTATTTTTAACACTATGATGTTAATGTTTTACTTAGAGGGAGAGAAAGGGCCAAGTTAAGAAGACCTCTTAACTTAACGTTTTACTAAGGCCAACTTTAAGTAATGTTAATTACCTAAAGCAACCCTCAAGGGGGAGGATTAAGGTCTTTCTTCAAGACTCACCCTCGGTCAAGGGGGAGGTTTCCTCAAGGGGGAGTACTTGAAGAAAATCCTTACTACTCCAACTTAATCTTCATTTTTGTTTCTCATACACATTATTATTTTTCATGCATACATTCTTAACTTTGTATGTGGGTTTGCCATAAATCAAAAAGGGGGAGATTGTTGGTGCAGTAGGCACCTAAGTCGAACCTGAGTTTTGATTATAGCAAACGATACAAAGTGAAGCTCATATTGTTATCTCACGAGCTGAATCGAGTGTGCAGAAAATTGCTATAGCTGGAGCTAAAGGCTAGCGACACTCGGAGGAAGTCGCGGTGGTCGGGCGACACTCGAGTAACTTCAGAGGGAGCCAAAGGAATCGAGTGGAAGGTCGGAAGTGAAAGTGACACAGTAAGTATCGAGGTAAGCTCGTGTGTGTGCGAGTGTAAGTGAGGTCATATCCTCTTTACAGGGATAGACTTAAGCGTAGATCCGACCCAAGACATCCCATCGGTAGTCTAGGTCGAGATCGGACGGTCGGAGGCCATCGAAATAGTGGTTTTGTTAAGCTAACGTTAGCATCGGTCATTGACCGACTTGACTCGACTTGCGCTCATCACGATCGTCATTGCCAAGATTCGGATCGATTCGCCATCGATCGCCGAGGTGATGGCCACCAATCGACTGATGGTCAAGGATCAGCCTCGAGGAGTCAAGCCTTATCACCATTTTTCAAGGAGCCATGTGCCCAATTCTTATTGGTTGAAGTTCCTCTCGAAAAGGGGCTCAAAGGCTATAAAAGGAGGGCCAATCCTAAGGTTTATTCATCAATTCTAAGCTTCCAAAAGCCTCCGCCAAGCTACAACCTTTCGACAACGAAGTGCTTCTTCTCCGACGTCTAGGTTTTATTTGTTTTCATTTTATTACGTTGGTTAAAGTTTTTATTTCAGTTTAGTACTTTTAATTCTCGGAGCTTTTATCGTAACGAGGAGAGGGGGAGTGTCCCTCTACCTCAAGCTTTGTGCTTCATTTGTATCGATTAAACTCCTACCTCTAACGAGGAGGAGTTCTTTAGTATTTTTGCCCTCCGTACATGGTCAAGGACCGCTAGGGCCTTGGAGTAGTAGCCGAAGGCTACGAACCAAGTAAAATTCCCTTGTCTCTTTTACTTTACATTTCCCTTGCGTATAAGTGTTTTTGAATCGTCTACTGAAAGAAAAGAAAAAAAAGGTTTATCGCTATTCACCCCCCTCTAGCTATCCACTTCGATCCAACACTAAGTACCTAGTAGCAGTAAGTTTATGAGTAGAGAGCATATTGTACCTATCTCTATGTTCATTATTGCAGAAATGTAGAGGGGGTAGGGTGTTACCCTCTTCCGGAGCTTGAGGAGCATCGGTTCTTCTTGTTCGTCGCTCCGAGGCACCGGATCGGGATGCTACGGTCTTGATCCTCCTCATCCTTGCTCCTTTTGGCTTCTTAAGAGGTTGAAAATTCTTCTAGAGGAAGGGAAAGCGAAATCAAACGGCTAGGGCAAGAACTTTTGAAGAACACGATGCAAATGGGGTGAAAACACACGGCTCGCCCCTTTTAACCTCACGCGCCATGGTCGTGTGTGCCTCTGGTCAAGCGGGCACAGTTGTGGGAAAACACACGGCCAGGCTGTGTGCCCCCATTTTTCGGCCATTTTATGCACCATGGCCTGAATTTGTTCATACACTTCGCCGTGTAGACTAATATGGGTCTCATTTTTGCCTAGCAAAGTTATTTTCTATTCCTAACTCTAAATGTGATGGACATCAAAACTAAAATTCAAACAAATGTATGCAATGCAATAGAATAAGGGAAATCTACAACTAAACTTGTGTCGCCTCCCAAGAAGCACTTTGTTTAAGGTCGTTTAGCTCGACCACACTCTTCTATCAACTCGGCTCTGGTGGTTCAGTGAACCTCTATTCATCCGTCTCGGGATTCGCATCTGGAGGTTCCGGCTTCGATCTGCTAATCGTGAAGCCGTCAAAGTAGGGAGTTCTGTGCTCTGAAAGACTGAAAAGGATGATCTCCTCATCTACCTCCAGGGAGATCCGGTGTGCCTTCACATCTATGCACACCCCTGCGGTTGCTAGAAAAGGCCTTCCCAGAATGATAGGATTCTGGAGATTCGATCCTGTGTCCAGTATGATGAAGTTCGTGGGTATCACAAAATCCTCAATCATCACAGGAACGTGGGGTAGCAGGCCAATGGGCTCCTTCACTGAATCATCCCCCATATGAATACCAAGATTCACTGGTTAGAGCCCGCTCAATCCCATCTTCATAAAATATGCATAGGGCATCACACTGACTGATGACCCCAAGTCGCATAGCGCTTCGTCGAAGCTCTCCCCATAAATCGAGCAGGGAATAACGAATTCTCCAGGGTCCTCAAGCTGTGTTGGAATTTTCTCTTCAAACTCAGCTTGGTTAGGTAGGATGGAAATCATGACTGCACACCCCTTTGCGAATTGACTACTTTGCCCTACTCCTTCCTCCTTTCCTTGGCTCGCCGGAGAGTTCTTCACAGGCTATGACACGGATTGGGCTATTTGGGCCACTTGTGTCTCCAACATCCTGGTATAACTTGCAAGGCCGTCAACGGTGGCCTTCAAGTCTCTCAGTGCTTCTTCAGACTTTTGATGTTGGCGACGGAATTCCTCATTGGCCTTAGTTTGGGTAGCGATGGAGTCCTCCATCATCTGTTCCAGTCTGGACTTCTGTGGTCGCTGTCCATTGCCCTGCTGTTGCCCATACCCTCCGGATGGTTGGGGGTTTCCCGAGTTATTTGTGTAGGAGAAATTTGGGTGACTCCTCCATCCATGATTATAGGTATTGGAGTACGGGTTGTGGGGCCTTTGATCATAGTCCTCAATCATGTCACAATGCTCAATCTGCTCGTATGCGGTCCCCTGCCCTACATAGTGGTCCTCACGATATGCTACCACTCCTTCTCCAAAGTCGATGGCCACGCATGCAGATGAAGGATTCAAAGATTCAAACCGTCTGCTGAGCGCGTCCATCCTTGCCGAAAGGTAGTCTATGGAGTTGACAGTGTATCGTCCTGCCGTAGGCGTGGGTTGACCACGTTCGGAGGTCCATTGATGGTGGTTTTGTGCCACCTCTTCAATAAGCTCCTCTGCCTCCTTTATGGTCTTGTTCATTAAAGCTCATCCAGCGGCAGAATCTAGAGACATCTTTGTGGCGTAAGCGATCCCATTATAGAAAATGTGGATCACCAACCACCTCTCCAGTCCGTGGTGTGGGCATTGGTAAAGTATCCCCTTGTAGCGATCCCATGCTTCGAATAAGGACTCCCCCTCCTTCTGGTGAAAGCTCGTGATAAGGTGGCGCATGTGAGCAGTCTTACTTGGTGGGAAGTATTTATTCAAAAATTGTTGCTCACATTGCTCCCATGTGGTGATGCTGCCAGAGGGTAAGGAGTGAAGTCATGCCTTAGCCTTATCCCGCAGTGAAAATGGGAATAGGCTCAGGCAGATCGCTTTAGAAGGGACTCTGTTCAGTTTCATGGTTGAGCAGATTTCGAGAAAAGCCTCAAGATGTCGGTTTAGGTCTTCAGTCGCAGCTCCCCCGAATTAGCTCTGCTGGACCATATGTATAAGTGTCGGCTTAAGCTCAAAGTTATTTTCCGAAATTGATGGTCCAGCTATGTTCGGCCTGAATCATCTAGCGCTAGGAGCTGCGTAGTCCCGCAGAGGTTGGTTGCCTATGTTCACCTCGGATGTATCTTGATCTTCCATCTTTCGCTGTGCTGCTCTCCGACGGTGAAAGGTTCACTCAATCTCTAAATTGATCGGAATTAAACCTTCCGATCCTAGTCTTCTAAGCATATGACGAACCAACACACAAAAGTAAGAGTGCTAACCTAATGCTAAAAGCAGAAAATAAATAAATTTAGCAAATAAACACCTAAGAAACAATTAGTAAACAATAAACTACTACTGAAAAATAAAAACTAAATCTAAATATGGAAAATAGAACTAAGCAGATAAGATAAACTAAAAAGAAAATAAAGCAAGAAAATAATCTAATCCTAAGTTCGATCCAATCTACCACCGTTCGATTTGATATCGAATCGATAGTCCCCGGCAACGGCGCCAAAAACTTAATGCGCACATACGCATCCTCAAATCTCGTGATGGATACCGTCGTGGACTCAAAGTGCGCGCTCACACTCAACGCCCACAAGTGCACGGATGTCGTCAAGTAATAAAGATTATCGATCCCACAGGGACTGGGATTCGAGTACCAATACACTAAATGGTTGCGATTGTTCGAATGTGATCTCTGAGAGAGAGTCGGTTGGTGAGGACTATCGGTGGATACTACTCTATGCGGTGTCACACGGAGGAGGAAAAGAGTGTGCCGGGGTCTTAAAAGGCGATCCTAGGATTTCGGTTTCACTTGTGTACCACAGAACAATGTTGTCGATTAGCATCGTTTAAACGTCTATCTACGGTTTTGGAGAAGGGACATCATACACTCTCCCGCAGAGCCACTGCATTCACCGGGAGCTATCCTTGCCCAAATGGACGGGATAGAGGGTACGAGGATGCCAAATCAATCCTTGTGGTCGACCGTTTCCGATTCCACCGCTCCCTTCTCCCCGCAGTTATGGGAGGTCAGGTTTACCCCCAGGTTCCTTGATCAAACCTCCTAAATCTAGATTGCGAGGGCTATCACCACCTTGTATCGCCTAAGCACAGCAAAAAGAAAGCCAAATACACGTAGATATAATAAAGAGCAACTACTAATTGTCAAATTAAACTTATGGCCAGAATTTAATATGAACCAACATTGTCTATGTACACAAGCTACTCCCTAATCCTAGAATCAAAAGTACTACTCCATAGATACAAAGGAAGAATCACAAAACATGTTTAAGTTCGAATACAATAGAGATAAAGCACAGAAATAGAGATATACAATGCTTTGTGATCTTCTCTTCGGCGTTGTATTGTAAGTTGTGGACCTCCGGCGGCGGTCCTCCTCTCCGCTGCGAGTTATCGAAGCTTTTTAGGGCTTTGGCATGCCGTCCTAGCCGTCGTGCCTCCCCCCTAGGGTTTGGGCGGAGCCATCCTTATATAGACATCGCCTCGGACCGCTGCAAAATCTGGAAAAAGCCCTAGTCACGCAAATTCGTCGGGCCGCCACACGACCATGTGTTTCCACACGGCCAGGCCATGTGTGGCCCTAGAGTGCTATTCTTCGCCCATTAGACACGGCCGTGTGAATCCACATGCCTTGGCCGTGTCCAACTCTGCGTCTAGCTGTGAAAGTCCTTCTTTTGCTCCAAAAATGCCTCTTTATCACCAGAAAAGCTAACCTGCACACAAAAGTACAACGAGCAGACCTTCGAACCAGAAAATAGGCAATGCGTATAAGAATAGAGTAACATATGCATGAAACTAACGCAAAATGTAACAAGATGTGAGTGAAAACTACTCCTAAAACCCTATATGTTTTGCTCACATCATTGATCGTAGTGAATCTCTCTTGATAGTTTTGACTTCTTCAATAATTTGTCTCATAAATCTCATCACATAATATGCACATTGTTTCCCATCTAGCTGTCGAGGAACCTATGTTAATTAGAAACAAATTATTAATAACATTTATATACATTAAAATATATCTTGAATATAATTAACACATACCTGTACTACTTCCCACACAATATTTTTTCTACCTTTCCTCCCTTTGTTTGAATTAAACAATCGTAAAGCCCTTCATACATTAATAATATTTGATATATTAGTGTTTTATTTACTAAATTAAATACTTAAGAAAAGAAACATATGAACTCACATTTCTACTATATATTTCCAATCTTGATCGCGAATGCGATGATTTAAAGAATCCAACAAATATATAACCTCCTTGTACGGTTCAATGATCGTGAGAATCCAATGCCAACTATGCATAAACACATAATTATTTCATACAATTCAATAATTATCAAAAGAAAGCAATTGAAAATAATATTTTAATTCTTACTTACCCGATATTACATGGTACCAAAACAAGTTGATCAACTGATGCACCACTTAACCTATCTGCTAAAAGACTTGCCCTTTGGTTCAACTTTTCAAGCTTGTGTTTTGTCATGTGCAATTTTTGCCACATATGGGATGTTGTGTGGATTGAAAAATCTGAATTTATCTTTCTTTCTATCGTTCACCATCTTTTTATAAAGATACCTGCCATTGCAAACATAAAGAAGACAGGTTAAGTTACAAAATGTTATGCTACAAAAAAAATCAGATTCCAGGTTTACAACAACGAACATAAAATAAATTCTTGGAAGAATTAGTTGACCAAAGAATTAAATCATACCACTTACCATATGTATCCAACTACACAATTGCCTGAAAGTGGCTCCAAACGATACAAAGGAATGATATCCTCAAGGTGCAGAAGAAGTTTATAATCATCGTCAAACACATCATGATCTAAACACAATGATATATATCTTCCTCCTTCTAGAGCACGCTTACTATAACAATATAACATATGTAATGATCTTGGGACACTTGTTGTCAAAGTATGTTTCTTTTTTGGTAGTTCAAAGTTCTTCCTTCGAGCCTTTTAATAATTGCAAATATAAACAAGTCAGATAGGTTGAATAATTAAAAAAATGTGACAATTTAGTTTGGAATATAATATCACATATACCTCATCTTGCTTAACTATCAAGTGTTGTGGCCAAGCCACATGGGTTCCTATACATCACCAATTACTTCACATTCATTTGGAATTAGATGTGGCAAAGGTGCTGATTTGTCCACTGCTTCATTAATGGAGACTCGCATACAATTCTTGGGTAATGGAGCACCATGAAGTAATTTATCAGGTTCATTGACAAAAACAATTATACCATATGCAGCAATATTTTCATTAGATTCCAATGTCAATGCAACTGATTTGCTTTAAAATACAAATAGGCATATCAATAAAATTTACTAACTCTATAATGTAAGTAATAAAATTACAACTGTTGTAATACCTGTAAAGCATCAGTTTTTCTCACTATCTCCAGATCATATTGATCGATTTTCATATTGTCTTCAATCATATTAGGTACCTTCATTGAGCAACTGCCTTTGTCATTTGCCGAAATGTCACATGAACCCCTTTTATACACCATTTCTTCAAGTTTTTGTATACGTGCATCTTGGTCTGAAATTTTCTTATTTGCCTCCATCATCTCCCTTTTATGTTCATTGATTACATCTTGAGCAACATCAGCACCCTTCCACGTTCTGCCAATATTGAAATAAATTGTTGGAGTGACATGACCTCCAATACCCCTCACACACCCAGTATGTTCTTTAGTCTCAAGTGCTTTTGTAAGTATATCTTCTTTTGTCTCCTCAATTTTCAGCTTACCCTCCCGCTTTTGTTGTATGTAATCATCCTATCATGTACATTAAAAAGAAATAGTACTAAAAAAGTTTGAATTTCAATAAAATTATTTGATTTTATGTATTATTTATTTGCTTACAATCTTTTGTACTCTTTTCGTCAAATCCTTGCCTTCAAAGTTCCCTTCTTTGTTGACTCGTCCTTTCTTCCACATAATAGCTCTATTAATGTCATCATCATCACATAATTTAGTCGCCTACAATAAGAAAAATTCAGCAATATATGTGAAATAATTTTATGTGAATAAATTGGAGGGTTCATATGGAAATATGCTCAAAATATTCTTACTATTTCTTCAGCAAATCCTGCATATCATTTACGTGCAAGCCGATGAGAGTATATGTGTTGTTTTCTTCTCTCTTTTTGTTGATCACTTAGTTTCTATTTATTTCAAACAACAACATATCAAATTTGTGTATAAAATATAACTTATGTGTTGGTGCAGTGGGCACCTAAGTCGAACCTGAGTTTTGATTATAGCAAACGATACAAAGTTAAGCTCATATCGTTATCTCATGAGTTGAATCAAGTGTGCAGAAAAGTGCTGAAGCTGGAGCTGAAGGATAGCAACATCTGAAGGAAGCCGTCGTGGTCGGGCGACACTCGAGTGACTTCGGAGGGAACCGAAGGAATCGAGTGGAAGGCTGGAAGCGAGAGCTACAAAGTATGTATCGAGGTAAGCTCGTGTGTGTGAGCGTAAGTGAGGTCATATCTTCCTTACAGGGATGGTCTTAAGCATATATCCGACTAAAGACGTCCCATGGATGGTCTAGGTCGAGATTGGATAGTCGACGACCATCGAAATTATGTTTTTATTAAGCTAAGAAGCATCACCGATCGCACACAAGAGTCACTCGGTGATGAATCATTGCCTTCATCGACCGATCATTGCGAGGATTGCACTCGATCGACGCCATCGATCGATGGTCAAGGATCAACTTTGAGGAGTCCAGCCTTATCACCTCATTCCAAGGGGCTTTGTGACTAGTTTTGATTGGTTGAAGATCTACTCGATGAGGGGGTTCAAAAACTATAAAAGGAGGGCTTCTCTAAAGGTTTTTTATCAATTCAAAAGTGCCCTAAAGCCTCTGTAACGTGACGACACTCCAACGACTCCACGACGTCGAAGTGCTACAGAAACGTCGACAACACAAGCTTAAGCCTCCATCCTTTTGGTCGTCGGTAAAAGTTTTTTTAGTCGTCCATTAATTCTTGTATTTACTTTCTATTCTAATGAGCTTTTATTGCAACGAAGAGAGGGGGAGTGTCCCTCTACCTCAAGCTTTGGTTTTTGTGTATTTGATTAACTCCTACCTCCAACGAGGAGGAGTTCGTTAGTGATTTGCCCTCCGTGCGTGGTCAAGGACAACTAGGGCCTTGAAATAGTAGTCGTAGGCTACGAACCAAGTAAAATCCTATTGTGTTCATTTTATCTTTCCGCTGCATTTACTTGTGTCTTGAAACAAATTCGATGAAAAACTTTTATTGCTATTCACCCCCCTCTAGCGATCCGCTCGATCCAACAATTGGTATCAGAGCCGGGGGCACTAAGATTTGGTGAAACCACCGATCTAGCATTGTCTTTTGATTTCGTTTTCGTTTAGTTTTTAATTTTACAAACTTTTATTCGTTCCTCCCACACTATTAATCCAAGACGCAAGTCTTGAAACATTTTTCTTGTTTTTCTCTTTACTAGATTTCGTTTTCCTTTCTTCTTCTTACCTTTTGTGTCAAATGGCCCATCACTGTTCGACCTCCATTTTACAATGGAGATGATTTCCGTTACTGGAAAGGTTGGATGGAATGCTTTCTCAAAACCCAAATCGAGATGTGGATCATAATTCAAACGGGATTCACACTTCCGACTAATGAAGGTGGTGAATCTTTGAATTATGACCAATGGACCAATGCCACGAAAAGGCAAGTAGAAGCCGACACAAAAGCAACGCAAATCCTTTAATGTGGTCTGTCAAAGGAGGAGCTCAACCGCATCGGCCCCTTCATCAGCGCAAAGGATCTCTGGACAAAGATAGTGGAGCTACACGAAGGGACCGACGAAGCCAAGGTATGTAAACGTGACCTTCTTTTCAATAGGTTGTATAATCTAAAAATGAAGGAACACGAGACGACGATGCAACTGCACGCTCGGGTTCAAGATATCATCAACAACCTACACATAATTAGACAAAAGGTCAAAAACCGCAATCTTATCAGGTACGTACTAAACTCGTTTCCTAGGACCACCTTGTGGGCATCCATAGTCGATGCCTACAAGGTCTCTAAGGATCTTTCAAAACTTAGATTAGATGAATTGTTTTCAGATTTTGAACTTCATGAACAGTCCAACTCGGAACCCGAGAAGGGTATAGAACTTTTTGCAAGATCGAATAAGAAGACCGCGAGAAAGCAACCCCCGAAGGAGGAAGAAGATGAGTACGGGTCGGAGGTCGACCCGGAATTGGAGACCGAACTAGTAACCTAGTTCGGAGGATGGTCAAGGGCCGAAAGCGAACCGTCACTCGACCCAATGAAGGTAAACCTAAAAGTTCTAATGTTAGGTGTTACGAATGCAACAGGTTTGGACATATCAAGTCCAAATGTCCGAAGCTCAAGAGCAAAGCACCGAAACACAAGAAGGCACTCAATGCTACGTGGGAAGAAGCGTCATAGGAAGAAGACGACGATCACGTCTTCATGGCTAAACCAGCTGAATCAGAGACGGAGTCTGAACCCGAAGACGAATCGGACTACGAAGCTCTATTCAAGACAAGCCATGGATCCACATCCGATTCAAGAGATACACTTAAGGTAAGTCGATCTCTTATTAGTACTCTTTATAGTGCGATTAAATTCTTAACTAGGAAGTTAGCTAAGTCCGAGTCCAAGGTCGAGACCCTAGTTGAGGAGGTTAAACTCCTCAAACACGAGGTCTCCCTAACCTCTTCGACTAGTTAAGTTCGAGAGGAGGACTCAACTCGGGTTAAAAAGCTCGAAGTTGAGAACTCACTCTTGAAAAATCAAGTGGAAGATCTTAGGAACACATTGGAAAGGTTTACTTTGGGATCCAAGGGACTTGACCTCCTACTTGGATCGCAAAGAGTCGTGTACAACAAGGTCGGACTAGGGTTTAGCTCAAATACGACCAACAAGTTGTATATGTCGATTGTAAGTCGACATAAAAACGTGTCCAATCATGGGTCCCTAAGACCACTTTGATTTCAAAATTAGGATCCAACCAGTACTGGGTTTCCAAGGACCAAATCTACTATGTGGAGAGACCGAACCGATTCAACGGTCCAGGGGGAGCCAGTACAAAATTTGTTTGTGCTCTAACTTAGAAATTGCATGCTTAGGTTCTTTATTTATTTTTATTGTTTCTTTTTAGAATGGTTAGATAGGACTATAACTCGTCAATACTTGGTAACATAGTACCAGGATGTGGCGAGATGATAGTACGCTAGGAAAGTAGAGTCTCGTGTATTCGGGCTAGATAAGGCATATCTAGTTCGGGGCACTTGACCGAGTGGAACTAGCTAAAGCTACCTCGCCGTATCCTAGACTAGTTAGACCAGGAAGTGGTCTTAGGTGAGTCAAGTCTTTATTTTCTTGAAAATGGATTTGTCTAAGGAAGTGGTCATTTTTCCGATCAAAGAAGGCCCCTGTGCCTCGCCACGACCTAGAAGCCATGATCTTGAAAAGGTGACTTGATGAACTTAAGGTCAAATCCGAATCTAACGCAAGGTTGACAAGTGTTCAAATCATTAAATTCAAATCAAATAAAATTGGAAGTTATCTCACAAAAACATATAAGGATAACATGCTTGATCATGTATGTTGGTGCAGTAGGCACCTAAGTCGAACCTGAGTTTTGATTATAGCAAACGATACAAAGTTAAGCTCATGTCATTATCTCACGAGCTGAATCGAGTGTGCAGAAAATTGCTATAGCTGGAGCTGAAGGCTAGTGACATCCGGAGGAAGCCGCGGTGGTTGGGCGACACTCGAGTGACTTCAGAGGGAGCCGAAGGAATCGAGTGGAAGGCCGAAAGCGAAAGTGACACAGTAAGTATCGAGGTAAGCTTGTGTGTGTGCGAGTGTAAGTGAGGTCGTATCCTCTTTACGGGGATAGACTTAAGCGTAGATCCGACCCATCACATCCCATCGGTGGTCTAGGTCAAGATCGGACGGTCGGAGGCCGTCGAAATAATATTTTTGTTTAGCTAACGAAGGACTCATTGTTGTCAATCGATTACTAGCATCTCGACGGCCAAGATTCGATCGATCTTGCCATCGCGATCGTGATGATGGCCATCAATCGACTGATGGTCAAGGATCAGCCTCGAGGAGTCAAGCCTTATCACCATTTTTCAAGGAGCCATGTGCCAAAACTCTATTGGGTGAAGTTCCTCTCGAAAAGGGGCTCAAAGGCTATAAAAGGAGGGCCTCTCCTAGGGTTTTTCATCATCTCTAAGTGCCGCAACTCTGCGCAATTCTCCGGCGACTCTGGCGAAGTCTTTGAACAATCCTAGCTTAGTTTCTACTCTTTAGTTGTTGATATTTTAATTTCTCGTCTCTTTAAATATTGCAATTCCTTTTATTAATCGAGGTTTTCTATTGTTGCACTTTACATTAATAGAAGAGAGAATTTGTCTCTCTATCTTTTCTTTCGAAGGTTTTTTTGTAATCGTCAAACTCCTACCTCCAACGAGGAGGAGTGTTTTTAGTGAATTGCCCTCCGTGCGTGATCAAGGATCACTAGGGCCTTGGAGTAGTAGCCGAAAGCTATAAACCAAGTAAAAATATTTGTCTCATTTTATTTATTGCTTATCTTTCCACTACAAATTAATTATCTACTCGAGTTTTAACGAACGAAAAAAAAAGAAAAGGTTTTATCGCTATTCACCCCCCCTCTAGCGATCCGCTTCGATCCAACAATGTAGACATGGGTGAGATGATTTAGGTTTAATAATTTACAACCAACCAACCTTTAGCAATTCCAATATTCGATCCAACTACCTTGTGTATAGGATCAATGGATGTTGGAGAGTGGTTGCTCCCGACACATGACCGGGGATTAACTCAAGTTTTCGAAGCTTCGATTCAAACGACAAGGATCGGTAGCCTTCGAAAACAACGGCAATCTCAAAATCATTGGATCAGGTGATATTTAGCTCAACTCAAACTTTATTATTCAAAATATCTTATTGGTAGAAAATTTCCAATATAATTTACTTAGTGTAAGTCAATTGTGTGATAATAACTATAAGGTCATATTTCTAGAAAATGAATGCATAATTAAAACAAATGAAACCTCTAAAACAATTCTTAAAGGAACCAGAAATAACAATATTTATACTATTAATTTAACAAACTCCTCAACCAAGTGTCTTATAACACGACAAGAGGAATCTTGGTTGTGGCACCGACGACTCGATCACTCGCACCCAAGACTCATCCATAAGATGAGTCAGAGTGGCTTAGTCAGAGGTTTGCCTAACCTCAACAACTTGGATAGTAAAATATGTAATGCTTGTTAACAAGGTAAACAATCTATGACACAACATCAACTAACTAATCAAGAATGAACCAAAAGTGTTCTTGAGCTCCTACACATGGATCTATTTGATTCATATGGAGCTAAGTCACTTAAAGGGAGTCAATTTAGCTTAGTCATAATTGATGACTATTCTAGATTTACTTGGGTTAAGTTCATCAAACACAAAAGTGATATCCTAGATCAATTAATCAACCTATTTAAACTAATAGAAAATCAACAAAACCTTAAAATCAAAAGACTTAGGAGTGATCATGGTGGTGAATTCGAGAACCACAGGTTTATAGAATTTTGTAACCTAAATGGATACCACCATGAGTTCTCATGCCCTAGAACCCCACAACAGAATGACCTAGTAGAACGTAAAAATATAACCCTACAAGAAGCTGCTAGGACAATGTTAAATGAGTATAACCTACCCGATAGGTTTTGGGTAGAAGCTGTTAGTACAACTTGCTATGTCCAAAATAGGATCCTTATGGTAAAGAGGCACCTTAAGACCTCTTACGAGATTTATCACGATAAAATACCTAACATCAAGTACTTTAGAGTATTTGGATGTAAGGTACATATCCTAAACACTAAGGATTACCTAGGGAAATTCACATCCAAAACCTCTACCGAAGTCTTTCTAGGATACTCGACTACGAGTAGAGCCTGTAGGGTATACAACCATGACACCCTTAGAGTCAAAGAGACTATTAATGTAGTGTTTGATGAAGGACACGAACCTACAAAACCCCTAGCAACCCCAATTAGCGAGTCGATTCATACCAGACTCAACTCCGATCTTGAGATCGAGTCTAGTATTAATCCTAACCTAAGTCAACCAAGTCATCCTATCGACCAAGTGATAGGTGACTCTAACCCAAATCAAACTAGGACTCAAACAAATCATCTTATCGACCAAGTGATTGTTAGTGCCTATAAGATTCACATATCTCTACAATGGCATGATATTGTCCACTTTGGGCCTAAGCCCTCATGGTTTTATTTTTGGGCTTTATCCAAAAGATCTCATACCAATGGAGATATCTTTTCATATTATAAGCACATGATCTTTTCCATGTCTTACCAATGTGGGACTTTGATTGTATTCCCAATACTTCAACAATCCCCCCCTCAAATGAAGGACCACATTGACCCCCCCCTCAAGTCTATCCGTCCTCCAAGGACATCATCTGTTTGATGTCCGATCCTCAACCCACCAGGACTTCCTGCCAACTGTCTGGTCCTCTTGACCCAGCTGGACTTTCTGCCAGTTGTTCGGTCCTTCCGACCCAACTGGACTTCCTGCCAGTTGTTCGGTCCTCCCGACCCAACTGGACTTCTTGCCTAGTGTTTGGTTCTCTTGATTCGGACATGGGAGCTCAACTTCCTTCGTTCGAGGTTCATGGCTTGACATGGACCATGACTCAGATACCAATTGTTAGTGTCTATAAGATTCACATATCTCCACAATGACATGATATTATCCACTTTGGGCCTAAGCCCTCATGATTTTATTTTTGAGCTTTATTCAAAAGGTCTCATACCAATGGAGATATCTTTTCATCTTATAAGCACATGATCTTTTCCATGTCTTACCAATGTGGGACTTTGATTGTATTCCCAATACTCTAACAATGATAGGTGATCCAAGCCTAGGAGTTCAAACTAGAGATTCATACCGAAACCTTAGTCAAATCTCCTTGATTTCCAAAATTGAACCCAAAACCATTGACCAAGCTCTTCTTGATCCCGATTGGATTATTGCAATGCAAGAAGAGCTAGCTCAATTCACTAGGAACGAAGTATGAGAATTAGTACCACCACCTAAAGATAAAACAATCATTGGAACAAGGTGGGTGTTTCGAAATAAACTTGATGATAAAGGTGAAGTAGTTAAAAATAAAGCTAGATTAGTCGCTAAAGGGTTTAGTCAAGTCGAATGTTTAGATTACGATGAAACCTATGCCCCAGTAGCTAGATTAGAGTCTATCCGAATGTTATTAGCATATGCTGCATATCGAGGATTTAAGTGGTTTCAAATGGATGTAAAGTCAGCATTCTTGAATGAATATATTAAGGAAGAGGTTTATGTTAGCCAACCTCCTAGTTTCAAAAGTCTAGATAAACCTGACCATGTCCTTAGATTAAAGAAAGCTCTCTATGGACTCAAACAAGATCCTCGAGCTTGGTACGAGAGGCTTTCGATTTATCTTAAGTCCAAAGGATTTAACCAAGGTTTAGTCGACCCAACCCTTTTCGAAAAAACCATAGGGAAAGACATATTCATATCCCAAATCTACGTTGATGATATCATCTTCGGAACAACCAATTCGATCCTACTAAACGAATTCATTTCACTTATGGAAAGTGAATTTGAAATGAATTTAGTAGGTGAGTTGAGTTACTTCTTAGGTTTACAAATTAAACAAACTAAAGATGGAATATACTTACACCAACGCAAATATACTAAGAAATTAATTAAACATTTTGGAATGCAAGACGCTAAAATTATTAATACCCCAATGATAATAAATGTAAATATAGGAGAAGATGTAACCGGAAATTCAATTGACTTAAAATACTATAAGAGCATGATAGGGAGTCTCCTTTACTTAACTGCGAGCCAACCTGATATCTTATTTGCAGTAAGTATGTGCGCAAGGTTCCAAACCTATGCCAAGGAATCTGACCTAACTCTAGTTAAGTGTATCCTTAGATATCTAAAGGGTACACTTAATGTCGGTATTTGGTATCCTAGATCCAACGAGTTCGAACTAATCAGCTACTCCGACTCGGACTATGTCAGTAGTAAGCTTGATAGAAAGAGTACGATTGGTTATTGTCAACTTCTCGGCTCGAGTCTAGTGAGTTGGTGCAGTAGGAAGCAACACTGTGTTGCCTTTTCTACCACTGAAGCCGAATACATCGCAATGGGTGAGTGTGTCACTCAGCTTCTTTGGATGAAGCACACTCTCCGAGATTTTAATTTAGACTTTACAAACACTAAAATTCACGTAGATAATATTAGCTCAATTAACCTAACTAAAAATCCAATATGTCACTCTAGGACCAAACATATAGAGGTCAAACACCATTTCATTCGAGAACATATGGCCAACGGAGCCATACAACTCGAATACGTCGAATCGAAGTCCAACTTGGCAGATCTATTTACTAAACCCCTACCCGAAGCCGAATTCAATCTATTAAGACAAAAATTGGGCATGTGTGTAGTAGAGTAGGAATTTACAAATTATATTTTGTTATTACTACTTTTTACTTTTCATGTTCATGGAACTAGCTTAGGACATACCTTAAATATCATGTACCTATAGATTTAAGAAGCCAACACATCTCATAACACATATGATTAATGTGTTTGTATACTGAGCCACTTAGACCGGCATGAGATGTTAGGACCTACTCTTGGTTCAAGATGTAGAGCTAGTGCATCACCATGAACCACAGAGTATAATCATATATATATTAATCGACTTTGACCAGGACTTGTTGATCTTTCATATCAATCAAGTCAAATAAGAGTTGAACATTCAATAGATAAGCTTATTTTCAGTCTATTATTTTCAAAATAATATGGAACATGCTTGGACTTGGAACTTAAACTTAGTACTTATATATTTCTTTCAAAACTTCTCTTTTCGATTTATGGAAAAAGGGGGAGAAAAAGGCCAAAGTTAAGGGATCAATTTTTCTTGATAACTTAACTTAGTACTTCATACTTATTCTCATGGCCAAAAGTTAAGTAAATATTTACTTAACTTTAATTTTTGCAACTTAACTCTTTTTAGTTAACAAAAGGGAGAGAAAGGCCAAGTTAAGAAAATTCTTAACTTAAACTTATTTTTTTAATACTATGGCCAAAACTTTAAGTGTTAATTACTTAAAAAAAACTCTTCTAGAGAAGCAAGTGTCAAGGGGGAGATTAAGATCTTCTTTCAAGAACTCACTCTCGGTCAAGGGGGAGGTTTCCTCAAGGGGGAGTACCTGAAATAATCTTACTCCTAAGTATACTCTTTCACACTTTTTCTCTAATGCATATCATTTCTTTAACTTTGTTTGTGGGTTTGTCATAGATCAAAAAGGGGGAGATTATTGGTACAGTGGGCACCTAAGTCGAACCTGAGTTTTGATTATAGCAAATGATACAAATTTAAGCTCATATCGTTATCTCACGAGCTGAATCAAGTGTGTAAAAAAGTGCTAAAACTGGAGCTGAAGGCTAGCAACATCCGGAGGAAGCCACCGTGGTTGGGCGATACTTGAGTGACTTCGGAGGGAGTCGAAGGAATCGAGTAGAAGGCCGGAAGCGAGAGCTACAAAGTAAGTATCGAGGTAAGCTCATGTGTGTGAGCGTAAGTGAGGTCATATCCTCCTTACGGGGATGGTCTTTAGCATAGATCCGACCAAAGACGTCCCATGGATGGTCTAGGTCGAGATCGGACGGTCGACAACCATCAAAATTATATTTTTATTAAGCTAAGTTGTGATTTCAATAAGCATCAATCAACTGCACACAAGAATCACTCAACTACCTTCATCAGTTGACTGCTGAGGGTTGCGACTCGACTGACACTGCCATCAGTTGACTGATGATTGCCATCAGTAGACTGATGGTCAAGGATTATCTTCGAGGAGTCAAGTCTTATCACCTCATTCCAAGGGGCTTTGTGCCTAGTTTTGATTGGTTGAAGATCCACTCGATGAGTGGTTCAAAAAATATAAAAGGAGGGCTTCTCTAAAAAATTTTCATCAATTCAAAAGTGCCCTAAAGCCTCCGTAACGTGACAACACTCCAACGACTCCACGACATCGAAGTGCTACAGAAACGCTACGACAAAAGCTTAAGCCTCCATCATTTTGGTCGTCGGTAAAAGTTTTTTTAGTAGTCCATTAATTCTTGTATTTACTTTCTATTCTATGAGCTTTTATTGCAACGAGGAGAGGGGGAGTGTCCCTCTACCTCAAGCTTTGATTTTTGTGTATTTGATTAACTCCTACCTCCAACGAGGAGGAGTTCATTAGTGATTTTCCCTCCGTGCGTGGTCAAGGACCACTAGGGCCTTGGAGTAGTAGCCGTAGGCTACAAACCAAGTAAAATCCTATTGTGTTCATTTTATCTTTCCACTGCATTTACTTGTGTCTTGAAACGAATTCGACGAAAAGCTTTTATCGCTATTCACCCCCCTCTAGCGATCCGCTCGATCCAACATTATGATCGACTAACTCAAGACATGAGTTAGTATTTTAACAAGCTAGAAATTGATTTAGCTAGTACAAACCTTTGCAGCCATGAGCGACCACAACATCTTATTATAAGGCTTTTTGCAAAACAATGCATTAAATAAGGAACTAATTGCCTAAGTTTGATTGTTTGCCCTAACCTGATATTTTTAAAACCTCTACATATTAAAAAGAGTCAAGATAATGTTGTTGCAGTAGGCACCTAAATCGAACCTGAGTTTTGATTATAGCAAATGATACAAAGTTAAGCTCATATTGTTTTCTCACGAGCTAAATCGAGTGTGCAGAAAAGTGTCAATGCTGGAGCTGAAGGCTAGCGACACCCGGAGGAAGCCACGATGGTCGGGCGACACTTGAGTGATTTCGGAGGGAGCCAAAGGAATCGAGTGGAAAGCCGGAAGCGAAAGCGACATAGTAAGTATCGAGGTAAGCTCATGTGTGTGCGAGAGTAAGTGAGGTCGTATCCTCTTTACGAGGATGATCTTAAGCGTAGATCTGACCAAAGACATCCTATAGGTGGTCTAGGTCGAGATCGGACGGTCGGAGGCCATCAAAATAATATTTTTGTTAAGCTAACTTTGCTTTGCAGCAAGCATCGATCATTGCCAACTTGAGGACTCGATCGCCGTCCATCGATCGGCCTTGCGGTCGGATTCGATTGATCTTTGCCATCGATCGTGATGATGGCCATCGATGGTCGATGGTCAAGGATCAGCCTCGAGGAGTCAAGCTTTATCACCATTTTTCAAGGAGCCATGTGCCCAATTTTTATTGGTTGAAGATCCTCTTGAAAGGGGGCTCAAGGGCTATAAAAGGAGGGCCTCTCCTAGGGTTTCATCATCAATTTTAAGCTTCCAAAAAGCCTCCGTAAGCTACAACTTTTCGACAACGAAGTGCTACCTCTCTGACGCCTTACGCTTATTTGTTTATTCTTTTCCGTCGATATAAACTTCATTTCAGTTTGTATTGTTCTTATTAATTGTCTTTAATTGTCTTGAAGTTTTTATCGTAACGAGGAGAGGGGGAGTGCCCCTCTACCTCAAGCTTTGTGTTTTCTTGTATTCGATTAACTCCTACCTCTAATGAGGAGGAGTTCTTTAGTGATTTGCCCTCCGTGCGTGATCAAGAATCACTAGGGTCTTGAAGTAGTAGCCGAAGGCTACGAACCAAGTAAAAAATACTATTGTCTCTTGTGTTTACTTTTATCTTCCGTTGTGTCTACTATTGTTTTAACGAATGAAACGCAAGAAAAGTTTTATCGCTATTCAACCCCCCCTCTAGCGATCCGCTCGATCCAACAATTGGTATCAGAGTCGGGGGCGCTTAGATTTAGTGAAACCACCAATCTAGCCTTTTTTAAAGATTTATTTTTCGTTCGTTTAAATTTTCTCTCGCACTACTAATCCAAGACGAAGTCTTGTTACTCTTCTTTTGGTTTTGTTTTGCAAGTATTCGCTTTTGGAGTAGCCGACGGTAAAACGGGCATAACTTTTCGTACAAGTTGACCCACGAAACGGGATACCTACCAAAACGAAGCTCTCGGAGAGATCTACACTTCTTAAAAGGGTAACAAGCTGTCTTCATTCCCAAAAACCAACGTTTAGTACCATTTCGGGGACATCGAATGTTGTAAGTGCTCATCTTTTATTTTAGTTGGTTATTTCTCGTTTATTCCTTTTGTTTCTTTTCATTTCCTACATTACTAATCCAAGGCAAAGTCTTGGAACCTTTTTCGTGTTTTTTTTTATTATTTTGTGTGCAAGGTTTCCCTTCCAAATGGCCCATCTCGAGGGTTTTAGCACCGTCCGACCTCCGTTTTATAATTGAGATGATTTCCGTTACTGGAAAGGTCGGATGGAGTGCTTTCTTAAAACCCAAATCGAGATGTGGATTATAATCCAAACGGGATTCACACTTCCGACTAACGAAGTGGGTGAATCCTTGGATTATAACCAATGGATGAATGCGACAAAAAGACAAGTCGAAGTCGATGCCAAGGCAACTCAAATCCTCCAATGCGTCTTGTCCAAGGAAGAGCTTAATTGCGTCAGCCCCTTCATCAGCACAAAGGACCTTTGGACAAAGCTAGTAGAGCTACACGAAGGGACCGATGAAGCCAAGGTATGTAAGCACGATCTTTTGTTTAATAAGTTATATAATCTAAAAATGCAAGAACACAAAATGGCGACGCAACTTCACGCTCGCGTTCAAGACATAGTCAATAACCTACATGCGATCGGGCAAAAGGTTGAAAACCGTGATCTTATTAGGTATGTTCTTAACTCATTTCCTAGGATTACCTTGTGGGCATCCATGGTCGATGCCTACAAGGTCTCCAAGGATCTTTCAAAACTTAGGTTAGATGAGTTATTTTCCAATTTTGAACTCCATGAGCAGTCTAACTTGGAACCCGAGAAGGGTATAACACTTTTTGCAGGTTCAAGGAAGAAAACCACGAGCAAGCTACCCCCGAAGGAAGAAGAAGATGAGTCCGATTCAGAGGTCGACCCAGAAATGGAGGCCGAACTAGTCAACCTAGTTCAGAGGATAGTCAAGGGCCGAAAGCAAACCGTCACTCGACCCAACGAAGGTAAGCCTAAAAGTTCCAATATTAGATGTTACGAGTGCAACAGATTTGGACACATTAAGTCCGAATGCCCGAAGCTCAAGAGCAAAGCACCGAAACACAAAAAGGCACTCAACGCTACATGGGAAGAAGCATCTGAGGAAGAAGACGATGATCGCGTCCTCATGGCTAAACCGGTTAAATCGGAGATGGAGTCGGAACCGGAACACGAATCGGAAACCGAAGACGAGTCGGACTACGAAGCGCTATTCAAGATAAGCCACGAATACACATCCGGTTCAAAATATACACTCAAGGTAAGTCGATCCCTTATTAGTACACTTTATAGTGCAATTAAGTTTTTAACTAGGAAATTAGCTAAGTCCGAGTCCAAGGTCGAGACCCTGGTTGAGGAAGTTAAACTCCTCAAATACGAGGTCTCCCTAACCTCTTCGACTAGTCAAGTTCGAGAGGAGGACTCAACTCGGGTTGAAAAGCTCGAAGTTGAGAACTCACTCTTGAAGAGTCAAGTCGAAGATCTTAGGAACACATTGGAAAGGTTTACTTTGGGATTCAAAGGACTTGACCTCCTACTTGGATCGCAAAGGGTTGTGTACAACAAGGCCGGACTAAGGTTTAGCTCAAATACGACCAACAAGTCGTATATGTCGATTGTAAGTCGACATTAAAAATGTGTCCAAGCATGGGTCTCTAAGACTGCCTTGATTTCAAACTTAGGATCAAACCAGTACTGGGTTCCCAAGGACCAAATCCACTATGTGGAGAGACTTGACCGATTCAACGGTCTAGGGGGAGCCAGTAGAAAACTTGTTTGTATTTTAGCTTAGAAATTGTATGCTTAGGTTTTTTTTATTTAGTTTGATTTTTCTTTTTAGAATGGTTAGATAGGACTATAACTCGTCAATACTTGATAACATAGTACCAGGACGCGGCGAGATGATAGTACGCTAGGAAAGCGGAGTCTTGTGTATTCGGGCTAAATAAGGCGTATCTAGTTTGGTGCACTTGACCGAGTGGAACTAGCTGAAGCTACCTCGCCGTATCCTAGACTAGTTAGATCAGGAAGTGATTTTAGGTGAGTCAAGTCTCTATTTTCTTGAAAATGGCTTTGTCTAAGGAAGTGGTCGTTGTTCCGATCAAAGAAGGCCTCTGTGCCTCGCCACGACCTGGAAGCCATGATCTTGAAAAAGTGACTTGATGAGCCTAAAGTCAAATCCGAATCTAACGCAAGGTTGACAAGTGTTCAAATCATTAAATTTAAATTAAGTAAAATTGGAAGTCATCTCACAAGAACATATAGGGTTAACATGTTTGATCATGTAGACATGGGTGAGATGATTTAGGTTAATAATCTTCAACCAATCTTTAATAAATCCAATATCCGATCCAACTACCTTGCATGTAGGATCAATGGATGTTGGACAGTGGTTGCTCCCGACACATGACCGGGGATCAACTCAAGTTTTCGAAGCTTCGATTCAAATGACAAGGATCGGTACATTGACTTGTGGGTCAGTGGTATCTCTACCATCAGGTGAGATGTGGACCTACAATTAAGAAGTTAAGGGATGACCTTAGACTTGGATAAACATATCTTTACTGTAGACATATCCTTACGGATGGTCAAATTGTTGAGGTTATGGTATGATTATGTCTTCTAGATGTGCAAATAATCCGAGAGTAGTCGGATGTAGTTTTGGATGAACTCCTAGGCTTGCCGCTGCATAGGCAAGTGGAGTAGGCGATCGGAGTAATTTCGAAGATGGTGTCGATATTGAATACCTCATACGAGGGATAATTTTGTTGGTGTAAGTGTTACTAAACACTATGGAAATTGGAAGAATGTAAGTTGTGATTATAGGAGATGTTAGAGGGGATATTTATCTACCCCAGTATTTCTCCTTGAGAAGGATCCAAAACTCTTTGTTAAAAGAGGGATGGACCTTTTAAATTATGCATCGATTATCGATGATGGAATGTGATAGTTATTGAAAGAAAATATCCTTCGTTGTGGATAGATGATATATTTAGATTAGTTAAGGACACCTGTGTATACTCTAAGGTTGGTTTACGACTGGAGTGTTGATATTGTAGTGACATGGTGTCATACAATTATCATTATCGCTATGATGATTGATATATCATCAGTGTAGAGTAAAGAGAATGCAGGTGTATAAAGATGACAATTTCATACTTGGTATGAATTTTATGAGTCTTTATTAAGTTGTTAGACTAATTAACGATTTAGTCACCACTGGATTTGAGAATCGTGTATCCTGGACACGATTGGATCAGTTTGTGGTTGTTGGAGTTGCGTAACCTAGCAATTGTTGATTGTGGTAGTTGGAGTTGCGCACTCGACCACCGTAGATGGTGGTTTTCCTTGTATTGATTTGGTTATTCCTATAAATGTGGATAGGATGCTTTTGAGCGTTAGCATATCACTGACTTGTTTGATAAAAGTGATGATGGAAATCATTTAATCGGAAGTTGGTGAAACCAGTTTACAGGACCTAGACAGCGGTTAACTTTTATACGAGTATTAGTTAATCCTTCCGGAGTAGATTTTGGACGGTAGATGGACTTCTCTTGTGAGAAGATAATTTTTCATCTCTAATATGGATATGTGTTCTGGACACGCATCCACTTAAAAAGAGAGTTGCTACAGGAAGCACATCATTCGAGATTTTCCATACACCCTGGTGGTACTCGTATGT
This sequence comes from Wurfbainia villosa, assembly GCA_025175895.1. Taxonomy (NCBI): domain Eukaryota; kingdom Viridiplantae; phylum Streptophyta; class Magnoliopsida; order Zingiberales; family Zingiberaceae; genus Wurfbainia; species Wurfbainia villosa. Next base: position 16,569,029 of record CM046004.1, on the reverse strand, counting down.
ACAAAGATTTGAAACATTGATACTGGTTGGAACGGTATGAAGAGATGGTATAGCAAATTTTGCTGCTCGATGTTTAGTATGCCAACAGGTGAAGGCTAAACATCAGAAACCCGCTGGATTGCTCCAGAAAATTTCGATTCCGGAATGGAAGTGGGAGCAAATCACGATGGATTTCGTTACGGGATTCCCTAAAACCCATAAAGGACATGATACGATTTGGGTGATCATGAATCATCTAACTGAATCAGTTAACTTTCTGCCTATTCGTGGGTCGGATCTGTTGGATCATCTGGCAGAGTTGTACTGTAGAGGGATTATCAGATTGCATGACATGCCTTTAAGTATCATATCTGATAGAGACCCACGATTTACCTCGCGATGTTGGCAGAGTTAGCAGCAAGCTATGGGCACAGAGCTTCGGCTTAGTATAACATTTCATTCGCAAATAGACAGGCAGTCAGAGCGTACCATTTAGACTCTGGGGGATCTATTAAGATCTGGTGTCATGGATTATGGAGGTAGTTGGGAGAATTACATTCCTTTAGTGGAATTTGACTATAAGAATAGTTATCCCTCATCCATTCAGATGACTTCTTCTGAGGCCCAATGTGGTAGACCCTGTAGATCTCCTATGTTGTGGGAGGAAGTCGGGGAATGACAGCTGTTGGGGGCCACAGAGTATCCAACATGATGCAAGTTGGTGCGCGTCATCGGATGATGGTTATTAGAGGTACAGGATCGACAGAAGAGTTACGTAGACTGAAGGCGATGTAACGCCCGCCCTTATTTTCTCTCAGGGCGGCACTATTTTTTTTTTTTTTATAACATAACATATATGGATCATTTCACCATTTACATACTTAAACATGTTATCATGACTTAAACCTTCTTTTATACATGCATCCCATATCATATTCATAATTAGCATGTTAACATATCTTATCTCATTTTATAACATACATAACATAAAGATTCATTCATGAGTTCTAACATATCAAACTTTCTTAAGTAATTGAACAGTATCATAACTAAGCAACATCAAACATGGTACTAATAAATCACAAGTCTTATAAGCGGAAGCAATGTCTTAAGTTATTCATTGAGCATATAAATATAAGCAGATAGTAATAGGGTCTTTTTCCACCATGCCACTATCACACACACTTGGCCCCTCCTGCTACTTCCTCTAGTTCATGTTTCCTGTATCTGCAGTATATGGACAACATAAACTATAAGCATATAGCTTAGTAAGATTCTTGCCTACTCACAAAAGCCACAACTTCATCAAACAATTAGAAGACATGAGCATACTAGCATAAATAGCATAAGTATTTCATAACAACACTAATCATCAACATACCCACGTAATAAAACATAAGCATGACATGAGATTTACATAAGCATGCTAAACATAATTAAATCTAAGCATGACATAAATTAAACATAAGCATTCATGACATCATCAATCCTAAACATGCATAAAGGACATAATCATAAGCATTCTTAAACTTGAACATAAGCATTCATAATTTCAAAAATCCTAAACATGCATTAAGGACATAATAATAAGCATTCTTAAACTTGAACATAATCATTCATAATTTCATAAATCCTAAACATGCATCAAGGACATAATAATAAGCATTCTTAAACTTGAATATAAGCATTCATAATTTCATAAATCCTAAACATGCATCAAAGACATAATCATAAGCATTCTTAATTTCATACAAGTCCTTTCTTTTCAAAACATATACATATAGGTACTTCACTTGAATGGGGGGCCCCAGGTTAAGTACCACATAATGCGCGTTCCCTAATAGGCTGGGGTAGCGAGCCACCAGACCTAGTAGAGCAAGACCTCTTACGTCTTACCAGGGCAAGACCTCTTACGTCTTCTTATGTCCCTTTGGATTTGATTAACGACCACCTAACGGGTCGGGTACTTAACCTCTTACAAAGTAAAATACTTAATTCCTTTCTTTCTTGTCATATCATAAAGAATGCTCTTAATCCTCAACATAAAAAGGGAAGCATCTCCATCTTATCTTATCATAAGGAGAGCTCTTAATCCCTACTTAAAAAGGGAAGCATCTCCGTCTTATCTTATCATAAGAAGAGCTCTTAATCCCAACATAAAAAGGGGAAGCATCTTTTTAGACATGTCATAGCATATATGCATTCATAACTTAAGAATACCCGAAAGGGGTCTTAAAGCATAATCATGTTCATCACATAAGCATATTTCATGGCATATTAAAATCATCAACTTGTCCATCACATAGGCATATTTCATGGCATATTAAATCATAAACATATTCATCACATAGGCATAATTCATGACGTATTAAAATCATAGACATGTTCATCACATAGGCATATTAAAATCAGAAACATGGTCATCACATAGGCATAATTCATGGCATATTAAAATCATAAACATGTTCATCACATAGGCATATTTCATGACATATGAAAATCATAGACATGTTCATCACATAGGCATATTAAAATCAGAAACATGGTCATCACATAGGCATAATTCATGGCAAATTAAAATCATAAACATGTTCTTCACATAGACATATTTCATGACATATGAAAATCATAAACATGTTCATCACATAGGCATACAACATATCCTAATTTCCTAAGGGGTGTTTTCATGCAACCCTAGCCCTAAAACCATTGTTGGCCGAAACTTGGAGGGTACCAAAATTTTATTTTTGGTTACATAAATTCATACATGAAGGCATACAACATAACATAACTTCATAAGGGGTGTTTTCATGAAACCCTAGCCCTAAAACCAATGTTGGCCGAAACTTGTAGGGTACCAAAATTTCATACATGAAGGCATACAACATAACATAACTTCATAAGGGGTGTTTTCATGAAATCTTAGCCCTAAAACCAATGTTGGCCGAAACTTGTAGGGTACCAAAATTTCATTTTTTTGTTACATAAATTCATACATGAAGGCATACAACATAACATAACTTCATAAGGGGTGTTTTCATGAAACCCTAGCCCTAAAACCAATGTTGGCTGAAACTTGTAGGGGCACAAAGCTTGGGTTTTTGGCACCTAAAAATTCCTATATGAAGCATACAACCTATAAAAATTTCCTTAGAAGCATTTTCATGCATCCCTAGCTCCAAAACCTTGGTTGGTCGAAACATGTAGAGCACTGAAGCTACATATAAAAATTTCCTTAGAAGCATTTTCATGCAACCTAGCCCAAAACCTTGGTTGGCGAAACTTATAAGGTATCTAGCATCATATTTCTTTCATGTATCATGTCCTACAAGAACAAATATCTTTGCGGTGAGGGAATCTTACTTCCTTCTTGGCTTTTAGTTTGAAGATGACCTAATGGAAGCCAACCCTAGCCTTCTTCTTGCTTGGATGAATTTGGAAAATGGAAAGGAGAAGGTGAGTTTGGTGAGGAAGAAGAGCAGAGGGAGGAAGAAGTGGCCAAATGGAACTTCCACTCCTATTTATAAAGGGAGGAAGAGAAGTGCCTCTTCTCTTTTCATGCCTCTTCATTTTACCCTCCTCACACTCATCTACAATTTCTCCTCTTTCTCCAACAGTAAGCTACTGCTGAGCACTTGGTCATCACATGCATGGTTAGAGTTAACTCTCACCAAGAGGTTTAAGGTTCAAACCCCACCTCTCCACTTTTTTGTTCTTTTATCATCATTTCCAGGATCCCATATATAATCTACTAGACAAAAAATTAAATTCTATACCAAAAATTTTGGAGAAAAATTTTGGGGTGTTACAATCCCCCATACCTTATGAAAAGTTCGTCCCGAACTTAAAATAGTTCCGGATACTTTTGTCGCATCTCGTCTTCTCGTTCCCACGTGAATTCTTCGAACCCTTGACTTCGCCATAGGACCTTCACTAAGGGTACCTCTTTGCTCCTTAGCTTCTTGACCTCCGATATATTATCCGAGCAGTCGGCTTTCATAACAGGTCCCCTTGAATTTGTCATGCCATGGGTTCGATCACCGTCTGCGATTGGGAGCATCTCTTGAGCATTGTTACATGAAAGACATTGTGGATTGCGACATCTCTGAGGTAGCTCGGCTCATAGGCCACCTTGCCGATTCTTTTCGAGATCCGTCACGGTCCTACATAACGCGGACTCGGCTTTCCCTTTCTTCCAAATCTCATTACTCCTTTCATAGAGGCGACCTTGAGAACACAAAATTCCCCCAACTTGAATTCTAGTGGTCGGCGTCACTTATCCGCATAACTCCTTTGTCGGCTCTGAGCAGTCTCTATCCTCTGACGGATAGTCTGTATCGCTCGGGTGGTATCGTCAATAATATCGGCCTGAAGACCCATTTCCCTCCTTTCACCACCCTCGTACCAGCAAATAGGAGACCTGCATCTTCTCCCGTATAGAGCTTCATATGGTGTCATTCCAATAGTGGTCTGGTAACTGTTGTTGTAAGCAAACTCTGCCAAGCACAAATATCGACACCAACTCCCCTTAAAGTCTAAGGCACAAGCCCATGACATATCTTCCAAAGACTGGTTCACTCTTTCTGTCTGACCGTCGATCTGAGGATGAAACACAGTGCTGAATCTCAACTTAGTGCCAAGAGCCTTCTGAACACATTCCCAGAAATGGGAGGTAAAACGGTCATCACGATCAGAAATAATAGCCTTAGGCACTCCATGTAATCTGATAATTTCATTGGCATATAATTGAGCTAGTTGCTCAACCGGATAGGTCATCTTAATTGCCAAGAAATGGGCAGACTTTGTCAACCGGTCTATGATTACCCATATAGCATCATTACCATTTGTTGTTCTGGGTAATCCCGAGATGAAATCCATAGAAATTTCTTCTCATTTCCACTCTGGAATCTGTATCGGCTGGAGTAATCCTCTAGGTTTCTGGTGTTCTGCCTTAACCCTCTGGCAGGTCAGACAGGTGCTGACGTACTGAGCCACATCCCTTTTCATGCCGAACCACCAAAATTTATCTCTTAAGTCCTGATACATTTTTGTAGATCCAGGATGCAGGGTATAAGGGGTTCCATGGGATTCCTCGAGTATCTTCTTTCGTAATTCTGGATCATCCGGAATACATAGTCGGTCCCGAAGGTATAATAATCCGCTGTCGGAAATGCGGAATCCATTATCCCTTCCTTCCCGGACTTCCTGTTTGATCTTCTGGATGTCTGAATCACCATCTTGCTTTCCCAATATATCGTCGATCAACGTCGGCGCTATCGTCATGGTGGAAAGTTGTCCAGAAATAATCTCTATTCCGTAATTCATTATTTCCCTTTTCACGGGCTGAGATAGCATCGATAAGGACATCAAAGCGGCACAGGACTTTCTGCTAAGTGCATCTGCCACCTTGTTGGCCTTCCCTGGATGATAGAATATCTCACAATCATAATCTTTGACTAGCTCGAGCCATCTGCGTTGTCTCATGTTTAGGTCTTTCTGAGTGAAGAAATATCTCAGACTCTGGTGGTCTGTATAAATCCTGCACCGAGCTCCGTATAAGTAGTGTCTCCATATTTTCAGAGCGAATACCACTACCGCTACCTAAGTCGTGGGTAGGATAATTTATTTCGTGCTCCTTGAAACGTAGCGATAACCTTGCCATTTTGCATAAGTACAGCTCCGAGCCCCAGTTTAGAAGCGTCACTATACATATCGAAGCTTTCATTATCTTTGAGAGTCGAATGGGAGCTCGGGTCATCTCCTCTTGATTCAGTAAACTCCTCTCACAGTCCTCAGTCCATTTGTATTGCTTGTCCTTTCTGGTGAGGGCTATCATAGGGGCTGCAATTCTAGAGAAGTCCTCTACAAACTTTCTGTAATAGCCTGCTAGCCCGAGAAAACTTCTGATTTCACTCGCATTCCTTGGCCTATTCCAGTTCCTCACAGCTTCAACCTTTATTGGGTCTACCATGATTCCTTCTTTAGAGATGACATGACCCAAGAAGGACACTTGATCAAGCCAGAACTCACATTTGGAGAACTTCGCATATAGTTGGTCTTTTTGCAGAATCTGTAGTACTGTCCTCAGATGTCCAGCATGCTCTTCTCGGTCTCTCGAGTAGATACAAATATCGTCGATGAAGACGATTACAAATTTGTCAAGGAAGGTCGAGAATACTCGATTCATCAGGTCCATGAACATCGCAGGAGCATTGGTTACTCCGAAGGGCATAACTACGAACTCATAATGTCCGTATCTTGTCCGGAAGGCCGTCTTCGGAATATCGCCTGGCTTTACTTTTACTTGATGATAGCCAGACCTGAGATCGATCTTTGAAAAGACAGTAGCTCCCTTCAGTTGGTCGAACAGGTCGTCGATCCTGGGAAGGGGGTACCTATTCTTGATGGTCACATTGTTCAGTGCCCGGTAGTCTATACACATTCGGATAGACCCATCTTTTTTCTTTATGAACAAGACGAGCTCTATGGTGAGTGACTAGGCTGGATAAATCCTCGGTCAAGTAACTCTTGTAGTTGTTTCAAGTTCTTTCAACTCGCCGGCGCCATACTGGTAAGGTGTCTTGAGATCGGGTTAGTTCCGGGAATCAATTCGATCTCGAACTCAATTTCTATCGTGGTAATCCGTAGGTCATCGGAATACCTGATGGTCGCATACCACTCTGACATCTTCTAGCTTCTGGTTCCTTATTGATATGGTATCAACCACGTGTGCTAGAAATCCGGTGCATCCATTTTCTAACATTTTTCGAGCTTTCAGCGTTGATAAGAATTTCCTTGTTCCTTTCTTTGGCTCCCCGATAAACTCAAATGAAACCTCTCGCTCGGAAGATCACCTTCCGCTTTACGGCACTCAATTGAAGCACCGTACTTGTGCGTAGAAATCCATGCCCAATATAACATCATAGTCCGCATATCCGTAACTATCAGTCACAATAGAGCTCTCGTCTCATGCGAGTCTAATTGGTGCGCGCGTAATATGGGTGGATGGCATCACTTCTCCGAAGGTAACGTTGTTAAGAATTTATAGTCCAAAACTTGGGATGCCTATCTATCTTTCTTGTGAAAGGCGAGATGAACGAATGGGTTGCCCTGTCAAACAATACAAAGAGCATACCGATCAAAATAAATATCCGACTGTGACAACCGTCGAGGCAATCGCTACATCCTCTCTGGTGAGGGAGAACACCCTGGCATTTGTCCCAACGGGTGGGGCTTCCAGTCTCCCTTGGCTTACCTGAGGACCCTCTATCGTAGCATGCATCTGGTGAAGCTGTGGAGGAGCTCCTGCATCGACATACCGAGGAGGAGGTGCTCGAACTCGTAGGGCGCCTGTTATGTGCCTCCAGTCCACAGCTTGTAACACTTCCTCGTGCCCCGACGACATTCCCCGATGCTTCTTCAGATACCCAGTTGGTTGTTTCGGGCCCCTTTTGGGCCATTCCACTGCTTTCTTCTTGCCATCGGTCCCTCTTCCAAATGAGTATTCGAGATTTCGATCTTCGGTCCGTGCCTTATTCTATCGACTCGATGTTGTTCGTAGTGCTCGTGATCGTGGCACTATAGCCTCTTCTGGTCCGGGGTCGATTGACTCACGCCACATTCAGAGCTATCTCCGATCGTAACATTTTCAGCATGAGTCTGGTCCTTTCCCTTTCTGTACTGACTAATTCGGGGCAGAGACGTGCCAGTCGATTGAACCTTTTCATAGCTTCACTGACTGATAGATCGCCTTGTCGAAACTCGAGGAACTCGTCGTAGTGCTTATTTGTGATCCGTCTATGAAAGAACTCCTCGAAGAACTCAGATTCAAAGTCTGTCCACCTCATTTGATTTACTTGTCTCTTTGCTTTGACTTTCTCCCACCACATCCTTGCATCTCCGAAAAGACAGAAGGAGGCACATTTTATCTTTTCGTGCTCGGGCCAATCCAGCAGCTCCACGATGCTCTCAAGCTTTTGAACCAGCTTGGGCATCCCATGGTTCGCAGCACCGAGAAATTTTCTCGTTTACCGCCATCAATCGAGATAAGTTTCGGGCGACCTGGCAAGATTGACTAGTGGTGCTTGCACCATAGTGGTCGTGTTCGCGCACATTCGCGTGTCTCCGTGTGGTGCTAGGGTTCCTTGTTGATTCATGAGAGCATTGATAAGTTGTTCCGCGACCGACGTGTAGCTCAGAACTACATGCATCAACCGTGGGGGTGCCGATTCATTCCTCTATTACTACGCCTCTCCCATTCATGTTATCTAAGTGATAAATAAATAATTAAGGTATTATTATAATTTCTACTCATATACATGCATCTAAACATTCCTTATCATAAACAAGGTAAGGTATCCTTCCTAGTTGCATTTCTAGGTTAGAAACATGTTTCCATCATATAAAGCTTGGTAAGGTATCATTACTATCTAAGTCACAAGTAGGGTTCCATTCTACTAAAACATGATGGGGTATTATTTCTATCTAAGTCACAAGTGTGATCCCATTCTACTAAAACATGATGAGGTATTATTTCTATCTAAATAGAAGACATTCTTCATTATAAAAGAAACTTAGGTATGCATAAAGTTACTTACTTGGAAATAACAGGATGGAGGCTTGATGTGTGATAGTGGAAAGGTGAACCCCTCGATACTAACTCAGTAACGCCCGCCTTATCTCGCTCTCTCGTATGGGCTACTTTTTTTTTTTATATATAACATAACATATATGGATCATTTCACCATTTACATACTTAAACATGTTATCATGGCTTAAACCTTCTTTTATACATGCATCCCATATCATATTCATAATTAGCATGTTAACATATCTTATCTCATTTTATAACATGCATAACATAAAGATTCATTCATGAGTTCTAACATATCAAACTTTCTTAAGTAATTGAACAGTATCATAACTAAGCAACATTCAACATGGTACTAATAAATCACAAGTCTTATAAGTGGAAGCAATGTCTTAAGTTATTCATTGAGCATATAAATATAAGCAGATAGTAATAGGGTCTTTTTCCACCATGCCACTATCACACACACTTGGCCCCTCCTGCTACTTCCTCTAGTTCATGTTTCCTGTATCTGCAGTATATGGACAACATAAACTATAAGCATATAGCTTAGTAAGATTCTTGCCTACTCACAAAAGCCACAACTTCATCAAACAATTAGAAGACATGAGCATACTAGCATAAATAGCATAAGTATTTCATAACAACACTAATCATCAACATACCCACGTAATAAAACATAAGCATGGCATGAGATTTACATAAGCATGCTAAACATAATTAAATCTAAGCATGACATAAATTAAACATAAGCATTCATGACATCATCAATCCTAAACATGCATAAAGGACATAATCATAAGCATTCTTAAACTTGAACATAAGCATTCATAATTTCATAAATCCTAAACATCAAGGACATAATCATAAGCATTCTTAAACTTGAACATAAGCATTCATAATTTCATAAATCCTAAACATGCATCAAGGACATAATCATAAGCATTCTTAAACTTGAACATAAGCATTCATAATTTCATAAATCCTAAACATGCATCAAGGACATAATCATAAGCATTCTTAATTTCATACAAGTCCTTTCTTTTCAAAACATATACATATAGGTACTTCAACATAATCATAACTTGAATGGGGGGTCCAGGTTAAGTACCACATAATGCGCTGTTCCTAATAGGTCAGTAGCGAGCCACCAGACCTACTAGAGCAAGACCTCTTACGTCTTACCAGGGCAAGACCTCTTATGTCTTCTTATGTCCCTTTTGATTTGATTAACGACCACCTAATGGGTTGGGTACTTAACCTCTTACAAAGTAAAATACTTAATTCCTTTCTTTCTTGTCATATCATAAAGAATGCCCTTAATCCACAACATAAAAAGGGAAGCATCTCCGTCTTATCTTATCATAAGGAGAGCTCTTAATCCCTACTTGAAAGGGAAGCATCTCCATCTTATCTTATCATAAGGAGAGCTCTTAATCCCAACAGGGGAAGCATCTTTTAGACATGTCATAGCATATATGCATTCATAACTTAAGAATACCCTAAAGGGTCTTAAAGCATAATCATATTCATCACATAAGCATATTTCATGGCATATTAAAATCATCAACTTGTTCATCACATAGGCATATTTCATGGCATATTAAATCATAAACATATCTATCACATAGGCATAATTCATGACGTATTAAAATCATAGACATGTTCATCACATAGGCATATTAAAATAAACACATGGTCATCACATAGGCATAATTCATGGCATATTAAAATCATAAACATGTTCATCACATACATGACATATGAAAATCATAGACATGTTCATCACATAGGCATATTAAAATCGAAACATGGTCATCACATAGGCATAATTCATGGCATATTAAAATCATAAACACGTTTCTTCACATAAGCATATTTCATGACATATGAAAATCATAAACATGTTTATCACATAGGCATACAACATATCCTAATTTCCTAAACAGGGTGTTTTCATCAAACCTAGCCCTAAAACCATTGTTAAACTAGGGTACCAAAATTTTATATTTCATTGACATAAATTCATAAACATATTCATCACATAGGCATACAACATATCCTAATTTCCTAAGGGTGTTTTCATAAAACCCTAGCCCTAAAACCAATGTTGGAAACTTGTAGGGTACCAAAATTTCATTTTTTGTTACATAAATTCATACATGAAGGCATACAATATAACATAACTTCATAAGGGTGTTTTCATGAAACCTAGCCCTAAAACCAATGTTGGCGAAACTTGTAGGGTACCAAAATTTCATTTTTGTTACATAAATTCATACATGAAGGCATACAACATAACATAACTTCATAAGGGTGTTTTCATGAAACCCTAGCCCTAAAACTAATGTTGGCGAAACTTGTAGGGTACCAAAATTTCATTTTTTGTTACATAAATTCATACATGAAGGCATACAACATAACATAACTTCATAAGGGTGTTTTCATGAAACCCTAGCCCTAAAACCAATGTTGGTCAAACTTGTAGGGCACAAAGCTTGGTTTTGGCACCTAAAAATTCCTATATGAAGCATACAACCTATAAAATTTCCTTAGAAGCATTTTCATGCAACCCTAGCCCCAAAACCTTGGTTGGTGAAATATGTAGGCACAAAGCTACATGAAGCATACAACCTATAAAAATTTCCTTAGAAGCATTTTCATGCAACCCTAGCCCAAAACCTTGATCAGAAACTTATAAGGTATCTAGCATCATATTTCTTTCATGTATCATGTCCTACAAGAACAAATATCTGCAGGTGAGAGATCTTACTTCCTTAAGCTTTGCTTTGGTGAAGATGACCTAATGGAAGCCACCTAGCCTTCTTCTTGCTTGGATGAATTTGGAAAATGGAAAGGGAGAAGGTGAGTTTGGTGAGAAGAAGAAGAAGAGAGAGGAGGAAGAAGTGGCCAAATGGAACTTCCTCCTATTTATAAAGGGAGGAAGAGAAGTGCCTCTTCTCTTTTCATGCCTCTTCATTTACCCTCTCACACTCATCTACAATTTCTCCTCTTTCTCAATGAGATAATCTATTGGGCTTCACTTGGTCACATGCATGGTAGAGTTAACTCTCACCAAGAGGTTTAAGGTTCAAACCCCACCTCTCCACTTTTTTGTTCTTTTATCATCATTTTGAGGATCCCATATATAATCTACTAGACAAAAAATTAAATTCTATACCAAAATTTTGGAGAAAAATGTTGGAGTGTTACAATCCCCATACCTTATGAAAAGTTAGTCCTCGAACTTAAAACAATTCGGATACTTTTTTGCATCTCGTCTCTCGTTCCCCGTGAACTCTTGAACCCTTGATTACGCCACAGACCTTCACTAAGGGTACCTCTTGCTCCTTAGCTTCTTGACCTCTCGACCGCATTATCCGAACAGTCGCTTTCATAACTTAGGTCCCCTTGAATTTGTCACGCCATGGGTTCGATCACCGTCTGCATTGGGAACGATCTCTTGAGCATTGATACATGAAAGACATTGTGGATAGCCGACATCTCCCGAGGTAGCTCCACCATAGGCCACCTTGCCGATTCTTTTCAGATCCGACACGGTCCTACATAACGCTGACTCACCTTTCCCTTTCTTCCAAATCTCATTTCCTTTCATAGGGGCGACCTGAGGAACACAAAATCCCCAACTTCAATTCCAATGGTCGCCTCTTATCCGCATAACTCTTTCACGCTCTGAGCACTCTATCCTCCGACGGATAGTCAGTATAGCTCGGGTGGTATCACAATAATATCACTCAAGACCCATTTCCTCCTTTCACCACCCTCGCATCAAAGATAGGAGACTCGTGATCTTCTCCCAGATAGAGCTTCATATGGTGCCATTCCAATAGTAGCCGTGTAATCATTGTTGTAAGCAAACTCGCCAAGCACAAATATCGACACCAACTCCCTTAAAGTCTAAGGCACAAGCCCGCAACATATCTTCCAAAGACTGTTCACTCTTTCTCACCGACTGGCCTCGAGGATGAAACGTAAAGGTCAATCTCAACTTAGTGCCAAGAGCCTTCAACACATTCCTGTAAATGGGAGGTAAAACGCCATCACGATCGTAAATAATAGCCTTAGGCACTCCATGTAACTGATAATTTCATTGGCATATAATCGAGCTAGTTGCTCAACCGGATAGTCATCTTAATTGCCAAGAAACGGGCGATTTGTCAACCGGCTATGATTACCCATATAGCATCATAACCATTTGTTGTTCGGGTAATCCCGAGATGAAATCCATAGAAATTTCTTCTCATTTCCACTGAATCAGATTTACCGCAGTAATCCTCCGTGTTCTCGTGTTCGCCTTAACCTCCGGGCAGTCGACAGTGCCGACGATCGAGCCACATCCCTTTTCATGCCGGACCACCAAAATTTATCTCTTAAGTCCTGATACATTTTTGTAGATCCAGGATGCATGGTATAAAGTGTTCCATGGGATTCCTCGAGTATCTTCTTTCGTAATTCCGGATCATCCGGAATACATAGTCGGTCCGAAGGTATAATAATCCGCTGTCGGAAATGCGGAATCCATTATCCCTTCCTTCCCGGACTTCCTGTTTGATCTTCTGGATGTCTGAATCACCATCTTGCTTTCCCAATATATCGCCGATCAACGCTTACGCTTATCGCCATGGTGGAAAGTTGTCCAGAAATAATCTCTATTCCGTAATTCATTATTTCCCTTTTCACGGGATGAGATAGCATCGATAAGGACATCAAAGCGGCACAGGACTTTCTGCTAAGTGCATCTGCCACCTTGTTGGCCTTCCCGATGATAGAATATCTCACAATCATAATCTTTGACTAGCTCGAGCCATCCGCGTTGTCTCATGTTTAGGTCTTTCTCGAGTGAAGAAATATCTCGGACTGTGGTCTCAGTATAAATCCCGCACCGAGCCCGTGATAAGTAGTGTCTCCATATTTTCAGAGCTACCAGTTCTAAGTCATGGGTAGGATAATTTATTTCGTGCTCCTTGAGTCGCCTAGAGGCGATAACCTTGCCATTTTGCATAAGTATAGCTCCGAGCCCCAGTTTAGAAGCGTCACTATACATATCGAAGCTTTCATTATCTTCGTGGAGAGTCGAATGGAGCGCCTGGTCTCCTCTTCGATCAGTAAACTCCTCTCACAGATCCTCACCCATTTGTATTGCTTGTCCTTTACGGTGAGGTGAGGGTCATATGCAATTCTAGAGAAGTCCTCTACAAACTTTCACGTAATAGCACGCTAGCCCGAGAAAACTTCGATTTCACTTTCGCATTCCTTGGCCTATTCCAGCCTCACGGCTTGACCTTTATTGGGTCTACCATGATTCCTTCTTTAGAGATGACATGACCCAAGAAGGACACTTGATCAAGCCAGAACTCACATTTGGAGAACTTCGCATATAGTTGGTCTTTTTGCAGAATCTGTAGTACTGTCCTCAGATGTCCAGCATGCTCTTCTCGGTCTCTCGAGTAGATACAAATATCGTCGATGAAGACGATTACAAATTTGTCAAGGAAGGTCGAGAATACTCGATTCATCAGGTCCATGAACATCGCAGGAGCATTGGTTACTCCGAAGGGCATAACTACGAACTCATAATGTCCGTATCTTGTCCGGAAGGCCGTCTTCGGAATATCGCCTGGCTTTACTTTTACTTGATGATAGCCAGACCTGAGATCGATCTTTGAAAAGACAGTAGCTCCCTTCAGTTGGTCGAACAGGTCGTCGATCCTGGGAAGGGGGTACCTATTCTTGATGGTCACATTGTTCAGTGCCCGGTAGTCTATACACATTCGGATAGACCCATCTTTTTTCTTTATGAACAGCACAGGAGCTCCCCATGGTGAGTGACTAGGGCAGATAAATCCCTGGTCAAGTAACTCTTGTAGTTGTTTCTGAAGTTCTTTCAACTCAGTCGGCGCCATACGGTAAGGTGTCTTGGAGATCGGGTTAGTTCCGGGAATCAATTCGATCTCGAACTCAATTTCTCTATCAGGTGGTAATCCAGGTAGGTCATCAGGGAATACCTCCGGATGGTCGCATACCACTCTGACATCTTCTAGCTTCTGGTTCCTTATTGATATGGTATCAACCACGTGTGCTAGAAATCCGGTGCATCCATTTTCTAACATTTTTCGGGCTTTCAGTGTTGATAAGAATTTCCTTGTTCCTTTCTTTGGCTCCCCGATAAACTCAAATGAGACCTCTGCTTCGGGTTGGAAGATCACCTTCCGTTTACGACACTCAATTGAAGCGCCGTACTTGTGCAGGAAATCCATGCCCAATATAACATCATAGTCCCGCATATCCAGAACTATCAGGTCACAATAGAGCTCCTTGTCTGCGAGTCTAATTCGGCGAGAATGGGTGGATGGCATCACTTCTCCGAAGGTAACGTTGTTAAGAATTTATAGTTCAAAACTTGGGGATGCCTATCTATCTTTCTTGAGAGATGATTGCCCGTCAAACAATACTGAAGAGCATACCGATGAAAATAAATATCTGACCTGTGACAACCGTCGAGGCAATCGCTACGTCCTCTCTGGTGAGGGAGAACACCCTGGCATTTGTCCCAACGGGTGGGGCTTCCAGTCTCCCTTGGCTTACCTGAGGACCCTCTATCGTAGCATGCATCTGGTGAAGCTGTGGAGGAGCTCCTGCATCGGACATATCACGAGGAGGAGTGCTCAACTCGGTAGGACAGTTCCAGCTATGTGCCCCTCCACAGCTTGTAACACTTCCTCGTGCCTCGACGACATTCCCTGGATGCTTCTTCCCACATGTAGGACTGGAGGATACGTTTGTTGTTTTCGGCCCCCTTTTGGGCCATTCCACTGTTTCTTCTTGCCACTGCGGTCCCTCTTCCAGCTAGTATTCGGAGATTTCTGATCTTCGGTCCGTGCCTTATTCTACTGACCGATGTTGTTCAAGTAGTGCTCGGTGATCAGGGCACTCTTGAATACCTCTTCTTGGCTGGGGTCGATTGACTCAGGCCATTCGTGAGCTATCTCCGATCGTAACATTTTCAGCATGAGTCTGGTCCTTTCCCTTTCTGTACTGACTAATTCGGGGCAGAGACGTGCCAGTCGATTGAACCTTTTCATAGCTTCACTGACTGATAGATCGCCTTGTCGAAACTCGAGGAACTCGTCGTAGTGCTTATTTGTGATCCGTCTATGAAAGAACTCCTCGAAGAACTCAGATTCAAAGTCTGTCCACCTCATTTGATTTACTTGTCTCTTTGCTTTGACTCTCTCCCACCACATCCTTGCATCTCCAGAAAGACAGAAGGAGGCACATTTTATCTTTTCGTGCTCGGGCCAATCCAGCAGCTCCACGATGCTCTCAACTGTTTTGAACCAGGCTTGGGCATCCCATGGTTCGCAGGCACCTGAGAAATTTTCTGGTTTCAGCCTCTGCCACTGAATCAGATAAGTTTCGGGCCGGACCCCGGTGGCAGCATTGACTAGTGGTGCTTGCACCATAGTGGTCGTGTTTGGCGTCACGTTCTGTGTCTCTGGTGTGGTGCTAGGGTTCCCTTGTTGGTTCATGAGAGCATTGATAACTAGTTGTTGTTCTGCGACCTGATGCTGTAGCTCGGTAACCACATGCACCAAATCGGGTGGGGGTGCCGATTCATTCCCTCTATTACTACGTCTCCCATTCATGTTATCTAAGTGATAAATAAATAATTAAGGTATTATTATAATTTCTACTCATATACATGCATCTAAACATTCCTTATCATAAACAAGGTAAGGTATCCTTCCTAGTTGCATTTCTAGGTTAGAAACATGTTTCCATCATATAAAGCTTGGTAAGGTATCATTACTATCTAAGTCACAAGTAGGGTTCCATTCTACTAAAACATGACGGGGTATTATTTCTATCTAAGTCACAAGTGTGATCCCATTCTACTAAAACATGATGAGGTATTATTTCTATCTAAATAGAAGACATTCTTCATTATAAAAGAAACTTAGGTATGCATAAAGTTACTTACTTGGAAATAACAGGATGGAGGCTTGATGTGTGATAGTGGAAAGGTGAACCCCTCTCTGATACCAACCTGTAACGCCCGCCCTTATCTGCTCTCAGGGCGGCGCTACTTTTTTTTTTTTTTATAACATAACATATATGGATCATTTCACCATTTACATACTTAAACATGTTATCATGGCTTAAACCTTCTTTTATACATGCATCCCATATCATATTCATAATTAGCATGTTAACATATCTTATCTCATTTTATAACATGCATAACATAAAGATTCATTCATGAGTTCTAACATATCAAACTTTCTTAAGTAATTGAACAGTATCATAACTAAGCAACATCCAACATGGTACTAATAAATCACAAGTCTTATAAGTGGAAGCAATGTCTTAAGTTATTCATTGAGCATATAAATATAAGCAGATAGTAATAGGGTCTTTTTCCACCATGCCACTATCACACACACTTGGCCCCTCCTGCTACTTCCTCTAGTTCATGTTTCCTGTATCTGCAGTATATGGACAACATAAACTATAAGCATATAGCTTAGTAAGATTCTTGCCTACTCACAAAAGCCACAACTTCATCAAACAATTAGAAGACATGAGCATACTAGCATAAATAGCATAAGTATTTCATAACAACACTAATCATCAACATACCCACGTAATAAAACATAAGCATGGCATGAGATTTACATAAGCATGCTAAACATAATTAAATCTAAGCATGACATAAATTAAACATAAGCATTCATGACATCATCAATCCTAAACATGCATAAAGGACATAATCATAAGCATTCTTAAACTTGAACATAAGCATTCATAATTTCATAAATCCTAAACATGCATCAAGGACATAATCATAAGCATTCTTAAACTTGAACATAAGCATTCATAATTTCATAAATCCTAAACATGCATCAAGGACATAATCATAAGCATTCTTAAACTTGAACATAAGCATTCATAATTTCATAAATCCTAAACATGCATCAAGGACATAATCATAAGCATTCTTAATTTCATACAAGTCCTTTCTTTTCAAAACATATACATATAGGTACTTCAACATAATCATAACTTGAATGGGGGGTCCAGGTTAAGTACCACATAATGCGCGTTCCCTAATAGGCTGGGGTAGCGAGCCACTAGACCTACTAGAGCAAGACCTCTTACGTCTTACCAGGGCAAGACCTCTTATGTCTTCTTATGTCCCTTTGGATTTGATTAACGACCACCTAACGGGTTGGGTACTTAACCTCTTACAAAGTAAAATACTTAATTCCTTTCTTTCTTGTCATATCATAAAGAATGCTCTTAATCCCCAACATAAAAAGGGAAGCATCTCCGTCTTATCTTATCATAAGGAGAGCTCTTAATCCCTACTTAAAAAGGGAAGCATCTCCGTCTTATCTTATCATAAGGAGAGCTCTTAATCCCAACATAAAAAGGGGAAGCATCTTTTTAGACATGTCATAGCATATATGCATTCATAACTTAAGAATACCCTAAAGGGGTCTTAAAGCATAATCATGTTCATCACATAAGCATATTTCATGGCATATTAAAATCATCAACTTGTTCATCACATAGGCATATTTCATGGCATATTAAATCATAAACATATTCATCACATAGGCATAATTCATGGCATATTAAAATCATAAACATGTTCATCACATAGGCATATTTCATGACATATGAAAATCATAGACATGTTCATCACATAGGCATATTAAAATCAGAAACATGGTCATCACATAGGCATAATTAATGGCATATTAAAATCATAAACACGTTCTTCACATAAGCATATTTCATGACATATGAAAATCATAAACATGTTCATCACATAGGCATACAACATATCCTAATTTCCTAGGGTGTTTCATGCAAACCTAGCCCTAAAACCATTGTTGGCAGAAACTTGGAGGTACCAAAATTTTATTTTATGGTTACATAAATTCATCACAAGGCATACACATAACATAACCTAAGGGTGTTTTCATAAAACCTAGCCCTAAAACCAATTGTTGGCGAAACTTGTAGGGTACCAAAATTTCATATTTTTTTGGTTACATAAATTCATACGTGAAGGCATACAACATAACATAACTTCATAAGGGGTGTTTTCATAAAACCCTAGCCCTAAAACCAATGTTGGCCGAAACTTGTAGGGTACCAAAATTTCATTTTTTTGTTACATAAATTCATACATGAAGGCATACAACATAACATAACTTCATAAGGGGTGTTTTCATGAAACCCTAGCCCTAAAACCAATGTTGGCCGAAACTTGTAGGGTACCAAAATTTCATTTTTTTGTTACATAAATTCATACATGAAGGCATACAACATAACATAACTTCATAAGGGGCGTTTTCATGAAACCCTAGCCCTAAAACTAATGTTGGCCGAAACTTGTAGGGTACCAAAATTTCATTTTTTTGTTACATAAATTCATACATGAAGGCATACAACATAACATAACTTCATAAGGGGTGTTTTCATGAAACCCTAGCCCTAAAACCAATGTTGGCTGAAACTTGTAGGGGCACAAAGCTTGGGTTTTTGGCACCTAAAAATTCCTATATGAAGCATACAACCTATAAAAATTTCCTTAGAAGCATTTTCATGCAACCCTAGCCCCAAAACCTTGGTTGGCCGAAACATGTAGGGGCACAAAGCTACATGAAGTATACAACCTATAAAAAATTTCCTTAGAAGCATTTTCATGCAACCCTAGCCCAAAACCTTGATTGGCCGAAACTTATAAGGTATCTAGCATCATATTTCTTTCATGTATCATGTCCTACAAGAACAAATATACTGCAGGTGAGGGAATCTTACTTCCTTCGCTTGGCTTTTAGTTTGAAGATGACCTAATGGAAGCCAACCCTAGCCTTCTTCTTGCTTGGATGAATTTTGGAAAATGGAAAGGGAGAAGGTGAGTTTCGGTGAGGAAGAAGAAGAGAAGAGGGAGGAAGAAGTAGCCAAATGGAACTTCCACTCCTATTTATAAAGGGAGGAAGAGAAGTGCCTCTTCTCTTTTCATGCCTCTTCATTTTACCCTCCTCACACTCATCTACAATTTCTCCTCTTTCTCCAACAGTAAGCTACTGCTGAGCACTTGGTCATCACATGCATGGTAAGAGTTAACTCTCACCAAGAGGTTTAAGGTTCAAACCCCACCTCTCCACTTTTTTTGTTCTTTTATCATCATTTTCCAGGATCCCATATATAATCTACTAGACAAAAAAATTAAATTCTATACCAAAAATTTTGGAGAAAAATGTTGGGGTGTTACAATCCCCCATACCTTATGAAAAGTTCGTCCCGAACTTAAAATAGTTCCGGATACTTTTGTCGCATCTCGTCTTCTCGTTCCCACGTGAACTCTTCGAACCCTTGACTTCGCCATAGGACCTTCACTAAGGGTACCTCTTTGCTCCTTAGCTTCTTGACCTCCCGATCTGTTATCTGAACAGGTCGTCTTTCATAACTTAGGTCCCCTTGAATTTGTACTGTCATGGGTTCGGTCACCTGGTCTGCATTGGGAACGCATCTCTTGAGCATTGTTACATGAAAGACATTGTGGATTGCCGACATCTCCTGAGGTAGCTCCAGCTCATAGGCCACCTTGCCGATTCTTTTCAGATCCGACGGTCCCTACATAACGCGGACTCAGCTTTCCCTTTCTTTCAAATCTCATTACTCCTTTCATAGGGGCGACCTTGAGGAACACAAAATCCCCAACTTCGAATTCCAGTGGTCGGCGTCACTTATCCGCATAACTCCTTTGTCGGCTCTGAGCAGTCTCTATCCTCTGACGGATAGTCTGTATCGCTCGGGTGGTATCGTCAATAATATCGGCCTGAAGACCCATTTCCCTCCTTTCACCACCCTCGTACCAGCAAATAGGAGACCTGCATCTTCTCCCGTATAGAGCTTCATATGGTGTCATTCCAATAGTGGTGCAGTAGCGTTGTTGTAAGCAAACTCTGCTAAGCACAAATATCGACACCAACTCCCCTTAAAGTCTAAGGCACAAGCCCGCAACATATCTTCCAGCACCTGGTTCACTCTTTCTGTCTGACCATCGATCTGAGGATGAAACATCTTTGAATCTCAACTTAGTGCCAAGAGCCTTACAGACACATTCCCGAAATGGGAGGTAAAGCGGTCCATCACGTGATCGGAAATAATAGCCTTAGGCACTCCATGTAATCGATAATTTCATTGGCATATAATTGAGCTAGTTGCTCAACCGGATAGTCATCTTAATTGCCAAGAAATGGCGGACTTTGTCAACCGGTCTATGATTACCCATATAACATCATTACCATTTGTTGTTCAGGTAATCCCGAGATGAAATCCATAGAAATTTCTTCACGGAATCTGTATCGGTGCGGTAATCCTCGGGTTTACGGTGTTACGCTTAACCCTCTGGCGGTCGGGCAGTCTTGCGTCTTGAGCCACGTCCCTTTTCATGCGACCACCAAAATTTATCTCTTAAGTCTGATACATTTTTGTAGATCCGGGATGCATGGTATAAGGTGTTCCATGGGATTCCTCGAGTATCTTCTTCGTAATTCGGATCATCAGGAATACATAGTCGGTCGAAGGTATAATAATCCATTTGTCGAATCACGGAATCCATTATCCCTTCCTTCCCGGACTTCCTGTTTGATCTTCTGGATGTCTGAATCACCATCTTTCTTTCCCAATATATCATCGAACAATGTCGACGCTATCGTCATGGTGGAAAGTTGTCCAGAAATAATCTCTATTCCGTAATTCATTATTTCCCTTTTCAGGGGCTGAGATAGCATCGATAAGGACATCAAAGCGGCACAGGACTTTCTGCTAAGTGCATCTGCCACCTTGTTGGCCTTCCCTGGATGATAGAATATCTCACAATCATAATCTTTGACTAGCTCGAGCCATCTGCGTTGTCTCATGTTTAGGTCTTTCTGAGTGAAGAAATATCTCAGACTCTGGTGGTCTGTATAAATCCTGCACCGAGCTCCGTATAAGTAGTGTCTCCATATTTTCAGAGCGAATACCACACGGTGAGTTCTAAGTCATGGGTAGGATAATTTCTTTCGTGCTCCTTGAGCTGTCTAGAGGCGTAAGCGATAACCTTGCCATTTTGCATAAGTACAGCTCCGAGCCCCAGTTTAGAAGCGTCACTATACATATCGAAGCTTTCATTATCTTCAGGGAGAGTCAGAATGGGAGCGCTGGTCAGTCTCCTCTTCAGCTCTGTAAAACTCCTCTCACAGTCCTCAGTCCATTTGTATTGCTTGTCCTTTACGGTGAGGGCTATCATAGAATCAATTCTAGAAGTCCTCTACAAACTTTACGTAATAGCACACGCTGGAAAACTTCTGATTTCACTCGCATTCCTTGGCCTATTCCAGCCTCACACTTCAATCTTTACTGGGTCTACCATGATTCCTTCTTAGAGATGACATGACCCAAGAATGACACTTGATCGAGCCGTAACTCACATTCGAGAACTCGTGATATAGTCTGCTCTTCAAGAATCAGAGTAATCGCCCTCGATGTTCAAAGATGCTCTTCTGGCCTCTCGAGTAGATAAGAATATCGCCGATGAAGACGACATAAATTTGTCAAGGAAGGTCCGAGAATACTGATTCATCAGTCCATGAACATCGCAGAGCATTGGTTACCCAAGGGCATAACTACGAACTCATAATGTCCGTGATCTTGTCCTAAGGTCGCCTTTTCTAATATCGCTCGGCTTTACTTTTTACTTGATGATAGCCAGACCTGAGATCGATCTTTGAAAAGACAGTAGATCCCTTCAGCTGGTCGAACAGGTCGTCGATCCTGGGAAGGGGGTACCTATTCTCGATGGTCACATTGTTCAGTGCCCAGTAGTCTATACACATTCTGATAGACCCATCTTTTTCTTTATGAACAAAGACAGAGCTCCCATGGTGAGTGACTAGGCGATAAATCCTCGGTCAAGTAACTCTTGTAGTTGTTTCAAGTTCTTTCAACTCCCACGCCATACGGTAAGGTGTCTTGGAGATCGGGTTAGTTCCGGGAATCAATTCGATCTCGAACTCAATTTCTCTATCAGGTGGTAATCCAAGTAGGTCATCAGGGAATACCTCCGGATGGTCGCATACCACTCTGACATCTTCTAGCTTCTGGTTCCTTATTGATATGGTATCAACCACGTGTGCTAGAAATCCGGTGCATCCATTTTCTAACATTTTTCGGGCTTTCAGTGTTGATAAGAATTTCCTTGTTCCTTTCTTTGGCTCCCCGATAAACTCAAATGAGACCTCGCCTTGGGTCGAAGATCACCTCCGCTTACACACTCAATCAAGCGCCGCACTTGTGCGTAAAATCCATGCCCAATATAACATCATAGTCCCGCATATCCAGAACTATCAGGTCACAATAGAGCTCCTTGTCTGCGAGTCTAATTGGTGCGGCGCGCAGAATATGGGTGGATGGCATCACTTCTCCCGAAGGTAACGTTGTTAAGAATTTATAGTTCAAAACTTGGGGATGCCTATCTATCTTTCTTGTGAAAGGCGTAGAGATGAACGAATCGGTTGCCCCAGTGTCAAACAATACAGTAGCATACTGACTGAAAATAAATATCTGACCTGTGACAACCGTCGAGGCAATCGCTACGTCCTCTCTGGTGAGGGAGAACACCCTGGCATTTGTCCCAACGGGTGGGGCTTCCAGTCTCCCTTGGCTTACCTGAGGACCCTCTATCGTAGCATGCATCTGGTGAAGCTGTGGAGGAGCTCCTGCATCGGACATCTGGCTGAGGAGGAGGTGCCTGAACTCGGGTAGGACAATTCCAGGCTATGTGCCCCTCCAGTCCACAGTTGTAACACTTCCTCGTGCCCTGACGACATTCCCCTGGATGCTTCTTCCCACATGTAGGACAGTCAGGATACCCAGTTTGGCTGTTTCCTGGGCCCCCTTTTGGGCCATTCCACTGTTTCTTCTTGCCACTGCGGTCCCTCTTCCAGCTAGTATTCAGAGATTTTTGATCTTCGGTCCGTGCCTTATTCTACTGACCGATGTTGTTCAAGTAGTGCTCGGTGATCAGGGCACTACTGAACAGCTCTTCGGCGGTCTGGGGTCGATTGACTCCGCCGGCCACATTCAGAGCTATCTCCGATCGTAACATTTTCAGCATGAGTCTGGTCCTTTCCCTTTCTGTACTGACTAATTCGGGGCAGAGACGTGCCAGTCGATTGAACCTTTTCATAGCTTCACTGACTGATAGATCGCCTTGTCGAAACTCGAGGAACTCGTCGTAGTGCTTATTTGTGATCCGTCTATGAAAGAACTCCTCGAAGAACTCAGATT
Source organism: Wurfbainia villosa (assembly GCA_025175895.1). Taxonomy (NCBI): domain Eukaryota; kingdom Viridiplantae; phylum Streptophyta; class Magnoliopsida; order Zingiberales; family Zingiberaceae; genus Wurfbainia; species Wurfbainia villosa. The sequence goes on along the minus strand of CM046004.1, from coordinate 16,545,085 downwards.
CAAAGTCTGTCCACCTCATTTGATTTACTTGTCTCTTTGCTTTGACTCTCTCCCACCACATCCTTGCATCTCCAGAAAGACAGAAGGAGGCACATTTTATCTTTTCGTGCTCGGGCCAATCCAGCAGCTCCACGATGCTCTCAACTGTTTTGAACCAGGCTTGGGCATCCCATGGTTCGCAGGCACCTGAGAAATTTTCTGGTTTCAGCCTCTGCCACTGAATCAGATAAGTTTCGGGCCGGACCCCGGTGGCAGCATTGACTAGTGGTGCTTGCACCATAGTGGTCGTGTTTGGCGTCACGCTCGCGGTCTCTCGTGTGGTGCTAGGGTTCCTTGTTGGTTCATGAGAGCATTGATAACTAGTTGTTGTTGCGACACGATCTGTCAGAGCTCGGTAACCACATGCACCAAATCGGGTGGGGTGCCGATTCATTCCTCTATTACTACGTCTCCCATTCATGTTATCTAAGTGATAAATAAATAATTAAGGTATTATTATAATTTCTACTCATATACATGCATCTAAACATTCCTTATCATAAACAAGGTAAGGTATCCTTCCTAGTTGCATTTCTAGGTTAGAAACATGTTTCCATCATATAAAGCTTGGTAAGGTATCATTACTATCTAAGTCACAAGTAGGGTTCCATTCTACTAAAACATGACGAGGTATTATTTCTATCTAAGTCACAAGTGTGATCCCATTCTACTAAAACATGATGAGGTATTATTTCTATCTAAATAGAAGACATTCTTCATTATAAAAGAAACTTAGGTATAAAGTTACTTACTTGGAAATAACAGGATGGAGGCTTGATGTGTGATAGTGGAAAGGTTGCTTGTAGCCCTTATACGCTCTCGGTGGCACTACTTTTATTATTATATAACATAACATATATGGATCATTTCACCATTTACATACTTAAACATGTTATCATGGCTTAAACCTTCTTTTATACATGCATCCCATATCATATTCATAATTAGCATGTTAACATATCTTATCTCATTTTATAACATGCATAACATAAAGATTCATTCATGAGTTCTAACATATCAAACTTTCTTAAGTAATTGAACAGTATCATAACTAAGCAACATCCAACATGGTACTAATAAATCACAAGTCTTATAAGTGGAAGCAATGTCTTAAGTTATTCATTGAGCATATAAATATAAGCAGATAGTAATAGGGTCTTTTTCCACCATGCCACTATCACACACACTTGGCCCCTCCTGCTACTTCCTCTAGTTCATGTTTCCTGTATCTGCAGTATATGGACAACATAAACTATAAGCATATAGCTTAGTAAGATTCTTGCCTACTCACAAAAGCCACAACTTCATCAAACAATTAGAAGACATGAGCATACTAGCATAAATAGCATAAGTATTTCATAACAACACTAATCATCAACATACCCACGTAATAAAACATAAGCATGGCATGAGATTTACATAAGCATGCTAAACATAATTAAATCTAAGCATGACATAAATTAAACATAAGCATTCATGACATCATCAATCCTAAACATGCATAAAGGACATAATCATAAGCATTCTTAAACTTGAACATAAGCATTCATAATTTCATAAATCCTAAACATGCATCAAGGACATAATCATAAGCATTCTTAAACTTGAACATAAGCATTCATAATTTCATAAATCCTAAACATGCATCAAGGACATAATCATAAGCATTCTTAAACTTGAACATAAGCATTCATAATTTCATAAATCCTAAACATGCATCAAGGACATAATCATAAGCATTCTTAATTTCATACAAGTCCTTTCTTTTCAAAACATATACATATAGGTACTTCAACATAATCATAATGTTGGGGGTCAGTTAAGTACCACATAATGCGCGTTCCCTAATAGGCTGGGGTAGCGAGCCACTAGACCTACTAGAGCAAGACCTCTTACGTCTTACCAGGGCAAGACCTCTTATGTCTTCTTATGTCCCTTTGGATTTGATTAACGACCACATAACGGGTTGGGTACTTAACCTCTTACAAAGTAAAATACTTAATTCCTTTCTTTCTTGTCATATCATAAAGAATGCTCTTAATCCCCAACATAAAAAGGGAAGCATCTCCGTCTTATCTTATCATAAGGAGAGCTCTTAATCCCTACTTAAAAAGGGAAGCATCTCCGTCTTATCTTATCATAAGGAGAGCTCTTAATCCCAACATAAAAAGGGGAAGCATCTTTTTAGACATGTCATAGCATATATGCATTCATAACTTAAGAATACCCTAAAGGGGTCTTAAAGCATAATCATATTCATCACATAAGCATATTTCATGGCATATTAAAATCATCAACTTGTTCATCACATAGGCATATTTCATGGCATATTAAATCATAAACATATTCATCACATAGGCATAATTCATGACGTATTAAAATCATAGACATGTTCATCACATAGGCATATTAAAATCAGAAACATGGTCATCACATAGGCATAATTCATGACATATGAAAATCATAGACATGTTCATCACATAGGCATATTAAAATCAGAAACATGGTCATCACATAGGCATAATTCATGGCATATTAAAATCATAAACACGTTCTTCACATAAGCATATTTCATGACATATGAAAATCATAAACATGTTCATCACATAGGCATACAACATATCCTAATTTCCTAAGGGGTGTTTTCATGCAAACCTAGCCCTAAAACCATTGTTGGCCGAAACTTGGAGGGTACCAAAATTTTATTTTTGGTTACATAAATTCATACGTGAAGGCATACAACATAACATAACTTCATAAGGGGTGTTTTCATAAAACCCTAGCCCTAAAACCAATGTTGGCCGAAACTTGTAGGGTACCAAAATTTCATTTTTTTGTTACATAAATTCATACATGAAGGCATACAACATAACATAACTTCATAAGGGGTGTTTTCATGAAACCCTAGCCCTAAAACCAATGTTGGCCGAAACTTGTAGGGTACCAAAATTTCATTTTTTTGTTACATAAATTCATACATGAAGGCATACAACATAACATAACTTCATAAGGGGTGTTTTCATGAAACCCTAGCCCTAAAACCAATGTTGGTTGAAACTTGTAGGGCACAGTAGCTTGGGTTTTTGGCACCTAAAAATTCCTATATGAAGCATACAACCTATAAAAATTTCCTTAGAAGCATTTTCATGCAACCCTAGCCCCAAAACCTTGGTTGGCCGAAACATGTAGGGGCACAAAGCTACATGAAGTATACAACCTATAAAAAATTTCCTTAGAAGCATTTTCATGCAACCCTAGCCCAAAACCTTGATTGGCCGAAACTTATAAGGTATCTAGCATCATATTTCTTTCATGTATCATGTCCTACAAGAACAAATATACTGTAGGTGAGGGAATCTTACTTCCTTCGCTTGGCTTTTAGTTTGAAGATGACCTAATGGAAGCCAACCCTAGCCTTCTTCTTGCTTGGATGAATTTCGGAAAATGGAAAGGGAGAAGGTGAGTTTCGGTGAGGAAGAAGAAGAGAAGAGGGAGGAAGAAGTGGTCAAATGGAACTTCCACTCCTATTTATAAAGGGAGGAAGAGAAGTGTCTCTTCTCTTTTCATGCCTCTTCATTTTACCCTCCTCACACTCATCTACAATTTCTCCTCTTTCTCCAACAGTAAGCTACTGCTGAGCACTTGGTCATCACATGCATGGTAAGAGTTAACTCTCACCAAGAGGTTTAAGGTTCAAACCCCACCTCTCCACTTTTTTTGTTCTTTTATCATCATTTTTCCAGGATCCCATATATAATCTATTAGACAAAAAAATTAAATTATATACCAAAAATTTTGGAGAAAAATTTTGGGGTGTTACAGGCGAAGGCCTTTAGAGTTCTCAGTTGGGGAACAAGTATTTATGCGTGTTTCACCTACGAAAGAGGTTAAAATATTTGGGCTAAAAGGGAAATTAGTTCCACACTATATTGGCTCATTTGAGATATTGGCGTGGATGGGAGGTGTAGCCTAACGGTTGGCTTTAACCTCCGACACTTACGGGTGTTCACAACATATTTCATGTTTCTATGTTAAGGAAATACGTGTCGCATTCTGATCATGTTCTGAAGGAGGTACCAATCCCACCTCAGTCTAATGCGACCTATGAGGATATTCCAGTGCGGATTCTTGGTCGAAAGGAGCATCAGTTGTGAAACAAAACCATCCGACTCATAAAGGTTGGATGACAACATCATATCGATGAAGAGGCTACGTGGGAGCTAGAAGATACTATCCGAGCTCGATACCCTCATCTGTTCACTTGTGGAATGTATGTGGTTCTTTCGGAAACTTGCTTAAAGTAATTTTTGCATATTAGTACAAAATTTGAGGACTAAATTTTTATAAGTGGGGGAGAATGTAAAATACCACGAAAAACAAAAATATATAATAATAATAATAATAGCCTTGTTAATTAATAAATTGTCCTATGGAATTTTCCAGAAATTTTTAGAAATTTTCCTGGACTTAAATGGAAATTTCTAAGACCCTCTTTGTAGAGAAGGATTTAAAAGGGGCTTAACGGGTCTGAAATCTGACCCGTTAATGGACCCGACCCGCTCCATTTCTTAACGCCCGGCCGTCGCGTTTCTCGACATCGCCTTTATTTTCCGAGCGTTTTTCTTTCCTTCCCCTTCCGCGACTTCTCCTTCTCCCTCCTGCGATTTCTCTGCCTCGACTCCACCGCGCACCAACCGCTGCCGATGCCTCGCTGGTAGAAGATCCGACTGGAGGAGACGACGGCGATAAGTGTCACCGGGTGTGGTTTGGGAGAGTGATCGGGGTGCCAGAGATCGGCAGCAACATCATTCGGTCTACCCCCGGCGATCTCTGCGAAGGAGTGTGCGCAGTGAGTGTTTTGTGGAGGGGGGCTTGAATCTCTGCTCGAGGTGATCTCCGGTGACAGAAAGCTCGATCGACGGTGATGGAGCAGCGACCGCTGGCGGAAGAGAAAGGACGACGATGGGGCGGTTCGGTGGCCACACAACAAGCGGCTTATGGAGGAAGAGTCAGGGATCATTCTGCTCAGCGTTGCAGATCTGGATTTGCCACATCTCCTTCAGTAAGCCCTCACTCAGTCGTTGCCCTCCTACCACTTGGATCGGTTGTCAACCCCTCTTAGTGTGAGTCGTCTTGGTGATGCCATCACTGTACTGATCGCTGCTGTCGCCACACTTCACTCACCGATCACCAGCTGTGAGCGTTAATCACCAAGGCAAGAGGAGTTGGGCAGTTAGCAGCAAGCTCTGACGAATTTCCTTGGGTGTGTTCAATGGATGCTAAGCTAGGTAAGGATTTTTATGCAGTTGTTTGGTTATGTAATTGATGAATTAGGATTGATATATTTGTAGAGGTCTATTGAAATAAGATGTTGCTTAAGTCCAATTGTTTGATGCAGATTGGATTTTCTTAAGCCGATCAAGAAGTTGTGGTTGATTGAAACAAGGCAAGGTAAGCTTGGATTTCAGTGTTATGGAATTGACATTTGTATTACAGTAGGTTGATATGGGTATGATGTTAATTGGTTCAGATTGGGTATTTATAAATGCATAATAGGCTATTAATTGGTCTAATGGTTGATAGGGATTAATGCAGAGGATTGATTAGGTTAATTGGATAACTAGATCAATCTAGTGATCGAGATACGAAGTCGATGTAGGATTCGATTTGATTATTCGTTGTATGCTCGCACTTAATCATAATATTTGATATGTGCAGGATGTGGATACGAGACAGGACCATGGTCATGAAGATATTATTATTACGAGCTTCTTAGAAGGTGGGTAATTTTCTACCCTGGTCAGGTAGATGTAATTACATTCAGATTTAGTCATTGATATGAGCATGTTAGGTGTTCATATTATCTTGACCCTGCTCTTATTATTCGTATGCTTGATACTTGTTGTTGGCTATATATATGCTCAAATGTTGATATCACATTTTCCTCTTTCATGATTAAGGAGTTATAGATGTGATGTTGGTAGATCTATAAATGTTTAGCAGGGTGTAGATGTTGGAGTACGGATGATAACCTAATTTGTAAATTGGGTAAAGGTTCATCCGTGGGTAGGTAATGCCCTAAAGGTAGGATTTATTCCAATACCCGTATGATGCATACTTATTACCAACCATGTGTTGAGTAATGGTTAAGTGAAGGGTGATTAGTGTGTTGCTATGGACCGGTGGTCGACGATATGATTAGTCAGTCACGACTCTCATTTGATAGAGTTATAATCGAAAATCGACTCTCTACTGAGAATAGAGAGTCCGTCGATCGATTGAGTATGACTCTACATTGGATAGAAAGTTATGATTAATTGAGTCACGACTCTACGAATAGAGTTAAATCGATCAATTGAGTATGACTCTCTTCAGGATAGAGAGTATATTGATCAGATGAGTACGATTCTCTGTTGAACAGAGAGTCTGTGGTTGATGTATGTATGTGTGACAGTATATTCATGTCATTTGCATGCATTCTGACGATATAGTCTTCCTTGGGGTTGAGAGTCGTCAGTCATCTTGCCTCCCAGGTTACTCTCCGAGGAGTAACTGGTGTGAGGGCAGAGCATTTGTTGTGCCGCACTCTACCACTATAGACGGTGGTAGTTGGAGTTGCGTGCAGTTGTCCTGGGTGCGTGACACTCGACCACTCATTGGTAGTGTCAGTCGGAGTGGCGTGTGAGGACCCCATTGTGTAGCGAGCTCTTTACGCTCATATGCTACTTAATCATATTGCCCACTCGGCCACTCTAGAGCGGTGGTTGGTGTTGAGTTGGGATAGTTGTCATGTTGTGCCACCTAGGCATGAGTAAATGAGTAGCAGTAGGGTGAGCATGACCATGCATGTTTGCATTCTAGTATCTTATGGTGCTATATTATATATATATATATATATATATATATATATATATATATATATATATATATATATATATATATATATATATATATATATATATATATATATATATAGATGGTTGTGATTAATATATAGATGTAGTATATATATATATATATATATGTTTATTGTGTTGTTGCATTTGATTGTACTATGCTTGCTGCATTTGGTTGTATATCATATTCATGCATGCTTCTTGCATCTGTTATACGGTTGTGTCGGATACTTGTATATTTGTTGGATAGACGATTAGATATCTTGACCTGTATCATGAGTATATTGTGAGTTAGTATTACTCTTCCTGTTATATATGTTGGATATTTTCTCAGGTTGGATCAGAGTAGCATAACAGACTTTCAGGTATGTCTGCGTTATACGTTGTTTATTTGGTTAGATGGTATATACATGTATTTATATACTGTGATGTTATACCTGTTGTACCTTTAGGTTATGCTGTTGAATTACATGTGATATTTGATATATACATGTTTTCCTATTACTTGCTGAGTTTTACTCACCACCACGGACCCTGGGTTTTTCTGTCGCCCGGGTAATAGGTAGCCGACTTCGTGATGGACTTGGAGCACCGCTAGCTGGCATCGTCTCATCTCAACTCTGAGAGTCTCGATTTTTGGGTTTTTCATTGGGGTTCAGATATGGATTTGATTTATGTGATGTTTTGTAGTGATTGGGCACTGTAAATGTTGTACCTTTCTTTTTTTGGTTTTGTTATGGTATTCTGAGTCGATGTTAGTCATACCGCTATGCATGTGTGTAGTTTGTGATGTTGCTATGTTTTAGTTTCTGCTGTGGTTTTTTTACATATATATATATATATATATGTATATATATATATATATATATATATGTTGTTGTTGTTGTGGCCTACGAGCCTTGTATTAACACGAGATGTTGCCACGTACAGGGGAGATGCCATCTATTTGCTTTTTGGCACGACATACTCTCGGGGCGTGACATGCATGGTGGTTCATTATCATCTGCTCCATTAATATCTATTGATGGAAACCCTCTGCTAAAACAATGATAGTGCATTGCAGTGTCTTCCAACTCTTCACCTTTTATGTATTCAAAGTACTCCCTGCTTAGAGTTGTAAGTACAACACTCCATAAAGGATCTTCAATGTAAAATACTTGCTTTGCTTGACTGACCAAGATAAAAGAGTCGGATTTGAATCCAATTCTATTGAGGTTTACCAATGTGAAACCAAGATCATCTACTTTAATACCGTGATTATTCTCCACCCAATTACATTTAAACATTGGAATTTGAACTTTGTAGTAATCAACTACCCATATTTCTTCTATACTCCATAAAAAACCATATCTGACACAATAGGATTTTTATCCTTTGCACTAGCAACTTGCATTGTCTTTGCGACTAAGCTGACTCCAGAGTTTTGAATAACTCGTATATCATCATGCTTTTTTGTAGCATAAGTAACCCCATCAATCAAATAGCTAGTGTACTTTAAAACTTGATTGCTAGGTCCGCGCGCTATCCACTCCAATTTTTCTGATACTTGATGGGTGGAATGCTCAGCTACACGTGAAACCTAGATTGTTTGTGTGATAACTTTTTAATTATGTGTAAATATGATAATGAATGTATGACAATATGTAATACTAAAGAAACTTATATGATCACACAACCAGATAGTAAAAGTTCGATTATGCTAATCTTGTAACCACTTCTTGGATTTAGCCTTATGAGGAAATCTTGCATTCAAATACGCCATGTGTTCCCTAAAGAAATTACCAAGAATAAATAAACCAATTGAATATAAGCAAACTGTATGAAAGTATTAACAAGTTGAAGAAATTACTCGATATAGAGATCAATCTCAACATCGCTTGCTAATACGTAGCGATGTGCTTGCTACAACTCATAGAGACTAATGGAGTGCACTGCTGCACCCGATAAAGGCTTAGTAAGTTCTATTTGTCGATAACTTGATGGGATCCCAATTGTGTGCACACTAGCTAGATAGTCTGAGCAAAATTCAACAGCCTCTTCGGTAATATAACATTCGGCTATACATCCTTCAGGTCGATTGTGATTTCGCACATACCCTTTCAAAATCTTCATGTATCTTTCAAATGGATACATATACCTATACCAAATCGGTCCACACAATTTCACCTCTCGCACAAGATGAACAGATAAATGAATCATTATATCGAAAAATGCAGGGGGGAAATACTTTTCAAGTAAACACAATGTAGTCACAATCTCTCATTGCAAAACATCCAACTTTGAGACATCTATCACTTTATTACATATCACATTGAAGAAGAAACACAACCGAGTGATAGTGTCTCTGACATGTTTGGGCAAGACACCACGGATGGCCACTAGAAGCAATTGTTGCATTAAAATGTGGTAGTCATGTGACTTTAGGCCAGCAAGTTTCAAGTCCTTCATCGACACAAGGTTTTTAACATTGGATGAGTAACATGTTGGAAGATGTATTTTAGACAAAGATTTCAAAATCTTTCTTTTCTCATCCTTACTAAATGTATAACAGGTTGATGGCAAAAATGTTCTCTTTTCCCCCACCCTTGGTGCCAAATCTATCCTCACATTCATTTCCACAAGGTCTAATCTAGCTGTTACTCCATCATTTGTTTTCCCAGGAATGTCAAGTAATGTACCTAGGAGAGATTCACTGACATTCTTTTCAATGTGCATCACATCAAGAACATGTCGAACATGTAAATGTTTCCAATACTGAAGTTCAAAGAATATTGATTTTTTTTCCAGCATGATTTTACATCATTCTTCTGCAACTGAATATTCCCACTCATTTTTCCCCAATGACAATTAATTCTTTCAACTCTTTCAAAAATTTCAATGCCACTCAATGGTTTTGGTGCAAGGTTAAACTCTTGGTTCCCATTAAATGCTTTCCTTTGCCTTCGATAAGGATGAGTTGCAAGTAGAAACATTCTATGGCCTATATATGACATTTTTCGACTATGCTTCAACCTTGTTGAATAGGTTTCTTCACCACAAATCGGACATGCATGATATCCTTTCACAACACACCCTGACATGTTCCCATATGCAGGAAAATCATTGATCGTCCATAATAAGACGGATCTAAGCAAGAAAGTTTCTTGTCGATATGCATCATATGTTTCAACACCTATATCTCATAAACATTTTAAGTCATCAATAAGGGGTGCTAAGTAAACATCGATATCATTTCCCAGTTGTTTGGGACCAAAAATCAACAATGTGAGCATCATAAATTTTCTCTTCATACATAACCATGGAGGAAGATTGTAAGTGATCATTAAAATTGGCCAACAACTATATGCAGAACTCATTAAACCATGAGGATTTATCCCATCAGCTAATATGGCTAATCTAAGATTTCTTGTCTCGGTAGCAAACTCTGGCCAGTTGTTATCAACTAATTTCCAAGATGGTGCATCAGCTGGATGACGTAAATATCCATCACGAAGTCTTTTATCAGCATGCCAAGTCAACTCCTTAGATATCTCCTTATTCCGAAACATTCTTTGAAATCTTGGAATAGGTGGGAAGTACCACAGAACCTTTGCAGGAACTCCTTCCTTAATCGTATTTTTTTGGCCCAACTTCCACCTTGACATATTGCAAGTAGGACAATTGGTAAGATCCTCATACTCCTTCCGGTATAAGATACAATCTTTAGGGCAAGCATGAATTTTCTCGTAATCCATCCCTAATGCACTTAAGTTTTTCTTTGCATCATACACAGATAAAGACAATTCATTGTCATCTGGAAGCATTTCTCCAATCAAACTAAGTAGGTCAATGAAACTTTTATCACTCCAACTATATTTGGCCTTCAAGTTAAATAATTTCACAACTGCAGATAACTTTGTAAATTTAGTGCATCCAGAATATAAAGGTTTCTCGGCATCTTCAAGTAGCTTATTGAATTGGGTTGGATTCTCAGCATAACTATCATATACAACATGTACCATATCTATAGGTTCCTCATCAATAGATTTTTGTTCATCTAGTTGTAGGGGATCGTTAGAATACTAGAGGGGGGGTGAATAGCGTCGTGCTATGTGTCGATGGAAATCGTTCGTGTGCTTGTCTACAATTTTCGTTAGCGCAGTAGAAACAAAGATAATAAAGCAATAACGAAAACACAAACGCACAAACACAAGGATATAACGTGGTTCGGAACCGAACGATTCCTACTCCACGGATCGAGCTCTAAAAAGCTCTAGTGATGCACACGCACTCACTAATCACAAATAACTCATTCTCGACACAAGTCGGAGGTGGAGAAACCCCTTACAATTGATTACAACAATAATCAAAATGCTACAAGCAAATACAACATGAATACAACAAAAGAAATGCAAAGGAAACTTTACAATCGATCTTTTGAGAGCTTGCTTGTTTGGTTGGTTGAGTGGCACTTGGAGACCCTGATTTGCAGCAACAAATCGTCCCAAAAACTCCTCAAAGAACCATGACTTTTTCTTCCTTCACGAGCTCCATTTAAAGCTTCTATCGTCGATCACGATCGCCGGGACCATCACCGAATGTCAGTGAGATAACGGCTAGATCCATGCCGAAAAATCCAGCGGATCCATCATTAGTCGACCGATCAAGCCATCACTTGATCACCGCAGCAGCCTAGGGTGAGACTCCATTGCGGTCCAATTCCTTCGAGCACCACCGATCGATCACAAGATCGATCCGACCGCTATAATCAATCGATCGGCCCACCTGGCGATCATCGCTAGAAAATTCTCACAGTCAAACCCTAGTTGACTCTTTCCAGTCGATTGTCACATAGCACCAGTCGACTGACACACCTCAAACCTGAGGTTTTAGCCCAAGTATGGTTCCCCCATACTTGCTAGACCACCCTTAGCCTAGACCTAAACCTTCTAGCCACCTCCATCAGGCTCATGCCTCTCGAATCCCTCCAAGTCATCCATGACTTGTTCATCCATCGCGCTAGCCTTTAGGTGCTTCCATCGGCTATGTCATGCTAACGGTGTCTACACCGTTAAGGCACATTGGACTTACGCCGCCAAGACTCTGCTTGGACTTTACGCCGTCAACCATTGGACTTATGCTGCCAAGACATCATCCTTGGACTTTACGCCGCTAACCATTGGACTTATGCTGCCAAGACTTCACCCTTGGACTTTACGCCGCCAATATTAAACCTCTTGGACTTTCCAAATGCCAAGACTCAAGCTTGGACTTTCCCTTGCCAACCCATGTTGGACTTTCCATCCCAAGACCCATGCTTAGACTTTACCTTGCCAAGACCCATGCTTGGACTTTTCCATAATCACATGGTCAACCCTAGTCAACCATCAAAGTCTCCCTCGAGTCAAACTCGAGTCTGATTAATCATAACCCGGGTCGATTGTACAAACAATCTCCCCAAAACATGAATAGACATCAATGTCAAACATCAATGTCAACTCATTTTGTCAAACATCAAAATATCACTCGAGTCAAACTCGAGTCTGGTCAATCGTGACCTGAGCCGATTACACTAACACTAGCCCCACTGGATCACTATCATTCTTTGAATTCCATATCCCAGGTCTTTCCCTATGTCATATCCATGTATGATATGTTAAATATATACCATTACAATACATATGAGCCCTTATAGTTATTGAATTTGTCTTCTTTAGATTACCACATTTTGCACATGGGCAAGGTATTGCATCTGGATCATTAGCGTTTTTCATTGCATATTGCAAGAACGACTCAACTCCATACTCATATTCGCGTGATAGTCTATCCTTTGACATTCATTCTTTATCCATTCTTGTTACAACTAATCAACTGACAATGAACCAACACCTTCAAAATAATTGTAAATAATATAACAAAATCTTAAACACAAACACAATAACAAAACAATCAAATAATTTAATATAACAAAATCTTAAACACAAACACAATAACAAAACTTGTGAATGATTTATTGTAATTTCCTGTAACTAGCATTGTATTCACAATTGACTTTCAATAAATTAGAAGAGTATTTTATTATTTTACCTAGCAACATAGTCACATGTAGACATGGACAATTCCTTTGGAACACAACTTCATGATCATTCCTTTCTATTCCAGGAGACACACTTGGTTCTTTTGTTTATGTACCATGTGAGGTCATAAAACAGCGCATGCAGGTACAAGGTACTAGCAAATCTTGGGCACTAACTATAACTAAAGAAAACATTCAACACAAATCAGGGGAGAGAATGTATGGTTATTATACTGGAATGTTTCAAGTAGGCCATTCAATTTGGAAGCAACATGGACTAAAAGGTTTATATGCAGGGTATGATGTTTACTTTTTAATTTCCACTGCAATACTGATCCCATTTCCATAGATTATTTTATTTTATTTTTGTGTGTATTCATATATATGCATAGGAATACACATATTTGTTGTGCTTATGTAGTTTAGCTTAAATTATTTGTTTATTTTTTGAGTAGATTCTTTGTATTTAAATCATTCTTCATCTTTATTATTATTTATATTTTTGTGTGCAACAATTTATCATGTTAATCCACACTTTTTTTGGTCACATGTTTTACACTAAATTCCCTTTTTATGCCCTTCACATTGTTTGTATAGGTATTGGTCTATGCTTGCAAGGGATGTGCCTTTTGCTGGTCTAATGGTAGGTGACATGATTGCAGTGTTTTTGCTTTTGGTTGGTTCTTCAATGTATTTATTTGGTTTTAGCTTATGGCTCTATTTCTCTTGACATACTTTGGTTGGAATAGACTTTTATTTTTCAGCTTTTCTTCTATATGGTGCTCTTGTCCTGTGAATAATTATGGTTGTATCTACCCTATTTTTGGATCTTTCTCTTCCTTTCTCATCTTGATTCTTATTATTTGTCCTTGTTAGAGATATTTATTATATTATTTGATCACCATTTATTGTTATGAGGTTATTCCATTACTTCTTTATCATATAACATTTATGAAGTTTGTAATTTCTATCTGTTTTTCTAGAATGAAGCATATTTTTCCAAACAGTTTCCAGTTAGACGTAGGTAATGCCAATTATAGCATCTAAGCAATGCTATAATAACAACGTTATAGAATTCCAATGTAAATTCTTGTCTAGAGTTTCTTTTCTGTGAACTACCCAAGGCTATGCTTGGTTCTAGATTTTAAGATCTTATGTTAATTGCTATTCTTCAAATCTATAACTATTTCTCTCAATAACATTTTAGTTTTATCAAACGTTGAAATCCTAATAATTGTAGCATAGTAGAACAAATTATGATCTATTATTTTAAACAAATGAGTTAGAAAGTTCAGATATTTGTCTCACGCAACCAGTTGGCTTTGCTACGTGACCTTATATGTTAACTAATTAATTTCAACAATATTCCATATTTGGATTTACCTTGTGGTGTTCTTGCTCTCCCTCCTCTCTATAACGTCCCTAGCATTCAAACTTAAGCAGTATTGTTCACTGCCAATCCGTTCTTTTTCAACCTCCTCTTTTCTAACCCTGCTTTCATTCTTATCTTGTCTAGATCTTTCCTCATTATGCTACACACAGTCTTTACTAAAAGAACCACACACACATAGGAACAAAAGATCTCTGAGAACTCTAACAGATGAGAGCATGAAGAGAATCAAGGCACGAGTGGGCTTACCGGGAGTGGTCGATATGTCAGTGAAATGGCACGGCCGTGCGAGGGAGAGAGTGAGAGAGGTCTTTCATAGGTTAGTAAGGATGGATCGCCGAGAGATTTCAAGGAAGTCGTAGATACGCAGAAAAGAAGCGGAAATAAGGAAGTCGCGGATATGGGGAAAAGAAGAAAGAAGCGGATACCTAATGCGTAATCGGCGAGAGATTTCAAGGAAAAATTAAATAAAGAAGTAAATAAAATAAAATAAATAAATGAAAAAAAAACTAACGATAGGGAAATTAAATGAAAAATATATATTAATAAACAAAGATAATTTTTTATTTCCTTCATTATTTTAATGAAATAAATTATATTTTCATAAATTATTTAATTTTTTTATATTTTAAAAAATTGATCTATTAAATAAATAATCTATATTTTTGTACAGAAATATATATAGAAATTAAATTATATCTAAACAATTTTAAGTGGCAGAAATTAAAAATGATTTTTGACAATGCTTTTTATAAAGCGTTGTCTTTTACTAATAAAAATATGTTAAAGACAACGCTATTTAAAAATCGTTGTCTTTGACCCAAATAAACAACACTAATACACAACGATTTTATATGCTAATTTTTTTTTAAAAAAAAAAGACAACGTTTTTCACTAAAAGCGTTGTTAAACTACAAACAACAACATTTTTTTTATAAAAAACGTTGTCTTTTAAGTGTTGTGTGTTACGTTTTTTATTGTAATGGTACCTTGCTTTTGTTTGCCTACAAACGAATCCCAGTCGACTAAATCGAACTGGCAGTCGGTTGTTATACCTCTACACTAAGGTTTAACACTCCAAGCATGATCCCCTCATACTTGATACTCACCCTAAGCCTAGACCTAAGCCTTCAACCCACTTCTATCAGCCTCACGCCTTCCGGATCTCTCAAGTCCATGACTCTTCATCCTTGCACTAGCCTCCAAGTGTTTCCATCGATCATTGTCATGCTCTAGGGCCAACCTTTGCCAAGAGGCCTCGCTTGCCTCCGGGACTTCCTTTTTGCCAAGCTTGATCTTCCTGATCAGCTGGGTCTTCCCTTGCTAAGACTCCTTGTCCGGGACTTTACTGCCAAAAGGTCACGCCTCTGAGACTTCACTGCCAAGAGGTCACGCCTCCGAGACTTCACTGGCAAGACTCCCCGTCCGAGACTTCACTGCCAAGGACGGTCTCCCAGACCTGCCGGGACTTCCCTCGCCAACTCCCCATTGGTCTTTCTAACACCAAGTGTTCAGTCTCCCTTGACCAACTTGGATTTTTTTCTTGGCAAGTATCCATATTTGGACTTTTCCCTGCCAAGTCACCAAACTTGGACTTCTCTAATAATCTCCCTCATATGACCTTGGATGTCTCATACCATCCACTGGTCATATGGTCAAATCATATTGTCAACTATTATCGAACATCAAAACCCTACTCGAGTCTCACTCAAGTCTAGTCAATCATGACCTGGGTTGATTGCACTAATAATCTCTCCCTTTTTTATGTTTGACAATACTGTTAAGTTTGTTGAACTTTCCGAGCCACAAAAAACCGTTTTTTGCGTTGCGGAAACCCCGAAAGTCCGGCCACGGATCCGTGCAAAGATATATTAAAATAAAAACATGTATGTGCTAAGTAAACCTAGATCTACCTTAGATCTAGAAGTTAATAGTATTACCCTCGTTGCGACGCCCTTCGCTTATCCCGCTCGTCCAAACGTTTCGTCGGAACTCAAGAGTGTCAAGTGAACACTCCTCTATTGGTATCCACACGGACAAATGGTGGAGAAAAATACCTTAGAGTGTGCTAGCACCCTTTAGGAATTTCGGCAAGATGAGGGATTAGAGAGCTTGCTTGAGAGGGAGGTGATCCAAGGAAGAAGATGAAGTTGTAGTAACTCACCAAAATCAATTACACCCATCAAATGGAGTGGCCGGCCACTTCATGACTTGGGGGGTTACATGCATGCATGTAACTCCAAGAACCAATGACTCTTAGTCTCCCTCATGAGGTGGCACCATATAATAAGTCCATGATGATCTGGAGCATCATCATTGGCCGGCCATGCCAAGTCATCATCATGACATGACATTTGGTCAAGTCAAACTTGACCTTTCATCTTCCCTCTCAAGTCAAGTCAAACTTGACCTCTTATCTCCCATGGTTGATCAAATCCAACCATTTGATTCAAGTCAATTTAATTTAATGAATCTCTATTCATTAATTTAAATTGATTTGATGAATCAAATCTAAATTAGACTCATTCAACACTTGAATCAAATTGAGTCCAACTCAATTAGTTTAATTTGGATTACTCTTAATCCAATTTGGTTCATCCCATGAACCTATTCCTCATGGTTCATCATATGAACCTAATCGCCATCTAATTGCCCTTTGTGTGTGACCCTATAGGTTCTTGTAACGTTGGCAATGTCTCTAAACCGATTTAGGAACATAAGCAATGAGCGGTATCTAGCAACACATCATTGTTACCCAAGTTACAAGAATGTTGAGCTCCAACATCACCTTTGTGACAACTAATTGTGACTCTCACAATATGTGACAATGTCCCTTTATCCTTGACATCTAGATTGACCAATTGAGACATAAACCATGTCATCCTTGGTACAATCTATATCTTGAACTCCAAGTAGACTCACTTTAATCAAATGAGCTCAATATCTCATATTGACTCATTTGGGCATGGTCATGCACTTCGTGGTCTCACTCTATCAAGAATAACGATGTCTCTCCCGTCATATAGGAGGGATAGATCCCATCTACATCACTCACATCCCTCCGCATAATTTTTCACATACCCAGTAATCACCTTTATAGTCCACCCATTTACGGGTGACGTTTGACGAAGCCAAAGTATGCAACTCCTTATATAGGGAATCATGGTGACTTCAGGTCTAAGGACTAATAGTCATACTAATTGCCACATGAGAAAGTATATGACTCTCATATAACAATCCATGATACTTTCTCATGGCGGGTCATTCAATATACATTCTCCAATGCATACCCATGTGTCAACTTGATATCTCATATCCATGACTTGTGAGATCAAGTCATCGTGTTGACCTACATGCTAGTTGTGGGGGATCGATTGGCCGGCTAGAGGGGGGTGAATAGCCCTCGTTCGTTGGATGTCGTAATTCGTTTGTTCTCGTGTGGTTGTCTACAATTGTCGTTAATATACGCAGCGGAATAACAATAGAAATAACAATAATACAAGCATAATCAATACACAAGCATATACGTGGTTCGGAACCAAATGGTTCCTACTCCACGGGGTGAGCTCAACGAGCTCGTGTTATGCGCACGACACTAACAACACTCCTTATCGACTACACGTCGGAGGTGGAGAAACCTCTCACAAGCTATTACAACAAGTAATATGAAATACAAGAAGAAATACAAAGACAATACAAAAGAGAACTTTTACACAATTGCTTTGATCGCTTTCTTGTTGCTTGCTTTGATTGGCTCTTGAAGGACTGGAGTGCAGCAGCAATTCCCCTCCAATATCTTCACAAAAACCATGGTGAAATCCTCAAACTCGAGCTCCTTTTATAACCTGCATCAAGCTATTTTTGTGCCCATCAGTCGACTGATCGTGACCATCAGTCGACTGGTCCCGTAGTTGTTGTCTCACAACGGCCAGATCCACGTTGGTTAAGTTCCAATGGATCACACATCAGTCGACTGATGGCACCCATCGGCCCGATCATCCATCGATCGAGTCTTTGGTGAGCTCGACTCCATTCTTTGTGCGCGTACGTGTCATCGGCCGATTTGCCATCCCTCGGCGGTCGGCCGATTCTCAATAGTCATTGCCCTCCCTCGGCGATCGAGATCAACGACTTGTTGATCGAATACTGGTCGAACCCATACGACTAAGAGCAGTTGACTGGCACCTATGTCAGTCGACTGATGTCGGCTAAAACCTCAAACATTAAGATGTTTGAGTCTTCGACACTCAGTCTTAGCCACTTGGCCAAGTCCACCTTATCCCTCATGGAGTTCCCCACCGAAGCTCTCTTCCCTCGGCCTACGTCCCTCGGATGCGCCAAGCGCACGGCTTCACAACGTCATCCTTCACGTCTCATGCCCTAGAAGTATGCTTCCCTTTGGGCTCACTCCATTCACTCCCCGTCCGGCGGTCCCTCGGATGCACCAAGTGCACGACTTCGCAATGTCATCCTTCACCGACTCAAGGACCCGAGCCTAGTGAACTTTCCAAGTTCTCAAGACTTCCCAAATGCACCAAGCGCACGGCTTCGCAATGCATTTCTCACCAAGCACCAAGCGCACGGCTTCGCAATGCTTTGGATTTCCCATGCCAAGCACCAAGCGCACGGCTTCGCAATGCTTTGGACTTTCCCATGCCAAGGCTTCCTCCTTGGACTTCCACACCAAGCTCCATGCTTGGATTTTCCATGCCAACCCCATGTTGGACTTTCCCATGACAATCCCATGTCATGAGTTTTGTCTATCATCAAAATACTATCAAGGTACTGCTCGAGTCAAACTCGAGTCAACCTGGGCCGATTGCACCAACACTAGTCTCTATGCATTAACATTGTCCCTGAATGTTAATACTTGACTAGGAATGATTAAGAGTAGTGTTCTCTATATCATCTCATTATCGATTCAACTAATCAATTGATATAGATAAGAACCTACTACTCAAGGACATTATTATATTTATTTATTTGACACCAATACAAGTAAATATAATAACCATGCATTTATAAATAGGAATATGATACAATAAAGTCCATAATACAATCATCACATGATTGACTCTAGGGCTTTCACTAATAATCTCCCACTAGCACTAGTGTCAATCACCGTAGTATCTAATACCCAATGACCTAGTGTGACCATCATGCTTTTTATGTGCCAAAGCCTTGGTCAAGGGATATGCGATGTTAGCCTCTGTGAGTACTCTGTAAATCTTAATATCTCCTTTATCGATAATCTCTCGACTAAGATGGAAGCACCGATATATTCGACCTCTGTTGTAGAATCAACAACTGTGTCCTGCTTGGAACTCTTCCAGCTCACAGTGCCACCATTCAAGCAAAACACGAACCCTGACTACGATTTATAATCATCCTGGTCAATTTGGAAGCTGGCATCGTTGTAACCCTTTACAACTAGCTGCTTATCGCCTCCAAATATCAAGAAATATTCTTTAGTCCTTCTCAAGTACTTAAGAATATTCTTGACTGTTATCCAGTGACGCTCACCTGGATCTGACTGGTATCTACTCGTCATGCTCAAAGCATACGAGACATCAGGACGAGTACATAGCATGACATAAATGATAGATCCTATAGCTGATGCGTAAGGGATCTTATCCATGCGGTCTCTCTCCTCTCTAGAAGAGGGACTTTGAGTCTTCGAAAGACTCACACCATGTGACATCGACAGAAGTCCCTTCTTTGAATTCTGCATGGCAAACCGTAGTAATACCGTGTCAATGTATGTACTCTGACTTAGGCCAATCAATCTCTTAGATCTATCTCTATAGATCTTGATGCCTAGAATACAGGCTGCTTCACCTAAGTTCTTCATTGAGAAGCACATCCCCAGCCAAGTCTTCACAGACTGTAGCGAAGGGATGTTATTCCCAATGAGTAGTATGTCATCCACATACAATACAAGGAAGACAACTGTGTTCCCATTAACCCTCTTGTAGACACAGGGTTCATCTTCATTCTTGATGAAACCAAACTATTTGATCGCATCATCGAATCGAAGATTCCAGCTCCGAGAGGCTTGCTTTAGCTCATAAATGGACCTTTGCAGCTTGCATACTTTCCCAGTATGTTGTGGATCTTCAAAACTCTCAGGTTGTGTCATGTACACATCCTCGAGTAAGTTTTCATTTAGAAATGCGATTTTGACATCCATCTGCCAGATCTCATAATCGTGATATGCTGCAATAGCAAGCAAGATCCGAATGGACTTAAACATCGCCACTGGAGAAAAGGTTTCATCATAGTCAATACCATGAATTTGATTGAAACCTTTAGCCACCAATCGACCCTTATAGGTATGCGTAAGTCCATCCATGTCAGTCTTTCTCCTAAAGACTCACTTACACCCAATGGATTTAACCCCTTCAGGTGGATCAACCAAAGTTCATACTTGGTTGGTGTACATGGATTTCATCTCGGATCTCATGGCCTCTAGCCATTTCTCAGAATATGGGCTCATCACAGCTTCCTGATAGGAGGTAGGCTCATTCTCAATGAGCATAACGTCATCATGGTCAGACAAGAGAAATGAGTATCTCTCAGGCTGACGATGTACCCTATCAGACCTGCGAAGATGTAGGTCTACATGAGCAGGTGGTTGTTCCACAACTCTTTGTGCAACAATCTCATCACCCACAACACTTTGTGGTTCATGTTCAACCTCCATCAAGGCCTCAGTTCTATGGTCCTTATCTTGAATTTCTTCAAGATCGAACGTACTCCCACTAGTTTTCTAGAAACAAAATTCCTTTCTAGAAAAACCCCAGTCTTTGCTACAAACACTTTATGCTGACTGGGAATGTAGAAGTAATATCCCTTTGTATCCTTGGGATATCCAACAAAATAGCACCTATCGGATTTGGGTCCCAGTTTGTCTGAGACTTGACGTCGAACGTAAGCCTCACAACCCCAAATCCTTATGAAAGACATCTTGGGATTTCTCCCTGTCCATATCGTATATGGTGTCTTTATCACAACCTTGGATGGTACACGGTTAAGGGTAAAGGCTGCTGTGTCTAGAGCATATCCCCAAAAAGATATAGGAAGATCTGTGTGACTCATCATAGATCGTACCATATCTAATATGGTACGATTCCTCCTTTCGGATACACTATTCCACTGTGGTGTTCTAGGAGGAGTGAGTTGGGATAGAATCCCACACTCAGCTAGATAGTCACAAAACTCATGGCTAAGGTATTCACCACCTCGATCTGATTGAAGTATCTTAATACTCTTGCCAAGCTGGTTTTGTACTTCATTCTTGAATTCTTTGAACTTTTCAAAGGTTCTGATTTATGTGTCATGAGATACACATAACCATATCTACTGAAGTCATCAGTAAATGTAATGAAGTACCTGTAACCACCTCTAGCAGCAACATTGAAAGGGACACATACATCACTATGTATAAGTCCTAACAAGTCCGTTGCTCTTTCGCTGTGTCCACTAAAGGGAGTCTTGATCATCTTGCCTAAAAGGCAAGACTCGCATGTCTCATATGTTGGTGCAGTGAGGCACCGAAATCGAACCTGTGTTTTGATTATAGCAAAGACACAAAAGTTAAGTCTATTTTATTTTCTCACGAGCTGAATCGAGTGTGCAAAAGATTGATATAGCTGGAGCTGAAGGCTAGTGACACCCGGAGGAAGCCGCGGTGGTCGGGCGATACTCGAGTTACTTCGGAGGGAGCCGAAGGAATCGAGTGGAAGGCCGGAAGCAAAAGCGACACGTAAGTATCGAGGTAAGCTCGTGTGTGCGAGAGTAAGTAAGGTTGTATCCTCTTTACGGGGATGATCTTAAGCGTAGATCTAACCAAAGACTTCTTATAGATGGTCTAGGTCGAGATCGGATGGTCGACGACCATCGAAATTATGTTTTTGTTGTGCTAACTTTGACTTGCAGCAAGCATCGGCATTGCCCGACTTGGAGGACTCATTGCGTCAAGCGATCATCGTCGAAGGTCGATCGATCGTGATCGCCATCGATCGTGATGATGATGGCCATCAGTCGACTGATGGTCAATGATCAGATTCGAGGAGTCAAGGCTTATCACAAAATTTCAAGGGGAGTTGTGCTCAAATTTGATTGGTTAGGGTTCCTCTCGAAAAGGGGCTCAAAGGCTATAAAAGGAGGGCCAAACCTAGGGTTTCAATAATTTTCTAAGTGCTCAAAAAGCCTCCGTTACGCTGCAACTCTCCGACAACGAAGTCCTTCCATTCCGACGTCTAGGTTTAACTTTCCTTATTATTTTTGTATGTCGGTATTAGTTTTTTTTTGTTATCAGTTTGTCATTTACATTTCCGGAGCTTTTATCTTATACGAGGAGAGGGGGAGTGTCCCTCTATCTCAAGTTTTTGTGGTTCCTTCTTGTATCGATTAACTCCTACCTCTAACGAGGAGGAGTTCCTTTAGTGCTTTTGCCCTCCGTACGTGGTCAAGGACCACTAGGGCCTTGGAGTAGTAGCCGAAGGCTACGAACCAAGTAAAACTTTATTGTCTTTATTTACTTTACATTTCCGCTGCAATTAATTAATTATCTCTCGAGTTTTAACGAACGAAAGAAAAAAGAAAAGGTTTTTCGCTATTCACCCCCCCTCTAGCGAACCGCATCGATCCAACAATTGGTATCAGAGCCGGGGGTTGCTAAGATTTGGTGAAACCACCAATCTAGCCATTTTTCACAGATTTATTTTTCTTTTATTTCTGTTTATTTCTGATTTATTTCGCTTTGTTAAATTTACTCCCGCACTACTAATCCAAGACACGAGTCTTGGTACTTTGTTTTGTGTTTTTGTCGTTGCTAGTTTCTTCGTCTTCGTCCCTTTTTGTCTTTTGTTCTAATGGCCCATCTCGAGGGTTTTAGCACCGTCCGACCTCCGTTTTACAACAGAGATGACTTCCGTTATTGGAAGGGTCGGATGGAATGCTTTCTCAAAACCCAAATCGAGATGTGGATCATAATCCAAACGGGTTTCACACTTCCGACTAATGAAGTGGGTGACTCCTTGGATTATGATCAATGGACCTTTGCGACAAAACGACAAGTCGAAGTCGACGCCAAGGCAACACAAATCCTTCAATGCGGCCTATCCAAGGAAGAGCTAAATCGCGTCGGCCCCTTCATAAGCGCAAAGAATCTTTGGACAAAGCTAATCGAGTTACACGAAGGATCGGATCAAGCTAAGGTTTGCAAACGTGATTTGTTATTCAATAAATTGTACACACTAAAAATGCAGGAACACGAGTCCGCGACGCAACTCCACGCCCGTGTCCAAGACATAGTCAACAACCTACACGCAATCGGGCAAAAGGTCGAAAACCGCGACCTTATAAGGTATGTCCTAAACTCTTTTCCGAGGACTACCTTATGGGCATCCATGGTTGATGCCTATAAGGTCTCCAAGGATCTTTCTAAAATTAGGTTAGATGAACTCTTTCCGATTTGAATTACATGAATAATCCAACTCAACCCGAGAGGGGTATAGCCTTGTTTGCAGGTTCAAAGAAGAAGAAAATCGCAAGCAAGCCACCACCAACCGAGGAGGAAGACGAGTCCGAAGAAGAAGTTGACCCGGAGTTGACTGCCGAACTAATGAACCTAGCTCTAAGGATAGCCAAGGGACGAAAGCGAACTACGACTCGACCCAACCAAGGTAAACCTAAAAGTTCTAACATTAGGTGTTATGAGTGCAACAGGTTTGGACATATCAAGTCCGAGTGCCCCAAGCTCAACCACCAAGCACCTAAGCATAAGAAGGCCCTCAACGCGACATGGGAAGAAGCGTCATTCGAAGAAGACGAAGACCACGTCTTCATGGCGAAATCAATTGAGTCAGACATGGAGACCGAACTCAACTGTCGAACCTAAGGATGACTCACTACGGCTTACCTTCAAGTCAAGCCACGGATACGCATCCGGTTCAAAAGATACCTTTAAGGTGAGTCGAGCTTTATTTAATACTTTACATAATATGGTTAGGTTTTTGTCTAGGAAGTTAGCTAAGTCCGAGTCCAAGGTCGAGACCCTGGTTGAGGAAGTTAAACTCCTCAAACACAAGGTCTCCCTAACCTCTTCGACTAGTCGAGTTCAAGAGAAGGACTCAACTCGGGTTGAAAAACTCGAAGTTGAGAACTCACTCTTGAAAAGTCAAGTCGAAGATCTTAGGAATACGTTGGAAAGGTTTACTTTGGGATCCAAAGGACTTGACCTCCTACTTGGATCGCAAAGGGCCGTGTACAACAAGGTCGGACTAGGGTTTAGCTCAAACACGACCAATAAGTCGTATATGTCAATCGTAAGTAGACATAAAAAATGTGTCCAAGCATGGGTCCCTAAGACCACTTTGATTTCAACTCTAGGATCCAACTCGTACTGGGTTCCCAAGGACCAAATCCACTATGTGGATAAACCGAACCGATTCAACAGTCTAGGGGGAGCCAGTACAAAACATGTTTGTGTTTTAACTTAGAAATTGCATGCTTAGATTTTTTTTGTTTTTTTTCTTTCACTCACTTAGAACACGCAAATAACCAACTAAAAGCCTTCGAAAAGATTGAGCCTCGGGGAGCCTCTTTTCAAATAACCAACTAAAATCCTTCGAAAAGATTGAGCCTCGGGGAGCCTCTTTTCAAAAATAACTAGTTAGACGAGGAAATAATTTAAGGTGAGTCAAGTCATAATTTTCTTGAAAATGGCTTTGTCTAAGGAAGTGGTCGATGATCCGATAAAAGAAGGCCCCTGTGCCTCGCCACGACTTGGAAGCCATGATCTTGAAAAGGTAAACTTGACAAGCCTAGGGTTAAATCCAAATCTAACATAAAATTACTTGAACCTAAATCCACTTAATCAAATTAATTGGAAGTCATCTAAAAAAAAAAACACATAAGTATAACATGCTTGATCATATAGACTCTGGTGAGATGACCTAGGGTTAACAACTTACAACCAATTTTCTTAACAAAAATCTAACATCCAATCCAACCACCTTGTGTGTAGGATCAATGGATGTTGGACAGCGGTTGCTCCCGACACATGACCGGGGATCAACTCAAATTCGCAAAGCTTCGATTCAAACGACAAGGATCGGTAGCCTTTGGGAATAACGGCAAGCTCAAAATCATCGGATTAGGTGATATCGAGCTTAACACGAATTTTGTTATTAAAAATGTATTACTTGTAGAGAATTTTGAATATAACTTACTTAGTGTAAGCCAATTGTGTGATAATAACTATAAGGTTATATTTCTAGAAAATGAATGCGTAATTAATTCCAACGAAACCTCTAAAACAATTCTTAAAGGAACTAGAAATAACAACATTTATACGATCAACTTAACCAACTCCTCAACTAAGTGTTTTATGACACGACAAGAGGAATCATGGTTGTGGCACCGACGACTCGGTCACTCGCACCCAAGACTCGTCCACAAGATGAGTCAGAGTGGCTTAGTCAGAGGCTTACCCAACCTCAACAATTTGGTTAATAAAATCTGTAATGCTTGTCAATAAGGAAAACAACCTAGGACACAAAACAAGTTAACTAACCAAGAACGAACCTCAAGTGTACTTGAGCTCCTGCATATGGATCTATTTGATTCACATGGAGCCAAGTCTCTCAATAGAAGTCAATATTGCTTAGTCATAATTGACGACTACTCCAGGTTTACCTAGGTTAGGTTCATCAAACATAAAAATGATACCCTAGATCAATTAATCAATCTATTCAAATTAATCGAGAATCAAAAAGACCTTAAGGTTAAAAGACTTAGAAGCGATCATGGTGGTGAATTCGAAAATCAAAGGCTCACCGACTTCTGTAACCTAAACGGATACCACCATGAATTCTCTTGCCCTAGGACCCCTCAACAAAATGGCCTAGTGGAGCGGAAAAACCGAACTCTACAAGAAGCCGCTAGGACCATGTTGAATGAATACGACCTACCCGATAGGTTTTGGGCAGAAGCCGTTAGCACGGCTTGCTATGTCCAAAATAGGATCCTTATGGTAAAGAGGCACCTTAAGACCTCGTACGAGATTTATCACGATAAAATACCTAACATCAAGTACTTTAGGGTATTTGGGTGTATCCTAAACACTAAGGATTACCTAGGGAAATTTACATCCAAAACCACAACTGGAATCTTTCTAGGATACTCGACTACAAGTAGAGCTTATAGAGTATATAACCACGACACCCTTAGAGTCGAGGAGACTATCAATGTAGTATTTGATGAAGGACATGAACCTACAAAACCCCCGGCAACCCCAATTAGCGAGCCAATTCATACTAAACCTAACTCTGATCCAGAGATCAGGTCTAGTGTTAATCCTAACCTAGGTCAACCTAGTCACTCTATTGATCAAGTGATAGATGACTCCAACCAAACTAGTGTTCAACCAAGTCACCCCATTGATCAAGCATTAGGTGACACAAACCCAACCCAATCTAGGATCCAGACTAACCACCCTATCGATCAAGTGATAGGAGATCCTAATCTAGGAGTTCGAACTAGAGCATCCTATAGGAACCTTAGTCAAATTTCCTTAATTTCAAAGATAGAACCCAAATCAATTGAACAAGCTCTTCTTGATCCCGATTGGATTATTGCAATGCAAGAAGAGTTAGCCCAATTTACTAGGAATGAAGTGTGAGAGTTAGTACCACCACCTAAAGACAAAACGATAATTGGAACAAGGTGGGTGTTTCGAAATAAGCTTGATGATAAAGGTGAAGTAGTTAGAAACAAGGCTAGGTTAGTCGCCAAAGGGTTTAGCCAAGTCGAAGGCTTAGATTACGACGAAACCTATGCCCCAGTAGCTAGACTCGAATCCATTCGAATGTTGCTAGCTTATGCCGCACATCGAGGATTTAAGCTGTTTCAAATGGATGTTAAGTCGACATTCCTAAATGGATACATTAAAGAAGAAGTTTATGTTAGCCAACCCCCCGGATTCGAAAATCTAGATAAACTCGACCATGTTCTAAAACTTAAGAAAACTCTCTATGGACTTAAACAAGCTCCTCGAGCTTGGTACGAGAGACTTTCAATCCATCTTAAGTCAAAAGGGTTTAACCAAGGCTTAGTTGATCCAACTCTCTTTGTAAAAACCTTAGGTAAAGAAATATTCATAGCTCAAATTTACGTAGACGATATAATTTTTGGAACCTCTAACTCAGCCTTACTAAACGAGTTCGTTTCGCTCATGGAAAGTGAGTTCGAAATGAACTTGGTAGGCGAGTTAAGTTTCTTTTTAGGTCTACAAATTAAACAAACTAAGGATAGTATATACCTATATCAACAAAAATACACTAAGGAGTTAATTAAAAGATTTGGAATGCAAGACGCTAAGGTAATAAACACCCCAATGGCGATAAATGTTAACATAGGAGAAGACCTAGAAAGTAAGTCCATTGACTTAAAGTTCTATAGGAGCGCAATAGGAAGTCATCTATACTTAACTGCGAGTCGACCCGACATCCTATTCGCAGTAAGTATGTGCGCCAGGTTTCAAACCTGTGCTAAGGAGTCTCACCTAACCCTAGTTAAGCGTATCCTTAGATATCTAAAGGGTACACTTAATGTCGATATTTGGTATCCTAGATCTACCGAGTTCGAACTAATCGGCTACTCCGATTCGGATTATACCGGTAGTAAACTCGACAGAAAGAGCACGAGTGGTTGTTGTCAACTACTCGGCTCGAGTCTAGTGAGTTGGTGCAGTAGGAAGCAACATTGTGTTGCCTTATCTACCACCGAAGCCGAATACATCGCGATGGGTGAGTGTGTCACTCAACTTCTTTGGATGAAGCACACTCTCCGCGACTTTAAGTTAGACTTTACGAATACTAAACTTCACATAGATAACATTAGTTCAATTAATCTTACCAAGAATCCAATATGTCACTCTAGGACCAAACATATAGAAGTCAAACACGATTTCATTTAACGGAGCCATACAACTCGAGTACATCGAATCAAATCTAACCTAGCGCACCTATTTACTAAACCCTACCCGCGAATTTAGTCTATTAAGACGAAAATTGGGCATGTGCGTAATAGAATAAGAACTTGCAAACTATATTTTCTTACTACTATTTCTTATTTTTCATTTTGATGGAACTAGCATAGGACATACCTTAGATATCATGCACCTATAGATTTAAGGAGCCAGTACATCTCACAACACATAAGACTAATGTGTTTGTGTACTTAGCCACGTAGATGGGCGTGAGATGTTAGGACCCTACTCCAGGTTCCAAGATGTAGATCAAGTGCGTCAATATGAACCTCGGAGTATAAATATGCAACTAATATTAACCAACTCTAATCAGGATTTGTTGATAATATCATTTCAATCAAGTCAAACTAGAGTTGAACATTTAGATGAATTATTTTCACATACTATTTTCAAAATCATCATGCTTGGACTTAAGGTTTTCTTAAACCCCCCCCCCCCCCCCCCCCACTTTTTTCTTGATTTATGTCAAAAGGGGGAGAAAGGGCCAAAGTTAAGGTTCAATTTCAAATTTTAACTTTGATTCTGGCCTAAGTTAAGGGGGAGTAAGGTTTAGGTTTCAACTCTTCGGAATTGAAAACTTTAAAGGCCTAAGTTAAGTAATGCCATTTACTTAACTCGTTATCTTTTGTGTTCGGAGTTAAGTAATGCCATTTACTTAACTCGTTACCTTTTGTGTTTGGAGAACTTGAGAAATATTTTTACTACTCTTACTTTTGCTTCTTGTCTTTACTGTTTCATGCACTTAATTTCCTTAACTTTGTGTGTTTTTGCCATAGATCAAAAAGGGGGAGATTGTTGGTGCAGTGAGGCACCGAAATCGAACCTGTGTTTTGATTATAGCAAAGACACAAAAGTTAAGTCTATTTTGTTTTCTCACGAGCTGAATCGAGTGTGCAGAAGATTGATATAGCTGGAGGTGAAGGCTAGTGACACCCGGAGGAAGCCGCGGTGGTCGGGCGATACTCGAGTTACTTCGGAGGGAGCCGAAGGAATCAAGTGGAAGGCCGGAAGCAAAAGCGACACGTAAGTATTGAGGTAAGCTCGTGTGTGCGAGAGTAAGTAAGGTCGTATCCTCTTTACGGGGATGATCTTAAGCGTAGATCCGACCAAAGACTTCTTATAGATGGTCTAGGTCAAGATCGGATGGTCGACGACCATAGAAATTATGTTTTTGTTGTGCTAACTTTGACTTGCAGCAAGCATCACGATCCAGCTTGAGGACTCGATCGCCATCAAACAATGACGCTGAAGGTCGAAGAATCGACTGATGCTGCCATCAGTCGACTGATGATGGCCATCAGTCGACTGATGGTCAATGATCAGATTCGAGGAGTCAAGGCTTATCACCAAATTTCAAGGGGAGTTGTGCTCAAATTTGATTGGCTAGGGTTCCTCTCGAAAAGGGGCTCAAAAACTATAAAAGGAGGGCCAAACCTAGGGTTTAAATAATTTTCTAAGTGCTCAAAAAGCCTCCGTTACGCTGCAACTCTCCGACAACGAAGTCCTTCCATTCCGACGTCTAGGTTTAACTTTCCTTATTATTTTTGTACGTCGGTATTAGTTTTTTTTTGTTATCAGTTTGTCATTTACATTTTCGGAGCTTTTATCGTATACGAGGAGAGGGGGAGTGTCCCTCTATCTCAAGTTTTTGTGGTTCCTTCTTGTATCGATTAACTCCTACCTCTAACGAGGAGGAGTTCCTTTAGTGCTTTTGCCCTCCGTACGTGGTCAAGGACCACTAGGGCCTTGGAGTAGTAGCCGAAGGCTACGAACCAAGTAAAACTTTATTGTCTTTATTTACTTTACATTTCCACTGCAATTAATTAATTATCCCTCGAGTTTTAACGAACGAAAGAAAAAGAAAAGGTTTTTCGCTATTCACCCCCCCCTCTAGCGAACTGCATCGATCCAACATCATATGATTCAAAATCAAATGAGTCTAGCAGCCCATCCTTATGGAGCTGAGATAAGCGACTCTCATTTATGTGACCTAAGCGATAATGCTAGAGATAGGTTTGATTCAACTCATTTGACTTGATCCTTTTGGTACTTATGTTATAGACAGGGCTTTCTAAGTCTAGAAAGTAGAGTCCATTCATTAGAGGTGCACTACAATAGAACATATCATTTAAATAAACTGAACAATATTTGTTCTTTATTATAAATGTAAATCCTTTCTTGTCCAAACAAGAAATCAAAATTATGTTCTTAGTTAAGGCAGACACATAACAACATTCATCTAATTTTAGTACAAGCCCAGAGGGCAGAGATAGATTATAAGTTCCTACAGCAACAGCAACAACTCTTGCTCCATTGCCTACTCATAGGTCCACCTCACCCTTTGTCAATGTCTTGCTATTTCTCAGCGCCTGCACATTGGTACAAATGTGAGATGCACATCCAGTATCTAATACCCATGATGAAGAAATAAATAGATTGACTTCTATAACATTTATACCTGAAGTAGAAGTCTCACTTCTCTTCTTCTTAAGATCTTCCATGTATGCCTTGCAGTTACGCTTCTAGTGTCCAGCTTCCTTGCAGTGGAAGCAAGCCCCTTCCTTGGGTTTCAGTTCCTTGCCTTTGCCCTTGGCTTGGGACTTTCCCTTACCTTTAGGCTTGCCCTTGCCTTTCTTCTTTTGCACCATCAAAATGGAGTCAGATTTTCCCTTCTTAAGGTTGAGCTCAACAGTTCTCAACATGCTGAGCATCTCAGGCAGTGGCTTATCAATTTCATTCATGTTGTAATTCATGACAAATTGATTGTAGCTTTGTGGCAAAGACTGCAAGATCAAGTCAGTGGCCAGCTCTTGGCCAAGGGGGAATCCCAATCTCTATAGGTTTTCTACATACCCAATTATCTTGAGTACATATGGACCTACGGGAGTCCCATCATGCATTTTGGAACCAAACAATGCCTTAGAGACTTCATATCTCTCGTGCCTTGCTTGTCCTTGATATAGTTGACGAAGATGTTCAACCATATCATAAGTATTCATGAACTCGTGTTACTTCTGAAGCTCAGAGTTCATGGTCGCGAGCATTAGACATGACACATCTAATGCATCATCTTGATGCTTCTTGTAAGCATCTTTGTCAGCTCACGAGGCAGTGGCAGAAGGTGCCTCCGGAATAGGTTGCTCCAGGACGTACAGTTTCCTTTCTTGGGTGAGAACAATTCTCAGGTTCCTGTACCAGTCCAGGAAATTTGCTCCATTGAGCTTGTCCTTCTCAAGGACAGAACGCAGAGAGAGAATGTTCGTGTTTGTCGACATAGTAATCTACAACATACAATGCAGAGACTTAATATCATATTTCTTTTATCATTTAATTAGGCCTTTAATCAAATGATGCTCCCACTGAATTATATGAATTTTGTAGAATCGAGTTATGGATGTGGTCAAACCACATTACTAGATTCATACAAACTAGCTATAATTCCTGCGGGACAAGATCCACATCATACTAAGCCTTGAGTTAGCTTTAGCTAAATCGCCCAAGACTTAGTACGATTGGTGGGTAACACATTACCGATTACATCTCTATGCAACTCTTGTTTATATGATCAAGACTCACATTTACAAAAGACCTTGAGTTAGCATTGGCTAAATCGCCCAAGATTTAGTGTAAATGCGATCTTATCTTATCTTTCCAACAGTTGGAATATGCCTATAGTTCTACTCAATCCAATTGAGTTAACTAGTTTTACTCAATCTAATTGAGCTTACTCTAACCCAAGCCGTGATAGGCGGGACCAAGATTGTCCCTCCGCACCCTACCAAGATAATGTGCGTTGCTATGCTTTGGCAGATTCAACAACTACAAATGATCGAGGTAGTGATGGGTATCAAGGACTTGGTAGGCATTTACGAGTTGATTCGATTAAGATCTAATCTAATCGTAATGTGTATCATATACGCATTGAGGCCTTTATTATCCTACACTAGCATGCATCACATACATACAAGCATTATTCTAGCATGCATCATATACATGCAAGAAAAATATCCTAGCATGCATCATATACATACAAGCAAAATCAAATATATATATATATATATATAACTGTGATGTGGTCATGGCCCTACTACGATCTTCTCAAGCCAATGAGAAGATGGGACGGTCAACCTAGGGCTAGCGGCTTCTCCAAGCACTTCCTTTGACAACCATGTGTCGTCGGCACCCTTCTCGTAACTTCGTCTACAAGTGGATTTTCCACCGCTCCATTTTTGTACATTACAAATACGAAACTCGAGTCACATTCGAGTCTAAAACTATTTACAACTAGAATTTCAAAAGAAGAGGTACGACGTGCAGGTCGCATACACTATACAACACGCACAACCATAAAAATGGCACGCAGGTCGTATTATGAATTACAACACATCATCATCCAATCATATTGGGGTTCTTGGGCCATGGCAATCACAGAATTATACATAATTCTAAATTATATATTTTTACAGAAAATTTCTATAATTTTTCCTATTTTTTTTCAATTTTATGAGTTACCTCTCCGTAACGGTCCCGCTAAGCGGTTTTTGGGCGTGATCGCGGAACAATGCCCCTTTCGGGGATAGGGGAAGCGCCCCTACTCGCAAAATAAACTTTGCGAGTGTCCCTATTATGATCTTACAGTGACTTAAGTCGCTGTCCCAAAAACCTAAAGCGAGAACCGCTGTTTCGGAGAGTTTTTCTCGATGGTTGAAACCTACAAGTGTCCCAACACTCGTTGCTTCGACTCTTCGAGAAAAATACCCAAAAATTCGATAAAAATAGGAAATTTACAGAAAAATAAAAATCTATAATTTTTATATCTAATACAAAAACTACAAAAATGAAACACATACATGCTTTGCACGTGGCTCTGATACCACTGTTGGACTTTTCGAGCCGCAAAAAACCACTTTTTGTGTTGCGGAAAATCCGGAAGTCCGACCACGGATCCGTGCGAAGATATATTAAAATAAAAACATGTATGTGCTAAGTAAACCTAGATCTACCTTAGATCTAGAAGTTGAGAGTATTACCCTCGTAGCGACGCCCTTCGCTTATCTCGCTCGTCCAAACGTTTCACCGGAACTCAAGAGTGTCAAGTGAACACTTCTCTATTGGTATCCACACGGACAAATGGTGGAGAAAAATACCTTAGAGTGTGCTATCACTCTTTAGGAATTTCGGCAAGATGAGGGATTAGAGAGCTTGCTTGAGAGGAAGGTGATCCAAGGAAGAAGATGAAGTTGTAGTAACTCACCAAAATCAATTACACCCATCAAATGGAGTGGTCGGCCACTTCATGACTTGGGGGGTTACATGCATGCATGTAACTCCAAGAGCCAATGGTTCTTGGTCTCCCTCATGAGGTGGCACCATATAATAAGTCCATGATGATGTGGAGCATCATCATTGGCTGGCCATGCCAAGTCATCATCATGACATGGCATTTGGTCAAGTCAAACTTGACCTTTCATCTTCCCTCTCAAGTCAAGTCAAACTTGACCTCTTATCTCCCATGGTTGATCAAATCCAACCATTTGATTCAAGTCAATTTAATTTAATGAATCTCTATTCATTAATTTAAATTGATTTGATGAATCAAATCTAAATTAAACTCATTCAACACTTGAATCAAATTGAGTCCAACTCAATTAGTCTAATTTGGATTACTCTTAATCCAATTTGGTTCATCCCATGAACCTAATCCTCATGGTTCATCATATGAACCTAATCTCCATCTAATTGTCCTTTGTGTGTGACCCTATACGTTCTTGTAACGTTGGCAATGTCCCTAAACCGATTTAGGAACATAAGCAATGAGCGGTATCTAGCAACACATCATTGCTACCCAAGTTACAAGAATGTTGAGCTTCAACATCACCTTTGTGACTACTAATTGTGACTCTCACAATATGTGACAATGTCTCTCTATCCTTGACATCTAGATTGACCAATTGAGGCATAGACCGTGTCATCCTCGGTACAATCTATATCTTGAACTCCAAGTAGACTCACTCTAATCAAATGAGCTCAATATCTCATATTGACTCGTTTGGGCATGGTCATACACTTTGTGATCTCACTCTATCAAGAATAACGATGTCTCTCCCGTCATATAGGAGGGATAGATCCCATCTACATCGCTCACATCCCTCCGCATAATTTGTCACATACCCAGTAATCGCCTTTATAGTCCACCCATTTATGGGTGACGTTTGACGAAGCCAAAGTATGCAACTCCTTATATAGGGAACCATGGTGACTTCAGGT
This sequence comes from Wurfbainia villosa, assembly GCA_025175895.1. Classification (NCBI taxonomy): domain Eukaryota; kingdom Viridiplantae; phylum Streptophyta; class Magnoliopsida; order Zingiberales; family Zingiberaceae; genus Wurfbainia; species Wurfbainia villosa. The sequence continues at coordinate 16,510,382 of CM046004.1, read as the reverse complement.
CTAAGGACTAATAGTCATACTAATAGCTACATGAGAAAGTATATGACACTCATATAACGATCCATGATACTTTCTCATGACGGGTCATTCAGTATACATTCTCCAATGCATACCCATGTGTCAACTTGATATCTTATATCCATGACTTGTGAGATCAAGTCATTGTGTTGACCTACATGCTAGTCTCTATGCATTAACATTGTCCCTGAATGTTAATACTTGACTATGAATGATTAAGAGTAGTGTTCTCTATATCATCTCATTATCGATTCAACCAATCAATTGATATAGATAAGAACCTACTACTCAAGGACATTATTATATTTAGTTATTTGGCACCAATACAAGTAAATATAATAACCATGCCTTTATAAATAGGAATATGATACAATAAAGTCCATAAAGCAATCATCACATGATTGGCTCTAGGGCATTCACTAACAAAGTTATGTTATCTTATAAACCCAACTTGACTCTTCTTATGCCAAAGCATAACGAAGTATTCCCAATTCAGAATTTTAAATTTTTGAAATTTTTGGGGTTTAGTGTATATTAGGATATCCTAAGTAAAAAAACAAACTTAACTCCATCCATTTCTCCCCCTTCTTGACAAACATCAAAAAGTCCACCGAGGTTTACCATGTCTCATTTTCAATAAAATTCTTCCTACTCCTTCTTGGTCAAAATTCATCTTGAATGCTTTCATTCTCCTTAGTAATCTATCACTAGATGAAAAACAATCTTCTATTTTGTCCCTTTTTATAAACCATCATCCATCATACCTAGATGGATAATCTCCCACTAAAAGCTTACTCCCCCTAGACCATTGCACCAATAATGTCCTTGGAGAGTTCCTAAGATAATAGAAACCTTAAACAATAGAAAATAAGGATAAAAGTTTAAACTTGAACTTTAAACTCCATTAGAAAATGATTTTTACTCTAATTAACTCCCCAATTCATTTCCAATGAAAATCTCATCCTTTCAATACTTGTCTAAGTACATTAGAGGTGTAAGAATAGTTATCTAGCCTAGGGTTATGGTCAAATGGCTTAAACCAACATTGGTAAGCCAAAACAGTGATAACAGTCGACTGAGAAAACTCTCAGTCGAGTGGCAGTAGCTCCAGTCTGTTAGGGCAATCTCTTGCCATGATAAGGTTTTGATGTGTGTGGCAAAGGGTTTAAGTTAGTGTGTTATGTTGATTTGATATGTGTGTTGAAGTCGTGCAGGACTTAGTAATTCGCACATGGAGCCGTGGTGAGTTTCACATCTCATGACTCATGCCTTGAGTCGGTGAAGGATAGCTTTGCGGAAGCCGTGCGCTTGGAGCATCCGAGGGACCGCCGGACGAGAAGCTTGGAGTGAAGCCGGAGGAAGTAGACTTCGAGGCAAGAGACGCGAAGGAGCATTGCAGAGTCGTGCGCCTGATGCTACCGAGGGACGTGGCCGAGAACGAAGAGAACTTCGAAGGCGAGGGACTCCGAGAGATGAGAGTGAGCGAATGTAACCCGGGAAGGGGTAGCTCTTAGGGAATGGCAATGATCGATCCGAGTCGATGGTCGATCGACCGTATAATACCGCTTTATTGCGGGCCGATCGCCATGGATCGCGATCGATCAGCCGATAAATACCGATCGCTGTGGAATGGCAATGATCGATGGCACTGTGCACGGGCACAGAATGGAGTCGACTCAGTTGAGCACTCGACTGATCGAGCATCAGTCGACTGATGGTAGGATCAGTCGACTGATGCCAGTACCGTTGGATGGTATCCAACGCGTGGAAAGCTACGTTATTGGGCAGGCTATAGGACCGGGCCGACCGATCGAGGGCATCACGATCGATCCTGTGTCAACAGGAAGAAACCCTCTTCCTCTATAAAAAGGAAGGGGATGGGGCTTTGGGAGGTTAATGCTTGAACGCCCAACTACTCCCAAAGTGCCCTAAACGATTTCCCACTCTTCTACTTGCTCTAATCTTCATTCCATTGTAGAAGAGTGATCTTTGTGTAAAAGAGGTTACCTCCACCTAGCTTTGTGCAAAGGAGAGATCTAGTGGATAGATTGCGGAGTGATTCACCGTGGACGAATCGGACCGTGGATTAGCGGCGTAGCCGTGAACCACATTACATCTCGTGTTTGTATTGCTTGTCTATCTTTTGTGTTGTTTTTATTTGTATTTGTATATTCCGCTTGTGCTAACGTTTTGTAGACGAGTAAAATACGACATCAAACGAAAGAGGGCTATTCATCCCCTCTAGCCGGCCAATCGATTCCCTACAAGTGGTATCAGAGCAAGGTTGCTTGTCACCGGACTAACCGCCGCAACAAGCTCTACATCTCAAATGGCCGGCTCAAACATCCACCCACCGAAGTTCGACGGCGAATTCTCTTGGTGGAAAAAGAGAATGGAGGTATTCTTCGAAACCGACTTTGAAATTCTATTAATAATGGAAAACGGTTTCGAGTTGCCTAGGAACGAAAACGGGGAGCCATTGGAGAAATCAAGGTGGAGCAAGAGGCAAAGAGAAGAATATTTGGCAAATTCAAAGGCCAAGCACCACCTATACAATGTACTCCCCCAACAAGAAGTCAATAGGATAGGGGAATGTTCTAGTGCTAAGGAGATGTGGGAGAAGCTAGTTGAACTTCATGAAGGCACTTCGGAAGCCAAGCTAGCAAGAAAGGATCTCCTCCGCTCCCAACTATCAAATATTAAGCTTGAAAAGGGAGAAAAGGTAACTTCCCTACATTCTAGATTTAAAGAAATATTAATTTGGCTAACAAGTGTAGGAGAAAAGCTCTCCAACTGAGATATGGTAATGAAGGTCATAGATGCCTTTCCCCGGTCCTCAAGATGGAGCTCCATGGTGGATTCGTTTTACATCTTCAAGAACTTGGAAGTAAGTACCTTGGAGGAATTTTTCTCAACAATGGAGCTCCACGAAACTAGGCTTGAAGGAATACAAGAAGAGCCTAGAATTCAACCCTCAAGAGGAGTAGCCTTGATGGCAAATAAGGGGAAGAAGAAGATAGAGATCCCCTTCTCCTCCGATGATGAAGCCTCTACCTCTTCCATGGATAGCACGGAAGAAGCCTACATGATAAGGAAGGTAAGGCGTGCATTTAAGAATTTTAGATTTGATAAATCTCATGATAGGAATAGAAGACCAAGGGGGAAGATCATTTGTTACAATTGTCAAGGGAGGGACACATAAGGGACAATTGTCCCCTCCTAAACAAGAGCAAAGAGGAAAGGAAAAAGAAGGAAGAAAAGAAGAAGAAGAAGGGGAGCAAGAAGAAAAAGGAAGAAGAAAAGAAGGCCAAGGAAAGAGGAAAAGCCATGGCTCTCAAAGCAAAGACATGGGATGACCTTGCTTCCTCATCCTCATCCGAAGAAGAAGAGCATGTCTATTCCAACCTAGCACTAATGGCTCTTCATGACTCGGATTGCTCCTCCTCCTCCTCAAATGAAGAATCAAGCTCAAGTGGAGAGAGCTCAAGTGAAGGGGGAGCTTCTACATCCTCCTCATCCGAAGAAGAAGAAGAAGACATGGAAACTATGGTAACGAATGTCTCTCCTAAGAAAATAGTTTCCATAATTTCTAGTTTAACTAGGGACTTATTTGGAATGAAAAAGAAAAATAAAATCATGCTTGATCAAATTAAGGCATTAGAAAATAAGCTAGAAAATGCATGCTTAAATAATAATGATATTTCTTCTAGCTTAAATGATGCATGTTCACATGACTATATGCCTTTGGATGTTAATGATGCATGCATAGAGGAAAATAGGGCTTTAAGGGAAAAGGTAGACTATTTGACAAAAGCCCTAGAGAAATTCACTATTGGCTCCAACACATTGAACATGATTATAGGGAGCCAAAGGGCAAGCTTCAACAAAAAGGGCCTAGGATACAAAGAAAAGAAAAATGAAAAGGCCTATAAATGCCTAATTGCTAGGGGACAAGATAAGAAGAAAGTAATAGCTAGGAAATGGATCCCCAAGGAATACTTAGTGAACCCAATAGGAAAGAACTTATTTTGGGTTCCAAAATCCATCCTTAAGGGTTAGGAAAACCCTAGGGTAGTCAACCATATGAAATTGACCTATATCATATTTTGGTTGACTTAGGATGGCAGGACAACATTTTTAGAATAGTGTTGGGTGATGATAACGTGCTCATAAATAGATAATAATGCTTAAATCATGATGATTAATGTAATTGCTATGTATGTTTGAAATCATGATTTATGATTTTAATATTTGGCGCGTAATCATGAGAAATAGGGTTGAATCATGCTTTAGGTGATACTTTGTTTATTATCATCATATAATACCTAATGCATGATTATTATTTAATGAATACATGTATTTCATGATCATAATGTGAAATTAATTCATATATGTCATTATGATCATGTAGGTTGTTGGGTTGATACTTAACCATGATAGAATTGCATGAATACAAGGGTTAAGTATATACAAATACCCCCTAGGATGCATCTCACACTCACTATAGGCTAACTTGATTGCAAACTTAGCATGGGTGAGATGTTAGGATGATACAAATGTCCACTAGTGCCTATAGCATTTAGATGGTCATTTAAAGTATCAAAATAACAATAATAGACTAATCATGGGGAAGGCTTATGTTTAATTCATAGACATATTGCCCAAAGATCATGGTTGGATATTTCATATGTTTTCAAAACAATTTCTTAATCTAAAATCTATGTATTCATGTTTTGAAACAATTCAAAGCAAGACTAGGTGTTAAAATGGATACTCTTATGATAAAAAACCTAGTAGTTTTTAAAGCTTATGGATTTTTGGCAAATACGTGGAAATATAATGATTTTTCATGAAAACCTATTTTTCACTGATAGATATACTTAAAAGAAATGTGTTCCCCAAATTTCATGATTTTTTGAATTTCCTAGAATTTTTAACGCATTTCTGAAATTCAGTCCAGAAATCAGAAATCCCGAAAACAGCGTGCCAGTCGACTGGTAGTCTAAACCAGTCGACTGATGACCTGAATATCAGACCAGTAAAGGCTAAATTCCGATTTTAAATCAACTTGTGGTATTTTCTTTCTATTAGACTTGATGTCATGTGTTTTTAACTTAGTGTTAATCTTTTTGATGGTGTCAAAGGAGGAGAAATAATTATGTTTAAGTAAATTGTGATAGGGGGAGAAAATTTGTATGAGGAGTTTCATGGGTTAAGGGGGAGTTGCATGTTGCTATATCATGTTTATGTTTACATGCTTTCTTTCCTTTAAAATTTATATCAAATATTTTTACCTAACTTAAACGGATTGCCACACATAAAAAAGGGGGAGATTGTTAGGGCAATCTCTTGCCATGATAAGGTTTTGATGTGTGTGGCAAAGGGTTTAAGTTAGTGTGTTATGTTGATTTGATATGTGCGTTGAAGTCGTGCAGGACTTAGTAATTCGCACATGGAGCCGTGGCGAGTTTCACATCTCATGACTCGTGCCTTGAGTCGGTGAAGGATAGCTTTGCGGAAGCCGTGCGCTTGGAGCATCCGAGGGACCGCCGGACGAGAAGCTTGGAGTGAAGCCGGAGGAAGTAGACTTCGAGGCAAGAGACGCGAAGGAGCATTGCAGAGTCGTGCGCCTGATGCTGCTGAGGGACGTGGCCGAGAACGAAGAGAACTTCTAAGGCAAGGGACTCCGAGAGATGAGAGTGAGCGAATGTAACCCGGGAAGGGGTAGCTCTTAGGTGAAACTTGGCCATTTGGCCAAGTGTCGGATGGGTTTTCCCGACACCAGTCGACTGCCAGGGAATGGCAGTCGACTGATCTGAGTCGATGGGTCGATCGACTGGTATAATACCAGTTTAATATTTGGCGATCGCCATGGATTAGCGATCGATGATGTCGACACCGATCGCTGGAATGGCATCGACTATCATGGCACCGCACGGGCATAGAATGGAGTCGACTCAGTTGAGCACTCGACTGATCGAGCATCAGTCGACTGATGGTAGGATCAGTCGACTGATGCCAGTACCGTTGGATGGTATCCAACGTGGAAAGCGGCCGTTATTGGGCAATGACTACAAAACCAGTCGACTGATCGAGGGCATCAGTCGACTGATCCTGTGTCAACGGAAAGAAACCCTCTTCCTCTATAAAAAGGAAGGGGATGGGGCTTTGGGAGGTTAATGCTTTAACGCCCAACTACTCCCAAAGTGCCCTAAACGATTTCCCACTCTTCTACTTGCTCTAATCTTCATTCCATTGTAGGAGAGTGATCTTTGTGTAAAAGAGATTACCTCCACCTAGCTTTGTGCAAAGGAGAGATCTAGTGGATAGATTGCGGAGTGATTCACCGTGGACGAATCGGACCGTGGATTAGCGGCGTAGCCGTGAACCACGTTACATCTCGTGTTTGTATTGCTTGTCTATCTTTTGTGTTGTTTTTATTTGTATTTGTATATTCCGCTTGTGCTAACATTTTGTAGACGAGTAAAATACGACATCAAACGAAAGAGGGATATTCACCCCCCTCTAGTCGGCCAATCGATTCCCTACACAGTCGAGGTGCCGCCTCGACGGGTTTCCGACTTTTCTGAAATCAAATTTTCAGACCAACTTCAGAAATGCATAAATAATTCTAAAAAATTAAAAAAATTGTGAAATTTTAACCACACATTACTTATGCCAAACACTATAGGTGAAAAATAATTTTCTATGAAAATAATTTTTAAATTCAAAGAATGATACAAAGTTCGAAAGCATTGAAACTTTCAATGTTTTAGACCAACTTTGTTTCAATCTTCTCAATGATGATTGCTATCAAAAGATAGACTTCACCAAGATTTTTAAAAATAATTTTAAAATGTTTTCAAAATATTTTAAAACATGTCAATTTGATATGAGATGTGAGTTTTGGTTATACCTATACTAAGGTCTCTTGTATTTTCTAGGCAACACTATTTGATTCCCTTATAAATGAAATTTCAAATCGTGTCATTATCCTTAACTCAACTTTATTAATACATGAATGATGATTATGACATAAATGATAGCATAATTAAACAAGTGTCAGTAATCATGATGTAATGGCATATAAATGAAATTTAAACATACATGACATTAAACTAAACCTAAGAATAATCATGACATTTATGATTAAAAATAAATATGATGTCATGACATGGTAAATGCCAAATAAATCATGACAAATAAAATATAAAGGTATGAGAATACCTAAGTTTTAGTATTAATTGTCATTTGTAGAATTAAATCCAATTTTGCCATGATACTACTTATCTCCCAAGTGTGCCAAAAACCAAAAATAGCACACCGTGACTCTAAGACCTAAGTTGTGCCAATTTGATTAATTGTTCATAGTTCTCAAAATATATTGGCACATCCTAAAATCCTTTAGGATTATGATCAACCATATTTCCAAAGTACCCATAACCTTGAAAATGATCTAAAGTGTCAACTTTGCTATGGTTAGGTTAACTACCTCACCAATCCAAGTTGACACAACCTAACCCATCTAGCGTGAAGGGATCACGCTCCAAGGAACCCAATACCTATTGGAGCTCCTAGGGTTAACTAGGTACTCACTAGGGATATCTTCCCTTCGTACCTTCCTAATGACCCTCCTAGGCTTGGAAGCCTTGGTCATTTTAGTCTTGTCAAGGTTAACCCTAGGGATTGCTTCCCTTGTAACTTTGTTAGTGGCTTTCCTAGATTTCATAGAAACCTTAGCCACTAGACACACATCATGGTCAACTCTAGGGATGACCTCCCTTGTGACCTTGACACTCCTAGACCTAGAACTCGTTCCATAATTATATGGAACATTATGATAAGTAGACTTAACTACCTTGGACCTAGGCTTGTGACCCAAGCCTTGCTTGTCCTTAACTAAATCTTTCCTACCAACATTTAAGTTTCGTCCATTTGACCCTAAAATCATATTTTTCATCTTCCTTAGGGTCTTCTCCATTTTCTCAAGCTTTGATCTCAAAGCTTGATTTTCCTTTTCTAATACCTCAATTTTTTGTTTTTCATTGACTAAGGTATTCTTCTTCCTAGGCATACGTCTAGTCCATTTAGGGTTGATGCCTAAATTATTGTTTTCTACCTTTCTACCCTTAGATAAGGTTGATCTATAATTGTCCTTAGGTAAATTAACATGCTTAGCACCTGAGCAATAAAATCTATTTCTAGCATGCTTTTCATGAAAAGTAGCAAGTGCATTAAAATTATGATCATGCTTTCTAACATTAGATAAAGAAAGAGCTTTATTTAAATTTACCTTAGGGTTTGCCTTAGCTTCACTTATATTTGAATTCTCTCCTTTTCCCTTCTGAGGGTGCCTCCCCTAGGACATTGGCTTCGGTAGTGTCCCCTTTTGTTGCACTTAAAGCATACAATATGCTCCTTGCTCTTGTGAATTGGGACTCCGACTTCCTTTGACTTTTCTTTGGCCCTTGGTGTCGGTTGAGCATTCTTGATTCTTTTTGTGCATTTACTCTTATAGTGTCTTACTTCCCTACACTCAAAGCATGTTATATGACTTTTATCTTTAACAATTGCATTTAAATTACCTTCTTGAATGATTAGAGAATTTTGAACTTTTTCTTCATTTCTCTCAGAGGTAGAGGGCTCCTCCTCTTGTTCTTATTCCAAGGTTGAAGATCTAAGCTCCCCCTCAATTCTTAAAGTGGAGGCTTCGACTATTTCTTCCACCTCTTCGTCGAAATTTGAACATCTATCAACCTCCGAGTCTACATAAGCTTGGGACAAAGATGGAATTTCTTCTTCTTGAGGATCCTCCATTTTTGTGGAAGAGGAATCTTCATGAAGCTTGGTTACCTTGCTCTATAATTCCATAGCATCCCTAAACTCACCTAATCTAGACACAACCTCATTAGGTAACAAATTTAATAACAATTGCGTTACCTTATCATTTCTTTTGAATTGTTCTAGTTGCTCCTTTGTCCATTTCTTTTTCTTGAGTATTCTTCCCTTCTTGTCCATAGGAACTTTAACTCCTTGCATCAAAATAAACCAATTTTCTATTTCACACATTAGAAAATGTTCCATCCTTACCTTCCATTGATCGAATTCTTTAGCTCCATAGAGTTCATATAGAAGAGGTACATTGATGTCTCATCCCAAATCAAAATTTGGCTCCTTCATCTTCCTTCTTCCCTCTAGCGTGCTCTATTGGTTGTTAAGCCTTGAAGAGTGACCTGGCTCTGATACCACTTGTAGGACCGTTAGCGTCGCTAGAGGGGGGGGGTGAATAGCAATTCGCTGATTTCATTGATGGAATTCGTCGTGCTTGTCTACAATTGTTAGTACACGGCGGAAATACAAATACAAGTACAAAAACATAGCACAAGCACAACACACGAATTTTACATGGTTCGGAACCCAAATTCCTACTCCATAGGCGAGCTCTAGTGAGCTCTAGTGATGCACACTACCACTATCAAACTTCTCCTTCTCGGTGATACACCGGAGGTGGAGGAATCTCTTACAAGTCTCTTACAACAGTAAAAGCAAGATATAATAAGCAACTACAATAATAACAAAAGCAAATGGAAGAACAAATGAATACACTTTACAGATTAGGGCTTTTAAATCTTTGCTTGTTGGTTGCTTTGAGATGACTTTGAAGGCCTTAAAATGTAGCAGCACCTCACCTCAAATCGCCCCTCCAAAACCTTTCTTGAAGACACCCTCAAAATTCCTCTTATAGAGCTCCATCAAAGCTTCTCGATATGCAACGGTCACTTCGCCAGTCGAGGCACCACCTCAACTAGAACTCCAATCGAGGCGCCAGTCGAGTCGCCTTGCTTCTGAGCAATTGTCTTCATACCTGTGATGGGACCAATCGAGGCACCAGTTGAGTGAGACAGTCGAGGCGCCGCATCGACTGTCCACTAGTCGAGGCACTAGTCAAGTGTGCCTCACTTCTGTGCCTCCATCCAGAATGACCAGTCGAGGCGCTGCCTCGACTTGCCTCTAGTCGAGGCGTTGGTCGAGTGCTTCCATAACACTCTCTTGACTTCCCAAGTCTCACTACTCGACTCCACCTTACCAGTCGAGGTGTTGCCTCGACTATAGACTAGTCGAGGCACTGGTCAAGGTCACCTTGCTTCTGTTTGCCTACAAACGAAGCCCAGTCGACTGAACCGAACTGACAGTCGATTGTTATACCTCTACACTGAGGTTTAACACTCCAAGTATGATCCCCTCATACTTGATACTCACCCTAAGCCTAGACCTAAGCCTTCAATCCACTTCTATTAGCCTCATGCCTCTCGGATCCCTCAAGTTTGCGACTCTTCATCCTTGCACTAGCCTTCAAGTGTTTCCATCGGCCATTGTCATGATCTAGGGTCTACCTTTGCCAAGAGGCCTTGACTTCGAGACTTCCCTTTTGTCAAGCTCGATCTTCTTGATCAGCCGGGTCTTCCCCTGCAAGACTCCTCGTCCAAAACTTTACTGCCAAAAGGTCACGCTTCCGGAACTTCACTACCAAGACTCTTCGTCCAGGACTTCACTGCCAAGAGGCCACGCCTCCAGGACTTCACTGCCAAGACTCCCGGTCTGGGACTTCATTTACTAAGGATGGTCTTCCAGACCTACCGGAACTTCCCTTGCCAACTCCCCGTTGGTCTTTCCAACACTAAGTGTCCGGTCTCCCTTGACCGACTTGGATTAATTTTCTCTTGCCACGTATTCATACTTGGACTTTTCCCTGCCAAGTCACCAAACTTGGACTTCTCCAATAATCTTCCTCATATGACCTTGGATGTCTCATACCATCCCACTGGTCATATGGTCAAATTATATTGTCAACTATTATCGAACATCAAAACCCTACTCGAGTCCCACTCGAGTCTAGTCAATCGTGACCTGGATCGATTGCACCAACAAGACCAACTCAACCAAGAGGGAAATCAAAGTCGATGCAAAAGCAACCCAAATGTTGCAATATGGCTTGTCCAAGGAGGAGCTCAACCGAATTGGACCATTCATTAGCGCCAAAGACCTCTGGACTAAGTTAATCAAGTTACACGAAGGGACATCCGATGCTAAGGTATGCAAAAGAGACTTACTATTGAATAAATTATATAATCTAAAGATGCATGATCACAAGACCACTTCATAACTCCATGCATGGATCCAAGACATCTTGAACAATCTACATGCCATCGGACAAAAGGTATACAATCGAGACATAATAAGGTACACACTCAATGCATTTTCTAGGACCACCTTGTGGGCATCTATGGTTGATGCCTATAAGGTATCTAAAGATTTATCTAAGATTATGTTAGACGAATTCTTTTCGGAATTTGCATGAACAAACTAACACGGTCTCGGTCGAGAAAGGTGTAGCATTGTTTGCAGGACAAAGATAAAAAGCAAAGAGCAAGATACCTCCCGAAGAAGAAGAATCCAAATCAGAAGAAGAATCCAAATCGGAAGGTGAATCCGAATCGGAATCTGAAGAGGAGATGGAGGCTAAACTAGTCAATCTAGTTCAGAGAATCATCAAAAAGAAAAGGGAGCAATTGAAGAGCAAGAAACCCCCACAAACATATACATGCTATGGGTGCAACAAGAAGGGGCATTACAAGTCAGACTTCCCAAAAATGAACCCAAAATACAAGCAACCAAAGAAAGCATTTCAAGCAACATGGGAGGAACAAAAAGATCAAGACAATGACTTAGCATTCAAGGCAAAGTCGGTAGAGTTCGAGTCCGAGTCTGAAGCCGACTACAAATCCAACTCCGACTTCGACTCCGAGGATAAATTCGAGTCAAGACTCAAAGTCGGATCAAAAGAAAAGATTAAGGTAAGTCATTCATTAATTTCAAACTTATATATGCAATTAAGTTGCTAAATAGGAAATTGACTAAGTCCGAGTCTAGAGTTGAGTCATTACTTGAAGAGGTTGAAACCCTCAGGCAAGAGGCTACTCTAACCTCTTCAACTAGTCAAGTTCAAGAGGGAAACTCAACTCAAGTTGAAAAACTTGAGGAGGAGAATTCTCTCTTGAAAGGACAAGTTCAAGAGGTCGAGGCTAGGTTGGAAAGGTTCATGTTGGGATCCAAGAATCTTAACCGACTACTTGGAACTCAAAGAGTTGTGTACAACAAAGATGGACTTAGATTTAGGTCAATGATGCACGTGAATGTGACCTCAAATCTCGTGACGGATACCGTCGAGGACTCAATGCACGCACTCACGCTCAATGCCCGCAAGTGTATGGATATCGTCAAGTAATAAAAGATTATTGATCCCACAGGGACTGGGATTCGAGTATCGATTTGTTCAGTGGTGTTATTGTTCGGAAGTTAAATCTAAAGGGTTGCGATTGTGAGGTTTATCGGTGGACTAAACTCTAGTATCACACGGAGGAATAAAGGAGCTTTCGGCGAGATCTTTAAAGGGGATTCTAGGACTTCGATTTCGCTTGTGTGTCGCAAAACATGCTATCAACTGGGCGTTGTCTAAACGTCTAACTATGGTCTTGTGGAAGGGACATCATACACTCTTCCGATGAGCCACCGCATCTATCAGAAGCTATCTCTGCCTTACAAGGATGGGATAGGCAGTACGAGGATGCCAAATCAATCCCTGTGACAAACCGTTTCTAGTTCTATCGCATCCTTCTACCCACGGTTATAGGAGATCAGGTTTACCCCTAGGTTCCTTGTATAAATCCCCTAAATCTTAAATACGAGGGTTGTCACCCCTCGTATCGCCTAAGCACAGTAGATAGAAAACCAAATACACATAGATATTTGTATAAACAAATCCCAATTGCAAATTCAAACTCAAAAATAGAATTCAATTTGTAGTAACATGTCATACGCACACAAGCTACTTCCTAATCCTAGAATCTAAGGAACTACTCCATAGATAGGAGAGGAGAATCACAAGGCATATTCATGTTCGAATTAATCATAAATAAAATGCAAGAACAAGAAATTACAATGCCTATGTGGCCTTCTTTCTGGCGTTAACGTGCAGAACTTGGATCTCCGCTGGCGTTCTTCCTCCCCGTTGTGAGTTCCCGAAGCTTTTTAGGGCTTCGGTGTGCTTTCCTAGCCGTTGTGCCTCCCCCTTAGGGTTTGGGTGGAGCTCTCCTTATATAGACATCACATCGGATCACTGCAAAATCCAGAAAAAACCCTAGTTGTATCAATCTGCTGGGTCGCCACACGACCGTGTGTTCCCACACAGCCAGGGTGTGTGTGGCCCTGGGGTGGCTGATCTCACCCATTGGACATGGGCATGTGTAGTCACACGCCTTGGTCGTGTCCCCTTCTGCGTCTAGTTGTAAAATGTCCTTCTTTTCCTCTAAAAGTGCGCCTTTTCCCCCGAAATGCTATCCTGCATGCAAAAGTTCAAAGAGCAGATCTCCGAACCAGAAAATAGGAAATGCATGCAAAACAAAGCAACATATGCATGAAACTAACATGAAATGTAATGAGATGTGAGCGAAAACTACTCCTAAAATCCTATATGTTTTGCTCACATCACTTCCCCCAAACTTAAATCTTTGTTTGTCCTCAAGCAAACCTCAATGCCATGAAATTTTAAAAGGATATTGTTCCATACTAGCATGTTAACTAAATTTATCAAGTGGTATTTGCAATCAAAGCAAAATAAATATATTCTAGAAATTCACTAAATTAACTCCTCGTACTCGTGCCAAGTGAATCATTCTTAGGGGATGCTCGTTCCGTGGTGAGTTAAGTCATCATCCTATAGTTTTCCTAAGGTCTCCGGCTCTTAGGCACTTACTTGCCCAAAGCGAGGGTCGTTCCCTAGATCTAGCATAAAGTCTCGAAGGCGTGCTCGATATTGAGAGAAATTGGTAGGTGTTTCCCTAGTAACCTAACTCGGTCTCAAAGGAGCACCTAGTCATTTCCACCCACGACAACTATTTTTTTATCCCTCATAATCTCTCCTTTTTTTTATTTTCTTTTTCTCTCTCTCTTATTTCTCTTTTCTTTTCCTTTCCCTCTTTTATTTTTTAGCTCACCGGGATTTTGATTTTTCCGAATGGGCTTACACAATCCGAGCATCTCTAGTAACTAAAATGCTAATCTTAGGGTCACCTGTGGATTCCAAAGTACTAGACTACTGAGATGAATCATAACTAGGTATGTACTAGACTCTCCCTTTCAAAATATTCGACATGTGTAGGTGTAAAAATAGAAGCTAACCAATGTAAGTCTAGAATATCCATTCAAAGCCAACAAAATGAAATACCACGAGGTAAATGAAGTTATACTACTCATGAAAACAACTCATGAAGAAAACTCTAAAAATACTACTGAGGCAGCTTACATATAGCAAAAACTGTAGGATCGAGTGAACCGAGAGAGGGGGGTGAATCTCGGTATTTAATAATTTTAAACTAATAAACGTACATAGCGGAATATAAAGACAATTAACATCACAATCAATTTTACTTGGTTCACAACCCGGACTGGGTTGCTACTCCAAGGCCCATAGCTCTACCATGAGCTACCTCGATGGGCAATTCACTAAATACCCTCCGACTCGAGTGCTCTCGACTTCGGAGGGTTTCGCTTTTACAAATGATAGAGTTAGGTGACAAACCACCTACTCGGAGAATTAAGTATACAAGCGAAACAATAAAGTAAAGAGATTACAAGACTTTATACCGACACTTAATAATCGTAGAGGTAGTCACAGAGTGTCGGAGGAACGTCTTGTCGTGGAGTCAAAGTGTAGTGGACGAGCAAGTATTTTGGTAGCACTTCGACGTTGATTGAATTTCGATAAATGGATCTGATCGAGCACAACTTTTATAAACTCTTTCCAGTCAACTGGAATGCCTTCCAGTCGACTCCACATCAGCCTGTCGATATGGAAGTCATGGTCTTCCAGTCGACTAACTCCCCTTCAGTCGACTCCACATCACTCAGCTCTGCATCGGGAAATTCCTCTCATCAGTCGACTCAACATCTTCAGTCGACTCAAGCTCTTTCCATCTGTTTCGCATGATCTCCGATCGATCACAAGCCGATCCTGCCAAATAGGTATCCAATTGACTGATACATCTTCAGTCGACTTGAATCCATTTAGTCGACTGGTTCCTGCAAAATAGGATTAGCACAAAATAGATAATGTGAATTATGATACCAGTAGTAATACTGCTCGAACTCGACTACTAAGTCCCACATGGACTTTTCGTCGGATCGACGCCTAGCTTTGTCCCCCTACCGAGGACTCGGCCTCACCTCTTCACTCGAGGCTTACCTACCGACTATCTGTCGAACTTACCATTCTTGACATCCAATCTGACCCACCAGGGTTTCCACCAGCTATCCAGTCTGTTTGACCCAGCTGGACTTTTTGCCGATTGTCCGGTCTCCTGACCCAACCGGTCTTCATGCCAAATGTCCGATCCACACGACCCATTTGGACTTCATGCCTGGTGTCCGGTCCTCCTGATCTGTCAAGATTCATGCCTAGTATCTGGTCAACTCGACCTACTAGGACTTCTTGTTAAGCTTGCACACTTAACACTTATATTAGACTACAAGTGAATCTTAACTTTTAACTGTGGGTCATACATCAAAACTAAGGAGTGATGCTCACTGCATCAATAATCTCTCCCTTTTTGATGTATGACAACACATCAGTTAAAGTTAGAAGAATCAAATACCAATCTTCATATTTCGACATGTATAAGAAACAAATTTTATAACTTTTGTCATGCATAAATTTAACCATCTATGAAATGCATTTATCCTTATTAAATTTTTGCATCCTTTAAATCTATAATTTTATATCTCTTCTCTATTATGTCTCTTCTCTCCCCCTTTGGCATACATCAAAATAAGGGTTAAGTTAAAGATACAAACATAATGTATTGTAGAGTTATTATGATATTTTATCAAGAACCATTATCAAAATTCCCCTTGAACAATTCAACATTTTCAAAATTTTCAATTTTTCTAAATTTTCAAGTTTTTCAAAATTTTCAAAGACTCCCCCTAAATTATTCAAAATTTTCAAAAACTCCCCCTGAATTATTCAAAAGTTTAAAATTTTCAAATTCCAAAAATTTTAAAGACTTTCAAAATTTACTAACTCTTTAAAGTTTTTCAAAACTCCCCCTTGAATAAAGCATTATAATGTTTAATTATTTTCTTCCCATACATCAAAACCTAAGTAGTAATTTTAAAAATCTTTAAGCTTTTTAAGACTTAATCTTTTCAAAGTAAGTTTTTCTCCCCCTTAATTTAAGTTTTAAATTTTCAATACTCCCCCTAGAATTATGTTTTTATTTTAAGTTTTTTTTTAAAAAAAATAAGATATTTGAAAGTATCTTAACTCCCCCTTAAAGCTAGAGTGTTTGAAACACATTTAAGACTCTCCCTTAATTGAATCTTTTCAATATTTAATAAACTTGAAACTATTTTCTCCCCTTGACTAAATTTTGAATGAAGCGAATTATCTTGAATTGATTTGGGATTAATTGTGTTAATTAATTTTTTTTTATTTGAGTTGATTAGCTGAGTTGAATCGATTAAGTTCACTAGGTTGTTTAAGTTGAAATAGTTAAGTTGAATTGATCAGATGGTTTGGATTGATAATATGGTTAATTTAAGTTGATTAGAATTGATTTAACTTAATTGATTATGTTTAGTTGTTTAGTTAAATTTAATTAAGTTGTGATTAAGTTTGTGAAGTTAAAGTAAATTTGTTTAGTTAAGTTTAGTTAGATTAAGTTAAGTTTTAGTTAGATAAGTACATTTGTTAAGTTAAGTTTAGTTAGATTAAGTTAAGTTTTAGTTATGTTAAGTTGAGTTGAGTTAAGTTAAGTTTAAATTTAGTTAAGTTGTTAAGTTGGGTGAATTGAATTAAACTAATTAGGCTTAATTAAATTCTAAATCATCTCACCCAAGCTAGGTTTTCAATACACTTATTCCTATGAGTTTTGTGAGATGATGATTTCTTTTATCTTAATTAAATTTAATGACCAATTTCAAAGTGTTTAAACTTGTGTTAGATTCAAGCTTGGTTTGAGCTAGTCAAGTAGGTTTTTTTTTCAGTATTGACTTCCAGATCGTGGCGAGGCACATGGCCTTCTTGGTTTTCGGAGCAACGACTACTTCCTAGACAAAGTCAATAAAGGAATCAAGTACTTGGTTCACTTTTAGACTAAGCCTTGGTCTAACTAGTTAAAGACTTAGTGAGTTAGCTTCGGTCAGTTCCACTTGACTTAGTGCACCAGGTCATGGCAAGGCACATGGCCTTCTTGGTTATCGGAGCAACTGTCACGCCCCGGGAGTATGCCGTACCGAAAAGCAAACGAACGGCATCTCCCCTGTACGTGGCAACATATCCTGTTAATACAAGGCCCGTAGGTCCACAACTACAACATAATAAACAAACATGATTATACTAAACACAACAGAAACATACTGACAAATAAACAAGATACAAAGACCCAACTGTGCACTCTGGAGTGACTTGACACGACCAGAATCATAATAGAAACCACATCAAAGGTCAAATACATACAACACATCCGTATATCACAAATACGAAAACGATATAGGATAAAACCCAAAAACATCAATCCACAAGAATACAACATCGATATGGAAATACTATCCAACCATTTGGTGTGAGATGGGATCAGCTAGCAGAGCTCCGAACATCCAAGGAATCTTCTACCTGTTACTTAGGCGACAGGAAACCCAGGGTCCGGGGTGGTGAGTATAAACTCAGGGATAATATATAGAATGTGCTTGAACAACATATAGGGATATAGATATCTACAAGTATACATGTGAAGATCTACAGGTATACAGCATGAGTCCAATAGACATACAGTCCTATCCAAATCTAATAACAAGTAACCACAGTATAGTCATACTCAATGCATATGATAAACTGATCAACTGAATATGAAATAATGTACCAACGTACATGACGATCTGCAACACCATAAGCTATATCATCCTAAATAGGTATACAATAACATAACTCATATAACATACAAGATCAATCCCATATCCGACCAACACTCAGACATATGAACAGTATATAATCACATGTAATAACAACCCGGTCCATACTACACTATGACATGACGCTAATCAAATGCATACAATGTTGGTGCAGTAGGCACCTAAGTCGAACCTGAGTTTTGATTATAGCAAACGATACAAAGTTAAGCTCATGTAATTATCTCACGAGCTGAATCGAGTGTGCAGTAAATTGCTATAGCTGGAGCTGAAGGCTAGCGACACCCGGAGGAAGCCGCGGTGGTCGGGCAACACTCGAGTGACTTCGTAGGGAGCCGAAGGAATCGAGTGAAAGGTCGGAAGCAAAAGCAACATGTAAGTATCGAGGTAAGCTCGTGTGTGCGAGCGTAAGTGAGGTCGTATCCTCGTTACGGGGATGATCTTAAGCGTAGATCCGACCAAAGACATCCTATAGATGGTCTAGGTCGAGATCGGACGGTCAACGACCGTCGAAATTATGTTTTTGGAAGCATCACGACCGATCCGAGGTCAAAGACTGATCGATGATGCCATCACGATGATGATAACCATCACCGATCGATGGTCAAAGGATCACCTCGAGGAGTCAAGGTTTATCACCAAATTTCAAGGAGTGGTGCTCAATTGTGATTGGCTAGGGTTCCTCTCGAAAAGGGGCTCAAAGGCTATAAAAGGAGGGCCAAACCTAGGGTTTCATCAACCATTCTAAGTGCTCAAAAAGCCTCCAAGCAACTCTCCGACAACTCTCGACGAAGTGCTGCCAACAACCCTAGTTTAAGTCCTATCTTCGAGTTGTTGGTATAATCTTGTCTTGTCATTTCTTTTAATCTTGCAATTAGTTTGTTAATCGAGGCTTTCTATCGTTGCATTTTCATTTTAATAGAAGAGAGGGTTTGTCTCTCTATCTTGTGCTTCGAAAGTTTTTTTTGTAATCGTAAACTCCTACCTCCAACGAGGAGGAGTGTTTTAGTGAATTGCCCTCCGTACACGGTCTAGGACCGTTAGGGCCTTGGAGTAGTAGCCGAAGGCTACGAACCAAGTAAAAAACTATTTGTCTCTTTTAGTTTTTATTTACATTTCCGCTGCGTATATTTGTCTTGAAACGAATTCGAAAGAAAAAGTTTTTTTTTGCTATTCACCCCCCTCTAGCGAACCGCATTGATCCAACAATTGGTATCAGAGTCGGGGGTTGCTAAGATTTGGTGAAATCACCAATCTAGCCATTTTTACAGATTTATTTTTATTTTAATTATGTTTTTTTTATTATTTATTTCGCTTTGTTAAGTTTTTCTCCCGCACTACTAATCCAAGACGCGAGTCTTGGTACTTGTTTTTGTGTTTTTGACATTGCTAGTTTCTTCGTCTTCGTCTCTTTGTGTCTTTCGTGTTAATGGCCCATCTCGAGGGTTTTAGCACCGTCCGACCACCGTTTTACAACGGTGACAATTTTCGTTACTGGAAAGGTCGGATGGAGTGCTTCCTAAAAACCCAAATAGAGATGTGGATTGTGATCCAAACCGGGTTCACCCTTCCTACTAATGAAGAAGGTGAATCCTTGGATTACAATCAGTGGTCCATTGCCAATAAATGACAAGTCGAGGCAGATGCAAAGGCGACTCAAATCCTTCAGTGCGGGCTATCCAAGGAGGAGCTGAACCGAGTCGGACCCTTCATCAGCGCAAGAGATCTCTGGACGAGGCTGATCGAGTTACACGAATGATCGGATCAAGCTAAGGTTTGCAAACGCAATTTTTTGTTCAATAAATTGTACACACTAAAAATGCAGGAACACGAGACGGCAACACAATTGCACGCCCGCGTCCAGGACATCGTCAACAACCTACACGCAATCGGGCAAAAGGTCGAAAACCGCGACCTTATAAGGTATGTTCTAAACTCGTTTCCGAGGACTACCTTGTGGGCATCCATGGTCGACGCCTACAAGGTCTCCAAGGACCTTTCTAAAGTTAGAATAGACGAATTATTCTCAGATTTCGAATTACATGAGCAGTCCAACTCGGAACCCGAGAGGGGTATAGCCTTGTTTGCAGGTTCAAAGAAGAAGAAAATCGCAAGCAAGCCACAACCAACCGAGGAGGAAGACGAGTCCGAAGAAGAAGTTGACCCGGAGTTGACTGCCGAACTAATGAACCTAGCTCGAAGGATAGCCAAGGGACGAAAGTGAACCACGACTCGACCCAACCAAGGTAAGCCTAAAAGTTCTAATATTAGGTGTTATGAGTGTAACAGGTTTGGACATATCAAGTCCGAGTGCCCCAAGCTCAACCACCAAGCACCTAAGCACAAGAAGGCCCTCAACGCGACATGGGAAGAAGCGTCATCCGAAGAAGACGAAGACCACGTCTTCATGGCGAAATCGATTGAGTCAGACACGGAGACCGAACCTGAACTTGAGTCAGAACCTGAGGATGACTCGGACTACGAAGCTACCTTCAAGTCAAGCCACGGATACGCATCCGGTTCAAAAGATACCCTTAAAGTGAGTCGAACTTTATTTAATACTTTACATAATACGGTTAGGTTTTTGTCTAGGAAATTAGTTAAGTCCGAGTCCAAGGTTGAGACCCTGGTTGAGGAGGTCAAACTCCTCAAACACAAGGTCTCCCTAACCTCTTCGACTAGTCAAGTTCGAGAAGAGGACCCAACTCGAGCTGAAAAGCTCGAAGTTGAGAACTCTCTCTTGAAAAGTCAAGTTGAAGATCTTAGGAACACGTTGGAAAGGTTTACTTCGGGATCCAAAGGACTTGACCTCCTACTTGGATCTCAAAGGGCCGTGTACAACAAGGCTGGACTAGGGTTTAACTCAAACACGACTAATAGGTCGTATATGTCGATTGTAAG
Source organism: Wurfbainia villosa (assembly GCA_025175895.1). NCBI lineage: Eukaryota > Viridiplantae > Streptophyta > Magnoliopsida > Zingiberales > Zingiberaceae > Wurfbainia > Wurfbainia villosa. The sequence continues at coordinate 16,489,439 of CM046004.1, read as the reverse complement.
TCGACATAGGAAACATGTCCAAGCATGGGTCCCTAAGAACTTTTTGATTTCAACTCTAGGATTCAACCCGTACTGGGTTCCCAAGGACCAAATCCACTATGTGGATAGACCGAACCGATTCAACGGTCTAGGGGGAGCCAGTACAAAACATGTTTGTGCTTTAACTTAGAAATTGCATGCTTAGAATTTTTTTTGTTTTGTTTTTTTTTAACTTGTGAACTCACTTAGAACACATACATAACCAACTAAAATCCTTCGAAAAGATTGAGCCTCGGGGAGCCTCTTTTCAAAAATAACCAGTTAGACCAGGAAATAGTCTTAGGTGAGTCAAGTCATCATTTTCTTGAAAATGGCTTTGTCTAAGGAAGTGGTCGATGATCCGATAAAAGAAGGCCCCTATGCCTCGCCATGACCTGGAAGCCATGATCTTGAAAAGGTAAACTTGACAAGCCTAGGGTCAAATCAAAATCTAACATAAAATTACTTGAACCTAAATGCACTTAATCAACTTAATTGGAAGTCATCTCACAAAAAACACATAAGTATAACATGCTTGATCATATAGACACAGGTGAGATGACCTAGGTTTAAAAACTTACAACCAATTTTTTAAAAAATATATATATAAAAAATCTAACATCCAATCCAACCACCTTGTGTGTAGGATCAATGGATGTTGGACAGCGGTTGCTCCCGACACATGACCGGGAATCAACTCAAATTCACGAAGCTTCGATTCAAACGACAAGGATCGGTAGCCTTTGGGAATAACGGCAAGCTCAAAATCATCGGATCAGGTGATATCGAGCTTAACTCGAATTTTGTTATTAAAAATGTATTACTTGTAGAGAATTTTGAATATAACCTGCTTAGCGTAAGCCAATTATGTGACAATAACTATAAGGTCATATTTTTAGAAAATGAATGTGTAATTAAAACAAATAAAACAGCTAAAACAATACTCAAAGGAACTAGGACAAATAACATTTATACAATTAACTTAATCAAATCCTCAGCCAAATGTCTTATGACACAGGAAGAGGAATCATGGTTGTGGCACCGACGACTCGGTCACTCGAACCCAAGACTCGTCCACAAGATGAGTTAGAGTGGCTTAGTCAGAGGCTTACCCAACCTCAACAATTTGGTTAATAAAATTTGTAATGCTTGTCAACAAGGAAAACAACCTAGGACACAACACAAGTTAACTAACCAAGAACGAACCTCAAGTGTACTTGAGCTCCTGCATATGGATCTATTCGATTCACATGGAGCCAAGTCACTCAATAGAAGTCAATATTGCTTAGTCATAATTGACGACTACTCCAGGTTTACCTGGGTTAGGTTCATCAAACATAAAAATGATACCCTAGATCAATTAATCAATCTATTCAAATTAATCGAGAATCAAAAAAATCTTAAGGTTAAAAGACTTAGAAGCGATCATGGTGGTGAATTCGAAAATCAAAGGTTCACCGACTTCTGTAACCTAAACGGATACCACCATGAATTCTCTTGCCCTAGGACCCCTCAACAAAATGGCCTAGTGGAGCGGAAAAACCGAACTCTACAAGAAGCCGCTAGGACCATGTTGAACGAATACGACCTACCTGATAGGTTTTGGGCAGAAGCCGTTAGCACGGCTTGCTATGTCCAGAATAGGATCCTTATGGTAAAGAGGCACCTTAAGACCTCCTACGAGATTTATCACAATAAAGTACCCAACATCAAGTACTTTAGGGTATTTGGATGTAAAGTACATATCTTAAACACTAAGAACCACCTAGGGAAATTCAAATCCAAAACCTCCACCGGAATCTTCTTAGGATACTCAACCACAAGTAGGGCCTATAGGGTATATAACCACGATACCCTTAAAGTCGAAGAGACTATTAATGTAGTGTTCGATGAAGTACCCGAACCTACAAAACCCTTAATGACCCCAAGTGTTGAGCCCACTGATACCAAACTCGTCTCTGACCCTGAGATCAAGTCTAATCCACATCAACCAACTTCTCTTGTCGACCAAGTGACAAGTGATCCGAGTTAAACTAGTGTTCAACCAAGTCACCCCATTGATCAAGCATTAGGTGACACAAACCCAACCCAATCTAGGATTCAGACTAACCACCCTATCGATCAAGTGATAGGAGATCCTAATCTAGGAGTTCGAAGTAGAGCATCCTATAGGAACCTTAGTCAAATTTCCTTAATTTCAAAGATAGAACCCAAATCAATTGAACAAGCTCTTCTTGATCCCGATTGGATTATTGCAATGCAAGAAGAGCTAGCTCAATTTACTAGGAATGAAGTGTGGGAATTAGTACCACCACCTAAAGACAAAATGATAATTGGAACAAGGTGGGTGTTTCGAAATAAGATTGATGATAAAGGTGAAGTAGTTAGAAACAAGGCTAGGTTAGTCGCCAAAGGGTTTAGTCAAGTCGAAGGCTTAGATTACGACGAAACCTATACCCCAGTAGCTAGACTCGAATCCATTCGAATGTTGCTAGCTTATGCCGCACATCGAGGATTTAAGCTGTTTCAAATGGATGTTAAGTCGGCATTCCTAAATGGATACATTAAAGAAGAAGTTTATGTTAGCCAACCCCCCGGATTCGAAAATCTAGATAAACCCGACCATGTTCTAAAACTTAAGAAAGTTCTCTATGGACTTAAACAAGCTCCTCGAGCTTGGTACGAGAGACTTTCAATCCATCTTAAGTCAAAAGGGTTTAACCAAGGCTTAGTTGATCCAACTCTCTTTGTAAAAACCTTAGGTAAAGAAATATTCATAGCTCAAATTTACGTAGACGATATAATTTTTGGAACCTCTAACTCATCCTTACTAAACGAGTTCGTTTCACTCATGGAAAGTGAGTTCGAAATGAACTTGGTAGGTGAGTTAAGTTTCTTTTTAGGTCTACAAATTAAACAAACTAAGGATGGTATATACCTATATCAACAAAAATACACTAAGGAGTTAATTAAAAGATTTGAAATGCAAGACGCTAAGGTAATAAACACCCCAATGGCGATTAATGTTAACATAGGAGAAGACCTAGAAAGTAAGTCCATTGACTTAAAGTACTATAGGAGCGCGATAGGAAGTCTCCTATACTTAACTGCGAGTCGACCCGACATCCTATTCGCAGTAAGTATGTGCGCCAGGTTTCAAACCTGTGCTAAGGAGTCTCACCTAACCCTAGTTAAGCATATCCTTAGATATCTAAAAGGTACACTTAATGTCGATATTTGGTATCCTAGATCTACCGAGTTCGAACTAACCGGCTACTCCGATTCGGACTATGCCGGTAGTAAGCTCGATAGAAAGAGCACGAGTGGTTGTTGTCAACTTCTCGGCTCGAGTCTAGTGAGTTGGTGCAGTAGGAAGCAACACTGTGTTGCTTTATCTACCACCGAAGCCGAATACATCGCGATGGGTGAGTGTGTCACGCAGCTTCTTTGGATGAAGCACACTCTCCGCGACTTTAAGTTAGACTTTACGAATACTAAACTTCACGTAGATAACATTAGTTCAATTAATCTTACAAAGAATCTGATATGTCACTCTAGGACCAAACATATAGAGGTCAAACACCATTTTATTCGAGAACATGTGGCCAATGGAGCCATACAACTCGAATACGTCGAATCGAAGTCTAACTTGGCAGACCTATTTACTAAACCCCTACCCGAAGCCGAATTTAGTCTATTAAGACAAAAATTGGGCATGTGCGTAATAGAATAGGTACTTGCAAATTATATGTTCTTACTACTATTTCTTTAATTTCATGGAACTAGCATAGGACATACCTTAGATATCATGCACCTATAGATTTAAGGAGTCAGTACATCTCACAACACATAGGACTAATGTGTTTGTGTACTTAGCCACGTAGATGGGCGTGAGATGTTAGGACCCTACTCCTGGTTCCAGATGTAGAGCTAGTGCATCACTATGAACCACGGAGTATAATCATACATACTAACCGACTCTGACCAGGACTGATTGATCTTCCATATCAATCAAGCCAAATATGAGTCGAACATTTTATAGATGAACTTATTTTCAGTATATTATTTTCAAAATAATGTGGAACATGCTTGGACTTTAAAATTAAAACTTGTTTTTATTCCAGACACACTCTCACTCTTTTCGATATATGGCAAAAGGGGGAGAAAAAGGCCAAAGTTAAGGGATCAATATTTTTTTTTAAGGCTTACTCAAACTTTAACACATTTAGTTAACTTGTTAACAGAAAATAATTTACTTAACTTTTAGTTAACTTGTTAACAAAAAGTAATTTACTTAACTTTAACTTGTTAACAAAATGGAAGTAAAGGCCAAGGTTAAGAAATCAATTTTTTTTTTATTTCTTAACTTAAAACTTATTTTAACACTATGGCCAATATTAAGTAATTTTGGTTACTTATTTTTTTTTAGTAGCAAATATCAAGGGGGAGAGTTAAAACTCTTTCTCAAGTACTCACCCTCGGTCAAGGAGGAGGTTTCCTCAAGGGGGAGCACTTGAAAAAGAGTTTTTATACTCCTACACATTCATGTATATCTCATACTCTTTTTGCTTAATTTATTTTTCTTAACTTTGTATGTGGGTTTGCCATAAATCAAAAAGGGGGATATTGTTGGTGTAGTAGGCACCTAAGTCGAACCTGAGTTTTGATTATAGCAAACGATACAAAGTTAAGCTCATGTCATTATCTCACGAGCTGAATCGAGTGTGAAGTAAATTGCTATAGCTGGAGCTGAAGGCTAGCGACACCCGGAGGAAGTTGCGGTGGTCGGGCGACACTCGAGTGACTTCGTAGGGAGCCGAAGGAATCGAGTAGAAGGTCGGAAGCAAAAGCAACATGTAAGTATCGAGGTAAGCTCGTGTGTGCGAGCGTAAGTGAGGTTGTATCCTCATTACGGGGATGATCTTAAGCGTAGATCTGACCAAAGACATCCTATAGATGGTCTAGGTCGAGATCGGACGGTCAACGACCGTCGAAATTATGTTTTTGTTGAGCTAACTTTAGAGAACTCGATTGCGGCCAATCCCGATCATCGGCTGGAGGTCAAGATCATCGATGGTCAAAGGATCAGCCTCGAGGAGTCAAGGTTTATCACCAAATTTCAAGGGGAGTGGTGCTCAATTGTGATTGGCTAGGGTTCCTCTCGAAAAGGGGCTCAAAGGCTATAAAAGGAGGGCCAAACCTAGGGTTTCATCATCAATTCTAAGTGCTCAAAAGCCTCGCTGCGACTCTCGACAACTCTCGACAAACGAAGTCGCCAACAACCCTAGTTTTAAGTCCTATCTTTGAGTTGTTGGTATAATCTTGTCTTGTCATTTCTTTTAATCTTGCAATTAGTTTGTTAATCGAGGCTTTCTATCGTTGCATTTTCATTTTAATAGAAGAGAGGGTTTGTCTCTCTATCTTGTGCTTCGAAAGTTTTTTTTGTAATCGTAAACTCCTACCTCCAACGAGGAGGAGTGTTTTAGTGAATTGCCCTCCGTACACGGTCTAGGACCGTTAGGGCCTTGGAGTAGTAGCCGAAGGCTACGAACCAAGTAAAAAACTATTTGTCTCTTTTAGTTTTTATTTACATTTCCGCTGCGTATATTTGTCTTGAAACGAATTCGAAAGAAAAAGTTTTTTTTCGCTATTCACCCCCCCCTCTAGCGAACCGCATCGATCCAACATACAACAGTCTGGACCAACACATATATCATGCTCAACACACAATAGTATATAATATGTAAATGGCATGTATCATGATGTACAAGCATATGCAATAATCATAGCTCAATCAAATGCAGCATCTCACAAGCATATGTAAAACATATATCAAATACATACATACATATATATCAACAATGCATATGCATGGCCATGTCTGCGGACCCGTCCAACCACGACCCCAATATGGCCTGGGTGGCACGACATGACGACTAGCCCGACTCCAGCTACCACTACTCTCGAGTGGCCGAGTTGGGTAGTATGAATGAGTAGCATATAAGCGTAAAGAGCTAACTACTCCACGGGGGTCCCTACTACTGGCCGCTCCGTCACTACCCATGAGTAGACGAGCTCCGCACACAGGACAATTGCACGTCACACAACCACCATCTATAGTGGGCGAGTGCTAACACCACTCTGAACAATGGCCAAATGTGCATCTCCAGCTACCACCGTCTATAGTGGTCGAGCGCGGCACATCCAATGCTCTGCCCTCAACCCTGCTACCACTACCCCGAGTGGCCGGGGAGGCAGGATGACTGACGACCCGTCTCAACCACAAGGGAGACCCCAGTCGACAACATGCATGTAATGTAATGATGCATAGCTCCACATACGTATCCTCGCAACACTCCCTATCCCACGGGGAGTCCTAGTCAACCAAAAGTCAACTATGCAAGGACTACTAATCCACAAGACACTCTCTCTACCAAACAGAGAGTCATACACAACTGATAGTCAATCACGCTAAGACCTCCAGTCTGTAGCGATATACTATGACAATCCATATAACCATACACAAATACACGATCCATAATGGATATACAATCATGGTAGGACCTCCAGTCCATAGACACATACTGACAACCATACACTTATCTATGCATAGACGACTAGATCCACCATAGATGCATAACTAATATGTGTACGATACAACAATCGACTCCATAATCTGATCCATCACTTAACCCTAGTGATGTAACACAATAACCAAATCTGAGGTCACTAGATAACCCTAACCACATGTACTTAACTGAATATCTATAAGCTAACACACAATAGGGTTTGTAATTCATATTCGTGATAAAAGAACGATGAACTAACAGAAATATCTCAAAGGTCAAGGCTAAGTACAAGCACATGATAAAATAAGAGTGGAGTCAAGGTAAAAGAATTCTATATAAATCCAAATTCATGCACTAGATTCAGATCAAAATTACCTAACCAGGGTAGATATTACCCACCTGATATATAGATTGTACTTAATGTCTTCATAGTCGTATCTCTGTCCCGAATCAACATCCTGCAACCAAAGAATACAACATATCTCAAAGTCCTGTAACAATATGATACAGTTAAGTACCGTCACACATCTAATGATTGAATCAAATCCTATATCAACCTTGTATCTCGATCAACAAGATTAATTTAGTTATCCAATTAACCTAATCAAGCCTTCACATCTATCCTCATAATGCATCACAACTCAGGTCAACTTCAGACATCAATTATCACTAGATCAATTAATTCACAAAGATAATGATATTCATTTATGAATTAACCCAATCCAACTTACCTTGCATTGCTTACCAAATTTAGATTCTTCCCTTCTTAACTCACTCTGAAGACTCCAATCAGAGCAGTAACAATGCACTGGAAGTTAATCCCCAAATGCTACACACCAAAATTGAACACACCACTATCACGAAATCAACGAATGACCCAGAGATCTGAGCTGTGGATGTGCCGAAAGATTGCGGATCAGAACAACATTGTACAGATTGACGACTGTGGCGATCGAGCTACACGGCGGAAGACGAAACACCAGTAAGGACACAAGGTGGGGCAGCGACGGCAGCAGCAACTCCAATAAAAAATCCCAAATTGCAAGTAATGAGGAAGTCGTGCCCTAGATCGAGAGTCGTCACAGAAAAAACAATCGTCGGCTCACCTCCTGACCTCAAGGTCAGCTCGCGAGGTGGAGACTGGGATGATCGGCAGAACAGATCTCCATCTGGTAAATCAGAGGATCAGAGGAGTTGTGACAGTGAAGACATCGCTAAGCTGACCTCACAAATAGCTGACTGACGCCAAGGCAGCAATGGAAAACAACCCTTGCTGCTGTTGAGATCACCTGAAGAGGTCGGCAACGCAGATATTGCTAAGCTGAGCTTGTGGGATTAACAATGTCGCTGGCAAGTTTCCCCCAATGGCCAGAGGCAAGTCAGTGACAGAATGAGTAGAGGCAACGGCGATCGACGACTGCTCAGGTGGAGATCCCCGACAATGAGTTGGCTGGAGCAGGTGGTTGACGGAGCTGGGGAAGACGATGGTGATCGCTTGCATGGCCAGTACGATCGAAAAGGCAGCAATGATCGGGAGGTAAGCTGAGCTCATGATCGACGACAAAAGGAGAGATTGCGACGAGTGTGAAGAGCCACCGATCGGGGAAGAAAAATGCGACAGAGAAGGAGAGGAGGAAAATGCGATGGAGAAATGGGAAATCAGATCAAGAAATCGAGATTTAAAAGAGGCGATGGGTGTTGGTTCGGCTAACTTAGGTTTAGCTTAAATCAAAACTATGATTAATAGGAACTTAGGACATTAACCCCTTGATAAACTATCCATTAATCTAATGATAACTAATTTAAGTCTATTAAATTTTTTTTTTCATATCTTACAGCAACGACCACTTCCTAGACATGCACTTTGAAGAGCTTCCCTAACTTACTATCTGTTCACTTGTCTTAGTACTAGGTTGTTCAAGTTTAAACTACTTTGTTTCCTATCTAGTCCGTTCTAAATTAAGCAAGTAAACTAAACTAAAACATGCAAGAGTTTTATCTAATTAAGGAAACAAGCAAGGTATTAGCTCCCCCTAAATGGTAGCCAGTTTGAGTTTTGTTCACTAAGTGAACTTGACTCTTGGGAACCCAAAATTGATTCGGTCCAACTTGGTTGACTAAGCTAGTCTTAGGAACCCAAGCTTGGACTCGACCCTTAGAATTTCTATCAAACAAGGACATGTATGATCTATTTGTGTCTTTAGCCTTGTATCCAAGTCCGGACTTGTTGTACATGGCTCGTTGAGACCCAAGCATCATGTTGAGATACTTGGAGCCCGAAGTGAACCTTTCCAACAATCCGGTTAGATCTTCTACTTGCCTTTTTAAGACCGAGTTCTCTTCCTCAAGCTTTGCAACTCGAGTTGAGTCTCTATCCTTAATTTGGCAAGTCAAAGTCTTCGAGTTGACTTGCTCCTTAAGTACTTGGACTTGTTCAAGAAGCGAGTCGACTCGATTCTGAAACTTGGCTAGTTTCCTACCTAAGCATGCAATAATATTATACAATTTATCTTCTAGAGGAGAAGTTACCTCGTCAGAACCTTCGGAAATAGATGCGGATCTGTGGCTTCTCTCGGACTCGGACTCGGACTCATGTCTTGATTCGGCTTCGGACTCGTCATTTGCCATGAGTGCTACGAAGCATGTCTTAGATATTTCCGCATCTGACTCTTCCGATGATGACTTGACCAAATTTGCCTTAGATGCTTTCTTCCTTTTTCTTTTTCTCGATTTGGATTTCTTTCCTTTTTTGTTCGTTCCTGCCATCAAAACTAAACCATCCTCGGGTTGACTCAAGTTAGCCTATTCATGTAAATTAATTAATTTATCCCATAACTCTTTCGAATTTTGAACGGACCTAACTCGATTTAGCTCCTCATTTGTAAGTCCACATTGCAAGGTGTTTAAAGCCTTGTAATCGACTTGAGCCTTTTTCCTAAATTTTGCGGTCCATTTCTCCGGATCTAACAATTTATCCGAGTTGTCTACCGGAGCTATGAACCCTTTTCTAATCGAGAACCAGACCTCTAGGTCGGTTTTTAAAAAACACTCCATTCGCCTCTTCCAATACCTTCCATGGGAAGTCTTTAAAAAACACTCCATTCGCCTCTTCCAAGACCTCTAGGTCAGTTTTTAAAAAACACTCCATTAGGAATTCGACGACCACTTGTCGTCCGATCTCAACATAGACCTTCCATGGGAAGTCTTGGTCGGATCGTCGCCTAAGGATGTCCCCGTATGAAGGACTCGACCTTACTTATACTCACTCACACGAGCTTACCTCAACATTTACCTTTGAAGCCTTGCTTTCGGTCTCCACCTGATTCCTTCGGCTCCCTCCGAAGTCCTCCCGGTGTCGCCCGACCACTACGGTTCTCTCCGAGTGTCGCTGATCTTCGGCTTAGCTTAGCATTTCTGCATACTTGATTCAGCTCATGAGATAATGACATGAGCTTAACTTTGTATCGTTTGCTATAATCAAAACTCAGGTTCGACTTAGGTGCCTACTGCACCAACAAAAAGGGCTACTCTACCACTGCCCACATCATGGTCTCGAGAGGTGGCTGGTGATCCACATATTCTATAATGGGATCGCATATGCCACGAAGGTTTCCCTCGATTCTGCTATAGGAGGAGAATTAATGAACAAGACGATCGAGGAAGCAGAAGAGTTGATCGAGGAGGTGGCCCAGAACCACCACCAATGGGCTTCCAAGCCGAGCCACCCAGCACCTGCAGTAGGGAGATATGTTGTTAACTCCGTGAATCATCTAGCGGCAAGGATGGATGCACTAAGAAGATAGTTTGATTCCCTAACCCCTGCTTCTATACATGCGACCAACTCCTTTAGTGATGGAGTAGCGCTATATCAGGAGGACTTCTATGGAGGGTAGAGCAGCTCTGAGAAGCAGATTGAGCATGTCAATGCAGTTGGCGACCACAATCAAAGGCCCAACAACCCATATTCTAGCACCTACAACTCTGGATGGAGGAACCACCTGAACTTTTCCTATAGGAATAATTCGGGGACTTTTCAACAATCGAGAGGATATGGGCAACAGTCAGGAAGCAGGCAGCAACAACCGCCTAAATCTAGACTAGAATCAGTGATTGAAGGCTTCATTGCTACCCAAACAAAGTCCAATGCAAAATTCCAGCGGCAACATCAAAGATCCAAAGAGGCATTGAGGGAGTTGAAGGCCTCTGTCGATGGGCTCATAAGCCACACTAAGATACTGGAAATGCAAGTGGCCCAAATAGCCAAGATCATATCGCAAACCATGGACAACTCCCCCTACCATCTGATAAAAACTCGATTAAGGGAGAGGAAGTGTACAGCGAAATTGCAAGTCAGAAAAGAAAAGTAACCAAGGGGTGCACAGTCATGATCTCAACTTTGCCAAATCAAGCAAAAATTGAAGATAAAATTCCACCAAAACTTGAGACCCTGATGATTTTGTTATACCCTGCATGATCTATGGGGAGAGCATCAACGAGGTATTATGTGACCTGGGATCGTTCGTTAGTGTTATGCCCTATGTGATCTATAAAGAGATGGGGCAGAGTTGATTACAACCGGCTAGCCTAGTTGTTCGTATGGCGAATGACATGGTCAGGGAACTAGTTGGCATGCTGGTGGACGTACCTATTACAATAGAGAGTTTTGTGATATTCATAGACTTCATTATATTGGACACAAGATCAGACCCTCAGAACCCAATCATCCTAAGGAGACCCTTTCTGGCAACTGCAGGAGCACACATAGACTTGAAGGGGCACAAAGTATCTTTGAAAGTGGATGGCGAGATTATCATATTCAACTTATCAGAGTGTAAGGCTCTATTCTTAGACAGGTATACTTCCTGCATGATAGCAAATACCCCCACTAGAAGATAAAGATTCTAAAATGGATGGATGGTGGTTCATGTAGCCACCGGAGCCGAGATGAGGCAAAGGAGTATGGTCAAGCTAAAGACCTTAAACAAGCGCTTCTTGGGAGGCAACCCAAGTTTATTTTATATGTTTTTAATCTTTTGGATTCATTTGTATAATTTAAACTTTAATTTATGGCCATTAGCATTTTTACAAATAGGTTAGGATCGGAAAGAACTTGCTAGGTAGAAATGGGATTCCTTTTTGAACCCTCAATGAGAAGTGCAGGAGGTCGTGTCGATTCCACACGGTCATGCCCCATGATCAGAACCACACACGGTGGGGCATGTGGAAAGGCTCGAGTTGTGTGGCACTCTGGCAAAAATCCAGAGTCACACACGGCCAGTCGTGTGAATTTCACACGGTCGTACTAAATCTCAAACTTTTTCCAATCTCCCGGGTTATGGTCGCACACAGTCGGTCATGTGGATTCCACACGGTCGTGTCACACCCCTTTAAAAAGGGATAAGTCGTGAGATTTTGCCCTAAACTCACCGTGCAACTCAAACCTTTTGCCCTAGCCGTGCAAAATGCTCTCCCCAACTCCAAGAACCTTCTCCATCCTCTAAGAAGCTCTCAAGAAGCCACAATGAGGAGGACAAAGCATATGGCAATGAGGTCTGCCTCTTCAAGGTCAAGGGCAAGGGGAAGAAGTGCTCGTCAAGCTTCGGAGGAAGGTAATGCTCTCCCAAGCATTATATTTCGTAATGATGAGTATAGGGATAGATTTAACAAGCTTTCCAATTGAAAAATCACTGCTACTAGGTATTTGGATGAAGCTCTTTTAAAAACCCTAGGTTTGCTTAGGGATGTACAAGGTCTTTTTGCAAAAATGGGTCGGAGAAAGATTATGGGGGTGAGATGCCCAACCTACCCTAGGATAGTTTTGGAGTTTTTGAGATCGGTGGATGCGAAGATGTTGATGGATAGAGAAACTGAAGAAGGAAAGATTGCTTTTAGGCTTTTTAACATTGAACATGAGTGGTCCTTGCACCAATGGAACTCATGTTTCGGATTGCCTAGTGGGGGAGAGCGAAGGACCCCTATTGAGTTTAATGCATGTACCTTTTAGTCTGAGTTGACAGGGGAGAGCTCATATGACCCATCTAGGGCAAAAGTGTCACGCCTCCAAAACCCTATTTTCCGATATATTCACCGGGTTATGGTGAGCACCATTTTTTGGAGAGGGGAGAGCGATAGAGTAGTGAGGATGAGTGAACTTCTTTGCCTTTGGGACATGCTACAAGAGAGAAACACCACTGATGTAGGGTCCCATTTCATTAGACATCTGGTGAAAATGAGCAAGGCGGTTAGGGAAGAGATCATTTTGAAGGGATTAATTACTCACATTTGCAAGAGGATGGGGTATGATTGCATGGACTTGGATAGAGTAGAGGGGAGCCCTAGCATCGACCTTGGGGTGTGCATGGCAATGAAAATGATAGTGAGAGAGTGGCATTATTTTTGTTTTGTAAGGAAGAACTTGGGACCCCTTACGCTCCCCAACACTGACCGTACCACCATAACCAATCGTGCCAATTGGCGGTTGGATCTTATAGTGGAGTCCACACCACATGCAGGGCCTTCCACTCATGCACCCCTCTCACATCCTACTCATCACTCATCGATAGATCCACCCATGTATAGGAGCCCCCCCCCCTAGTCCACACCACGAGCCTACACATGCACCTCCTTCTTTTTCTACTTTTGAGTAGGATACAGGTACGTCAACTTATGACTTCTCTGAGTTCCAATCGTGCCTCGATGATATTTACGTCGAGCAGCAGATGCATGGGCAGCGATGGGAAGAGTATAGGACCTATACACGGGTAAAGTTCCAGAATCTACAGGAGCATTTTCAGTGGGTCGATGAGTTCTACGGTGAGGCCCGAGCTTAATTTCAGGAGGAGACTACCTATCGCTAGGAGGTTCGACAGTACATGCGTGCTACACTGACACAGTGGGCCAGGGAGAAGGAGCACAGAGCCACCACTACATCCACCAGTTCCCAAATCGACCACATGTACATGTGGCATCAACGGCTGAGCACCAAATTCTCCCAGGAGCCCGACATGCCGAGACTATCGGATTTCCCACCTCGACCACCATACTAGAGGTACGGTTCCGTTTAAGTCTAGGGGGAGGACCCCAAATTTTGATATGACCTTCTTCTAATAGTAGTTTCTTTCTTGACATTTAGGTTTAGTTTTAGATCATTTGCATTTATGTGTCCATGCATACAGTATTTAGTTTCCTTTCAGTAGCTAGTTGTTTGTCATTTTAAGCTACAACAGTGATACTTTCAAAATTTTCTTTTTTGCGATTTATTTCCATAACATAGATAGCTTACCTTCATTTATCCATGGTATTTTATTTTTAGTTGCTTTGATGGATGCTCTAGATTTGCATTTGTTAGCTTTTATCTTTCACTTACACTTGACGAGTATTTTGAAAGGGAGAATCTATTACATACCTAGTTATGATTCATCCCGGTAGTCTAGTACTTTGGAATCCATAGGGGACTCTAGATTTAGCATTTTAGTTACTGGCATGCTCGAATTGTGTAAGCACATTTTGAAAAATCAAAATACTAGTGAGCTAGAGAGAAACAAAGTTCCTTGAAAAATAAAAAAGAATAAAAAGAAGAGAGAGAGAGAGAGAGAGAGAGAAAGGGAAAAAAGGAAAAGAAAAAAAGAGTTAAAAATAATTGTCATGAGTGGAAATGGTTAGGTGCCCCTTTGAGACCGAATTAGGTTACTGGGAAACACCTACTAATTTCTCTCAATACCGAGCATGCCTTTAAGACTTTATGCTAATTTTGGGAAACGACCCTCGCTTAGGGCATGTAAAAAAAAGCACGCGCTCATACTCAATGCTCATAAGTGCACGGATGTCGTCAAGTAATAAAAAATTATCAATCTCACAGAGACTGAAATTCGAATACCGTCTTTCTAGTGGATGTTGTTGTTTGGAATTAATCTCCTAAGAGTATAGATTGCGAGGTTAATGGTAGTCCTTACTCAAGTACGTTGTCACTCGAAGGAAGGAAAGGTTGTTTCGATGTTCTCAAAAAGGGATTCTAGGACTTCGGTTTTACTTGTGCATCGTGGAACATACTACAAATTAGGTGCATTGAGATCTCTAATTATGATCTTGAGAGAGGATCATTATGCATTTGCCCGATGAACTTTTGCTTCTACCGGGAGCTACTTATTCCTAACCAAGTTTACTTTTCGGATCATCAGAGCTCAGGAGATTGATACCGTTGGGAGCCCTTTGTCACTAAGGTCCCTCAACCCTTCTAGAGTTAATTTCTCCTACTCTATCCCTTATGATAAGATAGGTTATTGAGGTACCAAGACATCCTAATAATTCCCTATGTAGAGGCGTATCTTATTTCATATCCTGTCCTATCATATTATGTCTTCTACAATTACGGGAGGCAGGATGACCGCAAGGCTCATCCTTGATTCTCCTAGGTTTTTGATACGAAGGTTGTCACCCTTTGTATCAACTATGCACAGTAGAAGTAGAATCAAAACATAACCTTCATAAATCTCAACAACACAAAATTGCAAATAGAATCAAAGGGGATGAATGACTATTTGAACTAGCATGTCCACAAACACAAGTTACTCCATAACCCTAGAATCAAAATATCTACTCCATAGACAAGGAAGAATAAACACAAGACATCTTAGAAAACATAATTACAATGCAAGTAGAATAAGAAAATAAAGAAAGTACTTTCTGTTCTAGCCAATATGCGTGTCTTGATTGTTCTCCACAATGCCAGAGCGTCAAGATGATTCTCCTAGTCGGTTCCTTCCTCCCCGTTGCAAGTCTCCAGTGCTTTTTAGGGTACCGTCTTGCCATCCTAGCCATTGGGCATCCTCCACAAGGTTTGGGAGTGGCTTCCTATTTATAGATGTGAAGCTAGCTCTCCATAAATCCCACGAAAACCCTAATCGCGTCAAATCTGCCCAACGCCACACAGTCGTGTGGGGCGCTAGAATGTCTGGCTTCAAGGGTTGGACACGGTCATGTGAGATTGACATGGCCAGGCCATGTCTGCCTCTGTACTATTCGGTACATGCCTTCTTTTGCTTTGAAGCATGCTTGTGTTTTGGGAGAAACACGGCTAGAGCATGCTCGCCTTCCTTTGGCTCCAAAAGTGTGTCATTTTACCTCTAAAATGTCGTCCTGCACATAAAAATAGCAAGAGCATATCTCCGAACTAGAAAATAGGAAATGAATGCAAAATATGGAAAAAGATGCATGAAACACGTATAAAATGCAATGAGATGTGAGCTAAAACTACACCCCAATTGTTTTGCTCACATCAATTGCCCCAAACTTAGATCTTTGCTTGTCCTCAAGCAAACCTCAGTGTCATGAAATTTAAAAACATTGTTCCCATACCTAGCATGTTAACTAAACTATCAAGTGGTATTTTCAATCAAAGAAAATAGATATGTTCTAAAAGTTCACTAAGTTAGCTTTTCGTGCATGTGCTGAAAGAATTTTCCTAAGAGATACTCGTTCCACAATGAGTTAAGCCGTCATCCTATAGCTTTCCTAAGGTCTCTGACTTTTAGCCACTTACCTGCCCTAAGTGAGGGTCATTCCCCAGAATTAGCATAAAGTCTTAAAGGTATGCTCGGTATTGAAAGAAATGGGTAGGTATTTCCCCAGTAACCTAACTCGGTCTCAAAGGGGCACCTAACCATTTCCACCCACAACTGTTTTTAACTCTCTCTCTTTTTTTTCTTTTTTTTCTTTTTTTTTTTCAAGGAACTTTGTTCCTCTCTATCTCACTGGTATTTTGATTTTTCCAAATAGGCTTACACAATCCGAGCATCTCCAGTAACTAAAATCCTAAATGTAGAGTCCCATATGAATTCCAAAATACTAAACTACTGGGATGAATCATTACAAGGTATGTAATAGATTCTCCCTTTCAGAGTATTCGTCAAGTGTAATTGAAAGATAAAAGTTGCCCCCAAGGCAATGGCACGACGGTTAATCACGAGACTCTCCGCTGCACTACCCAGGGTCGATTCCACCCTGGTTGCACGTGTTGTGCGGATGGAAGTAGAAATCAACCCCTCTATCCCAGCATGGTCGGCCCTTCTAGCACTCGCATGGGTTTCCAACATGCACGGGTCACCTGTCATTTTGATTTACCCACATCGACCGTCGAAAAACTTCCGTGGGGTCGGGGTGGTCGGCCATCAGGATTAGTAGGGAAGAAAAATCATACCTGATATCTAATGTAAATAAAAAAAACAAAAAAAAAAGAAAGATAAAAGCTAACAAGTGCAAATATAGAACATCCATCAAAGCAATTAAAAATAAAATACCACATGATAAATGAAGTTAAGCTATCTATGGCATGGAAACAAATCACAAAAAAAGAAAATTTTGAAAGTATCACTGAGGTAGTTTAAAATGACAAACAACTAAGTGTTGAAAGGAAACTAAATATTGTATGCATAAACACATAAATGCAAATGATCTAAAACTAAACCTAAATGTCAAGAAAGAAACTACTGTTAGAAGAAGGGCATATCAAAATTTGGGGTCCTCCCCCCAGACTTAAACAGAATCGTACCTCTAGTATGGTGGTCGAGGTGGGAAATCTGGTAGTCTTGGTATGTCGAGCTCCTAGGAGAACCTGGTGCTCAACCGCTGATGTTACATGTACATGTGGTCGATCTGGGAACTGGTGGATGCAGTGGCGGCTTTGTGCTCCTCCTCTCTGGCCCACTGTGCCAGTGTATCATGCATGTGTTGTCGAACCTCCTAGCGATAGGCAGCCTCCTGAAAATAAGCTCGAGCCTCACCGTAGAACTCCTCAGCCCGTTGAAAATGCTCTCATAGATTCTGGAACTCTGTACTCCTCCCATAGCTACCCTTGTGTCTGCTGCTCGGCGTAAATATCATCGAGGCATGATCGAAACTCATAGAAATCATAAGCCGGCATACCTGTATCCTGCTCAAAGTGGAAAATTAAGGAGGTGCAGGTGTAGGCTCTTGGCGTGGACTAGGGCGCCCAGCTTGGAAAAAGTTATGGATTCGGCACGACCGTGTGAAATTCACATGACCGATCGTGTGTGACTCTAGATTACTCCCAGAGTGCAACACGGTTCGAGACTTTCCATACACCCCTGCCATGTGTGGTTCTGATCATGGGGCATGACCATGTGGAATCCACACGAGCACCCGTGCTTCTCACTGAGGGTTCAAAAAGGAATCTCGTTTCTACCTAGCAAGTTCTTTTTGACCCTAAACTATTTGCAAAGATGCTAATGGCCATAAATTAATGTCTAAATTATACACATGAATGTAAAAAAGATTAAAAACATATAAAATAAACTTGGGTTGCCTCCCAAGAAGTGTTTTATTTAAGGTCTTTTAGCTCGACCATACTCTGTCGCTTCAGCTCAGCTCTGGTGGCTCCATGAACCTCCATTCATCCATGTCAAAATCTGGATACTCCCCTAGATACTTATTTAGTCATTGTTCATTCACTTTTATATCTCCTGATTCTTTACTCTATATGTCCACTGTACCATCTAGATATACCCTTTTATTCGAAATGGTCCTAACCACCTTGACTTCAACTTCCCTGGGAAAAGTTTTGGTCTGGAATTATATAGAAGAACTAAGTCTCCTTCTTTAAAATCCCTTCTCAAGATATGTTGGTCATGTCATTTTCTCATTATCTCCTTATATGCCTTAGCGTGCTCATAAGCATCTCTTCGAATTTCGTCTAACTCACTTAACTGTAGTTTCCTTTTCTCTCCCGCTGCACATAAGTCCAAATTAAGCTTCTCGATGGTCCAATAGTCCTTGTGTTCTAATTCAATGAAGAGGTAACAAGGTTTCCTGTAAACTAAGTGAAACAGGGTTATGCCTATCGGGGTCTTGTAGGCTGTGCGGTAAGCCCAAAGAGCATCATCCAATTTTTGTGACCAATCTCTCCTTAATGCCATAACCGTCTTCTCTAGAATGCTTTTAATTTCCTGATTCAAAATTTCCACTTGTCCGCTCATTTGTGGGTGGTAAGTTATCGAGACTTTGTGGATTACCTCATATTTGTGTAGCAATTTTTCAAATTGCTTTTCGATGAAGTGAGATCCCTCATCACTGATTACAGCTCGAGGAACTCCGAATCTAGGGAATATATTTCTTTTGAACATTTTAATGATAGTCCTAGCGTCGCAATGGGGTGATGCTATAGCCTTCACCCACTTGGAGACGTAATCCACAACTACCAGGATATATCTATTTGTGCCAGAAGTAGAAAAGGGTCCCATGAAATCTATCCCCCATACATCAAAGAGTTCTACTTCTAATATGGTGCTTGCCAACATCTCATATCTCCTACCTATATTTCCAGTTCGTTGGCACCGATCGTAAGAGACTACATAGTTACGTGTGTCCTTAAATAGACTAGGCTAGTAGAACCCTGCCTAAAGCACCTTTGCAGCTATTTTTGAGATTCTAGCATGCTCCCCATATGCTAAGGAATGGCAGTGAAAGAGGATGCTACCCACTTCCTCTTATGGTACACATCTTCGATATACGATATTCACACATTTTCTAAACAGGAAGGGATTATCCCATACATATTGCCTAACCTCTGCAAAGAATTTTTTTTCTTTGTTGGGTTGTGTACTCTTGCGGGATCACCCTCCCTGCCAAAAAATTCACCAAATCTGCATACTAGGGGGTGGAAACCTTAGCAACCACCATGAGAGTATCATCCCATAGGGTGTCATCTATTCGGGCACTATCTCTCCCTTCTACCCCGCCGTCTATTGACATACATGATAAGTGGTCTGCAACGACATTTTCTGAGCCTTTTTTATCCCTGATTTCTATATCAAATTCTTGTAATAGTAGGATCCAGCGGATAAGGTGGGGTTTAGCCTCTTTCTTACTCAGCAAGTAGCGAACTGTTGTATGGTCAGTGTAAACTATCACCTTCAACCATACTAGATACGGTCTAAACTTGTCAAACACAAACACGACTGCCAGCAATTCTTTTTCAATCATGGCATAGTTAATCTATGCTCTGCCTAGTGTCTTACTAGCATAGTGAATAGCGTTCAGATTCTTATCCTTCTGTTGCCCTAAAACTACTCCTACTGCATAATTACTAGCATCGCACATAACCTCAAATGGTAGGCTCCAGTCACGAGGTTGTATTATCGAGGTGGTCACTAAGGCCTTTTTTATTTCTTCAAATGCTACTAAACATTGTCGTTCAAAGATAAAGTCTGTATCCTTAGCCAGTAGATTTGTCAGGGGTTTAGTTATCTGAGAAAAATTCTTTATGAACCTCCGATAAAAACCTGCATGCCCAAGGAAGCTCCGAATACCCTTTACGTCCTTGGGTGGTGGCAACTTCTCAATTACTTCGACCTTCACCTTGTCTACTTCGATACCGCTTCCCGATATCTTATGTCCCATATCTATCCCTTCAGTTACCATGAATTGACATTTTTTCCAATTCAAAACCAAGCTATTCTCCTCACACCTCTGTAGGACCCCCGCCAGGTTTTTCATACATGCAACAAAACTTGTTCCGTAGACTAAAAAATAATCCATGAATACTTCTATGATTTGTTCAATCATATCTAAAAAAATAGCTATCATACAACACTGAAAAGTGGTCGAGGCATTGCAGAAAAGGGCCTTGAGTTTATACTCACCACTCCGAACCCTGGGTTTCCTGTCGCCCAGGTAACAGGTAGAAGATTTCCTTGGACGTTCCGAGCTCTGCCAGTTGATCCCATCTCACACCGAACGGATGGATATTTATTCCGTATTGTTGTAATCTTGTGGATTGTCATTTTGGGATTTTACCCTGTATTATTTTCGTATTTATGATATACGGATGTGTTGTATGTATTTGGTTTTTGATGTGATTTTTGTTATGATTCTTGTTGTGCCAAAGTCACTCCGGAGTGCACAATTGGGTCTTTGTATTTTGTTTATCTATCAGTATGTTTCCGCTGTGTTTAGTATATTCATGTTTGCTTATTATGTTGTTATTGTGGGCCTACGGGCCTTGTATTAACCAGATATGTTGCCACGTATAGGGGAGATGTCATCCGTTTTCTTTTCGGCACGGCATACTCTCGGGGCGTGACATATCATGTGCATGCAGAGAGATGGGCTTATCCTATTAATGTCATCGATGGTATAGCCCAACACCTTTTTGTACGTCCTGAGCACCTCTAGCAACTTCCTTGTCTCCGCTTCACTCTGACGAACATTTATAATCATCGGATAAGTTAAAATCGGGCCCAAAAATTCGTACCTGAGATTCGGGGGAAGTGGTTGTATCTCAAGCCTTAGGTGTTTTTCTATCACCACCTTCTTTGGTTCTTCCTCCTTCAGATCTGGAGGACAGGGAAGCTTCTTCCAATTAGTGCTCCTTCTCCTTGCTATTGGGGATCATATGACCACTAGAGGGGGTGAATAGCATCGTGCTACATCGATGATGGAATTCGCTCGTGTTCGTCTCTACAATTCATTAGAACGCAGCAGAAATAGAAAATACAATAGACAAATCGTACGCCGCCCTTCCCCGTACCTCGAGGGAGGAGGGAGCGAAGGCGGATACATGCATATACATACAACGGAAGCATTTAAAACAATAAAATCCCTTCTTAAGCTAACTATATTAGCCTAATCCACCTAACAGATTAATTATGATGTAACGGTCTTAGCAATTTTCTTAACTAAACATGTACTAAATAAATTCGAGATTTATATAATAAACGGGAGTGACAACCAAAACAAAAACATCATCTAAGTCTTAACACTGAACGGTAAAACATGCATAATCTCCCCAAACCATAAACTAAATCTTATCCACCATGCCACTGCCACACACATCTTTGCCTCCTGCTGCTCCCTTCAATTATTCCATTCCTTACCTTGCTCTGCAGTACAAGGGAAAAATGACACTATCAGCACATATGCTGAGTAAGATCCTTTCCTACTCACAAAAGTCATACGACATAAATTACACATAAGATAGTGACACGTTCATTTAACTAACATATAGTCATAGCATGGATGTAACTATTAACATGATCATCAAGAGGCATATAGACTTAGCATTCAAAATTCATGAGTAAAGCAATTCGTGACATGATCGTCTAGGACATGTATCCCCATGGCATTTTTATCACAATAACATAATATCTCGTAATAACATAGGCATGGAATAGTTATATGCAGAATGCTCTTTGAAAACATATACTTTCATAAGTACTTAAACATAATCTCAACATTAGGGCCCGGCATTGTATCCATGACTCGGCCCAGCCCATTTGGCGGTCCATTCGATGGCCCATTTGGCGACCCCTTGTGGTCGTCGACCGTCGACCGTCGGCACATCGACCGTGTCATTACCACTAGGCCCGTACTTCGACCTAGGGGCAACTTTGGATACAAGCCATGCGTAAAGTAAAATAGCATACATGTTCTTTGACATAACATAAAGAGTGTTCTTGCCCCCACTCTTAGGGAAACATTTCTTAACCAATTCATATTCATAAGTCTTACGTAACCATGGCATAGGGGTGCCTATCGTTCATGAACATAAACAGGTACATCATGATAAAATGAGCAAAACTCAACATATACATTATGATACAATGGTCCTACATCATCCGTTAACATGGACATAAGGTATGGAATCATGCAAATATATCGTCTAACTAGCATCATATCAATACCATATATATATATATACCTAGCATAACATGGAAAATCATTCGGAATCATGTTCGGAATTTTTTTTTTATTTATTTTTTTGCCCTTTTTAATCTTCCCGAGCCAGCCCGGTACAGCTGCGTTAGACACACACCGTGTCGTGGTTTCACGCCTACTAGCCAGAAATCGCTAGCCAAGCAACACCTCCAGCGGTCGAGCGACACGCCTGGCGCCCGGGCGGCACACTTTGCGCCCGGGCGGCATGCTTTGCGCCCGAGCTGTTTGGCCCCGACATGCCTATGCAGGGGCAGCATAGGCGTGTCCCGCGCTGCTCACCCCAACACGCCTGTGTCGGGGTGAAAGAGCGTCGTGTTGGCCTCTGTAAGTGTTCTGCTTAACAAAATTTATACGAACCTCGTCCTAGGGTCTTAAGCAATATCAAACATGGAACCTCGTCTAAGGTTAATCATATGCAATACAGGGAAAGAAGAACATGAAAACTCTTTATTGCATAGCACAACATTGGAAACATGAAAGCCATTCGAGAGAAACCCATGTACTGTAGGTGAGGGAATTCTTACCTTCTATTGATTTAACTTATATTTGTAAAACCTAATGAGATGCAACCTTCTATCCCGCCCTAGCAGCTGCCCTCCAAGGTATCTTGAATCCCACCTTTCCTTGGATTCGGCGGGGAAGACAACCCTAGGAGAGAATTCTCCTTGATGTGTGGTTCGGCGGTGGAGGGATCAAGAGAGAGTAGAGAGGTGTCCTCTAGGGTATTAGGGAGGTTAAATTTATAACCATCAAGGCTTAACCTATTCCCTTATAAATTTCCTTAAATTTCTCTCTTTAACAGAATTAGTTCCTTCTTCAATTAAATTCGTGACTTCTCCCTAATCATATAAAAATTTTATTGGATTTTTTGTGACTCACCCCTTCTTGTCTGGTTTTCTTTTCTTTTATCTTTTCTTTTATTTCCTTTAAATCCCACGTAAGCCTATTATCATCATGCATAATTATCTTTATTTTCTTTAACCCACATAATGGCCCCTTTATTATCATCCCTCATTATCTATAAAACTCCTAAGATTTTTCGGGCGTTACAAATACAAACACAAATACACAAGAATACAATCACACACATGCACAAGATGAGATATAACGTGATTCGGAACCTTAGGGTTCATACTCCATGGGTCGAGCTCGAATGAGCTCTAGTGATGCACACACCACTAATAAAACTCCTTCTTAGAACAATCCGGAGGCAGATAAACCTTGTACAAATGATTACACAAGTAATACAAGATATACAAGAAAGTATAATAAAATGCAAGTAAAGAAAACTTTACAAAGAATGCTTTGAATGCTTACTTGTTTGATTGCTTAAGCTGCACTTGAAGACCCTGACTTGTACCAATAAATCGTCTCAAATCGCCCAAGAAATCACTGCAAAAATCCTCCCCTTCATGCTCCTTTTAAAGCTGTAACTCGGACTGCTTTTTGCCTAACAATCGACTGCTCTTGTAGTCATTGTCTCACAATGACTCGATCCACACTAAAAAAAACTCTAACGGCTAACCCATCAATCGACTGCCAAACCCTAGAAGTCGACTGATGCATAGGCAGTCGAGGCGTTGGTCGAGCCTACCTCGCGTATGTGGCCACATCCCTCACTCGACTGCCATTCATGGCAATCGACTACCAATGCTGGCAGTCGACTGCCAAGGCCACTCGGCTGCAATCGAGCATCAATCGACTCCTGCCAGTCGACTGATCGTAACCACAGTCGACTGCTCAGTGTCGACTAGGTTGTCAAGTGTCAAAACATGACTAGTCAACTAATCCATAACCTCAATCGATTGATACACCTCAAATATGAGGTTTTACCCCAAGTATGATGCCCTCATACTTGCTAGACCACTCTTAGCCTAGACCTAAGCCTTCTAGCCACCTCCATCAACCTCACGCCTATCAGATCCCTCCAAGTCATCCATGACTTATTTATCTATACGTTAGTCTTCAGATGCTTCCATCGACTATTGTCATGCTAACAGTTTCTACACTACCAAGGTACATTTGGGCTTATACTTCCAAGATACACACTTGGACTTTACGCCGCCAACCATTTGACTTATGCTGCCGAGACTCCACCGTTAGACTTTACGCTGCCAATATCAATCCTTGGACTTCCCAATTGTCAAGTACCCATGACTTGGACTTTCACCGCCGAGACTAGAGACTTGGACTTACATGACCAAGACTACACCCTTGGACTTTCCATGCCAACTCCATGTTGGACTTTCCAAATGCCAAGACCCATGCTTGGACTTTCCATACCAAGTACCCATGACTTGGACTTTCCATGCCAAGTGTCCCACTTGGACTTCTCCATCATATGGTCAACCCCATGTCAACCATATAGTCAACCCATTATCAAACAATGGTAAACTCATCGTCAAATATCAAAATACTACTCGAGTCAAACTCGAGTTTGATCAATCATGACCTGGGCCGATTGCACTAACACTTGCCTCCACCCTGTACTTGGCAAGCCACCTCAAGCTTGCCTACCTCCTTTGCGGGGGAAGACTCTTGAAAATCCTGTTCACTATCTGCCCACATTTGAAGGGTCCATACCACTATTTCTATAATACGATAGGCTTCGTCCATGTTTCTTTTCATCAATACCCCCCCCCCCCACACACACACACGGCTGTGACTAAGAGTTCCTTAGATGAGCTGGAGATTCTGGAATAAAAAATATGGATGAGTAACCAATCCTGTAATCCATGATGTAGGCATTGAAAAATCAGCTATTGGAGTCTCTTCCATGCTTCGTCCAGAGTCTCTTCGTGACCTTGCTTAAACGAGAGGATTCTATTCCTAAGGTAGGTTGTTTTGTTGGGCGGGAAGAATTTACCCAGAAAAGCACATTCCAGCTGTTCCCACATTGTTATACTCCCTTCTGGTAAAATGTGTATCTACTACCTAGCCTCCGCTTTTAGGAAGAATGGGAACGTAATAATCTTAATGGCGTCTGCTGGGACCCCCTCATATTGCACCATGCCACAATACACTAGGAACTCTTCAAGGTGTTGATAAGACTGCTCAATCTGAGTCCCTCTGAATTGCTTCTTTTAAATAAGGGCAATCAATGCAGGGTTTATCTCTCAGCTTGCAGCCTAGATTCGGGGAATAATTATGCTGGAGTTCCATGCTTTTCGTATAGGCACTATGTAATCTCTCAAGGGTCGAGCGTGTTGTATTATCATAACAGTGCTTCTCATTGGGAGGGGATTAGATAATCCAGACATAACGAATAAAATAAACCTAGGGGTTGAACCAGAGCGAGATGTAATGTGACTACCAAAATTAAGCTAAACTAAATTCAAATAGCAAAAATCTAAACTAAGTAAACTGAAATAAAATGAAAATAAAATAAGAAAAAAAATCTAGCTTAGGTCCGATCCAAACTATCCACTTTTGATTCAATATCAAATCAACAGTCCCTAACAATGGCACCAAAAACTTGATGCACGCGAGCACGACTCTCAAATCTCCGATGGGAATCATCAGGGACTCGAAGCGCACTCTCGCACTCAATGCCCACAAGTGCACGAATGTAATCAAGTAATAAAAGATTATCGATCTCACATAGACTGAGATTCGAATATCGTCTATCCATTAGATGTTGTTGTTCGGAATTAATCTCCTAAGAGTATAGATTGCGAGGTTGACGGTAGTCTTTACTCAAGTACGGTGTCACTCGGAGGAAGGGAAGGTTGGTTCGATGTTCTCAAAAAGGGATTCTAGGACTTCAGTTTCACTTGTATGTCATGGAACATGCTATTAATTAGGTGCATTGAGATCTCTAATTATGATCTTGAGGGAGGATCATTATGCATTTGCCCGATGAACTTTTGCTTCTACCGAGAGTTACCTATTCCTAACCAAGTTTATCTTTCAGATCATCAGAGCTCAGGGGGTTGATACCATTGGGAGTCCTCTGTCACTAAGGACCCTCAACCCTTCTAGAGTTAATTTCTCCTACTCTAGCCCTTCTGATAAGATAGGTTTTTGAGGTACCAAGATGTCTTAATAATTTCCTATGTAAAGGTGGATCTTATTTCATATCCTGTCCTATCATATTCTGTCTTCTACGATTATGGGAGGTAGGATGACCACAAGGCTCATCCTTGATTCTCCTAGGTTTTTGATACGAAGGTTGTCACCCTTTGTATCGACTACGCACAGTAGAATTAGAATCAAAACATAACCTTCATAAGTATCAACAACACAAAATTGCAAATAGAATCAAAGGATATGAATGACTATTTGAACTAGCATGTCCACAAATACAAGTTACTCCCTAATCCTAGAATCGAAGTATCTACTCTATAAACAAGGAAGAATAAACACAAGACATCTTAGAAAACATAATTACAATGCAAGTAGAACAAGAAAATAAAGAAGGTACTTTTTGTCCTAGTCAATATGTGTGTCTTAGTTGTTCTCCACAATGTCGGAGCATCGGGATCGATCTCCTAGCCGCTTCCTTCCTCCCTGTTGTGAGTCTCCGGTGCTTTTTAGGGTATCGTCTTGTCGTCCTAGCCGTCGGGCCTCCTCCACAAGGTTTGGGCATGGCTTCCTATTTATAGATGTGAAGCTGACTCTCCATAAATCCCACGAAACCCCTAATTGCGTCAATTCTACTCAGTGCCACACGACCGTGTGGAATCCACACGGTCAACCGTGTGGGGTGCTAGAATTTTTGGCTTCGGGTGTTGGACACGGTCGTGTGAGATTCACACGGCCAGGCCATGTCCACTTCTATACTATCCAGTGCACGCCTTCTTTTTCTCCGGAGCATGCCCGTGTTTTGGGAGAAACACGGCCAGAGCATGCTCGCCTTCCTTTGGCTCCAAAAGTGTGGTTTTTTACCTCAAAAATGTCGTCCTGCACATAAAAATTGCAAAAGAAGATCTCCGAACTAGAAAATAGAAAATGAATGCAAAATATAGAAAAAGATGCATGAAACACATATAGAATGCAATGAGATGTTGGCTAAAACTACTCCTAAAATCCTATATATTTTTGGTACATAGTTGGCAAATTTAGATGGTTATTGCTCAAAGATTTGGCAGCCCAAATGGAAAGAATTCTAGTCAACTGGGGTGGTCCAATCGACTGGAAAGGCAAACTTTCCGATGCAGAGTCAGGTGTCCTAGAGTCGACTGGAATAGGTCCAGTCGACTAGGACGGCTGAAGTACCATATCGACAGACTGATGTGGAGTCGACTGGAAGGTATTCCAGTCGACTGGAACTGGATTATAAAAGAAATGTATGCCCAGCTTCGAATACAACTTATCTACTACGTCCAAGTGTTGTTACAAGTGTTCGTCATCCGCAGAAGCAACATCCCATTGTAACGACGCAACTCCGACACTCCGTACCCTAATTCAATAGCTACTAAAATGTCAGTATATTCTATTTGTTTTTATTTCGCTTTATGTACTTCATTTCAAAGAGAAGGTAGTGTATTATCTATCTCTTAATTATTGTAAAAAAAAATGAATCCCTCCGAAGTCGAGAGTTCTTGAGTCGGAGAGCCTTATAGTGCATTGCCCATCGAAGTAGCTCTCGAAGAGTTATGGGCCTTGGAGTAGCAACCCGGCTAGGGTTGTGAACCAAGTAAATAACTTGTCTTCTTATTTTATTTAATTTTGTTGCATACTCTTTGTTTCAAAAAATAATAAGTTTTAAATTCTAAAAAGAAAATTTATAACCTCCGATATTCACCCCCCTCTCTTGGAACATTATGATCCTACAGAAAATGCTCAATCAGTGGTTGCACCGAATCTGAGCATCTCTGCTCTGATACCAATTGTAGGATCAAAAAGAACGGTAGAGAGGGGTCAATAGTGTTTTTAATGCTTTTCTTAATCATTCATAAAACTTGTAAAACCAAAGATAGAGTGCAGCAAAAAAAAATCAAGACACAAACGCACAAAGTTTTACTTAGTTCACAGTTGTAAGAATGGTAATCTAAGGCCCAGTGATCCAAGATTGCTATCAATGACAATCACTAAAATGTCCCTTTCTCGTTGGAGGTAAGAGACTCTATTTTTACAAAAGATTAAGGAGGTGATAAAAACCTTATCGTTCCTTATAGAATTTAAGTATAGATAAAAAGTAAATACACTTAACAATACCGACTCAAAATGACATAAATGATGTGCATGATCAGAGTAGTGGATTTGTAGTACAGAGGTTGATCGTCGAATTCAGCAAATGATAGCATAGCACTTGAGAAAAAGATATCTAGGGTTTCTATCTAACACCATGTTTATAGACCTTTTGGGCTGCCTAGATCTGTTCTTCTTCATTCAGATCTAAATCCTTTTTAATCGTAAATTTTATCTTGATGTGGCAGTTGATTTTTGACCGATTCTATTCACCTTGGTTCCAATCGACTGGGTTCCATTCCAATCGACTGGTGCTTTAATTTCCATTCCTTGAATTCCCATCCAATCACCTTCATCGTAAAATTAGCACAATGTATATAACAATAGTAGTAATGATAGTCTTTGACTGTCCAATCTTGACTTCGACCTTCCCCTGGAACCCTTAGTCGAACTGACGCCTAAGATTGTCCCCATACCGAGGACGTGATTTTGCCACTCCATACAAGGTTTTTACCTTTCTTATCTATGACCTATTGCTTAGCATCTAATCCTTTGATCACCCGGCTTCCTTCTAGTGTCCAGACTCTTCTAACCCATCACAAATCCCTCACTTGGTGTCTTTGACCATCCTAGCTTCCTTCACCTGATGTCTTCGACCACCACAGCTTCTTTCTGATGTCCAGACTCTACTGACCCACCACGAATCCTTCACCTGATATCTTCGATCCTGCTAAGGCTTCTTTTCCTAGTCCTACTAGGACTTCTTACATGTTAATTCCTATAAACTTAACACACCATATCAAATCAAACAACTATATATTGTCAAACATTAAAACTCTAGAGGTTGATTGCACCAACATGGGCTAGTTTTTCTAGTGGCGTATAACACCCTTCAACATCTTTAAGGAGGTGATTGATGAAGTAGATTGGTTGTTGTACTACTCCTTCTTGACAAAAAAGGACTGAACTAACAACCCCTTTGCTTGTTGCTAGTATATCTATAGTTGTTCCCCTACTACTAACTTATACGATATAGATAGACCTTCTATGAACCTTTTTTGGTTAGCAAAAGCTTGCTCATACTTTTCCTCCTAGGCAAACTTAGCCAACTTTCATAGTATTCGAAAAAGGAAGACTTTGGTCAGCATACCTACAGTGAACCGGGATAAGGCAGTGATTCTCCCTATTAGTCTTTAAACCTCTGGGGTGTTCTGAGGAGTCCTCACACCTTGTAGAGCTCTGGCCTTTTTGGAGTTTACTTCTATTCCTCTTTTAGTCACTAGATAAACAAGGAATTTTCCACTCCTAATTCCAAAGATACATTTACTATGGTTTAATTTTAACTCATACTTTTGTAAAATGGAGAATGTCTCCTCAAGATCTTCTATTAAGTTATTTGCCCAAGATGACTTGACGAGAATGTCGTTCACATATACTTTTATGTTACTCTCCATTTGTTCTTTGAACACTCGGTCCATCAACATTTGGTAGGTGGCTCTACGTTCTTGAGGCCAAAATACATCATTGTATAACAAAAGGTTTTGTCTAAGGTAACAAAATTGACCTTCTCCTAATCCTTCAACGTCAGTTGTATCTGATGATAGACTTGATAAGCATCCAACATGCAAATCAACTTGTGCCCCTGACATTGAATCTACAAGTTGGTCTATCCGAGGGAGAGGATAATGATCCTTCGGGCATGCTTTGTTCAGGTCCAAGAAATCCATGCAAACCCTCCACATGTCTCTAGGGTTTGGCACCAACACCGCATTGGCTAACCAGGTAAGGAATTGAACTTTTCATATATGCCCTACTTCCACATTGATGATCTTGTATTTCTTAGGTTCGAAGTGTCGCTTCTTCCGCCTGATTGGTCGAACATCAAGGAATATATTAAGTCAGTGCTCCATGATATTAAGAGACACTCCTTTGACCTCTCTTAAGGCAACCAAGTGAAAACATCGATCTTTATTATTGGTCAATAGATGGCCAACCGTCACTTTAATTCCTTCGCAAGGTATGTGTCTATCTGAGTGGTCCTTTCTAAATGACCTAGTACAATTTGGACATTTCCCAATTCTGCCTTTTCGAGGTCTATAAAAGGTAACTCTTGCACCATCTAAACCTCTGCCCTTCCTCAAATTTAGTGAGTCTGGATTCCTTCCTTAGTTATGGCTCTTTTTTGGTTAGCCTCGACCATCTCCACATAATATCTCCTAGAAGTTGCTTGACTCCCTTGCACCTCCCCAACTCATCCACCGATTGGGAACCTAACCTTTTGGTGGTACATTGAGATGACAACTTTAAAGGTGCTCAGTGCAGGTTTATCTAAAATCACATTATAGGTAGAGGTAGCTTCTACACCCATGAAGACAGTGGAGTGAGTTCTTCTTAGGGGTGCCTTTCCTAGAGACAAAGAAAGACTAATTTGTCACAGAGGTTGAACTTCATATCCTATGAAGATGGATAGGGAAGTAGATAGAGGTCGAAGAGTCGGATCTATTTACAATTGGTCAAAAGCCTCTTTGAAAAGGATGTCTATGGAACTCCGTGAGTCCATAAACACCCGAGTAACATCATAGTTGACTATGTTATCTTGTATGACCAGCACATCCTCATGGGGAATAGTTACCTATTCTATGTCTATTGGTCCAAAGATGATGACAGGAACATCCTCCACCCTACGATCATTCCGACTATGACTCTCCAATCGATGACTATGAATTTTTCTTGCTATGTTAGAATCTTTTATTTGTAGCTCCTCCAAAGGCTATATATGTTAATAACCCCTCAATTAAGGAGGTTTTTAATGGGATCTTTTCCTCAGACATATTTGTTGGATCGATTTGAGCGCTAGAGGGGGGCTGAATAGCACGCGAGAAAACTTTTCAAGAGAATTTGTTTAATGAAAAAGTACACAATGGAAAATAAATAAGATACTCTTTGTTTTTACTTGGTTCACAGCCTTCGGCTGCTAATCCAAGACCCTAATAGTCCTAGACCATGTATGAAGGGCAAACCACTAAAAACACTCCTCCTCGTTAGAGGTAGGAGTAAGCGATTACAAAATCACGAAAAGGATTGAGATAGAGGGACACTCCCCCTCTCCTCATTACAATGAAAACACGATAATAAAACAAGAATTACAAGTACTAATTGAACTTTAAAAGAACTTTTACCGACGACTTGTAGATGAGAAGGTTGAGCTCTAGTCGTCATTTCGACAGTGCTTCATCGTCGTAAGAATGTCGGAGAGTCATAGCGTATTGGAAGCACTTGGAGGCTCTTGGAAATGATGGAAAAAGGGATGGAGAACCCCTACTTTTATAGCCTTGTGAAACCCTAATCGTTGAGATGAGGTTTCATGAGGTAATGCCACCTAGCCCTTGATAAATGGTGATAAGCTTTGACTCTCCTCGAGGTTGATCCTTGACCAGCAGTCGACTGATCAACCCTATTAGTCGATTGCTGAAGGCATCAGTCGACTGATACAAGCCATTAGTCGAATGATGGTAGGGTTTCCAACTGCATGAAGAGTTAGCTTGAAAATACAGTTAATATAAGTAAGCTCGATGGTCATTTACCATCCGATCTCGACTTAGACCATCCATGGGAAGTCTTGGTCGGATCAATGCCTAAGGACGTCCCTGTACAGAGGACACGACCTTACTTACACTCATTCACATGAGCTTACCTCAACCTTTACCTATGAAACTTCGCTTCTAGTCTTCACCTGAGTTCTTCGGCTCCCTCCGAAGTCCTCCCGGTGTCGACCGACCACCACGATTCCCTCTGGGTGTCCTTGACCTTCGGCTTAGCTTAGCAATTTTGCACACTTGATTCAGCTCATGAGATAACAAAGTGAACTTAACTTTGTGTATTTTCTATAATCAAAACTCAGGTTCGATTCAGGTGCCTACTACACCAACAATCTCCCCCTTTTTGATCTATGGCAAACCAACACAAAGTTAAGTAAAATTAAGTGCATTAAAAATGAATAACATAAAACATGAATATGAAAGAATGAGTATACTTAGATTAGGAAGTTAAGTAGGAGTATGAAAAACCTTTTTCAAGTGGTCCCCCTTGAGGAATCCTCCCCCTTGACCAAGGGTGAGTACTTGAGAAAGGATCTTAATCCTCCCCCTTGATGTGTGCTACTAATATTGGCCTTAGTGTTTAAAAAAAGTTTAAGTTAAGAGATCAAAACTTGATTTCTTAACCTTGGCCTTTTCTCCCCCTTCTCAAATTAAGTTAAGTAAACATTTATGAAAAATCGATCCCTTAACTTTGGCTTTTCACCTTGGCCTTTTCTCCCCCTTCTCAAATTAAGTTAAGTAAACATTTATGAAAAATTGATCCCTTAACTTTGGCTTTTCTTTCCCTTTTGCCATAATTCGAAAAAGAACGGGGGGTTTTGGAAAAACATAAGTCGGAAAATAAGTATTAAGTCCAAGAATGTTCCAAATAAATTTTGAAAATAGTAGGTTAAACATAAGCTCATCTATTTGAATGTTCAACTCTATTTGACTCAGATGATATGAAATGATCAACAAGCCCTTATAAGAGTTGGTTAATTTATGTAATTATCCTCCATGGTTCATGTCGATGCACTAAGTCTATATCTGGAACCAGGAGTAAGGTCCTAACATCTCACACACATCTACGTGGCTAAGTACACAAACACATTATGTAGGGGATCGATTGGCCGGCTAGAGGGGGGTGAATAGCCCTCGTACGATGGATGTCGTAATTCGTTCGTTCTCGTGTGCTCGTCTACAATTGTCGTTAATATACGCAGCGGAATAACAATAGAAATAACAATAATACTAACAACAATACAAGCACACCAAATACGCAAGCATATACGTGGTTCGGAACCGAATGGTTCCTACTCCACGGGCGAGCTCCTCGAGCTCTAGAGATGCACACGGCAATACTCAAACTCCTTCTCGACTACACGTCGGAGGTGGAGAAACCTCTCACAAGCAATTACAATAGTAATATACAAATACAAACAAGAATACAAATACAATACAAAAGAAAAACTTTTCACCGATTGCTTTTGATCACTTGTTTGTTGCTTGCTTTGATTGGCTCTTGAAGGACTGGAATGCAGCAGCAATTCCCCTCCAATA
This sequence comes from Wurfbainia villosa, assembly GCA_025175895.1. Lineage (NCBI taxonomy): Eukaryota > Viridiplantae > Streptophyta > Magnoliopsida > Zingiberales > Zingiberaceae > Wurfbainia > Wurfbainia villosa. Next base: position 16,455,853 of record CM046004.1, on the reverse strand, counting down.
GCTCCACAAAAACCATTGCAAAAACCTCCATCTCGAGCTCCTTTTATAACCTGCATCGAGCTGTTTTCGCGCCTAGCAGTCGACTGCCAAAAGGCCCCAGTCGACTGCCCCTGTAGCCGTTGTCTCACAACGGCCAGATCCACGTCGGACAAGTTCCAACGGATCACCTACGATCGTGATGATGCCCATCACCGATCAGGTGATTCCAAATCGAGCCCGATCGACTACGAGCGTTCAATGCTCGCGACACTCCCATCGATCATTGCCATCCTCGGCGTCGGCGCTCGATTTCGATCACGATCATTGCCGATCCATGGCGATTAAGCGCCAAGCACAAAACTCCTAGCCTTACACGGTCGAACTCTAGTCGACTTGGATCGATCGAGCCGGCACCTATGTCGGTCGGCGGATGTCGAGCAAAACCTCAAACACCAAGTTGTTTGAGCATCCGGCCGTCGGGTAAACCCTCAAACATCAAGTTTGAGCCTCCGACCTTTCGATCTTAGCCACTTGGCCAAGTCCACCTTATCCCTCATGGAGTTCCCCACCAAAGCTCTCTTCCCTCGGCCTCGTCCCTCGGATCGCCAAGCGCCGCAACCCATAGCGCCATCCTTCAGCGTCTCATGCCTAGAAGTATGCTTCCCTTTGGGCTCACTCCATTCGCTCCCCGTCCGTGGTCCCTCGGATGCACCAAGCGCCGCGGCCGCAATGTCATCCTTCACCGACTCAAGGACCCGAGCCTAGTGAACTTGCCAAGTTCTCAAGACTTCCCAAATGCACCAAGCGCACGGCTTCGCAATGCATTTCTCACCAAGCACCAAGCGCACGGCTTCGCAGTGCTTTGGATTTCCCATGCCAAGCACCAAGCGCACGGCTTCACAATGCTTTGGATTTTCCATGCCAACCCCATTTTGGACTTTCCCACACCAAGCTCCATGCTTGGATTTTCCATGCCAACACCATGTTGGACTTTCCCATGACAATCCCATGTCATGAGTTTTGTCTATCATCAAAATACCATCAAGGTACTGCTGGGCCGATTGCACCAACAATCTCTCCCTTTTTGATGATTGACAAAACTACCATCTCAAGTCTACCAATTCTCCCATATTGGCAATTCTCATATCCCAATGAGAATTCCAACGAACCCTAATTGGTAACTTAGTAACTTCTCCCCCTTTTTGACATTACATCAAAAAGGTCCTCCCCAAGGGTATGAATGTCTCATATCCCAATGAGATCTTACAATCTCTCCCTTGGAGGAACACATGCCTACAATCTTTCTAGTGATCCCATATCACTTAAAGAGAGGCAACCCAATTTTCCTCCCATGAGGAAATATACATCCATCTTCCCATGATGGATACCTCCCCCTAGAGGCTTGCTCCCCCTTTTTGACATTACATCAAAAATGTCCTTGGAGAGTCCCTAAGCCAATAGGAACATTAAACCAAACAAAATTAAGGCAAAGTTCAACAATGAACTCACATCCACCTTAAAATTGATACTCACCCCCAACCCAACTCCTAATCCATATCCAATGGATTTCCACCCTCTCTAATGCTCTCCCAAGCATATCCTAGGGTTAGGAGTGGTTAGGGGACCTTAACCTAGCTGAACATGGGCCTAACCAACAAGATTTACCCGAAATCAGCTTGGGCAGTCGACTGAAATCAAAATCAATCATTTGCCATTTCATCGATCGATTTCTACCATTCCATAAGTAAATATACGTAATTTTAAAAATCTTGAAAATGCATACGTATAATACTTATCCTAAACACTATGGGTGAAAAATATTGGAAAATTATTTTACCCACTAAAATAGGAGATTGATACAAAGTTCAAAAGTTTAGAAAAGCTTCAATAAAGAGCCCTCTTTGTATCATCCCATTCAATGGTGATAGCTATCAAAAGATAGGCTTCACCAAGGTTTTTCAAATTATTTTCAAAAAGTTTTCAAAATCTTTAATTTCTTTTCCTTAAACATCTCACTTATATCTAGATGTGTAAAAACACATTCAAGGCAATTAATCTAGTGAGATGTGGGTTTTTGTTCTTTAAAATGGTCTCATGCATATTTCTAGGCAATATTATTTGATTCCCATCAAATCATGCCATAGTCCTTAATTTACTTTTAATTTATGCATGATGATTATGGCATAAATATGATTTAAGTAAAAACATATGCCAATATCATGATGTCATGACATGTGAATGATGTTTTAGCATACATGACATATAAACATAAATCTAAACATGATCATGACATTTTATAGATAAAAATGAAAATGATGTCATGACATGGCAAGGCAAACAAAACATGACAAGTAAAATATACTAAGGTATAGAATACCTAAGTGTGAAAATCAATTTGCCATTTTTAGGGATTAATTCTATTTTGCCTTATTGCCATTATTTCCTTATGTTGGGTTTCCGGCACCGCGGCGTGTGTGTGTTCGATCATGTTTCGTAAACATGAGCACAGCGGAGGCAATAAAAATAATAAATCTATATTTATTACAACACACACAACACACGCATGCATATTACAACAAGCGTAGACATAACCGTAAATTTAAATTTGCAATAAAAGGAAATTTATCTACGTTATACCTTTCGTATGACGTGTAGCGGGAACGACATCAACCGGAATGATCCTCGCTAGAATCGTCTCTATCCGTATCCACGCCGAGTTCCTCGGGATGACTTCGCTAAGCTACGAGCTTCGTCTTCGTACGGGTTACTAGCCTCGTGTTGAAGACGACGTGATCGAGAGATGATCACGATCCGAATCCAAATTCGGATCCAAAATGAGTCCTCAAAACTCGCTTCTCCAGAGAGGTATTCGTCAACCGATTGACGAATCCTTCGTCCTCCACCTCAGAGGATTACCGGAGATCGAATCCCCGGTAAGTTATCCGCTGTCGGAGATCTAACCGTCGTCCAAACGACGCTCCGACGAGAGGAGAAGAAGCTGTCTAGAAAACTGGACAGCTTGGTGGAGGAGTAGGCGCCGGCCAAAACAAGGAAGCCAAGTGCTCACCTTTTCACCGAGGCCTAGGAAGATCACCGGCTGAAGCTTGGTCGCCGGCAAGGAGCTGGACGCTGGCACAAGGGGCTGGGCGGCCAAGGAGCTTGGGCGGTAACTCCTTCAATGGAGTTGGGCGGCAACTAGGTTTAGGGCTCTTCCAATTAGGGCTTAATTATCCATTAAGCCCTCTTTTATAGAGAACTAATTCTCTTAATGGTTATTGGATCATAACCATTAGGCCCGTTAACCCGCTCCATTAAGATAAGTTAAAATAAACCAAACCATGATGGTTTTTTTTAAGTTAAAACGAACCGAACCAACTTTTGGTTCATTCGTTTAAAATAAACCAAACCCTTTGGTTCATTCTCATCAATTGGATTAGAACCAAACCATTTTGGTTCATCTATTATGTCTTCATAAGACTCGGCCCATCCACGCTTCCATTGCGACTGAAACGATTTCATGCTCGCTTTATGTTTGGTCCAACCAAACCTAGTCTCTCTCGGTCTGAGAATCTCATTCCAAAGCTCGTTTTAAATCCTTTGGATTACGCTCGTTGTGCGTGTGACCAAATAGGTTCTCGGTTTATGTTGGCCGTCTATAATTAACCATTAATTATAGAACGATCATGAGTGGCACCTAGTAGTACATCATGATCCCCAATTAACCGAAAAGATCAGCGGTTGATCGAGAACTATTTACGAAACCCTTGATGGCTCAAATGAATCGTGCCCCATTCCCTTCACTCATCTTATACCCACTTGGTTGGGACATGGTCTATTATACCGGTCCCACTAAGTGACTTCGTCTAGCCCAAGTATCATTTCCTCGTCCTACAGTTCTAGTTACTCCACATGTATCGAAGAGTACCTTACTCTAAACATGTAATGCTTTGGCCAAAGACTTTAGTAACAATCGACGAGAGGCCATGGGTATACATCTCCTCTGCAAGGAGTGGTGAATCCTTTATAGGCTATTCAAACACCTTCGATCACTGACTTATACCCAATCATCCGGGTCCACATCTCCTTAGAGATGTTTGCTTAAGATGTCAAAGCATAAGTCTCCATGATCAAGATGACTTGAATACATAAGTCAAAGGAACATCGCACTTAAGCTACAGTAAGAACTTCATTGACATATCTATATATGCAGAGAACCATATGAAGTCTTACGGCTGGTCACTCCAATGAACTAGTTACCATAACTAGCATCCACGATCAACTCCGGACATCACTATGTCTCCAGCCAGTGAGAATCAGCTGCTTGGATACACCAAGGAGTATACCTCGTGCTAGTCTCGATAGAATTGATGGTGTCCAACTCAATCAATTCATTGACTAGGGATAATTCCGATACATCACAATTACACATGTAGAGATACTCACTAGTTGTGATCCAATCACAAATTCTCTCATGCTGTGAATCGTATCGTGGACATTCAGTAAATGAGTTTAAGATCCAATCAAATACATGAAACATGTATACTCAAATAGTGAATCTTCATTTATCATATAAATGGTTCATACATAAGGCGATTGCCTTAGGACATCTCTCATATATTACTAACAGACTCCCACTTGGCCTAATGCCAATCGCTACGGTATCCAATACCATAAGCTCTAACATGACCCTCAAACTTATTTAGAGGTAATGCCTTAGTCAAGGGATCCGCTAAGTTCCTTTCAGTGAGAATTTTCTCGATTTGTATTTCGTTCCTAATGATGATCTCTCTGATAAGAAGATAGTGGCGAAGCACATGTTTGGATCATTGATGAGACCACATCAAGTTCAGAGATGAACTTCTTGATCCAAACCGCTTCCTTTGCTGCTTCCAAAGCTGCAATGTATTCTGCCTTAGTGGCAGAATCCGCTATAGTGTCAAGCTTGGAACCTTTCCAACTTATTGCGCCTCCATTCCAGGTGAATACATACCCAGACTGAGACATGGAATCATCCTTGTCTGTCTGGAGCTGGTATCTGTATACCCACGTATCACCATGTCCCCTTCTCCATATATTAGGAACACATCCTTAGTTCTTCTCAAGTACTTAAAGATCGTCTTAACAGCTGCCCAATGATCCATTCCTGGATCGGACTGGTATCTGCTCGTGACACTCAGAGCATACGATACATCGGGCCTCGTACATAACATAGCATACATGATAGATCCTATTGCGGATGCATAGGGAATCTTACTCATGCAAATCCTCTCGTCTTCTGTGCGCGGACACATAAACTTCGAAAGGTGTACCCCATGCCTGATGGGTAGGAAACCTTTCTTGGATTCCGACATGCTAAACCTCTTTAGCACTCGGTCTATATATGTAGACTGCGAAAGACCAAGTAACCGTTTCGATCTATCTCTATAGATCTTAATCCCGAGGATGTAGGTTGCTTCTCCCAGGTCTTTCATGGAGAATGTCTTGGATAACCAAAGCTTCATTGACTGTAAGATTGAAACATCGTTCCCTATAAGTAGTATGTCATCGACATACAATACTAGGAATACGACTGCACTCCCACTAACCTTCTTGTACACACAAGGTTCGTCTGGATTTTGTGAGAAATCAAACTTTTTGATTATCTCATCAAAACGGATATTCCAGCTCCTGGATGCTTGCTTCAATCCATATATGGATCGTCGCAATTTGCATACCTTGGTTTTATCAACCGATGTGAAACCCTCAGGCTGTATCATATACACGTCCTCGAGCAGGTTTCCATTAAGGAAAGCTATTTTCACATCCATCTGCCATATCTCATAATCATAATGAGCCGCTATGGCTAGGAGCATCTGAATGGATTTAAGCATAGCTACAGGCGAATAGGTTTCGTCATAATCAACACCTTGTTTTTGACGATATCCTTTCGCCACCAATCTAGCCTTATAGGTAATCACATTACCATCCATGTCGGTTTTCTTCTTGAAAACCCACTTGCACCCTATAGGCTTTATCCCTTCAGGTGGGTCAACCAAGTTCCAAACTTGGTTTTCATACATGGAATCCATTTCCGACTTCATGGCACCAAGCCACTTATCCCTTTCTGAACTTGTCAGCACTTCTTCATAATTGGTAGGCTCCTCATCATCAATGAGTAACACGTCGTTCGATTAAACTTACGAAATCCATATCTCTCGGGAATATTGCGTGTTCTGCGGATCTATGAAGATGTGGTGTTACAATAGGTCGGATTGCTCATCACTATGAGTTGTCCATTTGTTGAATGTCTATTTGAGTCTCTCGAGCCTCCTCAAGCTCGACGACACTCCCACTGTTTTCTTGCAAGAGAAACTCTTTCTCTAGAAACACAGCATACCTTGAAACAAACACCTTTTATTCCACAGGATGATAGAATTGGTAACCCCTAGTTTCCTTAGGGTATCCAATAAATAGACATTTATCAGACTTAGCATCCAATTTGTTTGATACAGTCCGCTTCACATAAGCAAGACAACCCCATATCTTCAAGTAAGATACATGAGGTTTCTTACTATTCCATATCTCATATGGAGTAGTTGAGACTACCTTGGTAGGCATTCTGTTTAACAAGTAAACAGCTGTCTGAAGTGCATAGCCCCAAAAGGACTTGGGAAGAGTCGCATGATTCATCATTGACCTGACCATGTCCAACAAGGTCCGGTTACGCCTCTCAGATACACCGTTATGTTGTGGTGTATATGGCGGAGTCCATTGAGACAATATGCCATTGTCTCTTAGATAATCAAGAAACTCTTGACTTAAGTATTCACCACCTCGATCCGATCGAAGTATTTTAATACTCTTGTCATGTTGTTTCTCTACTTCATTTGAATTCTTTGAACCTTTCAAAGGCTTGGACTTGTGTTTCATCAAGAACACATACCCAAACCGTGAGTGATCATCGGTGAAGGTAATGAAGTAGCTATAGCCTCCTAATGCTTGAGTTGACATAGGTCCACATACATCAGTATGTATTAGACCTAGTAACTCTCCCACTCGTTCACCTTTTCCAATAAAAGGTAACTTAGTCATCTTGCCTTTTAAGCATGATTCGCATATATCGTATGAATCCAATTCAAACGATTCCAGAATTCCACATCGGTGTAATTCGGACATGCGTTTCTTGCTTATATGGCCAAGACGACAATGCCACATATAGGAGTCTATTTGATTATCCTTTCGAGCACGCGTGTTGCTCGCCCGATATTGAAAATGTCCTTTGAATCGTCCAACGTATAAATGCCATTACTCAAGGTTCCAGTTCCATAAAGTACGCCATTTAAAGTTATATAACAACAATTGTTACTAAACGTCAAATGGAAACCATTTCTATTTAAACAGGAAATAGAAACAATGTTCTTTATTAGAGAAGGAACATAATAGCAATTGTCCAGTTCTAAGACTAGTCCACTAGGGAGCTTCAACAAATAAGTTCCGATGGCGACCGCAGCAACCTTTGCTCCATTGCCAACTCGCAAATTTGACTCCCCTCTGACAAGTCTTCTTCTATTCCTTAGCCCCTGTATGTCATTACATATATGTGAGCTACACCCAGTATCCAATACCCAAGTGTCCAAGGAAATAGAATGAAAATCAATAACGAAGATACCTGAAGAGGATGGGGCATCGGATGCCTTCTTCTTCTTCATGGACTCAAGATAAATCTTGCAGTTTCTTCGCCAGTGGCCTTCCTTTTTGTGCTAGTTCTACCTTCTTAGCCCTTCTCTTCTTTCCCTTCTGCTGTTCCTTTGACTTCCTCTTAGAACCTTTCTTCGAGGAATCAACTAACAGCACCGTCCCCTGCTCATGCTTCTCAGAAGACTCCACAGTCTTCAGCATATTGAGCAGTACCACAGATGAACCTCCTAGCATCTCAGAGGTGAAGAGGAGCTTTGAGACTTCGAACCTTTCGAATCTCACTTGCTCATCAACCAACTCACAAAGATGAAGGACTACGATATGAGCATCCATATGCTCATGCTGCTTTCGTAGCTTGGGTTCCATCGTGGCTAGCATGATGCAACTCATTTGTTCAGAATCACTCACATGTTTCTGATAGGCCAACAATTGGTCCAGAGTTGCATCGTCACTAGGACGGGCGGGAAGAGGCGCTTCGAGGACATTTGCAAGCTTTTCAACCTTGAGAACAATTCTCAAGCTTCAAAGCCTGTCCATGAAGCTCGGCCCAGTCAATTTATTCGAATCCAAAATGGAATGCAATTCAAAGACATCATGATCAATCTTAGAAATACAAAACGAGCATATATGAGAAAGATGATTTTAAAATGCATCAATATACATTTATAAATCCCATTCATTTTTTCGAATTTCAAAAACCCCAAAATCACTTCGGGAGATCGTAGGTCCATCTCCGAATGGGCTGATATCCATCATAGTTATGAACAACCTTGGAGAGAGTCCAACAAGCCATTTATAACTACAATGGTAGGTATCAACTATACCGATTGCATATCACGTATATGCAACTATCACAATGTGCTATCAACTAATTGAATGTTCACACATACATCGGGTTGTTAACACATTAACAAGTATGCATCATATGCATAGCACTCAACTTCACCTCCCTTTACATTGATCTTGGAGAGAGTCCAACAAGCCGATGCTCCAGGTTAAAGCCAACCCATTAATCGGGACATAGTTTTAATATGGTTAGAGCGCATTCAACCAATTAGCCAAGCTTGGAGAGAGTCCAACAACCAAAGCTAACGATTGACCTCTGACTCTTACCATATTAGTATTAAACTATTCCATGGTTTAAACATATTCGGGTTCGAGCCGGGCTTGGAGAGAGTCCAACAACCCAAACAAGAAACGGAACTCTGGTTCTAACCATATTAATGGAAGGTGTAGGCTTTAATATTGTTTAAGGGTTTTTATGTCTCATCCTCTTTGCATGCAAATAACTATTATCTACATGGCATGACATACATGGCATACATCTACATGTCACGACACGCATGGCATAATGTTATGCATCTAATGTAATTACATGGCATACAATTATGTCATGTATATATTTCCTTATATGTCATAACTATTTATGGAAATAAAATATGTTTAAGATTTGATTCTCCAAATCAAATCATAATTAAATTAGGAAACAAATTTCCAAATCTAATCACATATTTTATTCATGGAATTATTTGATTAAGGAAAATCTATTTAGGAAACCAATTTCCTAAATCATTAAAACTACTTATGGAAATAAAATATTTTAAGATTTGATTTCCCAAATCAAATCATGATTAAATTAGGAAATAAATTTCCAGAATCTAATCAAATATTTTATTTATGGAAAATATCAATTTCCATAAATACTTCCAACTTTCCAAAAGTGGAAGATTTCCATAAATACTTCTAGACTTTCCAAAATTGAAAATTTTCCATAAATACTTCTAAATTTCCAAAATTAGAAAATTTCCAGAAATACATTATGACTATTGCAAAACCATTTTTACGATTATGTCGAAACACAACCTGGGCTCTGATACCACTGTTGGGTTTCCGGCACCGCGGCGTGTGTGTGTTCGATCATGTTTCGTAAACATGAGCACAGCGGAAGCAATAAAAATAATAAATCTATATTTATTACAACACACACAACACACGCATGCATATTACAATAAGCGTAGAAATAACCGTAAATTTAAATTTGCAATAAAAGGAAATTTATCTACGTTATACCTTTCGTATGACGTGTAGCGGGAACGACATCAACCGGAACGATCCTCGCTAGAATCGTCTCTATCCGTATCCACGCCGAGTTCCTCGGGATGACTTCGCTAAGCCATGAGCTTCGTCTTCGTACGGGTTACTAGCCTCGTGTTGAAGACGACATGATCGAGAGATGATCACGATCCGAATCCAAATTCGGATCCAAAACGAGTCCTCAAAACTCGCTTCTCCGGAGAGGTATTCGTCAACCGATTGACGAATCCTTCGTCCTCCACCTCAGAGGATTACCGGAGATCGAATCCCCGGTAAGTTATCCACTGTCGGAGCTCTAACCGTCGTCCAAACGACGCTCCGACGAGAGGAGAAGAAGCTGTCCAGAAAACTGGACAGCTTGGTGGAGGAGTAGGCGCCGGCCAAAACAAGGAAGCCAAGTGCTCACCTTTTCACCGAGGCCTAGGAAGATCACCGGAGGATCACCGGCTGAAGCTTGGTCGCCGGCAAGGAGCTGGACGCCGGCACAAGGGGCTGGGCGGCCAAGGAGCTTGGGCGGCAACTCCTTCAATGGGGTTGGGCGGCAACTAGGTTTAGGGCTCTTCCAATTAGGGCTTAATTATCCATTAAGCCCTCTTTTATAGAGAACTAATTCTCTTAATGGTTATTGGATCATAACCATTAGGCCCGTTAACCCGCTCCATTAAGATAAGTTAAAATAAACCAAACCATGATGGTTTATTTTAAGTTAAAATGAACCGAACCAACTTTTGGTTCATTCGTTTAAAATAAACCAAACCCTTTGGTTCATTCTCATCAATTGGATTAGAACCAAACCATTTTGGTTCATCCATTATGTCTTCATAAGACTCGGCCCATCCACGCTTCCATTGCGACTAAAACGATTTCATGCTCGCTTTATGTTTGGTCCAACCAAACCTAGTTTCTCTCGGTCTGAGAATCTCATTCTCAAGCTCGTTTTAAATCCTTTGGATTACGCTCATTGTGCGTGTGACCAAATAGGTTCTCGGTTTATGTTGGCCGTCTATAATTAACCATTAATTATAGAACGATCATGAGTGGCACCTAGTAGTACATCATGATCCCCAATTAACCGAAAAGATCAACGGTTGATCCAGAACTATTTCTGAAACCCTTCAGTAGCTCAAATGAATCGTGCCCCATTCCCTTCACTCATCTTATACCCACTTGGTTCAGGACATGGTCTATTGTGTCAGTCCCCACTAGGCTGACTACGTCACACCTAGCCCAAGTATCATTTCCTCGTCCTACGGATTCTAGTTACTCCACATGTATCGAAGAGTACCTTACTCTAAACATGTAATGCTTTGGCCAAAGACTTTAGTAACAATCCGACGAGAGGCCATGGGTATACATCTCCTCGCAAGGAGTGGTGAATCCTTTATAGGCTATTCAAACACCTTCGATCACTTCGACTTATACCCAATCATCCCAGGTCCACATCTCCTTAGAGATGTTTGCTTAAGATGTCAAAGCATAAGTCTCCATGATCAAGATGACTTGAATACCGCAAGTCAAAGGAACATCGCACTTAAGCCACAGTAAGAACTTCATTGACATATCTATATATGCAGAGAACCATATGAAGTCTTACGGCTGGTCACTCCAATGAACTAGTTACCATAACTAGCATCCACGATCAACTCCGGACATCACTATGTCTCCAGCCAGTGAGAATCAGCTGCTTGGATACACCAAGGAGTATACCTCGTGCTAGTCTCGACAGAATTGATGGTGTCCAAATCCATCAATTCATTGACTAGGGATAATTCCGATACATCACAATTACACATGTAGAGATACTCACTAGTTGTGATCCAATCACAAATTCTCTCATGCTGTGAATCGTATCGTGGACATTCAGTAAATGAGTTTAAGATCCAATCAAATACATGAAACATGTATACTCAAATAGTGAATCTTCATTTATCATATAAATGGTTCATACATAAGGCGATTGCCTTAGGACATCTCTCATATATTACTAACACCTTAGTGTGCCAAAAACCCAAAATAGCACACCACGACCTCTAAGACCTAATTGTGCCAATTTAAATCATTTTTAACTTCTCAAACCTTATTGGTACACCCTAATGTGTCAACTCACAATGGCTAGGTTAACCACCCATCCACTTAGGGTTGACACACCCTAACCCATTTAGCGTGAATCGATCACGCTTTTAGGAACCCAATATCTATTGGAGCTCCTTGGGTTAACAAGGTATTCTCTAGGGATAACTTCCCTAGATACCTTCCTAATGACCCTTTTAGGCTTTGAAGTCATAGTCTTTTGGGTCTTTCCTAGGTCAACTCTAGAGGTGACTCCTCCATTGACCTTCTTAGTGGCTACATTTGATTTCTTTGAGGTGTTAGCCACTAAACACATACCATGGCTAGACTTAGGGATGACTTCCCTATTAGCCTTGGTTTTCCTAGACCTAGATGTGGTTCCATAATTAAATGGAACATTGTGGTAGGACATAGGTTTGTGACCCAAACCCTTCTTGCCCTTAGATGTTTCTTGTTTCCTAGGTCTTGACTTTTGTGCATTAGACCCCTTAACCGAGTTTGATATTATTGCTAGGGTCTTCTCCAATTTTTCTAGCCTTGACCTCAAGGCTTGGTTCTCCACCTCTAATTTTCCCATTTTTGAATTTTCATTAGGTTTTTGGGAAAACCTCTTCTTCTTAGGCATGTGCCTAGACTTTTTGGGATTAATACCCAAATTTTCTTCTACTCTCCTAATTGACTCCCTAGGCAAGATATTTCTAGACTTATGAGTCCTAGGTTTGTCTTTAGTCATATGAACATACTTGGCACCTAAGCAATAAACCTTATTGTTTCTCCTAGCATGCTTTTCATTAATAATGGCAAGAGAACTAAAATAATTTTTAGCATGCTTTTTGACTTTAGGAATTGAAGGTGCATTAACTAAATGTACCTTAGGGTTAGCTTTAGGAGCTCCCCCTACATGAGTTGCACCTTCTTGCCCTTTCTTCCTCCCCCTAGGGCATTGGCTTGAGTGTCCCTTTTGATTGCATTTGAAGCACACAATGTGCTCTTTGCTCTTGATTTTGGGAACACCGGCATCGTTTGACTTTGGGTTGACTTTTGGTGTCGATGCCTTCTTCTTAGCCAATTTAGGGCATTTGCTTTTGTAATGCCCTTTCTCCCTACACTCAAAACAAATAATATAATCTTTACGATTAATTATAATACATGAGTCACCTAGGGAGTTGGTGGAAGCCTCTTCCCGATCTTCACTTCTCCCGGATGTGGATGCTTCTTGTTCTTGCTCCGGGATGGAAGATTGCCTCTCCTCCCCCTCAATGCTAGAGGTGGAGGTCTCCACCAAATCATCAACATCTTCAAATGTTGTGGGTTCTTCTTCGGCATTCTCCTCTTCTTGTGCCGATTGGGAATTTTCTTGGAATTTCATTACCTTATTCCATAATTCCCTTGCATCCCTATAATCACCCAATCTAGACCAAATAGTGTTAGGTAACAAATCACTAATCAACTTGATTACCTTGAGATTTGTCTTGAAGTCTTTGATTTGGTCTTGGGTTCATTTTGATTTTTCAATGGGCTTGTTGTATTTGTCCCTAGGTATCTCAAAACCGTTTTCTATAATAATCATAAAATCAAAATCGGTTTCGAGATATACCTCCATCCGTTTTCTCCACCAAGCAAAATCTCCATCGAATTTCAGTGGATGGATGAAGCCGGCCATTTGTAGTGCTCTTGCGGCGGTTAGTCCTTGAAGAGCGACCTCGGCTCTGATACCACTTGTAGGGGATCGATTGGCCGGCTAGAGGGGGGTGAATAGCCCTCGTACGATGGATGTCGTAATTCATTCGTTCTCGTATGCTCGTCTACAATTGTCGTTAATATATGCAGCGGAATAACAATAGAAATAACAATAATATTAACAACAATACAAGCACACCAAATACGCAAGCATATACGTGGTTCGGAACCGAATGGTTCCTACTCCACGGGCGAGCTCCTCGAGCTCTAGAGATGCACACGGCAATACTCAAACTCCTTCTCGACTACACGTCAGAGGTGGAGAAACCTCTCACAAGCAATTACAACAGTAATATACAAATACAATACAAAAGAAACACTTTTCACCGATTGCTTTTGATCACTTGTTTGTTGCTTGCTTTGATTGGCTCTTGAAGGACTGGAATGCAGCAGCAATTCCCCTCCAATAGCTCCACAAAAACCATTGCAAAAACCTCCATCTCGAGCTCCTTTTATAACCTGCATCGAGCTGTTTTCGCGCCTAGCAGTCGACTGCCAAAAGGCCCCAGTCGACTGCCCCTGTAGCCGTTGTCTCACAACGGCCAGATCCACGTTGGACAAGTTCCAACGGATCACCTACGATCGATGATGCCCATCACCGATCGGGTAGTCGATCGCCACGGGGTTACGGAGCGCTCGCGGCTCGCGATACTCCATCATCATCGACTATCCTCGACAATGATCACCGCCGACCCTAGCCTTACACCAGTCGAACTCTAGTCGACTTGGATCAGTCGAACCGGCACCTATGCCAGTCGACTGATGTCGGGCAAAACCTCAAACACCAAGTTGTTTGAGCATCCGACCGTCGGGTAAACCCTCAAACATCAAGTTTGAGCCTCCGACACTCAGTCTTAGCCACTTGGCCAAGTCCACCTTATCCCTCATGGAGTTCCCCACCAAAGCTCTCTTCCCTCGGCCCACGTCCCTCGGATGCGCCAAGCGCACGGCTTCGCAACGCCATCCTTCGCGTCTCATGCCCTAGAAGTATGCTTCCCTTTGGGCTCACTCCATTCGCTCCCCGTCCGGCGGTCCCTCGGATGCACCAAGCGCACGGCTTCGCAATGCCATCCTTCACCGACTCAAGGACCCGAGCCTAGTGAACTTGTCAAGTTCTCAAGACTTCCCAAATGCACCAAGCGCACGGCTTCGCAATGCATTTCTCACCAAGTACCAAGCGCACGGCTTCACAGTGCTTTGGATTTCCCATGCCAAGCACCAAGCGCACGGCTTCGCAATGCTTTGGACTTTCCCATGCCAAACACCAAGCGCACGACTTCGCAATGCTTTGGACTTTCCCATGCCAAGGCTTCCCCCTTGGACTTCCACACCAAGCTCCATGCTTGGATTTTCCATGCCAACCCCATGTTGGACTTTCCCACACCAAGCTCCATGCTTGGATTTTCCATGCCAACACCATGTTGGACTTTCCCATGACAATCCCATGTCATGAGTTTTGTCTATCATCAAAATACCATCAAGGTACTGCTGGGCCGATTGCACCAACACATTAGTCTTATGTGTTGTGAGATGCATTGACTCCTTAAATCTATAGGTACATGATATCTAGGGTAAACCCTAAGCTAGTTCCATTAACATGAAAAGAAAAGTGAATAATAGAGTATATAAAAATATAAGTTGTCAATCCTACCCTATTACGCACATGCCCAATTTTCGTCTTAGTAGACTAAATTCGGCTTCGGGTAAAGGTTTGGTAAATAGGTCCACTAGATTTGACTTTGATTCCACGTATTCGAGTTGTATGGTTCCGTTAGCTACATGTTCTTGAATAAAGTGGTGTTTGACCTCTATATGTTTGGTCCTAGAGTGGAATATGGGATTTTTGGTTAAGTTGATTAAGCTAATATTATCTATGTGAGTTTTAATATTGTTGGAGTTTAAGTTAAAGTTTTGGAGAGTGTGCTTCGTCCAAAGAAGCTGAGTCACACACTCACCCATTGCGACGTATTCGACTTCGGTGGTAGATAAGGCAACACAATGTTGCTTTCTACTGCACCAACTCACTAGACTTGAGCTGAGAAGTTAACAACAACCACTCGTGCTCTTTCTATCGAGTTTACTACCAGTATAATCCAAGTCAGAGTAGCCGATTAGTTCGAACTCAGTAGATCTAGGGTCCCAAATACCTACGCTTAGCGTGCCCTTTAGATATCTAAGGATATGCTTAACTAATGTTAGGTGAGGCACAGGTTTGGAACCTTGCGCACATAATTACTGTGAATAATATATCAAGTCGACTCGCAGTTAAGTAAAGGAGACTCCCTATTGCACTCCTATAGTACTTTAGATCAATAGGTTTTTTGTCTACATCTTCTCCTATATTAACATTTGTAGCCATGGGTGTATTAAAGATTTTAGCATTTTGCATTCCGAATTAGTTAATTAATTCCTTAGCATATTTTTGTTGATGTAAATAAATTTCTTCTTTAGTTTGCTTAATTTATAATCCTAGAAAGAAATTTAATTCTCCTACTAAGTTCATTTCAAATTCACTCTCCATGAGTGAAATGAACTCGTTTAGTAGGATCGAATTAGTAGTTCCAAATATTATGTCATCTACGTAGATTTGGGCTATAAAAATTTCTTTGCCTACGGATTTTATGAAAAGGGTTGGGTCAACTAAGCCTTGGCTAAACCCTTTAGACTTAAGGTATACAGAAAGCCTCTCATACCAAGCTCTAGGAGCTTGTTTTAGTCCGTATAAAGCTTTCTTGAGTTTAAACACATGTTCGGGTTTATCTAAGCTTTCGAATCCTAGGGGTTGACTAACGTACACTTCTTCCTTAATAAGTCCATTCAAAAATACTGACTTGACATCCATTTGAAACAATTTAAATCCTCGATGTGCAACGTATGCCAGCAACATTCGGATGGATTCTAATCTAGCTATGGGGGCATAGGTTTCATCGTAATCTAACCCTTCTACTTGACTAACCCCTTTTGCAACCAATCTCGCTTTGTTTTTAACTACTTCACCTTTGTCATCAAGTTTATTTCAGAAGACCCACCTTGTTCCAATAATTGATTTATCTTTAGGTAGTGGTACTAATTCTCAAACTTTGTTCCTAGTAAATTGAGCTAGCTCTTGTTGCATTGCAATAATCTAATCGAGATCAAGAAGAGCTTGTTCAATGGTTTTGGGTTTGATTTTCGAAATCAAGGAGATTTGACTCAAATTTCTATATGATGATCTAGTTCGAACCCCCTAGGCTAAGATCACCTATCACTTGGCCGATAGGATGATTCGATTGAATCCTAGAATGACTTGGGTTAGTGTCACCTATCACTTGATCGATAGGAGGACTCAATTGAATTCTAGACTGGCTCGAATTAGGATTAATAGTATACTCGATTTCAAGGTCAGAGTCGAGTCTGGTACGAATTGGTTTGCTAGTTGGTTTTACTAAGGGTTTTGTGGGTTCATGTCCTTCGTCGAATACTACATTAATGATTTCCTCAATTCTAAGGGTGTCATTGTTACATACCCTATAGGCTCTACTTGTAGTTGAGTATCCTAAGAAGATATCAGTGGAGGTTTTGGATGTGAACTTTCCGAAGTAGTCCTTAGTGTTTAGGATATGTACCTTACATTCAAATACTCTAAAGTATTTAATGTTAGGTACTTTGTCATTGTAGATTTCGTATGAGGTCTTAAGGTGTCTCTTTACCATAAGAATTCTATTTTGGACATAACAAGTCGTACTAATGGCTTCTGCCCAAAACTTATCGGGTAGGTTGTATTCGTTCAACATGGTCCTAGCGGCTTCTTGTAGGATTCTATTTTTCCGCTCGACTAGACCATTTTGTTGTGAGGTTCTAGGACATGAGAATTCATGGTGGTATCCGTTTATGTTACAGAAATCTGTGGACCTGTGGTTTTCGAATTCACCACCATGATCGCTTCTAAGTCTTTTAATTTTAAGGTTCTTTTGGTTTTCGATTAATTAAAACAAGTTGATGAATTGATCTAAGGTATCACTTTTGTGTTTAAGAAACCTAACCCAGGTAAACCTAGAATAGTCGTCAATTATGACTAGGAAAAATTGACTCCCATTTAGTGACTTGGCTCCATGAGAATCGAATACATCCAAATGAATGAGCTCAAGCACACTTTTGGTTCGTTCTTGGTTAGTTAGTTGATGTTGTGTCCTAGG
The DNA here is from genome assembly GCA_025175895.1 of Wurfbainia villosa. Taxonomy (NCBI): domain Eukaryota; kingdom Viridiplantae; phylum Streptophyta; class Magnoliopsida; order Zingiberales; family Zingiberaceae; genus Wurfbainia; species Wurfbainia villosa. The sequence goes on along the minus strand of CM046004.1, from coordinate 16,438,118 downwards.
TTGTTTACCTTGTTGACAAGCATTACAAATTTTATTGTCTAAGTTGTTAAGGTTAGGCAAACCTCTGACTAAGCCACTCTGACTCATCTTGTGAACGAGTCTTGGGTGTGAGTGACCGAGTCGTCGATGCCAAAACCAAGATTCCTCTTGCTGTGTCATAAGACACTTAGTTGAGGAGTTAGGTAGATTAATAATGTAGATGTTGTTATTCCTAGTTCCTTTAAGTATTGTTTTAGAGGTTTCATTTGTTTTAATTAAGCATTCATTTTCTAAGAATATAACCTTATAGTTGTTATCACACAATTGACTTACACTAAGTAAATTATATTGAAAATCTTCGACTAATAAAACATTGTGAATTGTGAAATTAGAATTTAGCTCAATATCACCTGAACCGATGATTTTGAGCTTGTCGTTGTTTTCGAAAGCTACCGATCCTTGTCGTTTGAATCTAAGCTTCAAAAATTTAAGTTGGTCTCCGGTCATATGTCGGGAGCACCCACTGTCCAACATCCATTGATCCTACACACAAGGTAGTTGGATCGGATATTGGAATTTAAAGGTTGGTTGAAGATTATTAGTCCTAGATCATCTCACCCATTTCTACATGATCAAATATGTTATCCTTATGTGTTATTGTGAGATGACTTCAATTTTACTTGATTAATTTTAATGAATCAAAACTAGTCAACCTTGGGTTAGATTCGGATTTAACCCTAAGCTCACCGAGTCACCTTTTCAAGAAATTGGCTTCTAGGTCGTGGCAAGGCACAGAGGCCTTCTTTGATCGAAACAATGACCACTTCCTTAGACAAAGCCAAGTTCGAGAAAATAATGACTTGATTCACCTAAGATCACTTCCTGGTCTAACTAGTTAAGGATACAACGAGGTAGCTTCAGCTAGTTCCACTTAGTCGAGTGCACTGAGCTAGATACGCCTTATCTAATTCGGACACACAAGACTTCGCTTTCCTAGCATACTATCATCTCGCCGCATCCTAGTACTATGTTGTCAAGTGTTGATGAGTTATAGTTCCTATCTAACCATTCTAAAAATAAAAAGAAAAAAAACTAAGCATGCAAATTCTAAGTAATAGCACAAACAAATTTTGTGCTAGCTCCCCCTGGACCATTGAATTGGTTTGGTCTTTCCACGTAGTGGATTTGGTATTTGGGAACCCAGTACTAGTTAGATCCTAATTGAGAAATCAAAGTGATCTTAGGGACCCATGCTTGGACATGTATTCTATTTTGACTTACAATTGACATATACGACTTGTTAGTCGTATTTGAGCTAAACCCAAGCCTGGCCTTGTTGTACACAACCCTTTGTGATCCAAGTAAAAAGTCAAGTCCCTTGGATCCCAAAGTGAACCTTTCCAATGTATGCCTAAGGTCTTCGACTTGACTTTTCAAAAGTGAGTTCTCAACTTTGAGTTTTTCAACTTGAGTTGAGTCTTCCTCTTGAACTTGACTAGTCGAAGAGGTTAGGGAGACCTTATGTTTAAGGAGTTTAACCTCCTCAACTAAGGTCTCGACCTTGGACTCGGATTTAGCTAACTTTCTAATTAAGAATTTGAATGCATTGTATAAAATGCTAAGCAAAGATTGACTTACCTTAAGTGACTCTGTTGAACCGGATGCGTATCCGCGGCTTGTCTTGAATAGTGACTCATCGTCGAATCCAGACTCGGACTCTTCCTCGGGTTCGGAGTCTTGTTCGGGCTCGGTCGACTTGGCCATGAAGACAAGATCATCGTCTTCCTCCTCTGACAATTCTTCCCAAGTAGTGTTAAGCGCTTTCTTGGGTGCTTTGTTCTTTAGTTTTAGACACTCCGACTTGATGTGTCCGAACCTATTGCATTCAAAATATCTCAAATTTGAATTAGACTTAGATTTAGTTTTACCTTGATTGATGGGTCATCTCCGGCTCTTGATCATCTTCCGAACTAGATTTACTAGTTCGGTTTTCATTTCGGGATCTACCTCCGACTCGTACTCGTACTCATCCTCTTCCTTGGGGGATGATTTGTTTGCGGCCTTCTTCTTTGAACCTGCAAGTAGGGAAATACCTTTCTCGGGAATCGAATTAGACTGTTTATGGAGTTCAAATTCAAAAAATAACTCATTTAATCTAATTTTTGAAAGATCCTTAGAGACCTTGTAGGCATCAACCATGGATGCCCACAAGGTAGTCCTAGGGAAAGCATTTAAAGCATACCTTATAAGGTCTCAGTTTTCGACATTTTGTCTGATGGCGTGCAAGCTATTGACGATGTCTTGAATACAGGCATGTAGTTGTGTCGCCGTCTCGTGTTCCGGCATCTTAAGGTTATACAACTTATTGAAAAGTAAGTCACGTTTATATACCTTCGCGTCGTCGGCCCCTTCGTATAGCTCTATGAGTTTAGTCCATAGATCTTTCGCGCTAATGAAGGGGCCGATGCAGTTGAACTCCTCTTTGGACAAGCCGCATTGAAGGATTTGGGTCGCCTTGGCATCGGCTTCCACTTGTCTTTTCATGGCATTAATCCATTGATCATAATCCAACGATTCATCCATTTCATTAGTAGGAAGCATGAATCCGATTTGGATTATGATCCACATCTCAATTTGGGTCTTTAGGAAGCACTCCATCCGACCCTTCTAATAACGGAAGTCATCTCCATTGTAAAATGGAGGTCGGACGGTGCTAAACCCTTCGAGATGGGCCATTTAGACAAAAGAAAAAAAGTGCATACCTCGAAAAAAAAACTAAAATGTACCAAGACTTTCGTCTTGGATTAGTAGTGCGAGAGAGTGAATTCAAGTTAAACGAAAATCTCAAAAAGACAAAAAAAATAATAAAAAAATGTAAGAAATTGCTAGATTGGTGGTTTCACCAAATCGTAGTGCCCCCGGCTCTGATACCAATTGTTGGATCGATTTGAGCGCTAGAGGGGGGTGAATAGCGCGCGAGAAAACTTTTTGAGAGAATTCGTTTAATGAAAAAGTACACAGTGAAAATAAATAAGATACTCTTTGTTTTTACTTGGTTCACAGCCTTCGACTGCTAATCCAAGGCCCTAATAGTCCTAGACCATATATGAGGGCAAACCATTAAAAACACTCCTCCTCATTAGAGGTAGGAGTAAGCAATTACAAAATCACGAAAAGGATTGAGGTAGAGGGACACTCCCCCTCTCCTCCTTACGATGAAAGCATGATAATAAAACAAGAATTACAAGTACTAATTGAACTTTAAAAGAACTTTTATCGATGACTTGTAGATGAGAAGGTTGAGCTCTAGTCATCGTTTCGGCAGCGCTTTGTCATCATAAGAATGTCGGAGAGTCGCAGCGTATTGGAAGCACTTGAAGGCTCTTGGAAATGATGGAAAAAGGGGTAGAGAACCCCTACTTTTATAGACTTGTGAAACCCTAATTGTTTAGATGAGGTTTCATGAGGTGATGTCATCTAGCCCTTGAAAAATGGTGATAAACTTTGACTTTTCTCGAGGCTGATCCTTGACCAATAGTCGACTGATCAACCCTATCAGTCAACTACTGGAGGCATCAGTCGACTGATGGCAAGATTTTCAGCTGCAATGAAGAGTTAGCTCAAAAATGCAGTTAATATAAGTAAGCTCGATGGTCATTTACCATCCGATCTCGACTTAGACCTTCCATGGGAAGTCTTGGTCGGATCGATGCCTAAGGATGTCCCCGTATAGAGGATACGACCTTACTTACACTCACTCATATGAGCTTACCTCAACCTTTACCTTTGAAGATTCGCTTCCGATCTTCACCTGAGTTCTTTGGCTCCCTCCGAAGTCCTCCCAGTGTCGCCCGACTACCACGGTTCTCTCCGGGTGTCGCTGACCTTCGGCTTAGCTTAGTAATTCTGCACACTTGGTTTAGCTCGTGAGATAACAAAGTGAACTTAACTTTGTGTATTTGCTATAATCAAAACTCATGTTCGATCCAGGTGCCTACTGCACCAACAATATTGATTTCTCTGAGGTGGTACTTGAGGATGACAAGGAGCTTCATTCCTCCTCTAATAACTTGCACTCCTCTCCAATTCAAGGGAACAAGGTCTTCTAACTATAGGCCTATTCGGAGGTGGATCCTCTCTTCCTTCGAGAGGGAGGATTACCTAATCTATATCCTCTGCTAATATATTGTAAGTTTGAATAGAATGGTCATAGATATGATGGAAAGCACAAAACATTCTTGGTGCAGGAGGAGGAAGTCTCACTAGCTACCTTTGCATGTGCTTCCCTATTAGGACATGCACAATCCTTTTTGTAGGTCATTTATTAGATCCATAATTGAGGAAGAGTCTTGGGATAACATGTTAAGGAACCAAGGGAGGAGGCCTCCTCTCTTGCCGACTTATTTTTGATCATGTCAAGTCAAGTGTTGTCTTCTTTGCACGTTGGACTTCCTCCATGTTGATGTATTTTTCCATTCTCCACATCAAACTATCATAATTGGTCGGAGGTTTCTTAGACAACGATCGAAAAAAATTACTTTCCAAAAATTCATCAAAATTTTAGAGGTGGCGGATGGTACTTCTAGTGCAAGGCAATTGAAGTGCTAGATATATTCTAAAAAGATCTCCTGACTTCGACGATTCATAGAAAAAAGACTTAGAGGGGTCTTATGGTAGCACTTGCTGCTAGCGAAGTGGTGTGGGAACAAAACACTAAATTTCTCAAATTAGTTGATAGACCTCAACATTAAGCTGTTGAATCAGCATTGTGTTGGTCCTGCTAAAGTCATTAAAAAGACCTGACATTTCACCATATCACTGTACTGATGTAGCAAGGAGGCACTCTCGAATCGACAAAGATGGTATTCGAGATCAAATGTGCCCCCCCCCTGGTGTATTCCTTAATTTGCAAGGGTTAGAAGTAACTTGACAACTCCTCTACAAGGATCCTCTCCAAAAATGGGTTCCTTTTTTAGTTGTTACCACCTTCTTCAATCACAGCAGCTCCTCTTGAAGTCTTTCAAAGTATTCTATAAGAGGGTCATGAGCCATGGATTCTCATGATTATTCCTCTTGTCGAACTAACATTTCCTTGGGCACTTCTGCATGTGGTTGAATTAATATAGGTGCCTACAAAGAAGTTCCTCAATTGTAGTTGTGAAAATTCTACTTAGACTTTTTGTAGTCCAAGCAGCTAGGGCTCCTGACGCTAAAGGGTGTTTAGACATTAATCCTCACTTTTCTTGATTTTTTTTTATGTCTCCCATCTCAACGTCGCAGCTTAATTCTCTAGATGGTCTGAGATCACTAGATGGGTTGGATTATCAAAAAATTTGAGTGAGATTCTATTAGGCAAGAATTTTTTTTTTTTTTTGCTTTAATGGGATGGGTGAACTTGACTCCACTAGTAGATTATCATGCTTATTGGGTTGTTCCTCATTAGCAGGTCAGTCATAGATTTATCCTCAAGTCAGCGGTGTTGGTGCAATAAATCTCAGGTCAAGGTTAACCAAGCTCTAGTAAGGCTCAAGTAGAGTTTCAATGTTATGACAATATGACTATAGGATGGTATGGGACATCCAAAATCATATGAAGGAGAGTGTTGTGTAATCATCATTGGGTCAGGATGACCATGATTGGTAATAGGGAGTCAAGTCAAGTAGGTCAATATTGGTCGGATACTTGACAAGTGAGAAATCTAAATGTGTCATGGAGGACCGGGCACTTGGTGATTGGAAGTCCTATAAAGAGTTGGCAAGATGTGAAGACCAAGTGGGCCACGGTTGACCAAACACTTGGCATGAGAAGTGAAATCCTGGCAGGTCATGGTTGACCGGATGCTAAGTAAGAAAAGTTCAAATAGGTCAAGGAGGACCGAATGTTTGGTGATGTGAAGTATTGGAAGGTTCACAGTTAATCGGATGTTAGGTAAAGAAAGTCCAAACAGGTCAAGGAGGACCGAATGTTTGGTGAAGTAAAGTCTCAACAGGTCAGAGTGACCAGATGCTTAACAAGTGAAGCCCCGACAGGTCAAGGGTGACCAGATGCTTAGCAAATGAAGTCTCAATAGGTCTAGGTAATTGGATGCTTAGAAAGTGAAGTCCCAATAAGTCAAGGGTGATCTGATGCTTGGCAAGTGAAGTCCTGACAGGTTTAGGTGATCGAATGCTTAGCAAAGAGATGTTCTAAAAGGTCAAGGGTGACCGAATATTGGATGAGAAAAGTCCTAGTAGGTTGAGATCAATCAGATACTAGGTGAAGGTAGAGTTTGCTTGAAATAAGGTCGACTAGTTAAGACAATCTACTAATGGTCTTTTTCAATCAACTGAGTAGGTGCTTGGGAAGCACTCAAGGCGCTGAGGAAGTGACACTCGGGAAGAAGTACTTGGGGGACTCAGGTGCTCGAATAGTCGACTGGTGGGTGTGACCAGTCGACTGGTCACTCATGAGGCACTCGAGAGCATGGCATTAGTCGCATACTTGAGACAAAGAATGGACTCAACACTTGAGAAAGGACTTGGATGCTCAGGAAGTCGGCACTTGGGATGAGGAACGGAGCTCGGTGTTCGAATAGTCGACTGATGGTTGATCAGTTGACTAATGTTGGGCATTCGGGACGGACGCTCTAGAAGCTCTTGAGTCTAGTGCTCGAGATGATTATTCAGGTGTAGTTGACTGATGTGGTTGATCAGTCATCTAGTGGCACTATGGCCAGACATAGAAGGTTGGTGAGTTGATTGATTTCGTTGATTAGTCAACTGATAATACTATAGCAAGCCATAAAACAGTGTTGAATTGATTGGCCAGTTGACTGGTGCACTGGAATCTGATGTGGATTGTATCGCTGGAGAGATAGTCGAGCAATGGTCAGGATTCCAGTCTACTGGGGGGTAAGACCAATCAATTGGTAGGAAGAAATTAGCCGAATAAAGAGCCTATAAGAAGGGGCTTCATAGAGATTTGGAGAGGTCGGTTCTTGGAGACTTAGAAGGAGAGGAGTTGTTCTTTTCCAGGCCTTCCAAGCCATTCTGAAGCAACCAAACAATGAGCAAGAAAGATCACATTGTGTAAAGCACTTTTTATTCTTGTTCTTTCATTAACTTTGTTTATTTATATTTGGTTTCATCTTTTGTAAATCTTAGGTTATAAGAGGTTTCTCCGCCTCTGAAAGGTTTTTGAGAAGGAGAAAAGATAGTGGAACTATCGAAAAAGATAGGTCGTAAAGTAGGAATCGGGGATTCTGAACAATGTAAAAATTCAGGTGTTGTGCTTATGTGTTGTTTTGTATATGTTTTATTTTTCCATTGCATTGAAATCTTGTATACAAGCATGAACATGAATGCAATTGAAGATCAAGTCGAGATGTTATTCACGCCCCACCCCCTCTAGCAACGCAAGGTCCTAACAAGTGGTATCAGAGTGAGATCGCTCTTCATGGGACTAACCGTTGAGGGAGCACGAGGCTAGAGAATTAGTGGATTCATAGCAACAAATGGAGTTTAGTGATGGATTTGAACTTAACACAAGATTTTCACCTCCCTATGGACCAGGGGGATTTGCTCAGTGGAAGGCTAGAACTGAGGTGTTCTTTCAAATGAATATTAAAGACTGGTTCATCTTAATGGAAGATTTTGAGGCTCCAAAGGACAAGAAAGGGAACCACTTCGAAGGAGTAAATAGACTGAGGAACAAGTCCAGAGATCTGAAGCAATTGACAAGGTAACTAAAATTTTGACTAATTTGGTACCTAACGATGTTTTGTATAAATAAAAAAAAATATAAGGGTGTATGTGAACTATAGAGCAAGTTAGTCAAGGTTCACGAAGATCCATCACCGACACAAAGTGAGGATGAGTCAAAAGAAAAATCATTAGCTCAAGCTCTTGAAAATTCGAAGGTTGAGAGGTACTCAACATCCAAGTTGGAGAGGTTGTAAAAGTCTCCACCTTTAGGATTGAGGGGAGGTTAGACAATCAACAACAGAGCAAGAGGAGTCATCTACATTCGAGGCCAATGAAGAACAAGCCTATGTTTCCCCTACCACCAAGGAAGGTAACTTAAACTTAATTATCAAAAATAAAGACCATATAATTTTCTTTGAATGTAGAGAAAAAGGGTACTATAAGCGTAGGTGTCCATAATTAATCAAGAAAAATGTTCTAGTGGCATCAAAGGTAAAGGAGAAGCTAAAGGATGTCGAAACTTTGATATGCAAAGGTAAGGAACACATTGTATGTTTCTTGTGCAACCAAAAGAAGCATTACCAGAACCAATGTTCAAGGGGAAGTCACCCTGAAGGACAAGATAGAAATCTCAAGTGTAGGGGAGCTCCTAAGGCAAGACCTAAGGTATTTTTTTCTTAATGCTATTTCAATATATCATGATAAAAAGCATGTTAAGTCTATGTTTTATTATCTAGGCACTCGATATCATGAAAATAGGTCTAAGGATAATGTTAGAGCTATTAGCTCAAGAACTACCCTACCTAAGGAGGATTTTAGAACTTTTCAAGGTAGACCTAATCTAGTAAAGGATAGGAAGGATGAGAAAAATCTAGGCAATACTTCTAAGAAAAATAGACATATGTCTAGGAAGAAAAATAATCAAGAAAAAATAAAAATTGAGACATTAGAGAAAGAAAATCAAGACTTGAGATCAAGACTTGATAAATTGAAAAGGATTCTTAAAAAGATGGAAAACGTACTCAAAGGGTCTAATGGAAAAAATCTCAATGTTCATAGGAAAGAGCTACCTAGGGACAAGAAGGGTTTGGGATACAAACCTAAGTCCAAGGAAAACATGTCATCTTACTATAGTGTTTCATATAATTATGGAACTAAGCCCAAGTCTAGGAATGTCAAGGTTACAAGGGAAAGTATCCTTAATTGACCTTGATGAGACTCAAATGACTAAGGCTTCCAAGAAGCCTAAGAGAATCATTAGGAATGTATGAAGGGAGGTTATCCCTAGTGATTACCTAGAAAATCCAAAGAGCTCCAATAGGTATTAGGTTCCTAGAAGTGTGATTCTTTCGCACTAAATGGGTATAGGATGTGTCAACTTGGAATGAAAAGGTAGTTAACTCAATTATAGTAGAGTTGGCATTTTCAAGGTATAGTGATACTTTGAAAATGACCTTAAAACTTGTATCCTACAAGATTTTAGGATGTTTCAATAAAATTTGAAGTTTAAGTTGATTGAAATTGACACATTAGGCTAAAGTCTAAGGTATGCCAAGTTTGGGATTTTGGCACACTCGAGAGAGTTAATCTGTGATCATGTCAAGTTTGGTATTTGACATAATCCTAGATAATGACAATTAGGTTCAAAACTTAGGTATATTTATACCTTTGTATTTTATATATTTGTCATTCTTTGAATGTCATACTATATGTCATGATATCATATATCACATGATCATATAGAGCATATCATTTTGATACTTAGGTTGATTTTTATATTATCATGCCATGACTCATGCATCATGTAAGATTGACAATGCTTTTAAATTATGCACATCATTTATGTCATAATCATATTCATACATTTATTCACTTGAAATTAAGAAAAATTGACATTATTTGAATCCTAGATAGGATGATCAAATTAAAAATGCCTAGATAGAAATGCATAATTTCTTAGCTTAGGGAAAAATCAATCTACATCTCACATAAATTATAGGATGACTTGTATGTATCTATTGAAATATTTTAGATACAAGTGAGATGGTAGGATAATGAGTTAAGTTTAAGGTGCTTATATGTTACATCAAAATAAACTCAAACTCTTCAAATGATATAAATAAAGCATAAGGAAAGTTAATGTACAAGTCATGTACACTTGACCCATTGATCATGATTGGAAATAGGTTTTTAAAAAAAAATAAAATCATTTTGGAGAACCTGTTAAGTCTATCTGTTGATAGGAAGCACCATTGATGATATTGATACAAAGTTAGCATGAAACATTGAAGTTTTCAATAATTTTCAACTTTGTGTCATTCTTTAAACATAATGGGTATTTTGATACAAAATTATTTTTTCCCATAATATTTGGCATAAATAATGTATGTATGAAATTTTAGAATTTTTCGAAAAATATGGAATTATTTATGCATTCTTGAAATTTGATTGAAAATCTAGTCCCTATGAAAATTCAGAAACTAGTCGACTGATGCTAGTGTCGGTCGACTGATTACTGAAACAATCAATTGATAAGATTGTTTTTAGCTGTACAGGTCCAGTTTAATCATATAACGACAATTCTAGGTATTTTAACTACTCTTGACCCTCTAATATACTTAGACGAGCATTGAAAGGAAAAAAATATTCAGTGGAAATGAATAAGAGTGTTAATTAGGATAAGAATCACACCTTAAAGAGATGTTAAAGTTCAAAGTTGAACTTTTATCCTTATTTTTGGAGTTTAGATCTCCTATAGGCTTTAGACCTCTCTAAAGACATTGTTGGTGCAATGGATAAAGGGGAGCAAGCCTTTAGAGGGAGATTGTCCATTGAGGCATGATGGTTGATTAGTGATAAGTGATTTATCACAAAGGAGAATGGAAAGGGTTACTAGAGAATGAAGTATGGAGGTTTATGAGAGACTTTTTGATGCATGTCAAAGGGGGAGAATAAAGGATTTAAGTTGGGAAACCTTTACTATGCTTTCACATAAGAAGTGGCAAGTTAGGGCTTATGGGCTAGCCTAACTTAAAGATATTGTCAAATATCAAAAAGGGAAAAAATATCAGTGAAATCAACCTCAAGTCAAGGTTGACCGAGCTCGAGTGAGGCTCGAGTTGAGTTTCGATATTTGATAATATGACAATATGATTATAGGATGGTATGAGACATCCAAGGTTATATGGAGAGTATTGGTGTAATCATCATCGGGTTATCAGTAAAATCAACCTCAAGTCAAGGTTGACCAAGCTCGAGTGAGGCTTGAGTTGAGTTTCGATATTTGATAATATGACAATATGATTATAGAATGGTATGAGACATCCAAGGTTATATGGAGAGTATTGGTGTAATCATCATCGAGTCAAGATGACCATGATGGGTAACAAGGAGTCAAGTCGAGTAGGTAAAGGTTGATCGGATACTTAACAAGTGATAAATCCAAGTGGGTCATGAAGGACCGGACACTTGGTGGTTGGATGTCTAACAGGGAGTTGGCAAGATGTGAAGATCAAGTGGGTCATGGTTGACTAGACATTTGGCATGATAAATGAAATCCTAGCAGGTTAGGCTTAATTGGATGCTAGGTAAGGAAAGTCCAAAATGCTAAAGGAGGACCAAATGTTTAGTGAAGTGAAGTTCTAGGAGGTCACAGTTAACTGGATGTTAGGCAAAGAAAGTTCAAATAGGTCAAGGAAAATCTGATGTTTGGTGAAGTGAAATCCCTGCAAGTTAGAGTGATTGGTTGCTTGACAAATGAAGTCCTGGTATGTCAAGAGTGATCGAATGCTTGGCAAGTGAAGTCTCAGCATGTCTAGGTGACTGGATGCTTGGCAAGTAAAGTCTCGACAGGTCAAGGGTGATTGGATGCTTGGAAAGTAAAGTTCTGATAAGTCTAGGTGATCGGATGCTTGGCAAAGAGATGTTTCAGAAGGTCAAGGGTGATCGAATGTTGGATGAGAAAAGTCCTTATAAGTTGAGGTCAATTGGATATCAGGTGAAGTGAGGGTTGGCTTGAAATAAGATTGACTAGTTAAGGTCAATCGACTAATTGTCTTGTTCAGTCGATTGAGCAAATGCTCGAGAAACACTCGGAGCATTGAGGAAGCAACACTCATGAAGAAGTACTCAGGTGTTCGGGTCTGGGACTCGGGTGCTCGAGCAGTCGATTGGTGGGTGTGACTAGTCAACTGGTCACTCACGAGGCCCTCAGGAGCATGGCACAAGTCGTGTACTCAGTGTTGGGTTTCTGGGGCACCGACGTGGGCGTGTGTTCAAACATGTTTCATAAACATGCACAGCGGAAGCAAATAAAAATGGTAATAAAATATTTTATTACATTACACACGCCACATGTAGACATAATCGTACATTTAAAATTTTGCAATAAAGGAAATTTATACTATGTATACCTGACGAATTACATGTAGTGGAAATGACATCAACCTTAGCGACCCTAGCAAGTTTTGCCTCTATCCGAGTCCATGCCGAGTATAGTCAGGATAGCTTCACTAAGTTACAAGCCCCGTCTTCACGAGAGATACTAGTCTCACGTCAAAGACGTTGCAATCCGAGAGACGATCACAAAAATAAGTTCCACAAACTTGTTTTCCTGGAAGTGATTTTGTCAACAATTGACAAAACTCTTTGTCCTCCACTGAAGAGGATTGTCGGAGATCCCATCCCTGGCAAAGAGGTCACTGTCGGAGTTCCAAACGTCGGCCAAATGAGCTCTCCTCACAATGGAAAAAAGGTTGTCCAAAAGGAGGTGGGTGGTGGAGGAGTTGCCGGCCAAACATGTTGGTCAATGGCAGCATTGTGGCCAGCGGCTGCAAGGGTTGGCGGTTGGGCTACTGGCCAGAGGTTGGTCGGCGGCTGGAGGAGAAGGGGTGGTCTAGCTTGGGCGGTGCACAAGCAAAGAGAGGAAGAGAAAGCGGCTAGGGTTTCGTAAACCTTAACTCATCCATGAAATTTGTCTCAACCCTCTTACTTATAGAGAATGTGTTTCTTGACCATCAAGAAACATTCTCTCAACGGTTATTGGTTTACAACCAAAACACGTTAACCTGCTCCATTAATTTAAGTTAAAATAAACTAAACCGCGTTGGTCTATTTTAAGTTAAAATAAAGCAAACTAATTTTTGGTTCATTCATTTAAAACAAACCAAACCCCTTTGGTTTAGTTTCCACCATTGGATTAGAACCAAACCAATTTGGTTCATCCATCATGTCTTCAAAAGACTCGACCCATCCATGCTTCCAATGCGACTGAAATAATTTCATGCTCGCTTCTTGTTTAGTCTAACCAAACCAAGTCTCTCTCGATCTGAGAATTTTATTCTCAAGCTCATTTTAAATCCTTCGGATAACACTCGTAGCGCATGTGACCAAATAGGTTCCTGGTTTATGTTGGTTGTCTATAATTAACCATTAATTATAGAATGATCATGAGTGACACCTAGTAGTACATTATGATCCCTAATTAATCGAAAAATCAACAGTTAATCCCAGAACAACTTCTGAAACCTTTCGACATCTACAGTGAATGGTGTCCCATTCCCTTCACTCATCTTATACCCACTTGATTCAGGATATGGTCTATTGTGTCAGTCCCCACTAGGCTGACTATGTCACACCTAGCCCAAGTATTACTTCCTCGTCCTGTGAATTCTAGTTACTGCACATGTATCCAAGAGTATCATACTCTAAACATGTAATGTTTTAGCCAAAGACTTTAGTAACAATCCGACGAGTGGCCATAGGGTATACATCTCCTCGCAAAGAGTGGTGAATCCTCTATAGGCTATTCAAACACCTTCGGCCACTTCGACTTATACCTAATCATCCCGGGTCCACATCTCCTCGGAGATGCTTACTTAAGATGTCAAAGCATAAGTCTCCATGACCAAGATGACTTGAATACCGTAAGTCGAAGGAACATCTCACTTAAGCTACAGTAAGAACTTCATTGACATATCTTTATATGCAATGAACCATATAAAGTCTTACAGTTGGTTACTCCAATGGACTAGTTACCATAACTAGCATCCACGGTTAACTCCAGATATCCCAATGTCTCCAACCAGTAGAAACAGCTGCTTAGATAAACCAAAGAGTATAACTTGTGCTAGTCTCAACAGAATTGATGGCATCCGAATGCATCAATTCATCGACTAGGGATAATTCTAATACATCACAATTACACATGTAGAGATACTCACTAGTTGTGATCCAATCACAAATTCTCTCATGTTGTGAATCGTATTGCAGACATTCAGTAAATGAGTTTAAGATCCAATCAAATATATGAAAACATGTACACTCAAATAGTGAATCTTCATTTATCAAATAAATGGTACAATCATAAGGTGATTGCCTTATGACACCTCTTATATATAACTAACAAATTTCCACTTGGCCTAATGTCAATCACCATGGTATCCAATACCTTAAGCTCTAACATGACCCTCAAACTTACTCTGAGGTAAGGTCTTAGTTAAAGGGTCCGCTAAGTTCCTTTCAGTGGAAATATTATCGATTTGTATTTCCTTCCTACTGATAATCTCTCTGATCAGATGAGAGTGGCAAAGCACATGTTTGGATCGTTGATGAGACCACACCAAGTTCAATGCTAGTGTCAGCCCTTAGTGTCAATTATGAGATGATTGATTAGGGATCATATGTATCATATTTCATTAATAACAGACAAAGATTGATTATTATATTTACTTTATGCGTGTGCCAGCTAAATAAATATAATAATGCCCTTGAATAGTAGGTTCTAATCTACAGTTTATCAATTGGGATAATTGATTATGAGAAGCTATAGAGAACACTATACTTAAACATTCCTAGTCAAGTATTGTACTAATAGACAAAGGGATATATTGATACATTGAGACTAGCATGTAGGTCAATGGATGACTTAATCTCACAAGTCATGGATATGTAATATCACATTGACACATGGGTATATATATTGGAGAATATATGTATCGAATTGACCCGCCATGAGAAAGTATCATGGATCGTTATATGAGTGTCATATACTTTCTCATGTGACTATTGGTATGAATAATTTTTAGACCTAAAGTCACTACGGTTTGTTACATAAGGAGTTATGTACTTTGGTGTCGTCTACCGTCACTCGTAATAGGGTGCACTATAACGGCGATTACTGAATATGTAACGAATTATGCGGAGGGATGTGAGTGATGTAGATGGGATCATCCCTCCCATATGACGGGAGTGATATCTTTGGCCTCTTGATAGAGTATGACCACGAAATGCATGACCATGCTCAAATGAGTCAATATGAGAGATTGAGCTCGTTTGTTTGAGTCTACTTGGGGATCAAGAAACATAAAGATTGATAAGGGGATGACACGGTCTATGCCTCATTGATCGATCTAAGATATCAAGGATAGAAGGACACCGTCATACATGATAATAGTCATGAAAAGGTTGTCGGATCTCGACTTTCTTGTAACTTGGATAGCAATGATATATTGTTAGATGTCGCTCATTGCTTATGCGTCTAAAAGGGATTTTAGACACATTGCCAATGTTATAAGAGCCTATTGGTCACACACAAATGACATTCTATTTTGGAGATGATTTTTTTTAGTTGGATAAAAGAAAAATTGAGCAAATGGCCAAGACTTGAGTTAGACTCAAGCTAGTTAAACTTGAGTAAGACTCAAGTTAAATCATGGAAGATAAATCATCATGCAGAAAATCCAAGGGTCATCGATCATCATTCGTGATTAATGTGATTAATCATGCATGGGAATACCAAGGGTCTTGGTATTCATGATGAGGGGTTTAATGCATTGATGAAATGGAATACCAAGGGTCTTGGTATTCATGATGGAGATAAGAAGCCTCTTCATGGGATGAGAGGTAAGGTTTTTTTCGGTGAGAGGCTTGTGAGTTTGGGCGTGCAAGCCAAGAGCTCCTCTCCTTCTTCTCCTTCTTTCTTCCAAGTGTTCTTGGCATTTTTTCTAGGGTTTCTAGCACAACGTGACTCTAAAACTGTTGAGTGTCAGTGTAGATACCTTAGAGATACAGTTATCCTTACCGTATTGAGATCCGGGAGCACTTGGATTTATGGGATTGCGAAGGGCTCGCATCGAAGGTATACTTCTCCTTTTAGATAGGATCTAGACAAAGTAGAATAAGAAAATGATTTATATATTTTTGCATGGATCTCTGGAGGGATCTGGTTTATATTTAGTTTCTGTTGTGGTTGTGCGAAGTATTCGCCCGGGATATTGTGAATGTCACGATCCAGATTTTCCCTACAGTGGTATTAGAGCCACTTGCAAAATGTATATTTCGTTATGATGATTTATATGTGATATAAATTTAGATTTTCGTGTTTTCTATGAGATATAAAATATGTGAATTATGGGTACACGAATTTTAGGCTTGGAATGTTGCCAAAGGGTCAAAAACGGGGTTGAACAGAAAAAACACCATGTTGAAAAACATGGCCTGGCCGTGTTCACAACCCACGGCCATGTTGACAAACACGGCCTGGATATGGGTGCCTCTGTAAGAGCAACCTACGATCGTGTTGAAAGACACGGCCTAGCCGTGGGCATCTCTGATCACCCCAGAATGGTCGTGCCAATTGGCACGGCTCGACCATGTTGGACACGGGACACCCCGAAAACAAAGGTCTAGGGTTCTTATTGATGGACCAAGGGCAGCAACTCATTCAAGGAGTTGAGTTGAAAATAAAAGTTTGTTTCGGGGGCGCTGCCCCCTAAGGCCCCCGCAAGGGGCACTGGCCCTTGGCCCTGCCCACTAACCAGCTAGCGGACCACTGTGGCATTGCGGCTTATCAGCGAAGTGACTTAAAATTCATGTGTATTCATAATAAATTTTATAAAATTACATCATTATGAATGATATGAAGCATGGTGCATGGTTATGGCCTAGGACCCAATGTGATTGTGGTTGTGTGTTGTATGTTCATGTTGTAATTCATAATACGACCTGCATGTCGTGCCTTCATCTCTATTTTATTGGTTGTAAAATAGACTTAGACTCGAATGTAACTCGAGTGTTCTTATTTTGTAATGTACAAAATAAAGAAATGAAAAGTCCATTGAAGGTTGAAGTTACAAGGAGGATGCCAACAACATAGGAAGACCAAAGTTAGCACTTGGAGAAGATGTCATCCCTAGGTTAACCATTCGCTCTTCTCATTGGCTTGAGAAGATCGTAGATTTGGGCCATAACCGTGTCACGTTTATATGTTGATATATATTTTGTGTATGTGATGTATGCGATGCTTGTATATGTGATGCATGCGTAGTTAGTTGTCACACAATTAGGTCACTTATCATATGCCTACCAAAGTTTAATACTTACTATTACCTTGTTCAATCGTAGCGCGTTTGCCAAAGCAAAGTGACTTGATTTACCTCGGTAAAGTACGACAAGACAATCGTGATGTTCGCCTATTAAACTTTGGGTTTGACTTAACTAAGCTCTCTCAATTAGATTGATGAACTTAGAGGCATAGCTCATATGAGATATCTACCTACATTATACAAATCTTGGGCGATTAGCCAAAGCTAACTCAAGATGAGTAGTAATTTAGAAGGATATCTCATGCGATGGGCACTATGAACAAATGTTGTCCATAATATACAAGAGTTACATTAGATGTAATTGGTACAAGTTACCTACCTAACTTATATGCATCTTGGGCAATTAGCCAAAGCTAACTCAAGATGCGGTATAATATGGATCTTGTCCCACTTTGTGACCAGTGGGAGAATCATTTAGTTAAAGGCCTAATTAAATGATAGAAATATGATACATTTCTGCATTTCTGCATTTCTACATTGTAAATCACCATGTCATCAAATACGTCAAACACACTCTCTCTGCGATTTGTCCTTGATAAGGATAAGCTCACTGGAGCTAACTTCCTGGACTGGTACAGGAACTTAAGGATAGTCCTCAAGCAAAAACACAAATTGTACGTCCTAGAGCAGTCCATTCCTGAACCACACACACCTACGACCACTCGAGCTGACAAGGATGCTTATAAGAAGCATCCAGATGACTCATTGGATGTGTCATGCATTATGCTTGCCACTATGAACTCTGAGCTTCAGAAGCAACATGAGAACATGGATGCCTATGGTATGGTTGAGCATTTAAAATAACTATATCAGGGACAAGAAAGGCACGAGCGATACGAAGTATCAAAGGCCTTGTTTCAATGCAAGATGCAAGAGGAAACTCCCATAGGCACTCATGTACTCAAGATGATTGGGTACGTTGAGAACCTACAGAGATTGGGATTTCCATTGGGCCAAGAGCTGGCCACTGACCTTGTTCTGCAGTCACTGCCAAAAGGCTACAGTCAATTTGTCATGAGCTATAACATGAATGAAATTGACAAGCCTTTACCTGAGTTGTTGAGCATGTTACGAACTGTTGAAATCAACCTTAAGAAAGCAAATCCTGGTACCATTTTGATGGTGAACAATAACAAAGGCAAAGGCAAGCAAAAGTCTAAAGGTAAGTGTAAGACCCTGTTGGTGCAATAGGCACCTAAGTCGAATCTGAGTTTTGATTATAGAAAGCGATACAAAGTTAAGCTCATTTTGTTATCTCACGAGATAAATCAAGTGTGCAGAAAGTGCTAAAGCTAGAGCTGAAGGTCAGCGACACCCGGAGGGAACCGTGGTGGTCGGGCGACACCAGGAGGACTTCGGAGGGAGCCGAAGAGCTCAGGTGAAGACCGGAAGCGGAGCTTCAAAGGTAAAGGCTGAGGTAAGCTCGTGTGAGTAAGTGTAAGTAAGGTCGTGTCCTTCGTACGGGGACATCCTTAGGCGTCGATCCGACCAAGACTTCCCATGGAAGGTTTAAGTCGAGATCGAATGGTAAATAGCTATCAAGCTTACTTATACTAACTGTATTTTCGAGCTAACTCTTCATTACAGCTGGAAACCCTACCATCAGTCGACTGATGGATTGTATTAGTCGACTAATGCCTCCAGCAGTCAACTGATAGGATTGATCAGTCGACTGCTGGTCAAGGATCAGCCTCGAGGATAGTCAAAGCTTATCACCATTTCTCAAGGGCTAGGTGGCATCACCACATGAAATCTCATCTCAACAATTAGGGTTTCACAAGGATATAAAATTAGGGGTTCTCCACCCCTTTTCCATTCATTCAAAGAGCCTCCAAGTGCTTCCGATACACTACGACATTCCGATGATCTTCCGACGATGAAGCACTACAGAAACAACGACTCGAGCTCCAATCTTCAATATTTTCAAGTCTTCGTTAACCTTTTTGTTTATTGTTCAGTTTAAAATTATCTTTCTTTTCAAGTTTTTATCATAACAAGGAGAGGGGGGGTGTCCCTCTACCTTGATCTCTTTTTTGTAATCGCTTGTCTCCTACCTCCGATGAGGAGAAGACTATTTTAGTGCTTTTTCCCTCCATACGTGGTCTCGGACCACTAGGGTCTTGGATTAACAGCCGAAAGGCTGTGAACCAAGTAAAAAGTCTTTTGTGTACTTACATTCCACTGTGCTTTACTCTCCGTACTTTTCTTTTTAAACGAAGATTAGAAAAGTTTCTTTATCACTATTCACCCCCCCCCTCTAGCGACTCTAATCGATCCAACAATTGGTATCAGAGCCGGGGGCGCTAAGATTTGGTGAAACCACCAATCTAGCCTTTTAAATAGATTTTTTAAATTTATGAGGTTTTTTTGTTCATTTAAATTTTCTCCCGCACTACTAATCCAAGACACAAGTCTTGGTACATTTCGTTGTTTTTGTCGTTGCTAGATTTTCTCTCTCTTCACTTGTTTTTTTGTCAATGGCCTATTTCGAGAGTTTTAGCACTGTCCGACCTCTGTTTTACAATGGAGATGACTTCCGCTATTGGAAGGATCAGATGGAGTGCTTCCTTAAGACCCAAATCGAGATGTTGATCATAATCCAAACAGGATTCACACTTCTGACTAATGAAGTTGGTGAATCTTTGGATTATGACCAATGGACCAATGCTACAAAAAGACAAGTCGAAGCTGATGCCAAGGCAACTCAAATCCTTCAATGTGGTTTGTCCAAGGAGGAGCTCAATCGCGTCGGCCCCTTTATCAGTGCAAAGGACTTATGGACCAAGTTAGTAGTGGAACTACACGAAGAACCAACAAAGCTAAGGTATGCAAATGGGATCTTCTTTTCAATAAATTATATAATTTAAAAATGCAGGAACATGAGACGACGACTCAACTACACGCCCATGTACAAGATATCGTCAACAATTTGCACGCCATCGAACAAAAGGTCGAAAATCGCAACCTCATAAGGTATGTTTTGAATTCATTTTCTAGGACTACCTTGTGGGCATCCATGGTCGATGCCTACAAGGTTTCAAGGACTTATTAAAAATTAGGTTAGATGAATTGTTTTCAGAATTCGAACTCCACAAACAGTCTAATTCAGTACCCGAGAAAGGTATAGCCCTTTTTACAGGTCCAAAGAAGAAGCCCACAAGTAAGCCACCCCCGAAGGAAGAAGAAGATGAGTACGAGTCAGAGGTCGATTTGGAGATGGAGACCGAACTAGTCAATCTAGTTCGGAGGATGATTAAGAGTCAAAAACGACCCGTCACTCAACCCAAGGAAGGTAAATCTAAAGCTAGTTCTAACATTAGGTGTTATGAATGAAATAGGTTCAGGCACATCAAGTCAGAATGTCCGAAGCTCAAGAACAAAGCACTAAAGTTCAAGAAGGCGCTCAACGCTACGTGGGAAGAGGCATCGGAGGAAGAAGACGATGACCTCATCTTCATGGCTAAACCAACTGAATCGGAGCCTGAGTCTGAACCTGAGCAAGAATCTGAACCCGAGGATGATTCGGACTACGAATCACTATTCAAGACAAGCCTCAGATCCGCATCCGGTTCAAGAGATATGCTCAAGGTAAGTCAGTCCCTCATTAGTACTTTATATAATGCAATTAAGTTTCTAACTAGGAAGTTAGCTAAGTCTGAGTCCAAGGTCGAGACCCTGGTTGAGGAGGTTAAACTCCTTAAACACGAGGTCTCCCTAACCTCTTCGACTATTCAAGTTCAAGAGGAGGACTCAACTCGAGTTGAAAAGCTCGAAGTTGAGAATGAAGGGAGAATCTTCGCTTCCTGCTTCGACTTGGTTGCTTGTACATGGCGATCCTATCTACGTCCCCGGATTAAAAAAATTAATCCTTGACGAAGATGGATTACCCAAGCAACCGATCCATCATCGTGCTATTCGATTAGAGTGGTCTCTTGAACAAACTTGATGTTCAAGCAACCTAACTCTTTTCCTCGATTAGCCACGGAATAGATGATGTACGGATCACCGGTTTTTGTGTTTATCTTCGGGGTCCAAGTAAATTAACCACATACAATTACAAAAGAACTAAAATCAAAACAAACAAGATTATACCTCTTGTTTACCTCTTGATCTTCTATTGTATAACCTATCCTCCTCTTGAACGTTGTGTGGGCAACGATCCTCCAAGAGTTGAATCCTTCCTAGATCGCGTCTTCCCTTCCTTGCTCGCTCCGAACAAAGGAAGATAACCGAGATCTTCTTCTCCTATCTAGTGTCGACCACCAAGCCACCTAACTTGATTATTGTTGCCGGCCAATGAGAGGAAGAAGGGATATGGGCGCCGGCCAAGAAAAGAATTCTTGTTGCCGCCGATCAAAGAGAAATAAAGGAAGAAGAACCGCCGGCCAAGCTTCAAAGATGAGTGTCGGCCCTAAAGGGATGAAGAAGAGGCATCGGCAAACCTTAGGAAGAGAAGGAAAACTCAAACCCTAAACCTCCTCCACTTCTTGCCGCCGCCCAACCCAACTCCAAACCCTAAAGCTTCTCCTTTGCTTGCCACCCAAAGCCTTGGAAGCAAACCCTAGCATCCAAAACACACACCTTGTCGCCCAAGCCTTGGACCTTTATTTATAGATCTCGCCCAAGCCTCCGTTTAATCGTGTCCGTTGGATCTAGGCTTCATGAGGGTTTTAATAGGCTACAATAGGGACCATGAGGAGGAGTTGAATCTTGGCCACCCAATGGATCCAACCCACATAAAATCCGATCCATTAATGATAACCCATTCCACTAGAGGATTATCATTGATCTACCTCACCAATCCCCATAATTAAATATGGGCTCCATATATTAATTGTATAAATGTCTACCCGTGTTTAAGATATCGAATGTCTGTTAATTAATTAATTTATTGATAATTAATTAATCAACATCTAACTCCATGAGTAATACCACTCGACCTTATCATCATGCAGGACCAAGTCCACCTGCAGGATTTACATGATGATCCTTATGAGCTCCTCAAGGGGACATCATCATCCTAATATATAGGACATGGCTTCCTCTTATAATCAACGGCACACCATGTAAATAATATTATTTCCCAACTTATCGAGCCTATCAATTTAATCCATAAATCTCGCCCATTGCTAAATCAAAGAAATAAATATTAAGTACATGTGCCCGTTATTATATCGGGAATAAGAGCATGTACACCATAATATCCGATGTCTGATTCAATTATGTAGTTAGCAATAAATTGAATCGCCTCTATGTCGATCCTGCTCAATACACACAAAGTGTACTAGTGTAATTCTATAGTCAAGATAAACCAATACCAAATTACACTACAACCGTGCCAATGGTTTATCCAAAACCATCTTGGTTGTGAGCCTCTACTTATACTCTACAAGGAACTGATAACATGATCTTCTGTGTGACACCACACATCATGTTATCTACAATGTAAAGTATTAGACAATATGCAAATAATGATCATGTGATTCTTATTTCAAAAATAAAGATATTCATACAAAGGCTAGGCTTTTAGTATACATCCCAACAAAGAACTCACTTTTGAAAAGTCAAGTCGAAGATCTTAGGAATACGTTGGAAAGATTCACTTTGGGATCCAAGGGACTTGACCTCCTACTTGGATCACAAAGGGTCGTGTACAACAAGGTCGGGCTTGGGTTTAGCTCAAATACGACTAACAAGTCGTATATGTCAATTGTAAGTCGACATAAAAAACTTGTCCAAGCATGGGTCCCTAAGACCACTTTGATTTCTCAATTAGAATCTAACCAATACTGGGTTCCCAAGGACCAAATCCACTATGTGGAAAGACTAAACTGATTCAACGGTCCAGGGGGAGCCAGTACAAGATTTGTTTGTGCTATTACCTAGAAATTGCATGCTTAGTTTTTTTTCTCTTTTTCTTTTTAGAATGGTTAGATAGGGACTATAACTCGTCAATACTTGAAAACATAGTACCAGGATGCAACGAGATGATAGTACGCTAGGAAAGCAAAGTCTTGAGTACTCGAGCTAGATAAGGCGTATCTAGTTCGGTTCACTTGACCGAGTGGAACTAGCTAAAGCTACCTCGCCGTATCCTAGACTAGTTAGACCAGGAAGTGGTCTTAGGTGAGTCAAGTTACTATTTTCTCGAAATTGTATTTGTCTAAGGAAGTGGTCATTTTTTCGATCAAAAAAGGCCCCTATGCTTCGCCATGACCTGGAAGCCAAGATCTTGAAAAGGTGACTTGATGAGCTTAGGGTCAAATCCGAATATAATGCAAGGTTGACTAGTTTCAAATCATTAAATTTAAATCAAGTAAAATTGGAGGCATCTCATAAGAACACATAAGGATAATCTGTTTGATCATGTAGAAATGGGTGAGATGATCTAGGTCTAATAATTTACAACCAAATCTTAAAATTCCAATATTCGATCCAACTATCTTGTGTGTATGATCAATGGATATTGGACAGTGGTTTCTCCCGACACATGATCGAGGATCAACTTAAGTTTTTGAAGCTTCGATTCAAACGACAAGATCGGTAGCTTTTGGAAACAACGGCAAGCTCAAAATCATCGGATCAGGTGATATTGAGCTCAACTCAAACTTTGTCATTCAAAACGTTTTACTAGTTGAAAATTTCGAATATAATTTACTTAGCGTAAGTCAGTTTTGTGATAATAACTATAAGGTTATATTTCTAGAAAATGAATGGATAATTAAAACAAATGAAACTTCTAAAACAATCCTTAAAGGAACTAGGAATAGCAACATATATACTATTAATCTACCTAACTCCTCAACCAAGTGTCTTATGACACATCAAGAGGAATCTTGGTTGTGGCATCGATGACTCATTCACTCGCACCCAAGACTCGTCCATAAAATGAGTCAGAGTGGCTTAGTCAGAGGTTTGCCCAACCTTAACAACTTAGACAATAGAATTTGTAATGCTTGTCAACAAGGTAAACAATCTAGGACACAACATCAACTAACTAATCAAGAACGAACCAAAAGTGTGCTTGAGCTCATTCATTTGGATCTATTCAATTCTCATGGAGCCAAGTCACTAAATGGAAGTCAATTTTGCTTAGTCATAATTGACGACTATTCTAGATTTACCTGGGTTAGGTTCATCAAATACAAAAGTGATCCCCTAGATCAACTAATCAGTTTGTTTAAACTAATCGAAAATCAAAAGAACCTTAAAATTAAAAGACTTAGGAGCGATCATGGTGGTGAATTTGAAAATCACAGGTTTATAAATTTCTATAACCTAAACGGATACCACCATGAATTCTTATGTCCTAGAACCCCTCAACAAAACAGCCTAGTTGAATATAAAAATAGAACTCTACAAGAAGTCGCTAGAACAATGCTAAACGAATATAACCTACCTGATAGGTTTTGGGCAGAAGCCGTTAGTACGGCTTGCTATGTCCAAAATAGGATCCTTATGGTAAAGAGGCACCTTAAGATCTCATACGAAATCTATCACGACAAAGTACCTAACATCAAGTACTTTAAGATATTTGGATGTAAGGTACATATCCTGAACACTAAGGACTACCTAGGAAAGTTCACCTCCAAAACCTCTACCGGAATCTTCTTAGGATACTTGACTACAAGTAGAGCCTATAATGTGTATAACCATGACACCCTTAGAGTTGAAGAGACCATTAATGTAGTGTTCGATGAAGCACAAGAACCTACAAAACCCGTAGCAACACCAACTAGCAAACCGATTCATACCAGACTCGACTTCGACCTTGAGATCGAGTCTAGTATTAATCCTAACCCAAGTCCAACGAGTCATCCTATCAACCAAGTGATAGGTGACCCTAACCCAAGTCAAATTAGGATTCAAACGAATCATCCTATCGACCAAGTGATAGGTGATCCTAGCCTAGGAGTTCGAACTAGAGCTTCATACCGAAATCTTAGCCAAATCTCCTTGATTTCTAAAATCAAACCCAAAACCATTGAACAAGCCCTTCTTGATCCCAATTGAATTATTGCAATGCAAGAAGAGCTAGCTCAATTCACTAGGAACGAAGTTTGGGAATTAGTACCACCACCTAAAGATAAAACAATTATTGGAACAAAGTGGGTCTTTCGAAACAAGCTTGATAATAAAGGTGAAGTAGTTAGAAATAAAGCAATATTAGTCACTAAAGGGTTTAGTCAAGTCGAAGGATTAGATTACGATGAGACCTATGCCCCAGTAGCTAGACTAGAATCCATCCGAATGTTGTTAGCATATGCTGCGCATCGAGGATTTAAATTATTTCAAATGAATGTCAATTCAGCATTCTTGAATGGATATATTAAGGAAGAGGTTTATGTTAACCAACTCCCCGGATTCGAAAGTCTAGATAAACCCAACCATGTCCTTAAAATAAAGAAAACTCTTTATGGACTCAAACATGCTCCTCGAGCTTGGTACGAGAGGCTTTCAATTTATCTTAAGTCAAAAGGGTTTAACCAAGGCCTTGTCGATCCAACCCTTTTCGTAAAAACCGTAGGTAAGGAAATCTTTATAGCCCAAATCTACGTAGACGATATCATTTTCGAAACAACCAATTCGATTCTACTAAACAAGTTCATTTCACTTATGGAAAGTGAATTTGAAATGAATTTAGAAGGTGAATTGAGTTTCTTTCTAGGACTACAAATTAAACAAACAAAGGATGGAATATATTTACATCAACAAAAATATACTAGGGAATTAATTAAACATTTTGGAATGCAAGACGTTAAAACCATCAATACATCCATGGCAACTAATGTCAATATAGGAGAGGACGTAGAAGAAAAGCCCATCGACTTAAAATACTATAGGAGTGTGATAGGGAGTCTTCTATACTTAACTGCGAGTTGACCCGATATTTTATTCGCAGTAAGTATGTGCGCAAGGTTTCAAACCTGTGCCAAGGAGTCTCACCTAACCCTAGTCAAGCATATTCTTAGATATCTAAAGGGCACACTAAGCGTAGGTATTTGGTACCCTAGATCTACCGAATTCGAGCTAATCGGCTACTCTGACTCGGACTATGCTGGTAGTAAACTCGATAGAAAGAGCACGAGTGGTTGTTGTCAACTTCTTGGGTCAAGTCTAGTGAGTTGGTGCAGTAGGAAGCAACACTGTGTTGCCTTGTCTACCACCGAAGCCGAATACGCTGCGATGGGTGAGTGTGTGGCTCAGCTTCTTTGGATGAAGCACACTCTCCAAGACTTTAACTTAAACTTCAACAATATTAAAACTCACATAGATAATATTAGCTCAATCAACTTAACCAAAAATCCTATATGTCACTCTAGGACTAAACATATAGAGGTCAAACATCACTTTATTCGAGGACATGTAGCTAACGAAACCATACAACTCGAATACGTGGAATCCAAGTCAAACCTAGCCGATCTCTTTACCAAACCCCTACCCGAAGCCGAATTTAGTCTATTAAGACAAAAATTAGCCATGTGCGTAATAGAGTAGGATTTACAAATCATAACTTCTTATAACTCTATTATTTACTTTTCTTGTTAATGGAATTAGCTTAGGGCCTACCCTAGATATCATGTACCTATAGATTTAAGGAGCCAACACATCTCACAACACATAGGATCAATGTGTCTGTGTACTTAGCCATGTAGATGGGCGTGAGATGTTAGGACCTTACTCCTGGTTCCAGATGTAGAGCTAGTGCATCGCCATGAACCATGGAGTATAATCATCTATATTAACTGACTCTGATCAGGACTTATTGATCATTTCATATCAATCAAGTCAAAAAGAGTTGAACATACAAATAGATGAGCTTATTTTTAATATATTATTTTCAAAATTATGTGGAACATGCTTGGACTTGGAACTAAAAACCCCCCACTCTTTTCGATTTATGGCAAAAGGGGGAGAAAAGGCCAAAGTTAAGGGATCATTTTTGATAACTTAACTTAGTAACATAATCTACATTCTCATGGCCAAAAGTTAATGTTTACTTTAACTAAACTTTTGCAAACTTAATTCTATTAGTTGAAAAAGGGGATGAAAGGCCAAGTTAAGAAATCTTCTTAACTTAAATTTATTTTTAATACTAAGGTCAACTTTAAGTAATTGTTAATTACTTAAACTCTTCCTAAGTAGCAAACATCAAGGGGGAGGGTTAAGACTTTCTTTCAAAAACTCACCCTCGGTCAAGGGGGAGGTTTCCTCAAGGGGGAGGACTTGAAAGAGAGTCTCTATTACTCCTACTTAATTTTTAAATTAAATTCTTCATTTCAATTTCATGATAATGCATATTATTTCCTTAAATTTGTATGGGTTTGTCATAGATCAAAAAGGAGGAGATTGTTGGTGCAGTAGGCACCTAAGTCGAACCTGAGTTTTGATTATAGCAAACGATACAAAGTTAAGCTCATTTTGTTATCTCACGAGCTAAATCAAGTGTGCAAAAAGTGTTAAAGCTAGAGCTGAAGGTCAGCAACACTCGGAGGGAACCGTGGTGGTCGGGCGACGTCGGGAGGACTTCGGAGGAAGCCGAAGAACTCAGATGAAGACCGGAAGTGGAGCTTCAAAGGTAAAGGCTGAGGTAAGCTCATGTGAGTGAGTGTAAGTAAGCTCAAGTGAAGTAAGCTTGAGAGTATGGTTGGAATATAAGCACTAGCCTCCTCAAGTACCCCATGGCCTCTTTTTATAGATAAGAGGCTAATTTTTTCGTTGAGCCTCGATCAGTCGACTGATGGTCTCCATCAGTCGACTGATGTTATAGTCGAAGCAATCCAATGGCTTCTAACAAGCTAGATTCGCGATCGTCACTACCCAACGGGAAGCTGATCAGTCGACTGATTGAGTAACCAGTCGAGTGCTCCAAGCGATCACTCGATTGAAAAACTCTCTGTGCTAAAATCCACTTATAGCAGTCGACTAATGGTGGACCAGTCGACTGTCAAACCCTAGCAGTCGACTGTTGGTCACAGAATTTAGTCAACTTCAATCGAGTGACTGAGCAGTCGACTGGTATGAGGCACCAGTTGACTGATACACTTCAAGTATGAATAAATCATACTTGAATTAACCCCCTAGACCTAGACTTAACCTTCTAGCTCTTTCTTCAACCTTGTGCCTCCAGGATCCCTCCGAGTTCATGACTCCTTCATCCTTGCGCTTGCTTCCAAGAGTTTCCCTCAGTTTCGTCATGTCTTGGGTTTCTCTTTTGCCAAAGGACTGCTTGGACTTTATGCCGCCAAGACTACATGCTTAGACTTACACTGCCAAGACCTTGCCTTTGGTCTTCCTTTGCTAAGGTCCACTTAGACTTTAAGCCGCCAAGACTACATGCTTGGACTTACGCCGCCAAGACCTTTCCTTGGACTTCTTTTGCCAAGATCATTCTTGGACTTTCCTTTGCTAAGTCTTTACGCTTGGATTTCCTGTCACTTAACAGGTTCACAGTTAGATCACAAAACATTGTCTAACTATAGATGATTATCCAAATATCAAAACATATAAATGCTTGGGGCATTATTGCACCAATAATCTCCCCCTTTTTTATGTTTGGCAATCATTTAAGTTAGGTCTTAACATATGCACATAATGAAAACATCATATTTCCAATATGAATTCTAACTTAAAGTTTCCTTCTCCCCATTTGACATACATTAAAAAGAGAATGATTCATACAATAATAGGTTCATGAAAGAATTGAATTGGTTATGTTTTGAACTAAGGTATAAGATAGATATGGGGCTCCCCCTTAATCCAAGACATGGTTCATGATGTGTGAATAACATGTGGAGCAAAGCATAAACAAGAAATATGAAACTATGTCCTAACTTTGCACCAACAATATAAATTTAGGGGATGAAAAGATTTCACTATGAAGCTCCCCCTAAAACAATGCATCAATCAGCTCTATACCCTTTTAATTACTTGAATTATCATACCATAGGATTAGGACACTTAAGTCAAGAAAGAAGGCTGATATGAAGAAAAATTAGAGTGTCAGTCGACTGAATACTGAATCAGTCTACTGCCACACCTGAAACGCCATTTTCAGAGTTTTCAGCCCAACTTCAAAAATGCGCCAAAAATTCAAGAAACATCGAAAAATCAAGAAATTTTGTGTATGCATTTCTAAAATTATTTTCTATCAAGGAAAAATAATTTGAAAAATATATACTTTCCATATTTCGAAAATGATACAATTTTAAAAACTAGCAAAAGCTTTAAGAATTTTACATACTTTGTATCACCTTTGCCTAGCAATTGAAAATTGTTTTCTAAAGTATGATAAACATAGTTTAAAATATATTTCTTTTGACATTTCTAATCATGTTCTTAGAGCTATATGCATATTAATTGTACATAAGTCTTCCCAATGATTGATCCAATGAAGGATTAATGTCTCTAGATGACATTCTGGTTCATAGTAATGCATCATAACAAGCATGATGAACCAAATGCATCTTCCTAACATCTCACATATTGTCTAAGTGGCTCAATACAAAAATCATGGTTTTTTAGGTCTTTTGTGAGATGCTTAGAGGTATAAATCCTAGGGTTTCTATAGGATCATGCAAACCTAGACCTCTATTCTACTAAGCACATTCCAAGTTTTATCATAAGTGATGAAAATTCCACTTCGGGGAGAGCCTTGGTGAATATGTCGGATAGGTTGGACTTGGATTCTATGTAATTGAGTTCAATGTCCCTCTTAGCCACATGATCTCTAATGAAGTGATGTTTCACTTCAATATGCTTAGTCCTAGAGTGATGTACCAAATTTTTGATCAAATTTATGGTACTCACATTATCACAATAAACCTTGACATTGGAGTAGTGTAGCTCATAGCCCTCTAGAGTGTGTCTCATCCAAAGTAATTGAGTCACACAACCACCCATAGCCACATATTCGACTTTGGTGGTGGACAAAGCAACACAAGGTTGCTTTCTACTACTCCAACTAACTAGGGAGGATCCAAGAAATTGGCATCCACCACTAGTACTCTTCCTATCCAACTTGCAACCCGCATAGTCGGAATCGATGTACCCAACCAAATCAAAGGATTTTGTCCTAGGTTACCAAAGTCCTACATTTAGTGTGCCTTTTATATATCTTAAAATTCTTTTAATGGCTACTAAATGGGACTCTTTGGCACAAGATTGGTATCTTGCACACATACCTACCACAAATAAAATATCGGGTCTACTAGTGGTTAGGTATAAAAGACTACCAATCATACTCCAATAAAACTTTAGGTCAATTGATTTACCTTCTTGATCATTATCTATCTTTGTGTTGGTTGCCATAGGAGTTGATATTAACTTAGCATTTTCCAAACCAAATTTTTTAATCATTTCTTTAGCATATTTGGTTTGGTATACATAAATTCCTTCATTTTTTTGTTTGACTTGTAAGCCTAGGAAGAAATTTAGTTCCCCAACTAAACTCATTCTCTATATTTTTGATGAAATCTTGAAGGAGTTCATCATTGGTTGACCCAAAAATTATGTCATCTACATATACTTGGGCTACAAATATATCCTTTGATTTTAATTTTATGAAGAGAATTTGATCTACTTGACCTCTTCTAAACCCCTTAGAGACTAAGGATGACAATCTTTCATACCAAGTCCGGGGAGTTTGTTTCAACCCGTATAATGCTTTTCTAAGCTTGTATACGTGGTTTGGATAGTCTATATTCTAAAACCCGGGAGGTTGTTCTACATATACTTCTTCCTTAATGAACCCATTCAGGAATGCCGATTTTACATCCATTTGATGGAGTTTAAAGCCCATGTAAGAGGCATATCCTAATAGGATTCTAATGGACTCTAACATAGCAACCGGGGCATAGGTTTCATCATAATCAGGTCCTTCAACTTGATTGAAGCCCCTTGCAACTAACCTTGCCTTATTCCTAGTTATATTACCTTGATCATCTAATTTGTTCCTAAAGACCCATCTTGTAGTAATGATGGTACTATCATTGGGTCTAGGAACTAACTCCCATACTTGACTCCTTTCAAATTGAGCCAATTCATCTTGCATTGTTAAGATCCAATCCAGATCAAGTAATGCATCATTGATTGATTTGGGCTCAATTTGAGAGATAAGAGCTATTTGACTAGAAGAAGCTCTATGGAAGGACCTAGTTCTAACACCTTGAGATAATTCTCCTACAACTTGATCAAGAGGATGGTTTTGATTAACTCTTAATGTTCTAGGAGGTATATTAAATTGATTTTGATCTTGATTATCCTCAATTCTTCTTTCATCATCGGAATCTCCTCTTGCTCCCCCTTGATTATTACTCTCTAATCCTCCCCCTTGATTATTATCCCCTAAGGTCATGTTTTGAAGTTTTTGGGTAATTTCTTGATTTTTGTCATTGATATTATTATCAATGGGGGATTTCCTAGGGTAAGTGGTAGAGGTTTCATCAAATTGAACATTTGAAGACTCCTCAACTATTTGGGTTCTTTTGTTATAAACTCTATACCCTCTACTAGTGGATGAGTATCCAACTAGGATTCCCTCATCCGCTTTGGATTCAAATTTACCTAAATTGTCTTTGGTGTTTAGGATGTAAGTTTTACATCCAAAGACTTTAAAATAATGAATTGTTGGAATTGTACCATTCCATAATTCAAAGGGTGTTTTTCCTAAAAACCTATGTATGAAAACCCTATTTTGGATATAGCAAGTGGTATTAACCGCTTCCGCCCACAAGTAGCTAGGAAGTAAATATGCATTAAGCATAGTCCTAGCCGCCTCTTGTAGGGCACGATTTCTCCTTTCCACCACCCCATTTTGTTGGGGTGTTCTAGGACAAGAGAATTCATACTTGTACCCTTATTCTAAGCAAAATTTGGAGAAGTTAGAATTCTCAAATTCTCCACCATGATCACTACGGATCCGGTTGATTTTGAGACTTCTTTCATTCTCTACTCTTTTACTAAAACCTATGATTATTTCTAGGGTTTCATCCTTATGTTTCATAAAATAAACTCATGTAAATCTAAAAAAATCATCAACTATAACTAATCAATATTT
Source organism: Wurfbainia villosa (assembly GCA_025175895.1). NCBI lineage: Eukaryota > Viridiplantae > Streptophyta > Magnoliopsida > Zingiberales > Zingiberaceae > Wurfbainia > Wurfbainia villosa. The sequence continues at coordinate 16,406,016 of CM046004.1, read as the reverse complement.
ACTACCATTTAAAGATGGAGTACTATGACAATCAAATAAATTTAAATGTAAAAGTTCTAAAGGTAAAGACGTATTAATTAAGGTTTTATCCTTGTGTGATGACTTTAATTGTTTTTCTTCTTGACATGCATCACACATCTTGTCCTTTAGATACTTGACTTTTGGCAAACCCTTGATTAGCTCCATCTTGGCTATCTTGGCAATATTTTTCATGTTGATGTGCCTAAGCCTCCTATGTCATAACCAACTTTCTTCTTCTTTTGTCATAAGACACTTAGGGGAAATGTTAGAAGCATAGGATAAATCAACATAATAAATATTTGATTTCCTATATCCTACTAATATGTAATCATTTAATGTCTTATATCTTATAAAGCATTTAGAAGAGTTAAATTGAACATCAAAGTTAGCATCGCATAATTAACTTACACTAAGCAAGTTGAATTTCATATTTTTAACTAACAATACTTTATGAATAGCAAAATTTGGGGATACCTCAATTGTGTCTTTTCCTAGAATTTTAAGTTTTCCACTATTTCCAAAAAACACTGTCCTTTTTTTTTGGATTTACATCAGGTATCAGGTACGATTTCTCTTCCCTACTAATCCTGATGGCTGACCGGCCCTGCCCCACGGCCTTCAACTAGAGTCCCCATCGGTCAACGAGGATAAATCAAGGTGACGCGTGGCCCGACACGTTAGGACCCACGGTCCCCTTGTTAATGTGGTTGATTGTGAAAAATTTACTCTCATCATCGGTCATATGTTTTGAGCAACCACTATCAACAATCCACAAGCTTGGTCTTTCTACCTATACAACATGAAAAATACAAGTCTTAGGCACCCAAATCTTAGGACCGGTAGCATTAACTACATAGCTCTTAGGAACCCATGCCTTTCTAACCTTGCTCCTAATGGTTGATTTCCTACTAACAAGGGAGATAAAAGCTACTTCCTTCTTCTTAGGCCTATATCCTATTCCGGCCTTGTTGTAAATAGCCCTTTGATCCCTAAGTATCATGTCTAGGTATTTGAAGCCATTTGTAAATTTTTCTAAGCATGCTCTTAGTTCACCTATTTATTTTCTTAGTTCATCATTCTCATTCCTAAGTGAACATGCATCATCACAAGAAATTTCTACATCCTTAATTGATTTAATTTCTACTTTTAAATCCTTAATCCTAGACTTTGATTTATTTAGAGCATTTTGAAGACATGCAATGATTTTATAAAGTAATTCTATCCTAGGGGAGTCTTTTACCTCATCATCACTAGAGGATGATTCGTCACTTGAGGATGATGATGACTCCTTACTTGAGGTTCCGACTTCATCTTCCAAGGCCATAAGTGCTAGGTTGCGTGTGGCATGGCACATTTCCTCCTCATCGGATGAGCCTTCTAGGCTTTGTGTATCCCAAGTTTGGGCTACCATGACTTCCTTCTTCTCCTTCTTGTCCTTCTTCTTCTTTTCTTTTTCCTCCTTTTTCTTTAGCTCCGGGCAATTTGGTTTGATGTGCCCCTTTTTGTTGCAACCATAGCAAGTAACATTAGGAGTAGAAATTGAACTACTAGAAGTTTTACCTTTTGAGGATTGAAACATCTTCCTTATATCCTTTTTGGTGAGCTTCCTTGATCTCCCACCAAACCTCTTCACATAGTGAGCCACCTCACTAGCCGATAGCTCCTCATCACTACTTGAAGACTCTTCCTCTGACTCGGATGATGAAGAGACTTCTTTCTTCTCCTTCTTCTTCTTGTCCTTCTTACCTACAAAAAGAGCTACACCTTTCTCCTTGGACGAAGTGTTAGCTTGCTCATGCAACTCAAATTCACAAAAAACTTCATCTAGTTTAACTAATGAAAGGTCCCTAGACACCTTATAAGCATCTACCATTGATGCCCATAAAGTTGTTCTAGGGAAAGCTTGAAGTACATACCTCACAAGGTCTCAGTTGTCGACCTTCTCACCTATTACGTGTAGTCCATTTACTACCTCCTTGAATCAACCATGCATTTGGCTCACGGTCTCGTTGGTCTTCATGGTGAAACTTTGGAGTTGGCCTATCAATATGTCTCTTTTGGCTCTTCTAGTCTCCTTTGATCCTTCATTTAATTCGATGAGCTTCTCCCAAAGCTCTTTAGCGGAGTTGAAGGGCCTAACCTTGGATAATTGCTCCTTTGATAGACCACATTGAAGTGTGGTTGTTACTTTTGCGTTTGCTTGTGCTCTCTTTGCCATCTCCCTCGTCCAATCCTTGGTTGGTAATGGCGCTCCGAATTCATCGACCAGCTTCTCAAATCCATCTACAATACTAAACCAATTATCAATATCGTTCATAAGGTAGTATTCCATCCTACCTTTCCAATAGCCGAAATCATTGTCGTCGAAGAATGGAGGCCGCACCGTGCTACCTCTTGAAAAGTCATTGTGCTCCGGTTGATGGTTAGATCTTCTGATACGATCCAGGCTCTGATACCACTTATAAGGGATCTTTGAAAGGCTAGAGGGGGTGAATAGCCTCTTTTCGTTTCTACAAGAAAAGTTAGCATAAGCAAAACAAATGCTAAATGAAATTAAGAAGCTAAAACACAATCGCTAACAAGAGATATTTTACGTGGTTCGGAGATTAAGCTCCTGCTCCACGATAATCCTTAAGGTGGATCAATCCAAGCAATTCTCCACTAAAACTCTCTTACAAGACCCTCCTCTTCTTACAAAAGATGAAGATGAAAATTAGAGAGGAGGGGGAATAAAAGCACTTAGAAAACTTAGGGAAAATGTGAGAGCTTGAGAGTATGGTTGGAATATAAGCACTAGCCTCCTCAAGCACCCCATGGCCTCTTTTTATAGAGAAGAGGTTGATTTTCCCATTGAGTCTCGATCAGTCGACTGATGCTGTAGTCGAAGCAACCCCAATGACTTCTGACAAGCCGAATTCACGATTGTCACTACCCAACGGAAAGCTAATTAGTTGACTAATTGAGTAACCAGTCAAGTGCTCCAAACGATCACTCAACTGGAAAACTCTCTGTGTCGAAATCCACTTATAGCAGTCGACTACTGGGGTATAACAGTCGACTGATGGTGGACTAGTCGACTGCCAAACCCTAGCAGTCGACTGTTGGTCATAGAATTCAATCAACTTCAGTCGAGTGGCTGAGCAGTCAACTAGTACGAGGCACTAGTCGACTGATACACTTCAAGTATGAATAAATCATACTTGAATTAACCCCCTAGACCTAGACTTAACCTTCTAGCTCTTCCTTCGGCCTTGCGCCGCCAGGATCCCTCCGAGTCTATGACTCCTTCATCCTTGCGCTTGCTTCCAAGAGCTTCCCATCGGTTTCGTCATGTCTTGGGTTTCTCTTTTGCCAAAGGACTGCTTGGACTTTATGACGCCAAGACTACATGCTTGGACTTATACTGCCAAGACCTTGCCTTTGGTCTTCCTTTGCTAAGGTCCGCTTGGACTTTACGTCGCCAAGACTACATGCTTGGACTTACACTGCCAAGACCTTTCCTTGGACTTCTTTTGCCAAGATCATTCTTGGACTTTCCTTTGCTAAGTCTTTACACTTGAATTTCCTGTCACTTAACACGTTCATGGTTAGATCACAAAACATTGTCTAACTATAGATAATTATCCATACATCAAAACATATAAATGTTTGGGGCATTGTTGTACCAACACGCTATAGAGACATACTCCTTATCTTTGCCTACTGGGCTTATTTTAGAACTAGAAGAATGTTGTTATGTGTCTGCCTTCACAAAAAATATTATCTCCATTTCTTGTTTAGACAAGAAAGTGTTTTCATTTATAATAAAGGTCAAGTGTTGTTCCATTTATTTACATGATATATTTTTTTGTAGTGCACACCTTGTGAATGGTCTCTATCTTCTAGATCTTGAAACCCTAGTCTATAACATAAATATCAAATGGTTCAAATCTAATGATATAAACCAAACATATCTCTGGCATTGTCGTCTGGATCACATAAATGAGAGTCGCATATCCCAGCTCCATAAGGATAGATTACTTGACTCATTTGATTTTGAATCATATGAGACATGTGAATCTTGTCTTCTAGGCAAGATGACCAAGACTTTATTTAGTGGACATGGTGATTTGTTAGAACTCATACATACTGATGTATGTGGGCCTTTCAATGTAGCAGCTAGAGGAGGCTATCAGTACTTCATTACTTTTACTGATGATTTCAGTAGATATGGATATGTGTATCTTATGAGACACAAATCTGAGTCCTTTGAAAAGTTCAAAGAATTCAAGAATGAAGTACAAAATCAACTTAGTAAGAGTATAAAAGTGCTTTGATCAGATCGAGGTGGGAAATACCTTAGCCAAGCTTTTCATGACTATCTCATTGAGTTTGGGATTAGATCTCAACTCACTCCACCTGGAACACCACAGTGGAATGGTGTATCAGAAAGGAGAAATCGTACATTATTAGATATAGTATGATCAATGATGAGTCACACAAATATTCCTTCTTTCTTCTGGGGATATGCTTTAGAGACGGCCAATTTTACACTTAACTATATCTCATCTAAGGCATCCATAAAGATGTCGTATACGATATGGACTAGGAAGAGTCCCAAGATGTCTTTTATGAGAATTTGGGGTTGTGAGGCTTATGTTCAACGTCAGGTCTCCGACAAACTAGGCCCCAAATCAAACAAGTGCTACTTTGTAGGATATCCTAAGTAAACAAAAGGATATTACTTCTACAATCCCATGCAAGGCAAAGTGTTTGTCTCTAGAAATGGAGTATTTCTAGAAAGAGAGTTCATCTCTAGAAGAACTAGTGGGAGTAAAATACATCTTGAAGAAATTCAAGATAAAGATAGCACTGAGATGGAAATTTAACAGGCACCACAAAGGGTTGTGGATGATAAGATTGTTGCACAAGAAGTTTTGGAGCAACAACTCATTCAAGTAGACCAACCTCTTCGCAGGTCTGATAGGATACGTCGTCAGCCTGAGAGATATTCATTTCTCTTATCTGATAATGATGACATTATGCTTGTTGAGTTGAACGAGCCTACATCCTATCAGGAAGATTTGATGAGCCTAGATTCTGAGAAATGGTTAGAGGCCATGAAATCCAAAATGGAATCCATGTACACTAACCAAGTATGGACTTTGGTTGATCCACCTGAAGGGGTCAAACCCATTGGGTGTAAGTGGGTCTTTAAGAGAACGATTGACATGGATGGTCTTATGCATACCTATAAAGGGCGATTGGTAGCTAAAGGTTTCAAACAGATTCATGGTATTGACTATGATGAAACTTTTTCACCAGTTACGATACTTAAGTCCATTCGGATCATGCTTGCTATTGCAGCTTATCACAATTATGAGATCTAGCAAATGGATGTCAAAACTGCATTTCTGAATGGAAACCTCTTCAAGGATGTGTACATGACACAACCTAAGAGTTTTGTAGATCCAAAGTATGTTGGAAAGGTATACAAGCTGCAAAGGTCCATTTATGGTTTAAAACAAGCATCTAGAAGCTGGAATCTTTGATTCGATAATACAATCAAATAGTTTGGTTTCATCAAGAATGAAGATGAACCTTGTGTCTACAAGAGGATTAGTGGGAGCATAGTTATCTTTCTTATCTTGTATGTTGATGATATACTTCTCATGGGAAATGACATCCCTACGCTGCAGTCTGTGAAGACTTGGCTTGGGAAATATTTCTCAATGAAGGACTTAGGTGAAACAGCCTACATTTTAGTTATTAAGATTTATAGAGATAGATCTAAGAGATTTCTTGGCCTAAGTCAGAGTGCATACATTGACAAGGTGCTTAAATGTTTTGCCATGCAAAATTCCAAGAAGGGATTTCTGCCAATGTCATATGGTGTGAGCCTTTCGAAGGCTCAATGCCCTTCTTCTAAGGAAGAAATGGAACGCATGGATCAGATCCCTTATGCATCTGCTATAGGGTCTATTATGTACACCATGTTATGCACTCGTCCTGATGTCTCATATGCTTTAAGCATGATGAGTAGGTACCAGTCAAATCCAGGTGACAGTCACTGGATAGTTTTCAAGAATATTCTTAAGTACTTGAGAAGAACTAAAGAATATTTCTTGATATTTTGAGGCAATGAGGAGCTCGCTGTAAAGGGTTACAGTGATGCTAGCTTTCAAACGGACAAGGATGATTACAGATCGCAATCAGGGTATGTCTTTTGTTTGAATGGTGGTGTTATGAGCTAGAAGAGTTCAAAGCAAGACACAGTCGCGGATTCTACTACAGAGATCAAGTATATTATTGCTTCAGATGCGGCAAAGGAGGCTATTTGGATCAGGAAGTTTGTTTCTAATCTTGGTGTAGTTCCTAGCATCGTGAGCCCTATAGAGCTTTATTGTGACAACAACGGGGCTATAGCACAGGCTAAGGAACCTCGTTCTCACCAGCGTTCCAAATATATACTACGACGGTATCACCTCATTCAAGAGATCATCGATAGAAGAGATGTATGGATATGCAGAGTAGATACTGATGCTAACATTGTGGATCCCTTGACCAAGGCTTTAGCACAGAGAAAGTATGATGGTCATACTAGATCACTGGGTCTTAGAGATTACAGTGATTGGCACTAGTGTTAGTGGGAGATTGTTAGTGTCAGCCCTTAGTGTCAATCATGAGATAATTGATTAGGGATCATATGTATCATATTTCATTAATAACAGGCAAAGATTGATTATTATATTTACTTTATGTGTGTGCCAGCTAAATAAATATAATAATTCCCTTGAATAGTAGGTTCTAATCTACAGTTTATCAATTGGGAGAATTGATTATGAGAAGCTGTAGAGAACACTATACTTAAACATTCCTAGTCAAGTATTGTATTAATACACAAAGGGATATAATGATATATTGAGATTAGCATGTAGGTCAATGGATGACTTAATCTCACAAGTCATGGATATATGATATCACATTGACACATGGGTATATATATTGGAGAATATATGTACTGAATTGACCCTCCATGAGAAAGTATCATGGATCATTATATGAGTGTCATATACTTTCTCATGTGACTATTAGTATGAATAGTCCTTAGACCTGAAGTCACTACGGTTCCCTACATAAGGAGTTATGTACTTTGGTGTAATCTAATGTCACCCATAACAAGGTGCACTATAACGGCGATTACTGGGTATGTAATAAATTATGCAAAAGGATATGAGTGATGTAGATGGAATCTATCTCGGCCATATGACGAGAGTGATATCTTTGGCCTCTTGATAGAGTATGACCACGAAATACATGGTCATGCTCAAATGAGTCAATATGAGATATTGAGCTCATTTGTTTGAGTGAGTCTACTTGGTGATCAAGAAACATAAAGATCGATAAGGGGATGACATGGTCTATGTCTCATTAATCGATCTAAGATATCAAGGATAGAAGGACACCGTCATACATGATAATAGTCACAGAAAGGTTATCGGATCTCGACTTTCTTGTAACTTGGGTAGGAATGATGTTTTGCTATATGTCGCTCATTGCTTATGCGTCAAAAAGGGATTTTAGACACATTGCCAACGTTACAAGAGTCTATTGGGTCACACACAAATGGCATTCTGTTTTGGAGATGGTTTCTTTTAGTTGAATAAAAGAACAATTGAGCAAATGGCCAAGACTTGAGTTAGACTCAAGCTAGTTAAACTTGAGTTAGACTCAAGTTAAACCATGGAAGATAAATCATCATGCAGAAAATCCAAGGGTCATCGATCATCATGCGTGATTAATGTGATTAATCATGCATGGGAATACCAAGGGTCTTGGTATTCATGATGAGGAGATGAGGGGTTTAATGCATTGATGAAATGGAATACCAAGGGTCTTGGTATTCATGATGGAGATAAGAAGCCTCTTCATGGGATGAGAGTTAAGGTTTTTTTCGGTGAGAGGCTTGTGAGTTTGGGCATGCAAGCCAAGAGCACCTCTCCTTCTTCTCCTTCTTTCTTCCAAGTGTTCTTGGCATTTTTTCTAGGGTTGCTAGCACAACGTGACTCCAAAATTGCTGAGTGTCAGTGTGGATACCTTAGAGACACGGTTATCCTTACCGTATTGAGATCTGGGAGCGCTTGGATTTACGGGATTGCGAAGGGCTCGCATCGAAGGTATACTTCTCCTTCTAGATAGAATCTAGAAAAAGTAGAATAAGAAAATGATTTATATATTTAGTTTTCGCTGTGGTTGTGCAATGTATTCGCCCACGATATTGTGAATGTCGCGATCTGGATTTTTCCTACATTCAGAGACAAACTTCTTGATCCAAACCGCTTCCTTTGCTGCTTCCGAAGCTACAATGTATTCTACCTCAATGGCAGAATCCGCTATAGTGTCTTTCTTGGAACCTTTCTAACTTATTGCACCTCCATTCAAGGTGAATTTGTACCCAGACTGAGACTTAGAATCATCCTTGTCTATCTAAAAGCTGGCATTCGTATACCCGCGTATTACCATATAACCCTCTCCATATATTAGAAACACATCCTTAGTTCTTCTCAAGTACTTAAGGATTGTCTTAACAGTCGCCCAATGATCTATTCTTGTATCAAACACTCAGAGCATATGATACATTGGGCCTCGTACATAACATAGCATACATCACAGATCTTATTGCGGATGCATAGGGGATCTTACTCATGCAAATCCTTCGTCTTCTGTGCGTAGACACATAGACTTCGAAAGGTGTATCCCTGCCTGATGGGCAGGAAACCTTTCTTGGATTCTGACATGCTAAACCTCTTTAGCACTCGGTCTATATATGTAGAATGTGAAAGACCAAGCAACCGATTTGATCAATCTCTATAGATTTTAATCCCAAGGATGTAGGTCGCTTCTCCCAAGTCTTTCATAGAGAATGTTTTGGATAATCAAATTTTGACCGACTGTAAAACAGATATATCGTTTCCTATAAGTAAATGTCATCGACATACAACACTAGGAACACGATTGCATTCTTACTAACCTTCTTGTGCACACAGGGTTTGTCCATCCATGTCGGTTTTCTTCTTGAAAACCCACTTGCATCCTATAGGTTTAATGCCTTCAGGTGGGTTAACCAAGTTCCAAACTTGATTTTCATACATGAAATCCATTTTCGACTTCATGGAATCAAGCCATTTGTCTCTTCCTGAACTTTTCAGAACTTCTTCATAACTTGTAGGCTCCTCATCATCAATGAGTAACACATCGTTCGATTCACTTACGAGAAATCCATATCTCTTAGGAATGTTATGTGTTCTACCAGATCTACGAAGATGTGGTGTTACAATAGGTTCAGCCGATGGCTAATCACTATGAGTTATCAGTTGTGGTGCTTGACCAGGTATCTCATCAATGTCTATTGGAGTCTCTTGAACCTCCTCAAGTTCAACGACACTCCCACTATTTTCTTGCAAGAGAAACTCTTTCTCTAGAAACATAGCATATCTTGAAACAAACACTTTTTTTTCCACAAGATGATAGAATTGGTAACCCCTCATTTTCTTAGGGTATCTAATAAATAGACATTTATCAGACTTAGCATCCAATTTGTCTGATACAGTCTGCTTCACATAAGCAGGACAACCTTATATCTTCAAGTAAGATAAATGAGGTTTCTTACTATTTCATATCTCATATAAAGTAGTAGAGACTACCTTGGTTGGGACTCTGTTTAGTAAGTAAACAGTCGTCTAAAGTGCATACCCCCAAAAGGACTTAGGAAGATTCGCATGATTCATCATCGACCTAACCATGTCCAATAAGGTTCGATTTCTCCTCTTAGATACACCATTATGCTGCGGTGTATACGGCAGAGTCCATTGAGACAATATATCATTGTCCCTTAGATTATCCAGAAACTCTTGACTCAAGTATTCACCACCTCGATTAGATCGAAGTATTTTAATACTTTTGCCAAGTTGTTTCTATACTTCATTTCTGAATTCTTTGGACTTTTCAAAGGCTTCAGACTTGTGTTTCATCAAGAACACATACCCAAATCGTGAGTGATCATCGATAAAAGTAATGAAGGAGCTATAGCCTCCTAGAGCATGAGTTGACATAGGTTCGCATACATCAGTATGTATTAGACCAAGCAACTCTCCCACCGGTTCACCTTTTCCAATAAAAGGTAACTCAGTCATCTTGCCTTTTAAGCATGATTCGCATGTATCGAATGATTCAAATTCAAACGATTTCAGAATTCCACATCGATGTAATTCGGACATGCATTTCTTGCTTACATGGCCAAGACGACAATGCCACATGTAGGAGGCTAATTGATTATCTTTTCGAGCACGTTTGTTGCTTGCTTCGATATTGAAAATGTCACTGGATACGTCTAACGTATATATACCATTGCATAAAGTTCCAGTCCCATAAAGAACGTCATTCAAAGTTATGTAACAACAATTGTTACTAAAAGTCAAATGGTACCCATTTCTATTTAAGCAAGAAATATAAATAATGTTCTTTATTAATGAAGGAACATAATAACAATTGTCCAGTTCTAAGACAAGTCCTATAGAGAGCTTCAACAAATATGTTCCGATGGCGACTGCAACAACCTTTGCTCCATTGCCAACTCGCAAATTTGATTCTCTCTTGACAAGTCTTCTTCTATTCCTTAGCCACTGTATGTCATTACATATATGTGAGCCACACCCAATATCCAGTACCCAAATGTCTAAGGAAATAGAATAACAATCAATAACGAAGATACCTGAAGAGGATGGGGCATCGGATGTCTTCTTCTTCACGGACTCAAGATAAATCTTGCAGTTTCTTCACCAATGGTCATCTTTGACACAATGATGGCAAGTGCCCTTCTGAGCTGGTTCTGCCTTCTTAGCCTTCTTCTTCTTCCCCTTATATTGTTCCTTTGATTTCCTTTTAGAACCTTTCTTTGAGGAATCAACTAACAGCACTGTTTTCTCCTCATGCTTTATAGAAGGCTCCACGGTCTTTCAGCATGTTGAGGAGTTCAGGAATGGTGGATTTAATTTTGTTCATCCAGTAGTTCATCACAAATTGTGAGTAACTCTTGGGCAAACAATGTAGAATTAAATCAATACTTAATTCATGATCCATCATAAACCCAAGTGTAGCTAATCGCTCGATGTACCCATTCATCTTTAGCACAAATTGCACCACAGATGAACTTTCTTGCATCTTAGAGGTGAAGAGGAGCTTGGAGACTTCGAACCTTTCAGATCTCGCTTGCTCATCGAACAACTCATGAAGATGAAAGACTATGATATTAGCATCCATATGCTCATGTTGCTTCTGAAGTTTAGAATCAGTCACATGTTTCTGATAGGCCAACAATTGGTCCGGAGTTGCGTCATCTTTAGGACGGTTGGAAAGAGGCTCTTCGAGGACATACGCAAACTTTTTCGCCTTGATAACAATTCTCAGGTTTCTAAGCTAGTCCAAGAAGTTCAGCTCAGTCAACTTATTTGAATCCAAAATAGAGCGTAAATTTAAAGACATCATGATCAAGCGATTAACCTAGAAATACAAATCGAGCATATATGAGAAAGATGATTTAAAATGCATCAACATATATTTATAAATCTCATTCATTTTTCAAATTCAAAAACTCTTAAAATCAATTCGGGAGAGATCATAGGTCCATCTCCGAATGGGTTGATATCCAACATAGATAAGAACAACCTTGGAGAGAGTCCAATAAGTCATTCATAACTACGATGGTAGGTATCAAATATACCAATTACATATCACGTATATGTAACTATCACATTGTGTTATCAACTAATTGAATGTTCGCACAAACATTGGGTTATTAACACATTAACAAGTATGCATCATATGCATAGCACCCAACTTCACCTCCCTTCACATCGACCTTGGAGAGAGTCCAACAAGTCGATGCTCCAAGTTAAAGCTGACCCATTAATCGAGAAGTAGTTTTAATATGGTTAGAGTGCATTCAATCGTTTAGCCAGGCTTGAAGAGAGTCCAACAACCCAAACTAAAGATTGACCTCTGACTCTTACCATATTAGTATTAAACTATTTCAATGGTTTGAACATTATTAGGTTCGAGCCGGGCTTTGAGAGAGTCAAACAACCCAAACAAGAAATGAAACTCCGATTCTAACCATATTAATGTAAGGTGTAGGTTTTAATATTGTGTAAGGGTTTTGTAGTCTCATCCTCCTTTCCATGCAAATAACTATTATCTACATGGCATGTCACGCATGGCATGACATAATGATATGCATCTAATGCAATACATGACATACAATTATGACATGTTCAAGTAATTTCCTAATTGTCATAATTAATTTTGGAAATAAAATATGTTTGTGATTTGATTTCTCAAATCAAATCTCATTGATAAAATTAGGAAATAAATTTCCATATCTAATCACATACTTTATTTATGGAAATATCGATTAAGGAAATTCAAATTTAATTTAGGAAATAAATTTCCTAATCACATTAGGAAATTCCAAATTTAAATTTCTTAACTAATTTAAATTTCCATAATTTTTTCTAAACATTCCAAAAGTAGAAAATTTCTAAAATTACAATTATAACAAAACATTTATCGCAAAATAATTTTACAATTATGTTGGAACACAGTCGGGCTCTGATACCACTGTTGGGTGTTCAAGGTACTGATGTAGGTGTGTGTTCGAACATATTTCGTAAACATGCACGGCAGAAGATGTAACACCCCCCTAGTCTTTCCACTCTCTATCAGGGGAGATGTCACTACTTTACTGTCTGTTTCTTATTTTCTTCCTGTTCTTACTCTGACACTATACTTTAATTATCACTCAAACAATAATCAATTCAAGATCTTCACATAACGTGCGAGTATTAAAACTAACTCAACATAACTCTAGCATTCTTTGGTCTCAACCATAAGCAATCCAATTGAACTCCAACAATATCAGAAAGGAAACAATTAAAAATTTAAAATCTGGTTTAGACATCTGCACTTAGGATCTTTTACTTCCACTGTTCCGTCGCCACACACTCCAAGCACTTCGTCCGCCATGCCACCTCACTGAAACTTTTCTTTACCTTTATCTGCAGTATAAGGAAATGCAAATTATAAGTAATAACACTTAGTAAGTACTTTCTATGCTCACAAAAACATGCACTGTATGAAATCATGCAACTAGTTCTCTTGCCCTGGATACATTGATACACATGCAAACATAACGGAAAATCATAACTCTGATTACATGTCTCTTGTATAAATCATGCTCTTAAGTATTTTAAAACTTGTAAACAGTGTATCTAATCTAGAATGATTAACTTTGAAAACTTTTACTTATACTTATACTGATACTTCAAAATAATAATCATCATGGATATGGGCCCAGCATAGTACCAATGCGCACTTTCCTAATAGGCCGGGGTGACCAACCACCGAACCTACTAGGGTAACTGAAACTGAGGATCTTGGCCCGTGGGCAAACTGATGTCTGGTACATGCCATTTCAAAAGTAAAATACTTCCTTTATACTTATATTCTTATACATACTGACAGAATGCTCTTAATCCCCTAAATCATGAATGAGGAGCATGATAAAGATCATTATGCTCTTGACCCCCAAAACTAAAATGGGGAGCATACTGAAGATCGTTGTGCTCTTAATCCCCAATTTGAACGGAAAGCATCCTTAAATTTTCTTTATAAAGGAAATATTTTTACATCTTACTCTACATCATGCATATAATTGTAAGCTACAACTCATCTACAACATGAATGATCATAAATCACATTCTTATCATGGATTTAAACATGATGCTGAATTACCCATAACATAACGGTAAAATCACGTAACTAAAAACACCATGCATAACTGGAAATAACATGCACATAAAAATATATCAATGATATACGATAACTACTTATACTGCAGGTGAGCAATACTTACTTCCTACGCTTTTTACCAATTTATACCGCTAGATTTCGTAAAGAGAAGATCTTCTACGTGTTCCTTTCCTTTAGCGTGAGCCTCTATCAAGTCCTCGAGGAGATCCCTCTTGAAAATCCCCTCTTAAATTATCCCACGGTGGAGAAATTATAGAGGCTCTCTCCTTTTTTTTTCCTTTTTTTTCCTCGGTGGAGAGAAGATCGGCGTTTGGAAAAAAAATGAGAGAGGGAGATAGAGAGAGAGATGGCTGGAAAAAAAACTAGATAGAGAGATGAGAGGTGGTGGCTGGAGAGAAGAGGGAGAGAGAGAGAGGGGCAGCTGGAAAAAAACGAGAGGGAGAGAGGGAAAAAGAGAGAAGAGGAGGGTGGGTTTCTGCGTAAGGGTTTAGGGAAAGAAAGGAATATATAAATTAGGATTTTTCTTAACCTAATTACCCCTTTAAATAATTAGTCAAATTAACTAATTTCTCTTTTTTTTCGCCTATAGATATATTCTGTTATACCCTACTCATTGGTAATCTTATGACTTAGTGGTAGAAAGTCTATTCCCCCAAACCAACGGTTCATGGTTCGAACCTCGGCTAACGAACCATTTATTCGAATTTTTTTTTCCTTTTTTTTTTCTATTCTTATTTCTATATTTTTTTTCTAAATAAATAAATAAAAGTATATGAACTAAAATTTGGACTGTTACAATCCCTTATACCTTATAAAAGTTTCATCCTCGAAACTTAGAACAGCTCGGGGTACTTTTGCTTTATGTTATCCTCACATTCCCAGGTTGCTTCTTCAAACCTTTGACTTTGCCATAAGATTTTTACTAACGGTATTTCTTTATTTCTTAGTTTTCTGACTGCTCGATCTATTATCTGAATAGGTCGACTTTCATAACTTAGATCTGTCTGAATCTGTACCGTCTGTGGCTCAATCACTTGGTTGGTGTCTAGGACGTGCTTCTTAAGCATTGAAACATGAAATACATTGTGGATAGATGACATTTCCTGTGGTAGCTCTAGTTCATAAGCTACCTTCCCAACTCTCTTAGTGATCAGGTAGGGGCCTACATATCTGGGACTTAATTTGCCTTTCTTCCCAAACCTCATTACCCCTTTCATAGGAGCTACCTTAATGAACACTGAATCTCCAACTTGGAACTCTAGGGGTCTACGTCGGACATCGGCGTAACTCTTCTGCCGACTCTGGGAGTCTTTATCCTTTGGCGTATGTTCTTTATAGCTTTGGTGGCGTCATCTATAAAATCAATCTTGAGTCTCATTTCTTTCTTCTCGCCACTCTCATACCAACAGATAGGTGATCTGCATCTCCTTCCATATAAGGCTTCATAAGGTGTCATTCCAATTGTGGTTTGATAACTATTATTATAGGCAAACTTTGTCAAACACAAATATATGCACCAGCTTCCTTTAAAATCTAAGGCACAAGCTCTAAGCATGTCCTCCAAAATCTGATTCACTCTTTCTGTTTGCCCATCTATCTGAGGATGAAATGCAGTGCTGAATCGTAGCTTAGTGTCGAGGGCTGTCTGAACACACTCCCAGAAGTGTGAGGTGAAGCGACTATCTCTATCAGAGATAATGGTCTTAAGTACTCCGTGCAGTCTAATCACTTCCTTGACATATAACTGGGCTAACTGCTCCATGGAGTATGATATTCTGATAGGCATGAAGTGAGCAGACTTTGTCAATCTATCGACAACTACCCAAATAGAATCGTAG
This sequence comes from Wurfbainia villosa, assembly GCA_025175895.1. Taxonomy (NCBI): domain Eukaryota; kingdom Viridiplantae; phylum Streptophyta; class Magnoliopsida; order Zingiberales; family Zingiberaceae; genus Wurfbainia; species Wurfbainia villosa. The sequence goes on along the minus strand of CM046004.1, from coordinate 16,390,312 downwards.
CCATTGGTTGTTTTGGGCAGTCCTGCTATGAAATCCATGGCTAGTTCCTTCCACTTCCATTCTGGAATCTGGATAGGCTGTAGAACTCCTCCTGGTCTCTGGTGTTCTGCTTTCACTCTCTGACATGTCAGACAAGCACTAACATACTTAGCCACGTTCCTCTTCATACCAAGCCACCAGAATTTTCCTTTCATATCTTGATACATCTTGGTGGATCCAGGATGCATAGAATATGGGGTCCCATGAGCTTCTTCTAGGATCTTCTTTCTTAAGTCTGGGTCCTTGGGGATACATACACTACAAAAAATAACAGTTTTAGAAGCGATTTTAATTGTCATTTAGCACCGGTTTTTAACCGCATCTAAATATATTGAAGCGGTTTCAAACCGCTCCAGATACTAGCGGCGCTAAACTCAACATTAGCGGTTTTCGTAACCGGTGGTGTTACACAAACAACCGCTTCTGATTGACACCTTTAGCAGCGGTTGAAAACTGATTTAGAAAAAACATATTAGAAGCAGTTATTAACCGGTGGGAATACTAGTATTAGGAGCGGTTACAACCGCTCCTATAAATATCTTAATAATTTTTTCCGAATTATAGGAGCGGCTAAAAACCGCTCCTATTATCCCCGTTTAAAAACTAACCCTATATATTATACCGGTTGATTTTCAAAATCAAATATAATATCAAATTAAATCGATTCAAGATATTTAATTCACAAAACTAATTTATTGTATTACCAAATTAAGACATAATATTCATATTTCATTCCAAAATATTTCCATTTACTCCATAATACACCACCAACACAATTCCTTCTTCCATTACCAAAACATATATAACTTTCAATAACAAATTTTCTCTATAAAAAAAACAACAAAAGTAATCCATCTTAAGTTATCTAAACTATTGCACTTCGATATGATAGTCTGACATTGTCCATGATAGAAATTATGAAATTGAATGTGCTAGTCCGCCCAACTCCTTGCTCTGTTGTACATTACGTGGTGTATCCGCTTACAATGTGTCCATGTCATTCAAACCAAACTCCTCGTTCTATTCCCAAGTCCTTTAGTACTCCACTGGTATCGCAACCTAACATGATAATAAACATTAGTATAATATGTACATAATAATCAATCAGTAAAATCAATAAGCGAAACCTAATGAAAAGTGAAGACGAGAATGGAAATCCAATAACGAACCAGAAAGTTGCTTGTCATCCTCCATCGAATCGGTTACAAAGGAAATAAATGAACTTGAGAGTGCATCATCAATAATAAGTGTCCAAGGTTTTTCTAAACTCAAAAGCTACGAGAGAGAGAGAATGAGTGAGCCAGCATATATATGAACAACAAATGAGAAAGATGTACAGTGATATTACCTGAAAAGAAGCTACGCTCACTAAACCAGAGCGATAAAAGAACCAATTGGAAAAGAATATAATGAGACACATATGTTATCACTTGAGAAATATGCTAAATCTTCACCATTTAGCATACCATACTAAGCCTGGACTTGAAATCCTGCCATTTCTTTCTTTTCCAGTCATCAGTACTATCACCCAAAGAAAATCCATGTACTCTCTTAAGATCTATGCAAGAACAATTTGTAAGATCAGAAATCTTTGAGAATGTAGAGAAAAAAAAACAGCAACATCCACAGATCTTCCAACAATCAAAGCATAGATGTGCTCACAAATTGAGGAAGCAAAACATACTTTCACTAATTTTAGTAATAAGGCCTTCAACTATTGTAACCATTCCACCTAAAGTGCCACTTGCAAGTTCCAACTCAAGCTCAGGAACTTTTACACTGGCCATGTCCGACTGGGAAAAAAAAAGCGACGCAACAAAAAGGAAAGCAACTAAAAATGTTAAGGAGTCCTGCTAAAACACCTAAAAACAGGCACGAAATTGATCTTTAGAGAATAGTGAATCAACATTAGTTAGAACAATTCAGTATCGATTAGAAGCAGAAGCTCCAGTAAAACTTTATATAAACTCATTGGATTATCATCACAATGTAAATGGATTCACCTAAGATGAGTGGAAATATCTGGTAAAACTAATATTTAGTAGCATAGATGTTGTCAAATGTTTATTTGAATCTGTGGCTCAATACATTGCTCCAATGTAAAGATCAGCGAACAATTAATCATAAATTATAGAAGATACAAGGATAGCTTTCTTGTGTTTAATTTGATAGGAGCGATATCATGACAACTACAGGGTAAGATTTTTAGTATCACTTTGCGATTATATTAACCTTTTTCACCTGATTGTGTCTGTCAATCAGATTTTAAACCCTGTATGCTTGCATGTTTATGAATTCTGATACATAAACCCTGCATATGCAGAGACATCTTCATATTTTTTCTACAGCAGAAGATACAAATCTATACAAGACAGTTTATTAGTGGGTTACAGTCTCTGCTATATAATTATCCTGCAAAAAAATAAAGCTAAAAATATCAAACATCAAAATGCAACATGCATATATAGATAACGGATGCGTACTACATGTCCAAGCCAATGAGTAACAAGAGACAATATACCGTTTAACGCAAGGAATAATGTGTGCACGTAATAAGCATGCCCCAAGCAAGTTTAACAAAAACATGTGGAAATGAGTAGCCTGATATACATTGTCCTATCAGACTAACCTTTATCACATCTCGGCTAAGATCCTAGAAATTCTGCACACTCAATGTGATTCTCTTTCAATACACATAATTGAGACACAGATCCACCAATAACAAGATGCTAAGAATAATAAGGATTCAAAAGGAAATAATTAAGAGAACTAGAAACAATATAGGTAGACAAAGAGCAGAATTACTAAAACAAAAATTTGCAATGGTCCACTTAGTGGACTAGAGTTTTAATATCCTGATTAGTTTTGAATTGTCAATTATGTAATATCTGGACTACAATATTGAGCAGGAATGGAGAAAATGGGGCACATTAAATAGCTTGAGCAATCTTGCCAGTTCACAGACCAAAATGGATAAACAATAAAAAAAGATCAAATGTAGACAGGTGGCTATATTTGGTGTTGCTTATCTAACTCTTCATTCAACGAAAGAACGAGTGTGGTAGACTAAAAGCGAGTGACACAGCTAGCTCCACAAGCCCCACATGTTGAAGGTAGAGTATCAACCTGTAGTTACAATAAAGAGCAATTTATGACAATAATTATCAGTAAAATAGTTTGGCATTGTCCATGATGGAATTATGACATTGAATGGGTTCATTGAACCAAGAACGAGGTAAATGCAGTTCCAATTGCGAGTATAAGCCCACACATATTGCTACTTGAAATATGTCATACAAAATTGCACCAAGAAGCCATGACAATGGATTATCATGGGAAGGAACACAAATATAGGCAAAGTTCAAAAATCATCAAGTAGAATAGAAAATCCATGAAGGGAATTAACATGCATAACTACAAATGTGCTCACAAAATGCATATCTTCAATCAGATAGGAAAGTGGATGTTTGTTGGTTCCTTATGGTTGATTGTTATGCATATAACTTGAATTTGGCATAAACCACAAAAGAAAATGTGAGAAAGATGATTATTCTTTCCTATCACCTAGGTTCGTATACCAAATGAACTTCTAAAACATGAGGTAGAGCATGCTAAAATCTAGAGTTCCTATTGTAGAAATATTTTCAGCACTTATAGAGTTCCTCTTATAGCACTTAACAGTCGACACGCGAACAATCGCTCGTTGCCTCGTCGGCGGTCGCCCCATGGAGGCTTCTCACTACCTCGTCGACGGGCGCTCGCTGCCTCGTCGGCGACCGCCCCACGAGCATTGCGGGAGTTGCAAGAGATTACCTTGCTCGAAGGGACGGAGTGGTAAAGGGACGACGCAGGAACGTTGGGGATTGCGGAGACGGACTGCGGTTGGCGGACAAAGAAGATGGACTGCGGCGGAGACGGACTACGGGATCGTGTGGAGGAAAGAAATTTAGGTTAAATTTTGATCTACAGGAGAAGTTAACAGCGAGAGGGCTGGAGATAGCGGGAATGCGAAAAAAAATTTGTCGAAGATCTAAAAAATGATCTTTAGGAGCGGTCAAAAACCGCTCCTATATAATTAGGATCGATTTTTAACTGCTTCTAAAACTAATTTATATCATCGTTTATAAATCGCTTCTAAATCATTACAACAGAATCGGAAAAAAATTCGCTTCAAAAAATTGTCCAATTGAAGCGGTATTAGGACCGGTTAATATGACCGCTTCTAAAATCCCATGTTTTACAACCGCTTTTGCGACCGCTTCTAAAATTCTGATTCAAATGCCTCTTTTTTTTGTAGTGATAGGCGTTCACCCAAATATAATACCTCACTGCCAGAGACACGGAATCCTTCATCCTTTCCTTCTTGGATCTCTTGTTTGATCCTTTGGATGCTAGTATTTTTGTCATGTCTCACTAATATATCCTCGAACAGTGTAGGTACTATGGTCAAGGCGGAGAGCTGTCCAGAAATGATCTCAACTCCAAAATTCATTATCTCTTTCTCCAGTGGTTGGGATAGTGTTGCTAGATACATCAAAGTGGCGCATGATTTTCTACTCAACGCGTCTGCTACTTTGTTTGCCTTTCCAGGATGGTAGTGGATTTCACAGTCATAGTCCTTTACTAGCTCAAGCCATCTAACTTGTCGCATATTCAGATCCTTCTGAGTGAAGAAATACTTCAGACTCTGGTGATCTGTGTAAATCTTGCATTGGACTCCATATAGGTAATGTCTCCAAACTTTCAGAGCAAAGACCACTGCTGCCAACTCAAGGTCATGAGTGGGGTAATTCTTTTCGTAGTCCTTGAGTTGTCACGCCCCGAGAGTATGTCGTGCCGAAAACAAACGGACAGTATCTCCCCTGTACGTGGCAACATATCGGGTTAATACAAGGCTCGTAGGCCCACAACAACAATATAACATAAAGATATCAACATACCAAACATAGCGGAAACATACTACAGATAAAATAAGATACAAAGACCCAACTGTGCACTCCGGAGTGACTTGACACAACAAGAATCATAATAGAAACCACATCAAAGGCTAAATACATACAACACATCCGTATATCACAAATACGGAAACAATACAGGCTAAAACCTCAAAACAACAATCCACACAAGTATAACGATACGGATTAAATATCCATCCATCCAGTGTGAGATGGGATCAGCTGGCGAAGCTCCGAACGTCCAAGGAATCTTCTACTTGTTACCTGGCGACAGGAAATCCAGGGTCCCGGGGTGGTGAGTATAAACTCAGGGGTAATATGTAGAAAGTGCATGAACAACATATAAGGATATAGAGATCTACAAGTATACATGTGAAGATCTATAGGTATACAGCATGAGTCCAATAGACATACAGTCCTATCCAAATCTAATAACCACTAACCACAGTATAGTCATACTCAATGCATATACTAAACTGATCAACTGAACATAAAGTAATGTACCAACGTACCTGATGGTCTGCAACACCATAAGCTATATCATCCTGAACAGGTATACAATAACATAACTCATATAACATACAAAGTCAATCTCATACATGACCAACACTCAGACATATGAACAGTATATAATCACATGTAATAACATCCCGGTCCATACCACACTGTGACATGATGCTAATCAAATGCATACAATAGTCTGGACCAACACATATATCATGCTCAGCACACAACAGTATATAAAATGTAAATGACATGTATCATAATGAACAACCATATGCAGCAATCATAGCTCAATCAAATGCAGTATCTCACAGGCATATGTAAAACATATATCAAATACATGCATACATATATATCAGCAATGCATATGCATGGTCATTGTATGCGGACTCGTCCAACCACGACCCCAAAGTGGCCAGGGTGGCACGACAATGACAACTATCCCGACTCCAGCTACCACTACTCTCGAGTGGTCAAGTTGGGTAGTATGACTGGTAGCTAGCCGCCATAGAGCTATATGCTACCCTAGGGGCCCCTGATGCAAGCGACTCTAGCTACCACTACCCATGAGTGGTCGAGTATTACACGTTAGGACAAACTGCACGTCACTCTAGCTACCATTGTCTATAGTGGCCGAGCGCGACACATCTAATGCTCTGCCCTCAACCCTGCTACCACTACCCCGAGTGGCCAGGGAGGCAGGATGATCAATGACCTGCCTCAACCACATAAGGGAGACCTACCAACAAGATGCATGCAATGTAATGATGCATAGCTCCACACAAGTATCCTCGCAACACTCCCTATCCCACGGGGAGTCCTGGTCAATCAAAAGTCAACTATGCAAGGACTACTATCCACAAGACTCTCTCTATCGCATAAAGAGTCATACTCATCTGACAGTCAACCACGCTAAGACCTCTAGTCAATAGTGAGATACTATCGACAATCCATATAATCATACACAGATATACAATCCATAATGGATATACCATCACGCTAGGACCTCTAGTCCATGGCCACATACTGACAACCACACACTTATCTATGCACAGAAAACTAGATCCACCATAGATGCACCACTAATACGGGTATGATATAACAATCGACTCCATAATCCAATTCATCACCTAACACTAGTGATGTAACACAGTAACTGAGGTCACAAAGATAACCCTAATCACATGTACTTACTGAACATCTATCAGCTAACACATAATAGGGTTTGTAGTTCATATCCATGATAGATAATCAATGAAATAACAGCAATATATCTCAAAGGTCAAAGGCAGTACAAGCATATGATTAAACATGAGTGGATTTAAGGTAAATAAGTATAAACATATATCCAAATTCATGCACTGGAATTTGATCAAAACTATCAGACCATGTAAATATTACCCACATGATACGAAGCTCGAATAACCCTCACAGTCGTGGAGCTGCTTCGTATCTCAAACCTACACATAATAGAAAACTATGATTAAGTACAATCACCAGACAAATATACGAACCAAACACTACTTGTTTCTATGTTCGCATTCTTTCCTTGTATACGAGTTAGATACTCAACTATCCCAATCTGATACACCTTAACATCATGAACATACCCACTAAATTTAATTAGCAAGTACATACATCTACTACGTTCACAACTAATAATCAACAATCGATTACAACATCAACTATAAATACCATAAGCATCCATATCCTTACCTCTCCCTCCTTGATCCGATTGAATCATCACCAATACGACTGATGAAGATTCATCTGCTGCCCAACACAGCTAACATCAAGGTCCCAATCAACTCCCCTGATCTAGAAATGAATCAAGCACACCAATCCTACAACATACAACTAAATTTAAATCAATGAACCTCTTAACTTCTTTCCAACTCACCTTGCACTGCTTACCAATTTCAGATTCTCTGCTCCACTTCATCCACTGCCGATTCAATAGAGCTGAGCTCTCAACCTCACAATCCATCAACACAACAAAACCAATAGGGCAGCTAACCAATGCTTCCACTCTTGGTGCACTGCAAATGGATGAAACTCTACCCACGACAAGGATAAACTTTACTCATATCGTCTTCATCACCTGATCCTTGCACTCACAATTCAAAAACTAGAGATATGGATCACGAGCCTACCCAACACTGGAAAAACTGAATGATAAGAGAATTCTTACCAAAATCACAATGGTACCAAAATCGATCACCATCCATTGGCCATATAGGCTATAGAAACTCCACCAGCACACCCTGGATCGAAATCTCTGTTGAGATTCACAATTGCCAGCTCTCCCTCTTCACCTCCAGATCCATTCACAAGTGATGGTAATCCAATCGACAACCTGTTCGACCGAGGAAACACGATTCAGAACGGCAGCAGCATCGTAAGTGGAGATGTCGAAGAACAGCGACATCGTTGAACTAGGTACTCACCTTGGCAAGAAAAGCTCATCGGAGCTTGCTGTTGGCGGAACCGAGGGGTCGGAGGAGCTAGCTGCAGGCAGATCGTCGGCCGAACGAAAAATGACAGAAGTGACGAATCGATCCCGTGGATAGGGTAGAGATCGAGCAGCACTGACATTGCTATTGTCACCGCGTGGTCGGTCGAGATGGTCGACGATGATCGCCGAGCTTGCGATCGGAAGAAGAAGAGAAGAAATCGTGATCCCATGACGACTGCTCACTGCCGCAACAACAACGTCGTCGATCTGCTCGCACGAAGAACTGCTGAGACCTCGGAAGGAAAGGATCAGGCTGATCTCCGACCGGAAGGACCAACCGGAGCGGTGATGTCGCCAAGCTCTCTCACAAGGAGGTCGGCGAGCTGGGAGAGAACAACGGTTGGAGCAGAGGCGCGGAGATGGTCGAGAGAACAACGATCGTGATTTGGGGATTTGATTAAAGGCCGAAACTAATTATATAGGTAATTAAACCTTAGGTTTAATTAATTAAATCTCAATCAATCCCATTAATCCAATGATCCCTAATAAATTTTAAACACAAACAACCATTTAAGAAATTATTAATTTTTTTTTCATGTCTTACATGAGTTGTCTAGATGCATAAGCAATGACTTTACCCTTCTGCATAAGTACTACTCCGAGTCCCATCTTGGATGCATCGCTATACAGGTCAAATCCCTCATCACTTTCTGGAAGGGTAAGCACTGGAGCACTTATGAGTCTCCTCTTTAATTCAAGGAAGCTCTTTTCACAATCTTCGATCCATTCGAACTCCTTGTTCTTTCTGGTAAGAATCGTCAACGGTGAAACTATCCTTGAGAAGTTTTCCATAAACTTCTGGTAGTACCCTGCTAATCCGAGGAAACTTTTGACTTCACTAGCATTCTTTGGTTGACCCCAATTACTGACCGCTTCTATCTTTGTCGGGTCTACCATAACTCCATCTTTTGAAATAACATGTCCCAGAAACAACATTTGATCAAGCTAAAACTCACACTTAGAGAACTTTGCATATAACTGTCTTTGCTGAAGGGTCTATAAGACTGTCTTCAAGTGTTCGGCATGTTCCTCCTGGGTTCTCGAGTAGATAAGGATGTTGTCAATGAAGACAACCACAAACTTATCAAGGAACTCCTTAAATACCCAATTCATCAAGTTCATAAATATAGCGGGTGCATTTGTCACTCCGAAGGGCATGACCACGAACTCATAGTGTTCATACCTCGTTCGGAAGGTTGTTTTCGGTATATCATCCTCTTTAACTCTTATTTGATGATAACAGGACTGCAAGTCAATCTTGGAGAAGACTGTGGCTCACCTCAATCAATCAAATAAATCCTCTATCATTGGCAGAGGATACCTGTTCTTGATCGTCACTTGATTCAAGGCTCGGTAGTTTATGCACATTCTCATAGACTCATCTTTCTTTTTCACGAACAACACCGGAGCTCCCCACGGGGAATGACTAGGGCGGATGAATCCCTTGTCTAGCAACTCTCGTAATTGTTCCTGAAGCTCTTTCAATTTAGCTGGAGCCATACGATAGGATGCTTTTGAGATTGGGTGGGTACCAGAAATAAGCTCAATCTCAAACTCAACTTCCCTTCTAGGTGCTAGTCCTAGTAGCTCATCAGGAAATACTCCCGGATAGTCACATACAATTGAGACTTCTTCCATCTTTTAGCTTTTTTCTTGCTTAGTATCAACTATATGTGCTAAATATCCAGTGCATCCACTAGCTAACATCTTCTGATCTTCCATGGCAGACAAGAACTTCTTAGTGTTCTTCCTTGGTCATCCAATAAACTCAAATTTGGCCTCGGTCTCGGGTTGGAATACTACTCTTCACTTATGGCACTCAATGGAAGCATCATAATTGCTCAGAAAATCAATTCCAAAGATGACATTATAGTCATGCATGTCCAGCAAGATCAGATCACTATAAAGCTCTCTGTCTGAAATTCTGACCGGCACGGCACGCAACCAGTGTGTATATGTCATTATTTCACCCGAAGGTAGGGTCGTTAAAAACTGAATATTTAAGACATCCGAAGTTATATCTATCTTCTTAGCAATGTCATAGACATGAAGGAATGGGTTGCCCTAGTATCAAACAGTGTGGTAGCATGCTGACTAAGGATAGGTATCTAACCTGTGACTACCGTAGAAGTATTTGCTACCTCTTCCTTGGTGAGGGAGAAGATTCGGGCATTAGGTGTAATTGATGGGGCATCCAATCTTCTTTGGCTGATGTAAGGACCCTCCAGTGCTCCCTGCGTCTGATGTAGTTGAGCTGGTCTACCTCCATACTGAATAGACTGTGGTGGAGGTAGATTGGTCTTGGTGGGGCACTGTTTGGCGAAGTGTCCCTCGATACTATATATATAACACCCGCTCACGCCCTGGCGGCAAATTCCTGGATGCTTCCTCCCACACTTAGAACATGTAGGATACGTAGGCTGCTTACTGGTTGAACCTCCCTTTGTATTATTCCACTATCAGGCTATTATCACTATTTTTTTTTCATCTTCACATACATATCTAGGTATGCTCTATTACTTACTGTCTATCATCTTCATATATATATATATGCAAGCATGTTTAACTCAAAGAGAACATTCTAGGTGAGCATGTTTAACATAAAAGAAGCATTCCTTACTACTCATAAAGTAAATAAAGTAGATAAATACTTGTTTACTTGGAGGCGACAGGACTGATGCTCGATGTGTGTGTGACGAAAGGGCGGAACCCACTCTGATACCATCTTGTAACACCCCCCTAGTCTTTCCACTCTCTATCAGGGGAGATATCACTACTTTACTGTTTGTTTCTTATTTTTTTCCTGATCTTACTCTAACACTATACTTTAATCATCACTCAAACAATAACCAATTCAAGATCTTCACATAACGTGCGAGTATTGAAACTAACCCAACATAACTCTAGCATTTTTTGGTCTCAACCATAAGCAATCCAATTGAACTCCAACAATATCAGAAAGAAAACAATTAAAAATTTAAAATCTGGTTTAGACATCTGCACTTAGGATCTTTTACTTCCACTGTTCCGTCGCCACACACTCCAAGCACTTTGTCCACCATGCCACCTCACTGAAACTTTTCTTTACCTTTATCTGCAGTATAAGGAAATGCAAACTATAAGCAATAACGCTTAGTAAGTACTTTCTATGCTCACAAAAATATGTACTGTATGAAATCATGCAACTAGTTCTCTTGCCCTAGATACATTGATACACATGCAAACATAACGGAAAATCATAACTCTGATTACATGTCTCTTGTATAAATCATGCTCTTAAGTATTTTAAAACTTGTAAATAGTGTATCTGATCTGGAATGATTAACTTTGAAAACTTTTACTTATACTTATACTGATACTTCAAAATAATAATCATCATGGATATGGGCCCGGCATAGTACCAATGCGCGCTTTCCTAATAGGCCGGGGTGGCCAACCACCGAACCTACTAGGGTAACTGAAACTGAGGGCCTTGGCCCGTGGGCGAACTGATGTCCGGTACATGTCATTTCAAAAGTAAAATACTTCCTTTATACTTATATTCTTATACATATTGATAGAATGCTCTTAATCCCCTAAATCACGAATGGAGAGCACCATAAAGATCATTATGCTCTTGACCCCCAAAACTGAAATGGGGAGCATACTGAAGATCGTTGTGCTCTTAATCCCCAATTCGAACGGGAATAATCCTTAAATTTTCTTTATAAAGGAAATATTTTTACATCTTACTCTACATCATGCATATAATTGTAAGCTACAACTCATCTACAACATGAATGATCATAAATCACATTCTTATCATGGATCTAAACATGATGCTGAATTACCCATAACATAACGGTAAAATCACGTAATTGAAAACACCATGCATAACTGGAAATAACATGCACATAAAAATATATCAATGATATACGATAACTACTTATACTGCAGGTGAACAATACTTACTTTCTATGCTTTTTACCAATTTATACCGCTAGATTTCGTAAAGAGAAGATCTCCTACGTGTTCCTTTGCTTTAGCGTGAGACTCTACCAAGTCCTCGAGGAGATCCCTCTTGAAAATCCTCTCTTAAATTATCCCACGGTGAAGAAATTATAGAGGCTCTTTCCTTTTTTTTTCCTTTTGTTTTCCTCGGTGGAGAGAGGATCGACGTTTGGAAAAAAATGAGAGAGAGAGATGGCTGGAAAAAAAAAACTAGATAGAGAGATGAGAGGCGGTGGCTGGAGAGAAGAGGGAGAGAGAGAGAGGGGCGGCTGGAAAAAAATGAGAGGGAGAGAGAGAGAGAGAAGAGGAGGGTGGGTTTCGGCATAAGGGTTTAGGGAAAGAAAGGAATATATAAATTAGGATTTTTCTTAACCTAATTACCCCTTTAAATGATTAGTCAAATTAACTAATTTCTCTTTTTTTCGCCTATAGATATATTCTGTTATACCCTACTCATTGGTAATCTTATGACTTAGTGGTAGGAAGCCTATTCCCCCAAACCAATGGTTCATGGTTCGAACCTCAGCTAACGAACCATTTATTCGATTTTTTTTTTCCTTTTTTTTTCCTATTCTTATTTCTATATTTTTTTTCTAAATAAATAAATAAAAGTATAGGAACTAAAATTTGGGTTGTTACAAAAGCAAATAAAAATGATAATAAACTATTTTATTACATTACACACACCACACGCATGCAGAATACAACAATGTAGACATAATTGTACATTTAAAATTTTGTAATAAAGGAAATTTATACTAGGTATACCTGACAAATTATGTATAGCGGAAATGGTATCAACCTTAGCGACCCTCGCAAGTTTTGCCTCTATCCAAATTCATGCCGAGTATCGTCGGGATAGCTTCACTAATCTACAAGCCCAGTCTTCACGAGAGATACTAGTCTCGCATCGAAGATGTTGTGATCCGAGGGACGATCACAAAAACAAGTTTCACAAACTTATTTTCCCGGAAGAGATTTTGTCAACAATTAACAAAACTCTTTGTCCTCCACCGAAGAGAATTGCCGGAGATCCCATCCCCAACAAAGAGGTCGCTATCGGAGTTTCAAATGTCAACCAAACGAGCTCTCCTAACAATGGAAAAAAAGGTTGCCCAAAAGGAGGTGGGCGGTGGAGGAGTTGTCGACCAAACAAGTTGGCCAGCGGCAGCTTTGTGGCCGGCGGCTACAAGGGTTGGCAGCTGGGTTGCTGGCCGGAGGATGGCTGGTGACTGGTGGTTGGCCGACGGTTGGAGGAGGAGGGGTGGCCTAGCTTGGGTGATGGCAACTAGGTTGGGCGACGCACAAGCAAGGAGAGGAAGAGAAAGCGACTGGGGTTTCGCAAACCTTAACTCATCCACAAAATTTGTCTCAACCCTTTTACTTATAGAGAACGTGTTTCTTGACCATCAAGAAACATTCTCTCAACAGTTATTGGTTCACAATCAAAACCTGTTAACTCACTCCATTAATTTAAGTTAAAATAAATCAAACTGCGATGGTCTATTTTAAGTTAAAATAAAGCAAACCAATTTTTGGTTCATTCATTTAAAACAAACCAAACCCCTTTGGTTTATTTTCTACCATTGGATTAGAACCAAACCAATTTAGTTCATCCATCATGTCTTCAAAAGACTCGCCCCATTCATGCTTTCGATGCGACTGAAATAATTTCATGCTCATTCCTTATTTGGTCCAACCGAACCAAGTCTCTCTCGATCTGAGAATTTTATTCTTAAGCTCGTTTTAAATCCTTCGGATAACACTCATAGTGTGTTTGACCAAATAGGTTCCTAGTTTATGTTGGTCATCTATAATTAACCATTAATTATAGAACGATCATGAGTGGCACCTAGTAGTACATCATGATCCCCAATTAATTGAGAAATCAACGATTGATCCCAGAACAACTTCTGAAACCTTTCAGTAGCTACAGTGAATCATGTCTCATTTCCTTCACTCATCTTATACTCACTTGGTTCAGGACATGGTCTATTGTGTCAATCCCCACTAGGCTGACTACGTCACACCTAGCCCAAGTATTACTTCCTCATCCTATGAATTCTAGTTACTGCACATATATCCAAGAGTATTATACTCTAAACATGTAATGCTTTGGCCAAAGACTGTTAGAGGATCGTGGTCGGACTAGAAGGGGGTTGAATAGCCTTTTCGCGTGCTTGATGGAAATTGTTCGTTCGTCTATAATATTTGTTAATATGTGCAGCAGAAATACAAATAATAAATATGAATACAAGAGACAAATGTACAAGCACAAGACACAACCGATATACGTGGTTCGGAACCTTAAGGTTCCTACTCCACGGGGTGAGCTTAACGAGCTCGAGTGATGAATACACCACTACTAAAACTCCTTCTCTACAATAAGCTGGAGGTGAAGAAACTTTGTTCAAGCGATTATAAAAGTAATACAATGAAATACAATAAATACACTAAGCAATACACAAAAATAAGTAAAGAACACTTTACACAAGAACTTTGAATTTCTTGCTTGTTGCTTGCTTTGGATTGGTCTTGATGGTTTGGAATGCAACAGCAATTCCCCTCCAAAATCGCCCTAAATATCACTGTGGAAATCCTCCCCATGCTCCTCCTTCTATGCTTGTCTCGGGCTAATTCTGTTAGGGCAATCTCTTGCCGTGATATGGTTTTGATGTGTGTGGAAAAGGGTTTAAGTTAGTTTATTATTGTGATTTGATATGTGCATTGAAGTCGTGCAGGACTTAGTAATTCGCACATGGAGCCTTGGCGGGTTCACTACTCACAACCTCGTGCTTGAGTCAGAGAAGGAGCATTGCAGAGTCGTGCGCTTGATGCTGCCGAGGGACTGTCGGATGAGATAACAGGCGAAGCGAGCCAAGCGGAACTTCGGAGGCAAGAGGCGAAGGAGCATTGCGGTGTGCGCTTTGATCTTTGTAGGGATGTGGCCGTGACGAAGAGAGCTTCGAGGACCGAGTGAGATGAGAGAATGAGTGAATTGTAAGTAGCTCATTAGGTGAACTTGGTCGAATGGTTTGAGTGTCGGAGGCTCGGCCGCAAGGGTTGAGGTTTACTCGACCGCCAGCTCAAGCACGAATGTTAAGTTTGAGTTTCACCGCGACACCGATCATTGCCATGAAATATGGCAATCGATCTGAGTCGAACGTGGTTCGGTGGTATCCGGCCCGAGTGGATTTTTGTCGGATCGTGTCATGTCATATGTTAGCGATCGGTATCATATGTTAGCGATCATTGCCAAGACCATCGATCATTCTTGAAGGCATCGATCGGTAGTCAAGAGGGTTTAGACCCGCAGAACCGCTCGTAGCCAAGAGGCGATCGACTACGGAGGCGGCCGATCGGTGATGGATCCATCGATCGGCCAAGTGTTCTGGACTACTGAGGATCCGACGTGTTGAGGTCGTTGAAGTGATAGCGATCATTGCCATAGGCGTGATCGGTGGTGAACGGAAGAAATCAGCCCTCTCTATAAAAAGAGAGGGTGTGGGCTTGTGGATGTCTAATGCTTATGCTCTAAGCGATCATCCAAGTGCTCCACAAGATTCAAACTCCTTCTCTTAGTTTTCTTTCACATCTATTGTAAAAGAATGAGTGTTCTTGAGTTGTAAGGGTTACCTCCACCTAGCTTAGTGCAAAGGAGAGACCGATAGTGAATTGGTTGCGGAATGATTCACCGAGGATGAATCGGAGACCGTGGATTAGCGGCGTAGTCGTGAACCACGTTATATTCCTTTTGTTAGCATTGGTTTTATTCTTGTCATTTCTATTTGCTTGTCTTGTTTTGTTATTCCACTTGCGTTAATTATATTTGTAGACGAGCAAATTCCGTCATCGTACGAAAGAGGGCTATTCACCCCCCTCTAGCCGGCCAACACCACACCTCATCGATCCTACAAGTGGTATCAGAGCCAAGGAAAGTTTGTCGAGGACTAACCGCCACAACAAGCACATTCAAGAATGGCCGGCTCAAACATTCACCCACCAAAATTTGAAGGCGAATTCTCTTGGTGGAAAAAGAGAATTGAGGTATTTTTTTAAACTGATTTCGAAATTCTTTTAATTATGGAAAACAATTTCGAATTGCCTAGGAATGAAGATGGGGATCCATTGGAGAAATCAAGGTGGAGCAAGAAGCAAAAGGAAGAATACTTAGCAAATTCAAAGGCCAAGCACCACCTCTATAATGTACTCCCTGATCGAACGATTTTTAATTTGTCGCAATACCGTTCCCAAATTATTTACCGAACCCCCTAACTACACTAATGCAGTATAGGACTAACTCGGATCGTCTCCCAACGAACCTAATGGCTGGACGTTTGTTTTTAAACAGAAGTAAACACTGGGGTTTTTTACAATTATCAAAACAATTATTCAAAGCTAACCTAATGCAAGAACGATTCAACCTTGCACCGCACTGTCACTATATGATGCAATGGTCAAACAATTCTGGTAAACATACATGAAAATTAAATCTGCAAGAAGTAAATCTAACTACCAAATAATAATTAACAAGTAACTATCCTAATGCGCAAAAGTAAGTAATCACGCATCGCACTGTCACTATACAGTATAATGATCACGAAATAAAGGTGAACAATTCAACCAAGCACCGCACTATCACTATACGGCATAGTGATCAAACAGTCACTGAAAAGCTAAACTAAATGCGAGGAAAGTAAGCAATTCAACCAGGCACCGTACTGTCACTATACGGCACACTGGTCGAATGTAAATGAAAACTAAACTAAACATGATCAAACATAATAAACAAAACTAAACATGATAAACATAACCTAACAAGTTAACCGTAACAAAACAAACATGATAAAGTAAAATATCCAATTAAATGGACTGAATTCAAATATAAGTAATCGGTAACCCCACGATGGCCACAATAACCCGAACAACCATTCCGACGGTGAATGCGAAGCTGCCCCGATCGGCCCAGTAGGGAGGACGGACATACGGAGGAACGCGAACACTGTTCCGGCGATCTGAATTCACCGAACAGTGAATGGAATCTTCACTGGTTGGAGATGGAACTGCCCTAATCCGGCACAGCTGGTGGGTGACTCCGGTGATGTGGAAAGGCCTATCCCAGTCACCGGAATGGAGTGGAACGCCAGTGAAGGTGAATCACCAGAATCCTGCCTCACCCCGTTTCGGATCAGCTACCGCAATCAACGCATCTGGATCTGCCGTCGAGGATCAGTTGGGATTGTCGCCGGATCTCGGAAGGGAGGTCGCCGGAAGAAGCTGTCGGACTATCGCCATCGCTCGTTGCGATATGGAAGGACCTCCTTCTGCGCGTCACCGCCGGCTGCCTGTGCAATCCCGCCGCCACTCGCACGGAAGCGGAAGAAGCCGCTGCGTCGCTCGCGAAGAAGAAGACGCCGCTCTTGTGAAGTTTCTGTCGCTGTCGATTCTCCCGATTCTGTGGAGTTTAGGAAAGGTGGGTTATTAAATGAATTCATTGAGTCGTCCGATCATTTCGCCCACGATCTTAGCCGTCCATTTGAAACTAGGTCTTGATTAAGCAATTAATCCATTAAGAGGGTTGTGATCCAACGGCTGTGATTCCTCCGATTTTGAATGGATGGATCTAATCCATCTGAAGGGATAATTACTATCAGTCGAATCTGGAGGAAGGGCTCAGATGTTCAGATCGAAATGTATGGATTGGATCTCTCCAGATCTGAATAGATGACTCAGAATCAGCTACATTCATCGGATGGTCCGTAATGCTCAGATTTGATCCGGATCGACGGCTGCGATTACTCCAATTAGACCCTCATTATATGTTTCCTACAAAATCACATGAAATTCGTGAAAAATACTGAAATTATAGGAATTAACACAATTAATCGCAAATAGGCTCAATATGTAAAAACATCCCGAATAACAATAATTATCCCATCAAAGAGCCTAAAATATCTAATCCACAAGTCAAAATAGCGCAATAAAAAATGCAGCTATCACTCCCCCAACAAGAAGTTAACCGGATTGGGGAATGCTCTAGTGCCAAGGAGATGTGGGAGAAGCTAGTAGAGCTTCATGAAGGCACTTCGGAGGCCAAGCTTGCAAGAAGAGACCTCCTCCGCTCCCAACTATCAAACATCAAATTAGAAAAGGGAGAAAAGGTAACATCATTGCATTCTAGGTTTAAGGAAATTTTGATTGGACTAACAAGTGTATGAGAAAGACTTTAGAACCGGGATATGCTCATGAAAGCAATCGATGCTTTTCCTCGGTCATCGAAATGGAGCTCAATGGTGGACTCCTTCTACATGTCCAAGAACCTAGAAGTAAGCACCTTGGAGGAGTTCTTCTCAACAATACAGCTCCACGAAACAAGGCTTGAAGGAATAGTTGAAGAGCCTAGAATTCAACCTTCAAGAGGGGTAGCCTTGATGGCCCACAAAGGAAAGAAGAAGATGGAGACTCCCTCCTCCTCCGATGAAGCATCCTCCTTCTCCTCCATGGATAGCACGGAAGAAGCCTATATGGTAAGGAGGGTAAGGCGTGCATTAAAAGGTTTTAAATTCAATAACTCTAATGATAGGAGAAGAAGACCAAGGGGGAAGATTATTTGCTACAATTGCCAAGGAGAGGGACACATAAGGGACAATTGTCCCCTCTTGAACAAAAGCAAGGAGGAGGAGAGAAAGAAGGAAGAAAAGAAGAAGAAGAAGGGGAGCAAAAAGAAAAAGGAAGAAGAAAAGAAGGTCAAGGAAAAAGGGAAGGCAAAGGCATTAAAAGCAAGGACTTGGGATGACCCCTCCTCCTCCTCCTCATCATCATCATCCGAGGAAGAAAATGCCTTTGTCACAAATTTAGCATTAATGGCTTTTGACGACCTAGACTCATCCTCCTCCGAACATGAAGAAGCAAGCTCAAGTGAGGAGAGCTCGAGTGAAGGGGGAGCCTCTTCTACATCCTCATCATCGGAAGAGGATTTGGTAAGTGAGGTAACAAATCTTTCCCCCAAGAAAGTTATGTCAATTATTTCTAGCCTCACTAAGGATTTATTTAGAGCCAAGAAAAAGAACAAAAGCATGCTTGATCAAATTAAGGATCTAGAAAATAAATTAGAACAAGCATGTTTAAGTGTAAATAATGATGATGCATGCTCACATGAATATATGCCATTTAATGTTAGTGATGCATGTATGGATGAAAATAGAGTTTTAAGGGAAAAGGTAGATCACTTGACCAAAGCCCTAGAAAAATTCACTATTGGCTCAAATACATTGAACATGATAATTGGAAGCCAAAGAGCTAGTTTCAACAAGAAAGGCTTAGGATATAAGGAAAAGAAAAATGAAAAGGTCTATAAATGTCTAATTGCTAGGGGTCAAGACAAAAAGAAGGTAATACTAGAAAATAGATCCCTAGGGAGTATTTAGTAAACCCAATAGGAAAGAACTTATTTTGGGTTCCAAAATCCATCCTTAAGGGTTAGGAAAACCCTAGGATAGTCAACCATATAGAATTTACCTATATTATATTTTTGGTTGACTTAGGATGGCGGGGCAATATTTTTGAAATAATGTTAGGTGATGATGATGCACCTATAAATAGATAAATCATGCTTTAGGTGATATTTGCTTTATTATCATGATGTAATATCTAATGCATGATCACAATTTGATGAATACATTTGTTTCATGATCATAATATGAAATTCATACATATATGTCTTTATGATCATGTGGGTTGTTAGAATGATACTTAACCTTGATAGAATTGCATGGAAATAATGGCTAAGTCTATACAAATACCTTTAGGGTACATCTCACACTCACCATAGGCTACCTTGATTGAAAACTTAGCATGAGTGAGATGTTAGGATGATACAAATGTCCACTAATGTCTATGGCATTTAGATGGTCATTTAAGGTATCAAAATAGCAATAATAGACCAATCATGGGGAAGGCTTATGTTTAATTCATAGACATATTGCCCAAAGATCATGGTTGGATAATTTATATATTTTCAAAACAAATTCTTACCTTAAAATCTGTGTGTTCATGTTTTGAAACAATCCAAAGCAAGACTAGGTGTTAAAATGGATACTAACATGATCAAAAACCTAGTGGTTTTTAAAACTTTTGGATTTTTGGCAAATCTCTGAAAATATAATTATTTTTCATGAAAAACTATTTTTCATTGATAGATATACTTAAAAGAAATGTGTTCCCCAAATTTCACTATTTTTAGAATTTTCTGAAATTTATAATGCATTTCTGAAATTCGTCCAGAAAATCAGAAATTCGGAATTCATTGTGTCAGTCGACTGCCATACTGATAGCAGTCGACTGATGGACTGTAAATGAGCATAGTAACCTGATTTTATCAGGTTTTTGACTAATTTTAATTTTTGTTTCTCTCTATACTTGATGACATGATATATAAACTTTGTTTAATCTTTTTGATGGTGTCAAAGGGGGAGAAAACTATATGTTTAAGTAAGGGGGAATATATTTAGGGGGAGTTTCATGTATTAAGGGGGAGAGTTACTAATCATGTTATTCACATGCTTTCTTTCCTTAATATTTTATCAAATGTTTTTACCTAACTTAAACGGATTGCCACACATCAAAAAGGGGGAGATTGTTAGGGCAATCTCTTGTCGTGATATGGTTTTAATGTGTGTGGCAAAGGGTTTAAGTTAGTTTATTATTGTGATTTGATATGTGCATTGAAGTCGTGTAGGACTTAGTAATTCGCACATGGAGCCTTGGCAGGTTCACTACTCACAACCTCGTGCTTGAGTCGGAGAAGGAGCATTGCAGAGTCGTGCGCTTGATGTTGTCGAGGGACCGCCGGACGAGATGACTTGAAGCAAAGCCAAGGAAGCAGACTTCGGAGGCAAGAGACGCGAAGGAGCATTGTAGAGTTGTGCGCCTGATGCTGCCAAGGGACGTGGCCGCGAACGAAGAGAGCTTCGGTGAGGGACTTCGAGTGAGATGAGAGAATGAGTGAATTGTAAGTAACTCATTAGGTGAACTTGGTCGAATGGCTGAGTGTCGGAGGCTCGGCCGAGGTTGAGTTTACCGTGTCGGCTCAAGCAGAATGTTAAGTTTGAGTTTCACCGGCACAGTCATTGCTCTGAGTCGAGCAGTTCGGTATCCGGTGAGTGGATTTTTTGCCCGATCATTGCCAAGACCATCGATCATTCTGAAGGCATCAATCGGTAGTCGAAGGATTTGGGCCCGAGCGCTGCTCGGTAAATGGGCGGTCGACTACTGGTGTGATCGGTGATGGATCCATCGATCAGCGCCAAGTGTTCCGTTGGACTACAGCGGTCGAGGATCAGAGCGTGTTTAAAGGTCGTTGAAGTATTTGCGGTCATTGCGCCATGGCGACAGTCGGTAGTGGTGGATGGGAAGAAATCAACCCTCTCTATAAAAAGAGAGGGTATGGGCTTGTGGATGCCTAATGCTTATGCTCTAAGTGATCATCCAAGTGCTCCACAAGATTCAAACTCTTTCTCTTAGTTTTCTTTCACATCTATTGTAAAAGAAGGAGTGTTCTTGAGTTGTAAGGGTTACCTCCACCTAGCTTAGTGCAAAGGAGAGACCGATAGTGAATTGGTTGCGGAGTGATTCACCGAGGACGAATCGGGGACCGTGGATTAGCGGCGTAGCCGTGAACCATGTTATATTCCTTTTGTTAGCATTGGTTTTATTCTTGTCATTTCTATTTGCTTGTCTTATTTTGTTATTCCGCTTGCGCTAATTATATTTATAGACGAGCAAATTCCGTCATCGTACGAAAGAGGGCTATTCACCCCCCTCTAGCCGGCCAACACCACACCTCATCGATCCTACAAATTCCATGCCTAGCAGTCGACTGCTCATGACCATCAGTCGACTGCTCCTGTAGCCGTTGTCGCACAACGACTTGATCCACAGTGGAAAATTTTCAACGGATCACTCATCAGTTGACTGCCAAACTCTAGCAGTTGACTAGTCCCTCGATAGTAGACTTCCCAATTGGCTACGGGAGCTTCTGTGCCCGCATCCTCGACCAGCAGTCGACTGCCCTCTATGGCAATCGATTGCTCAAGCCATCAATCGACTGCCCAATGTTGGCAGTCGACTATCATTGCATACGACACAGTCAAATAATAGTCGACTGTCACCAGTCGATTGTTGTCGAGTAAAACCTCAAACACAAGCTGTTTAAGTATCCGACCATCAGGTAAAATCTCAAACAACATGTTTGAGCATCCGACACTTGACCTCAGTCACTTGGCTAAGTTCACCTCATCCATGAGGTTTAACCTAAGACACTCTTAGCCTAGACCTAAGCCTTGTAGCCACCTTTACTAGCTTTGCGCCTATCGTATCCCTCTAAGTCGTCCATGACTTGTTCGTCCATGCGCGAATCCCTCCAAGTCATCCATGATTTGTGCATTCATATGCTAGCCTCCAGGTGCTTCCTTCGGCTATTGTCATGCTCTCGGTGTCTACACCGCCAAGGGACATATGGACTTACTCTCCTAAGACTACCGCTTGGCCTTATGCCGCCAAATCACCCCTTGGACTTCCCAAATGCCAAATACCCATAACTTAGACTTTCATCGCCAAAGTTACACACTTGGACTTACGTGGCCATGGCTACAGACTTGGTCTTCCCTTGACAATCACATGTGATATGTTTTGTCTAACATCAAAATATTGCTCGAGTCAAACTCGAGTCTGGTCAATCGTGACCCGGGCCGATTGCACCAACAATCTTTCCCTTTTTGATGTTTGACAAAACCACAAACACCTTTGAGTTAGGTGCCCTAACTCAAGTCTATCGATTATCCCCAATTGACAATTCTCACCTTTGAGAATTCCAACTAACTCCAATTGGTACATTCTCCCCCTTTTTAATATACATCAAAAAGGTCCTCCCCAAGGGTGTCAATGTCTAATATCCCAATGAGATCTTACAATCTCGCCCTTGGTCCAAAAACACATATAGGATGTCTTCACTCTTCCAAGTGATAAGTCTCATATCACTTAAGAGAGGTAATCCCCCAATTCTCTTTCCATGAGGAGAAATACATCCATCATCCCAAGATGGATAACCTCCCCCTAAAGGCTTGCTCCCCCTTGACCATTGCACCAACAATGTCCTTGGAGAGTCCTTAATCCAATAGGAACACTAAATCGAAATTAAGGGCTAAGATTCAACATTGAACTTTCACCTCCCTTAAAATTCGATATACACTCTAAACAATTCTCCTAATTCATTTTCAATGGATTTCCACCCTTCCAATGCTCTCCAAAGTATATCCTAGAGTTATGAGCAGTTAGGGAACCTAAACATAGCTGAACATGGGCCTAACAAATCTTGTTTATCCAAAATCAGCTCTGGCAATAAACTCTTACAGTCACCAGTCGACTACCCTTGACGTCATTCGATTGTCATCCATGACAGCCTACTGATTTCTGCACAGTGCAGAAATCAAGGTTTAGAAATAAAATTCCAAAAATCATAAGTAAAAACACATATTTTGAAAAAACTTAAAAATTCATACGTACATTACTTATAACAAACATTATGGGTGAAAAATATTTGAAAAATAAAATATTCATAAAATAGTGAGATTGACACAAAGTTCAAAACCATTGAAAATTTCAATGTTTAATCCTACTTTGTATCACCTCATTCAATGGTGATTGCTATCAAAAGATAGACTTCACCAAGGTTTTTTAAAATGGTTTTGAAATGATTTTAAAATCTTAAATTCATCCTCCTAACATCTCACTTATATCTAAGTGTATAAAACACATACAAGTCAAGTGTTCTTGTGAGATGTGGGTTTTGTTCATTTAGGGTCTCAAGCATTTTTCTAGGCAACACTATTTGATTCTCTTATACATGGGACTTCAAATCATGTCATTATCCTTAACTTAATTTTATTGAATGCATGAATAATGATTATGGCATAAATGATAACATAAATAAGACATGTGCCAATAATCATGATATCATGACATGTGATTCTAACTTAAGCATAACATGACATTCCTAAGCATAAATCATGACATTTTTTATGATAAAAATAAATATGATATCATGACATGGTAAATGGCAATCAAAGCATGGAAAATAAAAAGGTAAAGGTATAGAAATACCTAGATTTTAATATTAGATGTCATTTGATAGAATTAAGTTTATTTTTCCATATTAACCAACTCTACCAAGTGTGCCAAAATCCAAAATGGCACACCAAGACCTCTAACCATAATTATGTCAATTTGAATAATATTCAAACTTCTCAAAACACATTGGCACATCCTAAAGTGTCAACTCTACCATCGTTAGGTTAACTACTCATCCACTTAGGGTTGACACACCCTGACCCATCTAGCGTGAATCGATCACGCTCCTAGGAACCTAATATCTATTGGAGCTCCTTGGGTTAACAAGGTATTCACTAGGGATAACTTCTCTAGATACCTTCCTAATGACCCTTTTTGACTTTGAAGCTTTAGTCATTTGGGTTTTGTCAAGGTTAACCTTAAGGATTGTCTTCCTAGTAACCTTCTTAGTGGTCTTCCTAGGTTTTATAGAACCCTTGGCCACTAGGCACACATCATAGTTAATCTTAGGGATGACTTCCCTATTAACCTTAGTTTTTCTAGACCTAGATATTGTTCCATAATTAAATAGAACATCGTGGTAGATTTTCTTGAAGTTAGGTTTGTGACCCAAATCTTTCTTCCCCCTTTTTGGTTCTTGCCCCTTAGAACCTAGATTTTGACCATTAGACCCCTTAAATGAGTTTGTCATTTTTGTTAGGGTCTTTTCTAATTTTTCAAGCCTTGACCTCAAAGCTCGATTTTCTAATTCTAAATTTCCCAATTTTGATTGTTCATTAATCTTTTGGGAATGACACTTCCTTGGCATATGTCTATGATTTTTGGGATTAATGCCTAGGTGGTTCTCTATCTTCCGAATGGACTCCCTAGATAGAATGGGTTTAGATTTATTGTTCCTAGGTTTGTTCTTAGATAAATCTACATGTTTGACACCTAAACAATAATATTTATTCCTACTAGCATGCTTTTTAACCCTAGAACTAGAAGGTGCATTAGTATACCTTAGGATTTACTTTAGAAGCTCCCCCACTTGTGTAGCTCCTTCTTGCCCCTTCTTCTTTCCCCTAGGGCATTGACTTCGGTAGTGTCCCCGTGATTGCATTTGAAACACACAATGTGTTCTTTGCTTTTCCTAGCAAGGACTCCAGCATCCTTTGACTTTTGGTTGACTTTTGGTGTCGGCACTTTCTCCTTAGCCAATTTTGGCCATTTGCTCTTGTAATGCCCGATTTTCCTGCACTCAAAGTATATAATATGATTTTTATTCTTAATTACAATGCTTGAGTTACCTAGGAAATTTTCTTCTTGTTCTTCATTTCTACCGGATGTAGACGTTTCTTCTTGTTCTTACTCCGGGATGGAAGATCTCTCCTCCTCCTCAATTCTAGAGGTGGAGGTTTCCTCCAATTCATCCACATTCTCCGATGTTGATGGCAATTCTTCCTCGGCATTCTTCTCTACTTGTGTCGGTTCGGGATTCTTGTGAAATTTGATCAACTTATTCCACAACTCCTCAGCGTCCCGATATTCACCTAGCTTGGACAAAATATTGTAAGGTATTAATTTTATTAACATTTTCGTTACCTTAACAATTGTCTTGAATTGTTGCCTTTGCTCCTCGGTCCATTCTGATTTTTCGATTTTCTTGTTGTCTTCATCCCTAGGTACTTCGAAATCATCTTCAATTGTTAGCATAGTATCAAAATCGATTTCGAAGTATACCTCCATCCTTCTTCTCCACCATGAGAATTCTCCCTCGAACTTCGATGGGTGTATGTTGATGCCGACAATTTGATTTGTTGTCACGGCGGTGAGTCTGATGACAACCTCCTCGCTCTGATACTACTTGCTGGAGGATCGTGGCCCGGCTAGAAGGGGGTTGAATAGTCTTTTCACATGCTTGATGGAAATCGTTTGTTCGTCTACAATATTCGTTAATATGTGCAACAGAAATACAAATAACAAATACGAATACAAGAGGCACATGCACAAGCACAAGACACAACTGATATACGTGGTTCGGAATCTTAGAGTTCCTACTCCACGGGATGAGCTCAACGAGCTCGAGTGATAAACACACCACTACTAAAACTCCTTCTCGACAATAAGTCAGAGGTGGAGAAACCTCGTACAATAAATTATAAAAGTAATACAATAAAATACAACAAACACTAAGCAATACACAAAAATAAGTAAAGAACACTTTACACAAGAACTTTGGATTGCTTGCTTGTTACTTGCTTTGGATTGGTCTTGAAGGTCTGGAATGCAGCAGCAATTCCCCTCCAAAATCGCCCCAAATATCGCTGTGGAAATCCTCCCCAAGCTTTTCCTTTTATACTTGTCTCGGACTAATTCTGCGCCTAGCAGTTGACTGCTCATGACCATTAGTTGATTTCTCCTGTAGTCGTTGTCTCACAACGACTTCATCCACGCTGAAAAAATTCCAACAGATCACTCATTAGTCGACTGCTCCCTCGACAATCGACTTTCGATCGGCTCGAGCTCGCATCCTGCGACCAGCGATCGTGCCCTCCATGGCGATCGATTGCTCAAGCCATCGAGTTATTTGTCCAATCTTGTGGCGATCGTGACTATCATTACATCTGACCGCGGTCGAATAACGATCGACTCTCACGGTCATTTATTTATGCAATAAAACCTCAAACACAAGTTGTTTGAGCATCCGACCATCGGGTAAAATCTCAAACAATATGTTTGAGCATCCGACACTTGACCTCAGTTACTTAGTCAAGTTCACCTCATTCATGAGGTTTAACCCAAGACACCCTTAGTCTAGACCTAAGCCTTCTAGCCACCTCTACTAGTTTCGCGCCTATCGGATCTCTCCAAGTCGTTCATAACTTGTTCATCCATGCGCAGATCTCTCCAAGTCATCCATACTCTAGCCTCCAAGTACTTCCTTCAGCTATTGTCATGCTCTCGGTGTCTACACCGCCAAGGTACATATGGACCTATGCTCCCAAGACTACCACTTGGCCTTATGCCACCAAACCACCCCTTGGACTTCCCAAATGTCAAGTACCCATAACTTGGACTTTCACCGCCAATGCTACACACTTGGACTTACGTGGTCAAGACTACACACTTAGTCTTCCCTTGACAATCACATGTGATATGTTTTGTCTGACATCAAAATACTACTCAAATCAAACTTGAGTTAGATCAATCGTGACTTGGGCCGATTGCACCAATAAAGACTTTAGTAACAATCCGACGAGTGACCACAGGGTATACATCTCCTCGCAAGGAGTAATAAATCCTCTGTAGGCTATTCAAACACCTTCGGTCACTTTGACTTATACCTAATCATCCCGGGTCCACATCTCCTCGGAGATGCTTGCTTAAGATGTCAAAGCATAAGTCTCCATTACCAAGATGACTTGAATACCACAAGTCGAAGGAACATCGCACTTAAGCTGCAATAAAGACTTCATTGACATATCTGTATATACAGATAACCATATGAAGTCTTACAACTGGTCACTCCAATGGACTAGTTACCATAACTAGCATCCACGGTTAACTCCAGATATCCCAATGTCTCCAGTCAGTAAGAAACTACTGCTTGGATAAATCAAACAGTATAACTCGTGCTAGTCTCAACAGAATTGATGGCGTCCGAATGCATCAATTCATCGACTAGGGATAATTCCAATATATCACAATTACACATGTAGAGATACTCACTAGTTGTGATCCAATCACAAATTCTCTCATGTTGTGAATTGTATTACGGAAATTCAGTAAATGAGTTTAAGATCCAATCAAATACATGAAAATATGAACACTCAAATAGTGAATTTTCATTTATCAAATAAATGGTACAACCATAAGGTGATTGTCTTAGGTACCTCTCATATATAACTAACACTCAGGATGAGGAATGGACTCATCGCTCGGGAAAGGACTCGAGCACTCAGGAAGTCAATGCTAGGGACGAGGAATAGAGCTCAGTGCTCAAGCAGTCGACTAATGGTTGATCAGCCGACTAGTGTCGGGCGCTCAGGACTGGCGCTCAGGACAGGCCCTCAGGAGGCGCTCGGGTTTGGTGCTCGGGATGAGAAATCGAGTGCTCGAGAAGCTCACGATGGGTGCTCAGGGATAGTCAACTGATGTGGTTGATCAGCCGACTGATGACACTGTGGCTATACACAAAAGGCTGGTGAGTTGACTGATATAGTTGATTAGTCGACTGGTATTACTGTAATAAGACACAGAACGATGTTGAGTCCACTGGTGCACTGGAATTTGACTTGGATCGTGTTGTTAGAGAGACAGTCGAATAATGATCGAGAAACCAGTCGACTGGTAAGCAAAAATTAGCTCGATGAAGAACCTAAGGGGCTTCATGGAGATTTGAAGAGGTCGGTTCTTGGAGACTTAAAAGGGGAAGAGATACTGCTTTCCAGACCTTCTAAACCATTCTAAAGCAACTAACTAGTGAGCAAGAAAGATCACATCGTATAAAGCACTTTTGATTCTTGTTCTTTCATTTACTTTATTTATATTTGGTTGCATTGTAAGAGATTTCTTTATCTTTGAAAGGTTTTCGAGAAAGAGAAAAGATAGTAGAACTATCGAAGGAGCTAGGTCGTTGAGTAAGAATCGTGGATTTCGAACAACGCAATATCTAAGAGTTGTGCTTATATGTTTTGTTTTGTATATGTTTTATTTTTCGCTGCATTGACGTCTTATAGGCAAACATAAACAGTCGAGTCGAGATGCTATTCAACCTCTCCCCTCTAGCGATGCAAGGTCCTAACAGGCACTACCACGAGTTAGAGAATATTAATTCAAGTCTTCGACTATGAGGGTCGACAAATCTTTGGGTTGACGATCTAGTGAGCGTCTAAGAAGATTACTCCCTCTAACCTATAACGAACGATATATCTATTCTGTGGACAAAGAAGAATTAGGAGTTACTATGAGGTGACTCTTGGTAAAAATCTGTTGACGTTCAAATTAGAATAGAAAGAAAAAATTTAAGTAGAAAGAGAGAAAATAACATATCTATTTTCCTTTTACACAGACTTAAAGGTTAGATGAACAATAGTTGCACTCTTGACTGGGCATGATTGTCCTAATAATCATCATTTTTTAATCACACAATTGTTACAGTCGTTACCTTTCAAAGATGTAATGTAATGTAATCATCATTGTTTGGTACGGGATAATCAGGTTTGTAATGTAATCGGATTACATTACAAGATTATTTACTTTGTTTGTTAACATTTCAAAGATGTAATGTAATGTAATCGCATTACAAAATAAGAGTCAAGATCCGTAATCTCAAATTACGAAGGAAAAGCGATGTAATCCGATTACATTACGGACTCAATATTTATCTTTACAAATATATCCTTCTTTTATTTTTCCTATTTACTTCTCGATTTGGCCGTGCCGCCGAGGCGCCCGCGCACCGTGCCGGCGGCCGATCGCCGGCGTGACCAGCGGCCGCCCGGCGACAGCCGCCGGCGGCCGGCCGGCGGCCGGCCAACGGCAGCAACCGTGCAGCCGGCGACCAACGGCCAGCCGGCAATAGCCGGCCAAGCCGACCGGCCCGGCGTGATGGCCGATGACCGGCGGTGGCCATGGCCGGATCCAGCCGGCGGCCGACAGCCGGCCGGCAGCCGGCCGGCCGACCGGCAGCCAGCCGTCGGCCGGCAGCCGCCAGCGGCCGGCAGCCAGCGTATTATCGGCCATCAGCCGGCAGCCGGCGATGATCGTCAGCCGTCGGCCGTCAGCCGTCAGCCGGCCGCCGGCCGATCGATCGGCGGCGTGATGGCCGTCGGCCGGCGACCATCGGCCGGCGACCGACGGCCGTGATGCGGCCGCCGGCGGCGCGGCACGGCGACGTGGCGGGCAGCGAGCCCGGCCGGCGGCGGCGAGCGGCCGGTGTGGCCGGTGGCCGGCCGGCCGGCCGGCCGGCGGCCGTGGCCGTGAGCCGAACACCTCCACCGACCGGTGCCCTTCGGCAATCGGCGACAACCTTATAAGGGTATTTTTGTCATTTTATAATAATATGAATTACATTTCTTATAAAAAATGTGGACACCAAACAAACGAATGTAATTACTTTTGTAATCAAACATTACACACCAATCACTAACCAAACACAGTAATGTATACACATTACATTACATTACATTACAAACTTGATTACATTACAAGATTGATTACATTACCCCGTACTAAACGTAGCCTTAATGTAGTCGCTAGATCCGAAGAGACGTAATATTACTGTCCCCACGTCTCTCAATCGATCAAACTCATTGGGCCACAATAACTGGGCCGAAGTCATTGCGAGGTCAATGCAGTCGTAGGCTAAAGTCGTCGTGATTTTGGAACGATATCAAATACAAATTAAGTTGATTTCGTATTTCAATATGTTGATTATATTATTAAGTCTTCTTCGAGTCTTGTGGCCAATGTTCTCTCCCTATCATCCATCATCCGTTTAAAAAAAAAAATTATAGATTTTCTTGGACGAAGTCATGTCTCACGCTTTTCCACTTGGAGTTCACGCAAATTCCTAGTTATCGCTCGAAGTTGCACACCGATTTCACTTGGCCAACCGACCCCACAATCATGACAATAATAATAAATTAGAATTTAGAAGCAAAATTACAATCTTAGGGTAGTGGAATCACGATTTAAAAAACTGAGTCTAACACTCATTAGTCAATTTCCATGTCTTCAACTTCTCCCACGTACCTGACACTTTTTTAATAAAGAAAGAATCGTTGGGTATGAATACTTTCACATTATTGACTACAGAGAGAGATGGCAATGTGTGGAAGTTCACATTCAATTTCGGATGAAATAAATAATATGTCTAGTTATGATCTATTGATTCAACTAACTCGGTCGAGTGGTCGACGATGAAACACGTGTGTCATCGAAGTCTATTATAACTGAAATAACAAAAGCTATTTCAATTTAAATGAAACGGCATGGAAATACCCAAGAAATAACACTAAAACGAGCAGCAGGATCCCGATGCCTTTTCAGACTATAAATACCGCTCCCTTCCTCTCCAGTCTCCCCATCCTCATCTCTTCCCCCGATCCTCATCGATGGCGTTTCCCCAATGGGCCGTAACCCTCGCCATAGTGCTCGCGGCTGCCGTGGCCCTTCTTCGGCGGAGGCGCAGCCGGAGCGCGTTCAACCTGCCACCGGGACCCCGCCCGTGGCCCATCATCGGCAACCTCAACCTAATCGGCTCCCTCCCCCACCGTTCCCTGCACGCCCTCTCCCAAAAGTACGGCCCTCTCATGTACCTCCGCTTCGGATCCTCCCCGGTCGTCGTTGGATCCTCCGTCGCCATGGCCAAGTTCTTTCTCAAGACCCACGACATCTTCTTCGTGTCCCGCCCCAAAACAGCCGCCGGCAAATACACCACTTACGACTACTCCGACATCACCTGGTCGCCCTATGGCCCTTACTGGCGCCAGGCCCGCAAGATCTGCCTTCTCGAGCTCTTCAGCGCCAAGCGCCTCGACTCCTACGAGTACATCCGGGTGGAGGAGGTGCACGCCCTGCTTCGCGCCCTCTTCGCCACCGCCTCCTCTACCTCCCCCGTCCTCCTCAAGGACTACTTCTCCACCGTAAGCCTCAACGTCATCACCCGGATGGTTCTGGGGAAGAAGTACCTCGACCCGGCGGTGGCGGCGGAGACCGAGATTGTGTCGCCGGAGGAGTTCAAGGAGATGATCGACGAACTGTTCCTGTTGAACGGGGTGATGAATATCGGCGATTCGATCCCCTGGCTGGATTTCTTGGATTTGCAAGGGTACATTAGGCGGATGAAGAAGCTGAGCCGCAAGTTCGACAGGTTCCTGGAGCACGTCCTCGACGAGCACAATGAGCGGCGGGGCCAAGAGGGGGCTGATTTTGTAGCCAGGGACATGGTCGATGTGCTGTTGCAGCTCGCCGATGATCCCAATTTGGACATCAAACTCGAGAGGCACGGCGTCAAGGGCTTCACCCAGGTACGTATCGCACTCCTCTTTTTAACAATGATGAACGATTTTGGCCATTGCATTCACCGTTGACGGCACAGTTAACTTTCCATAATATCCAAATTGCATATTCATTTTCTATTGCATCCTTCTTTTATCAACGGCGGAAGTTTACTCGTAAAGAAAATATATATTCTGATAAATATGAAATTTAGATATGTACTTTGTTACTTTTTTTTTCTGAAAATAAAAATAAAAATATTTGTATTGATAAACAATGAGTCAAATTACGCATATTTTATTAAAAAATTATAAATTTTTACAAATACGCCAACTCTAAAATTTTACATAATATTAAAAATGGAATAGAATATTAAATGAAGAAGGCACGGAGAGAAAAGTGGAGTTCCAATTTTAATTAAATAATATTGATTTATGATTAGTTAATTAATGATAATGAATAATTCATCCGTGCAGGATTTGATTGCTGGTGGCACGGAGAGCTCGGCGGTAACGTTGGAGTGGGCCATCTCGGAACTCCTCCGTCGGCCGGAGGTGTTTGAGAAGGCGACGGCGGAGCTGGACCGCGTGGTGGGCCGCGGGAGGTGGGTGGAGGAGCGCGACATCCCCAACCTCCCCTACGTTCAAACGATCGCGAAAGAGACCATGCGGCTCCACCCGGTGGCTCCGATGCTGGTCCCCCGCCTCTCCCGAGAGGACACCAGCATCGACGGCTACGACATCCCCGCAGGAACCCGGGTGCTGGTGAACGTGTGGACTATCGGGAGAGACCCGGCGGTTTGGGACCATCCTGAGGAGTTCCGGCCGGAACGATTCGAGGGCAGCACGTTGGACGTGAAGGGGCATGACTACGAGCTTCTTCCCTTCGGCGCGGGGCGGCGGATGTGCCCCGGCTACAACCTCGGGCTCAAGGTCATCCAGCTCAGCCTCGCTAACCTGCTGCACGGGTTCTGGTGGAGGCTGCCCGCAGGTAAGAAAGCGGAGGAGCTGAACATGGAGGAGGTCTTTGGGCTGTCGACGCCGAAGAAAGAGCCGCTGCAGGTGGTGGTGGAGCCCAAGCTACCATCTTACCTTTATTAAGAAGATAATTAGTATTAGAACATCCACGTGTGTACTATTTAATATATGTATAAGCTTACTTTATGCGCGAATAAAAATGGTTGTCAGCGGGAAAGAGTTATTATTAAATTGAAAGCGTGGGAGTCTATCTCTTATCTCTTATTAAACTTTGGTATTTAATTAATTGATACGGTATGAATTTTTTACTCTTCAATTTAGTATATATATACTATCAAAGAAGGATCCTCTCCAACGGTATCAATAAATTTGTTCTAAAATAATTAACACGTGTTAAATCATCGCAGGTCTATCGGACGATAACACTCTGATATTTAAATTAAGTCGGACATTAATAAAAAAAAATATTAAATACAGTAAAAATAATGTAAAAGAAGAAAAAACTAATTTATCTCGTGTGTAGATAAAAATATGTAAAAATTTACAAAAGAATGTTAAGATAATACCAAAAGAGCCTCATTCATCTGTGCACTTAATAAGGGTGAGAAGATTATCTCGAAGTAACTCCAAAATCACACGCATGTTGTCCATTTGACCTTATTCTTGAAATAGTTGAGCAACTATACTGTCTTCGATCGTTTGAAGTCGAGATCTCATTTATGATGCGGCAAGTATAATTAAACTCTTTATCAACTACATGTATTCTGTTCCGGAGCAGGACCGAATTCACCATCTATCACTCCCAAAATCTTGCATATATTTCCCTACGGAACGGATTATGCCTCAAAGATGAAACTGATAAAACTCAAATCCTCAATATTCCATCAGCAACAGTGTTGCTGCGCTTTGGAGAACTGACAGCACGCTCTCATCATGCTAAAATACAGACGAGACATGAGGCGTGGAGCTGCATCCAGCGCCTACAATTGAAGAAGTTGGATGCCCCCATTTTCCTGACTACCAGCTGAGAATAGAGGAAGCCTCTGGCGTGGGAGATGAGAGGCAGCTATCGCGCGGATCGTGGACAGAGTGGACAGCATCAGAGCAACTTTACATCTACAAAAGCTAATTTCACATTACCCTGTGATACATGGGAGATTGTATAGAAGGGCAGAAAGGTTGTTCTCCTCCAATCCTGAACTTCCACAATCAGTTTTTCCATGCAATTTCTCATATAATTTAAGTTGTTGAGGCAAAATCAGAGGTAAAATGATAATATAGTGCCCTCCGGCCTTTGCATGCAGAATTAATGGCCACAATAAAGACTCAGTCTCACCATCCTTTCTAGTGATAGAAAGTGATATTATGTGACGAGTGATAGGATCATCAACCCATGAATCAGATCCTCGAGTTGACTGTAGTAGTCTGATGCCAAAACCTTGAACAGAATCTTCCCTCGGCTTCCTCTCTGAAAAGGGGGAAGCAAATTCAAGATATGATGGAAGCATGTGCTGCAAGTTGTATCCAGTATTCTCCAATATCCAGTATTTTCCAAACTATCAGCCTCTCTAGCGCAAGTCGAACGCCATTTCTTCTCCACAGTCAAGAATCGCCTGGAAGGGACAATGGTGTCCGGAGAGTTGACGATCCAAATGACGCCAATGCGGCGACGAGGAGACCCAGGGTCTAGGAAAGGCTGTCCTCTTGCACCTCTCGGAAAAAGAGAACCAAGGTTGCTGGGAGAGAACCCCCGCCACAGAAAATCCAGAGATCCCCTCCTCCAAATTCTACAGGGCCAATATATATGATTCGTGGATAAAGTCGAATGGTTAATACCGTATAAAAATCATCTCAGAGAGTAAAGTAAAATTTTATTGTTGCTTGATGGAAATATCAATAGGAGTGTTTGTCCTCTACCGTATCCAAGCGCTAGTACAGTTATAGATCGACCGTGATTAACTTTTTCTTTTTACTATGGACAAACAAGAGCGAGTCCCTAGGGTGAGAAATTTCACCATTTTATTAAAAAAAAAAAGAGAGTATATAAACTCAACAAACAATCAAACCAAGCATTATGGAAAAAACAAAAGGGTGCCTATCCTTTGACTCAAATAGTAAATCGAATAGTAACCTATGGTTTACAAATCGAATTATAATTGCTTTTTTGATTTCAATTCCAGAATCACAACTGAAGACATGTAATTTGGGTTCGATTCCTAAATTTTTGAAACTGAATCGGAATCGAAATCAAATATTTTTTTTTAAATTGAAATTAATTTTTTAAATATTTTTTTATTTTGAACAAGAACTAAATTCATTCAAAATTTAAATTTTTATTATTATATCACAATCATAACAATAAATATGTAAAAAATCAAAATCATTTAAAATTTATATTTTTCATTATTACATCGTAACAAAACAATCAATGTGTATAAAAATTAAAATATTTAAAATTTAAAATTTTCATTATTGCATCGCAAGCATAATAAAAAACATACACAAAAATTAAAATAATTTAAAATTCAAATTAAAGTCATACACAATAATCAACATGCATACTAATCAAAATTGTTTAAAATTTAAAATTCTCATTAAGGTGTCACAATCTCGATGCATTAAAATTGAGTTTAAATATAATTTAAATTAAAATAAATAGATCGAAAATAATGAATTAAAAAATAATATAGTTAAGTCGTCTATTAAAGAAATGAGAAATTAAAAATTAAAAATTTAAATTTCGATTTTAAACGATTTAAATCGAAATTGAATCGTAATGAACCAAAACGTAAGTTAACAGTTCGATTTCAGTGGATGATGAACCAGAATCGACGGTTTTGAAATTGAAACCGAACCATAAAGAATTGGAATTGACGGTTCCAAAACTGAAATCGAAATTATTGATGAACAATTTAATTCTGATTTCATTAGATGATAAATTGAAATCAATAGTTCCAAAATCGCTTGTAGAATCAATTTACAAATTATTTTTAATTACAAATACTATTTTATCATTGCTAGACGTGGACTCGCAACCGATTACTCTTTAAATTAGTTTTCTTTATCCCAAAAGATTCATCTTTTATTATTATTATTATTAATTTATTTAAAAAAATTATAAAATTACACAAGTTAGTACTTAGAGCATTGGATGCTAAAAACCCTTTGAGAGCTCCTTTATGATCCTCACAAAATCACATCAATGTCACATCAAAAGTAAAAAATTTCATTCATATTTTCATTATAAAAAAATCTCTCTACAACTTCTGTATAGGTCCCACCTTTTATTGATATTTTACACTTATATATAGATAATATAATAATTAATTATAACGATTATTTTACTATGACTAATTTTTAACGATTAATTATTAAATCTACATGATTATTAACTTCAAATGACATTAATAATTTAAAAATAAATTGCATAAATACTGCGATACATTAAATAAAAAATAAAAATTATAACAATACATGAATTACATTAGATCATGTCTCTGTTTAATTTTTTCAACTATTTTCTCATACATACGAAGCTGCTCTAGTGTCATCTTATTGGTATCCTTCATAATAATTTTATAATCCTTGTGAAGAATTTCAGTTTGTCACAAACCTATTTTTTTCATTTGATATTCTTTAATTTCTTATCAATTTATGTTGATATTTTATTATGTGTCATCACTTCCTCTGACTTTGGATTTACCCTTCCTCTTTGCAGCCTTTTGTCCCATTAAACGAATGTGAACTTCATAATCATCCACATCAATACTCATATCTGTATTTGAACTGAAAGTGTGCTCTTCTGACTCGGATGTCCTTGCCTTTTTGTTGGAGTGGTGACTAACTGATTATGGAGCATATTTCTCATACTCTCTGAGAACCTTCCATACATATATATACTTGAAGTCCTTATTATTACTGTTAGTTTTCTACATAGTGAGTGCATTATCCAACACATTCTCATCACTCCAACCGCTTTGATGATGAGAATAATGTATTGGGAATACAATCAATGTCACACATTTATATGACACGGAAAAGATCATGTACTTATAAGATGAAAAAATATTTCCATTGGTATGATGTCTTTTAGGAAAAGCCCAAAAATAAAACCATGAGGATTTAGGTCCAAAATAGATAATATCATACTATTGTAGAGATATGTGATTCTTATAAGCACTAACAATTGGTATCAAATTCATGATCCATGTCAAATCATGAACCCCGAACGAAGGAAGTGGAGCTCCCATGTCTGGATCAAGAGAACCAAAACCGGACAAAAGGTCCAGTTGGGTCGGGATGACTGAACAACTGATAGGAAGTCCAGTTGAACCAAAAGAGTTGGACAACTGGTAGGAAGTCCAACTGGGTCAGGAAGACCAAACAGTTGACAGGAAATCCTGGTGGGTTGAGGATCGGACATCAAGTAGAGGAAAGTCCTCTAAGGACGGATATGTTTGAGGGGGGAGGGGTTAATGTTGTCCTTTGTTTGAGGGGAGATTGTTGGAGTATTGAGAATACAATTAAAATCTCACATTAGTAAGACATGAAAAATATCATATGCTTATAAGATGAAAAGATATTTTCATTGGTACGAGTTCTTTTGGGTAAAGTTCAAAAATAAAACCATGAGAGCTTAGGCCCAAAATGAACAATATCATACCATTATAGAGATATGTGATTATTATAAGCACTAACAAATAAAAATTATTATAATAGGTAGATAATTCATTTACCATTGTCGTGAACTTATAGTAATATGATTTTAATTGCTTTCAAATTCTCAATACAGTTCCAACAGACTGATGATTGTTGTAGTAATCAATAATATATTTCTAGAAAGTTTGATCCTTCTGATCATTACCAATAACTGCATCGATGCTGATAGTGCCCCATGACTTCGCAAGCACCATTTCTTCATCGGGGGATTAAATTGCTTGATTCAAGTCATATGTTTCTGGTTTGTATTCTGGATATATGTGTGATGAGTGTGGTAGCCACTGAATTTCTGGAATAGATGATGGTGTTACGGGTTCTTTGTGGCTAACATCCACATCAATACTACCCCATCTTGATTCATTTGAAGTCATCACTGATGGTTGAGGAGGAGAAAGTACATATGGTGTAGCTTGCATTCCAAATTGATTACTCATTGTTAGGGCAATCTCTTGCCGTAATATGGTTTTGATTGTGTGGCAAAGGGTTTAAGTTAGTGTGTTATGTTGATTTGATATGTGCGTTGAAGTCGTGCAGGACTTAGTAATTCGCACATGGAGCCGTGGCGAGTTTCACATCTCATGACTCGTGCCTTGAGTTGGTGAAGGATAGCTTTGCGGAAGCCGTGCGCTTGGAGCATCCGAGGGACCGCCGGACGAGAAGCTTGGAGTGAAGCCGGAGGAAGTAGACTTCGAGGCAAGAGACGCGAAGGAGCATTGCAGAGTCGTGCGCCTGATGCTGCCGAGGGACGTGGCCGAGAACGAAGAGAACTTCGAAGGCGAAGGACTCCGAGAGATGAGAGTGAGCGATTGTAACCCGGGGAAGGGTAGCTCTTAGGTGAAACTTGGTCATTTGGCCAAGTGTCGGATGGGTTTTCAGCACACGATCGTCATGTCATGGCGATCGCTTGAAATCGAGTGTAGTTCGACCGGTATCGATCGATCGGATTATGGCGTGATGATCGCCATCGATGGGCGATCGCTGACGATATCGATCGGCAAGGCGATCGGTAGTCAATAGGGTTTTGTACGAAGTCGTTAAATGGTGAGCCGATCGACTACGGAGCGAATGATCGTGATGAGGTCCATCAGTCGACTGCCAAGAGTTCCGTTGGACTACAACGGTCGGATCCGACGTGTTCGGAGGCCGTTTATTGCAATGACCGCGCGTGATCGGTGATGGCGGCCAATGGGAAGAAATCAGCCCTCTCTATAAAAAGAGAGGGTGTAAGCCTTTGAGAGGTTAATGCTTATGCTCTAAGTGATCTTCCTAATGCCCCACAAGCTCTAAACTCTTCTTACTCGTTTTTACTCCATTCTATTTGTAAGAAGAGTGATCTTGATTGTAAAGGTTACCTCCACCTAGCTTGGTGCAAAGGAGAGACCATTTAGTGGATTGGTTTAGCGGAGTGATTCACCGAGGACGAATCGGGGACCGTGGATTAGCGGCGTAGCCGTGAACCACGTTACATTCTTTGTTAGCGTTTGTATTTTCATTTATTGCTTTGTCTTTATTGTTTATGCTTCCGCTTGCGCTAACGATTGTGTAGACGAGCAAAAGAACGAGAGAATTCCGACATCCATAGGAAGAGGGCTATTCACCCCCCTCTAGCCGGCCGTACCGATCCCCTACAAGTGGTATCAGAGTCGAGGAAAGCTTGTCGAGGACTAACCGCCACAACAAGCAACTTTCAAAATGGTCGGCTCCAACATCCATCCTCCGAAGTTTGAAGGAGAATTCGCTTGGTGGAAGAAGCGAATAGAGGTATTTTTCGAAACGGATTTTGACATTATGATTACAATGAAATCCGGTTTCGTTTTGCCTAGGGATGAAGAAGGGAAGTCAATAGAGAAATCTAGGTGGACCAAAAGGCAAAGGGAAGAGCACCTTGCAAATTCAAAAGCCAAGCATCATCTCTTCAATGTGCTCCCCCAACAAGAAATCAACCGAATAGGAGAATGCCTAAGCGCCAAGGAGATGTGGGAGAAGCTAATTGAGCTTCATGAAGACACATCCGAGGCAAAGCTAGCAAGGAGAGATCTCCTCCGCTCCCAACTATCCAACATTAAATTAGAAAAGGGAGAAAAGGTAATTTATTTGCATTCTAGATTCAAAGAAATTTTAAATGGACTAACAAGTGTAGGAGAAAGGCTCTCCAATCGCGACATGATAATGAAGGTCATAGATGCTTTCCCCCGATCATCCAAGTGGAGTTCAATGATGGACTCATTTTACATTTCAAAGAATCTAGAGGTAAGTACTCTAGATGAATTTTTCTCCACTATGGAATTACATGAATCTAGGCTTGAAGGAATACAAGAAGAGCCAAAAATACAACCT
The DNA here is from genome assembly GCA_025175895.1 of Wurfbainia villosa. Classification (NCBI taxonomy): domain Eukaryota; kingdom Viridiplantae; phylum Streptophyta; class Magnoliopsida; order Zingiberales; family Zingiberaceae; genus Wurfbainia; species Wurfbainia villosa. The sequence goes on along the minus strand of CM046004.1, from coordinate 16,350,164 downwards.
TCAAGGGGAGTAGCATTGTTGGCAAACAAGGGGAAGAAGAAGATAGAGATCTCCTCCGATGATGATGATGAAGCCTCTACCTCCTCCATGGATAGCACGGAAGAAGCCTACATGGTAAGGAAGGTAAGACGTGCATTTAAGAATTTTAGAGTTGATAAATCTCATGATAGGAATAGAAGACCAAGGGGGAAGGTCATATGCTACAATTGCCAAGGAGAGGGGCACATAAGGGACAATTGTCCTCTCCTAAACAAGAGCAAGGAAGAGAGGAAAAAGAAAGAAGAAAATAAGAAGAAAAAGGGGAGCAAGAAAAAGAAGGAAGAGGAGAAGAAGACAAAGGAAAAGGAAAAGGTTAAAGCTCTCAAGGCAAGGACTTGGGATGATCCATCCTCATCATCATCGGATGAGGAGAATGCCTTTGTCACCAATTTGGCCTTGATGGCCTTTGATGACTTGGATTGTTCTTCATCCGATAATGAAGGATCAAGCTCAAGTGGGGAGAGCTCAAGTGAAGGGGGAGTTTCTACATCCTCATTATCCGAAGAAGAAGAAGACATGGAAACTATGATAACGAAAGCCTCTCCTAAGAAAATAGTTTCCATAATTTCTAGTTTAACTAAGGACTTATTTGGAATGAAAAAGAAAAATAAAAGCATGCTTAATCAAATTAAGGCATTGGAAAATAAGCTAGAAAATGCATGCTTAAATGATAATATTTCTTCTAGCTTAAATGATGCATGCTCACATGACCTTTATGTGTCATTAGATGTTAGTGATGCATGTATAAATGAAAATAGGACCTTAAGGGAAAAAGTAGATTATTTAACAAAAGCCCTAGAAAAATTCACAATTGGCTCTAACACATTGAACATGATCTTAGGGAGCCAAAGAGCTAGTTTCAACAAAAAGGGCCTAGGCTACAAGGAAAAGAAAAATGAAAAGGTCTACAAATGCCTTATAGCTAGGGGACAAGATAAGAAGAAGGTAATAGCTAGAAAATGGATCCCCAAGGAATACTTAGTGAACCCAATAGGAAAGAACTTATTTTGGGTTCCAAAATCCATCCTTAAGGGTTAGGATAACCCTAGGGTAGTCAACCATATGGAATTAACCTATATCATATTTTGGTTGACTTAGGATGACGGGACAACATTTTTTAGATAGTGTTAGGTGATGATAACGTGCTCATAAATAGATAATATTGCTTAAATCATGATGATTGATGTAATTCCTATGTATATTTGCAATCATGATTTATGTTTTTGAAATTTGACACGTTATCATGAGAAATAGGTTTGAATCATGCTTTAGGTGATACTTTGTTTATTATCATCATATAATACCTAATGCATGATTATAATTTAATGAAAACATGTATTTCATGATCATTATGTGAAATTGATTCATATATGTCATTATGATCATGTTAATTGTGAGGTTGATACTTAACCATGATAGAATTGCATGAATATATTGGTTAAGTATATACAAATATCCCCTAGGATGCATCTCACACTCACTATAGGCTAACTTGATTGCAAACTTAGCATGGGTGAGATGTTAGGATGATACAAATGTCCACTAATGCTTATGGCATTTAGATGGTCATTTAAAGTATCAACATAGCAATAATAGACCAATCATGGGGAAGACTTATGTTTAATTCATAGACATATTGCCCAAAGATCATGGTTGGATATTTCATATGTTTTCAAAACAATTTCTTACTTTAAAATACATGTATTCATGTTTTGAAACAATTGGATGCAAGACTAGGTGTTAAAATGAATACTCTTATGATCAAAAACCTAGTAGTTTTTAAAGCTTTTGGATTTTTGGCAAATATGTAGAAATATAATGATTTTTCATGAAAACCTATTTTTCACTGATAGATATACTTAAAAGAAATATGTTCCCTAAATTTCATGATTTTTCGAATTTTCTGGAATTAATAGTGCATTTCTGAAATTCATCCAGAAAATCAGAAATTCGGATTCTTTATGCGATCATTGCCATCTTGATAGCGATCGTGATGGGACTAATGAACAAGTCTGATAACTTTGATTTTATCAGGTTTTGACTGATTTTAGTGTATGTTTCTCTTTATACTTGATGTCATGAGCTTATAACTTAGTGTTAATCTTTTTGATAGTGTCAAAGGGGGAGAAATAATTATGTTTAAGTTAATTATTTTAGGGGGAGAAATATATGATAGGGGGAGAAAATTTGCATAGAGAGTTTCATGGATTAAGGGGGAGTTGCATGTTGTTATATCATGTTTATGTTTACATGCTTTCTTTCCTTTGAAATTTATATCAAATGTTTTTACCTAACTTAAACGGATTGCCACACATCAAAAAGGGGAAGATTGTTAGGGCAATCTCTTGCCGTAATATGGTTTTGATGGTGTGGCAAAGGGTTTAAGTTAGTGTGTTATGTTGATTTGATATGTGTGTTGAAATCGTGCAGGACTTAGTAATTCGCACATTGAGCCGTGGCGAGTTTCACATCTCATGACTCGTGCCTTGAGTCGGTGAAGGATAGCTTTGCGGAAGCCGTGCGCTTGGAGCATCCGAGGGACCGCTGACGGAAGCTTTGGAGTGAAGCCGAGGAAGCAGACTTCGAGGCAAGAGACGCCAAGGAGCATCGCAGAGTCGCGGCGCTCGATGTCGCCGAGGGACGGGCCGAGAACGAAGAGAACTCAAGGCGAAGGACTCCGAGAGATGAGAGTGAGCGATCAGAACCCGGAGGAGGGGTAGTTTAGGTGAAATCGCCATTTGGCCAAGTGTCTGATGAGTTTTCGACACCCGATCGCCATGTCATGGCAATGATCGCTTCGAAGCCGAGTGTAATTCGACCGTATACGATCGATCGACGGGCAGCAATGATCATCGTGGCCGATCGCTAAGACATCACGATCAAGGCGCAGCCGACCGGGTCAATAGGTTTCGCCACGTATCGAGCCGATCGCGCGATCGTCAATAGGGTTTCGCCATTCGCTCGTGAGCCGATCGGGCGCCGATTACGGAGAGCCGACCGATGAGGTCCATCACCGATCGCCAAGAGTTCCGCTGACTACAACGCCGGGATCCGACGCGTTCGGAGGCTGCCAGAGGACGCAATGATCGCCAAGGGCGGCAATGAATCGATGGCGGCCAACGGGAAGAAATCAGCCCTCTCTATAAAAAGAGAGGGTGTAAGCCTTTGAGAGGTTAATGTTTATGCTCTAAATGATCTTCCTAGTGCCCCACAAGCTCTAAACTCTTCTTACTCGTTTTTACTCCATTCTATTTGTAAGAAGAGTGATCTTGATTGTAAAGGTTACCTCCACCTAGCTTGGTGCAAAGGAGAGACCATTTAGTGGATTGGTTTAGCGGAGTGATTCACCGAGGACGAATCGGGGACCGTGGATTAGCGGCGTAGCCGTGAACCACGTTACATTCTTTGTTAGCATTTGTATTTTCATTTATTGCTTTGTCTTTATTGTTTATGCTTCCGCTTGCGCTAACGATTGTGTAGACGAGCAAAAGAACGAGAGAATTCCGACATCCATAGGAAGAGGGCTATTCACCCCCCTCTAGCCGGCCGTACCGATCCCCTACAAGATGACCGGCAATCTTGAGGTGGATACATATAAAATGAAGGGGGCACAATATTACTCGGATTCATCAAAAAATTTTAAAAACTTTAGAAATTTGAAGGATGCGATAGAACATATGAAATATTTGGAGGGTATTGTCGGTGGGAGGAAATTTGAGAACATTAGACATTTGAATCAATACGATTATTTTGAGAAGAGGTATTTTCTTTCACATTTGGAGAATTCAAAAGATTTGTAAAAAAAGAATTAAAATTTTCATACATCTTAGGAAAGAAAAAATAGAAAATGATAAAATTTTAAGAACGAAGAAGTAGAAAATTATAGAATGAATGAGAAAAATGAAGAGTGAAGAAATATTTATTGTTAGGAACGATGACATCGTTAAAGGGGGTGAATAGCGATTTCACTTGTCGCTTGGAATTCATTCGTGTTCGTTCGTCTACAAGACTTATTAGCGCAATGGAAACAAATAACGATAACAAAATACAACAAACACAAATACACAAGCGAACACAAAGATATAACATGGTTCGAAACTTAGAATTCCTATTCCACGGGGCGATCTCAAGTGAGCTCTAGTTATGCACACCACTACTAATAAACCTTTCCTTCTCGAAAAATACTCTAGAGGTGGAGAAACATCTTACAACAAGATTACAAAAGTAATACATCAAGAAAATACAAATATACAAATGAAATGCAAAGAAAATTTTATAAGAGTGTCTTTGATTTCTTGCTTTAGATTGCTCTTGAAGATCTAGAATGCAGTAGCAATTCTCCTTCAAAATCTCTATAAAATCATAGCCAAAATCCTCCATTAGTTGCTCCTTTTATAACCTATAGATGACTGATTTCGCATCTAGCAGTTAACTGCTCTCATATCCGTTGTCTCATAACGTCTCAATCAACATTGAAAAAATTCCAATGGATACCCTAGCAGTCGACTGCCCTTACCATTAGTCGACTGCTACCCTAGCAGTCAATTGACCAATTGACTATCAAAGCCTCTGTGCTCGTTTCCACTTAAATCAGTCGATTGTCAAACCCTAGCAATCGACTATTGTAGACCAGTCGACTACTAACTATAACAGTCGACTGCTAGAGCCACAGATCAGTAGTCGACTAATTCAAGTTGAATAGGCTGCCAAGTGTCAAACACTTGGCTAGTCGACTGATTCATAGCCTTAGTTGACTGATAAACCTCAAACATGATATTTAACTCAAGTATGATCCCCTCATACTTAATAGACCACCCTTAGCCTAAACTTAAGCCTTCTAGCCACCTCCATCAGCCTCATGCCTATTGGATCCCTTTAAGTTATCCATGACTTATTCATCCATACGCTAGCCTTCAGGTGCTTCCATTAGCTATTGTCATGCTAACCGAGTCCACTTTGCTAAGATACATTTGGACTTATGCTGCCAAGACACACGCTTAGACTTTATGTCGTCGTCATATCTGTTAGTGCTTATAAGATCTACATATCTCCATAATAGTATGATATTGTCCACTTTGGGCCCAAACCCTCATAGTTTTGTTTTTGGGCTTTACCCAAAAGGCTTCATACCAATGGAGATATTTTTTTATCTTATAAGCATATGATCTTTTCCATGTCTTACCAATGTGGGGGCTTTGATTGTATTCCCAATACTCCAACAATCTCCCCCTCAAACGAAGGACCACATTGATCCCCTCTCAAACCTATCCATCCTCGAATGACATCCTCTGTTTGATGTTCGATCTCAACCCACCAGGACTTCCTGCCAACTGTCTGGTTCTCCTGACCCAACTGGACTTCCTGCCAGTTGTCCAACCCTTCTGACCCAACTAGACTTCCTGCAGTTGTTCGGTCCTCCCGACCCAACTGGACTTCCTGCCTGGTTTTTGGTTCTCTTGATCTGGATATGGGAGCTCAACTTTCTTCGTTCGAGGTTCATGACTTGACATGGACCATGACTCTGATACCAATTGTTAGTGCCTATAAGATCCATATATCTCCATTGCATGATATTATCCACTTTGGGCTTAAGCCCACATGTATTTTTATTGAGAAACTATACCAGCATGATTATTATTGCTACTTATAGTTTACTATGCATGACTATTAGATATCCGCTTAGTTTTACTCACTCCGTTGATATCTCTTTTATTTCAGGATGAAGCCTTCCGGAGGGTCCAGTTGCTGGTTGATATGCACGGTATTAGTCATGGTACCGTTTCAAATTAATTACCAAACCCCCTAACTACACTAATATAGCATAGTGGATTTAATCTTGATCGCTTCTCAACGAGTGTAATCGATGTAATAAACTTAGATTTCTATTATCGGGGTTTGGATTTAAAAGACTAATCCTACTGAACGAAAAGACAATGCAGGAATTAAAGCAATAAAAATTGAAAAAGGAAAGAAATAATCTAATCGACCCAAGATAGGCCTGGTGAATGAACAAGGTTCTCCGGCTAAATCCAACGAAGCTCGATCGAGACTCCGCAAATGGTAGTGGATGTGGAATGGTGCAAACTCTTGAATCCAATAGTTTGATGGATACTCCGAACTCTCGTGGATCCGGTTGAGCTCGAAAAAGTGTCATCGGGGTGGACTCCTCGAATCTAAAAGAGAAGGTGGATGCTGTGGAGATGGAGGACGTCGCCGAAATCTCTCGATGAAGCGATTCCTCCTTGAATCCGTGGAGGAAAGTGGATGGAAGCAAGGTGGAGGCGGCTGCTAAGGCTCAAGGGAAGAAAAGATTTAACCAACAACTAAATGAAATAAACAATGTATCAATAAAATCTAATGCATGAATATGAGGTAAAGTAAACAACTAAGTAAACTACGATTGCGATGAAATTAAAGACAACATAAACTAAATATCCTAATCTAACTGCATTTGAATTACTAAAGAGACATTTAATCAAACACTACATAAGCATGAAACAAATTAAACCGAGTTCGTGCAATCTAAACATGGAGGATTGAATTTGACTATAAGCATTCACACAGACTAAACAACCAACAATTAAAATGAAATCTTGCTGGAAAATAGGTGTTGATCGATGAAGAAAGAGCTGGAAATAGGAGCTGTGAACGAGTTGGAATAGGGCTGGCGGATGCTGCTTGTGGATGGCATATTGGCCGGACTGGAATGAAGAAGCTGCCGGAGCTTCTGGCCGGAGCTACTGGTGGATGGCACCTCTGATCGGAGGTGAAACGGATGGTCGACAGTGGTGCTGTGGAGCGGCTGTGCGTCGGCGTCGCGTGAAGATGAAGATGGAACCGGCTGTGGAGAAGCTGGCTGCCGACAGTAGAGGAGGTGGATGGGCACCGGTCACCGGAGAAGGAGGGAATCCCCTTCCTCTCCGGCGACCGACGAGGAAAGGGAGAGCGCGGTGGTTGTGGGCTTGGCGTCGGGCGATCGCGTGAAGAGAAGAAGAAAAATGTCGGTTGAGCTGCGATGAGGAAATGTTGGATTTTAAAGGCAATTTCTGTGACCATCCGATCCAAGCCCCATTTAATCTCAGCCGTCCATTAAAGCTAGGTTAATTAAATATGATTAATCCATGAACTAGGTAATGCATCCAATGGCTGAAAATTCTCCGACTTTGAATGGATGGATCTGATCCATCTGAAGGGATAATCACGATATGTCGAATCTGGATGAATGCCTAAGATGTCCAGATCTAAATGTATGGACTGGATCTCTCCAGATCTGAGTAGATGGCTTAGAATCAAGCTACTTTCATGGACGATCCATAACGCTCAGATCTAATCTCTTAATTAAATTGTCTTCGATCATGATGAAGGGTCCAGATCAATCCAGTTTAAGTCTAATCCATTGGCTCATCTCGATCTCCTACGATTAAGATGTAAAATTTGCATATAAGTCCAAAAATTAAGAGAATTTACAATAAGATCCAAAAATATATACAACTCATAAAACATACAAATAATCGATAAATAAACACACAAGAGGATTATAACAGTGATATTAAGGACTACAATAACCTGACAAAATGGTAGTTATCAATTCCCCCACACTTATTCTTGCACGTCCCGAGCAAGTAAAGAAAACTAAAAGTAAATTGAAAGTATGTTTCCCTAGCAATTCCCAAGCATACATAGAAAATCGTGAAAGAAAATTACCTAGGATTGTCAACTCTCAAAGACTCGAGCAATCATGGACTCAAATCTTACACAGGTTAACAAACATGTTGACTTCAATCCATCATGAATAAACTAAGAATGACTAAGTCTTACAAGGTAAGTGGTGGTTTATCTCGCTCTCATACGCATGTAATAGTGGAGTTCACTCAAGCTACTCATTGTTTATGAACTACCATATGCTTGCTTTTCTTCTACCTTCACCACTATATACACATAAGAATGCACAATCACTGAAGGCTTATTAAGAATGTAAGGGAAACATGAATACAAGAAAAATAACAATATCTGTGAAAGAAAAGAAAGATAAGAAATGAAATAGCTAAAGAAATACAAAAAAAAGATATGAAAATACTAGAATGATACATAAATGAGTACACAAAAGCATTGCCCTAAAATTTTTTCCAACCCAATACACATGTAAACAACCCTTATCATATTCTTCAATATAAATCTACTCATGATATACAATAAATATCTCCATGATTACAACAAGGGATGTCGTTAACCAAAAATACTATCACACATAAAAAAAATGAATGGCACAACATGTCAAAAAATTTCACAATTCTTTTTTTTTATTTTTTTATTTCATGGGCACCCAATTTATTTTTTTTTAACTTTTTTTTCAGCTTTTTTTTCTCTTTTCAGACTTTTTTTCTGACATGTAGTGCACTTCCCTATGCTCTAACATCAAGCTCGGCTAAAAAGATAAAGAGCATGACTAGCTCATGGTGATCAAGCACGACTTGCCTATGCTTATACTAAATTCTCTTGAGCTACTCTCTCCCCCACACTTAAATTTTTATCCATCCTGAGCAAAACACTCATCATGGATCATCCAAGTATTCCACACCCAGAAATAAAAATGAAGAAGAAAGTAATGGAAGGAAAGAAAAATGTAAGGATGAATGACTAGAATGTTATTCAAATAAACATGTGATGATAAAAGAAGTGAAGGAAAACAAATGTGATTGCCTTCATAATAATCATGCAAGCCTATTGTTATGTGGTCTCGAAAGAATCAAAGCAAGTTCTAGAGTTGCAATAACCACAAGTGCACCACACACAAGAAATAAAAATAGGCTCAATCCTCACTAGATAAACAAAAGTAATCAACTCAGTCTATCAATATAGAATCCATCACCAAGTAGTAATCATATGCAATCAAATAATCCATTCATGACAATAAATCCCCAAAACTCAACAATTAAATTTAACTAGCTTTCACGACTTCTAAGATGATATAAAGGAATGCATAGGAAATTTATTTGAAAAACTGACAAAACAAAAACTCAACAACCAAAACATAACAACTAAAACAAAAACAAATGAAGTAAAAGAAACATATATACAAGGAAAAAGAAAAGAGATGAGATGGAGCAAACTTCCCTGAAGTCCTGGTGGTTGGAGAAGGTTCAGTAAGAGAAGCCACTCAGGCAGTGGAGTGCTCCGAGAGAAATTTCATCCCAGTGGTTGAAGAAGATTCATCTTTAACATCCACGTCGGGAGTGGGATGGACTGAATGGGGGTGAGCGCCTTCATGATGTGATCATGATAGTACTATGTTGCTCCCTCCAATAGGATCACCTTATCATATGTAGTCTCTGGTGGTCGGAGGCGATTCAGTAAAAGTGTCCAGCCTTGGGGCTGGATTATTGCATTTATTGTCAGGGCTTTCATCAGCAAAATTCTTGGAGACTTTGGCTGAGATGGAAGTATCCAATCTAAGGGCTTCCAGCTATCCACCACTTCCATGGAAATCAGCTCATCACAATTGCTTGCCACTGCTATCTCACTTAACTTCTGGTCTGACTGGCAAGTCTGGGCACTGGTATCTAGAAAATGCTCCATTTCTTCAATATAATTTGGGACATAAATAGCATCACAGAGTAAATCTAAGCCACTAGTATCATCATCTACCATAATAGCAACTTCATCTACAAATCCACATCCATCAATATCCACAATAGCATCACAACATGAAGAGTCATAGGAGTCCTGTGGAGTAGCTGCATCATAGACATCCCTATCATTCACTCCACAATCCATCTCCCTAAGCGCGTCGATCTCCATATAAATGGTCTCTAACGGAAGCTGAATGAACTCTTGTGCTTGTGTTTGGCTGATGGATGATACAATTAGATCCGGCTGGATTTGCATGTTCTGTATCCGCTGTTGACTATCGTTCAATTATTGCTGATATTGATGTAGAAATGATGCTAGTTTTTCTAGTGTCTCTGTATTTTCTTGACTGGGAGCAGGGGTTTTTCACAGTAACTTGATTGATCTCCCCAACTAGGCATGTAAGTATCGATAGATGGTGGGGGTTGATAGTACTGAGGCTGCTCAAGAACATACTGTGGTGTGTACCCATACCTGAAATCTGAATCAAAATTATAAAAAGATGTACCAAAAATTGAATTATACCTGTCTTGCTGATAAGACTGATGATACTGAGAAACAGGTTGATGATATTGCGACTGATACTGATAATACTCATCTTCAGATTGGTAATACTCTTGTTGTCCAGTGCCTGAATAGTAAGCATCACTGAGATCTCCAAATGACTGATAATAGGGATCTATGTTTAAAGAAATTTTCTGTCTTTTCTGAAATACTAATAAACAATATCGAATGACACAGGAAACATACATGATAAAATACATGGATATATAAGAGAATAAAATAATGAAGCCCTAAACACAAGTTTTTGAATTTTTTTTTTTAGAAAAATTGACAAACAATCCTAAATCCACTAAGCATCATTACACTCCCGGTAACGGTACCAAAATTTGATGTGCACGGTATTAGTCGTGGTACCGTTTCAAATTAATTGTCGAACCCCCTAACTACACTAATATAGCATAGTGGATGACCCGGATCGTTTTCTAACGAATGTAATCGACAGAATAGTAAACTTAGGATTTCTAATTATTGCTTTGGGTTTTCTATTGAAGTTGGGGGTTTGGATTTAAAAGACTAATCCTACTGAACGAAAAGATAATCAGGAATTAAAGTAATAAAAAAGGAAAAAGGAAAGAAATAATCTAATCAACCCAAGATAGGTCCGGTGAATGAACAAGGTCCTCCGACTAAGTCCAACGAAGCTTGATTGAGACTCCGCAAACGGTAGTGGATGTGGGATGGTGCAAACTCCTGAATCCAGTAGTTGGATGGATACTCCGAACTCTCGCGGATCCGATTGAGCTCGAAGAAGTGTCGTCGGGGCGGAGTCCTCCTCGAATCCGAAAGAGAAGGTGGATGTTGTAGAGATGAAGGACATTGCCGAAATCTCTCGACGAAGCGGTTCCTCCTCGAATTCGTGGAGGAAAGTGGGTGGAAGCAAGGTGGAGGCGGCTGCTAAGGCTCAAGGGAAGAAAAGATTTAACCAACAACTAAATGAAATAAATAATGTATCAACAAAATCTAATGCATGAACATGAGGTAAAGTAAACAACTAAGTAAACTACGATTGCGATGAAATTAAGGACAACATAAACTAAATATCCTAATCTAACTGCATTCAAATTACTAAAGAGACATTTAATCGAACACTACGTAAGCATGAAATAAATTAAACCGAGTTCATGCAATCTAAACAGGAAGGATTGAATTTGACTACAAGCATTCACGCAAACTAAACAACCAACAATTAAAACGAAATCTTACTGGAAAATAGGTGTTGATCGATGAAGAAAGAGCTGGAAATAAGAGCTGTGAACGAGCTGGAACAGGGTTGGCGGATGCTGCTGGTTGATGGCATATTGGCCGGACTGGAATGAAGAAGCTGCCGGAGCTGTGGAGCTTCTGGCCGGAGCTGCTGGTGGATGGCACCTCCGATCGGAGGTGAAACGGATGGCCGACAGTGGTGTTGTGGAGCGGCTGTGCATCGGCGTCGCGTGAAAATGAAGATAGAACCGGCTGTGGAGCAGCTGGTTGCCGGCGGTAGAGGAGGTGGATGGGCACCGGTCACCGGAGAAGGAGGGAATCCCCTTCCTCTCCGACGACCGGCGATGAAAGGGAGAGCGCGGCGGCGGTGGGCTTGGCGTCGGGCGATCGCGTGAAGAGAAGAAGAAAAATGTCGGCTGAGCTGCGATGAGGAAATGTTGGATTTTAAAGGCAATTTCCGTGACCGTCCGATCCAAGCCCCATTTAATCTCAGCCGTCCATTAAAGCTAGGTTAATTAAATATGATTAATCCATGAACTAGGTAATGCATCCAATGGCTGAAAATTCTCCAACTTTGAATGGATGGATCTGATCCATCTGAAGGGATAATCACGATCTGTCGAATCTGGATGAATGCCTAAGATGTCCAGATTTAAATGTACGGACCGAATCTCTTCAGATCTGGGTAGATGGCTCAGAATCAAGCCGCTTTCATAGACAGTCCATATCGCTCAGATCTAATCTCTTGATTAAATTGTCTTTGATCATGATGAAGGGTCCAGATCAATCCAGTTTAAGTCTAATCCATTGGCTCATCTCGATCTCCTACGATTAAGATGTAAAATTTGTATATAAGTCCAAAAATTAAGAGAATTTACAATAAGGTCCAAAAATATATCCAACTCATAAAACATGTAAATAATCGATAAATAAACACACAAGAGGATTAAAACAGTGATATTAAGGACCAAAATAACCCGACAAAATGGTAGTTATCACTAGTCCCCTAATCTGATGACTCCATTAGTTGGTTTTCAGGCTTCCGCATTTTTATCTCTTGTACCCTATGTTTTAAACTTGTAGTATTTTATACTTGTGGTTGTTTTGGTGGTATTTGATTATGTCCTTATGGACTTTTTGTTCGAGTTGGTTTTGGTTATGGGTGTGGTTGTGTATTCCTGCTCAGATGGCAGAAGAGGTGAGTCTAGTAGTTTTAGGTTTCGTATGTACTTTGGGTTGTTGGCCTGAGGTCATATACTATTTGCATTGTGTTTTACGTTTCGGCCATGTTGGCCGTTGTATAGTGGGTCATGTGGGCCTTGTATACAGGTTTTAATTGTCCGTAGTACAGGGAAGGTACTGTCCGATTTTCGTCGGACAAGTACCCCTCTCGGGGCGTGACAATTTAATTGGTATCAGAGCCTAGGTTCCAAGTTCCTAAGGGATTTTGTTTGGGTTTTTGGAGTTCGCCACATTTGGCAGGTCGATCTATGCATTTTCGGATTTTTACGAATTTTCGTTGATTTGGAATTTCGGATATTTTGGAGTCATAATTTGACAAGATCGTATTGGGGACTTGGCGATGACAGGACATCTCCAGATGGCTAACAGGTGAAATTATTGATTTTCTATCTGTAGTACTATTTGGGTAATAATTTAGCATATATGAAATGAGGTGGGCATGCTCTCGCACCGAGGTGTGGTGCAGGGCAGCCACGCAAGAGGGCATTGAGATCTCTGGCGATGGAGTTGCCAGAAAGGTCTATGGAGAATGAGCCTGTCGATCAGGGTCAGACTTCACATGGTGTCGTGGTGTAGTTGGTTATCACATTCATTTATTTCTCGGGCATTCCTGAGAGAGATTGGTAGACTACCCACTCTTTGGTTACAAAGATTGATGGTATCTCTGCCCTCTGGGGATAAATTAGAAGTCACCCAAGAGGTTAGAGGATGTCTATTAGATTTCGGCAGCGTTATACTCCTGGTAGATTTGTTGATTCTCGACATGATCGAATTCGACATCATACTTGGCATGGACTGACTAACAACATATCATGCCACTATGGTTTGCCAAATGAGGGTGGTTACGTTTCATCCTCCTAACAAACCTTCGTGGGATTTCACTGGCATTAGAAATGATGGCATATCGACCATTTCTGTGATTCAGGCTCGGAAGGTTTTATCACACGACTGTCAGGGTTTTTTGATATCATTGATCAATGCCGACGACAGTGGTGATTCTTAGATCTCGGACCTTTCTATCGTCCAAGAGTATCTGGATGTCTTTCCAGAGGAGTTACCGGGCATGCCTCCCAGAAGGCAAGTGGAGTTCACAATTGAGTTAATTTCGGGGACGGCATCGACATCGAAAGCTCCTTATCGTATGACCCCGAAAGAGTGGGACGAGCTAAAGGTCCAGCTTCAGGAGCTTTTAGTCAGAGGTTTTATCCGCCCTAGTGTATCTCCCTAGGGTTCTCCGGTTCTCTTCGTAAAGAAGAAAGACGATTCGATGAGATTATGCCTCGACTACAAGCAGTTGAACTCCGTCACCATCAAGAATAAATATCCTTTGCCACATATTGAGGACTTGTTTGATCATCTCAGAGGTACGTCATTGTATTCTAAGATTGATCTGCGGTCCAGATATCATCAACTAAGGGTCAGAGATTCGGACGTTCAGAAGACAGCATTCCATACCAGATATGGGCACTATGAGTTTTTGGTAATGTCATTTGGGCTTACCAATGCTCCGACAGTATTCATGGATTGGATAAACTGTGAATTTATGGATTTCCTAGATCGATTCGTCATTGTCTTTATTGATGACATTCTGGTTTATTCCCGTTCCGAAGAGGAACACGCGCAACATCTTCGCCTTGTCCTAGATAGGCTTCGACAAAATCAACTATATGCAAAGTTCAGTAAATGCGCATTTTGATTACCCTCAGTCGGTTTTCTGGGACACGTGGTTTTCAGCAAAGGCATTTCAGTTAACCCCCAGAAGATCGAGATTGTTACCAATTGGGAGTAGCCAAAATCGGTTCAGAAGGTTCGCAGTTTCTTGGGCTTAGTTGGATACTACAGACGGTTCGTTGAGGGTTTCTCGAGCATTGCTATGTCATTGACACGTCTTACTAGGAAGGGCGTAAAGTTCACGTGGTCAGAGGCCTACGAGACCAACTTTCAGGAGTTTAAGGAGAGTCTAGTGTCAGCACTGATTTTGGTATTGCCATTAGGGGACGACGGTTTCGTCCTTTATACCGATGCGTCTCTCCAAGGTTTAGGCACAGTATTGATGTAGCAGGGTAGGGTGGTCTCTTATGCTTCTCGTCAGTTGAAGGAGCATGAGAAAAACTACCCGGTACATAATCTAGAGTTAGCTGCTATTATCTTTGCCTTGAAGATTTGGAGGCATCATCTGTATGGTATTACATTTGAGATTCTTACTGATCATAAAAGTCTCAAATATCTATTTATGCGGAAGGAACTCAATCTCCGACAGAGAAGATGGATGGAGTTTTTGAAGGATTATGACTATACCATTAGCTACCACCGAAGGGAACTTAGATTATTGAGATAAATGCTTAGAAGGTATATATTGGTTATTGACTCTCTAGATTTTAGTGCATGGTGATATGATTACGTTGCTTACGTGGTTTATAGTGTATTTGCACTTGATGCTCTATTTAGTATTGTCTTGACTTCATATTGGTATGACCCCTTTAGTTATACCTTAATTAATTTTAGTCATTGATTTCTATTAGTATGTTTTTGCTGATATTATTGGACATCATGGTTAAATGTTTATTTGGTTATGTATTGTCGCGGTTGATACCACGATTGAGACTAGTAGATAGTATAATTTAGATGAGGTCATGCCTAGGAGCGAATCTCAGGAATGAAACAACATTATTGGAACCCTAGGCGTAATAACCTCGACATACTTATTGGTAGATCGATAATCTTTATCGACTTTGATAGACATTCTATGATAGATGTATTGGATAACCCTAGGCTTAACACCCTAAGATAATCGACTGTCCACGAGACCTGTTCGTGGTAGCATATTGTTGCGTGCAGTCGATAACTAGATAGTTATACACTCTAACTGCCCACGAGACCTATTTATGGTAGCATGTTGTTGTGTGCAGTCAATAACTAGATAGTTATACACTATGACTGCCCACGAGACCTGTTTGTGGTAGCTGTAGAGGGAATGTTGACCACTAGAGGGGGGTGAATAGCGTCGATTCATTGCGTGATGGAATTCAATTGTGTTCGTCTACAAATCTCGTTAGCACGCAGCGGAAATAGAAATAAAGCAATAACGAAATGGACAAACAGGCAAACACAACTATGTAACGTTGTTTGGAACCGAACGGTTCCTACTCCATGGATTGGGCTCAAACGATCCCTAGCGATGCCAATCACACACCACTAATAAAACACTCCTTCTCGACACAAGTCGGAGGTGGAGAAACCTCGTACAATAGTTTACAATAATAAACTAAATACAACAAGCAAATACAATATGAAATACAACAAGAGATGCAAAGAAAATTTTACACAAAACTCTTTTGAATGCTTGCTTGCTAGGTTAATCGAGTAGCACTTGGAGACCCCGAATTGCAGCAGCAACTCGCCCCAAAACACCTCAAAGAACCTTGTTGATTTCCTCCTCCATGAGCTCCATTTAAAGCTTCTGCCTGGGCTAGAAATTGCCGATCAGTCGACTGGTCGGGACCATCAGTCGACTGATGACACTGTTGCTGTGAGACAACGGTGTAATCTACACTGGAAAAATCCAACGGATAGGACATCAGTCGACTGATCATGACCATCAGTCGACTGATAGAGCCTTCACTCGACTGCTTCCCTCGCAATTGAATCTCGACTCCATTTTGTGTCGAAATTCTCGAGCACCAGTCAACTGATCACACGATCAGTCGACTACTCGAGTCAGCAGACGACTGCCCACCTCTGGCAGTCGACTGTTGGGACACTTCCCGCAGTCAAACTCTAGTTGACTCACACCAAGCGACTGCCATATGACACCAGTCGACTGGCACACCTCAACCATGAGGTTTTAACTCAAGTATGATGTCCCCATACTTGCTAAATCACCCTTAGCCTAGTCCTAAGCCTTCTAGCCACCTCTGTCAGTCTTGCGCCTCTCGGATCCCTTCAAGTCATCCATGACTTGTTCATCCATTGTGCTAGCCTTCATGTGCTTCCATCGGCTATGTCATGCTAACGGTGTCTACATCGCCAAGGCACATTGGACTTACGCTGCCAAGACTCCGCTTGGACTTTACGCCGCCAACCATTGGACTTATGCTACCAAGACTCTCGCTTGGACTTTACGCCGCTAATAACAAACCCCTTGGACTTCTCAAATGCCAAGACTCAAGCTTGGACTTTCCCTTGCCAACCCATGTTGGACTTTCCAAATGCCAAGACTCAAACTTTGACTTTCCCTTGCCAACCCATGTTGGACTTTCCATGTCAAGACCCATGCTTGGACTTTTCCTTGCCAAATACTCAAGACTTGGACTTTCACAAATGTCAAGTGTCTCACTTGGACTTTCCATGCAAAGTACCCATGACTTGGACTTTCCATTGCCAAGACCCATGCTTGGACTTCTCATGCCAAGTACTCAAGACTTGGACTTTCCCATGACAATCACATTGTCATATGTTTTTGTCGAACATCAAAACATCTCTTGAGTCAAGCTCGAGTCATGGTCAATCGAGACCTAGGCCGATTGCACCAACAGTAGCATGTTGTTGCGTGCAGTCGATAATTAGATAGTTATACACTTTGACTGTCCACGAGACCTATTTGTGGTAGCATGTTATAGCATGCATGATTGAATTGGTAGAAATGATATAATTTAGACTTAACCGTCTCGACGTGTTTATGAGTAGATTTATGATCTTATCAGCCTTGATAAGCGTTCATGTTAGATGGGTTGGAACCCTAGACATAACCACCCGGGGAAAGCCAATGCGGTTGCCGATGCACTTAGCCGAAAGTCCCGAGGGACTTTAGCTTGCTACCGAGTTTTAATTACGGATTTGATTCAGGGTTTCTTTGAGTTGGGTCTTGAGGAGTAGGGACCGACAGCATAGGGCATTCTTGTTACCATGGTTGCTCAGTCATCTATCAGGACGAGAGTCTGAGAGGCTCAGGCCAGTGATCAGCATTTATAGTTCATTGGCAGCCAGATAACCTCTAGACAATAGACTGAGTTCACTCGAGATAACGAGGGTATTATTTATCTCCAGGGTAGATTATGCGTACCTCAGTCTCACCCCGGTCATGGAGGAGTTACTCCAGAAGGCTCATCGCTCTCGATTTGCGATCCACCCAGGCGGAACCCGCATGTATCGAGATTTAAGGCATTTGTATTAGTGGAACGACATGAAGAAAGACATCGCAAATTTTGTAGCTAGATGTCTAATTTGCCAACAAGTGAAGGCTGAGCACCAGAGACCTGTCGGACTACTTCAGAGGATTCCTATTCCCGAGTGGAAGTGGGATCACATTACCATAGATTTTGGGGTGGGTCTTCCTAGGACACGACGAGGTCATGACGCAATTTGGGTAGTCGTTGACCGATTAACCAAATCCGCACACTTCTTAGCGATTCAGAAGACCGACTCTCTGAATCGTTTGGCAGAGTTATATTATCGGGAGATCATCGAATTGCATGGTGTTCCTTTGAGCATTATATCAGATAGAGATCCCCTGTTCACGTCCCGATTCTGGCAGAGTCTACAGGCAGGTCTTCGACACATTGCTCCGTTTTAGTACAACATTCCATCCGCAAACAGATGGACAGTCTGAGAGGACCATTTAGACTCTAAAGGACTTGCTAAGGTCCTGTGTTATGGATTTCGGGGGCAACTAAGAGGACCACTTGCCATTAGTGGAATTCGCCTACAACAACAGCTATCATTCGACTATCCAAATGGCACCGTTTGAGGCATTGTATGGTAGACAGTATCGGACACCCACCCTTTGGAAGAGGTTGGGGAGGCCCAATTGTTAGGACCCCATAGAGCCCAGCATGAGACAGAGTTGGTCTATACTATCAGACGAAGGATGGCAGACGCGCAAGATCGTCAGAAGAGTTATGCCGATCGGAGATGGAGACCTCTAGAGTTCTCTATTAGCGACCATGTATTCTTGCGAGTCTCACCCACAAAAGGGGGTGAAGAGATTTGGCCTCTATGGTAAGCTAGCTCCAAGGTACATTAGTCCTTTCGAGATTTTGGAGAGGATCGGAGCAGTCGCTTACCGCCTACGCTACCACCATCCTTGGCTGGTATTCATGATGTGTTTCATGTGTCCATGCTGAGGAAGTATGTGTCATACCCTATGCATATTCTGTTAGATGTGTCAGATTCCATTCAACCTGATGTTATTTACGAAGAGGTTTCGGTACGGATTCTTGGTCGCAAGGAGCGACAGTTGCGGAACAAAACCATCCGATTCGTAAAGGTTGGATGACAGCATCATACTGATGAGGAGGCCACATGGGAGCTGAAAGATACTATCCGAGCTCGATACCCTTATCTATTCACTTGAGGCATGTGGTCATTTCGGAAATTTACTTGAATTAATTTTCGCATTTAAGTACGAAATTTGGGGATCAAATTTTTATCAGTGGGGGAGAATGTTAAATACTGAAATTTAAAATACTAAATTAAATGACCAAAAATTAGAAAAATAATCTTAGGAATTATTTTCGAGAATTTTAGAGAATTTTAGAAATTTTTCCAGAATTTTTCTGGAGTTAAACGGGGCCTGTATGAGATTTACGGGGATAATTAAATTACTGAGGGATTAATAAAAATCTAACCTAGGTTAATTCTTATATAAAGGGGTAATCCGGTTTATTTTGGACCAATCCAAGTTTTCCCCGCCGCGCCGACTTCTCTTCCTCGCGACAGTTTCCTCATCCATGCGATTCCTCTTCCTCGCCGTCGAACCCCCCTTATTGTCGAGTGTTCCTTTCTTCTCTCCCGCACATTTTCCTCATTGCGACGACTCCTTACTCACGCGCAACATTTCCTTCTTCCTCACCGTAACTTCCCCTCCGTCTCACTGAGCGATCGTACTGATCTCGTCTCCCTTTCCCTGTCCTTTGCAAGCCGCGGCCGACTAACCTTGACGGTGCCCACGGACAAGCTAGCGGTAGGTGTGCACGACTGGAGGTTTTGCCATTGATCGTCAGAGCTAGGTAAGGGTCGATTTTTCTTACCTAGGATGGGATTTAGGTGCTATAGGCGTTGTCTTTCGCTGAGGTTGCTTTGTGATTTGGGGGCAGTGGCTTTTCCGACGAACAGGGCAGGCTTAGGGGAAGTTGTGTCGATGAACAGAGGACTGAGGAATCGGGAGGGAGGCTGTCGGTGGAGTTTTAGGGCTGGTACACTTATCTACCCTCTTCTCTCATCAGTAAATTTTTGGATTTTGTTGTATGTCAAGGTATTGTGATCTATCAGGTGGATTCTCCTCTCGGTGGAGTGTGCGGGTGTTGGAGATGTGGTTGGCTGTGCTTGAATAGAGGGTAGGAGTAGGTTTGTGAGTCCAAAGGGGGGGCATTGGTGACGATTTATGAGTTAGGGCAGCGGATGGTGTGAGTGTTCCGGCGAACCAAGCGGATTGGGGGAGTTCCTTCGGTGGAGTTTTTTGGCCGGCTGTATGTTGGAGGTTGTGCAGGGCCATGAGATTTTGGATTGTTGTTGTGTGATTGAAGGGGTGAATTAGGCTTGAGGAAAATGAAGGATTGATCTAGGATGTTGTTAAACTTCCTTGCTACAATGGGGATGGTTGTGATTGGGTTTGATGTCGGTGGTACGACCGTAATTGGTATGTTGTTTTGGCTGTGGATGAGGGAGGAGGTTTGGTCGAGCTATGGGTTGAGTTGTGGGTCAGAGCTTTATATTTGGATGAGTGAATTGATGGTAGCAGGTTGTGCGGGGGTGATGCTTTAATTATGTTGCGAATGAATCTATGTATGGGTTGCGAAGAGTGGTGATCAGGGTTTCCATCCGTGTTCGATCAAAAGATGTGAATACGGGATCAAAGTAGAATTTAATTAGTAAGTTATCGTGTGCTTGCATTTGATGGTAATTATGTTATATGCAGGTTTCGGTCACGAGACAGGTCCACGGGCGTAAAGACAGTTGATATTCTTTATTGCAGGCCGGTATCTTTGACTTATCTTCTTTTAGATATTGTCATCTTATTGTGCATTATTTACTATAGCTAGTAGTAGTTTTTCTATGCTTGTTAACTGCCCTGGTATGTCACTACCTAGTACGTGTTGTAGTCGTTTCATATGCTTATTATATTATGCTCTATCACTTTGATACTTGTTATTTGTTTATTTAGCACTAGAGTAGTGACATACCTTACATACTGGGCATTGAATAAATTATGAATATAACTTGCATGTGTACATAGACTTATGTACTTAGGTTATTTGATATGGGCCCTGCGACGTGGTAGTAGACAGGGATCCCTCCTTTATCGTGAGACGAGAAGATGAGACGAGGTGATGTCCCCCATATACATACATGGGGTAGGAGGGTGATACTCCGCCAGCATCCTATCTACTTGGTCACATAGGTATAGTGACAGTAGAGTACATAGTTGTCACAACCCTACCCACTCAGATGACACACATGATATGTTGGTGGCTTGACTGGCATCAGGAGTGACACAGGTGTTTGCATAATGTGCATACGTTTTTACTATATGCATTGCTTGTTACATTTTTGGTTGTTGCATATGATTGTCATGTACATACAGGAGGTATTATATTGTTTGTTTTGGTGATTCTATATATGTCATTTGTTGGGATTAAGTTCATACCAGGCGGAAGTTTGTTTTGATACAAAGTTGTCATTTGTTGGGATTAAGTTCATTTTGCCATATTAACCTAAAATCTCCTAAATGTGCCAAAAACCCAAAATGACACATTAAGATCTCTAAACCTAAATTGTGTCAATTTAATTGATTTTTCATAATTCCAAAAATGCATTGACACATCCTAAAATCTTTTAGGATATTGATTCAAATCTATTTCCAAGGTAACCATAACCTTGAAAATAACCTAAAGTGTCACCTTTGCCATGGTTGAGTTAACTACCCATCCAATCAAGGTTGGCACACCCTAACCCCATCTAGCGTGAATCAATCACGCTCTTAGGAACCCAAAACCTATTTGAGCTCCTAGGATTTACTAGGTATTCCTTAGGGATAACCTCCCTAGATACCCTCCTAATGACCCTCCTAGGCTTGTTAATCTTGGTCATTTGGGTCTTACCTTGGTTGATTCTAGGGGTAACTCCCCTTGCAACCTTCTTAGTGGCCCCCCTAGGTTTCCTAGAAACCTTAGCCACTAGGCACAAACCTTGGTCAACTCTAGGGATGACTTCCCTATTGACCTTGGTCTTTCTAGACCTATTTTGTGTTCCATAATCAAATGGAACACTATGGTAAGCTACCTTAGGCTTAGGTTGTGACCCAAACCTTTCTTGTCTTTGGTTGACTTTTGTTTCTTAGGTCCTAGGTGTTGACTTTGACTTTTGGACCCTTGACTTAGACCACTATACCCTTGAAATTGATTTTGTATCTTGTTTAGGGTCTTTTCCAATTTCTTAAGCCTTGACCTCAAGGCTTGGTTCTCTAATTCTAATTGCTCAATTTTAGAATTTTTATTTAAACTTTGAGCATAGTTCTTTCTAGGCATATGCCTAGTCCATTTAGGGTTGAGACCTAGATGTTCTCCTATTTTCTTGATAGATTCTCTAGGTAGAATTGATCTTGAGTTATTTGACCTAGGTTTGTCCTTAGATAAATTATTTTTAGGGATATTAGTCCCAAATTTCTCCTTATTATCTAAGTGGATATTTTTAGCTCCTAGGTAAAAATATTTATTGCTCCTAGCATGCTTTTCATGATAAATAGCAAGTGAATTGAAATTCCTAGCATGCTTTTGTCTATTAACTAAAGAAAGAGCATTATTAAAATATACCTTAGGGTTTGCCTTAGTGGCTCCCCCTACTTGTGATGCTCCCCTTTGCCCCTTCTTCTCCCTCTTCGGGCATTGACTCCGGTAATGACCCGGTAGTCGGCATTTGAAGCAAATAACTTGCTCCTTACTTTTGATATTTGGGGAACCGTCATCCTTGATCTTTGGCGCCGGTGGAACTTTCTTGATCCTTTTAGGACACTTACTCTTGTAGTGTCCTTGCTCCCTACACTCAAAGCATATAATATGATTTTTGTTTAAAACCAAATTACTTGAGTTACCTAGTTCGATGGTGAGGGTCTCTTGAGTCTTTTCTTCCTCTCGACCGGATGTGGATGACTCCTCTTGTTGCTCTAGTGTTGAGGATGCTCTAATCTCTTCCTCAATCCTAGAAGTGGATGCTTCTTCCACTTCTTCCACCGATCCGGAAATTGATTCCCTATCAACTTCCGAATCCTCAAGCTCTTTAGATAACGGTGTACTTGCTTGAGCTTGAGAGGGTGAGCACTCCTCTTCTTCTTCTTCTTCTTGGACCAATGATAAATTTTCATGGAGCTTTGCCACTTGGCTCCATAGCTCCTTGGCATCTACATAATTACCTAACATACACAAGATATTGTTAGGTATTAAATCAATTAAAAATTTTATCACCTTATCATTTTTCTCGGAGGCTCGGACTTGCTCTTCGGTCCATCTCTTCTTTTTAAGGAACCCTCCCTTTGGTCCTATTGGATAGCTAAAGACCTCCATCAAGGTGGACCATTCTTCAAAGTCCCTCATCATCAAAAAAATTTCAATTCTCGCCTTCCAAGAATTGAAGCTTTCTCGTCCATAGAAGGCATAAGGAATTGGGGTGTTGATATCCCATCCCAATTATTCTTCCATCTTCACCCTCTAGCATGCTCCCTTCGTTGTTAGACTTAGAAGAGCGGCCTCGCTCTAATACCACTTGTTGGGGATCGATTGGACGCTAGAGGGGGGTGAATAGCGACGTGCTCGTACGATGATGGAATTCTGTCGCGTTTGATCGTCTACAATCTTGTTAGCACAGCGGAATAGTAATAACAAATAAATATAACAAGATACACAATCACAACAAGGTCATATAACGTGGTTCGGAACCTCAAGGTTCCTACTCCACGGATCGGGCTCAAACGAGCCCTAGCGATGCCAATCACACACCACTAATAAACACTCCTTCTCGGAAAAATCCGGAGGCGGAGAAACCTCGTACAATAGTTTACAATAATAAACTAAATGCTACAAGCAAATACAATGAAATACAAAGCAAAACAAGTAAAGAAAATACTTTACAAATGCTCTTTGAATACTTGATCGCTTGGTTGCTTGATATCAACTTGGAGACCCTGATTTGCAGCAGCAAATCGCCCCAAAAGCCCTCAAGAAACCATGCCTTTTTCCTCCATCACGAGCTCTTTTTATAGCTTCAACCTGTGCTGGAAAAAGTCGATTAGTCGACTGGTCGGGACCACCAGTCGACTGATGCCACTGTTGTCGTGAGACAACGGCTAGATCCATGCTAGATAAGTCCAACGGATCCATCATCAGTCGACTGATGGAGCATTCACTCGACCAGTCGAGTCTCGACTCCATTCTGTGCCCGATTTCACGAGCACCAGTCGACTGATCACAAGATCAATCGACTGCTCAGCCACCCAATCGACTGCCCACCTATGACAGTCGATTGCTAGGGCAATTCCCACAGTCAAACCCTAGTTAACTCAGGCCAGTTGACTGCCACATAGCACTAGTCGACTGACACACCTCAAACATGAGGTTTTATCCCAAGTATGGTTCCCCCATACTTGCTAGACCACCCTTAGCCTAGACCTAAGCCTTCTAGCCACCTCCATCAGCCTCACGCATCTCGGATCCCTCCAAGCCATCCATGACTTGTTCATCCATCGCGCTAGCCTCCAGGTGCTTCCCTCGGCTATGTCATGCTAATGGTATCTACATCGCCAAGGCACATTGGACTTACGCCGCCAAGACTCCGCTTGGACTTTACGCTGCCAACCATTGGACTTATGCTGCCAAGACTCCCGTTTGGACTTTACGCTGCCAATATCAAACCCCTTGGACTTCTCAAATGCCAAGACTCAAGCTTGAACTTTCTCTTACCAACCCATGTTGGACTTTCCATGCCAAGACTCATGCTTGGACTTTCCCAAATGCCAAGTGTCCCACTTGGACTTTCCATGCTAAGTACCCATGACTTGGACTTTCCATAATCACATGGTCAACCCTAGTCAACCATCAAAGTCTCTCTCAAGTCAAACTCGAGTCCGGTCAAACATGACTCGGGTCGATTGATCCAACAATCTCCCCAACATATTAACCGACATCAATGTCAAACATCAATATCAAATATATTATGTCAAACATCAAAACATCACTCGAGTCAAACTCGAGTCTGGTCAATCATGTCCTGGGTCGATTGCACCAACACCTGCGACGTGGTAGCAGACAGGGATCCCTCCTTTATCGTGAGACGAGAAGATGAGACGAGGTGATGTCCCCCATATACATACATGGGGTAGGAGGGTGATACTCCGCCAGCATCCTATCCACTTGGTCACATAGGTATAGTGACGGTAGAGTGCACAGTTGTCACAACCCTACCCACTCGGGCGACACACATGATATGTTGGTGGCTTGACTGGCATCAAGAGTGACACAGGTGTTTGCATAATGTGCATACGTTTTTACTATATGCATTGCTTGTTGCACTTTTGGTTGTTGCATATGATTGTCATGCACATATAGGAGGTATTATATTGTTTGTTTTGGTGATTCTATATATGCTTGTGTGGATGTATTTTATATCAGCTTAGGTGATTCTGGTATGTACAGTTTTAGGTATGTATTTTTATTTAAAAATTATACCAGCATGATTATTATTGCTACTTATAGTTTATTATGCATGACTATTAAATATTCGTTGAGTTTTACTCACTCCATTGATATCTCTTTTATTTCAGGATAAAGCCTTCCGGACGGTCCAATCGCTAGTCCCCTGATCTGATGACTTCGTTAGTTGGTTTTCAAGCTTTCGCATTTTTATCTCTTGTACCCTATGTTTTAAACTTATAGTACTTTGTACTTGTGGTTGTTTTGGTGGTATTTGATTATGTCCTTATGGATTTTTTGTTCGAGTTGGTTTTGGTTATGGGTGTGGTTGTGTATTTCTGCTCAGATGGCAGAAGAGGTGAGTCTATTAGTTTTAGGTTTCGTATGTACTTTGGGTTTATTGGCCTGAGGTCATATACTATTTGCATTGTGTTTTACGTTCCGGCCATGTTGGCCAATGTATAGTGGGTCATGTGGGCCTTGTATACAGGTTTCAATTATCCGCAATACAAGGGAGGTGTTGTCCGATTTTCGTCGGGCAAGTACCCCTCTCGGGGCGTGACAATACACGCTTGGACTTCCCAATTGTCAAGTATTCATACTTGGACTTTTACCGCTAAAGTTCACTTGGACTTTATGTCGCCAAGACTACAGCTTGGACTTGTGCCGCCAAAACTATATCTTTGGACTTTCCTTGTCGACTTTTCTTTTGTCAAGACTCATGCATGGACTTTTCCTTTGCCAAGACTCATGCTTGGACTTTCCAATTGCCAAGTACCTATGACTTGGAATTTCCCTGCCAAGTACACATGACTTGGACTTCTCAAATGCCAAGACCATTCTTGGACTTCCCATGACAATCACATTGTCAATTGTTTTGTCGAACATCAAAATACTACTCAAGTCAAACTCGAGTCTAGTCAATCGTAATCTAGGTCATTGCACTAACAATCTTCCCCTTTTTGATGTTTGACAAAACCTTTGACTTAGGCTACCTAACTCAAGCTATCGATTCTCCTTCTTTTAAACATACATCAAAAAGTCTCCTCTAAGGGTATCAATGTCTCATATACCAATAAAATTTTACATTCTCTCCCTTGGTCTAAAAAATATTTAGGATGTCTTCACTCTTCCTAGGGATAAATCACATATAACTAAATGAGAGGCAATCCTCACTATTCTCCAACTCTCTCCCTTTGAGAAAAAAACTCATCCATCATCCTTTAATGGATAAACTCTCCCTAAAGGCTTGCTCCCCTTTGACCATTGCATCAACAATGTCCTTGGAGAGACTCTAAGCCAAAAGGAACTCTAAATAATTAAAATTAAAAGTAAAGATTCAACATTGAACTTTCACCTTCCTTAAAATTCGATTTTCACCCTAAACACCTCTCATAATTCATTTCTAATGAATTTTCACCCTTTTAATGCTTTCCAAAGCATATCCTAGGGTTATGAGATGTTAGGGTAACTAAAGATGGCTGAAAATGGATTAAACAAACCTTGTTTATTCGAAATCAATCTTGATGACAATTAGTCAATGCCATCGATTAGTCGATTGCCGCCATTAGTCATTTCCGCCGATTTAAATCAAATTTATAGAAACGAATTTTGAAAATACATAAGTAAATATACATATTTCGAAAAATCTTGAAAATTCATATGTACATTACTTACATGAAATATAATAGGTGAAAATAGTTTTAAATTAAAATATCCATTAAATTGTGAGATTGATATTTCAAAAAATCTTGAAAATTCATATGTACATTACTTATATGATATATAATGGGTGAAAATAGTTTTAAATTAAAATACCCATTAAATTGTGAGATTGATACAAAGTTTAAAACCATTGAAAATTTCAATATTTTTGACCTACTTTATATCAACTTCTTCAATGGTGATTGCTATCAAAAGATAGACTTCCCAAGATTTTCTAAAATAATTTTAAAAACCTCTTTCAAACCATGATCTATGGGCTAGATGTACATGACTTGTACATTAGTTTTCCTCATTATTCATTAATATCATTTAATGAGTTTTAAGTTTAATATGATGTACTAAACAAGCACATGAACTTAACTCATTTCCTAACATCTCACATGCATCGAAGGTGTATGAAAATACACACAAGTCAATCTAATATTCCTGTGAGATGTGGATTTAGGTTCTTAGGGTTTCATGCATTTGTCTAGGCAACTCTATTTGATTCCCTTATATTTGGGACTTCAAATCGTGTTATTTGCCTTAAATCAATTTGATTAATCAAAATGCATGAAATATGATCATGACATAAAATGATAACATAATTAAAGCATGTGCCAATGATACATAATGTCATGACATAAAGATATAACTGAAGTATATGCATAACATTTACAAAAATATGATCATTCATTGTTGAAAGAAAGACTATGACTTATACATGATGACATGGCATAATAGTAATGAATGAGCATACACATCAACACATGCAATGAGCAATACAACACACATTATCACAACCAAATAATATAGGATAAATAATACACAATTTTGTAAAAGAAAACATCTCATTCATTTTAAGAGTCATCCATACAAGTGATAGACAAAGGTTCTGACCCTCAATCTCGCTATGAAATAAAAGAAAATACATAATCTCAGTCCTAGCTACCATCCACTAGTGTCGTTAGTTGGAGGTGGTGGAGGAGGTGGAGACTACTGACTCAGAGTCTAACTCTGCATCATCTCATATATCTCGAGTTGACACTGCTCCATCTGAGTCAGCTGCTGAGCCATGGAGGACTGCTCTCGCTGAAACGAGGGCATCTAATAAACAATTGAGGACTTCTCTAAGCTGAGCTCCTCAAAACAAGTGTCGATATCCTCATGGAAGTCCTCAAATCTAGACTCTATTCATGCAAAGTGAGCAGAGAGACCCTCATCTGGTAACACAGGGGCATCCCCCTCTGCAGCTTCCTCTCCAGTTTCCCCAGCTGGCTGAGGTTGCTTTGGTCATTCCATCCTTCCGAAGCCTATCTACATGCCAGCCAATGCAAAATGCCTCAGAGTGATACGGTCATAGGAGTCAAATAGAGGCCTCAAAGCCCCCCTGGAGATATTTATGCCCCTATATGCTGACCATGCAGTAATGATATGGTCAAAGGGCATATGAATCTTCCCTTGGATAGGGGACATGAAGTGGATGATGCAATGAAAAATATTTAATGACAGATTGACATCTAATAAATTACACATTGCATACATCAAAAATAAATGAGGAGGTTGGACTGTGGCTTGACCCCTAGTGACTATAGGTGATATGCATACAAGAATGACCTTGTAGAGGACATTATTCGGAGTTAATAGGCCATTAATTGAAAATAAGTTTTGACCTAAGCGATGGGGTCGGCGAAAGAAATGTTGATGCATATGATCTAGAGTGATATGATCAAAAGGTGTGCGCACACGGGGGGGGGGGGGGACTGATCTAGGATAGGATAAAACACAAAAAGTGTCATCCAATGATCGACACTCCAGAAATTCCCGTAAAATCTAGATTGCATTTTGCAATGCAAGTCTGATACATCGGACCATCCCCGACTCTCCTAAGGTTGGAGTAAAATTCCGTGAGAAGGTCACCATTTATAGGATACGTGCAAAATACCAACTTAGCTAATTGATAATGCAGGATAATCTGAATGACATCCCCACAATGAGTCCTAAAGAATGGTTCATCTAGGTATTGCATGGGCATGGGTTGATATGTTCAAGAAGGAGCTTGGGATCCTTCACCGGGCTCTGCCCTATGTTTTTGTCTACATGAATGCAATGCAATGAATAAAAAGTTTGGTTAGATCATGACATTACATGAAAAAATAGTTAGGGTTTAGGTTAGAAGCGTTACTTAGGCGCCATTGTGGATGTGAAGTCGTAGAAGACAACAAGAACAAGTGAATCTCGGAGAAGAACAACCGAAAGAGATCTTTTGAGCCTAGAAACCTAGTTTGCTCGGTATCGGTGAAAATAGGAAGAGTAAAGGGCTTCCATTAGCTTGATAGAGAGGAGTAGTGTAAAAAGTCTAGGTTTGGAGATTTAGGGCTTACTGAAAGCCAAAATTATCGGAGAATCTTGGACGGAAAGAAGGCGAGGTCGTCGGAGAAGGTTGTGCATGTGAAGAAGTCGAACTCTAGTGGTTCGATGTTATAAAATCGCGCCCATCAGTCGACGGCTATCTCGAAGCAGTCGACTGCTTAAGGTTCTATGACCGAGTTATAACACTAGCAATCGACTGCTCAACTCTCTGTACTATGCTATAATAATTTTAGTCGACTGCTTCAGTAGAGCAGTCGACTGATATCTGATTATTCGATTGAAATTTTTGAGGATTTGATTTGTTCAACTAATTTTATTACATGTGTACCGATTTTATCAGTATTATGCTTGTATTTTTGTATTTGTTAATGTGTTTTGACATTTTATTATATTTTCACAAGCATTAATAGCCAATGATTTTATTCCTAGCATCTCACCCTTTCTAGATATTGAAATATACAGTCAAGGTAAGCCTTATATTTTTGTGAGATGCGATATATCACAAGCACACCTTTCATGCAAATATACGATATGACATATGAAGCATGACAAGTGTATGAAATACAAAGGTATATAATACCTAACTGTTAGGCTCAAATTGTCATTTTCTAAAATTAAAATAATTTTGCCTTAAACATAATTCTCCAAAGTGTGCCAAAAATCCAAAATAGCACACCATGACCTCTAAATCTAATTGTGTTAATTTTGATCAATTTTCCATACTTCTCAAATTCTATTAGCACATCCTACAATCTTTAGGATAAAAATTCTAACCTCATTTCCAAAGTATCACATTACTTTGAAAATGTCATAAAGTGTCAACTTTACTATGGTTAGGTTAACTACCCATCTATTCAAGGTTGACACAACCTAACCCATCTAATGTGAAGGGATCATGCTCCTAGAAACCTAATACCTATTAGAGCTCCTTGGATTTACTAGGTACTTATTAGGGATATCCTTCCATAGTACCTTCCTAATAACTCTCCTAGGCTTTGAAGTCTTGGTCATTTGGGTCTTGCCTAGGTCAACTCTAGGGATGACTTCCCTTGTGACATTCTTAGTGGCTTTCTTAGGTTTTTTGGACCTAACCTTAGGCTTTTGGTCCAAGACTTCTTAGTGGCTTTGAAGTCTTGGTCATTTGAGTCTTGCCTAGGTCAACTCTATAGGTTTCTTGCCATAACCTCCTTAGACTTAGGCTTGTGACCCAACCTTTCCTATCCTTAGAAGGCTCTTGCCTCCTAAACCCTAGATTTTGCCCATTAGAGCCTACAATTGATTTTTCCATCTTTCTTAGGGTCTTTTCTAATTTCTCAAGTTTTGATCTCAAAATTTGATTTTTCTAATTCTAATTTTTCAATTTTTGATTTTTTTATAAGATATTGAGATATCTTTCTTCCTCTTAGGCATATGTCTAGATTTCTTGGGGTTATTGCCTAGGTTTTTGACATCCTTAAGTGGAGTAGATTTTGAATTATCCTTAGACCTAGGATTATCATACTTAGCAGCTAAGCAAAAATATTTATTGCTATTAGTATGCTTTTTATGATTATTATGAATAATAACAAAAGCATTAAAATTATTCTTAGCATGCTTCTTGATAGTAAAACTTGAAGGTACATTAATAAATGATACCTTAGGATTTACTTAAGAAGCTCCCTCCACATTTGTAGCTCTTCTCTTATTCTTCTTGGAGTGACTCCCCCTAGGACATTGGGTCCTATAGTGTCTTTATTGTTGGCATTTGAAACACATCACGTGCTCCTTGCTCTTCCTAGTGAGGGCTCTAGTCTCCTTGGTCTTTGGCACCACTTGTGTTATCTTTTTATCCTTTTAGGACACTTACTCTTGTAATGCCCATTTTTTCTACACTCAAAATACATGATATGATTTGTGGTACACAAACAAAACCGAAGTCATAGAATCGCCTTTTAAAACCCCGACACACTCTTTTCCTCCTCCGTGTGACACCGTATAGAGTAGGGTCCACCGATAGTCCTCACCAACCGACTCTCTCAGAGATTTCGTCTGAACAATCGCAACCACTTAGTGTATTGGTATTCGAATCCCAGTTCCTGTGGGATCGATAAATATTTATTACTTGACGACATCCGTGCACTTACGGGCATTGAGCACGAGCGCACACTTTGAGTCCACGACGATATCCGTCGCGAGATTTGAGGTCGTGCTCGTGCGCATCAAGTTTTTGACGCTGTTGTCGGGGAATGTCGATTCGATATCAAATCGAACGGTGGTAGATTGGATCAGACTTAGGATTCGATTATTTTCTTGCTTTATTTTCCTTTTAGTTTAATCTTATCTGCTTAGTTCTATTTTCCATATTTAGATTTAGTTTTTATTTTCAGTAGTAGTTTCCTCTTTACTTATTACATATTAGATTTTTATTTGCTAGATTTATTTATTTTCTGCTTTTAGCATTAGGGTAGCACTCTTACTTTTGTGGTCTGGTTCATCATATGCTTAGAAGACTAGGGTCGGAAGGCCTAATTCCGATCGACTTAGAGATTGAGCGAACCTTTCATCGTCGGAGAGCAGTACAACGAAAGATGGAAGATCAAGCTGCATCTGAGGTGAACATAGGAAGCCAACCTCTGCGGGACTACGCAGCTCCTAGCGCTAGAGGATTCAGGCCGAGCATAGCTGGACCATCTATTTCGGCAAATAACTTTGAGCTGAAGCCGACACTTATACATATGGTCCAGCATAGCCAATTTGGGGGAGCTGCAATTGAAGACCCGAACCGGCATCTTGAGACTTTTCTCAAAATATGCTCAACTATGAAACTAAACGGAGTCTCTTCTGACGCGATCCACCTGAGCCTGTTCCCATTTTCACTGCAGGATAAGGCTAACGCTTGGCTTCACTCTCTACCCTCTGGCAGCATCACCACATGGGAGCAATGTGAGCAGCAGTTTTTGAATAAATACTTTCCACCAAGTAAGACTGCTCACATACACCACCTTATCACGAGCTTTCGCCAAAAGGAGGGGGAGTCCTTGTTCAAAGCATGGGATCACTACAAGGGGCTACTTTACCAATGCCCACACCACGGACTGGAGAGGTGGCTGGTGATCCATATTTTCTATAATGGGATTGCTTACGCCACAAAGATGTCCCTAGATTCTGCCGTAGGAGGAGCTCTAATGAACAAGACCATAGAGGAGGCAAAGGAGCTTTATCGAAGAGGTGGCCCAAAACCACCATCAATGGGCTTCCAAACGTGGTCAACCCACGCCTGCGGTAGGACGATACACTGTCAACTCCATGGACCACCTTTCGGCAAGGATGGACGCGCTCAGCAGATAGTTTGAATCTTTGAATCCTTCATCTGCATGCGCGACCATTGACTTTGGAGAAGGAGCGACAGTGTATCGTGAGGACCACTATGGAGGGCAGAGGACCTCAGACAAGCAGATTGAGCATTGTGACGCAATTGGGGACTATGATCAAAGGCCCCACAATCCGTACTCTAATACCTACAATCTCGGATGGAGGAGTCACCCGAATTTCTCCTACAAAAATAACTCGGGAAACCCCCAATCATCCGAAGGGTATGGGAAACAGCAGGGCAATGGGCAGCGACCATAGAAGTCCAGACTGGAACAGATGATGGAGGACTTCATCGCTACCCAAACTAAGACCAATGAGGAATTTCGTCGCCAACATCAAAAGCCTGAAGAAGCACTGAGAGACTTGAAGGCCACCGTTGACGACCTTGCAAGTCATACCCGGATGTTGGAGACACAAGTGACCCAAATAGCCCAATCCGTGTCACAACCTGTGAAGAACTCTCCGGTGAGCCAAGGAAAGGAGGAAGGAGTAGGGCAAAGTAGTCAATTCGCAAAGGGGTGTGCAACCATGATTTTCACCCTACCTGACCAAGCTGAGTTTGAAGAGAAGATTCCAATACAACTTAAGGACCCTGGTGAATTCGTTATTCCCTGCTCGATTTATGGGGAGAGCTTCGACGAAGCACTATGCGACTTGGGGTCATCAGTCAGTGTGATTCCCTACGCATATTTTTTGAAGATGGGACTAAGTGGGCTCCAACCAGTGAATCTTGGTATTTGTATGGGGGATGATTCAGTGAAGGAGCCTATTGGCCTGCTACCACACATTCCTGTGATGATTGAGGATTTCGTGATATCCACGGACTTCATCATACTGGACACAGGACCGAATCCCCAGAATTCCATCATTCTGGGAAGGCCTTTTCTAGCAACCGCAGGGGCGTGCATAAATGTGAAGGCACACCATATCTCCCTAGAGGTAGACGGGGAGATCATCCTTTTCAGCCTTTCGGAGCACAGAGCTCCCTACTTTGATGGCTTCACGATTAGCAGATTGAAGCCGGAACCTCCAGATGTAGATCCTTCGACGGATGAATGGAGGTTCACTAAATCACCAGAGCCGAGTTGATAGAAGAGTGCGGTCGAGCTAAACGACCTTAAACAAAGCGCTTCTTGGGAGGCAACTCAAGTTTAGTTTTAGAATTCCCTTTTCGATTGCATTGCATAAATTTGTTTGATTTTAGTTTTTATTTCCATCACATTTAGAGTTAGGAATAGAAAAGAACTTTTCTAGGCAAAAATGAGACCCATTTAAGTCTACACGGCGAAGTGTATGAATAAATTCGGGCCATGGTGCATAAATGGGGCGAAAAATGGGGGAACATGGCTTGGTCATGTGTTTTCACACGGCCGTGGCACGCGAGGTTAAAAGGGGCGAGCTGTGTGTTTTCACCCCATTTGCGCCATGTGCTTCAAAAGTTCTTGCCCTAGCCGTGTGATTTCGCTTTCCCCTTCCTCTAGAAGCATTTCTAACCTCTAAAGAAGCCAAAAGGAGCAAGGATGAGAAGGACCAAGACCGTAGCATCTCGATCCGGCGCCTCGGAGCGACGAACAAGAAGAGTCGATGCTCCTCAAGCTCTGGAAGAGGGTAACGCCCTACCCCCTCTACTTTTTCGCAATAATGAACATAGAGATAGATACAATATGCTCTCTACTCGTAAACTTACTGCTACTAGGTACTTAGATGAGTATTTGCTAGAATCTTTAGGGTTGTTAGGTGATATGTAAACCCTATTTGTAAAAATGGGGTGAGATGAGATTATGGGAATAAGACACCTAACCTACCCTAGGATAGTTTTGGAATTTTTGAGTTCTTTAGAGGAGGAAGTTTTAACGGGTAGAGAGAGCGAGGAGGGTAGGATAACTTTTAGGCTTTTTAACATAGAGCATGAGTGGACCCTTCACTAATGGAACTCATGCTTTGGCTTACCAAGTGGGGGAGAGAGAAGAACCCCTATTGGGTTCAACTCTCAGAAATGTTGGACCGAGTTGACGAGGGAGCACGCTTATGACCCTTCTAGGGCCAAAGCGTCGCGCCTCCAAAACCCTGTCTTTCGATACCTTCACCGCGTCATGGCCAGTATTATATTTGGTCGTGGGGAGAGTGACGGTGTAGTAAGAGCCAGCGAGCTACTTTGCTTATGGGATATGCTACAAGAAAGAAGTAACATTGATGTGGGGTCCCACTTCATTAGACACTTAGTGAAGATGGACAAATCAGCACGAGGAGAGATCAATGTGAGAGGCCTACTTACCCACATTTGCTATAGGATGGGGTACGATTACACAACATTGGAGAGTATAGAGGGGAGCCCTAGGATCAACCTAGGAGTATGCATAGCCATGAAGATGATTGTAAAAGGAGACTCCTTATGCTTTGTAAGGAAAAATCTTACGACCCTTAGACTCCCCGACCCGGATCGTACCACCATCGCTATATGCGTCAATTGGCGCTTAGACCTGATAGTGGAGTCCCCTCCACATGAGGGACCATCCACATCATCACCCATCTCTCCACCTTTGTATCACTCTCCCTCCAATCCACAGATGCATAGGAACCCACCTAGTCCACGCCGACATGAGCCTACACCTGCACCACCACATTTTTCCACCTTTGAGTAGGATGCAGGTACATCGGCCTACGATTTCTCGGAGTTTCGATCGCGCCTCGATGACATTTACACTGAGCAACAGACGCATAGGCAACGATGGGAGGAGCAGAGTACCTTCCAACAGGCAGAGTTCCAGGGATTCTGGGAGTATTTCCAGCGGGTTGAGGAGTTCTACGATGAGGCTCACATATACTTCCAGGAGGAGGCTGCTCGTCGTCAGGATGAGGCAGCTTACCGCAGGGAGATGCGATAGCATATGCACACCTAGCGAGCCTGATGGGCTAGAGAGGAGGAGCAGAACAGCGAGCAATCACTTCCACCATCTCGATCGACCACATGTATACGTGGCATCGCTCAAAGAAGTGTTCTCCCCAGATCCAGAGATGCCCAGGCTCCCAGACTTTCCACCTCGTCCACCATATTAGAGGTATATTTTTGTTTAAGTCTAGGGGGAGATCCCAAAATCTATTTTGTTTTGTTTTCTAGCAGTAGTTTTTTTTCTGGTATTTTCATTCATTTGTTCATGTATGCATGAGTTGTTTAGTTCCTTTTAGTACTTGATTTTTGGTGTCTGAAAAGCTACCTCAGTAGTATTTTTGAAAGTTGCTTGCATGAGTTGTTCCCATAGGTAGCTTAACTCTATTTATCTTGTGGTATTTTATTCTATTCGTTCTATTAAATGTTCTAGACCTGCACTGGTTAGCTTTATTTTTGCACTTACACATATTGAACATTCTGAAAGGAAAAAATCTAGACATACCTAATTATGATTCACTTCAATAGTCTAGTACTTTGGAATCCATAGGTGACTCTAGGTTTAGCATTTTAGTTACTAGAGATGCTCGGATTGTGTAAGCCCATTCGAAAAAATCAAAATCCCTGTGAGCTGAAAAAAATATAAATAAAAGAAAAAAAAGAGAGAGAAAAAGAAAAAAAAAGAGATTGAGAGGGATAAAAAAACAGTTGTCGTGGGTGGAAATGGCTAGGTGCCCCTTTGAGACCGAGTTAGGTTATGTTGGTGCAATCGGCCCAGGTTGACTCGAGTTTGACTCGAACAGTATTTTGATGATAGACAAAACTTATGACATGAGATTGTCATAGGAAAGTCCAACATAGAGTTGACATGGAAAATCCAAGCATGGGGCTTGGTGTGGAAAGTCCAACATGGAGTTGGCATGGAAAATCCAAGCATGGGGCTTGGTGTGGAAAAGTCTAAAACATTGCAAAGCCGTGCGCTTGGTGCTTGGTGAGAAATGCATTGCGAAGCCGTGCGCTTGGTGCATTTGGGAAGTCTTAAGGACTTGGTAAGTTCACTAGGCTCGGGGTCCTTGAGTCAGTGAAGGATGACATTGCGAAGTCATGCGGTTAATGCATCCGAGGGACCGTCGGACGGGGAGCGAATGGAGTGAGGCCCAAGGGAAGTATACTTCGAGGGCAAGATACGAGAAGGATGGCGTTGCGAAGTCATGCGCTTGGCGCATCCGAGGGACGTAGGCCGAGGGAAGAGAGCTTCAGTGGGGAACTCCATAAGGGATGAGATGGACTTGGTCAAGTGGCTAAGACTGAGTGTCGGATGCTCAAACAGTTTGATATTTGAGGTTTTACCCGATATCAGTCGACTGACATAGGTGCCAGTCGACTGCTCTAGGTCGTATGAGTTCGACCAGTATTCGACTGAACAGAGTCTGGTTGATCAGTCGACTGTCAAGGGAGGGTAGTCGACTATTGACACCATCAGTCGACTGATGAGGGAGATCAATCGACTGATCGAGGTGTTTTCAGCCACAGAATGGTTTCTAGTCGAGTGCTCGCGCCAGCACTCGACTGATGGTGTTACCAGTCGACTGATGGGTATCATTAATCGACTGATGTGTGATTCGTTGGAACTTGACCAATGTGGATCTGGCCATTGTGAGACAACGACTATAGGACCAGTCGACTGATGGTCACGATCAGTCGACTGATGGGCGCAAAATCATCTTGATGTAGGTTATAAATGGAGCTCAAGAGGGAGGATTTCGCCAAGATTTTTGTGAAGCTGTTGGAGGGGAATTGTCGCTGCATTCCAGACCTTCAAGAGCCATCTAAAGCAAGCAACAAGCAAAGGGTTTAAAGAAAGCGTTGTAAAGTGTTCTTTACGTGTATTTCGTATTTGTCTTTGTATTGCTTGTATTTCATATTGCTTAGTGTAATTGCTTGCGAGAGGTTTCTCCACCTCCGACGTGTTGTCGAGAAGGAGTGTTAGTTAGTGTCGTGCGCATAACTAGAGCTCAGTGAGCTCGCCCGTGGAGTAGAAACCATTCGATTCCGAACCACGTATATTGCCGTGTCTTGTGTGTGATTGTTTATTGTTGTTATTTCTATTGTTATTCCGCTGTGTATATTAACAACAATTATAGACAAGCATGCAAGAATGAACGAATTCCACCATACGATGAAAGAGGGTTATTCACCCCCTCTAGCCGACCACCATCGACCCTATAGGTTGCTGGGGAAACACCTCTCAATTTCTCTCAATACCGAGCATGCCTTTGAGACTTTATGCTAGATCTAGGGAATGACCCTCGCTTTGGGCAGGTAAGTGCCTAAGAGTCGGAAACCTTAGGAAAGCTATGGGGTGATGACTTAACTCACCATGGAACGGGCATCCCCTAATAATGATTCGCCTAGTACGAGCACGAGGAGCTAACTTAGTGAATTTTTAGAACATATCTGTTTTGCTTTGATTGCAAATACTACCTGATAAATTTAGTTAGCATGCTAATTATGGAACAATATCTTTTTAAAATTTTATGACACTGAGATTTGCTTGAGGACAAGCAAAGATTTAAGTCTGGGGGAAGTGATGTGAGCAAAACATATAAGATTTTAGGAGTAGTTTTCGCTCACATCTTGTTACATTTTGTGTTAGTTTCATGCATATGTTACTATATTCTTGCACGCATTGCCTATTTTTTGGTTCGGAGGTCTGCTCGTTGTACTTTTGTGTGCAGGTTAGCTTTTCTGGTGAAAAAGACGTGTTTTCGGAGCAAAAGAAGGACTTTCGCAGCTAGACACAGAGTGGGACACAGCCAGGGCGTGTGGATTCACACGGTCGTGTCCAATGGGCGAAGAACAGCACCCCAGGGCCACACACGGCTTGGTCGTGTAAAAACACACGGTCATGTGGCGCCCCAACGGATTTGCGCGACTAGGGCTTTTTCTGGATTTTGCAGCGGTCCGAGGCGATGTCTATATAAGGATGGCTCCGCCCAAACCCTATGAGGGAGGCACGATGGCTAGGATGGCACGCCGAAGCCCTAAAAAGCTTCAGTAACTCGTAGCGGGGAGGAGGAACGCCGCCGGAGGTCCACAATTTGCAATACAACGCCGGAGAGAAGATCACGAAGCATCGTATATCTCTATTTCTGCACTTTATTTCTATTGTATTCGAACTTAAACATGTTTTGTGATTCTTCTTTCGTATTTATGGAGTAGTACTTTTGATTCTAGGATTAGGGAGTAGCTTGTGTTCATAAACAATGTTGGTTCATATTAAATTCTGGCCAAAAGTTTGATTTGACAATTGGTAGTTGCTCTCTATTATATCTACGTGAGTTTGGCTTTCTTTCCGCTGTGCTTAGGCAATACGAGGTGGTGACAACCCTCACAATCTAAATTTAGGAGGTTTGATCCAAGGAACCTAGGGGTAAACCTGACCTCCCGTAACTGCGGGGAGAAGGGAGCGGTGTAATGCAGCGGCTCTGTGGGAGAGTGTATGATGTCCCTTCCCCAAAACCGTAGGAAGACGTTTAGACGATGCCAATTGACAACATTGTTCTGGGGTACACAAGCGAAATCGAAGTCCTAGAATCGCCTTTTAAGACCCCGACACACTCTTTTCCTCCTCCGTGTGACACCGTACAGAGTAGGGTCCACCGATAGTCCTCACCAATTGACTCTCTCAGAGATTTCGTCCGAATAATCGCAACCACTTAGTGTATTGGTATTCGAATCCCAGTCCCTATGAGATCGATAAATCTTTATTATTTGACGACATTCGTGCACTTGCGAGCATTGAGCGTGAGCGCGCACTTTGAGTCCACGACGATATCCATTGCGAGATTTGAGGTCGTGCCCGTGCGCATCAGCTCCCTTGGTTGTTAAGCCTTGAAGAGCATCATCGCTTTGATACCACTTGTTAGAAACGATGGCGTTGCTAAAGGGGGAGGGAGGGGTGAATAACGATTTCACTTGTCGCTTGGAATTCGTTCGCGTTCGTTCGTTTACAAGACTTGTTAGCGCAGCGAAAATAAATAACGATAACAAAAAATAACAAACACAAATACACAAGCGAATTCAAAGATATAACGTTGGAACCTAGAGTTCCTATTTCATAGGACTAACTCAAGTGAGCTCTAGTGATGCACACCACTACTAATAGATCTTTCATTCTCAAAAAACACTCTGGAGGTAGAGAAAGCTCTAACAACAAGATTACAAAAGTAATATACTTAGCAAATACAAGTATACAAATGAAATGTAAATAAAACTTTATAAGAATACTTTTGATTGCTTGCTTTAGATTGCTCTTGAAGGCCTGGAATGCAGCAGCAATTTTCCTTCAAAATCTCTCCAAAATCGCTATAGAACCATAGCCAAAATCCTCCATTACCTGCTCCTTTTATAACCTGTAGATGACTGATTTCGCGCCTAGCAGTCGACTACCAACAAGCCCCAATTGACTGCTCTCCTATTCGTTGTCTCACAATAGTTCAATTCACTTTGGAAAAACTTCAACGAATACCCTAACAGTCGACTGTTGACCTGACAGTTAATTGACTAGTCGACTACCAAAGCTTCTATGCTCGTGTCTACTTAAATTAGTCGAGTGCCAAACCCTAAAAGTCGACTGTTAAACCCTAGTAATCGACTACCAGAGCCACAGATCAGTAGTCGAGCTTTAGTTGACTCCTTGACCAATCGACTGATCCAAGTTGACTAGGTTGCCAAGTGTCAAATACTTGGCAGTCGATTGATAAACCTCAAACATGAGTTTTAACTCAAGTATGATCCCTTCATACTTGATAGACCACCCTTAGTCTAGACCTAAACTTTCTAGTCACCTTCATCAGCCTCATGCCTATTGGATTCCTCTGAGTCATTCATGTCTTGTTCATTCATACGTTAGCCTTCAAGTGTTTCAATCAGTTATTGTCATGCTAACCAGACCTACTTTGCCAAGATACACGCTTGGATTTTACGCCGTCAAATATTGGACTTATGCTGCCAAAACTATAGCTTGGATATTATACCGCGAATATCATACCCTTGGACTTCCCAATTGCCAAGTATCCATACTTGAACTTTCCCCGCCAAAGTTCACTTGGACTTTACACCGCCAAGACTACAGTTTAAACTTATGCTACCAAAACTATACCTTTGAAATTTCCTTGTCAAGTACCTATGACTTGGACTTTTCCTTCCCTAAAATCCATGCTTGGACTTTTCCTTTGCCATTACCTATGTTTGGACTTTCCAATTGTCAAGTATCCATAACTTGAACTTTTCCTACCAAGTACACATGACTTGAAATTCTAAAATGCCAAGATCATTCTTGGACTTTCTATTACAATCACATTGTCAATTATTTTGTCGAACATTAAAATACTATTCGAGTCAAACTCGAG
Source organism: Wurfbainia villosa (assembly GCA_025175895.1). Taxonomy (NCBI): domain Eukaryota; kingdom Viridiplantae; phylum Streptophyta; class Magnoliopsida; order Zingiberales; family Zingiberaceae; genus Wurfbainia; species Wurfbainia villosa. The sequence goes on along the minus strand of CM046004.1, from coordinate 16,309,083 downwards.
TCTGGTTAATCGTAACCTGGACTGATTGCATCAATATTTATAAGTAATTTTTTTTTTTAAAAAAATTATTCGTTGAACAATGATTAAAAATTAGTCATTGTACAATGACTCAATCCATTGAATCACATATTTTTTTACCATTCAATGTTTTTTTTAATTAATTAAATTTTTTATATAACAAACAAAAAAAATATTTTATTACAAAAAAAGAAAGAAATAGAAAGCGCTCTTGGATCCACATGGAGAAAGCTCCCTCATACAGAGGGAGGGAGTTTTGCCATGTTATTCGATGGGAGCTCCTAAACGGGAGATGCTCTTAGTCATTTATTGCACTTGTTTATAAATTAATTTGTTATATAGATAAATATTGGCTAAACACAAACCAATATGGGTGCCTTTTGTAAAATGCTTAATAATTTGGGTAAAAATCGAACGGATGCTTGAATAAATATTAAAAGAGTGCTCATCCATTTTATTTTTCACTTTAAAAATATCCTCCACTCCTTAAAATTGTTATGATATACAACAATGTTAATCAAAATAATTTTATTAAAATTGCTTTAATGTTATGAAACTTAATTCAATGTTAATTAAAATTACTTCTATAATAATAACAATGTTAAAAATTAAAATATTTTTAAATTGAAAAAGATGATAATCCATTTTGATATTTTTTTTTCAAGTGTATTATGAAGATAAGGAAAAAAATAATAACCGACTTTAAAAAAAAAAAAAAAAAATTTTGCCCGATCTTTTATCAACCGCGGCGGGGGATCAAAATTTGAATCCCAATCTACCTCCCGCTCTCAACCCTTTCTCCCCCAAATTTGTAATTGTTTCGGCCGTCCGCCGCAGCTTATCGTTTCCCCGACCTCTAGTCGCCGGCATCCGAGACGTCGGCTCTCTCCTGATTAACATCCTCTCTTCGTGCTAACCCTAATCCGATCCTTAACCAAGATTGAGCGAACCGCCATGGACGATCCTTCCAATCTCTCTGAAGGTGCTCCGTTTCTTCTTTATGCCTTGGTCGAAACCTCTGTTTTTTACCCGAATGTTGTTTGCTCCCTTCAACGTTTTTTTTTTTTCATCTCCAGTGTTTATGTGGTTATTGTATTGTCATGATTTGCAATATTCCTTTTTTTTTTTTTTGGATTTCATTGCATCGGGTGATAATTCTGTCTATTAATTCATTTCACTTTAGAAAATGCGTATCGGCCAATCGAAGGTATGGAATCGGTGATTGCTACTGTTAGTGGTTACCACGGGACCGAGAGGTTTAAGCTCATCAAGCTTATTGCGCATTCTGGAGCTAATTATGTGGGAGCAATGACAAAATCTACGACACATCTGGTGCCTTCTTGGTGTTTCTGATTTTGGTTGCCTAAATTATGTTTAAATGGCGCTTTGTACTTGTTTTAAGAGAGAATGATATTGCATTTGTTGGATTGTAGATTTGTTGGCGGTTTGAAGGGAAGAAATATAATCTGGCAAAAAATATTGGTGCACACATAATCAGCCATCGATGGTTCGAAGATTGTTTAAAAGAAAGGAAGCGGCTACCTGAAGATTCTTATTCAATGCAGAGGTACTGTTTTTTATTGGCATCTCACGAGGGGAAAACTGCTGTGTAATTTATTTAGAAAGATCATACACAATAAAACCCCATTATAATGCCATGATTGCTTATCATGCTGTAGAGTTCTAAACTTGGTGCATGATGATCAATCTAGGATTTCCTTGCAACTACAAGGGGATACACTATCACACCCCTTTTCGATAAGATAATTGAACCATTGATTTGTCAAATCTAACTACTAGCTTAAAATACTTAAATTTAATTTAATAGTAACAGCCCTATTTAAGTCTATATGGCTTCTAATACTCAAGCTTAACTTATAGTTCAGAATTATCCATAATTAATAGTTTGTGAGACTCAATGGTTGCTACCCCATCACACACACAACCTTTTTGACATCTCATAATGCCTAGGATTGGATCCTCACATGTACCAATTTTTACAACCCATACATATGAGAGTATTGACCCAATAACTTGTGAGGCATAATAGTTCACTTAAATTGCTTAAGCCTAAGTTAATAATTTTATTACTCATCTAACTTTGTAAAGTTTCCTTGCTTGCCCATAACTCACCTAGTGATGCAAAACTAGGTTATCACATTCATATCCCTGATTAGCTAAAATCAAAATTTAAAGTCATGATGGTTGGAATATGTGACACGTATATTATTGGTTCCTTACAAAAACGTCATGCACCCTGTTTTAAACAAGATATCTGAGTGGAAATAATGTGTGAGAATTGAAGTCATGATTGTTTTTATAGTTCTAACAAGATATCTGAAAGCAAAAATTGAAGTCATGATTGTTTTTATAGTTCTAAATGGTGTTCTAGGTGGCTACCTAGACAGTTTTGATGAAGGGTCATTGCTCCTAGTGGGCAGTAGTCTCTTGTTATGCAGCCCTTTTAAAAATAGGCTGAGATATATGTAATTTGGGTTCAGTTAAGAATAAAAAAAGAGTAAAATTTTCTGAATCAACCTATCCAACACATTCTCTCGTTCTCCCTTTTTAAAAACTTACATGATTGTAGTATGACACAAGTTATCTTATCCATATTTTGAATTTGTGGCATAACATTGATTATGAGCTTAGTACGTCTTTTCTTGTAATGAAGATGAATTGTTAAATTTTATGGTTTGTAGTGTTATTTATTTTCTCAGTTGCAATGTAAAAATATGATATGTTTCTTTTGTATTATGTGTATAATACTTATCAGTTATAGCTTATTTCTTGTGATTATAAACATGTCTTGATTGATTTAGATATAAATGTTATGTGTGTGTGTGTGTATCATTCTTAATTTAATATGCTCCTGCTCTTTATTTTAATATCTTTTAATATTGACTGCCTAAGCATTAGGTAGTGGTTCCATCACCCATAGCTTGGAATTGCCTTTTAATAAAGGTAGTCTAGTGCATGAAACTTCTGCTAATGTAGGGTCCTGAGAAAGAGTTTATTGTATGCAGTTTTATTTTGTTTTATAAGAGATTATTTCCGTGACTCGAATGACTTCTAAATCACATGGTAATAACTTTACTGTTGCATTAAAGCTCTCCTTCTTGGAATTGCCTGTTAATATCTTCATTTTTTTTTTTCATTTCAGTAATAATGATTCATGGGTAGCTTATCTAATGATAACTTGTGGAAATATTAATTGAATAAACAGTAAAGAGTTTGTTCCTTTTGCCCACAAACACCCACGTTACATTTGTGCATATGGATACCTTAAGTGATATGCTTCAGTTTTTAGTGCTAAATATTAGGAATATGTTACAATCATTATTCTTATTGCGTATTTGAAAAATCAAATTATTTGATTTAGTCTTAACATCTTTGATTAAATTAACATTGACTAAGATTGGTTTCTCCAAGGGATCTAAATTCTACTTTTTTTTTTTTTGCTTTGTTTAGTTTGATCTGGTGAAAGGTTATCTAAAAGCTATATTTCTTAGAACTTCACACGTGGCAAAGTGAATTAGTTCCAACCAAATACATGTATTAATTTAAATGTTTTTTTTTAATTGATGAGTTTGGCAAGATTCAGACACAAAACCTTTCTCTAATGGCGTATTTAGTTTGATTGTATGTGGTTTTATTTGAAAATTTACATTGTCAGGAAAATGGACTACAAGCAATTTTTTTACTCGGTGAAATTTACACATTCGAATCATGATTATTTGTTGAATTGAATGCTTCTCACTTTGGCAGACCGTGGCAGACAACTGACATGATTTACATGCCTTTTTTTTTCTTCTCTTTTTCGTTAGTGGACAAGAAACCGGACCCATAACATGGGAAGAACTTGCCTTTTTGAATACTTCTGGAGAAGAAAAATGCAGTGTACTCGCTAACCAAATGAGCAAAGTAATTGATGTTGATGCTAGTTATCCGGACTGGCCTGAATCAAATATATTAAGCAGAGTAAGTCATGAATTTCTTGGGCATTCTATGGTTCAAATGATAATTCATAGTGTTATATGTTATTATTGCTTTTCTGATGCAACATATTTTGTAGCTAGTTGTTATTATATGAAATACTGCTATTTATATATATAAACACAATCAATGTATGAATACTAGTGTCTCCCAAGCAAGAGACACTAAGACAAAGTGTCATTCACAATAAGTTATGAGCCTTTCAAGTAGTTGAAGAAAACCTTACTTTTGGTGCACTTGGTCTCCCATAGACCAGAGTCGAAGAGAATTCAGGCACATAGCAAAAATACTATTAGCCATCAGAGTAGATTTATCAAAAGATAGCCTTGCATTTTGAGATGCCACAATGAATCTCAAGATGCAAGTTAGAATGAGAGGATTAATTGTAGAATCTTCCTATTAACCATCTGTAAGCTGGCCTATAGAAAACCAACCCCCATAGATCCTCATTGCTGCGGTTTGAGTGCATTGTGGCACATAGGAAGGGTGAGGGAAGCCTCATGCGAAGTCTGAGCTAGGCCTCCTGCTGAACTGGTCTCTATTACATAGGTACATTATAAGAGAATCCAAAGCATGGATACGTTATAATTGATATTTAGGCAGTGTAACCCAAAGTACCTCTAAGCAATATAAGAGAAATCCATTGTATGCTTAATGAAATTAAATAAAGGATGGGTTACATGGGTTTTTATTGGCAACATATATTTCAACTCTGTATCTATTATCAACACGTTTACACGTGTGTTAAAGTTAAATTTGGTGGACATTGCACATGGTGAAATACATTGTCAATATTAGCTAATAGTTAACAACCGAGGTTTAGAAATGAAAAACTAATTATTTTACTCATCACATTCAGTATCCTGTTATGATGTATCATCTCAGCACTTCTGATCTCAGTAAACTATCTTACTAAAGCCGCTTCTACTTCCAACCGATCTTAAAGAAGGCAAAACTTTCAACAGCTGCTTTGTATTTGTTCACCTTCCATGAATTTTCAAGCATGTAGTTCTTAAGAATTATGAATTTCCATTTCTCAGTTTTTATTGCTAACTTTACACTTTACAGCAGCTCGCTGAGAAGTATATTTACCAAACATATCTCCTGGCCATGAATAAACATGATCCGATGCTGTGTTCAAATTTACATGTTTTTTGTGGAATAATTCATAATTCTGGCTTCTGTCAAACTAGCCTATTGTTTCTCTAAGACTAACTCATTTTCCTACTTAAGGTATGGTTGAATTATGAAAAGACTTCTTTCTGACATATTATACGCAGCACACAGAATCCAGTCACTTCCCAAATTTGAGCTTATCAAGCAACAGGAGAAATATATTTGATGATAATCAACATGATATTACATATGGATCAGCTCGTAGAAGTCACTGCCTTAAGAAGAAATCATATTGTGATCTTTCAAATTATATTGATCCGAGCCAGAAGCAAGGAACTTGTTCAAAGAAGTCCCGAACACGACTCACTGATTCTGATTCAACCAGTGGAAACAGTTTAAGAAATAGGCTTGAGCGAGATGGCATAGAGGAAATTCTGTTAGACAATAATTTTAGGGATCTTAGTTCTTTAGACAGCAGATTATCTTCGGATAATGGGCACCATGAAGAAAGAATTGAAACCCTTGATTCCTGCAATGATGGTATGAAGGACAATGAACCACATAAAGAAAATGATAGTCTTGTCGGGTATGATGGACAGAATCAAGCAGAAGTATCATGTGTGATTTGTTGGACAGAATTTTCTACAACACGGGCTGTTTTACCTTGTGGGCATCGGTTCTGCTATACGTGCATTCAAGGATGGGCTGATTGTATGGTATATATTCTTATCCATTTTGAAGCTGTGTTCTGCTAACATCGCATGCACTTCATATCAAAAGACTGCACCTTCAGTTGTCGTAATCAGGGCATTATGAAATGCAGTCAGGTCTAGAAAATAGCCTTGACACTCGTAATCTAACTAATTCCCTTTGGTTGATTTTAATTTTTGGTATAGCAGTAGTTGGTAACTAACATGATGTCCGAACATAGTTTTGCTTCTTTTTAGATGAATCTACTTTGTTGATTAACCTTTTTTCTTTCAATATTGGCTATGATATCGTTAAATTGAAATAGGAAAACAAAACGGGATGTTAAGGAAGCTTTCAAGAGAATGTAAGAAAACAAAACATTTCAGACGATGTTAGGGCAATTCACTTTTGTTGTCATCACTAACCAATATTTTTGCTTGGACAAGCACAGATTCATGACTGGTATGATGAGGAAAATACCAGTTGAAACATGTTATAGAAATTGAAGTTAAAAGTATATACAATACCTTAGTCTTTATTTCTGTTTTCATACCAGAATTTTCTCTCATATACTTAGTACACGCTTGTAGACTTCAAATGGAAAACCCTCTACTTGCCCTCTATGCAAAGCCAGTTTCACAAGCATCAAAAGGATGGAGGATTCCTCTGCAGATCAGAAGATATACTCGCAAACCATTCCTGACGGATCCCCGAATAGAGACATTCGTAAGCTCTCAAATGAGGGAAATGACAAGGACACAACCTTGGTAAGTTGCTTTCTACTTCACTATTTCTATCATGCGCACATACTATGCAATATAGATTTACAAATTTTATGTTTATCACCTACGTTGGCATGGATTTCTTACGATTGATTTGTCTTTTTTTTTTTTTTGATCTTCAAGCCTGTGGATTATATTTGTTATGAGTGTCGATACCATGAGCCAGTGGATCTTCTTGTTTGCTGTCAAATCTGCCAATCTAAGTGGGTACATTCTTGCTGCTTAAATCCCCCATCCATTCCATGGACCTGCATCCACTGCAGGGATCTCAGAACACTCTATAGACTTTCTTCGGTAAGTTGAGGGTTCCATGTGAAATGTATCAGAAATAATGGTAGATCGAAGTCCAGAATATTATCAACAATGGTCGATGCATGTCGCGTCCTTAAATAAATACTTTCTGAGATTTTGCATGATTTGGTTATAGAAAATTATTACCTTTCAAAATTTGTATATATCATGCCTCGAACAAATGCATCTCTTTGCATTAAATGTCGTATTCTAAATTGCTGATAAGTCACGTCGAACATGCAAAGTGGATATCCGGGAAATCAAAATTTTTCTTATGAGTATAATTTTGGCAATTTATCAAAGCACATTTCTTTTTCATTTTATCTCTCTGATAAAATTGTTTTTTCTTTTCTCCAAAATTTTTTCCAATTGATTTTTTTCTCCATTGTATACATATAATAATTATTATAATGTTGATTTTTAAAAATTAGTATTATAATTTAATTATATCAATATCACAATTAAGTTTTGAAAACTTTTTGATCATTATATTTAATGATTTTGAATTAATATTTTTTTAGTATACATAAGTTCTAGGGTATTTTAGAAATCTACAATACTTACAATGGATTTAATTAGAGTTTTTTTAGGTCTATTAAAGGATTCCAATTGAAATTTATTGATGGATTTAGTAGATTTGAATTTTTAAAAAATTGATATGAACTGAGAGAGTATAGTACAATAAAATTATTTATGATACTTATATTTTGTTTTAATATCCTTACAATATGCTATTTGTCAATTAATTTTTTTTCTTTTATATACATGTAGCAACCACAATTAATTTATTTTTTGAAAATTAGCACAACCAAATGTGGTGTTTTTTGAAAACCAGCACTATCACTATTTGGTGGTGGTGTTGGTTTCGAAACTAACACCATTTGTTGGTGCAGAAAAAAATCCAATATCTCATTTAGTGGTGTTGATTTTCAAAAATTAGCACTAATATGGTACTGATTTTGAAATTCAATATCAATTATGGTTGTTATATGTATATAAAGAAATTTTTTTAATTAACACGTAATTTATCCTAAGGATGTTAAAATAAAACATAACACTATATATAATTGTTGGTGCAATCGACCCAGGTTATGATTGACCAGATTCGAGTTTTACTTGAGTGATGTTTTGATGTTTGACAAAGTGAGTTGACATTGATGTTTGACATTAATGTCTGTTGATGTTTTGGGGAGATTGTTTATACAATCAACTTGGGTTATGTTTAATCGGACTCGAGGGAGACTTTGATGGTTGACTGGAGTTGACCATGTCATGGAAAGTCCAAACATGAGTCTTGACATGGAAAGTCCAAGTGGGACACTTGACAAGGAAAGTTCAAGCATGGATCTTGACAATGGAAAGTCCAAGCATGAGTCTTGGCATGGAAAGTCCAACATGGGTTGACAAGGGAAAGTTCATGCTTGAGTCTTGGCATTTGAAGTCCAAGGGGTTTGATATTGACGGCGTAAAGTCCAAGCGGGAGTCTTGGCAGCATAAGTCCAATGGTTGGCAGCGTAAAGTCCAAGCGGAGTCTTGGCGGCGTAAGTCCAATGTGCCTTGGCAGTGTAGACACCGTTAGCATGACATAGCCGATGGAAGCACCTGAAGGCTAACGCGATGGATGAATAAGTCATGGATGACTTGGAGGGATCCGAGAGGCGTGAGACTGACGAAGGTGGCTAGAAGGTTTAGGTCTAGGCTAAGGATGATCTAGCAAGTATGGGGGAACCATACTTGGGCTAAAACCTCATGTTTGAGGTGTGCCAGTTGACTGGTGCCATGTGACAGTCGACTGGTAAGAGTCAACTAGGGTTTGACTGCGGGAAGTGACCTAGTAGTCGACTGCTAGAGATGGACAGTCGATTGATGGACGAACAGTCGGCTAATCATGTGATCAGTCGACTGATGCTTGGTGTTTCGACCACAAAATAAAGTCTCACTTGACTGCTGCGGCCAGCAGTCGAGTGGAGGCTTGATCAGTCGACTGATGATGGATCCGTTGGATTTTTCTAGTGTGGATCTAGCCGTTGTCTCACGACAACAGTGGCATCAGTCGACTGATGGTCCCGAGCAGTCGACTGATCGACGTTTTTCAGTACAGGTTGAAGCTTTAAATGAAGCTCGTGAAGGAGGAAAAAACAAGCGATTTCTTGAGGATTGTTGAGGCGATTTGTTGCTGCAAATCAGGGTCTTCAACCAAGATTCAAGCAATCAAAGATCAAGCAACTAAAGTGCTATTGTAAAGTGGTTTTTCTTTACTTGTATTGTATTTTATACTTGTATTAGCTTGTATCTTTTGTATTACTTAGTGTAATCATTGTAAGGGCTTTCTTCACCTCCGACTTGTGTCGAGAAGGAGTTATTTGTGATTAGTGATTGCGTGTGCATCACTAGAGCTCTTTAGAGCTCGATCCGTGGAGTAGGAACCATTCGGTTCCGAACCACATTATATGCTTGTGTTCGTGTGATTGTCTATTTCGTTATTGTTATCATTATTTATATTCCGCTGCGCTAACGAAGTTTGTAGACGAACACGCAAACGAGTTCTATCGACGTATAGCACGATGCTATTCACCCCCCCTCTAGCGTTCCAACGATCCTCTACAAGTGGTATCAAAGCGAAGCCGCTCTTCTAAATTTAACAACAAAGGGAGCACGCTAGAGGGTGAAGATGGAGTTGGAAGAACAATTGTGATGAGATATCAACACCCCAATTCTCTATGCCTTATATGGACAAGAAGGGTTTAGACAATGGAAGGCGAGAATTGAGGACTTCCTGATGATGAAGGACTTCGAAGAATGGTTTATTTTGATGGATGAATTTAAGTATCCAAGACGACCAAAAGGTGGATTCCTCAAAAAGAAGAGATGAACCGAAGAGCAAGTCCAAGCCTTTGATAAAAACACCAAGGTAATAAAGTTCTTGGTTGATTTAATACCTAACAATATCTTGTGTATGTTAGACAATTATATAGATGCTAAAGAGTTATGAAGCCAAGTGGCCAAGCTTCATGAAAGTCCATCATCGGTCCAAGGGGAAGGGACCGAAGAGGCAAAGACATCATCCTCATAAGGAAGTGAGGACTTGGAGGTTGAGAGACCATCAACATCCAAGGAGGAAGAGGAAGTAGAATCGGAGGAGGCCTCCACCTCTAGGATTGAGGGGGAGGAGATTAAAGCATCCTCAACACCGGAGCAATAAGAAGAACCATCTATATCCGGTAGAGAGGAAGAGCAAGCTCAAGAGAACCTCACCACCTCCCTAGGTAACTCAAGCAATGTAATTTTAAATAAAAATTATATTATATGCTTTGAGTGTAGGGAAGCCGGACATTACAAGAGCAAATGCCCAAAGAGAGTAAGAAAAGCTCCTTCGGCACCAAAACCTCAAGAAAAATCAAAAGATGTCGGTGTCCCCAATAAAAGAAGCAAAGAGCACATCATTTGCTTCAAGTGCCAACAACCGGGGCATTTTAGGAATCAATGCCCTAGGGGGAGCAAGAGAGTCAAAAAGGGAGCTATACATGTAGGGGAGCCTCCAAGGCAAACCCTAAGATAAAATTTATTAATGTACCTTCTAGTTCTAATGTCAAAAAGCATGGTAGAACTAATTTTAGCAATCTTGCAATTTATCATGAAAAGTATGCTAGAAATAATAAATATTTTTGTCTAGGCGCTAAAAGTATTAAGTTTGATAATAAGGAGAAATTTGACACTAATGTCCCTAAAAATAATTTATCTAAGGATAAACCTAGGTCAAATAACTCTAGACAAATTCTACCTAGGGAGACAATTAGAAAGGTGCAAGAGCACCTAGGTTTCAACCCTAAATGGATTAGGCATATGCTTAGGAAGAGCCATGCCCAAGGACAAAATCAAAATTCTAAAATTGGGCAATTAGAGGTTGAAAATCAAACCTTGAGGTCAAGGCTTGAGAAACTTGAAAAGACCCTTAGAATTATGCAAAATCAAGTTAAATGGTCAAATGGTCAAAGTCAAGGGTCTAGATCTTAAAGTCAATATCTAGGACCTAAGAAACAAAAGTCAACCAAAGGCAAGAAGAGTTTGAGTCACAAATCTAAGCCTAAGGTGGCTCATCATAGTGTTCCATTTGATTATGGAACAAAAATTAGGTCTAAGAAAGCCAAGGTCACAAGGGAAGTCATCCCTAGAGTTGACCATGGTGTGTGCCTAGTGGCTAGGGTTTCAAGGAAACCTAGGGGAGCCACTAAGAAGGTTGTAAGGGAGTTACCCCTAGAGTCAACCTAGGTAAAACCACAATGACCAAGGCTAACAAGCCTAGGAGGGTCATTAGGAGGGTATTTAGGGAAGTTATCCCTAAGGAATACCTAATTAACCCTAGGAGCTCAAATAGATTTTGGGTTCCTAAGAGCGTGATTGATTCACGCTAGATGGGTTTAGGGTGTGCCAACCTTGATTGGATGGGTAGTTAATTCAACCATGGTAAAGGTGACATTTTAGGATATTTTCAAGGTTATAGATACCTTGGAAATAGAATTGATCTTATGATCCTAAAAGATTTTAGGAAGTGCCAATACATTTTTGAGATTATGAAAAATCAATTAAATTGACACAAATTAGGTTTAGAGGTGTTGTGTGTCATTTTGGATTTTTGGCACACTTGGGAGAATAATTGACATATGACAAAATATAATTAATTATATCAAATGACAATTAATACTAAAACTTAGGTATTATTATACCTATATATTTTATTTGCCATGTTTTGTTTGCCATATAACATGTCATGACATCATGTTTATTTTTATCATTTATATGTCATGATTATGTGTAGGATTAAGGTTTAAATGTCATGTGTTTTTAGATTTCATCTTATGACATGACATCATGATTATGAGCATATGTTTATTTATATCATCATTAATGCCATAATCATTCATGCATTTAAATTTGATTAAAATTGATGTAAGGACAATGTCATGACTTGGAGTCCCATTCATAAGGGAATCAAATAGGGTTGTCTTAGAAAATGCATGAGACCTTAAATTAGGATAACCAAAATCCACATCTCACATCTAAATTGACATGTATGTGTATTTACACACCCTAGATACATGTGAGATGCTAAGATATTAGTTGAGTTCAAGGTGTATAATTTTTTTGCATCTAGATGAACTAAAACTCATCTTTAACCAACAAGTGGATCATTGGGAAAGCTTGTGTACAAGTCATGTACATTGAGCCCAAGGAATATGATCCAAAATAAGGTTTTGAAAACATTTTAAAATCCTTTTGAAAAACCTTGGTGAAGTTTATCTTTTGATAGCAATCACCATTGATGAGATTGATACAAAGTGAGCTAAAACTTTGAAGTTTTTATTCACTTTTGGATTTTGTATCAAACTCAATATTTTATAGGTAAAATATTTTTCTATCGTTTTTCACCGATTGTATGTGTTATAAGTATTATACATATGAAATTTCGTGATTTTTCAAGCTATGTATAATTACTTATGTTTTTTCGAACTTGGATTTTGATAATTGAAAAACTGGGTTTTGATTATCGATCATTTACCTCTGAGGCGATCGACTAATGGCGGCGATTGCTCACATTGAAACGACTCTGGCGGTAAAATTGCTCGGCGTCAGCGCATACAGCGCCGCGGCGACTTCGCCTGGCGGAAAACCGCTCTGTGATCGATACATTAATCAGCGAGTAGCTGTGAGCGCGGTCGATGTCGGTCATTATTGCTCGGTGGATGGACACGGACTCGATTGATAGCCTGATTTCGGGATAAACAAGGTTGTTTAACCCGATTTCAGCTACGGTAAAGGTTCCTAACCACTCCTAACCCTAGGATATGCTTTGAGAAGCATTTTAAAGGATGAAAATCCATTGGATATGGATTAGGAGAGGTGTTAGGTCGATGTATCAAATTTAAGGGTAGAAAAGTTCATGTTTGGACTTTTAACCTTATTTTTGATGATTTAAAATTCTTATTGGCTTGTAGGACTTCCCACGGACATTGTTAGTGCAATGATCAAGGGGGAGCAAGCCTTTAGGGGGAGGTATCCATCATGGGATGATGGATGATACTTTTCCTCATGAGGAGGAAAATGAGATTTTAAGATACCCAATTTGGAAATTGGGAGAGTGTATAGGATTGTCTCTCTTGAGTGATATGAGACTTATCACTAGGAAGATGGTAGACATCCTATGTATTTTTGGACCAAGGGGGAGATTGTAAGATCTCATTGGGACATGAGATATTGACCTCCTTGGAGAGAACCTTTTTGATGTTAGTCAAAAGGGGGGAGAATGTTTGGGATTATCATTTTGGGAAATTGGTAAGGGAACTCAAAAGTATGTGTTTTTGTCAAACATCAAAAAGGGGGAGATTGTTGGTATAATCTACCCAGGTCACGATTGACTAGACTCGAGTTTGACTCGAGTGATGTTTTGATGTTTGACAAAGTGAGTTGACATTGATGTTTGACATTAGTGTCTGTTGATGTTTTGAGGAGATTATTTATACAATCAACCCGAGTTATATTTAACCGGACTCGAGTTTGACTCGAGGGAGACTTTGATGGTTGACTGGAGTTGACCATGTCATGGAAAGTCCAAGCATGAGTCTTGGCATAGAAAGTCCAAGTGAGACACTTGGCAAGGAAAGTCCAAGCATGGGTCTTGGCAATGGAAAGTCCAAGCATGGGTCTTGGCATGGAAAGTCCAACATGAGTTGACAAGGGAAAGTCCAAACTTGAGTCTTGGCATTTGAAGTCCAAGGGGTTTGATATTGACGGCGTAAAGTCCAAGCGGAGTCTTGGCGATGTAAGTTGAATGTGCTTTGGTGGTGTAGACACCGTTAACATGACATAGCCGATGGAAGCACCTGAAGGCTAGCGCGATGGATGAACAAGTCATGAATGACTTGGAGGGATCCGAGAGGCGTGAGGCTGACGGAGGTGGCTAGAAGACTTAGGTCTAGGCTAAGGGTGGTCTAGCAAGTATGGGGGAACCATACTTGGGCTAAAACCTCATGTTTGAGGTGTGCCAGTCGACTAGTGCCATGTGACAGTCGACTGGTAAGAGTCAAGTAGGATTTGACTGCGGGAAGTGGCATAGTAGTCGACTGCCAGAGATGGGCAGTCGACTGATGGACGAGCAGTCGACTGATCATGTGATCAGCCGACTGATGCTTGGTGTTTTGATCACAGAATGGAGTCTCACTCGACTGCTGCGACCATCAGTCGAGTGGCGGCTTGATCAGTCGACTGATGGTCATGATCAGTCGACTGATGATGGATTCGTTGGATTTTTCCAGCATGGATCTAGCCGTTGTCCCACGACAATAGTGGCATCAGTCGACTGATGGTCTCGAGCAGTCGACTGATCGACATTTTCCAGCACAGGTTGAAGCTTTAAATGGAGCTCGTGAAGGAGGAAAAAGCAAGCGATTTCTTGAGGATTATTGAGGCGATTTGTTGCTGCAAATCAGGGTCTTCAACCAAGATTCAAGCAACCAAAGTGCTATTGTAAAGTGGTTTTTCTTTACTTGCATTGTATTTTATACTTGTATTAGCTTGTATCTTTTGTATTACTTAGTGTAATCATTGTAAGGGGTTTCTCCACCTCCGACTTGTGTCAAGAAGGAGTTATTTGTGATTAGTGATTGCGTGTGCATCACTAGAGCTCTTTAGAGCTCGATCCGTGGAGTAGGAACCGTTCAGTTCCGAACCACGTTATATGTTTGTGTTCGTGTGATTGTCTATTTCGTTATTGTTATCATTATCTATATTCCGCTGCGCTAACGAAGTTTGTAGACGAACACGCGAACGAGTTCCATCGATGTACAACACGATGCTATTCACCCCCCTCTAGCTTTCCAACGATCCCCTACAATATTGCACTGCTTTCTTTCATTATATGTTAACTTTTCAAAAATTCAAATCTCCTAGGTCCATCAATGGATTTCGATCAAAATTTATTGATGGATCTAGAGAGCTTCAATCAAATCTATTCTAAGTGTTATAGGTTTTTGAAATGCCTAAAGTCTAAATGTGCAAAAAAAAAAATAGTTTGAAGTCATTAACAATAGTGATAAGAAGGTTTTTAAAATTTAATTATAGTACTGATATAATTAAATTGCAGTGTTAGTTTTTAAAAATCAGTACCAAATTAATTGTTGCATGCATGTAATGGAGAGTGAAATGTTTAATTTTATTAGGAAAAAGAAGAGAAAAAAATAAGTTAGATTTTATTTTTGTTAATTTATCAAATAGTGGTGTTGTTGGTTTTGAAATTAGCACTAACTGTTGGTGCCGAAAAAATCTAGCACTACATTTGGTGGCACAATGGTGCTAGTTTTTGAAAATCAACATCAACGGTGGTTGTTGTATATATATAAAGGGAAGAAAAAAAATTTTAATTGATATATAATTTATCATAAGAATGTTAAAATAAGACATGAACATTATAAATAATTTTATTATACTGCTTTCTTCCATTACATATTAATTTTTTAAAAATCTAAATCTTTAGGTCCATTAATGAATTTTGATCAAAATCCATTAATGATTTAAAGAGTTTCAATTTGATTCATTCCGAGTGTTATAAGTTTTTAAAATACCTTAAGAGTCTATATGTGAAAAAAATAATTAGTTCGAAGTCATTAACAACAGTTATTAGAAAATTTCCAAAGCTTAATCATGGTACTGATATAATTAAATTGTGGTGTTGATTTTTAAAAATCAAAACTATATTAATTTTTGTATATATACAATGGAGAGAAAAATATTTAATTTTATTAGGAAAGAGAAGAGAAAAAAAAAGTTAGATTTTTTTTTTTACAATTTACCAAATGACGCTAGTTTCAAAACCATCACCAACTATTGGTGCTAGTTTTGAAATCAACATTATTTATTGTTGTTGGTTTCGAAATCAACACTATTTGTTGGTGTTGAAAAAATTCAATATCATACTTTGTGGTGTTAATTTTTGAAAATAAGTATCACAATGATATTTATTTTCTAAAATCAGTATCAAATATGGTTTGTTTGTATATAAAGGGGAAAAAAATTATTGACACAACTTATTGTAAGGACATTAAATTAAGACATGAACATCATAAATAATTTCATTACATTGTCCTTTTTCATTATATATCAACTTTTTAAAAATTTAAATCCCTAGATCTATTAATAAGTTTCGATCGAAATTCATTGATGAACATAAAGAATTCCGATTAGACCTAAGCTTGTATAATTAGTTATCAACTAAACCGATTAAACTAATACCAAATAAATTGATTTTTTTTAATTAACTGAATCGACCAAAATTTTCAACAAAACCAAATTAATTGAACTAATAAAAAATTATTTAATTCGGTTAAAAATTGAAAAAAATTGATTTTTCGACATCAGTTAACTGATGAACCTATCAGTCGATTGATGAACCTATCAGTCGACTGATGAAACTATCAGTCGAATGATGCGATTGCAATCTGTTGTCCGTTCCGCAATGGATATTCTATCCATCATTCGATCATGCAGAAGTGAGAATGCATAGTAACTCTTTTCTGCATGCTCGAGCAAGCTTGCTTGAGCACCCATTGTCGCTTGGCATCGTCGGAATCCGACAAGTTCGAGGCCGAAATTTAGCCCAATTGCAACCACGACACATCTTGGCGTCATGATCATGATCGGGCCAGATTCTGACGATGCCAGCACCTTCTGGTGCTCGGGCGGTACTTGGGCGGAGATAAATCGTAATTACCATGGGAGGGCAGGACAAGGTGCTTGGGTGGGTGGTCATTGGGATTTCTCCGTGCCTGAGCACCACTCGAGACTGCGAGGAAGGTGCTCGGGCCTCGAGGTGCTCAGGATTAGGACTCGGGACAGAGTGTTCGATCTCAAAGTCGATTGTATATGCAAAATCAATCGACTGATTCATTTCAGTTCGATTTAATCGATTATTTTCTTTCGAAATCGAATCGAATAAATTTAAAAAATCAATGTTTTTTTAGAAAAAAATTGAATTTTTGAATAAACTGAATCGAACTTTTCGATTCAGTTAGTTTGCTCGGTTTAATTGAATTTTTGCACACTGTTAATCAGATCCATTCCAAATGCTATAGATTTTTGAAATGCTTTATAGTCTATATGTGTGAAAAAATATTAGTTCGAAGTCATTAAAAATAGTGATTAGAAATTTTTTAAAGTTTAACTATGAAATTGATATAATTAAATTATGGTATTGATTTTACTATAATAATTGTTGCAAGAATACAATGGAGCAAGAAATATTTAATTTTATTGGGAAAGAAAAGAGAAAAAATCAATTGGGAATTTTTTTTTATATACAAAAGATAGAAGAAAGGACAGGAGTAAAATGAAAAAATGATATGTCTAGACCCGACCAAGGTCCGGGTCGAACCCAGACCCAACCCGAAATCGGACCGTGGTCAATGGTCCGATTAACCGGGTCAACGGATTTGACCCGGCCCCGTGACCGGACCGCCTAATAGGCGGTCCGGTCACAATTTTTTAAAAAACCGAACCGGATTTAAAAAAAAAAATGAACGGAAATGAACGACCACGATTTTGTGGCCGTTGTGCAATGGTCAACCTACCGAGTCAGTCGGAATCGGACCCGGTGAGTCGATCGTTTATTATTTAAAAAAAAAATCAGATGGCAACGATTTCGTGATCGTTGATGATCAAAAGTTTGTTTTTTTTAAATTCTTTTTTCCCTATAAATTCTTCCCCACTCTCTTTCATTTTTTTCACAAATCACAACTTTTCTCTAAATCTATAATTCTCATTGCTTCATTTGCTCTCAAGTCTCAAGTCATATTTTTACAATTGTCTGGAGCCGGATCAAGTCGTAAGGGTGTGGCCGGTGCCAAAGGAAAGGGAAAGAGCATAAGGCCAACACTGCCCGAGTCCGAGTTCAAGCAAGATGGCGATTCACCTCAATTCGATATCGGTGACAATGATCTTGATATTTCCGGTGATGAATATCAAATACGTCATTATTAAAGTCAAGAAAATAGGAGCAATACATCCAGTACGATGACGGGTTCTACGGCTACAAGACCAACTCGAGTCCCTCGTCCGCCATCCGATATCTTCACCAAATATTTCGATAAAGTAACGCTCCTTTCCAATGATATGCAAGCAAAATGTAAATATTATTCGAAATGTTATAAATTTCAACAGGAGGAGGTTACGGAACTCTTACTCAACATGTGGAGAGAAATCATCCGGTGGAAATTGGTATCGATAATTCTTAAACTCAAAATTCGACATTCTCTTCTCAATCGGGTTGGGGTAACGAATCTAAATTTTTTAAATTTGACGAATCTAGATTTAGAGAAGAAACTGTTAAATTTTGTGCGATTGAACAACTTTCTTTTAGTTTTAGTGATAAATTATCTTTTAAAAATTGGCTTTCTACAAGTGTAAATCTTTCTATTAAACATATCACAAGAAATACTCTAAAACACACACTTTTAAAATTAGTCTTAGAATAAAAAAAATTGATTAAAGAATTTTCTAGTTTAAACAGTAAAGTTTCTTTGTGTTCCGATATTTGGAGTGATCATTGACAAAGTTGTTCATATATGGATATTACTTGTCATTGAATTGATAATAATTGGAACATTTAAAAAAGATTGCTAGCATATAGATGTTTTAACGAAACACACACGACATAAAATATTTCACAACTTATCTTTGTTATTTTAGAAGAATATAGTCTAACTTCTAAAATTTTTTCAATTTCTTTTGATAATGCTAATGCAAATACCTCTAGTATTAGTGAGCTTATTGATATATGTAAACCATCAATAGGTGGAAGATTTTTTTATATTAGGTGTGTCACGCCCCGAGAGCATGCTGAACCGAAAAGCAAACGGACGACACCTCCCCTGTACGTGACAATATTTCGGGTTAATACAAAGCCCGTAGGCCACAACAATAACAACATATATATATAACAACATAACAACATAACGAAAACACAGTGGAAACAACACGACAACAATACAATCCCACAGAGTGCATACCGGTATGACTAACACCAGAACATAAAGAAGCCTCGTCAAAACCTGCACCAACATGTGCGTACATCACATAACACACAACACCACGATAAACTCAGAATACATAACCAGAACATACGAAGAATCAAAAACTCGGACTCTCGGAGTTGAGATGAGACGATGCCAGCCAGCGGTGCTCCAAGTCCATCACGAAGTCAACTACATTACCAGGGCGTGAAAAACCCGAGTCCATGGGGTGGTGAGTAAAACTCAGCAGGTAATAGAAAACATATATATATGTAATATCACATGTATTTCGACAACATAATCTAGATGCATAACAGGTATATCAGCATAGTATATAAATACAAGCATATACCGTCTAACCAAATGAATAACATAAAATGCAGACATACCTGAAGTCTGCTACGCTACTCTGATCCAACCTGAACATATATCCAACATATATATAACAGGAAGAGTAATACCAACACATAATCTACTCATGCTACAGGTCAAGGTATCTAATGGTCTGTCCAACACATACCAGTATCCGACACAACTGTATAACGTATGCAAGAAACATGCATGAATATGATGTACAATCAAATGCAACAATCATAGTACAATCAAATGCAACATCACAATAAGCATATATATATAGACTGCATCTATATATGTATACTAATCACAATCATCTATATATATATATACATGCATATATGTATATATATGATAATATGCAAAAATGCCATAAGTCGGCAATGCAGCATGCATGGTCATGTCGGCTCACCCTAAAGCTACCACGACCCCAGTGTGGCCTCGGTGGCTCGAGCATGACAACTGTCCCAACTCAACACCAACCACTACTCTCGAGTGGCCGAGTGGGCAGTATGATCGAGTAGCATATAAGCGTAAAGAGCAAGCTACACGATGGGGGTCCCTGCTGTTGGCCACTCCGACAGTCACTACCCATGAGTGGTCGAGTGCCACACACGCAGGACTACGACACGCAAATCCAACTACCACCGTCTATAGTGGTAGAGTGCGGAACCACAATGCTCTTCCCTCACACCGATTACTCCTCCTATGAGTAACCGTAGAGGCAGGATGACTGGCGACACTCTCAACCACAAGGGAGACCTCGTCGCCAGCGTGCATGCAAATGCATGAATGCAATGTCTCACATACAGATATCCACCATAGACTCTCTATTCTATAGAGAATCATACTAACCAGATCAACGCACTCTATCCTGCAGAGAGTCGTACTCAACTGATCATAATACTCTCTATCCTGTAGAGAGTCATACCAATCTAATCGATGCACTCTCTATCTTGTAGAGAGTCGTACTCAACTGATGGACACACTCTCTATCCTGTAGAGAGTCATACCAATCTAATCGACGCACTCTCTATCCTGTAGAGAGTCGTACTCAACTGATGGACACACTCTCTATCCTGTAGAGAGTCGTACTCATCTGATTATTGTTGGAGATTTGACGCCGCTAGAGGGGGGGGGTGAATAGCGATGTGACCGTACGAAGATGGAATTCGATCGTGATCGTGTCTACAATTTCATTAGCGCAGCGGAATATAGAAATGAAAGCAATAACGAAATACAACAGTCACGAACACAAAGATATAACATGGTTCGGAACCACACGGTTCCTACTTCACGGATCGAGCTCTAACGAGCTCTAGCGATGCCAATGCAATCACTAATCAATAAACTCCTTCTCGACAACAAGTCGGAGGTGGAGAGACCTCGTACAAACGTTTACAACAATAAACGAAAGAAATACAAGCAAATACAAAGAAAATGTAAAGAACACTTTACAAAACTAGGGTTTTGAGCGCTTGCTTGTTGGTTGCTTGGATGAGCTTGAAGGACCCTGAAATGCACCTGCAAATCGCCTTCAAATCGCCTCACCAAAGCTCCCAAAAATCTGATTCTTGAGCCTTCCACGAGCAATTTGCTTTTATCCTCCATCGGTGGATTTCCGCCTAGCGATCGCCATAAATCCCGATCATTGCTAGCACTGAGCGTGAGACAACGGCTCAATCCACGTTGACAAGTTCCAGCGGGACTCTTTCGCGATCGGCAACATCGCGCAGCCGATCGATCGCCGGTACGAGTCGACCGCTCAATGATCGAGCATTCGTGCCGCTCGATCGCGGTAAGCGATCGCGACTTTGCGGATCGTCAGAAGATGAGGTTTTAATCCAAGTATGGTGCCCCCATACTTGCTAGACCACCCTTAGCCTAGACCTAAGCCTTCTAGCCACCTCCATCAGCCTCACGCCTCTCGGATCCCTCCAAGTCATCCATGACTTGTTCATCCATCACGCTAGCCTCCAGGTGCTTCCCTCGGCTATGTCATGCTAACGGTGTCTACACCGCCAAGGCACATTAGACTTACGCCGCCAAGACTCCGCTTGGACTTTACGCCGCCAACCATTGGTCTTATGCTGCCAAGACTCCCGCTTGGACTTTACACTGCCAATATCAAACCCTTGGACTTCTCAAATGCCAAGACTCAAGCTTGGACTTTCCCTTGCCAACCCATGTTGGACTTTCCATGCCAAGACCATGCTTGGACTTTCCTTGCCAACCCATATTGGACTTTACATTGCCAAGACCCATGCTTGGACTTTTACATTGTCAAGACCCATGCTTGGACTTTTCATGTGCCAAGTGTCCCACTTGGACTTTTCATGCCAAGTACTCAAGACTTGGACTTTACCAAATGCTAAGTGTTCCACTTAGACTTTCCCATGACAATTACATTGTCATATGTTTTTGTCGAAACATCAAAACATCACTCGAGTCAAACTCGAGTCATGGTCAATCGTGACCTGGGCCGATTGCACCAACAATCTTCCCCTTTTTGATGTTTGACAAAAACCAAACAAATCACTTGAGTTAGACCACTAACTCAAATCCCTTACCAATTATCCCAAATTGGTAAACACTCTCCAAATGTTCTCCCCCAAACATTCTCCCCCAAACATTCTCCCCCTTTTTGACTAACATCAAAAAGGTTATCTCTCCAAGGAGGTCAATGTCTCATGTCCCAATGAGATCTTACAATCTCCCCATTTTTGACCTAAAAATATCTAGGATGCCTACCATCGTCCTAGTGATAAGTCCCATATCACTCAAGAGAGGCAATCCTATAATCTCTCCCAATTTCCAAATTGGGTATCAAAAACCCATCAATTTTCCCAATTGATGATACTCTCCCAATAACTTCTCCTCTCCAAGGAGAAAAACACATCAATCATCCCAAGATGGATAACTCCCCCTAAAAGCTTGCTCCCCCTTGACCATTGCACCAACAATGTCCTTGGGAAGCCCCTAAGCCAATAGGAACTTTGAACCATCAAAATTAAGGTTCTAAGTTCAACATAGATCAACGCACTCTCTATTCTGCAGAGAGTCGTACTCAACTGATCATAATACTCTCTATCCTGTAGAGAGTCATACCAATCTAATCGACGCACTCTCTATCCTGTAGAGAGTCGTACTCAACTGATGGACACACTCTCTATCCTGTAGAGAGTCGTACTCATCTGATTATAACAAGCTAGGACCACCGGTCCGTAGCGATACCCTAAGTATCATTCCTCTGACCATTTACACAATACATGTTCGGTGGTAACATACAACCTAAGGGTACTAGAACTAACTCTAGGTTAAAGACATTATCTACCTACGGATGACCATTTTGCCCAATATACAATCAGGTTGTCATCCGGACTTTACTATTTACACTTAACTTAAACAAATTCTAAGTTACTTACATCACTATATGTATAACTCCTAATCATGATAAGATAAACATGATATCAGCAATGGAGTTAATAGACAATGGTAAAGGATCAAGCATACGATAATAAGAGCAGGGTCAAGATAATATGAACACCTAACATGCTCATATCTATGACTAAATCTGAATGCAATACATCTACCCGGACCAGGTAGGAAATTACCCACCTGCTATGAAGACTATGCTGATGGTATTCACGTCCATGAATCCATCTTGAATCAAGGTCCTGAAATCAATATCCTGTAATAGAATCAAATCGATTCATTAACCCCTTGATTAGCTCATTAATCCATTTGCAATGGATTATGATCTATCAACACTAATAAGGCATACATATTAATCCCTATACTACATCCCCAAACAGGACAAACTCTTCCATAACTATTAATCATCAAATCAACACTAGTTCATCTGTAAAATAGTATATATCCATAATAAATCCATATTTAAGCTTACCTAACATTGCTTCATGGCTAATTCGGGAGAACAAATCCATTGTCCAAATCATCCAACTTCTTGATTCACCTTTGAAAATACAATATGAACAATTCAACTGAATTAAAGACAACAACCCATCTCTACCTATAATTACAAAATGTATCACAGGTATCATCAATCTAATTTAAACCTTACCTCAATCGTTCATCTCCCACACCCCCATCCGGAAACATTCTCCTCCTAGCGTTGCTTCACTCCCACAACATATCTAAAACCAAATTCCATTGCCAAGTCTTCCAGCTTGCTCACCCAAATGTTTCCTGCATTTCAGATCAACAAAAATTGAACACCAGGCGTTATATCAAACACTGACTCGTGCACACCCAGAAATGAGAAGAGAAGGATGAAGCTGAGATCGCAGTATCAACAATGTTGTTGGCAGGCTACTTCATTGGTGAGGAAGGTCAACAACGGTGACCGGAGGCGACCAATTGCTGCTATTCATGATGAGCATCTCAGAAGAGGCCAACATCGATGATTAGAGTGATCTGGAAGACTAGGGCTCAGGGAGGTTGAACAATGACGACGACAGAAATCCATCAACTCACGGCGACAATGGATCCAACTTGCGACGACATCGACCCGTGCTCGAGCGACGGCGTTGTATCGGCTGGAGGCTCGCGGTGGTTGACAAGCAGAGGAAAAGGCTGCGGCGATGGTGGCGTCGTCGGGCTGCCTCTTGATTAGGTGGTCGACAGCGTGAGGAAGGGGATCGACTGCATCTGGCGGGAATCGGGCTGGATCGGCACCGGCGACAGCGGCTAATCCAACTCCGGTGGCAGCAACAGCGACTATGGCTCGAGGAGGCAGCCATCAGCGGCGGTGGAGCGGCAGCGGCGAGTGGCGTTGCGACGACGCTTGATCCGGAGAAAAGGAAGAGCGACGGTGGTGCTCGCGCGGCTTGCGCAGCGAGCGACAGCGACTGTGGACGGTGAGCTGCTCCAACAGGCGGCGAAGGGCGGTGACGGCGTGTGGAGCGGCGAGCGATTTGGAGGAGGAAGTCGCGCGGGGGAAGGAGGAGGAAAGGTCGGGATCGCGAAGAAGAAAAGAGGAGTCGCGAATACTGAAACCGACGGGAAACGGCGGATTCAATTTAATTAAACCATTTAATACAAGATAGTCTAAACAGGCTTTACAAAAGCCTGTTCGTTTTATCCCTATAAAATATCCATAGAACCTCAATTTAAATCCAGAAATTTTTTTAAAAAATTCCACAAGATAGTTTATCAATTAATGAGGAATAATATTTTATTATTTATTTATTTATTTATTTATTTATTCGGTATTTTACATTCTCCCTAACTTATAAAAATTTAGTCCCCAAATTTCGTACTAACCTGCAAAAATTACTTCAAGCAAGTTTCCGAAAGGACCACATACCTTCCTTAAGTGAACAGATGAGGGTATCGAGCTCGGATAGTATCTTCCAGCTCTCACATAGCCTACTCATCGGTATGATGCTGTCATCCAACTTTTATGAGTCGGATGGTTTTCATCCCACTAGTGTCGCTCCTTGCGACCCAGGCTCCATCTTGGAATCACCTCATAAGTCGCATTAGACTGAGGTAGAATTCGGAACCTCTTTCAGAACATAATCAACATGCGACACGTATTTCCTCAGTATAACAACAGAAAATACATTGTGAGCACCCGCAAGTATCGGAGGTAAAGCCAACCGATAAACTACACCTCCATGATCCACGACACAAGATCTGAATAGATCCTCTAACGTTTGAATGATACACTTAGACTGTTCATCTATCTGTGGATGAAATGTTGCACTAAGCCGAAGCTCTGTGCCCATAGTCTGGTGCAGACTCTGCCAAAATCGCGAGGCAAATCGTGAATCTCTATCCGATATGGTACTTAAAAGTACCCCACGCAATCTGATAATCTTTCGATAATACAACACTGCTGTATGGTCCAATGAGTACGACCCACGAGTAGGAAGGAAATGAGATGATTTGGTCAGTTGATCCACAATCACCCAAATCGCATCACGTCCTTTACGGGTTCTAGGCAATCCCGTAACGCAATCAATAGTGATATGCTCTCACTTCCATTCCGAAATCGGAATTGTCTAAAGCAATCCAGCGAGTTCTTGATGTTCAGCCTTCACCTACTGGCATACTAAACATCAAGCAGCAAAATCTGCTATAACTCTCTTTATACCATTCCACCAGTATAAACATTTCAGCTCTCGGTACATCCGAGTACCATCAGGATGAACAACACATCTCGAATGAGGTGCCTCTCGTAGCAACTCTTTCTTAAACTCCGGAAAACCCACCATCCTTATCAGAGATGGAAATTATTTTCTCAAAAGAGAAATCCATCAACCATCCAAGATACACTTCACCACACACTCTGTAAGTGCATGGGCGACTATAGCGATGAATCTCACTCGTTGCAATTATTGCAACTGTTCACGCTCCAGCAACTCCATTGTAGCTACCTAATAGGTTGTTAAATTCAATGAGCACTTCTGCTCCATACAACTACAAGTCCAGATAATAACTACTAAAGTCACGTCATGTATATGACAACCCATTTCGTAGTTTCTTAACTGTCGTAAGTAAAAGATACGTTTCATTCAATTGCATCGGAATCGCTCCGATCCCTGAAACGACGCATCTGCGTATAACATCCTTTTAATCCACTTCGGAAGGATTAACTAATACTGGCGTAAAAGTTAACCGCCACCGAGGTCCTGTAAACTGGTTTCACCAGCTTCCGACTAAATGATTTCTATCGTCACCTTTGTCAAACAAGTCCGTGGTATAGTAATGACAAGAATTCTATCCACATATACGAAATTAACCAAAACATACAAGGAAAACCACCATCTACGGTGGTCGAGTGTGCAACTCCAACTACCACAATCAACAGTGGCCAAGTTACGCAACTCCAACAACTACAAAAGGATCCTATCGTGTTCAGGATACACGATTCTCAAATCCCGTGACGACTAAATTGTTAATTAGTCTAACAACTTAATCACAACTCATAAAATTCATACTAAGTATGAAATTGTCGTCCTCCATACACCTACATCCTGCTTACTCTAAGTTGATGATATATCAATCATCACAACGACTATGATAATTGTATGACACCATGTCACTACAATATCAACACTCCAGTCGTAAACCAATCCTAGAGTATACACAGGTGTCCTTAACTGATCTAAATAGATCATTTATCCACAACGAAGGATATTCATTTAAAACAACTACTGTATTCATCATCGATAATCGATGCATAATTTCAAAGGTTTATCCCTCTTTTATCAAAGAGTTTCGGATCTTCTTAAGGAGAAATACTGGGATAGATAAATATCCTCTCCAATATCTCCTATAATCACACCTTATATTCTTCCAATTCTCATAGTGTTTAATAACACTTATACCAGTCAAATTATCACTCGGTATGGGATCTTCGATACCGAAACTATTTCTGCAATCATTTCGATCGCCTACTCCACTTGCCTATGCAGCAGCAAGCCTTGGAGTTCATCCGAAATTACATCCGAAGGCTCTCGGATTATACGCACATCTGAGAGACATATCGTACCATACTTTCAACAATTTGACCATCCGTAAGGATATGTCTACAGCAAAAGTATATCTATCAAAGTCTAAGGGTATCCCTTGACTTCTTAATTATTGATCCACATCTCACCAGACGGTAGAGATACCACCGACCCACAAGTCGATGTAAAGGACCCTTCTTATCCAACTGAGCATGTTCTAGACAATGATACTTGTAAATTACAAGTATCTCTCAATATATTAATCCAGAGGGTAAAACTAGAGTAATACCCTGAACGATCAAATATCTGTTGATCCGATCCAAAAGGCTCCACGCAGGTCTCGGCCTTTCTCCGAAGAGAACCAGATCAGATCCAACAGTTCACAACAAAGCGATCACATTTCTGCGATGAATGCCGCGGGGATTTTTCCTAGACCATCTGATCTCATTACTAAATCCTACCAGCTGCAATTGTAGGATACCGAATAGATACGACCCTCGTCGTATACTCTCTCCTCTGCACAAATCCATTCACATATGGAGGTAACTGTTGTTGTCTGCATGTGTCTTCTACGATGTCTTCTGCTGATGCTGCTTCTGTGCTGATCTATGCTGAAGGGGAGTATCAAGGAACTCCAACCACGCCTGAGGTAGTAGGTTGCTACTGATGCGATAACTCAATCTTCTGTGCTGATATCTATTGTCGAGACGGTGCATCATCCTCCTGGTACACCATTGGTAGTCTTCAACTAAGTCTTCAAAGTACACCTCCTCCACTGCACTGGTTGCTCAACAATAGCAACAGTTGAACTGCTCCAACGGATAATTTAGCTTCGCGTGTCTTCGTGATCTACACTGCACGCACACAATCCCTTCGAAGTCTTTGTTCTGATTTTGCTGATATCCTCGAGAATATCCTGATGATCTGCGGTTGGTATTCCATAATCGGATAGTAGCTCAAAGCCTATGACTCCGATCTTGCTCCTTTACCCAACAGTCGGAGACTTCTGACTCTATTAAGTTGACCTGCAATATTTGCTTACCGGTCTCCAACTCTTAAACCCTTGTACGGAGTCATTTCTAAACTCCTGTCTCAATCCAACGTCTTCCGGTAGATCTGGTAGAAGATCCTGACATCCTTATCCAACTATAAGACAATAACTCTGGGTGGCTTAAATCATCCATTCATCTTCTTGAGCTATTAGGTGGTCGTAACCTCCGCAAGTCTCACGACTCTGAACAGTACAATATTACTAACCGAGCACCCCTTTTATTTTTTCTTGAAGCTCAAGAATTCCTTACAAGGTGTCACTAAAAGTGACATGGGGAAATACTCTCTTTCAACATCACTAAACCATGATCAAGTGATGTTTTATTTCCCGAATGTCATTTTCTGCATTTAACACCAAATACCGGTTTGATCCCGATAATTGTATGCAAACAATTCTTCTTTCTCGGTATAACATGAGTTAAGTACTTAAAAGTACTCTCAAAGTTATACGACTCAGTACGAACAACTCAGGGATAAATTCCCTATGAAACTCCATAACCTAGCCTTCTGCTATCTGCATCAACAATAGTCTACAAGTCTGTTCATTACCCATAGGTAATGATCCGACTAGCACAGTTAGTGGAAATCTCTAAGACTGTAGTCTCTGATTTCCATAATAAATGTGATGACTTGACCCATGTTTTTTCGACTCGGTATCAGTCGACTCTCAAAGGTAAATCACCTTTTCGACACGGTTCAAGACTCACAGACTCAACAGGTCATTCCCGTGGTCAACTCATACCACAGTTACGAATAATAACCAACACACTACAGGTTATTCCCTGGTATAAGCATCTAAATGCATAGCCAACATAACCGAAAGTATAAACCCTAAAGGTCACTCCGGTTGGTCGCCTCGGTGGATGACCCCTACTACAAGTCTGCACAGGTGTCATAACTCTATTGTATACACCTATTGTTCAAATTTAGATAAATATCTACTAAACCATAAGTTTTTCAGAAATTCTTACCTCGTGCTGCTTGGAGCTCAGGCCGCTGTCCATCTCATCTCAGAAAACCAAAACCGAATAAATCGACTCCCGAGAATCCAAGACTCGACTCAAAAACAACATTGTATGACATCGCAGAACCTTGGGCTATGATACCACTAAAGTTGTCACGCCCCGAGAGCATGCCGAACCGAAAATCAAACGGACGGCACCTCCCATGTACGTGGAAACATTTCGGGTTAATACAAGGCCCGTAGGCCACAACAATAACAACATATATATATAACAACATAACGGAAACACAGTGAAAATAACACGACAACAATACAATCCCACAGAGTGCATACCGGTATGACTAACACCAGAACATAAAGAAGCCTCGTCAAAACCCGCACCAACATGTGCGTACATCACATAACACACAACACCACGATAAACTCAGAATACATAACCAAAACATACGAAGACTCAAAAACTCGGACTCTCGGAGTTGAGATGAGACGATGCCAGCCAGCGGTGCTCCAAGTCCATCACGAAGTCAACTACCTGTTACCTGGGCGACAGAAAAACCCAGGGTCCGCGGGGGTGGTGAGTAAAACTCAGCAGGTAATAGAAAAAATGTATATATGTAATATCACATGTATTTCGACAACATAATCTAGATGCACAACAGGTATATCAGCATAGTATATAAATACAAGCATATACCGTCTAACCAAATGAATAACATAAAATGCAGACATACCTGAAGTCTGCTACGCTACTCTGATCCAACCTGAACAAATATCCAACATATATATAACAGGAAGAGTAATACCAACACATAATCTACTCATGCTACAGGTCAAGGTATCTAATGGTCTGTCCAACACATACTAGTATCCGACACAACTGTATAACGTATGCAAGAAACATGCATGAATATGATGTACAATCAAATGCAGCAATCATAATACAATCAAATGCAACATCACAATAAGCATATATATATAGACTGCATCTATATATGTATACTAATCACAATCATCCATATATATATATACATGCATATATGTATATATATGGCAATATGCAAAAATGCCATAAGTCGGCAATGCAGCATGCATGGTCATGTCGGCTCACCCTAAAGCTACCACGACCCCAGTGTGGCCTCGGTGGCTCGAGCATGACAACTGTCCCAACTCAACACCAACCACTACTCTCGAGTGGCCGAGTGGGCAGTATGATCGAGTAGCATATAAGCGTAAAGAGCAAGCTACACGATGGGGGTCCCTGCTGTTGGCCACTCCGACAGTCACTACCCATGAGTAGTCGAGTGCCACACACGCAGGACTACGAAATGCAAATCCAACTACCACCGTCTATAGTGGTAGAGTGCGGCACCACAATGCTCTGCCCTCACACCGGTTACTCCTCCTATGAGTAACCGTGGAGGCAGGATGACTGGCGACACTCTCAACCACAAGGGAGACCTCGTCGCCAGCGTGCATGCAAATGCATGAATGCAATGTCTCACATACAGACATCCACCATAGACTCTCTATTCTATAGAGAATCATACTAACCAGATCAACGCACTCTCTATCCTGCAGAGAGTCATACTCAACTGATCATAATACTCTCTATCCTGTAGAGAGTCATACCAATCTAATCGACGCACTCTCTATTCTGTAGAGAGTCGTACTCAGATGATGGACACACTCTATCCTATAGAGAGTCGTACTCATCTGATTATAACAAGCTAGGACCACCGGTCCATAGCGATACCCTAAGTATCATTCCTTTGACCATTTACACAATACATGTTCGGTGGTAACATACAACCTAAGGGTACTAGAACTAACCCTAGGTTAAAGACATTATCTACCTACGGATGACCTTTTTGCCCAATATACAATCAGGTTGTCATCCGGACTTTACTATTTACACTTAACTTAAACAAATTCTAAGTTACTTACATCACTATATGTATAACTTCTAATCATGATAAGATAAATATGATATCAGCAATGAAGTTAATAGCCAACGGTAAAGGATCAAGCATACGATAATAAGAGCAGGGTCAAGATAATATGAACACCTAACATGCTCATATCTATGACTAAATCTGAATGCAATACATCTACCCGGACCAGGTAGGAAATTACCCACCTGCTATAAAGACTATGCTGATGGTCTTCACGTCCATGAATCCATCTTGAATCAAGGTCCTGAAATCAATATCCTGTAATAGAATCAAATCGATTCATTAACCCCTTGATTAGCTCATTAATCCATTTGCAATGGATTATGATCTATCAACACTAATAAGGCACACATATTAATCCCTATACTACATCCCCAAACAGGACAAACTCTTCCATAACTATTAATCATCAAATCAACACTAGTTCATCTGTAAAATAGTATATATCCATAATAAATCCATATTTAAGCTTACCTAACATTGCTTCATGGCTAATTCGGGAGAACAAATCCATTGTCCAAATCATCCAACTTCTTGATTCACCTTTGAAAATACGATATGAACAATTCAACTGAATTAAAGACAACAACCCATCTCTACCTATAATTACAAAATGTATCACAGGTATCATCAATCTAATTTAAACCTTACCTCAATCGTTCATCTCCCACACCCCCATCCGGAAACATTCTCCTCCTAGCGCTGCTTCACTCCCACAACATATCTAAAACCAAATTCCATTGCCAAGTCTTCCAGCTTGCTCACCCAAATGTTTCCTGCATTTCGGATCAACAAAAATTGAACACCAGGCATTATATCAAACACTGACTCGTGCACACCCAGAAATGAGAAGAGAAGGATGAAGCTGAGATCGCAGTATCAACAATGTTGTTGGCAGGCTACTTCACTGGTCGGAGGAAGGTCGACAATGGCCGAGCAGAGGGGCGACCAATTGCTACTCGCGGTGAGCATCTCCGACGACGAAACAACCGAAGAAGAGGCCAACATCGATGATTAGAGTGATCTGGAAGACTAGGGCTCAGGGAGGTTGAACAGCGACGGCGGCAAAAATCCATCAACTCACGGCGACAGTGGATCCAACTTGCGACGGCGTCGACCCATGCTCGAGCGATGGCGTTGTATCGGCTGGAGGCTCGTGGTGGTTGACAAGCAGAGGAAAAGGCTGCGCCGATGGTGGCATGGTTGAGCTGCCTCTTGATTAGGCGGTCGGCAGCGTGAGGAAGGGGATCGACTGCATCGGGTGGGAATCGGGCTGGATCAACACCGGCGACAGCGGCTAATCCAACTCCGGTGGCAGCGACAGCGGCTATGGCTCGAGGAGGCGGCCATCAGCGGCGGTGGAGCGGAAGCGGCGAGTGGCGTTGCGACGATGCTTGATCCGGAGAAAAGGAAGAGCGACGGTGGTGTTCACGCGGCTTGCGCAGCGAGCGGTAGCGACTGTGGATGGCGAGCTGCTCCAACAGGCAGCGAAGGGCGGCGACGACGTGTGGAGCGGCGAGCAATTTGGAGGAGGAAGTCGCGCTGGGGAAGGAGGAGGAAAGGTCGGGATCACGAAGAAGAAAAGAGGAGTCGCGAATACTGAAATCGATGGGAAACGACGGATTTGGTTTAATTAAACCATTTAATACAAGATAGTCTAAACAGACTTTACAAAAGTCTGTTCGTTTTATCCCCATAAAATATCCATAGAATCTCAATTTAAATCCAGAAAAATTTCTAAAAATTTCTGAAAAATTCCACAAGATAGTTTATCAATTAACGAGGAATAATATTTTATATTATATTTATTTATTTATTTTTCCGGTATTTTACAAGGTGTACATGTCACATTTTAAATTTGTATGTTCAAGATAGACTTAAAAATTTAGGATCACATATTCAATCAATTAGAAGTGCAATTCAGTATTTATAGACACAATAAATGGTATGAAGCCTAAATGGTTTGCACGTGACGTCTCAACTCGTTGGAATTCTACTTACAAATTGTTGTTATCTACTTTTGAATACAAAGATTTATTATGTATATTTTTTCATCAACATGTTCAATCACGTGATATTTATTTATTTTTAAATCAATGAAATATATGCACTAGTATTTGTGAAATTTTAAAAGTTTTTAGTGATGCTAGTGACTAATTATCCGGTGTTTATTATCCAACTTCATATTTAGTTTTAACACATTGTTGTAATATTGCATGTATTTTTAATGAACATATTCAATCAAATGATAATTATTTATCTCAATGTATTTATGTAATGAAAGAAAAATAGAAAAAATATTTCTTAAACATTTCTGAAATATTTTTATATACTTTTGTTTTAGATCTAGACTTAAATTAAATGGTTTACAAGATATGTTAGTATTATATTATGAATCTTTAAGCTCTATTACCGAAATTGCTCCTAATATTTCTTTGATTTTGTTTAATATTAAAACTCATTTACATAATATTTATAACATTAAATATGGTGAATAAATTATTGGATATGAAACACATCAATCCACTACAACTAGTATTATTACTTCTAAACTCACTAAAGACAATCATATTAAGAACGACTAACGTCTGACGAGATCCTCAAGTTTGAACTTGAGAATTATTTTACAACTTCTTTTAATTTTAGTGATGCAGATGAAGAAAGCTTCGACATTCTAAAATGGTGGTCACAAAGAACTCAAATATTTTCAATCTTATCTATAATGGAAAAAAAAATTCTAGCTTGTCCAGTTTCAACGGTTGCAGCGGAATAAGCTTTTAGTATTGGAGGAAATACATTGGACGAGAGACGTTTTAGCTTAATGTCGAAAAATTTGAAAGCGCAATGTTTACTCAATGATTGGTCAAAAGCTGCATGTCGAACCCAACATATTAAAAGTGACGAAGAAGATCAAGACGAAACAGAGGGAACATCCGGAACTACGACGGGAGGAAATACAACTGTCGACTGAAATTGATTGAATATAATAAAAATTGAAATATAATTGATTTTTTTTATTGTAATAAGTTTTTTATTTAAGTCTTAGATGTTGAAATTTGAGATGTAATATATTTTTTATTGAGATAATAAAATATTTGATAGAGTTTTTATAAGTTCAAGCGTGCAATTTTTTTATTTTAATTATTTACATTATTCTTTAAATTTTTATTTATTTAACTAAGACGGTGATTAATCGGACCGGACTCGGATCCGGATCCGGACCAGAACTGGTGGTTCCACAACCCGAACTATAACCGACCACGAGCGAGCTGATTAAAGATCGGTATTTTGTCAACTCGGATCCGATGGTTCTGACTTAGATCCGGACCGGACTCAGACCGTGATCAAGTCTAGATATGTCTTTTGGATATTTTCAAACTGTGGAATGCCTTTTAGGCAATCCTAAATTTTAGGCGCGGGCTGACAAAAGTTTGATAGCATGCGGTGGAAAACATAATACACTGGTTTATCAATCGATGTCATATCCTTTTCTTATTTTAAAAGGACTTATCATATTTTGATATTTCTCTTTAAAAATATTTTCTCAAATATATTTTTTATTAAAAAAAAAAAAAAAAATCAACTCCACGATCTGATCGCGAAGCCAATTGGCTAGTCCTAAGGGCTATTTGATCGAATGGTCAAGTGATTGTGCGGCTAGGTAGTTTGGTCAAGATGGCCATTTTTTTTTATGAAAAAAGGAAAAAAAAAAAAGACAAGATGGTCATTTAGTCGTTTGGTTGGAGGTTGTTTGTGCACTTGATTAGGACAATCACATGATTGCTTGATTGTACGTGAATTCAATGGTGAGTTTTTTTTTTTTTTTAATGAGAAAAATATTTTAGGAAAAAAATATGTTTTTTTGAGATATATAAAAGTATAATACACTTTTTAAAAGATATGAAAAAAATTAAATGTGCCGTCTGATAAAACGCCAATATAATGTGTTAAATATCACATAGATCGAATGTTGACTTAGCTATGGTTCAAGTAAATTAGATTGTGTTGTGCATAAATCGAAGATAATTGAGTCACACCGTGCCGTGCTAAACTTTGATGAATTTTGTTTATTATTCAACTTAGGCATTGTCTGATACGAGCTTATTGAGACCTTTTATTTATTATTTATATTGATTTTATCAATAAATTTTGTTAGTATTTAGTAGTATTTTTATTTAATATTATTTAATTTCTTTATTGACATTTTAAGTAAATAATATTAAAGAATTATAATGAGGTTTAAGGTACGCTAAGCGTGTGGTCCTGACCTGCACATGATGAATTTGACACGTGTTGGGGTTGGGGAGATCGGTATCGCAGAGTTACGATGCAGGGTTGACATAATGTCGCCTCGGCTCGCCCATTGGAAACTAAAAACTAAAATATCTGGTCAAAAAAATACTGAAATATTTCACTATTTACAGTGTTATTTTTGCCCCTTGGAGGGCGACGAGTGATTAAGGATGGAAAAATGTTCCTATGTTGTCACATTTTTACTTGAATTGTCAAACGGATCCATTTATGATAGAATAGATCAATTTATAATAGAATGGGTTAATTTATCGTAAATTTAATATTTAATAGGGAGAAACAGATCGACCCATAATCCTGATCGATTGAGAAATCTCCAATCCAATCTAACCCAAGACAGATTATGGATTAGATGGGTCAACCCTTGGATCAGAAAAATATAAAAAAACTCCAAAATTATTAAGATGTTGAAGGCTTGTGATGACAACTGACAAGGTGGATGAGTACTATGATAAGAAAATATACATTTTAAGCGATTAAAATTTTATAATTGAGATCAAATTATCGATTGACAATGTTAAATACTAATGTTTTTGATTCTTCTAGTACTCCAAAATATCTAAATTTTGATAATATGCAAATTCAAGTTTTGACTTCTCTAAATATAGCTCTAATTGAGATTTTTCAGCACTTGTAATGATTGACTCTAATATGTTATCATTTTCTATACTAATTTAAATAGTAGTGACAAGATAATTATAAACTAATTATAATATAAAAAGAATTATTAGAGTCCTTGAATAAAATATTTTTTTATTATTTTATCTAACTTCTCCTACACTTTCCCGAAGTATATATGTGATAGAAGAAAATTATGATTATGAGAAACTTCCTTTGTTAGTATTAGAATATTAGTAAAAAAAAACTTAAATAAATTTTCTTTTACAAGTTTTATTTTCTTTTGGTATTTCTCAACCTGCGAGCTAACCCATGTCTGTCGCGGGCCAACCCTTCTAGATTCACAACCCATACGAGTTAATTCGTTTAGGCCAGCCAAAATGACGGATTGATAAAATTTCAACTCAATCCGCTTAAATTACTTGATGGGCAGGCCAACCCACAAGCCTAATCCAACTCGACGATTCTAATTTTTGCAGTGAACATTGTTTTTTGAAAATTCTACTTATAGAATCATTTCATAAGAGGACCAATTATAAATTTTCATCGACAATCTATCAAATAATGCACTTGAAAGTTGGCAATACCCAAAAGGCGCACAGAGTTTCATATTTCTCAAATGACGCACCAAATTCCTGCATTATCCCTCCCGTAATTAGTTTTTTAATCTTTTATTTTGCATGCATCCGAGCCACAAAAAAAAAAATCCTGACCACTCATACATCATGTCAACCCGAGTACGTCCTAAACACACATCGAGCTATATGCTTCCCTTATCGTGAATTGTTAGAGATGCAAGTATTCCCGCGCATCAACACAGGAAAAACGATTGGAAGAAATTTCAGAAGAAACTCTCGAAGTCAAGTTCTCATGAATATTCGACAATAAAGTTTGCAGAATTCGGTGTAACTCATTTAGCATTTTATTCTTAAAGTATTCCCATGTATGTATGATATATCAATGTTTGTACATTCTAGAGGATTCGGTGGAAGTTATTGTTTATAAGTTTAGTTATTTTTATAAGATGAATGTATTAAATCTAAAATTACAGTACATCCAAATAACTTACACAATACAATCTTTTACTTAATATCCATGAACAACTTTTTGTATTATTTTCATTCTTCTTACATAATAAAGTGTTATTGTTCTTTAGGGTGGTTAAGGTTCTGAAATATAGGGATTTTGTGCGAAAAACAATCGCAAAACACAGCGGAAAAATTGAATTCCTCAAGAGATCCATGTGTATATATAAAACTAATCGTTCTTACAACTACATCTAGTTGAGAGATTACCCTTAAAGTGTAGCCCTTCGCAATTCCAACAGCAACTTTTCTTCGAAGGATATCAGTGTGATCAGGATGGTCGCGCCTCTATGGTATCTACATGAACACTCTCTTTTGGAGGAAAGAGTTGAGCTAGCAACACCACACAAAGTGCCCTTAGCCAAAGAATGATAATTTCTGCCAAGAAGAAGAAGATCAAATGAGGTTTTTTTTTCATCAAGAATAATGCAAAATACCTTTTTATATTCATCTTATGAATACCAAAAGGTTTTGGGACCTTTTGCATTCTACTTTTAATGCATGATTAATCCATATTAATCATGCATGATGAATCCTTTAATGCATGATTAAACCATATTAATCATGCATGATGAATCAATAACCCTTCATCTTCTTCAATTGATTTGATTTGAGTCTAACTCAAATTAATCCAACTTGAGTCTAACTCAAGTTTCGGCCTAATCAATGAGTCTAACTCAATGAACCTAATTCAATAGTCGAATGGTTCATTTAGTCAAACTAAAATGAATCCATCTCCAAAATAATATGTTCTTTGTATGTGACCCAATAGGTTCTCGTAGCATTGACAATGTCTCTAAAATTCCTTTTAGAAACATAAGCAATGAGTGACATATAACAATGCATCATTGCTACCAAAGTGACGAGAATATCGAGATATGACATAATCTGTCCGTGACTATTATCTTATATGACTCAATCCTTCTATCCTTGATATCTAGACAACACCTTCGAACTGACCCTGACAAGAGTCAATTGATGCTAGACTGCAACCGAGTGACCTTAGCAGTCGACTGATGTGGAGCAATCGATTGCTAGCATTGGCAGTCAACTGATGTGGAGCAGTCGACTGCCATAGATGGCAGTCGAGTGATGGATGAGGCCACAGAAGTGAGGTAGGCTCGATCAACACCTCGACTGCTATGCATCAGTCGACTGCTAGAGTAGGCAGTCGACTGATGGTTAACTGTTGGAGTTTTTCCAGCATATATCGAGTTGTTGTGAGAGAATGATTACAGGAGCAGTCGACTGATAGATATGGGCAGTTGATTGATAGACGAAAATCAGCCTGAGTTTCAGCTTTATAAGGAGCTCGAAGGGGAGATTTTTGGCAGCGATTTCTTAGGCGATTTGCTAGTGCAAGTCAGGGTCTTCAAGTGCAGCTCAAGCAATTAAACAAGCAAACATTCAAAAGCCACATTTGTAAAGTTTTCTTTACATTGTTTTGTGTATCTCTTGTACATCTCTTGTATTACCTTTGTAATATGTTGTAAGAGGTTTTCTCCACCTCTGGAGTGTTTTCCGAGAAGGAGAGATTGATTAGTGGTGTTTTGCATCGCTAGAGCTTATTTGAGCTCAACTCGTGGAGTAGGAACCCTAAGGTTTTGAACCACGTTATATCTCATCTTGTCCATATGTGTGCTTGTATTTTTGTGTACTAATGTTTGTAGTCGTATTGTATTTTCTATTTTCGATGCGT
The DNA here is from genome assembly GCA_025175895.1 of Wurfbainia villosa. Classification (NCBI taxonomy): domain Eukaryota; kingdom Viridiplantae; phylum Streptophyta; class Magnoliopsida; order Zingiberales; family Zingiberaceae; genus Wurfbainia; species Wurfbainia villosa. The sequence goes on along the minus strand of CM046004.1, from coordinate 16,270,620 downwards.
ACTAATGAATTGTAGAGACGAACACGAGCGAATTCCATCATCGACGCTATTCACCCCCCTCTAGCGACGTACAATCCCCTACATGTTGGTGAGATTCAGATTTCAAGAATTCATGCTTTCGGAATTCAGGCTTTGTGCCAATTGGCACACACATATAACTGCAGATAGAAGGGCCAAAACTCTATTTGGTCGACACATAAACCTTCTATACGCATTGTTTTTCCAATCCATGTTAAGGATTCTCGATTTAAAATCCTCAAGGTCCATCAATGGTTTTATGACAACACCCATTGATGGGCCTATCCACCTCCTTTTCAACAGAATCCAAGTCTATTAGGTTTTTGATTTCACCATGGGTGCAATCATACCCTAAACTTGCATCCTGAAGGGTTTCTGAATTCAGCCTCCATGCCAATTGACACACACATATAACTTTGGGATAGGAGCCTCAGAACCCTATTTGGTTGGCACCTAAACTTTTATATACAGTCTTCTTCCACTCCATGTCAAGGAATCTAACTTTCAACTAATCTAGGTTCATCAATGGATTTAGGCCGAAACCTATTGATGACCCTATCCACCTCTTTTGCAACAAAATCCAAGTCCATTAGATTTCTGAATTCACCCTAGGTGCAACCGTACCCTAAACTTGCATACTCAACAATTGCATAGCCTTGCACAGGTTGATTTCAAAATTCATCATCTGTGCTAATTGTCACACACACATAATTGCGACACCTAAACCTTTCTATATTCATTCTTCTTCCACTCTATGTTAAGGATTCTAAATTTAAATTCCTCTAGGTCCATCACTATCTTTATCTTTTCTTCTATGTAAGAGTTGTAATTGTAAATTTGCTTTCAAGGATGACCCTCTTTCATCAAGTTCTCTCATTTTTTGAATCAATTGAATCAAATTTGAAGGAGAGAAAGATAACAAATCAACACTCCATAAATTTGTCCCCAAGTGATATTCCATCTTCATCTGGGTATGCTAATGCGGGGAATAGAAGTAACAATTTTTTCATTTTTGATCTAAATCAAGAAGCTAATATAATAGAAGCTGAGCTACCCAATACTAGTATGGTTTTTGGAGAATTCTTTAAAGAAATTTGGAGTCAGGAGGAACTAAATAATATTCACGTGACACAATAAGGTGAATATAATATTGATCCAGAAGAATTCTTAGCTGAGGATATCGAACAAGAACAATTTGAGTTTAACCTAGATCAGTACAGACTTAAAGAAAGAATTTCTACCAACAGATGATCCATATAGTTTGAATTCACGATTAACAAAATTGTCAGATGTCAATGCATCAAATCCAAATGAATTTTTTGTTGGATAAGTTTTTCCCTTCCGATAAGAGTTTAAGGATGCACTAGTAAAACATGTCATATTAAAAAACTTTAGATACAATCCAGTTGACACTAGACTAAATAGAGTTAAATCTATTTGCTTCAATCAACCATGTACATGGAGTCATTGCAAGGGAGATGTGGTGGAGTCATTGCAAGGGAGATGTGGAGGTCACTGTCACAAAATATGTGCAGCAATACCAATGTTGCATGGTTAGGGAAACCCCAGATCATCATGCTTGCACATCCACGATTATTGCTTCTCCAATTGAAGGATGATTAGTTTCTTCTAATGATTACAAACTATGGATGATTCAAAGAGAAATGCAATCTAGGTTTGGTGTTCACATTTCATATAAGAAAGCATATTCAGCTCGACAGAAAGCATTAAAGAAAGTGGTTGGCGATTTTGATCAAACTTATAGTGATCTTCTAATGTATTTGTGTGAGTTAAGAGTAAGGGATCCTGATACTTATGTAGCACTACATAGAAATGATGAAAATCAATTCCAATGCTATTTTTGGATTTTTGGTGCTTGCGGCAGAGTTTGTTGGTGCAATAAATCCCGAGTCAATGTTGACCAAATTCGAATGGGACTAGAGTAGTATTTTGGTATTTGACAATGAGTTTGACCATTGTTTGATAATATTATTTCACCATATGTTGAGCATATGACTAGTGGATGATTGGGATATCCAAAGTCATATGGGGGAGATTATTTGAGGGAGATTGTTGGAGCAATCAACCTTGGAAGTCTAAGTTTGGTTACATGGCGAGGAAAGTTCAAATATGGATATTTAGCAAGGGAAGTCCAAAGGTATAGTTTTGGCAGCATAAGTACAAGCATATAGTCATGGTGGTGTAAAGTTCAAGTGAACTTTGGCAATTGGAAAGTCCAACATGGAGTTGGCAAGGAAAGTCCAAGCATGATTTTGGCATGGAAAGTCCAAGCATGATCTTGGCAATTGAAAAGTCCAAGTCATGGGTACTTGACAAAGTGAAAATATAAGGGTGTAGGTTTGACGACGTAAAGTACAAGCATGAGTCTTGGCGGTGTAAGTCCAAATGAACCTTGGCAAAGGACCCAGTTAGCATGACATAGCCGATAGAAGCACTTGAAGGCTAACACGAAGGATGAAGAGTCGCGGACTCGAGGGATCCGAGAGATGTGAGGTTGATGGAGGTGGCTAGAAGCCTTAGGTTTAGGCTAAGGGTGGTCAATCAAGTATAAGAGGATCATATTTGAGTTAAATATCATGTTTGAGTTTTACTAGTTAACTGGGGTTATGAACCAGTCCGCTGGCCAAGTGTTTCACTCGGGAACCTAGTTGACTCGTATCAGTTAACTGGGATTATGACTAGTCAACTGGTCAGGTAGTTGACTGAGCTTCGACTGCTCAACTAGTGTTCGGGTAGTCAATTGGTCCACGGTAGTCGACTGCAAATGATGGACAATCAACTGGTGGTGGTGGATACGGGGACAAAATGTCCCATAGTCGACTGCTAAGGCATTTGTTGGGTGATTCCAACATGGATTAAGTCCGTTGTGAGACAATGACACTGTGGACAGTCGACTAGTGTCTTTTGACAATCGACTGCTAGGTGGAAAATCAGTTCGATGGAGGACTTAAAAGGAGCTCGATAGGGAGGCTTTCCACAATGTTTTTGGGGCAATTTTGAAGGGGAAGTGTTGTTGAATTCCAAACCTTCAAGAGCAATCCAAAGCAACCAGAGATCAAGCAATCAAAGCTCACTTTTTGTAAAGTGTTTAGTTCTTTATTCTTGTATTTCACTTGTATTTCATATTTGGTTGCATTCTTATTGTTGTAAGATTTTCTATGAAGTTTCTTCACCTCCAGTGTCATATCGAGAAGGAGAAGTTTGTTAGTGGTGGTGTGCATCACTAGAGCTCATTTTAGAGCTTGCCCCGTGGAGTAGTGTAGGATCGGAGAGTTTCGAGAGGGGGGGGGATGAATCTCGAAATATAAAATTTTCTTTTAGATTTTAAAACTTTTTTTTTCAAGAGTATGCAACGGAATTAAATAAAAATAAAGAGACAATTATTTTTTACTTGGTTCACAACCCTAGCCGGGTTGCTACTCCAAGGCCCGTAGCTCTCTGAGAGCTACCTCGATGGGCAATCAACTAAATGACCCTCCAACTCAAGAACTCTCGACTTCAGAGGGGTTCACTTTTTACAAGAGATAAAGAGAAAAGTAACAAGCTACCTTCTCTTGAATTAAAATAAACAAAGCAAAAGTACAATAAAATATTAAATATACTGACACTTGTAGCTTTTGGAATGGAGCTCGGAGTGTTGGAGTTGTAGCGTTGAAATGTGATGAAGCTTTTGTGGATGAAGAACACTTGTAACAGAACTTGGACGTTGTGATGAAGCTCAGAGCTCATCGTTCATTTCTTTTATAGGCCTTTTCCAGTCGACTCCAAATCAACCTATCGATTTGGTACATTGACTTTTCCAGTCGACTCCAGATCACCTGATTCCGCAATGGAAAATTTGCCTTTCCAGTCGATTGGACCTTCCTAGTCGACTGGAGCTCTTGCCATCTTGGTCGCCAGATCTTCGATCGATCACCAACTTATCTTGCCAACTAGGTACCCAGTCGATTGGACCATACTCAGTCGACTGGAAACCTTTCAGTCGATTGGTCCCCTGCAAAACAAGAATAGCAAAACATACAGTATGAAATATAATAGCAATAGTAATATTGCCCGATTTTGACTTCTTAGTCCCATGCATACTATTTGTCAGATCGACGCCTAACTTTGTCCCCACCTGAGGACTCAACCTCACCTCTTCACTCGAGACTTACCTGTTGGCTTCCTAGTCGGACTTACCATGCTTGACATCCGATCTGACCCACTAGGACTTCTGCCAGCTGTCCGGTCTCCCTAACACAGCTGGTCTTCATGTCGATTGCCCGATCTCCTAATCCAATCGGTCTTTATGCCAGATGTTCGATCCACTCGACCCATCTAGACTTCATGCCTAGTGTATGGTTCTCCTGATCTGTTAAAGTTTCTACCTAGTATTCGGTTAACACGACCTACTAGGACTGTCCTATTATCTTGTACACTTAGCACATATATCAAACCACAAGTAAATCCTAACTTTGACTATGGTTCATATATCAAAACTAAGGAGTGGTGCTCTCTGCACCACTAATTAGGAACCCTAGTTTCAAACCACATTAAATTCCTTATTGTGTTTGTGTATTTGTCTTTCGTTTATGTTATTTTGTATATTCCGCTGCGCTAACGAATTGTAGACAAGCACGAATGTGATAAAATAAAGAAATCACGAAATCACTATTCACCCTTCTCTAGCGTGTTACCAATTCTTTTACAATTAGTATCAGAGCAAGGGTGCTCTTCAGAGGACTAGCCGCCAAGAAAGCAAAGCGCTAGAGGAAGATGGAGCCACCCAATGATGGATTGGGCTACGACATTATCGTTCCACCTATCTTCGACGGCGAAGACTTCGCTTACCGGAAAGGTAGGATGACATATTTTTTAATGAATAATTTTTACAATTGGCTTTGCATTGTGCATGGATTTGATCACCTCGAGAACAAGAAAGGAAAAGTTCTCAAGAATAAGAAGTGGATTGAAGAGCAAAATCGGAAATACAAAGTTAAAAAAAGATAATGTTAATGTTAGCTAAATCAATTCGTAAGATTTTATTATATAGCCAAGGAGAATTCTACGATGCTAAGGAGCTAAGGGATAAGTTAGTTGAGCTCCACGAAAAACCTTCACTAACACAAGATAAGGAGGAAGACGAAGAAAGCTCATCATCGGCTCAAGGATATAAGGAATCGAAAGTTGAGAGATGCTCAACATCCAAGGAAGAGGAGGTCTTGGAAGTCTCTACCTTTAGAATTGAGGGGGAGGAGAGACACTCAACACCAGAGCAAGAAGAACGCTCTGCCTCCGGAGCCCATGAAGAACAAGCTCAAAGTTCTTCTCTTGGTAACTCAAGCATATGTATTAAAAATAAAAATCATATAATGTACTTTGAGTGTAGGAAACAAGGTCACTACAAAATCAAGTGTCCAAAAAGAGTCAAGAAGACTCAACCGACACCCAAGGCCAAGGAAAAGATCAAGAAGACTGGAGCCCCAATTCGAAAGAGCAAGGAGCATATAGTATGCTTCCGGTGCAACAAAAGGGGTCATTATAAGAGTCAATGTCTGAAGGGGAGAAACCCAAAGAAGGACAAGTTAGAGAGCTTGAGTGTAGGGGGAGCTCCAAAGGCAAAACACAAGGTAATTTTCAATAATAAAATTTCAATTATTAATGACAAGAAGCATGCTATAAATAATAATAAATATTATTGCTTAGGTGCTAAACATGTTAGTTTGCCTAAGGACAATTCTAAGTTAATCTCACCTAAGAATGATAAGAAACTAGACATTAATCCAAAAAAGACTAGACATATTCTAGGAAGAGAAATTCTCAAAAGGTCAATGAAAAATGAAAAATTAAAAAATTGGAAATGAAAAATCAAGCTTTGAGGTCAAAACTTGAGAAAATAAAAAAGACTCTTAGGAAGATGAAAAATATGATTTTAGGGTCTAATGGGCAAACCTTAGGTGTTAGGAGGCAAGAACTAACCAAGGATAGAAAAGGTTTGGGTCACAAACCTAAGTTCAAGGTAGTCATGCCAACTTACCATAACGTTCCATTTGACTATGAAACCCTTTCTAGGTCTAAGAAAACCAAGGTCACAAAGGAGGTCATCCCTAGAATTGGCCATGGTATATATCTAGTGGCTAAGTTTTCAAAGAAACCTAGAAAAGTTACTAACAAGGAAACAAAGAGAGTTACCCCTAAGGCTAACCTAGATAAGACCCAAATGACTAAGACTTCAAAGCCTAAGAGGGTCATTAGGAAGGTACTAAGAGAGGTTATCCCTAGTGAGTACCTTGTTAACCCAATGAGCTCAAATAAATTTTGAGTTACTAGAAACGTGATTTTATCACGCTAAATGAGTTTAGGGTGTGCCAACCTTGAATGAATAGGTAGTTAACCTAACCATAATAAGGTGACACTTTAGGACATTTTCGGAGTATTGTAATACTTTGAAAATGAGTTTAGATTTTAATCCTAAAAGATTTTAGGATGTGCCAATAAAATTTATGAAGCATGAAAAATCAATCAAAATGGGCACAATTAGGTTTAGAGTCAATGGTGTATCATTTTGAGTTTTTGTCACACTTGAGGGAAATTGAGCTTTATTGCAAATTGGTAAATTTTTTAACAAATGACAATTAGACTTGAAATCTAGGTATTCTTATGCTTTTATATTTTATTTGTCATGTTTTATTTTCCATATGCCATGTCATAACATCATGATGAGGGTAAGAGGCTTGAATGAGAAGATAGTGGAATGTGATCCTAAGGAGAGGAAGAGAGTTGGAAATAACTCCTAAGGTGTCTTTTCAACTTCACATTCCACTATCTTTTCATTCAAGTCTCTTGCCCGCATCATGATGAGCTTGTGGGTTATAAACCCATTATCTTTCTTCCATCTTGGGCTATTAGATTTTAGAACTTTTTTAGAACCCAATAATGAGATCCATTAACGATTAGATAGTTAATTTAGCTCTATTTATAAATGATCTAGCATGTTAGTTCTAGATAGTTTAGAATATATAAATAAAATGATTAGATTGATATTATATGTTCAATCACATGATAGTTTATCTTTGTCATGCATTTAAGATCTTGCTTAAAGAGTTGGATAGTATTGCATGCTTAGATTAAAAGATCATGCCTATGTTTATTTTGAAAATCCATATGAACACTCCTTTGAGTTAATTGTTAAATCATAAATAAAAATTTAATTTCCGCTGCACATAGGAGTATATAAACACAACACGCAAATGCTAGATTTGTGTGCATCAACCATGATATCCGAATTATGTATGACATAACAAGTGGGTGCCTAGGTGCACAAATAGGGTTCTTAGCCTCCTATGTCACAGTTATGAGAGCGTGCCAATTGACACGTTGGTTAAATTTTGAAATCTGGCTGTGAAAGACTATGCAACCCTTGAGAATGCAGGTTTAGGGTGCGGTTGCACCAAGGGCGAATTCAAAAACCTAATGCACTTGGATTCAATTGAAAAGATTGTGAATAGCTCCATCAATGGGTCTTGCCCGAAGCCCATTGCTGGACCTAGAGGAGAAGAAATTGATATTCCTTTATATGGAGTGGAATAAGAATGTATACAGAAGGCTTAGGTGGCAACCAAATAGGGTTCTTAACCTCCTAGGTCATAGTTATGAGTGCGTGTCAATTGACACGCAGGTTGAATTCTCAAATCAGGTTGTGTTAGGCTATGCAACCCATGAGAATGTGAATTTAGGGTATGGTTGCACCAAGGCCAAATTCAAAAACCTAATGCACTTGGATTCGGTGGAAAAGGCAGTGGATAGGTCCATTAATGAGTTTTGCCCGAAACCCATTGATGGACCTAGAGGAGTTGAAATTTAGCTTCCTTGACATGGAGTGTACAGAAGTCATAGGTGATGACCAAACAGGGTTGCTTGCCTCCTAGGCCGTAGTTATGAGTGTGTGCCAACTAACACGTAGGCTAAATTATGAAATTAGACTGTGTAAGGCTATGCAACCCTTGAGGATGCGAGTTTAAGGTGCGATTGCACCAAGTGTGAGTTCACAAACCTAATGGACTTCGATTCGGTTGAAAAAGGAGGTGGATATGCCCATCTCAATGGGGTTTGGCCAACTGTTATCTTGCCTCAACCCTTCATGTTGTTGATATTTCAAGTATAACACCAATGTGGTGCTGAACTTTGAAGATCATTGCCACCTTTTACTTATAAATTTCGTTCATGGTGCTGATATTTCAGGTACAATACCACTATGGGCCTGAACTTTAAAGATCAACACCACATTTTAGTTGAGCTCAAACCTGCATGGTGTTGGTACTGTAAGTGCAACACCATAGTGGTCCTGAATTTTGAAGATCAACACCACCTTTTAGTTGAGCTCAAACCTGTATGATGCTGGTACTGCAAGTACATCACCAAGGTGGTCCTGAACTTTAAAGATCAACACCACCTTTTAGCTGAGCTCAAAGATGCATGGTGCTAGTACTGCAAGTATAATACCAAGGTGGTTATGGAATTTAAACATCAACACCATCATTTTATTGGTGCAAGAATGCCCCAATCATTAATGTATTTTGATATTTGAATAATCATTTGAACTTAGGAAATAATTATGATATAACCATGAATGTTTAAGTGACAGAATAATCCAAGTATGAAGACTTGATAAAGAGAAAGTCCAAGTATGAATCTTGGCAAGGAAAGTTCAGGGGAAAGTCTTGGCAGCATAAGTCAAAACATATAGTTTTTGCAACCAAAGTCCAAGCAAACCTTGGCAAAGGAAGTCCAAAGGTAAGGTCTTGGTAGCGTAAGTCTAAGCATGTAGTCATGGTGGCGTAAAGTCCAAGTGGACTTTGGCAAAGGAGAAACCCAAAGCATGACGAAACCGAGGAAAACTTTTTAAGGCAAGCACAAGGAAGAAAGAGTCGTAGACTCAAAGGGATCCTGGAGGCACAAGGCTGATGGAGAAGCTAAAAGGTTAAGTCTAGGCTTAGGGTATGTTTTTAAGTATGAATTAGTTATACTTGAAGTGTATCAGTCAATTGGTGGCTTATACCAGTCGACTAGTCAGAAGGCTTGAATAGTCGACTGGGGTTATGACCCAGTCGACTGGTTAAGGAGTCAACTGAGTCGACTGTCGTCTGTGGTTCTATCAGTCGACTGTCATGTATAGCCAGTCGACTAATTTAAATGGACACGAGCACAGAAACATTTTTAGTCGACTGATCGCTTGGAGCAATCGACTGATGACTTGAGCAGTCGACTGATCAAGTGGACGTTGAGTCGTGATGATCGCAATCAGGTTTTGTTAGAAGCCATTAGATTCGGTCAACAGTAACAACAGTCAACTGCTAGTATACAGCAGTCAACTAATGTCAAGTTCAATGGGAAAAAACAACCCTGCTCTATAAAAGGAAGCTATAGGAGCTTTGTAGTATACAAAAAAAAATCTATTAATTAAACCTTTAATTAATTGAGGTTAATGAGTAGATTAATTGGGCTTAATTAGTGGGTTAATTAAGATGATTAGCTAGTTGGGCTGAAATTGGGCTTGATTTGAAATTGGGCTTGATTTGAAATTGGGCTTGGGCTGAAATTGGGCTGGAAATGGGGCTTGGGCTGAACCGGCTGAGCTGAACCAAATCAGATTGGGTTTGGGTTGAGCTGGGTTAACCGGATCACTTGAACGACATTTAAAAAGCCTGCCGAACAGCCGATCGGCATTTCATCGCGATCCCTGTTTCCATTTCCCCTTCGCCTCGTTTCGTCGCTCCGCGAAATCGCGTCGCCGGATTCCAGATCGTCGGTGTCCGATGAGAGCCGCTCGACAGCGCCGCCTAGTAGTTGATCCTCGGTCGGAGATCAGCAAGTGGTTTGCCTTAGGGGAGTGCCGACATTTCATTCGCTCGGCGAGACGGTGGTGCTGTCGCCGCGACAGTGAGCTGCCTGGAAGGTAAGGATCGATCACTTTCCTTCCCTTTCGAGTAGAGATCTGGTTTTCGGGTTGTTTTAGCTGAGATCTATGGGTTGGCAGTGATCGGGAGTTTGGATTGATTCGGCGAGCAGCTGGAATTGGGGGAAGTTTTGCCACCGGTGGAGTTTAGAGCCGGTAAGTTTGGATCTAACCCAATATTGTCATCTGTGGTATCCATTGATTGATGTTCTGTTATACTGTGATTGTGGAATTGGTTGTTCTTGTGAATTAGAGTTGCCGATGAGTATTTGGGTTTGTTGATTCGGGTATTGGTGCTCGGGTAATACTAGTTGATGTTTGATTTGTTTGGATTGTTAGGGATTCTTAGCTGTAATCGGTTGTGGTATGTTTCCGAATGTATATGTTTCTGTCCAGGTGTTTTGGTGGATCTGTTCTTGCTGTGAGGGCTGCTGCCGATTAATTTCCAATGGCAGCTCAGATCATTGAAGGAATCGGACAGAGGTTAAGGATGTAGTTGTGGATTGATTGCACTTATACATAGCTGTGAGTTGCGGTAGAAGAGGAACTGCAGTTGGTCACTGCTATGGTAATGTGATGGTAAGCTGCCGAAGGAGGGTTGGAGGTTAGTTCATTGGGATATAATCTCTGTTTCCTTTGATTATTGTGTGTAGGAAATCGGTAGATTGTGGTGTTTGTAGATGATTAAAGAATTTTGGATGGTTATAGTTTTTCTACTGTGATTTAGGGATAAACAGTGGACCGGAGTTGTAATTGGGTTTCTTTGACTATGCTTGAGGCAAGAACCAGTGTGGGGTAGTTTCGATAGTTTTCTTTTACTTTCCATGGTGTATCAAATTTGGGATAAGTAGGGTTCTTACTCGAAGATGAGAAAAGAATACGAATATAAAATGAATTGGTATTTTGTTCGTATAAGTATCGGCGATTTGTACTTAACCCTAATTTGGTATTATTGTGCAGGTTTGGGATACGAAGCAGGTCCGCAGCCGTGAGGATTATTCGAGCTTCGTATCAGGTGGGTAATATCTACCTGGTCCGGTAGTTTGATCAATTCTAGTGCATGACCTTGGATACATGTTTATACCTGTTTACCTTAAATCCACTCTTATTTAATCATATGCTTGTACTGCCTTTGACCTTGAGATATATACTCTGTTACGTCATTGATTATCTAGCATGGATAGGAACTGTAAAACCCTATTATGTGTTAGCTGATAGAGGTTCAGTAAATACATGTGGTTAGAGTTATCTTTATGACCTCAGATTGGGTTATTGGGTTGCATCACTAGGTTAGGTGATGAGTCCAAATTATGAGGTAGGTCGTTGTACCGTACACCTATTAGTGAGTTATCTTGACGAACCTATTTATTGTACATAGGTAAATAGGTTGTGATTTCAGATTAGTAGTCCATACATGGTTGCCTTTTGATTGACTTGGTCTTCCCGCGAGTTAGGGAGTGTTGTGAGGATTTGTGTGTGAACTATGCATCATTTCATTGCATGCATGTTGACGGCTGGGTCTCCCTTATGGATGAGATGGGTCGTCAGTCATCCTGCCTCCCAGGCCACTCGGGGTAGTGGTAGCAGGGTTGAGGGCAGAGCATTGACGACGCTACGCCACTATATGGATGGTGGTAGCCGGAGATGCGACCGCCACCGAAAGCAGAGTGGTGTTAGCACTCACCCACTATAGACAGTGGTTGTGTGACGGCGCTTGTCCCGCAGCGCGCGCTTGTCTACTCATGGGTAGGACTGAGCGACTCGCAGCAGCAGGACCCCTAGTAGAAGATAGCTCTTTACTCTTATACGCTACTCATTCATACTACCAACTCGGCCACCGAGAGTAGTGGTAGCTGAGTCGGGCTAGTTGTCATGTCGTGCCACCCGCCACTGGGTCGTGGTTGGACGGGTCCGCAGACAGTGACCATGCATATGCATTGCTGATATATATGTATGCATGTATTTGATATATGTTTTACATATGCCTGTGAGATGTTGCATTTGTTTGCTGCATATGATTGTACATCATGCTACATGCCTTTTTCATATTTTATATACCGTTGTGCATGTGTTGAGCATGAGTGTGTACTATTTGGATTATGTCATGATATACCTGTTCAGGATGTTATAGATCATATGGAGGGCAGACCGTCAGGTATGTACATTACTTTATGTCAGTTGATCAGTTCAGTTTATGCTATGAGTATGACATATCTGTGATTACTGGTTACTATGTTTAGTACTGTATGTCTGTTGGACTCATGCTGCATACCTGTAGATCTTCACATGTATACCTGTAGATCTCTTTACCTTGTATGTTGTTCATGCGCTGTCTATATATTACCCCTGAGTTTTATACTCACCACCCTGAACCTTGGGTTTCCTGTCGCCCAGGTAGTAGATAGAAGATTTCGGCATGGACTTGGAGCATTGCCACTTGATCCCATCCCGCCGATTTCCGAGGGTTTTGTTTTCCCATCGCATGTATCTTCATATGGACTCTTATTATTATTGGAGGTCATGCTGTATGTTTCTCTTGTGATATTCAGTATGGATTTTGTTCTAGTATGAACGGATATACCGATGTACTTATGTTGTTGAGTTTGTATTTCCATTGTGTTTAGCTTCCGCTATTGATGTTATACGTTTTCGATATGTGTTATACTGGCTGTGACTATTTGTACCGAATTAGAATTGTCATAAGGGGGTGCCGTCCGTTGGCCGGACAAGGTCTACCTCGGGGCGTGACAATTTTATTGGTACCAGAGCTCTAGGTTGCGATGCCATGCAATAATGTTTTTGTCGGATTTTGGGACCTCGGAAATCGTTTTGATTTGATTTGATTTCGATTTTGGTAAGATGGGATTGACAGAGGCATGAGCTCCAAGTTGTCCGAAGTAAGAAATCTTGACACACTATATTTCGTTAAATATTTCTCAACAGTGTGAATGACGATATTATGGCACTGCTCGACTGTAAGAGAGGTCGACCATCTAAATGCACCTACTCTCGGAGGACCGTTGATCAGAGGAGCCACGGCCTCCTACCAGAGGTTCGAACCTCAAGAGCCTGATGTACTTCGACTATGCCGACTCTACTGGATTCCTAATAGAGTCAAGGCACGATACCTGCATGTTAAGACGGCCACCAAGGACCGATTTACGCTATTCCGAGGCGAAGTCCGATCCTCGGATTGCACGGACTGGTTAGACAATTTGGAGGATACGCTTTGAGTTCATGAGTTGCACCGATGAGGAAAAGGTGGGTCTAGGCATATCACCTTCGAGCAAAGTGCTACGTGGTGGAAAATGCGTAAGACCTTGATGGAGAGCAGAACATCACCCGGCGCTTTCCGAGATTTTCTTCGAGGCGATTTTCCTTCGCGTTTCTACAAAGACGCCGGGAGTTCTTAAGCCTTAAGCAGGGGGATCGATCAGTTATGGAATACAATGCAGAGTTTACTCGATTAGCGGAATTCTGTCCGCATCTGATAGCACAGGATGAGGACCGGATGTTCCAATTCACACAGGGTTTGGCAGCCTATATTCGAGTAAGAATGTCCGATCCTCCATTAACTCGCATCGAGAGGCAATCGATAGGGCTCTCTATTAAAGATGACTTCTCAAAGCCAAATCGCAAAGGAGAAGGAGGTGGATGAAAGTAAAAGGAAGCTGGATACGACCGAGACTCGTAAGAAGCAAGATCAGAGTGGGGGGCTTCGGGTACTAGAGAGGGATCATCTAGGGCATGTAAAGGGAAGCGACAAGCTCGATACTCGAGGTTCTCAAGAACCGTAAGAGCGGACACAAGGCTAGATGTCGCAGATGTGGGTCTGGAAACCATAGTTTTCCCGAGTGTCCCCAGGATCGAGATGTTTGTTATTACTGCAAGCATCCAAGGCATACTAGTCGAGAGTGTACTCAAGGCACACCGAGGGTTCTGTAACTCCAAAGAAGGGAAAGAAGATCCACGCATCATCGACAGAGGTCAGCACCTAGGATGCAGATACATGGTCAGAGGCAGCCACTCCCTCCTACAGCCAAGATATATCATATACATGGGAGTGACTCTTCCGGGATGCCAACGGCAATTCATTATACTCCAGCTCCAGAGAGTTATTATTCCGGGCCACCTACTCAGCGATATCTACCTACGCTCGTGGATATATTATGCTCAAGAAGCAGAGTCACCTCCAAAAAGATCATCATGCACCTAGATCCATCCGGAGTGGAGGCATTCTACTATTATATCTGGAGTGTAGCCGCCGCATGTGGAGACTGGACGAGTTTATGCCATTACCCGAGAGGACGCTCAGCGGGCCGAGGGATCGGTCATTCGGGGTATGATTTTGGTTTATTCTATACCTGCTGATACATTGATTGATACTGGTAGCTCGCATTCCTTTATTTCTAGTATATTTCTGAGAAAAATTGGAAGAATCCCTATGATTCGTTCTTGTGGGTTAGCGGTATCATTACCATCGGGCGAGGTTTTGACTAGTCATCAAGTAATCAAAGGTTGTCCATTGGATTTCGAGGGACATATTCTTATGGTGGACCTTCAGGTGCTAGAGATGGTGGAATTCAATATTATACTCAGAATGGATTGGTTGGCTACATATTGTGCTACAGTGGATTGTAGAGCGAGAGTAGTGACCTTCCGACCACCAGATCAGCCTGCATGGGAATTCGTGGGTACCCGGGATGATGGAGTGTCCGTTATATCTGCACTTCAGGCTCGAAGATTATTGTCGCATGGTTGTCAGGGTTACTTATTCTCTTTGGTCAAAGAGGAGAGTGAGGAGATACCACCTCTTTCCAGCGTGCGGGTTGTTCGTGAGTATCCGGATGTATTTCCAGATGAACTTCCGGACTTGCCACCTTCGCGGCAAGTGGAATTCGCGATAGAGGTGATTCCAGGAACCGCACCAGTGTCAAAGGCTCCATACCGGATGGCACCGAAAGAGTTAAGTGAGCTAAAGATACAACTGCAAGAGTTATTGGATAGGGGTTTTGTTCGTCCTAGTGTTTCACCCTGGGGAGCTCCGGTGCTGTTCGTTAAAAAGAAAGATGGATCTTTGCGGTTATGTATAGACTACCGACAACTAAATGCAGTGACCGTTAAGAACAAATATCCACTGCCGAGGATAGAGGATTTGTTTGATCAGCTCAAGGATACTTGCGTGTATTCCAAGATTGATCTGCGATCGGGTTATCATCAGCTGAGGGTAAGAGACGAGGATGTTTAGAAGACAGCGTTCCGCACGCGTTATGGACATTACGAGTTTCTAGTGATGCCATTTGGTCTTACTAATGCTCCAACTGCATTTATGGATTTGATGAACCAGGTATTCTTGAGGTACTTGGATCAGTTTGTCATCGTATTCATAGATGATATCTTGATATATTCTCGTTCTGAGGAGGAGCATGAGCACCATCTTCGGATTGTATTGGAGACATTGCGACGAGAGCATTTATATGTCAAATTCAGTAAGTGCGCTTTCTGGCTATCTTCTGTGGGATTTCTTGGACATGTGGTATCTAGCAGAGGTATTTCAGTTGATCCCCAGAAAATCGAAGCGATTACCAGTTGGGAGCAACAAAAGTCAGTTCAGGAAGTCCGTAGTTTTCTTGGATTGGCCGGGTATTACCGTAGATTTGTGGAGGGATTTTCCCGTATAGCCACACCACTCACTCACTTGACCCGGAAAGGGGTCAAGTTTGCTTGGTCAGAAGCCTGTGAGTCCGCCAGAGCTTAAGCCGACTAGTTTCTCGACTGTATTAGTGATTCCCTTCTTCTTGCGATGGGATGGTCACTGTATCACGATGCTTCTTTCGAGATTGGGAAGCGATTGATCTGATTCGGCCAGTGTTGTATCTTATGCCTCCCGTCAGCTTAAGAACCATGAGAGGAATTATCCGGTGCACGATCTGGAGCTAGCAGCCATTATTTTTGCGCTAAAGATATGGAGACATTATCTGTATGGGATTACTTTTGAGATCTATACGGACCATAAGAGTTTGAAATATCTTTTCACTCAGAAGGAATTGAATCATAGACAGAGACGATGGATGGAATATCTAAAGGATTATGATTGCACCATTCAGTATCGTCCGGGTAAAGCTAACGTTGTAGCAGATGCACTGAGCAGAAAGTCCCGTGGGATTCTGGCTAGTCATTTGACCGCAGTGACTGATCTTGTTCGACAGTTCTCTGAGTTGGGGTTGTCGGAACAGGGTCAAACATCCCGAGGGATATTGGTATCCATGGTTGCCCAGTCTACTATTATTGAGAGGATAAAGGAGGCACAAGCTAGCGATCAGCATCTGCAGTTCTTATGCAGCACTCTGGACTCAGGACGACAGACAGATTTCTCGTGTGACGAGACTGGAGTCCTCCGATTCCGAGGGAGATTATGTGTTCCGGACACACATCCGATTAAGGAGGAGTTATTACGAGAGGCTCATCATTCGAGATTTGCTATACATCCTGGCGGTACCCGGATGTATCAGGATTTGAGACGTTCATACTGGTGGGACGGTATGAAGAGAGATATTGTTGATTTCGTCGCTCGATGTTTGGTCTGCCAGCAGGTAAAGGCTGAACATCAGAAACCCACCGGATTACTGCAGAGAATCCCAATTACGGAATGGAAGTGGGAACATATTACGATGGATTTTGTTACGGGATTGCCCAGAACCCGTAAAGGACATGATGCGATTTGGGTGATTGTGGATAGGTTAATCAAATCCGCTCATTTCCTTCCGATTCGTGAGACACATCCATTGGATCGACTAGCTGAGCTATACTGTAGAGAGATTGTTAGACTGCACGGAGTACCCTTGAGTATCATATCTGACAGAGATCCGCGTTTTACTTCACGATTCTGGCAGAGTCTTCAGCATGCTATGGGCACCGAGCTTCGTCTTAGTACTGCATTTCACCCGCAGACGGATGGATAGTCGGAGCGTACTATTCAGACTCTGGAGGACTTATTGAGATCTTGCGTCATGGATTTCGGAGGCAGCTGGGAGGATCACATTCATTTGGTGGAGTTCGCGTATAATAATAGCTATCACTCTTCCATTTAGATGGCTCCCTTTGAGGCTTTGTACGGTCGACCCTGCAGATCTCCAGTATTGTGGGAGGATGTCGGGGAGCGACAGTTATTGGGCCCTCAGAGTATTCAGCATGATGCAGAGTTAGTTCGTGTTATCAGACGACGATTGTCAGAGGAGATACGTACCGCATCCGGATTGTCTGAGGAAATACGAACTAACTCTGTCAGAGGAGATACGTACCGCATCCGTATTTCCTCCGTCAGACGATTGTCTGATAACACGAACTAACTCTGCATCGTGACGATTGTCTGATAACGTTCATTTGCATCATGCATATGCATTGCATGATATATGTATGCATGTATTTGATACATATATATCAGCAACTCTGTGAGATGTCTGATAACACGGTACAACTGACCATGCATATGCATTGCTGATATATATGTATGCATGTATTTGATATATGTTTTACATATGCCTGTGAGATGCTGCATTTGTTTGCTGCATATGATTGTACATCATGCTACATGCCTTTTTCATATTTTATATACCGTTGTGCATGTGTTGAGCATGAGTGTGTACTATTTGGATTATGTCATGATATACCTGTTCAGGATGTTATAGATCATATGGAGGGCAGACCGTCAGGTATGTACATTACTTTATGTCAGTTGATCAGTTCAGTTTATGCTATGAGTATGACATATCTGTGATTACTGGTTACTATGTTTAGTACTGTATGTCTGTTGGACTCATGCTGCATACCTGTAGATCTTCACATGTATACCTGTAGATCTCTTTACCTTGTATGTTGTTCATGCACTGTCTATATATTACCCCTGAGTTTTATACTCACCACCCTGAACCCTGGGTTTCCTGTCATCCAGGTAGTAGATAGAAGACTTCGGCATGGACTTGGAGCATTGCCACTTGATCCCATCCCGCCGATTTCCGAGGGTTTTGTTTTCCCATCGCATGTATCTTCATATGGACTCTTATTATTATTGGAGGTCGTGCTGTATGTTTCTCTTGTGATATTCAGTATGGATTTTGTTCTAGTATGAACGGATATACCGATGTACTTATGTTGTTGAGTTTGTATTTCCATTGTGTTTAGCTTCCGCAATTGATGTTATACGTTTTCGATATGTGTTATACTGGCTGCGACTATTTGTACCAAATTAGAATTGTCATAAGGGGGTGCCGTCCGTTGGCCGGACAGGGTCTACCTCGGGGCGTGACAAGCTTAGATATGGCTAATGCTTTTATTCTAAACGTTCATCCTAAGCTCTTCATGTCTTCCTCTAAGCTTTCAAGTGCTCTTAACCTCTTCCTCTCAAACTTAACTCTATCATCTTGTAAAGAAGAAGAGTGTGATTGTAAAGAAGACTTCTCCACCTTGGTGTTCTCATCAAAAGGAGGTTCTAGTGAAAGCTTATGAGAAGTGAACCACCGTACGGATTATCGTGGAGTAGGAGCGTCATCTCCGAGCCACGTTACATCGAAATGTTAGCATTGCATTCTTTGATTTTCATTATAATTGTTGTTTTGCTTGCATTGCTTCCACCAACAAATTTGTAGAAATCAAAGAAGTACTAGTCACCCTCCTCTAGCTAATCCTCAAGGATCTTACACATTTACCTCACCTTAAACCTTCATGGTCCTGACATTTCAAGACCAACACCAAGGTGGTCATGGACTTTGAAGATCAACATCAACTATTATCTTGCCTTAACCCTTCATGTTGCTGGTAATTCAAGTACATCACCAATGTGGTGATGTATTTTGAAGATCAACACCACCGTTTACTTAGAAATTTCCTTCATGGTGTTGGTGTTTTAGTTATAACACCACGTTGGTCTTGAACTTTGAAGATCAACACCAGATTTTAGCTGAGCTCAAACCTGCATGGTGTTGGTACTGCAAGTACATCACCAAGGTGGTCCTAAACTTTGAAGATCAATACCATTTTTTAGTCGAGCTAAAAAATGCATGGTGTCGATACTACATGTCACGCCCCGAGAGCATGCCGAGCCGAAAATCAAACGGACGACATCTCCCCTGTACGTGGCAATATTTCGGGTTAATACAAGGCCCGTAGGCCCACAATAACAACAATATATATAACAATATCACCAAACCACAACAACATAACAAACTACTACAAAAAAATACACAGCGAAAATGATACCACAACAATACAATCCCACACATGCATACTGGTAAGACTAACACCAGAACATAAAGAAAACCTCGACAAAACCCGCACCAACATGTGTGTACATCACATAATACATAACATCACGAAAATTCCGAATACATAACACGGCGGACACAAAGCTCAAAACCAATACAGGAGCCTCGGAGGTGAGATGAGACATCAGCCAGCGGTGCTCCAAGCTGTCACGAAGTCTTCTAATTGCACTGGGCACGTAAAACCTGTGGTCCGTGGGGGGTGGTGAGTAAAACTCAGCAGGTAATAGAAAACCATGTATATATGTCATATAACATGTATTTTCAACAACATACTCAGAGGTAAAATAGGTATATCTGCATAGTATATAAATACAAGCATATACCGTCTAACCAAATAAACAACATAAAAATGCAGACATACCTGAAGTTTGCTACGCTACTCTGATCCAACCTGAACATATATCAAACATATATATATATATATATATATATATATATATATATATATATATATATATATATATATATATAAAACAGGAATAGTAGATCAACTCACAATATACTCTAGCTACAGGTCAAGGTATCTAATGGTCTGTCCAACCCATACCAGTATCAGACACAATCGTTTAACAAATGCAAGAAACATGTATGAATATGATGTACACCCAAATGCAACAAGTATAGTACAATCAAATGCAACATCACAATAATCATATATATATAGACCGTATCTATATATATATTAATCTCAACCATCCATATATATATATACATACATATATGTATCTATATATGGTAATATGCAAAGTGCCATCAGATACGGTAATGCAACATGCATGGTCATGCCTGCTCACCCCTACTCGCTATCACGACCCCAGTGTGGCCTAGGTGGCACGACATGACAACTGTCCCAACTCACACCAACCACTGCTATAGAGTGGCCGAGTGGGCAGTATGATCAAGTAGCATATGAGCGTAAAGAGCTCGCTACACAACGGGGGTCCCTACTGCTGGCCACTCCGACTAACACTACTAATGAGTGGTCGAGTACCACGCACCCAGGACAACTGCACGCAACTCCAACTACCACCGTCTATAGTGGTAGAGTGCGGCACAACAGATGCTCTGCCCTCACACCAGTTACTCCTCGGGGAGTGCTTTGGGAGGCAAGATGACTGCCGACTCTCTCAACCCCAAGGGAGACTATGTCGTCAGAATGCATGCATATGACATGAGTATGCTGTCACTCGTACAACCATCTACCACAGACTCTCTGGTAGCAAAGAGTCATACCCATCTAATCAATACTCTCTATCCTATAGAGAGTTGTACTCAACAGATCGACGGACTATCTATCCAGTAGAGAGCCGTACTCAACTGATCATAACTCTCTATTCAATAGAGAGTCGTACTCAACTGATCGACACACTCTCTATCCTGTAGAGAGTCGTACTCGTCTGATCATAACTCTCTCTCCAATAGAGAGTCGTACTTGACTGATCCTAACTCTCTCTCCAATAGAGAGTCGTACTCCACTGATCGACGCACTCTCTATCCAATAGAGAGTCGTACTCGACTAATCATATCAAGTTGGGACCACCGGTCCGCAGCGACACTCTAATCACCCTTCACTTAACCATTACACAACTCATGGTTGGTAACAGTATGCAACATACGGGTATTGGAAATAAATCCTACATTTAGGGCATTACCTACCCATAGATGACCTTTTTTTCCAATTTATAAATTGGGTCATCCCCCGTACTAACATTTACACCCTACTAAACATCTAGGCTAATTACATCACATCTATAACTCCTAAATCATGATAGAGTATATGCGATATCAACAATTGAGCATAAATATATCCAACGATAAGTTCAAGCATACGATAATAAGAGCAGAGTCAAGGTAATATGAACACCTAACATGCTCATATTTATGACTAAATCTGAATGCAATACATCTACCCGGACCAGGTAGGAAATTACCCACCTGATATGTAGTTCGTGCTGATTGTATTCACATCCGCGAACCTACCTCGTATCAAAGTCCTGAAACCGTAGAATACCAATATAATCAAAATAACTCTAGTCTCCACTAACCACCAATATAATCAAATAATAACATATTCAAGTCAGTTTACTGAATTACTTTGATACACAACTATGAACAACCAAATCTCACTTACCAAGCCTAGCTTTCATTTGCTCGACTTCTTGATCCTCATCAGATCTACTCAACTGCCCAAAAATACGATATGTAAATCTACAATTAACACCACTATATTAATGACCACAACAAATATGATGGTTCTCCAACTATATCATTATTAGGTCAAAGCTTACCTCATCTGATCTACATATCACATCCAATATATATATAAACTAGCAGCATATCTATTGATACCATTCTCAGATCAAGGCTTACCTCACATTACCTGTCAAATTTAGATTCCGTGCTCAACTCCATCAACTGCCAATTCAACAGAACGTGCTCTCAAACCCATAGCTTATCAATGCGATGAAACACACTTTGGCAACACCATCCAATCAACATTAACCAATTCGTAGCCCCCCAATAACAAGGCATACCGAGTATCAGCAACCTTGCAATCCACCTGCAGTCACAGTCCCCAAACTTACATCCGATCCAAGATGAAAACAACCAGAATTAACCATCATGGAGAACTCACCAACTGCCGATAAAATGGATCACCCGATCAGCAACCTACTCCGGTGATGACAACCAGAGCTCGAAGGAGAGTAGGCGACTGCCGACACAAAGGGCTTGCGGTGGTCAATGATCGGGAGGAAAAGGGCTGTGCACGCCATTGTCCGCGGCGAGCACGCGATGCGCAGGGGCAGTGGTGCTTGCAGGAATGGGGGAAACGCAGCTGTGGTGCTCGATCGACTGGCGGCGCAGATCGGGAGGAAGAAGGTGACGCACGAATAGAAAGGCAGGGCGACGAGCGCGCGGAGTCTGTATGCGTGCGATGCACGTGTGATGGATGCAAAGCGACGGTAACGGCGCTATATGGGAAGAGCGAGTACACGCAGCCCTTGATAGGGCGGATCGGACCTAGGCCTTCCTTCACGCTCGGCGGTGGCGCGGAGGCCCTAGGGCAGCGACAGTCGATCCCTCGCGACAGTGGCGTGCGCTCGTGCGAAAAGGAGGTGCGGCGGTAGCGGCGTGGCGATGACGGCGGCGGCACACGAGCGACAAGCAGCGCTGTCGGCATAGCGATTGAGCGATCCGGCAGGCTGACGACGCCGACGAAGAGAAGCAAAGGAGGAGAAAGAATCGGTGGTGGAAGAGAGGGGAAGGAGAAGAATCGCGAGATTGGGGAAAAAATCACGGCGGCTGGAAACGCTCGAAGAAAACTAATCGGTGCGGAGGAGAAACAACATGAAATGAATAGGGTTAAACGGGTTTGGAAAAACGGATCCGGTTTAACCTATAAGCATTAAACCCAATCCAAAATCCCTTCATAAATAGATAACCTAAACAGGCTTTCCCAAAGCCTATTAAATCTTTCTCCAAAAATACCTTAGAAATTTCCATTTAAGTCTAGGAAAATTTCTGAAAAAAAATTTGGAAAATTCCATAGGATATTTTCCTAATTAACAAGCATTATTTTATTATTAATATTTTTTTTTTCTGATATTTTATATTCTCCCCCACTAATAAAAATTTGGTCCCCAAATTTCGTACTAACATGCAAAAATTTACTTCAAGCAAGTTTCCGAAGGGACCACCTACCTTCCTCAAGTGACCAGATGAGACTATCGAGCTCGGATAGTATCTTCCAGCTCCCACATAGCCTTCTCATCAATATGATGCTGTCATCCAACCTTTATGAGTCGGATGGTTTTTCGTCCCACTACTATCGCTCCTTGTGACCCAGGCTCCACCCTGGAATCTCCTCGTAAGTCACATTAGACTTAGGTGGAATTGCTATCTCCTTCAGAACATGATCTGAATGCGGAACGTATTCCCTCAGTATATAAACATGAAATACTTTATGAACACCCGCAAGTGTCGAAGGTAAAGCTAACCGATAAGCTACACCTCCATAATCCACGACACAAGATCTGAATAGATCCTCCAACGTCTAAATGATACACTTAGACCGTTCATCTGTCTGCGGATGAAACGTTGCACTAAGCCGAAGCTCTGTACCCATAGTCTGGTGCAAACTCTGCTAAACTCTGCCACTAAAGTTGTCACGCCCCGAGAGCATGCCGAGCCGAAAATCAAACGAACGACATCTCCCCTGTACGTGGCAACATTTCGGGTTAATACAAGGCCCGTAGGCCCACAATAACAATAATATATATAACAATATCACCAAACCACAACAACATAACAAATTACTACAACAAATATACAGCGAAAACGATACCACAACAATACAATCCCACACATGCATACCGGTATGACTAACACCAGAACATAAAGAAAACCTCGACAAAACCCGCACCAACATGTGCGTACATCACATAATACATAACATCACGAAAATTCGGAATACAATACACAACGGACGGAAAGCCCAAATACACACGGGCGCCTCGGAGGTGAGATGAGACGATGTCAGCCGGCGGTGCTCCAAGTCGTCACGAAGTCTTCTACATTTACAGGCGACGAAAACCCGTGGTGCGTGGGGGGGGTGGTGAGTAAAATCACAGTAATGAAAACATGTATATATGCCATATCACATGTATTTTCAACAACATACTCTAGAGGTACAACAGGTATATCAGCATAGTATATAAATACAAGCATATACCGTCTAACCAAATAAACAACATAAAAATGCAGACATACCTGAAGTCTGCTACGCTACTCTGATCCAACATGAACATATATCCAACATATATATATATAACAGGAAGAGTAGATCAACTCACAATATACTCTATCTACAAGTCAAGGTATCTAATGGTCTGTCCAACCCATACCAGTATCTGACACAATCGTATAACAAATGCAAGAAACATGCATGAATATGATGTACAATCAAATGCAGCAAGCATAATCCAATCAAGTGCAACATCACAATAAGCATATATGTATCTATATATGGTAATATGCAAAGTGCCATCAGATACGGCAATGCAACATGCATGGTCATGCCTGCTCACCCCTACTCACTATCACGACCCCAGTGTGGCCTAGGTGGCACGACATGACAACTGTCCCAACTCACACCAACCACTGCTATAGAGTGGCCGAGTGGGCAGTATGATCAAGTAGCATATGAGCGTAAAGAGTTCGCTACACAATGGTGGTCCCTACTGCTGGCCACTCCGACTAACACTACCAATGAGTGGTCGAGTACCACGCACCCAGGACAACTGCACGCAACTCCAACTACCACCGTCTATAGTGGTAGAGTGCGGCACAACAGATGCTCTGCCCTCACACCAGTTACTCCTCGGGGAGTGCTCTGGGAGGCAAGATGACTGACGACTCTCTCAACCCCAAGGGAGACTATGTCGTCAGAATGCATGCAAATGACATGTGTATGCTGTCACACGTACAACCATCTACCACAGACTCTCTGTTCAGCAAAGAGTCATACCCATCTAATCAATACTCTCTATCCTGTAGAGAGTTGTACTCAACAGATCGACGGACTCTCTATCCTGTAGAGAGTCGTACTCAATTGATCATAACTCTCTATCCAATAGAGAGTCATACTCAACTGATCTATGCACTCTCTATCCTGTAGAGTGTCATACTCGACTGATCATAATTCTCTCTCCAATAGAGATTCGTACTCGACTGATCATAACTCTCTCTCCAATAGAGAGTCGTACTCAACTGATCGACGCACTCTCTATCCGATAGAGAGTCGTACTCGACTAATCATATCAAGCTGGGACCACCGGTCCGCAGCGACATACTAATCACCCTTCACTTAACCATTACACAACTCATGGTTAGTAACAGTATGCAACATATGGGTATTGAAAATAAATCCTACATTTAGGGCATTACCTACCCATAGATGACCTTTTTCCAATTTATAAATTGGGTCATCCCCCGTACTAACATTTACACCCTACTAAACATCTAGGCCAATTTACATCACATCTATAACTCCTAAATCATGATAGGGTATATGTGATATCAACAATTGAACATAAATATATCCAATGATAAGTTCAAGCATACGATAATAAGAGCAGGGTCAAGGTAATATGAACACCTAACATGCTCATATCTATGACTAAATCTGAATGCAATACATCTACCCGGACCAGGTAGGAAATTACCCACCTGCTGTAAATGCTCGTAGTAATGAAGTCCTCACGGTCGCGGACCTGTCTCGTATCCACGTCCTGCAAATAGCATCAATTACATTTTAGTACAAGCAGACTACAAAATACAAATTAATTCCTATATCGTTCTTATAGTCCCATCCTTTTATCGACTTACGACTTAGGAAAATCTCTCAAATTATCCAAGGTCGATTTACTATAACCAACCTTTACATTAGACCCTCAACTGGTACGGTTAACATCATAATTAAAAATCCCCCATTTCCAATTAACCACTACATCAGTCTATACATTCAATTCCATACTAACCGGATATTCCACAACCCAGAACAACTCTCTAATAATGTAAACCATCAATCACAGCTTCTGTACCGCCATTCACAGCTCATGCACAATAATCACAGCCGTTCACAGCTTTGTTCATAGCCGATCCATTACAATCACAGCCGTTCACATCTTTGTTCACAGCCGATCCATTACAATCACAGCCACCTCCACCAACCCTTTCCACTGTTACTAGATTAAACAAGGGCAACAATAAACGATACCCACAAATCACAGCTGCCCCATCGAGATAATCAACAAAATCAACAAGATATGAAATCAGGAAATACCCAAAATTGAGTCTAACGCTGAAACATACCTTCTAATCTCAATCGCAGCCACTGACTCGAGTCCAACCGAAGGTTGCTGCAACGATGGGAAAAATATGCATAAGAATTTAACAAAAAATTTGACCCACAACAGAAGCTCTGGTAGCGACAGAACAACAATCTCGGTGGTGGCTGGGTAGAGGTGTTCAGTTGGAGATCTCCGGCGACGAAGCTGCAGAAAAGGGCAGCGATCGAGGAAGACGAGTCGGCGAAGAAAAACAGAGGAGAAAAGATCCAGATTCGGCGACGACACGAAATGGGGGGCAGCAGCACAAGCGCGTATCTCCGGCGTGATGACATGCTGACTCAGAGAAGGGAAGAGAAGGGCGGCGAGCGGCGCGGTAGAGTGCGCGACAAACAGCTCGAGGAGGTGGCCATCAACGGTGGCAACAAGCTCGGGGCGGCGACAGCAAACGAAACACGACGGTGGTGCTCGCATGGCTTGCCACAATGCTACGACTAGTCGACAACTCAAGGTGTCCAGCGGCGAGTGGGAAGGCTAGTCCGGCGGCGACGAGTGGAGCAGAGGAATCGACGATCTAAGGGGCGAAGAAGAAGAGAAGGGAAATCGCGAATGATCGACAAGAAGGGAAGAAAAGGAGTCGGGGAAATGAGGAGAAGAAACGGGCGAGGAAAACGGTAAAAATATAATAGGTTTTTAAATAAACCTATTAATTCTTAGCAGATAGTCTAAACAGGCTTTATACAAACCTATCCGCTTTATCCCTATGAAATGTCCATAGAACCTCCGTTTAAATCCAGAAAAATTTCTAAAAATTTCTGAAAAATTCCCTAAGATGTTTTATCAATTACCAAGGAATATTTTTTTTCTCCGGTATTTTACATTCTCCCCTACTTATAAAAATTTGGTCCTCAAATTTCATACTAACAAGCAAAATTACTTCAAGCAAGTTTCCGAAAGGACCACATACTTTCCTCAAGTGGACAGATGAGACTATCGAGCTCGGATAGTATCTTCCAGCTCCCACATAGCCTCCTCATCGATATGATGCTGTCATCCAACCTTTACGAGTTGGATGGTTTTCGTCCCACTACTGTCGCTCCTTTCGACCCAGGCTCCACCCTGGAACCACCTCGTAAGTTGCATTAGACTGAGGTAGAATTCGAAACCTCTTTCAGAGCATGATCAACATGCGACATGTATTTCCTCAGTATAAAAATAGGAAATACATTGTGAGCACCCCCAAGTGTCAGAGGTAAAGCCAACCGATAAGCTACACCTCCATAGTCCATGACACAAGATCTGAATAGATCCTCCAACGTCTAAATGATACACTGCATCGCTCATCCGCTCATGGATGAAACGTTGCACTAAGCCAAAGCTCTGTGCCCATAGTCTGGTGCAGACTCTGCCAAAATCGCGAGGCAAACAGCGGATCGCTATCAGATCTAGTACTCAAAAGTACCCCACGCAATCCGATAATCTTCCGACAATACAACGCTGTCGGATGGTCCAACAAGTACGACCCACGAATAGGAAGGAAATGAGCTGATTTGGTCAGTCGATCCACACTCACCCAAATCGCATCATGTCCTTTACGGGTCCTAGGCAATCCCATAACGCAATCAATCGTGATATGCTCCCACTTCCATTCCGGAATCGGAATTTTATAGAGCAATCCATCGAGTTTTTGATGTTCAGCCTTCACCTACTGGCATACTAAATATCGAGCAGCAAAATCTGCTTTAACTCTCTTTATACCATTTCACCAGTATAAACGTTTCAACTCTCAGTACCTCCAAGTACCACCAAGGTACATAGCCCATCTCGAATGATGTGCTATCTGTAACGACTCTTCCATGATTGGTCGCGTGTCCGGAACACACTATCCTTATCAGAGAAGGAGAATTATCTTCTCAAAAGAGAAGTCCATCAACCTTCCAAGATACACTCCACACACACTGTAAGTGCATGGAAGACTATAGCAATCAATCTCCCTTGTTGCAACTGTTCGCGCTCCAGCAACTCCATTGTAGCTACCCAGTAGCTTGTTAAATTCAATGAGCACTTCTGCTCCATACAACTACAAATCCAGATAATAACTACTAAAGTCACGTCATGTATATGACAGACTATCTCGTAGTTTCTTAACTGATGCAGACATAAGATATGCCTAATTCAACTGCATCGGAATCGTTCCGATCCCTGAAACAACGCATCTGCGTACATCATCCTTTTATCCACTCCGGAAGGATTAAATAATACTCGTGTAAAAGTTAATCGCTGTCTAGATATGTAAACTGGTTTCACCAGCTTTCGACTAAATGATTTACAACATCCCCTTTGTCAAACAAGTATGTGGTATAGTAATGCTAAGACATTATATCCACATCTACAGTACTAACCAAAATATACAAGCAAACCACTATCTACGGTGGTCGAGTGCGCAACTCCAACTACCACAATCAACAGTGGTCAGGTTACGCAATTCCAACAACTACAAAAGGATCCAATCGTGCTCAGGATACACGATTCTCAAATCCAGTGACGACTAAATCGTTAATTAGTCTAGCAACTTAATCAAAACTCATACAATTCATACCAAGTATGAAATTGTCGTCTCCACACACCTGCATCCCCTTTACTCTAAGCTGATGATATATATTAATCATC
Source organism: Wurfbainia villosa (assembly GCA_025175895.1). Taxonomy (NCBI): domain Eukaryota; kingdom Viridiplantae; phylum Streptophyta; class Magnoliopsida; order Zingiberales; family Zingiberaceae; genus Wurfbainia; species Wurfbainia villosa. The sequence continues at coordinate 16,241,809 of CM046004.1, read as the reverse complement.
ACAACAACAATGATAATCGTATGACATCATGTCACTACAATATCAGTACTCCAGTCGTAAACCAACCTTAGAGTATACACAGGTGTCTTTTGCTGATCTAAACAGATCATTTATCCCCAACGAAGGATATTCACTTTCAACAACTATCGCATTCCATCCTCGATAATCGATGCATAATTTTAAAGGTCCATCCCTCTTTCAATAAAAAGTTTCGGATCTTCTCAAGGAGAAATACTGGGATAGATAAATATCCCCTCCAACATCTCCTATAATCGCAACTCACATTCTTCCAATTCTTTTATAGTGTTTAACAACACTGATACCAACAAAAATATCACTCGATATGTGATCTTCGATACCGAACTATTTTTCGTAATCATTTCGATCGCCTACTCCACTTGCCTAAGCAACGACAAGGCTAGGAGTTCATCCGCAACTACATCCGAATACTCTCAGATTATATGCACCTCCGAGAGCATATCATACCATACTTCCAACAATTTGACCATCCGTAAGGATATGTCCACAGTAAAAGTATGTCTATCAGAGTCTAAGGACCTCCCTTGACTTCTTAATTGTTGGTCCACTTCTCACCTGACGGTAGAGATACCACCGACCCACAAGTCGATGTAAAGGACCCCCTTTTTAATCCAAACTAAGAATGTTCTAGATACAGATACCTGTAACTACAAGCATCTCTCAACATATTAACCCAGAGGGTAAACTAAAGTAATACCCTGAATGATCAATTATCTGTTGATCCGATCCAAAGGCTCCCCGCAGGTCTCCGCCTTTCTCCGAAGAGAACAAGATCAGATCCAATAGTCTGCGACAAAGCGGTCGCATTTCTGCAATGAATGATCCAAGGATTTTTCCTAGATCATCCCATCCCATCACCTAACCCTACCAACTGCAACTGTAAAATATCGATTAGATACGACAATCGTCGTATACTCTCTCCTCTGCACTAAGCAAAACACATCTGAAGGTAACTGTTGTTGTCTGCATGAGTCTTTCCCGATGTCTTCTGCTGATACATCTGCATAAGTCACTTCCCTTGAAGGGAAGTATCACGGAACTCCAACCACGCCTGAGGTAGTAGGTTGCTGCTGTTGAGATAACCCAATCTTCTGTGTTGATCTCTGCTGTCGAGACAATGCATCTTCCTCCCGGAACACCATCGATAATCTTCAACTGAGTCTTCAAAATACGTCTCCTCAACGGTACTGGTTGCTTACAATAGCAACAGCTGAACTGATCCAACGGATAATCTGACTTCGCGTGTCTTCGTGATCCGCACTGCACGCACACAATCCCTTCGGAGTCTTTGTTCTGATTTTGCTGATATCCTCGAGAATATCCTGATGATCTGCGATTGGTCTTCCATAATCGGATAGTAGCTCAAAGCCTATGACTCCGATCTTGCTCCTTTTATCCAATAGTTGGAGACTTCTGACTCTAATAAGTTGACCTACAATATTTGCTTATCGGTCTCCAACTCTTAAACACTTGTACGGAGTCATTTTCAAACTCCTGTCTCAATCCAACGCGTCTTCTTAGAGCAAGATCACGGTGAAGATCCGTCATCTTAATCCAGCGGTAAGCCAACAATCGTAGGTGGCTTAAAATATCCATTCATCTTCTTGAGCTATTAGGTGGTCGTAACCTCTGAGTCTCACGACTGCGCACTATAACCGATCACCCTTTCTTGAAGCTCAAGAATTCCTCACAATGTGCCACTAAAAGTGACACGGGGAAATACACTCTTCCAACATCACTAATCCATAATCAAGTGATATATTATTTCCCGAAGATTATTTTCTACATTTATCACCAAATACTGGCTTGATCCCGATAATGGTATGCAAACAACTCTTCTTTCTCGGTATAACTTGAGTTAAGTACTCAAAAGTACTCTCAAAGTTATACATCTCAGTATGAACAACTCAGGGATAAAATCCCTATGAAACACCATAACCTAGCCTTCCGCTATCTGCATCAACAATAATCTACAAGTCTGTTCATTACCCACAGGTAATGATCCGACTAGCACAGTTAGTGGAAATCTCTAAGACTGTAGTCTCTGATTTCCATAATAAATGTGATGACTTGGCTCATATTTTCTGACTCGGTATCAGTCGGCTCTCAGAGGTAAATCACCTCCTCGACACAGGTTCAAGACTCACAGACTCAACAGGTCGATCCCGTGGTCAATCGATACCACGGTTATGAATAATAACCAACACACTACAGGTTATTCCCTGGTATAAGCATCTAAATGCATAGCCAATATAACCGAAAGTATAAACCCTAAAGGTCACTCCGGTTGGTCGCCTCGGTGGACGACCCCTATTACAAGTCTGCACAGGTGTCATAACTATACTGTATACACCTACTAATCAAGTTTAGATAAATATCTACTAAACCATAAGTTATCAGGAATTCTTACCTCGTGCTGCTTGGAGCTCAGGCCACTGTCCATCTCATCTCAAAAATCAAAAACGAATAAATCGTCTCCCGATAATCCAAGACTCGACTCAAAAACAACATTGTATGGTATCGCAGAACCTTGGGCTCTGATACCACTAAAGTTGTCACATCCCGAGAGCATGCCGAGCCGAAAATCAAACGGACGACATCTCCCCTGTACGTGGCAACATTTCGGGTTAATACAAGGCCCGTAGGCCCACAATAACAACAATATATATAACAATATCACCAAACCACAACAACATAACAAACTACTACAAAAAAATACACAGCGAAAATGATACCACAACAATACAATCCCACACATGCATACCGGTATGACTAACACCAGAACATAAAGAAAATCTCGACAAAACCCGCACCAACATATGCGTACATCACATAATACATAACATCACGAAAATTCCGAATATATAACACGGCGGACGCAAAGCCCAAAACCAATACGGGAGCCTCGGAGGTGAGATGAGACATCAGCCAGCGGTGCTCCAAGCTATCACGAAGTCTTCTACCTGTTACCTGGGCGACAGAAAACCCAGGGTCCGTGGGGGATGGTGAGTAAAACTCAGTAGGTAATAGAAAAACATGTATATATGTCATATAACATATATTTTCAACAACATACTCAGAGGTACAACAGGTATATCAGCATAGTATATAAATACAAGCATATACCGTCTAACCAAATAAACAACATAAAAAGATAGACATACCTGAAGTCTGTTGGGTTTCCGGCACCGCGGCGTGTGTGTGTTCGATCATGTTTCGTAAACATGAGCACAGCGGAAGCAATTAAAATAATAAATACTCCTATTTATTACAACACACACAACACACGCATGCTATTACAACAAGTGTAGACATAACCGTAAATTAAAATTGCAATAAAAGGAAATTAAACTACGTTATACCTTCCGTATGACGTGTAGCGGGAACGGCATCAACCGGAACGATCCTCGTAAGAATCGTCTCTATCCATATCCACGCCGAGCTCCTCGGGATGACTTCGCTAAGTCACGAGCTTCGTCTTCGTACGGGTTACTAGCCTCGTGTTGAAGACGACGTGATCGAGAGATGATCACGATCCGAATCCAAATTCGGATCCAATACGAGTTCTCAAAACTCGCTTCTCCGGAGAGGTATTCGTCAACCGTTTGACGAATCCTTCGTCCTCCACCTCAGAGGATTACCGGAGATCAAATCCCCGGTAAGTTAGCCGCTGTCGGAGCACTAACCGTCGTCCAAACGATGCTCCGACGAGAGGAGGAGAAGCTGTCCAGAAAACTGGACAGCTTGGTGGAGGAGTAGGCGCCGGCCAAAACAAGGAGAGAAAAGCCTCACCTTGATGCCAAACCTATAGGAGATCACCGGAGGGTCGCCGGAGGTTCACCGGCTGGAGCTTGGACGGCGGCACAAAGCTGGGCGCCGAAATCACCAAGGAGGTGGGCGGCAACTATGTTGGGCGGCCAAGGTTTAGGGTTTTGGATGATTAGGGTTTAACAATCCCTTAAGCCCTCTTTTATAGAGAACTAATTCTCTTAATGGTTAATGGATCATATCCATAAAGCCCGTTAACCCGCTCCATTAGGATAAGTTAAAATAAACCAAACCATGATGGTTTATTTTAAGTTAAAACGAACCGAACCAACCTTTGGTTCATTCGTTTAATATAAACCAAACCCTTTGGTTTATTCTCATCCATTGGATTAGAACCAAACCATTTTGGTCCATCCATTATGTCTTCATAAGACACTGCCCATCCACGCTTCCATTGCGACTGAAACGATTTCATGCTCGCTTTATGTTTGGTCCAACCAAACCTAGTTTCTCTCGGTCTGAGAATCCAATTCTCAAGCTCGTTTTAAATCCTTTGGATTACACTCGTTGTGCGTGTGACCAAATAGGTTCTCGATTTATGTTGGCCGTCTATAATTAACCATTAATTATAGAACGATCATGAGTGGCACCTAGTAGTACATCATGATCCCCAATTAACCGAAAAGATCAACGGTTGATCCAGAACTATTTCTGAAACCCTTCAGTAGCTCGAATGAATCGTGCCCCATTCCCTTCACTCATCTTATACCCACTTGGTTCAGGACATGGTCTATTATGTCAGTCCCCACTAGGCTGACTACGTCACACCTAGCCCAAGTATCATTTCCTCGTCCTACGGATTCTAGTTACTCCACATGTATCGAAGAGTACCGTACTCTAAACATGTAATGCTTTGGCCAAAGACTTTAGTAACAATCCGACGAGAGGCCATGGGTATACATCTCCTCGCAAGGAGTGGTGAATCCTTTATAGGCTATTCAAACACCTTCGATCACTTCGACTTATACCCAATCATCCGGGTCCACATCTCCTTAGAGATGTTTGCTTAAGATGTCAAAGCATAAGTCTCCATGATCAAGATGACTTGAATACCGCAAGTCAAAGGAACATCGCACTTAAGCCACGAAGAACTTCATTGACATATATATATGCGAGAGAACCATATGAAGTCTTACGGTGGTCACTCCAATGAACTAGTTACCATAACTAACATCCACGATTAACTCCGGACATCACTATGTCTCGGCCGGTGAGAATCAATTTGCTTGGATACACCAAGGAGTATACCTCGTGCTAGTCTCGTGAATTGATGGTGTCCAAATCCATCAATTCATCAACTAGGAGAATTGATACATCACAATTACACATGTAGAGATACTCACTAGTTGTGATCCAATCACAAATTCTCTCATCGTGAATCGTATCGTGGACATTCAAGAAATGAGTTTAAGATCCAATCAAATACATTAAACATGTATACTCAAATAGTGAATCTTCATTTATCATATAAATGGTTCATACATAAAGCGATTGCCTTAGGACATCTCTCATATATTACTAACAGACTCCCACTTGGCTAATGCCAATCGCTACGTATCCAATACCATAAGCTCTAACATGACCCTCAAACTTACTTTGAGGTAATGCTTTAGTCAAAGGATCCGCTAAGTTCCTTCGGGAATTTTCTCGATTTGTATTTCGTTCCCTACCGATGATCTCTCCGATAAGATGATAGCGTGGCCATGTTTGGATCATTGATGAGACCACATCAAGTTCATAGATGAACTTATTGATCCAAACCGCCTTCCTTCAGCTTCTAAAGCGCAACGTATTGCGAGAATCCGCTATAGTGTCAAGCTTGGAACCTTTCCAACTTATTGCGCCTCCATTCTAGGTGAATACATACCCAGACTAAGACATGGAATCATCCATGTCTTTCTGGAGTTGGCATCCGTATACCCACGTATCACCATGTACCCTTCTCCATATATTAGGAACACATCCTTAGTTCTTCTCAAGTACTTAAGGATCGTCTTAACAGCCGCCCAATGATCCATTCCTGGATCGGACTGGTATCTGCTCGTGACACTCAGAGCATACGATACATCGGGCCTCGTACATAACATAGCATACATGATAGATCCTATTGCGGATGCATAGGGAATCTTACTCATGCAAATCCTCTCGTCTTCTGTGCGCGGACACATAGACTTCGAAAGGTGTACCCCATGCCTGATGGGTAGGAAACCTTTCTTGGATTCCGACATGCTAAACCTCTTTAGCACTCGGACTATATATGTAGACTGCGAAAGACCAAGCAACCGTTTCGATCTATCTCTATAGATCTTAATCCCAAGGATGTAGGTTGCTTCTCCCAGGTCTTTCATGGAGAATGTCTTGGATAACCAAACCTTAACTGACTGTAAGATTGACACATCGTTTCCTATAAGTAATATGTCATCGACATACAATACTAGGAACACTAACCTTCTTGTACACACAAGGTTCGTCTGGATTTTGTGAGAAATCAAACTTTTTGATCGTCTCATCAAAACGGATATTCCAGCTCCTGGATGCTTGCTTCAATCCATAAATGGATCGTCGCAACTTGCATACCTTGGTTTTATCAACCGATGTGAAACCCTCAGGCTGTATCATATACACGTCCTCGAGCAAGTTTCCATTAAGGAAAGCTGTTTTCACATCCATCTGCCATATCTCATGATCATAATGAGCCACTATGGCCAGGAGCATCCGAATGGATTTAAGCATAGCTACAGGCGAATAGGTTTCGTCATAATCAACACCTTGCTTTTGACGATATCCTTTCGCCACCAATCTAGCCTTATAGGTAATCACATTACCATCCATGTCGGTTTTCTTCTTGAAAACCCACTTGCACCCTATAGGCTTTATGCCTTCAGGTGGGTCAACCAAGTTCCAAACTTGGTTTTCGTACATGGAATCCATTTTCGACTTCATGGCACCAAGCCACTTATCCCTTTCTGAACTTGTCAGCACTTCTTCATAATTGCTAGGCTCCTCATCATCAATGAGTAACACGTCGTTCGATTCACTTACGAGAAATCCATATCTCTCAGGAATATTGCGTGTTCTACCAGATCTACGAAGATGTGGTGTTACAATAGGTCCAGCCGATTGCTCATCACTATGAGTTGTCGGCTGTTGTGCTTCACCAGGTATCTCATCAATGTCTATTTGAGTTTCTCGAGCCTCCTCAAGCTCGACGACACTCCCACTATTTTCTTACAAGAGAAACTCTTTCTCTAGAAACACATGCCTTGAAACAAACACCTTTTGTTCCACAGATGATAGAATTAGTAACCTTGTTTCCTTAGGGTATCCAATAAATAGACATTTATCGGACTTAGCATCCGGTTTATGCGATGCGATCAAGCTTCACATAAGCGAGGACAACCCCATATCTTCAAGTAAGATACATGAGGTTTCTTACCATTCCATATCTCTATGGAGTAGTTGAGACTACCTTGGTAGGCATTCTGCTTAACAAGTAACAAATGTCTAAAGGACTTGGGAAGAGTCGCATGATTCATCATTGACGACCATGTCCAACAAGGTCCTAAGATTCGCCTCTCGGATACACCATTATCTTTGTAATTGTATAGGGCGGTCCATTGAGACAATATGCCATTGTCTCTTAGATAATCAAGAAACTCTTGACTTAAGTATTCACCACCTCGATCCGATCGAAGTATTTTAATACTCTTGTCATGTTGTTTCTCTACTTCATTTCTGAATTCTTTGAACCTTTCAAAGGCTTCATACTTGTGTTTCATCAAGAACACATACCCAAACCGTGAGTGATCATCGGTGAAGGTAATGAAGTAGCTATAGCCTCCTAAAGATTGAGTTGACATAGGTCCATATACATCACTATGTATTAGGCCTAGCAACTCTCCCACTCGTTCACCTTTTCCCGTAAAAGGTAACTTAGTCATCTTGCCTTTTAAGCATGATTCGCATGTATCGTATGAATCCAATTCAAACGATTCCAGAATTCCACATCGGTGTAATTCGGACATGCGTTTCTTACTTACATGGCCAAGATGACAATGCCACATGTAGGAGTCTATTTGATTATCCTTTCGAGCACGCTTGTTGCTCGCTTCGATATTGCAAATGTCACTGGATACGTCCAACGTATATACACCATTGCTTAAAGTTTCAGTCCATAAAGAACCCCATTCAAAGTTATGTAACAACAATTGTTACTAAAAGTCAAATGGAACCCATTTCTATTTAGACAAGAAATAGAAATGATGTTCTTTATCAACGAAGGAACATACAAGCAATTGTCCAGTTCTAAGACAAGTCCTACAGGGAGTTCCAACAAATATGTTCCGATGGCGAGTGCAGCAACCGTTGCTCCATTCCCAACACGTAAATTTGACTCTCCCCTTGGTGAGTCTTCTTCTATTCCTTAGCCCATGTATGTCATTACATATATGTGAGCCACACCCAGTATCAAATACCCAAGTGTCTGAGGAAATAGAATGACAATCAATAAAGAAGATTTCTGAAGAAGATGGGGCATCTAATGCCTTATCCTTCTTCACGAACTCAAGATAAATCTTGCACTTTCTTCACAAATGGCTCTCCTTGCCATAATGATGGCAAGTTTCCTTTTGTGCTAGTTCTACCTTCTTAGCCTTTCTCTTCTTTCCCTTCTGTTGTTCCTTTGACTTCCTCTTAGAACCTTTCTTCGAGGAATCAACTAACAAGACCTGCCCTCGCTCATGCTTCTCGAGAAGACTCCACGCTTCAAAGATATTGGCGATACAGATGAACCTCCTAGCATCTCAGAGGTGAAGAGGAGCTTTGAGACTTCGAACCTTTCGAATCTCACTTGCTCATCAACCAACTCACAAAGATGAAGGACTACGATATGAGCATCCATATGCTCATGCTGCTTTCGTAGCTTGGGTTCCATTGTGGCTAGCATGATGCAACTCATTTGTTCAGAATCACTCACATGTTTCTGATAGGCCAACAATTGGTCCAGAGTTGCATCATCACTATGACGGGCGGGAAGAGGCGCTTCGAGGACATTTGCAAGCTTTTCAACCTTGAGAACAATTCTCAAGCTTCTAAGCTAGTCCATGAAGCTCGGCCCAGTCAATTTATTTGAATCCAAAATGGAACGCAAATTCAAACACATCATGATCAATATATTAACTTAGAAATACAAAACGAGCATATATGAGAAAGATGATTTTTAAAAATCATCAATATACATTAATAAATCCCATTCATTTTTCAAATTCAAAAACCCTTAAAATCACTTCGGGAGATCGTAGGTCCATCTCCGAATGGGCTGATATCCATCATAGATAAGAACAACCTTGGAGTGAGTCCAACAAGCCATTCTTAGCTATGATGGTGGGTATCAAGTATACCGATTACATATCATGTATATGTAACTATCACAATGTGCTATCAACTAATTGAATGTTTACACATACATTGGGTTGTTAACACATTAACAAGTATGCATCATATGCATAGCACCCAACTTCACCTCTCTTCACATCGACCTTGGAGTGAGTCCAACAAATCGATGCTCCAAGTTAAAGCCGACCCATTAATCGCGAAATAGTTTTAATATGGTTAGAGCGCATTCAACCAATTAGCCAGGCTTGGAGTGAGTCCAACAACCCAAACTAACGATTGACCTCTGACTCTTACCATATTAGAGTTAAACTATTCCAATGATTTGAACATGTTCAGGTTCGAGCCGGGCTTGGAGAGAGTCCAACAACCCAAACAAGAAACAGAACTCTGGTTCTAACCATATTAATGGAAGGTGTAGGCTTTAATATTGATTAAGGGTTTTTATGTCTCATCCTCTTTGCATGCAAATAACTATTATCTACATGGCATGGCATACATGGCATACATCTACATGTCACGACACACATGGCATAATGTTATGCATCTAATGCAATTACATGGCATACAATTATGTCATGTATATAATTTCCTTATATGTCATAACTATTTATGGAAATAAAATATGTTTAAGATTTGATTCTCCAAATCAAATCATAATTAAATTAGGAAACAAATTTCCAAATCTAATCACATATTTTATTCATGGAATTATTTGATTAAGGAAAATCTATTTAGGAAACCAATTTCCTAAATCTTTAAAACTACTTATGGAAATCAAATATTTTAAGATTTAATTTCCCAAATCAAATCATGATTAAATTAGGAAACAAATTTCCAGAATCTAATCAAATATTTTATTTATGGAAAATATAAATTTCCATAAATACTTCCAACTTTCCAAAAGTGGAAGATTTCCATAAATACTTCTAGACTTTCCAAAATTGAAAAATTTCCATAAATACTTCTAAATTTCCAAAATTTAGAAAACTTCCAGAAATACATTATGACTATCGCAAAACCATTTTTACGATTATGTCAATACCCTTTATTTGGGTTTCGGCACATGGCGTGTGTGTGTTCGATCATGTTTCGTAAACATGAGCCGTGAAGCAATTAAAATAATAAATACTCCTATTTATTACAACACACACAACACACGCATGCTATTACAACAAGTGTAGACATAACCGTAAATTAAAATTGCAATAAAAGGAAATTAAACTACGTTATACCTTCCGTATGACGTGTAGCGAAACGGCATCAGCGAGCGATCCTCGTAAGAATCGTCTCTATCCGTATCCACGCCGAGCTCCTCGGGATGACTTCGCTAAGTCATGAGCCGTCTTCGTGCGGGTTACTAGCCTCGTGTTGAAGGCGGCGTGATCGAGAGATGATCACGATCCGAATCCAAATTCGGATCCAAAAGCGAGTTCTCAAAACTCGCTTCTCCGGAGAGGTATTCGTCAACCGTTTGGCCAGAATCGCCGTCCTCCACCTCAGAGGATTACGGAGATCAAATCCGGTATGTTAGCCGCTGTCGGAGCACTAACCGTCGTCCAAAGCGGACGCTCCGGCGGAGGAGGAGAAGCTGTCCAGAAAACTGGACAGCTTGGTGGAGGAGTAGGCGCCGGCCAAAACAAGGAGAGAAAAGCCTCACCTTGATGCCAAACCTATAGGAGATCACCGGAGGGTCGCCGGAGGTTCACCGGCTGGAGCTTAGACGCCGGCAAGGGTCTTGGACGGCGGCACAAAGCTGGGCGCCGAAATCACCAAGGAGGTGGGCGGCAACTATGTTGGGCGGCCAAGGTTTAGGGTTTTGGATGATTAGGGTTTAACAATCCCTTAAGCCCTCTTTTATAGAGAACTAATTCTCTTAATGGTTAATGGATCATATCCATAAAGCCCGTTAACCCGCTCCATTAGGATAAGTTAAAATAAACCAAACCATGATGGTTTATGTTAAGTTAAAACGAACCGAACCAACCTTTGGTTCATTCGTTTAATATAAACCAAACCCTTTGGTTTATTCTCATCCATTGGATTAGAACCAAACCATTTTGGTCCATCCATTATGTCTTCATAAGACACGCCCATCCACGCTTCCATTGCGACTGAAACAATTTCATGCTCGCTTTATGTTTGGTCCAACCAAACATAGTTTCTCTCGGTCTGAGAATCCCATTCTCAAGCTCGTTTTAAATCCTTTGGATTACACTCGTTGTGCGTGTGACCAAATAGGTTCTCGGTTTATGTTGGACGTCTATAATTAACCATTAATTATAGAACGATCATGAGTGGCACCTAGTAGTACATCATGATCCCCAATTAACCGAAAAGATCAACGGTTGATCCAGAACTATTTCTGAAACCCTTCAGTAGCTCGAATGAATCGTGCCCCATTCCCTTCACTCATCTTATACCCACTTGGTTCAGGACATGGTCTATTGTGTCAGTCCCCACTAGGCTGACTACGTCACACCTAGCCCAAGTATCATTTCCTCGTCCTACGGATTCTAGTTACTCCACATGTATCGAAGAGTACTTTACTCTAAACATGTAATGCTTTGGCCAAAGACTTTAGTAACAATCCGACGAGAGGCCATGGGTATACATCTCCTCGCAAGGAGTGGTGAATCCTTTATAGGCTATTCAAACACCTTCGATCACTTGACTTATACCCAATCATCCGGGTCCACATCTCCTTAGAGATGTTTGCTTAAGATGTCAAAGCATAAGTCTCCATGATCAAGATGACTTGAATACCGCAAGTCAAAGGAACATCGCACTTAAGCCACGTAAGAACTTCATTGACATATCTATATATGCAGAGAACCATATGAAGTCTTACGGCTGGTCACTCCAATGAACTAGTTACCATAACTAGCATCCACGATTAACTCCGGACATCACTATGTCTCCAGCCAGTGAGAATCAGCTGCTTCGATACACCAAGGAGTATACCTCGTGCTAGTCTCGACAGAATTGATGGTGTCCAAATCCATCAATTCATCAACTAGGGATAATTCCGATACATCACAATTACACATGTAGAGATACTCACTAGTTGTGATCCAATCACAAATTCTCTCATGCTGTGAATCGTATCGTGGACATTCAGTAAATGAGTTTAAGATCTAATCAAATACATTAAACATGTATACTCAAATAGTGAATCTTCATTTATCATATAAATGGTTCATACATAAGGCGATTGCCTTAGGACATCTCTCATATATTACTAACAAAGTCTGCTACGCTACTCTGATCCAACCTGAACATATATCAAACATATATATATATATAACAGGAAGAGTAGATCAACTCACAATATACTCTAGCTACAGGTCAAGGTATCTAATGGTTTGTCTAACCCATACCAGTATCTGACACAATCGTATAACAAATGCAAGAAACATGCATGAATATGATGTACACCCAAATGCAGCAAGCATAGTACAATCAAATGCAACATCACAATAATCATATATATATAGACCGTATCTATATATATATTAATCTCAACCATCTATATATATATATATACATACATATATGTATCTATATATGGTAATATGCAAAGTGCCATCAGATACGGCAATGCAGCATGCATGGTCATGCCTGCTCACCCCTACTCGCTACCACGACCCCAGTGTGGCCTAGGTGGCACGACATGACAACTGTCCCAACTCACACCAACCACTGCTATAGAGTGGCCGAGTGGGCAGTATGATCAAGTAGCATATGAGCGTAAAGAGCTCGCTACACAATGGGGGTCCCTGCTGCTGGCCACTCCGACTAACACTACCAATGAGTGGTCGAGTACCACGCACCCAGGACAACTGCACACAACTCCAACTACCACCGTCTATAGTGGTAGAGTGCGGCACAACAGATGCTCGCCTCACCGCTTACTCCTGGGAGTGCTCGGGAGGCAAGGACTGACGACTCTCTCAATCCTAAGGAGACTATGTCACGTAATGCATGCATATGACATGAGTATGCTGTCACTCGTACAACCATCTACCACAGACTCTCTGTTCAGCAAAGAGTCATACCCATCTAATCAATACTCTCTATCCTGTAGAGAGTTGTACTCAACAGATCGACGGACTCTCTATCCTGTAGAGAGCCGTACTCAACTGATCATAACTCTCTATTCAATAGAGAGTCGTACTCAACTGATCGATGCACTCTCTATCCTGTAGAGAGTCGTACTCGTCTGATCATAACTCTCTCTCCAATAGAGAGTCATACTCGACTGATCCTAACTCTCTCTCTAATAGAGAGTTGTACTCAATTGATCGACGCACTCTCTATCCGATAGAGAGTCGTACTCGACTAATCATATCAAGTTGGGACCACCGGTCCGCAGCGACACTCTAATCACCCTTCACTTAACTATTACACAACTCATGGTTGGTAACAGTATGCAACATACGGGTATTGGAAATAAATCCTACATTTAGGGCATTACCTACCTATAGATGACCTTTTTTCTAATTTATAAATTGGGTCATCCCCCGTACTAACATTTACACCCTACTAAACATATAGGCCAATTACATCACATCTATAACTCCTAAATCATGATAGTGTATATGTGATATCAACAATTGAGCATAAATATATCCAACGATAAGTTCAAGCATACGATAATAAGAGCAGGGTCAAGGTAATATGAACACCTAACATGATCATATTTATGACTAAATCTGAATGCAATACATCTACCCGGACCAGGTAGGAAATTACCCACCTGATATGTAGTTCGTGCTGATTGTATTCACATCCGCGAACCTGCCTCGTATCAAAGTCCTGAAACCATAGAATACCAATATAATCAAAATAACTCTAGTCTCCACTAACCACCAATATAATCAAATAATAACATATTCAAGTCAGTTTACTGAATTACTTTGATACACAACTATGATCAACCAAATCTCACTTACCAAGCCTAGCTTTCATTTGCTCGACTTCTTGATCTTCATCAGATCTACTCAACTGCCCAAAAATACGATATGTAAATCTACAATTAACACCACTATATTAATGACCACAACAAATATGATGGTTCTCCAACTATATCATTATTAGGTCAAAGCTTACCTCATCTGATCTACATATCACATCCAATATATATATAAACTAGCAGCATATCTATTGATACCATTCTCAGATCAAGGCTTACCTCACATTACCTGTCAAATTTAGATTCCGTGCTCAACTCCATCAACTGCCAATTCAACAGAACGTGCTCTCAAACCCATAGCTTATCAATGCGATGAAACACACTTTGGCAACACCATCCAATCAACATTAACCAATTCGTAGCCCCCCAATAACAAGGCATACCGAATATCAGCAACCTTGCAATCCACCTGCAGTCATAGTCCCCAAACTTACATCCGATCCAAGATGAAAACAACCAGAATTAACCATCATGGAGAACTCACCAACTGCCGATAAAACGGATCACCCGATCAACAACCTACTCCGGTGATGACAACCAGAGCTCGAAGGAGAGTAGGCGACCGCCGACACAAAGGGCTTGCGGTGGTCAATGATCGGGAAGTAAAGGGTTGTGCGCGCGGCGAGCACGCGATGCGTTGGGGCAGTGGTGCTTGCAGAAATGGGGGAAACGCAGCCGTGGTGCTCGATCGACCGGCGGCGCAGATCGGGAGGAAGAAGGTGATGCACGAATAGAAAGGCAGGGCGACGAGCGCGCAGAGGCTGTATGCGCGCGATGCGCGTGTGATGGCTGCAAAGCGGCGGCAACGGTGCTATATGGGAAGAGTGAGTGCACGCAGCCCTTGACAAGGCGGATCGGACCCAGGCCTTCCTTCACGCTCGGCGGCAGCGCGGAGGCGCTAGGGCAGCGGCAGTCGATCCCTCGCGATGGTGGCGTGCGCTCGTGCGAAAAGGAGGTGCGGCGGTAGCGGCATGGCAACGATGGCACACGAGCGACAAGCAGCGCTGCCGGCATAGCGATCGAGCGATCCGGTAGGCTGACGACGCCAATGAAGAGAAGCAAAGGAGGAGAAAGATTCGGCGGTGGAAGAGAGGGGAAGGAGAAGAATCGCAAGATTGGGGAAAAATCGCGGCGGCTAGAAACGCTCGAAGAAAACTAATCGGTGTGGAGGAGAAACAACATGAAATGATTGGGGTTAAACGGGTTTGGAAAAACGGATCCGGTTTAACCTATAAGCATTAAACCCAATCCAAAATCCCTTCATAAATAGATTACCCAAACATGCTTTCCCAAAGCCTATTAAATCTTTCTCCAAAAATACCTTAGAAATTTCCATTTAAGTCTAGGAAAATTTCTGAAAAAAAATCTGGAAAATTCTATAGGATATTTTCCTAATTAACAAGCATTATTTTATTATTAATATTTTAATTAATAATAATAAACCAACAATAAACGATACCCACAAATCACAGCTGCCCCATCGAGATAATCAACAAAATCAACAAGATATGAAATCAGGAATACCCAAAATTGAGTCTAACGCTGAAACATACCTTCTAATCTCAATCACAGCCACTGACTCGAGTCCAACCGAAGGTTGCTGCAACGACGGGAAAAATATGCATAAGGGTTTAACAAAAAATTTGACCCACAACAGAAGCTCTGGTAGTGACAGAACAACAATCCCGACAACGGTTGGGTAGAGGTGTTCAGTTGGAGATCTCCGGCGACGAAGCTGCAGAAAAGGGCAGCGATCGAGGAAGACGAGTCGGCGAAGAAAAATAGAGGAGAAAAGATCCAGATCCGGCAACGACACGAAATGGCGGGCGGCAACACAAGCGCGTATCTCCTGCGTGATGACATGCCAACTCAGAGAAGGGAAGAGAAGGGCGGCGAGCGGCGCGGTAGAGTGCGCGACGAACAGCTCGAAGAGGTGGCCATCAACGACGGCAACAAGCTCGGGGCGGCGACAACGAACGAAATGCAACGGTGGTGCTCACGTGGCTTGCCACAGTGCCACGACTAGTCGACAACTCAAGGTGTCCGGTGGCGAGTGGGAAGGCTAGTCCGACGGCGACGAGTGGAGCAGAGGAATCGGCGATCTAAGGGGCGAAGAAGAAGAGAAGGGAAATCGCGAATGATCGGCAAGAAGGGAAGAAAAGGAGTCGGGGAAATGAGGAGAAGAAACGGGCGAGGAAAACGGTAAAAATATAATAGGTTTTTAAATAAACCTATTAATTCCTAGCAGATAGTCTAAACAGGCTTTATACAAACCTATCCGCTTTATCCCTATGAAATGTCCATAGAACCTCCGTTTAAATCCAGAAAAATTTCTAAAAATTTCTGAAAAATTCCCCAAGATGTTTTATCAATTACCGAGAAATATTTTTTTTTCTCCGGTATTTTACACTACAAGTATAACACCAAGGTGGTTCTGGAATTTAAACATCAGCACCACCATTTACCTCACCTTAAACCTTCATGGTCCTAGTATTTCAAGATCAACACCAAGGTGGTCCTAGGCTTTAAAGATCAACACCAACTGTTATCTCGCCTCAACCCTTCATGTTGCTGGTAATTCAAGTACAACACCAACGTGGTGCTATACTTTGAAGATCAACACCACCATTTACTTAAAAATTTCCTTCAGGCTCTAGTGTTTTAGATACTGCACCATGTTGGTCCTGAACTTTAAAGATCAACATCACTTTTTAGCCGAACTCAAACCTGCATGGTGTTGGTATTGCAAGTACAACACCAAGGTGATTCTGGAATTTAAACATCAGCACTACCATTTATCTCACCTCAAACCTTCATGGTCCTGGTATTTCAAGAGCAACACCAAGGTGATTTTGGAATTTGAACATCATCACCACCATTTACCTCACCTCAAACCTTTATGGTCCTGGTATTTCAAGACCAACACCAAGGTGGTCATAAACTTTGAAGATCAGAACCAACTGTTGTCTCACCTTAACCCTTCTTGTTGTTGGTAATTCAAGTACAATATAAACGTGGTGTTGGAATTTGAAGGTCAGCATTGTCGTTTACTTAGAAATTTCCTTCATGGTGTTGTTTAGTTCAGGTACAACACCACCTTGGTACTCAACGTTGAAGATCAACACCACCTTTTAGCTTGTCTCAAACTTGCATAGTGCTGGTACTACAAGTACAACACCACCCTTTACCTCAGCTTAAACCTTCATAGTCCTATTATTTCAAGACTAGCACCAAGGTGATCCTGTCGATTTCAAGATCACCACCAACTATTATCTCGCTACAACCCTTCATGTTGTTGGTAATTCAAGTACATCACCACCGTTTATTGGTAGATATTTCCTTCATGGTGTTGGTATTTTAAGTCCAGCACCACTGTTTACTTGATGACCAAGGTTATGTTGGTCTTTGACCATCAACACCACCCATATAGTTGTGCTTCTTTCAAAAATTCACAATCATTGCAATCAATGTTTTCATATATCTACATCAATTAAGAGAATATATGACAACCATAACCAAACGGGTATTGCTAGACTCAAGAATGTATTATATAATATTAACTAAAACTGTAATCGATACAATAATCACAAATACAATCTCTGTTAATCCATTTTATATGTTTTTAAATTACAAATATAGTTATATAATTCCCTCAAATATATAAATACATATTTACAATCCTACCCCATGTATTGTTACATTACAGTTTCAAGAACTTATCCTTTAGAATTGATATTGAGACATCTATTCTAAATTTTGTCATGTCTGCTTGTTTGAAGTCCATCTTCTCACCATACGATAGACATCTTATGTATTACATCACAAAGAAGGCATATTCATTTCTGTAAAAATACTATGAGAAATTTAAGATTTCAATTCTAACAAAATTCAACATTCAGCCTTTTTCTTTTACTTACCTTGCTTATTGTTGGGGACAATCAGCTATAACAGAAGCCCAGTTATCTATAGAGTAATAAGCTTCTAAACATAGATCAATTGCAACAAGTTTTCCAGATGAATATTCTTTAAATTTGGATACCTATTGTTACAAAATCATAAAACTAACATAATTATTCATTTATATTTACAAATTGATGCAATACTGATATTTAATAATAATATTATCTACTCACCATTGCTTCAAAAACATTTGCTGATTTGACAACATATAAAAAGGAGTTATAATGATTGAAACTCTTTGTTTTCATGTCAATATACAACAAGTGAAAGTGTGTTTGGTCAATATTTAAAGATATAAAAATATATCTAATATCTCCTTCTTCAAGATTCCTTACAATGAAACTGAAGGAGCAATACACAGACTTGTTATATAACCTACAAGATGAGGAGACCTTTCTAAAAAGAATTGAACAATATGTATCGATACACTCTCCATTTGTGAAAGCAGATCCAATTACTCTAGATAAAAATGAATTCATAGTTAACGCAAAAGGTGCTTGCTCCCAAACAAAATATGTAATAGGCTTACACAAAAAATAATTGTTAAATAAATATTTGCATGTTGTATATTATTGTAACATAATTATAGAATGTAATGAGGGATGTCATTATCATACTTTATTTTTTTCCAATATTTTTAACAAGTAGGTTACATCTTCATCTTGTTTTTTCTTCTTGTACGTCTTAAATTATTTCTTGACATACTATAATAAAGAAAACAACTTAATAATTTAAATAAATAAGAATATACAAATTTATTCTTTTTCATATACTGACTTATAACAATGACTTCTATTCTCATTTTGTCAAGTTTATCAATCCTTGCTTCCTCCCTCTCAAGCTCTTTTTCAGAATCTTCTTCCAGAATACAGATACTATCCCTTCCTCGCAATTCATTCATACTAATTTTTTATTTTCCCCTATCCCCACTATCTTCTGTTTCTTTTATATCTTGTTCATACTGCTCTTCTGATGCCTCACATATTTCTCTCTTGCTCCTTTTTTTTTGAGGTACTAACTTTGCCTAGATAGGACTATCAATAGGAGTATCCCTGTAATCATAGCGACTTCTATCACGTCCTCTTCTAGTAGTCACTGTTTCTGGTTCAGAATGAGGATCCACTACAAGGTCATTTGATTCAGCCTGTATGCCTTCTCTTTATATAATTTTAAGTAATTTTTTAACCCTTTCAGTTAGTGTCATGTTCTCCATTGTTACCTCTTTGATTCAATTTTGATAAACAATGCAGTCAAGGCATTCAGTAATAGGGTATCTTGCTTGTATCGAATGTGATGATGATGCTTCTAATGGATGTGGAGTATTATCCATATAATAAAGGTTCTCAAGCAATGCAATTTCACTAGGGGTAGGGACTATATCAACAATAACCTATCAAAATATCACCCAATTATTTCGATAATAAAAATAACACAATTGTTAACTAAAGACTTTAATATTTACCTGTTTAGGTGAGACTTGCTCCAATAAAGCTCTCACCTTACTAATATGTGAAGGAGTTATCCTCCACTTATTTATTCGTGCCCCTTCAGTATTATATGGTGTCTGGATTGGGACATACTAAAAAAAAAATAAGTCTGCTTCATATACAAACTATTACATACTTATGTCCATATAAAAAATCAATTAAATTTATCAAGAGAAACTTATAGTCAAAAGTCCATCAAATCCCTTTAGGTAAGGAAGTGACCAGGTCGGTGCATATGTCTTAGGATATAAAAATATATTACTAATGGTAGGTAATTGTGGAGTCATAAATTGATGGATGACTTCAATCTAATTGAAATTACCTATGTTGTCTAAATCATCTACAATATCTACAAGACCTATAAGAACCTTATATGTACTAGCATAGAACAACACACAAACAAATATATACAAAATATCAATACATCTTCATCCAATGCAACTCTAGAAGAAAAACTTTTAAGCAAGGAAATGAGAAAGGAAAAGTTCACCCGATGCAATAGTTGAATCGATGGGAACATAAGCACCTTTATTTAGAATACCAAGCAAAAAAGAGACATCTCTTTTGATGAAAGAAACAAATACTTGCAAACTTAAAGGGTTGAGATGTTGAATCTCAACTTTGAATTATATTTACTAATAGGTCACATATTTGTATAATCTCTTATATGTTAAAAAACATAACAAATGAGG
The DNA here is from genome assembly GCA_025175895.1 of Wurfbainia villosa. Lineage (NCBI taxonomy): Eukaryota > Viridiplantae > Streptophyta > Magnoliopsida > Zingiberales > Zingiberaceae > Wurfbainia > Wurfbainia villosa. The sequence continues at coordinate 16,221,437 of CM046004.1, read as the reverse complement.
ATTATTTAATGATCTCTCTGTGTCTATCATATAAACTGTTGATGCAGTAAGTATCACTCCTTAATTTTGATATATGAACCACAGTTAAGAGTTAGGATTCACGTGTGATCTAATATAAGTGTTAAGTGTGCAGGCTTAACAGGAAGTCCAGTAGGTCGTGTTGACTGGATACTAGGCATGAATCTTGACAGATCAGGAGGACCGAATACCAGACATGAAGTGCAGATGGGTCATGTGGATCAGACATTTGGCATGAAGACCGGTTGGATCAGGAGATCGGACAATCGACAAAAAGTCCAACTGGGTCAGGCAGACCAGACAGTTAGTGGAAGTCATGGTGGGTCAGATCGGATGTCAAGAATGGTAAGTCCGACAGGTAGTCAATAGGTAAGCCTCGAGTGAAGAGGTGAGGCCAAGTCCTCTGTAGGGGGACAAAGCTAGGCGTCGATCCGACGAAAAGTCCACGTGGGACTTAGTAGTCGAGATCGGGCAATATTAATACTGCTATCATAATTCATGTTATATATTTTGTGCTAAGTTTGTTTTGCAGTGATCAGTCGACTTAATAGATTCTAGTCGACTGAAGTCCAGTCGATTGGAGATGTATCAATTGACTGGATACTTATTTGGCAGGATCAGCTGTTGATCGATCGGAGATCGTGCGACACAGATGGAAAGGGATTGAGTCAACTGAAGAGGGAAATTTCCCGATGCGGAATCGAGTGATGTGGAGTCAACTGAAGAAGATTCAGTCGACTGGAAGACCACGAATTCCATATCGACGGGCTGATGTAGAGTCGACTGGAAGGCATTCCAATCGACTGGAAACAGTTTATAAAAGTTGTGCTTGACCAGATCCCAGTATCAATAACTTTTACGTCGAAGTGCTGTCGAAATCCATTCTCATCCACCAAAGTTAAACTCTCACAACAAGACGATCTTCCGACACTCCGAGTGTACTTCTACCATCTACTTAGTGTCGGTATACATCTTGTATTTGTTCATTTATTTTTTCACTATTGTACTTAAATTCAAGAGTGGGTAGTGTGTTACCCATCTCTATTATTTGTAAAAAGCGAAACCCTCTGAAGTCGAGAGTTCTCGAATCAGAGGGTATTTAATGAATTGCCCATTGAGGTAGCTCGTGGTAGAGCTACGGGCCTTGAAGTAGCAACTCAGTTTGGGTTGTGAACCAAGTAATTTGCTGTGTCTAACTTATTTAATTTTCGCTGCATATTCTATTTAGAAAAATTTATAAAATACCGAGATTCATCCCCCCCACTCGGTTTACTCGATCTTACAATTGATATCAGAGCAAGGGCGCTCCGAGTTAGTGAAACCACCATCGTGAGCAATAAATTAATTTAGATAAATTTTTATTACATTAGAATAATTTTTATTGCTTTAGATAAATTTTTATTGCTTTAGTTAAATTTTTATTGCATTAGAATAATTTTTATTGCTTTAGATAAATTTTTCTTGCATTAGAATAATTTTAATTAATTTTTCTTGCTAAGAATAATTTTAATTAATTCTTCTTGCTTAGAATAATTTTAATTAATTTTTCTCACTTAGTAAATTAAATTAATTTTCTTCACATTTAATTAATTAAATTAATTTTATGCACACTTAGTAAATTAAATTAATTTTCTGCACATTTAATTAATTAAACTAATTTTCATCATTTAAAAAATTATTATAATATTTTTTTCTGCATTTAAAAAATTACCATAATATTTTTTCAGCATTTAAAAAATTACCATAGTATTTTTTCAGCATTTAAAAATGACCATAATATTTTTTCAGCATTTAAAACATTACCATAATATTTTTCAGCTTTTAAAAATTGCCAAAATATTTTTTTTTGCATTTAGAAAATTTCCAAAATATTTTTCTGCATTAGATTATTTTTTATTTTCTACAATTAGTTTAATTTTTAATAATCTTTACTTAGGATAAATTTCATTAACATTTACAATTTAAATAATTCTTAATTATTGCAAGGAGGAATAATTTGTAATTTTAGTTAATTTAAATAGAAATGTCATATTTAGAGGGTCTAATCATCATTCGCCTTCCTCTCTTTAATGGAGAGGATTTTTCTTCTTGAAATAGGCGAATGAAGTGTTTTTTGAAAACCGACTTAGAGGTCTGATTCTCGATTAGGAAAGGGTTCATAGCTCCGGTAGATGACTCAGATAAGTTGTTAGATCCGGAGAAATGGACTGCAAACTTTAGGAAAAAGGCTCAAGTCGATTACAAGGCTTTAAACACCTTGCAATGCGGACTTACAAATGAAGAACTAAATCGAGTCAGGTCGGTTCAAAATGCTAAAGAATTGTAGAACAAATTAATTAAATTGCATGAACAGGCTAACTTGAGTCAACCCGAGGATGGTTTAGTTTTGATGGAAGGAACAAACAAAAAAGGAAAGAAATCCAAATCGAGAAAGACAAAAAGGAAGAAAGCATCTAAGGCAAATTTGGTCAAGTCATCATCGGAAGAGTCGAACGCGGAAATATCTAAGACATGCTTCGTAGCACTCATGGCAGATGACGAGTCCGAAGTCGAATCAAGACATGAGTCCGAGTCTGAGTCGGAGAGAAGCCACGGATCTGCATCCGTTTCCGAAGGTTCTGACGAGGTAACTTCTCCCTTAGAAGATAAATTGTACAATATTATTGCATGCTTAGGTAGAAAACTAGCCAAGTCCGAGAATCGAGTTGACTCGCTTCTTGAGAAAGTCCAAGTACTTAAGGAGCAAGTTAATTCGAAGACTTCGACTTACCAAATTAAGGATAGAGATTCAACTCGAGTTGCGAAGCTTGAGAAAGAGAACTCGGTCCTAAAAAGGCAAGTAGAAGATCTAACCGGATTGTTGGAAAGGTTCACTTCGAGCTCCAAGTATCTTAACATGATGCTTGGGTCTCAACAAGCCGTGTACAACAAGTCCGGACTCGGATACAAGGCTAAGGACACAAATAGATCATACATGTCCTTGTTTAACAGAAATGCTAAGGGTCGAGTCCAAGCTTGGGTTCCTAAGACTAGCTTAGTCAATCAAGTTGGACCGAACCAATTTTGGATTCCCAAAGGACAAGTTTACCTAGTGAACAAGACCCAACAGAGCTACTATGCAGGGGGAGCTAACTCATTGATTGTTTCCTTAATTAAATAAAACTCTTGCATACATTAGTTTGCTTTACTTGCTTAATTTAGAACGGACTAGATAGGAAATAAAGTAGTTTAAACTTGAACAACATAGTACTAAGACAAGTGAACTGATAGTAAGTTAGGAAAGCTCTTCGAAGTGCATGTCTAGGAAGTGGTCGTTGCTCCGATAACCAAGAAGGCCATTGCCTCGCCACGCCCTGGTGTACTAAGTCGAGTGGAACTGACCGAAGCTAACTCACTAAGTCTTTGACTAGTTAGACCAAGGCTTAGTCCAAAGTGAATCAAGTACTTGATTCCTTCATTGACTTTGTCTAGGAAGTGGTCGTTGCTCCGATAACTAAGAAGATCATGTGCCTCGCCACGACTTGGAAGTCAATGCTGGAAAAACCTACTTGACTAGCTCAAACCAAGCTTGAATCTAACACAAGTTTAAAAACTTTGAAATTGCTTATTAAATTTAAATAAGATAAAAAGAAATACTCATCTCACAAAACCCATAGGGATAAGTGTATTGAAAATATAGCTTGGGTGAGATGATTTAAAACTTAATTCTGTTTAATTTAACTTAACTAAACTTAATTAAACTTAAACACAAATTAATTAAACTTAATCACAACTTAATTAAACTTAATTACAAATTAATTAAACTTAATCAAAACTTAATTAAAATTAATAATAAATTAATTAAACTTAATCACAACTTAATTAAAATTAATCACAACTTAATTAAACTTAACCACAACTCAATTAAAGTTAACAACAACTTAATTAAACTTAACAACAACTTAATTAAACTTAACTAAACATAATCAATTCAATTTAATCAACTAAACATAATCAATTTAATTTAACCAACTTAATTAACTCAATTCTAATCAACTTAATTAACCATCTTATCAATCCAAACCATCTAATCAATTCAACTTAACTATTTCAACTTAATCAACCTAGTGAACTTAATCAATTCAACTCAGCTAATTAACTCAAATAAAATCAAATCAATTAACACAATTAATCCCAAGTCAATTCAAGATAATTTGCTTTATTCAAAATTTAAATTAAGGGGGAGAAAAACATACTTTGAAAAAATTAAGTCTTAAAAAGCTTAACATAAGATTTTTAAAATTACTACTTAGATTTTGATGTATGAGAAGAAAACAATTAAACATTATAAAGCTTTATTCAAGGGAAAGTTTTGAAAAATTTTAAAGAGTTAGAAAATTTTGAAATTTTTTGGAAATTTTTGGAATTTAAAAATATGTTATTATTCAGGAAGAGTTAGACAATTTTTAATTTTTTAGATTTTTGAAAAATTTGAAAATTTAAAAAAAAAAATTGAATTATTCAGGGGGAGTTTTGAAAAAATTGAAAAAAATTTAAATTTTAAATTTTTTGAATAATTAGAGGGAGAGATTTTGAAAATTTTGGAAATTTGAAATTTTTTGAATTATTCAGAGGGAGTTTTAAAAAATTCAAAAAAATTTAAACTTTTAAAAATTTTGAATAATTCAGGGGAGAGGTTTTGAAAATTTTTAAAATTTTAAAAATTTTGAATTATTCAAGGAGAGTTTTGAAAATTTTTAAAAAATTTTAAATTATTCAGGGGGAGTTTTGAAAATTTTGTAAAATTAAAAATTTTGAAAATTTGAATTATCCAAGTGGAGTTTTGAATATTTTTGAAAATGTTTAGATTTTTGAAAATTTTGAGTTTTGAAAATGTTTAGATTTTTGAAAATTTTGAAAATTCAAATTTTAGATTTATTCAAGTGGAGTTTTGAATATTTTTCGAAATGTTTAGATTTTTGAAATTTTTTAAAATTTAAATTTTAAATTTATTTAGGGGGAGTTTCTGAATATGTTTTAAATTTTTTGAAAAACTTGAAAATTTTAAATTATTCAGGGTGAGTTTTTAAAATTTTGAAAGATGAAAATTTTGAAAATGTTGAATTGTATAGAGGGAGTATTGAAAACTTTTGAATTATTTAGGGAGAGTTTTTGAATATGTTTGAAAATTTTTGAAAATCTTAAAAATTTTCAAAACTTTTAAAATTATTCAAGGGCAGTTTTGAAAATGGTGTTGGTAAAATATCATAATAACTCTTCAATATATTATATTCGTATCTTTAACTTAACCCTTATTTTGATGTATGCCAAAGGGGGAGAGAAGATAGAAGAGACATAAAATTATAGATTTAAAATAAGATATAAATTTAAAAGGATGCAAAAATTTGATAAGGATGAATGCATTTCATACATGGTTAAATTTATGCATGACAAAAGGTATAAATTCATTTCTTACACATGTCAAAATATGAAGATTGATATTTGATTCTCCTAACTTTAACTGATGTGTTGTCATACATCAAAAAGGGAGAGATTATTGATGCAATAAGTATCACTCCTTAGTTTTGATGTATGAACCACAGTTAATGTTAGTACCTATAAGATTCACATATCTCCACAATGACATGATATTGTCCACTTTGAGCCTAAGCCCTCATGATTTTGTTTTTGGGCTTTACCCAAAAGGCCTCATCCCAATGGAGATATATTTTCATCTTATAAGCACATGATCTTTTTCATATCTTACCAATGTGAGACTTTGATTGTATTCCCAATACTCCAATAATCCCCCTCTCAAACGAAGGACCATATTGACCCTCCTCAAGCCTATCCATCCTCCAAGGATATCATCTTCTTGATGTCCGATCCTCAACCCACCAGGACTTCCTGCCAACTGTCTGATCCTCTTGACCCAGCTGGACTTCCTTCCAGTTGTTCGGTCCTCCCGACCTAACTGGACTTCCTGCCTAGTGTCTCGTTCTCTTGATCTGGACATGGGAGCTCAACTTCCTTCGTTCAAGATTCATGGCTTGACATGGACCATGGCTCTGATATCAATTGTTAGACCGTTGGCGTCGCTAGAAGGGGGGGATGAATAGTGATACTTGATTCTTGGATTCGTTGTGCTCGTCTACAGTTGTTAGTATGCAGCGGAAACAAGAATACAAGTACAAATACGAATACAAACACAACACACATGATTTACGTGGTTCGGAATCCAAATTCCTACTCCACGATTGAACCCTAGTCGTCTCTAGTGATGACCACCACCATTATAATAATTCTCCTTCTCGGTGATACACCGGAGGCGAAGAAAACTCTTAATACAATTTTTCAGATGTTTTTACACACCTTACAGCAGTAGGAACAGAAGAAGAACAGATTACAAACTTACAGTGAGAGTTAGGGCTCTTCTTCTTTTCAGAATCGTTGATTTCCTTCAAGAATATGGAGAATCAAGGAACTTTTCTTCAAGTAATCGCTTCCTTGGTTGTATTAAGCAATCACAACTTCTGTGTTGAAAAACAGTCGTGGAAACCTTTTAAATCGAGTCTGATTAGGGCTTTTTTAGCCCGTGCAGTCGAGTCGCCTCGACTGGTGCATTAACTCGCATTTAATGAGGGTTCCAACGGTAAGTTTTTCACCATAATTAGACAAATTTACCCGTTGAAACATTGGTCTAGTCGAGGCACTGGTTCATCGCCTCGACTGGTAGGCTTCTGTTTCAACCGAACAACGCAACATTCGAGCTTGCAGTCGACAGGCCCTTACGTCTGTTCAATTGAACTAAAGCTCCAGTCGAGGCACTGGTTCATTGCCTTGACTGGTAGGCTTCTATTTCAACCGAACAATGCAACAGTCGAGCTTGTAGTCGACAGGCCCTTGCATTTGTTCAATTGAACCAAAGCTCCAGTCGAGGTGGCGCCTCGACTGCTATAGGTTTTTTCTTCTCGAACACACAGTCCCCAGCCGAGGTGCTAATCGACTGCGGCTTGCTTCTGTTCGTGAGAAACAACCCCAGTCGAGGTGCCGCCTCGACTGCTATGATCTTCTTAGTGCTTTGCAGGCCAGTCGAGGCGACGTCTCGATTGACAGGGCAAACAGTCGAGGTGCTGCCTCGACCACTGCCTTGACTCTTTTGCTCAACTCAGGAATTTATAAGAAAACCCGTTTTCCGCTTCTCTAAGATCTGATTTTCGCCTCGACTGTTCTCCCCAAAGCTTTTGATCCCGTCGCACTCGCTTTCGCCTCCCTCGCTTCTAGCCAGATCGACTGCGACCAAGGCTTAGACAAAGGCTTAGATGATTTTTTGAGCCCTAATCAACCTTGAGTAAGTTCTTCAGCTTCTCATTTCTTCAAACCTAACTAAAATCCCTAACCCTAATCCCCAGTTACTCCTAACCTAGGGTTTGTCAGATTTTCTAAGGTTGCCGGTTTTTATTTTTTCCTCTTTCACCGGAGAAGGTCATCTCGCGGAAGGTCCCATTGTTCTTCCTGATCAACAAAAATGGCACCAAAGTAAATTTCTAAACTCCTCTTTTTGGTTTCACGATTTAGAAAATACCTAGATTAACTAATCAAGTGTTCTTCTGTGACACGCATCATATATCATATTGCATTAATCCTGCATCTTGATCATGATGCTCGCATTCATTAGACAAAAACATAAGATAGGCGAGACCAATAGGAGGGAAACAACCCGGGAGAATCCGTCTTCAGATCCTAGATTTCCCTCCGTGCACCATCAGTATACTTTCGCTGCCCACAAATTTAAGTTGATGCATACTAGGTCTTTGGATAAGGATTTCTTTGATAAGTATGCCCAAAATGTCGTAGAGATAGTTGACTACTATGGGCTCAATAAACTTGTCTATTGTGATCACAACATCAATGTAGACTTAGTTAGTGAATTCTACAATAACCTACAACCTACAGGTGATAGACTTATCTATAAGAGTAGAGTGGCCAGAACAGACATATCATTCACTCCTGATATCCTTAGGGCATTTCTAGAGTGTCGAAAATCGAACTTAGCCCTTGAATGCTATCCAAGCATTCAAGAACCACTTGAGGATTACTCAATCAAGTCATTCATGAGTCCTTTAAAAAACCACGCCAACTCAGTGTTAATCTATTTCCAGCCATGACACTAGCTACCCCTGATAATGTTCTATATAAGGTCATAGTAGGTTGCATACTTCCCATTGTTACAAGGGGGCAGGCCAAAATAAGGCCACATCATTTACTTACATTGTATATCCTTAAGAATCGTCTAGATTTTAACATAGCATTGAGCATGTTTCTTTGCATCGCTCATTTCACTGTCCCAGTCCAAAAGAAAATTTACATGACTTTTGAACATATCATCACATTTTGGCTAGAATCCATAGGCATCAACACAAGCAGGGGCAAAATTAAGCAAATGATTGACTTCGATTTCATAAAGTGGAGAAATTTTTCTTTGGTTGGCATATCCCAAGTCGGTAGAAGTGTTGAGTGGGCTGATGGGCATCAGGCTGGTGAGAGATGGGATATGGAAGAAGAAGAACAAGAAGAAGCAAATCTAGCCCTAACTGACGAACCACATTCTTCCGTGTCTAAGCAGCTAGAGGGTCTGCACAACGACTATGTTGGGTTCGTGGATGAGGTTGATACTAAGTTCAAGGATATCCGTATAACGATTGATACTAGATTCGAAGAGCTTTAAATCAAGATGGATACACGGTTTTCAGAAATATCTGCCCAACAACAGGAGATTCTTACTCTCCTACGTACCATGATGACAGATTCGTCGGAACCATTGTCGCCAGCCATGTAGTTTTGTTTTTTAGGGACATCATTCTATATATGTAAACTTTTAAATTCAAGAAACATATATGTCAGTATGTTTGGTTAACAATTAAGTTTTATGTATAAAATGTTGACTGCATATATGTTGTCATTCAATATGATTGTTATTGTGTATTCAGATGTGTGTTTAGATGTATCAACAGGTTCATCACAACCATTTTTAAGGGAAATTCTGCCAAATTTTTTTCCGGTTGTCTATACTTTTCCATATATATGCATGATTGTTATCTACTTGGTTAAAACATACAATTGTTTGGTGCATTAGATAACTGAGGGTAATGAATTCAGGGGGAGTGATCCTATTTTTTTTCTGTTTGCCAAAGGAGGAGAGATGAGTGGTTTTAAGTTTAAGACGGAAGATAAGTGGAAGTGGAGTTTAAGATGAAGTAGGGATTGTTAATCTTTAACTTTATATGGAAGTTTTGGAATTCATTGCAAATCTATGTTTGAAATGAAAGTCTTATTACACATCTATGTTTGCATTCAAGACTGAAAATTCTGTACAAATATGAGAATATTATATTTTGCTATAATTGCATCACCTAAACTTAAACCATATTGTCAAACATCAAAAAGGGGGAGATTGTTGGTGCAATCAGACCCAAATGATGTTTTGATGTTTGACAAGGGGTTAAGTAAAGATGATAACTATGCGTTATCTCATGCGTTTTGGTTGAGATGTATTTTCAGGAAGTTTCTTGTAGGACGAGGAGTCCTAGCAAGTGAAGTCCCAGACAAGGAGTCCTGGCAAGTGAAAACCCGGACGAGGAGTCCTGGCGTGAAGACCCGGACGAGAAGTCCTGGCAAGTGAAGACCCAGACGAGGAGTCCTGGCGTGAAGACCCGGACGAGGAGTCCTGGCAAGTGAAGACCCGGACGAGGAGTCCAGGCATGAAGACTTGGACGAGGAGTCTTGGCATGAAGACCCAGACAAGGAGTCTTGGCATGAAGTCCCGGAAGCAATTCTTAGCACGGAAGACCTATGAACAGTGGTTCACAGGCATCAGGTGAAGGGTACAGGATAGAACCTTTCTTATGCATGGTTTCAACACTAGACGAGTTGAAACGGTCAAGAGTCAAGAGCGTTAGTCGGCGGCACCTCATTGTTGCCACTGTCCAATCGAGGCGTCGCCTCGACTAGCTGCAAGCACTAAGAAGATCATAGCGATCGGCGGCACCTCATCGAGTTGTTTCTCACGAGCGAAGCAAAGGCGCGATCGATTAGCACCTCGACCGGGATCGTGTTCGAAGGAAAAACCTCACGATCAGTGCCTCGATTGGAGCTTTGGTTCAATTGAACAAATGCAAGGGCCTGTCAACTGCAAGCTCGACTGTTGCATTGTTCGGTTGAAACAGAAGCCTACCAGTCGAGACGATGAACCAGTGCCTCGACTGGAGCTTTGGTTCAATTGAACATACGCAAGGGCCTGTTGACTGCAAGCTCGACTATTGCGTTGTTCGGTTGAAACAGAAGCCTACCAGTCGAGGCGATGAACCAGTGCCTCGATTGGACCAATGTTTCAACGGGTAAATCAGTCTAATTATGGTGAAAAACTTACCGTTGGAACCCTCATTAAATGCGAGTTAATGCACCAGTCGAGGCGACTCGACTGCACGGGCCGAAAAGTCCTAATCAGACTCGATTTAAAAGGTTTCCATGACTGTTTTTCAACACAGAAGTTGTGACTGCTTAATACAACCAAGGAAGCGATTACTTGAAGAAAAGTTCCTTGATTCTCCATATTCTTGAAGGAAATCAACGATTTTGAAAAGAAGAAGAGCCCTAACTCTCACTGCAAGTTTGTAATCTGTTCTTCTTCTGTTCCTACTGCTGTAAGGTGTGTAAAAACATCTGAAAAATTGTATTAAGAGGTTTCTCCACCTCCGGTGTATCACCGAGAAGGAGAAGTATTATAGTGGTAGTGGTCATCACTAGAGCCGACTAGGTCTCAACTGTGGAGTAGGAATTTGGATTCCAAACCATGTAAATCCTGTGTGTTGTGTTTGTATTCGTAATTGTACTTGTATTCTTATTTTCATTGCATACTAATAACTGTAGATGAGCATAACGAATCCAAGAATCAAGTATCGCAATTCATCCCCCCTTCTAGGGACGCCAATGGTCTTACAGTTAAGAGTTAGGATTCACGTGTGATCTAATATAAGTGTTAAGTGTGCAGGCTTAACAAGTAGTCTTAGTAGGTCGTGTTTGTCGGATACTAGGCATGAATCTTGATAGATCAGGAGGACCGGACATCAGACATGAAGTCTAGATGGGTCACGTGGACCGGATGGCATGAAGACCGGTTGGGTCAGGAGACCGGACAATCGACAAAAAGTCTAGCTGGGTCAGGTAGACCGGACAGCTGGTGGAAGCCTTGGTGGGTCAGATCGTATGTCAAGAATGGTAAGTCTGACAGGTAGTAAGTAGGTAAGCCTCGAATGAAGAGGTGAGGCCGAGTCCTTTGTAGGGGGACAAATCTAGGCGTCGATCTGACGAAAAGTCCACGTGGGACTTAATAGTCGAGATCGAGCAGTATTACTACTGCTATCATAATTCATGTTATATATTTTGTGATAAGTCTATTTTGCAGGGATCAGTTGACCAAATTGAAGGGTTTTGCTTATCGAGTCCGTGAGGGGAAACTTCGCTTCCCAGTTCACCTTGGTAGCTTGACCATGGCGATCCCTTCGATGTCCCCGGATTAAAAAATATTTAATCCTAGACAAAAGGGATTGCCCAAACCACCAAGTCATTGTCGTGCTATTCGTTTAGAGAGGTCACTTGAACAAACTAGTTGTTCAAGCGACCATCCTCTATTCTACGAGTAGCCGCGGAATAGACGATGTCCGGATCACCGGTTTTTGTATTTATGCTTGGGATCCAAGTATTATTTAGCCATTTACAGATTTATAACATGCTTATAATTGAAAAACAAAAACAAGCAACAACCAAAAGAAGAAAGTAGAATAGGTATACCTTTCGATCCTCTAATGTATGACCTTCCTCCTTTTGGACGTCGTGTGGGCGACGATCCACCAAAAGTCGAAGCTCCTAGATCGCAAATCTTCCTTCCTTGCTCTTCCAAAGAAAGAGGAAGAATAGAAACAAGGTTTTTCTCCTCACTAGAAACAACCAACAAGAAACCAAAGCTTTCCTTGCCGCCGGCCAACTAGATGAAGAAGAAGATGGTGGAAAACAACCAAGACACCAAGGGAAGCCCTATATCTTGTTTCCACCACCTAAGGAGAGGGAGAAGGGAGCTTTTGGGCGCCGGCCAAGGGCTGGGAAGGGCCTGGAAACCTGCTGGACGTTGGCCACAAGACAAGGAAGAAGAAAGGAAACCTTGCCTTATTTGGTGCCGCCCTAGCCTCCAAACCCTAACCCTAATCCTAATCCTATCTCAACTAGGATTCCCTTCTCTTGCCGCCCAAGCCTTGCTCTCCTTCAATTGTAGTTCACGCCAACCCCTTGACACCCTTTTATAGAGTTAGGGATAAGTCATGAATTAATCTCCTCCATTGGTTCTAGGGATTTAATCTCAACCGTCGGATCTAGAGATTTAATCTCAACCGTCGGATCTTAGAGATTTAATCTCTACCAATGGATCTTAGACTTTTGTTTCTATCCATTGGATCTAAGCATCATGAGGTGTTAATAGGCTACATTAGGGACCATGAGGAGGAGTTGTGTCTTGGTCACCCATGGATCAAGCACACATAAAGTCCAATCCACTAATGATGATCCAATCTACTAAAGGTTCATCATTGATCTACCTCACCAACCCCCATATGATAATATGGGCTCTATATATTATTTGTATATTTTCTTCCCGTGTTTAAGATCTCGAATGTCCATCAATTAATTAATTTACTGACCATTAATTAATCAACATCTAACTCCTTGAGTAGTACCACTCAACCTTTTCATCATGCCAGACCAAGTCCACCTGCAGGGTTTACATGATGAACCTTATGAGCTCCTCAAGGGGACATCATCATCCTAATATATAGGATACGATTTCCTCCTATAATCAACGGCACACCATATAAATAATATCATCTTCAAACTTACCGAGTCTATCGATTTAATCTATAAATCTCGTCCATTGGTAAATCAAAGAGATGACTACTAAGTATATGTGCCCGTTATTATATCGGGATTAAGAGCATGTACTAAATAATATCTGAGGTCCGATTCGATTATATAGTCAGCAATAAATCGAATCACCTCTAAGTCGGTCCTGCTCAATACACACAAAGTGTACTAGTGTGATTCTATGGTCAAGACAAACCAATACCAAATCACACTACAACCATTCCGATGGTTTGTCCAAAGTCATCTCGGTTGTGAGCCTTTGCTTATACTTTTCAAGGGGCCGATAACATGGTCTCCTGTGTGACACCATACACCATGTTATCTACAATGTAAAGTATTAGACAATATTGCATAACCATAAAAATATGCAAACAATGATCATGTGATTCTTATTCCAAAATAAAGATGTTCATACAAAAGATAGACTTTTCAGTATACATCCCTACAATCTCCCACTTATACTAAAAGACTATGTTGTCCTCAAAGTGTCATACATCTGATCCCCATTCCCTCCACATGCCTATCAAAAGCTCTCGCCAGAAGGGCCTTAGTGAAAGGATCTGCCAGGTTATCCTCCGATGCAATCTTGGCCACAACAACTTCTCCTCTCTTTACGATTTCTTGTATCAGGTGGTACTTGCGCTCTATGTGTTTACTAGCTTTATGGGCTCGTGGTTCCTTCGAGTTTGCAACTGCACCACTATTATCACAATAAATTGTGATAGTTCTAGGCAAACCAGGAATCACATCCAAATCCATTAGGAAGTTCTTGAGTCATACAGCTTCTTTGGCCGCCTTAGAGGTCGCCACATACTCATCTTCCATGGTGGAGTCCGCCACACTTCTGCTTGACACTCCTTCATACAAGGACTCCACCTCCCAAAGTAAACACAAAACCTGAGGTAGACTTACTGTTATCCCTATCAGATTGGAAGTCGGAATCCGTATAACCCACAGGGAGTAATTGGTCTGTCCGATAAACCAGCATATAATCCCTAGTCCTTCTCAGGTACTTCAATATATGCTTTACCGCAGTCCAATGTCCCTGTCCTAGATTACTCTGATATCTACTGACCATGCCCACGACAAAGCAGATATCTGGTCTCGTACAGAGCATCGCATACATGAGGCTTCCTACTGTCGAAGCATAAGGAACCGCCTTCATCTCCTCTATCTCCTCAGATGATCTAGGACACATCTCCTTAGATAAAGGAACTCCGTGCCTGAAAGGTAGAAAACTCTTCTTGGAGTTCTGCATGCTAAAACGCTCCATAATCATATCTATGTATGAAGCTTGGGATAAGCACAACATTCTTTTCCTGTGATCCTTTATAACCTTGATCCCAAGGATGTGTCCCACCTCTCCCAAGTTCTTCATATCAAACTGTTTGGATAACCATACCCTTACGTCCGATAACACCTTGATATGTTGCCAATCAACAAAATGTCATCTACGTATAATACAAGAAATACCATTACGTTTCCGTCACATCTCTTGTATACACAAGACTCATCCGGACTTTGAATAAATCCATTAGACTAGATCACCTCATCAACCCGGATGTTCCAAGACCTCGAAGCTTGTTTCAATCCATAAATGGACCGATTAAGCTTACATACAAGATGCTTTTTGCCCTTAGCAATGAATCCCTCTGGTTGCTTCATGTAGATGTTTTCCTCAAGACTTCCATTAAGGAAAGCCGTCTTGACATCCATCTGCCACACCTCATAATCCATATGAGCTGTTATGCATAAGAGAATCCGGATAGACTTAAGCAACTACCGGCGAAAAGGTCTCCTCATAATCGATACCCTCTTTTTGAGTATACCCCTTCGCAACAAGCCTCACTTTGAAGGTCTCAACCTTCCCATCTATTCCTCTCTTTCTCTTGTAGATCCACTTGCATCCAATGGTTTTTACACCATCGGGTGGTTCTACTAGCTCCCAGACCTGATTTGAATACATAGATTCAATCTCAGCATTCATTGCACTTTGCTAAGATACTGCATCTTTATCTTGGATTGCCTCGTCATATGTCCAGGGATCCGGTTCATATTCCCCAGGGATCAAATCAGAAGATTCTCCCAAGAACATGAATCTGTCAGGCTGTCTCACAACCCTCCCACTACGACGAGGTATCACCTGTGTATCCTCTGTGACACGCGATGCAGTGACATGTGGTATATCCTCTTATACCAGTGGTACTAAAGAAGTGACTTTCCCCTTTTAATTCCTTCAGAACAATTTTACTCTTGGGTTTGTGGCTCATCACATAGTCTTCCTCAAGAAATCTGGCGTTCGTGCTAACGATCACCCTCTGATCTCTAGGACTATAAAACAATCCACCCTTCATTCCCCTGGGATAGACAACGAACAAACGTACTTCTATACGAGGTTCCAACTTACCAATATCTGCCTTCAGCACATGTGCTGGACTCCCCCATATCCGAATATGTCTTAGACTAGGCTTTCGCCCAGTCCACAACTCTGTGGGAGTAGAAGGCGCTGATTTAGATGAAACCAAGTTCAGAATGTACACCGCCGTATCTAGAGCATATCCCCAGAACGAATCTGGAAAGTCAGAATAACTCATCATCGATCTAACCATCTCCATAAGCGTCCTATTCCTTCGCTCTGCTACACCATTCTGCTAGGGTGTGTCAGGTGCAGTCAATTGGGATTGATTCTCATCCTCTGATAAGTAGTTCCTAAACTCTCCCAAGAGGTACTCACCACCACGATCATATTGTAGTGTCATTCATATCTTGAATAATCGTCTATGAGAAAGACGAAATATTCAAGACTACCTCTTGCCTGGATAGACATAGGACCATACGAATCAGTATGAACCAATTCTAACACATCTTTGGCTCTATACCCCTTGGCCTTATAAGGTCTCTTGGTCATCTTACCCTCCAAGCAAGATTCACAGGTTGGGAGATCCTCCACCACTAATGAACCCAAAGGTCCATCAGCTATCAACCTTTGAATTCTGCTTAGGTTAATGTGACCAAGCCTAAGATGCTAAAGATATGTTTGGTTCATCTTCGAAGGTTCTTTTCTCTTATTGGAATTAGAAGATGAGTTATTAACTTCAATTTGCATCGTGAGAGGTTTTGGTTCACATGTATACAAATTTTCTATCAATGTACCTGAACAGATATTCTCCCTATTCCTTTTTATAACAACTCTCATTAAAAGAAATAGAATATCCATCCATAAATAATTTAGAAACTGAAACTAAGTTCTTTCTAAATAAAGGTACATAAAGAGAATTTTTCAGAACCTAAGTTTTATTTTTCTCAAGAGATAAATAAAACTTCTCCCACTGTAATAGCCGCCACCTTCATGACATTACCCAAGTAAATGGTAATCTCTCCTTTAGCTTGTCGTCGGGTTTCCTAGAACCCCTACAAAGTGTTGCAGACATGATTAGTGACTCCCGTATCTACACACCAAGTGCCGGTAGATATCATCGCTAATCATGTTTCAACGACTAGACCAAAGGATATACCTTTGTTTTGCTTCGGATTGGGACAGTCCTTCTTCTAATGTCCATCCTGCTTATAAGTGAAGTACTTGCCTTTCGGCTTCTTCACTCCTCCCTGAGATCCTCCCACCACCTTTGCTCCTCCTTGTTTCACCTTCTTCTTGCCTTTCGGTTTAGAAGTAGAAACCTTTTTGAGCAACCATGGCTTGAGGACACTCTTCGAAGAGTGCATACTTGTACTCCTTAGCAGATAAGACAATATCTAGATTCTTTTTCAATCAATATTATTTGGGTACAGTAAGTTTATTTCCTTTAGTATCATAACAAGTGGACTGAAAGTCATTTTTGAAAATCCTAAGAATCACATAGATCATTACTTAAGATTTCAAAAAATTATTGATTCTTCAAACAATACAATTTTAAAATCAACCAACACCTCTAAACACCGAGAATATCGTATGCCACGATAGTGTGGACGTATACGAATTCTACATTTGTAAGAGGAGGTTTTACCCATTAATTTTACTATCTTGTCAACCTAACTTTTTGACAAGTAAAATTAATAGTTGGTTCCTCTTTGGCCCTACAAATAAAAGCAGTGACTCCGATGGGGAGGATACTTATATTTGTATCTAAGTGTTCACCATTACTCGATACCAAGGTAATTATCTCGGGTTTTGTGCCTTACGATGGGTAAGTACACACGCTCCTTAATAATTTCCTATAACCATATTCAACCCTGTGATCCACAAACAAACTCATTCAATGGGGAGGAAGACACTCAGAGCCGACGCACAAGTTTGCTTGCATCACATGTCAAATCGTAATGGAGGCCGTGGGAATTTATAAAAATATCCCTCTCCCACTTAGTAATTTGAAAATGAGGAATTTTCTAGCCTACGACATGCATATCAAACAAAAAGCAATAAATATGAAAAATAAATTATTTTCCAACTATTATGGCTTTTGTCTTCAATATGTCTCCTGTCGCATCGCTTGCTCGTCCGCTCCTCCTACGCCATGTACGAGCCATCCGGAGATCCGAGCCGAGACTAAAACCTATTTTAATTTACATCTATCAATCCTATACTCCACGAGGGAGTGTACATGAAATCTAGATCGAAAGTAAAATAAAATAAAGAGCGGCTAAACAATGCCGTATTTAATTTACCAAAAACTAAATACTAGTCTCGTCAATCCCGAGGATTCAACAAAATAAATATTTACACACATACAATCACATACACACATATGACCATAATAGTCGGATCTTATGCCTGCAACCAAAGAGTTAAACTACGCATATCCTACTATTATTCGGCACATATAATATATGAAAAAGTGCATAAAAATTAATCGAATCCTAAACACACAAAACCGGAAACCTTGGCTCTGATACTAATTGAAGGGTTTTTCTTATCGAGTCCGTGAGGGGAAACTTTGCTTCCCACTTCACCTCGGTAGCTTGACCATGACGATCCCTTCGATGTCCCCGGATTAAAAAAAATTAATCCTAGACAAAAGGGATTGCCCAAACCACCAAGTCATCGTCGTGCTATTCGTTTAGAGAGGTCACTTGAACAAACTAGTTATTCAAGCGACCATCCTCTATTTTACGAGTAGCCGCGGAATAGACGATGTCCGAATCGCCGGTTTTTGTATTTATGCTCGGGATCCAAGTATTATTTATCCATTTACAGATTTATAACATGCTTATAATTGAAAAACAAAAACAAGCAACAACCAAAAGAAGATAGTAGAATAGGTATACCTCTCGATCTTCTAATGTATGACCTTCCTCCTTTTGAACGTCGTGTGGGCGACGATCCACCAAAAGTCGAAGCTCCTATATCGCAAATCTTCCTTCCTTGCTCTTACAAAGCAAGAGGAAGAATAGAAACAAGGTTTTTCTCCTCACTAGAAACAACCAACAAGAAACCAAAGCTTTCCTTGCCGCTAGCTAACTAGATGAAGAAGAAGATGGTGGAAAACAACCAAGACACCAAGGGAAGCCCTATATCTTATTTCCACCACCTAAGGAGAGGGAGAAGGGAACTTTTGGGCACCGGCCAAGGGATAGGAAGGGCCTGGAAACCTGCTGGACGTTGGCCACAAGACAAGGAAGAGGAAAGGAAACCTTGCCTTATTTGGTGCCGCCCTAACCTCCAAACCCTAACCCTAATCCTAATCCTATCTCAACTAGGATTCCCTTCTCTTGCCGCCCAAGCCTTGCTCTCCTTCAATTGTAGTTCACGCCAACCCCTTGACACCCTTTTATAGAGTTAGGGATAAGTCATGAATTAATCTCCTCCATTGGTTCTAGGGATTTAATCTCAACCATCGGATCTAGAGATTTAATCTCAACCGTCGGATCTTAGAGATTTAATCTCTACCAATGGATCTTAGACTTTTGTTTCTATCCATTGGATCTAAGCATCATGAGGTGTTAATAGGCTACATTAGGGACTATGAGGAGGAGTTAGGTCTTGGCCACCCATGGATCAAGCCCACATAAAGTCCAATCCACTAATGATGATCCAATCTACTAAAGGTTCATCATTGATCTACCTCACCAATCCCCATATGATAATATGAGCTCCATATATTATTTGTATATTTTCTCCCCATATTTAGGATCTCGAATGTCCGTCAATTAATTAATTTACTGACCATTAATTAATCAACATCTAACTCCTTGAGTAGTACCACTCAACCTTTTCATCATGCCGGACCAAGTCCACCTGCAGGGTTTACATGATGAACCTTATGAGCTCCTCAAGGGGACATCATCATCCTAATATATAGGACACGATTTCCTCCTATAATCAACGACACACCATATAAATAATATCATCTCCAAACTTACCGAGCCTATCGATTTAATCTATAAATCTCGCCTATTTGTAAATCAAAGAGATGACTACTAAGTATATATTCCCGTTATTATATCGGGATTAAGAGCATGTACTAAATAATATCTGAGGTCCGATTCGATTATGTAGTCAGTAATAAATCGAATCACCTCTAAGTCGGTCCTGCTCAATACACACAAAGTGCACTAGTGTGATTCTATGGTCAAGACAAACCAATACCAAATCATACTACAACCATTCTGATGGTTTGTCCAAAGTGATCTCGGTTGTGAGCCTTTTCTTATACTTTTCAAGGGGCCGATAACATGGTCTCCTGTGTGACACCACACACCATATTATCTACAATGTAAAGTATTAGACAATATTGCATAACCATAAAAATATGCAAACAATGATCATGTGATTCTTATTCCAAAATAAAGATGTTCATACAAAAGATAGACTTTTCAGTATACATCCCTACAAGAATGGATTCTAGTCGACTGAAGTCCAGTCGACTGGAGATGTATCAGTCGACTGGATACCTATTTGGCAGGATCAACTGTTGATCGATCGAAGATCGTGCGATGCAGATGGAAAGAGATTGAGTCGACTGAAGAGGGAAATTTCCCGATGCGGAGCCAAGTGACGTGGAGTCGACTGAAGAGGATTCAGTCGACTGGAAGACCACGAAGTCCATATCGATGGGCTGATGTGGAGTCGACTGGAAGACATTCCAATCGACTGGAAACAATGCTCGACCAGATCTCAGTATCAATAACTTTTATGTCGAAGTGCTGTCGAAATTCATTCTCGTCCACCAAAGCTAAACTCTCACAACAAGGCGATCTTCCGACACTCCGAGTGTACTTCTACCATCTACTTAGTGTCGGTATACGTCTTGTATTTGTTCATTTTTTTTTTGCTATTGTACTTAAATTCAAGAGTGGGTAGTGTGTTATCCATCTCTATTATTTGTAAAAAGCGAAACCCTCCGAAGTCGAGAGTTCTCGAATCAGAGGGTATTTAGTGAATTGCCCATCGAGGTAGCTCGTGGTAGAGCTACGGGCCTTGGAGTAGCAACCCGGTTCGGGTTGTGAACCAAGTAATTTGTTGTGTCTAACTTATTTAATTTCCACTGCATATTTTGTTTAGAAAAATTTATAAAATACCGAGATTCACCTTGCAATGTGTAGAAATATTAAATGTGATGGATTTAGATGGTTTCTAACCATCTGATCTCGACTTAGACTTTCATGGAAAGTTTTGGGTCGGATTGTCGCCTAAGATCAACTCCTAAACGGAGGATCCGACCTCACTTACGCTCGTCGGACACGAGTCTTACCTTGCACTTACTGTGTCGCAGATCTCCAACTCAAGCTTAACCTGTTTCTGCACACTCAAGTAGACTCAAGAGATAACAAAATAGACTTAGCCTTGTGTCTTTGCTATAATCAAAACACAGGTTCGATTTCGGTGCCTCACTGCACCAACAATCTCCCCCTTTTTGATCTATGGCAAAAACACACAAAGTTAAGGAAATTAAGTGCATGAAACAGTAAAGACATGAAGCAAAAGTAGGAGTAGTAAAAATATTTCTCAAGTTTTCCCTTAGAGGAACCCTCCCTTGTAGGGTGAGTACTTGAAAAGACTTTTAGTTCTCCAAACACAAAAGATAACGAGTTAAGTAAATGACATTACTTAACTTAGGCTCTTTAGAGTCAAAAATAAGTGCAAGTTAAGTAATCAAAAGTTAAGTCAAAAGGTTAATTATTCAAAAGGTTTAACTTTTGATTTCTTAACTTGGGCCTTTAAAGTTTTCAATTCCGAAGAGTTGAAACCTAAACCTTACTCCCCCTTAACTTAGGCCAGAATCAAAGTTTTAAGTTAAGTTATCAAATTCAAAAATTTGAATTTATTGAACCTTAACTTTGGCCTTTTCTCCCCCTTTTGACATAAATCAAGAAAAAAAGTAGGGGGGGGGGGGGGTTTAAGAAAACCCTAAGTCCAAGCATGATGATTTTGAAAATAGTATGTGAAATAATTCATCTAAATGTTCAACTCTAGTTTGACTTGATTGAAATGATATTATCAACAAGTCCTGATTAGAGTTGGTTAATATTAGTTGCATATTTATACTCCGAGTTAAAAACTTTTGCTAACCTATTCTATTACGCACAAGCCCAATTTTCGTCTCAAGAGACTAAATTCGACTTTGGGTAGTGGTTTAGTAAATAGGTCTGCTAGGTTAGACTTCGAGTCAACATATTCGAGTTGTATGGAGCCGTTGGCTACATGTTCTCGAATGAAATGGTGTTTTACCTCTATATGCTTTGTCCTTGAATGACATATAGGGTTCTTAGTTAGATTTATCGAACTTATGTTGTCTACAAAAATTTTAGTTTTGGTGAAGTCCAACCTAAAGTCTCGGAGAGTGTGCTTCATCCAAAGAAGCTGAGTTACACACTCACCCATCACAACGTATTCGACTTCGGTGGTAGATAAGGCAACACAATGTTGCTTCCTACTGCACCAACTCACTAGACTCGAGTCGAGTAGTTGACAATAACCACTCGTGCTCTTTCTATCGAGTTTACTACCGGCATAATCCGAATCGGAGTAGCCGATTAGTTCGAACTCCGTAGATCTAGGGTACCAAATACCAACGTTAAGTGTACCCTTAAGATATCTAAGGATACGCTTAACTAGGGTTAGGTGAGACTCCTTAGCACAGTTTGAAACACTGGCGCACATACTTCTGCGAATAGGATGTTGGGTGACTCGCAATTAAGTATAGGAGACTTCCTATCGCGCTCCTATAGTACTTTAAGTCAATGGACTTACTTTCTAGGTCTTCTCCTATGTTAACATTAATCGCCATTGGGGTGTTTATTATCTTAGCGTCTTGCATTCCAAATCTTTTAATTAACTCCTTAGTGTATTTTTGTTGATATAGGTATATACCATCCTTAGTTTGTTTAATTTGTAGACCTAAAAAGAAACTTAACTCGCCTACCAAGTTCATTTCGAACTCACTTTCCATGAGTGAAACGAACTCGTTTAGTAAGACTGAGTTAGAGGTTCCAAAAATTATATCGTCTACGTAAATTTGAGCTATGAATATTTCTTTACCTAAGGTTTTTACGAAGAGAGTTGGGTCAACTAAGCCTTGGTTAAACCCTTTTGACTTAAGATGGATTGAAAGTCTCTCGTACCAAGCTCGAGGAGCTTGTTTAAGTCCATAGAGAGCTTTCTTAAGTTTTAGAACATGGTCGGGTTTATCTAGATTTTCGAATCCGGGGGGTTGACTAATATAAACTTCTTCTTTAATGTATCCATTTAGGAATGCCGACTTAACATCCATTTGAAACAGCTTAAATCCTCGATGTGCGGCATAAGCTAGCAACATTCGAATGGATTCGAGTCTAGCTACTGGGGCATAGGTTTCGTCGTAATCTAAGCCTTCGACTTGACTAAACCCTTTGGCGACTAACCTAACCTTGTTTCTAACTACTTCACCTTTATCATCAAGCTTATTTCGAAACACCCACCTTGTTCCAATTATCATTTTGTCTTTAGGTGGTGGTACTAATTCCCACACTTCATTCCTAGTAAATTGAGCTAGCTCTTCTTGCATTGCAATAATCCAATCGGGATCAAGAAGAGCTTGTTCAATTGATTTGGGTTTTATCTTTGAAATTAAGGAAATTTGACTAAGGTTCCTATAGGATGCTCTAGTTCGAACTCCTAGATTAGGATCTCCTATCACTTGATCGATAGGGTGGTTAGTTTGAATCCTAGATTGGGTTGGGTTTGTGTCACCTAATGCTTGATCAATGGGGTGACTTGGTTGAACACTAGTTTGACTCGGATCACTTGTCACTTGGTCGACAAGAGAAGTTGGTTGATGTGGATTAGACTCGATCTCAGGGTCGGAGACGAGTTTGGTATCAGTGGGCTCAACACTTGGGGTCATTAAGGGTTTTGTAGGTTCGGGTACTTCATCGAACACTACATTAATAGTCTCTTCGACTTTAAGGGTATCGTGGTTATATACCCTATAGGCCCTACTCGTGGTTAAGTATCCTAAGAAGATTCCGATGGAGGTTTTGGATTTGAATTTCCCTAGGTGGTTCTTAGTGTTTAAGATATGTACTTTACATCCAAATACCCTAAAGTACTTGATGTTGGGTACTTTATTGTGATAAATCTCGTACGAGGTCTTAAGGTGCCTCTTTACCATAAGGATCCTATTCTGGACATAGGTGTGCTAACCCGCCCAAAACCTATCAGGTAGGTCGTATTCGTTCAACATGGTCCTAGCGGCTTCTTGTAGAGTTCGGTTTTTCTGCTCCACTAGGCCATTTTGTTGAGGGGTCCTAGGGCAAGAGAATTCATGGTGGTATCCGTTTAGGTTACAGAAGTCGGTGAACATTTGATTTTCGAATTCACCACCATGATCGCTTCTAAGTCTTTTAACCTTAAAGTTTTTTTGATTCTCGATTAATTTGAATAGATTGATTAATTGATCTAGGGTATCATTTTTATGTTTGATGAACCTAACCCAGGTAAACCTGGAGTAGTCGTCAATTATGACTAAGCAATATTGACTTCTATTGAGTGACTTGGCTCCATGTGAATCGAATAGATCCATATGCAGGAGCTCAAGTACACTTGAGGTTCGTTCTTGGTTAGTTAACTTGTGTTGTGTCCTAGGTTGTTTTCCTTGTTGACAAGCATTACAGATTTTATTAACCAAATTGTTGATGTTGGGTAAGCCTATGACTAAGCCACTCTGACTCATCTTGTGGACGAGTCTTGGGTGCGAGTGACCGAGTCGTTGGTGCCACAACCATGATTCCTCTTCCTGTGTCATAAGACATTTGGCTGAGGATTTGATTAAGTTAATTGTATAAATGTTATTTGTCCTAGTTCCTTTGAGTATTGTTTTAGCTGTTTTATTTGTTTTAATTACACATTCATTTTCTAAAAATACGACCTTATAGTTATTGTCACATAATTGGCTTACGCTAAGCAGGTTATATTCAAAATTCTCTACAAGTAATACATTTTTAATAACAAAATTCGAGTTAAGCTTGATATCACCTGATCCGATGATTTTGAGCTTGCCGTTATTCCCAAAGGCTACCGATCCTTGTCGTTTGAATCGAAGCTTCGTGAATTTGAGTTGATCCCCGGTCATGTGTCGGGAGCAACCGCTGTCCAACATCCATTGATCCTACACACAAGGTGGTTGGATTGGATGTTAGATTTTTTTAAAAAAAAAAATTGGTTGTAAGTTGTTAAACCTAGGTTATCTCACCTATGTCTATATGATCAAGCATGTTATACTTATGTGTTTTTTGTGAGATGACTTCCAATTAAGTTGATTAAGTGCATTTAGATTCAAGTAATTTTATGTTAGATTTGGATTTGACCCTAGGCTTGTCAAGTTTACCTTTTCAAGATCATGGCTTCCAGGTCGTGGCGAGGCACAGGGGCCTTTTTTTATCGGATCATCGACCACTTCCTTAGACAAAGCCATTTTCAAGAAAATGATGACTTGACTCACCTAAGACTATTTCCTAGTCTAACTGGTTATTTTTGAAAAGAGGCTCCCCGAGGCTCAATCTTTTCGAAGGATTTTAGTTGGTTATGTACGTGTTCTAAGTGAGTTCACAAGTTTTAAAAAAAAAAAAGTCATGCAATTTCTAAGTTAAAGCACAAACATATTTTGTACTGGCTCCCCCTAGACCGTTGAATCGGTTCGGTCTATCCACACAGTGGATTTGGTCCTTGGGAACCCAGTACGGGTTGGATCATAGAGTTGAAATCAAAAAGTTCTTAGGGACCCATGCTTGGACATGTTTCCTATGTCGACTTACAATCGACATATACGACCTATTAGTCGTGTTTGAGTTAAACCCTAGTCCAGCCTTGTTGTACACGGCCCTTTGAGATCCAAGTAGGAGGTCAAGTCCTTTGGATCCCGAAGTGAATCTTTCCAACGTGTTCCTAAGATCTTCAACTTGACTTTTCAAGAGAGAGTTCTCAACTTCGAGCTTTTCAGCTCGAGTTGGGTCCTCTTCTCGAACTTGACTAGTCGAAGAGGTTAGGGAGACCTTGTGTTTGAGGAGTTTGACCTCCTCAACCAGGGTCTCGACCTTGGACTCGGACTTAACTAATTTCCTAGACAAAAACCTAACCGTATTATGTAAAGTATTAAATAAAGTTCGACTCACTTTAAGGGTATCTTTTGAACCAGATGCGTATCCGTGGCTTGACTTGAAGATAGCTTCGTAGTCCGAGTCATCCTCGAGTTCGACTCAAGTTGAGTTCGGTCTCCATGTCCGACTCAATCGATTTCGCCATGAAGGCGTGGTCTTCATCTTCTTGGATAGCTTCTTCCCATGTCGCGTTGAGGGCCTTCTTGTGCTTAGGTGCTTGGTGGTTGAGCTTGGGGCACTCGGACTTGATATGTCCAAACCTGTTACACTCATAACACCTAATATTAGAACTTTTAGGCTTACCTTGGTTGGGTCGAGTCGTGGTTCGCTTTCGTCCCTTGGCTATCCTTCGAGCTAGGTTCATTAGTTCGGCAGTCAACTCCGGGTCAACTTCTTCTTCGGACTCGTCTTCCTCCTCGGTTGGTGGTGGCTTGCTTGCGATTTTCTTCTTCTTCGAACCTGCAAACAAGGCTATACCCCTCTCGGGTTCCGAGTTGGACTGCTCATGTAATTCGAAATCTGAGAATAATTCGTCTATTCTAACTTTAGCTAGATCCTTAGATACCTTGTAGGCATCGGCCATGGATGCCCACAAGGTGGTCCTAGGAAAAGAATTTAGAACATACCTGATTAGATCTCGGTTTTCGACTTTCTGTCCTATTGAATGTAGCTGGTTGACTATGTCCTGGACGCGGGCGTGCAATTGTGTTGCCGTCTCATGTTCCTGCATTTTTAGTGTGTACAATTTATTGAACAACAAATCGCGTTTGCAAACCTTAGCTTGATCCGATCCTTCGTGTAACTCGATCAGCCTCATCCAGAGATCTCTTGCGCTGATGAAGGGTCCGACTCGGTTCAGCTCCTCCTTGGATAGCCCGCTGCAGATTTGAGTCGCCTTTGCATCGCCTCGACTTGTCGTTTAGTGGTAATGGACCAGCGATTGTAATCAGGATTCACCTTCTTCATTAGTAGGAAGGGTGAACCGGTTTGGATCACAATCCACATCTCTATTGGGTTTTAGGAAGCACTCCATCCGACCTTTTCGATGTGAAATCGTCACCGTTGTAAAACGGTGGTCGGACGGTGCTAAAACCCTCGAGATGGGCCATTAACACGAAACGGTAAGAAGAGAAAAAAAAGAAAAAACACACAGACAACAAAGGTCCCAAGACTTGCATCTTGGATTAGTAGTGCGGGAAGAAGAAAAGATAAATAAATCAATCAATAGATTAACTAATTAGAAAATTAATTTTAATTCTGTAAAAAAAATAATTAATTAATTAATTTCGAAAATTAATTAAAAACTATTTTGTAGAAAAAAAAATCTAATGTTGAAATTAAGTAAAAAATATTGAAAAACCAAACTTATATTCTAGACAAGATTTAAAAATTAAAATAAGTTTTTAATTTATTTTTAATTGATTAAATTTTGTAAATTGATTGAAAATCTATTTTAGTGGAAATAAGATTTAATTCAATGCTAAGATTAACAAGAAAACTTTATAAAACGAAATATAAAGATTTTAAGGTTTGAAAAATTCAAGTGTATAAAAAAATGAAAGAATTTTTAATTCTGGGAAAAACTAATTTTAATCAGTAATAGAATTAAAAAATCGTAATTAAGAGTTTTTTTTGTTAGGATGATCAATAGAAAGATTAAAAGCGATAAAATTAAATTAAAGAAAAGTCTGAAAAAAAAATTCAGAAAAATTAAAAAAAACACAAAAATTAACGTAGACAGAAACAAAGGAAACAAAAGAAATAAAAATTACTCAAATTGGTGGTTTCACCAAATTTGAGTGCCCCCTGCTTTGATACCAATTGTAGGATCGAAATGAACGCTAGAGGGGGGGGTGAATAGCGCAAAACGGTTTTTCTTTTCTTTTGTTGTAAAAACGATAAGTGAGAGATAAACACAGCGAAAAAGAGATGGACACAAGGAGTTTTACTTGGTTCACAGCCAACTGGCTGCTAATCCAAGGCCCTAATGGTCCTAGACCACGTACGGAGGGCAATCACTAAAACACTCCTCCTCGTTGGAGGTAGGAGTTACGATTACAAAACTTTCGACAAAAACACAAGGATGAGAGACAAGCCCCTCTCTCCTTTTTGATATAAAAGCTCCAAAAATACAACTTAAATTAATTGACTAAAACGATTACCAACACTTTAACGGTGAAGTTTCGTGTTGGCAGCACTTCGTTGTAGTGGCGTCGTCGTAGAAGAGCGGCGTTGTGGAGGCGTTTGAGAGCTTTGTAATAATTGTTGTGTCTAAGATGTGAAGCACCCCCCTCTATTTGAAGCCTTGTCCGCCCACTTGAGATCCGGCCACCTCACCACCAATTGAGGGATAAGTTTCCACCTTGCTTTTGACCGGCCACCTCACCAAGATTTGGGGGATAAGTTTCCACCTTGCTTTTGACCGACCACCTCACCAAGATTTGGGGGATAAGTTGCCACCTTGCTTTTAGTTCCTTTTGCCCATTTTCAGGATACTTTAGTTATTTAATTTTATTTCAATTCGAGTTCTAATTTTAATTCGAATTCGAATAAATTTGAATTCTAATTTTAATTCGAATTAGAGTAACTTCGAATTCAAACAAGGGTTAGCTCAAAGCAATATGTAGAAATATTAAATGTGATGGATTTAGATGGTTTCTAACCATCCGATCTCGACTTAGACTTTCATGGAAAGTTTTGGTTCGGATTGTCGCCTAAGATCAACTCCTAAACGGAGGATCCGACCTCACTTACGCTCGTTGGACACGAGTCTTACCTTGCACTTACTGCGTCGCAGATCTCCAACTCAAGCTTAACCTATTTCTGCACACTCAAGTAGACTCATGAGATAACAAAATAGACTTAACCTTGTGTCTTTGCTATAATCAAAACACAGGTTCGATTTCAGTGCCTCACTGCACCAACACTTCTTACACACATTTGAAACATACAAATTTGGAAATAAAAAAAAATTATAACCTGATTTTTCCCATCATATTGTACTTATATACAAACTAAATTTTTATAAATCACACATTGTGTTTTGGATATTTTGATATTCATAATACTATACATCAATGATTTTTGAAAAAAAAAACTCATTACTAGATTTATCACCTTTAGATATAGAATAACAAAATAGTATGCTTGTTGGGACCAATACAAATCATTCATAAACCCTAATCCAAATTAATATGTGAAAGAAATAGAGTACTTTATTGTTGCCTAAATTAAAAAATCTAAAACATACTTTGGTAGATGAACGAGAGGTTGAATCACATTCTTGAGCCATTCTGTATTAAGGAACCAGAGAGTGAAAGATTATGAGGTAGGAGACTTTCACCGAAAACTCTAAAATCGATTCAACAAGCGTAAAACAAAAGCTGCCGCTAGAAACTTAGATGGAAGAAGGAAAGGAAATGACCTTAGACAATCTCGCGGAAAACCCTTAAAACTCAATGAAGCTACAACAAAAGAACCTTGAATGGGAAGGCAAAGGAGATGTGTGCCAATATGCGTAAGAAATTGCAAAAGCTAAGCGGGAAAACACAAAACTCGATGCTATATTTGAGTAGGCAAGGACGCATAATGTGACGTTTGAATGACTTGAGATTTTCTCTTATGGCTTGGATGTATACTAATTAGTAAATTAAATAAAACAATTTGAGAAAGAGATAATATGAAAATTAAGTACGTCCTCGGTGTTGGTGCAGGGGCACTAGATAATCAAACCTGTGTTTTGATTATGGCAAAGACACAAAGTTAAGTTTACATCATTATCTCACGAGCTAAATCGAGTGTGCAGAAAAGTACTAAAGCTGGAGCTGAAGGCTAGCGACACCCGAAGGAAGCCGCGGTGGTTGGGCGACACTCGAGTAACTTCGGAGGGAGCCGAAGGAATCGAGTGGAAGGCCGGAAGCGAGAGCTACAAGGTAAGTATCGAGGAAAGCTCGTGTGAGTGAGAGATTGTAAGGTCGTGTCCTCTTTACGGGGATGACCGTAGGCGGCGATCCGACTAAGACTTCCTGTGGAAGGTCTAAGTCGAGATCGGACAGTTAGAAACCGTCATATTTATCATTTTCCGAGCTAACCTCTCACTGCAGGGAAGTGACCGGTGTAGTCGATCATTCGGACATTAGGCGATCGTGATGCTCATCGATCGACGGAGTCATCGATCGGTGATGGCGACGAATCAGCCTTTACGCTAGGTCAAAATGGATAACATTTGACGCGGCCACTTCACGATAAAATTTGGACAACTTCGTGATTTATTCCAAAAAAAAAAGGAGACAAATTCAGAGGCCAAAATCTATAAAAGGAGGGGTGGATTCCAACTCCAAACATCATCAAGTTTATTCATCAAGTGCTCCTACAACGCCAACACTCCAACACCGTCATAACGCCGACGCGACAACAAGCTCAGATCTTCTTCGTCGGTAGCAACATCTAGTAATATATTTTAATATTGTATTCGTTGTTTTTATTCGTAACAAGGTGAGGTAGGCTTATTGTCTCATCCTTGTACTTCCGGATTTTGTGATCGTTGTCTCCTACCTCTAACGAGGAGGAGACGTTATAGTGTTTTGCCCTTCGTACGCGGTCTAGGACCGATAGGGCATTGGAGTAGCAACCGCTAGGTTATGAACCAAATAAAATAAACGTGTCACTTTATTTTCCGCTGTGCATACTCGTTTACTTGTGTCTCAAACGAACGAATTCGAACAAAAGATTTACAATCGCTATTCACCCCCCCCTCTAGCGATGCTTCTCGATCCAACAATTGGTATCAGAGTGGGGGTGCTAAGATTTGGTGAAACCACCGATCTAGCACGTTTTGGTTTTTTGTTCGTATTTTTTGATTCGTATTTTTTTCGGTCTTTTTCCTCCCGCACTACTAATCCAAGACGAAGTCTTGGTACGTTTCTTTTGGTTGTGTGCTTGCAAGTTTTCTCTCTTGGAGTAGCCGATGGTAAAACGGTCATAACTTTTCGCACAAGTGGACTCACATAACGATCTACCTACCAAATTGAAGCTCTCTGAGAGATCTAAATTTCTCACTAGGGTTTACTCTTGTAACAAGCTATTTCCAGACCCAAAATCCAACGTCTAGTACCCTTTCGGGGACATCAAAGGTCGTAAGTTGTTAGTTTTTGCTAGTTTCTTATTTTTCTCATTTAATTCTGTTTATTTCCTATTTATTTTCCGCATTACTAATCCAAGACCAAGTCTTGGAATTCCCTTTGGTTTTTATTCGTGTTTTGCAAGATACTTAATGGCTCACATTGAAGGGTATAGCACCACCCGACCTCCGTTCTTTAACGGAGATGATTTCCGTTATTGGAAAGGTCGGATGGAGTGTTTCTTGAAAACACAAGTCGAGACTTAGATAATAATCCAAACCGGCTTTGCTCTACCCACCAATGATCAAGGAGAGCCCTTGGATTTCAACAAGTGGACTAACGCAACCAAGAGGCAAATTGAAGCCGATGCAAGAGCAACTCAAATATTGCAATGCGGGTTGTCCAAGGAGGAACTCAACCGCATCGGACCATTCATTAGCGCCAAGGACCTATGGAACAAATTAATCGAGCTACACGAAGGAACGTCCGATGCTAAGGTATGTAAACGTGACCTTCTTTTCAATAAGTTGTATAACCTTAAGATGCAGGAACACGAGACGGCGACGCAACTACACGCCCGCGTCCAGGACATTGTCAACGACCTGCACACCATCGGACACAAGGTCGAAAACCGTGACCTACTAAGGTACGTTCTTAATTCATTTCCTAGGAATACCTTGTGGGCATCCATGGTCGATGCCTACAAGGTCTCTAAGGACCTTTCGAAGCTTAGGTTAGATGAATTATTTTCCGAGTTTGAACTTCACGAGCAAACTAACGTGGTCCGGGCCGAGAGAGGTATTGCTCTACTTGCAGGACAAAGAAGCAAGCCACCTACTAGCCAAGAAGATGGACTCGAACCCGAAGACGAATCAGAGTCCGAATCCGTAAAGGTGGAAGCAATAGTGAACGTAGTGCGGAAGATCGTTCGGAGGGAAAGGAGGCTACTAAAGAATCAAAAGAGGACACAATTCAAATCAAATCAAAAGAAGGTTTTTCATGCAACATGGGACAACGAAGAAGGCGGCGGCATAGCATGCATGGCAAGACCCGAAGAGTCCGAGTCAGAGTCCGAATCCGAATCCAATTACAACACCGACTCCGAACTCGAGGACTACTTCGAGAAGCAACTCAAAGCCGGACCAAAAGAGAAAATTAAGGTTAGCCGCTCACTAATTCATACGCTTTACAATACAATTAAAATGCTTAATAGGAAATTAACTAAGTCCGAGTCTAGGGTTGAGTCGTTACTTGAGGAGGTTGAAACCCTCAAGTAAGAGGCTACTCTAACCTCTTCAACTAGTCAAGTTCAAGAGGGAAACTCAACCCAAATTGAAAAACTTGAGGAGGAGAATTCTCTCTTGAAAGACCGAGTTCAAGAGGTTGAGGCTGGGTTGGAAAAGTTCACGTTGGGATCTAAGAATTTTAACCGACTACTTGGAACCCAAAAAGCCGTGTACAATAAAGTCGGACTCGGATTTAGGTCAACGACTACGAATATGTCATATATGTCTATCGTAAATCGTAGTCATCAAAGAGTCCAAGCATGAGTCCCAAAGGTTTTATTGAATTCACATATAAGGACTAATAAGTTTTGGATTCCTCAGGATCAAATTCATTATTTGAATAGACCATATTGGTTCAATGGTCCAGGGGGAGCTGACACTAAAATAGTATACCCGCTTACTTAGCAAAACCATTGAATATTTTACTTTAATTTGTAGAACGGCTAGATAGGGAAAATATTTAGTCAACTCTTGACAACATAGTATCAGGACGCGGCGAGATGATAGTACGTTAGGGAAACAAAGTCTCGTGTATTCGAGCTAGATAAGGCATATCTAGCTTGGTGCACTTGACCGAGTGGAACTAGCTGAAACTACCTCGCCGTATCCTAAACTAGTTAGACCAGGAAGTAACCCTAAGTGACTTAAGTGATATTTTCTTGAATTTGGCTTTGTCTAAGGAAGTGGTCGTCGTTCCGATCAAAGAAGGCCCCTGTGCCTCGCCACGACCTGGAAGCCAATTTCTCGAAAAGTTACTTAACGATCTAAAGGTTAAATCCGAATCTAACCCAAGGTTGACTATCTTTAATCAATTTAAAATCATCTCACAAAACATATAAGGTGAACAAATTATGAGACACATAGAATGGGTGAGATATTAAGGATAATTGAAATATACTTAAAACAATCTCTTCAAGATACTACTTATTTTCTCAACTGTTGTACTTAACAACTCTTAGGCCAAAGTTTAGCGCCCCCTACATCTCTTATACTTCATATATTTGACTAAGGGGGAGAGCAAACTAACCTTAAGGGTTATATTATAAATCTTTAGATTATGGTGCAGAGGGACACATCTCGAACCAATTTATCTAACTACTGCTAGACGCATGCTTGGACTCATATTTGATTTATCTAGATGCATGCATATATGACATTGTTTTTTAAAACCCCTATTTTATACAAAAACCCCAATTTTTTTTTGATTTATGGCAAAAGGGGGAGAAGAGCGAAAGTTAAGGGGGAGTAACACAATTTGATTTTGAAAACTAAAGTATCTCTTTCAAAACTCACCTAGGGTTAAGGGGGAGTTTTGGTTAAGGGGGAGCTTTTGGGAATGACATTCATCATCTACTATACTTGTTTTATGCTTTAAATTCCTTAACTTTGTGTTGGTTTGTCATAGATAAAAAAGGAGGAGATTGTTGGTGCAGAGGCACTAGATAATTGAACCTATGTTTTGATTATGGCAAAGACACAAAGTTAAGTTTACATCGTTATCTCACGAGCTAAATCGAGTGTGCAGAAAAGTACTAAAGCTGGAGCTGAAGGCTAGCGACACCCGGAGGAAGCCGCGGTGGTCGGGCGACACTCGAGTAACTTCGGAGGGAGCCGAAGGAATCGAGTGGAAGGCCAGAAGCGAGAGCTACAAGGTAAGTATCGAGGAAAGCTCGTGTGAGTGAGAGATTGTAAGGTCGTGTCCTCTTTACAGGGATGACCGTAGGCGGCGATCCGACTAAGACTTCCTGTGGAAGGTCTAGGTCGAGATCGGACGGTTAAAAACCGTCGTATTTATCATTTTCCAGCTAACCTCTCACTGCAGGAAAGTGGCCAAGCTAGCGATCATTCTGGACATTGGCTTGATCGGTGATGCTCATCGATCGAGATGGGAGTCATCGATCGGTGATGGCGGCGAATCGACCTTTGCGCTAGGTCAAGCGGATAACGTTTGGCAGCGATAAAATTTGGACAACTTCGTGATCTGTTCCAAAAAAAAGTTGACAAATTCAGAGGCCAAAATATATAAAAGGAGGGGTGGATTCCAACTCCAAACATCATCAAATTCATTCATCAAGTGCTCCTACAACGCCAACGCTCCAACACCGTCATAACGCCGATGCGACAACAAGCTCAGATCTTCGTCGGCAACAACATCTAGTAATATATTTTAATATTGTATTCGTTGTTTTTATTCGTAACGAGGTGAGGTAGACTTGTTGCCTCATCCTCGTACTTCCAGATTTTGTGATCGTTGTCTCCTACCTCCAACGAGGAGGAGATGTTATAGTGTTTTGCCCTCCGTACGCAATCTAGGACCGATAGGGCCTTGGAGTAGCAACCGCTGGATTGTGAACCAAGTAAAATAAACGTGTCACTTTATTTTCCGATGTGCTTACTCGTTTACCTTTGTCTTAAACGAACGAATTCGAACGAAAGATTTACGATCGCTATTCACCCCCCCCTCCCTCCCTCTAGCGACGCTTCTCGATCCAACACTCGGGACATTATGAAACTTATATGCGCCTTTTAAGAATTGATGAACTTTAAGTGTACCTTTTGACAAATTATCGAACTTTCATTGTACTGATCTTCTAATTTATTTAGTGGATGATATCTAAAAGATGGGACAATTTATTTCCAAAATTAATTAAGCTGAAGACTGGAACACCTAAATTGATTAAAAAAAGAGGGAAAATAGCATGGTTAAGGATGGAAAAGTGTTCCTATGTTACCACGATTCGATTCCTTGGACATTATTTTTTGAAAATTCGACATATGAAACCACTTTACAAGAGGACCAAGTGTGAACTCCTACCGATGGAATTGGACTGAATTATAAGGATTATCCCCTAATCTTATTACGTTAATTTTCTGACTTATCCAGTGAGCGATTATCTGAGAAGCCGAACCGTCCATCTCCCTGATTAATCAAGTCGAAAACTTACACATCTGAGCTACCAACCAAAAAAAAAAAAAAAAAAAGACGAAAAAGCTAAAATATCATGAACGAACAATTAAATCTCTCGTCTCGAATAAACTCGAGTTATTCTACGCGACATAAAAAAGGAAAACTAGATTCACGGATAAAAAATCAGGCAAAATTTACAGGAATCGGCTAATGTAGCAAGTAAGATAGACTGCGAAAGATAGTATCTCAGTGCTGTTGATCGGAAGCTTGAACAATCCATTCGATTTGCCATATCCGATGTTGAACACGATTGATTAAAGTTTCTCAGTGTCACTGTCTAAGCCCTGCATAAAACAAGATACATTTCCAACTTGCTCACGCTTGATCCACGTGCACTTTGTTATTTTAGAGAAAGAATTGCCATGTTTTGAGTTGTTTTAGAAAGAAAAAAATATATATAACAATTTGCTTTAACGAGTCAGCATCAAGCTGACAATAGCTCATGAACAGGTATTAGCTTAATAGATTGTCAGTCCAATCATTAATCTAAAATGCTTATAATGAAATTAAAGGTAGCTTGTTTATCTAAGCTTATTAAAAAAAATTATTAGCCAACGAATTACCATGTAGAAGTAATTTGAGGTGTCAATCTATAATCTCCCAGCTTTAAGATTTGACATCCCAAACAAAAGTCTAAATTATAGCCTATAATTAATTCCTAATCTCAGCATGTGACCCATAATAGTAGCTATGCCATCATCAAATCCTTTCTAATATCTTACCATAGATCCCCTCTCATATCATCCCATTCGATTACAATTATACAAATAACTATTTTCTCCCTAGAACATTATGTTGTAATCATGGATAGCAATAAGTATTGAGCAAAAGAGTATACTGGAAGAAATTTGAAATTCTAAATGCAATGCCTTACCGAGGCGCTTCCAATCTTACTGAACTCATCATCCAAGTCAACATTGCTGTCATCTGTAACAGTGTAGGAATGGTATCAGAAGTTGTAACCAGTAACCATATACCCTAGTATGACTGAAGATTTCTAAAGAAAACAAAACTATAAACGCACAAAAATTGGCAAATAAACATTTCGCAATAAATGCTGAACTGAAAACAAGAATAAACAAAATACAGCATACCCAGACCCTCGTCGTCGCTTCCAAGATCACCAAGAAGAAACACATCCAAATCCTCAGGAGCCTTTGAGGTGGAAGTCTTCTGCAGCTTGGTTCCTTTTGCTTCAGCTTCTGTAACAGAGGTTGGATTAGGATTTTCCTTGACGCTCTCTAATTGTTTTGCCTCTGCTTTCTTCTTTGTCTCCTCCATATACCTCTTCTCGTAGCTGATGCATTTCACGATTCAGATCGACAACAAAGGCGCATAGAGTTTGTCGTAAAGGGTGCTCAAAAAAATCAAACAAAAAGATGCCAAATTCAATCACAAATACTGTGTATATTTAAATCATCCAAATCCCTTTCTACTGTCTTCCCATTTCCTTCCATGGTACAATAGTTTTTTGAAATCAGTCAACTCGGTCAACCACCACATATCATCAAGTCTTCTTTGGTCATATTATTCCCTAATTTGGAGCTATGCAATGTATTACCCAAAAAACAAAAGAAAATTAGAATTCATCAGTTGACTAATGTTTTACAGTAAAACTGCTATTCAAACCAATTTCATTTATCACCATGCATATTCCCAAATTTCAATAGGACCATCAGATTCTGCAGAGAAGATACTTACGGAAATACATGACTCTCTACAAGAGCGAAATAAATCCGCCAGAACTTTCTCTCTTTCATGTAACGTGGGCATAGCTCATATCTGAATTTTGATATTTCCTGGAAAATAGAGGAAAATTATCAATAGTGTTAAGAAAAAAATGATAGTGTTTAGATAGTGATGGTGAGGTAAAGTTGACAAGATTAGCATACAGGGGATGGTAAGCAATAATGCATATTCCGTAGGAAAATCAACATGTTGCTCAAAAAGCAAAAAATCTAGAGAAAGACTACCTACTAAGACAAGATGACAAAATAAATAATCGCTGTATAAATATTAAAGAAAGTGTCACATTTTGTAGGGATCGAGAATTAATCAATCAACATATTCTGTTCTTCTATAAGGTTATGGGTGATAAATTTCAACAGTATAGAGCAACAAATCAACAGTTTTATAATTTATGAGATATTCTAGCAATAACAATGGGAAAGGTTCAATGTGTGTACCTAAATAAGTTCAAGAAAGCAGAAAATAATAAAGCATAGTTTATCCAACAAAAAATGTGTTTATAAGCATTTTATAAGGAGGTTAGATATCTAATAAGTCATCTTTAGCAGCAAACCATTTCCTTTATATCAATGACTATCTTTCATAACAGTACAGAAATGGTTGCTAGAAGCTAATGTGATGAATATGAGAAAGACAAAGCATCTATTCTGTTTGGTTCGTAGATCAACAAAGTGATTGTGCTAACTTTTAAAATAAGAAGCAACTGGTACAATATGAGGTAAATATTTGGAGGTGCTCAAGGGGGTATACACAATGATTACTCGAATGTCCTTGAAAAAGATCAAGTTCGTTGATCCATTAAGGATCAACTAGATAAACCATATCCAATAACATAACAAAATTAATCAGAGAGGACAGAATGATCAATTGAATTGCAACTGCAACTTCTTCAGCATTTGCCTGTCAATATGGTCCATCTAACTTAATGTAAAATATTGCTCACATCATTCTATTTCTATGCAGCAAATGGTATGATAAATACAAGTGGCAAAATACATGATAAAGGTTCAACATAATTGCTCGTCAGTTCCACCTAACACACTTTTGTATATGTTACATCTAAACTAATCCACCTGCTGCGAACCTATATAAACTCCACCACTACATTGATGCCTAATTTGAAGTTCACAGACAATGAAGTCATACTCCAGAACAATAGATTAATTTTTGCTAAACTACATATGCTAGAGTGTTGGAGAAAAAACAGGCTAAATGAAGATGTAGATTAATTTTCAAAATCAAATATAAAGATTCAAACACCTTGACTGTTGACAGGACCAAAGTAGCATGTCTTGCTTGCCATTCATTAAGATCTTGCCTCACATTTGACGATGGGGGGATGCTGGACATCTCTGGTTCTGGTTCATCTACACAAACAACACAGATGATGTACTCAGATATGTTCGTTAAACTACAAGCAAAATTTGAAACTAACAACTAGAAGATAGTGCAAATTTGCAAAACCACGAAGTTCCTAAAACGCATCAATGTAATAGCGAAAAGTAAATCATTACTTGGAACATAAATTTGAAGTTCCTCGAGCGATTGTGTACACCATTACGTCGAACAATTCAATAATGATGAAATCATTATAAGTCAGTAGTTTCTATTGTTTAAAAAAAACATTAAGATAAGCAGGAACGGTAAAAAGGAAATAATTCAATGCATTACGATACAAAATAATGGATAAATTATAAAATTGATTGGCAATAGGAAAAGAACGGATCTAGCGAGCACCTTGCATGGGGAAATCCCTGAAACTGTTAATCTGGATTCCCTGAACAAATTCCTTCAGCTCCTGGGTGATCCCAAATCTCTCGAGATCAGAAGCTGGATCCGGAGCAACAGCCGCGCTAGATCCCGACACCAATGCAGATCCAATCGGCATGGGGATGTCAATAGCAAGGGTCTTGATCTGGTCGGCGGCGCGGAGCGCCTCGGAACGGATAAGATCGGCCTTCTTGGCGGCCTCGGCGGCCATCTCCTTGGACTTCTTAGCCGTCTCGGAGACGAACTCCTGCGAGAACCTCGCGGCGCCCTGGGTGAGCTCCTGCGAGCGCTTGGCCGCCTCCTTGGAGATCTCCTGCGATCGCCTCGCCGCCTCCTCGGCGAAAACCTTCGCCCTCTGCCACAGATCCATGGCTGATCCCGGCGACCGCCTCTGCTTCCAGAGCACGTGAATGAGATGGATCACGTGAGCGAGACGAAGGTTTCGCCCTTATGATTGAGGAAGCTAAGCATCATCGGATCCGATACAAAGTCATATTCTGAAAACAAATTTTCATTTCTCGCCGACGGCGTGGATTTTCATGCATTACAAAAAAAAAAAAAAAAAAAAAACTCTTCAGCAGCTAGCAACCGTAGAGGATAATTTCATTTTGCCCCTCCTCCTCGCCCTCCCTTCTCCATAGTTTATACTTTTTCACAAGGACCCCTATAATTTCGGTTGAATCCCTTCTCGAGGCTTGGAAAAAACAAACCATCATTAACGACTAATTAATACTCATCACGTGAAGACTGGTTTGGATTTTCGGTGTATGATCTGGTGGACTAGTCCCTACGAGTGTGATGTGTCAATATCCAAATGGCCAGAACAGTCCCTAATTGCGATAATACGCTTACTTTACCTCAACTTCTTGCTTTGTTTGTTGTCCTTCAGATCTTCAGATTCACTGGGTCTGCTGTGAAGGTACAATGGGGAATGGAAAAGATACGGTCATTTATCAAATAATATTTTTGAAATTTGAAATTGTCTAGAAAAACATCTCATACTTTCATATTTATCAAATAACATATTTAATTCTTTTTTTACCTTTTCTATCAAAAAAATCTGTACCACTATGGTGTTGAAATTTGGAATTAAATCTCGATAATGATTTGCAATTCCAATACCTGCAATTGGATCTTTAAATTTGATTAAAAGTACTTGTGTGATCTTTTGGAATTTGTCTCAAATATCATTATAGTCTTTGAAATTTGAATTAAATTAAGTCTAAATTAAGTGTGTTATTTGATAAATATGAAAGTATAAGATATTTTTTAGACAATTCCAGAGTTCAGAAATCTTGTTTGATAAATTATCGAAAAAGATATCATCTCATTAATAATGCAGTGCATTGCAGCTTATCTTGAGCTCAGCTGATATCACTGTATTTCATGTTCGGTTATAAATAAAAAAAACTGAGACCGTATGAGTATTTTTTTTAATTTATTTCTCTCTTTTATATATGAAATATGATGATTTTATATTTTATATTTTACTTTCCATTCAAAAGGAGAATTTTTTTCATACCTCTATTTAGTTTTAATGCATCGCCATCATCTCATAAACAATATTGAATAAAGAATTATATTCGTGCAGATTGATGGGGCATATAAAATAGAGTAGTTTATTTATGTGTATATATAGTGAGAAGACTCAGCGATTAATGTAAATCAAATTTGACTTTTTTTTTAATTGACATCAAATATTTAATTTTTTGAACCAATTAATCATGAATTCAATCTTATAAAAAAAATTTATTAGTCATCAAAATAAATCTAAAAGTATTTGTAAACCATCCAATAATATAACATTTTAGATTTTTTATTTCACTGAAAGAAAATATTGTATAATGTTATACTCTGAGAATGTTATTTTTTTCTAAATGGAAGATAGCTTACTTAGTGATAATATATAATAAAAGAGACCAAAGAACCGTATAATTCAAATAACTCAAAGGTTTCAATAAAATATCTATAAAAATTTCAAAATAATATATAAATAAAAGAACAATGAAACAATACAAAATATGTCCAAGTAGAATTTAAATTGAGAATCAACCAATCGAGATCATTGAACGATTTTATGTACATCAAAATCAACTGTAATATTAAAAAGGTATTTGAGCGCAAAATTAGAGATAAAAAAAGCAAACAGTAAACACAAATTGCTAAATAAATAATAAAAAAATATATGCATGAATTTAATTTTATTTAGAAGACTAAAGGAGTTAATAAATTATAATTCCTTCTTACCTTTTTAAGTTTTATTTTTAACTCGTTCAAGTTTTTATACATAAATATGCATAAGTATATTTATATTCATATGGAATTTTTAAGTTGAAATTTAAGATTTTAACTTAGTATTATCAATGATTATGAATTAAGAATTAATTTATAATCCATGCCAACATATATATGTTGGTATTATTGCATATGTTTGTACGAATTTAAATGTTGAAAAAATAAAAGTAGATTGTAAATAAAACTTACAACGAGTCATCAGAATCTTCACGCTTCCTGGATCCGTAGAGATGATGATCTCTGCTCACTATTTGAGGAACGATCATGATTATCAAATCGGAAGGATCATACTCTTCCACGAACCAAGTTCCAACCGCGCTTTGGCGTTATCGAAACTCTCTGTTCTCTTCAGCAACTTATCGACGTCTCACGCACCTTTACTTCACACTCCGACAGAGCTCTCACACAAGCACAACAACTCTCACACTTCACCTCTCTTTCACTTGGCCCTCTTCCCAACTTGGGATGCTCTCATTCCTTGGACGCACACCTCCTTTTAAAGGGGGTAATAGTCACATAGACTAATAGAAGTATTTAGTCACATAGACTAAAATAGAGCCGGAGTTCATAGTCTCAAAAGACTAATAGAACATAGAAAAATAATCACAAAGACCATTAGAACAACCAATTCATACATAGAAAAATAGTTCGTGCGACAGCAAGCACATTGAGCAATACAATGCTAAGAAAGATGTTACACCTTACATAGTTGCTCTTAGAGCGATCAATACTAAGAAAAGTTGTGACACCTAACTTAGCCGCTCCCCAAATGGTACTTAACCATTCTTTAAATGCCACATAGTTATAAACCTGATGGCACACATCCATCCTCCAGGTGGCAGATAGTCGTTCTCCTGGATACATCCATGTTTTGCTATTTACTCATATTAAATAATCTTCATTTATATCAATATGAACATCTTTAATCCCTTATAATGACCCTCATGTCAAGAGCATGTTCCATATTCTTATTATTCACAATCATTTTTATACACAACAGAAATGGGTCGATCAGTGAATAATTCTCAAAAGATGTAAATTTATTTAATCTTCCTTTTTAGCTTAAATCCATTCATTTTAATCAGTCGTTTTCCTAGTCATGTTCCATAGACCGAATCATCCATAGTCAATAGGTTTACATGCTAAAGTAGAAGACCCTGATTAAAACTTCAAGTAGACAGCTAAATAGTCACAAAGGGCAAATGCTGAGATTATCATATATAATCTCAAAGGGCTCACATAGTAGAGAAGCAGAGATTCATTCTCCTACTACCTTTATTGTTGTCTTAGCACATGTGATATGAATCACATGTTACAATGTTATTCTCTTTTTACTAATAAAGAGCGCATGTTTTTCTTAAATCAACATCATACAAATTTCGATTTAGACATTTCCAATGTCTAATCCTGAATTCAACATATGAATTCTAATCTGGCTCATAAACAAGTATAGTAAATGGTGGGAGCATTTACTTCGATCACTTTTCTCAAATGATCTTATCTTGATACAAATATCAAGACGACCCCAGCTTATAGGTATGCATCTCTATACATATAGCTTCCAAAGCTATCCTATAAATAATGGTCTTACCCCTATTCGTACTTAATAAATAGGGATGATTGTCCATGTGAGGGGATCAATCACTACCTGCCAACATGCTTATCGAGAATTTATCACCAGAATGTAACATAACATACACTGAATAAATTATGCTGACATTTCAAACAATCAAATTATAATATCTGATTGTCATTACAAAATTATTACATTCTATGAAGTCCCATAGAGTTTACATATTCATAAAATGACTCTCTAGTCATCGACTTAATAAAAGGATCTGCAAGCATAGCTCGTGTAGGGATATACTCAAGAATTACTTTCTTCTTAGCAATAATATCCCTTATAAAGTTATACTTTAATGTTATATGCTTGCCTTTGCTGTGATATTTGGAATCCTTGAAAAAAGTTATAGCAACTTGACTGTCACAGTAGACAGTCACTGGACTCCCATTGTCCTCAGTAATTTTCAAATGCTTCAGGAACCTCCTTAACTAGACTGCTTCCTATACAACTGCTGAACATGCCACATATTCAGCTTCCATAGTTGACAAGACCACACAAGCCTATTTTTTGTTGTTCTAAGAGATGGCACCACCATTCAACAAGAATGCATAGCCTGATGTGAATTTTCTATTATCCAAGTCTCCAGCCCAATCTACATCTGAATAGCCCTTCAGGCTCATATATGATCCTTGATAATAGAGACTATAACCTGTTTTCGCTTTCAGATATCTGAATATCCTTTTCACTGCCTTCCGGTGTCTCAGTCCTAGGTTAGACTAGAACCGACTGACTAAGCCAAAAACATAGCTGATATCGGGACGAGTACACAACATAGTGTACATCAAATTACCTACATCACTACATATGGTCTTTTATTCATCTCGGCTATTTCTTCAGGAGTCTTGGGACTCATACTCTTGCTCATAACAGTATCTTTCACAATAGGTGTTTGTTCATAGTTGCAATCAAACATGTTGAAATATAGTAACATCTTATTTATATAAGACTCTTAAGATAAACCCAAAAGTCTCTTAGATTGATCCATGATGATCTTAACTCCTAAGATGTATTCAGCTTCTCCCATATCTGTTATGTCAAACTATGATGAAAGTCACTCTTTGACTTCTATCACAAAACCTATGGCATTTCCTGCTATCATCATATCATCAATATATAATGATAAAATGACATACTTTTCTTTTTTCTTTTTCAGAAAAACGCAATGATCCTCATTGATCATTTCGAAACCATAAGATAAAACAACTTCGTTAAATCTTATGTTCTACTATCTTGATGCTTGCTTTAGCCTATATATAATTTTTTTCAATCTACATACATTTTCTTCTTGGCCTTTGGCAATGAAACCTTTTAGCTGAACTATATAGATTTTCTCATCAAGCTCACCATTAAGGAGAGCAGTTTTTACATCCATCTGATGTAATTCCAAGTCATAATTCGCCACTATAGCCAAAATAACTCGGATTGACACAAACTTCACTATAGGAGAAAATGCCTCCTCAAAGTCTATACCCTCCAATTGGGTAAATCCTTTAACAACTAAACGAGCTTTGTATCGGTTAATCAATCCATCTAATTTTCACTTTATTTTGAGAATCCATTTATTCCCAATAGCCCTTCGGCCAGGAGGAAGATCGACTAACTCCCAAACATGATTTATTCTCATCGACTCCATCTCTTCAACCATTACATTTTTTGACTTTTCTCTAACTTTACATCCCAGAGCTTCCTCAACTGATTGAGGTTCATCATCATTAACTTGGAGTGTCATTATTGCCTCATTCTCAATATCAAACCTCTTCTTAGGTTTGATTTTACGAACACTTCTTTGTAAGTTGAGCTCCTGAGAAGTCACCCCATGACTAGGCAAATTACTCTCACTAGGTTGACTAGGTCCAGGTATCCCACTTGACACTTGTTTTGTTGATAATGACTCATCCTCCTCAAATAGAGGAAATGTCTTATCAACTTCACCTCTAGCTGGGAACTCAGTTTCGAGAAAAGTAGCATCTCTCGAATCAAATTCAGAGATGATTCCATCTTGTAGCTCACCTATGAAAATATAACCTTTGGAGGTCTCAGAATATCTTATAAAGATACATTTCTTACCTCTATATCCTAGTTTTTCATATTTGTGAGAATTATCATGAACATAGACAGTTGACCCCCATGGTCTCAGATTGCTCAAATTTAGTTTTCTGCATGTCTAATATTCATATGGGGTAGATGGAACTGACTTTGAAGGAACCTTGTTAAGTATATAGGTTGTAGTTAATAATGCATCTCCCCAATAGAAGATCGACAAATTAGTCTGCGCCATCATAGACCTAACCATTTCTAGAAGAGTCCTATTTCTTCTTTCAGCAACCCCATTTTGCTGTGGAGCTCTAGGGATTGTCAGTTATCTAATAATCTCCTTATCATTACATATTTTCTTGAACATATCAGACAAATATTCTCCTCCATGGTCAGTGCGTAAAGTTT
The DNA here is from genome assembly GCA_025175895.1 of Wurfbainia villosa. Lineage (NCBI taxonomy): Eukaryota > Viridiplantae > Streptophyta > Magnoliopsida > Zingiberales > Zingiberaceae > Wurfbainia > Wurfbainia villosa. The sequence continues at coordinate 16,176,647 of CM046004.1, read as the reverse complement.
TAATCTTACATTCTGTTTGATTCTTAACTTCGTTCATATAATGAATGAAGCAATCCAATGCTTCAGATTTATGAGAAATCAAATACATATGATTGAAACGAGAGAAATCATCAATAAATGTAATGAAATAGGAAGCTCCATGTCTAGCCTTCACATTCATTGGACTACAAATATCCGAATGAATTAGTTACAATTGTGACTCAACCCTAATAGCCTTACTAAATGGTTTCCTAGTTGCTTTTTCAGCCAGACAATGCTCACACATAGACAAGCTAATCTTAGCACGAGAGCCCAAGTAACCCTCTTTAGCTAACCGATTCATGCGATCTTTTCCTATATGTCCTAATCTAGCATACCAAATATCATCAGTTATATTTGCATCACTAGTAAGAGCAATGTTTGGAAAACAACTATCAATTACACAATTAACATTTGGTTCCACATCAAGAACCATAAAACCATTTGTTAAAAAATTATATCCGATTGACACGGAGTCAATCTTAAGTTCTACACACCGACTATAAAAATTAATACAGTACCCTAAATCAAGAAGACACGTGATAGAAATAAGATTCTGTCGAATTTCAGGAGCATACAGGACATCATGTAGAAATAAAGTACTACCACCACGAAGGTTGAGTTTGCAAGTGTCGACTCCTTTGACTTCAACTCTTGCATTGTTTCCTACATAGATCCATTTGTTGCCAGCTGGTACCCTACGGTACTCCACATATGTAACCAGCTCCCGAACTACATGATTAGTTGCTCCCGAATCTATAATTCACAAATGATAAGAATCAGCCAACAACACATAACTAGTAACAAAATTCTTAGAAGACGGACTTGAAGTTACCTTTTTTGGCTCAGTACACTCCTGAGCGTAGTGACCCTTTTTGCCACAATTAAAGCAAGACACCTTGCTTTTAGGTTTCTTCCTAGTCTTCTTGCTCTTCTTCTTGATTGGGCCTTCCCCAACAACAACAATAGCTTCCTTTTTCTTTCCCTTTCCTTTCTTGAACCATTTATTTTTCTTGGATCCAGATGATCCAACAAAACCAGCAGCCAAATAGGCTTGGCCAGAAATCCTTGCGAATTCTACTCTCTCCGTCTCCAGTTCAACATGCTGTAAGACATCAGTGAAAGTCTTAATACTCTCACTATGAGTTAATGTCTGCTTCATGATTTCCCAAGAGTCTGGAAGGGAACGAATAACTGCCTAAACCTGTTGTTCATCTGTCAGCTCATGACCAGCAGTTTTAAGCTCCCGAATCATGTTAGACATCTCCCTGAGATGTTGAACCATAGAAACATTCAGGTGTTTTTTGTAGCTTTCGAACCTGATCGTCAGCTGTCGAAGCTTGCTCAGACTTATTCCACTGTATTTATCCCTAAGGGCTACCCAGACTACATGAGCTGAAGGATATGATCATACTAAAAAACTAGGTCATCAATCATGCATTGAAATATACCCTTAGCAATGGAATCCTTCTTTTTCCATGTCTTTTAGGCATCAAGGTCACGTCTATGCTGTGTCGTGGGACCCTCAGCAGGTTCTTCCATAACATGATGTACAACCTCTAGAACTTCTTATTCCTCAAGAACATACTGAATCATGAGGTGCTAGATTTTGTAGTTTTTCCCATTAAGTTTTCACCCTTATTCAATTCAGTTATAATATTCTTCGTTGTCATAATATACCATAAATAAATAAATTATTCAGTTATTCAGTGTATGTATTTATGTATGAAATCTTTAAATTGACTCAATGTAAATCTGATTTGGTTTGCAAAAATAAGTGATAACTATATTACCACTCATCATCTGTATGTGTCAATCTGACTTACATTGATCTATTTTATTACATACATCTTATTTAATGAACTTAATCATTATCCAAACATGATATTAAACATTAAATGAACTTATCATTTAAAATTATACTCATAATGAATAAATCAAAGAGCATAACCAAATATCATGCATCATATAGAGCAAACAACATAAAATGAACTAATCATTTCGAATGAACATATCATTAACTAAACATGTTGTACATTGTCAACAAATAACAAGACTCTATTAAGAATGTTATACATAACATTCTTTCTACTCATAACTGACAAACAGAAAACTTTTTGGTTTCCACGGCATCGACGTAGGTGTGTGTTCGAACATGTTTCGTAAACATGCATAGCGGAAGCAAATAAAACGAGTAATAACTAACTTATTACAACACACACACCACACACATGCAAGGATACATCAAGTGTAGACATAATCGCTATTTCAAATTTTGCAATAAAGAAACTAATCTAGGTATACCTGAGGAATTACGTGAAGAGGAAATGACATCAACCTTAGCGACCCTTGTAAGTTTTGCCTCTATCCGTATCCACGCCGAGTATCATCGGGATAGCTTCACCAAGCTACGAGCCCTGTCTTCTCGCAAGATACTAGTCTCGAGTCGAAGATGTTGTGATCAAGAGATGATCACAATCCAAATCAAATTCGGATCCGAAAACCGAGTTCCACGAACTCTCTTCTCAGAAGCAGTTTTCGTTAATCGATTGACGAAACTTCGTTCCTCCACTAATGAGAATTGTCGGGGATCCAATCTTCGGCAAGGAGGTCACTGTCGAAGTTCTAAACATCGGTTAAATGATGCTTTCGTTGCAAAGGACACAAGCTGTCCAAGAGGGCAGCTTGGTGGAGGAAGGTGGTCGGCCAACAAAGATGGCCGGCGGCAGCCAAGGGGAGTCGGCGGCTGGAGGCAGACCAACGATGGGGCTACTGGTCGGCGGCTGGGGCTGCTGCCGGCGATGGTGGCTGGCCGGTGCTTGGAGCTTGGGCGGTGGCAAGGCTTGGGCGGTGCCAAGCTTGGGCGACACAAGGAGAGGGAGACGGGAGAAAACGACTATGGTTTCGCAAACCTTAAACCGATTGATTCTGGGATATCTCTCAACCCCGTTATTTATAGAGAATGTATCTCTTATCCATTAAGAGACTTTTTCTCAAAACCTCTTCTCTAAAACCTTTTCTCAAGAAACCTTTTCTTAAAGGGTTATTGGCTCACAACCAAAACCCGTTAACCCACTCCATTAACTTAAGTTAAAATAAACCAAACTGCGTTAGTCTATTTTAAGTTAAAATGAACCGAACCAATTTCGGTTCATTCATTTAAAACAAACTAAACCCCTTTGGTTTATTTTCCACCATAGGATTAGAATCAAACCGATTTGGTTCATCCATCATGTCTTCATAAGACTCGACCCATCCACGCTTCCGTTGCGACTGAAACAATTTCATGCTCACTCTTTGTTTGGTCCAACCAAACCAAATCTCTCTCGATATGAGAATCCTATTCTCAAGCACGTTTTAAATCCTTCGGATTACGCTCGTTGTGCGTGTGATCAAATAGGGTCCCGATTTATGTTAGACGTCTATAATTAACCATTAATTACAGAACGATCATGAGTGACACATAGTAGTACATCATGATCCCCAATTAACCAAAAAATTAATGGTTGATCCCAGAACGCTTCTGAAACCCTTCAACAACTATAGTGAAACGTGCCCCATATTCCCTTCACTCATCTTATACCCAATTGGTTCAGGACATGGTCTATCGTGTCATTCCCCACTAGGCTGACTACATTACACCTATCCCAATTATTACTTCCTCGTCCTACGAATTCTAGTTACTGCACATGTATCCAAGAGTACTATACTCTTAACATGTAATGTTTTGGCCAAAGACTTTAGTAACAATACGATGAGAGGCCATAGGGTATACATCTCATCGCAAGGAGCGGTGAATCCTTTGTAGGTTATTCAAACACCTTCGTCCACTTCGACTTATACCCAATCATCCCGGGTCCACATCTCCTCGGAGATGTTTGCTTAAGATGTCAAAGCATAAGTCTACATGACCAAGATGACTTGAATACCGCAAGTCGAAGGAACATCGCACTTAAGCTGCAGTAAGAACTTCATTGACATATCCATATATTCATAGAACCATATGAAGTCTTATAGCTAGTCACTCTAATGAACTAGTTACCATAACTAGCATCCACGATTAACTCCAGACATCTCAATATCTCCAGCCAGTGAGCAACAACTGCTTGGATAAACCAAAGAGTATAACTCGTGCTAGTCTCAACAAAATTGATGGTGTCCGAATACATCAATTCGTTGACTAGGGATAATTCCAATACATCACAATTACACATGTAGAGATACTCACTAGTTGTGATCCAATCACAAATTTTCTCATATTGTGAATCGTATTGCGGACATTCAGTAAATGAGTTTTAGATCCAATCAAATACATGAAAATATGTATACTCAAATAATGAATCTTTATTTATCAAATAAATGGTACAACCATAAGGTGATTGCCTTAGAACATCTCTCATATATCACGAACAAGCTCCCACTTGGCCTAATGTCAATCGCCACGGTATCCAATATCATAAGCTCTAACATGACCCTCAAACTTACTTTGAGGTAAGGCCTTAGTTAAAGGATCTGCTAAGTTCCTTTCAGTGGGAATCTTCTCTATTTGTATTTCCTTCCTACTTATGATCTCTATGATCAAATGATAGCGGCGAAGCACATGTTTGGATCATTGATGAGACCTTGGTTGTTTTGCCTGTGTAATCGCTCCATTGTTGTTGAAGTAGACTGGTATTGCTTCAACAATGGTTGAAACCACACCAATTTCATAAACGAACTTATTGATCCAAACCACTTCTTTTGCTGCTTCCGAAGCTGCAATGTATTCTGCCTCAGTAGTAGAATCCACTACAGTGTATTGCTTGTAACTTTTCCAACTTATTGCACCTCCATTCAAGGTGAATATGTACCCAGACTGAGACCTAGAATCATTCCTGTCCATCTGGAAGATGACATCCGTATACCTACGTATTACCATATCACCATCTCCATATATTAGGAACACATCCTTAGTTCTTCTTAAGTACTTAAGGATTGTCTTAATAGCCGCCTAATGATCCATTCCTGAATCAAATTGGTATCTGCTCGTGACACTCAGAGCATACGATACATCAGCCCTCGTACATAACATAGCATATATGATAGATCCTATTGCAAATGCATAGGGAATATTACTCATGCAAATCCTCTCATCTTCTATGCGTGGACACATAGACTTCGAAAGGTGTATCCCGTGCCTTATGGGAAGGAAACCTTTCTTGAATTCCGACATGCTAAACCTCTTTAGCACTCAGTCTATATATGTAGACTGTGAAAGACCAAGCAATTATTTCGATCTATCTCTATAGATCTTAATTTCGAGGATGTAGGTCGCTTCTCCCAGGTCTTTCATGGAGAATATTTTGGATAACCAAATTTTAACTGACTGTAAGACAGATATATCATTTCCTATAAGTAATATGTCATCGATATACAATACTAAGAACACGATTGCACTCCCACTAACCTTCTTGTACACACAAGGTTCGTCCGGATTTTGTGAGAAATCAAACATTTTGATTGTTTCATCAAACAGATATTCCATCTCCTGGATGCTTGCTTCAGTCCATAAATGGACCGTCAAAGTTTGCATACTTTGGTTTTATCAACCGATGTGAAACCCTCGGGTTGTATCATATACACGTCCTCGAGTAGGTTTCCATTAAGGAAAGTCATTTTCACATCCATTTGTTATATCTCATAATCATAATGAGCTGCTATGACCAGGAGCATCCAAATGAATTTAAGCATAGCTACTGGTGAATAGGTCTTGTCATAATCAACACCTTGCTTTTGACGATAGCCTTTCTCCACTAATCTAGCCTTAAAGGTAATCATATTACCATCCATGTCGGTCTTCTTCTTGAAAACCCACTTGCACCCTATAGGCTTAATGCCTTCAGGTGGGTCCACTAAGTTCCAAACCTGATTTTCATACATGGAATCCATTTTTGACTTCATGGCTTCAAGCCATTTGTCCCTTTCTGAACTTTTCAGAACTTCTTCATAACTGGCAGGCTCCTCATCATTAATGAGTAACACGTCATTCGGTTCACTTACGAGAAATCCATATCTCTCAGGAATGTTGCGTGTCCTACCAGATCTACGAAGATTTGGTGTCACAATAGGTTCAGCCGATGTCTCATCACTATGAGTTATCGGTTGAGTTGCTTGACCAGGTATCTCCTCAATGTCTATTGAAGTCTCTTGAACCTCCTCAAGTTCAACGACACTCCCACTGTTTTCTTACAAGAGAAACTTTTTCTCTAGAAACACAACATTCCTTGAAACAAACACATTTTTTTTCCAAGGAATGATAAAAGTGGTAACCCCTCGTTTCCTTAGGCTATCCAATAAATAGACATTTATCAGACTTAACATCCAATTTGTTTGACACAGTTCGCTTCACATAAGCAGGACAATCTCATATCTTTGAGTAAGATAAATGAGGTTTCTTACTAGCCCATATCTCATATGGAGTAGTAGAGACTACCTTGGTCAGGACTCTATTTAGCAAGTAAATAGCTGTCTGAAGTGCATAGCCCCAAAAGGACTTGGGAATATTCGCGTGATTCATCATCGACCTGACCATGTCCAACAAGGTCCAGTTTCGCCTCTCATATACACCATTAAGTTGTGGTGTATACGGCGGAGTCCATTGAGACAATATACCATTGCCCCTCAGATAATCTAGAAACTCTTGACTCAAGTATTCACCACCTCGATCCGATCGAAGTATTTTAATACTCTTGCCAAGTTGTTTCTCTACTTCATTTCTGAATTCTTTGAATCTTTCAAAGGCTTCAGACTTGTGTTTCATCAAGAACACATATCCAAACCATGAGTGATCATCGGTGAAGTTAATGAAGTAGTTATAGCCTCATAGAGCTTGAATTGACATAGGTCTGCATACATCAGTATTTATTAGACCAAGCAACTCTCCCACCGGTTCACCTTTTCCAATAAAAGGTAACTTGGTCATCTTTCCCTTTAAGCATGATTCACATGTATCGTATGAATCTAATTCAAACGATTTTAGAATTCCACATCGGTGTAATTCGGACATGCGCTTCTTGCTCACATGGCCAAGACGATAATGCCACATGTAGGAGTCTAATTGATTATCTTTTCGAGCTACTTGTTGCTTGCTTCGATATTGAAAATGTCACTGGAAACGTCCAACGTATAAATACCATTGCTTAAAGTTTCAGTCCCATAAAGAACTCCATTCAAAGTTATGTAACAATAATTGTTACTAAAAGTTAAATGGTACTCATTTCTATTTAAAAAAGAAATAGAAATGATGTTCTTTATCAACGAAGGAACATAAAACAATTGTCCAGTTCTAAGACAAGTTCTGTAGGGAGTTTCAACAAATGTGTTGCGATGGCGAGTGCAACAAACTTTGCTCCATTCCCAACATGTAAATTTGACTCTCCCTTAACGAGTCTTCTTCTATTCCTTAGCCCATGTATGTTATTATATATATGTGAACCACACCTAGTATCCAATACCCAAGTGTCTAAGGAAATAGAATGACAATCAATAATGAAGATATCTGAAGAAGATGGGGAATCAGATGCCTTATTCTTCTTCACGGACTCAAGATAAATCTTGTAGTTTCTTCGCCAATGACCTTCCTTGCCGCAATGATGGCGAGTTCCCTTTTGAGTTAGTTCCATCATCTTAGCCTTCTTCTTCTTGCCCTTGCATTGTTCCTTTGATTTCCTCTTAGAACCTTTCTTAGAGGAATCAACTAATAGCGTTGTCTTCTCCTAATACTTCACAGAAGGCTCCATAGTCTTCAGCATGTTAAGGAGCTCAGGAATCGTGGTTTCAATTTTGTTCATCCAGTAGTTCATGACAAACTGTGAGAAACTCTTGGGCAAACAATGTAGAATCAAGTCAATACTTAATTCATAATCCATCACAAAACTGAGTGTTACTAAACGCTCAATGTACCCATTCATCTTTAGTACAAATTGTACTACATATGAACTTTCTTACATCTTAGAGGTGAAGAGGAGCTTGGAGACTTTGAACCTTTCGGATCTCGCTTGCTCATCAAACTACTCTTGAAGATGAAAGACTATAGTATTCGCATCTATATGCTCATGCTGCTTCTGAAACTCGGGTACCATCGCCGCTAGCATGATGCAACTCGCTAGTTTAGAATCATTCACATGTTTGTGATAGACTAATAATTGGTCCATGTTGGTGCAATCGGCCCAGGTCACGATTGACCAGGACTCGAGTTTGACTCGAGTGATGTTTTGATGTTTCGACAAAAACATATGACAATGTAATTGTCATGGGAAAGTCCAAGTGGAACACTTGGCATTTGGTAAAGTCCAAGTCTTGAGTACTTGGCATGAAAAGTCCAAGTGGGACACTTGGCACATGAAAAGTCCAAGCATGGGTCTTGGCAATGTAAAAGTCCAAGCATGGGTCTTGGCAATGTAAAGTCCAACATGGGTTGGCAAGGAAAGTCCAAGCATGGTCTTGGCATGAAAAGTCCAACATGGGTTGGCAAGGAAAGTCTAAGCATGGTCTTGGCACGGAAAGTCCAACATGGGTTGGCAAGGGAAAGTCCAAGCTTGAGTCTTGGCATTTGAGAAGTCCAAGGGTTTGATATTGGCCGCGTAAAGTCCAAGCGGGAGTCTTGGCAGCATAAGACCAATGGTTGGCGGCGTAAAGTCCAAGCGGAGTCTTGGCGGCGTAAGTCCAATGTGCCTTGGCGGTGTAGACACCGTTAGCATGACATAGCCGAGGGAAGCACCTGGAGGCTAGCGCGATGGATGAACAAGTCATGGATGACTTGGAGGGATCCGAGAGGCGTGAGGCTGATGGAGGTGGCTAGAAGGCTTAGGTCTAGGCTAAGGGTGGTCTAGCAAGTATGGGGGCACCATACTTGGGTTAAAACCTCATCTTTGAGGTCGACGACCGACATTATGGCGGTTCGACCGCCGTGAGTCGACTTGAGTTCGACCGCCGCTTAAGAGCCGAATCGCTGCCGTCGATCGCCGCTCATTGGAGCATGAACCGAGCGACTCTGCGATCGCGCCAAGGGTCGGCTCATCGCTAGTTCAGCCACGAGCACAGAATGCTCCGTGGCCGACGATCGACCACGCGGTGACGATCGCCAATGTTGGCGATCCGACGCCAAGAGATCCGTTGGAGTTTTTCCAGCGTGGATCGAGCCGTTGTCTCACGACAACAGTGGCATCAGTCGACTGGTGACTTATGGCAGTCGACTGATGGGCGGAAATCCAGGTCGTGCGCAAGGATAAAAGGAGCTCGACGGGAGGGTTTTTGCAACCGATTTTCTTGGACGTTTTGAAGCGATTTCTCACGCAAATCAGGGCTTTCAAGTGCTAGTCCAAGGCAATCAACAAGCAAGCTTCTAAAGAGTTTTTGTAAAGTGTTCTTTACTTCTCTTGTTGTATTTCTTCTTATATTTGCTTGTTGTATTTAGATTATTGTTGTAATCTTATTGTAAGAGGTTTCTCCACCTCCGACTTGTGTCGAGAAGGAGTATTTGTGATTAGTGAGTGCGTGTGCATCACTAGGGCTCTTTAGAGCTCGATCCATGGAGTAGGAACCTTTCGGTTCCGAACCACGTTATATCCTTGTGTTCGTGATTGTATCTTTTCGTTATTGCTTTTATTATTTCTATTCCGCTGTGCATAACGAGTTTTGTAGAGACGATCACGAACGAATTCCATCTACGTACGAATTCAACGCTATTCACCCCCCCCCCTCTAGCGGCGTCAAATCTCCAACAATTGGTATCAGAGCCCGGGGCTCTTCTACGGACTAACCGCCGGGAGCTTAGACAAAAAGCTAGAGGGTGAAGATGGAAGGGCAATTAGGATGGGACATCAACACACCGGTCCCTTATTCATTCTATGGACGAGAAGGTTTCAATTCTTGGAAGGCGAGAATTGAAGAGTTTTTGATGATGAGAGACCTTGAGGAATGGTCCGCCTTGATGGAAGGATTTGAATATCCTAAGGGACCAAAGGGAGAATGTCTCAAGAAGAAGAAATGGAGTGAAGAACAGCTACGACAATTCAAGAAAAATAAGAAGGTAATCAAATTTATATTTGATTTAATTCCTAATGACATCTTGTGTAGCCTAGGTGACTATGGGGATTGTAAAGACGCCAAAGAGGTATGGAACATATTGGCAACATTCCATGAAGAGCCTCGTTCAATCCAAGAAGACAAGGAGGATGAAGAGGAGAGCTCATCTTCAAGTGAGAGTGAGGAATCGGAAGTTGAGATGGAGTCAACTTCCGAATCGGAGAAAGAAGAAGTAGAAGAGATGGAAGAAGCATCTACTTCTAGGATTGAGGAGGAGAGACCATCCTTTACACCGGAGCAACCTCAAGAAGAGCCTTCAACATCCGATCAAGATGAGGAAGCTCAAAATTCAACTCCGGCACCTACCACCACCCTAGGTAACTCAAACACTTTATCTTCCAATAAAAATCATATTATGTGTTTTGAGTGTAGAGAATTTGGGCACTATAAGAGCAAGTGCCCAAAGAAGATTAGGAAAGCTCCACCGGCACCAAAAGTCAAGGATGCCGGTTTCCCAACACCTAAAGGCAAGGAGCACATCATATGCTTCAAGTGCAATTCAAAGGGGCATTATCGGAGTCAATGCCCTAGGGGGAAGAAGAAGGGGCAAGGAGGAGCATCACAAGTAGGGGGAGCTCCTATAGCTAACCCTAAGGTATATTTTAATAATGCACATTCCAAATTTAAAAGTCAAAAGCATGCTAGAAATTTTAATTCTCTTGCAATTCACCATGAAAAGCATGCTAGAGATAAATATATTTGTTTAGGAGCTAAAAGCGTTAACTTCAAAAGTAGGGAGAAATTTGGGACTAATGTCCCTAAAAACAACTTATTTAAGGATAAACCTAGGTCAAATAACTCAAGATCAATTTTACCTAGGGAGACAATTAGAAAGGTGCAAGAGCACCTAGGTCTAAACCCTAAATGGACTAGGCATATGCCTAGGAAGTCCAATGCCCAAGATTTAAATCAAAATTCTAAAATCGGGCAATTAGAAAAGGAAAATCAAGTCTTGAGGTCAAGGCTTGAAAAACTTGAAAAGACCCTTAGGAATATACAAAACCAATTTAAAGGGTCAAATGGTCAAAGTCAAAGGTCCAAAAGTCAAAGTCAACACCAAGTACCTAAGAGTCAAAAGTCAACCAAAGGCAAGCAAGGTTTGGGTCACAAACCTAAGCCTAAGGTAGCTTACCATAGTGTTCCATTTGATTATGGGACACAAACTAAGTCTAGGAAGACTAAGGTCAATAGGGAAGTCATCCCTAGAGTTGACCAAGGGTTGTACCTAGTGGCTAGGGTTTCTAGGAAACCTAGGGTGGCCACTAAGAAGGTTGCAAGGGGAGTTACTCCTAGAGTCAACCTAGGTAAGACCCAAATGACCAAGGCTAACAAGCCTAGGAGGGTCATTAGGAAGGTATCTAGGGAGGTTATCCCTAAGGAATACCTAATTAACCCTAAGAGCTCAAATCGGTTTTGGGTTCCTAAGAGCGTGATTGATTCACGCTAGATGGGTTAGGGTGTGCCAACCTTAAATGGATGGGTAGTTAACTCAACCATGGCAAAGGTGACACTTTAGGTTATTTTCAAGGTTATGGATACCTTGGAAATAGATTTGAATTATAATCCTAAAAGTTTTAGGATGTGCCAATATTACTTGAGAAGTTTGATAAAGTGATCAAAATTGACACAATTTAGGTTTAGAGGTTAGTGTGCCATTTTGGATTTTTGGCACACTTGGGAGAAAAATAGAAATATGGCAAAATATAATTAATTATATGAAATGACAATTAATATTAAAATTTAGGTATTACTATACCTATATATTTTATATGCCATGCTTTGGTTGCCATATAACATGCCTATTTCTATGATTCTATATGTCATATACATGTTTAGGATTAAGGATTAAATGTCATGTGTTTTTAGATTTCATATTATGCCATGACATCATGATTATGAGCATGCATTTATCTATATCATCTCTAATGCCATAATCACTCATGCATTTAAGATAATTTGATTGAAATTGATTTAAGGACAATGACATGACTTGGAGTCCCATTTATAAGGGAATCAAGTAGGGTTGCCTTAGAGAATGCATGAAACCCTAGATTAGGATGAACAAAACCCACATCTCACATCCAATTGACATGTATGTATATTTATACACCTTAGATACATGTGAGATGCTAGAATATGAGTTGAGTTCAAGGTGCATAGTTTTTGCATCTAGATGAACTAAAACTCATCTTTTATGATTTGTGGATCATTAGGAAAGCATGTGTACAAGTCATGTACATAGAGCCCAAGGAATATGATCCAAAATAAGGTTTTGAAAACATTTTAAAATCATTTTGAAAAACCTTGTTGAAGTCTATCTTTTGATAGCAATCACTATTGATGAAGTTGATACAAAATAGGGCCAAAACATTGAAAATTTCAATGGTTTTGAGTTTTGTATCAGACTCACTATTTTATGGGTAAAATAATTTTCAAATATTTTTCACCCATTGTGTGTGTCATAAGTATTATACGTATGAATTTTCACGATTTTTCAAATTACGTATAATTATTTATGATTTTCCAAAATTTATTTCTGATAGCTAAAAATTGAGATTTTGATTATCGATCGGTCCATGTGGATCGGTGATGTGATGTGATCGGTGATTCTTGTCGAGTCATTGCCAGGTCTGATTTCGGGTTAACAAGGTTTGTTTAGCCCGTGTTCAGCTATGGAAAAGGTTCCTAATCACTCCTAACCCTAGGATATGCTTTAGAAAGCATTATAAAGGGTGAAGATCCATTGGATATGGATTAGGAGATGTGTTAGGTCAAAGTATCAAATTTAGGGTGAGTGAAAGTTCTATGTTGAACTTAGAACCTTAATTTTGATGGTTTAGAGTTCCTATTGGCTTAGGGGCTTCCCAAGGACATTGTTGGTGCAATGGTCAAGGGGGAGCAAGCCTTTAGGGGGAGTTATCCATCTTGGGATGATGGATGTGTTTTTCTCCTTGGAGAGGAGAAGTTAATTGGGAGAGTATCATCAATTGGGAAAATTGATGGGTTTTTGATACCCAATTTGGAAATTGGGAGAGATTATAGGATTGCCTCTCTTGAGTGATATGGGACTTATCACTAGGACGATGGTAGGCATCCTAGATATTTTTAGGTCAAAAAAGGGGGAGATTGTAAGATCTCATTGGGATATGAGACATTGACCTCCTTGGAGAGAAAACCTTTTTGATGTTAGTCAAAAAGGGGGAGAATGTTTGGGGGAGAACATTTGGAGAGTGTTTACCAATTTGGGATAATTGGTAAGGGATTTGAGTTAGTGGTCTAACTCAAATGATTTGTTTGGTTTTTGTCAAACATCAAAAAGGGGGAGATTGTTGGTGCAATCGGCCCAGGTCACGATTGACCAGGACTCGAGTTTGACTCGAGTGATGTTTTGATGTTTTGACAAAAACATATGACAATGTAATTGTCATGGGAAAGTCCAAGTGGAACACTTGGCATTTGGTAAAGTCCAAGTCTTGAGTACTTGGCATGAAAAGTCCAAGTGGGACACTTGGCACATGAAAAGTCCAAGCATGGGTCTTGGCAATGTAAAAGTCCAAGCATGGGTCTTGGCAATGTAACAGTCCAAGCATGGTCTTGGCATGGAAAGTCCAACATGGGTTGGCAAGGGAAAGTCCAAGCTTGAGTCTTGGCATTTGAGAAGTCCAAGGGTTTGATATTGGCAGCGTAAAGTCCAAGCGGGAGTCTTGGCAGCATAAGACCAATGGTTGGCAGCGTAAAGTCCAAGCGGAGTCTTGGTGGCGTAAGTCCAATGTGCCTTGGCGGTGTAGACACCGTTAGCATGACATAGCCGAGGGAAACACCTGGAGGCTAGCGCGATGGATGAATAAGTCATGGATGACTTGGAGGGATCCGAGAGGCGTGAGGCTGATGGAGGTGGCTAGAAGGCTTAGGTCTAGGCTAAGGGTGGTCTAGCAAGTATGGGGGCACCATACTTGGGTTAAAACCTCATCTTTGAGGTTGACAGTCGACTGGCATTATGGACGGTTCGACTGCCGTGAGTCGACTTGAGTTCGACTGCCATTTAAGAGCGGAACCGCTCGGCGATGACCGCTAAGGGCCCGCAATGATCGCTAGTTCACCGCGAAAGCCAGACGTGCACCGATCGGGCCGATTACGCCCGGGCCGACTGCCAATGTTGGCAGTCGACTGCCAAGAGATCCGTTGGAGTTTTTCCAGCGTGGATCGAGCCGTTGTCTCACGACAACAGTGACATCAGTCGACTGGTGACTTATGGCAGTCGACTGATGGGCGAAAATCCAGGTCGCGCACAAGGATAAAAGGAGCTCGACGGGAGGGTTTTTGCAACCGATTTTCTTGGACATTTTGAAGCGATTTGCTGCTGCAAATCAGGGCTTTCAAGTGCTAGTCCAAAGCAATCAACAAGCAAGCTTCTAAAGAGTTTTTGTAAAGTGTTCTTTACTTCTCTTGTTGTATTTCTTCTTATATTTGCTTGTTGTATTTAGATTATTATTGTAATCTTATTGTAAGAGGTTTCTCCACCTCCGACTTGTGTCGAGAAGGAGTATTTGTGATTAGTGAGTGCGTGTGCATCACTAGGGCTCTTTAGAGCTCGATCCGTAGAGTAGGAACCGTTCGGTTCCAAACCACATTATATCCTTGTGTTCGTGATTGTATCTTTTCGTTATTGCTTTTATTATTTCTATTCCGCTGCGCATAACGAGTTTTGTAGAGACGATCGCGAACGAATTCCATCTACGTACGAATTCAACGCTATTCACCCCCCCTCTAGCGGCGTCAAATCTCCAACAGTTCGGAGTTGCATCATCTTTAGGGAAAGTGGGAAGAGTCTCTTCGAGGACATACACAAGCTTTTCCGCCTTGAAAACAATTCTCAGGTTTCTAAGTTAGTCCAAGAAGTTTGTCCCAGTCAATTTATTTGAATCCAAAATAGGTCGCAAATTCAAAGACTTCATGATTAAGTGATTAACCTAGAAATACAAATCGAGCATATATGAGAAAATGATTTTAAAATGCATCAACATACATTTACAAATCCCATTCATTTTTTGAAATTCAAAAACCCTCAAAATCAGTTCGGGAGATCGTAGGTCCATCTCCGAATGGGCTGACATCAAACATATATTAGAACAACCTTGGAGTGAGTCCAACAAGTCATTCTTAGCTATGATGGTAGGTATCAAGTATACCGATTACATATCACGTATATGTAACTATCACAATATGCTATCAACTAATTGAATGTTCACACATACATTGGGTTGTTAACACATTAACAAGTATGCATCATATGCATAGCACCCAACTTCACCTCTCTTCACATCGACCTTGGAGTGAGTCCAACAAATCGATGCTCCAAGTTAGAATCGACCCATTATTCACGAAATAGTTTTAATATGGTCAGAGCACATTCAACCAATTAGCCAGGCTTGGAGTGAGTCCAACAATCCAAACTAACGATTGACCTTTGACTCTTACCATATTAGTGTCAAACTATTTCAATGATTTGAACATGTTCAGGTTCAAGCCGGGCTTGAAGTGAGTCCAACAACCCAAACAAGAAACGAAACTCTGGTTCTAACCATATTAATGGAAGGTGTAGACTTTAATATTATATAAGGGATTTAAGGTCTCATCCCCTTTGCATGCAAATAACTATTATAAATATGGCATGACACATATGACATACATCTACATGTCACGACACGCATGATATAATGATATGTATCTAATACAATTACATGACATACAATTATGACATGTACAAATAGTTTCCATATTGTCATAATTAATTTTGAAAATTAAATATGTTTGCGATTTGATTTCCCAAATCAAATTCTGATTAAATTAAGAAATAAATTTTCAAATTTAATCACATATTTTATTTATGGAAAATATTAATCAAGGAAATTCAAATTTAATTTAGGAAATAAATTTCCTAAATTGTAATTTCCTAATCACATTAGAAAATTTCCAATTTGAATTTCTTTACTAATTAAAATTTCCATAATTATTTCTAAACTTTCCAAAAGTAGAAAATCTCCAAAAATACAATTATGACTATCGTAAAATAATTATACGATTATGTCAAAACACAGTCGGGCTCTGATACTACTGTTGGGTTTCCCCGACACCGACGTGGGTGTGCGTTTGAACATGTTTCGTAAACATGCACAGTGGAAGTAAATAAAACGAGTAATAACTAACTTATTACAACACACATACCACACGCATGAAAGGATACATCAAGTGTAGACATAATCGCTATTTTAAATTTTGCAATAAAGAAACTAATCTAGGTATACCTGACGAATTACGTGAAGCAGAAATGACATCAACCTTAGCGACCCTTATAAGTTTCGCCTCTATCCGTATCCACGTCGAGTATCGCCGGGATAGCTTCACCAAGCTACGAGCCCCGTCTTCTAATGAGATACTAGTCTCGAGTTGAAGATGTTGTGATCGAGAGATGATTACAATCCGAATCAAATTTGGATCTGAAAATCAAGTTCCATGAACTCACTTCTCAGAAGCGGTTTTCGTTAACCGATTGACGAAACTTCATTCCTCCACTAATAAGAATTGTCGAGGATCCAATACTTAGCAAGGAGGTCGCTGTCGGATTTCCAAACGACGCTCTCGTCTCAAAGGACACAAGCTGTCCAAGAGGGCAACTTGGTGGAGGAAGGTGGTCGGCCAATCAAAGATAGTCGGCGGGAGCCAAGGGGAGCCGACGACTAGAGGCAGACCGACGGTGGGGCTGCTGGTCGGCGGTGGTGGCTAGCTGGCTCTTGAAGCTTCGGCGCTGGCAAGGCTTGGGCAACACCAAGCTTGGGCGGCACAAGGAGAGGGAGAGGGGAGAAAACGACTAGGGTTTCGTAAACCTTGAACCGATTGATTCTGGGATATTTCTCAACCCCGTTATTTATAGAGAACGTTTCTCTTATCCATTAAGAGACTTTTTCTCAAGACCTCTTCTCTAAAACTTTTTCTCAAGAAAACTTTTCTTAAAGGGTTATTGGTTCACAACCAAAACCCGTTAACCCGCTTCATTAACTTAAGTTAAAATAAACTAAACCGTGTTGGTCTATTTTAAGTTAAAACGAACCGAATCAATTTTGGTTTATTCGTTTAAAACAAACCAAACCCTTTGGTTTATTTTCCACCGGAGGATTAGAACCAAACCGATTTGGTTCATCCATCATGTCTTCATAAGACTCGGCCCATCCACGCTTCCGTTGCGACTGAAACAATTTCATGCTCGCTCTTTGTTTGGTCCAACCAAACCAAGTCTCTCTCGATCTGAGAATCCTATTCTCAAGCTCATTTTAAATCCTTCGGATTACACTCATTGTGCATATGACCAAATCGGTTCCCAGTTTATGTTGGTCATCTATAATTAATCATTAATTACAGAACGATCATGAGTGACACCTAGTAGTACATCATGATCCTCAATTAATTGGAAAATCAATGGTTGATCCCAGAACGTTTCTGAAACCCTTTAGCAGCTACAGTGAAACGTGCCCCGTTCCCTTCACTCATCTTATACCCACTTGGTTCAGGATATGGTCTATTATGTCAGTCCCCACTAGGTTGACTACATCACACCTAGCCCAAGTATTACTTCCTCGTCCTACGGATTCTAATTATTGCACATGTATCCAAGAGTACCATACTCTTAACATGCAATGCTTTAGCCAAAGACTTTAGTAACAATCCGACGAGAGGCCATAGGGTATACATCTCCTCACAAGGAGTGGTGAATCCTCTATAGGTTATTCAAACACCTTCGGCCACTTCGACTTATACCCAATCATCCCGGGTCCACATCTCCTCGGAGATGTTTGCTTAAGATGTCAAAGCATAAGTCTACATGACCAAGATGACTTGAATACCGCAAGTCGAAGGAACATCACACTTAAGCTGCAGTAAGAACTTCATTGACATATCCATATATTCAGAGAACCATATGAAGTCTTACAGCTAGTCACTCCAATGAACTAGTTACCATAACTAGCATCCACGATTAACTCCGGACATTCCAATGTCTCTAGCCAGTGAGGAACAACTGCTTGGATAAACCAAAGAGTATAACTCGTGCTAGTCTCAACAGAAATGATGGTGTCCGAATACATTAATTCGTCGACTAGGGATAATTCTAATACATCACAATTACACATGTAGAGATACTCACTAGTTGTGATCCAATCACAAATTCTCTCATGCTGTGAATCGTATTGCGGACATTCAGTAAATGAGTTTAAGATCCAATCAAATACATGAAAATATGTATACTCAAATTGTGAATCTTCATTTATCAAATAAATGATACAATTATAAGGCGATTGCCTTAGGACATCTCTCATATATCACTAACAAAAACAACTCTAACAAACTAGATAGGCGATTATTACTCACACTAGGACAAACACTAGCGCAGTAATAATCCAAACATGCCTAATCTTCTTGGGCTGAACTAAGACACCTTCTGCTGAGATGCTCTCTAGATGATGCCAGGATGCAGAATCCTATAAAGAGCACACACGAAGAGATCCTATAGGAAAAACCTCTTCAGGGTCTTCTTCTAGATCTTCTTCTGGATCCTCTTCACAATGAACTTCATAATCCTCATAGGGAAGTAGCTCAGTGCACAACTAGATATATGATGCGCACCCCTCATAGCGCCCCCATATCTGATGTGCGATATCACTTAGGTTCTCAAGCAATGAACGGATGAAAGCACAAATCCTATAGTTGTCCAAAATTGGAAACTCCTGCATCACGAGTCTCCAAAATAACCAATCAAGTCTTCCGATGTGCCACCCGACTCCATGAGTTGAGTCATACTCTATCCCCTGGATAGCTCCCCTCAGCTGATTATGCAACACATCGCATCAAGTCATAGTGGTAATCATCTGTCATCTAAAAAAAATTGAAATTAATTAAGTCAGTACAAAATTGACAAACTAGTACATATACCAACTTAATTCAATTTATAAAGGCATAGAACCAACACAATAAATCAAGAACAAATTTTCTTGATTCTCTAGAGAACAATTGACTAATCCGCTTAGACCAGTCGACTATACTTTTACCAATCGATTACCATCTAAGTCTAGTCGACTAGAACCATGAAGACTCAACTTGGCCGTGAATTCGTGAGAACCCAAACACCATCCGATTTGCTCCGAGCACCCTAAGCACTCGAGCACCTCTGTGTGGTATTCTGTCTTCTCATTGTCCCTAGCCACCAACCCTAGTTGACTAAGCATATTAGTAAGTTGTTTATGTTGAGTCCTAATTGTTCCAAACAATTACTCGACAACCAAATTATGAGTTAAGTTGACCATAGTCAACTATGGAAGGTCAACCAATGTCGACCACTATATGGTGTGGTAGAACACCTTATGTGCTAGTCGGCCTCCATTATGTGCTAGTCAAACTCGATAGAAAGTGAATGCTTAATTAAAACTAATGACACCTTTAAAACAATACTTAAAGGAACTAGGAATAGCAATATATACACAATTAATTTACCCAACTCCTCATCCAAGTGTCTAATGACATAACAAGAGGAATCTTGGTTGTGACACCGACGACTCAGACACTCTCATCCAAGACTCATACACAAAATGAGTCAGAGTGGCCTAGTCAGAGGTTTACCCAATCTTAATAACTTAGACAATAAAATCTGCAATGCGTGTCAACAAGGTAAACAAACTAGGGCATAACATCAACTAACTAACCAAGAAAGAACCAAAAGTGTACTTGAGCTCCTACACTTAGACCTATTCGATTCTCATGGAGCCAAGTAACTAAACGGAAGTTAATTCTGCTTAGTCATAGTTGACGGCTACTCTAGGTTTACCTGGGTTAAGTTTCTAAAACACAAAAGTGATACCTTAGATCAACTTACCAACTTATGTAAATTAATAGAAAATGAAAAGAAACTTAAGATTAAAAGACTTAGAAGCGATCATGGTGGTGAATTCGAAAACCATAGGTTCACCGACTTCTATAACCTAAACGGATACCACCATGAGTTCTCCTGTCCTAGAACCCCACAACAAAATGGTCTAGTTGAGCGAAAGAATAGAACCCTACAAGAAGCCGCTAAAATCATGTTAAACGAGTACAACCTACCCGATAGGTTTTGGACAGAAGCCGTTAGTACGACTTGTTATGCCAAAATAGAATCCTACTAGTCAAGAGGCAGCTTAAGACCTCATATGAAATCTACCATGAAAAATTACCCAACATTAAATACTTTAGGGTATTTTGATGTAGGGTACATATCCTAAATACTAAGGACTACCTAGGCAAATTCACCTCTAAAATAAAGACCGAAATATTTTTAGGATATTCAACCACAAGTAGAGCCTATAGAGCCTACAATAATGAAATCCTTAAAATCGAAGAAACCATTAATGTTGTATTCGATGAAGGAGATAAAATCACAAAACCCGTAGTAGAGCCAATTGATGAACCGATTAATACTATACCCGAATCTGACCATGAAAATGAGTCTAGTATAAATCCTAACCCGAGTCAGTCTAAGTTACAATCGAATCATCCTATCGATCAAGTGATAGGTGATCCCAACCTAGGGGTTCGAACTAGAGCATCATACAGAAACCTTAGTCAAATCTCTTTAATCTCTAAAATTGAACCCAGATCAATTGAACAAGCTCTTCTTGATTGATCCCGATTGGATTATTGCTATGCAAGAAGAGCTAGCTCAATTCACTAGGAATGAAGTTTGGGAATTAGTATCTCCGCCTAAAGATAAAACGATCATTGGAACAAGGTGGATATTCCGAAACAAACTCAATGACAAAGGTGAAGTAGTTAGAAATAAAGCGAGATTGGTCGCAAAAGGTTTTAGTCAAGTAGAGGGGTTGGATTATGACGAAACTTATGCCCCCGTAGCTAGACTAGAATCGATCAGAATGTTATTAGCCTACGCTGCACATCGAGGATTTAAACTATTTTAAATGGATTTGAAGTCAGTGTTTTTAAATGGTCTCATTAAGGAAGAAGTCTACGTTAGCCAACCCCCAAGATTCGAAAGCTTAGACAAACCCGACTATGTTTTTAGACTTAATAAAGCCTTATATGGACTAAAACAAGCTCCTAGAGCTTGGTATGAAAGGCTCTCTATTTATCTCAAGTCTAAAGGGTTTAGCCAAGGCTTCTGAAGGCAAAGAAATATTTATTGCCCAAATTTATGTAGACGATATAATATTTAGAACAACCAACTCAATCTTATTAAATGAGTTCATTTCACTAATGGAAAGTAAATTTTAAATGAACCTAGTGGGAGAATTAACATTTTTTCTAGACTTACAAATTAAACAAACTAAGGAAGGAATTTACCTACATCAACATAAATACACTAAGGAATTAATTAATAGATTTGGAATGCAAAATGCTAAGGTAATTAATACACCAATGGATACAAATGTTAATGTAGGAGAAGACTTAGAAGGAAAACCAATAGACTTAAAATATTATAGGAGCGCAATGGTAGTCTTCTATACTTAACTGCGAGTCGACCCAATATACTATTCGCAATGAGTATGTGTGCAAGATTTCAAACTTATGCTAAGGAGTCGCACCTAATATTAGTCAAACGCATCCTTAGATATCTAAAGGGTACACTAAACGTAAGAATTTAGTACCCTAGATCTACCGAGTTCTAACTAATTGGCTACTTCGACTCGGATTATACCGGTAGTAAACTTGATAGAAAGAGCACGAGTGGTTGTTGTCAACTACTTGACTCAAGTCTAGTTAGTTGGGTGAGTGGTTGTTGTCAACTTTTCGGCTCAAGTCTAGTTAGTAAATCGATATTGACACGATATTACTACGGTTTACCATGCAGAATTCCAAGAAGGGACTTCTGCCGATGTCACATAGTGTGAGTCTTTTGAAGACTCAAAGTCCCTCTTCTAGAGAGGAGAGAGACCGCATGGATAAGATCCCTTATGCATCGGCCATAGGATCTATCATGTACGCCATACTATGTACTCGTCCTGATGTCTCGTATGCTTTGAGCATGACGAGTAGATACCAGTCAGATCCAGGTGAGCGTTACTAGATAACAGTCAAGAATATTCTTAAGTACTTGAGAAGGACTAAAGAATATTTCTTGATATTTAGAAGCGATGAGGAGCTAGCTGTAAAGGTTACAGCGATGTCAACTTCCAAACTTACCAGGATGATTATAGATCGCAGTCAGGGTTCGTGTTTTACTTGAATGGTGGCGCTGTGAGCTGGAAGAGTTCAAAGCATGACACAGTTGCTGATTCTACAATAGAGGCCGAGTATATTGTTGCATCAGAGGCAGCTAAGGAGACAGTTTGGATCTGCAAGTTCATTACTGAGCTTGGGGTGGTTCCTAGCATAGCAGATCCTATAGAGCTCTATTGTGACAACAATGGAGCGATTGCGCAGGCTAAGGAACCTCGCTCACACCAACGGACCAAACACATACTACGGCGCTTCCATCTCATTCGAGAGATTATCGATAGAGGGGATGTGAATATTTGCAGAGTATCCACAGAGGCTAATATTGCAGATCCCTTGACCAAGGCTTTAACACAGAAAAAGTATGATGGTCATACTAGGTCATTGGGTATTAGATCTACAGTGATTGACACTAGTGCGAGTGGGAGATTGTTAGTGAAAGCCCTAGAGTCAATCATGTGATGATTGTTGTATGGACTTTGTTGTATCATATTCCTATTTATAAAGGCATGGTTATTATACTTACTTGTATTGGTGCCAAATAACTAAGTATAATAACGTCCTTGAGTAGAAGGTTCTTATCTATATCAATCGATTGGTTGAATTGATAATGAGATGATATAGAGAACACTACTCTTGATCATTTCTAGTCAAGTATTAACATTCAGGGACAATGTTAATGCGAAGAGACTAGCATGTAGGTCAACTCGATGACTTGATCTCACAAGTCATGGATATGTGATATCAAGTTGACACATGGATATGCATTGGAGAATGTATACTGAATGACCCGCCATGAGAAAGTATCATGGATCATTATATGAGTGTCATATACTTTCTCATGTGACTATTAGTATGACTATTAGTCCTTGGACCTGAAGTCACCATGGTTCCCTACATAAGGAGTTGCATACTTTGGCTTCGTCAAACGTCACTCGTAAATGGGTTGACTATAAAGGCGATTACTGGGTATGTAACAAATTATGCGGAGGGATGTGAGTGATGTAGATGAGATCTATCCCTCCTATATGACGGGAGTGACATCGTTATTCTTGATAGAGTGAGATCACTAAGTGCATGGTCATGCCCAAATGAGTCAATATGAGATATTGAGCTCAGTTGATTAGAGTGAGTCT
The DNA here is from genome assembly GCA_025175895.1 of Wurfbainia villosa. Classification (NCBI taxonomy): domain Eukaryota; kingdom Viridiplantae; phylum Streptophyta; class Magnoliopsida; order Zingiberales; family Zingiberaceae; genus Wurfbainia; species Wurfbainia villosa. The sequence goes on along the minus strand of CM046004.1, from coordinate 16,153,116 downwards.
ACTTGGAGTTCAAGATATAGATTGTACCGAGAATGACATGGTCTATGCCTCAATTGGTCAATTTAGATGTCAATAATAGAGGGACATTGTCACATATTGTGAGAGTCACAAAGGTGATGTTGGATCTCAACATTCTTGTAACTTGGATAGCAATGATGTGTTGCTAGATACCGCTCATTGCTTATGTTCCTAAATCGGTTTAGGAGCATTGCCAATGTTACAAGAACCTATAGGGTCACACACAAAGGCAATTAGATGGAGATTAAGTTCATATGATGAACCATGAGGATTAGGTTCATGGAATGAACCAAATTGGATTAAGAGTAATCCAAATTAGACTAATTGAGTTAGACTCAATTTGATTCAAGTGTTGAATGAGTCTAATTTAGATTTGATTCATTGAGTCAATTTAAACTAATGAATAGAGATTCATTAAATCAAATTGCCTTGAATCAAATGGTTGAATTTGATCAACCATGGGAGTTAAGAGGTCAAGTTTGACTTGACTTGAGAGGGAAGATGAATGATCAATTTTGACTTGACCAATTGCCATGTCATTGTGACTTGCCATGGGGCCAGCCAATGATGATGCTCCACATCATCATGGACGCATCATGGGGTGCCACCTCATGAGGGAGACCAAGAGTCATTGGCTCTTGGAGTTATATGCATGCATGTTACCCCCTTATAGTGGTCAACCACTATTGATGTGGGGTTATGAAAGTGTGAAGTTAATTGTGTAACATTATCTTCTTCCTCCCTTTTTCCCTCAAGCTCTCTTCCTCATCTTGTCGTGAGCCTCTAAGGGGTGCTAGCACACTCTAGGTTGCTTTTCTCCACCTATTGCTTATGTGGATATCGATAGAGGAGTGTACACTTGACACTCTCGAGTTCCGGGAAGCCATTTGGACGAGCGGGATAAGCGAAGGATGTTACATCAAGGGTAAAACTCTTAACATGTAGATCTAGAGTAGATCTAAAGTTTTTAAACACATATATGTAGTTTTGTTTATCTTCGCATGGATATGTGGACGACTTCCGGGGTTTTCGCAACGCAAAAAATAGTTTTTGCGGCTCGGATACACCAATAGTTTCTCCACCTCCGACGTGTTTTCGAGAAGGAGTTTGAGTAGTGGTGTGGTCATCACTCGAGCTTGTTGAGATCACCCCATAGAGTAGAAACCCTAAGGTTCTAAACCACGTATATGCTTGCATATTTTGTGTGATTATGTTTTCATCTTCATAGTTGTATTATATTTCATATTTCCGATGTGCTAACAAGAATCGTAGAGACGAACGCGATCAAAGTCCATCGAGCACGATTTGGGCTATTCAACCCCCCTTCTAGCCGGGTCACGATCTTCCAACAAGCGGTATCAAAGCGAGGAGCTTACCATCAGATTCATCGTTGCGATAAGCAACCAAAATGTCCGGCATCAACATCCATCCACCGAAATTCGAAGGAGACTTTTCTTGGTGGAAGAAAAGGATGGAGGTATACTTCAAAACCGATTTCAATATAATGCTAACAATTGAAGACGGTTTTGAAGTACCTAGGGGTGAAGACAAGAAGATAATCGAAAAATCAAAATGGATCGAGGAGCAATGACAACAATGCAAGACAACGGTTAAGGTAACGAAAATGTTAATTAAATTAATACCTAACCATATCTTGTGCAAGCTAGGTGAATACCGGGATGCCAATGACCTATGGAATAAATTGGTAAAATTCCATGAAAATCCCGAACCGGTCCATGGTGAGGAAGAAGAGGAATGCTCATCCTCTCATGCTCAAGAAGAAGCAAGTCCATCCTCTCAAGTCAATGAGGATATGGAGATTGAGAGGGAATTCACATCCGGATCGGTAGAAGAAGTTAAAGAAATAGAAGAAGCATCTACCTCCGGAAGAAGTGATGAAGAATATCAAGAGACTTTCACCATCCTAGGTAACTCAAATGCAATTCATAATAATAAAGATCACATAATTTACTTTGAGTGTAGGGAGAAAGGGCATTACAAGAGCAAATGCCAAAAATTGGCTAAGGAGAAAGTGTCGGTGCCAAAAGCTCAAGGAAAATCAAAGGATGCCATAGTCCTCACTAGGAAAAGCAAAGAGCATATTGTGTGCTTCAAGTGCCATCAACGGGGACACTACCGAAGTCAATGCCCTAGGGAGAAGAAGAGAGGGCAAGAAGGAGCTACACAAGTAGGGGGAGCTTCCAAAGCAAACCCTAAGGTATACTGTATTGCACCTTCTAGTTCTAGGATTAAAAAGCATGCTAGGAATCATTTTATTTCACTTGCTATTGCCCATGAGCATAAGCATGCTAGTAGGAATAGATATGTTTGCTTAGGGGCTAAATCCTATGAACTTACAACTAAGGACAAATCTAGATCAAACAATTCTAGATCTATTTTACCTAGGAAGTCCATTAGGAGGAGAGAAGAAAATTTAGGCATTAACCCTAAGAAGGGTAGGCACATGCCTAAGAAGAAGAGTCCTTCCCAAAAGATTAATGAAAAATCAAAATTGAAAAAAAATAGAATTAGAAAATCGAACCTTGAGGTCAAGGCTTGAAAAATTGGAAAAGACCCTCAAAATTATGATAAACTCAATTATGGGGTCAAAGGAACAAAATTTAGGGCCTAGGAGAAAAGAACCGTTTAAGGGCAAGAAAGATTTGAGTCACAAACCTAAGTCCTACCACCATTTTCCATTTGATTATGGAACTAAATCTAGGTCTAAGAAAATCAAGGTTAATAGGGAAGTTATCTCTAAGATTAACCATGGTGTGTATCTAGTGGCCAAGGGTTCTACAAAACCTAGGAAGACCACTAAGAAGGTTACTAGGGAGGCAATCCCTAAGGTTAACCTAGAAAAGACCCAAATGACTAAGGCTTCAAAGCCAAAAAGGGTCATTAGCTAGGGAAGTTATTCCTAGTGAATACCTTGTTAACCCAAGGAGCTCCAATAGGTATTGGATTCCTAGGAGCGTGATCGGTTCATGCTAGATGGGTTAGGGTGTGTCAACCCTAAGTGGATAGGTAGTTAACCTAACTATGGTAGAGTTGACAATCTAGGATGCGCCAATGTATTTTTAGAAGTTGAAAAATGATTAAATTGGCACAACTAGGTGTTAGGAGTCATGGTGTGTCATTTTGGATTTTTGACACACTTGAAGGATAGATGGTATTAAGGCAAAATGGATTTAATCTTAGAAATGAAAATTTGGGCTTAACACTTAGGTGTTTTATACCTTAGTATTTTATACCTGTCATACTTTATTTGTCTTGCCATGTCATGACATCATATTTACTTTTATCATATAAAATGTCATGATCATGTTTATGTTTAGTGTTATGTTATGCTTAAGTTTATATCACATGCCATGAAATCATGATTATTGGCACATGCTTATTTATGTATCATCTATGTCGTAATCATTATTCATGAATTGAATAAAATTGAGTTAAGGACAATGACATGATTTGAAGTCTCATGCATAAGGGAATCAAATAGTGTTGCTTAGAAAAATGCATGAGATCCTGAATGAACAAAACCCACATCTCACTAGAACACTTGACTTGTATATGTTTCATACACCTAGATACAAGTGAGATGTTTAGGAAAATGAATTTAAAGGTTTTAAAATCATTTCAAAATCATTTTGAAAAACCTTGGTGAAGTCTATCTTTTGATAGCAATCACTATTGAATGAGGTGATACAAAGTAGGGTTAAACATTAAATTTTTTAATGATTTTGAACTTTGTGTAAATCTCACTAGTTTATGAGTATTTTATTTTTCCAATATTATTCACCCATAATGTTTGTTATAAGTAATGTACGTATGAATTTTCAAGATTTTTCAAAATACATATTTTTACTTATGAATTTTCAAATTTAGATTCTGAAGTCTGATTTCTGCACTATGTAGAAATCAGTCAACTGCCATGTATGACAGTCGATTGGAGTCAACGACAGTCGACTGGTGACTATAAGAGTCGACTGCCAGAGTTGATTTCGGATAAATAAGGTTTGTTAGGCCCATGTTCAGCTATGTCTAGATTCCCTAACTGCTCCTAACCCTAAGATATGCCTTGGAGAGCATTGAAAGGGTGAAAATCCATTGAAAATGGATTAGAAGAATTGTTTAGGGTGTGTATCGAATTAAGGGAGGTGAAGGTTCAATGTTGAATCTTTTCCCTTAATCGATTGTTTAGTGTTCCTATTGGCTTAGGGACTTCCGAAAGACATTGTTAGTGCAATGGTCAAGGGGGAGCAAGCCTTTAGGAGGAGGCTATCCATCTTAGGATGATGGATATGTTTTTGCACCAAAGGGGAGATTATAATATCTCATTAAAATGTGAGACATTGACACCCTTGGGGAGGACCTTTTTGATGTATGTCAAAAAGGAGGAGAAGAGACCAATTGAGGTTAGCTAGAATTCTCAAAGGTGAGAGATTTGCCAATTGGGGATAATTGGTAGACTTGAGTTAGGGCACCTAACTCAAAGGTGTTTGGAGTTTTGTCAAACATCAAAAAGGGAGAGATTGTTAGTGCAATTGGCCCAGGTAATGATTGACCAGACTCGAGTTTGACTCAAGTAGTATTTTGATGTTAGACAAAACATATGACATGTGATTGTCAAGGGAAGACCAAGTGTGTAGCCTTGGCGGTGAAAGTCCAAGTTATGGGTACTTAACATTTGGGAAGTCCAAGGGGTGGTTTGGCAACATAAGGCCAAGCGGTAGTCTTGGGAGCGTAAGTCCATATGTTCCTTGGCAGTGTAGACACCGAGAGCATGACAATAGCCGAAGGAAGCACCTAGAGGCTAGCGTATAGATGAACAAGTCATGGATGACTTGGAGGGATCAGCGCATGGATGAACAAGTCATGGATGACTTGGAGGGATCCGATGGGCGCGAAGCTAGTAGAGGTGGCTAGAAGGCTTAAGTCTAGGCTAAGGGTATCTTGGGTTAAGCCTCATGGATGAGGTGAACTTGGCCAAGTGACTAAGGTCAAGTGTCGGATGCTCAAACATGTTGTTTGAGATTTTACCCGACGGTCGAATGCTCAAACAACTTGTGTTTGAGGTTTTACCCGACAATAGTCGACTGGTGAGAGTCGACTAGCGTTCGACTGTATCGTATGCCATGGCAGTCGACTGCCAACATTGAGCAGTCGACTGATGGCTTCAACAGTCAACTGCCATAGATGGTAGTCGATTGCTGGTCGAGGATGCAAGCACAAACGCTCGGTAGCCGACCGATCAGTCTACTATGAGGCTGGTAGTCGACTGATGGTATCTGGCAATCGACTGCCAATGCATTCGTTGGTTGGATGCCAACATGGATTAGGTCATTGTCTCACAACAGCTACAGGAACAGTCGACTGGGGCCTTATGACAGTCGACTGCTAGGTGCATAATTAGCCCGAGACAAGCATAAAAGGAGGAGCTTGGGGAGGATTTCCACAGCGATTTTTTGGGAGATTTTGGAGGGGAATTGCTGCTGCATTTTAAACCTTCAAGAGCAAACCAAAGCAAGCAACAAGAAAGCATTCAAAGAAAAGTGTTGTAAAGTGTTTCTTTACTTGTATTTCTTATTGTCTTTGTATTCGCTTGTATCTTGTATATTACTGTTATAATTGCTTGTACGAGGATTCTCCACCTCCGATGTGTTGTCGAGAAGGAGTTTGAGTAGTGGTGTGGTCATCACTCGAGCTCGTTGAGCTCACCCCATGGAGTAGGAACCCTAAGGTTCCAAACCACGTATATGCTTGTATATTTTGTGTGATTGTGTTTTCGTCTTCATATTTGTATTGTATTTTATATTTCTGCTGTGCTAACAAGAATCGTAGAGACAAACGGATCAAAGTCCATCGAGCATGATTTGGGCTATTCAACCCCCCTTTTAGCCGGGCCATGATCCTCCAATAGTGAGATGTGGATTTGATTTTTTTCCTAACCTAAGGGTTCATGCATTCTTACCTAGGCATATCCATTTGATTCCTTTATCTAGGACATCAAATAATGTCATTTGTCCTTAATTTCAATTTGATTAACCTTAATGCATGAATTATGACCATGGCATGTATTGACTGCATAAATTGAAATATTTCTAATCATACATGATGTCATGACATAATAAACACAACCTAAGTATTAGCATGACATTGATCACTCTAAGTACTATCATGACATTTCAAATAATCATATGAAACATGATATCATGACATGAATTATGGCAATCAAAGCATGGCAAATATATAATATCAAGGCATAAAAATACCTAAATTTTAAATCTAATTGTCATTTGCTAAAATATCAACGTTGTCATAATGACCATCTAACTCCCTTAAATGTGCCAATACTCCAACTTGGCACATTTTGATTCTAACTTAATTGTGCCAATTATGATCAATTTTTTGACTTCCATAATTTCTATTGGCACATCCTAAATAACTTAATTGTGTCAATTATGATTATTTTTTCAACTTCCATAATTTTCTAATTATGACCAATTATTTTCACTTTGCTCAAACCAAATTATTTGACTTTTATTTTTATGAACTAGACTTGAATTACCTTCCTTGATGATATGTGAAGTGAGGTCTAGTTCTTCATTGCTCCCAGAGGTAAAGGTCACCTCTTTCTCTTGGTCCGGTGTTGGTTGTCTATCCTCCCCCTCAATCCTGAAGGTGGAGGTTTCTTTGACCTCTCTGACTCGGATGTTGAGCATCTCTCTACTTCCGAATCTTCACGCTCTTGAGTTGACGAGAATTCTTTTTCGAGCTTGTCATATTTATTTTAGGTCAGTAAGGTAATCTTATGGAGCTTAACTAATTTGCTCCACAACTCCTTAACATCCTTAATCTCTCCTATATTGCACAAAATATCATTAGGTACCAAATTGATTAACATTTTGGTTACCTTGACATTGATTTCGGATTTTCGGATTTGCTCCTCAGTTCATCTCTTCTTCTTGAGAATTCTTCCTTTCTTATTCATGGGCACTTCAAAACCTACTTCAATACTAATCCAATTTTCTATATCGAACATAAGAAAATATTCCATTCTACCTTTCCAATACCCAAAATCTGTAGGGGATCGAACGGCCGGCTAGAGGGGGGGTGAATAGCCCTCTTACGATGGATGTCGTAATTCGTTCGTTCTCGTGTGCTTGTCTACAATTGTCGTTACTATATGCAGCGGAATAATAATAGAAATAACAACAATACAAGCACAATCAATACACAAGCATATACGTGGTTCGGAACCGAATGGTTCCTACTCCACGGGGTGAGCTCAACGAGCTCGTGTTATGTGCACGACACTAACAACACTCCTTATCGACTACACGTCGGAGGTGGAGAAACCTCTCACAAGCTATTACAACAAGTAATATAAAATACAAGAAGAAATACAAAGATAATACAAAAGAGAACTTTTACACAATTGCTTTGATCGCTTTCTTGTTGCTTGCTTTGATTGGCTCTTGAAGGACTGGAATGCAGCAGCAATTCCCCTCCAATAGCTCCAAAAAAAACCATGGCAAAAACCTCCATCTCGAGCTCCTTTTATAACCTGCATCGAGCTATTTTTGCGCCTAGCGATCGCTAAAAGGCCCTCAGCCGCCCACATGCTAGCATTGTCTCACAACGGCCAGATCCACGTCGGACAAGTTCCAATGGATCACCTACCGATCGATGATGCCCATCAATCGATCGGTGACTCAAAGAGCGATCGGCTCTGGCGCTACTGAGCGCTCATCGACACTCCATCACCAATCGGCATCCTAGCCGATCATTGCCGACTTCGATCAATCGCTCCATGGCAATGATCGCTAAACACAAAACCCTAGCCTTACACCAGTCGAACTCTAATCGACTTGGATCAGTCGAACCGGTACCTATGTCAATCGACTGATGTCGGGAAAAACCTCAAACACCAAGTTGTTTGAGCATCCGACCATCGGGTAAACCCTCAAACATCAAGTTTGAGCCTCCGACACTCAGTCTTAGCCACTTGGCCAAGTCCACCTTATCTCTCATGGAGTTCCCCACCGAAGCTCTCTTCTCTTGGCCTACGTCCCTCGGATGCGCCAAGCGCACGGCTTCGCAACGCCATCCTTCGCGTCTCATGCCCTAGAAGTATGCTTCCCTTTGGGCTCACTCCATTCGCTCCCCGTCCGGCGGTCCCTCGAATGCACCAAGCGCACGGCTTCGCAATGCCATCCTTCACCGACTCAAGGACCCGAGCCTAGTGAACTTGCCAAGTTCTCAAGACTTCCCAAATGCACCAAGCGCACGGCTTCGCAATGCATTTCTCACCAAGCACCAAGTGCACGGCTTCGCAATGCTTTGGATTTTCCATGCCAAGCACCAAGCGCATGGCTTCGCAATGCTTTGGACTTTCCCGTGCCAAGGCTCCCCCCTTGGACTTCCACACCAAGCTCCATGCTTGGATTTTCCATGCCAACCCCATGTTGGACTTTCCCATGACAATCCCATGTCATGAGTTTTGTCTATCATCAAAATACTATCAAGGTACTGCTCGAGTCAAACTCGAGTCAACCTGGGCCGATTGCACCAACAATCTCCCCCTTTTTGATGATTGACAAAACTACCATCTCAAGTCTACCAATTCTCCCATGTTGGCAATTCTCATATCCCAATGAGAATTCCAACGAACCCTAATTGGTAACTTGGTAACTTCTCCCCCTTTTTGACATTACATCAAAAAGGTCCTCCCCAAGGGTATGAATGTCTCATATCCCAATGAGATCTTACAATCTCTCCCTTGGAGGAACACATGCCTACAATCTTTCTAGTGATCCCATATCACTCAAAGAGAGGCAACCCAATTTTCCTCCCATGAGGAAATACACATCCATCTTCCCATGATGGATACCTCCCCCTAGAGGCTTGCTCCCCCTTGACCATTGCACCAACAATGTCCTTGGAGAGTCCCTAAGCCAATAGGAACATTAACCAAATCAAAATTAAGGCAAAGTTCAACAATGAACTCTCTTCCACCTTAAAGTTGATACTCTCCCTAAAACCCTTCTCCTAATCCATGTCCAATGGATTTCCACCCTCTCTAATGCTCTCCCAAGCATATCCTAGGGTTAGGAGTGGTTAGGGGACCTTAACCTAACTGAACATGGGCCTAACCAACAAGATTTACCGAAATCGGCAGTGCGGTCGGTGAAATTAGAAATCGATCATTCATCACCCCTCGATCATTGCCGGTCCATAATGGATTTCCAAAATCCATAAGTAAATATACGTAATTTTAAAAATCTTGAAAATGCATACGTATAATACTTATCCTAAACACTATGGGTGAAAAATATTGAAAAATTATTTTACCCACTAAATTAGGAGATTGATACAAAGTTCAAAAGTTTAGAAAAGCTTCAATAAAGAGCCCTCTTTGTATCATCCCATTCAATGGTGATAGCTATCAAAAGATAGGCTTCACCAAGGTTTTTCAAAATGTTTTCAAAAAGTTTTCAAAACCTTTAATTTCTTTTCCTTAAACATCTCACTTATATCTAGATGTGTAAAAACACATTCAAGGCAATTAATCTAGTGAGATGTGGATTTTTGTTCTTTAAAATGGTCTCATGCATATTTCTAGGCAATATTATTTGATTCCCATCAAATCATGCCATATTCCTTAATTTCCTTTTAATTTATGCATGATGATTATGGCATAAATATGATTTAAGTAAAAACATATGCCAATATCATGTTTTAGCATACATGACATATAAGGATAAGTCTAAGCATGATCATGACATTTTATAGATAAAAATGAAAATGATGTCATGACATGGCAAGGCAAATAAAGCATGACAAGTAAAATATACTAAGGTATAGAATACCTAAGTGTTAAAATCAATTTGCCATTTCTAGGGATTAAATTCATTTTGCCTTAAACCATTCATTTCCCTAGTGTGCCAAAAACCCAAAATGGCACACCAATACCTCTAAGACCTAATTGTGCCAATTTTAAATCATTTTTAACTTCTCAAACCCTATTGGCACACCCTAATGTGTCAACTCACAATGGCTAGGTTAACTACCCATCCACTTAGGGTTGACACACCCTAACCCATTTAGCGTGAATCAATCACGCTCTTAGGAACCCAATATCTATTGGAGCTCCTTGGGTTAACAAGGTATTTCCTAGGGATAACTTCCCTAGATACCTTCCTAATGACCCTTTTAGGCTTTGAAGCCATAGTATTTTGGGTCTTTCCTAGGTCAACTCTAGAGGTGACTCCTCCATTGACCTTCTTAGTGGCTACATTTGATTTCTTTGAGGTGTTAGCCACTAAACACATACCATGGCTAGACTTAGGGATGACTTCCCTATTAGCCTTGGTTTTCCTAGACCTAGATGTGGTTCCATAATTAAATGGAACATTATGGTAGGATATAGGTTTGTGACCCAAACCCTTCTTGCCCTTAGATGTTTCTTGTTTCCTAGGTCTTGACTTTTGTGCATTAGACCCCTTAACCGAGTTTGATATTATTGCTAGGGTCTTCTCCAATTTTTCTAGCCTTGACCTCAAGGCTTGGTTCTCCACCTCTAATTTCCTCACTTTTGAATTTTCATTAGGTTTAGGGGAAATGTTCTTCTTCTTAGGCATATGCCTAGATTTCTTGGGATTAACACCCAAGTTTTCTTCAATTTTCCTAATTGACTCCCTAGGTAAAATAGATCTAGTGTTTTGAGTCCTAGGTTTGTCCTTAGAGAAACTAACATGTTTGACACCTAAGCAATAAACCTTATTATTTCTCTTAGCATGCTTTTTAACTCTAGGAATTAAAGGTGCATTAAATAACTTTACCTTAGGGTTAGCTTTAGGAGCTCCCCCTACATGAGTTACACCTTCTTGCCCTTTCTTCCTCCCCCTAGGGCATTGGCTTCGGTAGTGTCCCTTTTGATTGCATTTGAAGCACACAATGTGCTCTTTGCTCTTGATTTTGGGAACACCGGCATCCTTTGACTTTGGGTTGACTTTTGGTGTTGATGCCTTTTCCTTAGGCAATTTTGGGCATTTACTCTTGTAGTGCCCTTTCTCCCTACACTCAAAGCATATTATGTGATTTTTATTTAAAATAATAACGCTTGAGTTACCTAGGGAGGTGGTGGAGGCCTCTTCACTTCTTCCGGAGGTAGATGCTTCGTTTTGGTCTTGCTCCGAAATAGAAACCCTTTCCTCCCCCTCAATGCTAGAGGTGGAGGTCTCCACCAAGTCATCAACATCTTCAAATGTGGGTGCTTCTTCTTCGGCATTCTCCTCTACTTGTACCGGTTGGGAATTTTCTTGGAATTTCATTATCTTATTCCATAATTCCCTTGCATCCCTATAATCACCCAACCTAGACCAAATATGGTTAGGAATCAAATCACTAAGTAATTCGATTACCTTGCGATTTGTCTCGAAGTTCTTGATTTGGTCCTCGGTCCACCTTGACTTCTCAATTTGCCTATTTCTTTCATTTCTAGGCAATTCGAAACCATTTTCTAAGATTAGCATAAAATCAAAATCGGTTTCTAGGTATACCTCCATTTTTCTTTTCCACCATAGAAAATCTCCTTCAAACTTTGGTGGTTGAAGGTTGTAACCGGCCATCTTGTAGTGCTCTCGCGGCGGTTAGTCCTTGAAGAGCAACCTCGGCTCTGATACCACTTGTAGGGGATCGAACGGCCGGCTAGAGGGGGGGGGTGAATAGCCCTCTTACGATGGATGTCGTAATTCGTTCGTTCTCGTGTGCTTGTCTACAATTGTCGTTACTATACGCAGCGGAATAACAATAGAAATAACAACAATACAAGCACAATCAATACACAAGCATATACGTGGTTCGGAACCGAATGGTTCCTACTCCACGGGGTGAGCTCAACGAGCTCGTGTTATGCGCACGACACTAACAACACTCCTTATCGACTACACGTCGGAGGTGGAGAAACCTCTCACAAGCTATTACAACAAGTAATATGAAATACAAGAAGAAATACAAAGACAATACAAAAGAGAACTTTTACACAATTGCTTTGATCGCTTTCTTGTTGCTTGCTTTGATTGGCTCTTGAAAGACCTGGAATCTGCACAATTCCCTCCAATAGCTCCAAAAACCATGGCAAAAACCTCCATCTCGAGCTCCTTTATAACTGCGAGCTGTTTTGCGCCTAGCGATCGCCAAAAGACCCCCAATCGATCGCCCAGTAGCGTTGTCTCTGCGGCGGATCCACGTCGGACAAGTTCCAACGGATCACCTACCCGATCGATGATGCCCATCGATCGGTGACTAATCGATCGCCTTACGGCTATGGAGCATTATGCTCCCGACACTCCCATCGATCATTGCCATCCCTTCGATCACGCTCGATCATTGCCGATCCATGGCGGTCACATAACACAAAACCCTAGCCTTACACCAGTCGAACTCTAGTCGACTTGGATCGATCGAAGCACCTATGCGGTCGGTGATGTCAGGCAAAACCTCAAACACCAAGTTGTTTGAGCATCCGACCGTCGGGTAAACCCTCAAACATCAAGTTTGAGCCTCCGACACTTAGTCTTAGCCACTTGTCCAAGTCCACCATATCCCTCATGGAGTTCCCCACCGAAGCCCTCTTCCCTCGTCCTACGTCCCTCGGATGCGCCAAGCGCACAGCTTCGCAACGCCATCCTTCGCGTCTCATGCCCTAGAAGTATTCTTCCCTTTGGGCTCACTCCATTCGCTCCCCGTCCGGCGGTCCCTCGGATGCACCAAGCGCACGGCTTCGCAATGCCATCCTTCACCGACTCAAGGACCCGAGCCTAGTGAACTTGCCAAGTTCTCAAGACTTCCCAAATGCACCAAGCGCACGGCTTCGCAATGCATTTCTCAATAAGCACCAAGCGCACGGCTTCGCAATGCTTTGGATTTCCCATGCCAAGCACCAAGCGCACGGCTTCGCAATGCTTTGGACTTTCCCATGCCAAGGCTTCCCCCTTGGACTTCCACACCAAGCTCCATGCTTGGATTTTCCATGCCAACCCCATGTTGGACTTTCCCATGACAATCCCATGTCATGAGTTTTGTCTATCATCAAAATACTATCAAGGTACTGCTCGAGTCAAACTCGAGTCAATCTGGGCCGATTGCACCAACAAAATCGTCGCAGTCGAAGACGGGTGGAGCTAGAATGTTGTATCCCCAATCCATCATTGAACTCCATGGCTCTTGATGATTCTCTAGCGCTTGCTTCTTTGGCAAGTGACCTTGCTCTAATACCACTTGTTAGGAACGTTTAGCGGTGCTAGAGGGGGTGAATAGCATTTCTCGATTTCTTTTGTTCGTGTGTTCTTGTCTACAAAATGTTAGCACAATGGAATACACAATAGACAATAAAATAACACAACACAATCACAATACCAAGTTTTTACATGGTTCGAAACCTACGGTGCCTACTCTACAGTCAATCTCTGATGATCTACACTCACTAAAACCTCTACTTCTCAGTATGACACCGAAGGTGGAGAACCCCCTTACAAGAGCTTATAATAAAACAACCAAATACAAGTATGGAAAAAAAAATACAAAGAACACTTTAAAAGAAGATTTCTTTTGATCGCATGCTTTTGGTTGCTTTGGAATGACGTTTGAAGATCTGGAATTGCAGCAACACTTTCCTTCAAACCCCTAAGAACCAATAGCTCCAAATCCTTCTCGTAATCTCCTTTTAAAGGTTCCATCAAGCTAATTTTCCACCGTTCAGTCGACTATTCTTACTCAGCAATCAACTGGTCATTGTACTGTTGTTTCACAATGGACTAATCCACGTCAGTTTTTGGCTGATCATTCAACTACCTGACCTAGCAATCGACTGAAATAGCCATTAATTGACTTCCATAAGCCAACAGTTGACTGCTAAATATTTTGTGCCCTGTCTATTTAAGACTAGTCGGCTGTCATCCCTAGCAGTCGACTACCAGTGGACAATCGATTGGTGCAAGCCACTAGTCGACTGCCAAGTCCATAGGTCAACAGTCGAATACTCGACCAGTCGACCAGTTGACTAGGTCATAATCCCAATCGACTGCTCGAGTCAAACTAAGCTCCTAAGTGTCGTGCACTTGAGTAGTCAATTGGTCAATACCACCCATCGACTGGTAAACCTCAAATCTAAGGTTTAACTCAAGTATGATCCCCTTATACTTGATACTCACCCTTGGCCAAGACCTAAGTCTTCAAACCACTTCCATCAGCCTCACACCCTCAAGGTCCATCCGAGTCCTCTACGACTCCTTCACCCTTCGTGCTAGCCTTCAAGTGCTTCCATCGACTTCGTCATACCATCGAGTACCCTTAGCCTAGACCTAAGTCTTCAAGACACTTTCATCAACCTCACACCCTTGGTTCGAGTCCATGACTACTCACACTTGGCGCTAGTCTTCAAGTGTTTCCATCAGCTTTGTCATGCTATCGAGTCTACCTTTTCAAAGAGGTTGCACCTCTGGAACTTCCATTGCCAAGTCTCCAAACTTGGACTTTCACCGCCAAAACTACACCCTTAGACTTATACGACCAAGGCCACACACTTGGACTTTTCCCATTGCCAAATATTCATATTTGGACTTTTCATTGCCAAGACTCCACCCTTGGACTTTTCCTTTGCCAAATATCCATATTTAGACTTTCTATTGTCAAGACTCCATTCTTGAACTTTTATTTTGCCAAGAATTCATTCTTGGACTTCTCACTCGAGTCTTACTCGAGCTTAGTCAACCTAGACCCGAGGTTGACTGCTACTGTTGGTGCAGTAGGCACCAGATGATCGAACCTAGGTTTTGAGTATGGAAAAGACCCAAAGCTAAGGTCATATTGTTGTCTAATGAACTGAACCAAGTGTTAAGGATTGGTTAAGCTGAGCTGAAGGTCGGCGACACCTGGAGAATCTCGAGTCGGGAAATCATGGTGGTCAGGCGACACCAGGAGAACTTCGAAGGGAGCCGAAGAACTCAGGTGGAGACCTGAAGCATAGCTAGAAGTCACAAAAGGACCTAAGGTAAGCTCGTGTGTGAGTGAATGTAAGGTCGGGTCCTCCGTATAGCGACATCCTTAGGCGGCGATTCGACTGAGGCTTCCCATGGAAGGTCTAAGTCGAGATCGGATGGTAAGTGGTCGTCGAATTCACTTATATTATTTTTATTTTGAGCTAACTCTTTAGTGAAGTTGAGAACCCTAGCCACCAGTCGATTGCTAGCTTGTAGCAGTTGACTGTTGGGCAACAGTCGACTGTCAGTCAAACTGCCCACCTCAAGGAGAGTCAAGATAAGCTCCACTTATCTTGGGGAGATGAGGTTCTTTGACCATGAGCTTGAATTGAATGTTGGGGGACTTCCAAGGCTATAGGAAGGGGGGAATTCACCCCTTTAGGTCATAAGAAAGTGCTTACAAAATGATCTCGCAACGCTGCTACTCTACGACGCCAAAGCACTGTCACAACACTAACGACACGAGCTCAACCTCTTCCTCTTTAGTCTTCAGTATCAGTTTCATAAGTTGTCATTTATAATTGTTGTAATTCTCTTTCCTATTAAGTTTTTATCGTAACGAGGAGAGGAGGGTTTGTCTCTCTACCTTGAGTTTTTCGTGGATTTGTAATCGTTGCCTCCTACCTCCAACGAGGTGGAGACTAGTTTAGTGAATTGTCCTTCCGTACACGATCTTGGATCGTAAGGACCTTGGATTAGCAGCCGATAGGCTGTGAACCAAGTAAAACCAAGTTGCGTTCTTTACTATTCCAATTTGCATTTACTCTTTCTTACTAGTGTTTTAATCGAACGAATGAAAAGATTTACGTGCAGTATTCACCCCCCCCCTCTAGCGCTCTTTTTTCGATCCAACAATTGGTATCAGAGCGGGGGAGCTATGATTTGTTGCAACCACCAAATCTGTTAAATACTGAAATTTAAAATACCAAAATTTAATGGTCAAAAATTTTGAGAAATAATCTTGGAAATTTTTCGGGTTTTTTAGGAATTTTTCCGAAATTTTTCTGGATTTAAATGGAGTCCGTACGGGATATTTGCGGGGATAAAATAAATAGGCTTTTGGAGGGCCTATTTGAAATATCAATTTTTAGGGGTTAATAAATTTTATTAACCTAAAACCTAGGTTTTGGATTTTTTTTTTTTATTTCCTCGCGCGACCCCCTCTTCTCCTGACAACCGCCGCCGCCGCCCCGGCGCGTCGCGTGATCCCCTTCGCCGTCCGACGCCACAAGATCCCTCCGCGGCCGCATATCCATCGGTCCTCTGCGGGCTCGCCGACCACAGTCGCGGCAACAGGATCGCGCCGGTAGACAGCTTCGCCGGCTCCTCGCCCCTGACCGCCGCCGAGCTTCTTCCTCGCGTCGCAACTACCGCAGCGCCCTTCCACCGCCCGCCCTTGCGATTGCCTCCTCCTTTGCCATCAACGCCGCTGCTCTAGCTCGAGCCGACGGCGAGCAAGTAACTGGAAGCCTGCGCCGGCGATGTCCACGTATGGTGTTGTCGAAGCCACGATTTCTCTGCCGGAGCAAGGGATCCGGTGTTGTGTTGCGCCGGCGAATAGAGGACATGGGAGTGCTCTGCCGTAGGTCGTCAGGAATAGGTAAGTGATGATTTTCCTTTGGTCAAATTGGATATGTGATTGGGCAGTGGTATGGTGCCGGTGAACAGGGTTTCCAGCAGGAAGTAAGGGCAGTGGAGTTGGCATTGGGTGTTCCGGCGATCCAAGCCGTTGGGGGAAGGCTCTCCTCACAGGTATAACTCGAATTAACTTATTTTATCTGTTGTTGGTAGATTCGGGGTGGATTTCCTTCAGAGGAATAGGATGTTAAGGGCTGTCGGGGGCTTGTGGGTGTCGTGCGATTAGGGTTAGAGGTGGTTGTGCAAGGTCGGCTGTGAACAATGTTTGAGCCGATGTAAATTGAGTTGGGTATCTGATTTGGGGGAAAGATTGGCTGTCGGTGGAGTTTTCTAGGGTTGGTAAGCTTGATCTATCTTCTCTTTTTATTAGCTGTAAATTGATAGATTATGGGATGTTGGCTGTGTGGTTTTGATTGGAGTGTTGAACGACTATGCACGGATGTGTGTATGATGGGTTGTTGATTTCGGTGTGAGGTTGATCGGTTCTGTAATTATTTATGGAGGATTGATTAAGTTAAATGGGATAACTAGATCAATCTAGTTGACCGGGGTTTTATTAAGCATTTGGGTTAATTGGTTTAAGTCAGAAATCAGCTTAGGATTCGATTTGACAGTGGATCGTATTTTAGTGCTTAACAATAGTTATGTTGTATGCAGGTTTCGGTCACGAGGTAGGTCCCCGGTCGTGACGATTTCATTCTTGCGGACATTTTGTTCAGGCAGGTATTTTGACTTATCTTTTAGATATAGTCAAGTTGGTATGCTAGTTAGGATAGCTTGCAATAATATTCATGTTTATATGCCTAGTATGTTTTTGTGCCTATTGATACATGCATGTGATAGGATATGATTATATCTCCCTGTTTGATTTGGATCATTGTACTTGGATTAGGGATATGTATATACTGATTGTACATATTATTCGGATGAGTATTTTGAGTAGGATTTACATGCTTTAGTATCATGCACCATTTTTGCATGATTGCATGTTGGCTGGACGGGGTTCCATTATTGTTGAGCCTGCAACCAGTTACATGGCCTGCACACACTGCCACTCATGGGTTAGTGGTACATCAGGAGGGTGTGTGTAGTTGCTCTGTCATGCTCCGTTGGTCCGCTCATGGGTAGCGATGAGGCAGCGTGGTAGCGGGCAGGGATCCCTCCTCTGGTCTATGACACCGGGAGATGAGAGCTTAGCTCCCCCACTCTGTTTGGGGCAGGAGGATGTTGGGTTTCCGGCACCGCGGCGTGTGTGTGTTCGATCATGTTTCGTAAACATGAGCACAGCGGAAGCAATTAAAAATAATAAATCTATATTTATTACAACACACACAACACACGCATGCTATTACAACAAGTGTAGACATAACCGTAAATTAAAATTTGCAATAAAAGAAAATTATCTACGTTATACCTTCCGTATGACGTGTAGCGGGAACGGCATCAACCGGAACGATCCTCGTAAGAATCGTCTCTATCCGTATCCACGCTGAGCTCCTCGGGATGACTTCGCTAAGTCACGAGCTTCGTCTTCGTACGGGTTACTAGCCTCGTATTGAAGACGACGTGATCGAGAGATGATCACGATCCGAATCCAAATTCGGATCCTAAAACGAGTTCTCAAAACTCGCTTCTCCGGAGAGGTATTCGTCAACCGTTTGACGAATCCTTCGTCCCCCACCTCAGAGGATTACCGGAGATCAAATCCCCGGTAAGTTAGCCGCTTTCGGAGCACTAACCGTCGTCCAAACGACGCTCCGACGAGAGGAGGAGATGCTGTCCAGAAAACTGGACAGCTTGGTGGAGGATATAGGCGCCGGCCAACCAAGGAAAGAAAAGCCTCACCTTGATGCCAAACCTATAGGGGATCACCGGAGGGTCGCCGGAGTGTTCACCGGCTGAAGCTTGGTCACCGGCAATGACTTGGACGGCGGCACAAAGGATGGGCGGCGGCACTTAGGGTTGGGCGCCGAATTCACCAACAAGGGGTGGGCGGCAACTCTATGTTGGGCGGCAACAACTTGATTAGGGTTTAGGGTTAGGGTTTAAGCCCTATTTTATAGAGAACTAATTCTCTTAATGGTTAATGGATCATATCCATAAAGCCCGTTAACCCGCTCCATTAAGATAAGTTAAAATAAACCAAACCATGATGGTTTATTTTAAGTTAAAATGAACCGAACCAACTTTTGGTTCATTCGTTTAAAATAAACCAAACCCTTTGGTTTATTATCATCCATTGGATTAGAACCAAACCATTTTGGTCCATCCATTATGTCTTCATAAGACACGGCCCATCCACGCTTCCATTGCGACTGAAACAATTTCATGCTCACTTTATGTTTGGTCCAACCAAACATAGTTTCTCTCGGTCTGAGAATCCCATTCTTAAGCTCGTTTTAAATCCTTTGGATTACACTCGTTGTGCGTGTGACCAAATAGGTTCTCGGTTTATGTTGACCGTCTATAATTAATCATTAATTATAGAATGATCATGAGTGGCACCTAGTAGTACATCATGATCCCCAATTAACCGAAAAGATCAACGGTTGATCCAGAACTATTTCTGAAACCCTTCAGTAGCTCGAATGAATCGTGCCCCATTCCCTTCACTCATCTTATACCCACTTGGTTCAGGACATGGTCTATTGTGTCAGTCCCCACTAGGCTGACTACGTCACACCTAGCCCAAGTATAATTTCCTCGTCTTACGGATTCTAGTTACTCCACATGTATCGAAGAGTACCTTACTCTAAACATGTAATGCTTTGGCCAAAGACTTTGGTAACAATCCGACGAGAGGCCATGGGTATACATCTCCTCACAAGGAGTGGTGAATCCTTTATAGGCTATTCAAACACCTTCGATCACTTCGACTTATACCCAATCATCCCGGGTCCACATCTCCTTAGAGATGTTTGCTTAAGATGTCAAAGCATAAGTCTCCATGATCAAGATGACTTGAATACCGCAAGTCAAAGGAACATCGCACTTAAGCCACAAGAAGAACTTCATTGACATATCTATATATGCAGAGAACCATATGAAGTCTTACTTGGTCACTCCAATGAACTAGTTACCATAACTAGCATCCACGATTAACTCCGGACATCACTATGTCTCCAGCCAGTGAGAATCAGCTCCTTGGATACACCAAGGAGTATACCTCGTGCTAGTCTCGACAGAATTGATGGTGTCCAAATCCATCAATTCATCGACTAGGGATAATTCCGATACATCACAATTACACATGTAGAGATACTCACTAGTTGTGATCAAATCACAAATTCTCTCATGCTGTGAATCGTATCGTGGACATTCAGTAAATGAGTTTAAGATCCAATCAAATACATTAAACATGTATACTCAAATAGTGAATCTTCATTTATCATATAAATGGTTCATACATAAGGCGATTGCCTTAGGACATCTCTCATATATTACTAACAGACTCCCACTTGGCCTAATGCCAATCGCTACGGTATCCAATACCATAAGCACCAACATGACCCTCAAACTTACTCTGAGGTAATGCTTTAGTCAAAGGATCCGCTAAGTTCCTTTCAGTGGGAATTTTCTCGATTTGTATTTCGTTCCTACTGATGATCTCTCTGATAAGATGATAGCGGCGAAGCACATGTTTGGATCATTGATGAGACCACATCAAGTTCAGAGATGAACTTCTTGATCCAAACCGCTTCCTTTGTTGCTTCCAAAGTTGCAATGTATTCTGCCTTAGTGGAAGAATCCGCTATAGTGTCAAGCTTGGAACCTTTCCAACTTATTGCGCCTCCATTCCAAGTGAATACATACCCAGACTGAGACATGGAATCATCCTTGTTGCATGCGAGCCGCATCCACCCGTATCACCATGTACCCTTCTCCATATATTAGGAACGCATCCTTAGTTCTTCTTAAGCACTTAAGGATCGTCTTAACAGCCACCCAATGATCCATTCCTGGATCAGACTGGTATCTGCTCGTGACACTCAGAGCATACGATACATCGGGCCTTGTACATAACATAGCATTCATGATAGATCCTATTGCGGATGCATAGGGAATCTTACTCATGCAAATCCTCTCGTCTTCTGTGCGCGGACACATAGACTTCGAAAGGTGTACCCCATGCCTAATGGGCAGATAACCTTTCTTGGATTCCGACATGCTAAACCTCTTTAGCACTCGGTCTATATATGTAGACTGCGAAAGACCAAGCAACCGTTTCGATCTATCTCTATAGATCTTAATCCCAAGGATGTAGGTTGCTTCTCCCGTGTCTTTCATGGAGAATGTCTTGGATAACCAAACCTTAATCGATCAGAAGATCAAACATCGCTTTCTATAAGTAGTATGTCATCGACATACAATACTAGGAACACGATGCCTCCACTAACCTTCTTGTACACACAAGGTTCGTCTGGATTTTGTGAGAAATCAAACTTTTTGATCGTCTCATCAAAACGGATATTCCAGCTCCTGGATGCTTGCTTCAATCCATAAATGGACCGTCGCAATTTGCATACCTTGGTTTTATCAACCGATGTGAAACCCTCAGGCTGTATCATATACACGTCTTCGAGCAAGTTTCCATTAAGGAAAGCTGTTTTCACATCCATCTGCCATATCTCATAATCATAATGAGCCGCTATGGCCAGGAGCATCCGAATGGATTTAAGCATAGCTACAGGCGAATAGGTTTCGTCATAATCAACACCTTGTTTTGACGATATCCTTTCGCCACCAATCTAGCCTTATAGGTAATCACATTACCATCCATGTCGGTTTTCTTCTTGAAAACCCACTTGCACCCTATAGGCTTTATCCCTTCAGGTGGGTCAACCAAGTTCCAAACTTGGTTTTCATACATGGAATCCATTTCCGACTTCATGGCACCAAGCCACTTATCCCTTTCTGAACTTGTCAGCACTTCTTCATAACTGGTAGGCTCCTCATCATCAATGAGTAACACGTCGTTCGATTCACTTACGAGAAATCCATATCTCTCAGGAATATTGCGTGTTCTACCAGATCTACGAAGATGTGGTGTTACAATAGGTCCAGCTGATTGCTCATCACTATGAGTTGTCGGCTGTTGTGCTTCACTAGGTATCTCATCAATGTCTATTTGAGTCTCTCGAGCCTCCTCAAGCTCGACGATACTCCCACTGTTTTCTTGCAAGAGAAACTCTTTCTCTAGAAACACAGCATGCCTTGAAACAAACACCTTTTGTTCCACAGGATGATAGAATTGGTAGCCCCTTGTTTCCTTAGGGTATCCAACAAATAGACATTTATCAAACTTAGCATCCAATTTGTCTGATACAGTCCGCTTCACATAAGCAGGACAACCCCATATCTTCAAGTAAGATACATGAGGTTTCTTACCATTCCATATCTCATATGGAGTAATTGAGACTACCTTGGTAGGCATTCTGTTTAACAAGTAAACAGCTGTCTGAAGTGCATAGCCCCAAAAGGACTTGGGAAGAGTTGCATGATTCATCATTGACCTGACCATGTCCAACAAGGTCCGGTTACGCCCCTCAGATACACCATTATGCTGTGGTGTATATGGCGGAGTCCATTGAGACAATATGCCATTGTCTCTTAGATAATCAAGAAACTCTTGACTTAAGTATTCACCACCTCGATCCAATCGAAGTATTTTAATACTTTTGTCATGTTGTTTCTCTACTTCATTTCTGAATTCTTTGAACCTTTCAAAGGCTTCAGACTTGTGTTTCATCAAGAACACATACCCAAACCGTGAGTGATCATCGGTGAAGGTAATGAAGTAGCTATAGCCTCCTAAAGCTTGAGTTGACATAGGTCCACATACATCAGTATGTATTAGACCTAGTAACTCTCCCACTCGTTCACCTTTTCCCGTAAAAGGTAACTTAGTCATCTTGCCTTTTAAGCATGATTCGCATGTATCGTATGAATCCAATTCAAACGATTCCAGAATTCCACATCGGTGTAATTCGGACATGCGTTTCTTGCTTACATGGCCAAGACGACAATGCCACATGTAGAGTCTATTTGATTATCCTTTCGAGCACGTTGTTGCTCGCCGATATTGCAAATGTCACCGATACGTCCAACGTATAAACACCATTGCTTAAAGTTCCAGTCCCATAAAGAACCCCATTCAAAGTTATGTAACAACAATTGTTACTAAACGTCAAATGGAAACCATTTCTATTTAAACAAGAAATAGAAATGATGTTCTTTATCAACAAAGGAATATAAAAGCAATTGTCTAGTTCTAAGACAAGTCCTGCAGGGAGTTTCAACAAATACGTTCCGATGGCGAGTGCAGCAACCTTTGCTTCATTCCCAACACGTAAATTTGACTCTCCCTTGACGAGTCTTCTTCTATTCCTTAGCCCATGTATGTCATTACATATATGTGAGCCACACCCAGTATCCAATACCCAAGTGTCTAAGGAAATAGAATGACAATCAATAAAGAAGATTTCTGAAGAAGATGGGGCATCCGATGCCTTATCCTTCTTCACGGACTCTTGATAAACCTTGCAATTTCTTCGCCAATGACCCTCCTTGCCATAATGATGGCAAGTGCCCTTTAATTTAGTTTACGCTTTTAGCCTTTTTCTTCTTCCCCTTCTGTTGTTCCTTTGACTCCCTCTTAGAACCTTTCTTCGAGGAATCAACTAACAACACTGTCCCCTACTCATGCTTCTCAGAAGGCTCCACAGTCTTCAGCATGTTGAGCAGTACCACAGATGAACCTTCTCGCATCTCAGAGGTGAAGAGGAGCTTGGAGACTTCGAACCTTTCGAATCTCACTTGCTCATCAACCAACTCACAGAGATGAAGGACTACGATATGAGCATCCATATGCTCATGTCGCTCAGCTTGGGTTCCATCGCGGCTAGCATGATGCAACTCATTTGTTCGAGAATCACTCACATGTTTACGATAGGCCAACAATTGGTCCAAAGTTGCATCGCCATCAAAGGGCAGCACAAGCTTTTCACCTTGAGAACAATTCTCAAGTTTCTAAGCCAGCCCAAGAAGTTCGGCCCAGTCAATTTATTTGAATCCAAAATGGAATGCAAATTCAAACACATCATGATCAATATATTAACTTAGAAATACAAAACGAGCATATATGAGAAAGATGATTTTAAAAATGCATCAATATACATTTATAAATCCCATTCATTTTTCGAATTTCAAAAACCCCAAAATCACTTCGGGAGATTGTAGGTCCATCTCCGAATGGGCTGATATCCATCATAGATAAGAACAACCTTGGAGTGAGTCCAACAAGCCATTCTTAGCTATGATGGTGGGTATCTAGTATACCGATTACATATCATGTATATGTAACTATCACAATGTGCTATCAACTAATTGAATGTTTACACATACATTGGGTTGTTAACACATTAACAAGTATGCATCATATGCATAGCACCCAACTTCACCTCTCTTCACATCGACCTTGGAGTGAGTCCAACAAATCGATGCTCCAAGTTAAAGCCGACCCATTAATCGCGAAATAGTTTTAATATGGTTAGAGCGCATTCAACCAATTAGCCAGGCTTGGAGTGAGTCCAACAACCCAAACTAACGATTGACCTCTGACTCTTACCATATTAGAGTTAAACTATTCCAATGATTTGAACATGTTCAGGTTCGAGCCGGGCTTGGAGTGAGTCCAACAACCCAAACAAAAAATAGAACTCTGGTTCTAACCATATTAATGGAAGGTGTAGGCTTTAATATTGTTTAAGGGTTTTTATGTCTCATCCTCTTTGCATGCAAATAACTATTATCTACATGGCATGGCATACATGGCATACATCTACATGTCATGACACGCATGGCATAATGTTATGCATCTAATGCAATTACATGTCATACAATTATGTCATGTATATAATTTCCTTATATGTCATAACTATTTATGGAAATAAAATATGTTTAAGATTTGATTCTCCAAATCAAATCATAATTAAATTAGGAAACAAATTTCCAAATCTAATCACATATTTTATTCATGGAATTATTTGATTAAGGAAAATCTATTTAGGAAACTAATTTCCTAAATCATTAAAACTACTTATGGAAATAAAATATTTTAAGATTTGATTTCCCAAATCAAATCATGATTAAATTAGGAAACAAATTTCCAGAATCTAATCAAATATTTTATTTATGGAAAATATCAATTTCCATAAATACTTCCAACTTTCCAAAAGTGGAAGATTTCCATAAATACTTCTAGACTTTCCAAAATTGAAAAATTTCCATAAATACTTCTAAATTTCCAAAATTAGAAAATTTCCAGAAATACATTATGACTATCGCAAAACCATTTTACGATTATGTCGAAACACAACCTGGGCTCTGATACCACTGTTGGGTTTCCGGCACCGCGGCGTGTGTGTGTTCGATCATGTTTCGTAAACATTAGCACAGCGGAAGCAATTAAAAATAATAAATCTATATTTATTACAACACACACAACACACGCATGTTATTACAACAAGTGTAGACATAACCGTAAATTAAAATTTGCAATAAAAGAAAATTATCTACGTTATACCTTCCGTATGACGTGTAGCGGGAACGGCATCAACCGGAACGATCCTCGTAAGAATCGTCTCTATCCGTATCCACGCCGAGCTCCTCGGGATGACTTCGCTAAGTCACGAGCTTCGTCTTCATATGGGTTACTAGCCTCGTATTGAAGACGACGTGATCGAGAGATGATCACGATCCGAATCCAAATTCGGATCCTAAAACGAGTTCTCAAAACTCGCTTCTCCGGAGAGGTATTCGTCAACCGTTTGACGAATCCTTCGTCCCCCACCTCAGAGGATTACCGGAGATCAAATCCCCGGTAAGTTAGCCGCTGTCGGAGCACTAACCGTCGTCCAAACGACGCTCCGACGAGAGGAGGAGATGCTGTCCAGAAAACTGGACAGCTTGGTGGAGGATATAGGCGCCGGCCAACCAAGGAAAGAAAAGCCTCACCTTGATGCCAAACCTATAGGGGATCACCGGAGGGTCGCCGGAGTGTTCACCGGCTGAAGCTTGGTCGCCGGCAATGACTTGGACGGCGGCACAAAGGATGGGCGGCGGCACTTAGGGTTGGGCGCCGAATTCACCAACAAGGGGTGGGCGGCAACTCTATGTTGGGCGGCAACAACTTGATTAGGGTTTAGGGTTAGGGTTTAAGCCCTATTTTATAGAGAACTAATTCTCTTAATGGTTAATGGATCATATCCATAAAGCCCGTTAACCCGCTCCATTAAGATAAGTTAAAATAAACCAAACCATGATGGTTTATTTTAAGTTAAAACGAACCGAACCAACTTTTGGTTCAATCGTTTAAAATAAACCAAACCCTTTGGTTTATTCTCATCCATTGGATTAGAACCAAACCATTTTGGTCCATCCATTATGTCTTCATAAGACACGGCCCATCCACGCTTCCATTGCAACTGAAACAATTTCATGCTCGCTTTATGTTTGGTCCAACCAAACATAGTTTCTCTCGGTCTGAGAATCCCATTCTCAAGCTCGTTTTAAATCCTTTGGATTACACTCGTTGTGCGTGTGACCAAATAGGTTCTCGATTTATGTTGGCCGTCTATAATTAACCATTAATTATAGAATGATCATGAGTGGCACCTAGTAGTACATCATGATCCCCAATTAACCGAAAAGATCAACGGTTGATCCAGAACTATTTCTGAAACCCTTCAGTAGCTCGAATGAATCGTGCCCCATTCCCTTCACTCATCTTATACCCACTTGGTTCAGGACATGGTCTATTGTGTCCCCACTAGGACTCGTCACACCTAGCCCAAGTATCATTTCCTCGTCCTCACAGTTCTAGTTACTCCACATGTATCGAAGAGTACCTTACTCTAAACATGTAATGCTTTGGCCAAAGACTTTAGTAACAATCCGACGAGAGGCCATGGGTATACATCTCCTCGCAAGGAGTGGTGAATCCTTTATAGGCTATTCAAACACCTTCGATCACTTCGACTTATACCCAATCATCCCGGGTCCACATCTCCTTAGAGATGTTTGCTTAAGATGTCAAAGCATAAGTCTCCATGATCAAGATGACTTGAATACCACAAGTCAAAGGAACATCGCACTTAAGCCACAGTAAGAACTTCATTGACATATCTATATATGCAGAGAACCATATGAAGTCTTACAACTGGTCACTCCAATGAACTAGTTACCATAACTAGCATCCACGATCAACTCCGAACATCACAATGTCTCCAGCCAGTGAGAATCAGCTGCTTGGATACACCAAGGAGTATACCTCGTGCTAGTCTCGACATAATTGATGGTGTCCAAATCCATCAATTCATCGACTAGGGATAATTCCGATACATCACAATTACACATGTAGAGATACTCACTAGTTGTGATCAAATCACAAATTCTCTCATGCTGTGAATCGTATCGTGGACATTCAGTAAATGAGTTTAAGATCCAATCAAATACATTAAACATGTATACTCAAATAGTGAATCTTCATTTATCATATAAATGGTTCATACATAAGGCGATTGCCTTAGGACATCTCTCATATATTACTAACAGAGGATAGGTGTACTCCGACAGCATCCTGTCCACTCGGTCACTCAGGAGCAGTGATGGAAAAGTGCACAGTTGTCATAGCCCTACCCACTCGGCTTCACCATCGCGTGTGAGGCGGCTGATTGGCGTCAGGGGTGACCATGTCATTTGCACGACATGCATTTTTGCATGGATCGCATTTGTATTGTGTTTGCCGCATATTATGTATATTGTGTTGTGGTATATTCTGGTTGTGTTGACCGATGTATAGTGTCCGTGTAGGCCTTGTATTTAAAATTGGTATTGTCACCCGTACAGGGGAGATGCTGCCGGATTTTTGTCTGGCGGGGACTCCCTCGGGGCGTGACAATTTATTTGGTATCAGAGCATAGGTTTTCGAGTTCCTTAGGGTCTTTGGGTTTTTGGGAGTTTGCCACATTTGGCAGATTAATTGGGGTATTTTCTGAGTTGTACGGATTTCCGACGATTTTTATGTTTCGGAAATTCGAGGTATTATTGACGAGGTCAATATGGGGGATTTGGCGGCAACATGACATCTCCAGACGGCTAACAGGTAAATAAATTCTAGAAAATTTTCTAGATTTAGTATATATTTGTATTGGTTATATTCATTATGCGGTTTACTTAGGTAGTATCATGCTTTGTCTAGTATTGTTTTAACCTGATATCTGTTAGACTGTTAGATTTTTAGGTTGTTGGTTTATGGTTAGCATATGGTTATAAATTTCTATTACTACTATAGGTAGCTAGTTATCATTGTGATATAAATGATTAGATATTATTGGTAGATGTTTACCTATTACTATTTGGACTAGTTGGATAATATGACTAAGATGGATAAATTCATAGAAAATACACATATAGGTTCTTTGAACTCTCTAGATCCTAGTGCACGAGGACATGATTACATTGCTTACATAGTTATGGTATATATAGGCATCTGATGCTTTAGTATTGCCTTGACTTTGTTCTGGCATGACCCTTTAGATATACCCTAATTAATTTCAGCCATTGATTATCATTAAGATGACTATGCTGTCGTTTATTAGACAGCGTGTTATATGTTTATAGGGTTACATGTTTTGTGGTGGATACCATGATTAAGACTAGTAGAGGTAGAATAACTTAGATGAGGTTATTCTGTAGGAGCGGATCCCAGGAACGAAACAACATTAGTGGAACCCTAGGTGTTGAAACCCTAGGCGGAAAAAAAAAACCGGATGTGCATATTGGTATGTGATTATACAATTACTATTTCAGCTGATATGGTGATCGGATTAGTAGAGGTCATATGATTAGGATGCGATTAATCCTTAGAGGGTATATAACGTTGTTCATATTTATCGGTTGCCAATAATATCACCCATTCGTGGTTGAGGAAAGTTACAGTAGAGTTTCCCTAAAGGGGCTTTTGTGTATTTGAGGTCGAATAGGTCTCCCATGTATGGTTGAGATAATCTACTGTAAGGTTATACTCTTGCGTTATTCGTTCAGAGTTGGTGATAATCGGATTCGTATGATGTCTGTAGCAAGATAGCTACTTTACATCTTAAGTACCCACGAGATCTGTTCGTGGTTGCATGTTACAGTATGCATGATTGAATTGGTAGAATGATATAATTTAGGCTTAACCCTCTTGCCGGGCTTGTTAGTAGAGGGGTGGCCTTTATTGGCTTTAATAGGTGTTTCCTGTTAGTTGGGACGAAACCCTATGATTAATCGTCTCGACGTGATTATTAGGGGACTTATGATTTTGACGTGATTATTAGGGGACTTATGATTTTTATCGACCTTGATAACCGAGCATGTTGGAAGGGTTGGAATCCTAGAATTAACCATCTCGACTTATTTATTTATAAGTCGATGATCTTTTCTGACTTTTGTAAATATTTGGTATTAGAGGTGTTGAAACCCTCGCTTGACCGCCTCAATGGGTTTAATTGTAGATCGATGATCCTTAACGATTTTGATAGACGTTCTATGCTAGATGTATTGGATAACCCTAGGCTTAACAACCTAGGATAATCGACTGCTCACACGACCTATTGGTGGTAGTACGCTAGTGCGTGCAGTCAATAACTAGATATTTATATACTGCCTGTCTATCCACGAGTTCTATTCGTGGTAGCATGTAGTTGCGCGTAGACAGTGCTATTGATTGTCGGACCACGAGTTACGTTCGCGGTAGCTCATAGACAGTTTCCTTTGTATTACCTCGAGAGCCACGAGGCTTTGTCGTGGTATCCGAATGTGCACTGCTTGTTGCAGTGGTTGTGTATGTTGCGGGTATATTTGTTATATCGCTGATCAGGATAGTTGTAGACTGATATTGGTACTCTGAGGGTTGGGTTACTCTAGTTGTTTCCTTTGACTTTCATTATGTTCATTATGAGTATGCACTATTGTCTATACATCCACAGAGTGGTTGTACTCACCCCTCCTCACTTATCCTCTAGATTAGCTGATGGAGGACGTGTCCGGTTGACCTACCTTTGTGTCGCTCAGAGAGTTCCTTGCTGTGCTTATTTCCCTGCATCATTGGGATGCCGCTTTATTTACTTTATCGGTATTGCATTTTATTTATGCACTTTGGATTTTTGGTCGCAATTTGATTTGCTGCCACAAAACTATTTTACTTTAAGTGATATATGTTTAGTCGTGCATGCATGCAGTTAATAAAATATTGGTATTTCTATAATTATTTTGAGGTTTTTACCATATCTGGTCCAGGGATTTCTGAATATTGTCACTAAGGGGCTCCTCTGTCATTTGGATGACGGATACGCCCTCAGGACGTGACAATTTTATTGGTTTACGGTTTTGGTTTGTGGGTTTTGTGTTTCGAGGATTTTATTTTCCTTGGATTTTTGGGAGTTCTCGTGTTTTGGGACTAAGCAAGCTGAAGGATATCTCTGAGCTATAGGAAAAGTATTGTCTTTAGTGGTTACGATACTTTTGTGGTTAGGAAAACTATTGACTTAATGAAATTGTCCCTACTCATAGTCGGGGATGAGGTTGATGACGTATTGATCTTGCAGAACCTAACGATGATTTCAGAAGTACAGACTCTTTAGAGGTGCCGATTGATGTCAAATTAGGAAGCTAGGGATTTGGCCTGCTAGCCACCAATTTGAAGGACAAGGAGTAAACCCTCAGAGAGTATCAGTCCCTACTATTAGTGGTTTGGTTATGGATAAGGCGTGTATACCTACACTGGTCAAGACGATGAAAGATCGTTTACCTTATTATAGGAGGTATTGGAGGGGACATTTATCTGTCCCAGTATTTCTTCTAGAGAGGATTCGGAACTCTTTGTTAAAAGAGAGATAGACCTTTTAGATTATGTGTCGATTTTCGATAATAGAATGCGGTAGTTGTGGAAGGAAATGAATATCCTTCATTATGGATAGAGGATCTATTTAGATCAGCTATAGGGCATCGGTGTATGCTCTAGGATTGATTTATGACTGATGGGTTGATATTGTAGTGACATGGTGTCATACAATTATCATGGTCGTTGTGATGATTGTTATATCATCAACCTAGAGTAAAGAGAATGCAAGTGTGTAGCGACGACAATTTCATACTTGGTATGAATTTTATGAGCGTTTGATTTTCTTATTAGACTTATTGACGATTTAGTCGTCCAGGGATTTGGGAGGTCGTGTATTCTAGACACGATTGGATTAGTTGTGCACTCAGCCGCCGTAGATGGTGGTTTCTTGGTATTGACTTGATTATTATCATAGATATGGATAGGATGCTTTAGCGGTACTACATCACTGACTGGTTAGACCAGGAAGGTGATGGAATTTACTTGGTCTGAAACTTGTGAAACTAGTTTCAGGGCTCAGACGATGGTTGATTTGTACGCCAGTATTGATTAGTCATGTTGGTGTGGAAGGAAGGGTAGTGTTCATGGATGCATCATTTCGGGGATCGGAGTGATTCCGATGCTATTGAATAAGATGTATCCTAAGCTTACGGTAGTTAAAGGACTGCGAGATAAGCCGTCATATATATGACGTGGACTTCACAGTTATTATGTTGTTTTAAAGAGGTGAGGAGCA
The DNA here is from genome assembly GCA_025175895.1 of Wurfbainia villosa. Classification (NCBI taxonomy): domain Eukaryota; kingdom Viridiplantae; phylum Streptophyta; class Magnoliopsida; order Zingiberales; family Zingiberaceae; genus Wurfbainia; species Wurfbainia villosa. Next base: position 16,121,732 of record CM046004.1, on the reverse strand, counting down.
AAAATGCTCATGGAGTTTTGGCTAGCTACTGGATAGCTACTATAGAGTAGCTGGAACACGAACGATTATAATAAGGAAGTTTGGTCATGATAGCCTCCCATGCACTTACAGAGTGTGTGGTGGAGTGGATTTTGGACTGTAGATAGACTTCTCTTGTAAAAGATAATTTCCAGTCTCTGACTCCGAGGAGGATAATAGTTTTCGGAGTTGCATTAGTTTAAGGAAGAGATGCTTCAGGAAATTCCGATTTCAGAATGGAAGTGGAAGCATATCATTATGGATTTTGTGGTGGGTTTGTCTAGGACACATCAAGGCCATGACGCAATTTGGGTAGTCGTTGACCGACTAACCAAATCCGCGCACTTCTTAGCGATTCGGAAGACCGACTCTTTGAGTCATTTGAAAAAGTTATATCGTCGGGAGATCATCAGATTTCATGGTGTTCCTTTGAGCATTTCATCAGATAGAGATCTCCGGTTCACGTCTCGGTTCTAGCAGAGTCTGCAGCAGGCCTTAGGCACGCAGCTTCGTTTTAGTACTGCATTCCATCCGCAGATAGATGGACAGTCTGAGCGGGCCATTTAGACACTAGAGGACTTGTTGAGGTCCTGTGTTATGGATTTCAGAGCCAACTGGGAGGACCAGTTGCTAGGACTCATAGAGCTCAGTATGAGGCAGGGTTGGTCCGTACTATCAGACAAAGGATGGCCGAAACGCAGGATCGTCAGAAGAGTTATGCAGATCGGAGACGGAGACCTTGGGAGTTCTCTATTGGTGACCAGGTATTCCTGCGAGTCTTACCCACGAAAGGGGTGAAGAGATTTGACCTCTGTGGTAAGTTAGCTCCAAGGTACATTGGGCCTTTCGAGATTTTAGTGAGGATCGAAGCAGTCGCTTACCGACAAGCGCTACCACCGTCTTTGGCTGGTAGCCATGATGTGTTTCATGTGTCCATGCTGAAGAAGTATGTGCAAGACTCTACACATATTCTATCAGATGTGTTAGGTTCCATTCAACCTGATGCTACTTATGCGGAGGTTCCGGTACGAATTTTGGATCACAAGGAACGGCAGTTGCGAATCAAGATAGTGCGGCTTGTCAAGGTCGGGTGGAGTCACCTCACAGATGAGGAGGCTACTTGGGAGCTTGAGGAAAAGATTCAAGCTCAGTACCCCACTTAGTACTTGATGTGTGGTTTTCCCCAAGTACTTGAGTTGAGCAGTGTGACATTGCTTGTTAGTACTTGAGTAGGAAATTTGGGGACCAAATTTTTATTAGTGGGCGAGAATGTTAAATACTGAAATTTAAAATACCAAAATTTAATGGTCAAAAATTTTGAGAAATAATCTTGGAAATTTTTCGGGATTTTTAGGGAATTTTAGGAATTTTAGGAATTTTTTCTAGATTTAAACGGAGTCCGTACGGGATATTTGCGGGGATAAAATAAATAGGTTTTTGGAGGGCCTATTTGAAATATCAATTTTTAGGGGTTAATAAATTTTATTAACCTAAAACCTAGGTTTTGGATTTTCTTTTTTTTTTTATTTCCTCGTGCGACCCCCTCTTCTCCCGACAACCAACGTCACCGCCCTGGCGCGTCGCGTGATCCCCTTCGTCGTCCGACGCCACAAACTCCCTCCACGGCCGCATATCCGTCAGTCCTCTGCGGGCTCGCCGACCACAGCCGCGGCAACAGGATCGTGTCGGCAGACGGCTTCGCCAGCTCCTCGCCCCTGACCATCGTCGAGCTTCTTCCTCGCGTCGCAACCACCGCAGCGCCCTTCCGCCGCCCGCCCTTGCGATCGCCTCCTCCTTTTCCATCGACGCCGCTGCTCTAGCTCGAGCCGACGGCGAGCGAGTAACTGGAAGCCTGCGCCGGCGACGTCCGCGTATGGTGCTGCCGAAGCCACGATGTCTCTGCCGGAGCAAGGGATCCGGTGTTGTGTTACGCCGGCGAATAGAGGACACGGGAGTGCTCTGCCGTAGGTCGTCGGGAATAGGTAAGGGATGATTTTCCTTTGGTCAAATTGGATCTGTGATTGGGCAGTGGTATAGTGTCAGTGAACAAGGTTTCCAGCGGGAAGTAAGGGCAGCGGAGTTGGCATTGGGTGTTCCGGCGATCCAAGTCGTTGGGGGAAGGCTCTCCTCACAGGTATAACTCGAATTAACTTCTTTTATCTGCTGTTGGTTGATTCGGGGTGGATTTCCTTCAGAGGAATAGGATGTTAAGGGCTGTCGGGGGCTTGTGGGTGTCGTGCGGTTAGGGTTAGAGGTGGTTGTGCAAGGTCGGCTGTGAACAATGTTTGAGCCGCTGTAAATTGAGTTGGGTATCTGATTTGGGGGAAAGATTGGCTGTCGGTGGAGTTTTCTAGGGTTGGTAAGCTTGATCTATCTTCTCTTTTTATTAGCTGTAAATTGATAGATTATGGGATGTTGGCTGTGTGGTTTTGATTGGAGTGTTCAACGACTATGCACAGATGTGTGTATGATGGGTTGTTGATTTCGGTGTGAGGTTGATCGGTTCTGTAATTATTTATGGAGGATTGATTAAGTTAAATGGGATAACTAGATCAATCTAGTTGACCGGGGTTTTATTAAGCATTTGGGTTAATTGGTTTAAGTCCGAAATCAGCTTAGGATTCGATTTGACAGTGGATCGTATTTTAGTGCTTAACAATAGTTATGTTTTGGTCATGAGAGCGAGTCCGTCGGCGATTTCATTCTTGCGGACATTTTGTTCAGGCAAGTATTTTGACTTATCTTTTAGATATAGTCAAGTTGGTATGCTAGTTAGGATAGCTTGCAATAATATTCATGTTTATATGCCTAGTATGTTTTTGTGCCTATTGATACATGCATGTGATAGGATATGATTATATCTCCCTGTTTGATTTGGATCATTGTACTTGGATTAGCGATATGTACATACTGATTGTACATATTATTCGGATGAGTATTTTGAGTAGGATTTACATGCTTTAGTATCATGCACCATTTTTGCATGATTGCATGCTGGCTGGACGAGGTTCCATTATTGTTGAGCCCGCAGCCAGTTACATGACCTGCACACACTGCCACTCATGGGTTAGTGGTACATCAGGAGGGTGTGTGTAGTTGCTCTGGCAGGCTCCGCTGGTCCGCTCATGGGTAGCGATGAGGCAGCGTGGTAGCGGGCAGGGATCCCTCCTCTGGTCTATGACACCGGGAGATGAGAGTTTAGCTCCCCCATTCTGTTTGGGGCAGGAGGATAGGTGTACTCCGACAGCATCCTGTCCACTCGGTCACTCAGGAGCAGTGATGGCAGAGTGCACAGTTGTCATAGCTCTACCCACTCGGCTTCACCATCGCGTGTGAGGCAGCTGACTGGCGTTAGGGGTGACCATGTCATTTGCACGATATGCATTTTTGCATGGATCGCATTTGTATTGTGTTTGCCGCATATTATGTATATTGTGTTGTGGTATATTCCGGTCGTGTTGACCGATGTATAGTGGCCGTGTAGGCCTTGTATTTAAAATTGGTATTGTCACCCGTACAGGGGAGATGCTGCCGGATTTTTGTCCGGCGGGGACTCCCTCGGGGCGTGACAAAATCTAGCATTGACTTTTGTGTTTTTCTTTTCATATTCATTTTAATTGGTTTTTCGCATCATTCGTCGTTTTGTTAATTTCCTTCTCCCTCACTACTAATCCAAGAATAGAGTCTTGGCACCTTTTGTCATTTTTGCTTTTGTGAGGTTTTCTTTTAATGGCCCATCTCGAAGGATTTAGCACCGCCCAACCTCCGTTTTACAACAGAGACGACTTTTGTTACTGGAAGGGTCAGATGGAGTGCTACTGGAAAATCCAAGTAGAGATGTGGATCGTAATCTAATCAGGGTTCACACTTCCAACTAATGAAGATGGTGAATCGTTGGATTGCGATAAATGGACAAATGTCATGAAATGTCAAGTGGAAGTCGATGCCAAGGCTACCCAAATACTACAGTGTGGCTTGTCCAAAGAGGAGCTCAACCTCGTCGGCCCTTTCATCAGTGCAAAAGACTTGTGGAATAAGCTCATCGAGCTTCACGAAGGGACCGCGGACACCAAGGTATGTAAAAGGGATTTGTTATTAAATAAATTTTTTAACTTAAAAATACAGGAACATGAGTCGACCACTCAGCTTCATGCTCGCATACAAGACATCATGAACGGGCTACATTCGATCGGACAGAAGGTAGAAAATTGGGATGTGATCAGGTACAAACTTAATGCATTCCCTAGGACTACCTTGTGAGCATCCATGGTTGGTGTCTACAAGGTTTCTAAAGACCTTTCTAAAATTAGATTAGATGAAATGTTTTCTAAATTTGAATTACATGAGCAGTCTAATTTGGCCCCCATTGAGAAAAGTATTGCCTTATTTGCAGGTCCGAAGAAGAAGCCCAAAAGCAAACCACCTCCGTAGGAAGAAGACGAGTATGAGTCAGAGGTGGACGACGAGATGGAAATCGAACTAGTAAATATAGTTCGAAAAATGATCAAGAGAAGAAGATGACAAGTCAACCAATCCAAGGAAGGTAAGTCAAAATCAAATTACAACTATAGATGCTATGAGTGTAACAGGTTGGGCCACTCAAGTCGGAGTGTCCAAATCTCAAGAACAAGGCACCTAAGTTCAAGAAAGCACTCAACGCTACATGGGAGGAATCATCGGAGGAGGAAAACGAGCTCAACAACCTTGTCTTCATGGCCAAGCTGATCGAACCCGAGGAAGAGTTTGAACCCGAGGAAGAGTCTGACTCTGGATCCGACGATGAGTCTCTATTCAAGACAAGACACTGATCCGTATCCTGTTTAAAAGGTTCACTCAAGGTGAGTCGCTCTCTAATCAATACATTATATGGTGCAATTAAGTTCTTAACTAGAAAGTTAGCTAAGTCAGAGTCCAAGGTTGAGAACTTAGTTGAGGAGGTTAAACTCCTTAAACACGAGGTCTCCCTAACTTCTTCCTAGTCAAGTTCAAGAGGAGGACTCAACTCGAGTTGAAAAACTCAAAGTTGAGAACTCACTCTTGAAAGGACAAGTCAAAGATCTTAGGCAAACATTGGAAAGGTTCACTTTGGGATCCAAGGGACTTGACCTACTACTTGGATCGCAAAGGGTCGTGTACAACAAGGTCGGACTAAGATTTAGATCAACCACGACTAACAAGTCGTATATGTCAATCGTGAACCGTAATAGAAAACAAATCCAAGCATGGGTCCCTAAGACTGCTTTAATTTCACAATTAGGATCTAATAAGTACTGGGTTCTCAAGGACCAAGTCCACTACGTGGATAGACCGAATCGATTCAATGGTCCAGGGGGAGCTAGTACTAAATTTGTTTGTTCCATTACATGAAATTAGTCTTTGCATGCTTAGTTTTTTTGTTTTAATTTTTAGAACGGCTAGATAGGGTCAATAACTCGTCAATCTTGACAACATAGTATTAGGATGCAGCGACATGATAGTACATTAGGGAAATGAAGTCTTGTGCATCTGAACTAGATAAGGCATATCTAGCTTGGTGCACTCAACTAAGTTGAACTAGCTGAAGCTACCTCGTCGTATGCTTAACTAGTTAGACCATGAAGTAATCTTAAGTGACTCAAGTAATCGAATTCTTGAATTTGGCTTTGTCTAAGGAAGTGGTCGTTGTTTCGATCAAAAAAGGCCTTTGTGCCTCGCCATGACCTAGAAGTCAATTTCTCGAAAAAGTTACTTGACAAGCTAAGGGTTAATTCTAAATCTAACCCAAGGTTGATTAGTTTCAATTAACTAAATCTAAACAAGTAAAATTGAAGTCATCTCAAAAACATTTAAGGTTAACATGTTTGATCATATAGAAAAGGTGAGATGACTATTAGGCTAAAATATTCAACCAACTTAAAATTCCAATATCCGATCTGACTACTATATGTATAGGATCAATGGATGTTGGACAATGGGTGCTCCCGACACATGACCAGAGACCGACTGAAATTTTCGAAGCTTAGATTCAAAAATCAAGGATAGGTAGCATTCGGAAATAATGGGAAGCTCAAAATCATTGGTTCAGGTGATATTGAGCTAAACTCTAATCTTTTAATTCGCAGTGTTCTTTTAGTCGAAAATTTTGAGTATAATCTACTTAGTGTAAGTCAATTGTATGATAACAACTATAAGGTTATATTCTTAGAAAGTGAATGCTTAATTAAAACTAATGACACCTTTAAAACAATACTTAAAGGAACTAGGAATAGCAATATATACACAATTAATTTACCCAACTCCTCATCCAAGTGTCTAATGACATAACAAGAGGAATCTTGGTTGTGACACCGATGACTCGGACACTCTCATCCAAGACTCGTACACAAAATTAGTCAGAGTGGCCTAGTCAGAGGTTTACCCAATCTTAATAACTTAGACGATAAAATCTGCAATGCGTGTCAACAAGATAAACAAACTAGGGCACAACATCAACTAACTAACAAAGAAATAACCAAAAGTGTACTTGAGCTCCTACACTTAGACCTATTCGATTCTCATGGAGCCAAGTAACTAAACGGAAGTTAATTCTGCTTAGTCATAGTTGACAACTACTCTAGGTTTACCTGGGTTAGGTTTCTAAAACACAAAAGTGATACCTTAGATCAACTTACCAACTTATGTAAATTAATAGAAAATGAAAAGAAACTTAAGATTAAAAGACTTAGAAGCGATCATGGTGGTGAATTCGAAAACCATAGGTTCACCGACTTCTATAACCTAAACGGATACCACCATGAGTTCTCCTGTCCTAGAACCCCACAACAAAATGGTCTAGTTGAGCGAAAGAATAGAACCCTACAAGAACTCGCTAAAACCATGTTAAACAAGTACAGCCTACTCGATAGGTTTGGGGCAGAAGCTGTTAGTACGACTTGTTATGTCCAAAATAGAATCCTACTAGTCAAGAGGCAGCTTAAGACCTCATATGAAATCTACCATGAAAAATTACCCAACATTAAATACTTTAGGGTATTTGGATGTAGGGTACATATCTTAAATACTAAGGACTACCTAGGCAAATTCACCTCTAAAATAAATACCGGAATATTCTTAGGATATTCAACCACAAGTAGAGCCTATAGAGCCTACAATAATGAAATCCTTAAAATCGAAGAAACCATTAATGTTGTATTCGATGAAGGAGATAAAATCACAAAACCCGTAGTAGAGCCAATTGATGAACCGATTAATACTAGACCCGAATCTGACCATGAAAATGAGTCTAGTCTAAGTTACAATCAAATCATCCTATCGATCAATTGATAGGTGATCTCAACCTACGGGTTCGAACTAGAACATCATACAGAAACCTTAGTCAAATCTCTTTAATCTCTAAAATTGAACCCAGATCAATTGAACAAGCTCTTCTTAATTGATCCCGATTGGATTATTGCTATGCAAGAAGAGTCAACTCAATTCACTAGGAATGAAGTTTGGGAATTAGTATCCCCGCCTAAAGATAAAACGATCATTGGAACAAGGTGGGTATTCCGAAACAAACTCGATGATAAAGGTGAAGTAGTTAGAAATAAAGCGAGATTGGTCGCAAAAGATTTTAGTCAAGTAGAGGAGTTGGATTATGACGAAACTTATGCCCACATAGCTAGACTAGAATCGATCAGAATGTTATTAGCCTACGCTGCACATCGAGAATTTAAACTATTTTAAATGGATTTGAAGTTAGTATTTTTAAATGGTCTCATTAAGGAAGAAGTCTACATTAGCCAACCCCCAAGATTCGAAAGCTTAGACAAACCCGACCATATTTTTAGACTTAAGAAAGCCTTATATGGACTAAAACAAGCTCCTAGAGCTTGGTATGAAAGGCTCTCTATTTATCTCAAGTCTAAAGGGTTTAGCCAAGGCTTCCGAAGGCAAAGAAATATTTATTGCCCAAATTTATGTAGATGATATAATATTTAGAACAACCAACTCAATCTTATTAAATGAGTTCATTTCACTAATGGAAAGTGAATTTTAAATGAATCTAGTAGGAGAATTAACATTTTTTCTAGGCTTACAAATTAAACAAACTAAGGAAGGAATTTACCTACATCAACATAAATACGCTAAGGAATTAATAAATAGATTTGGAATGCAAAATGCTAAGGTAATTAATACACCAATGGATACAAATGTTAATGTAGGAGAAGACTTAGAAGGAAAACCAATCGACTTAAAATATTATAGGAGCACAATGGTAGTCTCCTATACTTAACTGCGAGTCGACCCGATATACTATTCGCAGTGAGTATGTGTGCAAGATTTCAAACTTGTGCTAAGGAGTCACAACTAATATTAGTCAAACGCATCCTTAGATATCTAAAGGGTACACTAAACGTAAGAATTTAGTACCCTAGATCTACCGAGTTCGAACTAATTGGCTACTCCGACTCGGATTATGCCGGTAGTAAACTCGATAGAAAGAGCACGAGTGGTTGTTGTCAACTTCTCGGCTCAAGTCTAGTTGTCAACTTCTCGGTCGGTAATAAACTCGATAGAAAGAAACCCTGTGTTGTCTTATCTACCACCGAAGTCGAATACGTCGCAATGGTTGAGTGTATCGCTCAGCTTCTTTGGATGAAACACACTCTCCAAGACCTTGACTTAAACTTTAACAACACTAAAATTTACATCGATAACATTAGTTCAATTAATTTAACCAAGAACCCAATCTGTCACTCTAGGACCAAACATATAGAGGTTAAACACCACTTTATTCGAGAAATATAGCTAACGGGACCATACAACTCAAATACGTGGAGTCCAAATCGAACCTAGCAGACTTGTTTACCAAGCCCTTACCCGAAGCAGAGTTTAGTTTGCTTAGACGAAAATTAGGTATATGCATAATAGAGTAGGACTCAAAACTTATATTTTCCTTTATAATCTATTTTTATTTTTATTTTTCATGCAAAATGGAACTAGCCCAGGGCTTACCCTAGAAAGCTTGCACCTATAGATTTAAGGAGTCAATACATCTCACAACACATAGGACTAATGTATCTATGTACTTAGCCATGTAGATAGGTGTGAGATGTTAGGACGTCACTCCTGGTTTCAGATGTAGATCTAGTGCATCGTCATGAATTATGGAGTATAATTATCTAAATTAACCAACTCTAATCAGGACTTATTGATCATTTTATATCAATCAAGTCAAATAGAGTTGAACATTCTATTAGTTAAGCTTATGTTTAAAGTATTATTTTCAAAATCTAATAGGTACATGCTTGGACTTATAAAACTTATCACTATGTTTCGAAAAAGATTTTTCTATAAACCCCCACACTTTTTGATTTATGGCAAAAGGGGGAGAAAAAGGCCAAAGTTGGGATCAAAAATTTCTTTTGATAACTTAACTTAAATCTAAACTTAAAATCATCGGGCCAAAGTTAAGTGACACTTAACTTAACTTAACTTTTTTTTATGGCAACAAGGGGAGAAAAATGCCAAAGTTAAGAGATCAAAAATTAATTTTTGATAACTTAACTTAAACATAACTTATACATTTAGGTCAATGTTAAGTAATCTTGATTACTTAAATTTTTAAGTTGCAATCGTTAAGGGGGAGAGCTAAGATCCTTTTTCAAGTACTCACCTAAGGTCAAGGGGAAGGTTACCCCAAGGGGGAGGACTTGAAAAAGAGTTTTACTCATACTCCTACTTATGCTAACTTACTAAGTTACTCACACTAACTTACTAAGTTATGCATTTATGCTTCTTTCATATTCATAATAGTCATTTCACTTACTTAATGCACTCTTATGCGTTAATTTTTCCCTTAACTTTGTGTCAGTTTGCCATAGATAAAAAAAGGGAGATTATTTCTGCAGTAGGCACCAGATGATCGAACCTAGGTTTTGAGTATGACAAAGACCCAAAGCTAAGGTCATATTATTGTCTAACGAGCTAAACCAAGTGTGTAGTATTGGTTAAGCTAAGCTGAAGGTCGGTGACACCCAGAGAATCCCGAGTCGGGAAACCATGGTGGTCCGGCGACATCGGGAGAACTTCAAAGGGAGCCAAAGAACCCAGGTAGAGACCTGAAGCATAGTTACAAGTCACAAAAGGACCTAAGGTAAGATCGTGTGTGAGTGAATGTAAGGTTGGGTCCTCCGTATGAGGACATCCTTAGGCGGCAATCCAACTGAGACTTTCCATGGAAGGTCTAAGTCGAGATTGGACAGTAAGTGGTCATCGAATTCACTTATATTGTTTTTATTTCGAGCTAACTCTTTAGTGAAGTCGAGAATCCTAGCCACCAGTCGATTGTTGGCTTGTAGAAATCGACTGCTGGGCATCAGTCGAACTGATAAGGGCAGCAGTCGACTGTCAGTCAAATTGCCCACCTCGAGGAGAGTCAAGATAAGCTCCACTTATCTTGGGGAGATGAGGTTCTTTGACCATGAGCTGAAATTGAACGTTGGGGGGCTTCTAAGGCTATAAAAGAAGGAGGGTTTCACCCCTTTAGGTTATAAGAAAGTGCTTACAAAATGATCCCGCAACACCGCTACTCTACGACGCTGAAGCACTGCCACAATGCCGACTGCACAAGCTCAACCTCTTCCTCTTTAGTCGTCGGTATCAGTTTCATAAGTTGTCATTTCTAATTGTTGTAATTCTCTTTCCTATCGAGCTTTTATCTTAATGAGGATTTGTCTCTCTACCTCGAGTTTTTCGTGGATTTGTAATCGTTGTCTCCAACCTCCAATGAAGAGGAGACTAGTTTAGTGAATTACCCTCCGTACACAATCTTGGATCGTAAGAGCCTTGGATTAGCATCCGGTAGGCTGTGAACCAAGTAAAACCAAGTTGTGTTCTTTACTATTCTACTATTTATTTACTCTTTCTTACTAGTGTTTTAATCGAATGAATGAAAAGATTTACGTGTGCTATTCACCCCCCCCCTCTAGCGCTCTTTTTTTTATCCAACAGCTCCAACACTCACCTCATGACAATCTCCCTCAATACGTATGTCAAATGTATTATTAAACTCATTGTCAAATATATTGTCAAACATTAAAACCCTACTTGAGTCCCACTCGAGCTTGGTCAGCATCGACCTGGGGTTAATTGCATGGACTCCACAACAAATTTATGCGCAACAAAATAAAACAAAATTAAACTAAATACAAAGCACAACTCACAACATCGGTATTTTACGTGGTTCGAAATCATAGTTCCTACTCCATGACCGAGTTCTAGCGATGCACCATCACTAAAACTTTCTCCTTCTTCAAAATCTTCCATAGGTGGAGAAACCTCTTACAAGAGCTTTACAGCAAAGAGCAACAAAACAAGTGTAAAGAAACAAACAGAATACAAATAAAATGGAAACACTTTACACAAGAGATTTTACTTGATCTTTGTGTTTGGTTGCTTTAGAATGCTTTTGAAGACCTGGAATGCAACAACATTTCCCTTCAAAATACCCAAGGATCCTCTTAAACTTGACACTTACCCTTTGCCTAGACTTAAGCCTTCAATCTTCTTCCATCAGTGGCATGCCTTTAGGATTCACCAAGTCCTCCACAACTCCTCACTCTTTGCGCTAGCCTTCAAGTGCTTCCTTCGGCTTTGTCATGCTATCGAGTCTCCCTTTGCTAAGAAGCCATGCCTTCAGAACTTCCATTGTCAAGTCTCCATACTTGGACTTTCCCTTGCCAAGAGGTCACGCCTCCGAGACTTCCATCGTCAATTCTTTGTTAGGAACGTTGGCATCACCAAACAGGGGGTGAATAGCATTTTTTCTTCATCGCTTGGAATTCGATTGTGTTTGTTCGATTGCTTGTCTACAACGATGTTAGTGCATAGCGGAATATATAACAAATATAAATGTACAACAAGAATAGACAAGCACAACACAAGATATAACATTGTTCGGAACCTAGAGTTCCTACTCCATGGGACGAGCTCAATACCGAGTTCTAGTGATGCACACCACCACTAATAAATCTCTCCTTCTCGAAAAACACTTCGAAGGTGGAGAAACCTCTTACAAAATGATTACAATAGTAATACAAGAAATACAACAAGTATACTAAGCAATAAGCAAATACAAGTAAAGAAAACTTTACACAAAGAATGTTTGATTGCTTGCTTATTACTTGCTTTAGATTGCTCTTGAAGGTCTAGAATGCAGTAGCACTTCCCCTTCAAAAACACCCCAAAAATTGGTGCAAAATCCTCCATCTCGAGCTGCTTTTATAACCTGCATCGAGCTGATTTCACACCTAGCAATCGACTGCTCTCCTAGCAATTGACTGCTCTCCCATCCGTTGTCTCATAATGGCTTCATCCACACTGGAACCTGCCTAACGGATACCCTAGCAGTCGACTGTTGTAGTCGACTGCTGCTCGATAGTCGACTGGCCAGTCGACCACCAAATCTTTTGTGCTTGTGTTCACTTAAAACAGTCGACTATCAAACTCTAGCAGTCGACTGATCAAGGACAGTCGACTTCCTATAATGAAAGTCAATTGCCAGTGCTTCACCTGAGTAGTCGAAGCTCAGTCGACTGTCATAATCTCAGTTGACTGATCCAAGTTAACTAGGTTGTCAAATGTCAAACACTCAGCCAGTCGACTAGTCCATAACCTTAGTCGACTCATAAACCTTAAACATGAGGTTTACCTCAAGTATGATCCTCTCATACTTGATAGATCACCTTTAGCCTAAACCTAAGCTTTCTAGCCACCTCCATCAGCCTTATGTCTATTGGTTCCCTCCAAGTCATCCATACGCTAGTCTTCAAGTGCTTCCATCGACTATTGTCATGCTAACCATGTCTACTTTGCCAAGGTACATATTTGGACTTATGTCGCCAAGATAAACGCTTGGATTTTACGCCGTCAAATGTTGGACTTATGTCGCTAAGACTACAGCTTGAACTTTACGCTGCCAATATCATACCCTTAGGCTTCCCAATTGCCAAGTATCCATACTTGGACTTTCATCGCCAAAGTTCACTTGGACTTTATGCAGCCAAGACTACACACTTGGACTTATGCTGCCAAAACTATACCTTTGGACTTTCTTTGTCAAGTACCCATGACTTGGACTTTACCATGACCAAGACCCATGCTTGGACTTTTACTTTGCCAATATGTTAGTGAAAGTCCTAGAGTCAATCATGTGATGATTGTTGTATGGACTTTATTGTATCATATTTCTATTTATAAAGGCATGGTTATTATATTTACTTGTATTGGTGCCAAATAACTAAGTATAATAATGTCCTTGAGTAGAAGGTTCTTATCTATATCAATCGATTGGTTGAATCGATAATGAGATGATATAGAGAACACTATTCTTAATCATTCCTAGTCAAGTATTAACATTCAGGGACAATGTTAATGCAACGAGACTAGCATGTAGGTCAACTCGATGACTTGATCTCACAAATCATGGATATGTGATATCAAGTTGACACATGGGTATGCATTGGAGAATGTATATTGAATGACCTGCCATGAGAAAGTATCATGGATCATTATATGAGTGTCATATACTTTCTCATGTGACTATTAGTATGACTATTAGTCCTTGGACCTGAAGTCACCATGGTTCCCTACATAAGGAGTTGCATACTTTGGCTTCGTCAAACGTCACCCGTAAATGGGTGGACTTTAAAGGCGATTACTGGGTATGTAACAAATTATGCAGAGGGATGTGAGTGATGTAGATGGGATTTATCCCTCCTATATGACGGGAGTGGCATCGTTATTCTTGTTAGAGTGAGTCTACTTGGAGTTTAAGATATAGATTGTACCGAGGATGACACGGTCTATGCCTCAATTGATCAATCTAAATATCAAGGATAGAAGGACATTGTCACATATTGTGAGAGTTACAATTAGTAGTCACAAAGGTGATGTTGGATCTCAACATTCTTGTAACTTGGGTAGCAATGATGTGTTTCTAGATACCGCTTATTGCTTATGTTCCTAAATCGGTTTAGGAGCATTGCCAACGTTACAAGAACCTATAGGGTCACACACAAAGGCAATTAGATGGAGATTAGGTTCATATGATGAACCATGAGGATTAGGTTCATGGGATGAACCAAATTGGATTAAGAGTAATCCAAATTAGACTAATTGAGTTGGACTCAAGTTGATTCAAGTGTTGAATGAGTCTAATTTAGATTTGATTCATCGAGTCAATTTAAACTAATGAATTGAGATTCATTAAATCAAATTGACTTGAATCAAATGGTTGTATTTGATCAACCATGGGAGATAAGAGGTCAAGTTTGACTTGACTTGAGAGAGAAGATGAATGGTCAATTTTGACTTGACCAATTGTCATGTCATCATGACTTGGCATGGGGCCGGCCAATGATGATGCTCCACATCATCATGGACACATCATGGGGTGCCACCTCATGAGGGAGACCAAGAGTCATTGGCTCTTGGAGTTACATGCATGCATGTAACCCCCTTATAGTGGGTTATGAAAGTGTGAAGTTAAGTTGTGTAACTTCATCTTCTTCCTCCTCTCTTCCCTCAATCTCTCTCTTCCTCATCTTGTCGTGAGCCTCTAAGGGGTGCTAGCACACTCTAGGTTACTTTTCTCCACCTATTTCTTGTGTGGATACCAATAGAGGAGTGTACACTTGACACTCTCGAGTTCCGACAAACCATTTGGACGAACGGGATAAGTAAAGGGCATCGCATCAAGGGTAAAATTCTTAACTTGTAGATCTAAAGTAGATCTAAGCTTTTAAACATATACATGTAGTTTTTGTTTATCTTCGCACGGATCCGTGGCCGACTTTCGGAGTTTTCGCAATGCAAAAAGCAGTTTTTGTGGCTCGGATAGTCCAATAGTGGTATCAGAGCCACGTGCGAAGCATGTATGTGGTTTAGTTTTGTAGTTTTTGTATTAGATATAAAAATTACAGATCTGTAAGTTTCTGTAAATTTCCTATTTTTATAGATTTTTTGGGTATTTTTCTCGAAGAGTCGAAGCAACGAGTGTTGGGACACTTGTAGGCTTCAACCACAGAGAAAAACTCTCCGGAACGGCGAATTCTCGCTTTAGGTTTTTGGGACAATGACTTAAGTCGATGTAAGATCAAGATGGGTCACTCGCAAGGTTGATTTTGCGAGTAGGGACGCTTCCCCTAACCCCTAAAGGGGCATTATCCCACGATCGCGCCCAGAAATCGCTTAGCAGGACCATTACAGAGATGTGACTCATAAAATTGAAAAAAAAAATAGAAAAAATTATATAAATTTCTGTAAAATACATAATTTATAATTATGTATAATTTTGTGATGGTCATGGCCCAAGAACCCCAATGTGATTGGATAAATGTGTTGTAATTCATAATACGACTTGCGCATCGTTTTTGTGGTTGTGCATGTTGTATAGGGTATGCGACATGCGCGTCGTGCCTCTTCTTTTAAAATTCCAGTTGTAAATAGTTTTAGACTCAAATGTAACTCGAGTTTCATATTTGTAATGTACAAAATGGAGCGGTGGAAGGTCCACTAGTAGGCGGAGTTACGAGGAGGGTGCCGACGACACATGGCGGTCAAAGGAGGCGCTTGGAGAAGCCGCTAACCCTAGGTTGACCGTCCGATATATATATTTGTTTTGCTTGTATGTATGTGATGCATGCTAGTAAATTTTGCTTGTATGTATATGATGTATGCTAGTATATTGCTTGTATGTATGTGATGCATGCTAGTGTAGGATAATAAAGGCCTTGATGCATATATGATACACATTCACGATTAGATTAGATCTTAATTGAATCAACTCAAAAATGTCTACCAAGTTTTGATACCCATCACTACCTCGATCATTTGTTGTTGTTGAATCTGCCAAAGCACAACAACGCATATTATCTTGGTAGGGTGCGGAGGGACAATCTTGGTCCCGCCTATCACATCTTGGGTGAGAATAAGCTCAATTAGATTGAGTAAAACTAGTTAACTCAATTGGATCGAGTAAAACTATAGGCATATTCCAACCGTTGGAAAGGTAGGATAAGGTTATATTTACACTAAATCTTGGGTGATTTAGCCAAAGCTAACTCAAGATCTTTTGTAAATGTGGATCTTGATCCTATAAACAAGAGTTACATAGAGATGTAATCGGTAATGTGTTACCTACTGATCATACTAAGTCTTGGGCGATTTAGCCAAAGCTAACTCAAGACTTAGTATGATGTGGATCTTGTCCCGCAAGAATTATAGCTAGTTTTATGAATCTAGTAATGTGGTTTGACCACATTCATGACTCGATTCTACAAAAGTCCTATAATACAGTGGGAGCATCATTTGATTAAAGGCCTAATTAAATGATAAATGGAATATGATATTAATTTTCTGCATTATGTATGTTGTAGATTACCATGTCAACAAACACGAACACTCTCTCCCTGCGTTCTATCCTTGAGAAAGACAAGCTCAATGGAGCTAATTTCTTAGACTGGTACAGGAATCTGAGAATCGTTCTCACCCAAGAAAGAAAACTGTACGTCCTGGAGCAGCCCATTCTGGAGGCACCTCCTATCACTGCCTCGCGAACTGACTGAGATGCTTACAAGAAGCATCAAGATGATGCATTAGATGTGTCATGTCTCATGCTCGCGACCATGAACTTTGAGCTTCAGAAGCAACACGAGTTCATGAATGCTTTTGATATGGTTGATCATCTTCGTCAACTGTATCAAGGACAAGCAAGGCACGAGAGATATGAGATCTCTAAGGTATTGTTTCAGTCCAAGATGCAAGATGGGACTCCCGTAGGTCTATATGTACTCAAGATGATTGGGTACATAGAAAACCTACAAATATTGGGGTTCCCACTTGGCCAAGAGCTGGCCACTGACTTGATCTTGCAATTTTTGCCACAAAACTACAATCAATTTGTCATGAATTACAACATGAATGAAATTGATAAGTCACTGCCTGAGATGCTTAGCATGTTGAGAACTGCTGAGCTCAACCTTAAGAAGGAAAAATCTGACTCCATTTTGATAGTGCAAAAGAAGAAAGGCAAGGGCAAGCCTAAAGGTAAGGGAAAGTCCCAAGCCAAGGGCAAAGGCAAGGCACTTAAATCAAAAGGAGGGGTGGCCAAGGAAGGGACTTGCTTCCACTGTAAGGAAGCTGGACACTGGAAGCGTAACTGCAAAGCATACCTGAAAGATCTTAAGAAGAAGAGAAGTGAGACTTCTACTTCAGGTATAAATGTTATAGAAGTCAATCTATCTATTTCTTCATCATGGGTATTAGATACCAGATGTGCATCTCACATTTGTACCAATGTGCAGGTGCTGAGAAATAGCAGGGCATTGACGAAGGGCGAGGTGGACCTACGAGTAGGCAATGGAGCAAGGGTTGCTGCTGTTGCTGTAGGAATTTATTTTCTATCTCTGCCCTCTAGGCTTGTACTAGAACTAGATGAATGTTGTTATGTGTCTGCTTTGACTAAGAACATAATTTCAGTTTCTTGTTTGGACAAGAAAGGCTTTTCATTTATAATAAAGAACAAATGTTGTTCAGTTTATTTAAATGATATGTTCTATTGTAGTGCACCTCTAATGAATGGACTCTACATTCTAGACTTAGAGAGCCCCATCTATAACATAAGTACCAAAAGGTTCAAGTCAAATGAGTTGAACCAAACCTATCTCTAGCATTGTCGCTTAGGTCACATAAATGAGAGTCGCTTATCCCAGCTCCATAAGGATGGGTTGCTGGACTCATTTGATTTTGAATCATATGAGACATGCGAGTCTTGCCTTCTAGGCAAGATGACCAAGACTCCCTTTAGTGGACACAGCGAAAGAGCAACAAACTTGTTAGGAATTATACATAGTGATGTATGTGGCCCTTTCAATGTTGCTGCTAGAGGTGGTTATAGGTACTTCATTACATTTACTAATGACTTCAGTAGATATGGTTATGTGTATCTGATGACACATAAGTCGGAATCCTTTGAAAAGTTCAAAGAATTCAAGAATGAAGTACAAAACAAGCTTGGCAAGAGTATTAAGATACTTCGATCAGATCGAGGTGGTGAATACCTTAGTCATGAGTTTCATGACTATCTTACTGAGTGTGGGATTCTATCCCAACTCACTCCTCCTGGAACACCACAATGGAATTATGTATCCGAAAGGAGGAATTGTACCCTATTAGATATAGTATGATCTATGATAAGTCACACAGATCTTCCTATATCCTTTTGGGGATATGCTCTAGACACAACAGCCTTCACACTTAATCGTGTACTATCCAAGGTGGTGATAAAGATACCATATACGATATGGACAGGGAGAAATCCCAAGATGTCTTTTATGAGGATTTGGGGTTGTGAGGCTTACGTTCGACATCAAGTCTCAGATAAACTATGACCCAAATCCGATAAGTGATATTTTGTTGGATATCTCAAGGAAATGAAGGGATATTACTTCTACATTCCCAGTTAGCACAAAGTGTTTGTGACAAAGACTGGGGTATTTCTAAAAAGGGACTTTGTTTCTAGAAATACTAGTGGGAGTATGTTCGATCATGAAGAAATTCAAGATAAGGACCATAGCACTGAGGCCTTGATGAAGGTTGAATAGGAACCACAAAGTGTTGTGGGTGATGAGATTGTTGCACAAAGAGTTGTGGAACAACAACCTGTTCAGGT
Organism: Wurfbainia villosa; assembly: GCA_025175895.1. Classification (NCBI taxonomy): domain Eukaryota; kingdom Viridiplantae; phylum Streptophyta; class Magnoliopsida; order Zingiberales; family Zingiberaceae; genus Wurfbainia; species Wurfbainia villosa. The sequence goes on along the minus strand of CM046004.1, from coordinate 16,103,017 downwards.
AGACCTACCTCTTCGCAGGTCTGATAGGGTACATCATCAGTCTAAGAGATACTCATTTCTCTTGTCTGACCATGATGACATTATGCTCATTGAGAATGAGCCTACCTCCTATCAGGAAGCTGTGATGAGCCCAGATTCTGAGAAATGGCTAGAGGCCATGAGATCCGAGATGGAATCCATGTACACAAACCAAGTATGGACTTTGGTTGATCCACCTGAAGGCGTCAAACCCATTGGGTGTAAGTGGATCTTTAAGAGAAAGACTGACATGGATGGACTTACGCATACCTATAAGGGGCGATTGGTAGCTAAAGATTTCAAGCAAATTTATGGTATTGACTATGATGAAACCTTTTCTCCAGTGGCGATGTTTAAGTTCATTCGGATCATACTTGCTATTGCAGCATACCACGATTATGAGATCTGGCAGATGGATGTCAAAACCACATTTCTGAATGGAAACTTACTCGAGGATATGTACATGACACAACCTGAGGGTTTTATAGATCCACAGCATACTGGGAAAGTATGTAAGCTACAAAGGTCCATTTATGGGCTAAAGCAAGCTTCTCGGAGCTGGAATCTTCAATTCGATGATGCGATCAAACAGTTTGGTTTCATCAAGAATGAAGATGAACCCTGTGTCTACAAGAGGGTTAATGGAAACACAGTTGTCTTCCTTGTATTGTATGTGGATGACATACTACTCATTGGGAATGACATCCCTTCGCTACAGTCTATGAAGACTTGGCTGGGGACGTGCTTCTCAATGAAGGACTTAGGTGAAGCAGTCTGTATTCTAGGCATCAAGATCTATAGAGATAGATCTAAGAGATTGCTTGACCTAAGTCAGAGTACATATATTGACACGGTATTACTACGGTTTGCCATGCAGAATTCCAAGAAGGGACTTCTGTCGATGTCACATGGTGTGAGTCTTTCGAAGACTCGAAGTCCCTCTTCTAGAGAGGAGAGAGACCGCATGGATAAGATCCCTTATGCATCGGTCATAGGATCTATCATGTATGTCATGCTATGTACTCGTCCTGATGTCTCGTATGCTTTGAGCATGACGAGTAGATACCAGTCAAATCTAGGTGAGCGTCACTAGATAGCAGTCAAGAATATTCTCAAGTACTTGAGAATGACTAAAGAATATTTCTTGATATTTAGAGGCGATGAGGATCTAGTTGTAAAGGGTTACATCGATGTCATCTTCAAAACTGACCAGGATGATTATAGATCACAGTCAGGGTTCGTGTTTTGCTTGAATGGTGGCGCTATGAGCCTGGAAGAATTTGAAGTAGGATACAGTTGTTGATTCTACAACAGAGGCCGAGTATATCGCTACATCAGAGGCAACAAACGAGGCAGTTTGGATCCGCAAGTTCATTACTGAGATTGGGGTGGTTCCTAGCATAGCAGATCCTATAGAGCTCTATTGTGACAACAATGGAGCGATTACACGGGCTAAGGAACCTCGCTCACACCAGCGGACCAAAAATATATTACGGCGCTTCCATCTCATTCGAGAGATTATCGATAGAGGATATGTGAAGATTTGCAGAGTACCCACAGAGACTAACATCGCAGATACCACAGAAAAAGCATGATGGTCATACTAGGTCATTGGGTATTAGATATTACAGTGATTGACACTAGTGCTAGTGGGAGATTGTTAGTGAAAGCCCTAGAGCCAATCATGTGATGATTGTTGTATGGACTTTGTTGTATTATATTCCTATTTATAAAGGCATGGTTATTATATTTACTTGTATTGGTGCCAAATAACTAAGTATAATAACGTCTTTGAGTAGAAGGTTCTTATCTATATCAATTGATTGGTTGAATCGATAATGAGTTGATATAGAGAACACTATTCTTAATCATTCCTAGTCAAGTATTAACATTCAGGGACAATGTTAATGCAACGAGACTAGCATGTAGGTCAAATCGATGACTTGATCTCACAAGTCATGGATATGTGATATCAAGTTGACACATGGATATGCATTGGAGAATGTTTACTGAATGACCCTCCATGAGAAAGTATCATGGATCGTTATATGAGTGTCATATACTTTCTCATGTGACTATTAGTATGACTATTAGTCCTTGGACCTGAAGTCACCATGGTTCCCTACATAAGGAGTTGCATACTTTGGCTTCGTCAAACGTCACCCGTAAATGGGTGGACTATAAAGGCGATTACTGTGTATGTAACAAATTATGCAGAGGGATGTGAGTGATGTAGATGGGATCTATCCCTCCTATATGATGGGAGTGACATCATTATTCTTGTTAGAGTGAGTCTACTTGGAGTTCAAGATATAGATTGTACCGAGGATGACACAATCTATGCCTCAATTGTTCAATCTAAATGTCAAGGATAGAGGGGCATTGTCACATATTGTGAGAGTCACAATTAGTAGTCACAAAGGTGATGTTGGATCTCAACATTCTTGTAACTTGGGTAGCAATGATGTGTTTCTAGATACCGCTTATTGCTTATGTTCTTAAATCAGTTTAGGAGCATTGCCAACGTTACAAGAACTTATAGGGTCACACACAAAGGCAATTAGATGGAGATTAGGTTCATATGATGAACCATGAGGATTAGGTTCATGGGATGAACCAAATTGGATTAAGAGTAATCCAAATTAGACTAATTGAGTTGGACTCAAGTTGATTCAAGTGTTGAATGAGTCTAATTTAGATTTGATTCATCGAGTCAATTTAAACTAATGAATTGAGATTCATTAAATCAAATTGACTTGAATCAAATGGTTGGATTTGATCAACCATGGGAGATAAGAGATCAAGTTTGACTTGACTTGAGAGGGAAGATGAATGGTCAATTTTGACTTGACCAATTGTCATGTCATGATGACTTGGCATGGGGCCGGCCAATGATGATGTTCCACATCATCATGGACACATCATGGGGTGACACCTCATGAGGGAGACCAAGAGTCATTGGCTCTTGGAGTTACATGCATGCATGTAACCCCCTTATAGTGGGTTATGAAAGTGTGAAGTTAAGTTGTGTAACTTCATCTTCTTCCTCCTCTCTTCCCTCAAGCTCTCTCTTCCTCATCTTGGCGTGAGCCTCTAAGGGGTGCTAGCACACTCTAGGTTTCTTTTCTCCACCTATTGCTTGTGTGGATACTGATAGAGGAGTGTACACTTGACACTCTCGAGTTCCGACAAGCCATTTGGACGAGCGGGATAAGCGAAGGGCATCACATCAAGGGTAAAACTCTTAACATGTAGATCTAGAGTAGATCTAAGATTTTAAACATGTACATGTAGTTTTTGTTTATCTTCGCACGGATCAGTGGTCGACTTTCGAGGTTTCCGCAATGCAAAAAGCAATTTTTGTGGCTCGGATAGTCTAACACAAGACCCATGCTTGGACTTTCCATGCCAAGACCCATGCTTGAACTTCTCAATTGCCAAGACCATTCTTGGACTTCCCATGACAATCACATTGTCAAACATTTTGTCAAACATTAAAATATTACTCGAGTCTGATCAATCGTGACCTGAGTCGATTTCACCAACAGTCTTCATAATTGGACTTTTCCTTGCCAAGTATCCATACTTAGACTTTTTCTTTCCAACCACCATACTTGGACTATCCATACTTCGACTTCTTTGCCAAATATCATACTTGGACTTTTCCTTGCCAAGTCTTCATACTTGGACTTTTCTTGCCAAGTAGGGGTGTGCAAAAGTTTGGTTAAACCAATCGAAATTGAAAGTTCGGTTAGGTTTATTCAAAAATTGGATTTTTATTTTTAAAATATCAAATTTTCGATTAATTCGGTTCGGTTTCAATTTTTGAATTAAAAAAATTAGGTTAATTAATAAAATTGAATTAAACACATCAGTCAACTGTTACTGTAGCATCAGTTGATTAATATTGTAGCATTAGTGTGGTAAAATAATGATTTTTGTATATCGATCAACTGGTACTATAGCAAATAGTCGACTGATATTGTATCACCAGTCGACTACTACTATAGCAAAAGTGGTATTGTAGCAATAGTGTTACTGTAGAAACAATGTTACTATAGCAACAATGAACTGAGGTTAAAAATTGATTTTTATTATTTTTATCACATGTTGACTGGTATTGTAGCACCAGTCGACTGGTGTTGAAAATTCAATTTTTTTTATTTTTAACCGAATTAATCAATTTATTATTGGTTTGAATGGTTCAATTTTGTTGAAAATTTCAATCAATTCAATTTTATAAAAAAATAGCTTATTCGATTTTGATTAAATCGGTTCGGTTAATAACCCATTGCATATGTCTATTTCTAAGTATCTTGTCAACCTTGACCTACTTAACTTCTCGGTCAACAACTCTATATGACTATGTGATGAGTGTGAATCATAAGCACTTTTTAGGATCTATTTAGCATGCATTTCTTGGGTTTTGATTACATATTATGGTAAAAATATATCATTTGCATTCATTTATTCTTTTTGTTCAGATAATTGTGGTTGTAAGTATTCTTGTAGGAAATCATGAAGGAAAGCACCCAAAAGCCAAGGAAAAATCACAAAAGACATCGGAAGAAGCAGAACTTAACACGGTCTGGTCATGCCCTCCGACATGGTCGTGCTCAGCCCAAACATGCCCAACCAACATGACCATTTTAGCCTCTCCAGTGCCTGACACAGAATGGCCATGTCATTTTTCATGGTCGTGTCAGGTCATTTCCAAAATTTGGTTACGACATTTGCTCAGCACACCCTGGGTGTGCTGAGCAGCATGGTCGTGGTGTGCTAATTCTAGTCGTTTATTCTGCAACTAGCTCAAGATTTCTTCTCTAAAATAATAACTTTTTCACCTCTAAGGCCTGTAAAAAGGACCCCAAGCCTCCAACAAGAGGGGATCAAAGGAGAGAAGGTGTAGGAGGACAAGGAGGAGCCACTAAGGAAGGATCTCCGAGTTGGAGGAGGTTATTGCAAGCATCGACAAATCGAGTTTTCTCTTTTCCCTTTCTTCTATTTTTATCGGATGTCTTCTAAACTTTATTATTGTCGAAACCTCCAGGTTATGGAGTAATTTCTGGTGATCTTAGGATGAGAAAGTAACTCTATGTCGATTTATTCGGATTGCTATAACTTTTCTTATTTATTGTGTTTTTCGATTAAATTCTATCGTGCATTTTGATCACTTGCATGTTTGCTGGCAACTTATTCGCATGCTTTTAGGGATTTAAAGACTAATCGAGAGGTGAGTCTCAATCCCAGATCTCTAGAATTGAAGTCTAGATAGATTCGTGGGGTTCTCGTGATAGGTTCTTGATGTGGTAAAGATCATCTACGTACTGATATCCTATCATAATTAAAGACTTCTTGTAGATCCTTCAAAGACTATCATAGAGTGTAAAGGGTTTACTTTGATCCGTTTCTATAAGTAATTGGTAGTAAGTCTAGGATTCGATCTGCAGGGTGCTAGTGACAGGTGCCCAATGCAATTAAGGTCGCCTATGCATGAATACCATGAAAATAGAAATAGGATCTAGGTAAATACATTGGTCTGACCTCAAAAGGGACGGTTGATTACTTCGGGATAAGTCTCCTTCAGTAATACACACCAATAGGAAAGAGCTGCTGAATAATAGATGTAGTAGTGAAATCGAAATCCTAGGATTGTTTTTAAACCTTGATCTCTTATCTGTTTCTCGTTTGCTCAAATTCCAGATTATTTCATTCATCTAGATGATCTTTCCTTGTGAATATTTGATACTTGACTAGTCCCTATGGGATTGATATTTTTATTACTTGATGACGAGTCATGCACTTGCAGTCACAACCACATCAAGTTTTTAGCACCGTTGCCAGGGACTGCATCAATATTGATTTATTTGTAACTAGGTTAATCTAGATCTTATTTCTTAACTAGGTTTTTCTTTTATTTTTTTTTATCTTTCTTACTTTTACTCATCTTTCTTCTGGAAGTCGTTTTATGCACAGATTAACTAGATAGGAAGAATTGATAGAAGCGGACCCCGAGATAGAAAGAACTCTTCTAGCAAGACAAAGACTTCAGAAGCGACTCAAAGAAGCACAATCTTCCATAATGGAAACACTTGAAGAAAGCAAACCCTTAAGAGACTACGCTGCATCAACTACAAGGGGGTTAAGATCAAGCATTAGGAGATTGCCTATCGAAGAAAACAATTTCGAGTTGAAGCCCGCTCTATTATCCATGATTCAACAAAATCGGTTTGGAGGAGGAGCCACTACAGAACATCCGAATTTGCATTTAGAGGTATTTTTAGAATTTTATGAAACTTTAAATTTTAATGGAGCTTATGCAAATGCTATTAGATTAAGGCTATTCCCATTCTACCTTTGGGACAAAGCCAGAGCTTGGTTGCATTCACTACCGCAAGATTTATCACAATGTGAGATCAACTTGAGCAGAAATTTCTAGAAAAATATTTTCCTCCTAGCAAAATCGCAAACCTCCACCATCAAATTACCAATTTCACACAAAGAGACGAAGGATCATTATTCAAAGCATGGGACATATTCAAGGGACTATTGCAGCAATGTCCTCACCATGGATTGGAGAGATGGCTTATAATCCATACATTTTATAACAATGTCTCCTATTCAACAAAAACTTCTTTAGATTCTGCTGTAGGTAGAGCCTTGATGAATAAAACATTAGATGTGGCATTTGATATAATTGAAAATGTAACACTCAATCGCCATCAATGGGGAGTAGAGAGGGGAAATCCCACTCGCACGGCAGATTAGTATGGGGTAAGCACAATAGATCTACTTGTTGCTAAATTGGACACTTTATCTCAAAAATTTGAACACTTTAATGTAAATGCTATCAAGATCGCTAATATTTCTTATGAGATTTGTGGTACGGCAAGTCATTCGGCCCAAAATTGACAGATAGGACTCTTAGCATCTATAAAGCAACTTAAAGCCATTAACAATTATAACCAATGCCCCATGAACAATCCCTACTCAAACACATATAATCCAGGATGGAGGAATCATCCGAATTTATCATACCTGAACAACCAAAGCTAATTCAATCAGAACAATCCGAAACAATCATTGAAATACTAGCAGGGGCAGAAATTGAACTTAGAGAAAATGATAGAAAATTTCATTCAAGTCCAAACGACCCAAAACAACGAATTCCACCAACATATGATTGAATCCAATCAAAAGCACAAAGAAGTCGCAGAAGCAATCAAGGAATTGGCATGCAAGGTAGATAACTTAACTAACCATATTAAAATGTTAGAATCATAGATTGAACAGATTGCAAATTCATCCACGCGAGTATCGGGAAGATTCCCAAGAAAACTTGAGATCAATCCCATAGGGCAATACAATGTTGTGTCCACAACCATGCCTCAAAACATTACGGAATGCGAACCTCTTCCTCAAACTAATGAAAAGAATATAAAAGAGTGTGCAGTCATCACCTTGGCAGAGTGAGGTAACATAGTACTTCAAAATAAATCCCCGCTTAAACTTGAAGACCTAGGTGATTTTTTTATCCCATGCATGATTTTTGAAATTAGTTTTGGCAAAGCCCATTGTAACCTAGGGTCTGTCGTAAATCTCATACCATCTACATTCTATGAAATAATGTGGCCAAGTAATCTAAAACCAACTAAAATTTCTTTACGATTAGCTGATGATACGATAAGATTACCCTTAGGAATATTAGAAGATGTCCTTGTAGTAATAGAAAATTTTGTAATACCTCCTAATTTTTACATCCTATATATGGGGATAAACCCTTACACCTCTATCATCTTAGGTAGGTCTTTCTTAGCCACTGCAGGAGCCATCATAGATGTCCAAAACAAAAGGATATCCTTGGAAGTAGAAAATGAAAGGATTCAATTTAATTTCTTTAACCCTCATTCATCAAATATCAAAGACACTACTTGCAGGATAGCTCATGTATCAAAGGAGAAGAAACACAAGTGCTCAATAAGAGAACTCCTGGAGATACGAAGTGCTTGCTCAACCAAATACGATGTATGTATCCTTCTGAGACAAGCAAGGATCATGAGTTTCGAGCCCGAGTAGCATTGCGAATAAGGGTCAAGCTTATGATCTAAACTAAGCGCTTCTTGGGAGGTAACACAAACTTTCATTTTTTATACTTTTAAATTTCTTTTTCTCAATTTCCATTCTTTTTTGCTTACATTTATATTTTCATTTCAATAAACATGAAGTATAAAATTATCGATCAGAACATAGCCCATCACACAACCGTGTCATGACAGAAAATTCTATACACAGACTTTGACACAGGTTGGTCGTGCCAATTGGCATGCCCATGTCAACAACTCGAAAAAAAAAGAAAAATTGTCACGCCCCGAGAGTATACCGTGCCGAAAATCAAACGGACAGCATCTCCCCTGTACGTGGCAACATATCGGGTTAATACAAGGCCTGTAGGCCCACAACAACAATACAATATGAAGATATCAACATACCAAACACAGCGGAAACATACTACAGATAAAACAAGATACAAAGACTAACTGTGCACTCTGGAGTGACTTGACACAACAAGAATCATAAGAGAAATCGCAACAACGACCAAATACATACAATACGTCTGTATATCACAATTACGGAAACCATACAGGGTAAAAACCCTAAAACAACCATCCATAGTAATACAACAATATGGAAAACATATCCATCTGTCCGGTGTGAGATGGGATCAACTGGCAGAGCTCCGAACGTCCAAGGAATCTTCTACCTGTTATCTGGGCGACAAGAAACCCAGGGTCCAAGGGTGGTGAGTATAAACTCAGGGGTAATATATAGAAAGTGCATGAACATATAGGGTAAAGAGATCTACAAGTATACATGTGAAGATCTACAGGTATACAACATGAGTCCAATAGACATACAGTCCTATCCAAAACTGATAACAAGTAACTATAGTAAAGTCATACTCAATATATATATTAAACTGATCAACTGAAACATGAAGTAATGTACCAACGTACCTGACGGTCTGCAACACCATAAGTTATATCATCCTGACAGATATACAATAACATAACCCATATAATGTACCAGGTCAATCTCATACCTGACCAATACTCAGACATATGAATAGTATATGATCACCTGTAATAATAACCCCGGTCCATACCACACTATGACATGACGCTAATCAAATGCATACAACAGTCTGGACCAACACATATATCATGCTCAAAACACAGCAGTATATAATATGCACATGGCATGTATCATGATGTACAAACATATGCAGCAAACAAATGCAGCATCTCACAGGCATAGGTAAAACATATATCAAATACATGCATACATATATATCAGCAATGCATATGCATGGCCATGTCTGCGGACCCATCCAACCACGACTCCAGTCTGGCCCGGGTGACACGGCATGACGACTAGCCCGACTCCAGCTGCCACTACTCTCGAGTGACCGAGTTGGGTAGTATGAATGAGTAGCATATAAGCGTAAAAAGCTAACTACTCCCCGGGGGTCCTCGCGGTCGCCATTACTACCCATGAGTAGACGAGCTCTGCACACAGGACAACTGCACGTCACACAACCACCGTCTATAGTGGGCGAGTGCTAACACCACTCTGCTCAGTGGCCAGGTGCGCATCTCTAGCTACCACCATCCATAGTGGTCGAGCGCGACACATCCAATGCTCTGCCCTCAACCCTGCTACCACTATCCCGAGTAGCCGGGGAGGCAGGATAACTGACGACCCGTCTCAACCACAAGGGAGACCCAGTCAACAGCATGCATGCAATGTAATGATGCATAGCTCCATACATGTATCCTCGCCACACTCCCTATCCCACGGGGAGTCCTGGTCAACCAAAAGTCAACTATGCAAGGACTACAATCCACAAGACTCTCTCTATCGCATAAAGAGGCATACTCATCTAACAGTCAACCACGCTAAGACCTCTGGTCAGTAGCGATATACAATCGACCGTCCATATAACCATACACAGGCACACAATCCATAATGGATATACCATCACGCTAGGACCTCTAGTCCATGGTCACATATTGACAACCACACACTTATCTATGCACAGACAACTAGATCCACCATAGATGCACCACTAATACAGATATGATATAACAATCGACTCCATAATCCAATCCATCACCTAACTCTAGTGATGTAACACAGTAACCCAATCTGAGGTCACAAAGATAACCCTAACCACCTGTACTTACTGAACATCCATCAGCTAATACATAATAGGGTTTATAGTTCCTATCTGTGCTAGATAATCAATGAGTAACAGAGTATATATCTCAAAGGTCAAGGCAGTACAAACATATGATTAAACATGAGTGGATTTAAGGTAAACAGGTATAAACATATATCCAAATTCATGCACTAGAATTTGATCAAAACTACCGGACCAGGTAGATATTACCCACCTGATATGTAATACGTGTTATCCGTCTCCACATCCATGTTTCCATCACATTCAAAGTCCTGTAACAATATGATACAGTTAAGTACCATCACACATCTAATGATCGAATCAAATCCACATAATCTGTAATCACACCAATCCAACTTCCACTTACTATCAATCATCTAGCAACGTAATACTCTTCTATCAACAACAAATATATCATCAACTCAAACTAAACCACAACAATAATAATAATATGCATTCATAACTTACTCGGATCCAACTCATCTAGCCTAGCATCCGTTAAGCAGCTTCTGGATTCATGGTAACTTTGTCCTGTACAATTCATCAACCAACTGTAATTCTAATGCCAATTCAATAGCACTAAAATCCAAGTTTACCTCATGATATTACCATTGTTCACAGCCTATCTTGAAGCACAAACTTCTGACCAAACGACTGAACCCTAGATCAATCCAAATATTACCACATAACAATATCTCAATCAGAATTGCAATTACAGACAAATAATAGAGATAACCAAAACCCATCGATCAGCTCTTCACCGGTAGCACCTTCCCTCGTCCTCTGTTCACCGGAGAAATTCAAGCTCCCGACCACTACTCAAACCACCGATCCTAGCTAAAACAAAGAATCCACAATTAGATCTAAGGAAATCAGCAATTTAACCTAAACCAAATAGATCTAACCGTGGCTAACCTCCATAGTGATGAAGATGACAAAGGACGGAAGGTCAGCGATGATCTGAGCTATGGCAGTCGACGTTGCTACTCACGGTGTAGAGTTAGTCGAAGGCGCCCCTCATTTAGATTGGCGACAATGAATCGAGCTCAGGTAGCGGCGGCATCTACTGCTCGCGGTGGCAGATCATCCGTCTGGCTGCTGCAGATGCTCGACGGCTTGGCGACTGACGAGTCGCTTCAGCGACAGTGCGATGGCAACCCTCGACAGAAGAGAAGAGCTCGATTGAAGGAGTTGGTTGGAACTTGGTGTGGAATCGGGAGAAAGAGCGGCGGCGGCAAGGATGAGGAGGTGTCAGTGACGAGGAGCTGCGCGGTCGAGCAAAGCAAAAGGAATCGGGGATCGCGGGATGGCTAGCTTAGCCGCCGACGATGAGGCGGCACCCATCGGGCGTGGTGACGACGAGGAGCTGCGCTCGATCGCAGGCCTGGAAGAAGGCCCGCGACAGAAGAACAGAGAAGGGCATCGCGTCGGGGAGGGGAAGACAGCGATCACAGTGAAGGAGATGGTTTTCGCGATCTGATTTGGGCGATTTAAAGGCGGTCCGAGTCGTTCGGCGGTTTAGTCCACATCAACCGGTTCAAGTCCAACTGAACCCAAGTTAAGCCCAACTCAAACCCAAATCAATTTGGTTCAGCCCTCAACCCAAGTTAAACTCAATGGGCTCAGCCCAATGGGCTCAACCCAATAGATTCAGCCCAAGCCCAACACCAGCCCAAACTCAATACCAACCCAATCAATCCACTTATTGAGCCCAATTTAATCCACTAATTAAACTCAATTAACCCACTAATTAAATCCAATTAATTAAAGGATTAATCCATATAATAACTTTTTTTTCCCGTATTTTACATTCTCCTCCACTTATAAAAATTTGATCCCCAAATTTCCGACTCACGTACGAGTACGAGATGTACCAACAACCATCTCAAGTATCCGGAGCAAAGTCACACCTCAAGTGACTAAGTGGAGTACTGAGCTCGAATATTATATTCCAGCTCTTATACGCTCTCAACTAACCTATTAAGAGGTCAATAAATGTACCAGAGTGGAGCTCTATACCCATAACCGATGGGAAACTTTGCCAGAATCGTAAGGTGAATCATGAATCACTATCAGAAATGATACTCAAGGATATTCCATGGATATAATTCCATCAACCGATCCAACAAAATCCATCTTACGACTCGAAAGAAAATGAGCGAACCTAGCTAATCGATCATCGACTACCCAAATCCAATCAAGTCCTTTCCGAATTCTAGATAATCTCCCAACACAGTCTAACGTACTAGGCTCTCACTTCATCACGATACGTAACCCTACCGATCACAATATTCACCTTTGCTTGTTGGCATACCCAACATCAAACTACGGAATCATCCATGTCCCACATACCGTTCCACCAACTAGAATGTCTCAATACTCACTATTTTCGGATACACTCTGAATAAATCATTACTCTCGAATGAAGAGTCTTCTGAACAACTCTTCCTAAGTCGAAATACAACTCTATAACCCATTATTCTCCTCGAAAATGGAGAATTACTTTCTCACAAGAGAAACCAATCTACTGTTCCAAAATCCACTCAATCACGGAGCACTATAAGTGTTTGGGAGACCGTAATGACCAATCTCCCCAGTTGCATCTATTCGTGTTCTAACAACCCTATAGCAGCTACCCAGTAGCTAGCCAAAACTCCCTGAGCACTCCTGCTCTATACATCTACTACTCAAGATAATAATTGCTAAGCTCCACGTCGTATATACGACAGCTTATCTCGCAGTTCCTCAACTGATGTAGGCATAAGACAAGTCTCATACAACTGCATCGGAATCGCTCCAATCCCTGAAATGTTGCATCTATGTGCAATACCCTTCCATCCATATCGGACAGATTAACTAACACTGACACAAAAGTCAGCCACCGTCTAGGCTCTGAAACCTAGCTTCCCAAGCTTCCGACCAGGTGATTTCCATCACCTTCTTGGTCCAACAAGTCGGCGATATAGTATCGCTAAAACATCCTATCCTTATCTATGGTAAATACCAAATCAATCTAGGGAAACCACAACTTCCCTCAAGATTGTGAATATATTCCCAATCATATATCCTTTACAGATATGATGACAATCGATCTCAAATACTCCAAGAGTACTTGATTCCTCAAGTCCATGAACGACTAAATCGTCGATAAGTCTAACAACATTATCACATCTCCTAAAATTCATACCAAATATGAAATGTCATCTTCTACACACCTGCATCCTTTTACTCTACGCTAATGATAGCTCAATCATCACACCGACAATGATAATTGTATGATACTAAGTCACTACAATATCAAACCTCCAGTCGTAGACCAACCCTAGGATATACACAGGTGTCATTTAGCTGATCTAAACAAATTATCTATCCACAACAAAGGATATTCATTCACAACTACTGCATTCCATCATCGATAATCGATGTATAATCCCAAAGATTCATCTCTCTTTTAACAAAGAGTTTTGGATCCTCTCAAGAGAAATCCTAAGACAAATAAATCTCCCATAGTATTTAGCAACACTGATACCCATAAAATCATCTCCCGGTATGAGGTCTCAATATCGGAACTATTTTCGAAACCACTCCACTCCAATCGCTACTCCAATCGCTTCATCCGTAACTACATCCGAATACTCTCGGATTATACATACATCCGAGAGTCCTAGTATACCAACGCTCCAACAATCCAACTATCCGTAAGGATATGTCTATAGTGGAGGTATGTCTAGCAAAGGCTAAGGGTATCCCTTGACTTCTTGATTGTTGATCAACATCTCACCTGACGATAGAGAAAATCACCAACCCACAAGTCGATAGGAACCCTTCGAATCCTATCCAAGAATGTTCTAGACAAAGATACCTGTAAACTACCAGTATCTCTCGATATATCCGCAAATAGGATAACCTAAAGTAATACCCCGAAGGACCGATCCTTCGGTCTTCTATACTTTTTCTCGAGTAATCATGTAAACTTGTCCAACATCTGTTCTGGACAGCTGAGCTCATGTAGATGCAAAGACTATCATGGAGGAACTGAAATCAACTGCTGGAACTGAGGTACAACTGAAACAACTGCAATGGAAATGGTAAACACTGTTGTACTGGCAAAGATACACATCCGGCTGTAAAATACTGAAGAACTGTCGACATCATAGCATGCTCCATCTCTGTGAAAGGTATAGCTGCAACTGAAGAATACCGCATAGATACGACCATCGTCATAAAATCTCTCCTCTGTATAAAGTATAACTGATGTGTTGTTTTCCGCAAGTGCACGGTTGTCGTCAAGTAAAAAAAATATCGATCCCACAGGGATTGGGTCAATTACCGAGTGGTCGTGATACCAAGTTATCTAGTCAATTGAATTGTGGTTTAAGCAAAGAACCTGAGAAGTCAAGAACAACGAATGAGAAGAATGAGCTGAAAGTCAAGAGTTGAGGAGAATCTAAGGATATGGGTTTCACCACGTCGACGATTTATAAGGTGATTTAATTCTTTCCTAACCTTATTAGAGTTGTTTTGATGGAACCTATCCTAAGGTAAATCAACGGCCCCTTTAAGGTCTCGTTAACTGTACCTATCAAACTCAATTTACCTGTCACGGTGTTCGAGCATAGGGGATCATAATCAGCTAAGGGGACCTGTCACGAGACCCCCGCAAACCTCCCTATGTCTTACCTCCGTTACTTGGTAAAAACTGGATTTGATAGATCCATTAAGTTCATGAGAGTTCCTCTAGAGTCAAATTTCCTCTTCACGGTAGGTTTGCACACGGGACCATAATTATCTAAGGGGACCTGTCACGAGACCCCCGCAAGCCCTCATAGATACACTACCGCTACTAGTAGGAGTTATTCCCTAGTTGGTTACGGCTTTGGGAACTCGGGTTCACTTTTAGGTACTTCCCTTTGCTCCTTAGGTTTATCAATAAGAATCCAAAAGAACGGATCAAAATAAACAATAGTTCGTAGTATAGATTATATCATCATAAATCAAGGGCTACTCCCCATCCTAAGATTACAGGATACTACTCCATAGTCTGACAAGAATTACTAGAGAAAGAAATTACAATACTGGGTGCCATATCCTTCTTCTGCTGACTCCTTCTCTTTATCTTCTTCTGTCGTCGATCTCTGACCACCCGCCGTCCTCCCCTTTGGGTTAGAATCTCTCCTCTTTTATAGCCTTGGTCTCCTCTTCAATTAAGGCAATAGATTTCCCCGTAATTGAGATGAAGATCCTGATTGCTCGCAGAAAAGGAATTCTGGAATTAGGCCAACACACCCGTGCCAAATGAGGGCACTGGCGTGTCGGGCATTTCCCACCGAGCGTGTTGCGCTTGAATGGCGTGTTGGAGCCGAATCGGCGTGTTTCGCTGGAACCCCTGACATAGGCGTGTCAATCGGTGAGCCAGTGTTGAGCTAAATCTGGGCGTGTCTGGAACCCCTGACACAGGCGTGTCAATCGGTGAACCAGGGAGTGTTGGCTGCTGGCTCTCATGACACGAGCGTGTTGATTTCTAACACGCCCGTGTTGTTTTGATACGCCTGTTTCTTCGCCCTGTTAACACAAAAACACCCAAAAGCGTCTTCGTCAAAATATGCTAAACTTTAATCAATCATGATAAAATACATGCCTAGGATATGAAATGTGATAGAATGCATGTATATGGAGTAGTGAAAACATAGCATGATTTACACACATCAAAATCCCCTAGTCCTAAACTTTTGCTTGTCCTCAAGCAAAGAAAACCCAAAAGACAACTTAATTGTGGAAATGCTAGACATCATCCAGAGGTATACAATCTGATCTTAATCTTTTCAAATCATTCCTAGTTGCCAAGTTTGAAAGATCCCTATATAGTGCACGTGAAAAGGTGGACTAAAGTCATTGGACACTAATCTGGACTTGACATCCCTTCTATCGTAGAACATTCTTATTTCCGGCATAGAGGCACTTACCTGCCTTAATGCATGGATCATTCTTACCTATCATCAAAAGGTCTCAAAGGAGTACTTTCTAAGAAGAGAAGGAAAGGAATTATAGAGAGCATTTCCCAAGAACTAGTTAGTCTCAAAGGGGCACCTTTTAGGTGTTTCCCGATAACTACTTGGTCTCAAAGGTGCTTGAAAACAATTCCAGAACTTTTTTTTTTTAACATACTTCTAGTGAAAGTGTTTCTCCGAAGAACCAAGTTGCGCAGTAAGTCTCCAATGGAAAATCGAGTACTCCTCGATATGGGGATTTAAATCTTTTCTTTGGATACCTCGGACCTATAGGACCGTGTTAGAAGTGAAATAGGGTTCTTATCAAATAGGCAAAAGAAATATCATGATCCACCAATGTTGGTTGTATTACGCTAGATGATATAAAAATGCCTTTATTATGATATATGAAAAGATGCAAACAAAATGGCACAGAACCAAACTAAAAATCTAAGTAGAGATAGAACAAACAATAAAGGATGTGCATCGAAACTCACAAAATAGTTCAAGGTGGTCAATGGTCATCGTCTTCACTACTAGCATCCTCCTCTGCCCACCTACGTCGCTCTGGTAAAATTCCCGACTCTGTCAAATCTATCATCATCTTCCCTCACGGCGGACTCAAGATGAAAAACTCATCAGCTCTCCTGTAAAAATCAGCTGCCCTGTCCAAATGTTGTGTCACTATATGATGGTGCTCCTCCGTAGCTTGGGCGTACCGATCCCACATACCTATGTGTGAGGTATGTTCGACCCTGAAAGCTTCGAATGATGATCGGAATCCTGAAAAATCAAAAGAAGAGTACCTGCGAAACATTGTCGAGGAAACCGTGGGGGTTCGTGAGTCGAATGTGATGGCTCAGGGTTATGTGAGATGGCTCCTAGGAGGGGTGATGGAGCATGGGCAGAGGGTAGGAAAGGGTTCTGGACATCTCTAAAAAGCCAATTGGATGAATTACGATGCTTATCCACTCGGGTTCTAAGAGGGATTTTAATTCCATTTCTTAACACCAAACGATATCCGTCACATGCCTCAATCATCTTCATATTTATACAAGCATCCAAATCCAATCTAGGGCTAGAAGGACAATATTCAAGGTCATCTAAATCACATCCTAAGGCTACAGCAATCCTAGTGATAATACCACCTATGACTATGACTCCGGATGGGCTATTACTAACCTTAACTAGATGTCTAACCATATGGGCTCCAGAATCAATATTAACTTCATTTAGCATGGCCCATAAAAATTGTAACTCACTCGCTAGCCACCCACACTATCATATCTTCCCGAGATTGTATTAGCCATGAATCTAAGGAGATAACGAAAAGTAGGATTAGGGATGTTAAATGATTTGGACCTAGATGCATCATAGGGGCGAGGGTCATCAGAAATTAATCTCCAAAATTGATGATCAATAAAATGTCTATGAATTTGCCTCTCCCCTCCGCTAGGAAAATCAAATATCGTATTAAAATCACTTAAAGAAAGGGTAAACTCATGGTTCATTAATCTAAATTTTATTTTTCCTTCCTCACAATCCTTTCCTTGCAGTATTTCAGCAGACAGGGAGCTAAGGAATTCAAGAGTGATGCTCGGGTAAGTAAGATGATGGTGCGTGATAAACTCGGTCCATCCTATCCTATTGGTTAACCAAGTTATGTCATCTCTTAACCCTAGGGTGGTCAACGTGTAGAAGTCTATAGTTCTTGTAGATACTAACTTCCTTTTTTCAAGCTTACTGAATTTAGTCTTCATAACATCATCTCTAAAAACAATTCCATATGGATGGCTAGAGGTCGGAGGAGGTTCGTTACCCTTATCCCGAGCTTTTCTTTTCCCGTTGTCCCTTGCCGAAGAGGAAGAAGCTCCTCCTCTAGTCTTCACTTGCTTGCTCATGGCATTGGTGATGGAGAGACAGCAGGTTAGCTCCTCGGTTGCTTGAGAGAGAGACCGACGGCAGCTGCTTCAACCTTGGATTGCGAGTGGAAAATTAGGGCGTGCTCGGGTCGGCTTTAGAGGGCTATCCGCAGCATAGGCGTGTCGGGCATCCTCATACGCAAATACCCGACCCGTTTAAGCGCGACATAGGCGTGTCTCCGTCGCTCCCAGGCTTGCGCATCCGCCAGCGCGTGCAGGTTGAGAGAAGGGTGCGACAGGCGTGCTAGTCGCCGCCGCTGTTGTCTTCGGGTGCCAACAACACGCCTGCGTTTAGTCAACTTGAAAAATAAAAATAGAATAAAGAATAAAATAAAATACAATAACTAAAAAGAAATGAAAATAGTTTGGGTTGCCTCCCAAGAAGCGCTTGTTTAAGGTCGTTAGCTTGACCCCTCGGTTACCCCCTAGTTTTGGGGATATGGCTTGAGGAGTATGCTCTGCCTCTCCTCATCTCCAATTAGCTCAATAGAATTGTTTGCGAAGTATCTCTTAAGTCTTTGACCATTTACTTTGAAAATTCCCGTAGACTCACTAGATATATCAATAGCTCCATGAGGATAAACCTTTTCAACTCGATATGGCCCCGACCATCTGGATTTCAGCTTCCCAGGAAAGAGTTTCAATCTGGAGTTGAATAGTAATACCAAGTCTCCTTGATGGAATTCTCTGCGCATGATGTTCTTGTCATGCCACCTCTTCGTTTTCTCCTTGTAAGACCTTGCATGTTCATAAGCATCAAGGCGTAGTTCTTCAAGTTCATTTAGCTGCAGTTTTCTTTTCTCTCCGGCTTTCTTCAGGTCAAAATTAAGCCATTTAATTGCCCAATATGCTCTATTTCAACTGGAAGATGACATGTTTATCCATAAACTAGTCGAAACGGAGTCATTCCAATGGGTGTCTTGTAAGCGATTCGATAGGCCCATAGAGCATCATCAAGTCTTAAAGACTAATCCTTCCTTGATCTTGATACTGTTTTCTCCAAGATAGTCTTGATTTCCCTATTCGAAACTTCTACTTGCCCGCTCGTTTGTGGATGATATGGTGAGGCTAGTTTATGGGTTACTCCATACTTCTTGAGAAGACTTTCAAATTGTCTTTCGATAAAGTGTGAGCCTCCATCACTTATTACTACTCTCGGTATTCCAAATCTTGAAAATATTATACTCTTAAAGAGCTTAATGACTGTTTTTGCATCACAAGAGGGGGATGGTAGAGCCTCAACCCATTTAGACACATAGTCCACTGCTACCAGTATATAGGTATTTTTATAGGAAGTAGGGAAGGGTTCCATATAGTCAATTCCCCAGACGTCGAACAATTCGACTTCCAATATCGAATTTTGAGGCATCTCATGTCTCCTTGATATGTTCCCAGTCCTTTGACAGCGGTCACAAGTCGTCACATAATTCCGAGAGTCTCTAAAAATATGAGGCCAATAAAATCCTGCTTGCAAAACCTTTGCCGCAGTCTTGTCTGTGCTCGTGTGACCTCCATATGCAGAAGAATGACAGTGATACAATATATCCTCAATCTCTTCTTCGGATACGCATCTTCGATATATAGCATCCGCCCCTTGCTTGAACAGGAATGGTTCGTCCCACACATAATGTTTTACATCTGAAAGGAACTTCTTCCTTTGATGATAACTCATGTGAGAAGGTATTATCCCGCAAGCTAGGTAGTTGGCAAAATCAGCATACCACGGAGCTTTGATTATTCTAACTGCTAGTAGCTGCTCATCCGGAAAGAAGTCATTTATAGCAAGATCATCGGCTCTTCCCGCATTTGGTTCTAGATGAAGCCTCGATAGATGGTCTGCAACTACATTCTCCGTTCCTTGCTTGTCTCGAATTTCTAAGTCAAACTCTTGTAGGAGAAGTATCCACCAGATAAGTCTTGGCTTAGATTCCTTTTAACTCAGCAAATATCTTATGGCTGCATGATCTGTGTAAACTATCACCTTGGTCCCTATGATATAAGATCTGAACTTGTCGAAAGCAAATACTATAGCCAAGAGTTCCTTCTCTGTGGTAGCATAATTCATTTGTCCTTCATCCAATGTTTTACTGGCGTAGTAGATTGCATACACCTTGCGATCCTTCCTTTGTCCTAACACTGCTCCCACAGCAAAATCGTTGGCATCACACATAATTTCAAAAGGGAGACTCCAATCTGGAGGTTGCATTATTGGAGCGGTTGTTAATGCTTCCTTTAACCTGGAAAATGCATCAAGACAAGGATTATCAAAGTGAAACACAGCATCTTTAGCAAGCAAATTAGTTAATGGTTTTGAAATTTTTGAGAAGTCTTTGATGAACCGTCGGTAGAACCCTGCATGTCCTAAGAAACTACGCACTCCCCTGACATCAGTTGGAGGAGGCAACTTCTTGATCACTTCAGTTTTAGCAATGTCCACCTCGATACCACGGTGTGAGACTAGGTGCCCAAGTACTATGCCTTCTCGCACCATGAAGTGACACTTCTCCCAGTTAAGCATTAAATTCATTTCCTCGCATCTCTGCAAGACCTTGACCAAATTAGATAAACACATATCAAAATCTGCACCATATACAGAAAAATCATCCATGAACACTTCCATTATATTCTCGATCATGTCAGAAAAAATTGAAGTCATACACCTCTGAAATGTGGCCGGTGCATTGCATAGTCCAAAAGGCATTCTTCCAAAGCAAAAGTACCATATGGGTAGGTGAAAGTTGTTTTCTCTTGGTCATTAGGATAAATAGGATTTGATAGAAACCGAGTATCCATCTAAGTAACAAATGCAGTGTTTTGCCAATCGGTCTAGCATTTGGTCAATAAATGGGATGGGGAAGTGGTCCTTTCTAGTTTCCTTATTCAATTTCCTATAATCAATACACATTCTCCATCCCGTAACAGTTCTAGTGGGGATTAACTCATTCGTAGCATTCCTTATCATCGTTATCCCCCCTTTCTTTGGCACGACATGGACTGGACTTACCCATTCGCTATTGAATATTGGATAGATAATTCTTGCATCTAGCAATTTCATGACCTCTTTCTTGACTATCTCTTTCATAGTTGGGTTCAGCCTTCTTTGATGCTCTATAGAGGTTTTAAAATTGTCTTCTAGTAGAATTCTGTGCATGCAAACCGATGGACTAATTCCCCTAATATCATCAATCTTGTATCCAATGACATTCTTATGTGTTTTCAATACCTCAATCAGTTTTTCGATCTCTGCATTGCTCAGATTAGCATTAATGATCACAGGATAAGTAGAGTTTTCACCAAGGAATTCATACCTGAGTGTGGATGGAAGAGGCTTAAGTTCTACCTGTGGTGTGAGGTTGGGGTCGCAAATCTCCAGCTCTTTATCCTCAAAATCCCCTCCGAGCTTATTAAGATGAGTTTGTTCTGGTGCTCCTTCTAGTGCTATTGACTGGAAACTGTCAATCCTACAACAACAAAAAAATGTAAGGTTGTTTAACAAATTTTGAAAGGTCAAATTCAATTTTGTCATTTCCAAATGCAAGTGAGAGTTTGTGGTTCTTGACATCTATCATTGCTCTGAGCCAAGAAAGGTCTCCCCAAAATGAGTGGAATACATGGGTCTTCATCCATGTCTAGTACTACAAAATCACAGGAATAATAAAATTTCCCACTTGCACCGTACATCTTCTAAGATTCCCAAAGGATATCTAATGGAGCGATCACTAATCAGTAAGGCCATAGTAGTTAGTTTTATTTCTCCTAAATCTAGTTTCTTGCATATGGAAAGAGGTATCGATTTACATGGCGCCCAAATCGCAAAAAGACTTATCAAAATTTGAGTCATTAATTATGCAAGGGATAGAAAAGCTACCTGGATCATTTAGTTTGGGAGGTACCATGTTCTTAATTAAAGCGCTGCACTCCTCAGTAAGAGCCACTGTTACATGCTCCTCAACTTTTCTTTTATTTGTTAAGATGTCCTTCAAGAACTTGGAGTATATGGGCATTTGTCAAGAGCTGTAAAAGGTATATTGATATATAGCTTCCTAATTACCTCAAGGAACTTACCAAATTGTTCATCCAATTTTTCCTTAATCAGCCTTTGAGGGAACGGGATAGGGGGCTTATATGTTCTTGGTTCCCTATTCGACACGCTCGGTCGCTCAAGACAGTCGGGCGTGTTGGTCGCCGGGAGTTACCCGACACGGGTGTGTCACCGACACGCGCTGTGTCCGCTTCCTCAGCGCGTGTTGAACAACACGCCGGTCAAGGTGTGTTGCGGCTTCCTTTGCTAACTCAACCCAGCGGTCGCCTTCTTCCAACTCTGGCACGCTCGTGTCATTTAGCACAGGGGCTGCTTGTTGAGCTCTTCCTTCTAAAATCCTTCCACTTCTCAAACTTATGGAATTACAATGCTCGGCTGGGTTTACTCGAGTTTCCAGTGAAATCACAAGGCCTTGATGGCCGAAATGTGGCAATTTGGGAAATTTGATTTTCCAGCATTCTTGTGTGATTAGTCAAATTATCAACCTTGCTTCCCAATTGCTTGATTGCCTCGGTATTATTTTGATGTTGACGATTTGATTCTACAATATGCTGTCGAAATTCATCATTTATCTTCCCCTGACACGTAATAAAATTTTCCATCATCTTTTCTAAGCTCGACTTGGGTCCTAGCTGAAATCCCAAAGGTGCTCCAAAACTGTTCTGTCCCGAAGAATTTTGGTTGGCTCTATACGAAAAGTTGGGATGATTCCTCCAACCGGAATTGTACGTGTTCGAGTAAGGGTTGCCACCATTAGGCTTCTGATTAAAATTATTTAGCGCATCTACTTGCTCAATCCCAGCTCCTTCAGATGGTGTGTGTAGGATTTGGCAATTCATTGCTACATGTCCTGTTACACCACATATCTCGCAAGTGACATTAGATGAGTTTACAGCTGATACATTAAAATGTTCGAGCTTTTGAGTTAACGCATCGACTTTGACCGAGTAGATCAATGGTACTTACCTCAAACTTACTCGCATTTTAGTTTGATATCCTCGCTCAGAGCCCATTGGTGAGAATTCATTGCCACATTCTCGATGATCTCAAAAGCTTCATCCAATGTTTTGTTCATAAGAGCTCCTCCTGTAGCAGAATCAAGAGAAACTTTAGTAGCATACGAGATTCCATTGTAGAAAGTATGAACAATGAGCCACTTCTCCAAATTTCATGATGAGGGCATTGCTGTAGTAATCCCTTAAATCTGTCCAAGGCTTCAAATAATGTTTCTCCATCCTTTTGCGCAAAATTCGTGATTTGATGACGAAGACTTGCAGTTTTGCTGGGTGGAAAATACTTGTCTAAGAATCTTTGCTCCAAACTGATCCTGTAGTTATACAATCATTTGGAAGAGAGTGTAGCCAAACTCTAGCTTTGTCCCGCAATGAGAAAGGAAACAAGCGCAGATTAATAGCATCACCGAGGCTCCATTCAGTTTAAAGTTTCGCAAAATTCCAAAAATACTTCCAAGTGTAGATTTGGATCTTGATGAGTGCTCCTTGAATTGATCTTTGTTGGACCATGGATAGTAGAGGGTTTTAATTCAAAATTGTTCGCTTCAATAGGGGTCTTCTAATACTCGATCTCAATCCCCTTGTACTAGGTGCATAATCCCTTAGAGGTTTATTCTCATTCGATCACCATGTTAGAGGTCGATTTTCTTCTGTTCAAATCGTCTTCTAGCAAGGAACGTTCTCTCTATCTCGGGATCAATATCGAGGATTTCTATTAAATCTGTCCATGCAACAACAAGGAGGCTCCCAAAACAAGAATTGTAATAGACACAAGAAAAAGAAAAAAAACAAAAACAGGAATCTAGATTAACTAAATCACGCTAAATTCAATATTGAGTGCCAATCCCCGGCAACGGCGCCAAAAACTTGATGTGTTGTTTTCCGCAAGTGCACGGTTGTCGTCAAGTAAAAAAAATGATCCCATAGGGATTGGGTCAATTACCGAGTGGTCGTGATACCAAGTTATCTAGTCAATCGAATTGTGGTTTAAGCAAAGAACCTGAGAAGTCAAGAACAACGAATGAGAAGAATGAGCTGAAAGTCAATAGTTGAGGCGCATCTAAGGATATGGGTTTCACCACGACGATTTATAAGGTGATTTAATTCTTTCCTAACCTTATTAGAGTTGTTTTGATGGAACCTATCCTAAGGTAAATCAACGCCCCTTTCGAGGTCACGTTAATCGCATCTATCAAACTCAATTTACTCGTCACTGTTCGAGCATAGGGGATCATAATCAGCTAAGGGGACTTGTCACGAGACCCCCGCAAACCTCCCTATGTCTTACCTCCGTTACTTGGTAAAAACTGGATTTGATAGATCCATTAAGTTCATGAGAGTTCCTCTAGAGTCAAATTTCCTCTTCAATGTAGGTTTGCACACGGACCATAATCACTAAGGGGACACACGAGACCCTCGCAAGCCCTCATAGATACACTACCGCTACTAGTAGGAGTTATTCCCTAGTTGGTTCTGGCTTTCGGGAACTCGGGTTCACTGTTAGGTACTTCCCCTTTTCTCCTTAGGTTTATCAATAAGAATCCAAAAGAACCAGATCAAAATAAACAATAGTTCAGGTAGTATAGATTATATCATCCGTCATAAATCGTCAAGGGCTACTCCCCCATCCTAAGATTACAGGATACTACTCCATAGTCTGACAAGAATTACTAGAGAAAGAAATTACGATACTGGGTGCCATATCCTTCTTCTGCCGACTCCTTCTCTTTATCTTCTTCTGTCGTCGATCTCTGACCACCCGCCGTCCTCCCCTTTGGGTTAGAATCTCTCCTCTTTTATAGCCTTGGCCTCCTCTTCAATTAAGGCAATAGATTTCCCCGTAATTGAGATGAAGATCCTGATTGCTCGCAGAAAAGGAATTCTGGAATCAGGCCAACACACCCGTGCCAAATGAGGGCACTGGCGTGTCGGGCATTTCCCACCGAGCGTGTTGCGCTTGAACTGGGGCGTGTTGGAGCTGAACTGGGCGTGTCGGCTGCTGGAACCCCTGACACAGGCGTGTCAATCGGTGAGCCAGGGCATGTTGGAGCTGAACTGGGCGTGTCGGCTGCTGGAACCCCTGACACAGGCGTGTCAATTTGTGAACCAGGGCGTGTTGGCTGCTGGCTCTTATGACACGAGCATGTTGATTTCTAACACGCCTGTGTTGTTTTGATACGCCTGTTTCTTCGCCCTGTTAACACAAAAACACCCAAAAGCAGTCTCTTCGTCCAAAATATGCTAAACTTTAACTGAATCATGATAAAATACATGCCTTGGATATAAAATGTGATAGAATGCATGTATATGGAGTAGTGAAAACATAGCATGATTTACACACATCAATAACCACGCCTGGGAAGGTAACAGTTGTTGTCGTCTGGATGTCTGAAGGTCTGGGTCTTCTGAGATGTCTTCTGCTAATAGTATTAAGTAACTCTCTTCTCTCGACGGGAAGTATCAAAGAACACCACTATGTCTAAGGTAGTAGATCGCTGCTGATGTGATAATCTAATCTGCTGTGATAACTCGACTTTCGAGGTTGTGGATCGTCCGCTCGAAAGCATCATCCATAGTCTTCAACTGAGTCTTCAAAATACATACTCTCCTCGTAGATACCGGCTGCTTATAGTAGAAACAGATACAATGGTCCATCGGATAATCTGACTCTGCGTCTCGTCGTGACCCGCACTGCACACACATAATCTCCCTTCGGAGTCTTTCCTCTGAGTTCACTAATAAACATGAGAAGCTACTAACAATCTGCAATCGGTCTTCTATGATCGAAAAACTCTCCAATAGTCGCTCGTGACTCATGACTTTAATCTTGCTTCTTTTTATCCGACATTTGGAGACTTCTAATTCCAATAATTTGACTTGCAATATCTGCTTATCAAATCTTCAACTCTTAAAACACTTGCTACAGAGTCATTTCTATACACATGACTCGGTCTAACGCCTTCAGATAGGATCTGATAGAAGACCCAAACATCCTGATCAAGATGTCAACCGATAAACCGTAGGTGGCTTAAGACATGTCGATCACATTCTCGAGCTATTAGGTGGTCGTAACCCTTGCAGGTCTAACGACTTTGCAGGGTACCTTCGTTACCAAACAATCACCCAACCTGAGGCTCAAGAATTCCTTGACGACAAGTCAAAGAAGATGTCGTAGGAAAATACTATCTCACAACATCACTGAACTGTGACCAAGTGATACATTATTTCCCGTAGGTTACTTCCTATATCTTCCACCAAGTATCGGGTTGATCTCGATAATGGTATTCAACCCACTCTACTTTCTTCGTATAACACAAAAGTACTCTCAATGTTATACAACCTAGAACGACCAGTCCGGGAATCAAAATCCTCATGAATATCATCCACTAATTTCCTACTATCTGCATCAGCAATAGTATACTCGCTTGTCCATTACCCCATAGGTAATGGTCTGACTAATATATTTAGTGAAAATATTAGGACTGTAATCCTTGATCTCCACAAGAGATGTGACTACTAAGCCCTGATATCCGACTCGGTATCAGTCGGCTCTCAAAGGTAATTACCCTTTTCGATAGCAGGTACATGTCTAATAACCTCAATATGTCTTTTCCGTGGTCAACTCAAACCACGGTTACGAATACTAACCAATACCTTACAAGTCATCCATGTTATAAGCAACTAAATGCATAGCCAACAGAAGGATATGTAATAACAATTAACATACCTTAAACCTTATATTTCGGAGATGTCCGCAACAACCAGATCCCAGAACTCACAAAACCAAAATCGAGTAAAGCAAAACTCGATGCCCGAACGAAATCAAATCCGAAAGTGGACTTCGCAACCTAGGGCTCTGATACCAATAAAATTGTCACTCCGCGAGAGTATACCGTGCCGAAAAGCAACCGGACAGCATCTCCCCTGTACGTGGCAACATATCGGGTTAATACAAGGCCCGTAGGCCCACAACAACAATACAATATGAAGATATCAACATATCAAACACAGCGGAAACATACTACAGATAAAACAAGATACAAAGACTAACTGTGCACTCTGGAGTGACTTGACACAACAAGAATCATAACAGAAATCGCAACAATGACCAAATATATACAATACGTTTGTATATCACAATTACGGAAACCATACAGGGTAAAAACCCTAAAACAACAATCCATAGTAATACAACAATACGGAAAACATATCCATCCATCCGGTGTGAGATGGGATCAATCAGTGAGCTCGAACGCCCAAGGAATCTTACGTCATTATCCGCGGCGTAAAACCTGTGGTCGGGGTGGTGAGTATAAACTCAGGGGTAATATATAGAAAGTTCATGAACATATAGGGTAAAGAGATCTACAATTATACATGTGAAGATCTACAGGTATACAACATGAGTCCAATAGACATACAGTCCTATCCAAAACTGATAACAAGTAACTACAGTAAAGTCATACTCAATGTATATACTAAACTGATCAACTGAAACATGAAGTAATGTACCAACGTACCTGACGGTCTGCAACACCATAAGCTATATCATCCTGACAGATATACAATAACATAACTCATATAATGTACCAGGTCAATCTAATACCTGACCAATACTCAGACATATGAATAGTATATGATCACCTGTAATAATAACCCCGGTCCATACCACACTATGACATGACGCTAATCAAATGCATACAACAGTCTGGACCAACACATATATCATGCTCAAAACACAGCAGTATATAATATGCACATGGCATGTATCATGATGTACAAACATATACAGCAAACAAATGCAGCATCTCACAAGCATAGGTAAAACATATATCAAATAAATGCATACATATATATCAGCAATGCATATGCATGGTCATGTCTGCGGACCCGTCCAACCATGACCCCAGTATGGCCCGGGTGGCACGGCATGACGACTAGCCCAACTCCAGCTGCCACTACTCTCGAGTGACTGAGTTGGGTAGTATGAATGAGTAGCATATAAGCGTAAAAGTTAACTACTCCCCGAGGGTCCCTGCTGCTGGTCGCTCCGTCACTACCCATGAGTAGACGAGCTCTGCACACAGGACAACTGCACGTCACACAACCACCGTCTATAGTGGGCGAGTGCTAACACCACTCTGCTCAGTGGCCAGGTGCGCATCTCCAGCTACCACCATCCATAGTGGTCGAGCGCGGCACATCCAATGCTCTGCCCTCAACCATGCTACCACTACCCCGAGCGGCCGGGGAGGCAGGATGACTGACGACCCGTCTCAACCACAAGGGAGACCCAGTCAACAGTATGCATGCAATGTAATGATGCATAGCTCCATACATGTATCCTCGCCACACTCCCTATCCCACGGGGAGTCCTGGTCAACCAAAAGTCAACTATGCAAGGACTACAATCCACAAGACTCTCTCTATCGCATAAAGAGTCATACTCATCTAATAGTCAACCACGCTAAGACCTCTAGTCAGTAGCGATATACAATCGATTGTCCATATAACCATACACAGGCACACAATCCATAATGGATATACCATCACGCTAGGACCTCTAGTCCATGGTCACATATTGACAACCACACACTTATCTATGCACAGACAACTAGATCCACCATAGATGCACCACTAATACAAATATGATATAACAATCGACTCCATAATCCAATCCATCACCTAACTCTAGTGATGTAACACAGTAACCCAATCTGAGGTCACAAAGATAACCCTAACCACCTGTACTTACTTAACATTCATCAGCTAATACATAATAGGGTTTATAGTTCTTATCCGTGCTAGATAATCAATGAGTAACAGAGTATATATCTCAAAGGTCAAGGCAGTACAAACATATGATTAAACATGAGTGGATTTAAGGTAAACAGGTATAAACATATATCCAAATTCATGCACTAGAATTTGATCAAAACTACCGGACCAGGTAGATATTACCCACCTGATATGTAATATGTGTTATCCGTCTCCACATCCATGTATCCATCACATTCAAAGTCCTGTAACAATATGATACAGTTAAGTACCATCACACATCTAATGATCGAATCAAATCCACAAAATCTACAATCACACCAATCCAACTTCCACTTACTATCAATCATCTAGCAACGTAATACTCTTCTATCAACAACAAATATATCATCAACTCAAACTAAACCACAACAATAATAATAATATGCATTCATAACTTACCCGGATCCAACTCATCTAGCCAAGCATCCGTTAAGCAGCTTCTGGATCCATGGTAACTTAGCCCTGTACAATTCATCAACCAACTGTAATTCTAATGCCAATTCAATAGCACTAAAATCCAAGTTTATCTCATGATATTACCATTGTTCACAACCTATCTTGAAGCACAAACTTCTGACCAAACGACTGAACCTTAGATCAATCCAAATATTATCACATAACAATATCTCAATCAGAATTGCAATTACAGACAAATAATAGAGATAACCAAAACCCATCGATCAGCTCTTCACCGGTAGCACCTTCCCTCGTCCTCTGTTCACCGGAGAAATTCAAGCTCTTGACCACTACTCAAACCATCGATCCTAGCTAAAACAAAGAATCCACAACTAGATCTAAGGAAATCAGCAATTTAACCTAAACCAAATAGATCTAACCGTGGCTAACCTCCGTAGTGATGAAGATGACAAAGGACAGAAGTTCAGCGATGATCTGAGCTATGGCATCCGACGCTGCTACTCACGGTGTAGAGTCAGTCGAAGGCGCCCCTCATTTAGATTGGCGACAACGAATCGAGCTCAAGTAGCGGCGGCATCTGCTGCTCGCGGTGGCAGATCATCCGGCTGGCTATTGCAGATGCTTGACGGCTTGGCGACTGACGAGTCGCTTCAGTGACAGTGCGATGGCAACCCTCGACAGAAGAGAAGAGCTCGATTGAAGGAGTTGGTTGGAACTCGATGTGGAATCGGGAGAAAGAGCGGCGACAGCAAGGATGAGGAGGTGTCGGCGACGAGGAGTTGCGCGGTCGAGCGAAGCAAAAGGAATCGGGGATTGCGGGATGGCTAGCTTAGCCGCCGACGATGAGGCGGCACCCATCAGGCGTGGCGACGGCGAGGAGCTGCGCTCGATCGCAGGCCTGGGAGAAGGCTCGCGACGGAAGAACAAAGAAGGGCATCGCGTCGGGGAGGAGAAGACAGCGATCGCGGTGAAGGAGATGGTTTTCGCGATCTAATTTGGGCGATTTAAAGGCGGTCCGGGTCATTCGGCGGTTTAGTCCACATCAACCGGTTCAAGTCCAACCGAACCCAAGTTAAGCCCAACTCAAACCCAAATCAATTTGGTTCAGCCCTCAACCCAAGTTAAACCCAACGGGCTCAGCCCAATAGATTCAGCCCAAGCCCAATACCAGCCCAAACTCAATACCAACCCAATCAGTCCACTTATTGAGCACAATTTAATCCACTAATTAAACTCAATTAACCCACTAATTAAATCCAATTAATTAAAGGATTAATCCATATAATAAAATTTTTTTCCATATTTTACACAAACTAAGCGCTTCTTGGGGAGGTAACACAAACTTTCATTTTTTTATACTTTTAAATTTCTTTTTCTCAATTTCCATTCTTTTTTGCTTACGTTTATATTTTCATTTCAATAAACACGAAGTATAAAATTATCGATCAGAACATAGCCCATCACACAACCCTGTCATGACAAGGAAATTCTATACACAGACTTTGACACAGGTTGGTCGTGCCAATTGGCATGCCCATGTCAACAACTCGAAAAAAAAAAAGAAAAACACTACGGATACAGCCCAGCACGGTCAATCCGTGCCAATTGGCATGGGTCCGTCACGCTACCAACAGCATCTTCTTAAAGGCTTGGCACGATCGTGCCAAACCATTTCCACTAAGCAGATGTCCGAGCTCCCTTTTGAAAACTTTTTTTCCTTCCTCCGGTCAAGATCCCCTTCCCTTTTTGATTTCGGCACTCCTTTAGCCTCGTCAATCTGAAGCTTCCTCTGCATCTTCTAGCTCAAGAAAACATCGCCGATAGCAAGCCCTAGATCTACTTCCATCTCCAGCGATCCACTTCCTTCGGCATCATGAAGCCTTGATAACCCTCCCAAAGTCAATAATCAATAGAAAGATCAAAGCTTTGGACGTTTCATTGGAGCTCCTGCCTTTTCCAGAATTTTTCAGCGACTTTGAGAAATTTTTAGCGAACCAGCACACTAAAATTCTGGCCATCTCCGGCGACCATTCCTGAGATCCAACAACCTTTCGGAATATTCCTTGACAACCCATATTTCATTACGGCCTAGCAGCATGCCGATCCAAATATTTTCCAGAATTTTTCGGCAACTTGGCACAATAATTCTGACAATCTGAGCATTCAAAAATCCATCTTTGAATCCGTAGTCAAAATGTTCAAAAGATCAAAGAAGAGTGTCACCGTCGCCGCCACTAACACTTCCAAGGGCAAGCATAGGACATGTGATGAGGGTAACAAAAACTCTCTTGGTATTATATTTCGTGATGTCAATCAAAAGGCTAGGTTTGAAATTTTATCCAAATGAAATTTAATCAGCACTAGGTATATTGATGAATACACTATTGATGCATTAGGTATTATGGATGATATTACCTGAATGCTTAATAGGGTAGGGTGGACTAGATTTATGAATATTAATTACCCTACTTACCCAAGAATAACCCTAGAATTTTTAAGTTCGGTAGAAGTCGATCGAGATCCTATCGGGAAAAGATTATGAAGCGAGTAGGATCACCTTTAGAATGTTAATAATGAATATTCTTGGAGACTTGAAGAATTTAATTCTATCTATGATTTACCATGTGGAGGAGAAAGAAGAATACCCAGGGGATTCTAAGATTTTATATTTTAGGGAGAAATTGCTAGAAGTACAAAAAGATATGACCCCTCTAAATCTAAATCATCAAACCTCCTTAACCTAATTTTTAGATACCTACATAAAGTTATGGCTAACACCATTTTTGGTAGAGGAGATAGTGATGGAGTGGTCTGTCAAAGTGAATTAATTATCTTATGGGCAATGATTAATGATGTAAATATCAATACAAGATCACACTTCATCAGTCACTTAGTCAAGGTAGGTAAAGAAAATGTGGGATCTATTTTGATTGGTAGACTAATAACAAGGATAGTCATAGCACTTGGATGTAATCTTGATGGTTTAGAAATAATTAAAAGCAGCCCTAAGATTGATCTTGATGCATGCATGACTATGAAAATGATCACGAGGGAAGAGGGTATGTATTATCTCCTTTTAAAGAACCAACCCCCACTCCCTCTTCCAAACCCAGAACAAACCACCATCCATAATAAAGTCAATTGCCTACTAACTGATCTCGCACTATGATCACTACCATTTTATTGCATTATTTTGGTCCTTAATATCACTGTTTTAATCCTCTCGTGTGTTTAATTGTTGATTATTTGCATGTTTTACGAGTTGGATCATCTTTTAGACCTTATTGTAAATTCTCCTAAATTTTGGACTTATATGCAAATTTTATCCTTGTTTGTAGGAGATTGAGATGAGCCACTAGACCAGACTCAAGTTTGATCAAATATGACTTCATCTGGGATCATAATGGGCATTTCAAGATGATTTAATCTGAGCTCTTCATCAAGATCAAAGGCAATTTAATCAAGGGACCATATCTGAGCAATATGAACCGTCCGATGAAAGTAGCTGATTCTGAGCCATCTATCCAGATCTGGAGAGATCCAGTCCATACATTTAGATCTGGACATCTGAGCCCTTCATCCATATTTGACCGATCGTGATTATCCCTTCAGATGAATCAGATCCGTTCATTCAAAATCGGAGGAATCTGAGTCGTTAGATGCGCAGCCTTCTTAATGGATTAATATTCATCAAACCCTAGCTTAATTGGATGGCTGAGATCGGTGGTCAATTTGATCGGACGACTACAGAAAATCGCCTTAAAAATCAACATTTTCACCCTTCTCCCCCAATCGCAGAATAGCAGAACGCGACACCGAGCATCTTCCTCACGCGCAAGCGGTGGCGACGCTGCTTCCTCGTGCGCGAGCCGACAGCCATCGATTCTCCATGCGGCGGTGGCAGGTCCAGGCATCTCTTCCGGTGGCCTCCTTCCATCTAAGACGGCGGCAATCCCCTTCCTCAAGCGGTGACGAGATGTTGGGATTCCAGCCAGCTCGTCAACAACGAGCAGTGAAGGCGATTCCGACGCTTTTCACCGAACGCCAACTGCCGGAGCTGAGAGCCGCAGTCGGACGGGATTCCGACGGTTGTGGTGCTTGCTACTGTCGGGATTCCGCAAAACTTGTTTCCAGCTCACGGCAGTGATATTCCTTCTCCAATTTCCGACGGCAACACTTCATTTCATCGCCTGTGAAGAGTTTCAGCTTCTACTCCGGTTCCATCCTCTCCACGCAGCACCGGCAGTTCCGTTGTAGTATAGTGGTGAGTATACTCAGCTACAATCGAGAGACTCGGGTTCGGTCCCCGGCGGCGAAACTACGGGCTGCTCCACCTTCACAGAGTCATCCATAGATTGTCAGGTTCCGGTGTCGTTGTAGTATAGTGGTGAGTATACTCGGCTACAACTAAGAGACCCGGGTTCAGATCCCGGCAACTGCACCAACCTTCGACAGTTCCGCACCATCCACCAGAGAAAAGGACTCGCTTCATCCATCAATTCAGCACTTGTCGGAGGATTTCCGGCAAGGATTCAACCATCCCATCCACCGGAGGAGCTCGTTTGGATTGTCATCATCGTCGTGGAGTGATCGGTGGTTATATTTGAATTTTGTCCATTGATTTGGATGTTTATCTTGTTTACTTTGATGTTTAATTTCAGTGCATAATTCAGTTGTTATTCTGTAGTTAATTAGGAGATTAGCTGTAGTTTACTCTACATTTCAAATTCCTGCACTTTCTTTATGTTTTTAATGTTCTTGTTTTGAATGATTTTCTTTACATGCTTAGTTTAGATCTTCTTTAATTTCATTGTCATCATAGTTAGTTAGATTAATGCTTTAATTACTTGCATTGTCTTTCATTTAGTAGGATTAGTCTTTTAAATTCCAAACCCCCATTCAGTAGGATTAGCACTAATTAGAAATCATAAGTTTATTATTCTATCTATTACACTCGTGGGGAAACGATCTGGGTCATCCACTATGCTATATTAGTGTAGTTAGGGGGTTCGATAATTAATTTGTAACGGTACCATGACACAAATATTCATATATCAAATTTTGGCGCCGTTGCCGGGGAGTGTAATGATGCTTAGTAAACTTAGGATCATTTTCCCATTTTTCAAAAAAAAAATATTTAGGGCTTCATTCTTTCATTTTCTGTATATCCATGTATTTTGTCATGTCTACTTCCTATGTCTTTTGATTTGTTTGTTGGTGTTTCAGGAAAGACCAGGAATTCTCTTTTCTGAGAAACATGGATCTCTATAATCAGCAGTATGGAGACTACGGTGATAGTTATCATCATTAATCAAACAGCTAGATCAAATTGCAACATCCTTCAGCCAAATGCAGCACAAGAGTTCATTCAATCTCCATCAGAGACCACTTCTGTGGATATCAACGCACTTAGGGAGATGGATTGTGGAGCGAGTGATAGTCATACTACTCCATAGGACTCCTATGAACCATTTGTTGGGTTTCCGGCACCGCGGCGAGTGTGTGTTCGAACATGTTTCGTAAACATGCGCACAGCGGAAGAAATAAAAATAATAAATCTATATTTATTACAACACACACATCACACGCATGCATAGTACAACATGTGTAGACATAACCATAAATTTAAATTTTACAATAAAAGAAAATTTAACTACGTATACCTTACGTATCACGTGTAGCGGGAAAGACATCAACCGGAACAATCCTCAATAGAATCGTCTCTATCCGTATCCACGCCGAGTATCTTCGGGATGACTTCACCAAGTCACGAGCCTCGTCTTCGTACGGGTTACTAGCCTCGGGTTGAAGACGATGTGATCGAGAGAAGATCACGATCCGAATCCAAATTCGGATCCAAAACCGAGTCCTCAAAACTCGCTTCTCCAGAGAGGTATTCGTCAACCGTTTGACAAATCTTTCGTCCTCCACCTATGAGGATTACCGGAGATCGAATCCTTGGCAAGGCTACTGCTGTCGGAGCTCCAAACGTCGTCCAAACGACGCTCCGACGAGAGGGAAACAAGCTGTCCAGAAAACTGGACAGCTTTGGTGGAGGAGTAGGGCCGGCCAAAAAGGAAAGGTGGAAGCTCACCTTATTACCGAACCCAAGGGAGATCACCGGAGCTCCTCCAGCAGCAGCTCGACGCCGGCAAGTGGAGAAGACGGCAGCAGCTGGTCACCGGTTGGAGGAGGTGGGTGGCGACACTAGGGTTGGCATCGACTTCTTCAAAGGGGAGGTGGTGGGCGACAACTCTAGGTTAAGGGAATTGGATTAGGGCTTAACAAACCCTTAAGCCCTCTTTTATAGAGAACTAATTCTCTTAATAGTTATTGGATCATAACCATAAGGCCCGTTAACCCGCTCCATTAATATAAGTTAAAATAAACCAAACCATGATGGTTTATTTTAAGTTAAAACGAACCGAACCAACTTTGGTTCATTCGTTTAAAATAAACCAAACCCCTTTGGTTTATTCTCCTCCATTGGATTAGAACCAAACCATTTTGGTTCATCCATTATGTCTTCACAAGACATGGCCCATCCACGCTTCCATTGAGACTGAAACGATTTCATGCTCGCTCCACGTTTGGTCCAACCAAACCTAGTTTCTCTCAGTCTGAGAATCTCATTCTCAAGCTCGTTTTAAATCCTTTGGATTACGCTCGTTGTGCATGTGACCAAATAGGTTCTCGATTTATGTTGGTCGTCTATAATTAACCATTAATTATAGAACGATCATGAGTGGCACCTAGTAGTACATCATGATCCCCAATTAACCGAAAAGATCAACGGTTGATCCAGAACTATTTCTGAAACCCTTCAGCAGCTCGAATGAATCGTGCCCCATTCCCTTCACTCATCTTATACCCACTTGGTTCAGGACATGGTCTATAGTGTCAATCCCCACTAGGCTGACTACGTCACACCTAGCCCAAGTATCATTTCCTCGTCCTACGGATTCTAGTTACTGCACATGTATCGAAGAATACCTTACTCTAAACATGTAATGCTTTGGCCAAAGACTTTAGTAACAATCCGACGAGAGGCCATGGGTATACATCTCCTCGCAAGGAGTGGTGAATCCTTTATAGGCTATTCAAACACCTTCGATCACTTCGACTTATACCCAATCATCCCGGGTCCATATCTCCTCAGAGATGCTTACTTAAGATGTCAAAGCATAAGTCTTCATGATCAAGATGACTTGAATACCGCAAGTCAAAGGAACATCGCACTTAAGCTACAGTAAGAACTTCATTGACATATCTATATATGCAGAGAACCATATGAAGTCTTACGGCTGGTCACTCCAATGAACTAGTTACCATAACTAGCATCCACGATTAACTCCGGACATCACAATGTCTCTAGCCAGTGAGAATCAGCTGCTTGGATACACCAAGGAGTATACCTCATGCTAGTCTCGACAGAATCAATGGTGTCCAAATCCATCAATTCATCGACTAGGGATAATTTCGATACATCACAATTACACATATAGAGATACTCACTAGTTGTGATCCAATCACAAATTCTCTCATGCTGTGAATCGTATCGTGGACATTCAGTAAATGAGTTTAAGATCTAATCAAATACATGAAAACATGTATACTCAAATAGTGAATCTTCATTTATCATATAAATGGTTCAGACATAAGGCGATTGCCTTAGGACATCTCTCATATATTACTAACAAACTCTCACTTGGCCTAATGTCAATCGCTACGGTATCCAATACCATAAGCTCTAACATGACCCTCAAACTTACTTTGAGGTAATGCCTTAGTCAAATGATCTGCTAAGTTCCTTTCAGTGGGGATTTTCTCGATTTGTATTTTCTTCCTACTTATGATCTCTCTGATCAGATGATAGCGGCGAAGCACATGTTTGGATCATTGATGAGACCACATCAAGTTCATAGATGAACTTCTTGATCCAAACCGCTTCCTTTGCTGCTTCCAAAGCTGCAATGTATTCTGCCTTAGTGGCAGAATCCGCTATAATGTCAAGCTTGGAACCTTTCCAACTTATTGCGCCTCCATTCTAGGTGAATACATACCCAGACTGAGACATGGAATCATCCTTGTCTGTCTGGAGCTGGCATCCGTATACCCACGTATCACCATGTACCCTTCTCCATATATTAGGAGACATCCTTAGTTCTTCTTAAGTACTTAAGGATCGTCTTATGACCACCCAATGATCCATTCTGGATCGGTGAGTATCTGCTCGTGACACTCGAGCATCGATACATCGGGCCTCGTACATAACATAGCATACATGATAGATCCTATTGCGGATGCATAGGGAATCTTACTCATGCAAATCCTCTCTCTTACGTGCGCGGACACATAGACTTGAAAGGTGTACCCCATGCACGATGGGTAGAAACCTTTCTTGGATTAGACATGCTAAACCTCTTTAGCACTTTCGGTCTATATATGTGAAGCTATGCGAAAGACCAAGCAAGCCGTTTGATCTATCTCTATAGATCTTAATCCGAGGATGTAGGTTGCTTCTCCCGGTCTTTCATGGAGAATGTCTTGGATAACCAAACCTTAAGATTTGTAAGATTGAAACATCGTTTCCTATAAGTAATATGTCATCGACATACAATACTAGGAACACATTGCCTCCCACTAACCTTCTTGTACACACAAGGTTAAATGCGGATTTTGTGAGAAATCAAACTTTTTGATCTCATCAAAGCGGATATTCGACTCTGGATGCTTGCTTGATCCATAAATGGACCGTCGCAATTTGCATATCTTGGTTTTATCAGCGATGTGAAACCCTCGGTTGTATCATATACACGTCCTCGGCGAGTTTCCATTAAGGAAAGCTGTTTTCACATCCATCGCCATATCTCATAATCATAATGAGCCGCTATGGCGGGAGCATCGAATGGATTTAAGCATAGCTCTGAGCGAATAGGTTTCGTCATAATCAACACCTTATTTTTGGCGATATCCTTTCACCACTAATCTAAGCTTTATAGGTAATCACATTACCATCCATGTCGGTTTTCTTCTTGAAAACCACTTGCACCCTATAGGCTTTATGCCTTGGTGGGTCGACAAGTTCAAACTTGGTTTTCATACATGGAATCCATTTCCGACTTCATGGCATCAAGTCATTTATCCCTTTCTGAACTTGTCAGCACTTCTTCATAACTGGTAGGCTCCTCATCATCAATGAGTAATACATCGTTTGATTCACTTACGAGAAATCCATATCTCTCAGGAATGTTGTGTGTTCTACCAGATCTACGAAGATGTGGTGTTACAATAGGTCCAGCCGATTGCTCATCACTATGAGGTGTCGGCTGTTGTGCTTCACCAGGTATCTCATCAATGTCTATTTGAGTCTCTCGAGCCTCCTCAAGCTTGACGACACTCCCACTGTTTTCTTGCAAGAGAAACTCTTTCTCTAGAAACACAGCATGCCTTGAAACAAACACCTTTTGTTCCACAGGATGATAGAACTGGTATCCCCTTGTTTTCTTAGGGTATCCAATAAATAGACATTTATCAGACTTAGCATCCAATTTGTCTAATACAGTCCGCTTCACATAAGCTAGAGAACCCCATATCTTCAAGTAAGATACATGAGGTTTCTTACCATTCCATATCTCATATGGAGTAGTAGAGACTACCTTGGTTGGCATTCTGTTTAACAAGTAAACAACTGTCTGAAGTGCATAGCCCCAAAAGGACTTGGGAAGATTCGCATGATTCATCATTGACCTGACCATGTCCAACAAGGTCCGGTTACGCCTCTCAGATACACCATTATGTTATGGTGTATATGGCGGAGTCCATTGAGACAATATATCATTGTCTCTTAGATAATCAAGAAACTCTTGACTTAAGTATTCACCACCTCGATCCGATCGAAGAATTTTAATACTCTTGTCATGTTGTTTCTCTACTTCATTTCTGAATTCTTTGAACCTTTCAAAGGCTTCAGACTTGTGTTTCATCAAGAACACATACCCAAACCATGAGTGATCATCGGTGAAGGTAATGAAGTAGCTATAGCCTCCTAAAGATTGAGTTGACATAGGTCCACATACATCAGTATGTATTAGACCAAGTAACTCTCCCACTCGTTCACCTTTTCCAGTAAAAGGTAACTTAGTCATCTTGCCTTTTAAGCATGATTCGCATGTATCATATGAATCCAATTCAAACGATTCCAGAATTTCACATCGGTGTAATTCGGACATGCGTTTCTTGCTTACATGGCCAAGACGACAATGCCACATGTAGGAGTCTAATTGATTATCCTTTCAAGCACGCTTGTTG
Source organism: Wurfbainia villosa (assembly GCA_025175895.1). Classification (NCBI taxonomy): domain Eukaryota; kingdom Viridiplantae; phylum Streptophyta; class Magnoliopsida; order Zingiberales; family Zingiberaceae; genus Wurfbainia; species Wurfbainia villosa. The sequence continues at coordinate 16,063,247 of CM046004.1, read as the reverse complement.
CTCGCTTCGATATTGAAAATGTCACTGGATACGTCCAACGTATAAATGTCATTGCTAAAGTTCCAGTTCCATAAAGTACTCCATTCAAAGTTATATAACAACAATTGTTACTAAACGTCAAATGGAAACCATTTCTATTTAAGCATAAAATAGAAACAATGTTCTTTATTAGAGAAGGAACACAATAGCAATTGTCCAGTTCCAAGACTAGTCCACTAGGGAGCTTCAGCAAACAAGTTCCGATGGCAACCGCAGCAACCTTTGCTCCATTGCCAACTCGCAAATTTGACTCCCCTCTGACGAGTCTTCTTCTATTCCTTAGCCCCTGTATGTCATTACATATATGTGAGCCACACCCAGTATCCAATACCCAAGTGTCTAAGGAAATAGAATGACAATCAATAACGAATATACCTGAAGAGGATGGGACATCGGATGCCTTCTTCTTCTTCATGGACTCAAGATAAATCTTGCAGTTTCTTCGCCAGTGGCCTTCCTTGCCGCAGTGATGGCAAGTACCCTTTTGTGCTGGTTCTGCCTTCTTTGCATTCTTGTTCTTTCCTTTCTTCTGTTCTTTTGCTTTCCTCTTAGAACCTTTCTTTGAGAAATCAACTAACAGAACCGCCTTCTCCTCATGCTTCACAGAAGGCTCCACATTCTTCAGCATATTGAGGAGCTCAGGAATAGTGGATTCTAATTTGTTCATCAGATAGTTCATCACAAATTGTGAGAAACTCTTGGGCAAACAATGCAGAATTAAGTCAATATTTAATTCATGATCCATCACAAACCCGAGGGTGGCTAGCCGCTCGATGTACCCGTTCATCTTTAGCACAAACTGCACTACAGACGAACCTTCTTGCATCTTAGTGGTGAAGAGGAGCCTGGAGACTTCGAACCTTTCGGATCTCGCTTGCTCATCAAACAACTCATGAAGATGGAAGACCATGGTATTAGCATCCATATGCTCATGCTGCTTTTGCAACTCAGGTACCATCGCAGCTAGCATGATGCAACTCGCCAGCTCAGAATCTGCCACATGCTTCTGATAGACCAACATTTGGTCTGGAGTTGCATCGTCCTTAGGACGGTTGGGAAGAGGCTCTTCAAGGACATATGCTAGCTTTTCTGCCTTGAGAACAATTCTCAGGTTTCTAAGCCAGTCCAGGAAGTTAGACCTAGTCAGTTTGTTTGAATCTAAAATAGTGCGCAAATTCAAAGACGTCATGATCAATCGATTGACCTAGAAATACAAAACGAGCATATATGAGAAAATGATTTTTAAAAATGCATCAATATACATTTATAAATCCCATTCATTTTTTGAATTTTAAAAACCCCAAAATCACTTAGGGAGATTGTAGGTCCACCTCCGAATGGGTTGATATCCATCATAGATATGAACAACCTTGGAGAGAGTCCAACAAGTCATTCATAACTACGATGGTAGGTATCAACTATACTGATTGCATATCACGTATATGCAACTATCACAATGTGCTATCAACTAATTGAATGTTCACACATACATCGGGTTGTTAACACATTAACAAGTATGCATCATATGCATAGCACCCAACTTCACCTCCCTTAACATCGACCTTGGAGAGAGTCCAACAAGCCGATGCTCCAGGTTAAAGCCAACCCATTAATTGAGAAATAGTTTTAATATGGTTAAAGCGCATTCAACCAATTAGCCCGGCTTGGAGAGAGTCCAAAAACCAAAGCTAACGATTGACCTCTGACTCTTACCATATTAGTATTAAACTATTCCATGGTTTGAACATGTTCGGGTTCGAGCCGGGCTTGGAGAGAGTCCAACAACTCGAACAAGAAACGGAACTCTGGTTCTAACCATATTAATGGAAGGTGTAGGCTTTAATATTGAGTTAGGGTTTTTATGTCTCATCCTCTTTGCATGCAAATAACTATTATCTACATGGCATGACATACATGGCATACATCTACATGTCACGACACGCATGGCATAATGATATGCATCTAATGCTATTACATGGCATACAATTATGTCATGTACAATATTTCCTTATATGTCATAACTATTTATGGAAATAAAATATGTTTAAGATTTGATTCTCCAAATCAAATCATGATTAAATTAGGAAACAAATTTCCAAATCTAATCACATATTTTATTTGTGGAAATAGTTGATTAAGGAAAGTCAATTTAGGAAACCAATTTCCTAAATCATCAAAACTACTTATGAAAAATAAAATATTTTTAAGATTTGATTTCGCAAATCAAATCATGATTAAATTAGGAAACAAATTTCCAAAATCTAATCAAATATTTTATTTATGGAAAATATCAATTTCCATAAATACTTTCAACTTTCTAAAAGTGGAAGATTTCCATAAATACTTCTAGACTTTCCAAAATTGAAAAATTTCCATAAATACTTCTAACTTTCCAAAAGTAGAAAATTTCCAGAAATATCATTATGACTATCGCAAAATAATTTTACGATTATGTCGAAACATAACCTGGGCTCTAATACCACTGTTGGGTTTCCGGCACCACGGCGAGTGTGTATTCGAACATGTTTCGTAAACATGAGCACAGCGGAAGAAATAAAAATAATAAATACACATTTATTACAACACACACATCACACGCATGCATAGTACAACATGTGTAGACATAACCGTAAATTTAAATTTTGCAATAAAAGGAAATTTAACTACGTATACCTTACGTATCATGTGTAGCGGGAAAGACATCAACCGGAACGATCCTCACTAGAATCGTCTCTATCCGTATCCACACCGAGTATCTTCGGGATGACTTCACCAAGTCACGAGTCTCGTCTTCGTACGGGTTACTAGCCTCCTGTTGAAGACGATGTGATCAAGAGAAGATCACAATCCGAATCCAAATTCGGATCCAAAACCGAGTCCTCAAAACTCGCTTCTCCGAAGAGGTATTCGTCAACCGTTTGACGAATCCTTCATCCTCCACCTATGAGGATTGCCGGAGATCGAATCCCCGGCAAGGCTACCTCTGTCGAAGCTCCAAACGTCGTCCAAACGACGCTCCAACGAGAGGAAAACAAGCTGTCCAGAAAATTGGACAGCTTTGGTGGAGGAGTAGGGCCGGCCAAAAAGGAAAGGTGGAAGCTCACCTTATTACCGAACCCAAGGGAGATCACTGGAGCTCCACCAGCAGCAGCTCGACACCGGCAAGTGGAGAAGACGGCAACAGCTGGTCACCGGTTGGAGGAGGTGGGCGGCGGCACTAGGGTTGGCACCGACTTCTTCAAAGGGGAGGAGGTGGGCGGCAACTCTAGGTTAAGGGAATTAGATTAGGGCTTAACAAACCCTTAAGCCCTCTTTTATAGAGAACTAATTCTCTTAATGGTTATTGGATCATAACCATAAGGCCCGTTAACCCACTCCATTAATATAAGTTAAAATAAACCAAACCATGATGGTTTATTTTAAGTTAAAACGAACCGAACCAACTTTGGTTCATTCGTTTAAAATAAACCAAACCCCTTTGGTTTATTCTCCTCCATTGGATTAGAACCAAACCATTTTGGTTCATCCATTATGTCTTCACAAGACATGGCCCATCCACGCTTCCATTGCGACTGAAACGATTTCATGCTCGCTCCACGTTTGGTCCAACCAAACCTAGTTTCTCTCAGTCTGAGAATCTCATTCTCAAGCTCGTTTTAAATCCTTTGGATTACGCTCGTTGTGCGTGTGACCAAATAGGTTCTCGATTTTTGTTGGCCGTCTATAATTAACCATTAATTATAAAACGATCATGAGTGGAACCTAGTAGTACATCATGATCCCCAATTAACCGAAAAGATCAACGGTTGATCCAGAACTATTTCTGAAACTCTTCAGCAGCTCAAATGAATCGTGCCTCATTCCCTTCACTCATCTTATACCCACTTGGTTCAGGACATGGTCTATAGTGTCAGTCCCCACTAGGCTGACTACGTCACACCTAGCCCAAGTATCATTTCCTCGTCCTACGGATTCTAGTTACTGCACATGTATACTCTAAACATGTAATGCTTTGGCAGACTTTAGTAACAATGAGAGGCCATGGGTATACATCTCCTCGCAAGGAGTGGTGAATCCTTTATAGGCTATTCAAACACCTTCGATCACTTCGACTTATACCCAATCATCCCGGGTCCACATCTCCTCAGAGATGCTTGCTTAAGATGTCAAAGCATAAGTCTTCATGATCAAGATGACTTGAATACCGCAAGTCAAAGGAACATCGCACTTAAGCTACAGTAAGAACTTCATTGACATATCTATATATGCAGAGAACCATATGAAGTCTTACGGCTGGTCACTCCAATGAACTAGTTACCCTAACTAGCATCCACGATTAACTCCGGACATCACAATGTCTCCAGCCAGTGAGAATCAGCTGCTTGGATACACCAAGGAGTATACCTCATGCTAGTCTCGACAGAATCAATGGTGTCCAAATCCATCAATTCATCGACTAGGGATAATTCCGATACATCACAATTACACATATAGAGATACTCACTAGTTGTGATCCAATCATAAATTCTCTCATGCTGTGAATCGTATCGTGGACATTCAGTAAATGAGTTTAAGATCTAATCAAATACATGAAAACATGTATACTCAAATAGTGAATCTTCATTTATCATATAAATGGTTTAGACATAAGGAGATTGTCTTAGGACATCTCTCATATATTACTAACACCATTGTGCTGTGATGTGATTTCGGACGCTGATGGATGTGATTTCATTGATGAAGTTGCTGTTATTTCAGATGTTGAGGATGTTGACACAGGAGTGGTGGATAGCTGGACACCCCCAGACTGGACACTCCCACCTGAGATAGAGTCTCCAAGAAGTTGTTGATGAAAGCCCTAACAACAAATGCAGTAATCCAGCCGCAAGGTTGGATACTTTTGCTGAAATGCCTCTGACCACCAGAGAGTACATATGATGAGGCGATGATCATTTCGGAGGGAGCAGCATGGAACTACCCTGATCACATCAAAAGAGCACTCACCTCCATCCGATCCATCCCACTCCCAGCCTGGATTTCTTACTGAACCGCCTCCAACTGTCAGGACCTCAGGGGAGTTTGTTCTATCCCATCTACTTTTCTTTTCATTGTATATACACATCTTTCACTTCATTTTACTTTATTTGTTTTTGTTTTAGTTGTTATGTTTCATTTGTTGAGTTTTTGTTTTGTCGATGCTTTCAAATAAATTTCCTATGCATTCCTTCATATCATCTTGAAGTCGTAAAAGCTAGTTAAATTTGATTGTCAAGTTTTGGGGAGTTATTGTCATGAATGGATTATTTGATTGCATATGGTTACTCTGTGGTGATGGATTCTATGTTGATAGATTAAGATGATTTTTTTTCATTCCTAGTGAGGATTGTGCCTGTTCTTATTGCTTGTGTGTGGTGCACTTGTGGTTATTGTAACTCTAGAACTTGCTTTGATTCTTTTGAGACCACACAACCATAGGTTTGCATGATTACTATGAAGTCATTCTCACATGTTTCTCCTTCACTACTTTTGTTGTCACATGCTACTTAAATAATTTCCTTATCATATGTCATGTCATGTTCATTATTCATTCTCTTGTCTTTCTATTCCTGCATTTTCATCATGTCATTTTTTTTCTCCATTTCTATTTTTGGATGTGGAATATTGGATGTTTCATGATGAGTTTTTGCTCGGGACAGACAAAAGTTTAAGTGTGGGGGAGAGAGTAGCTCAGGAGAATTTAATGGGAGCATAGGCATGTCGTGCTTGATCACCATGGACAAGCCGTGTTTTTATTTTTTATAGCTGAGCTTGATGTTTTAGAGCATAGGAAAGTGTACTGCATGTCAAGAAAAAAATTGAAAAAAAAAAGTAAAAATAAAAGAAAATAAAAGAAAAATTGGAAAAAAAAAAGAACATTTGGCCAAAACAATAAAAGCAATAAAAAAAATCTTTAACATGTTGTACAATTTTTTATCTGTGTGATAGTATTTTTTGTGATAGACATCCCTTATTACAACTATTGAGAGAATTATTATATATCATATCTGGACTTGTATTGTGAATGTGATAGAAGTTGTTTACATGTTTAGTGGATGGTAAAATGCTAGCTTGGATGAAAACTTTTGGGGCATTGCTTTCTTGTACTCATCTATGTAGCATTCCAGTATTTCCATATCCTATTGTATTTCTTTAGCTATTTCGTTTCTTACCTTTCTCTCTTTCCACACATACTATCATTTTTTTTTTGTATTCATATTTCCCTTACATTCCTAATAAGCCTTCAATGATTGTGCATTCTTATGTGTATATAGTGGTGAAGGTAGAAGAAAAGCAAGTATATGGTAGTACATAAACCATGAGTAGCTTGAGTGAACTCCACTATTATATGTTTATGAGAGCGAGAGAAACCATCACTTACCTTGTGAGGCTTAATCATTCTTAGTTTATTCAAGATGGATTGAAGTCACCATGTTTGTTAACCTATGTAAGATTTAAGTCCATGATTGCTTGAGTCTTTGAGATTTGACAATCTTAGGTAACTTTCTTTCACGATCTTCTATGTATGCTTGGGAATTGCTAGGGAAATACACTTTCAGTTTACTTTTAGTTTTCTTTCCTTGCTTGAGACGTGCAAGAATAAGTGTGGGGAAATTGATCACTACCATTTTATTGCATTATTTTGGTCCTTAATATCATTGTTTTAATCCTCTCGTGTGTTTAATTGTTGATTATTTGCATGTTTTATGAGTTGGATCATCTTTTGGACCTTATTGTAAATTCTCCTAAATTTTGGACTTGTATGCGAATTTTATCCTTGTTTGTAGGAGATCGAGATGAGCCACTAGACTAGACTCAAGTTTGATTAAATATGGCTTCATCTGGGTCATAATGGACATTTCAAGATAATTTAATTTGAGCCTTTCATCAAGATCAGAGGCAATTCAATCAAGGGACCATATCTGAGCAATATGGACCGTCCGATGAAAGTAGCTGATTCTGAGCCATCTATCCAGATCTGGAGAGATCTAGTCCGTACATTTAGATCTGGACATCTGAGCCCTTCATCCAGATTTGACCGATCGTGATTATCCCTTCAGATGGATCAGATCCGTTCTTTCAAAATCGGAGGAATCTGAGCAGTTAGATGCGCAGCCTTCTTAATGGATTAATATTCATCAAACCCTAGCTTAATTGGACGGATGAGATCAGTGGTCAATTTGATCGGGATGCTACAGAAAATCGACTTTAAATCAACATTTTCACCCTTCTCCCCCAATCGCAGAATAGCAGAACGCGACGCCGAGCGTCTTCCTCGTGCGCGAGCGACGACGACGCTGCTTCCTCGTGCGCCAGCTAGCAGCCATCGATCCTCCACGCGGTGACGGCAGGTCCGGGCGTCTCTTTCGGCGGCCTCTTTCCATCCAAGCCGGTGGCGATCCCCTTCCTCAGGCGGTGACAAGATGCTGGGATTCCGGCCAGCTCGTTGGTAGCGAGCAGTGAAGGTGATTCTAGCGTTTTTCACCCGCGAAACTTCCAACGCCAACTGTCGGAGCTGAGAGTCGCAGCCGAACGAGATTTCGACGGTTGTGGTGCTTGCTACTGTCGGGATTCCGCATAACCTGTTTCTAGCTCACGACAGTGATATAACTTCTCCAATTTCCAGCGGCAACACTTCATTTCATCGCCTTCGAAGAGTTTCAGCTTCTACTCTGGTTCCATCCTCTCCACGCAGCACCGGCAGTTCCGTTGTAGAAAAATGGGAAAATGATCCTAAGTTTACTAAGCATCATTACACTCCCCGACAATGACGCCAAAATTTGATATACGGATATTTGTGTCGTGGTACCATTACAAATTAATTACCGAACCCCCTAACTACACTAATATAGCATAGTGGATGACCCGGATCGTTTCCCCACGAGTGTAATAGATAGAATAGTAAACTTAGGATTTCTAAATAGTGCTAATCCTACTGAATGAGGGTTTGGAATTTAAAAGACTAATCCTACTGAATGAAAGACAATGCAAGTAATTAAAGCATTAATCTAACTAACTATGATGACAATGAAATTAAAGAATATCTAAACTAAGCATGTAAAGAAAATCATTCAAAACAAGAACATTAAAAACATAAAGAAAGTGCAGGAATTTGAAATGTAGAGTAAACTACAGCTAATCTCCTAATTAACTACAGAATAACAACTGAATTATGCACTGAAATTAAACATTAAAGTTAACAAGATAAACATCCAAATTAATGGACAAAATCCAAATATAACCACCGATCACTCCACGACGATGACGACAATCCAAACAAGCTCCTCCGGTGGATGGGATGGTTGGATCCTTGCCGAAAATCCTCCGGCAAGTGCTAAATTGATGGATGAAGCGAGCCCTTTTCTCCGGTGGATGGTGCGGAACTGTCAAAGGCTGGTGCAGTTGCCGGGATCCGAACCCGGGTCTCTTGGTTGTAGCCGAGTATACTCATCACTATACTACAACAACACTGGAACCTGACAATCTATGGATGACTCTGTGAAGGTGGAGCAGCCCCTAGTTCCGCCGCCGGGGACCGAACCCGAGTCTCTCGGTTGTAGCCGAGTATACTCACCACTATACTACAATGGAACTGTCGGTGCTACGTGGAGAGGATGGAACCGGAGTAGAAGCTGAAACTCTTCACAGGCGATGAAATGAAGTGCTGCCGCCGGAAATTGGAGAAGGAATATCACTGTCGTGTGCTGGAAATAGGTTCTGCGGAATCCCGACAGTAGCAAGAACCACAGCCGTCGGAATCCCATCCGAATGTAGCTCTCAGCTTCGGCAGTTGGCGTTGGAAGTTTTGCCAGTGAAAAGCGTCAGAATCGCCTTCACTGCTCACTGCCGACGAGCTGGCCGGAATCCCAGCATCTCGTCGCCGGCTGAGGAAGGGGATCGCCGCGGGCTTGGATGGAAGGAGGTCGTCAAAAGAGACGCTCGGACCTGCTGCCGCCGCATGGAGGATCGATGGCTGCCGGCTCGCGAAGCGATGTCATCGGCGCTGCCGCGAGGAAGAAGGGGAAGAAGGGTGAAAATGTTGATTTTTAAGGCAATTTTCTGTAGCCGTCTGATCAAATTGACCACCGATCTCAGCCTTCCAATTAAGCTAGGGTTTGATGAATATTAATCCATTAAGAAGGCTATGCATCTAACGGCTCAGATTCCTCCGATTTTGAATGAACAGATCTTATCCATCTGAAGGGATAATCACGATCGGTCAAATCTGGATGAAGGGCTCAGATGTCTAGATCTAAATGCACGGACTGGATCTCTCCAGATTTAGATAGATGGCTCAGAATCATCTACTTTCATCGGACGGTCCATATTGCTCAGATATGGTCCCTTGATTGAATTGCCTCTGATCTTGATGAAGGGCTCAGATTAAGTCATCTTGAAATGTCCATTATGACCCCATATGAAGCCATATTTGATCAAACTTGAGTCTAGTCTAGTGGCTCATCTCGATCTCCTACAAACAAGGATAAAATTCACATATAAGTCCAAAATTTAGGAGAATTTACAATAAGGTCCAAAAGATGATCCAACTCATAAAACATGCAAATAATCAACAATTAAACACATGAGAGGATTAAAACAGTGATATTAAGGACCAAAATAATGCAATAAAATGGTAGTGATCACACCATCTCCCAAACATCCAAACCTCTCTAAGCCATTTTCCCCTAGGATCGACCCTCCATGACATTTTTTTGCTTTTGGCGATTCTTCTACAGGTGCTAGCACTTTTGATGACCCATATGTTCGGATTCATACATCCTTGGATTCCATTCAAACTGAGCCCAACGAGCAGAGGCAGATGATTGATGTTATATGTATCATTGGCACATCAGTCAAGGTCATTTCTTTCCACCGCCTGAGTAGTTTTTCTTACCATTACTCTTCAATACATTGAGGACAATGCATGATTTAAGTGTTTTGGGGGGAGGGGTAACTTACTTTTCATGTTTATTTTTCCTATTTAGCATAATTTCCTGTGCATATTTCCTCACATATTTTACCACATAACCCCTAAACACTATGTGATATAAAATTCTTGATAGCTTGTTGTCTCTCCATCAAAAGAAGTATATGTTGGGGAACATTTGGATGCGCTAAAGGGGTGAATAATGTTTTTAGATTCGATCATTCGTTGTGCTTGTCTATAAAATGATTATGCGTAGTGGAAATAAAAGCATACAAAACATAAACAAAACACAACTTACAACATCGATATTTAATGTAGTTCAGAGATAAAACTCCTACTCCACGACGATCCTTAAGGCGGATCACCCCTCTTCCAAGCTTCCACTAGCTTCCTCCTTTAGGTAAGCACCAAGGTGGAGTAAACCTCTTTACAACCTAAGCTTTAAAATAAAATACAACAAGTACACAATGTAATAAGCAAAATACAAGTAAAGAACACTTTGCACAACAAAACTTTGCTTGAGCGCTCTTTGGTTGCTTTGAATGGCTTTTGAAGACCTAGAATGCAACAGCAATTCCTCTTCAAAAAATCCCTAATAATAGCTGCCAAAAATCCTCCCTGAAGCCTCCTTTTATAACTCTGCACGGACTATTTTTTTGCCTCCCAGTCAACTGACCTTACCCACAAATTGACTGCTCACCTATCCGTTGTCTCACAACGGACTAATCCATATAGGATTAGAGTCGATCAGTTGACTGTCCTTACTCAGCAGTCGACTGCCAAATCTTCTGTGCCCATGTCCACGAAACCAGTCGATTGCTAGTGGCTAGTCAACTGCCATAAGCCAACAGTCGACTACCAAATCTTCTATGCCCATGTCCACCAAAACTAGATGATTGCTAGTGGTCAGTCGACTACTTGACCCTAGCAATCGACTGCTAGAACCACAGTCTGCAGTCGAGCCTCAGTCGACTACTCGACCAATCGACTGGAACATAATCCCAGTCGACTGTCCGAGTCAACTAGGCCTCCTGAGTGTCATGCACTCGATCAGTCAACTGGTCAATGCCACCAGTCAACTGGTAAATCTCAAACATGAGATTTAACCCAAGTACGATCCTCTCATACTTGATACTCACCTTAGGACTAGACAAACACTTTCTAGCCACCTTCATCAACCTCATGCCTTTCGGATCCCTTCGAGTCCTCCACGACTCGTTCATCCTTGTGCTAGGCTTCAAGTGCTTCTATCGGCTATGTCATGCCATTAGGTACCTTTGCCAAGATGTCACACCTCCGGAACTTCTCCATTGCCAAGCCTCAATGTTTGGACTTTCACCACCAAGACTACACACTTGGACTTACGTGGCCAAGACTACACCCTTGTACTTTTCCTTTGCCAAATATTCATATTTGGACTTTCACCACCAAGATTACACACTTAGACTTACACGGCCAAGACTACACCCTTGGACTTTTCTTTTGTCAAGTATTCATACTTGGAATTTCCCTTTCTAAGACTTCACCCTTAGACTTTTCCTTGTCAAGTATCCATACTTGGACTTTCCATTGCCAAGTCTCCAAACTTGGACTTCCACTCGAGTCTCACTCGAGCTAGGTCAACCTTGACCTAAGGCCGATTACTCCAACAATCACCTCCTAACATCTTTCTCATATGACCTTGGATATCCCAAATATCCACTTATCATATGGTCAATATATGGTCAAACCATATTGATAAACATATTGACAATCGCATTGTCAAACTCATTATCAAATATCAAAATCCTACTCGAGTCCCATTAGAGTCTGGTCAATTATGACATAGGTCGATTGCACCAACTGTATAACTAAATTTAGTTAGATCGGTAAAGATCATTTTGGCCTATTTAGTAACACTATAGAGGTAGTGTCTCCATATTTTGAAGGCAAAAATGATGGTTGCTAATTCCAAATCATGTGCAAGAAAGTTCTTCTCATTATATTTCAATTGTCGATAAGCATAAGATTCCACTTGATCATGCTACATTAAAATTGCCCCTAATCATTGAATAGATACATCCGTGTAAAGAACAAATCCATCCTCTCCATAAAGAATAATTAACACTAGAACATTCACCGATCTTTGCTTGAGTTGCTGAAAGCTTGCTTCACAAGCCTTAGACCAAGTAAACTTGACTCCTTTCTAAGTCAATTGAGTTAAAGGTGTAGCAATACTAGAAAACCCTTCAACAAATCTACGATAATACCCAAATAATCGAAGAAAACTATGAATCTCCTGCATTGACTTTAGTTGTTCCCATCTGACCACCACTTCAATCTTCTGAGGGTCTACTAAAATCCATTGACTAGAGACTACATGCCTTATAAATCTCATAGAAGTAAGCCAGAAATGACATTTACTGAACTTTGCATATAAACATTCCTTCTGTAATAATTCTAAAACCATTCGAAGGTGGTGTTCATTCTTCTCTTCTGATCGAGAATATACCAAAATATCATCAATAAAAATAATTAAAAAATGATCCAGATATTTCAAGAGTACCTGATTCATTAGATCTATAAAAGCTATAGGAGCATTGATGAGTCCAAATGACATTATCAAAAATTTATAATGTCCATATCAAATATGGAAAGTAGTCTTTTTAATGTGTATATCTCTCACTCATAGTTGGTGATAGCCTGATGTTAGATCAATCTTCGAGTATGCATAGGTACTTCTAAGTTGATCAAATAAATCATCTATCTCGGGAAGAGGATACTTATTCTTGATAGTTATAGAATTTAATTGTCTATAATCCATGTAAAGCCTTAAGGATCCATCTTTCATCTTCATGAAAAGAACTGGAGCACCCCAAGGGGAAACACTAGGGCAGATGAGACCCTTATCTAATAATTCTTGGAGTTTCACTTTTAGTTCTTTCAGTTCCTTTGGTGCCATATGATATGGTGCTTTCAATATTGGAGTTGTGTTAGGACACAATTTGATGGTAAACTCTAATTGTCGTTGAGGTGGTAAACTAGGTAATTTTTTAGGAAATACATCTAGATACTCTCAGATTATATGGGCATCAGAATGTCATGCTAAACTATCCACATAGGAACTTATTAAAGATAGGAGATATCCATCGCATCTCCAAGCTAACAATTGCTAAATCTTGGAGAGTTGAAATAATAAATATTTCTTGATCACTTATCCCAATAAATTTCCATGATGGCTAGTGCAAGGATTTGAAAGTTACTGCCTTAGTTCGACAATCGACAGTGACATGATATGCTGACAGTTAATTCATACCCAGAATAATATCAAATTCAGTCATTTGTAGCACCTACAAAACTACTACAAGAATATGACTATCAAAATTTAGAGGACAACTCTTCACCTCATGATTTCTCATCATCACTCCACCAGATGGTGTCACAACTGATAATCCATAAGATCGAGGAGTTGGAAACCTCTCAATTTTAGCTATGAACTCAGGAGAAATAAAGGAATGCGAGCTACCACTATCTATTAATATTTCAACAAGAATACTACAAAATGAAATGGTATCTTGAATAATTGATCCTCCAGCTCACTGTGCCTCCTCACGAGTTAGAGCATATACATGTCCCATCTTAGAACTTGAGTGTTGAACCCTCTGGGTAGAAGAGGGTTGACTTTGGTCCTGTGATTATGTTGAGGATTGATAAGTTGGAGGTAGTAGATACTACTAGGATGCAGATAACAGATACTATTGTGGAGGAAGTAGCAGATATTGCTGGGTAGAGATGATAAATATTGTTGAGGTGAAGGCAATATATATTGTTATGGTGGAATTGTCAAATACTATTGAAGCGAAAGTTGAGGAGGGTATTCACTCTTCATCTGGGATTGCAAATGGTAGAGTTGTGGCTTCTAGGTGGACTGCATGAATGGGAGATTTCACTGTTGAACCGATTGAGATTTTTGTAGACCTCTCTACTGCCATGACTATAGAGCTCATGGTATAGGTCGACCCTGCTGAGTCTGAAATCTTATTTCCTGATGTTGTGCTCTCATGGTGCAATCTCTACTCATTGGCCTCGACAGTTTATAGTAGTAACAAATACTTTGATCAAGTGACACTTTGATACTTGGTGATTTCATGCACTACATCTATAACACCTCAAGATGGTTGTCATAGCTATAGTATTAGACTTCTATCTCTGCTAAGGTACAGGTGGATGAGTATATCCCTGTGATATCCTGGCCACCTTCTATAGTTGTAAAGAATCTCTAATCATACCCTGCTACTGGATCGATGACTCTAACTCTATTGTCTAGAGTGTTAGGTCAGGCAGCTAGCCTCTCTTTTATGTGAGACTTGTTGCTGACTGCTGAGTCATCTCAATAAATATAGCTCAGTCAAGTGCATCTTGATAGGTAGTAACAGGAAATCCAAACATCCTAATCTGAATATATGGTGCAAGTCCCAGAGTAAATTGAATCATATGATCATAATCCCAAGCTACCAAATGCAAACAAAACTCAGTGAGTCGATTGAATTTTGTATTATACTCCATCACGCTTCAGTCATCTTGCTTGAGACTCAAACTCCTGGCATCTAACAATACAAAATGTGGCAAGAAAATACTATCTTTCGAATGCTTCTCTGAATAACTGTAAAGAGATAATCTGATCCCTAAAGACAATCTTTTGCAATTTCCACCAAATGGTTGCATGTCCCCGAAAATGATAGGCGACTAACTCCACCTTATCTATATCTGAATAGGACATGTACTCAAAAGTACATTCAGTATCTTCCCACTAATTACACCTCCCAAGGGTTGGTGTCTCTATGAAATAATGTGAAACGATCCTTGGTTGAACTAATAAGCAAAGAAATATGAGTTTTATCCATGATACTGGATGTTGTGGGAATGGTTGGGTTGCCTATTGGTGCTTCCGAAGGATGAGGTTGTACGTCAGGATAATTTCCAATTCCAATAATAAAACTAGTCTAAGCTTCTGGTATCGTCTCAAATAAGGGATTGGGTGCCTCATCTAAACTATGATAAACTCTTTGAGTGCCAGAGGCACGTCGACATGCACGACCATGACTTTGGCCACTGCTACCATCACAATCTTGGTTGTGACTATGGGCATGATTACTACCTCCACCCCGACCATGGCTAATTCCACCACGTGACATTGCTTACAAAATCAAATAGAATTTCACAACCACTTATAATCAAAAGATTTTAAACAACAAATAAATGACCTCTAAATCCTATAGCTCATAGATACAACTTGACTTGCGTTTAAATTCCTTTTGTTCAAAAACAAATCACCAGATTAAAAATGAAGCAAAACTTCGAAACGTGAAACCCACAAAATAATTAAAAATTCAGGCTCTGATACCACTAAAATTATCACGCCTCGAGGATGTCATTCTTCCTAAATGGAAGGTACCCTACTCAGTGATAATATATAATAAAAGAGACCAAAGAACCATATAATCCAAGTAATTTAAATGTTTCAACAAAATGTCTACAAAGATTTCAAACCAACATATAAATAGAAGAACAACGAGACAAAACAAAACAGGTCGAAGAAGAATCCAAATCGGGAATCAGCAAATCGAGATCTCTGAACGACTCTATATACAACAAAATACAATCAATTGTAATATCAAAAGTGTATTTGAGCCTGCAAAACTAGAGGTCAAGGAAAGCAGATAATAAATATAAATTACTAAGTATATAATAAAAAAAGATGTGTATGAATTTAATCTTATTTAGGATGACTCATTCAAGTTCTTATACATAAGTATATTTATATTCATATGGAATTTTTAAGTTGAAATTTAAGATTTTAACTTAGTATCATCGGTGATCATGAATTAAGGATTAATTTCTAATTCATGCTTATCATATATAAATAGATTTCTTCAAAAATCTAAATCTAGTAAATCAACTAACCAGTGAATCTAACATATGGGCTACAAGCCTCTTCACCGGTGAAATACAACAACAAATAACAATATGGCATCGAAGCACAAATAAATGTTGACTACAGATGACAACACACTACCACAATATCATGTGAGTGATCAGGTACTCTAGTATAAAGCTAGGCTTAGAGTTTTCACTTTTACTATTTCTCATTTATATCTTTAATATTCAATTTTAACTATTTTATTGAAAATCTAAATTAAGTCATTTAAGTAGCATCATGAGGTTTACATGTAAATGTTATATCATCAAATTAAAAGGTATAAGTATCAACAATATAAAATATCAAAGGAATGTCAAACAATATAAAAAAGAATAATTCAAAGTATTTTTTTTAATTTTTTTGAAACAACTCATCCCACTTTAATTTCCATATGAACCCCATATGTAGATGCAAAATAATATCAATTATTTATCTTTTAATGTTTTAATTATTTAATAACTCATTTCAATATTTTTAAGTTATTACTTTAATTCTCAATTCTAAAAATAATTATACAAATATAATTAAATTATTTATCTCATTTATTCATGCACAAAAAAAATATAATATGAGTCCAAGGATAAAAATTTATCCACCTCTATTTACAATAAAATTATCGAATCTTGGTCGATCATCGAGATCTACTCAAATTAGTATCTACAAATATAATATGAAAATGATTTAAAGAATCAAAATAATACACACTAAGAAACATAACATAAATTTTGAATATTGTTTAAGATTTGAAATCGATGGATCATTTTTTATCTTTCTTGTCGGATCCCCTAATTCCTAACTTAGACCTTTATTTAACAAGATCAAAATTGCTTAACATAGATATGGTGCAAGTATTGAAGAACAGTTTTTTATGGTAAAAGACTGTTGTTGGCTTCGACTAGCTAGCTCCTGCAAGTGTCGACAATATTGCTATGGTGATGCGAGAAGAGAAAAAGAATGAGAAATGCACAAAAAGAAAAAGAAAAGAGGGAAGATAACCTTTTTCCCTATGTGTTAGTAGCCTTGCTTTGTTAGAATGAACTCCGACAATGAAAAAGGGAAAGTTGTTGTTGTTGGGAAGGTAAAATCCTAAAAGAGAGGGGTTGTTGGTGACCGGAAGGAGGAGAAGAAAAATCCGAGCAGTTGTTGGGGAAAATACCAAAAGGAGAACAAGAGGAGAGAAGAAGAAGACCTTGCCCTTTTATTGGCGAAATTTGTTCCGATGAGCTCCGATAGCAAGAAAGCACAACCTGAATTGCTATTGGGGAGGAGTCTATTGCTCCTCCACTACAAGAAATCAGTAAAATAACGATGAATTATTAGCGACGAAATCAAAATTCATAGCTAAATAATAACAATATCAGCGAAATTATAGATCATTGCTAATATTTGACACTTAACGACGAATCATCCTATTTTCGTCGCTAAGATCATAATAACTCGATGACAAATGAAATATATTTTTAATAGGTATGTAATTATTAGTGATGAACTACACTATTTTCGTCACTAACTCTTTAGTCAATTGGATAGTCGACTCAAAACATTCAGTGGTCGGCCAAATTATGGGCAGCCGACTCTTGAACACCGCCAGTTGACTGATCATTTGTAAAATATCGGGAAAAAAATAAAATAAAATAAAAGTTGGGTAATTAAGAGAATACCATATGGAATTTTTCAGGAATTTTTAGGAATTTTTCTGAACTCGAATGGAGATTTTTAAGACCCTCTTTTAACAAGAAGGGGGTTAAAGGGCTTAACGGGTCAGAAAATTTGATCCGTTTATCTGCCAAACCCGATCCGTTACCATTAAGTCGAGCGTTTCTCGCATCCGATTTCTTTTAATCCTAGCCGTGATCTTTATTTCTCGTGACGACAACTTTTCTCCTCGAAATCTGAGCGCTCCTCTTCTCCGCGCAACCTCTCCAACTCCTGCCGCCGGACTTCGCCGACTTCTCCGCGCGACCTCTCCGACTCCTGCCGCTCGGACTTCGTCGGCTCCTTTGCGGGAGTGGACGGCGGCAAGCGACATCCCCTCGACGGCGCTCGCGGATAGACTAGAGCAATAAAGGGGTGGGGGGATCACGATTTGGGGGCTTGGGTCAGTGGCGACAGCACGGTGCTTGGATAAGGAAAGAGGCAACTTACTGCCAGAGCTGAGGGATTCCAGCGGGAGCTTGAATCGGCGATGTTCCGACGGTGAGCTACTGATTTGGGGGAGTTCTGTCGATTGCCGCCGGAGCAAGCGCGATGACGGCGACACTGCAGTTGGTCGTTCCGGCCGGAGGTGGAGTTGTGGTCGGCGAACAGGGCAGCAAGGAGTTCGCCGGTGAACAGGGGATCGCCGTCGAAAATGGGTAAGTCGAGGCTATCCTTCATCGCTGATCGGAGTTTTGTGATGGTCCCTGATGCTGTGGTGGTTGTTGTTAACTGGATTTGATTTGGAGTTAATTGTTCTTTAGGGATTTGATTGATGGTAGAGGTTGTTGAATCTGCCGTGGAGCTCAGATTTGAGCAGGACTGAGCATTCCGATGGCAGCTGGGATTTTGGATTTGGTTTCCTTGTGTGTTGTGGTGTTCCGGTGAGCAGATGAAGGCTACCATTGTAGTTCAAGGCCAAGGATTTTGCTGCCAACTTCAAATGGTGGGGTTTCTGGATTGTGCCGGAAAGGAGAGAAATCAAGGCTGATTGGCGGATTTTATACAGTAGGTTGGATTACGAATCGGTGGTAAATTGAAGCAATGGGAGGTAAGCTGTGATTGTGTATGTTATGAAATAGATTGTGTTATAATTGTGCAATCGATTGTGCAGGGATATTACTCTTGGATTTAACAAGGGAACTAATCGATAATGAATTGTTCCTATAGATTCTAGTGGAAAAGTGAATCGGTACGAGGAAAGGGATAAGACTTGAGTAGGGTTGTCCCTATTCGATAGTACACTTGGTTCCAAAAATTCACGGAGAGAGGATTGAAGCAAGAATGGGTAAGTCTAGATCTGAATGTTATAAATTTGGTATTTGACTTACAGTTGGTTGAATTATAGTTTATTTGCCTATGTGATGAATAGAGTTGTTCTATTGGTAAGATTTGGGATTAGGATTGGGTTAGATTCCTTTTCCTACCGATCGTTTATGTTAGTGCTTGAATTTAATTGTGAATGATGATATTTGCAGGACGTGGATACGAGGCAGATCCACGGATGTGAAGATATTATTTCACTGAGCTATTTAGCAGGTGGGTAATTTCCTACCTGGTCCGGGTAGATGTATTGCATTCAGATTTAGTCATAGATATGAGCATGTTAGGTGTTCATATTACCTTGACCCTGCTCTTATTATCGTATGCTTGAACTTATCGTTGGATATATTTATGCTCAATTATTGATATCACATATACCCTATCATGATTTAGGAGTTATAGATGTGATGTAAATTGGCCTAGATATTTAGTAGGGTGTAAATGTTAGTACGAGGGATGATCCAATTTATAAATTGGAAAAAGGTCATCTATGGGTAGGTAATGCCCTAAATGTAGGATTTATTTCCAATACCCGTATGTTGCATACTGTTACCAACCATGAGTTGTGTAATGGTTAAGTGAAGGGCGATTAGAGTGTCGCTGCGGACCGGTGGTCCCAGCTTGATATGATTAGTCGAGTACGACTCTCTATCGGATAGAGAGTGCGTCGATCAGTTGAGTACGACTCTCTATTGGAGAGAGAGTTATGATCAGTCGAGTACGACTCTCTACAGGATAGAGAGTGCGTCGATCAGTTGAGTACGACTCTCTATTGGATAGAGAGTTATGATCAGTTGAGTACGGCTCTCTACAGGATAGAGAGTCCGTCGATCTGTTGAGTACAACTCTCTACAGGATAGAGAGTATTGATTAGATAGAGCGATGCATGGTAGATGGTTATGCGTGTGACAAAGATACACATGTCATTTGCATGCATTCTGACGACATAGTCTCCCTTGGGGTTGAGAGAGTCGTCAGTCATCTTGCCTCCCAGAGCACTCCCCGAGGAGTAACTGGTGTGAGGGCAGAGCATCTGTTGTGTCGCACTCTACCACTATAGACGGTGGTAGTTGGAGTTGCGTGCAGTTGTCCTGGGTGCGTGGTACTCGACCACTCATTGGTAGTGTTAGTCGGAGTGGCCAGCAGCAGGGACCCCCGTTGTGTAGTGAGCTCTTTACGCTCATATGCTACTTGATCATACTGCCCACTCGGCCACTCTATAGCAGTGGTTGGTGTGAGTTGGGACAATTGTCATGTCATGCCACCTAGGCCACACTAGGGTCATGGTAGCGAGTAGGGGTGAGCAGGCATGACCATGCATGCTGCATTGTCGTATCTGATGGCACTTTGCATATTACCATATATATATACATATATGTATATATATATATATATGGATGGTTGAGATTAATATATATATAGATACAGTCTATATATATATGTTTATTGTGATGTTGCACTTGATTGTATTATGCTTGCTGCATTTGGTTGTACATCATATTCATACATGCTTCTTGTATTTGTTATACGATTGTGTCGGATTACTGGTATGGGTTGGACAGACCATTAGATACCTTGACCTGTAGCTAGAGTATATTGTGAGTTGATCTACTCTTCCTGTTATATATATATATGTTGGATATATGTTCAGGTTGGATCAGAGTAGCGTGGCAGACTTCAGGTATGTCTGCATTTTTATGTTGTTTATTTGGTTAGACGGTATATGCTTATATTTATATACTATACTGATATACCTGTTGTATCTCTAGAGTATGTTGTTGAAAATACATGTGATATGGCATATATACATGTTTTTCTATTACCTGCTGAGTTTTACTCACCACCCCCCACGGACCTTGGGTTTCACGCCTGCAATGTGGTAGAAGACTTTGTGGATGACTTGAGCACCACTGGCTGACATCTCATCTCACCTCCGAGGCTCCCGTATCGGTTTTGCGCTTTGCGTCCGCCGTGTATTGTATTTGGAGTTTTCGTAGTGTACTGTGTTGTGGACTTGTAGATTCGGATTTTGTCGATGTACTGTATGTGGTTGTGGTGTGTTAGTCATACCGGTATGCATGATGTGGATGTATTGTATATGTGGGGTTATGGGTATGTCGTTGTATTAGTTTCCGCTGTGTTTCGTTATGTTGTTGTATTTTTATTTGTTATGTTATTGTTATTATGGGCCTACGGGTCTTGTATTAACCCGAAATATTGCCACGTACAGGGGAGGTGTCGTCCGTTTGATTTTCGGCTCGGAATGCTCTCGGGGCGTGGCAACTTTAGTGGTATTAGAGCCCAAGGTTCTGCGATGCCATACAATGTTGTTTTTGTGTTGAGTCTTGGATTCTCCGGAGTCAATTTATTCGGTTTTGGTTTTTGAGATGAGATGGACAGCGGCCTGAGCTCCAAGCAGCACGAGGTAAGAATTCCTGAAAAACTTATGGTTTAGTAGATATTTATCTAAACTTGATCAGTAGGTGTATACAATAGAGTTATGACACCTGTGCAGACTTGTAGTAGGGGTCGTCCACCGAGGTGACCAATCGGAGTGACCTTTAGGGTTTATACTCCCGGTTATGTTGGCTATGCATTTAGATGCTTATACCAGGGAATAACCTGTATTGTGTTGGTTATTATTCGTAACCGTGGTATGAGTTGACCACGGGAACGACCTGTTAAGTTTGTGAGTCTTGAACCTGTGTCGAGAAGGTGATTTACCTTTGAGAGTCGACTGATACCGAGTCGGAAAATAGGGGCCAAGTCGTCACATTTATTATGAAAATCAGAGACTACAGTCTTAGAGATTTCCACTAATTGTGCTAGTCAGATCATTACCTGTGGGTAATGAACAGACTTGTAGACTATTTGTGATGCAAATAGCGGAAGGCTAGGTTACGGTGTTTCATAGGGATTTTATCCCTGAGTTGTTCATACTGAGATGTATAACTTTGAGAGTACTTTTGAGTACTTAACTCATGTTATACTGAGAAAGAAGAGTTGTTTGCATACCATTATCGGGATCAAGCAGGTATTTGGTGATAAATGTAGAAAATAATCTTCGGGAAATAATATATCACTTGATCATGGATTAGTGATGTTGAAAGAGTGTATTTCCCCGTGTCACTTTTAGTGACACATTGTAAGGAATTCTTGAGCTTCAAGAAAAAGGGTGATCAGTTAGTAATAGTGTACTGTGCAGAGTCGTGAAACTTGCAGAGGTTACGACCACCAAATAGCTCAAGGAGATGAATGGATGATTTAAGTCGCCTAGAGTTATTGGCTAATAGTTGGATTAGGATGCCGGGATCTTCTATCAGATCCTGCTGGAAGACGTTGGATTGAGACAGGAGTTTAAAAATGACTCCGTACAAGAGTTTAAGAGTTGGAGACCGGTAAGCAAATATTGCAGGTCAACTTAATATAGTCAGAAGTCTCCGATTGTTGGATAAAGGAGCAAGATGGAAGTCATAGACTTTGAGCTATTTTCTGATTATAGAAGACCAACCGCAGATCATCAGGATGTTCTCATGGATATCAGCAAAATCAGAACAAAGGCTTCGAAGGGATTGTGGGCGTGCAGTGCAGATCACGAAGACACGCGAAGCCAGATTATCCGTTGGAGCAGTTCAGCTGTTGCTATTGTTGAGCAACCTGTACAGTGGAGGAGCTATACTGTGAAGACTCAGTTGAAGACTATCGATGGTGTTTCGGGAGGAAGATGCATCGTCTCGACAGCAGAGATCAGCACAGAGGATTGGGTTATCTTATCAGCATCAGTAGAAGACATTGTAGAAGACTCAGTAGACAACAACCAACGGTTATCTCCAAATGTGATTTGCTTAGTACAGAGGAGAGAGTATACGACGATGGTCGTATTTATTCAGTATTCTATAGTTGCAACTCGTAGGATTACGTGATGAGATCAGACGATCAGAGAAAAATCCCTGAGGCATTCGTCGCAGAAATGCAACAGCTTTGTCGTGAACTGTTGGATCTGATCTGGTTCTCTTCGGAGAAAGGTCGCGGCCTGCGGGGAGCCTTTGGATCGGATCGATAGATAATTGATGATTCAGGGTATTACTTTAGTTTACCCTCAATGTTAATATATTGAGAGATACTTGTAGTTTACAGGTATCTGTATCTAGAACATTCTCAGTTGGATTAGAAGGGTCCTTTACATCGACTTGTGGGTCGATGGTATCTCTACCATCAGGTGAGATGAGGATCAATAATTAAGAAGTCAAGGGATGCCCTTAGACTCGGATAGACATATCTTTACTGTAGACATATCCTTACGGATGGTCAAGTTGTTGAGATTATAGTATAATTATGTCTCTCAGATGTGCGTATAATTCGAGAGCATTCAGAGGTAGTTTTGGATGAACTCCTAGGCTTGCCGTTGCTTAGGCAAGTGGAGTAGGTGATCGAAATGATTGCGGAAATAGTTCCGATATTGAAGATCCTATACCGGGTGATAATTTGACTGGTATAAGTATTACTAAACACTATAGAAATTGGAAGAACGTAAGTTGTGATTATAGGAGATGTTGGAAGGAGATATTTATCTATCCCAGTATTTCTCCTTGAGAAGGATCCAGAACTCTTTGATAAAAGAGAGATGAACCTTTGAAATTATGCATCGATTATCGAAGATGGAATACGATAATTGTTGAAAGTAAATATCCTACGTTGAGGATAAATGATCTGTTTAGATCAGCTAAAGACACCTGTGTATACTCTAGGGTTGGTTTACGACTGGAGAGTTGATATGATAGTGACATAGTGTCATATAAGTATCATTGTCGTTGTGATGATTGATATATCATCAGCCAAGAAAAAAGGGGATGCAGGTGTGTGGAGACAACAATTTCATACTTGGTATGAATTGTATGAATTTTGATTAAGTTGCTAGACTAATTAACGATTTAGTCGTCATTGGATTTGAGAATCGTGTATCCTTAACACGATTGGATCTTTTTGTAGTTGTTGGAGTTGCCTAATCTGGCCACTGTTGATTGTGGTAGATGGTGTTGCGCACTCGACCACCGTAGATGGTGGTTTGCCTTGTATGGTTTGGTTAGTACTGTAGATGTGGATAGAATGTCTTAGCATTACTATACCACAGACTTGTTTGACAAAGGTGATGATGGAAATCATTTAGTCGGAAGCTGGTGAAACCAGTTACAAGACCTAGACGATGATTAACTTTTACATGAGTATTAGTCAATCCTTCCGGAGTGGATAAAAGGATGTTCGCAAATGCATCATTTCAGGGATCGGAGTGATTCTGATACAGTTGCATGAGATGTAACTTATGCATACGTCAGTTAAGGAACTACGAGATAAGCGGTCATACTTATGACGTGGGGCTTAGTAGTTATTATCCTGATTAGTAGATGTATGGAGCAGGAATTCTCATGGGATTTTGGATTAGCTACTGGGTAGCTACTATAGAGTTGTTGGAACTCGAACAATTACAACAAGGGACATTGGTCGCTAAAGTCTCCCATGCACTTACATAGTGTGTGGTGGAGTGGATTTTGGATGGTAGATGGACTTATCTTGTGAGAAGATAATTTTTCGTCTCTAATATGGATATGTGTTCTGGACACGCATCCAGTTAAGGAAGAGTTGCTACAGGAGACACATTATTTGAGATTTACTATACATCCTGGTGGTATTGAGATGTACCAAGAGTTAAAATGCTTATACTGGTGGAATGGTATGAAGAGAGATACCACAGACTTTGTTGTTGGGTATTTAGTATACCAGCAGGTGAAAGTTGAACATTAGAAACCCGCTAGATTGCTCCAGAAAATTCCAATTTCGGAATGGAAGTGGGAGCATATCACTATTGATTTCATTACAGGATTGCTTAGAACCCGTAAAAGACATGATGTGATTTGGGTGATCATGGATCGACTAACCAAATCAGCTCACTCTCTGCCTATGCGTGGAATGGACTTGTTGGATCGTCCGATAGAGTTGTATGGCGGAAAGATTATCAGATGACGTGGGGTACTTTTAAGTACCATATCGAATAGAGATTCGCGATTTACCTCACGATTTTGGCAGAGTCTGCACCAGACTATAGGTACAAAGCTTCGGCTTAGTGCAACGTTTCATCCGCAAATAGATGAACAGTCTGAGTGTATCATTTAGATGTTGGAGGATCTATTCAGATCTTGTGTCATGGATTATGGAGGTGCAGCTTATCGGTTGACTTTACCTCCGACACTTGCGAGTGTTCACAACGTATTTTCCTATTTCTATACTGAGGAAATACGTGACGCTTGTTAATCATGTTCTGAAAGAGGTTCCGATTCTACCTCAGTCTAATGCGACTTACGAGGAGATTCCAGTGCATATTTCTGGTCGGAACGAGCGTCAGTTGCAGAATAAAAACCATCTAACTCGTAAAGGTTGGATGACAGCATCATACCGATGAGGAGGCTATGTGGGAGTGAAGATATAGGTATGTAATTATTAGTGATGAACTACACTATTTTCGTCACTAACTCTTTAGTCAATTGGATAGTCGACTCAAAACATTCAGTGGTCGGCCAAATTATGGGCAGCCGACTCTTGAACACCGCCAGTTGACTGATCATTTGTAAAATATCGGGAAAAAAATAAAATAAAATAAAAGTTGGGTAATTAAGAGAATACCCTATGGAATTTTTCAGGAATTTTTAGGAATTTTTCTGGACTCGAATGGAGATTTTTAAGACCCTATTTTAACAAGGAGGTTAAAGGGCTTAATGGGTCAGAAAATTTGATCCGTTTATCTGCCAAACCCGATCCGTTACCATTAAGTCGAGCGTTTCTCGCAACCACTTTCTTTTAATCCCAGCCGCAATCTTTATTTCTCGCGACGGCAACTTTTCTCCCCGAAATCTGAGCGCTCCTCTTCTCCGCGCAACCTCTCCAACTCCTGCCGCCGGACTTCGTCGACTTCTCCGCGCGACCTCTCCGACTCCTGCGACTTCGGCTCGGCTCCTTTCGGAGTGGACGGCGACATCCTCGACGGCGGCCGCGGAGACTAGAGCAATAAAGGGTGGGGGATCACGATTTGGGGGGGCTTGGGCGGCCGCATGACGGTGCTTGGATAGGGAAAGAGGCGACTTGCTGCCGGAGCTGAGGGTTTCCAGCGGGAGCTTGAATCGGCGACATTCCGATGGTGAGCTGTCGATTTGGGGGAGTTCTGTCGATTGCCGTCGGAGCAAGCGCGATGACGGCGACACTGCAGTTGGTCGTTCCGACCGGAGGTGGAGTTGTGGTCGGCGAACAGGGCAGCAAGGAGTTCGCCGGTGAACAGGGGATCGCCGTCGGAATTGGGTAAGTCGAGGCTATCCTTCATCGCTGATCAGAGTTTTGTGATGGTCCCTGATGCTGTGGTGGTTGTTGTTAACTGGATTTGATTTGGAGTTAATTGTTCTTTAGGGATTTGATTGATGGTAGAGGTTGTTGAATCTGCCGTGGAGATCAGATTTGAGCAGGACTGAGCATTCCGATGGCAGCTGGGATTTTGGATTTGGTTTCCTTGTGTGTTGTGGTGTTCCGGATGAAGGCTACCATTGTAGTTCAAGGCCAAGGATTTTGCTGCCAACTTCAAATGGTGGGGTTTCTGGATTGTGCCGGAAAGGAGAGAAATCAAGGCTGATTGGCGGATTTTATACAGTAGGTTGGATTACGAATCGGTGGTAAATTGAAGCAATGGGAGGTAAGCTGTGATTGTGTATGTTATGAAATAGATTGTGTTATAACTGTGCAATCGATTGTGCAGGGATATTACTCTTGGATTTAACAAGGGAACTAATCGATAATGAATTGTTCCTATAGATTCTAGTGGAAAAGTGAATCGGTACGAGGAAAGGGATAAGACATGAGTAGGGTTGTCCCTATTCGATAGTACACTTGGTTCCAAAAATTCACGGAAAGAGGATTGAAACAAGAATGGGTAAGTCTGGATCTGAATGTTATAAATTTGGTATTTGACTTACAGTTGGTTGAATTATAGTTTATTTGCCTATGTGATGAATAGAGTTGTTCTATTGGTAAGATTTGGGATTAGGATTGGGTTAGATTCCTTTTCCTACCGATCGTTTATGTTAGTGCTTGAATTTAATTGTGAATGATGATATTTGCAGGACGTGGATACGAGGCAGATCCACGGACATGAAGATATTATTTCACGGAGCTATTTAGCAAGTGCGTAATTTCCTACCTGGTCCGAGTAGATGTATTGCATTCAGATTTAGTCATAGATATGAGCATGTTAGGTGTTCATATTACCTTGACCTTGCTCTTATTATCGTATGCTTGAACTTATCGTTGGATATATTTATGCTCAATTGTTGATATCACATATACCCTATCATGATTTAGGAGTTATAGATGTGATGTAAATTGGTCTAAATGTTTAGTAGGGTGTAAATGTTAGTACGAGGGATGACCCAATTTATAAATTGGAAAAAGGTCATCTATGGGTAGGTAATGTCCTAAATGTAGGATTTATTTCCAATACCCGTATGTTGTATACTGTTACTAACCATGAGTTGTGTAATGGTTAAGTGAAGGGTGATTAGAGTGTCGCTGCGGACCGGTGGTCCCAGCTTGATATGATTAGTCGAGTACGACTCTCTATCGGATAGAGAGTGCGTCGATCAGTTGAGTACGACTCTCTATTGGAGAGAGAGTTATGATCAGTCGAGTACGACTCTCTACAGGATAGAGAGTGCGTCGATCAGTTGAGTACGACTCTCTATTGGATAGAGAGTTATGATCAGTTGAGTACGGCTCTCTACAGGATAGAGAGTCTGTTGATCTGTTAAGTACAACTCTCTACAGGATAGAAAGTATTGATTAGATGGGTATGACTCTTTGCTGAACAGAGTCTGTGGTAGATGGTTGTACGTGTGACAGCATACACATGTCATTTGCATGCATTCTGACAACATAGTCTCCCTTGGGGTTGAGAGAGTCGTCAGTCATCTTGCCTCCCAGAGCACTCCCCGAGGAGTAACTGGTGTGAGGGTAGAGCATCTGTTGTGCCGCACTCTACCACTATAGACGGTGGTAGTTGGAGTTGCGTGCAGTTGTCCTGGGTGTGTGGTACTCGACCACTCATTGGTAGTGTTAGTCGGAGTGGCCAGCAGCAGCGACCCCCGTTGTGTAGCGAGCTCTTTACGCTCATATGTTACTTGATCATACTGCCCACTCGATCACTCTATAGTAGTGGTTGGTGTGAGTTGGGACAGTTATCATGTCGTGCCACCTAGGCCACACTAGGGTCGTGGTAGCGAGTAGGGGTGAGCAGGCATGACCATGCATGCTGTATTGTCGTATCTGATGGCACTTTGCTTATTACCATATATATATACATATATGTATGTATATATATATATATGGATGGTTGAGATTAATATATATATAGATACAGTCTATATATATATGTTTATTGTGATGTTGCACTTGATTGTATTATGCTTGCTGCATTTGGTTGTACATCATATTCATACATGTTTCTTGTATTTGTTATACGATTGTGTCAGATTACTTGTATGGGTTGGACAGACCATTAGATACCTTGACCTATAGCTAGAGTATATTGTGAGTTGATCTACTCTTCCTGTTATATATATATATGTTGGATATATGTTCAGGTTGGATCAGAGTAGCGTGGCAGACTTCAGGTATGTCTGCATTTTTATGTTGTTTATTTGGTTAGACGGTATATGCTTGTATTTATATACTATGCCGATATACCTGTTGTACCTCTAGAGTTTGTTGTTGAAAATACATGTGATATGACATATATACATATTTTTCTATTACCTGCTGAGTTTTACTCACCACCCCCCACGGCCCCTGGGTTTTCTGTCGCCCAGGTAACAGGTAGATGACTTCGTGACAGCTTGGAGCACCGCTGGCTGACATCTCATCTCACCTCCGAGGCTCCCGTATTGGTTTTGGGCTTTGCGTCCGCCGTGTATTGTATTTGGAGTTTTCGTAGTGTACTGTGTTGTGGACTTGTAGATTCGGATTTTGTCGATGTACTGTATGTGGTTGTGGTGTGTTAGTCATACCGGTATGCATGATGTGGATATATTGTATATGTAGGGTTATGGGTATGTCCTTGTATTAGTTTCCGTTGTGTTTCGTTATGTTGTTGTGTTTTTATTTGTTATGTTATTATTATTGTGGGCCTACGGGCCTTGTATTAATCCGAAATGTTGCCACGTACAGGGTAGGTGTCGTCCGTTTGATTTTCGGCTCGGCATGCTCTCGGGGCGTGACATAATTTACGATGACATGTATTATCTTCGGTGCTAACACTTCAGTCGACTGGCCAATCAACTAAAAAATATTTTGTGCCCGGCCAAAGTATGGGTAGTCGACTGGTGTTTACCACCAGTCGACTAATGATTTGTGACAACATTTAATATGTTCGTCGCTAACTCTTCAGTCGACTAGCCAGTCAACTCAAAAACATTTTATGGCCGACAAATTTATGAGCAGTCGACTGGTATACCTCCAGTCGACTGATATTTTGTGATGAAAGTTATTATTACATCGCTAATTATATCAATTTAGCGACGAAATAAAGTAAATTCATCACTAATGTCCGACTAAAAACCCCTCCGCCCGCTCGAACAACTTTGCTTTTTCTCTTTCTCTGCCTACCCGATCACCGTCTCCTCTTCACCGCCAACTCCAACTCTGACTCCATCAGCACCCCTTCTTCTCTTTGCCTCCGCCTCCGACTCTAGTAGTATCCTAGTCTCTTCATCGGCTCCGATTTTCTCCCACCTCCGGCTCCTTCTCAGCACCCCGTTCTCCTGCCGCCACCGCCGTCGATATCGTTTTATCCTCTCTGCCTCTAGCTCGGCCCCGACCATCTCTCCTACTCCGCATCCATCTCTCCTGCTCCGCATCCTCCAGCGCTGAATATCTCTCCACCTCTGGCTCCGGATCCACCTCGGCTTAGGTAAGAATTATTCATAGGTTAAGATTAAGTTGGAATTAAAAATTTTAGAATACTAAATTTAGTTTTATTTGTATGCTTACGATAAAAGAGTTGCTTAGAGTAAATTTGTTGCTTATATGATAAAATTTCATGATAATTTAGAGTTAATTTGGTGCTTAGAAGAAAACTTTGGAGATATTTTGATATTTAGATGATTATTTTAGGATTATTTTCATGATGATTAGATTTTGGTGCTTAGATGATAAATTTAGGGTTAAATTGATGCTTAGATTCTAATTTTAGGATTATTTTGATGCTTAGATAATAAGCTTATGGTTTTTTTGATATTTAAATCATAAATATTATGATTAATTTCGATGTGATCAATAAATTTAAGTTGCTAAAATAATTGTATTGAAAGTTACCATCAAACTTATTTATAAGAATTATTTATTAAATAATTTGACATTTAATATATATTTAATCAAGTTTTAAAATATGGATAAAAGTTGGATAATAATTCAGAATCGGATTAATCCTGGATATATAAATGGGTTGAATCAGTTTTTAAATGTGGCAAAGAATTACATGATCAGTCGGAATTTATCCAAAATTCGTTGTCTATGTCGACTGTGTGGCAATTTGTTTAAATATGAATTGGATTATGTGTGAGGATATATTTATAGGTAGAGATTTGATAAATTATATAAAATCTAGAACTTTAAAAATATTGTCAATAAAGATGGAAATGATTTTGATGTTAAAATAGATGATTTTGAAGACGATTTTAAAGACTTGTTTACCGATTTACGAAATGCAAAAAATATAAACAACAATGAGCCTCAAATCAGATGATATCAATGAAAATATGAATGCAAATGATTTTAGACGAAGTTATACTTCAATATTTGAAGAAGCATAAAAAGAACTATATCTCAATTGTACTATTTTTTCGGTATTCAATTTTGTGGTAAAGCTAATGCATGTGAAGGTGTTAAATAGATGAAGCAATAAATCTTTTGATATGTTACTTCAATTATTACAAGAGGTATTTCCCAAATCTGTGATTCCAAACTCTCATTATGAAGCAAAAAAAATTATTAAAAGGGTTAGGATTAACATATGAGAAGATACATGTATATAAAAATGATTGTATATTATTTTGGGATGAGCACGAGAATAAAGATACATGTCTTAGTGCCTATAAGATTCACATATCTCCATAATGGTATGATATTGTTCACTTTGGGCCTAAGCTCTCATGGTTTTGTTTTTGGACTTTACCCAAAAGGTCTCATCTCAATGGAGATATCTTTTCATCTTATAAGAACATGATCTTTTCCATGTCTTACCAATGTGGGACTTTGATTGTATTTTCAATACTCTAACAATCCCCCCCCCCTCAAACGAAGGACCACATTGATCCCCCCTCAAGTCTATCCGTCCTCGAAGGACATCCTCTTCTTGATGTCTGATCTTCAACCCACTAGGACTTCCTATCAACTGTCTGGTCCACCTAATCCAGCTGGACTTTCTGCCAGTTGTCCACCTCTTCTGGCCCAATTGGACTTCCTGCCAATTGTTCGGTCCTCCCGACCCAATTGGACTTCCTGCCTGGTGTCTGGTTCTCTTGATCCGGACATGGGAGCTCAACTTCCTTCGTTCGAGGTTCATGGCTTAACATGGACCATGGCTCTGATACCAATTATTAGTGCCTATAAGATTCACGTATCTCCACAATGGTATAATATTGTCCACTTAGGGCCTAAGTCCTCATGGTTTTGTTTTTGGGCTTTACCCAAAAGGTCTCATCCCAATGGAGATATCTTTTTATCTTATAAGCACATGATCTTTTCCATGTCTTACCAATGTGAAACTTTGATTGTATTCCCAATACTCCAACAGTCCAGTGTGCAAGGAACCCAGATACGAGTACGACGAGATGAATAAGAAACAAAATCCTCAAAAAATTCTTCAATATTTCCCTCTGAAACTGAGACATAAGCGGTTGTTTATTTTGAAGTGAGTTGAAACAGATAATGTATTAAGACACCCAACTGATAGTGAATCATGGAAAGAATTTGACAATGCACAAAATATTTGCTTGTGATCCACGAAATATTCACTTAAGGTTGGGTATTGACGGTTTTAATCCAGTTGGAAACATGTCAAATGCTTATAATATGTGGCATGTTATACTTGTGAATTATAATTTTTCACCATGGAAAATGATGAAGCCACCATACTTGATTATGTCTCTTTTAATTCCTGGGCTTAAATCACCTAGCAAAGAGATAGATATATACCTACAACCTCCGATAAACGAACTGAAGGAGCTATGGGATGACGGAGTGGAAGCATATGATGCATCGACTGAACAAGTATTTCAATTATATGCTACTGTGAAGTAGACATTCATGACTTTCCTGTATATGGAACCGTTTCTGGATGGAGCGCAAAGGGTTATAAAGCATGTACAGTATGTCTGCATGAAACCAAATCTCAAGGATTAAAGAGTAAAATATACTACACATGTCATCATCAATTCTTAAATGTGCAACACCAATAGCGTAGAAATAAAGAATTCAATGGAAAGGTTGAAAAAGAAGGAACACCATGAATAATTAATGGTTATGAGATTTTAGCACAGTTAGACATGTTACCCCATGTGACATTTAGTAAGCATCTTTCATTTTGTAAAAAACAGCAGCGATCTTTGGATGATACAAATTGCGTAAAGAAGTCTATATTTTTTAGTTAGCATATTGGTCAGATTTAAAGTTGAGGCACAATTTAGATGTGATGCATATTGAAAAGAATATCTGTGATGCTTTGATTGACACATTATTAAATATTGATAGAAAGTCAAATGATACTTTCAAAGCAAGATTAGACTTATAGGACATGGGGATAAGGAGTGAATTGCATTTACAGACAGTGGGAGACAAATTCAAGAAACCATATGCAAGTTATATGTTGACATTGGAAGAAAGGCATGGATTTTGCCAATTTTTAAAATCTGTGAAGTTTCCAGATGGATATGCTACTAATATATCTAGAAATGTGAATCCAAATGAAGGAAAGATATATGGACTAAAATTACATGATTGTCATGTATTGTTGCAAAGAATACTTTCAGTTAGTGTACGTAAATTTTTTTCAAAAGACATATGTACCACACTAAATGAGTTATATGATTTCTTCAAAAAGATTACTACAAGATCTTTACACACAGTGGACTTATGTAAAATAGAGGAGTAAATAGTCTTGATATTGTATAAGATGCAACGAATATTTCCCCCAATATTTTTTGATATTATGGTTCATTTGATAGTTCATTTACCTCATGAAGTCATGTTAGCTAGACCAGTTTCGTCACAATGAATGTATCCCTTTGAGTGATATTTGGGAAGACTAAAAAAATATGTGCGTAATAAAACAAGACAAGAAGGATCTATTGCAGAGGGATATATTGTAAATGAGACGTTGACTTTCAGTTCATTATATATGAGTTAAATTGAGATTATATTTTCTAGGCCATAATGAAATAAAGATGTTCAACCATCAATATGCAATTTAAGTATTTTCTCACAGCAAACAAGAGTCTTTGGCAACCAACAAAATCTGAAATTGCCATTGACTTTGTTTAAGAAAGCATATTGGTATACTCTAAATAATTGTAAAGAAGTCGATCGATATCGAAAGTAAGTTTTTACATTAAGTGATTATTTTAATTCTATTTCATTAACAAATTTTATATTGATTAAGTTTTTATACAGCGAGCATCTTCAACTTATGTCACAAAAAGTTTATTCTGATCAAGTAGTGCAATATCATGAGCGGAATTTTCCACTGTGATTTACGAATAAAATTATAACGCTAAAAAATTGTATAAATTCAGAGATCAAAAAAGGAGTTGTACTATTTAGCAATGGGACCTAATGCTGAAGTTCAATTGTATGATGCATGCATTATAAATGGTATTCGATATCATATAAGGTCCCGTGATTTACGCAGAACTACTCAAAATAGTGGGGTCAGTGTACCATCCTCTGACGATGGGGAGAATTTAGATTTTTTTTTATGTTGAAGGATGTGGTTCAAATATTTTACCCTTTTAGTTATAAAGTCCAATTATTTTGGGGTGAATGGTTCCAATGTAATCCCAAAAAAAAATCGTTGGTGGAAGAGTATGATCTCTTGTGTATTGATACTTCTAAAATATGGTACGATGATGACCCATTCATTTTGGCAAACCAAGCAAGTCAAGTGTTTTATTTGAATGATATCAAGTGTAGAGGTTAATAGAAGGTAGTGCAATGAGTTAACCATCTAGAAATATACGAAGTAATTGAAGTTGATGAAATATCTGAAGAATTTGAAGTTGTTAATATTTCAAATATAGAGCTAAACCAAGAGATTTCATCCAATGATTCAACTTCAGTAGTCGGTGAAGACTTAGAGATAACTCAACTATGTCAATTAGATGTTGAGCATCAACAAATACATATGGTAAATGCACAAGTGGAGCTAGATAGGGACGCTCAAAGTAATTGTAATAATAATGATGAAGATAGTGAAATTGACAGTGAGGTGGATGATCATTTATCTTTTTCAGATGATGATAGTGATTAGATTTATTTACATGGTATTTATATTGTTCTTCATTTATAATTTATGTATATAAGATAATATTTCATTATTTGTCAATCTATATATGATGCTTATGTCACAACTATATCGCCTAAGAGAATTGAGCACCCCCCAGTTGTGCCTATACCTGACGATGATAGTGCTCCTACTAGTTAGTTTTTTTGTTTTAAATATGTTTATTTAGTTTTCTATTTATTTGACTTATTAATTGTTAACACTTTTTGATTTACAGTTCATCCGACACGTAGGAAGACACGAGGTACACACTCTGATCGACTCCACCGCCAAATCAAGAAATGGGGCAGAATGTAGGGACCGTGATGTCCGCTAGAGAGGGGGTGAATAGCGATTCGACGTTGCATGATAGAATTCGTTCGCATACTTGCCTATGAATGTTAGTACGCAGCGGAATATAGAAATGATACAACAAATATACAACACAAGCACAACACGCAAATATAACGTGGTTCGGAACCTCAAGGTTCCTACTCCACGGGGTGAGCTCAAATGAGCTCTACTGATACAACCAACACCACTAAATAATAATACTCCTTCTCGACAATAAGTCATAGGCGGAGAAATCTCATACAAATGATTACACTAAGTAATACAATAGATACAAGCAAATATAAATATGAAATGCAATACAAGTAAAGAAAAACACTTTACAAGGAGTTTTTGATTGCTTGATCTTTGATTGCCTTGGACTAGCCTTGAAGGACTGGAAAGCACTAACTATTCCCCTTAAAATTGCCCAAGAGAACCATTTCCAAATCCTTCTTCACGAGCTGCTTTTATAACCTGCATTTGGGTTGTATTTCGCCTAGCAGTCGACTGATTGAGACCATTAGTCGATTGCTCCTATAGTCGTTGTCTCACAACAGCCCGAGCCACGTTAGATAAGTTCCAACGGATAGACCATCAGTCGACTGATCATGCCCATCACCGACCGTTCGTCATCACCGATCCCAAACCCTAACAATAACTCGAAATATTTTGTTCCCGTAAACCCGACCATCACGATCGATCAGTCATCACCGATCGTCTAATGCCGGGCAATGATCGCTAGGCCATTTTCTACATTGAACACTGACCGATTACATCACCGATCCCATAATATCAGTCGACAGATACCCTCATCCATGAGGTTTTAACACCAAGTATGATGCCCTTATACTTGCTGGACCACTCTTATCCTAGACCTAAGCCTTATAGCCACCTCCGTCAGCCTCACGCCTATCGGATCCCTCCAGGTCATCCATGACTTGTCCATCCATACGCTAGCCTTCAGGTGCTTCCATCATCTATTATCATGCTAACATGGTCTACACCACCAAGGCACATTGGGCTAACGCTGCCAAGACTCCCGCTTGGACTTTACGCCGCCAACCATTGGACTTATGCTGCCGAGACTCCACCCTTGGACTTTACGCCACCAAGATTACCCCTTGGACTTCCCTTGCCAACCCATGTTAGACTTTCCATTTGCCAAAACTCAAGCTTGGACTTTCCCTTGCCAAGACCCATGCTTGGACTTTCCATGTCAAGTACCCATGACTTGGACTTTTCATGCCAAGTACACAAGACTTGGACTTTCCATGACAAGTACACAAGACTTGGACTTCTCCATCATATGGTCAACCCCATGTCAACCATATAGTCAAACAATGGTCAAACCATCGTCAAACATCAAAATACCACTCGAGTCAAACTCGAGTCCGGTCAATCATGACCCGGATCGATTGCACCAACAATCTCCCCAAACCATTGTCAAATATCAAAACACTACTCGAATCTAACTCGAGTCTGGTCAATCATGACTTGGGTCGATTGCACCAACAATCTCCTCCTTTTTGATGTTTGACAAAAACCACAAACAAAACATTGAGTTAGGCCACCTAACTCAAATCTCCTTACCAATTCTCCCAAATTGGTAATCCCATAACTTCTCCTATAAATTCTCCCCCTTTTTGACATACATCAAAAAGTTTCTCTCCAAGGAGGTCAATGTCTCATATCCCAATGAAATCTTACAATCTCCCCCTTGGTCCAAGAACATCTAGGATGTCTTCACTCTTCCTAGTGATAAGTCTCATATCACTTAAGAGAGGCCTCCTATAAACTCTCTCAATTTTCAAATTGGGCATCTCACATTTCCATTTCTCCCCCTCATGAGGAATAACACATTCATCATCCCATGATAGATACCTCCTCCTAAAGTCTTGCTCCCCCTTGACTATTGCACCAACAATGTCCTTGGAGAGTCCCTAAGCCAATAGGAACACTAAACCATCAAAATTAAGGTCAAAAGTTCAAACTTGAACTTTCACACACCTTAAAATTGATACACACCCTAAACAACTCTCCTAATCCATATCCAATGGATTTTCATCCTTTCCAATGCTTTCCAAAGCATATCCTAGGGTTATGAGCAGTTAGGGTAGCCTAACATAGCTGAAACATGGGCTAAACATCCTTATTTACCCAAAATCAACATTAACAGTCAACTCTGACAATAATCAGTTGACTGCCCTATGCATCAGTCGACTATCATCAAGCAGCAGTCGACTGATATCTGTAAAATGCAGAAATCAGAAACAAAAAATGAATTTCAAAAATTCATAAGTAAATATACGTATTTTGAAAAATCTTGAAACTTCATACGTATAATTCTTATGTCAAATACAATGGGTGAAAAATATTTAAAAAATAATTTACCCACAAAATAGTGAAATTGATACAAAGTTCAAAAATGAGAAAAACTTCATTATTTTGAGCTCACTTTGTATTAACATCATCAATGGCGACTTCTATCAAAAGATATACTACACCAAGATTTTTCAAAAAGATTTTGAAATAGTTTTAAAACCTTATATTGAACCAAGATCTATGGGCTTAATGCACATGACTTGTATACAAGCTTTCCTCATGATTCATCCATGGTATGAGTTGAGTTTAAGTTCATCTAGATACGAAAACTATACACCTTGAACTTAACTCATTTCCTAGCATCTCACATGTGTCAAGGGTGTATCAATACACACACATGTCAATGTGATGTGAGATGTGAGTTTTATTCATCCTAAACTAGGGTTTCATGCATTTTCTAGGGCAACACTACTTGATTCCCTTATACATGGGACTTCAAGTGATGTCATAGTCCTTAAATCAATTTTAATTACTTTAAATGCATGAATGATCATGGCATAAATAATGACATAAATAAGCATGGTCAATGATCATGATGTCATGACATATAATATAACCTAAGCATACATGACATAAAAACTACAACCTAAGCATGATCATGATATATAAATGATAAAAAGAAACATGATGTCATGACATGGCAAGGCAAACAAAGCATGGAAATTGTAAAATACTAAGGTATTAAATACCTAAGTGTTAAGCCTAAATTGTCATTTCTAGAATTAAATTCAATTTTGCCTTAATGTCACTTATCCTCAGAGTGTGCAAAAAACTCAAACTGGCACATCATGACCTCTAAATCAAGTTTGTGTCAATTTGATTGATTTTTCATAATTCTCAAGATAATATTGGCACATCCTAAAATCCTTTAGAATATTAATTCAAACCAATTTCCAAGGTATCCATAACCTTGAAAATGACCTAAGGTGTCACCTTTACCATAGTTAGGTTAACTACCGTTCCAATTAAAGTTGGCACACCCTCACCCATTTAGCATGAATCGATCACGCTCCTAGGAACTCAATATCTATTGGAGCTCCTTGGGTTTACTAGGTATTCCTTAGGGATGACCTCCCTAGATACTCTCCTAATGACCCTCTTGGGCTTGGTAGCCTTGGTCATTTGGGTCTTGCCTAGGTTAACTCTAGGGGTAACTCCCCTTGTAACCTTCTTAGTGGCCTCCCTAGGTTTCTTCAAAACCTTAGCCACCAGGCACACACCATGGTTACCCTTAGGGATGACTTCCCTAGCAACCTTGGTTTTCCTAGACCTAGGCTTAGTTCTATAGTCAAATGGAACATTATGATAGGTTTCCTTAGGCTTAGGTTTGTGACCCAAACCTTTCTTGCCTTTGAATGAACCTTATCTCCTAGGACCTAAATTTTGACCATTTAACCCTTTAATTTGATTTTGTATCCTTGCAAGGGCCTTCTCCATTCTCTCAAATTTTGACCTCAAAGCTTGATTTTCTAGCTCTAATTGTCCAATTTTTGAATTTTGATTTAATCTTTGGGTATTGTTCTATTTCTTAGGCATATGCCTACCCTTCTTAGGGTTAATGCCTAAGTGTCCCTCTACCTTCCTAATGGTTTCCCTAGGTAGGATTTTTCTAGGGACATTAGTCTCAAATTTCTCCTTATTTTTAAAGTTAACATGTTTAGCCCCTAAACAATATAACTTATTGTTTCTAGCATGCTCCTTATGAACAATAGCAAGGGAATTCAAAGCATACTTTTTATTATTAAAATTTGAAATTGTGTTATTAAAATATACCTTAGGGTTTACTTTTAAAGCTCTCCCTACATGTGTAGCTCCTTCTTTGACCTTCTTGCTCCCCCTAGAGCATTGACTCCTATAATGCCCCTTTTGGTTGCATTTGAAACATACCACGTGCTCCTTGCTCTTAATGGTTGGGGCACCTGTATCCTTGACCTTTAGCACCGGTTGAGTCTTCTTGACCTTTGTATTTTTCTCAAATTCTTGGAGTTGTTCCCCGGTCCACTTCTTCATTTTGAGGAAACCTCCCTTTGGCCCTCTTGGATAATTAAATCCTTCCATAAAGATGGATCATTCTTTAAACTCCCTCATCATAATAAAGTCTTCAATCCCTCCCTTCCATGAATTGAAGTCTTCTCGTCCATAGATTACATACGGGACTAGAGTGTTGATGTCTCATCCCACTTTTTCTTCAAATTCCATCTTGTTCCCACTAGCGTGCTCCCTTAGTTGTTAAACCTTGAAGAGCGGCCTTGCTCTGATACCAATTGTAGGGACGGTGATGTCCGCTAGAGGGGGGTGAATAGCGATTCGATGTTGCGTGATGGAATTCGTTCGCGTGCTTGCCTATGATTGTTAGTATGTAGCGGAAAATAGAAATGATACAATAAATATACGACACAAGCATAACACACAAATATAACGTGGTTCAGAACCTCAAGGTTCCTACTCCACGGGGTGAACTCAAATGAGCTCTAGCGATGCAACCAACACCACTAAACAATAATACTCCTTCTCGATAACAAGTCAGAGGCGGAGAAACCTCGTACAAATGATTACACTAAATAATACAATGGATACAAACAAATACAAATATGAAATACAATACAAGTAAAGAAAAATACTTTATAAGGACCTTTTGATTGTTTGATCTTTGATTGCCTTGGACTAGCCTTGAAGAACTGGAAAGCACCAATTATTCTCCTTCAAATTGCCCAAGAGAATCATTGTCAAATCCTTCTCCACGAGCTGCTTTTATAACCTGCATTCGGGCTGGATTTTGCCTAGCAGTCGATGAATTGAGACCATCAGTCAACTACTTCTGTAGTCGTTGTCTCACAATGGCCCGAGCCACGTTGGATAAGTTCCAACGAATAGACCATTAGTCGACTGATCATGCCCATCATTCGACTGTTCAAGTCATCACTCGACTGTCAAACCCTAACAGTCAACTCGGAAATATTCTATTCCCGAAAACTCGACCATCAGTCGACTGCTCGACATATCAGTCGACTGATCAGGTCATCAGTCGACTTCCCAATGTTGGCAATCGACTGCTATGCCATTTCCTGCAGTCGAACACCAGTCGACTTGCATTAGTCGACTGCCCATAATATCAGTCGACTGATACCCTCATCCATGAGGTTTTAACACCAAGTATGATGACCTCATACTTGCTAGACCACTCTTATCCTAGACCAAAGCCTTCTAGCCACCTCTGTCAGCATCACGCCTATCGGATCCCTCCAAGTCATCCATGACTTGTTCATCCATATGCTAGCCTTCAGGTGCTTCCTTCAGCTATTGTCATGCTAACGTGGTCTACACCACCAAGGCACATTGGGTTTACGCTGCCAAGACTCCCGCTTGGACTTTACGCCGTCAACCATTAGACTTATAATGCCGAGACTCCACCCTTGGACTTTAAGCCGCCAAGATTACCCCTTGAACTTCCCTTGCCAACCCATGTTAGACTTTCCATTTGCCAAGACTCAATCTTGGACTTTTCATTGCCAAGACTCATGCTTAGACTTTCCATGCCAAGTACCCATGACTTGGACTTTTCATGCCAAGTACACAAGACTTGGACTTTCCATGCCAAGTACACAAGACTTGGACTTTCCATGCCAAGTACACAAGACTTGGACTTCTCCATCATATGATCAACCCCATGTCAACCATATAGTCAAACAATGGTCAAACCATCGTCAAACATCAAAATATCACTCGAGTCCGATCAATCATGACCCGAGTCGATTGCACCAACAATCTCCCAAACCATTGTCAAACATCAAAATACTACTCGAGTCCAACTCGAGTCTGGTCAATCATAACCTAGGCCGATTGCACCAACACAGAATACCTATTACTTTTTGTAAGAGCGATGGCCATCTGATTGGGCCAAATGCAGCTTCTTTTGTGACAGAACTAGGTCTGTCAATTAAGAAGTTCACTTCCTTGTAAGCTAAGAGTTGGAAGTATGTCCCCGCGGATAATAAAATGATGATTTACGATAGATTATCAGTAAGTACATGTAATTTGATATTTATATAATCAGTCACTCCTTCGTTAATAAATTTCGATATTGGTATTTTTCAGGCTACTTTTGATATCAGTTTTGAGGAGGAGGCAACGTCGGTAAGAAAGGAGACCGACTGGTTAATGAGTGCGAGGTATAAAGACAATAGAAATAAGATGCACACTCATTATAAGAGTCTATTGCATCTCCCTCCTACTGAGCATCGACGTCATATGTCGATTGAGTTTTGTGAGACACAAGAAGATTGAGATTATATGTGTGATTTATTTGAATCAGAGAAATTTCAGATAACTTAATCTATACCAATTATTTGTATTATATAAAAATTAAAATATTTGTTCTATAACTCATGCTTTACATTTTATTTTAATAATTTTTTGTATTGTAGACACGATCGGCAACAAATGCCCAAAATCGGTCACAACTCTCATATAACCATCGAGGTGGTTCAAAATCATTCATTCAATACAGTTATGATGGTGTAAGTACAAACTTTATAGTTATAGTATATTGTTTATTGATTATAATATCCATCAGTCACAGAGAAAAGATCGGATTACTATTTTTAATACAACTCATTGTAGCTCATCAAAAGGGTGGATTGGGGAGAGGGTCGAGTTTGCATACATATGATATGATAGATATAATTAAGTTAATTTATTTTTAACTTTGCATAATTCTGTTTAAAAATATTTTTATTATGTTTGTTATTGTTAGGGGTGATATGGTGAGACTGCGAGATAGTACATTCAATCACAAGAAACCGGAGAGGACATCGATGCAGTCTAAGCTGCAGATCAAGTTTGTGATCAGGTCCTCAGTGTTCGTTCTGGATACATTAGAGGACTTGAAAGTAGGCCAAAACTAGTTAGATCCACTTCTTTGGATGTCAGCTCCTCCTCGAGATTAACTAACGCAACACTGCATGAAAAACTTGAGTCCATAGAGCAACGATTAGAAGGGACGCAAGAGGAGCTAGCAAACACTCGAGTTCAATTAGCAAGCACCCAAGATGAGTTGACATCATTGAGATCAAGACAAGATATATTTGAAGCAATTCTAAATCGGCTTGCACCTAGAGCTTTACAATCATTGATACATAGGTCATCTTCAGCTCCACCTCCTCCTCCATCTGAGAGTTTGTGAACATTTATGTTTTGAGCTAGTGAAATTGTAAACTTGAATATTTTTGAATTTGGATGCTATGAATTTGTGGAATTGGATGTTTTGGACTTGAAGTTAGGTTTCTAATGATATATTTCGATTATGTTATGTGATTAGTTATGGTTAAATGTAATTGTTGTCAAATTGTTTGAGTTGTATATTCTTAAGTTAGTTGTTGAAATAAATTATGTAATTGATATTGTATTATAGGATATCGAATACAAATAAAAGGGGTTCTAGAAAAATATATTTCGACGGTTAATGACGAATTTTAACGATTTCATTGCTAAAAAGGTCATTTT
This sequence comes from Wurfbainia villosa, assembly GCA_025175895.1. Lineage (NCBI taxonomy): Eukaryota > Viridiplantae > Streptophyta > Magnoliopsida > Zingiberales > Zingiberaceae > Wurfbainia > Wurfbainia villosa. The sequence goes on along the minus strand of CM046004.1, from coordinate 16,020,428 downwards.
TTCTGTATCATTAATGTGCAGTGGACTGGTGTCCTACGCTAGTCGACTACGATTTCACGTCAGGTCAAATTTCTTTGTATCAGTCGACTACACAACAAACACTACAAAAAAATCCATTTTTAGCGACGAATTTTTCAACAAAATTTGTAAAAAAATTCGTTGCAAAATTTTTTTGCAACGAAAAAATTTTCGTTGCAAATAATTCGCCGCTAAATTCTGCAACGAAAAAATAAATTTCGTCGCCAAATTGCAACGAACAATTTTTTCGTTGCAAAATTCGTCGCTAAATTTGGCAACGAATAAATGTTTCGTCACCAATTTGGCGACGAAAAGAAGATTTGTCACAAATTTTTGAGACAAATAATACTTTTCGTCGGCAAATTCGACGACGAATAATTATTTTCGTCGTCGAATTCGGTGACTAATAATTATTTTCGTCGCCGAATTTGGCGACGAATTATACTTTCGATGCCAAATTAGCGACGAATAAATTTTTTCGTCGCCAAATATGCGACGAAATTTTTATTCGTCGCAAAACTCTCGCATCCATCTTCGGCTAATATAATGAAATTTGGCGACGAATATTTTTTTCGTCGCAAATTTGGCGACGAAATATTATTTTCGTCGCCAAATTTGCGACAAAAAAAAATATTCGTCGCCAAATTCTGATGAACGGAATTAACAAATAAAATTAAATTTGGCGACAAATTTTTTTCGTTGTAAATTTGGCGACGAAAATAATAATTCGTCGCAAAAAATTACACTATCAGTCGACTGATAGTGCGACCGATCAATGACGATCGGCTACTGACGCTCGCGAGTTGTTATAAGATAGCAAATGACCGATCATATCCATCACCGATCGCTTCCAGAGTCGACCGTCACGGTACTGCCGCTCAGAATCAAGCAGAGACATCACCGATCGATCGATATTGTATATCAGTCGACTGATGGCCAAAAAAATTTTATCAGTCGAGTGAATGTCTACATCAGTCGACTGATACATATAAATTTGCAATGAAATTTATAATTTCGTTGTAAATCTGGAGAAAAATAAAATATATATATTTGTAATTAATCTTTTTTCGTTGTTTTACAACAAACACACAACAATATTAACACAATTATACAACAAACAATAATATGGACATCAAACCAATTTATATAGATAACAAATACATCCAAAGGTCTATCGTACCATTATCATAAGGCAACAGTTAAATACAACAAACTTATAAAAACATAAATATGGCATATGTCATAAGTCAAGAAGCTAACAAATAAACTTTCACAAATACAATCAAAGATAACTAACATCATCACCATCGTCATCAAAAAACACATCCTCATTTTCTCCATGACAGGGATCAGGTGGAGGAGGAGTAGAGCTAGAAGGAGGAAGTTGATTTGAGCTAGACTTTAACTGAAAATGTTGCATAATAAACATTTGTTGCCTTTGAACTTCGTTCATCTTTTCATTTAAGTCTTGAACTTTCTGAGCGTTCTGTCTTGATTCAGTTTCCTTCTGCGCTAGTAACTCTCTCAAATGATTAACCTCTTCGGTTAATTGAATAACTTGGGCTTTTGATGCTGGAGAGGATGAAGAAGAAGCACCAAGGACTCTATAGGATCGGCTCAAAGAGCCGAGTCCAAGTATTCTTCCACTTTTCGGTCTTCCAGATGCTTCGAGCCATAAATTTATATTGCTAACAGATGGCTTCGATTCGACTCCATCATCACTTGCTCCCGAATTTCTTTGTGAAAGTTCATCTTATTTCTCCTATTGTGAAAGAAAAAAGAATTAAATATTAACATAAGAAATTAAATTTTTACAATTACACACCTTTATTGTTCTAGCTCTTTCACCACTCCATGTTTTATCCTTTTTTTGGAATGTACGGGTGAAAGTGTCAATAAATAATGGCCTGCTCTGCCTCCTTGGCCTAAACAAATTAAACAGTTAATATTTATAAATTAGTGAGTATTAGATTATAAAATCATAAATTGAAAGTACTCACCAATCAATGTCTATGCTCATCGATATTTATGGATCCTCCCGCATACGTGGCAGACATAACGCCAGAGTTACAATTCTGATTTTGCTTATTTTGTTCACTCCTCCGCTTACTTTCATCAGATCCCCAATGTGTAACAATTTTATTCCAATTCTCCTCAGTTATACAGTGCGGTTTCTTATTTCTAGTTTTTGCATGATTTAGTATGTTTCTAATATGATCACCACATTTTTTCTTAAAAATCCTCCTAATCTCTAGTGTTTCAGTCTCCTCCCAAATAAATACCCGCTGCAGTAGAGGAAAATAAAAATTGATTATATTAACTGTAATTTCATATACTAAATGATTGAAATAAGTTACCTTGAACTCATTCCACCACAGAACTTTAATTTCTTCCGGCGTGCTTGTATAAGTTATAGAAGTGTCGGCCCAATGGTTATTCACAATTTTATTCACCTCGTGAATAACACATACAGAATTTGTAAATCTAACATAAACCAAAAACAAACTCCGTTATATACTTTAAAAAATATATATATTGTATTAAAATTTTAATATAGATATTATAAAACTTGAATACTTACGAATCTCCTCGTAGAGATATAAACTCTCTCGTATCTTCCCTCTCCATGAGTGTTTGTTGTACCGGGGAAGAAACATTGGCAGGTATATGTTGAGAATCAGAGGATCCTGCAACTGGGGAAGAGGTGGAGGGCACATTTCCTACAAAAGCATCAGAATGTGCGGGTGTTGAAGCAAAGGAAGACTGTGATCTTCCATCACTACTCTGTCTATGACCGCCACGTCGAAACTAACAATCATGATTATTAGAAGAATATTACAGGAAAAAAAAATGCAGTTGCATATTGAATTATTAATAGGAAAAATATGAAAATATTACCATATTCATAGCAACTGGATGACCCTAAATAAAAAAAAGTTCATTAGCATATCAAATATATAGATTTTCGAATAACATAGTAAATTAAAACATAATTGGTATTCAATAAATTAAAAAGTAAATTACCAATAATTAGAAATCGAAATCTGCAATAAAACTTTTGGCCTGATAATGCGTCTAATCATCATCGTCATTGTGATCGTCATCGTCATCGTCATCGTCATCGTCATAGTCATTCTCATCCTCATCATCATCCACATCCTCATCCTCGTCATTGAAATCTTCATCTTAATACTCATTAAGTTCACTTGCATCAACGTCTATTACAATGTCACTGGGATCTCGTAACGTTGAAATATTATACTCTTCGATATGAAATGTATTGACAACTTAATCTTGTTGATAGGCTATGTCCTCCCAATGTTCCTCAATCTTATTACGTGCTTTGGTTTTACAAACTGCCCACCAATCACTTTTGTCTCATCTCATACTAGGATATGAAGCATAAAATACTTGAATCGCTTGCTGTGCTAACACAAATGGTTCGTACCTCTTATATATTTTTTTGTAGTTAATTTCAACAAATTAAATTGTGGATGCACCCTCATGCCTTTGATAGGGTCAAACCAACGACACATAAATAAAATAACTCGCAAATCTGAGCCTGGATACCCTACCTCTAAAATTCCATCTAGCAAACTGTAAAATTCATTCCTTGCACCTCCATCAATAGATGACTGAACACAAACTCCGCTATTCATTGTAGTTTTTCCAATTCCATAAGCTTGAGTATGAAAAATATATCCGTTTATGAAATATGTGGGCCAAATTTTAACCATTGAATTTGGACCCCATGACAGATTGTTTATTAGGTCTTGCTCAATGTGGCAGTGATTATCATGAACCTAAAGTAAAATCAATATGTGTCATCAGACAAGATTTATCAAATTTAATATCATATACTACTTACATAATTTTTGAACCATTGTGCAAATTCTTCATCACAGAAATTATTAAACTCGTGCTCCGAAAGCTTCGAATATAGAGTTTGAAAAATCCTACAATATAATTAAATAAAACATGAACAATATTTTATGATATACAAAATGTTTAATATAACTACTATATACTTACTCGAAATACGGCGTTACTTCTGGACAGTTCAATAAAATATATGTATGGGTTGCTCGCCACTCGGGACCAGTTAAGTATCTACTTGTACAAGATCCACTTGGTCGACCAAGGTAATTAAAAATTGAGAATGCCCTCAAATTTGGATCAACGGGACCCTCATCGTTTCTTCCTGCTTTCCGACTCTTGCATTGAACGTGAGGTTCAAAGTAATATGATGCAAAAGTTGTAACTCGGTTTCTTTCCGTGTTTCAATCTGAATGACTTTGATCTCTCCATACATATTGGACATCCTAAAATCCCCGCAGTACTCCAGCCCGATAACATCCCATAAGCAGGAAAATCATTTATGGTCCAAAGAAGTGAAGCTCTCATAGTGAACAACTGATTAGTATGGACATCATACGTGGAAACACCCACGTCCCATAGTTGGATCAACTCGGCAATCAACGGTTGCATGTAAACATCTATTAACTTCTTCGGATTATGAGGGTCAGGCACAATCAATGTTAAAAACATATAAGGTGTTTTCATACACATACCGGGAGGAAGATTGTACGGAATTACAATAATTGGCCAGCAAGAATACGTTCTTCCTAATTTGCCAAATGGAGCAAATCCATCAACACATAGACCCAACCTGATGTTTCGGATCTCATTTGCAAACTCAGGATATGTTCGATCGAAATTTTTCCACGCCTCTGCATCAGATGGATGACACATTAGACCATTCTCTGTTTCATGATTTGCATGCCAAGTTATGTGTTCAGCAGTCACCTTTGAAGCATAAAGCCTCTGTAATCTAGGAGTTAAAGGCAAATAAAACATTTGTCTGAATGATTTTAATCGCTTATTATGATTTGATCTCGTGGTACTCTTGTGCCTGCATTGACTACAGAATTTGCAAGTCTCTAAATCTGCATTATCTCCCCAATATAGCATGCAACCATTTCTGCAAACATCAATTCTTTACACCGGAAGACCCAAATCTTTCACAAGTTTTTTCATACTGTAAAAATCATTCGGCATTATGTGATCACGCGGCAATACTTCTCCAATAACTTGAACAAAATCATTAAAACATTCTTCTGACACATTATGCTCAGCTTTAACATTCAACAATCTTGCGGTGAGAGATAATTTTGTGTGACTGTCACAACCGGACCAAACGGGTTCATCTGCAGCTCTCAATACTTCTTGAAATTTTATATATGGATCATTGTGCACATTTTCATTACCACCAGTAATTTCTACCTCCTCCAACGGTGTTGAATAATTATTATACATGTGTTCAAATGTTTGAGGATAACTAGCACTTGTGGCGTTTGGTTCGCTATTCAAATTATGACCAACTGCATCAACTATCATCCACTAGTACGGATTGCATTGATCGTAATATACTTGCTCTCCACTAACTGTCCTTTGTATGTTTCGTTCAACCTCTTCATCGGATATAAACGGTTCACCATGACAAGTCCAATTATAATAATTTGGCGTAAAACCAAATCTACAAAGATATTCTCGAACTTTATCACATTGGAAAATTTTACCATTATGACATTTTTTACACATACACCTTAACTTATTCTCATCCATAAACTCAACATTATTAGTAGCAAATCTCAAAAATTGTTCCAACCCAATTATAAATTCATCGGTTAAACCACGACGTTCTGATAAATTCTTTTTATACATCCAACTGCGTTCTCTCTCCATCGATCCTGTATTTGAAATTATATCAACAACGATTAATTTTTATTTCTTCCAAATTAACTTCATCCGTATATATATATATATATATATATATATATATATATATATATATATCAATCTAATCATAAATTTATACTCAACATTAATTAAATTTTTCTAATACTAAATATGATTTTGTGTGATATTTAATTGCAAATTATAATAGCATTATTTCGAACAAATTATGATCTACTAACAGTAATTAAATTACTTAAAATCAAACATTACGATTAAAAATTATAATGTAATTCATAATCAGAAATAATGTTATAAACAATATTTTTACACGAACTTGTCCGGAAGGAAAAAACGTGGGGATGAGCTCACGGCTAGATGAACACCTTGACAAACACCTTCAAAGTAGGACAACCTATTAAACAAAATATTATATTTAGATTACGACACAATATATCGCATGCGATCTGGCCGAGAACTGCGGCGTGTAGCGGCGGCACAAGATCTTGCCACCGCGTGCGCCGCGAGCTCGCGGCGGCCGATGCCGCCGCGTGCTTGTGGTATGGTCTGATGCGACCTTGCGCGCAGCAAGATCGCCACGCGAGCTCGCGGCAGGTCCGCATGCACTCAGCAGCGGCGGCGACTACGCAAGCATCGCGGCGGCAAAGATCGCCGCGCACGCGCGGCAAGAGCGCGCGAGCAGCACGCCGGCGGCGCGCGTATGCCGCGCAGCGGCAGCCGTCGTCCGGCGACGCCGCCGGAAGGGAGAGAGAAGAAGAGAGGGAGACACTTACCGACGGGCCGGTGATGGGAGGAGTTGGATCGGCGGAATAATTAGGGAAGAAGAGAGGGAGAGGGAAGAAGAAATGGAGAGAGTTGGATCGGCGGGATAATTAGGAAAAATTTAGCGACGAATGTATTTTCGTCGATAATTTCGTCGCCAATTTGGCGACGAATCATATATTCGTCGCCAATTTGGCGATGAATTCTATATTCGTTGCAGATTCTGCAACGAAAAAATAAATTCATTGCAGAATCTGCAACGAATTGTTTTTCATTGCAAAATCTACAACGAAAAAATAAATTCGTCGCAAAATTCTGCAACGAATTTTTTTTCGTTGCAAATTCTGCAACGAAAAACAATTCGTTGCAGAATTTTGCATCGAAAAGTTAATTCGTTGCAAATTTTTGCAACGAATTTTGAATTCGTTGCAGAATTTTGCAACGAAAAAGTAAATTCGTCGCAAATTTCTGCAACGAATTTTTTTTTCGTTGCAGAATCCTACAGCGTAAAAAAATTCGTCGCAGATTCTACAACGAATTTTGAATTCGTCACAGATTCTACAACGAAAAAAATTCGCTGAATTTGTAATGACTTATTTTTCGTCAGAATCACGATTTAAAAATTTATCGCCTAATTTATGCATTTAATTTTTGCAACGAAATTTAAATGTTGGAATTTTTATAATTTTTCCAACAAATTTTTTTTTGTCGTAAATTTCATTACAAATTTGCGACGAAACATAAAATTCGTCGCAAAATTTGTTACAGATTTGCAACGAATTACTTTCGTTGCCAAAGTTCGTCGTCAAAAATCAGTTTTTTTGTAGTGAAAAGCAATCGGTTAATAAAATATATTAACGATAAATACTACGACACATTCATCGCTAACTCTTCAATCGACTAAAAAATATTATGTAGCCGGCCAAATTATGGATAGTCAACTGGTGTTGCAACATCAGTCGACTGATATTTTGCAATGACATATATTATTGTCGTTGCTAATATCAATGATTTCTGTCCTTAGCAATAATCTAATTTTAGCAACAAAACCATTAGTTTCATCGCTAATGGTAATTTTTATTTGCGGCGAATGTTTTATTGTTAGTGACGTTATTTTTTATCGTCGTTAATATTAACGACGAAATTATGATATTTTGTAATTAAAATATCTTAGCGACAAGCTTATTGTGACAAAACTAGTGACGAAATGTTGTCATCGTTAATGTGATTTAGTGACGAATATTAATTATTAGGGACGAAAAAAATTCGTCGTTATTTTACTGATTTCTTATAGTGCTTGAGAAGAGAAGGAGACGAAAAGGCAACAGCTTGAGCTGCGGCTAGCTCTGACAAATATTGTATATAGCAGCCAAACACTACTGTTGGTGGTCGGAGTTAAGGAAGAGAAGAAAGTAGCAGTTGTTCCGTTGGCAAAATAGAGAAAGGAGAATGGGAAGAAGAAAGAGAGGAGTCGATGTGTGTGTGTGTATGGCAGTGAGGGTTATGCGCGTGCATAGGAATGGGTTGAGGAATGACTGCGTACGTGAGATAATAAGAGAGGATGGGAGAGAAGTGATTTTTTATCATAAATAATTGAAAGACTAATTGAGCATTCTACTATATATTGATTGGTGCAAAAGACAATTCGTTCATCTTCAATATCTCTGTCAATCGATCCCACAATTAACACAGGGAGCATTCTACTATTACACCATAGTCAGAAGGAAATTGGGCCTATTAAGGAATTTAGAAAGTTGGATTAAAATTATTTCATACGAAGAAGGTGGAACTTAGACATTGGGTCGCAAAGTTTTTTTAAGGTCTAATTCACCGTAAAATGCCTAAATAACGTAACTTTGATTTGCTCCAAAATTGTATGTCAATCTCAAATGACTAAAATTAGATCCGATAAATCGGATAATAGATCGGATATGTATTTTGACACGATCTAGACATGCATGATCTGAAAATGTTAATCCATATTCAATCTGTTTAATTTTTCATATTAATGGATTCAATTCGAATACGAACCACTTAATTTTGGATAGACACGACACGATCCGTTATATACAAAAAAAAAATACGAGTAAAATGGATTACAAGACACGATCCGAACAAATACACAAAACGACCTATAATTACACGAAAATATAATAACTTAAACAAAGTATAAAATAGATCATTGGACATGATCCAAACTAATAGATGCGAAAAGACTCATAAGTATACGATAATATAATAACTTAAATAAATGAGTTTATAAAAAAATTAATAATCTCCGCACTCAATTGGGATTACAAACGCATGACCATAAAATATACACTCTAGAATTATCATAAAAATACAAAATGAATTTTAAAAATTGTCATCATCATTCAAACTTGTAGAGATTATACAAATGTCATCCATCTCTTTTCATTTTCATGTCTAGATTTTTTTAAGTAAAAAAAAATAAACGGATTTAATGTATCCAAAAGATAAGATACTAATTCGATATGAAATTTTTACGTGTCTAAAGGATAGATACAAAATAAATATCAATCCGAAAATGCACGATCCAAATACAAAAAAAAACAGATCGTGTTCATGTCGTATTTTTGTGTCGTGTTCGGATTTGTCGGGTATCTAACTAAAACAATATTAACTATGTCAATAAATTAACACAGAAAACTACTTATTGATATAATCTGCTCTTTAATCATCGTAGGCTGTAATTATTATTTTTTTTCTTTAGCGATTTTTTATTATGATAGTCTTACCAATAAGATCTTTTATTTCAGTTTATATGAATAGAAAATTTATCCAATTAATAAATTGAATTTGCATGGTCAATTCAAGACTAATTTTATTATTATCTTCGGAATCTTTTTCATTTTCATTTGATTCATACGCTTTTACTTTCTTGAATAAAATTTTTTTGTTTCTCAATAAAAATTTAGCTCATTAGCTATCTCATAGATATAATACAAATTATTGAATCGTTATTTTTATATTTGAATTGTATGACATAATATATGCACATTATATTAAAAAAATATTTTATTTTGTTTTGGTTGGATCGAGAAGCGTCGCTAGAGGGGAGGGGAGGGGGGGTGAATAGCGAGCGTAAAATCTTTTTTTTTATGTTAAAATAAGAGCAAGCACAGCGGAAAAATAAATAACACAATTTATTTTTATTTGGTTCACAACTTATCGGCTGCTAATCCAAGGCTCCGCGATCCTTGACCGCGTACGAAGGGGCAATCCACTATAGAGTCTCCTCCTCGTTGGAAGTAGGAGACAACGATCACAAAAACCGAAAACACGAGGATGAGGCAACAAGCCTACCTCACCTCGTTACGATTAAAACCAAGAATACAATAAATAAAAACTAATACTTGTTGCTGCCGATGAAGATATTCTGAACTTGACATTGTGTCGGCGTTAGAGTTTTGGCATTGCGAGAGCACTTTAAGAGCAAGATGGATGATCTTTGGGTTGGAGTCCTCCCCTCCTTTTATAGATTTGTTCCTTGGAATAAGTCTATGAAGATCCTCAACTTTTGGAACTTATCATGAGGTGGCACCTTATCTTATCGCGAAGTGGCCGCGTCAAACATTATCCTATTTGACCTAGCGCAAAAGGCTGATTCGTCGCCATCAGTCAACCGATGCCTTCCATAAGTCGATTGATGTGCATTAGTCGATTGTCCAATGGTCAGCAGTCGCTGTCAGCCTGGTCACTTCCCTACAGTAAGAGGTTAGCACGGAAAATGATAAATATGACGGTTCCTTGCCATCCGATCTCAACCTAGACCTTCCACTGGAAGTCTTAGTCGGATCGCCGCCTACGGTCATCCTCGTACAGAGGACACGACCTTACCATCTCTCTTCGCACTCGTGCTTACCTTTGGTGCTTTATGACCTGTCGCTTTGCTTCCGGTCTTCCACTTAGGTTCTTCGACTCCCACGAAGTTCTCCAGGTGTCGCCCGACCACCACGGTTTCCCGACTCGGGATTCTCCGGGTGTCGCTGACCTTCGGCTTAGCTTAACCATTTACTGCACACTTAATTCAGCTCATGAGATAACAATATGACCTTAACTTTGGATCTTTGTCATAATCAAAATCTAGGTTCAATTATCTGGTGCCCCTGCACTAACAATCTCTCCCTTTTTGATCTATGTCAAACCGACACAAAGTTAAGGGAAAAATTAAAGCATAAAACAAGAAGAGTAAATGATAAACGTCCTTTCAAAAACTCCCCCTTAATCCTAGGTGAGTTTTGAAAGAGATACCTTGAATTTTTGAAAAATTAAATTTTTATTACTCCCCTTAACTTTCGCTCTTCTCCCTTTTTTGCCATAAATCAAAAAAGGTGTCGGGGTTTTTATATAAAATAGGGGTTTAAAAACAACATGTGTCTAGAATTATTAAAGATAAATCAACTATGAGTTCAAGCATGCGTCTTAGTAGTAGTTAGATAGATTGGTTCGAGGTGTGTTCCTCTGCACCAAATATCTAAAGGTTTATAATATAACTCTTAGGGTTAGTTTGCTCTCCCCCTTAGTTAAATATATGAAGTATAAGAGATGTAGGGGGTGCTAAACTTTGGCCTAGATAGTTGTAAATATTCATTAAGTACAATAGTTGAGAAAATATGTAGCATTTTGAAAAGGTTATATTAAGTGTATTTCAATTATCCTTAACATCTCACCCATTCTATATGTCTCAGAATGTGTTCACCTTATATGTTTTGTGAGATTGTTGGAACGTCGATGGCCAACTAGAGGGGGGTGAATAGCCCTCAATCATCGTATGAACGGAATTCGATCATTCTTTGCGTGCTTGTCTACAATTGTCGTTAATATATGCAATGGAAACAATAGAAATAATAACAACAATACAATCACATGTAATACACAAAGATATACGTGGTTCGAAACCGAATGGTTCCTACTCCACGGGGTGAGCTCAACGAGCTCGTGTAATGCGCACGGCACTAACAACACTCCTTCTCGACAACACGTCGAAGGTGGAGAAACCTCTCACAAACAATTATACTAAGTAATATGAAATACAAGCAATACAAAGATAAATATGAAATACACGTAAAGAACACTTTACAATGCTTGCTTTGAACCCTTTCTTGTTGCTTGTTTTAGATGGCTCTTGAAGGTCTGGAATGCAGCAGCAATTCCCCTCCAAAAGCTTCACAAAAGTCTTGGCAAAATTCTCCCTCTTAAGCTCCATTTATAACCTATATCAAGTTGATTTCGCGCCCATCAGTCGACTGATCGTGACCATCAATCGACTGGTCCTGTAGCCGTTGTCTCACAATGGCCAGATCCACGTTGGTCAAGTTCCAACGGATCACCCATCAGTCAACTGATTATCCCATCAGTCGAGTGTTGGCGCAAGCACTCGACTGGAAACCATTCTGCGGATCAAAACACCCGATCGATCGGTGATATCCTCATTAGTCGATCGATGGTGTTATCGATCGACATCATCATCGATCGATCGGCCCGGACCTTGTTCAGTCGAACACCAGTCGAACCCTAGTCGACTTGGAGCAGTCGACTGGCACTTATGCCAGTCGACTGATGTCGGGTGAAACCTCAAACACCAAGTTGTTTGAGCATCCGACACTCAGTCTTAGCCACTTAGCCAAGTCCACTTCGTCCCTCATGGAGTTCCCCACCGAAGCTCTCTTCCCTCGGCCTACGTCCCTCGGATGCGCCAAACGCACGGCTTCGCAATGTCATCCTTCGCGTCTCTTTCCCTCGAAGTATGCTTCCCTTGGGCCTCACTCCATTCGCTCCCCATCTTGTGGTCCCTCAGATGCACCAAGCGCATGGCTTCGCAATGTCATCCTTCACCAAGCACCAAGCGCACGGCTTCGCAATGCTTTGGACTTTCAACACCAAGCCCCATGATTGGATTTTCCATGCCAGCTCCATGTTGGACTTTCCTATAACAATCCCATGTCATAAGTTTTGTCTTTCATCAAAATACTGCTCGAGTCAAACTCAAGTCAACCTGGGTCGATTGCACCAACAATCTCCCCCTTTTTGATGATTGACAAAACTACTATCTCAAGTCTACCAATTCTCCCATATTGGCAATTCTCATATCCCAATGAGAATTCCAACGAATCCTAATTGGTAACTTCTCCCCCTTTTTGACATTACATTAAAAAAGTCCTCAAGGGTGTCAATGTCTCATATCCCAATGAGATCTTACAATCTTCCCCTTGGTATGCCCTCAATCTTTCTAGTGATAATCCCATATCACTTAAGAGAGATGCAATCCCTCAATTTTCCTCCCATGAGGAAAAAAACACATTCATCTTCCCATGATGGATACCTCCCCCTTGACCATTGCTCCAACAATGTCTTTGAAAAGCCCCTAAGCCAATAAGAACACAAAACCATCAAAATTAAGGCAAAGTTCAACAATGAACTCTCATCCACCTTAAAATCTATACTCTCCCTAAACACTTCTCCTAATCCATATTCAATGGATTTCCACCCTTTCTAATACTCTCCCAAGCATGTCCTAGGGTTAGGAGTGGTTAGGGGACCAAAACATAGCTGAACATGGGTCTAACCACCAAAGTTTACCCAAAATCAGCATGTCGATCGACTCTCTCACTACGATGACTCCTTCCCACATCGATCCACCGGCCTCCTGGCGATCGACTAATAATCGCGCATTTGATTTCTGATTTTCAGAAATGAATTTCTGAAATTCGTAAGTAAATATACATATGTTGATAAATCATGAAATTTTGTACGTATATTACTCATTACAATCATAATGGGTGAAAAATATTAGAAAATTATTTTACCTACAAAATAGTGAGATTGATACAAAGTTCAAAAGTTTAGAAAAGCTTCAATATTGAACCCTCTTTGTATCATCTCATTCAATGGTGATTGCTATCAAAAGATAGGCTTCACCAAGGTTTTTCAAAATATTTTCAAAATGTTTTTGAAACCTTTAATTCCTTTTTCCTAAACATCTCACTTGTATCTAGATGTGTAAAACATATACAAGTCAAATATTCTAATGAGATGTGGGTTTTTGTTCTTTAATGGTCTCATGCATATTACAAAGGCAACTCTACTTGATTCCCTTATACATGGGACATCAAGTCATGTCAATGGTCCTTAAATCAATTTTATTTTATGCATGATATGATTATGGCATATATATGATATAACTAAGCATGTGTCAAAATCATGATGTCATGGCATGTGAATAAAATTTTAGCATACATAACATATAAAATAAGTCCAAAACATGATCATGACATTTTTAGAGATAAAAATGAAAATGATATCATGACATGGCAAGGCAAATAAATCATGGCAAGTAAAATATACTAAGGTATAAAATACCTAAGTGTTAAATCCAAATTGTCATTTCTAGGAATTAATTCTATTTTGCCTTAATACCATTATCTCCCAAATGTGCCATAAATCCAAAATGGCACATCAATACCTCTAAGACTTATTTGTGTCAATTTAATCATTTTTCAACCTCTTAAAGCATATTGGCACATCCTAATATATCAACTCACCATGGCTAGGTTAACTACCCATCCACTTAGGGTTGACACACCCTAACCCATCTAGCGTTAATCGATCACGCTTCTAGGAACCCAATACCTATTGGAGCTCCTTGGGTTAATAAGGTATTCACTAGGGATAACTTCCCTAGATACCTTCCTAATGACCCTTTTTTGGCTTTGAAGCCTTAGTTTTTTGGGTCTTTCCTAGGTCAACTCTAGAGATGACTCCTCCTTTGACCTTCTTAGTGGCTTTCTTGGTTTTTCTTAAGTCCTTAGTCACTAAGCAAACATCATGGCTAGTCTTAGGGATAACTTTCCTATTAGCCTTGGTTTTCCTAAACCTAGATTTAGTTCCATAATCAAATGGAGCATTATGTTAAGTCTTCTTTGGCTTAGGTTTGTGACCCAAACCTTCCTTGCCCTTAGACCATTTTTGAACCTTAGGTCTTGACTTTTGGGCATTTGACCCTTGAATAGGATTTTCTATAATTTTAAGGGTCTTTTCTATTCTATCAAGTCTTGATCTCAAGACTTGGTTCTCTAGCTCTAATTTTCCCATTTTTGAAATTTCATTAGGTTTTTGGGAAATGTTTCTCTTCTTAGACACGTGTCTACCCTTCTTAGGATTAATATCTAGATTTTCTTCTATTCTCTTAATGCTCTCCCTAGGCAAGATAGGTCTAGTGTTATTGGTCCTAGGTTTGTCCTTAGATATATGAACATGCTTGGCACCTAGACAAACATATTTCTTCCTACTAGCATGATTTTCATTAATAATTGCAAAAGAACTAAAATAATTCCTAGAATGCTTGTTAACCCTAGAAATTGAAGGTGCATTAATTAAATTTACCTTAGGGTTAGCTTTAGAAGCTCGCCCTACATGAGATACACCTTCTTGCCCTTTCTTCCTCCTCCTAGGGCATTGGCTTCTATAATGCCCCCTTTGGTTGCATTTGAAGCACACAATGTACTCCTTGCTTCTGATTGTGGGGACTCCGGCATTATTGACTTTTGGTGCCGGTTGAACCTTCTTCACCTTCTTAGGACACTTACTTTTATAGTGCCCTTGTTCCCTACACTCAAAGCATGTTATATAATTTTTATTTAAAATAACAACACTTGAGTTACCTAGGGAATTTTTGCTTCTCCCGGATGTTGAAGCTTCTTCTTGAACTTGTTCTGGGATAGAAGGCCTCTCCTCCCCCTCAATGCTAGAGGTGGAGGTCTCCACCAAATCATCAATATCTTCAAATGTGGTGGGCAATTCTTCAACGACATTCTCCTCTACTTGTGCCGGTTTGGGATTTTTGTGGAATTCAACCACCTTATTCCACAAATCCTTTGCATCCCTAAAATTACCTATCCTAGACCAAATGTTGTTAAGAATCAAATCACTAAGTAATTCGATTACCTTGAGATTTGTCTTGAAGTCCTTGATTTGGTCTTGGGTCCACCTTGACTTCTCAATTTACCTATTGCTTTTATTCCTAGGCAATTCGAAACTATTTTCTATAATAAGCATAATATCGAAATCGGTTTCGAAATATACCTCCATCCTTTTCTTCCACCAAGAAAAGTCTCCATCGAATTTCGGTGGATGGATGTTGTAGTCGGTCATCTTGTAGTGCTTGTGTCGGCGGTTAGTCCTCTACAAGCTCCTAGCTCTGATACCACTTGTTGGAACATCGGTGGCCGACTAGAGGGAGGTGAATAGCCCTCAATCGTCGTATGAACGGAATTTGATCGTTCTTTGCGTGCTTGTCTATAATTTTCGTTAATATACGCAGCGGAAATAATAGAAATAATAACAATAATATAATCACATGCAATACACAAAGATATATGTGGTTCGGAACCGAATGGTTCCTACTCCACGGGGTGAGCTCAACGAGCTCGTGTTATGCGCACGGCACTAACAACACTCCTCGACAACATATCGGAGGTGGAGAAACCTCTCGCAAGCAATTACACTAAGGCTACGTTTGGTACGGGGTAATCAGACTTGTAATGTAATCAGGATTACATTACAAGATGATTTACTTTGTTTGGTAACATTTCAAAGATGTAATGTAATGTAATTACATTACAAAATAAGAGTCAAGATCCGTAATCTCGATTGCAAAGGAAAAACTATGTAATCTGATTACATTACGGACTCAATATTTATCATGACAAATATCGACGATCGACGGCCGGCGACGGGCACCATGGCCGACGGCCGATGATCAGCGATGATGGCGGCGGCGCGGCCGCGATGATCGGGCGAATGACGGCGTGGCCGACGATGGACGGCGGCCGACGGGCCGTCGGCGACGGTGGAGACTACGATGGGCCAACCAACGACGGCATAACCGACCAGCGATCGATCGGCGACGGCCGACGGCGGCCATCGATCGACGATCGTCAAAGACGGCGCCAATGGCGGCCAATGGCGGCCGGCGATCAATGTCGATCGACGACTGGCGAAGGACGACGGCCGGCGATGGCCGGCCATCGATCAACGATCGGCGCCGTGATCGGTCGGCGACGGCGATCGATCGACGATCGACGACCGACCAATGGCCAGCAATCGACGATCGGCGACTAAGAATTATATTACCTTAAGAAGAAATTATAAGGGTATTTTTGTCATTTTATAATAATATGAATTACATTCCTTATAACAAATATGGATACCAAACAAACGAATGTAATCACTTTTGTAATCAAAGATTACACACCAATCGCTAACCAAACACAGTAATGTAATACACATTAAATTACATTACATTACAAACTTGATTACATTACAAGATTGATTATATTACCCCGTACCAATCGTAGCCTAAGTAATATAAAATACAAGCAATACAAAGATAAATACGAAATACACGTAAAGAACACTTTACAACGCTTGTTTTGAACCCTTTGCTTGTTGCTTCCTTTAGATGGCTCTTGAAGGTCTGGAATGCAGCAGCAATTCCCCTCCAAAAGCTTCACAAAAGTCTTGGCAAAATCCTCCCTCTTGAGCTCCATTTATAACATGCATCAAGCTTATTTCGCGCCCATCAGTCGACTGATCGTGACCATCAGTCGACTGGTCCTGTAGTCGTTGTCTCACAACGGCCAGATCCACGTTGGTCAAGTTCCAACGGATCACCCATCAGTCGACTGATGATACCCATCAATCGACTGATTATCCCATCAGTCGAGTGTTGGCACGAGCACTCGACTAGAACCCATTCTATGGCTGAAAACACCCCGATAAGTCGACTGATATCCCTCATCAGTCGATTGATAGTGTTATTAGTCGACTGTCATTCCTCGACAGTTGATTGATCAGTCAGACCCTGTTCAGTTGAACACCAGTCGAACCCTAGTCGACTTGGAGCAATCGACTGGCACCTATGTTAGTCGACTGATGTCGGGTGAAATCTCAAACACCAAGTTCTTTGAGCATCCGACACTCAGTCTTAGCCACTTGGCCAAGTCCACTTCATCCCTCATGGAGTTCCCCACCGAAGCTCTCTTCTCTCGGCCTACGTCCCTCGAATGCGCCAAGCGCACGGCTTCGCAACGCCATCCTTCGCGTCTCTTGTCCTCAAAGTATGCTTCCCTTGGGCCTCACTCCATTCGCTCCCCGTCCGGCGGTCCCTCGGATGCACCAAGCGCACGGCTTCGCAATGTCATCCTTCACCAAGCACCAAGCGCACGGCTTCGCAATGCTTTGGACTTTTCAACACCAAGCCCCATGCTTGGATTTTCCATGCCAACTCCATGTTGGACTTTCCTATGACAATCCCATGTCATAAGTTTTGTCTATCATCAAAATACTGCTCGAGTCAAACTCGAGTCAACCCGGGTCGATTACACCAACAGAGATGATTTGAACTTGATTAAAAATAGTCAACCTTGAATTAGATTCGGATTTAACCTTTAGATCGTTAAGTAAATTTTCGAGAAACTGGCTTCCAAGTCATGGCAAGGCACAGGGGCCTTCTTTGATCGGAACAACGATCACTTCCTTAGACAAAGCCAAATTCAAGAAAATATCGCTTAAGTCACTTAGGGTTACTTCCTGGTCTAACTAGTTTAGGATACGGCGAGGTAGCTTCAGCTAGTTCAACTCAGCCAAGTGCACCAAACTAGATACGTCTTATCTAGCTCGAATACACAAGACATTGTTTTCCTAACGTACTATCATCTCACCGTGTCCTGATACTATGTTGTCAAAGTTGACTAACTATTTGTCCTATCTAGCCGTTCTAATAACTAATCATGCAATGATTTTGCTAAGAAAGTGGGTATATTATTTTAGTGTTAGCTTCCCCTGGACCATTGAACCAATATGGTCTATCCACAAAGTGGACTTGATCCTGAGGAATCCAAAATTTATTGGTCCTTATATGTGAGTTCAATAAAATCTTTGGGACCCAAGCTTGGACTCGTTGATGACTACGATTTACGATAGACATATAAGATCTATTCGTAGTCCTTGACCTAAATCCGAGTCCAACTTTTTTGTACACAGCTCTTTGAGTTCCAAGTAGTCGGTTAAGATTCTTGGATCCCAACGTGAACCTTTCCAATCTAGCCTCGACCTCTTGAACTCGTCCTTTCAAGAGAGAATTCTCCTCCTCAAGTTTTTCAACTTGAATTTGGTTTCCCTCTTGAACTTGACTAGTTGAAGAGGTTAGAGTAGCTTCTTGCATGAGGGTTTCAACCTCCTTAAGTAACGACTCAACTCTAGACTCAGACTTAGTCAATTTCCTATTTAGCAACTTAATTGCATGATATAAGTTTGCAATTAATGAACGACTTACATTAATCTTTTCTTTTGATCCGGCTTTGAGTCTTGACTCAAATTCATCCTCGGAGTCGGAGTTGGATTCGTAGTCGGCTTCGGACTCGGACTCGGACTCGACCGGTTTCGCCATGAACGCCAAATCTTCTCCCTCCTCCCACGTTGCATGAAAAGCTTGCTTGAGTTGCTTGTGTTTTGGCTTCATTTTTGGGCAATCTGACTTGTAATGCCCCTTCTTGTTGCACACATAGCATGTGTATGTTTGTGGGGGTTTCTTGCTCTTCAATTGCTCCATTTTCTTTTTGATGATTCTCCGAACTAGATTGACTAGTTCGGCCTCCATCTCCTCTTCGGATTCCGATTCGGATTCACCTTCGGATTCTTCTTCTTCGAGAAGTATCTTGTGTTGGAGATCGTTGACCGCTAGAGAGGGGGTGAATAGTGCGTGCTAGTATCGATGATGGAATTCGATCGTGATTGCGTCTACAATTTTCGTTAGCGCAGTGGAAACAAAGATAATAAAGCAATAACGAAAACACAAGCACACGAACACACGGATATAACGCGGTTCAGAACCGAACGGTTCCTACTCCACGGATCGAGCTCTAAAGAGCTCTAGTGATGCACACGCACTCACTAATCAAAAATAACTCCTTCTCAGAACAATCCGGAGGTGGAGAAACCTCGTACAATGATTACAAAAGCAATACACGAAAATACAAGCAAAATATAAAGAAATGTAAAAATCACTTTACAAAACTAGGGTTTGAGCGCTTTGCTTGTTGGTTGCTTTGATGAGGTTAAAGGGCCCTGAAATGCACCTGCATATCGCCTTCAAATTGCCCCAAGAAAGCTCCCAAAGAACCAATGTCGAAATCCTCCACGAGCTCCTCTTTTTAAAATGCATCAGGCTGGATTTTTCGTCGATCAGTCGACTGTCATAAGTCCCGAGTCAACTGATGTCACTGTTGCTGTGAGACAACGGCTCAATCCACGCTGGAAAAGTTCCAACGGGACTCTCACCAGTCGACTGTCAGCCCTGTAGTCAAATGCCCAATCGGCTATGGAGCATTCTGTGCTCGTGACTCAACTAGCAGTCGACTGCCATCCATGGCAGTCGACTGCCAGCAGTCAACTACTCCAATGAGCAGTTGACTGCCAAAGCAATTTCAGCCCTAAATGGCAGTCGAGCTCTAGTCAACTCACAGCAGTCGTACCGGCCATAATGTTAGTCGACTGTCAACCTCAAAGATGACGTTTTAACCCAAGTATGGTGTCCCCATACTTGCTAGACCACCCTTAGCCTAGACCTAAGCCTTCTAGCCACCTCCATCAGCCTCACGCCTCTCGGATCCCTCCAAGTCATCCATAACTTGTTCATCCATCGCGCTAGCCTTCAGGTGCTTCCATCGGCTATATCATGCTAACGGTGTCTACACCGCCAAGGCACATTGGACTTACGCCGCCAAGACTCCGCTTGGATTTTACGCCGCCAACCATTGGACTTATGTTGCCAAAACTCCACCCTTGGACTTTACGCTGCCAATATCAAACCCCTTGGACTTCTCAAATGTCAAGACTCAATCTTGGACTTTCCCTTGCCAACCCATGTTGGACTTTCCATGCCAAGACCCATGCTTGGACTTCTCTTGTGCCAAGTACTCAAGACTTGGACTTTCCTAAATGTCAAGTGTCCCACTTGGACTTTCCATGCCAAGTACCCATGACTTGGACTTTACCTTGCCAAGACCCATGATTGGACTTTCTCATAATCACATGGTCAACCCTAGTCAACCATCAAAATCTCCCTCGAGTCAAACTTGAGTTTGGTCAATTATAACCTGGGTCGATTGTATAAACAATCTCCCCAAAACATAAACTGACATCAATGTCAAACATCAAAACATCACTCGAGTCAAACTCGAATCTGGTCAATCGTGACCTGGGCCGATTGCACCAACAATATCCCCCTTTTTAATGTTTGACAAAACAAACCTTGAGTTAGTCCCCTAACTCAAACTCCCTTACCAATTTCCCAAATTGGTAATTTTACTCTCCCCCTTTTTGACATACATCAAAAAGGTTATCTCACCAAGGAGGTCAATATCTCATGTCCCAATGAGATCTTACAATCTCCCCCTTGGCCCAAAATTATCTAGGATGTCTACCATCTTCCTAGTGATAAGTCTCATATCACTCAAGAGAGGCAATCCTATACTCTCTCCCAATTTCCAAATTGGGTTTCTCAAGATCCCATCAATTTTCCCAATTGATAACATTCTTCCCATAACTTCTCCCCTTCAAGAAGAAAAAACACATCCATCATCCCAAGATGGATAACTCCCCCTAAAGGCATGCTCCCCCTTGACCATTGCACCAACAATGTCCTTGGGAAGTCCCTAAGCCAATAGGAACTCTAAACCATCAAAATTAAGGTTCAAAGTTCAAACATGAACTCTTCCACCCTTAAATTTGATACTTTGACCTAACACCTCTCTAAATTCATATACAATGGATTTTTACCATTTATAATGCTTCCCAAAGCATATCCTAGGGTTATGAGTGATTAGGAACCTTTACCATAGCTGAACACGGGCTAAACAAACCTTGTTAACCCAAAATCAGACTGATGATCGACTCTAACGAGCGATGGCCCGATCGATCATTGCCAACAAGTGGCGATCGATATCAAATTCTAATTTCAGCTATTAGAATTGAATTTAAAAAAAAGCATAAGTAATTCTACGTATTTTGAAAAATCATGAAAATTCATACGTATATTACTTATAGGTAATACAATGGGTGAAAAATGATAGAAAAATATTTTACCCATAAAATATCGAAATTGATACAAAATTCAAAAGTGAAGAAAAACTTTTAAGTTTTGGCTCACTTTGTATCAATTTCATCAATGGTGATTACTATCAAAAGATAGACTTCACCAAGATTTTCTAAAATGATTTTAAAATATTTTTAAAAACCTATATTGGATCATGTTCCTTGGGCTTAATGTACATGACTTGTACATAAGCTTTTCTAATGATCCATTATTGAAATAAGATGAGTTTTAGTTCATCTAGATGCAAAAACTATGCACCTTGAACTTAACTCATATCCTAGCATCTCACATGTATCTAGGGTGTATAAAATACACATACATGTCAATTTAATGTGAGATGTGGGTTTTATTCATCCTAATCTAGGGTTTCATGCATTCTCTAAGACAACACTACTTGATTTCCTTATAAATGGGACTCCAAGTCATGTCATTGTCCTTAAATCAATTTCAATCAAAATTTTCTTAAATGCATGAATGATTATGGCATTAGAGATGATATAAATAAACACATGCTCATAATCATGATGTCATGACATAAGATATAATCTAAAAATACATGACATTTAAAACCTTAATCCTAAACATGATCATGACATATAAATGATAAAAAAATAAGCATGATGTCATGGCATGTTATATGACAAACAAAACATGGCAAATAAAAAGTATAGGTACAAGAATACCTAAATTTTAATATTAATTGTCATTTGACATAATTAAATATATTTTGCTATATATTCACTTTTCTTCCTAGTGTGCCAAAAACTCAAAATGGCACACTATGACCTCTAAACCTAAATTGTGTCAATTTGATCATTTTATCAAACTTCTTAAATAATATTGGCACATCCTAAAATCTTTTAGGATCATAATTCAAAATTATTTCCAAGACATCCACAACCTTGAAAATTACCTAAGGTGCCACCTTTACCATGGTTAGGTTAACTACCCTTCCATTTAAAGTTGACACACCCTAAACCCATTTAGCGTGAATCGATCACGCTCTTAGGAACCCAAAACTTATTTGAGCTCCTAGAGTTTACTAGGTATTCCTTAGGGATAACCTCCCTAGACACCTTCCTAATGACCCTCCTAGGCTTGTTAGCCTTGGTCATTGTGATCTTACCTAGGTTGATTCTAGGGGTAAATCCCCTTGCAACCTTCTTAGTGGTCACCCTAGGTTTCTTAGAAACCCTAGCCACTAGGCACAAACCTTGGTCAACCTTAGGGATGACTTCCCTATTGACCTTGGTCTTCCTAGACCTAATTTGTGTTCCATAATCGAATGGAACACTATTATAAGCCACCTTAGGCTTAGGTTTGTGACCCAAACCATTCTTGCCCTTGGTTGACTTTTGTTTCTTGGGTCCTAGATGTTGACTTTGAGGTTTTGACCCTTGACTTTGACCATTAGACCCTTGCATTTGATTTTGCATAATTTTGAGGGTCTTTTCTAATTTCTCAAGCCTTGATCTCAAGGCTTGGTTCTCTAATTCTAATTGCCCAATTTTAGAATTTTGATTTAGTCTTTGGGCATGGGACTTCCTAGGCACGTGTCTAGTCCATTTAGGATTAAGGTCTAAGTGTTCTCCTATTTTCCTAATAGACTCCCTAGGAAGAACGTTTCTAAGGACATTAGTCCCAAATTTCTCCTTCTTTGAAAGGCAGACATTTTTGGCTCCTAAACAAAATTCTCTATTTCTAGCATGCTCTTTATGATAAATAGCAAGACTATTAAAATTATTCCTAGCATGCTTTTGACTAGAATTTAAAGAACAAGCATTATTTAAATATACCTTAGGGTTAGCTATAGAAGCTCCCCCTACTTGTAATGCTCCTTCTTGCCCCTTCTTCTTCCTCCTAGGGCATTGACTCCTGTAATGCCACTTTGAGTTGCACTTGAAGCATATGATATGCTCCTTGCTCTTTTGACTTGGGGCACCGACATCCTTGACTTTTGGAGCCGGTTGAGCCTTCTTGACCCTTTTTGGACACTTACTCTTGTAGTGTCCGGATTCCCTACACTCAAAGTATATTATATGAATTTTATTATTAATTGACATGCTTGAGTTACCTAGGGTAGTTGTAGGTGCCGGAATCAGATTTTGAGCTTCTTCATCTTGACCGAATGTCAAAGCTTCTTCTTGATGTTCCGGTGTGGAAGTTCTCTCCTCTCCCTCAATCCTTGAGGTGGATGTTTCTTCCACTTCCTCCACTGATCCGGAAGTTGACTCCCTATCAACTTCCGACTCCTCAAGCTCTTTAGATGGCGATGTGCTTGCTTGAGCTTGAGAGGGTGAGCACTCCTCTTCTTCTTCTTCTTGGACCGATGATAAATTTTCATGGAGCTTTGCCACTTGGCTCCATAGCTCCTTAGCATCTACATAATTACCTAACATATACAAGATATTATTAGGCATTAAATCAATTAAAAATTTTATCACCTTATCATTTTTCTCGGATGCTTGGACTTGCTCTTCGGTCCATCTCTTCTTTTTGAGGAATCCACCTCTTGGTCCTCTTGGATATTCAAATCCATCCATCAAAATGAATCATTCCTCAAAATCTCTCATCATAATAAAATCTTCAATTCTTCTCTTCCAAGAATTGAAGCCTTCTCGTCCGTATAGGGTGTAGGGCACCGGTGTGTTAATGTCCCAACCTAATTGTTCTTCCAACTCCATCTTCACCCTCTAGCATGCTCCCTTAGTTGTTAAACTTCAAGAGCGGTCTCGCTCTGATACCACTTGTTGGAGATCGTTGATCGCTAGAGGGGGGTGAATAGCGCGTGCTAGTACCGATGATGGAATTCGATCGTGATTGCGTTTACAATTTTCGTTAGCGCAGCGGAAACAAAGATAATAAAGCAATAATGAAAACACAAGCACACGAACACACGGATATAACGTGATTCGGAACCGAACGGTTCTTACTCCACGGATTGAGCTCTAAAGAGCTCTAGTAATGCACACGCACTCACTAATCAAAAATAACTCCTTCTCGGAACAATCCGGAGGTGGAAAAACCTCGTACAATGATTACAAAAGCAATACACGAAAATACAAGCAAAATACAAAGAAATATAAAGAACACTTTACAAAACTAGGGTTTGAGCGTTTTGCTTGTTGGTTGCTTGGATGAGGTTGAAGGGCCCTGAAATGCACCTGTAAATCGCCCCAAGAAAGCTCCCAAAGAACCAATGTCGAAATCCTCCACGAGCTCCTCTTTTTAACCTGCATCGGGCTGGATTTCCACCGATCAGTCGACTGCCATAAGTCACCAGTCGACTGATGCCACTGTTGCTGTGAGACAACGGCTCAATCCACGCTGGAAAAGTTCCAACGGGACTCTCACCAGTCGACTGCCAGCCCCGTAGTCGACTGCCCAGTCGGCTACGGAGCATTCTGTGCTCGCGACTCAACTGGCAGTCGACTGCCAGCAGTCAACTGCTCCAATTAGCAGTCGACTGCCAGCAGTCAACTGCTCCAATGAGCAGTTGACTGCCAAGGCAATTTCAGCCCTAAATGGCAGTCGAGCTCTAGTCAACTCACGGCAGTCGAACCGGCCATAATGTCAGTCGACTGCCAACCTCAAAGATGAGGTTTTAACCCAAGTATGGTGTCCCCATACTTGCTAGACCACCCTTAGCCTAGACCTAAGCCTTCTAGCCACCTCCATCAGCCTCACGCCTCTCGGATCCCTCCAAGTCATTCATGACTTGTTCATCCATCGCGCTAACCTTCAGGTGCTTCCATCGGCTATGTCATGCTAACAGTGTCTACACCGCCAAGGCACATTGGACTTACATCGCCAAGACTCCGCTTGGACTTTACGCCGTCAACCATTGGACTTATGCTGCCAAAACTCCACCCTTGGACTTTACGCTGCCAATATCAAACCCCTTGGACTTCTCAAATGCCAAGAATCAAGCTTGGACTTTCCCTTGTCAACCCATGTTGGACTTTCCATGCCAAGACCCATGCTTGGACTTCTCTTGTGTCAAGTACTCAAGACTTGAACTTTCCCAAATACCAAGTGTCCCACTTGGACTTTCCATGCCAAGTACCCATGACTTGGACTTTACCTTGTCAAGACCCATGCTTGGACTTTCTCATAATCACATGGTCAACCCTAGTCAACCATCAAAGTCTCCCTCGAGTCAAACTCGAGTCTGGCCAATTATAACCTGGGTCGATTGTATAAACAATCTCCCCAAAACATTAACCGACATTAATGTCAAACATACTATGTCAAACATCAAAACATCACTCGAGTCAAACTCGAGTCTGGTTAATCGTGACCTGGGCCGATTGCACCAACATCTTGCTTTTTGCTTTTTTTCTTTGTCCTGGGTTCTTTGACTCCCACGAAGTTCTCCAGGTGTCGCCCGACCACCACGGTTTTTCGACTCGGGATTCTCTGGGTGTCGCTGACCTTCGACTTAGCTTAACCATTTCCTGCACACTTAATTCTGCTCATGAGATAACAATATGACCTTAACTTTGAATCTTTGCTATAATCAAAATCTAAGTTCAATTATCTGGTGCCCTTGCACCAACAGTTTTTTGTTTTATTTTTTTTTTTATGTAACCAAATAAAAAATTCTTGATTATCAACTTAGATACACACAAAAAAAACACACACGCATACACACAATATGTTGATTTCTAAATCAGCTTATTTACTTATTTTGATGAAAAATTTGATATGCCATTTGATTACATAAAAATTAAACAACTTTAACACAGATAAATAAGCTCATTTAGAAAGTACGAAAGAAAAACATAAATTTGACTCATTTTGACTTAAAATCATATTAGTTTGATTACTCTTCAACACATGTTTAATACTCATATCAATATCTAAATCACAGACTCAAAGAAAATTTAGTCAACATAATATACATGTAAGCCTGTGAAGTAGTCTAGAGTCTCATTGACCTTGACTTGATAATTTTATAGTGCTCAGGTTCACAACATTATATTGGATCAAAAGAAAGCATTAGAGGAGGATAAATAACGTTAGTCGCTTATTCTTAAAACACATAAAACACTCAGCAGAAATAAAAAAACACAATGTATGGAGAGAGGCAAATTATTTTTATTTAGTACATAGTCAATGACAGCTAGTCCAAGGTACATGATCTTTGATTATTTCGACCATGCAATCCGCTAGTAATCTCTTTCTCCAAGGACAAAGAGATTCATCTCTTAACAAAAAAAAAAGTCTAGTAATAAGCATACCACCCCTTAGAAATGAACAAAATGGATAAAAGAAATAACAACAATGATACCGACGAATAGTTTGCTCAGAATGAAGCTAGTTGTTGCACACTGACGCATCGTTGAGACTTTAACATAGAACAAGAGTAGAATATGTGTATTGCTTCAATTGATGATTTGCAATTGCTGCTCAAGCTCACTTTTATAAAGTGAATCCGATCACCCAAAAGCCTTTTTGAATGCCCCTAACTTATTCTTGATACAGTCTAAGTCGGTCAAACTTTATCTAGTTGTAGTTGCCAGGATTCCTTTCGGGTGCTCGAAAGTTGATGTATCACTACACTAGCAAAGCTTGATCCTTTCGATTCAACTGTGCTTTATCCCACTCTAGTCGCTCAGACTCCTTCTGATCGTCTGGATCCGATGTGAAATCTGAACTTGCTCTGAATCTGATCACTCATAACCATCCGATTGCCTGAGCATCCGGTCGTTTGAAACCAAACTGGTCACCTCTTGCTCAGACTTCTAATTCCTGCACTACAAAGTTAGCACAACAAATGATAGATCGAATAAAATACAACAATTATCCAACTGTCTGATCTCAACTTCAGAACTTGAATGGAACTCTTAGTTGGACCATCGCCTAAGGTTATCCCCATAACAAGGAATCGACCTCATATGTTCTTCTTTTTCCAAAAAAAAAAAACCTCTCCACTCTAGGAGCTTAATTGACTTATATATTTGCCAAACATCCATTCCTCTAAACCTATTTAGGCTTTCTCTGCTCAAAATTCAATTACTTGATCCGCTAGAGTTTTCTGTTAGGATCGATATTGGCGCTAGGGGGGTGAATAGCATCTTGAACTCAATCTTGTTCTCTCAATTGCATCATGCTTATCTATAAATTGATAGTGCACAACGGAAATAAAACACACAAACATAAATACCACACAAACACAATGTATGGATTTTACGTTGTTCAGAATTTTTGATTCCCACTCCACAGCCTAGCTCTCAGTCGATAGCTCTATTATCTTCTTTCTCCTTCTCGGAAACACACCGAGGCAGAGAAACCTCTTACATCTGTTCTTTACAAACACTTGCAACCAAATTGAATGTACAAGAGAAATGGAAAATATAAAGCAAAACAACTTTACAAAAAGAGCTCTTGTTTGCTTGTAATTTAGTTGCTATGGAAATTTCCTTGAAGGTCTAAATTGAAGCAGCTAATCCCCTTCAAAAATCTCTAAAAAGACAACACTTCAAATCTTCGCGAAGTCCTCCTTTTATAGGCTTGGTATCGACTGATTTCTACCTACTAGTCGACAAATCTTACCTCCAGTCGATTGGTCACGCGACCATTTACTCACAACAGCCTCCATCCACGTTGGATTTCAATTGATCAGTGGACTGCTCTACGCCATCAATTGATTGCTAGCCCAACAGTCAAACTGGTCAATTGATTTCGAAGGTTTCTGTTTGCCTGACCACTAAGTCAGTCGATTGCTTCACCACAGCAGTCGACTGCTGCTGTTGTAGCTTTCCCGAGCACCAACTTTCCCATCCCGAACTCTGAGTCAAGGATGCCTTGAGCACCTCCCAAGCGCTTCAACTTCCCGACAGTGAGTGCCCGAACACCCGAGTTTCTGAGCTCTACGATTTCCCGAGTGCTCGAGTTCCCGACACGATCGCCCGACGCCAGTCGATTGCCTAACCACAACAGTCGATTTCCCGAGCACCTTCTCGATCGTGCCCGAGAACCGCTTCCTTATCATCGGAGAGCGGTTTCTCATCGCCCGAGCGTGGCTTCCTGGGCACCACTTCCTCATCGCCTGAGCATTGAGTTTCTCATCACCCAAGCACCGAGTTTCTCATTGCCTAAGCACCGGATTAGTCGACTAGTCAAGACCAACAGTCGACTGTCCGAGCACCGCGATGCATCTCCACTTTCCCGAGAGTCACTTTCTCATCGCTCGAGCACCACTTCCTCTTCACCCAAGCACCTGCACCTCCCGAGCACCATCTCACGCGCTCAAGTCCCGAGCACCGCATTCTTCGTTCTCCCAAGCACCTACGATGTATCAGTCGACTGATGCCTCAGTCAGCCTCATCTTAAACTAACCCCCACTTCACTTGGTATCTAGTCAATGCTCAATCTATTAGGACTTTTCTCATCTAGTATCCGATCACTCTTGATCTGTCGGAACCTCCCTTGCCTAGTATCCGATCAACCTTGACCTACTAGGACTTCTTGTGTCAAGTAAGATTGTCTCGACTTACCGGGACTTCACCTACCAAGCAAAGTCATCTGACCTGCCAAGCATGGTCACTTGACTTGCCAAGACTTCACTTGCCAAGCACGATCACACTGACCTAGTCATCCGGTCACCTTGACCTGCCAAAACTTCCTATCACCAAACATCCAATTCTTCTTGACTTGTTTGGAATTTCCTTGCTTTACATCCGATCTCCAGACCTGCAAGAGCTTTTTTGACACCAAGCATTCGGTCCTGCTTAATTTGCTTGAACTTTCCTCTCTGTGTCAAGTGCCTGGTCAATTTTGACCTACCTGGACTTCACACTTGTCAACTCCCAGATGGACTATCCATCACCAAGTGTTCGGTCAACCATGACCCACTTGGATTTCCTACTTACCAACTCCTAGTTGGACTTCCAACCACTAAGTATTTAGTCTTTCTTGAACGACTTGGAATTATACTTATCGTTGTCTAATTGGACTTCACTCGTCAAGTCTCTAGTCAATCTTGACCTACATGACTTCTCGTCACACCAACACTGTTATCATGGTCATCCTGACCCAATGATGATTATATCAACACTCTCATCCATATGACTACGGATGTCTCATACCATCATATAGTCATTGGAAATAGTGTACATTCAGGAGAAGTGTTTTTGGTCGTTAGATGAAGATGATCGTTTCTCAGGATTTGACACAGCAGATGTGGATCTTTTAATTTGATGCTACGTATGGGATCGCACAGCGGAATGGAAGATTCACTGTTTCCCAAAACATATCTAGAGTTGTCAAACGGGTCGACCCATGGCGGCGCAGGCTAACCCATCGTAAACCCAATATTTAGCGGGGAGGGACAGGCCGACCCGCCATCTCGGCGGGTCGAGAAATCTCTAACTCAACCCAACCCAACCCAAGGCAATTTGTGGATTATGTGAGTCAACCCACGGGTCAAAAAATTAAAAAAATATATCTAAAATTACTGATACATTGAGGACTTGAGACAATAATCGATAAGGTAGATGGTGTACCATGATTAAAAAATAAACATTTGAAGTAACTAAAATCTTATAATTGAGATTCAATTATTGACCTACAAAGTTGAGTACCAATGTTCTGTATTCCTTTCCAATGTTCCAAAATATCTAAATCTTGATAATATGCAAATGTAAATGTTTGCTCCTCCAAATAGAGATTCAATTGAGATTTTTTTAGTCCTTGTAATTATTTGATTTTGATATGTCATTATTTCCTATATTGATTAGAATAATAGTGATAAGATAATATAAAATAATTAGAGTATAAAAAAAATATAGTACTTCATCAAATATTCTTTTGTTCTTTCCTTTTAACTTCTTTTATACTTTGTTGAGGTGTATGTGTGATAGAAGAAGATTGTAATGGTGAAAAACTTGTATTGTTAATATTAAAATATTTGTCAAAAAATTTATACAATTTTATTTTCACATGTTCCATCTTTTGATATTTCTCAACCCGCGGGTCAACCCGTGCCCATGGTGGGCTGACCCGTCTAGACCCGCAACCCGTGCGGGCTAATCCGTTTAGGCTCGTCAAAATGGTGTGTTGATAAAATTTTAACCCAACCCGCTTACATTATTTAGCAGAGCGAGCCAACCCGACAGGCTCAACTCAACTTGACAACTCTAAACATATCTCTAAGTACATAAGCGATTTAAATTTCCAAGACATGAGTATATTGTGAAAAAGGTACAAATTTGAAGCTTCACTTGAAAAAAAACAAAACTCGGGTCGATCCAAGGTACAGTATCAAAAAAGGCACTCAGTTTATAATCTCGAGTCTTAGACGACAACTGCTTCATTACATTTCCAGTCAGTTGTCATACTTCTTCATTCGATTGGACTGGGAGGGAAGCCTATGATACGGAGGGAGAGTGTTGGCCACGTGGCTCAAAGGAGATTTAGTCAACATAATATAAATGTCAACTTGTGAGGTGGCCTAGAGTCGTGGTGACCTTGACCTGGTAATCTTAACTTGCGGCACTCAAGGTCACAACATTATATCTCTTCTGAGTTGGCAGTTACAAATAATAAAGAAGGCGGTTGTGACATTTTGCTTGAGTGGTTATAACAACTGTGTAATTAAAAAAAAGCTAGCAGCTAGAACGGACACACCCAGGAAGAGAGTGTAGTAGCTGAAACAGACATGCCCCGAGAAGAGGGTGCAAAGACCACTTTGTTTGTCTTCAAGTTTGTATAAAAGTAATATTTCAGAGAATGGAGAAGTATCTTTTTAACCTCAACTACAATCTTACTTTTTGCATCTTTTGTACTTTTTTCATTTTCATGCTTTTTTGCTTCAAAATCTCACTTGACCATTGGATGGACTTCACCCAGAGACATCTCTAGGCTCTCTCATAATTCTTTCCCTATCTATAGAAGTCAAGACTCATTTGATCACAACTCGATTCGAGAGAAATAAATAATCTTTCAGATGTAAGTTAGACTATCGATTCACATCATCGTCGACCCAAAACAATTTTGTCATCAATCTGATAACGAAAAATGATTTGGCAAGTGAAATGGATCGGCCAAGGGAGTCGAACTCGATCATCTAAGCCGGCTTGATCTAAATTTATTTGGAATTTCACAGAGTCTAACTACTCATCTAGATAATCAATTATTATAAACTATTAGAGTAGATAGTTAAAATGAGTTAAGAAATCGATTTAAATCAATTCGTTAGGTGGAGAATCATGGTCATCGATATCAGCGAATGGCCGCATGGAGTTTGATGGAGAGTTAATTTCGACGACGTACTATGATTCGGTAAAAGTGGTAGGGTATCGGGTAAAAGGAACCCATGGCAGCGCAAGCTGACGCAGGAAGACGCAATGCATACGACTTGGCCCATCAATCGAGTCGTCAGAACGTCGCAGAGAAGTAATTAATGAAAAGAAGACGAGACGTTCACGTACCATGCCCGACAAGATGATGATTCGCCTGCACGCGTGCCGGCCTCTCCGCCGCCGATGCCGAGGGGGACGGCTCATACCTCCATACTGACGCTTTCTGCCGGCGACGCGATCGCCGTCGTCGTCGTCGTCGTCGTCGTCTTCGTGGCGGGGGCAGGTTCTACTGTTGTCGCAGTACAATTGCAGCAGCAATGCCTGCAGTTGCAGAGTTCAGCGTGAAGAATAAAGAATGTAGAGACATTTACGTTATAAAATGCCTTTGTATTTGTTGGAATACGACCAGGAATTTTCCGACTAAAATATTTAAAAGATTAGTCATTCAAAAAATTAGGAATCTATTCAACTTAGCAATCTCATTCATTCCAGAGTTATTGACGAGAGGGAAGGTAAAAAATTGGTCATCGTGGCTGCATCTCGTTGATATCGACAGGCAACGGTAATCAATTTCTAAAAATCAAAGGGCTTCGTAAATTACTGAATGAGGGGCACCTTGGTAATTGTCGAAATTTCAAGGGAAAGATGTGATAGTTTAGCAGATTATGCGGTCCATATATGCACATCATCTTCCACCCTCCGACCATAGCAAATGCTGTTTCTCTTCTCTCGCCGGCGGCGGATCATTTCAGCCACCGTCCTCTTATTCGAGAAGATCTCCATCTCTCTCCCCTCCACAGGAAAAAATTAATGCAGGATTTCCCACCCTTCCACGGGCGCATCTTCAGTGGTGGCGGAGTGGGAGGCGCCTCCGCCACCGACCGAGGAGGTGGCCTCGTCGGCTACCCAACGTTGCCTTCCCGGCAGGGTCAACCGCCGCCTCCGCCTGTGAAGTGTCCGCGATGCGACTCCACCAACACCAAGTTCTGCTACTACAACAACTACAACCTCTCCCAGCCCCGCCATTTCTGCAAGGCCTGCCGCCGATATTGGACCATGGGCGGCGTCCTCCGCAACGTCCCAGTCGGCGGTGGATGTCGCAAGTCCAAACGCCCTTCCAAATTTACCTCGCCTGTTTCCTCCAACAAGAACCCGTCCCGTCGCCGCAATCCCCTCTCCGCAGTCAGATCCAGCGTCGACGACTCCACCGCCACAGGATCCGCAACATCAGACGCCTCCACCTCCGATCCCTCCCTCCTCGGCTCCCAAACCTGCGTTCCAAACCATAATCCCCATTTAGGGAAATTAACCAACGCGGATCTGCCACTCCAAGCAGCAAACATCTTCGAAACCCAGTCTGCCGGTGACTTCTCGACGACTCCATCGCCGCTCCTAGGGTTTATCTTTCCGGACCCATCGACGGCGCGAGAGAAGGCTGAGGCGGTGGCTATCGGGCCAGGTTTCGCAGATCAAACAGTTCCTGTGGATCGGCAACCTGCCGGCTCTGCCGGCGGCCTCCGATCCCTATATTGGGACGGCCCAGTCGAACCCACATTGTTCGATCTCACCGGAACCGTCGATCCTTCATCGTACTGGAATCAGAGCCATTGGTCCGACGCTGACGCCCAATTTCTTCCTCGTCTAGGTGATTAAAACAAACTCCCTCAATTATCTTTTCTTTCCTGTGTTTTCTTCCATACAGAAATTATATAAACAACAATATGTGAGTTTTTTTTTTTTTAGTTTCTTCTCAAATAATCAAGGTCATTTTATCCAAAAATAAAAACGCACATTTAAAGCTAAATTCTAGCTGTTAAAATTAAAATTTTTAAATCATAATTGATTTATAAATTCATGAGTTGTGTGAATCAGTTTGTCAGATCTTTTACGTATTTTGCACGGCATATATTAATTTATAAATTATTAAATGTTAAAAATCCTTTTAGATTTAAAATTTTTAGATGTTATAAATTATAATGCAATTTGATTTCCAAATATTAGGACCTCTTATGAAAAATCTAATTATAAAAATTTGTTATTTTAAATATCAAGAAATTTAATAATTAATGGCGAGTGCCGCAAAAGATTTTAATTAAAATATGGAATTGGCGTGCGATGATGATAAAAAAAAATGGTAATTCTAATTAAGTCGTTGATGTCTTAACTCTTACCCGATCGGTGGTCGGTGAGGAGCACATGGGCTTGGCTGTTGGCCGAACGGCTTTAATACGCCATTGATGGGCGGTTGGGTGGGTGGACGAAATGGGCCGCGAGGTAGGACAATATGTTTTGCATGGGCCGCGGGGATGATGAGTGAATATATTTTAACATGATTTTTTTTATAAATATAAATAAAAAAAATCGAGTGGAGTTGACTATTCCTGCGCTTAAGACTATGATTAATCCTCGAAAATATTACAGAATATAAAGTCAAACCGTCATTTGACCATCCCAATTGTATTCGCTTAATCCTTGTTGCATAATGCAAATTCCTTTCAAATTTATTATTCAATTTGACTTATTTGGTTGGCCATTATTAATCACTTTGATTATGTGGTCTATCACTTAAATTATGATTTACTAATTTTATCGATCTATTTATAATTTTATATAAAAAAATATGAAATCATCACATTAATATACTTATTTAATATCTATAGTAAATACTCAATGATATATCTATTTTTTCAACTCGCGTACTTATATAATCTCTGAATTTTCAATAAAAATGAACTAAAGTCATCTTTAAAATCCTAGAACAATTAACTTTGTTTTACACCACTCAAAATTTGTCTTAGAAAAATATAAATTGTCCACTAATTACATCTTAATAACACACAATAACTTCTTTGGAAAAAAAAAATGTACAAAGACAATTCTGAACGCAAAGACGTTTTTTTATTCTTTTTATTTAAAATAATAAAAGAACAGCTCAGAGATCTTATTCCAAAGAATTGGACCGGCATTTGTGCTGTGTAAGACACGGGATTGTCATTATTTTTAGTCAATTTTTGTGTTCGAATTTAATTTGCATTAAATAAAGACATTATTTTACTGATTTATTCGGAGTCATTTTCAAATTAAAGCTATTCAACCCCTAAATATTTTTCTTTTACTAATTGTGTCCTTTTCACCTTCTTCAAACCTTTCGATTTTTTTTTTCCGTAAGAGGCAAAGTCAAATTTATCATCCCAATATTTATTTATTTATTTATTATATAAGGCAGATCATGAGCACGATTTACATCTTATCAATAAAATCTCATTTACAGTAAATAAATTCGAACTAAAAGGGAAATAATTTATCGGACAAAATCTAGACATTTGAATTATCAACAAATGAAACCTCACTTGCTAATTTAAATTAGTTAAAAGAGCAATAATAATAATAATAATAATAATTCATTTGGCAAAAATCTTATTTTTTTTATTGGCATTAAGATATTCGAATTTTCCGTCCAATTAATATTGGATATTAGGTCTTAAAAGATCAATATGATTTACAATTTGCAAAGGAAAATCGAGGTATCATCAATCCGATGAAAGTCTAAATTGACTTCAAAATCAAAATCTACATTTCAAGTAGATGAATCTAGACTATTAATTTGCTCAAAACCAATTACGAGTGAATGAGAAATTAATTGTTAAAGTAAACCAAAAATGTTATTAAAGGAATAAGAGGAAGAAATAATCTCACATTAGAAAATCCAGAGAGGATTTACTTCCTTATATATATTGTTGTGTTAATTGAGTTAATACAAATAGTACAGATACTCTTATCCAATAGGCGAGCAGGTGCTCGCATCTGCAAGCCCGCCACGTACACACGCGCAATGGGTGCTTTGTTGGCGTACCTTTCCACTTCGCACGTATGCTTCAGGCGAAGTGGCAATATCTACATAGCACTCGGATGACATATCATGCATACATGCACTCAGTTGGGCAGAGAGAGATGATTGGCTGCTGATTGGGCGATCAGATGGACACCGTTGAATCAAAAAGGGTGATGGATCGCAAGTGACGCGATCTAAAGCATTGATCGCGAAGAATCACGATCGGACAGTTGATCATAAAGGTTGATCTGGAGTGTCAGATTGACTAGATCGTTGGATCTAGATCTAACGGCTGAGATCAAAGGAGGATTTGAAAGGTTACAATCCTCCAGATCTAGGCCGAAATTAAAATGTTTATTTGAAGGGTTACAACCCTCTAGATCCTATGGCTCAGATGAAACTCACCAAAGGGTACTTCACATCTTCATCTAGTATAAATAGGATCCCTAAATGATGAAATAGACTTACTCAAACTCACTCAATCCTTGCATTCATTCTATCTTCTGCATCCGGAGTCCGAAAAACCTACGAGAATGTTGCCGGTCTCGAAATTTGTAATGCTACTATTCCGAGACATCGTCGTTGTATCTTAGAAATGAATTGTTGCTATCTGTAAGCACTTGAGCGGAGCAATATCGTTTTACGGAGATAGTGTTGAACACTAGCCTCAACGATATTATATCAGCTTGCATCCTCCCCGGCGGCAATCATGACTGACGAATCAAACAATCGTAAAACGATATTGGTGCAATCTGATATGGCCATGATCAATAATGTTCCAACTACCGTTTCACCCAGAGTCCCGACCTCCGTTCCACCCGGAGAGAAGCCGGAGAAATTCAACGGAGTCGATTTCAAAAGATGGCAGCAGAAGATGATATTTTATCTGACAACATTAAACCTCGTAAGGTTTTTGCATGAAGACCCGCCAGCCGCTATGAAAGGAGATTCCAATAGTAAGGCTGCTTGCGATGCATGGTCGCACGAGATTTTCTGTGTCGTAATTATGTTCTCAACGCATTGGACAACACATTGTATAATGTATATAGTCTGATGGAGATGACAAAAACTCAGTGTGAATCACTAGAAAAGAAATACAAAATCGAAAATGTCGGTTTGAAGAAATTCATCGTCAGTCGGTTTCTGGATTTCAAAATGGTGGATTCCAAGAGTGTGACATTCAAGTCCAAGATATGCAACTGATATTGCATGATCTGAATGCCGAAGACATGAAGCTGAACGAGTCGTTCAAAGTAGTCGCGGTAATTGAGAAACTCCCCCGTCATGGAAGGATTTCAAAAATTACCTAAAACATAAGCAAAAGGAGATGAGGTTTGAAGACCTGATCCTGAGACTACGAATAGAGGAGGATAATCGAAGGTTCTCCGACTCTAAAGGAACGAAGCGGACTATTGACGAGATGTCTAACCTGGCTGAGCCGAACACTAAGAAGCCAAAGCAATTCAAAAAGAAGGCTCAAGGCAAGAAATTCAAGGGCTCGTGCTACAACTGTGGGAAGCCAGGACACATGTCCAAAGATTGCAGACGCCCAAAGAAACCAACCAAGGGTTAGAAGGAAGTTGCAAACCAGGTCGCAACTTCTGAGGACATGGAGCTAGATCTCACTGCGGTCATGTTTGAAGCCAACACGGTGGTAGACAACCCGAAGCAGTGGTGGATCGATACTGGAGCAACACGTCATATCTGTTCTGATAAGGCAATGTTCTCCAAATACACTCCGATAAGTGAAAGAAAGCTCTATATGGGCAATTCCACAACATCGTTGATTGTCGGACTTGAAAAAGTTATTCTGAAGATGACATCGGGGAAGGAGCTAACGCCTATTGATGTGCTCTATGTTCCCGACATCAGGAAGAACCTAGTTTCTGGATCGTCACTTGTTAAAGCCGATTTTAGACTAGTGTTCCAATCAAATAATTTTGTATTTACAAAGAATGGTGTATTCGTAGGTAAAGGATACTTAGAACAGAGTCTGTTCAAGATAGTTGTAATGACTGTACACCGTGAATTTGATGATAATATAATAAAAGCTTCCAGCTATGTTGTCGAATGTTTTAATTTATGGCATGATCGACTTGGATATGTTAATAATAATACTCTGAAATGTCTCGTCAAATTAAATTTATTACCAAATATCGATGTTGACAAAACACACAAATGTGAAGTGTGCGTAGAAGCAAAAATGACGAGACTATCTTTTCATTCGGTGGAAAGGTCAACGACTCCTCTAGAGTTAATACATAGTGATCTATGTGACTTAAAATTCGTGCAAACTAGAAGAGGTAAAAAATAATTTATTACTTTTATCGATAACTGCACGAGGTTCTGTTATATCTTTCTTTTAAGAAGTAAAGATGAAGCCTTAGAGGGATTCATAACCTATAAAATAGAAGTTGAGAATCAACTTGATAAATGAATTAAAATAATTCGTAACGATAGATATGGAGAATATGGAGCACCATTTGAGGAGTATTATTAAGAATTTGGCATTATCCATCAAACAACGGTACCTTACCTCAATCGAATGGTGTTGTCGAACGTAAAAATCGGACACTAAAGGAAATGATGAATATCTTGTTGATAAATTCAAGCTTACCCCAGAACTTGTGGGGGGGAAGCCATATTATCAGAAAATCACATTCTCAATAAAATCCTTCACAAGAAAAATGATAAAACATCATATGATCTATAAAAAGGCCGCAAGTCATCGTACAAATACTTGAAAGTATGGGGGTGCTTGACAAAGGTCGAAATACCTAAGCCAAAGCAAATAAAGATCGGACCTAAAACATTCGATGCAATATTTATCGGATATGCCCAAAACAGTAGTGCATATCGTTTCATAGTTCACAAATCAGACATTCCTGATATTCATGTGGGAACAACCATAGAATCTCAGAATGCAATATTCTTTGAAAATGTATTCCCAAATAAAAGGGGAAATATTCAAAGTGATAGCAACGGAAGTTCTAACAACAATGACATCTCTGAACTTAGTTGTCGTAAAAGAACTATTGACTATCAAAACGAAGAGCCACATCGGAACAAACGGACTAGAGTTGAGAAATCGTTTAGGCCGGACTTTATGACTTTTATGTCAGAAACGGACCCAAGAACATTGAGCGAAACTTTCTCTAGTTTCGATGCCCCATTATGGAAAGAAGCAGTCAATAGTGAAATCGAGTCCATCATGAATAACTATACTTGAGAATTAGTGGACTTTTCTTCTGGTTCTAAACCATTAGGCTATAAGTGGATACTAAAACGCAAGTATAAAGCTAATGGATCGATTGACAAGTATAAGTCTAGACTTGTAGCCAAAGGGTACAAGCAAAAAGAAGGTCTTAATTACTTCGACACCTACTCATCGGTGACAAGGATTACGTCCATACAAGTGTTGATAGTCATCGTAGTATTGTATGATCTTGAAATACATTAAATGGATGTTAAGACTGCATTCTTAAACGGTGAGTTGGAAGAAGAAATATATATGGAACAACTAGAGGGGTT
The DNA here is from genome assembly GCA_025175895.1 of Wurfbainia villosa. NCBI lineage: Eukaryota > Viridiplantae > Streptophyta > Magnoliopsida > Zingiberales > Zingiberaceae > Wurfbainia > Wurfbainia villosa. The sequence goes on along the minus strand of CM046004.1, from coordinate 15,981,043 downwards.
CGTAGTTCCAGAAAAAGAGGAAAAAATGTGTCGACTTGTTAAGTCGTTGTACAGACTTAAATAAGCGTATAAACAATGGCACGAGAAATTTGACAAAATAATGTTGTCAAACGAGTTCAAAATAAATGAATGTGATAAATGCATTTATATCAAAAACACACCTAAAGGCTATGTAATCGTCTGTCTATACGTAGACAATATACTTATAATGGGCAGTAACCATGAGATAATCATGAGTACAAAGAAAATATTAACCAAGAATTTTGATATGAAAGATATGAATCGAGCAGATGTTATATTGGGAATTAAAATTCTCAGGACATCGGAAGAGATAATTTTGACACAATCCCACTATGTAAAATCGGTGTTGAAGAAGTTCAATGCGTACGATCTCTCTATAGTAAAAACACCTATGGATCTAAGTCAACACTTAGCGAAAAACCAAGGTGAGCCCATATCACAATTAGAATATTCTCGGATAATAGACAACTTAATGTATCTCACAAACTGCACACGTCCGGATATTGCCTGTGTGGTCAACATGCTGAGTCATTTTACAAGTAATCCAAATGACACTCATTGGAAAGCACTGATGCAAGTTCTTAGATATTTGAAATATACTATGAACTATGGATTACATTTAAAAAAATATCCCGCTGTCAGAGGGATATTGTGATGCTAATTGGATATCCGATACAAAAGATTCCAATTCCACTAGTGGATATGTATTCACGATTGATGGAGGAGCGGTATCTTGGAAATCCACCAGGCAGACGTGTATTGCTCGGTCAACTCTGGAATCCGAGTTTATAGCACTAGACAAAGCGACTGAAGAAGCTGAATGGTTGCGAAATTGTTTGGAAGATATTCCGAGCTGGACAAAACTTGTGTCTGTCGTACTTATACATTGTGATAATCAATTGACGATTGGAAGGGCATAGAGTAGTATTTATAATGGTAAGTCACGACATATACATCGTAGACATAATACCATTAGGCAGTTGATCTCGAATGGAGTGATTGCAATCGACTATGGCAAGTCTAAAGATAATTTAGCAGATCCTCTTATGAATGGGATAAATCAAAATCAAGTATACTACTCATCGAGAGAAATGAGATTAAAAATCTACAACTAAAATGACGGTAGCAATAACCCAACCTTGTTGACTAGAGATCCCAAGATCTTGGTTCAATGGGACAACGAAGTTACAGAAATTGTGTTACAACACATGAGATATAGTATCTCTATCTCAATTCTAGGATGAATATGTATTGTCCTACCACATGTAGTGAGGTTAAGCTTATGCTTTTAATGACTTCTATACCTTTATAAGGTGGAGTATGGTAAGATACTCTTGATAGAAGTGTCACCTATATAAGTGTGAAGACAGATCGCTACAATGAAACACTCATGAATCTAAGATAGCATCTATGGCCAAAACGGAACCAACCATGAGAACCAAAAGTATATGAGATAAGTCTTTGTGTGGGTGTTATTGTTTTAGTATACACAAACAGCTGAATAGTTCAAGACATCACGTTCACTGCGCAGCCTAGTATGCTCGATAGCATTCCACTACGAAAGATTCAAAGCCACAAGCTACCTCTCCCGATGCATTGACTTATCGATTGGACTCTTGTAAAGTGTCAGCATGCATACACGCATTAATTTTCATTCATGTGGAGGATTGTTGGATATTGGGTCTTAAAAGACCAATATGGTTTACGATTTTGCAAAGAAAAATCGAGGCGTCATCAATCGATGAAAGTCTACATTGACTTCAAAATCAAAATCTATGTTTCGAGTAGATAAATCTAGACTATTAATTTACTCAAAAACGATTACGGGTGAATGAGAAATTAATTGTTAAAGTTAGCCCAAAATGTTATTAAAGGAAGTAAGGTAGAAATAGTCTGACATTGAAAATTTCATTCATTATGTGTTGTTGTGTTAATTGAGTTAACACAAATAGCATAGATACTCTCATCCAATAGACAAACAGGTGCTCGCACCTGCGAGCCCGCCACCCGCCACGCGTGTACGCACGCAATGGCCACTTTGTTGGCGCACTTTACACTTTACAATCCTCAGATTAAAAGGTTTGTTTGAAGGGTTACAACCCTCTAGATCCTATGGCTCAGATGAAACTCACCAAAGGGTACTTCACCTCTTCACCTAGTATAAATAGGATCCCTAGATAATGGAATAGACTCACTCAATCCTTGCATTCATTCCATCCTCTGCATCCGAAGTCCGAAAAACCTATGAGAAGGTTCGCCGGTCTCGAAATTTGTAGTGCTACTATTCCGAGATATCGTCGTTGTATTTTGGAAACGAATTGTTGTTATCTATAAATACCTGAGCAGAGCAATATCGTTTTACAGAGATAGTATTGAACACTAACCTCGACGATATTATATCAGCTTGCATCCTCCCCGGCGGCAATCATGACCGACGGATTAAACAATTAATCTCTCGGAGTGATCGACTCTGTTCTACGGATCTTCGGGATACCTCGTCAATAACTTAGTCAAGTAAAATCGAAGCCTAAGTGACCTTCACTAGCTATCAAGAGTAAATCAGAAAAACGTTCATAATTTTTTTTACGATTCAGCTCGGACTCTACAGTTGTATCATCTCTAAACGACGGTCCAAAATCGAAACTATATTTCATCCACCGGATAAAAACCTTGATTCTATAACTATTTAAATAAATTTTTTTTAAATTCGTCATCGAATAATATCACGGCAGATCAACATAATGAGTTCTCAGAGGAATCTTTAATTTAAATTGCAATTATGAATTTTCCCAACTGAGAGATTAAAAATGTGCTCTTCCATCATTAGAATTGTAGTCTCTTGTCGTTCGGCCGCCCACCATTAGCGATGCCAATCGCTATTTATTAATCTTGTTTTGCCCATCTCTGTCTCTATCTCCACCTTTGTTAACACTTTTGTTCGCCTCAAAGCCATACTTCTTCGGCATGATTTCAAGTAGCTTTCAAATCGAGTTTCGTATCATCAGTTGCGAGGTGAGTCATGGCCGCTTTGTCTGACTCCGTTGGCATGAGGTCTAAACCACGGGGATGACTCGACTAGCAAATTACCCTACCTACCCTTTGAACGATAGATTTCATTCGCTTAGAAAATGATTTCCTTTTGAAGAATCATAGATTTTACTCTCTTTTTTTTCCCACCGGCAGCGACTTTTTTTTTTCGAAGCTTCCTAGATCGACGCCGGCGGCTCATACTGTCTCACTGATGTAGCTCAAATTATCATTTTGTTTTTAGTCTTTTCACGTTTCAGGAAAGCGATTCCGGATGAATCGTCATATCTTCCCTGAAATGAAGCGATTAGATCGCCATTGGATCAGATGAATCCTAAAGGAGCAAACTTTTGGCGGCTAATGATTTCGAGAGTGGGTTCTAATTCAATGGAGTTTGAGCTTGATTGGATATGACTAGAGCGTAAACACCAGTTTCGTTGTGGATTAAAAAGCAATTATTGGCACGAGCTGTCTTAATCCCGGGAAGATTCAAAGTCAACGGGAACAACGCGGGGAGACTGAAGGAGCAAAGAAGGAGCAGAAGTGAGAGAGACAGAGATAGAGGTGAGTTCTTTAGAATCCTTTCTCACTTCCGTCTCTCCCTCTCCGTATCTTTTCCTTCCTTGCATCGTTTCCAGATTTCCATCGTTTTGGTGCCGGGATCGAGAAGTTAGGATTCCCTGTGGCTAGCAAGTTTGCATCATTTTGATCGCCTCGTCGATCTCGTCTCCGGTCTCCTTTAAGAAACTCCGATCTTATTCTGATGGTTGGATCGTTTCTTGTGTGATACTTCCAAAATTTCTCCTTTTTCTCGACGCCGCTTTTTGTTCTTGATTTTGATTTCACTATCAATCGATAGTTAGGGCTCTTGTTGGATTTTGTTGTTGTTTTTCTGATAGGAAGAGGGAACAACTTGCGCCAAGATTGTTGGAAAACCTTCTTTTTGCAGTTTCATCTCTCTCTCTCTTTTTTTTGAGGGGGTTAATTTGCTCTCTCCTTCGCCGTTGGCATCGTTTAGTTTCTCCTCAAGCTGCAAACTTTCTGGATGTATTCCAAACCCAAAAATAAAAAAATATATATTTAAAAAAAAAACAGAAACAAGTAAATCTGCCGAGCTTATCAGATTTTGCCCTCATTCAAACGACTGCTGCTTTCCTGTATATAATACTTTTGGTGCCTTCGACTGCTGAAGTAGGTCTAGCTGAGTAATAGTTTGCAATGAAGCTCCTGGTGCATGTTATCGAGGCCAGGAACCTCCAAGCTATGGATCTGAATGGACTGAGTGATCCTTATGTGAACTTACAGCTAGGAAAACACCGAGCGAAAACTAAGGTGGTGAAAAAGAATCTCAATCCTTATTGGGATGAAGAGTTTGACTTACAAGTGGGAGACCTTAGTGAGGAGCTCATAGTGAATGTTTTGGATGAAGATAAGTATTTCACTGATGATTTCTTGGGCCTGGTGAAGGTGTCACTGTCCAAAGTGTTGGATTCTCACAACTTATCGCTTGGGATGACGTGGTATCAGTTGCAGCCCAAAGGCAAAAAGTTGAAGAGCAAAGATTGTGGTAATGTGTCTCCTTTAAAATCATTGGTTAATCTCTTAATATAGCCGCTAGGATTGTTTCAGCTAATGATTAGAGACGAAGATGATGCTAAATCTAAATTCTTTACATCAGTACATGATCCAATGAAAAGGTTCTCTTATCAATAATCATGTTTAAATGTTTGTTTCCTCTCTATTTCATAATGACTTTTCCTTTTTCTCATTAAGTAGTGTTCTTTGTGGTTTTATCCTCAGGAGAAATTTGTCTCACTATTTCCTTGTATCAAAAGAACATTGAACAAACAGTGCCTTCCATTTCTGATCATCTCTTAACAAACTATGATAGACCAAGTGCGTTGACCAAGGGAAGGAATTCAGTCTCTTCCAATGGCGACACAGAACAAGCTGATGTGTCAGAAATTAATGATATGGACACTCTGAAGGAAGATAAATCAAATGCAGTTACTTTTGTGGGTCAAGTGTATCAGTTTTTTGGTGGGAAAAATGCTGGGACTATTTCTTCTTCCAGTAGGGATGTTAGCCCTGAAAAAGTTAAAGTCCCATCAGTAGATAAAATTTCAGAAGAGCAAACTGTTGATGCAGGCTCTGATATCCCATATGATGAGTTATTGAAAAGCATAATCCCAAAGTTAGAAGGAGTTGATATGCCTGCAGGTTTGCCAGGAGGTATACTTATTGATCAATCTTATTCTACTGCACCAGGTGATCTGAACTTGCTTCTCTTTTCACCAAGTTCAAGTTTTTGGCAATCACTAGCTGACATTCAAGGAACAACTGGTTTTCAAGCTGGACCTTGGAAGCTAGAAAATGGTGGAGAAACCTTGAAAAGAGTGGTCTCGTACACAAAAGCTGCAACAAAGTTAGTGAGGGCTGTGGAAGCTACAGAAGAGCAAACTTATTTGAAGGCCGATGGGACAAATTTTGCAGTCCTGTTAAGTGCAAGCACACCTGATGTTCCTTTTGGTAGCTCTTTCAGAGTAGAAATTCTTTTCTGTATAATGCCAGGACCTCACTTGCCATCTGAAGAACAATCATCACGTTTGGTAATATCGTGGCGCATGAATTTTTTACAAAACACAATGATGAAATCAATGATTGAAAATGGAGCAAGGCAAGGATTGAAGGATAGTTATAGTCAGTTTGTTGATTTACTATCACAGAATAGAAGACCTGTTGATCTAAAAGAAACTGTTATAAGCAGGGAGCAGATTTTAGCTTCTTTGCGAACTGAGCAGGAGCCTGACTGGAAATTAGCATTTCGGTTTCTTGGGAACTTTACAGTCATATCTACTGCAATTGCAATGTTGTATGTTCTCATTCACATTATTCTTGCAAATCCTAGTACAATCCAGGGACTTGAATTTCCTGGAATAGACCTGCCAGATTCAATTGGTGAAATTGTTGTTTGCGGAGTTCTTGTTCTACAAGGGCATCTTTTTCTAAACATGGTAGGACAGTACCTACAGGCCATGAAGCAAAGAGGTAACAGTTTTGTGTATGCCCTAATATGAGTTTGCCCCAAGCTACTTGATTACTTTCAAAGAGTGCTTCTTGTTTCGAGTCTTTACTCACTGTATATTTATAATTCGTATAGCAAATATAAATTTGCAGGTAGTGACCATGGTGTCAAAGCACAAGGGGATGGATGGTTATTAACTGTCGCTTTAATAGAGGGTAGTGGCTTAGCAGCTGGGGACTCAACCGGATACTCTGATCCTTATGTTGTCTTTTCTTGCAATGGAAAAACTAAAACTAGCTCAATCAAGTTCCAAACACAAAATCCTCATTGGAACGGTAACTATTCATTTAATTTTTTGCAATGTTCTTTATATACCACATGGTCAGTGCTTTATCTCATTATCAGTAACAGCCATGCCAACCTTACATAATGCCAGCTAAATCTTCCTTGATTCCTTTTCAAATTGTGTTCTTACTTTAAGTGTATTTTTTTTTAGTTGCTTTCAGTCAGTGGTAGAGTTTGGCTTGGGTTTAAATAGGATAAGTTCCATATCCTTTCACAGCGGAATTTTATTCCTCATGCACCTGCAATTGTATCCAGGTCTCTTATCCCATATAAATACTGTTACGGGTATGGTACAGTTTCAGTATCCATAAAGTGGTTTTATAAAGGTTTTTAGTTAACATCGATCAAATTAATAAGTATCCAGTTTTAGTATCTCATATGAATACTGTTACAGGTTTGGAACAGTTTCAGTATTCATAAAGTAGTGTCATAAAGGTTGTTAGTTATCATCGACCCAATTAACAAGGAAATATTTCTGAACTCATTTTACACACAAACTTTGGAATAACGTAGGAAAATTTTCCAGGATCAAATTAGGAGAATGATGGTTCCAGGCTCTAGTAATCTTTGCCATTTCCTCACAATCTTGTTTTAAATACAGTCCGATGCATAGGATCAATCATAATGCACAAATAATCATGTCAATAATTGCTGTTGACTTTCAATGCAACCTTTGCCAAACTCTAATAGTATGTCTTAACTTTTCAGAAGTTTTTGAATTTGATGCTATGGATGATCCCCCATCTATGATGAATGTTGATGTTTATGACTTTGATGGACCTTTCGACGAAGCAACATCTCTTGGTCACGCTGAAATTAACTTTGTAAAGTCTAACTTATCAGACTTGGTGGATGTATGGATTCCTCTTCAGGGGAATTTAGCACAGACATGTCAGCCTAAGTTTCATTTGCGGGTTTTCTTAACCAATACACGAGGTAATGACATTGTCATGGAATACATAATGAAAATGGAGAAAAAGGTTGGGAAAAAGGTTAGTTCTGTCTTAAACAATACCTGAAGTTTTCCTTCTAATGGTTTGGAATTCAAATATAGTATACTTATGTCATTTCTTCCACCTTTTGACCTCTAGATACTAGTACGGTCCCCTCAAACAAATTCTACCTTTCAAAAGCTCTTTGGTTTGCCGCCAGAAGAGTTTCTCATCAATGATTTTACCTGTCATCTGAAGCGCAGAATGCCTACGCAGGTGTTTCTCTTATTTCTACTTACTCACCAAGTCTTTTTATTCGCCAGTTATAATCTCTTGTTCAATTATTGTAACATTTCATGTGCTGAAGATCTAATTTACATCTTATTAGCTGTGACAATCATGATTATGTAAACCAGTATAGGCTCGTATTATAATATCAAAAAAAATGAGGGAATTATATGACCCAGTTATGAACATAGACATGCCATTCTACACGAGATATGTGCTATTTTTGTAGGGTTTATGGTCGAAAGACATGTTCCTTATTTTTCAGGGTCGCATTTTTCTGTCTCCTAGAATAATTGGTTTCCACACGAACCTTTTTGGACACAAGACGAATTTTTTCTTTCTTTGGGAAGATATTGAAGACGTACAAGTGGCTCCTCCATCACTAGCAACAATGGGAAGTCCTTCTCTTTTAATCATCCTTCGCAAAGGCAGAGGCATGGATGCAAAGCACGGAGCTAAGGCAGTTGACCCAGATGGAAGACTTAGGTTCCACTTCCAGTCATTTGTTTCATTCAACGTTGCCAACAGGTAACTGTGGTGTAAGATCACATGTTGGGATTCTGTTCGTTGAAACTTATTTTAAATTCAAGACGATAAGAATCAATATTGCCGACAGGACAATCATGGCCTTGTGGAAAGCAAGATCCTTGAGCCCTGAACAGAAGATGCAGTTACTCGAAGAAGAATCTGGAGCAAGGAATCCAAATAGCGAAGAGAGCGGGTCTTTCTTAGGCTTAGAGGATGCTAAAATGTCAGATGTTTTCTCCTCCGCTATAGATCTCGATGTAAGTTCTTCCATTACCTGTACATGTGTTGCTGTTGCCAATTACAGCAAGGAATCACTTTGATGCATGATCAGATTAATTCACTGATGGAGTTATTCGATGGAGGTCGTTTGGAGAAAAGTGTGATGGAAAAAGTTGGTTGCGTTGATTATTCTGTGTCTCAGTGGGAAACAGTAAGAGCGGAGGTGTATCAACGGCAAATTCACTACAAGTTTGACAAGAATTTGTCACGTTACGGAGGGGAAGTGACGAGCACCCAGCAAAAATCTCCTCTGCCTGATAAAAAAGGATGGCTGATTGAAGAGGCGATGGCTCTCCAAGGTGTTCTTCTCGGGGACTATTTCAATGTGAGCTTCATTTTCTCACAAAATCATATGGAATTGCGTTGTGGATTAATATTGTCAAACGATGTCTCCCCGGTCCACTTATTCTCCTTTGTCCCTGCAGCTGCACTTGAGATATCAGATAGAGGATCTGTCCCCAAAACTGAGGGCATGCAATGTCGTCGTATCATTAGGGATAGCTTGGCTGAAGAGCACCAGCCATCGAAAGAGGATAACAAAAAATGTTATATCGAATTCATCACTTCGATTGAAGGACATGTTTACTCGAGTCGAGAACCAACTCCTGCAAGTAAAGTAGAATCGTGTAGCATATAATCATTCATTCTTTGGCTGGTTTTAGGTAGCTAAAGTGTGAGATAAATGTTAGTGGATGTCGAGATTTGGAAAAAGGTCGATGGGCAAACCATCTTCTTCCGCCCTAATTTTAGCTAACAAGAATATAGAGGGAAATGCAAATGCTCAAGAGAAGCGTCACTATTGTTTTAGTTTGTTTGACATTATTGTATTCCAGAGGTGATTAATCGTTTTGATATTATTTTTTTTGGGGAAAAACTAGTGTCCATTTCATACCGTTAAATTCTTGAATAATATAAGTAGAAATTAAAGATGAGATTACTTTGTACCAAAAAAAAAATTAAAACCGTCAATCTAATGATCTCTCATCATGAAAGAAAATATATCATGAGTGGTTATTGACCTTAGTGTGATGATAAATATGATGGAGGATATAGTCGACGTGGACATCAAACAGTCCACTAATATGAATGATCAAATCTTGTTCTTTATATAAATTTTATATCGTATTTATCAATGCATCGTCTTTGCAAGGACAAAGATGTGATTACCAGAGAGAGATGAAGACGTTGTAATGGTGCATTAGAAGCTTCCTTCGATTGAAGAATTAATAAAGATGTGATTACTAGAGAGAGATGAAGACGTTGTAATGGTGCATTAGAAGCTTAATAAAGATGTGATTACTAGAGAGAGATGAAGACGTTGTAATGGTGCATTAGAAGCTTCCTTCGATTGAAGAATTAATAAAGATGTGATTACTAGAGAAAGATGAAGACGTTGTAATGGTGCATTAGAAGCTTCCTTCGATTGAAGAATTAATGATCTTGCAAGTTTGTATTAAGTTTTGGCTCAAATCAAATGATCCAATTGCGCAAATTTGATGGTCAAGAAAAAGAAAATGGAGTCCACACCCACCAATTTAGAATTGAGTGGTATATTCAAAAACTAAATTTTCTGTGATTGTCCAGGAAAAAATCCCCAGGCTTAGCATATACCACCTCACGAAGCATGCCGTCTCATGAAAGTCATATCATTTTTAATATAAATTAATTATTTAAATTGTAACATTATTAAGCTTTGTAGAATTAAATTATGACGAATTAATTTATTTCCATATCATGGACTTGTATATTTGCATCGTATCATGCCAACTGTTTTGGCAAAAAACCGAACCATGCTTTGCTGTGTTACCTAATTATGACTAATATTGCCGAAATTTAAACAAAAAATACATCAAAGAAAAGAACGGGGGAAAACTGCATATTCAGTTAGCAAGATTACAAAATCCTGAGATAATATTACAGAGTGCGCATGATCACATTCCATGACTCCACACTACCATGCAAGTAGAATGTGCGCAACATGATCACCTTTATTTATTGATGAGCAGAAGCTTCTGCCTTTTGAACCCCACAACGGATAAAACACATTCAAAAAACAATTGAACAAGGTCAAGAATGTAGGTTTGACTTTGATCGAATTCATCCCAAAAAGAATCATCATTAGGAAAAATTTGTTTTGCTTGATTATGATCCGTTAAAACCTCTCGAGTCTCGACCTCCAATCTTTTACATCTCATATGATTGATTGGGGTGCTATTTGCTGGGATTTTTGGAAGTTTATTCTGCTTTATGTAGCCCCACAGCATCTGTATTGAAAAACAAGAAACAAAAATAATTCACGTCACTACTTGGAGAAAAAATTAACCCGACTTTCTAGCGTTCATATTCCTCTAGTGTATACGGGAAAGTTCATCAGACCAGTGATTAAGGTGATGAGACAGGGGAAGGGATTTAGACCTCTACTTGAAGGTTGTCTCCTTGGACGGAGGAAGAGGGAAGGAATTTTCCTTTTTCTTTTGTCTACTTCAAAGAAGAAGAACTAAGACAAAATAACAAAATTCACTTTTGATTGTCTCATTCTCAAAGTATACACATTATCAAAGTACACAAGAAACATAAATAATTCACTTGTGTCGCTACTTGAAAAACAAATGATCCTAACTTTCTAGCCTTCACATTCCTCTATAATGCATACAGGAAGGTTTATAAAACAAGTGATTAAGGCGATGTGACAGGTTAAGGTATTTAAACCTCATACTTTAAGGCTGTACCCTTTAGGAGAGAAAGAGGAAGGAATTTTCCCTTTTTTTGGATTTCGAGGGAGAGGGGAAATAAGTCAAATACCTTAATTAAACTTTTGGTTGCGTCATTCTCCAAATATTTTTTGGGCTAAATCAGTCTTTTTAATAGTTAGTCTCTTTCCTCTCACCTACTATAATTTTTTTTTTTTACTATCACAGTATATCTAAATTTTTGACCTCATTAATCTCGAAAATTATTGATGCAATCGATCCAGATCATGATTACCAGATTCGAGTGTGACTCGAATAGAATTTTGATGTTTGACAATGAATTTGTCAATATGATTTGACCATATAATCAGTGGATGATTAGGATATCCAATGTAATATGAGGAAGATTGTCATGAGAGAGATTATTGAAACAATCAACCTCAGGTCAATATTGACCAAGCTCGAGTGAGACTCGAGTGGAAGTCCAAGTTTGGAGACTTGACAAGGATAAGTCCAAGATTGAATTCTTAATAATGGAGAAGTACAAATATAAATACTTGACAATGAAGAAGTCCAAGTATGAATATTTGACAAAGGAAAAAACTCCAAGGGTGTAGTCTTAGTCGTGTAAGTCCAAGTGTGCAATCATGATGGCGCAAGTCCAAATATGAATATTTGGCAAAGAAAAAGTTCAAAAGTGTAGTCTTAGTAGTATAAGTCTGAGGGTGTAATCTTGACAGTGAAAGTCCAAGCATTGAGGCTTTAGAATGGAGAAGTCCCGGAGGCGCGGCCTCTTGGCAAAGCCCCTAACATGACAAGATCGACGGAAGAACTTGGAGGCTAGAGCCAAGGGTGAAAAGTCATGGACTCGAACCAAAGACTTGAAATTGATGGAAATGGCTTGAAGGTTGAAGTCTAGGCTAAAGGTGCTCGATGGCATGACGAAGCCAATAGAAGCACCTGAAGGCTAGCGCGAAGGATGAAAGAGTCGTGGAAGACTCGGATGGACTCTGAGAGTGTGAGGCTGATAGAGGTGGCCTAAAGATTTAAGTCTAGGTCTAGAGTAAGTATCAAATACGAGGGGATCATACTTTGGATTAAACCTCAGTTTTAAAGTTTACCAATCGACTGGTGGTATTAACTAATCGACTAGTCGAGTGCATGACACTTGAAAGGCTTGGTTGACTCGGACAGTCAACTGGGTTCATGACCCAGTCGACTGAGGCTCGACTACTGACCTGTTGCTTTGGCAATCAACTGGCCACTGACAGACGATTGCTCATCACTAGCAATCGACTGGTCATAAGTAGACAGAACACAGAATGTCTCATAGTCGACTGTTGACTTATGGCAGTCAACTGATGGCTATGGCAATTGATTGCTAGGTAAGGACAATCAACTAGTCAGGCAGAATTCGACATGGATTAGTTCGTTGTGAGATAACGGATAAGTGAACAGTCGACTGGTGGATAAGGTCAGTCGACTGTCAGGCAAAAATCAGTCCAAGCTGTAACTTTATAAGAAGACTTCATAAAGAGGAGAAGAAGTCGATTCTTAGAGTTTTTAGAGGGGAAACGATGCTGCTTTCCAGACCATCAAAGGCGCTCAAAGCAACCAAACAAACAAACAATCAAAAGTGCAATTATAAAGTGTTTTGTTTTTATATTCTTTCATTCATATATTGTATATGCTTATTTCTTCACACTTCTCCTTGTTGTAAGCTTCATATTGTACGAGATTTTTTCACCTCCGATGTCATACCGATGAGAGGTTTTAATGAATGTAGATCACTAAAGCTCGCCCGTGGAGTAGGAACTAGAGTTCCGAACCACGTAAAATATTGTGTTGTGCGTGTTTTATTTTCTTGTGTGTATTTGTACTTGTATTTTGTATTCCGTTGTGCTAACATTTTGTAGATATACGAATACGTTAACACAATCGAGAGAAATCATGAATCGTTATTCATCCCTCCCCCCCCCCTTCTAGTGCACCAAACGGTCCCCAACAAGTGGTATCAGAGCAAGGATGCTCTTCGAGGACTAATCGCCAAAGGAGCAAAAGCATTAGTAGAAGATCCATCGGAAGCATCAAGGAAGATAGAATTGTCTAACAATGGATTGGGCTAAGACATCAATATTCCACACGTTTTCGACCGTGAGGATTTCACGTATTGGAAAGGTAGAATAAAATATTTTCTAATGTATAATATAGAAGATTGATTTATTTTAATGGAAGGTTTCGAAGCTCCAAGGGACAAGAAGGGTGGATTTCTTAAAAAGAAAAAATGGACCGAGGAGCAACTTAGAAAGTCCGAGACCAATGATAAGGTAGAAAAAATGTTAGTTAAGTTAATACCTAATGACATTTTGTCTAAGATAGGTGGTTATAAAGACACAAGGAATTTATGGAACAACTTAGTCAAATTCCATGAAGAACCCCCATCGGCCCAAAGTAAAGAAGATGACAAGGCCGAAGAAGAATCAAGTTCATCAACCCAAGCTCTTGAGAATTCGGAAGTTGAGAGATGTTCAACCTCCGAAGAAGAGGAGGTTGAGGAAGCCTCCACCTCTAGAATTGAGGGGGAGAATAGGTCTTCAATGTCGGTATAAAAGCAAGAGGAACTTTCTACATCCGAACGGGATGAAGAACAAGTTCACGACTCTCCTATCACCGAACTAGGTAACTCAAGTATAATTTTTAAAAATAAAAATCATATTATATATTTTGAATGCAAGGAAGGAGGACACTACAAGAGTAAGTGTCAAAAAAAAATTAAGAAGGCTCCCATAGTGCCAAAGGGGGAGGAGAAGGTCAAGGAAGCAGGAGCCTCGAGACGCAAAAGCAAGGAGCACATAGTGTGCTTCCGATGCAACCAACACGGACACTATCGAAGCCAATGTTCGAGGGGGGGTCACCCTAAAAAGGAAAAAGAAGGAGGTGCATATATAGATGGAGCTAAGGTAAATCCTAAGATATATTTTGATAATGTTCTTCCAATTATTAATGATAGGAATCATGCTAAAAATGTATATGTCAAAATTTACTTGTAATTGTCCATAATCAAAAGCATGCTAAAAGTAAATTTTGTTGTTTAGGTGCTAAATCTCATGAAATTAAAACTAAGGATGATTCTAGACAAATTAGCTCTAAGACTACCTTATCTAAGGATAAGAACAACTTAAACAATAATCGTAAGAAATCTAGACATATGTCTGGGAAGAGAAACAATGTTAAAAGATATAAAGGAAATTAAAAAATTGAGAAATTGGAAAAGGAAAATCAAATTTTTAGGTCAACAACAACAACAACCAAGCCTTATCTCACTAGGTGAGGTCGGCTATATGGATCCTTCTACGCCATTGGACTCTATCTCCTATTATATCGTCATCTATACTTAAATAAATTTTATCTTATTTTATTGTTGTTAATCAAGTCTTTTTTGGTCTTCCTTTCCCTCGTTTGATATGTATATTTGTCATTATTTCACATCACATAACTAGAACATTTATTAGTCATCTAAGTATATGTTCGTACCACCTTAAACGTGTCTCTCGAAACTTTCCTTCAATAGATGTAACTTTGGCTTTCTCTCTTAATGTTCTCATTTCTTATTCTCTCCATTCTCATATGCCCGCACATCCACCTTAACATCCTCATCTCTATAACTTTCATCTTTTGCTCATGTTTTCGAGTCGTAGTCAACATTCAACATCATATAACATAGCAAGTCAAAAATTGAAAAATTAGAAAAGACTCTTAATAGGATGGAAAATTCGATTAATGGGTCTAGTAAGCAAAATCTAAGTTTAAAGGTCAATAGGCAAGTTGCATCTATGGACAAGAAAGGTTTGGGTCACAAGTCTAAGTCCAAGGTAGATAAGCTTACCTATCATAGTGTTTCATATAGTTATGGAACTAGTCTTAGGTCTAGGAGTGTTAAGGTCATAAAGGAGGTCATCCCTAGAGTTGACCGTGATAGGACTCCAGTGATTAAGGTTTCAAAAAAGTCTAGGAAAGTCACCAAAAAGATTACAAGGGAAGATATTCCTAGGGTCAATCTTAATGAGACCACAATGACCAAGACTTCCAAGTCTAGATGGGTCATCAAAAAGGTACCAAAGGGAGGTTATCCCCAGTGAGTACCTAATACCCCAAGGAGCTCAAATAGATTTTGAGTTCGTAAGAACGTGATCCCTTCACGCTAGATGGATTTTGAGTGTGTCAATCTTAAATGGATCGGTAGTTAATCTAACCATGGTAGAGTTGACACTTTAAGACATTTTCAAGGTAATGTGATACCTTGGAATTGAGATAAAAAATATATCCTAAAAGATTTTAGGATGTGCTCATTGGAATTATAAAAATAAAAAATTGATCATAATTGGCACAAGTTTAGAGTCAAAAGTGTGTCACTTTGAATTTTAACACACTTGGGAGATTGATTCATTATGGCAATTTAGGTATAATTTAGAAAATAAGAAAAATGTGTCAGACTTAGGTATTTCTATACCTTTGTATTATATATATGTCATGTTTTATTTGTCATGTACCATGTTATGACATTATGCTTTACATGATTATTTAAAATGTCATGATAGTACTTAAAGTGATGAATATTATGATAACACTTAGATTTATTTCTATTATATCATAACATCATGTATCATGGACAAATGCTTTTAATTTATACAAATTATTTATGTCATGATCATAATTCATGCATTTAAATTATCAAATTGAATTTAAGGACAAATAACATTATTTGATATCATAGATAAAAAAATCAAATGAATATGCCTAGATATAATGTGTGTACCCTTAGATTTAGAGAAGAATAAAATTTGCATCTCACAAAACTCATAGGATGACATGTATATATTTTAATACACCCTAGACACATGTGAGATGATAGGAAATTGAGTTAAGTTCAATGTGTTTATATGGTACATCAAAATGAACTTTAACTTTTTCAATCATATGATAACTCATGAGGAAAGCTAATGTCATGTACACGTAGCTCATAGACCAAGATTGAAAATAGATTTGAAAATCATTTTAAAATCATTCTAGAAAATCTGAGTGAAATCTATCTTTTGATAGGAACCACCATTGACAATATTGATACAAAATTAGCCAAAAACATTAAAGTCTTCAATGGTTTTGAACTTCGTATCAATCTTTAAAATTAATGAGTATTTTAATATATAAAACTCGAGTGGAAGTCCAAATTTGGAGACTTTGCAAGGAAAAGTCCAAGATTAGATTATTGACAATAGAGAAGTCTAAGTATGAATACTTAGTAAGAAAAAGTTCAAGGGTAGAATCTTGACAAGGGAAAAAGTCCAAGGGTGTAATCTTGATTGTGTAAGTCCAAATGTGTAATCTTGGCGGCGAAAGTCCAAATATGGATATTTAGCAAACGAAAAGTCCAAGGGTGTAGTCTTGGTCATATAAGTACAAGGGTGTAATCTTGACGACGAAAGTCCAAACATTAAGGTTTGGCAATGGAGAAGTCTCGGAAGCGCGGCCTTTTGGCGAAGGTAAACCCGTTAGCATCATAAAGTTGGCGGAAGCATTTGAAGGCTAGGGTCAAGGGTGAGGAGTCGTGGACTCAAACCAAGGGCTAGAAGCTGATGGAAGTGGCTTGAAGGAGGTGTAGGCTAAGAGTACCTGATGGCATAACAAAGCCGATGGAAGCACCTATAGGCTAGCGCGAAAGGTGGAGTCGTGGAGGACTCGGATGGACCCTGAGGGCATGAGGCTGATGGAGATGGTTTGAAGACTTAGGTATAGGCTTAGGGTAAATATCAAATATGAGGGGATCATACTTGAGTTAAACTTTAATTTTGAGGTTTACCAGTCGACTGGTGGTATTGACTAGTCGACTAGTCAAGTGCATGGCACTTGCGAGGCTTGATTGACTCGGATATGACCCAGTCGACTGGTCGAGTAGTATCGAGGCTCAATCGACTGTGATTGTGATCACGGCCACGGTCGGTAGCCACTAACGATTTAGTGATGAGCAGTCGACTAGCCATAAGTGGACAGAACACAGAATGTCTCGCAGTTGACTGTCGACTTATGACAATCGACTAGTGGCTATGACAGTCGACTGTTATGTAAGGGCAGTCGAAAAATGATTGCTTTTCTTCTCACCTCAATTTGAGCTCCCTTCCTCTCAAGTAGACACAACATAAAAGAATGGATTACTCACTAGAATGCATAGGTAAACTTTTGAGAAAGAAAGATTTAGATTAAAATTGGTTTGAACAGATATTGTGATGAGTTACTTGCAACAAGTGTTGAAATGATGGTTGGGGTTTCTCTTTACTGCCACATTGGTCATAAGGTGCTGCAACCCAACAAAACTCATGCTTCCCATGCCTCATAGTTGTCCTTCCAGGTCACATGGAATGTTGCAAGCTATGTAGTAGGTCACCAAGTAATTTATGCCAGGTACCCTCCTCTATGTGTTTTCACATTAGCAGAAAAAAGGAGAGATGAAGACCCATGGATTAATGACAAAGCGTCCATACATGCAGCAAAATAGACCTAAGTGGCTAGTCATGTTGAGGAAACTCATCCAGAGGCGAGTGAAACTAAAATACCCGCACGTTTTATTGATGAGCCAGGAATAAGCTGATCTAGGTGGGTCAAGCCTCTGAAAACCATATTTAGCCATCATAGATCATGGCCAATGGTAGCTGATGAGGACATTGCTAGATGCAGAAAATTGTTGAGATGTCATTAAGTAGGGAAAAGTACTTAAGTGACCATTTTGAGCCGAAAGACTCTGGCCAAGTATGACAATTAACTTAATAAACCTAACTCATCGCCCAAAATGCTCAAGGACCAATTTAGTGCTAATTCCTTCACCTGAGCCTTAGAAAATCTTATTAGCCTACAACAAAATTTAGGTGTCACAATTTCTCAGTTAAAAGTTTGATTTTCTACCAAACCTAAAAGTTCAACTTATATCGACCAATTGACTGCCTAAGGGGACCAATCCAACTGTAGATCAGCATGCTAATGACTAGTTTTGCTACAGTAACGCATAAGATGGCATCCCTCAGATGGAGATTTATCTTATTAACTTAATGCACTCAATCATCTGTTGAAAATACTCGCATCCAATTTCATAACCCCTCATTAACTTCACAATTTCTCATCTGAGTTTAAACTGAGGTGTCACATCCTTCTCTTCTCCTTCCACACGCCACCTTCCGTTCTCTTCACAGACTCATGCATAACCTTGAAGAGCCAAAGGCCATATACAATGTAACTGCCACAAGAGCCAGAATTATGGTTCACATCTCTGAAGATCCAGGTTGGCAGGGCTAGGACCCATGAAAATATCAGGATTGGATATTTCCTCTTAATTTCAACTAAACAACAGCTAGAATTAAGTCTTACCTTTTGTATCTTTTTCCAGATCCACATGGGCAGAGAGCATTTCTACTTATTTGCCCACTCTTTGCTAAATTAGACCTTCCGAGATCTAATGGTGTTGAGCCCATTAGTTTTTGTACCTACAAAAAGTGCAATATATTTATATTCTGCATCATATACATTCATTTCAACCAAATAAAATATAGAGAAGAGGAAATAAAATTCCTTTGCCATTTATCATGAGCTGATAAGTTTGAGGAGAATCCTTCACATGACATTTCCTTTCAGATCTACAACAGAACTAACCCAATGCATGAAGCTGGTATTTCAATAAAATCCTAGTCCAACAGAAACCACATAAGAGAAAAAATTATGTGATCCTTATTTGGATGTGCCTGCATTAGTGAAGTTTTTTTTTTTCATTTTATGTGCACAGATTTTGCGGAAGCTGCTTGATTAATCTGATGGAAATATAAGTGGGCAGCAAATGGATCCAAAATATGGAATACAGCAGCCAACGAAAATGAAATCTGATAATCATCCCTAGCAAATCATTGAGGTTTAGAAGTACAGCATAATTTTGAAGTCCATGGTAGATTAAATCTCTAATTTTAGAATTTTTGTCGTATACTCTCTTCCGTTGTTTCTTTCAACTTGTTTATCTTTTTTACAAGAAAAATATTAAGACATTGCATTTCCCAATGATAGGATTTTCCAATTACTTGAACAGCAAGTAAGCACTAGAAATGAAACAACACATCGATCATAAGAGTGCATGCCAATTGAATCATGGATTGACAATCTGACACAATGGGTCAGAACTCGCTTGTTGATGCATTGTAAAGAAGATATACACAACTTATGAGTGAGTTATCATATAAATGCACAAGTCTGCTTGTTTGTAAAATCATTTTGGTTCCTCTGTTTAACGGTATTCTTCCTATAGCATTCAAATGGCTACAAAGCAATTACCTCACTAAAGCTCTTTGGCATAGGTTTTCCTTCCTCTTTCAATTTCTCAATCTTCTTTTGTGCCTCTTTAGCCCATGAGTATTTTGCCAAAACATGTTCAACATCAGTTATTGTGGCATTGCAATGCTTTGCTGCATCCTGTTTATGGCTGTTCTGCAAGTTCTATACAAGAAAACAAACTCCATTTGTACCAGAAACTAGGAGAAAATTTTAAGCATTAGGTTAAATTTGAATAGTCCAAACTGATTGATCATAATTGACAGAGAAATAAGCAGAGTTAATATCATACATACGTTGAACAAATGAAAGAATACAAATTACAGCAAATGCATAAGATGATTATAGACATAATAGAAGTGCATAAAAACCAATAATGGAGTAATCATTAGATCAAGAAAGAAGCGAACTGCAATAAACGAGAATGTTAATAACTATTTGATAATCATCCAAAGTCCAAGAGTTTTTATTTGTTCTAGAATTGTCACCTATGACACATGCTATTTTAAAATGAATCATCGAGGTCGATTTATATGTAATCATTTGAATAATACATGTGAATCAACCAATTGTGGAACAAAAACCAGTTATTGTCAACAAGGTTGTCCATTTCAAAGCATGCTATTCTATTACAATACTGAAGGTTACTGTCTCCTGATACAGTGTATGAGTCCTGAACACTTGGTCAAAATAAGAGCACATGATAGTCCCCAAAGCCTAATTTTAATCAGCATCATGCCAGACATGCCTGACTATACAAAAGAACCATGACTACTTCCACTTTTGCATTTACCCCATCTTGGTCGTGTACAACAAAAACAAGGAACAACATCCTATTGATGTTATACTAATACACAAACACAAGTTAGTTCCAACAAATTATGCTCATTAAGAATTGGACAATACCCATCTTATCAGTGATCTTTAACATGAAATTGAGCAACGAGAAGACAAGCTAATTATTTGGGGCTATCTCACCGTCATGCATAACGTAAGGTTGAGGCTATACAGAACATATATAAATTAGAGTTTTTGTTAGATTTCTAATGCCCCTTACACCTTCTTAACAAGAAATTTAACAATCCAATAAAATCAGTCACAAGACATAAAATATCTAGATGATTGTCCTTCTCTTATGAACAGCATAAAAAGTGGAAAACTTCAGCAAGTTTAAAGAGATAATTAAGTAGCTCATCATATCTTCAACTGTTCTATCAGGTTTAAATAAGGCGGAATAGGAAATATCACTGATGTAATCCATTAGCAAGATTATCAATCGATAATAAGTTAAGATTGATTTGCATGAAATAGTTGAATCAGCCAGAAGTCTAATTTATTTAATTAAAAACACTAGCTTTATGCAGCCTGCAAAGCTCATCTTACCGTTTTAAAATATGCAAGTCCTCATCTTCTGAACTCCAAAATCAATAAGTTAAGAGGAGAAAATAAACAAGCATACAACAATCATTATGCTTCTCTTACAACTATGGACATCCCAAGGAAAGGACTACGATAAAAAAATAAAAGCGCAACATGAAGGATAAATCAAATCAAACCTCTCCCAACGGATCGATGGCGCTGAGGTAACGAAGGATAGCGGAATGCCTCTGGAACGCGCCAGAGATGGTAGCCTCGCTGCATCGGCCTACCTCGAATTTCCTGAACGAGCCCAGTGTTCTCGCCTTGTCCATCTGATCAGCAAATTCTACAGAAACCGAATCAAAGACTAGTCAAGAAGAGGGGCTCAGGAACCGAAAACATCGAAGTTGCTCCTAACCGGTGAGTGAAAAGCCGATATTGGAAGCGGAAGAGTCGGGGGAGGGCTTTCCTGTGACAACGCTCTTGATCTTGTCGAACCACCCGAAACTCAGTCGGCGATGGGCGGAGGAAGAGATAGACCGCTCAGAGAGGCGCAAGGAGAGGCGTCGGATGAGAGAATCGCGGAGAAGAGAATCCACGCTCTTAGACCGCCTCGCCATCGCCATCGCCGTCGCCGTCGCCGTCGCCGTCTCTACTTCTCGAAGAGGGAAATCGGAATGGCGAGAGCGGACGAGGGTTGACGCGCGAGTTCTAATAGGGTTTCTGTTGTCAGTGGCCCCGTGCTTCAGTCTCTCGGAGGTGCAGTTCATGGAGCAAAAATAAATGTGTCCTTAATTAACATTTTTTTGATAATTTATTAAAGGACGCCCTTAAAATTTTAAATTATCTAAACAAATATTTCTAAATTAAAAAAAAAAACTCAAAAATTACATCTCTTTCTTCTTCTCCGTATCAAAATGATATTTTTCTTCTCTTTCTTTTATTATTTACATATAAAAATTATTTATTCAGCATCATTTTTGGTGGTGTTGATTTTGAAAAACAACATTATAATGGTGTTAGATTTTTTAAATCAACACTATGATTTATTAAACAGAGACGTTCATTTTTTTAAAATAATAAAGAAGAACATACTTGGACATTGGAGCATTATAAAAATCTACGGGAGTTGAAATAGATTCAATCAGAGTTCTTTAGGTCAATCATTGAGTTTTAATCGAAACTCATGGATAGATTTAGGATATTTGAATTTTTAAAAAATTAACATGTAATGAAAGATGATATTCCGTGAAAGTATTTATAATTTTCATTTTTAGTTTCGATATCCCTCGAATAAATTATATATGTGTGTCAATTGTCTTAAAGTCAAAAATTATGAAAACCTTCTAATCATTATTAGTAATGACTTTGAGCACGCTAATGAATTTTTGTGGCGTTGGATTTCAAAAATTAATACTATTTGATATTGATTTTCAAAACTCAAAGAAAGATTTGGGGAGAGAGAACAAAGGAGGAAAGAGAAAAAAAATTAGTTTTGGCATAGAGACAAAATAGAAAAAATAGAAAAAGATGTATCTTTTAGACATTTTCAAATCTCGAGATGCTTGTTGGGTAATCCAAAATTTTATATACGTTCTTTGATAAATTATCGAATATTTTTGAAGGGCGTTCTTTATTTCTTGATGCAAAAGATTATGTATTCACCGCAGACGCCCCTCATCGTCGGCCCCATAGTTAAATAAAAGAAGATAAATCACAATAGGTCTTCAGTCATACCAGCACCTATAGAGGGCAAACACACCGTGAATACAAGGATTAACCTGTTGGGGATCGGATGTCGCACTAGAGGGAGGTGAATAGCGAATTTCGTTTCGCTTCGATGGATTGCGTGCTCATCTATAATTTGTTAGTAATACACAGCGGAATAATAAATTAAAATGACAAATACAAGCACACACACAACAACAAGATTTTTACATGCTTCAGACTTAAGATTCTTACTTCACGACGGTGCTATAGTGATCTACTCTCACTATGAACTTCTCCTTCTCGGTATGACATCGGAAGTGGAGAAATCTCATACAAGTTCTTACAACAATAAAAAATACAGCCAAATACAAGAAATTACAATAAGAATGAATACAAGTAAAGAAAATACTTTACAAAAAAACTTTGATTACTTGATCATACTTTGGTTGCTTTGGATAGCTTGAAAGGTCTGGAAAGCATCAACTTTTTCCCTTCAAGATCACCATGAACCGACAACACCAAATCCTCTACGAAGTCTCCTTATAAAGCTAAGCTCGGGTTGATTTTCTTCCTTCTAGCCGACTAGTCTTACCCATCAGTCGACTAGTCTCAATGTCGTTGTCTCACAACGACTCCATCCACGCTGAAATCTATCCAACATATACCTCAACAGTCGTCTGTCCTTACCAACAGTCGACTACTGGCATGTAGTCGATTGGCCAATTGACTACGTAAGAATTTATGGACTATTACAATGTCATTAGTAGATTGTCATAGCCTCAGTCGACTCCTCGACCAGTCAACTGGTCATAATCTAATTCGATTGCTATGAATTAACTAGGACTTCGAGTGATGAACACTCAACTAGTCGACCGATCAAAAGTCCCAGCCGCCTGATAAACCTCAACCATGAGGTTTAACCCAAGTATGATCCTCTCATACTTAATTGATCACCCGTAGCATAAACCTAAGCCTTCTAGCCACCTCCATCAGTCTCATGCCTCTCGGATCCCTCGAGTCCGCGACTCTTTATCCTTCACATTAGCTTTCAGGTGTTTTCATCTGCTATGTCATGTTAATCGAGTCTTTTGCCAAGGTTCATTTAGACTTATACTGCCAAGACTACATACTTGGATTTTACGCTGTCAAAATCTCACCCTTGGATTTTTCCATTGTCAAGTCTCAATACTTGGACTTTTGCCAATATTCATTTGGACTTATACAGTCAAGACTATATGCTTGGACTTTACGCTGCAAAAATTACATCCTTGGACTTTCCAATTGTCAAGACCATGCTTGGACTTTCCATGCCAAAATCATATTTGGACTTTCTCTTGCCAAGATCATTCTTGGACTTTTCTTACCAACTCGATGTTAAACTTTTCAATTCCCAAAGTTCACTTGGATTTTACGTCGTCAAGACTACACACTTAGACTTATACTGTCAAGACTTTACCTTTGGACTTTCTTTGTCAAATATTCATATTTGGACTTTCCTTACTAAGTATCCAAATTTGGACTTCCAAAGTTGATTGCTCCAACAATCTCCCCATATAATTTTGGATATTACAGCATCCACTAGTCATATGGTCGCACATATGGTCAAACTCTATATAGTCAAACAATGCACAAATTCATTGTCAATCCAATATTATCAAACTTCAAAACTCTACTCAAGTTTCACTCGAGTCTGGTCAATCATGATCTAGACCGATTGTATCAATATAACCCTTATTCACTTGGTGTAAATCCGTTCTTTATTTCTAAAACACTGTCTGATATATTTCGTATTCTCAAAATATAATTATTTTAGTATTATTGTAGGTTCGAGAGTAAAATTTATTACTAATGCATAAAATATTTTTATATTAAAATACTTTTTTACCGATCAAATTTTATTCACATTTTAATTAATTTGTCAAAATTAATTTACAATTATTATAAATATTATTATCTTAATTTAATTAAAATGACTATAATTAAGTTTAGATAAATTTAATCAAATTAATAATACTTTGATAAGAAAATGCTCCGTGTATAATAATTTTTGGTCGAATTAAACTTAAAAAAATTAAATTAATTTGCACGTTGTATAAACTACATTATAGATATTATTAAAAAAACAAATATTTGTTAGTATGGAAAATATATTAGAATATTATTTTAAGTTTTAATAAAAATGATAAATAAAATATATATATTTTTCATATTATATGATGATATCTCATGGCGCTAAAGCATTTTCCTATCTCTTTTTCAAAGAGTTGATCTTTTCCTTACTTTCTTCAAGAGTAGACTTATAATTCGAATGGGTAAGCACTGAATGGTAACCCATGCCCCGAATGGCTAAGTGATCTGCATATCAATACTCGTCAATATACATCGGTGTACTCGGTGTGACCCCTTCGACGGTCAAGTTAGCTCCCGACTGAAGAAATAGAGCTCGCGGTTACGCAAGAGAAGAAAATGAAAGGGAATGACTTGAACACAAAAAGAAGATTATACCTCCTAACACTAGCTAGCGCTCATCCTTTATATATACAGAAAATTCCTATGTCACATAGGATGTCATTAATACAGGTGTTATGCATTAAATGAGCTATTATAACTAGCAGTTGCATTAATGAAATTTGTCGAAGGTTAAAACTGTAAGTCATAGTCGTCCGAGTGAGATCATAGGGATGGATTGGAGGGATACCAAGATGAATATCATACGGTTGCAGTATGGGTGAGATAGATCGCGAACAAATATAGGAACCCGTTAAAAAATATTGAATACCATCAAAGACTCCTCCACCTAATCAGACTGAAGAGCAAAGTCGAAGAAATTCCAATGTAAGAAAACTGAGGAGCTTTTTGTGGATAATGAGAAAGTTGATCCCACACCGAACAAGGAGAGAAACTCGATCCTACTTGGCAAGAAGAATAAATTGAAAATGTCCAAATACCACAAGGATGCTCCCGATAAAACCATACATAATAGGGATGTTTCCAATGAGAATGTTCCCAAGACGACCAAATTGAACGGGGATACTCTCGATGGGAGCATTTCCAAAATAACCAAGCTGACCGGGGATGCTCCTAATGGGAATGTTCCCAAAAATCCACATTGAATGGGGATGTTCCCAATGAGGACACTCTTAAAATAACCAAGTTGATTGAGGATGCATCTAATCGAGATGTTCCCAAGAAAACAAGATAGGAGATGCTTTCAACAGAGGCATTCCCAAGAAAATCAGATAGGGGATGCTTCCAACGGGGATGTTCCCAAGAAACTTACGATCTCGGAACATGCATGAAGTCAAAGAAAGAATAATTGAATACCACCTTGTCGCCTCGAAAGGAGAGAATAATCGAAAAGACCATAGATCTCAATCTCTCAATTAGGAAGACAAGTGGAGTTAGGAAGAGAATAATATGGAAGACTCAATCCCTAGGCTTGGAAAATCATCGATGTAAAATACCGGAAATATATATATATATATATATATATATATATATATATAATAAAAATAAAATATCTCTTGTTAATTAAAAAATTATCTTAATTGATTTTTCAGGAATTTTTAGAAAATTTTCTGGATTTAAACGGAGATCTTATGGGTTTAATTTAATGGATCTAGGGTCAATGGTTTATAGGGTGTTAAAGCTCAACCCGTTAATGGAACCAGACCCGTTTGGCTAAACCTAAGTGTTTCTTCCGCTCCTCTCCGCTCGAGCGTTTTCTTCGATTTTCTTCACCCGTCGCCGCTCCCCTTTCCCTACACCGATTCTTCTCCCTCCGCAAGCGATCCTTCTCCACCCGATCTCCTTCCTATACTCGCTGCCGATGCCCTAGCCAGCCGTCGGTTCGCTGTCGCTGCTAGCGCTATCGACCGACACGCTCCTGGCCGCTTGCTCTGCGCTGCCAGAGCGAGCGATCTTCTTCTCCTCCCTTCACCGCTGCCGATTGGGTTCTTTCCTCCACGCCAGCAACACCGACATCTCTGCCACAACCGTCGAACACTCCGGCTCTAGTCGCCACGGGGACTGTCGGTGAGTGGTTTCACTGGGTTTCTTGTCTTCTATTCCGATTTCCTCATCATCGCTATTTCTATCTTGTCGTGAGATCAATCAGTGGTCGCCTCTGTCACCGCTCGAGCCAGGTTGTTGTTGCCTTCTCTACAGCTTCGTCGTCGGGATTGGAGTGGTGCAGGGGAAACAGGATCTGGATAGGAGGTGAAAGGTAAATATGAGCTTGGTCTGTAGGTATGGACAGAGAAGAGGATGGTCCGGTGAATAGGGGAGGTAGCTGCCGGTGAAGATCGGAAATTTCAGTAAGGTTGGTTTCCTTCTTGCTTATGGTGATATCTATTAGAGGTTGTTGCTGTTAGGATTAGTTTGATTGTCGAATTGTTGGTTAGGTTTGTGGGCAGTAGGTGACCTGGTGAATAGGGCTGTCGGTGAGGATTAATTGTCGGTGAAGCTTCAATTTCTGGTAAGCAAGATCAATTCCCTTTTTGTCCAGTGAATTCCATTCGGTGGTGATGGCTATGGATTGTTGTCTTTAATTCAGTTGAATTGTTCATATCATATTTTCAAAGGTGAATCAAGAAGTTAAGTGCTTAGAACAATGGATTTCTTCTTCCAAATTGGCTGTGGGCAATTGAAGCAATGTTAGGTAAGTTTAGATTGAGATTTCTATGTGAATTGATTTAATTCGATACTGTAGGGAAATTCTACTTACAGTATATATGTGGTTTACAAAATGGACTAAGTTTGGCTTAGATTCATATTCCTAGTATATATGATGGTAATTGGTTATTTGTATTCTACAGTTGGGACCTTAATTCAAGATAGGTTCATGGACGTGAAGACTATCGACACAGTCTTCATAACAGGTGAGTAATTTCCTACCTGGTCCGGGTAGTTGTATTTCATTCAGATTTAGTCATTGATATGAGCATGTTAAGTGTTCATATTACCTTGACCGCTCTTTTATCGTGATGCTTGATCCTTTACTGGCTATTATTAACTCTATTGCTGATATCATGTTTATTTTATCATGATTAGGAGTTATACATATAGGTGATGCAAGTAACTTAGAATTTGTTTAAGTTAAGTGCAAATGGTAAAGTCCGGATGACAACCTGATTGTACATTGGGCAAAAAGGTCATCCGTAGGTAGATAATGTCTTTAACCTAGGGTTAGTTCTAGTACCCTTAGGTTGTATGTTACCACCGAACATGTATTGTGTAAATGGTCAGAGGAATGATACTTAGGGTATCGCTACGGACCGGTGGTCCTAGCTTGTTTAATTAGATGAGTACGACTCTCTACAGGATAGAGAGTGTGTCCATCAGTTGAGTACGACTCTCTACAGGATAGAAAGTGCGTCGATTAGATTGGTATGACTCTCTACAGGATAGAGAGTATTATGATCAGTTGGGTACGACTCTCTGCAGGATAGAGAGTGCGTAGATCTGGTTAGTATGATTCTCTATAGAATAGAGAGTCTATGGTGGATGTCTGTTTGTGAGTGTCACGCCCCGAGGGAGTCTCCGCCAGACGAAAATCCGGCAGCACCTCCCCTGTACGGGTGACAATACCAATTTTATACAAGGCCTACACGGCCACTATACATCGGTCAACACGACCGGAATCCAATCAAACACACGCAGATAATAATAAGGCCTCAGGCCAACAAATCTAGGTAAACAAAAGTCTACACTAACTAGACTTACCCCTTCTGCCATCTGGGCAGGAATACCCAACCAAACCAATCAAAATAAGATCCGACCAATGATCCACAAGAACCCCAAAAATCCACGAGTACATAAATCCATTTCCAAGCCTAAACATATATTCTATACAAAATTTAAACCAAAACTCAAACAACTAAGAAACTGTCACTACGAGAGGGGGGGGGGGGGATATGGCAACTGGACTCTCCTGACAGCTTCATCCTGAAATAAAAATAAAACCACGGGGTAAGTTCAAAGAACTTAGCGGATACTAGTCGATATGAATAGTAAGAAATAGCTAACAATACTAATCATGCCAGTACGGTCTCATATATATGGTAAGCAAGAAATAAATGCAAAGGACTGTACTCACCTGAGTCTCCTACCCTGATATAGGAGCATGTGCCCTACTATAAGAGATAAAGTCATCACCATATAAGAATATGAATCTCAGATGCATGACAATCATATGCAACATCCAAGGCATCAATAAAATGCAGCAAACACAATACAAATGCGATCCATGCAAAAATGCATGTCGTGCAAATGACATGGTCACCCCTGACGCCAGTCAACCGCCTCACACGCAATGGTGAAGCCGAGTGGGTAAGGCTATGACAACTGTGCACTCTGCCATCACTGCTCCTGAGTGACCGAGTGGACAGGATGCTGTCGGAGTACACCTATCCTCCTGCCCCAAACATAGTGGGGGAGCTAAGCTCTCATCTCCTGTCATAGACTGCAGGAGAGATCCTCGCCCGCTACCACGCCTGCCGCTACCCATGAGCGGTCCAATGAGCTCGACAGAGCAATCGTGACACACCTCCCGATGTACCACTAACCCATGAGTGGCGGTGGTGTGCAGAGTAAATCGTCAAGGCTCAACAATAATGGAACCCTCGGTCTACCAAAGATGCAATCATGTAAGATGGTGCATGATACTAAAGCATGTAAATCCTACTCAAAATATCTATCCGAATAATATGTACAATCGATGTATATCCCTATCCATCCAAGTACTATGATCCAAATAAAAGCAGGAGATATTATCATATCCTATCCAATGCATGTATCAATAGGCACAAAACATACTAGGCATATAAACATGAATATTATTGCATGCTATCCTAACTAATATATCAACTTGACTATATCTAAAAGATAAGTCAAAGTATTTATATAAATTGCTCGAAATGTGAAACCTTCATGTCCGCAGTGGACTGCCTCGTGATCAAAACCTCGTATAACATAATTATCATCAAATCCAAACACACGACATCGATTAGATAAATTCTACATCGAACCTGTATTCACTTAATCTACCGAATACGAGCACAACACCTCGATACACCCAATTCGCCATCCACAGAATGGAACCAAAACCCAAATAGCTATCTCACAGATCAATACACATTCTGAACCATTCATAGCTCACTTAACATACCAATTTAACCTACATCAACCCAATCGCAGCCCAACCAAAAACCCCAAAATCAAATCAACCACAACTCGGCCACACGCACCGCCTACACAACCGAATCAGACGACCAACTCCAACCCTAACCGTACGACTCCAACAACTAGGCCCTCACAGCTATTTACCGAAGGGAAAAATCCACCTCTCCACCGATCACTCTCCCCCAAACTGAATCCACAAAATCACTGAACAAAAAGGAACAAAAGAAAAACTAGGTATTTAATGAGCTTCAACTTCACCGGACCCAACTCTTACCTAGTTCCTGGATCACCGACGACCAAAGGAAGCTCTTGATGTGGTCGCAAAACACATCGTAGGTGGTCGAATTCCGCCGCCTATTTAACAGTAGGGTAGATGGCGCCGAGGGAGGGGGAAACCGGTGGCTCCGCCGACGCACGGTCCTCGGGCGCAGGAGGCCGACGGCCATCGCCTAGGGCATAGGAGAGGGCGCCGGCCGCCTAGGGCAGAGGAAACCGCGCCGGCTTGGGCCGACGATCGCGAGAGCGGCATGCAATAAATCCTCGAGGTCGATGGCAAAGCAAAAGGAACTACGGCGATCGCGACGGGCGGAGAAGGGAAAGGTGATGGTCAGGATCGCGCCGACGCAGGAAGAAGGCGGAGTTGAGGAACACAAGCGGAATGGCGTCGCGAGAAAGGGAAGGCTCATGCGGGGAAAATAGGAATAGAAAAACGTAGGTTTATAACTTAGGTTATTTAAACCCATTAAATAATCTAAACAGACCATTAAAAAGCCTATTTTTCTTATCCCCGTAAATACCCCGTACAAGCCCCATTTAATTCCAGAAAAATTCCGAAAAAATTCCTAAAATTCCCTAAAAATCCCGAAAAATTTCCAGGATTATTTCCTTAATTATTTGGCCATTAAATTTACATGTTTAAATTTTCTAGTATTTAACATTCTCCTCCACTAATAAAAATTTGGTCCCCAAATTTCCTACTCAGATGCACGAGTAAGAAATACCACAAGTACTAAAAATATACCTCACGTACCTTAAGTAAACAAGTGAGAGTATTGAGCTCGGATCTTTTCCTCGAGCTCCCAAGCCCTCCTCGCTGTGGTGACTCCACCCGACCTGACAAAGTCACAAAATCTTATTTCAAGAATCGCTCGCTTGTGATCCGTAATCCGATCAACCTCTGCATAAGTAACATCAGGTTGAATGTAACCTGACATATCTGATAGAATATGTGTAAAATCTGACACATACTTCCTCAGCATGAACACATGAAACACATCCTGGATACCAGCCAAAAACGGTGGTAGCCCTAGACGTAGTTTACTACTCGATCCTCTCAAAATTCTCGAAGGCCCAATGTACCTTGGAGCTAACTTACCACGGAGGTCATATCTCTTCCCCCCTTCCGTGGGTGAGTCTCGCAAGAAAACATGATCACCAATAGAGCACTCCCGAGGTCTCCGGCTCCGATCCGCATAATTCTTTCCGACGATCTCAAGGCCTCGCCATCCTACGTCGATAGTAGACGGACAACCCCGCTCTCATACCGAGCTCTATGGGTCCTAACAATCGGTCCTCCTGGCTTGCCCTCAAATCCATAACACAGACCTCAAAGAAATCCTCTAGTATCTAAATGGTCCGCTGCTATCATCCATCTATCTCGCGGATGGAATGCAAGATTAAAACAAAGCCGCATGCCTAAGGCCCGCCGCAGATCGCCAAAACCGAGACGTGAACTGTGATCTCTATCTGATATAATGCTCAAGGAACACCATGCAATCTGATGATATCCCGACAATATATAACTCTATCAAACGATCCAAAGAGTTCGTCTTCCAAATCACTAAGAAGTGCGCGGATTTGGTTAGTCGGTCAACGACTACCCAAATTGCGTCATGGCCTTGATGTGTCCTAGGCAACCCACTACAAAAATCTATAATAATATACTTTCACTTCCATTCCGGAATCGGAATTTCCTGAAGCATCTGTTCCTTAAACTAATGCAACTTCAGAAACCATTTTCCTCCTCAGAGTCAGAGACAGTAGTCCATCTACCGTCCAACATCCACTCCACCACACACTCTGTAAGTGCATGAGAGGCTATCACGACCAAACTTCCTTGTTACAACCGTTCGTGTTCCAGCTACTCTATAGTAGTTGTCCAGTAACTAGCCAAAACCCCATGAGCATTACGGCTCCTCACCTCTACCAAACAACCTAATCATTACTAAATCCACGTCATATATATGACTTATCTTGCAGTTCTTTAACTGCCGTATGCTTAGGATACATCTTATTCAATAGCATTGGAATCGCTATGATCCCCGAAAGGTTGCATCCATATACACTACCCTTCCTTCCACACCAGCATGATTAATCAACACTGGCATAAAAATCAACCATCGTCTGAGCCCTGAACTAGTTTCACAAGCTGCAGACCAAGTAAATTTCATCACCTTCTTGGTCCAACCAGTCAACGATGTAGTACTGCTAGAGCATCCTATCCATATATATAGTAACAATTAAACCAATACCAAGAAAACTACCATCTATGGTGGTCGAGTGCGCAACTCCAACTACCACCCTCATCAGTGGTCAAGTTACGCAATCCAACGACCACAACTGAGCCAATCGTGTGCAGAATACACGACTTCCCAAATCCCTAGACGACTAAGTCGTCAATAAGTCTAATAAGAAAATCAAAAGATCAAACAATTCATACCAAGTATGAAATTGTCATTGCTACACACATGTATTCTCTTTACTCTAAGCTGATGATATAAAAATCATCACAACGACAATGATAATTGTAGGACACCATGTCACTACAATATCATCACACCAATCACCAATCAATCCTAGAGTATATATAGGTATCCTATAGCTGATCTAAATAGATCATATATATCCACAATGAAGGATATTCATTTCCTTCTATACTCAGATTCTATCATCGATAATCGATGCATAACCTCAAAGGTTCATCTCTCTTTTAACAAAGAGTTCCGGATCTTCTCTAGAAAAATATTGAGACAGATAAACATCCCATACAACACCTTCTATAATAAGGTAAAATAATCTTTTATCGTCTTAACCAGTGTAGGCATACATGCCTTATCCATAACCAAATCACTATTAGTAGGGACTGATACTCTTTGAGGGTTTACTCCTTGACCTTCAAATGGGTGACTAGCAGGCCAAATCCCTAGCTTCCTAATTCGACATCACCAAGACTCTAAAGAATCCGTACATCAAATCATCATTAGATTCTCAAGATCAATACGCATTCGACTCGCCCGACCATGAGTAGGGACAATTTCACTAAGTCAATAGTTTTCCTAGCCACAAAAGTACCGTAACTACTAAAGACAATACTTTTCCTATAACTCAGAGATATCCTTCAGCTTGCCTGGTCCCAAAACCCGAGAACTCCCAAAAATCCAAGGAAAATCAAATCATCAAAACACAAAACCCACAAACCAAAATCGTAAACCAATAAAATAGTCACATCCCGGGGGCATATCCGTCATCCAAATGACAGAGGAGCCCCTTAGTGACAATATTCCGAAATCCATGGACCAGATATGGTAAAAACCTCGAAATAATTATAGAAATACCAATATTTTATTAACTGCATGCATGCACGACTAAACATATATCAGTTAAAGTAAAATAGTTTTGTGGCACCAAATCAAATTGCGACCAAAAATCCAAAGTGCATAAATAAAATGCAATACCGATAAAGTAAATAAAGCGGCATCCCGACGATGCAGGGAGCCAAGCACGGCAAGGAACTCTCTGAGCGACACAAAGGTAGGTCAACCGGACACGTCCTCCATCAGCTAATCTAGAGGATAAGTGAGGAGGGGTGAGTACAACTACTCTGTGGATGTATAGACAATAGTGCATACTCATAATGCACATAATGAAAGTCACGAGGAACAAGCTAGAGTAACTTGACCCTCAGTACCAATATCGGTCTACAACTATCGATCGGTATAACAAATATACCGCCATACACAACCACTTTGCAACAAGCGGGTGCACATCGGATACCACGACAAAGCCTCGTGGCTCTAGCAAAGGAAACTATCTCATGGGCTACCTGAGCGTAACCCATGGGTGACAATCAATATAGCTAAGCGCAGCGCTATATGCTACCACGAATGAGACTGCGTGGATAGGCGATATATAGATATCTAATCATTGTTGCGCATTAGCGTACTACCTTTAATGGGTTGTGGGGGCAGTCGATTATTCTAAGTTGTTAAGCCTAGGGTTATCCAATACATCCCGCATAGAACGTCTGTCAACGTCCACAAAGATCATCGATCTATAATTAAGCCCATTGAGGCGGTCATGTGAGGGTTTCAACACCTCTAATACCAAAATGTTTACCAAAGCCGGTAAAGATCATCGACTTATAGATAAATAAATCGAGATGGTTAAGTCTAGCGTTCCAACCCTTCTAACATGATCGGTTATCAAGGTCGATCAAAATCATAAGTCCTCCAATAACCACGTTGAGACGATTACTCATAGGGTTTCGTCCCAATTAATAGGAAACGTCTATCCAGGCCAATAAGGAACACAAATCTACTATCAAGCCCTTCAAGAGGGTTAAGCCTAAATTATATCATCCTACCAGTTCAATCATGCATGCCCCAACCTGCTACCACGAACATATCTCGTGGGTACTTAAGACGTAAAGTAGCTATCTAGCTACCGACATCACATGAATCCGATTATTACCAACTCCGAACGAATAACGCAAAAATATAACCTTACAGTAGGTCATCTCAACCATGACTGGGAGGCATGATTGACCACATATACAAAGCACCTACCTATAGAGAGACTCTACTACAGACTCTCTCTCAACCAAGAATGGGAGATATAGTAAGGATTAATCGCATCCTAACCATACGAACTCTACTAATCCGATCACCATATCACTGAAACAATAAATAGATAAACATATACCAATATGCACATTCGAGTTATTACACCTAGGGTTCCAACACCTAGGGCTCCACTAATATTATTTCATTCTTGAGATCCACTCCTACAAAATAACCTCATCTAAGTCATTCTATCTCTACTAGTCTCAATCATGGTATCCACCACAAAAAAAAAACACATAACCCTATAAACATATAACACGTTGTCTAACAAACGACAGCATAGTCATACCAATGGCAATCAATAGCCGAAATTAATTAGGGTATATCTAAAGGGTCATGCCAGAACAAAGTCAAAGCAATACTGAATAAAGCATCAGATGCCTATATATACCCTAAACTATGTAAGCAATGTAATCATGTCATCATTCAACTTAGTCTAATCCCAATACCAGTCCAATCCTAATACTAGTCCAAAAAGTAAGAGGTAAACATCTACCAATAATATCTAATCATTTTTATCACAATGATCACAAGCTACGTATAGCAGTAATAGCAATTTATAACCAAAAGCTATCTATAAACCAGCAACCTAAAAATCTAACAATCCAACAGATATCAGGTTAAAACAATACTAGATAAAACATGATATCACCGCATAACCAAATATAACCAATACAATTATGTATCAAATCTAGAAAATTTTCTAGAATTTATTTACCTGTTAGCCGTCTGGAGATGTCCCGTCGCCGCCAAATCCCCAAATTGACCTCGTCAATAATACCTCGAATTTCCGAAACATAAAAATCGTCGGAAATTCGTACCAATCCGAAAATACCCCAGTTAACCTGTCAAACGTGGAAAACTCCAAAACCCAAAGACCCTAAGGAACTCGGAAACCTAAGCTCTGATACCAAATAAATTGTCACGCCCCGAGGGAGTCTTCGCCAGACAAAAATCCGGCAGCACCTCCCCTGTACAGGTGACAATACCAATTTTATACAAGGCCTACACGGCCACTATACATCGGTCAACATGATCGGAATCCAATCAAACACACGCAGATAATAATAAGGCCTCAGGCCAACAAATCTAGGTAAACAAAAGTCTACACTAACTAGACTTACCCCTTCTGCCATCTGGGCAGGAATACCCAACCAAACCAATCAAAATAAGATCCGACCAATGGTCCACAAGAACCCCAAAAATCCACGAGTACATAAATCCATTTCCAAGCCTAAACATATATTCTATACAAAATTCAAACCAAAACTCAAACAACTAAGAAACTGTCACTACGAGGGGGGGGGGATATGGCAACTGGACTCTCCTGACAGCTTCATCCTGAAATAAAAATAAAACCACGGGATAAGTTCAAAGAACTTAGCGGATACTAGTCGATATGAATAGTAAGAAATAGCTAACAATACTAATCATGCCAGTACAGTCTCATATATATGGTAAGCAAGAAATAAATACAAAGGACTGTACTCACCTGAGTCTCCTACCCTGATATAGGAGCATGTGCCCTACTATAAGAGATAAAGTCATCACCATATAAGAATATGAATCCTGTATGCATGACAATCATATGCAACATCCAAGGCATCAATAAAATGCAGCAAACACAATACAAATGCGATCCATGCAAAAATGCATGTCGTGCAAATGACATGGTCATCCCTGACGCCAGTCAGCTGCCTCACACGCAATGGTGAAGCCGAGTGGGTAGGGCTATGACAACTGTGCACTCTGCCATCACTGCTCCTGAGTGACCGAGTGGACAGGATGCTGTCGGAGTACACCTATCCTCCTGCCCCAAACATAGTGGGGGAGCTAAGCTCTCATCTCCCGGTGTCATAGACCAGAGGAGGGATCCCTGCCCGCTACCACGCTGCCTCGCCGCTACCTACGAGCGGCCCGGAGTGAACGACAGAGCAACTGCACACACCCTCCTGATGTACCACTAACCCATGAGTGACAGGGTGTGCAGGCCATGTAA
This sequence comes from Wurfbainia villosa, assembly GCA_025175895.1. Classification (NCBI taxonomy): domain Eukaryota; kingdom Viridiplantae; phylum Streptophyta; class Magnoliopsida; order Zingiberales; family Zingiberaceae; genus Wurfbainia; species Wurfbainia villosa. The sequence goes on along the minus strand of CM046004.1, from coordinate 15,944,399 downwards.
CTGGCTGCGGGCTCAACAATAATGGAACCCCGTCCAGCCAGCATGCAATCATGCAAGATGGTGCATGATACTAAAGCATGTAAATCCTACTCAAAATATCTATCCGAATAATATGTACAATCAGTATGTACATATCCCTAATCCAAGTACTATGATCCAAATAAAACAGGGAGATATTATCATATCCTATCCAATGCATGTATCAATAGGCACAAAAACATACTAGGCATATAAACATGAATATTATTGCATGCTATCCTAACTAACATATCAACTTGACTATATCTAAAAGATAAGTCAAAGTACCCGCCTTATATAAATTGCTCGAAATGTGAAACCTTCATGTCCGTGGACCTGTCTCGTGATCAAAACCTCCATATAACATAATTATCATCAAATCCAAACACACGACATCGATTAGATAAATTCTACATCGAACCTGTATTCACTTAATCTACCGAATACGAGCACAACACCTCGATACACCCAATTCGCCATCCACAGAATGGAACCAAAACCCAAATAGCTATCTCACAGATCAATACACATTCTGAACCATTCATAGCTCACTTAACATACCAATTACGGTCGTACAACCTACATCAACCCAATCGCAGCCAACCAAAAACCCCAAAATCAGCCCAAATCAACCACAACTCCGGCTCACATACCGTCGCCTACCCGACCGACGCACGCTAACTCCAACCCTAACCGCATTTACTCCAACAACTAGGCCCTCACTATTTCATCAAGGAAAATCCACCTCTCCACCGATCACTCTCCCCCAAACTGAATCCACAAAATCACTGAACAAAAAGGAACAAAAGAAAAACTAGGTATTTACCGGGAGCTTCAACTTCACCGGCAGCCAACTCTTACCTAGTTCCCGTGATCACCGATAACGCAAAGGAAGCTCTCGGAGGTGGTCGTGGTCGCAAACACATCGTATGACTAGCGGTGGTGGTGACTCCGCCCGCACGGTAGGGTAGATGGCGTCAAGGGAGGGGGGGGAAAACCGGTGGCTCCATCGACGACGATCCTGTGGCAGAGGAGGCCGGTGGTCATCGTCTAGGGCATAGGAGGCCGGCGCTCGTCGTCTAGGGCAGAGGAAACCGGCGTCGGCGTCGGCGGCGCGACGGCGGCGGCGAAATCCTCGAGGTCGGATGGCAAGGGAAGAGCGACTCAAGCGAAAGGAACACGGCGATCGCGACGAAGGAGAAGGGAAAGGTGATGGCTGTGGACTGCGCCGACGCAGGGAAGAAGGCGGCGGAGTTGAGGAACGGCGGCGCGTGAATGGCGTCGCGAGAAAGGGGAAGGCTCAGGCGGGGGAAAATAGGAATAGAAAAACGTAGGTTTATAACTTAGGTTATTTAAACCCATTAAATAATCTAAACAGACCATTAAAAAGTCTATTTTTCTTATCCCCGTAAATACCCCGTACAAGCCCCATTTAATTCCAGAAAAAAGTCCGAAAAAATTCCTAAAATTCCCTAAAAATCTCAAAAAATTTCCAGGATTATTTCCTTAATTATTTGGCCATTAAATTTACATGTTTAAATTTTCTAGTATTTAACAGTGAGACATTGCATTCATGCATTTGCATGCACGCTGGCGACGAGGTCTCCCTTGTGGTTGAGAGTGTCGCCAGTCATCCTGCCTCCACGGTTACTCATAGGAGGAGTAACCGGTGTGAGGGCAGAGCATTGTGGTGCCGCACTCTACCACTATAGACGGTGGTAGTTGGATTTGCGTGTCGTAGTCCTGCGTGTGTGGTACTCGACCACTCATGGGTAGTGACTGTCGGAGTGACCAACAGCAGGGACCCCCATCGTGTAGCTTGCTCTTTACACTTATATGCTACTCGATCATACTGCCCACTCGGCCACTCGAGAGTAGTGGTTGGTGTTGAGTTGGGATAGTTGTCATGCTCGAGCCACCGAGGCCACACTGGGGTCGTGGCAGCTTTAGGGTGAGCTGACATGACCATGCATGTTGCATTGCCGTATCTGATGGCGTTTTGCATATTGTCATATATATACATATATGCATGTATATATATATATATATATGGACGATTGTGATCAATATATATATAGATGCGATCTATATATATATGAGTATTGTGATGTTGCATTTGTTTGTACTATGCTTGCTGCATTTTGGTGGACATCATATTCATGCATGTTTCTTGCATATGTTATACAGTTGTGTCAGATATTGGTATGTGTTGGATAGACTATAGATACTTTGGCCTGTAGCATGAGTAGATTATGTGTTGGTATTACTCTTCCTGTTATATATATGTTCAGGTTGGATCAGAGTAGCATAGCAGACTTCAGGTATGTCTGCATTTTATGTTATTTATTTGATTAGACGGTATATGCTTGTATTTATATACTATGCTGATATACCTGTTGTTGGTGCAACAATGCTCCAAGCATTTATGTGTTTTGATGTTTGGATAATCATTTAAGTTAGACAATGTATTGTGATCTAATTGCGAATGTGTTTAAGTAGCAGTAAAAGAGAGTCAAGTATGATCTTGCAAAGGAAGTCAAGGGATGGACTTGGCACATAAGACCAAGCTCATCTTGTAGCGTAAAGTCCGTGAACCTTGCAAAGGAAGTCCAAGTATGATCTTGGCAAAGGAAGTCAAGGATGGACTTGGCAGTAAGACCAGCTTGTAGTCTTAGCGTAAAGTCAGTGAACCTTGGCAAAGGAAGTCAAAGTAAGGTCTTGGCGACATAAGTCCAAGCTGGTCTTGGCGCGTAAAGTCCAAGCATTTGGCAACCCAAGACATGTGGCCGAAGGGCTCTTGAAACCTGTGAAGGATGACAAGTCAGACTCGGAGGGATCCTGAAGGCGCAAGGCTTAATACGGAGCTAGAAGGTTGAGTCTAGGTCTAGGGTATAAAAACAAGTATGAATTATTCATACTTAATGAGTATCGATCTGATACGATGTATCGATCGGCCAGTGGTACCGAGTCGGTGAAACCCACCATCACGATCGCTGAAGCGGTCGATCGATTCTCGATCGATCGGCCGATATAGAAACGATCGGATCAAGGAAAGAAATGCCACGAATGTCTCACTCATTCGTGATCACTCGATCACTCCATCGATCGATGGAGAGATCGATCGCCCGATCAGCCGTTAGATTGCGGCTCTGAATCTAATAGATCGCGTTTCAGAATCGTTGGCCGTCATGATGCATCGGTCGATCGAGGCCCAATGATCTTCTATAAAATCATGGGGAGCATGGGAGGCTAGTGCTCTAACTCCTAACTTCATCCTCGTGCTCACCAAGTTTTCTAAGTGTTTTTAGCAATCCAAAACCTCCTCTTATTGTTCTTCATCATCCATCATTGTAAAGAGGAGTGTATTGTAAGAAAGGTTTCTCCACCTTGGTTCATCAAGGCCAAGATAGTGAAGCTGGCTAGGGCTAATCCACCATTTACGGATTCTTGAGTAGTACAAGTCATCTCCAAACCAAATCAAATTGGGTGTTAGCGTTTGGTTTCTTATTTCGTTTGTATTTGTTTTTGTATTTGTATTGCTTCCGACTTGATTGTAGAAAGCAACGCTAATCACTCTAGCGAAAGGTCTAACATGCTTGTAATCTAGATTATGTTGTCGAAATACATGTGATATTACATATATACATGTTTTCTATTACCTGCTGAGTTTTTACTCACCACCCCCACGACCGATTTTTGCCGTGCTTGGTAGAAGACTTCGTGATGGCATTGGAGCACCGTCGGTGACATCATCTCATCTCTAGGCTCCGTGTTCTTTGGGCCTTAGTTCTCCGTGTTATGTAGTGAATTTTCATGATGTATATGTTGTATATTCAAATTTTGTCGAGATTTGTGTTGTTGTGGTGTTAGCCATCTCATATGCATGTGTGGGATTGTTGTATTGTTGTGGTATGTTTCATTGTGTCTTGTGTAGTTTTGTTTTCATACATATATCTGTTGTTATTGTGCCCTACGGGCCTTGTATTAACGAAATGTTGCCACGTCGAGAGTGCCGTCCGGTTTGATCGGTATGCTCTCGGTGTGACAACCAGGATCACTTGTTACCAGATTCATAAACTTTAGTACTTAGCACGAGGTTTAGAGTTCAAATCTCGGAAGGCAAAACCCACTTCGGGGTGGGAAGTCTGAGTAACGACAACAGCGAGGGCGATGCGTTGACGATAAAGTCACCGAATTTCGCCCATAAGGAGGAATGCCGGTCAGATCGGATACCAAAGGATCACATCGCATGGCATTATGCATCTATTGTGCTAATCTTGTATTGTCAATCGAGATGTCGAAGCCGATCAAGGCAAGAGATCGCTAAGAGGATCACCGATCCGATGTAGACTAATCCACCAAAGGTACAAGGTCAAAGAGATAGAGATTGATGCCGCCACGTGATAAGATAAGCCACCACCTCAAGATAAGATAAGTCGCCACCTTAAGATAAGATAAGTGCCACCTCAAGAAAAGATCCACGAGTTTTGATCCGGATCGACAAATTCCAAGGTGCAAATCTATAAAAGGAGGAGGACTCAAACCCACATTCAAGAATCTCTCAAGTGCTCGTGTTTCTACAATGCCATCTTCTAATGCCATCTTCTAATTAATTTGGTATTATTATATTTGTACTTAATTTGTATAAGGACCGAAGGTTGTTACCGTCTTATAATCATTGTAATCGCCTTGTCTCTTACCTCCAACGAGGAAGAGACTTTTAGTGATTGCTCTTCTAAGCGATCAAGGATCGCAGGCCTTGGATTAGCAAATGATGGTGAACCAAGTAAAAAGCTTTGTGTCTTTCTTGTGTTTATCTTTTGTTTTCCAGCTTACTTGGTTTTAATTTTAAAAAAGAAAAGTTTTCACTAACGCTTATTCACCTCTAGCTTTCAAATCGATCCAACAATTGGTATCAGAGCTGGGCGCTTTATTCTGCAACCACCGATCGAGCATTTTCTTTTCTTTATTTTTATTTTTATTTTAAATTATCTCTTTCACTACTAATCCAAGACCAAGTCTTGGGACTTTTTGGTTTGTATTTTTTTTGCAAGTATTAGAAGACCGTTGACCGAGCTAACCATGGAAGAGTATCGCTCAATGCCTAAAGGTAATAATGTCAATTTAAATTTTAAATTTCATATTATTTGTTTCAAGTGCGGAGAGAGGACACTATAAAATAAGTGTCATACTGTAAGACTCAAACGACAGAAATCGGCAAAGGAGACACCATTGCGAGAGTACGGAAGAACAAGGAGCACATGCTTCAAGCGGAAAGATTCGGCCACTACAAGAATCGATGTCCTGAGAACAAGGTTAGTAAAATTAATAATTTTGAAAAGTTGAGTTTTAGAATAGTTGATAATTTAGATAAATTGTGTAATTGTTGTCAATTAAATAATACAATTAATAATTCAACTAATAAAAAATTAATTAATTCAGATTTAATTAGTTTAAATAATAATAATAACAATATCATGGAAGAAAATGATCAAATTAATCTTACATTTGATAAAATTAACCAAGAGATTAATCAAATTTTTAGTTTAATTAACATAGATCTAGATCAAGTTAAGGATAAAACCAACCTAGGACTTAATCAGAATAATCAAAACCTTGATCAGAATAATCAAACCATAGGACAGAATCATCAAATCCTAGATCTGATTAATCTAGATAATTCCGAATTAAAAAATTCTATTTTGAAAAATTCAACCATAAAAAATTCGAAATTAACTTTAAAAAATTCCAAAGATAATCTAAATAATTCTAATAATAATTCTACCTTTAAAAACTCTAATAATCTTATCTTAAATAATTCTAATAATAATTCTCCCTTTAAAAACTCTAACAATCTTATCTTAAATAATTCTAATAATTCTACCTTTAAAAACTCTAGCAATCTTATCTTAAATAATTCTAATAATAATTCTACCTTTAAAAACTCTAACAATCATATCTTAAATAATTCTAACAATAATTCTACTTTTAAAAAGTCTAATAATCTTATCTTGAAAAAGTCTAATAATATTATTTTGAAAAATTCTAATAATCCTATTTTAAATAAATCACAATCTAACTTAATTAAAAATTCAAAATTAGTTAATCAAACCAATAAAATTAATTATAATAGAGTACCATTTGATTATACACAAATTAATAATCTAGCAATTAAACCTTCAACTTTTAAAAATTCAACTAATAAATATGTAGACTTGGGTTACAAGTCTAAGCTAACCAAAAATCAAGATACTAAAATTTGTAAACCTAATTATAATAAAGTATCTTATAACTATGGAACAAATAAAAGTCCACCCAAGAAAATAACCATTTCTTTAAATTGATTGAATGTAGCTTGCTCATGCATACATATCATTATCATGCTTATTTTGTCATGTCATACATACTAGTTAACTCTCATAGAATGGTTAGATAGGAAATAATTAATTAATCTTGACAACATAGTATCAGGACGCGGTGAGATAATAATACGTTAAGAAAACGAAGTCAAGTGTATCCGAGTTGGATAAGGAGTATCTAGCTTGGTGCATTTAACTAAGTGAAACTAACTGAAGCTACCTCACCACATCCTAAACTAGTTAGACCAGGACGTAACCCTAAGTGAATTAAGTGTGTAATTTCCTAAGTTGGCTTTGTCTAAGGAAGTGGTCGTTGTTCCGATCAAAGAAGGCCCCTGTGCCTCGCCATGACCTGGAAGTCCTCTTTTGAAATGTTCACTTAACTAACTAAAGGTTAAATCTGAATCTAACCCAAGATTAATTAATTTCTAAGGCATTAAATTAAATTCATCTCACAATACCTATAAGGATAACTTGGTTGATCATATAGAATGGGTGAGATGGTAAGGACAACAAATTAAAAATGATTTTGAAAACGATTTCAAATTTTATATACACATAAATAGATTCTTAAAACTATTCTTATTGGTTGCCATGATTATTGTGTGTAGTTATATGTAGTTTTCAAAATAACTATGCTTCTTAAAATGATGGTTAGTTGACCAATACTAAAAATCTAAATCTTTAGGTCAACTTTAGATACCTAGACCCTTTGGACACTTAGGTGAGCCTTTCTTATGGCCAACAAGGATGCTCTAAGAGTGTGTCAAACAAAAGGGGAGACCCTCTAGATAAGCCTTCCTTGTGGCTAACAAGGATGTTAGGTTAAGGGGGAGGTTCTAATTGGATAATCATCATAGAAGTTGTTAAAAAATATTTTTTTTTTAAAATCACCAATATTTTCTAAATTTAAATCCTACTTAAGTTGGACAAACTTAGTATCTAGCTACCTCCAGTTTGACATAAAAACCAATAGACATGAGCCTTTAAAATGTTTTTTTTTCTTTCTCAAAATTTTATAACAATGTTAAAGGTTAGGGGGTCACATTCTAACCTAGGATATACATTGTTGCTGCAGGATCTAGAAACCTAAACTCCTAAGTATTAAAGAAAGTTGAACATATTAAATCAACTTGATTAGCATGTTTAAAAATTCTATTTCTTGGCAATGTACCCAATATAAAGTTATTTTTGATATATGTCAAAGGGGGAGAGAGAATAACGTTAAGAAGTTACTTACTTTTTCTTTCCCAAAAAGTAATTGTTTTTCAAAAATCACCCAGGGTTAAGGGGGAGGTACCCTTAAGGGGGATGTTTTGAAAAATGATTGTTCAATGTTTACTGCTTATTTTCTCTTAACTTTGAATTGGTTTGCCATAGATCAAAAAGGGGGAGATTGTTGGTGCAGGGGCACTAGAAAATCGAACCTTGATTTTGATGATGGCAAAGATTCAAAGTTAAGCTATTTTGTTATCTCATGTGATATGCTAAGTGTGCAGGAAGTGTTTAAACTAAGCCAAAGGTCGAGCGACATCCTGAGAATCTCAAGTTGAGAAACCGTGGTGGTCAGACGACACCAGGAGAACCTCGGGGAGTCGAGGAACCTCGGTGGTGACTGAAAGCTAAGCGACAGGTCAAGAGGACCAAAGGTAAGCTCCGTGTGTAGAGCGGTGGTAAGGACGTGTCCTCGGTTAGAGGACAATCCTAGGCGTCGATCCAACTAAGGCTTCCGGAGGAAGGCCGAAGTCGAGATCGGACAGTCAAAGGACTGTCACACTGCATGGCATTATGCATCTATTGTGCTAATCTTGTATTGCAGAATTCTCGGCGAGTCAATCGAGATGTCGCTGATCAAGGCGATCGACTACTAAGAGGATCAGTCGACTGATGTAGACGAATCAGCCCAGTGCATAAGGTCAAAGAGATAGAGATTGATGCCGCCACCTCAGGATAAGATAAGCCACCACCTCAAGATAAGATAAGTCGCCACCTCAAGATAAGATAAGCTGTCACCTCAAGAAAAGATCCACGAGTTTTGGATCTGGATCGGGACAAATTCCAAGGTGAAAATCTATAAAAGGAGAGGAGGACTCAAACCCACATTCAAGAATCTCTCAAGTGCTCGTGCTCTCTACAACGCTACTCCGACCGTACGTCATCTTCTAATTAATTGTCGGTATTATTATATTTCTGTACTTAATTTGTATAGGGACCAGTAAGGTTGGTACTGGCCTTATAATTATTGTAATCGTCTTGTCTCTTACCTCCAACGAGGAAGAGACTTTTAGTGATTGCCCTTCGGAAGCGATCAAGGATCGCATGGCCTTGGATTAACAGTCGGTGGGTTGTGAACCAAGTAAAAAACTTTGTGTCTTTCTTGTGTTTATCTTTTATTTTCCGCTGTCTACTTGGTTTTAATTGTCGAAAAAGAAAAGTTTTCACTAACGCTATTCACCCCCCCCCTCCCCCCCTCCCCCCCCTCTAGCGTTTCAAATCGATCCAACAAAAGGAACAACTTTTCCTCACTCAAGAAATTTATAGAAAGAGAGAAATCATGACTCAGATGAATCAAAACAAAAACATAAGAATTCCCGACACTAATAGTGGCCAACATAAGATCCAGTGAACTCATCAAGTACTAATACATTCTCTACCAAAGGTTGATGCCAAAAGGCCCCCTCTCATCATTTCCATAGCACATAGTTCACACATCATAAAGCAACAGTAGGGATCCATGATCCACCGAACTCAATATCTTACAACTCACAAAGAAACACCACGAGAAGACACATTACAGATAACCTGAGTTTACATTTAAGATAGAAGTGGAAGAGAGAAGGGATACCATCTCCATCCTTGACAAAGAGGTTGAATGCCTCCTTGAACAAAGTGATGTGCTCCTCCGTCAACTACTCCATCATTGCTCGAAATGAGAGGATAGACGATTCACTACTTGTGACTCTTCTTTCTACCTTTGAGAGAGAGGGTGCAACGCCTGTCGGCCCCGTGCAGCCGGGAGGGAGAAGGCACCTCCCGACCCATGTGGTTAAGAGATAGAGAACACCTCTTGGCCAAGCAGTGGGGAGGAAGAAAGTGCCTCACGGACCATGCGCCCCAGAGGGAGAGGGTGTAATGCTTGTTGACCCATGCGTCTGAGAGGGAGAAAGCGCCTTCTGACCCGTGCAGTTGGGAGGGAGAGGGTGCCTCCCGACCGAGCGATTAGGAGGGAGAAGGCACCTCTCGGGCTATGCGACTAGGAGGGAAAGGGAGCTCATCCCAACCTGGGCGCTCGGGAGAAGGGAGCTCGTCTCGGGCAAGTGGTCAGGCGAGAATGATTACCTTGAGTAGAGGACAGTGTGTTGGATCCCGAAAGGAGTGGTTGTTGCAATGGAGCTAGTAATTGTTTACTGAGCGGTTGGGAGGGAGAAGACATTTCTCAGCCCGTGCGACTAGGAGGGAAAGGGAGCTCATCCCAGGCTGTGCACTCGGGAGAAGGGAGCTTGTCCTGGTCGAGTGCAGGGCGAGAATGATTACCTTAAGTAGAGGACAGTGTGTTGGATCCCGAAAGGAATGGCTGATGGTTGTTGCAATGGAGTTGGTAATTGTTTATTTAGATTTCCACTTGTGGCACCAATTTGATGGTATCTCTTCCCACTCAAAGCCTTTCCCTTCCTTTCTTCCAAAGAGTCGACTTTTAATTAATCTGAACAATCTTTCCCTTCATTTCTTCCGAAGAGTAGACCTGTAACCCAAATGGATACGCATTGAATGATAATTTGATCATGACCCGAATGACTAAGGGGGTTTGGTAGAGAGAAAATTTTCTATTTTCTGTTTTCATTTTTTGAGAAAACGAGAAAACGTATTTGGTTGGCGTTTTCCATCTCCGTTTTCTGAGAGAGAATTTTTTGGAAAATTAGAAAACAGAAAAAAACTGTTTTCTGTTTTTCAGAAAACAGAAAATGAGAATGCTGCCAAACGCCTCCTAAGTGATTTTCACATCAACAACCATCAACGGGCACCGATTTAGTCGGTGTAACCCGTCCAACAATCAAATCAGCTCATGGTTGAAGAAATAGAGCTCACAGTTACGTGAGCAAAACGAGCAAAGGAAATAAAAGAAAATGACTTGAACACAAAGAGAAAATCATACCTCCCAATACTAGTGCTCATCCTTATATAGATGGAAAACTCATATGCAGAGCCGCCCTAGAGTGTATAGAGACCCTGAGTGAACCAATACAAATTGAGCCCTCTTATAGAGAATTTTTTTTTTATAAAATTTGGACCCCTTTACCTATGACATTTTAAGGAATAATTTTGGGACCTATTTGCCCTGGTTTAGGGCAAATGAGCTATTATGCCACATAGGATATCATTAATACATATGTTTAAATGAGCTATTATAATTAGCGGCTACAATAATACAATTTATCAGAGGTTGAAATCGTAAGTCATATTTATTCAGACGAGATCATAGGGATGGATCGAAGGAGTACCAAGATGAATACCATGCAAGTGTAGGCGAGATGAAAATATCTCAAAGATTCCGAACAAAGGCAAAATCCGTGTGGTATAATATGCTACTTGTATAGTATTTTACTCTACAGTAAACTTTATCGTACGTACAATTTCTTAATTTTAAATAAATTTTAAAAATAATATTTAAATGTATTTGTTTATTAATCTTTATAACTTACGTAATCTTGTATAAAAAGAATAATCAGCGTCTTTTATATTTTTATTTTTCTCTTAAAGTGATCTTTTTTACACAAATTATCCATCTTTTCCTTTTTATTATAAAATTCTCTAACCCTTTCAGGCCACGTAAATAAATTGCAATCGATATAATTTGACACTCCTAATATGGTTGGTGATAATAATTGAAAGTGTTCAATGTGAGGTGCGATTGGTAGAAGTGGTTCTTTGGAATAGGAGTGAGATTCGATTCGGAGGTCTAAAATCCTCCTGTTCAGATTTCACCGCCACGCTGTTACGACGTATACCCCTCCGCGATTTACCTCCTCACAAGCGGATGGCAGGATTTATGATTCCCAACTTTTTGAAAGTGATAATAATTGAAAGAGGTATTAATATGAATTGTTAACACTCCTAATATGATTTTTTTAAATTATATATTTAATATAGATCCCAAAAGGGATTTTGTTAATACGTGATTAGCCTTTAGTCAAAATTTAATCTGTATAAGCATTAGGAGTTGAAAAAATTATCTTTATGATAAAAGAGTAGATACGTGTAATAAACTTATTATTGAAGAGTAATATACTCTTAATGATCAACATAATGAATTTTTTGTTATTTTCATTTTTTGGATAATTCAATTTTAATATAGCAAACAATTTTTTATATTTTCAAACTCTCAAAATGGAAAAAAAAAAGAGTATTTTCATAGTTTATATTTCACAAACACATCAACAATTGAAAAATACTTTTACAAAACAAACTTTAAACTTCTTTTTTATTTAAAATCATCACACTTCAATTATTATAGTATCCTTCTTTAATATCATCGTTAGATTAGTAATATAATTTCCGACAAATTCTTCTAGCTAGCGAAAGGCAGATAGCTCTTGATAAAATAAATATCAAATTTTAGATAGACGAAATCTATGATCCTTTTATCTCTCTCTTCTGTTAGTATATCATAATTTATCTTTTCATATTGACTATGAAATTGATTAGCATTCTAAAAAAAATATTAGATGGTAGGCGAGCGACCACTCGTCGCCTAACGCCTAGGTGTCTAGGCGATGCTCAAACGATGCTTAAATCATTTTTTAAATATTTTATAAAAATATATATAATATTTTTATAATATCTAAATTTAATTAAAATATATTTAATTTTTTTTTTATATACAATGAAAATAATAAAAGTACATACAATAATTCATATAATCCATTAATTCTATATCTTTAATTCGGCATCTTCTCTTAGTTTATCTCCATATTTTTTCAATACTTTTTTTTGTATCGGTGATACGACAGTTACAATGAGACGATACAATGACAAGGAGACAACGGTGATATGACGATAGAGAGGTGGCAATGCGATGATAGAGAAAGAAAAGAGAGTCGAATAATTACTGAAGGTGTTGTGCGTCGATGCGTGAAACCATAGGGATTTTTTGATTTAGGGATTTGAAGATTTCTAAATCGACAATAAGTTGGCTCGATTTCAATAATTAGATGGTCTAAACGGCGTCTATGTAGCTTGGGCACCGCTTAGGCGAGCGATTAATTCGGCGACGCCTAAAAGCATCGCCTTTGCGAAAGACGAGTTGGTGGACGATCGTCCACCGCCTAGACAACCCTAGGTGATGCCTTTTAGAACATTGGAATTGAACTAAGTTTATTAGTATAATTTATCTGTTGCTCTAGTTAAATTAGTAAGGTAAACAAGTTAAGTTGAGTTGAACTCTAATTATATAATTTATATTTAAAATTATTTTATTCTTTATCAACTTTGTTCAAACTTATTTATTAAAAATATGATCAATTTTTTGCTTAGCTCACGCTCTTTGTCGAGCTTATATAATCAATAAGTTCACTTATAATTATTGAATAATTTTGTTCAAAAACATTACTAATCTAAGTTTATTAGTATTAAACATATTTATTTTATATCTTTTACTATTAAATGAACATAAATAAATCATGAATATTTAATTCATTTAAACGCCCTATATTTGATTACATTACATAAAAATTCAACCAATTTACATAAAAACTTTCCTTTCAAACGGGATTTTCCTTCTTTTCTTTTTTTTCAACTTGGTGCAAAATTTAGCTCATCGCTAATACTTTTGTTTTATTATTAAGATCATATATTTTTAATATTTTAAAATTACCCTATTTAGTAAACATGGCTTGAGTAATTAAGATCCGTATTAAAGCGTTTAAGCAGCGAATAAACAATAATTAAGAGTTTAAAACCTAAAAGTGAAACGAGAGCGATAAGAACAAAGTGGCCCGGGAGATGGGCATGGTAGCTACCTTCTCTGATCCTCTTATCTATCGTCTTCTTCCCGAACTTGTTCTCATTCCCAATCCCCATCGTTCTACTACCTCTCTTGGTCAAACCGCCTATTGCCTTTCCCTCTGCTCAAGGCGGAGAAGTAGAAGAATCGCCTGCTATTTGCACAACCCCATGGGTTTGTCGGACCTCCCGGGATAAAGCAAAAGGGAGAAAAAAAGAAGGAAAGAGAAATCTCATATTCGGTGTCAGATCTCTGTCCCTCTCTGCTGCTTCAGTTTGTATTTTTTTCGGCTTTAGGAGACTGACTTGCCTCAGGGAAGGGCTCGTCGTTCATTGGTTCAGAAGCTTTCTGTGCGCTGCCGCGGTCTGAGGTGGTTGGGACTTGGGATCATGCCTTTTGCGCCTCGCTTTGTAGTTTCCCATCTAGGCTATCACATTTCGTGTTTGTGGAGCTGTTTTTGAAGAAAAATGGGGTTTTGCCCTTTTTTGCAATAGGTGAGTTTGATTTGGTGGGGGAGATATGCGCCATTTCTCTCGTAGGTTGCAGCTGTTCTTCTTGATTTTTACCTTGCCCCAGCTTCTGTGGGTTTCCAGAGATTAGGTATCTTTACCTCGCCTTCTTTCCCCCGCCCCCGCCGCCTTCAATTTTAGGAAAAACTCAAATTTTGTTGAATCTACCTAGTTTTTATCTTGTGTGATTCTCGAGGAACCTTCAAAATCGTTTTTTTTTACTTGGACCAAGAATTGATTTCCGAGGTGGAATCCAAGGTGGGAATTGACGTCTTGTAGCCCGTCAAAGCAATCTACTGCGATCTGGGTTTAACAGCGTTTGAATTTCGCCTTATCTTAGCAGATCTGAGTTTACTCGAGTCAGCAGAAAAATCGTATAAGCCATGGCTGGGGCAGAAGACAAGGTTGGCGTGATCAATGATTGGAGCTTTCCAAATCCTAGCCCAAGGACTTTCATGTCGAACTTTTTTAGTGAGGATTTTGGTTCGAGATCATTTTCAGATTCCTTTCGAGGGAATGAGAACGAGGGGCTTCCTAGAGCACTCGAGATGGATAGTGTGGACAGAGTTACCCAAGTGGAAGAGGACGAGGTGTCAAACTCTCTCTCATTCGAACCGTATTGGTCTGGAGCTCAAAAGCCAAATATGCACGGAAATCTTGCTGAGAGAATGGCTGCTAACGGTTTTAATGTTCCTAAACTTAATACTGCCCGCATTCCACCAGCTAACTTATCATCATCCACAGGTGTGCGGTCTCCATATCTGACTATTCCCCCTGGTTTAAGCCCCACATCTTTGTTAGACTCTCCAGTATTTCTATCAAATTATATGGTATGAACTCATACTTTGTGTTGTCAGTTATATTGATAGATTAATCAGGAGACAAGAATGAATGTTGGAAATCTTTGTGTTTTGTAATATTGTGTGTGGTATATTCTTTCTTACTTCTTGCTGTCATTTTTTGGATTGTTTCAGAAGTCGCTAAGTTGAATAGTTATAAACCTGGGATTTGAAATTTCTTGGCTATGGTTAATTGGAATATATGAAATTGTAGTGTTATGTAATTTTACAGAGCATTCAGAAAATTTATCGTTTGCTATATCAACGTACCAAGCCTCATGTTACTGGAAAACATTCTGACTGAGCTGGTTCTATGATACATTGTAATGAGTTGAGTTAAAGTACAGTATTAAGATAGTTAAGTTTATGCCGTGATAAGCAAGTAAGTATCAACCTCTAGATTACCTTGACCACATTTGCTCTATACATTTTCCCTTTTTAGATTTTGCTCTATCTATTTAGTTTATTTTGTGAAGACATTCTATTCTAATTAACATCAAAGCAATATATGTAGCTAGTAAGCCCAAGGGGACTTACAGATTACTCTGTAGCCACCTATTTCTATGTTTGATTGTTATGGTATTATATTTTCTCAGTTTTAGATTTGTAAAGAGTGAATTTTCGTATTCCTTCAGTCTAAGATAGAGATCCTGTAGGATAATGAAATTGATTGTATAGAGCTCCTGTAGGATAAGTAGATCGGATTTTACAATTATATGGTGGAGTTTTCTTGATCTGTAGCTTGCATCATAATGTTCCTCTTTGTTTGGTAAAGAATAGATGAGATATAACATTGCTTTAGTCATTTGCATGGATAAAGTGATCTCTCTTTATACATTTTTGAATAAATTTTATAGCTTTGATATGGATATCATAGTCTTGTATATCTATGATGCACCACCTAAATGTATGCATAGATGTCTGATTTCTTGTCTTAATTATTTTGTTAGGCTCAATCATCTCCTACCACAGGCAAGCTTCAAATTTTGTTGGATAATAGTACTCAACCAACCCCACACATAGCCTCAGAAGCTCCTAATAAAAGTGATGATTGCGTTGAAGGTGCATCTGGATTCTCATTCAAGCCCTCATTTGGCACATACCCTTCATTTTATCCAAATACTGAGATAGTAAGTCCTCTTTTTATTCTTTAACTTTATTCAGCATTCTTATGATCGAGATGTTGTAAAAAACAAAAACAAAAATCCATTTCGATTATAGTTAAAAAGCAACATCAATTAGGAACATCTGCAAGCAAACTAGAGATTTTGCACATATTTTTAAGCCTCAATTTATTAGTTGAAATAATGCATCTAAGGGTCTATGATTGTGGCCCACTGGTGTGGGGGCTATTTGCCTTTTTTTTCTCATAGAGTTTTCTGGTAATATAATAGTTGTCATATAAACAACATACTTTTATTCATTTGTATTACTTAGATAATTATAGGAAAAAAGAAGATTGAATAAGAGAATTGATAATCAGCGAGTCCATGTACGAAAAATGGAGCCTATTTCCACTCTCCCATTTGTTTTTTTGCGTTCTGCACAGAATGTGTGATAAAATCGCACCCCTATATCTACTAAACTAATAAAAATGACCACGTATATCTTTTATGACACCATGAAAGTACATAACTTTATCTATATGTTTCCTGTCATGCTGCTAAATTCTTTATTCCTGTCTTGCTGCTGTGGGTAAACTTTTAGTGCCACTGGTACAGGCTCTCATTTACGTTCAAGATAATTTTTGAGCGGTGCCGCCAGTAACTTCTGGCTGCTTGTGTGTTCACTTAGTGAGATTTTAGGATTCACAAATAATACCTATGAGGGTACGTTTGGTTCGGAGTTATTCTCCATAATTTTGGTTATCCATCTAAGGTTATCAATAAAAACCTTGTTTGGTTTAGGATTTGAACGATTACCAAGTCATGATAGATGCTCGACACATCATGCCACGTCAGCAAAAAAGTTATACATGGAGGAATTGAAAAACCTTCAAGAAGCTTGATTTTTCTTGAATCCCTTGGTTATGGATTTTTTTTTTCCAAAAATACCCTCTGATTTTTACCATTTAGGAAAAAACTATCCTTATCAATTTATCAAGTATCGGTCATCGATCGACCATCGCCGCCGACCGCCGTCGATCGCCTCTCGACCGTTTGGCCGTCGCCGGTTGCCGGTCGGCCGCCACCGCTGATCGCCAATCGTCCGGCCGCCTGCCGCCGCGACGACGCTGGCATTACCACTATCGCGGGCTGACGGCCGACCGATGGCCGATGACCGGTCGGCCGCCGTCAAACTATGGATAATATAGTAAAATGTAGATCGAAGATCTTTTTTGCAATTAGTATCTTAAATAACAAAGTATTAAATTGTGAATATAATTTGTTATATTTGGAGGATAAGTTCCACTGCATCCTTATTGATGATACATGACATATAACTCTAGAATTTTGACCCTGCCCTTACAATAACAAACTACTGAAAAACATTAAAAACTATTTACATGATTATGGATTTATTGTGATAGCAGGCAGCACTTTCTAGGAACTCAAAGTGTTGTCATAATTAAAATATATTTTTAATTCAATTAGCTTCCTGGTCATGTTTCTCTGGATTGGACAGTACTCGAAGTATTACTGTAGAAAGTGAAATTTTTTATAAAATCTTGCAACATCTCTAAGGTGCTTATTTTAATAATTTGAAGGAATTTCCATTTATGAGCTTTCTTTAACATGTATACTTGCCTTTATGAACCTCTTTAACTTAAATCCCTGGTCAAATTTTGAACACAAATTCTTGTCAACCTTGTAAAACGATCATGTAAATTAATTACTCATTTTAGCAAAATTTGAAGCATATCTATTCAGTTGTTTGCTTTCTCTGTTTTTGCTCCTTTATTGTAATCTAGTTGATGGCATGATGATACTACTGGATTTGTCACTCTGTCACCTTATTTCTTGTTTTTACTTATCTTCTCTACTATGGTTTCAGAATGTTTAGAAATTCTCCGGTCTTGCCTATTTCACTTTATATATATATATATATATATGGTTTCAGAATGTTTAGAAAATTGATTGTGATAGTATGAGATGGTTGAAGATGACCAATACATTTTTTTAGTGAAAAGAGTAAAATTAGAAAGTGTTATGAGCAAAGGGAGACAAAAAAAAAATACATTAACTAATTTAATATATAAATAATTTAATTAATTAGAGGATTACTAGTAAAATGGGTAGAGGAAGATTAAGAAAACATTAGCTAATGAAATAAAAAATAATTTAATTAATTCGAATATTACTTGTGATATTGTCTATATAAAGCAATAGTTGGGACAGCTGATTTACTGATGATGATGATAACAAGCCAATAGTTATTGAATTCTCCTTTGGTCTTTGGATTCAACACCGCTTTGATGCTTGTTCATATGTAATCTATAGCTTTTGAGTAGATTGATCAACATCTGTGCAAATAATCCCTTGCATGAGAGTCCTGCTTTTCAAATTGTTTGAGGATACATTTTGCCTCGTAATCAACAAATCTTGACTGATTTGTCAACCTTAGGTTGCTTCAGATGTTAGTCAGCGACAAATATTATCAGATATTGGGGTATGCTTTGAGTTGGAGAAAGCTAAAGAAATAGGAACTCTGGAAACTGGCACCATGAATTTCCAAAATGAAGAATTCAGTTTTCAGGCTGAAAGTAAACAAGCTGCTAGTGCTAATACTTTGAATCAGAGGTCTGATTCCTGTATGGGTAGCACCCATTCTGGGCCCTTCGATGACCAACAGGATGGAGATATGGACCTCAAGGAGGAATTTTCCTCTGTTACTACTCCTGCGCCAGCAGAGGATGGTTATAACTGGAGAAAATATGGACAGAAGCAAGTTAAAGGTAGTGAATTCCCAAGGAGTTATTATAAGTGCACTCAACCAAATTGTCAGGTTAAGAAAAAGGTGGAGTGCTCACAAGAAGGTCAGGTTACCGAGATTATTTATAAGGGTTCCCACAATCACCCTAAGCCTCCCCCAACTCGTCGAACTGCCGTATTGTCTTCTCATCCTTTTGGTGATATGCAAATGGATGGCCCAGAGCAGCCTGATTTTCAAGCAGGTGGTTCTGATAGTCAGGCAATATGGGCAAATTCAAACATCAGGAATGAAGGCCACGACCGGCAAGGAGATTCCCTGGAATTCACCTCATCTGCCCTTTTATTGGCTGAATGCGGAGATTCTTCGACGACTGTTCGGCATGCTCCAGATGGACCTCATTTATCCTCCGATGTAGTGGATGTTTCCTCCACAATGTCCAATGATAAAGATGAGGGTGATCAAGTAACTCATGGAAGTGCATCAGTGTGTTGTGAGGGTGAGGGAGATGAGATTGATTCTAAGAGGATGTGAGTTTATCTTTAATTTAACCTCTTGCTGTGAATTTTTGTGATGAATATTTCTCGAACAAAGAGTAGATTTTCATCCGACGCCCCATATGCAATCTATATCGTGCTTCAAATTTTCTATTTTCTGTTTCAGGAAGTTAGATACCAATGCTAATGAGATGAATGTGGCTTCCAGAGCAGTCCGTGAGCCAAGGGTCATGGTTCAGACGACTAGTGAGGTTGACATTCTCGACGATGGTTATCGCTGGCGCAAATATGGGCAGAAGGTTGTCAAAGGAAATCCAAATCCAAGGTATGATTCTTGATAGCACAACATGTATTCTGAAATGATGACAGATTTGATTCTGGGCATTGCATGATCCTTGATCTGGATCCTCCCTAAGTTTATTCTGCTGTTTGCTGAACTGCTTACAAACAAGTCTAATATCTTTGTGATTCAGAAGCTACTACAAGTGCACACATCCAGGGTGCAATGTTCGCAAACACGTGGAAAGGGCGGCACACGATCTGAAATCAGTGATCACTACATACGAAGGCAAACACAACCATGAAGTTCCTGCTGCAAGGAATAGTGGCCATGGAAACTCTGCTACCTCCATTTCTGCGTCCCATGCAACTCCTCAGTTTCACGGAACACTTCCAAGAGCAGACTCAGGCCAAGCCAGCTTGACGAGATACGAGTGCCTGCCTCTCAACGCTGCATTCGCACTGCCTGGACCACAGCAGCTAAGGCCAACAACCAGCTTCAGTTTCGGGATGGCGAAACCAGGATTGACAATGGCTGGATTGGGCACCATGCACACAATGAGCTTGCCAGCAGTTCATTCTTACCTCGGCCATCATCTGGCTCTCAAAGGAGGGTTTGCAAAAGCAGAGCCAAAGGACGAATCAATTACAGAATCACCCTAACCACATCGAATGGAGCACCGGTATGCCAATTGATGAACGGGACGCCACCGAGACCTCCTCCGATTTGAATAAATTCAATAGAAACACAAAGAAGATAGCAAAGATATCTTCACCATCCATGAGGATTTTTTCTTTTTCCCATTTGATGTTTTCCTTTCCGGTTAAGAATGTAAACAGATTCTGTTTTGACACTCATCGAGAATATCAAATACGAACCTAGTAACAAGCCTCCTGTTGCTATTGTGGACCTTACCTGAACTTCGTCTGGTGTTCTGCCCAACATGTCCTCCTGGTCTCTCAAGTTCAATTTCCTTTTTTTTTTCTCAACGAAAAAAAATCATATAAACTCTAAGAATGTTAGAATAAATATTTTATATTTATAAAAATACTCTGCATTAATAATATATATATCATGGGCGTTGATCTGTGCATGACTTGTGTGCGATGTGTTTTCTATCGTTAATCCATCGTGATTTTACAGTAAATGAAAAATACATAGTATTTTCGCCCGCAAGTTCCTTCTTCGATGAGCGTTATAACTCAATCCCTAAATCGTCACCGTCATTGTCGGACCGATTGAATCTTGGCAGGATTTTCAATCGGATTGTGGTCGAAATCAAATCAAATTGTAGTTGCCAACGATGCGACTCTTGGCCACCACAATCTAGCCAAAATTCTGTCACATCCGGTCGTAATTTGACGCGATTCGATCGGAATCTAGCTGCCAGTGTTAGGACCTCAGTGACCGCTAGAGGGGGGGGGTGAATAGCACGTACGTCGCAGATGAAGGAATTCTTTCGCGATCGCGTGCTTGCTACAATTTGGTTAGTGCGCAGCGGAAATAGTAGAAATACAACAATAACAAAATATACAAGCACACAATCACAACACACAATATAACGTGGTTCGGAACCGAATGGTTCATGCTTCACGGATTGGGCTTGTAAGAGCCCTAGCGATGTCAATCACACGCCACTACTAAATGACTCCTTCTCGGAATAATCCGGAGATGAAAAAATCTCCTATAAGTGATTACTCTAAGTAATACAATGAACAACAAGCAAAAATGAATGAAATACAATAAAAGAAGTAAAGAATACTTTACAAAAACTCTTTTGGAAGCTTGTTTATTGATTACCTTGGATTAGCCTTGAAGACCCTGATTTGCACCAGCAAATCACTCCAAATCGTCCAAGAAAACTGATGGCGAAAACCTCCTCCACGAGCTCCCTTTAAAGCTTCTCCGGCCTTGGGCTGGATTCCGCCTAACAGTCGACTAATCGGGACCATCAATCGACTGCCCCTGTAGCCGTTGTCTCACAACGACATGAGTCACGTTGGATAAATTTCAACGGATAAACCATCAGTCGACTGAGCATGCCTATCAGTTGACTGATCGAGCCTTCACTCGACTATCAACTCCTAACAGTCAACTCGGAAAGCTTCTGTGCCCGAATTCGTGATCGATCTCGGATCGATCGCTCAGCCATCAATCGATTGTCCAATCGCCGATCATTGCTAGACCAATTCGTGATCGAACTCAAGTCGACTCCCATCAGTCGACTGACCATAGTCCCAGTCGACTGATACACCTCAAACATGAGATTTTAACCCAAGTATGATGCCCCCATACTTGCTAGACCACCCTTAGCCTAGACCACCCTTAGCCTAGACCTAAGCTTTCTAGCCACCTCTATCAGCCTCACGCCTATCAGATCCCTCCAAGTCATCCATGACTTGTTCATCTATACGCTAGCCTTCAGGTGCTTCCATAAGCTATTGTCATGCTAATGTGGTCTACACCGCCAAGGCACATTGGGCTTACGCTGCCAAGACTCTGCTTGGACTTTACGCTGTCAACCATTGAACTTATACTGCCAAGACTCCACCCTTGGACTTTATGCTGCCAATATTTCCCTTGGACTTCTCAATTGCCAAGACTCAAGTTTGGACTTTCCCTTGCCAACCCATGTTGGACTTTCCATGCCAAGACATAAGCTTGGAGTTTTCATGTCAAATACACAAGACTTGGACTTTCCCTTGACAATGGTCAAACCATCGTCAAACATCAAGTATGTCTGGGTCGATTGCATCAACAATCTCCTCAACACTTATCAGACATCAATGTCAAACATCAAAACACTACTTGAGTCAAACTCGAGTTTGGTCAATTGTGACCTGGACCGATTGCACCAACAATCTTCCCCTTTTTGATGTTTGACAAAAACACCTTTGAGTTAGGCCCCTAACTCAAATTTCCTTACCAATTTTTCTAAATTGGTAATTCTAACATTCTCCCATTAATTCTCTCCCTTTTTGACATACATCAAAAAGATTCACCCAAGGAGGTCAATGTCTCATATCCCAATGAGATCTTACAATCTCCCCCTTGGTCCAAAAACACCTAGGATGCCTACTGTAAAATACCGAAAAAAAATATAATAAAATAAAATATTCCTCGTTAATTGATAAAATATCTTGTGAAATTTTTCAGAAATTTTTAGAAATTTTTCTAGATTTAAACGGAAGTTTTATGGAGATTTCAAGGGGATTAATTGGTTTAAATACTAAACGTTATTTTCCTCCGGTTCGTCCGTTTTTCCCGACTCCTCTTCTTATCATTTCCAAGCTTTTCTTCTCCTCCTCCCCGCGCGATTTTTCTCCTCCATAACGCTCGTCGCACCACTCGCCGCTGCCACTTCACTCGCCGCCGCCGCCGGAGCGAGACTCGCTCCGTCGCCTCTTCGCTGCCAGGCGGTGTGTCTCTGGCTGCCACGGACAGTCTCGGAGGTCGACTTTCCTCGAGTTCCCCAGATCTGGCGACGATCATCACCAACTCAGATCGACGCCGACCACTTGCGCTCGTCTCGTCGGTCTTCGACCAAACAAGCATCCCGTGCGCTTTTCCCTAGTTGTGCCATCGGAATCCCCTTGCCGTGCTCCGCCGATTCAGATGGTAGCGAGTTCTGACAGCTTTTCCTCTCCCACTGGCCGCCACTGTTTGCCTTTGCTGATAGCTGATCTCGCCAGCTTTTCCCTTCTCTTCTCTTTCGCCTTCAGCACTGTGAATTGGATCGCCGCCGAGCCCAGCCTCACGTTTATCACCGGTAATTGGTCCTGCCGTTGAGTTTTGGAGCTATAATTTTGTTTCGTTGAATTGGATCTTTGATTTGGGCAGTGGTCTGTCCCCGGTGAACAGCATGGCTCGTGAAAGGGGGAGGGCTGCGTATGTGGTTGGTTTGGTGTTCGATTGGTGGGAGACGAGAAGATTCCAGTTGATTGGATTTTTGGGTGATCAGTTGTGGGAGGTTTTCTGGATAGGCTGTGGGATATGGAAACTATGTTAGGTAAGCTTAGATTTCAATGTTTCGAATGAACATTTGAATTATAGCTGACTAGTATGTGTATGATGGATAGGGGCTTTTGGATGAGTTGTGGTTGATTTCAACAATTGAAGGTAAGCCTTGAATTGTATGTTATACATTAGATGTTTAATTCTTGAAGGAGAATGCACAACTGTGTTGCTAGAATAATTAGATCGGTGTATAAATCATAATTAGATTTTGATTGTTGTCATGGTATTTATTTGCAGTTAAAAAGGTGGGCAGATCAGATTTCATAAGTGGATTATGAAGTTGGTTGTGATTGAAGCGAAGATTATGTAAGTTCTAATCTGTTTATGCTATAGTGTGCAGTAGCAAGGTTGTTTCCTGATTATGGTGGTAGTGTTCTTGTAGGATTATATCGGTGATTAGTGGAGACTAGAGTTATTTTGTTTATATTGGTATTCTATGATTTCAGGACTTTGATGCGAGGCGAATTCGCGGACATGAAGACGATTGGTGTCTACAAAGCAGGTGGGTAATTTCCCTGGTCAGGTAGATGTAATTGCATTCAGATTTAGTCGTAGATATGAGCATGTTAAGTGTTCATATTATCTTTACCCTGCTCTTATTTATCTTATGCTTGATATTTGTCGTTGGCTATATTTACTCAAAGGTTGATATCACATTTCCTTTATTATGATTTAGGGTTATAGATGTGATGTAAATATACCTAGATGTTTAGTAGGGTGTAGATGTTAAAGTATGGGAGATGATCCAATTTGTAAATTGACAAAAAGGGTCATCCGTGGGTAGGTAATGCCCTAAAGGTAGGATTTATTTCAATACCCGTATGTTGCATACTTATTACCAACCATGTGTTGTGTAATGGTTAAGTGAAGGGTGATTAGTATGTCGCTACGGATCGGTGGTCCTAACTTGATATGATTAGTCGAGTATAACTCTCTACAGGATAGAGAGTGCGTCGATCAGTTGAGTACAACTCTCTATTGGATAGAGAGTTATGATCAGTTGAGTACGACTCTCTACAGGATAGAGAGTCTGTCGATTAGTTGAGTATGACTCTCTACAGGATAGAGAGTGTATTGATCAGATGGATACAACTCTTTGTTGAACAGAGAGTCTGTGGTAGATGGTTATACGTGTGACAGCACATTCATGTCATTTGCATGCATTTTGAAGACATAGTCTCCCTTGGGGTTGAGAGAGTCATCAGTCATCTTGCCTCCCAGGTTACTCATCGAAGAGTAATTAGTGTGAGGGTAGAGCATTTGTTGTGCCGCACTCTATCACTATAGACGGTGGTAGTTGGAGTTGTGTGCAGTTGTCCTGGATGTGTGACACTCAACCACTCATTGGTAGTGTTAGTCAGAGTGGCCAGCAGCAGGGACCCCCGTTGTGTAGTGAGCTCTTTACGCTCATATGCTACTTGATCATACTGCCCACTCGGCCACTCTAGAGCGGTGGTTGGTGTTGAGTTGGGACAGTTGTCATGTCGTGCCACCTAGGCCACACTGTGGTCGTGATAGTGAGTAGGGGTGCGCAGGCATGACCATGCATGCTGCATTGCCGTATCTTATGACGCTTTGCATATTAGCATATATATACATATATGCATGTATATATATATAGATGGTTGTGAGTAATATATATATAGATGCAGTTTATATATATATGCTTATTGTAATGTTGCATTTGATTGTACTATGCTTGCTACATTTGGTTGGACATCATATTCATGCATGCTTCTTGCATCTATTATACGGTTGTATCGGATACTAGTATATTTGTTGGACAGACCATTAGGTACCTTGACCTGTAGCATGAGTATATTGTGAGTTGGTATTACTCTTCCTGTTATATATATGTTGGATATATGTTGAGGTTGGATTAGAGTAGCGTAACAAACTTTCAGGTATGTCTGCATTTTACGTTGTTCATTTGGTTAGACGGTATATGCTTGTATTTATATACTATGCTGATATACATGTTGTACCTCTAGATTATGTTGTTGAATTACATGTGATATTTGATATATACATGTTTTTCTATTACCTGCTGAGTTTTACTCACCACCACGGACCCTAGATTTTTCTGCTGCCCAGGTAACAGGTAGTCGACTTCGTGATGCACTTGGAGCACCGCTGGCTGACATCGTCTCATCTCAACTCCGAGAGTCCGGGTTTTTGGATTTCCGTATGTCTTGTAATGTATTCTGAGTTTTCATGGTGTTATGTGTTATGTGATGTACGCACATATAGGTGCGGGTTTTGACGAGGTTTTCTTTATGTTCTGGTGTTAGTCATACTGGTATGCATGGTGTGTGGTTATGGGTATGTCGTTGTATTAGTTTCCGCTGTGTTTCGTTATGTTGTTATGTTTATATATATATATATATTGTTGTTGTTGTGGCCTACGGGTCTTATATTAATCCGAAATGTTGCCATGTACAGGAGAGATGTCGTCCGTTTGCTTTTCAGCACGACATGCTCTCGAGGTGTGACACCTACAATCTTCCTAGTGATAAGTCTCATATCACTCAAGAGAGACACTCCTATGAAGTCTCCCAATTTTCAAATTGGGCATCTCAAATTCTCAATTTTCCTCCTCATAAGGAAAAATAACATCCATCATCCTATGATGGATACCTCCCCCTAAAAGCTTACTCCCCCTTGACCATTGCACCAACAATGTCCTTGGAGAGTCCCTAAACCAATAGGAACATTAAACCATCAAAAATAAGGTTCAAAGTTTAACATTGAACTTTCGCACACCTTAAAATTGATACACACCCTAACAACTCTCCTAATCCATATCCAATGGATTTTCATCCTTTCTAATACTTTCCAAAGCACATTCTAGGATTAGGAGCAGTTAGGGAACCCTAACATAGCTGAAACATGGGTTAAACATCCTTGTTTACCCAAAATCAGCTCTGCAGTCAACTTTATTAGTCAACAATGATCGTTTGTCCTATGCATCGACCGCCATTAGTTATCGAATGATCGATAATCAAATTTTCGAATTTCAATTATCAGAATCGAATTTCAAAAATTCATAAGTAAATATACATAATTTGAAAAATCGTGAAAATTCATACGTATAATACTTATAACAAATACAATGGGTGAAAAATATTAGAAAAATAATTTACCCATAAAATAGTGAAATTGATACAAAGTTCAAAAGTGAAGAAAAACTTCAATATTTGAGCCCTCTTTGTATCAACATCATCAATGGTGATTGCTATCAAAAGATAGACTTCACCAAGATTTTTCAAAATGATTTTAAGATGTTTTCAAAACCTTATATTGGATCATGTTCTTTGGGCTCAATGTACATGACTTGAACATAAGCTTTTCTAATGATCCATCACATGATATAAATGAGCTTTAGTTAATCTAGATATAAAAACTATGCACCTTGAACTCAACTCATATCCTAGCATCTCACATGTATCTAGGGTGTATCAATACACATACATGTCAATGTAATGTGAGATGTGAGTTTTGTTCATCCTAAACTAGGGGTTCATGCATTTTGTAGGGCAACTCTACTTGATTTCCTTATACATGGGACTTCAAGTCATGCCAATTGTCATTAACTCAATTTTTATTAAATGCATGAATAATTATGGAATTAATGATGATATAAATAAGCATGTGCTCATAATCATGATATCATGATATAAAATGGAATCTAAGCATACATGACATTTAACCTTAACCCTAAGTAATATCATGACATATTAAATGATAAAATAAATATGATGTCATGATATGTTATATGACAAATCAAGCATGACAAATAAAATGTAAAATATATAATACCTAAATTTTGATATTAGTTGCCATTTGTTATTATTAAACCCATTTTTCCATATTATTAGTTTATCTCTCAAGTGTATCAAAAATTCAAAATGACATACTATGACTTCTAAATCTAAGTTGTGTCAATTTGATTGATTTTTCAACTTTCATAAATTATATTGACACATCCTAAAATCTTTTAGGATTATAATCAAACCTATTTCCAAGGTATTCATAACCTTGAAAAAAGACCTAAAGTGCCAACTTTGCTATAATTGGATTAACTACCCTTCCAATCAAGGTTGACATACCTAAACCCATCTAGCGTGAATCGATCACGCTCCTAGGAACCCAATATCTACTGGAGCTCCTTGGATTTACTAGGGATAACTTCCCTAGATACCTTCCTAATGACCCTCCTAGACTTTGAAGCCTTGGTCATTTTGGTCTTGTTTAGGTTAACTCTAGAGGTAACTCCTCCTTTAACCTTCTTAGTGGCTTTCCTAGGTTTCCTTGAAACCCTAGCTACTAGGCATCTACCTTGGTCAAACTTAGGGATGACTTCCCTATTGACCTTGACTTTCCTAGACCTAACTTGCATTCCATAATCGAATGGAACATTATGATAGGTCTCCTTGGGCTTAGCTTTGTGACTCAAACCTTTCTTGCCCTTGGTTAACCCTTGTCTCCTAGGCCCTTGACTTTGACCATTTGACCCCTTAAATACATTTTGTATATTTCTAAGGGTCTTCTCCATTTTCTCAAGCCTTGACCTCAAGACTTGATTTTCCCTTTTTAATATCTCAATTTTTTATTTTTCATTTACTCTTGAGATATTTTTATTTCTAGGCATATGTCTAATCCATTTAGGATTGATGCCTAGGTGATACTCTATCTTCCTAATGGTCTTTCTAGGAAGGATAGGTCTAGATTTGTTCGATCTAGGTTTGTCCTCAGGTAGAATATTTTTAGGGACATTAGTCTCAAATTTCTTCTTATTCCTACGGTTGACACTCTTAGCCCCTAAACAATAAAATTTATTTCTAGCATGTTCTTTATGATAAATAGTAAGATTACTTCTAACATGCTTTTGCCTATTAATTAAGGAATGAACAAAATTAGAAGTTACCTTAGGGTTTGCCTTAGCTCCCCCTACATGTCTAGCTCTTCCTTCACGAGTCTTCATCCCTCCCTTTGGACATTTACTCCTATAGTGCCCCTTTTGATGACACTTGAAGCACACAACGTGCTCCTTACTCTTCTTGATGGGGACTCTGACTTCATTGGTCTTTTCATTGACTTTTGATGTCGGAGGATTTTTCTTGACCTTCTTTGGGCACTTGATCTTTTAGTGTCCGGATTCCCTACACTCAAAGTATATTATATGATTTTTATTATTAATCGAAATGCTTAAGTTACCTAGGTCAATGGTGGTGGTTTAGACTTCTTCTTCTTCTTGACCGGAGGTAGATGGTTCATGTTCTTCTTGCTCCGGCATGGAAGGTGATCTCTCCTCCCCCTCAATCCTAGAGGTGGAGGGTTCCTCTACTTCTTCTACCTTCTCTTCCTCCTCGGATGTCGAACATTCCCCGACCTCCGAATCTTCACTTTCTTATGAGGATGAGCTCTCTTCCTCCTCTTCCTTATCTTCTTGGATTGAGTGAGGCTCTTCATGGAATTTTGTCAATTTGTTTCATATCTCCTTGGCATCTTTGCAATCTTCTATCTTGATCAAAATATCATTAGGAATTACATTAATCAAAATACCCATTACCTTATTATTGATGTTGTAATATCGAGTCCCTACGGGGACGGCGCGATGGTAAGACAGGGTATTGCTTGCAGAATGGACTGGGTTTGATGCCGGATGAGGGGTCTAAAATCCCTACTGGTTTCAGATGGACCCCTCCCTGCCTTGCCACCGTGTCAAGGGACTTTGTCCCCCCCCTCCCCCGCGCGATTTACTTCCCTCTTGCCAGTGCCCTGGGACGGGTGGTAGGAGGCTGCTAGTTGGGCAGATTCTCAACTTTTGTAGATGTTGTAATATCATAGTTGGTCTTGGCTCCAATTCTTCTTCTTGATTTTCTTTCTTCTTCGTCTTTTGGAGTGTGGAAGCCTACTTAGACACTAATCCAATTGTCAAAGTCATACATTAGAAAGTGCATCATTCTACCTTTTCAATACGTGAAATCTTCGTGGTCGAAGGACGGTGGAATGTTGACGTCGTCATCCAATCTTGCTTGGAAATCCATCTTCTTCCCTCTAGCGTGTTTGCTCACTCGGATGCGAAACTGGTGAAGAGTGACCCGCTCTGATACCAATTGTTAGGATCTCGGTGGCCGCTAGAGGGGGGGGGTGAATAGCGCGTACATCGTAGATGGAGGAATTCTTTCGCGATCGCGTGCTTGCTATAATTCGATTAATGCACAGCGGAAATAGTAGAAATACAACAATAACAAAATATACAAGCATACAATCACAACACGCAATATACAATATAACGTGATTCGGAACCGAATGGTTCATACTTTACGGATTGGGCTCGTAAGAGCCCTAGTGATGCCAATCATACACCACTACTAAATAACTCATTCTCGGAACAATCCGGAGATGGAGAAACCTCGTACAAGTGATTACTCTAAGTAATACAATGAACAACAAGCAAAAATGAATGAAATACAACAAAAGAAGTAAAGAACACTTTACAAAAACTCTTTTGGAAGCTTGCTTGTTGATTGCCTTGGACTAGCCTTGAAGAGCCTGATTTGCACCAAAAAATCGCTCCAAATCATCCAAGAAAATCAGTGGCGAAAACCTCCTCCACGAGCTCCCTTTAAAGCTTCTCCTTGGGCTGGATTCCGCCTAGTAGTCGACTGATCGGGACTATCAATCGACTGCTCCTGTAGCCGTTGTCTCACAACGACATGAGTCACGTTGGATAAATTCCAACGGATAAACCATCAATCAACTGATCATGCCCATTAGTCGACTGATCGAGCCTTCACTCGACTGTCAACCCCTAACAGTCGACTCGGAAAGCTTACGTGCGAATTCGGCCACGATCGGTGATCTCCAGAGTTAGTCGATTACTCGAACCATCGATCATTGTCTAATCTGTGATCATTGCTAGGCCAATTTCAGCAATTGAACTCAAGTCGACTCCCATTAGTCGACTGATACACCTCAAACATGAGACTTTAACCCAAGTATGGTGCCCCCATACTTGCTAGACCACCCTTAGTCTAGACCTAAGTCTTCTAACCACCTCTATCAGTCTCACGCCTATCGGATCCCTCCAAGTCATCCATGACTTGTTCATCCATACGCTAGTCTTCAGGTGTTTCCATCAGCTATTGTCATGCTAATGTGATCTACATCGCCAAGGCACATTGGGCTTACGCTGCCAAGACTCCGCTTGGACTTTACGCTGCCAACCATTGGACCTATGCTGCCAAGACTCCACCCTTGGACTTTACGCCGCTAATATTTCCCTTGGACTTCTCAATTGCTAAGACTCAAGCTTGGACTTTCCCTTGCCAACCAATGTTGGAATTTCCATGCTAAGACACAAGCTTGGACTTTTCATGTCAAGTACACGAGACTTGGACTTCCCTTGACAATGGTCAAACTATCATTAAACATTAAGTATGACCTGGGTCGATTGCATCAACAATCTCTCCAATACTTGTCAGACATCAATGTCAAATATCAAAACACTACTCGAGTCAAACTCGAGCCTGGTCAATCGTGACCTGGGCCGATTGCACCTACAGTCAGGGCCATGGTTGTTGGCAGCCTGGCGCTAGCGGCCGCAATTCATCAGATTCCGATCGGAACATAGCTGGATTCCGATCGGAACACAACCGAATTCCAGTCGGAACGGGGTCGAAATTCGACCGAACGATGGCTATGGGAAGAAATCATGCGACGAAAAATCACTATATATTTTTTTATTTACTGTGTATCGTGGACGGATGCACAAGAAAAGAAAGAGGCGATATATATATATATACACACACACACAAGCATAGTTATGGAGAATACACAGTATTTTCCATCGAAGGTTTAGCCGTTCAGCATTGTCGTCGAGTGATCGGATTCCGGTCTCAATCCGATAGGAATTCAGCCTCGATCCTTCTCCAGTGAGCGCTACAACTCAA
Source organism: Wurfbainia villosa (assembly GCA_025175895.1). Taxonomy (NCBI): domain Eukaryota; kingdom Viridiplantae; phylum Streptophyta; class Magnoliopsida; order Zingiberales; family Zingiberaceae; genus Wurfbainia; species Wurfbainia villosa. The sequence goes on along the minus strand of CM046004.1, from coordinate 15,913,052 downwards.
ACCTTGAATCCGTCAGGGTCACCGTCTTCGTCACCATCCGATCGATCGAATGTTGGTAGGATTTTCAGTCAGATTGTGATCGGAATCAGGTCGAATTGCAGTCGCCAATACTGCGACCACAATCCAATCGAAATTCAATCACAATCCAGTTATAATTTGGCCACGATCCGATCAGAATCTAGTTGCCAGTGCCATGGTCGTTGGCGGCCGCAATTTGGTTGGATTGCAGCCGCCAACGGTCGCAGCGCTAGCAGCCGCAATTCGCCATATTCCGATCGAAATGTGATCGGATTCTAGTTGGAATGGGGTCGGAATCTAATCGAACGGTGGTAGAATGACGGTTGCGAGAATAAATCGCACGACAAAAAATCACTGTGCATTTTCTATTTATATATGCTGCGCAATTCGTGCACGCATGAGCAAACACAATAATAGAGAATGCATAGTATTTTCCGTCGAAGGTTTAGTCGCTCAACATCGTCGTTAAGCAATTGGATTCCGATTGCAATCTGATAGGAATCCCGTCGCGGTCTGACCGTAATCCAATAGGAATCCGCTCGTAGTCCGGTTGACATCGGAGTTTAATCAAATCATGGTTGGATCGCGACTGGACTCCGATGCTTACAAGATCGCGACCAGATTTCGACCAAAATCGACTACGATGGCGACCTCGACTCTGGTGTTGTTAGCTATGATTGTGTCGATTTTGGTAAATAATCGATCGGCATTGGAGTCCGATTGAATTCCGGCCGAATCATGCTCAGAATCGATTGTGATTGTCGCCATCGGCCTGCTTTGGTAGGACTTGATCGCAATCGGCCGAACTCTATTATCTCATCTTCGTCAGTAAGCGCGCCCGTTATCGTCGTCCGATCCCTTACGTGTTATAGCTCAATTTTTGAACTCTAGAAGATCGGATGATGAATATTGAAAGTTTTCACGGATGAATTTAATAATAATAATAATAATAATAATAATTTTGAATAGTATCTTACGGATCAAACCAAAATCGCAACTAGTAACAGAGCGATTGAAGTTAAAGGTTGGACGCATAGATTTCCGAAACTAAGGTTAAGGTTCTAAGACAAGCTCGGAATGCCCTTCAAAGAGGAACCGCTGCAGTTGATTGCGGCGCATGCAGTCCGCCTATTCCAGTAATCATTATCTTCGACAAGAGGCGATGGATTCCTTCCCAAATCTTATGGCAACTTGTTTTGCCCATTTGATTCTGCTCCTGGATGCATCCACCCACTAGATGCCATTCTCCCCTCATATCAGAACAAAAAGGCAGCAGCCCCACAGGCAAGTTCCCCACTTTTCCGAATGAAACTGTTTTTTTATTTTTTATTTTTGCTGAAAGATTGCATTAAAGGCTCTGAACAATGGCCTTAAAACAAAGATAGGAAAGGTCTCACCAGAGAAAATGAACCTGTGATGTCTAAAGATGATCGAAAAATTTTCCAGCTTCAAGTAGTCTTGTCTTTTCTTTATTTTGTGGAACAATGGAAACAGTAGCATAGTTGGCACTTGAAAATTCAGAAGGATAATTGCAGTGGTTTTTTGTGCCTTGTGGCTGGAAATTGGCATAATTTTTGCAGTCGTAATGTTGATTTTATGCTCAAGAAACGACCTGTTTGCATCGTCCGGAACTCTTTGTCGTTTGGACCAGTGTCTTTTATTTTGTGGTGGTGCTCAAAAGATCTAAGAAATTGTGGTAGGAAAGAAGTTTGAGAACATTTTTGCTTGTTTGGTTGTCATATAAAATAGTAGATTGAGGAGGATTGGTTTGAATTTTTGAAAAAAAAAAGTAGACGTGTTGCTCGAGAAAAAGAAAAGCAAAAAAAAAATAAATGAAAAAGCTAAAGTAAAGGTTGAATGCAACATCTCTTGGACGATAAGAGCACAATTTTCTCAATGTTTCAATCAATCACTGAAAGCTACAAATTACGGCTTGGGAAACAAAACTAAGGCGCGACTACATTTCCACAATGAGAAGGAAAAGAAATCAAATACAGGAACTCCTATGTATTTCTTTAATCTTAGATGTGTCCATGTTGATGGAACAAGTGACTCATTCTTTTCATGAGTTATTTTTCAAAAGAACTCGTAGATATTGACTCTCAATCTCACTTATTAGACTTGAAATCATACATTCAAAGTTAGATTCCATTGTGGAAGAATCTTTGAAAAAAAAAATAGCCATGATATGTCTAGTGCATGCACAATGTCTTTCAAAAAGGCTACAAATTTGTGTCTTTAGTATCGCAATGTTCCTAAAGAAATCTCTAATAGGATGATTAAATTTAGATTCACAAAGAATCAAGCTTTTTGTCTCCAGGAATCATGCAGCAACGACAAAGCAACTAATTTGGAGAGTTTTGTCATTCCTAAAATTTGCAAATCAAAATGAGAACAGTATTTTTCACAGATCAGATAGATTTTGACATGAACAAGTAACTTGAGTTTTGAGTATTTTCTTGGGTACCCTTATGCTTAGGATAGTTGAATACAATAACCTGATAAAAAAATGGAGTGAGGTGAATTATGAGATCATAGTTTACAAATACCAAATGTCAGTGAGACAGATCAATTCATGGAATCTGCAATTATTCATGCAGAAAAATCCAAAACTCAATGTCTCTTCACATCCCTTCATAGCATCGTGCTTATTTATCTAGGCACATGCCTACAATTCCTTGCCTATTGTTTCAACATGAACATACATTGATACACCATTAACTCATTCATTCCAGATTTACTTCTCTCCTTATCTGAACTTATAAGGTGTTCTTAATATTTTGTTTCCTTATTGTACTTAGTGAAGTAGTCGACCCCAGCTAGTGGACTTGATTGTTATTGTATTGCACTGAGTGAAGTTGAATAAATACACTTCTGAACAAGATTTTATGAAATAGATCTTTATACAATTCAAGACCATGACAGCCTTGTTTTTTTTTTTTGGTTGCTTGACAATGGAAAGGTGATCACTCCATTTCACCTGTTATAAATTCATTATCATCCTTCAAGTGTGATCTGAGCTGAGCAATGGCAGTTGAAAACTCCCTCGAAAGGGCAGATGCTTCCTGTGACGAAGATGGCCACTCAAGGAGAACTGGTACTAATTGATTCCTAGCTTCTTCCATGTCTGCTAAACTATTTGTTCATATCTACATCTGCTAACTTGTAACTGAGCAGGGACTTTGTGGACTTGTGTGGCTCACATCATCACTGCGGTGATTGGCTCCGGCGTGCTTTCCCTCGCATGGAGCACTTCCCAGCTGGGGTGGATTGCAGGCCCAATCTCCATGCTATGCTTTGCCATTGTCACCTATGTGTCTGCCTTTCTGCTCTCAGATTGCTACAGGTCTCCTCACCCTGTCACTGGAACCAGAAACTACTCCTACATGGATGCTGTCCGAGTTAATCTTGGTACGACACTGAACCCAACTTACTCTCATCAGCAATTCTTTGTACTATTTCATGTAGAGTATCTTTGTTTTGGAGCTATTTCAGGTGAGAAACAGACTTGGGTTTGTGGGTTCCTCCAGTACTTCAGCATGTATGGAACAGGAATAGCATACACAATCACTACATCAACTAGTCTCAAGTAGGCACAACTTTGAAGAATTAATTTCTAGTTTATGTATACATTGACGAACTTAAATCTGTCTTTTTTTGATGTGTTGATAGAGCAATCCAGAAATCAGATTGTTACCATAAGAGAGGCCGAAATGCGCCATGTGCATATGGGGATAATTTCTACATGCTGCTGTTTGGAGTTGTTCAGATAATGTTCTCTCAGATACCTAATTTCCATGAGATGGCATGGCTCTCTGTTGTTGCTGCCATCATGTCCTTCACTTACTCTTCCATTGGAGTTGTTCTTGGCCTTGCCAAAGTGATTGGTTTGTCTTGCTTCATCTTTCTATCTTGGTCACTGCTTACTATGTAGCTGAGTAGTCGGGTGATGAACATGAGTAGATTTGATTGTGCTATCGTGATACTAAAAGTTTAAGCTATTGAAAGAATCTAAACTAAGCCAAGCAACTGACTTTCTGAATGATTCTTTGATTCTAAGATTTAGTTAGCTACCATAATCTTGAAAGTTGAATCTGTTAAACAAAAGGTTAAACTTACCCAATTTGTGTTGATGCTAACCCAATATTAAGATACTAACCAATTTAAGATAGCAAAATAGACTATCAATTTCACTCTATAACTATCTTCCAGACCTAAAGGTCACAGGTTCGAGTCATGGAAATAACCTCTTGTAAAGCAGGATAAGACTCTGTATAATAGACTCTTTCCCAGGACTTCACATGGTGGAAACTTTGTGTATCAGATTGCCCTTTAACTATTTTTGAGACATGATGCTAAAACTTTGACAGCAATTCCTTTCTCGCAAAGAGTAATTATAATCGTGACACAGATTTGATCAAACTCTCTTGGTAAATTGTCATGATAACAGTTTGTTGAAGAAATGCAACCATTTCTGTTTTGATACGTCAGTAATTCATTTAGTTTCAATCTGTGTTCTGAACTTAAAAATTTGATAACCTGTTCATGCACTAAATGATAAATGACTTCCTAATGCCATTTGGTTTACAGGAAATGGAATGATAAAAGGAGGACTCATGGGGGTTCCGATGCCATCGAAAGCGCAGAAAGTTTGGCGAGTTTCTCAAGCCCTTGGAGACATTGCATTTGCCTACCCCTACTCATTGATTGTCTTAGAGATACAGGTGAGAATTAACTATTCTCAGTCTCTGTTTCCATTGCAGTTGAATAAGAAAACAAGAAGTTGATATTAAAAGCTCTAAAACAAACTTGAACGGTTATGCTTCTTTTGGGAATGCCACACCTGGAAACCTCTTAACAGGATTCGGTTTCTTCGAACCATATTGGCTCATCAACTTTGCAAATGCATCCATCGTTGTTCACTTAGTGGGAGGTTATCAGGTAAACTGAAATCTTCTGAATATTCAAAATAGTAGCAAGTGTAAGTGTCTGATGACTAAACTTCTATCTTTGATTTGTTAGGTTTACAGCCAACCAATGTTCTCCTTTGCAGACAGATTGGCTGCAAAAGTTTTCCCAAACAGTGGATTTGTCAACAAGTTTTACACAATCCAACTGCCATTGTTGCCACCATACAAGCTGAATTTCTTCAGGCTGTGCTTCAGATCGGCATATGTCGCAACCACAACAGGGCTTGCAATGTTATTTCCTTTCTTCAATGAGGTCCTAGGAGTGTTGGGGGCTCTAAGTTTTTGGCCTTTGGCCATCTTTTTTCCCGTGGAGATGTACTTCGTGCAAAAGAAGATAAGCACTTGGACAAGGAGATGGATTGTGCTCAGGGTCTTCAGCATTGGGTGCTTGTTAGTCAGCATTTATGCTTTGATTGGGTCAGTTGAAGGAGTCATAAGTGACAAGGTTGGATAACTTGTGAGGTCCCTTAAGGTGCTACATGAGATTGTTTGTATGAGTAATGACATGAAAGATGTAAGACTTTTTCTCCTAAATTCACTCTTTTACTCCACACTTGCTTATATCACCTGAGGTTGTTACACTGAAGTCAGATTGATCGACTATTTCATATAGAGAATCTCTATAATCTGTTAGAGATTGGAAGTTTAATGGCTAAATCGATACATATCAATCTCAACAAATATATACAAAAATTTCCTTCAAATCAAGCAACATAAAAATACTAGGTGCCAACAATGTTGCCACGTCTCTTAAATATATAGAAATATGCAACTGATGCTTTCTCAAACACAACACATCCAAATTCATACAATACCTGTTATTCTACTGTTCTTTATGGAAAATTATCTTTACAAGCTAAACCATTCTGACCATTGTACTTGTATGCCAAAATATTACATGCCAAGAAACTATACCCAGAACTCATAAGCAGAAACTTGAAGCATTCTATCAATTATTTGAATAAATTGTCAAAGAATAACTATTGCAAAAATACTACCCATTGAAGTAACTGGTCACCTATTCATCTTCCCTGCCACCCAATAAAAAAAAATATATGCAGGAAAAAAAACAAAATAAACTTGTATGATACTGTAGAAAAATATATCTTTGCATTCTGTGATCTTGTAGCACGAGTGTATAAAGAGCCATCTACCAAACTGCTAGGGGAAAGTGGGCCATTTTTTTTTCACTCTCAAAGAGTTGCACTACCATTCTCTGACTGAGAGGTATCTGAGGCAGCATCATCGATGGTCAATTTGGAAATGCTGTCTGCAATAGCACTTCCTTCTCCGTCAGATGCAGCAGCGGGTGTGGGAGAATCCTCGGTGGAGAGTTCTGATGCATTGGGATTTGTTTCTGATGGTTGGGAGTTTAGCAGACTCCAGTACATGATGCTGGCAGTGAGAGTGAGGATCATTTTCTGGTTTACCTGTCACAATGCAAAGGATGCAAAACATGACATATTTTATGGATTTTTAGGGTATCCAAAGTCAAGAAACATCAACTTTAAAGAAAACTATCGATCATCATCAATGGATTCACACGAGGAACATTGTTTTATATATATATATATTTATTTTAGAAAAACCACACCAGCGACATGTATCATTTGAGACAATCAAAATGTTGGTACTACTTTTACCTCAATGACATCCTCAGGCAGCAAAAAGACAGAGCAGCCAAGCTTTCTTGCTACACTGATGATATATGTGGCATTCAACTTCTTCTCTTCATCTATATCCAGTTTATGCAAATACTAAAAATGTTAATATATGGACAGTTATAATTTTAAAACTTCTAAAAACCAAAGTCATGGACCAAAAAAAAAAAAAGAAAAGAAATTGGATGTCTTTACCAGTTTCACCCTTTGTAACAACTTTCCAGTTTACAACTCTCGGTTTCACAGCACTAAGAAGCTCTAGGAAAAACAAGCCATTTGATAGGTTCTTATCCTGAATAGGTAAAAAAACACAAACGGGATATAAACTTGCGAAATGAATGCTGATAGTGAATACTAGATGGGTTGAACAATGACTCAAGAAACCTTAAAACTATCCATTTGAGGAGTTCTGTTTGATCCTTTAACTTTGCCATTGGCCCAGTTCAAAATATCAGCATCTGTTAGCTCTTTCCCTTGGGAGTGGTAACGCAAGTTCTTTAGAAGTTTAAGAATATTGAACCGCATCAATTGCCACAGGTAAGCTGGAAAAAAATGTTGAAATCTCAATACTTGGAGAATATGGTTGCAATCTTTGAGATGGTTGAAACACAACAAAACCAGACTAACAATACTTCAGAAATAACACTATTTGACAACAATTGATATACCTCCAATAGATGATGCAATGAAAGAAAATAAGTTAATATGGTACAGAGACGTTCAAAGATGACAGTTTTTAAGATGGGATTAAAATCAACTAGAGTTGACACATGGCAAGCAGTGACCATAGAAATTCTAGTTAAAACAAAAGGTAATACAAGGGATAAGAATATTTATTGGGATATTATCATTGCATAAAATTTCATCTGGAGGAATTAGATATAGGATAGGCAGTCATCATAGAAAATTCTAGTTAAAGCAAAAAGAAATATAAGGGATACGAATATTTATAGTGATCTTATCATGAATAAATTTCAATGGAGGAATAAAATCCATATAGTCAATCTCAAATACTGGAGCTAACGTGACTTAGTGATATATAACTAATTTCCAAATTTCCTCTTTTTTTGCAATTTTCTATTTAACTTTCTTTCCCTGATTAAGGACCCAGAATCAGTATGATCAATATTAAGATTTTTCACCTCAAAGATTCATTGATTTCACAAACCATGTAAATTTCCAACTTCAATATTCAACGAAGCGTTTGGCCTTCCTCTCCAGAAAGTATTCTGTTTTCAGACAACATATCCAAAATAATCTACAGCCCTTACAAAATTTAACCTTCCAAAGTTGCACTTGAGTTTACTTTCCTGATACGACTTGCTTAAGAAAACATGCAAAGTAATTTTGAATAAGGACTTTCCTTAAAATAACTAATAAAATTAGTTAAGCAGAAAAAGGATACATGCAAATGTAGTCAAATTAAGCTGAAATGAACTCACCGAGAATGAGCTTCTTATTTCCTTGGACAATGTCATTACCAGCAACATTTACAAGCGAAAAGTTCAACTGTGTGCCAATCCTTATTACTTGATTGCAGTTTTCCACCTTTCTAAATGGCATCTTAATTGGGGGCTTACTTGCTTGTTTCCAATTAACTGATCCAGGAGATACTTTGTCAAGTACTTCCAAAAGAACCCATCTGCAAAAATCATGTCATCAAACAGTTTGCAGATTAAGAAAATTTATAATATAAAAATATCTTACCCATTCCTGACATCCTCAAACAAATTATTAACATATGTAGCAATTCCAAGACTATTGATCCATAATCGAAAAGCTCTCTCATCTCGGGTAACTTGGATATCATCTGGCATCATCTGAGACAAGGATATTGGCTTAGCATCAGTGGATAGACCATTCCTGCAAGTCATGTGTCATTAGGACATTAATTAAGCAAGATGCATAGCTTAAACAGGACCATAAATGTAAAGAACTTGTATTTGAATTCTTAAGTAGCTTCAATCTTCAGAAGTTTATGGATTTCAAGACAATTATTTATGGATTTCAAGATAATAATAAGAAATACCCTTTTTCATAGTGTAGTGGGATAGGATCATGGCTTCCACTCCCAGTATTACGTTGAAGGAACATGTTTAAAACTAAAAAAACATGCAGTTCCATAAGAAACAGAGTTTCACCTTCAATTCAATGCAACTAGAATTGCCATGGTTAGTAGAATGGCTTGAATATTAAGACATGGCATTCATAAGAAACTGAATTGGATTTGTAGACATGAAATTTATTTAGCTACTGCAATTATACTAGCATGCCTGATGGAGATCTTGGATTATACTTGAAATGCCTAGTTGTTCAATAAATAAGTTTTTTGGAAATTCAACAAGGTGTTTGTTCGAACATGCAAGCAATTATTTCCTTTCAGAGTATATAGCAGGGAGATATGTGTAGGGTGCTATGATACTTGGTGTAGAATAGTACACTAATTAATACTAAGGAAAATACAAAATTCAGAAAGTATGGGATGATGAGGTGAGACAGTGATGAGCATACGATTTGGATTGTACAAATGCATGATTCTATTAGCAAGAACTGATGATGCAACCTGAATCATTGGTTGCAGCTATTTCAGAAAGATCAGATTAAGTCCTAAATCCAGGTCATTGGACATTGCTTAGCCTCGTGATTTGAGAATACAAAATACCTTAAATACCAACTTATCCACTTTGGCAGATGTTCTCTCTATTTTCTTAAGGGGGATACAGGAGAGAGTGAGAATTTCTCATTCAATGTTATTCTTGTTTCATTAGAAATATTTTTTCCTTAACAATATAGTTTTCTTGGTTGCCTTTTGGCCAAGAAAAAGATACGTCAGAGAAGATTGAAGTTGCAAACCCCACCTATGTTGGAATATCTGAGCAACAAATGCAAGATTCAGATTGGGAGAACCTTCAACAATATCCTTTTCAGTCAAGTAGCGCTTGCAATCCAATTTCTCAGCTTGTTCAAGTACCTTTTTTGCCCTTTCACTAGGATTTTTAGTATCCAAAATGTCTTGGCTGGCATGCTCAGGTGCAAGAGCTTTAAGGAGGTAAGCATATGCTTCACCATCCTGTATAAATGAAGTCCATGAGAAACTGGAAAAACATTAGAGATATATGATTGAAGATTGGAAGAATTGCTAAGGAAAATAAAATTGATGAAGTAAAGATGCCAGAGAGCTTCCATTGTGACCAAGAAAAAAGTATTACCAACCAAACATATCTCACAAGTCATACACAGTGCTGAAGAAATTACATGACTCATTTATTCCCAGTCGTTTAAAGTCTATGCAATATAGTTTGCAAGGGTAACAGAAAACAAAAACAACTGAAAACCATAATCCTTTTGTCTTTTTGTGGTAATTTATACCTTCACATCAGAAGAAAAATTTGACACAGTTTTCTTGTATCCTGCTTTCTTCAGATGAAAATTCATCCATTTCAGCAACAATTTCTCAGGTGATAAGCTGACAAGTTCATCCACATCCTGTAGTTGTAAATAAAGATAAATACATCGTCAATAGTTTCACTCAAATATCAGCATAAATATAACTAACTAAAAGGGAAAAAAAGTCTATTTCTCAACCTGATTATCATCTATCACCTCCAGCAGCTGTGGTGTCTTTTTGAGATTGAGATCTGCCAGGAGTTGTATCTGAAAAATGATAATGGGGAAAACTAATATATCATGAATGAGAGCAATGATAGCTAGTTGGAAGGAAAAATGTCCAAAGCTCTAGTAAGAAAGCATAAATCAAAATTATTGCTTACTAACATATCTTGTTTAGAAGTGGAAGCACTTACAACATAAGAAATAAATAAATCCTGTTCCATACCTTTATAATTTGCGAAATCAATCCCAGAACCAAATGAGGCTGCAAAAAAAAAAAAAAAGGACATAAATACACTAATCCAAACAATTTGAGTTATCACAAGGAGAAACAAAAATTTGTATACCCAACGAGTTGGTAATCTGCCATGATTAAATTGGATTGTTAAAGAAATAGGAAAAAGAAATTGGGGTTTCACATAAAAATGAGGAAAGAAAGAAAGCATTATTAATGTCTTTGGCAGGTACTAATTCATTAACTACTACCAGGTAATTCATTATTGCTTAGAATGTCTCAAGAATCTTTGAAAAGAGCATTAAAAGTACAAACAAAGATATGTATGAAAGCAGATGGAGTTGGGATACATTACTCTTTATGTAAGAAAAAATAAAATAAGAATTAGCAAATGTAAGATCGGCATCATATCCATCATCAATGATATATACAAAGAACATTTGACAAGGTCTAGAACTTCTAGAAAAGATGGAGATGATATTAGTAGCACTTACCCGCCCTTCAACCAAGTCTTGAGTTCCAATATTGACAACAGTGCACCCAATAGCCTTTGCAGAGTTAAGGCAAAGAGTGTGATTTTCATTTCTTTCCCAGGGATTAAGCACTCTTTTTGTATTGATTGCCCTTTCATCTATAGTACCCGGTACCGCCACATTGATCAATTTGCTACAAAAAACACAAAAATGCAGAATAATTTAACACATTCAATACAGTAAATTTGAGCAACTATCCCAACCAACAAAATGTATGAAATGCAGTCACAACACACAATTTCACCAGAGGTCAGGATGAATCAAATTTATTGATATACTCCTATCAGATCGAGCATGGCAAATTAAATCTATGAAATCATGATGGAGTGACTAGATTATGATCGACTTTTGTGTCATGTTACTTTTAGGTCTAGAAAGTATACCATAGAAGAACACCATCTCTCACAATGTCGAAAAGGTCATTAGTAGCAGAATCCAAAGGAAGGTATTTCTTCAAAAATGTGTCTTCTCCAAGATAACTATTGATATGAGCCACATAGGATGACTTTTCAGATTCATTAATTGTATGCAAGAGTGTAGTAGTAGCTGCCTTCAAGAATGAAGAGGAGTTCTTTGCTTGGCCTAATTTGGCTGCTGCACGATTTAGTAGATCCAGATATGCCTGCATAAATCATCAGTAAAGCTGTACCAAATCAAATTAATCCTCTCTGATAGGAGAAATTGAATAGTTAAGAGGTGGGAAAACATGCATCACCTTGAGGAAAGTTTCAAAGTCTAGTTCCTGACTAGTTACTTGGTAAGACTCACTCAACATATCTGCAATCTCTTGCTCAGTAACCAAATCTTTCAGGCCCTTCAGCTTTGCCAACAGTGGGGGCAAATTGCCTACAGTGACATGCCCTGTCTCCTTCTTTGTAGAAAGAAACTATACAACGCAAACCCATCCAATTCAAGATCCTCAGACTCTCAGATCAAGATCGAATAAATTGAAGCAAATATCACCTTACCTTGGATTTAAGACCTCGTAGCTCCACTTGCGTGAACTGACTCTGGAGCCACGGATCAGAGACTATGACTCCCACGAAATTTGACATTTTTTACTTCCAAGTTATTTCAACGCGTTATAGAGACCGACCAATCTTCAATAATCAGATGGAAATGCCTGTAGATGGCGAAAACATCAGCTCAAAAATCCAGAAATATACAATTTCAACTTTCACCTCACATCACAATTTTCGTCACACGGCATCAAAGAGATCCCAAATTCCTCCACATCTGATCCTAATAAGAAGAATCAAATCGGAAAAGCGATAGCATGCAAGCGACCTAAGCATTCAGAAAGACGTCTACTAAGAACCAAATCAAGGGCTACATGCCGACCTTCCGAAAAAGTGCAAAATCATACTTTTTCCGCTCCTCCTGCACTTATTCGCATTGCCGATTGCGTTTTCGTCCTTCTCGTCGCCGTTTTTCTTGTTCTTGGCGATTGAAATCCAGGAATCGTGGGAGGAGAATGGCGAAGAAGCTTGGGGGACCAGCCGTCGGAATCGCCTGGCCGAAAGCTAATACAAATTCGTCGAACAGAGCATTCCTTCTGACACCCCTTTTTATCTGATACCCTACCATTATACCTTACTTGTTACTGGAAAGTTGGCAGAAGATAGTGGGGCCTACATCTCGAAGACAGGACTTTTGCCTACGCGGAGGATATGGGTACAAACAATTACCAAGAAGAGAAATCATAAATTTTACAAAATTATGCAAATATGTTCCAACAAATATTATATCCTTTTTTTTAAACCTATTTTTTTTTAAAAAAAAAATAATAGTCAAAAGTAAATATTTAATTTTGTGCATGCCGAAATCATATTTGCAAAAATTTTTATAAAAAACATAAATAAATCACCATTTTACTAAGTTCGATACCATTTATTTTATTTTATTTATTTTTGGAGTATCATATTAATTCCACAATTGGTATATGACGTTCTTTAATTAGTGTATTATTTACTTTTTAGGAAAGAATAAATTCATGCCCAAATTTGATATTCGAGTTTAATATTTTAACAAATTCTAGAAAGCTATTTCTTAAAAATGAAAAACACATAATATTTTATTCATATATTTTTTATAAAAAAAATAATACTAAATTTTTAATTTTTCTTAGAGTAGTTACTGAAATAATAATTTTTTTTCATCACATGTCTTTATCAATAAATCTAATATAATTTCAATTGCTCCGTCTCAATGCGACGGTTAAAATAGTAGAGTAGAAATCATGCAATCACGGTTCGATCTCTTTTTTAAAAATTACTTTTTAAAATTTTAAATTGAGTTATTGCTCTTTGAAATTTTGAGTGTAGACCTTAGTGGTGGGGTTTGAGCTGTCAGTTCCACTGGATTACCCGTCGATTCCGTCGCATTCTCCTGATTTATCATAGTGGACGATATCTCCTTTTTACCGGAGTACATATGCAAATTGTATTCGTTTATTGTACGAGACACAACGAACTTAACATAAGTCCCTCAACAGAGTATTTGTCTAATGAAAAATTCTGATATGGAAAAATATTGGCCTATGAAATAAGGCAAAGACTAGCCCATGAAAAGAGATATAAAAGAAGTGGTTAGGAATTAAAGAGAGGGGTCTTCTTCTGCTGGGGGAGGTTTTTCCACAGATCCGTCGCTTCGTTCTTGGAGGGTCGCCACCCTTCTCCTATCCTCGGTGGCACTTGGGTGCCACCACCCATTTTTCATCCTCTAACTTTTCTTGTCCTCCGACATTGAGCCCTAAATCACCGTTGAGACCAACATCCCCCTTCACCGGTCACAAGATCAACCCTCCTTCGCACACTGTCGAGACCATTCCTTCCGAGTGCCTCTCCTTCTTCCACGAGATGTTCGTGCCAACCAATTAGGGAAGCTGTCTGAAGCCCTTAACATTTCGATGCTTTGGGATTTGCCGACCCTCTTGGTCTGTGAGAACAACCACTATGGCATGGGAACGATTGAATGGTGTGCTACAAAGAGCCCTGCATATTATAAACGAGGTGATTATGTCTCGACCTCGAAGGTTGATGGAATGGATGGTCTGGCTGTCAAGGAAGCTACCAAATTGGCAAAGAAGTATGCTTTGCAAAATGGACTTATTGGCTCCTTGTTCATCGGAGATGATGATGATTCGCTCTTGGCCAGAGAGGATCTGACAGAGGAGTGTGTGGAGGCTGCTCAAGCTTGCCTTTCATTTGCCGGAGAACCGGCCTGATTTTCTAAGATTGTTGATAAAAAGGGATATTGATATTATAGTGGGGAATGGATCCCCATTCATGTTCAAGTATGGTGCAAATTCAACCAGATGAAAAGAGGTAGTTGGATTTGTCTAAATGGAGATGGGCAACGTGGATATATGATCCTGGAGTTCCTTGGAGATAACCTTCTCAAGCTGGTTAAGTACATGGATTACCAAGGTCTTCTAGTATTATCTAAACATCTTCTCACATGCTTATAGCTATAAATGAGATAAGTTCTCTTCCTCCTTTTACATTATTTTTACTGTATTTAATATATTTTCTTTCATATATATATCCATCCTAACTTAAGCATCGAAGTGTCGTCGCTGGATAGGTCGATGGTGGTTTAATGTGTTAACTTTTTTAGGACAAATTATTGATGTGGTCAGAGAGGACCCCTTCCTCGGTGGCACCAGATCAAGGAGCAAAAAGAATTTCAAGCCGCATCAGTTGGCGCCGTCTGTGGGAAACTTATGTGCAAGACGTTAAGAAAACAATATGTTTTATGCCAATGTTGACTCTTGTCAAGTCAATTTCTCACTAGAGCTTCTCTATTGGATATGACTTCACGATGGGAGGAAGACATCATGTTATACAAATTGGTTGCTAATGTAAAATTCCTTGGCGAACGGTGATGATGTTGCCCTGCATTATATACTACGATTCTTCCCTGCTGTTAAATTCAATAAGTCTATATATAAATGCTTACCTTTAATATTTTGTTGCATTCTTATACCCTGCTATTTCTCTAGCAGTATTTCAAAATTTCCCCATTGAAGATACATTATATGAGACACATTTAGAGAACAAATAGTATAGTTATATATCCATTTAGAATATCTTAAAAGCTTAAATTTAATTTAATTACCTCTATTTAATATTTATCTTGAAAATTTACCTTTAGTTAATCATTCCACTATTTCTCAATCATACATATCAAGTCGGCCACTCGTTCGCACAGTCAGACCGCACAACCAGTTGGGCATCAAATTGCACAACAAGTCGACCACACCACTCGGCCACATAGCCAGTCGACACCCGATTGAACAACCAATTGGTAACTCTCCTGTATAACCAATCGGCCATCCGACTGTATAGTCAATCGACCACTCGATTGTATAACCAATCAACTATTTGACTGCACAGTCAACCGACCACTCAGTCACATCACAAGTTAGTCACTCGACTACAAAGTAATTTGGCCACTCGACCGCATCACAAGTTAACCACTCGACTGCACAACCAACCGACAACTTGGTCGCATACCAAGTCGACAATTCGGTCGTATAGTCAATCGACAATTAGGTCGACAACCAATCGGACATCCAATTGCATAACAAGTCGGTCATGCTACTCGGTTATATAGCCAGTCGACCACCCGATTGAACAACCAGTTGGTTACTCAGTTGTATAACTACTCGTCCATCCGATTGCACAGTCAGTTGGTCACTTGGTTGCATAACTAGTTGGTCACTCGACTGCATAATCAGTTTATAGCTTTACTGAGACACACCACCCCTTCCGACCACTCGATCAGGGTAGGTATTTGCACTCAGTCATTCGGCCGAGAGCATACTTCATTCCCTCCAGCCATTTGGTCGAGGTATATTGTCTCACTCGGTAGATCATCTGAGTTAACATATTTCATCCCTTCCGGTTACTTGGCTAGGGTAATTACTTACACTCAGTCATTCGCCTGAGTTAACATATTTCATCTCTTTTGGTCACTTGGCTATGATAATTATTTACACTCAGTCATTCACCCAAGTTAACATATTTCATCCCTTTCGGTCACTCGGCTAGAGTAATTACTTACACTCAGTCATTCGACCGAGTTAACATACTTTATCTCTTTCGACCACTCGACCAAGGGTCATTACTCGCGCTCAGCTATTCGACTAAGTTAACATACTTTATCTCTTTCGACTATTTGGTCAGGGTAATAACTTATACTCAGTCATTCGGTCAAGTCAACATATTTCATCCATTCCAGCCATTCGGCTAGGGTAATTATTTGCACTCAACTACTCAGCTGAGCTACTCACCTGCATCCCTCTCTGATGATCTCCGTAACAATCGCCAAATATATTGGATGTTTATCTAAAGAGAAGACCTTTCTTAGTTGTTCATTCACTTTGGAGTTTATTTATTGTCCATTTGTATTATCAAATTCGGGATTTCTAAGTATAAGCATGATTTATCAAAAGTTCTCAATAAAGTAACTCCAAACTTAACCTACTATAGACTACTCCTACTTATCATACATGGATTATTACTCTCTATACGGAGGCTAGAGCTACACACTTCTTTAAGTTTTTTTTTTCCTCGTGTGGTGGTGGATCGGAGGAGTCAAATTTAAGGTAGATTGACTTTGAAAAAAAGGCGAAGTATTTTACTAAAGTCGACCAAGGCAATTTGTAAGCCCTCGAGTTGGTTTTATTCTTCAACTCGGCCATCCGAGGCCATTCGTAAGCCGTTAGCGTTTGCAGTTGTTGTTCCCCGTGCAGTGGCTAATCGGAGGAGTTGGATTTAAGGTATAATACACTTTGAAAGAATGATGAAGTATTTTATTAAAGTCGACCAAGGCAGTTCATAAGCCCTCGAGTCAGTCTGAATTATTCTTCAACTTGACCGTTCAAGGCCATTCGTAAGCCCTCAACACGCTCGCAGTTGTTGTTCCCCGTGCGGCGACGGATCGGAGGAGTTGGGTTTAAGGTAGAATACACTTTGAAAGAACGACGGAGTATTTTTCTAAAGTCGACCAAGGCAGTTCGTAAGCCCTTGAGTCGGTCTAAATTATTCTTCAACTCGACCGTCCGAGGCCATTCGTAAGCCCTCGGCGCGCTCGCAGTTGTTGTTCCATGTACGGTGGCGGATCAGAGGAGTTGAATTTAAGGTAGAACACACTTTAGCAGAACAACAGAGTATTTTTCTAAAGTCGACAGAGGAAGTTCGTAAGCTCTCGAGTCGGTCTTATTCGTCAACTCAACTGTCTGAGACCATTCGTAAGCCCTCGGCACGCTCACAGTTGTTGTTCCCTGTGCGACTGCGGATCGAAGGAGTTGAGTTTAAGGTAGAACACACTTTGGAAGAATGACAGAGTATTTTACTAAAGTCGACCGAAGTAGTTCGTAAGCCTTCAAATCAGTCTTATTCTTCAACTCGACCGTCCGAGACCATTCGTAAGCCATCGGCGCACTCACATTTTTTGTTCTCCACGCAGTTGCAGATTAAAGGAGTTGAATTTAAGGTAGAACACACTTTGGAAGAATGACAGAGTATTTTACTAAAGTCGACCGAGGCTGTTTGTAAGCCCTCGAGTCGGTCTTATTCTTCAACTCGATCGTCCGAGGTCATTTGTAAGCTCTCGACGCGCTCGTAGTTGTTGTTCCCCATGCGATTGCAAATCGGAGGAGCTGAGTTTAAGGTAAAACACACTTTGGAAGAACGCCATAGTATTTTACTAAAGTCAACTGAGGTAGTTCATAAGCCCTCGAGTCAGTCTTATTTTTCAATTTGATTGTCCGAGGCCATTTGTAAGCCCTCGACGCACTCGCAGTTGTAGTTCCCCATGCGGTTATAGATCGAAGGAGCTGGATTTAAGGTAGAATACATTTTGGAAGAACAATGGAGTATTTTACTAAAGTCGATCGAGGCAGTTCGTAAACCCTCGAGTCGGTCTTATTCTTCAACTCGGTCATCCAAGGCCATTCGTAAGCCCTTGATGCGCTCGCAGTTGTTGTTCCTCGTGCGGTTACGGATCGAAGGAGTTGAGTTTAAGGTAGAACACACTTTGGAAGAACGACGGAGTATTTTACTAAAGTCGACCAAGACAGTTCGTAAGCCCTCGAGTTGGTCTTATTCTTCAACTCAGCCGTCCGAGGTCATTCATAAGCCCTCGGTGCGCTCGTAGTTATTGTTCCCCGTGTTATTGCGGATCAGAGGAGTTGGGTTTAAGGTATAACATACTTTGGAAGAACGACGGAGTATTTTATTAAAGTCGACCGAGACAATTCGTAAGCCCTCGAGTCAGTCTTATTCTTCAACTCGACCATCCGAGGTCATTCGTAAGCCCTCAATGCGCTCGCAGTTGTTGTTCCTAGTGCGGTGGCGGATCGGAGGAGTTGGGTTTAAGGTAGAATGCACTTTGGAATAACGGCGGAGTTTATTATCACGATTGGCAGGGACAGTTCGTAAGTCCTCAAGTTAGTCTATATTCTTATTCAGTTCAACATTGACCAAAGCTTACATTCCCCATGCAGTGGAAAATCAAAAGGAGTATGGTTTTATATTCAGTCGGTCGAGGAGAGAGATATTCCATTTGCCTACCTGTGAAGTTTTGGTATTATTCAACCCATGCGTTGTCGGGCTAGTTCTTATGTTATTCAATTTAAGTATTTTGTGATGGGTATTATTTTATTTAGTCAGAATTTGAAGGCCCTTCTCTTATATCTATTCAAGGTGATACATAAGCCTTCGTTGCAATAATTCTTTTATCCAATCAAGGCATGTCAAGACAATTGTTATTTTATTTCTTTATGTCAAATTGGTCCAAGCCAAGGTGCTCCAGGTCGGTAGTTATTGTATTCGATTGAATTGAGATGGAGTAGTTATTATTTCATTCTGCCGAGATGCTATAAGTTGGACATTATATTATTTATCTGAGGTGTTCTGAAATGGATATTATGTTATTGGGTTGAGGCATTTTGAGTTAGCTTTTATTATATGTAGCCTAAGTGTTATGAGGCGGGTATTATTTTGTTCAACCCAGGTATATCTCAGGTCAACCCTTATTTTATTAGGTCGAAGTATTCTCGAACTTGTTGTTATGTCATCTAGCCGAGATGTGTTGGGCGGGGGATTATCTTATTTCTTTATACTGGAGTGGTCCAAGCTTAGGCGCTTCAGGTTAGTTATTATGTTATCATGTCGAATTGAGCTGGAGCAGACATTAGTTCATTCTACCGAGATGCTCCAAGTCGACTGTTATATTATCTATCAGAGGTGTGTGGAAGTGGATCTTATGTTATTTAATTGAGGCATTCCCAACTAGTTTTTAATCTATTCCTCAGAGGTGTTCTGAAGTGAGTATTAGTCAATATTCGGTGGGCATTCTCTTATATCTATTTGAGGCGATTCATAAGCCCTCACTTCGAGCATTCTTTTATCCGATAGAAGCTATTCGTAAGCCCTTGAATCAGTCGACTTATTATATCCATCTAAGGCAGTTCATAAGTCCTCGAATCAGCCTTTTCTTCATTAGGTCAAGCAGATCACTGTCACTATGTATGCTTATGATATCACCGAATAGAGGAATAAGAAGCAAAGATATGATCAGACTCTAGGTGGAAGAGTGATAGATCTGAAGTCAGACTCATCAGAGTGACTCGTCTAACTGTTTAGGGTGGTTACCTCTGATATAGGGAAATATTGTCCCATGAAATAAAGAAAGGACCGACCCATGAGAGGGGATATAAAAGAAGTGGCTAAGGTTTTGAGAGAGGGGTCTTTCTTCCGTGTCTTCTTCTGCTGGGGGAGGTTTTTCCGTAGATCTGTCGCTTCGTTCTTGGAGGGTCGCCGCCGTTCTCCTATCCTCGGTGGCACTTGGGTGCCACCACCCATTTCTCATCCTTCGACTTTTCTTGTCCTCCGACACTGAGCCCTCGATCACCATTGAGACCAACTCCCCTTCACGAGCCACAAGATCTACCCTCCTTCGCACACCGTCGAGACCATCCCTTCTGAGCGCCTCTCCTTCTTCCACGAGATGTCCATGCCAACCAAGGGAAGCTGTCTGAAGCCCTTAATATTTCTATGCTTTGGGATTTGCTGACCCTCTTAGTCTACGAGAACAATCACTATGGCATGGGAACGATTGAATGACGTGCTGCAAATAGCCCTGCATATTATAAACGAGGTGATTATGTCCTGGGCTCGAAGGTTGATGGAATGGATGTTCTGGCTGTCAAGCAAGCTACCAAATTGGTAAAGGAGTATGCTTTGCAAAATGGACTTATTGGCTCCTTGTTCATCGGGGATGATGACAATTCGCTCTTGTCTAGAGAGGATCTGACAGAGGAGTGTGTGAAGGCTGCTCAAGCTTGCCTTTCATTTGCCATAGAATCGACCTTATTTTCTAAGGTTGTTGATGGAAAGGGATATTGATATTATAGTGGGGAATGGATCCCCATTCCTGTTCAATTATGGTGCAAATTCAACAAGATGAAAAGAAGCGATTGGATTTGTCTAAATGGAGATGGGCGGCGTGGATATATGATCATAGAGTTCCTTGGAGATAACTTTCTCAAGCTTGTTAAGTACATGGATTATCAAGGTCTTCTGGTATTATCTAAACATCTTCTCACATGCTTATAGCTATATATGAGATAAATTCTCTTCCTCTTTCTTTTACATTACTTTTATTGTATTTAATATATTTTCTTTCATATATGTCCGACTTAATTTAAGCATCGGAGTATCACCGCCGGGTAGGTCGGTGATGGTTTAACATGTGTTATTTTTTTCAGGATAAATTTACCAATGCGATCGGAGAGCAACCCTTCCTTGGTGGCACCAGATCGAGGAGCGAAAAAATCTATGTCGCATAATAAAATAAAAGAGGAGAATGAGTGACACTCCTTTTTATCAAATTCATTGGACTGGATCACCCGTCGATTCCGTCACACTCTCTTGATTTATTATGGAAGACGATATCTGTGTGATAGGATCGATACATTCTAAGATTAATTGGGCCGAAGTTCTAGACACATGGATTATCAAAAAATATATGATAATTTATCAAAGGGTACACCTAAAGTTTGATATTTCTCAAAAGACATACCATACTCACTTATTTCCTTGCATTATCCCTCCATTAAAATCCAAAATTATATGACAAATTTGAAAAATCAGCATCATAGTAGTATTTGACACTGATTTTCTAAAGTAGTACTAATTTTGAAAAATCAATACCATTATAAGAGTTGACAAAATCTATCAATGAGTTTTGATCAAAACTCATTAATGAACATAAAAGAGTTAAAATTATAAACCTTTGACATTGAATGGAAGAGAAATATATATAGAAGATTTATATGGTGAATAAATTTGGTTCTGAGCCTCTTATGCAAAGTTATGGATGCATGTCGATTGACACGGAAATTAAATTTTGAAATCAGATTGTGCAAGGATAGGAAAACCCTAGGACGAGAGTTTAGAGCACGATTTCATACAAGGTCACTTCGAAAATCTACAAGACTTAGATTTGATTCAATAAGAGTTAGTTAAGGTCATTAATGAATTTTGATCGAAACTCATTGATAACCCTAGAGGAGTTGAAATTATGAATCCTTGATATGGAGTGGAAGAGAAAGATATGCCCCCAAGGGCACGGTGTAGCGACAAAAATGGAGAGACATTCCACAGGAGAACGCAATTTGATCCTCTGTTCCGACATCGTTCGACAATGAATTTAAGAAAAATTCATTCGAGTGCCCATGGGGCCCAAGAGTTTGTCTGATAGACGGAGTATGACTTCGACGTTGGACTGTCGTTTAGGGATGGCTCGACTACGGAGTCAGAGTTGAACCGTGAAAAAACTGTGAGCACTTTCCTGATTTACCCTTGGTAGTCGGTGGAGGCCACTTGGGATCCGACTTTACTCGGCTTAGCTGTTGGCGAGGCATCCCAATGGTCTGTGGGGCAGGGCCGGTCACTCCTAGGGATTAGTCGGACTGAAAGTTCGGATACCCTGGTGTCAATAAAAAAAAGAAAGGTATATATGATGAGCAAACTTGATTCTGAGTCTTTTATATTAAGTTTTGAGTGTGTGTCAATTGACACAGAGACTAAATTTCGAAACAAAACTATGCAAAGGTAGGAAAGCCTTGAGGATGAGATTTTGGGACATGATTGTACACATGGTTACTTCAGAAATCTACAAGAATTGAATTAGGTTCGATAAGAGTTGGCTAAACCATTAATGGTTTTTTGCTGAAATTCATTGATAGACCTAGAGAAGTTGAAATTATAAATCCTTGATATGGAGTGGAAAAGAAAGACATAAAAAGTTTATATAGTTAGCAAACTTGGTTCTGAGCTTCCTATGTAAAATTATGGGTGTGTGTCATTTGATATGAAAGTTAAAATTTGAAATTATACTTTACAAGGTTAGACAAAACCTTGAGGATAAGATTTTAGGGTACAATTGAATTTAGAATCACGGTAGAAATCAATCGGACTAATTTTGATCAAAATTCATTAATAGACCTATATAATTTAAAATAGTGCAACCATGACATAAAGTGAAAAAGAAGAGTAAAAAGATATGCAATCCTATTCTGAGCCTCCAACGGTATTCAAAAGTTTAGAATTATAACGACGACATTGACTGTGATTCTAATCTTTCAAAATCAACACCACACACCACTATGGTATTGATTTTGAAAAATCAAACTATTGTGATACTAATTTTGGTGCACCACTGTAATACTAATTTTGAAAAAGTATTGATTTTCAAAACTCAATATTAATGTGGTCCTGATTAAATAAAAAATCAACGCCATATAATTTTGAATTTTAATGGAGGAATAAGGTAAGAAAATAAGTATTAAATTCATTTGCTAAAAAATTTATTAAGTTTAGAGCGCTTTACGAAGCTCAATAAATTGAAATATTAATCTAATAAATACAAGCACGTAATTATGTTTAGCACTCTAATTGATATAATCAAGCAATGTGAACCCAATTAACTTGATTAACGTTAACGTGCAAGGGCTAATTAATAATTAAAGCCTCGTTTGCATAAACGTGACTGCCACTACCACCTCCCATCGATTAATTAATTACGTTCATCAGAAATCGATAAACCAATTAATGGTAATTAATGGCGTACGTCGGCCATCCTGTAAAATCCTCCTGGCCTCCTCTTGTCGCCACTCTTCTTCATCACCTCCGGCGAACCCTGGCCGTCGACCCACAAATTAATAATATTACTTATGGAGATGAAGAAGATTGCTTGCGCCATCCCCCTCGGCGAGGCTGCTGCATTGGCAGAGGATCGGAGGAACCGGCAAGTGCTTCTTTTAAGGTTGCTAGCTCCTGCTGCCGGAGCTGAGAGTGGCGCCTCAATTCTCTCCTTCGTTGCCTTCTGCTTGCTAGCTAGCACCTTGTGGATTGCCATTAATTGCAGTACTTTCTCTGGAAACTACCTAGCTAGTTTGTTACGTTGGCATCACCGTCGTAAGGTCTCCCTTCCTCCTCCTCCGCCGGGTCCTCAGCCAGGAGACCGCCCTCCGCCAGTGTGTCGAGACCGCTGTAGTGGACGCGTGCTAACGGTCATCTTCTTCACCTGTGTCCTTCTCGATCTCTCTCCCTTTTTAGTTGGCAAGTCTTCAGGCTAGTTCAATCCGATTATCGATCATCAAAATCAATCGAAAAATATTCACAACAAAAACATTCCTGTAGTTCACCATAGATCCCGGATTGAATAAAAAATGTCTGAAACAATATATATAGACATCACTTTAATCTTAATTAGGATCATGTCATTTTTAAACTGATTAGAGGAGCGGATTAGGGATGATAATTTCTTCCAATTAAATTTGATGGATGATCCAATACCGATCCAAATAGGAGAGTATGGAGAAATTTTTAGATCCGATTAAATAATTGAATAATAAGTATATCTGATTAAATTATTGATATTAAGATAAAATTATTTTTAATATTTAATTATTTTTTTATATCATTTAGTTTGAAAAAATTTATTTTTTATTTTTTTATTATTCATTTAAAAATTTAATAAATACCCATAATTTCATCTAAATAATTTAAATTTAAAATAATAAATTATAGATGATAATATGAAATTTGAATAGAGTATAGATATTAAATTTGTTTTTTTAAATTGATACTAGAGTATTTAAATCTTCGGTCCGACTAATCTCTGAGAGTGATCGACTCTGTCTAACGATCCACGGACATTCAGGATATCTCGTCAATAATTGAGCCGGATAAAATCAGAATCCAAGTGATTTTTACCGGTCATCAAGGGTAAATCAGAGAAGCGCTCACGGTTCAGTTCGGATTTCACAGTTGCATCATCTCTGAACTCGATGGTCCAATACCGAAGTCATATTCTGTCCATTGGATAAACTCTTAGACTTCAAGACCGTCCGAATGAATTTTTTCTAAATTCATCGTCGAACAATGTCGCAGCAGAGGATCGGATTATGTTCTCCTGTGAAATATCTTACGCTTTTCCCACTGCACCATGCCTCTAGAGCATAGATATTCGATCCTTTGATAGATATGAAAATTAAATAGTGAACGAAATGAAAATGAGAATGAATATAATAAATAAGGATGAATACAGAGAATATGAAATTCGATCCAAATTCAATCCATTGCTGAGGGGACCAATAGGATCTGTTAGATTAGATTCATAAATGGGCCTGACAAGATAGATGGGTCGATCTGTGGAAGCCCATAAGCCATAGTTGAGTAGCGCGATCCTGCAATTCCCTATCTAATTTTAGGGAAGAAGAAGAATAAGACCAAGTGCGGGGTTTATATATATATATATATATATATATATAATTTAGATATCTAAATTTTTGATCCCATTCAATTTTAGAAATGAATAGTCCAGCCCCACCGAAGAATATGATTTATGAACAGAGATGAAGGAACAAATTTGGCTGTAAATTAAATCTTTGTCTCAAAATTGTGTGATGCAAAATCATTCTGCCAAATTCTTCACCGTATCGACCTCGTGCTCGTGCTCGTGCCGTTGCCGTTGCACATGCATTCCGGCACCGGGTAAGCCGTCACATCCTTGTCGGCTTTGTCCGTTCTCATCTCCGGCTGTCCCATCGATCCGCGGTGCAGTTCCTTCACGATCCGGTTGAACTCCTCCTCCGGCAACGCCGCGTCCATGAAGTAGGGAATCATCTGCCGCTTGTTGGGCGTGATGTACTTCCTGTGTCCAGCGTACGCGCGGTGGCCGCGCATGAGGTGGCCCATGTTCCCGCCGTGGGACGGCACGAACACGTCGCTCTGTTCGCATACCATGTAGTCGACGGCGGCGAGCACGGAGGACTTGTTGGCGAAGGGTTCCAATTCGCCAGCCAAGGCCAGGTCGACCTTGTTGAAAAAGTTGGGGAAGTCTCTGGTGAGCGGGAGCAGGGCTTCTCGCCCGCCCAACGGCTCGCCGCCGGCCCAGTAGATTCTCGTGTCGCGTGGGGCTTCCAGCGCCTTGAGCAATCGGGTTACTTCGACGGCGTTCAAGGGGCAAAGGCCGGCGAGCTTGCGCTCGTGGTAGGTCATGTTGGAGCGGCCGGTGAGGAGCTTGGGATGAAGTTTTCTCTCTTCCCGAATGGCGGCGTCGGCGGCGGGGCTGAGGCCAGGGAGGCATCCGGTGCGCACCCACACGTCCTTCTCCATGCGCAGGTGAAGCGCCAGGTAAGGGCCATGGCTTCTCATCCTCGCCGCCAATTTGTTGCCCAGCTCTTGGATTGGAGCTGCAAATCTCAGAGCATGAAATGCGACCTGCTCAATGTGGGACAAGTAAAATCTCTGGTTTTGATAGATCCAATTCTGATACGATGCGATTCAATCGTTACTTTGCAACGAAGCCTTTGTAGATCGGATGGAAGGTCCTTGGAGAGCCTGGAGTCCAAGCCTCTCAGAAGCAGAACGCCTTCTCTGTTTAGCTGCATAAATTGAGCTTGTTTGAGTTGAGCTCTACTGGAAAAAAAGAGGAGAAGAAAGAGGAAGAAGACTAACTCTTTTCATGTATCTCGATCGGATCCAATCAGGGGAAGCTTGAAGGGGCATTTGCCTGTCCTGCACCGGTCTGGTCATGATGTGCGTCGACGGCAGCGAGGACACTACCTTGACGTCGTCCGCGAGAATTCTCTTGAAATGTTCCAGATCAAACACATCGCCGAACTCACTGCCCAAATGAGGAATCATTCAAAAAAAAGTTTTGAGAGATTCGTCCTCTTTTGTTGAAGAAGCGAAAGTGGAAGCGTCTTTAGGATTAGGAAGAACAGCTTTAATCTAGTAAGCATGGAAAAGGAGGAACTCGATTCCTCGAGTAAGCATCGAAATTAGTAGCATTTGCCGGAAAAATCTGTATGAAGTCGTCAGGATTAGCAAAAGCGGTGAGATTTTCTTCGCGGGAGTTGGGAATTAGATGGAAGACGACACCTTTCGTCGCTCCAGATGACGTTGACCTGGAGCACCGGCACGACGAGGGAGGCGCCGAGGATCCGAGCGATGACAACGGCGTCGACGATCTGGTTGCGCTGTTGGTTGAGGCCGCCGGAGACGACAACTAGGAGATACTTCTTCCGTCGCCCTGACCGCGCCGCCGCCTTGCCCTGAGCCCGGTACTCCTCGCTGAAACCGAGGCAGGGGACGTACCCCATCCCGTACGGCTGCCGCCAGAAATCGACCTTGGAGTCCACCGCGAGCACCGCCGCGGAGGGCGACGAGGAGAGGGGGCGGCGGCGGGGGAGGTGGGGGCAGGGGAGGATGGGGTGGAGATGGAGGCCTGCCCGAAACGTTCCGAGGGCGGCGACGAGGAAGAAGAAGAGGAGGAAGAGGATCGGGCAATGGGGGAGGCAGACGAGACGGCGGCGGCCGCCGGGGCGGGAAGAGGCCTTGTTTGGTCGAGAGAGGATGAGCGAGGCGAAGGAGAGGGAGTGGAGGATCGCCGAAGGCATGTACGACATCCGCCTCCCCTTCGTCCTCGTCGCCATTTCTGCTCTTCTTCTTGTTCTTCGCCGGAGCCGTCTTGTTTTTGAGTTGAATTAACAGCTCAACCACTAACGGAAAGAAAACACTTTTTTGTTTTTAATAGCACGGCGGGAGGCAGAAGGAATCGGCGGCGACGGTGCGGGTAATTATTTAAACTGACAGCGTCTGGTTAGAGCATCTACAATGCTTGGTTAATGGGGTGTTATAACACTCCAATGATATTAAACATCATTGTGAAGGGGTGTTATAACACCCCTTCATTTGAACGCATTCAAAACATTGAACGCGTTCAAATGACTGTGGGGTGGCTGGCCCACCCCACATGTAATTTTTTTTATTATAAATATTAAAAAATTATAAATTTTAAAAATTTGAATAAAATTTTAAAAATAGTAAAATTATTTAAAAAAATAAGATTATTATTAAAAATAATAATAATAATTTTAAAAATATTTTTAAATTTATTTATTTAATATGATATAATTTTAAAAGGATTGAGTGGAGTGTGGGACCCGTAAGTAATTATTGTTAATGTTAAAAGGAATGTGGATGAAAAAACATATTATTATAATGAGTATGTGGCAGTGGACCCCATGCTTTTTTATGAGGTGGAGGATGTTATAATGGATAAGGGTTGTGGATGCTCTTAGCCAGCTTATCGATTTTTTTAGTTCCGATTCAATTTTAATCAATTTCGGAACAATCAAGTTCTTCGAAATTGAATTTTCAAATTCATCTAATAGATTAATGATCATGTTTTTTTTTTCTATCGCAAAATAATTTTATAGAGATGTTAACATACTAAGAATTTTCATCTTTAAATTAACAATCGGAAACAGATCCAAATCTGAACCAGAATCAATTCCGAAACGGCTCCGAACCAGTTTCGAAATCGATTAAAATCGAACCGAATCGGAATCGAAACGGTTCCGATTTAGTTCTGAAATCGCTTCATCTGAATCCGTTCCGGTTTCAAATTTAATAGATTGATTCCGACTCGATTCCAAATCGAATTTTTTCCGATTAAAAATAAAAAAAATTAATTTTTTTACCAACAATCGACTGCTGATTCAAATCAATCGATTGATATTATTTACATCAGTCGACTGCTTCAGCTAAAATCGATCGATTAGGTTAAATCGAATTTAACTCGAAATCGAATTGAAAAAATTAAATAAATTGATATTTTTTAATAAAAAAAATAAATTTTTAATCGGATCGAACCGAACTTTAAGTTGGATCGATTTTTTCATTTAATCGACTGAATTTTTCCTACGCGAATCGACTCAAATACCCCTGTGGATTGCGACTGACCGACAGACAGTGGGTTCGAACTTTGGAAGACCATTCGGTACAAAATTGTTTGGCCTTGGGAAACAACACAGGGGTGGGGCGGGGGCGTTGATCTGTCACGCTGTAGCATGGTTTCAGCTTTTTTTGTTTTCTTATAATTTCATCTTCTGACAAATGACATTGTTATTTTTACCTGATGGGGTTTGATATAATACGATAAATATAAAGTATATAATTTATAGAAAATAATTTTATACTAACATGTTCAAATTGAGTATTGGCATCCCATGATCCTCAATTATTTATCGATATTATTTACTATTTCACATGCCATTTGACCGACACATCGATGCGATGCATTAAAGCCATGCACAGTAGTTAATGCGCCTTCACATTAATTTCTAAAGTACATATATATTATTGAAAAAGTTTAAATATTAAAATCCCTGATGGGCTAAATTAGTGCTATGTTAGCTATTAATTAATGGAAGCTAAGTTTGTGGAGCTCAACTGTTAATCAAAGCTAATTTAAACTTTAACTTAGGGTGTGAAATAGTATTTTATCCCTAGATAATAATAATAAAGAAAAAAAATGAATGGATTGATATGGCGATCTCAATCATCGTGCAAAAAAAAAAAAGATATAATTAATTGGAAACAAAGTTAGGCCAAGGAGGAGGACCACCTAGAAATTGGGCCAATCTATTTTATTTTTAAATAATATTTAATTTATATACTGCCAAATATTTTTTTTATAATACGTAAATGTTGTGTTTTCGCCCATACACCTTTTGTCTCGCGTATGTTATGGCTTTTCCGCGGGAAAGTGAGTTGGTGGTGGATAAATTTATTTATGAAAAGTGAAGGCAATAGTTATTTTTAAATGAAATGACATAAAAGAGTTTAGAGGTCTAAATAAAACATGAATAAAAATTAGATCATTTTACATGTCTTTGTCTATGAGCGAAGTCCCAATTGTCTTTGTCTAGAGCCAGGCCGGCTCTGCATAAAAGACAGGCTAAGTAGTTTTCAAATTTTGTGAAGAAAAAGATGAGCATTAATTAATTGATTTTAGTGTTGAATTACGTATTTGTTATTCTCTGGGGGAAGAAAGAGCAAGCTAATTGATTGCATTTTGTTTGGGATTGCATGGTTTGGTCTCTTGTGTCTGATTTATTAGAGTTCTTGAGGATTGTAGGAGTTGGTGAGACGTTGATTTCGACAAGGAATGTTTAAGTTAACAAAGAAAAATAAAATATATATTAATTTTAGTGTGATAGTATTTGGTGCCTTATTGCAATTATTAAAAAAAAAAAGGGTTATTATTGGAGTTTCCTCCTACCTCTATTATTTGTTCAAATGATAACAATTATACTAATACTAGCCTCCCTCATTAGTCATAACAATTATACTAATTTTTAATTTTTAACTGAAGAACTGTGTAGTCCATTCCAAACATTATCGGCTAATTAACAATAACATTTGATTTTAACTGCTTAATGTTAAACAGTTATCACTAAAAATATTAAGCGACAAATTGACAAAAAACTAAAATTATAATTACTAAAATTTTACAATAGAGTTATTGGAAAAAAACTAATCCAAATAGACCCATAATTGATAACAAAACATATTAACTACCTTCAGAATTAGGTCCATGAAACTTAAAACCTCCAAATAGGATTACACCACGAGCAATTCACTAATGAGTTCTAGCAATTTCCTTAATTTCTTGTTATAATAAAAAAAAATTGAATTACATCGAGATTTTAAATTTACCCTTTTAAAAATTTGGTGAACCAGAAGGCAGATTTTTTGGGGTATCTCTTCAAACCATGCTTATAGTCCACAAAGTTCATGCCGAACCTCACAGTGTAGCCTGACCTCCATTCAAAGTTATCCAACAAAGACCATGCAAAGTACCCTCTCACGTCTACACCCTCCCTACAGTCGAGCAAAACACAATGGCAATCAGAAAACTGTACCATTTTATTCTTCGTTGTTGATTAAAAAAGAGAAAAGGAAAGGGAAAAAAAACAAA
Source organism: Wurfbainia villosa (assembly GCA_025175895.1). Lineage (NCBI taxonomy): Eukaryota > Viridiplantae > Streptophyta > Magnoliopsida > Zingiberales > Zingiberaceae > Wurfbainia > Wurfbainia villosa. The sequence continues at coordinate 15,882,676 of CM046004.1, read as the reverse complement.
AACCTGATTGCTTGATTAAGGTAGAAGAGATGCTGTTCGAAGTAGCTTGTTCTTGTATCATCCTTCAGTGCCTCTTCCAGTGGTAGGGTTTCATTGTTAACTTCATCAACTCCTGGTCAATTTACAAAACTCAGGCAAACACATTGGAAACATAAAGATAATATCGAGTGTGCTAGAAAGGAGACTTTTTTTTTTTGGTTTTTTCATTTTGCCCATCAAAATTTTCTTTAATTTTCACTTCATTTGAAATTTTACAATCATCAAAATATCCCATCGAGAATACAGCATTGTTCCATTGCATAAATTAATACCCTTAATAGTTAAGGGGTGAAGTGATAAGAGCTTAAAAAAAAAACTATAGGGGGTATTTTAAAGATTTTTAAAAGTGTAGGGGACATTCTTAAAAGATGATGATAAATTATTTGTCATAAAGTAATTAGTGTCTTCTTTCTAAAATAATAATGCACAAAGTTGAGGAAAATAACTCACCGTTCTCAGTAATATATATCGCTGGATTATTGTATTTGGTCTTTACATGGAGCAAGAGTTCTTTCAAACCTGGTGGATAAATGAACAGCCAATCTGAAGCAGCCTACAAAAAAATCCAGTTTGATCAAGGAGGGAAAAAAAATCCTGTTGACCCGGACAAAAATCCAGATCAACTTAATTAGTGCTCTCCTCTAATAGAATCAGACCGGTTTGATAGGCTGGGCCACCGGTCCAAGTCTACAAGCACCGAAAAGAAAACTGAAATTTCACATTGTTTAAAATAAATATGTAACTGTCTCACCTTAGGACCAATAAGAACTCCATATCTCTTCCCTGTTTCAAAACTCGGACAAGGTAAAATGAACTAACTCACTCAAATTCTCAAAATAAATTAATATAAGAGGAAACTGCATTGTACCCTCCAAGCTACTTTTTAAAGATGCCCTCAAGATATACTCCCTAGAGTTGAAAAGTAAGCCACCAACAAGCAACAACAGTTGAGTTACATGTGATATCATCTAAATTTGTCTCTTGGATCAATTTGATGAATTTTTTCCCCAGGTGTCTCTTGGAGGTAGCCGATCTTCCCTTTTAGTTCATCTAATGGGTAAATTTGGAGCATAACTTATGCACATTTAGAAGTCGATCTCCAGAATATTCATTCCAAAGTGTTTTGAGAATATGGGAAGGGGCCATTTTGAACAGCAAAATGAAAACATCCCATATTATACATACCTGTTTGAATAACATGCTGGTCACTGTAAAAGTTAGGGTCCGCGACAGAGGATGGGTGATTGCTGTAGGCATACAAGCTGGCATAGTAATTGATTCCGATGAAATCAAACGATCCTTTTAGCGTCTGGGACTGGCCCTTCGTGAATTTTGGCAATCTGTCTTTCACATTGGTCCTCATGCTTGTAGGGTAATCCCCTTGAGTTAAGGGGTCCATTAGCCTGTATATGAACAGACAGGTGAACCACAGACAGAGTTATGACTAATAAATAATGGCTTTTATATGACTCTTTTTTTGTTTGATAATTATTAGCAATATATGTGATGATATTGGCGGTTAACTTACCATCCAAGCATGAAGTCAAGAGACCTGGAAGCAGCTTCGTAGTCAGATTTTGTTCCATTGTAGGGTAGAAACCAATGGGAGCACAGGGCTATCCCTATTTTACCTTTTTGTATAGCCTGAACTAACAATGTTTTATAGGTTAGATTAGTTATTTAACATGATTTTACGCAGAAGAAGATGCTACAAATGTATATTCATTTCAGATGCTAATTGTTAGCTAGGTCGTGAAACTTTCTATATCAGTTTTTGTTAGGCCACACTAAGGATCGGGCACAGGCAGAGTGTTGACGAGGTTATTTGTACAAATCTTCACACATGATAAATGAAAATATCAAGTGTTACCGAAAGTGTAAATGAGGACTTATCATAGTTAGGGCACTTGTTGAACTAGACTTATCCATGTTAGCATCTTGGCCTCTAAGTTCAGAGCTTTAGATTATCATGAAATCTTAATCTGACCGGAATCTCGAAAAACCATAGAATTGGATACAATGAGAGAGCAGTACCTGGAATTTTTCTCTGAAAAGAGTCACAGCGGTAGCATGAGCCAGAAGCTGATGATGAGTAATTGTATAGGGATCCCTACCCAAATTTGCAGCATGACACTTGACTGATGCCCAGGGAAAACACTGCCCTAGTTTATCGCCATCAGGGTACGCTATTAAAGCAAAAGTAGATGGCTCATTGAAGGTCATCCAGTGCTTCACCCTGTCTCCAAATTCCCTAAAACAAACCTCAGCAAAATCCCTGAAGTCCTGACTGAACCATAAAATAAAAAGAAAAGGAGGAGTTCATGTTCACGCTCAGGTTTATCCAAAACTTAAGAAATGCAGGAAATATATATATACTCACACGATTAGTTGGCTTAAGAAACCTCCATATTTGTCCTCCAATCCTTGAGGAGTGTCCCAGTGGAAGAGTGTCACAAATGGCTGCAAACCTGCAAATTAAGAATTTCTTTTTCTATGAGAAAACAAAAGGAAAATAATTAGATCCGGGTCAATGAAATCTTATCTGACCATTTGCTATGAGCTCGTCGATGAGGTTATTGTAATAATTGACTCCTTCCCTGTTTACTCCTCCTCCCATGCTTCCATCTGATATCAAATCACAAAGCATTTAAATATAAAGAGGAGAAATTTAAAAAAGTTAAACTTGCTCAAAAGTTACTTGGTAAGATCCTGGACCAAGAGATGGAAAACCTGTAAGCATCCATGCCCATTCCTTTCATGATGCTCACATCTTCCTGCGATTTGAACTAATTATTAATAGAAAGCTTAAATAAAGATATTAGTTGGAGCAAACCCTTTTTAGATGAAAAAGGCAAAAAAAAAAAAAAAAACACTACCTTGTATTGATGATAGGAGTCAACTGCTACATCCCCATTGCTTCCATCAGCTATCAACTCTACTCAAGAACAAAGTTCTTTAAATGCAAATTTAGATAATGCGAGGAGAAAAAGGGGAAAACCAAACCTGGATGCCTGTGAGTGAGAGTATCCCAAATGCTTGGTCCTCTGCCACCTTCATTTGCAGCACCTTCATACTATCAACATTGAATCGACCAAAACAAGGAAAAAAAAACCCCAAATAAATAAGAATTTTACAAATGCGTCTCTTTTCTACTTCTTTGATGTTTATTTGAGAAGTAGCTCGAGCGATCCAGAAAAAGGGTACCTGATATGCGGAGCTTGCGGTCCCAAAGAGGAAACCTTTAGGGAAGGAGCTCCGATCGATCCGCAAAGCACTTGGTTTCTCATCGCTTTTAGCAGGCGTGGGCGATGTCACCGAATCCTTGATGATGAGATGGGGGAGAAGAAAGCAGCCGACGGAGAAGAAGAGAAGAAGAGGAAGAAGAAGCCTGGTTGTAATCCCATTCCCATAAGCCATTATGGTTTGTTCTTGCTTGCATCTTCAATGTTCCGGTATTTGACTGAGTAGAACTTTGTAGGAGAGGAAGTGTGGCATCCACAGAGTTTGGTTTATCCATTTATGGTAACCTTTTTTTTCTTCAATTTTTTTTAGTTATTAGGTTTCACCCTGTTAATTTTAAAAGTGAAGTGAGGATGATGTCCGTGGATGCGATTGTAAATTAATAGGTGGCTATTTAAGTCTGGAATAAAATTTTAGATCATTATCAAAATTATAAGGAGCCGGGGCGAAGAAGTTGCTAGGTTGACCGTTCTAATTAGACATGCTTATCGTTCTTCAATTCTGATTCCGATTCGATTCTCATTGATTCCAGATTCGTTGACGTTGAAACCAATCCGAACCGATTCAAAATCGGTTCTGAATCGGTTTGGTTCTAAAGTTTTAACTTTAGAACCAATTCAATCCGAATCGGTTCCGAACTGATTCCGAAATGGTTCCGGATCATTTTCCTCGAATTTGAGCTTTCAAATTCATCTAACGTGTTGGTGATCCTATTTTTTTTTCTATCGCAAAATAATCTTGTATATATATTAGTATGTTAAGAATTTTCACCTTTAAATTAGCAACCGAAATCAAATCTAAATCGGAATCAGAACCGATTCCGAAACGGTTCCGAATCGATTCCTAATTGATTCCGAAATCGATTGGAACCGAATCGAACCGGAATCGGAACGGTTCCGATTCGATTCGAGAACTAGTTTATTTGAATCCATTCCGATTTCGAATTTAACAAATTGATTCCGATTCAGTTTCGGATCGAACCAATCCATTAAGCATGTCTATTTCAAATCTTATATACAATTTATCTAATAAATTTAGAAATGAAATGCATCTATTATTCACATCCAAGATATTTTGATTTTGATATGAGATGAGATTTAGAAGGTAGTCATTTGTCCACTTTCAAAAGGAATTTAAAAATTAATCCACCATTTTATATATACGATAAATTTAGAATTTTCAATTTATGATAAACTTTGTTAAATATTAAATTTTAAATTAAATAAATAAATTGAATCATCGAATATGAACTGAAAAATATAAAATTTAAATCGGAGTAGACATGGAGATAAAAATTACAATGATTCAAATCGAAATTGATTTTAATTTAATTTCAGCGATCGAATTAAAGTTGTAAATTAAACTGGTTCAGCCGATTTAAAATGAATTAAAATATTTTTTAAAAAACTTTTTTTTTTCTGCATACGTAGCAATCCATCGCCTCGGTAATTTTTTTTATATACATTTTAAAATAATCATATTATTCAACCTTTTATTTTACTATATATATGCTCAAATTTTAATCACGTCTATTTTTTTAAAGTATGGCACTGCCGCACTGCAGCAGCAGTGGATCTAAGTGGATTAATTGTCTGCGATGAAGTTATTTAAATGGAAGATGCCTTTTAATTTTTACTTAAAAAATTATAATATTGTATATGAAAATGTTTAATCTGAATCTCATTCACTAAGTTCGAGCATTTTTTTATTATTACTGAAGTATAAATATTATCTATTTTTTTAATAATATTTATAAAAATATATCAATTTTATTAGTATTTATTTTGTATTTTGTCATTTTTGGAATTTTAAAAATAATTTATTAAGAATAAATATTCTTAAAAAAATGGGGCCTACCATGATTTATTGACATCTCAATTCGATGCAATAACCAGCGAACATTACAACTACAATAGCAAGTTAATTTATTTGTCATTGATTGTTGGTAACGGATGCCCACTCAGAACATTCAACATGGGATAATGGAGGGGTCATCCATTATCCCAATGAAAGTTAAATGCTTACTATGAATATGAAGCATTTACAATGTGCTAATGATGTGCCTCTTGAGCTCATGAAACCACTAACATTATTGCATGTAGGTAACTCCCCTTTAACATGAAAGTAATCTCTCCACTAACATGAATACATGTTAGTAACCTCCCATTTTCTCTTGACTATATAAGCATATTTCTTGTGTGAAGTATAGTGTGTGGAAGAGAGATAAATAAGTTAAGTGCAAGTGTGTGCAAGCTTGTGAGGAAGGTGAGAGTGGACGAAGGGTTGTACATAAGAAGGGATTGCAAGTGTGCGTGTGAATAATACTTGTGATCTGTGCACTTATCTCTTGTTGAGTAGAACAAGAGGTTTATTTCTATCCTTGTTGAGAAGACAATGTATCATCACCAAACTTTAGATTGCGACGTTGTGAATCTATAGTGAAAGTTCGAATTAATAACTCGTGACTTTTATCCCGATTGCGAGCCTTCGGTAGGATCAGAGTTTGCAGAAATTCCTGAGTAAAGAAGTGTTGGAGAATTTGTGCATCATCTACACCAATCGAGGTATAATTTAATTTCTGCAAGCAGAAGTAAATATGTATTTTACTTCATCATCTTTCAACATTGGTATCAAAGCCTGGTTGAACGTAAGATTGTTCAATAAATTCTTGAGTTAAAACTCAAGAAATGACTTTTTAATGACGGATCGTAGTTTTCGTCGAAGATGATGAACAATGTTCCGATTCGCCTGAGAGAAACGGTGGCGGTGCACTGTTGGTGCTCGGGTGCGCCCGAGCATAATAGGAGAAATAGTGGTGAAGCACTGTTGGTGCTCGGGCGCGCAGTAGCAACCGCGTGAATAAAGGAGTCCCGACGCCTGAGCACAGTAGGAGAAACAATGATGGTGCACTGTTGATGCTCGACTATGTGTGTTACGCTCGGGATAACGCGGTGCTCGATAGCCGACTACTAGGAAAAAGTAGTCGACTGGTCGCAGGTGCTCGGGCGCACACATAGGTGCTCAGCTGCCCACATGGTGCTCGGCAGCACGTAGAGTTGCTCGGCTGCAATCATAGTGCTCGGGCGCGCGATATATTAATGCTCGGATTTGGCCAATAGTGCTTGACTAGCATAAGAGGTGCTCGACCAGAGCACTAGGTGCTCGCCCAGAATACAATGTGCTCGGCAAGCACAAGTGGTGCTCGGTCAGAGTTTATGGTGCTCGAACATGACATAGTCTACTTGGGAAAACATTATAGGTGCTCGGACAGAGCCTATGGTGCTCGTGACTTGGCTTGTGGAGCTTGAAAGTGCTTTATGAAGTCGGCAAAGTGGTCGATAGTACTCGCGAGAGCTTAGCACGAGCAAGGTTCTAAGTTTTCGAGGTCACTAAGGATCTTGAGAGATTGGCACGAGTAAAGAAACTCAAATTGCACTGAGTTGCTCGACACACAGAGGTACTATGCAGATTGTTTAAAATCGAGTTAAATTTTAAGATTATTCAAAATTTGATCTGAAAGTCGAGAATGATTTTTAAAATTGACTCGACCAATGTCGAGTCACTCAGGGAAGACGAAGAGGCCTAACTCCGAGATGTGTGGATCATTTCGGTAGCGCGTAGGTTTACCAAAAGTGTTGCTAGTGTATGGCGGTGCGTAGATTCTCATGGTAGCACGTAGATTAGCCTTGAGAGTATAATGTGACTATTTGTGTATTGTATCTTAATTTGAATGGTGAGATACAATTTTGGGTTATGGTGTATAGTGGTTGTTAATTCATACACTCATCTTAGAATTTGTATTCATGTTATTTTGTGTTTTGATAATTTATAGGGTACACAAATGTTGAGATATTAAGCATCTATAGTCACTTATATCTCTTTATCCGTGTGATAGATAAATGGTTGTGACAAAGAATGTCATACTAGATCTCGTGAAAGGAGACAAGCTGAACTGTGATAATTATGAGATTTGGCACTGGAAGGTTCAGTTTGTCTTCGAGAAGCAAGAACTCGAGGAGGTTCTTAAGCACGAGATGTTGAATCCTAGGGAGGGTACCACTGTGTTGGGTTTTCGGCACCGCGGTGAGTGTGTGTTCGAACATGTTTCGTAAACATGTGCGCAGCGGAAGAAATAAAAAGCAATAAATCTAATTTATTACATCACACACACCACACATATGCATAGTACAACATGTGTAGACATAACCGCAGTTTCAAATTTTGCAATAAAAGGAAATTATTCTACGTATACCTGACGTATCACGTGTAGCGGGAAAGACATCAACCGGAGCGACTCTCGCTAGAATCACCTCTATCCGTATCCACATTGAGTATCGTCGAAATGACTTCACAAAGACATGAGCCTCATCTTCTTACGAGTTACTAGCCTCGTGTCGAAGACGATGTGATCGAGAGAAGATCACAATCCGAATCAAAATTCGGATTCAAAAATGAGTCCCCAAAACTCGCTTTTCCTGAGAGGTATTCGTCAACCGTTTGACGAATCCTTCGTCCTCCACCAATGAGGATTATCGAAGATCGAATCCCCGACAAGGTTACCGCTGTCGGAGCTCCAAATGTCGTCCAAACGACACTCCGACACGAAGGAAACAAGCTGTCCAGAAAACTAGATAGCTTGGTGGAGGATGTTGCGCCGACCAAATAAGGAAAGCTAGCTGCTCACCTTATCGCCGGAGCCAAGGAAGATCACCGGAGGTTCACCGGAGGATCGCCGACAGGAACTTAGACGCCGACAACAGTTTGGACAGCGGCACAAGGCTGGGCGACAACGAAGGTTGGGCGGCACAATGAGAAGAGAGGGAAGGGGCGACAACTTCATTAGGGTTCGAGCTTTCTCAAAACCCTTCAACCCTATTTTATAGAGAAAAAATTCTCCTAATGGTTATTAGTTCATAACCAAAAACTCATTAACCCGCTCTATTAATTTAAGTTAAAATAAACCAAACTGATTTGGTCTATTTTAAGTTAAAACGAACCGAACCAACTTTGGTTCATTCGTTTAAAACAAACCAAACCCTTTTGGTTTATTATTCACCATTGGATTAGAACCAAACCAATTTGATTCATCCATTATGTCTTTGTAAGACACAGCCCATCCATGCTTCTATTGCAACTGAAACGATTTCATGCTCGCTCCATGTTTGGTCCAACCAAACCAAGTTTCTCTCGGTCTGAGAATCTCATTCTCAAGCTCGTTTTAAATCCTTCGGATTACGCTCGTTGTGCGTGTGACCAAATAGGTTCTCGGTTTATGTTGGTCGTCTATAATTAACCATTAATTATAGAACGATCATGAGTGGTACCTAGTAGTACATCATGATCCCCAATTAACCGAAAAGATCAACGGTTGATCTAGAACTATTTCTGAAACCCTTCAGCAGCTACAATGAATCGTGCCCCATTCCCTTTACACATCTTAACCCACTTGATTCAGGACATGATCTATAGTGTCAGTCCCCACTATGTTGACTACGTCACACCTAGCCCAAGTATCATTTCCTCGTCCTACGGATTCTAGTTACTGCACATGTATCCAAGAGTACCTTACTCTAAACATGTAATGCTTTAGCCAAAGACTTTAGTAACAATTCGACGAGAGACCATGAGTATACATCTCCTCGTAAGGAGCGGTGAATCCTTTATAGGCTATTCAAACACCTTCGAACACTTCGACTTATTCCCAATCATCCCGGGTCCACATCTCCTCAGAGATGTTTACTTAAGATGTCAAAGCATAAGTCTTCATGATCAAGATGACTTGAATACCACAAGTCAAAGGAACATCGCACTTAAGCTGCAGTAAGAACTTCATTGACATATCTATATATACAGAGAACCATATAAAGTCTTACAGCTGGTCACTCCAATGAACTAGTTACCATAACTAGCATCTACGATTAACTCCGGACATCACAATGTCTCCAGCCAGTGAGAATCAGCTGCTTGGATACACCAAGGAGTATACCTCGTGCTAGTCTCTACAGAATTGATGATGTCTCAATCCATCAATTCATCGACTAGGGATAATTCCAATACATCACAATTATACATGTAGAGATATTCATTAGTTGTGATCCAATCACAAATTATCTCATGCTGTGAATCGTATTGGGGACATTCAGTAAATGAGTTTAAGATCTAATCAAATACATGAAAACATGTATACTCAAATAGTGAATCTTCATTTATCATATAAATGGTTCAAACATAAGGCGATTTCCTTAGGACATCTCTCATATATTACTAACACTGCTCAAGCGAGACGGGATCAAGAAGTGTATCATGCGTGGAAAAAGAAGGATAGCCAAACTAGGATAATTCTTCTTAGTAGCATGCATGATGAGCTAATCCCGATTTATGAATAATATCCTACTGCTTTGTCACTCTAGCATGCTCTTAAAGAGCAATATGACATCCCTTCAGCTCCTAAGTTGAGGATGCTGACATATAAGTTTATAAATTATAAGAAGAGATCCGATCATACTATGAAGCAACATTTAATACATATGTCAAGTATGATTGCCTCTTTGAAGAATATGGGGGACTCGATGTCGAATAAACTTCAGATACTGGGAGTGATCCAGTCATTGTCTGACTCCTGAAATGTAGTTAAGACTCATTTCACATACACAAAAAGTATTCGTACTTTCACAGATGTGAGTAGGCATTATGAGCTCGAGGAGGAGTGATAGGAGGTGACCAAGTCTATTTCAGGTCATGCTAACATTGCGGAGTCGAGTAAGGACTCCTGAGGTACCAAGCGCAAGTGGCGCAAACATGAGAAGAAGACCAAGGATCCTAGCAAGAAGAAGTCAAAGAAAAATGAGAAGGGATAGAAAAGCAAGAAGAAGGAGCTTGTGAAGAGCAAAGTTTGATGCTATGTATGTGATAAGTTTGGGCATTTCGCACGCGAGTGTGGCGAGCGAAAGGTTAATCCTTCTTCTTTACATGGTTCAAATTATGTGTCATTTAGTGTGATGTTCACTGACTCCTCTCCTTTGTAGATTGTAGACTCAAGAGCAACAAACCATGTAACTCAAGATAGGAGTGCTTACATAGATTTTCATCGTATTAATCCACATGCGAGAAGACTATATGTGGGGAATGGGACATTTGTGGAGGTGAGAGGGATTGCCACTTAGCAAGTTGATGCTGTAAAATAATCAAGTCTTGTATCTCCATGATGTATTGTATGTTACAGAGATTCGATGAAATTTCATTTCTGTTCATAGTCTAGACTGTTGGGAATTGGACGTCGCTAGAGGGGGGGGTGAATAGCACGTTCATCGTCGTTTGATGGAAATCATTCGTTTATCTCTACAATTCGATTAGCACAGCGGAAATATGAAATACAATACAAATATAAAGACAAATACACAATCACAACACAAAATACACAACAATATACGTGGTTCGGAACCTTAGGATTCCTACTCTACGGGGCGAGCTCTAGTGATGACAACACCACTAATAAAACTCATTCTCGACAACAAGGCAGAGGTGGAGAAATCTTGTACAAAGATTACAACTATAATACAATGAATTACAACAAGAAAAACTAAGCAATACACAAAACGAGTAAAGAACACTTTAATTTATACAAGAACTTTGGATTGCTTGCTTATTGTTTGCTTTGGATTGACCTTGAAGGTCTGGAATACAGCAGCAATTCCCCTCCAAAATCGCCCTAAAAATCATGCCAAAAATCCTTCTCCATAAGCTTTTTTTAAAGCTTCACCTCGGGCTGGATTTCGCCTAGCAGTCGACTGATCGAGACCATCAGTCGACTGCTCCTATAACCGTTGTGAGACAGCGACTTGATCCATGTTGGATAAATCAAATGATCGCAATTATCCATTAGTCGATCACAGGTAGTAGCCGATCGATACGGCCATCGAGCATTCTCGCTCCCGTAATCCTCGACCAAAGAATCGACTTCCATCCACGGGCCAATCGCTGCTCACACTCGATCATAATACATCGATAGTCGATCGCTAAGGTCATTTCGCCGCAATAACCTCGCCGACTCACAGCAATGATCGTCATAATCTCGCTTGATCGCTATAAGTCGACACCGCCAAGTGTCAAAACACTTGACCAATCGACTGGTTTAAAGCTCTAGTCGACTGATAACCTCAACCATGAGGTTTAATCCCCAAGTATGATGCCCTCATACTTGTTAGACCACTCTTAGCCTAGACCTAAGTCTTTTAGCCACCTCCATCAGCCTCACGCCTATCGGATCCCTCCAAGTCATCGATGATTTGTTCATCCATACACTAGCCTTCAAGTACTTCCATCGGCTATTGTCATGCTAAACTGGTCTATACCGCCAAGGCACATTGGGCTTATGCTGCCAAGACTACCGCTTGGACTTTACGTCGCCAACCATTGGACTTATGCTGCCAAGACTCCCGCTTGAATTTTACGCCGCCAATATAACCTCTTGGACTTTTCTTGTCAACTCATGTTGGACTTTCCATTTGCCAAGACTCAAGTTTGGACTTTCTCTTGCCAAAACTCATTCTTGGACTTTTCATACCAAGTATCCATGACTTGGACTTTCCCATTGCCAAGTGTCCCACTTGGACATTCCATACAAAGTACACAAGACTTGGATTTCTCCATCATATGGTCAACCTCATGTCAACCATATAGTTAACTCATTGTCAAACAATGGTCAACTCCCATGTCAAACATCAATGTCAAACATCAAAACATTACTTGAGTCAAACTCGAGTCCGGTCAATCGTGATCTGAGCCAATTGCACCAACATAGACCGGTTAGGATATAATATTTGTATAGGAAACTCTAAAGTTTTCATCTTATATGACAATACTCTTATATGTTCCTGTATAGCCCATAAGAGACTTTATGCACTTAATTTGATTTCATTTCATGAATCTTATCCTGCATCTCCTATTGCTTTTACATCTGATAGTGTAGTGGATGATGTGAATATATGATATAGTAGACTTGATCACATAGGGAAAGAGAGGATGACCCGATTAGTAGTATGTGGCACATTAGGCCAGCTAACCAAGGTTGAGTTGCCCTTATGTAAGTTTTGCTTGGTAGGCAAATCTAAGGGAAAACCATTTGGAAAGGCAGTGAGAGCTGGGATTCCATTACAGTTAGTTTATTCCGACATTCGTGGACCCATGAATGTGAGAGCACGAAACGGAACCACGTATTTTATTACGTTTATAGATGATTACACGTGTTTCGATTATATCTACCTAATCTCGCACAAGTCTAACGCATTGGAATGCTTCAAAAGATTTATAAGTGAGGTTGAAAATCAACTAGACTTTAGGGTGAAAACTCTCAGAATCAATCGTGGGTGCGAGTATTTGTCTGAACAGTTTAAAGAGCTCTGTTTCAAAAAAGGTACTACTCCTCAATAGAATGGAGTCATTGAGAGAAGGAATAAGGTTCTTTTGGAAATGGTGAGGTCTATGATGCATAGGCCAATTTATCTATCTCCCATTGAGGGGATGCATTATTGACTACTGCCTATGTTCTTAATCGTGTTCTAACAAAGTCTATAGTCAGCACCCCATACGATCTTTGGACAGAGAGGCAGCCTATCCCTAGTCATTTGAAGTCATAGAGTTGTGCCGCGTATGTTAATGATTCCTCACACAAGTATGACAAGTTAGACCCACGAGGAAGGAAGTGTATCTTCATCAGATATGTTCTTAGAAGAACATACGGACGATACAGTCACAGAAATTGAGTCTTGTGATGTCATATTTCTCGAAAATGATTTCCTAAGAGAGGAGAAATCGATCGAGACTTCACTTTCTATGAGATGGATGAGCCTGGCAACTCAGTTGATCCCATCGATAGGATTCAAGACCCAGAAATGGATCTTGGTCACAGTGGGAGTGGTCCATCTCAAGGTGAGGATGCTCTTTCTCCTCATCAGAGTAGTCGAGGAAATGTATCTCGTCGTTGTTTTTCGATTGAAAATGAGATACTCATTGTGACTCCTGAAGACAAGGATGATTCGAAGACTTTAAGAGAGGCCCTCGAAGGCTTTACAAAATATCAATGGTTAAGGCTAGGCATGATCAAATAGAATCTATGAAAGTCAACGAAGTCTGAGAGGTAGTTGACTTACTTGAGAGTAAAAAGGTCATTGGGAACAAGTGAATTCTCAAAATCAAGAGGAAGACTGACGGATCGATTGAGAGGTATAAAACCCGTCTAATAGCTAAGGGTTACACACAGATAAAGGGCATTGACTATGAGGAGACCTTTTCTCCTGTAGTTAAGTTTATTTCGATCCATTTACTTCTAGGGATTATCACGAATTTAGATCTAGAGTTACATCAGATGAACGTAAAGTCCACCTTCCTTAATGGAAGTTTTGATGAGGAGATCTACATGGAACAACTTGTTGGGTTGGTTCTAATAGGTCAAAAGGATAAGGTTTGTCGACTTCGAAAGTCGATATATGACCTTAAGCAATCATCCAGGCAGTGATACCTAAGATTTCATGAGAAGGTGATAACCTATGGCTTTACAATGGTCGAGGAGGATCATTGTGTCTATCTGATAAGATCTAATAACTCGTTTGTGATTCTGTCATTATATGTGGATAGCATAATATTGGTTGGCAACGACATTAGTATCTGATAACTATTAAAACATGGTTATCATTCACTTTCGACATGAGTGAAACTGAGTTCATCCTTGGAGTACATATCCAGAGGGATCGCTCGAGAAGATTTCTAGCTCTTTCACAAAAAGCTTATATTAAAAAAATTCTCGAGCACTTTGGGATGAGTGTTTGTAATCCCATAGATATCCAATCGTTAAAAGTGAGTCTTAGTTTGATGATGTGCCCTAAAACTCAGAAAGAAATAAGGGAAATGAGTAAAGTACCTTATTTAAGTGTAGTAGAAAGTTTGATGTATGCAATATTGTATGTATGATCGAATATATGTTATGCAGTCGGTCTGGTATGTATATATCAAGCAAATCCTAGAAGGGGTCACAGGAGAGCAGTGAAAAGGATTTTTCGACATCTTAAAGGAACTACAAACTTCTCTCTGTATTATGAGGGAGGCGATTTGAATCTTATGGGATATTCAGATGCCAACTGGGGAGGAGATATGAATAAATGCAAATCAACATCAGATTTTGCTTTCTTTCTTAATGGCGGGGTCATCTCTTGGAGCAGTAAGAAGTAAACCTGTGTTGCTCTATCAACAATGGAGGCTGAGTTTGTAACATGCTCAATAATAGTTCAGGAGAGTGTTTGGCTCAGAAGACTATTGGATGACTTAGGAATTGTAGAGAATAGTGGGAGACCAGTAATGATTTATTGTGATAATCAGCTTGTTATCGCTTACACACGAGACCTTAAGTTTTATAGTAGAACCAAACATATAGTTACCATATATCATTATGTAAGAGACATCATTGAGAAGAATGAAGTAACTATCAAGTACATTTCAACACAACATGGTGACTGACCCCTTTACCAAACCTATCAAAAGAAACTCCTTTGTGGGACATAGAGAGTCATTAGATTTGGGTATTTTATGAATTTTCTCAATTGTATTATAATCTGATGGTTAATGTAATATATAACTTTATGTACATTAATGGTCCAATTATATTATATTGCACTTGTTATATATGTATTTTGTGATATAATAGATATGTTAGGCAGACAAATTTACTCTCTCACATGGGTAACCACCTCCAAGAGTAGAGATAAGGCGGTTTCTAGTTATAAGAGATTTTGAGAGTAATCTTGCAAGAACTTAAGTCACTTTGATATGTGTTTAGGATAAGATCATGTGCAACATGATCGACATGGAATAATTACATCCATGTAGCCTGTAAGTAGCCATGTTTGAGTTCTCAGATATCACCTATGATTTGTGATACTATCTTTGAGAGACTCTCTCTGAGATCTATGGGTAGAGTCATATGTATGGACTAAGTCCCATACCTGCACATTATTAGAGAAATTTGATATATGCTCTTATGAGAAATGGTAAACAACATTGTTACACGTGTTTCATATCACGTGTGATAAATCGACTAGGGAAAGTGGGAGTCATACTACTTAAAACAGTAAATGATATCCCCGAGCCCACTATGAAAGATTCGAAATCCTCCGGATGGAATTTCTTGTACCCTTATTACTTTCGATTGTTTCTTGAAGTTCTGATTCAGTGTTTGTTACTTTAGTTTATTTATCGATAGCTCGGAAGATAAATTGAGGTCTAAGGGGCAGGTCTAGGAAAGCAACTTAGTTGAGACTAATAGATTCAAGTTTGGAAAAAGGAAGACCAATTGATAATACATCATTATTATTCATCGACCGATCTTTTATGTTTATCCGTGTAGGATTAAATATATTAGTGAATATAATATCGAGCATATTCTGGGGATACTTTCGATGAGGAAAGTAGCTCGATGGATGTAATTAGTCTTGGATCTGGGGTGCAGCGAGATTGTACCTTATGATACAATAATAACTACTCTAGCATCTTAACAAGTGTATAGAGCAGTTTTTATTTACAGGTGTACTCATAAATCGCACGACATCCAATTCTGTATGAAAGTCTAGTATGGTGATGTGATAGGTCACATGAGTTGTGATCTTATGACAAAAGTTAAATGCCCTCATATGCAAGTAGGAGATGAATTGGTAATGGATGGCCACTAAGGGCATTCAACATGGGGTAATGGAGGGGTCACCCATTATCCCAATGAAAGTTAAATGTCTACTATGGAGCATTTACAATGTGCTAATGAGGTGACCCTTGAGCTCATGAAATCACTAACATTATTACATGTAGATAACTCCCCTCTAACATAAAAGTAACCTCTCCACTAACATGAATACATGTTAGTAACCTCCAGCTTCCTCTTGACTATATAAGCATACTTCTTGTGTGAAGTATAGTGTGTGGAATAGATAGATAGATAAGCAAGTGCAAGTGTGTGCAAGCTTGGGAGGAAGGTGAGAGTGGATGAAGGGTTGTGCATAAGAAGAGATTGCAAGTGTGCATATAGGCAATATTTGTGATTTGTGCACTTATCTCTTGTTGAGTAAAACAAGAGGTTCATCTCTATCCTTGTTGAGAAGAATAAGGTATCATCACCGATCTTTGGATTGCGACATTGTGAACATGCGGTGAAAGTTCGAATTAACAACTCGTAACTTTTATCCCGAATGCGGACCTTCGACAGGATCAGAGTTCACAGAAATTCTTGAGCAAAGAAGTGTTGGAGAATTTGTGCATCATCTACACCAATCGAGATATAATTTAATTTCCACAAGTAGAAATAAATATGTATTTTACTTCATCCTCTTCCAATACTGATAATTAATATGCTTATAGCTATTTATTTAAATTAATTACAACACCCAAGTTAATTTATATGTGATAACTATTCAATTATGTTAATAAAAAAATTATTATAATATACATTGATTTATATATATATATATATATATATATATATATATATATATATATATATATATATATATATATATGGAAGGTGATTAGAGTGAAATCACTGTTCATTGCAGTTTATCACGCACAGTCGCTCACAATTTCGACGCTCAGCAGAAAATAATCTTTTATATATATATATATATATATATATATAACCTCTTTCACCTCCTCCCATCCTTTCATCCAACACCCATTAGTCCTCTCCGTCCCCCTTCAATCCTTCAATAATTCTTATCTCCCTCTTGGAATTGTCGAGCTAGATCCATTTGACCCCTTCAAGGTGGAGGTCTTAGTGCCATACTGCCAGCCTCCTCAAGGTGGGATCACAAACATATCGAGAACCTTGAAGCAAATACAGGTCCTGTCGAGAACCTTAAACACATTTTGCTCCCACGGGAATATAATGCAGATTGAATTATCATTTTCTTCTATCCGAAAAATTAGGCGAGTTATTATGAAATTTGATCCAGTCGAGTAATTGCAGATGTAGTATGGGTTGAGCTTCATCTAACAAGCTAAATGAGGGTCCATGTGCAGCTAGCTCAAACCAAAAATTGAGACATACGTACAAAGAGGAGGGATCTAGGACTTGAGAGGGTCATGGTCTCAACTCTTAACTCCTAAGTGATTATTATTATTATTATTTTTTAATTAAGATGATTATATTTTAGTATACGATCTTCAAATATAAAATTCTAAATTCGCAACGAATCAAGAGAGAATCTTGATCTGGCAGAGAGATAAATGGAAAAATATATACATCTATATAGATATTTTTCTTATATATATCATGGCTAAATAAGATATTAATTTTCCCTCTTATTATTATTTTTTTTACAAATTAAAGGTATTCCTTGAAAAAAAAACAGACCTTTAAAACATTTTTAAAATGTAAAAAAAAAAAACTCATTTGTAGTACAAAATAAACCTACAAGATGCTTTGGTCGTTTAGAACGTAGAAGTTACAAGCCAAAGAATTGTGATGATAATAACAATAACAGCTGAAACAAGCCAATGCCATCAACTCCGACTCATGCCGAGTTAAGCGAAGTTTTGGCAGAGAAGCATATATATTGCATGATGACATTCCTCGTACATATTTTATCGATACAACTTGAAATGTGAATATGATGTTCCCACAAGAATAAAGAGATGAAATCAGAATGAATAAACCTAATCTGACATATAAATATCAGCCAACTTTATCCCCATCCCCTTCTTTATCCGAGCTAAGTTTTATGACTATCGCATACTAATGACAGTGTATTATTACCTTATTTCCAAGATATAGCCGAGTGATCTAGTGCATTGATGTCACTGCGTATGGCTGTGCTCTGAATAGAAGGGTTCCTAGGGTCACCTGAAGGTACACTAAAGGCAGCCCTTGAAGATGAGTTGCCAGTGTTGGTTGTCCCACCGGAGACGAGCTTTAGGGTGGGAACGACCTCCTTAGCATTCGTTTCTTTTAACTCCATCCCGTCAGGTATAAAGCTCCCAACAACAACCTGCATAGAAGAGTTGAGCAAGGCATGATCACAACTTTCATTGTGAATGTAAGCCACATTAGATATGATGATTCTTGTCCTCGTATCATCCATAGCAATCGACAAATTTCATAAAACATGAAAACACTGGAAGCATTCAATGATGAACTGTGTTTGTTTTTTATATTTGCCATTGATGGAATATGGCGCTGAAAGTTTAAAGAGCTAAGAAATTGATAGGATCGATTTGTTTATGATGCTTTAACATACCTGAATTGGTGATGATGCAAGCAAAGACCCTGCTATTCGACCGCCTAAAACATGCCCCTTTGCATCAACTAGCGAGACGCTCAATCCGCCCATTAGGCACTGCCGATCACTAGGATAGTGGAATAAACCCGACAATGACAAGATCTCAAGCCAACCCTGAACACAAGAACACAGAATATGTATTATAAGTGATTGGCAGGGTCGACAAGCACAAAATGAAATAAAATCCAAGCTTCTTTTAAGCTCAATAATCAAGTCTAGGTTTCTAAATGTAAGCAACAAAGTGGACATCTTTCTCGTTATTCATCGGTTACTGACAGAAGACTGAGATACTATTCAGAAGGATTGATGATCGGTGCAAGCCAATCGATAACGAATGTCATAATCAAACATCTTCTTGCCGATACAAATCTGATGTGTATCTTTGCAAACTATATCATCCAATAAAGAAAGTGATGAGACCACTAAAAGCAACAGTTGCTCGACAAACCTCGTGAGTGACCATTCCACCACCATATATGGGAGATTTGAAAAGAGTTACTTTAGATGCAACTCCAGATGCTGAAAGAATGCAGATGGAGTGTGACCCTAGCTGAGAAAATGATGAAATTTTTGCAAATACATCCTGCAACCAGATATTTCTTATCAATGGCAGATAAAGCATGCAACATGTGCATTGTTAGTGAAATTTAAAAAAAAAATCAAAAGATCAACTCGGGTACATAACAACCATTCTCAAATCATCTACTCGAAAATAATTAAACAAAGTTAATGAAGAAAATGTTGATAATAACTGATCATCCTTGGTATAGAAAATAGCCTCAATATGAAAAGAAGAAAATGGGGTTACTTACCTCTCCTTCTTTTACATCAATACAATGCAGACAAATTTCCAACTCTGCGTGTCCTGTAAGTCACAGTTCAAATTTTAGAGATAAGGAGATCAAATTTCTGGAATCTGCAGCCAATGATTTACGACAAATGCAATAAACCCAACTATGAAAAAAAAAATCTAATACAAAATCAGAGTACAAGGTAAGAAAGTATGAGTCACACAGAACAAGTCTCAATACTATATCTACTGTTGGGCCAAAAAATGGCATCATTAATAAACCTACACAAAAGGCTATCACCCTTTGAAGTTAAGAATGTGTTTTACACAAGACTATAATCTAAGTCAAAAACATAAGATTTACCAAGTGTTTTTTTTTTTTTTTTTGTCATTGATAGAGTAAAATTCCCCTATAAAATGAACAACTTGGCTTCAAGCATATTCAACTAACACAATTGACACACAGCCTAACTCCACCAGAGCATACATATGGATTCAATGCTTCATGAAAACTGCTAATAACTGAGGAAAACGCAGAGATTTACCTTGAGCACCCATTTTCTGCTTCTTGCTAGAACCAAGTGGACGACCCCGTTTCTTGGGAGCATTACTCATTCCAGAAGAAGACAATAAACCAGATGGTCGTGAAGCAGCCAAGACAGGGCCATTTGGTCCATGCTTCCTGGGTCGCCCTCGCTTCCGCTTAGCTGGCTCTCCTGTGTTCGGGTTCAGACCATTGGCTGTTTGAGCTACGGTGCTACGATCGATGGCCTCGAGAAAGCCTCCGCCAACACCATCTCCTTGATAAGAAGGCGATGGCTGAGGATGAGCAACAGATGAACTGGTTAGCATCGTCAAGAACAATGGATCATCGGTCAAGTAGGCCAAGGGCACGCCGTGCATCGCCATCGACTGCTCCAAGATCGGGTTACTCTGCAAATCGATCGAAGTGGATTCTCTAGGATTCGCAATGCTATGTTCCATGGCCTAAAAAACGCATTAACTAACAGAAAAATGAACTCTTCTGCAAGATTCACGAAATCCAAGAATTCCAATAGGAGTTATACGGAGGAAGAAGATCGACCTGAAGAGCCTCTTCTTAACGAACCAGAAATTTTAACCCTCCGAAAGGAAGCAATACGAAGAGACAGGAACTGCTCCTCCGAGCAATCAATATGTCTGCAATATTTCCAAAACCCTGGATCCCTTTTTATCCCGAAGCGAATCCGGCAAAAAACCCAAAAAAAAAAAGGGAAAAAATCCTCGTAACGAAAGATATTTCCACGAAAGTAAAAGAAAAAAATAAAAGGGGAAAGAAAAAAAAATCAAGACCAGGTAAACAAACCAATCGCCAAATCAACCTGAAAATTTCTCTTTTCCATCACAAATATTGCTAAAAAAAAAGTGATTTTAACCGATAATTTAGGGGGGAAATAAAAGAAAAAGCGATTTTAAGAGTCGGCGGTAATGTTCTACGACTCGAGCTGACAGAATCAAAATACAGAAAATTTACCATTTGATCTAAGTTTTTTTAATTCGATCATATTTATTAAAAAGGATAAAATAAATAAATAAATATATATATATATTTTATGTCCAACATTAAAAAACTCACGAAAAACAACAACAGATTTCATAATAAATACTTAATTGTTTTTAAAAAAATGTTATGTAATTAATTAAGTTAAATGAAACCAATATTTTATATTTTAATGAAATGAAAATAATTTATTGAGCAGATATAATAATTAAAAATTAATTTAATGTATTATTTTTAAATAGATTATAATATTATTATTTTTTTAAAAAAAATTAAGAAATGAATTTTTAAAGCAACTAAACTGTAATTAATTAATTTTCTGTTCTCATCCTGTTTCCAATATGCCGGCCACCTGATCTCCGCTCGCACCTCATCACCAGGCCACCTGCTTTGCTGTTACCGCTTGCCGGCCGCCGTCGTCCATCGTCATCTGCCCATAACTCATCTTCTCTTTTTCTCCCTCTCTTTCCCATCTCTTCTCCTTCTCTCCTGATCTCCTGATCTCATGATCTTCTCGCTTTTGCTTGCCGCACGTACGCCGCTGGAGCTAGCCGAGCTGGCAGGCGAAAGGCAGTGCCTATATATATCGCCGACTGGAGTGGCTCGATCGCCACCGGAAACCATGGACGAAACTACGATTCACATTCTCATTCCTACGAAAACAAGATGCTAAATAATTAATTAAGGCGAACATATATATAAACAATCAGCAGGCAGCATATATGCAGCCAACTACGTACTCCGATCCTTTTCGATCGTTTGAGGAAAACCTGTTTTTCATTTTCCTTTTCCTTGGAAAACGGGAAAGTGCAGAAAAATTGGTTGTTTAAGCCTTTTTCTGTTTTTATTTTTTTTGAAAAACAAAGACTAATTTAATTGGAAAATAAAAAACAATTTAAAATCGTTTTCCGTCTTCTAAAAATGAAAAAAGACGGAGCTCAACCAAACAGCGCCTGAGTCTTATAGTTAATTTTCAATTCGTCAAAGAATAAATTAATTAATCTTGCAGTGCAATTAATAGTGTTGCGCGAGTAAATGTAATTATGTGTTCTTAGATTAGATTGCAATTCTACTATATATATTAACACATACACATATAGATTCTGGGTACGTACAGGCTGCAACTAAAGTTGTCGGTGAGGTGCAAGCGGAAACCAGAGATGATCGATCGAGTATTAATTAGGATATGCCGCAACAGGTAAGAGAATGAGGGTTCAATTAATAATTCGATGTGTGCGTCCAGAAAACAAGACAAAAAGCCAACGAGGTTAAGACACAGCTGCTTGTGTTTAATTTTTATGATTTTAATTATCAAATTAGACACTTAAAGTAACTTTTAATCCATCATCCACTATATTTTTTCTGCGTATTTACAAAGCAAAACCAGACCCCACCGGAACCGGATCGATGGATTAATTACTTGTTGACATGATTAAACAGATTGGAATTCGATCCGTTCGGTTACAATTCTGTGAGCCAAAATCCATTGAATTCGCAATTCGAATCGTCAATCACTGTCAAAAAAAAAAATTATTGATGATTTTTTTTTTCGTTCAAAATGAATTTGATCGATAAATAATTAAATTTTTATCGGTCAAAATTAGATTCAGTCTAATATTTAACGTTTTATTGGCCAAAATTATATTTGACGGGTAATTAATTTTGATTTGGCTAAAGTTGAATTTGATTGTAATTTTAATTTTTTACGAGCTTTGGCTGATAATTATAAATTTATATAAAAAAATATTTAATATTGTATTAGATTATTTCTCTCTAAATTTTATTACTTTTTCTATTTTTCTTTTCATTTAATATATATATTTTTAATTTTTTTTCTTTCATTTAATATAACAGTACGTGTGCTCTGCTTCAAAGGTAATTGTATGTATTTTCTTTTATAATTATAGTCGATGACAAGAATATTTATAGCCAAATATATTATTTTTAAATAAATTAGCCTAGAAAGTTTACAAAATATTTTTTTAAAAGAATTTACTAATAAAATTTGATAAAATTACCATAAAAATTTTAATTGATAATTTTAATAATTAAATTAAATGCCTTGAGCTTTAATAATATTTTATAAGTTATTATAGTAAATTTTAACGAATAAACGATTAAATAAATTTACCTTAATTTTCCCTCAACCTACTTGATTTTCTGTTCACTTTGTAACCGTAAGTAATTTTCATCCTATCTTCTTCTTCTTTTGAAGAATCATTCTCTCTTCCTCGTCTCTTCGATGAGTCGTCAACCGCATTTTTTTTCCCTTTATTAGTCTTCTTCTTCCATGAAAATTAATAAAATTACTAGTATTTTTTAAAAAATATTGGCAAAAATTTTGAGTGACAAATTTATTAAATGAAATCAAATTTGGAGGCAAAATATAGCCAATAATTATATTAATTTTGATTGTTAAAAAATTAAAAATGCAATTCATATTTTGTAAAAATGTAATAAAAAATATGAGAAGATTTGATAAAATCTATCAACAAAAATAATTGGTTATTAATTATAATAAATACAATTAATATTTTATTTATAGTGGTCAATATTTATATTAATTTTATTAGTAAAAAATTTAAAAATATCATCTAAGATGATATATTTTTTGAGTAACAATTGGCAAACTCATTTATATATGAGTGTAACCTATCATTAGATAGATAATTAACTCCTATACAATTTAAAAATATTTATGTATTTCTTGTTTGAGTCATGACTATTTTGCTTATAAAAAAAGCATATCAAGTTTTGACTAACCACACACAGTTAGCAATATTTTTAATTATTATATTTAATTTTAAAAGAATATAAATTAACTAATGAAATATTTTCAACTTCATTTGATAATGCTAGTTTTAATATTACAAGTATTAAAGAATTTAAATTTATTTGTTATCTTATTATTATTAATATTTTTTTATATTCATTGTATATGTCATATTTTAAATTTATGTGTTTAAGATGGATTAAAAATTTAAAAAATCAAATTAAACCAATTAAAATTGTTATTTCTTATTTATAATCACATCCTAGTACAATGAAAAAGATGTATTAAATTTTATAAAATTAATCGAATTAAAAAATTTCCACATGATATACCAATATATTAGAATTCAATATATCAATTACTACCAAATTTATTTCAATGTAGAGTATTATTATATACATTTTTTTGCTCAAATTGTTTATAATTTTAATATACATTTATTTTCACATCGATAGAATATTAGTGCTAGGGGCATCACAAGATCAATCATATGTTTTGATGTATGGAACAAAATTTAAGTTAGGATATTTGGTGATCTAATATGGTGTGTCAAGTGTGCAAGTGTAGAGACTTGACATGTTAAATCCAAAAAGTAGAGTTTGGCAGGAAAAACTTAGAGGTCATAGGTAAAATAATAAGTCCTAGAGGCCCAGGCAAGGAAGACAAGTTTTGGAGGTTTCAGGCAAGACAAGAAATTCTAAAGGTTCCGAGAAAGGTAAGAAAGTTCTGGATGTCCCAAGCAAAGAGGATAAGTTTTAGAGGTCTCACGTAAGATAAGTCTTGTAGATCCTAGGCAAGGTAAGCTTGAGTGATATTTTATTTTAAAAGATAGTGAGAAAGTGTTAATATTTATGGGGACAAGTTAGACTTGAGCTAGCCACCACTTTGATATAAGAGTGAGGCAACTGAGTTGCTGTAGATATATACTATTTTGTGCTAACTCTGTGATGTAAAAACTCAAATTTACAAGTTGGATTAGATCAACTGAATAAGTCGAATCTGGGCACCCCTTTTAGATTTAGGCGATCGAAGGTCCAACCGACAGGATCAGTTCTAGGCGATCGGAGTCTAGGTTTAAGTCAGGTCCAGATGCATGATAATGCGGCATATTCTATATATCTCAAAAAATATGGATTGAGGATCCACAGTGGTGCACCATGTCAGCATCCGGGTGACCAGAGTAAGATGAAGACCGACAGAGTCAAACCAATATGGTGTTGCTGAAGTTTTACCGCGTCAATATCTAGGCACCCAGAAGGCATCTAGGCAACCGAAAGTGGATATCAACCGGAGGAAGCGGACTTGATTAAGGTTGAGCTAGGAGCACCTGGAAGGGCATCTGAGCGACTGGATAAGGTCAATATAAGAGAGAACCTACAACTTATAATAATCAATTCAATCAAATCATCGAAGTATGCTCAAAGTAATCATCAAGCAAGTTACTCGTCTTCTCTCCTGAGACAACCATTCGTCTTCTCTCTTGAGACAACCATCTATATTTTGGAATAATTTTTATAATTTCCTTATTCATTATTACTCTTACTATACTTCATTTTATACATACTTTGTAAGAGATTTCTCCGCCTCTAGATCTTCTGAAAAAGGAAAAAGATAGTGGACATTATATTCAATTGATCCGTATAACAAATCATAGACCATGGAGTAGGAACATAAGCAGGAAGCCGAACCAAGTTAAAAAATTATCTTTTATTTCCATTGCATAAAATCATGCTTATAGTATTTAATTTGTTACTTTATTTTGATTGTTTGTTTACTATCAGTTATATAAAATTAAGTAACAATATTCACTTCCCTCTATCGTTGCTTCAATCCTATCAATTGGTATCAAAGTAGGATGAACTAATAGTAAGTTAGGGAAGCTTAGTTTAATTCATGTCTAGGTTGGATAAAGGAGAACCTACCTGTTGGTGCAATTGGTCCAGGTCACGATTGACCAGACTCGAGTTTGACTCGAGTGGTATTTTGATGTTCGACAAAATGTATGACAATGTGATTGTTATGGCAAAGTCCAAGTCATGGGTACTTGACATGAAAAGTCCAAGCATGGGTCTTGGCAAGGGAAAATCCAAACTTAAATCTTGGCAATTGGAAAGTCCAACATGGGTTGGCATGAAAAGTCCAAGCATGGGTCTTGGCAAAGGAAAATCCAAGCTTAAATCTTGGCAATTGGAAAGTCCAACATGGGTTGACATGGAAAGTCCAAGCATGGGTCTTAGCAAGGGAAAGTCCAAGCTTAAGTCTTGGCAAATGAAAATTCCAACATGGGTTGGCAAGGGAAGTCCAAGGGTTGATATTGGCGACATAAAGTCCAAGCAGGAGTCTTGGCGGTATAAGTCCAATGGTTAGCGGCGTAAAGTCCAAGCGATAGTCTTGGCAGCGTAAGACCAATGTACTTTGGCAGTGTAAACCAGCTCAGCATGACAATAGCCGATGGAAGCACCTGAAGATTAGCGTATGGATGAATAAGTCATGGATGACTTGGAGGGATCCGATAGGCGTGAGGCTGACGGAGGTGGCTAGAAGGCTTAGGTCTAGGCTAAGGGTGATCTATCAAGTATGAGGGCATCATACTTGGGGTTAAACCTCATGGTTGAGGTTATCAGTCGACTGAGACTTTGGACCAGTCGATTGGTCAAGTGTTTTGGCACTTGACAGCCGAGTTGATTCTTGGTAGTCGACTGGGATTATGACTAGTCGACTGGGATTATGACTAGTCGACTGTCATGAGTCGACTGGGGTTCAACTGCGACAAAAGACATAGGTAGTGAACTGCCAACATTGGGCAATCGACTGATGACTTAAATAGTCGACTGCCATGGATGGTAGTCGACTGCTGGTCGAGGTTACGGGAGTAGAACGCTCGGTAGTCGACTGGTCAGTCGGCTACGACCTCGACGGTCGACTGATGGGTAATGATAGTCGACTGTCAATGTATCCGTTGGAACTTATCCAACGTGGATCGAGTCGTTGTCTCACAACGGCTACAAGAGCAGTTGACTGATGGTCGCGATCAGTTGATTGCTAGGCGGAATCTAGCCCGAATGCAGGTTATAAAAGTAGCTCGTGGAGGAGGATTTGACAAGAATTTTCTTAGGTGATTTAAAGGGAAATAGTTGGTGTTTTTTAGTCCTTCAAGGCTAATCCAAGACAATCAACAAGCAAGTTTCCAAAAGATTTTTTGTAAAGTGTTATTTATATTCTTTTGTATATTTTAGTTGTATTTGCTTGTTTATTTCTTGTATTGCTTTTGTAATCGTTGTAAGAGGTTTCTCCACCTCCGACTTGTCGAGAAGGAGTGTTTGTGATTAATAGTGATATTTGCATCGCTAGAGATCATTCAAGCTCAATCCGTGGAGTAAGAACCCTAAGGTTCTGAACCACATTATATCTTGGTGTATTTGTGCTTGTGTATTTGTATTGTATTTTTTATTTCCACTGCGTACTAATATAATTGTAGCAAACACGCGATCGATTTCCATCTACGCAACGTACGTGCTATTCACCCCCCTTCTAGCGATGTCCAATTCCCAACAAGTGGTATCAGAGCGAGATTGCTCTTCAAAGTTTGACAACCAAGGGAGCATCGATAGAGGAGGAATATAGAGTTTGAAGAAAAATTGGGATGGGACATCAACACCCCAATCCCAGATGTGCTCTATGGACGAGAAGACTTCAATCAATGGAAGACAAAAATTGAAGACTTCATGATGATGAGGGACTTTGAAGAATGAGTCATATTGATGTAAGGGTTCAATTATCCAAGAGGGTCAAAGGGAGGATTCCTCAAAATGAAGAAGTGGACCGAGGAACAAATCCAATAATTCAAGAAAAATAAGAAGGTAATTAAATTCTTAGTTGATTTAATTCCTAATGACATGTTGTGTAGTTTAAGTGATTACATGGATGCCAAGGAGCTATGGAGCCAAGTGGTAAGATTGTAAAATATCGGAGAAAAAAAAAATAAAAATATTCCTCAGTAATTGATAAAATATCTTGTGAATTTTTCAGAAATTTTTAGAAATTTTTCTGGATTTAAACGGAGGTCTTATGGATATTTTATGGGGATAAAGCGGATAGGCTTTTGTAAAGCCTGTTTAGATGATCGGCTAAGAATTAATAGGTTTAATTAAAAACCTTTATAAACCTTCCGTTTTCCCTGATTTCTCGATTAAGCCGTTCCCTCCCCCTTCCGCGATTCCCCTTCTCTCCCGACTTCTTCGCTTGCGACTGGCGACGTGAGGAGGCTTCGTCAATCTCCAGCCAGTGTCAGCCTCTCTCGAAGAGATCTCAAGACCGAGAAGGAGAATCAGCCGTCTCCTCGCCGCCGCTCGCTGCGCAAGCCACGCGAGCGATTCCATCGATCTCTCCCATCCCAACCCGTCGGCCTCCTTGCGCAAGCAGCTCGATGACCTCGCCGTCCACAGCCGCGATGTCCTCTCCCGATCGCAGATCGCCGTTGGAGTTTAGCGTCGGCGTCTTCTCTTCGCTCGTCATCGCCTCTGATCAGTCATTGTCGGCCGGCCTCCAACCGACGCAAGCCTCAAGCCAGCCGCGAGCTCCTTTTCGATCGCCGGCGCCCCAAGTCGCTGCTGCCGCAGCGAGTCCAGTTTTGGTGAGGGAGTCGTTGATTTCCTCTGTTTTTCTCCCGAGCGAGCAGATCAGCCGCGTGCCACCATCTCCTTGCCGTGCCCTTGTTCGATCTGTCGATCCAGACGGCAGCAAACTCCGACAGCCTTCCCTCCCTCACTGGTCGCCATGGTCGCCACTGTATGCCTCTGTCGATAGTTGATCTCGTCGATCTCCACCGCAATAAGCTTCGGGGCAGTCCGCGAGGGTTCGAGATAAGATCCACAAATCAACCCCATTTGATGTCGGGTAATTCCGTTCATCCTTTTGTTGCTATAAATTGAGACTGCATTGATCAGTGGATCAATTGGAAATATAGATCTGATATAACTTTGAACAAGGGAGGAAAGGGGGGGGATTGCCGAGAGATTTCTAAGGCAGGTAAGTTGTATTTACAGCTGTGATGTTTTCTTTGTTCTGTTCTTGAATTATGGATGCAAGGAGTAGTTTTCATGAAGGTTTGTAATGGGTTCTAGGCGATGTTAGCAAGGTTTGTTTCCTGCTCCTTCGATGGCAGGATGTGAAGTGTTCAGATTGAAGGGACTGCGATGGGTAAGTTCAGATCAAATCTTATCTTTTATAGTGGATAACTAGATCAATCTAGTTGATTGGGATACGAAGTCATGTAGCATTCGATTCGATCACTTGTTGTAAAATAGAACTTAATATTTGTTCATGTTGTCTTGCAGGACTTTGATTAGTGACAGATGCTTGTACGCTTGGGTAGCGAGCGGAGCTATTTAACAGGTGGGTAATTTTCTACCTGGTCCGGGTAGATGTATTGCATTCCGATTTAGTCATTGATATGAGCATGTTAGGTGTTCATATTACCTTGACCCTGCTCTCTTTATCGTATGCTTCAACTTCTCGTTGGATATATTTATGTTCAATTGTTGATATCACATATACCCTATCATGATTTAGGAGTTATAGATGTGATGTAAATTGACCTAGATGTTAGTAGGGTGTAAATGTTAGTACGGGGGATGACCCAATTTATAAATTGGAAAAATGTCATCTATGGGTAAGTAATGCCCTAAATGTAGGATTTATTTCCAATACCCGTATATTGCATACTGTTACCAACCATGAGTGGTGTAATGGTTAAGTGAAGGATAATTAGTGTGTCGCTGCGGACCGGTGGTCCCAACTTGGTATGATTAGTCGAATACGACTCTCTATTGGATAGAGAGTACGTCGATCAGTTGAGTACGACTCTCTATTGGAGAGAGAGTCAGGATCAGTCGAGTACGACTCTCTACAGGATAGAGAGTCCGTCGATCTGTTGTGTACGACTCTCTACAGGATAGAAAGTGTATTGATTAGATGGGTACGACTCTTTCTTTGACAGAGTCCGTGGTAGATGGGTCAGACGTGTGACAAAGATACACATGTCATTTGCATGCATTCTGACGACATAGTCTCCCTTGGGGGATTGAGAGAGTCGTCAGTCATCTTGCCTCCCAGAGCACTCCCCGAGGAGTAACTGGTGTGAGGGTAGAGCATCTGTTGTGCCGCACTCTACCACTATAGACGGTGGTAGTTAGAGTTGCGTGCAGTTGTCCTGGGTGCGTGGTACTCGACCACTCATTGGTAGTGTTAGTCGGAGTGGCCAGCAGCAGGGACCCCCGTTGTGTAGCGAGCTCTTTACGCTCATATGCTACTTGATCATACTACCCAACTCGGTCACTCGAGAGTGGTGGCGGCTGGAGTCGGGATAGTTGTCATGTCGTGCCACCTAGGCCACACTGGGGTCGTGGTAGCGAGTAGGGGTGAGCAGGCATGACCATGCATGTTGCATTGCCGTATCTGATGACGCTTTGCATATTACCATATATATATATATATATATATATAGATGGTTGAGATTAATATATATGGATACAATCTATATATATATGATTATTGTGATGTTGCATTTGTTTGTATTATGCTTGCTGCATTTGGGTGGACATCATATTCATGCATGTCTCTTGCATTTGTTATACGATTGTGTCGGATGTTGATATGGGTTGGACAGACCATTAGATACCTTGACCTGTAGCTAGAGTATATTGTGAGTTGATCTACTCTACCTATTATATATATATATGTTTGATATATGTTCAGGTTGGATCAGAGTAGCGTGGTAGACTTCAGGTATGTCTGCATTTATATGTTGTTTATTTGGTTAGACGGTATATGCTTGTATTTATATACTATGTTGATATACTGTTGTACCTTTAGATTATGTTGTTGAAATACATGTGATATTACATATATACATGTTTTCTATTACCTGCTGAGTTTTACTCATCACCCCCGCGGACCCTGGGTTTTCTGTCGCCCAGGTAATAGGTAGAAGACTTCGTGATGGCATTGGAGCACCGCCGGCTGACATCGTCTCATCTCACCTCCGTGGCTCCCGTTTCTGTTTTGGATTTTCCGTATGTCTCGTTTTGCATTCAGAGTTTTTGTGATGTTATGTATCATGTGATGTACGCACATGTTGGTGCGAGTTTTGTCGAGGTTTTCTTTATGTTATGGTGTTAGTCATACCGGTATGCATGTGTGGGATTGTATTGTTGTTGTATCGTTTCCGCTGTGTATTTGTTGTAGTAGTTTGATATGTTGTGGTTTGGTTATATTGTTATATATATTGTTGTTATTGTGGGCCTACGAGCCTTGTATTAACCCGAAATGTTGCCACGTACAGGGGAGGTGCCGTCCGTTTGATTTTCGGCTCGGTATGCTCTTGGGGCGTGACAACTTTAGTGGTATCAGAGCCTAAGGTTCTGCGATACCATATAATGTTATTTTTGTGTCTAGTCTTGGATTCTCGGGAGTCGATTTATTCGGTTTTGGTTTTCTGAGATGAGATGGACAGCGGCCTGAGCTCCAAGCAGCACGAGATAAGAATTCCTGAAAAACTTATGGTTTAGTAAATATTTATCTAAACTTGATCAGTAGGTGTATACAATAGAGTTATGACACCTGTGCAGACTTGTAGTAGGGGTCGTCCATCGAGGCGACCAACCGGAGTGACCTTTAGGGTTTATACTCCCGGTTATGTTGGTTATGCATTTATATGCTTATACCAGGGAATAACCTGTGGTGTGTTGGTTATTATTCGTAACCGTGGTATGAGTTGACCACGGGAATGACCTGTTGAGTCTGTGAGTCTTGAACCTATATTGAGAAGGTAATTTACCTTTGAGAGCCGACTGATACCGAGTCGGAAAAACATGGGTCAAGTCGTCATATTTCTGGTTGAAATCAGAGATTTCAGCCTTAGAGATTTTCACTAACGGTGCTAGGCAGATCATTACTTGTGGGTAATGAACAGACTTGTAGACTATTGTGATGCAGATAGCGGAAGGCTAGGGTACGATGTTTCATGGGGATTTTATCCCTGAGTTATTCGTACTGAGTTGTATAACTTTGAGAGTACTTTTGAGTACTTAACTCATGTTATACCGAGAAAGAAGAGTTATTTGCATACCATTATCGGGGTCAAGCCGGTATTTGGTGGTAAATGCAGAAAATAATCTTCGATAAATAATATATCACTTGATCATGGTTTAGTGATGTTGAAAGGGAATATTTCCCCATGTCACTTTTAGTGACACATTGTAAGGAATTCTTGAGCTTCCAGAAAGGGCGATCGGTTAGTAATAGTGTACTGTGCAGGGTCATGAGACTTGCAGAGGTTACGACCACCTAATAGCTCAAGAAGATGAATGGATATTTTAAGCCACCTACGATTGTTGGCTTACTGTTGGATTAAGATGACGGGATCTTCCACCAGATCTTGCCGGAAGACGTTGGATTGAGACAGGAGTTTAGAAATGACTCCGTACAAGGGTTTAAGAGTTGGAGACCAATAAGCAAATATTGCAGGTCAACTTATTAGAGTCAGAAGTCTCCGACTATTGGATAAAAGGAGCAATATCAGGGTCACAGGCCTTGAGCTACTTTTCGATTATAGAAGACCAATCGCAGATCATCAGAAGGTTCTTGTGGATATCATCAAAAATCAGAACAAAGACTCCGAAGGGATTGTGTGCGTGCAG
Source organism: Wurfbainia villosa (assembly GCA_025175895.1). Lineage (NCBI taxonomy): Eukaryota > Viridiplantae > Streptophyta > Magnoliopsida > Zingiberales > Zingiberaceae > Wurfbainia > Wurfbainia villosa. The sequence continues at coordinate 15,850,284 of CM046004.1, read as the reverse complement.
TGCAGATCACGAAGACACGTGAAGCCAGATTATCTGTTGGAGTAGTTCAGCTGTTGCTATTGTTGAGCAACCAGTACAGTAGAGGAGGTGTACCTTGAAGATTCAGTTAAAGACTATCGAGGGTATTCCGAGAGGATGATGCACCGTCTCGACAGTGGAGATCAGCACTGAAGATTGAGTTATCTCAACAGCAGTAACCTACTACCTCAGGCGTGGTTGGAGTTCCTTGATACTCCCCTTCAGCAGAGATCAGCACAGAAGCAGCATCAGCAGAAGACATTGTAGAAGACTCAACAGACAACAACAAACAGTTACCCCCAGATATGATTTGCTTTGTACAGAGGATAGAGTATACGACGATAGTCGTATCTATTCGGTAATCTTCAGTTGCATCCCGTAGAATTAAGTGATGTGATCAGATGATCTAGCAAGATCATCGGATCACTCATCGCAGAAATGTGATCGCTTTGTCGTGAACTGTTGGATCTGGTCTTGTTCTCTTCGGAGAAAGGCGGAGACCTACGGGGAACCTTTGGATCGGATCGACAGATAATTGATCGTGCAGGGTATTACTTTAGTTTACCCTTTGGGTTAATATGTTGAGAAATACTTGTGATTTACAGGTATCTTTGTCTAGAACATACCTAGTGTGGATTAGAAGGATTCCTATACATTGACTGGTGGGTCGGTGGTATCTCTACCGTCAGGTGAAATGTGGATCAATAATTAAGAATTCAAGGGATGCCCTTAGACTTGGATAGACATACCTTTACGGTAGACATATCCATACGAATGGTTAAATTATTGGAAGTATGACATGATTATGTCTCCCAGATGTGTGTATAATCCGAGAGCATTCGGATGTAATTTCAGATAAACCCCTAGGCTTGCCGCTACATAGGCAAGTGGAGTAGGCGATCGAAATGATTGCGAAAATGGTTCTGATATCGAAGATCCCATGTCGGGTGATAATTTGACTGATATAGTGTTACTAAACACTATGGGAATTGGGAGAATGTAAGTTGCGATTATAGGAGATGTTGGAAGGGATATTTATCTATCCCAGTATTCCTCTTTGAGAAGATCCGGAACTCTTTGGTAAAAAAGAGATGAACTTTTGAGATTAGACATCGATTATCGATGGTGGAATGCGATAATTGCTGAAGGTAAATATCCTACGTTGAGGATAAATGATCTGTTTAGATCAGCTAAAGACACCTATGTATACTCTAGGGTTGGTTTGCGACTGGAGAGTTGATATGATAGTGACATAGTGTCATATAAGTATCATTGTCGTTGTGATGATTGATATATCATCAGCCTAGAGAAAAGGGGATGCGGGTGTGTGGAGACGACAATTTCATACTTGGTATGAATTGTATGAATTTTGATTAAGTTGCTAGACTAATTAACGATTTAGTCGTCATTGGATTTGAGGATCGTGTATTCTTAACACGATTGGATCCTTTTGTAGTTGTTGGAGTTGCGTAACTTGGCCACGGTTGATTGTGGTAGTTGGAGTTGCGCACTCGACCACCGTAGATGGTGGTTTTCCTTGTATGTTTTGGTTAATTCCGTAGATGTGGATAGAATGCTTGACATCACTATACCATGGGCTTGTTTGACAAAGGTGGTGATGGAAATCATTTAGTTGAAAGCTGGTGAAACCAGTTACAGGACCTAGATGACGGTTAACTTTTACGCAAGTATTAGTTAATCCTTCCGGAGTGGATAAAAAGGAGGTTGTACGCGGATGCATCGCTTCAGGGATCGGAGCGATTCCGATGCAGTTGAATGAGGCGTACCTTATGCTTAAGACATTTAAGAAACTACGAGATAGGCTGTTATATACATGACGTGCCTTTAGTTATTATTATTTGGATTTGTAGATGTATGGAGCAGAAGTGCTCATTGAATTTAACTGGCTACTCGGTAGCTACTATGGAGTTGCTGGAGCGCGAACAGTTGCAACAATTGCAACAAGGGAGATTGATTGCTATAGTCTTCCATGCACTTACAGTGTGTGTGGAGTGTATCTTGGAAGGTTGATGGACTTCTCTTTTGAGAAGATAATTCTCCTTCTCTGATAAGGATAGTGTGTTCCGGACACGCAACCAATCATGGAAGAGTCGTTACAGATAGCATATCATTCGAGATGGGCTATGTACCTTGGTGGTACTTGGAGGTACTGAGAGTTGAAACGTGTATACTGGTGAAATGGTATAAAGAGAGTTATAGCAGATTTTGCTGCTCGATGTTTAGTATGCCAGTAGGTGAAGGCTGAACATCAGAAACTTGCTAGATTGCTCTAGAAAATTCCGATTCCGGAATGGAAGTGGGAGCATATCATGATTGATTGTGTTACGGGATTGCCTAGAACCCATAAAAGACATGATGCGATTTGGGTGATCGTGGATCGACTAACCAAATCAGCTCACCTTCCTATTCGTGGGTCGTACTCATTGGATCATCCGACAGAGTTGTATTGTCGAAAGATTATCGGATTACGTGGGGTACTTTTAAGTACCATATCGGATAGAGATTCGCGATTTACCTCACGATTTTGGTAGAGTCTGCACCAGACTATGGGCATAGAGCTTCGGCTTAGTGCAATGTTTCATCCGCAGACCGATGAACAGTTTGAGTGTATCATTCAGACATTGGAGGATCTATTGAGATCCTGTGTCATGGATTTCGGAGGAGCTGGAAGATACTATCCGAGCTCGATATCCTCATTTGTTCACTTGAGGCATGAAGTAATTCAAGAAATCTTTTGAGTTGGTTCTTATATTTAAGTACGAAATTTGGGGACCAAATTTTTTTATAAGTGGGGGAGAATGTAAAATACCGGAGAAAAAAATATAAAAATATTCCTCGGTAATTGATAAAATATCTTGTGAATTTTTCAAAAATTTTTAGAAATTTTTCTGGATTTAAACGGAGGTCTTATGGATATTTTATGGGGATAAAGCGGATAGGCTTTTGTAAAGCCTGTTTAGATGATCGGCTAAGAATTAATAGGTTTAATTAAAAACCTTTATAAACCTTCTGTTTTCCCTGATTTCCCGATTAAGCCGTTCCCTCTCCCTTCCGCGATTCCCCTTCTCTCCCGACTTCTTCGCTTGCGACCGGCGGCGTGAGGAGGCTTCGTCAATCTCCAGCCAGTGTCAGCCTCTCTCGAAGAGATCTCGAGACCGAGAAGGAGAATCAGCCGTCTCCTCGCCGCCGCTCGCTGCGCAAGCCATGCGAGCGATTCCATCGATCTCTCCCATCCCAACCCGTCGGCCTCCTTGCGCAAGTAGCTCGATGACCTCGCCGTCCACAGCCGCGATGTCCTCTCCCGATCGCAGATCGCCGTTGGAGTTTAGCGTCGGCGTCTTCTCTTCGCCACATCGCCGCCGATGATCTCATTGTACGGCCTCCAACCGACGCAAGCCTCAAGCCAGCCGCGAGCTCCTTTTCGATCGCCGCGCTGTCTTCTGCCGCGGCGAGTCCGATTTAGGGAGTCGTTGATTTCCTCTGTTTTTCTCCCGAGCGAGCAGATCAGCCGCGTGCCACCATCTCCTTGCCGTGCCCTTGTTCGATCTGTTGATCCGCATCGCAAAGAACTCCGATACCTTCCCTCCTCACCGGGTCGCCATCGGTCGCCATCGATAGTTGATCTCGCCGATCTCCACCGCAATAAGCTTCGGCACCGCGAGGGTTCGAGATAAGATCCACAAATCAACCCCATTTGATGCCTGCAATTCCGTTCATCCTTTTGTTGCTATAAATTGAGACTGCATTGATCAGTGGATCAATTGGAAATATAGATCTGATATAACTTTGAACAAGGGAGGAAAGGGGGGGGGGACTGCCGAGAGATTTCTAAAGCAGGTAAGTTGTATTTACAGCTGTGATGTTTTCTTTGTTCTGTTCTTGAATTATGGATGCAAGGAGTAGTTTTCATGAAGGTTTGTAATGGGTTCTAGGCGATGTTAGCAAGGTTTGTTTCCTGCTCCTTCGATGGCAGGATGTGAAGTGTTCAGATTGAAGGGACTGCGATGGGTAAGTTCAGATCAAATCTTATCTTTTATAGTGGATAACTAGATCAATCTAGTTGATCGTGATACGAAGTCATGTAGCATTCGATTCGATCACTTGTTGTAAAATAGAACTTAATATTTGTTCATGTTGTCTTGCAGGACTTTGATTAGTGACAGATGCTTGTACGCTTGGGTAGCGAGCGGAGCTATTTAACAGGTGGGTAATTTCCTACCTGGTCCGGGTAGATGTATTGCATTCCGATTTAGTCATTGATATGAGCATGTTAGGTGTTCATATTACCTTGACCCTGCTCTCTTTATCGTATGCTTGAACTTCTCGTTGAATATATTTATGTTCAATTGTTGATATCACATATACCCTATCATGATTTAGGAGTTATAGATGTGATGTAAATTGACCTAGATGTTAGTAGGGTGTAAATGTTAGTATGGGGGATGACCCAATTTATAAATTGGAAAAATGTCATCTATGGGTAAGTAATGCCCTAAATCTAGGATTTATTTCCAATACCCGTATATTGCATACTGTTACCAACCATGAGTGGTGTAATGGTTAAGTGAAGGGTAATTAGTGTGTCGCTGCAGACTGGTGGTCCCAGCTTGGTATGATTAGTCGAGTATGACTCTCTATTGGATAGAGAGTACGTCAATCAGTTGAGTACGACTCTATCGAGAGAGAGTCGATCCGAAAGTACGACTTCACAGTGATGAGAGTCCGTCGATCTGTTGTGTACGACTCTCTACAGGATAGAAAGTGTATTGATTAGATGGGTACGACTCTTTGCTGAACAGAGAGTCTGTGGTAGATGGTTGTACGTGTGACAGCATACACATGTCATTTGCATGCATTCTGACGACATAGTCTCCCTTGGGGGATTGAGAGAGTCGTCAGTCATCTTGCCTCCTAGAGCACTCCCCGAGGAGTAACTGGTGTGAGGGTAGAGCATCTGTTGTGCCGCACTCTACCACTATAGACGGTGGTAGTTAGAGTTGCGTGCAGTTGTCCTGGTGCATGGTACTCGACCACTCATTGGTAGTGTTAGTCGGAGTGGCCAGCAGCAGGGACCCCTATTTTGTAGCGAGCTCTTTACGCTCATATGCTACTTGATCATACTACCCAACTCGGTCACTCGAGAGTGGTGGCGGCTGGAGTCGGGATAGTTGTCATGTCGTGCCACCTAGGCCACACTGGGGTCGTGGTAGCGAGTAGGGGTGAGCAGGCATGACCATGCATGTTGCGTGATCGTATATATATATATATATATATATATATATATATATATATATATATATATATATATGGTTGAGATTAATATATATATGGATACAGTCTATATATATATGATTATTGTGATGTTGCATTTGATTGTACTATGCTTCTTTGATTCGGTGGACATCATATTCATGCATGTCTCTTGCATTTGTTATACGATTGTGTCGGATGTTGGTATGAGTTGGACAGACCATTAGATACCTTGACCTGTAGCTAGAGTATATTGTGAGTTGATCTACTCTACCTATTATATATATATATATGTTTGATATATGTTCAGGTTGGATCAGAGTAGCGTGGTAGACTTCAGGTATGTCTGCATTTATATGTTGTTTATTTGGTTAGATGGTATACGCTTGTATTTATATACTATGTTGATATACTGTTGTACCTTTAGATTATGTTGTTGAAATACATGTGATATTACATATATACATATTTTCTATTACCTGCTGAGTTTTACTCACCACCCCCGTGGACCCTGGGTTTTCTGTCGCCCAGGTAACAGGTAGAAGACTTCGTGATGACATTGGAGCACCGCCGGCTGACATCGTCTCATCTCACCTCCGTGGCTCTCATTTCTGTTTTGGATTTTCCGTATGTCTCGTTTTGCATTCGGAGTTTTCGTGATGTTATGTATCATGTGATGTACGCACATGTTGTTGCAGGTTTTGTCGAGGTTTTCTTTATGTTATGGTATATCGGTATGCATGTGTGGGATTGTATTGTTGTTGTATCGTTTCCACTGTGTATTTGTTGTAGTAGTTTGATATGTTGTGGTTTGGTTATATTGTTATATATATTGTTGTTATTGTGGGCCTACGGGCCTTGTATTAACCCGAAATATTGTCACGTACAGGGGAGGTGCCGTCCGTTTGATTTTCGGCTCGGTATGCTCTTGGGGCGTGACAAAGATTCCATGAGAACCCGCAACCAATCCAAGAAGAAGAGGAATGCTCATCGGCTCAATCGGAGGAGGCCGAATAAACAAGCTCATCCTCACAAGAAAGTGAGGAGTCGGAAGTTGAGAAGGAGTTAACTTCTGGATCGGTGGAAGAGGAAGAAATAGAGGAAGCCTCCACCTCCAGGATTGAGGGAGAGGAGATTAGATTACCGGAGCAAAGGCAAGAGCAAGAGGAAGCTTCTACCTCTGAGAGCCAAGGACAAGATCAAAATTCTCCTATCGACCTAGGTAACTCAAGCAATTCAATTAAAAATAAAGATCATATAATTTGTTTTGAGTGTAGGAAAGTCGGACACTACAAGAGCAAGTGTCCGAAGAATGTCAAGAAGGCTCAATCGATACCAAATGTCAAGGATGTCGGTGCCTCAATTAAGAAGAGCAACAAGCACGTGGGTGTGCTTCAAGTGCCAACAACTGGAGCATTATAGGAGTCAATGCCCTAAGGGGAGAAAGAAGGGCCAAGAAGGAGTATCACATGTAGGGAGAGCTAAGGCAAACCCTAAGGTAACCTTTAATTATGTTCCTTCCTTAATTAATAGGCAAAAACATGCTAAGAATTTTATTACTATTGCTCATGAACAAAAACATGCTAGAAATAGATTTTATTGTCTAGGTGCAAATCATGTAATTTTAGAACCAAGGAGAAATTTGGGACTAATGTCCCTAAAACAATCCTACCTAAGGTAAGTATTAAAAAAATAAAAGACCATCTATGCTTTAATTAAAAGAAATCTAGACATATGCCTAGGAAGAGCAAAAATGATCAAAGAAATAATAGACCCACTAAAATAGAAAAATTTGAGTTAGAGAATCAAGTTTTGAGCTCAAAACTTGAGAAAATGAAGAAGACCCTTGAAAAGATGCAAAATCAAATTAAAGGGTCAAATTGTCAAAATCTAGGGTCTAGGAGAGCCAAGGTTACTGGGAGGTCATCCCTAAGGTTAACCAAGGCAAGTGCCTAGTGGCCAAGGTTTCCATGAAATCTAGGGAGGTCACTAAGAAGGTTACAAGGGAAGTCACTCTTAGAGTTAACCTAGGCAAGACTCAAATGACCAAAGCTACCAAGTCTAGAAGGGTCATTAGGAGGGTATCTAGGGAAGTTATCCCTAAAGAATACTAATAAACCTAAGGAGCTCAAATATGTATTGTGTTCCTAGGAGCGTAATCGATTCATGCTAAATGGGTTAGGTTGTGCTAACTTTAAATGGATGGGTAGTTAACCTAATCATGGTAAAGATGACACTTTAGGTCATTTTCAAGATTATGGGTACCTTGGAAATAAGTTTGATTTTATATCCTAAAGGATTTTAGGATGTGCCAATATCATTTAAGAAGTTTGAAAAACTAATCAAATTGGCACAAATTAGAGTAATGGTGTGTCATTTTTAGATTTTTGGCACACTTGAGGGATAAGTGAATATATGGCAAAATGAACTTAATAATAACAAATCACTACAACAAATATGACTTTCCGCAGTACGTTATCAACAGCGCACAATTGTAGCACGCTGTTAATAATAGTTTTTACGGCGCGCCCAATTTTGTACGCTGCAAATAATATTATATTTTTGCAAACAACAGCATGCAAAAATAATACGCTGTCAATACTCATTTTAACAGTGTACAATGCATGCTGTTAATATTAAATAATAACAGCGTATATTTTGTACGTTGTTAAAAATTTTATTATAAAAAATAAAATTTTTCACAGCACGCCAATCATGTGTGCTGCAGATAATATTAACATCGTGCATTTTGCACGTTGTTAAAAGTCTCCGTATAAAAAATTATTTTTTTTGTAGCGCACCAATCAAGTGCGCTGCGGATATTACAATGTTTGTTAATATGAAATAGTAACGGCGTACAATTTGTACGCCGTTAAAAGTATCATTATAGAAAATTAAATTTTTTACGTGCCAATCAAGCGTGCTACGGATAATACTAAATTTGTTAATATGAAATAATAATAGCGTACAATTTCTGGACCACCCGATTTCGGCCGCGATCTTTGGTAATTTCTGGACGTTTAGTGCCGGATTATGGGCACTAACTGGCCGGGAAACTCGCCCCGTCGAACCGCCGATGAGTTGCACGTCAACCGCGCCTGTTCCGACGATCGACGGTGACCGAACGATGCAGCGGCGATGCCGACAATATGCATGGGTCGACGTGGAGCGTACATACACACAGAAATTGATCGCGTATAATTACTTAATTAATATATATATTTATATACAATGTCGACGGTGTTTATAATGGGTTTAATAAACTTAAAATATATATTTTTTTCCCCAAATCCCTATTCTTTTTCCGCCGCGCTTCTTCTCGCTCCCGACCGATCCGTATTCTCATCCCGTCGCTTCTTCTCGTGCCCGACGAAAATCATCGCCTTCCCTCTCCAAGCGTCGCCATCGCTTCTCGTCGGTGAGTTCACCTCCCCTCTCCCAAGCGCCGCCGAACTCTGCCGTAAAAACTTCTCCACGCTCAGCCTGTCGTGGGGATCAGGCGAGGGAGATGGAGAAGGCGAGAATGGAGATGGATACGAAGCGCACCGAACTCATCCTCGACTCACAACGGCGGATTTTGGATGCCTTCCTGAAGGTCTTCTCTGCAAAGAAAGCAAGCTAAGATCTTTCCCCTTCTTGCTTTCTGACTCCTCGATTAGATTCCTCGACGTAGAAGTCTTCCAAATCGCTAGTTCGTTGTAGAATCCAACAATATCTGAATTTTCTGCCTTCATTCTCCGATCTTGTCCAGTTTCTTTCAAGCTAAATTAGGTGTTTGTTTTTAGACACAGGTAGAAAAAGTTGCTTCTTTTTTGGTTTAGAAATTATTTCTGTTCTTAAGGTCGCTTTGTTTCTGTCCCATTTTTTTGATTCCTCTACTTACCTTCACTTATTAGTGCTGCTAGTCTCCTGTGCTTTTTTTTTAGCAGCTCTTGAGAATTCTGTTTTAAACTGAGTTTTTTTTTTTTTTGATTTGGTCGATGAAGATTATTTTGGATGCACAGAAAAGGATTGTTTTTTTATTTCGATAGTGAGCAATTTGCATGACTTCTCTTGCGTGTCAGAGAACTTGTTCTTGTTCTTGTTCTTTCATCCAACACTTCACTCTTTGAAATTATTTCTTAGTGACGTATGCCAAAAATGCCACAAGGAATGTGAGCTTCTTCACTTTATTTTTCTTTAAGATTCAAGGCCTTTGGTTTATATGAATGAAATAGTGTGCTTACGATTTTGAAATGGCGATATAGATTATGGATTAGCGAATACACATTGGATGTTTGTTTCTTAAGCTGCTTCACTTTAAGTTTCTTTAAATTTCATGTCGTTTTGGTTTATGGGAATGGGATACTGTAAGATGCTGAAGCGAATTCATAGATTATGTTTGTTTCGCATAAACTTCTTCACTCCGATCAGGTAACTTATTATATTATATCATCCTTATTGTGGACTTCTGAAATTGTTCTTCTACATGGTTGAATGGTAAAACTTCGCATTCTTATGTGTCTAGTAAATTCTGGGAAACATTATTTTCTGATCAAGCTTTGAGCTCTACACATGCATGCTTTGTTACCATTCTTATATAGTTCCATAATTGGTAGGAACTTAGGAGAAATCAAGATTGAAGTGCATTATGATAGTTGGCCACTTGAAATAATTATAATGCCTTTGCGTTGGTTACTCTTTACTAACGAATTTAGTTGGCAATTCTCTGAAACTTTTGTTCCTCCATGAAGATAAATCTGATTGGCAACTCAGGTAACCATATTGATATGAGGAATATTGTGGTTTCTTTTACATGATAGAATCTCTCTCTTATTACTAATAACCTATTTTGTTATAAAAATATACTTGGGAACATTAATAATTTTTTATTGTTATACAGGAAAAATTGAAGAGCGTGAAGTGTGGAGATGTCAGTGTTAATACTAAATGTAAGCTGCTTCATTGGTCTGGTGCTGGAGTTGTTGCAGAAGGTCGAATTGCATCCATAGATTCAAAAGCAAAAGTGCATCACGTTCCTCTTGGTGGATCTTGTTGGAAAGTTTGGATTGATAGAGTTTTGCTGGAGAAGGTGGATCTAATTCGACCCAATGATGAAATGTATTTTCTTGAGGATGCAATAGGAAGCACAGTCGCTTGGTTCTCCAAGTGTATAGTTTTGTGTGACTGATATAAATTTTGTGTTACTGGTTGAATTGTTTACGTGACTAAGTGAATAATTATTTTGTAGGAAAGAAATCATATAAGTGAATTTATGTTATTGGTTTGAATTATTTTCTATGACTAAGTGAATAATTAGTACACTAGCTATTTAAGTATGGTGGGGAAGATTATTTATGGTATTATAATTGTTTTAGTTTTGATTTTATAATCGTGTGTATGTGATGTTAAAAATGGGTATAGTATTTGTATGTAATATTATAATTGTGTGGAATTTGTGGATTGGATTATAATTATTTGAGTTTTGATATTACAATATTGTGAATGCACTTAACTGCAACTCGCTTTTGCACGCTGTGAATGCACTTAACCGTAGCACACGATTGCGCGCTGCAAATGCACTTAACCGCAACGTACGATTGCGCACTGCGAATGCACTTAACCGGAACGTGCAATTGTGCATTGCGAATGCACTTAACCATAACACGTGATTGTGCGCTGCGAATGCACTTGATCACAGCGTGTGATTGCGCACTGCGAATGCACTTGATCACAGCGTATGATTGCGCGCTGCGAATGCACTTGATTGCAGTGTGCGATTGTGCGCTGTGAATGCACTTAACCGCAGCGTGCGATCGCGCGCTGCGAATGCCTTATGACTTTCAATAGCTTAGTGTTGTGTAGCATGCGATGCGCGCTGCGGATAACGTATTTGCGCGCTGCGAAAAGTCAAATTTATTGTAGTGAATGACAATCAATATTAAAATTTATATATTATTATACCTATACCTTTTATTTGTCATATGTCATTTCATGACATTATATTTATTTTTATCATATAATATGTCATGATCATGTTTAGTTTAAGTTTTTATGTCATGAGTGCTTAGGTTTATTTTTATGTCATGACATCATGATTTTGACACATGCTTATTTATGCTATCATTATATGTCATAATCATCATTAATGCATTTAAGGTAATTAAAATTGATTTAAGGACTATGGTATGACTTGAAGTCTCATGTATAAGGAAATCAAGTAGTGTGGTCTTAGAAAAATGCATGAGACCTTAGATTAGGATGAACAAAACTCACATCTCACATCAAATTGATATGTGTGTGTTTTCATACACCCTAGATTTATGTGAGATACTAGAAAATGAGTTAAGTTCAAGGTGCATAGTTTTTGCATCTAGATGAACTCAAACTCATCTTATATCATGGGTGGATCATGGGGAAAGCTAATATGCAAGTCATGTGCATTGAGCCCATTGATCATGATCCAATATAGGTTTTTAAAAATATTTTAAAATCATTTTAGAAAATCTTGGTGAAGTCTATCTTTTGATAGCAATTACCATTGATGAAGTTGATACAAAGTAGGGTCAAAATATTAAACTTTTCAATGGTTTTGAACTTTGTGTCAATCTCAATATTTTATGAGTATTTTATTTTTTAAATATTTTTCACCCATAATGTTTGACATAAGTATTATACATATGAATTTTCGTGATTTTTCATATTATGTATAATTACTTATAAATTTTTGAAATTCGATTTCTGAATTCTGATTTCTGCATTTGCAGAAATGAGTCGACTGCCGCTTATGGCAGTCAACTAACGTCAAGGGTAGTTGACTGTTGGCTGACAGAGTCGATTGTCAACGCTGATTTCGAGTAAACAAGGATGTTTAGCTCATGCTTCAATTATGTTAGGCTACCCTAACTGCTCTTAACCCTAGGCTATGCTTTGGAAAATATTGGAAAGAGTGAAAATCCATTAGGTATGGATTAAGAGAGTTGTTTAGGATGTGTATCAATTTTAAGGTGTGTGAAAGTTCAAGGTTGAACTTTTGACCTTAATTTTGATGGTTTAATATTCCTATAGACTTAGGAACTCTCCAAGGATATTGTTGGTGCAATGGTCAAGGGGGAGCAAGCCTTTAGGAGGAGGTTATCCATCATGGGATCATGGATGTATTCTTCCTCATGAGGGGGAGAATTTTGGAGAAATAGAAATGTGAGATGCCCAATTGGAAAAATTGGGAGAGTGTGAGGATTGTCTCTCTTTAGTGATATGAGACTTATCACTAGGAAGAGTGAAGACATCCTAGATGTTTTTGGACTAAGGGGGAGATTGTAAGATCTCATTGGGATATGAGACATTGACACCCTTGGGGAGAAGTTTTTTAATGTATGTCAAAAAGGGGGAGAATTTGGGAATTATTAATTTGGAGAATTGATAAGGATATTTGAGTTAGGTGACCTAACTCAAAGGTGTTTGTGATTTTTGTCAAACATCAAAAAGGGAGAGATTGTTGATGCAATCGACTCAGGTCACGATTGACCAGACTCGAGTTTGACTCGAGCGGTATTTTGATGTTCGACAAAATGTATGACAATGTGATTGTCATGGCAAAGTCCAAGTCATGAGTACTTGACATGGAAAGTCCAAGCATGGGTCTTGGCACGGGAAAGTCCAAGCTTGAGTCTTGGCAATTGAAAAGTCCAACATGGGTTGGCATGGAAAGTCCAAGCATGGGTCTTGGCAAGGGAAAGTCCAAGCTTGAGTCTTGTCAAATGGAAGGTCCAACATGGGTTGACAAGGGAAGTCCAAGGGTTGATATTGATGGCGTAAAGTCCAAGAGGGAGTCTTGACAGTATAAGTCCAATGGTTGGCAATGTAAAGTTCAAGTAGTAGTCTTGGCAGCATAAGACCAATGTGCCTTGGCGGTGTAGACCAGCTTAGCATGACAATAGCCAAAAAAAACACCTAAAGGTTAGCGTATGGATGAATAAGTCATGAATGACTTGGAGGGATCTGATAGGCGTGAGGCTGACAGAGGTGGCTAGAAGACTTAGGTCTAAGCTAAGGGCAGTCTAGCAAGTATAAGGGCATCATACTTGGGGTTAAACCTCATGGTTGAGGTTATCAGTCGATTGGTCAAGTGTTTTGGCACTTGACAGCCGAGTTGACTCTTGGAAGTCGACTGGGATTATGACCAGTCGACTACTGTGAGTCGACTGGGGTTCGACTGCGGCAAAAGACATAGGCAGTCAATTGCCAACATTGGGTAGTCGACTGCTGGTCGAGATTACGGGAGCAGAACACTCGATAGCCGATCGGGTCGACTCGACTACTACAAGAATGATCGATGGGTAACTCATCCAACGTGGATCGAGTCATTATCTCACAACGGCTACAGGTGCAGTCGACTGATGGTCGCGAACAATCGACTGCTAGGTGGAATCCAGTCCGAATGTAGGTTATAAAAGCATCTCGTGGCGGAGAATTTGACAAGGATTTTCTTGGGGGATTTGATGGGGAATAGTTGATGTTTTCTAGTCCTTCAAGGCTAGTCCAAGATAATCAACAAGCAAGTTTCCAAAAGATCTTTTGTAAAATGTTCTTTATATTTTTTTGTATATTTTAATTGTATTTGCTTGTTTATTTCTTGTATTACTTTTGTAATCATTGTAAGAGATTTCTTCGTCTCCGACTTATTGTCGAGAATGAGTGTTTGTGATCAGTGGTGATATTTGCATCGCTAGAGCTTATTCGAGCTCAATCCGTGGAGTAGGAACCCTAAAGTTCCGAACCACGTTATATCTTGGTGTATTTGTGCTTGTGTATTTGTATTTGTATTGCATTTTCTATTTCCGCTGCGTACTAATATAATTGTAGCAAATACGCGATCAATTTCCATCTACGCAACGTATGCGTCATTCACCCCCCCTCTAATGACGTCTAATTCCCAACACTACCTAGTGTAATTAATTGAGTAGAACTAACCGAAGCTATCTCACCTTACTCTAAACCAGTTGGACCAAGATTTGATACTAAATCTCTTGGGTGGTTAGCTTTGATGAAACTCTACCTAAGGTACGCGGCTATTAAAGAATGTCCCTATATAGTCTGAGAGTTTACCTTAAAAAAAATTGTTTGGTGGGTTCAAAACTAAGTTTGAATTTAATCTAAGGTCAAATTAACGATCAAACAAGGGTTAAATCCTAATTAAAACTTACAAGACCAAATCTTACCCAACCTAAGCCTACCCTACTCTCTATCCTTAATTCCACAACCCTAGCCCTAAACAACATTAATTAAAAACACTTGCTTGTTAGTTCTTTTTTGTTGTGCTACTTACTTATGTACTAGAAAAGATAATTTTTTGATCTTAGAGATCTACTTTCGTGGCGTTGAAGGAAGACTATAGTACTCTACGTCCTACTCTTTTTGATGATAATAATTTTACCTATTAGAAGGGAAGGATGGAATACTACCTAATAAACAAAATTGAAAACTAGATTGTGATAAAAAAACAAAATTCATTCTCTCCGAAGATGAAAATGATCAACCCTTGAACTTTAAGAAGTTGACTAGTGACAGAGAAGAGAATGGGCAATCCTTGAACTTTAATAAGTAGACCAGTGACATTAGGAAAAGAGCACCAGCAAATGCAAGACCACTACAATCACTACAGTGCGGTCTAACTCAAGATTAACTAAGCAAAGTGGGACCATTTTCAAGTGCTAAAGAGCTATGCGAAAAGTTAATTGAGCTATATGAAGGAACAATTGGCTCCAGAACCTCCAAAAGAGACTTCCTTTAAAATCAATTTCAAACAATCCAAATGAAGGAAGGTAAATCATTTGAAGTGATCTAGCCATGAATGTTGGGCAATAATCATTTGAAGTTAGGCAATAATTGTGATCTAACCATGAATGTTTAAGTGATAGAAAAATTCAGGTATGAAGACTTGGTAAAGAGAAGTCCAAGTTTGAATATTGGCAAGGAAAGTCCAGGGGAAGGTTTTGGCAACATAAGTCCAAGGGTGTAGTCTTGGTGGTGTAAAGTCCAAGTGGACCTTGGCAAAGGAAGTCCAAAGGCAAAGTCTTGGAAACGTAAGTCCAAACATGTAGTATTGACGGCGTAAAGTCCAAGTGGACTTTAGCAAAGAAGAAACTCAAAGCATGAAGAAATTGAGGGAAGCTTTTGAAGACAAGCACAAGGATAAAGGAATCGTGGACTCGAAGGAATCCTGGAGGCGCAAGGCTGATGGAGAAGTTAGAAAGTTAAGTCGAAGCTTAGGGTATATTTTTAAGTATGTATTAGTCATACTTAAGGTGTGTCAGTCGATTGACATGTTATACCAGTCGATTGATCTCGAGTGTTCAACATTCAAGGATCCGAGAAACTTAATCAGTTGACTAGGGTTTTGCCCTAGTCAACTGGTCAAGTAGTTGACTACGGATTCGACTGCTGAACATAAGCTTGGTAGTCGGCTGGTGTATAACACCAGTCGATTGATCTACATAGCTCGGCAAATGTGCTCTCCCTTGGCAGACTTAAACTCGGGTCTATAAGTCGAGTCAAGGTCTGACAGTCAACTAACATTATGGGCACAGAATGACTAATAGTCGACTGCACAGTCGACTAGGATGATACCAGTCGACTGATCAAGTAGATGTTGAGTTGTGACGATCGCAATCAAGCTTCGTCAAAAGTTGTTGGATCCGGTTAACAGTAGCAATAGTCGATTGATGATATGCATTAGTCGACTGTTGTCGGCTTCAATGGGCAAAAACAACCATTCTCTATAAAAAGAAGCTAGTGAAGCTTAGAGGAGGCCAATGCTTTCATTCTAAAAGTTCATCCTAAGCTCCTTAAGTCTTCCTCTTACCTTTCAAGTATTCTTAACCTCTTCTTCCCAAACTTAACTCCATCATCCTATAAGAAGAAGAGTGTGATTGTAAAGAAGACTTCTCCACCTTGATGTTCTCATCAAAAGGAGATTATAGTGAAAGCTTGTGAGGGTTGATCCACCGTACGGATTACCATGGAGTAGGAGCGTCATCTCCGAACCACAATACATAGACGTGTTAGTGTTGTTTTTCTTTGATTTTCTTTCTAATTATTGTTTTGCTTGTATTGCTTCCGCTATTTAACTTATAGAAATCAAAGAAGTGCTATTCACCCCTAGCCAATCCTCAAGGATCCTACACAAGGGTGAGTCTTGGTAGCATAAGTTCAAATATATAGTCTTGGCGGCGTAAAGTCCAAGTGGACCTTGGCAAAGGAGGAACTCAAAGCATGACGAAACCGAAGGAAGCTTTTGAAGGCAAACACAAGAATGAAGGAGTCGCAGACTCGGAGGGATCTTGTAGGCGCAAGGATGATAGAGAAGCTAGAAGGTTTAGTCTAGGCTTAGGGTGTATTTTCAAGTATGAATTAGTCATACTTGAAGTGTACCAGTCGACTAGTATCTTAGACCAGTCGATTGGTCTCGAGTGTTCAACACTCGAGGGTCCAGGAGACTTGATCAGTCGACTGGGGTTATGACCTAGTCGACTGGTAAGGTAGTCGACTGCGGATTGACTGTTGAGCAGAAGCTCTGACAGTCAACTGGTGCTTGATACCAGTCGACTTCTAGAGTTTGACAATTGATTTGACTTAAGTGTCTAGGGCACATATTGTTTGGCAGTCGACTGGTCAGTCGACTAGGCTTCATCAATCGACTATTGATATGAGGAGTCGACTGATCAAGTGTCCAATGAATGGTGACAATCATGATTAGGCTTCGTCAGAAGCCATTGGATCTAGTCAACAGTAACACTAGTCGACTGCTGATGTCGATTGGAGTCGGGCTCAATGGGCAGAATTGCCCAAACTCTATAAAGAGAGGCTTAGGGAGCTTGGAAAGGGCTATATAGTGCTCCAATTCTAAACGTTCATATTAAGCTTTCCAAGCCTTCCTCCAAGCTTTTCAAGTTTTTAACCTCTTCTTCCTTAGCTTAACTCAATCATCTTGTAAGAAGAAGAGTGTGCTTGTAAAGAAGGTTTATCCACCTTGGTATGTTCATCAAAAGGAGATTTTACTGAAAGTTTGCTAGGAATGATTAACCTTATGGATTGTCGTGGAGTAGTAGTTTCATCTCCAAACCACGTTAAATATCTTGTTAGCATTGTCTTTTGATTTCAATTTTAGTATTTTTTTTTTTGCTTCCACTAACATAATTGTAGAAATCGAAAGAGACTATTCACCCTCTCTAGTCATCCAAAAATCACTCTACACACTCCATAAGAAACAAAAAATATGTGGTGGAATGAGTCCAAGGTAAGTTATTCCAACCAGTTTATATATAAAATTATAGTTAATATAATCAATTAATTTTTCTCTCCATTGCAACGGGTATTTACTTGGGAGGCGAGTGAAGAATTGGAGATGGAGGATTTTTGAGAAAAAGTGTAGTGATTACATTAGAAACGTATTAAGTCATGCGAGGAACAGGGGTAAAAATCACACTGCATAATCGAGGAGAATTGAAATATTATTATTAAATCTTGGGAATCTGAGAATAGAAAACGAATGAGTGAATAGAATAAAAAAATTAAGCTTATAATTCTAGTGCTTTATATGCAACGTATGCGAGAGGCTCAATCAATATCGATGAACATAATATCGATTGGTGAGTTTTTTTCAAATAATATTTTTTAATCTAATCCGCACTATTTTATTATTTATAATGATGGTTTTTTAGACCAAAGAAATGGGGGCTGAGCCATTATTCATAGACACTTTCACCCACACATTTTAAAAGAAAAATAAGACGTAGAGTAGAGAGAGAGCTAGAACAACGAAGGTTTGTAATTTCAAAAATTTCAACTCATTTTGATATGATTTAATTTTTTCATTATAATATAGGAGAAATATGATGAACTAGCATAGAGAAATTCGGATGCAAGTGATGATGCTGTCGAATTTGAGTTATCTATTAGAAATATGAATCTATGGATCAAAGCCACTGGCGGACTGAAAGGTGGAAGAATACTTGGACTGAGTTCTTTGAACAGAACTTGTAAAGTCATTGGTACATCTTCTGGTTCACTGACAGTAAGAGTAGAAATAAATCAATCAAATGAAGAGGTTAGTCATTTGAAGAAGTTACTAGTGCAAATGGATAATGAACTTGAAGATGTCCGCACATTACAAAGGCAAAGGGATCAGGAATCCAAGGAATTAAATGATCAGATGGATGAATTTTGCAAATAATAGATGTTAATCATGTAACATCTTCAATTATCCTCTACTTCAAGTCAAATTACTCCTTCTCGATCTCCTCCTACTGATGCTTGTGATAATGATAATGATGAATTTTTCGATGATGGTTATGTTTGAAATCGTTATCGCTAAATGTTGATTGACTTATCACATTTGGTAATTTTGTTTTAAGTTTCATATATTGACTTGTCACATTTGGATGGATAGATGTTTATGAAGTTTGATAAGTGAATTATTTTAGCTGGTTAGATGTTGATTTTAGATGTTTATGAAGTTTATGATTTAAATCATGTTTTTGATGCATGAATCATTTTAGATGTATTGGTTGTAAAATCTAGAAAAAATATACATAAACAACAGGTCCTATGGCCAGGACATGGAGCTTTTTTTTATTGTTTTTTCATATTTTGTAACGAAAATATGGTTCGTCGTAGATTTGACGACGAAAATATTTTTTCAATGCAAAATTTGGGCCATCAGTCGACTACCACAAGACTAGTCAACTGGTCAATCGACTCAAAAATATTCTGTGGCTTGCTACAGTGCTACCAATTGACTGTCGTCTTTCACCTGTCGATTGCTGGATTGTGATTCCTCTGCACCGAGTGAGTATTATGTTGGTTCAACAATGCCCCAAGCATTTAAGTGTTTTGATGTTTGGATAATCATCTAAGTTAGGCAATATTTGTGATCTAACTATGATTGTGTTAAGTGATAGGAAAATCCAAATATGAAGACTTGGTAAAAAGAAGTTCAAGTGTAATCTTGGCAAGAAAAGGTCTTGGCAGCGTAAGCCCAAGCATGTAGTCTTGGTGGTGTAAAGCCCAAGTGGACCTTGACAAAGGAAGTCCAAAGGCGAGGTCTTGACAGTGTAAGTCCGAACATGTAGTCTTGGCGGCGTAAAGTCCAAGTGGACCTTTGGCAAAAAAGAAACTCAAAGTATAAAGAAACCGAAGGAAGCTTTTGAAGGCAAGCGCATGGATAGAGTCGTGGACTCAGAGAAATCCTGGAGGCACAAGGATGATGGAGAAGTTAGAAGGTTAAGTCTAGACTTAGGGTATATTTTCAAGCATCCGGCCTTGATATGACATTGAGGTCGGAGAATTATTTCTCGATCGAGTTATCGGTCGAACTAATGGAAGTCGACTTGGACTAAACTGCCGCATACAGGCTGGCAGTCGACTGCCACGAATAGAATGACTTATAGTCGACTGGCCAGTCAGCTATGGGTGGAATCAGTCGAACTGCCTCTTTTGGCAGTCGACTGGTAAGGTAAACGTTGAGCGTGACGAATGCGAATCAGACTGGTAAGGTAAACATTGAGCGTGACGAATACGAATCAGGCTTCGTCAGAAGCCATTGGCTTCGATCAACAGTACCATCAGTCGAACTGATGTATTCATCAGTCGACTGGTAAAAGGCTCAACGGGAAAAAATAGCCTTTCTCTATAAATAGAAGTTAGGGAAGCTTAGAGGAGGTTAATGCTTTCATTCTAAATGTTCATTCTAAGCTCCTCAAGTCTTCCCTAAGCTTTCAAGTGCTTCTAAATCTCTTCTTCCTAAGCTTAAATCCATCATCTTGTAAGAAGAAGAGGAGTGTGTATAAGAAGGCTTCGCCACCTTGATTGTTCATCAAAAGGAGAATTTTAGTGGAAGATTGGCTTGGGTTGATCCACCTTAAGGATCGTCGTGGAGTAGGAGCATAATCTCCGAACCACGTAAAATCTTTTGTTAACGCTTGTGTATTATCTTTTCGTTTCTTGTTTTTCTTTAGTATTTTATTTTGCTTCCGCTAACCATTTTTGTAGAAATGAAAAGAGGCTATTCACCCCCCTCTAGCCTTCCAAAGATCCTCTACAAGTGGTATCAGAACCGGATCGCATCGGAAGATCTAATCATCAACCGAAGCATGACATTTCAAGAGGGATATAGTACGGTGAGGCCTCCATTCTTCGATGACAACAATTTTGGCTATTGGAAAGATAGGATGGAATACTACCTCATGAATGACATCGAAAATTAGTTTAGTATTGTAGATGGATTTGAAAAGTCAGTCGACGAATTCGGAGCACCACTACCAACAAAGGATTGGACTAAGGAGATGGCAAAGAAAGTGCAAGCCAATGCAAAAGCAACGACCATACTTCAATGTGGTCTATCCAAGGAGCAACTATCCAAGGTCGGACCCTTCAAATCCGTAAAAGAGCTTTGAGAGAAGCTCATCGAACTCAACGAAAAGTCAAAGGAGACAAGAAGAGCCAAAAAAGACCTATTGATGGGTCAACTCCAAAGCTTCACCATGAAGACCAACGAGACCGTAAGTCAAATGCATGGTCGATTCAAGGAGATAGTCAATGAATTATATATAATAGGTGAGAAGGTTGAGAACCGGGACCTTGTAAGGTATGTGCTTCAAGATTTCCCTAGAACAACTCTATGGGCATCAATGGTAGATGCCTATAAGGTTTCAAGGGACCTTTCTTTAGTTAAGTTAGATGAATTTTTTTGTGAATTTGAGTTACATGCAGAGCTGACCCTGGCGCAGGGCAAATGGGGCGCCCGCCCAGGGCCCCAAAAATATTTCCTAAAATATCATAGGTAAAAGTGCCCAAAATTTATTAAAAAAATTTTTTTTTATAAGAGAGCCCAATTTATATTGATTCGCCCAAGGCCTCTGTATACTCCGGGCCGGCTCTGGTTACATGAACAAGTTAACACTTCTTCGAAAGAAAAAGGTATAGCTCTTGTTGTAGGAAAGAAGGACAAGAAGAAGGAGAATAAAGAAGTCTCTTCATCATCCGAGTCGGAAGAAGAGTCTTCAAGTAGTGATGAGGAGCTATCGGCTAGTGAGGTGGCTCACTATGTGAAGAGGTTTGGTGGGAGATCAAAGAAGCTCACCAAAAAAGATGTAAGAAGGATGTTACAATCCTCAAAAGGTAAATCTTCTACTCTTAATGTTACTTGCTACGGTTGTAACAAAAAGTGGCACATCAAGCCAAATTGCCCGGAGCTAAAGAAAAATGAGGAAAAGGAAAAGAAGATGAAGGACAAGAAGGAGAAGAAAAAAAAGGAGGTCATGGTAGCTCAAACATGGGATACACAAAGTGTAGAAGATTCCTCCGATGACGAAGAAATTTGCCACATTACAAGAAATATGACACTCGTGACCTTAGAAGATAGCTCAAGTGAGGAGTCATCATCATCCTCAAGCGACGAATCATCCTCTAGTGACGATGAGGTAAAAGACTCCCCTAGGATAGAATTACTTTATAAAACTATTGCATGTCTTCAAAATTCTTTAAATAGATCAAAATCTAGGATTAAGGACTTAAAAGTAGAAATTAGGAAAATTAGAGATGTAGAACCTTCTTGTAATGATGCATGTTCACTTATGAATGAAAATGATGAACTAAGAAAAGAAATAGGTGAACTAAGAGAATGCTTAGAAAAATTTACAAATGGCTCTAAATACTTAGATATGATAATTAAGGATCAAAGGGCTATTTACAACAAGGCCAGAATAGGATATAGGCCTAAGGAGAAGGAAATAGCTTTTACCTCTCTTGTTAGTAGAAAAATAACACTTAGGAGCAATGTTAGAAAGACTTGGGTTCCTAAGAAATTTTTAGTCGATGCTACCGGACCTAAAATTTGGGTGTCTAAGGCTTGTATTTTTCATGTTGTATAGGTAGGAGGATCGGGGATGTGGATTGTTGATAGTGGATGCTCAAGACATATGACCGATGATGAGAGTAAATTTTCCACAATCAACCACATTAGCAAGGGAAAAGTGTCTTTTGGAAATAGTGGAAAGCTTAAAATCCTAGGAAAAGACACAATTGAGGTATCCCCAAATCTTGTCATTCATAAAGTATTATTGGTTGAAAATATGAAGTTTAACTTGCTTAGTGTAAGTCAATTATGTGATGCAAATTTTGATGTGCAATTTAACTCTTCAAAATGCTTGATAAGACATAAAAACTAAATGATTGCATGTTAGTAGGATATAGGAAATCAAATATTTATTATGTTGATTTATCCGATACTTCTAACATTTCCCCTAAGTGTCTTATGGCAAAAGAAGAAGAGAGTTGGCTATGACATAGAGATTAGGGCATATCAACATGAAGAACATAGCCATAGTATCTAAATTGAAGTTAGTGAAGGGAATGCCAAAAGTCAAGTATCTCAAGGACAAGATGTGTGATGCATGCCAAGAAGGGAAACAATCAAAGTTATCACACAAGGGTAAAAATTTAATCAGTACTTCCTTACTATTAGAGCTTATTCATTTAGATTTATTTGATTGTCATAGTACTCCTTCGTTAAATGGTAGCAAATATCGCTTGGATATAGTAGATGATTTTTCTAGGTATACATGGGTATATTTTATGAAATGTAAGGATGAAACCCTAGAAATAATTATAAGTTTTAGTAAAAGAGTAGAGAATGAAAGAAGTCTCAAAATCAATCGGATCCGTAGTGATCATGGTGGAGAATTTGAGAATTCTAATTTCTCCAAATTTTGCTTAGAACAAGGGTACAAGCATGAGTTCTCTTGTCCTAGAACACCTCAACAAAATGGGGTGGTGGAAAGGAGAAATCGTGCCCTACAAGAAGCCGCTAGGACTATGCTTAATGCATATTCATTACCTAGCTACTTATGGGCGGTAGCGGTTAATACCGCTTGCTATATCCAAAATAGGGTTTTCATACATAGATTTTTAGGAAAAACACCCTTTGAATTATGGAATGGTACAATTCCAACAATTCATTATTTTAAAGTCTTTGGATGTAAAACCTACATCTTAAACATCAAAGACAATTTAGGTAAATTTGAATCCAAAGCGGATGAGGGAATCCTAGTTGGATACTCATCCACTAGTAGAGGGTATAGAGTTTATAACAAAAGAACCCAAATAGTTGAGGAGTCTTCAAATGTTCAATTTGATGAAACCTCTAACACCTATCCTAGGAAATCCCCCATTGATAATGATATCAATGATAAAAATCAAAATATTACCCAAAAATTTCAAGACTTGATCTTAGGGGGTAATGATCAAGGGGGAGGATTAGTGAGTAATGATCAAGGGGGAGTAAGAGGAGATTCCGATGATAAAAGGAGGATTGAGGATAACCAAGATCAAAATCAATCTAATACACCTCCTAGAACATTAAGGATTAATCAAAATCATCCTCTTGACCAAGTTGTAGGAGAATTATCTAAAGGTGTTAGAACTAGGTCCTTCCATAGAGCTCCCACTAGTCAAATAACTCTTATCTCCCAAATTGAGCCCAAATCAATCAATAATGCATTACTTGATCCGGATTGGATCTTAGCAATGCAAGATAAATTGGCTCAATTTGAAAGGAGTCAAGTATGAGAGCTAGTTCCTAGACCCAATGATAGTACTATTGTCACTACAAGATGGGTCTTTAGAAACAAATTAGATGATCAAGGAAATATAACAAGAAATAAGGCTAGGTTAGTTGCAATGGGCTTCAATCAAGTTGAAGGACTTGATTATGATGAAACATATGTCCCGGTTGCTAGGTTAGAGTCCATTAAAATCCTATTAGGATATGCCTCCTACATGGGTTTTAAACTCTATCAAATGGATGTAAAATCAACATTCCTAAATGGGTTCATTAAGGAAGAGGTATATGTAGAATAACCTCCCGGGTTTGAAAATATAGATTGCCCTAACCATGTATACGAGCTTAGAAAAGCTTTATACGGGTTAAAACAAGCTCCTCGAGCTTGGTATGAAAGATTATCATCTTTCCTAGTGTCTAAAGGATTTAGAAGGGGTAAAATAGATCCAACTCTCTTTATTAAATCAAAATCAAAGGATATATTTGTAGCCCAAGTATATGTAGATGACATAATTTTTGGGTCAACCAATGATGAACTCCTTCAAGATTTCATCAAAAATATGGAAAATGAATTTGAAATGAGTCTAGTTAGAGAATTAAAATTCTTCTTAGGATTACAAATCAAACAAACAAATGAAGGAAACTATGTACACCAAACCAAATATGCCAAAGAAATGATCAAGAAATTTGGTTTGGAAAATGCTAAGGTAGTTTCAACCCCTATGACAACCAATACAAAAATAGATAATGATCATGAAGGAAAATCAATTGACCTTAAGCTATATAGGAGCATGATTGGTAGTCTTTTATACTTAACCGCTAGTAGATCCGACATTTTATTTGCGGTAGGTATGTGTGCAAGATACCAATCTTGTGCCAAAGAGTCCCATTTAGTGACCTTTAAGAGAATTCTAAGATATATCAAAGGCACACTAAATGTAGGACTTTAGTACCTTAGGACTAAGTCTTTTGATTTGGTTGGGTACACCGACTCCGACTATGCGGGTTGTAAGTTGGATCAGAAGAGTACTAGCGGTGGATGTCAATTTCTTGGATCCTCCCTAGTGAGTTGAAGTAGTATAAAGCAACCTTGTATTGTTTTGTCAACCACCGAGGCCGAATATGTGGCTATGGGTGGTTGTGTAGCTCAATTACTATGGATGAGACACACTTTAGAAGACTATGAGCTACAATACTCCAACATAAAAGTCTATTGTGATAATGTAAGTACCATAAATTTAACTAAAAATCCGGTACATCACTCTAGAACAAAGCATATTGAAGTGAAACATCATTTCATTAGAGATCATGTGGCAAAGGGGGACATTGAACTCAATTACATTGAATCTAAGTTCAACCTAGCCGGCATATTCACAAAGGCTCTCCCCGAAGTGGAATATTCATCACTTAGGAGAGAACTTGGAATGTGCTTAGTAGAATAGAGGTCTAGGTTTGCATGATCCTATAGAAAATCTAGGATTTCTAAGCATCTCACAAAAGACCTAAGAAATTATGATTTTTGTATTGAGCCACATAGACATCATGTGAGATGTTAGGAAGATGCACTTGGTTCATCATGCTTGTTATGATGCATTACTATGAATCAAGGTGTCATCTAGAGGCATTGATCCTTAATTGGACGAATCATTGGGAAGGCTTGTGTACAATTGATGTGCATGTAGCTCTATGAACATGATTGAAAATGTCAAATTAAATATAATTTAAATTATGTTGATTACCTTTTGAAAAATAGTTGGCACTTGATAAGCAAAAGTGATACAAAGCTTACAAAAACTTCATAACTTTTGCTAAGTCTCAAGTTTGTGTCAATACCAAAAATCTATAAGTGACATATTTTTTAAAACCATTTTTCCGTGATAGGAAATGATCTAACAAAGTTGTCCACAAAATTTCGTAATTTTTTATCTTTATTGAATTAATTATACATTTTCTAATCTAGCCAGAAAACCTATCAGACTGATAGCAGTCGACTGGCGCCTATCGCCAGTTCGACTGATATGCCTTTCCTCGAACCGGGCTCACCCGGTTCACTGGCAATGATCGCTATTTATGATACGATCATCGGCTACGTAACTGCTCATAGTTCATAGTATCGCCGGATCGGCCTTTATCAGTTTGATTGCCGAATAAGGGCAGTCGACTGATGTCGCGGGTTTTAGGGTTATCCCACCAGTTTAACTTGCCAAAAAAACATGAACCCTCTCTTCTCCTTCTTCCGACGCACGTTTCCGTCGCGATCTTCTCGCCTCCTTCTCTCTTTTTCCAGCGATCTCATCGGTCGGTTCTCGTGCTCGAAGACTCTTTTGACCCGAGGACCCTTTCCTCTCACCGTTTCAAGCCCCAGTCTCCACCACACCCATTCCTTCGGTTAGGGCTTCATGGAACCTCGACTCCGATGCCATTTTTTGGTCATTAGCAGCCTTCCACCATGCCTCCTAGATAAACCCTCACCCCTACTCTTGGATTCGTTGTTTATCTATTTTTGATTCACTAACCACTGTTGTTTTTCTTTGTTTTTGTGATGCATTCATCATCATCATGCATTTTTAACCTGCATTGTTTCTTTTCTTTCAATATGCACATTTAGAGTTAATCATGTTGCATCTAAGCGTACCCGATTACCACCTGTCAATGAGGGCCAGTCGAACCCTCCACCCACGACCAATCCAAGGTTTCCCAATTTGACCCTTGAACATGCATTCTATAAAAATAAATTTCAACTCATCCCTCCTTGATCATTAGACCCCAAATTTCTTAAAGACAACTGTTTCGACATTGTCCAGATTGTCCAATTCTATAACCTTGAGTCCTTGGTATTCTGTGACCACCCGGTCAACATTACCCTACTTCCCGAGTTTTTCAACAACTTCCGACCGGTTAGGGATGACTTGAGGTATCGGACTTGCGTTGCTCAATGCGATCTGGATTTCAATCCCCAGATTTGGGCGGATTTCCTCGGATGTCGCTCATCCGAGAGTGAGTTCATCTTTTATCCTTCTTGGAGTGAGCCACTTCCGCCTCCTTTCGAGAATATCTCTCTAGACTCACTTCATTCTCTCTTCTACCATTCCCCTCGTCCTCTAAATACTAATCTTTTCCAATCCCAAGAGCTTTCTCGTGGTGACAATGTCCTTTATAAGGTCATTGCTCATTGCATTCTCCCGATAGTTACCCGTGGGCTGGCCTTGGTCCAGCCATTCACTTTTTCCTTATGCATATATTCCGTCAGCATTTAGATGTAAATATTGGTCTCAACACCTTTCATTGCATCATTCATTTCATCAGGCCGAACAATGAGAAGGTTCATATGTCATTTGGTAATGTGCTTACTCAATGGCTGGGTTCCGTCGGCATCGATGTGACCAAGGGGATCATTAAGCCCATGACCAAGAAGTATGACCAAATGAATGCTCGAAGCTTCTCTTTAGTGGGCTTGAAGCCACACAAGGGATCCGTTATCTGGGACCCTACATGACAGCAGGCAGGCTGCGCTCAAGAACCGGAGGGTGTTGCTGTGGAGGGTGCCGTTGCTGAGGGTGTTGCTGCGGAGGGTGTTGCTGCTGAGGGTGCCACTGCGGAGGATGCCGCTACAGGCGGTAACGACATGACAGACTCATCCTTCGTAGCCCGCTTCGATGCCTTTGCGGAGAGGATGGATGAGAGCTTTGAGGAGCTTCGTTTGGGGCAGCAGGAGCTTTGCCGGGAGCACCAGGAGCTCCTCTCCCATATGAGCGCAATGCACCGACAACAGCAGGAGATTCTGGAGATTCTCCGCCCTCCTGCACCCGGACATCCGCCTCCTCACGATGGTTCATCGTCAGTACCGATGGATGATGATGATGATGATCTCTAGATAGTCTGCATTTTGTATTTTGTTTTTTGGCCATCTGTACGACACTAACTCAGACTTATGTTAGTAACATCTTGTTTAATGAAATGGAGTTGTTTATAGTTCATCTCTATTTGTGTCTATATTACTATGGGTTGATATTCTATGTTTTAAGAATTAGACACATATTACTAAGTGTGTTTGAGAACCTTTATTGTCTAAATAACCTGATCGTAATTCTCGTTATGAGTATTGACACAATACAATCCAAACCTATTCATATTTGTATCATTTTGAATCTTGTGTCGATCCGTTAATCCGATGAGCATATTTTTAATCTCATATTTTTCACACGTTATATTAGTCATAAGTAATGTGTATGTCGAGGTTTATGATTTTTGGACATCCACAGACTTTCTTATGCATTTTTGAACCTCGACTGAAAAATTCTGATTTCAAAATTATCATGTAGCAGTCGACTGCCGTTATTAGCAGTCGACTGCCAAGGCTGACAGTTGATTGATGCCTATATCAGTCGAATCAGTGACATTTTTTTGGGCTAGAAAACCTATTTTCATCATTTAAAAGTCCAATTTTGGATCTTTTATCTCCATACTATGATTCCCACGATTTATTAATGGTAACTTGTATGGAAAGAAAGACTACATTGATGCATTGGTTTAGGGGGAGCTTCATTCCTTGTTTCATGCTTTGCTCAACATGATTTTTATGCATCATGACCTATGTCTTGGATTAAGGGGGAGCCCTAGTTCTATTTTATACCTTAGCTCCAGGCATGGTAACTTGTATTGTCTCTTGTACTTGTTAAACCCTTCTCTTTTTGATATATGTCAAAGGGGGAGAAGGAAAATTTAAGTTAGATTTCATATATGATGGTTGTCTCTGAGCATATTTCAATAAATTTCATTCATGATGTTTACTTCTGAGCATAATTCAAGACCTAACTTAAATGATTGTCAAATATCAAAAAGGGGGAGATTGTTGGTGCAACAATGCCCCAAGCATTTAAGTGTTTTGATGTTTGGATAATCATCTAAGTTAGACAATATTTGTGATCTACTATGATTGTGTTAAGTGACAGAAAAATCCAAATATGAAGACTTGGTAAAGAGAAGTCCAAGTGTAATCTTGGCAAGTGGACCTTGGCAAAGGAAGTCCAAAGGCAAGGTCTTGACAGCGTAAGTCCAAGCATATAGTCTTGGCGGCGTAAAGTCCAAGCGGACCTTTGGCAAAGAAGAAACTCAAAGCATGATGAAATCGAAGGAAGCTTTTGAAGGGAAGCGCATGGATAGAGTCGTGGACTCAGAGAAATCCTGGAGGTGCAAGGCTGATGGAGAAGCTAGAAGGTTAAGTCTAAGCTTAGTGTATATTTTCAAGCATGAATTAGTCATACTTGGGGTGTGTCAGTCGACTGGCACATTGTGCCAGTCGAACTGGCCTTCAATATGCAGCATTGGAGGTCGGAGAACTGTTTCCAATCGACTGGGAGTCGACTCGGACTAAACTGATGGAAGTTGACTCGGACTAAACTGCCGATCTGGTCGATCATTGTCATTAGCAATCAAGCGCCATGAGCGAAAGGCTGGCCAGGTCGATTGGTCATTGACTACGGTGGAATGGAATTGTTGTGCGGGCACTAGATAATCGAACCTGTGTTTTGATTATGGCAAAGACACAAAGTTAAGTTTATATTGTTATCTCACGTGCTAAATCAAGTGTGCAGAAAAGTACTAAAGCTGGAGCTGAAGGCTAGCGACACCCGGAGGAAGCCGTGGTGGTCGGGCGACACTTGAGTGAATTCGGAGGGAGCCGAAGGAATCGAGTGGAAGGCCGGAAGCGAGAGCTACTATCGAGGTAAGCTCGTGTGAGTGAGAGATTGTAAGGTCGTGTCCTCTTTACGGGACGATCAGAAGGCGACGACTAAGACTTCTGTGGAAGGTCTAGGTCGAGATCGGACGATTAGAAACCGTCGATTTATCATTTTCGAGAGCTAATCTCTTCTCGCGAGGAAGTGGCGCCGGCAATGATCAGGACATTAGGCGATCGTTATCGCTTGATCGTGATGAGATGCATCGATCATTGTCATCGATCGGCGATGAGAGGCATCGATCGTGATGGCGGCGATTCATTTTTGTGCTAGGTCAAGCGGATAACGCGTTTCGACGCGCCACTTCGCGATAAAATTTAGAAAAATTCATGATCCGTTCCAAAGAAATAGGAGACAATTTCAGAGCCCAAAGTCTATAAAAGGAGGGGAGGATTCCACTCCAAAATATATAAAAGTTATTCATCAAGTGCTCCACAACGCCAACGCTCCAACGCCGTGATAACGCCGACGCGACGACAAGTTCCAATCCTCTTCGTCGGCAGCAGCAGTAGCAAGTAATTATTTTTATTGTATTCTTTTTATTCGTAACAAGGTGAGGTAGGCTTGTTGCCTCATCCTTATCATTTCGGTTTTGTGATCGTTGTCTCCTACCTCCAACGAGGAGGAGACGTTATAGTGTTTTGCCCTCCGTACGCGGTCTAGGACCGATAGGGCCTTGGAGTAGCAACCGCTGGGTTGTGAACCAAGTAAAATAAACGTGTCATTTTATTTTCCGCTGCTTACTCGCTTACTCGTGCCTTAACGAACGATTACGAACGAAAGATTTTCGATCGCTATTCACCCCCCCCTCTAGCGACGCTTCATCGATCCAACAACTGTCACTTTTGGCAGTCGACTGGTAAGGTAAACATTGAGTGTGATGAATGAGAATCAGGCTTCGATCAACAATACCATCAATCAAATTGATGTATTCATTAGTCGACTGATAAAAGGCTCAACGGGAAAAAAACAATCTTTCTCTATAAATAGAAGCTAGGGAAACTTGGAGGAGGTTAATGCTTTCATTCTAAATGTTCATTCTAAGCTCCTCAAGTCTTCCCTAAGCTCTCAAGTGCTTCTAAACCTCTTCTTCCTAAGCTTAAATCCATCATCTTGTAAGAAGAAGAGGAGTGTGTATAAGAAGACTTCTCCGCCTTGATTGTTCATCAAAAGGAGAATTTTAGTGGAAGATTGATTTGGGTTGATCCGCCTTGAGGATCGCCGTGGAATAGGAGCATAATCTCCGAACCACGTAAAATTTTTTGTTAGCGCTTGTGTATTATCTTTTCGTTTCTTGTTTTTCTTTAGTATTTTATTTTACTTCCGCTAACCATTTTTGTAGAAACAAAAAGAGACTATTCACCCCCTCTAGCCTTCCAAAGATCCTCTACATATTAGTCGACTGATACTTAGTCGGTGGAGAGGACGCGATATAGTAGTAGATTGGTGGAAGACGCTAGTTGATTGGTGACACTGTAGCAAACCACAGAACATTTTTGAGTCGACTGGTCCTTTGGTAGTTGACTAATGACTATAGACATTCGACTGATGGACCAGATTTTGCGACGGAAACAAAATTCGTCTCAGATTTGATGTCGAAAAAAATATTCATCGCAAAATCTCTATTTTGCATATTATTCCACGGTCTGACCATGGAGACTACCATGATTGTGGGATCGACACCTTTTTTTTCGGATTTGACGATGAAATTATTTTTCGTCGCAAATTTGACGGTGAAATATATTTTTCATCATATATTTAGCAACAAAACTATTTCCGATTGAAGATTTGACGACAAAAAATATTTTTCATGGCAAATATTTGCGATGAAAATTGTTTTTCGTCGCAAATATCTGCCAAAAAAAATTGTTTCATCGCAGATATTTGCAACAAAGACTAATTTTCATTACAAATTTCTACATTGAATATATATTTGTTGTAAAATTAGTCGTTAATTTGTAATAAATTTCACGACGAAATATTTATTCATCGTATAAATTGTGATGAATTGCTATTTTCATCACAAAATTTTACGAGAACTTATTTACAATGAAAAATTTTTATTGTTAATTTTATTGCAAAATATTTTTATAATGAATTTCTAATCAAAATTCATTGTAAAATTTATTGCAAAATTATTTTGTTTAAGTGATTCATGTTGCTTTGCAGCACAAAGAAACGCACAATGAGCATAAAACTGATTGATATGGACAAAAGAAAGAACTTTGCTAATTTATTCCGTGAATCTCCAACAAACTATCCAGTTAACTAAATTTATCATCAAATTAAATATTATTCATACTTGAGTTGTTCTCCAATTTAATTCCCATTGATTTGATAAAATATTATATTTTATATAAACTTTAATAAAAACTAATTTATTGTAAATATATTTATAAATGATGCGACATCTATTACACCATTTAAAATTGTCAAGGAGGGTCGGAAGTTTATTGACGATATTTTTTTTAGTGATGTGATTGAATCTGCATAAATTAATATGCATTAGAGAACTCATCGAGAGTTATCTAACGAGGTCCCTTCGTGTCTTTTATTGAAATGAAAAACATAAAACGAAATGATTAAGAAAGAGAAAAGTTGAACTATATATCATACCATCCTTGCTATAATATTTATAAAAATTAATATATTTCAAATAGATGTTATTTCAATATATCTCACTAGTAATTAGATTGGACTGGACTCATGCCATATGGATTAGATGTATTGGGTTGAAAAAAGAATCTGCTTTTTAGTATCAATGCATTATGTTGTTCTGATTGAGATTGGATATGCATCAATAAATTTTATTTATAAATGCCCAATTTATTTATAGTCTCGTAAACAAAATTGATGAAATCTATCGAACCCATATCGAACAAACTTAGTCGAAACACAATCTAACGTGGCCTTGTCTTTTTTGTTCCATAGTCGATTGAGATCTAGTTGAAATTAAGGTGACCTTTTTACTGATGTTCCTTGCAGGATATTTGGTCCTCGAATTGTTATCGGGCCCATAGGAGGCTAGCTAAGGAGACGAGAGATCATATATAAGAGTTGTTGAGAGAGCTTGACAGCCTCCTACTCTATTAAATGGACTCGAGATGATTGCCTCTTTGGCTTTGCATTAGGTACGGGTAGTGTAAATGCAAAAGAATGGGCATCGTTGTGGATTGTTGAGGATGCTATGCCAGTAGTTCCCATATTTGAAAGATAGATTTGCTTGATTTTTCGATGATTTTGAAGGTGACACTTATTAGACGCTTCCTTTTCCTGTGCAATTTATCCGTATTTGGCCTATGTGAGATGGATAGATTTCCTTCATGCCATTAGAGGTAAAAGTATGTGCTTGGGTGGTCAACACCACTAAAGTGGTATTGATTTTTAAAAATCAATATCACAATCATTATGATTCTAAATTTTTGAACATCGTAGGAGATCCAGAAATAAAATTGCACATCTTTTTTTATATCGTAGGAGATCCAGTTGTGCAAGGCTAATACACTCTTAAAATTGAATTTTTGACTATAATGGGATTGCGAAATGTTGCAAAAACCTATCATATTTGAATTAGGTCCAATTGGAGATAAAGTAAAACCATTAATGAATTTTGACCGAAATTTAAAGGATTTTGAAATTATGAAAAAAAGTATATATATATATATATATATATATATATATATATATATGTGTATGTGTGTGTGTGAAATTATTTATCGAACCAATCTCATGCATGAAATTATTGATATGGGTTAATTGATATAGAGGTAGAATTTTGAAAAATATATTGTGCATGATTAGAAAGATCTCGAAGCCGAAACTTTAGAGTATAATGGACTTAAGATTACTATATAAATCTATCAGACTTGAATTGAATTCAATGCTAAAATCATCAATGAATTTTGACTAAGACTCATTGATAGTTTTAGAGAATATAATTCTAAAATTAGAATGTGAAATAAAAGAAAAAAATCTTGAAAACATAAAAGAATGTGTACAACCCTTAAAGGATGATTTTCGAAAAATCAATATCATTTTAATATTAATTTTTTAAAAATTAACACCATAAGAAAATAATATTTCTCAACTTTTAGCAGGAGAAATATTTTTGAAATTAAGAACCTCTTTTAGTGGAAAATTTTGAATTATAAATGCATCTTTTGATAAAATACCACATTAACTTTGTCTTGTAGGAATTTCCAATGATAGCTACGAGAACAAGTCTTCCAAATCAAGGCATGCATGTGAGAGATATCCAAGGACACGAATGGGCAAAGAAAGGATAACTGGTTAGTTCATATAAAGTTGGGAATCTGCTCAATTAGCAGTCTCTGTCATTCGTCCCAGAGCTACAGTGAGAGAGAGGTAAATCGTGGGGGGACGAGGTCCCTTGACACGGTGGCAAGATAGAGGGGGAGTCATCTGAAGTCAGGAGAAATTTTAGATCTCTCATTCTGAATCGACCCCTACCTATTCTGTAAATAATTTTCTGTCTTACCATCACGTCATTCCCGTAGATGCTGTGAGAGCAAGCATCGTCAAACTGTCTGACTTTCAGAGAAGAATAAGAGAGGAGCATCCAAAAGCATTGGATTTAATTTGGTTTGTGGAGCGATAAAGAACAATTCGTTTGGTGATTATTTTTTGGACGACAATACAAAATCAGGATAAAAAACAAAACAACACGGAAGTAAATTTTTTTTGTTGTTTAATCTTTGCAATCAATCACGAACCATGATTCGTAAGACATTAATGGTCAATATTGGTATCAGAGCACAATTGATCATTTGCAATATCGTTAATTTTTTTCTTCTATGAATCACATAAACAACACGAAAATCATTTGCAGTTTTTTTTCTTTCCTTTTCTTCTATGAATCCCATAAATTGCAAAATTGTTTACCTATATCATACTGTGATTGGCCTGAATCGTGATTTTACTATGGAGAGCTAGTCGAAATGGATCTCAAGGCTCTCAAACAAGGTCGGAGACGATGGGATGGTGGCGACGTCGAGGCGTTGTTTCTGTACATGGCGCACAACCACATCAACCTCATCCTTGACCACTCCCGCCTCCTCTTCGCTCGATATCCTTCCCTCTACCTCACTCTCGGTGGTGATCACCCTCGACGGTGATGAGGAGGCGGTGGAAGAAAGTCACAATGAAAAAGGGCAAAGGTTCGCGATGAGAAAAAGTAGAAAAAAATGATGAAAAAAATAGAAAAAGAGGAAGTCAAAGTCGCAGGCAATGAGGCAAAGAACAAAAAAACTAAGGTAGCATTTGGTATCAATTTCCTACTTCCGTTTTCTTATTTTTCGTTTCTGAAAACCAAAAAAACCTGTTTGGTATCCGTTTTCTAATTCTATTTTCTAGAAAATAAAATTTCATTCTCCGGAAAATTAGAAAATGGTTTTCAATCGTTTTCTGAAAAGGGGAAAACACGCTCTCTCTCTTCTCATCTCACCGCGTGCCCTACTCCCGATTCACGATTCTCTTGTTGTTCCCATAGCCCTCTTCTCTCGTTGCGTTCTTTCTCTTCCCCCACTGTGAATCTCACTGTGTTCCTTGTCGTTCCCGTAGCCCTCTTCCCCCGCCACATTCTTCTCTTCCCACAGTGATTCTTCTCTTCCCCCGCCGCATTTCTCGCCGTGTTCTTCTCCTCCCACAGCGCATTCTTCTCTTCCCCCGCCGCCATTCTCACCGCATTCTTCTCTTCCCCCGCCGCCATTCTCACCGCATTCTTCTCTTCCCCGCCACAATTCTCTTCCCCCTCTTCCTTGCCCACTTCGACCAATCTCCAATTCTTTCTCATTGTCTTCTTCTCCCATTCCCTACCCCTCTTCTACTGTCCCCTTCGCCCAAGGTCTTTGCGCTGGTCGTTGTCACTGCCAATCGCCAGGATCATCTACCACTCGACTCCGACCACCTCGATCTACGCTTGGCTGCCACCGCCCTCGCCACTGCAAGCACTCCAGCCTCACCGCCTCTTTCCTCGCTGCTGCAAGCACTCCAACCTCGCCGCCAGTAGTAGCGTTGGTCGCCTGCCTCTTGTACGTCGTACGACTTGAATAGGGTAAGCATTTCTTTGGATCAATGTATAATTTTTCAACTTGAAGGGTCTTAACGATTTGAATGCAACTAGATTTATGAATTTTGCCTTTTTGTGATATGGAAATCTTGATCTTTTGAGTTAAAATTTTATGATATTCAATAAAACTGTAAAACTTAAAAACAAAAAATCCAATAGAGGAAAGGAACTAGAACTTATATGAAGAAAAATTAAAGTGTTAAATGCTGATTGGATTCCTGTATAAGTTAATCGAGGCTTGCTTATCCACTAGAGAAAAATATGCATTTTCTGTCAAAGGATGGTAACTTCTTCATTTAATTTGTTACTTTTGATTTTTATCAGTTATTAGAAAATCTTTTAAATTTTTATGGATTGGTCAGGTTTGATTTTAATTGATTTTTGATGTAATTTTAGCAAAAAATGTTGATTTGTTAGATCATTATGGTAGGATATGGTATGACATTATTGTAGGGTCGATGGTTGGCCGGCTAGAGGGGGGTGAATAGCCTTTGTCGTAGACGGTGGAATTCGTTCGTTCGTTGCTCATCTACAAAACTATTAACGCAAACGAAATATGCAAATACAAACAATTAAAGGCAAAGCAAAGGAAGAATAGACACAAACGCTAACATCGCAATGTAACGTGGTTCACGGCTGCGTCGCTAGTCCACGATCCGATTCGTCTACGGTGAATCACTCCGTAAGCTTCCACTATTCTCTCCTTTGCACTAAGCTAGGTGGAGGTAACCTCTTTACAAGAATTCACTCCTCTTATAAATATGATGTAAATAAAACCAAGTAAGAGGATGGAAAAACTTTAGGGCACTTTGGGAGAGTTTTGAGCATGAACATTAGGCCCCCAAAGCCCCACACCCTTCCTCTTTATAGAGGAAGAGGGTTTCTTCCCGTTGACACAGGACCAGTCGACTGATGCCCCTGATCGGTCGACTGATTCTGTAGTCGTTGCCCAATAACGACTGCTTTCCACGTTGGATTTCATCCAACGACTTCCACATCAGTCGACTGATATTGCCATCAGTCGATTTATGCTCCGATCAGTCGAGTGTTTGCGAGCTCGACTCCATTCTGTGCCTGAAACCAGAGCCGTACCTGTATTAAATGGGGCCTGAAGCGAATACTAAAAAGTAGGCCTTTTTATTACAATAAATTACTGTAAAATTCAGTTTGCAAATAGCAAATATACTAAACACATAAATAAATCAGAAATAGTATATTTCACCAATAAAAAGTTAACAAATACTTGAAATAATTACATAAACACTACTCGTCTAGCTGTTTTAGAGGCAAAAATATTTATCAAATCTGTATAATCCAACTGTTGAACCATTTCTTTTTCAATTGACAACATTGCTAGTCCATTTAGTCTATCCTGTGACATTGTTGATCGAAGATAATTCTTGATTAACTTCAACTTCGAGAAACTTCTTTCTGCCGATGCAACTGTTACTGGTATGGTCAATAAAATTTTATAGGCAATGTAAGTATTTGGAAATAAACCATTCAATTTTGCCAGACATTGAACCATATCAATTGCTCTTTTTTCATTTGTTAAATAGAATCTCACAACCATCAACTCCGAACACAACTCATCACCATCAATGTCTGAACGTCCATCATGACTTAAAAATTGTTGAAGATTCATACAAGACTTCATCAAGCTGCTTGAATGCTCACTCTTTAGCTTCTCCAAATTTAATAAAAACCCAAAAATCTCTTGATATTGCTTAAATTGTTCAAACCGAATTTGGAGAGAAGATCGAGCTTGATCAATTATAAATAGAAAATATTCAACTCTAAAAGATTCTTCACCTGATTGTGTCACATCATCATTGTCACTTTCATCAAATTGTTTCTTTCTTCGAATGTTGCGTTTTTCTCGAAATTTAGGTTCAATCCTCATTTCACTTGCCATTTGTATAGCTTCATTCATGGCACTAGCAAACCCCTCTTCTCTAAACTTATCAAGGAATTGATCAAGTCCTTGTAAGAGATTGATCGCAATATCTATATCCATATCTTCAGATTGAATAAACTTACTCACAGTATTTATTGCTCGTAACAAGTTATACCAGATTACCATTCCAAGCAAGAACTCAAAACTCTCAATATCATATAGTGCTAAGGTCTCAGCATCACTCTTTGTTTTAGAATCTTCAGCAACTTCTGCCAGGTCAAGTAAAGCATCTCTTATATGTACAATTTGTTCTTTTATAGCTTTTACGCTTTCAACATGGCTTTCCCAACGGGTATGTGACAATGGCTTAACGGTCAAACCAGACACCTTATCTTTAAAAATTTTCCATCTCTTTGTAGAGGAAGAAAACAATGTGTAGATGCGTTGCACCACTCCAAAAAAAGACTTAGCTTTAGGACAACATTCCACCATATCAACTAAAGCCAAATTAAGACTGTGAGAACCACATGGCGTGTAAAAAGCTCTAGGATTTATTTCAAGTAATCTTTTTTGTACACCTTTGTGTCTTCCACTCATGTTAGACCCATTGTCATACCCCTGTCCTCTTATGTCATCAATATCAAGCCCAACTCTAGTTAATGCATTCAAAAGTTCACTTGATAACCCAAGACCTGATGTGTCATCCACCTTCAAAAATTCAACCCAATATTCTTCTATTTTTGGTGTGTTTGTTGAATCATCCAAGCATCGTAACACTAGCGACATTTGTTCTTGATGACTTGCATCTGGAGTACAATCAAGTATTACTGAAAAATATTTTGCATGTTTAACTTTTGCAATAATTGTCCTTTTCACTTCGTTTGCCAAAGTCTCTATCCATTCATTACAATTTTGGGACTAAAATATGTATTCGAGATTCTTTTGCTTCACAACGTCGAACATGCTCCTCCATCACTGGATCAAACTCAGCAACCATTTCTATCATTTGCAAAAATAATCCATTGTTCTTGACATAAAGTTTCTCATCATCTCCTCGAAAGGCCAAATTATTTTTGGCAAGTGTTTTCACAATGGAGATTATTCTTGTTAACACTTGCCTCCAATGTTGCCTTTCTTTGTTGATTTGAAGTTGCATACTGTTATCAATTATTTGATTTTTTTTTAGCCTCTTTTCTAATTCAACCCAAGCAATCATGCAATCCATATGGTCTCTACTAGCTTCATGATGTCTAAGACTTCTATGCATATTACGCCAGTCTTTGTATCCATCATTACCCAAATTCCCCATTCTACTCATCATTTGTTCAGTCTTGAACAACTTGCAACAGAAGCAAAATATTCTATCTAATGAAATAGAATACACAAGCCATCTTCTATCCAATGTTTGTCCATTAGTCATTACCCGTGTATAATGCGATGAATCAAAATGTCTGTTGTTACTATCTTTAGGAAACAAAATATCATCCACTCTTTTTGGGCCCATTTCTACTAAGTAGTCTCTGAGCTTTTGACAAATGTTATTCCAATTTCCAGGATCCTCCAAATTCAGAGTCAAATTTAATTTTTCATGATGAGAGTCTTCTTCTAAGTTCTTATTCGACTCGGTCAAATTAGCAGTCTCATTCAATTCTTCATCTTCACAGTGACTTTGTTCTTCAATCATCAAATTATCTCTTAATTCCTCTCTTTCTGATCTGTTATTTCTTCTAAAATATTTGTTAATATCACCGGCTTGACTTTGAATTAATGCATCTTCCCTTTGTTTCATTTTTCTCTTTTGAGCTCCAGACAAATATTTAGGAGGCATTTTAAATGTTCTTCTATTACACCTACAAATTATTAAAAATGAATATATAAGTTGCAATGTCATAATGAAATTAATTAAATTACAAACAGTCTATATAATTTTTTTTTTTAAAAAATAGGGTGTCTGTGAATTCAAGAGCAATAATTAAATTAAAATGATAATAAAATATCATTTTTATTATAAAATACAAATTGACTTGACCAAGAAGTTTTTTTGTATGATAATATCAAAAATAAAAAATTTATTCATCTGGTATCTCTCCACTATTAAAAAAAAAATCCTCTAATAATTTTTTTCATGAATGTAACTATTTATTTATATTTTACAATAGTTAAAATAAAAATTAAACATTGAACATGGACTAAAATAAAAAATAACCATTATTCAATGGTTAATTTTGACCATTTCAACGAGAGCTTAATTTTTTTTATTAATTTGATGGTTTGTAAAAAAGGTGTATCATATGCTCAATAATTCAGTTTAGGAGCATTCTAGGTAAAAAAATTCCTCCAATGTTCTACAAACTCTACAAGTTAAGTTTGATCATCAAAGAAATTTATTTATCAATGAAAGGATGATATGAATGGAGCATTCTGTTTGAGAAAGTTGAATTTAAAAAGGATTAAGAAAATCGATTATATTATCAACCAATTGAATTATTTAAATGTAAAATATATTCTCAAAAATTAGGATTAAAATTATTGATTCTCTCTATTACCAATGTAAATTTTCATCTAAAGAATAACAAAACTAATAAGTAACAACTAGTGAACTAACAAAGTCATATTTTTTTCAAAAAATAAAATATTATTCAAGATGATTCTGAAAATAAATTAAGAAAAATACCTCCACCTCAAATCCTCAATGATCAATTTTAATGCAACGCGAGATGACGACAACACTAGCAATCACAATGTGACGACGAACGATAAACAGTGATGACAACGGTGATGACGATGGCGACAAAGGATTAGTAGGGAGATGAATTAGAATTTGAGAAAAAATTTAGGGTTAGAACTTAGAAATTGGGAGAAAGAAAACCTAAAGAGGGCGGCGGCTAAAGTGGGCGGCGGAAAAGCATAGGGGAAGAATTAAATTAGGAATTAAATTGTTGTGCTTTATTTAGTAATATTATAAAAACTCTTATAATATTTTAAAAATTACAATCAAACCCTTTAAAATATTTTTCCAATGCAAAAATAAAAACCGGTGAAAGTTTTTTTAAATGAACACTTTAATTTTTTTTTATAACATTATAAAAAATTCTCATAATATTTTAAGAATTATAATTAAGTCATTTACAAATTTTTTCTATGGGCCCCTTCTCAAATTGGGCTGGTAATTGCCTCAGCGGCCTCATAGAGTTCCTACCGCACAGAAACCCTTGCGACGGTCGTGATGTCTTCATCGATCAGTAATCGATCATTGCCATTCCATGGCGATCATTGTAACACTGAACCGGACTCGAACATTAATCGAGTCACAGTCGACTTAGAGTAGTC
Source organism: Wurfbainia villosa (assembly GCA_025175895.1). Classification (NCBI taxonomy): domain Eukaryota; kingdom Viridiplantae; phylum Streptophyta; class Magnoliopsida; order Zingiberales; family Zingiberaceae; genus Wurfbainia; species Wurfbainia villosa. Next base: position 15,809,344 of record CM046004.1, on the reverse strand, counting down.
GACTGTCATAACATGGCAGTCGACTGATGTCGAAAAATCTCATCCGACACTTAGCCAAATGGTCAAGTTTCACCTAAGAGCACTACCCCTTCCCGAGTTACATTCGCTCACTCTCATCCCTTAGAGTCCCTCGCCTTTGAAGTTATCTTCGTCCGGCCACGTCCCTCGGATGCGCCAAGTGCACGGCTTTGCAACGCCATCCTTCGCATCTCGCCCTGAAGTCTACTTCCTCCGGCTTCACTCCAAGCTCCTCGTCCAGCGGTCCCTCGGATGCTCCAAGCGCACGACTTCCGCAAAGTCATCCTTCACCGACTCAAGGATCGAGTCATGAGAGGTGAAACTCGCCAAGGCTCCATGTGCGAATTACTAAGTCTTGCAAGACTCCAACGCACATATTAAATCCATACATCCTAACTTAAACTCTTTGCCACACACATCAAAACCATATCACGGCAAGAGATTGCCCTAACAATCTCCCCCTTTTTATGTGTGGCAATCCGTTTAAGTTAGGTAAACATTTGATAAAATACTAAGGTAAGAAAGCATGTAAATAAACATGATTATCAACTCTCCCCCTTAATACATGAAACTCCCCCTTACTTAAACATATATATTTCTCCCCCTTTGACACCATCAAAAATATTAAACAAAGTTTATATAAGCATAACATCAAGTTTAGAGGGAAACAAAAACCAAAACATGCCTTAAAATCGGATAAAAGAGGTTATTGGGCATGTTATCAGTCGATCAGTCGACTGGTTCAGACTACCAGTCGACTGGCACGCAGATTTCGAGTTTTTCATATTTTCAGGGTGAATTTCAGAAATGCGTTAAAATTTTTATAAAATTCAAAAAATCATGAAATTTGGTGAACACATTTCTTTTAAGGTCCTTTATCAGTGAAAAATAGTTTTCCATGAAAAATCATTATATTTTCTAAGATTTGCCAAAAATCCAAAAGTTTCAAAAACAACTAGGTTTTTGATCAAGTTAGTATCAATTTTGACACCTAGTTTTGCTTTAGATTGTTTCAAAACATGAACACACAGATTTTAAAGAAATAAATTGTTTTGAAAATATATGAAATATTCAACCATGATCTTTGGGCAATATGTCTATGAATTAAACATAAGTCTTCCCCATGATTGGCCTATTATTGCTATTTGATACCTTAAATGACCATCTAAATGTCATAGGCATTAGTAGACCATTAGTATCATCTTATTATCTCACCCATGCTAAGTTTTCAATAAAGGTAGCCTATGGTGAGTGTGAGATGTATCCTAAAGGTATTTGTATATACTTAACCATTAATTTTATGCATTTGCATTAAACTAAGGCAAATGTTCAATGTATGGATCAATCAAACTATTGTGCTAATGCTAGGTTGTTCCCCGGAAGGAACGCGTTATAGGGTCCGACTGTAATGTCTCGGCAAGGACCGTTACATTTTCAGAACTCGGGTGTAGTGAAAAATATGCTAGAGTTCACGTTGCAGGGTCCGACTGCAACGTATCGGCAAGGACCGCTACATCTCCATGAGAACTTGGGTGTAGTGTTAAATAAGCAAGAGTTCTCACACCATAGGTTGGGTAAGAACAAATATTATAGAAAAACTAATAGTCTAAGATTTGGTACATGGAACATAGGAACCCTCACTGGTAAAACAATGGAGATAGTAGATACGATGATTAGAAGAAAAATTAATATTGTATGTGTACAAGAGACAAAATGGGTTGGTGAGAAGGCAAAGATGATAGAGAACTCGGGTTTTAAGTTATGGTATACAGGTAAGAGTAAAACAAGAAATGGAGTGGGTATTATTGTTGATAGTTCGTTAAAGGATGAAGTTGTAGGAGTAATTAGAAAGGGGGATAGAATTATAGCTCTCAAAATAGTAGTGGAGAAAGAAACTATAAACGTAATTAGTGTATATGCACCTCAAATAGGATTAGATGAAAATACCAAATTAAGGTTTTGGGAGGACTTGGATGAAGTATTACAAAATATTCCGTCAAATGAGATGATTTTAATAGGAGGTGATTTAAATAGGCATGTCGGAGTGAAAAATGACGAAATGAGAGGGTGCATGGGGGTTATGGGTTTGGAACAAGAAATGAAGAAGGTAAAACTATATTGGATTTTGCAATAACATATGATCTTATACTAGCTAATACATTTTTTAAGAAAAGAGAAGAACACTTAGTCATGTTCAAAAGTGGAAATAATAAATCACAAATTGACTTTCTTATGGTCAGGAAGAGAGATAGAAAGATTTGTAAAGATTGTAAGGTTATTCCTGGAGAAAGTTTAACTACTCAACATAGGTTAGTAGTATTGGATATACGCCTCAAACATAGTATTAATAGAAGAAAAATATACACGACCCCTAGAATTAAGTGGTGAAAGTTAAAGGATGAGAAACTAAATATATTCAAAGAGAAGGTAGGAGTATAAGTATTAGATGACATATACAGTGACCCTAATACGACGTGGGATAAGATGGTATCAAAATTGAAAATAGTAGCTAAGAGTGTACTCGGTGAGTCAAAGGGACATGCACCACCAAGTAAAGAATCTTGGTGGTGGAATGAAAAAGTGCAAGAGAAAGTCAAGGAAAAACGAATAGCATATAAGAAATTAAATATTTGTAAAAATGAGGAAAATTTGAAAAAATATACAATAGCCAAGAAAGAAGCTAAGAAAACAGTGAATGAAGCTAAGACTGAAACTTTTGAACGGTTATATCGAAAATTAGATACAAAAGAAGGGGAAAGAGACATTTATAGAATAGCTAAAGTGAGAGAGAGGAAGACAAAAGATTTTAATCAAATAAGATGTATTAAAGATGAATGCAATAGGGTACTAGTAAATGATGAAGAAATAAAAGAGCGGTGGAAGAGATATTTTTATCAACTTTTTAATGAAGGTTTAGGAGACCAACTTAATTTAGGTAATTTAAGTAGGTCAAATGAGTATAGAAATTTAAATTTTTATCGTAGAATTCAAATTTCAGAAGTAGAACAAGCTTTAAATGGAATGCAAAATGGAAAAGTCGTTGGACCAGATGATATTCCGATAGAGGTATGGAAGTGTCTAGGGAAACAAGGTATTGAATGACTTACAAAATTATTTAACATGATATTGAAAACAAAAAGGATTACAAAATTATTTAACATGATATTGAAAACAAAAAGGATGCCTGATCAATGGAGGGTAAGTATCCTAATTCCCTTATATAAGAATAAGGGAGACATACAAACTTGTGAAAACTATAGGAGTATTAAACTAATGAGTCATACCATGAAACTTTAGGAAAAAGTAATAGAAAAAAGATGAAGGAAGGAGACCATGGTTCTCGAAAATCAATTTGGATTCATACCAGGAAGGTCGACAATAGAATCTATACATCTTCTCAGACAACTAATTGAAAAGTATAAAGAGCAAAAGCAGGATCTACACATGGTATTCATTGATTTAGAAAAAACTTATGATAGAGTTCCAAGAGAAATAATATGGAGAATTTTAGAAAAAAGAGGTGTTAGGGTAACATATATTGAACTAATTAAGGATATGTATAAGGAAGTAACGACCAGAGTGAAGACTTCAGGTGGATTAACTAAAGCATTTCCAATAAAGATAGGGTTACATCAAAGATCAGCTTTAAGTCCCTATCTTTTTACACTAATCATGGACGAACTCACTGGACACATTCAAGACACATTACCGTGGTGCATGTTGTTTGCAGATGATATTGTTTTAGTAGATGAGACACGTGAAGGAGTAAATGCTAAACTAGAATCTTGGCGGGAAACACTAGAAGTGAAATGTTTTAAGCTTAGTAGAGTAAAGACAGAATATATGGAATTTAAATTTAGCAATATTAGACGTAATGAGACAAGTGTTAAGATAAGAGATGATGAGTTGTCTGGAATTAAGAGCTTTAAATATTTAGGATCATTTTTGCAAGATGATGGAGGGATTGAGAGAGATGTCTTACATAGAATACAAGCAGGATGGTTGAAATAGAGGAAAACATCGGGTATTTTATGTGATCCTAAAGTGCCTCTAAAACTTAAAGGGAAGTTCTACAAAACGGCAATTAGACCTGCTATGTTATATGGAGCTGAATGTTGGGCTACGACTCGAGCATATGAGCAAAAGATGAGAGTTGCAGAGATGAGGATGTTAAGGTGGATGTGTGGACATACGAGGATGGACAAAATAAGAAATGAGAGCATTAGAGAAAAAGTTGGTGTTGCATCTATTGAAGGAAAGCTCCGAGAGACACGTTTAAGGTGGTACGGACATGTACTTAGACGACCAATAAATGCTCCAGTTAGGCGATATGAAACGATACCAAATATACACATCAAACGAGGAAGAGGAAGACCAAAAAAGACTTGGTTAGCAACAATAAAACAAGATAAAATTTATTTAAATATAGATGATGATATAGTAGGGGATAGAGTCCAATGACGTAGAAGGATCCATATAGCCGACCCCACCTAGTGGGATAAGGCTTTGTTGTTGTTGTTGTATTAATTTTATGCATTTCTACTCATGGTTAAGTATCATCCTAACATACTACATGATCATAAAGATATATATGAATTGATTTCACATTATGATCATGAAACAAATGTATTTATCAATTTATAATCATGCATTAGGTATGAATTATGATAAAAAGTCAAGTATCACCCAAGGCATGATTTAAACCCTAATGCCCATTACTATGTGCCAAATATCAAAATTATAAATCATGATTGCAAACATATATAACAATTACATTAATTATTATGATTTAAGCATTATTATCAATTTATGGGCACATTATCATCACCCAACACTATGCTAAAACTTAGTCCCGCCATCCTAAGTCAACCAAAAACATGATATAGGTAAATTCCATATGGTTGATTATCCTAGGGTTTTCCTAACCCTTAAGGATGGATTTAGGAACCCAAAATAAATTCTTTCTTATGGGGTTCACTAAAAATTTCTTAGGGATCCATTTTCTAGATATTGTTTTCTTTTTATCTTGACCCATAACAATTAAGCATTTATAGGCCTTTTCATTTTTCTTTTCCTTATATCCTAGGTCTTTCTTATTGAAGTTTTTTATTTGGCTCCTTATGATCATATTAAGGGTGTTGGAGCCAATTGTAAATTTTTCTAGGGCCTTGGTCAAATGATCTACCTTTTCCCTTAGGACCCTATTTTCCTCTATGCATGCATCATTAACATCAAATGGCATATAAAGATCATGTGAGCATGCATCATCATGACTAGAAGAAATATTATCATTAATAGTTAAGCATGTTTTTTCTAATTTTTCTTCTAAGTCTTTAATTTGATCTAGCATGCATTTGTTCTTTTTCTTTGCCCTAAACAAGTCCTTAGTGAGACTAGAAATAATTGACATAATTTTCTTAGGGGAAAGATTTGTTACCTCACTTACCAAATCCTCTCCCGATGATGAGGATGTAGAAGAAACTCCCCCTTCACTCGAGCTCTCCTCACTTGAGCTTGCTTCTTCATTTTTGGAGGAGGAGTCTAGGTCGTCAAATGCCATCAAAGCAAGGTTTGTGACAAATGCATTTTCTTCCTCCGATGATGATGATGATGATGATGAAGAGGGGTCATCCCAAGTTCTTGCTTTTAGTGCCTTGACCTTCCCTTTTTCTTTGGCCTTCTTCTCTTATTCCTTCTTCTTACTCCCCTTCTTCTTCTTCTTTTCTTCCTTCTTTCTCTTCTCCTCTTTGCTCTTGTTCAAGAGGGGACAATTATCCCTTATATGTCCCTCTTCTTGGCAATTGTAGCAAATAACCTTCCCCCTTGGTCTTCTCCTTCTATCATTAGATTTATTAAATTTAAAATTTTTCAAAGCACGCCTTACCTTCATTACCATGTATGCTTCTTCCGTGCTATCCATGGAGGAAGAGAAGGATGCTTCGTCGGAGGAGGAGGGAGTCTCCATCTTCTTTTTCCCTTTGTTGGCCATCAAGGCTACTCCTCTTGAAGGTTGAATTCTATGCTCTTCTACTATTCCTTAAAACCTTGTTTCGTGGAGCTCCATGGTTGAGAAAAATTCCTCCAAGGTGCTAACTTCTAGGTTCTTGAAGATGTAAAAAGAGTCCACCATTGAACTCCATCTTGAGGACCGGGGAAAGACATCTATAGCCTTCATTACCATATCCCGGTTGGAGAGCTTTTTCCCTACACTTGTCAACCCGGTTAGAATTTTTTTAAACCTAGAGTGTAGGGATTTTACTTTTTCTCCCTTTTCGAGTTTGATATTGGATAATTGAGAGCGAAGGATATCTCTCCTTGCTAGCTTGGCCTCGGATGTGCCTTCATGAATCTCTATGAGTTTCTCCCACATCTCCTTGGCGCTAGCACACTCTCCTATCCGGTTGACTTCTTGTTGAGGGAGTACATTGTAGAGGTGATGTTTGGCTTTTGAGTTTGCCAAGTACTCTTCCCTTTGCCTCTTGCTCCACCTTAATTTTTCCAATGGCTCCCCTTCTTCATCCCTAGGCATTTCGAAACCGTTTTCCATAATTAATAGAATTTCAAAATCGGTTTCGAAAAATACCTCCATTCGCTTCTTCCACCAAGCGAATTCCCTCTCGAACTTCGGCGGATGAATGTTTGAGCCGGCCATCGCTTAATATAGTGCTTGTGTTGGCGGTTAGTCATCAATAAGCACCTTGGCTCTGATACCACTTGTAGGGTCGATGGTTGGCCGGCTAGAGGGGGGTGAATAGCCTTTGTCGTAGACGGTGGAATTCGTTCGTTCGTTGCTCGTCTACAAAACTATTAGCGCAAGAGGAATATGCAAATACAAACAATTAAAGACAAAGCAAAGGAAGAATAGACACAAACGTTAACACGCAATGTAACGTGGTTCACGGCTGCGCCGCTAGTCCACAGTCCGATTCGTCCACGGTGAATCACTCCGCAAGCTTCCACTATTCTCTCCTTTGCACCAAGCTAGGTGGATGTAACCTCTTTACAAGAATTCACTCCTCTTACAAATATGATGTAAATAAAACCAAGTAAGAGGATGAAAAAACTTTAGGGCACTTTGGGAGAGTTTTGAGCATGAACATTAGGCCCCCAAAGCCCCACACCCTTCCTCTTTATAGAGGAAGAGGGTTTCTTCTCGTTGACACAGGACCAGTCGACTGATGCCCCTGATTTGTCAACTGATCCTGTAGCCATTGCCCAATAACGACTACTTTCCACGTTGGATTTCATCCAACGACTTCCACATCAGTCGACTGATATTGCCATCAGTCGACTGATGCTCCGATCAGTCGAGTGCTTGCGAGCTCGACTCCATTCTGTACCTGAAACCCTTACGACCAGTCGACTGATGCCTTCATCAGTCGACTGGTGGTCTCGCAGTCGACTTTCATTCCATGGCAGTCGACTGTTGGCACTTGAATCGGACTCGAATACTAGTTGAGTCACAGTCGACTTAGAAGAGTCGACTGTCATAACATGGCAGTCGACTGATGTCGGAAAATCCCATCCGACACTTAGCCAAATGACCAAGTTTCACCTAAGAGCACTACCCCTTCCCGAGTTACATTCGCTCACTCTCATCCCTTAGAGTCCCTCGCCTTTGAAGTTATCTTCGTCCGACCACGTCCCTCGGATGCGCCAAGCGCACGACTCTGCAGCGCCATCCTTCGCGTCTCGCCCTGAAGTCTACTTCCTCCGGCTTCACTCCAAGCTCCTCGTCCGATGGTACCTCGGATGCTCCAAGTGCACGACTTCCATAAAGCCATCCTTCACCGACTCAAGGATCGAGTCATGAGAGGTGAAGCTCACCAAGGCTCCATGTGCGAATTACTAAGTTCTGCAAGACTCCAACGCACATATCAAATCCATACATCCTAACTTAAACCCTTTGTCACACACATCAAAACTATATCACAGCAAGAGATTGCCCTAACAATTATCCTAATATCTAATTTTAGAAATATTTTTTGCTTAATTGATTAGCTGATTATTGCAATTTATATTGTTTGGATTGTTAGATCATTATGGTAGGGCATAATCCCAATATCGAAGTGGAGAAATATGAATGGTCAAAGACTAATGTTGTCATATTTGTTGAGATCATTTATGAAAAAGTGAAGCAAAATAAACTACAAACATCTACCTTTAGTAATATGTTTTGGGAGGAGATCAACAAAGAAGTATCTCAAGCTACGAACACGAATTATCGTGTAGAGAGATTCAAAGGTAAATGGAATCGCCTACGCACCAAGTATCAACTTTTTGCTGCATTGCTTGCTCATACTGGTGTGATAATGGATCCAGACACTGGTAAAGTGAATGCTCCAGAGGAAGTGTAGACTGAATTTTATATTGTAAATATTTTATCCATTCAAATATATATGTTTATTGTATGTTAGTGTATAATAAAATCACATTTTCCTAATCAATGATACAGAAAAATAAAAAGGAGTACAAGACAATACGAAAGGAAGGTTGTGATCATTTCCACATTCTTAATGAAGTTTTCGGCGGGACAACCGCAACAGGTGATATGCATAGGGCTTCTACTCAATTACCTCCGACATCCGATGAAGAGAGAGAACCCGAAGAAGCATTCATTAATAGAGGTGTTCATTCATACGTTGAAGTCGTTGATGATGAGCATGAGGATGTTGGAGGGGAACCTAATAGTCGGCGACGTTGTGGTGCAGAATCATCCAATAGTAGTCGACGTAAAGATCCTAAAGTTGCAAAAATTGCAAAATATGAGGCTTGTATGGACAAGTGGAGTAATACCTTGCAACAGTTGAGTGGAGAATCAATTGCTAGGCAAAAATACATGGAGTTGAGGGCTGCTAAGTTAGAACGCGAACAAGATATATCCTGCTTTTCTGGAACTAGTGTGCCCAATTATCCTTACTCTATAGATATGTGCATGCAGATTTTAAATGGGATGGATAATTTATTTATTCAAGCGTACACAAAAGCTACAGAAGCTTTCCTTAAACCTGGTCTGCGTGAAATTTTCATAAAAATTCCATCAAATAGGAGAGTTGGATGGTTGGAGTGCCTCAATCTTGATCACGTGTAGGATCATATATTGCCAAGTTGATAGGGATTACTTTTATTACCTAGCTAAAGACTATGTAATGTTAATGGAGTTTGTTTGATCTTGTGGCTTGAATATTTAAGACTCTTTTAATATTTTTGAATATAATGTTGAAGACTATGTTGAGCTTTTAAATTTCAATCGTTTATTGGTTTGAGATGAATATATCTTTAATTTTATGCATATGTGTGTTGATTTTAATATTGGTTTGTTGTAGATCATGTCAAGCTCTAATGATGAATCTGACGAATTAGGGCCAGATATCAATGTGCTTATAGTTTTGGGTCTCGCAAATGATTTTCTTCATGACATGATGATTGAATTTTCGGGATACATTGATCGAATGTCGTGTCGGACTTCATCTCTTACCGGGAGGATGTACATACAAGAAATACTTGATGGGCACCCCCAAGTGTGCTTTGACAATTTTCATATGTCAAAACATGTGTTTGTGAATTTTTGTAGAACATTAAAAGAAATGAAGCTAGTGAAAGATGGAAGGAAAGTTACAGTTGAGGAAGGTGTTGCTATGTTCTTACTAATCATCGGGCACAACACATGACATCGAATATGTGCAGATCAATTTCAACATTCATTCTACACTAGTAGCAAGTGGTTCAAACGAGTTCTACGAGATGTTTGTACATTGGGCACATATATTATTCGACCATATGAATACAATGGTGGGCATCCTCACATATTGAACAATCCAAAGTGGTTTCCGTATTTTAAGGTACATATTGTATCCTAATGTGTCTAGTTACATTAACAATATATTGTTGCTAACACATTATGCATTTTTAGAATTGTCTTGGAGCTATCGATGGGACTCACGTGTTGGCATGGGCACCGACATCTATTCAGACATCATTTCGTGGTAGAAAAGTTATTGTTATACAAAATGTGATGCATACATGTGACTTTGATATGCCTTTCACATTTGTGTATACTGGCTGGGAGGGGACAACAAATGATTCCAGAGTGTTCATAGACGCATTAACAAGGCATGAAAATAATTTTCCTAAACCTCGTGGTGGTAAGTAACAAATAAAACTCTCTATATATATTAATTTATGTTGGTGTATTACATCATTAATATGGAAAAACTATCACAGATCAATTTTATCTTGTTGATTCTGGTTACCTAAACATGCCGAGGTTTCTCGCTCCATATTGAGGTCAACGCTATCACTTGAGAGATTATCAGGGGCAAGGCAGAGCTAGAGGGAAGGAAGAGTTATTCAATTATAGGCACAATACATATCGTAATATTATAGAGCGGTGCATTGGGGTGCTAAAAGAAAGGTTTTGAATTTTAAAAGATATGCCAAACTATCCCATTACTAGACAAAGATTAATTCCGGTTGCATGCTGTGTGGTGTATAATTTCATACGTCGACATCATGCAATGGATAATTTATTTATGGAATACTCTTCTGATGATATGATTATGTCTGGAGTTGAAGGAGATTTTGGTGATCAAGAGTCGATTCCAACTGATCCCAGCCAAACAGCTCAGATGGGACATGTACGTGATGAAATTGCAAGTCATATGTGGAATGATTATGTGGAGCATCATCCATAATTAGTTTTGTATTTATGTTTAATATATATGAACATGTGAAATTAAAAACAATATGTTAGGTCATATGTATTAATATATTAACTATTTTTCTTATAATTTGGAGTAACTATTTGTACTTTTGTCTATTAATGCAATATATCAGTTCTAAATAGCATATTTTGAGGCCTGCAAACTCTCGCTTCCATGGTACTATATTCTATTATCTGCAAGTGTTTATTTTTCTATATTCTGGTATCCACAATGTTCAATTCAAATTTTTTAATCTTATCAGGGTCTGGTATCTATTGTAACCTCATCTCTCAGCAAAGAATCAGCAAAATTTATCCAATTGGTTCATTTTTGGTGAGAAATGAGAATCCCATAAGTGAGCTAATAGAATAGGAATTATTTTATCCAATTTTGATCTTATACACGATCAGATTATAATCTCACAGTTCTGATATCATATTAGCAATCTGATCTTGTGTTCGCAGGTTGCAGCTGAGTTCATTGGCACATACCATTATCTTTCTATTGTGAGCAGGCGGGGTGGTGTATTATTGCACTCTAGAGTTTGTTTATGAGCATAACTATTCCATCAGTTGAACCTGAATATTATCTGTTAGAACCTGAATATTATTTGTATTTTTTAAATATTTTGTGTTTGTAAGTGTAAATTAATATTTTGATTCTTTGTTGTTGATATTTCTTAACAATTGTCTTGAGTTATAGTTTTGTTAGTACTATTAAATGCTAAATAATTTTCTGAAGAATGACTCCATCTGCAGCCACAACTAATATGCTATATTTTTTGATACCATGTGCATTGTATGGGATGGATAAAGATAATAATAAACTCAGAATTAGTATGATATGTAGTTGATGTGCAGATGCATTGGTATGCAAGATAGAAAAGGATGTTGTTGACAACAATACTAGGCATTATCATGGTTTAAAGTGTTGATAATGATAGCAATTTTCATTATGTCTAATATATTAATTGTGCTTTGTCCTTTCTATCTAGATATTCTCGTATAAGATGGAAAAGTTTGTTATGTGATCTTAAATTGACTCTTATGTGTGCATATCTATTCAATGTTAGATTATAAAAACCATTTTTTCTACTCTTGGTTCAATAGTGGTTGATTTTGTTACAATGGCATATGATGACCATACAGATGCATATAATTTATGTGGATTCATAATTTATAAAAAACAAACAATGTTTATTATCAGCTCTCAATGTTTATCTTTATTTATTTAATTTTTTATGGAACAATATTGTATGGTATTATCATTTGGCCCGGTCCGGCCAAACCACGGCCGTTCGGCCATAAAATATCGAATTTTTAACCGCCCGGGCCGTGGCTTCTACGGCCCGGTCCGTGGAACTGCTTGCCCCCGTCCGGTCCGGTCCGGTCCGGTCCGATCCGGTCCGGTTCCGGTCCGATCCGGCGACCGTTGTCTTAGTTAAATAAATAAAAAATTAAAGAATGATGTAAATAATTAAAATATAAAAAAATTGCACAATTAAACTTATAAAAACTCTATTAAATATTTCATTATCTCAATAAAAAATATATTACATCTTGGACTTAAATAAAAAAATCTATTACAATAAAAAAATCAAATACATTTTAATTTTCATTATATTCAATCAATTTCAGTCGTATTCGGTATTTCCTCCCGTCGTTGTAGTTCCGGATGTTCCTTCTGTTTCGTCTTGGTCTTCTTCGTCACTTTTAATATGTTGGGTTCGACTTGCAGCTTTTGACCAATCATTGAGTAAACATTGCGCTTCCAAATTTTCCGGCCTTAAGCTAGAACGTCTCTCATCCAATGTATTTCCTCCGATACTAAAAGCTTGTTCCACTGCAACCGTTGAGACTGGATAAGCTAGAATTTCTTTTGTCATTATAGATAAGATTGGAAATATTTGAGTTCTTTGCGACCACCATTTTAGAATGTCGAAGCTTTCTTCATCTGCATCACTAAAATCAAAAGAAGTGGTAAAATAATTCTCAAGTTCCTGACTGGAACTTGAGGATCCTCGTGGACGTTTAGTCTGTTGCCTTAATAACAATTGTGTTTTAGTGAGTTTAGAAGTAATAATACTAGTTGTAGTGGATTGATGTATTTCATGTTCAATAGTTTGTTTACCATATTTAATGTTATATTCATTATAAATATCATATAAATGAGTTTTAATATTAAACAAAATCAAAGGAATATTAGAAGTAGTTTCGGTAATAGGGCTTAAAGATTCATAATATAATGCTAACATATCTTGCAAACCATCTAATTTAAGTCTAGGATCTAAAACAAAATCACATAAAAATATTTCAGGAATGTTTAAGAAATATTTTTCTCATTTTTCTTTCATTACATAAATACATTGAGATAAATAAGTATCATTTGATTGAATATGTTCATTAAAAATACATGCAATATTACAACAATGTGTTAAAACTAAATGTGAAGTTGGATAATAAACACCTGATAATTGGTCACTAGCATCACTAAAAACTTTTAAAATTTCACAAATACTAGTGCATATATTCCATTGATTTGAAAACAAATAAATATCACGTGATTGAACATGTTGATGAAAAAACATACATAATAAATCTTTATATTCAAAAGTAGATAACAACAATTTATAAGTAGAATTCCAACGAGTTGGAACATCACGTGCAAACCGTTTAGGCTTCATACCATTTATTTTACAAAATTTTCTCCATTCTTTCATAACTTGAGGATGTGTCCATAAATAATGAATTGCACTCCTAATTTGTTGAATATGTGATCCTAAATTTTTAAGTCCATCTTGAACACACAAATTTAAAATGTGACATGTACACCTAATATGAAAAAATCTTCCACCTATTGATGGTTTACATATATCAATAAGTTCACTAATACTAGAGGTATTTGCACTAGCATTATCAAAAGAAATTGAAAAAACTTTAGAAGTTAGACCATATTCTTCTAAAATAACAAAAATAAGTAGTGAAATATTTTGTGTCGTGTGTGTTTCGTTAAAACATCTATATGCTAGTAATCTTTTTTGAATGTCCCAATTATTATCAATCCAATGACAAGTAATACCCATATACGAACAACTTTATCAATGATCACTCCAAATATCGGAACACAAAGAAACTTTATTGTTCAAACTAGAAAAATCTTTAATCAATTCTTTTTTATATTCTAAGACTAATTTTAAAAGTGTGCGTTTTAGAGTATTTCTTGGGATACGTTTAATAGAAGGATTTGCACTTGTAGAAAGCCAATTTTCAAAAGATAATTTATCACTAAAACTAAAAGAAAGTTGTTCAATTGTACAAAATTTAGCAGTTTCTTCTCTAAATCTAGTTTCGTCAAATTTAAAAAGTTTAGATTCGTTACCCCAACCCGATTGAGAAAAGAATGTCGGAATTTGAGTTTGAGAACGATCAATACCAATTTTCACCGAATGATTTCTCTCCACATGTCGAGTAAGGGTTCTGTAACCTCCTCCTTGTTGAAATTTGTAACATTTCGAACAATATTTTCATTTTGCTTGTATATCACCGGAAGGGAGCGTTACTTTTTTGAAATGTTTGGTGAAGATATCGGATGCGGGGCGAGGCACTCGAGTTGGTCTTGTAGCCGTAGAACCCGCTATCGTACTGGATGTATTGCTCCTACTTTCTTGACTTTGATGATGATGACGTATTTGAAATTCATCATCGAAAATATCAAGATCATAGTCACCGATATCGAATTGAGGTGAATCGTCGCCTTGCTCGAACTCGAACTCGGGCGGTGGTGGCATTATGCTCTTTCCCTTTCTGGCACCGGCCGCACCCTTACGACTTGATCCGGCTCCAGACATTTGTAAAAATATGACTTGAAAGTTGAGACTTGAAAGCAAATGAGGGAATGAGAATTAGAGAAGAGAAGTTGTGATTTGTGAAAAAATGAAAGAGAATGGAGGTGTATTTATAGGAAATATATATATAATACAAAATCGGTTGATCATCAACGCGAAATCGCCGTCTTTTGTTTAAAAATGGTGGACCGCGGTCGCCGGCCGACCGTCGCCTGCACCACAATGGCCACGAAATCGTGGCCGTTAATTTTTTTTTTTTTAAATCGTCGGTTCGTTTTTTTTTTGGTTCGGTTTTTTTAAAAATCGGGACCGGACCGCCTAATAGCGATCGATCACGGTCCGGTCAAACCCATTGACTTAACTGCAGTTGACCGCGCCACGGTCGGTGTCGGTCGGTCTGGTTTGACCCTTGACGGTCTAGCTGCAGAGTGCATATCACACGTTGCTGAGAAAGCCAACGCTCCAGTTATTTATCTATCTATAGATGCAGCTGAAAGCGAAACAAATCTTCTCCAGTCCTTGGTTGTATTAAGCGACAAGCAAATTCCACTAGTCAAGAGGCCAAGTCATAGCAGTGCTGAAAAATGGGATACTCTTTTATATCGAAATTGACTTGGGGGAGATGGTTAGGTAAACATTTCTTTGGTCAGAAATTTCAAACTTGAAACTCGGAGGGGAGGTGAAAGTTAAAGACACTTTTCTATATGCCCATTCAACGGCGTTTACAGTGAGCTATTTCTGCAGGTTGAGGCCATGCTGGACAAAAATAGTTTATGCCATGTCATCAGTATTCATAGGTGCATCAGGTTCGACATTTACTGAAGATATTATCAGACTTCGCAAGGGCTGGGAATCTGCTTCACAGTGCGACGAATACCTCTGCGTGTCAAAGAATGAAGACTAGCTGCGTGTCAAAGAAAGAACAAAAAAACCATGGCCTGTATTGCCGTGTTCAGTGGTTGTCCTTATAAATTTTATGTGTAAATTTACTTGTACAAGAGCGTTTGCTTACCGACAATCTCAATTTTCCAATTGGAATTTGCTTGTACCATTAGAACCGAGAAGGAGGGCTTTCATTTTTGTGAAGTTTATAGAGGGAGCAAGTAATCAACTAACAATCATATCCAGGGAGACATCGTTTAGGCCCCATGAGTTATGTTTTATGAACTGATGAGAAATGAGACAACACCAAGGGTGAAAAAAATTTAATAAAATATTGAAATACACTTGATATATTGAAGTGTCGAGAGACGTCTTATAGGATAATACAATTTGATCCTCTGTAGTGATATCATTTGGTGATGAATTTAAGAAAAATCTATTTGGATGACTCTGGAAGTCAGAAGTTTATCCAGTGGACGGAGTACGACTTCGGCATTGGACTGTTATTCAAGGATGATATAACTGCGGAGTTCGGACTGAATCATAAAAAAGTTACGAGTATTTTTATGATTTACTCTTGATGACCAATGGAGATCACTTTGGTTCAGACTCTAGAGCAAAAGTCAGAGCATGATGTTTCCTCATTTTGATATACCAACTAAGGGGAAAGATGTTGGTAGACTTGAAGAGGTACTTTTTTAGTCATAGAATGAAACATGTTACAATCGCCGATTGGAGTGATATTCCCATGTCGGTTGAAAATTTCTATAGATTTGACCATGTTTTGATTTTTCTTAGTCAGTAAGTTGAGTTGGACTAGATTTGAGACTGATTTCTTATTAAGCTTGTTGAATATTGTCCGATCCAATTTTAATAAAAATGGTGCTCACGTTTTTAAATCTACGTGGTTCATTTAATTGATTGACCGTGATTGACCTCCCTCTCAATTCTATGGGATGAAAGGATCGTTAGGTTGACGATTCCAATCTTTATAAGGGTATACTTTTTTTATATATTATATTATATTATATTATATTATTTTATTTTATTTGTATAAACTTAAAAAATAAAAATTAGATTGAAAATAGAAAATTTATACCAAACACATTTTCTAATTTCCTTTTCTAGAAAATGGAAATATAACATATCATACCAAACACATTTTCTAATTTCCTTTTCTAGAAAATGGAAATATAACATATCATACCAAACACATTTTCTGTTTTCTAAAAATTATATTAGAAAACACAGAAACAGAAAATGAAAATAAAAATTAGAAAATAGAAATTTTTCTACAAACCAAACGCCCCTAAAGTTTTTTCTTTCTTGGGCTCGAATAAAAAAAAGTTTTTTTTAACTAAAGTTTTTTTGTGGGCTTGAGATCTGACGTGGGCTCAAAAAAAATTGAATTGAAGGCTTTATTTTTAATTTGCGCTTTTAATGGGCTGAGTTAATTGGGCCTCAATTAATTGGGTTTGGACCTTAATGAATTGGACTTAGCAGTGTGAATTAATTGGACCTCAATTAATTGGGCTTAAGCTGTATTAGGGTGACCCAATTGGTTTAGGGTATAGAATCAATTTTGGAAACTTAATTGGGTTACATACTGAGCTAATTTTTTTTTTGTTGTTGTATGATCATAACTTGATTGTCAAGTAGTTGTTTGAAACAACTAAGACTCGACATACACAACTCTAAATAAGTTTAGTGAACTAGGATTATTGGTTAGGGGCGTTGAGAAAGAATACCATACATGTGGCTTGGGTGCCTGGGGTGCTCGGAGCAAATCAGATATTGTTCGGATTCTCACAAATTCACGGCCAAGTTGAGTTTTCATGGTTTTAGTCAACTAGACTTAGATAATAGTCAATTGGTAAAAGTACCAGTCGACTATCCTCTAGAGAATCAAGGAATTTGTTCTTGATTTATTGTGTTGGTTCTATGCCTATAAAAATTGAATTAAGCAGGTATATATACTGATTTGTCGGGTTTGTATTAACTTAATTAATTTTAATTTTTTCAGATGACATGGATGATTATCATTATGACTCAACGCGATGTGTTATGTAATCAGCTGAGAGAGGTTATCCAGGGGATATAGTATGACTCAGCTCATGGAGTTGGGTGACATATCGGGAGACTTGACAGACTGTTTTGGAGACTTAATATGCATGAGTTTTCAATTCTGGATAACTACAGGATTTGTGCTCTGATCTATTCACCGCTTGAGCTCCTTAGTGATATCACACATCGGATCTGGGGGCGCTATAAGGGGCGCATATCCTACACCTAGTTGTGCATTGAGTTACTTCACTACGAGGCTTGTGAAGTTCACTGTGAAGTTGATCTAGATGAAGACTCAGAAGAAGACCCTAAAGAGGTTTTTCCTATGGGATCTCTTCGTGTGTGTTCTTCACAAGATTTTGTGTCCTCACATCATCTAGAGAGCATCTCAGCAGAAGGTGTCCTAGTTCAACCCAAGAAGAATGGACATGTTTGGATTATTACTGTACTAGTGTTTGTTCTAGTGGGAGTAATAATCGTCTATCTAGTTTATTAGAATTGTTTTTTGTTTGTTAGTTATGAGTAGGAAGAATATTATGTGAAATATTCTTAGTAGAGTCTTGTTATCGGTTAACATTGTACAACATGTTTAGTTAATAATATGTTCATTTAAAATGATTAGTTCATTTTATGCTGTTTACTCTACATGTTGTATGATATTTGTTTATGCTCTTTAATTTGTTCATTATGAGTATAATTTTAAATGATAAATTCATTTAATATTTAATATTATATTAGGATAATAATTAAGTTCATTAAATAGGATGTATATAATAAAATAGATTAATATAAATTGAATTGACACATAAAAATGATGAGTGGTAACGTAGTTATCATTTGATTTTGTAAACCAAATCAAATTTATATTGAGTCAATTTAGAGATTACTTACATAAATATATACACTAAATATCTAAATAATTTGTTTATTTATGGTAGATTATGGCAACAAAGAATATCATAGCTGAACTGAATAAGGGTGAAAAATTTAATGGTGAAAACTACAAAATCTGACACCTCAAGATTCAATATGTACTTGAGGAATAAGAAGTTCTTGAGGTTGTACATCAGGTTATAAAAGAACATGTTGAGGGTCCCACGACACAGCATAGACATGACCTTGATACCTATAAGACATGGAAGAAAAAGGATTCCATTACTAAGGAAATATTGATTAGTTCAATAGTTTATGACCTAGTATTTGAGTATGAGCCGTATCCTTTGACTCATGTAGTATGGGTTGCCCTTAGGGATAGATACAATGGAATGAGTCTGAGCAAGCTTCAACATCTGATGATCAGATTCGACAGCTACAAGAAGCGCCCGAATATTACGATGGTTTAACATCTTAGGGAGATGTCAAATATGATTCGGGATCTTAAAACTATTGGTCACGAGCTGACAGACGAACAACAGGTTCAGACAGTTATTCGTTCCCTTCCAGATTCTTGGAAAACCATGAAGCAGATATTAACTCATAGTGAGAGTATTAAGATTTTCATTGACATCTCACGCCATGTTGAACTGGAGGCGAAGAGAATAGAATCAACGAGGATTTCTGGCCAAGCCTATTTGGCTGCCGGTTCTGCTGAATCATCAGGATCTAAAAAAAGGAAATGGTTCAAGAAAAGAAAGGGAAAGAAAAAGGAAGTTGTTGTTGTGGCTGGGGAATGCCCAATCAAGAAGAAGAAGAACAAGAAGATTGTGAAGAAACCTAAAAGCAATGTAATTTGCTTTAATTGTGACAAAAAGGGTCACTACGCTCGATAGTGTACTGAACCTAAAAAGGTAACTTCAAGTTCATCTTTTGAGCATTTTGTTGCTAGTTCCGTGTTGTTGGATGATTCTTATCCTTTGTGGATTATAGATTCGAGAGAAACCAATCATGTAGCTCGGGAGCGAGTTACATATGTGAAGTATCGTAGGATACCGGCTGACAATAAATGGATCTATGTAGGAAACAATGCAAGAGTTGAAGTCAAAGGAGTCAGCACTTGCAAACTTAACCTTCGGGGTGGAAATAATTTGTTTTTATATGATGTCTTGTATGCTTCTGAGATTCGAAGGAATCTTATTTCTGTTACTTATTTTCTTGATTTAGGGTATTGTATTAATATTTACAGTTGGTGTGTTGAACTTAAGATTGACTCCGTGTCAATAGGATATGATTTTTTAACGAATGATTTTATGGTTCTTGATATGAAACCAAATGTTAATTGTGCAATTGATAGTTATTTTTCGAACATTGCTCGTACTAGTGATGCAGAAATAACTGATGATATTTGGCATGATAGATTAGGACATATAGGACAAGATCATATGAATCGGTTAGCTAAAGAGGGTTACTTGGGTTCTCGTGCTAAAATTAGTTTGTCTGTATGTGAGCATTGTTTGACTGAAAAAACAACTAGGAAACCATTTAGTAAGGCTATTAGGGCTGAGTCACCATTGCAACTAATTCATTCGGATATTTGTGGTCCAATGAATGTGAAGGCTAGACATAGAGCTTCCTATTTCATTACATTTATTGATGATTTCTCTCATTTCGATCATGTGTATTTGATTTCTTATAAATCTGAAGCATTGGATTGCTTTATATATTATATGAACGAAGTTGAGAATCAAACAGAATGTAAGGTTAAAATTTTATGCACTGACTATGGAAGAGAATATTTATCTGATATGTTCAAGACAATATGTAATGATAAGGGGATTATTAGACAACTGACAATCCATGAAATTCTACAGTAAAATGGGGTTACTGAAAGAAGAAATAGAATTCTTCTAGAAATGGTTAGGTCTATAATGGCGCAGGTTAATTTGTCGATCTCCTATTGGGGAGATGCATTACTAGCTGCGACCTATATACTTAACAAAGTGCCTTCAAAGTCAGTTCCATCTACCCCATATAAACGTTGGACAGATAAAAAAACAGATTTGAGCAATTTGAGACTCTAGGAGTCAGCTGTTTATGTTCATGATAATTCTCATAAGTATGAAAAACTGGAACCTAGAGGTAAGAAATGTATTTTTATAACATTCTGATACCTCCAAAGGTTATGTTTTCATAGGTGAGCAACAAGATAGAATAATCTCCGAATTGGATTCGAGAGATGCTACATTTCTCGAAACTGAGTTCCCAGCTAGAGGTGAGGTTGATAAGATAGTTCCTCTATTTGAAGAGGATGAGTCATTGTCAACAAGACATGTGTCTAGTGGGATATCTGAACCTAGTCAACCTAATGGGAGTGATTTGCCTTGTCACAGGGTGACTTCTAACAACCCAACTTATGGAAAAACATTCATAAGATTAAACTTAAGAAGATGTTTGATATTAAGAATGAGGCAATGATGACACTCCTAGTTGATGATGATGAACCTCAACCAGTTAAAGAAGCTCTGGGCTCTAGAGTTAGAGAAAAGTGGAGAAATTCAATGGTCGAAGAGATGGAGTTAATGATTAAGAATCATGTTTGGGAGTTAGTCGATCTTCCTCCTGGCCGAAGGGCTATTGGGAATAAATGAATTCTCAAAATAAAGAGGAAATCAGATGGATCGATTAACCGATACAAAGCTCGTTTGATTGCAAAATGATTTACCCAATTGGAGGGTATAAACTTTGAGGAGACATTTTCTCCCATAGTAAAATTTGTGTCAATCCGAGTTATTTTGATTTTAGTGACGCATTATGACTTGGAGTTATATCAAATGGATGTAAAAACCACTTTCCTTAACGGTGAACTTAATAAGAAAATTTATATGGTTCAACCAGAAGGTTTCATTGTTGAAGGTCAAGAAGATAAAGTATGTAGATTGAAGAAATCTATATATGAGATAAAGCGAGCATCAAGACGGTGGAACATAAGATTTAACGAAGTGGTTTTATCTAATGGTTTTGAAATGATTAATGAGGATTATTGTGTTTTCCTGAAAAAGGAAAAAGAAAAAGGAAAATATGTCATTTTATCATTATATGTTGATGATATGTTGATAGTAGAAAATGACAGGTTTTGTGATAGAAGTCAAAGAGTGACTTTCATCACAGTTTGACATAACAGATATGGGAGAAGTTGAATACATCTTAGTAGTTAAGATCATCATGGATCGATCTAAAAGACTTTTGGGTTTGTCTTAAGAGTTTTATATAAATAAAATGTTATAACATTTCAGTATGTCTGATTGCAACAGTGAATAGACATCCATTATGAAAGGTACTATTCTGAACAAGAGTATGAGTCTCAAAACTCCTGAAAAAATAGCCGAGATGAACAAAAAATCATATGTCAGTGTTGTTGGTACGTAGTTTTATGTACACTATATTGTGTGCTCGTCTCGATATCAGCTATGTTGTTGGCTTAGTAAGTCAGTTCTAGTAAAATTCAGAACCGAGACACTGGAAGATAGTGAAAAGGATATTCAGATATCTGAAAGTGACAACATGTTATAGTCTCTGTTATCAAGGATCAGATATGAACTTGAAGAGCTATTCAGATGCAGATTGGGTTGGAGACCTGTATGATAGAAAATCCACATCAGACTATGCATTCTTATTGAATGGTGACGCCATCTCCTAGAACAGCAAGAAATAGGTCTGTGTGGCTTTGCCGACTATGGAAGCTGAATATGTGGCATGTTCAGCAGCTATACAAGAAGCAGTCTGGTTAAGGAGGCTCCTGAAGCATTTGAAGATTACTGAGGACAGTGGGAGTCCAGTGATCGTCTACTGTGACAGTCAAGTTGCTATAACTTTTTCTAAGGATCCCAAATATCACAGCAAGAGCAAACACATAACAATAAAGTATAACTTTATAAGGGATATTGTTGCTAAGAAGAAAGTAATTCTTGAGTATATCCCTACACAAGCTACGCTTGCAGATCCTTTTACTAAGCCGATGACTAGAGAATCATTTTATGAGCATGTAAAGTCTATGAGACTTCGTAGAATGTAACAATTTTGTAATAACAATCGAATATTATAATTTGATTGTTTAAAATGTCAATCATAATTTATTCAGTGTATGTTATGTTACATTCTGGTGATAAGTTCTCGGTGAGCATATTGGTAGGTAGTGATTGATCCTCTCACATGGACAATCATCTTTATTTGTTATGTACGAATAGGGGTAAGACCATTGCTTATAGGATAGCTTTAGAAGCTATATGTATAGAGATACATACCTATAAGCTAGGATCGTCTTGATATTTGTATCAAGATAAGATCATTTGAGAATAGTGATCGAAGTAAATGCTCCCACCATTTACAATATTTGTTTAGAGCCAGATTAGAATTCATATATTGAATTATGGGTTAGGCATTGGGAATGTCTAGATCAAAATCTGTACGATGTTTGATTTGAGAAAAACATGCACTCTTTATTAATAAAGAGAATAACATCGTAGCATGTGATTAGGAGGAGAATGAATCCCTGCTTCTATACTATGTGAGCCCTTTGAGATTATATGTTAATCTTAGTATTTGTCCTTTGTGACTATTTAGCTGTCTACTCGAAGTTTTAATCAGGGTCTGCTACTTTAGTATGTAAACCTATTGACTATAGATGATTCGGTCTATGAAACATGGCTAGAAAAGTGACTGATTAAAATGAATAGATTCATGCTAAAAAGAAAGATTAAATAAATTTACATCTTTTGAGAATTATTCACTGGTCGACCCATTTCTGTTGTGTATAGAAATGATTGTGAATATTGAGAATATAGAATATGCTCTGGACTTGATGGTCATTATGAGAGATTAGAAATGTTCATATTGATGTAAATAGAGATGATTTAATATGGATAAATAGCAAGACATCATATCTAGAAAAATGATTATGTACCATGAGGAGTATGGTTTTGTACCACCTGGAGAATGATTGTGTGCCACTTGGAGGATGGTTGTGCACCGTCAGGTGAATGACTATGTGTCAATTAGAGAATGATTATGTACCATTTAAAGAGCGGCTGAGTTAGGCGTAATAATTTTTCTTAGCATTGATCGCTCTATAAGCAGCTATGTAAGGTGTAACAACTTTCTTAGCATTAGATTGCTCAATGTGCTTGTTGTCGCATGAACCATTTTCCTATGTATGAATTGGTTGTTCTAATGATCTTTGTGACTATTCATCTTTATTCTATTAGTCTTTTGGAATTATGAATTCCGACTATATTTTGGTCTATGTGACTAAATAGTTCTATTAGTCTATATGACTATTGCCTCCGGCTTTATTAGTCTATGTGGCTAAATATCTTTTATTAGTCTATGTGACCGTTTATATATATGACATAACTTGGACGAGTGAGAGATTTAAGCAGTTTGATAACTACTGTCGTTGCAGCGTGCACACGTTGCCTATGGCAATGTGTGCACGCACTGTACGAAGTGCGTCATGCGGTGCACTTCGTGCAGTGTTGCAACGGCTTACACCCCCTTTAAAAGGAGGTGTGTGTCCAAGGAAGAGGATGATCAAGGAGAGTGTCAAGCGCAGACGCTGTGAGAGCAAGCGTCGTCAGGCTACCGGATTATTGGAGAAGAATGACATAGGAGCATCCAAAAGCATTGGATTTGATTTGTGGAGCGATAAAGAACAATTCGTTTCGTAATTATTTTTTTGGACGGCTATGTAGAATCAGGATCAAGAATAAAACAACACGAAAGTAAATTTCTTTTGTTGTTTAATCTTCGTAAGACATTAATGGTCAAATCAAATTTCCCATCAAATAATTAGGTACCAAAATCTGTCGACTAATACAGTTGCAGCATCAGTAATTGCGTCAAGCCGAAAACTCCGGGTCCAGCCAAACTGATCAGCGCCAATGCACCTCCAGTAAAAGAAGCTAGTGTTGCATCATGCCAGTGCCAGGGTTGTGTGGATAAACAAGGCTAATAAATTCTAGAAAATAGTTCTTCATATGGCAAAAAAACAGAAGCTTAAGAACCATTAACTTAAACTAGTTGGAAATAATTGGTCAGTAGTTTTGCAGACTAAATGTTATTGATGAGATAACAGTGCCTACGGTGTTCACATAAAGCAAAATAGCTTTCGAGTTTCGACATCAGATTTCATTGATGGCCACTACGTAGGATGGGATATGAAGATACCTTGTAATACTGTATTTTCTACACTAGTCTGATCCATTGCGAGATATTCAAGTGCTCCATTCACTACACTACAATATTATGTAGATGCAACGACAAGAATGTTAGGATTCAATTCTCTAATATAGAGAAATGACACTGAAATAGACAGTAGGAGTAACCACAAATGGCGTTCCTTAAATTATTTTTGCAATTTAAACTAATTAGGCTTATGGTAATTGCACATAAAAGTTAATTACCAGGAAATAACATGGAGAAGAAAGAAAAGCACAACTACATAATAAATGGTTTTTAGCAGGGATATATGAAACATAATATCCAAACAAACCAAAATGGCACCCAAGCATGTTACACCAACATATGGAAGCACGTTAGCACATTTCCAGATGTTTTCTTCTGTAGACTGTAGTATATATATCAGATGGCTGATCTTCCAGACCACCTGCAGAAATAGAGTGCAAACCATAAAACTAGTTGACAACCTAATTCTCTTCGGACCTATATATATATATATATATATATATATATATATATATATATATATATATATATATATATATATATATATATATATATATATATATATATATATATCACTACAAAAAAACTATTTTTTGGCAACGAAATTTAGCAACGAATTATTTTCGTTGCAAATCTGCAACTAATATAGCGACGAATTTTAAGTTTCGTCGCTAAATTTCATTTAAATTTATTTCGTCGCAAAATTTAGCGATTAATTCGATGATAAAATTGCAACGAATCCACGTATTCGTTGCAAATAAATACAGGATTCGTTGCTAAATTTAGCAACGAATACAGGATTCGTTGCTAAATTGCAACGAATCAGTGGATTCGTTGCAAAGTTAATATTAATATAAAAAAAATTAACGTTTTAAAAATGTTAAATTTTCTTTTTTAAAATTTAGGAACGAATACTATAATTCGTTGCTAATTTAGCAACGAATCCTGAATTGCTAATTTAGCAACGAATCATAGGATTCGTTGCTAATTTGCAACGAATCCTATATTCGTTGCTAAATTAGCAACGAATCCTATGATTTGTTGCTAAATTAGCAACGAATTCAGGATTCGTTGCAAAGTTAATATTAATATAAAAAAAAATTAACGTTTTAAAAACTTTAAATTTTCTTTTTTAAAATTTAGGAACGAATACTATAATTCGTTGCTAATTTAGCAACGAATACTATGATTCGTTGCTAAATTTAGCAACGAATCTAGGATTCGTTGCTAAATTTAGCAACGAATCCTATATTCGTTGCTAAATTAGCAACGAATCATAGTATTCGTTGCTAAATTTAGCAACGAATCTAGGATTCGTTGCTAAATTAGCAACGAATTCAGGATTCGTTGCAAAGTTAATATTAATATAAAAAAAAATTAACGTTTTAAAAACTTTAAATTTTCTTTTTTAAAATTTAGGAACGAATACTATAATTCGTTGCTAATTTAGCAACGAATACTATGATTCGTTGCTAAATTTAGCAACGAATCTAGGATTCGTTGCTAAATTTAGCAACGAATCCTATATTCGTTGCTAAATTTAGAAACGAATCCTATATTCGTTGCTAAATTAGCAACGAATCATAGTATTCGTTGCTAAATTTAGCAACGAATCCTAGATTCGTTGCTAAATTTAGCAACGAATCCTGGATTCGTTGCAAATTTGATATTAATATTAAAAAAAAATTAACGTTCTAAAAACTTAAATTTTTTTTTTAAAAATTTTGCAACGAATCCGAGATTCGTTGCAAAATTAACGACGAATTCCACGATTCGTTGCCAAATTTAATAAACTTACCCCGACCTAATTTTTTCATCTTCTCGCGCACGATCGACTTCTAACCTTTCCTCCACGCCGGCTTCCTCGCTTACCGCACGCTGCTCGACCACGACCGGCCTTCTTCACGGCATGGCGCACTGAGCCCGCTTCGCCGACCCGAGACTCGTGGCCACCCGAGGGCCGACAATGGGTCACTAGGTCGACCGACGACGACGACGCTGGCCACAGACCCACCGACGGGAGGTTGCCGGCTGCCCTCGTCCGGCCACAGGTTCCCAAATGTCGCGAGCGACTCCGACCACCACGCAACGAATTTATGGATTTGTTGTAATATTTGCAACGAATCACGATTCGCTGCAAACTTTTAAATTTATAAAAAATATATTAAAGAAATAATTAACGCTTTCAAATGTTTTAATTTTTTAAAAAATATTTAAACGAATCTATGATTCGTTGTAAAATTTGCAACGAATCCTCAAATTCGTTATAAAATTGCAACGTAATAATAGATTCGTTGCAAAATGTTGCAACTAATCCTTAAATTGCTGCAAAAATTTTTTAAAAAAATTAAAAAATTAGTTAACGCCAAATGTTTTAATTTTTTTTTTAAATATTTGCAACGAATCTTTGGATTCGTTGCAAATTTGCAACGAATCCAAAGATTTGCAGTTAAACCTTTTTCCGCCTGATGCCCTAATCACGCCATAAGTCCTCGATCGCGAGCCTCCGCGCCGCCTGGCGTCCGCGCCACGAGAGCCTCTGCCGCCGCCCTTTCTCGCGCTGACGAGAGCCTCCGCCGCCGCCTTTCTCGTCATGGCGAGCGAGCCTCCGCCGCCGCCTCTTCAGCGTCGGCCAGAGCGCGTCGTCATGCGACGCCGTCGCCGAGAGCTCGTCATGGTCGCGCCAGCGCCGAGCCCGCCGCCCGCGAGCAGCGGCGCCGCGGCGGCGGCCGGCCCTCATCCGCCGCGTCCCCCAGGCTCGCCATAGCCGTCGGCCCGGCGAGGCCGGCCAAACGGCAAGAAGCCCGGTGTGGTGTTCCAGATTGATCATCTCACCTTATCGCGGTGAGTTCTCGATCCTATATGTTTCTTTTACAGCTTAGCTTCAATTAATTTCCAGTTGAGAGATTTTTTCTTGGCATGGATATCCACCAGCTGGATCAGAATTGCCATTGCTAATGGATCGCCGTTGATGGTGATGTTGGGTACTTGACAGGTGAATTATGCGTTGCCATTCATGATAATGATCCGAGTTCCTTTGTTTCTTATCTATCATCCTGCCTATATACTTAGCTTAGCTTGAAAAGATCTATGCTGCAATTCATCTGAATAATTTGTTAAGAATATTAACTTAAAAGAAATCTCCTCAAACCTCAATCAGAAAGATTGATTATGTTGCATATTATATATAGATAGATATGTCTGCAATATATATATCTTCATATGTATATTTGATTTCTTGCAGCACTTAATTAATCTTAATATTGGTGTCTATATATATATATATATGCAACAATTAAGGAAATACGAGGTCAGCAATATCAATTAAAGTCTAATGACAGTTGGTCTCACAGTTGGTCGGTCTTCTAGTTACTAAGCTGTGGTAGTCCCAACTATTTGGATTAAACTTCAGTAGGATATTTTTAATTATACAATGTAGATTGCAGTTGTATTCATTCAGTTATGAAACTCTCAGTTGTCATGACACACTTATGTTTTGAAGAATTGCTCAGATGCGTTATGAAACCTTGACTATGTTATATCCGTTGGTGTTGATGCTGACTGACGGTGGTGCAATCTGAGTGCGGTGGTTCCGCCGGCCGGGCCGAGCATTTGACTAAGTCTAGTATCGACGGAGTACAAACCCAGCTGAGATCTGCCAAGTCGATCGGCCGAATACAGAACGAACCAAAACCTACCAAGACTTGCCTAGTAGGGAGAGACAGAGATCTGTCGAGCCGAGTTAGTCTCAGTTAAGTGCTCAATTCGATCGGCGCTCGATTCGATCCGCACTCAAATTGCACCACCTGGGTTTGAAAAGCCATGATTGCCATATATTCATGGAAAGACTTATTCCTATTGCCTTTAAAGAACTCTTACCGAATTTTGTCTGGGGTGCCATTACAGAGTTAAGTATTTTTCTTCATGATATATGCTCAACAGTTTTGGGATATTCACACATGGAGAAGTTAGAGAGAGACATTCCAATTATTTTGTGCAATTTAGAAAGGATTTTTCCGCCTGCATTTTTTGATTCAATGGAACATCTTTTGGTTCACTTGCCATATGAGGCCAAAGTTGGAGGACCAGTTCATTATCGATGGATGTATCCTTTTGAAAGGTATAATTCACATATTCTATATTTCGTTAATATTGCATAAAAATGTTAATTTTTTTTATATATTCATTTCTAATACAATCTGTTATATTACAATCAGATTCTTATATCATTTGAAGAAAAAGGTGAAAAATAAGGCACATGTTGAAGCCTCTATTGTGAATGCATATATTGTGGAGGAAGTAACAACTTTTGCATCATATTATTTTGAGCCTCACGTTCAGACCAAAAGACGGAAATCCGGAAGGAATGATGAAGGTCCTGTCGATCCCAATTTAAATTCTTTCTCAATTTTTAATTATCTTGGTCGACCAAGTGGACCGTGTAAGCAACGATACTTAACTGATCAAGAATGGCGGGCAGCCCAGACATATGTTTTACTTAATTGTCTAGAAGTATCGCCATATTTCGAGTTAGTATATATTTCCTATTTCTTCGTCAAGTGTTAATTTGTTTGTGTTATAATACAATTTTTTATTATAGGATTTTCCAAAACTTATACTCTGAAATCCCGACACGTGACTTTGATCACTTCTGCGATCAGGAATTTGCACCTTGGTTCAAATCATATGTAAGCAGTTTTAATTACCTCATTTTTTTTTAGACATATCTTAACTTTTAAATAAATATCATTTTCATTTGAGTATAGGTTTATGCTAATCAAACTCACGCTCAAAGAAGAATTGCTAATCCATCTATCATGGGGTCCAAAATCAATGGTACGCACTGCCAAAGATATTTCATAAACGGATATAATTTCCACACTCAAGAATATGGAAATGGAAAGAGTACAATGAATAGTGGAGTATGTGTTCAGTCTTCCAATGATGGAGGTGCAAGCAATGAATTTTATGGTTTGCTGGATGAAATTATAGAGATTGATTATCCTGGTCGAGATCACGAGTTATCTTATTTATGTGTCATTTGGTTTGACCCCGTCAGGGGGATGAAGGTGCATCCACAGTATAATTTGGTTGAAGTAAATCATAAAAGATTTTATAAGAGATATGAACCATTTATTTTGGCACAACAAGCGATTCAAGTTTTCTATGCTCCATATCCTAGTTTGAGGCGTGACAAAAATGAATGGTGGGTAAAAAACAAAAGCACGGAAAAAAAGAGCGCTGGCAAGACATTGCATATCAACAAGACAAAGTTACAAATATGTTTCATACCGAGGAATATATAATTCCAACGCGTTAGATCCCAGCGGAGTAGTGATAAACGTGGATGCAACTGAAATTGATGATAATGATGAAGAGGAGGAGGGGGACGAGGAGGAGGGGGACGAGGAGACCGAGGATGAGGATACTGATGAGGATGAGGAAGATGATAATGAGGACTTTGAAATTTGACGTCTTGGGTAAATTTTTATATATATAATTTTTGTTTTAAACTATAATTTTACAAATTTTCTTAGCTCAATTATTTGTTTATATAATGTCTCATTGTTAAATTTATATCTTTTGTCTCTGTATGTTTTGTATAATTTGTTCTTATAGGTTATCAGTGGTGAAATCATCGTAGCTTAGCGCGGCTGCTGTATCTCATATCTTCATTATGCATATTGTAAGTTTTTCATGTTCTTCATTAAGCATAAAAGTTTTATTTTCTTTATTCTAATTTTGTTTTTGGTTGATAGTTTCGACGTGGTGGACAGAGACGACAGAGTACTAGAGCGATGGCGAGTGATCCACCGCGACTATACCTACTTGCCCTCGATCTTCTGGACCTTCACATGATCGATCGCCAAGACCATCTCATCTCATTCCGACACGGCCTTCCCATTCGATTCACCTGCACGGACACTCCTCCACTGAGAACATCGATAGTCGACCATATATATTTCCTATGGGAGATTCGTAAGTAATATAAGTATTAAAATTTTTAAAATATCTTAATTATTTATTCAAATTTTTTTCACTTGATCGTAGGTTTGAAAATTCTGTACCTGTTATTCGCGAGATCAATAAAATCGTGAATAACTATTGGAGAGGAGATTCTTTGTCATACTGAGCACGCCAGACCTACAAAAGAATTATGGTGGTGCGAGTTTCTGTATAATTGATTCATTTTATATATTAAATAAGTGATTATATAATCAATTGTTTTATTTCCATCTCAGCGGAGATTTATTTGGGACCCTAGTCAAGACTTGGAAGTTAAAAGAATTTTTAAAAAAAAATGTGGCGATCATATCCGGCATGTATTGAGTCATGCCAAATCTATCGGAAAAAACCACTGTGTCACGTAAAAATTGGAGTAAAATCTCCAATTATTGGCAATCGGATGAGAGCAAAAAAGAAGTCATGTAATAAATTAAATCAAGCTGTAATTCGAGACTTATCTCGCAACATACGCGCGGATCTATAAATATCGAGGAGCATTCACGTAGATTGGTAATTTTTAAATTCTACAATTAGTTTTTAAATTTATTTCAGATTATTATTTTATTTCTAACATTCTTATATTTAGTCTAAGGAATTGGGAAAGGAGACGGAATTTATAGATACTTTCGTTAGACTTTCCAAAAAAAGATA
This sequence comes from Wurfbainia villosa, assembly GCA_025175895.1. Taxonomy (NCBI): domain Eukaryota; kingdom Viridiplantae; phylum Streptophyta; class Magnoliopsida; order Zingiberales; family Zingiberaceae; genus Wurfbainia; species Wurfbainia villosa. The sequence goes on along the minus strand of CM046004.1, from coordinate 15,778,060 downwards.
AGACTTGGAGTGGAGATAGAGCTCGAGCTATTAAGGTTTGAAATAATCTTTAAACTTACTTTATAACTTTAATTATGTTAGTTATGTAAATGCTCTGATTAAATTTTTAATTTTGTGTATGAGAGATATGATCAGTTATCCTCATCTCAGAGAATTTCAGGAGATGACGATGATACTGAGGGATCTGAGCCATCTGTTAGTAATAATATGGATTTATGGCTTGAGGCGAGTGGAGGATCCAAAGGGGGAAGGATACTAGGTATGGGTTCTCTGAGCAGACTGCATAATGCTCCTCGTAGATCTATTTCTTCTACTCCACCAGCAGTAGCGGCACAGATACACAACTTGACTGAGGAGGTTAGCAATTTGAAGGGCATAATACATGAAAGAGATCAGCAAATTTTAGCAATACAACATCAAAACTCACAAAGGGATCAGGAAATGATAGAGATGCTACGACAAAAAGAATTTCTTATGCGCCAGTTTCAGCAATTTACTTCTGGTCCAAGTCATATTCCTCCGATTCAAGACGATGATGGTGGCGACGATGATGATATTGTATGCATGTTTTTAATTAGTACCTTTAAAATTATTTAGTTTTTTTAGTTTATTTACTCCTTCATTTTTTACATTTTTTATTAGTTCTTTTTATTTTGCTTTAAACAGGAATGATCTATGAAGTCAATCCTTATGGCGGTTGAAAATGCACATCATTGTAAGTCTTTGCATATTTATTTTCGTGTTAGTATATAGTTTTTTTAATGTATACTTGTTTTGTTTCTTTTTCTAATGCAGTAGAAGAATGTGTATGCGATTGCTTACTAGATTTTCTTTTTTCCCTCATGTGTTTAGATCTTTTGTAAACATTGTTATTTGGATATCATAACTATGTTGATGTTTGAATTTTAGTAGGATATAACTTTTTATTTGGATATCTTTTGTTGGAATGTTGCTTATTATTTTGTTATATTGAATGTGTGTGTGTTTTGGTTGTATTGAAAGTATTTATTTGGATATTAGAACTTGTTGTGTGTGTGTGATCATTTGTATATACGATAGAATATCGAAACGGAATAAATCTGTCAATTTTTTTTTAATTTTGCGACAAATTTAGCGACAAATATCCCAATTCGTTGCTAAATCCCGATAAATCTACGACGAACTTTCATGACGAATTTTAAATTTAAAATCATATTTAAATTAGCAACGAATCCAATCTGCGACAAATTTTGCAACGAAATTTGCGACGAATTTTCCAACGAAAATTATTTCGTCGCAAATATTTGCAACGAAAAACGAATTCGTCGCAAAAATTGCGACGAAATTAGCAACGAATCTAATCTGCGACAAATTTTGCAACGAAATTTGCGACGAACTTTGCAACAAATATTATTTTGTTGCAAATATTTGCAACGAAAAACGAATTCGTCGCAAAAATTGCGACGAAATTAGCAACGAATCTAATCTGCGACAAATTTTGCAACGAAATTTCGGCGAACTTTGCAACCAAAATTATTTCTGCAAATTTTAGCAACAAAATTAATTCGTCGCAAATATTTTAGAACTAATTTTGCGATTTAATTTGGAAGCATCGCAAATTTACCAACTAATTCCTTATTTCCTTGCGAAATTTTCCGAAAAAAGTTTATTCGTCAAAATTTTCTTTAATTACAATTGTCGTAAAAATTTTGCAATTTCAAATTGTCGCAAATTTGCAACGAATTTGTAATTCGTTGCAAAATTTAGCGACGAATTCTGCGACGAATTTTGGAAATCGGGGTAACTTTTGCAACAAAATTAGGGACGAATTTTAAAATTCGTCCCTAATTTTCGTCGCTAAAATTCGTCGCAAAAATTCGTCGCTATTTTTGTCGCTAATATTTGCGACGCTTTATTCCCAACCAAAAAATGTTTGTCGCTAAATTCGTCGCAAATTTTTTTTGCAACGAATTTTTTTTTAAAATTCGTCGCTAAATTCGTCCCAAATTTCTGTTTTTTTTGTAGTGTATATACTTACTTTTCTCATTAAGGAAGTTCTACCCTACCAAAAATCCATAGTGCCTATAATGGCAGCCGTATCCGCGGATTTATTTATTATTATTATTCTTTTTTTTACAATTGATATCTAAATTTTCGATTTAATCAATTCTGAAAATAATTGACCATGTCCCACATATCTCTAACAGAATACTAAATAATTTCTAGACAAAATATGTTTCACCGATCACTATGATAAATCAAAAAATATTCACGCAGATAGTCTCAACAATTGTAATGTTTTTAATTTATCATTTTATTTAAAAAAAAATCTTACAAATACTAGAGATCGAACTGTAGATATTTAAGAGTCGAATTAGATGTCTTATCACTATACTGTAGCCTTGGAGCATAAATTGTCTGTTTAATTCGTTTTAAATTATCAATTCAACCGTTGATTTAAATCATATTATTTATTTAAAAATTTATTTAATTTTTAATTTTTTTATGACAATTTTTCATTTAATAATATTTATAAAATTAATAATTATTTTTAATATGTTAGAAATTTAAATGATTTAGTTCAATATATATAACCCATTTTATTATTTTATTAAAATCAATTTTTTAAGTATCTCTTTTCAATTTTCGAAGAAAAATATCCTATCTTTAATTTATTAAATTTATCATTTCCATTTACCTCTTTTAATAAATTATTTAATCTTAGTTTATAATTTTTATCTATTTAATATTACATTTATAAAAACTATTTAACTTGTATAATATATCTTAATAATAAAATGATTGAAAAGATATAATTATTATATAGCATTACCATATAATAATATTAACTTTAGAAGAAGGTATGGACATTAAAAAAACGAAGGTGATTTAATATTCATTTTGATCAATTTTATTTTTAAAATTTAAAAATATTCTTTATTTATTAGATAAATGTTATTAAAAATTAAAAATTTTAATTTTAAAAGATAAAATTGAAAATTTTAATATTAAAAGAATTAATAAACTATATGATCTCAATCCTGTCTTTTTAAATTTAATTTATAAATTTTAAATATTTTAAAAAATAAAATATAAATAATAATTTTGAATAGTCACGAATCATGAATTAAATCACGATAGATAATTTAGAAGTATAAAATATAAATATATAATCACGTTCAAGATTAAAATTAAAGATCGATATTTTAAAAATATTGGACGATGGTATGATATATTAGAGTCGTCAAATTAAATTAGACCTATTGAATTGACTCATCCTGTCAATTCGTATTGATTACAGATTTAGACAAATCGAACTGTGACGAACTTGAGTTGGCCCGTAGTTAAGATAAACTTTTCTTTCATATAGTTCAATCACTTCCGTTTATTTTTAACCAAATGATCATATTTTTTTTTTTAAATCTTTCATATAATAAGTTAGATTTTATTAAATCATTAATTTATACATTTAAGTAGGTAAATATTTTTGGACTAATTCTATATAAAACTTCAGTATATAATTTTAGTTCATTTTTATTGCTTCTTGCATTATAATTTAGATATAATTTAGATGGTTGCATTTTTTAATGGTTTCAAATGTTTATTTTATTATTTTAGTCTCTTCAAATATTTATTATTTTAATCATTGAATTTCATTTGCATTTTAAAGATTTTTATTATAAAATTTTTAATCCGTAAAAAAGACGGGTCATTCCATTTCTCATCGTTAATGATATATTTATTTGTGAGGAAGGAAATAGAAATGCTGAAAAAAATTCTACTGTGAACAATTTTTCTTCATTTATTTCGACAAAAAAAAAGATGGACTATTTTCCCTTTTAAGGGGATGAATTTAATATTTCATTTATTGACGGATTTTTTTTTTCCTTTAATTATTTTTTTTTTCATCCAAATCCGATGGGATTTTTTTTTTCCTCGAAAATTATTTATAATTTATAAAAATTTACTCACGTGGCTTGTTACCATTGTCATCGTCGTCGATTGTTAGTCACGATTGTCGATTGCCATCGTCCCAGGTCATTAGTTGTGACCATCGTCGGTCGTCGGCCACCACCATTATCGGTTGTTGATCGTCGTCGTCGTAGGTCATCATCTGTTGTTGCCGTTGTAGGTCATCGACCGTCACCGCTGTAGATCGTCGCCCGTCACCATTGTAGGTCGTCGATCGTCGTTGTCGTCGGTCATCCACAGACGCTACTATTGGTCATTGATCGTTGGTCGTCGTCGTCACCGATGATCGTCGGTTGCATCGTCGATCGTCGACTGCTATCGTCGTTGTCGTCAATTATCGATTGCCATGGCCATTGTCGTCGATTGTTGGTTAGCGTCGTCGTTGTCGCTGATCGTTGACAGATCGTCGACTGCCGCCGTCGATCATTGACCGCCATGCCCACCATCACCGTCGTCGCTGTCGATCGACGGTCTCCGTCGCCGCCACCATCACTGTCAGTCATTGGTTGTCGTCGTACCCGATCATCGATCGCCACTGTCTTCAATCGTCGATTTCCGTCATCTTCGATTGTCGACCATCACCGTTTGCTATCATTGGTCATTAGCAATTGATCGTTGTCGTTCGTCGATTGCCTCACTGAGTGATGAGAGACGACAGACGACGATGGTCGCCGTCCTTATTAGTGCAATAATAAATGAATAATTGTTTTATTTATTATCTGTCCTCTGTTTTTTTTTTTTTTTAAAAATTCTCAATAATTTATTTTTTCTTTTTCAGATAAATTTTTTTCTAGGGATTTTTTTTTTCGTTGGAAATTAACTTGATCTGCCCCAGCGAGTGACGGATTAGTCCGTTTACGAAGAAGAAGCGCATCCTGAGCCAAACACCGGCAAACCCACTTGAAAACCCAAGTGCGAAACCGCAGCATCCACCACCCGAATCCAGATGGCTTCCATGGCCAGTCTCTCTTCTCCCACCCCCGTTTCGGCCTCCTTCCTTCCTCCTCTTCGCAACCCAATCCCTTGCGAACCCACAACAAGACGGCGGCGGCACCTTCTTCTCCCTAGTCGCTGCAATCGATTCCGCCGCGCCGTCGCCTCCCTTCCGGACCTCAATGAGAGAACCAACCCGGAGTACACCCCGTGGCTAATCGCCGGCCTCGGAAACCCCGGAAACAAGTACCACGGAACCAGGCACAACGTGAGCAAACTCTTCTAAGCAAGATGGTTTCTTGCAGGATTAAATTCGCTAATGCCTCTTCCGATGAAACCTAAAAAAGAGTTTTTTCCCCCTCTTTCTAGGTGGGATTTGAGATGATTGATCATATTTCTCGAGCTGAAGGCATTACCTTAAACACCATCCAATCCAAGGCATTGATAGGAATTGGTGAATAGATTGAACACCTTTTCTTTTCTTTTCTTTTTAGTGTTTTCCGAGTCTTGATGACCGATTTGCTTAAGAGAAAGTAGAACTTAGGAGAAACTAATAGGGTTTAAGAGATTGAAATTCCTTGAAGAGTTATGCATTCTGTTCAGATGCTTTGCACTATATAACATACAAGTCTAAACAAATATAGCATAGTGTGAACGTAACAAACGTCTGGAATGGCAGGTTCCATTGGGGAAGTGCCTATTCTCTTGGTGAAGCCACAATCCTACATGAACTTCAGCGGAGAATCGGTTATCTACTTTCTTTCCACTTCATTCAAAACTATTCTCAATATCAATATTTATATAAGCTTTATTTGTAGGTAGGACCACTTGCTGCATATTATCAAGTACCATTGCGGCATATTTTACTTGTAAGTTAATGAGCATTAGTGTTTTTCATTGATTTTGAGATGTTATATTATGTCAAATTTCTTCTTCTGTAGATTTATGACGAAATGAGTTTGCCTAGTGGTGTTTTGAGGGTTCAGCGAAAAGGTGGTCATGGACATCACAATGGGTTAGTGTGTTCTTTAATTAATCCATCACTAGTTTTGCAATGTAGCTTTGTTTTTAAAATAGAATCTGCAACACTGTGTACAATATACTCATCATTTATGTGATATCCACTCCTCTTTTTTCCTGTTAATTCTGAAAACTGAAATGCTTGCTTTTTTAGGCAAGTTAATCAAGCATTAGGTTCTCAAGATTTGTCATTTGACTGGTTTTAATATAATTTACTATATTTTTGTTCTTTCTTTCACAAACATGTCCATATACTGTCATGTTTAATTTTGTTTGGAATGGCTTACACGATTTCAATTTTGTTCAATTTTGTGATGATTTGCTTTGAATGAAATGGTAAGCTGAAATTTGATTGTGATGGATGAAAGAAAAGTTTTATTTACTTTCATAAACATGGTCTCTTAAATTGATTGTTCCTCACTTCTTATATCAATTTCTGTGGGTTTTTTCTAATTGCTTTGCTATGATTACTTTCTTCGAGCTTCTTTAACCCTGAGGTCGTATACCTTCTCCCTTAGAGGAACACACTGTCATTGTTAACTTTCTGGTTTGTCAATTTAGCTTCAGATGTGTACTTCTATTCTATCGCTTATCGCTGATCTTCTCATGATTGTAATTGAAGCCTATTGCAATTATCTATCGCTTTTTGTTATATCATTAGAATTACCCATGTGTTTACTATTTTTATCATCTCGTAGAGCAATTTCCTCCCCTGCATATCAAATTTGTTTGTTTCATACTAGTATAATTTGCATAATTTCCTTTGATCATCTTACTAATATGTATAAACTATTTATTGCAGTGTAAAGAGTGTAATTCATCATTTAGATGATTGCCGAGACTTCCCTCGACTGTGCATTGGTTGTCACATCATCTCATTCTTATTTGGTAGTATAGTTGTTGATGATACTTACCTAGTAGAATTATCGTACTCCAAAATTTAGGTATTGGCAATCCACCTGGAGCTATGGATATGAGAGCTTTTCTACTACAGAAATTTAGTAACGAGGAGCGCATACAGGTACTAAGTTACATGTCTTTGTCATCGTCACTATCCATGAAGCTTTTGCTTACAATTTGAATTAGAGAATGTGAATTCAAAAATTCCACCAGGTTTTCCTCATTGTACACTTCGAATTTGGGACACTATATGATCAAATATTGGGCGTGTATAAGATAGATATGTTCTATGCTGTTTTATAATAGAAATGTTGTCATGATGAAACCTTCTTGGTTTCACTGCAAAAATCTTATGAAGAAAAATTATCAAATTTTCATTAAGAAGGGTCAAAGATATGTTTTGCAGCTAATATTGGTTCTGAATGCAAAGTAATCAATGCCTCAGTTTGATGATGCAACAAAGAATTGGAGTATTAATAGAGTTAAAATGTAATATGATTAAATGAAGTTGACAAAGTTGCACTTGTAATGGATATAACAGATTTATGCGATATATAAATGCGGGTTAAATTATTGTTCTGTGCCCCACCCATATTGGGCGGTGTGAACATTTTTGCTGAAGAATCAAGATGTGAAACAACATTTGATACCCCTTCCTCTCGAGCCAATTCTTCTACACCCTGTAATGTGGCCGCCACTTCTTTTCTATCTTGGAATGCCTCCGCTGCTTCTCCACCTTGAGCTGCTTCATCTTCATCGCGAGCCATTTCTTAAGGTTTCCTCCAGCTCCTCCAGATAAGTAGTTCCTCCTCTTCTACTTCTTGATTCCTTCCTCGTACGTGAGAGCTTCTTTATTAAATTCTTCTTAGCTACTCAGGGCTATTGAGGCACCTGCCTTGGCATGTCTATGTTGTTTGAGTTGGCAACTGATACCCAGCTTGGAAAGATATTTTAAACCTACAATATACCTCATGTTACTGAAAATATTTATGAGAAATAATTAACCAAAACTTTAGATGGCCCATGAATTTGACATGAAATACTAAATGCTATATCTATATCTCTAATTGCAGCATTAGAATTTGACACCCTCAATTGTGCAGACAACTGAGTTTCTAAATTACGAAATTTAACAAAATGTTGTATAATAATTCTCAGTATGCTAATTGAATTGTTGGGTTCTTTTTTGTCTCCAATAGATGGATTCTGCTCTGGAACAAGGGGTGGATGCTGTAAGGATTCTTGTTTTCAAAGGTTTCAGTGAAAACCTCTATCGATTCAACTTGGTGCAGAAATACAAGCACCACAAAGTTTGAGAATATGCAAGTACAGCTACAGAAATTGCAGAAAGTGTTGGTGCAAAGCTGAGATTTAATGTTTGATATTTTTTTTTCCCCAAAAAAAGGGAAAGATAAATGCATCGGGGTGAAGGATTGGTCTCAAATTATTATATATGCAAGGGCAAAGTCATCCTGTAATCTTTGGTCTGTGGGTGGTAGCTGAACAATGAAAGCTAATCAGGATTTTCCATCTGCTATTTTCTCTCTCTATATATTTTTTATAATTAGTTTGTTCTCTGCTATGTAGATGAATCCACAGCTATCAGTAATTAATTTTACTTTCTAAAACGGGCATTTTTATGTACCTTTGCTTGTAATCGACTGCTTTGGGAAAACAAAACATCAGTAAGCTTGGAATTTCAAGGTGAATTTGGTTTATGAGAACCGTTATTTTAATTCCTTATTAATTTTTGTGAAATGAGGGTTATTGTGAAAGTGAATTAGGAATAATATTCCCAATTATTTTATACATTTTATTTTTTAAAAAAAATATTTTATGCCTTGTCCTGCACCAAATGGGCACAGAACAGAGAGAACAAAAAGAGCAGAAGAGTGTAACACTTGTGGGTGGTGGAGCACAACGCATTGATCCAAATCCAAAAGCAAGAAAATGGTGGCAGGAACAGTAGAGTCAGAGGCTTTTTTAAGGTCAGAGAGAAGTTTATCTGCCCGCCTGCTTGCCAATATGCAACAAGAGATTCTTCTCTTTGCCAACTTTCAGCCACTTTGTTATTGCGTGGGTGACTAAACTATTATTATTATTTTTCATAACATTCATCTCTTTTCACTTTCACTGTAAATAGTTGACAGTACCAGTCATTATTCAATCAAATGATCCAACTCGAAACATGATCAAAAAAAATATTTTATACTCATTTATGAGATATTTATTCAACTTAATAGCCATCTTGGAAGGATTTTATTGTGATAAAATGGTGAAAGATATATGCTCTCTATATTTTATGATGACATGACACGACAATGAAGATGGACAGAGATGATGCTTGAGACACCACATGCAAATCAAACTTTTATTTTGTACTATTATTACCTGCTATATGGACTCCAAGTTAGGAGACAGGGATAAATCACATCACCATGATTGATCATCAGCTCACTTCTTCCACAGTGTTTTATTATTTTTTTCCAAAAAACAAAAAAAAACTTGAAAACTCCAATAATTTCTTCAAAAATTCGACTCGGTTTGATGTATAATTCTTCAAATATAATCGTCTATGTTTAGTTTTGTTGTAAAATTAAAATAAAAAAAAAATAGAGAATTGTAGTTTTGTTAATTTAAAACATATAGCTTTGAATGACCTTAAAATTTTAAATGTTATTAAAACGTTTTTAATTTGTAGTTTTTTGGAAATTCACGTAGAGAATTGTATGGTAAAATAAAATTTCCACAACAGTTTTAATCCCATAAATTATATATATATATATATATATATATATATATATATATATATATATATATAGACACACAACATGCAGAAACAGGAACCTTGTCTTTGTCTTTTCACTGCTCAAGCTTCCACTTAATTACTCTGGCTGTCTTCTTGATGCCTTCTCTCTGCCTCAATCACCACACTTTTAGAATTGAAACCATCACAACGATCTTCATATTTCCCTGCCCAACTCTTTCTTGTTTCATTGCAGAATTTTGAAATTAATATGTATGATTCCCTTGAAAGATGAGAAAAATGATGATGATGAGGCCCCCTTACTCATTCTACAGCTCGGTGATTCTTTTTTACACCATTTTGCTTTGCTGCAGCTGTCGTCGGACGTCACCGGCTGCAACTCCGACGAGCCCAGCGCCTCTTGAAGGAAGCGATGTAACAGAGATGACTGTCAAAAGAAGGCCGGTGGCGGCGGCGCCGGTGACGGTAGAGGTGGCAGTGCCAGATGGTATGGAGAGTAAGAGAGTCATTCCAAGTTCCCCGGATCCCCTTCACAACAAGTGATCATATATATTAATGTTTTCGCTCAAGAGATGTTTTGTTTTTCTTTTGATTAACCATGTATTTTCTGTACCTTTTCTTGAATATAAATCTTGATTGTATCGATCTGTATATGTTAATTTAATTTATGTTATTTTAGAATTTATCTTTGCCATTAGGGGTATAAACGAATCGAGTCGGTTCGTAAACTTTTCAAGCCGATTCGAATAATATTTGATTCGAATTTGAAATTATCGAATTCAAGCCGAACTCGAATATGTGCAAATATTTTTTGAATCGAACTCGAGCCGAAATAATATTGTTCGATTGTTCATGAACTGTTTGCGAACCTTAATTTTTTATTTATTAAAAAATTTTGAATATTAAATCGAGCATCAATTTTCGAATATCAAATCGAGCATCAATTTTCGAATATTAAATCGAGCCTCAATTTCGAATAGTGATCGAATCGTTTAAATTAATATTCGAAAATTTCGAATCGAATCCAAACTCGAGCTTTGATTCGAATCGAATTCGAGCTCAAAATTATTAAATTTTTAAACTTCGAATCGAGCTCGAATATGTCAATTCGAATTTGAACTCGAACTCGAATATTATTTTTTTTTAAAATTCGATTCGATTCGATTCATTTACACCCCTATTTGCCACATGTGTTTTAATTAGACGAAATTATTAGATAGAATCTATTATTATTACATACCTATGAGCTATCAATGGACTTATACTCAAATTAACTTTTTCACGTATAAGACCATCCAACTTAATTTATTAGATAAGGTATTTGGTTACGACCACCACAGATAATATATAGGAATTTTCCTCTGGTAAAAAATCAGTAGAAACTTCTTCATTTTTATCTTACAGCTGCCAAATTAATTGTAATTGTGTGCTATCTCATATTGCCAAAACTTATAATTTGTTTTAGTATCCATTTATGTTATGCTTACGGAGAGAGAGCGAGTTTGGGCTTAGAAAAAGTCGTTTTATATCAAATTATATATGCCATTATTTTAAGTTTTATCTCTGTCGTCGATGAGGTCAGTCTTTACTTAATTATGAGCCGATCTAATTTTTTAAGTCGTCTACTGTACTTTGGAAGTCGGGCGTTATCATGCGGCGTGGTTGAGAGGTCATCTGCGCGCTTGGGAGGTCGGGAGGTTGGCTACGTATTCGAGAGATCGATCGCGCGCTTGGGAGGTTGGACATTTGGCAAGTTTCTCTGAGAGATCGACTGCCTAAAAGGACTTAAAAGTGTTAGAAGGGGGCCAAGACGAACTTCGGTGTAATCCCTCCAATGCTTAAGTAAGTGAACAAAGAAAAAAAAGAGAAAAAAAGAGCAAAATGTTAGAGGTTATTTGAGAGTCCTTTCTCTTTTTTATTCCCCTTTTATATATATATATATATATATATATATATATATATAAAAGAATATGACTTAATGACACTTTAATGAAAGAAAGACGTAGAGTTGTATCTCCATTGAGAAAATAAGGAGACATGTCATAATGATGGCTTAATGGAGGGGAAACCATAATATCACGTCATAATGAAAAAGAAAAGGAGACGCGTCATTTAACTCATGAGAAGAAAATCAGGAGACACTTCTTTAATGAAAAGCTATAGCTGCCAAATCTTGACCACCAACTCAGATTGATTGTTGATTAATTGTTGAATTAATCCACGGTCACATAGTCGAATATACTATTAATTACCATATCAGAGGTATCCCGTGCTAGTCTAGTCGAAAGAGATATCTAGCTGACTATACTTGTGTCGAGTGCTCGAGATCAACTTTGACCTAATGAATCTTCTCTTGACTGTCAAGATAGTCACGGAGATCCAAACCGATGTGTGGGGAGACTTTCGAGGCATGAAGATTATTCTGATTTGACAACAGAGATATAGAGATCATGGCAATTAGTTCTGCTATGATGGCAGAGATCTTAAAAGCTTTAACTGCATAATTGATATGATGAGTCATTACTGCAAGCGCACAGTTGTCGTCAAGTAATAAAATATCGATGCCACAGAGATTATTCAAGTACCGAATGAGTGCAAGGAAAGATTATCTAGAAGAATATTTGAGTGGCGGTTGAATAAGAAAGGAAAGTAGACTATCGAGAAACGATTATAGGATTAAATTATGAAGCAATCTTAAGACTTCAATTTCACTACCCATTCGAGAACTACATCTTACTACTTATAGGAACTGTGGCTAGATAAATTATTATGTTCTAGGATAAGTTATGAAACCCTCGAGAGGTCCTAATAGCTTTTGAGGTATTTACGCATAGTTGACCTTGTTCGCAATATGAGTACCTGTCATGAGCACCCTAGCAGATCAATTTAGGTGAAGACCCTTAATTGCTATAGCTCCCCACAATTAGTTTAAATTCTATAGAGGTCCTAATAGCTTTCAAGGTATTCATGCGTAGTTGACCTTGTTCGCAATATGAGTACTTGTCACGAGCACCCTAGCAGATCAATTTAGGTGAAAATCCCTTAATTGCTATAGCTCCTCACGATTAGTTTTGCAAAATCAAGATTAGAATAACCCAAAGACATGCGAATAGGTGATCATCCAACTTGTAAGATAAACCATACATTACCATAAAACTAATTCAAGAAGTTCACAATCGATAAAATAAAAGAGTCATAATAATCCAAGACGAATATACAAAGAGCTACTCCCTCATCCTAAGATCGAGGAGAATTACTCCATAGTTCAGAGGGAAGATAGAAATGAAGTGTAGAAAGACATTCAACAAAACTAAAGAAGAGAAAGAAGGAAAAACATATTTGTTGACGTCGACTGAAGACTTCCTTTGACTTGGGGCTCCTTCTCCATGACTTCACAACTTGCCCTAGGATGTTCCCTGATGGCTGCCTTGATCCTAAGAGTTAGGATCTCTAGAATATCCAGAATGCCTTTCTCCTTGACCCTGGGGTCTTTTTATAGCTTTTGCTGGGCGAGAAATTCGGGGAGGTTTGTAATCGCGGCACAATCATGCCATTTAGCATGGTAGGGAGTGCCAGAGGTTGGAACGATTCAGCATGTCCCAGATTCAACCGTGTTGATCAGGCTGGGCACGATCGTGCCATTTGGCACGACCAGGGCGTGTTGGCCTCTGCACTTCTCATTTTCCGTGTGTTCTTGCTAGAAAAACTCATAAATGTAGTTATCTGAATTAAAAAGATAAAAAGAAAGTAAATGTAAGGTTTTATACATGATATGTGAATGAAATACTAAACAAATATGATAAATAAATCTTAAAATATGCATATGATTAACACTCATCACACCCTCAAATTTAAACTTTTGCTTGTCCTCAGCAAAGAAAAAGAAAGAATTTATGAGTGAAAATCATGATAACTTGTTAGAAATTCATCCTAAGGTATAAAATACTTTGCTTTATAAAATTGTTCTCGATGGCTTAGCTTAAAAGATCCTTGTGTAGTGCATGTGAGTTTTGACCTCAAGGTTTTGGACACCAATCCGAGTTTGTATTCCTTCTACCATATTCTTAGCATACCCGACATAAAGACACTTACCTACCAATATGCTTGGATCATACTCTCACTATCATACTTAGTCTCAAAGGAGCATTCAAGGTGAAGGAGAAGAAAAGTAAGAAATAAACATCAAGTGTTTCCCTAGTAACTAGTTAACCTCAAAGGGGCATCTATATGGGTGTTTCCCTAGTAACTACTTGGTCTTAAAGGGATACTTTAATGATATTTCATCTTTTCTTTTTATTTTTTTCTTAGAACTTTTTTCTACTCAATTTTTTTTTTCAATTCAAATTCCTGAGATGAATGCTTCTCCAGTAACTAAGTATTGTGAAAGTCTCCATGAAAATTTGAGTACTAGTCCGGTATGGGGGCAAACTCTTTTTGAATATCTTTACCTCATAGGTTGTGTAAAAAGTGAAACAAGGTTCTTATCAAGTAGGCCAAAAGGACCTTTAAAGATCTAATTAAGTTTAGTTATACTACTCTGGATATAGGGACAATAGGTTATCAATTTAAGGTAATATGTGGAGAAAATATACTAACAATGCAAGGAAATATGCAGAGGAAGTACTACAAAATTATAGTAAACGAAAAATAAATTATGTTTAATAGGAAGAATATGTAAAGCTCCCCCCTTCAAACTTAAAATATGCATTGTCCTCAATGTATGGAAGGGTAATGGTAAAGGAAATAAATTACTCAGGAGGTGGAGGTGGATAGAAATGACTTTGCGAAATGTGCCAATGATATATGACATCAATCATCTGCCTCTGAGCACTAAGTTTGGCCCACTGTTCTCTTATATTTATTTGATCTTGTATCCCTTGCAGATTGTTATTCCTATGATCTAACAAAAGAGAGTTGTAAAAAGAAAATATATTTGGGTTGCCTCCCAAGAAGCACTTGTTTTAGGTCATAAGTTTGACCCCTTGTTGTTTTCTTTACCCTAGTTTGAGGAGATATTGCTCCTCTTCTTGTTCCTTGACTTGATTTATAAAATATTTTTTTAATCGTTGTCCATTTTCTTTGTAAGTTCTCAAATTTTCATCTTGTATATCCACTCCTCCAAAAGGGTATACTTTTTGGATTTGGTATGGGCTAGTCCATCTTGATTTGAGTTTCTAGGAAAAAGTTTTAATCAAGAGTTAAAAAAGAACACAAGTTCTCCTTCATGGAATTTTCTACGCATGATATGTTGATCGTGCTAATGTTTGGTTTTCTCCTTGTATGCCTTGGTATGTTCGTAGGCGTCCAACCTTAATTCTTCAAGTTCATTAAGCTGTAGTTTTCTCTTCTCTCCAACTTTCTTTAGGTCGAAATTTAGCAGTCGGATGGCCCAAAATGCTTTATGTTTTGATTCGACTAGGAGGTGGCATTCTTTCCCATAAACTAATCGAAATGGGGTCATACCGATGAACGTTTTGTAGGCTGTCTGGTATGCCCATAAGGTATCGTCCAATTTCAAAGACCAATCTTTTTTTTGATCTCAACACTATCTTTTCCAAGATATTCTTAATCTCTCTATTGGATTTTTCCACTTCACCGCTAGTCTGAGGATGATATGGGGAAGCTATTTTATGGGTCACTCCATATTTGCTGAGAAGGTTCTTGAATTTTTTTTTCAATAAAATGCGATCCTCCATCACTAATCACTGCTTAGGGGACTCTAAATTTTGGGAATATGATTTTCTTAAAAAGCTTTATTACTGTTTTGCATCTTTAGTTGGTGATGATACTATTTCAACCCATTTAGAGATGTAGTATACTACTACTACTAAGATATATACATTTTTATTAGAGGGTGGAAATGGTCCCATGTTGTCAAGTCCCTATACATCAAAGAGTTCGATTTCTAGAATAAGGTTTAAGGTCATTTCATGTCTTCTTGATATGTTGCCTATCCTTTGGCATCGGTTATAGGTCAATATAAATTCTCGAGTATCTTTAAATATATGAGGCCAGTAAAATCCTGACTGTAGATTTTTTGTAACTATCTTTGAGGTGCTTGCATGGCCCCTATAGGAAGAAGAGTGACAATGATAAATGATACTTCCTATCTCCTCCTCGGGTATGCATCTTCTATAGATGGCGTCGACATACTTTTTAAAAAGGAAAGGGCTCGTCCCAAACATAATTCTTCAGGTTTGCAAAGAATTTCCTATTTTGATGATAATTCATATTAGGGGGTAAGATTCTGCTGGCGAGATAATTTGCAAAATATGTATACCATGGGGTGTCATCTTTTTCTAGTGCTAACAAATGTTTATTGAGGAAGTAATCATCTATTGGTATTTCATTATCTTTGGTAGGTATATCTTGGTGTAGTCTTGATAGATGATCTACAACTACGTTTTCAGTTCCTTGTTTATCTCTTATTTCCAAATCAAATTCTTAGAGTAGAAGGATCCAACGGATAAGTCGAGGTGACTTCCTTTTTTGTTAACAAGTATTTTATAGTTGCATAATCAGTATAGACAATTATCTTAGATTCTACGAGGTATGATTTAAATTTATCAAATGCAAACACAATAGCTAGGATTCTTTCTTAGTAGTTGCACAATTTATCGGGCATCATCTAAGGTCTTACTAGCATAATAGATGACATGTACTTTTTGATCCTTTCTTTGCCCTAGTACAACTCCTACTGTATAGTCACTGGCAACACACATGATTTCAAAAGGTAAGTTCTAATCGGGTATTTGCATGATCGGGGAAGAGATTAATGCTTCTTTAAGTTTGCAAAGAGCATCCATATAAGTCTAATCAAAATCAAATGTGACTTCCTTAGAAAGTAGATTTGCTAGTGGTTTGGAGATCCTTGAGAAGTCTTTTATAAAATGACTATAAAATCCAGTGTGTCCTATAAAACTTCGTATTCCTTTGATATTCGAAGGTGGAGGCAATTTCTCAATCACTTCAATTTTTTCTTTGTTAACTTCTATACCTTGCTCAGAGATCAAATGATTGAGTACTATACCTTCCCTTATCGTAAAATGATATTTTTCCCAATTTAATACTAGGTTCATTTCCTCACATCTTCGCAAGACTTTGGCTAAGTTAGACAAACATGATTCAAAGTTAGTACCATACACGGAGAAGTCATCCATAAAAACTTCCATGATATTTTCAATCATATTGGAAAAAATCACTGTCATGCAACATTAAAAAGTGGCTGACACATTGCAAAGACCAAAGGGCATGTAAAAGTGGTTTTTTCTTGGTCACTAGGATGTATGGGTATTTGGAAGAATCCAGAATACCCATCTAGGTAGCAAAAGTATGAATGTTTAGCTAGTCTTTCTAACATTCGATCAATAAATGGAAGGGAAAAATGGTCTTTCCTAGATTTTTTGTTTAATTTTCTATAATTTATGCACATTCACCAACCCATAGTTACTCTAGTGGAAATTAGTTCATCTTTTGAATTTTTTATTACGGTCATTCCCCTTTCTTTAGTACTACTTGGACCGGGCTTACTCATTCACTATCAGAGATGGGGTGTATTATTCATGCATCCAATAGTTTTAAAACTTTTGTTTTAACTACATCTTTAATATTGGGGTTCACCCTTCTTTGATGATCAATGGAAGGTTTATAGTTATTATCGAGGAGGATTCTATGCAAGCATACTAATGGACAAATCACTTTTATATCATCTATTGTGTACCCTTTAGCCTTTCTATGTAATTTCAATAAATCAAGCAATCTCTCAGTTTCACTCTTATTTAGGGTTACATTTATGATCACTGGACATGTAAAGTTTTTCCCCAGGAATTCATACCTAAGAGTTAAGGGAAGAGGTTTTAATTCTACATTTGGTGGCTTGATATCCCCTTCAATTGGTGGTTGTTGATCTATCCTAATTCCCCATTTTGACTATAAGGTGTCCTCATGATGCTCAATATCTCCTTCTAATAAGTAGAATTTTAATGGATCCATGGCGGCTTTCCTTCGTTCTTCTTCTTCAAGTATCTACTGAAGACTATCAATTCGACAGCAGGTATTCCGAACAAGGGATTGTTTAAAGGTTTTAGAAAGACTCAATTTTTTCTTTACCAACAGCTAATGATAGCTTATGATTATTCACAACTATTATAATACTGTGGCTAGGAAGGATCTTCCTAAAATAATGGGAATTGAAGGATATTCGTGTTGCACATTCCGAGATACAAAAACCACTTTTTGCATTGCGGAAACCTCGGAAGCCCGACCATAGATCCGTGCGAAGTATAAAAAAAATAAAACTACATGTATGTGTTTAAGTAAACCTAGATCTACCTTAGATCTATATGATGAGAGCGTTACCCTCGATACGATGCCCTTCGCTTATCCCGCTCGTTCAAACGCTTTGCCGGAACTCAAGAGTGTCAAGTGTACACTCCTCTATTGGTATCCACATGGACAAATGGTGGAGAAACACAACCTAGAGTGTGCTAGCACTCCTTGGAAGTTTCGGCCAAAAGGAGGATTGGGAGAGTGCTTGAGAGGAAAAAGATCGAAGGAAGAAGAAGATGGAGTTACACACATTCACTTCACACCATATGGAATAAAGTGGTCGACCACTTCAATCTGGGGGGGGGGGGGGTTACATGCATGCATGTAACTCCAAGAGCCAAGGTCTCCCTCATGAGGTTGCACCACATGATAAGTCCATGATGATGTGGAACATCATCATTGGCTGGCCGCCATGCCAAGTCACCATGACATGGCAATTGGTCAAGTCAAAATTGACCATTCATCTTCCCTCTCAAGTCAAGTCAAACTTGACCTCTTATTTTCCATGGTCGATCAAATCTAACCGCTTGATTCCAGTCAATTTGATTTAATGAATCTTTATTCATTAATTTAAATTGACTCAATGAATCAAATCAAAATTAGACTCATTCAACACTTGAATCAAATTGAGTCTAACTCAATTAGTCTAATTTGGATTACTCTTAATCCAATTTGGTTCATCCCATGAACCTAATCCTCATGGTTCATCATATGAACCTAATCTCCATCTAATTGCCCTTTGTGTGTGACCCTATAGGTTCTTGTAACGTTGACAATGCTCCTAAACTGATTTAGGAACATAAGCAATGAGAGGTATCTAGCAACACATCATTGCTACCCAAGTTACAAGAATGTTGAGTTCCAACATCACCTTTGTGACTCTCACAATATGTGATAATGTCCCTCTATCCTTGACATCTAGATTGACCAATTGAGGCCTAGACCGTGTCATCCTCAGTACAATCTATATCTTGAACTCCAAGTAGACTCACTCTAATCAAATGAGCTCAATATCTCATATTGACTCATTTGGGCATGGTCATGCACTTCGTGGTCTCACTCTATCAAGAATAACGATGTCACTCCCGTCATATAGGAGGGATAGATACCATCTATATCACTCACATCCCTCCACATAATTTGTTACATACCCAGTAATCGCCTTTATAGTCCACCCATTTATGGGTGACGTTTGACGAAGCCAAAGTATGCAACTCCTTATGTAGGGAACCATGGTGACTTCAGGTCCAAGGACTAATAGTCATACTAATAGTCACATGAGAAAGTATATAACACTCATATAACGATCCATGATACTTTCTCATAACGAGTCATTCAGTATACATTCTCTAATGCATATCCATGTGTCAACTTGATATCTCATATCCATGACTTGTGAGATCAAGTCATCGAGATGACCTACATGCTAGTCTCTACGTATTAACATTGTCCTTGAATGTTAATACTTGACTAGGAATGATTAAGAGTAGTGTTCTCTATATCATCTCATTATCGATTCAACCAATCAATTGATATAGATAAGAACCTTCTACTCAAGGACGTTATTATACTTAGTTTATTTGGCATCAATACAAGTAAATATAAAAACCATGCCTTTACGAATAGGAATATGATACAATAAAGTCCATACAACAATCATCACATGATTGACTCTAGGGATTTCACTAACAATCTCCCACTAGCACTAGTGCCAATCACCGTAGTATCTAATACCCAATGACCTAGTGTGACCATCATGCTTTTTTTGTGCCAAAGTCTTGGTCAAGGGATCTGTGATGTTAGCCTCTGTGGGTACTCTGCAAATCTTCACATCTCCTCTATCGATAATCTCTCGAATGAGATGGAAGCGCCGTAGTATGTGTTTGGTCCGCTGGTGTGAGCGAGGTTCCTTAGCCTGTGCAATAGCTCCATTGTTGTCACAATAGAGCTCTATAGGATCTGCTATGCTAGAAACCACCCCAAGCTCAGTAATGAACTTGCGGATCCAAACTGTCTCCTTTGCTGCCTCTGATGCAGTGATATACTCGACTTCTGTTGTAGAATCAGCAACTATGTCCTGCTTCGAACTCTTCCAGCTCACAGCGCCACCATTCAAGAAAAACACGAACCCTGACTGTGATATATAATCATCCTGGTCAGTTTGAAAGCTGACATCACTGTAACCCTTTACAACTAGCTCCTCATCACCTCCAAATATCAAGAAATATTCTTTAGTTCCTCTCAAGTACTTAAGAATATTCTTGACTGCTATCCAGTGATGCTCACCTGGATCTGACTGGTATCTACTCGTCATGTTCAAAGCATACGAGACATCAGGATGAGTATACAACATGACATACATGATAGATCCTATAGCAGATGCATAAGGGATCTTATCCATGCGGTCTCTCTCTTCTCTAGAAGAGGGACTTTGAGTCTTCAAAAGACTCACACCATGTGACATCGGTAGAAGTCCCTTCTTGGAATTCTACATGACAAACCGTAGTAATACCGTGTCAATATATGTACTTTGACTTAGGCCAAACAATCTCTTAGATCTATCTCTATAGATCTTGATGCTTAGAATACAGACTGCTTCACCTAAGTCCTTCATTGAGAAGCACGCCCCCAGCTAAGTCTTCACAGACTGTAGCGAAGGGATGTCATTCCCAATGAGTAGTATGTCATCCACATACAATACAAGGACGACAACTGTGTTCCCATTAACCCTCTTGTAGACACAGGGTTCATCTTCATTCTTGATGAAACTAAACTATTTGATTGCATTATCGAATCGAAGATTCCAGCTCCGAGAAGCTTGCTTTAGCCCATAAATGGACCTTTGCAGCTTGCATACTTTTCCAGTATGCTGTGGATCTATAAAACCCTCAGATTGTGTCATATACACATCCTCGAGTAAGTTTTCATTCAGAAACACGGTTTTGACATCCATCTGCCAGATCTCATAATCATGGTATGTTGTAATAGCAAGCATGATCCGAATGGACTTAAACATCGCCACTGGAGAAAAGGTTTCATCATAGTCAATACCATGAATTTGCTTGAAATCTTTAGCCACCAATCGACCCTTATAGGTATGCGTAAGTCCATCCATGTCAGTCTTTCTCTTAAAGATCCACTTACACCCAATGGGTTTGACTCCTTCAGGTGGATCAACTAAAGTCCATACTTGGTTGATATACATGGATCCCATCTCGAATCTCATGGCCTCTAGCCATTTCTCAAAGTCTGGGCTCATCACAGCTTCCTGATAGGAGGTAGGCTCATTCTCAATGAGCATAACGTCATCATGGTCAGACAAGAGAAATGAGTATCTCTCAGGCTGACGACGTACTCTATCAGACCTGCGAAGAGGTAGGTATACCTAAACAGGTGGTTGTTCCACAACTCTTTGTGCAACAATATCATCATCCATAACATTTTGTGGTTCCTGTTCAACCTCCATCAAGGCCTCAGTGCTATGGTCCTTATCTTGAATTTCTTCAAGATCGAACGTACTCCCACTAGTTTTTCTAGAAAAAAATCTCTTTCTAGAAAAATCTCAGTCTTTGCCACAAACACTTTATGCTGACTGGGAATGTAGAAGTAATATCCCTTAGTCTCCTTGGGATATCCAACAAAATAATACTTATCGAATTTGGGTCCCAGTTTGTCTGAGACTTGACGTCGAACGTAAGCCTCACAACCCCAAATCCTCATGAAAGACATCTTGGGATTTCTCCCTGTCTATATCGTATATGGTGTCTTTATCACAACCTTGGATGGTACACGGTTAAGTGTGAAGGTTGCTGTGTCTAGAGCATATCTCCAAAAGGATATAGGAAGATCTGTGTGACTTATCATAGATCGTACCATATCTAATAGGGTACGATTCCTCCTTTCGGATACACCATTCCACTGTGGTGTTCCAGGAGGAGTGAGTTGGGATAGAATCTCACACTCAACTAGATAGTCACGAAACTCATGGCTAAGGTATTCACCACCTCAATCTGATTGAAGTATCTTAATACTCTTGCCAAGCTGGTTTTGTACTTCATTCTTGAATTCTTTGAACTTTTCAAAGGATTCTGATTTATGTGTCATCAGATACACATAACCATATCTACTGAAGCCATCAGTAAATGTAATGAAATATATGTAACCACCTCTAGTAGCAACATTGAAAGGATCACATACATCACTATGTATAAGTCCTAACAAGTCTGTTGCTCTTTCGCTGTGTCCACTAAAGGAAGTCTTAGTCATCTTGCCTAAAAGGCAAGACTCGTATGTCTCATATGATTCAAAATCAAATGAGTCTAGCAGCCCATCCTTATGGAGCTGAGATAAGCGACTCTCATTTATGTGACCTAAGCGACAATGCCAGAGATAGGTTTAGTTCAACTCATTTGACTTGAACCTTTTGGTACTTATGTTATAGATGGGGCTCTCTAAGTCTAGAAAGTAGAGTCCGTTCATTAGCGGTGCACTACAATAGAACATATCATTTAAATAAACTGAACAACATTTGTTCTTTATTATAAATGTAAATCCTTTCTTGTCCAAACAAGAAACCGAATTTATGTTCTTAGTTAAAGCAGACACATAACAACATTCATCTAGTTCTAGTATAAGCCCAGTGGGCAGAGATAGATCATAAGTTCCTACAGCAACAGCAGCAACTCTTGCTCCATTGCCTACTCGTAAGTCCACCTCGCCCTTTGTCAATGCTCTGCTATTTCTCAGCGCCTGCACATTGGTACAAATGTGAGATGCACATCCGGTATCTAATACCCATGATGAAGAAATAGATAGATTGACTTCTATAACATTTATACTTGAAGTAGAATTCTCACTTCTCTTCTTCTTAAGATCTTCCAGGTAAGCTTTGCAGTTACGCTTCCAGTGTCCAGCTTCCTTGCAGTGGAAGCAAGCCCCTTCTTTTGCCACCCCTCCTTTGGGTTTCAGTTCTTTGCCTTTGCCCTTGGCTTGGGACTTTCCCTTACCTTTAGGCTTGCCCTTGCCTTTCTTCTTTTGCACCATCAAAATGGAGTTAGATTTTCCCTTCTTAAGGTTGAGCTCAGCAGTTCTCAACATGCTGAGCATCTCAGGCAGTGGCTTATCAATTTCATTCATGTTGTAATTCATGACAAATTGATTGTAGCTTTGTGGCAAAGACTGCAAGATCAAGTCAGTGGCTAGCTCTTGGCCAAGTGGGAATCCCAATCTCTGTAGGTTTTCTATGTACCCAATCATCTTGAGTACATATGGACCTACGGGAGTCTCATCTTGCATCCTGGACTGAAACAATGCCTTAGATACTTCATATCTCTCGTGCCTTGCTTGTCCTTGATATAGTTGACGAAGATGTTCAACCATATCATAAGCATTCATGAACTCATGTTGCTTCTGAAGCTCAGAGTTCATGATCGCGAGCATGAGACATGACACATCTAATGCATCATTTTGATGCTTCTTGTAAGTATCTTTGTCAGTTCGCGAGGAAGTGTCAAAAGGTGCCTCCGGAATGGGCTGCTCCAGGACGTACAGTTTCCTATACCAGTCCAGGAAATTTGCTCCATTGAGCTTGTCCTTCTCAAAGACAGAACGCAGGTAGAGAGTGTTCATGTTTGTCGACATAATAATCTACAACATACACAATGTAGAAAATTAATATCATATTCCTTTTTATCATTTAATTAGGCCTTTAATCAAATGATGCTCCCACTGAATTATAGGACTTTTGTAGAATCGAGTTATGGATGTGGTCAAACAACATTACTAGATTCATACAAACATGCTATAATTCCTGCGGGACAAGATCCACATCATACTAAGCCTTGAGTTAGCTTTGGCTAAATCGCCCAAGACTTGGTATGATCGGTGGGTAACACATTACCGATTGCATCTCTATGCAACTCTTATTTATAGGATCAAGACCCACATTTACAAAAGACCTTGAGTTAGCTTTGGCTAAATCGCCCAAAATTTAGTGTAAATGCGATCTTATCCTATCTTTCTAACGGTTGGAATATGCCTATAGTTCTACTCGATTCAATTGAGTTAACTAATTTTACTCAATCTAATTGAGCTTACTCTAACCCAAGCCGTGATAGGCGGGACCAAGATTGTCCCTCCGCACCCTACCAAGATAATATGCATTGCTCTTCTTTGGCAGATTAAACAACTACAAATGATCGAGGTAGTGATGGGTATCAAGACTTGGTAGGCATTTTCGAGTTGATTCGATTATGATCTAATCTAATCGTGAATGTGTATCATATACGCATCAAGGCCTTTATTATCCTACACTAGCATGCATCACATACATACAAGCATCGTTCTAGCATGCATCATATACATACAAAAAAAATATTCTATCATGCATTATATACATATAAGCATTATTCTACTAGCATGCATCACATACATACAAGCATAACAATATATATATATATATATATATATATATATATATATATATATATATATATATATATATATATATATATATATATATATAAATTAATTGTGATTAGTTCATGGCCCTACTACGATCTTCTCAAGCCAATAAGAAGATCGGACGGTCAACCTAGGGTTAGCGGCTTCTCCAAGCGCCTCCTTTGACCGCCATGTGTCGTCGGCACCCTTCTCGTAACTTCGTCTAGTAGTGGACCTTCCACCGCTCCATTTTATACAATACAAACATGAAACTTGAGTTACATTCGAGTCTAAAACTATTTACAACTAGAATTTTAATAAAAGAGGCACGATGCGCAGGTCGCATACCCTATACAACATGCACAACCACAAAAATGACACGCAGACCGTATTATGGATTACAACACATTATCATCCAATCATATTGGGGTTCTTGGGCCATGACCATCACAGAATTACACATAATTCTAAATTATGCATATTACAGAAATTTCTTTAATTTTTCCTATTTTTTTCTTTCAATTTTATGAGTCACCTCTCCGTAACGGTCCCGCTAAGCGGTTTCCGGGCGTGATCACGGGACAAGGCCCCTTTCGGGGTTAGGGGAAGTGCCCCTACTTGCAAAATAAACTTTGTGAGTGCCCCATCTAGATCTTACAACGACTTAAGTCGCTGCCCCAAAAACTTAAAGCGAGATTTCGCCGTTTCGGAGAGTTTTTCTCGGTGGTTGAAGCCTACAAGTGTCCCAACACTTGTTGCTTCGACTCTTCAAGAAAAATACCCAAAAATCTATAAAAATAGGAAATTTACAGAAACTTAAAAATTTGTAATTTTTATATCTAATACAAAAACTACAAATTTAAAACACATACATGCTTCGCACGTGGCTCTGATACCACTGTTGCACTTTCCGAGCCGCAAAAACCGCTTTTTGCGTTGCGGAAACCTCGGAAGCCCGGCCACGGATCCGTGCAAAGTATAAAAAAAATAAAACTGCATGTATGTGTTTAAGTAAACCTAGATCTACCTTAGATCTATATGATGAGAGCGTTACCCTCGATGTGACGCTCTTCGCTTATCCTGCTCGTCCAAACGCTTTGTCGGAACTCAAGAGTGTCAAGTGTACACTCCTCTATTGGTATCAACACGGACAAATGGTGGAGAAACACAACCTAGAGTGTGCTAGCACTCCTTGGAAGTTTCGGCCAAAAGGAGGATTGGGAGAGCACTTGAGAGGAAGAAGATCCAAGGAAGAAGAAGATGGAGTTACACACATTCACTTCACACCATATGGAATAAAGTGGCCGGCCACTTCAATCTTAGGGGGTTACATGCATGCATGTAACTCCAAGAGCCAATGACTCTTGGTCTCCTTCATGAGGTGGCACCGCATGATAAGTACATGATGATGTGGAACATCATCATTGGCCGACCCCCATGCCAAGTCACCATGACATGACAATTGGTCAAGTCAAAATTGACCATTCATCTTCCCTCTCAAGTCAAGTCAAACTTGACCTCTTATCTCCCATGGTTGATCAAATCTAACCACTTGACTCAAGTCAATTTGATTTAATGAATCTTTATTCATTAATTTAAATTGACTCAATGAATCAAATCAAAATTAGACTCATTCAACACTTGAATCAAATTGAGTCTAACTCAATTAGTTTAATTTGGATTACTCTTAATCCAATTTGGTTCATCCCATGAACCTAATCCTCATGGTTCATCATATGAACCTAATCTCCATCTAATTGCCCTTTGTGTGTGATCCTATAGGTTTTTGTAACGTTGACAATGCTCTTAAACCGATTTAGGAACATAAGCAATGAGCGGTATCTAGCAACACATCATTGCTACCCAAGTTACAAGAATGTTGAGCTCCAACATCACCTTTGTGACTACTAATTGTGACTCTCACAATATGTGACAATTGTTGGGTTTCCGGCACCGCGGCGTGTGTGTGTTCGATCATGTTTCGTAAACATGAGCACAGCGGAAGGAATAAAAATAATAAATCTATATTTATTACAACACACACAACACACGCAGGCATAGTACAACATGTGTAGACATAACCATAAATTTAAATTTGCAATAAAAGGAAATTTAACTACGTTATACCTTTCGTATGACGTGTAGCGGGAACGACATCAACCGGAACGATCCTCGTTGGAATCGTCTCTATCCGTATCCACGCCGAGTATCCTCTGGATGACTTCGCTAAGCCACGAGCTTCGTCTTCGTACGGGTTACTAGCCTCGTGTTGAAGACGACGTGATCGAGAGATGATCACGATCCGAATCCAAATTCGGATCCAAAAACGAGTCCTCAAAACTCGCTTCTCCGGAGAGGTATTCGTCAACCGATTGACGAATCCTTCGTCCTCCACCTCAGAGGATTACCGGAGATCGAATCCCCGGTAAGTTAGCCGCTGTCGGAGCTCTAACCGTCGTCCAAACGACGCTCCGACGAGAGGAGAACAAGCTGTCCAGAAAACTGGACAGCTTTGGTGGAGGAGATAGGCGCCGGCCAACCAAGGGAAGATAAAGCTCACCTTGATGCCAAACCTAAAGGAGATCACCGGAGGGTCGCCGGAGGATCACCGGCCGAAGCTTGGACGCCGGCAACAACTTGGACGGCGGCACAAGAGGTTGGGCGGCAATGGAGGTTGGCGCCAACTCTTAGAGGGGATGAGGTGGGCGGCAACTTGAGCTAGGGTTTTTGGATTAGGGCTTAATTATCCCTTAAGCCCTCTTTTATAGAGAACTAATTCTCTTAATGGTTATTGGATCATAACCATTAGGCCCGTTAACCCGCTCCATTAAGATAAGTTAAAATAAACCAAACCATGATGGTTTATTTTAAGTTAAAACGAACCGAACCAACTTTTGGTTCATTCGTTTAAAATAAACCAAATCCTTTGGTTTATTCTCCTCCATTGGGTTAGAACCAAACCATTTTGGTCCATCCATTATGTCTTCATAAGACACGGCCCATCCACGCTTCCATTGCGACTGAAACGATTTCATGCTCGCTCCATGTTTGGTCCAACCAAACTTAGTTTCTCGGTCTGAGAATCCCATTCTCAAGCTCGTTTTAAATCCTTCGGATTACGCTTGTTGTGTGTGTGACCAAATAGGTTCTCGGTTTATGTTGGCCGTCTATAATTAACCATTAATTATAGAACGATCATGAGTGGCACCTAGTAGTACATCGTGATCCCCAATTAACCGAAAAGATCAACGGTTGATCCAGAACTATTTCTGAAACCCTTCAGCAGCTCGAATGATTCGTGCCCCATTCCCTTCACTCATCTTATACCCACTTGGTTCAGGACATGGTCTATAGTGTCAGTCCCCACTAGGCTGACTATGTCACACCTAGCCCAAGTATCATTTCCTCGTCCTACGGATTCTAGTTACTGCACATGTATCGAAGAGTACCTTACTCTAAACATGTAATGCTTTGGCCAAAGACTTTAGTAACAATCCGACGAGAGGCCATGGGTATACATCTCCTCGCAAGGAGTGGTGAATCCTTTATAGGCTATTCAAACACCTTCGATCACTTCGACTTATACCCAATCATCCCGGGTCCACATTTTCTTAGAGATGCTTGCTTAAGATGTCAAAGCATAAGTCTCCATGATCAAGATGACTTGAATACCGTAAGTCAAAGGAACATCGCACTTAAGCTACAGTAAATACTTCATTGACATATCTATATATGCAGAGAACCATATGAAGTCTTACGGATGATCACTCCAATGAACTAGTTACCATAACTAGCATCCACGATCAACTCCGGACATCACAATGTCTCCAGCCAGTGAGAGTCAGCTGCTTGGATACACTAAGGAGTATACCTCGTGCTAGTCTCGACAGAATTGATGGTGTCCAAATTCATCAATTCATCGACTAGAGATAATTCCGATACATCACAATTACACATGTAGAGATACTCACTAGTTGTGATCCAATCACAAATTCTCTCATGCTGTGAATTGCATCGTGGACATTCAGTAAATGAGTTTAAGATCCAATCAAATACATGAAACATGTATACTCAAATAGTGAATCTTCATTTATCATATAAATGGTTCAAACATAAGGTGATTGCCTTAGGACATCTCTCATATATTACTAACAGACTCCCACTTGGCCTAATGCCAATCGCTACGGTATCTAATACCATAAGCTCTAACATGACCCTCAAACTTACTTTGAGGTAATGCCTTAGTCAAAGGATCCGCTAAGTTCCTTTCAGTGGGAATTTTCTCGATTTGTATTTCGTTCCTACTGATGATCTCTCTGATAAGATGATAGCGGCGAAGCACATGTTTGGATCGTTGATGAGACCTTGGCTCTTTCGCCTGTGCAATGCTCCATTGTTGTCGCAGTAGACCGGTATTGCTTCAACAATGGCCGGAATCACACCAAGTTCATAAACGAACTTCTTGATCCAAACCGCTTCCTTTGCTGCTTCCGAAGCTGCAATGTATTCTGCCTCAGTGGTAGAATCCGCTACAGTGTCTTGTTTGGAACTTTTCCAACTCACTGCGCCCCCATTCAAGGTGAACACGTATCCAGACTGAGACCTGGAATCATCCTTGTCTGTTTGGAAGCTGGCATTCGTATACCCGCGTATCACCATGTCCCCTTCTCCATATATTAGGAACACATCCTTAGTTCTTCTTAAGTACTTAAGGATCGTCTTAACAGCCACCCAATGATCCATTCCTGGATCAGACTGGTATCTACTCGTGACACTCAGAGCATACGATACATCGGGCCTTGTACATAACATAACATACATGAAAGATCCTATTGCGGATGCATAGGTAATCTTACTCATGCAAATCCTCTCGTCTTCTGTGCGCGGACACATAGACTTCGAAAGGTGTACCCCATGCCTGATTGGTAGGAAACCTTTCTTGGATTCCGACATGCTAAACCTCTTTAGCACTCGGTCTATATATGTAGACTGCGAAAGACCAAGCAACCATTTTGATCTATCTCTATAGATCTTAATCCCGAGGATGTAGGTTGCTTCTCCCAGGTCTTTCATGGAGAATGTCTTGGATAACCAAACCTTAACTGACTGTAAGATTGAAACATCGTTTCCTATAAGTAATATGTCATCGACATACAATACTAGGAACACGATTGCACTCCCACTAACCTTCTTGTACACACAAGGTTCGTCTGGATTTTGTGAGAAATTAAACTTTTTGATTGTCTCATCAAAACGGATATTCCGGCTCCTGGATGCTTGCTTCAATCTATAAATGGACCGTCGCAATTTGCATACCTTGGTTTAATCAACCGATGTGAAACCCTCAGGCTGTATCATATACACGTCCTCGAGCAGGTTTCCATTAAGGAAAGCTGTTTTCACATCCATCTGCCATATCTCATAATCATAATGAGCCGCTATGGCCAGGAGCATTCGAATGGATTTAAGCATAGCTACAGGCGAATAGGTTTCGTCATAATCAACACATTGTTTTTGACGATATCCTTTCGCCACCAATCTAGCCTTATAGGTAATCACATTACCATCCATGTCGGTTTTCTTCTTGAAAACCCACTTGCACCCTATAGGCTTTATGCCTTCAGGTGGGTCAACCAAGTTCCAAACTTGGTTTTCATACATGGAATCCATTTCCGACTTCATGGCTTCAAGCCACTTATCCTTTTCTGAACTTGTCAACACTTCTTCATAACTGGTAGGCTCCTCATCATCAATGAGTAATACGTCATTTGATTCACTTATGAGAAATCTATATCTCTCAGGAATGTTGCGTGCTCTTCCAGATCTACGAAGATGTGGTGTTACAATAGGTCCAGCCGATTGCTCATCACTATGAGTTGTCGGCTGTTGTGCTTCATCAGGTATCTCATCAATGTCTATTTGAGTCTCTCGAGCCTCCTCAAGCTCGACGACACTCCCACTGTTTTCTTGCAAGAGAAACTCTTTCTCTAGAAACACAACATGCCTTGAAACAAACACCTTTTGTTCCACAGGATGATAGAATTGGTAACCCCTTGTTTCCTTAGGGTATCCAATAAATAGACATTTATCAGACTTAGCATCCAATTTGTCTGATACTGTCCGCTTCACATAAGCAGGACAACCCTATATCTTCAAGTAAGATACATGAGGTTTCTTACTATTCCATATCTCATATGGAGTAGTTGAGACTACCTTGGTAGGCATTCTGTTTAACAAGTAAACAGTTGTCTGAAGTGCATAGCCCCAAAAGGACTTGGGAAGAGTTGCATGATTCATCATTGACCTGACCATGTCCAACAAGGTCCGGTTACGCCTCTCAGATACACCATTATGCTGTGGTGTATATGGCGGAGTCCATTGAGACAATATGCCATTGTCTCTTAGATAATCAAGAAACTCTTGACTTAAGTATTCACTACCTCGATCCGATCGAAGTATTTTAATACTCTTGTCATGTTGTTTCTCTACTTCATTTCTGAATTCTTTGAACCTTTCAAAGGCTTCAGACTTGTGTTTCATCAAGAACACATACCCAAACCGTGAGTGATCATCAGTGAAGGTAATGAAGTAGTTATAGCCTCCTAAAGCTTGAGTTGACATAGGTCCACATACATTAGTATGTATTAGACCTAGTAACTCTCCCACTCATTCACCTTTTCCAGTAAAAGGTAACTTAGTCATCTTGCCTTTTAAGCATGATTCACATATATCGTATGAATCCTATTCAAACGATTCCAAAATTCCACATCGGTGTAATTCGGACATGCGTTTCTTGCTTACATGGCCAAGACGACAATACCACATGTAGGAGTCTAATTGATTATCTTTTCGAGCACGCTTGTTGCTCGCTTTGATATTGAAAATATCACTGGATACGTCCAACGTATAAACACCATTGCTTAAAGTTCCAGTCCCTTAAAGAACTCCATTCAAAGTTATGTAACAACAATTGTTACTAAAAGTCAAATGATACCCATTTCTATTTAAACCAGAAATAGAAATGATGTTCTTTATCAACAAAGGAACATAAAAGCAATTGTCCAGTTCTAAGACAAGTCCTACAGGGAGTTCCAATAAATACGTTCCGATGGCGAGTGCAGCAACCGTTGCTCCATTCCCAACACGTAAATTTGACTCTCCCTTGACGAGTCTTCTTCTATTCCTTAGCCCATGTATGTCATTACATATATGTGAGCCACACCCAGTATCAAATACTCAAGTGTCTGAGGAAATAGAATGACAATCAATAAAGAAGATTTCTGAAGAAGATGGGGCATCCGATGCCTTATCCTTCTTCACGGACTCAAGATAAATCTTGCACTTTCTTCGCAAATGACCCTACTTGCCATAATGATGGCAAGTGCCCTTTTGAGCTGGTTCTGCCTTTTTAGCCTTTTTCTTCTTCCCCTTCTGTTGTTCCTTTGACTCCCTCTTAGAACCTTTCTTCGAGGAATCAACTAACAACACCGTCCCCTGCTCATGCTTCTCAGAAGGCTCCACAGCTTTCTTTGGCGTTACCACAGAGGAACCTTCTTGCATCTCAGAGGTGAAGAGGAGCTTGGAGACTTCGAACCTTTCGAATCTCACTTGCTTATCAAACAACTCATAAAGATGAAGGACTACGATATGAGCATCCATATGCTCATGCTGCTTTCGTAGCTTGGGTTCCATCGCGGCTAGCATGATGCAACTTATCGATTCGAGAATCGGTCACATGTTTCGATAGACCAACAATTGGTCGAGTTGCATCGTCACTAGGATGGCGGGAAGAGGCGCTTGAGGACATCACAAGCTTTTCACCTTGAGAACAATTCTTAAGTTTCTAAGCCACCCAAGAAGTTCGCCCACTAATTTATTCAATCCAAAATGGAACGCAAATTAAAAGACAACATGATCAATTTTAGAAATACAAAACGAGCATATATGAGAAAGATGATTTTAAAATGCATCAATATACATTTATAAATCCCATTCATTTTTCGAATTCAAAAACCCTTGAAATCAATTCGGAGATCGTAGGTCAATCTCGAATGGGCTGATATCCAATATAGATAAGAACAACCTTGGAGTAGAGTCAACAAGCCATTCTTAGCTATGATGGTGGGTATCAGTATACCGATTACATATCATGTATATGTAACTATCACAATGTGCTATCAACTAATTGAATGTTTACACATACATTGGGTTGTTAACACATTAACAAGTATGCATCATATGCATAGCACCCAACTTCACCTCTCTTCACATCGACCTTGGAGTGAGTCCAACAAATCGATGCTCCAAGTTAGAGCCGACCCATTAATCGCGAAATAGTTTTAATATGGTTAGAGCGCATTCAACCAATTAGTCAGGCTTGGAGTGAGTCCAACAACCCAAACTAACGATTGACCTCTGACTCTTACCATATTAGAGTTAAACTATTCCAATGATTTGAACATGTTCAGGTTCGAGCCGGGCTTGGAGTGAGTCCAACAACCCAAACAAGAAACAGAACTCTGGTTCTAACCATATTAATGGAAGGTGTAGGCTTTAATATTGAGTTAGGGTTTTATGTCTCATCCTCTTTGTAAGCAAATAACTATTATCTACATGACATGACATACATGACATACATCTACATGTCACGACACGCATGACATAATGTTATGCATCTAATGCAATTACATGACATACAATTATGTCATGTACATAATTTCCTTATATGTCATAACTATTTATGGAAATAAAATATGTTTAAGATTTGATTCTCCAAATCAAATCATGATTAAATTAGGAAACAAATTTCCAAATCTAATAACATATTTTATTTGTGAAAATATTTGATTAAGGAAAATAAATTTAGGAAACCAATTTCCTAAATCTTCAAAACTACTTATGGAAATAAAATATTTTAAGATTTGATTTCCCAAATCAAATCAAGATTAAATTAGGAAATAAATTTCCAAAATATAATCTATTATTTTATTTATGAAAATATTAATTTCCATAAATACTTCCAACTTTCCAAAAGTGGAAGATTTCCATAAATACTTCTAGACTTTCCAAAATTGAAAAATTTCCATAAATACTTCTAACTTTCCAAAAGTAGAAAATTTTCAGAAATATCATTATGACTATCGCAAAACCATTTTACGATTATGTCGAAACACAACCTGGGCTCTGATACCACTGTTGGGTTTCCGGCACCGCGGCGTGTGTGTGTTCGATCATGTTTCGTAAACATGAGCACAGCGGAAGGAATAAAAATAATAAATTTACATTTATTACAACACACACAATACACGCATGCATAGTACAATATGTGTAGACATAACCGTAAATTTAAATTTGCAATAAAAGGAAATTTAACTACGTTATACCTTTCGTATGACGTGTAGCGGGAACGACATCAACCGGAACGATCCTCGCTGGAATCGTCTCTATCCGTATCCACGCCGAGTATCCTCTGGATGACTTCGCTAAGCCACGAGCTTCGTCTTCGTACGGGTTACTAGCCTCGTATTGAAGACGACGTGATCGAGAGATGATCACGATCCGAATCCAAATTCGGATCCAAAAACGAGTCCTTAAAACTCGCTTCTCCGGAGAGGTATTCGTCAACCGGTTGACGAATCCTTCGTCCTCCACCTCAGAGGATTATCGGAGATCGAATCCCCGGTAAGTTAACCGCTGTCGGAGCTCTAACCGTCGTCCAAACGATGCTCCGACGAGAGGAGAACAAGCTGTCCAGAAAACTGGACAGCTTTGGTGGAGGAGATAGGCGCCGGCCAACCAAGGGAAGATAAAGCTCACCTTGATGCCAAACCTAAAGGAGATCACTGGAGGGTCGCCGGAGAATCACCGGCCGAAGCTTGGACGCCGGCAACAACTTGGACGGTGGCACAAGAGGTTGGGCGACAATGGAGGTTGGCGCCAACTCTTAGAGGGGATGAGGTGGGCGGCAACTTGAGCTAGGGTTTTTGGATTAGGGCTTAATTATCCCTTAAACCCTCTTTTATAGAGAACTAATTCTCTTAATGGTTATTGGATCATAACCATTAGGCCCGTTAACCCGCTCCATTAAGATAAGTTAAAATAAACCAAACCATGATGGTTTATTTTAAGTTAAAACGAACCGAACCAACTTTTGGTTCATTCGTTTAAAATAAACCAAATCCTTTGGTTTATTCTCCTCCATTGGATTAGAACCAAACCATTTTGGTCCATCCATTATGTCTTCATAAGACACGGCCCATCCACGCTTCCATTGCGACTGAAACGATTTCATGCTCGCTCCATGTTTGGTCCAACCAAACTTGGTTTCTCTCGGTCTGAGAATCCCATTCTCAAGCTCGTTTCAAATCCTTCAGATTACGCTCGTTGTGCGTGTGACCAAATAGGTTCTCGGTTTATGTTGGCCGTCTATAATTAACCATTAATTATAGAACGATCATGAGTGGCACCTAGTAGTACATCGTGATCCCCAATTAACCGAAAAGATCAACGGTTGATCCAGAACTATTTCTGAAACCCTTCAGTAGCTCGAATGAATCGTGCCCCCATTCCCTTCACTCATCTTATACCCACTTGGTTCAGGACATGGTCTATAGTGTCAGTCCCCACTAGGTCGATTTACGCCACACCTAACTCAAGTATCATTTCCTCGTCCCCACGATTCTAGTTATCGCACATGTATCAAGAGTACCTTACTCTAAACATGTAATGCTTTGGCCAAAGACTTTAGTAACAATCCGACGAGGCCATGGGTATACATCTCCTCGCAAGGAGTGGTGAATCCTTTATAGGCTATTCAAACACCTTCGATCACTTCGACTTATACCCAATCATCCCGGGTCCACATCTCCTTAGAGATGCTTGCTTAAGATGTCAAAGCATAAGTCTCCATGATCAAGATGACTTGAATACCGCAAGTCAAAGGAACATCGCACTTAAGCTACAGTAAGTACTTCATTGACATATCTATATATGCAGAGAACCATATGAAGTCTTACGGCTGGTCACTCCAATGAACTAGTTACCATAACTAGCATCCACGATCAACTTCGGACATCACAATGTCTCCAGCCAGTGAGAATCAGCTGCTTGGATACACCAAGGAGTATACCTCGTGCTAGTCTCGACAGAATTGATGGTGTCCAAATTCATCAATTCATCGACTAGGGATAATTTTGATACATCACAATTACACATGTAGAGATACTCACTAGTTGTGATCCAATCACAAATTCTCTCATGCTGTGAATCACATCGTGGACATTCAGTAAATGAGTTTAAGATCCAATCAAATACATGAAACATGTATACTCAAATAGTGAATCTTCATTTATCATATAAATAGTTCAAACATAAGGCGATTGCCTTAGGACATCTCTCATATATTACTAACAACAATGCCCCTCTATCCTTGACATCTAGATTGACCAATTGAGGCATAGATCGTGTCATCCTCGGTACAATATATATCTTGAACTTCAAGTAGACTCACTCTAATCAAATGAGCTCAATATCTCATATTGACTCATTTGGGCATGGCCATGCACTTCGTGGTCTCACTCTATCAAGAATAACGATGTCACTCCTTTCATATAGGAGGGATAGATACCATCTACATCACTCACATCCCTCCGCATAATTTGTTAAATACCTAGTAATCGGCTTTATAGTCCACCCATTTACGGGTGACGTTTGACGAAACCAAAGTATGCAACTCCTTATGTAGGGAACCATGATGACTTCAGGTCCAAGGACTAATAGTCATACTAATAGTCATATGAGAAAATATATGACACTCATATAACGATCCATGATACTTTCTCATGGTGGGTCATTCAGTATACATTCTCTAATACATACCCATGTGTCAACTTGATATCTCATATCCATGACTTGTGAGATCAAGTCATCGAGATGACCTACATACTAGTCTCTACGCATTAACATTGTCCTTGAATGTTAATACTTGACTAGGAATGATTAAGAGTAGTGTTCTCTATATCATCTCATTATCGATTCAACCAATCGATTGATATAGATAAGAACCTTCTACTCAAGGACGTTATTATACTTAGTTTATTTAGCACCAATACAAGTAAATATAATAACCATGCCTTTATGAATAGGAATATGATACAATAAAGTCCATAGAACAATCATCGCATGATTGGCTCTAGGGATTTCACTAACAATTCGTTCATATCAAGTACTATAAAATCTATTTGGACTACAAAATTTCCCACTTTAACTGGTATGTCTTCTAGGATTCCTTGATGGTATCGGACTAAACGGACAACTAGTTGTAATGTCATGGTGGTTAATTTTAATTCATTAAGATCTAGTTTTTTTTTTTGCATATGGATAATGGAATAAGATTTACACTAGCCCCTAAGTCACATAAGGCAAAATCAAAATTAATTCAATAGATTGCACAGGGAATTGAAAAGTCACCTGGGTCTTCGAGGTTAGAAGCATATTTATCTTGAATTACCAGGTTGTTTTCTTTTATTGAGATGACGACTGCACAATCATGAATTGTTTTTTGGTTATGTTCTTCCAAGCTACAATATTCTTCGGTAAGTATTGCATTGCAATGTTCTACTGAATTTGCTTCAACCTTTGTAGGAAATCTCCCCGATATTCTTGAGGATGAGCTAGCTACTTGTGCAATTTGAGTTTCCAACAATTTAGTATGGCTAGCTAAGTTATCAATCTTACTCACTAGTTGTTGGAGTGCTTCCGTCGTTTCTTCATGTTGTCAGTTTGATTCTCTCATGTGTTAGCAGAACTCGTTGTTTTGAATAGTTTGAACTTCAATGAATTTCTCCATCAATAACTCCAATGTTGGATTTTGCTCACGTTGAGGACCTGAAGATTGTTCCTGAGTGTTCTGTCCATATTGGGGTTGATTATTCTAGTGCGAAAAATTTAGATGGTTCCTCCAGCATGGATTGTAAGTGTTGGAGTAAGGATTGTTCATAGGTCACTGGTTGAAATTGTTTAACGCGTCGACTTATTCGATGGATGTTCTCGAAGATGGGGTATCCTATTTGACAATTTTGAGTTGCATGACCTGAAACACCACATATCTCACAAGCAATATTAGTAGAATTGACAACATTCATATTTAAGTGTTCAAATTTGTGAGATAGTACATCTAATTTTGCAGTGAGTAAATCTATAGCGCTTCATACTTACCTGGGGTGCGAGTAGATATTGTTAGTGTAAATAAGATTCATATATCTCCATAATGGTATGATATTATCCACTTTGGGCCTAATCCCTCATGATTTTATTTTTGAACTTTACCCAAAAGGTCTCATACCAATGGAGATATTTTTTTCATCTTATAAGCACATGATATTTTCCATGTACTCTTATCAATGTGGAACTTTGATTGTATTCCCAATACTTCCAATAATTCCCCCTCAAATGAAGGACCACATTGAGCCCCTCTCAAGCCTATCCGTCCTCAAAGGACTTCCTCTACTTGATGTTTAATCCTTAACCCACCAGGTCTTCCTGTCAACTGTCTGGTCCTCTTGACCCAGCTAGACTTCCTGCCAGTTGTTTGATTCTTCTGACCCAACTAGACTTCTTGCTAGTTGTTCGATCCTTCTGACCCAACTAGACTTCCTACAAGTTGTCAAGTCCTCCTTGACCCAACTGGACTTTCTATCTGGTGTCTGGTTCTCTTGATCTGAACATGGGAGCCTCACTTCCTTCATTCGAGGTGCATGACTTGACATGGATCATGTCTCTGATACCAATTGCTAGTGCAAATAAGATTTATATATTTTCACAATGGTATGATATTGTCCACTTTAGGTCTAATCCCTCATGATTTTATTTTTGGGCTTTACCCAAAAGGCCTCATACCAATAGAGATATCTTTTCATCTTATAAACACATAATCTTTTCTATGTCTCACCAATATGAGACTTTGACTGTATTCCCAATACTCCCAACAGATACTTCCTTCTCGATTTTCCACTGGTGGTGGTTAAGTGCAACACTTTCAATAATATCGAAGGCTTCGTCCAACCTTTTGTTCATGAGGGCTCCTCCTGCAGCGGAGTCTAGAGAAGCTTTAGTAAGATAGGAGATACCATTATAAAAGGTGTGGATGATAAGCCATCTCTCCAATTCGTGATGTGGACATTGCTACAATATACCTTTAAATCTGTCCAAAGTTTCGAAAAGTGATTCTCCATCTTTTTGCATGAAGTTTGTAATTTGATGGCAGAGATTTACGGTCTTGCTCGAGGGAAAATATTTGTCCACAAATTTTTGTTCTAGTTGATCCCATATTGTAATGCAATCCGTAGGAAGAGAATGCAACCATGCCCTTGCTTTGTCCCGTAAGGAGAAGAGAAATAATCGCAGTTTGATTGCATATGTAGCGACCTTATTAAATTTTAAAGTTTCACAGAATTCTAAAAATATCTCTAAATGTAGGTCAGGATCCTTTGACGGTGTTCCTCTGAATTGATGTCGCTAAATCATGGATAGAAGTGCGGATTTCAGCTCGAAATTATTGGCTTATATTGGAGGTCTTCATATGCTTGATCTTAGCCCCCTTGTGCTTGGTGCTGCGTAATCACAAAAGGTTTATTTTCTTCGTTTGTCGCCATTTTGACGGTTGGAGTTTCTTCTAGTCGCTTTAGGAGTCTTCGTTCAACAAGGAGAGTTCTTTCGATTTTAGGATCTAGCTCCGTCAACTCCTTGGTAGACCCGTGTATGCAACAAGAAGAGCGACTCCAATGAAAGCAAGTGTGGTAGATGAAATAAATGAGATAAAATAATAAAAATAAAAATCTAGATTAATCTAATTGCAATCAAATTGATATTGACGTAATCCCCGGCAACGTCATCAAAAACTTGATGTGATGTGTCATAACCGCAAATGCACGGTCGTCGTCAAATAATAAAATATTGATCCCATAGAGATTGGTCAAGTATCGAATGAGTGCATGGTAATATTATCTAGAAAAATAAATATTTGAGTGGTGGTTGAATAAGAAAGGAAAATAGACGATCGATAAACGATTATAGAATTGAAAGAACACCGCCACCATTGAGAATAAACGGTGAATGCTTATGACACAGAGTGCTTAACTTTCCATCTGTTGCTGAAGAACCAAACGTTACAATATATGGCATGGAAGTACGCATAAATAGACTAAACAGAATATTTTTTGTGATTTACCGTATTGCCAGAGTAATTTGATTCATCACAATCTCGATGTAATGCATATTGAGAAGAATGTTTTTGATAATATGATAAATACAGTGATAAATATTATTTGAAAAACAAAAGACAATCTGAATGCAAGAAAAGATATGCGTCTCATATGTAAATGACCGACTCTTGATGTCGATGAAAATAGTAGGGGACCAAAGTCAAAAGTAGTTTATATATTGAATAATTAAGGATTAGAGACAGATTGTTTGTGAATGGTTGAAATCATTGAGATTTCCTGATGGTTATGTCTC
This sequence comes from Wurfbainia villosa, assembly GCA_025175895.1. Classification (NCBI taxonomy): domain Eukaryota; kingdom Viridiplantae; phylum Streptophyta; class Magnoliopsida; order Zingiberales; family Zingiberaceae; genus Wurfbainia; species Wurfbainia villosa. The sequence continues at coordinate 15,738,207 of CM046004.1, read as the reverse complement.
AAATCTTAGAAGATGTGTCGATTTGAAGAAATGCAAATTGATTGGTTTGAAAAGTTATGACTGTCATATATTCATGGAAAGATTAATTCCTATTACATTTAAGGAAATATTGCCAAATTTTGTATGAGGCGTAATTATGGAATTAAACATTTTCCTTCATGATATTTGCTCGACAGTATTAAGTCATTCACACATGGAGACATTAGAGAGAGATATTCCAATAATTTTGTGTAACTTAGAAAGAATATTTCCACCGTCATTTTTAGATTCCATGGAATATCTTTTGGTTCACTTGCCACACGAGGCCAAAGTTGAAGGTTCTGTTCAATTTCTATGGATGTATCCATTTGAAAGGTGAACTTTTCATTTTCTTTGATCGTTGTTAGTGCATTTGATTATTTTTAGTATAAGTAAATTTCTAATATATTTTTTTTTATTACTATTAGATTCCTCTATCACTTGAAGAAAAAGGTGAAAAATAAGGCACAAGTTGAGGTTTCTATTGTTAATGCATATATTGTGGAGGAAGTTATAACTTTTGCATCATATTGTTTTGAACCTCACGTTTAATCCAAATGACGGAGAGCAGAAAGAAATGATGAGGGTCATATTGATCCAAATTTAAATTCATTCTCAATTTGTAACTATCTTGGTAGACCAAGTGGATCTTATACACATAGATACTTAATTGATCAAGAATGGCAAGCAACCCACATATATATTTTCCTGAACTGTCCAGAAGTAACGTCATATTTTGAGTTAGTAAATATATATTATATTTTGTATTTCATATATCGAAAATTTTTGTTTGTGTTATATTTAATTTTATGGTAGGAATAACTCTATATTCGGAGCTTCCGGAGCATGAGTTCAATTGTTTCTGCGATGACGAATTTGCACCATGGTTCAAAATATATATAAGTATTCTATAATAATAAATTGATTAAATATTGACTTTAACACATTTATTTGACTTTAGGTTCATGATAATCAAGCTCACATTGATTAAGAATTGATAAAATATCTGTTATGGGGTCCAAAATCAATGGTGAAAACTTGGCTGACATATTTCATAAACAGATATAATTTTTATACTCAAGAATATGGGATAGGCAAAACTATAATAAATAGTGGGGTTTATGTTCAGTCATCCAATGATGGAGGTGCAACGAATGATATTTATGGTTTGTTGGATGAAGTTTTAGAGGTAGAGTACTCTGACTCATATTTGTGAGTTATTTTATTTATGTGTCGTTGGTTTGACCTATCAAAGGCATGAAAGTGCATCGACAGTTTAATTTGGTTGAAATAAATCATGAAAAATTATACAAGAGGTATGAACTATTTGTGTTAGGACGACAAACGATTCAAGTATTTTATGTTTCATATCCTAGTTTGAGACGTGATAAAATTGATTGGTGGACTATTTGTAAAACAAAAGCACGGAATAAAATCGAGAAACATTGGGAAGACATAGTATATCAACAAGCTGAAGTTATCAATACATTTCGGATAGAAGAATATATATTTCAACATTACGAGATCCCAATGGCATAGTAATAGACATTGATGCAAGTGAAATAAATGAAGATGAAGATGAGGAATTTGATTTAGAGGATGAGGATGACAATGACAATGACGATGGCAATGAGGATGATGAAATTGAAAATGACAATGAGGACTTTGATTTATGAATATCAGTAACTTTTATTGGGTATCAATTATGTTTCTATTTACTGTCTTATTCTAAATTTCATATATTTGATATATTAATAAACTGCCTTTTTTCTATAGGTTATCCAGTTGCTTCAGATATGGTATTTTTTTTTCATATTGTTAATATTATACATATGATATGAAGATGCAATCTTTTTGTAACTTAATTATTCAAATAATTATTATTATTGATAGTTTCGACGTGGTGGTCATAGACGGAGTAGTAATGGAAGATCACATTCTTCCTCTGCTTCAGCTCATACACAATCTGATTCTCTTGTAGGAAATGTGCCTTCGACCCCTTCTCCAATTGCAAGATCTTATGGTTCTCAACATACCCCTCTTAATGTATCGTCCCTAGTATAACAATCACTATTTGAGAGGAAAAATACACGAGAGTTGATATCCCTGCGTGGAGATTCATACGTATTCAAGTTTTAAATTATTTATGTTTTTAATAAGATGTATTTTTTTAATAAATATCTAACATGGTTTATTTTTATTTTATGATAGATTTACAAATTCTATACATGTTATTCATGAGGTGAATAAAATAATGAATAACCATTGGGTTGGAGTTTCGATGACTTATATAAGCATGTTAGAAGAAATAAAAAATCTGTGGTGGAATGAGTTCAAGGTAAGCTATTTAAATCAATTTGTATATAAAATTACAGTTAATATAATCATTTCATTTTTTTCTCTACTGCAGCGGGCATTCACTTGGGATGAAAGTGAAACACTAGAGATAAGGAGGATTTTCAAGAAAAAAAATATGGCAATCATATCAGAAACATACTAAGTCATGCAAAAACTAGAAGTAAAAATTCACACTGCATAACCGAGGAGAATTGAAATAATATTGTTGCATATTGGGGATCTGAGGATAGCAAATGAAGGAGTGAACAAAATAAGAAAAATTAAAATTGTAATTTCGGCACTATGTCTGCCACATATGCGGGAGGCTCAATCAATATTGATGAACATAGACATTGATTGGTGAGTTTTTTCAAATCCTAATTTTTTTTATCTAATACTCACTATTTTATTATTTATAATGATGTTTGTTTAGGCATAGGAAATGAGAACTGAGCCATTATTCATAGACACTTTCACCCATACATTTCAAAAGAAAGACAAGACGTGGAGTGGAGTGAGAGCTAGAATAATGAATGTTTGTAATTTTAAAAATTTTATAGTCTTTTGTTATTATTTAACTTTTTTTTTTCAAAACAGGAGAAATACAATGAACTTACACAGATAAATTCAGGTCAAGTGATGATGCAGTCGAATCTGAGTCTTCTGTTGGCAATATGAATTTATGGCTCGAAGCAACTTCTGTACATGTTATTCACGAGGTGAATAAAATAGTGAATAACCATTGGGGCAGAGTTTTGATGACTTATATAAGCACGTCGGAAGAAATAAAAAATCTGTGGTGGAATGAGTTCAAGGTAAGCGATTTAAATCAATTTGCATATAAAATTGCTATTAATATAATCATTTCATTTTTTTCTCTACTGCAGCGAGTATTCACTTGGGATGAGAGTGAAACACTAAAGATAAGGAGAATTTTCAAGAAAAAATATGGTGATCATATCAGAAACAAACTAAGTCATGCGAAAACTAGAAGTAAAAATCCACACTACATAACCGAAGAGAACTGAAATAAGATTGTTGCATATTGGAGATTCGAGGATAGCAAACGAAGGAGTAAATAAAATAAGAAAAATTAAAATTGTAATTTCGACACTATGTCTCCCACATATGTGGAAGACTCAATCAATATCGATGAACATAGACATTGATTGGTGAGTTTTTTCAAATACTAACTTTTTTATCTAATACTCACTATTTTATTATTTATAATGATATTTGTTTAGGCCCAGAAAATGAGAACTGAGCCATTATTCATAGACACTTTTATCTGTATATTTTAAAAGAAAGATAAGACGTGGAGTGGAGAGAGAGCTAGAATAATAAATGTTTGTAATTTTAAAAATTTTATAGTCTTTTGTTATTAATTTTTTTTTAAAAATAGAAGAAATACAATGAACTTGCACAAATAAATTCAGGTGCAAGTAAATCTGAGCCTTCTATTGGCAATATGAATTTATGGCTCGAAGCAACTTCTGTACATATTATTCATGAGGTGAATAAAATAGCAAATAACCATTAGGGCGGAGTTTTGATGACTTATATACATGTCGGAAGAAATAAAAAATCTGTGATGGAATGAGTTCAAGGTAAGATATTTAAATCAATTTGTATATAAAATTACAGTTAATATAATCATTTTATTTTTTTTCTCTATTGCAGCGGGTATTCATTTGGGATGAGAGTGATGTAAGGATCTGTACGCCCACTAGAGGGGGGGGTGAATAGCGATTCAACATCGTGCGATAGAATTTGATTGTTCGTTTCTACAAATCATGTTAGCGCAGCAGAAATAGAAATAATACAATATAAATTGTACAAACATAATAACAACATGAGATGTAACATGGTTCAGAATCGTACGGTTCATACTCTACGGATTGAGCTCAAACGAGCTTTAGCAATACGCACAACACCACTAATTACAAATACTCCTTATCAGAACAATATGGAGGTGGAGAAAACCTCTTACAATAGTTCTTACAACAATAAGAATGAAATACAAGCAATTACAAATGGAATACAACAAAAGAATGCAAAGAAAACTTTACAATTGATCTTTTGAAAGCTTGCTTGTTGATTGCCTTGGGCTAGCCTTGAAGACCTTGATTTGCATCGGTAAATCGCTCTAAATCGCCTAAGAAAATCTTGCCAAAAATCCTCCCCACAAATTGCTTTTATAACCTGCATTCGGGCTGATTTTTGCCTAATAGGCGACTGGTCAGGACCATCAGTCGACTGCTCCTATAGCCGTTGTCTCAGAACGGCATGGGCCACGTTGGATAAGTTCCAATAGATAGACCATTAGTCGACTGATCATGCCCATCAGTCGACTGATCGGGTCATCACTCAACTGTCAAACCCTAACAGTCGACTCGGGAACTTTCTGTCCCCGAATACCCGACCATCAATTGATTGATCAGGCCATCAGTCAACTGCCCAATGCTGGCAGTCGACTTCTAGGCCAATTCCAACATTCGAACTCTAGTCTACTCCCATCAGTCGACTGACCATAATATCAGTCTACTAATAACCTCATCCATGAGATTTTAACCCCAAGTATGGTGTCCCCATACTCGCTAGACCACCCTTAGCCTAGACCTAAGTCTTCTAGCCACCTCCATCAGCCTCATGCCTATCAGACCCCTCCAAGTCATCCATGACTTGTTCATCTATACGTTAGCCTTCAGGTGCTTCCATCAACTATTGTCATGCTAATGTGGTCTACACCACCAAAGCACATTGAACTTACGTTGCCAAGACTCCCGCTTGGACTTTACGTAGCCAACCATTAGACTTATGCTGCCAAGACTCCATCCTTGGACTTTACGCCGCTAATATTTCCTTTGGACTTTCCAATTGCCAAGACTCAAGCTTGAACTTTCCTTACCAATCCATGTTGGACTTTCCATGCCAAGACCTATTCTTAGACTTTCTCTTGCTAAGACCCATGCTTAGACTTTCCATGCCAACCCATGTTGGACTTTCCATGCTAAGTACATAAAACTTAGACTTTTCCAAATGCCAAGTGTCCTACTTGGACTTTCCATGTCAAATACCCATGACTTGGACTTTCCATGACAATGGTCAAACCATCGTCAAACATCAAGATCATAACCTAGGTCGATTGCCCCAACAATCTCCCCAATATATTTTCAAACATCAATGTTAAACATCAAAACACTACTCGAGTCGAACTCGAGTCTGGTCAATCGTGACCTGGGCCGATTGCACCAACAATCTCTCCCTTTTTGATATTTGACAAAAATCAAACACCTTTGAGTTAGGCCCCTAACTCAAATTCCCTTACCAATTTTTCCAAATTGGTAATTCTAACATTCTCCCCCTTTTTGACATACATCAAAAAGGTTCTCCCAAGAAGGTCAATATCTCATATCCCAATGAGATCTTACAATCTCCCCCTTGGTTCAAAACACCTAGGATGCCTTCACTCTTCCTAGTGATAAGTCTCATATTACTCAAGAGAGGCTTCCTATAAGCTTTCCCAATTTCCAAATTGGGCATCTCAAATTCTCATTTCTCCCTCTCATGAGGAAAAACACATTCATCATCCCATGATGGATATCTCTCTATAAAGGCTTACTCCCCCTTAACCATTGCACAAACAATGTCCTTGGAGAGTCCTTAAGCCAATAGGAACACTAAATCATCAAAAATTAAGGTCCAAAGTTCAACATTGAACTTTCACATACCTTAAATTGATACACACCCTAAACAACTCTCCTAATCCATATTCAATGAATTTTCACCCTTTCTAATACTTTCCAAAGTATATCCTAGGATTAGGAGTGGTTAGGGAACCTTACCATAGCTGAAATTTGGCTAAACAAATCTTATTTACCCGAAATCAGACCTGACAGTCGACTACTTACAGTGACCAGTCGACTGCCGTTGATGCCAGTCGACTGCCAACAATGACAATCGACTGATAACTGCAAAATGCAGTTTTTAGCTTTCAAAATGAGATTCAAAAATTCATAAGTAAAAATATGTATTTTAAAAAATAGTGAAACTTCATACGTATAATACTTATACCAAATACAATGGGTAAAAAATATGTGAAAAATAATTTACCCATAAAATAGTGAGTTTGATACAAAGTTCAAAAATGAGAAAAACTTCATTTTTTTTAGCTCACTTTGTATCAACATTATCAATGGTGACCTCTATCAAAAGATAAACTACACCAAGGTTTTTCAAAATGATTTTGAAATAATTTTAAAACCTTATATCAAACCATGGTCTATGTGCTTAATGCACATGACTTGTACACAAGCTTTTCTCATGATTCATCCATGGTATAGGTTGAGTTTAAGTTCATCTAGATGCAAAAACTATGCACCTTGAACTAAACTCATATCCTGACATCTCACATGTATCTAGGGTGTATCAGTACACATACATGTCAATGTAATGTGAGATGTAGGTTTTGTTCATCCTAATCTAGGGTTTCATGTATTTTTCTAAGGCAACACTACTTGATTCCCTTATACATGGGACTTCAAGTCATGCCAATTGTCCTTAACTCAATTTTATTAATGCATGAATGATTATGACATAAATGATAGCATAAGCAAGCATGTGTCAATAATCATGATGTCATGACATGTGAATGAAATCTAAGCATACATGACATATAAAAACAATCCTAAATATGATCATGACATTTTCAATGATAAAAATGAATATGATGTCATGACATGACAAGACAAATAAAGCATGACAAGTATAAGATACTAAGGTATAAGATACCTAAGTGTTAAGTCCAAATTGTCATTTCTAAGATTAAATCCATTTTGCCTTAATGCCAACTATCCTCCTAGTGTGCCAAAAATCCAAAATGGCACATAATGACTTCTAAGACTAAATTGTGTCAATTTAATTGATTTTTCATAGTCTTCAAAATATATTGGCATATCCTAAAAACCTTTAGAATTTTGATCAAATTTATTTCTAAGATTCCCATAACCTTGTAAATGACCTAAAGTGCCACTTTTACCATGGTTAGGTTAACTACCTATCCATTCAAGGTTGGCACACCTAAACCCATCTAGTGTAAATCGATCACGCTCCTAGGAACCCAATACCTATTGGATCTCCTTGGGTTAACTAGGTATTCACTAGGGACAACTTCCCTAGATACTCTCCTAATGACCCTCCTAGGCTTAGAAGCCTTGGTCATTTGAGTTGTACTTAGGTTAACTCTAGGGGTAACTCCCCTTGTAACCTTCTTAGTGGCTTCCCTAGGTTTCTTCAAAACCCTAGCCACTAGGCACCTACCTTGGTCAACCTTAGGGATGACTTCCCTAATGACCTTGGCTTTCCTAGGCCTAGGTTGTGTTCTATAATCAGATGAAACATTGTGGTAAGTCTCCTTGGGCTTAGGTTTGTGACCCAAACCTTTTTTGCCCTTGGTCGACTCTTGTCTCCTAGGCCCTTGACTTTGACCATTTGACCCCTTAATTTGATTTTGTATATTCCTAAGGGTCTTTTCCATTTTCTCAAGTCTTAACCTCAAGACTTGATTTTCCTTTTCTAATATCTCAATTTTTGATTTTTCATTAACTCTTGAGGTATTCTCCTTTCTAGGTATATGTCTAGCCCATTTAGGATTGATGCCTAGGTGGTTCTCTATCTTCCTAATGGTCTCCCTAGGAAGGATTTTTCTAGGGACATTAGTCCTAAATTTCTCCTTATTACTAAAATGGGCATGCTTAGCTCCTAAACAATAAAATCTATTATTTCTACTAGCATGCTTTTCATGATGAATAGAAAGTGTATTAAGATTATCTCTATCATGATTTTTACTATAAAATTTAGAAGGTGCATTATTAAATTTTACCTTAGAGATTGCTTTAGAAGCTCCCCTTACTTGTGATGCTCTTTCTTAGCTCTTTTTCTTCCCCCTAGGGCATTGACTCCTATAATGCCCCTTTTGTTGACACTTGAAGAAAATTACGTACTCCTTGCTTTTAATTGTGGGGATACTGACATCCTTAGATTTCTCTTGACTTTTAGGCGTCGGTGGAGTCTTCTTGACCCTTTTAGGGCACTTACTCTTGTAATGCCCATCTTCCCTACACTCAAAGCATATAATGTGAATTTTATTCTTAATCAAAATGCTTGAGTTATCTTCCATGGTAGGGGAATCCCAAGCTTCCTCTTCCTCTTGACCGGAGATAGATAGTCCTTCTTGTTGCTCCGGTATTGAGGATGCCCTAATTTCCTCCCCCTCAATTCTTGAAATGGAGGCTTCAACTATTTCTTCTTCCTCTTCTGATCCGGATGTTGATTCCCTATCAACCTCTGAATCCTCAAGCTCTTGGGATGAAGATGTGCTTGCTTCTTCTTGAGCTTGAGAGGATGAGCACTCCTCTTCTTCCTCTTGGACCGATTGAGGGTTCTCATGGAATCTTGCCACTTGACTCCATAGCTCCTTAGCATCTATGTAGTCCCCTAAACTAGAAAAAATATTATTAGATATTAAATCAATCAAAAATTTCATTACCTTATTATTTTTATCAAACCCTTGGAGTTACTCCTCGATCCATCTCTTCATCTTGAGGAAACCTCCCTTTGGTTCTCTTGGATAGTTAAATCCCTCCATCAAAATGGACCATTCTTCAAAGTCTCTCATCATGATGAAGTCTTCAATTCTTCCCTTCCATGAATTGAAGCCTTCTCGTCCATAAAATACATACGAGATCGGCGCGTTGATATCTCATCCTAATTGTTCTTCAAACTCCATCTTCCCTCTAGAGATCTTGCTCTCGGGTGTTAGTCCATAGAAGAGCTCCAAGCTCTGATACCAATTGTAAGGATCTATACGCTTGCTAGAGAGGGGTGAATAGCGATTCAATGTCGTGCGGTGGAATTTGATCATTCGTTTCAACAAATCATGTTAGCACAGCAGAAATAGAAATAACACAATATAAAATGTACAAACACAATCACAACACGAGATGTAACGTGCTTCGGAACCGTATGGTCCCTACTTCACGGATTGAGCTCAAACGAGCTCTAGCGATACACACAACACCACTAATTACAAATACTCCTTCTCGGAACAATCTAGAGGTGGAGAAAATCTCTTACAATAGTTCTTACAACAATAAGAATGAAATACAAGCAATTACAAATGGAATACAACAAAAGACTGCAAAGAAAACTTTACAATCGATCTTTTGAAAGCTTGCTTGTTGATTGCCTTGGACTAGCCTTGAAGACCCTGATTGCACCAGCAAATCGCTCTAAATCGCCCAAGAAAATCTTGCCAAAAATCCTCCCCATGAGCTACTTTTATAACCTACATTCGGGATAATTTTTGCCTAGCAGTCGACTGATCGGGACCATCAGTCGACTGCTGCTGTACCCGTTGTCTCACAACGGCATGGGCCATGTTAGATAAGTTTCAATGGATAGACCATCAGTCGACTGATTATGCCCATTAGTCAACTGATCGGGTCATCACTCGACTGTCAAACCCTAACAGTTGACTCGAGGACTTTCTGTCCCCAAATACCTGACCATCAGTCGACTAATCAGGCCATCAGTCGACTGCCCAATGCTTGCAGTCGACTGCTAGGCCAATTCCAGCAGTCGAACTCTAGTTGACTCCCATCAGTCGACTGACCATAATATCAGTCGACTGATAACCTCATCCATGAGGTTTTAACCCCAAGTATGGTGTCCCCATACTTGCTAGACCACCCTTAGCCTAGACCTAAGCCTTCTAGCCACCTCCGTCAGCCTCATGCCTATCAGATCCCTCCAAGTCATCCATGACTTGTTCATCCATACGTTAGCTTTCAGGTGCTTCCATCAGCTATTGTCATTCTAATGTGGTCTATACCACCAAAGCACATTGGACTTATGCTGCCAAGACTCTCGCTTGGACTTTACGTCGCCAACCATTGGACTTATGCTGCTAAGACTCCATCCTTGGACTTTACACTGCTAATATTTCCCTTAGACTTTCCAATTTCCAAGACTCAAGCTTGGACTTTCCTTACCAATCCATGTTGGACTTTCCATGCCAAGACCTATGCTTAGACTTTCTCTTGCTAAGACCCATGCTTGGACTTTCCATGCCAACCCATGTTGGACTTTCCATGCTAAGTACATAAGACTTGGGCTTTCCCAAATGCCAAGTGTCCTACATGGACTTTCCATGCCAAGTACCCATGACTTGTACTTTCCATGACAATGGTCAAACCATCGTCAAACATCAAGATCATAACCTGGGTCGATTGCACCAACAATCTCCCTAATACATTGTCAGACATCAATGTCAAACATTAAAATACTACTCGAGTCGAACTCGAGTCTGGTCAATCGTGACCTAGGTCGATTGCAACAACAAGTGAAACACTAGAGATAAGGAGGATTTCAAGAAAAAAAATATGGTGATCATATCAGAAATGTTAGCGCAATCGGCCCAGGTCATGATTAACCAGACTCGAGTTTGACTCGAGCAATGTTTTAATGTTTGACATGGAAGTTTGACATTGATGTCTTATAATATTTTGGAGAGATTGTTAGTGCAATTGACCCGAGTCATGATTGATCAGACTCGAGTTTGACTCGAGGAGGATTTTGATGGTTGACTGGAGTTGACCATGTCATGGAAAGTCCAAGTCTTGAGTACTTGGCATGTAAAGTCTAAGCATGGGTCTTGGCAAGGAAAAGTCCAAGCATGGGTCTTGGCATAGGAAGTTCAAGCATGGGTCTTGGCATGGAAAGTCCAACATGGGTTGGCAAGGGAAAGTCCAAGCTTGAGTCTTGGCATTTGAGAAGTCCAAGGGGTTTGATAATTGCGGCGTAAAATCCAAGGGTGAAGTCTTGGAAGCATAAGTCCAATAGTTGGCGACGTAAAGTCCAGGCGGAGTCTTGGCAGCGTAAGTCCAATGTGCCTTGGCGGTGTAGACACCGTTAGTATGACATAGCCGATGGAAGCACCTGAAGGCTAGCGTAATGGATGAACAAGTCATGGATGACTTGGAGGGATCCGAGAGGCGCGAGGCTGATGGAGGTGGCTAGAAGGCTTAAGTATAGGCTACGGGTGGTCTAGCAAGTATGGGGGCACCATACTTGGGTTAAACCTCATGTTTGAGGTTAAAACCTCATGTTTGAGGTGTATCAGTCGACTGGTATCATGTGGCAATCGACTGGCATGAGTCAGCTAGGGTTTGACTGTGAGAATTGACCTAGCAGTCGACTGCCAACCTTTGATAGTCGACTGATTGGCCGAGCAGTCGACTGATCTTGTGATCAATCGACTGGTGCTCAAGAATTCGAGCAAAGAATGGAGTCGAGACTTGACTGCAGGGGTTAACAGTCGAGTGAAGGCTCCATCAGTCGACTGATGGGTATGATCAGTCGACTGATGATAGATCCATTGGATTTTTCCAGCATGGATCTAGCCGTTGTCTCACGACAACAGTGGCATCAGTTGACTAATGGTCCCGAGCAGTCGACTGATAGGTGATTTCCAGTCTAGGAAACAACTTTAAATGGAGCTCGTGGAGGAGGAAATCACAATCGATTCTTGAGCTACTTTGGGACAATTTGTTGCTGCAAATTAGGGTCTCCAAGGCTATTCTTCAAGCAACCAAAAGCAAGCAATCCAAAGGTAATTGTAAAGTGTTTTTCCTTTACTTGTAGTGCATTTTCTTATTGTAATTGCTTGTATTTATTTCTTATTATTGTAAGATCATTTGTATGAGGTTTTTCCACCTCCGGTTTGTTTCAAGGAGTTGTTTGTGATTAGTGGTTGCGTGTTCATCACTAGAGCTCGATCCGTGGAGTAGGAACCATTCGGTTCCGAACCACGTTATATCACCGTGTCTCTTGTTCTTTTGTTGTATTTATTTTGTTATTATCTATTCCGTTGCATTAACAAGTATTGTAGAGATGAACGCGATCAAATTCTATCGAGACACTTCCAACGCGCTATTCACCCCTCCTCTAGTGGTCAACGAATCCTCTACAATTGGTATCAGAGCTAGGAGCTCTTCTACGGACTAACCGCCGGGAGCAAACCGCTAGAGGAAGAAGATGGAAGTTCAAGAACAACTAGGATGAGACATCAACACACCGATCCTGTACACATTATATGGATGAGAATGCTTCAATTCTTGGAAGAGAAGAATTGAAGATTTTATCATGATGAGAGACTTTGAGGAGTCGTCCATCTTAATGGAAGGATTTAAATATCCAAGAGGACCAAAAGGTGTCTTCCTCAAAAAGAAGAGATGGAGTGAGGAGCAACTCCAACAATTCGAGAAAAACAAGAAGGCAATCAAATTTATTTTTGATTTAATTTCTAATGACTTCTTGTGTAGCCTAGGTGATTGCATGGCTGCCAAGGAGCTTTGGAGGGAATTGGCCAAGCTCCATGAAGACCCATCACTGGCTCAAGAAGAGGAAGCTGAAGATGAATCCTCATCCTCACAAGCGAGTGAGGATTCGGAAGTTGATAGGGAGTCAACCTATGAATCAGTGGAAGAAGAGGAAAAAGTGGAAGAAGCCTCCACTTCAAGGATTGAGGAGGAGGAGAGACCTTCCACACCGGAGCAACCTCAAGAGGAGTCATCCACCTCCGGGAGAGATGAAGAATCCACTCCGACCACCACAAATACCCTTGGTAACTCAAGCAATTTAGGTTTAAACAAAAATTATATAATTTGCTTTGAGTGTAGGGAATCCGGGCACTATAAGAGCAAGTGCCCAAAGAGAGTAAGGAAAGCTCCTCCGGCACCTAAAAGTCAAGAAAAGTCAAAGGATACCGGTGTCCCCACCAAGAAGAGCAAGGAGCACGTTGTGTGCTTCAAATGCCAACAACCGGGACATTATAGGAGTCAATGCCCTAGGAAAAAGGAAAGAGCATCACAAGTAGGAGGAGCTAAGACTAACCCTAAGGTATATTTCAATAATGCACCTTCTTTAGTTAATAGGCAAAAACATGCTAGAAATTTCAATTCACTTGCTATTACTCATGTAAAGCATGCTAGGAATAATAAATATTTTTATTTAGGAGCTAAAAATTCTCACTTTTCAAATAGGGAGAAATTTAGGACTAATGTCCCTAGAAAAACCTTACCTAGGGAATCTATTAGAAAAATTGAAGACCACCTAGGCTTAAACCCTAAATGGACTAGGCATATGCCTAGGAAAAATAATGCCCAATGACCAAATGAAAAATCAAAAATTGGGCAATTAGAATTGGAAAACCAAGCCTTGAGGTCAAGGCTTGAGAAACTCGAAAAGACCCTTGCAAAAATGACAAATCAAATGCAAAGGTAAAATGGTCAAACCATAGGGTCTAGAAGTCAAAGTCAACACATAGGGCCTAAGAGACAAAAGTCAACCAAGGGCAAGAAAGGTTTGGGTCACAAACTTAAGCCTAAGGTGGCTTATCATAGTGTTCCATTTGATTATGGAACACAAACTAGGTCTAGGAAGACCAAGGTTACTAGGGAAGTTATTCCTAAGGGTAACCAAGGTGTGTGCCTAGTGGCTAGGGTTTCTAAGAAACCTAGGGTGGCCACTAAGAAGGTTGCAAGGGGAGTTACCCCTAGAGTTAACCTAGGCAAGACCCAAATGACCAAGGCTAACAAGCCTAGAAGGGTCATTAGGAAGGTATCTAGGGAGGTCATCCCTAAGGAATACCTAGTAAACCCAAGGAGCTCCAATAGGTATTGGGTTCCTAGGAGCATGATCGATTCACGCTAGATGGGTGTAGGTGTGCCAACCTTGAATGGATGGGTAGTTAACCTAACCATGGTAAAGGTGACACTTTAGGTTATTTTCAAGGTTATGGATACCTTAGAAATATGTTTGATCTTTGATCCTATAAGATTTTAGGATGTGCCAATACATTGTTGAGATTATGAAAAATCAATTAAATTAGCACAATTTAGGTCTAGAGGTCATTGTGTGTCATTTTGGGTTTGTGGCACACATGGGGGGTTTAGTAGCAATATGACAAAATATAATTAATTATATCAAATGGAAATTAATACTAAAATTTAGGTATTGTTATACCTATATATTTTATATGTCATGCATTGTTTGCCATATAACATGTCATCACATCATATTTATTTTTACCATTTAATATGTCATGATCATGTTTAGGATTCAGGTTTAATGTCATGTGTTTTTAGATTATATCATATGTCATGACATCATGATCATTGGTCATGCTTTAATTATGTTATCATTTATGCCATGATCATTCATGCATTTAATTCGATTAAAATTGATTTAAGGACAATGACATGACTTGGAGTCCCATTTATAAGGGAATCAAGTAGAATTGCCTTAGAGAATGCATGAAACCCTAGTTTAAGATGAGCCAAAACCCACATCTCACATTAAATTGACATGTATGTGTATTTATACACCCTAGATACATGTGAGATGCTAGGATATGAGTTAAGTTCAAAGTGTATAGTTTTTGTATCTAGATGAACTCAAACTCATCTTAAATCATTTGTGGATCATTGAAAAAGCTTGTGTACAAGTCATGTACATTGAGCCCAAGGAATATGATCCAATATAAGTTTTCAAAATCATTTTAAAATCAATTTAGAAAATCTTGGTGAAGTCTATCTTTTGATAGCAATCACCATTGATGAAGTTGATACAAAGTGAGCTAAAACATTTAAGTTTTTCTTCACTTTTGAACTTTGTATCAATTTTGATATTTTATGGGTAAAATATTTTTTTTCAATATTTTTTACCAATTGTATTGGTCATAAGTATTATACATATGAAATTTCATGATTTTTTAAATTACGTATAATTATTTATGAATTTATGAATTTCATTTCTGATAAGCAAATTACGATATTTGATTATCGATCGACTACCCTTATGGCGATCATTGTTGACACGACGATCGATCTCTGATAGAGTCGACTGCCAAGATGATTTTGGGAAAAATAAAGTTGTTTAGTCCATTTTTAGCTACGGTAAAGGTCCCTAACCACTCCTAACCCTAGGATATGCTTTAGGAAGCATTATAAAGGGTGAAAATCCATTGGATATGGATTAGGAGAGGTGTTAGGATGATGTATCAAATTTAAGGTGTGGAGAGTTCATGTTTGAACTTTAGACCTTATTTTTTATGGTTTAGAGTTCCTATTGACTTAGGGACTTCCTAAGGACATTGTTGGTGCAATGGTCAAGGGGGAGCAAGCCTTTAGGGGGCGGTATCCATCATGGGATGATGGATGATATTTTTCCTCATGAGGAGGAAAATGGAATTAGGAGATACCCAATTTGAAAATTAGGAGAGTGTATAGGATTGCCTCTCTTGAGTGATATGAGACTTATCACTAGGAAGATGGTAGACATCCTAGGTATTTTTGGACCAAGGGGGAGATTGTAAGATCTCATTGGAACATGAGATATTGACCTCCTTGGAGAGAACCTTTTTGATGCATGTCAAAAAGGGGGAGAAAGTGAAATTACCAATTTAGGATAATTGGTAAGGGAATTTGAGTTAGTATTCTAACTCAAAGGTATGTGTGTTTGTCAAACATCAAAAAGGGGGAGATTGTTGGTGCAATCGACCCAGGTCACGATTGACCAGACTCGAGTTTGACTCGAGCGATGTTTTGATGTTTGACATTGATGTATGATAATATTTTGGGGAGATTATTGGTGCAATCGACCCAGGTCATGATTGATCAGACTCGAGTTTGACTCGAGGAGGATTTTGATGGTTGACTGGAGTTGACCATGTCATGGAAAGTCCAAGTCTTGAGTACTTGGCATGTAAAGTCCAAGCATGGGTCTTGGAAAGGAAAAGTCCAAGCATGAGTCTTTGCATGGAATGTCCAAGCATGGGTCTTGACATGGAAAGTCCAACATGGATTGACAAGGGAAAGTCTAAGCTTGAGTCTTGGCATTTGAGAAGTCCAAGGGGTTTGATATTGGCGGCGTAAAGTCCAAGGGTGAAGTCTTGGCAGCATAAGTTCAATGGTTGGCGGCGTAAAGTCCAGGCGGAGTCTTGGCAGCATAAGTCCAATGTGCCTTGGCGGTGTAGACACCGTTAGCATGATATAACCGATGGAAGAACCTGAAGGCTAGTGCAATGGATGAATAAGTCATGGATGACTTGGAGGGATCCGAGAGGCGCGAGGCTGACGGAGGTGGCTAGAAGGCTTAGGTCTAGCCTACGGGTGGTCTAGCAAGTATGGGGGCACCATACTTGAGTTAAACCTCATGTTTGAGGTGTATCAGTCGATTGATATCATGTGGCAGTCGACTGATGTGAGTCAATTAGGGTTTGACTGCGGGAATTGGCCCAACAGTCGACTGCCAGCCTTTGACAGTCGACTGATTGGCCGAGTAGTCGATTGCTCTTGTGATAATTCGACTGGTGCTCGAGAATTCGGGCACAGAATGGAGTCGAGACTCGACTGCGGGGGTTAGCAATCGAGTGAAGGCTCCATCAGTCGACTGATGGGTATGATCAGTCGACTGATGATGGATCCGTTGGATTTTTCCAGCGTGGATCTAGCCGTTGTCTCATGACAACAGTGACATCAGTCGACTGATGGTCCCGAGCAGTCGAATGATAGACGATTTCCAGCCCAGGTAGCAGCTTTAAATGGAGCTCGTGGAGGAGAAAATCACAACCAATTCTTGAGCTACTTTGGGGCGATTTGTTGCTGCAAATCGGGGTCTCCAAGGCTATTCTTCAAGGAACCAAAAGCAAGCAATCCAAAGGCAATTGTAAAGTATATTTCCTTTACTTGTAGTGCATTTTCTTATTGTAATTGCTTGTATTTATTTCTTACTATTGTAAGATCATTTGTACGAGGTTTCTCCACCTCCGATTTGTTTCGAGAAGGAGTTGTTTGTGATTAGTGATTGCGTGTGCATCACTAGAGCTTGTTAGAGTTCGATCTGTGGAGTAGAAACTATTCAGTTCTGAACCACGTTATATCGCCGTGTCTCTTGTTCTTTTGTTGTATTTATTTTGTTATTATCTATTCCGCTGCATCAACAAGTATTGTAGAGACGAACGCGATCAAATTCCATCGAGACGCTTCCAACGCGCTATTCACCCCCTCTAGCGGTCAACGAATCCTCTACAAGAAACATACTAAGTCACGAGAAAACTAAAAGTAAAAATCCACACTGCATAATCGAGGATAACTGAAATAAGATTGTTGCATATTGGGGATCTGAGGATAGCAAACGAAGGAGTGAATAAAATAAGAAAAATTAAAATTGTAATTCCGGTACTATGTCTGCCACGTATGCGAGAGGATTAATCAATATCGATGAACATAGAAATTGATTGGTGAGTTTTTTTAAATCCTATTTTTTTTATCTAATACTCACTATTGTAGGAAATTTGAGACCGCTAGAGGGGGGGGGGGTGAATAGCGATGTGCCCGTAGGAAGATGGAATTCGTTCGCGATCGTCTCTACAAAACTTGTTATGCGCAGCGGAATAGAAATAGTAAAAGCAATAACGAAAAGATACAATCACGAACACAAGAACAACACGAGATATAATGTGGTTTGGAACCGAACGGTTCCTACTCCACGGATTGGGTTCGTACGAACCCTAGCGATGCCAATCACACACCACTATGATAAATACTCCTTCTCGACACAAGTCTGAGGTGGAGAAACCTCTTACAATAAGATTACAACAATAATCTAAATACAACAAGAAAATATAAGAAGAAATACAACAAGAGAAGTAAAGAACACTTTACAAAAACTCTTTAGAAGCTTGCTTGTTGATTGCCTTGGACTAGCACTTGAAAGCCCTGATTTGCAGCAGCAAATCACTTCAAAACGTCCAAAAAAATCGGTTGCAAAAACCCTCCCGTCGAGCTCCTTTTATCCTTGCGCGACTGATTTCCGCCCATCGACGACCGCCATAAGTCACGATCGATGCCACCTGTCGTGAGACAACGGCTCGATCCACGCTGGAAAAATTCCAACGGATCTCTTGGCATTAGCGATCACGTACCGCAGAGTCGATTGCCCAATCGGCCACGGAGCATTCTCGTGTCAACTAGCAATGAACTACGATCTTGGCTAAATGATCGAGACATGGGCCGATCGCTCCAATGAGCAATGATTGCCAAAACAGCCCAGCTCTTAAACGGCAAATAACTCGTCGACTCATGGCAATCATAATGCACCTCAAAGATGAGGTTTTAACCCAAGTATGGTGCCCCCATACTTGCTAGACCACCCTTAGCCTAAACCTAAGCCTTCTAGCCACCTCCATCAGCCTCACGCCTCTCGGATCCCTCCAAGTCATCCATGACTTGTTCATCCATCGCACTAGCCTCTAGGTGCTTCCCTCGGCTATGTCATGCTAACGGTGTCTACACCGCCAAGGCACATTGGACTTACGCCGCCAAGACTCCGCTTGGACTTTACGCTGTCAATATCAAACCCCTTGGACTTCCCAAATGCCAAGACTCAAGCTTGGACTTTCCCTTGCCAACCCATGTTGGACTTTCCATGCCAAGACCCATGCTTGGACTTCTCATGCCAAGTACTCAAGACTTGGACTTTCCCAAATGCCAAGTACCCATGACTTGGACTTTCCATGCGCCAAGTGTCCCACTTGGACTTTTCATGTCATGTACTCAAGACTTGGACTTTACCAAATGCCAAGTGTCCCACTTGGACTTTCCATGCCAAGTACCCATGACTTGGACTTTACCTTGCCAAGACCCATGCTTGGACTTTCCATTTGCCAAGACCCATGCTTGGACTTTCCAAAATCACATGGTCAACCCTAGTCAACCATTAAGGTCTTCCTCGAGTCAAACTCGAGTCCGGTCAAACATGACCCGGGTCGATTGCTCCAACAATCTCCCCAACATATTAACCGACATTAATGTCAAACATCAATGCCAAACCACTTTGTCAAATCCCTTTGTCAAACATCAAAACGTCACTCGAGTCAAACTCAAGTCTGGTCAATCGTGACCTGGGCCGATTGCACCAACAATCTCCTCCTTTTTGATGTTTGACAAAAAACAAACAAATCATCTGAGTTAGACCACTAACTCAAATCCCTTACCAATTATCCCAAATTGGTAAACACTCTCCAAATGTTCTCCCTCAAACATTCTCCCCCTTTTTGACTAACATCAAAAAGGTTTTCTCTCCAAGGAGGTCAATGTCTCATGTCCCAATGAGATCTTACAATCTCTCCCTTGATCCAAAAATAAATACCTAGGATGCCTACCATCTTCCTAGTGATAATTCACATATCACTCAAGAGAGACAATCCTATACTCTCTCCCAATTTCCAAATTGGGTATCAAAAACCCATCAATTTTCTCAATTGATGATACTCTCCCAATAACTTCTCCTCTTCAAGGAGAAAAACACATCCATCATCCCAAGATGGATACCTCCCCCTAAAGGCTTGCTCCCCCTTGATCATGGCACCAACAATGTCCTTGGGAAGCCCATAAACCAATAGGAACTCTAAACCATCAAAATTAAGGTTCTAAGTTCAAACTTGAACTTTCCATACCCTAAAATTGATACTTTGACCTAACACTTCTCCTAATCCATATCCAATGGATTTTCACTCTTTATAATGCTTCCCAAAGCATATCCTAGGGTTAGAAGTGGTTAGGGACCTTTACCATGACTGAAAATGGGCTAAACAAACCTTGTTAACCCGAAATCAGACCTGACAACTCGATAGTAATCGTCGATCACATCTATCACCGATCGCCACACGTAGGCCGATCGATAATCAAAATCTCGATTTTCAGCTATCAGAAATGAATTTTGGAAATTTATAAATAATTATACGTACTTCGAAAAATCGTGAAAATTCATACGTATAATACTTATGACACACACAATGGGTGAAAAATATTTGAAAATTATTTTACCCATAAAATAGTGAGTTTGATACAAAACTTAAAACCATTGAAATTTTCAATGTTTTGGCTCTATTTTGTATCAACTCTATCAATGGTGATTGCTATCAAAAGATAGACTTCACCAAGGTTTTTCAAAATGATTTTAAACTGTTTTCAAAACTTTATTTTGGATCATATTCCTTGGGCTCTATGTACATGACTTGTACACATGCTCTCCCAATGATCCACAAATGAAACAAGATGAGTTTTAGTTCATCTAGATGCAAAAACTATGCACCTTGAACTCAACTCATATCCTAGCATCTCACATGTATCTAAGGTGTATAAAATACACATACATGTCAATTTAATGTAAGATGTGGGTTTTGTTCATCCTAATCTAGGGTTTCATGCATTCTCTAAGGCAACCCTACTTGATTCCCTTATAAATGGGACTTCAAGTCATGCCATTGTCCTTAAATCAATTTCAATCAAGATTTTCTTAAATGCATGAATGATTGTTGCATTAATGATGATATTAATAAGCATATGCTTATAATCATGATGTCATGGCATAAGATATAAAACTAAGCATACATGATATTAACCTAAAACCTAAGCATACTCATGACATATAAAATCATAGAAATAGGCATGATGTCATGACATGGCATATGGCAATCAAGGCATGACATATAAAATATATAGGTATAGTAATACTTAAATTTTAATATTAATTGTCATTTGATACAATTAGATATATTTTGCCATATTATCCTTAATCTCCCTAGTGTGCCAAAAACCCAAAATGGCACACTAACCTCTAAACCTAAATTGTGCCAATTTAATTGATTTTTCTTAAATTCAAAAGTGCATTGGCACATCCTAAAATCTTTTAGGATATTGATTCAAATCTATTTCCAAGGTAACCATAACCTTGAAAACATCCTAAAGTGCCACCTTTACCATGATTGAGTTAACTACCCATCCAATCAAGGTTGACACACCCTAAACTCATCTAGCGTGAATCAATCACGCTCTTAGGAACCCAAAACCGATTTGAGCTCCTAGGGTTAATTAGGTATTCCTTAGGGATAACCTCCCTAGATACCTTCCTAATGACCCTTCTAGGCTTGTTAGCCTTGGTCATTTGGGTTTTACCTAGGTTGACTCTAGGGGTAACTCCCCTTGCAACCTTCTTAGTGGCCACCCTAGGTTTCCTTGAAACCCGAGCCACTAGGCATACTCTTTGGTCAATTCTAGGGATGACTTCCCTATTGACCTTGGTCTTCCTAGACCTAGTTTGTGTTCCATAGTCAAATGGAACACTATAGTAAGCTACCTTAGGCTTAGGTTTGTGACCCAAACCTTGTTTGCCTTTGGTTGACTTTTGACTCTTAGGTCCTTGGTGTTGACTTTGACTTTTGGACCTTTGACTTTGACCATTAGACCCTTTAAATTGGTTTTGTATATTCCTAAGAGTCTTTTCAAGTTTTTCAAGCCTTGACCTCAAGACTTGATTTTCCTTTTCTAATTGCCCGATTTTAGAATTTTGATTTAAATCTTGGGCATTGGACTTCCTAGGCATATGCCTAGTCCATTTAGGATTGAAACCTAGGTGTTCTCCTATTTTCTTGATAGATTCCCTAGGTAAAATATTTTTAGGGACATTAGTCCCAAATTTCTCCCTATTATCTAAGTAGACATTCTTAGCTCCTAAGCAAAAATACTTGTTCCTATTAGCATGCTTTTCATAAATTGCAAGTGAATTGAAATCCCTAGCATGCTTTTGCTTGTAAATTGAAGAAGGAGCAAAATTAGAAGTTACCCTAGGGTTTGCCTTAGCTCCCCCTACATATGATGCTCCATTTTGAGTCTTCTTGCTCCCCCTAGGACATTGATTCCTATAATGTCATTTTGAATTGCACTTGAAGCATATGATGCGCTCCTTGCCTTTAGGTGTTGGGGAACCGACATCCTTGACTTTTGGTGCCGGTGGAGCTTTCCTAATCTTCTTTGGGCACTTGCTCTTATAGTGCCCAAATTCCCTACACTCAAAACACATAATATTATTTTTATTTGAAATTAGAGTGTTTGAGTTACCTAGGTTAGTGGTGGAGTTCGGAATTGACACTTCTTCATCTTGACTGGATGTAGAAGCTTCTTCTTGATGCTCCGGTGTTGAGGAAACTCTAATCTCCTCCTCAATCCTAGAAGTGGATGCTTCTTCCACTTCTTCCACCAACCCGGAAATTGACTCCCTATCAACTTCCGATTCTACTTCCTCTTCCTCTTTGGATGTTGATGATCTCTCAACCTCCAAGTCCTCACTTCCTTGTGAGGGTGATGCATTAGCCTCTTCGGTCTCTTCCTCTTGGACCATTGATGGGCTTTCATGGAGCTTGGCCACTTGGCTCCATAGCTCGTTTGCATCTACATAGTTATCTAATATACACAAGATATTGTTAGGTATTAAATCAATTAACGACTTCATTACCTTCTCATTCTTTTCAAGGCTTGGACTTGCTCTTCATCTCTTTTTCGAGGAATCCACCTTTGGTCCTCTTGGATAGCTATATCCTTCCATTAAGATAGACCATTCTTCGAAGTCCCTCATCATTAGGAAGTCTTCAATTCTTGACTTCCATTGCTTAAACCCTTCTTGTCCATAGAAGGAGTAAGGGATCGGTGTGTTAATGTTCCATCCCAATTGTTCTTCCATCTTCACCCTCTAGCTTCTTTGTCCTAGCTCCCAGCGGTTAGTCCGTAGAAGAGCCCCAGGCTCTGATACCACTTGTAGGAAATTTGAGGCCACTAGAGGGCGGGGGGGGGGGGGGGGTGAATAGCGATGTGCCCGTAGGAAGATGGAATTCGTTCGCGATCGTCTCTACAAAACTTGTTATGCGCAGCGGAATAGAAATAGTAAAAGCAATAACGAAAAGATACAATCACGAACACAAGCACAACACGAGATATAACGTGGTTCGGAACCGAACGGTTCCTACTCCACGGATTGGGTTTGTACGAACCCTAGCGATGCCAATCACACACCACTATGATAAATACTCATTCTCGACACAAGTCGGAGGTGGAGAAACCTCTTACAATAAGATTACAACAATAATCTAAATACAACAAGCAAATATAAGAAGAAATACAACAAGAGAAGTAAAGAACACTTTACAAAAACTCTTTAGAAGCTTGCTTGTTGATTGCCTTGGACTAGCACTTGAAAGCCCTGATTTGCAAATCGCTTTAAAACGCCCAAGAAAATCTAAAACCCTCCCGCCGAGCTCCTTTATCCTTGCGACTGATTTCCGCCATCACGATCGCCATAAGTCACCGATCGATGCCATCGCTGTCGTGGAGACAACGGCCGATCCACGCTGGAAAAATTCCAACGGATCTCTTGCGATCGATCGCCAACATTGGCGAATGCCGCCACAGAGTCAATCGCCTACCGGCCACGGAGCATTCTGTGCTCGCGTCGAACTAGCAATGATCACGACTTGGCAATGATCGTCAGAGACATCGGCTGATCGCCCAATGAGCCGATCGCTGCAGCAGCCTCACTCTAAACGACAATAACTCAAGTCGACTCACCAATAACCGCCGCCATAATGTCACGCCAACCTCAAAGATGAGGTTTTAACCCAAGTATGATGCCCCCATACTTGCTAGACCACCCTTAGCCTAGACCTAAGCCTTCTAGCCACCTCCATCAGCCTCACGCCTCTCGGATCCCTCCAAGTCATCCATGACTTGTGTTGGTGCAATCGGCCCAGGTCACGATTGACCAGGACTCGAGTTTGGCTCGAGTAATGTTTTGATGTGTTTTGATGTTTCGACAAAAACATATGACAATGTAATTGTCAAGGTAAAGTCCAAGTCATGGGTACTTGACATGAAAAGTCCAAGCATGGTCTTGGCATTTGAGAAGTCCAACATGGGTTGGCAAGGAAAGTCCAAGCATGGTCTTGGCATGGAAAGTCCAACATGAGTTGGTATTTGAAGTCCAAGGGGATTGATTTTGGCGGCGTAAAGTCCAAGCGGTAGTCTTGGCAGCATAAGTCACAATGGTTGGCGGCGTAAAGTCCAAGCGGAGTCTTGGCGGTGTAAGTCCAATGTGCCTTGGCGGTGTAGACACCGTTAGCATGACATAGCCGATGGAAGCACATGAAGGCTAGCGCAATGGATGAACAAGTCATGGATGACTTGGAGGGATCCGAGAGGCGTGAGGCTGATGGAGGTGGCTAGAAGGCTTAGGTCTAGGCTAAGGGTAGTCTATCAAGTATGGGGGGACCATACTTGGGCTAAAACCTCATGTTTGAGGTGTGCCAGTCGACTGGTGTCATGTGGCAGTCGACTGGACCGAGTCAACTAGGGTTTTACTGCGGGTTATGACCTAGCAGTCGACTGCCAGAGGCGGGCAGTCGACTGATGGCCCGAGCAGTCGACTGATCGTGTGATCAGTCGACTGGTGCTCGAGAATTCGGCCACAGAATGGAGTCGAGACTCGACTGGTCGAGTGAGGACTCCATCAGTCGACTGATGGTCACAATCAGTCGACTGATGGTAGATCCGTTGGACTTATCCAGCGTGGATCTAGCCGTTGTCTCACGACAACAGTGGCATCAGTCGGCTGATGGTCCCGATCAGTCGATTGATCGACTTTTTCTAGCACAGGTTGAAGCTATATATGGAGCTCGTGATGGAGGAAAAAGAAATCGGTTCTTGAGGGCTATTGGGGCGATTTGTTGGTGCAAATCAGGTCTCCAAGTGCAAGCAAGAAACCAAGCATTCAAGCAATCAAAACAAGTGTTGTAAAGTCTTTTTCTTTACTTGTATTTCATATTTACATTATATATTGCTTGTATTTCGTTCTTACTGTTGTAAGATCTATTGTAAGGGGTTTCTCCGCCTCCGACTTGTGTCGAGAAGGAGTGTTTATCATTAGTGAGTGCGTGTGCATCACTAGGGCTCTTTAGAGCTCGATCCGTGGAGTAGGAACCGTGCGGTTCCGAACCACGTTATATCATTGTGTTAGCTTGTTGTCTATTTCGTTATTGCTTTTATTATTTCTATTTCCGCTGCGCACTAACGAAATTGTAGACACGAACGCGATCGAATTTCATCTACGCTATTCACCCCCCCTCTAGCCGTTCCAAGGGTCCTAACAAGTGGTATCAGAGCCCGGGGCTCTTCTACGGACTAACAACCCGGAGTCAAGAATCTAGAGGGAAGAATATGGATTTCCAAGAAAGATTGGGTGACGACGTCAACATCCCACCTTCCTTCAACCGCGAGCATTTTGCGTATTGGAAAGGTAGGATGGAATATTTTCTAATGACGAATATAGAAAATTGGTTTGCCGTGACTATAGGTTTTGATGCTCCGAGAGGAGAAAACGACAACATCCTCAAGATGAAGAGATGGACTGAAGAGCAACGGGAAAAATTCAAGACAACCGTTAAGGTAACAAAAATGTTGATTGATTTGATACCTAACGATATTTTGTCAAGATTAGGAAGCTATAGGGATGCCAAAGAGTTGTGGAACAAGTTGATCAAGTTCCCGAACCTCAATCAAGAAGACTTGGAAGAAGAGGAGACCGAAGAAGAATCATCATCATCCTCACAAGAAAGTGAGGAGTCAACTTCCGGGTCGGAAGAGGTGGAGGAAGTGGAAGAAGCATCCACCTCAAGAATTGAGGAGGAGGAGAGAACCTTCATACCGGAACATCGAGAAGAAGAAGCTTCGACATCCGGTCAAGATGAAGAAGCCCAAAGTCAAATTTCGGTCTCCACCACCATCGATAACTCAAACACCTCAATTCAAAATAAAAATAACATTATGTATTTTGAGTGTAGGAAATTTGGGCATTATAAGAGTAAGTGCCCAAAGAAAATCAAGAAAGCTCCTCCGGCACCTAAAAGTCAACAAAAGTCAACGGGCGCCGATTCTCCAAGTCAAAAGAGCAAGGAGCATGTCATTTGCTTCAAATGTCGACTACCGGGTCATTACCGGAGTCAATGCCCAAAGAAGAAGAAGAAGGGGCAAAGGGGAGCATCACAAGTAGGGGGAGCCACTAAGGAAAACCCTAAGGTATATTTAAATAATGCTCCGTATAATTTAAATATTAAAAGGCATGCTAGAACTAATTTTAGCAATTTTCCTATGTATCATAAAGAGCATGCTAGAAATAACAAACATATTTGTTTAGGAGCTAAGAAGGTTCACCTTAAGGATAAGGAGAAATTTGAGACTAATGTCCCTAGAAAAACCATACCTAGGGAATCTATTAAGAAAATGCAAGAACATCTAGGTTTTAATCCAAAATGGACTAGGCATATGCCAAGAAAGTCCAATGCCCAAGATTAAATAAAAATTCTAAAATTGGGCAATTAGAATTAGAGAACCAAGCCTTGAGGTCAAGGCTTGAGAAATTGGAAAAGACCCTAAACAAGATACAAAATCAATTTCAAGGGTCTAATTGTCAAACTCTAGGACCTAAGAGTCAAAAGTCAACCAAGGGCAAGAATGGTTTGGGTCACAAACCTAAGTCCAAGGTGAATTACCATAGTGTTCCATTTGACTATGGAACACTAACTAGGTCTAGGAAGACCAAGGTCAATGGGGAAGTCATCCCTAGAGTTGACCAAGGTTTGTGCCTAGTGGCCAAGGTTTCGAAGAAACCTAGGGTGGCCACTAAGAAGGTTATTAGGGAGGAAATTCCTAAGGTTAACCTAGGCAAGACCAAAATGACCAAGGCTAATAAGCCTAGGAAAGTCATTAGGAAGGTATCTAGGGAGGTTATCCCTAAGGAATACCTAATTAACCCTAGGAGCTCAAATCGGTTTTGGGTTCCTAAGAGCGTGATTGACTCACGCTAGGTGGATTTAGGATGTGCCAATGCTAATTGAGAAGTTTGATAAACTGATCAAAATTGGCACAATCTAGATTTAGAGATCATAGTGTGTAACTTTGATTGTTGGCACACTTCAAGAGTTCATGTAAAAGTAACATCAAGAGCGATACTCAAGTGTCACACAACTTGATGTCGTGTACTCACCATGCTTCATATGTTTTGCCATATGTTTGCATGAAAGGAATGTTTAGGATGAATTGCATCTCACAAAACAAGTCTTTTACCTTGATTGTGTATTTTAACACTTAGGAAGGGTGAGATGTTAGAATTTGGAAATCATTGAATGTTAATGTCTGCAAAAATGGAATAAAACATTAAAAATGCATTAACAAATATATGAATATAAGTATAACATCAATACATTCGATATACAAGATAAACATGACAAAATGGAACCAGTTAGATGAAGAAATCGAGATTTTCAGAATTTCCGAACTGGAAATCAAATATCAGTCGACTGATAACACTGTAGCGCGATACGATACGGTCATCAGTCGAGTGCTAGCTTCATGACTCGACTGATTGAACATCAGTCGACTGATGGTACTGTTCACCAGGCCGAAGGTCGTCAGTCGAGTGCTCGACAAGCAGTCGAGTGATGTGCACATCAGTCGACTGATGAGCAACATCACGATCGATGACATCAGAGCACATCACGTAAGGTTCAATACGATCACTGAGCCGGATCGATCATCGCCTACGTTAACCCGGTAGATAAATCATGATCACCGATCGATGCTCCACATCAGTCGACTGCATCGCGATTTTATAACGCCGAACCGCTAGGGTTCAACATCTTCACGCGACGAGCCTTTCTTCTCCTTTCTTTCTCCGATCGTCATCTCCGTCTCCGACCAATTCTTCCGGCCGTGCCAACCGCTCAAAGTGTTAGGTTTGATAGAGAAGCCTCTCCTCTTCCATTTTTCACTTATTTCGAGCCCTAGTTCACATGTTTTAGGGTTGATCCTTTCTTGTTCCGATTAGGGTTCCGGCGTCTGAAGTTCTCCGGTGAGTTTTCCGGCGACCCCCAGCAACATCTGAGTTCTCTCTCCGGCCACACCTTCAAATGGCGCCTAAGTAACGATTTTTCTTTTCAAGCCCTAATTTTCATTTCCGTCACAATTTAGGTTTATCTAATCATGCATTATTGCCCTTGCATGTCATATCATACATTGCATTCATAATAGGAGAGGCCGTAGGGATGATCCACCTGAGGGTGAATCTCGAGTGTACCAACCAATGTTGGTTAGGTACATCGACAGAGATTTTTTTAACCGTCATTGTAGTGATGTCATGGAGTTAATTTCATACTATAGTCTCATGAAAGTCGTCCTATGCACTCATTCTATTAATGACGACCTTCTTAAGGAATTTTATCAAAACCTAAAGAAACACTACTCGCATTTGTAAAATGCGAGTTAGAGTTCACTCTGCGACATCGGAGAGTTTCTCGAGTGTAGGCCCTCAGATGACACTTTTATCTGTTACCCTACCATGGATTTCCCTTTACCTGAGCCCTTTGCCCATATCTCTATGGAGTCCATGCATGAGCACATTTTTGGTTATCCTCGTCCACCGGCCCAAAACTTATTTCCTATCATGAAGAACAGACTGACAATGTCCTTTACAAGGTCATTGTTGGGTGTTTTCTTCCCATTGTCACTGGTCCGCCAATATTCGGCCTCCCCTTCTTTTTCTACCATACGCCATGCGCCATAGGTTAGATATTAACTTTGCATTAAACATGTTCCATCAGACAGTGCATTTTATTTCCGCAAGGGAAAGTGCATATGCCTTTGGTCATATCATTACGCATGGTTAGAGTCCGTAGGCGCCAACATCCATGTGGGTTCTCCGAGAGCGCTATCGGAAGTGTACGATCGTATATCGTCAGAATTTCTCTTAGCAAAGCTACGATGGGCCGGATGATGGAGTTGGCGCCATGACCACCACCTGTGGCACACAGAGACCCTCCTCCACATCTTGAGATACAGCAGAGGACTATGAGGAGATGAGGACGATCAGATGTCCCGATGCATCAGCCGACGGTCCGCTGGGATGATTGTCGTATCGGGCCGGAGTCCGTGATTTCAGACTATCGCCGACGCTTAGGTCGCCGTGAGCTATTGGCGTGCCAGCTTCCTTCGCCGCACGCCCGATCGGATGGAGGAGTCCCAGAGCCGCATCGAGCAAAGGTCACCGATATGTTAGAGATGATGCGGGCTGGACCTGAGTCGTGACCTCCTCCACCGCCACCTCCTGCAGACGATTAGATATTGAGGATATTAGATTTTTTGTGGTTGTCAGTTTTTGTAGTGAGATTGAGCATAGTCAATCTCCATTTTAAATGTAAAAGACTAAATTTTTAAGTTGAATGAAATTTTTGTTTCTGAAAATCTTGTGTGTCTGGATGAGTATTTGTATTGCTTATGAAAGTTGATATATCATGACATGAAATCGCATCCTATCATATACCATGTCATGTCATTGTTTAGAGTTATTTTAGATGCCATGTGTTCTTGAATTTTATCTTATGCCATGACATTATGATCATTGGACATATTTTTATTTTGCCATCACTATGCTATGATCATTTCATGCATTAATTTGTTTTGAACATTGATTTAAGGAAAATGGCATGACTTGAAGTCTCATTCATAAGGGAATCAAGTAAGGTTGCCTTAGAAGATGCATGAAATCCTAAATCAAATGAACCAAAGTCCACATCTCACATCAAATTGACATGTATGTGTACTTATACACCCTAGATACATGTGAGATGCTAGGATAATAAGTTAGGTTCAAGGTGCATGGGTAGTGCATCTAGATGAACTCAAAATTATTCTAATTATCACCAAGAATCATAAGGAAAGCTAATATACATGCTATGTCATTTAGCCAATAAATTATGGTTCAAAATAGGCTTTCAAAAACATTTTAAAATCAATTTAGAAAACCTTGGTGAAGTCTATCTTTTGATAGCAATCACCATTGATGAAGTTGATACAAAGTAGGACCAAAACATTGAAAATTTTAATGGTTTCAAACTTTGTGCCAATTTCAGTATTTTATGGGTAAAATAATTTTCAAACATTTTTCACCCATTGTATTGGTCATAGGTATTATATGTATCAAATTTCGTGATTTTTCGATATACGTATAATTATTTATGATTTTCTAAAATTCAACTCTGATAACTGAAATTCAGAAATTTCAGTTATCAGTCGACTGCCATTGGTGGCAGTCGTCTGATGAGTGTGTCAGTCGACTGGTAGCTGAACCACTCGACTGATTGTCTGATTTCGGGAAAACTATGGTTGTTTAACCCGATTTCAGCTACGATTATGGTCCCTAATCACTCATAACCCTAGGATATGCTTTGGGAAGCCTTATAAAGGGTGAAAATCCATTGGATATGGATTAGGAGAGGTGTTTAGGGTTTGCATCAATTTCAAGGTGTTGGAAAGTTCAATGTTGAATTTCTAACCTTACTTTTAATGGCTTAGAGTTCCTATTGGCTTAGGGACTTCCCAAGAACATTGTTGGTGCAATGGTCAAGGGGGAGCAAGCCTTTAGGGGGAGGTATCCATCTTGGGATGATGGATGTATTTTTCTCCTTGAAGAGGAGAAGTTATTAGAAGAGTATCAACAATTTGGGAAAATTGATGGATTTTTGATACCCAATTTGGAAATTGGGAGAGTGAATAGGATTGTGTCTCTTGAGTAATATGGGACTTATCACTAGGAAGATGGTAGGCATCCTAGATATTTTTAGACCAAGGGGGAGATTGTAAGATCTCATTGGGACATGAGACATTGACCTCCTTGGAGAGAAGACCTTTTTGATATTAGTCAAAAAGGGGGAGAATGTTTGGGGAAGAACACTTAAGATTATCAATTTGGAATAATTGGTAAGAGATTTGAGTTAGTGTTCTAACTCAATAATTTGTTTGGTTTTTGTCAAACATCAAAAAGGGGGAGATTGTTGGTGTAATCGACCCAGGTCACGATTGACCAGGACTCGAGTTTGGCTCGAGTAATGTTTTGATGTGTTTTGATGTTTCGACAAAAACATATGACAATGTAATTGTCAAGGTAAAGTCCAAGTCATGGGTACTTGGCATGAAAAGTCCAAGCATGGTCTTGGCATTTGAGAAGTCCAACATGGGTTGGCAAGGAAAGTCCAAGCATGGTTTTGGCATGGAAAGTCCAACATGAGTTGGCATTTGAAGTCCAAGGGGATTGATTTTGGCGGCGTAAAGTCCAAGCGGTAGTCTTGGCAGCATAAGTCCAATGGTTGGCGGCGTAAAGTCCAAGCGGAGTCTTGACGGCATAAGTCCAATGTGCCTTGGCGGTGTAGACACCGTTAGCATGACATAGCCGATGGAAGCACCTGAAGGCTAGCGTAATGGATGAACAAGTCATGGATGACTTGGAGGGATCCGAGAGGCATGAGGCTGATGGAGGTGGCTAGAAGGCTTAGGTCTAGGCTAAGGGTAGTCTAGCAAGTATGGGGGAACCATACTTGGGCTAAAACCTCATGTTTGAGGTGTGCCAGTCGACTGGTGCCATGTGGCAGTCGACTGGACCGAGTCAACTAGGGTTTGACTGCGGGTTATGGCCTAGCGATGAGCCAGAGGCGGCGGATCGTGATGGCGGCGATCGGTCGATCGTGTGATCGACCGGTGCTCGAGAATTCGGCCACGTATCGGAGTCGAGACTCGATGTCGAGTGAGGACTCCATCACGATCTGATGGTCACAATCATCGATCCGATGGTAGATCCGCTGGATTTATCCAACGTGGATCTAGCCGTTGTCTCACGACAACAAATGACATCGATCGACTAATGGTCCCGATCGATCGATCGACTTTTTTATATGGAGCTCGTGATGGAGGAAAAAGAAATCGGTTCTTGAGGGCTATTGGGGCGATTTGTTGGTGCAAATCAGGTCTCCAAGTGCAAGCAAACAACCAAGCATTCAAGCAATCAAAACAAGTGTTGTAAAGTCTTTTCTTTACTTGTATTTCGTATTTACATTGTATATTGCTTGTATTTCATTCTTACTGTTGTAAGATCTATTGTAAGGGGTTTCTCCGCCTCCGACTTGTGTCGAGAAGGAGTGTTTATCATTAGTGAGTGTGTGTGCATCACTAGGGCTCTTTAGAGCTCGATCCGTGGAGTAGGAACCGTGCGGTTCCGAACCACGTTATATCATTGTGTTAGCTTATTGTCTATTTCGTTATTGCTTTTATTATTTCTATTTCCACTGTGCACTAACGAAATTGTAGACACGAACGCGATCGAATTTCATCTACGCTATTCACCCCCCCTCTAGCCGTTCCAAGGGTCCTAACAACTTGTTCATCCATCGCGCTAGCCTCCTGGTGCTTCCCTCAGCTATGTCATGCTAACGGTGTCTACACCGCCAAGGCACATTGGACTTACGCCGCCAAGACTCCGCTTGGACTTTACGCTGCCAATATCAAACCCCTTGGACTTCCCAAATGCCAAGACTTAAGCTTGGACTTTCCCTTGCCAACCCATGTTGGACTTTCCATGCCAAGACCCATGCTTGGACTTCTCATTTGCCAAGACCCATGCTTGGACTTCTCATGCCAAGTACTCAAGACTTGGACTTTCCCAAATGCCAAGTACCCATGACTTGGACTTTCCATGCGCCAAGTGTCCCACTTGGACTTTTCATGCCAAGTACTCAAGACTTGGACTTTACCAAATGCCAAGTGTCCCACTTGGACTTTCCATGCCAAGTACCCATGACTTGGACTTTACCTTGCCAAGACCCATGCTTGGACTTTCCATTTGCCAAGACCCATGCTTGGACTTTCCAAAATCACATGGTCAACCCTAGTCAACCATTAAGGTCTTCCTCGAGTCAAACTCGAGTCCGGTCAAACATGACCCGGGTCGATTGCTCCAACAATCTCCCCAACATATTAACCGACATTAATGTCAAACATCAATGCCAAACTACTTTGTCAAATCCCTTTGTCAAACATCAAAACGTCACTCGAGTCAAACTCGAATCTGGTCAATCGTGACCTGGGTCGATTGCACCAACAACTATTTTATTATTTATAATGATGTTTGTTTAGGCCTAAGAAATGGAAACTGAGCCATTATTCAAAAGAAAGACAAGACGTGGAGTGGAGAGAGAGCTAGAATAATGAATGTTTGTAATTTTAAAAATTTTATAGTCTTTTGTTATTACTTAACTTTTTTTTTCAAAACAGGAGAAATATTATGAACTTGCATAAATAAATTCAAGTGCAAGTGATGATGCAGTCGAATTTGAGCCTTCTGTTGGCAATATGAATTTATGGCTCAAAGCAACTGGAGGGGCGAAAGGTGGAAGAATAATTGGACTTGGTTCTTTGAGCCGAACCTATAAAGTCCCTGATGCTTCTTCTTCATCCTCACCAGTAGTAAGAGTAGAATAAATCAATTGACCGAAGAGGTTAGTCATTTGAAGGAGTTACTAGCGCAGAAGGAAAATAAATCAAGACAAAGAGATCAGAAAGTAAAGAAATTAAATGAATAGATAAACGAATTTTTGTGGCAACAGATGTTAATTATGTAGCATATTCAATTATCGTCTAATTCAAGTCAACTTCCTCCTTCTCGATCTGGTTCTCCTCTTGATGTCTATAATAATGACGATGAAGATGTATTTTTTGATGATAGTGATGATGATGGTGGTTAGGTTTGAATTTGTATATCTAAATATTACTTGACTTGTCACATTCAATATCCTTGTATTATAAGTTACGTTTATGTTTGTTATATATGTATTGACTTAGTATTCAATTATTTTCATTGATTATATGATTATGAAGTTTGATATGTGAATTAATTTATATTGTTAGATGTGTTTGTTGTAAAATAGTTAAAAATAGTAGGATTTAGTATGATATTTTTTTTATTTCTCCAGATTAGCGACGAAAATAAATTTTGTTGCAGATTTGTGACGAAAAAGCTTTTTTCGTTGCAGAATTGGCAAAAAAAAAATTCGTTGCAAAAAAAGAAGCACCAGTTGATTGCTTCATGCACACAGTCGACTGATAGTGGACCAGTCGACTAAAAAGTAAGTTGTGACCAAGTCAACTGATGCCCACCAATTTACGATGAAATAATTTTTTCGTTGTAGAATTTGCATCGAAAAAAATTTTCATCGCAATTTATCCACCATCAGTCGACTGATCATACTGCATTATTTCACAGAATCTTTTTAGTTAACTGATCAATCGACTGTTCAAGAAACAGTAGATTGAACCAATTTATCAGTCGACTGTTGTACTGTAGCACATTACAGAACCTTTTTTAGTCGACTGATCGTCAATATTTTGCAATGAAACTTCCATTTATGGTAGATTTGGCAACAAAATTTTTTATCATTGCAAAATTTTCTTGAAAACACGGTCAATAAATTTATTGGTCTTTTGCGACAAACCAAGATTTCATTGCAGATTCGACGACGAAAATAATTATTCGTTGCAAAATTTTGTGACAAAATTTTTACCATCACCAAATTTGGCGATGAATAATTTTTTTCATCGCCAAATTTTACAGAGAATAATTATTTTTGTCGCCATATTTTGCAACGAATAATTTTTTTCGTCGCCAACTTTTGCAATGAAAGGTGTTTTTGTTGCCATTTTTATCGCTAAACAATTAATTTTGCAATGAAAATTTTATTCGTTGTAATTTTTGCAATGAATTTTTATTTTTCGTTGCAAATTTTTACGGCGAATTATTTATAACAAAAAAAATTTCGTTACAAATTTTGCAATGAATTTTTATTCCAAATTCGTTGCAAAATTCGTCGCAAAAACTAAATTATCATTTTCTAAATTTATAATAATTTTGCCATAATGCACAATTTCCTTAAGTTTGTCAAAACTCAAAATGACACACTTTTGACTATAATCCTATTTGTGTCAATTTTGATCAATTTTTCAACTTTTATAATTTCTATTGGTACATCATAAATTCCTGTAGGCTTTATTTCTAAATTCATTTTCAAGATATCACACAACCTTGAAAATGTCCTAAAGTATAAACTTTACTATGGTTAGGTTAACTACCCATCCATTTAAGGTTGACACACCTTAAACCCATCTAGTGTGAAGGAATTATGATCCCATAACCTAAAACCTATTTTAGCTCCTTGGATTTACTAGGTACTCACTAGGGATATCTTCTCTTAGTACCTTCCTAATGACCCTCCTAGGTTTGGAAGTCTTGGTCATTTGAGTCTTCTCAAGGTTAACTCTAGGGATTGCCTCCCTTGTAACCTTGTTAGTGGCTTTTCTAGATTTCTTGGAAACCTTGGCTACTAACACTTACCATGGTCAACTCTGTTGGTGCAATCGACCCAGGTCACGATTGACCAGACTCGAGTTTGACTCGAGTGATGTTTTGATGTTTGACAAAGAGATTTGACAAAGTGGTTTGGCATTGATGTTTGATATTAATGTCAGTTAATATGTTTGGGGAGATTGTTGGAGCAATCGACCCGGGTCATGTTTTGACCGGACTCGAATTTGACTCGAGGAAGACCTTAATGGTTGACTAGGGTTGACCATGTGATTTTGGGAAAGTCCAAGCATGGGTCTTGGCAAGGTAAAGTCCAAGTCATGGGTACTTGGTATGAAAAGTCCAAGTCTTGTGCACTTGGCATGGAAAGTCCAAGTGGAACACTTGGCATTTGGGAAAGTCCAAGTCTTGAGTACTTGGCATGAGAAGTCCAAGCATGGGTCTTGGCAAATGAGAAGTCCAAGCATGGGTCTTGGCAAATGGAAAGTCCAAGCATGGGTCTTGGCATGGAAAGTCCAACATGGGTTGGCAAGGGAAAGTCTAAGCTTGAGTCTTGGCATTTGGGAAGTCCAAGGGGATTGATATTGGCAGCGTAAAGTCCAAGCGGAGTCTTGGCGGCATAAGTCCAATGTGCCTTGGCGGTGTAGACACCGTTAGCATGACATAGCCGAGGGAAGCACCTGGAGGCTAGCGCGATGGATGAACAAGTCATGGATGACTTGGAGGGATCCGAGAGGCGTGAGGCTGATGGAGGTGGCTCGAAGGCTTAGGTCTAGGCTAAGGGTGGTCTAGCAAGTATGGGGGCACCATACTTGGGTTAAAACCTCATCTTTGAGGTTGGCAGTCGACTGGCATTATGGCCGGTTCGACTGCCGTGAGTCGACTTGAGTTCGACCGTGCTTAAGAGCCGAATCGCCGGCAATGATCGGCTCATGGGAGCAATAATCGATGTTCTAAAGTCGATCGCCATGGGTCCGATCGCTAGTTCACCGTGAGCACAGAATGCCCGTAGTCGATCGGGCAAATCTACGCTATTATTGCTGTGTATTTCTTCTTATATTTGCTTGTTGTATTTAGATTATTGTTGTAATCTTATTGTAAGAGATTTCTCCACCTCCGACTTGTGTCGAGAAGGAGTATTTGTGATTAGTGAGTGCGTGTGCATCACTAGGGCTCTTTAGAGCTCGATCCGTGGAGTAGGAACCATTCGGTTCCGAACCACGTTATATCCTTGCGTTTGTGTGTTTGTGTTTTTGTTATTGCTTTATTATCTTTATTTCCGCTGCGCTAACGAAAATTGTAGACAAGCACGTGAACATTTTCCATCTACGTACGAATTCAACGCTATTCACCCCCCCTCTAGCGCCCTCAAATCTCCTACAAGTGGTATCAGAGCCCGGGGCTCTTCTACGGACTAATCGTCGGGAGCTAGGACAAAGAAGCTAGAGGGTGAAGATGGAATTCCAAGACAAGCTTGGATGGGATATCAACACACCTATCCCTTATACCTTCTATGGACAAGAAGGATTCAATCAATGGAAGGTGAGGATTGAAGAATTCTTGATGATGAAGGACTTTGAAGAGTGGGGCATTTTGATGGAGGGATTTCAATATCCAAAAGGGCCCAAGGGAGGAATTCTCAAGATGAAGAAGTGGACCGAGGAACAAATCCAAGAGTTCGAAAAGAATACAAAGGTAATTAAATTCTTGGTTGATTTGATTCCTAATAAAATTATGTGTGAGCTAGGTGAGTACAAGGATGCCAAAGAGCTTTGGAGTCAAGTGGCAAAATATCATGAAGGCTCACAACCGGTCCAAGAGGAAAAGACCGAAGAGGCTAATGGATCATCCTCACAAGGAAGTGAGGATTTGGAGGTTGATAGGGAATCAACATCTGGATCGGAAGAGGTGGAGGAAGTGGAAGAAGCATCCACTTCTAGGATTGAGGAGGAGATTAGGACATCCTCGATACCGGAGCAACAAGAAGAACCATCTACATCCGGTAGAGAGGAAGAGCAAGCTCAAGAATCCACTCCGACCACCACAACCACCCTAGGTAACTCAAGCATGTCAATTAATAATAAAATGAATATTATATGCTTTGAGTGTAGGGAGAAAGGACACTACAAGAGTAAGTGTCCTAAACGGGTTAAGAAGACTCCACCCGTGCCAAAAGTCAAGGAGATCGGTGCCTCAATGAAAAAGAGCAAGGAACAAGTGATTTGCTTCAAATGCCGACTACCGGGTCATTACCGGAGTCAATGCCCGAAGGGGGAGAAGAAGGGGCAAAGGGGAGCATCACAAGTAGGGGGAGCTACTAAGGCTAACCCTAAGGTATATCAAGTTAATAATGCTCTTTCTTTAGTTAATAGACAAAAGCATGCTAGAAATTTCAATTCCCTAGCAATTTGCCATGAAAAGCATGCTAATAGAAATAAATACTTTTGTTTAGGAGCTAAAAATATTCACTTAGATAATAGGGAGAAATTTGGGACTAATGTCCCTAAAAATAACTTATCTAAGGACAAACCTAGGTCAAATAACTCTAGAAAATTTTTACCTAGGGAGACAATTAGAAAGGTGCAAGAGCACCTAGGTCTAAACCCTAAATGGACTAGGCATATGCCTAGGAAGTCCAATGCCCAAGATTTAAATCAAAATTCTAAAATTGGGCAATTAGAAAAGGAAAATCAAGTCTTGAGGTCAAGGCTTGAAAAACTTGAAAAGACCCTAAATAAGATACAAAATCAATTTAAAGGGTCTAGTGGTCAAAATCAAGGGTCCAAAAGTCAAAGTCAACACCTAGGACCTAAGAGTCAAAAGTCAACCAAGGGCAAGCAAGGTTTGGGTCACAAACCTAAGCCTAAAGTGGCTTATCATAGTGTTCCATTTGACTATGGAACACAAACTAGGTCTAGGAAGACCAAGGTCAATAGGGAAGTCATCCCTAGAATTGACCAAAGGGTGTGCCTAGTGGATAGGGTTTCAAGGAAACCTAGGGTGGCCACTAAGAAGGTTGCAAGGGGAGTTACCCCTAGAGTCAACCTAGGTAAGACCCAAATGACCAAGGCTAACAAGCCTAGGAGGGTCATTAGGAAGGTATCTAGGGAGGTTATCCCTAAGGAATACCTAATTAACCCTAGGAGCTCAAATCGGTTTTGGGTTCCTAAGAGCGTGATTGATTCACGCTAGATGGGTTAGGGTGTACCAACCTTGATTGGATGAGTAGTTAACTCAACCATTGTAAAGGTGGCACTTTAGGATATTTTCAAGGTTATGGTTACCTTGAAAATACATTTGAATTATAATCCTAAAAGATTTTAGGATGTGCCAATATTAGTTATGAAGTTTGATAAAATGATCAAATTGGCACAATTAGGGTTTAGAGTGTTAGTGTGTCATTTTGGGTTTTTGGCACACTAGGGAGATTAATGATAATATTAAAGTTTAGGTATTACTATACCTATACATTTTATATGCCA
The DNA here is from genome assembly GCA_025175895.1 of Wurfbainia villosa. Lineage (NCBI taxonomy): Eukaryota > Viridiplantae > Streptophyta > Magnoliopsida > Zingiberales > Zingiberaceae > Wurfbainia > Wurfbainia villosa. The sequence continues at coordinate 15,699,187 of CM046004.1, read as the reverse complement.
TGCTTTGATTGTCATATGTCATGTCATGACATCATGTGTATTTCTAATCATTTTATATGTCATGATTATGCTTAGGTTTAAGGATTTAAATGTCATGTGTTTTAGATTTCATATTATGTCATGACATCATGGTTATGAGCATATGTTTATTTATGTCATCATTAATGCCATAATCATTCATGCATTTAAGAAAATCTCAATTGAAATTGATTTAAGGACTATGACATGACTTGGAGTCCCATTTATAAGGGAATCAAGTAGGGTTGCCTTGGAAAATGCATGAAACCCTAGTTTTAGGATGAACAAAACCCACATCTCACATCAAATTGACATGTATGTGTATTTATACACCTTAGATACATGTGAGATGCTAGGATATGAGTTGAGTTCAAGGTGCATAGTTTTTGCATCTAGATGAACTAAAACTCATCTTGTTTCATTTGTGGATCATTGGGAGAGCATGTGTACAAGTCATGTACATAGAGCCCAAGGAATATGATCCAAAATACGGTTTTGAAAACATTTTAAAATCATTTTGAAAAACCTTGGTGAAGTCTATCTTTTGATAGCAATCACCATTGATAGAGTTGATACAAAATAGGTCCAAAACATTGAAAATTTCAATGGTTTTGAGTTTTGTGTCAAACTCACTATTTTATGGGTAAAATAATTTTCAAATATTTTTCACCCATTTTGTGTGTCATAAGTATTATACGTATGAATTTTCACGATTTTTCGAATTACGTATAATTATTTATGAATTTCTAAAATTTATTTCTGATAGTTGAAAATCGAGATTTTATTATCGATCGGCCTGTGGCGATCGATCGATATAGGGTGGCAATGATCGACATTCTTGTTAGGAGTCGACTGCCAGGTCTGATTTCGGGTTAACAAGGTTTGTTTAGCCCGTGTTCAGCTATGGAAAAGGTTCCTAACCACTTCTAACCCTAGGATATGCTTTGGGAAGCATTATAAAGGGTAAAAATCCATTGGATATGGATTAGGAGAAGTGTTAGGTCAAAGTATCAAATTTAGGGTATGGAAAGTTCAAGTTTGAACTTAGAACCTTAATTTTGATAGCTTAGAGTTCCTATTGACTTAGGGGCTTCCCAAGGACATTGTTGGTGCAATGGTCAAGGGGGAGCAAGCCTTAAGGGGGAGGTATCCATCTTGGGATGATGGATGTGTTTTTCTCCTTGAAGAGGAGAAGTTATTGGGAGAGTATCATCAAATGGGAAAATTGATGGTTTTTTTTTATACCCAATTTGGAAATTGGGAGAGAGTATAGGATTGTCTCTCTTGAGTGATATGAGACTTATCACTAGGAAGATGGTAGGCATCCTAGTTATTTTTGGATCAAGGGGGAGATTATAAGATCTCATTGGGACATGAGACATTGACCTCCTTGGAGAGAAAACCTTTTTGATGTTAGTCAAAAAGGGGGAGAATGTTTGGGGGAGAACATTTGAGAGAGAAGTATGAATGTTTGGGGGAGAACATTTGGAGAGTGTTTACCAATTTGGGATAATTGGTAAGGGATTTGAGTTAGTGGTCTAACTCAGATGATTTGTTTGGTTTTTGTCAAACATCAAAAAGGGGGACATTGTTGGTGCAATCGGCCCAGGTCACGATTGACCAGACTCGAGTTTGACTCGAGTGATATTTTGATGTTTGACAAAGGGATTTGACAAAGTGGTTTGGCATTGATGTTTGACATTAATGTCGGTTAATATGTTTGGGGAGATTGTTGGAGCAATCGACCCGGGTCATGTTTTGACCGGACTCGAGTTTGACTCGAGGAAGACCTTAATGGTTGACTAGGGTTGACCATGTGATTTTGGGAAAGTCCAAGCATGGGTCTTGGCAAGGTAAAGTCCAAGTCATGGGTACTTGGTATGAAAAGTCCAAGTCTTGTGCACTTGGCATGGAAAGTCCAAGTTGAACACTTGGCATTTGGGAAAGTCCAAGTCTTGAGTACTTGGCATGAGAAGTCCAAGCATGGGTCTTGGCAAATGAGAAGTCCAAGCATGGGTCTTGGCAAATGGAAAGTCCAAGCATGGGTCTTGGCATGGAAAGTCCAACATGGGTTGGCAAGGAAAAGTCCAAGCTTGAGTCTTGGCATTTGGGAAGTCCAAGGGGATTGATATTGGCAGCGTAAAGTCGAAGCGGAGTCTTGGCGGCGTAAGTCCAATGTGCCTTGGCGGTGTAGACACCGTTAGCATGACATAGCCGAGGGAAGCACCTGGAGGCTAGCGCGATGGATGAACAAGTCATGGATGACTTGGAGGGATCTGAGAGGCGTGAGGCTGATGGAGGTGGCTAGAAGGCTTAGGTCTAGGCTAAGGGTGGTCTAGCAAGTATGGGGGCACCATACTTGGGTTAAAACCTCATCTTTGAGGTTGGCAGTCGACTGGCATTATGGCCGGTTCGACTGCCATGAGTCGACTTGAGTTCAACTGCCGTTTAAGAGCTGGAATCGTGCACCGATCGCTCATGGGAGCAATAATCGATCTACTGGCCGATCGCTAAGGGTCGGCATCAGCTAGTTCAGCCGCGAGCATAGAATGCTCCGTAGCCGAGCCGTCGACTACGCGGCGATCTACGCAATGTTGGCGATCATCGCAAGAGATCCGTTGGAGTTTTTCCAGCGTGGATCGATCCGTTGTCTCACGACAACAGTGGCATCAGTCGACTGGTGACTTATGGCAGTCGACTGATAGGCGGAAATCCAGCCCGATGCAGGTTATAAAGGTAGCTCGGAAGGAGGGTTTTTGCAGCGATTTTCTTGGATGTTTTGAAGCGATTTGCTGCTGCAAATCAGGGCTTTCAAGTGCTAGTCCAAGGCAATTAACAAGCAAGCTTCTAAAGAGTTTTTGTAAAGTGTTCTTTACTTCTCTTGTTGTATTTCTTCTTATATTTGCTTGTTGTATTTAGATTATTGTTGTAATCTTATTGTAAGAGGTTTCTCCACCTCCGACTTGTGTCGAGAAGGAGTATTTGTGATTAGTGAGTGTGTGTGCATCACTAGGGCTCTTTAGAGCTCGATCCGTGGAGTAGGAACCGTTCGGTTCCGAACCACGTTATATCCTTGCATTTGTGTGTTTGTGTTTTCGTTATTGCTTTATTATCTTTGTTTCCGCTGCGCTAACGAAAATTGTAGACAAGCACGCGAACGTTTTCCATCTACGTACGAATTCAACGCTATTCACCCCCCCTCTAGCGCCCTCAAATCTCCTACAAACTCTAGGGATAACTTTTCTTGTGACCTTGGCATTCCTAGACCTAGAATTCGTTCCATAGTTAAATAGAACATTATGATATGTAAGCTTAATCTACTTTGGACTTAGGTTTGTGACCTAAACCCTTCTTGTCCTCAGACAAGTCTTGCCTCCTAGAACCTAAATTTTACCCATTTAACCCTTGAATAATGTTTTCCATCTTCCAAAGTGTCTTCTCTAATTTCTCAAGCTTAGACCTTAAAGCTTGATTTTCTACCTCTAACTTGTCCAATTTTGATTGCCCATTATATTTTTGGACATGGTTCTTCTTCCTAGGCATATGTCAACCCTTCTTAGGGTTAATACCTAGGTTCTCTGTTGGTGCAATCGGCCTAGGTCACGATTGACCAGGACTCGAGTTTGACTCGAGTGATGTTTTGATGTTTCGACAAAAACATATGACAATGTAATTGTCATGGGAAAGTCCAAGTCTTGTGTACTTGACATGGAAAGTCCAAGTGGAACACTTGACATTCGGTAAAGTCCAAGTCTTGAGTACTTGGCATGAAAAGTCCAAGTGGGACACTTGGCACATGAAAAGTCCAAGCATGGGTCTTGGCAATGTAAAAGTCCAACATGGGTTGGCAAGGGAAAAGTCTAAGCATGGGTCTTGGCAATGTAAAAGTTCAACATGGGTTGGCAAGGGAAAGTCCAAGCATGGTCTTGGCATTTGAAAAGTCCAACATGGGTTGGCAAGGGAAAGTCTAAGCTTGAGTCTTGGCATGAGAAGTCCAAGGGGTTTGATATTGGCTACGTAAAGTCCAAGCGGGAGTCTTGACAGCATAAGTCCAATGGTTGGCGGCGTAAAGTCCAAGCGGAGTCTTGGCGGCATAAGTCCAATGTGCCTTGGAGGTGTAGACACCGTTAGCATGACATAGCCGACGGAAGCACCTAGAGGCTAGCGCGATGGATGAACAAGTCATGGATGACTTGGAGGGATCCGAGAGGCGTGAGGCTGATGGAGGTGGCTAGAAGGCTTAGGTCTAGGCTAAGGGTGGTCTAGCAAGTATGGGGGCACCATACTTGGGTTAAAACCTCATTTTTGAGGTTGGCAGTCGACTGGCATTATGGCCGGTTCGACTGCCGTGAGTCGACTTGAGTTCGACTGCCAGTTTAGAGCTGGAAATGCTCGTCGATCGCTCATTCGAGAGCGATCGGTAGTCGAAACGATCGGCTCAAGTCGGCCTGACTACCACCAATGTCAAGCACGCGAACGCCTCAGCCGAGCCGCTGGCGGGCCGGGCAATGATCGCCAATGTTGGCAGTCGACTGCCAAGAGTCCCGTTGGAACTTGTCCGACGTGGATTGAGCCGTTGTCTCACGACAACAGTGGCATCAGTCGACTGGGGACTTATGGCAGTCGACTGATAGGCGGAAATCCAGCCCGACGCAAGATAAAAAGGGGAGCTCGTGGAGGATTTCATCATCAGTTCTTTGGGGGCTTTGGTGAGGCGATTTGAAGGCGATTTGCAGGTGCATTTCAGGGTCCTTCAAGCTCATCCAAGCAACCGACAAGCAAGCGCTCAAAACCCTAGTTTGTAAAGTGTTCTTTACATTTTCACTTGTATTTGCTTGTATTTCTTTCATTTATTATTGTAAACGTTTGTACGAGGTTTCTCCGCCTCCGACTTGTTGTCGAGAAGGAGTTTATTGATTAGTGATTGCATTGGCATCGCTAGAGCTCGTTAGAGCTCGATCCGTGGAGTAGGAACCGTGTGGTTCCGAACCACGTTAAATCTTCGTGTTATTGTGTTTGTGATTGTGTTTCGTTATTGTTATCATATATATATTCCGTTGTGCTAACGAAACTTGTAGACACGAACACGCGATCGAATTCCATCTACGAACGATCAAATGCTATTCACCCCCCTCTAGCGGCGTCAAATTTCCAACAAGTGGTATCAGAGCCTGGTGGCTCTTCAACAGATTAACAACCGGGAGCAAGACGCTAGAGGGTGAAGATGGAATTCCAAGACAAGCTTGGATGGGATATCAACACACCTATCCCTTATACCTTCTATGGACAAGAAGGATTCAATCAATGGAAGGTGAGGATTGAAGAATTCTTGATGATGAAGGACTTTGAAGAGTGGGACATTTTGATGGAGGGATTTCAATATCCAAAAGGGCCCAAGGGAGGAATTCTCAAGATGAAGAAGTGGACCGAGGACCAAATCCAAGAGTTCGAAAAGAATACAAAGGTAATTAAATTCTTGGTTGATTTGATTCCTAATAAAATTATGTGTGAGCTAGGTGAGTACAAGGATGCCAAAGAGCTTTGGAGTCAAGTGGCAAAATATCATGAAGGCTCACAACCGGTCCAAGAGGAAGAGATCGAAGAGGCTAATGCATCATCCTCACAAGGAAGTGAGGATTCGGAGGTTGATAGGGAATCAACATCCGGATCAGAAGAGGTGGAGGAAGTGGAAGAAGCATCCACCTCAAGGATTGAGGGGGAGGAGATAACTTCCACACCGGAACATCAAGAAGAAGCTTCGACATCCGGTCAAGATGAAGAAGCCCAAAGTCCAATTCCGGTCTCCATTAACCTAGGTAACTCAAACATAAGTGTTAATAATAAAATGCATATAATATATTTTGAGTGTAGGGAAATCGGGCACTATAAGAGCAAGTGCCCAAAGAAGAATAGGAAAGCTCCACCGGCTCCAAAGGTCAAGGATGCCGGTCCTGTTGGGTTTCCGGCACCGCGGCGTGTGTGTGTTCGATCACGTTTCGTAAACATGAACACAGCGGAAGCAATAAAAATAATAAATCTACATTTATTACAACACACACAACACACGCATGCATATTACAACAAGTGTAGACATAACCGTAAATTTAAATTTGCAATAAAAGGAAATTTATCTACGTTATACCTTTCGTATGACGTGTAGCGGGAACGGCATCAACCGGAACGATCCTCGCTAGAATCGTCTCTATCCGTATCCACGCCGAGTTCCTCGAGATGACTTCGCTAAGCCACGAGCTTCGTCTTCGTACGGGTTACTAGCCTCGTGTTGAAGACGACGTGATCGAGAGATGATCACGATCCGAATCCAAATTCGGATCCTAATACGAGTTTTCAAAACTCGCTTTTCCGGAGAGGTATTCGTCAACCAATTGACGAATCCTTCGTCCTCCACCTCAGAGGATTACCAGAGATCGAATCCCCGGTAAGTTAGCCGCTGTCGAAGCTCTAACCGTCGTCCAAATGACGCTCCGACGAGAGGAGAACAAGCTGTCCAGAAAACTGGACAGCTTTGGTGGAGGTGATAGGCGCCGACCAACCAAGGGAGATAGATCTCACCTTGATGCGAAACTTGAAGGAGATCACCAGAGCACTAACCGGCAGCAACTCGACGCCGGCGAGGGGGAAGGTCAGCACCTTCTGGACGCCGATTGAAGCCTCAAGGTGGGCGGCGGCAAGGAGGAGGAGAGTTGGCGCCGAATTTCTCCAAGGAGAGGTGGGCGGCAACTTAGGGTTGTGGATTAGGGCTTAATTATCCCTTAAGCTCTCTTTTATAGAGAACTAATTCTCTTAATGGTTATTGGATCATAACCATTAGGCCCGTTAACCCGCTCCATTAAGATAAGTTAAAATAAACCAAACCATGATGGTTTATTTTAAGTTAAAATGAACCGAACCAACTTTTGGTTCATTCGTTTAAAATAAACCAAACCCTTTGGTTTATTCTCCTCCATTGGATTAGAACCAAACCATTTTGATCCATCCATTATGTCTTCATAAGACACGACCCATCCACGCTTCCATTGCGACTGAAACGATTTCATGCTCGCTCCATGTTTGGTCCAACCAAACTTAGTTTCTCTCGGTCTGAGAATCCCATTCTCAAGCTCGTTTTAAATCCTTTGGATTACGCTCGTTGTGCGTGTGACCAAATAGGTTCTCGGTTTATGTTGGCCATCTATAATTAACCATTAATTATAGAATGATCATGAGTGGTACCTAGTAGTACATCATGATCCCCAATTAACCGAAAAGATCAACGGTTGATCCAGAACTATTTCTGAAACCCTTCAGCAGCTTGAATGATTCGTGCCCCATTCCCTTCACTCATCTTATACCTACTTGGTTCAGGACATGGTCTATAGTGTCAGTCCCCACTAGGCTGACTACGTCACACCTAGTCCAAGTATCATTTCCTCGTCCTACGAATTCTAGTTACTGCACATGTATCGAAGAGTACTTTACTCTAAACATGTAATGCTTTGGCCAAAGACTTTAGTAACAATCCGACGAGAGGCCATGGGTATACATCTCCTCGCAAGGAGTGATGAATCCTTTATAGGCTATTCAAACACCTTCGATCACTTCGACTTATTCCCAATCATCCCGGGTCCACATCTCCTTAGAGATGTTTGCTTAAGATGTCAAAGCATAAGTCTCCATGATCAAGATGACTTGAATACCGCAAGTCAAAGGAACATCGCACTTAAGCTACAGTAAGAACTTCATTGACATATCTATATATGCAGAGAACCATATGAAGTCTTACGGCTGGTCACTCCAATGAACTAGTTACCATAACTAGCATCCACGATTAACTCCGAACATCACAATGTCTCCAGCCAGTGAGAATCAGCTGCTTGGATACACCAAGGAGTATACCTCATGCTAGTCTCGACAGAATTGATGGTGTCCAAATCCATCAATTCATCAACTAGGGATAATTTCGATACATCACAATTATACATGTAGAGATACTCACTAGTTGTGATCCAATCACAAATTCTCTCATGCTGTGAATCGTATCGTGGACATTCAGTAAATGAGTTTAAGATCCAATCAAATACATAAAACATGTATACTCAAATAGTGAATCTTCATTTATCATATAAATGATTCATACATAAGGCGATTGCCTTAGGACATCTCTCATATATTACTAACAGACTCCCACTTGGCCTAATGTCAATCGCTACGGTATCCAATACCATAAGCTCTAACATGACCCTCAAACTTATTTTGAGGTAATGCCTTAGTCAAAGGATCCGCTAAGTTCTTTTTAGTGGGAATTTTCTCGATTTGTATTTCGTTCCTACTGATGATCTCTCTGATAAGATGATAGCGGCGAAGCACATGTTTGGATCATTGATGAGACCACATCAAGTTCAGAGATTAACTTTTGATCCAAACCGCTTCCTTTGCTGCTTCCAAAGCTGCAATGTATTCTACCTTAGTGGCAGAATCCGATATAGTGTCAAGCTTGGAACCTTTCCAACTTATTGCGCCTCCATTCTAGGTGAATACATACCCAGACCGAGACATGAAATCATCCTTGTCTGTCTGGAGCTGGCATTCGTATACCCACGTATCACCATGTACCCTTCTCCATATATTAGGAACACATCCTTAGTTCTTCTTAAGTACTTAAGGATCATCTTAACAGCCACCCAATGATCCATTCCTGGATCAAACTGGTATCTGCTCGTGACACTCAGAGCATATGATACATCGGGCCTCGTACATAACATAGTATACATGATAGATCCTATTGCAGATGCATAGGGAATCTTACTCATGCAAATCCTCTCGTCTTCTATGCGCGAACACAGAGACTTCGAAAGGTATATCCCATGCCTGATGGGTAGAAAACCTTTCTTGGATTCCGACATGCTAAACCCTTTTAGCACTCGGTCTATATATGTAGACTGCGAAAGACCAAGCAACCGTTTCGATCTATCTCTATAGATCTTAATCCCGAGGATGTAGGTTGCTTCTCCCAGGTCTTTCATGGAGAATGTCTTGGATAACCAAACCTTCACTGACTGTAAGATTGAAACATCGTTTCCTATAAGTAATATGTCATCGACATACAATACTAGGAACACGACTGCACTCCCACTAACCTTCTTGTACACAAAAGGTTCGTCTGGATTTTGTGAGAAATCAAACTTTTTGATTGTCTCATCAAAATGGATATTCTAGCTCCTGGATGCTTGCTTCAATCCATAAATGGACCGTCGCAATTTGCATACCTTGGTTTTATCAACCGATGTGAAACCCTCAGGCTGTATCATATACACGTCCTCGAGCAGGTTTCCATTAAGGAAAGATGTTTTCACATCCATCTGCCATATCTCATAATCATAATGAGCCGCTATGGCCAGGAGCATCCGAATGGATTTAAGCATAGCTACAGGCGAATAGGTTTTGTCATAATCAACACCTTGCTTTTGACGATATCCTTTCGCCACCAATCTAGCCTTATAGGTAATCACATTACCATCCATGTCGGTTTTCTTCTTGAAAACCCACTTGCACCCTATAGGCTTTATGCCTTCAGGTGGGTCAACCAAGTTCCAAACTTGGTTTTCATACATGGAATCCATTTCCGACTTCATGGCACCAAGCCACTTATCCCTTTCTGAACTTGTCAGCACTTCTTCATAACTGGTAGGCTCCTCATCATCAATGAGTAACACGTCATTCGATTCACTTACGACAAATCCATATCTCTCAGGAATATTGTGTGTTCTACCATATCTACGAAGATGTGGTGTTACAATAGGTCCAGCCGATTGCTCATCACTATGAGTTGTCGGCTGTTGTGCTTCACCAGGTATCTCATCAATGTCTATTTGAGTCTCTCGAGCCTCCTCAAGCTCGACGACACTCCCCCTGTTTTCTTGCAAGAGAAACTCTTTCTCTAGAAACACAGCATGCCTTGAAACAAACACCTTTTGTTCCACAGGATGATAGAATTGGTAACCCCTTGTTTCCTTAGGGTATCCAATAAATAGACATATATCAGACTTAGCATCCAATTTGTCTGATACAGTCCGCTTCACATAAGCAGGACAACCCCATATCTTCAAGTAAGATACATGAGGTTTCTTACTATTCCATATCTCATATGGAGTAGTTGAGACTACCTTGGTAGACAATCTGTTTATCAAGTAAATAGCTGTCTGAAGTGCATAGCCCCAAAAGGACTTGGGAAGAGTCACATGATTCATCATTGACCTGATCATGTCCAACAAGGTCCGGTTACGCCTCTCAGATACACCATTATGCTGTGGTGTATATGGCGGAGTCCATTGAGACAATATACCATTGTCTCTTAGATAATCAAGAAACTCTTGACTCAAGTATTCACCACCTCGATCCGATCAAAGTATTTTAATACTCTTGTCATGTTGTTTCTCTACTTCATTTCTGAATTCTTTGAACCTTTCAAAGGCTTCAGACTTTGTGTTTCATCAAGAACACATACCCAAACCGTGAATGATTATTGGTGAAGGTAATGAAGTAGCTATAGCCTCCTAAAGCTTGAGTTGACATAGGTCCACATACATCAGTATGTATTAGACCTAGTAACTCTCCCACTCGTTCACCTTTTCCAGTAAAAGGTAACTTAGTCATCTTGCCTTTTAAGCATGATTCACATGTATCGTATGAATCCAATTCAAACGATTCCAGAATTCCACATCGGTGTAATTCGGACATGTGTTTCTTGCTTATATGGCCAAGACGACAATGCCACATATTGGAGTCTATTTGATTATCCTTTCGAGCACGCTTGTTGCTCGCTTCGATATTGAAAACGTCACTGGATACGTCCAACGTATAAACACCATTGCTTAAAGTTCCAGTCCCATAAAGAACTTCATTCAAATTTATGTAACAACAATTGTTACTAAAAGTCAAATGGTACCCATTTCTATTTAAACAAGAAATAGAAATGATGTTCTTTATCAATGAAGAAACACAAAAGCAATTGTCCATTTCTAAGACAAGTCCTGCAGGGAGTTTCAACAAATACGTTCCGATGGCGAGTGCAGCAACCTTTGCTCCATTCCCATCACGTAAATTTGACTCTCCCTTGATGAGTCTTCTTCTATTCCTTATCCCATGTATGTCATTACATATATGTGAGCCACACCCAATATCCAATACCCAAGTGTCTAAGGAAATAGAATGACAATCAATAACGAAGATACCTGAAGAAGATGGGGCATCCGATGCCTTATCCTTCTTCACGGACTCAAGATAAATCTTGCAATTTCTTCGCCAATGGCCCTCCTTGCCATGATGATGGCAAGTGCCCTTTTGAGCTGGTTCTTCCTTTTTAGCCTTTTTCTTCTTCCCCTTCTGTTGTTCCTTTGACTCCCTCTTAGAACCTTTTTTCGAGGAATCAACTAGCAACACCGTCCCCTGCTCATGCTTCTCAGAAGGTTCCACAGTCTTCAGCATGTTGAGCAGTACCACAGATGAACCTTCTTACATCTCAGAGGTGAAGAGGAGCTTGAAGACTTCGAACCTTTCAAATCTCACTTGCTCATCAACCAACTCATAAAGATGAAGGACTACGATATGAGCATCCATATGCTCATGCTGTTTTCGTAGCTTGGGTTCCATCATGGCTAGCATGATGCAACTCATTTGTTCAGAATCACTCACATGTTTCTGATAGGCCAACAATTGGTCCAGAGTTGCATTGTCACTAGGATGGGCGGGAAGAGGCGCTTCGAGGATATACGCAAGCTTTTCCACCTTGAGAACAATTCTCAAGTTTCTAAGCTAGTCCAAGAAGTTCGGCCCAGTCAATTTATTTGAATCCAAAATGGAACGCAAATTCAAACACATCATGATCAATATATTAACTTAGAAATACAAAACGAGCATATATGAGAAAGATGATTTTAAAATGCATCAATATACATTTATAAATCCCATTCATTTTTCAAATTTCAAAAACCCCAAAATCACTTCGGGAGATCGTAGGTCCATCTCCGAATGGGCTGATATCCATCATAGTTATGAACAACCTTGGAGAGAGTCCAACAAGCCATTCATAACTACGACGGTAGGTATCATCTATACCGATTGCATATCACGTATATGCAACTATCACAATATGCTATCAACTAATTGAATGTTCACACATACGTCGGGTTGTTAACACATTAACAAGTATGCATCATATGCATAGCACCCAACTTCACCTCCCTTTACATCGACCTTGGAGAGAGTCCAACAAGCCGATGCTCCAGGTTAAAGCCAACCCATTAATCGAGAAATAGTTTTAATATGGTTAGAGCGCATTCAACCAATTAGCCCAGCTTGGAGAGAGTCCAACAACCAAAGCTAACGATTGACCTCTGACTCTTACCATATTAGTATTAAACTATTCCATGGTTTGAACATGTTCGGGTTCGAGCCGGGCTTGGAGAGAGTCCAACAACCCAAACAAGAAACGGAACTCTGGTTCTAACCATATTAATGGAAGGTGTAGGCTTTAATATTGTTTAAGGGTTTTATGTCTCATCCTCTTTGCATGCAAATAACTATTATCTACATGACATGACATACATGGCATACATCTACATGTCACGACACGCATGGCATAATGTTATGCATCTAATGCAATTACATGGCATACAATTATGTCATGTATATATTTCCTTATATGTCATAACTATTTATGGAAATAAAATATGTTTAAGATTTGATTCTCCAAATCAAATCATAATTAAATTAGGAAACAAATTTCCAAATCTAATCACATATTTTATTTATGGAATTATTTGATTAAGGAAAATCTATTTAGGAAACCAATTTCCTAAATCATTAAAACTACTTATGGAAATAAAATATTTTAAGATTTGATTTCCCAAATAAAATCAAGATTAAATTAGGAAACAAATTTCCAAAATCTAATCAAATATTTTATTTATGGAAAATATCAATTTCTATAAATACTTCCAACTTTCCAAAAGTGGAAGATTTTCATAAATACTTCTAGACTTTTCAAAATTGAAAAAATTCCATAAATACTTCTAAATTTCCAAAATTAAAAAATTTCCAGAAATAACATTATGACTATCGCAAAACCATTTTACGATTATGTCGAAACACAACCTGGGCTCTGATACCACTGTTGGGTTTTAAGCGCATGACGTGTGTGTGTTCGATCACGTTTGTAAACATGAACACAGCGGAAGCAATAAAAATAATAAATCTACATTTATTACAACACACACAACACACGCATGCATATTACAACAAGTGTAGACATAACCGTAAATTTAAATTTGCAATAAAAGGAAATTTATCTATGTTATACCTTTCGTATGACGTGTAGTGGGAACGGCATCAACCGGAACGATCCTCGCTAGAATCGTCTCTATCCGTATCCACGCCGAGTTCCTCGGGATGACTTCGCTAAGCCACGAGCTTCGTCTTCGTATGGGTTACTAGCCTCGTGTTGAAGACGACGTGATCGAGAGATGATCACGATCCGAATCCAAATTCGGATCCTAATATGAGTTCTCAAAACTCGCTTCTCCGGAGAGGTATTCATCAACCAATTGACGAATCCTTCGTCCTCCATCTCAGAGGATTACCGGAGATCGAATCCCTGATAAGTTAGCCGCTGTCGGAGCTCTAACCGTCGTCCAAACGACGCTCCGACGAGAGGAGAACAAGTTGTCCAGAAAACTGGACAGCTTTGGTGGAGGTGATAGGCGCCGGCCAACCAAGGGAGATAGAGCTCACCTTGATGCGAAACTTGAAGGAGATCACCGGAGCACTAACCGGCAGCAGCTCGACGCCGGCGAGGGGGAAGGTCAGCACCTTCTGGACGCCGATTGAAGCCTCAAGGTGGGCGGCGGCAAGGAGGAGGAGAGTTGGCGCCGAATTTCTCCAAGGAGAGGTGGGCGGCAACTTAGGATTGTGGATTAGGGCTTAATTATCCCTTAAGCCCTCTTTTATAGAGAACTAATTCTCTTAATGGTTATTGGATCATAACCATTAGGCCCGTTAACCCGCTCCATTAAGATAAGTTAAAATAAAGCAAACCATGATGGTTTATTTTAAGTTAAAACGAACCGAACCAACTTTTGGTTCATTCGTTTAAAATAAACCAAACCCTTTGGTTTATTCTCCTCCATTGGATTAGAACCAAACCATTTTGATCCATCCATTATGTCTTCATAAGACACGGCCCATCCACACTTCCATTGCGACTGAAACGATTTCATGCTTTGGTCCAACCAAACTTAGTTTCTCTCGGTCTGAGAATCCCATTCTCAAGCTCATTTTAAATCCTTTGGATTACGCTCGTTGTGCGTGTGACCAAATAGGTTCTCGGTTTATGTTGGCCGTCTATAATTAACCATTAATTATAGAACGATCATGAGTGGCACCTAGTAGTACATCATGATCCCCAATTAACCAAAAAGATCAACGGTTGATCCAGAACTATTTCTGAAACCCTTCAGCAGCTCGAATGATTCGTGCCCCATTCCCTTCACTCATCTTATACCCACTTGGTTCAGGACATGGTCTATAGTGTCAGTCCCCACTAGGCTGACTACGTCACACCTAGCCCAAGTATTATTTCCTCGTCCTACGGATTCTAGTTACTGCACATGTATCGAAGAGTACTTTACTCTAAACATGTAATGCTTTGGCCAAAGACTTTAGTAACAATCCGACGAGAGGCCATGGGTATACATCTCCTCGCAAGGAGTGATGAATCCTTTATAGGCTATTCAAACACCTTCGATCACTTCGACTTATTCCCAATCATCCCGGGTCCACATCTCCTTAGAGATCTTTGCTTAAGATGTCAAAGCATAAGTCTCCATGATCAAGATGACTTGAATACCGCAAGTCAAAGGAACATCGCACTTAAGCTACAGTAAGAACTTCATTGACATATCTATATATGCAGAGAACCATATGAAGTCTTACGGCTGGTCACTCCAATGAACTAGTTACCATAACTAGCATCCACGATTAACTCCGGACATCACAATGTCTCCAGCCAGTGAGAATCAGCTACTTGGATACACCAAGGAGTATACCTCGTGTTAGTCTCGACAGAATTGATGGTGTCCAAATCCATAAATTCATCGACTAGGGATAATTTTGATACATCACAATTACACATGTAGAGATACTCACTAGTTGTGATCCAATCACAAATTCTCTCATGCTGTGAATCGTATCGTGGACATTCAGTAAATGAGTTTAAGATCCAATCAAATACATAAAATATGTATACTCAAATAGTGAATCTTCATTTATCATATAAATGGTTCATACATAAGGCGATTTCCTTAACAGGTCCTTCAACGCAAAAGAGCAAAGAACAAGTAATTTGCTTCAAGTGCCGGCAACCGGGATATTTCCGGAGTCAATGCAAGAAGGGAGACAAGAAGACTCAAAATGGAGCATCATATGTAGGGGGAGCTAAGGCAAACCCTAGGGTAACTTCTAATTTTGCTCCTTCTTCAATTTACAAGCAAAAGCATGCTAGGGATTTCAATTCACTTGCAATTTATGAAAAACATGCTAATAGGAACAAGTATTTTTGTTTAGGAGCTAAGAATGTCTACTTAGATAATAGGGAGAAATTTGGGACTAATGTCCCTAAAAATGTTTTATCTAGGTAATCTATCAAGAAAATAGGAGAACACCTAGGTTTCAATCCTAAATGGACTAGGCATATGCCTAGGAAGTCCAATGCCCAAGATTTAAATCAAAATTCTAAAATTGGGCAATTAGAAAAGGAAAATCAAGTCTTGAAGTCAAGGCTTGAAAAACTTGAAAAGACCCTAAATAAGATACAGAATCAATTTAAAGGGTCTAGTGGTCAAAATCAAGGGTCCAAAAGTCAAAGTCAACACCTAGGACCTAAGAGTCAAAAGTCAACCAAGGGCAAGCAAGGTTTGGGTCACAAACCTAAGCCTAAAGTGGCTTATCATAGTGTTCCATTTGACTATGGAACACAAACTAGGTCTAGGAAGACCAAGGTCAATAGGGAAGTCATCCCTAGAATTGACCAAAGGGTGTGTCTAGTGGCTAGGGTTTCAAGGAAACCTAGGGTGGCCACTAAGAAGGTTGCAAGGGAAGTTACCCCTAGAGTCAACCTAGGTAAGACCAAAATGACCAAGGCTAACAAGCCTAGGAGGGTCATTAGGAAGGTATCTAGGGAGGTTATCCCTAAGGAATATCTAATTAACCCTAGGAGCTCAAATCGGTTTTGGGTTCCTAAGAGCGTGATTGATTCACGCTAGATGGGTTTAGGGTGTGCCAACCTTGATTGGATGGGTAGTTAACTCAACCATGATAAAGGTGGCATTTTAGGTCATTTTCAAGGTTATGGTTATCTTGGGAATGTGGTTTGATTTGAATCCTAAAGGTTTTTAGGATGTGCCAATATTAATTAAGAAGTTTGATAATTTGATCAAATTGGCACAATTTAGTTTTAGAGGTTTAGAGGTTAGTGTGCCATTTTGGGTTTTTGACACACTAGGGAGATTAGTGATAATATGGCAAAATATATTTAATTATATCAAATGACAATTAATATTAAAATTTAGGTATACTTATACCTATACTTTTTACTTGTCATGATTTGTTTGCCATATGTCATGACATGACATCATGTTTATGTTCTATCATTTATATGTCATGAGTATGCTTAGGGATTAAGGACCAATGTCATGTGTTTTTAGATTTTATCATATGCTTTGACATCATGATCATTGGTCATGCTTAATTATTGCTATCTTTATGCCATGATCATTTCATGCATTTAATTGATTAAAATTGAACTAAGGACAATGGCATGACTTGGAGTCCCATTTATAAGGGAATCAAGTAGGGTTGCCTAGAAAAATACATGAAATCCTAGTATTAAGAAGAACAAAACTCACATCTCACATCCAATTGACATGTATATGTATTTATACACCTTAGATACATGTGAGATGTTAGGATATGAGTCAAGTTCAAGGTGCATAGTTTTTGCATCTAGTTGAACCCAAACTCATCTTAACTCAACATGTGGATCATTAGGAAAGCTTATGTACAAGTCATGTACTTAGAGCTCAAGGAATATGATCCAAAATAGGGTTTTGAAAATATTTTAAAATCATTTTGAAAAACCTTGGTGAAGTCTATCTTTTGATAGCAATCACCATTGATGAGATTGATACAAAGTGAGCTTAAACTTTAAAGTTTTTAGTCACTTTTGGATTTTGTATCAATTTCGGTATTTTATGGGTAAAATAATTTTCAAATATTTTTTACCCATTGTAATGACTATAAGTAACATACGTATCAAATTTTATGATTTTTCAAATTACGTAGAATTACTTATGCTTTTCTAAATCTCGATTCGATAGAAATCGAAATTTCAGATCACCGATCGCCTCTGGTGGCGGTCGATCGATATGGGTGGCAATCGACCGACATCGTGTGAGTCGCTACGTGTCTGATTTCGGGTTAACAAGGTTTGTTTAGTCCGTGTTCAGCTATGGAAAAGGTTCCTAATCACTCCTAACCCTAGGATATGCTTTAGGAAGCATTATAAAGGGTGAAAATCCATTGGATATGGATTAGGAGCTGTGTTAGGTCAAAGTATCAAATTTAGGGTGAGTGAAAGTTCTATGTTGAACTTAGAACCTTAATTTTGATGGTTTAGAGTTCCTATTGGCTTAGGGGCTTCCCAAGGACATTGTTGGTGCAATGATCAAGGGGAAGCAAACCTTTAGGGGGAGGTATCCATCTTGGGATGATGGATGTGTTTTTCTCCTTGAAGAGGAGAAGTTATTGGGAGAGTATCATCAATTGGGAAAATTGATGGGTTTTTGATACCCAATTTGGAAATTGGGAGAGAGTATAGGATTGCCTCTCTTGAGTGATATGTGAATTATCACTAGGAAGATGGTAGGCATCCTAGGTATTTATTTTTTGATCAAGGGGGAGATTGTAAGATCTCATTGGGACATGAGACATTGACCTCCTTGGAGAGAAAACCTTTTTGATGTTAGTCAAAAATGGGGAGAATGTTTGGGGGAGAACATTTGGAGAGTGTTTACCAATTTGGGATAATTGGTAAGGGATTTGAGTTAGTGGTCTAACTCAAATGATTTGTTTGGTTTTTGTCAAACATCAAAAAGGGGGAGATTGTTGGTGCAATCGGCCCAGGTCACGATTGACCAGGACTCGAGTTTGACTCGAGTGATGTTTTGATGTTTCGACAAAAACATATGACAATGTAATTGTCATGGGAAAGTCCAAGTCTTGTGTACTTGACATGGAAAGTCCAAGTGGAACACTTGGCATTTGGTAAAGTCCAAGTCTTGAGTACTTGGCATGAAAAGTCCAAGTGGGACACTTGGCACATGAAAAGTCCAAGCATGGGTCTTGGCAATGTAAAAGTCCAACATGGGTTGGCAAGGGAAGTCCAAGCATGGGTCTTGGCAATGTAAAAGTCCAACATGGGTTGGCAAGGGAAAGTCCAAGCATGGTCTTGGCATTTGAAAAGTCCAACATGGGTTGGCAAGGGAAAGTCCAAGCTTGAGTCTTCGCATGAGAAGTCCAAGGGGTTTGATATTGGCTGCGTAAAGTTCAAGCGGGAGTCTTAGCAGCATAAGTCCAATGGTTGGCGGCGTAAAATCCAAGCGGAGTCTTGGCGGCGTAAGTCCAATGTGCCTTGGCGGTGTAGACACCGTTAGCATGACATAGCCGACGGAAGCACCTAGAGGCTAGCGCGATGGATGAACAAGTCATGGATGACTTGGAGGGATCCTAGAGGCGTGAGGCTGATGGAGGTGGCTAGAAGGCTTAGGTATAGGCTAAGGGTGGTCTAGCAAGTATGGGGGCACCATACTTGGGTTAAAACCTCATTTTTGAGGTTGACATTATGGGAGTTAAATGCTCGCTCATTGGAACGATCGGCGAGTAATGATCGCTCATTGCTAAAATCGTGATCGGCCAGCGATCAATGTCGAGCCTGAAACGCTCCGTGAGCCGTAGCCGATCGGCTATGCGAGCGATCGCCGCCAATGTTGGGCGATCGGCCGATCGCTAAGAGTCCCGTTGGAACTTGTCCGACGTGGATTGAGCCGTTGTCTCACGACAACAGTGGCATCAATCGACTGGGGACTTATGGCGATCGGTGATAAAAATCCAGCCCGACGCAAGATAAAAAGGGGAGCTCGTGGAGGATTTCATCATCAGTTCTTTGGGGGCTTTGGTGACGCGATTTGAAGGCGATTTGCAGGTGCATTTCAGGGTCCTTCAAGCTCATCCAAGCAATCGACAAGCAAGCACTCAAAACCCTAGTTTGTAAAGTGTTCTTTACATTTTCACTTGTATTTGCTTGTATTTCTTTCGTTTATTATTGTAAACGTTTGTACGAGGTTTCTCCGCCTCCGACTTGTTGTCGAGAAGGAGTTTATTGATTAGTGATTGCATTGGCGTCGCTAGAGCTCGTTAGAGCTCGATCCGTGGAGTAGGAACCGTGTGGTTCCGAACCACGTTAAATCTTCGTGTTATTGTGTTTGTGATTGTGTTTCATTATTGTTATCATATATATATTCCGCTGTGCTAACGAAACTTGTAGACACGAACACGCGATCGAATTCCATCTACGAACGGTCAAATGCTATTCACCCCCCTCTAGCGGTGTCAAATTTCCAACATTCTCTACCTTCCTATCCTTAGGTGTTGTAGTCCTAGAGTTAATTGGTCTAGATTTGTCCTTAGATTTAAATTCATAGGATTTAGTCCCTAAGCAAAAAATACTTATTTCTAGCATGCTTTTAATCATGAATAATTGTGAATGCATTAAAATCATTCATAGCATGCTTTTTATCCTTATATAAAGAAAGAGCATTATTACATGTTATCTTAGGATTTGTCTTAGCTCCCCTTAGACTTGCACTCTCCCCTTTGCCCTTCCGAGGGTGCCTCTCCTTAGGACATTGGGTTCGATAATGCCGCACTTGTTGGCACTTGAAGCACACTATATGCTCCTTGCTCTTGCGTATTGGGGCTCCAATCTCTTTGGTCTTTTCTTTGGCTTTTGACACTTGAATTGTCTTCTTGACTCTCTTTGGACATTTGCTCATATAATGACCTACTTCCCTACACTCAAAACATGTTATGTAATTTTTATTTTTAATACCTATACTTGAGTTACCTATAGGAGTGGTAGAAGAATCTTGGATTTGTTCTTGGTTTGCTCCGGAGGTAGATGGTTTCTCTTCTTATTTTAGCTTGATCCGGTGTTGAGGATTGTCTCTCCTCTCCCTCAATCCTTGAGGTGGAGACTTCCTACACTTCCTCTACTTCAGATGTTGAGCATCTCTCAACTTTCGAACCTCCATATTCTTGAGTCGATGAGCATTCTTCTTTGGCTTTCTCCTCTACTTGTGTCGGTGAGGACTCCTCGTTAAATTTTGCCAATTCACTCCAAAACTCCTTGACATCCTTATAATCACCTAATCTATACAAGACATCATTATGAATTAAATTATTTAGCATTTTTATTACCTTAATATTTGTCTTGAATTTCTTGAGTTGTTCCTTAGTCCATTTATCTACCTTGAGGATTCCTTCCTTCTTGCCCCTTGGAAGTTTGAAACCATTCATTAGGGCACTCCAATATTTGATGTTCATCATGAGGGAAGGTCTTTATTCTCGCCTTCTATTGATCAAATCCTTCAAATCCATAGACTTTGTAAGGAATGGGAGTGTTGATGTCGTGATATAGTCCATCGTTAGACAACTCCATATCTCCTTTGTGGTTCCTCTCTTCTTCCTCTAGCACTTTTGCTTTTTCCGACGGTTAGCCCTTGAAGAGAGGCCTCGTTGATACTACTGTAGGTCTTCCAAGTGAGTGAGCCGACTCTGATACCAATTATTGGACTGTTGGCACACTAGAGGGTGGGTGAATAGCGTCGTTCGTTTCGCGTAGTGCATGTCTACAACTTGTTAGTGCACAATAGAAATAAAGTAAAACATAGACAAGATACAAATACACAACACAAACACGATAAAATGATTTTACATGGTTCGAAACTAAGGTTTCTACTCCACGACGGCGGTCTAGTGATCTAACCTCACTAACACCTTCTCCTTCTTGGTAATAAACCGGAGGTGGAGAAACCTCTTACAATAATATCTTACAACAATAAGAAAATATAATACAACCAAATACAAGAATGAAGTGAAAAATAAAAGTAAAGAACACTTTACAAAAACTTTGATTGCTCGCTTGCTTGTTGGTTATTTTGAGATGTCTTGGAAAGTGTGGAATGCAGCAGCAATTCCCCTTCCAAATCTCTAAGAAAAATCGCTATCGAAATCCTCCACATTGAGCTCCTTTTATAACCTGTATTGGACTAGATTTTTGCCTAAAAATCGACTGTCTAAAGTCCTCAGTTGACTACCTGCCTATTTGTTGTCTCCCAATGGACTAATCTACATTGACATTCTCGCCAACGGACACCTGAGCAGTCGACTGCCCTTACTAGCAGTTGACTGTTGCACCACTAGTCAACAACCCAGTCGACTAACAAACAATCTGTTGCTTGCTATAGTGCCATCAGTCAACTACTCTATCAGAACACTATTTCCCACTCGCTCGAGCACCCTTCAGGTTTCCCGAGCACCAGTGGCCAGTCGACTGCTGCCAATCAATAATCAACTTCAGAGCAGATAGCTTGTTTGTCGACTCACCAACAACCAATCATCTGCTTCTTTACAGTAGTCGACTGTCGAACACCATGGTTATTTCCCGAGCCACACAGTGTCGAGCACCCAGTTTGAAAATTGAGCCCCACAGTGAGAGTTGGTCACACTAGACCAGTCGACTGATGCACCTCAAACATGAGGTTTAACCCAAGTATGATCCTCTTATAATTGACCAACAACCCTTGGCCTATACCTAAACTTTCTAGCCACCTCCATCAGCCTCACACCCTCAAGGTCCATTCGAGTCCTCCATGACTCATTCACCATTCGCGCAAACCTTTTGCTTCCATTGGCTATGTCATGCCTTCGGATTTTACGCGACCAAGACTACACACTTGTGTTGGACCGTTGACATGCACTAGAGGGGGTGAATAGTGTCGCTCGATTCTTCGATTCGTTCGCTGGATTGTGCTTGTCTAAAAAAGCATTATGAACAATGGAAACAATGGAAACAAAACAAATAGAAACAAACACAAAAGAAACAAACACAACCACAAGACACAATGTTTTATGTGGTTCAGAACTCAAGTTTGTACTCCACGATGGTGTTCTAGTGATCTACCCTCACTATGAATTCTTCTCCTTCTTGACAATACGTCAGAGGTGGAGAAATCTCGTACAATAGAGCATACAAAAGAAACAACAACCAAATACAAATGTGAAAACACTTTACAATGAAGAACACTTTTTCTTGATCTCTTCTGGTTGTTTTGGATGCCTTGAAGGTCTAGAAAGTAACAATGTTTCCCCTTCAAAATCCTTAGAAATTGCTACGGAAAATCTCCCCGTCGAGCTCCTTTTATAAGCACTACGTCAGATTACTTTCTCACCGACTAGTTGACTACTCATCACCCTCAGTTGACTGCCGCTCGAATCCAACAGCTACTGACACTACCATTTTTCTAGATCACCACTCAATGGATATAAAATAGTTGGCCGCTCACAATCCCAGTCGATTATTGTTCGCATAGTCGAGGCATTGGTCGAGCCTACCTTGCTTCTGACTGCCTAGTACATTGCCCCCAGTCGACTGCTTATCGGAGCTACTGTTTCTCAATCGCCTGAGCATCTCCTCAGACTTCTCGAGCACCAGCGGTCAGTCGACTGCTCTCTAACATTAGTTGACTGCCGAGCATCTAGCTCGTTTGCTGACTCACTAAGTGTCGAGCACTTAGTCTGTGTCCTGAGCTCACAGTGGCTAGTCGACTGCTCTCCAACAGTAGTTGATTGCTGAGCACCATGGGCGTTTCTTGAGCCACACGGTGCCGAGCATCTAGTCGGAAAATCGAGCTCCATAGTGGGAGTCGACCACACTGGACTAGTCGACTGGGAAAAATCTCCATCTGATTGTTAAACCTCAAACATGAGGTTTGACTCAAGTATGATCCCTTTATACTTGATCAACCACCCTTGGCCTAGCCCTAAGCCTTCTAGCCACTTCCATCAGCCTCATGCCCTTATGGTCCATCCGAGTTCTCCATGACTCATTCACCCTTCATGCTAGCTTTCAGGTGCTTCCATCGGCTGTCATGCCATTGGGTACTTTTACCAAGAGGTCGCGCCTCTGAGACTTCTCCATTGCCAAGAGGTCATGCATCCGGGACTTTCATTGCCAAGAGGTTGTACCTCCGGGACTTCCCCATTACCAAGAGGCTTCGCCTCTGGAACTTCCACTGTCAGGGCTCCATTCTTGGACTTTCCCTCTATCAAGCATCCATACTTGGACTTTCCTCACTTGCCTAGCTTCCGGTCAACCGTGACCTTCCAAAACTTCTCTTGCTAAGATCGATCCCCTGATCAGTTGGGTCTTCCCTTGTCTAGTCATCCAGCCACTCTTGACCTTTCATGACTTCACTCTCCTCGTGCCAGGTGTCCGATCAACCTTGACTGATCTAGATTTCCCTTGCCAACTTCTAGTTGGACTTTCCAACATTTAGTGTTCTGTCACCTTTGACCGACTTGAATTTCTCCCTTGCCAACTCCCAGTTGACTTTCCATACTCAACTCACATATGACTATGGATGTCCTATACCATCCCATAGTAATATTATCCTCTATACTTAAACCCAACTCCAACTCGAGTCCTACTCGAGTCTGGTCAATCGTGAC
Source organism: Wurfbainia villosa (assembly GCA_025175895.1). Taxonomy (NCBI): domain Eukaryota; kingdom Viridiplantae; phylum Streptophyta; class Magnoliopsida; order Zingiberales; family Zingiberaceae; genus Wurfbainia; species Wurfbainia villosa. The sequence goes on along the minus strand of CM046004.1, from coordinate 15,675,271 downwards.
CTATGTCGATTGCACCAACAACTTGGACTTATACGTACGCCACCAAGAATATACACTTGAACTTACATGACTAAGACTACACCCTTAGTCTTTTCCTTTGCCAAATATCCATATTTGAACTTTTACTGTCAAGATTACACCCTTGGACTTACGTGACCAAGATTACATCCTTGGATTTTTCCATTGCCAAGTATCCATACTTGGACTTTCCCTTACCAAGACTTCACCCTTGGACTTTTCCTTGCCAAATATCTATACTTGGACTTTTCCATTTCCAAGTACCCAAACTTGGACTTCCACTCGAGTCTTACTCGAGCTAGGTCACCCTTGACCTAAGGTCGATTGCTCCACCAATCGCCTCCTAACAATCTCTCCCATATGATCTTGGATATCCCAAACATCCACTTGTCATATGGTCAACATATGATCAAACCATATTGTCAAACAATGGTCAAACCCATTGTCAAATATCAAAATCCTACTCGAGTCTCACTCGAGTCTAGTTAATCGTGACCTGGGCCGATTGTATCAACAACCAGAGTACTCACGATAAAATATTTTCAATCGACTGAGTACGAATCAGATCAGCCTTCAATGTGTCGATCTAGTTAGATCAATTTTCTTCTAAAGATCTTCGTCAGGTCAAACAACAATTGGACCTCAGAAGATCGATCACCACCTAGGCTTCGAAAGATCGAATATCACCTAGTCTTCAAGAGATCAGTTGTCGTCTAACTTTGATAGATCAATCATCATCTATACTTCAGGAGGTTGAGCATATATGAGACCTTGGGAGGTTAAGCATATATGAGACCTTGGGAGGTCGAGCATATATGGGACTTTAGAAGATCGGGTGTACATAGGATCTCAAGAGGTCGAGCATCTGTACGTCGACTTGGAAGGACTTGAAAACATATGAGAAAGGCTTGAGACGTATCTTAACGTGACCCTTCTAACGCTCAAGTCAGAGATAAAAAAAAGTATGGAGAAAATAGAGGAGAATGTTAGAAGATTACTTAATCCCCTTCTTGCTTCTTCCCTTTACCTTTATATAGGGAGAGAAGGGGTGCACCTTATGGAGAGATGACCAAAGGATGCACTTTTATGAAGGAAAACCAAAAGAAACAACTTTATGAAGGAAGACAAAAAGACACACATTATAATTGCTGAGTCCTTTCGTTTGCTTGCCGATTTGAATAACTATCAATCCAAATCAAACTGACTCGATCAGAATGAACTCGGGTATGACTAAAATGAGTATTGAGTTGATATGGACTCAGTTTGATCGGATCCAAATTTTGCTTACTTTGACTTTCATCTCAACTTAACTATTGACTTAACCTGACCATGTGCTCTCGCTTGCTTCTACCATATCGCAGGTATCCCCATATAGTTTAGTCAAAGGATATGTAAGTCCGATTGACTGGACTTGCATAGAGTCATTATCTAAAACTAAGATAATCTGTAGAGGTGGAGATTCAAGATCAGAGGAAAATATTACTAATGGATGCCTCGGTCTGATACTAGAGGGAGTTGATGATGGATATTTCAGTTTGAGACCAGAGGGAATTGTCGATGGATGTCTCAGTCCGAGACCAGAGGGAAATGTTGTCGATGGACATCTCAGTCTAATACCAGAGGGAGTTGTCAATGGACGACTCAATCCGAGACCAGAGGAAAATGTTATCAATGGATGCCTCGGTCTAAGACTAAAGAGAGTTGTTGATGTGTTGATGGATGTCTCGGTTTGAGACCAAAGGGAAAGAGTATCGATGGACATCTCAGTATGATACTAGAGGGAAATGTTGTCGATAAATTCCTTGATCTGAGATCAGAGAGAAATGTTGTCAATAGACACCTTGGTCCGAGAATAGAGTCCGAGACCAGAGGAAAAGTGTTGTTGGTGGATGCCTCAGTCTGAGACCAAAGGGAGTTGTCAATGAATGTCTCGGTTCGAGACTAGAGGAAATTATTGGTGGGCGCCTTGATTCAATACTAGAGGAAAATTTTTACCGATGGACGTCTCAGTTCGAGAACAAAAGAAGTTGTCGATGGACACTTAAGTATGAGAATAGAGGGAAATTTTTGCTGATGGATGCCTCGGTCCAACACCAGAAAGAGTTGTTAATGGATGCATCAGTCCGAGACCAGAGAAAATTTTTTACCGATAGATATCTTGATCGGAGACTAGAGGGAAAGAATTATCGATGAATTCCTCAGTTCGAGACTAGAGGGAATATTTGTCGATGGACGCCTCGGCCTGAAACTAGAAGAAATTATCAAAACTTTTAAGAAAAAGAAACTTTATTAAATTTATTGAAATTTAAATTACTATCTTATCTCTTTCAACGACAAAATATTCATTTTTCTATTTAACAGGTCAAACTCCTGGCAATATACTAAGTTTACACTATGATATTTTTCTTAAATTTGGGAGGGATATCGACTACAAATTGAAGGGTAGGGGAGTTTGTTAAACTACCTTCAGACATGATAGTTAGGAAAACCCTGTACTTAATTCCATCCATGTACTGATATAACAAAGAAGCATTTTTGAATCTATAGAGATGATCTTTTGGATTTGACGACCCAGTATAATCTCTGAGCTAGAGAAGTCGGAAATGTCTTGGTAACTCTTTTGCTAATATGTTATCCGAGAAAAGGGTGCTTCGACTACTCCTTGTAAAAACCATTGGAGATTTTCCCTTTCTATCTTCTCTTCTGAGGGATTCTCTGGATATGGATTTCCAAGATTATTCTTCTTACGAGGTCGATGTTTGCCCCAATGCTTATGTTGGAGCAGGAGGCAATTCGGTAGAGACCGATACAATTTCATTTTGCAACATATTCTTTCGTAGAATTTCTTCAATCAAGACATCTACAATCTAACTTAAATTTTCTTTCAATAGTACCTCGACACTTGGTACATGAGTTAGGACTCTTCTTCTTGCATAATCTTGTTTTTCAAAATTTCCTTTCATGTCTGTCATCTCAACATCTCAACTCGATTTCCACGGTGCCAATTTGATTCGATCTGAGTTCAGTGGATGGGATGACTCAGCATAGCACTCACAATCAAATTTTTTCAACCGGCTGAGTACGAATCAGGTCAGTTTTTAATGTGTCGATCTAGTTAGATAGACATTCTTCTACAGATCTTCATTAAGTCAAGCAACAATTGGGTCTCAGAAGATCGATTGTCGTTTGGGCTTGGGGAGATCAATCGTCGTCTAGGCTTCGAAAGATTGGTCATCGCCTTAACTTCAAGAGGTTGAGCATATATGAAACCTCAAGAGGTTGGACATATACGGAACTTCAGGAGTTCAAGAATACACATGACTTTGGGACGTCGAGCATCTATATGTTAACTTGGAAGGGCTTGAAAACAAGTGAAAAGGATTTGAGGCGTACCTTGGTGTGACCCCTCTGATGTTCAAGTTAGAGATTGAAAAAAAGTATAGAGAAAATAAAATAGAGCATTAGAAGATTATTGATTCCTTTTTTGCTTTTTTCCCCTTCTTTTATATATATATAGAGAAGGAGTGCACCTCATGAAGAGAATATTAAAGGGCACATCTTTATGGAGAAAGATCAAAAAATACACATTTATAATTGTCAAGTCCTTTTGTCTATTTGTCAACTCGAATAACTATCGAGCTGAATCAAATTGATTAGATTATAATAAATTTAGTATGACACAGATGAATTTTGAATTGATTCAGATTTAATTTGATCTGAATTTTATTTACTTTAATTTCTATCTTAATTTGACTATTGATCTAATCACGTCCATTTTATAATTAACAAACATTCAAAATCAAGATAAATTATAGACACCAACATAATGATTATTTTTGGATCCAGAAGATCTCGCACGTACGGTTGAGAGTACATAAACAAATTTCTCTAGTTAAGATAGATGTGAATAAAAAAAAACATATAAAGTCACTAATGAATAAAATTGGTCTTTTTTAAATTGGATATTCAATGCATGCTGGCTGTGTGCTAGTATGTTTTCCCAAGGATTATTTATTTGCTTTAAATATTTTCTTCATTTTAATAGGCCAGTGCGCTTGTTACTTCCACATGCCACAATGCACCGAGACATGGTCCTAAAATTCAAATTGCACTGAGGGGTCACCTTTCCATGACCCACTAAAGGTTCAATCATTCGTTTTGATCAAGTTTCACAAAAGCACAAACACTGTAACCTAAATTCTCCACGGACCGGACTTCCCTGTAGTGTACCATCACTGGAGCAATAAAAACATGACCCATAACAAACAAGGAAGAAAACTGTACAGCCACCTACATCATAACTAGTGCTTTGTTTCAGAAGAAAAGCGTGCACATGTACTGTACAAAACTTGTGGCCACTTGAAAGGTGATACAATTCAGTCACGCTTTAAGATGGAGCATTATCTCAGCGGAAGCAAAACAAAGGGCGAGACAACTATCCACATCGAATTTTCGTCAAGTTGAATGAAAGCCGAGATTAGAACTTTCATCAATCACAGCTGGTTCAGTTGGATAGTCGAGTGCATCCACATCGCTCTGCAAATAACCATTAAATGAGTCGTTTGTCTATATCGATATAAAGGAAGTGCTTTGTCTAGAAAGCAAAATCAATCACGGTGCGTTGTGGAGAATGAAAGGTATTAATTAGCATACTGCCATTATTTAATGATCCTAAAAATATAGATAATGAAAGTGAAAAGAAACTTTACCTCAAGCTGCTGCAGCGCATCGATTGTATCATGGAAATCGCCTTGGTTTATGGCAAGCAATTCAGAGAGATAATCGAAAGAGATATCAGGAAATGCCGAGGAAAGACAATCGAGTATCGCAATGGTATCTTCCAATTGACCAAGCTCGTCTGGAAAGGTAGGATCATTGAACTCACCCACTTTTGAGGATGACTCAACAGACAGACCGAGTTTTTGAAAGCTCTGGATGTCATAGTTGAAGGAAAAGGATTCTGGAAGTTGAAGCTCTAAAGAGTTCTCAATAGCCTCATTATGTCCAGGAGGAGCAGTTGTTTTCTCCGAAGACCCATCTCTTGTTTCAAAAGGAAGTTTCGAAAGAGGTACATAAGGAGTAGCAAAAGGATTCAAAGTGGATTTCCCTTGCATCATTTTGATCAGCTGAAGAAATTTCAATGAACAATGTAGTCAATGAAAAAAATATCAGGTTTGGGAGTAATTAGAAGTATCGTAATTGAGTTTTCTAATTAGACAGGATCATTCTAAAAAAAAAGAAGTTTGCGCCAGACCAAAAAAAGGGACTGGATAATATCTGAATGTTAACAGATAGAAAGCGAAAGCTACGATTAATAATAGTAACATTGAAACTCACAGAAGTTACAATTATTTGATCAAATGTTTTTTTTTTCCTTTCAATTGTAATTAGAATGTTTCAGGACCGTGACTGTCTTCATGATGATCAATCATAAAGACAGAATGAATAAAATCTAAAAGCACAATTCAATGAGGATGTTCTACTCCATTATTAGATGTGCAAATCAACAAGCATATACAATCTGTCTAAGTAGTGGACAATACATAGGGATTAAAATTACAAAAAAAAAAAAGGTAAAATAAATTATCAGTAAAAACTGCAGTGTATAACCATAAAACGTAGAGATTGTGAATCTGAAGAAAGTATTTCGTTACTGGCAATTACAATAGGCATGATACTACGCATCTTGGTCTTCTTCCATTGCCCATGCAACTCTAGCAAGGTCCTAATTGTATTTTCTATTCACAAAAAAACACCCATAAATAGTTCGTCTTGGTTCTCGAAATTGTAAAACGTGTATCCTCCTGCTTATGCAATTTGACTAACTACCAAAATTCAATTTGAAGAGAAAATTATCTCGATTATAGTAAATGCAGAAAGGCGATTCTTTGCCCAAGAAAATCGCAAGATACAGAAAAGTAATACCAAAAGACATTGGGGGCACACCTCGATTGAAAACACCGGGCAATAAATTCATACGCCAATTCAATCGCGCTCGGGTTAGCTTCACAATCAACCTTCCCTCTCGTCGCTCATGCCTTTTTTCACATTCATTCCATTGTCCTCGAAATCAAATTTCTAGGGAATTATTCAACCTCAATACCCTTTCTACATCTTGAATGAACTTATAACCATACATCTTGATTGAACTTAATATAACCATAACACTTGCAATATCAAATAAAAAACAAGGGTGAGTTTTCAGAAACTCGGATTCTTGGCGGGAGATCGCCATGGCATAGAGAAAAGAAAGGAAAAGGACGAATCCGATCAGAGATCAACCAAAATCCGGGGGGGAGGGCGGGAAAACAATAGGAGAAACGTTTCCTCAACAAAATCCAACAACGAAACGAGGCCAAGAAGCGATCGGAACGGACCTCGAGGGGCAAAAACTGTTCTCTCTCAGATCTCCTCTGCCTTCTGCTTCCTTCGTCGCGTCGCACGAGATCCCCAGGGCGAAGGGAGGGAAAAAGAAAAGTTGAGTGGAGGTCCACCGCAGCAGCCTTATTTGTACAACTACAGAAACAGTTTACGACCGTCGGATCATAGAATTAAACGGCCTAGATCTTTCTTCCGCGTCCCAATAATTGAGCGGTTAAAAGTGAGCGAAACTTTAAATCATGCATTCTGTTAAAGCTAATCCATGATTTAGCATTTTAATTACTTCCATATCCCACTAATAACTAATGCCCTTTCAAAAAATAGACATGTATTCTATAAATAACTCGTTTATAAAATTTCATCGAAATAATAAAATAAGTAAAATTAGCATGTTCTTGAAAAAAATATTAGTTTGCATATTCATCCTTTCCTATTTTACTTTAGTCATCCACAATAATGCTCTTTGACTTTTAATATTATCTAAATTAATTCTTAATTTGAATTTATCTTTGATTTGATATTTATATTTTTAAATTAATTTAGCATTTGATAAACAAAAAAAAAAAGAAGAAAAGAAAGGTGAATAAAATGATAAAAATACATGATAAAATAAACTGAAAAAGGATTATATTACACATGCAACAATTTTGTGTTATATCTACTCAAAAACCAACGGTCTTGATTCAATATTAATCTCAATTAATTTTTTTATTGATATTATAATAGTTATTCATTTAGATGGATTTTTATTTTAATGCTTTTGAAGAGTGATTTCTTTTCCTGTGATTAAAGATTAGAAAAGCTAGAAAATGTTTTAACCAGTACAAATTGTCTCAAATTTGGCTCTCGCTCCAGTAATAATAAAATAACTAATAAATTTAAATTTCGGATGGTTAACGTGGTAATAAATTTATTATAATGAATAAGAATTGATTTATGAAGATCATAAAATTTTTCGAAGATATTTATCTTTATACTTTGTTAATGTTCAATTGGATAAAAAAATATTTTTTATAATTTATTTTTTTTATATTGATTACAAAGTGTTTGAAATAAATTTAATGCAAATAATAAAACAATCACATCGGCATACACTGAACTGAAAGGTACAGCCTGTAGAAGGTAAAGCAATTAAGTTATTTAACGAAATAATTAGAATTCCAAATTTTTTAATATTTTTATTACTTGTTTTATCTAGTGAGCTGATATTAAAAAGATAATTAGAAGCGCCAAACACCAGCACGTCCGGATGAAAACAGATAATCAAATACTAGTAAATGTAAATTTAATTATCAAAGTCACGGAGCTAGTTTAGATTTAATCCATACTGTTACAAATCAATACCATTAGAGTCGCCCGTGATATATCACTGCTTAGTCATGGTAATAATCTCTTACGCATCATTTGAATATCATAATATAATACATACAATATTTTATACATTAGGACTTCGATCATATGTGATAAGATATAAGATAGTATTTCTTTGGATACGAATGAGTCGATTAGGATGAAGAAGGCCTAAAATTCTCCTGAGCTCGGATGTTTTATCGTCTTTTAATCGTTCGACATAGTCTCGTGATTTACCCTTCCTCTCTAATATAGCGCGGGACGGATAATGAAAGCTAAATGGATGATTCCTAACTTTTTAGAAATAGACAGTCCTCACGAAGAAAATCAAATAGTTAACATGATACAGAATTATATCAATGGACAAAAATAAATCTTCACTAAATATAAGGTGCCAACCCTCTATCATATTCAGATGCTGATGTTGATAAGATAAATATTTATCTTAATTAATTTTTTTTATATTGGCTATGAAATATGAAATTGATTGACGGAAGCAGGGACGCACCAATAACCTTTTGCATCAATCTAATGTAAACAGACAACATAGATACGTCTCCAAACTTGTGTGTGTGTGTTTTGTTTTATTTGTTTTTGTTTTTGTTTTTTTTGTTTTGTTATTTTTTTTGTGAACGCTCTGTAGTTAATACACTAGTATAAGTTAGCATCATCTTCTTCACTCGATTTTCGGATTTCTTTCTACAATCACTTTAACACACTATTTAAAATCGTCATTTCAAGTTAGTGTAATCAACCTTGACAAAATTGGAATTGAATTTTAATATTAAAGAATAAATGATGATGATTGACTGATACTATGCAATGAGAGATTATTATATGGATCAAGGAGGACCACGCTCAATATACAAAATAAAATTATTAAAGAGAAAAATTATTGATATAATCGACTTTGGATCAGATTGACCATGACAGATAATTGTTGGTGCATGGAGAATGCCAAAGCCATTGGATTGCTAGAGGAGATGAGTGAATAGTGATATCTAAAAACATAAATGAGAGAGACAAATGCATGAGTATTTACTTAGTTTACAATTTACAGAGTTGCTAGTTCAAGACCCATGCATAGGATCACGCACCCACCCACTAGTTTTCTCCTCTTCAATAAAGTATCGGAGATGGAGAAACCTCTTACACAACAAATAGATACAAGGAGAAGGAAACTTAAAGAACTCAGAGAAATGAACATGAAGTTGTCTCAGTGATTTTGTTGATGAGTCTTCGAGCTCCAAGGGTCCTTATATATAATTCTTCTCTATCTGATCTCGATGTTGATGTGACACTGTTCAAGGTGCCTAGAAGATCGCTGACATTTATCCTTGGATAGGCTAATCCCCTTCTGTTGATGTGACTCCATTCCAGGCACTTGGATCAGCGACCATTGCGGATCCTATTCTGCTTGCTCCAATCCATGATCTACGGTCGCTTCTAGTTGTTTGGAAGCCTTCTAGTCACCATGATTTGTGAGAACTTCGAATCGCCAAATCTGATCAAAGAAAGATTCATTAGTGCATAAGGGCACTGGGATCTAATCCAGTTGCTTGGAACCCGATTCCAGTCGCTTGGAATCCGATTCCAATCACCTAGAAATTTGACTAAGGTCAACTATAACTGAATCTACATATGTTGAATTCCTACACTCGTCTCGAATACAAGTCACTTAACTCTTTCTTTGTAGATTACCTTATGCAGGCTTCCTCTTGGCTTTGTTGGAGAGATTGTTGGTGCAATCACCTTTGGATCAAAGTTGACCAAGCTCGAGTGAGACTCGAGTAGAGTTTTGATGTTTGACAACACATTTGCCAATATCCATAGTCATATGGAGTTATTGACCAAGAAATTAAATAGGTCAAGGTTGACCAGAGACTTGATGGAAAAAAATCCAAGTATGATGTTTGGCAAGGAAAAGTCCAAGTATGGATACTTTACAAGAAAAATTCAAGTATGAAGACTTGGCAAGGAAAAATTCAAGTATAGATACTTGGCAAGGGAAAGTCTAAGTATGTAGATTTGATAAGAAAAATCTAAATATGAATATTTGGTAAAGGAAAGTTCAAGTATGGAGACTTAACAATGGATGTCCCGAAGGCATGACCTCTTGGTAAAGGAAAATCTGGTAGCATGACAAAGTCGAAAGAAGCACTTGAAGGCTAGCGTAAAGGGTGAGAAGTCGTGGATTCAACTTAAGGGTGTGAGGTTGATGGAAGAAGCTTGAAGACTTAGATCTAGGCTAAGGGTACCTGATGATATGACAAAGCCGAAGGAAGCACTTAAAAGTTATCTCAAAGGGTGAGGAGTCATGGATTCAACCTAAAGGCATGAGGCTGATGGAAAAACCTTGAAGACTTAGGTCTACTCTAAAGGTAAGTATCAAGTATGAGAGGATCATACTTGGGGTGTTAAACTTCAGTTTTGAGGTGTACTAGTCGACTAAGACTTAGTCTAGTCAACTGATGGGATAAGCAATTTCACATATTATTTGATAGTCGACTAGTGGTATTGACTAGTCAACTAGTCGAGAGCTCAAACTGGTCGAGTGCTCTAGCACGCGATTGCAGTACTTGGGAGACCAGTCGACTGACATTGTGAGCAGTCAATTGGTGCTCGGGAAGTCGAGTGCTCGGGAGCTCGGTCGACTCGAGAAATAATGCTTTGATAAAGCAGTCGATTGATCAGTTGGAATCCAATGTGGATCATGCTATTGTGAGACAACCGTCTAATGACCAATCAACTGATCGACAAAAATCAGCCCGAGGAGGATCTTATAAAAGGAAGATTTGTGGACGTTTGGAGCAGCCGATTCTTGGAGACTTTGAAGGGGAAGTGTTGTTACATTCCAGACCTTCAAGAGTGTTCTATAATAACCAAACAAGCAACCAAGCAAAAACAATATTGTGTAAATATTTTTCTTACTGCATTTCAATTTTATTTTTTATTACACATTGTATTTGGTTGTATTTTTGTATAAGCTCCAGATTATAAGAAGGTTTTTCTCCACTTTGGTGTTCATCCAAAGGAGAAGATAGTGGAAGCTTGCAAGAGGAGTAATCCGCCTTAAAGATTATTGTGGAGTAGGAGTGGATCTCCGGATCATATTAAAATCAATGTAGTGCTTGTGTGTTGTATTTTATTTATGTTTATTTTGTTTCCGTTGCATTAACCATCTTGTAGATTAGCATACAACCGAAAGGGCGAAATCGAAAAGACGAACGAGATCGAAACGTTATTCACCCTCCTCTAGTGCACATCAAGGTCCTAACAATTGATATTAGAGTAAGATTGCTCTTCACCGGACTAATCGCTGAGGGAGCCAACACTAGAGGATACAACATCTTAGTTCCACCTTCCTTCGACCGTTATGACTTTGCATATTGAAAAAATAGGATGAAGTATTATATTATGAATGATATAGAAAATTGATTTTCTTTGATGGAAGGTTTGGAAGCTCCGATGGATAAGAAGGGAAGACTCAAGAAAATTAAATGGACGGAGGAGCAAATCTAAAAATAAAAGACGAATGAGAAGGTAACAAAAATATTTATTAATTTAATACCTAATGATACTTTGTCCAAGTTCAGTAATTATAAGGACGCAAGTGAATTATAGAGCAAATTGATTAAGCTCCATGAGATTATCTCACTAGCACAATATGAGAAGGAATCCAAAGAAGAAAGCTCATCAACTCAAGAGTTTGAAGACTCAGAAGTTGAGAGGTGCTCAACATCTAAGGAAGAAGAGATCTTGGAAGTCTCCACCTCTAGGATTGAGGGGGAGAGTACACAATCGATGTCGAAACAAGAGGAGCCCTCTACATCTGGATCCAATGATGAACCCTTGAGTGTCTCCTCTACCACTAAGGAAGGGAACTCAAGCATAGTCATTAAAAATAAAGATTATATAATATGTTTTGAGTATAGGGAAAGGAGACACTACAAAGGTAAGTGCCCTAAATTGATTAAGAAGAAGACTCAAGTAGCGACAAAGACAAAGGAGGAGCCAAAAGAGGTCAAAGCCTCAATACATAGGGGAAAGGAGCACATAATGTGCTTCTCATACAATGAGAAAGACTACTACCGAAACCAATGTCCAAGGGGAGGGACAAAGAAAAGAGCTCAAGTGTAGGAGAGCTCCTAAGGCAAAAATCCAAAGTATCATATTATAATACAATTTCAATTTATCATGGTAAGAAACATACTAGAAATAAGTTTTATTATTTAAAAGCTCAACATTATGATAATATGCTTAAGGACAATCTTAGAACTATTTTACCTCAGGAAAATACTAAAACCCTTAGAGGTAGGTCGAGCTTACATAAGGATAGGAAGGTGGAGAACAATCGAAGCAATAATTTCAAGAAGACTAGACATATGCCTAGAAAAAAAAGAAGAATGTCAAAAAATATAATGGAAAATCAAAAATTGAGGTATCAGAGGTAGGAAATCAAGTTTTGAGGTCAAAGCTTGACAAATTAGAAAAGACCCTCAAGAAGATGGAAAATATATTTAAAGGGTAAAATGGACAAAATCTAGGAGTTATGAGGCAAGGAGTTTCTAAGGAAAAGAAAGATTTGGAATACAAATCTAAGTCTAAAGAATTAATGTCCTCCTACCATAGTGTTCCATTTAACTATGAAATCAATCCTAGGTGTAAGAAAGTCAAAGTTATAAGGGAAGTCATTCCTAGAGTTGACCTTGATAAGAGTCAAGTGACTAAGGCTTTCAAGAAGTCTAGGAAAATCCCTAAGAAGGTTACAAGGGAAGTTATCCCTAGAATTAACCTTGAAGATACTACAATGACCAAGGCTTCCAAGAAGCCTAGAAGAGTCATTAGAAAGGTATCAACGGAAGTCATCCCTAGTGAATACCTAAAAAACTCAAGGAGCTCCAATAGGTATTGGATTTCTAAGAGTGTGATCCCTTCACACTAAATGAGCATAGGGTGTGTCAACTTAAAATGGAAAGGTAGTTAATCTAACCATAGTGGAGTTGACACTTTAGAGCATTTTTAAGGTATAGTAATACTTTGAAAATGAACCTAGAACTATTATCCTAAAAGTTTTTAGTGTTATGTTTGAGAGGTGTCCTAAGGCAATCACCTTATGACTATTTATTTGATAAATAAAGATTCACTATTTGAGTGCATATCTCATATGTGTTTGATTGGATCTTAAACTCATTTACTGAATGTCCACAATACGATTCATAGCATGAGAGAATTTATGATTGGATCACAACTAGTGAATATCTCTACATGTATAATTATAAAGTATTGAAATATTCCCTAGTCGATGAATTGATGAGTTCAGACATCATTGATTCTGTGAGACTAGCATGGGTTATACTCCTTGGTTTATCCAAACAGTTGCTTCTCATTGGCTGGAGACATTGTGATGTCGAGAGTTAAACGTGGATGTTGGTTATGGGTAACTAGTTCATTGGAGTGACATGTTGTAAGACTTCATATGGTTATCTACATATAAGATATGTCAGTGAAGCTCTTACTGCAGTTCGAGTGCGAGTTTCCTTCGACTTGAGGTATTCAAGTCATCTTGGTCATGGAGACTTATACTTTGACATCTTAGTCGATACATCTCTATGAAGGTGTGAGTATGGAATGATTGGGTATAAGTTGAAGTGCCCGAAGGTGATTGAATAGCCAACAAAGAATTCACCGCTCCTTGCGAGGAGATGTATACCCTATCACCACTCATTGGATTGTTACTCAAAGTCTTTGGCAAAATATTGCATGTGAAGAGTATGATACTCTTGGATACATATTGAAGTAATTAAAATCCACTGGACGAGGAAGTATTACTTGGACTAGGTGTGACATAGTCAACCTAGTAGGGATTGACACAATAGACCATGTCCTGAACCAAGTGGGTATAAGACGAGTGAAAGGAACGAGACACGATTCATTGTAGTTGTTGAAGGGTTCGAAAATGGTTCCGAGATCAACCGTTGATTTTTTAATTAATTAAGGATCATGATGTACTACTAGGTGCCACTCATGATCAATTAATGATTAATTATGGATGACCAACATAAATTGAGAACCTATAAGGTCACACGCATAACGAATCCTTCGAAGAGACTTAAAAATGAGTTTAAGAATTAGATTCTTAAGATCGAGAGAGATCGAATTTGGTTGGACCAAACACATAACAAATATGGAAATATTTGTCAAGTCGGAAATGTCAAAGGAGCACGTCTTATGAAGACGGGTTAGACATTAAGAGGTTTAATTATAAATCAAACTCGTTTGGTTTTAATTAAATGAGCCTTCTTTTGGTTAAGGCCCCAATTAAGATTTAATGGATGAGATTAAGCCTTAATAGTTATGGACTTATGAATTTGATCCACTAACCCATAACCCATTAGGTTTAGAGCCTATATAAAGAATTATAAAGGATAAAACCTGATTAATGATCATGCTTAATCCCCTTCTCTTCCTCCTTGTCGCCTACTCCTTCTCCTTCCTCTTCTTGCCGCCAACAAGAGTTGTTGGGGTTTTCCTTGCCGCTGGCCCTAGTAAGTTTTAGTAATATATGAGCGATGTCCTAAGACAATCGCCTTATGTTTGAACCATTTATATGATAAATGAAGATTCACTATTTGAGTATACATATTTTCATGTATTTGATTAGATCTTAAACTCATTTACTGAATGTCCATGATACGATTCACAGCATGAGAGAATTTATGATTGGATCACAACTAGTGAGTATCTCTACATGTGTAATTGTGATGTATCAGAATTATCCCTAGTCGATGAATTGATGGATTTGGACACCATCAATTCTGTCGAGACTAGCACGAGGTATACTCCTTGGTGTATCCAAGCAGCTGATTCTCACTGGTTGGAGACATTGTGATGTCCGGAGTTAATCGTGGATGTTAGTTATGATAACTAGTTCATTGGAGTGACTAGCTATAAAACTTCATATGGTTCTCTGCATAAATAGATATATCAATGAAGTTCTTACTGCAGCTTAAGTGCGATGTTCCTTTAACTTGCGGTATTCAAGCCATCTTGGTCGTGAAGACTTATGCTTTGACATCTTAAGCAAGCATCTCTGAGGAGATGTGGACCCGGGATGATTGGGCATAAGTCGAAGTGATCGAAGGTGTTTGAATAGCCTATAAAGGATTCACCACTCCTTGCGAGGAGATGTATACCCATGGCCTTTCGTCGGATTGTTACTAAAGTCTTTGGCCAAAGCATTACATGTTTAAAGTAAGGTACTCTTGGATACATGTGTAGTAACTAAAATCCGTAGGACGAGAAAATGATACTTGGGCTAGGTGTGACGTAGTCAACCTAGTGGGGACTGACACTATAGACCATGTTCTGAACCAAGTGGGTATAAGATGCGTGAAGGGAATGGGGCACGATTCATTGTAGCTGCTGAAGGGTTTCAGAAATAGTTCTGGATCAACCGTTGATCTTTCGGTTAATTGGGGATCATGATGTACTACTAGGTGCCACTCATGATCATTCTATAATTAATGGTTAATTATAGATGGTCAACATAAATCGAGAACCTATTTGGTCACACGCACAACGAGCGTAATCTGAAGGATTTAAAACGAGCTTGAGAATAAGATTCTCAGACCGAGAGAAACTAGGTTTGGTTGGATCAAACAAGGATTGAGCATGAAATCGTTTCAGTCACAATGGAAGTGTGGATGGGCTGTGTCTTATGAAGACATGATGGATGAACCAAATTGGTTTAGTTCTAATCCAATGGTAAAGAATAAACCAAAGGAGTTTGGTTTGTTTTAAACGAATGAACCAAAGTTGGTTCGATTTGTTTTAACTTAAAATAGACCAACTCGGTTTGGTTTATTTTAACTTAAGTTATTGGACCGGATTAACGGGTTTTGGTTATGAACCAATAACCGTTAGGAGAATGTGTTCTCTATAAAAACATGACTTAAGGATTTTTCATGAAAAACTTTGTGTGTTGGAAAACCTAGCCACCCTCTCCCTCTCTTCTTCTTGCCACCGCCCAAGGGTTCCATGCCGCCCAACTTTTTGCTGTCGTCCACCCTTACTGCCGGCCACTCCTCCGGTGACCCTCCGGCGACTAACCTTGGTTTCGTCGACCAAGGGTTGGCCGACCATCCTCTTTGGCCGGCGCAACATCCTCCACCAAGCTGTCCAGTTTTCTGGATAGCTTGTTTCCTTCGTGTCGGAGCATCATTTGGATGATGTTTGGAGCTCCGATAGCGGCTACCTTACCGGGGATTCGATCTCTGGTAATCCTCATAGGCGGAGATGAAGGATTCGTCAAATGGTTAACGAATACCTCTCTGGAAAAGCGAGTTTTGGGGACTCATTTTTGAATCCGAATTTTGATTCGGATTGTAATCTTCTCTCGATCACATTGTCTTCAACACGAGGCTAGTGACTCGTACGAAGATGAGGCTTGTGATTTTGTGAAGTCATCCCGACGATACTCAGCGTGGATACGGATAGAGGCGATTCTAGCGAGAGTCGCTCTGGTTGATGCCTTTCTCGCTACACGTGATATGTCAGGTATACGTAGAATAATTTCCTTTTATTACAAAATTTAAAACTACGATTATGTCTACACATGTTGTACTATGCATGCATGTGGTGTGTGTGTTGTAATAAATTAGATTTATTACTTTTTATTTCTTCCGCTACGCACATATTTACGAAACATGTTCGAACACACACTCGCCGCGGTGCCGAAAACCCAACAGTGGTATTAGATCTCAGGTCATGTTTCAACATAATCATAAAATTGTTTTGCGATAGTCGTAATTGTATTTATGAAAATTTTCTACTTTTGAAAGTTTAGAAGTATTTATGGAAATTTTCTAATTTTGAAAAGTCTAGAATTATTTATGGAAATCTTCTACTTTTGGAAAGTTAGAAGTATTTATGGAAATTAACACTTTCCATAAATAAAATATTTGATTATATTTAGAAATTTATTTCCTAATTTAATTATGATTTGATTTGAGAAATCAAATCTAAAATATATTTTATTTTCATAAATTATTTTGATAATTTAGGAAATTTATTTCCTTAATTAACACTTTCCATAAATAAAATATGTGATTAGATTTGAAAATTTATTTCCTAATTTAATCATGATTTTATTTGGAAAATCAAATCTCAAATATATTTTATTTCCATAAATAGTTATGACATATAAGGAAATTTTTGTACATGCCATAATTGTATGTCATGTAATTGCATTAGATGTATATCATTATGTCATGCGTGTCGTGACATGTAGATGTATGCCATGTAGATAATAGTTATTTACATGCAAAAAGAATGAGACATAAAAACCCTTGCAAAATATTAAAGCTTACACTTTCCATTAATATGGTTAGAACTAGAGTTTTGTTTCTTGTTTGGGTTGTTGGACTCTCTCCAAGCCCGGCTCGAACCCGAACATGTTCAAACCATGGAATAGTTTAATACTAATATGGTAAGAGTTAGAGGTAAATCGTTAGCTTTGGTTGTTGGACTCTCTCCAAGCCGAGCTAATTGGTTGAATGTGCTCTAACCATATTAAAACTATGTCTTGATTAATGGGTTGACTTTAACCTGGAGCATCGGCTTGTTGGACTCTCTCCAAGGTCGATGTGAAGGGAGGTGAAGTTGGGTGTTATGCATATGATGCATACTTGTTAATGAGTTGACAACCCGATGTATGTGTGAACATTCAATCAGTTGATAGCACATTGTGATAGTTGCATATATGTGATATGCAATCGGTATATATGATACCTACCATTATAGCTATGAATGACTTGTTGGACTCTCTCCAAGGTTGTTCATATCTATGTTGGATATCAGCCCATTTGGAAATGGACCTACGATCTCCCGAAGTGATTTTGGAATTTTTAAAATTCGAAAAATGAATGGGATTTATGAATGTATGTTGATGCATTTTAAATCATCTTTCTCATATATGCTCGTTTTGTATTTCTAGATTAATCACTTGATCAATGATGTCTTTGAATTTGCGCTCTATTTTGAATTCGAATAAATTGCCTGGGCCGAACTTCTTGGACTGGCTTAGAAACTTGAGAATTGTTCTCAAGGCGGAAAAACTTGTGTACGTCCTCGAAGCGCCTCTTCCGCTCCAGTGATTTATGCAACTCCGACCAATTGGCCTATCGTAAATATGCGCGATCGCTTCAATCGTGAGTTGCATCATGTTAGCCATGATGGAACCCGAGCTATGGAAGTAGCATGAGCATATGAATGCTCATACCATAGTCCTTCATCTTTATGAGTTGTTTGATGAGCAAGTGAGATTCGAAAGGTTCGAAGTCTCTAAGCTCCTCTTCACCTCTGATATGCAAGAAGGTTCATCTGTGGTACTGCTCAACATGCTGAAGACTCTGGAGCCTTCTGTGAAGCATGAGCAGGGGACGGTGTTGTTTGTTGATTCCTCGAAGAAAGGTTCTAAGAGGAAGTCAAAGAAACAGTATAAGGGGAAGAAGAAAAAGGCTAAAAGGCAGAACTAGCTCAAAAGGACACTTGCCATCATTATAGCAAGGAGGGTCATTGGCGAAAAAACTGCAAGATTTATCTTGAGTCCGTGAAGAAGAATAAGACATCAGATGCCCCATCTTTTTCAAATATCTTCGTTATTGATTGTCATTCTATTTCCTAAGACACTTGGGTATTGGATACTGGGTGTGGCTCACATATATGTAATGACATATATGGGCTAAGGAATAGAAGAAGACTCGTCAAGAGAGAGTCAAATTTACGTGTTAGGAATGAAGCAAAGGTTGCTGCACTCGCCATTGAAACGTATTTATTGAAACTCCCTACAAGACTTGTCTTAGAACTGGACAATTGCTTTTATATTACTTCGTTGATAAAGAACATCATTTCTATTTCTTGTTTAAATAGAAATAAATACCATTTAACTTTTAGTAACAATTGTTGTTACATAACTTTGAATGACGTTCTTTATGAGACTGGAACTTTAAGCAATGGTATTTATACATTGGACATATCTAGTAACATTTTCAATATCAAAGCGAGCAACAAGCGTGCTCGAAAGGATAATCAATTAGACTCCTATATGTGCCATTGTTGTCTTGGCCATGCAAGCAAGAAACGCATGCCCGAATTATACCGATGTGGAATTCTGGAATCGTTTGAATTGGATTCATACGATACATGCGAATCATGCTTAAAAGGTAAGATGACTAAGTTACCTTTTACAAGAAAAGGTGAACGAGTGGAAGAGTTGCTAGGTCTAATACATACTGATGTATGTGGACCTATGTCAACTCAAGCTTTAGGAGGCTATAGCTACTTCATTACCTTCACCGATGAACACTTACGGTTTGGGTATGTGTTCCTGATGAAACACAAGTCTGAAGCCTTTGAAAGGTTCAAAGAATTCAGAAATGAAGTAGAGAAACAACATGACAAGAGTATTAAAATACTTCGATCGGATCGAGGTGGTGACTACTTAAGTCAAGAGTTTCTAGATTATCTAAGAAACAATGGTATATTGTCTCAATGGACTCCGCCATATACATCGCAGTATAATGGAGTATCTGAGAGGCGTAACCGGACCTTGTTGGACATGGTCAGGTCAATGATGAATCATGCGAATCTTCCCAAGTCCTTTTGGGGCTATGCACTTCAGACAACTGTTTACTTGTTAAACAGAATGCCAACCAAGGTAGTCTCTACTACTCCATATGAAATATGAAATAGTAAGAAATCTCATGTATCTTACTTGAAGATATGAGGTTGTCCTGCTTATGTGAAGCGGACTATATCAGAAAAATTGAATGCTAAGTCTGATAAATGTATATTTATTGGATACCCTAAGGAAACAAAGGGTTACCAATTCTATCATCATGTAGAGCAAATGGTGTTTGTTTCAAGGCATGCTGTGTTTCTAGAAAAAGAGTTTCTCTTGCAAGAAAACAGTGAGAGTGTCGTTGAGCTCGAGGAGGCTCGAGAGACTCAAATAGACATTGATGAGATACCTGGTGAAGCACCACAGCCGATAACTCATAGTGATGAGCCATCGACTGGACCTATTGAGACACCACATCTTCGTAGATCTGGTAGAACACGCAACATTCCTGAGAGATATGAATTTCTCGTAAGTGAATCGAACGACGTGTTACTCATTGATGATGAGGAGCCTACCAGTTATGAAGAAGTTCTGAAAAGTTCAGAAAGGGATAAGTGGCTTGACGCCATGAAGTCGGAAATGGATTCCATGTATGAAAACTAAGTTTGGAACTTGATTGACCCACCTGAAGGCATAAAGCCTATAGGGTGCAAGCGGGTTTTCAAGAAGAAAACTGACATGGATGGTAATGTGATTACTTATAAGGCTAGATTGGTGACCAAAGGATATCGTCAAAAATAAGGTGTTGATTATGACAAAACCTATTCGCCTGTTGCTATGCTTAAATCCATTCGGATGCTCCTGGCCATAGCGACTCATTATGATTATGAGATATGACAGATGGATGTGAAAATAGCTTTCCTTAATGGAAACCTACTCGAGGACGTGTATATGATACAGTCTGAGGGTTTCACATCGGTTGATAAAACTAAGGTATGTAAATTGCGACGATCCATATATGGACTGAAGCAAGCATCCAAGAGCTGGAATATCCGTTTTGATGAGACAATCAAAATGTTTGATTTCTCACAAAATTCGGACGAACCTTGTGTGTACAAGAAGGTTAGTGGGAGTGAAGTCATGTTTCTAGTATTGTATGTCGATGACATATTACTTATAGGAAACGATATTTTTGTCTTACAGTCAATTAAAATTTAGTAGTCCAAGACATTCTCCATGAAAGACCTGGGAGAAGCAACCTACATCCTCGGGATTAATATCTATAGAGATAGATCGAAATAGTTGTTTGGTCTTTCGCAGTCTACATATATAAACCGAGTGTTAAAGAAGTTTAGCATGTCAGAATCCAAGAAAGATTTCCTACCCATCAGGCATGGGATACACCTTTCGAAGTCTATGTGTCCGTGCACAGAAGACGAGAGGATTTGCATGAGTAAGATTCCCTATGCATTCGCAATAGGATCTATCATGTATGCTATGTTATGTACGAGGCTTGATGTATCGTATGCTCTGAGTGTCACGAGAAGATACCAGTCTGATCCAAGAATGGATCATTGGGAGGTTGTTAAGATGATCCTTAAGTACTTAAGAAGAATTAATGATGTATTTCTAATATATGGAGAAGGAGATATGGTGATACGCGGGTATATGGATGCTAGCTTCTAGACATACAAGGATGATTCCAGGTCTCAGTCTGGGCACGTGTTCACCTTGAATGGGGGTGCAGTGAGTTGGAAAAGTTCCAAATAAGACACTGTAGCAGATTCTACCACAGAGGCAGAATACATTGCAGCTTTGGAAGCAGTAAAAGAAGCGGTTTGGATCAAGAAGTTCATTTATGAACTTGGTGTGATTCCAGCCATTGTTGAAGCAATACCGGTTTACTGTGACAACAATGGAGCAATTGCATAGGCGAAAGAGCCAAGGTCTCATCAACGATCTAAACATGTGCTTCGCCACTATCATTTAATCAGAGAAATCATAAGTAGGAAGGAAATACAAATCGAGAAGATTTCCACTAAAAAAACTTAGCAGATCCTTTAACTAAGACATTACCTCAAAGTAAGTTTGAGGGTCATGTTAGAGCTTATGGTATTGGATACCGTAGCGATTGACATTAGGCCAAGTGGGAGTTTGTTAGTAATATATGAGAGATGTCCTAAGGCAATCGCCTTATGTTTGAACCATTTATATGATAAATGAAGATTCACTATTTGAGTATACATGTTTTCATGTATTTGATTTCATCTTAAACTCATTTACTGAATGTTCACGATACGATTCACAACATGAGAGAATTTGTGATTGGATCACAACTAGTGAGTATTTTTACATGTGTAATTGTGATGTATCGGAGTTATCCCTAGTCGATGAATTGATGGATTTGAACACCATCAATTCTGTCGAGACTAGCACGAGGTATACTCCTTGGTGTATCCAAGCAGCTGATTCTCACTGGCTGGAGACATTGTGATGTCCGGAGTTAATCGTGGATACTAGTTATGGTAACTAGTTCATTGGTGTGACCAGCTGTAAAACTTCATATGGTTCTCTGCATAAATAGATATGTCAATGAAGTTCTTACTGCAACTTAAGTGCGATGTTCCTTTAACTTGCGGTATTCAAGTCATCTTGGTCATGAAGACTTATGCTTTGACATCTTAAGTAAGCATCTCTGAGGAGATGTGGACCCGGGATGATTGGGCATAAGTCGAAGTGATCGAAGGTGTTTGAATAGCCTATAAAGGATTCACCACTCCTTGCAAGGAGATGTATATCCATGGTCTCTCGTCGGATTGTTACTAAAGTCTTTGGCCAAAGCATTACATGTTTAGAGTAAGATACTCTTGGATACATGTGTAGTAACTAGAATCTATAGGACGAGGAAATGATACTTGGGCTAGGTGTGACGTAGTCAACCTAGTGGGGACTGATACTATAGACCATGTCCTGAACCAAGTGGATATAAGATGCATGAAGGGAACGGGGCACGATTCATTGTAGCTGCTGAAGGGTTTCAAAAATAGTTCTGGATCAATCGTTGATCTTTCGGTTAATTGAGGATCATGATGTACTACTAGTTGTCACTCATTATCATTCTATAATTAATGGTTAATTATAGACGGCCAACATAAACCGAGAACCTATTTGGTCACACGCACAACGAGCGTAATCCGAAGGATTTAAAATGAGTTTGAGAATAAGATTCTCAGACCGAGAGAAACTAGATTTGGTTGGACCAAACAAGGATCGAGCATGAAATCGTTTCAGTCGTAATGGAAGCGTGGATGGGCCGTGTCTTATGAATACATGATGGATGAACCAAATTGGTTTGGTTCTAATCTAATGGTAAAGAATAAACCAAAGGGGTTTGGTTTGTTTTAAACGAATGAACCAAAGTTGGTTCGGTTCATTTTAACTTAAAATAGACCAACTCAGTTTGGTTTATTTTAACTTAAGTTATTAGAGCGGGTTAACGGGTTTTGGTTATGAACCAATAACCATTAGGAGAATGTGTTCTCTATAAAAACATGGCTTAAGGGTTTTTCGTGAAAAACTTTGTGTGTTGGAAAACCTAGCCACCCTCTCCCTCTCTTCTTACCGTCGGCGTCCACCAACTGAACTACTCCTCCAGTGACCCTCCGACAACTCACCTTGGTTCCGTCAACCAAGGGTTGGTCGACCATCGTCTTTGGCCGACGCAACATCCTCCACCAAGCTGTCTAGTTTTCTGGACAGCTTGTTTCCTTCATGTCGGAGCATCATTTGGATGACGTTTGGAGCTTCGACAGCGGCTACCTTGTCGGGGATTCAATCTCCAGTAATCCTCATAGGTGGAGGATGAAGGATTCATCAAACGGTTGACGAATACCTTTCCGGAGAAGTGAGTTTTGGGGACTCATTTTTGAATCCGAATCTTGATTCGGATTGTGATCTTCTCTCGATCACATTGTCTTCGACACGAGGCTAGTGACTCATACGAATATGAGGCTCGTGGTTTTGTGAAGTCATCCCGACGATACTCGGCGTGGATACGGATAGAGGCGATTCTAGCGAGAGTTGCTCCGGTTGATGCCTTTCCCGCTACTCATGATACGTCAGGTATACGTAGAGTAATTTCCTTTTATTGCAAAATTTGAAACTACGATTATGTCTACACATATTGTACTATGCATGCGTGTGGTGTGTGTGTTGTAATAAATTAGATTTATTACTTTTTATTTCTTCCGCTGCGTATATGTTTACGAAACATGTTCGAACACGTACTCGCCGCGGTGCCGGAAACCCAACAGTATTTCCATCTATTGCTTTAGGTCCGGCCAAATCCTCCCCAAGGGAGTGGGAAACTTCGGCTAAGGCTTGGAACAAAAGTTTTTTCCTTTTCCCTTGGCCAAACCTAGGAGAGTTGGGTTTTGGAGCTTGTCACCGACCACCAAGGAAACAATAGTTGTTTCCTATTTTGTTGGCCCGGTTTTCTTGCTCTCCAATCACCCGACCTTCTTACTTTGTCTAGTAGCGAAGAGAAGGTTAAACTCGTGGCTTAGAGAAGTCATCCCTCTGAAGATTCGATGTGGACACAAGTAGAGATGAAGCTCCGCGAGCATCATACGGTTGATGCCCTTCCAGCTCAACATTATCCGAAAGGTATACCTATGATAAAATTGATTTTATTCTTAATTTAATGTAAAATTTTATTTGGCGGATATGTTCGCATGTGTTGTAATCTTGCATGTGTGGATGTGTGTGTTGTAATAATTTAGGAAATTATTATATTTTATTCCACTGCGTTCGTTTATGAAACGACTAAAGCACATCTACACGTCGACTGTAACCCAACATTTACGATGTGCCAATAGAAATAATTGGTTGAAAGTTGATCATAATTGACACAATTAAGTTAGAGTCAATAGTGTGTCAAGTTGGGATTGTGGTACACTCGAGGGAGTTGACATGTCATTGTGTCAAATTGAGTATTTGATATAATTTTAGCAAATAATGACAAATAGATTCAAGACTTAGATATCTCTATACCTTTTTATTGGTGCAATCAACCTCTAGGGTTTCAATGTTTGACAATATATAATTGTTTGGTTTGATATGGTGTGTTAAGTTTGTAGGACTTAATAGGTAAGAAGTCCTAGTAGGACTAGGCAAGGAAGTCTTAGCCAGATCGAAGACATCAAGTGAAAGATTCGTGGTGGGTCAGCGGAGTATGGACATCAGAAAGAAACTATGGTGATCGAAGATATCAGGTGAAGGATTCGTAATGGGTCAACGGGGACTGAACATCAGAAAGAAGCCAGGATGGCCAAAGACACCAAGTGAGGGATTTGTGATGGGTCAGAAGAGTCTAGAAACCAAAAAAAAGTTGTGATGGTTTAAAGATTAGAAGCTAAACAGGAAAGTTCAAACAAATCAGAGGACCAGGGGTTTGACAAAGGCAAAAACCTTGTGTGGAGTGGTAAGGTTGCATCTTCGGTACGAGGACAACCTTAGGTGTCGATCTGACCAAGGGTTCCGAGGGAAGACCGAAGTCGAGATTAGACGGTCAAAGACTGTCATGATTACAAATGTTATATACATTGTGCTAATTTTGTGATGCAGGTGACTGGATGGGAATTCAAGAAAAGGAAACTCAAGAATCAGTCGATTGGAATACAACTCAATCGATTGGTAAAAAGCCCAGTCGACTGAGGTGAATAGGTTCGGTTAAAAGCTAATTGTCACATCAAGATAGAGATTGCAGATAAGTAGGATCTAGATTTGGACCAAATCAAGACGGTTAATCTATAAAAATGGGGTTGGACACAAACCCTAACAATGAATTTTCATTCAAGTGCTCTTGCTCTCAAAACTTCACAAACAACGATCCTTCATGCTACAACGCTACAACTCCGACCGTGCTTCTTTATTTAGTTATTTTTGTTGGTGTCCTATAGCTGTTGTTTTTTTTGTGTGTACTTAATTTCCAAAGGGAGCGGTAAGATTGTTACCGTCTTCTTTACTTTTTGTAAGCATCATCTCTCTTATCTCCAATGAGGAAGAGATCTCTTAGTGAGCTTATCGAAAGCGATCAAGAATCACAAGCCTTGGACTAGCAGTCATTAGACTGTGAACTAAGTAAAAAATTCTATTGTGTTTTATCTTTTATATTTTTCATTGTGTCTTACTTTGATTTTACGTGTTTTAAATAAAAGGAAAGAAAAGTCTTAAATACACTATTCACTTCTAGCGTACTTTTCGATCCAACAATTGGTATCAGAGTGGGAGCGCTCAGATCCGATGTAACCACCACTTGAGCATTTGTTTTCTTTTCTTTTGTTAATTTTTCCCTGCACTACTAATCCAAGACTAAGTCTTGGTATATTGTTTTTATTCGTACATGCAAGTATCGAAGCTTTTCAACTAGATTAGCTATTGGAGGAGCACTTGGAGATAAAAAGGTCATAACTTTTGACTCCGGTGGACTCACGAAATGCATGACCTACCAAATCGAAGCTCTTTCAAAGATCTACACGTCTTACCGGGGTTTACCTTGTAACAAGCCAATCTTGACCCTAAAAAATGTCATCTAAGACACTTTTTAGGGGCATTGAAGAGTGTAAGTCTTATTCGTTTGTATACTTGTATTTTTTTTGTGTATCTAATATTATAGGAGAATGGAAAAATACGAGGAGCATTCCGCAATGCCAAACACTTAGGGGAGAGTTCAGAGAAAGGTGCACTTGTGAATTTAAAATTTAAATTTCATATTACATATTTCAAGTGGAGAGAGGACATTAAAAAAATAAGTATCCTACTCGCAAGCTTCGAACGACACAACCGACGACAAAGAAGGAACCAATGTCAAGAGTTCGAAGGAACAAGAAGTGCATCATGTACTTCAAGTGCAGACGTTTCGGTCATTACAAAAATTGATGTTCAGAGAGAAAGAAAAAAACCTACAAAATTAGGGGATGCGACTAAGATTAGTAAAGTTAAAGTTTTTGAAAATCTAATTTTTAAAATACATGAAAATTTAAATAATTTAGATGTGAATTCTAATTTTATTAATGATGCTCAATTAAATTTATCTGAGTTAGTTCAATTAATAATGATTTTGATATTAATTCAATTAATTCAACTAAGAATAAATCAAATAATTCAAATTTAATTATATTAAATAATAAAATTATTAGTGAAGAAAATGATCAATTGAATCTGACAATTGATAAAATTAATCGAAAACTTATCAAATTTTTAGTCAAGTCAACATAGATATAGATTAAATCAAGATTAAAACTAATATAGGGCTTGATCAGAATAATCAAAACCTAGATCAGAACCATCAAATCCTAGATCTGATAAATCAAGATAATTCCGAATTAAAAAATTTTAAATCTAGTTTGAAAATTCTATTTGGAAAAAACCTATTTTAAAAAATTCTAATTAAAAAAAATCTAAATCTAATTTGAAAATGGTAATCCTATTTTGAAAAATTCTAATCCTATTTTGAAAAAGTCTAATTTGGAAAATTCAAAATCTAATTAAAAATACAAAAATAGATAATCAAACTAATAAAATTAATTATAATAGAGTATCATTTGATTTTACACAAATTAATAATTTAAAATTAAACCTTACTCTTGAAAATTCAACTAACACTTTGAAAAGAAAAATTACTAAAAACATAAACTTGAGTTACAAGTCTAAGTCAACTAAAAATCAATATCTTAAAATATATAAACTTAATTATCATAGGGTATCCTATAACTATGAAACAAATAAAATTCTACATAAGAAACCAATAACGTTTTTGAATTTATTGAATATGACATGCTCATTCATATTAGTCTTAAATTAAGTATCATAGAACGGTTAGATAGGACCAAAGTTTGATTGACACTTGACAATATAGTATCACGATACGGTGAGATGCTAGTATGTTAGGAAAACTTAGTCAAATGTATTCGGATTGGATAAGGAGTATCCGACTTGGTGTATTTAGCTAAGTGGAACTAACTGAAGCTACCTCACCACATCCTAAACTAGTTAGATCAGGATTTTTCATTAAATTAACTAAGTGTATAATTTTTTGAGCTAGCTTTGTCTAAGTGATCGTTGATCTGATTAAGAAGGCTTCTGTGCCTCACCATGATCTGGAAGCTAACTTTAGAAATGTTCATTTAATTGGTTGAAGGCTAAACTCGAATCTAACCCAAAATCAGACAATCTTCTTATTTGAAAATTATCTCACAATACTCGTAAGATTAACATGTATTGTCTGTACTGAGACACATAGAATGAGTGAGATATTAAGGACAATTAAATTGAAAATATTTTTGAAAATTCTCTTAAAATCTATAAAAACTACTTTTTTATTGTTGTTGTGTGTAATTATACATAATTTTTAAAATTCTATATTTCCTTAAAATACTAATTAATTGACCAACACTAAACTTCCAGATCCTTGTTGTTAGGACCTATGCGCGCCTGCTAGAGGGGGGGGGTGAATAGCGATGTCGTCGTGCGATGGAATTCAATCGTGCTTGCTACAAAATGTTAGTATACGCAGCGAAAATAATAAAGATACAAACAAGTACACAACACAAGCACAAGTACATGAAGATATAATGTGGTTCAGAACCTCAAGGTTCCTATTCCACAGGTTGGGCTCGAACGAGCCTTAACGATGCAAACACACACCACTAATCAATAACTCCTTCTTGACAATATGTCGGAAGTGGAGAAACCTCGTACAAATGATTACAAAAGCAAGACAAATAAATACAAGCAAAATATGAATGAAATGTAAAGAGCACTTTACAAACTAGGATTTTGAGTGCTTGCTTGGATCAGCTTGAAGGAACCTGAAATGCACTTGCAATTCGCCTTCAAAATGTCTCAAAAAGCCTCCCCAAGAACCATTAGCGAAACCTCCCACGAACAGCTCCTTTTAACCTGCATCGGGCTAGATTTCCATCTGGCAGTAGACTGCAAAAAAATCAGTTCGACTGATGACACAGTTGTTGTGAGACGACAGTTTGATCAACGCTGGAAAAAGTCCAATGGGACTCTCATCAGTCGACTGCCAACCCGTAGCTGATTGTCCAGTCGACTACGAAGCATTCTGTGCTCACGGTCGAACCAACAATCGACTGCCATTCATGGCAGTCGACTGACATCACTTGACTGCTACATCAAGCAATCGATTGCTAGGCTATTTTATCGCATTATCCGCAGTCGACTTCCATCAGTTGAACCGGTCATAATGTCAGTCAACTGATAACCTCAACCATGAGGTTTAACCCCAAGTATAGTGCCCCCATACTTACTAGACTACCCTTAGCCTAGATCTAAGCCTTCTAGCCACCTCCATCAGCCTCACGCCTATGAGATCCCTCCAAGTCATCCATAACTTATTCATCCATACGCTAGCCTTCAGGTGCTTCCATCGTCTATTGTCATGCTAATGGTGTCTACACTGCCAAGACATATTGGACTTACGCTGTCAAGACCACGCTTAGACTTTACGCCACCAATCATTGGACTTATGCTACCAAGACTCCACCCTTGGACTTTACGCTGCCAATATTAACCCTTGGACTTTACAAATGCCAAGTACCTATGACTTGGACTTTCACCGCCAAGACTACACTCTTGAACTTACGTGGCCAAGACTACACCCTTGGACTTTCCATGCCAACCTATGTTGGACTTTCCATTTGCCAAGACTCAAGCTTGGACTTTCCCTTGCCAAGACCCATGCTTGGACTTTTTATGCCAAGTACACAAGACTTGGACTTTCCCAAATGCCAAGTGTACCACTTGGACTTTCCATGCCAATTACCCAGGACTTGAACTTTCTTTATCACATGGTCATTCCTAGTAAACCATCAAAATACCTCTCGAGTCAAACTCGAGTCTGGTCAATCATGACCCGGGTCGATTGTACCAACAATCTCCCCAAAGCATTTGTCAAACATCAATGTCAAACATCAAAATACTACTCGAGTCAAACTCGAGTCTGGTCAATCGTGACCTGAGTCAATTGCACCAACAATCTTTTCCTTTTTGATGTTTGACAAAAACCAAACACCTTTGAGTTAGACCTAAACCCTAACTCAAATCTCCTTACTAATTCTCCCAAATTGGTAATCCCATAATTTTCCCATGTCAATTCTCCCCCTTTTTGACATACATTAAAAATGTTCTCCTCAAGAGTGCCAATGTCTCATATCCCAATGAGATCTTACAATCTTTCCCTTGGTTCAAAAACACATAGGATACCTTCACTCTTCCTAGTGATAAGTCTCATATCACTTAAGAGAGGCTTCCTATAAACTTTTCAAAATTCTTCACATTCTCCCCCCTTACAAGGAAGAATATACATTCATCATCCCAAGATGGATAACCTCCCCCTAAAGGCTTGCTCCCCCTTGACCATTGCACCAACAATATTCTTGGGAAGTCCCTAAGCCTATAGGCACTCTAAACCATCAAAATTAAGGTTAAAAGTTCAAACTTGAACTTTCACTCACCTTAAATTGATACACACCCTGAACAACTCTCCTAATCCATATCC
The DNA here is from genome assembly GCA_025175895.1 of Wurfbainia villosa. Classification (NCBI taxonomy): domain Eukaryota; kingdom Viridiplantae; phylum Streptophyta; class Magnoliopsida; order Zingiberales; family Zingiberaceae; genus Wurfbainia; species Wurfbainia villosa. Next base: position 15,645,314 of record CM046004.1, on the reverse strand, counting down.
AATGGATTTTTACCCTTTTTAATGTTTTCCAAAGCATATCCTAGGGTTAGGAGTGGTTAGGGAACCTTACCATAGCTAAAATTGGGCTAAACAAATTTTGTTTACTCGAAATCAGACATGGCAATCGACTCTTGATAGTTACCAGTCGACTACCGTTGACGCCAGTCGATTTCCAACAATGGCAGTCGACTGATTACTGCAAGATGCAATTTTCAGATTTTAGAAATCGAGTTTTGAAAATATATAAGTAAATATACATAATTTGAAAAATAATAAAACTTCATACGTACATTACTTATACCAAGTACAATAGGTGCAAAATAATTTACCCATAAAATAATGAGTTAGATACAATGTTCAAAAGTGAGAAAAATTTTATTATTTTGAGCTCACTTTGTATCAACTCTATCAATGGTGACTTCTATCAAAAGATAGGTTGCACCAGGGTTTTTCAAAGTGATTTTAAAATAATTTTAAAACCTTATATTGGATCATGTTCTTTTGACTCAATGCACATGACTTGTACATTAGCTTTCCCAATGATCCCTCCATGGTATAAAAGTGAGTTTGAGTTCATCTAGATGCAAAAATTATGCACCTTGAACTTAACTCATTTCCTAGCATCTCACATGTGTTTAGGTGTATCAATACACACATATGTCAATGTGGTAGGATGTGAGTTTTGTTCATCTTAATCTAAGGTCTTATGCATTTTCTAAGGCAACACTACTTGATTCCCTTATACATGGGACTTCAAGTCATGTCATAGTCCTTAAATCAATTTTAATTACTTTAAATGCATAAATGATGATGGCATAAATGATAACATAAATAAGCATGACCAATGATCATGTTGTCATGGCATAAAGATGAAATCTAAATATACATGACATTAAACCTTAAACCTAAGCATGATCATGACATATTATATGATAAAAATAAATATGATGTCATAACATGACAAGAGAAATAAAGCATGCCAAATATAAAATACTAAGGTATTAAATACCTAAGTGTTAAGTCCAAATTATCATTTCTAGAATTAAATCCAATTTTGCTTTAATGTCACTTATCCCCCAAGTGTGCCAAAAACTCAAAATGACACACTAAGACTCTAAGACCTAAATTCTGTCAATTTGATTAATTTTTCAAACTTCTTAAATAATATTGGTACATCCTAAAATCCTTTAAGATTTTGATCAAACTTATTTCCAAGATACCCATAACCTTGGAAATGACCTAAAGTGCCACCTTTATCATAGTTAGGTTAACTATTCATCCATTTAAAGTCGACACAATCTAACTCATTTAGCGTGAATCGATCACGCTCTTAGAAACTCAATACCTCTTGAATTTCCTTGGGCTTACTAGGTATTCCTTAGGGATAACTTCCCTAGATACCCTCCTAGGCTTTGAAGCCTTGGTCATTTTGGTCTTGCCTAGGTCAACTCTAGAGGTAACTCCCCCTTTGACCTTCTTAGTGGCTTCCCTAGGTTTCTTCAAAACCCTAGCCACTAAGCACCTATCTTGGTCAATCTTAGGGATGACTTCCCTATTAACCTTGGTTTTCTTAGACCTAGATTTAGTTCCATAATCGAATGGAACATTATGATAGGTCTTTTTGGGCTTAGGTTTGTGACCCAAACCTTTCTTGCCCTTGGTTGGACCTTGCTTCATAAAACCTAGGTTTTGACTCTTAGACCTAGATTTTTGATCCTCTGACCCTTGTATTTGATTTTGCATTTTTGCAAGGGTTTTTTCTAGTTTCTCAAGCCTTGACCTCAAGGCTTGATTTTCTAATTCTAATCTTCCCAATTTTGAATTTTCATATGTCCTTTGGAAATTGTTTTTCCTAGACATATGCCTAGTCTATTTAGGGTTAAAACCTAGGTGTTCTTCTACCTTTCTAATTGTCTCCCTAGGTAGAATTTTTCTAGGATTATTAGTCCCAAATTTCTCCTTATTTCTAAGGTTGACATGTTTCGCTCCTAAACAATAAAACCTATTATTTCTAGCATTCCTTTCATGAATAATTGCAAGATTACTTCTAGCATGTTTTTGATAATTAATTAAAGAAGAAGCATACTTAAAAGTTACCTTAGGGTTTGCCTTAGCTCTCCCTACATGTGTAGCTCTTTCTTCATGAGTCTTCTTCTCCCCCTTTGGGCATTGACTCTGGTAGTGTTCCGGTTGTCGACATTTGAAGCAAATGACATGCTCCTTGCTCTTCTTATCAGGGACTTTGGCATCCTTTGAAATTTCTTGAAGTTTTAGTGTCAGTTGATTTTTCTTGACCTTCTTAGAGCACTTGCTCTTGTAGTGCCCATATTCCCTATACTTAAAATACATTATATGATTTTTATTTTGAATTAATATGCTTGAGTTACCTACGTCATCGGTGGATGTTTGGGCTTCTTCATCTCTTCCGGAAGTTGATGGTACTTCTTGATTCTGCTCTTGCTCCAGATTAGATGGTGTCTCCTCCCCCTCAATCCTAGAGGTTGAAGTTTCTTCCAATTATACCTCTTCCTTGGACATTGATGGCCTTTCAACCTCCAATTCTTCCACCTCGGATGTCGAACACTTCTCGACCTCCGAATCCTCACTTTCTTGTGAGGATGAGCTTTCTTCCTCTTCTTCTTAGACCGGTTACGGGTTCTCATGGAATCTTGTCACTTGGCTCCATAGCTCCTTGGCATCCATGTAGTCCCCTAAACTAGACAAGATATTGTTAGGAATCAAATCAATCAAGAATTTAATTACCTTTGTATTTTTCTCAAACTCTTGGATTTGTTCCCCGATCCACTTTTTATTTTGAGGAAACCTCTCTTTGGCTCTCTTAGATAATTAAATCCTTCCATCAAGATAGACCATTCTTCAAAATCCCTCATCATGATGAAATCTTCAATCCTTCTCTTCCATGATTTGAATCCCTCTTGTCCATAGATTTCATATGGGACCAAAGTGTTGATGTCCCATCCAACTTTTTCTTCAAATTCCATCTTCTTCCTCTAGTGGTGCTCTCTTGGTTGTTAATCTTTGAAGAGCGACCTCGCTCTGATACCACTTGTTAGGACCTATGCGCCCACTAAAAGGGGGGGGGGTGAATAACGATGTCGTCATGCGATGGAATTCAATCGTGCTTGCTACAAAATGTTAGTATATGCAGCAGAAATAATAAAGATACAAACAAGTACACAACACAAGCACCAGTACACGAAGATATAATGTGGTTCGGAACCTCAAGGTTCCTACTCCACGGGTTGGGCTCGAACGAGCCTTAGCGATGCAAATACACACCACTAATCAATAACTCATTCTCGACAACACGTCGGAGGTGGAGAAATCTCGTACAAATGATTACAAAAGCAAGACAAAGAAATACAAACAAAATATGAATGAAATGTAAAGAGCACTTTACAAACTAGGATTTTGAGTGCTTGCTTGTTGGTTGCTTGGATGAGCTTGAAGGACCCTAAAATTCACTTGCAATTCGCCTTCAAAACATCTTAAGAAGCCTCCCCAAGAATCATTAGCGAAATCTCCCACGAACAGCTCCTTTTAACTTGTATCGGGATAGATTTCTGCCTAGCAGTCGATTGGCAAAAACATCAGTTCGACTGATGACACTATTGTTGTGAGACAACGATTTGATCCATGCTGAAAAAAGTCCAACGGGACTCTCATCAGTCGACTGCCAACATTGGCAATCGACTGCCAGCGCCCATAGACGACTGCCTAGTCGACTACGGAGCATTCTGTGCTCGTGGCCGAACCAAGAATGCACGTCATGCCCATGGATCGATCGACATCACTCGCTACATCGAGCGATCCGCCGTGCTATTTTTCAGCATTAGCCGCAATCGAACCGTAATCGACTTCCATCAGTCAAACCGATCATAATGTCAGTCGACTGATAACCTCAACCATGAGGTTTAACCTCAAGTATGGTGCCCCCATACTTGCTAAACCACTCTTAGCCTAGACCTAAGCCTTCTAGACACCTCCGTCAGTCTCACACCTATCGGATTCCTCCAAGTCATCCATGACTTGTTCATCCATACGCTAGGCTTTAGGTGCTTCCATCGGCTATTGTCATGCTAACGGTGTTTACATTGCCAAGGCATATTGGATTTACGCTATCAAGACCACGCTTAGACTTTACACCACCAACCATTGGACTTACACTGCCAAGACTCCACTCTTGGACATTACACTGCCAATATTAACCCTTGAACTTCCCAAATGCCAAGTACCCATGACTTGTACTTTCACCGCCAATACTACACCATTGGACTTATATGGATAAGATTACACCCTTGGACTTTCCATGCCAACCCATGTTGGACTTTCCATTTGCCAAGACTCAAGCTTGAACTTTCCCTTGCCAAGACCCATGCTTGGACTTTTCATGCAAAGTACACAAGTCTTGGATTTTCCCAAATGCCAAGTGTCCCACTTGGACTTTCCATGCCAAGTACCCATGACTTGGACTTTCTTTATCACATGGTCATCCCTAGTCAACCATCAAAATACCCCTCAAGTCAAACTCGAGTCAGTCAATCATGACCAGGGTCGATTGCACCAACAATCTCCCCAAAGCATTTGTCAAATATCAATGTCAAACATCAAAACACTACTCGAGTCAAACTCGAGTCTGGTCAATCGTGACCTGAGCTCATTGCACCAACACTTATGTCATTTTTAGACCCTCTAGACACTTAGGAAAGTCTTTATTATTGTTAACAATGATGTTCTATAGGCTTGTCAGATTAAGGGGAGGTTCTAATTGAAAGATCAATATTTATAGGAGTTTTTTTAAATATATATTTTAAAAATTATGATTTGAAAAATCTCATATTGAAAATTGACAATTTTTTTATTTTTTTATTGTTTGAAATTTCAAAATTCTTTAAACATTTTTTTAAATTATTCTTACAATAATTTTTGAAAAAAAAAATAATTTTGAAAATAAGTCTTCCATATATTCTTGTTAAATCCTTAAAATTAAATTATTTATTTTCATTCTTTTTAGCATTCATTCATATTATAACTATTAAAATTATTTTGAATTTTGTTTACCATAAACAATTTTTTTTATTTTTACATACACTTTAATTCTAAAACTCTTAAGTATTTGTAATTTTAAAGGAAAAGTTTTCAAAAAACATTTACTATGTGTTAAGTATATAATCTCTTAAAAAGTAAAGTCATTATTGGTGCAAGACCTAAAGAATCTAAAATCACATTCTTTTTGATGTATGTCAAAGGGGATAGAAGACTTAAGCTAGACAAATTTAATACCTCTAGCTACCCTTAGGTTGACATAAGACTAATTAGACCTGAGCCTAACTTAAGTGTATTGTTAAACATAAAAAAAGGAGAGATTATTAGTGAAAGTAGTCTCTAGGGTTTCAATGTTTGACAATATATAATTGTTTGGTTTGATATGATGTGTTAAGTTTGTTGGACTTAACAAGTAAGAAGTCCTAGTAGGACTAGGTAAGGAAGTCTTTACAGGATCGAAGATATCAGGTGAAGGATTCATAGTGGGTCAGCGGAGTCTGGACATCAGAAAGAAGATGTGGTGGTCGAAGACATCAGGTGAAGGATTCGTGATGGGTCAGCAGGGACTGGACATCAGAAAGAATTCGGGATGGTCAAAGATTCCAAGTGAGAAATTCGTGATGGGTCAGGAGAGTTTGAACACCAGAAAGAAGCCGTGATGATTTAAAAATCATAAGCTAAGTAGGAAAGTCCAAATGAGTCAGAGGACCAGGGGTTTGGCAAAGGTAAGGACCTTGTATGAAGTGGTAAGGTCACGTCCTCAGTATGGAGACAACCTTAGGCATCGATCCGACTAAGGGTTTTGGAGGAAGGCCGAAGTCAAGATAGAACGATCAAAGGTTGTCATGATGACTACTATTATATACACTGTGCTAATCTTGTGATGTAGGTGACTGGATGAGAATTCAAGGAAAGGAAACTCAAGCATCAGTCGACTGGAATGGAACCCAATCGACTGATAAAAGGTCCAATTGATTGAGGTGAATAGGTTCGGTCAAAAGCTAATTGCCACATCAACATAGAGATTGCCACATCAAGATAGGGATTGCCATATCAAGATATAGATTGTAAATAAGTAGGATCTAGATCTAGACCAAGTCAAGGCGACTGATCTATAAAAATGGGGTTGGACACAAACCCTAATAATGAATTTTCACTCAAGTGCTCCTGCTCTCAAACTTCTCAAACAACAATCCTTCGTGCTACAATGCTATAACTCCAACCGTACTTCTTCATTTAGTTATTTTTATCAGTATACTATAACTCTTGTTTTTTTTTGTGTACATAATTTCTAAAGGGAGCGATAAGATTGTTACCGTCTCCTTTACTTTTTATAAACATCATGTTTCTTACCTCCAATGAGGAAGAGACCTCTCAGTGAATTATCCGTCGAAAGCGATCAAGGATTGCGGGCCTTGGACTGGCAACCATTTGACTGTGAACCAAGTAAAAAAATCTATTATATTTTATCTTTTACATTTTCCACTACGTCTTACTTTGATTTTACGTGTTTTAAACGAATGGAAAAAAGTCTTAAATACGCTATTCACCCCCTATCTAACGTGCTTTCCGATCCAACACCTTTATATTATAAATTTGCAATCCTTTGTTTGTCATAATCCATGTCATGACATCATGTATCACATAGTTATTTAAAATATGTCATGTTAATACTTAGCTTATTGTTATTATGTCATGACATCACGTGTCATTGACAATGCTTTTAACTTATGCAAATCATTTGTGCCATGATCATAATTCATGCATTGCTTATTAATTTAAAATTTAAGGACAAATGACATTAATTGATATCCTAGATAAGGAGGTCAAATTGCATATACCTAGTTAATAATATATGAACTCTTAGTTTAAGAAAGAACAAACTCACTTCTCATAAAGACTATAGAATGACATGTGTGTGTGTTGAAATATTCTAGACATATGTGAAATAGTAGAAAATGAGTTAAGTTCAATGTGCTTATATGATGCATCTATATGAACTCAAACTCATGATATGACATAAATGAATCATGAGGAAAGCTAATGTACAAGTCATGTACACTTAGCCATTGATCATGATTGAAAATAAGATTTGAAAATAATTTTAAAATAATTTTAAAAAATCTTGTGAAGTTTATCTTTTGATAACAATCACAATTGATAAGATTGATACAAGTTGGACAAAAAATATTTACAATTTCAATGGTTTTTAACTTTATATCATTCTTTTAAAAATAATAGATATATTACTATAAAACTATTTTTCTCCTATAATATTTAGCATAAGTAATGCGTGTATAAAGTTTCATGATTTTTCTAAACACATATAATTATTTATGCTTTTATGAAACTTGTTGAAAAACCTATGATTTCTGTAAATATAGAAACCAATCGACTACTTCTGTAGCCAACTGATTGATGGTGGTATCAATTGATTAATTGCTAAACCAGTAGACTGATTAGGCTGATTTCGACTAAACAAGGTTCGTTTAGCTAGTTATCAGCAACCCTAAGTACCATAACCACTCCTAATACTTTAATATGCTTAGACAAACATTAAAAGAGTAACATTTTCAGTGAAAATGATTAGGAGAGTTGATTAGGATAAGAATCAAATTTTAAGAGATGTTAAAGTTCAAGGTTGAATTTTTACCCTTTTTTTATTATTTAGAGTTTTTATAGGCTTAGGACATCTCTAAAGACATTGTTGGTGCAATAAACAAGAAAGAACAAGCCTTTAGAGGGAGATTCTCCATCAAGGTATAATGGATGAATTTTGAAAAAAAAAAAAAAAAAGAGAATGAAAAATTGTCTTTCATTATATGATAAGGGGTTTATCACTAGGCAAAATGAAGGGATTCAATATGAAGGATTGAAAAAGGGGAGAATGAAGTATCTCATTGGAGAATGAGACATGAAAGTTTTTGAAAAACTTTTTTATGTGTGCCAAAGGGGGAGAATAAAGGGTTTAAGTTAGAAAACCTTCATTATACTTTGGCATAAGAAGAGACAAATTGAGCCTATGGGATAACTTAACTCAAAGGTATTGTCAAACATCAAAAAGAGAGAGATTGTTAGAGAAATTGTTGGTGCAATTACCCTTGGGTCAAAGTTAACCAAGCTCAAGTGAGACTTGAGTAGAGTTTTGATGTTTTATAATATGTTTGACAATATCCATATTCATATAGAGTTGTTGATCAAGAAATCAAGTAGGTCAAGATTGACCAGAGATTTGACGAGAAAAGTTCAAGTATGATGCTTGGCAAGGAAAAGTCCAAATATGGAGACTTGGCAAGGAAAATTCCAAGCATGGATAGCAAGGAAAGTCCAAGTGTGGAGACTTGGCAAAGAAAAGTCAAGTATGGAGACTTGGCAAGAGAAAGTTCAAGTGCAAAGAAAAATCCAAGTATGGATACTTGGCAAAGGAAAGTCCAAAAATGGAGACTTAGTAGGGAAAGTCCAAGTATGTATACTTGGCAAGGGAAAATCTAAGTATGGAGACTTGGTAAGAGAAAGTCTAAATATGGAGACTTGGTAATGGAAGTCCCGGAGGCGTAGCCTCTTAGCAAAAAAAAGACCTGGTAGCATGACAAAGCCGAAGAAAGCACTTGAAGGTTAGCACAAAGGGTGAGGAGTCGTGGACTCAACCTAATGGCGTGAGACTGATGGAAGAAGCTTGAAGGATTAGGTCTAGGCTAAGGGTACCTGATAGCATAACAAAGTCGAAAGAAGCACTTAAAGGCTAGCACAAAGGGTGAGGAGTTGCAGACTCAACCTAAAGGCGCGAGGCTGATGGAAAAAGCTTGAAGGCTTAGGTTTAGGCTAAGGGTAAGTATCAAGTATGAGAGGATCATACTTGGGGTGTTAAACCTCAGTTTTAAAGTGTACCAGTCAATCGGGACTTGGTCTAGTCGATTGGTAGGATAAATAATCACACATATTATTTGGCAATCAACTGGTGGTATCGACCAGTCGACTGGTCGAGAGCTTAGATTGGTCGAGTGCTTGGGCACATGACTACAGTACTCGGGAGACCAGTCAATTGGTGCTCGGGAAGTCGAGTGCTCAGGACTCAGACTTGAGAGCTCGGTTGACTCGGGAAACAGTGCTCTGACGAAGCAGTTGACTACTGTGATGTAACACCCAAAATATATATATATATAAAATAATAATAAGAATAATAGGAAAATGTGATAGTCCCACATCTAAAGTTTAGAAGACAAAGAGGAGTAGTAAGGCTATAAAATAAAGAATAATAAGAAGAATAATAGGAAAAATGTGATAGCTTGGGGTTTGAACCTTAGACCTCTAGGATATAAAGGAGGCGTAATACCATCACACCAATTGGACATTTCTTATGTGAAACATAAGAACTTTAAGGATATATCTTCGATAAGTATACAAAGCACAAGTGGTTCAAGCCTAAACATGTATTAGTCCCACATCTAAAGTTTAGAAGACAGAGAGGAGTAGTAAGGCTATAAAAGAGTCCCTCCCTTGGTCTTAAAGGGTGGTAGGTTCGGGGCTATTCAAGGGGATTTGGCAATAAGGGTTTTTCCGCGAGGGCATGTGCACATGTGTGGGAACCTTGGTTTTCACAACATCGCCTAGTGAGTTTGATAAGAAACTGCAAGTATATGTCTCTCACCTGCAGTAAGGGTTGCTTTTATATGTTTTGTTTTGTTTTCTATTTTGCTTAAGGATATGTATGTAATAGAAGAAACAAGATTTAGGCTTTGAGACAGTCCCCAATTTGAGTAAGACATATAAGGTGTTTGAGAAAATGCCAAGCTATTATGAGTATGAGTATTTAAGTTACAAAACTATATTACTTTTAAGAGGCATGCACCTGGGCTCCGAGAATGCCTCTAGGCCCCTAGATCGCCTAGTAAGAAGCTCCAATAGGATTCGGTGGCTGGCTACCCCGAAACCTATTAGAGATGCGTGCATTTGGTACCATGTTGGGCCCAAAGGAGGATGTTTATTATTTTGAAGTGTGAGTAATGTAAGTGTAGATCTACAAGTCATACCACATGTTTTTCAATATATGCATTTAGATTATGATTGCAAGTGATTCCATGTGCAAAGTATTTAGAAAGGTTGAGCATGTCTTATCATGAAGCACTTATATTGCTTCTTACGATAATTTTGTGAGATTATGATATACTTACTAAGCCCTTTGCTTATCAGTTTTATTTACCTCTTACTGCAGACAAGGGGAAGAAAAAAAAATGATGCAAGGAGGCGACTGGAAGGAAGTTTGGTGTGTGTGGCGGCGGAACAAGGGAATATTGATCAATAGTTGTGTGCTAGTTTATCATTCATATTTCTTTGATAGACGAGTTGAATTATATTTTTTATGTCTGTGAGTTAGATTTTACATTTGTTAATGCTTGGTTTTAGAAACCATCGTTGACATTAGGCAAGATAGAGAACCCAAGTGTGGGTGGAGTTTCATGGTATTATCTTGGGTTATTAAATTGATGGTGTTGGAATGGAGACTTAGTAAGTAATTTAGGTTAGGATGGTTGGCTTCAGGGTTGTAATGTCTGTTCAATTATTGAATGCTTAATTCTATGAAGGTTTTAGATCCTGGCAACATATAAAAGAGTCATTGATTTGAACTAGTAGAATGAATGTCCGTGACATCCCCTGAGAGGGGGGGTGTTACAATATGGTATCAGAGCTAAGTTCCCGCTCTTCCGCCACACTCACATTAAGCATCAGTCCGGCCGCCTCCTAAGTAAGAAAGAATATATATATATGTTCTTCTTTTGTTATTAGTATAAAGAGAGATGCCAATTAGATATACTATATATGCATGATGTGTTAATAGAAGGGTAGTCTTATATTGGCTTCATTTGTCATTTATAAGAAAATAGAAAGGAATGGCTAGAAGACATGCCAATACTCGACAGGATGACAACCTCAACCTTAGTGAGATCCGAAACCAAGTCAGAAGAGGTAGAGGACAGAGGAAAAATGCAGAAGCACCATCACCCAATCTGTTGGAAGTAATCGCTCAACTTCAACAACAAGTTGCAACCCAGCAGCAGGTTATCAACACTTTGATGGCTAACCAGTGAGCCAATCCTGCTGCTCCACCAGTTGCTAACGTGGTGGCACTGGATGTAGCTGAGGTCCCACTAGCTGTACCAGTAGCCCCAGCAGTAGTGGTAAGGCCAGAGGCGTACCTAATCCAGTGGCAGAGATTGAAACCAAAAGGTTTTTCTGGCGCTGGTGAACCATGGGATGCTCAGGCATGGTTCAAAACTCTAGAAAGCACTTTGGAACTACTGGATTGGCCTGAGATAGAAAAGATTAAGTGTGCCTCATTTTGCCTTACTGGTGATGCAAGAATGTGGTGGGAGAGAGTGAAGGCAAAGAGAAATGTCAATAAGATGACTTGGGGCGACTTCGAAATGGAGTTTTACGAGGAATTCTTTCACATGAAAGTTACTAATAGGCACTATGACGAATTCACAGAATTCTGACAAGGAGATTTACCGGTTGAAGAAGCAGTAAAGAAATTCAATAGGCTTGCTAGACTATGCCCAAAGCTGGTTAGTACGGAAAGAGAACGAGTCAGGCTAATGCTCAAGATGCTATGACCTGAGATAGCCCTGAATGTGGCTAGCAGAGTTAATCGACCCCAAACCTCAGAGAAATTAATTAGTAGTGCGTTGATCGCGGAGCACTACCTGAATAGTATGAGGACTGGCAACACGCAGCCGAAGCAAGTCACAGGTGATCAAAGGAATATTGGAAGTTCTGGAGGAGAGAGGTCTCAGGGTAACTCGCAGAATTGGAAGGGTAAAGGTAACAAAAGAAAGCATTGGGAGCAGAGGACCTCAGGAAGCAACCCAAAGGGAGGGTCAACCAACAAGCAATTTAAGTATCCTCCTTGTTCACAGTGTGGGAAGATGCACTTGGGAGTCTGTCGCCAGGGCACGAGTGGGTGCTACATCTGTGGGTTAGAAGGGCATATGGCCAGATTTTGCCCTAACAAAACCCAACAGCAGCCTGGGGGTAAATCTGCCCAGTTACATCAGATGCAAGCACATCAGATGGCAACGACACTGGAGGGACCCCACATCAGTCAAGGGAGGCTGGAGGCAACACCAGTTACTACCAATGCCCGAGTCTTCACCCTCACAAAGGAGGAAGTAGCCAGTGCCTCTACCGTGGTCACAGGTCAGATGCTCATCCTTAGACATTATGCCACTGTATTGTTTGATACTGGGGAAACACATTCCTTTATATCGGTATCTTTTGCTAAAAAGTTAGACATACCTCTGGATATTCTAAATCTAGAATTCTTAACAACACTGCCTTCGGGGGAGATAATGGCATCCACACATTGGCTACGGGCTGTGCCAATCAGGATTTCCAACAGAGACCTCTATAGTGATTTAGTAGTACTTGCTATGTAGGACTACGATGTCATTTTGGGTATGGACTTCCTAAGTAAGTATAGTGCCTCTATTGAATGTCGTAAAAGAAGAGTAGTATTCAAGCCTAAAGATAAATCTCAATTTGAATTTGTTGGAGAGTCAAAGAGAAAGACTAAGAATTTCTTATCGGCCTTGAATGCTCAAAGGATGTTAGCAAGTGGATGTTATGGTTATCTGGCACATGTAGTAGATGCAAAGCAAGAGGAAGGAGCAAAGATAGAAAATGTATGGGTAGTTTGTGACTACCCAGAAGTATTTCCTGAAGAGTTACCAGGACTACCTCCTAGCCAAGAGATCGAGTTTGAAATTGAACTGGTCGCCAGCAGCAAACCGATTTCAAAAGCACCTTATCATATGACGCCAGCAGAATTGAAAGAGTTGCAAGAGCAATTGCAGGAGCTGCTTGACAAAGGATTCATCCGTCCTAGTCATTCACCATGGGGAGCTCCAGTATTGTTCGTAAAGAAGAAAGATGAGTCTATGAGAATGTGCATAGACTATCGAGCATTGAATAAGGTGACAATCAAGAACAGATATCCTTTGCCAAGGATAGACGACTTGTTTGATCAGTTGAGAGGGACAACGATTTTCTCGAAAATCGATTTGCGGTCTGGGTATCATCAATTGAAAGTCAAAGAGAGTGATGTGGCTAGAACGACCTTCCGAACAAGGTATGGACACTACGAGTTCGTTGTCATGCCCTTCGGAGTGACAAATGCCCTTGCAACATTTATGGATATAATGAATCGGGTATTCAAGAACTTTCTTGACAAGTTTGTCATTGTCTTCATTGATGACATCTTGATCTATTCCAAGTCTCTGGAAGAACATGACAAACATATGAGAATAGTATTAAAGACCCTTCAAGAGAGACAGTTATATGCTAAATTCTCAAAATGTGAATTTTGGCTTAACCAGGTTGCCTTCTTGGGCCATGTCATTTCAAAGGAAGGGATCATGGTCGACCCTGCAAAGATTGAGGCAGTTAGTAATTGGAGTCGACCGCAGAATGCCAGGGAGATCAGAAGTTTTCTGGGATTAGCAGGATATTACAGGAAATTTGTTGAGGACTTCTCCCGAATAGCTTCGCCACTAACAGTGCTCACCAGGAAAAATAAGAAATTCGAATGGACCGAAAATTGTGAATAGAGTTTTCTTGAGCTAAAAAGGAGATTGACAAGTGTCCCAGTCCTTACTCTTATAGAAGGTGAAGAAGCCTTTGATATATATAGTGATGCATCCAGGATGAGACTTGGAGCGGTACTCATGCAAAAGGGTAAAGTTATTGCCTATGCTTCTAGACAACTTAAAGACTACGAAAAGACTTATCCCACTCATGATCTAGAGTTGGCAGCAGTAGTCTTTGCTCTCAAAATTTGGAGGCATTATCTATATGGGATATAGTGTAAAATCTATACAGATCATCAGAGCTTGAAATACTTCTTTACCCAGAAGGACTTGAACATGAGACAGCGAAGATGGTTGGAGTTAGTGAAGGATTATGACTGTGAGGTCCTCTACCACCCTGGAAAAGCAAATAAGGTAGTTGACACACTAAGCCGAAAATCATGCGCAATGTTGATGTCTTTATCTTCACTATCACAATCCCTCCAAAAGAAAGTGGCAGATTTTGGGCTTGAAATTATTTCCGGGCAACTCTCTGCCTTGATACTAGCACCGACTCTACTGGAGGATATACAAAGGAAACAGGAGGAAGATCGGGATGTCCAAAAGATCAAGCAGGAGATACATGAAGGAAGAAGTGGGGGATTTCGAATCTCCGACAGTGGAGTACTTTATTTTGGAGACCATTTATGTGTTCCCAATGATGACGGACTGAGAAAGGGAATTCTAGAAGAAGCCAATGGCACCCCCTACTCAATGCATCCTAGATCTACCAAGATGTATCAAGATTTGAAGGAAAGATTTTGGTGGTCTAAAATGAAGAGAGATGTAGCTAAATATGTCAGCACCTGTCTGACATGTCAAAGAGTTAAAGCAGAACACCAGAGGTCAGGTGGAGTCCTACAGCCCATTCAGATTCCAGAATGGAAGTGGGAAGACATAGCCATGGATTTCATAGTTGGTTTACCAAAAACGACTAATGGCTATGACTCCATTTGGGTGACTGTGGATAGATTAACCAAGTCTGCACACTTTTTGGCAATTAAGGTATCCTATTCAATAGAACAGTTAGCTCAACTATATGTTAAAGAAGTGATCAGACTTCATGGAATCCCAAAGACAATCATCTCAGATAGAGATGGTCGGTTCACTTCATATTTCTAGGAGTGTGTCCAGACAGCACTGGGCACCAAATTGAGATTTAGCACAGCTTTCTATCCTCAAACAGATGGGTAGACAGAGAGAGTGGACCAAGTCTTAGAAGATATGCTACGAGCGTGCGCGCTGGATTTTAAGGGTAGTTGGTGCAAATACTTATGCTTAGCAGAATTTGCCTACAATAATAGCTACCAAACCATAATTGGAATGACACCTTATGAAACCCTATATGGAAGGAAATGCAGATCCCCCATATGTTGGCACGAGGTTGGGGAGAAGAAGGAAATGGAGGTAGAACTAGGATTGAAGACGAATTTTATAGATGAAACAACTCAAGCAATAAAGAAGATCCGTCAAAGAATCGAGACTGCGCAAAGCCGACAGAAGAGTTACGCTGATATACGACGTAGGCCCCTTGAGTTTGAGGTTGGGGACTTAGTATTTATTAAAGTGGCCCCAATGAAGGGGGTAATGAGATTTGGCAAGAAAGGCAAGCTAAGTCCCCGCTACGTAGGACCCTATGTGATCACCAAGAGGGTTGGCAAAGTAGCGTATGAGTTGGACCTACCTCCAGAAATGTCGGCTATTCATAACATCTTCCATGTCTCAATGCTGAAGAAATGTATTCATGACCCCAGTCAGATAATTCAGCCACAGACAGTATAAGTACAAGAAGATCTAAGCTATGAAAGTAAACCTATCAAAATAGTAGATCGAGAAGTTAAGAGACTAAGAAACAAAGAAGTACCCCTAGTCAAGGTTATTTGGCAGAGTCGGCGTTTCGAAGAAGCAATATGGGAACGCGAAGAAGATATGAAGCAGAAGTACTCAGAACTGTTCTAAGTTTCGAGGACGAAACTTTTATAAGGTATGGAGGATTGTAACGCCCAAAAAAAATATAAAATAATAATAAGAATAATAGGAAAATGCGATAGTCCCACATCTAAAGTTTAGAAGACAAAGAGGAGTAGTAAGGCTATAAAATAAAGAATAATAAGAAGAAGAATAGGAAAAATGTGATAGCTTGGGGTTTGAACCTTAGACCTCTAGGATATAAAGGAGGCATGATACCATCACACCAATTGGACATTTCTTATGTGAAACATAAGAACTTTAAGGACATGTCTTCGATAAGTATACAAAGCACAAGTGGTTCAAGCCTAAACATGTATTAGTCCCACATCTAAAGTTTAGAAGATAGAGAGGAGTAGTAAGGCTATAAAAGAGTCCCTCCCTTGGTCTTAAAGAGTGGTAGGTTCGGGGCTATTCAAGGGGATTTGGCGACAAGGGTTTTTCCGCGAGGGCATGTGCACATGCGTGGGAACCTTGGTTTTCACAACATCGCCTAGTAAGTTTGATAAGAAACTGTAAGTATATGTCTCTCACCTACAGTAAGGATTTCTTTTATATGTTTTGTTTTGTTTTTTGTTTTGCTTAAGGATATGTATGTAATAGAAGAAACAAGATTTAGGCTTTGAGGCGGTCCCCAATTTGAGTAAGACATATAAGGTGTTTGAGAAAATGCCAAGCTATTATGAGTACGAGTATTTAAGTTACAAAACTATATTATTTTTAAGAGGTATGTACCTGGGCTCCGAGAATGCCCTTAGGCCCCTAGATCGCCTAGTAAGAAGCTCCAATAGGATTCGGTGGCTGGATACCCCGAAACCTATTAGAGATGCGTGCATTTGGTACCATGCTGGACCCAAAGGAGGATGTTTATTATTTTGAAGTGTGAGTAATGTAAGTGTAGATCTACAAGTCATACCACATGTTTTTCAATATATGCATTTAGATTATGATTGCAAGTGATTCCATGTGCAAAGTATTTAGAAAGGTTGAGCATGTCTTATCATGAAGCACTTATATTGGTTCTTACGACAATTTTGTGAGATTATGATATACTTACTAAGCCCTTTGCTTATCAGTTTTATTTACCTCTTACTGCAGACAAGGGGAAGGAAAAGATATGATGCAAGGAGGCGACTGGAAGGAAGTTTGGTGCGTGTGGCGGCGGAACAAGGGAATATCGATCAATAGTTGTGTACTAGTTTATCATTCATGTTTCTTTGATAGACGAGTTGAATTATATTTTTTATGTCTATGAGTTAGATTTTACATTTGTTAATGCTTGGTTTTAGAAATCATCGTTGACATTAGGCAAGATAGAGAACCCAAGTGTGGGTGGAGTTTCATGGTATTATCTTGGGTTATTAAATTGATGGTGTTGGAATGGAAACTTAGTTAGTAATTTAGGTTAGGATGGTTGACTTCAGGGTTGTAATGTCTGTTCAATTATTGAATGTTTAATTCTTTGAAGGTTTTAGATCCTGCCAACATGTAAAAAGAGTCATTGATTTGAACTAGTAGAATGAATGTCCGTGACATTCCCTGAGGGGGGTGTTACATGTGATGAAGCAGTCGACCGACTTCAATGGATAGAAGCATAAAATGTTTCTGAGTCGACTGGGGCTTGGCAGTCGACTGATCAGTTGGAATCTAACGTGGATCATTCCGTTGTGAGACAACAATCTAATGACCAGTCGACTAATCGACAAAAATCAACCTGAGGAGGAGCTTATAAAAGGAAGATTCGTGGATGTTTGGAGCAACCAGTTCTTGGAGATTTTGAAGAGGAAGTATTATTGCATTTCATACCTTCAAGAGCATTCCATAGCAACCAAGCAAAAACAATCTTGTGTGATGTTTTTCTTACTGCATTTCAGTTTTATTTTCTATTACACATTGTATTTGGTTGTGTTGTTGTATAATCTCCAGATTATAAGAAGATTTTTTCTCCACCTTGGTGTTCATTCAAAAGAGAAGATAGTGGAAGCTTGCAAGAGGAGTAATCCACCTTAAGAATTGTCATAAAGTAGGAGTGAATCTCCAAACCACGTTAAAATCGGTATAATCCTTGTGTGTTGTATTTTGTTTATGTTTATTTTATTTACATTGTGTTAATCATCTTGTAGACAAGCACGCAATCAAAATGGCGAAATTGAAGAGAAACAAGGTTGAAACACTATTCACCCTCCTCTAGCGCACGTCAAGGTCCTAACAGCAGGCTTCTCATCCCTCAAATGTACTAAGTCCTTCTAGCTCACTCTTCATGTGTCCTTCTCATTCCACCAGAGTACTCTTCCACAAGTCTCTCGTCCCTTAGATGCACTAAGTCCGTCGGCTCCCTTCTCGTGCTATCCTTCTCACATACTTGCGTCATTCGCTAAGGTTGTGTTGTCTTGTGTGTTCTCCTAAATTATGCACACTTAAACATACAAATCAAACCCAAATGAAAGTCTAACTTAACCTAGTTGATCACACATCAAAACTATTGTGGCTTCATCACTTGGAGTTCCAATAATCTCTCCCTCAATCATTCAAGATATTAACAAAGATTTCAATATTGGTTCGTCGAGCGAAAAGTCAAGCAGATCGAAATTGATTGGATACTTAACAAGTGGATAAAATTCAAATAGATTATGAAGGATTAAATACTTGGCATGAGATGGCTGAAAGTCCTAAAAAATCATCAAAAATTGAATGTTAGACAAGTGCGAAAGACTAAATAGGTCAAGAATAATCGGATATTTTATAATGATGAAATTTCGACAAATCAAGATTGACCGAATGTTTGCCACAAGAAGGAAAGTCCAAACAAATCTAGGAGAATTAGATATTTGGTGATGATGAAGTCCTATTAGCTCATGGTTGATCAGATATTTGGCATGAATGGGTGAAGTTCTAACAGGTCTAGAAGGACCAAATATTAGATATGTAACAAGTCTTAGCAAGTCAATGGTGACTAGATGTTAGAAGGATGAAATCCTGATAGGTCATAAAAAATTGAATGCTAGGCGGAATTTTTTTTTTTTTTTGATAGATTAAGACTAATTAATAAGACACCAGGAATGTGAGATTCAACCTTAGTTAGGTTGAAACAAAAGTATCAATTAATTGTTATGGAACAACAATCAACTGATGAACCTTAACTTTGAGGTTGGGGGTTTGAGGAGGTTTATGAGGATTTTAAATATTAACAATTGATTAATAGGGCATAGCAATTGACTGATTCATCAGTCAAGTGAAGGACTCAATTGAAGTTACTATTAGAGCGAACATAGAGTTTTGAACTTGATTGCTCCAACTTGACTAATTGTCATTAGTCGACTAATAGCACTGTAGCAACATACAGAAAATTCGACAGTTGATCAAGGAACTTGACTGTTTGAACATTAGTCGATCGATGTAATTAAATTTGAGTTGTACTGTAGATGAAATGGTCAAATTCAATAGAGTAATCTATTAATAAATTCTATCAGTCGATTGTTAGACAGAAATCAACTTCATCAATAACTTATAAAAGAGGAATTCAAAAATGTTTATAAAGGTCAATTCTTAGAGATATTAAAGGGAAAGTGTTACTACATTTCACACATTCAAGGATCATTCCAAAACAACAAGAAAACAAACGAAAATAAAATTCACTTGTAAAATTATTTATTTTGATTTCTTTCTATCTTATATGTACATTTATATTCTTGTTGTATTATTTGTAAAGAAACAGAATGTAAGAAATTTCTCCGCTTTAGAAAAATATTCGAGAAAGAAAAAAAATATGATAGTGATAGTACAAAAATTAAGTCATAAAATAGGAACCAAAGATTTCAAACCGCATCAAAATTTTAGGTATCGTGATTGTATTTTTATTATTATTTTTATTTTTATTTTCACAGCGGGTTAATTCTTTATAGACGAGCACAACATACGATAAATTAAAAATTATCATTCACCTCCCTCTAACTATATCAACAATACCAACAGTAATTTTATTCAATTTATGATATATTACCGTACAAAGTTGTTGGTTTCACATTTGAAAACTAGTTTTTTCAAAGTTTCCATTTGAAATTGGAAAGTTCATAAAGTGATATAGTATCGAGTGAGAAATCTATGGTGCAGATTTGCACGAGAGTGAGAAATCTTTCCTTTGCCTTTAACTAAAGGGTCCACAAAAGCTTTTGCAATCTCTCTATCTCAAGTCATTGCATACCCACACACTAGTTCTAGGGCAATTCTTTTGAGAAAAATAAAAATAACAATTCTTATTTTTATTATCATCAGAACCACACTCTATATATTCTTTTTCATTATAACAATTTATGAGTATAACAGCTACAACGTACAATAAAATTACTTTATTTTAGTTAAATTTTTATATATTTATATTAAAAATATTTTTTTACTAATTTAATTAAAATTATTCAATTTTAAATAAATTTAATTTCATACATACTGTTATGGCAGCTATAGTACAGTATTAGATATTAGTTATGGACACAGCTGACATGCATGGATCAAGTTGGCTGATACCTATGCTACGAATGAATGAAGAAATGGAAGCCCGGAATCTGAAGCTAGCTTTAAATTTTGTTGGATTTCCTAGTAGCAAATTGATGTGATTCCGTCAAACAGGAAATACATCATTCAGAAAACCTCTATAAGAATCAGTATTTTACCAGGTAAATGAGGTAATCTAATTGTATATAAACATAATTCAAATAAAATCTAATTAAAATACATTGCAAATGACTCATTAGTCACCCCTATCGTGTACACGCCTATATTAAATGTCTTGTCCCTTTTTTATTTTAAGTTCGGCGATTTATCAAACAACGTACGTGAAATTTAGGATTGTTCAAACAATACCTCGTACTTTTATATTTACCAAATAACGTACTTAATTTCCTTTTTATCCCTCCCGCCAAATAGACTTGTATCACTGTGGTGCTGAGATTATAAATTTCAACACCACAGTCGTGTTGGGATTGCAATGCCACTGTGGTGTTGAAATTTGAATTCCCAGCACCACGTTCGGGATTTTCACTGTGGTGCAGGTCTATTTGACGGGAGGGATAAAAAGGGAATTAAATGCGCTATTTGATAAATATGCAAGTATGAAATGTTGTTTGGGCAATTCTAAACTTTACGTGCGCTGTTTAGTAAATTGTCATTTTAAATTCTCAACTTCTTATATAATATTACGCTCTTAGAGATCGATTTTTTAAAATTGATTTTTAATTAGAGACCGATTTACAATCGATCTCTAATTTGAGACCGACTTTAAAATCGATTTCTAAATTAGAGATTGACTCAAAGTTAATCTCTAATTAGAGACCGATCGGTCTCTAAATTAGAGATCGACTTTGGAATCGATCTCTAATTTAGAGAGCGATTAAGTTGGCATCTAATTTATTTATTTTTAAATAAATTTATTAGAGATCGAATACTCCGTTTGATCTCTGATTAAATTTTTTAGAGACCGAATCCTCCGTTCGATCTCTAATTAGAGACCGAACAGATTCTTCGATCTCTAAGTTTAGTTTTTTTTTTTTTTCCTTTTCACCTCGTTCTTTTCCTCGCTTCTTTTCCTATCCCATCTCCATCCTCATCGTCGCGTGAGCTCACTACCACCCTCGGGTGAGCGAGGAAGTAGCGTGCAGCTGTTGTTGAGTGAACCCGTGGCCGCGCGAGGCAATGACCGCTGTCACGTGAGTCCATGGTCGCACAAGCCCGCCGTCGTGCGAGCCGGTTTAGGTTTTTTTTCTTTCCACCCGATTCTTTTCCTCGCTTCCTTTCCTCTCCTATTTTTGTCCTCGTCATCGCGTGAGTTCACTACCGCCCTCGGTCGAGCGAGGAGGTAGCGTGCGATTGTTGTCGAGCGAGGCCACAGTCGCACGAGGCCGTCGTCGTGCGAGCCCACCGCCGCTGCACGATCCTGTGGTCGCGCGAGGCCATCGCTGCGCGATCCTGTGGTCACGCGAGGCCGCCACCCCGCGATCCTGCGATCGCGTGAGGCCGTCGCTGCGCAATCCCACAATCGCACGAGGTCGCCACCGCGCGATCCCGTAATCGCACGAGGCTGCCGCCGCACGATCCCGCGATCGCACGAGGCCGCCACTGTGCAATCTCGCGGTCGTGCGAGGCAACGACCGCTATCGTGAGACGAGTCGGTTGGTGGATTGTGTAGGAACCTCGCGTACAAATTCAGCGCTAGGTTCTTTCCCTTCTATATTCCAATCACGTACAAGATAAATCGATTTCAGATTTTTCCAAGACAGTTAAAGTAATCGCCTAAGTTTCTCTGCTCTTGTTCTCGATCAATTTTGTTCATTTCTCTTCTACGGTTTAATTTGTTTGGATTGTTTTTCCTATCTTTTTCTTCTTCAACTGATAGGTCATTGTCGAATCCATAGCTCCGTTTTATACCCTACTACCGGGGGTAACATGCATTGTTTTACTGCAGTGACAGCTTGTGCAGTTCTTGATGTCCATGGACCACCATACAACGACAATGAAGGAAGAGCATGCACTTATTACAAAGAGCACGCATACTTGAGTTTTCCTGGTATTTTGCTCTTCTCTTGTTAGCTTGCTGTCTTATAGTTTCAAATTCCTAAAAAATTGGCATCGTTTTAACAATTTCAATAAATTATAAAAAAAATAAAATCACGCTGACGGTATGGAAAAGGAAAAGGAAAAGGAGGTTGTCTGTCTATTTGTAATCCAAATTCATTTATATTCTATCAGTTGTTTACCATGAAAGCTTCTTCAGCTATTTACCTCTTACCCGGATAATAGAAATGTCTTTGAAAGCTTTCATTATTTTCATGCAAGCAGAATCAGAAATTGGTTTGGTTTTTGGTCGCTCTAAACTTTCTGAAAACCCATCTCATGTTGAGCTTCAACACCCATGGCTTATATAAGCTTCTTGCCTAAAGGAATAAATATTAGTTTCTGATTGTATGCCATTCCAGTCTTCCAGATTTAGCAGATGTGGTCTCACTTGCTGTCTTTTTAGGTGCTGCAGTTCCAGGGGCAGGCGACGGTGACTATGCATGGTTGGAAGCTTTGGCGAGTGAGCCCGAAGAACTCGTTGTACGTGGTGGCCAATACACGGGACCAGAAATTGTAGGCTACTGACCTTCGTTTGCTATGATGCTGCAAATTTTGCTGAAAACCAAACAACACTTGCTGGGTTGCGTGTAAATAAATACACAGAAAGCAAAGGAATTTTAGGCAATAAAAGGGACATCAGTAAGGATGCCTTCGCTACTCAAAAAGTAACTTAAGAACACATCCACAATGTGTCTTCGAGTTTGTTTATAGCCAATTTGTCTTCATTAAAATTTTCTCCAATCTCCTTCCAGTTTCACCAGATTCAATTCTCTGTATTTTTCATTGTTAATGAGTTACCAACAGCCTTGGTAATTTAAAGATTAGTTTGCCACTGCCATTTTGACATAGCCATTGATTTTAACAGGAGGAACTCAATTTCTGTAATCACTTGTATCCATTGGCATATTTCATGGTTTCTTGGTTTACTCCACTGTCCTTTGGCCACTGCAAAAATAACTGAATAGGGTGCTAGAAATGTAGATTGTTCTTTAGATGCAACCGACAAGCTTTATTCATAAGAGCATAAATGTGCAGAATTCAGGTCATATCAACAAAAACCACACTAAAGTTGAATTGCTGATGGATGGCAGCCCCTGATAAACCACACTTGCTTGTTTAGTAGTTCTGGTTCAATTATCTAAGGTGAATTATTTTGTTTGAAGTTGCCCTTTTCATTGAGATTCTTATTACAAATGTCATACCAGAATGATAAGGTATTAACATCTTTGATTAATTCATAGTGTGGTGTCAACAGTTTTCTTAATTGTATTCTGATATTTGCTATTGGCCATGATAGGTCAGAAATATGTGACCCAAAGCCATCGCCTTTGAGTTATTTAAAGAATGAGCATATTTGCGGACGGCCATTAGGACTTCGATTTGACAAGAAGACTGGTGATTTGTATATTGCTGATGCCTACTTTGGGTTACTGAAAGTAGGCCCAGATGGGGGTTTGGCAAAACCTTTAACCACTGAAGCAGAAGGAATACCATTCAACTTCACTAATGACTTGGACATAGATGAGGAAGGAAATATATATTTCATGGACAGCAGCACCAATTACCAGAGGAGGTATTTCTTTCCTAAGTTCTCAATATCTCTTTAAGGAAATGCATATTTGATTATTTGATGATAGTTTTTTATGCCACACTGTGTTTGATATCCTCTTCCTTTGGCTGTAATTCCTTTGTATATAATATAAAGTTGATTAGTTTCAGGCAGTAGATTGATGTCAAACATCTCAGCGGTGTTTCTGCACTGCTGATAGCTTCATAAAACAACATCAATCAATTGAATTATTAGTGCCCTTGTCAAATCCTCGTTATTTGAAACTCATGCCTTTGTTATTGGACTATTGCTTATATGTGGATAAAATAGTCCATTAGGTTCAAAATATGGTTTAAGGTGGTTCTTATTATCAATTCCCTCATTCTAAATATGTGCATTATTATCTTTAATAGGAAATCACCATGAACAATTGAAGTACAATATCAACTGCTATGCAATCCAAGAAATGAGCCCAAACTTCTAAATGATTTTATAGTTTATTTTATTTCTGTTATTCTGCATCTCCTTAAATTTATCTTCAACTGGGTGCTCTATCGTTTATCCATGAAGAAATGTATGGTTATCAGGTGGAGATAAAACAGCATGCTTAATTTTTGTCTTTGGGACATTGTCTTCTAGGAACTTTATGCAATTAGTATTTACTGGAGATCCTTATGGGAGGCTGCTAAAGTATAATCCAGTTATAAAAGAGGATTTCCCAATGGTGTTAGTCTAAGTAAAGATAGGTCATTCTTTTTGTTTTTCGAAGGCAACCGTGGTAGGTCATCTGTTGCATTTCTTTCCTTGTGTTTTGTAGTCTTATTCAGTGTTTCTTAAAATGTAGAGCTTTTAATACAGCATAATTTCTTTAAAACAGATTGAGTAGATACTGGTTGAAGGGAGAAAAAGCAAGAACCTTTGATGTTTTTGCAAACCTACTAGGCTTTCCCAACAACATCAGAACCAATGAGAAGGGCAACTTCTGGGTAGCCATTCATTGTCGCCACAGTGTGTATGCTTCTGTGATGAGCCACTATTTCCCATATCTCTTGGCTCCGAGCAGATCGACGACAACCTCTTCATCACCGTCAGGCTCAACATGGAGAAGTGTCATGCAACACACCCCAACAAGAGCTGCCAGGGCTCCAGCGGCGGCATCTTGGCCGCGTCCATGAACAAAGTCAACTTCGCGATGTTGAACTTCATGAAGCAATGGAGTGGAGAAGATATTTTTAAGGCTGAAAGAGTTTTATAGTTAATAATGTAGTTATAATTCTTCATTCTATTTATCTTGTCATTGTGTACATTTCAAAATTAATAAAATTAATGTGTATTGATATTTATGGTCGATTGGATGTTAGAAGTAAATATTGCAGTTGATATTAATTAGATTTATAATATATAGGTTAATCGCATATAGATTAAATTAGAGACCGATCGAAAAATGAATCTCTAAATTAGAGACCGATCGAAAAATCAGTCTCTAACATTAGAGACCACAAATTTAGGGACTGAAATTTTTGGTTCTCTAAATCGGTCTCTAAAATGGGATATTCTTGCAGTGTCAAAAATTAATTTTTTGTATGAAGTAAAATTTTTATCCGAACATTTTAATGTAGATTAAAACAAATAACCAATTCCATCTAATCCAACTCGAAATGGGTCAAAGTTATCATACTTATTTTAAATATAATCACAAATTAATTTTTCTTGGTCAGAAAACTTAACCTAGGTTGGATTAAAATTTTGATCAAAACCCAACTCGACTTGACTACGTTCGCCCCTACAGAGGAAACTTAAATTAAGGAAGAGAGAGACAAAATAATAATACCCTGACGCAACCAGCAAAGCAACAACCATTTCAACAAATATCATATTATATATGTTAAATGTAATGCCAATGAAATAAGAAGAGGCTAAAGGGGGGCTTATGATGCCATGCAAATAAGAAGAGGATATAACCTTAACATCAGCTAATATGATGATGAGGACGATGGGAGCAGATCAGATTCAATCCTTGGACAAACTGCTGCGTCGAGGATTCTTTTTCCCACGGTATCTCTGCATCACAAATAAATTTAAGTTATAAAAATAGGACCAGAAATCCAGCGACTTAGAATTAGTAATAAAAATCATATTTATACGTTAACCAAAAAATAAGTATTAACGGAAGGCATCTTAGCAGATACATAGAGTAGTTAGGTGAATAAACAAGAGTTTTAATTTTTTTTTAATATTAGTGTTTATCGGTCTATTAAAATTGTAAAACAAACATGTTTAGACATCTGACATTAGGATAGATAAATAATTACTTCGAATTTTTTTAAAAATAACTAATGGTTTTGGTTTTACAAACTGGCTAATTCAATTGGTTTTTATCTGAGTCAAATGCAAATCTGATCCCATTGTATAACCACCAGATCGTATTTAAAACCAGCCAATTTGTCCTAGTCAGAATGGCCAGTCCGATCAAATTTTAATAACTATGGAACAAACAATTGATCGGCTTATAAGGAATTATATATTCGTAAGAATGGAGAAAATTTGAAAAAATATACAATAGTCAAGAAAGAGGCTAAGAAAGCAGTGAATGAAACTAAGAATGAAACTTTTGAACGGTTATATCGAAACTTAGATACAAAAGAAGATAAAAGAGACATTTATATAATAGCTAAAGTAAGAGAAAAGAAGTCAAAAGATTTTAATTAAATAAGATGTATTAAAGATGAATGAAATAGAGTACTAGTAAATGATGAAGAAATAAAAAAACGATAGAAAAGATATTTTCATCAACTTTTTAATGAAGGTCTAGATGACTAACTTAATTTAGGTAATTTAAGTAGGTCAAATAAGTATAAAAATTTAAATTTTTATCGTAGAATTTAAATTTCTGAAGTAGAGCAAGCTTTAAATTAAATGCAACATGAAAAAATCGTTGAACCAGATGATATTCCGATAGAAGTATGGAAGTGCCTAGGGAAGCAAGATATTGAATGACTTGCAAAATTATTTAACATGATATTGAAAACAAAAAAGATGTCTGATCAATGGAGGGAAAATACTCTAATTCCCATATATAAGAATAAGGGAGACATACAAACTTGTACAAACTATAGGAATATTAAATTAATAAGTCATACCATGACAATTTAGAAAAGAGTAATAGAAAAAAGATTAAGGAGACTACGGTTCTTGAAAATCAATTTTGGTTCATGCGAGGAAGGTCGATAATAGAAGTTATACATCTTCTCATGCAATTAATTAAAAAATATC
Source organism: Wurfbainia villosa (assembly GCA_025175895.1). Lineage (NCBI taxonomy): Eukaryota > Viridiplantae > Streptophyta > Magnoliopsida > Zingiberales > Zingiberaceae > Wurfbainia > Wurfbainia villosa. The sequence continues at coordinate 15,618,230 of CM046004.1, read as the reverse complement.
GGGAGCAAAAGCAGGATCTACACATGGTATTCATTGACTTAGAAAAAGTCTATGATAGAGTCCCAAGAGAAATTATATGGAAAATTCTAGAAAAGAGAGGTATTAGCGTAATACATATTGAACTAATTAAAGAAATGTACGAGGAGTAACAACCAGAGTGAAGATTTCAGGTGGATTTACTAAAGCATTTCCAATAAACATAGGGTTACATCAAAGATCAGCTCTAAGTCCCTATATTTTTACACTAATTATGGACGAACTCATTGGATATATTCAAAACACAGTACCGTGGTGTATGTTGTTTACGGATGATATTGTTTTTGTAGATGAGACACGTGAAGGAATAAATGTTAAACTAGAATCTTAGCGGGAAACACTAGAAGTGAAAGGTTTTAGGCTTAGTAGAGTAAAGGCAGAATATATGAAATTTAAGTTTAGCAATATTAGATGTAATGAGATAAGTGTTAAGATAGAAGATGATGAGTTGTCTGAAACTGAGAGCTTTAAATATTTAAAATCATTTTTGCAAGGTGATGGAAGGATTGAGAGAGATGTCTTACATAAAATACAAGCAGAATGGTTGAAATAGAGAAAAGCGTCAGGTGTTTTATGTAATCGTAAAATACCTCTAACACTAAAAGGGAAGTTCTACAAAATGACGATTATACCTGCTATGTTATATGACCTTGAATGTTGGGCTACGACTCAAGCACATAAGCAAAAGATGAGAGTTGTAGAGATGAGGATGTTAAGGTGAATGTGCGGACATACGAAAACGGACAGAATAAAAAATGAGATCATTAGAGAGAAAGTCAGAGTTATATCTATTGAAGGAAAGCTCTAAGAGACACGTTTAAGGTGATACAAACATGTACTTAGACGACCAATAAATGCTCCAGTTAGGCAATGTGAAACAATGATAAATATATATATTAAACGAGGAAGAGGAAGATCAAAAAAGATTTGGTTAGCAACAATAAAATAAGATAAAATTTATTTAAGTATAGATGAAAATATAGTAGGGGATAGAGCCCAATAGCGGAGAAGGATCCATATAGCCGACCCTACCTAGTGGGATAAGGCTTGGTTGTTGTTGTTGTATGGAACAAACAATTGGAAGCAAACAATTTTGGTAGATAAAAAAAGATCCAGTCAAAGAGGATTTGATATTGGCATTGGTAGACATCTAAAGAGCATAGTCCACTTGATATTGATTTGAAAAAGCTAACCTGCTTGCCGATGTCAAAGGGCACATACTTGTACTTGATCATATGCACAACTTGTCGTTTCATGGTCAGGACGAAGAGGATGATCCAATAGCAGAGGAGAATGGGCCAGAAGACAGGAATGTCGAACATGGAGAAGAAAGTCATCAGGAAAGCCATGCAGAAAGCTTTTGTTATAGAGTACCTGAAAAAAAAAAGGCAAATCGACACATTTGTTTAATTCATTGGCCAATGCAAAGAAGAGATTTAGGCAGCTAGCAACTTTTGAAAACATAAAACAAGTCCGATTTGTTTATCAGTAGAATTGAGGAATAATTGCCATATAATTTAAGCAGGCTTGGGCCGTAGACAGCCAAATAGTAAGGTGAGTAGTGAATTTGATAGGAGATTGAACCAGTAAAAATATTAGATAGCTGATTCAATCGGTTGAACCAGTTCACCAAAAAATTAACATCAAAGATATAATTTATACTTTTATGTGTATAAATTATTTATAAGAGTTAAATAAACATATCAAAAAACTTCCAATTGAATTCCAAGCTAGGTCATGACAAGTACTAAAACCAGTTGTAGTTTGTTGTAAAATCACCACAGCAAGACTTCTATTGCAAGTGTCTTTCTGTTCTGTAAGTATATGCTCACTATCCACTTGACACAAGAAAATCATGCAACTTCAACATACCATAACATTGCATACAAGAACATCTTTGTGAAATCATTGTGCATTTAAGTATATTCACATGAATAAACTGTCTAGATTACCAGGGCAATATAAGACGAATAAAAAGGGAGTGTATTTATGCATTCATGCTTCCTCAAATGTCCAATAGTTTGAATGTAGGTCTTAAAAAAAATAGAGCATTAGAAAAACCTAAGCTTGTTCTAATCTGCAAGTCTGCCAGTATTGGAGTTGAAGCAACCAGGTAACATGTGCCAGAAAGGATAATCTCTATGAATGGGAAGGTATAACAAGGAATAACTGAAAACCAAATAAGATGGATACAAATAAAAGTTCCTTTGACTGTCAATTCTTAGGGTGAGCTCTAAGAAGATGGATATCTTAGATCCTTGGCATAATACCCTTTGGTGCAAATAAGAATTGAAAAAGGCTACAAATTCACAGAATCAAATTACAAACTGTATGAATAAGACTCCTGGTAGTGGGAATATAGTTCAAACCCATGAGAGTGGTCGACACTACGTCCCCACTCCGTTGAGGTCAACCAATTCTCATTCAAATAAATAGTACAAGGACTTAAAAGAATTCATGAATTGATCTATTTTTATGCTTTATGAAAATAAGTGAAAAAGAAATCATAGGACTTATCAAAGTAAACCGCTGTGAAATTGGAGAAAAACCAAGGATTTCATAAATTGAAAATTGACCAAGAATAAAGACAAGCAACAAACCAAACAGATCAACCGAAAATCAGGAATTTGGAATGTGAGCCATGTAAATCGCACAAAGTAGCAAAGGAAAAAGGTTTGTAGTAATCTTCCTTATATTTTAAGATCAAATAAATCTAGATAGTAATCGGACTGGAATGTGTCATAGCCATAGTCTCTTATCTTCAGTCAAAAGAATACCATCTATGGAAAGCAAAAACTTATTTGAGGAAACTAATTCAACAGTCTTAAGATGTATCAATTTGCAGTCTACAAAAGCAAGTTCTGGATAGACACATCCTAATTCTAAGTAAGGAATTGGGCCTTGAAGTAGCATCACAGCTAAGAGAGAACAGACGCTAACCAGATGGAACGGTAGTTCCCTTAACTAACCTTTGATGAAGAACAAAATATCTTACGCACCATCTTGCAGTATCATAAATAGTTTGCGAAAAAATTTCACAAACAGAAGAAAATGAAAAACGTAAGAAGAGAAATTTCAGAAACGAAGAGCACCAGTAGGATTAACACGGGGTCAATACAAAAAGATGGCGTGAAATGTAAGGAGCAACGAAGTTACCAAAATTTGAACTCGGGAAGCCGGCGAATGAAGGGCTTAAACTCATCAGATCCCCTCATAGGCAGTGAGGGTCCATCAGACACTTCCAGCTCTGGATCCACCATGGGCGAGAGGAACCCGATGAGAAGGTTGAGCAGATAGATACCGAGCCCATAGCTCACGATGTAAAACCCTTGCACGAAGTAAACTCGCACAGAATAGACGAGCGCGAGCGACAACGTTCCAAGCCATCTTCCAACGGGATGAGGAGTGGATCTATCCAAGTAGTACTGGAAAGCACGGGAGAAGTCTCTCCTCCATTTCGCAAGAGGCAACGGTGCTCCGGCAACTGCTTCTCCGCCCAATCCTCCCTCCATGAGGAAAGAAACCTGGAAAAGAGTCAAAATAAGAAGTTAACGCAAGACTCCCTGCCAGAAACTGGATCTGGAGCAGTCAGATTAGTTCGGGAAAGAAAAAAAAAAAGTTTCGGCTGGGAAACACACCTCCGAGGCTGTCGGAAGCGAAGCGAGTCAGGATGGGGAGGGGTCGCAGCTGTGACTCAATGAAGGGCAGCCCAACGCCAGCAGAGGAGTCGGCGGCAACCGCCGAAGAGGAGGAGGAGGAGGAGGAGGAAGAGGATTCTTCGTTCTCCACGATGGCAAAGGATCCAGCAGCTTGCTTTGATGTTAATCGGGTGGGTCCGGTTCACATGCGAAATTAACCGAATCCGGATCGGATTTACTTTTCTCCGATGAACCGAATATTTATCATCTGTCTGGCGATTGAAGTATGCTAGGCCATTTGCCCTCCCTTGACTTCCTTCGTAATTTCATGTTCAGTCCAACAGAAAGCAGTTAGCAATGAAAAGATTTAGAAAATATCGAGTCACTGAATAATGGGTAATCATCCATTATTCCTAATCCTAATAACCTCCCATACAAAAGTCCCTTGCTGCGTGAGAAGCAGTGATATGTGCATGAAGAGGTTGTCCATGCATACGAGTAAGGAAGAAGTTCTTGTGTGTACAGGCAATAATGCAAAGGTGTAGAAAATTCTCATTTCTTTGTTGAGGAGAATAAGAGATAATCGTCATCTTATATCACTTGAGTTTTAATTGCGACATTGTGACCCTACGATGATAGTTTATTTTACGTGACTATCATCCTGACAACGAGCAAATAGTTGGAGATTATAATTCGACAGTTCCAGTGAAATCATCTATGATTCTGTAATTATTCAATTCATAGATTAATTGGTATTAGAGTCAGATTGAATATGAATAATTTCTCATTCAATAATTTTCTGAGTTAATATTCTGGAATGATTGTCGAGTCTGAGATCAAGGAATATGGTTCTCGTCTCCATACTCGTCCGATGTTGTGCTCGAGCTCCTAGAGGTGCCCGACACGGCTGGGATGTCTGAGCGTGCTTGGACATGCTGGGGTGTTTGGGCGTGCACATTACTCGGCCGCTCTATGGTATTCGAGTGTGTCGTGGTATCAGACACACTAAGGTGTTCGGGCAGAGGAAGTGCTCGAGTACTTGGGACGCTGAGGTCTCAAGTGCTTGGTGCTCGAGAACGCGGTTCGAACGTGGTGCTTGAGCGCAACAGTGCTCGAGTGAGATGCGATGCTCGGGAGCAATAGTGCTCGGGCGAGATGTACGTGGTGTTGGCATGTAGCGTTGCTCTGGCGAGGCACGATGCTCGGGCATAGCAGTGCTCCAGCGACCCGGGACTAAGGTGCTCGGGCGCCAGAGGTACTCGGGCGACACGGAGTCAAGCACATGGTGCTTGGGCATGTTTGGAACACGGGATTGAGTGCTCGGGACGAGCACAGTGCTTGATGCTTTGGATTCGCACAGAGCTTGGTGCTCGAGAGAGTCGCGATTTTTAGTCAGAAGTGCTCGCCGAGTACTTGGTGGTGCTCGGGAGAGTCGAGCTTCTCTTTCGTAGTGCTTGGAAGAGCCGCGATTCTTAGTTGGCATAGCTCGACAATTACTTGGCAGTTCTCGAGAGTGCTCAACAGGGCTCGGACGCGCTCGGTAGTGCTCCGCTCGACGTTCTTAGGAAGAGCTAAGGAGCTACAGCTACTCGGGGAACAACCGAGGTGATTGTGAGCTCGGGATGTCGGGTATGTGCAGAGATTCTCGGGTGCTCGGCACACGGTGAAGTGCTTGGCACAACGCCGAGGTGCTTTGGCATGAGAAGAGGTGCTTGATGCAAGCCCAAGCTAAAGTGTTGACAAATACTCAGGGACAAGGCATGTCGAGTGGGAATTTAGAAATTTGAGTGGGTAATCCGCTTGCTCGGACTCGATGCACCAATTCCGACTTTGAGAGTGTTTGAACAAGTCGAGTGTCCAAAATTCATTTGGACTTAGTCCAAAGGGTGGAATTAGTCCACTCGGACTAGGCCTAAGACAAATGCCTTGAAGAAGACAAAGAAATCTAAATTTGAGTGAAAAAGTGCTGCTAGGGTTTGGCGGAGTATATGTTAGTGTCAGCCTTTAGTACCAATCATGAGATGATTGATTAGGGATCATATTTATACTACTGGTACCTTCTCTACATAATCCCCGATAGAGGGGTTAGCGGATGACCTAAGATCCGATCCAAAATACACGGCTCAGCTAAGAAAGGAAAGGAAGATTGGCACGGGCGAACCTCAGGAGCCATTGGCGCGGGCGAAACGCAGAAGCCATTGGCACGGGCGAACCTCAGGAGCCATTGGCGCGGGCGAAACGCAGAAGCCATTGGCACGGGCGAACCTCAGAAGCCATTGGCGCGGGCGAATATTGAAAGCCATTGGCACGGGCGAACATCAGAAGCCATCGGTACGGGCAAATATTGAAAGCCATTGGTAAGGGAGAGTTAATGAAAGCAATTGATACGGCAAAGGAGAGGCGGAAGGCGCTTCGCCAAGAAGCCAGTCCAATCTGATCAATATAAGGGGAAGTTTGGCACGGGAAAAAGAGGAATTGGTTCGGGTTGATGAGGAACCCTAGGGCTAGGGCGCCCGTGGGCTATAGACCTAAACTAGCTTCCCTCAACACGGAAGGTTGAGGGAGATAGTCTAGCCTGGTTTCCCGAAAAATAGAGGAAAGGGTGTTAGGCAACGGCATGGGAGGCCCCACATAATATTCCAAGGAGTCTTCACTCCTGATATCTGTAACAGCATTATTCTCCAGGGAAAGGTGGTGGCCACGTGTACGATGGAGATAACCTATGACGTTACGATGAAGGAAGGAAAAAGAGATAAAAGGGGAGGAAGCAAGGAGGAAAAGAGGATCCGCAATTATTCCCACCCCAGCAAGAGAGAAGGGGACGCAGGAGGAGAAGGAGAGCGACAACCGCCTCACCGGAGAAGAAGGACGGAGATCTGTCGTTGTTACATCTCTTTTATTTTTCTCGTCTTGTGATATCATTGTAAGAGGTTTTTCTCCTCCACCTTCGGAAACTTACTTTCCGTAAAGGAGAACCTTCATAGTGAAAGTGCTTGGGCATTGCCCTCGGTGAGAAAGCTCACCTCCGTGGAGTAGGAATCCTTATTCCGAACCACGTTACATCTTGTGTCCGAGTTTCGATTGCTGGTGCTGGTTTTTGCGTTTCATCTACCTCATCTTCTTATTTCTTTACTGATTGCGGCCTGTGAGAACCCTCTGAGATCTCCCTCAGTGCTTCACTGCATTGAAAAAGGAGTAAACAGATTTCACCGTCGCATCGGTTAGCGCCATCAGGAACTATTTGAGGGACGTCGAGATGCAACTCAAGAAATACAACAACGATATACTGCGTGAGGAGCACCCCATCACCCTTCTACCATCGCAGCTGAAGGCCCTGATGGATGACGCTATTACGGAAGCCCTCGCCAGGGAAAGGAGAAGGACCGGATATCTGCATCCGCACTCCGGGGAACCTTCTTCCAGAGGCCCACCCCCAGAAATGCCTCCTCCCTCTCGTACAGTCGCCAATGGGGAAGTATTGCTTAGAGGCGGACTGGGGGGAAGAACGCCTTAGAATACTATGCCCTTCACCCAAACGCGCAGAGAGGAACAGGGTGAAAGTCAATCAACCCGACCCTCGGAAGTATACGAGCCCAGTCCCTTCACGATGGACATTCTCACTGAGCTCCCTCCATCCTACTTCTGGAATCCTCAGGTCAATAAGTATGATGGTTCGACAGATCCTGAAGAGCACATATCTCAATTCGACGGAGCGGCCTCGCTTCACTGTTATACTGACGCTCTCAAGTGCCGAGTCTTCCGAACCACCCTGACTGGCTCGGCGCAAAAGTGGTTTACTACTCTGCCCCCGGGGTCTATCACCTATTTTGCTGACTTTCAGAGAATGTTCAGTCGAGAATTTGTCAGTTGCAAGGCGTATAAACAAGACGCCTCTATGTTAATGCATATCACCCAGGGACCTTCGGAATCCATTAGGGGGTATATTCATCGATTCACTTCTGCAGCCAGGGGAATCCCCGCCACCCGATCTGAATCTTTCAAAGGCGCTTATTCAAAGATGGGAGGAGGGCCCTTCTCGCCTTGTTAAGACAACCCACGGATAGTTACGAAGAGCTACTGAGCCGTGCGGAGCAGTTTATCCGCGAAGAAGAAGGATTAAAGGTACGGAGGGCCAAACGGACTACCACAGCAGTCCCAACTGAAAGAGTTCGTCCCGCTGCTCCTCAAGCACCCCCTCGGCGGGAGTATACAAGACCTTTTCGACAGGAGGTTGAGGTTCAGGCCTCGTCGTCGCAAGGTGTTCGCCCCACCCCGCCATTACAAATCATGGTCGCTGAAGCGCTTCCTCCTATGCGGACATGGAAAGAACGTGAAATGGAATTTTACCACGGTCTGCTCTGGCGACCCTTAGGACACGTGGGGATCCCCGTAACCCCACCCCCTTCTTTTGCCAATATCATATGTAATCGACACGAGTGGTCGATGTTTCAAGTTACAAGAAGAATTGGATCGCCTCCATACTGCATATCCGCAAGTAAGGTTTCAGGCAGGAGGGCCGGCGTGGCGAGGCCCCCGACCCAATGTAACCCATCCAGGGCCGTATAATCAACAACCCCGGGTCACTTTTCCCCAAATGCCATCCCAGGAGGTTGTTTCTCAAGGTCCATCAGGTGAGGGTCCTTCATCCAATCTAGATGACATTCCCACACGGGGAGCTATTCAGGTTATAGCTGGAGGACCTACCGACGGGGACTCCAATCGGGCACGGAAGTCGTACGCCCGTCTCATGGAGAGTTTGGCCATCGTCACTGACCAGACTATTCAAGTTGCACCGCCCGTTTCATTTGGGCCAGAAGATCTGCAAGGTGTCCTGCTGCCCCACACAGACGCCTTGGTTATCCGTATATCCCTGGCCAATTATGAAGTGGCTCAGGTACTAGTTGACTCGGGAATCTCTGTTAACATCCTTTTCCAGGAAGCCTTCGGACAAATGCAGCTGAGAAATGCCCAATTAGAAGATGTGTCCACTCCCCTCTTCGAATTCGCAGGGCACATGGTTCACCCGAAGGGACAAATATCATTGCCTTTAACTCTGGGTGTAAAACCCAACCAAAAAACTAGTATAATTCCTTTCCTTATTGTGGATGCTCCGTCCACTTATAATGCTATTCTTGGGTGTCCTTTCCTCACCCTTTTTCAGGCAGTGACTTCCCCATACCACCAGAAGCTGAAATTTCCAGTAGGTCAATCGGTGGGTGAAGTTCGTGGAGAACGGAAGGCCTCTAGGAGCTGCTACGTGCAAATGGTTCGGGACGATCAGAAGAAAGCCCGAACCGAGGACCTAAAGGGAAAAGCTGTCATCATCACTGATGTCTGCGTCCTGGAGGAATCCCCCCCCCCAAAGTTGATAAAATAGAGGAGGGAGAACTGGTGGAAATCGCTCCAGGAAAGGCCACACGGATAGCACAACAACTGGATGTCAAAGAAGAGCTGGTGGCTTGCCTGAAGGAGAATGAAGACATCTTTGCAAAAGATGTGCATGATCTCACGGGGATCCATCCTCAAGTGGCGGAACATCATCTCAATATCATTAAAGGAGCCTGACCCGTCCAACAGAAGAGGCGACATTTTGGACCAGAAAAGGACAAAGTCATAGCAGAAGAAGTGGACAAACTACTAAAAGCGGGTCATGTAAAGGAAATCCAGTTCCCCGAATGAGTTTCTAATGTAGTCTTGGTCCCCAAGCCTTCGGGGCAATGGAGGATGTGTATCGATTTTCGTGATTTGAATAAAGCATGCCCTAAAGACTGCTACCCCTTGCCTCGTATTGACCAATTGGTGGATTCTACTGTGGGATATGAAGTGGTGTCTCTGATGGATGCATATCAAGGGTATCATCAAATACCTTTGGCCCAAGAAGATCAAAAGAGGGTTAGCTTTGTGACTGCGGGGGGGGGGGGGGGGGGGTTATACGCTTATGTGGTAATGCCGTTCGGACTAAAAAACGCAGGAGCCACCTATCAGCGCCTTATGGACAAAATCTTCGCGGAGCAGAAAGGGAAGAATGTGGAGGTATACGTGGATGACATCTTGGTCAAATCGAAGGTCACTCGGGATTTAGTCAAGGACTTAAATGAAACCTTCGCTACATTAAGGCGGTTTAATATGAAACTAAACCCTAACAAATGCCTGTTCGGGGTAAAGAGTGGCAAGTTCTTGGGGTACATAGTGACGGAGAAGGGGCTGCAAGCCAACCCTGAGAAAGTGCAAGCCCTATGCAACATGAAATCACCTGCTAATCTGCGAGAGACCCAAAAGTTGGTGGGCAGGATTGTTTCTTTATCCCGATTTATAGCCAGATCGGCGGACAAGGGGCTGCCTTTTTTCAAGATTTTGCGCAAGGCTGCTAAATTTCAGTGGGATGATCAATGTGAACAGGCTTTCCAAGAGTTGAAGAAATATTTGGCTGGACTCCCCCTGCTAGCCAAACCAATACTTGGAGAACCATTATGGATGTATTTGGCCGTCTCGGAGGGAGCCGTTAGTTCGGTATTATTGAAACAAGAAGGTTCTCACCAGCAACCTATTTATTATACCAGCCATATCCTGAAGGGGGCAGAATTCCGTTATACGGAGCTAGAGAAGTTGGCATATATCCTAGTACTAATCGCCCGCAAATTAAGGTCGTACTTTTTGGCTCATCCCATCACCGTTCTAACACACAGCGAATTGGGTAAGGTTGTCACTAAGCCAAATTTCTCTGGAAGATTGGCCAAATGAGTGGTAGAACTAAGCGAGTATGATATTCACTACCAACCTCGAACGGTTATCAAGGCCCAAGCACTCGCTGATTTTCTGGCAGAGGTACCTGCGCGCGGAAGATGGTTCTGCAACAAAGGAGGAGGATCAGAGGCATGGAATATATTCGTAGAAGCGGTTCTTCAGATCTGACGGCAAGGCCGGTATTTTATTAATTTCCGAGGGTGAAGAAACTCGATTAGCGAATATCGCATCTAATAATGAAGCGGAATATGAAGCCATTCTAGTGGGACCGCAGTTACCAAAGTAGTGGGGGCTTCTTCCATTGTGATCCACCGGATTCCCGAGTTGGTAATATCACAACTTCAAGGTTCTTTTGCGGTTCGGGAGGAAAGGGCATAAGTATTTGAAGACTTTTGAGAAAGAAAAGCTCAATTTCACAGTCCTCTTGAAGCAAATCCCACGGAGCATAACGGAAGGCGATGAATTGGCTCGGATGGCTAGCGCTATGGGAGGAATAAAATCCTCGGAAGCGATCCATACGAGAATTCATACTTCCTTAGCAATATGCAGCGTGGAGGGAGACGTACCTGAATCAAGCCTAACTCTTGATTGGAGGACCGACATCATAGCTTATTTACGGCACGGGAAGATCCCTGAAGGGAAAATAGCGGCATCCACTTTAATAAACCGAGTCAAACGGTTCATCCTCTTAAATGAAGACCTATACAAGACCTCTTTTGGGCGACCCTTGTTAAAATGCCTGGGAAACGAGGATGCGGAATGGGTACTCCGGGAGATCCATGAAGGATGCTGTAGCAATCATTTAGGAGGGAGAGCTTTAGCAAGAAAGGCCTTATTGGCAGGATACTTTTGGCCTACTCTTCAGCAAGATGCTGCTCATATAGTGCAAACCTGCATCGCTTGTCAGAAGCATAGCAACCGTTCTGAACGGCCAGCTGAGTTAATGAAAGCCGTAATCTCTTCTTGTCCTTTCGATCAATGGGGAATAGATATAGTAGGCCCGATGTGCCAAGACCTTTACAGAGGAAGTTTTTATTGGTAGCTGTGGATTATTTTTCCAAATGGGTGGAGGCAGAGCCCTTAGCCAAAATTACTGAGAATGCCGTAATACAGTTCTTATGGAGAAATATCATTTGTCGGTATGGTATCCCTCGGAAAATAGTCAGTGACAATGGACGACAGTTCCAAGGAAAAAAGATCCAAGAATGGTGCCAAAGTCTCAACATTCAGCAGACTTTCACTTCGGTAGCCCATCCTCGGCGAATGGCGCGGTGGGGTAACTAACAGGATCCTCATTCAAGGATTAAAGACCAAGTTGGGTGCTCAGAGGGGAAACTGGGTAGAGGAGTTACCTGGCGTCCTATGGGCCTATCGAACCACACCCAAGACAGCAACAGGAGAAACTCCCTTTAGTTTGGTATATGGGGCGGAAGCCGTTATTCCAGTCGAGGTTTTGTTGAATAGCGCTCGGATAAAGGCATACGAACCAAATCAACTAACTTATCCAAGCAATCAATTGGACTTGGTGGAGGAAAGGCGGGAGATGGCACGGAGGCGAGCGAAATTGTACAAGCAAAGAGTGCAGCGAGCCTTTAATAAGAAAGTGATGTCTCAGAGATTTCAAGAAGGGGATTGGGTTTTGCGTAAAGTCAATCCCGCTGGAGACCCTAGAAAGCTGGCTCCCAACTAGGAAGGACCCTATGAAATAATGTGCTGCGTAGCAGGGTCAGCATATTATCTGAAAGATGACCAAGGCAAAGAGCTTCCACGACCTTGGAATGCCCTTCATTTAAAACTCTTTCATACTGTATAAGAAATATGGAATAGAAAAAGGGAAATTATGAAGCTCCGAAGGGGATGTTTCTTGAATTGATTGCATTAATTAGATGCTAAGTATTCTCCAAATTCCATTAAGGGGTTATTTATAAGGGCAACATAGTATTATCAATACATCTTGAAGAAGAAGAGGAAAAACAAAAAGGAAATTCCCGTGTCAAAATGGGATATTAAATTACAGCTTAAACCGGTCGGGAGGATAACGTCGAAAACCAGCCTCCCAATTTAAAGAAAATGAAGGATAAGTAGGAGGGGGTAACCCTTGGGCAGCATACTACTGAACCGCGTCATTAAATCCATCTTGATAGGTGGCGCGCATTAAAATGATGAGCCGCTCCTCGCGGTTCGGACGGTCAGGGCTTCGCTCTCGATGCAGCCTCTCGCATGTTTCTTGTTGCTCTTGAAGATTTCGACGCACGTCCATATAGTACCGCGACACCTCCATAATAGCATCGGCCAAGATGGAGACATCATCGGCTCGGGAACTTTGGTCCTGCCGAGTGCGTCATCTCCACTATTTTGACGCATGGAAGTCAAATCCCCTCCGCTTCGAATATGATTTGGTTCGCAAGTTCAGTGCTCATCCTCCGAGGGAAGTTTCTTCGCGTAGACGGGCATGAGCATGCGCCCGGGAATTTATAAGGGATGAGTTTTCTTGTACCTCCTTGCACAAGCGGGTGCGAAGGTCCCCTATCTTATCTTGTGCTCGCTGATATTGAACCTGAAGAAGAGCGATGACATCAGAATCCTGTTGTTTCCCCTTGAGGAGCTCTGCTACCTGCCCTTTAAGACGTAGTAACTCTTGAGCCGAGGAAGATTCTGCGTCAAGAGAGGCCGATCGACTTCCCGCCGGGGGCAGTGGCTCGCACTGACGTGGTTGCTCCTTTAATGCCGCATAGTGTCGATCTTACGATTCTTTGTGAGCTTCGGCTAATTGCTCTTGGCACAGGTGCAATTGTTGTAGCAGTAGTCGTTCTCGATTCTGGGCATTCGCCAAGCCTTCCCTTTGTTGTCGCTCCCATTCTTGGGCTTGAACTTGGTATTGATGAAGAGAGCGATCCAATTCTTGATGGTTGGTCAGGGCCTACATACCGGTCATGGGAAAAGAACTTGGTCAGCTAGACAAAGCTAAGGAAGCTGAGTAAGAAAACATACCAAGTCCAGAGCATGACGCAGGCCTTCCATGCGAGGAACCACTTCCTCTAGGTTCAATCAAGACTCGGGAGAAAGGGAAGAAGACGGGACGGAAGATGCTGAAGGAGGGACCTCGCTTATAAAGGAGAAAATGGGGGCGGTATCCATCGGTTGAGAATGGAAAGAGGGAAGAGCATCATTTGGACGGTCCATGGAGGTGGTAGTCAGGGGCGGCATATCCGGAGTTGCAGGGAGGATATGTGTCACGCCTGGTTGGGGGTTGAGTTCGGAAGGAAAGACGGAAGGAGGCTGATCGGAGGAGGGATCTTGAGAAGACGAGATGATGAGCATTGGGCTGGAGGAGCCTTCGATGGGGATGCAAGAAGTAGAGGGACCCTGGTCAGGGCCCACAGGAGGAGAGGGATTCTTCAGGCGATGAGCCAGGGGGGAAGTTGGCAGTGAAGGAATATCAACCGCCATGGGTTCAGAAAAGGAAGGACGGGCCGGGGAAAGAGAAGACAGGGGTGATCCATCCTCTGTCATTGGCTGACATGGGAATACACCTTCCCCAGGTTCATCCCCAGGTTGCGGGGAAGAAGAAGGCGATTTCTGAACGTCGTTGGCGGAAGGAGAAAGAGTGGGAAAGTTAGGGCTTGTAAAGACCGGAGGAAGTGAGGAGAGACTAATGACCCTGGCTCCCTCCGGATGGGAGGTAGGGTCACGGAGGAGGAGAGGGAGAACGACGAGGTGAATCAGGTATGGTGGTGATCGGGGAAGGTGAAGAGGAAGAAGAAGCGAAAGGCTAACCAGCATCCCGTTTGCGATTCGGGTAGTAGCCCGCTATCTCCTGGAAGAAGTTAGAGTGCATCTTGGGGGTCTAAAAATAAAAGGAAAAGAGGGGCTGGGAAGAGAGAATCGAGGAAACGAGGTTTGGCGGCGGAGGAGCAAACAGATGAAGAAAAAGGAGATCAAAAGGCGAAGGGAGGAGGATGGCAGAAGAAACGAAGACAAAAGAACCCCCTATAAAAGGGGGAAGAATGGGCTTGCAGCCATTAGTGGGCTTCTCGTCTGTGGTAAAAAGGAAAGAAGGGTTTATATTTCTAAATGACCCATTATGTATTAAAGCCCCCCATTTACAGGGGAAGGGGCAGACATAGGCGTTCCCCCCTTCAGGAGGGGAACCAAAGAGGAATGATATGAAGGCGTTGCCTCCTTTATGCTAATTGCCCTGGCGCTATAGTGGTGGAGCGGAAGAACCGATATCTTCGGTTTATTATTTACTCTATATATAAATTTCTATCCCCATAGTGACGGAAGATATCCCGTGTGGTGGTGGAGCGGAAGAGCCGATATCCTTGGTTATTATTTACTTCTATGTCTAAATTTCTATCCCAAGGCGAGCGGAAGATATCCCGTGTGGTGGTGGAGCGGAAGAACCGATATCTTCGGTTATTATTTATTCTATGCATAAATTTCTATCCCCATGAGCGAAGCGGAAGATATCCCGTGTGATGGTGGAGCGGAAGAACCGATATCTTCGGTTATTATTTACTCTATGTCTAAATTTCTATCCCGCAAGCGGCGGAAGATATCCCGTGTGGTGGTGGAGCGGAAGAGAACCGATATCTTCGGTTATTATTTACTTTATTTATAAATTTCTATCCCCATAGGCGGAAGATATCCCGTGTGGTGGTGGAGCGGAAGAACCGATATCCTTTTGGTTATTATTTACTTTATATATAAATTTCTATCCCAGAAGGCGGAAGATATCCCCATGTGGTGGTGGAACGGAAGAACCGATATCCTTCGGTTATTATTTACTTTATATATAAATTTCTATCCCCGCAGAGTGGAAGATATCCCCGTGTGGTGGTGGAACGGAAGAACCGATATCCGCTTGCTATTATTTACTTTATCTATAAATTTCTATCCGCGAGCGAAGCTATCCCCATGTGGTGGTATAACGGAAGAACCGATATCCTTCGGTTGTTATTTACTCTATATATATATATAGATTTCTATCCCATAGCGAGATATCCCGTCTGCAATGGTGGAGCAGGAGGAGGACTTCCTCTTGTATATCACTTTTTCCCCGTAAAGGAGGGGGAGTTGAAATTCTTGTTTAACTTTGTATTGTTGTATTCTGTGAAATAGCGAGGGTTGACTCATTTAAGGGTTCCATATACCGTGATTGAAAAGACAAGAGCCGAAATATACAACTCGAAGATCTTGGAGAAAGGAGATAAACTAGGAAAGTTCATTAATGTGAGAGAATTACATATTACGAGTCATCTGAGGAAGATAACAAGCAAACCCTTATATATCCCGGCGTTCTATAGTTCTTTGTTAGGAGGGACGGAGGAGTTCCCTTGTATGGTTGAGGTTGGCACCATAGTTGGCGCCAGATAGGATTCTTTGCGGGAAGGTCTGCCTGGCGTTCCTTTTGGGACCCGACGATTGTTGGCGAGGCGATTATTGGCGTAAGTTTCCTTGTATTCGTAAACACTTCACTTGTTTCTCCAAGATAGCTATGTATCGGCGATCATTTATCTGTTCTTTAGAAGCGAAGCGCTACCTGTTCGATATCACATCCATGGCAAAGGAAAAAGGAGAATGATGGAAGCTATCGAGGTAAAGGTCGGGGTTTTATGGCAAAGGGAATAGTGCATTTATTGGTGGGAGAAGTAGGCGACCATAAATGCGATAAAGAAGAGGAAACATGGGGCGATGGTGGGAAGGTCGGCGGGACTACAATTGTAATTAAGAGGTCCGAATCTCCAGAAATGATAGAGGAAGGTATGTTCGGATCAGACTACCGTCCTTTTGAAAGACAGAAACCTTACTTCTACAGGAAAAAGACAAAAACAGATATCATTTGCCTCTCTTGTTTTTTTTTAACATATTTGAAATGATTACATTAGCTTGATCTATAAAGATTTTCCATGATTACTCTATGGATGAAGCAGGAGATGTCTCTTTGGGGAGAAGGAGCTAATATGACTCAAGCGTTACGCCTTGAGGAGGAAGGCGGTGGACCTTCATCGAAGAGGAAGGATGAGTCCTCGCCGGGAAGGGACGAAAGCTTGATGTTGGTGGAAGTGGGGAAGTTGGTGCGTACGAGGATCTCACTGTATACTCCCACGTGAAGGAGGATTCCACACTTTCGATTCTGGAAGGAGGAAAGGGCGCGGAAGGACCTCCCTGAGGGGTGGAGCTGGAAGAGAGAGGCGGAAAGCGGAAGGGGCGGAGGGTGAAATGTGGAGGGTCTCTGAATCTTCCATATCCTCAGAGACCCAGTCTTGTAGTTCAAAAGATTCCGACTCTGAAGAAATTTCGATAGGATGCCCTGCTGAAGCCATGATAGTGGGATAGCAGGACGAAGACGTGGGGGACGAAGGATTTATAATGGAAGGGAAGGGGCAACAGAGGTTACGGGAAAGGAAAGAAGGCGAAGAGGTTGATATCATTTCCAGCGATAAGAGAGATAGGGAAGATCAACAAGCAAGAGCTGTTTAAAGCGTCGCCCGAACCAGAATCGGGACGGGTATGAAGGATGTCAGGCAGAGACCTTTCAAGCAAATCCCCGAACCAAAATTAGGGTGGAGGGGAATAACGGTATTCGAGATCTCTCCCATAAGCCCGAACCGACGAGGTTATTACTTGTTTGTATTATGACGGGAAAGAGATAGCGATAGAGAAAGATCAATTTAAAATTGGTTGAGTTCCCGACCTCCCAAGATGATGATAGTTAGTTATTTGGACAAAGTTATCGTTCAGAAGCAAGCGAGAAGCCATCAGGGAAATTACTAAAAAAGAGAATGTTATAAATTACAATTCGAAGAGATCGGGCAGACACTTAGCTAAGCGCCTAGGATCCAAGTAACTAGTGTCCGCAGGAGGCGGGTATCCTGCTCGGCATTTTGGTAGAGACCCCTCAAAGCCTAATACAAACAAATCTACCCCCTTCTTCACATATCGTCTTTTAAGATCAGCCTCCTGCTCTTTCATCTGGTCTTGGCATTTGGCTAGTTGAGCTCGACTTTTGCGATTCGCCAGCATCTTTTGATGGCGGGCCTTTGAATATTCTTGGTGAAGGATGGATTCTGCGAGCCACCATGATAAGGTTCGGGAATAGCCGCTACCATGGAGAAAAGCTCTGACACTTCTTCGCAGATTCACTGGTATTGCCGAGCCTAACGCTCTAGGTTAAAATGATGACGTTCTTGTTGAAGCTGTGTGATAGTAGCCGAAGAATCAGCATCCTTGATCATGGCATCCATGAGATATCTCTTATACTCTTTCAATTCCTGAGTCAGGATATCTACCTGTTGCAGCTCGCTAGATTGCAAAAAGAGGCGCTGTTCTAGTTCCTCATTTTTTCGTTGCAGTTCCTCTTTCTCGCTTCGAACCAAGGCTAGTTGCATCGTGGCATCTTCGCACTGGCCCCTAAAGTCCGCCTCCTTTGCCTCTTGCTCGTTTAACCGTTGCGCGAGCTCTTTCTGTTGCGACACGGTGGCAAAATGACGAGTCTCCACACTAGATTGGAATCGGGCTAGATGGGCTACCATGTTGTTATGTTGGGTGGAGGCCTAAAAGGAGAGGAAAATTATCAGCCTACATCAGTATAGGGAAATACCCATAACAAAGAGGAGGAGAAGGAGTAAGTACCTCTGCCAGCAGTTTGCTCACTTGCTCACACGGGCCTTGTATACCCGACTGGTTAAAGAATTTTACCTCCGAAGGGTGCCGAATTTTCAGCAAAGATCCCAGAGTGGCCCTCGGAAGAACCGGAAGGGAAGGATCTTCTCCTTTCGAAGAAGATGGGGGCCTGGTACGGCGAAGATGGATAGGAGCGATTCTCAAGTCGGAAGGTATTGGAGCTTGGAGGGATTCCGTATGAGAAGGCAGGGGTGAATTTTGTGCGGAGGGGGAAGAATGCAGAAACTGGGAGGGAGAATCTCCTCCTTGGGGAGCTAAAGAAGAGGCAAGGGAGGTGTTGCCTTCCCTTCTGGGTTCATAGATGATTAGGGGTTGAGCTTCCGGCTGGTGGGAGGACAAGGGAAGAAGAGCCGATGAACTTGAAGCTCCTTTATTGATAAGCCGCAGCTTCTTCCGAGGAGATGACGGAGCTACTGTGGATTTGCCTCTTTTAGTTAGGGTCTTCTTCTTCTTGGCAGCCTCGATTGACTCCCCTTCCACCAAAGCCTTCTGCATCAGATTATCTACAAGATATACTGGTAAGAAAGATGAATGCCCTAAAAAGGAAGTCACATTGCAGGATAAATGTCACCCTACCTATAGCAACCGAAGTCGTCAAAGGTAGAGGAGACAATCCAAAGTGGCTTAAGAGGGGAGTTTCTATCAGATGATTTGGCGATAATGTAGCTCTCCTAAGACTCTATACACTTAGGGAAGGGACATTTGGTCCTCATTTCGGAAGAAGGCAATTCAGAAGGTCTACCTTCCAAGTATCAGAGTAGGGTAAAGACTCTGGAAGTTGTACAAAGAAATATAAGGCTTCCCAACCCTTGTGGGAAGTAGGCAGGTTCACCAGGAATTGACAGTCTGAATGACTAGACAAATAGAAGAGGCCTGCCTTAGAAGACTTTAACTGGAAGAAGCAATGGAATATTTGGTCAAAGAGAGGTTGAATGTTGGAACACTATGTGGGCTCCGATAGAATCCGGAAGGAGTTAGGGGTGAATTGGTTGAGGTAGTCCATAGAAGTTTAGGAGGTCCAAATAGACTGTGGTACAAGCGAGGATAGTAGTTAAGAAATTGTTCAGAGAAAAAGCATGTCAAACCGGGAGGAGGTTTATGAGGTCGATGCAGTTTGGTCGTGAAACAACATTTTATAGAAGGGTCTATGTAGTTGTTCCTCAGGTTAAAGAAATAATGGTTGCAATCTAACTGAGTTATGGTATGTTCATACCAGGCGGGTAAGAAGAGAGGTCCTAGGAGCCATGGGTGTGAACAAGCGAGAACACTTACTCGGAGGGTAAGAAGAATCGTGTGAGGAAAGGAAGCGGTCGCGCATGACACCTGGATGAGAATCACGGGAGAAGAAGAACATCTGGATTATCAAGCACACTAAACGATACCTAAAGAAGAAGGCGAGGGTTTATATTGGGTTTTCATGGCGATTCATGCCTGAGAAGAGAGAAGGAGAAAGCGGGCCCATGGGCCCAGTGGGCCTCCTTCAATATCTTGGGGAGTTATAAGGAAGCGGATGGATTTAAGTCGAGAAATGAAGAATAGGTCGAAACTTTATGTACATTAGGAAAGTCAAGCTTATAACCGGCTTGACTATTTTTTGGGTTGACTAATGATACTACTGGTACCTTCTCTACATAATCCCCGATAGAGGGGTTAGCGGGTGACCTAAGATCCGATCCAAAATACACGGCTCAGCTAAGAAAGGAAAGGAAGATTGGCACGGGCGAACCTCAGGAGCCATTGGCGCGGGCGAAACGCAGAAGCCATTGGCACGGGCGAACCTCAGGAGCCATTGGCGCGGGCGAAACATTGGGCTATCGCACTGAACCTCGAAGCCATTGGCGCGGCGAATATTGAAAGCCATTGCACGAACATCGAAGCCATCAGTGCGGGCAAAGAAAGCCATTGGTAAGGGAGAGTTAATGAAAGCAATTGATACGGCAAAGGAGAGGCGGAAGGTGCTTCGCCAAGAAGCCAGTCCAATCTGATCAATACAAGGGGAAGTTTGGCACGGGAAAAAGAGGAATTGGTTCGGGTTGATGAGGAACCCTAGGGCTAGGGCGCCCGTGGGCTATAGACCTAAACTAGCTTCCCTCAACACGGAAGGTTGAGGGAGATAGTCTAGCCTGGTTTCCCGAAAAATAGAGGAAAGGGTGTTAGGCAACGGCCTAGGAGGCTCCACATAATATTCCAAGGAGTCTTCACTCCTGATATCTGTAACAGCATTATTCTCCAGGGAAAGGTGGTGGCCACGTGTACGATGGAGATAACCTACGACGTTACGATGAAGGAAGGAAAAATAGATAAAAGGGGAGGAAGCAAGGAGGAAAAGGGGATCCGCAATTATTCCCACCCAGCAAGAGAGAAGGGGACGCAGGAGGAGAAGGAGAGCGACAATCGCCTCGCCGGAGAAGAAGGACGGAGATCTGTTGTTGCTACATCTCTTGTATTTTTCTCGTCTTGTGATATCATTGTAAGAGGTTTTTCTCCTCCACCTTCGGAAACTTACTTTCCGTAAAGGAGGACCTTCATAGTGAAAGTGCTTGGGCACTGCCCCCGGTGAGAAAGCTCACCTTCGTGGAGTAGGAATCCTTATTCCGAACCACGTTACATCTTGTGTCCGAGTTTCGATTGCTGGTGCTGGTTTTTGCGTTTCATTTACTTCATCTTCTTATTTCTTTACTGATTGCGGCCTGTGAGAACCCTCTGAGATCTCCCTCAGTGCTTCACTGCATTGAAAAAGGAGTAAACAGATTTCACCCGTCCGCATCACATATGTATCATATTTCATTAATAACAGACAAGGTTTGCTTATTATATTATTACTTATCTGTGTTATATGAATAATATAATAGTGTCATTGAATAGTAGGTTCAAGTTTACAGCATATCAATTGGTTGAATTGATAGTGAGAGTATATATATATATATATATATATATATAAATATAAAATACTACTATTAACTATTCATAGTCGAGTATTAATATGCAAGGATAATATTAATGCATAGAGACTAGCATGTAAGTCAATTGATGACTTAATCTCAGAAGTCATGGATATGCGATATCAAGTTGACATATGTAGGTGATCGATCGGCCGACTAGAGGGGGGTGAATAGCCCTTTTGTTGGAGATTTGACGCCGCTAGAGGGGGGGTGAATAGCGTTGTGACCGTACGAAGATGGAAATCGTTCGCGATTGTCTCTACAAAACTCGTTATGCGCAGCGGAATAGAAATAATAAAAGCAATAACGAAATATACAATCACGCTAACACGATGATATAACGTGGTTCGGAACCGCACAGTTCCTACTCCACGGATCGAGCTCTAAAGAGCCCTAGTGATGCACACGCACTCACTAATCAATAATAACTCCTTCTCGGAACAATCCGAAGGCGGAGAAACCTCGTACAAGGATTACACTAAGTAATACACAAGATACAAGCAAATACAAGTAAGAAATACAATGCAAGTAAAGGAAAAAACAACTTTACAAGAGCTTTGGATTGCTTGATCTTTGATTGCCTTGAACTAGCTTTGAAGGACTGGAAAGCACTAACTTCCCCCTTCAATTTCGCCCAAGAAAATCGCTTCAAAAACCCTCCTTCCGAGCTGCCTTTATAACCTGCGTCGGGCTGGATTTCCGCCTATCAGTCGACTGCCATAAGTCACCAGTCGACTGATGCCACTGTTGTCGTGAGACAACGGCTCGATCCACGCTGGGAAAACTCCAACGGATCTCTTGGCAGTCGACTGCCAACATTGGCAGTCGATTGTTACCGC
This sequence comes from Wurfbainia villosa, assembly GCA_025175895.1. Lineage (NCBI taxonomy): Eukaryota > Viridiplantae > Streptophyta > Magnoliopsida > Zingiberales > Zingiberaceae > Wurfbainia > Wurfbainia villosa. The sequence goes on along the minus strand of CM046004.1, from coordinate 15,596,342 downwards.
AATCTAGTCGATCGCCTACCAACACGGAGCATTCTCCGCTCGCGATCGAACTAGCGGCGATCGCGAGACATTAGTTCGACCGCCCCATGAGCAGCCGATGATGAGGTTTTAACCTAAGTATGGTGCCCCCATACTTGCTAGACCACCCTTAGCCTAGACCTAAGCCTTCTAGCCACCTCCATCAGCCTCACACCTCTCGGATCCCTCCAAGTCATCCATGACTTGTTCATCCATCGCGCTAGCCTCCAGGTGCTTCCCTCGGCTATGTCATGCTAACGGTGTCTACACCGCCAAGGCACATTGGACTTATGCCGCCAAGACTCCGCTTGGACTTTACGCTGCCAATATCAATCCCCTTGGACTTCCCAAATGCCAAGACTCAAGCTTGGACTTTCCCTTGCCAACCCATGTTGGACTTTCCATGCCAAGACCCATGCTTGGACTTTCCATTTGCCAAGACCCATGCTTGGACTTCTCATTTGCCAAGACCCATGCTTGGACTTCTCATGCCAAGTACTCAAGACTTGGACTTTCCCAAATGCCAAGTACCCATGACTTGGACTTTTCATGCGCCAAGTGTCCCACTTGGACTTTTCATGCCAAGTACTCAAGACTTGGACTTTACCAAATGCCAAGTGTCCCACTTGGACTTTCCATGCCAAGTACCCATGACTTGGACTTTACCTTGCCAAGACCCATGCTTGGACTTTCCCATAATCACATGGTCAACCCCAGTCAACCATCAAGGTATTCCTCGAGTCAAACCGGGTCAATTGCTCCAACAATCTCCCCAACATATTAACCGACATTAATGTCAAACATCAATGCCAAACCACTTCGTCAAATCCCTTTGTCAAACATCAAAACATCACTCGAGTCAAACTCGAGTCTGGTCAATCGTGACCTAGGCCGATTGCACCAACAATCTCCCCCTTTTTGATGTTTGACAAAAAAACCAAACAAATCATCTGAGTTAGACCACTAACTCAAATCCCTTACCAATTATCCCAAATTGGTAAACACTCTCCAAATATTCTCCCCCAAACATTCTCCCCCTTTTTGACTAACATCAAAAATGTTTTCTCTCCAAGGAGGTCAATGTCTCATGTCCCAATGAGATCTTACAATCTCCCCCTTGATCCATAAATAAATACCTAGGATGCCTACCATCTTCCTAGTGATAATTCACATATCACTCAAGAGAGACAATCTTATACTCTCTCCCAATTTCCAAATTGGGTATCAAAAACCCATCAATTTTCCCAATTGATGATACTCTCCCAATAACTTCTCCTCTTCAAAGAGAAAAACACATCCATCATCCCAAGATGGATACCTCCCCCTAAAGGCTTGCTCCCCCTTGATCATTGCACCAACAATGTCCTTGGGAAGCCCCTAAGCCAATAGGAACTCTAAACCATCAAAATTAAGGTTCTAAGTTCAACATAGAACTTTCACTCACCCTAAATTTGATACTTTGACCTAACACAGCTCCTAATCCATATCCAATGGATTTTCACCCTTTATAATGCTTCCTAAAGCATATCCTAGGGTTAGGAGTGATTAGGGACCTTTTCCATAGCTGAACACGGGCTAAACAAACCTTGTTAACCCGAAATCAGACCTGGCAGTCGACTCCTGACAGTAATCATAATCACACTACATCGATCAATCGCCACACAGGCGATCGATACAAAATCTCGATTTTCAACTATCAGAAATGAATTTTAAAAATTCATAAATAATTATACGTAATTCGAAAAATCGTGAAAATTCATGCGTATAATACTTATGACACACAAAATGGGTGAAAAATATTTTAAAATTATTTTACCCATAAAATAGTGAGTTTGATACAAAACTCAAAACCATTGAACTTTTCAATGTTTTGGCCCTATTTTGTATCAACTCTATCAATGGTGATTGCTATCAAAAAATAGACTTCACCAAGGTTTTTCAAAATGATTTTAAAATGTTTTCAAAACCTTATTTTGGATCATAGTCCTTGGGCTCTATGTATATGACTTGTACACATGCTCTCCCAATGATCCACAAATAGAATTAGATGAGTTTTAGTTCATCTAGATGCAAAAACTATGCACCTTGAACTCAACTCATATCCAAGCATCTCACATGTATCTAAGGTGTAAAAATATACATACATGTCAATTGAATGTGAGATGTGGGTTTTGGTTCATTTAGAACTAGGGTTTCATGCATTTTTCTAGGCAACCCTACTTGATTCCCTTATAAATGGGACTCCAAGTCATGCCATAGTCCTTAAATCAATTTCAATTGAGATTTTCTTAAATGCATGAATGATTATGGCATTAATGATGATATAAATAAGCATATGCTCATAATCATGATGTCATGGCATAATGTGAAATCTAAAAACACATGACATTTAAAACCTTAATCCTAAAACATGAACATGACATATAAAATCATAGAACTAGGCATGATGTCATGACATGGCATGTGGCAATCAAAGAACGGCATATAAAATATATAGGTATAGTAATACCTAAATTTTAATATTAATTGTCATTTGATATAGTTAGATATATTTTGCCATATTATCATTAATCTCCCTAGTGTGCCAAAAACCCAAAATGACACACTAACACTCTAAACCTAAATTGTGCCAATTTAATTGATTTTTCTTAAATTCAAAAGTGCATTGGCACATCCTAAAATCTTTTAGGATATTGATTCAAATCTATTTCCAAGGTAACCATAACCTTGAAAACATCCTAAAGTGCCACCTTTACCATGATTGAGTTAACTACCCATCCAATCAAGGTTGACACACCCTAAACTCATCTAGCGTGAATCAATCACGCTCTTAGGAACCCAAAACCGATTTGAGCTCCTAGGGTTAATTAGGTATTCCTTAGGGATAACCTCCCTAGATACCTTCCTAATGACCCTCCTAGGCTTGTTAGCCTTGGTCATTTGGGTCTTACCTAGGTTGACTCTAGGGGTAACTCCCCTTGCAACCTTCTTAGTGGCCACCATAGGTTTCCTTGAAACCCTAGCCACTAGACACACCCTTTGGTCAACTCTAGGGATGACTTCCCTATTGACCTTGGTCTTCCTAGACCTAGTTAGTGTTCCATAATCTAATGGAACACTATGGTAAGTCACCTTGGGCTTAGGTTTGTGACCCAAACCTTGCTTGCCCTTGGTTGACTTTTGACTCTTAGGTCCTAGGTGTTGACTTTGACTTTTGGACCCTTGATTTTGACCACTAGACCCTTTAAATTGATTTTGTATCTTATTTAGGGTCTTTTCAAGTTTTTCAAGCCTTGACCTCAAGACTTGATTTTCCTTTTCTAATTGCCCAATTTTAGAATTTTGATTTAAATCTTGGGCATTGGACTTCCTAGGCATATGCCTAGTCCATTTAGGGTTTAGACCTAGGTGCTCTTGCACCTTTCTAATTGTCTCCCTAGGTAAAAATTTTCTAGAGTTATTTGACCTAGATTTGTCCTTAGATAAATTGTTTTTAGGGACATTAGTCCCAAATTTCTCCCTATTATCTAAGTGAATATTTTTAGCTCCTAAACAAAAGTATTTATTTCTATTAGCAATTGAAATTTCTAGCATGCTTTTGTCTATTAACTAAAGAAAGAGCATTATTAACTTGATATACCTTAGGGTTAGCCTTAGTAGCTCCCCCTACTTGTGATGCTCCCCTTTTCCCCTTCTTCTCCCCCTTCAGGCATTGACTCCGGTAATGACCCGGTAGTCGGCATTTGAAGCAAATCACTTGCTCCTTGCTCTTTTTCATTGAGGCACCGGTCTCCTTGACTTTTGGCACGGGTGGAGTCTTCTTAACCCGTTTAGGACACTTACTCTTGTAGTGTCCTTTCTCCCTACACTCAAAACATATAATATTCACTTTATTATTAATTGACATGTTTGAGTTACCTATGGTGGTGGAAGGTGTTGGAATTGAAACTTCTTCATCTTGACCGGATGTGGAAGCTTCTTCTTGATGCTCCGGTGTTGAGGAAACTCTAATCTCCTCCTCAATCCTAGAAGTGGATGCTTCTTCCACTTCCTCCACCTCTTCCGATCCAGATGTTGATTCCCTATCAACCTCCGAATCCTCAAGCTCTTTGGATGAAGATGTACTTGCTTCTTTTTGAGCTTGAGAGGATGAGCACTCTTCTTCTTCTTCTTCTTCTTAGACCAATGATGAGTTTTCATGGAGCTTTGCCACTTGGCTCCACAACTCCTTAGCGTCCATATAGTCCCCTACCATACACACAATTTCATTAGGGACCAAATCAAGAATAAATTTTACTACCTTCATGTTTTTCTCGAAGGCTTGGAGTTGATCTTCACTCCACTTCTTCTTCTTGAGGAATCCTCCCTTTGGTCCTATTGGATGGATAAAACCCTCCATCAAGATAGACCATTCTTCGAAGTCCCTCATCATTAGAAAGTCTTCAATTCTTGACTTCCATTGCTTAAACCCTTCTTGTCCATAGAAGGAGTAAGGGATTGGTGTGTTAATGTTCCATCCCAATTGTTCTTCCATCTTCACCCTCTAGCTTCTTGCTCCCGGTTGTTAATCCGTTGAAGAGCCAACCTGGCTCTGATACCACTTGTTGGAGATTTGACGCCGCTAGAGGGGGGGTGAATAGCGTTGTGACCGTACGAAGATGGAAATCGTTCGCGATTGTCTCTATAAAACTCGTTATGCGCAGCGGAATAGAAATAATAAAAGCAATAACGAAATATACAATCACGCTAACATGATGATATAACGTGGTTCGGAACCGCACGGTTCCTACTCCACGGATCGAGCTCTAAAGAGCCCTAGTGATGCACACGCACTCACTAATCAATAATAACTCCTTCTCGGAATAATCCGGAGGCGGAGAAACCTCGTACAAGGATTACACTAAGTAATACACAAGATACAAGCAAATACAAGTAAGAAATACAATGCAAGTAAAGGAAAAAACAACTTTACAAGAGCTTTGAATTGCTTGATCTTTGATTGCCTTGAACTAGCTTTGAAGGACTGGAAAGCACCAACTTCCCCCTTCAATTTCGCCCAAGAAAATCACTTCAAAAACCCTCCTTCCGAGCTGCCTTTATAACCTGCGTCGGGCTGGATTTCCGCTTATCGATCATAGTCAGTCACGGTCGATCATGTCATCTTGTCGTGAGACAACGGCTCGATCCACGCTGGGAAAACTCCAACGGATCTCTTGGCGATCGTTGCCAACATTGGCGATCGGCCCCGCGTCGCGTAATCGGCCCCAGGCCTCAGCTGAGCGATACTGCTCGCGGTGAACTAGCGATCGCTAGGCCCTTAGCGATCATGAGGTTTTAACCCAAGTATGGTGCCCCCATACTTGCTAGACCACCCTTAGCCTAGACCTAAGCCTTCTAGCCACCTCCATCAGCCTCACGCCTCTCGGATCCCTCCAAGTCATCCATGACTTGTTCATCCATCGTGCTAGCCTCCAGGTGCTTCCCTCGGCTATGTCATGCTAACGGTGTCTACACCGCCAAGGCACATTGGACTTACGCCGCCAAGACTCCGCTTGGACTTTATGCTGCCAATATCAATCCCCTTGGACTTCCCAAATGCCAAGACTCAAGCTTGGACTTTCCCTTGCCAACCCATATTGGACTTTCCATGCCAAGACCCATGCTTGGACTTTCCATTTGCCAAGACCCATGCTTGGACTTCTCATTTGCCAAGACCCATGCTTGGACTTCTCATGCCAAGTACTCAAGACTTGGACTTTCCCAAATGCCAAGTACCCATGACTTGGACTTTCCATGCGCCAAGTGTCCCACTTGGACTTTTCATGCCAAGTACTCAAGACTTGGACTTTACCAAATGCCAAGTGTCCCACTTGGACTTTCCATGCCAAGTACCCATGACTTGGACTTTACCTTGCCAAGACCCATGCTTGGACTTTCCCATAATCACATGGTCAACCCCAGTCAACCATCAAGGTCTTCCTCGAGTCAAACCGGGTCGATTGCTCCAACAATCTCCCCAACATATTAACTGACATTAATGTCAAACATCAATGCCAAACCACTTTGTCAAATCCCTTTGTCAAACATCAAAACATCACTCGAGTCAAACTCGAGTCTGGTCAATCGTGACCTGGGCCGATTGCACCAACACCTTTGTCGTTGGATGGTGGAATTTGCTCGTCTAGATAATTGTTAGCGCAAGCGGAATACTAATAAAGACAAGCAAATAAACAAAGAAGAATACAAACAATGCTAACACAAAATATAAAGTGGTTCACGGCTACGCCGCTAATCCACGGTCCCCAATTCGTCCTCGGTGAATCACTCCGCAACCAAATCACTATCGGTCTCTCCTTTGCACTAAGCTAGGTGGAGGTAACCCTTACAACTCAAGATCACTCCTTCTTTTACAATAGATGTGAAAGAGAACTAGAAGAAAGAGTTTATCACTTGTGGAGCACTTGGATGATGGTTTGGAATATAAGCATTAGCCATCCAAAAGCCCACACCCTCTCTTTTTATAGAGAGGGCTGATTTCTTCCCGTTGGCCGCCACCAGTCGACTGCTTCCCTTGGCAGTCGACTGCCACCACTTCAACGGCCTCCGGCCACGTCGGATCTCGACCGTTGTAGTCCAACGGAACACTTAGCAGTCGACTGATGGATCCCATCAGTCGACTGCTGCCTCCGTAGTCGACTGTCCAGTCCGCTACGAGCGATTCTGTGGCCCAAACCCTCTTGACCAGTCTACTACTACCTTCAAGAATGATCGATGGTCTTAGCGATCATTGCCACCATATGATACGATTGGTCACGGGCCAAAATTCACTCTTGACTCAGTCGGATACCAATCGAACCTATTCGACTCAAGCGATCTCATTTCATTAATGAGCTACTTACAATTCACTCATTCTCTCATCTCACTCGATGTCCCTCGCCGAAGCTCTCTTCGTTCGCGGCAACGTCCCTCGGCAGCATTAGGCGCATGACTCTACAATGCTCCTTCGCGTCTCTTGCCTCCGAAGTCTACTTCCTTGGCTTCGCTTCAAGTCATCTCGTCCGGCGATCCCTCGGCAGCATCAAGCGCATGACTCTGCAATGCTCCTTCTCTGACTCAAACACGAGGTTCTGAGTGGTGAACCCGCCAAGGCTCTATGTGCGAATTACTAAGTCCTGCAAGACTCCAACGCACATATCAAACCATAATAACACCCTAACTTAAACCCTTTGCCACACACATCAAAACCATATTACGACAAGAGATTGCCTTAACAATCTCCCCCTTTTTGATGAGTGGCAATCCGTTTAAGTTAGGTAAAAACATTTGATAAACTATTAAGGAAAGAAAGCATGTAAGTAAACATGATTAGTAACTCTCCCCCTTAATACATGAAACTCCCCCTAGATATATTCCCCCTTACTTAAACATATACATTTCTCCCCCTTTGACACCATCAAAAATAATTAACAAGGTTTATATAGCATGACATCAAGTCTAGAGAGAAAGAAAAACCAAAATCAGTCAAAAACCTGATGAAATCAAAGTTCAGTTATCGTTCTGATACCCATCGATCAATCGCTATCAGTATGGCAATCGATTGACACAAAGGAATCCGAATTTCTGATTTTCTGAATGAATTTCAGAAATGCATTATTAATTCCAAAAAATTCGAAAAATAGTGAAATTTGGGGAACACATTTCTTTTAAGTATATCTATCAATGAAAAATAGTTTTTCATGAAAAATCATTATATTTTTTGAGATTTGCTAAAAATCCAAAAGCTTTAAAAATCACTAGTTTTTGAGCATGTTAGTATCCATTTTAACACCTAGTCTTGCTTTGGATAGTTTCAAAACATGAATACATAGATTTTAAAGTAAGAAATTATTTTGAAAACATATGAAATATCCAACCATGATCTTTGGGCAATATGTCTATGAATTAAACATAAGTCTTCCCCATGATTGATCTATTATTGCTATTTTGATACCTTAAATGACCATCTAAATGTCATAGGTGTTAGTGGACATTTGTATCATCCTAACATCTCACCCATGCTATGTTTTCAATCATGGTAGCCTATGGTGAGTGTGAGATGTATCCTAAAGGTATTTGTATATACTTAACCATTATATTCATGCAATTCTATCAAGGTTAAGTATCAACCTAACAATTCACATGATCATAAAGATGTATATGAATTAAGTTCACATTATGATCATGAAACAAATGTATTCATCAAATTGTGATCATGCATTAGGTATTATATCATGATAATAAAGCAAATATCACCTAAAGCATGATTTATCTATTTTTAGGTGCATTATCATCACCTAACACTATTTCAAAAATATTGTCCTGCCATCCTAAGTCAACCAAAAATATGATATAGGTAAAGTCCATATGGTTGACTATCCTAGGGTTTTCCTAACCCTTAAGGATGGATTTTGGAACCCAATATAAGTTCTTTCCTATGAGGTTCACTAAAAATTCCTTAGATATCCATTTTCTAGCTATTACCTTCTTTTTATCTTGACCCCTAGCTATTAGACATTTGTAGACCTTTTCATTTTTCTTTTCCTTATAACCTAGGCCTTTCTTGTTGAAGCTTGCCCTTTGGCTCCCAATGATCATGTTAAGGGTATTGGAGCCTATAGTAAACTTTTCTAGGGCTTTGGTCAAATAGTCTACCTTTTCCCTTAAAGCCCTATTTTCATTCATACATGCATCACTAACATCCAAAGGCATATAGTTATCATGTGAGCATGCATCATCATCATTATCATTAAAACATGCTTTTTCTAATTTTTGCTCTAAATCTTTAATTTGATCAAGCATGGTTTTATTTTTCTTCTTTGCTCTAAACAAATCCTTAGTGAGGCTAGAAATCATAGAAACTATTTTACTAGGTGAAAGGTTAGTTACCATAGTTTCCATGTCCTCTTCTTCGGATGAGGAGGTAGAGGAGGCTCCCCCTTCACTTGAGATTTCTCCACTTGAACTTGATCCTTCATTTTCGGAGGAGGAGCAATCCAAGTCGTCAAAGGCCATTAGGGCTAAGTTGGTGACAAAAGCATTCTCCTCTTCCGATGATGAAGAAGATGATGAGGAGGGGTCATCCCAAGTCCTTGCCTTTAAAGCTTTGGTCTTCCCCTTTTCTTTGGCCTTCTTCTCTTCTTCCTTCTTTTTGCTCCCCTTTTTCTTCTTCCTCTCTTCTTTGCTCTTGTTTAGGAGAGGACAATTGTCCCTTATGTGTCCCTCTCCTTGGAAATTGTAACAAATTACCTTTCCCCTTGGTCTTCTCCTCCTATCATTAGATTTATTAAATTGAAAATCTTTTAAAGCACGCCTTACCCTCCTTACCATATAAGCTTCTTCCGTGCTATCCATGGAGGAGGAGGAAGATGCTTCATCATCTGTGTGCCATCAAGGCTACTCCTCTTGAAGGTTGAAACTTTGGCTCTTCTTGTATTCCTTCAAACCTCGTTTCGTGAAGCTCCATTGTTGAGAAGAACTCCTCCAAGGTGCTCACTTCTAAGTTCTTGGAGATGTAAAATGAGTCCACCATGGAGCTCCATCTTGAGGACCGGGGAAAGGCATCTATGACCTTCATTACCATATCCCAGTTGGAGAGCCTTTCACCTACACTTGTTAAGCCGGTTAGAATTTCCTTAAATCTAGAGTGTAGGGATTTTACCTTCTCTCCCTTTTCGAGTTTGATGTTGGATAATTGGGAGCGAAGAACATCTCTCCTTGCTAGTTTCGCCTAGGATGTACCTTCATGAATTTCTATTAATTTCTCCCACATTTCCTTGGCGCTAGCACACTCCCCTATCCTATTTACTTCTTGTTAGGGGAGTGCATTGTAGAGGTGATGCTTGGCCTTTGAATTCGCCAAGTACTCCTCTCTTTGTCTTTTGCTCCATCTTGATTTCTCCAATAGCTCCCCTTCTTCATTCCTAGGCATCTCGAAACCGTTTTCCATAATTAATAAGATTTCAAAATCGGTCTCGAAAAATACCTCCATTCTCTTTTTCCACCAAGAGAATTCGCCTTCGAATTTTGGTAGGTGAATGTTTGAGTCGGCCATCCTTGAATATGCTTGTTGTGGCAGTTAGTCCTCGACAAGCTTTCCTTAGCTCTGATACCACTTGTAAGTGATCGATCGGCCGGCTAGAGGGGGGTGAATAGCCCTTTGTCGTTGGATGGTGGAATTTACTCGTCTAGACAATTGTTAGCGCAAGCGGAATACTAATAAAGACAAGCAAATAAACAAAGAAGAATACAAACAATGCTAACATGAAATATAACGTGGTTCACGGCTACGCCGCTAATCCACGGTCCCCAATTCGTCCTCGGTGAATCACTCCGCAACCAAATCACTATCGGTCTCTCCTTTGCACTAAGCTAGGTGGAGGTAACCCTTACAACTCAAGACCACTCCTTCTTTTACAATAGATGTGAAAGAGAACTAGAAGAAGGAGTTTATCACTTGTGGAGCACTTGGATGATGGTTTGGAATATAAGCATTATCCATCCAAAAGCCCACACCCTCTCTTTTTATAGAGAGGGCTAATTTCTTCCCGTTGGCCGCCACCAGTCGACTGCTGCCCTTGGCAGTCGACTGCCGCCACTTCAACGACCTCCGACCATGTCGGATCCTGACCGTTGCAGTCCACCAGAACACTTGGTAGTCGACTGATGGATCCCATCACGATCATTTACCTCCGTAGTCGGCCCGATCGACCGGCTACGGCGATCTGCGGCCCAAACCCTCTTGACGATCAGCTACCTTCAGCCGATCGATCGATGTCTTAGCAATGACACCATATAGGGCCAAATCCACTCTTGACTCCCATTCCATGGCGTCGGCCAAGTTCACCTAATGAGATACTTACAATTCACTCATTCTCTCATCTCACTCGAAGTCCCTCGCCGAAGCTCTCTTCGTTCGTGGCCACGTCCCTCGGCAGCATCAGGCGCACGACTCTGCAATGCTCCTTCGCGTCTCTTGCCTCCGAAGTCTGCTTCCTTGGCTTCGCTTCAAGTCATCTCGTCCGGCAGTCTCTCGGCAGCATCAAGCGCACGACTCTGCAATGCTCCTTCTCCGACTCAAACATGAGGTTCTGAGTGGTGAATCCGCCAAGGCTCCATGTGTGAATTACTAAGTCCTACAAGACTCCAACACACATATCAAACCATAATAACACCCTAACTTAAACCCTTTGCCATACACATCAAAACCATATTACGACAAGAGATTGCCCTAACAGAGACTACGTACCGAATTGATCCATCATGAGAATGTTTCATGGATCGTTATATGAGTGTCATAAACATTCTCATGTGATTATTGGTATGAATAATCCCTAGACCTGAAGTCACTACGGTTCCCTACATAATGAGTTGTATACTTTGGCTTCGTCAAACGTCACCCATAATAGAGTGACTATAAAGGTGATCACTGGGTATGTAATAAGTTATGTGGAGGGATGTGAGTGATGTAGATGGGATCTATCCCTTCTATATAATGAAAGTGATATCTATGAGCCCCTTGATAGAGTAGGACTGCTAAAATACATGGTCATGCTCAAATAAGTCAATATAAGATATTGAGCTTATTTGGTTGAATAGTCTACTTGGAGATTAAGAAACTCATGATTGATAAAAGGATGACACAGTCTATGTCTCATTGATCAATCTAGATATCAAAGATAGAAGGACTGAGTCATACAAGATAGTAGTCACGGAAAGATTATGTCGGATCTCGACATTCTCATCACTTGGGTAGCAATGATGTATTGTTAGATGTCGCTCATTGCTTATGTTTCTAAAAAGGTTTTAGAAACATTGCTAACGTTATAAGAACCTATTGGATCACACACTTAGGACATATGAGTTGGAGATGACTCATGTGATGAGCCATTGGGTCATCAGATTGAGTCTAATATAGATTATACTCATTGAGTAGGACTTAAGGTACACTAAATGAATTTGACCCGAGTTAGACTCAAGTCAAATTCGGATTGAGTGAGACTCACCATTAAGAAGGGTTGCATGATCATTAAGATGAGATTAATGAGTTATTAATTTCATGAAAACCAAGAGTCACAAACCCTTCATATTCAATGGTTGAATATAAAAGGGATTAGATGAGGCTTAGTGTTTTCGGTGGTTTTTTTTTTGTAGACTCTTGAGTGTGATCTTCTTCTCCTTCTTGTTCTACCTCCTTGGCCGAATCAACATCTTGTGGCTAGCAACACAGTTTGGTTCCTCTTTATTTCATGGTTTGTGTGGATATCGTAGAGGCACGAACATCCTGACTGTATTGAGATCTGGACACCTTGCACGTAAGTGTTGCATACGGGATTGCGAAGGGCTCGCATCGAAGGTAACTACGAATCTCATAGGATAGAATCGATCAAACGAGTATGGTTTTCTCATGGATCTCTGAAGGGATCCTATTTTTCCGCTGCTTATGTGCTTGTAAAATATTTTCGAGCGTGCTTGGATTACCTATAGTGGTATTAGAGCCACTTGTGAAAATAATACTCATTTTTAGTTGTTATATGTGATATAAGTTAGAACATGATTTATTATGATATGCATGTTGTTCTGGGCTCGCATCGAAGCTGAGAAGATAGTTTGGCGAGCGGGTTTTTCCCGAAGCAGATTGAGGAGTGGGCTGAGCCAATCAGACTGTGTCGGTCGGATGGTGTCGAGTTCATAGTGATGAACAGAATGGGTAGCGACTCATTCAGACCCACCATAGTGTTGTTAGTAATATATGAGAGATGTCCTAAGGCAATTGCCTTATGTTTGAACCATTTATATGATAAATGAAGATTCACTATTTGAGTATACATGTTTTCATGTATTTGATTAGATCTTAAACTCATTTACTGAATGTCCATGATATGATTCACAGCATGAGAGAATTTGTGATTGGATCACAACTAGTGAGTATCTCTACATGTGTAATTGTGATGTATCGAAATTATCCCTAGTCGATGAATTGATGGATTTGGACACCATTGATTCTGTCGAGGCTAGCACGAGATATACTCCTTGGTGTATCCAAGCAGTTGATTCTCACTGGCTGGAGACATTGTGATGTTCGGAGTTAATCGTGGATGCTAGTTATGGTAACTAGTTCATTGGAGTGACCAGCCGTAAGACTTCATATGATTCTCTGCATATATAGGTATGTCAATGAAGTTCTTACTGTAGCTTAAGTGCGATGTTCCTTTGACTTGCGGTATTCAAATCATCTTGATCATAAAGACTTATGCTTTGACATCTTAAGCAAGCATCTCTAAGGAGATGTGGACCCGGGATGATTGGGTATAAGTCGAAGTGATCGAAGGTGTTTGAATAGCCTATAAAGGATTCACCACTCCTTGCGAGGAGATGTATACCCATGGCCTCTTGTCGGATTGTTACTAAAGTCTTTGGCCAAAACATTACATGTTTAGAGTAAGGTACTCTTCGATACATGTGCAGTAACTAGAATCCGTAGGATGAGGAAATGATACTTGGGCTAGGTGTGACGTAGTCAGCCTAGTGGGGACTGACACTATAGACCATGTCCTGAACCAAGTGGGTATAAGATGAGTGAAGGGATTGGGACACGATTCATTCGAGATGCTGAAGGGTTTCAGAAGTAGTTCTGGATCAACCGTTGATCTTTTCGGTTAATCGGGGATCATGATGTACTACTAGATGCACTCATGATCGTTCTATAATTAATGGTTAATTATAGACGACCAACATAAACCGAGAACCTATTTGGTCACACGCACAATGAGCGTAATCCAAAGTATTTAAAACGAGCTTGAGAATGAGATTCTCAGACCGAGAGAAACTAGGTTTTGTTGGACCAAACATGGAGCGAGCATGAAATCGTTTCAGTCGCAATGGAAGCGTGGATGGGCCATGTCTTATGAAGACATGATGGATGAACCAAATTGGTTTGGTTTTAATCCAATGGAGGAGAATAAACCAAAGGGTTTGGTTTGTTTTAAACGAATGAACCAAAAGTTGATTCGGTTCATTTTAACTTAAAATAAACCATCATGGTTTGGTTTATTTTAACTTAAATTAATAGAGCGGGTTAACGAGCCTTTGGTTATGATCCGATAACCATTAAGAGAATTTGTTCTCTATAAAATAGGGCTTAAGGGTTTTGTTAAGCCCTAATCAAAAGCCTTGCAACCCTAATAGTTGCCGCCCCCTCCGCTCCTTGGTGAAGTTGGCGCAAACCCTAGTGCTGCCGCCCACCACCACCTAGCTCCCTTGCCGGCGTCCAGAAGGTGTTGTCCTTCCCTCTTGTCGGCGTCGAGCTGCTGCCGGAGAAGCTCCGGTGATCTCCTTTGGGTCCGGCAATAAGGTGAGCTTCAACCTTCCCTTTTGGCCGGCCCCTATTCCTCCACCAAAGCTGTCCAGTTTTTTGGATAGCTTGTTTCCTTCTCGTCGGAGCGTCGTTTGGACGACGTTTGGAGCTCCGACAGTGGTAGCCTTGCCGGGGATTCAATCTCCGGTAATCCTCATAGGTGGAGGATGAAGGATTCGTCAAACGGTTGACGAATACCTCTCCGGAGAAGCGAGTTTTTGAGGACTCGCTTTGGATCCGAATTTTGATTCGGATCGTGATCTTCTCTCGATCACATCGTCTTCAACACGAGGCTAATAACCCGTACGAAGATGAGACTCCGGACTTTGTGAAGTCATCCCGAAGATACTCGGCGTGGATACGGATAGAGACGATTCTAGCGAGAATCATTCCGGTTGATGTCTTTCCCGCTACACGTGATACGTCAGGTATACGTAGTATAAATTTCCTTTTATTGCAAAATTTAAATTTACGATTATGTCTACACATATTGTACTATGCATGCGTGTGATGTGTGTGTTGTAATAAATTAGATTTATTATTTTATTCCTTCCGCTGTGCACATGTTTACGAAACATGTTCAAAAAACCCAACAAAGGGTATCGAGCCTGTTGTGTTTCGACATAATCGTAAAATTATTTTGCAATAGTCATAATGATATTTCTGGAAATTTTCTATTTTTGGAAAGTTAGAAGTATTTATGGAAATTTTTAATTTTGGAAAGTCTAGAAGTATTTATGGAAATCTTCTACTTTAGGAAAGTTGGAAGTATTTATGGAAATTGATATTTTCCATAAATAAAATATTTGATTAGATTTTGGAAATTTTTTTTCTAATTTAATCATGATTTGATTTGGGAAATCAAATCTTAAAATATTTTATTTCCATAAGTAGTTTTGATGATTTAGAAAATTGGTTTCCTAAATTGACTTTCCTTAATCAACTATTTCCACTAATAAAATATGTGATTAGATTTGGAAATTTGTTTCCTAATTTAATCATGATTTGATTTGGAGAATCAAATCTTAAACATATTTTATTTCCATAAATAGTTATGACATATAAGGAAATTTTGTACATGACATAATTGTATGTCATGTAATTGCATTAGATGCATATCATTATGCCATGCGTGTCGTGACATGTAGATGTATGCCATGTATGTCATGTCTTGTAGATAATAGTTATTTGCATGCAAAGAGGATGAGACATAAAAACCCTAACTCAATATTAAAACCTACACCTTCCATTAATATGGTTAGAACCAGAGTTCTGTTTCTTGTTCGGGTTGTTGGACTCTCTCCAAGCCCGGCTCGAACCCGAACATGTTCAAACCATGGAATAGTTTAATACTAATATAGTAAGAGTCAGAGGTCAATCGTTAGCTTTGGTTGTTGGACTCTCTCCAAGCCGAGCTAATTGGTTGAATACACTCTAACCATATTAAAACTATTTCTCGATTAATGGGTTGACTTTAACCTGGAGCATCGGCTTGTTGGACTCTCTCCAAGGTCGATGTAAAGGGAGGTGAAGTTGGGTGCTATGCATATGATGCATACTTGTTAATGTGTTAACAACCCGATGTATGTGTGAACATTCAATTAGTTGATAGCACATTGTGATAGTTGCATATACGTGATATGCAATCGGTATATTTGATACCCACCATCGTAGTTATGAATGGCTTGTTGGACTCTCTCCAAGGTTGTTCATATCTATGATGGATATCAGCCCATTCGGAGATGGACCTACGATCTCCCGAAGTGATTTTGGGTTTTTTGAAATTCGAAAAATGAATGGGATTTATGAATGTATAATGATGCATTTTAAAATCATCTTTCTCATATATGCTCATTTTGTATTTCTAAGATTGATCATGATGTCTTTGAATTTGCATTCCATTTTGGATTCGAATAAATTGACTAGGCCGAACTTCTTGGACTGACTTAGAAACTTGAGAATTGTTCTCAAGGTTGAAAAGCTTGCAAATGTCCTCGAAGCGCCTCTTCCCGCCCGTCCTAGTGACAATGCAACTCTGGACCAATTGTTGGCCTATCAGAAACATGTGACTGATTCTGAAATGGCGAGTTGCATCATGCTAGCCACGATGGTACCTGAGCTGCGGAAGCAGCATGAGCATATGGATGTTTATACCATAGTCTTTCATCTTTATGAGTTAGTTGATGAGCAAGTGAGATTCAAAAGGTTCAAAGTCTCCAAGCTCCTCTTCACCTCTGAGATGTAAGAAGGTTCATCTGTGGTACTGCTCAACATGCTGAAGACTCTAGAGCCTTCTGAGAAGCATGAGCAGGGGACGGTGTTGTTAGTTGATTCCTCGAAGAAAGGTTCTAAGAGGGAGTCAAAGGAATAACAGAAGGGGAAGAAGAAAAAGGCTAAAAAGGCAGAACCAGCTCAAAAGGGCACTTGCCATCATTATGACAAGTAGGGCCATTGGCGAAGAAATTGCAAGATTTATCTTGAGTCCGTGAAGAAGAATAAGGCATAAGATGCTCCATCTTTTTCATATATCTTCGTTATTGATTGTCATTCTATTTCCTCAGACACTTGGGTATTGGATACTGGGTGTGACTCACATATATGTAATGACATACATGGGTTAAGGAATAGAAGAAGACTCGTCAAGGGAGAGTCAAATTTACGTGTTGGGAATGGAGCAAAGGTTGCTGCACTCGCCATCGGAATGTATTTGTTGAAATTTCCTGCAGGACTTGTCTTAGAACTGGACAATTGCTTTTATGTTCCTTCGTTGATAAAGAACATCATTTATATTTCTTATTTAAATAGAAATGGGTACCATTTGACTTTTAGTAATAATTGTTGTTACATAACTTTGAATGGAGTTCTTTATGGGACTAAAACTTTAAGCAATGGTGTTTATACGTTGGACGTATCCAGTGATGTTTTCAATATCGAAGCGAGCAACAAGCGTGCTCGAAAGGATAATCAATTAGACTCCTATATGTGACATTGTCGTCTTGGCCATGTAAGCAAGAAACGCATGTCCGAATCACACCGATGTGGAATTCTGGAATCGTTTGAATTGGATTCATACGATACATGCGAATCATGCTTAAAAGGCAAGATGACTAAGTTACCTTTTACAGGAAAAGGTGAACGAGTGGGAGAGTTGCTAGGTCTAATACATACTGATGTATGCGGACCTATGTCAACTCAAGCTTTAGAAGGCTATAGCTACTTCATTACCTTCACCGATGATTACTCACGGTTTGGGTATGTGTTCTTGATGAAACACAAGTCTGAAGCCTTTGAAAGGTTCAAAGAATTCAGAAATGAAGTAGAGAAATAACATGACAAGAGTATTAAAATACTTCGATCGGATTGAGGTGGTGAATACTTAAGTCAAGAGTTTCTTGATTATCTAAGAGACAATGGTATATTGTCTCAATAGACTCCGCCATATACACCACAGCATAATGGTGTATCTGAAAGGTGTAACCGGACCTTGTTGGACATGGTCAGGTCAATGATGAATCATGCGAATCTTTCCAAGTCCTTTTGGGGCTATGCACTTCAGACAATTGTTTACTTGTTAAACAGAATGCCAACCAAGGTAGTCTTTACTACTCCATATGAGATATGGAATAGTAAGAAATCTCATGTATCTTACTTGAAGATATGAGGTTGTCCTGCTTATGTGAAGCGGACTGTATAAGACAAATTGGATGCTAAGTCTGATAAATGTCTATTTATTGGATACCCTAAGGAAAAAAGGGGTTACCAATTCTATCATCCTGTGAAACAAAAGGTGTTTGTTTCAAGGCATGCTGTGTTTCTAGAGAAAGAGTTTCTCTTGCAAGAAAATAGTGGGAGTGTCGTCGAGCTTGAGGAGGCTCGAGAGATTAAAATAGACATTGATGAGATACCTGGTGAAGCACAACAGCCGATAACTCATAGTGATAAGCAATCGGTTGGACCTTTTGAAACACCACATCTTCGTAGATCTGGTAGAACACGCAACATTCCTGAGAGATATGGATTTCTCGTAAGTGAATCGAACGACATGTTACTCATTGATGATAAGGAGCCTACCAGTTATGAAGAAGTGCTGACAAGTTCAGAAAGGGATAAGTGGCTTGATGCCATGAAGTCGAAAATGGATTCCATGTATGAAAACCAAGTTTGGAACTTGGTTGACCCACCTGAAGGCATCAAGTCTATAGGGTGCAAGTGGGTTTTCAAGAAGAAAACCGACATGGATGGTAATGTGATTATCTATAAGGCTAGATTAGTGGCGAAAGGATATCGTCAAAAACAAGGTGTTGATTATGATGAAACCTATTCGCCTGTAGCTATGCTTAAATCCATTCGGATGCTCCTGACCATAGCGGCTCATTATGATTATGAGATATGGTAGATGAATGTGAAAACAGCTTTCCTTAATG
The DNA here is from genome assembly GCA_025175895.1 of Wurfbainia villosa. Classification (NCBI taxonomy): domain Eukaryota; kingdom Viridiplantae; phylum Streptophyta; class Magnoliopsida; order Zingiberales; family Zingiberaceae; genus Wurfbainia; species Wurfbainia villosa. The sequence continues at coordinate 15,577,508 of CM046004.1, read as the reverse complement.
GAAACCTGCTCGAGGACGTGTATATGATACAGCCTGAGGGTTTCACATCGGTTGATAAAACCAAGGTATGCAAATTGCGACGGTCCATATATGGATTGAAGCAAGCATCCAAGAGCTGAAATATCCGTTTTGATGAGACAATCAAAAGGTTTGATTTCTCACAAAATCTAGATGAACCTTGTGTGTACAAGAAGGTTAGTGGGAGTGCAATCGTGTTCCTAGTATTGTATGTTGATGACATATTACTTATAGGAGACGATGTTTCAGTCTTACAGTCAGTTAAGATTTGGTTATCCAAGACATTCTCCATGAAAGACCTGGGAGAAGCAACCTACATCCTCGGGATTAAGATATATAGAGATAGATCGAAACGGTTGCTTGGTCTTTCGCAGTCTACATATATAGATCGAGTGCTAAAGAGGTTTAGCATGTCAGAATCCAAGAAAGGTTTCCTACCCATCATGTATGGGATACACCTTTCGAAGTTTATGTGTCTGCGCACATAAGACGAGAGGATTTGCATGAGTAAGATTCTCTATGCATCCGCAATAAGATCTATCATGTATGCTTTGTTATGTACGAGGCCCAATGTATCGTATGCTCTGAGTGTCACGAGCAGATACCAGTCTAATCTAGGAATGGATCATTGGACGACTGTTAAGATGATCATTAGGTACTTAAGAAGAACTAAGGATGTGTTACTAATACATGGAGAAGGGTACATGGTGATACGTGGGTATATGGATGCCAGCTTCCAGATAGACAAGGATGATTCCATGTCTCAGTCTGGGTATGTATTCACCTGGAATGGAGGCGCAATAAGTTGGAAAGGTTCCAAGCTTGATACTATAGCGGATTCTACCACTAAGGCAGAATACATTGCAGCTTTGGAAGCAGCAAAGGAAGCAGTTTGGATCAAGAAGTTCATCTCTAAACTTGATGTGGTCTCATCAATGATCCAAACATGTGCTTCGCCGCTATCATCTGATCAGAGAAATCATCAGTAGGAAGGAAATACAAATCGAGAAAATTCCCACTGAAAGGAACTTAGCGGATCCTTTGACTAAGGCATTACCTCAAAGTAAGTTTGAGGGTCATGTTAGAGCTTATGGAATTGGATACCGTAGTGATTGACATTAGGCCAAGTGGGAGTTTGTTAGTAATATATGAGAGATGTCCTAAGGCAATCGCCTTATGTTTGAACCATTTATATGATAAATGAAGATTCACTATTTGAGTATACATGTTTTCATGTATTTGATTAGATCTTAAACTCATTTACTGAATGTCCACGATACGATTCACAGCATGAGAGAATTTGTGATTGGATCACAACTAGTGAGTATCTCATCTCTCGTAATTGTGATGTATCGGAATTATCCTGATCGATGAATTGATGGATTTGGACACCATCGATTATCGAGACTAGCACGAGGTATACTCCTTGGTGTATCCAAGCGGTTGATTCTCACTTAGTGGAGACATTGTGATGTCGAGTTAATCGTGGATGCTAGTTATGGTAACTAGTTCATTGGAGTGACGGTAGTAAGACTTCATATGGTTCTCTGCATATATAGATATGTCGATGAAGTTCTTCTTGTAGCTTAAGTGCGATGTTCCTTTGACTTGCGGTATTCAAGTCATCTTGATCATAGAGACTTATGCTTTGACATCTTAAGCAAGCATCTCTAAGGAGATGTGGACCCGGGATGATTGGGTATAAGTCGATGTGATCGAAGGTGTTTGAATAGCCTATAAAGGATTCACCACTCCTTGCGAGGAGATGTATATCCATGGCCTCTCGTTGGATTGTTACTAAAGTCTTTGGCCAAAGCATTACATGTTTAGAGTAAGGTACTCTTCGATACATGTGCAGTAACTAGAATCCGTAGGATGAGGAAATGATACTTGGGTTAGGTGTGACGTAGTCAGCCAAGTGGGGACTGACACTATAGACCATGTCCTGAACCAAGTGGGTATAAGATGAGTGAAGGGAATAGGACACGATTCATTCGAGCTGCTGAAGGGTTTCAGAAGTAGTTCTGGATCAACCGTTGATCTTTTCGGTTAATTGGGGATCATGATGTACTACTAGGTGCCACTTATGATCGTTCTATAATTAATGGTTAATTATAGACGACCAACATAAACCGAGAACCTATTTGGTCACATGCACAACGAGCGTAATCCAAAGGATTTAAAACGAGCTTGAGAATGAGATTCTCAGACCAAGAGAAACTAGGTTTGGTTGGACCAAACATGGAGCGAGCATGAAATCGTTTCAGTCGAAATGGAAGCGTGGATGGGCCATGTCTTATGAAGACATGATGGATGAACCAAATTGGTTTGGTTCTAATCCAATGGAGGAGAATAAACCAAAGGGTTTGGTTTGTTTTAAACGAATGAACCAAAAGTTGGTTCGGTTCGTTTTAACTTAAAATAAACCATCATGGTTTGGTTTATTTTAACTTAAATTAATGGAGCGGGTTAACGGGCCTTTAGTATGATCCGATAACCATTAAGAGAATTTGTTCTTTATAAAATAGGGCTTAAGGGTTTTGTTAAACCCTAATCAAAAGCCTTGCAACCCTAATAGTTGTCGCCCCCTCCTCTCCTTGGTGAAGTCGGCGCAAACCCTAGTGCCGCCGCTCACCACCACCTAGCTCCCTTGCCGACGTCCAGAAGGTGCTGTCCTTCCCTCTTGCCGGCGTCGAGCTGCTGCCGGAGAAGCTCCGGTGATCTCCTTTGGGTCCGGCAATAAGGTGAGCTTCAACCTTCCCTTTTGGCCGACCCCTATTCCTCCACCAAAGCTGTCCAATTTTCTGGACAGCTTGTTTCCTTCTCGTCGGAGCGTCATTTGGACGACGTTTGGAGCTCCGACAGCGGTAGCCTTGTCGGGGATTCGATCTCCGGTAATCCTCATAGGTGGAGGACGAAGGATTCGTCAAACGGTTGACGAATACCTCTCTGGAGAAGCGAGTTTTTGAGGACTCGCTTTGGATCCGAATTTTGATTCGGATCGTGATCTTCTCTCGATCACATCATCTTCAACATGAGGCTAGTAACCCGTACGAAGATGAGGCTCCAGACTTTGTGAAGTCATCCCGAAGATACTCGGCGTGGATACGGATAGAGACGATTCTAGCGAGAATCGTTCCGGTTGATGCCTTTCCCGCTACACGTGATACGTCAGATATACATAGTATAAATTTCCTTTTATTGCAAAATTTGAATTTACGGTTATGTATACACATGTTGTACTATGCATGCGTGTGATGTGTGTATTGTAATAAATTAGATTTATTATTTTATTCCTTCCGTTGTGCACATGTTTACGAAACATGTTCGAACACACACTCGCCGCGGTGCCGGAAACTCAACAAGTGTTGCGGCTCATATATCATGCTTAGAATCATAATAAATTTTTTATCATTACTGTTTTGAATGTTATATGACATGGTGCATGGTTATGGTCCCTAACCCAATGTGATTGGATATGTGTGTGTTTGTTGTAATTCATAATACGACCTATGTGTCGTGCCTTTCACCTTTATTATTCTGGTTGTAAAATTAGATTACCTTCGAATGTAACTCGAGGTTTCTTTTAATTGTAATGTACAATGTAGAATAGTTCTAGACTGCTGGAGGACGGTGCAAAGGAATGAAGCCAAACAACACATGACAACCATGGAAGACTTGGAGAAGATGATATTCCCTAAGTTGACTATTCGCTCTTTCTCATTGGCTTGAGAAGATCGTAGAAAAGGGTCATAACCATGTCACATTTCTTTATGCTTATATGTGATGAATGTGATGCTGGTATATGATGCTTGTATGTGATGCATGCGTAGTTAGTTGTCACACAATTAGGTCACTTATTATATGCCTACCAAAGTTTAATACTTACTATTACCTTGTTCAATCGTAGCGAGTTTGCCAAAGCAAAGTGACTCGATTTACCTCGATAAATGGCGATAGAACAATTGTGATGTCTGACTATTAAATGTTGGAACGTTGGTGGCCGGCTAGAGGGGGGTGAATAGCCCTCAATCGTTGTACGGTGGAAGTCACTCTTAATCGTCTATAATTATCGTTAGCGCAAGCAGAAATATAAAGCTAAGGTGTGTTTGGTTGGGGGTTTTTGTTGATAACCTTGTTAGGTTATCAACAAAAACCTTGTTTGGTTTAGGTTATAAATAATTACCTGGTAATTGTTCATTACCTGGTTATGAACAAAAACCTTTTTAGGGGGAATTGGAAAACCTTGGAGAACCAAGGTTTTTGTTGATTCCTGGGGTTAAGGAAATTTTTTTCCAATATTACCCCTAGCAATATATTAAATCTCAATTTGTCAAAACTCAATCGATTTGTCGTCCGTCGTCGATGTGCTCGCCGCCGGCCGCCGCCAGCTGCCGCCCGGCCGCCGCCGCCGCCGCCGCTATCGTCGCCGACCATCGCCATCATATCGCCTACCGCCGCCGCCCATCACCGTGCCGCCGTCGTCTTCGCCATGCGTCGCCGATCGTCGCCGTCGTCGGTCGCCGCCGTCGCCGCCTCCGCTGCCGACCGCCACCGCCGCCCATCGTCGATCGCCGCCATCGTATCGCCTCGCTGCCGCGGTAGCCGCCATCGCCGCCCATCATCGCCCGGTATCGCTTCGCCCGTTACGCCGCCCACGCCCGTCGTCGCCGCCACCGCCGCCGTCGCCGCCACCTTGCCGTCGCCGTGGCCGATCGCCGCCGTCGCCGGTCGATCGCCCGTCGCACCGTCGCCGCCGCCGCCCGCCGATTCTTCGCCGCCGTAAACACCGTCGCTTGGCGATCCCGTCGTCGTCGTCATCAATCGATCGCCATCGTTATCGCGTCGGTCGATCGATCGTCGTTAGATAAAGGATAATTTAGTAAAATGTTAAACTAAGTTATATATTAAAACCTCCAACCAAACAAGGTTTTTATCTAAGGTTATACTTTATTCCAAGGTTATGTTTTATTCCCTGGTAATCACATAACCAAGGTATTTGTACTTAACCTTCAAATTCATGCAATTCTACACAAGGCTAAGTATCACACTAACATACCACATGATCATAAAGACATATATGCATTGATTTCACATTATGATCATGAAATAAATGTATCAATCAATTTTTGATCATGCATTAGGTACAAAATCATGATAATGAATCAAGTATCAACCAAAGTATGATTTAAGCTATTTATGGGTGCATTATCATCACCCAACACTATTTCAAAAATTAAGTCCCGATCATCCTAAGTCAACCAAATAATGTGATATAAGTAAAATTCTTATGGTTGACTATCCTAGGATTTTCCTAACCCTTAAGGATAGATTTAGGAACCCAAAACAAATTCTTTCCTATATGGTTCACTAAATATTTCTTAGGAATCAATTTTCTAGCAATTGTTTTGTTCTTGGCTTGACTCTTAGCAATCAAACATTTATAGACATTTTCATTTGTCTTTCCCTTATAACCTAGGCATTTCTTATTGAAGCTTGCTCTTTGGCTCCCTATTATCATGTTCAAGGTATTGGAGCCTATTGTAAATTTTTCTAAGGCCTTAGTTACCTTTTCTCTTAAAGCCTTATTTTCTTCAATGCATGCATCATTTACATCAAAAGACATATAATGATCATGTGAGCATGCATTATCAAAACTAGAAGAGGCATTATCATTAATGTTTAAACATGTTTTTTCTAGTTTTTCTTCTAAAACCTTAATTTGATCAAACATGCACTTATTTTTCTTTTTAGCCCTAAATAAGTCCTTAGTAAGGTTAGAAATCATTGACATAATTTTCTTGGGAGGTAGACTCATTACCTTACTTACCAAATCCTCTTCCGATGATGAGGATGAAGAAGAAGCTCCCCCTTCACTCGAGCTCTCTTCACTTGTTCTTGATTTTTCACTTTCGGAGGAGGTGGAGTCTAGATCATAAAATGCCATCAAGGCAAGGTTTGTGACAAAAGCATTTTCTTCCTCCGATGATGACGATGAAGGATTATCCCATGTCCTTGCTTTTAGTGCTTTGAACTTTCCCTTTTCCTTGGTCATCTTCTCTTCTTCCTTTTTCTTGCTCCCCTTCTTCTTTTCCTCTTTCTTCCTCCTCTCTTCTTTGCTCTTGTTCAAAAGAGGACAATCATCTCTTATATGACCCTCTCCTTGTCAATTGTAGCATATGATCTTCCTCTTGTGCCTTCTCCTATCATAAGATTTGTTAAATTTTAAATTTCTTAAGGCACGCCTTACCTTCCTTATCATATAAGCATCTTCATTTCTATTCATGGAGGATGAGGAGGATGCTTCATCGGAGGAGGATGGAGTCTCCATCTTCTTCTTCCCCTTGATGGCTACTAGTGCCACTCCCCTTGATGGCTTGATGCTTGATTCTTCAATTACTCCCTCAAGCCTTGTTTCGTGGAGCTCCATGGTTGAGAAGAACTCTTCTAAGGTGCTAACTTCTAGGTTCTTTGAGATGTAGGAGTCCACCATTGTGCTCCATTTTGATGACCGAGTAAGGCATCTATTGCCTTCATGACCATGTCCTATTGGAGAGCTTCTCCCCTACACTAGATAAACCGGTTATTATTTCTTTAAAGTGTGAATGCAATCATAATACCTTCTCTCCCTTTTCTAATTTGATGTTGCTTAATTGGGAGCGGAGGTCTCTCCTTGCAAGCTTCACCTCGGATGTGCCTTCATGAAGCTCTATGAGTTTCTCCCACATTTCTTTGGTGCTTGCACATTCCCCTATCTGATTCACTTCTTGTTGGGGGAGTACGTTGTAGAGGTGGTGCTTTGCCTTTGAGTTCGCCAAGTACTCTTCCCTTTGCTTTTTAGTCCATCTAGACTTCTCGATTGACTTCCCTTCTTTATCCCTAGGTATCTCGAAACCATTTTCCATTATCAATAAAATTTTGAAGTCGGTTTTGAAAAATACCTCCATTCGCTTTTTTCACCCAGCGAATTCTCCTTCAAACTTCAGTGGGTGAATGTTTGAGCCGACCATCATATTTGTTGTGCTTGTTGTGGCGGTTAGTCCGGTGACAAGTGACTTGGCTCTGATACCACTTGTTGGAACGTTGGTGGCCGACGCGAGAGGGTGAATAGCCCTCAATCGTTGTACGATGGAAGTCGCTCTTAATCATCTACAATTATCGTTAGCGCGAGCGAAAATATAAAGCTAAGACAATTAAGAACAACACAAAATAAAGAACAATGCTAACAAAAGATATAACGTGGTTCACGGCCTCGCCGCTAATCCACGATCTGATTCGTCTCCGGTGAATCACTCTGAAACCAATCCAATATGGTCTCTCCCTTTAGCCAAAGCAAGGTGGAGGTAAACCTTCTTACAACACAACACTCCTTCTTACAATAAGATTGAAGTAAGAACAAGAAGAAGGAGTTTAACACTTGTGGAGCACTTGGATGATCAATTGGAGCATAAACATTAGCCTTCCAAAAGCCCACACCTTCTCTATAAATAGAGAAGGTTGTTTTCTTCCCGTTGGCCACTAGCAGTCGACTGATGCCCCCATCAGTCGACTACTCCTGTAGTCGTTGCCCAATAATGGCTTCTTCCACGTTGGATTTTATCCAACGACTCCCACATCAATTGACTGATCGCCCCATCAGTCGACTGATGGAGCTATCAGTCGAGTGTCAGAAGCAAGCACTCGACTGATCACCATTCAGTGCCCGAAACCCTCGCGACCAGTCGACTGCTTCCATCAGAAGTCGATTGATGGTCTCGACAGTCAACTGTCAACCCGTGGTAGTCGACTGTTGGCACAGAAACCAGACTCGAACACCAGTTGAGTCACAGTCGACTTCCATGACATGGCAGTCGACTGATGTCCGATAAAACTCAAACTTAACATCCGTTTGAGCGTCCGACGGTCGGGTAAACCTCAACCCTCTTGGTCGAGCCTCTGACACTTATCCATTCGGCCAAGTTCACCTAATGAGCTACTTACATTTCACTCATTCTCTCATCTCACTTGACGTCCCTCGCCGAAGTTCTTTTCGTTCGCAACCACGTCCCTCGGCAGCACCAAGCGCATGACTTCGCAATGCTCCTTCACGTCTCTTACCCTCGAAGTCTGCTTCCTTGACTTCGCTTCAAGTCATCTCGTCTAGCAGTCCCTCGGATGCATCAAGCGCACAACTTCGCAATGCTCCTTCGTCGTCTCAAGCACGAGGTTGTGAGTTGGTGAAACTCGCCAAAGCTCCATGTGTGAATTACTAAGTCCTGTAAGACTCCAACGCACATATCAAATCCAATCAACCTAACTTAAACCCTTTGCCACACACATCAAAACCATATCACATGGGTTGATTGCCCTAACATTAAACCTTGGATTTGACTTAACTAAGCTCTCTCAATTAGATTGATGAACTTAGATGCATAACTCATACGGGACACCTACCTACATTATATAAATCTTGGGCGATTAGCCAAAGCTAACTCAAGATGAGTGGTAATTTAGAAGGATATCTCATGCGATGGGCACAATGAACAAATAATGTTGTTCATATAGATATACAAGAGTTACATGAGATGTAATTGGTACAAGTTACCTACCTAACTTATATGAGTCTTGGGCAATTAGCCAAAGGTAACTCAAGATGCGGTATAATATGGATCTTGTCCCACTTTGTGACCAGTGGGAGAATCATTTAGTTAAAGGCCTAATTAAATGATTGAAATATGATACATTTCTGTATTTTTGTATTGTAGATCACCATGTCATCAAATATGTCAAACACACTCTCTTTGTGATCTATCCTTGATAAGGACAAGCTCACTGAAGCTAATTTCCTAGACTGGTACAGGAACTTGAGGGTAGTCCTCAAGTAAGAATGCAAACTGTACGTCCTAGAATAGTCCATTCCTGAACCACCCACCCCTACGACCACTCGTGCTGACAGGGATGCTTATAAGAAGCATCAAGATGACGCACTGGATGTGTCATGCCTTATGCTTGCCACCATGAACTCTGAGCTTCAAAAGCAATATGAGAACATGGATGCCTATGGTATGGTTGAGCATCTGAAACAACTATATCAGGGACAAGCAAGGCACGAGAGATACAAAGTATCAAAGGCCTTGTTTCAATGTAAGATGCAAGAAAAAGCTCTCGTAGGCACTTATGTACTCAAGATGATTGGATACGTTGAGAACCTAGAGAGATTGGATACTTGCCTAGGGTGCAAGTGGGTTTTCAAGAAGAAAACCGACATGGATGGTAATGTGATTACCTATAAGGCTAGACTAGTGGCGAAAGGATATCGTCAAAAGCAAGATGTTGATTATGACGAAACCTATTCGCCTGTTGCTATGCTTAAATCCATTCGGATGCTCCTGGCTATAGCAGCTCATTATGATTATGAGATATGACAAATGGATGTGAAAACAGCTTTCCTTAATGGAAACCTGCTCGAGGACGTGTATATGATACAATCTGAGGGTTTCACATCGGTTGATAAAAACAAGGTATGCAAATTGCGACGGTCCATATATGGATTGAAGCAAGCATCCAGGAGCTGAAATATCCGTTTTGATGAGACAATCAAAAAGTTTGATTTCTCACAAAATCCAGACGAACCTTGTGTGTACAAGAAGGTTAGTGGGAGTGTAGTCGTGTTCCTAGTATTGTATGTCGATGACATATTACTTATAGGAAACGATGTTTTAGTTTTATAGTCAGTTAAGATTTGGTTGTCCAAGACATTCTCCATGAAAGACCTAGGAGAAGCAACCTAAATCCTCGGGATTAAGATCTATAGAGATAGATCGAAATGGTTGCTTGGTCTTTTGCAGTCTACATATATAGACCGAGTGCTAAAGAGGTTTAGCATGTCGGAATCCAAGAAAGGTTTCCTACCCATCAGGCATGGGATACACCTTTCGAAGTCTATGTGTCCGCGTATAAAAGACGAGAGGATTTGCATGAGTAAGATTCCCTATGCATCCGCAATAGGATTTATCATGTATGTTATGTTATGTACGAGGCTCGATGTATCGTATGCTCTGAGTGTCACGAGTAGATACCAGTCTGATCCAGGAATGGATCATTGGGCGACTATTAAGAAAATCCTTAAGTACTTGAGAAGAACTAAGGATGTGTTCCTAATATATGGAGAAGGGGACATGGTGATACGCGGGTATACGGATGCCAGCTTCCAGACAGACAAGGATGATTCCAGGTCTCAGTCTGGATACATGTTCACCTTGAATGGGGGCGCAGTGAGTTGGAAAAGTTCCAAACAAGACACTGTAGCGGATTCTACCACTGAGGCAAAATACATTGCAGCTTCGGAAGCAGCAAAGGAAGCGGTTTGGATCAAGAAGTTCATTTATGAACTTGGTGTGGTTCCAGCCATTGTTGAAGCAATACCGGTCTACTGCGACAACAATGGAGCAATTGCATAAGCGAAAGAGCCAAGGTCTCATCATCGATCCAAACATGTGCTTCACCGTTATCATCTGATCAGAGAGATTATTAGTAGAAAGGAAATATAAAACGAGAAAATCCCCACTGAAAGGAACTTAGCGGATCCTTTGACTAAGGCATTACCTCAAAGTAAGTTTGAGGGTCATGTTAGAGCCTATGGTATTGGATACCGTAGCGATTGGCATTAAGCCAAGTGGGAGTTTGTTAGTAATATGTGAGAGATGTCCTAAGATAATCGCCTTATGTTTGAACCATTTATATAATAAATGAAGATTCACTATTTGAGTATACATGTTCTCATGTATTTGATTAGATCTTAAACTCATTTACTGAATGTCCACGATACGATTCACAGCATGAAAGAATTTATGATTGGATCACAACTAGTGAGTATCTCTACATGTATAATTGTGATGTATCAGAATTATCCTTAGTCGATGAATTGATGGATTAGGACACCATCAAATCTGTCGAGACTAGCACAAGGTATACTCCTTGGTGTATCCAAGCAGTTGATTCTCACTGGCTGGAGACATTGTGATGTCCGGAGTTAATCATGGATGCTAGTTATGGTAACTAGTTCATTGGAGTGACCAGCCGTAAGACTTCATATGATTCTCTGCATATATAAATATGTCAATGAAGTTCTTACTGTAGCTTAAGTGCGATGTTCCTTTGACTTGCGGTATTCAAGTCATCTTGATCATGAAGACTTATGCTTTGACATCTTAAGCAAGCATCTCTGAGGAGATGTGGACCCGGGATGATTGGGTATAAGTCGAAGTGATCGAAGGTGTTTGAATAGCATATAAAGGATTCACCACTCCTTGCGAGGAGATGTATACCCATGGTCTCTCGTCGGATTGTTACTAAAGTCTTTGGCCAAAGCATTATATATTTAGAGTAAGGTACTTTTGGATACATGTGCAGTAACTAGAATCCGTAGGATGAGGAAATGATACTTGGGCTAGGTGTGACGTAGTCAACCTAGTGGGGGCTAACACTATAGACCATGTCCTGAACCAAGTGGGTATAAGATGAGTGAAGGTAATGAGGCACGATTCATTGTAGCTGCTGAAGGGTTTTTAGAAATAGTTCTAGATCAACCGTTGATCTTTTTGGTTAATTGGGGATCATGATGTACTACTAGGTGTCACTCATGATTGTTCTATAATTAATGATTAATTATAGACGGCCAACATAAACCAAGAACTTATTTGGTCACGCGTACAATGAGCGTAATCCGAAGGATTTAAAACGAGTTTGAGAATGAGATTCTCAGACCGAGAGAAACTAAGTTTGGTTGGACCAAACAAGGAGCAAGCATGAAATCGTTTCAGTCGCAATGGAAGCGTGGATGGGCCGTGTCTTATGAAGACATAATGGATGAACCAAATTGGTTTGGTTCTAATCCAATGGTAGAGAATAAACCAAAGGGGTTTGGTTTATTTTAAACGAATGAACCAAAGTTGGTTCGGTTCGTTTTAACTTAAAATAGACCAAATCGGTTTGGTTTATTTTAACTTAAATTAATGGAGCGGGTTAACGGGATTTTGGTTATGATCCGATAACCATTAAGAGAATTTGTTCTCTATAAAATAGGGCTTAAGGGTTTTGTGAAAACCTAATCCAAGCAACCCCAAAGTTGCCGCCCACCCTCTCCTTCTCCTCTTGTGGTCGGCGCCCAAACCCTAGCTTCCGCCCACCCTTGTGCCGCCGTCCAAGATTGTTGTCGGCGTCCAAGCTTCAGCCGCCGATCCTCCGGCGACTCTCCGGTGATCCTCCTTGGCTCCGGTGACCAAGGACTTGCTGGCCCTCTTCTCTTTGGCCGGCGCAAACTCCTCCACCAAGCTGTCCAGTTTTCTGGACAGCTTGTTTCCTTCGTGTCGGAGCTTCGTTTGGACGACGTTTGGAGCTCCGACAGCGGCTACTTTGCTGGAGATTCGATCTCCAGTAATCCTCATAGGTGGAGGACAAAGGATTCGTCAAACGGTTGACGAATACCTCTCCGGAGAACCGATTTTTTGAGGACTCGTTTTGAATCCGAATTTTGATTTGGATTGTGATCTTCTCTCGATCACATCGTCTTCGACACGAGGCTAGTGACTCGTACGAAGACGAGGCTCGTGACTTTGTGAAGTTATCCCGAAGATACTCGGCGTGGATACGGATAGAGGCGATTCTAGCGAGGATCGCTCCGGTTGATGTCTTTCCCGCTACACGTGATACGTCAGGTATACGTAGAATAAATTTCCTTTTATTGCAAAATTTGAAACTACGGTTATGTCTACACATGTTGTACTATGCATGTGTGTGGTGTGTGTGTTGTAATAAATTAGATTTATTATTTTTTATTTCTTCCGCTGTGCACATGTTTACGAAACATGTTCGAACACACACTCGCCGCGGTGCCGAAAACCCAACACAAGTTACCTACCTAACTTATATGAGTCTTGGGCAATTAGCCAAAGGTAACTCAAGATGTGGTATAATATGGATCTTGTCCCACTTTGTGACCAGTGGGAGAATCATTTAGTTAAAGGCCTAATTAAATGATTGAAATATGATACATTTCTGTATTTTTGTATTGTAGATCACCATGTCATCAAATACGTCAAACACACTCTCTCTGTGATCTATCCTTGATAATGACAAGCTCATTGGAGCTAATTTTCTGGACTGGTACAGGAACTTGAGGGTAGTCCTCAAGCAAAAATGCAAACTGTACGTCCTAGAACAGTCCATTCCTGAACCACCCACCCCTACGGCCACTCGTGCTGACAGGGATGCTTATAAGAAGCATCAAGATGACGCACTGGATGTGTCATGCCTTATGCTTGCCACCATGAACTCTGAGCTTCAAAAGCAATATGAGAACATGGATGCCTATGGTATGGTTGAGCATATGAAACAACTATATTAGGGACAAGCAAGGCACGAGAGATACGAAGTATCAGAGACCTTGTTTCAATGTAAGATGCAAGAAGAAACTCTCGTAGACACTCATGTACTCAAGATGATTGGATACGTTGAGAACCTAGAGAGATTGAGATTTCCATTAGGCCAAGAGCTGGCCACTGACCTTGTTCTACAGTCACTGTCAGACAACTACAATCAATTTGTCATGAACTACAACATGAATGAAATTGACAAGCTTTTACCTAAGATGTTGAGTATGTTGCGAACTGCTGAACTCAACCTTAAGAAGGCAAAGCCTAGTACCATTTTGATAGTGAACAAAGGCAAAGGAAAGCAGAAGCCTAAAGGTAAGGGTAAGACCCAAGCCAAAGGAAAAGGTAAGGCAAATGCATTGAAATCTAAAGATGGAGTGCCTAAGGAGGGAACCTGCTTCCATTGTAATGAGACTGGACATTGGAAGAGGAACTGCAAGATATACTAGGAAGAAGTGAAAAGGAAGATAAGTAAGACTTCTGCCTCAAGTATATATGTTATAGAAGTCAATTTATCTATCTCGTTTTCTTGGGTATTAGATACCAGTTTGCTTCTCACATTTGTACCAATGTGCAGGGCCTTCGAAAGACTAGATCATTGACGAAGAGCGAAGTGGACCTACGGGTAGGCAATAGAGCAAGAGTTGTCGCCATCGCTGTAGGGACATATTCCTTTTTTGCCCACTGGGCTTATCTTAGAACTAGAAGATTGTCGTTACGTGCTCGTCTTGACTAAGAACATTATCTCTATTTCTTGTTTAGACAAAAAGGTTTCTCAATAAAGGGCAAGTGTTGTTCCATTTATTTAAATGATATATTCTGTTGTAGTGCACACCTTGTGAATGATCTCTATCTTCTAGATCTTGAAACCCCAGTCTATAACATAAATACCAAATGGTTCAAATCTCATTTTTTGAACTAAACATATATTTGGCATTGTCGCTTGGGTCACATAAATGAGTCATATATCTCAACTCCATAAGGATGGACTTCTAGACTCATTTGATTTTGAATCATATGAGGTGTGTGAATCTTGTCTATTGGGCAAGAAGACCAAGCGCCCTTTTAGTGGACATAGCGAACGAGCTACTGATTTGTTAGAACTCATACATACTGATGTATGTGAGCCTTTCAATGTAGCAACTAGAGGAGGTTATCAGTACTTCATTACTTTTACTGATAATTTTAGTAGATATGGATATGTGTATCTTATGAGACACAAATCTGAATCCTTTGAAAAGTTCAAAGAATTCAAGAATGAAGTACAAAATCAACTTGGTAAGAGCATTAAAATGCTTCGATCAGATCGAGGTGGGGAATACCTTAGCCAAGATTTTCGTGACTATCTCGTTAAGTTTGAGATTAGATCTCAACTCACTCCACCTAAAACACCACAGTGGAATGGTATATCAGAAAGGAGAAATCATACATTATTAGATATGATACGATCCATGATTAGTCACACAAATCTTCTTTCTTTCTTCTAGGGATATACTTTAGAGGCGGCTGCTTTCACACTTAATCACATCCCATCTAAAGCAGTCATAAAGACACCATATGCGATATGGACTGGGAAGAGTCCCAAGATATCTTTTATGAAGATTTGGGATTGTGAGGCTTATGTTCGACGTCAAGTCTCCGACAAACTAGACCCCAAATCAGATAAGTGTTACTTTGTAGGATATTTTAAGGAAACGAAAGGATATTACTTCTACAATCCCAAACAAGGCAAAGTGGTTGTCTCAAGAAATGACATATTTCTAGGAAGAGAGTTCATTTCAAGAAGAACTAGTGGGAGTAAAATTCATCTTGAAGAAGTTCAAGATATAGATAGCACTGAGATGGAAATTGAACAGGTATCACAAAGTGTTGTGGATGATGAGATTGTTACACAAGAAGTTATGGAGCAACAACCAATTCAAGTAGACCAACTTCTTCGTAGGTCTGATAGGATACGTCATCAACCTGAGAGATATTCATTTCTCTTGTCGGATCATGATGATGTTATGCTTGTTGAGTTGAACGAGCCTACATCCTATCAGAAAGCTATGATGAGCCTAGATTTTGAGAAATGGCTAGAAGTCATGAGGTCTAAAATAGAATCCATGTACACTAACCAAGTATGGACTTTGGTTGATCCACTTAAAGGGGTCAAACCCATTAGGTGTAAGTGAGTCTTTAAGATAAAGACTGACATGGATGATCTTATGCATACCTATAAAGTGTGATTGATAACTTAAGGTTTCAAACAGATTCATAGTATTGACTATGATGTAACTTTTTCACCAATTATGATGTTTAAGTCCATTCAGATCATGCTTGCTATTGCAGCTTACTATGATTATGAGATCTGGCAAATGGATGTCAAAACTGCTTTTCTAAATGGAAACCTACTCGAGGATGTGTACATGACACAACCTGAGGGTTTTGTCTATCCAAAGCATGCTGGCAAGATATGCAAGTTACAAAGGTCCATTTATGGTTTAAAGCAAGCATCTAGAAGCTGGAATCTTCGATTCGATGCTGCGATCAAAAAGTTTGGTTTCATCAAGAATAAAGATGAACCCTGTGTCTACAAGAGGGTTAGTGGGAGCATGGTTATTTTTCTTATCTTGTATGTTGATGACATACTTCTTATTGAAAATGACATCCCTATGTTGCAGTCTGTGAAGACTTGGCTTGGGAATTGTTTCTCAATGAAGGACTTAGGTGAAGCAGCCTACATTTTAGACATTAAGATCTATAAAGATAGATCTAAGAGATTGCTTGGCTTAGCTCAGAGTGCATATATTGACAAGGTGCTTAAACATTTTTCCATATAGAATTCCAAGAAGGGATTTCTGCCAATGTCACATGGTGTGAGCCTTTCGAAGGCTCAATTCCCCTTTTCTAAGGAAGAAAGGGAACACATGGATCAGATCCCTTATGCATCTGCTACAGGGTCTATTATGTACATCATGCTATGCACTCGTCCTGATATCTCGTATGCTTTAAACATGACGAGCAGGTACTAGTCATATCTAGGTGACAGTCACCGGACAACTGTCAAGAATATTCTTAAGTACTTGAGAAGAACCAATGAATATTTTTTGATATTTGAAGGCAATGAGGAGCTCATTGTAAAGGATTATAGTGATGCTAGCTTCCAAATGGACAAGGACAATTACATATTGCAGTCAGGATATGCCTTTTGTTTAAATGGTGGTGTTGTGAGCTGGAATAGTTCAAAGCAAGACACAATCACGGATTCTCCTACAGAGGCTGAGTACATTGTTGTTTTAGATGTGGTAAAGGAGGTTGTTTGGATTAGGAAGTTTATTTCTGAGCTTAGTGTAGTTCCTAGCATCGTGAGCCCTATAGAACTTTATTGTGACAACAACGAGGCTATAGCATGGGCTAAGGAACCTAGTTCTCACTAGCGTTCCAAACATATACTACGACGGTATCATCTCATTCGAGAGATCATATATAGAGGAGATGTGTGGATATGCAGAATAGATACTGATGCTAACATTGTGGATCCCTTGACCAAGACTTTGGCACAGAGGAAGCATGATAGTCATACTAGATTAATAGGTCTTAGAGATTATAGTGATTGACACTAATGCTAGTGGGAGATTGTTAGTGTCAGCCCTTAGTGTCAATCATGAGATGATTGATTAGGGATCATATGTATCATATTTTATTAATAACAGGCAAGGTTTGCTTATTATATTATTTCTTATATATGCTATATAAATAATATAATAGTGTCTTTGAATAGTAGGTTCAGGTTTACAGCATATCAATTGGTTGAATTGATAGTGAGAGTCTGTAGACATATGTATATAGAACACTACTCTTAACTATTCTTAGTCGAGTATTAATATGCAAGGACAATATTAATGCATAGAAACTAGCATGTAGGTTAATTGATGATTTAATCTCACAAGTCATAGATATGTAATATCAAGTTGACACATAGGTACATATTAGAGACTATGTACTGAATTGACCCGTCATGAGAATGTTTCAAGGATCGTTATACGAGTGTCATAAATATTTTCATGTGACTATTGGTATGAATAATCCCTAGATCTGAAGTCACTATAGTTTCCTACATAATGAGTTGTATACTTTGGCTTCATCAAACGTCACCCATAACAGGTGACTATAAAGACGATCACTAGGTATGCAATAAGTTATGCGTAGGGGTGTGAGTGATGTAGATGAAATCTATCCCTTCCATATAATGGAAGTGATATCTATGGGCCCCTTGATAGAGTAGGACCGCTAAAATGCATGGTCATGCTCAAATAAGTCAATATAAGATATTGAGCTTATTTAGTTGAGTAGTCTACTTGGAGATCAAGAAACTCATGATTGATAAGAGGATGACACAGTCTATGCCTCATTGATCAATCTAGATATTAAGGATAGAAGGACTGAGTCATACAAGATATTAATCACGGAAAGGTTATGTCGGATCTCGACATTCTCATCACTTGGGTAGCAATGATGTATTGCTAGATGTCGCTCATTGCTTATGTCTCTAAAAGGGTTTTAGAAGCATTGTCAATGTTACGAGAACCTATTGGGTCACACACTTAGGACATATGAGTTGGAGATGACTCATGTGATGAGCCATTGGGCCATCGGATTGAGTCTAATATAGATTAGACTCATTGAGTAGAACTCAAGGTACACTAAATGAATTTGACCCGAGTTAAACTCAAGTCAAATTCGAATTGAGTGAGACTCACCATTAAGAAGGGTTGCATGATCATTAAGATGAGATTAATGAGTTATTAATTCCATGAAAATCAAGAGTCACAAACCCTTCATATTCAATGGTTGAATATAAAAGGGATTATATGAGACTTAGTGTTTTCGGTGGATTTTTTTGTAGACTCTTAAGTGTGATCTTCTTCTCCTTCTTGTTCTACGTCCTTGGCCAAACCAATATCTTGTGGCTAGCACCATAGTTTGGTTCCTCTTCATCTCACAGTTCGTGTGGGTATCGTGGAGGTGCGGACATCCTGACCGTGCTGAGATCCAGACACCTTGCATGCAAGTGTTGCAGATGAGATTGCGAAGGGCTCGCATCGAAGCTAACTACGAATCTCATAGGATAGAATCGATCAAAAGAGTATGGTTTTCGCATGGATCTCTGGAGGGATTCTATTTTTCCACTTCTTATGTGATTGTAAAATGTTTCTGAGCGCGCCTTGATTACCTATAGTATAGACCCTCAAAAGTGGCAAGCAAGCTTATTGAGGGTATTATGTTAAAAATGACTATTTGTGTATCGCATCTTAATTCGAATAATGAGATGCAATTCTAGGTTGTGGTATATGGTGTTCATTGATTTATACGCTCATCTCTGAATCTATATTCAAGTCATTTTGAGTCTTGATGATTAGTAGGATACACAAAGTTGAGACATTAAGTATCAATTTCCACTTACGTCTCTCTATTTTGTGTGACACAGAGATATGACTGCAACAAAGAATGTCATACTGGATCTTGTGAAGGAAGACAAGTTGAACGGCGACAACTATAACATTTGGCACCGAAAGGTTCAATTTGTCTTTGGGGAATAAGAACTCAAGGAGGTTCTTAAGTATGAGATGGTGGACCTATTGGATTAGGAGTTATATCACACTTGGAAAAAAAAGGATGACCAAGCTAGGGTAATTCTTCTTAGCAACATGCACGATGAGCTAATCCTGATTTATGAGCAGTATCCTTATATTATATCTATCTAGCATACTCTTAAAGAGCATTATGGTGCCCCATGAGCTCCTAAGTTAAGGATGCTAGCCTATAAGTTCATAACTTATAAGAAGAAATCTGATCATACTATGAAGCAACGTTTAATGCATATGTTAGGTATGATTATTTCTCTGAAGAATATGGGGGAGCTTATGTCAAATGAGCTTCAAGTACTGGAAGTGATTAGTCATTGCTTGAATTCTGGGATGTAGTTAAGACTTACCTCACTCACACTAAAAGTATCCGTACTTTCATGGATGTGAGTAAGCATTGTGAGCTCGAGGAAGAGCGCTAGGAAGTGACCAAGTCAGCTTCAGGTCATGCTAACTTTGTGGAGTCGAGTAAGGGCTCCCGGGGGACAAAGTGCAAGGGGTGTAAGAATGAGAAGAAGATCAAATATCATGGCAAGAAGAAGTCATTTATAAAGATAGATGACATAGGATAGAAAAGCAAGAAGATGGAGCTCGCAAAGAGCAATGTCTGATGTTATGTATGTGGTAAGCTTAGGCATTTCACACGCGAGTATAGCAAGCGAAAGGTGTATCCTTCTTTACATGGTTTGAGTTATGTGTCATCTAGTGTGATATTTGCTAACTCTTCTCCTTTATGTATTGCAGACTCAGGAGTCACATGTTGGTGTAGGGGCACCAGATAATCGAACCTAAATTTTGATTATGGTAAAGACCCAAAGTTAAGGTCATATCATTATCTCATGAGTTGAACTAAGTGTGCGGAAATGATTAAGTTGAGATGAAGGTCGGCGACACTCGGAGAATCTCAAGTCGAGAAACCGTGGTGGTCGGGCCACACCGGGAGAACTTCGGATGGAGTCGAAGAACCCAGGTGAAGACCAGAAGCAAAGTGACAAGTTATAAAGGATCAGAGGTGAGCATGAGTGCGAAGAGAGATAGTAAGGTCGTGTCCTCTGTATGAGGATGACCATAGGCGATGATCTGACTAAGACTTCCAGTGGAAGGTCTAGGTCGAGATCGGACGGTAAGGAACCATCATATTTATCATATTTCGTGCTAACCTCTTATTGCAGGGGAGTGACCAAGCTAGCAGTCGATTGCTAGCTATTGGCAGTCGACTGATGCTACAGCAGTTGACTGATGGCGACGAATCAGCCAAATACACAAGGTCAAAAAAAGATAACGACTGATGTCGCCACTTCGTGATAAGATAAGGTGTCACCTCATGATAAGATCCACAAGTTATGGATCTCGATCTGGACTTATTCTAAGGCACAAGTCTATAAAATGAGGGGAGGACTCGAACCCTAAGATCATCAATCTTGCTTTCAAAGTGCTCCCACAATGCTAAATCTCTAACGCCATAACGTCGTCATAACGCTGACGCAACGCCAAGCTCACAACCTCTTCGTCGGCAGTAGCAAGTTTGTTTTTATTCATTGTATTCGTGGTTTTATTCATAACGAGGTGAGGTAGGTTTGTTGCCTCATCCTCGAGCTTTTGATTTTTGTGATCGTTGTCTCCTACTTTCAACGAGGAGGAGACTCTATAGTGGATTGCCCCTTCGTACGCGGTCAAGGATCACGAGGCCTTGGAGTAGCAACCGTTGGGTTGTGAACCAAATAAAAATAAATTGTCTTATTTATTTTTCCGCTGCACAACTTTGTCTTAATCGAACGAATGAAAAGAAATGAAGATTTTACGATTGCTATTCACCCCCTCCTCTAGCGACGCTTTTCGATCCAACAATTGGTATTAGAGCGGGGGCGCTACAATTTGGTGCAACCACCAATCTAGCATTTTGTTTTAAGTTTCTTTTTGTTTTGTTTTTTCGATTCGTAAGTTTTAATCTTTTCGTTAAGTTCTCTTTTCTCCCACACTACTAATCCAAGACGAAAGTCTTGGCAACTTTTTTGCTTGTTGTCTTTCTGTGTGCAAGGATCTCTTTTCTTAAATGGCCCACATTGAGGGATACAGTACCACCCGACCTTCATTCTTTAACGGAGATGATTTTCATTACTGAAAAGGTCGGATGGAGTGTTTTCTAAAAACACAAGTCGAGACTTGGATAGTCATCCAAACCTCCTTTGCTCTACCCACCAATGATCAAGGCGAGCCCCTGGACTTCGATAAGTGGACCAACGCAACTAAAAGACAAATCGAAATTGATGCAAAAGTGACTCAAATGTTACAGTGCGGCTTGTCCAAGGAGGAGCTCAACCTTGTCGGCCCCTTTATCAGTGCGAAGGATCTTTGGAACAAGCTCATCGAGCTTCATGAAGGAACCGACGATGCTAAGGTATGTAAAAGGGACTTATTGTTAAATAAATTATATAATCTAAAACTGCAGGTTGGTGAGACCGCCACCCAACTACATGCATGGATCTAGGACATCGTCAATGGTCTCCACTCGATTGGGCAAGCCATCGACAATCGGGGCCTAATAAGGTATGTACTCAATGCCTTCCCTAGGACCACCTTGTGGGCATCCATGGTCGATGCCTACAAGGTTTATAAGGATCTATCAAAAATTAGGTTAGATGAGGTTTTCTTTGAATTTGAACTTCATGAATAAACTAACAAGGTCCAGGCCGAGAGAGGTATTGCTTTGCTTGTAGGTCAGAGAAGAAAGGAGAAGAGCAAACCACCTCCCGAGCAAGAAGAAGGATCCAAACCCAAGGGTGAATCCGAGTCCGAATCGGAAGAAGAGGCCGAGATAGTAAATATGGTGCGAAAGATAATTCGAAAAGAAAGGGAGTTGTCAAAGAACAAGAAGAAGGGGCATTTCAAATAAAAAATGAAGCCAAAGCAAATGGGATCAAAGAAGGTCTTTCAAGCAACTTGGGACGATGGAGAAGAAGGCGTCGACGTAGCATTCATGACAAGACCGGTAGAGTCCGAGTCAAAGTTCAAAGTTGAATACGAATCCAACTCCGACTCCGACTCCGAATCCGAGTACGACTTCGAGAAAAGACTCAAAGCCGGGTCAAAAGAAAAAATCAAGGTAAGTCATTCATTAATAGCCAACTTATATCATGCAATTAAGTTGTTAAATAGGAAATTAACTAAGTCTGAGTCTAGAGTCGAGTTGTTGCTCGAGGAGGTTGAAATCCTCAAGCAAGAGGCTAATCTAACCTCTTCAACTAGTCAAGTTCAAGAGAGAAACTCAACTTAAGTTAAAAAGCTTGAGGAGGAGAATTCTCTCTTGAAAGGACGAGTTCAAGAGCTTGAGTCTAGGTTGGAAAGATTCATGTTAGGATCTAAGAATCTTAACTGACTTCTTGAAACTCAAAGGGTCGTGTACAACAAAGTCGAACTCGGGTTTAGTTCAAGGACTGTGAATAGATCTTATATGTCTATCGTAAATCATAGTCATCAATGAGTCCAAGCATGAGTCCCAAAGGTTTTGTTAAACTCACATATAAGGACCAATAAGTATTGGATTCCTCAGGATCATGTCCACTTTGTGGATAGACCATATTGGTTCAATGGTCCAAGGGGATCTAATACTAAAATAGTATACCCGCTTCCTTAGCAAAATTATTGCATGATTAGTTATTTTGTTTTACTTTTTAGAACGGCTAGATAGGACAAATAGTTAGTCAACTTTGACAACATAGTATCAAGATGCGGCGAGATGATAGTACGTTAGGGAAATAATATCTTGTGTATTCGAGCTAGATAAGGCATATCTAGCTTAGTGCACTTGGCTGAGTTGAATTAGCTGAAGATACCTCGTTGTATCCTAAACTAGTTAGATCAACAAGTAATCTTAAGTGACTCAAGTAATCAATTTCTTGAATTTGGCTTTGTCTAAGGAAGTGGTCATTGTTCCGATCAAAGAAGACCCCTGTGCCTCGCCATAACTTGGAAGTCAATTTCTTGAAAAATTTACTTGACAAACTAAGGGTTAAATCCAAATCTGACCCAAGGTTGACTAACTTTAATCAAGTTAAAATCATCTCACAAAACATATAAGACGAACACATTTTGAGACACATAGAATGGGTGAGATGTTAAGGAATAATTATAATATACACAAAACATAACCTTTTCAAAATGCTACCTATTTTCTCAACTATTGCACTTAACGAATAATTATAACTTTGATTGGCCAATACTAAGTATACAACTCTCTAGGACAAAGTTTAGCGCCCCCTAAATCTCTTATACTTCATATATTTGACTAAGGGAGAGAGCAAACTAACCCTAAAGGTTATATTACAAACCTTTGAAGTTTTTCTAAAATAAACTTATAAGTATTTTGAAAATCAAAATTATGTTTCAAAAACTTATTAAATTATTGGTGCAGAGGGATATACCTCGAACTAATCTATCTAACTAATGCTAGATGCATGCTTGGACTCATAGTTGATTTATCCTTAATAATTCTAGACACATGCTTATAACATGTTTTTAAAACCCCTATTTTATATAAACACCCCCACACTTTTTTGATTTATAGCAAAAGGGGGAGAAGAGCAAATGTTAAGGGGGAGTAACACAAAAATTAATTTTAAAAATTAAAGTATCTTTATCAAAACTCACATAGGGTTAAAGGAGAGTTTTTAAAAAAAGGCATTTATCAATTACTTCACTTGTTTTATGCTTTAATTTTCCCTTCACTTTGTGTTGGTTTGCCATAAATCAAAAATGGGGGGGGGGGGGATTATTGGTGCAGGGGCACTAGATAATCGAACCTAGATTTTGATTATGGCAAAGACTCAAAGTTAAGGTCATATCGTTATCTCATGAGCTGAACTAAGTGTGCAGGAATGATTAAGCTGAGCTAAAGGTCGGTGATACCCCGGAGAATCTCGAGTCGAGAAACCGTGGTGGTCGAGTGACACCGGGAGAACTTCGAATGGAGTCGAAGGACCCAGGTGAAGACCGAAAGAAAAGCGACAGGTCATAAAGGACCAGAGGTAAGCACGAGTGCAAAGAGAGATGGTAAGGTCGTGTCCTTTGTATGAGGACGACCGTAGGCGGCGATCCGACTAAGACTTCCAGTGGAAGGTCTAGGTCGAGATCAGACGGTAAGGAACCATCATATTTACCATATTCCATGGTAACCTCTTATTGTAGGGGAGTGACCAAACTGACAAATGATTGTTGGCTATTAGAAGTCGATCGATGCTACAACAATCGACTAATGGCGACGAATCAGCCAAATACACAAGGTCAAAAAAGATAATGATTGATGCTGCCACTTCGTGATAAGATAATGTGCCACCTCATGATAAGATCCACAAGTTGTTGATCTGGATCTGGACTTATTATAAGGCATAAATCTATAAAAGGAGGGGAGGACTTGAACCCTAAGATCATCAATCTTGCTCTTAAAGTGCTCTCACAACGCTAAAGCTCGAATGTCGTAACGCCGTAATAACGCCAACGCAATGCCAAGCTCACAATCACTTCGTCGGCAGTAGCAAGTTTGTTTTTATTCATTGTATTCATGGTTTTAATCATAACGAGGTGAGGTAGGTTTGTTGTCTCATTCTCGAGCTTTCGATTTTTGTGATCGTTGTCTTCTACCTCCAACGAGGAGGAAACTCTATAGTGGATTGCCCCTTCATATTCGGTGAAGGATCGCGGGGCCTTAGAGTAGCAATCGTTGGGTTGTGTGTTGGGTTTCCCTGGCACCGACATAGGTGTGCGTTCGAACATGTTTCATAAACATGCACAACGGAAGCAAATAAAACGAGTGATAAATAACTTATTACAATACGTACACCACATGCATGCAAGGATACATCAAGTGTAGACATAATCGCTATTTTAAATTTTTTCAATAAAGAAACTAATCTAGGTATACCTGACGAATTACGTGAAGCAGAAATGACATCAACCTTAGTGACCCTCATAAGTTTCGTCTCTATCCGTATCCACGTCGAGTATCGTCGGGATAACTTCACTAAGCTACGAGCCCCGTCTTCTCACAAGATAATAGTCTCGAATCGAAGACGTTGTGATCGAGAGACGATCACAATCCAAATCAAATTTTGATCCGAAAATTGAGTTCCACGAACTCACTTCTCGAAAGCGGTTTTCATCAACCGATTGACAACACTTCGTTCCTTCACTAATGAGAATTGTCGGGGATCCAATCCTCAGCAAGGAGGTCACTGTCGGAGCTCCAAACACCGGCTAAATGACGCTCTCATCGAAAAGGACACAAGCTGTCCAAGAGGGAAGCTTGGTGGAGGAAGGTGGTCAGCCAATCAAAGATGGTCGACGACAGCCAAGGGGAGCCGGCGCCTAGAGGCAGACTGGTGATGGGGATGTTGGCCGATGGCTGGGGTTGTTGGCTGGCGGTGGTGGCTGGCCAACACTTGGAGCTTGGGCGACGGCAAGGCTTGGGCAGCGCTAAGCTTGCGCGGCACAAGAAAAGGAGAGGGAGAGGGGAGAAAACAGCTAGGGTTTTGCAAACCTTGAACTGATTAATTCCGGGATATCTCTCAACCCTGTTATTTATAGAGAACGCATCTCTTATCCATTAAGAGACTTTTTCTCAAGACCTTTTCTCAAGACCTCTTCTCTAAAACCTTTTCTCAAGAAACCTTTTCTTAAAGGATTATTGGTTCACCACCAAAATCCGTTAACCCGCTCCATTAACTTAAGTTAAAATAAACCAAATCGCATTGGTCTATTTTAAGTTAAAATGAACCGAACCAATTTTAGTTCATTCGTTTAAAACAAACTAAACCCCTTTGGTTTATTTTCCACCATAGGATTAGAACCAAACTGATTTGGTTCATCCATCATGTCTTCATAAGACTCAGCTCATCCACGCTTTCGTTGCGACTGAAATAATTTCATGCTCGCTTTTTATTTGGTCCAACCAAACCAAGTCTCTCTCGATCTGAGAATTCTATTCTCAAGCACATTTTAAATCCTTCGGATAATACTCATAGTGCGTGTGACCAAATAGGTTCCGGGTTTGTGTTGGTCGTCTATAATTAACCATTAATTATATAACGATCATGAGTGATACCTAGTAATACATCATGATCCATAATTAATCAAAAAATCAACAGTTGATCCCAGAACGCTTCTGAAACCCTTCAGCAGCTACAGTGAAATGTGCCACATTCCTTTCACTCATCTTATACCCACTTGGTTCAGGACATGGTCTAACGTGTCAGTCCCCACTAGGTTGACTACGTCACACCTATCCCAAGTATTACTTCATCATCCTACGGATTCTAGTTACTGCACATGTATCCAAGAGTATCATACTCTAAACATGTAATGCTTTGGCCAAAGACTTTAGTAACAATCCGACAAGAGGCCATAGGGTATACATCTCCTCGCAAGGTGTGGTGAATCCTTTGTAGGCTATTTAAACACCTTCGGTCACTTCGACTTATACCCAATCATCTCGGGTCCACATCTCCTCGAAGATGTTTGCTTAAGATATCAAAGCATAAGTCTACATGACCAAAGATGACTTGAATGCCATAAGTCGAAGGAACATCATACTTAAGCTGCAGTAAGAACTTCATTGATATATCCATATATGTTGATAACCGTATAAAGTCTTACAGCTAGTCACTCTAAGAATTAGTTACCATAACTAGCATCCACGATTAACTCCGAACATCCCAATGTCTCCAGCCAGTGAGGAACAGATGCTTGGATAAACCAAGGAGTATAACTCGTGCTAGTCTCAACAGAATTGATGGTGTTCGAATACATCAATTTATTGACTAGGGATAATTCCAATATATCACAATTATACATGTAGAGATACTCAATAGTTGTGATCCAATCACAAATTTTCTCATGCTGTGAATTGTATTGCGAACATTCAGTAAATGAGTTTAAGATCCAATCAAATACATGAAAATATGTATACTCAAATAGTGAATCTTCATTTATCAAATAAATGGTACAACCATAAGGCGATTGCCTTAGGACATCTCTCATATATCACTAACAAGGTCCCACTTAGCCTAATGTCAATCGCCATGGTATCTAATACCATAAGTTCTAATATGACCCTCAAACTTACTTTGAGGTAATGCCTTAGTTAAATGATCCGCTAAGTTCCTTTCAGTGGGAATCTTCTCGATTTGTATTTCCTTCCTACTTATGATCTCTTTGATCAAATGATAATGACGAAGCACATGTTTGGATCATTGATGAGACCATATCAAGTTTAGAGACGAACTTCTTAATCCAAACCGTTTCATTTGCTGCTTCCAAAGCTGCAATGTATTCTGCCTCAGTGGTAGAATCCGCTATAGTTTCTTGCTTGGAACCTTTCCAACTTATTGTGCCTCCATTCAAGGTGAATATGTACCCAGACTAAGACCTGGAATCATCCCTGTCTGTCTGGAAGCTGGAATCCGTATACCCACGTATTACCATATCACCCTCTCCATATATTAGGAACACATCCTTAGTTCTTCTTAAATACTTAAGGATTGTCTTAACAGCCGCCTAATGATCCATTCCTGGATCAGATTGGTATCTTCTCGTGACACTCAGAGCATACGATACATCAGGCCTCGTACATAATATAGCATATATGATAGATCCTATTGCGGATGCATAGAGAATCTTACTCATGCAAATCCTCTCGTCTTTTATGCGCTGACACATAGACTTCGAAGGTGTATCACATGCATGATGGGAAGGAAACCTTTCTTGGATTCCGACATGCTAAACCTCTTTAGCACTCGGTCTATATATGTAGACTACGAAAGACCAAGCAACTGTTTCGATCTATCTCTATAGATCTTTATCCCAAGGATGTAGGTCGCTTCTTCCAGGTCTTTCATAGAGAATGTTTTGGATAACTAAATTTTAACTGACTGTAAGACAGATATATCACTTCCTATGAGCAATATGTCATCGACATACAACACTAGGAACACGATCGCACTCTCACTAACCTTCTTGTACACACAGGGTTCGTCTGGATTTTGTGAGAAATTAAACCTTTTGATTTTCTCATCAAAATGGATATTCCAGCTCCTTGATGCTTGCTTCAGTCCATAAATGGATCGTCAAAGTTTGTATACCTTGGTTTTATCAACCGATGTGAAACACTCAGGCTGTATTATATACGCGTCCTCGAGGAGGTTTCCATTAAGGAAAGTTGTTTTCACATCCATCTTCCATATCTCATAATCATAATGAGCTGTTATGACCAGGAGCATCCGAATGGATTTAAGCATAGCTACTGGTGAATAAGTCTCGTCATAATCAACTCCTTGCTTTTGACGATAGTATTTCGCCACTAATCTAGCCTTATAGGTAATCACATTACCATCCATGTCGATTTTCTTTTTGAAAACCCACTTGCACCTTATAGGCTTAATGCCTTCAGGTGGGTCCACCAAGTTCCAAACTTGATTTTCATACATGGAATCCATTTCCGACTTCATGGTTTCAAGCCATTTGTCCCTTTCTGAACTTTTCAGAACTTCTTCATAATTGGTAGGCTCCTCATCATCAATGAGTAACATGTCGTTCGATTCGCTTACAAGAAATCCATATCTCTCAGGAATGTTGCGTGTCCTACCAAATCTACGAAGATTTAGTGGCACAATAGGTTTAGTCGATGTCTCATCACTATGAGTTACCAGTTGAGATGCTTGACCAAGTATCTCATTAATGTCTATTGGAGTCTCATGAATCTCCTCAAGTTCAACGACACTCCCACTATTTTCTTGCAAGAGAAACTCTTTCTCTAGAAACATAGCATGCCTTGAAACAAACACCTTTTGTTCCACAAGGTGATAGAATTAGTAACTACTCGTTTCCTGAGTATCCCATAAATAGACATTTATCAGACTTAGCATCTAGTTTGTCTGATATAGTCCGCTTCACATAAGCAGGATAACCCCATATCTTCAAATAAGATAAATGAGATTTCTTACTATTTCATATCTCATATAGAGTAGTAGAGACTACCTTGTTCGGAACTCTGTTTAGCAAGTAAACAATAGTCTGAAGTGCATAGCCCCAAAAGGACTTGGAAAGATTCGGATGAATCATTATAGACCTAACCATGTCCAACAAGGTTCGGTTTCGCCTCTCACACACACCATTAAGTTGTGGTGTATACGGCGGAGTCCATTGAGACAATATACCATTGTCCCTTAGATAATCTAGAAACTCTTGACTCAAGTATTCACCACCTCAATCAGATCGAAGTATTTTAATATTTTTGCCAAGTTGTTTCTCTACTTCATTTCTGAATTCTTTAAACCTTTCAAAGGCTTCAGACTTGTGTTTCATCAAGAACACATACCCAAACCGTGAGTGATCATTGGTGAAGGTAATGAAGTAGCTATAGCCTCCTAGAGCTTGAGTTGACATAGGTTCGCATACATCAGTATGTATTAGACCAAGCAACTCTCCCATCGGTTCACCTTTTCCAGTAAAAGGTAACTTAGTCATCTTGTTTTTTAAGCATGATTCACATGTATCGAATGAATCAAAATCAAACGATTCCAGAATTTTACATCGGTGTAATTCAGACATGCGTTTCTTGCTCACATGGCCAAGACGACAATGCCACATGTAGGAGTTTAATTGATTATCTTTTCGAGCACGCTTGTTGTTCACTTCAATATTGAAAATGTCACTGGATATGTTCAACGTATAAATATCATTGCTTAAAGTTCCAGTCCCATAAAGAATGACATTCAAAGTTATGTAACAACAATTGTTATTAAAAGTTAAATGGTACCCATTTATATTTAAACAAGAAATAGAAATGATGCTCTTTATCAACGAAGGAACATAAAAGCAATTGTCAAGTCATGTAGGGAGTTTCAACAAATATGTTCCGATGGCGAGTGCAACAACTTTTGCTCCATTCCCAACACGTAAATTTAACTCTCCCTTGACGAGTCTTCTTCTATTCCTTAGCCCATATATGTTATTACATATATGTGAACCACACCCGGTATCCAATAGCCGTGTCTAAGGAAATAGAATGACAATCAATAACGAAGATATCTGAAGAAGATGGGGCATCGGATGCCTTATTCTTCTTCATGGACTCAAGATAAATCTTACAGTTTCTTCGCCAATGACCCTCCTTACTACAATGATGGCAAGTGCCCTTTTGAGCTGGTTCTTCCTTCCTTGCCTTCTTCTTCCCCTTGTGTTGTTCCTTTGATTTCCTCTTAGAACTTTTCTTAGAGGAATCAACTAACAACGTTGTCATCTCCTCATGCTTCACAGAAGGCTTCACAATCTTCAGCATGTTAAGGAGCTCAGGAATTGTGGTTTCAATTTTGTTCATCTGGTAGTTCATCACAAACAGTGAGAAACTCTTGGGCAAACAATGTAGAATCAAGTCAATACTTAATTCATGATCCATCACAAAACTGAGTGTTGCTAAACGCTCGATGTAGTCGTTCATCTTTAGTACAAATTGTACTACAGATGAACCTTCTTGCATCTTAGAGGTGAAGAGGAGCTTGGAGACTTCGAACCTTTCAAATCTCGCTTGCTCATCAAACAACTCTTGAAGATGAAAGACTATAGTATTCACATCCATATGCTCATGCTGCTTCTGAAACTCGGGTACCATCGCCGCTAGCATGATGCAACTCACTAGTTCAGAATCACTCACATATTTCTGATGGGCCAACAATTGGTCCAGAGTTGCATCATCACTAGGACGAGCAGGATGAGGTGCTTCAATGACATACATAATATTTTCAGGCTTGAGAACAATTCTCAAGTTTCTAAGTCAGTCCAAGAAGTTTGTCCCAGTTAATTTATTTGAATCCAAAATAGATCATAAACTCAAAGATGTCATGGTTAAGCGATTAACCTAGAAATACAAATCGAGCATATATGAGAAAATGATTTTAAAATGCATCGGCATACATTTATAAATCCCATTCATTTTTCGAAATCAAAAACCTCAAAATCAATTCAGGAGATCATAGGTTCATCTCTGAATGGGTTGATATCCAACATAGATAAGAACAACCTTGGAGAGAGTCCAACAAGTCATTCTTAGCTACGATAGTAGGTATCAAGTATACCAATTGCATATCACATATATGAAACTATCACAATGTGCTATCAACTAATTGAATGTTCACACATACATCGGGTTGTTAACTCATTAACAAGTATGCATCATATGCATAACACCCAACTTCACCTCCCTTCACATCGACCTTGGAGAGAGTCCAACAAACCGATGCTCCAAGTTAAAGTCGACCCATTAATCGTGAAATAGTTATAATATGGTTAGAGTGAATTTAACCAAATAGCTAGGCTTGGAGAGAGTCCAACAACCCAAACCAATGATTGACCTCTGACTCTTACCATATTAGTAATAAATTATTCCAATGGTTTAAACATGTTCAAGTTTGAGCCGAGCTTGGAGAGAGTCCAGCAACCCAAATAAGAAACAGAACTCCGATTTTAACCATATTAATGGAAGGTGTTGGCTTTAATATTGTGTAAGGGTTTTAATGTCTCATCCTCTTTGCATGCAAATAACTATTATCTACATGACATGACACACATGATATACATCTACATGTCACGACAAGCATGACTTAATGATATGCATCTAATGCAATTACATGACATAATTATGACATGTACAAATAGTTTCCTTATTTGTTATAACTAATTTTGGAAATAAAATATGTTTGAGATTTGATTTCTTAAATCAAATCTTGATTAAATTAGGAAATAAATTTTCAAATCTAATCACATATTTTATTTATAGAAAATATTAATTAAGGAAATTCAAATTTAATTTAGGAAACAAATTTCCTAAATTGTAATTTCCTAATCACATTAGAAAATTTCCAATTTGAATTTCTTTACTAATTAAAATTTCCATAATTATTTCTTAATTTTCCAAAAGTAGAAAATTGCTAAAATTACAATTATGACTATCGCAAAATAATTTTACGATTATGTCAAAACATAGTCGGGCTCTGATACCACTGTTGGGTTTTCCCGGCACCGACGTGGGTGTGCGTTCGAACATGTTTCGTAAACATGCACAACGGAAGAAAATAAAATGAGTAATAACTAACTTATTACAACACACACCACACACATACAAGGATACATCAAGTGTAAACATAATCGCTATTTTTAACTTTTGCAATAAAGAAACTAATCTAGGTATACCTGATGAATTACGTGAAGTGGAAATGACATCAACCTTAGCGACCCTCGTAAGTTTCGCCTTTATCCGTATCCACGCCGAGTATCATCAGGATAGCTTCACTAAAGTACGAGCCCCATCTTCTCATGAGATACTAGTCTCGAATCGAAGACGTTGTGATCGAGAGACAATCACAATCCGAATCAAATTCGGATCCGAAAATCGAGTTCTACGAACTCACTTCTCGGAAGCGGTTTTCGTCAACCGATTGACGAAACTTTGTTCCTCCACTAATGAGAATTGTTGGGGATCCAATCCTCGGCAAGGAGGTCGTTGTCGGAGTTCCAAACATTGGCTAAATGATGCTCTCGTCGCAAAGTACACAAGTTGTCCAAGAGGGCAGCTTGGTGGAGGAAGGTGGGCGGCCAATCAAAGATGGTCGGTGGAAGCCAAGGGGAGTTGGCGACTAGAGGCAGATCGACGGTGGGGCTGCTGGCTAGCGGCTGGGGCTATTGGCCGGCGGTGGTGGTTGGCCGACACTTGGAGCTTGGGCGGTGGCAAGGCTTGGGCAGCGCCAAGCTTGTACGACACAAGAAAAGGAGAGGGAGAGGGGAGAAAACAACTAGGGTTTCGCAAACCTTGAACCGATTAATTCTGGGATATCTCTCAA
Source organism: Wurfbainia villosa (assembly GCA_025175895.1). NCBI lineage: Eukaryota > Viridiplantae > Streptophyta > Magnoliopsida > Zingiberales > Zingiberaceae > Wurfbainia > Wurfbainia villosa. The sequence goes on along the minus strand of CM046004.1, from coordinate 15,544,568 downwards.
CCCCGTTATTTATAGAGAACATATCTCTTATCCATTAAAAGATTTTTTTCTCAAGACCTTTTCTTTAAAACCATTTCTCAAGAAACCTTTTCTTAAAGGGTTATTGGTTCACCACCAAAACCCATTAATCCGCTCCATTAACTTAAGTTAAAATAAACCAAACCGCATTGGTCTATTTTAAGTTAAAATGAACCAACCCAATTTCGGTTCATTCGTTTAAAACAAACCAAGCCCCTTTGGTTTATTTTCCACTATAGGATTAGAACCAAATCGATTTGGTTAATCCGTCATGTCTTCATAAGACCTGACCCATCCACGCTTCCATTGTGACTGAAATAATTTCATGCTCGCTCTTTATTTGGTCCAACCAAACTATGTCTCTCTCGACTTGAGAATCCTATTCTCAAGCTTGTTTTAAATCCTTCGGATAACACTCGTAGTGCGTATGACCAAATAGATTTCCGATTTATATTAGTCGTCTATAATTAACCATCAATTATAGAACGATCATGAGTGTCACCTAGTAGTACATCATGATCTCCAATTAATCAAAAAATCAACAATTGATCCCAGAACGCTTCTGAAACCCTTCAACATCTACAGTGAAATGTGCCCCGTTCCCTTCACTTATCTTATACCCACTTGGTTCAGGACATGGTCTAACATGTCAGTCCCCACCAGGCTGACTACATGATGCGTGCGAACGCGACCTCAAATCTTGCGACGGAGATCGTCGAGGACTCGAAGCGCACGCTCATGCTCAACACTCGGAAGTGCACAGATGTCGTTAAGTAATAAATAGATTTATCGATCCCACAGAGACTGAGATTCGAATACCGATTTGTTCGATGGATGTAATTGTTCGGGACTAGACTCTAAGGGTTGTGAATGTGAGGGTTATCGGTGGTCCTACTCAATACAGTGTCACACGGAGGAAGAAAGGAGTTTGTCACGCGATCTTTTAAAGGGATTCTAGGATTTCGATTTCGCTTGTGTGTCGCAAAACATGCTATCAACTGGGTGTTATCTAAATGTCTAACTATGATCTGGTGGAAGGGACATCATACACTCTCCTGATGAGCCACTGCATCTATCGGGAGCTATCTCTGCCTTACAAGGACTGGATAGGTGGTATGAGGATGTCGAATTAATCCCTGCGACGAATTGTATCCAGTTCTATTGCATCGAGCTATCCACGATTACAGGAGATGAGGCCAACCCCTAGATTCCTCATATAAATCCCCTAAATCTTAGATACGAGGGTTGTCACCCCTCGTATCGGCTAAACACAGTAGATAGAAAACCAAATACATATAGATATTAGTCTAAACTAATTCCAATTGCAAATTCAAACTCAATACCAGAATTCAATTTGAAGCAACATATCCTATGCACACAAACTACTTCCTAATCCTAGAATCGAAGAAACTACTCCATAGATAGGAGAGGAGAAACACAAGGCATGTTCATGTTCGAATAAATAATAGATAAAGTGCAAGAACAGAAATTTACAATGCCAATGTGGCATTCTCTCTGGCATTGAAGTGAAGAACTCGGATCTCCGACAGTGTTCTTTCTCCTCGTTGCGAGTTCCCTAAGCTTTTTAGGGCTTCGGCGTGCTATCCCAGCCGTCTTGCCTCCTCCCTAGGGTTTGGGTGTAGCCTCCTTTATATAGATATCAACCTTGATCTCTCTGAAACCTGGAAAATAATCGACTCGCGTCGGAATCGCGCAGTGCCACACGACCATGTGTTTCCACACTATCAGGCCATGTGTGGCACTGGGGTGGTCGATTTCGTCTCTTGGACACGGTCGTGTGTGGTCACACACCCTGGCCGTGTCCCCTTCTGCGTCTAGCTGCAAAATGCCCTTCTTTTGCTCCGAAAGTGCATATTTTCCCCACGAAATGCTATCCTACACACAAAAGTACAAAGAGCAGATCTCCGAACCAGAAAATAGGAAATGCATGCAAAACAAAGTGACATATGCATGAAACTAACATAAAATGTAATGAGATGTGAGCGAAAACTACTCCTAAAACCCTATATATTTTGCTCACATCAATTCCCCCAGACTTAAATCTTTGCTTGTCCTCAAGCAAACCTTAGTGTCATGAAATTTTAAAAATCATTGTTCCATACTTAGCATGTTAACTAGATTTATCAAGTGATATTTTCAATCAAAGCAAAATAGATATGTTCTAAAAATTCACTAAGTTAGCTTCTCGTGCATGTACTAAGCGAATCTTCTTAGGGGATACTCGTTCCATGGTAAGTTAAGTCGTCATCCTATAGATTTCCTAAGGTCTCTGGTTCTTAGGCACTTACCTGCCCAAAGCGAGGGTCGTTTCCTAGATTTAGCACAAAGTCTCAAAGGCGTGCTCGGTATTGAGAGAAATTGGTAGGTGTTTCCCCAGTAACCTAACTCGATCTCAAAGGGACACCTAACCATTTCCACCCACGACAACTGTTTTTTATCCCTCATATTTTTTTTCTTTTTCATTTATTTTTCTTTTCTCTCTTTTATTTTTTTCAGTTAACTGGGATTTTGATTTTTCTGAATGGGCTTACACGATCGGAGCATCTCCAGTAACTGAAATGCTAAACTTAGGGTCACATGTGGATTCAAAGTACTAGACTACTGAGATGAATCATAATAAGGTATGTACTAGACTCTCCCTTTCAGAAAGTTCGTCATGTGTATGTGTAAAATAAAAGCTAACTAGTGTAAGTCTAGAACATTCATTCAGAGCAAATAGAATAAAATACCACGAGGTAAATGAAGTTAAGCTACCCATGGAAATAACTCATGAAGAAAACTTTTAAAAATACTACTGAGACAGCTTATAACAAAAACTAAGTGCTGAAAGAAATTGAACAACATATGCATGAACAAATGAATGCTAACTAAAATGCAAACATCAGGAAAGAAACAACTGCTAGAAACAAAATAAAACAAAACTTGGGCCCCCCCAGACTTAAATAAAAGTATACCTCTAGTATGGTGGACAAGGTGGAAAGTCTGGAAGCCTCGACATCTTGGGATCTTGGGAGAATCTGCTGCTGAGCCACTGATGCCACATGTACATGTGGTCAATCTGAGAGCTGGTGGATGCAGCGGCTGCTCGGTGCTCCTCCTCCCTAGCCCACTGTGCCTGCTGGGCTAGCATATGTTGTCGCATCTCCTAGTGGTAGGCGGCCTCTGCCTGGCGACGGGTAGCCTCCTCTTGGAAGTAGATGCGGGCCTCATCGTAGAACTTCTCAGCCCACTGGAAGTGTTCTCGAAAGCCCTGAAACTCTGCCTGCGTGTAGGCGCTCTGCTCCTCCCATCGCTGCTTCTGTGTTTGCTGCTCGATGTATATATCGTCGAGGCGCAATCGGAACTCCGAAAAATCATAGGCAGATGTACCTGCATCCTGCTCAAAAGTAGAAAAAGGTGGTGATGCAGGTGCAGGCTCATGTCGACGTGGACTAGGTGGGCTCCTATTCATGTGTGGACTGGAGGGAGAGTGATGTACAGGGGAGAAATGCACGGTGCGGTGCCCCTTTTTCCCTTGCACAACACGGCCGTGTGAAAACACATGGCCAGGCCGTGTGCACTGCTGGAATGTGGATCACGACCGTGTGAAAACACACCGTTAGGCCATGTGAAAACACACGTCTAGGCCGTGTGCCCCCCATTTCTCTCTCATGGTGCACAACGATCCGAATTCTTTCATACGCTTCGCCGTGTAAGCTAATATTGATTTTATTTTTACCTAGCAAAGTTCTCTTCTTGTCCTAATGCTAAATGAAATGGAAATCAAAGTTCAAATTAACTAAATGCATGCAATACAATCAAAGGAAAACATAAAAACTAAACTTGGGTTGCCTCCCAAGAAGCGCTTTATTTAAGGTCGTTTAGCTCGACCACACTCAATTATCAACTTGGCTCGGAGGTTCAGTGAACCTCCATTCATCCGTCTCGGAATCGACATCTGGTGGCCTTGGCTTTAACCTACTGAAAGTGAAGTCGTCTAGGAAGGGAGTTCTACACTCTGATAGGCTGAAGAGGATGATCTCCCCATCTACCTCTAAGGAGATCTGGTGTGCCTTAACATCTATGCACGACCCTACAGTTGCCAGAAAGGGCCTTCCCAAGATGATGGGATTCTGGGGATCTGGTCCTGTGTCGAGTATGATGAAATCCATGGGTATAACGAAATTTTCACCATAGGCACCTGTGCTAGCATGCCAACGGGTTGCTTGATTGTGTTGTCCACCATGCGAATCCCTATGCACGTTGGTTGTATATTACCCAGTCTCATCTCCAAGTAAAATGCATAAGGCATCATGCTAACCGATGACCCCAAGTCGCACAGTTCTTCATCGAAGCTTTCCCCATAAATTGAGCAGGGGATAACAAATTCACTAGGGTCTTCAAGCTGGAGTGGAATTTTATCTTTGATTTCAGCTTGGTCTGGTAGAGTGGAAATCATGGCAGCACACCCCTTGGCGAATCTGTTTCTCGATGCTTCTCTCTCGCTACACACTCTTTCTTTAGCCTGACTTGGCTCAGGTACTGATGGAGAACTATCCATATATTTCAACACAATTTGGTCTATCTAATCCACTTGTGTCTCCAACATCCTTGTGTGACTTGCAAGACCGTCAACAGTGGTCTTCAAGTCTCTGAGTGACTCCTCTATTTTCTGATGTTGGCGACGGAACTCTTCATTGCCCTTTGTTTGGGTAGCAATGAAGTCTTCCATTATCAATTATAACCTAGACTTTTGTTATTGCTTCCCATTGCCCTGCTACTGGTCATACCCTCTTGATGGTTGGAAGTTTCCCGAGTTATTCCGATAGGAAAAATTTGGGTGGTTCTTCCATTCAGGGTTGTAAGTACTGAAGTACGGGTTGTTAGGTCTTTGATTGTAGTCCCCAACTACATCACAGTGCTCAATCTGCTCTTCTAAGCTGCTCTGCCTTCCACAGTAGTCCTCTCGATATGCTATTGCTCCTTCTCCAAAGTCAATGGCTGCACATGTAGATGAAGGATTTAAAGAGTCAAATCATCTGCTAAGCGCATCCATTCTCGTTGCTAGGTGGTCCACGGAGTTGACAACATATTGTCCTGCTGCAGAAGTTGGGTGACTACGTTCGGAAGTCCATTGATGGTGCTTCTGGGCCACCTCTTCTATCAGCTCCTCTACTTCCTTAATAGTCTTGTTCATAAGTGCTCCTCCTACAGCAGAATCAAGGGACATCTTTGTGGCGTATGTGATCCCATTGTAGAAGATGTGGATCACCAGCCATCTTTTCAGTCCGTGGTGAGGGCATTGGTAGAGTAGCTCCTTGTAGCAATCCCAAGCTACGAATAAGGACTCCCCCTCCTTCTGACGGAAGCCTGTGATAAGATGGCACATGTGAGCAGTCTTGCTTGGTGGGAAGTATTTATTCAGGAACTACTGCTCACATTGCTCTCATGTAGTAATGCTTCCCGAAGGAAGAGAGTGAAGCCATGCCTTAGCCTTATCCCACAATGAGAACGGGAATAGGCTCAGGCGGATCGCGTCCGCAGGGACTCCATTTATCTTCATCGTTGAGCAGATTTCCAAAAATATCTCTAGGTGTCGGTTTGAGTCTTCAGTCGTAGCCCCCCCGAATTGACTCTATTGGACTATATGTATGAGTGCTGGTTTAAGTTCAAAGTTTTTTGCCGAAATGGATGGTCCAGCTATACTCGGCCTAAATCCTCTAGTGCTAGGAGCTGCATAATCCCGCAGAGGTTGACTACATATATTTATTTTGGATGCAGCTTGGTCCTCCATCCTCTTCTGTTCGGCTCTCCGACGATGATAGGCTCGTTCGATTTCTAAATCGATCAGAATCATGCCTTCTGATCCTAAGCGTCTAAGCATACGAAGAACCGAGCCACAAAAATTAGGAGTACTACCTAATACTAAGAAACAGGAAATAAACAAATCTAGCTAACAAAATCAAAGAGCCAATAAGGAAATAGAAAACTACTGCTAAAATAAAATAAAATCTAAATCTAGAACTAAAGTAAATAAAGCAAACTAAAAAGAAAATAAAGCAAGTAAATAAATCTAATCCTAAATCCGATCCAATTATCCACTTTTTGATTCGATATCGAATCAATCAGTCTCCGACAACGGCGCCAAAAACTTGATGTGCACGAACGCGACCTCAAATCTTGTGACGGAGACCGTCGAGGACTCGAAGCGCATGCTCGCGCTCAACGCCCACAAGTGTACTGATGTCGTCAAGTAATAAATAGATTTATCGATCCCATAGAGACTGAGATTCGAATACCGATTTGTTCGGTGGATGTAATTGTTCGGGACTAGACTATAAGGGTTGTGAATGTGAGGGTTATCGGTGGTCCTACTCAATACGGTGTCACACGGAGGAAGAAAGGAGTTTGCCGTGAGATCTTTTAAAGGGATTCTAGGATTTCGGTTTCGTTTGTGTGTCGTAAAACATGCTATCAACTGGGTGTTGTCTAAACGTCTAACTATGGTCTTGTGGAAGAGACATCATACACTCTCCAGATCGTGCATTGAGTAATTTCTCTCGTGATCTTTTAGTTGACGAGAGGCATAAGATACCACACGGTTGGACTGCATCAAAACTACACCCAACCCTTGGATAGAAGCATCCATATAGAGAACCATCCCATCAACACCAGAAGGAATCACTAAGATTGGTGCAGAAACTAGCCATCGCTTAAGCTCCTGGAAGCTAGTTTCACAAGCCTCTGACCAGGTGAACTTGACCCCTTTCCGAGTCAGGCGAGTGAGTGACATGGCGATACTCGAGAATCCCTCCACGAATCTCCGATAATACCCGGCCAGTCCAAGAAAACTACGGACATCTTGAACTGATTTTGGCTACTCCCAACTGGTAATCGCCTCAATCTTCTAGGGATCTACAAAAATACCTCTGTTGAACACTACATGTCCAAGAAAATCCACTGAGGATAACCAGAATGCACACTTGCTAAATTTGGCATACAACTGCTCCCATCGCAATGTCTCCAATACTATCCGCAGATGTTGTTCATGCTCCTCCTTGGATCGAGAATAAATCAATATATTATCGATGAACACTATCACAAACTGATCTATATACCTCAGGAATACCCGATTCATAAAGTCCATAAATGCAGCTGGGGCATTCGTGAGACCGAACGACATCACTAGAAACTTGTAATGCCCATAACAGGTGCGGAAAGTTGTTTTCTGAACATCCTCATCTCTTATCCGAAGATGATGATATCCTGAGCGCAGATCAATTTTAAAATACACACATGTATCCTTAAGCTGATCAAACAAATCTTCTATCCTCGACAGCAGATATTTGTTCTTAAATGTGACTGCATTCAGTTGCCGATAATCAATACATAACCGCAACGATCCATCCTTCTTTTAGACAAAGAGTACCGGTGCTCCCCATGGTGAAACACTAGGTCGAATGAATCCATTATCCAGCAACTCCTGCAGTTGAACTTTAAGTTCATTCAGCTCCTTTGGTGCCATCCGATAAGGAGGTTTCGATATAGGCGTAGTTCCTGGAATCACCTCTATCGCAAATTCCACTTGCCTAGGAGGTGGCAAGCCTGGAAGTTCATCTAGAAATACGTCTGGATACTCCTGGACTACTCGCACATCAGAGAGGGGTGGTAGTCCTTCATTCTCAACTTTGACTAGAGATAATAAATAACCCTGACAACCCTGAGCCAATAGCTTCTGAGCCTGTAAAGCCGATATAATAGATAATCCATCATCTCTAGTACCAATAAATTCCCAAGCTGGTTGATCTGGTGGTCGAAATATCACCACTCTTGCTCTACAATCCACTGTAGCGTGATAAGCGACCAACCAGTCCATACCGAGAATAATATCAAACTCTATCATTTCCAACACCTGGAGGTTCACTATAAGGATATGCCCGTCAAAATCTAATGGGCAACCCTTGATTTCTTGGTGGCTAGTCAACACCTCTCCTGATGGCAAGGATACTGCTAACCCATAAGAACGAACCATTGAGATTCTTCCAACTCTACCCAGAAATACTCTAGATACGAATGAATGGGAACTACCGGTATCAATCAAAGTATTAGCATATATAGAATAAACTGAAACCATACCGCATATGACTGATCCCTCAGCCTGCTGTGCCTCATCTCTAGTGATGGCAAAAACTCGTCCAGTCTCGATATTCGTCGGCTGCATCACCGACGAAGAAGTAGTGTGCCTCCACTCCGGATGGATCTGGCTCTGTGGTACTGGAGGCTGAGTCGTTGGTGTAGGCATAAGATACCCCTAAGAGTTGGCTGGTAAGAACTGCTGTGGTGCAGATACTCCTGGGTAGTAGATCACCAGAGATGCAGGATACTGGATCGTTGTCGGCATCACTGTAGGGGCACCCTCTGCATCTGGTACAAGTCTTTGGTGGAAGTCTTGGCCGCCTCTGTCTATATGTCTAGTCAGCGGTCTTTGTCCTCTGCGCCCTTCTTTGGGTAGACTTCTTCCCCTTGTTGGAGCTATCAGGAAACTCTAACTGTGCTTTCAGTGTACAATCACGACTAGTATGACCCGGTTGTTTGCAATAATAGCAAACCGGGCTCGAGGACACTCGATACTTTGTGGCTTTGGATCCACATTTATAACATTCATTCTGCTTGGCCCTTACGGCTACCACGAGACCCTCGAATACTACGATCTTTGGGCGTTTCCCTTTCTACGATCTAGCTGACCCTTCTGCAGCACCTCGCACAGTTCCTTTTTGCTCCCCTTTCTTCTGAGTCCCCTGAGCTGAACCCTGGTTCTGCTGCTTGCCCTTAGTCATCTGCTTCTCGATATCCTTCTCCCTGGAAATTTGCTGGGAAGTCATCTCGATGAAGAGGGCGCGGTCCAATGCCTCCCTGTATGAGGTAATGCTAGATCCTGACATCCGGCTCCGTATATAAGTAGCAAGACCCTGTGTGAACTGGTACATTCGATCTGCATCCTGTGCTACCAGATGAGAGCAGAACTCTGATAGTCTAGTAAACTCTGCATTGTACTCCATGACGGAACGATCACCTTGCTTCAGGCTCAAGAATTCCTGACGACGTGCTATAGAAAATGCCGAAGGAAAGTACTGTCTCCAGAAAGCGTCTCGAAAGATGGCCCAAGTAATCCCACTCTCCCCGAGTAGAGTCTTCTACAATTTCCACCAAGTAACAGCCTGATCTCTGAGATGATATGCAATAAGGCCCACCTTCTCTACATCTGTATAATTCATGTACTCGAAGGTGTCTTCCATATTTTCCAGCCAAGACCGGGCAATCCATGGGTCGAACTCCCCTCAGAACAAGGTGAACTTTTCCTTGGCCGAACGTGCTAACACAAGTATTCGTGCCTTATCATTGAGCCAACTGGACTCTGTAGGCTCTGGCATAGTCAAGGGTACATCCGAATTCTGAGGCTCCGAATCACCAATAGGGGAAAGCTGAGGTTGTTCCCGAATAACGGGCTCAGTAGTAGCAACCTCCTGTCCCTCAACTCCGACAGATCTCCTTGATGGATGACCTCTACTACGAGTCTGTATAGGTGCCATAATCTTTCACGGTATACACCTATTAAACAAATTTAGATAAGTAACTATCTGAGATTATGAGTTATCAGAAATTTTACTTCATGATGCCTGGAGCTTATGCCGCTGTCAATCCCATCTCACAAAAACCAAATCCGAAAAATATACCGACTCTCGAGAATCCAAGACTCAAAACCAAAATCATTGTATGACATCGCAGAACCTTTGGCTTTGATACCAATAAAGTTGTCACGCCCCGAGAGTATGTCATGTCGAAAAGCAAACGGATGACATCTCCCTTGTACGTAGCAACATTTCGGGTTAATACAAGGCTCGTAGGCCCACAACAACAATATAATAAGCAAATATAAACATACCAAACACAGCGGTAACATAAACAACATACCCAACATACACACTGACACACAAATCGAAAATATACAGGTGTACACCACCTGTCAAGTCTACAGTACTAAAACCGTACGTAAAGCATCGACACAAAACAAAGTCCACAACATAAGACGAAGTCCATACATAAACTAGAGTCCATGACATAGAACAAAATCCATAACATAAACACAAATCCTCGGGAGACTCAGAAAAGCGGAGATGGGATGGATCGCCGGCGCAGCTTCAAGCCGTCACGAAGACTTCTACCTATTACCTGGGCGACAGAAAAACCCAGGGTCTGTGGTGGTGAGTAAAACTCAGCAGGTAATAAGATAGAACATGTAAATATATGTATCAATATTACATGTCATTCAACAATTTAATATACTCGTACAACAGGTATACATCAGCATAACAAGTATACATGCATGCGTACACTAAATAAACTGAATAACAAACGATGCTGACATACCTGACAGTCAGCTACTCTATCCTCATCCAACTTGAGCATATATCCACAACATAAGGTATAAAGAATAATACTAACTCACACTACATCCTGATATGGGTCGAGGGTATCACAGTGAATAACCAACAGGTATACTAGTATTGACCTACTACCATACAGAAAATGCAATAGCATGTATGAATATGTACAACCAAATGCAACAAGCATAGTACATACAAATGCATCATCAAAGTGAGTATACATATAGACCGTATCTGTATGTATACTAAACACCATCATCCATGTATATATATATATATACAAGCATGTATGTATATATATATAACCATATGCAAAACACCGTATGATACGGCAATGCAGCATGCATGGTCATGCTTACTCACCCCTACTCGCTACCACGACCCCAGTGTGGCCTAGGTGGCACGACATGACAACTGTCCCAACTCACACCAACCACTGCTATAGAGTGGCCGAGTGGGCAGTATGATCAAGTAGCATATGAGCGTAAAGAGCTCGCTACGCAACGGGGGTCCCTGCTGCTGGCCACTCCGACTGACACTACCAATGAGTGGTCGAATGTCACGCACTCAGGACAACTGCACGCAACTCCAATTACCATTGTCTATAATGGTAGAGTGCGGCACAACAAATGCTCTGCCCTCACACCAGTTACTCCTCTGGGAGTAACCTGGGAGGCAGGATGACTGACGACTCTCTCAACCCCAAGGGAGACGATGTCGTCAGTATGCATGCAATGACATGAAGGTACTGTCTCACATACAAACATCTACCATAGACTCTCTGTTCAACAGAGAGTCACGGCCATTTGATCAATACACTCTCTATCCTGTAGAGAGTCATACTCATCTGATCATGGCAAGCTAGGACCATCAGTCTGTAGCGACACACTATCCGAGACTCACCTGACCATTTTCACAACACGTGGTTGGTAAATAAGTGTGCAACATACAGGTATGGAATAAGTCCTACATTTAGGGCATTATCTACCCACGGATGACCTTTTTGCCCAATTTACAAATTAGGTCATCATCCGTACTCTAACATCTAACCCTACTAAACATTTAGACCTACTTACATCACATCTGTAACTCCTAAATCATGATAGGGAATATATGATATCAACAATTGAGCATATATATATATCCAACGATAAGTATCAAGCATATGATAATCAGAGCAGGGTCAAGATAATATGAACACCTAACATGCTCATATCTACGACTAAATCTGAAAACCATTACATCTACCTAACCAGGGTAGGAAATTACCCACCTGTTGTCAATGCTCGTAGTAATAGAGTCCTCATGTCCACGGACTCGTCTCGTATCTACGTCCTGCAAATTTCAAACATTGTGGTCAATTACAATCAAATCCAAGCACATGACAATATATAAATTCTCTATTCTATCGTTTCTATATTCGTGTCCCTTAATCGAATGCGAATTAGAAACCCAAATAGCCAGACTTGACCATTTAATTTAAACCCATCGGTTTCAATTAGCAAAAGTGCTAACTTCCTCATCCAATTCTATATCCAACTTAACAAAGTTAATCTCATAAAGATTTAACCCTTTTTACCCCCAATCTATTCTAATAGTATCACCAACAGAATTAGTTATAAATCTAATTCATAAACACAACACTTAAATCACAGCTGCCCCTACTATAATTAACTCTATAATTAACATCCATCATTCCTGGTTAACAAGTATGCAAACCTACAACCGTTTACAACCATCCCTACCTATTTTATTCACCGGGACAGGCCACACACATCCTCTCCTTTCGTTCACAGCCAATACAACAAATTGAACTGGACTGATAGAACAAAAGGTAGGGAATTGGGCTTACCAACAATTGGAGTCTCCACCGGTAGCAACTCCCCTAAAACTGGCAACCCCATTCAACTGCTCGAGACCACTGCCCAAACCCAAACAGTCATCACCACATGAAATCTCTTTATCAAAAAGAATTCACAGAACAAAAACAAAAGGAAAATTACTCTTCCTTACCCGAAATTGAGCTTCACCAGCAACTAGAATCCCCAACAATTGGCAGCCACCCCTATTCACCCGAACCCACTACCCAAAACAAAAACCCAATTACTGAATGACCACCACAGCAGATGTAGGTCTCATCCAAGGTAAGGAATTGCCCCTTACCTAGCTCCGACGACCACCGGCGCTAGCCTCTAGCCGCACGCTTGCCGTCGGCTCGTCTGTGGAGAAGGTCGAGGCTGCTCCTCTCGCTGCCACTTGCAGAAAAGCAGAAGGGACGAGAGGAAGAGGAGGCTCGCCGGTCGTAGGTCTCGGAGAAGAAGAGAAGGCAGAGACAGTCGTCGCCCCTGCTTGTCGTTCCGACTCGTTCGTGGGGTTGTCGTGGATGTTGGTCACCATTTTGGGGTTGTCGTGGACGCTGGCCGCCGCTCTGGGGCTGTCATGGATGCTGTCCACCGCTCGCAGAGAAACCGACAGTTGGGATGGGGGAGATCGGAGAGATCGCGTGGGAAGGAAAGGTCGCGCCGTGGTCGCAGAGAAATAAAAGGGAGTAAGATCGCGATGGGGAAATGCTCGGGTAATGGTTTTCGGCGAAATTAAAAGCTGGGTGGCGGCTCGGCATTTGAGAAAACGGGTCGGGTGGCAGATAAACGGGTTGAATTTCAGACCCGTTAAGCCCTCTAACTACTTCTAAACAAAAAGGGTCTTAGAACTCTCCATTCGAGTCCAGAAAAATTTCTAAAAATTCCTGGAAAATTCTATAGGGTATTCTACTAATTACCCAACATTTATTTATTTATCTATATTTTTTTTCTGTGGTATTTTATAATACATCTCCTCACAAAGAGTGGTGAATCGTCTGTAGGTTATTTAAACACCTTCGGCCACTTCGACTTATACCCAATCATCCCAGGTCCACATCTCCTCGGAGATGTTTGCTTAAGATGTCAAAGTATAAGTCTACATGGCCAAGATGACTTAAATACCGCAAGTAGAAGGAACATCGCACTTAAGCTGCAGTAAGAACTTCATTGACATATCCATATATGCAGAGAACCATATGAAGTCTTACAGTTAGTCACTCCAATGAACTAGTTACCATAACTAGCATCCACGATTAACTTTGGACATCCCAATGTCTCCAGCTAGTGAGGAACAACTGCTTGGATAAACTAAGGAGTATAACTCGTGCTAGTCTCAACAGAATTGATGGTGTTCGAATACATCAATTTATCGACTAGGGATAATTCCAATACATCACAATTAATGTAGAGATACTCACTAGTTGTGATCCAATCATAAATTCTCTCATGTTGTGAATCGTATTGTGGATATTCAGTAAATGAGTTTAAGATCCAATCAAATACATGAAAATATGTATACTTAAATAGTAAATCTTTATTTATCAAATAAATGGAACAACCATAAGGCGATTGCCTTAGGACATCTCTCATATATCACTAACATTGTGAACCAAGTAAAAATAAATTGTCTTATTTATTTCTCCGCTGCACAACTTTGTCTTAATCGAACGAACAAAAAGAAACGAAGATTTTACGATCGCTATTCACCCCCCCCCTCTAGCGACACTTTTTCAATCCAACACCACATATCATGTAGCTTGATATAGGAGTGCTTACGTAGATTTTCACCATTTAAGTCCATATGCGAGAGGACTATATATGGGAACGGGGTGTTGGTTATTTTGACTTCATTGGCCATGGAGCAACCAAGTGGTCTATGTATTATGGTTCCAAAAACCACCGTAACTGCCACCCCATGATTCTTCCAACTTCTCGATGATGGCAGAGATTTTGGAAAGAACCAATATGCTATAAATTTGGTCCCCGGTCCCTGCTCCGCGTGTGATCTCTTTTTCTGAGAGTGAAATACACCATTATTTTGTGCGCTTGGAGAAAGGGCCGGAAGCACCAAAATCTTCCCAGTGCCAAGAGCGATGGTTGGAGGTAAATTTCGATTCCTTCCGCTGCAAATTCTGATTTCTTATAGTTGGTATCAGAGCATTGAGAACGCCTCTGCCTCGATTTTCTTGGCTTCTTTCGGATTATTCTTTGTCAATCCTTGTTTACAAAATCAGAGCCTTAAAACCTCTGCCTCAATTTTTGATCGAATTCTTTTGCGTTTGATTTCTTTTCTGTCAATCTTTGTTTGCGAAACAAACAAAAGGCATAGGAATTGAAATCGTTTTTTTAGCAAACTTACCGGTCGAAATTTGTGTTTCTTCTCCAATCAATCTCTTTTCCCCAAATCTCTGCGCTTGGTTGAACGCCGTTGGCACGAGGTGCTGGTGATGCTTTCGGAAGGCCGAAATTGGTCGCAAGAATGCCGCTGGTGGCATTGTGCGGCGATGCGTCGCGTCATGATCGCGGTGCGGTGGTGGATCCGGCGTTATGCGGATTCGACATCGCGAACGACACCAAACACGCGCCTCGGTGTTGTGTGGGCGGCTAGCTCACGGCAGCGAGCGGGCTCCGGCGAAGGTTGCTTGGGCGGTTGGCGTCGGCGTCGTGGCGTCGTGGATTTGGGAAAGGGGAACTGTCGCAAGAGGAAGTGCGACAGAAGAGAAAAAGTTTGATTTAAAAAAAAAAAGGGAAAACAGTTGCGACGGAGGAGAAAAAGTTTAGTTTAAATAAATAAATAAATAAATTCCTTTTGTTATCATGCTGATGTGATTTTATTTTATTTAAACTAAACTTTTGATTGGGCTGTCTGTGATTGTTTGATAAGGTTAATATTCAAATTATTATATGTAATTTAATTACATGTAATTTTTGAATTTGAATATTTCAAATAATTGATCCTAATAATTTTAATTTCAAGGAATAGCCACAGCATCCTTAGAAAATTAAAATTTATATTTAATTGTAGGATCACATTGAAATATTAATTATATAAGATGTAATAAATTTTATCCCACAGGAAAATTTATTATATTTTATATGATTAATTCGAATAAAATATCAATTTTATGTTTTTTTTTTCTAATTTGCCCACAGGGATTAGAAATTAAGTGCATAATTTGATAATTTTGTCATATTGTTTTATGAATCTAATTGAATTAATACTTTGACCCACAGGCAAGTTTTATGTCAGTAGATTCATATTTTAGACATATTTTACATTGGTAGATATGTCACGTTGTTTAATTAGCTTCAAATTTCATAACATGAGTATGGTTATTTATTTTGTAGTTTGTCAGCCTGTTAATTTCTCTGATATGATATGTGATGTTCCTGAGCTTCGTGGGGATAATTATAAAATTTGGAAGGAGAGAACTCTTCTTCATTTAGGGTGCAAGGACATTGATTATGCCATAAGGAAGGATGAACCGCCTCCTGAAAATATTGCTCTTTATGAAAAATGGGAGCGATCTAATCGCCTCTCAATAATGTTCATAAAGACCAAGATCTCAGATGGCATCAGGGGTTCTCTTGAGCATTATGACAATGTTCGTGACTTGTTAAAGGCAATCGATGATCAATTCGTGTCTTCAGACAAGGCTTTAGCTAGCACCCTAATTCATCAGTTCTCATCCATAAAGTTGAGTGGGATACGCGGTGTACGTGACCACATTATGAGGATGAGGGACATTGCAGCTCAATTAAAGAGACTTGAGGTTGAGATGTCTGACTCTTTCCTAGTGCATTACATTCTTAATACTCTACCACCTCAATATGCCCCATTTAAGATCTCTTATAACACACATAAAGAGAAATGGTCAATTAATGAACTTATGACCGTGTGTGTTCAAGAGGAGGGTAGACTTGCTATGGAAGAGGGTGAGAAGGTAAATTTGACTACATCTGGAAAGAAAAAGACATTTCAAGCCAAGGACAAGGGCAAGATTCCTGCCAAAGGGGACATTAAGAAAAGTTCCAAATGTTTCTTCTGCAAGAAGAAAGGGCATTTAAAGAAAGATTGCACCAAGTTCAAATAATGGCTTGATAAGAAAGGTATTCAACTCTCTTTTGTCTGTTATGAATCTAACATGATTGATGTTACTCATGACACATGGTGGATTGACTCTGGTTCTTCAATTCATGTTACCAACTCTTTACAGGACTTGCAAGACTTACGGAAACCAGTGGGAAGTGAGTGTTACATTTATTCTGGAAACAAAATGTCCTCACATGTGGAAGCCATTGGCATTTGCAAGCTTGTCTTAGATAGTGGTTTTATTTTAAGTTTGGAAAAGACATTTTATATTCCTGGTTTTGCTAGGAATTTAATTTCGGTTTCAAGACTTGCATCTGTTGGATATTCCTTTAAATTTTCAAATTCATCTTTCAGTATTTCTAATGGATCTGAAATTATTGGATGTGGTACATTATCTGATGGTCTTTTCCGTCTTAATTTAGAAGATGATAATCACTATTCTTCTATGCATGTTGGTGTTAAAAGATGTGTCATTAATGAGAGTTCCTCTAATTTGTGGCATAGGAGATTAGGTCATATCTCCATTGATAGAATTAAGAGGTTGGTACATGATGGAGTACTTAATACTCTTGATTGGACCGACTTTAGTACTTGTATAGACTGCATTAAAGGTAAGCAGACTAACAAGTCAAAGAAAGGTGCCAAGAGGAGTTCTCAATTGTTAGAAATAATTCATACAAATATTTGTAGTCCTGATATAGAATCGTACCGTAATAAGTACTTTATCTCCTTTATTGATGACTATTCTCGTTACATGTATCTCTACTTATTAAACAGCAAAAGTGAAGCACTTGATGCTTTCAAAAATTTTAAGGCTGAAGTAGAGAAACAATGTGACAAACAAATTAAGATAATAAGATCTGATAGAGGAGGAGAGTACTATGGTAGATACACTGAGAGTGGACAAGCTACCGGTCTATTTGCAAAGTTTCTTCAAGATTATGGGATTGTTGCCCAATACACTTTACCTGGTTCTCCAGATCAAAATGGTGTAGCTGAAAGAAGAAACCAAACTTTAATGAACATGGTCAGGAGCATGCTTGCTAGCTCCAAACTTCCTAGGTCCTTATGGACTGAAGCTTTAAAGACGGCGGCGTATATATTAAACCGAGTTCCAACCAAAGCTGTTCAAAAGACACCTTTTGAATTGTTTAAAGGTTGGAAACCGAGTTTGCGACATTTACGCATTTGGGGTTGCCCAGCCGAAGTGAGGATTTATAATCCACATGAAAGGAAGTTGGACCCGAGGACCTTAAGTGCATATTTTGTTGGTTATGCCGAAAGATCCAAGGGATATAGATTTTATTGTCCTTCTCATAGCACTAGATTTGTGGAATCAAGAAATGCCAAATTTCTTGAAAATGATTTAATTAGTGGGAGCGATCGTTTTCAAGACATTGGTCTTGGGAAAGGTCATCAAGATGCTCAATGCTCCACTTCAATCAGCGGACCAATTGTTATAGTTCATAATGCACCTTGTGTTCATGCACATATTGAACAACAGGTCCAAGAGGTTCCACAAATTGTTGATCCAAATCCAGTAGACCCTGAGGTTCAGCAAATACCCGAAATTGTTGAACAACCTGTTGAGCAACAACCTGTTGAGCAACAACCTGTTGAGCAACATGATCCTGCTACACAGGAGACTGTTGAAGCAACATTAAGAAGATCTACTAGGACTAAGAGATCAACAATTTCTGATGATTATATTGTGTATCTACAAGAATGTGACTACAATGCTGGAGCTGAAAATGATCCCGAAACATTTTCACAAGCCATGAGTTCTAATGTTTCTGACTTATGGTACAAAGCCATGAAAGAAGAAATGGATTCTATGGCATCTAACAAAGTCTGGGATCTTGTCAAGTTGCCTAATGGTGTAAAAACCATCGGTTGTAAATGGGTCTTTAAAACTAAGAAAGACTCAAAAGGCAACATTGAGAGACATAAGGCTAGACTTGTTGCCAAAGAATTTACTCAGAGGGAAGGAATTGACTACACGGACACCTTTTCTCCTGTATCTAAGAAAGACTCATTCTGTGTAATCATGGCATTGGTAGCTCATTTTGATTTGGAGCTACATCAGATGGATGTGAAAACGGCATTCCTCAATGGTGATCTAGAGGAAGAGGTTTATATGAAACAACCAGAAGGATTTTCCTCTAGTAGTGGTGAGAATTTAGTCTGTAAGCTAAATAAGTCCATGTATGGGTTAAAACAAGCCTCTCGTCAATGGTATTTGAAATTTCATGATGTTATTACTTCATTTGGTTTTGAAGAAAATATCATGGATGTTTGTATATACCAGAAGGTCAGTGGGAGCAAGATTTGCTTTCTTGTGCTATATGTGGATGATATTTTACTGGCGACTAATGATAAGGGTTTGCTATATGAGGTGAAACAATTTCTCTCAAAGAGCTTTGATATGAAGGATATGGGTAATGCATATTATGTCATTGGCATAAAGATCCATAGAGATAGATCTAGAGGTATTTTGGGTTTGTCTCAAGAGACCTATATCAACAAAGTTCTAGAGAGGTTTCGAATGAAGGATTGTTCACCAAGTGTAGCGCCCATTGTGAAAGGTGATAGATTCAATTTGAATCAGTGCCCTAAAAATGAGCTCGAACGGGAACAAATGAAAACCATTCCATATGCTTCAGCTGTTGGAAGCCTTATGTATGCTCAGGTCTGTACTAGGCCTGACATTGCATTTGTTGTTGGAATGCTTGGGAGATATCAGAGTAATCCAGGTGTTGACCACTGGCGAGCTGCAAAGAAGGTTATGAGATACCTTCAAGGAACCAAGGATTACATGCTCATGTATAGACGGACTGAGAAGTTGGAAGTCATTAGGTACAGTGATGCGAACTTTGCTGGCTGTATTGATTCACGAAAATCAACATCTGGTTACATGTTTATGTTAGCCGATGGGGCTGTGTCATGTAAAAGTGTCAAGCAGACCTTGACTGCTACTTCCACTATGGAGGCTGAGTTTGTCTCTTGTTTTGAAGCAACCTCGCATGGTGTATGGTTGAAGAGTTTCATATCTGGGCTTAGAGTTGTGGACTCTATTTCAAAGCCTCTGACATTATATTGTGATAATTCAAAGAAATGTATTTATGGCTAAGAACCACAGGAGTGGTAGTCGTAGTAAACATATTGACATTAAGTACTTAGCCATAAGAGAGCGTGTTAAAGAAAAGAAAGTGGTTATTGAACACATTAGCACTGAATTGATGATCGCGGATCCTCTGACTAAGGGCATGCCACCAAAGGGTTTCAAGGATCATGTAGCAAGAATGGGACTTGGTTCCATAATGTAATGTTTCTTCAATGAAACTCTAATGTTCTTTAATGAAACTCTTATTTAGTTTGGATATTTCTCTCTTGAGTTGTATACATATTTATTGTTTTGAGAAATATCATTATGTTTGGACCACAAATAAACATAGGGTTTATTTAACTTATTTGGGGTTGACATTGAGAAGTGTAACATATTGTGATACATGGAAGATAATACTCATATTTAGAGGAACTGTCGCCATGATCCATATGTTAATATTATTATACAGTGGATATACATAGACCAAGTGGGAGAATGTTGGTTATTTTGACTTCATTGGCCATGGAGCAACCAAGTGGTCTATGTATTATGGTTCCAAAAACCACCGTAACTGCCACCCCATGATTCTTCCAACTTCTCGATGATGGCAGAGATTTTGGAAAGAACCAATATGCTATAAATTTGGTCCCCGGTCCCTGCTCCGCGTGTGATCTCTTTTTCTGAGAGTGAAATACACCATTATTTTGTGCGCTTGGAGAAAGGGCCGGAAGCACCAAAATCTTCCCAGTGCCAAGAGCGATGGCTGGAGGTAAATTTCGATTCCTTCCGCTGCAAATTCTGATTTCTTATACGGGGCATTTTTGGAGGTGAGAGGGATTGATACTCGCAAGCTGTTACTACAAAATAATCAAGTCTTGTATCATCATGACATGTTGTATGCTCTAGAAATTCGACAGAATTTTATTTCTATTCGTAGTTTAGACCAACTAGGATACTGTGTTTCTATTGAAAACTCTAAAGTTTCTATCTCGTATGATAATATTTTAATATGTTTCGGTATAGTCCATGAAGGGATTTTTGCACTAAATTTAACTTTATTTCATGAGTCTTATTCTGCTTCTCACCTTTGTATTTGATAGTGTAGTGGATGATGTGAATGTATGACATAGTAAACTTGGCCACATAGGGCAAGAGAGGATGGACTAGTTAGTGATATATGGCATGTTAGGTCAGTTAACCAAGGTTGAGTTTCCCTTGTATGAGTTTTTTCTAGCAGACAAATCTACTAGAAATCCATTTGGAAAACAATGAGAGTTGGGACTCCATTGCAGTTGGTTCATTCTGACATTTGCGGACATATAATGTGAGAGCCCAAAACGGAGCCACATATTTCATTACGTTTATAGATGATTACACACATTTTGTTCGTATCTACTTGATCTCGCACAAGTTTGAGGCACTGGAGTGTTTCAAGAGGTTTATTAGCGAGGTTGAAAATCAGCTAGACTTAAGGGTGAAAACTCTCAAAATCGATCGAGAGCATGAGTATCTATCTGAGTAGTTCAAAGAGTTCTTTTTGAAAAAAGGCATTATAAGATAATTGACTATTCCTGCTACTCCTCAGCAAAATGGAGTTGCCGAGAGAAAGAATAGGACTCTATTGAAGATGGTGAGGTCTATGATGGCGCAAACCAATTTATCTATCTTTCATTGGAGGGATGCATTATTGATTGCTACCTACATCCTTAATTGTGTTCCAACGAAGTCCATAGTCAGTACCCCATACAAGCTTTGGACAGGGAGATAGTTTGTCCTTAGTCATTTGAGGCAATTGGATTGTTCTGTGTATGTTAATGATTCCTTGCACACGTACAATAAGTTAGGTCCGTGAGGAAAGAAATATATCTTCATCAGACACTCTGCACACTCTAAGGGATATGTGTTTCTAGGAGAACATACGGATGAGATAGTCATTGAGATTGAGTCTCGTGATGTCATATTTCTTAAGAATAATTTTTCTAATAGAGGAGAAATCGATCTAAACTTCACTTTCTATGAGATAGACGAGCCTAGTGGCTCAGTTGATCCCAATGGTGGGATTCAAGACCTTGTATTGGATTTTAGTCCTAGTGAGAGTGGTCTATCTGAAGGTGTGAAGGCTCTCTCTCCTTGTAGGAGTGGTTGGGGAAATGTACCTTATCATCATTTTCCAATTGAGAATAAGATTCTCATTGTAACTCCAGAGGATGAGGAGGATTCGAGAACACTAAGAGAGCCTCTTAAGGGTTCTATGAAGGACCAATGGTTTTAGGTCATACAGGAAGAAATGGAATCAATGAAAGTCAATGAGGTCTAGGATCTAGTTGACTTACTCAAAAATAGGAAGGCCATTGGAAACAAGTGGATTCTCAAAATCAAGAGAAAAGCCAATGGATTGATTGAGAGATATAATGCCCGTCTGGTAGCCAAGGGTTACACATAGAAAAAGGGTATTGACTATGAGAAGACCTTCTCTCTAGTAGTCAAGTTTACATCGATCCATTTACTTTTAGCGATTGTCGCGAGTTTAGATCTAGAGTTATATCAGATGGACGTAAAGATCACTTTTCTTAATGAAAGTTTGGATGAAGAGATCTACATGGAATAACCTTCAAGGTTTGTTCTAGTAGGTCAGGAAGATAAGGTATGTTAACTTTGGAAGTCGATATATGATCTAAAGTAATCATCCAAGTAGTGGTATCTGAGATTTCACGAGGAGGTGATATCTTATAGTTTTACAATGGTTGAGGAGGATCATTGTGTCTATTTGATAAAACCAAATAACTCTTTTATGATTCTGTCATTATATATGGTTGACATAATATTGGCTGGGAACAACATTGAGTATCTAATAACCATTAAAACATGATTATCATCCACATTCGACATAAAAGACATGGGTGAAACTGAGTCCATCCTTGGAGTATATATATAGATGTAGGGATCCCGAGCAATAAACAAAAATTCGCAGCGGAAAACTTAGGATCCCTCCAGAGGTCCAAGCAAAAAAAAATATACTCATTTCAATTATCGATTCTATCCTATAGGAATCGAGATTACCTTCGGTGCCCTTCGAATTCCAGTCAGCAACACTTGCGGATCTCAGCATGGTCAGAATGTTCACGCCTCTACGGTGCACACACACACGATCTTGGAGAGAAGAGGTAAGCCCTTTCGGTTGTGCTAGCAACCACTCCAAGGTCTCACTTTTCCACTCTATACTTGGCCCTCTTGTGTTGTAAAACGAAAAATAAAATCTAATTTTCTTTTTCATTGTCCACGTTGAAGAAGAAGAAGCCACCATAATACACCTTAACGAGACATTAAATGCACTTCCTTATTTTCCATGGTAAAAGAAAGGAAGTCAATTAATGCTCATTAAATGTACATTAATGAGTTTTAAATCCCATTTAAAACCCCATTTATTAATTCGTGTATTATATTATTAATTCGTGTATTATTCATTTTAGCCTTCTTCTCTTGG
Organism: Wurfbainia villosa; assembly: GCA_025175895.1. Taxonomy (NCBI): domain Eukaryota; kingdom Viridiplantae; phylum Streptophyta; class Magnoliopsida; order Zingiberales; family Zingiberaceae; genus Wurfbainia; species Wurfbainia villosa. The sequence continues at coordinate 15,521,560 of CM046004.1, read as the reverse complement.
TTTGACTTGAGTCTAACTCAACATAAACCAATTTTAGTCCAACTCAAATTTAGCCAAGTAATGAGTCTTACTCATTCTAGTTAATCCAATTAACTAATAATTCATTTTAGTCAAACCAAAATGATTTCCTCTCCAAAATAATATGTTCTTTGTGTGTGACCCTATAGGCTCTCATAACGTTGGCAATGTATCCAAAACCATTTTAGATACATAAGCAATGAGCGGCATCTAGTAATACATCATTGCTACCCAAGTGATGAGAATGTCGAGATCCGACCTCTTCCGTGACTATTATCATATGATAGTGTCCTTCTATCCTTGATATCTCAGATCGATCAATGAGGTATAGACCGTGTCACCCTCTTATCAATCTTTATGTTTCTTGATCCCCAAGTAGACTCACTCAAACAAATGAGCTCAATATCTCATATTGACTCATTTGAGCATGGTCATGCATTTCGTGGTCCTACTCTATCAAGAGGCCAAAGATATCACTCCCGTCATATGGGAGGGATAGATCTCATCTACATCACTCACATCCCTCCGCATAATTTGTTACATACTCAGTGATCGTCGTTATAGTCACCCAATTACGGTGTGACATTAGACGATACCAAAGTACATAACTCCTTATGTAGGGAACCGTAGTGACTTCAGGTCTAAGGACTATTCATACCAATAGTCACATGAGAAAGTATATGACACTCATATAACGATCCATGATACTTTCTCATAGTGGGTCAATTCAGTATATATAGTCTCCAATATATATACCCATGTATCAATGTGATATCACATATCCATGACTTGTGAGATCAAGTCATCCATTGACCTACATGCTAGTCTCAATGTATCAATATAGCCCTTGTCTATTAATACAATACTCGACTAGGAATATTTAAGAATAGTGTTCTCTACAGCTTCTCATAATCAATTCTACCAATTGATATACTGTAGATAACAACCTATTATTCATGGGCATTATTATATTTATTTAGCTGGCACACGCATAAAGAAATAAAATAATCAATCTTTGCCTTTATTAATGCAAGAATATAATACAAAAGTCTCCCTCACCAATCATCTCATAATTGACACTAAGGACTCATACTAACAATAGAGGGATCACTCGAGAAATTTTTTAACTCTTTCATAAGAGAGCTACATCAAGAAAATTCTCGAGCGCTTTGGGATGAGTGATTGTAATCTCATAAATACTCCAATCAATAAAGGTGAAGGTCTTAATATGATAATGTGTCCTAAAACTTAGGATGAAATAAAGGAAATGAGCAAAGTACATTATTCCAGTGCAGTTGGAAGTCTAATGTACGCAATGATGTGTACACGACCGAACATATATTATGTAGTCGGTCTGGTAAGTAAATATCAATCAAATCCAAGAAGGGGTCACTATAGAACAACGAAAAGGATTTTTTGATATCTCAAAGGAACTGTAAACTTTTCTCTGTGTTATGGAGGAGGCAATTTGTGACTTGTAGGATATTCATATGTCGATTGGGGTGGCAATATGAATAAACGCAAATCAACATCAGGTTTCTCTTTCATACTCAATGGCGAGGCTATCTTTTGTAGTAGTAAGAAGCAAACCTATGTTTCTCTATCTTTGATGGAGGGTGAGTTCGTGGCTAGCTCAGTAGTAGTTCAAAAGAGTGTTTGGCTCCGAAGGCTATTAGATAATTAGGGGTTATAACAGATAGTGGGAGGACAGTAATGATTTATTATGATAATCAGACTGTTATCGTCGACACTCGATACCCTAAGTTTCATAGTAGAATCAAATACATAGATATCAGATATCATTTTGTGAGAGATATTATTGAGAAGAATGAAGTAATTATCAAATACATTTCAACACACAATATGATGGCTGACTTCTTCACCAAATCTATCACTAGAAACACCTTTATCGGACATAAAGAGTTATTGGGTTTGGGTATTCTATGATATTTCTCAATTTGTACTTTGTCGACAATAGTGATGTTTAATGATATATATATGATTCTTGTGCATTATTCAGTTACACTTAAGTGTGTAGAGACTTAAAAGAACACACAAGTACCAGATAGCTCAAGATCCGTTGGAGTACGAAGAAGAATGATATGAGACATCTGAGAGACCGAAAAGGATGAGGAGTATCAAAGACAGTGAAACCTTAGTGGAAGACGTAAGAATGCGAGAATGATAACATGGGAAGGAAGCTAATAGACTCGGTGCATCTGAGGGATAAGAAACATACAAAAGAGTATTCCTATGAAGCGAGAAGGATGCATGGGAAATGAGCCGAAAGAGCTTCGGAAAGAAAAATGCGCAAGGTAAGCTATGAGATGAGTAACTTATACTCGGGATGACGATAAGATCTTAACCTAGGCAGATTCGATCGTAATTAATTTGAGTCAGAGTTTCAGGTGATCGGATTTGATTTGGACATTCATATGCACGCAACTTTCGTTGTGTTAAACACGAGAAAATAAAACAATTCCTATATTCATTTCATTTTCTTAAAAAAAAAAGTCAACCTAACTGAATCTGTATAAAAGAATTGTTCAAACCCTGTTTGGAATGGAATCAAGTCGATTATTTAACAAGAAAAGGAATTTTTTTTTCTTCAATTGGGATGTAATATTTCATTTAGATAATTTAAAGGAACTCTATTACATTTAATGTTATAATAAGCGTACGACATTGTCAAGTTAACCTATTACATAATATTTTACTACGACAAAATAATGAAATAGCGAATATTTTCCATATATTAACGATTAGTTGATTAGTAAAAGGCCAAACATAAGCCCAACCCAATTAGTTTACGAAATCAAAGTGAACAAATAGACGATGGAAAAAGAAGGCCGAAATGTAAAACAAAGGCGAGGGAGCTCGAACGCAGAGACGGGTGCTCCCTCGCGTCTTCTTCTGGTCTTGGAGTTCTCCGGCATCTCCTCGCTTCGATTGGGTACTCTTCCTCCTCCTCGATCTCCGTCTAACAGTCTTTTTCTTCCTATGACCTTCCCATCTCCATTTTGCTTCTGCTTCATCGATCAATCTGTCGATTTTTGAATCTATAGACGGTACCTCCCGTAAAGGTCGTCCTTTTTTCTTTTTTTTTTTTGAATCCTCGTTTGAATCGCCAGTAGAAGCCGTAGATCATAATCCCCTTCAGAAACCCTCGTGCTTGGTTGAAAAAACCGTCTTTTTTTTGCTCGAATGGAGTTCGCGCGGCTCGAGATAAACCCCATCGAGGAGGAGTCCTACGACGTCGCCGAGGATGGCTGTAAGGCGCTGGCCTTCGGTGATTCTTCAGCCAGAGCCGACCTCGCCTGCGTGATATGCTCGGAGGTCAGCGCAGTACTCGCTGTGATGCGCCGCAATGTGCGGTGGGGCGGCCGGTATGCTTCAGCCGCGGATGATCACATCATTGAGCACTCCCTAATCCTGTCCCTCAAGTTACTCCGTCGGCAGGTGTTATCATGGGGGGGCGTCCGCTGCCCCTGGTCCACGATCGACCCTTCTGTTTATTTCAGGCCGTTTGTGGATGTGGTCCGCTCTGATGATACCGGCGCTCCTATCACCAGTGTGGCTCTTTCCTCTTTGTACAAGATCCTTACTCTTGACTTCCTCGACCCTGCGTCTGGGACTGCGGTGGGAGCTGCAATGCATTTGGTTGTCGATGCCGTCACGAGCTGCCGGTTTGAGGTGAGCGACCCTGCTTCTGAGGAGACCGTTCTGATGAAGATACTCCAGGTGCTGCTTGGGATCATGCGGAGCCATGCATCGACTGCGCTGAGCAACCAGCATGTCTGCACAATTGTAAATACCTGTTTCCGCATCGTCCACCAGGCGACGACCAAAGGAGAGTTGTTGCAGAGATTTTCAAGGCACACGATGCATGAGCTTGTCCGCTGCATCTTCTTGCACTTGGCTGATGTCAAGGATGGTGATGCATCTTCTTCTTTGAACCCAAAGGTACGACTTCAGTAAATAGACTGTAAAGAATTAAATATTTTACATTTTTATTTCATCACTGTTATACAAACAAAGATGCTTGAAATTTTACTGCTTGCAAGTTTTATTATTCATGCAAAAACATACCATGTGATGATAAAGTTCTGCAGATAAGTGCAGTTGATATGGACCGGGCTTTTGGGATTGCTCAAGTAGAAAATGGGAATGGGAGTGTCAAGGTTGACAACAAAGGTGTGGGAGATGAAATTGGTACAGGGTCAGAACAAAAACATGACATGAAAATCATTGTAGACCCATATGGAGTTCCTTGCATGGTGGAGATATTTCACTTCTTATGTTCTCTTATAAATGTCCAAGACCATGGTGGTAGGAATCCTGCAACAAATCAGGTAGCTTTTGATGAAGACGTGCCACTATTTGCCCTTAGCATGATCAACTCAGCTGTTGAGTTGGGAGGACCATCAATAAGTAATCACCCAAAATTATTATCCCTGATACAGGATGAATTGTTCAGAAACTTGATACAGTTTGGATTGTCTATGAGCCCTCTAATACTGTCCACAGTATGTAGTATAGTTCTGAATCTTTATCGCCACTTGTGCACAAAGCTCAAATTACAACTGGAGGCATTCTTTTCTTGTGTGATCTTGAGGCTCGCACAAAGTCGATATGGGGCTAGCTATCAACAGCAGGAAGTAGCCATGGAGGCTCTCGTGGACTTCTGCTGTCAGAAGAACTTTATGACAGAGATGTATGCCAACTTCGATTGCGACATTACTTGCAGCAATATGTTTGAAGAGCTAGCCAATCTTCTGTCAAAAAGTGCATTTCCTATCAACTGCCCTCTTTCTTCCATGCATATTCTTGCTTTGGATGGTTTGATTGCAGTGATTGAGGGAATGGCCAATAGGATTGGAAATGCATCTCCCTCTCTTGAACAACCTTCATTGGAGCTTCAGGAATATACTCCATTTTGGGCAGTGAGGTGTGATAACTACTCTGCTCCAGAATATTGGGTTAAATTTGTCCGGTGGAGAAAGTACATTAAAAGGAGATTAATGATTGGTGCGGATCACTTCAACAGAGACCCCAAGAAGGGCTTGGAGTTTCTGCAAGGAACTCATCTGCTGCCTGAGAAGCTCGATCCACAGAGCGTGGCTTGTTTCTTCAGATACACAGCTGGCTTGGATAAGAACCTTGTCGGCGACTTCTTGGGAAATCATGATGAGTTTTGTGTCCAAGTACTTCATGAATTTGCATGGACTTTTGATTTTCAGGACACGAATCTGGATACTGCTCTACGACTTTTCCTAGAGACATTCCGCTTGCCTGGTGAATCTCAGAAGATTCAGAGAGTACTTGAGGCTTTCTCAGAGAGGTATTATGAGCAATCACCTCAGATCCTTGTTGACAAGGATGCAGCACTCGTGTTGGCATACTCACTTATAATTCTTAATACAGATCAACATAATGTTCAGGTAAAGAAAAAGATGACTGAAGAGGATTTCATCCGAAATAATCGCCGTATTAATGGTGGTAATGACCTCCCAAGGGAGTTCCTGACAGAGCTCTATTACTCTATATGCAGGAATGAAATAAGAACTGCCCCTGAACAGGGTTTTGGTTTTACGGAAATGTCACCTAGCCGATGGATTGATCTCATGCAGAAGTCAAAGAAGACATCTCCTTACATTGTTTGCAACTCCCTTCCATACCTTGATCGTGACATGTTTGCAATCATGTCAGGTCCTACAATTGCTGCCATCTCAGTGGTGTTTGATTTTGCAGAACATGAAGACGTTCTTTCAACATGTGTAGATGGCTTCTTGGCTGTCGCTAAGATCTCAGCATATCATCACCTAGAGGATGTGTTGGATGATTTAGTTGTATCCCTATGCAAATTCACAACTCTTTTGAACTCATCATTCGTTGAGGAAACTGTGACAGCCTTTGGGGATGACATAAAAGCTAGGCTGGCAACCGAGACAGTTTTTAGCATAGCAAATAGCTATGGTGATTGCATACGCACTGGCTGGAGAAATATCCTTGATTGTATTTTGCGATTACACAAATTAGGCTTGCTTCCGGCTCGCGTTGCGAGTGATGCAGCCGATTCAGAATTGCTACTAGATTCTGTCCCTGAAAAACCTGTGACAAGCTCATTGCCCATTTCTCATATTCATAGTATGAGTCACCCTCGGAGATCTTCTGGGCTAATGGGGAGATTCAGCCAATTATTATCTCTGGACACAGAAGAACCAAGGTTGCAACCATCTGAACAGCAGCTTGCTGCTCATCAGAGAACTCTGCAGACGATACAGAAATGTCGCATTGATATCATCTTCATAGAAAGCAAGTTTTTGCATGCTGATTCGTTGATGCAAATTGCCAAGGCACTTATCTGGGCAGCTGGTCGGCCCCAGAAAGTTAGTAGTTCCCCTGATGATGAGGACACAGCAGTTTTCTGCTTGGAGCTGCTTATTGCCATCACACTAAACAACCGGGATAGAATTGGGCTTCTTTGGCAGGGTGTCTATGAGCATATAGCTAATATTGTTCAATCAACTGTGATGCCTTGTGCCCTCATGGAAAAGGCTGTTTTTGGACTCCTAAGAATTTGTCAGCGGCTACTACCTTACAAAGAGAATCTAGCTGATGAGCTTTTAAGGTCACTTCAATTGGTTTTAAAGCTTGATGCTCGTGTGGCTGATGCTTATTGTGAGAATATCACACAAGAAGTCACACGACTTGTAAAAGCAAATGCAACTCATATTAAATCACAAATGGGTTGGTGGACCATATCATCCCTACTCTCGATCACTGCTCGACACCCAGAAGCTTCAGAAGTAGGCTTTGAGGCAATTCTTTTCATCATGTCTGAAGGGGCTCATCTGTCACCAGCCAACTATGTCCTTTGCATTGAAGCCGCAAGACAATTCGCGGAATCTCGTGTTGGCCTAACAGATAGATCAGTTCGTGCATTAGATCTAATGGCAGAATCAATGAATTGTCTTGCTCACTGGTCTAATGAGACTAGGGAAGCAGGTGCAGACACTGAGAAAATTTCTGAGGGAATCAGAGAGATGTGGCTGCGACTGGTGCAATTGCTGAGAAAGATTTGTTTGGATCAGAGGGAAGAAGTAAGGAATCATGCAGTGATATCGCTGCAGAGATGTTTTGTCGGTGCAGATGGGTTGTGTATCCTACCCTCAACTTGGGCACAGGCCTTCGATCTTGTTATATTTGATATTCTTGATGACTTGCTGGAGTGCACACAGAATCAATCACAGAAAGAGTACCGGAACATGGAGGGTACACTTGTGCAAGCAGTCAAATTGTTGTCGAAGGTCTTCTTGCAGCAACTGCAAGAGCTTTTTAGGCTGAGTAGCTTCTGCAAACTTTGGTTGGGGGTCCTCAGTCGTTTGGAAAAGTACAAGAAGGTAAAAGTGAGGGGCAAGAAGAGTGACAAACTGCAAGAATTGATTCCAGAGCTTCTTAAGAACATTCTCATTGCCATGAAATTCAAGGGCATACTTGCAAAAAGAAGTACGATAGGTGGGGACAGCATGTGGGACTTGACATGGCTTCACGTAAACAATATCACTCCATCTTTGCAGGCCCAAGTGTTTCCCGGTGAGGAAATGGAGCAGTTACATTCCTGTGATCAATCTGATGGCTAGGGCATGTATGATAAAAGTGGTTTGTGAGTTTGATAAGATGTATTTCTTCCGCGGTTGATTTCGCTAGGATGGCTCCACTTCTCTTATACCTATGCATCCTCTCAACCTGCTTAAGCATCATGTGATACTCATTGACTGCGCTATCTCATTTTCTAGCACATGTATCTATCGTATTTGTGTAGTGTTCTTCGAAGTGATTTTGCTTGAATTTCTTTGCCACGTAGAGAATCCTTTTATATGTTTCTTTCCAGATGCAGCCTTTCCAGCTTGTCATCAAAAAGATCAGCTGCATGAGTTCATTAGAAATTTGATTACCAAACTATATCAATGTTTAGGTTGGTTTCTTCTCTTGACAAGAAAAAGTTGTACATTTTTCTTCTCCCTTCTAGCGAATCTTTTGTATATGTTGGAATTAATTATTTGTGATATGATAGATGTGTTAGGATTTCAAAGTATTTTTCTCCATATGTTGTGCCTTCGTGTTCAGTGTGAAGAACTATATATATAAATATTTGAGATTGTAGTTACGCAGGTGTTTTTGGAGTTTGGTTAAGATGTGAGCAGCACTCCGCGATTTTATTATTGCTTTTGGATAATTATCTGTTTCTTAATAATACCAATAATACGGGAGCAGTTTATTTTAAAAAAAAATTTCAAAAAAAAAAAGTTATTTTGAAAAGCGATTCATCTTCAATAAATTTAAAAATATTAAAAAAATTAATGGTAAATATTTCTTTAAAAAAATAGATTTTATTTTATGAAAAATGTAAATTTGAAAATAAAAAATTTTCATGCATGAAACAAGCTTCTTTGTAGGTTGATAAATGAAACTAGCATGCACAAACAATGCGGTTCTAGAAAGTCAACTGCCATTAACGATAAAATTAATGGTGCAAACCAGTAATCTGAGTTGTGACTTAGATTCATTAAAATTCTTAAAATAAATTTATATTAATTGTTTTGGAATTATCTAGTAAACTATTTTAAATTTTTAATTAGTAGCACGTTATTTAGAAATTTCTGTTTGTAATTACATTTATCAGAGTAGTTTTCAAATTTGCTACTATAACTAATGTTAGCTATGCAAAGTTATATAACTATTAATATTCATGTTACTTTATTCATTTTTAGTTAATGCTATGATAATTGATTTGGAAAGTGAGCAAATTAGAGGTCATGCGATAACCTACCTATCTCGAGACGATGCAGCAGCGTAAATGAAGTACATGAATCCTCCATTCTCTTGATCTATAAAATAGAATCCGTCAACCTAGCGGCCCATATCAATTCGTCTCTGGATCATCGTAAGGGAGGTAAGTCACGGTAGACCTTTGACCATTGAGACTAGTAACTAATGCATGGAGAAACGACACCCTCGCATTTGTGAGAGATTGACCCGTTGTCCTATGATGCAACGTCTGCATGCGCTAGCCACTAGGCCCTTCCCGCGGAAGCATAAAATAGGCTTCTCGGACTACGGTGAAGTGGCGGTGCATCCACATAATTAATTAGAAATTTTTGGATCGATTTCTAATTACGATGTGTTTATGGACTTTTCCTCAAATGGAGTCGGTCCTTTGAGATGTTGAAGTCTACTGAAACCGTCCACATTCGCACCTGCTTGATTTATCTCCCTCTTCGATTAGGAGCAACTAAGGAAGCCCGCTAATATGGTGGTTCCACATTTATAAAATATAATAGTATCCTTTTAATGGTTAAGGGTAGTCATTGAAGACCACTAATGTGACGGTTTCATATTTTTTATAAAATATAACAGTATGCCCTCAGAGCCATAGTGCAACGATGGGACATCTATGTAGTCTTTAGATATCTCTGATTCGATTTTTAACTGTAGTGCATTTATAGAAATTTTTTCTCTAAATAGGATGATAAATCTTAGAACGTTAAATTGTTAGGTCACTTACTATAAGTACTTCTCAATTTACCCTGACAGTTGGTGAAAATTTTGTATAGGACCGAATCGATCGCCTCTAAAATTAATCGAGCCAAAAATTTGAATATCTAATGCCAACTAAAAAAAATACAAAACTTAACCATTATTTTCTACCAACAGACTAGCATACACAACAACTAGAACTAAGGTTGATTAATACCTAGAACCTTATTTCCACAAATACTTCTTTCGGACAAACCCACATGAGGTTTCTTCATGAGAGGTGATGCACCTGGGATAGTCCTCGTTCAAACAACATCTCTCCGATTTTGCCTGGATGGGTCTTATCAACTTGACTCATTCTTCGTTCAACGAGACATATTCAAATGGAGGTGCCTTGGCCAAGCTATACTCCTTCCTCAATCTCAACTTCGATGATTCCTGACCAAGTGCAGTCATCATGTGTAATTGTTAATTTACTCAACAGTGTAACACACGATTAATTATTCCAATTGTTTGCTCAATAGCATGACACATGTATTGATTATCATACTAACATGGTTGAATAATCATCAGTGATTTATCAAACAGTACTCCTGAAGTTTAGAATTACTCAAAAAACATCTCATACTTTCATATTTACCAAATAACACACTTAATTTCCTTTTTACCCTTCAGAAATAACACACTTAATTTTCGAACGTGATGCTGAGAATTCAAATCTCAACACCACTGTGGTGTTGGAATTTGAATTTCCAGCACCACAGTGGTGGTGCAATCCCAGCACCATCACTGTGATCCTCGAGTCATATTCGGAGGAAAGGAAAGGAAAGAAAAGGGCTCGGGCGTGAAAAGAGAACCATCAAATTAGCATCATTTGTGAGAACATAACAAAAAGTTGCATTGGTGAACACCTAGAGAGCGATTGTCAACCCTCATGTGGAAGAATCGGAGGAGTAACAACGACCTTCTCCACCTATGGAGGTGGATACCACCAAAGGTCCGATTTTGTGGGAACGACTTTCCCGGATGGTGGCAATAGTAAGCAGGGAGACCCTTTGCAGGGACAGACTACTGTTGATAAAGGAGAAGAGGTAATAGCTCTAGTGGAGGTCACACCCGCATAAGAACCCATGACTCAGCTCAAAAGGAGCTACTTTTAGTTGCCTGGTGAAGAAAAGGATGACCAGTTCTCGACGACCTCCACCAAAAAAAGGGATCCCGTGCCAAGTGTCATTTTTGGATATTTTGAGGGAGGAGTTGCCCCCTCATTTTCGCCCATTGCATGTTCATGAATATAACAGTACTTCATACTCAAAGGACCATTTAGGTCATTTTGAGAACTCAACTCTCCTGCACTAATATTTATAATGAGTTAAATGTCAAGATTCCTCACTAGCTTAGTTGGGCTTATGCAGTAGTGATTCAACAGCTTACCATCTGGGTATGTTCAGTCATTTAAAGACCGTTGCATTATTCTCATGCCATTTCTTGAGATCCAAAAGGTATTGATTTTCTCTCCTTATGATGTGATCGTAGATAGATTTTCTAGCCTCCGTTCAACGCCAAGGTGCGTGCGGAAAGCTTCGGATTCTCTTCGACCGCAATAGTAATGAAATACGAAGAAGAAAAACATGCACAGCCAAAGCAAATAGTAGAGACACAGGATTTAACGTGGTTCGGAATAAGGATTCCTACTTCACGGGGCTGAGCTCTCCTATGAGCTACGATGCCAACGCACTTTTACTATGAATCTCCTCCTTTTCAGAAAAAACTTTCGAAGGAGGAGGGAAAAAACCTCTTACAGTTAGCTCAATATACAGATAGGGAAAGAACAGAGCTCACTACTCTCCTTGTCTCCTTCTTCCTTCCTTCTCCGGCGATGTGGTCGCTCTCCCCTTCAGGTGTGTCTTTGTCTCTCGTTGTTGGAAGTTGCGGATCCCCTTCCTCTCGCCTCTCCTTTGCCTTTTATCTTCCTCCTCTTCCTCTGGTCAACTGTTGCATAACGAACCTCCTTCATCACCGTACACGTGGCCACCTTGCTTACCTGGAGAATCATTCTGTTACAGAAATGGGGAGTGAAGACTCCTCCAAATATTATGTGGGGTCCTAATTTATTGTGTAACAAACTTCTCACCCACATTTTGGGAAATATTCTAGCCTATCCCTTTCATCTGCTTGCCTTTCTTAAAGCTAGCCTAAACCTACTGCTTAAGTGTAGCATAGCTCTTAGACTTCTTCTAATAACCCGAACTAAATTCTATCCTTCCCGTACAGAACCAACCTCCATGCCCATTCTAACGAGCCGATTCCTATTCTTCCTGTACCGAACCAATCTCCAAATCCGCTCAGCCATGTCAATTCCCTTGAAACGTCTCCCAGAGCCCTTTTTCCCAGACTTATGTGCCCGAACTAGTTTTCTCAGACCCCCTCCGTCGAACCAACTATTTGGTTCGGATAATGTCTTACGCACGGGTCCTTTCATTTTACTTATGGGAAAAAGTAGCAGCAGTATCATTAGCCAACCCCTAAAAATAGTCAAACGAAGTAATAAGCTTGACTTTCTAAGTATAATGCTTCTAATTCACCCTTTCTTTACCAATTCAAATTTACCTTTTCCCATTGCCTTACCTCATATGCTCGAAGCGGCTTACTGGGCCCATGGGCCCCGTTTTTTTTTTTCTACCAGGCAATCGAAAAGTCACAAAACCCTATATAAATCTCCGTCTTCTCCTTTTATGAATAACTTAACCTGCTCAACGATCCAGTCTTTTCCCCTCCCCCTTCCAGCGATTTTCTCCGACGATGGTCAGGTGCCCTAGCCCCTTCTCTTGCGAGCGTTCCCTCTTCGATCTTTAAGTAAGTGTTCCTCCTCCTTCCGCACCTATGGCCCCAAAGACCTTGTCCTCAAACCCTTGGTATGAACACACTATCACCCAGCTAAATAGCAAACACTATTTCTTCGAACGTAGGTGTTAGGGCAATCAACCCATGAGATATGGTTTTGATGTGTGTGGCAAAGGGTTTAAGTTAGGATGATTAGATTTGATATGTGCATTGGAGTCTTGCAGGACTTAGTAATTCGCACATGGAGCTTAGGCAAGTGTCACCACTCACAACCTCGTGCTTGAGTTTGCGAAGGAGCATTGCAGAGCCATGCGTTTGATGCATCCGAGGGACCGTCGGACGAGATGACTTGAAGCAAAGCCAAGGAAGCAGACTTCGAGGGAAAGAGACGTGAATGAGCATTGCAGAGTCGTGTGCTTGATGCTGCTGAGGGACATGACTGCGAACGAAGAGAGCTTCGATGAGGGACTTCAAGTGAGATGAAAGAATGAGTGAATTGTAAGTAGCTCATTAAGTGAACTTAGCCAAATGGCTAAGTGTCGGAGGCTCGACCGTAAGGGTTGAGGTTTCCTCGACTGTCGGACGCTAAAACGGGAGTAAAGTTTGAGGTCTACCCGGCATTAGTCGACTGCTTCAAGTTGATCGTTGATCGACTGGTGTGGCTGATGAATCAAGTCGACATCAATCGATTGCTTAAGGGAAGCAGTTGACTGATCACACTGTGCATGGGCACAGAAGCGAGTCGTCACTTGACTGGAAGTCGACATTAGTTGACTGGTTATACTATCAGTCGACTGATCATCCGACTGTTGGAGAAAGCGGCCATGGATCCCACGAATCCGGCCTGGTCAGAAGCCGTTGGAGTCGACTGATGAAGGCATCAATCGACTGATAGTGTCCAACAGGAAGAATTGCTTCCTCTCTATAAAAAGAGAGGGTGAAAGCTTATTGATGAAAAATGTTCATGCTCTAAACATTCTACCAAGTGCCCCACAAAGCTCAAACTCCTTCTTTTAGTTTTCTTTCATATTTATTGTAAAAGAAGGAGTGCTCTCATTGGTGTAAAGGTTTACCTCCACCTTGCTTGGGCTAAAGGGAGAGACCAATAGTGGATTGGTTTCGGAGTGATTCACCATAGACGAATCGAACCGTGGATTAGCGGCGAGGCCGCGAACCACGTTATATTGTTTGTTAGCATTGTCTATTTTGTTTCTTTCTTAATTACTTGTTTAGTTTTGTTTCCGTTGCGCTAATTATATTTGTAGACAAGCAATTCCTTCATATGACGAAAGAGGGCTATTCACCCCCCTCTAGCCGGCCACCAACGTTCCTACAAGTGGTATCAAAGCCAAGGAAGCTTGTCGAGGACTAACCGTCGCAACAAGCACTACATCAAGGATGATCGGCTCTAACATTCACCCACCAAAGTTCGAAGGGGAATTTGCATTGTGGAAGAAACGCATGGAGGTATTCTTTGAAACCGATTTTAAAATTTTATTAATAATGGAAAATGGTTTCGAGGTATCTAGGGATGAAGAGGGGAAGCCAATCGAGAAGTCTAGATGGACTAAAAAGCAAAGGGAAGAGTACTTGGCAAACTCAAAGGCAAAGCACCATCTCTACAACGTACTCCCCTAACAAGAAGTGAACCGGATTGGAGAATGTGCAAGCGCCAAGGAAATGTGGGAGAAACTCATAGAACTCCATGAAGGCACTTCCGAGGCTAAGCTTGCAAGGAGAGACCTTCTTCGCTCCCAACTAACAAATATTAAACTTGAAAAGGGAGAAAAGGTAACATCACTACACTCTCATTTTAAAGAAATTTTAATTGGGCTAACAAGTGTAGGAGAAAAACTTTTGAACCGGGATATGCTTATGAAAGCAATCGACGCTTTTCCTCGGTCATCGAAATTGAGCTCAATGATGGACTCCTTCTACATGTTGAAGAACCTAGAAGTGAGTACCTTGGAGGAGTTCTTCTCAGCCATGGAGCTCCGTGAAATAAGGCTTGAAGGAATAAGTGAAGAATCAAGTATCAAGCCATCAAGAGGAGTGGCCTTAGTAGCCAACAAGGGGAAGAAGAAGAAGATAGAGACTCCCTTCTCCTCCGATGAAGCATCCTCATCATCCTCCATGAATAGCAATGAAGATGCTTATATGGTAAGAAAGGTAAGACATGCTTTAAGAAATTTAAAATTTAACAAATCTTATGATAGGAGAAGGCACAAGAGGAAAATCATTTGCTACAATTGCCAACAAGAGGGACATATAAGAGATGATTGTCCCCTCTTGAACAAAAGCAAAGAAGAAAGGAGGAGAAAAGAAGAAAAGAAAAAGGGGAGTAAGAAAAAGGAAGAAGAAAAGAAGGTCAAGGAAAAGGACAAGGCCAAGGCACTCAAAGCAAGGACATGAGATGATCCTTCCTCATCATCATCATCGGAGGAAGAAAACACTTTTGGCACAAACCTTGCATTGATGGCGTTTGATGATCTAGACACCTCCTCCTCTGAACAAGAAAAATCAAGCACAAGTGAGGAGAGCTCTAGTGAAGGGGGAGGCTCATCATCATCCTCATCTGAATCCGAAGAAAAAGACATGGAAACTATGGTAACGAATCTAACTCCTAAGAAAATAGTTTCTATGATTTCTAGCTTAACTAGGGATGTATTTAGGGCTAAGAAAAAGAACAAATGCATACTTGATGAAATTAAGGCCTTAGAAAATAAATTAGAACAAGCATGTTTAAATGTTAATGATGATGCATGATAACTATATGCCTTTTGATGTTAATGATGCATGCATTGAGGAAAATAGAGTTTTAAGGGAAAAAGTAGATTTTTTGACTAAAGCCCTAAAAAAATTCACAATTGACTCCAATACATTAAACATGATCATAGGGAGCCAAAGGGCAAGCTTCAATAGAAAAGACATAGGATATAAGGGAAAGACAAATGAAAAGGCCTATAAATGTTTGATTGCTAGGGGTCAAGCCAAGAACAAGACAATTGCTAGAAAATGGATCCCTAAGGAATATTTAGTGAACCCTATAGGAAAGAACTTGTATTGGGTTCCTAAATTCATCCTTAAGGGTTAGGAAAACCTTAGGGTAGTCAACCATAAGGATTTTACTTATATCATATTTTTTGGTTGACTTAGGATGGTGGGACTTAATTTTTGAGATAGTGTTGGGTGATGATAATGTGCCCATAAATTGATAATAATGCTTAAATCATGATAGTTAATGTAATTGTTATATATGTTTACAATCATGATTTATGATCTTGACATTTAATATATATTCATAGGCAATAGGGTTTAAATCATGCTTTTGGTAATACTTGAATTATTATCATGATTTTATACCTAATGCATGATTATAAATTGATTGATACATGTGTCTCATGATCATAATATAAAATCAATGCATATATATTTTTATGATTATGTGGTATGTTAGAGTGATACTTAACCATGGGTAGAATTGCATGAATTTGAAGGTTAAGTACATAAATACCTTTAGGAACATCTCACACTCACCATAAGGATAACTTTGATTGAAAACATAGTATGGGTGAGATGATAGGATGATACAAATGGTCCACTAATGTCTATGACATTTAGATGGTCATTTTAAGTATCAAAATAGCAATAATAGACCAATCATGGGGAAGACTTATGTTTAATTCATAGACATATTGCCCAAAGATCATGGTTGAATATTTCAAATGTTTTCAAAATAATTTTTTACTTTAAAATCTGTGTTTTCATGTTTTGAAACAATCTAAAGCCAAATTAGGTGTTAACATTGATACAAACTTGATCAAAATACTAGTTGTTTTTTAAAGCTTTTGGATTTTTGGAAAATCATTAAAAATATAAGTAATTTTTATGAAAACTCATTTTTCACTGATAAAGGACTTTAAAATAAATGTGTTTTCAAAATTTCACGATTTTTTGAATTTTTTAAAATTTCTGGTGCATTTCTGAATTTCGGTCCAAAAATAAAAAATGACTGAAATGTTTGTGCCAATTGACTGGTAGTCTGAACCAGTACTGATGTACTGTGCACGAGCACAGTAACATGATTTTATCAAGTTTTGTTTGGTTTTTGGTATTTTTTCCTTCTTAGAGATGATGACATGTGTGTATAACATTTAGAAAATATTTTTGATGGTGTCAAAAGGGGAGAAATAGGGAAGTTTAAGTTAATCATGCTAAAAGGGAAAATTTAGCATGTCTTAAGGGGGAGTTGCATGTTTGAGGGGGAGTTGTTATACTCATGCTTTTACTTACATGCTTTCCTTGCTTATGGTTATTGTTATTTGTTTACCTAACTTAAACGGATTGCCACACATCAAAAAGGGGGAGATTGTTAGGGCAATCAACCCATGGGATATGGTTTTGATGTGTGTGGCAAAGGGTTTAAGTTAGGATGATTGGATTTGATATGTGCGTTGGAGTCTTGCAGGACTTAGTAATTCGCACATGGAGCTTAGGCAAGTGTCACCACTCACAACCTCGTGCTTGAGTCGGCAAAGGAGCATTGCAGAGCCGTGCACTTGATGCATCCGAGGGACCGTTGGATGAGATGACTTGAAGCAAAGCCAAGGAAGCAGAGTTCGAGGGCAAGAGACGCGAAGGAGCATTGCAGAGTCGTGCGCTTGATATTGTCGAGGGACGTGGCCGCGAACGAAGAGAGCTTCGGCAAGGGACTTCAAGTGAGATGAGGGAATGAGTGAATTGTAAGTAGCTCATTAGGTGAACTTGGCCGAATGACTAAGTGTCGGAGGCTGGACCGCAAGGGTTGTGGTTTACCCGATCGTCGGACGCTCAAAAGGGGGTAAAGTTTGAGGTCTACCCAGCATCAGTCGACTGCCATGATACAACAGTCGACTGCTCCAAGTCTATCGCCGATCGACTGGTGTGGCTGATGAATCAAGTCGACATCGCTTGATCGCTAAGGAAGCGATTGGTGATCGCGACCGCCCACGCAAGCGAGTCATCACTCGATCGAAGTTGACATCCCAATCGATGATACCATCGACCGATTGATCATCCATCGTTGGAGAAAGCGTGCGGATCCCAATTCGACACAGTCGGCCGTTGGAGTCGACATCAGTTGACTGATGAAGGCATCAGTCGACTGATAGTGTCCAACGGGAAGAATTGCTTCCTCTTTATAAAAAGAGAGGGTGGGGGCTTGTAGATGAAAAATGTTCATGCTCTAAACATCCTACTAAGTGCCCCACAATGCTCAAACTCCTTCTTCTAGTTTTCTTTCATATTTATTGTAAAAGAAGGAGTGCTCTCATTGGTGTAAAGGTTTACCTCCACCTTGCTTGGGCTAAAGGGAGAGACCAATAGTGGATTGGTTTCGGAGTGATTCACCGGAGATGAATCGGACCGTGGATTAGCGGCAAGGTCGTGGACCATGCTATATTGTTTGTTAGCATTGTCTATTTTGTTTCTCGCTTAATTATTTGTTTAGTTTTGTTTCCGTTGCGCTAATTATATTTGTAGACAAGCAATTCCTTCATACGACGAAAGAGGACTATTCACCCCCCTCTAGCCGGCCACCAACGTTCCTACAGTAGGGACCAATTTATATACTCTTCCGTGCCTTGCCATTTCAACACTACCTCTTACCGACCGCATCTTTCTCCCCCAAGCTTAACTTGCTTCTTTTCTGAACAACTGCTTAATGACTTATATTTGCCCGTACCCCCTTCATACCTAGGCATCTTGGACTTCTACAAGTTGCCCATCAACCAATTCACTCTCAATTCCTTCCGCATATTATCGGGGGCCATAATAGTGTTCTGACACTTAGGTCTTTCTTTGTCTCCGCAACTATTTCATTGCTTCTTTCAATTAAAGTCTTCTAAGGAGGGTCTCTTCTATCTTTCCATTCGCTCAGATTGTCAATTTTTAGTAAACATGTCCTCTTCCCATAAGGGATGAGAGACACTCTACTTCTTTGCTCAACTGCCCACACCCCTTCCATATTCAGACACCTGGAAACTGGATCTTCCTGAGTTACCCCCCTTCCACAAGGTTAGGACTCAGTGTCCCTTTCCAGAGGTCTACTGAGTATTAAGAGAGTGTCAATATAGCTCGGACCACCTGATGAAACCTCCCCTCTTCAGTCAACATGGGTTGTCCCCTTTTCCACTGACCGACCCGGACGTCATAGGTAGGATGTTGTTTAAACTTTGGTGCAATTAACCTTCATGACCAGCCCATTTTCTAACAATAAACTTTGTAGATAACCTAATGCAGGATGCCATCTTGAAAGGTGAGAAGATTACAGCAGCCAAGAAAAAGACTTCCAAGAAACGAAGTAAAGGCAAGTCTACAACAGCTCCCCCTTCGCCTCGTAAGAAGTTACGCCCTTCTAGGGAAGGCATCCCTAGCTCTTCTTCGGTTCCTGTATCCTCTTCCCCTCATTCTTATCCTCTGCCCTCCCCCTTAAAGCTAAATAGGAATCGACACATGGTTATCTACGAACCTCGGGTGGAAGAGACTACATTAGCTATTCCACTTTCCTCTCTCCGAGGGGAACTTTCTCCTTCTCCCTCTCCTGTTTCATCTCCCATTCAACCCGACCCACAAATTGATTCTCCAAATGATTCTTTTCCTATAAATACGCCTACTGACATACCCTCTTCTCCCGTTCCGTCTCGGGCCATGGACCCCTCCCCCAAACCCTTCACTGACGACTCTAGGAGCCTCTCCCAAAATTCGCTACCTGGGAGAAGTGAAATTCTTCAACCGGTCTAGTGTACAAGGCCCCTACGATCGCATGGGCAAACTCTTGGCCGAGGTAAGCTTCTTCCTTCCTTAAATTTTAGTATATGTGTATCAATGTTTGTTCTTGTAACATCTGCCTT
This sequence comes from Wurfbainia villosa, assembly GCA_025175895.1. Taxonomy (NCBI): domain Eukaryota; kingdom Viridiplantae; phylum Streptophyta; class Magnoliopsida; order Zingiberales; family Zingiberaceae; genus Wurfbainia; species Wurfbainia villosa. The sequence continues at coordinate 15,502,268 of CM046004.1, read as the reverse complement.
CCTCCTCAGATATCTGCCACCTATAATGAGATGACGCCTCATCTAGTGAATTACCAGTCCAATGTGGAGGCCCATCATTCTGCCTCCCTAGCCCAACAGAAGAGGCTTGCGCAACAGCTGAAGGAGGGTAAGCAGAGGGAGGCCACTCTGATCGCACAATGTGAAGATTCGATGACCCAATTGGCGATGGCGCAGAGTGAAAAAGAGGAGCTCCAAAGAAAGAACGAAGATCTTCAACACCAACTATTTTTACATTCCAGCCAACTCCAACAAGTTGACCTCCTCGGCCACAAATTGGAAGGGTACAAAAGACAACTTGCAGAGGCATATATTCAAGCTACTGACTTCTTGACAACCATTCTCCAGCTTCGACAAGAACGTCAAACCTGGGAAGCTACTCAGAGGTCTTGTCTGGAGAAGTAGAAAAATCTCTCCTCAATTGCAGCCACCCTTCCTGAGATACTGACCTCAATGGCCCAGCAGCAGCAAGAGCTCCAGAAGAAACATACTGAGGCCCTATCTTCCTTGGGCCATCAGGCGGTGACGGTGGCACAAGAGAGAGACATGCTGACCGCCCAATTAGTCGCATGTCAAGCCCAGTTGAAGGAGCAGGAGGCGGACCTGAAGATGCGATATGTTCAGAAGGGTGTAGAATTATTTACACTGGGCTTCGACGGATCCTCCTCCTTAAACGCTGCACAAGGCTACCCTCCTCCAGGCACTGACACGAGCTATTTAGATCTTGAAGTGGCTCTTGCTAAATGTCCTCCCAAACTTTTTGAACTGTAATTTATCATGCCTTCTTTATTGTATTGCCTGATTTCCCATTATTAAAAACTGCTTGAAACTACACTGTCTTGTGTTGCTTTGTATGTATGTGTTATTATGGATCAGAAATTTTAAGGACATTTCTAGACTCTTCTTTCAGGAATTACTGTCTATTCTTTGTCTTCCATAGTGTCAGTCGACTGATAAGATTTTTCGCTCAGAAACCCACTCGGGCCATCCTGGGCTTTATCTTCCTCTTGCTAGAACTGATTCTTTGCTCGACAAAAATTAAACCATTTTGCCACTTTGTCTTCTCGAGATAATTGGCCACTTCGGAACTAATGTCTCGATGGTTTCCTATGCTGACACCATTATTCCCTTTGCCCTTTCATCTTCTCTCCCTTCCCAAGGACAAACGCGATTCTTCCTCTTTCGATTATAAATTGCCACCGCGAACGTCCTCTGCCTTCTATCCCACTTCCATGGCTTCTGCGGAACACCCCATTGACATATCTTTGGATTCTGATTCTTTCGAGTTACACAATTTGGCTAACAAACCTGCCAAAGAATCCGCCACACAATCCACCGCAACCTCGGCCTACCGGCCTCTTCCTCCTCCCGCATCGACTGATGCCCTAACTCCTAATGTGGGGAAATCCTTCCGAGCCCCTTTTCCTTCTTTCCGCAACCAAATTTGGAACTGCCCCATGACATGGGAATATACTATAGGAGATCCTCGGACCTCCGTTGAACTCCCTCCTCTTCCCCCGGCCCTAGCTCTCCTTCCAGTCCCTCCAGCTGAGATTCCTCCACCCCCTTTTGATGGAGCTCCACCAGCTGTACCTCCGGCTCAAGGCGACCTTTACAGAGTCATTTTGGTGCCTCCCCCTCCAGAAGAGTCCTCTGCCAGCTCCCCTATTAACGATAACAATAAAAATCCTGTATAATCAGTAGCTTAATCAATGTAACTACTGTTGGGTATGTTAATAAAAAGAAAGGGATACTGGTACTTGTTTTTGTCATTTTCCTGTAGGTTTCAAACTATTCTAATTAGCAATGACAGCAACTTCATCTGAACTGACTTCACCTTTACTGCTTTCGTGAAACTCAAACCATCCTTCCAGAATTACTGCATTCAACAACCCCCAACTACTGTCTTTACGCTTTCCCTTCTTTATTCGCATTTATTGCCTCTCTTCCTCATGAGGGTCAATGAATATCTTTCTTCCACATCTATAAAAACCCCAAACCGCCATTTGATTGACATCCATTTCTTCCTCTTCCCCCTAGCGCCATGGAACCTGTATCTGAACAGGATAACAGCTCTCCTCCTCTGGAGGGGCAAACTGAAGAGCAACGATATATTGCAGATTTGGAAGAGCAAGTTCTGGATCTACAGCGGTGCTTGCTGGTGGCTTCCACCAGCAACTACTCTCTGCGTCAGAAACTGGCGGTGTCCCAGAAAAATTTGTCCAAGCACATATTCATATAGCATTCCTACCTTCAGCAACTTCTACGTCAACCCCAGCCACGCAAAGAAACTCCTTCAGTACCTCCTCAGAGAGAACTGTAATCCCTTTTAAATAAGGGCTTCATCTGTTATTTTCTTCTTTATGAAAGTTGTATTATGTAGTTCTTCTTCATTAATGAACTTCTTCATTGCGAGCTTCCGCCAATATCTCTCTCAACTTATCCCTCCTTCTAGCCCTCTTCCTTTTGCGTGAGGCCTCAGCTCCTCTTCATTGCACCAGAGTTAAATAAGCATACGACTTCTCCACCCTTTTATTAAACAGGAACCATATATATCATTAGGTGAGGACCCAACTCCCTTACTTCACCTTATGCAAGGATACAGAAAAAGTGTATAGTAAGGTAAAACTCGGTTCTTCTAGTCTCCTGTCACACGGGGATAAAATAATGTATATAGCTGAGGCGAAACTCAGCTCTTCCAACCCACCACCACACGGGAATAAAAATAATATGTATAACTGAGGCAAAACTCAGCTCTTCCGATCCACCACCGCACGGGGATAAAATAATATATATAGCTGAGACAAAACTCAGCTCTTCCGATCCACCACCGCACGGGGATAAAAATAATATATATAGTTGTGGCAAAACTCATCTCTTTCGATCCACCACTGCACGGGGATAAAAGAATATATATAGCTGAGGCAAAACTCAGCTCTTTCGATCTACCACCGCACGGGGATAAAAATAATATATATAGCTGAGGTAAAACTCAGTTCTTCTGATCCACCATCGCACGGGGATAAAATAATATAAATAGCTGAGGTAAAAATCAACTCTTCTGATCCACCATCGCACGGGAATAAAATAATATATATAGCTGAGGTAAAACTCAGCTCTTCCGATCCACCACCGCACGAGGATAAAAGAATATATATAGCTGAGACAAAACTCAGCTCTTCTGATCCACCATCGCACGGGGATAAAATAATATATATAGCTGAGGTAAAACTCAACTCTTCCGATCCACCACCGCACGGGGATAAAAATAATATATACAGTTGAGGCAGAACTCAGCTCTTTCGATCCACTATCGCACAGGAATAAAATAATATATATAGCTGAGGTAAAACTCAGCTCTTCCGATCCACCACCGCATGGGGATAAAAATAATATATACAGCTAAGACAAAACTCAGCTCTTCCGATCCACCACCACACGGGGATAAAATAATAAAATAATATATATAGCTGAGGCAAAACTCAACTCTTCCGATCCACCACCGTACGAGGATAAAATAATATATATAGCTGAGGCAAAACTCAACTCTTTCGATCCACCATCGCACGGGGATAAAATAATATATATAGCTGAGGCGAAACTCAGCTCTTCTGACCCACCACCATACGGGGATAAAAATAATATATATAGCTGAGGTAAAACTCAACTCTTCCAATCCACCACCACATGGAAATAAAAATAATATATACAGTTGAGGAAAAACTCAGCTCTTCCGATCCACCACCACACGGGGATAAAATAATGTATACAGCTGAGCACAAATTTAGCTCCTCCCATCTGCTTCTATATCTTCCTCCTTGTCTCTACCTTGAACCCAACTCCTCCGTTTCACCACCGCACGGGGATATCTGCTTGTCTTGCAAGCAAACAATAATAATAGTGACAACTCGACCTAGGGCTTCGCCTGGTCAGGTCAGAAAAATATTTTACTCTGCCGCTGTATGTCTTCGAGAGTGCTTCTACCTTAAACCCAACTCCTCTGTTCCACCACCGCATGGGGATATCTGCTTGTCTTGCAGGCAAACAATAAGAATAGTGACGACTCAACCTAGGGCTTCACCTGGTTGGGTCGGAATAAATTTTTTACTCTACCGTTGTGTTTCTTCAAAAGTGTAGTCAGACCTAACTCCTCCATTCCACTACCGCACAGGGATAACGGTTTCGACTAGCGCCGAACCATAAAAAAGTATGATGACCTGATATGGGGCTTGACCCCTTCAGGTCAAAAGAAACTTTTTCACTCTGTCATTCTTCACAGGTGTTTTTACCTTAAACCCAACTCCTCCGTTCCACCACCGCACGGGGATAATGGCTTCAGCTAACGTCGAGCCATAAAACAGTGTGACAACCTGATATGGGGCTTGGCCCCTTCAAGTTAAAAGAAATTTTTTCACTCTGCCATTTTTCATAGGTGTTTTTATCTTAAGCCCTACTCCTCCGTTCCACCACTACACGGGGATAACGAGTTCGGTTAGTGTCAAGCCACATGAAAATATGATAGTCTGACCCAAGGCTCCACCCTCTCAGGCCAGAAGAATTTTTTCACACTGCCATTATTTCTTCATTCATCCGTTAAACGGGGATAATAGTTTTGGCTAAGGCCAAACTTTAAAGAAAAAATGAGAAGTATATCTTCGAGGGTCATGTCTTTGCCCTTAAGTTAGATGCTTTTGTTCTTTTGCTATGCGGAGACAATGGTTCTGGCAGATAACGGGTGGTGAGAAGAATAAATTACTATTTCACACCTTCCAAGGGCTCACCTCGCTGCTTTGAAGCCCAATTGACATCATAAGCCCATTTAGTGCCCCATATATAAGACTCTTCATCTTCTCTCTTTTCCATTTCCATCTTCTTTTCCTGACTTTCAATCTTCTTCTTCTTCTCCGCCCACAATTACTCCCCATTGTTTCAGTGACTAGCTTTTGCACTTATTTTCCTCAAGAGGCAGGATGTATTTCCTTTTTCAACAAGCGCTGGCAAAGCGCCGCCAAGGGTCCGGGTGAAGCGAGGGCCAATAGCCTACAACACCTCCACCTTCATCCCCTATTTTGCCTTCACCCATTCCCGCCCCTCCTATTCCAGCACCCCTCCTCCTCCTTGTTTCTCCGAAATGTCCGTCTCAATAGCGCCAAATACACTTAGCGTAACCTGTCCATCCCCACCTTCGATGCCGCTCAAAAACCCTAACTCGCCCGTCCCTTCACCTTCTGTCCTGGGAATTCGTAAATCACCCCCTCCTTTCTTACAACATCAGGTTGAATTGAGGGGCACCGTACGTTAACGTCTGCAGGTAGAGGACATCCCTGCTTCCACTCCCTCTCCTTCTCCGAAGCATTCTTCAACATCAGAACCCATGATGGCTGAGATTCCCCCATCTTCGCCTCTGTCTCTCCTAGTCGCCTCCCCGTTGCCTTCCCTTGCTGCCCAGAGTTTGGGAGGACTTTCTCCTCAGTTGGATATAGACCATAATTTCCCCGCTCTTCCTCCCACCATCGAAGAACCTTTAATCCTGGTGCTCTTCATATCTTCCTCACCAAGTATCTCACTGGGCCGATTACTTCCTGCGGATTCTTCTGCTCCCGTCAAATAACGGGCAATTTTTGACATTCCACCACCCATGTCTATTTCTGTTTCCCCTCTTTCTTTTCCAGTTTCATCGAGCCTCTTAGCAAGAGCTCTATTCGCAGCCTCCCCAACCCATTTGGCTGCCCCCATGTCGCCTTCCATTCCCTTAAACACCACCTCTCCTCCTTCCATACCCCCTGCACAACCCATTGCTTCCACCTTCCACCACCCCATCATGAGCGAACCTTCACCCCTAGTGTCATCTATCCCTTCTTCCTCTTCTAACCGTGGGCTTCAAATCTTGAACCTAGAAGAGTTAATTCCCCGAATGGAGAGTTTACGCCTTGTTCTGAAATTGGTAAGCTCCTTAAACTGATTTCGTTGATTTCTTTAGTCTAATGATTTCTTTCTTATTAATGACCTCCAGGCCTTAACAAACTATCAAGAGCTGGATTGCTCCTTCACGCGATATCGAGCTCAGTTTCTACATCAGGAGCAACAATGGCTGGAAGATCAAACTGCTACACAGAGCCAGGAGCACCTTTTATTACAAAAATTGACGCAATGTCAGGAGCAACTAGCGGAAGCTCATCGCCAGTGGAAAGAAGATGATGAGACCATCACAACATTACAAGCACAATAGAAGACCCACATAGAACTTTTATTTACTCTGTAGGGCGCTCAGCAGAAACAGACTGATAGAATAGCTCACCGGCCTCAAGAATTGGCTGACCTTCAGGAGCAGATAGCTAAACTCCTCTGCGGAAAGCCAAGGGATTCTGAAATCATAGCGAATCTGTGAGTTCAACACTAAAGGGCGGAAGACAAAATAGTGGACCTCCGCACCTGCTTATGCAAGGAGATACAAGAAAAGTCCTCATTAATAACTTCTAGGGCGCACACTCACGCCCGTATACGTAGGAAGGAAGCCTCCCTCCAAAGACTGGGTAGCGAGCTTGTTCGCCCCAGATCCCACACGGAGGCTGTAGAGGGTATCTCATCCTCCATATGTCAGGATATGATGGAGATGATGAGGTTCCTTCAACAGGGTCAGACCTCTCGAGCGGACGACATATCTGTCCTGACCGACGCTATCATGGAAATATCCCAACGCTACAGTGAAATGCGCCGATCCCTTCGTGAGCATCAAGAAAATTATCGGAGACTTCATCAAGATCGAAGTCCTGACGACCCGAGCCAACGAGAACGACTGATAGCTATGATGCGGGCCACCTTCCAGGACGGATTCAACGAAGCGGTTTGGCAATACGCCGACCAAGGACTACCTCCTGCGAACTAGCCTGCACTCTTTTTGCACTGGGAAACTGGCTTCCGACGCTACCCTCTAGATCATTTCAAATTATAACTTTATGTATCACTTTAGAATGGTCGTTGTTAAGGGATTCTGGTCGTTACATATAGTTTCCTTTTTGTTTTCATTCTTTTCATAGTCCACAGAGGAGAAATTAGTTTTAATGCAAATGACTCGCCACTTGTATTCATGTTTGCCATATATCAGATGACATATTGAATCATCACGTACATTTCATAAGGGACCCACCAATTCTTTCCTTCATCCCCCACTCCTTACATGGTATGAAAATGCTTCCAATGTACAGCGTTCCAGGGTCGAGGGAGTTCCTTGCCCTGATCATCCTTCAAATAATGAGCCGATCCTGCCACACGGCGCGTCACCACATAGGGTCCTTCTCAATTTGGAGCCAACTTCTCCGGATCTCTGGCAGGGCTGACCTTGTGCAGAACTAAATCCCCTTCTCGAAATCTTCGGGGCACTACTTTTTTATTAAAGGCTTGTTGTACCCTTCGCTTATAAAACTTCACCCGCCTCCGTGCATGTTCTCATTTTTCTTCCAGCAAATCTAGCTCGGTGCCTCGGATGATTTGATTCTGCTCCGACTCATAAACTTCCATGCGAGCACTACTCAAAAGGGCCTCCACCAGAATAACAACCTCCATTCTATACACCAAGCTAAAAGGAGTTTCTCCCATTGCAGTTTTTGGAGTAGTTCGATAGGCCCACAAGATCCCTGGCAATTCATCCATTCAGTTTCCCCTCTGAGCACCTAACTTGGTCTTCAACCCCTGAATGAGGATTCTATTAGTCACTTCGACCTGCCCATTAGCTTGAGGGTGAGCTACAGAAGTGAAAGCCTGATGGATATTGAGACTCTAACACCATTCCTTGATCCTCTTTCCCTGAAACTGTCGTCCATTGTCATTGACTAATCTCCTTGGGTCTCCATATCGGCAGATAATGTTCTTCCATAGGAACTGTATTACTGCATTCTCAGTGATTTTGGCGAGGGGCTCTGCTTCCACCCACTTGGAGAAGTAATCCACCGCCACCAATAAAATTTCTTCTACAAAGGTGCCACAGGCATGGGGCCCACTATATCCATTCCCCACTGATCGAAGGGATAAGAAGCAACAATAGCTTTCATCAGCTCAGCTGGTCATTCGGACCGGTTGCTGTGCTTTTGACAGGTTAAACAAATTTGCACAATATGAGCCACATCTTGTTGGAGAGTGAGCCAAAAATACCTAGCTAGCAAAACTTTCCTTGCCAAAGCTCCTCCTCCCAAATGGTTACTGCAGCAACCCTCATGTATTTCGCGAAGTACCCATTCAACATATTCCTTTCCCAAACATTTCAACAGAGGCTTCCCAAAAGACATCTTATATAGGACTCCATCCATGATGGTGAACCGCTTCGCTCTGCTCATCAAAACAGATGACGCTCCTCTTTCTTCTAAAACTCTCCCTTGCTGCAAGTATGTCATGATGTCAGTCCTCCATTCAAGGATCTGATCCACTCATGATATGGCCTCCTCCACATTATATATCACCAAAGAAGTGGGAACTTCCACACATACCACTTCAGGTTGTTTTACCCCCTCCATAGCACTAGCTAGCAGAGCCAACTCGTCCACCTTCCAGTTACTCTCTCTCGGAACCTGTTGCAAGAGAACTTGCCGAAAATGAACCTTCTCTTTCTCAAAAGCCATTAAATATTTCTACAATCTTTCTTCCCGGACCGTAAAAGAACCTGGATTTGTGACACTGCTAACTGGGAATTCGAATGGATCATGACAGAAGTTGCTCCGACGGCTCTGGCGGCTTATAACCCAGGTAGGATGGCTTTGTACTCTGCTTCATTGTTAGATGCTCGATATCCCAGGTGTACGACTATGCAAGTTTCCTCCTCGGGGGATATTAATAGTACCCCCACTCCACTGCCCGCAAATCCAGAAGAACCATCCAAAAAGACATTCCACACCTCCGACCCTTCTTCTTTTTCAGCCGAGCTATTCTTTGAACCAACAGGTACCTCTGCCAGAAAATTAGCTAGAGCCTAAGCCTTGATGATGGTTCGGGGCTGATAATGAATGTCGTATTCGCTTAGCTCCACTGCCCATTTAGCCAATCTATCGGAGAAATTAGGCTTAGTCACCACCTTGCCTAACTCAATGTGAGTCAAAACATTAATTGGGTGAGCTAGGAAATATGACCTCAACTTGCGGGCTATCAAAACTAGAATATACGCCAACTTCTCCAACTCAGTGTACCATGATTCAGCTCCTTTCAAGATATGACTGGTATAATAAATAGGTTATTGCTGAGAACCTTCTTGCTTTAATAATATTGAATTGATGGCTCCCTCTGAAACAACTAAATACATTCACAGGGGCTCTTCTGTAACTAGTTTGGCTAGCAGAGGTAGCTTAGCTAAATATTTCTTTAATTCTTGGAAGTCCTGCTCACATCGATCATCCCATTGAAATTTAGTGGCTTTGCACAAAATCCGGAAGAAAGGTAGTCCCTTGTCTGTTGATTTGTCTATAAATCGGGTCAAGGAAACAATCCTCCCTACAAGCTTTTGAGTTTCTCGTAGATTAGTAGGCGACTTCATATTACATAATGCTTGCACCTTCTCTGGATTAGCCAGAAGTCCCTTATCATTTACAATATACCCCAGAAACTTCTCGCTCTTCACTTCAAAAAAACATTTTTTGGGGTTCAGTTTCATGTTATATTGCCTCAGAGTAGCAAGAGTCTCGTCTAGATCCGTAACTAGATCCCGAGTGGTTTTTGATTTAACCAGGATGTCGTCGACATAAACCTCCACGTTCTTGCCCTTTTGTTCTGCAACGATTTTGTCAATGAGCCACTGATATGTGGCCCATGTATTTTTTAGACCAAAGGGCATCACCACGTAGGCATATAGTCCTCCCGTCATCACGAAACTGACTCTCTTCTGATCTTCTTTGGCCAATGGTATCTGATGATATCCTTGGTAGGCATCCATTAGGGACACTACTTCATATCCCATGGTAGAATCCACCAACTGATCAATATAAGGCAAGGGGTAGCAGTCTTTAGGGCATGCTTTATTTAAATCACAAAAGTCGATACACATCCTCCATTGCCCCAAAGGCTTGGGGACCAGAACTACATTAGACACCCACTCGGGAAATTGAATTTCTTTAACACGACCCGCTTGCAACAACTTATCTACTTCTTCATCTATAACTTTATCTTTTTTGGGCCCAAAATGCCACTGCTTCTGCTGGACGGGTTAGACTCCTTTGGTAATGTTGAGATGATGCTTAGCAATGCGAGGATCTATCCCCATAAGGTCGTGCATATCCCCAGCAAAGATATCTTCGTTCTTCTTTAAGCAGGCCACCAGCTCCTCCTTGACCTCGAGGTGTTGAGCTACTTGAGTGACCTTTCCTGAAGCTATCTCCATCGGTTCTCCCTCTTCTATTTTTCCCGCCTTGGGGAGAGACTCTTCGAGCATGCATACATCAGAGATCATGATGGCTTTTCCCTTGGGGTCGTCTACTCTGGCTTTCTTCTGGTCATCCCTGACCATCTGTACATAGCATCTCCGAGAGGCTTTCTGTTCATTCTGGCCTCCCCGATCAGTTGCCCGACCGGAAACTTCACCTTCTGGTGGTAGGGGAAGCCATAGCCTGGAAAATAGACATGAAGGGATGACCCAAAATTGCATTATAAGTGGATGGAGTATCCACTATGAGGAAAGGAACAATATTAGTTTTTTGGCTGGGCTTTGTGACCAGAGTGAGGGGCAATGATATCTGCCCTATGGGATGCACCACATGTCTTGCAAATCCAAATAGAGGAGTAGCCACATCCTCTAACTGTGCATTTCCCAACTGTATTTGTCCAAAATCCTCTTGGAAGAGGATATTAACAGAGCTCCCTGAATCGACCAGGACCCGAGCCACCTCATAGTTAGCAAGAGAAATACGGATTATCAAAGCATCCGTGTGAGGTAGCAGAACACCTCGGAGATCTTCTGACCCAAATGAAACTGGTGGCGCAGTCTGGATAGCCAGATCTGTCATGATAGCTAGGCTCTCCATGAGGCGAGCATAGGACTTCCAAGCCCTATTGAAGTCCCCATTAGTAGGTCCTCCTGTGATAACGTGAATAACTCCTTGTGTGGGGATGTCATTCAAATCAGATGAAGAGCCTTTACCTGATGGCCCTTCTTGAGAAATACCCTCCTGGACAGAAATCTGTTGATCCAGAGGGAAGATAACCTGAGGTCTTTGATTGTAAGGCCCTGGGCGAGCCATGTTGGGCCACTGGCCTCGCCGTGCTGGCCCTCCCGTCTGAGGCCACAAATGTGGGTAGGCGGCTCGGATGCGTTCCAGCTCTTCTTGAAATTTGAAACATCGGCCACTGGCATGGCCATAGTTCATATGATATTGACAGAAAAAAAGAGTTGGAGGGTTATGAGGCACCCCCCTATATCCCATTGGGCGCTGCAAAAGACCCTGCTAGTCATAAAACTCCATCTCCTACTCTTTCCAAGTTCTTAGGGGAGCGACTGCGTCGGCAGCCATGATTTGCAATGGATGAGTGGGGCGAGCTCCCTGCATCAATAATCGGGGCCTAGGAGCCTCTAGTAGAAAAGGCACTCTCTGAGGAGGCGCTCGGGGGGCTGCAGGGCGACTTCTTTCTGTAGGGGCCATTGCAGAGGATTGTTCGGCCCTTCGAACCTTTAGTCCTTCCTCCTCGTTAATGTATTTCTCTGCACGACTTAGCAATTCCTCGTAGCTAGCCGCGGGCTTTCTCAATAGTGAGCTAAAAAAAGGTCCCTCCCTTAGCCCATGCGGAATGGCCACCCTCAGTGCATCTGATTTCGCCGAGAGGATATTCCTGACAGTGGAAGTAAATCGATGAAGATACCCTCTGAGTGACTCTGAGGGCTCCTGCCTAATGTGTAGCAGGATTGACGCGTCATGCTTGTATGTCTTGCAACTGGCAAACTCTGTAGGAGATTTGACGCCGCTAGAGGGGGGGGGGTGAATAGCATTTTGCCCGTGCGTGGATGGAATTCGTTCTCGTTCGTGTCTACAATTTCGTTAGCGCAGCGGAATATAGATAATGATAACAATAACGAAATAGAAAATTACACACGAACACGAGTATGTAACGTGGTTCGGAACCGCACGGTTCCTACTCCACGGATCGAGCTCTACAAGCTCTAGTGATGCACACACACTCACTAATCACAAAAACTCCTTCTCGACACAAGTCGGAGGTGGAGAAACCCCTTACAAGTAATCTTACAACAATAAGATATAAATACAAGAAATTACAATAATGAAATACAATGCAAGTAAAGAAAACTACTTTACGATTGCCTTTGGATTGCTTGATTGCTTGAAATCACCTTGGAGACCCTGATTTGCAACAACAAATCGCTCCAAAACCCTCAAGAAACCGATGCAAATTTCCTCCATCACGAGCTCCTTTTATAGCTTCAACCTATGCTGGAAAAAATCGATCAGTCGACTGATCGGGACCATCAGTCGACTGATGCCACTGTTGTCGTGAGACAACGACTAGATCCACGTTGGATAAGTCCAACGGATCTACCATCAGTCGACTGATTGTGACCATCAGTCGACTGATGGAGTCCTCACTGGCCCGGTGCCGAAGTCTCGACCCATTCTCGGGTCGATATCTGAGCACCGACCGATCGATCATGATCGGGCCGATCGCTGAGCCATCACCGATCGCCCACCTCCGCAATGATCGCTAGGCCATAACCCACAGTCAAACCCTAGTTGACTCGGTCCAGTCGACTACGACATGGAATCAGTCGACTGGCACACCTCAAACATGAGGTTTTAACCCAAGTATGGTTCCCCCCATACTTGCTAGACCACCCTTAGCCTAGACCTAAGCCTTCTAGCTACCTCCATCAGCCTCACGCCTCTCGGATCCATCCAAGTCATCCATGACTTGTTCATCCATCGCGCTAGCCTTCAGGTGCTTCCATCGGCTATGTCATGCTAACGATGTCTACACCGCCAAGGCACATTGGACTTACGCCGCCAAGACTCCGCTTGGACTTTACGCCGCCAACATTGGACTTATGCTGCCAAGACTCCCGCTTGGACTTTACGCAGCCAATATCAAACCCCTTGGACTTCTCATGCCAAGACTCAAACTTGGACTTTCCCTTGCCAACCCATGTTGGACTTCTCAAATGCCAAGACCATGCTTGGACTTTCCCTTACCAACCCATGTTGGACTTTCCATTGCCAAGACCCATGCTTGGACTTTACATGCCAAGTACCCAAGACTTGAACTTTCCCATGACAATTACATTGTCATATATTTTTGTCGAACATCAAAACATCACTCGAGTCAAACTCGAGTCCTAGTCAATCGTGACCTAGGCCGATTGCACCAACAAACTCTTGGCGGAACACCCCTTGAAAATCAGCGAAATAAGTAATAGACCCCGGGGGGAAGGGTGTTGAACCATTTTTGCGCCGAGCTGGTTAAAGTAGTATGGAAGACCCGACATTTGAGGGCATCAATGTAGCAATGAAGCGAGGTAGCTCCTGGAAACTGCGATAGATGTTCTTCAGGATCCGTCGTACCATCGTACTTGTCCACCTAGGGATTTCTGAAGTATGAGGGTGGCAATTCAGAAAGAATGTCAACGGTGAAAGGACTAGGCTCATAAATCTCAGGAGCCCTGGTTGACTGGCTTTCGCCCTGCTCTTCTTGTTGGATCTGGGTTGCAGGCATAGTGGTCTGATGCACTCTTCCCCCCAACCCATCCCTAGGCAACACCTCAACATTTGTAGTTGTACGAAGTGGAGGGGGCATCTCTTGTTGTTGTCCATGGGGGGAAGGTTCATCAGAATGAGGATGGAGGTACCCAGTCCTCCTCTCTTTGGCGAGGGCTTCGGCCACGGCTGTGTCCACCATGGCCCTTAACTACGACGATAGTAGTGTGATGGGATTCTCCTCTACAGAGGAGGCTCCTGGATAGAGTATCTCCTCTGGCTGCATCTCAACATCTTGCTCAACGTTTCCCATAGACGACACCAACTGATGTGGTCGTAGATGGATTTTCTAGCCTCCGTTCAACGCCAAGGTGCATGCGGGAAGCTTCGGGTTCTCTCCGGCCGCAACAGTAATGAAATACGAAGAAGAAAAATACGCACAGCCAAAGCAAAGAGCAGAGACATAGGATTTAATGTGATTCAGAATAAGAATTCCTACTCCATAGGGGTGAGCTCTCCCACGAGCTATGGTGCCAACACACTTTCACTATGAATCTCCTCCTTTTCGGAAAAAGCTTTCGGAGGCGGAGGGAAAAAACCTCTTACAGTTAGCTCAATATACAGATAGGGAAAGAATGGAGCTCACTACTCTCCTTGTCTCCTTCTTCCTTCCTTCTCCGGCGATGTGGTCGCTCTCCCCTTCAAGTGTGCCTTTGTCTCTCGCTGTTGAAAGTTACGGATCCCCTTCCTCTCGCCTCTCTTTTTCTTTTTATCTTCCTCCTCTTCCTCTAGCTAGCTGTTGCATAATGAACCTCCTTCATCATCGTATATGTGGCCACCTTGCTTACCTGGAGAATTATTATGTTACAGAAATGGGGAGTGAAGACTCCTCCGAATATTATGTGGGGTCCTAATTTGTTGTGTAACAAACTTCTCACCCATATTTTGGGAAATATTCTAGCCTATCCCTTTCACCCACTTGCCTTCCTTAAAGCTAGCCTAAACCTACTACTTAAGTGTAGCATAGCTCTTAGACTTCTTCTAATAACCCGAACCAACTTCTATCCTTCCCGTACAGAACCAACCTCTAGGCCTGTTCTACCGAGCTGATTCCTATTCTTCCCGTACCGAACCAATCTGCAAATCCACTCGGCCGTGCCAATTCTCTTGAAACATCTCCCCGAACCATTTTTCCTAGACTTATGTGCCTGAACTGATTTTCTCAGACCCCCTCTGCCGAACCAACTATTTGGTTCAGATAATGTCTTATGCACGGGTCCTTTCATTTTACTTATGAGAAAAGGTAGTAGCAGTATCATCTTAGCTTATTCAATCTCAAGCAAAAACTACAAGAATCTTTATGGAAAAATATACAGAGGTTTATTCGAGCCACCTTGGAGATACCTTCAGTGGCAGTGAAAATCTTGACAAATGCCTTCGTACAAGGGCTTTGCGATGGAAACTTCTTCCACTGTTTAGCAAAGAAGTCCCCACATGACTATTATGAACTTCTCGCCTAAGGAACAAAGTAAAATAATGAGGGTCCCAACCGGTCAAGGCCCCAGAGCGTCAAGTCAAGGCCTAATTTTCTCTCTGACCTATCCTTCCTCACTATCAACCCTAGCTACATCGCCCCTCTACGAGTCTCAAATGAGAGGGATTTACAAATATGTGAGGATCAACAACTATTAAGGAGACCATCAAGAGCTGAATAGAGACCTTACCATCCTTGGCCTCCCACTTATTGCACCTTCCAACATGCATATGGACACAACACACGTGACTGCCAGAAGTTAGATCATAAGCTGGAGTGGCTTATCGGTGTCTATCCTCAAGTGCAAACCATGTTGACAGCTTCTCCTCCTAATCAATAGATGCCACCTCCACACTATCCTCTGAGGCAATAGATCATAAGCTAGAGTGTCTTATCGGTGTCTATCCTCAAGTGCATACCATTTGATAGCTTCTTCTCCTAATCAATAATTGCCACCTACACGCAATCCTCTAAGGCAACTCCACCCGAGCCTCCTGAGGTCGGGACCACGGACCTAATCCCTCGACAAAACAAGAAGACAATCTAATATGGTATAATCAACTTGTTCAAGGAGTCATAAGTATGATTTTGAGGGATGGTGACTTCAATTGAGTGCAGAAGAGATATAACTAAGTCGAATGCATGGTTGTCAGTGCTTTTGAGTGGAGTCGCCATCGGTGCTAGGGTTTGAACCCAATGACTTGGAAGGAGTTACAATGCCCCACAATGATGTATTGGTCATTCAAGCTATGGTGGCAAACTATAATAATGTAGCTTGGATTTTTGTGGATGTAGATAGCTCGGTCAACATTCTCTTTTAGGTGGCCTTAAAGTAAATGGGAATGAAAGTAGGAGACTTACAATACATTGCAACCCTTTTACTCGAGTTCTCAGGACACACGGTGCACATGCTTGGTGATAACATGTGTGTGTCGCACCATGGTGTATCAAACAAATTTAATTTACCGAACCTTCTCTACACTAATATAACATAGAGATGATTCAGATAGTCTCCTATTGAGTATAATCGATAGAATGATAGTCTTAGGATCGCTATTTATTATTTTGATTTTTCTATTATAAATAAGGGATTAGAATTGAAATTCTAATCTAATTGCAAGGTAATTAAAACATCCCTAATTTAACCTAACCTAATTGCATCCAAATAAAGAACAAAATTTAAACATTCAAACAAGTAAGGTAATGTAAGAATTTAATTAAATACTTAAAATGCAGTATTGAAGCAACTAAAATTGTAAAAAATTATTTAAACTAACACTTAGTGTTTACAAATGATGTTAAGCTAAGCTTACCAATGTAAGAGCCATTTAAATAAATACTTTATATGCAAGAAAATTAAACTAGACTAAAATAAAGTGATCTCTCTCTCCGGTAGTGGATATAGTGGATGTAGGGCTTGTGTAGGGGTGACTACGATTCGGTTCGAACCGTGAATCAAACTGGAATCGATCGCTTAAAAACTGAATCGGAACTGCTTTTTTTATTTCGGTTCAAAAATTAGAATCAGAATCAGAACCGAAGACATATGGTTCGGTTCTGATTTTTAAATTTTTAGAATCAGAACCGAATTGAAATCGGAACCGAAACAGAACCAAAATCGAACCAGAATCGGAACTGAGTATTTTTTTTTGTTGAAACTAGAATTAAATTTTTAAAAGCAAATCTTAGGCAACAAGAGATAATAAAGGAGAATAATGAAGACTTATATGATCTTACAACCGAAGGCACATCAACCGCTACCTCTGACAACATTTTAGATTAAATTAAGGTAAGAGAGTCATATTTAAATAGTAAGTGAACTATGAGGACTTTGATTCCTTAAGACCCCAAAAGGATACGCAGACAACTTGATTTATATAAATTAAGTACAAACTCTTTCCTTTTTTTTTATTATTAAATCAAAGAATGAGAGAGGTAACATATTATAATTATAAGAATGATAATATATATATTCTTTCTTTTTAATTTATGGGTGTGAATTTATTAATTAAATATATTTTGATGATAATTTTTTATGATAAATATTTGATTTAAAGAGCTATATAAAATAAATAAATCGATATAAGTTAAATCTCCACATATAAAACTTAAATTTGAATTAAAATAAATCAATTGAATTAATGAATTGAAAATTAATATACTTAAATTGAGAGACTTAAAATTAAATAATTTAAATTTTGGTTCTAAACGGTTCGAACCGAAATCAAATCGTAAGGATATGAAATAGTCATTAACAGTTCGATTCCGATTCCAGTGGATGATAAACCGAAACCGATGATTCTGAAATCAAAACCAAATCGTAAGGAATTGAAATCGACAGTTCTGAAATCGAAATCGAAACCGTTGATGAGCGATTCAGTTCCGATTCCATTGGATGATAAATCAGAACCGATAGTTCCAAAACCGAAACTGATGGTTTCAGAACCGTGGTCACCCCTAAGCTTGTGCTTGTGGCAGAAGATGACTATGGTGAAATCCGACAGAGATCTTAATCCAACCTCTGGAGATGGAATGTGACTGCAGTATGAATCAAACTCTGTAGTCCAAAAGCTTGGTGGAGAATCTGAGCTCTCCCTTATCTATTCGAGCTCGAAAATACGTTGTCAAAGATGAAGCTCCTCTCTCTAATCCTAGAGTGAAGATGACATGCTGATGAGATAGTGGATGTTGGTGGAGCACCGCTATGTAGCAACTCTTCCCTCTAATTCAAGCGAAAGAGTAGTGGATGGACCCTCTCTTGAGTGGGAGAGGCAATGGAGGCAGTTGGCATGGAGGAAAGAAGAGAGATGTAGGAGAAAACCCTTGATTTGGCTTTTATGCTCATCCAAAATAGGGCTTCACACCTACACCATGGCCTAGCCATGGTGGCCTCTGGAGCTCTCTTCTGGGTTGCAGCAAGGAGGACCACGGTTGTGGTTCACACCATGGCCCAACTGTGGTGACTTCTACTCTAAAAATTCTCGATTTGCTCCTCAATTGTCCTACAAAATAAAGTATATATTGAATCAATCAATAGGGATATCAATTTAGCAGGTTTTTGCATTGAGGTGCCAAAACAATCCATGCTCATAAAACATGGTAAATACATCGAATTAACTATACGAGTGGATTAAAACATCGAGAAATAAATATAAATATCATGTCAAAATGTGAGTTATCACACCCTTACATTTTATTTTTGTATGTCTCGTGCAAGTAAGTAAAACTAAGAAAACAACTAAAGATTGTTGGATCGAAGCGGTTCGCTAGAGGGGGGTGAATAGCGAAAACCCCTTTTTTTTCTCGAGTTCATATCAAAACAATTAAGTGCAGCGGAAAGATAAATGAAACAAAAAGAGACAAGATATTCTTTACTTGGTTCGTAGCCTTCGGCTACTACTCCAAGGCCCTAACGGTCCTAGACTGTGTACGAAGGGCAATTCACTAAAACACTCCTCGTTGGAGGTAGGAGTTTGACGATTACAAAAACCTTCGAAGCAAAAAATATAGAGAGACAAACCCTCTCTTCTATTTAAGTAAAATGCAACGATAGAAAACCTCGATTAAAAAGAATTGCAATATTGAAAGCAATAACAAAGTAAGATTATACCAACAATTAAAAAAAAGAACTTAAGCTAGGGTGTTGGCAACACTTCGTTGTTGTAGAATCGTCGGAGAGTCACAGCGTTGCGGAGGCTTTTGAGCACTTAGAATTGATGAAGAAACCCTAGGTTAGGACCTCTTTTTATATCCTTTGAGCCTCTTTTCGAGAGGAACCCTAGCTAATCATATTTGAGCACCACTCCCCTTGAAATTTGGTGATAAACCTTGACTCCTCAAAGCTAATCCTTTGACCAGATGGCCATCATCAATCGACTGATGGCAGCATCAGTCGAGTGCTAACCTCCGGCAGTCGACTGATTGACGGCAGTCGAGTCCTCCAAGCTGGCAGTCGACTGATGCTTGCTGCAAGTCAAAGTTAGCTCAACAAAAACATAATTTCAGCAGTCGTCGACCGTCCGATCTCGACCTAGACCATCTATAGGATGTCTTTGGTCGGATCTACGCTTAAGATCATCCCCGTAAAGAGGATATGACCTTACTTACTCTCGCACACACACAAGCTTACCTCGATACTTACTATGTCGCTTTTGCTTCCGGCCTTCCACTCGATTCCTTTGGCTCCCTCCGAAGTCACTCGAGTGTTGCCCGACCACTGCGGCTTCCTCCGGGTGTCGCTAGCCTTCAGCTCCAGCTATAGCAATTTTGTGCACACTTGATTCAGCTCGTGAGATAACGACATGAGCTTAACTTTGTATCGTTTGCTATAATCAAAAACTCAGGTTCGACTTAGGTGTCTACTGCACCAACAATATCCCCCTTTTTGATTTATGGCAAACCCACATACAAAGTTAAGAAAAATAAATTAAGTGCATTAAGCAAAATGAGCAAGAGATATGCATGAATGAGCAGGAGTATAAAAACTTTCAAGTGCTCCCCCTTGAGGAATCCTCCCCCTTGACCGAGGGTGAGTACTTGAGAAAGAGTTTTAAGTCTCCCCCTTGATGTTTGCTACTAAACAAAAGAATTAAGTAACCGCAATTACTTAATATTGGCCATAGTGTTTAAAATAAGTTTTAAGTTAAGAAATCAAAAAACTGATTTCTTAACCTTGGCCTTTACTTCCGTTTTGTTAACAAGTTAACTTAAAGTTAAGTAAACCTTTCCGTTTTGTTAACACTAACAAGTTAACTAAGTGTGTTTAAGTTAAGAATTCTCTTAACTTGTTTTGTTAACTTAAAGTTAAGTAAGTCTTGGCCATAAAAAAAATTGATCCCTTAACTTTGGCCTTTTTCTCCCCCTTTTGCCATATATCGAAAAGAGTGAGGGCGTGTGTGGAATAAAAAATAAGTATTAATTTTAAAGTCCAAGCATGTTCCACATTATTTTGAAAAAAATATACTGAAAATAAGTTCATCTATAAAATGTTCGACTCATATTTGGCTTGATTGATATGAAAGATCAACCAGTCCTGGTCAGAGTCGGTTAGTATGTATGATTATACTCCGTGGTTCATGGCGATGCACTAGCTCTACATCTGGAACCAGGAGTAAGGTCCTAACATCTCACGCCCATCTACGTGGCTAAGTACACAAACACATTAGTCCTATGTGTTGTGAGATGTATTGGCTCCTTAAATCTATAGGTGCATGATATCTAAGGTATGTCCTATGCTAGTTCCATGAAAATTAAGAAATAGTAGTGAGAAAATATAATTTACAAGTTCCTATTCTACTACGCACATGCCCAATTTTTGTCTTAATAGACTAAATTCGGCTTCGGGTAGGGGTTTAGTAAATAGGTCTGCTAAGTTAGACTTTGATTCGATGTATTCGAGTTGTATGGCTCCGTTGGCCACATGTTCTCGAATGAAATGGTGTTTGACCTCTATATGTTTGGTCCTAGAGTAACATATCGGATTCTTTGTAAGATTAATTGAACTAATGTTATCTACGTGAAGTTTAGTATTCGTAAAGTCTAACTTAAAGTCGTGGAGAGTGTGCTTCATCCAAAGAAGCTGAGTGACACACTCACCCATCGCGATGTATTCGGCTTCGGTGGTAGATAAGGCAACACAGTGTTGCTTCCTACTGCACCAACTCACTAGACTCGGTAGAAGTTGACAACAACCACTGCACTCTTTCTATTGAGCTTACTACGCATAGTCCAAATCGAGTAGCCAGGTTAGTTCAACTTCGGTAGATCTAGGGTACCAAATACGGACATTAAGTGTACCATTTAGATATCTAAGGATACGCTTGACTAGAGTTAGGTGAGACTCCTTGGCACAGGTTTGGAACCTTGTGCACATACTTACTGCAAATAGGATATCAGTCGGCTCTCAGCATTAAGTAAAGGAGACTCCCTATTATGCTCCTATAGTATTTTAAATCAATTGAGTTTCCGATTAAATCTTCTTCTATATTCACATTAGTTGCCATTGGGGTATTAATAATTTTAGCGTCTTGCATTCCAAAGCGTTTAATTAATTCCCTAGTATATTTGGGTTGATGTAGGTATATTCCATCTTTAGTTTGTTTAATTTGTAGACCTAAAAAGAAGCTTAACTCGCCTACTAAATTCATTTCAAATTCACTTTCCATAAGTGAAATGAACTCATTTAGTAGGATTGAGTTGGTGGTTCCGAAAATAATATCATCTACGTAGATTTGGGCTATGAATATGTCTTTACCTAAGGTTTTTACGAAAAGAGTTGGGTCAACTACACCTTGGTTAAAACCTTTGGATTTAAGATAAATCGAAAGTCTCTCGTACCAAGCTCAAGGAGCTTGTTTAAGTCCATAGAGAGCTTTCTTTAACCTGAGGACATGGTCGAGTTTGTCTAAACTTTCGAAACTGGGGGGTTGACTAACATAAACTTCTTCTTTAATGTATCCATTTAAGAACGCAGATTTCACATCCATTTGAAACAACTTAAATCTTCGATGTGCTGCATACGCTAATAGCATTCGAATGGACTCTAATCTAGCTACTGGGGCATAGGTCTCGTCGTAATCTAAACCTTCGACTTGACTAAACCCTTTAGCGACTAGTCTAGCTTTATTTCTAACCACTTCACATTTATCATCAAGTTTATTTCTAAACACCCACCTTGTTCCAATGATTGTTTTGTCTTTAGGTGGTGGTACTAATTCCCATACTTCGTTCCTAGTGAATTGAGCCAACTCTTCTTGCATTGCAATAATCCAATCGGGATCAAGAAGAGCTTGGTCAATAGTTTTGGGTTCAATTTTAGAAATCAAAGATATTTGAGTAAGGTTTCTGTATGAGGCTCTAGTTCGAACTCCTAGACTTGGATCACCTATCACTTGGTCGATAGGATGATTCTGTTGGTGCAATCGGCCCAGGTCACGATTGACCAGACTCGAGTTTGACTAGAGTGATGTTTTGATGTTTGACAAAGGGATTTGACAAAGTGGTTTGGCATTGATGTTTGACATTAATGTCGGTTAATATGTTGGGGAGATTGTTGGAGCAATCGACCCGGGTCATATTTGACCGGACTCGAGTTTGACTCGAGGAAGACCTTAATGGTTGACTAGGGTTGACCATGTGATTTTGGAAAGTCCAAGCATGGGTCTTGGCAAATGGAAAGTCCAAGCATGGGTCTTGGAAAGGTAAAGTCCAAGTCATGGGTACTTGGCATGGAAAGTCCAAGTGGGACACTTGGCATTTGGTAAAGTCTAAGTCTTGAGTACTTGGCATGAAAAGTCCAAGTGGAACACTTGGCGCATGGAAAGTCCAAGTCATGGGTACTTGGCATTTGGGAAAGTCCATGTCTTGAGTACTTGGCATGAGAAGTCCAAGCATGGGTCTTGGCAAATGAGAAGTCCAAGCATGGGTCTTGGCAAATGGAAAGTCCAAGCATGGGTCTTGGCATGGAAAGTCCAACATGGGTTGGCAAGGGAAAGTCCAAGCTTGAGTTTTGGCATTTGGGAAGTCCAAGGGGATTGATATTGGCAGCGTAAAGTCCAAGCGGAGTCTTGGCGGCGTAAGTCCAATATGCCTTGGCGGTGTGGACACCGTTAGCATGACATAGCCGAGGGAAGCACCTGGAGGCTAGCGCGATGGATGAACAAGTCATGGATGACTTGGAGGGATCCGAGAGGCGTAAGGCTGATGGAGGTGGCTAGAAGGCTTAGGTCTAGGCTAAGGGTGGTCTAGCAAGTATGGGGGCACCATACTTGGGTTAAAACCTCATCTTTGAGGTTGGCAGTCGACTGACATTATGGCCGGTTCGACTGTCGTGAGTCGACGAGTTATTGCCGTTTAAGAGCCGCTGCTCTTGCGATCGCTCATTGGCGATCAGGGTAGGCAAGCGATCGCTAAGTTCGTCGAGCATAGAATGCCGTGAGCCGATCGCCATCGACTACGGCGTTGGCGATCGCCAATGTTGTGATCGCGCAGAGATCCATTGGAATTTTTCCAGCGTGGATCGACCCGTTGTCTCACGACAACAGTGGCATCAGTCGACTGGTGACTTATGGCAGTCGACTGATGGGCGGAAATTCATATCGCGCACAAGGATAAAAGGAGCTCGACGGGAGGGTTTTTGCAACCAATTTTCTTGGACGTTTTGAAGCGATTTGCTGTTGCAAATCAGGGCTTTCAAGTGCTAGTCCAAGGCAATCAACAAGCAAGCTTCTAAAGAGTTTTTGTAAAGTGTTCTTTACTTCTCTTGTTGTATTTCCTCTTATATTTGCTTGTTGTATTTAGATTATTGTTGTAATCTTATTGTAAGAGGTTTCTCCACCTCCGACTTGTGTCGAGAAGGAGTATTTGTGATTAGTGAGTGTGTGTGCATCACTAGGGCTCTTTAGAGCTCGATCCGTGGAGTAGGAACCGTTCGGTTCCGAACCACGTTATATCGTGCATGTTGTGATTGTATCTTGTGTTTGTATTTGTTATTGTTTATTCCGCTGCGTACTAACAAGATTGTAGACAAGCAACGCGAACGATTTCCATCGACGTACGGTAAACGCTATTCACCCCCCCTCTAGCGGCGTCAAATCTCCAACAGATTCGTTTGAGTCCTAGTTGGATTTGGGTTTGAGTCTACAACTTGATCCATAGGATGACTCGTTTGAGTTCTAGTTTGGTTGGAGTCATCTATCACTTGGTCGATAGAGTGACTTGGTTGACTTAGGTTAGGATTAACACTAGACCTGATCTCCGGATCAGAGTTAGGTCTAGTATGAGTCGGCTCACTGATTGGGGTTGTCGGGGGTTTTGTAGGTTCGTGTCCTTCATCAAATACTACATTGATAGTCTCCTCGACTCTAAGGGTGTCGTGGTTATATACTCTATAAGCTCTGCTTGTAGTCGAGTATCCTAGAAAGATTCCGGTCGTGGTTTTGGATGTAAATTTCCCTAGGTAATCCTTAGTGTTTAGGATATGTACATTACACCCAAATACCCTAAAGTACTTGATGTTAGGTATTTTATCGTGATAAATCTCGTATGAGGTCTTAAGGTGCCTCTTTACCATAAGGATCCTATTTTGGACATAGCATGTCATACTCACGGCTTCCGCTCAAAACCTATCGGGTAGGTTATACTCATTTAACATTGTCCTAGCGGCTTCTTGTAGGGTTCTATTTTTGCGTTCTACTAGGTCATTTTGTTGTGGAGTTCTAGGGCAAGAGAACTCGTGGTGGTATCCATTTAGGTTACAGAATTATGTAAACCTATGGTTTTCGAATTCACCACCATGATCAGTCCTAAGTCTTTTGATTTTAATGCTTTGTTGATTTTCTATTAACTTAAATAGATTGATTAATTGATCTAGGGTATCACTTTTGTGTTTAATGAACCTAACCCAAGTAAATCTAGAGTAGTCATCAATTATGACTAAACAGAATTTACTTCCGTTAAGTGACTTAGCTCCGTGTGAATCAAATAGATCCATGTGTAGGAGCTTAAGCACACTTTTGGTTCGTTCTTGATTAGTTAGTTGATGTTGCGTCCTAGATTGTTTACCTTGTTGACAAGCATTACATATTTTATTATCCAAGTTATTGAGGTTAGGCAAACCTCTGACTAAGTCACTCTGACTCATCTTGTGGATGAGTCTTGGGTGTGAGTGACCGAGTCGTCGATGCCACAACCATGATTCCTCTTGCCGTGTCATAAGACACTTAGTTGAGGAGTTAGTTAAGTTAATAGTGTAAATGTTGTTATTTCTAGTTCCCTTAAGAATTGTTTTAGAGGTTTCGTTTGTATTAATTACGCATTCATTTTCTAGAAATATGATCTTATAGTTATTATCACACAATTGACTTACACTAAGTAGATTATATTGAAAATTTTCTACTAATAAAACGTTTTGAATAACAAAATTTGAGTTAAGCTCAATATCACCTAATCCGATGATTTTGAGCTTGCCGTTATTTCCGAAGGCTACCGATCCTTGTCGTTTGAATCGAAGCTTCGAAAACTTGAGTTGATCCCCGGTCATGTGTCGGGAGAAACCACTGTCCAACATCCATTGATCCTACACGCAAGGTAGTTGGATCGGATATTGGATTTATTAAAGATTAGTTGAAAATTATTAACCTAAATCATCTCACCCATGTCTACATGATCAAACACGTTAACCCTATATGTTCTTGTGAGAACACTTCCAATTTTACTTGATTTAAATTTAATGACATAAACACTTGTCAACCTTGCGTTAGATTCGGATTTGACCTTAGGCTTATCAAGTCACCTTTTCAAGATCATGACTTCCAGGTCGTGGCGAGGCACAGAGGCCTTCTTTGATCGGAACAACGACCACTTCCTTAGACAAAGCCATTTTCAAGAAAATAGTAACTTGACTCACCTAATATCACTTCCTGGTCTAACTAGTCTAGGATACGGCGAGGTAGCTTTAGCTAGTTCCACTCGGTCAAGTGAACCGAACTAGATACGCCTTATCTAGCTCGAATACACGAGACTCCGTTTTCCTAGCTACTATCATCTCGCCGCGTCCTAGTACTATGTTATCAAGTGTTGACGAGTTATAGTCCTATCTAACCATTCTAAAAAAATCAAACTAAATAAAAACCTAAGCATGCAATTTCTAAGTTAAAACACAAACAAATTTCGTACTAGCTCCCCCTGGACCGTTGAATCGATTCGGTCTCTCCACATAGTGGATTTGGTCCTTGAGAACCCAGTACTGGTTTGATCCTAAGTTTGAAATCAAGGTGGTCTTAGGGACCCATGCTTGGACACATTTTTTTATGTCGACTTACAATCGACATATACGACTTATTGGTCGTGTTTGAGCTAAACCCTAGCCCGACCTTGTTGTACACGGACCTTTGCGATCCAAGTAGGAGGTCAAGTCCTTTGGATCCCAAAGTAAACCTTTCCAACGTATTCCTAAGATCTTCGACTTGACTCTTCAAGAGTGAGTTCTCAACTTCAAGTTTTTCAACCCGAGTTGAGTCCTTCTCTTGAACTTGACTAGTCAAAGAGGTTAGGGAGACCTCGTGTTTGAGGAGTTTAACTTCCTCAACCAGGGTCTCGACCTTGGACTCGGACTTAGCTAACTTTCTATTTAAAAACTTAATTGCACTATAAAGTGTAGTAATGAGAGACTGACTTACCTTGAGTGTATCTTTTGAACCGGATGCGTATCCGTGGCTTGTCTTGAATAGTGCTTCGCAGTCCGACTCGTCTTCGGTTTCCGATTCAAGTTCCAGTTCTGACTCCGTCTCCGATTCCACTGGTTTAGCCACCACGAGGACTCGATCATTGTCTTCTTCCTCGGAAGCTTCTTCCCAAGTAGCGTTGAGTGCCTTTTTGTGTTTCGGTGCCTTGCTCTTGAGTTTTGGGCATTCGGACTTGATATGTCCAAACCTGTTGCATTCATAACATCTAATATTTGAACTTTTAGGCTTACCTTCATTGGGTCGAGTGACGGTTCATTTTCGGCCCTTGACTATCCTCCGAACTAGGTTGACTAGTTCGGCCTCCATTTCTGAGTCAACCTCCGAATCCGACTCATCCTCTTCTTCCTTCGGGGGTGGCTTGCTAGCGGTTTTCTTCTTTGAACCTGCAAATAGTGTTATACCTTTCTCAGGTTCCGAGTTAGACTGCTCATGAAGTTCGAAATCAGAAAAAAGTTCATCTAACCTAAGTTTAGAAAGATCCTTGGAGACCTTGTAGGCATCGACCATGGATGCCCACAAGGTAGTCCTCGGAAAGGAGTTTAGGACATACCTTATAAGGTCACGGTTTTCGACCTTTTGCCCGATTGCGTGTAGATTGTTGACTATGTCCTGGACGCGGGCGTGGAGTTGCGTCGCCGTTTCATGTTCCTGCATTTTTAGATTATATAATTTATTAAATAAAAGGTCGCGCTTACATACCTTGGCTTCATCGGTCCCTTCGTGTAGCTCCACTAGCTTTGTCCAAAGGTCCTTTGCGTTGATGAAGGGGCCGACGCGATTTAACTCCTCCTTGGACAAGACGCATTGGAGAATTTGTGTTGCCTTGGCGTCGGCTTCGACTTGTCGTTTTGTCGCAATGGTCCATTGGTCATAACCCAAGGATTCACCCACTTCGTTAGTCGGAAGTGTGAAACCCGTTTGGATTATGATCCACATCTCGATTTGAGTTTTGAGAAAGTATTCCATCCGACCTTTCCAGTAACGGAAATCATCTCCGTTGTAAAACGGAGGTCGGACGGTGCTAAAATCCTCGAGATGGGCCATTTGGAAGGGAAACCTTGCACAAAAAAATACCAAAAAAAACACGAAAAAGGTTCCAAGACTTTGCCTTGGATTAGTAATGTAGGAAATGAAAAGAAACAAAAGGAATAAATGAGAAATAACCAACTAAAATAAAAGATGAGCACTTACAACCTTCGATGTCCCGGAAATGGTACTAAACGATGGTTTTTCGGGATGAATACAGCTTGTTACGAGGGTTTACCCTAGTAAGAAGTGTAGATCTTTCCGAGAGCTTCATTTTGGTAGGTAGACCGTTTCGTGGATCAACTTGTACGAAAAGTTATGCCCGTTTTACCGTCGGCTACTCCAAAAGCGAATACTTGCAAAACAAAACCAAACGAAGAGTACCAAGACTTCGTCTTGGATTAGTAGTGCGGGAGAAAAATTTAAATGAACGAAAAACAAATATGTAAAAAATGCTAGATTGGTGGTTTCACAAAATCTAAGCGCCCCCGGCTCTGATACCAATTGTTGGATCGAAGCGGTTCGCTAGAGGGGGGGTGAATAGCGAAAAACCCTTTTTTTTTTCTCGAGTTCGTATCAAAACAATTAAGTGCAGCGGAAAGATAAATGAAACAAAAAGAGACAAGATATTTTTTACTTGGTTCGTAGCCTTCGGCTACTACTCCAAGGCCCTAACGGTCCTAGACCGTGTACGGAGGGCAATTCACTAAAACACTCCTCCTCGTTGGAGGTAGGAGTTTGACGATTACAAAAACCTTCGAAGCGAAAAATATAGAGAGACAAACCCTCTCTTCTATTTAAGTAAAATGCAACGATAGAAAACCTCGATTAAAAAGAATTGCAATATTGAAAGCAATAACAAAGTAAGATTATACCAACAATTAAAAAAAAGAACTTAAGCTAGGGTTGTTGGCAGCACTTCGTTGTTGTAGAGTCGTCGGAGAGTCGCAGCGTTGCGGAGGCTTTAGAGCACTTAGAATTGATGGAGAAACCCTAGGTTAGGACCTCCTTTTATAGCCTTTGAGCCCCTTTTTGAGAGGAACCCTAGCCAATCATATTTGAGCACCACTCCCCTTGAAATTTGGTGATAAACCTTGACTCCTCGAAGCTGATCCTTTGACCAGATGGTCATCATCAGTCGACTGATGGCAGCATCAGTTGAGTGCTAACCTCCGTGCGATCGGTGATTGGCGGTCGAGTCCTCCAAGCCGATGCTTTAGCTCAACAAAAACATAATTTCGACAGTCGTCGACCGTCCGATCTCGACCTAGACCATCTATAGGATGTCTTTGGTCGGATCTACGCTTAAGATCATCCCCGTAAAGAGGATACGACCTTACTTACTCTCGCACACACACGAGCTTACCTCGATACTTACTATGTCGCTTTTGCTTCCGGCCTTCCACTCGATTCCTTTGGCTCCCTCCGAAGTCACTCGAGTGTCGCCCGACCACCGCGGTTTCCTCCGGGTGTCGCTAGCCTTCAGCTCCAGCTATAGCAATTTTGTGCACACTCGATTCAGCTCGTGAGATAACGACATGAGCTTAACTTTGTATCGTTTGCTATAATAAAAAACTCAGGTTCGACTTAGGTGCCTACTGCACCAACAAAGATGCATTCTTCCAATAATTCTCAATCATATTTAGAATATCGTGAAAGAAAATTACCTAGAAATATCAATTTTCAAAGACTCAATCGTTCATGGACTCAAATCTTACACAGGGTAATAAACATTGTGACTTCAATCCATCCCGAATAAACTAAGAATGCATAATCCTTACAAGATAAGTGGTGGTTGCTCTTACTCTCATGTATATGTAAGGTGGAGTTCACTCGAGCTATTCATGATCTATGCACTACCATATACTTGCTTCTCTTCTACTCTTCGCCACTATCGTATGCATGTGAATGCACAATTACAAAGGTTTATTAGGATTGTAAGGGAAACAAGAAAGCAATGGAGAAAAATATGAAAATAATAGATTGCGTGCAAGAAAAGCTATATAAGGGAGAAAAGGAAATCAAAGCAATGACGACATGTAGATATTGGAATGTTACATAGATATTGGAATGAGTGCAAGAAAGCAATACTTAAAAGTTTTTATCCAAGCTAGCTTTTCACAATTCAATAAATATGTAACAATGTTGTATCATCTTCCTAAACATGTAAACAATTCAATCTAGATCCAAACAAAACAAAATAATGCAAACAATTCTATCACACTTTTGAACTTAAAGTTGCACAATATGTCAAAAGAATTTTTTTCCATCTTTATTCATTTGGCCAAATATTTATTTTTCCTTTCTTTTTTTTTTCTTTTTGTTTTCAACTATTTTTTTTCATTCTTCCCTTTTCTTTTTCAACTATTTTTTTTCTAGTAATTTTTTTTACATGAAGTGCACTTCCTATGCTCTCCCTCAAGCTCACAAAAAGATAAAGCCCATGACTCACTCATGGTGATCAAGCACGGCTTACTTATGTTTCCATTAAACTACTCCTCTCTTCCACACTTAAATTTATGTCCGTCTTGGACAAATCTCACATCTAAAGGAACAACGAGGAAGAAATTAATGGAAGAAAGAAGAAATGACATGACAAATGATAAGAATTTAATTCAAACAACATGTGGTAATAAAGGAAGCAAAAGAAACAAGTGAGGTGGCTTTCATCATAATCATGCAAATCAATGATAATGTGGTCTCAAAAGAATCAGATCAAATTCTAGAGTAACAATAAACATATGTGCACTGCACACAAGTAAGGAAAGTAGGTTCAATCCTCACTGGGTATATAAAAAATATCAACTCAATCCATCAGTGTATAATCCATCACCAACCACATGCAATAAAGATTCTATTTAAGACAATAAATCATGAAATTTGACAATCAAATTCAACTAACTCTCACAACTTCTAAGATGATCAATATAAAGGAACGTATAAGAAATTTATCTCAAAACACAACAAAATAGAAACTCGACAAACAAAATTAGACAACCTAATCAACCAAAGTGAGAAAAGCAAAGGAATATATAAACAAAGGAAAAGAGGTGAGATCGAACAAACTCTTATGAGTCCTCGACGGTTGGAGATGGTTTAGTAAAAAATAGTCAAGCTGAGAGTCGAGTGCTCTGAGAGAAGATCCTTTGCGACAGTTGAAGATGATTTAGTAAAAGTAGTCAC
The DNA here is from genome assembly GCA_025175895.1 of Wurfbainia villosa. Lineage (NCBI taxonomy): Eukaryota > Viridiplantae > Streptophyta > Magnoliopsida > Zingiberales > Zingiberaceae > Wurfbainia > Wurfbainia villosa. Next base: position 15,471,594 of record CM046004.1, on the reverse strand, counting down.
GTGGAGAGTGGAGTGGTCCGAAAGAAAATCCTTCCCGATGATTGAAGACAATTTAGACATAATATCCATGTCCGGGATGGGATGGACCAAGTAGAAGTGAATGCCTTTTGCATGTAGTCAGGATTGTTCTATGCTCTCCCTCCAATATTGCCTTCTCATATATTTTCTCTGGTAGTCAGAAGCGATTCAAAAAAAGTATCCAGTCTGGGAGTTGGATTATTGCATTTATTATCAAGGCCTTTATCAGTACATGTGTTGGAGACTTAATCTTGAATAGGAGTGTCCAGTTGACCCAGGTGGGTCACTAAAAACCTTCTATGTATGAGGTTAGAATAGAGGGGACAGAGAGAATCGAAGGAGAGGGGGGATTTATTAATAAAAGAGGATCCACCTCTATGTTTAAACGAAACCAAAATAAACTTTATTAATCAAAAACTAATCTATGGATAACAAGAGCCTAAGCTCATCTTTAAATAGGCTAGAGAAAGAGAAAAGTTCAAACAAAATAAATAATAAAAATTTCTTAATGAAATAGAAAAAGTAAATAGAAAATTTTAAATAGAAAAATTCTGATCAAATAATAATAATAATAATAATAATATTAATGAAACCCTAATTTACGACGACGGCGTGCGACGGCCATGGAGGGATCCATGGCCTACCTGTGGTGGTGACCACACCATGGTGGGGATGATGGGTAGATTGTGGTCCATGTTGGAAGCCCCGTGTCGAGTCACGGAATGATCCACGCCTGTGGTGGTGACCATAGATAGACTGTGGTAGCCTCTGAAAGCTCCATTATGCTCTGTTTTGGTTTCGAATGACGCACACTCATATTAAGGAGCATGGGCATGCCATGTTGTGATGGATGCGTATACATCAGAATCCCGGGATTGAAAAGAACTCATCCTTAAGTTCTGATTAGATAGGCTTGATCCTTGATGGAGAAATTTGAACTTGAGTCGTAGATGCTACTTGGATGAAGTGGTAGAGCATATGCAACTAAACACCTAGACATAGAAAGAAGAGGAGAAATAGAAGATATCAAAAGAGGAGTGAAATCCTCTTGTTGGGGTGCTAGTACAATATTTGATCCTTCAATATGGGTGCTCATCGTCATCAACCATTCATCCCTCGTTTCATCCTTGGGCGAGAGATCAAGCAATATCTCATGGCCATCTTCGTAAAGTTTTTCATTATCGTCATACTCATCGTAGATGGTGTCACTCATGTCCTTGTCAGTGTTATTATCATTATAGACGAGATCTTCCATGTCTTCATCATTATCGTAGACATGGTCTTCAATTTCATTGTCATAGATAGAATCTTCATCATCATTGTAGATGGAGTCTACATATCATTCTTTATTACCACAATATTCTTGATGATGTAGATTTTGCATCGAAGATTTACCTCAAATTCTCGTAATGTTACTCGCCGAGTTAATGCTCCGACTTTTCTCTGTAGATTCTTGATGGTCTCTTGGAAACTTCGATCTTGGGGTGAGACTTCCTCAATCGGAACCTGCTAGTTACGACCATGATCACAACTATGACAACCATCTATGAATCTCAATCGTCGATATAACTCCATAATTTATCTCTGTAGATCGATGAGCTCGTGGGTACTTTGATCTTGGGGTGCAACTTCTTCAATCTGAACTTGTCAATCATGACCACAATCAGGTCCTCATCGACTTTCCATGGATCTAGGGCTCTAATACCAACTGATACAAGTGGGGTAGCGGGATGGGTGCTAAAAACCTTCCATGCGTGAGGTTAGAATAGAGGGGCAGAGAGAATCGAGGGAGAGGGGGAATTCACTAACAAAAGAGGATCAACCTCTATGTTTAAATGAAACCAAAATAAACTTTATTAATCAAAAACTAATCTATGAATTACAAGAGCCTAAGCCCATCTTTAAATAGGCTAGAGAAAGGAAAAAGTTCAAACAAAAGAAATAATAAAAATTTCTTAACGAAATAGAAAAAGTAAATATAAAAATTTAAACATAAAATTCAGACCAAATAAAAATAATAATAAAATATTAATGAAACTCTAATTTATGGAAGCGGCATGCCACGGCCGTGCAAGGATCCACGACCTGCCCGTGGTGGAGACCACGACCATGGTGGGGACCACGAGCAAACCATGTTCCTTGCTAGAAGTCTCGTGTCGAGCCATAGAATGATCCACACCTGTGATGGTGACCACGGATAGACCATGGTAGCCTCTGGAAGCTCTAGTATGCCCTGTTTTTTATTCTGAATAACGCACACTCATGTTAAGTAATACGATCATGCCATGTTGTGATGGATGTGCCTACATCACCAATCTAGGGGCCTCCAGCTATCCAACACTCCCGTGGGAATCAACTCATTATATTTGATTGCCACCATTACCTCATTTGTCTTCTGATCATGATGCCAATTCTATGCATATCTGGTAACTCTAGGGGTATAATATCAACCTAAATATTTGGCACAATAGCAACTTCATCAACAACTTCATCAATATTATCAGAATCATCAAAATCAACAACAACATTATTTTTCATCCAAAGTTCTACCCATAACATCCATATCATTCGAGTCTACAACTTTAGCAATAACAATATTTTCACCTAGACTCTTGCAAGTATAAACGTCATCAAGATTAGCATCATCTACAACTTCATCATCATAATGCAAAGCAATAGAGGAGTCATGTAGAATCGCAGGAGTAGAGACAAGTGTATCACCAATTCTACAATCCATCTCCTCAAGCACATCAACATTACTAGGAGTTGACTCTGAGGATAACTAAATGGATTCTTGTGCTAACATCTCAGTGACAGATGATGTGAAGTGATCTATCTATATTTGCAATTATTGACTTGATGCATCGACTTGTTGTTGGGTCTGGAGACAACTGGTCATTTGCAATTGTTGCATAGCTATTTGTTGGATAAACTTTCTAAGTTCCTATATTAAAGTATCTTGTTGGGCGGAGGTAGGAGCTTGTTCATTGAAGTCTTGGAATGTACTCCAAGGAGCTAACTCAACTTGTTTGAATTATTGTGGTCCATTATGCATTAATTCATCCTGAAATCCCAATGTACTTTGATAAGATGAAGAATTCTATGCATTTTACTATTGTGCTTCTCCATAATTGAAACTTGATTGCACTCCCCTACTAGACATGTAGATATTAGTAAGTGGTTCATAAATGTCTTGTTGTAGTGGGGGTTAACAACATTGAGGTTGCTCAGGAATATACTATTGTGTGATCCCATACCTAAAATCTAAATTAAAATTATATGTACTAGAAAATGAATTATACTTATTTTGTTGACAAGGATGGTGGTCCTGAAGATTAGACTGATGATATTGAGTTTGGTACTGATAATATTGATATTCAGGTTGACAATACTGAGAATATGCATTTTAATTCCTCGTACCCTATTGCTTAGTGTCGAAATAATAAATTTCATTAAAGCCTCCAAATTATTGATAATACAAATCCATGTTTATAGACAAAGGATAGTTCCTTATCTTTCCTGAAACACTAACAAACAAATTAAAAGACACATGAAATAGATATGACAAAACATAGATATACAAGACATAAAAGAATTTAGGCACCTGATAAATTTTTAGCAAGATACAAAGATAATCCTAAGTCTACCAAGCACCACTACACTCCCCAACAACGATGTCATTTTGATAACATGCTTGTGTCGCATCATGGTGTATCAAACAAATTTAATTTATCGAACTCCCTCTACACTAATGTAGCATAGAGATGACTCAGATTGTCTCCCAATGAATGTAATTGATAGAATGATAGTTTAAGGATCACTAATTATTACTTTGAATTTTTCTATTATAAATGGGCAGTTGGAATTGGAATTTGAATCTAATTGCAAGGTAATTAAAACATCTTTAATCTAACCTAACCTAATTGCATCCAAATAAAGAACAAAACTTAAACATTCAAACAAGTAAGGTAATGCAGGAATTTAATCAAACACTTAAAATGCAGTAATTAAAGTAACAAAAACTGTAAGAAACATTTAAGCAAGCACTTAGCGTGCACAAATGATGTTAAGCTAAACTAAGCTAACCAAATGCAAGAGGCATTTAAACAAACACTTGACATGTAGTAAAATTAAACTAAGCTAAAATAGTGGATGTAGAGCTTGTGCTTGTGACAGAAGATGAGAACATCGAAACCTGACAGAGAGGTTAATCCAACCTCCAGAGATGGAATGCGACTATGGTATTGATGTGCACATTTTATATAGAATTTTTGTTATCATTTTAGCACACATCCTACCTCATTTTTATGGTATTCATTATGTTCCACCACACGAGTGTGTTTCTTCCAAAGCGAAGCACGGCAGGGTCATGCCTTTGAGGTACGACCGTGTTTGACCGTTGTTTATTTCAAGGAATAGGGTTTTTGAGCGCCTATAAAAAGGTAAGACCGTGAGAAGGAGAGGGGAGGATGAAGGGGATTTCCCTAGGGCTCCTAAACCCCCAAAGGGGACCGTCCAAGGGCCCCCACCCATTGGACAATATTGCCCGAGCACCTCTCTAGTGCCAGAGATTAGATCAGGAGGGATTTCATCACCAATACTCCAGATCTGAATGAGAGTAGCAACCAAGACCCAATCCGAATCAAGACTAAGTTTTATTTTCTAAATTCTCTGATAGTTTCAATGTTATTTTTTTCTTTTACAATGTCTTGTGATTGTTATTCCATATTTATGGAGTAAATTCTAAGATTTGAGGATGACAGAGTAGCCTCCTTGATTTGTAAACATTGTTATGCAATAAATCCATGTTTATTTGCATTGTTTTCATTTGCTATACATCTATTTTCACTTCCTATTTAATGATTTGATTGTTAGTGTTCTGGATATATTATGTTTACCCAATTTAGATGCCAAAAGTACTAGGTCATATCTTAGGGATGAGGGGATGGACCAAAAATTGAACTCAATTCTCCGATCTATAGAGATCGAGACATGGAGGAATCGACTACGAAAGTAGATCGATTCACCGGGAGGACTCATAGGTTATCATAGGACTTAATGGATTTATTCCAAGTCGAGTTCACACAGTAGGAGAGGGAAACTTGAGGACTGTGGGACCATGCAACAGGGGTCTCCTTGCGAAAGCAATCCCTTAACTCTGTTGCTCTGAATGTAGATGTCGATTGGAATAGATATGCCGGTGTAGTTCCAAAAGTTTATATCGGATAAAATAGGATACCCTATCTACTCAAACAACCATTGAAAATTAGGAATGAGACACAAACCTGATGTTTATAATCATTTAGGTGAAACTGAAATCCTAGGATCATGCCATCCTTCTAATCTCCCCCTTTCTTTCATTCTCAATCTCTGAATTCTCCATTCCCTCTTCACAAAATCTCTGTTCCTCTTCTTTTCTAAATGCTTTATTTCCTCAACCAACTAATTTGGTGTAGACAATCTATATTTATTTAGTAAATCAGTATTCGATTTACCAATCTCTGTGGGATCGATATCTTTTATTAGTTGATGATAACTGTACATTTGCGATTTCGACCCATCAAGTTTTTGACACCTTTGTCAGGAACTGATTTAAATTTATATTGGTTGAAAAGTGAATTGATTAGATTAAAATTCTTTCTTTTCAATTTTCATTGTTTTTATTTTTCTAGCATTCTTTTTTTCTCTTCTTGTTTATTTCGTTTATTACTGCATTTCCCTTTTCTATTTTACTTCTTTTTACTATTCCTTTTTCATGTGACTAATTGTGTCCATGAATACATGGATGCCTTAATTACCTTATTTTCCTCCATGACCTTCTCGATTGCTTCACTTGTAGAAGTATACTTCAATGTAAGTCTAGGGGGAAAATATTTCGTCTTAATTGATCGTGTGTTTAGTTAGTTTTTCTACCTGTATAATTTAGTTGTTTGCTTTTATAAATTTTAGAGTTAGTTTTATTGTTTCTTTAGCATGCATCATGGTTATGAGTTTTCTTATTATAATCATGCATTGTCATTTTTGTTATTAGTTCATGCATTACTTGTCAATTTAGGAGGCCTCAATGTATACTTATTTTGATGGTATTAAGTTGATATGCTTCATTGTTTTTAGTAATTCATATTTTTCTATTTTATGGTGAAATTTTATAGCCTGAGTGAGATAATGAAAGTTCACCAAGACCTACTAGTTAGTTTTTATTTCTCTCCTACACATAGACTAAATTTTGAAGAGTCGATTTAGTACATAATTAGTCATGATTCATCTCATTAAACTAGTACTTTGGAATGCATAGGTAACTCTCAATTAGCATTTTAGTTGTTGAAGATGCTCGGATTTTGTAAGTCCATTTGAAAAAAATTAAATTTTTAGTGAACACGAGGGAAACAGAAGCTCTTGGATTGAAAAAAAAAAGAAATAAAATAAATAAAAGAGAGATCTTGAAAATAGTTGTCATGAGTGGAAATGGTTTGGTGCCCCTTTGAGATTGAGTTAGATTACTAGGGAAACACCCATTAATTTCTTTCAATACCAAGCATGTCTTTGAAACTTTATGTTAGTTTAGGAGGATAACCCTCGTATAGAGCAAGTAAGTGCTTAAAGTTGAAAACCTTAGGAACACAATGAGATGACGACTTGACTTAACTTGGAATTTGAAAAATCTATGATAAAATTATACACTTCCACAAAAAACTTTCTTTGTAGACTTGGTAAACTTAATTATTTGATTTGATAGTAGTGTAGGGGATCGTTGGAATGCTAGAGGGGGGGTGAATAGCGTCGTGTTATACGTCGATGGAATACGTTCGCGTTCGTCTCTACAAAACTCATTATGCGTAGCGAAATAATGATAAAAGCAATAACAAAATAAGACAAACATGAACACAAGAATATTTAACGTGGTTCAGAATCGAACGGTTCCTACTCCATGGATCGAGCTCTAAAGAGCTCTAGTGATGCACACGCAATCACTAATCACAACTACTCCTTCTCGACACAAGTCGGAGGCGGAGAAACCCCTTACAAACTATTCTTACAACAATAAGAAATAGATACAAGGAATTACAACAATGAAATACAATGCAAGTAAAGAAAACTACTTTACAATTGCTCTTTGAATGCTTGATCGCTTGGTCGCTTGAAATCAACTTGGAGACCCTGATTTGCAGTAGCAAATTGCCCCAAATGCCCTCAAGAACTGCTGGCTTTTTCCTCCTTCACGAGCTCCATTTAAAGCTTCAACCTGTGCTGGAAAACGCTGATCAGTCGACTGCTCAAGACCATTAGTCGACTGATGCCACTGTTGTCATGAGACAACGGCTAGATCCACGCTGGAAAAATCCAACGGATCCATCATCAGTCAACTGATTATGACCATCAGTCGACTGATCAAGCCATCACTCGACTATTGACCACAGCGGTTGAGTGAGACTCCATTCTGTGCTTCAAAACCTGAGCACCCGATCGATCGATCCACGATCGATCATTGCTTCGATCCGATCCGCCTTCCTCTGGCGGTTGATTGCTAAACCGATTCATGATCAAACCCTAGTTGACTCTCACCAGTCGACTGTCATATGACACCAGTCGACTGGCACACCATAGACATGAGGTTTTAGCCCAAGTATGGTTCCCCCATACTTGCTAGACCACCCTTAGCCTAGACCTAAGCCTTCTAGCCACCTCCATCAGCCTCACGCCTCTAGGATCCCTCCAAGTGATCCATGACTTATTTCATTCATCGCGCTAGCTTTCAGGTGCTTCCATCGGCTATGTCATGCTAACGGTGTCTACACCATCAAGGCACATTGGACTTACGTCGCCAAGACTCCGCTTGGACTTTACACCACCAACCATTGGACTTATGCTGCCAAGACTCCCGCTTGGACTTTACGCCGCCAATATCAAACCCCTTGGACTTCTCAAATGTCAAGACTCAAGCTTGGACTTTCCCTTGCCAATCCATGTTGGACTTTCCATGCCAAGACCCATGCTTGGACTTTTCCTTGCCAAGACCCATGCTTTAGACTTCCCATGACAATCATATATATATTTTTGTCGAACATCAAAACATCACTCGAGTCAAACTCGAGTCCTGGTCAATCGTGACCTGGGCCGATTGCACCAACAATCTCCCCCTTTTTAATGTTTGACAAAAACCAAACAAACCATTGAGTTAGAACACTAACTCAAATCCCTTACCAATTATCCCAAATTGGTAATTCTAACTTCTCCCCCAAAACATTCTCCCCCTTTTTGACTAACATCAAAAAGGTTATCTCTCCAAGGAGGTCAATGTCTCATGTCCCAATGAGATCTTATAATCTCCCCCTTGGTCCAAACATACCTAGGATGCCTACCATCTTCCTAGTGATAAGTCTCATATCACTCAAGAGAGGCAATCCTATATACTCTCCCAATTTTCAAATTGGGTATCTCAAAATCTCATTTTTCCTTCCCATGAGGAAAAATACTATCCATCATCCCATGATGGATACCTCCCCCTAAAGGCTTGCTCCCCCTTAACCATTGCACCAACAATGTCCTTGGAAAGTTCCTAAGCCAATAGGAACTCTAAACCATCAAAAATAAGGTTAGAAATTCAACATTGAACTTTCCAACACCTTAAATTTGATACAAACCCTAAACAACTCTCCTAATCCATATCCAATGGATTTTCACCCTTTCTAATGCTTCCCAAAGCATATCCTAGGGTTAGGAGTGGTTAGGGACCTTTACCATAGCTGAAAATGGGTCAACAAATCTTGTTTTCCCGAATTCAGCCTTGGCAGTCGACTTGATCAGAAATTAGTCGACTGTCATCTCCATCAGTCGACTGCCACCCAGGGCAGTCGACTGAAATTCTAAACATAATTTCAGTTATCAGAAATGAAATTCAAAAAATCATAAGTAATTCTACGTATATCGAAAAATCATGAAAATTCATACGTATATTACTTATAGTCAATACAATGGATGAAAAATGATAGAAAAATATTTTACCCATAAAATAGTGAAATTGATACAAAATCCAAAAGTAAATAAAAGCTTCAAAGTTTTAGCTCACTTTGTATCAATCTCATCAATGGTGATTGCTATCAAAAGATAGACTTCACCAAGGTTTTTCAAAAGGATTTTAAAATATTTTCAAAACCTTATTTTGGATCATATTCCTTGGGCTCAATGTACATGACTTGTACACAAGCTTTCCCAATGATCCACTTTTGAAATAAGATGAGTTTAGGTTCATCTAGATGCAAAAACTATGCACCTTGAACTTGACTCATATCCTAGCATCTCACATGTATCTAAAGTGTATGAAAACACATTCAAGTCAATGTGATGTGAGATGTGGGTTTTGTTCTCCTAATCTAGGGTTTCATGCATTTTTCTAAGGCAACCCTACTTGATTCCCTTATAAATGGGACTCCAAGTCATGCCAAAGTCCTTAAATCAATTTTCATTAAATTAAATGCATGAAATATGATCATGACATAAATAATATCATAATAAAGCATGGCCAATGATCATGATGTCATGACATATGATATAATCTAAACATACATGAAATTTAAAACTTTAATCCTAAACATGATCATGACATATAAATGATAAAAATAAATATGATGTCATGGCATGTTATATGACAAACAAAGCATGGCATATAAAAAGTATAGGTATCATAATACCTAAATTTTAATATTAGTTGCCATTTGTTATAATTAGATTTATTTTGCCATATTACTACTAACCTCCCAAGTGTGTCAAAAGCCCAAAATGGCACACTAACCTCTAAACCTAAATTGTGCCAATTTAATTTATTTTTCATAATTCTAAAAATGTATTGGCATATCCTAAATTCTTTTAGGATCATAAGATCAAATCTATTTTCAAGGTACCCATAACCTTGAAAATTACCTAAAGTGCCACCTTTGCCTTGGTTAGGTTAACTACCCTTCCATTTAAGGTTGGCACACCCTAAACCCATCTAGCGTGAATCAATCACGCTCTTAGGAACTCAAAACCTATTTGAGCTTTTAGGGTTAATTAGGTATTCCTTAGAGATAACCTCCCTAGATACCTTCCTAATGACCCTCCTAGGCTTGTTAGCCTTGGTCATTGTGGTCTTACCTAGGTTGACTCTAGGGGTGACTCCCCTTGCAACCTTCTTAGTGGCTTCCCTAGGTTTCCTTGAAACCCTAGCCACTAGTCACACACCATGGTCAACTCTAGGGATGACTTCCCTTGTGACCTTGGTCTTCCTAGACCTAGCTTGTATTCCATAATCAAATGGAACACTATGATAAGCCACCTTATGCTTAGGTTTGTGACTCAAACCTTGCTTGCCCTTGGTTGACTTTTGTCTCTTAGGTCCTAGTTGTTGACTTTGACTTTTGGACCTAGGCTTTTGATCATTTGACCCTTTAAATTGATTTTGTATATTCCTAAGGGTCTTCTCAAGTTTCTCAAGCCTTGACCTCAAGGCTTGATTTTCAACCTCAAATTGCCCAATTTTAGAATTTTGATTTAATCTTTGGGCATTGTCCTTTCTAGGCATATGCCTAGTCCATTTTGGGTTAAAACCTAGGTGCTCTTGCACCTTTCTAATTGTCTCCCTAGGTAGAATTGGTCTTGAGTTATTTGACCTAGGTTTGTCCTTAAATAAATTGTTTTTAGGGACATTAGTCCCAAATTTCTCCTTATTTTCAAAATGAAAATTCTTAGCTCCTAAACAAAAGTCTTGTTCCTATTAGCATGCTTTTCATAAATTGCAAGAGAATTAAAATTCCTAGCATGCTTTTGTCTATCAACTAAAATAGGAGCATTATTAAAATGATATACCTTAGGGTTTGCCTTAGTGGCTCCCCCTACTTGTGATGCTCCATTTTTCCCCTTCTTTTCTCCCTTCGGGCATTGATTCCAGTAGTGTCCCGGTTGACGGCATTTGAAGAAAATCACTTACTCCTTTCTCTTGATTGTTGTGGAACCAGCATCCTTGATCTTTGGTGCCGGTGGAGCTTTTCTTACTTTCTTTGGGCACTTACTCTTGTAGTGTCCGGCTTCCCTACACTCAAAGAAAATTATATGTTTTTTATTTAAAACCAAATTGATTGAGTTACCTAGTTCGGTGGTGAGGGTCTCTTGAGTTTTTTCTTCCTCTCGACCGGATGTGGATGGCTCCTCTTGTTGCTCTAGTGTTGAGGATGCTCTAATCTCCTCCCCCTCAATCCTAAAGTTGGAGGTCTCCTCTTCTTCTACTTCCTCTTCCTCCTTGGACGTTGATGGTCTCTCAACCTCCAAGTCCTCACTTCCTTTTGAGGATGATGTGCTTGCCTCTTCGGTCCCTTCCTCTTGGATCGGTGACGGACTTTCATGGAGCTTGGCCACTTGGCTCCATAGCTCCTTAGCATCTATATAATTACCTAACATACACAAGATATTATTAGGTATTAAATCAATTAAAAACTTCATTACCTTATCATTTTTCTCGAAGGCTTGAACTTGCTCTTCGGCCCATCTCTTTTTCTTGAGGAACCCTCCCTTTGGTCCTATTGGATAGCTATATCCCTCCATCAATATGGATCATTCCTCAAAATCCTTCATCATCAAAAAATCTTTAATTCTTCTCTTCCAAGAATTGAAGCCTTCTCGTCCATAGAAAACATAAGGAACCGGTGTGTTGATGTCCCATCCTAATTTCTCTTGGACTTCCATCTTCACCCTCTAGCGTGCTCCCTTAGTTGTTAGACTTTGAAGAGCGGCCTCGCTCTGATACTACTTGTAGGGGATTGTTGGAATGCTAGAGGGGGGCTGAATAGCGTCATGCTATACGTCGATGGAATATGTTCGGGTTCGTCTCTACAAAACTCGTTATGCGCAGTGGAATAATAATAAAAGCAATAACGAAATAAGACAAACACAAACACAAGAATATTTAACGTGGTTCGGAACTGAACGGTTCCTACTCCACGGATCGAGCTTTAAAGATCTATAGTGATGCACACGCAATCACTAATCACAACTACTCCTTCTCGACATAAGTTGGAGGCGGAGAAACCCCTTACAAACTATTCTTACAACAATAAGAAATAGATACAAACAATTGCAACAATGAAATACAATGCAAGTAAAGAAAACTACTTTACAATTGCTCTTTGAATGCTTGATCGCTTGGTTGCTTGAAATCAACTTGGAGACCCTGATTTGTAGCAGCAAATCGCCCCAAATGCCCTCAAGAACCACTGGCTTTTTTCTCCTTCACGAGTTCCATTTAAAGCTTCAACCTATGCTAGAAAACGTCGATCAGTCGACTGCTCAGGACCATCAGTCGACTGATGCCACTATTGTCGTGAGACAACGGCTAGATCCACGTTGGAAAAATCCAAGTGATCCATCATCAATCGACTGATTATGACCATCAATCGACTGATTATGACCATCACTCGACTGATCAAGCCATCACTCGACTGATCAAGCCATCACTCGACTGTTGATCATAGCGGTCGAGTGAGACTTCATTCTGTGCTCCAAAACCCGAGCACCAGTCGACTGATCACACGATCAGTCGACTGCTCGGCCGATCAGTCGACTGCCTTCCTCTGGCAGTCGACTGCTAGGCCAGTTCCCATAGTCAAACCCTAGTTGACTCTCACCAGTCGATTGCCATATGACACCAATCGATTGGCACACCTTAGACATGAGGTTTTAGCCCAAGTATGGTTCCCCCATACTTGCTAGACCACCCTTAGCCTAGACCTAAGCCTTCTAGCCACCTCCATCAGCCTCACGCCTCTCGGATCCCTCCAAGTCATCCATGAGTTGTTCATCCATCGTGCTAGCCTTCAGGTGCTTCCATCGGCTATGTTATGCTAATGGTGTTTACACCACCAAGGCACATTGTACTTACGCCGCCAAGACTCCGCTTGGACTTTACGCCACCAACCATTGGACCTATGCTGCCAAGACTCCCGCTTCGACTTTACGTCGCCAATATCAAACCCCTTGGACTTCTCAAATGCCAAGACTCAAGCTTGGACTTTCCCTTGCCAACCCATGTTGGACTTTCCATGCCAAGACCCATGCTTGGACTTTTCCTTGCCAAGACCCATGCTTTGGACTTCCCATGACAATCATATTATCATATGTTTTTGTCAAACATCACTCGAGTCAAACTCGAGTCCTGGTCAATCATGACTTGGGTCGATTGCACCAACAAGTAGTACCGTTTGATAGGATTAGATAAACATACTATATAATTAAGCTTTTCATTGAGTTGAATACTAAAGTTTGCTTGAGGACAAGCAAAGACTTAAGTGTAGGGGATTTTGATATGCGCAGTTTATATAGAGATTTTTGTTATCATTTTAGCACACATTGTTAGTGCTTATAAGCTCCACATATCTCCACAATGGCATGATATTGTCATACTATCTTTATTTTATATCATGGTTTACTATTATCTTTGTTACCCAAAAGGCCTCTATTTTCTTTTTCTTTAAGCACATGATCTTTTCCATGTCTTACCAATGTGACTTTGATGTAGATTCCCATACTCCCAAAATGAAGTTTTATACGAAGGCATTGGAGCCCCCTCAAGCCTATCCTCCTCGTTGTGTCCCAAGACACATGCATGTTCCTCAAAGCGAAACAGATCAAGATAAAGGCATATTTTAGGACAACAAAAGACATAATCAAATCATGAAGGAAGTCTACATGAACCTACGATCAACTGGAGAGCAAGCGAAGCCAAAGAACCAACTCCAAGTCATTCCATGGCTCTGATACCATTGTTAGTGCTTATAAGCTCCACATATCTCCACAATGGTATGGAACCCTCTTCTAAATCACTCTTGAGCCAAGATTTCAACACACCGATTTTATTTTGCCTTTGAGCCTCATCCCAATGGAGATATCTTTTTTCTTATAAGCACATGATCTTTTCCATGTCTTACCAATGTGGGACTTTGATAGTAAAATGAATACCTCATTTTTATAGTATTCATTTCATACTATCTTTATTTTATATCATTTTACTATTATCTTTGTTCGAAGATCTATTTTTGTTTATTTGCCTAGATATTGATGTAGATCTATCAAAAGGTAAGAAGTTTTATATGAGAGCATGGACAAAGGGTCCGCCTCTAGGGTCCCAAGACATGCCAAAGGTTCCTCACAAGGGATCAACCAGATAAAGGATGTTTTAGGACAACAAAAGACATAATCAAATCATGAGAGATTTCATGAACCTACTCTAGATCCAAGCGAAGCCAAGAGACTCAAGTCATTCCACGACAATCAAGTTCCATGGTTTTCTTCTAAATCACTCTTGAGCCAAGTTTCAATGTTATTTTCTACTATGCCTTTACAATGTCAGTGATAGTTCTCCACAGCTTATGGAGTAAATTCGTAGATTTGAGGATGTGTCCCATGGGATCGTGTTGTGTAATAGAAGTGCATTTTGTCCAAAGTGAATCCATGTTTATTTGCATTGTTTTCAGGCATGACCATGTTTTTTACTCTTATTTAATAGGGTTTTTAGGCATCTATCAAAAGTGTTAATCTATTATGACAAAGGGATTTAAATGCTCCCAAACCCCAAGGTACAAGGGCCTCAACCATAGAGGATGTGTCGATCTCAATGCTAGAGATCATATCGGGAGAGATTTCATCGACATTACTCTAGATCTGAGCAGGATGTAGTAATAAGACCAATCGAATCAAGACTAAGTTTTCATTCTCTACTTTTAGTTTATTTGCATTGTTTTCATTTGCTATACATCTATTTTTACTTCGTGTTTAATGATTTGATTGTTAGTGTTCCGAATCTATTATGTTTACCAGATTTAAATGCTAAAAGCACTAGGTCGTATCTTAGGGATGAGGGGATGGACCAAAAGGTGAATCTAATTCTCCGATCTATAGAGGACCTAGGTGTAAAGGAATCGACTATGAAAGTAGATCAATTTGCTAAGAGGATCCATAGTGTTGGTGCAATCGGCCCAGGTCACGATTGACCAGACTCGAGTTTAGTTCGAGTGATGTTTTGATGTTTGACATAGTATGTTTGACAAAGTGAGTGGACATTGATATTTTGACATTAATGTCGGTTATAATTAACCGGACTCGAGTTTGACTCAAGGGAGATTTTAAATGGTTGACTGGAGTTGACCATGTCATGTAAAGTCCAAGCATGGGTCTTGGCAAGGAAAAGTCAAAGCATGGGTCTTGGCAAGGGAAAGTCCAAGCTTGAGTCTTGGCATTTGAGAAGTCCAAGGGGTTTGATATTGGCAACGTAAAGTCCAAGCGAGAGTCTTGGCAGCCTAAGTCCAATGGTTGGCGGCGTAAAGTCCAAGCAGAGTCTTGGCGGCATAAGTCCAATGTGCCTTGGCGGTGTAGACACCGTTAGCATGACATAGTTGATGGAAGCACCTGAAGGCTAGCGCAATGGATGAATAAGTCATGGATGACTTGGAGGGATCCGAGAGGCGTGAGGTTGATGGAGGTGGCTAGAAGACTTAGGTCTAAGCTAAGGGTGGTCTAGCAAGTATGGGGGCACCATACTTGGGTTAAAACCTCATGTTTGAGGTGTGCCAGTCGATTGGTGTCATATGGCAGTCGACTGGTGAGAGTCAACTAGGGTTTGACTGTGGGATGAAAGCTTGGAAGTCGGTGATGGATGGCGATCGGTGATCTTGATCGATCGGATGCTTGAGTTTTGGGGCACGGAGTCTCACTCGCTACGATCAGGTGATGCGATCGATCGTGATGGTCATAATCGGTCTGATGTCTAACCATTGGATTTTCAGCGTGGATTTTGTCTCACATGATCGGTCATAAAAGGAGCTCGTGATGGAGGAAAAACCATCCGATTCTTGAGAGCTATTGGGGCGATTTGTTGCTGCAAATTAGGTCTCCAAGTACAAGTCAAGCAACCAAGCATTCAAGCAATCAAAAACAAGTGTTGTAAAGTTTTTCTTTACTTGTCTTTCGTATTTGCATTGTATATTGCTTGTATTTCATTCTTGCTATTGTAAGATCGTTTGTACGAGGTTTCTCCACCTCCGACTTGTGTCGAGGAGTTATTGTGATTAGTAGTGCGTGTTTGCATTGCTAGGGCTTTTAGAGCCCGATCCGTGGAGTAGGAATCGTTCGGTTCTGAACCACGTTAAATACTTGTATATTTGTGTTTGTCTATTTCGTATTTCTTTATTATTTCTATTTCCATTGCGCTAACATGAATTGTAGACAAGCACACAATTGAAATCCATCACGCAATGAATCACCGCTATTCACCCCCCTCTAGCGGCCTCAAATCTCCTACAATTGGTATCAGAGCCTGGGGCTCTTCTACGGATTAACCGCCGGGAGCTAAAGAAGCTAGAGGGAAGATGGAATTCCAAGATAAGCTTGGATGGGACATCAACACTCCACCACCATATGATCGAGAAGATTTTCCAACGTGGAGAGCAAGAATGGAGACATTCTTGATGATGGATATAGAGGATTGGTTCATCCTCGTAGAAGGCTTTGAACCTCCTCGGGATAAGAAGGGAAACGTCTTGAAATTGAAGAAGTGGACACAAGAGCAATGTCTCAAGTTCAAGACTGAAGTCAAGGTAACAAAGCTTTTAGAAGATTTGATACCTAATGACATTTTGTCTAGTTTAGGTGAATTTCAAGATGCCAAGGAGCTATGGGACAAATTGGCCAAGTTCCATGAGAAGCCTCACTTGGCACAAGTAGAAGAAGAAGAAGAATCTTCATCATCTCAAGAAGAGGAAGAAGCCGAGGAAGAATCATCATCATCTTCACAAGCAAGTGAGGACTCGAAAGTTGAGAAGGAATCAACTTCTGGATTGGTGGAAGAAGAGGAGACCTCCACCTCTAGGATTGAGGGAGAGGAGATTAGAGTATCTACACCGGAGCAATCTCAAGAAGAACCATCTACATCCGGTAGAGAGGAAGAGCAAGCTCAAGAGAACCTCACCACCACCCTAGGTAACTCAAGCATGTCAATTAATAATAAAATTCATATAATATGCTTTGAGTGTAGGGAATCCGGACACTATAAGAGTAAGTGTCCAAAAAGGGTCAAGAAAGCTCCTCCGGCACCAAAAGTCAATGAAAAAGTCAAGGATACCAGTGTCCCCACTAAGAAGAGCAAGGAGCACATGGTGTGCTTCAAATGCTGACAACCAAGACACTATAGGAGCCAATGTCCTAGAATAAAGGAGGGAGCTTCACAAGTAGGGGGAGTCTCTAAGACTAACCCTAAGGTATATTCTCATAATACTCACCTTTTAAGTTCTAAGCAAAAGCATGCTAGAAATAACTTAAAAAAATTTTCTATTACTCATGAATCAAAGCATGCTAGAAATAATAATTATGGGTGTCTAGAAGCTAAACATGTTGGTTTTAGGTCTAAGAAGAAATCTAGAAATGATAACTCTAGACCTATTTCAAAGAAGGAGAAATTTGGGACTAATGTCCCTAGAAATGTCCTTTCTAAGGAAACAATTAAGAAAATCAAAAACTATTTAGGCATTAACCCTAATAAGGGTAGGCATATGCCTAAAGAGAATGGTAATGCCCAAAAACCTAATCAAAAATCAATTGGACAATTAGAGTTAGAAAATCAAGTCTTGAGGTCAAGGCTTGAGAAATTGGAAAAGACCCTTGCAAGTATGCAAAATCAATTTAAAAGATCAAATTGTCAAACTCTAGGATCTAGAAGTCAACAAAAAGGGTGTAAGAGGCAAGAATCATCTAGGAGACAAGGTTTGGGTCACAAGCCTATATCTAAGAAAGTAATGTCTACTTATCACAATGTTCCATTTGATTATGAAACTAAACCTAAATCTAAGAAAACCAAAGTCTATAGGGAAATTATCCCTAAGGCCAACCATAGTATGTGCCTAGTGGCTAGGGTTTCTAAGAAACCTAAGGAAGCCACTAAGAAGGTTACTAGGGAGGCAATCCCTAAGGCTAACCATGGCAAGACCATAATGACCAAGGCTAACAAGCCTAGAAGGGTCATTAGAAAGGTATCTAGGGAAGTCATCCCTATGGAATACCTAATTAATCCAATGAGCTCAAATAGATTTTGGGTTCCAAGAAGCGTAATTGACTCACGCTAAATGGGTTAGAATGTGCCAACTTTGATTGGATGGGTAGTTAACTCAACCATAGCAAAGTTGACATTTTAGGTTATTTTCAAGATTATGGATACCTTGGAAATAGGTTTGATCTTCTATCCTAAAATATTTTAGGATGTGTCAATATATTTTTGGAATCATAAAAAATCAATAAAATTGACACAATCTAGATTTAGAGGTCATGGTGTGCCATTTTTGGATTTTGGCACACTTTAGGAATTAATGTATCAAGAGAAGTGCTTAAAGTTTATAAGTTATATCATGAGTGATACTTAAGTGTCACACACCTTGATGGCTTGCATTTACCATGCTTTATGTGTTTTACCATATGTTTTGCATGGAAGGAATGTTTAGGGTGTATTGCATCTCACAAAATAGGTCTTTTACCTTAATTGTGTATTTCAACACTTAGAAAGGGTGAGATGTTAGAATTTTGAAACCATTGGATGTTAATGTTTGCTAAAATGAAATAAAATACCAAAATACATTAACAAATACATGAATATAAGCATAACATTAATATATTCGACATACAAGAGTAAACATGATAAAAAGAAACAAGTTGAATGAAAAAAAATTGAGATTTACTACAATGAAAGTCTTGCTTCAGACGATCGACATCGATTTTCACATCAGTCGAGTGATAGTACTGTTCATCGAGGCAGAAGGATCATCAGTCGAGTGGCTCGCTCAGTAGTCGAGTGATGATTGAATTAGTCGACTGATGGTCAATAGCAGTCGATTGATGTTACTGTAGCTCGATACAAAATGCTCAGCAGTCAAGTGCTGAGCCGGATCAGTCGACTGTCGGTTCAGTAAACCGCTCATAAGTCGCAATCAGTCGACTGATTTTGTACATCAGTCGACTGCCATCGTGATCTTATAACGCCGAACCGCTAGGGTTCGTTGTCTTCATGCTCGATTCTCTCGTGTTTCTTCTCTTCTCCGATCATCGTTCCCTTCTCCGACCAGCCTTTCCGTCTGCGCCGGCCACCTAAGCCCTAGGTTTGAAAGCCAACTCTCTCATTCACATTTTTGATGGACCTATAGCATCTCACAACCCTCGTATTTTCCTCTCCGGCGATTTTTTTTGTGATTAGGGTTCTGGCGAAACCTTTGCTCCGGCGAACTTTCTGGTGCTCTCCTCAGCAGTGTTTAAGTGCCTTCTCTTCATCACCCTCAATGGCACCAAAGTATATTTCTATACCCCTTAAACCCTAATTTTCCTTTACAACTCATTTTGATCTAATCGTTTGTGTTTGTATCATGGCATTTCATTGCATTGCATTGCATTCATATAGACGACCCCGTAGAAATGACTCGACTGAAGTCGGATCACGATTGTACCAACCCATGTCGGTTAGGTACATCGATATCGACTTTTTTAGGCATTACTGTGGCGATGTCATGGAAATTTTAGCATATTATCAGCTCATGAAGGTAGCTTTATGTAATCATGCCATCAATGATGATCTCCTTAAGGAGTTTTATCAAAATCTAAAGAAAGTAGACGATAGTCCTACATACACTACTCGGGTCGCAAAATGCGACCTAGAGTTCACTCCTGCAATCCTGCAAGAGTTCCTTGAATGTAGGCCATCGAATGACACTTCCATATTCTATCCTACCTACGATGCCCCTCTTTCTGAGCCTTTTGATCATATTTCTCTAGACTCCATGCATGAGCACATTTTTCACCATCCTCGCCCACCAGCTCAGAACCTATTTCCTATCACTGAGCTATCTGTACCTGATAATGTGCTCTACAAAGTCATTGTTGGGTGCTTTCTCCCTATTGTGACTCGGGGTCTGGCCAAGATTCGGCCTCCCCATCTTTTCCTCATGTACGCCATGCGTCATAGATTAGATATAAATATTGCATTGAACATGTTTCATTGCATTGTACATTTCATATCCCCTGTGCAAGGGAAAGTGCATATGCCTTTTGGACATATCATCACTGCATGGCTAGAGCCCATAGGCATTAACATTAACAGGGGATCTCTGAGGGCGCTATCCGAGATTTATGACTGTATATCAGTTCGTAACTTCACATTGGCGAAGTTGCGGATCGGACATGGGCAGATGGAGCTGGTATCTCGGCCTCAGCCCAGGCCACATGGGGAGCCACGCTAGTACCGGGAGAGCCTGCAGGAAGGTATGAGGACCCCAATGCTACTGATGAGGATGACCAGATGCCAGCAGATGCATCAGCAGTAGGTCCTTCAGATCGGGTTGGACAACTGGAGACCAGATTCCAGGATTACCAGCAGACGATTGACTCTCGGCTGGCAAAGATCATATCGGGGCAATCCTCCATGGGTCAGCACCTCAGTCGGATGGAGGAGCGCCACACCCGGATTGAGGAGTGTCATAGCCGAATAAAGCAGCATCAACTGGACATGTACGAGATGATGTGGGCCTGGACCCTGGGTCAATAGCCACCTCCACCTCAACCTTCTATAGATGATTAGCGATAGAGGATGTTTAGGAATTATGTCTCTAGTTGAGCGTTTTTTCAAACTTCTATTTTGGATGTAAAAACTGAAGTTTTTATTGAATGAAATGTTTTGTTTTTAAAAATTATTTTTGTCTGACTATATGTTTGTATTAATTTGCTTGTTTATCAAAATTTTCCATGTCGTGACATAAAATTCTATATTATCCTATAACATGTCATGATACTGTTTAGGATTATTGTAGATGTCATGTTCGTTGTTAGAGTTTATTTATATGTCATGACATCATGATCATTGTCATACTTTGTTATTGTTATCATTTATGCCATGATCATTCATGCATTTAACTTAATTAAAATTGAGTTAAGGACAATGGCATGACTTGGAGTCCCATTTATAAGGGAATCAAGTAGGGTTGCCTAGAAAATGCATGAAGCTATAATAATCCTAACTCCACATCTCACATCTAAATTGACATGTATGTGTATGTATACACCTTAGATAGCATGTGAGATGTTAGGAAAATAAGTTAAGTTCAAGGTGCATAGGTAGTGCATCTAGATGAACTTAAACTTATTTCAATCATCACTAAGAATCATGAGGAATGCTAATATACAAGTCATGTATATCTAGCCAAGAGTCCATGGTTCAAAATAGGTTTTCCAAAAACATTTTAAAATCACTTTAGAAAACCTTGGTGAAGTCTATCTTTTGATAGCAATCATCATTGTAAAAGTTGATACAAAGTAGATCAATAACTTTAAAGTTTTAATAGTTTTTGAACTTTGTATCAATCTCCTAATTTAATGGTTAAAATATTTTTCCAAAATTTTTCACTGATTGTATGTGTGATAAGTATTATACATGTGAAATTTCATGATTTTTCAAGCTATATATATTTAGTTACGATTTTTCAAAGTTGGAGTCTGATAATTGAAAAAGCGAGGTTTTTCGATTATCGATTAGCTCTCTGAGGCGATCGACTAATGGGAGGCGATTGCTCGCGTGGCAACGGTTTTATTGAAACCGCTCGTGGCAAAACCACCTCTAGCCCAAAAGCGCCGGCGCCGCGGTGGAAACCGCTATGGCGGAAAACCGCTCTAAGTCCGCCTCGCGAAACCACCTGGCGAAGAGGAAGGCCACAGACGCGATGTCGATCATTCTTTGCGGTGCCGATCGGTGATGGGCACTTGATCACTGGTTTCTAGCGACTTCATTGATAGCTTTGATTTCAGGGTAAACAAGGTTGTTTAACCCGATTTCAGCTACGGTTAAGGTCCCTAACCACTCCTAACCCTAGGATATGCTTTGGGAAGCATTATAAAGGGTGAAAATCCATTGGATATGGATTTAGAGAGGTGTTAGGTCAAAGTATCAAATTTAAGGGTGGAAGAGTTCATGTTTGAACTTTCAACCTTATTTTTGATTGTTTAAGAGTCCCTTTTGGCTTAGGGACTTCCCAAGGACATTGTTGGTGCAATGGTCAAAGGGAGCAAGCCTTTAGGGGAGGTATCCATCATGGGATGATGGATGGTAATTTTCCTCATGAGAGGGAAAATGGGATTTTGAGAGAGTATAGGATTGCCTCTCTTGAGTGATATGGGACTTATCACTAGGAAGATGGTAGGCATCCTAGGTATCTTTGGACTAAGGGAGAGATTGTAAGATCTCATTGGGACATGAGACATTGACCTCCTTGGAGAGTAAACCTTTTTGATGTATGTCAAAAAGGGGGAGAACATAAGATTACCAATTTATGAAATTGATAAGGGAATTTGAGTTAGGGGCCTAACTCAAGATTGTTTTTGTCAAACATCAAAAAGGGGGAGATTGTTGGTGCAATCAGCCCAGGTCACGATTGACCAGACTCGATTTTGGTTCGAGTGATGTTTTGATGTTTGACATAGTACGTTTGACAAAGTGAGTGGACATTGATGTTTTGACATTAATGTCGGTTATAATTAACCGGACTCGAGTTTGACTCGAGGGAGATTTTAAATGGTTGACTGGAGTTGACTATGTCATGTAAAGTCCAAGCATGGGTCTTGGCAAGGAAAAGTCCAAGCATGGGTCTTGGCAAGGGAAAGTCCAAGCTTGAGTCTTGGCATTTGAGAAGTCCAAGGGGTTTGATATTGGCGGCGTAAAGTCCAAGCGGGAGTCATGGCAGCCTAAGTCCAATGGTTGGCGGCGTAAAGTCCAAGCGGAGTCTTGGCGGCGTAAGTCCAATGTGCCTTGGCGGTGTAGATACCGTTAACATGACATAGCCGATGGAAGTACCTGAAGGCTAGCGCGATGGATGAACAAGTCATGGATGACTTGGAGGGATCCGAGAGGCGTGAGGCTGATGGAGGTGGCTAGAAGGCTTAGGTCTAGGCTAAGGGTGGTCTAGCAAGTATGGGGGCACCATACTTGGGTTAAAACCTCATGTTTGAGGTGTGCCAGTCGACTGGTGTCATATGGTAGTCGACTGGTGAGAGTCAACTAGGGTTTGACTGCGGAATGTGTCCCAGTAGTCAACTACCAAAGCTTGGAAGTCGACTGATGGACGAGCAGTCGACTGATCTTGTGATCAGTCGACTGATGCTCGAGTATTGGGGCACAGAATGGAGTCTCACTCGATCGTTGTGGTCAGTAGTCGAGTGATGGTTTGATCAGTCGACTGATGGTCATAATCAGTCGATTGATGTCCTAGTCGTTGGATTTTTCCAGCGTGGATTACACCGTTGTCTCACAGCAACAGTATGATCAGTCGACTGATGGTCCCGAGCAGTCGACTAATCATCTTTTTCCAGCATAGGTTGAAGATATAAAAGGAGCTCATGATGGAAGAAAAACCATCTGGTTCTTGAGAGCTATTGGGGCGATTTGTTGATGCAAATCAAGCCTCCAAGTGCAAGTCAAGCAACCAAGCATTCAAGCAATCAGAAACAAGTGTTGTAAAGTTTTTCTTTACTTGTCTTTCGTATTTGCATTGTATATTGCTTGTATTTCATTCTTGCTGTTGTAAGATCATTTGTACGAGGTTTCTCCACCTCCAACTTGTGTCGAGAAGGAGTTATTGTGATTAGCAGTGCGTGTTTGCATTGCTAGGGCTTTTAGAGCCCAATCCGTGGAGTATGAACCATTTGGTTCCGAACCACGTTAAATACTTGTGTATTTGTGTTTGTCTATTTTGTATTGATTTATTATTTCTATTTCCGCTGCGTTGACATGAATTGTAGACAAGCACGCAATTGAAATCCATCACGCAACGAATCATCGCTATTCACCCTCCTCTAGCGGCCTCAAATCTCCTACACATAGGTTATCATAAGACTTAATGGATTTATTTCAAGCTGAGGCCACAAAGTAGGAAAGGACAACTGGGGGATTATGGGACCATGTGACAAGGATCTCCTTGAGAAAGCAATCCCTCGGTTCTATCGCTCTAAAAGTAGACATCGATTGGAATAGATATGCCAGTGTAGTTTCAAAAGTTCATATCGAATAAAATAAGATACCCTATCTACACAAACAACCATTGAAAATTAGGAATGAGACATTGACCTGATGTTTATAATCATTTAGGTGAAACCAAAATCCTAGGATCATCCCATCCTTCTGCCCCCCCCCCTTTCTTTCACTCTCAATCTCTGAATTCTCCATTCCCTCTTCACAAACTCTCTATTCCTCTTCTTTTCTAAATGTTTTATTTCCTCAACCATTTGATTTGGTCTAGACAATCTATATTCGCTTAATGAATCAGTACTCGATTTACCAATCCATATGGGATAGATATCTTTTATTATTTGACGACAGTCGTGCACTTATGATTTTGATCCATCAGATATGAATCAAACTCTGTAATTTGGGAGTTAGGTGAAGAATCTGAGCTCTTCCTAATCTGTTAAAGCTTGAAAGTATGTCATCAGAGATGAATCTCCTCTCTCTAATCAGAGAGTGAAGATGGTGTGCTGATGAGATGGTGGATGTCGCTGGAGCGCCTCAATATAGTGGTTCTTCCCTCTAATCCAAGCGAAAGAGTAGTGGATGGAGCCTCTTTCGAGTGGGAGAGGTAGTGGAGGCAACTGCCAAGGAGGAAAAGAGAGAGATGCAAGAGAAAACCCTTGATTTAGCTTTTATACTCACCCACAATGGTGCTTCGCATTGGCACCATGACCTAGCTGTGGTGCCCACCATGGGCAGGTCATGGTGGCCTTTGGAGCTCTCTTATGGGCTACGATAGTAGGGACAACGACCCCGCTGTGGTTCCTTTTGTGGTGGCCTCTGCCTTAAAAATTCTCGATTTTCTCCTCAATTATCCTACAAAACAAAGTATATATCGAATCATTCAATAGGGACATCAATTTAGCAAGTTTTGCATTGAGGTGCTAAAATAATTCATATTCGTAAAACATGATAAATTTATCGAATTTACCACATAAGTTGATTAAAACATCGAGGAATGAATACAAATAGTGTTGGGAATTGGATGTCGCTAGAGGGGGGTGAATAGTATGTCGTACGTCAAAGATGGAAATTGATCGTACTTGCATCTACAATTGTTATTAGTGCAACGGAAATAGAAAATACAATACAAATGTAGAGACAAATACACAATCACAAATACAAGCTCAAGAACACAACAATATAATGTGGTTCGGAACCTCAAGATTTCTACTCGACGGGTTGGGCTCGAATGAGCCCTAGCGATGCCAAACACCACTAATAATCAAATACTCCTTCTCGATAACAAGTCAGAGGTGGAGAAACCTAGTACAATGATTCTGACAACAATAAAAAACAATAAACAAGTAAATACAAGTGAAATATACAAAGGAATGTAAAGAACACTTTATAAATGATCTTTTGGAAGCTTGCTTATTGATTGCTTGAACCGTGCTTGAAGACTCTGATTTGCAGCAACAAATATCCTCAAAAATGCCCAAGAAATCACTGTGAAAATCCCTCCCGTCGAGATCCTTTTAAGCCTCCTCGCAATCTAGATTTTAGCCTGGCAGTCGACTGCTATAAGTTCTCAGTCGACTGCCAACAGTATCGTTGCCTTATAGCGGACTTAATCCACGTCGGCATTCAAGCCAACGGTTACACTGGCAGTCGACTGACTAGTCAACTACCGAGTTTCTACTCCCATAAACCCGACCAACAATCGACTTTCATCCATGGCGTTGATCAACCATCAATCAATCGCCAATGTTGGCGCCGATGTCGTGCCATTTCTCGAATACGACTCTAATCGTTCGGCCGATCGCATAATCTCACGATCGCTAAGAGTCAATTTAGCTGCCAAGTGTCAAAACACTTAACCAATCGACTGGTCCAAAGCCCCAGTTGACTGATAACCTCAAATATGAGATTTAACCTCAAGTATAATGCTCTCATACTTGCTAGACCACCCTTAACCTAAACCTAAGCCTTATAGCCACCTCCGTCAGCCTCACGCCTATCGGATCCCTCCAAGTCATCCATGACTTGTTCATCCATAAGTTAGCCTTCAGGAGCTTACATCGGCTATTATCATGCTAAGATGGTCTATATCGCCAAGGTACATTGGGCTTACGCTGCCAAGACTATCGCTTGGACTTTGCGCTGTCAACCATTGGACTTATACTGCCAACCATTGGACTTATGCTGCCAAGACTCCCGCTTAGACTTTACGCCGCTAATATCAACCCTTGGACTTTCCTTGTCAACCCATGTTGGACTTTCCATTTGCCAAGACTCAAGCTTGGACTTTCTCTAGCCAAGACCCATGCTTGGACTTTCCATGCCAAGTACCAATGACTTGGACTTTCCCATTATCAAGTGTCCCACTTGGACTTTCCATGCCAAGTACACAAGACTTGGACTTCTTCATCATATGGTCAACCCCATGTCAACCATATAGTCAATCCATTGTCAAACAATGGTCGACTCCCTTGTCAACCATCAATGTCAAACATTAAAACACTACTCGAGTCAAACTCGAGTCCAGTCAATCATAACCTGGGCCGATTGCACCAATAATGTCCCCCTTTTTTATGTTTGACAAAAACCACAAACACTTTTGAGTTAGGTCACCTAACTCAAATCTCCTTTCCAATTCTCCCAAATTGATATTCTCAAATTCTCTCATAATTTCTCCTGTTAATTCTCCCCCTTTTTGACATACATCAAAAAGGTTCTCTCCAAGGGTGTCAATGTCCCATATCCCAATGAGATCTTACAATCTCCTCCTTGGTCTAAAAATATCTAGGATGTCTTCACTCTTCCTAGTGATAAGTCTCATATCACTAAAGAGAGGCTTCCTATAAACTCTCCCAACTTTCAAATTGTGCATCTCACATTCCCATTTCTCCCTCTCATAAGGAAGAACATATCCATCATATACTTCCCTCTAAAGGCTTGCTCCCCCCTTGACCATTGCACCAACAATGTCCTTGGAGAGTCCCTAAGCCTATAGGAACACTAAACCATCAAAATTAAGATTAAAAGTTCAACCTTGAACTTTCACACACCTTAAAATTGATATATCACCCTAACAACTCTCCTAATCCATATCCAATAGATTTTCATCCTTTCTAATACTTTCCAAGGCATATCCTAGGGTTAGGAGCAGTTAGCCTTGCTTATCTGAAATCAGGCACAGCGTTCGACTCTTCTAGTCATCGATCATTCGCCCTTGACGCCAATCGACTTCTCCATAAGCGTGATCGATTTACGCAAATCGAATTTCAAAAATCAAAAATGATTTTCGAAAAAACATAAGTAATTATACACAATACGAAAAATCATAAAAATTCATATGTATAATACTTATAACAATCATTATGGGTGAAAAATATTTGAAAAATAAATTACCTATAAAATAATGAGATTGACACAAAGTTCAAAACCATTGAAAAGTTCAATGTTTTGGCCCTACTTTGTATCAACTCTCTCAATAGTGATTCCTATTAAAAGATAGACTACACCAAAGTTTTCTAAAATAAATTTAAAATGATTTTGAAAATCTATATTGGATCATGATCAATGGGCTCAATGCACATGACTTGCACATTAGCTTTCCCCATGATCCACACATGATATATGATGAGTTTGAGTTCATCTAGATGCAAGAACTATGCACCTTGAACTTAACTCATTTCCTAGCACTCACATATGTCTAAGGTGTATGAAAATACATACAACTAAATTTGATGTGAGATGTGAGTTTTGTTCATCCTAATCTAGGGGTTCATACATTTTCTAAGGCAACACTACTTGATTCTCTTATACATGGGACTTTAAGTCATGCTATAGTCCTTAAATCAATTTTATTAATGCATGAAATATGATCATGCATAAATGATAGCATAAATAAAGCAATGCCAACAATCATGATGTCATGGCATAAAATATATTAGGACCTATGCGCCCGCTAGAGGGGGGGTGAATAGCGATTCATCATTGGTTGTCGAAATTTGAGTGTATGCTTGTCTACAACACTTGTTATACACAGCGGAATATACAATAATAAAATAAATACAACAAGAGCACAAGTACAACACCAAAATATAATATGGTTCGGAACCATATGGTTCCTACTTCACGGATTGAGCTCAAATGAGCTCTAGTGATGCACACACAACCACTAATTAATAATACTCCTTCTCGATATCAAGTCAGAGGTGGAGAAACCTCGTACAATCGATTACACAAAGTAATACAACAAAAACAAGCAAATACAAGTATGAATACAACAATCTGTTGGTGCAGGGGCAC
The DNA here is from genome assembly GCA_025175895.1 of Wurfbainia villosa. Classification (NCBI taxonomy): domain Eukaryota; kingdom Viridiplantae; phylum Streptophyta; class Magnoliopsida; order Zingiberales; family Zingiberaceae; genus Wurfbainia; species Wurfbainia villosa. Next base: position 15,443,219 of record CM046004.1, on the reverse strand, counting down.
CAGATAATCAAACCTGCATTTTGATTATGGCAAAGACACAAAGTTAAGTTTATATCGTTGTCTCACGAGCTTACCTCAACCTTTTACCTTTGAAGCTTTGCTTCCGGTCTCCACCTAATTTCTTCGGCTCTCTCCGAAGTCCTCCCGGTGTCACCCGACCACCACAATTTCCTCCGGGTGTCGCTGACCTTCGGCTTAGCTTAGCATTTCTACACACTTGATTTAGCTCGTGAGACAATGATGTAAACTTAACTTTGTGTCTTTGCCATAATCAAAACACAGGTTCGATTATCTGGTGCCCCTGCACCAACAATCTCCCCCTTTTTGATCTATGGCAAACCAACACAAAGTTAAGAGAAATTTAAGACAATAAGTAAACGAACTCCCCCTTAACCCTAGGTGAGTTTAAGACAATAATTTAATTTTTTAAATTTTGTTACTCCCCCTTAACTTACGCTCTTCTTCCCCTTTTGCCATGAATCAAAAATAAGGATGGAGGTTTATAAAAAATACGGGGTTTTAAAATGCATAATATTATAGCATGCATGAAAAAATGAGTATGAGTTCAAGCATGCGTCTCGAATTGGTTAAGTAAATTGGTTCGAGGTATATCCCTCTGCACCAACAATAAGTTTTTGAAACTTAGCTTTGATTTTCAAAATACTTATAAGCTAATTTTCAAGAATAACTTTAAAGGTTTATAACCCTTAGGGTTAGTTTGCTCTCCCCCTTAGTCAAATATATAAGGTATCAAAGCCGAGGGTGCTAAGATTTAGTGAAACCACCAATCTAGCCTTTTTTTATAATTTTTTTTTTTAATTTACGAAGTTTTTCTCGTTCGTTTAAAATTTCTCCCGCACTACTAATCCAAGATGCAAGTCTTGGTACATTTCATTATTTTTGTCGTTGCTAGATTTTCTTCCTCTCTTCACTCATTTTTTTGTTGTCAATGGCCCATCTCGAGGGTTTTAGCACCGTCCGACCTCCGTTTTACAATGAAGATGACTTTCGCTATTGGAAGGGTCAGATGGAGTGCTTCCTTAAGACCCAAATCGAGATGTGGATCATAATCCAAATAAGATTCACACTTCCGACTAATGAAGTGGGTGAATCCTTGGATTATGACCAATGGACAAGTGCTACAAAAAGACAAGTCGAAGTCGATGCCAAGGCCACTCAAATCCTCCAATGTGGTTTTTCCAAGGAGGAGCTCAATCGTGTCGGCCCCTTTATCAGTGCGAAGGACTTATGGACCAAGTTGGTGGAACTACATGAAGGAACCGACGAAGCTAAGGAATGCAAATGGGATATTCTTTTCAATAAACTATATAATTTAAAATTGTAGGAACATGAGACGGCGACTCAACTATACGCCTATGTACAAGACACCGTCAATAATTTGCACGCCATCGGACAAAAAGTCGAAAACCACGATCTCATAAGGTATGTTTTGAATTCATTTCCTATGACTACCTTGTGGGCATCTATGGTCGATGTCTACAAGGTTTCTAAAGACTTATCAAAAATTAGGTTAGATGAATTATTTTCAAAATTTGAACTCCACGAACAGTCTAATTCGGTACCCGAGAAAGGTATAGCCTTTTTTGCAGGTTCGAAGAAGAAGGTCGCAAAGAAACCACCCCCCCCCCCAAGGAAGAAAATAAATCCGAATCCGAATCCGAAGAGGAGGCCGCAATAGTCAACATGGTGCGGAGAACAGTTCGACAAGAAAGAAGGCAATTGAAGAACGAGAACAAGGAGCAATTCAAGCCGAAGAAATCAGGTGGAGATCGGAAGCAAAGCTTCAAAGGTAAAAGGTTGAGGTAAGCTCGTGTCCTCCGTACGGGGACATCCTTAGGCGTCGATCTGACCAAGACTTCCCTTGGAAGATCTAAGTCGAGATCGGATGGTAAATAACCATCAAGCTTACTTATACTAACTGTGTTTTCGAGCTAACTCTTCATTACAGTTGGAAACTCTGCCATCAGTCGACTGGTGGCTTGTATCAGTCGACTGATGCCTCAAGCAGTCGACTGATAGGGTTGATCAGTCGACTACTGGTCAAGGATCAGCCTCGAGGAGAGTCAAAGCTTATCACCATTTCTCAAGGGCTAGGTGGCATCACCTCATGAAACCTCATCTCAACAATTAGGGTTTCACAAGGTTATAAAATTAGGGGTTCTCCACCCCTTTTCCATCATTCCAAAGCCTACCAAGTGCTCTCACAACACCGTGACTCTCTGACTACTCTACGACGATAAAGCGCTGCCAGAACGCCGACGACACAAGCTCAAGCTTCAATCTTCTCAAGTCGTCGGTAACACTCTAAGTCGTCAACTTAGAGCTTTGTATTTAAAGTTTTTATTTCCAAGCATTTCTTATATTTAAGTTTTTATTTTGGAGCTTTAATCGTAATGAGGAGAGGGGGAGTGTACCTCTACCTCTTGCTTTCTTGTTTCATTGTAACCGTTCACTCCTACCTCCAACGAGAAGGAGTATTTTAGTTGATTGTCCTCTGTACACGGTCTAGGACCATTAGGGCCTTGTATTAGCAGCCAGAAGGCTGTGAATCAAGTAAAATTTCTTTTGTATTATTTTACTTTCCGCTGCACTCTTCTTGTTTATCAAAGTGACGAAAGAATTCGAAAAGTTTTGTATTTCTCTATTCACCCCCCCCCCTCTAGCGACTCTAATCCAACACAATCTATGTAAAGAGAACTTTACAAATGAGTTTTTTGATACTTGCTTGTTTGGTTGCTTAAGTTGCACTTGGAGACCCTGAATTGCAGCAGCAAATTGCCTCAAAACTCCTCAAAGGACCATTGTCAAATCCCTCTCCACGAACTACTTTTATAAGCTATATTCGGGCTGGATTTCGCCTAGCAGTCGACTAATTGGGACCATCAGTCGAATTCTCCTGTAGTCGTTGTCTCACAATGGCATGAGCCACATTGGATAAATTCCAACGGATAGACCATCAGTCGATTGATCATACCCATCAGTCGACTGATCGAGTCATCACTCGACTGTCAAACCCTAACAGTCAACTCGGAAATTTTTTGTCCCCGAATACCCGACCAGCAGTCAACTGATCTCTAGATCAATCTACTGCTCAGGCTAGTAGTCGACTGCCCAATGCTAGCAGTCGACTACTAGGCCAATTCTTGCAGTCGAACTCTAGTCTACTCTCATCATATCAGTCGACTGATAACCTCAAGTATGGTGCCCCTATACTTGCTAGACCACCCTTAGCCTAGACCTAAGCCTTCTAGCCACCTCCGTCAGCCTCGCACCTATCGAATCCCTCCAAGTCATCCATGACTTGTTGATCCATACGCTAGCCTTCAAGTGCTTCCATCAACTATTATCATGCTAATGTGGTCTACACCATCAAGGCACATTGGGCTTACGCTGCCAAGACTCCACTTGGACTTTACACTGTCAACCATTGGACTTATGCTGCCAAAACTCCACCCTTGGACTTTACGCCGCCAATAATCCCCTTAGACTTTCCAATTGCCAAGACTCAAGCTTGGACTTTCCCTTGCTAAGACCCATGCTTGGACTTTCCTTGTCAACTCATGTTGAACTTTCCATGCCGAGACCAATGCTTGGACTTTCCCTTGCCAAGACCCATGCTTGGACTTTCCTTGCCAACCCATGATGGACTTTCCATGCCAAGTACACAAGACTTGGACGTCTCCCATGACAATGGTCAAACCATCGTCAAACATCAAAACATGACCTGGGTCGATTGCACCAACAATCTCTCCAACACATTGTTAGACATCAATGTCAAACATCAAAATACTACTCGAGTCAAACTCGAGTTTGGTCAATCGTGACCTGGGTCGATTGCACCAACAAAATATAACCTAAGTATACATGACAAAAAAATCTTAAACCTAAGCATTATCATGACATATAAAATGATGAAATAAATATGATGTCATGACATGACATATGGCAAATCAATTATGGCAAATAAAATATAAAGGTATAACAATACCTAAATTTTAGTGTTAATTATCATTTGTTATTATTAAGTCCATTTTGTCATATTATCACTAATCCCCTAAGTATGCCAAAAACCCAAAATGACACACCATGACCTCTAAATCTAGTTTGTGTCAATTTGATTGATTTTTTATAATTCTCAAAATATATTGGCACATCCTAAAGACCTTTAGCATTATGATCAAACCACATTTTCAAGGTACCCATAACCTTGAAAATGACCTAAGGTGTCACCTTTACCATGGTTAGGTTAACTACTCATCCATTTAAAGTTGACACACCCTAACTCATTTAGCGTGAATCGATCATGCTTCTAGGAATCCAAAACCTATTTGAGCTCATAGGTTTACTAGGTATTCCTTAGGGATGACTTCCCTAGATACCCTCATAATGACCCTTCTAGGCTTGGTAGCCTTGGTCATTGTGGTCTTGCCTAGGTTAGCTCTAGGGGTGACTCCTTTTGTAACCTTCTTAGTAGCTTCCCTAGGTTTCTTCGAAACCCTAGCCACTAGGCACCTACCATGGTCAACTCTAGGGATGATTTCCCTTGTGACCTTAGTTTTCCTAGACCTAGTACTAGTTCCATAATTGAATGGAACGTTGTGATAGGTAGGCTTAGGTTTTTGGCTCAAGCCTCTCTTGCCCATAGATGAGCCTTGCCTCCTAGAACCTAGGTTTTGACTCTTAGACCCTAAATTTTGGCAATTTGACCCTTTAATTTGATTTTGCATCTTTTCAAGGGTCTTTTCTAATTTCTCAAGTCTTGACCTCAAGGCTTGGTTCTCTAGTTCCAATCTTCTCAATTTTGATTTTTCATTTATCCTTTAGGAAGGATTCCTCCTAGGTATATTTCAAGAATTCTTGGAGTTAAAACCTAGATGGTTCTCTATTTTCTTAATACTTGTCTTAGGTAGAATTTTTCTAGGGACATTAGTCCCAAATTTCTCCTTATTTCTAATATCGACATGTTTAGCACATAGGCAATAAAATCTATATCTAGCATGCTTTTGTTCATGAGTAATAGCAATAAAATTCCTAGCATGATTTTGCCTATTACTTAAAGAATGAGCATTATTTAAATTTACCTTAGGGTTTGCTTTAGAAGCTCCCCCTACTTGTGATGCTCCTTCTTGACTCTTCTTCCTCACCATAGGACATTGACTCCTATAATGCCCCGATTGTTGACACTTGAAGCACACCACGTGCTCCTTGCTCTTCCTAATTGGGGCACCGACATCCTTTGAATTTTTGTTGACTTTAGATGTCGGTGGAGTCTTCTTGACTTTCTTAGGACACTTACTCTTATAGTGCTCATATTCCCTACACTCAAAACACATAATATGATTTTTATTATTAATTGAAGTGTTTGAGTTACCTAGGTCAATGGTGGTGACTGGAGTCGGTTCTTCATCCCCTCGACCAGAGGTAGATAGCTCTTCTTTCTCTTGCTTCGGCATGGAAGATGACCTAATATCCTCTCCCTCAATCTTAGAGGTGAAGGCTTCCTCTACTTCTTTCTCTTCCACCACCTCTTCCTCCTCGAATGTCGAACACTCTTCGACCTCCGAATCCTCACTTTCTTGTGAGGATGAACTTGCTTCTTCGGCCTCTTCCTCTTCTTGAGTCGGTGATGATTTTCATGATACTTTGTCAATTCGCTCCAAAGCTCCTTGGCATCCTTGTACTCACCTAACTTTGACAAGGCATTATTAGGAATTAAATCACTTAGCATTTTGATTACCTTAATATTTGTCTTGAACTCCTTGAGTTGTTCCTTGGTCCATTTTTCAACCTTGAGGATTCCACCCTTTTTGCCTCTTGGAAATTCACAACCTTCTATCAAGGCGAACCAAAGCTTGATATCTACCATCATTAGAAAGTTCTCAATCCCTATTTTCCATGAATTGAAGCCTTCAAATCCATAGTCCTCATAGGATGGTGGTGTGTCGATGTCCCAGCCTAGTCTTTCTTCAAATTCCATCTTCTTCTTCACCCTCTAGTGGTGCTCTCTTAGTGGTTAGTCCAAATGAAGAATGGCCTCACTCTGATACCACTTGTTGGGAAGTGGACGTCGCTAGAGGGGGTGAATAGCATGTCATACGTCGAAGATGGAAATCGATCATGCTTGCATCTACAATTGTTATTAGCACAGTGCAAATAGAAAATACAATACAAATGTAGAAACAAATACTCAATCACAAATACAAGCACAAGAACAAAACAATATAACATGGTTTGGAACCTCAAGGTTCCAACTCCACAGGTTAGGCTCGAATGAGCCCTAGCGATGCCAAACACCACTAATAATCAAATACTCCTTCTCGACAACAAGTCGGAGGCGGAGAAACCTTGTATAATGATTCTTACAATAATAAGAAATAATAAACAAGAAAATACAAGTGAAATACATAAAAGAATGTAAAGAACACTTTACAAATGATCTTTTGAAAGCTTGCTTGTTGATTGCTTGAACCGTGCTTGAAAACATTGATTTACAGCAGCAAATCTCCTCAAAACGCCCAAGAAATCGCTGTGGAAATCCCTCCCGTCGAGCTCCTTTTAAGCCTCCTCGCGACCTAAATTTTTTCCTAGCAGTCGACTGCCATAAGTCCTCAGTCGACTATCAACAGTACTGTTGTCTCACAACGGACTTAATCCATGTCGGCATTCAAGCCACGCGATTACCGTGATCATTGCCGGGGGCCGTCGCGGACTACTAAGCATTCGCTCCGTAGCCCCAACCAACAATTAATCGTCATCCATCACGATCCGATCGATCAAGCCATCGATCGCGCAATGTGTTAGTTGGTGCCGGGCCATTTCCTACAGTCGAACACCAATCGACTCTGATCAGTTCGACTGGTCATAATCCTAGTCGACTGCCAAGAGTCAACTCGGCTGCCAAGTGTCAAAACACTTGATCAATCGACTGGTTCAAAGCCCCAGTCGACTGATAACCTCAAACATGAGGTTTAACCCCAAGTATGATGCCCTCATACTTGCTAAATCACCCTTAGCCTAGACCTAAGCCTTCTAGCCACCTTCGTCAGTCTCACACCTATCGGATCTCTCCAAGTCATCCATGACTTGTTCATCCATAAGCTAGCCTTCAGGAGCTTCCATCGGCTATTGTCATGCTAAGCTGGTCTATATCGCCAAGGCACATTGGGCTTACGCTGCCAAGACTACCGCTTGGACTTTGCGCTGCCAACCATTGGACTTATGCTGCCAAGACTCCCGTTGGACTTTACGCCACCAATATTAACCCTTGGACTTTCCTTGCCAACCCATGTTGGATTTTCCATTTGCCAAGACTCAAGCTTGGACTTTCCCTTGCCAAGACCCATGCTTGGACTTTCCATACCAAGTACCCATGACTTGGACTTTCCCATTGCCAAGTGGCCCATTTGGACTTTCCATGCTAAGTACACAAGACTTGGACTTATCCATCATATGGTCAACCCCATGTTAACCATATAGTCAACCCCATGTTAACCATATAGTCAACCCATTGTCAAACAATGGTCGACTCCCTTGTCAAACATCAAAACACTACTCGAGTCAAACTAGAGTCCGGTCAATCATGACCTAGGTCGATTGTATTAGTTGTATATGAGAGGTGTCCTAAGGCAATTGCCTTATGTTTAAACCATTTATATGATAAATGAAGATTCACTATTTGAGTATACATGTTTTCATGTATTTGATTAGATCTTAAACTCATTTGTTGAATATCCATAATACGATTCACAGCATGAGAGAATTTGTGATTAGATCACAACTAGTGAGTATCTCTACATATGTAATTGTGATGTATTGGAATTATCCCTAGTCGATGAATTGATGGATTTGGACACCATCAATTTTGTCGAGACTAGCACGAGGTATACTCTTTGGTGTATCCAAGCAGCTGATTCTCACTGGCTGGAGACATTGTTGTAAGTGATTTGAGGCCACTAGAGGGGGTGAATAGCGTCGTGTGATGGAATTCGTTTCGCGTTCATCTATAAATTTCGTTAGCACGCAGCAGAATAATAATGAAGCAATACGAAATAGACAAACACAAATACACAAGTATTTAACATGGTTCGGAACCGAACGGTTTCTACTCCATGGATCGAGCTCTAAAGAGCTCTAGCGATGCCAATGCAATCGCTAACCACAAATACTCCTTCTCGACACAAGCCGGAGGTGGAGAAACCTCATACAACAATAAGAAATAGATACAAGCAATTACAACAATGAAATACAATACAAGTAAAGAAAACTACTTTACAAATGCTCTTTGAATGATTGATCGCTTAGTTGCTTGAAAAGAACTTGGAAACCCTGATTTGCAGCAGCAAATCGCCCCAAATGCCCTCAAGAACCGATTGCATTTTTCTCCATCACAAGCTCCTTTTATAGCTTCAACCTGTGCTGGAAAAAGTCGATCAGTCGAATGATCACACTGTTGCTGTGAGACAACGGTGTAATCTACGCTGGAAAAATCCAATGGCTAGGACATCAGTCGATTGATAATTACCATCAGTCGACTGTTCAAGCCATCACTCGACTGTTCATCCCAGCGGTCGAGTGAGACTCCACTCTGTATCTAAAAATCCAAGCATCAGTCGACTGATCACAAGATCAGTCGACTGCTCGTCCAATCAGTCGAGTGCCAAGCTCCGACAGTCGACTGTTGGGACACATCTCGCAGTCAACCCTAGTTGACTCATACCAGTCGACTGCCACATAGAATCAGTCGACTGGCACACCTCAAATATGAGGTTTTAGCCCAAGTATGGTTTCCCCATACTTGCTAGACCACCCTTAGCCTAGATCTAAGCCTTCTAGCCACCTCCATCAGCCTCACGCCTCTCGGATCCCTCCAAGTCATCCATGACTTGTTCATCCATCGCGCTAGCTTCCAGGTGCTTCCATCGGCTATGTCATGCTAACGGTGTCTACACCGCCAAGGCACATTGGACTTATGCCGCTAAGACTCCGCTTGGACTTTACGCCGACAATCATTGGACTTATGCTGCCAAGACTCCGCTTAGACTTTACGCCGCCAATATCAACCCCTTGGACTTCTCAAATGCCAAGTACCCATGACTTGGACTTTCCATGCCAAGCATCCCACTTGGACTTTCCCAATGCCAAGTACCCATGACTTGGACTTTACCATAATCACATGGTCGACCCTAGTCAACCATTTAACATCTCCCTCGAATCAAACTCGAGTCCGGTTAATTATAACCGACATTAATGTCAAACATCAATGTCCACTCACTTTGTCAAACATACTATGTCAAATATCAAAACATCACTCGAGCCAAACTCGAGTCTGGTCAATCGTGACCTGGGCCGATTGCACTAACAATTGTGACATCCAGAGTTAATCGTGGATGCTAGTTACGGTAACTAGTTCATTAGAGTGACCAACTGTAAGAATTCATATGGTTTTCTGTATATATGGATATGTCATTGAAGTTCTTACTGCATCTTATGTCCGATATTCCTTTGACTTGCGGTATTCAAGTCCTCTTGGTCATGGAGACTGATGCGCACAAATGCGACCTCAAATCTTGCAACGGAGATCGTTGAGGACTCAAAGCGTGCGCTCGCGCTCAACGCCCGCAAGTGCACAGATGTCGTCAAGTAATAAAGATTATCGATCCCATAGGGACTAGGATTCGAATACCAATATACTCAGTGGTTATAATTGTTTGGACGTGACTCTAAGAGGTTTCGGTTGGTGAGGGATGTCGGTGAACTCTACTCTGTACGGTGTCACACGGAGGAGGAAAGGAGTGTGCTGAGGTATTCAAAGGTGATTCTAGGACTTCGGTTTCTCTTGTGTATCATAGAACAATATTGTCAATTGGTGTTGTCTAGACGTATAGCTATTATTTTGTGGAAGGGACATCATACACTCTCCCGCAGAGCCACCGCATCTACCGGGAGCTATCTCCAACTAAAAGGACGGGATAGACGGTACGAGGATGCCAAATCAATCCCTACGGTGAACCATTTCCGATTTCACCGCACCCTTCTACCCGCAGTTACAAGAGATCAGGTTTACCCCTAGGTTCTTTATATAAAATCTCCTAAATTTTAGATTGTGAGGGCTGTCACCCCTCGTATCGCCTAAGCACAGCAGATAGAAAGCCAAACACGCATAGATATAGTAAAGAGCAACTACCAATTGTCAAATCAAACTCATAGGCAGAATTTAACATGAACCAACATTGTATGTGTACACAAGATACTCCCTAATCCTAGAATCGAAAGTATTACTCCATGTATATGAAGAAAGAATCACAAAGCATGTCTAAGTTTGAATACATAAGGAATAAAAAGCAGGAACAAAGAATTACAATGCTTCCATGATCTTCTCTTCGGCGTTGAAATGCAAGGCGTGGACCTCCGGTGGCGTTCCTCCTCCTCGTTGTAAGTTATCGAAGCTTTTTAGGGCTTCGGCATACCATCCTAGTCGTCGTGCCTCCTCCCTAGGGTTTTGGCGGAGCCATCCTTATATAGACATTGCCTCGGACCGATGCAAAATCCGAAAAAAGTCCTAGTCGTGCAAATCTGTTGAGCCGCCACACGATCAGGCTGTGTGCGGCCCTGGGGTACTGATCTCGCCCATTGGACATAACTGTGTGAATCCACATGCCCTGGCCATGTCCCACTCTGCGTCTAGCTACGAAATGTCCTTTTGCTCCAAAAATGCATCTTTTTCACCCAAAAAGTTAACCTACATACAAAAGTACAACGAGTAGACCTCCGAACCAGAAAATAGGAAATGCGTGCAAAAATAGAGTAATATATGCATGAAACTAACACAAAATATAATGAGATGTGAGCCAAAACTACTCCTAAAACCCTATATATTTTGCTCACATCACTTCCCCCAGACTTAAATCTTTACTTGTCCTCAAGAAAACCTCAGTGCCATGAAATTTTAAAAAGATATTGTTCCATAATTAGTATGTTAACTAAATTTAACAAGTGGTATTTGCAATCAAAGAAAAACAAATATGTTCTAGAAGTTCACTAAGTTAGCTCCTCGTGCTCGTGCTAAGCGAACCATTCTTAGGGGATGCCCGTTCCATGGTGAGTTAAGTCATCACCCCATAGCTTTCCTAAGGTTTCCGACTCTTAGGCATTTACCTGTAGGGAATTCTTTATGCCAAATGGCATATGCGCAACGGAAAAATTAGGATCCCTTCCAAGTGATCCATGCGAAAGCAAACTCGTATAAAATAAATTTCTCTAAACCAAGCCTATCTTATAGGAGAGGATTACCTTTGTTGTGTGCCCTTGTTAATCCCGCTTCTTCCTTATGTTTGTTGGATCTTTAGCACGTTCAAGTGTCCGTGCCTCTATATGTATCCACACGAGCAAGCTCTTGTCTCACAAAAGAAAACTAGAGGAGCTCTCCTTTACTTCTTGCTAGAGAAGTCCCTAAAGGAGAGGAAGCTAGGGAAAAAGAGAAGGGAAGAAGAAGACTACTCTTCTTGCTACACTCACAAAAGCCACACAACAATAAGCTCTCAAGCTCTCTCCAAGCCTCAAGCTCCCAACAACCACACCAACCATTGCTTTGGCCGGCCACTCCATGGGGTCTTTTATAGGGTTGGAAAAACCCTTTCACCTCCACACATTCAATGCAATCCAGTGCATTGGGACATTTGTTTGGTCGGCCACTTAAGGAGACAAAACCATTTTGTTTCCTTCCACCTTATCTAGCTTAGGTGGATGCTTAGGTGGCATGCTTATGTGGCATGCTTATGTGGCATTCTTATGTGGCATTCATGCATGTTGAATTAATCTTATTAATTCAATTAAGCTTATGTTATCATATTGAATTAATCTTATTAATTCAATTAAGCTTATGTTATCATATTGAATTAATCTTATTAATTCAATTAAGCTTATGTTATCATATTGAATTAATCTTATTAAATCAATGAGGTAACATATTGAATTAATCTCATTAAATCAATTAGCTAAAATTCTCATTAAGCTTAAAGTCCAAAACCATTTTGTACTTAAGCTTATTCCCAAATTATTCTAGTCAAACTAGAATACTCTAATTCCTCTAATCATCATACTCTTTGTGTGTGACTTATAGGCTCTCATAACGCGTTGGCGGTGGACCTAAACTCTTTTAGATACACAAGCAATGAGCGCATCTAGCAATACATCATTGCTACCCAAGTTATGAGATAAGTCAAGATCCGACTAACCTTTCCGTGACTACTATAATATATGACCGTGTCCTTCATCCTTGATAGCAGTTGATCAATGAGGCATAGACCGTGTCATCCTCGATCAATCTATGTGTTTCTTGATCCGAGTAAACTAACTCAAACAAATGAGCTCAATATCTCATATTGACTCATTCGAGCATGGCCATGCGTTTAGTAGTTCTACTCAATCAAGGCCCACCGATATCACTCGTCATATGAGAGGGATAGATCCCATCTACATCACTCACATCCCTCCGCATAATTTGTTATATACCCGATGTCGCTTTATGGTCCACCACATTACGGGTGACGTTTGTGATACCAAAGTACATAACTCCTTATGTAGGGAACCGTAGTGACTTCAGTCCGAGGACTATTCATACCAATAGTCACATGAGAAAGTTTATGACACTCATATAACGATCCATGAAACTTTCTCATGGGTCGGGCCAAGATATATTCTCTAATATATACCCATGTGTCAACTTGATATCATATATCCATGACTTGTGAGATCAAGTCATCAATTGACCTACATGCTAGTCTTTATGTATTAATATTGCCCTTGCATATTAATACTTGACTAGAACATTTAGAAAGTGTTCTCTCTGACCTCTCATAATCAATTCGCAATTGATGTGTAGACAAGAACCTACTTTTCTAGGGCATTACTATATTTAATTTAGCACAAGCAAGACTTTAAATATAATAATCAATCCTTTGCCTTTATAGAATATGATACAAAATGTTCCCTATTCAACCATCACATGATTGGTTCTTAGGGCTATAACTAACAATCTCCCACTAGCACTAGTACCAATCACTATGATATCTAATACCTAGTGACCTAGTGTGACCATCATGCTTCCTCTGTGCCAAAGCCTTGGTCAATGGATCTGCAATGTTAGCTTCTGTCGGTACTCTGCATATCCTCACATCTCCTCTATCGATGATCTCTCGAATGAGATGGAAGCGCCGCAGTATGTGTTTGGTCCGCTGATGTGATCGAGGTTCCTTAGCCTGTGCAATAGCCCCATTGTTGTCACAATAGAGGTCTATTGGATCCGCAATGCTAGGAACTACCCCAAGTTCACTGATGAACTTACGAGCCAAATGACCTCCTTTCTTGCATCGGATCGACAATATACTCGGCTACATTGTAGAATCAAGAATCGTGTCACGCTTTGAACTCTTCCAGCTCACAGCTCCACCATTCAGGCAAAACACGTACCCCGATTGCGATCTATAGTCATCCTTGTCTGTTTGGAAGCTTGCATCACTGTAACCCTTTACAGCTAGCTCCTCATTGCCTCCAAATATCAAGAAATATTCTTTCGTTCTTCGTAAGTATTTAAGAATATTTTTGACTGCTATCCAGTGACTTTCACCTGGATCCGACTGGTATCTACTCGTCATGCTCAAAGCATACGAGACGTCAGGACGAGTACAAAGCATGGCATACATGATAGACCCTATGGCAGACGCATAAGGGATCTTATCCATGCGATCTCTCTCCTCCTTAGAAGAGGGACATTGAGTCTTCGAAAGACTCACACCATGTGATAAAGGCAGAAATCCTTTCTTGGAATTTTGCATAGCAAAGCGATCTAGCACTTTATCAATGTATGTACTCTGACTTAGGCCAAGTAATCTTTTAGATCTATCTCTATAGATCTTGATGCCTAGAATATAGGCAACTTCACCTAAGTCTTTCATCGAGAAACAATTCCCTAACCACATCTTCACAGACTGGAGTGAGGGAATATCATTTCCGATGAGAAGTATGTCATCTACATACAAGACAAGAAATACAACTGTGCTCCCACTATTTCTCTTGTAGACACAAGGTTCATCTTCATTCTTGATGAAACCAAACTCTTTGATTGCATCATCGAATCGAAGATTCTAGCTTCGAGAGGCTTGCTTTAGTCCATAAATGGACCTTTGCAGTTTGCATACCTTTCCAGGATGCTTTGGATCTTCAAAACCCTCAGGCTGTGTCATGTACACATCCTCGAGTAGCTTTCCATTCAGAAAAGCGGTTTTGACATCCATCTGCCAGATCTCATAATCGTGGTAGGCTGCAATAGCAAGTATGATCCGAATGGATTTAAGCATCGCAACTGGTGAAAAGGTTTCATCATAGTCAATACCATGAATTTGTTTGAATCCTTTCGCCACCAATCTACCTTTATAGGTATGCTTATTACCATCCATGTCAGTCTTTACTTTAAAGACCCACTTACACCCAATGGGTTTTACCCCTTCAGGTGGATCAACCAAGGTCCATACTTGGTTAGTGTACATGGATTCCATTTCGGATCTCATGGCCTCTAGCCATTTCTCGGAATCTGGGCTCATCATAGCTTCTTGATAGGATGTAGGCTCGTCAAGATCGACAAGCAATACATCACCATTGTCAGTCAAGAGAAAAGAATATCTCTCGGGTTGACGACGGATCCTGTCAAATCTACGAAGAGGTTGGTCTACTTGAACAGGTGTTTGTTCCACAACTCTTTAGGCAACAATTTCCTCATCCACAACACTTTGTGGTTCCTGTTCATTTTCCATCGAAGCCTTAGTGTTATCGTCATCTTGAACTTCTTCAAGATGAATTTTACTCCCACTAGTTTTTCTAGAAATAAATTCTCTTTCTAGAAAGACAAAGATTGCAACAAACACTTTGCCAAGTGTGGGATTGTAAAAGTAATATCCCTTAGTTTCCTTGGGATATCCGACAAAATAACACTTATCTGATTTGGGTCCTAGTTTATCTGAGACTTGACGTCTTACATAAGCTTCACAACCCCAAATCTTTATAAAAGACATTTTGGGACTCTTCGATCCACCCATATCGTATATGGTGTCTTTTCTACACTTTGATGGGACGCGATTAAGTGTGAAAGGCGGTGTCTCTAGAGCTAGTCCCCAAAGGAAGTAGGTAGATCGATCGGCTCATCATTGATCGTACCATATCTAATAGAGTACGATTTCTCCTCTCAGATACACCATTCCATTGTGGTGTTCCAGGGGGAGTGAGTTGGGATATTATCCCACACTCAGCCAGGTGATCACGAAACTCTTGACTAAGGTATTCACCACCTCGATCTGATCGAAGTAGCTTGATACGCTTACCAAGTTGGTTTTTGTACTTCATTCTTGAATGCTTTGAACTTTTCAAAGGATTCTGACTTATGTCTCATCAAATATAAGTAGCCAAATCTACTCATATCATCAGTGAAAGTAATAAAGTACTTATAGCCTCCTCTGGCTTCGACATTGAAAGGCCCACATACATCAATATGTATGAGTCCTAACAAGTCTGTCTCTCTCTCTCCATGTCCATTAAATGGAGTTTTAGTCATCTTTCCTAAAAGGCAAGATTCGCATACCTCATATGATTCAAAATCAAATGAGTCCAATAATCCATCTTTATGGAGTTGGGATATGCGTTTTTCATTTATGTGACCTAGGCGACAGTGCCAGAGATATGTTTGGTTCGAATCATTCGATTTGAACCGCTTGGTATTTACGTTATAAATTGGGTTTTCTAAATCTAGAACATAGAGACCATTCATAAGTGGTGCATTAAAATAGAACATTTCATTCAAATAAATGGAACAACATTTGTCCTTTATTATAAAAGAAAAGTTTTTCTTGTCTAAACAAGATACAGAAATTATGTTCTTTGTCAATGCAGGTACATATAAGCACTCCTCTAGTTCTAAGATAAGCCCAGTGGGCAAAGACAAAGAATATGTTCCTACAGCTACAGCAGCAACTTTTGCGCCATTGCCTACTCGTAGGTCTACTTCGCCTTTTGCCATTTGTCTACTATTTCTCAGTCCCTACACATTATTACAAATGTGAGATGCACATCCGGTATCTAATACCCATGTAGAAGAAATAGATAGATTAACTTCTATAACGTGTATACCTGAGGCAGAAGTCCCACTTCTTTTATTCTTTACTTCCTCAAGGTAGACTTTGCAGTTCCGCTTCCAGTGTCCAGTCTCACCGCAATGGAAGCAGTCCCCTTCCTTAGGTACTTTACCTTTACCCTTTGAAGTGGATGAATTGACCTTGCCTTTGGCTTGGGTCTTACCCTTGCCTTTGCGCTTACCTTTGCCCTTCTTGACCATTAGTACGTTGCTAACTTTCTTTTTGAGATTCGGTTGTGATTCTTAACATCTTTGAGAATCTCGTGCAAAGGTTTATCAATTTCATTCATGTTATAATTCATGACGAATTGATTATATGCTTCCGCAACGATTGCGGGATAACATCGGTTGCCAATTCTTGGCTCGATGGAAAACCTAGTCTTTCAAGGTTCTCAGCGTACCCAATCATTTTGAGTCGTGAGTTCCTACAGTGTTCCTTCTTGCATCTTGCATGCAAAAGAGCCTTAGACACTTCAAAACGCTCGTGCCTAGCTTGTCCTTGATATAGTTGTTTCAAATGCTCAACCATATCATAGGCATCCATGTTCTCATGTTGCTACAGAAGCTCAGAGTTCATGGTGGAAAGAATAAGACATGACACATCGTCATCTTGATGCTTCTTATAAGCATCCTTTTCAAGACGACAGCGCATGGCGGGTGTTTTGGGTAGACTGCTCTAGGACATACAGTTTGCGTTCTTGTTTGAGGATAATCCTCAAGTTCCTATACCAGTCAAGAAAGTTCGCTCCATTAAGCTTGTCCTTCTCAAGGACAGATCGCAAGTTGAGGGGGTGTGTCGTGTTAGATGTCATGGTGATCTACAACATTAAAATGCAAAGTTAAGTATCATACCTAAATCATTTAATTAGGCCTTTAATTAAATGAGGCTCCCACTAAATTCTCATAGCTACTATTTAGCTATAAATTTATATGGGATAAAGATCCACATTATAATTCGTCTTGAGTTAGCTTTGGCTAATCGCCCAAGACGTAGTATAATTAGGTAGGCAATCTTTTGCCAATTACATCTGATGTAACTCTTTAATAGCTTTGGTTAAGTTTTAGATTAGTTTAGTGTTTATTCCTAAACTAGCTTCCAGGCTGTGGCGAGGCACAGGGGCCTTCTTGGATATCGGAGCAACGACCACTTCTAAGACAAAGCTGATGTTCGGAAATCACATAAAACTAATTTTAAAACTTATGTTCAAAGCTAATATATGCATCTACTTTCTTAACTAATTAAGAAAACTTAATTAAGTCTTAACCAAGTTTGATAGCGGGACATCACGATTGTCCACTCGCACTCTTCCAAGATAAAATGCATTGCTTTGCTTTTGCAAACCCAATAACAAATGATCGAGGAAGTAGTGAGTACCAAGCTTTAGTAGGCATATCGTTTTGACTTATTAAGAAATAAACATGTATCATATACATATTAGCATACATCACATATAAGCTAAACTAATCATGCATCACATACAAGCTAAACTAACATGCATCACATACATATTAAACTAAGCGTGTCATGGTTATGGCCCTTATTCTACAATCTTCTCAAGCCAATGAAAAGATTGATTGGTCAACCTAGGGATAGCATCTTCTCCTAAGTGCTTCCTTTTGGTTGTCTTGTGTGTTGACTTCCTCCTTGTAACCTCATCTTCCAATGGACCCTCCATCTTTGTTTTGTACATTACAAAAGGAGAAATACTCGAGTTACATTCGAGTCTAAAACTAATTTTACAACAAGAATTTTAGGAGGAAGGCACGACACGCAGGCCGTATTTAAGAATTACAACACACACACATTCACAAACCTTTTGGGACTAGGCCATAACCATGCACCATGTCATTTTAACTTTTAAAAGACATTGGATATTTTATTATGTTTGACAATTGCTAATGCAATTATCAACTCATAATAAAATTTATCCTACTTCTATATCACATATAAAATAGAGAAAACCTATTTTATACGATCTTTCGCAAGTGGCTCGATACCCTTTGTAGAAATTCTTTATGCCAAATGGCATATCTAACGGAAAAATTAGGATCCCTTCCAAGTGATCCATGCGAAAGCAAACTCGTATAAAATAAATTTCTCTAAACCAAGCCTATCTTATAGGAGAGGATTACCTTTGTTGTGTGCCCTTGTTAATCCCGCTTCTTCCTTATGTTTGTTGGATCTTTAGCACGTTCAAGTGTCCGTGCCTCTATATGTATCCACACGAGCAAGCTCTTGTCTCACAAAAGAAAACTAGAGGAGCTCTCCTTTACTTCTTGCTAGAGAAGTCCCTAAAGGAGAGGAAGCTAGGGAAAAGAGAAGGGAAGAAGAAGACTACTCTTCTTGCTACACTCACAAAAGCCACACAACAATAAGCTCTCAAGCTCTCTCCAAGCCTCAAGCTCCCAACAACCACACCAACCATTGCTTTGGCCGGCCACTCCATGGGGTCTTTTATAGGGTTGGAAAAACCCTTTCACCTCCACACATTCAATGCAATCCATAGCATTGGGACATTTGTTTGGCCGGCCACTTAAGGAGACAAAACCATTTTGTTTCCTTCCACCTTATCTAGCTTAGGTGGATGCTTAGGTGGCATGCTTATGTGGCATGCTTATGTGGCATTCTTATGTGGCATTCATGCATGTTGAATTAATCTTATTAATTCAATTAAGCTTATGTTATCATATTGAATTAATCTTATTAATTCAATTAAGCTTATGTTATCATATTGAATTAATCTTATTAATTCAATTAAGCTTATGTTATCATATTGAATTAATCTTATTAAATCAATGAGGTAACATATTGAATTAATCTCATTAAATCAATTAGCTAAAATTCTCATTAAGCTTAAAGTCCAAAAACCATTTTGTACTTAAGCTTATTCCCAAATTATTCTAGTCAAACTAGAATACTCTAATTCCTCTAATCATCATGCTCTTTGTGTGTGACCCTATAGGCTCTCATAACGTTGGCAGTGGACCTAAACTCTTTTAGATACACAAGCAATGAGCGGCATCTAGCAATACATCATTGCTACCCAAGTTATGAGATAAGTCAAGATCCGACTAACCTTTCCGTGACTACTATAATATATGACCGTGTCCTTCTATCCTTGATATCAGATTGATCAATGAGTCATAGACCGTGTCATCCTCGATCAATCTATGTGTTTCTTGATCCCTGAGTAAACTAACTCAAACAAATGAGCTCAATATCTCATATTGACTCATTCGAGCATGGCCATGCGTTTTAGTAGTTCTACTCAATCAAGGGGCCCACCGATATCACTCTCATCATATGAGAGGGATAGATCCCATCTACATCACTCACATCCCTCCGCATAATTTGTTATATACCCAGTAATCGCCTTTATGGTCCACCCTGTTACGGGTGACGTTTGACGATACCAAAGTACACAACTCCTAATGTAGGGAACCGTAGTGACTTGTGTCCGAGGACTATTCATACCAATAGTCACATGAGAAAGTTTATGACACTCATATAACGATCCATGAAACTTTCTCATGGCGAATTGATTCGATATATTCTCTAATATATACCCATGTGTCAACTTGATATCATATATCCATGACTTGTGAGATCAAGTCATCAATTGACCTACATGCTAGTCTTTATGTATTAATATTGCCCTTGCATATTAATACTTGACTAGGAACATTTAGAAAGTGTTCTCTACAGCCTCTCATAATCAATTCTGCCAATTGATGTGCTGTAGACAAGAACCTACTTTTCTAGGGCATTACTATATTTAATTTAGCTGGCACAAGCAAGACTTAAATATAATAACCAATCCTTTGCCTTTATAGAATATGATACAAAATGTTCCCTATTCAACCATCACATGATTGGTTCTTAGGGCTATAACTAACAATACCTTCCCAAAGCGAGGGTCATTCCCTAGATCTAGCATAAAGTCTCAAAGGCGTGCTTGGTATTGAGAGAAATTGGTAAGTGTTTCTCCAATAACCTACTCGGTCTCAAAGGGGCACCTAGCCATTTCCACCCACGACAACTATTTTTTATCCCTCATAATCTTTTCTCTCTTCTCTTTTTTTTTTCATTTCTTTTTCTCTTTTTCTTTTATTTCTCTTTTTTTTTTCTTCTCTCTCTTTTATTTTTCGGCTCACTGAGATTTTGATTTTTCCAAATGGGCTTACACAATCCGAGCATCTCCAGTAACTAAAATGCTAAACCTAGAGTCACCTATGGATTCCAAACTACTAGACTATTGAAGTGAATCATAACTAGGTATGTACTAGATTCTCCCTTTCAGAATATTCGACATGTGTAAGTGCAAAAATAAAGCTAACCAGTGTAAATCTAGAATATTCAATAGAGCGAATAAAATAAAATACCACAAGATAAATGGAGTTAAGCTACCTATGGGAACAACTCATGCAAGTAACTTTCAAAAATACAACTGAGGTAGCTTTACAGACAACAAAAATTAAGTACTGAAAGAAACTCAACAACTCAGGCATGAATAAATGAAAATACCAAAAAAAAATTACTGCTAGGAAACAAAACAAAATAAACCTTGGGGTCTCCCCCCCCCCCCTCAGACTTAAACGAAAATATACCTCTAATATGGTGGACGAGGTGGAAAGTCTGGGAGCCTGAGCATCTCTGGATCCTGGGAGAACCTGCTGCTGAGCCACTGATGTCACATGTACATGTGGTCGATCTGGGAGTTGGTGGATGCAGCGGCTACTCGGTGCTCCTCCTCTTGAAAGTAAATACGGGCCTCGTTATAGAAGTCCTCAGCCCACTGGAAGTGCTCCCGTAAACCTATAAACTCTGCCTGCGTATAGGAGCCATGATCATCCCATCACTGCCCCTGCATCTGCTGCTCAGTGTATATGTCATCAAGGTGCGATCGGAACTTCAAGAAATCATAGGCAGAAGTACCTGCATCCTTCTCAAAAGTAAGAAAAGAAAATGGTGCAAGTGTAGGCTCTTCACATGAACTAGGGGGTGTGACATGGTTGTGTGAAATCACACGGCCTGACCATGTGCACCTCTAGAAGTCAGGGCACGACCGTGTGAAAACACACTACCTGACCGTGTGCGACTCTAGAAGTCAGAGCACGACCGTGTGAAAACACACAGCCTGACCGTGCACCCTTTATTTCTTTTCTCGTGGTGCACAATGGTCTAATTTCTCTCACTCACTTCACCGCATAAACTTAAAATGACTTTTGTTTTTACCTAGCAAGTTCTTTCCTTACCTACAAATGCTAAATACCATAAATCAAAGTTCGAATTACAAAAAAAAAATTGAATGCAATAAAAAGAAATCCTAAAAACTAAACTTGGGTTGCCTCCCAAGAAATGCTTTGTTTAAGGTCTTTTAGCTCGACCTTATTCCTACATTTCATTCGATGTGTTTGAATCTTGCTCGTGGGGGAGCAAGATATTTTCTCACCTTATGCCTCTTGCCTTGTTGTCCCCCATCGCTATATCCCTTAAATCTTGCTCGTAGAGGGGCCAGATACTTTCTCACCTTTCGCTTCTTGCCTTTTGGTCCTCCATTACTATATCTTTTAAATTTTCCTCGTGGAGGGGCAAGATACTTGGGCGTTGCTTTCCTTGACTTGAGGTTTAACATGCTTAGTCTCAAAAAAATCATCAATAGTTTGATCATTATATTCTAAATGCTGTAAATAATTTAACTCACCATAGACATCCTCACCAAAAGATTGATTAGTAGATTCTATTATGTCGAATGAAATTTTATCATTATCAATCACCAAAAGGGTTTTGTTACTAGTAACTAAAGTTTTAGTGAGGGTTAAGGTAGGCTCTTCTAGATCCTTGAGGTTAGGAGGTGTTTTGATTGAAGTAATGCACTCCTCGATTAAAGTATCAATTAAATAATCCTCAAGTTCTTCTTCAAGTGGTGATTGAATGGATTGCCCTTCTTTACTTCCTCTGTCATCTATGTCTTCCTCATCCATTCGCTCAAAGTGAGTCTCTCCCATATTAGGTGTATTCCAGTCATCGAAGGCACCTTCTAGTCGTTTGATTTCTTCCGCGAATTGTAGACTATGCTCCTTGCATTCCCTAGTAGAATTGTCTAGCAAGGCTTCTAAGTGGGGACTTGATTCTGGATAAAATTTGCATGATGATTCATAGCTCTCGTTCTCACTTGGGAAACAATATGAGTCTTTGTCTGTGAATGTCGCTGTCGGAATTCATCATTCGCCGCTTGTTCTATTCGAATGAAATCTTCCATCATCCAGTCAAGTCGAGATTTAGGCGGACAATATTGAGGGTTTAAGTACCCAGGGTCATAACTACATGAATAGAAATCATCTTGTGGCTACTAATTGTAATTGTAGGTGACATCTTCTTGTTCAAATTGTGAAGGTTCGAATATATCAGGACAATCGTTTATAATATGCCATGTTTCACCACAATGCTCACAATAAATGTTACCAAAACTCACAGCATTAACTTGATCATAATCATGAGTAAAAGCATGCATCGTTATACACAGGAAATTATAGGTAAGGAAAGGAATAGCAGTGGCTTGGCAAGAGTCTACTTTTTTTTCTTTCTTTTTTTTTAGATATTAAACTGAAGCACTAAAAAAACTAAAAACTGAAAGAAAGATAGATGTAATTAATCAAAATTGAAAATTGAATAGAAAATAACTAAAATAAAACAAGAAAATAAATCTAGCCTAAGTCCGATCCAACTGTCCACTTTCGATTCGATATCGAATCGATCAGTCCCCGGCAACGGCACCAAAAACTTGATGCGCACGAACACGACCTCAAATCTCGCGATGGAGATCGTCGAGGACTCAAAGCGCGTGCTCGCGCTCAATGCCCGCAAGTGCATGGATGTCGTCAAGTAATAAAGATTATCGATCCCACAGGGACTAGGATTCGAATAGCAATATACTCAGTGGTTATAATTGTTCGGACGTGACTCTAAGAGGTTTCGGTTGGTGAGGGCTGTTAGTGGACTCTACTTTGTACGGTGTCACACGGAGGAGGAAAGGAGTGTGTCGAGGTCTTCAAAGGTGATTCTAGGACTTTGGTTTCGCTTGTGTATCACAGAATAATGTTGTCAATTGGCGTTGTCTAGATATTTAGCTACGATTTTATGGAAGGGACATCATACACTCTCCCTCAAAGCCGTCGCATCTATCGGGAGCTATCTCCGCCTAAAAGGACGGGATAGACGGTACGAGGATGCTAAATCAATCCCTACGGTGAACCGTTTCCGATTTCACTGCACCCTTCTACCCGCAGTTACAAGAGATCAAGTTTACCCCTAGGTTCCTTACATAAAATCCCCTAAATTTTAGATTGTGAGGGTTGTCACCCCTCGTATCGCCTAAGCACAGTAGATAGAAAGCCAAACACGCATAGATATAGTAAAGAGCAATTACCAATTGTCAAATCAAACTCATAGGTAGAATTTAACATGAACCAACATTGTATGTGTACACAAGCTACTCCCTAATCCTAGAATCGAAAGTACTACTCCATGTATATGAAGAAAGAATCACAAAGCATGTCTAAGTTCGAATACATAAGGAATAAAATTCAGGAACAAAGAATTACAATGCTTCCGTGGTCTTCTCTCCGGCGTTGAAGTGCAAGGCGTGGACCTCCAGCGGCATTCCTCCTCCCCGTTGCGCATTACCGAAGCTTTTTAGAGCTTCGGCGTGCCATTCTAGCCGTCGTGCCTCCTCCCTAGGGTTTGGGCAGAGCCATCCTTATATAGACATCGCCTCGGACCGCTGCAAAATCCAGAAAAAGTCCTAGTCGCGCAAATCTATCGGGCCGCCACATGGTCGTGTGTTTCCACATGGCCAGGCTGTGTGCGGCCCTGGGGTGCTAATCTTGCCCATTGGACACGACCGTGTGAATCCACACGCCCTGGTCGTGTCCCACTCTGCGTCTAGCTGCGAAATGTCCTTCTTTTGCTCCGAAAACGCATCTTTTTCACCCGAAAAGCTAACCTGCACACAAAAGTACAACGAGCAGACCTCCGAACTAGAAAATAGGAAATGCGTACAAAAATAGAGTAACATATGCATGAAACTAACACAAAATGTAATGAGATGTGAGCGAAAACTACTCCTAAAATCCTATATGTTTTGCTCACATCAGAGACTTATCCTTTGACACCATAAGCAAGCATCTCCAAGGAGATGTGGACCCAGGATGATTGGGTATAAGTCAAAATGCCCGAAGATGTTTGAATAACCTATAAAGATTCACCACTCCTTACGAGGAGATGTATACCCTTAGCCTCTTGTCGGATTGTTACTAAAGTCTTTGGCCAAAGCATTATATGTTTAGAGTAAGGTACTCTAGGATATATGTGCAATAACTAGAATCCGTAGGACGAGAAAATGATACTTGGGCTAAGTGTGACGTAGTCAGCCTAGTGGGGACTGACACTATAGACCATGTCCTGAACCAAATGGGTATAAGATGAGTGAAGGGAACGGGGCACGATTCATTGTAGTTGTTGAAGGGTTTCAGAAATGGTTCTGGGATCAACCGTTGATTTTTTGATTAATTGGGGATCATGATGTACTACTAGGTGCACTCATGATCGTTCTATGGTTACTGATTAATGATAGACAACCAACATAAACCGGGAACCTATTTGGTCACACGCACAACGAGCGTAATCCGAAGGATTTAAAACGAGCTTGAGAATGAGATTCTCATATCGAGAGAAATTAGGTTTGCTTGGATCAAACAAGGAGCGAGCATCAAATCATTTCAATCACAACAAAAGCATGGATGGGCTGAGTCTTATAAAGACATGATGGATGAACCAAATTGGTTTGGTTCTAATCTAATGGTAGAAAATAAACCAAAGTGGTTTGGTTTATTTTAAACGAATAAACCAAAGTTGGTTCGGTTCGTTTTAACTTAAAATAGACCAACTCGGTTCGATTTATTTTAACTTAAGTTATTGGAGCGGGTTAACGGGTTTTGGTTATGAACCAATAACTCTAAGGAGAAGGTTTCTTGATGGTTAAGAAACACGTGCTCTATAAAAGCGTAGCTAGAGGTTTGGAGAGCCCCAAGTTCTATTTTTGGAAACTTCTCTTCCTCTCCTCTCCCTCTCTTCTCCTTGCTGTCGCCAAGGGATCCACGCCCAGCTCTTGTGTCGCCGTCCACCTCTATGCCGCCGGCATCCAGCTGATGCCAACCACCCCTCCGACGACCCACCTTGGCTCCGGTGAACAAGGATTAGCCGGCCACCTCCTTTGGCCGGCGCCAAGTCCTCCACCAAGCTGTAAAATTTTTGGATAGCTTGTTTCTTTCTTGTCAGAGAGTTGTTTGGATGGCATTCGGAGCTCCGACAGCGACTTCCTTGTCGGGCATTGGATCTCCGGTAATCCTCATAGGTGGAGGACCAAGGATTCGTTAAGAGGTTGACGAATACCTCATCAGAGAAGAGAGTTTTGAGGACTCATTTTCGAATCCGAATTTTGATTCAGATTGTGATCTCCTCTCGATCACATCATCTTCGACACGAGGCTAGTGACTCCTACGAAGACGAGGCTCGTAGCTTGGCGAAGCTATTCTGACGGTACTCGAGGTGGATACAGATAGAGGCAATTCTAGCGCGAGTTGCTCCGATTGATGTCATTCCCACTGCACGTGATACATCAGGTATAACTAGCGCAATTTCATTTTATTGCAAAATTTAAAACTGCGATTATGTCTACATATGTTGTATCTTGCATGTGTGTGGTGTGTGTATTGTAATAAATTAAATTTATTGCTTTTAATTCTTCCGCTGTGTACATGTTTATGAAACATGTTCGAACACACACTTGTCGCGGTGTCGGAGAAACCCAATAGTGGTATCAGAGCCCAGGTTGTGTTTCGACATAATTATAAAATTGTTTTGCGATAGTCATAATTATGGGAATTTTTTACTTTTGGAAAGTTTAGAAGTATTTATGGAAATTTTCTAATTTTGAAAAGTTTAGAAGTATTTATGGAAATCTTCTACTTTTGGAAAGTTGGGTGTTATGCATATGATGCATACTTGTTAATGAGTTGACAACCCGATGTATGTTTGAACATTCAATTAGTTGATAGCACATTGTGATAGTTGCATATATGTGATATGCAATCGGTATACTTGATACCTACCATTGTAGCTATGAATGGCTTGTTAGACTCTCTCCAAGGTTGTTCATATCTATATTGATATCAGCTCATTCGGAGATGGACCTGTGATCTCCCGAATTAATTTTGAGGGTTTTTGAAATTCAAAAAATGAATGGATTTTGTAAATGTATGTTGATGCATTTTAAAATCATTTTCTCATATATGCTTGATTTGTATTTCTAGGTTAATCGCTTGATCATGATGTCTTTGAATTTGTGCTCTATTTTGAATTCGAATAAATTGACTAGGCCGAACTTCTTGGACTAGCTTAGAAACTTGAGAATTATTCTCAAGGCGGAAAAGCTTGTGTATGTCCTTGAAGAGCCTCTTCCCGCCCGTCCTAGTGATGACGCAACTCTGGACCAATTGTTAGCCTATTTGAAACATGTAAATGATTCTGAACTAGTGAGTTGTATCATGCTAGCCGCGATGGTACCCGAGCTGCGGAAGTAGCATGAGCATATGGATGCTCATACCATAGTCTATCATCTTTATGAGTTGTTTGATGAGCAAGTGAGATTCGAAATGTTCGAAGTCTCCAAGCTCCTCTTCACCTCTGAGATGCAAGAAGGTTCATCTGTGGTACTGCCCAACATGATGAAGAATATGGAGCCTTCTGTAAAGCATGAGCAGGGGACGGTGTTGTTAGTTGATTCCTTGAAGAAAGGTTCTAAGAGGAAGTCAAAGGAACAACAGAAGGGGAAGAAGAAAAAGGCTAAATTGGCAGAACTAGCTCAAAAGGGCACTTGCCATCATTATGGCAAGGAGGGCCATTGGTGAAGAAACTGTAAGATTTATCTTAAGTCCGTGATGAAGAATAAGGCATCAGATGCTCCATGTTCTTCAGATATCTTCGTTATTGATTGTTATTCTATTTCCTCAGACACTTGGGTATTGGATATTGGGTGTGGCTCACATATATGTAATGACATACATGGGCTAAGAAATAGAAGAAGACTTGTCAAGGGAGAGTCAAATTTACGTGTTGGGAATGGAGCAAAGGTTGTTGCACTCGCCATCGGAACGTATTTGTTGAAACTCCCTACAGGACTTGTCTTAGAACTGGACAATTGCTTTTATGTTCCTTCGTTGATAAAGAACATCATTTCTATTTCTTGTTTGAATAGAAATGGGTACCATTTAACTTTAGTAACAATTGTTGTTACATAACTTTGAATGGCGTTCTTTATGGGATTGAAACTTTAAGCAATGGTATTTATACGTTGAACGTATCCAGTGACATTTTCAATATCAAAGCGAGCAACAAGCGTGCTCGAAAAGATAATCAATTAGACTCCTACATGTGGCATTGTCGTCTTGTCCATGTGAGCAAGAAATGCTTGTTTGAATTTCACCGATGTGGAATTCTGGAATCGTTTGAATTAGATTCATACGATACATGTGAATCATGCTTAAAAGGCAAGATGACTAAGTTACCTTTTACGAGAAAAGGTGAATCGGTGGGAGAGTTGCTTGGTCTAATACATACTGATGTATGTGGACTTATGTCAACTAAAGCTCTAGGAGGCTATAGCTACTTCATTACCTTCATTGATGATCACTCACGGTTTGGGTATGTGTTCTTGATGAAACACAAGTCTGAAGCCTTTGAAAGGTTCAAAGAATTCAAAAATGAAGTAGAGAAACAGCTTGACAAGAGTATTAAAATACTTCGATCGGATCGAGGTAGTGAATACTTGAGTCAAGAGTTTCTAGATTATCTAAGGGACAATGGTATATTGTCTCAATGGACTTCGTCATATACACCGCAGCATAATGGTGTATATGAGAGGTGTAACCGAACCTTGTTGGACATGGTCAGGTCGATGATGAATCATGTGAATCTTCCCAAGTCCTTTTAAGGCTATGCATTTCAGACAGCTGTTTACTTGCTAAACAAAATATCAACCAAGGTAGTCTCTACTACTCCATATGAGATATGAAATAGTAAGAAACCTCATTTATCTTACTTGAAGATTTGGGGTTGTCCTGCTTATGTGAAGTAGATTGTATCAGACAAACTGGATGCTAAGTCTGATAAATGTCTATTTATTGGATACCCTAAGGAAACGAGGGGTTACCAATTCTATCACCCTGTGGAACAAAAGGTGTTTGTTTCAAGGCATGATGTGTTTCTAGAGAAAGAGTTTCTCTTGCAGGAAAACAGTGGGAGTATCGTTGAGCTTGAGGAGGCTCAAGAGACTCCAATAGACATTGATGAGATACCTGGTGAAGCACCACAACCGATAACTCATAGTGATGAGCCATCGGTTGGACCAATTGTGACACCATATCTTCGTAGATCTGGTAGAACACGCAACATTCCTGAGAGATATGGATTTCTCATAAGTGAATCGAACGACGTGTTACTCGTTGATGATGAGGAGCCTACCAATTATGAAGAAGTTTTGAAAAGTTCAGAAAGGGATAAATGGCTTAAAGCCATGAAATTGGAAATGGATTCCTTGTATGAAAATCAAGTTTGGAACTTGGTTGACCCACCTGAAGGCATAAAGCCTATAGGGTGAAAGTGGGTTTTCAAGAAGAAAATCGACATGGATGGTAATGTGATTACTTATAAGACTAGATTGGTGGCGAAAGAGTATAGTCAAAAGCAATGTGTTGATTATGATGAGACCTATTCACCTGTTATGCTTAAATCCATTCGGATGCTCCTGGCCATAGCGGCTTATTATGATTATGAGATATGACAAATGGATGTGAAAACAACTTTCCTTAATGGAAACCTACTCGAGGACGTATATATGATACAGCCTGAGGGTTTCACATCGGTTGATAAAACCAAGGTATGTAAACTGCAACGGTCCATATATGGACTGAAGTAAGCATCCAAGAGTTGGAATATCCATTTTGATGAGACAATCAAAAGGTTTGATTTCTCATAAAATCTAAACGAACCTTGTGTGTACAAGAAGGTAAGTGGGAATGCAGTCATGTTCCTAGTATTGTATGTCGATGACATATTACTTATAGGAAACGATGTTTCTATCTTACAGTTAGTTAAAATTTAGTTGTCCAAGATGTTCTTCATGAAAGACCTGGGAGAAGCAACCTACATCTTCGAGATTAAGATCTATAGGGATAGATTGAATCGGTTGCTTGGTCTTTCGCAGTCCACATATATAGACTGAGTGCTAAAGAGGTTTAGCATGTTGGAATCCAAGAAAGGTTTTCTACCCATCAGGCATGGGATACACCTTTCGAAGTCTATGTGTCCATGCACAGAAGACGAGAGGATTTGCATGAATAAGATTCCCTATGCATCCGCAATAGGATCTATCATGTATACTATGTTATGTACGAGGCCCGATGTATTGTATGCTCTGAGTGACACGAGCAAATACCAGTCTGATCCAGGAATGGATAATTGGGTGGTTGTTAAGATGATTCTTAAGTACTTGAGAAGAACTAAGGATGTGTTCCTAATATATGGAGAAGGAGATATGGTAATACCCGGGTATACGGATGTCAGCTTCCAGACAGACAAGGATGATTCCAAGTTTCAGTCTGGTTATGTATTTACCTTAAATAGAGGCACAATAAGTTGAAAAGGTTCCAAGTAAGACACCGTAACAGATTCTACCACTGAGGTAGAATACATTGTAGCTTTGGAAGCAGCAAAGGAAGTGATTTGGATCGAGAAGTTCATCTTTGAACTTGATGTGGTCTCATCAATGATCTAAACATGTGCTTCGCCGCTATCATTTGATCAAAGAGATCATAAGTAGGAAGGAAATACAAATCGAGAAGATTCCTACTAAAAGGAACTTAGCGGACCCTTTAACTAAGGTCTTGCCTCAAAGTAAGTTTGAGGGTCATGTTAGGGCTTATGGTATTGGATACCATGGCGATTGGCATTAGGCCAAGTGGGAGTTTGTTAGTTGTATATGAGAGGTGTTCTAAGGCAATCGCCTTATGTTTAAACCATTTATATGATAAATGAAGATTCACTATTTGAGTATATATATTTTCATGTATTTGATTAGATCTTAAACTCATTTACTAAATGTCCACAATACGATTCACAGCATAAGAGAATTTGTGATTGGATCACAACTAGTGAGTATCTCTACATGTGTAATTATGATGCATTGGAATTATCCCTAGTCAATGAATTGATGAATTTGGACACCATCAATTCTGTTGAGACTAGCACAAGGTATACTCTTTGGTGTATCCAAGCAGTTGATTCTCACTGGCTGGAGACATTGTGATGTCCAGAGTTAATCGTGGATGCTAGTTATGGTAACTAGTTTATTGGAGTGGCCGGCTATAAGACTTCATATGGTTCTCTGTATATATGGATATGTCAATGAAGTTCTTACTGCAGCTTATGTGCGATGTTCCTTTGACTTGTGGTATTCAAGTTATCTTGGTCATGGAGACTTATGCTTTGACATCTTAAGCAAGCATCTCCAAGGAGATGTGGACCCAGGATGATTGGGTATAAGTCGAAATGCCCGAAAATGTTTGAATAGCCTATAAAGGATTCACCACTCTTTGCGAGGAGATGTATACCCTTGGCCTCTTGTCGGATTGTTACTAAAGTTTTTGGCCAAAGCATTACATATTTAGAGTAAGGTACTCTAGGATACATGTGCAGTAACTAGAATCCGTAGGATGAGAAAATGATACTTGGGCTAGCTGTGACTTAGTCAGCCTAGTGGGGACTAACACTATAAACCATGTCCTGAACTATGTGGGTATAAGATGAGTGAAGGGAACGGGACACGATTCATTGTAGTTGCTGAAGGGTTTCAGAAATGGTTCTGGGATCAACCGTTGATTTTTCGATTATTTGGGGATCATGATGTACTACTAGGTGTCACTCATGATCGTTCTATAATTAATGGTTAATTATATACAACCAACATAAACTAGGAACCTATTTGGTCACACGCACAACGAATGTAATCCAAAACATTTAAAACGAGCTTGAGAATGAGATTCTCAGATCGAGAGAAATTAGGTTTGCTTGGACCAAACAAGGAGCGAGCATGAAATCGTTTCAATTGCAACGAAAGCATGGATGGGACGAGTCTTATGAAGACATGATGGATGAACCAAATTGATTTGGTTCTAATCCAATGGAGGAAAATAAACCAAAGTGGTTTGGTTTATTTTAAACGAATGAACCAAAGTTGGTTCGGTTCGTTTTAACTTAAAATAGACCAACTCGGTTCAGTTTATTTTAACTTAAGTTATTGGAGCGGGTTAACAGGTTTTGGTTATGAACCAATAACTCTAAGGAGAAGGTTTCTTGATGGTTAAGAAACATGCGCTCTATAAAAGTGCGGCTAGAGGTTTGGAGAGCCCCAAGTTTTATTTTTGGAAACTTCTCTTCCTCTCCTCTCCCTCTCTTCTCCTTGTCGCCGCCCAAGGGATCCATGCCCAGCTCTTGTGCCGCCGTCCACCTCTGTGCTGCTGGCATCCAGCTACTGCCGACCACCCCTCCAGCGACCCTCCAATGACCCACCTTGGCTCCGGTGACCAAGGATCAGCCGACCACCTCCTTTGGCCGGCACCAAGTCCTCCACCAAGCTATCCAATTTTTGGACAGCTTGTTTCCTTCTTATCGGAGCGTCGTTTGGATGGCATTTAGAGCTCCGACTGTGACTTTCTTGCCAGGGATTGGATCTTTGGTAATCCTCATAGGTGGAGGACCAAGGATTCGTCAAGAGGTTGACGAATACCTCTTCAGAGAAGCGAGTTTTTGGGGACTCATTTTCGAATCCAAATTTTGATTCGGATTGTGATCTCCTCTTGATCACATAGTCTTCGACACGAGGCTAGTGACTCCTACGAAGACGAGGCTCGTAGCTTGGTGAAGCTATCCCGACGGTACTCGGCGTGGATACGGATAGAGGTAATTCTAGCGTGAGTTGCTCTGGTTGATGTCATTCCCGCTGCACGTGATACGTTAGGTATAACTAGCGTAATTTTCTTTTATTGAAAAATTTGAAACTGCGATTATGTCTACACATATTGTATCTTGCATGCATGTGGTGTGTGTGTGTGTTATAATAAATTAGATTTATTGCTTTTAATTCTTCCACTATGCACATGTTTACGAAACATATTCGAACACACACTCGTCGCAGTGCCGGGGAAACCCAACAGATTGCACCAACAAATAGCATGTCAAAATGTGAGTTATCACTCATCCAAATCAGGTTGCCCTTCTCTCTGGGCGAAGAGCATTGGCGTCGAATTATCCTTCCACCTACAACATTATTCTTAGATGGCCAGCCCTTAGCACCTTTCAAGCCATTGCTTTACCTTATCATCAGAGAATTAAGTTCCCCATGGAGAAAGAGGTGGGGGAAGTTTGAGGAGACCAACAAGCAACTCGTAAATGCCATATAGGCATAATCCAAGCAGATCAAAGGAAGGTCAGTGGTCGATCGAGGTCAGATAGGCAAGGAGGGTGCACAATACATGAAGTATATATTTTATAAGGAGAGTCCTCTCTTGGGGTCGAGCAAAAAATAGAGTCTATTTGAGTGGTTCCCTCACAAGCAGAGAAAATGACTCGAATTTCCACCAACCTTTCATTAGAAATGCAGGAGCCTTGATCGAATGTTTGCGAAGAAATAAAGATATCTTCACTGGACTCCCAAGGACTTGATCAGAGTGGATCCAGGCATAATGGAACACCACTTTTATATTATGGTTGATGCTTGACCGATGAGACAAAAGCATCATCACTTCGATCCTAAGAATATTCAAGAGGAAATGTGAAAGTTGATGGAGGCCAAGCATGTGCGGGAGGTGTGGTACCTGACATGGCTCTCCAATGTAGTCTTGGTATCTAAGCCATTCGAAAAATGATGCATGTGTATAGACCTTCAGAATCTAAATAAGGCTTGCCCTAAGAACTATTATTCCTTACCGCATATTAACCAGTCGGTGGATTCCACCATGGGACATTAGTTTATATCCATGATAAATATCTATCAAGGGTACCATCAAACTCCCTTAGCTAAAGCAGATCAAGATAAAGTTAGTTTCATAACGATGAAAAGTTCTTTTTGCTATACTGTCATACTGTTTGGGTTAAAAAAATATCGGGGCCACATATCAACAACTAATGGACAAGGTATTTCCTGAGCAGTCGGAACATAAATTTGAAGTTTATGTATATGATATCTTGGTCAAGACTCTACAAGGGTAAAATTTGTTGCAAGATTTGGAAGAAACTTTCACTACTTTGTGGAAGTACCACATGCAACTTAACCCAGAGAAGTATATTTTTGGAGTACAGGAAGAGCGGTTCTTGGGGTACATGGTGACTGAGTGGGGATTCGAGGCCAATTTGAAAAAATAGAGGTTGTGCAACTAATGCAATCACTTTAAAGTATACATGAGGTGCAATGATTGGTGGAGAGAATCGCCACTTTATCACGCTTCATCTCTCGATCGACGGATAGGAGTCTTCCCTTCTTTAAGATCCTTAGGGAGTGAGCCAGTTCTAGTGGGATAAGTAGTATGAGAATGTTTTCCAAGAATTGAAGAATTACTTGGGCAGGTTGCTAATCCTAACCAAGCTCCGTGCAAGTGAGAAATTGTGGATGTGTTTAGCTACGTCTGAAATGGGTATGAGCATAGTATTGGTATGTCAAGAGGAGGAAGTGCAATATCCTATGTACTACATCAGTTATTTATTCAAGTGAGTATAATTTTGTTATGCAAGGTTGGAAAAATTAATCATGGAATTAACTCTCACCACTCAATGACTACATCCATATTTTCTCTTCCATCCGATTGTGGTATTGACAAATACATCGCTCGGGCATATTCTTAGTCTCCTTGAGGTAATCGAGAGACTTATCAAATGGGCCACGAAGATCAGTGAGTATGATATTGATTATCAACAATGCCTAACGATCAAGGCCCAAGCCCTTGCAAATGTCTTGGTGGAAACCATGAGGAAAGAGGAGCATGAACTTTGGATGATGTTGTAGATGGGTCGACAAATAGTGAAGGTAGTGAAGTAAGAGTAGTCTCGGTATTGCCTTAGAGAGAGGAGACCAAGTTGGTCCTAAATGTCGAATAATGAGGCTGAATATAAAGCTTTGTTGATTGAACTATAGACCGCATGGAATATAAGTGTTCGCACAAGTTCTTGTGCACTTGAATTCTCAACTAGTGGTCCAACAAGTGAAAGACACTTTCAACATTAAGGATGAGAATTTTCAAAAATATTGTAAAGCAGTGGAGCACAGTATGGATTATTTTGTAGAAATGTGATTTAAATAAGTCTGTTGAACCAAGAATCATCGGGCAGATGAGTTATCTCTATTGGTGAGTTCATTGGGGGAATGGACCACTCGGAAGATAGTGACCCAGGTGGAATTATTACCTTAGTTGGAAGTTAACTAATGTGTGAAATTAACATAGACTTTTAGTTATCATTTTGGCACACATCCTATCTCATTTTGATGGCATTCATTGCATATTATCTCTATTTTACATCAATTAGTAATTGTCCATGTTCGGAGATCTTCTTGTGTTATTTTGCTTGATAGGATGAAGATTTATGTGCAAAATGAAGCCTTGCAAGGAGCAAAGAATGGTGGAGACACGCTCTAATTGTGTCTCAAAACACGAGCATGTTCCTAGAATGGAAATGGATCGAGAAGAGCTTCCAGTGAGGAGCACAATAGGACAGCGCCTCATGGGCACGGTCGTGGTTCACCCTGTAGAAAAAAACACGATAGGCCATGGATTACCTGCACGACGGAGATTTCTACTAAGGAAGGCATGACTGGGTTATGTGTCTCACATACGACCGTGTCTCCAGCCAAGTGGATTTCTAGACAAAAGCACAGGGTCATGTGTCTCACACACGATCGTGTTCAGCAACAATGGAATTTCCATATGAACACACGATCAGGTCATGTGTCTCACACATAGTCGTGTGCCAACTCCGCTTAGTTCAAAGCAATGAGGTTTTCACATATTTAGAGGAGTGGGAGCCAACCTATATAATAAGGCCACCCTAGGGCTCCCAAACCCCGAAGGGGGTCGTCCGAGGGCCCCAACCACCGGAGGATGTTGTTTAAGTGTTTCTCCAACACTAGAGATCAGATGAGGAAGAAATTTCATCTCCACCACTCTAGATATGAATGCGAGTTGCATCCAAAAGACACACCTTAAATCGAGACTAGGCTTTCTTTTCTTTCTATTTCATTGTTTCGATCGTCATCTTTCATATAAGGTGTCTTGTGGTTGTAACTCTACCTTTATGGAGTAGATTTCTATGATTTTAGGATGAGAGAGTAGGCTCCTTGATTTATAAACATAATTATGCAGTGAATCCGTATTTATTTACATTGTCTAAACATCTATGCTTGTTTCTTGTTTGATGATATGTTTGTTTGTGATCCGGATCTATTGTATTTACACAATCTTGATGCCAAAAGCACAAGATTGTATCTTAGGAGTGCGGGGATGGACCGAAAGGTGAACTCAATCTCTCGATCTGTAGATAACCGAGATGTGGAGGAATCGACTATGAAAGTAGATTGATCTGCCATGAGGACTTCTAGGTTATCATAGAACTTAATGGATTTATTCCAAGCAGCGACCACACAGTAGGATAAGGCAACTCGGGGACTATGAGACCATGTGACAAAGGTCTCCTTGAGAAAGAAATCTCTCAGCTCTATCATTCTGAAAATAGACATCGATTGAAGTAAATACATTGGTGTAGATCTAAAAGTTTGCATCATGTAAAATAAGATACCCTACCTACATGAACAACCATTGAGAAGTAGGAACAAGACATAAACATGATATTTACAATCATTTAGGTGAAATCACAATCCTAGAATCATCCCCTCAAAATTCTGATTTCTTTTCCTTGCTATTAATCTCTCAACTCCCTATTCCTTCTTCACAAACTCTTGGCTCCTTCTTCAATCTTCTTTATGTTCTCAATCACCTAATTTGGTCTAGACAATCTATATTCACTTATTAAACTAGTACTCGATTTATTAGCCCCTGTGGGATCGATAATCTTTATTATTTGATGACAACTATGCACTTGTAGTTTCACTCACCATTAACCCCTCACTGGAAGAGTAAGATTAGAGGTAGAAATTCTTTGTTTGCTTCCAAGAGGGGCATATACCTAGTAACCCCATGCGAGTGAAGCAACTTCGACATTGCACCACTTGGTTCACGATTATTGATAGAATCTTAACTATACCAACAATCTATTACAGGGTGTTTTGTTAGGTATTTGGATAAGTAGGAAGTGGATTATGTATTAAGAGAAATATATGAAGGGGCTTATGGAAGTCATATAAGGGGCACACGTTGATTCGAAAAATATTCTTAGTAGGTTACTTTTAGCCCACCTTACAAAAGGATGTTATGCAATTGGTAAAGAGGTGTGAGAGTTGCTAGAGGCATCGACCGAAACAATCTCGGCCTACTGAATGGTTGAGATCCTCTATGTCTACACACCCATTCGATCAATGGGTCGGGAATGGACCTAGTGGGGCCTTTTTCACTCGACACAGACTAGAAAAAATTTCTCATAGTCGCAATCAACTACTTCTCCAAGTAAGTGGAGGTCAAACCATTAGTTTGCATTGCCGAGCAGGTTATTATGAAGTTATTATAAAAGAATATTATATGTCAATATGATATATCCTAAAAACTAATATCGGATAATGGGTTGTAGTTTCAAGAGGATAAAATTCAAGAATAGTGTCAGGAGCTCAAGATCAAACAGGTGTTCACATTTGTTGCTTATTCATAAAGTAATAGATAGACAAAAGTTACAAACTGAGATTTGGTACACGGGTTGAAGACTAAGTTAGTGCATGTGGAAGGAACTTAGGTGGAAGAGTTACCTACCATTTTGTTATCCTTCTGGACGATGCCTCATTGAGCCATAGGACAAACACTGTTCAGTATAGTCTATGGAGTTGAGGTAGTCTCGCCCACTAAAATTGGAGTAGAAATCGCTCAGGTCACTACTTACACCCCTGAGGGAAATGCAACCGCTCGGGTTTAGAAGTTGCACTTGGTGGAAGAGAAGATAATGCAGGTCTTCTATGGAATAAAGATATCAAATCCAAGTTAATCATGCACCCACTTTGGAAATATCCTCATTTGAGAATATTCTCTCAAAGCTTTCACCCCCATTTGGGAATATCCCCATAAAAATTTCATAGGTCGTGCATTGAACATTCCTATTTAGAAACATACCCTTAAAGGTTACATAAGACTCCAACTTTTCATTCATTTTAGGAATATCCCCTTAAAGATTACATAGGACTCTAACCATGTATTCACTTTAGGAACCTCCTTGTTTGGGAACAACTCTTTAAAAGTCATACTAGACTTCAGACGTACGTTCACTTTGGGAATATCCACGTTCTATTTAGCTATTTGGGAACATCTTCCATTCAAAAACATCTCCATTCCATTTGTCTGCAGGGAGTATCTCCGTTTATTCACTTTGAGAACATCTCCTCTCAAGAACATCATTATATTCATTTGCAATGAGCATGCCCCTGCCTTTCAATCAGCAAGCTACTCTTAAATTTTATATATCAGACTTCATTTGATTTTTCTTTTCAAATGAACTTGAAAAGGTGAACTTGTGATGCACCTAAGATCTCCTCATTTGAGTAGCATCTTTTTTTTACTTTGCTCGTACGGGTCATATCAGCTTGGCCCAATCTTTGTCCGACGAAACTTATTCAAATGGAGGTGTACTAACCGAGTTATACTCTATTTTTGCCTCCCTCGATTTCAACCTCTGATGATTCCTAGCCAAGTGCAACTGTCATGTGTAATTATTTACCCAACGATGTAACTCACGTATTGATTATTGTAATTGTTTGCACAACTACATAACAAACAGATTGATTATTAAATTGAAATCGTCAAGCAATCGATGTCGATTCTGTAATCACCCGAGCTATATGATTCTTTTCTTCCGTCGCAATCGACTTGTTATAATGCAGGATCTTAAAGCCATTTGTGTTGTCTCTAAAAGAAAGGGATATGAGCGCAAAGAAAGAATCAACACACAAAACTTCATCAAGCTCTAGAAAGGCGATATGCGAGATGGAAGCAGTGTGGTAGCTAGTAGGAAACCTTGACAATGAAAACTTTATAGACACTATAAGATGGTTTCTGCCCAATCAAAGATTATTAAGGTTCCATCTAAAGAAAAAAATTGATGCGGTCGTAGATGGATTTTCTAGCCTCTTTTCAATGCCAAGGTGCGTGCAGGAAGCTTGGGGTTCTCTTCGGCCGCAACAGTAATAAAATACGAATAGAAAATGCGAACAACCAAAGCAAAGATCAGAGACACAAAGTTTTACGTGGTTTAGAATGAGGATTCCTACTCCACGGGGGTGAGCTCTCCCACGAGCTACGGTGTCAAAGCACTTTCACTATGAACTCCCTCCTTCGTGGAAAAAGCTTCCAGAGGTGGAGGGGAAAATCTCTTACAATTAGATCAATATACAAATGTCAAAAGAATGGAGCTCACTACTCTTCTTGTCTCCTTCTTCCTTTCTTCTCCCTCTTCCTCCTCTCCGGCGATGTGGTTGCTCTCCCCTTCAAGTGTGTCTTCGTCTCTTGCTTTTGGAAGTTGCAGATCACCTTCTCTCTCACCCCTCCTCTGTCTTTTATCCTCCTCTTTCCTGGACAACTATCACGTAATAAACATCTTCCATTACCGTACACGTGGCCACCTTACTTACCTGAAGAATCATTCCGTTACAGAAATGGGGAGTGGAGATTCATCTGAATATTATGTGGGGTCCTAATCTATTATGTAACAAACTCTCACGGACATTTCAGGAAATATTCTAACCTTTTCTTTTCACCCTCTTTCCCTTTGTAAAGCTAGCCTAAACCTACCGCCTAGGCTTAGTATAGCTCTTAGACTCCTTACCTCAGACTTTCGATGATAGCCTGAGCCAACTCCTATACCCACCATACAGAACCAATCTCCAGACCCGTTCTGCCGAGCCAATTTCCCTGACCTACCTTACCGAGCTATTTTCGCCCAAACCTACTCTACCGAACCGGTTTCCTCAGACCTACTTTACCGAACCGGTTCACTCAGACTTACTCTACCAAACCAGTTCCTCGATTCGGGTAGTATCTTTTGCATGAGTTCTTTCATTTCAATTGCGAGAAAAGGTAGCAGCAGTATCATTAGTCACCCCCTAAAAATAGTCAAACGAGGTACTGAGTTTGACTTTCTAAGTATAACCTTTCTCATCTATCTATCCCTTATCAATTCGAATTTACCATTTTCCGTTACCTTACTTCATATGCTTGAAGCGGCTTTTTGGGCCCATGGGCCCCACTTTCCTTTTTCTATTAGGTAGTCGAAAAGTCACAAAACCCTATAAAAATCCCCCTCTTCCACTCTTTACGAACAACTTAGTATTCTTAGCGATTTAGCATTTTCTTCTCCCTCTTCCGACAATTTTCTTCGACAGTGGTCAAGTGCCCTAGCTTCCTCTTTCGCAAGCGTTCCATCTTCAGCCCTCAAGTAAGTGCTCCTCCTTCTTCCGCACCTATGGCCCCAAAGAATCCGACCTCACACCCTTGGTATGAACACACTGTCACTCAGCTAAACGGTCGACATTATTTTTTTGATCATAGGCGCCAACACATAGACCCCTCTGTACTTTACCGTTTCAACACCACTTCTTATCGACCCCATCTTCCTCCGCCAGGTTTACACTGCTTCTTCGCCAAAAAACTACTGAACGGTTTATATTTGCCTATGCCCCCTGCTTACTTAGAAATTTTAGACTTTTACAAGTTGCCCGTCAATCAATTTACCCCCAATTCTTTCCGCATACTATCGGGGGCAATCATAGTATTCTGACATTTAGGTCTTTCTTTGTCCCCGCAGCTATTCCATTGCTTCTTCCAGCTAAAATCTTCCAAGGAGGGCCTTTTCTATCATCTAGCATCCAAATTGTCAATTTCTGGTAAACATGCCCTCTTTCCATAAGGGATGGGAAGCTCTCTACTTTTTCGCTCAACTTTCGATGCCCCTTCACCATTCTGATACCTGGAAATTAGATCTCCCTGACCTACCCTCCTTCCATAAGGTTAAGACTCAATGTCCCTTTTCAGAGGTCTACCGAGTGTTAAAAGAGTACCATTATAGCTAGGACCATCTGATGAAACCTCTCCTCTTCAGTCGCTATGAGTTGTCCCCTTTCCCACTGACCGATCTGGACGTCATAGGTAGGATGTTGTTCATACTTTGATACAAAGTAACCTTCATTGCCAACTTACTTTCTAACTGTTGATTTTGCAGACAACCTGATGTAGGACGCCATCATCAAAGGGGAGGAAATTGCAGCAGTAAGAAAGAAGCCTTCCAAGAAATGCAGCAAGGGCAAGTCCCCAACAGCTCCTTCTTCTCTCGACAAAAAGTTGCGTCCCCTCAAGGAAGGAGCCCCCAGCTCTTCTTATATTCCTGTGTCTTCTTCATA
The DNA here is from genome assembly GCA_025175895.1 of Wurfbainia villosa. Classification (NCBI taxonomy): domain Eukaryota; kingdom Viridiplantae; phylum Streptophyta; class Magnoliopsida; order Zingiberales; family Zingiberaceae; genus Wurfbainia; species Wurfbainia villosa. Next base: position 15,402,311 of record CM046004.1, on the reverse strand, counting down.
ATACTGATCGACTTCTCATTAATAAATATTTTTTGAAAATTGTAATGTCTTGTGTTTCCTTATGCGTATGAATTATTGTTGATCAGGAATTTTTTAAGGACATTTCTGGGTTGTTCCTTTATTGGTTATTGCGAATTCTTCGTCCTTCAAAGTGCTAGTCGACTGCTAAGATCTTCTAATCGGGAATCCGTTCAGGCTGTCCTGGGCTTTACCCTCTTCTTACCAGAACCGATTTTCGCTCGGTAAAAATTAAATAGTCCCTCAAATAAGAAGGTAATTGTCTGCTTCGGTACAGATATCTCGATTATTTCCCATGCTAACGCCATTACTTACCTCACCCTTTCATCTTCTCTCTCTTCCCATGGACGAATGTGAATCTCCCTCTTTCAATTATAAATTGTCACTACGAATGTTCTCTATTTTCCATCCCACCTCCATGGCTTCCGCTGAACACCCCATGTTCGAATTATGACTCCTTTGAGCTACATGATCTTGATGCAGGATCTGCCGAGGAATCTGCCACCCAATCTACTGCAACCTTAGCATATCGGCCTCTTCCTCCTCCTGCACCGACCGACGCCTTGACCCCCAATGTGGGGAGGTCCTTTCGAGCCCCCTTCCCTTCCTTTCGCAACCAGGTTGGAACCCCCCCCCCTTGACCGAGGAATATACAGTGAGAGATCCTCGAGCCTCCGTTGAACCTCCACCTCTTCCTCTGACCCTAGCTTTCGTTCCAATCCCTCCGGCTGAGATTCCTCCACTCCCCCTCACCGGAGCTCTACCCGCTGCACCTCGGACTCAAGGCGACCTCTACAGGGTCGTTCTGGTGCCTCCCCCTTTAAAGGAGTCCTCTACCATCTCCCCTAGTAATAATAACAATAAGAAGCCTGTATAATCCATACTTTAATTATTGTAACTGTCGTTGGGCATACTAGTAAAAAGGAATGGATACTTGTACTTGTTTTTGTCACTTTGTTGCATACTCTAAACTATTTTAATTAAAAAACATTCGATGACAGCAACCTTATCTGAGCAGTCTTCACCTTTACCGCTTTTGTGAAACTCGAATAGTCTTTCCAGAATTACTGCATTCAGCAACTCCAACTACTACCCTTACGCCTTCCCTCCTTTATTTGCATTTATTGCCTCTACTTCCCAGGAAGGCCAATTAATATCCCTCCTCCTTATCTATAAAAACTCCAATCGTCATCTTGTTAGTGCCCATTTCTCCTTCCTTCCCTTTGCACCATGGAACACTTATCTGAGCAAGATAGCAGCTCTCCTCCTCTGGAGGGACGGACTGAAGAGCAACGCCGTATTGAAGAATTGGAAGAACAAGTTCAAGACCTGAGGCAACGCTTGTGGGTGGCTTCTACTCGCAATTACTCTCTGCGTCAGGAACTGACAGTATCCCAGAGAAATCTATCCAAGCACATATTCATGCAACAGTCCTACCTTCGGCAACTGCAATGCCAACCCCAGCCACGCAAAGAAGCTCCTTCAGTACCTCCTCAAGGAGAGCCTTAGTCCCTCTTGAACAGGGGTCTCATCTGTTATTTTCTTTTTTAGGAAGGTTATGTTATGTAGCCCTTCTTTATCAATGAACTTTTCACTGCTACAAGTTGTATGTGCCCCTTTCTTGCCACATGCACATTATAGGAATAACAAATTAAAATGTGACAACTCTACTGCCAAATGGAAATTACTGAGTTTCCGCCAGTATTCTTTCCAACCCATCCATCCTTCTAGCCTTCTTCCTTCCGCGTGAGGCCTCAACTCCTCTTTACTGCACAAGCATCAAGTAAAAATACAACTCTTCTAATTCCTCATTACACAAAGATAATATATATATAACTGGGTGAGGACCCAGCTTCCTGCTCCACCCTCATGAGAGGACAAAAATAATATGTATAGTTGAGGTAAAACTCAATTCTTTTGATCCCCCATCGCACGGGGATAAAATAATGTATATAGCTGAGGTGAAATTCAGCTCTTCCGAACCTCCACCGCATGGGGATAAAATAATGTATATAGCTGAGGTAAAACTCAGCTCTTCCCTGTAGGGACCATCGTGACCGCTAGAGGGGGTGAATAGCGTGTCGTCGTATGCTTGATGGAATTCGTTCGTGATCACGTGCTTGCTACAATTGTATTAGTACGCAGCATAAATAATAGGAAATACAATACAAATACAAATACACAAGCACAAGACCAAATATAACGTGGTTCAGAACCGAATGGTTCCTACTCCACTGATTGAACTCTACGAGCTCGAGTGTTGACAACACAACTAATAGAACTCCTTTTCGATAACACGTCGGAGGTGGAGAAACCTCGTACAAGTGTTTACAACAATAAACTAATAGATACAAGCAAATACAAATATGAAATACACTACAAGTAAAGGAAAAATACTTTACAAATGCTCTTTTGATTGTTTGATCTTTGGTTGCTTTAATTGCACTTGGAGACCCTAATTTGTAGCAACAAATCACCCCAAAGATGTCCAAGAACTACTGTCAAATCCTCCCTCGACGAGCTCCCTTTAAAGCTTCTCCTTGGGTTGGATTTCACCTAGCAGTCGACTGATCGAGACCATCAGTTGACTGCTCCTGTAGTCGTTGTCTCACAACAGCATGAGCCACGTTGGATGAGTTCTAACGGATAGACCATCAGTCGATTGATCATACCCATCAGTCAACTGATGGCTCAATCAGTCAAGTGTTCGGGTCAATCACTCGATTGGAGAGCCTTCTGTGCCCAAAATCCCAACCATCAATCGACTGATCACCATATCAGTCGACTAATCAGGCCAGCAGTCGACTGCCCAACTCTGGCTGTCGACTACCAGGGCACTTCCCGTAGTCAAACCCTAGCTAACTCCCATCAGTCGACTGACCATAGTCTCAGTCGACTGATACACCTCAAACATGAGGTTTTAACCCAAGTATGGTTCCCCCATACTTGCTAGACCACCCTTAGCCTAGACTTAAGCCTTCTAGTCACCTCCATCAGCCTCATGCCTATTGGATACCTCCAAGTCGTCCATGACTTGTTCATCCATACGCTAGCCTTCAGGTGCTTCCATCGGCTATTGTCATGCTAACAGTGTCTACACCACCAAGGCACATTGGACTTACGCTTCCAAGACTCCCGCTTGGACTTTACGCCACCAATCATTGGACTTATGCTGCCAAGATCCTCGCTTGGACTTTACACCGTCAATATTCCCCTTGGACTTTCCAAATGCCAAGACTCAAGCTTGGACTTTCCCTTGCCAACCATGTTGGACTTTCCTTTGTCAAGACCCATGCTTGGACTTTCCTTGCCAACCCATGTTGGACTTTCCCTTGTCAAGACTCATGCTTAGACTTTACATGCCAAGTACTCAAGACTTGGACTTTCCCAATGTCAAGTGTCTCACTTGGGCTTTCCATGCCAAGTACCCATGACTTGGACTTTACCATGACAATCACATTGTCATACATTTTGTCGAACATCAAAATATCGCTCGAGTCAGACTCGAGTTTGGTCAATCGTGACCTAGGCCGATTACACCAACAATCTCCCCCTTTTTATGTTTGACAAAATCACATACCGTTGAGTTAGGCCATCTAATTCAAAAACACTTTACCAATTTCCCAAATTGGTAATCCCACCTTTCTCCCCCTTTTTGACTAACATCAAAAAGGTTCTCTCTAAGGAGGTCAATGTCTCATATCCCAATGAGATCTTACAATCTTTCTCTTGGTCCAAAAATATCTAGGATGCTTACAATCTTCCTAGTGATAAGTCTCATATCATTTAAGAGAGGCAATCCTACAAACTCTCTCAATTTCCAAATTGGGCATCTCAAATTCCCATTTTTCCCTCTCATGAGGAAAAATACATCCATCGTCCCATGATGGATACCTCCCCCAAAAGGCTTGCTCCCCCTTGACCATTGTGCCAATAATGTCCTTGGGAAGTCCCTAAGCCTATAGGAACTCTAAACCATCAAAAATAAGATTAAAAGTTCAACATTGAACTTTCCCACACTTTAAATTTGATACATCACCCTAACAACTCTCCTAATCCATATCCAATGGATTTTTACTCTTTATAATGCTTCCTAAAGCATATCCTAGTGTTATGAGCAGTTAGGGTACCCTAACATAGCTGAAATCAGGCTAAACAAACTTTGTTTATCCGAAATCAGTCCTGGAAGTCGACTCTTACAGTCACCAGTCGACTGTCATTCACATCAGTCGACTGTCATCCATGACAGTCGACTGATAACTGAAAATTTCGATTTTCAATTATCAGACATGAATTTTAGAAATGCATAAGTAAATATATGTAATTCGAAAAATCATGAAAATTCATATGTATAATACTTATAACACAAACAATGGGTGAAAAATATTTGAAAAATATTTTACCCATAAAATAGTGAAATTGACACAAAGTTCAAAAGTGAAGAAAAACTTCAATGTTTTAGCTCACTTTGTATCAATTTCATCAATGGTGATTGTTATCAAAAGAGAGACTTCACCAAGATTTTCTAAGATGATTTTAAAATGTTTTTGAAAACCTATATTGGATCATGTTCCTTGGGCTAAATGTACATGGCTTGAACATAAGCTTTCCCAATGATCCATATATAGCAAAAGATGAGTTTTTGTTCATCTAGATGCAAAAACTATGCACCTTGAACTCAACTCATATCCTAGCATCTCACATGTATCTAGGGTGTATAAAACACACACAAGTCAATGTGATGTGAGATGTGAGTTTTGTTCATACCTATACTAAGGTCTCATGTATTTTTCTAAGGCAACACTACTTGATTCCCTTATGCATGAGACTTCAAGTCATGTCATAGTCCTTAAATCAATTTTCATTAACTTAAATGCATGAAGTATGATCATGGCATAAATGATAGCATAAATAAACATGGCCAATGATCATGATGTCATGACATATGATATAATCTAAATATACATGACATTAAAAACTAATCCTAAACATACTCATGACATTTTATACGATAAAGATAAATATGATGTCATGACATATTATATGGCAAAAAAAGTATGACAAATAAAATATAAAGATATATAATACCTAAATTTTAATGTTAATTGTCATTTGTTATTATTAAGTCCATTTTGTCATATTGTTAATTATCTCCCAAGTGTGCCAAAAACCCAAAATGGCACACTACAACCTCTAAACCTAAATTGTCCCAATTTAATTAGTTTTTCATAATCCCAAAAAAATATTGGCACATCCTAAACTCTTTTAGAATTATAATTCAAATCTATTTCCAAGGTATCCATAACCTTGAAAATAACCTAAAGTGACACCTTTATCATGGTTAAGTTAACTACCTATCCATTTAAAGTTGGCACACCTAAACCCATCTAGCGTGAATCGATCACGCTCTTAGGAACCCAAAATCTATTTGAGCTCCTTGGGTTAATTAGGTATTCCTTAGGGATAACCTCCCTAGATACCCTTCTAATGACCCTCCTAGGCTTAGAAGCCTTGGTCATCTTGGTCTTGCCTAGGTTAACTCTAGAGGTGACTCCCCTTGTAACCTTCTTAGTGGCCTCCCTAGGTTTCCTTGAAATCCTAGCCACTAGGCACACACCTTAGTTACCCTTAAGGATGACTTCCTTAGTAACTTTGGTTTTTCTAGACCTAGTTTGAGTTCCATAATCAAATGGAATACTATGATAGGTCTTTTTGGGCTTAAGTTTGCCCTTGGTGGACTCTTGTCTCCTAAAACCTAAGTTTTGACTCTTAGACCTAGATTTTTGATCCTGTGACCCTTGAATTTGATTTTGCATTTTTGCAAGGGTCTTTTCTAATTTCTCAAGTCTTGACCTCAAGGCTTGGTTTTCTAGCTCTAATTGTCCAATTTTTTATTTTTCATCTATTCTTTGGACATTGTTTTTCCTAGGCATATGTCTATGGTTCTTTAGTTTAAAACCTAGATGGTCCTCAATTTTCCTAATACTTGTCTTAGGTAAAATATTTTTAGGGACATTAGTCCCAAATTTCTCCTTATTCTTAAGGTTGACATTCTTAGCACCTAGACAATAAAATCTATTATTTCTACTAGCATGCTTTTCATGATGAATTGCAAGTGAATTAAAAGCATTCTTTTGCCTATAAATTAAAGAAGGTGCATTAAAATATACCTTAGGGTTTGCCTTAGAGGCTCCCCCTACATGTGTAGCTTCTTCTTTGACCTTCTTGCTCCCCCTAGGGCATTGACTCCTAAAATGCCCCGGTTGTTGGCACTTGAAGCAAATGATGTGCTTCTTGCTTCTTCTAGTGGGGGCACTGGCATCCTTGACTTTTTCATTGACTTTTGGTGTCGGAGGAGTCTTCTTAACTTTCTTAGGGCATTTACTCTTGTAATGCCCATACTCCTTACACTCAAAACACATAATATGAATTTTATTTTGAATTGGAGTGTTTGAGTTACGTAGGGTGGTGGTGAGGATCTCTTGAGCTTGTACATAACTTCTTCCCGAAGTAGATGGCTCTTCTTGCTCTTGTTCCGAAGTGGATGTACTCTCCTCCCCCTCAATCCTAGAGGTGAGGGCTTCTTGTGCTTCTTCCTCCTCTACCGACCTGGATGTTGATTCTCTATCATCCTCTAGATCCTCAAGCTCTTGTGATGAAAAGGTGCTTACTTCTTCTTGAGCTTGAGAGGATGAGCACTCCTCCTCTCCTTCATGGAACTTTGCCAATTTGCTCCAAAGCTCTTTGGCATCTTGATATTCACCTAGTCTAGACAAAATGTCATTAGGTATCAAATCTTCTAAAAGCTTTGTTACCTTGACTTCAGTCTTGAACTTGAAACGTTACTCTTGTGTCCACTTCTTCAACTTTAGAACATTTCCCTTCTTATCCCTAGGGGGTTCAAAGCCTTTCATGATGATGAACCAATCTTCTATGTCCATCATCAAGAATGTCTCCATTCTCGCCCTCCATGCCGGAAAATCCTCTTGGTCGTATGATGGTGGTGTGTTGATATCCCATCCTAGTTTTTCTTGAAAATCCATCTTCTTGCCCTATAGCATCTTTTGCTCCTGGGTGTTAGTCCGTAGAAGAGCTCCAAGTTCTGATACTAATTGTAGGGATCGTCATGACCGCTAGAAAGGGGTGAATAGCATGTCGTCGTATGCTTGATGGAATTCGTTCGCGATTGCGTGCTTGCTACAATTGTATTAGTATGCAGTAGAAATAATAGGAAATACAATATAAATACAAATACACAAGCACAAGACCAAATATAATGTGGTTCGGAACCGAATGGTTCCTACTCCACGGATTGAGCTCTACGAGCTCGAGTGATGACAACACCACTAATAGAACTCCTTCTCGACAACACGTCGGAGGCGAAGAAACCTCGTACAAGTATTTACAACAATAAACTAATAGATACAAGCAAATACAAATATGAAATACACTACAAGTAAAGGAAAAACACTTTACAAATGCTCTTTTGATTGTTTGATCTTTGGTTGCTTGAATTGCACTTGGAGATCCTGATTTGCAGCAACAAATTGCCCCAAAGATGTCCAAGAACCGCTGCCAAATCCTCCCTCCATGAGCTCCCTTTAAAGTTGCTCCTTGGGCTGGATTTCGCCTAGCAGTCAACTGATCAGGACCATCAGTCGACTACTCCTGTAGCCGTTGTCTCACAACGGCATGAGCCACATTGGATAAGTTCCAACGGATAGACCATCAGTTGACTGATCATACCCATCAGTCGACTGATGGCTCAATCAGTCGAGTGTTCGGGTCGATCACTCGACTGGAGAGCCTTCTGTGCCCAAAATCTCGACCATCAGTCGACTGATCACCATATCAGTCGACTGATCAGGCCAGCAGTCGACTGCCAGGGCACTTCTCGCATTCAAACCCTAGCTGACTCCCATCAGTCGACTGACCATAGTCTCAGTCGACTAATACACCTCAAACATGAGGTTTTAACACAAGTATGGTGCCCCCATACTTGTTAGACCACCCTTAGCATAAATTTTAGCCTTCTAGTCACCTCCATCAGCCTCACGTCTATTGGATCCCTCCAAGTCGTCCATGACTTGTTCATCCATACACTAGCCTTCAAGTATTTCCATCGGTTATTGTTATGCTAACGGTGTCTACACCGCCAAGGCACATTAGACTTACGCTGTCAAGACTCCCGCTTGGACTTTACGCCGCCAACCATTGGACTTATGCTGCCAAGACTCCCGCTTGGACTTTACGCCGCCAATATTCCACTTGGACTTTCCAAATGCCAAGACTCAAGCTTGGACTTTCCCTTGCCAACCCATGTTGGACTTTTCATGCCAAGACCCATGCTTGGACTTTCCTTTGCCAAGACCCATGCTTGGACTTTCATTGTCAACCCATGTTGGACTTTCCCTTGCCAAGACCCATGCTTGGACTTTACATGCCAAGTACTCAAGACTTGGACTTTCCCAATGCCAAGTGTCCCACTTGGGCTTTCCATGTCAAGTACCCATGACTTGGACTTTACCATGACAATTACATTGTCATACATTTTGTCGAACATTAAAATATCGCTCGAGTCAGACTCGAGTCCGATCAATCGTGACATAGGCCAATTGCACCAACATTCTGTTTCACCATCGCACGGGGATAAAAATAATGTATATAGCTGAGGTAAAACTCAGCTCTTCCGATCCGCCACCTCACGGGGATAAAATAATGTATATAGTTGAGGTAAAACTTAGCTCTTCCGATCCACCACTGCACGGGGATAAAATAATGTATATAGCTGAGGTAAAACTTAGCTCTTTCGATCCACCACTGCATGGGGATAAAAATAATGTATATAACTGAGGTAAAATTCAACTCTTCCAATCCACCACCGCACGGGGATAACATAATGTATATAGCTGAGGTAAAACTCAGCTCTTCTGATCCACCATCGCACGGAGATAAAAATAATGTATATAGCCGAGGTAAAACTCAACTCTTCCGATCCACCACCACACGGGGATAAAATAATGTATATAGATGAGGTAAAACTCATCTCTTCCGATCCACCACCGCACGGGGATAAAAATAATGTATAAAACTTAGCTCTTCCGATCCACCACCACATGGGGATAAAATAATGTATATAGCTGAGGTAAAACTCAGCTCTTCCGATCCGCCACCGCATGGGGATAAAATAATGTATATATCTGAGGCAAAACTCAGCTCTTCCGATCCACCACCGCACGAAGATAAACATAATGTATATAGCCGAGGTAAAACTCAGCTCTTCCGATCCACCACCACATGGGGATAAAATAATGTATATAGCTGAGGTAAAACTCAGCTCTTCCGATCCACCACCACACGAGGATAAAATAATATATATAGCTGAAGTAAAACTCATCTCTTATGATCCACCATCTTACGGGGATAAAATAATGTATATAGTTGAGGTAAAACTCAGCTCTTCCGATCCACCATCACACGGAGATAAAAATAATGTATGTAGTTGCGCACGGATTCAGCTCCTCCAATCCGTCGCTATATCTTCTTCTTTATACCTACCTTGAACCCAACTCCTCCAATCCACCTCCATACGGGGATATCTACTTGTCTTGTAGGCAAATAATAAGAATAGTGACGACCTGACCTAGGGCTTCGCCTAATCAGGTCAGAAAAAAAATTTTACTTCACCGCTGTATTTCTTCAAAAGTGTATCTACCTTAAACCCAACTCCTCCAATCTGTCATCGCACGGGGATAATAGCTTGTCTTAAAGGCAAGATGAGAAAATAGTGACGACCTGACTGAGGACTTCGCCTGGTCAAGTCGGAATAATTTTTTACTCCACTACGGTATTCTTCAGTGCATTTAAACTCAACTCCTTCGATCCACCACCACACATGGATAACGGCTTCGGCTAACGCTGAACCATAAAAAACTGTGACGGCCTGATCTAAGGCTTTGTCTCCTCAGGTCGGAAGATATTTTTTCACTCTGCCATTCTTCACAGGTATTCTTACCTTAAACCCTACTCCTCCATTCCGCCACCGCACAGGGATAACGGCTTTGACTAACGTCGAGCCATAAAAAAGTGTGATGACCTGATCTAGGACTTTGCCCCCTCAGGTCGGAAAAAAAAATTTCACTCTATCATTCTTCACAGGTGTTCTTACATTAAACCCTGCTCCTTCGTTCCACCACTGTAAGGAGATAACGACTTCGGATAACACCGAGCCACAAAAAAGTATAACAATCTGACCTAGGGCTTTGCCCCCTCATGTCAGAAGAATTTTTTTTCACACTGCCATTATTTCTTCGTTCATCCATTAAACGGAGACAATGGTTTTGGCTGAGGCCAATCTTTAAAGAAAAATAAGAAGTATACCTTCAGAGGACATATCTTTGCTCTGAAGCTAGATGCTTTCGTTCTTCTGCTATGCAAAGATAACGGTCCTGGCGGATAATGGGTCGTGGAAAAGAATAAATTACAATTCCACACCTCTTAAGGGCCCACATCTCTGCTTTGAAGCCCAATTAACACTGTAAGCCCATCTTGTGCCCCATATAAGACTTTTCGTCTTCCATCTTTTTCATTTCCGTCTTCTTCTGGCTTTCAACCTTCTTCCTCTTCGCCAGCGACAACTTCCCGGTGCTCCATTAAACAACTTCTGTGTTTCTCTTCTCCCTCAAAAAGCAAGATGCATTCTCTCTTTCAATAATTGTTAGCGAAGCACCGCCAGGGGTCTAGGCAAGGCGGAGGCCAACAGACTACAACACCTCCACTTTTATCCCCTATTTCATCTTCATCCGCCCCCGCCGTCCCTACTCCAGCTCCCCCTTCTCCTCCTCATTCCTCTGAAACCTCCTCCTCAATGGCGCTAAATGCACTTATTATAACCCTTCCATCATTACCCCTTTCCCCTTCTTCTTCTTCGATGTCACTTGCAAACCCTAGCTCACCGGCCTCTTCGCCTTCTGTCCTGGGAGTTCATAAGTCGCCTCCTCCTTTTTCACAACATCAAGTTGAATTGAGGGGCACTGCACGCCTACGTCTGCAGGCGGAGGATATCCCTATTTCTGATCTTTCTTCTTCTTTGAAACCTCCATCAACATTAGAACCTACTTCAACAGCAACTCCTTCATCTTCGCCTCTACACCCTCTGCTCACCTCCCCGTTACCTTCCCCCTCTATCCAAAGTTCGGGAAGCATTGCTCTTCAACTGAGTATAGACCATAACTCCAGTATTCTTCTTCCTACTAGCGAAGAACCCTTCATCCCCATACTCCCTTAGGCCACCGACTCTCCACCCCTTTCATCGCCTCTTTCTACCCCTTCATTACCAGCCACCTTACCGGGCCGAGTATCCCCTGCAGATTCTTCTTCCCCTGTCAGGCGACAGGTGACTTCTGACATTTTGCAACCAATATTCGTTTCCCCTCTTTCTTTTCTAGTTTCCTTGAGTCTGCTAGCAAGAGCTCTATTCGTAGCCTCCTCAACACATCCTTCTGTCTCCATACCCCCTTCCATTCCTTTGAACATCACCCTTCCTCTTCCCGGACCAACGGTACAATCTATTGTCCCAACCTTTTTCCAACCCATCATGAGTGAACCCTCTCCCTTAGTGTCCTCTATCCCCTCTTCTTCCTCTAACCGTGCTACTCAAATCCTGAACTTGGAAGAGCTAATTCCAAGGATGGAAAGTCTGCACCATGCTTTAGAATTGGTGAGCTCCCTAAACTGACTTTACTGGTTTCTTTACTATAATGGTTTCTTCTTTATTGGTGACCCACAGGCATTAGTGAATTACCAAGAGCTAGAGCATTCTTTCACACAATACCGAGCTCAGTTTATACAATAGGCTCAACTACGGCTGGAGGATCAAACCGCTGCCAAGGGTCGGGAGCACCTTCTACTGCAAGAACTGATGCGCTGCCAGGACCAATTAGCTGAGGCTCATCGCCAACAGCAGGAGGATGCTGGGAGCATTGTCGCATTACAAGCGCAACAGCAAACACATACGGAACTCTTATCTGCTCTATAGAGTGCCCAGCAGGCAAATGCTGATAGAATAGCTCCCATGTCCCAAAAATTGGTTGATTATCAGGAACAGCTATCTGAAATCCTCCGCGAAAGGCAGAAGGATGCTGAAATCATAGCAAGACTTCGAGCCCAACACCAGAGAGTTGAGGATAAAATAACTGACCTCCACACACGCTTATACAAGGAGGTACAAGAAAACTCCTCTTTAATAACATCTAGGGCGCACACTCACGCCCGCTTATGCAGGCAAGAAGCGTCCCTCCAACGACTAGGTAACAAAATGGTCCACACCAGATCCCACACAGAGGCTATAGAGGGGATTTCGGCCTCCATACGCCAAGATATGATGGAAATGACAAGGGTTCTGCAATAGAATCGAACTTCTTGAGCGGACGACATATCTACCTTGGTCGATGTCATCCTTCAAATATCCCACAGATACTGTAAAATGCGCCAATCCCTTCGAGAACATCAAGAAAATTATCATAGGTTCCATCAAGATTGAGACTCCGATGATCCGAGCCAACGAGAGCGCTTGATAGCTCTAATGCGGGCTACTTTCCAGGACGGATTTAACGAAGTGGTTCGGCAATACGTCGATCAATGGTTACTTCCCGCTAACCAGTTTGCGCTCTTTCTGCATTGGGAGGTTGGCTTCAGGCGCTATCCTCCGGACCACTTCAAATTGTAATTTAATACACCACTTTGGGATGGCTATTGTTAAGGGAAGTCGGTCGTTACATGTAATTCCTTCCTCATTTTTAATTTTCTCTATTCTGTAAGAGGGGAGTTATTTTTGATGCAAATGATTCGCCACTTATGTTCGTGTTTGTCATATGTTAGATAACATGTTGAACGTCACGTATACTCCATAAGGAACCTACCAAACTCTTTCCTTCGACCATTTCTTCTTACACAGTATGAAAGTACTTCAAATGTACAATGTTCCAAGGCCGAGGGAGTTCCCTACCCTGATCATCTTTTAAATAATAAGTCGATCCCGCCACACGGCGCATGACCACATAGGGTCTTTCCCAATTCGGAGCCAACTTCTCCGGGTCTCCCGCAGAGTTGACTTTGCACAGAACTAAATCTCCTTCTCAAAATCTTCGGGGCACCACCCTTTTATTAAAGGTTTGTTGTACCCTTCTCTTGTAAAACTCTGCTTGCCTTCACGTTTGTTCCTATTTCTCTTTTAGCAAATCCATCTTGGTTCCTCGGATGATTTGATTCTGCTCAAGCTCATAAGCTTCCGTGTGGGCACTGCTCAGAAGGGCCTCTACTAGAATAACAACCTCCGTTTCGTATACCAAGTTGAAGGGAGTTTCTCCCGTTGTAGTTTTGGGAGTAGTTCAATAGGCCCACAGGATCCCTGGTAATTCATTCACTCAATTTTCCCTCTGAGCACCTAATTTAGTCTTTAACCCCTAAATGAAGATTCTGTTAGTCACTTCAGCCTGCCCATTAGCCTGAGAGTGAGCTACGGAAGTAAAAGTCTGCTAGATATTGAGACTTTGACACCATTCCCTGATTTTCTTTCCCTAAAAATTTTGCCCATTATCACTGACCAATCTCCTTGGGACTTCATACCAGCAGATGATGCTCTTCCATAGAAACTGGATTACTGCATTTTCGATGATTTTAGCGAGGGGTTCTGCTTCCACCCACTTGGAGAAGTAATCCACCGCCACTAATAAAAATTTCTTCTGTAAAGGTGTCATAGGCTAAACAAATATTCATTCCCCATTGATCAAAGGGATAGGAAGCAACAATAGCTTTCATCAGCTCGGTCGATCATTCGAACCGGTTACCGTGCTTTTGATAGGCTGAACAAATCTGCACTATATGAGATGCATCTTGCTGGAGAGTGGGCCAAAAGTACCCTGCTAACAATACTTTCCTCGCCAAGGCTCTTCCTCCCAAATGGTTACTACAACAACCCTCGTGTATTTCCCGGAGTACCCATTCAGCATCTTCCTTTCCCAGGCATTTCAACAGGGGCCGCCCAAAAGACGTCTTATATAGGATCCCATCCATGATTGTGAATCGCTTCGCTCTGGTCATCAAAACAGATGTCGCTCCTCTTTCTTCTGGAACCTTCCCTTGCTGTAAGTATGCCATGATGTCAGTCCTCCAGTCAAGAATCTGATCCACTCCTGGTATGGCCTCCTCCACATTATATACTACCAAGGAAGTGGGGACTTCCACACAGACCGCTTCAGATTGTTTTACCCCCTCCATAGCACTAGCTATCCGAACCAATTCATTCGTCCTCTAGTTATTTTCTCTTGGAATCTGCTGCAGAAGGACTTGCTGAAAATGAATCTTCTCTTTTTCAAAGGCCATCAAATATTTCTGCAATCTTTCTTCCCGAACCGTAAAGGCACCCTGGAGTTGTGACACCGCTAATTGAGAATCTGAATGGATCATGACAGAAGTTGCTCCCACGGCTCTGGTGGCTTGTAACCCAACTAGGATGGCTTTGTATTCTGCTTCATTGTTGGATGCTCGATATCCTAGGCGCATGGCTATGCGAGTTTCTTCTTTTTCGAGGGATACTAATAGTACCCCCCCCCCACTTCACTCCTCGTAGATCCTGAAGATTCATCCACAAAGACATTCCATACCTCTGACCCTTCTTCTTTCTCAGTCGATCTATTTTCTAAACCAATAGGTACCTCTGCCAGGAAATCAGCTAGAGCTTGAGCCTTGATGACAAGGCGGGGATGATAATGAATGTCATACTCACCTAGCTCCACAGCCCATTTAGTAAGCCTACCTGAAAAATTAGGCTTAGTCACCACCTTACCCAGCTCACTGTGAGTCAAAACATTAATCGGATGGGCCAAAAAATAGGGCCTCAACTTGCGGGCTATCAAAATTAAAATATATGCCAACTTCTCCAGCTCAGTGTACCGTGATTCAGCTCCTTTCAAGATATAACTGGTATAGTAAATAGGTTGGTGCTGGGAACCTTCTTGCTTTAATAATACTGAACTGATGGCTCCTTCTGAAATAGTTAAATACATCCACAAGGGCTCTCCTGCAACTGGTTTGGCTATTAGAGATAGTTCAGCTAAATACTTCTTTAACTCTTGGAAGGTCTGCTCACACTAACCATCCCATTGAAACTTAGCAACTTTGTGCATAATTCGAAAGAAAGGTAATCTCTTGTCCGCAGATCTGGCTATAAATCGAGATAAAGAAACTATCCTTTCTACCAGCTTTTGAGTTTCTTGCAGATTAGTAGGTGACTTCATGTTACATAATGCTTGCACTTTCTCGGGATTGGCTTGCAGTCCTTTCTCAATTATGATATACCCCAAAAACTTCTCACTCTTTATGTCAAACAGATATTTTTTGGGATTCAACTTCATGTTATATTGCCTCAGCATAGCAAAAGTCTCATCTAGATCTGTAACTAGATCCCGAGTGGTTTTTGACTTGACAAGGATGTCGTCGACGTAAACTTCCACATTCTTGCCCTTTTGCTCCGCAAAAATTTTATCCATGAGTCGCTGATAAGTGGCCCCATTATTTTTTAAACCGAAGGGCATCACCACGTGGCGTACAGTCCTCCTGCCATCACAAAACTGACGCACTTTTGATCCTCTTTTGCTGATGATATCTTTGGTAGGCATCCATAAGGGATACTACTTCATATCCTATGATAGAATTTACCAACTGATCAATGCGAGGCAAGGGGTAGCAGTCTTTAGGGCATGCTTTATTTAAATCACGAAAGTCAATACACATGCTCCACTGCCCAGAAGGCTTGGGGACCAGAACTACATTAGACACCCACTCGGGGAATTGAATTTTTTTAACATGACCCGTTTGCAACAACTTATCTACTTCTTCAGCTATAACTTTATCTTTCTCAGGCCCAAAGTGTCGTCACTTCTGCTAAACGGGTCGGACACCTCTGGTGATGTTGAGATGATATTCAACAATGCGAGGATCTATTCTCGTCGGGTCGTGCACATCCTTAGCAAAGATATCTTCATTCTTTTTCAAGCAAGCCACCAGCTCTTAACCTCGAGCTATTGAGCTACCCGAGTGACTTTCCCAAGAGATATTTCCATATATTCCCCTTCTTCCATCTTTTCCACTTTGGGAGGAGACTCTTCAAGCATGTATACGTCAGAGATCATGACGGCTTTTCCCTTGGGTTCGTCTGCTCTGGCTTTCTTTTGGTCATCCCTGACCATCTATACATAGCAACTTCTAGCAGCCTTCTGTTCACCTCTGGCTTCTCCGATCAACTGCCCGATCAGAAACTTCACCTTCTAATGATAGGGGGAAGCCATCGCCTAAAAAATAGACAAGAAAGGATGACCCAAAATTGTATTATAAGTAGACGGAGCATCCACTATGAGAAAAGGAACAATATTGGTTTTTTGGCTGGGCTTGGTGCCCAAAGTGAGGGGCAATGATATCTGCCCTATGGGATGCATCATATGTCCTACAAATCCAAATAGAGGAGTAACCACGTCCTCTAACTGTGCATTCCCCAACTGCATCTGTCCAAAGGCCTCTTGGAAGAGGATGTTAACAGAGCTTCTTGATCAACTAGGACCCGGGCTACCTCATAGTTAGCAAGAGAAATACGGATTACCAGAGCATCTGTATGAGGTAGTAGGATGCCTCGCAGATCTTTTAGCCCGAAGGAAACTGGTGGCGCAGTCTGGATAGCCTGCTCTGTTACAATAGCTAAGCTCTCCATGAGGCGCGCATAGGACTTCTGAGACCTATTGGAGTCCCCATCAGTAGGTCCTCCTACAATAACGTGAATAACTCCCCGTGTGGGGACGTCATTCAAATCAGATGATGGGCTTTCACCTGACGGCCCTCCTTGTGAAATACCCTCCTGGACGAGAATTTGTTGGTACGGAGGGAAGGTAACCCTGAGGTCTCTGGTTGTAGGGCCCCGGGCGAGCCACGTTAGGCTGCTAACCTCGCCTTGCTAGTTCTCCCGTCTGAGGCCGCAGATGCGGGTAGGTGGCTCGGATGTGCTCCAGCTCTTCTTGTAACTTGAAACATCAGTCACTAGCGTGGCCATACTCCATGTGATACTAACAGAAGAAGGGAGCTGGAGGGTTACGAGGCACTCCCCTATACCCCATCGGTCATTGCAAAAGACCCTGTTGATCATAAAACTCCATCTCCCGCTCTTTCCAGGTTCTTAGGGGAGAGACTGCGTTGGCAGCCATGATCTGCAAATGAGGGGTGGGGCGAGCTCCCTGCATCAATAATTGGGGCCTGGGAGCTTCTGGTATAAAAGACCATACATATTCTCTTCGAGAAGGAGCTCGGGGGGATGCAGGGCGATTACTTTCCGCGGGAGCCATTGCAAATGTCTGTTCGGCCCACCGGACCTTTAGTCCTTCCTCCTCATTAATGTATTTATCCGTGCAGCTTAGAAATTCCTCATAGCTAGCCGTCGGTTTTCTCAATAGGAAGCTAAGAAAAGGCCCCTCTCTTAGCCCATGTGGGATGGCCACCCTCAGCGCGTCTGACTTTGCCAAGGGGATATTTCTGACAGTATAAGTGAATCGATGAAGATACCCTCTAAGTGATTCTGAGAATTTCTACCTAATGTGTAGCAGGATTGAAGCATCGTACTTGTACATCTTACAGCTAGCAAACTCTTGGCGGAACACCCCTTGAAAATCGGCGAAACAAGTAATAAACCCTGGGGGAAGGGTGTTAAACTATTTCTATGCCGAGCCGGTTAAGGTGGTATGGAAGACCCAACATTTGAGAGCGTCAGAATAGCAGTGAAGCGAGGCGGCTCCTGTAAATTGCGACAAATGTTCTTCAGGATCGGTCGTGCCATCATATTTATCCACTTGGGGATTTCTGAAATATGAAGGTGGCAGTTCAGAAAGAATGTCAATGGGAAAGGACTGGGCTCGTAAGTCTCTGGAGCCTTGGTTGACTGGCTCTCGCCCTACTCTTCTCACCGGATCTGTGTCACTGGTATAGTAGTCTAATGCATTCTCCCCCCCCCCTAGCCCATCCTCGGGCAACACCTCGACGTTTATAGTTGTACGAAGCGGAGGGGGCATCTCCTATTGCTGCCCTCGAGGAGAAGGTTCATCGAAATGAGGATGGAGGTATCCAGTCCTTCTCCTCTCTTTGGCTAAGGCTTCGGCCAAGGTTGTGTCCACCATGGCCCTCAACTGTGACAGTAGAAGTGTAATGGGATTCTCCTCAGTAGAGGAGGCAGTTGGATATTGCATCTCTTCTAGCTGTATCTCAACGTCTTGCTCAGTAGTTTCCCACAAATGGCGCCAACTGATACAGTCGTAGATGGATTTTCTAGCCTCCTTTCAACGCCAAGGTGCATGCATGAAGCTTGGGGTTCTCTCCGACTGCAACAGTAATAAAATACGAACAAAAAACGTGAACAACCAAAGCAAAGATTAGAGACACAAAGTTTTACGTGGTTCAGAATGAGGATTCCTACTCCACGGGAGTGAGCTCTCCCACGAGCTACGGTGCCAAAGCACTTTCACTATGAACTTTCTCCTTCGTAGAAAAAACTTCTAGAGGTGGAGGGAAAAACCTCTTACAATTAGCTCAATATGCAAATGTTGAAAGAATGGAGCTCACTACTCTCCCCGTCTCCTTCTTCCTTTCTTCTCCCTCTTCCTCCTCTCCGGCGATGTGGTTGCTCTGTTGGTGCGATCGACCCAGGTTAACTCGAGTTTGACTCGAGTAGTATTTTGATGATAGACAAAACTTATGACATGGGATTGTCTTAGGAAAGTCCAACATGGAGTTGGCATGAAAAATCCAAGCATGGGGCTTAGTGAGGAAAAGTCCAAAGCATTGCGAAGCCGTGCGCTTGGTGCATTTGGGAAGTCTTAAGGACTTGGCAAGTTCACTAGGCTCGGGGTCCTTGAGTCAGTGAAGGATGGCATTGCGAAGTTGTGCGTTTGATGCATCCGAGGGACCGTCGGACGAAGAGCAAATGGAGTGAGGCCCAAGGGAAGCATACTTCGAGAGCAAGAGATGCGAAGGATGGCGTTGCGAAGTCGTGCGTTTGGCGCATCCGAGGGACGTAGGCCGAGGGAAGAGAGCTTCAGTAGGGAACTCCATGAGGGATGAGGTGGACTTGGCCAAGTGGCTAAGACTGAGTGTCGGATGCTCAAACAATTTGGGTTTGAGGTTTTACCCGACATCAGTCGACTGGCATAGGTGCAAGTCACCGCCAAGTCGACTAGGGTTCGGTGTTCATTGAGCAGTGGTCCGCTAATCGGTCATTGTCGAGGATGGTAGTCGACTGATGAGGGAGATCAGTCGACTGATCGAGGTATTTTCAACCACAGAATGATTTCCAGTCGAGTGCTCGCGCCAACACTCAACTGATGCGATAATCAGTCGACTGATGGGTATCATCAGTCGACTGATGGACAATCTGTTGGAACTTGACCGATGTGGATCTGGTCGTTTTGAGACAATGGCTACAGGATCAGTCGACTGATGGTCACGATCAGTCGACTGATGGG
This sequence comes from Wurfbainia villosa, assembly GCA_025175895.1. Classification (NCBI taxonomy): domain Eukaryota; kingdom Viridiplantae; phylum Streptophyta; class Magnoliopsida; order Zingiberales; family Zingiberaceae; genus Wurfbainia; species Wurfbainia villosa. The sequence goes on along the minus strand of CM046004.1, from coordinate 15,382,740 downwards.
TGCGAAATCAGTTTGATGCAGGTTATAAATAGAGCTCAAGATGGAGAATTTCGCCAAGACTTTTATGAAGCATTTGGAGGGGAATTGCTGCTGCATTCTAGATCTTCAAGAGCCATCTAAAGCAAGCAACAAGCAAAGGGTTCAAAGCAAGCATTGTAAAGTGTTTTTACGTGTATTTCGTATTTGTCTTTGTATTGCTTGTATTTCATATTACTTAGTGTAATTGCTTGTGAGAGGTTTCTTCACCTCCGATGTGTTATCGAGAAGGAGTGTTGTTAGTGTCGTGCACATAACACGAGCTCGTTGAGCTCACCCCGTGGAGTAGGAACCATTCGGTTCCGAACCACGTATATCTTGTGTATTGCATGTGATTGTATTGTTGTTTTTATTTCTATTGTTTCCGTTGTGTATATTAATGACAATTATAGACAAGCACGTAAGAACGATCGTATTCCACCGTACGATGATTGAGGGCTATTCACCCTCTTCTAGCCGGCCACCAATGTTCCAACAAGTGGTATCAGAGCTAGGAGCTTGTCGAGGACTAACCGCCGACACAAGCACTACAAGATGGCCGACTACAACCTCCAACCACCAAAATTTGAAGGAGATTTTCAATGGTGGAGAAGAAAAATGGAGGTATATCTAGAAACCGATTTTGATATTATGTTAATTCTAGAAAACGATTTCAAAATGCCTAGGGATGAAGAAAATAGGTAAATTGAGAAGTCAAGGTGGACCCAAGACCAAATCAAGGACTTCAAGACAAATCTCAAGGTAATTGAATTACTTAGTGATTTGTTACCTAACAATATTTGGTCTAGATTAGGTAATTATAGGGATGCAAGGGAGTTATGGAATAAGGTAATCAAATTCCAAGAAATTCCCGAACCGACACAAGTAGAGGAAGATGTCGTGGAAGAGAGTCCTTCCACATTCGACAATGTAGATGATTTGGTGGAAATCTCCACCTCTAGTATTGAGGGGGAAGAGAGGCAATCTTCCATCCCGGAGCAAGGACAAGAAGCATCCACATCCGGGAGAAATAAAGACCAAGAAGAAAATTTCATAGGTAACTCAAGCATATTGATTTTAAATAAAGATCATATAATTTTCTTTGAGTGTAGGGAGAAAGGGCATTACAAGAGCAAATGCCCAAAATTGGCTAAGAAGAAAACACCGACACCAAAAATCTAAGGATGCTGGAGTCCCCACAATCAAGAGCAAAGAGTACATTGTGTACTTCAAATGCAACCAAAAGGGGGCACTACTGTAGTCAATGCCCTAAAGGAAGAAAGAAGGGGTAAGGAGGGGCATCTCATGTAGGGGGAGCTTCTAAAGCTAACCCTAAGGTAAATTTAATTAATGCACCATCAATTTCTAGGGTTAACAAGCATGCTAGAAATTATTTTAGTTCTCTTGCAATTATTAATGAAAAGCATGCTAGTAGAAATAATAAGGTTTATTGTTTAGCTGCTAAGCATGTAAATTTATCTAAGGATAAACCTAGGACCAATAACACTAGAACTATTTTACCTAGGGAATCAATTAGAAGAATAGAAGAAAATTTGGGTATTAATCCCAAAAAGTCTAGGCACATGTCTAAGAAGAAAAGGTCTTCCCAAAAACCTAATGATAAATCAAAATTGGGAAAATTAGAGTTAGAAAACCAAGTCTTGAGGTCAAGACTGGAGAGAATGGAAAAGACCCATAAGATTATAGAAAATTCTATTCAAGGGTCCAATGCCCAAAAGTCAAGACCTAGGGTTCAAGAACGGTCTAAGGGCAAGAAAGGTTTGGGTCACAAACCTATGTCCTACCATAATGTTCCATTTGATTATGGAACAACATCTAGGTCTAGGAAAACTAAGGTTAATAGGGAAGTTATCCCTAAGACTAGCCATGGTGTTTGCTTAGTGGCTAAGGACTTAAGAAAAACCAAGAAAGCCACTAAGAAGGTCAAGGGGGGAGTTACCCCTAGGTTTGACTTAGGAAAGACCCAAAAGACTATGGCTTCAAAGCCTAAAAGGGTTATTAGAAAGGTATCTAGGGAAGTTATCCCTAGTGAATACCTTATTAACCTAAGGAGCTCCAATAGATTTTGGGTTCCTAGAAGCGTGATCGATTCACGCTAGATGGGTTAGGGTGTGTCAACCCTAAGTGAATGGGTAGTTAACCTAGCCATGGTGAGTTGACACATTAGGATGTGCCAATATGCTTTGATAAGTTGAAAAATGATTAAATTGGCACGATTAGGTCTTAGAGGTATTGGTGTGCCATTTTGATTTTATGACACACTTGGGAGATAATGGTATTAAGGCAAAATAGAATTAATTCTTAGAAATGGCAATTTGGATTTAACACTTAGGTATTTTATACCTTAGTATATTTTACTTGCCATGATTTATTTGTCTTGTCATGACATGACATCATTTTTATTTCTATCTCTAAAAATATCATGATTATGTTTTAGACTTAGTTTTATATGTCATGTATGCTAAAATTTCATTCACATGCCATGACATTATGATTTTGGCACATGCTTAATTATATCATATATATGTCATAATCATATCATGCATAAAATAAAATTGATTTAAGAACCATTGGCATGACTTGAAGTCTCATGCATAAGGGAATCAAGTAGAGTTGCCTTATAATATGCATAAGACCATTAAAGAACAAAAACTCACATCTCATTAGAATATTTGACTTGTATGTGTTTTACACATCTAGATACAAGTGAGATGTTTAGGAAAAAGAAATTAAAAGTTTCAAAAATATTTTGAAAATATTTTGAAAAATCTTGGTGAAGTCTATCTTTTGATAACAACCACCATTGAATAAGATGATACAAAGAGGGCTCAATATTGAAGCTTTTCTTAACTTTTGAACTTTGTATCAATCTCACTATTTTGTGGGTAAAATAATTTTCCAATATTTTTCACCCATTATGATTGTAATAAGTAAAATACATACAAAATTTCAAGATTTTTCAACTTATGTATATTTACTTACGAATTTCATAAATTCATTTCTGAAAATTAGAAAACTGCAAATGCAGTTATCAGTTGACTGCCAGGGAGGCTAGTCGACTGATGTGGGAAGGAGTCGACTGGTAGCTGAGAGAGTCGACTGATACTGTTGATTTCGGGTAAACCTTGATGGTTAGGCCTATGTTCAGCTATGTTTTGGTCCCCTAACCACTCCTAACCCTAGGACATGCTTGGGAGAGTATTAGAAATGGTGAAAATCCATTGGATATGGATTGGAAGAAGTGTTTAGGGAGAGTATCAATTTTAAGATGGATGAGAGTTCATTGTTGAACTTTGCCTTAATTTTGATGGTTTTGTATTCCTATTGGCTTAGGGGTTTTCCAAAGACATTGTTGGTGCAATGGTCAAAGGTAAGCAAGCTTTTAGGGGGAGGTATCTATCATGGGAAGATGGATGTGTATTTTTTCTCATGGGAGGAAAATTGAGGGATTGCGCCTCTCTTAAGTGATATGGGATTATCACTAGAAAGATTGAGGGCAAGCTAAGGGGAAGATTGTAAGATCTCATTGGGATATGAGACATTGACACTCTTGAGGACCTTTTTGATGTAATATGAAAAAGGGGAAGAAGTTACCAATTAGGGTTCGTTGGAATTCTCATTGGGATATGAGAATTGCCAATATGGGAAAATTGGTAGACTTGAGACGGTAGTTTTGTCAATCATCAAAAAATGAGAGATTGTTGGTGCAATCGGCCCAGGTTAACTCGAGTTTGACTCGAGTATTATTTTGATGATAGACAAAACTTATGACATGAGATTGTCATAGGAAAGTCCAACATGGAGTTGGCATGGAAAATCCAAGCATGGGGCTTGGTGTGGAAAAGTCCAAAGCATTGCGAAGCCGTGCGCTTGGTGCATTTGGGAAGTCTTGAAGACTTGGCAAGTTCACTAGGCTCGAGGTCCTTGAGTCGGTGAAGGATGGCATTACAAAGTCGTGCGCTTGATGCATCCAAGGGACCGTCTGACGGGGAGCGAATGGAGTGAGGCCCAAGGGAAGCATACTTCGAGGGCAAGAGACGCGAAGGATGGCGTTGCGAAGCCGTGTGCTTGGTGCATCCGAGGGACGTAGGCCGAGGGAAGAGAGCTTCATTGGGGAACTCCATGAGGGATGAGGTAGACTTGACCAAGTGGCTAAGCCTGAGTGTCAGATGCTCAAACAACTTGGGTTTGAGATTTTACCCAACATCAGTCGACTGGTATAGGTGTCAGTCGACTGCTCCAAGTCGACTAGGGTTCGACTGGTGTTCGACTGAACAGGGTCTGGCTGATCAGTCGACTGTTGAGGGATGGCAGTCGACTGATAACACCATCAGTCGACTGATGAAGGAGATCAGTCGAGTGATCGGGGTGTTTTCAGCCACAGAATGGTTTCCAGTCGAGTGCTTGCGCCAGCACTCGACTGATGGGATAATCAGTCGACTGATGGGTATCATCAGTCGACTAAGGGGCGATCCGTTGAAACTTGACTGACGTGGATCTGGTCGTTGTGAGACAATGGCTACAAGACCAGTCGACTGATGGTCACGATCAGTCAACTGATGGGTGCGAAATCAGCTTGATGCAGGTTATAAATGGAGCTCAAGATGGAGGATTTCGCCAAGACTTTTGTGAAGCTTTTGGAGGGAAATTGCTGCTACATTCCAGACCTTTAAGAGTCATCTAAAGCAAGCAACAAGCAAAGGGTTCAAAGCAAGCATTGTAAAGTATTCTTTACGTGTATTTCGTATTTGTCTTTGTATTACTTGTATTTCATATAACTTAGTGTAATTGCTTGTGAGAGGTTTCTCCACCTCCGACGTATTATCGAGAAGGAGTGTTGTTAGTGTCGTGCGCATAACACGAGCTCGTTGAGCTCACCCCGTGGAGTATGAACCATTCGGTTCCGAATCACGTATATCTTGTGTATTGCGTGTGATTGTATTGTTGTTATTATTTCTATTGTTTCGTTGCATTTATTAACGACAATTGTAGACAAGCACACAAGAACGATCATATTCCACCGTATGACGATTGAGGGCTATTCACCCCCCTTTAGCCGACCACCAACGTTCCAACATGCTCTCCCCTTCAAGTGTGCCTTCGTCTCTTGCTTTTGGAAGTTGTGGATCCCCTTCTCTCTCGCCCCTCCTTTGCCTTTTATCCTCCTCCTTTTTCCTGGACAGCTATGACGTAACAAACATCTTCCATCACCGTATATGTGACCACCTTGCTTACCTGGAGAATCATTCTATTATAGAAATGGAAAGTGGAGACTCCTCCGAATATTATGTGGGGTTCTAATCTGTTATGTAACAAACTCTCACAAACATTTTGGAAAATATTCTAACCTTTCCTTTTCACCCTCTTGCCCTTCGTAAATCTAGCCTAAACCTACCGCCTAGGCTTAGTATAGCTCTTAGACTCCTTACCTCAGACTTCCGATGATAGCCTGAGCCAACTCCTATACCCCCCATACAGAACCAATCTCCAGACCCGTTCTTGTTGGTGCAATCGACCCAGGTTAACTCGAGTTTGACTCGAGCAGTATTTTGATGATAGACAAAACTTATGACATGGGATTGTCATAGGAAAGTCAAACATGGAGTTGGCATGGAAAATCCAAGAATGAAGCTTGGTGTGGGAAAGTCCAACATGGAGTTGGCATGGAAAATCCAAGCTTGGTTCTTGGTGAGAAATGCATTGCGAAGTCATGCACTTGGTGCATGTGGGAAGTCTTGAGGACTTGGTAAGTTCACTAGGCTCGGGGTCCTTGAGTCGGTGAAGGATGGCATTGCGAAGTCGTTCGCTTGGTGCATCCGAGGGACTGTCGGACGAGGAGCGAATGGAGTGAGCCCAAAGGGAAGCATACTTCGAGGGCATGAGATGCGAAGGATGGTGTTGCAAAGTCGTGCGCTTGACGCATCCGAGGGACATAGGCCGAGGGAAGAGAGCTTCGGTGGGGAACTCCATGAGGGATAAGGTGGACTTGGCCAAGTGGCTAAGATTGAGTGTCAGAGGCTCAAACAATTTGGGTTTAAGGTTTTACCCGACATCAGTCGATTGGCATAGGTGCCAGTCGACTGCTCTAGGTCGTATGGGTTCGACCAGTGTTCGACTGGTGTTTGGTTGGATCAAGTCGACATCAGTCGACTGCTTAAGGGAAGCAGTCGACTGATCACACTGTGCATGGGCACAGAAGCTAGTCGAGCTCACCAGCACTCGACTGATGGGTTACCAGTCGACTGATGTGTGATCCATTGGAACTTGACCAATGTGGATCTGACCGTTGTGAGACAATGGCTACAGGACCAGTCGATTGATGGTCATGATCAGTCGACTGATGCGTGCGAAATCAGCTTGATGCAGGTTATAAATGGAGCTCAAGATGGGGGGTTTCGCCAAAGACTTTTGTGAAGCTATTGGAGGGGAATTGCTGCTGCATTCCAGACCTTCAAGAGTCATCTAAAGCAAGCAACAAACAAGTGATCAAAAGCAATCGGTGAAAAGTGTTCTTTTGTATTATATTTATATTCTTGTTTGTATTTCTATATTACATTGTAATTGCTTGTGAGAGGTTTCTCCACCTCCGACATGTTGTCGAGAATGAGTGGTTTAATTAGTATCGTGCGCATAACTAGAGCTAGGTGAGCTCGCTCGTGGAGTATGAATCATTCAATTCCAAACCACGTATATTACCGTATCTTGTGTGTGATTGTTTATTTTTGTTATTTCTATTGTTATTCCGCTGCGTATATTAACAACAATTGTAGACAAGCATGCAAGAACGATCGTATTCCACCGTAGGACGGAAAAGGGCTATTCACCCCCCTCTAACCGGCCACCATCGACCCTACAAGTGGTATCAGAGCTAAGGAGTTTGTCGAGGACTAACCGCCAACACAAGCACTACAAAATGGCTGGCGTTATCCATCCACCAAAATTCGATGGAGACTTTTCTTAGTGGAAGAAAAGGATGGAGGTATATCTCGAAAATGACTTTAATTTTATGATTATTGTAGAAAACGGTTTTGAGATGCCTAGGGACCAAGACAACAAGCCAATAGAAAATCAAGATGGACCAAGGACCAAATGAAGAATTTCAAGACAAATCTCGAGGTAATAAAACTACTTAGTGATTTGTTACCTAATCATATTTGGTCTAGATTAGGAACTTTTAGGGATGCCAAGGAATTATGGGAGAAGATAATGAAATTCCAAGAAAATTTCCAACCGGCACAAGTAGAGGAGAATGCCGAGGAAGAATCGTCATCCACATTTGATGATGTTGATGATTTGGTGGAGACCTCCACCTCTAGCATTGAGGGGGAGGAGAGGCAATCTTCCACTCCTGAGCAAGATCAAAACGAGGCATCTACCTTCGAAAGAAGTGACCAAGAGTCCTCCACTTCCCTAGGTAACTCAAGCATAATAATTTTAAATAAATATCACATAATATGTTTTGAGTGTAGGGAGAAAGGGAATTACAAGAGCAAATGTCAATTGGCACTAAAAGTCAAAGGATGTCGGAGTCCCCACAACTAGAAGCAAAGAGCACATTGTGTGCTTTAAATGCAATCAAAGGGGACATTACCGAAGCCAATGCCCTAGGGGGAGGAAGAAAGGGCAAGGAGGTGTATCTCATGTAGGGGGAGCTTCCCAAGCTAACCCTATGGTAAATTTAGTTAATGCACCTTCAATTCCTAGAATTAAAAAGTATGCTAAGAATTATTTTAGTTCTCTTGCAATTATAAATGAAAAGCATGCTAGTAGAAATAATAATGTTTATTGCTTAGGTGTCAAGCATGTTCATATAACTAAGGACAAATCTAGGACCAATAACACTAGACCAATCCTACCTAGGGAATCAATTAGGAGAATAGAAGAGAACTTAGGCATTAACCCCAAGAAATCTAGGCATATGCCTAAAAGGAAAAACAATTCTCAAAAACCAAATGAAAATTCAAAATTGGGAAAATTGGAGTTAGAGAACCAAGTCTTGAGATCAAGACTTGAGAGAATGGAAAAGACCCTTAGGATTATAGAAAATTCTATTCAAGGGTCAAACGCCCAAAAGTCAAGACCTAGGGTTCAAAAACGGTCTAAGGGCAAGAAAGGTTTGGGTCACAAACCTAAGCCCAATAAGACTTATCATAATGTTCCATTTAATTATGGAACAATTTCTAGGTCTAAGAAAATCAAAGCTAATAGGGAAGTTATCCCTAAGACTAGCTATGGTAAGTGTCTAGTGGCTAAGACTTCAAAGAAATCAAATGTAGCCACTAAGAAGGTCAAAGGGGGAGTTACCCCTAGAGTTGACTTAGCTAAGACCCAAAAGGCTATGACTTCAAAGCCTAAAAGGGTCATTAGGAAGGTATCTAGGGAAGTTATCCCTAGTGAATACCTTGTTAACCCAAGGAGCTCCAATAGGTATTGGGTTCTTAGGAGCGTGATCGATTCACGCTAGATGGATTAGAGTATGTCAACCCTAAGTGGATGGGTAGTTAACCTAGCCATGATGAGTTGACACATTAGGATGTGCCAATATGCTTTGAGAAGTTAAAAAATAATTGAATTGGCACAAATATGTCTTAGAGGTATGGGTGTGTCATTTTGGGTTTATGGCACACTTAGGAGATAATGGTATTAAGGCATTTTGGAATGTCATGATTCCAAAAATGGGAGTTAATTCCTAGAAATGACATTTTGGATTTAACACTTAGGTATTTTATACCTTAGTATATTTTTCTTGCCATAATTTATTTGTCTTGTCATGACATGACATCATTTTTATTTTTATCTCTAAAAATGTCATGATCATGTTTAGACTTATTTTTATATGTCATGTATGTTAACATTTCATTCACATGTCATGACATCATGATTTTGGCACATGCTTAGTTATATCATATTTATGTAATAATCATCATCATGCATAAAATAAAATGGAATTAAGGACAATGGCATGATTTGAAGTCTCATGCATAAGGGAATCAAATAGAGTTGCCTTAGAATATGCATGAGACCATTAAAGAACAAAAACCCACATCTCACTAGATTAATTACCTTGTATGTGTTTTACACATCTAGATACAAGTGAGATATTTAGGAAAAAGGAATCAAAGGTTTTAAAAACATTTTGAAAATATTTTAAAAACCTTAGTGAAGCTTATCTTTTGATAGCTATCACCATTGAATGGGATGATACAAAGAGGGCTCTTTATTGAAGCTTTTCTAAACTTTTGGACTTTGTATCAATCTCACTATTTTGTGGGTAAAATAATTTTTCAATATTTTTCACCCATAATAATTGTGATAAGTAATATACGTACAAAATTTCATGATTTATCAACGTATGTATATTTACTTACGAATTTCAAATTCATCGATTCATTATCAGGCGGCGGTCGACTAATGTGGGAAGGAGTCGACTGGTAGCTGACAAAGTTGACTGGCACAGGCTGATTTCGAGTAAACCTTGGTGGTTAGGCCCATGTTCAGCTGTATTTTAGTCCCCTAATTACTCCTAACCCTAGGACATGCTTGGGAGAGCATTAGAAAGGGTTGAAATCCATTGGATATGGATTAGGAGAAGTGTTTAGGGAGAGTATCAATTTTAAGGTGGATGAGAGTTCATTGTTGAACTTTGCCTTAAATTTGATTTGGTTAATGTTCCTATTGGCTTAGGGACTCTCCAAGGACATTGTTGGTGCAATGGTCAAGAGGGAGCAAGCCTCTAGGGGGAGGTATCCATCATGGGAAGATGGATGTGTATTTCCTCATGGGAGGAAAATTGGATTGCCTCTCTTAAGTGATATGGGATCACTAGAAAGATTGTAGGCATGTGTTCCTCCAAGGGAGAGATTGTAAGATCTCATTGAGATATGAGACATTCATACCCTTAGGGAGGACCTTTTTGATGTAATGTCAAAAAGGGGGAGAAGTTACCAAGTTACCAGTTAGGGTTCGTTGAAATTCTCATTGGAATGTGAGAATTGTCAATATGGGAGAATTTGTAGACTTGAGATGGTAGTTTTGTTAATCATCAAAAAAGGGGAGATTGTTGGTGCAATCAGCCTAGGTTGACTCGAGTTTGACTCGAGTAGTATTTTGATGATAGACAAAACTTATGACATGAGATTGTCATAAGAAAGTTCAACATGGAGTTGGCATGGAAAATCCAAACATGAAGCTTGGTGTGAGAAAGTCCAACATGGAGTTGGCATGGAAAATTTAAGCTTGGTGCTTGGTGAGAAATGCATTGCGAAGTCGTACGCTTGGTGCATGTGGGAAGTCTTGAGGACTTGGTAAGTTCACCAGGCTCGGGGTCCTTGAGTTGATGAAGGATGGCATTGCGAAGTCGTGCGCTTGGTGCATTCGAGGGACCGCCAAACGAGGAGCGAATGGAGTGAGCCCAAAGAGAAGCATACTTCGAGGGCATGAGATGTGAAGGATGGCGTTGTGAAGTCGTGCACTTGACGCATCCGAGGGACGTAGACTGAGGGAAGAGAGCTTCGGTGGGGAACTCCATGAGGGATAAGGTGGACTTGGCCAAGTGACTAAGACTGAGTGTCAGAGGCTCAAACAACTTGGGTTTGAGATTTTACCCGACATCAGTCGACTGACATAGGTGTCAGTCGCTCTAAGTCGTATAGGTTCGACCAGTGTTCGACTGGTGTTTGTCTGGATCAAGTCGACATCAGTCGACTGCTTAAGGGAAGCAGTCGATTGATCGCCTTGTAATGGAGCGAAGAGTCGCCAAAGACTGATCGGTGATGGGTTACCAGTCGACTGATGGGTATCATCAGTCGACTGATGTGTGATCCGTTGGAACTTGACCAACGTGGATCTGGCCATTGTGAGACAACGGCTACAGGACCAATCAACTGATGGTCACGATCAGTCGACTGATGCGTGCGAAATCAGCTTGATGCAGGTTATAAATAGAGCTCAAGATGGGGGATTTCGCCAAAGACTTTTGTGAAGCTATTGGAGGGAAATTGCTGCTGCATTCCAGACCTTCAAGATCCATCTAAAGCAAGCAACAAATAAGTGATCAAAAGCAATCGGTGAAAAGTGTTCTTTTGTATTGTATTTGTATTCTTGTTTGTATTTTTATATTACATTTTAATTGCTTGTGAGAGGTTTCTCTACCTCCGACGTGTTGTCGAGAAGGAGTGGTTTAGTTAGTGTCGTGCGCATAACTAGAGCTCGGTGAGCTCGCCCGTGGAGTATGAACCATTCGGTTCCGAACCACGTATATTGTCGTGTCTTGTGTGTGATTGTTTATTGTTGTTATTTCTATTGTTATTCCGCTGCGTATATTAACGATAATTGTAGACAAGCACGCAAGAACGATCGTATTCCACCGTAGGACGGAAAAGGACTATTCACCCCCCTCTAGTCGGCCACCATCGACCCTACAATTTTGTCGAGCCAATTTCTCTGACCTATCTTATCGAGTCATTTTCACCCAAACCTACTCTACCGAACAGGTTTTCTCAGACCTACTTTACCGAACCAGTTCATTCAAATTTACTCTGCCGAATTAATTCCTCGGTTCAGACAGTATCTTTCGTACGGATTCTTTCATTTTAATTGTGGAAAAAAATATCAGCAGTATCAAAAATGAAAACAGTCAAGCTAACGCTGGTTCTCCTCGATATCAGAAACTAACATTCGCACAAGCAGATAGATACATTGTTGGCCAAAATGCTAAAAATTACAAGGAATAAAAACTCACTAATTAACAATGATTCTAAGTTTCACGAGAGACTTGAACCAAGTTAAGAAAGCTGCCGTCTTATAAAAGTTTCTCCTTTTTTTTTTTGCATTAACAAGCACAGTTTTGTTTTATTAGGAAGATTTGCATAACGACAATTTTTAAAGAACGTCAACGGAAACAGTACAGAATAGACACGTAACATACATAAAAAGAGCTACATTGTTCAACAGAAAACCCACATTTGATAAGTGTAGACCATGCCTGAGAAAATGCATGTCATGCACACTAAAAAATTGAAGAATTTCTGAGAAATCTGATCAAATATTTTAAATAAATAAATAGACAGAAGAAAAGTATATATGCAGATTGATCAATCTTTTTGGTGCTATTTTAATGATAAATAAATTTTAGAATATCGACTCATTTCTCAGTGACAATAAATGACCGGTGAGTAATAGATGCAGTGAACTCTTCAATTTTTTTTTAATTCTTATTATTCCACTTTCTAACTATTAAAACCGTTAATTTGTCTAGAGTGAAATGGCTAATGGAAATTGCAAATTTGAAAATAGCAGGTGGTGAGATGAACTTCGAGGTGGTGTTTTTTTTTATTTGTTTTCCTTATTAATCTTCTATAATGTCAAATAAGCGATAGTGTTGTCTTGTTTTTTGATTTATTTATTACTCGATTTCCAGAATTTTTATATAAACAAATATAAATATAATACGATTCCTTCACCTGATCATTAATGAATCATAGCTCCGTTCCTTTCTAGAGCCGATCATCTTCCAGTAGTCCATTCCAAGCCATGCCTGCTTTCGTCGATGTCGCCGTTTCCACAACGTAGCCAGATGAAGTTATGGATCAAAATTCTAGCCCCCTCGATCGCCTCCGCCTTCCTCCTCCTCCTCTCCATCTTCCTTTGGTGTCGCCGCTGCCGGCAGTTCTCCTCGGCGGAGACTCCTCGATTCCCTCAATCCGCAAGCAAAGCGGGAACACAGAGTTTGCAAGCCGGGATCGCCAAGTTGCACCTCTCCTTCTGCACCAGCACCGGCCACACAGCCGGCAGCGAGTCGGCGCTGGCGACGTTCAGTTGGGATGACCACCCGAGACTGGTGGGCGAGGCGGTGGAGCACGGATGGTCGCTGTTCACGTTCGCAAGCGGCCAGCCGCCGTGTCGGCGCTGTGAGCTAGCGGTGTGGGGGATGTGCGCCGCATGCGACAGCGGCGCCGCGGAGACGAAGTGGGAGGTGACGCCAGGCTCTTCGGAATTTTCGCAAACGGTTAAGTTGCATCCGAGAGAGAGGATTCTCCATGGCGAAGACGTCTCGACGGCGAGGATGCTCCTTCCGTTGCCCGGCCCTCCTCTCGGCGTCTCCTCCTTCCCTAAAGAAGCCTATTTTGAGATCACCGTCTTGTACCTGAAGAAACCGCCGCCACCGCAACAACAGTGGTCTTCTCCTCGAGAAATTAAGCGAACCAAGGCCACGGACGCCGTCGAGGAAGCTGATAGTGTGAAGCTTATCTCGGAGAATTCCATCAAATCCCATGCCGTTCTTTCCTGTGCAACCGAGGTTATCGTTACTCCGATCCCAGAAACCAAAGCTTACGCCAAAGAAGAAGAATGCGGCAACCAATTCCACAACACAATTCTTGTATCCTTGGGCCTCACCCATGGCGGAACACTTCCAGGCGGATCATTCTCCGGCACATACCCAGGCTCCATTGGCTTCCACTCCAATGGTCGGGTCTTTCTGGACGGTAAGACCCCAAAATTGAATCTTTCCCTCGTCTTCGAGCATCATAGCAGATCCAGAATTCTAAATTGCGGCTTTTCTACAAAATCGCAGGAACGATGCTCGTTTTCGAATCGAAGAAATCAGAGTGGGCAGAGGTGAACAGGGTAATCGGCTGCGGCTTCGACCCGAGGAAGAAGAAGGTTTTCTTCACGGTCGATTCCGAGCTTATGCACGTCATTCACTGCCGCTCCGACATCTACAAAGCTCCCATGTTCCCGATCGTCGCATCGAACACCGACGCAACGATTCTGGTCAACTTGGGACAGAGCAGGTTCAAGTACGAGCCGGCAAATGTGAACAGGACGTCCAATCCTTGCTTCATCGGCTCGCCGTCGTTCGACAGAAGCGGTGCTGCCATCGGAGACGATGATAGCCGCGAGCTCTTCTCTATGGGAAGGATCGATCCGCACTGGTTCGATGCAGTTAAGAAAAGCCAGAGCAGCAATAAGAACACTGTAAACCAGAACGATGACAACTACTCGGTGGATGTGGATGTGGATGCTGATTCTGATCTTTTTGAGATCTCTTTGCGCATTTGACGAATCATCATCAGAAACAAGTTGAGCCATCGAAGCAGTCATGGCCATGCGACCATCTCTGCAGTAGAATCATGGAGAGACATGAAAGTAACAGCATGAGAAAATTTTAAGTTGTCCATAGAAAATTTACATCTTAAAGATTTTTATATTGTCAAAATAGATTTATATTTTTTTTTTCAGTTTAAAACATTCCCTCTAAGGAGAAGTAAAAAAAAAAAAAAATTCAATTATGTAAGACCTCATTGCTTCCTCTACCACTAGCAACAACTTCATCGACTCCTCGTCCATTGCAGCGATTATTCATCCTCTCCCTAGTTGTTGACCACATTACCTCTAACAAGCACTAAATTGAATACCGAGGTACAGCTTTGTGAACAACAGTGGCAATGAAGCAACGAGAGGCAAACATTATTTTATCGAGTTCTGAAAGGAAAAGCCTACAATTTGTAGATTGAGAGTAGAGACTTCTTAGTACAGTTTATTTGACCTTTTTAAGTGTCCGCAAATGATAGTTTATACAAACACCTACTTGCCCAAGTCACTGGAGGGACATGATTATTGTGATTAAGGTGTGGTTTCGGTAGCGAGCCATTTCATTTGCTCTGTCAATGTAGAGAATTATTTCAAAAAGTAAAAGTTAATTTTTAAGAGTTATAAAATTTTTTCTAGAGGTCTATTCTTCCATTGTACTGTGAAATCAATTGGTAGAGATTGTTAATTAGGCGACGGATTTCATTTTTGCCCCAAGAGAAAGTGTTTGTATTCGATAGTGCAGCAGTAACAAGTATCAGCCATCTACTTTCTCATGTTCTATTAGAGTTATGCATATCCTACGTACTATTGCTTCAGAAATCCTCACATGAGCAATATGGAAGTCAAAAAGCCTTGGTTTATATACTCTTCTGCAATGTCATAAAGCTTTTTTAATATGATTACAGCCTAAAATGTTGCTTTTTAAAAAAAAAAAATCCCCTTTTGATAATATGTAGAAATACAAACTCCTATTTATTTAGATAAAGGTTGATTTGGAAGATTGAAAGTCATTATACTCGGTGAGTTGGCACCTTCAGTAATTCCTGAATCAGTGGACGGCAGCTCAGATTCAAAGTCGAAAGAAAAAAAAAAAAGCTACTAGAAATGCTTGTTTAAGTAAAACCTTCTTTCCCACTCACTTGGAACTCCACCCCAATTTGTCGCTGAGGTTCTCCAAAAACTCAACTCGCTTAGCAATTTGGATTCAAAGTCGATCGATATACAACTACAATTAAATGCTTATTTATAAGTGAATCCTTCTTTTCCGCTCACTTGGAACTCCACCACAATTCCGTGAAAGGATCGCTATAGATGCTCTCGTTCTGATAACCCATAAAGCGTGCTGACTAGAGACTTAGTGCTGGTTGAGGGCCACTCAGAAAATCTCCAAGTTTCTGAACTGAATTATAAAGTAGGAAAGCACTGTAAGTGTAAAGAAGAGATGATCTTTGAAAACACTGTGAGAGAAGATGATAAGAATCCCCATGAAGAAAAAAGTAGCTAGCTACCGAAGGATTGATTCTATGTATACAACCCTAAAAACTAAGAACAGATACAGTGTTTTCTGGTGGAAGGCCACTCGAGCTGAATTAGAAAGCATGAACACACAGTAAGTGTAAAGAAAAGATGGTCCTTGAAAACACTTCAAGGGAAGATGACGAGAACTCCCATGAAAAAATATTAATGTAGCTATCAGAGGATTGATTCAATTCTAAGTGCACAACCCTGGAAACTAAGAACCAAAGCAGTGTTTTCTGATTAATTAGGTGCCTTTCTATTCTAGCGAATATAGCTAGCAAGAATACCCATGAGGAATGTAGGTATCAAAAAAGATTGATGATTCAGAAAAAGAAAGCATTGTTTCTAAATTTAGCAAACCTAGAAATTAGGAACGGCTTAATTTATAGGAAGCAAGTATTGGCACAAGACAACCACCTTAAGATTACGGTCTTCAAATCTCTCAATTCGACGAAGTCAGTGGATGCCGACGAGTAAAGCCGCCGAATCGTCAAATTGGAGGGCGACTTTTTTAGATTAAAAGATTAGGATAAGATCCGAGAAATTACATGAAAATGACGGTGCATTTAGAAGATCTCCAATGTTTTCCCCTTTCTCTCCCCGCACCGTATACTCAAAGGAGATCGGACAATAGCCCCAGGGCTGTGGCACAATGATAACCATATTTTTTTTCCAACGTCAATACCATGATTCGATTCCTCCGAGATGCGTCCCACTGAGTATTTTCATCTGGGGTGTGACAGTCGACTGTGCAGGTCGGATTCGTAGGCCCACATTGGTAGACCGGGTCCAAGTGTAGGTGCGGGGGCGTCCTTCTGATTTACCCTCGTTAATCGATGGGAACTCTAGTTGAAGGCTATGGGGTAGGATCGGTCAGCCAAGGGGACTAATTGGTGTCAATTGCTCAAATACCCCTTGTAAATAAAAAAAAAAGGGAGATCGGACAATAGCCCAGGGTTGTGGTGCAACGGCAACCACATTTTTTCCCAACGTCAATGTCACAGTTCGATTCCTCCGGCACGCCCCCCGAGTATTTTCGGCGGGCAATGATCGGGTTAGTCGTGGGTCCACGCTTGGCATCGTCCAAGTGTAGGTGCGAGGGCGGCATCCTGATTTACCTTCGTTAACCGGTGGGGACTCTAGTTGAAGGTCGTGGGGCAGGACCGATCAGCCAAGGGGACTAATTGGTGTCAATTGCCCAAATACCCCTTGTAAATAAATAAAAAAAGATCAGAAAATAGCCCCTAGGGCTGTGGCGCAACGGTAACCACATTTCTTCCCAACGTCAATGCCACGGTTCGATTCCTCCGGGGCGCATCCCGCTGGGTATTTTCACGTGGGGCATGACAGTCGCCTGTGCTAGTCGAATTCATGGGCCCACGTTGGCAAATCGGGTCCAAGTGCAGGTGTCGAGGCATCCTCCTGATTTACCCTCGTTGATCGGTGGGGACTCTAGTTGAAGGTCGTGGGGTTGGGTCGATTAGCCAAGGGGACTAGTTGGTGTCAATTGCCTAGATACCCCTTGTAAATCCAAAAAAAAAAGGAGATCGGACAATAGCTCCCAGAGCAAATTCAGATGGCTAGCACAGTCGTGTTAAGGTTTGAAAGGTCAAGGGATCGATTCTTGGAGGTGACGACTAAGCTATCGATGACTTCGCATTTCTGCACTAGCCACCTGACGCTTTATTTATCCCCCTCCATATGTAAGGGCAACGATGGGGAGCCGCTAATGTGGCAGTTTTTTTTCAAAAGGAGATCGGACAATAGTCTCCACGAGGATGATGTGGTGGCTAAGGTACAACGATGCTTGCAAAAGTAGCATGGGTCAATTTCGGAAGAAGTTTAAAGGTCTTTTTTGGATTCAGATGACCCTCACGTGTCTTAACCACCACGTTAAGGCTCATAGGGTTCTCCGTGATTTACCTTCCTCACAATTGCCGTGGGACAGGTAGGTAGGGACTAGCTATGTTGGCAGTTCCAACCTTTTATAGAAAACTCTAATAGTTCCTTTGTGGTCTCTATCATGTCACATCAACGCCACATCAAAAATAAAAAATTCTATTCATCTCTTCACTATAAAAAAAAACTCTCAACAACTTTTTTATGGACTCATTCTTTTTTATCAAATATTCATTTAATATAACATAAAATAAATACAATACAATACAATTAATACTTTTTTTACTCATTCCAATCATAAAATGACGAAAAACATTTTTTTCATTAATCAAATTTTGTTTAACTATATATATATATAAAGAAGGAGCGACTTCCCAACTGAGGAGCCACTCCCGATCCCAAATGGGACCGCTCCCTCCCACAATGGGAGGGAGTAGTCCCTCCATTGCCAGTTCGCCCCAATGGGAATTCAAAGGAGCTCTATTTGAAATTTTTTATCTAGAATCACTTAATTTATTTGTTAAACATATTCAACGAACTATACTTATTTCCACAATTAAAAAATTAATAAGACATAGAAACAAAGATTTAATTGAAGAATTTATTAAATTAAATAATAAAATATTTTTATATTTTAATATTTAAAATAATTATGGCAAACTCATTCATATATGAGTGTGATCTGCCATCAAATTAATAATTTTTGGATAATTTAAAAATATTTATTAGTATATCAAATTTTTGATTAATCATGTATATTGTTCATAATATTTTTTAATTATTATATTTAGTTTTAAAAGAATATGAATTAGTTGATAAAATATTTACAATATTATTTCGTAATATTAGTGGTGAATATCTTAAATGTATTTGTTAGTATACTATTGGTATTCTATTTTTTTATATTTGTTTTATACATCATATTTTGAATTTATGTGTTCGAGTTGAATTAAAAATTTTAAAAAATCAAATTAAACAAATTAAAATTATTATTTTTATTCATGATCACATCTTAATAAAACAATAAGGTAAATTTTATAAAATTAATGAAATGATGTCTAAAAATTTTTCAAGCGAGGTACCAAGGCATTGGAATTTGTATTATACGATTCATTACAATACAAAGAACTACTATATTCATTTTTTGCATAAATTGTTAATAATACTAATATATAATTATTTTCACACGTAGTAATATTTATGAAATTTTAAAAGTATTTAATGATGAAATTGAATAACTTTCTAATTTTTATTATTTTATTTTTCATTTAGTTATGATAAATTTTTATAACATTTCTTTTATTTTAAATGAATGATTTTTTTTTTATCTCCTTTCATGTTAACAATGAAAATAAAATGAAAAAAATATATTTTTATCATATATTTTTTATATTTATTTATTTACATTAATTTTAGACCCTAAATTAAAGTTAGATATTTTATATGAAAAGTTAGTTATGTATCATAATACTTTATTTTCATTAAAAAATTATTTTTATTCTAATCCGGCCAATATTATACAACATACTAAAATTAATTTATAAAATATTTATAAAGAATATAGTTTAAAGTATGAATTATAGACTAATGTATTTAAAATTAAAAATATTAATAGTAATAGTTCAAAGCTTACAAAAATATAATTTTATTGAAAGAATAGACGAAACATTCATGAAGATTGATACATGTATTGTTGTGTTGCGATAAAATTATTATCGAAACTCCTATTATAACGTAGTATAGGGATACTCCATCCTCTATTAAGGAATGCAACGGTGAGTCATAATCTTAAGATCAAGTTTCGATGGGGTTCTCTTTAAGATTTAAATGCTAAGAACTAGCAAACATAGAGTAATAAAAGTAATAAAATTGAATACCAAAGAAATTTACGAAAATCTTGCATCCTAACTGTTGATGCAATCGGCTCAGGTCACGATTAACCAGACTCAAGTTTGACTCGAGCGGTATTTTGATATTCGACAAAATATATGACAATGTGATTGTCATGGAAAAGTCCAAATCATGGGTACTTGACATGGAAAGTCCAAGTGGGACACTTGGCAATGGAAAAGTCTAAGTAATGGGTTGGCAATTAGAAAGTCCAACATGGGTTGGCTTGGAAATTCCAAGCATGGTCTTGGCAAGGGAAAGTCCAAGCTTGAGTCTTGGCAAATGGAAAGTCCAAGATGGGTTGGCAAGGAAAGTCCAAGGGTTGATATTGGCAGCGTAAAGTCCAAGCGGGAGTCTTGACAGCATAAGTCCAATTGTTAGCGGCGTAAAGTCCAAGCAGTAGTCTTGGCAGCGTAAACCCAATATGCCTTGGCAGGATAGACCACATTAGCATGACAATAGTCAATGGAAGCACCAGAATGTTAGCGTATGAATGAACAATTCATAGATGACTTGGAGCGATTCAATAGGCGTGAGGCTGATGAAGGTAGCTACAAGGCTTAGGTCTAAGCTCAGAGTGGTCTAGCAAGTATTAGGGCATCATACTTGGGGTTAAACCTCATGGATGAAGTTATCAGTCGACTGGGACTTTGGATCAGTCGATTGGTCATGTGTTTTGACCCTTGATAGCCAAGTTAACTCTTGGCAGTCAATTGAGATTATGACTACCGAATCGATCAAAGTCGATCGGTGTTCGATCAGTAAGAAATGGCCCGACCAATCGCTAGCATTGACAATCGACTAATGAGTTGAGCTGATCTCAGCGGATGACAATCGATCGGCCGTTGGGGTTGCGGAGCGAATACTTCGATGGCCGATATCGCATATGAGACTGGCGATCAATCTGTTGGATAATGGCAATCATATCGGTGTATCCGTTAGCTTGAATGCTAATGTGGATTAAGTCCATTGTGAGACAGTGGTACTGTTGGCAGTTGACTAGGGTCTTATGAAAATCGACTGTCAGGCGGAAATTCAGGTCGCAAGGAGGCTTAAAAGGAGTTCGACAAGAGGTTAAAAGGAGCTCGACGGGAGGGATTTTAGCAGCGATTTCTTCGGTGTTGTTGAGGCGATTTACAAGTGTAAATCAGGGTTTTCAAGTTCAGTTCAAACGATCAACAAGCAAGCATCCAAAGCAATAGTTGTAAAGTTTTCTTTACGTTTTTTTGTGTATTTCATTTGTATTTGCTTGTTTATTTTGTGTATTATTTTTGTAATCATTGTAAGAGGTTTCTCTGCCTCCGACTTATTGTCGAGAAGGAGTATTTTGATTATTAGTGGCGTTTGGCATCGTTAGGGCTCATTCGAGCCCAACCCGTGGAGTAGGAACCTTGAGGTTCTGAACCATATTATATCTTGCGTATTGTGCTTGTGTTGTGTATTTATTTTTGTTATTATATATTTCGCTGTGTATAATAAGTTTTGTAGCAAGCACAATCAAAATCCATCAAACAACGAACGCGCTATTCACCCCCTCCCTCTAACGGTCACCAACGTTCCTATAATTGGTATCAGAGCTAGGAGCTCTTCACCGACTTCACATCGAGGGAGCACGCTAGAGGGAAGAATATGGAGTTTGAAGAAAAATTGGAATAAAATATCAACACCCCAATTCCATACACCTTCTATGGACAATAAGGGTTCGAGCAATGGAAGGCACGGATGGAGAATTTCTTCATGTTGGACTTCGAAGATTAGATCATCCTAATGAAGGGATTCAAATTTACAAGGGGTCCAAAAGGTGGATACCTCAAGAAGAAGAGATGGACCAAAGAGCAAGTTCAAGCATTCGAAAGAAACGATAAGGTAATGCAATTGATATTAAATTCATTATCTAATGATATTGTGTCTAGGTTAGGTGAATTTCAAGATGCCAAGGAGCTATGAGATAGATTGGCCAAACTCCATGAAGAATCATCCATGACTCAAGTAGAAAGAGAACCCGAAGAAGAGAGTACATCATCCTCACAAGAAAGTGAGGATTCAAAGGTTGATAGGAAATCAACATCCAAATTAGAATTGGTGGAAGAAGTAGAATTGGATGAAGCCTCCACTTCAAGGTTTGAGGGGGAGGAGAGGCCATCTACTCTGGAACAAGAAAAAAAAATCAAGAAATAGTCTCAACATCTGGAAGAGATGAAGAAGCCCAAACTGTTGGGGAATTGATCGTCGCTAGAGGGGGTGAATAACGTTTCGACGTTGATGGATATTGTTCGCGCTCTTGCTACAATTTGATTAGTATGTGTTAGGACCGTTGTGCCCTCTAGAGGGGGGTGAATAGCATCGTCGATGCTTGATGGATTTCGTTCGCAATTACGTCTACAAGTCGTGTTAGTGCGCAGCGAAATAATAATAATAAAACAATAACATGAATACAATCACGCAAACACAATGATATAACGTGGTTCGGAACCGAACATTTCCTACTCCACAGATCGAGCTCAAACAAGCTCTAGCGATACGACCACACACCACTAATCAATAATAACTCCTTCTCGGAATAATCCGGAGGTGGAGAAACCTCGTACAATAATTCTTACGACAATAAGAATGAAATACAAGCAAAATACACTAAAATGCAAGTAAAGAAAACTTTACAAAGAGCTTGCTTGTTGATTGCTTGAACCATGGTTGAAGACTCTGATTTGTACCAGTAAATTGCCTCAAGAACGTCCAAGAAACCAGTTCCGAAATCCTTCTTCTGAGCTGCTTTTATAACCTATAATCGAGCTAGATTTTCGCCTATCAGTCGACTGCTTGGGACCATCAGTCGACTGATGCCACTGTTTTCGTGAGACAACGGTAAGATCCACGTTGGAAAAATTCAACGGATACACTATCAGTCGACTGATGTCTCAATTAGTCGAGTGGTCGCACCGATCACTCGACTGGAGAACCTTCTGTGCCCGAGAATCCGGCCATCAGTCGACTGCCCACCTCTGACAGTCGACTGCTAGGACACTTCCCGCAGTCAAACCCTAGTTGACTCCCACCAGTCGACTGACTCATGGTCTCAGTCGACTGATACACCTCAAACATGAGGTTTTAACTCAAGTATGGTTCCCCCATACTTGCTAGATCATCCGTAGCCTAGACCTAAGCCTTCTAGCCACCTCCATTAGCCTCGCGCCTATCGGATCCCTCCAAGTCATCTATGACTTGTTCATTCATACGCTAGCCTTCAGGTGCTTCCATCGACTATTGTCATGCTAACGGTGTCTACACCGCCAAGGTACATTGGACTTACGCTGCCAAGACTCTCACTTGGACTTTACGCCGCCAACCATTGAACTTATGCTGCCAAGACTTCACCCTTGGACTTTACGTCGCCAATATCAAACCCCTTGGACATTCTAAATGCCAAGACTCAAGCTTGGACTTTCCCTTGTCAACCCATGTTAGACTTTCCATGCCAAAACTCATGCTTGGACTTTTCCTTGCCAACCCATGTTGGACTTTCCATGCCAAGTACTCAAGACTTGGACTTTCCCAATGCCAAGTGTCCCACTTGGACTTTCCATGTCAAGAATACAAAACGTGGACTTTGTTAGTAATATATGAGAGATGTCCTAAGGCAATCGCCTTATGTATGAACCATTTATATGATAAATGAAGATTCACTATTTGAGTATACATGTTTTATGTATTTGATTGGATCTTAAACTCATTTACTGAATGTCCACGATACGATTCACAAAGATGAGAGAATTTGTGATTGGATCACAACTAGTGAGTATCTCTACATGTGTAATTGTGATGTATCTAATTATCCTAGTCGATGAATTGATGGATTTGGACACCATCAATTCGCCGAGACTAGCACGAGTATACTCACCTTGGTGTATCCAAGCAATTTCGACTAACATCAAAGAGGTTCTCTCCAAGGAGGTCAATGTCTCATGTCCCAATAAGATCTTACAATCTTCCCCTTGGTTCAAAAATATTTAGGATGCCTATAATCTTCCTAGTGATAAGTCTCATATCACTCAAGAAATGCACTCCTATAAACTCTCCCAATTTCTAAATTGGGCATCTTAAATTCCCATTTTTCCCCCTCATGAGGAAAAATAACATTCATCATCCCATGATGGATACCTCCTCCTAAAGGCTTGCTCCCCCTTGACCATTGCACTAACAATGCCCTTGGAAAGTTCCTAAGTCAATAGGAACTCTAAACCATCAAAAATAAGGTCTAAAGTTCAACATTGAACTCTTCCCACACCTTAAATTTGATACATTACCCTAACAACTCTCCTAATCCATATCCAATGGACTTTCACCCTTTATAATGCTTTCCAAAGCATATCCTAGGATTAGAAGTAGTTAGAGAACCCAAACATAGCTGAACACGGGCTAAACATACCTTACTTTTTTGAAATCAACCCTAGCAGTCGACTCTATCAGTAATCAGTCGACTGTCTTGCCCATCAGTCGACTGCCAAGAAGAGCAGTCGACTGATAACTGAAATTTCCAAATTTCATGAAGAATCATCCATGACTCAAGTAGAAAGAGAACCCGAAGAAGAGAGTACATCATCCTCACAAGAAAGTGAAGATTCAAAGGTTGATAGGGAATCAACATCCAGATTAGAATTGGTGGAAGAAGTAGAATTGGAGGAAGCCTCCACTTCAAGGTTTAAGGGGGAGGAGAGGCCATCTACTCTGGAACAAGAAAAAAAAAATCAAGAAATAGTCTCAACATCTGGAAGAGATGAAGAAGCCCAAACTGTTGGGGAATTGATCGTCACTAGAAGAGGGTGAATAACATTTCGATGTTGATGGATATCATTCACGTGCTTGCTACAATTTGATTAGTATGTGTTAGGACCATTGTGCCCGCTAGAAGGGGGTGAATAGCGTCGTCGATACTTGATGGATTTCGTTCGCGATTGCGTCTATAAGTCGTGTTAGTGCGCAGTGGAATAATAACAATAAAACAATAATACGAATACAATCACGCAAACACAATGATATGACGTGGTTGGGAATCGAACAGTTCATACTCCACGGATCGAGCTCAAACGAGCTGTAGCGATGAAACCATACACCACTAATCAATAATAACTCCTTCTCGGAACAATCCGGAGGTGGAGAAACCTCGTACAATAATTCTTACAACAATAAGAATGAAATACAAGTAAAATACACTAAAATGCAAGTAAAGAAAACTTTACAAAGAGCTTGCTTGTTGTTTGCTTGAACCGTGGTTGAAGACTCTAATTTGCACCAGCAAATCACCTCAAGAAGGTCCAAGAAATTGGTTCCGAAATCCTTCTTCCGAGCTGCTTTTATAACCTGTAATCGGGCTAGATTTTTGCCTATCAGTCGACCGCTCGGGACCATTCCTATCAATCGACTGATGTCACTGTTATTGTGAGACAATGGCTAGATCCACACTGGAAAAAATTCAACGGATACACCATCAGTCGACTGACCAAACCCATCAATCGACTGATGTCTCAATCAATCGAGTGGTCGTGCCGATCACTCGACTGAAGAACCTTCTGTGCCCGAGAATCCGACCATCAATCGACTGCTCAGGCCATCAGTCGACTGCCCACCTCTGGTAGTCGACTGCTAGGACACTTTCCGCAGTCAAACCCTAGTTGACTCCCACCAGTCGCCTGACCTATAGTCTCAGTCGACTGATACATCTCAAACATGAGGTTTTAACCTCAAACATGAAGTTTTAACCCAAGTATGGTGCCCCCGTACTTACTAGATCACCCGTAACTTAGACCTAAGCCTTCTAGCCACCTCCGTCAGCCTTGCGCCTATTAGATCCCTCCAAGTCATCCATGACTTATTCATCCATACGCTAACCTTCAGGTGCTTCCATCGGCAATTGTCATACTAACGGTGTCTACACCGCCAAGGCACATTGGATTTACGCTGTCAAGACTCCTGCTTGAACTTTACGCCGCCAACCATTGAACTTATGTTACCAAGACTTCACCCTTGGACTTTACGCCGCCAATATCAAACCCCTTGAACTTTCCAAATGCCAAGACTCAAGCTTGGACTTTCCCTTGCCAACCCATGTTGGACTTTCCATACCAAGACCCATGCTTGGACTTTTCCTTGCCAACCCATGCTGGACTTTCCATGTCAAGTACTCAAGACTTGGACTTTCCCAATGCCAAGTGTCCCACTTGGACTTTCCATGTCAAGTACACAAGACTTGGACTTTCCCATGACAATGGTCAAACCATCGTCAAACATCAAATGTGACCTAGGTCGATTGCACCAAAAATCTCCCTAAAACATTATCAGATATCAATGTCAAACATCAAAACATCGCTCGAGTCCGGTCAATCGTGACCTGGGACGATTGCACCAACAGTATGAAGTAGAAATAATAGAAAAATATAAACAAAGACACAAACACACAATTACACAATCGATATAATGTGGTTCGGAATCTCAAGGTTCTTCTCCACGGATTGGGTTTGAACGAGCCCTAGCGATGCAAATATCACCACTAATCAATAATACTCCTTCTTGACAACACGTCGGAGGAGGAGAAATCTCGTATAATGATTGCAACAGTAATAAAAAATAAATACAAGCAAATACAAAGTGAAATACACAAAAGAATATAAAGAACACTTTACAAACGATCTTTTGGAAGCTTGCTTGTTTGGTTGCTTGAGCTGCGCTTGGAGACCTTGAATTGCACCAACAAATCACCCTAAGAAACCATAGCCAAATCCTCCTCCATGAGCTCCTTTTAAAGCTTCACCTCGGGCTGGATTGCGCTTGGAAGTCGATTGATCGCGACCAAGTTGTGAGAAAATGACTTAATCCACATTGGATAAGTTTCAACGGATACACTGGTAGTCGACTGCCATAACCCAGCAGTTGATTGCCAGGGTCGTAGTCAACTGATCAGTCAGCTATCGAGCGTTCTGTGCTCGTAACTCCGACCAGTAGTTGACTACCTATCCATGGCAGTCGACTGCCCAATGCTGTTAATCAACTACCAGGCTATTTTCTGCAGTTGAACATCAATCGAGTCTGAGTAGTTCGACTGGACATAATCCCAGTCGACTGTTGCAAGTCGACTCGGCTGTCAAGTGTCAAAACACTTGACCAGCTGACTGGTCCAAAATCCCAATCGACTGTTAATCTCAAACATGAGGTTTAACCCCAAGTATAATGCCCTCATACTTTGCTAGACCACCCTTAGCCTAGACTTAAGCCTTCTAGACACTTCCGTCAGCCTCATGTCTATCGGATCCCTCCAAGCCATTCATGACTTGTTCATCCATACGTTAACCTTCAGGTGCTTCCATCGGCTATTATCATGCTAAGCTGGTCTATACCGTCAAGGCACATTGAACTTATGATGCCAAGACTCCGCTTGGACTTTACGCCGCCAACCATTGGACTTATGCTGCCAAGACTCCACCCTTGGACTTTACGCCGCCAATATCACCCCTTGGACTTCATGCCCCAATATCACCCCTTGGACTTCCCTTGCCAACCCATGTTGGACTTTCCATTTGCAAGACTCAAGCTTGGATTTTCCCTTGTCAAGACTCATGCTTAGACTTTCCATGCCAAGTACCCATGACTTGGACTTTTCATGCCAAGTACACAAAACTTGGACTTCTCCATCATATGGTTAACCTCATGTCAACTATATAGTCAAACAATGGTCAAATCATCGTCAAATATCAAAATACCACTCGAGTCTGGTCAATCATGACCCGGGTTGATTGTACCAATAATCTCCCCAAAATATTATCAAACATCAAAACACTACTCGAGTCCAACTCGAATCTGGTCAATCGTGACCTAGGCCGATTGCACCAACACAAACTTTCACCATTGACCTAGGTAACTTAAGAAATTTAGTTAAAAATAAAAATCATATGATTTGCTTTGAGTGTAGGGAAGCCGAATATTACAAGAGTAAGTGCCCGAAAAGAGTCAAGAAGACTCAATCGATGCCAAAATTCAAGAAAAATCAAAGGATGTCGGAGCCCCAATTAGGAAGAACAAGGAGCACATGGTGTGCTTCAAATCCAACCAAAATAGAACTATAGAAGTCAATGCCCTAGGAGGAAGCTAACCAAGGATCAAGAAGGAGTCAACAATGTAGGGGGAGCTTCTAAAGCAAACCCTAAGGTATACTTTAATACACCTTCTAGTTCCAGGTTTAAAAAGCATGCTAGGAATTATTTTAGTACTCTTGCAATTATTAATAATCATGAAAATCATGCTAGTAAAAACAAATACTATTGCTTAGGTGTCAAACATGTAGATTTAACTAAAAACAAACCTAGGAACAATAACTCTAGACTCATTCTACCTAGGGAGTCCATTAGGAAGGTAGAAAATCACCTAGGTACTAACCCCAAGAAATCTAGACATATGTCTAGGAAGTGGCATTCCCAAAAGATTAATGAAAAATCAAAATTGGAAAAATTAGAAT
The DNA here is from genome assembly GCA_025175895.1 of Wurfbainia villosa. Lineage (NCBI taxonomy): Eukaryota > Viridiplantae > Streptophyta > Magnoliopsida > Zingiberales > Zingiberaceae > Wurfbainia > Wurfbainia villosa. Next base: position 15,354,803 of record CM046004.1, on the reverse strand, counting down.
TGGAAAACCAAGCCTTGAGGTCAAGGCTTGAAAAACTTGAAAAGACCCTTACAAGGATGTAAAATTCAATCAAAGGGTCAAATTGTTAAAATCTGGGGTGTAAGAGACAAGAACCATCAAGGAGGCAAGGTTTGAGTCACAAGCCTATGTACAAGAAGGTAATGTCTACTTATCATAATATTCCATTTGACTATGAAACTAAACTTAGGTCTAGGAAAACCAAAGTCACAAGGGAAGTCATCCCTAGAGTTGACCATAGAGTGTGCCTAGTGGCTAAGGTTTCGAAGAAACTTAGGGAGATCACTAAGAATGTTACAAGGGAAGTCACCCCTAGAGTTAACCTAGGCAAGATCAAAATGATCAAGGCTACCAATCTTAGAAGGGTCATTAGAAGGGTATCTAGGGAGGTCATCCCTAAGGAATACCTAATAAACCCAAGGAGCTCCAATAGATATTGAGTTCCTAGGAGTGTGATCGATTCACACTAAATGGGTTAGGTTGTGCCAACTTTAAATGGATGGGTAGTCAACCTAACCATGGTAGAGTTGACACTCTATGACATTTTCAAAGTTATGAGTACCTTGGAAATAAATTTGATCATAATTCTAAAAGATTTTAGGATGTGCCAATATCATTTAAGAAGTTTGAAAAACTAATCAAATTGACACAAATTAGGCCTTAGAGTCATGGTGTGCCATTTTGGATTTTTGGCACACTTGGAGGATAAGTGATTATTATGACAAACTTGAACTTTAACCTCCCTTATATTTTGATCCTCACCCTAATCAACTCTCTTATTCATTTTCAATGAATATTTTACCCTTCCCATGCTTCTTAAAACATATCATAGGATTAGGAGCAGTTAGAGTACATAGGGATGATGATAATGAGCTAAATAGACCTTGTTAAGCAAAATCAACATCAGCAGTCGACTGTGTCAGCAACCGATCAACTACCACTATGACCAATCGACTGTCATAAGTAGCAATCGATTGGAGTCTGATTTTTTAGAAATAAGACTTTTTAGACGAATTTGTAAAATAGATAAGTAATTCTGTGTTTTTCAAAAAATCATGAAATTTTGTATACACATTACTTATGTCAAGTACAATGGATGAAAAATAATTTTATATAAAAATACTCATTAAATTCAAAGAATAATATAAAGTTCAAAAGCATTGAAACCTTCAATATTTTGTCTAACTTTGTGTCAATCTTATCGATGGTGGTTGCTATCAAAAGATAAACATCACCAAAGTTTTTCAAAATGATTTTAAAATATTTTTAAAACCTTAATTTTAATCATGGTCAATGAGCTATATGTACATCACTTGTACATTAGCTTTCCTCATGATTTATACATATGATTTAATGAGTTTTAAGTTCATATTAATGTACCATACAAGCACATTGAACTTAACTCAATTTCCTAGTATCTCACATGTGCTTAAGGTGTATCAATATACACACATATCATCCTTATGGGTTTTTGTAAGATGTAGATTTTGTTCTTCCATAATCTAAGGGTTCATACATTTTATCTAGACATTCCTTTATCTAAGACATCAAATTATATCATTTGTACTTAAATTCAATTTTATTAACATTAATACATGAATTATGATCATGTCATAAATAATTTGTATAATTTAAGCATTTGCTCATGATTCATGATGTCATGACATAATATATATTGGTGTAGGAGCACCAGATAATCGAACTTAGGTTTTGATTATGGTAAAGACTCAAAGTTAAGGTCTTATCGTTATCTCATATGCTCGGTTAAATGTGTAGAAATGATTAAGCTAAGCCGAAGGTCAGCGATACTCGGAGAATCTCGAGTCGAGAAACCATGGTGGTCGGGCGACATCGGAAGAACTTCGTGGGAGTCGAAGAACCTAGGTGAATACCGGAAGCTAAGTGGCTGGTCAGAAAGGACCAGAGATAAGCACGAGTGCGAAGAGAGATGGTAAGGTCGTGTCCTCCATATGGGGACGATCATAAGCGGCGATCCGACTAATACTTCTAGTGGAAGGTCTAAGTCGAGATCGGACGGTAAGAAACTGCCATATTTACTATCTTTCTTGCAGTTGAATAACCAAGCTAGTAGTCGACTGATGAAGGCCATCAGTTGACTGCTATTCAAACTGCCCACTTTGATGAAGGTCAAGATAAGAACCCCTTTTCTTGGGGTGAGGTGTCCATTTGGATCAAATTTTCCACTCAACATTTAGGGGGTTGGAGAGCTATAAAAGAAAGGGGGGGTTCACCCCCTTTAGGTCATCTTAATTGCTCTCAAAGTGCTCCCGCAATGCCGAAGTTCTACACCGTCGTAACACCACCGTAACATTGACGCGAAGCCAAAGATCTCCACTCTACTTTATCGGTAGATTCATTTAGTTCTTTCATTTGTACTCATTCTTTCGTTTTTGAGCTTTTGATCATAACGATGAGAGATGGGATTGTCCCTCTACCTAGAGCTTTCTTTTTATAATCGTTGTCTCATATCTCCAACGAAGAGGAGACCTTGCTTAGTGAATTGTCCTTCGTACGCGGTCTAGGATCGCAGGGTCTTGGAGTAACAACCGTTAGATTATGAATCAAGTAAAAGCAAAGTGTGTATGTTATTTTATCTTTTATTATTCCGTTGCATTTATTACTCGTGTTTTATCGACGAATGAAAAGAAAATTTTACACTCGCTATTCACCCTCCCTTCCCCTCCCTCCCTCTAGCATGCTTTCGATCCAACAATATAGATAAACCTAAGTATTAGCATACCATTAATCACTCTAAGTACTATCATGACATTTTAAATGATCATATTAATCATGATGTCATGACATGACCTATGACAAACAAAGCATGACAAATATTATAAGGTAAAGAATCCTCCTCTACTTGTGTCGGTGAGCATGACAAATTAAACAAACCATTCAAGGATCATATTATATGTTTTAAACCTCTTCCTCTACTTGTGTTGGTGAGAAATTTTTGTGAAATTTTGTCAACTTGTTCTATAGCTCATTGACATCCTTATAATCACTTAATTTACACAAGATATCATCAAAAATTAAATTATTTAGAAATTTTATTACCTTAATATTTGTCTCGAATTTTTATCTTAATATTTCATATTATTGATACTTATATCTTTATGTTATATAACTTTTACTTGTAGACTCGATGATGATACCCAAATGAATTAGTATAATTCATGTTAAAAGTTGAGTAGAGTCGGTCATTCAAACTAACTGATAAGAGATGAATTTAGAGTTTAACAATTGTGGTCAATAAATTAAACATAGTAAGAATATTAAATGAAGATAATAAAATACTAAAAAGTGAGAACCCTAAGTCTAACTTTATATCAAAGTATCAAACTGTCCATATGAGTTGTGGTAGCATGAGTCATCCATGGTTAGTATTTACTTGCACGATAACACTTTATTGTTGTATTCTACCGACGAGGAAATTTTTAGCTCATATGTCAGATGACGTTATCACACTCTGAAGATACTAGCTTAAGTGATTGAGTTCTTAGTCAATTAGCAAATTATGATTTTGTTAACATGTATATATGTTGATCGAATGAAATAATAAAAATTGAAAATTCCTCTTAGTTGATGATAATAGTAATTGGAAATTCTAAAATTCTAACATACAAATCCTTGATGGTTATGGATGTATATCTATATTTATGTATAAGTTAAGGAGTTAAGGAAAAACTTAAAGTTGTAATAATAAAATTTCATCTTACTTTATTTTTTAGTTTTCTAAATAAAATTAAATTTATGCACAATTTTTATGATTATTCACTTAACAATTTATATTTACTATCTTTTTTTTTTTGACATTTTATTTTGTAGACACATACATTCTTTTGATATTATAACTAATTTTATTATACATAGAGTCACTCAGAGATCTTGACATTTCCTAATTTGCTTTATGTTTCAATATATTTTATTTTATTTTATCAATTTTTTGTCATATGATTTTACGGTCTTTGTAGAAAAATTTATTCATATGAATATAAATATTTTTGTTGAATTCTTTAAGTTACTTATATCTATATAGTTCTTAGATTTCTTTTATTATATACAATCATCGAGTAAGATATCTCCCAGTTAAGGGAAATGACACTCTCAAAGCGTGAGAGTAGTTCTTGGAATTTTGGTTAATGCTCTCCTTCAATTCCCTACAAGATCATATCTCCAAATTCTTTAGGGATAAGATTATATTTATAGAAGAAATTATAATATACTCGAAATAGATCCTTACTCATAAAATATGATATGAAATACAAAATTAAGTATACGATAAGATTAAAATGTTAAGTATGATGTCATAATAACATGTAAAAATGTCGATTATCAAAGATCCTCAAATTTTAGATAAAAATTTGAGAATTATTTTTCAACTTCTTTTGGTTTTAGTAAAACAAATAGCGAAGCGAATTTTAATATTTTATAATGGTTGATGCATAAAATTCAAAAAAAATTTCATCCTCTCTAACATAGTAAAAGAAATTTTAACATATCTAATGTCAATTATTATTGTAGAACAAATATTTAGTTCTAGAGATAATATATTGAATGAACGATGATATACTGTGTCTATTGATTTTTTAGAAGCATAAATATTACTTGATAATTGGATAAACACTATAAAAAAATACAAGAAATATAACTTTTTAATGACTAAATAAAAGAATTTGATATCAAAAGAATTAACACTATGATAACAGAAAATGAAAGTGAATAACAATATTACTTTTTAAAATAATAAAAATAAAAAAATAAACGAACTATGTGAGTTTTAATTTTTCTATATTTTAAGGGGATATATAAATAACTTAAATAAATATAAATCTTTTTTTATATATTTTTTATTTGAAGCCACTCCCGCTGCCGCCGCCGCCGCCGCCGGACTGGAAGCGATCGACGGCCAGTCGCCGGCGGTTCGGAGGGACTTCGGCGCCTAAATTTAGCCGCGATCTAAAATCCGCGACGCGGTCAGCGGATGGCCGGGCGATCGGGCGGTCCGACCGAATCGCGACCGAGAGGGAAGGAAGGGCCGTCGGGCGATCGTTCCCGGTCGAATCCGACGACTCGAAGTCGCTCCGGACCGCCGGCGACACAGGCGTCGATCGCGCCAGTCCGTGAGGCGAAGGGCCGGCGGCCAGCGGCGCACGCCAGCGGAGGTGACTCGGTGCGTCGCGGACGGGCGCGGATGATTCGGTCACGCGGCGGAAGAAAATCCTATATATATATATATATAATAATAATAATAATAATAATAATAATAATAATAATAATAATTTTGACTATTAATCAAATCATAATCGATGAATCCAAACTACAAATCATAATTTTAAACGATTAAGATTAAGAATATCTTTTAGAAACCATGAGTCTTTGATTCTAAATCATTGAATTGTCGAATCCGAATGGGGTCAAACTGCAAGGGTCTCAGCTCGATTAATTTCAAGGTTGCCTAGTAAGAAATTTAAAATGTGTTTAATTATATTGATATCCTTTGCCCATGAACAATGACAATTATTTTTCCATATTTTTAAAATTATAATTATTTATTTTTATTTTGTGTCTTGTGGGTTGGCGCTGGAGGAGAGGTCAGATCAGGGTCGGTGGCTTAAGCGACTCTCAGGCTGCATCGCATCGCAACAAAGCGTCGCCTCCATGGTGGCTTAGAAGAGTCGACGCAAGAAAATCCCCTTCAACAATCAAGCTTCTTCAATCCGAACCCTAAATCCCTACTCCTAAATCTTTCCAACTCAGGTGAATTTTTGTTTTCGTCGTATGTTGCTGGAAATTTGAGTTTTCTTGAGTTGTAACCCTTTTATTTGCGTATAAACAAAAGATCTCTCTTTTGGCTGTCTACATGATAATATTAGTTTCTCGTTTGGTGATGCTGTGTGATTGCCCTCGGTGCTTACTTCGTTGGTTTTAGTTGCATCTTCATAGGTGTTTTGGTGGGTGTGATGAAATTTGAGATTTTAGGGAGTCGTGTTCTGGATGCATTCTGTTCGTTTTGACTCATGAACGATAGCATATTGTTTGGCTAATATGTCTGTTCATAGAAATAGAATTCTATTATTGGTCAAAACCCTTTTTTCTCGACGAAAAATGATATTAGCTTTTTACATGGAGAGGAACTTTATTGTTTGGTGTCTTTTATATAAAGATTTCGTTATTTGCGACCGTATGTATCCAGATGGAAACTCCACCAGTTGTTGGGGCTAAGATATTGCGTTAGGAGGGGAATTGTCTGGAGGAACACAACCGAGCTTGAGGAAGTAAAGATACGACCACGTTCAGCTTGGCTAAAGTAAATAGCGATTACAAGGTTACAAGATTGATATCGTCATGATTTGAGAATTCTCTGCTTTTTTTTTTTTTTGGGTTTTCTTCATCCTCTTTATTCCATTCACATGTTGAATCAGGAAGTGGACATTGCCATAGTGAGGGCCACAAACCATGTAGAGCGTCCTTCCAAGGAGAGAGACACATACGAGGTGGGCACAACATGGTTTACTTTCTCTGGTGATGTTTATTATAGTGGAGTTCAATAACAATGTATTTGTGCTGATTTTGTTGTTTTCTTTTAAAGTTGTTAGTATTTCAAGCACCACTTTTTGAATGCCAAAGAGATCATCTCTTTAGTTTCTTCTGATAGAATATATTCGTTAAAACTTCTTGTTTGCTTACTGATGTAGTTCAAGGCTTCCTTTGATTTAACTATTTTTCTCTACTTGGCGAGCTAGTTCCAAGGCCTTCTCGCTTTCTTCTAGGTACATGTATTAAATTGACTGCATTTGATAATTAGATTGGATGGATTTTTTTTTTTCCTTTTTGAATGTTTTTTCTTGTTTTATTATTCGTTTTGACTGTCTTTTTTTTCCATCCCGTGTTATTGTTTAATTGAAATATTCACTAATCTTGCAGCAATATTGTATGCTATTTCAGCCTCCAGACCTCAGGCAGATGTAGCCTATTGCATTCATGCTCTTGCTAGACGTCTTGCCAAGACGCACAATTGGGAGCAATGATCTGGTTATATTATATTTAGTAAACAAATATTTGTCTTGTGCTCAACGGTAAAGTTACTGCCTTGTGACCAAGAGGTCACAGGTTCAAATCTTGGAAACAACCTCTTGCAAAAAAAAAGCAAGGTAAAGCTGCGTATAATGGATTCCTTCTCCGGTACCCCGCATGGCGGGAGCTTCGTGCACCGGGTTGATTTTTTTTAAACAAATATTTGTCTCGTGCTCTTATGATGATCCTAAATGTCCCTTGTATCCAACTCTTTGATAACTGCAGCTCTTCGGTGAGTAAAATATTGGCAATAATGCAGAAGGCTATGGAGATAACGATACACAAAAATATTGACAAGAATGTCGAAGAAGAGGTCTATTTGGTGTGGTAAAAGTATATACAACTGGAAAAAGAACGTGATCAAACTGTGGTCGTTTACCTGTGCTGTATATTTTTGCACTCTTTTTCATCAGGTCGTGCCTTTTTTGTAAATCTTAAAGTTGAAATGTAAAATTGACATGTACAGACATTTGCTCCAGATTTACTTGTTATATTTCATACTAAATATATATGTATATATATGATTTCTTATTCATTTTCGTTTGCTGCAGATTTGCTGACCTAGATAATAAGAATGCTGTGGCACTTGCCATTATCCCAGTTGGTATACTGCCTATCCAACTCTGGCAAACTGTTTCTCAAGAAGAAGTTTCATTACTCAAAAGTTTTGATTATTTTAAGTTCTTGAAGTTAATTTCTCCGAGCAAATTGTTGCAGATAAAGTTTCCAGCTCTACCACCTCCAGGAGCTTGTTACCAGAGAATGGCACTACTGGCTGGGAATTGACACTTGTTACACAGCTCCCAGCTCAAATGAGACTGCTGTGGCTCCTATCAAATTGGTATAACTTTCTTAATCCACACCCAAAGATATGGTTTTCTTAGATAAAACTAATCGAGAAATGCTGGTGATCCATCAGTCACCATGTAAAGCTGGATCAGGCCTAAAGACTTGTATGTTTATGATCTCCGCTAGAACTTTGCTTCCATGTTGCACAAGTAATACTCAATAGCTGTGCTTTTTAATTTGTATCCTCAACGCCGAAACATGCATCATTGTCAAATTATTCTGATCTCTCTCTCATCTCGCTCGCAGGCTGGAGGATTGGACAAGTTGACACTGGACAGCTTATATGACGACGCAGGCAGAGAGAAGAGAGAGCCAATATGTAAGCTACGACTGCGGGAGATAGGCCCGATGGCAAATTCGATGATGCAACCAGTGTCTCAGGACCCATTCTATGCCTCGAACACAATTTTGCAGCACCTAATTTTTTGCAGATGGCAGCCATGGCACAGCAGCAGCAGATGATGGAGGGAGTGCAGCAGTCTCACCCTCTAGCCACCGTCAACCCTTTTGCTATTCCATGGAGATGTTCTGTATGCTCCAGTAGTGCCTATTCGAGCTTCCAATGCATACCATGGCCTCATTCAGATGAAATTATTATTTTTTGTTCGCAGTTAATACTGGTGGGACGCAATTTTAAGGGAAATATTGGACAGTAGTCTTGATTTATTAACAGTGGGATCATGAGAGAGATATTTGCTAATCCATGAAGAATTTGTTGTTTGTTAAAAACACTGTGATCATCGATAATGTGTTCACATAATGCGATTACTTTATAGCACTGCAGACACATCTTGTTACGGTGCAAGATCACTGAGGCTGTTTAGTTACCCTTTTAAGGAGCAATCACATTGTTTGAACGAGTCATTATAGATTATTTTTTTTTTTTGGAAAAGGAAATGTAAAACTATTGCTGCCCCAACTTAAAATAAGAAATAAACATTTATGCAGGAACACTATTCTTAAACATGACACATTGTGTCACAATAATGGAAATGAGCAGTAAGTCAACACCAAATTCCATGTTCTATCTATTTATTACTCAAATAGGGAAGTGATTTTGTTGGCAAGAACCAATTAGATAATTTAGGTTAACACTTCCAAGTGTTTCGGATGATGAGATAAGATAGTGATAGCCTATTTCAAATAATTGTGTTGGAGGATTTGATCAAACTAAGGGATATATGATCGACACAAAAATTGTCTAGATGATGGTAGGACTTAAATTGAATTAGGGGCTTAAACCATGAAATCTTGGCGAAAGAATATAATCCCAAATGAATAAGTACTTGGATATTAAAAGATTAACGTAATTATATCGATTCTTACGCGATAAAAGACAAGCGTTATATTCTTCCTTGGAATGACTAGCGCATTAGTTTCATAGAGCCACTGTCATTTGAAGCTTTCTTTGAGTCATTCGTGAAAGTTATCCTATACGATTACTTTGAACGTATAGCAATAGCAATCATATACGACCGCCATTTAACTATTTTAGATTTACAATTCAATTAATACGGTTTTGATATCTTGGGCGACGATATGCTCATGCACAAACGAGCATAGTAATTAAGAATTTCATCATCGTCGCTCGACATCGCATGGATCGTGGTTGTGATCGAATTGTGACGGAATTTAAGTCGGATTTGCAGTCGAATTCTGACTGGATCACGATCAGATCATGGTTGCGACATTGCGATCGGATTGCGATCGGATCGTGGTCGCGATATTGCCACCAGATTGCAGTCAATTGCTTCTGCGATTGTATCTGATCGTGGCGAGAGAGATGATACAGATGATCTGACTAGATTTAAGGATTAGACTTTAACACAGATCTGATCGAGACGTTGTACAATCGAGACATCGTGCAATGAGGGATGCTATGGAAGGAACAATATGGATGGATCAAACGAAGGATCAAACAATCACGCACGAACACTATACTTTTTTTTACTTTTTCTTCAAAATATTCAGTAGCACTTTTAATCATCAAAATGTTTCTAATCGCCATTGTTACTTTATCTAACGAAATAATGAAATAATACCAAAATTTAACGTAATTAAAATGACAAACTTTTAAAAATCAGCTATTTGTTTTTAAAAATAAAGGTAAATTATGAAATATCCTGTAACTTAAAATTGGTCGAAGGTGATATAAAATGGTATTTTTATACCATCTATAAATAATAGAAAGAAAAAAAAGGAAGGAAGTTTAATTTAGCGAAATAACCTCACATTTAACCGTCTACGTTGAACCGATAAAAACACATGTAGAATTTCAGATATTTACATATTTTCCAATGTCAATGGACAAAATGAATATATTTTGACAAGAATATTTGTGGGTTGCGTTTTACTAATAAAAATTTATGATTTAATTTCAAGGATGTACCAATTTTATTATTATTATTATTATGCAAGGTTTGTACTTCATAGTTACAACGCAAGCGGAGGAGGCTGTAGCGTCACCACAAGCCAACCCCTCCTTTAGTCCTCCCGTCCCGTCTTCGCCCCCAAATGCCCCAGCCCCTGCCGTTGCCGCAATAAACCGAACACTTTCTTCGCATCCCATCCTATCCCTTCCAATCCAATCCCTAGGGACCGATTGATCCGTCCGTCTTTACCACCGCCATGATTCCTCCTCCCAATCTCCCCGATTCCATCTCCTCCTCCTCCTCCTCCTCCTCCTCCTCTTCCTCTTCGACCTCCGCATCGGGCCCCTTCCTCGAGCCCCGCCGTCCCGCCGCCGCATCTTCCCCTTCCGCGGCACCGGCGGATTCCCTCGCCCCCAGCTCCCGCGACGTCAGCGGCGGCGACGCGGTCGCGGTGGAGCGGCGCGGCGACCACTCCGCTTCATGCCGCTGGACCATCCCGCACTTTCCCCGCGCCAAGGCCCGCGCGCTCTGGAGCCGCTACTTCGAGGTGGGCGGCTACGACTGCCGTCTCCTCGTCTACCCCCGCGGTGACTCGCAGGCGCTTCCCGGCTACCTCTCGCTGTACCTCCAGATTGTCGACCCCCGCGGCGGCGGCTCCTCCTCCTCCGGGAATAAGTGGGATTGCTTCGCCAGCTACCGCCTCGCGGTGTCCAACCACCTCGATGACTCCAAATCTGTCGCGCGCGACTCCTGGCATCGGTTCTCCTCCAAGAAGAAGTCGCACGGCTGGTGCGACTTCGCTCCGTTCTCTGGCGTCCTCGACTCGAGATCCGGGTTTCTCCTTCCGCACTCGGACTCCCTCGTCGTCACCGCCGACATATTGCTACTCCATGAGACCGTCGCCTTCAGCCGTGACCATGAGCCGCAGACAACCCCGGCTGACGTTCTCGGCGGCAAGTTCTCCTGGAAGGTCCACAAAGAATGGATTTCTAGCATTTTCATAGATCTTTTTGCATTATCTGCAATGTCTCATGTTAGGTTTACTAGTAGATTTATGTGCACCTCTCTGATATTCATATTATTCATCTATCCCCTTTGGAAACCCAACTCACAAATATCGACACCTAAGTCATGCACGACTCACCAATTGCGCGTGGGCAAACAAATTTAGAAAATGAAGTGTCAAACACCTAGATTCATACCCTTGTTGGATATTTGCACTTCATCTGAGTAACATTGTACTTTACAACAACAGTGGTTTTTGCATTGCATCTACCATGTATTCCACGTGGATAGATTACAGATATTGAATATATGACATTGTTCTGTTTACCTAATATTTCTGTAGTAAAAGCTGTCCATGCGCTTATCTAGGTTGTACAGTAGCATATGATTTATTAGGTTTCTGACTTCTTTTGTCAGGTTTTGGCCTCAGAAGATGAGCAGGATGCATTATCAACAGACCCTGATGATCTTATTGAGTCTGAAGATAGTGAATGTGTTAGTGGGGATGAAGAAGATGTGTTCAGAAATCTTCTTTCACGAGCAGGCTTCCATCTGACATATGGAGACAATCCCTCCCAACCCCAGGTTACATTAAGGGAAAAGCTTCTCATGGATGCTGGTGCAATTGCTGGATTTCTGTCTGGTCTGCGTGTTTATCTTGATAACCCTGCTAAAGTCAAGCGCTTGCTTCTTCCTACCAAAATATTTTCAGGTGGCTGCAGCAATAAGGATGCGTCAAAGGGTGATACCAATTCTCCAAGCCTGATGAATTTGTTGATGGGGGTTAAAGTCTTGCAACAAGCTATCATTGACTTACTCCTAGATATTATGGTGGAGTGTTGCCAACCATCAGAAGGGAGAACTGGGTACGATTCTTCCGAAGCAAGCTTAAAAAATTCTCCTAGTTCTAATGAAGCTAGCAGTCCACCAGAACCCAGCGCTGATAGTGAATTATCAACAGAATATGCAACATGTGACTTTTACGAGAGATTGGGATGTGAGGTTGAAGAAACCAGAACCACTTATGCAGTACAAAGCTCAGTATCGAAAACATATGAGAGACACAAAAGCAACCAGTACCAATCCATCTCTTCCCCTGAGACTTCTGCTGGGGATCAACCAGCAGATGATGTATTTATTGAAGCTCCAAAGGTAGTATATTAATGACATCTGCAAGCTCTAACAGCACTCTTGGTTTGATATTTTTTATTAATGTACTGTACTGTTAATTCTTTTTAGACAAAATGGCCAGAGCAGTCAGAGGAGCTTTTGGGATTGATTGTTAATTCACTGAACGCGCTTGATAGTGCTGTTCCTCAAGGATGCCCTGAACCCAGGAGGCGTCCTCAAACAGTCCAGAAAATTATTCTTGTGCTTGATAAAGCTCCAAAGCATCTTCAGCCTGATTTAATTGCTCTTGTGCCCAAGCTGGTCGATCCTTCTGAGCATTCTATTGCTGCTTATGCACTTCTAGACCATCTTCAGAAGCCAGATGCTGACCATTCGTTACGGTTACTGGTATTTTTCATTTCTTCATGGCCAGGTTCTCTGCTGATTATATTTTTATTTTCTCGCATAATTTTGAACTTCTAAACAGTTGCTGGAAAGATATTTTAGCTTCATATGTATGTGGTCTTTACTATTTTCCCTTTAATATTGTTTATCTGCCTTTCAGGTTTTTTGTGCTCTATGTCAGTTGGAGTTCGGAAGTGAGTTAGTGGAACATGTCCTATATCAGGCTTTTGAGCTGTTGACTGACTCTAATAATGAACCTCTTGTAGCAGCAATGGGTTTTATTTTCAAAGCTGCATTGCAATGCCAGCATCTTCCTCAAGCTGTAAGTATTTTGTTTCTTGTGTAATTTGATTAATCTCCATATACTCTATACTATTAAATACAAATGGTAGACCTTTTTTTTTTTTTGATGTAGGTCAAAGCATTCCGTTTGAGGTTAAAAAGCCTTGGTACTGAAATTTCACAATGTGTGCTGGATTTTCTGGCACAAAAGGTGCATAGTAATGTTGACATAGCTGAAGCCATTTTAAGTGGCATTGACTCTGATAATGAGTTTGATGATAATTGCATGACATCTTGTAGTTCTTATTCGTTTGGGGAAAATAGCATTTCCTGTGATGGGCATGTGGGGAATGATCAGGTTGTTCGTGGATGTCATCATCACACCGATGTTTACATTTTGGTGGAGATGTTATCTATACCTGAATTGTTTGTGGAAGTCTCACAGGTTTTTGAAAGAGCTTTAACTCGAGGAGCCATTGGGTTGCAATCAGTTGCTCTGGTGTTAGAAAGGCGCCATTCTCAAAGGTTGAATGCCAAATCTCGGTCTGTTGTGGATGATTCACAAAACAGGCAAGACTTAGTAGATGCAAACTTAAATTCATTGCCTGCCCAAGAAGATGATTTCACATCAGTTCTTTCTCTTGGTGAAGTATTATCTCTTTCCACTGATACAAGAGTACAGGACTTTGTGAGAATGCTTTATGCTATCATGTTTAAGATTTATGCTGAGGAGCATTACCGATTTAGGATGTTGAAGGGGCTTGTAGAACGTGCAACAAATATGTCAAATAGTTGCCATGCAGTTGATATAGATATGGATGTCTTGGTATTTCTTGTTAGAGAGGAAGATGGAATAGCCCGACCAATTTTGAATATGTTGCGTGAAGTTGCCGAAGTTGCCCAAGTTAACCGTGCCAACCTTTGGCATCAGATATGTGCTGTTGAGGATGAAAATATTCATCTCCGGGAGGAAAGACAGGATGAAATTGTTAATTTTACTAATGAAAAGGCTTCTTTATTGCAAAAGCTTAATGAATTAGAGTCAGCCAACAATTGTCTTAAGGTCTGTCCTTTTTTGAGTTGCTGGCCTACTTTCAGTTGTTGACAGATATATTGGCCCTGACTTATTTGTTGGTTATTTTCTTTAATGACAGGCTGAGTTGAAAGCAGAGTTGGAGCAATTTTCCCATGAAAGGAAGGAACTAACCGAGCAGCTGTTGGAAGTTGAGAACCAATTGGAATGGCTTCGATCTGAGAAAGATGAGGAAATTGCAAAGCTCTCGGCGGACAGGAGAGTTCTTCAGGAACGCCTTCATGATGCAGAGACACAACTGTCACTACTAAAAGCGAGGAAGCGTGATGAGTTAAAGGTACTCTTATGGATGATTCTGAAGGATAAATCTTTCATTGTTTAATAATTCTACTTAGTGGTTTCTCTTTAACTTTCAAATTTTGGAGTGCTTTGCTAATTACCTGAATGATTGGATTTTTACTCCAATTTACAAACATTTTGTGACTCAACAAACCCAACCTGAATATCCTTTGATACTTGAGCTGCCTAAAGTTTGCTTTTCTTTCATTATTTTTTTTTAGATATTATTAGAGTTTTTTAGCATTAATCAAATTATATTTTTTTGGGTACCCGGATTGCATTTAGACCATTAAATACTCTACTAATTGGTTTGTTACTGGATGGCCCAATTAAATTCTGAATATTCATCTGGGCTTTGGTTATTTTAACTGATGAGTAATCTATGTTAGAAAACATCATCTTAATGTATTTATATTTATCAGGTGATATTAGTATTACATCAAGGGTAAATCATTAAGACTCTAAACAAATCAAGCATTTGTGAATAAGTTTAGTGTTTGATTTGGTAAGAGCTCGCTTATGTTCGTTCAATATGCATCAAAGTCAATTTAATGAACAAGCTTGAAAAACTTGATAAATTAAATGAAAAACTTGAACATATATGTGTTTGGTTTATTAATGTTCATACACAATATTCATAAACAGTGTTCATGAACACAACTTGTAAATTATATTAATAAACAAAACTCATTTATGAATTTATTTATAAGTTTGTTTATACTCGTTTGAATTGTTTATACTAACTAATAAAAAAAGTGAAAATATTAAAACTTCAAATAAACAAACAAATTTGACTTAAAAGCTTGATAACGCTTAAACAAGTCAAGCTTAAACAAGTTTGAATCAAGCTTGATTAGAAGCTCGATACCAATTAAACAAGTCAAGCTCAATTTAAGGTCCAACCAAGCTCGATCTCAAAAAAAAAAAAAAAAAAAGGAAACCAAGCCGAGTTTGAACCGTTGTTTTAATAGCTTGGTTAATTTTAGATTCGGTTCAGCTCGGCTAGATTTTCTTATCAAACAATCTTGAACACTATAAATCTTAGCTTGACTTGGTTCGTTTACCGTGCTATAAATCGTTGAGATTACTCTTCTATGACGAACTCTGTCACATCTTTTCATTTAATAAATAAAGCATTTATTTGACCAATGGAGCTGTCGTTGTATAGATATTAGATAGTAAAAACGCTTAGAAAGTTTGTGTAACAAGGATGTAAATGTTAAAATGGATATGTAGTACTAGCTAATAGTTCAAAGAATTAGCTGTAACTCTATTATACAGTAAAATAAGAAGAAAAATTGGTTAAGACCTATATACATATTCAGAGATGAGCAATGGATTATAAGTTAAATACATTGAATCAATTAAACTTGATGACTAGGAACGGAGGGAGGTCAAAAGGAAAACTCTAGCTCAATTTTTTTAAAAGATCTAATATAATTACTAATGATATTGCCTTACATAAGTTTAATGATTGAATAACGTCCATGTGGCTGATTCCAAATAATTGGCTTGTTGTAAAATCAGTTGAAAGATACGGACATCATCTTATATCAAAAGGAAAAGGTTGTATAGTCTAGTGTCTCTGTTCTTAATTTGATCTACTTGCTTTACATAAGCCACCTGTTACTTTTCATATTATATTTTCTGAATCATCATCCTCAAGCCTTGTTTTTCCAAACTATTTAAGGAGGGTGCCTGCATGAAGCATATCCTCTATTGAGCTGTATATGAACCTGAATTTGATCTTTAGTAACATTGAAATCAATTAAATCAAACAGTGTTTTTTACTATATTTTGCTAACTACAAAATTTTAATTGTCCTCAATTCCCTTCTTTTCTTCATAATAAGGTCTAATTTTTTATATTTTCTGTACTATGTTGATCCAAATAAAGGCACTGGTACTAGTTGATGTCTAAAACTAACTTGGTGTAACAATTTGATACAGAGAGTAGTCAAAGAGAAGAATGCTCTTGCTGAAAGGTTAAAAAGTGCAGAAGCTGCACGTAAAAAATTTGATGAAGAATTGAAGCGTTATGCTACAGAGACAGTGACAAGGGAGGAAGTCAGGCAATCACTTGAAGATGAAGTGAGGAGATTAACAGAAACTGTTGGACAAACTGAGGGAGAGAAAAGGGAGAAAGAAGAGCAGGTTGCACGCTGTGAAGCATATATTGATGGGATGGAAGCAAAGCTGCAAGCATGCCAGGTTTCTTTCTTTCTTTTAATTTATTTACGGTTTTAAGGATTTTGGTTTGCTTTGCAGTATATATTGTTAATGACCTGCCCTCTAAGATCTCCTACGTATTCTCATATTGTTGGTTTATACATGCCAGGTCTCGTCGAGATTCTGTAACCTTGATCTGTATCCTATTAACTTCTTGATATGCCAACAAAAATGATACTTTATCAACATAAAAGCTTGTTGAGAAATTAGAATGTGAAAATTCAAGAGTGAAAAAGTTGATGGATTGATGCAATTTTATAAGTGTTATTTCGTGTCCTCTTGAGCTCAACGTGAAACCAATAGTCCTCATATTAAAGAGCCACATGACTTTTCCTTTCCACATTTATTTCTTCACATTGTGTCGCCAGAAATAATGTCTATAAAAATGTATGCTATCGAGAACAAACTTGGTATATGTGTATTCACTTTGGTGGTATATATTTCTTTTAATTAAAATCCCTTTGTGTAACATAATTTGCATCTTTTATGACCTCGAGCTTTGTTTTCTAAGTCCTGTAGTTATATTTTTTTGGCAGCAATATATACATACACTTGAAGGTTCCCTACAGGAAGAAATGTCACGCCATGCTCCACTTTATGGTGTGGGCCTGGAATCCTTGTCGATGAAAGAACTTGAGACACTTACCCGCATTCACGAAGAAGGGCTCAGGCAGATCCATGCCACTCAACAGATGAAAACTAATGGCCATTCTTTGGCGGCTGGGCATCCCCTTACACAAGCTCATGGCTTGTATTCTTCAGCTTCTCCTGTGCCGATCGGTATTCCTCCATCCGTAATCTCAAATGGAGTAGGAATCCATGGGAATGGGCATATCAATGGTAGCGTGGGGCCTTGGTATGGCCCCAGCTAAGAAGCAAAAAAACCATCTCTATTTCTCGTTCTGAGCAGGGATGCTGTTCTGTCATCTTGTTCTTCCTATCAGCTGTCAAATATTTGGTATATGATAGCTTTTTCTCAAAAGCCCCCTCAATTTACCTTTTCATTTGAACTGGTAGAACTATCGGATCATACCTGATATGAGTATGCGCTATCCTGTATAAATAAGAATAGAAGCAAGCAATCCTTACCAGAATAGTTTTGTAATGATTCTAAGCAAAAGAAAATCCAATCCGATGGAGCTAGCAGTTACAAATGAAATATTTTTGTGCATTTGATGTCACCATCTCCTTGATTCATTTTCGCTGTTAGGCTGTTTGTCCTCTGAATGCATCTTGCCATTTGATTAGTTTAGCTCATCTACTAATTTGTATACATCAAAATCTGCTAATTCCAAGTCGTATTAGATTGTTCACTTCAAATCTCTTCATTGTAGCAACTGCAAGAACACTGAAGACTGAGCAAGACCATACATTGAGATATGGTTAATGTTTTCTGGAGGCTTCGGGGGAGGAAAAAAATTTGTCAAATGTTGTGATTGAATGCCAAAATTTGGATCTGACTAAAGTTCGACTATGGTTTTAGGTACATCAGGCGTATGTTTTTATTGACATTGTTTCATCTTCTAAATAATTACCTCCTCTGTTAGTATTACGAAGCATTAGCTTTTAACTGTTGTGAATATGTTTATTGCTAAATCTTGTTATATATAAATTGATTTTACGAATCATATTTAATTCAACGCTTAGAAAGTATATGATATCTTACAATTAAGGATTTACAGAAATTGCTTGTTCTCAAGTATAATGTGAATCTTTTAGTCTAAATGATATATTAATAATAATAATAATATCAGTCTAGAAATTAATCTATGCTATATAATGTGATATATTAATTTTTAATCTTGGTGTCCTCCCTGGGTTAAAGGTATTGCATATATTTTATAGAACTATGATTTTTTTTTTCACTTGTCAATATTTGATAATGGAATAAAAAAATGCATAAAATTCTTTCTGGATAGCTTATAGATATTCAGATGTCAATCATCATTGTCTCATTTTTTCAATTGAAATTGTATTTCTCATTTGCTCCTTCTGTCCATTTAAAATAGTTTATGAAACTCGTCGAAAAACTACGGCACTTGGGCCCCGATTGCCTGCGAAGCACATTGTTTGATTAAGGTGGTATATAGAACATCAAATTCGATTGGGTTTTATATAATTGTGATTAGAAAACATGGAACCGGTTCGATGAATTTACATAAATCTGAAATAAAGAATAGGAAAAACTTTCCCGGCTGAATCTACGGTCGGGTTCGACGAATATTGGATTTGTATAAATATCCGGAGTTTTTTTTTTAAATTTCTTTCTCTATGCAGATTTATATTCCTTTTGCTTCCCCTGTTTAGGTTTCATGCAGGCTCCCATTTCCGCCCCGAGATTTTCTCCTCCCTTCATGGGAATGGATTTGACACCGACCATGGTCAACGCCGGCGGTTTCCTGCTCCGCGTCCAAGCTCGATTGATGATCCACCAGAGGCCGACGACGGATCCGCGGCAGCTGACGGCGCGCTTCCGGCGTCGGACCGCCTCGGACGAAGACGCCTCCTCCGGGGGCTTCACCGTCTCTTTGCCCTTCTCTCTCGTGGATCACCGACGAACTCTGGATCGAGAAGCGCAGGCGATGTTCACGAGGCTCCTCGGTGATGATGTCGGCGTCGGCGTTGGCCAGCCGGAGCTCCGAATCATGGTGGCTTCCTTCTGCGCGTACACCGTCATGGCCTGCTCCATACTCCGCGTCGGTGGCGCCATGCGGATATCCTCCGAGGTCGTGATCGTGGACCCTCCTCCGGCGGTGCTGGCCGATCTGCCCGAGATACATGGCGCCCTCGGACGGCCGGCGACCTCCTGGGCCGTCGAGGCGCTGGAGATGGTCTTGGCGGATCAGGCGGCGGGTTCGTGCGCCATATGCCTCGAGGAGTTTGAGGTGGCGGCGCGACTTCTGGTGATGCCTTGTCGTCGGCATCGATTCCATGAGGCTTGTCTCCGGGAATGGCTACAGCGGAGTGATCGGTGTCCTCTCTGCAGGTTCTCATTATAATCAATATTTATTTTTCAAAATAAAAAAAAAAACTCTATTCTGTGAATTAAGTCTGATATTGTCATTATTTTTTAATTTTCTTGTGCTAAGAAATTTCATTAACTAATTTGATATGTATAATTCAAACCATACCATACAAATTAAATAAATGCTCGCTGTCTCTCAATACAATCACATGCATCTCACGATTAAAATGATTTAAATTATTTTTTATCAACAATTTACCATTTCACTTTCTTAAAATTAAAAAATATCGAAATTACGTAAATAACTTTTATAATTATCAAATCGCATATCATTTTTCGGATTTATCCTTCCGCTCAATATTTTATTTTTTTAATTAATGAAATAGCTCTATCGAAATCGGTTGTGGACCTAAATACTTCGAAATCACATGATTCAAAAAATTTTGTGCTCATCTCGTACTACATAATACGTATGTGACTTCGGAAAGCATTGTGATACATCATATTGGAAACAACAAATTTTTGAAACTTCGAGTTTTTTTAATAGAATAGCTTCATCAATCGGTTTCGATTCAAAATCGGCTGATGGACCTAGATAGCTCGGAATCACGTGATTCGAAGACTCATATGTTCCTCTTGCACTCCATAATATGTATGTGATCTCGAAAAGCATTGTGATACACCGTGTTGGGAGCAACGATTTTTGAAACTTCAAATTTTTTTAATGGAATAGCTCCAACAACCGATTTTGTTCAAAACCGGTTGATGAACTTAGACAACTCAAAATCATGTGATTCGAAGACTCACGCTCTCCTCTCATACTCCATAATATGTACGTAACCTCAGAAAATATTGCGATAAACCATATTCACTCGTGCCCTTATGTGAAGTGTGGTCGAAAGAATATTTCAAATGTTACGATGACGATATCTGCCAGATGAAATCACCAATGAGTTCCTCGGATTCCATCACTTATGCAGATATAAAACTTCAAAAAAAAAAAATGGAATAGCTCCATCAGTTGATTTCTTTCGAAATTGGCAAATAAATCTAGATAACTCGAAATCAAATGATTCGAAGACCTTTATGATGTACGTATCACTTGGGTTAGCGGGTATCGTCGTCGTAGCATTTGAAATGTTTTTTGACCACACTTTATATATGGGGCACGAGTGACAAAAATCGTTGCTCTCAACATGGTTTATTGCAATGCTTTCTGAGGTCACGTATATATTATGGAGTGTGAAAGGAGCACATGGGTCTTCGAATCACATGATTCTGAGCTGTCTACGTCCATCAAGCGGTTTCAGACGAAACTGACTGATGGAACTATTCCATTAAAAAATTTTGAAGTTTTAAAAATCGTTGCTCCCAACACAGTATATCACAATGCTTTTCGAGATCACATACGTATTATGAAGTGCAAGATGAATATATGGGTCTTTGAATTATGTGATTCCGAGCTGTCTAGGTCCATCAACCGATTTCGAATGAAACCGATTGATGAAACTATTCTATTAAAAAAAATTGAAGTTTCAAAAATTTACTACTTACAATATAGTGTATTATAATGTTTTCCGAAGTCACGTACGTATTATTGAGTATGAGAGGAACACAAAGATCTCCGAATCATGTGATTCCGAAATGTTTAGGTCCATTAGTCGGTTTCGTCCGAAATAGACTGATGGAGCTATTTCATTAATTAAAAAAAAAGAAAAATTAAGCGAGGGGTAAATTCAGAAAGTAATACGTGATTCAATATTTTCTAATTTTGAGAACGTGAAACCGTGAATTGCCATTTTTTTATAAAAGAAAATAATAATAATTTAACCATTCCAGTTATTTAAAATTAAATCGAGTATGTTTTTTTAAAAATCGTCATAAATTTAGAGTTCCTAAAATATAAATTATATATAAAGTTATAAAAAAAAAATCAAAAGCTTGTAGCAATCGTTTATGGGACGTTAAAAAAAGGACTCTTAACTTTGCTCCTCTCGGATATTATTAGGATTTACTAAGAATAGGTCATCACACTGCGTATGGCAGCATTCATTCGTTTCATTAAAATTTTGGGTTTTTTTTTAGCAAAATAACATCTATACGAATATTCTAAAATAATAATTGCGGTTCTCATGGGTACAACGTGGTATTCGTTTCGAGGAATAATTACAGGATCAAAATTTAAATCTCAAATAACTATTTTAAAAATTAAAATATGAATAGGCTGTGATTTGAATTTATCAGAGGCAGGAAGAAAATCGTTTCCTTATCATACAAAAATACGATAATTTAAGGACGGGTTCAAAATATATTATTTCTTAAAAGACATATCAAAGTTTTAGAATTATCAAAAACATACTAAATTTCTACGTTACTTTTACGGTGCGTTTGGTTCAAGTAATCATACATAACTTTAATTATGTGATTATCAGAGAATAAAACATAACCTTAGAATAAAGTATAACCTTAGATAAAAACCTTGTTTGGTTGGAGGTTTTAATATATAACTTAGTTTAACATTTTACTAAATTATCCTTTGTCTTTGCTCAATCAATTCGACAACGACAGAAATATTAATGACGATGGCAGCGATTGACCGACCGACGACGGCCGACGATAGTGCCCGGTTGGTCGGCGACGCGCAACCGCGGATGGTGATAGAGCGGACGGCCGGCGACGACAACGACGGGCGCGACGACGAGCGGCGACGCGGTGGCAGCGACGCGGCGCGGCGACGCGCGGCCGGTAGCGACGGCGGCAGCGGCGCCAGCTACGGGCGGCGACGGCGATGGCGCGCGGCGACGGGCGAGCGGCGCGGGCGACGGCGGCAGCAGCGGCAATGGCGGCGACGCGATGGCCGAGTGGCCGGCGGCGGATTTGAGCGGCGACGACGACCGGCCGTGGCGACGACGGCGATCGACCACGGCGAGGCGATGACACCAAACACATATGTTAAAATTGACTTTTTTTTCCTTTTCCTTTACCTTTTAAATTATTTTTTTGATACCGATAAAAATTAACACCACATTGTATTGTTGATCTATAAGAGACCGTCACTTGATGCTACTGTTGATCTCAAAAGACCAACACCAAGGCATCACTTGGTGTTGATCTCAAAAAACTATCGGTCTTTTAGGGATAGGCACCATCATGGTGCAGGTTGATCTCTTAAAGATCAGCATCACAATGTGATACTGATTTTTATCAGTATTACAGTGGTGTTGATTTAATTTATATCAGTATTAAAGTGGAGTTGATTTTAAATATTAGTGTTATGATAGTGTTGATATGTGTCAATTATTTATTTTCGAAGATAATACCTTTTGACTCGGGTATTAGAATGAGGTGCAATTTTTTTAAATTGAAACTCATTCAAAGATGTACATTTTGTTACTAGGTGAAACCCATGAGAGTCTAGTTTCAAATCTAAAAAAAATATTTAAAGTCTTTTTGGATCCATAAAGGATTTCAGTCAAAATTCATTTATGAACCTAAAGAACTCTGATTGGATCTATTCTAAGTGTTATATATTTCTGAAGTGTCATAGAGACTATATGTGTCTAAAAATATCAGCTCAAAGTCATTAATAGTAATAATCAGAAAATTTTCAAAGTTTATGACTTTAAGACAGTTGATACATACACATAATTTATCACAGGGATGTCAGAACTAGACGTGGACACTATCAATACTTTACTGCATTATCCTATTCCATTATATGTCAACTTTTTAAAAATCTAAATCCCCCATATCCATCAATAGATTTTGATCAAAATTCAATATTGATGGTCCTAAAAACTTCAATTGTTCCAATTCCTATGGATTTCTACCATGCTTAGGATTCCAAATATGATATTTTTTTTTACTATTTTTTAAAAAACAACATCACAACACAACACAACTTTGACCTGGGTTAAGCTGTGAGCATTGATGTATATATTAAGTTGTGATTTTTTAAAATAGTAAAAAAGAGTATATTTGAAATCCCGAGCACCGTAGAAATTCATAGGAGTTGGATGAGTCCAATCGAAGTTCTTTAAGACCATCAATAAGTTTTGACCGAAATCTATTGATGAGCATGGAGATTTGAATTTTTGAAAAGTTGATATATAATGGAAGAGGATAGTACAGTAAAGGTATTGATGATGTCTCCGTCTAGTTTCGACATCTCTGTGATAAGTTCTACGTATGTGTCAATTATCTTAAAGTCATAAATTTTGAAAATTTTTTTATTACTACTGTTAATAACTTTAATTTGAGCTGATATTTTTGGGCATATATAGACTATATGACATTTAAAAAATCTATAACATTTAGAATGAGTCCGATCGAAGTTCTTTAGATCCATTAATGAGTTTTGATCGAAATCCCTTGATAGATCCAAAAAGACTTTAAATTCTGTTTTTTAGACTTGAAATTGAGCTATCATGGGTTAGTTTGAATTAGTAATAAATATATATATTTGAATGAGCTTCAATTAAAAAAATTACACTTCATTATGATACCCGAATCAACAGTTATCGCCTTCGAAAACATATAATTGATACACATTAATACTATCGTGGTGTTAATCTTTTAAAATCATCACCATGATGATGCTGAAATTTAAAAATTAACATCACTTTGATACTGATATAAATTAAATTAATACCATTATAGTGCCGATAAAAATCAATACCACATTGTGATGTTGATCTTTAATAGATCAACACCACGATAGTGGCGATCTATGAGAGATTAACACCATACTCGTAGTGTTGGTCTTTTGAGACCAACACTAAGGCACCCCCACCAAGTGGAAGACCAATACCAACATCAAGTGGTGTTGATTTTAGAGACTAGCACTATGAGTGTGGTGTTAGTCTCTTATAGATCAATATAGTGTTGATTTTTATCAACATCAATATCAAATGAAAAAAAATAATTAAAAAAGAAAGAAAAGAATTGTAGGAGAGAGAGAAAAAAATCACTTTTAATAGAAGAGTAATATAAGAATTTCGTGTTATGAAATATGAATAAATAAAATATCTTTTGAGAGAAAAAAGAGAAATAATTGAAAGAGGAATAATTTTATTCCTTTCGTTCAATCTATATATGTATGCAATTACAAAGATATATATTTATATACATTTGAGAATGAAACGACATTATTATTTTATGATAACGTATAGGTTACTTAATAGACATCCAATAACTTATATTTTATAATACTCCTCCTTGGATGTCTATTGTATAAAAAATATACCTCATTAAAACCTTACTAGAGAAAACCCAGTGGGATAAAAATCCTAGTGAAGGAAAAAGGCTACATCCTTCTTTATACATGTATTTCGATATAATACTCTCCCTGTTAAGGATATTACTTAATATCTCTATAACATCACATTCCAATCTTATGGACCAACTTCTTAAATGTTGTTGTGGGTAATGATTTTGTGGATAAATCTGCAGGATTCTCACTTAATTGAATTTTATGTACATCAATGTCTCCACTCTGTATTAAATCATGTGTGAAAAATAATTTTGAGGAGATATATTTCATCCTATCACCTTTGATATATCCAACTTTTAATTGGGTTATGCAAGTTGCATTATCTTCATGAAGTATTGTTGGAGTCTTCTTATTTATTAACAAACCACATGACTCTTGAATATGATTAATCATTGCTCTAAGTCATACACATTCACAACTTGCCTCATGAATTGCAATTATTTCAGCATGATTTGATGAAGTAGCTGTTATAGTTTGTTTCATAGATTTTCAAGATATTGCTGTGCTACCATATGTAAATACATATCCCGTTTGTGACCTAGCTTTGTGTGGATCTAATAAATATCCTGCATCTGCATACCTAATTAATTGTGCATTTCGTTCATACAGGTAGACTAGACCCATATCAATTGTTCCACGGAGATATTGAAAAATATATTTAATTCCGTTCCAATGTCTTCTGGTTGGAGTAGAATTATATCTTGCTAATAAATTTACAGCAAAAGCAATATCAGATCGGGTATTATTAGCAAGGTACATTAAAGCACCAATTGTACTTAAGTATGACACTTCAGGACCAAGAATTTTTTCATTTTCATCTCGAGGACGGAAGAGATCCTTTTGTATATCAAGTGATCGAACAACCATTGGACTAGTTAATGGATATGAATTGTTCATATCAAATCATTTTAAAACTTTCTCAGTATAAGTTGATTGATGGACAAAAATTCCATCCTTTAAGTACTCGAACTGTAGGCTGAGATAAAATTTAGTTTTACCAAGATCTTTCATTTCGAACTCTTTCTTTAAATAGTTTATTGTATTAGAGATCTCTTCAGGAGAGCCAATAATATTTAAGTCATCAACATAAACAATGATTATTACAAAATCATGTCCGAACTTCTTTATAGAAACACATGGGCAAATATGGTTATTTGTATAACCATATTTTAGCAAATAGTCACTAAGACGATTGTACCACATTCGTCCAGATTGCTTTAAACCATACAAAGATCTTTGTAATCTAATAGTAAATAATTCTCGAGAATTGTATGTTTTTGAAATCTTTAGTCTTTCTGGGACTTTCATATATATGTCATTATCTAGTGCACCATATAAATATGCTGTAACGACATCCATCATCTGCATATGAAGTCTTTTTTGTGCTATTAAACCAATAAGATAACGAAAAGTAATAGCATTCATTACAGGAGAATATGTTTCTTCATAATCAATTCCAGATTGTTGCGAAAAACCTTGTGCAACTAGTCAGACTTTATATCGCACAATCTCATTTTTCTCATTTCTTTTTCATATGAAAACTCATTTGTATCCTATTGGTTTAATACCTTTAGGTGTTTTGACAATAGGCCCAAAAACCTCATGTTTAGAGAGAGATATTAATTCTATTTGAATTACTTCTTTCCATTTTGGCCAATCTTCTCTTGATTGACATACTTTTAAAGTCATGGGTTCAAAATCCTTATTTTCACTCAAAATATCATTTTCCACATTATATACAAATATATCATCAATATTTGTATTTGTTCGATCCCATATTTGTTAGGGCAATCAACCTATGTGATGTGGTTTTGATGTGTGTGGCAAAGGGTTTAAGTTAGGATTGTTATGGATTTGATATGTGCATTGAAGTCATGCAGGACTTAGTAATTCGCAAATGGATAGAGCATTGGCAAGTTTCACCTCTCATGACTCGGTCCTTGAGTCGGTGAAAGATGCATTGTGGAAGCCGTGCACTTGGTGCATCCGAGGGACCGCCGGATGAGAAGCATTGGAGTGAAGCCAAAGGAAATAGACTTCAGGGCGAGATGCGAAGGATGACGCTGCGAAGCCGTGCGCTTGGCACATCCGAGGGACGTGGCCGGACAAAGAGAACTTCAAGGCGAGGGACTCCAAGGAAATGAGAGTGAGCGATTGTAACCCGGGACGGGTAGCGCTTAGGTGAACTTGGCCAATTGGCTAAGTGTCGAATGAGTTTTCCCCATATCAGTCGACTGCCATATCATGGTAGTCGACTGCTCCAAGTCGAATGGGTTCGACTGGAGGCATTCTGGCCTAGTAGTCGACTGCCAAGGGACAGCAGTCGACTATCGTGCCATCAGTTGACTGCCAAGGACGAAAGTCGACTGATGAAGGCAATCGCGGGCATAAAACCTCCCGTAGCCGACTGATCAGTCGGCTACGGAGGCATCAGTCGACTGATGGATACATCAGTCGATTGCCAAGTCTCCCGTTGGACAACAACGGTCGGGATCTGATGTGTTCAGAAGCCGTTGCAACAGCGGCAGTCGACTGCCAAAGGCAGCAGTCAACTGATGGGCAGCTAACGGGAAGAAATCAGCCCTCTCTATAAAAAGAGAAGGTGTGGGCTTTGGGGAGATTAATCTTCATGCTCCTAAGTGCTCCACACGATTTCTACTCCTTCTTCTTGTTCTTACTTCAATCTTATTGTAAGAAGGAGTGCATTGTTGTAAAGAAGTTACCTCCATCTAGCTTTGTGCAAAGGAGAGACTAGTGGAAAGCTTAAGGGGTGATTCACCTGGAACGAATCGGTCCGTGGATTAGCGGTAAGGTCGTGAACTACGTTATATCGGTTTGTTAGCATTGCCTCTTGTATTGTCTTTTATTATTCCGCTACGCTAATCATATTCGTAGGCAATCGACAAACGACTTCCACCGTACATGAAAGAGGACTATTCACCCCCCTCTAGTCGGCCACCGACGTTCCAACAATATTTTCATTGTAGAAATGTAATTTATCGATATTTCTTGATTATCTATTTTAACTTCTTCTAGAAGTTTTTCTTCTTGGATCAACTTATTTCATTTTTCTAGACGATCAATTTGTTCATGTGTTCCCTTTTTCTTTCGAGGGTTTTTATCTTTAGAACATGTTGGTCTTCCACGCTTCAGGCATGGTTTAGGTTCATTTGTCAAGAGATATCTTTCAAAGACATCAATTCTGATAGGAGTATTTTCTATTGGAATATGTGATTTTGTTACTCGTTTTGGATCAGAGAAATTATCTGGCAATTGATTTGCAATCTGTTGCAAATGAATGATCCGTTGAACTTCTAGTTCACATTGTTTTGTGTGAGGCTCAAAATGACATAAGGATGGTGTTGAGATGTATACTGAAAGTCTAGCCTTTGTATGAATATCTTCATTTTGAAATAAGAATCACATGATCATTGTTTGCATTTTATATTTATTATATGTGTGTATCTTGTTTAATACTTTACATTGTAGATAACATGGTATGTGGTGTCACACAGAAGATCATGTTATCAGTTCCTTGTAGAGTATAAGTAGAGGCTCACAACCAAGATGGTTTTGGACAAACCATTGACATGGTTGTAGTGTAATTTGGTATTGGTTTATCTTGACCATAGAATTATACTAGTACACTTTGTGTGTATTGAGCAGGACTGATTTAGAGGTGATTCAATTTATACTAACTATATAATTGAATCGGACCTCAGATATTATGGTGTACATGCTCTTAATCCTGATATAATAACGGGCACATGTACTTAGTATTTATTTCTTTGATTTACCAATGGGCGGGATTTATGGGTTAAATCGATAGGCCCAGTAAGTTAAGAAATAATATTATTTACATGGTGTGTTATTGATTATAGGAGGAAACCGTGTCCTATGTATTAGAATGATGATGTCTCCTTAAGGAGCTCATAAGGATCATCATGTAAATCCTGCAGGTGGACTTGGTCCAGCATGATGATGAGGTTGAGTGGTACTACTCATGGAGTTAGATGTTAATTAATTAATTGTCAGTAAATTAATTAATTAATGGACATTCGATATCTTAAACACAGGGAGATATTTTTACAAATAATATATGGAGCCCATATTTATTTATGGGGGTTGGTGAGGTAGATCAATGATAATCCTCTAGTGGAATGGATCATCATTAATGGATCGGGTTTGTGTGGTTCGGATCCATTGGGTGGCTAAGATCCAACTCCTCCTCATGGTCCCTATTGTAGCCTATTATAAATACCTCATAAAGCCTAGATATATAAATAAGGTGGGAGAGGCTTGGGCGAAAATAACTTAGAGGGTTTGGAGGTGGCATTGGGTTGGGCGGCAACATTAGGGTTTGCTTCCAAGGCTTGGACGGCAAGGTGTTTGGTTTTGCTTAGGGCCGGCGGCAACATTAGGGTTTCTCTTCCCCTTTGGCTGGCACCTACACTCTATCTCCTTGGCCGGCGCCTCCGCCACACCTCCTCTGTTTCTCCTTGGCTGGCGGCAACAAGAGCTCATCTCTTGGCCGGTGCCCACTTTGTTGGTGCAACAATGCCCCATGCATTTGTATGTTTTGATGTTTGGATAATCATCTAAGTTAGGCAACAAATTGTGATCTAAATTGTGATGATATCTAAGTGACAGGGAAATCCAAGTATGAAGACTTGGTGAAAGAAAAGTCCAAGGTAAAGGTTTGGCGGCATAAGACTAAGCATGTTGTCTTGGCAGCATTAAGTCCAAACGGACCTTGGCAAAGGGAGTCCAAAAGCAAGTCTTGGCAGCGTAAGTCCAAGCATGTAGACTTGGCGGCGTAAAGTCCAAGCATGCTTTGGCAAAGGAAAACTCTAGACATGACAAAACCAAAGGAGCTCTTGGAAGCAAAGAGCAAAGGATGAACAAGTCGCGGACTCGGAGGGATCCTGAAGGCGCAAGGCTTAAGGAAGAGCTAGGAGGTTAAGTCTAGGTCTAGGGGGAGAAATCAAGTGTGAAATATTCACACTTGATGAGTATCGGCCCGATACGATGTATCGATCGCCGATCGATCGGTGCTCGGCCGAGTCGGTCGGTGAAACCACGACTAGCGATCCGATATTGAATCGATCGACGCCAATAGTGTCGATCGGTGATAGACATGAAAACGAGCACAGAATGGAGTCACACTCGACTGCGACCGTGATCACTTGACTGATCACTCCATCAGTCGACTGATGGAGGGATCAGTCGACTGATGAAAGTCTCGTTGGATGAAACGACTCTGAATCCCGCAAATCTGGCTATTCAGAAGCCGTTAACCGCGCCGATCGATCTTTGTACATCATCGGTGATCGATCGTCTCAATGGGAAAATTAGCCTCTTCTCTATAAAAAGAGGGCTGGTGGAGGTTTTTAGGGTTAATGCTTATTTCCTAATCTTTCCCAAGAGCCTCCACGAATTCTTTAGCTTTCTAAGTGATTTAAATCTCCTCCTCTTCTCCCTAAGTTTAGATCTTCATTCTTTGTAAAGAAGAGGAGTTGTGTTGTAAAGAAAGCTTATTAGTGGATTTGCTTGGATTGATCCACCTCAAGGATCGCCGTGGAGTAGGAGCGCTATCTCCGAACCACGTAAAAGGCTTTGTTTGCGTTTGTCATTGATTTTACTTATATTATTGTGTTTGCTTCCGCTAATCATTTTTGTAGAAACCGAAAAACGCTATTCACCCCCCCTCTAGCTTCCAAACGATCCCTAACAAGTGGTATCAGAGCCTGGATCGCATCGGAAGATCTAGCAATCAATCGGAGCAAAGATGACATTTCAAGAGGGGTATAGCACGGCGAGGCCTCCGTTCTTCGACGGCAACGATTTCGGATATTGGAAAGGTAGGATGGAGTATTATTTAATGAACGATATTGAGAATTGGTTTAGTGTTGTAGATGGTTTTGAGAAGTCGGTCGACGAATTCGGAGCACCACTACCAACAAAAGATTGGACAAGAGAGATGGCCAAGAAAGCACAAGCAAATGCAAAAGCAACGACCACACTTCAATGTGGTCTATCCAAGGAGCAACTTTCTAAGGTCGGGCCATTCAACTCCGCAAAAGAGCTTTGGGAGAAGCTCATCGAACTCAACGAAGGATCCAAAGAGACAAGAAGAGCCAAGAGGGATCTTTTGATTGGGCAACTCCAAAGCTTCACTATGAAGACAAATGAAACCGTGAGCCAAATGCACGGGCGCTTCAAGGAAGTAGTCAACGGACTACACGTTATAGGTGAAAAGGTCAACAACCGAGACCTTGTAAGGTATGTACTACAAGCTTTCCCTAGGACCACCTTATGGGCCTCAATGGTAGATGCCTATAAGGTCTCTAGGGATCTTTCATTAGTCAAATTAGATGAACTATTTTGTGAATTTCAATTGCATGAACAAGCTAACACTTCATCCAAAGAGAAGGGTATAGCTCTTTTTGTAGGAAAGAAGGAGAAGAAGAAAAAGGAAAAGAAGGAGGCGTCTTCCTCATCCGAATCCGAGGAAGACTCATCAAGTAGTGAGGATGAGCTATCGGCGAGTGAGGTGGCACACTATGTCAAGAAATTTGGTGGGAAGTCAAGGAGGCTCACCAAGAAAGATGTGAAGAGGATGTTTCAATCCTCAAGAGGTAAATCTTCTAACAATTCAAATTCTATTTCTAACGTGACTTGTTTTGGTTGCAACAAGAAATGGCATATAAAGCCAAATTGCCTGGAACTAAAGAAAAAGGAGGAAAAGGAAAAGAAGAAGAAGGAAAAGAAGGAAAAGAAGAAGAAGGAGGCGATGATGGCACAAACATGGGATACTCTAAGTATGGAGGAGTCTTCCGACGATGAAGAAGTTTGCCATACAACCCGGAACTTAGCCCTCATGACATTGGAAGAAACCGGAAGCTCAAGCGAGGAGTCTTCTTTTTCTTCAAGCGATGAATCATCATCAAGTGATGATGATGAGGTAAACAACTCACCCAAAGTAGATTTACTTTATAAGACTATTGCATGCTTACAAAATGCTCTAAATAGATCAAAAACTAGGATTAAGGATCTAAAATTAGAGATCAAATCATTTAAGAATGTAAATGCATCATGTGATAAACCATCTAGTGACCATGATGATTGTACTCTTAGGGATGAAAATGATGAGTTAAGAAAAGAAATAGGTAAACTAAGAGCATGCCTAGAAAAGTTCACTAATGGTTCTAAATATCTAGATATGATTATTAAGGATCAAAGGGCAATTTACAATAAGGCCGAATTAGGATATGGACCTAAGAAGAAAGAGGTAGCATTTGCATCCTTAGTTAGTAGAAAATCAATGATTAAAAGCAAGGGGAGAAAGGCATGGATACCTAAGAAATTTGTAATTGATGCTAGTGGTCCTAAGATTTGGGTACCTAAGGATTGTATCTTTTATGTGATATAGGTAGAAGAACCAAGCTTGTGGATAGTTGATAGTGGATGCTCAAAGCATATGACCGGGGATGAGAGAAAATTCTCCACTATCAACCATACTAGCAAAGGAAAGGTGTCATTTGGTAGTAGCGGTAAACTTAAAATTCTAGGAAAGGGCACCATTGAGGTATCTCCCAATCTTGCCATTCATAAAGTTCTATTAGTTAAAAATATGAAATTTAATTTACTTAGTGTAAGCCAATTATGTGATGCAAATTTTGATGTTAAATTTGATTCTTCAAAATGCTTTATAAGACACAAAACTATAAATGATTGCATGTTAGTAGGCTTTAGGAAATCAAATATATATTATGTTGATTTATCCTATGCTACTAACTCTTCCACTAAGTGTCTTATTGCAAAAGAGGAAGAAAGTTGGCTTTGGCATAGGAGGCTAGGACACATAAACATGAAGAATATAGCCAAAATAGCAAAATTAAAGCTAGTCAAAGGATTGCCTAGAGTCAAATTTCTCAAGGACAAGATGTGTGATGCTTGCCAAGAAGGGAAGCAATCAAAAATATCACACAAAGGTAAAAATTTACTTAGTACCGCTTTACCGTTAGAATTATTGCATATGGATCTATTTGATTGCCATAGTACCCCATCTATAATTGGTAGTAAATATTGCTTGGTAATAGTAGATGATTTTTCTAGGTTTACTTGGGTGTTTTTCTTGAAAAATAAAGATGAAACTTTAGAAATAATCATAGGATTTAGCAAAAGAGTAGAAAATGAAAGAAAACTCAAAATCAACCGGATCCGTAGTGATCATGGTGGAGAGTTTGAGAATTCTAACTTTTTAACTTTTTGCCTAGAACAAGGGTACAAGCATGAATTTTCTTGTCCTAGAACACCCCAACAAAATGGGGTTGTGGAAAGGAAAAATCGTGCCCTACAAGAAGCGGCTAGGACAATGCTTAATGCATATTCCTTACCTAGCTACTTGTGGGCGGAAGCGGTTAATACCGCTTGCTATATCCAAAATAGGGTATTGATTCATAGGTTCTTAGGAAAAACTCCATTTGAATTGTGGAATGGTACAATTCCAACAATTCATTATTTTAAGGTCTTTGGATGTAAAGTCTATATCTTAAATACCAAGGACAACCTAAGTAAGTTTGAGTCCAAAGCGGATGAGGGAATCCTAGTTGGATACTCATCCACTAGTGTAGAATATAGAGTTTACAATAAAAGGACTCAAAAGATTGAAGAATCTTCGAATGTTCAATTTGATGAAAATTCAAATACATACCCTAGGAAATCCCCTATTAATGATGACATAAACAATGAAAATCAAGGAATTACCCAACAATTGCAAGATTTAACCTTAGGGGGTAATGATCAAGGGGAAGGATTGGATCAAGGGGGAGTAAAGGATGACTCCGATGATGAACATAGGATTGAAGTTAATCATGATCAAACTCAACTTGATACACCTCCTAGAACCATAAGAGTTCATCAAAGTCACCCATTAGATCAAATTGTGGGTGAATTATCTCAAGGAGTTAGGACTAGGTCATTCCATAGGGATCCCACTAGTCATATAGCTCTAATTTCTCAAATTGAGCCCAAAAACATTAAAGATGTATTACTTGATCCGGATTGGATCTTAGCAATGCAAGATGAGTTGGCTCAATTTGATAGGAGTCAAGTGTGGGAGTTAGTTCCTAGACCAAGTGAAAACACTATTATTACTACAAGATGGGTCTTTAGGAACAAACTAGATGACCAAGGGAATATCACTAGAAATAAAGCACGATTAGTTGCAAGGGGTTTTAATCAAGTTGAAGGACTTGATTATGATGAAACATATGCCCCGGTTGCTAGATTAAAGTCCATTAGAATACTTTTAGCATATGCCTCCTATATGGGTTTCAAACTCCATCAAATGGATGTCAAATCGGCATTCCTAAATGGGTTTATTAAGGAAGAGGTGTATGTAGAACAACCTCCCGGGTTTGAAAATACGGACTACCCAAACCATGTATACAAGCTTAGGAAAGCCTTATACGGTTTGAAACAAGCTCCCCGGGCTTGGTATGAAGATTGTCATCTTTCTTAATCTCTAAGGATTTCAAAGGTGTAGTATAGATCAAACTCTCTTTATAAAGTCAACATCTAATGACATCTTTATAGCCCAAGTGTATGTCGATGACATTATCTTTGGGTCAACAAATGATGAACTTCTTCAAGACTTTATTCAAAATATGGAGAAAGAGTTTGAGATGAGTCTAGTTGGAGAATTAAATTTCTTCCTAGGTTTGCAAGTTAAACAAACAAGTGAAGGAATTTACATTTATCAAACCAAATATGCTAAGGAAATGATTAAGAAATTTGGTTTGGAAAATGCTAAGGTAGTGTCAACTCCAATGGCAACCAATACTAAAATAGATAGTGATAGTGAAGGAAAACAAATAGATCTTACCCTTTATAGGAGCATGATTGGTAGCCTCTTGTATTTAACCGCTAGTAGACCCGACATATTATTTGCGGTTGGTATGTGTGCTAGGTATCAATCATGTGCTAAGGAATCTCATTTAGTTGCCGTTAAAAGAATTTTAAGATATGTCAAGGGCACACTAAATGTAGGTCTATGGTACCCTAGGACTAGGTCTTTTGATTTAATTAGGTATACCGATTCCGATTATGCCGGTTGCAAATTGGATCGGAAGAGCACTAGTGGTGGATCCCAATTCCTTGGGTCCTCCCTAGTGAGTTGGAGTAGTAGGAAGCAACCTTGTGTTGCTTTATCCACCACCGAGGCCGAATATGTGGCTATGGGTGGTTGTGTAGCTCAACTCTTATGGATGAAACATACATTAGAAGATTATGAGCTATCTTACTCCAACATGAAAGTATTTTGTGATAATGTGAGTACCATTAACTTGACCAAAAATCCGGTGCATCACTCTAGGACCAAGCACATTGAAGTGAAGCATCACTTCATTAGAGACCATGTGGCTAAGGGGGACATTGAGCTCAATTATATTGAATCCAAGTCCAACCTAGCCGATATATTTACCAAGGCTCTCCCCGAAGTAGAATTTTCATCACTTAGGAGAGAACTTGGAATGTGCTTGGTTGAGTGAAGGTGTAGGTTTGCATGATCCTATAGAAATACTAGGTTTCATACCTTTAACCATCTCACAAAATACCTAAGAAACCATGATTTTTGTATTGAGCCACCTAGACAACATGTGAGATGATAGGAAGATGCATTTGGTTCATAATGCTTGTTATGATGCATTACTATGGACTAAAGTGTCATCTAGAGACATTAATCCTTAATTGGACCAATCATTGGGAAGGCTTATACACAATTGATGTGCATATAGCTCCAAGAACATGATTGGAAATGTCAAATAAAACATATTTTCAACTATTATTATCATACTTTAAAAAATAGTTTTTAAGTGTATCACAAAAGTGATACAAAGTTTGCAAAATTTTAGAACCTTTTGTTAGTTTCCAAATTTGTATCAATATTGAAATCTGGAAAACATATATTTTTTCAAAATATTTTTCCTTGATAAAGTATGATTTCAGAAATGTGTACACAATTTTTCATGATTTTTCGAGGTTTCTAGAATTTCTGACGCATTTCTGAACTTGGCCTGAAAAGGCTGATTTTCGTATCAGTATATAGCGATCACGGTTCGAAACCAATCAAATTAGCCTCATTTTCTGAGGTTTAGTGTATTGTTGATATCCTAAAGAAATAACATGGTAATATTGAGTATAAACAACGTGTATGGATGTTTAATGCCGTGTTTTAGGGGGAGTTTCACAAAATATATCTTTCTCCTCCAAAATTTACATTGTTGGTGCAAAGTTAGGATTTAAACTTTCAAATTATTTGATGACTTTAGCTCCACATGTATTTTATTCATCATAATCTGTATCTTGGATTAAGGGGACTTAAAATTTTAAAATGCCTTAGTTCAAGATTGTCAAACACTCAATCGTTTCATGAAATATATGCTTTTATCTTTCTTCTCTTTTTGATGTATGTCAAAGGGGGAGAAGAAATGTTTAAGTTAGAATTGGAATTGGATATATGATGTGATAATATGCGTATCTTTAAAAGACCTAACTTAAATGATTGCCAAACATCAAAAAGGGGGAGATTGTTGGTGCAACAATGCCCCATGCATTTGTATGTTTTGATGTTTGGATAATCATCTAAGTTAGGCAACAAATTGTGATCTAAATTGTGATGATATCTAAGTGACAGGGAAATCCAAGTATGAAGACTTGGTGAAAGAAAAGTCCAAGGTAAAGGTTTGGCGGCATAAGACCAAGCATGTTGTCTTGGCAGCATTAAGTCCAAACGGACCTTGGAAGGAGTCCAAAAGCAAGTCTTGGCGGCGTAAGTTCAAGCATGTAGACTTGGCGACGTAAAGTCCAAGCACGCTTTGGACAAGGAAAACTCTAGACATGACAAAACCAAAGGAGCTCTTGGAATCAAAGCGCAAAGGATGAACAAGTCGCGGACTCGGAGGGATTCTGAAGGCGCAAGTCTTAAGGAAGAGCTAGGAGGTTAAGTCTAGGTCTAGGGGAGAAATCAAGTGTGAAATATTCACACTTGATGAGTATCGATCGACGATCGATGTATCGATCGAGTCGGTGCTCGATCGAGTCGGTGAAACTCGACTAGCCGATCACGGCGTGACCAAGGCGATCGGTGATGTTGAAATCGATCGATCCCATAGTGTGTCGATCGGTGACATAAAACGAGCGAGCACAGAATGGAGTCACACTCGACTGCGGCCGTGATCACTCGACTGATCACTCCATCAGTTGACTGATGGAGGGATCAGTCGACTGATGAAAGTGCCATTGGATGAAACGACTCTGAATCCCGCGAATCCGGCTATTCTGTCGCTAATCATTAACCTGAGTCGTGATCATCATCGGATCGATCATGCTCCAACGAGAAAATCAACCTCTTCTCTATAAAAAGAGGGCTGGTGGAGGTTTTTGGGGTTAATGCTTATTTCCTAATCTTTCCCAAGAGCCTCCACGAATTCTTTAGCTTTCTAAGTGATTTAAATCTCCTCCTCTTCTCCCTAAGTTTAGATCTTCATTCTTTGTAAAGAAGAGGAGTTGTGTTGTAAAGAAAGCTTATTAGTGGATTTGCTTGGATTGATCCACCTCAAGGATCGCCGTGGAGTAGGAGCGCTATCTCCGAATCACGTAAAAGGCTTTGTTTGCGTTTGTCATTGTTTTTACTTATATTATTGTGTTTGCTTCCGCTAATCATTTTTGTAGAAACCGAAAAACGCTATTCACCCCCCTCTAGCTTCCAAACGATCCCTAACACACTTCTCCTTCTTCCTCTCCTTGGCCGGCGGCAACAACAAAGCCAGGAGGCTTGGTGGTCGACACTAGATAGGAGAAGAAGAGTTTGATCATCTTCTCTTGTTTGGAGCGAGCAAGGAAGGGAAGATACGAGATCTAGGAGGCTTCAATTCTTGGAGGATCGTCGCCCACACGACGTCCAAGAAGAGGATAGGTCATACAATAGAAGATCAAGAGGTAAACAAGAGGTATAATTCTTGTTTAGTTTTCTTCCTTGTTCTATGTAATTGGATTATAATTGTATGATCATGGACCCCGAAGATAAATGCAAAAATCGGCGATCCGTACATCATCTATTCCGAGGCTAATCGAGGAAAAGAGTTAGGTTGCTTGAACAATAAGTTTGTTCAAGCAACCACTCAAATCGAATAGCACGATGATGGATCGGTTGCTTGGGTAATCCATCTTCATCCGGATTAATTTTTTTTCCAGGGATGCGAGCGAGATAGGATCGCCATGCACAAGCGACCGAAAGGGGAAGCAATTCCCTTCAAGTGGTATCAGAGCCATGGTTTTCGATTTTGTGTGTTTAGGATTCAGTTACTTTTATACACTTATCATATATTATGTGTACCGGATAATAATAGGATGTGCGTAGGCTAACTTTTTGGTTGCAGGCATAAGATCCAACTATTATGGCCATATGTATGTGTATGTGATTGTATGTGTGTAATCGTAATATTATTTGAATCCTCGGGGTTGACGAGGCTAGTATTTAATTTTTATAATTAAGTACGACATTGTTTAGCCACTCTTTTATTTTAGTTTACTTTCGATTTAAACTTCATGTACACTCCTTTGTGGAGTATAGGATCGATGGATGTAAATTAAAATAATTTTCTCGGCTCGGATCTCTGAATGGCTTGTACATGGCATAGGGAGGAGCAAATGAGGTGCCAACACGACTGGAGGCATATTGGAGAACAAAAGCCATAATAGTTGGAAAATTTATTATTTTTCATATTTATTGCTTTTGATTTATATGCTTGTTGTGATTGCATAGTTAAAATTCCTCAATTTTAAATTACTAAGTGGGAGAGGAATATTTTTTTAAATTCCCGTGGCCTCCATTACAATTTGACATGTGATGCGAACAAACTTGTGTGTGTGTCGGCTCTGAGTGCCTTCCTCCATATCGGATAAGTTTGTTTTGCGTATCACTAGGTCAAATATGGGTATAAAAAATTATTTAGGAGCGTGTGTACTTCCCCATCGGAAGGCACATAATCCGAGATAATTGCCTTAGTATTGGGTAATGGTGAACACTTAGATGCAAATAAGAGTATCCTCCCCATCGGAGTCACTGCTTTTATTTGTAGTGCCGAAAAGGAACCAACTATTAATTTTATTTGTCAAAAAGTAAGGTTGACAGGATAATAAAATTAATGGGTAAAACCTCCTCTTACAAATATAGAATTCGTATACGTCCACACTATCGTGGCATATTCTCGGTGTTTTGAGGTGTCGGTTGATTTTAAAATTTTATTGTTTGAGGAATCAATAAATTTTTGAAATCTAATATTTTGATCTATGTGATTCTTAGGTTTTTCAAAATGACTTTCAACCCACTTGCTGTGATACTAAAGGAAAACAAACTTACTGGACCTAACTATGTTGATTGGAAAAGGAATCTAGACATTATCTTAACTGCTGAGGAGTACAAATATGTACTCTTCGAAGAGTGTCCTCCTAAGCCTACAGATGATTCTGGTGAAAAGGAGAAAGAGAGTTATGGGAAGTGGATCAAAACTGATGAGATGACGCGGTGTTATATTTTGGTTTCTATGTCAAATGTATTGCAACATCAGCATCATGCCATGAATACTGGCTATGACATGATGCTCAATCTCAAGAAACTTTTTGGACACCAGAATCAGGCTGCAAGGCAGGAAGTTATGAGGAACTTGATGACAACCACCATGGTTGAGGGAACACCCGTGAGGGATCATGTTCTCAAGATGATGACTCATTTAAATAAGCTGGAAGTCCTTGAGCTGAGATCGATGGAGAAACCCAGGTCAATATCATTCTCCAATCTCTACCTAGGAGTTTTGAGTTTTGAGGCTACCAACTACAATATGAATAAGAGGTTGTATTCATCGGAGCTTCCGATGAACTCCAGCAGAGGGGCTTTTTCGCCGAGTTCTCAGCTTTGTTGCCAAAGGTTTCTGCTTCTAAGCCAAAAGACAAGAAGAAGAAGAAACAAGGTGCATCAAAGATGGTGGGAGGATCTCAGGGAGGAGTGAAGAAGCCGAAAGGCAAGTGCTTCACTTGCAAGCAGACTGGACATTGGAAAGCAGACTGTCCCAACCGCAAACAGAACAAAGGTATATCGTTTGGTCTAGTCATTGAAACATGTTTAGCGGTGTTATCTACCGACACTTGGTGTGTAGATATGGGAGCCACTGATCATGTCTGCAACTCTTTGCAGGGGTTCCAGGAAACCAAGTGACTAGCTGAATGGGAGATTACCATCTACATGGGCAATGTTACGAAGGTGGCGGCTATTGCAGTGGAAGATGTTTATTTATCTTTTGATAGGAATAAAACTTTTGTTATGAGAAATTGCCTTTATGTACCTTCATTTAGAAAGAATTTGATTTCAGTTTCTAAATTATTTTTGGATGGATATTCTATTTCTTTTAATGATAGAATTGTTATAAAAAGTAATAGGGAGATTATCTGTTTTGGTGCATTGGTAGAAAATTTATACACTCTTGAACCGAAAGCTCCCACGATGCAAATAGAAATAAATAACTCATATTCTAAATCTAATAAGAGAAAAGGACCTTCGAAAGTGAACCAAACATATCTTTGTCATCTAAAGTTAGGTCATATTAGCCTGAGTAGAATTCAAAGGTTGATAGCTGATGGATCTTTGGGTTCATTAGTGGTGGAAGATTTCCCAACCTGCAAATCTTGCTTGGAAGGTAAAATGACCAAGAGGCATTTTAAGGCCAAGGGGTATAGAGCCAAAGATGTGTTGGAATTAGTTAATTCTGATTTGTGTGGTCATATGTCTATCCAGGCTAGAGGTGGTTTTAAATATTTCATTTCTTTTATAGATGATTATTCAAGATATGGATATAGACGATTATTCAAGATATGGTTGCATTTACTTGATGCGCCGCAAGTTTGAATGCTTTGACAGATTCAAAGAATTCAAGGCTGATGTGGAGAAACATCAAGGTAAAAGTATCAAGACACTACGATCTGATCATGGTGGCGAGTACCTCTTGGGAGAGTTTAGGAGTTACTTATCAGAGGCTGGGATTCAATCCCAACTGTCTGCACCTGGTATACCCCAGTAAAATGGTGTGGCGGAGCGAAGGAATAGGACTCTTATGGAGATAGTTCGATCGATGATGAGTTATTCTGAGTTACCAGATTTGTTCTGGGGGTATGCTCTGGATACGACAGTGTATATTTTAAACTTGGTACCATTTAAATCAACACCTTCTACACCCATAGAATTGTGGATTGGGAAAAAGCCTAGTCTGAGACATATTCAAATTTGGGGTAGTCCAGCACATGTGCTGAAGGGAGATGCTGGTAAGTTGGAACCTCGTACAAAAGTGTGGTTGTTTGTAGACTATCCTAGAGGAACGAAAGGTGGTTTGTTCTATAGTCCTAGAGATCAGAGGGTGATCATTAGCACGAATGCTCGATTTTTAGAGGAAGACTATGTGATGAACCACAAGCCCATGAGCAAGATTGTTCTGGAGGAGTTAAGAGGGGAAGTCACTACTTCAGTACCAATGGTACAAGAGGACATACCACAAGTGACTGTACCGCGTGCCACAGAGGATGCACAGGTGATACCTCATCGTAGTGGGAGGGTTGTTAGACAACCTGAGGGATTTATGTTCTTGGGAGAATCTTCTGATTTGGTCCCTGGCGAACATGAATATGATCCTTGGACATATGACGAGGCAATCCAAGATAAAGATGCGGTATCTTGGCAAAGGGCAATGAATTCTGAGATAGAATCTATGGATTCAAATCAGGTCTGGGAGATAGTAGAACCACCCAATGGTGTAAAAGCCATTGAATGCAAGTGGATCTACAAAAGAAAGAGAAGAACAGACGGGAAGGTTGAGACCTTCAAAGCAAGGATTGTTGCGAAAGGGTATACTCAGAAATAGGGTATTGATTATGAGGAGACCTTTTCACTGGTAGCCATGCTTAAGTCTATCCAGATTCTCTTATCTATTGATGCTCATATGGATTATGAGGTTTGACGGATGGATGTCAAGATAGCTTTCCTTAATGGAAGTCTTGAAGAAAACATATATATGGAGCAACCAGAGGGATTCATTGCAAAGGGCAAAGAGCATCTTGTGTGCAAGCTTAATCGGTCCATTTATGGATTGAAGCAAGCTTCGAGATCTTGAAACATCCACTTTGATGAGATAATCCAGTCATATGGATTTATTCAAAGTCCGGATGAGTCTTGTGTATACAAGAGATGTGACGGAAATGTAGTGGTATTTCTTGTACTATACGTAGATGACATTTTGCTCATTGGCAACAATGTCAAAGTGTTGTCAGACGTAAGGGTATGGTTGTCCAAACAGTTTGATATGAAGGACTTGAGAGAAGTGGGATACATCCTTGGAATCAAGGTTATAAGGGATTACAAGAAAATGATGTTTTGCTTATCTCAAGCTTCATACATAGACACTATTTTGGCTCGTTTTAGCATGCAGAACTCCGAGAAAGGTTTTCTACCTTTTAGGCATGGAGTACTTTTATCTAAAGAGATGTGTCCTAGAACATCAAAGGAGATAGAGGAGATGAAGGTGGTTCTTTATGCTTCGGCGGTAGGAAGTCTCATGTATGCTATGTTATGTACGAGGTCGGATATATGCTTTATCATGGGCATGGTTAGTAGATATCAGAGTAATCCAGGACAAGGACATTGGACTACGGTAAAGCATATATTGAAGTACCTGAGAAGGACTAGGGATTATATGCTGGTATACCAAGCAGACCAATTACTCCCTATGAATTACACATATTCTGACTTCCAATCAGATAGGGATAACAGTAAGTCTATCTTGAGTTTTGTGTTTACTTTGTGAGGTGGAACTATTTTATGGAGGAGTGTCAAGCAGAAATGTGTGGCGGACTCCACCATGGAAGCTGAGTATGTGATAGCTTCTGAGGCAACCAAAGAAGTTGTATGGCTCAGGAACTTCTTGATGGACTTGGATGTGATTCTTGGTTTGCCCAAAACTATCACAATTTATTATGATAACAGTGATGTAGTTGCAAACTCAAAGGAACCATGAGCTCATAAGGTAAGTAAACACATAGAGCGCGAGTACCACCTGATACGAGAGATTGTAAAGCGAAGTTGCTGTCGCCAAGATTGCATTAGAGGATAACCTGACAGATCCTTTCACCCTTCCAACGAGAGCTTTTGATAGGCATGTGGAGGGAATGAGAATCAGATGTATGGCAGTTTAATGGCGGCATAGTCTTTTAGTATAAGTGAGAGATTGTTGGGATGTATACTAAAAGCCTAGCCTTTGTATGAACATCTTCATTTTGAAATAAGAATCACGTGATCATTGTTTGCATTTTATATTTATTATATGTGTGCATCTTGTCTGATACTTTACATTGTAGATAACATGATGTGTGGTATCACATAGAAGATCATGTTATCAGTTTCTTGTAGAGTATTAGAGGCTCACAACCAAGATGGTTTTGGACAAACTATTGGCATGGTTGTAGTGTAATTTGATATTGATTTATCTTGACCATAGAATAACACTAGTATATTTTATGTGTATTGAGTATGACCGATTTAGAGGTGATTCAATTTATACTAACTATATAATTGAATCGGACATCAGATATTATTGTGTACATGCTCTTAATCCCGATATAATAACGGGCACATGTACTTAATATTTATTTCTTTGATTTACCAATGGGCGAGATTTATGGGTTAAATCGATAGGCCCGGTATGTTGGAAAATAATATTATTTACATGGTGTATCGTTGATTATAGGAGGAAATCATGTCCTATGTATTAGAATGATGATGTCCCCTTGAGGAGCTCATAAGAATTATCATGTAAATCCTGCAGGTGGACTTGGTCCAGCATGATGATGAGGTTGAGTGGTACTACTCATGGAGTTAGATGTTAATTAATTAATTGTCAGTAAATAAATTAATTAACGGACATTCGATATCTTAAACACGGGGAGATATTTGTACAAATAATATATGGAGCTCATATTTATTTATGGGGGTTGGTGAGGTAGATCAATGATATCCTCTAGTGGAATGGATCATCATTAATGGATCGGGTTTGTGTGATTCGGATCCATTGGGTGGCCAAGATCCAACTCCTCCTCATGGTTCCTATTACAACCTATTATAAATACCTCATGAAGCCTAGATCTATAAATAAGGTGGGAGAGGCTTGGGTGAAAATAACTTAGAGGGTTTGGAGGTGGCATTGGGTTGGGCGGCAACATTAGGGTTTGCTTCCAAGGCTTGGGCGGTAAGGTGTTTGGTTTTGCTTAGGGTCGGCAGCAACATTAGGGTTTCTCTTCCCCTTTAGTCGACGCCTACACCTATCTCCTTGGCCGACACCTCCTCCACACCTCCTCTCTTTCTCCTTGGTCGGCGGCAACAAGAGCTCATCTCTTGGTCGATGCCCACTTCTCCTTCTTCCTCTCCTTGGACTGCGGCAACAACCAAGCTAGGAGGCTTGGTGGTCGGCATTATATAGGAGAAGAAGAGTTTGGTCATCTTCCCTTGTTTGGAGAAAGCAAGGAAGGGAAGATACGAGATCTAGGAGGCTTCGATTCTTGGAGGATCATCGCCCACACGACGTCCAAGAAGAGGATAGGTCAT
The DNA here is from genome assembly GCA_025175895.1 of Wurfbainia villosa. NCBI lineage: Eukaryota > Viridiplantae > Streptophyta > Magnoliopsida > Zingiberales > Zingiberaceae > Wurfbainia > Wurfbainia villosa. Next base: position 15,310,125 of record CM046004.1, on the reverse strand, counting down.
ACAATAGAAGATCAAGAGGTAAACAAGAGGTATAATTCTTGTTTAGTTTTCTTTCTTGTTCTATGTAATTGGATTATAATTGTATGATCATGGACCCCGAAGATAAACACAAAAATCGGAGATCCGTACATCATCTATTCCGCGGCGAGGAAAAGAGTTAGGTTGCTTGAACAATAAGTTTGTTCAAGCAACCACTCAAATCGAATAGCACGATGATGGGGGACGCGAGATAGGATCGCCATGCACAAGAGACCGAAAGGAGAAGCAATTCCCTTCAGATGGATTATTCCATATAATCTGTTTTTCTATCTTTTCTTTACTAGTATTATTACCCCCTAAAATTGAAAAAAATGCTTCATCAAATTGACAATCAAGAAATCTAGCGGTAAAAACATCTCCTATCATGGGTTCAAGATATTTGATAATGGACTGAGAATCAAAGCCAATATAAATATCTAATTTTCTTTTACACCCCATTTTTATTCTCTGAGGAGGAGCAATGAGGACATAAACTGCGCATCCAAAGGTTTGTAAATAATAGATATTAGGTTCTCTTCCAAAGACCATTTGGAAAGGGGAAGCTTGAGAAATAGTGTCACACCCTGAGAGGGGTACTTGTCTGATGAAAATCGGACAGCACCTCCCCCTGTACTGTGGATAATTGAAACCTGTATACAAGACCCACACGACCCACTATACATCGGCCAACATGGCCGAAACATAAAACACAATGCAAATAGTACATGGCCTCAGGCCAACAACCCAAAGTACAAATGAAGCCTAAAACTACTAGACTCACCTCTTCTGCCATCTGAGCAGGAATACACAACCACACACATGACCAAAACAAATCAAACAAAAAGTCCATTAGGACATAATCAAATACTACCAAACAACCACGAGTATAAAATACTACAAGTTTAAAACATAGAGTACTAGAGATAAAAATGCGAAAGCCTGAAAACCAAATAACGGAGTCGTCAGATCAGGGGACTTGCAACTGGACCCTCCGGAATGCTTCATCCTGAAATAAAAGAGATATCAACGGAGTGAGTAAAACTCAGCGGATATCTAACAATCATACATAATAAACTATAAGTCGCAATAATAATTATGCTAGTATAGTTTTTCAACAAAAATACATACCTGAAACTGTACATACCAGAATCACCTAAGCTGACATAAAATATATCCACACAAGTATATGTAGAATCATCAAAACAAACAACATAATACCTCTTGTATGTGCATGACAATCATATACAACAATCAAACGTGCAACAAGCAATGCATGTAGTAAAAATCTATGCACATGATGCAATGACCTATGTCACCCCTGATGCCAGTCAAGCCACCGACATGTCATGTGTGTCGGCCGAGTGGATAGGGTTGTGACAACTATGCACTCTGTCGTCACTACACCTATGTGACCGAGTGGACAGGATGCTGGCGAAGTATCACCCTTCTATCCCATGTATGTATATGGGGGACATCACCTCGTCTCATCTCCTTGTCTCACGACAAAGGAGGGATCCCTGTCTGCTACCATGTCGCAATACCAATATCCTGAGCGACCACCGTGGAGCCCTGACAGAGCAGCTACACACACACCTGAAATACCACTAACACACGAGTGGTTGTGTGTGTAGATAATGTGACTGACGATGGGCTCAACTACCAAGTAGTATCACCTCCTACTAAGGAGCCGATGATCGCCAGTCATGTAATAATGTAAGATGATGCATGTCACTAATGCACGATACACCTATCAATCCATGGCTACCTATGGTATGTACCAATAGGAGCCCATATCAAATTACCTAATTACATAAGTCTATGTACACATGCAAGATATATTAATTATTCATTCACTGCCCAGTATGTAAGGTGTTGGACCGTCGGTGGCCGGCTAGAGGGGGGTGAATAGCCCTCTTTTGCGTACGGTGGAATTTACTCGTTGATTGCTCGTCTACAAATTCGTTAGCGCAAGCGGAAATGTAAACAATAAAGACAAAACAATAAGTAAAGGAAATCAAATGCTAACACCAAGATGTAACGTGGTTCACGACCTTGCCGCTAATCCACGACCCGATTCGTCCAAGGCGAATCACGCCTTAAACCTTCCACTAATCTCTCCTTTGCACAAAGCTAGGTGGAGGTAACATTTCCTTACAAGAATTCTCTCCTCTTACAATAAGATGAAAATAAACACAAGGAAGAGAAGGAAAATCGTTTTGAGCACTTGGGAGATGTTTAACAATGAACCATTAGCCTCCCAAGATGACCCAAGGCTTCTTTTTATAGAGAAGAAACCTTTCTTCCCATTGGGCGCCTGACAGTCAATTGATGTCTTGATCAGTCGACTGCCCCTGTAGCCGTTGCCCTATAACGGCTTCTTCCACATTGAATTTCATCAAACGACTCCCACATAAGTCGACTGATGGAGCCAATAGTCGAGTTTCGTGAGTGAGCAGTCGACTAAAAACCATTATGTACCTGAAACCCTCGCGACCAGTCGACTGATGCCATCAGCAGTCGATTGATGGTTTCGACAGTCAACTGTTGGCACAAAAACTTGACTTGAACACCAGTCGAGTCTAAGTTGACTTGGAGCAATTGACTGTCATGGCATGACAGTCGACTGATATCGGGAAATCCCATCCGACACTTAGCCAATCGGCCAAGTTTCACCTAAGTGCTATCCCGTCCCGGGTTACAATCGCTCACTCTTATTCCCTTGGAGTCCCTCGCCTTTGAAGTTGTCTTCGTCCAGCCACGTCCCTTGGATGTGCCAAGCGCATGGCTTCGCAGCGCCATCCTTTACGTCTCGCCCTGAAGTCTACTTCCTCCGGCTTCACTCTAATGCTCCTCGTCCGACGATCCCTCGGATGCCCCAAGCGCATGACTTCCGCAATGCATCTTTCACAGACTCAAAGACCAAGTCATGAGAGGTGAAACTTGCCAACGCTCTATGTGCGAATTACTAAGTCCTGCATGACTTCAATGCACACATCAAATCCAATACAATCCTAACTTAAACCCTTTGCCATACACATCAAAACCATATCACATGGGTTGATTGCCCTAACAATCTCTCCCTTTTTGATGTGTGGCAATCCGTTTAAGTTAGGTAAAAACAATAACATAAAACATAAGACAAGAAAGCATGTAAGTAAAAACATGAGTATCAAACTCCCCCTTAAACATGCAACTTCCCCTTAAGACATGCTAAATTTTCCCTTTTAGCATGATTAAACTTAAACTTATCAATTCTCCCCCTTTGACACCGTCAAAAACATTATGCAAATGTTATATACGTATGATATCAACTCTAATAGAAGAATATACCAAAATCCACTCAAAACCTGATAAAAATAGGTTACTGTGCTCATGCACAGTACATCAGTCAACTGAATTAGACTATCAGTCGACTGACACACAGATTTCAGGTTTTTCTGATTTTTCGAATGAACTTCAGAAATGCATTAAAAATTCTAGGAAATTCAAAAAATCATGAAATTTGAAATACATATTTCTAGTGAGTTCCTTTATCAGTGAAAAATGTTTTTTTTTCATAAAAATTCATTTTATCTTTGAAAATTAGACAAAAACTCAAAAGTTGCAAAATATCTAAAGTTTGTATCAACTTTAAAGCCTAGTCTTGCCTTGAAACTTTTCAAAACATGAACTCACTGTTTATGAAACATAAAATGGTTTTAAAATCATTTGAAATATCCAACCATGATCTTTGGGCAATATGTATATGAATTAAACATATGTTTTCCCAATGATTGGTCTATTATTGCTCTATTGATACACTTAATGACCCATCTAAATGCCATAAGCATTAATGGACCATTTGTATCATTCTATCATCTCACCCATTGCTATGTTCTCAATCAAGTTAACCTTATAGTGGGATGTGAGATGTTCCTAAAGGTATTTATACTTAATCAAAATTTTATGTATTTCTACCCATGGTTAAGTATCATCCTAAAAACCCAAACATGAACATGCATCAAGACTTATCAATCATGATCATAAATCATCAATCATTGCATATCATGATTATAAATTATAAAATTAAGCATGAATCATGATTTAAACATTCAATTTATGGGGTTTTCCTAAATCAACCATTCAATATGATATAGATAAAGTCCACTATGGTTGACTATCCTAGGGTTTTCCTAACCCTTGAGGATGGATTTGGGAACCCAATACAAATTCATTCCTATAGGGTTCACCAAATATTCTTTAGGGATCTATTTTCTAGCTATTGTTTTATTTTTGGCTTAACCCCTAGAAATTAGGCAATTATAGGCCTTTTCATTTTAATTTCCTTTATAACCTAGGCCTTTCTTATTAAAGCTTGCCCTTTGGCTCCCAATTATCATGTTTAAAGTATTGGAGCCTATGGTAAATTTTTCTAGGGCCTTAGTTAAATGGTCTACCTTTTCCCTTAAAGCCTATTTTCCTCAATACATGCATCATTAACATCTAGAGGAATATAGTCATTAACATTTAAGCATGCATTTGATAGTTTTTCTTCTAGGGCCTTAATCTCATTTTGCATGAATTTATTTCTATTTTTCATTTTAAATAAATCCCTAGTTAAACTTGAAATCATGGAAACTATTTTCTTAGGAGAAAGATTCGTTACCATAGTTTCCATGTCTTCTTCCTCCGATTTCGATGAGGATGAGGATGAAGCTCCCCCTTCACTTGAGCTCTCCTCCTCGCTAGTGCTTCTTTCTTCTTCCTCGGAGAAGGTGGAGTCCAAATCATCTATCCCCATCAAGGCAAGGTTTGTGAAGGCTTCTTCTTCGGATGATGAGGATGATGGATCATCCCATGTGACCTTATGTGCCTTAGCCTTCCCCTTTTCTTTGGCCTTCTTTTCATCCTCCTTCTTCTTGCTCCCCTTCTTCTTTTCTTCTTTCTTCCTCCTCTCTTCTTTGCTCTTGTTCAAGAGGGGACAATCATCTCTTATATGTCCCTCTCCTTGGCAATTGTAGCAAATTATCTTCCTCCTTGGCCTTCTCCTCCTATCATTAGATTTGTTAAATTTAAATTTTTTCAAAGCACGTCTTACCTTCCTTACCATGTAGGCGTCTTCCGTGCTATCCATGGCGGCGGAGGAGGAGTCTTCATCGGATGAGGAGGGAGTCTCCTTCTTCTTCTTCCCCTTGTTGGCTACTAGTGTCACTCCCCTTGATGGCTTGATACTTGGTTCTTCAATTACTCCTTCAAGCCTTGTTTCATGTAACTCCATGGTAGAGAAGAATTCTTCTAGGGTGCTCACTTCTAGATTCTTCAAAATTCAGAAGGAGTCCACCATGGAGCTCCACTTTAAGGACCAAGGAAAGGCATCTATAGCCTTCATTACCATATCTCTGTTAGAGAGCTTTTCACCTACACTAGACAATCCATTAATTATTTCTTTGAATCTAGAGTGTAGTGATAATACCTTCTCCCCTTTATCGAGTTTGATGTTGTTGAGTTGGGAGTGGAGAAGGTCTCTTCTTGCAAGCTTCACCTCGGAAGTGCCTTCATGAAGCTCTACCAATCTTTCTCACATCTCCTTGGCGCTTGCACACTCTCTAATCCGGTTGATCTCTTGTTGGGGGAGCACATTGAAGAGGTGGTGCTTGGCCTTTGAATTTGCAAGGTGCTCCTCCCTTTGCTTCTTAGTCCACCTTGACTTCTCTAGTACTCTCCCCTCTTCATCCCTAGGCATCTCGAAACTGTTTTCCATCATCAACATAATATCAAATTCGGTTTCGAAAAATACCTCCATTCGCTTTTTCCACAAGCGAATTCTCCTTCAAACTTTGGCAGATCAATGTTGGAGCTGACCATCTCTTGATTGTGCTTGTTGCGATGGTTAGTCCAGTGATAAGCGACTTGGCTCCGATACCACTTGTTGGACCGTCAGTGGCCGGCTAGAGGGGGGTGAATAACCCTCTTTCGCGTATGGTGGAATTTACTCGTTGATTGCTCGTCTACAAATTCGTTAGCGCAAGCGGAAATGTAAACAATAAAGACAAAGCAAAAAGTAAAGGAAATCAAATGCTAACACCAAGATATAATGTGGTTCACAGCCTTGCCGCTAATCCATGACCCGATTCGTCCAAGATGAATCACGCCTTAAACCTTCCACTAATCTCTCCTTTACACAAAGCTAGGTGGAGGTAACCTTTCCTTACAAGAATTCTCTCCTCTTACAATAAGATGAAAATAAACGCAAGGAAGAGGAGGAAAATCGTTTTGAGCACTTGGGAGATGTTTAGCAATGAACCATTAGCCTCCCAAGATGACCCAAGGCTTCTTTTTATAGAGAAGAAGCCTTTCTTCTCGTTGAGCGCCTGACAGTCGACTGATGCCTCGATCAGTCGACTACCCCTGTAGTCGTTTCCCTATAACGACTTCTTTCACGTTGGATTTCATGCAACGGCTCCCAAATCAGTCGACTGCTCTTCCAATCAGTCGACTGATGGAGCCAACAGTCGAGTCCTGCGAGCGAGCAATCGACTAAAAATCATTCTGTACCCGAAACCCTCGCGGAACTATCGCCGCCATCGGAATGATCGATGGTTTCAGCGATCATACCAACCCTTAGCGGTCATTCGCACAAAACGACTCGAAACACCAGTCAAGTCTGTCGATTAGAGCAAATGACCGCCATGGTATGACAAATGATCGATGTCGGGAAATCCCATCCGACACTTAGCCAATCGGCCAAGTTTCACCTAAGCGCTATCTCGTCTCGGGTTACAATCGTTCACTCTCATTCCCTTGGAGTCCCTTGCTTTTGAAGTTGTTTTCGTCCGGCGACGTCCCTCGGATGCGCCAAGCGCACGGCTTCACAGCATCATCCTTCGCGTCTCGCCCTGAAGTCTACTTCCTCCGACTTCACTTCAATGCTCCTCGTCCGGTGGTCCCTCGCATGCACCAAGCGCACGACTTCCGCAATGCATCTTTCACAGACTCAAAGACTGAGTCATGAGAGGTGAAACTTGCCAACGCTCCATGTGCGAATTACTAAGTCTTGCATGATTTCAACGCACACATCAAATCCAATACAATCCTAACTTAAATCCTTTGCCACACACATCAAAACCATATTACATGGGTTGATTGCCCTAACATAAGGTATGTCACTACTCTAGCGCTAAATAAACAAATGACAAGTATCAAAGTGATAGAGCATAATATAATAAGCATATGAAAAGACTACAACACGTACTAGGTAGTGACATACCAGGGCAGTTAATAAGCATAGAAAACTACTACTAGCTGTTGGTGCAGTAGGCACCTAAGTCGAACCTGAGTTTTGATTATAGCAAACGATACAAAGTTAAGCTCATGTCGTTATCTCACGAGCTGAATCGAGTGTGCAGAAGATTGCTAAAGCTGGAGCTGAAGGCTAGCGACACCCGGAGGAAGCCGGGTGGTCGGGCGACACTCGAGTGACTTCGGAGGGAGCCGAAGGAGTCGAGTGGAAGGCCGAAAGCAAAAGCAACATGGTAAGTATCGAGGTAAGCTCGTGTGTGCGAGCGTAAGTGAGGTCGTATCCTCCTTACGGGGATGGTCTTAAGCGTAGATCCAACCAAAGACATCCCATCGATGGTCTAGGTCGAGATCGAACGGTCGAAGGCCATCAAAATAATGTTTTCTTTGAGCTAACTTTGCCTTGCAGCTAACATCAGTCGACTGCCAACTTGGAGGACTCGATCGCCAAACAATGATCCCGAGGTCGAGACTCGATGATCGCCATCGATCGATCGATGATGATATCAGTCGACTGATGGTTAATGATCAGCTTCGAGGAGTTAAGGCTTATCACCCCATTTTAAGGAGATTGGTGCTCAATTTTGATTGGCTAGGGTTCCTCTCGAAAAGGGGCTCAAAGGCTATAAAAGGAGGGCCAATCTTAGGGTTTATTCATCAATTCTAAGCTTCCAAAAGCCTCCGCAAAGCTACAACTTCTCCGAGAATGAAGTGCTTCTTCTCCGACGTCTAGGTTTATTTGTTTCATTTTATTACGTCGGTTAGAGTTTTATTTCAGTTTACTACATTCAATATAGGAGATATTATCCTAACAAGGAGAGGGGGAGTGTCCCTCTAACTCAAGCTTTGTGCTTTACTTGTATCGATTAAACTCCTACCTCTAACGGGGAGGAGTTCTTTAGTGTTTTTCCCTCCGTACGTGGGCAAGGACCGCTAGGGCCTTGGAGTAGTAGCCGAAGGCTACGAACCAAGTAAAATTCCCTTGTCTCTTTTTACTTTACATTTACATTTCATTGCAATTAATTATCTACTCGGTTTTGATACGAACTCGAAAAAAAGTTTTATCGCTATTCACCCCCTCTAGCGATCCGCCGATCCAACAATTGGTATCGAGAGCCGGGGTGCTAAGATTTAGTGAAACCACCAATCTAGCATTTTCATAGATTTTTTCTTTTTTTATGTTTATTTCAATTTAATTCGCTCGCTTAGTTTTTCTATCAAGACTACTAATCCAAGACGCGAGTCTTGGTACTTTCTTGTGTGTTTTTGTCATTGCTAGTTTTTGTCTACTTGTTTCTTTTGTTCTAATGGCCCATCTCAAGGGTTTTAGCACCGTCCAACCTCCGTTTTACAATGGAGATGACTTCCGTTATTGGAAGGGTCGGATGGAATGCTTTCTCAAAACCCAAATCGAGATGTGGATCATAATCCAAACGGGTTTTACACTTCTGACTAATGAAGTGGGTGACTCCTTGGATTATGATCAATGGACCATTGCGACAAAATCACAAGTCGAAGCCGACGCCAAGGCAACACAAATCCTCCAATGCGGCTTGTTAAAGGAGGAGTTAAATCGCGTCGGCCCCTTCATCAGCGCAAAAGACCTTTGGAAAAAGCTAGTGGAGCTACACGAAGGGACCGATGAAGCCAAGGTATGTAAGCGTGATCTTCTATTCAATAAACTATATAACCTAAAAATGTAGGAACACGAATCCGCGACGCAACTTCACGCCCGAGTCCAGGACATCATCAATAATCTACACGCAATCGGGCAAAAGGTCGAAAATCGCGATCTTATAAGGTATGTCCTAAACTCTTTTCCAAGGACTACCTTATGGGCATCCATGGTCGATGCCTACAAGGTCTCCAAGGATATTTCTAAACTTAGATTAGATGAACTTTTTTCTGATTTTGAACTTCATGAGCAGTCTAATTCGGAACCCGAGAAAGGTATAGCATTATTTACAGGTTCAAAGAAGAAAACCGCTAGCAAGCCACCTCCGAAGGAAGAAGAGGATGAGTCCGATTCGGAGGTCGACTCGGAAATAGAGGCCGAACTAGTCAACCTAGTTCGGAGGATAGTCAAGGGCCGAAAATGAGCCGTCACTCAACCCAACGAAGGTAAGCCTAAAAGTTCAAACATAAGATGTTATGAATGCAACAGGTTTGGACACATTAAGTCTGAATGCCCAAAACTCAAGAGCAAGGCACCAAAATACAAAAAGGCACTTAACGCTACTTGGGAAGAAGCTTCCGAGGAAGAAGATAATGATCGATTCCTCATGGCTAAACCGGTGGAATCGAAGATGGAGTCGGAACCGAAACTTGAATCGAAAATCGAAGACGAGTCAGACTGCAAAGCACTATTCAAGACGAGCCACGTATACGCATCCGGTTCAAAAGATACACTCAAGGTAAGTCGGTCTCTTATTACTACACTTTATAGTGCAATTAAGTTTTTAAATAGAAGGTTAGCTAAGTCCGAGTCCAAGGTCGAGACCCTGGTTGAGGAAGTTAAACTCCTCAAACATGAGGTCTCCCTAACCTCTTCGACTAGTCGAGTTCAAGAGAAGGACTCAACTCGGGTTGAAAAACTCGAAGTTGAAAACTCACTCTTGGAGAGTCAAGTCGAAGATCTTAGGAATACGTTGGAAAGGTTTACTTTGGGATCCAAAGGACTTGACCTCCTACTTGGATCGCAAAGGGTCGTGTACAACAAGGCCGGGCTAGGGTTTAGCTCAAACACGACCAATAAGTTGTATATGTCAATTGTAAGTAGACATAAAAAATGTGTCCAAGCATGGGTCCCTAAGACCACCTTGATTTCAAACTTAGGATCAAACCAGTACTGGGTTCCCAAGGACCAAATCCACTATGTGGAGAGACCGAATCGATTCAACGGTCCAGGGGGAGCTAGTACGAAATTTGTTTGTGTTTTAACTTAGAAATTGCATGCTTAGGTTTTTATTTTTCTTTTTAGAATGGTTAGATAGGACTATAACTCGTCAATACTTGATAACATAGTACCAGGACGCGGCGAGATGATAGTACGCTAGGAAAGCGGAGTCTTGTGTATTCGGGCTAGATAAGGCGTATCTAGTTCGGTGCACTTGACCGAGTGGAACTAGCTGAAGCTACCTCGCCGTATCCTAGACTAGTTAGACCAGGAAGTGGTCTTAGGTGAATCAAGTCTCTATTTTCTTGAAAATGGCTTTGTCTAAGGAAGTGGTCATTTTTCCGATCAAAGAAGGCCTCTGTGCCTCGCCACGACCTGGAAGCCATGATCTTGAAAAGGTGACTTGATGAGCCTAAGGTCAAATCCGAATCTAACGCAAGGTTGACAAGTGTTTAAGTCATTAAATTTAATTCAACTAAAATTGGAAGTCATCTCACAAGAACATATAGGATTAACATGTTTGATCATGTAGACATGGGTGAGATGATTTAGGTTAATAATTTTCAACCAATTTTTTAAATCCAATATCCGATCCAACTACCTTGCGTGTAGGATCAATGGATGTTGGACAGTGGTTGCTCCCGACACATGACCGGGGATCAACTCAAGTTTTCGAAGCTTCGATTTAAACGACAATGATCGGTAGCCTTCGGAAATAACGGCAAGCTCAAAATCATCGGATCAGGTGATATTGAGCTTAACTCAAATTTTGTCATTCAAAATGTTTTATTAGTAGAAAATTTTCAATATAATCTTTTCAGTGTAAGCCAATTGTGTGATAATAACTATAAGGTCATATTTCTAGAAAATGAATGTGTAATTAATACAAACGAAACCTCTAAAACAATTCTTAAAGGGACTAGAAATAACAACATTTACACTATCAAGTTAACTAACTCCTCAACTAAGTGTCTTATGACACGGCAAGAGGAATCATGGTTGTGGCACCAATGACTCGGTCACTCACACCCAAGACTCATCCACAAGATGAGTCAGAGTGACTTAGTTAGAGGTTTGCCTAACCTCAACAACTTGGATAATAAAATATGTAATGCTTGTCAACAAGGTAAACAATCTAGGACACAACATCAACTAACTAGTCAAGAACGAACCAAAAGTGTGCTTGAGCTCCTACACATGGATCTATTTGATTCACACGGAGCTAAGTCACTTAACGGAAGTAAATTCTGTTTAGTCATTATTGATGACTACTCTAGATTTACTTGGGTTAGGTTCATCAAACACAAAAATGATACCCTAGATCAATTAATAAATCTATTTAAGTTAATAGAAAATCAACAAAGCATTAAAATCAAAAGACTTAGGACTGATCATGGTGGTGAATTCAAAAACCTTAGGTTTACAAAATTCTGTAACCTAAATGGATACCACCACGAGTTCTCTTGCCCTAGAACTCCACAACAAAATGGTCTAGTAGAACGCAAAAATAGAACCCTACAAGAAGCCGCTAGGACAATGTTAAATGAGTATAACCTACCCGATAGGTTTTGGGCAGAAGCCGTGAGTACGACATGCTATGTCCAAAATAGAATCCTTATGGTAAAGAGGCACCTTAAGACCTCATACAAGATTTATCACGATAAAATATCTAACATCAAGTACTTTAGGGTATTTGGGTGTAAGGTACATATCCTAAATACTAAGGATTACCTAGAGAAATTTACATTCAAAACCACGACCGGAATCTTTCTAGGATACTCGACTACAAGCAGAGCTTATAGAGTATATAACCACGACACCCTTAGAGTCAAGGAGACTATCAATGTAGTATTCGATGAAGGACACGAACCTACGAAACCCCCGGCAACCCCAATTAGCGAGCCGATTCATATTAGACCTAACTCTGATCCGGAGGTCAGGTCTAGTGACCTAAGTCAACCAAGTCACTCTATTGATCAAGTGATAGATGACTCCAACCAAACTAGAACTCAAATAAGCCATCCTATGGATCAAGTTGCAGACTCAAACCCAAATCAAACTAGGACTCAAACGAATCATCCTATCGACCAAGTGATAGGTGATCCAAGTCTAGGAGTTCGAACTAGAGCCTCATACAGAAACCTTAGTCAAATATCTTTGATTTCTAAAATTGAACCCAAAACTATTGACCAAGCTCTTCTTGATCCCGATTGGATTATTGCAATGCAAGAAGAGTTGACTCAATTCACTAGGAACGAAGTATGAGAATTAGTACCACCACCTAAAGATAAAACAATCATTGGAACAAGGTGGGTGTTTAGAAATAAAATTGATGATAAAGGTGAAGTAGTTAGAAATAAAGCTAGACTAGTTGCTAAAGGGTTTAGTCAAGTCGAAGGTTTAGATTACGACGAGACCTATGCCCCAGTAGCTAGATTAGAGTCCATTCGAATGCTATTAGCATATGCAGCACATCGAGGATTTAAGTTGTTTCAAATGGATGTGAAATCTGCGTTCTTAAATGGCTACATTAAAGAAGAAGTTTATGTTAGTCAACCCCCCAGTTTCGAAAGTTTAGACAAATCTGATCATGTCCTTAGGTTAAAGAAAGCTCTCTATGGACTTAAACAAGCTCCTCGAGCTTGGTATGAGAGACTTTCGATTTATCTTAAGTCCAAAGATTTTAACCAAGGTGTAGTTGACCCAACCCTTTTCGTAAAAACCTTAGGTAAAGACATATTCATAGCCCAAATCTACGTAGATGATATTATTTCCGGAACCACCAACTCAATCCTACTAAATGAGTTTATTTCACTTATGGAAAGTGAATTTGAAATGAATCTAGTAGGCGAATTAATTTTCTTCTTAAGATTACAAATTAAACAAACTAAAGATGGAATATACTTACATCAACGCAAATATACTAGGGAATTAATTAAACGCTTTGGAATGCAAGACGCTAAAATTATTAATACCCCAATGGCAACTAATGTTAATATAGAAGAAGTAATTGGAAACCAAATTGATTTAAAATACTATTGGAGCATAATAGGGAGTCTCCTTTACTTAACTGCAAGCTGACCTGATATCTTATTTGCAGTGAGTATGTGCGCAAGGTTTCAAACCTGTGCCAAGGAGTCTCACCTAACTCTAGTCAAGCGTATCCTTAGATATCTAAAGGGTACACTTAATGTCGGTATTTGGTATCCTAGATCTACCGAGTTCGAACTAACCGGCTACTCCGATTCGGACTATGCCGGTAGTAAGCTCGATAGAAAGAGCACGAGTGGTTGTTGTCAACTTCTCGACTCGAGTCTAGTGAGTTGGTGCAGTAGGAAGCAACACTGTGTTGCCTTATCTACCACCGAAGCCGAATACATCGCGATGGGTGAGTGTGTCACTCAACTTCTTTGGATGAAACACACTCTCTGCGACTTTAAGTTAGACTTTACGAATACTAAACTTCACGTAGATAACATTAGTTCAATTAATCTTACTAAGAATCCAATATGTCACTCTAGGACCAAACATGTAGAAGTCAAACACCATTTCATTTGAGAACATGTGGCCAACGGAGCCATACAACTCTAATACGTCGAATCGAAGTCTAACTTAGCAGACCTATTTACTAAACCCCTACCCGAAGCCGAATTTAGTCTATTAAGACGAAAATTGGGCATGTGCGTAATAGAATAGGAACTTGCAGATTATATTTTCTTACTACTATTTCTTAATTTCATTTTCATGGAACTAGCATAGGATATACCTTAGATATCATGCACCTATAGATTTAAGGAGCCAATACATCTCACAACACATAGGACTAATGTGTTTGTGTACTTAGCCACGTAGATGGGCGTGAGATGTTAGGACCTTACTCCTGGTTCCAGATGTAGAGCTAGTGCATCGCCATGAACCACGGAGTATAATCATACATACTAACCGACTCTGATTAGGACTGGTTGATCTTTTATATCAATCAAGCCAGATATGAGTCGAATATTTTATAGATGAACTTATTTTCAATATATTATTTTCAAAATTATGTGGAACATGCTTGGACTTTAAATTTAACACTTATTTTTGTTTTCCACACACACACTCACTCTTTTCGATATATGGCAAAAGGGGGAGAAAAGGCTAAAGTTAAAAAGTTAAGAAAAGGCCAAAGTTAAAAAGTTAAGGGGTCAAAATTTTTTTTGATAACTTAACTCTTACTTTATATTTAAACCAAAAGTTATTACTTATTTGTGCCATCAACGTTTTACTTATTTATGCCGTCAACGCTTTACTTAAACATTATGCCCTTAATGTTTTACTTAAGGGGGAGTAAGGGCCAAGTTAAGAAGAACTCTTAACTTAAACATTTTATTAAGGCCAACTTTAAGTAATTACTTAAAGCAACCCTCAAGGGGAGGATTAAGGTCTTTCTTCAAGACTCACCCTCGGGGGGTTTCCTCAAGGGGGAGGTTTCCTCAAGGGGGAATACTTGAAGAAAATCCTTACTACTCCAACTTAATATTTTGTTTGTTTCTAATGCACATTATTCTTCATGCTTTCTATTTACTTAACTTTGTATGTGGGTTTGCCATAAATCAAAAAGGGGGAGATTGTTGGTGCAGTAGGCACCTAAGTCGAACATGAGTTTTGATTATACAAACGATACAAAGTTAAACTCATGTCGTTATCTCACGAGCTGAATCGAGTGTGCAGAAGATTGCTAAAGCTGGAGCTGAAGGCTAGCGACACCCGGAGGAAGCCGGGTGGTCGGGCGACACTCGAGTGACTTCGGAGGGAGCCGAAGGAGTCTAGTGAAAGGCCGGAAGCAAAAGCAACATGGTAAGTATCGAGGTAAGCTTGTGTGTACGAGCGTAAGTGAGGTCGTATCCTCCTTACGGGGATGGTCTTAAGTGTAGATCCGACCAAAGACATCCCATCGATGGTCTAGGTCGAGATCGGACGGTCGAAGGCCGTCGAAATAATATTTTCTTTGAGCTAACTTTGCCTTGTAGCTAGCATCAGTCGACTGATGATGGCCATCAGTCGACTGATGGTCAATCATCAGCTTCGAGGAGTCAAGGCTTATCACCCAATTTCAAGGAGATTAGTGCTCAATTTTGATTGGCTAGGATTCCTCTCGAAAAGGGGCTCAAAGGCTATAAAAGGAGGGCCGATCCTAGGGTTTATTCATCAATTCTAAGCTTCCAAAAGCCTCTGCAAAGCTACAACTTCTCCGACAACGAAGTGCTTCTTCTCCGACGTCTAGGTTTATTTGTTTTCATTTTATTACGTCGGTTAGAGTTTTATTTCAGTTTAGTACTTTCATTTTCGGAGCTTTTATCGTAACGAGGAGAGGGGGAGTGTCCCTCTACCTCAAGCTTTGTGCTTTACTTGTATCGATTAAACTCCTACCTCTAACGGGGAGGAGTTCTTTAGTGTTTTTGCCCTCCGTACGTGGTCGAGGACCGCTAGGGCCTTGGAGTAGTAGCCGAAGGCTACGAACCAAGTAAAACTCCTTTGTCTCTTTTTACTTTACATTTACATTTCCGCTGCAATTAATTATCTACTCGGTTTTTGATACGAACTCGAAATTTTTTTTTTTTATCGCTATTCACCCCCCCTAGCGATCCGCTTCGATCCAACACTAGCTATAGTAAACAATGCACACCAATATGACAATATCTAAAAGAAGATAAGTCAAAGATACCCGTCTGCTATGAAGAATACCAACTGTCTTTATGCCCGTGGACCTGTCTCGTATCCACGTCCTATAAATATTATCAATTACAATTAAGTGCATGCATACAACTACTTACGAATTAACTACTATATAGTTCTTATATTCGCATCCCTTTTATCGAATACGAATTAGAAATCCCCAACTTGTACATTTAATACCATAATTAAACCCACCATTTTCCCAATTAGAAAATATGCTAACCTGCCACATTCAACTCCATACGCCAATTCTTACATTGACAGAATGGTTCACAACCCAACACAACTCTTTAACCATTTAAACCATCTTCACAGCTCACACCCACAATCATCACAACCTTCACACCCTCTTATAGCCTAGAACAAAGTATCACCCAGCTCCATCCACTCCATTGTAGCCCATTCACAATCGGCAAACCCTTTGCTCACAACTGCACAACTCTTCACACAACCGTACAACCGACAATTCCTAAACAGAACCTCACATCCATCTCAACCGACCTTAACTCCAACCCCAACCGACACCACAGATCATGCACAACCCCCACCTCACAGATAAAAACCCATCTGCAGACAACAAGGATCAACTACAACAATGAATAAAAGAGACAGATCAAACTTACCAGCGATTGGAACCTTCAAGGCTGCTGCGTCACCCAAAGAGTGGAAATAGGGGTTCCAAAACCTACCCACAATACCCTGCAATGACCAAATGAGAAGAAGACACCGAAATTGACATAAGGAATTATCTCACAGCTAGATCTAAAGAGGAAACTAGCAATTGAACCCAATGAACAGAAACACTCGCAAGACATGTGGTAGTCGATCCCTACTGCGGCGGTGAGGCATAGTCAGGGTGGTTGGCGGTCATGGCAGCAGCAGTCTCAACAGCGAGCTCGTCGAGCTGGCTGGTGGTGACTCCTTTGTAGATGCCGGTGCAAACCTCTTGAGTGACCAGAACGGGGTCGTAGTGCTCTTGGCTAAGCCCACTCGAAGAGGCCGACGAAGGGGACAGAGCTACTGCTTGCCATCGGCGCGAAGGGTGTTGGAAGCGAAAGTCGTGTGAGCGTCGGTGTCAAACAGAACTCCAGCGTCGACTCCGTTGGAACGTCGGATGCTGGCCAGCATGTGCATGGACTCATCGTCTCCGAGTTTCCCAAGAAAGGCGGCGTGCCCGTCGAGGCGAGCCACGGCGACATCATCACCCATTTGGAGTCGCGCGATGTCGGTGGGTGAGGAGAAGAGGGCACGGAACCATTGCTCACGGCGGGGAAGGCAAGGAGCGATGGCGGCTTGCGGCGATGGCAGCAGGCGCGCGCGCGAGGAGAAGAAGGAATGGCGGCGGTGGATGCGACGTGAGAAGAGGAATAAGGAAATTCAGTGAATGTGCGTGAGAAGGAAATCGGGGAAATAGGAATAAAAAACCAAGGTTTATAACTTAGGTTAATTAAACATATTAAATAATCTAAACATGCCCCTTAAAAGCTTATTTTTCTTATCCCCATAAATATCTCGTACAAGCCCCATTTAATTCCAGAAAAATTCTGGAAAAATTTCTAAAATTATCCAAAAATCCTGAAATAATTCCTAGGATTATTTTCATAAATTTTTGGCCATTTAATTTAGTATTTTAAGTTTTTGTATTTAACAATTAGTGGGTCAGATGTGAACTAGTGTTGCTGCATGTAAGATTGCATGCCTCCAAGCATGAATAGGAAGCTTGGATTTCAATAGTAATGGTCTCGCTATTAATTTAAGGCGTTTAAAATGATTCTGCTAGATCATTTTGAGTATGAATGATGCGGTGACGGGGAAGAAGATCTGTTGACTTCCTTTCAACACGGTAGGGCGCGAAGGAAGCTTAGAGGGTTCTCTCCGGCCACAACAGTAAAAATGAAACGTGAAGCAGAGAAACGCAAGCCAACGCAAGCAACAAGCAAATACACAAGATGTAACATGGTTCGGAATAGAGATTCCTACTCCACGGGGGTGAGCTCTCCCATCAGCTACTATGCCAAAGCACTTTCACTATAAACTTCCTCCTTCACGGAAAGAACTTCTGGAGGTGGAGGGGAAAACCTCTTACAATCAAGTCGATACACAGGGAAACAGTGTTACAAAGATGGAGCTCACTACTCTTCCTTAGCTCCTTCTCCGGCGAATGTGGTTGCTCTCCCCTTCAGAATGTGCCTTCGTCTCTTGCTGGTTGGAATAATGCGGATCCCCTTTCTTCTACCCTGCTTCTCCCTTTTATTCTCCTCCTCTGATTAGTTGTTGCATCGCAAGTCTTCCTCGTCGTACACGTAGCCACCTCGCCCATCTGGAGAATCATTCTGTTACAGACACGAGGAGTGAAGGCTCCTCAGAATATTATATGGGGCCCCCTTCTGTTGTGTAATAACTTCTTATCTACATTTTGAGAAATATGCTAGCATGTCCCTTTCAGTCATTTGCCTTCGACGAAACCAACCTAAACCTACGACTTACGTGTAGCGTAGCCCTTAGACTCTTCCCTGTAGCCCGAACCACTTCTGGGCCTGTTAAACCGAGCCAATTCTTATCCGCCCTGTACCAGAATGATCTCCGCGATCACCCCGTCGTGCCAACTACCTCAAACTATCCCCCCGTCCCAATTTCCCCAGACGGGCGTGTCCGAACCAGTCTACCTCACTTCCCTTGCCGAACCGGTTACTTGGTTCAAATAATGTTCTACATGCGAGCATTCTTTCCCAATTCACAGAAAGGAGGTAACAGTAGTATCACTAGCCAACCCCCAAAAATAGTCAAGCGAAGTCATAAGCTTGACTTTCTAAAGGTACGAAGCCTCTAATTCACCCTTTGCTCGCTAGTTCAAACCCACTCTTTTCTAATGACCATACTCCATATGCCCGAAGTGGTTTAATGGGCCCATGGGCCCCGCTTCTCTTTTTCTCTTAGGTAGTCGAAAAATCACACAAAACCCTATATAAATCTTTGCCCTTCCCTTTTATGCATATTTTAGCGTGCCTAACAATCCAGTCCTCTCCCTTCCAGTGATTTTCTCCGGCAGTGTTTCAGCGACCTAGCCCTTCCTTTCGCAACCATTCCTCCTCCAATCTTCAAGTAAGTGTTCTTCCTTGTTCTATACCTATGACTCCTAAGACCTTGCCCTCATCTCCTTGGTACGAACACACCATCACCCAACTAGATAGCAAGCATTACTTCTTTAACCTTAGGAACCAGTTCATAGACCCTTCCGTACAATGTCGTTTCAATAGTAAAGCTTACCGACCACATCGTCCTCCTCCCGGCATGACTTGCTTCTTCTCTAAACAACTCCTTAACGGCTTGTTTTTGCCCGCGCCCTCTCCCTACTTAGAAATTCTAGATTTCTACAGGCTGCCCTTAAATCAATTTACCCCCAACTCCTTCCGTATTTTATTGGGGGCCATCATAGTATTTCAACACCTGAACCTTCCTTTATCCCCCCAACTATTCCACTGCTTTTTTCAGTTAAAATCTTCCAAAGCGAGCCTTTTCTACCTCTCTAGCCGCACGGACTACCAATTCTTAGTGAATATGCCTTCTTCCCACAAAGGATGGGAAGAATTGTATTTCTTTGCTTAGCTTCCAACACCACTCCCTTACTCAAAGACCTGGAAGTTAGATCTTCCAGAGCTACCTCTTTTTTGCAAAATGAGGACCCAATGTCCTTTCTTGGAGGTTTATAAAGTGTTGGGAGAATCCCACTACTGTTTAGATCATTTAATGAAACCCCCTCTCCTCGGTCACTTCAGGCTATCCCCTTTTTCTCTAACGGCCCTGGCTGCCGTAGGTAGGACAATGTTTGCTTTTGATATAGCTCATTGTTCGAATCAACTTATCTTTCTTACCAATGGATTTTGCAGATAACCTAATGCAGGACGCTTTGATAAAAGGTGTAGGGGATCGAACGATCGGCTAGAGGGAGGTGAATAGCCCTCTTACGATGGATGTCGGTATTTGCTTGTCTACAAAGAGATTAGCGCAACGAAAACAATAAAGCAAGACAAGCAAATAGAAATATAAGAAATCAAACGCTAACAAGATGGTGTAACGTGGTTCACGGCTACGCCGCTAATCCACGGTCCCCGATTCGTCCTCGGTGAATCACTCCGCCAAAACCAATCCATTAATGGTCTCTCCTTTGCACCAAGCTAGGTTGAGGTAACCTTTACAACCAAGATCACTCTTCTTACAATAAGAATGGAGTAAACACAAGTAAGAAGAGTTTAGAGCTTGTGGGGCACTAGGAAGATCACTTAGAGCATAAGCATTAGCCTCTCAAAGGCTCACACCCTCTCTTTTTATAGAGAGGGCTGATTTCTTCCCGTTGGCCGCCACTACCGATCATTCTTTGGCTTAGCGGTCCACTGCTACACCACTGCGGTCTCGAACACATCAGATCTCGACCGTTGTAGTCCAACGGAATACTTGGCAGTCGACTGATGGACCTCACTAGTCAATCACGCCTCCGTAGTCGATCGCCATCGGCCACGAGCGGTGTGCGCGACATCCTTCCGAAGTCATTGTCATTCCATGGCGGTCATTGGGCATAAACCCATCATTCGGATACCAGTCGAACCCCATTCGACTCGGATCAGTCGACTTCCATTCCATGGCAGTCGACTGGTGCCGTGTGAAACTCAAACTTAACATAAGTTTAAGCTTCCGGCGATCGGGTAAACCTTAACCCTTGCAGTCAAGTCTCCGACACTCAGCCATTCGGTCAAGTTCACCTAATGAGCTACTTACATTTCACTCATTCTCTCATCTCACTCGAAGTCCCTCGCTGAAGCTCTCTTCGTTCGCGGCCACGTCCCTCGGCAGCATCAGGCGCACGACTTTGCAATGCTCCTTCGCGTCTCTTGCCTCCGAAGTCTGCTTCCTTGGCTTCACTTCAAGTCATCTCGTCCGGCGGTCCCTCAGATGCTCCAAGCGCACGGCTTCCGCAAAGTCATCCTTCACCGACTCAAGGACCGAGGTTGTGAGGGTGAACCCGCCAAGGCTCCATGTGCGAATTACTAAGTCCTGCAAGACTCCAACGCACATATCAAATAACAATACCAACCTAACTTAAACCCTTTGCCACACACATCAAAACCTTATCATGGCAAGAGATTGCCCTAACAATCTCCCCCTTTTTTGATGTGTGGCAATCCGTTTAAGTTAGGTAAAAACTGTTGGGGATCGATTGGCCGGCTAGAGGGGAGTGAATAGCCCTCGTTCGTTGGATGGTGGAATTTACTCGTTCTCGTTGCGTGCTCGTCTACAATTCTTGTTAGCGCAGCAGAATAACAATAACAATACTAACAAGATGCACAAATACAAATAAGCACACGCAAACACACACGATATACGTGGTTCGGAACCGAATAGTTCCTACTCCACGGGCGAGCTCCTCGAGCTCTAGTTATGCACACGACACTAACTAAAACTCTCCTTTTCGACTACACGTCGGAGGTGGAGAAACCTCTCACAAGAAATTACACTAAGTAATGAAATACAAGCAATATAAAGACAAATACGAAATACACGTAAAGAACACTTTACAATGCTTGCTTTGAACCCTTTGCTTGTTGCTTGCTTTAGATGGCTCTTGAAGGTCTGGAATGCAGCAGCAATTCCCCTCCAATAGCTTCACAAAAGTCTTGGTGAAATCCTCCAACTCGAGCTCCATTTATAACCTGCATCAAGCTGTTTTCGCGCCCATCACTCGACTGATCGTGACCATCAGTCGACTGGTCTTGTAGCCGTTGTCTCACAACAGCCAGATCCACGTTGGTTAAGTTCCAACGGATCACACATCAGTCGACTGATGGCACCCATCAGTCGACTGATCATCCATCAGTCGAGTGCTGGCGAGCTCGACTCCATTCTCGGTTCGCAGTAGTGTCATCGATCAGTCATCCCTCCGACTAATCCTCCCAACAATTGCCCTCCCTCGGCGTCGATCAACGATTTGGTTCAATCGAACATCGGTCGAACCCATACGACCTAGAAGCGGCACGATGCCCGATCGATGTCGGCTAAAACCTCAAACATAACGATGTTTGAGCCTCCGACACTCAGTCTTAGCCACTTGGCCAAGTCCACCTTATCCCTCATGGAGTTCCCCACCGAAGCTCTCTTCCCTCGGCCTGCGTCCCTCAGATGCGCCAAGCGCACGGCTTCGCAATGCCATCCTTCGCGTCTCATGCCCTAGAAGTATGCTTCCCTTTGGGCTCACTCCATTCGCTCCCCGTCCGACGGTCCCTCGGATGCACCAAGCGCACGACTTCGCAATGCCATCCTTCACCGACTCAAGGACCCGAGCCTAGTGAACTTGCCAAGTTCTCAAGACTTCCCAAATGCACCAAACGCACGGCTTCGCAATGCTTTAGATTTCCCATGCCAAGCACCAAGCGCACGGCTTCGCAATGCTTTGGACTTTCCCATGCCAAGGCTTCCCCCTTGGACTTCCACACCAAGCTCTATGCTTGGATTTTCCATGCCAACCCCATGTTGGACTTTCCCATGACAATCCCATGTCATGAGTTTTGTCTATCATCAAAATATTATTAAGGTACTGCTCGAGTCAAACTCGAGTCAACCTGGGCCAATTGCACCAACAATCTCCCCCTTTTTGATGATTGACAAAACTACCATCTCAAGTCTACCAATTCTCCCATATTGGCAATTCTCATATCCCAATGAGAATTCCAACGAACCCTAATTGGTAACTTGGTAACTTTTCCCCCTTTTTGACATTACATCAAAAAGGTCCTCCCCAAGGGTATGAATGTCTCATATCCCAATGAGATCTTACAATCTCTCCCTTGGAGTAACACATGCCTACAATCTTTCTAGCGATCCCATATCACTTAAAGAGAGGCAACCCAATTTTCCTCCCATGAGGAAATACACATCCATCTTCCCAAGATGGATACCTCCCCCTAGAGGCTTGCTCCCCCTTGACCATTGCACCAACAATGTCCTTGGAGAGTCCCTAAGCCAATAGGAACATTAACCAAATCAAAATTAAGGCAAAGTTCAACAATGAACTCTATTCCACCTTAAAATTGATACTCACCCTCAACCCAACTCCTAATCCATATCCAATGGATTTCCACCCTCTCTAATGCTCTCCCAAGCATATCCTAGGGTTAGGAGTGGTTAGGGGACCAAAACATGGCTAAACATGGGCCTAACTGATCGACTCCGTCAAATACGATCATTGGACTTTATCACATCGATCATTGCCAAATGATCGATAACTGCATTCTGCAGTTTTCAGTTTCAGAAAATTGGATTTTCGAAATCCATAAGTAAATATACGTAATTTTTAAAAATCTTGAAAATGCATACGTATAATACTTATCCTAAACATTATGGGTGAAAAATATTAGAAATTTATTTTACCCATTAAATTAGGAGATTGATACAAAGTGCAAAATTTAAGAAAAGCTTCAATAAAGAGCCATCTTTGTATCATTTCATTCAATGGTGATAGCTATCAAAAGATAGGCTTCACCAAGGTTTTTCAAAATGTTTTTCAAAATGTTTTTCAAACCTTTATTTTCTTTTTCCTAAACATCTCACCAATATCTAGATGTGTAAAACACATACAAGTCAAATTTTTGTGAGATGTGGGTTTTGTTTTGTTTATGTTCTCATGCATATTTCTCGGCAACATTAATTTGATTCCCTTCAAATTGTGCCATAGTCCTTAACTCCATTTGAAACTATGCATGATATGATTATGGCATAAACATGATTTAGATAAAAACATATGCCAATATCATGATGTCATGGCATGTGAATGAGAACTAAGCATACATGACATCTAAAAATAATTCTAAACATGATCATGACATTTTATAGATAAAAATGAAAATGATGACATGGTAAGGCAAACAACTCATGGCAAGTAAAATATACTAAGGTATAAAATACCTAAGTGTGAAAATCAATTTGCCATTTTTAGGGATTAAATACATTTTGCCTTAATGTCATTCATCTCCCTAGTGTGCCAAAAACCCAAAATGACACACCATGACTTCTATGACATAATTGTGCCACTTTAAATCATTTTAAACTTCTCAAATCATATTGGCACACCCTAATGTGTCAACTCACAATGGCTAGGTTAACCACCCATCCACTTAGGGTTGACACACCCTAACCCATTTAGCGTGAATCAATCACGCTCTTAGGAACCCAATATCTATTGGAGCTCCTTGGGTTAACAAGGTATTCCCTAGGGATAACTTCCCTAGATACCTTCCTAATGACCCTTTTTGGTTTTGAAGCCTTAGTCAAATGGGTCTTACTTGGGTCAACTCTAGAGGTGACTCCCCTAATGACCTTCTTAGTGGCCTTCTTGGTTTTCCTTAGGTCCTTAGCCACTAAGCAAACACCATGGCTAGACTTAGGGATAGCTTCCCTATTAGCCTTGGTTTTCCTAGACCTAGATGTGGTTCCATAATTAAATGGAACATTATGGTAGGACATAGGTTTGTGACCCAAACCCTTCTTGCCCTTAAACATTTCTTGTTTTCTAGGTCTTGACTTTTGTACATTAGACCCCTTAACCGAATTTGATATTATTGCTAGGGTCTTCTCCAATTTTTCTAGCCTTGACCTCAAGGCTTGGTTTTTTAACTCTAATTTTCCCAATTTTGAATTTTCATTTATCTTTTGGGAAATATTTTTCTTTTTAGGCATATGCCTAGATTTCTTGGGATTAACACCCAAGTTTTCTTCAATTCTCCTAATTGACTCCCTAGGTAAAATAGATCTAGTGTTGTGAGTCCTAGGTTTGTCCTTAGTTATATGAACATGCTTGGCACCTAGACAATACACCTTATTATTTCTCTTAGCATGCTTTTCATTGATAATAGCAAGAGAACTAAAATAATTTTTAGCATGCTTTTTGACTTTAGGAATTAAAAGTGCATTAACTAAATGTACCTTAGGGTTAGCTTTAGGAGCTCCCCCTACATGAGTTGCACCTTCTTGCCCTTTCTTCCTCCCCCTAGGGCATTGGCTTCGGTAGTGTCCCTTTTGATTGCATTTGAAGCACACAATGTGCTCTTTGCTCTTGATTTTGGGAACACCGGCATCGTTTGACTTTGGGTTGACTTTTGGTGTCGATGCCTTCTTCTTAGCCAATTTAGGGCATTTTCTCTTATAATGCCCTTTCTCCCTACACTCAAAGCATATTATGTGATTTTTATTTAAAATAATAACACTTGAGTTACCTAGGGAGGTGGTGGAGGCCTCTTCACTTCTTTCGGAGGTAGAAGCTTCATCTTGATCTTTCTCCGGAGTGGGAATCCTTTCCTCCCCCTCAATGCTAGAGGTGGAGGTCTCCACCAAATCATCAACATCATCAAATGTGGGTGCTTCTTCCTCGGTATTCTCCTCTAATTGTGCCGGTTGGGGATTCTTGTGGAATTCAACCACCTTATTCCACAAATCCTTTGCATCCCTAAAATTTCCTATCCTAGACCAAATATGGTTAGGAATCAAATCACCAAGTAATTTAGTTACCTCGAGATTTGTCTTGAAATCCTTCATTTGGTCTTGGGTCCACCTTGATTTTTCTAGTGGCTTATTTTCCTTGTCCCTAGGCACTTCAAAATCATTTTCAATGATTAACATGAAATCGAAATCGGTTTCGAAATATACCTCCATCCGTTTCTTCCACCAATCAAAATCTCCATCGAATTTCGGTGGATGGATGTTATGTCCATCTTATAGTACTCTCGGCGGTTAGTCCTTGAAGAAGCGACCTCGGCTCGATACCACTTGTTGAGGATCGATTGGCGGCTAGAGGGGGTGAATAGCCCTCGGTTGGATGGTGGAATTTACTCGTTCTCGTTGCGTGCTCGTCTACAATTCTTGTTAGCGCGCGGAATAACAATAACAATACTAACAAGATGCACAAATACAAATAAGCACACGCATGAACACACACACGATATCGTGGTTGGAACCGAATAGTTCCTACTCCACGGGCAAGCTCCTCGAGTTCTAGTTATGCACACGACACTAACTAAAACACTCATTTTGACTACGTCGAAGGTGGAGAAACCTCTCAAGCAATTACACTAAGTAATGAAATACAAGTAATACAAAGACAAATCTGAAATACACGTAAAGAACACTTTACAATGCTTGCTTTGAACCCTTTGCTTGTTGCTTGCTTTAGATGGCTCTTGAAGTGCGGAATGCGTGACAATTCCTCCAATAGTTTCACAAAAGTCTTGGCGAAATCCTCCAACTCGAGCTCCATTTATAACCTGCATCAAGCTGTTTTCGCGCCCATCACTCGACTGATCGTGACCATCAGTCGACTGGTCTCGTAGTCGTTGTCTCACAATGGCCAGATCCACATTAGTTAAGTTCAGCGGATCACATCGATCGTGATGGCACCCCGATCGTGATCATCCATCGATCAGTCTTTGGCGAGCTCGACTCCATTCTCGTGCCGTGCCGCAGTGTCATCGATCGGCGATCATCCCTCGGCGGTCGGTGATCCTCTAACCGATCTGATCGGCCGGACTTGGTTCGATCCGAACAGTCGAACCCATATGACCTAGGCGATCGGTGACACCTATGCGGTCGGTGATGTAAACGGCTAAAACCTCAAACATAACGATGTTTGAGCCTCCGACACTCAGTCTTAGTCACTTGGCCAAGTCCACCTCATCCCTCATGGAGTTCCCCACCGAAGCTCTCTTCCCTCGGCCTCGTCCCTCGGATCGCCAAGCGCCGCGGCTTCTAGCGCATCCTTCGCGTCTCATGCCCTAGAAGTATGCTTCCCTTTGGGCTCACTCCATTCGCTCCGTCCGGTCCCTCGGATGCACCAAGCGCACGACGCAAATGTCATCCTTCACCGACTCAGGACCGAGCCTAGTGAACTTGCCAAGTTCTCAAGACTTCCCAAATGCATCCAATTGTTTCAAAACATGAATACATAGATTTTAAAGTAAGAAATTGTTTTGAAAACATATGAAATATCCAACCATGATCTTTGGGTAATATGTCTATGAATTAAACATAAGTCTTCCCCATGATTGGTCTATTATTGCTATTTTGATACTTTAAATGACCACCTAAATGCCATAGGCATTAGTGGACATTTGTATCATCCTAACATCTCACTCATGCTAAGTTTTCAATCAAAGTAGCCTATGGTGAGTGTGAGATGCATCCTAGGGGGGTATTTGTATATATTTAACCATTATATTCATACAATTCTATCAAGGTTAAGTATCAACCTAACAATCCTCATGATCATAAAGGCATATATGACTTAATTTTACATTATGATCATGAAACACATGTATTCATTGAATTGTTATCATGCATTAGGTATTATGTCATGATAATAAGCAAAATATCACCTAATGCATGATTTAAACCCTATTTCTTATGATGATGTGCCAAATATCAAAATCATAAATCATGATTGCAAACATGTGTAACAATTACATCAATTATCATGATTTAAGCATTATTAACTATTTATAGGTACGTTATCATCACCTAACACTATTTAAAAATGTTGTCCCGCCATCCTAAGTCAACCAAAATATGATATAGGTCAATTGCATATGGTTGACTACCCTAGGGGTTTTCTAACCCTTAAGGATGGATTTTGGAACCCAAAATAGATTCTTGCCTATGGGGTTCACTAGAAATTCCTTAGGAATCCATTTCCTAGCAATTACTTTCTTCTTATCTTGTCCCCTAACAATTAGGCATTTGTAGGCCTTTTCATTTTTCTTTTCTTTATAACCTAGGCCTTTCTTATTAAAGCTAGCTCTTTGGCTCCCTATAATCATGTTCAAGGTGTTTGAGCCAATTGTGAATTTCTCTAGGGCTTTTGTCAAATAGTCTACCTTTTCCCTTAAAGCCCTATTCTCTTCTATACATGCATCACTAACATCCAAAGGCATATAGTTATCATGTGAGCATGCATCATTTAAGCTAGAAGAAATATTATCATCATTTAAGCATGCTTTTTCTAACTTACTTTCTAAGTCCTTAATTTGATCTAGCATGCTTTTGTTCTTCTTCTTAGCTATAAATAAATCCCTAGTTAAGCTAGAGACCATGGAAACTATTTTTTTAGGAGTTAGATTTGTTACCATAGTCTCCATGTCCTCTTCTTCTTCTTCGGATGAGGAGGATGATGATGTGGAGGAGACTCTTCATTTGAGCTCTCTCCACTTGAGCTTGATCCTTCATTTTGGGAGGAGCAATCCAAGTCATCAAAGGCCATTAAGGCCAAATTGGTGACAAAGGCATTCTCCTCTTCCGATGATGATGAAGAGGATGAGGATGGATCATCCCAAGTCCTTGCCTTGAGAGCTTTGGCCTTTCCCTTTTCCTTTGTCTTCTTCTCCTCTTTCTTCTTGCTCCCCTTCTTCTTCCTCTTTTCTTCTTTCTTTTTCTTCTCTTCCTTTCTCTTGTTTAGGAGGGGACAATTATCCCTTATATGTCCCTCTCCTTGGCAATTGTAGCATATGACTTTCCCCCTTGGTCTTCTGCTCTTATCATTGGATTTATTAAATCGAAAACCTTTTAAAGCACGCCTTACCCTCCTTACCATATACGCTTCTTCCGTGCTATCCATGGAGGAGGAGGAAGATGCTTCATCATCGGAGGAGGAGGGGATCTCTATCTTCTTCTTCCCCTTGTTTGCCATCAAAGCTACTCCTCTTGAAGGTTGGATTTTTGGCTCTTCTTGTATTCCTTCAAGCCTTGTTTCGTGGAGTTCCATTGTTGAGAAGAACTCCTCCAAGGTGCTCACTTCTAAATTCTTTGAGATATAGAATGAGTCCACCATGGAGCTCCACTTTGAGGACCGGAGAAAGGCATCTATAGATTTCATTACCATATCCCGGTTGGATAGCTTCTCACCTACACTTGACAAACCGGTTATAATTTCCTTGAAACGAGAATGTAAGGAAATTACCTTTTCTCCCTTTTCTAGTTTAATGTTGTTGAGTTGGGAGCGGAGGAGGTCTCTCCTTGCTAGCTTTGCCTCGGATGTGCCTTCATGAAGCTCAATTAGCTTCTCCCACATCTCCTTGGCACTTTGGCACTCTCCAATTCGGTTGATCTCTTGTTGGGGAAGCACATTGAAAAGATGATGCTTGGCTTTTGAGTTTGCAAGGTGCTCTTCCCTTTGCTTTTTGGTCCACCTAGATTTCTCTATTGGCTTTCCTTCTTCATCCCTAGGCAAAACAAAACCGAATTCCATTGTAATCATAATATCAAAATCCGTTTCGAAAAATACCTCCATTCTCTTTTTCCACCAAGAAAATTCGCCGTCGAACTTTGGTGGGTGGATGTTGGAGCCGGCCATTTTGAATGTTGCTTGTTGTGGCGGTTAGCCCTCGACAAGCTTTCCTTGGCTCTGATACCACTTGTTGGGAATCGAACGACCGGCTAGAGGGGGGTGAATAGCCCTCTTACGATGGATGTCGGTATTTGCTTGTCTACAAAGAGATTAGCACAACGGAAACAATAAAGCAAGACAAGCAAATAGAAATACAAGAAATCAAACGCTAACAAGATGGTGTAACGTGGTTCACGGCTACGCCGCTAATCCACGGTCCCCGATTCGTCCTCGGTGAATCACTCCGCCAAAACCAATCCACTAATGGTCTCTTCTTTGCACCAAGCTAGGTGGAGGTAACCTTTACAACCAAGATCACTCTTCTTACAATAAGAATGAAGTAAACACAAGTAAGAAGAGTTTAGAGCTTGTGGGGCAGCATTAGCCTCTCAAAGGCTCACACCCTCTCTTTTTATAGAGAGGGATGATTTCTTCGTTGGCGCCACGATCATTGCCCTTGGCGATCGCCATCGCTCTCCGAACACGCGTCGGATCCCGACCGTTGTAGTCCAAGAATACTTGCGATCGGTGATGGACCTCACACCGATCATTCTTTGCGCTCGTAATCGGCCTCGATCGGCTGGCCATTATGCGGACATCCTTCGCGGTCGCGCCATTCTATTCATTGGTAAACCCATTATCGGATAAACATAAGTTTCTTAACCCTTGCGGTCAAGTCTCCGACACTCAGCCATTCGGCCAAGTTCACCTAATGAGCTACTTACATTTCACTCATTCTCTCATCTCACTCGAAGTCCCTCGCCGAAACTCTCTTCGTTCGCGGCCACGTCCCTCGGCAGCATCAGGCGCACGACTCTGCAATGCTCCTTCGCGTCTCTTGCCTCCGAAGTCTGCTTCCTTGGCTTCACTTCAAGTCATCTCGTCCGGAGGTCCCTCGGATGCTCCAAGCGCACGACTTCCGTAAAGTCATCCTTAACCGACTCAAGGACCGAGGTTGTGAGGGTGAACCCGCCAAGGCTCCATGTGCGAATTACTAAGTCCTGCAAGACTCTAATGCACATATCAAATAACAATACCAACCTAACTTAAACCCTTTGTCACACACATCAAAACCTTATCATGGCAAGAGATTGCCCTAACAAAAGGCGAGGAGGTGGATGCAGCTAAGAAGAAGAAGACCTCCACGAAGTGAGGTAAATCTGTGGCTGCTCCCTCTTCACCTCGGAAGAGATTGCATCCTGCCGGGGAAGGAGTTCCCGGTTCTTCATCCCTTCCTGCATCCTCTTCTGCCCATTCCTCTCCTCCGTCATCCCCTTCCACTTTGGAGAAACACCGACGCCTGGTTATCTACGAACCCAGGGTGGAAGATACCACATTAGCCGCCCCATCTTCCTCTCTCCAAGTAGGAAACTCTCCTTCCCATTCTCCTGTTTCATCTACCATTCCTCTTGACTCCCCCACACATTCCCCGACCGAATCCGTCCTGACAACTATTCCTCCCGAAGCACATCTTTCTCCCGCTCCCTCTCGGGTCGTAGGTCCCCCTCCTCCCTCGGAAGGGAAAGGTTTTCCCTTCCTGAACCATCCGTTGGTCATGTTGGGATCTCTCCTGAAGATCCGTCACCTATCGGAGGTGAAATTTTTCAACCAATCGGATGTACAAGGTCCATGCGACCATATGAGCAAACTGCTGGCCGAGATAATTGTTCTTTTCCTTTGTATATATATATATATATATATATATATATATATATATATATATATATATATATATATATATATATATATATATATATATATATATATATATATATATATATATATATATATATATATATATCTGTGTGCCAACGCTTAACATTTGCCTCCTTTTTCCTTCAGGTATCGGCCATGCATAATAAGATAATGTCCCACATAGCCCAATTCCAGTATAGTATGGAGACTCGTCATTTTGCTGCCCTGGCACATCAGAAAAAACTCACCCAGCAGCTGAACGAAAATGAGCAGAAGGAATCTGATTTAATCACCCGATGTGAAGATTCCATGACTCAGCTAGCCTTGGCCCAGAGTGAGAAAGAGGAGCTCCAACGAAAGAATGAGGACCTCGAGCAGCAGGTATTCTTACAGTCTAGCCAACTCCAGGAGGTGGACCTCCTTACCCACGATATGACCGGGTACAAAAGACAACTTGGGGATGCGTATATTCAAGCTGCTGATTCTTTAGCCACCATCCAGCAGTTGCAGCAGGAGCGTCTAACCTTGGAGGCTACTCAAAAATCTTGCTTGGAGAAGTGCGGAGAGCTCTCTGCTCTAGCGGCTACCCTCCCTAAAGTCCTATCTTCTATGGCTCGGCAACAACAAGAGTTGCACCAAGAATATACCAAAGCTCTATCTGCTCTGGGTCAGCGGGCCGTGATAGCAACAACGGAAAGAGATGCCTTGGCAATCCAACTAGCTGAATGTCAGGCCCAACTTGCTGCCTGCCAGTCCCAACTAAAGGAACAAGAGGCCGATCTGAAGGGGCTCTATGTCAAAAAGGGGGTGGACTTGTTCATACTGGGCTTCGATGGATCTTCAGCTTTAAACATCGAACGAGGGTATCCTCCTCCTGGCATGGACACCAGTTATTTGAACCCTTCAACTGCTTTATCCAGATGCCCCCCCAGAACTCTTTGAATTGTAATTTATCATATCCGCTCCTTGTAATGACTGCTCTTTCGCTGTTGAAGAATGTTTGCATTGATACAACTTTTCATTATTCTTCATGTATGTCTTGGTATGGGTCGGGAATTTTGGGTCTGTTCTACATTTCTTTCTCTTTATAATTATGACCCATTTTCTTCCTTGTATAAACGAAATGATGACACTCTTTGCTCTAGAACCCGTTCAGGATATCCCCGGAGAGATCTTTTCCCGGCCCGAACCAATTTTGGTTCGACCGACAATTAACTTACCTCTTGATCTTCTCAAGATAATTGACTGTTCCGGAAATGATATCTCGATGATTTCCTATGCTGACGCCATTATGATGTTAGTCCTTTCCTCTTCTTCTCCTTCCCAAGGACGAATGCAATTCCTCCTCCCTCGATTATAAATTGTCACCCCAACTGTCCTCGGCCTCCCATCTTACTCTCATGGCTTCTGCGGAACACCCCATTGAGATCTCTTTATATTCTGACTCTTTTGAATTGCATGACTGGGCCACTGAAGACACTGAAGAATCTGAAATGCGATCGACTGCGACTTCGGTGTTTCGTCCATTTCCGACTCCACCATCGACCACTGCTTCTCCTCTTAATCTAGGGAGATCCTTCCGAGCTCCCTTACCTTCATTCCGTAACCGGGTCTGGAATCCTCCCTTGACATGGGAATATATGGTAGGAGATCCTCGAGCCACTACTGAACTTCCTCTGCTTCCGTCGGCCCTAGCATTCGTTCCAGTCCCTCCAACGAGGACCCCTCCGCCCCCTTTTGTTGAAGCTCCACCAGCGACACCTTCGGCTCAAGGCGACCTCTACAGAGTCATTTTGGCGCCTTCCCCTCCAGAGGATTCCTCTGACAATCCTCCTAATAGTGATAATCCTAAAAAGCTTGTATAATGATTAGCTTGAATAATGTAGCTGTTATCGAGAATATTAATAAAAAGGAAAAGGGGGTATTGATACTAATTCTTGTCGTTTTCCTATAAATGTAGAGCAACTGCCACTAGAAAAGACTGCAACCCTATCTGAACATACCTCCCCTTACTGCTTTCGTGGAATTTGAACCATCCTTCTCAGAGTTATTGTACTAACAACTTTCACCTACTGTCTTTATGTTTCTCCTTCTTTACTAGAATTTATTATTTTTACCACCTCCGTGAGTCAATGCATCTTCCTCCTTCGCCATTATAAGGACCCCCAACCATCGCTTGGTTAACATTCATTCTCTCTTCGCCATGGAACAAACCTCTGAACAAGGCAGCAGCTCTTTTCCTTCTGAGGAAAAGACTGAAGAACAACGCTACATCGCTAATCTGGAAGAGCAAGTTGAATATCTGCAGCGGCGCTTGAGGGAGGCTTCCACCAGCAACTACTCCCTATGCCAGCAACTAGCCATGTCCCAGAAGGACTTGTCCAAGCACATCTTCATACAGCAGTCTTACCTTCGATAGCTATGGCGCCAACCCAAGCCACGCAAAGAGGCTCCTTCAGTACCTCCCAATAAAACACTGTAATACCCTACGAATAAGAGCTTCTTTTGTTATTTTCTTCTTTTGGAGGAAGTTGTAATATGTAGCCTTTCCGAAGTAATGAACTTTCTGCCATACAAGCTTTCGCTTATATCCTTCCCCACTTATCCTCTTCTTCTGGCATTCCTTAGGCTGTGTCGAATTTTATACTTCTCTGCGAAAATTAAATAAACATACAACCTCTCCACCCTTTCATTACGCAGGGATCGTGTATACACTTCCACTGTACGAGAATAAAATAACATACAGCTGAGGGAATACTCAGCTCTTCCGTACCACCTTCGCATGGGGACAAGATAACATATAGTTGAGGGAAAAACTCAACTCTTCCATTCCTCCACCACACGGGGATAAAATAATATACAGTTGAGGAATAAACTCAACTCTTCCGTTCCGCCACCACACGGAGATAAAATAATATGTAACCGAGGAGAGCTCAGTTCTTCCGTTCCACCACCACACGGGGATAAAAATAATATATAGTTGAGAAATGAACTCAACTCTTCCATTCTGCCACCACACGGGGATAAAATAATATGTAACTGAGGAGCGCTCAGTTCTTCCGTTCCACCACCATACGGGGATAAAAATAATATATAGTTGAGAAATGAACTCAACTCTTCCGTTCCGCCACCACACAGAGATAAAATAATATATAACTGAGGAGCGCTCAGTTCTTCCGTTCCACCACCATACGAGGATAAAATAATACATAGTTGAGAAATAAACTCAACTCTTCCATTCTGCCAACACACGGGGATAAAACATTATGTAACTGAGGAGCAC
Source organism: Wurfbainia villosa (assembly GCA_025175895.1). NCBI lineage: Eukaryota > Viridiplantae > Streptophyta > Magnoliopsida > Zingiberales > Zingiberaceae > Wurfbainia > Wurfbainia villosa. The sequence goes on along the minus strand of CM046004.1, from coordinate 15,275,826 downwards.
TCAGTTCTTCTGTTCCACCACCACATGGGGATAAAAATAATATACAGTTGAGGAATAAACTCAACTCTTCCGTTCCACCATCGCATGAGAATAAAAATAATATATAACTGAGAAGCGCTCAATTCTTCCGTTCCACCACCACACGGGGATAAAAATAATATACAATTGAGGAATAAACTCAACTCTTCCGTTCCACCACCACATAGAGATAAAATAATATGTAACTGAGGAACGCTCAGTTCTTCCGTTCCACCACCACACGGGGATAAAATAATACATAGTTGAGAAATGAACTCAACTCTTCCATTTCGCCACCACACGGGGATAAAATATTATGTAACTGAGGAGTGCTCAGTTCTTCCGTTCCACCACCACACGAGGATAAAAATAATATACAGTTGAGGAATAAACTCAACTCTTCCATTCCACCATTGCACGGGGATAAAAATAATATATAACTGAGAAGCGCTCAATTCTTCCGTTCCACCACCACACGGGGATAAAAATAATATACAGTTGAGGAATAAACTCAACTCTTCCGTTCCACCACCGTACGGGGATAAAAATAATATATAACTGAGAAGTGCTCAGTTCTTCCGTTCCACCACCACACGGGGATAAAAATAATATACAGTTGAGGAATAAACTCAACTCTTCCGTTCCACCACCGCACGGGGATAAAATAATATATAACTGAGGAGTGCTCAGTTCTTCCGTTCCACCACCACACGGGGATAAAAATAATATATAGTTGAGGAATAAACTCAACTCTTCCATTCCGCCACCACAAGGGGATAAAAATAATATATAACTGAGAAGCGCTCAGTTCTTCCGTTCCACCACCGCACAGGGATAAAAATGTCGGCGACAAATGCCCTTCTGCATATAAAATGCGCTAACTTGACTTCAGGGTGGGCCTTCATACCACCCTTGTTTCTTCGTTCCTCTTGAAGTTGAATACCCTCGTTCATCTCATCATATGAAAACAAGGGTTTTAGCAAATAGCGGGCTATCAGAAGAATAAATCATCATTCCCCTTTTTCCCGGGGCCCCTTTTACAGCTTAGTAGCCCAATTAACATTACAAGCCCATTCCACTCTCCTTTTATATGAGACGCCTCATCTTTCCTCTTCCCCATTGCCTTCTTTTCCCTCTGCATTTTCGTCTTCTCCTCCTTCTTTGTCCTTTTTTCTTTCCACCGCACCCATTGACTCCAAAGGCTTCTCTTCTTCCTCCCAAGAAGATGTATTCCTTTTCCAATGAGAAATAGCAAGTCGCTACCTAGAATCCAGATAGGATGAGGCAGTCCGGGCCACCTCGCCCTCACCTTCTCCCTTACCTTCGTCCATTACCACTACACTTGTCTCCTCTCTCTCTTCTCCTCCGCCTTCTTCTGAAACCCTTGTCTCTACCACTCCCAATGAGACTAGGGTAGCCGGCCTATCCGCGTCTCCAATGTCACCTGTAAACCCTAACTCTCCCGTCCTTTCCCCTTCCACCTTGGGTATTCACAAATCGCCCCCTCCCTTCTTACAACTTGAGGTTGAATGTCGAGACGCGACGCGTCAACATCTGTTGGCGGCAGACGTCCCCGCGTCTTCCCTTTCTCTTTCCCCAACACATTCTCCCACACCTAAACCCATGGTAATCGAGATTCTTCCCCCGTCATTTTCCCCTGATGCCCATAACTTGGGAAGCCTTTCCCCTCCCTTGGATACAAACCAGGATCCTTCTACTTTTCCCCTTCCCCAACGGGGAGTTTTTCATCCCAGTGCTTTCCATATCTTCCTCACCAGACTCCTCACCAAACCAATCCCCTTCTGCAGATTCTTCCATACCTGTTTCACAGCCAACCATGTTGAATCTTCCACCCCACACTTCTACTTCTTTTCTCACAGCCCCTATCTCTTTGAGCCTCTTAACGGGAGCTCTTTCGTCTCTTTTTGCTGAACCTCTGACACAACCCCTGGCTCCCATCTTTCCTTCCCCCATCCTAAGCGAACCTTCGCCTCTGATGTCATCCATCCCTTCTTCTTCTTCTCACTGGGGTCTTCGAATCTTAAACTTAGAAGAACTAATCCCCCGGATGGAAGGCCTGCGCCATGCTTTGGAATTGGTATGTTCCTCAAACTGACTTCTCTGACTTTCTTCGCTTGATGACCTCTTTTTGAAAAATGATCTCCAGGCCTTCACCAATTATCAAGAACTGGACCGCTCCTTCTAGCAATATCAGGCTCAATCTCTAAAATGGGAGCGACAACGACGGGAGGATCGACGCCAGAATCAAAGCATTCCTCGTCAAAGAAATAAACAATGCCAGGAGAAACTGATAGAGCTCGTTGTCAGCACCAAAAAGATTCCGAAATCATAGTGACATTACAAGAACAACAGCGAGCTCATACAGAATCGCTACCTATCTGGCAGGATGTTCAGCCAGAGCAGTCTAACAGAGAGATTACCCCTCCCCAAGAATTAACAAACCTTCGAGAGCAGGTAGCAGAACTCCTTCAGGAGAAACAAAGGGACTCTGAGATCATTGCGAACCTGTGGGTTCAACACCAGAGAGCGGAGGATAAAATAGGGGATCTCCGCACCCGCCTGTGTAAGGAGGTACAAGAAAACTCCTCCTTAATAACCTCTAGGGCGCATGCTCACGCCCGTATCCGCAGACAAGAAACGTCCCTCCAGAGGTTGAGCAGTGAGTTGGTTCGCACCAGATCCCACACAGAGGCGGTAGAGGGAATTTCGGCTTCAATATGCCAAAATATGATAGGCATGACGAGGCTTCTTCAGCATGACCAAACTTCCCGAGAAGACGACATTTCGGTCCTGGCGGATGCTATTATGGAAATATCCCGACGTTATAGCGAAATGCACCGAACCCTCTGGGAGTATCAAGAGAATTGCCACAGGCTTCATCGAAATCGAAGTCCTGACAATCCGAACCGACGAGAACGGTTAATCATCCTGATGCATGTCACCTTCCAAGACGGATTTAATGAGGCGGTTCGGCAGTATGCTGATCAAAGACTATCCCCTACGAACCATCCTGCTCTTTCCCTACACTGGGAAACCGGCTTCCGACGCTATCCTCCAGATCATTTTAGATTATAACTTGATGTATTGCTTTGGGACATGGTTCTCTCTTTATCTTCTTTTCTTTTCATAGCCCGCCAAAGAGAATATAATATTAATGTAAATGATTCATCAATCAGCTTTTGGTTTGCCACACATCTAATCAATATAGCAAATTGTCAAATACATTTCTCCGAAAACCTCTCAATTCCTTTTTTCATCCATCACCCCTTACACAGTATAAAAATGTTTCAAGTGTACAGCGTTCCAGGGTCGAGGAAATTCCTTGTCCTGCTCATCTTTCAGATAATACGCCGATCCTGCTACACGGCGCGTCACTTCGTAGGGTCCCTTCCAGTTTGGGGCTAACTTTCCAGAATCTCCAACGGGATTAACTTTGCGCAGAACCAAATCCCCCTCTTGAAATCTTCGGGGCATTACCCTTTTGTTAAAGGCTTGTTGTACCCTCCGTTTGTAAAATTTCGCTCGCCTCCGCGCCAGTTTCCTTTTTTCTTCTACCAAATCCAACTCAGTGCTCCAAATAATTTGTTTATGCTCTGGCTCATAAACTTCCACACGGGCGCTACTTAAAAGGGCCTCCACCGGAATAACGGCCTCCGTCCCATATACCAGGCTGAAAAGAGTTTCACCTGTTGCAGTTTTTGGCGTGGTTCAGTAGGCCCACAAGATCTCAGGCAACTCTTCCACCCAGTTTCCCCTCTGAGCCCCCAATTTAGTCTTTAGTCCTTGATTAAGGATTCTATTAGTGACTTCAACCTACCCGTTAGCTCGAGGATGGGCTACCGAAGTAAATGTCTACTAGATATTAAGACTTTGACATCATTCCTTAATCTTTTTGCCCTGGAACTGCCGCCCATTATCACTAACTAACCTCCGGGGAATACCGTACCGGTAGACAATATTCTTCCACAGAAATTGTATCACAACATTCTCAGTAATTTTAGCAAGGGGCTCTGCTTCCACCCACTTGGAGAAGTAATCCACAACCACCAATAAGAATTTTTTTTGCAACGGCGCCACAGGCATGGGACCCACTATATCCATCCCCCACTGATCGAAAGGGCATGAAGCAATAACATCTTTCATTAATTCAGCCGGTTGTTCGGACCGGTTGCTATGCTTTTGACAGGCTGAGCAGGTTTGCACTATATGAGCTACATCTTGTTGTAGGGTGGGCCAAAAGTATCCTGCTAACAAGGCCTTCCTCACCAAAGCTCTCCCTCCCAAATGATTGCTGCAACCTTCGTGGATTTTTCGGAGTACCCATTCAGCATCTTTCTTTCCCAAACACTTCAGCAGGGGTCATCCAAAAAATGTCTTGTACAAGTCTCCATTTAGGATGGTGAATCGTTTGGCTCTGTTCATTAAACAGATGTCGCCCCTCTTTCTTCCGGGACTTTCCCTTGCTGTAGATACATTATAATGTCAGTCCTCCAATCAAGGATCGGATCTGGTTCGGGCACGGCCTCCTCCACATTATATATCACCAAAGAAGTAGGGACTTCCATGCAAACCGTTTCAAGTGGCTTCACCCCTTCCATCGCGCTAGCCAACCGAGCCAATTCATCCACCTTCCCATTGTTCTCCCTCGAAATCTGCTTTAAGAGGACTTGGTGAAAGTGAGCCTTTTCTTTCTCAAAAGCCTTCAAGTATTTTTGCAATCTTTCTTCCCAAACCGTGAAAGAGCCTTGAAGTTGTGATACCGCCTGTTGGTGATCGTTTGGAAGCTAGAGGGGGGGTGAATAGCGCTTTTCATTTCTACAAGAGTAATTAGCGGAAGCAAGCACAAATAATATATGTAAAAACATAAAAACAATGCTAACAAGGCCTTTACGTGGTTCGGAGATAACGCTCCTACTCCACGGCGATCCTTAAGGTGGATCAACCCAAGCAATTCCACTAAGAAGCTTTCTCTTTACAAAGATCTCCTCTTCTTACAAAAGATGACAATGAAGATTTGAGAGGAGAAGGGAGATTAATACACTTAGAAAGCTTGGAAAACTTGTGGGAGCTTAGAAGAATGATCAGAATATAAGCATTTACCCCTTCTTGCTCCCCTTGGGATCTTTTTATAGGAAAGAGCCTCTTTTTCCCGTTGGAGGTCTATCAGTCGACTGATGACTTACATCCACGATTCTAAGGATTCGCGGATTTGCGCCGCCATCGCTTAACGAAGACATCGATCCACCGCCAACAAGGGCGATTCGACCGATCGCTTATCGCCAGAGCGATCGACCGGCCTGGCCATGTATTTGTGGCGGCCGATCGCTAATAATGGCTGATCGCTGCGGCTTGTAGCGCGCGGTCTGCAGTCGACTCTCACGATTCACCGATCGATAACCCCGATCGCTAATGCCTTCCAACCTCTAATCTTTGCATTTTAAGGGTCGATTCGACCGACACCATGTTCCAAATGATCGGCACACCCTAAGTATGACTAATTCATACTTGAAAACATAACCTAAGCCTAGACTTAACCTTCTAGCTTCTCCATCGCCTTGCGCCTCGTGATTTCTTTGAGCCACGACTCCATCCATGCGCGTGCCTTCAACAGCTTCCTTCGGTTTCGTCATGCTTTGGTTTTCTTCTTTGCCAAAGTACGCTTGGACTTTACGCCGCCAAGACTACATGCTTGGACTTATGCTGCCAAGACTTTCCTTTGGTCTTTCTTTTCCAAGGACTGCTTGGACTTTACGCCGCCAAGACTGCATGCTTGGACTTACGCTGCCAAGACCAAGACCTTTCCTTTGACTTCTCTTTGTCAAGATCACACTTGGACTTGTCTTTTACCAAGTCTTCATACTTGGATTTTCCTGTCACTTAAACATGTTTACAATTAGATCACAAAACATTGCCTAACTTAGATGATTATCCAAACATCAAAATACATAAATGCTTGGGGCATTGTTGCACCAACAATCTCCCCCTTTTTGATGTTTGGCAATCATTTAAGTTAGGTCTTTAACACATACATATAAACATATTTCAATATGAATTCTAACTTAAATATCCCTTCTCCCCCTTTAACATACAATAAAAAGAGAAGAGTTTATCCAATAAGTGCAGGAAAGAATTGACATATCTTGAACAAAGGTATAAAACTGATATGAAGCTCCCCCTAAATCCAAGACATGTTTCATGATGTGGAAATAACATGTGAAGCAAGGCATAAGCAATAGAATAAGCAAATATGTCCTAGCCTTGCACCAACAATTATAGAAATAAGGGATGTAGCTCCCCTAAACCAAAGGCACCAAGAAAATCCGCCTTTCCATACAAGTTATCATGTATATATCATGGACATCATATAATGTCCAAAATTGAACCTTTAACCGATGAAAACCGTTTTCTATTCCAAAACAAAGGTCACCTTCGATCGATTGGAATAGGCATCGATCATGGTCTTGAATGATCGATATCGCATAAATCAAATTGAATTTTTAGTCAAGGTTTGAAAATGCGAGAAAATTCCGTGGGTGTCCAAAAATCACGAAACTCGTCATACACATTTTATTCGACTAATATAACATATGAAAATATTAGAAAAACATGCTCATCAGATTAATGGATTGATACGATATTCAAAATAACAAAATTATGACGCAAAAAGTGTAATTGTATCGTATCAATATTCATAACTTCGTACTATATGCTCAACTTCTAAACTTGACAAATAACAAGTTGTAGACACTAATAGAAATGAATTAAAACAAAGACACAATTTCATTTCATTAATCAAAAGTTATGACACAAGTAGGAGTTTATGCACGCATATACTACCAAAAAGAAATAAAAAAATGAGCTAACGATCGTCATCCTCGATCCATCGGCAGATGACGATCCATCGCGAGGTGGGTGTCCAGTGCGCAGGCGGAGAAACGCCAAGATGTCCTGCTACTGCCGATGCACCCATCTCACGAGGGAGAGGAGCTCCTGATGCTCCCGGCGAAGCTCCTGATGCTCTAAGCGCAGCTCCTCAAAATGTGTGTCTACCCACTCCGCAAAAGCATCAAAGCGGGCAATGAAGGATGTATCTGGCATAACAGTATCGCCTGCAGCAGTCTCCCCCGCATCGGCTCCCTCAGCAATACCCTCAGCAACACCCTCAGCAACTCCTTCCGCAACGGCATCCCCTGGTGCCGGAGCGCCACCTGCTAGCTTTGGGTCCCGAAAATGGATCCTCCGGCCTTGCCGCCAAGGAGAAGCTCCGTCGAGTCATCTGATCATATTTTTTATTCATGACTTTAATGACTCCTATATTGACATCAATGCCTACGGAGCTGAGCCATTGAGTAAGGACATTTCCAAAAGGTATATGAACCTTCCCATTGTTTGGCCTTATGAAATGAGTGATGCAATGGAAAGTATTGAGACCAATATTGATGTCTAAGTATTGACGAAAGATATTCATGAGAAGGAAGTGTGTAGGTCGAACCAAGGCCAAACCACGGGTAACTATAGGGAGAAGACAATGAGCAATGACCTTATAAAGGACATTGTCATAGGCAGAAAGTTCTTGTGATTGAAATAGATTGGTGTTCAAAGGTCGAGAAGAATAATAGAAAGTAGTGTGAAGGAAATCCAAAGAAATCTCCTCAAAAGGAGGTGGAAGAGGTTCACTCCAAGATGGATATAAGATGAAATCATTCTCGGAAGAGAGATAACCGAGAAAATCAGTCCAGATCTGGGGACTAAAATCCAGATCGCGCTGAGCAATGCGAGTCCAGTATCTCAGCCCATCTCCAGCCGGTCGCAGGTTGTTGAAAAATTCAGAGAGAAGAGTGATATTAACATGATGTTCACAAAAGACTAAAGACTCAAGTTTGTAATGTTGAATGATTTGAACAATGTCAAAACAGTAGTCTTTAAGAAAATTGGGATCCATTGATCTAGGTGGAATAAGTTGGAATTTGTTTTTATTGAAAGCACTTTCAAGTGCGGAGTTTGGAAATCGAGGATCGACAGAGGGTCGAGGGTTTGACGGGCCCTCGTTGGTCGGAGGTGCCCGGTGCACACGCTTAGTAGCAAAGTGCTTAAGTCTAAATGTGTGAAAAGACAAAAAAAAAGTATGCACAATGTAGGTTAAGGATGATGCATGGACAAAGACAACAAAACAAGCACGGGTTAGTGAAATACAATCATAGGAACAAACAAACATTGATCAGGAATGAGAATTTACCTAGGCGGCATGGTGAACAAAGAACAGTGTCGGACCACGGAACCCTAGCCGAGTGACTGAAACTAGGCGCTGAACGGAGTGACAAGAGGAGGTCCTCAGTGGGAGAGCACTCCAAATGGGAGCACTCGGTGAAGTCGCCGAAAAGCGAGGAGAACGGCTAAACGACGCGTGGAGGTTCGCTTCAAGAGGAAGAGGAGAGAAAGTCGGGATGGTTTGGCGAGTCAAACCGCTGGAAAGCCCTAAAACCGCTGACATCGCTTGATCGCGTTAGTCGGCGAATCGATGGGGATCTCGAATCATAGCCAGATAATACGAACGATTTCAGATGCGTAGTCGATCGCCATAAATGGCAAGCCGAATCACGGCAATGATCGCCATAAATGGTACGACCGATAACGAACCGGTAAGCCTTGCTCGAGATCGTCAGATCACGAATCGTAGGTACCAATGATCGATATCACCGATAGCCTTTTGGCTGACATTAAAAATTCATAATTAATTCAATAAAAATCAAAAAATCACGAAAATTTGTGGGTAATATTGTTAGATCATTTCCTATCAAGGAAAAATTATTTTAAAATTATATCACCTCTAGATTTTGATATTGACACAATCTTGAGATTTTGCAAAAGTTATGATATTTTTGCAAAACTTTGTATCACTTTGGCTTATCAATAGGAAATTGTTTCTCAAGGTTTGATAGACATAGTTTAAATTTTATTTTATTTGACATTTCCAATCATATTCTTGGAGCTATATGCACATTAATTGTACATAGGCCTTCCCAATGATTGGTCCAATGAAGGATTAATGTCTCTAGATGACACTTTGGTTCATAGTAATGCATCATAACAAGCATGATGATCCAAATGCATCTTCCTAATATCTCACATGTTGTCTAGGTGGCTCAATACAAAAATCATGGTTTCCTAAGTATTTTGTGAGATGATTAAAGGTATAAATCCTAGTATTTCTATAGGATCATGAAAACCTACATTTCTATTCTACAAAGCTCATTCCAAGTTCTCTCCTAAGTGATAAAAATTCTATTTCGGGGAGAGGCTTGGTAAAGATGTCGGCTAGGTTGGACTTAGATTCAATGTAATTAAGCTCAATGTCCCCTTAGCCACATGGTCTCTAATGAAGTGATGTTTCACTTCAATGTGCTTGGTTCTAGAGTGATGCACCTGATTTTTGGTCAAGTTAATGGTGCTCACATTATCACAAAATACTTTCATGTTGGAGTAAGATAGCTCATAATCTTCTAAGGTATGTTTCATCCATAATAATTGAGCTACACAACCACCCATAGCCACATATTCGGCCTCGGTGGTGGATAAAGCAATACAAGATTGCTTCCTACTACTCCAACTCACTAGGAGGACCCAAGGAATTGGCATCCACCACTAGTACTCTTCCGATCCAATTTGCAACCGCATAATCGAATCGGTGTACCTAATCAAATCAAAGGACCTAGTCCTAGGGTACCATAGACCTACATTTAGTGTGCCTTTAACATATCTTAAAATTCTCTAACGACAACTAAATGAGATTCTTAGCACATGATTGATACCTAGCACACATACCAACCGCAAATAATATGTCAGGTCTACTAGCGGTTAAATACAAGAGGCTACCAATCATGCTCCTATAAAGGGTAAGATCTATTTGTTTTCCTTCACTATCACTATCTATTTTAGTATTGGTTGCCATTGGAGTTGACACTACCTTAGCATTTTCCAAACCAAATTTCTTAATCATTTCCTTAGCATATTTGGTTTGACAAATGTAAATTCCTTCACTTGTTTGTTTAACTTGCAATCCTAGAAAGAAATTTAATTCTCCAACTAGACTCATCTCAAACTCTTTTTCCATATTTTGAATGAAGTCTTGAAGAAGTTCATCATTTGTTGACCCAAAGATAATGTCATCAACATACACTTGGGCTACAAAGATGTCCTTAGATGTTGACTTTATAAAGAGAGTTTGATCTATACTACCCCTTTTGAAATCCTTAGAGATTAGGAAAGACGACAATCTTTCATACCAAGCCTGGGGAGCTTGTTTCAAACCATATAAGGCTTTCCTAAGCTTGTATACATGGTTTGGGTAGTCCATATTTTCAAACCCGGGAGGTTGTTCTACATACACCTCTTCCTTAATAAACCCATTTAGGAATGCCGATTTGACATCCATTTGATGGAGTTTGAAACCCATATAGGAGGCATATGCTAAAAGTATTCTAATGGACTCTAACCTAGCAACCGGGCATATGTTTCATCATAATCAAGTCCTTCAACTTGATTAAACCCCTTGCAACTAATCGTGCTTTATTTCTAGTGATATTCCCTTCGTCATCTAGTTTGTTCCTAAAGACCCATCTTGTAGTAATAATAGTGTTTTCACTTGGTCTAGGAACTAACTCTCATACTTGACTCCTTTCAAATTGAGCTAATTCATCTTGCATTGCTAAGATCCAATCCGGATCAAGTAATGCATCTTTAATTGTTTTGGGCTCAATTTGAGAGATTAGAGCAATATGACTAGTAGGATCCCTATGGAATGACCTAGTCCTAACTCCTTGAGATAATTCACCCACAATTTGATCTAAGGGGTGACTTTGATGAAATCTTATGGTTCTAGGAGGTGTGTTAGATGGAGTTTGATCATGATCAACCTCAATCCTATGCTCATCATCGGAATCATCCCTTCCTCCCTTGATTCAATCCTCCCTTGATCATTACCCCTAAGTTTAAGTCTTGAAATTGTTTGGTAATTTCTTGATTTTCAATATTTATATCATCATCAATAGGGGATTTCCTAGGGTATGTATTGGAAGTTTCATCAAATTGAACATTTAAAGATTCTTCAATCTTTTGAGTCCTTTTATTGTAAACTCTATATCCTACACTAGTGGATGAGTATCCAACTAGGATTCCTTCATCCGCTTTGGACTCAAACTTACTTAGGTTGTCTTTGGTATTTAAGATATAAACTTTACATCCAAAGACCTTAAAATAATGAATTGTTGGAATTGTACCATTCCACAATTCAAATGGAGTTTTTCCTAAAAACCTAATCAATACCCTATTTTGGATATAGCAAGCGGTATTAACCGCTTCCGCCCACAAGTAGCTAGGTAAGGAATATGCATTAAGCATTGTCCTAGCCGCTTCTTGTAGGGCACGATTTTTTCTTTCCACAACCCCATTTTGTTGGGGTGTTCTAGGACAAAAAAATTCATGCTTGTACCCTTGTTCTAAGCAAAAATTTGAAAAATTAGAATTCTCAAATTCTCCACCATGATCACTACGGATCCGGTTGATTTTGAGTTTTCTTTCATTTTCTACTCTTTTGCTAAATCCTATGATTATTCCTAAGGTTTCATCTTTATTTTTCAAGAAAAACACCCAAGTAAATCTAGAAAAATCATCTACTATTACCAAGCAATATTTACTACCAATTATAGATGGGGTACTATGGCAATCAAATAAATCCATATGTAGTAATTCTAACGGTAAAGCGGTACTAAGTAAATTTTTACCTTTGTGTGATGTTTTTGATTGTTTCCCTTCTTGGCAAGCATCACACATCTTGTCCTTGAGAAATTTGACTCTAGGCAATCCTTTGACTAGCTTCAATTTTTCTATTTTGGCTATATTCTTCATGTTTATGTGTCCTAGCCTCCTATGCCAAAGCCAACTTTCTTCCTCTTTTGCAATAAGACACTTAGTGGAAGGATTAGTAGCATAGGATAAATCAACATAATATATATTTGATTTCCTAAAGCCTACTAACATGCAATCATTTATAATTTTGTGTCTTATAAAACATTTTGAGGAATCAAATTTAATATCAAAGTTTGCATCACATAATTGACTTACACTAAGTAAATTAAATTTCATATTTTTAACTAATAGAACTTTATGAATGGCAAGATTGGGAGATACCTCAATGGTGTCCTTTCCTAAAATTTTAAGTTTGTCGCTATTACCAAATGACATTTTTCCTTTGCTAGTGTGGTTGATAGTGGAGAATTTTCTCTCATCCCCAGTCATATGCTTTGAGCACCCACTATCAACTATCCACAAGCTTGGTTCTTCTACCTATGTCACATGAAAAACACAATCCTTAGGTACCCAAATCTTAGGACCACTAGCATCAATTATAAATTTCTTTGGTACCCCCATGCCTTTCTCCCCTTGCTTTTAATCATTGTTTTTCTACTAACAAGGGATGCAAATGCTACCTCTTTCTCCTTAGATCTATATCCTAATCCGGCCTTATTGTAAATTGCCCTTTGATTTTTAATAATCATATCTAGATATTTATAACCATTAGTGAATTTTTCTAGGCATGCTCTTAATTTACCTATTTCTTTTCTTAACTCATCATTTTCATCCCTAAGAGTACATTCATCAATATCACTAGATTGTTTGCAGCATAATGAATCTACACTTTTGAGTGATTTGATTTCTAATTTTAGATCCTTAACCCTAATTTTTTATCTATTTAAAGCATTTTGTAAACATGCAATAGTCTTATAAAGTAAATCTATTTTAGGTGAGTTGTTTACATCATCATCATCACTTTATTATGATTCATCAATTGAAGAGGAAGGAGGACTCCTCGCTTGAGCTTCTTCCTCTAATGCCATAAGGGCTAGGTTCGGGTGGCATGGCATACTTCCTCATCGTCGGAAGACTCCTCCATACTTAGAGTGTCCCATGTTTGTGCCACCATTGCTTCTTTCTTCTTCTTTCCTTCTTTTCCTTCTTCTGCTTCTTTTCTTCTCCTCTTCTTCTTTAGTTCCGGGCAATTTGGCTTGATGTGCCCTTTCTTATTGCAACCATAACAAGTTACATTAGATGAAGAATTTGAATTGTTTGAAGATTTACCTCTTGAGGATTGGAACATCCTCTTCACATCTTTTTTGGTGAGTCTCCTTGACTTCCCACCAAACTTCTTGACATAATGTGCCACCTCGCTTGCCGATAACTCATCTTCACTACTTGATGAGTCTTCCTCGGATTCGGATGAGGAGGACACTTCCTTCTTCTCCTTCTTCTTCTTCTCCTTCTTTCCTACAAAAAGAGTTATACCCTTCTCTTTGGATGAAGTGTTAGCTTGTTCATGTAATTGAAATTCACAAAAAAGTTCATCTATCTTGACTAATGAAAGATCCCTAGAGACCTTATAGGCATCTACTATTGAGGCCCATAAGGTGGTCCTAGGGAAAGCTTGTAATACATACCTTACAAGGTCACGGTTGTCGACCTTTTCACCTATAACATGTAGTCCGTTGACTACTTCCTTGAAACGCCCGTGCATTTGGCTCACGGTCTCGTTTGTCTTCATAGTGAAGCTTTGGAGTTGGCCAATCAAAAGATCCCTCTTGGCCCTTCTTGTCTCTTTGGATCCTTCGTTGAGTTCGATGAGCTTCTCCCAAAGCTCTTTTGCGGAGTTGAAGGGCCCGACCTTAGAGAGTTGCTCCTTGGATAGACCACATTGAAGTGTGGTCGTTGCTTTTGCATTTGCTTGTGCTTTCTTGGCCATCTCTCTTGTCCAATCTTTTGTCGGTAGTGGTGCTCCGAATTCGTCGACCGGCTTTTCGAATCCATCTACAATACTAAACCAATTTTCTATGTCATTCATGAGATAGTATTCCATCCTACCTTTCCAATAACCAAGTCGTTGTCATAAAAATGGAGGCCTCGCCGTGCTATATCCCTCTTGAAATGCCATGCTCCGGTTGATGGTTAGATCTTCCGATGCGATCCGGGCTCTGATACCACTTGTTGGTGATTGTTTGGAAGCTAGAGGGGGGTGAATAGCGCTTTTCGTTTCTACAAGAGTAATTAGTGGAAGCAAGCACAAATAATATATGTAAAAACACAAAAACAATGCTAACAAGGCCTTTACGTGGTTCGGAGATAACGCTCCTACTCCACGGCGATCCTTAAGGTGGATCAACCCAAGCAATTCCACTAAGAAGCTTTCTCTTTACAAAGACCTCCTCTTCTTACAAAAGATGACAATGAAGATTTGAGAGGAGGGAGATTAATACACTTAGAAAGCTTGGAAAACTTGTGGGAGCTTAGAAGAATGATCAGAATATAAGCATTTACCCCTTCTTGCTCCCCTTGGGCTCTTTTTATAGGAAAGAGCCTCTTTTTCCCATTGGAGGTCTATCAACTCGATAACATCGATCATTGGCGCCGATTCTAACGGCTTCGAGCGATGGATTCGCGGGATTTACAATCGTCATTGCCAGCGGAAGACTATCGATCGGCCAACATGGCGATTCGACAATCGCCAGAGACCTAGCCCGATTGGCTACGCCATTCGCATGGCCGGCTTGTACCTGGCGATCGGTTCGAAGTCGACTCTCACCGATCGATTGATAACCCCCGATCGATCGCTAATGATCTTCCAACCTCTAATGTCGATTTTAAGGGCTGGCCGACACCATGTTCCGATCGGCACACCCCCAGTATGACTAATTCATACTTGAAAACATAACCCAAGCCTAGACTTAACCTTCTAGCTTCTCCATCAGCCTTGCGCCTCCAGGATTTCTTTGAGTCCACGACTCTATCCATGCGCTTGCCTTCAAAAGCTTCCTTCGGTTTCGTCATGCTTTGGTTTTCTTCTTTGCCAAAGTACGCTTGGACTTTACGCCGCCAAGACTACATGCTTGGACTTATGCCGCCAAGACTTTCCTTTGGTCTTTCTTTTCCAAGGACTGCTTGGACTTTACGCCGCCAAGACTACATGCTTGGACTTACGCTGCCAAGACCAAGACCTTTCCTTTGACTTCTCTTTGTCAAGATCACACTTGGACTTGTCTTTTACCAAGTCTTCATACTTGGATTTTCCTGTCACTTAAACATGTTTACAATTAGATCACAAAACATTGCCTAACTTAGATGATTATCCAAACATCAAAATATATAAATGCTTGGGGCATTGTTGCACCAACACCGCCAACTAGGAATCTGAGTGGATTATAACAAAGGTTTCTCCTACAGCTTTGGCGGCCTGTAACCCTGCTAAAATAGCTTCATATTCTACTTCATTATTAGACGCCCGATATCCTAGACGCACGGCTATGCGAGTTTCCTCTTTCTCAGGGGATATTAACAGGACTCCCACCCCACTACCTGCAGATCCAGAAGAACCATCCACAAATACATTTCATGCCTCTAATCCCTCTTCTTTTATCGCCGAGCTGTTCTCTGAATTAGCAGGTACCTCAGCTAGAAAATCAGCGAGAGCCTGAGCCTTGATAACGGTTCGGGGTTGGTAGTGAATGTCATATTCACTTAGTTCCACCACCCATTTAGCCAATTATCCAGAAAAATTGAGCTTAGTAACCACCTTGCCTAATTCACTGTGAGTCAACACATTAATAGGATGAGCTAGAAAGTATGGCCTAAACTTGCGGGCTATCAAGACTAGAATATATGTTAGCTTCTCCAACTCAGTGTAATGGGATTCAGCCCCTTTTAGGATATGGCTGGTATAATAGATAGGTTGTTGATGAGAACCTTCTTGCTTCAACAATACTGAACTGATGGCTTCTTCTGAGACGGCCAAATACATCCACAATGGTTCTTCGACCACTGGCTTGGCTAACAGCAGAAGTCCAGCTAAATACTTCTTCATCTCTTAAAAAGCCTGCTCGCATTGATCATCCCATTGAAATTTAGTAGCCTTGCACAAAATCCTGAAGAAAGGTAGCCCCTTGTCCGCTGATCTGGCTATAAATCGGGACAGGAAAATAATTCTCCCCACTAGCTTTTGAGTCTCTTGCAGATTGGTGGGTGACTTCATGTTGCACAATGCCTGCACCTTCTCCGGGTTAGCCTGCAATCCCTTCTCAGTCACTATATATCCCAAAAACTTCCCGCTCTTCACCTAAGATATTTTTAGGGTTCATCATGTTATATCACCTTAATGTAGCGAAGTTCTGCCTAGATCCTTAACCAAATCCCGAGTGGTTTTCAATTTGACCGTGATGTCGTCACATAAACTTTCACATTTTTTCCTTTTGTTCAGAAAGATCTTATCCATGAGTCGTTGGTATGTAGGCTTTTAGGCGAAGGGCATTACCACATAAGCATATAACCCTCCTCATAAAACTAACCCTCTTCTGATCTTCTTTGCCAGTGGTATCTGATGATATCCCTGGTAAGCATCCATTAAGGATACCACTTCATATCCTACCGTAGAGTCCACCAACTGATCAATGCAAGGTAAGGGGTAACAGTCTTTAGGGCACGCTTTATTTAAATCACGGAAGTCAATACACATCCACCACTACCCAGAAGGCTTGGGGACCAGGACTACATTGGAGACCCACTCGGGGAATTGAATTTCTTTCACATGACCCACTTTTAATAATTTTTCTACTTCTTCGGCTATCACCTTGTCCTTCTTTGGTCCAAAATGTCGCCACTTCTGTTGGACGGGTCGGACTCATCTGGTAATGTTGAGGTGATATTCAGCAACGCGAGGGTCGATTCCCGTAAGGTCATGCACATCTCCTGCAAAGATATCTTCATTCTTCTTCAAACAGGGCACCAACTCCTCCTTGGCCTCCAGCTGCTGTGCCACCCGAGTGGCCTTTCCCGGAGCTATCTCCACTAGCTCTCCTTCCTCTATTTTGTTCGTCTTTGAGGGAGATTCTTCCAGCACGCAAACGTCCAAAATTACGATGGATTTCCCCTTGAGGTCATCAGTTCGGACCTTCTTTTGGTCATCCCTGACCATTTGTACATAACAACTCCTAGCAATCTTCTGCTAGCCTCTGACCTCTCCAATCAGCTGCCCGACTGGAAATTTCACCTTTTGGTGATACGGAGAAGCCACCACCTGAAAAATGGAAAGGAATGGGCGACCAAGAATTGCATTATAGGTGGACGGAGCGTCCACAATGAGAAAAGGGACTATACTGGTTTTTTGGCTAGACTTTGTGCCCAGAGTCAAGGGCAATGAAATTTGCCCTGTGGGGTGGACCACATGTCCTGCAAACCCGAAAAGGGGTGTGGCCACGTCTTCTAGATGGGCATTTCCCAGCTGCATCTATCTGAAGGCCTCCTGGAAGAGGATGTTGACCGAACTCTCCGAATCAACTAATACCCTGGCCACTTCATAGTTGTCCAGGGAAATACAGATCACCAAAGCATCCATGTGAGGCAACAGAATGCCTCAGAGATGTTTCAGCCCGAACGAAATCGATGGCGCAGTCTGGATAGTTTGGTCGGTGATTATAGCCAGGCTCTCCATGAGATGGGCGTATGATTTCCATGCCCGATTGGAATTCCCATAAGTGGGTCCTCCTGCAATAACGTAAATACCCCCCCGTGTGGGGGCGTTATTCATATCAGATGATGGGCCCTCACCTGATGGGCCTCCTTGTGAGATAACCTCCTGGGCTGGAGTCTGGGGGTCCGGAGGAAAAGTAACCTGCAGTCGTTGGTTATATGGCCCCGGACGAGCCATATTGGGTCGTTGGCCTCGCCGTGTCGGTCCTCCAATCTGAGGCCACAACTGTGGATAGGCGGCTCGGAGGCGCTCCAATTCCTCCTGCAACTTAAAACATCGACCATTAGCATGGTCGTACTCCATATGGTACTGGCAGAAGAACGAGGTGGGAGGGTTGCGAGGTACTCCCCTGTACCCCGTGGGCCGCTGTAATAGACCTTGCTAGTCGTAGAATTCCATCTCCTGCTCCTTCCAAGTCCTCGGGGGAAGGAACTGCATCGGCAGCCATAATCTGCAATGGTTGCGCAAGGCGAGCACCCTATAGCAATAATCGAGGCCTGGGAGCCTCCGGTAGAAAAGGTCATGCATATTCCCGTCTGGGATGTGCTCGAGGGGTTAAGGAGTGATTTCTTTCGGCAGGGACCATTGCAGAGGCTCGTTCGGCTCTCCGCACTTTCATCCCTTCTTCCTCGTTGATATATTTCTCCGCACGGCTTAACAGCTCCTCGTAGCTGTTAGCGGGCTTCCTTAAAAGTGAGCTGAGGAAGGGACCCTCCCTCAGCCTGTGCGGGATGACTACCCTGAAAGCATCCGACCTTGCTGAAGGGATGCTTCTGGCGGTGGAAGTGAACCGATAAAGATACTCTCTGAGCGACTCTGAGGGCCCCTGTGTAATGTGCAGCAGGATGGAGGCATCGTGCTTGTACTCCTTGCAGCTGGCGAACTCTTGACGAAACATCCCTTGAAAATCGACAAAACAAGTAATAGACCCCGGGGGCAGGGTGGTGAACCATTTTTGTGCCGAGCCGGTTAAGATGGTCCGGAAGACCCGGCACTTGAGAGCGTCGGTATAGCAGTGGAGCGAGGTCGCTCCAGCAAATTGCGATAGGTGTTCTTTCGGATCCGTTGTGCCGTCGTACTTGTCTACTTGGGGATTCCTGAAGTATGACGGTGGGACTTCGGAAAGGATGTCCATGGTGAAAGAGCTGGGCTCATAAATCTCTGGAGCCCTAGTTGACTGACTTTCGCCCTGCTCTTCTCGTCGATTCTGGGTTAATGGCAAAGTGGTCTAATGTACTCTCCCCCCTAGCCCCTCTCTAGGCAATGCTTCAATGTTAGTGGTCATACGAGGTGGAGGGGGCATTTCTGGTGGCGGTCCACGAAAGGAAGTTTCTCCAGAATGAGGGTGAAGGTACTCTGTCCTTCTTCTTTCTCTGGCAAGGGCCTCAGCCACGACATTGTCCACCATGACTCTCAGTTGTGACGGCAGTATCATAATGGGATTTTCCTCCGCAGCGGAGGCAACTGGGTGTTGTATCTCTTCTGGCTGCATCTCTACGTCTTGCTCAAGTGTTCCCACAGACGGCGCCAACTGATGCGGTGATGGGGAAGATCTGTTAACTTCCTTTCAACATGGTAGGGCGTGAAGGAAGCTTAGGGGATTCTCTCCGACCGTAATAGTAAAAATGAAACGTGAAGCAGAGAAACACAAGCCAACGCAAGCAACAAACAAAGACACAAGATGTAACATGGTTCGGAATAGAGATTCCTACTCCATGGGGTGAGCTCTCCCACCAGCTACTGTGTCAAAGCACTTTCACTATAAACTTCCTCCTTCGCGGAAAGAACTTCCGGAGGTGGAGGGGAAAACCCCTTACAATCAAGTCGATACACAAGGAAACAGTGTAACAAAGATGGAGCTCACTACTCTTCCTTAGCTCCTTCTCCGGCGAATGTGGTTGCTCTCCCCTTCAGAATGTGCCTTCGTCTCTCGCTGGTTGGAATAATGTGGATCCCCTTTCTTCTGCCTTGCTTCTCCCTTTTATTCTCCTCCTTTGATTAGTTGTTGCATCGCAAGCCTTCCTCGTCATATACGTGGCCACCTCGCCCATCTGGAGAATCATTCTGTTACAGACACGAGGAGCGAAGGCTCCTCGGAATATTATGTGGGGGCCCCCTTCTATTGTAACAACAACTTATCTATATTTGAAATATGCTAGCTTTGTCCCTTTCATATTCGCCTTCGATGAAACCAACCTAAACCTACGGCTTACATGTAGTGTAGCCCTTAGACTCTTCCCTGTAGCCCGAACCACTTTTGGGCCTGTTAAACCGAGCCGATTCTTATCCGCCCCGTACCAGAATGATCTCCACGATCACCCCGCCGTGCCAACTACCTCAAACTATCCCCCCGTCCCAATTGCCCCAAATGGGCATGTCCAAACCAGTCTACCTCGCTTCCCTTGCCGAACCGGTTACTTGGTTCAAATAATGTTCTACATGCGAGCATTCTTTCTCAATTCACAGAAAGGAGATAACAATAGTATCAATGAACATAAGTTACAGGATGTTCAATCTTTATACCAATAGACATGCAATAGTCAATAAATGCTTGAGAAGTAAACTCTCCAGCATTATCAAAGCGAATTATTTTGATGGGATAATCAGGAAAATGTGTGCGTAATCAAATTATTTGAGCAAGTAATCTCGAAAACGCCAGGTTTCAAGTTGATAATAAGCACACATGTGACCATCTTGTAGATCCATCTATTAAAACCATAAAATATCTAAATGGTCCACATGGTGGGTGAATCGGTCCACATATATCGCCTTGAATCCGATTTAAAAATGTAGAGCATTCAAACTCAATCTTACCCGGTGAGACATTTACTATTAATTTGCCTTTATAATATGCAACACATGAGAATTCATTTGATTGAAAAATCTTCTGATTCTTCAATGGGTGTCCGGAAGAATGTTCCACAATTCGTTGCATCATTACAGATCCAAGATGACCCAATCTATTATGGCATAAAAGGAATTCATTTTGACTAGTAAACTTCTGGTTTACTACAACATTTATTTCAATAGGTTTAACGCATGTATAACAAAGGTCCGAAGAGAAAACGAATAGTCTTTCCAAAACTTGTTTATGCCCCATTTTAACATTAGTAATGCATAAATACTCATTATTTTCCATATTAGTTGTTTCTATATGATGGCCATTAAAGCGAATATCTTTGAAACTTAATAAATTTCGATAGGACTTGGGTGAATATAATGCATTACTGATCAAGAAATTTGTCCTTCCTTGTAGTAAAATGTTTGCTCTTCCAGAGCCTTCGATTAAGGTTACACTACCAGATATAATATTCGCATTTTGTTTTTTCATAATAAGCTGAGAGAAATATCTTTTACTTTTGAGAATTGTATGTATAGTTGCACTGTCTACAAGACAGAGATTCTCATCTTTAATCTTTGACCCAATAATATCCATAGGTCTTAAAAAATAAATAAATAAATAAATTAGCAATAAGTTTGAATTTATTATAAATATTGAGAAATAAAAATAATTATATTAATTAAAATCACCATATTCAGCATTCTCAAGAAAGTCACCAACTTCTAATTGAGATAAATTTTCAAGACCCTCAAAAATATTATTAGGGTCATTATTTTGATATAAGACATTTGTCTCCACATTCTTATCTTTTTTCTTCAACGAGGCTTGATAAAGTTCGACAAGATGCTTTGGCATACGACAGGTACGTGACCAATGTCCAATCACCCCACATCGGTAGCATTTATTCTCAACATTCTGACTAGATCCATTTTTTTCTTATTTTTTCTTATTATATTTTCACTTCTGGTTCGTCCATGTCCAGAATTGTTATGAGTTGTCACATTCACTTCGGGGAATGAACTAGAGCTAGTTGGACGAGATTTATGATTTTTCATTAATAACTCGTTATTTTGTTCAGCCACAAGCAAACAAGAAATTAGTTCAGAATATTTCTTGAACTCTTTCTGTCAATATTGCTGCTGCAGGAGCATATTCGAGGCATGAAAAGTGGAGAGTGTTTTCTCTAACATATCATAATTAGTAATATTCTCTCCACATAACTTTAATTGAGAACTGATTTTAAAAACCGCTGAATTGTATTCACTCACAGATTTAAAATCTTGGAATCGCAAATGAATCCAATAATAACGAGCTTTAGGAAGTATTACCCTTTTTTGGTGATTAAACCTTTCCTTTAAACTTTTCCATAACTCAAGTGGATCTTTCACTATTAAATACTCGATTTTTAAATCTTCGTGGAGGTGATGACGAAGAAAAATCATTGTCTTGGCTCGATTTTGCAAAGTCTCTTTATTATTTTCTTTAATTGTTTCTCCGAGTCCATTTTCATTCAAATGGATTTCAGCATCAAGGACCCATGATAAGTAATTTTTTTCCAAAATGTCGAGAGCCACAAACTCAAGTTTGGTGAGGTTTGCCATAAAATACTAACACATAAGCATAAAATTAGAATAAGATTTATATAGGCGTAAAAATAAAATAATATAGAATAAGAATTATAAAAAAATCAACAAGTGTACCGTAATATTTTATGATTCAATGAAAAGATGATGACCTACTTCACCTTATGATTTATAAAGATTAATAATAAAACACCTAATTTTGAAATAATCTTGTCATTCAATAAATTATTCAAATTCCTAAGTTATTAATGTGTAATCATTAGGTCAAAATTCTTGATTTACCCAAACAAGAAAATAAAAAGAAAACATATAATATTTAATATCATGTCACTAGTTCTACTATTAGCTATGCATAATTATATCGAATTTATCATAAATTATTAATAATAATTTTAGACAATTGATACTACTAGTACCTTCTTTACATAATCCCCGATAGAGGGGCTAGCGGGTGACCTAAGATCCGATCCAAAATATACGGCTCAGCTAAGAAAGGAAAGGAAGATTGGCACGGGCGAACCTCGTGGCCATTGCACGCGAACATTGAAGTCATCAGACGGCAAATATTGAAAGCCATTGGCACGGGAATCTCGGCTTAGGCACAGCGAATATTGAAAGCCATTGCACGAACCTCGGCTCGCACGGCGAATATTGAAGCCATTGGCAGAACCTCGAAGCCATTGGCACGCACGAACATTGGAAGCCATCGATACGGGCAAATATTGAGAGCCATTGGTACGGGAGAGTTAATGAAAGCAATTGATACGGCAAAGGAGAGGCGGAGGGCGCTTCGCCAAGAAGCCAGCCCAATCTGATCCCCACAAGGGGAAGTTGGGCACGGGAAAGAGAGAAATTGGTTCGGGTTGATGAGGAACCCTAGGGCTATGGCGCTCGTGGGCTATAGACCTAAAACTAGCTTCCTCAACACTAAGGTTGAGGGAGATAGTCTCAGCCCAGCTTCAAAAATAGAGGAAAGGGTGTTAGGCAATGGCTGGAGGCCCCACATAATATTCCAAAGAGTCTTCACTCCGATATCCGTGAATGTAATTATTCTCCAGGAAAGGTGGTGGCCACGTGTACGATGGAGATAACCTACGCGCTATTGAAGGAAGAAAAAGGGAGATAAAAGGAGAGGAAGCAAGGAGGAAAGAGGATCCGCGATCATTCCGACGCAGCAAGAGAGAAGAAGAGACAAGAGGAGAAGGAAAAAAGGGAACAATCATCTCGCCGGAGAAGAAGTACGGAGATCGACCATTGCTACATCTCTTGTATTTTCCTCGTCTTGTAATATCATTGTAAGAGGTTTTTCTCCTCCACCTGCGGAAACTTGCTTTCTGTAAAGGAGGACCTTCATAGTGAAAGTGCTTGGGCACCGCATCTGGTGAGAAAACTCACCTCCGTGGAGTAGGAATCCTTATTCCGAACCACGTTACATCTTGTGTCTGAATCTCGATTGTTGGCGTCAGTTTCTTGCATTTCATCTACTTTATCCTCTTATTCTCTACTGATTGCGGTCGGGGAGAATCCTCTGAGACTTCCCTCAGTGCTTCACTGCATTGAAAATGGAGCGACCAGATTTTTTCCCATACCCGCATCAGTTGGCACCATCTGTGGGAACATTTGAGCTGGACGTCGAGATGCAACCTGAAGAAGTACAACAACCTACTACCTCTGCAGTGGAGGAGCGCCCCATCACCCTTCTACCATCGCAGCTGAAGGCCCTGATGGATGACGCTATTACAGAAGCCCTCGCCAGGGAAAGGAGAAGGACCGGATATCTGCATCCGCACTCCGGGGAACCTTCTTCCAGAGGCCCACCCCCAGAAGTGCCTCCTCCCTCTCATACAGCCGCCAATGGGGAAGTATTGCTTGGAGGCGGACTGGGGAGAAGAACGCCTCAGAATACTATGCCCTTCATCCAAACGCGCAGAGAGGAACAGGGTGAAAGTCAATCAACCCGACCCCCGGAAGTATACGAGCCCAGTCCCTTCACGATGGACATTCTCACTGAGCTCCCTCCATCCTACTTCCGGAACCCTCAGGTCAATAAGTATGATGGTTCGACAGATCCTGAAGAGCACATATCCACGACGGAGCGCCTCGCTTCACCTATTATCGACGCCTCAAGTCGAAGTCTTCGAACCACCCGGCTCGGCGCAAAGTGGTTTACTACTCTGCCGGTCTATCACTGCTTTGGACTTCCAAAGAATGTTCAGTCAAGAATTTGTCAGCTGCAAGGCGTATAAACAAGACGCCTCTATGTTAATGCATATCACCCAGGGACCTTCGGAATCCCTTAGGAGGTATATTCATCGATTCACTTTTGCAGCCCGGGAAATCCCCGCCACCCGATCTGAATCTTTCAGAGGCGCTATTCAGCATGGGCTACGGGAGGGCCCCTTCCTTAGTTCCTTGTTAAGACAACCTACGGATAGTTACGAAGAGCTACTGAGTCGTGCGGAGTAGTTTATCCGTGAAGAAGGATTAAAGGTACGGAGGGCCGAGACTCTACCACAGTAGTCCCCACCAGAAGAGTTCGTCTTCGAGTATACAAGACCTTTTCGGCAGGAGGTTCCGAGGTCTCGTCCAATGCTGCAAGGTGTTCGCCCCACCCCGCTATTACAAATCATGGCTGCTGAAGCGCTTCCTCCTGTGAGGACATGGAAAGAACGTGAAATGGAATTTTACGATGATCGCAGGTCTGCCTGGACCCTTGGGACACAGGGGATCCCGTAACCCCCGCTTCTTTTGCCAATATCACATGCACGAATATGGCCACAGAGGGTCGATGTTTCAAGTTACAAGAAGAATTGGATCGCCTCCATACTGCATATCCGCAAGTAAAGTTTCAGGCAGGAGGGCCTGCGCGGCAAGGCCCCCGACCTAATGTAACCCGTCCAGGGCCGTATAATCAACAACCCCGGGTCTCTTTCCAAACGCCATCCCAGGAGGTTGTCTCTCAAGAAGGCCCATCAGAGGAGGGTCCTTCATCCAATCTAGATGACATTCCCACACGGGGAGTTATTCATGTTATAGCTGGAGGACCCACCGACGGACTCACCGAAAAAGTCGTGACGCCTGTCTCATGGAGAGTTTGGCCATCATCACCGACTGTACTATTCAAGTTGCACCGCCCATTTCGCTCGGGCGAAGATCTGCAAGGTGTCCTGCCCCACACGACGCCTTTGGTTATCCGTGATATCCTCGCCAATTATGGCGGCTCGGTACTAGTTGACTTGAAGCTCACAACATTCTTTCCAGAAGCCTTCGGACAAATGCACCGAAATGCCCAATTAAAAGATGTGTCCACTCCTCTTCGGATTCGCAGGCATGGTTCACCCGGCGAGATATCATTGCCTTTAACTCTGGGTGTAAAACCCAACCAAAAAACCAGTCTAATTCCTTTCCTTATTGTGGACGCTCCGTCCACTTATAACGCTATTCTTGGGCATCCTTTCCTCACCCTTTTTCAGGCAGTGGCTTCCCCATACCACCAGAAGCTGAAATTTCCAGTAGGTCAATCGGTGAGCGAAGTTCGTGGAGAATGTAAGGCCTCTGAAGTCATGTGCAAATGGTTCGGGACGATCAGAAGAAAGCCCGAATCGAGGACTCAAAGGCAAAGCCTATCATCGCGATGTTCAACTGGGAATCCCAAAGTTGATAAAATAGAGGAGGGAGAACTGGTGGAAATCGCTCCAAAAAAGGCCACACAAATAGCACAACAGCTGGATGTCAAAGAAGAGTCGGTGGCTTGCCTGAAGGAGAATGAAGACGTCTTTGCAAAAGATGTGCATGATCTCATGGGGATCTATCCTCAAGTGGCGGAACATCATCTCAATATCATTAAAGGAGCCCGACCCGTCCAACAGAAGAGGCAACATTTTGGACCAGAAAAGGACAAAGTCATAGCAGAAGAAGTGGATAAATTACTAAAAGCGGGTCATGTAAAGGAAATCCAGTTCCCCGAACGGGTTTCTAATGTAGTCTTGGTTCCCAAGCCTTCGGGGCAATGGAGGATGTGTATCGATTTCTATGATTTGAATAAAGTATGCCCTAAAGACTGCTACCCCTTGCCTCGTATTGACCAATTGGTGGATTCTACAGTGGGATATGAAGTGGTGTCTCTGATGGATGCATATCAAGGGTATCATCAAATACCTTTGGCCCAAGAAGATCAAAAGAGGGTTAGCTTTGTGACTGCGGGGGGGTTATACGCTTATATGGTAATGTCATTCGGACTAAAAAATGCAGGAGCCACCTATCAGCGTCTTATGGACAAAATCTTCGCGGAGCAGAAAGGGAAGAATGTGGAGGTATACGTGGATGACATCTTGGTCAAATCAAAGGTCACTCAGGATTTAGTCAAGGACTTAAATGAAACCTTCGCTACATTAAGGCGGTTTAATATGAAACTAAACCCTAACAAATGCCTGTTCGGGGTAAAGAGTGGCAAGTTCTTGGGGTACATAGTGATGGAGAAGGGGCTGCAAGCCAACCCTGAGAAAGTACAAGCCCTATGCAACATGAAGTCACCTACTAGTCTGCGAGAAACCCAAAAGTTGGTGGGCAGGATTGTTTCTTTATCCCGATTTATAGCCAGATCGGCGGACAAGGGGCTGCCTTTTTTCAAGATTTTACGCAAGGCTGCTAAATTTCAGTGGGATGATCAATGTGAACAGGCTTTCCGGGAGTTGAAGAAATATTTGGCTGGACTCCCCCTGCTAGCCAAACCAATACCTGGAGAACCATTATGGATGTATCTGGTCATCTCGGAAGGAGTCGTTAGTTCGGTATTATTGAAACAAGAAGGTTCTCATCAGCAACCTATTTATTATACCAGCCATATCCTGAAGGGGGCAGAATTTCGTTATACGGAGCTAGAGAAGTTGGCGTATATCCAAGTACTAACCGCCCGCAAATTAAGGTCGTACTTCTTGGCTCATCCCACACCATTCTAACACACAAATAATTGGGTAAGGTCGTCACCAAGCCAAATTTCTCTGGAAGATTGGCCAAATGGGTAGTAGAACTAAGCGAGTATGATATTCACTACCAACCTCGAACGATTATCAAGGCCCAAGCACTCGCTGATTTTCTGGCAGAGGTACCTTGCGGCGCGAAAGATGGTTTGGCAACAAAGGAGGAGGGATCAGAGGCATGGAATATATTCGTAGATGGTTCTTCAGGATCTACAGGCAGCGGCGTTGGTATCTTATTAATTTCCCCGGAGGGTGAAGAAACTCGATTAGCAGTTCGCTTGGAATATCGGGCATCTAATAATAAAGCGGAATATGAAGCCATTCTAGTGGATCGCAGTCGCTAAAGCGTGGGGCTTCTTCCATTGTGATCCACTCGGATTCCCGATTAGTAATATCACAACTTCAAGGTTCTTTTGTTCTTCGAAGGAAAGGTGATAAGTATTTGAATACTTTTGAGAAAGAAAAAGCTCAATTTCACAGTCCTCTTGAAGCAAATCCCACGGGAGCATAACGGGAAGGCAGATGAATTGGCTCGGATGGCTAGCACTATGGGAGGAATAAAATCCTCGGAAGCGATCCATACGAGAGTTCATACTTCCTTAGCAATATGCAGCGTGGAGGGAGACGTACCTGAATCAAGCCTAACTCTTGATTGGAGGACCGACATCATAGCTTATTTACTAAGACAGAAGATCCCTGAAGGGAAAATAGCGGCATCCACTTTAATAAACCGAGCTAAACGGTTCATCCTCTTAAATGAAGACCTATACAAGACCTCTTTTGGGCGACCCTTGTTAAAATGCCTGGGAAACGAGGATGCGGAATGGGTACTCCGGGAGATCCATGAAGGATGCTGTAGCAATCATTTAGGAGGGAGAGCTTTAGCAAGAAAGGCCTTATTGGCAGGATACTTTTGGCCTACTCTTCAGCAAGATGCTGCTCATATAGTGCAAACCTGCATCGCTTGTCAGAAGCATAGCAACCGTTCTGAACGGCCAGCTGAGTTAATGAAAGTCGTAATCTCTGCTTGTCCTTTCGATCAATGGGGAATAGATATAGTGGGTCCGATGCCGGCGACACCTTTACAAAGGAAGTTTTTGTTGGTAGCTGTGGATTATTTTTCCAAATGGGTGGAGGCAGAGCCCTTAGCCAAAATTACTGAGAATGTCGTAATACAGTTCTTATGGAAAAATATCATTTGTCGGTATGGTATTCCTCGGAAAATAGTCGCGATAATGGACTGACGCCTCCAAGGAAAAAATCCAAGAATGGTGCCAAAGTCTCAACATTCACGAGCTTTCACTTGTAGCCCATCCTCGCGAATGGGCAGGTGGAGGTAACTAACAGGATCCTCATTCAAGGATTAAAGACCAAGTTGGGTGCTCAGAGGGGGAACTGGGTAGAAGAGTTACTCAAGGCCCCGTGGGCTTATCGAACCACACCCAAGACAGCAACAGGAGAAACTCCCTTTAGTTTGGTATATGGGGCGGAAACCGTTATTCCGGTCGAGGTTTTGTTGAATAGCGCTCGGATAAAGGCATACGAACCAAATCAGAACCAAATTATCCGAAGCACCGAATTGGACTTGGTGGAAGAAAGGCGAGAGATGGCACGGAGGCGAGCGGAAGTGTACAAGCAAAGAGTGCAGCGAGCCTTTAATAAGAAAGTGATGCCTCGGAGATTTCAAGAAGGGGATTGGGTTTTATAAAGTCAATCACTGAGACCTGGAAAGCTGGCTCCCAACTGGGAAGGACCTTATGAAATAACGCGCTGCGTAGCAGGGTCAACATACTATCTGAAAGATGACCAAGGCAAAGAGCTTCCACGACCTTGGAATGCCCTTCATTTAAAA
Organism: Wurfbainia villosa; assembly: GCA_025175895.1. Taxonomy (NCBI): domain Eukaryota; kingdom Viridiplantae; phylum Streptophyta; class Magnoliopsida; order Zingiberales; family Zingiberaceae; genus Wurfbainia; species Wurfbainia villosa. The sequence continues at coordinate 15,246,965 of CM046004.1, read as the reverse complement.
ATCTTTCACACTGTATGAGAAACATGGAATAGAAGAAGGGAAATTATGAAACTCCAAAGGGGGTGCTTCTTGAATTGATTGCGTTAATTAGATGTCAAGTATTCTCCAAATTTCATTAAGGGGTTATTTATAAGGGCAATATGGTATTATCAATACATTTTGAAGAAGAAAAAGAAAAACAGAAAGGAAATTCCCGCGCCGAAATGGGATATTAAATTACAGTTTAAACCGGTCGGGAGGATAACGTCGAAAACCAGCCTCCCAATTTAAAGAAAATGGAGGATAATTGGGAGGAGGTAACCCTTGGGCGGCATACTGCCGAACCGCTTCATTAAAGCCGTCCTGATAGGTGGCGCGCATTAAGATGATGAGCTGCTCCTCGCGGTTCGGACGGCCAGGGCTTCGCTCTCGATGCAGCCTCTCGCATGTCTCTTGTTGTTCTTGAAGACTTCGACGCACATCTACATAGCGCCGTGATACCTCCATAGTAGCATCGGCCAAGATGGAGACATCATCGGCTCGGGAACTTTGGTCCTGCTGCACAAGGTGCGTCATCTCCACCATATTTTGACGCATGGAAGCCGAAATCCCCTCCACTGCTTCGGAATACGATCTGGTTCGGGCAAGTTCAGTGCTCATCCTCTGGAGGGAAGTTTCCTGCCTGCGTAGACGGGCATGAGCATGCGCCCAGGAATTTATAAGGGATGAGTTTTCTTGTACCTCCTTGCACAAGCGGGTACGAAGGTCCCCTATCTTATCTTGTGCTCGCTGATATTGAATCTGAAGACGAGCAATGACGTCAGAATCCTGTTGCTTCCCCTTGAGGAGCTCTGCTACCTGCCCTTTAAGACGTAGTAACTCTTGAGCCGAGGAAGATTCTGCGCCAAGAGAGGCCGACTGGATTTCCTGCTGGGGGACGAGTGGCTCTGCACCTGGACGTGGTTGCTCCTTTAATGCTGCAATAGTGTCAGCATCCTTTTGAATTTGCCGGCGAGCTGCGGCTAATTGCTCTTGGCACAGGTGCAATTGTTGTAGCAGGAGTCGTTCTCGATTTTGAGCATCCGCCAAGCCTTCCCGTTGTTGACGCTCCCATTCTTGGGCTTGAACTTGGTGTTGATGAAGAGAGCGATCCAATTCTTTATGGTTGGTCAGGGCCTACATACCGGTCGAGGGAAAAGAAATTGATCAGCTAGACAAAGCTAAGGAAGCTGAGTAAGGAAACATACCAGGTCCAGAGCATGGCGCAGGCCTTCCATGCGAGGAACCACTTCCTCTAAGTTTAGAATCCGAAGACTCCGGGGAGAAAGGGAAGAAGATGGGACGGAAGATGCTGAAGGAGGAACCTCTCCTATAAAGGAGAGAATGGGGGCGGTATCCATCGGTTGAGAATGGAAAGAGGGAAGCGTATCATTTGGACGGCCCACGAAGGTGGTAGTCAGGGGCGGCAGATCCATAGTTGCAGGGAGGATATGTGTCACGCCTGGTTGGGGGTTGAGTGCGGAGGGAAAGACGGAAGGAGGTTGATCGAAGGAAGGATCTTGAGACGACGAGAGGATGAGCATTGGGCTGGAGGAGCCTTCGATAGGGATGCAAGAAGTAGAGAAACCCTGGTCATGGCCCACAGGAGGGGAGGGATTCTTCAGGCGATGAGCCAGGGGGGAAGTTGGCAGTGAAGGAATATCAACCGCCATGGGTTCAGAAAAGGAAGGATGGGCCGGGGAAAGAGAAGACAAAGGTGATCCATCCTCTGTCATTGGCTGACATGGGAATACACCTTCCCCAGGTTCATCCTGTGTTGGGAAGAAGAAGGCGATTTAACGCTGCTGGCAAGGAGAAAGAGTGGGAAAGTTAGGGCTTGTAAGGACCCGCTTCCTCCGGATGAGGGTAGTGAGGGTCACGAGGAGGAGGAGAGGGAGAACGGCGAGGTGAATCGTGTATGATGGTGATTGGGAAGGTGAAGCGGAAGAAGAAGCGGCGGGTCACCAAAGATCCCTGCTTGATGATTCGTAGCGGCGAAGAAGTTAGAATGCATCTTGGGGGTCTGAAAAAGAAAAGGAAAAAGAGGGGCTGGGAAGAAAGAATTGAGGAAACGAGGTTTGGCGGCGGAGGAGCAAACAGATGAAGAAGAAGGAGACCAAAAGGAGAAGGGAGGAGGATGGCAGAAGAAACGAAGACCCAAGAACCCCCTATAAAAGGGGGAAGAATGGGCTTGCAGCCATTAGTGGGCCTCTCGTCTGTGGTAAAAGGGAAAGAAGGGTTTATATTTCTAAATGACCCATTATGTACTAAAGCCCTCCATTTGCAAAAGAAGGGGCGGACATAGGCGTTCCCCCCCCCCTTTTAGGAGGGGAACCAAAGAGGAATGATATGAAAGCGTTGCCTCCTTTATGCTAATTGCCCTGGCGCTATACATACAAATTTATCTATCCCCGCAAGGCAGAGCGGAAGATATCCCCGTGTGGTGGTGGAACGGAAGAACCGATATCTTTCGATTGTTATTTACTTTATATATATACAAATTTCTATCCCCGCAAGGCAGAGCGGAAGATATCCCCGTGTGGTGGTGGAACGGAAGAACCGATATCTTTCGGTTGTTATTTACTTTATCTATATAAATTTCTATCCCCGCAGAGCGAAAGATGTCCCCGTGTGGTGGTGGAACGGAAGAACCGATATCTTTCGGTTGTTATTTACTCTATATATATAAATTTCTATCCCCGCAAGGCAGAGCGGAAGATATCCCCGTGTGGTGGTAGAACGGAAGAACCGAGATCTTTCGGTTGTTATTTACTTTATTTATATACAAATTTCTATCCCCGCAGAGCGGAAGATATCCCCGTGTGGTGGTGGAACGGAAGAACCGATATCTTTCGGTTGTTATTTACTTTATCTATATAAATTTCTATCCCCGCAGAGCGGAAGATGTCCCCGTGTGGTGGTGGAACGGAAGAACCGATATCTTTCGGTTGTTATTTACTCTATATATATAAATTTCTATCCCCGCAAGGCAGAGCGGAAGATATCCCCGTGTGGTGGTGGAACGGAAGAACCGATATCTTTCGGTTGTTATTTACTTTATATATATACAAATTTCTATCCCCGCAGAGCGGAAGATGTCCCCGTGTGGTGGTGGAATGGAAGAACCGATATCTTTCGGTTGTTATTTACTCTATATATATAAATTTCTATCCCCTCAAGGCAGAGCGGAAGATATCCCCGTGTGGTGGTGGAACGGAAGAATCGATATCTTTCGGTTGTTATTTAATTTATATATATACAAATTTCTATCCCCGCAAGGCAGAGCGGAAGATATCCCCGTGTGGTGGTGGAACGGAAGAACCGAGATCTTTCGGTTGTTATTTACTTTATTTATATACAAATTTCTATCCCCGCAGAGTGGAAGATATCCCCGTGTGGTGGTGGAACGGAAGAACCAATATCTTTCGGTTGTTATTTACTTTATCTATATAAATTTCTATACTCTATATATATAAATTTCTATACCCGCAGAGCGGAAGATATCCCCGTGTGGTGGTTGAACGGAAGAACCGATATCTTTCTGTTGTTATTTACTTTATATATATAAATTGCTATCCCCGCAAGGCAGAGCAAAAGATATCCCCGTGTGGTGGTGGAACGGAAGAACCGATATCTTTCCGTTGTTATTTACTCTATATATATAAATTTCTATCCTCAAAGGCGTGAGCTAAGATATCCCTGTGGTGGTGGAACGGAATAACCGATATCTTTCGGTTGTTATTTACTTTATATATATAAATTTCTATCCCCGCAAGGCAGAGCGGAAGATATCCCCGTGTGGTGGTGGAACGGAAGAACCGATATCTTTCGGTTGTTATTTACTTTATATATATACAAATTTCTATCTCGCAGAGCAAAGATATCCCCTGGTGGTGGGAACTAAGAACCGATATCTTTCGGTTGTTATTTACTTTATCTATATAAATTTCTATCCCCGCAGAGCGAAAGATATCCCCGTGTGGTGGTGGAACGGAAGAATCGATATCTTTCGGTTGTTATTTACTTTATATATATACAAATTTCTATCCCCGCAAGGCAGAGCGGAAGATATCCCCGTGTGGTGGTGGAACGGAAGAATCGAGATCTTTCGGTTGTTATTTACTTTATATATATAAATTTCTATCCCCGCAGAGCGGAAGATATCCCCGTGTGGTGGTGGAACGGAAGAACCGATATCTTTCGGTTGTTATTTACTTTATCTATATAAATTTCTATCCCCACAGAGCGGAAGATGTCCCCGTGTGGTGGTGGAACGGAAGAACCGATATCTTTCGGTTGTTATTTACTCTATATATATAAATTTCTATCCCCGCAAGGCAGAGTGAAAGATATCCCCGTGTGGTGGTGGAACGGAAGAACCGATATCTTTCGGTTGTTATTTACTTTATATATATACAAATTTCTATCCCCGCAAGGCAGAGCGGAAGATATCCCCATGTGGTGGTGGAACGGAAGAACCGAGATCTTTCGGTTGTTATTTACTTTATATATATAAATTTCTATCCCCGCAAGGTAGAGCGGAAGATATCCCCGTGTGGTGGTGGAACGGAAGAACCAATATCTTTCGATTGTTATTTACTTTATCTATATAAATTTCTATCCCCGCAGAGCGGAAGATGTCTCCGTGTGGTGGTGGAACGGAAGAACCGATATCTTTCGGTTGTTATTTACTCTATATATATATATTTCTATCCCCACAGAGCGAAAGATATTCCCGTGCGGTGGTGGAACGGGAGGACTGGGACTTCCTCAGTGCAGGGTTGACTCATTTAAGGGTTCCATATACCCAGCAGATTAGAAAGACGGAAGAGCCGAAATATACAACTCAGAAGATACTAGAGAAAGGAGATAAACTAGGAAAGTTCATTAATGTGAGAAAATTACATATTCTGAATCATCTACAAGGGAAGATAACAAACAAAGCCTTATATATCCCGCAAGTTAGCTCTTTGTTAGGAGGGACAAAGGGAGTTCCCTTGTATGGTTGAGGTTGGCCCCATAGTTGACGCCGATAGGATTGCTGCAAGAAGGTCTGCTTGGCTAGCTCCTTTCGGGACCACCGCTTGTTGGCGCAGGAGCAATTATTAGCGTAAGTTTCCTTCAAATTCTTGTAAACACTCCACTTGTTCCTCCAAGATAGCTATGTATCGTGCGATCATTTATCTCGTCTTTATATAAGTAGGAACTGCTACTGTTCCGATATCCCGCCCATGGCAAGCAAAGAAAAGGAGAATGATGGAAGCTATCGGGTAAAGGTCGGGTTTTATGGCAACGAGAAGGGAATAGTGCATTTATTGGTGGGAGAAGTGGCGACCATAAATGCCAAGAAAGAAGAGGAAACGTGGAGCGTGGTGGGAAGGTTGACGGACTACAATTGTAATTAAGAGGGTTCAATCCCAAAAATGATAGAGGAAGGTATGTTCGATCGTACTACCGTCCCTTTGGAAGATGTAAACCTTACTTCTACAGGAAAAGACAAAAAAATGAGATATCATTTCTCCCTTATTTTTTATTAACATATTTGAAATGATTACATTAGCTTGATCTATAAAGATTTTCCATGATTACTCCTAATGTATGAAACGGGAGATGTCTCTTTCGGGGGAGAAGGAGCTAATCGACTGCTGCTCGCCTTGAGGGGGAGGAAGAACTGGTGGACCTTCATCGAAAGAAGAAGGATGAGTCCTCGCCGGGAAATCAAGCGAAGCCGGCTGTGGAAGTGGGGAAGTTCAAGAATGCACGAGGATCTCCCAACGTATACTCCCACGTGAAGGGAGGATTCCACACTCAGTTACGGAAGGAGGGGAAAGGAGCGTGGAAGGACCTCCCTGCCGGAGGGGTGGGAGCTGGACGGAGAGGCGGAAATGGAAGGGGGCGAGGGTCAAGTAGCAATTGAGCGGTCTCTCAATCTTCCATATCCTCGAGACCCACTTGTAGTTCAAAAGATTCCACTGAAGAAATTTCGATAGGATGCCCCGCTGAAGCCATGATAGACAGATAACAGGATGAAGACATGGGGGACGAAGGATTTATAATGGAAGGAAAGGGGCAACAGAGGTTCTGGGAAAGGGAAAGAAGACGAAGAGGTTGATATCATTTCCAAAGCAGTAAGAGAGATAGGGAAGATCAACAAGCAAGAGCTATTTAAAGCGAATTCCCGAACTAGAATCGGGACAGATATGAATGATGTTGGGTAAAAACCCTTCCAGCGAATTCCCGAACCAGAATCGAGACGGATATGAATAATATCAGGTAAAGACTTTTCAAGCGAATCCCCGAACCAAAATTGGAGCGAAGGCGAATAACGGTATTCGAGATCTCTCCCACAAGCCCAAACCGCCGAGGATTATTGCGCTGTACAACACGGGAAAGAGATAACAGCATAGAGAAAGATCAATTTAAAATTGGCTCCGAATTCCCAACCCCTCAAGGAGCATAATGAGATAATGATAGTTAGTTATATGGACAGAGTTATCGTTTAGAAGCAAGCGAGAAGCCATCAGAGAAATTACTAAAAAGAAAATGTTATAAGTTACAATTCGAAAGATCGACACTTAGCTAACGCCTACCGGATCCAAGTAACTAGTGTCCGTGTCGGAGGCGGTATCCTCGCTTTCGGCGTTTTGAGCCGAGGACCCTCAAAGCCTAATACAAACAAATCTACCCCTTCTTCACATATCGCCTTTAAGATCAGTCTCGCTTCTTTCATCCGGTCTTGGCATTTGGCTAGTTGAGCTCGACTTTCCGCCAATTCACCGCCAGAGCATCTTTTTAGTGGTCATCAGATGTATGGTCGAGAGGGCCTTTGAATATTCTTGGTGAAGGAGGGATTGCTGCTGAGCCACCGATGATAAGGTTCGAGGAATAGCCGTTACCATGGAGAAAAGCTCCTGACACCTCTTCGCACATGATTCCCTGGTGATTGCCCAGGCTTGACACTCTAGGTTAAAATGGTGACGTTCTTGTTGAAGCTGTGTGATAGTAGCCGAAGAATCAGCCTCCTTGATCATGGCATCCATGAGATATCTCTTATACTCTTTCAATTCTTGAGTCAGGATATCTACCTGTTGCAGCTCGCTAGATTGCAAAAAGAGGCGATGTTCTAGTTCCTCATTTTTTCGTTGCAGTTCCTCTTTCTCGCTTCGAACCAAGGCTAATTGCATCGTGGCATCTTCGCATTGACCCCTAAAGTCCGCCTCCTTTGCCTCTTGTTCGTTTAATCATCGCGCGAGCTCTTTCTGTTGCGATACGGCGGCAAAATGGCGAGTCTCCACACTAGATTGGAATCGGGCTAGGTGGATTACCATGTTGTTATGTTGAGTGGAGGCCTAAAAGGAGAGGAAAATTATCAGCCTACATCAGTATAGGGAAATACCCATAGCAAAGAGGAGGAGAAGGAGTAAATACCTCTGCCAGCAGTTTGTTCACTTGCTCACACGGGCCTTGTATACCCGACTGGTTAAAGAATTTTACCTCCGAAGGGTGTCGAATCTTCAGCAAAGATCCCAGAGTGGCCCTCGGAGGAACCGGAAGGGAAGGGTCTTCTCCTTCCGAAGAAGATGGGGGCCTGGTACGGCGAAGAGGGGTAGGAACAGTTCTCGAGCCTGACGGCGGAGCTTGGAGGATTCCGCATGAGGAGGCAGGGTGAATTCAGGGAGGGAAAGAATGCAGAATTGGGAGGGAGAATCTCCTCCTTGGGAGCTAAAGAATAGGCAGGGAGGTGTTGCCTTCTCTTCCGGGTTCATAGATGATTAGGGTCGAAGCTTCCTACTGGTGGGAAGACAAGGAAGGAGAGCCGATGAACTTGAAGCTCCTTTCTTGATAAGCCGCAGCTTCCGAGGAGATGACGGAGTCATGTGGATTTGCCTCTTTAGTCGTGGTCTTCTTCTTCTTAGCAGCCTCGATCGACTCCCCTTCCACCAAAGTCTTCTCGTGATCGATTATCTACAAGATATCGTAAGAAAGATGAATGCCCTAAAAGGAAGTCACATCATTAGATAAATGTCACCCTACCTATAGCAACCAAGTCGCCAAAGGTAGAGGAGACAATCCAAAGTGGCTTAAGAGGAGTTTCTATCGATGGTTTGAGCAGAATGCACTCTCCTAAGACTCTATACACTTCCGGAAGGGACATCCGTCCTCATTTTCCTGAAGAAGGCAATTCAGAAGGTCTACCTTCCAAGTATCGTAATAAGGTAAAGACTCGAGTTGTACAAAGAAATATAAGGCTTCCCAACCCTTGTGGGAAGTAGGCGAGTTCACCAGAATTGGGCAATCAACGACTAGACAAATAGAAGAGGCCCGCCTTAAAAGACTTTAATTGGAAGAAGCAATGGAATATTTGGGGTCAAAGAGAGGTTCAAATGTTGGAACACTATGTGGGCTCCCGATGTAATCCTAAGGAGTTGGGGTGAATTGGTCTGAGGTAGTCCATAGAAATTTAGGAGGTCCAGATAGACTCGTGGTAATCGCAGGATAGGCCGTTAAGAAATTGTTCATAGAAAAGCATGTTAAGCCGGAGGAGGTTTATGAGGTCGATGCAGCTTTGGTCGAAACAACATTTTTATGTAAGGTTCTATGTAGTTGTTCCTCAAAGTTAAAGAAATGATGGTTGCAATCTAATCGAGTTATGGTATGTTCATACCAAAGTGTGAAGAGAGGGTCCTAGGAGCCATGGGTGTGAACAAAGCAGAGCACTTACTCGGAGGGTAAAGAAGAATCGTGTGAGGAAAGGAAGAACTGAGTCGCCGCAACATCGCCGATGAGAATCCCGGGAGAAGAAGAACAGACTGGATTATCAAGCACACTAACCGATACCTAAAAGAAGAAGGCGAGGGTTTATATAGGGTTTTCCGCAACGATTCACCTGCATGTATGAGAAGGAGAAGCGAGCTCATACCCAGCTGGCCTCCTTCAATATAACCGGGGGAGTTATAGGAACGGATGGATTTAAGCCGAGAAATGAAGAATAGGTCAGAAACTTTATGTAAATTAGGAAAGTCAAGCTTATAACTTCGCTTGACTATTTTTCGGGGTTGATTAATGATACTACTAGTACCTTCTTTACATAATCCCCGATAGAGGGGTTAGCGAGTGACCTAAGATCCGATCCAAAATATACGGCTCAGCTAAGAAAGGAAAGGAAGATTGGCACGGGCGAACCTCATAAGCCATCGCACGCGGCGAACATCAGCCATCAGAGACAAATATTGAAAGCCATTGGCACGGGCGAACCTCGGCACCGCACGGCGAATATTCCAGCCATTGCACGGCGAACCTCGAAGCCATAGCGCACGGCGAACATTGGAAGCCATCGGTACGGGCAAATATTGAGAGCCATTGGTACGGGAGAGTTAATGAAAGCAATTGATACGGCAAAGGAGAGGCTGAGGGCGCGCAAGCGCCACTTAACTGATCCCCACAAGGAAGTTGGGCACGGAAAGAGAGGAATTGGTTCGGGTTGATGAGGAACCTAGGGCTAGGGCGCCAGGCTATAGACCTAAAACTAGCTTCCCTCAACACGGAAGGTTGAGGGAGATAGTCTAGCCCAGTTTCCCGAAAAATAGAGGAAAGGGTGTTAGGCAACGGCCTGGGAGGCCCCACATAATATTCCAAAGAGTCTTCACTCCTGATATCTGTAACAGAATGATTCTCCAGGGAAAGGTGGTGGCCACGTGTACGATGGAGATAACCTACGACGTTACGATGAAGGAGGAAAAAGGGAGATAAAAGGAGAGGAAGCAAGGAGGAAAGAGGATCCGCGATCATTCCGACGCAGCAAGAGAGAAGAAGAGACAAGAGGAGAAGGAAAAAAGGGAACAATCATCTCGCCGGAGAAGAAGTACGGAGATCGGCCATTGCTACATCTCTTGTATTTTCCTCGTCTTGTAATATCATTGTAAGAGGTCTTTCTCCTCCACCTGCGGAAACTTGCTTTCTGTAAAGGAGGACCTTCATAGTGAAAGTGCTTGGGCACCGCATCTGGTGAGAAAACTCACCTCCGTGGAGTAGGAATCCTTATTCCGAACCACGTTACATCTTGTGTCTGAATCTCGATTGCTGGCGTCAGTTTCTTGCATTTCATCTACTTTATCCTCTTATTCTCTACTGATTGCGACCGGGGAGAATCCTCTGAGACTTCCCTCAGTGCTTCACTGCATTGAAAACGGAGCGACCAGATTTTTTCTCATACCCGCATCAACAATAATAATTAGTTATATGAGCTATCAATTCTTACATATAATATTGTCAGAAATAAAAACTAATATGTCACATAATTATTTTCTAATATTTTTAAAAATCTAATGCTATCAAAGTAGAATTTTTAAAACTATAAAAGTTTAAAATTGTGATGACCGAAGATAAACTTTGACGTTGAATATGTATAAAATTGGAGCAATAGTCGTGCTGATAATGTGTTATAAAATATGAATAAATAAAATATCTTTTGAGAGAAAAAGAGAAATAATTTTATTTCTTTCATTCAATATATATATATAGTTAAGTTCTGCTAGGCGCTGCAGTGCTGCTCAACGTCTCACAAGATGAGAGTGAATAAAGAGTTTTCATCGCTCACATGAACAAGTGAAAAACACTATTCATCGACTCACTCATGACGCTGCGCACCACGCCTGCCATACCAGTAACATCGATGTATATATATATATAGAAAAATGATATCCTCGCGCGATCGATTTACATGCTCGCGGCGCCTCGACGACTCCACACATCGCCGTTGCCGCCGTCGCTGCGCCGTCGGATCGACGCGATCGACGACGCCGCGCCGACGGCCCGGCGGAGAGTTTACGCTAAGCATACCGGAATCCGGCTAACCGACCGGAATCATCTGATTCGACCGCTAACCGGCCGCAGAACTCTCCTCACGGACCGCACGGCGAGTGGCGCTGTCGATCACATCCCGGGGCCGACGGCGACGCAAGAACGCTGCAGAATCACGGCTCGATGAGCACAAGACGACGGGCGCAAGCAGGATTTATATATATATCATTTTATATATATATATATATATATTTGAGAATGAAACCATACTATTATATTATTTTACGATAACGTGTAGATTATTTAATAGATTTCTAATAACTTATATTTTATAATATTTAGTACGTATTTTGATAATTCTTAAATCTTTGTAAGTCTTTTGAGAAATAACGTGTTTATATTTTGGATGTGTCTTTTAATAAATTGTCATTAAAAATATAAAATAATGATTATGGATTATAAATATTTATATATTTTATTAAATTTAACTGTCTATATATTTATTTTTACAAAATTACAATTAAATTGTACAAGTAAATGCATGAAAAAAAGTATTTATTGATTAAAAATTCAAGAGAATTATTATGAGCACTTTAAAAATATTTTTTATAATTTACATATTCAAATTTTATTTTTGATACATTATTTATCAGGTAAATTTAAAATTTTTAAAATATTTATTCTATTGAAAAATCGAAATTGAGTCTCTTACTGTACGGTTGTACCGCTGAGCAACAGCAGCGGGCATTTGTAAATATTATAAAAATATACTAATCGAATTAGAATTAATCTGTTAAATTCGAAATTAGAATCGAATTAGAATTAATATGTTAAATTCGAAATTAGAATCAATTTAGATGGACTGATTTTGGAATTGAATCGGAACCATTCTGGTTTCGATTCGATTCGATTCCAATCGATTTTGGAATGAATTCTAACCGCTTCAAACCGATTCGCTTCCGATTTGTATCCGATTAGATCAATTTGAGATTAAACTCTTAGCATATTAACAGATTATTTTGCGACAGAAAAAAAAAGAATAGAATTGCCAGTGCGATAGATGCATTTAGAAGTTCAAGTTCGAGGAAGATGGTCCAAAACCATTTCAGTTTCGAGATCGATCTGGAATTATTTCGAAATTGATTCGAAATCGGTTCGGATTGAATTGATTTCAAAGTTAAAATTTTAAAATCAGAACTGATTCGGAATCAATTTTGAATCGGCTCTAACCGATTCCAATATTGACGGATTCAGAATTGGTTAAAATCGAATCAAAATCGAAGAACCGATGAACATGTCTGTTAGTAACAATGGATTACACGGAGTTTTTGGTAATTATCATATATCAGGGGTTAATATGATTAAAGGTCTTTTGGTCGAGAATGCCCAATTTTCTACAGAGTTCACGTGGCTCTTCTTCTTACCTCAAAATCGTACCTAACTTACGGATGACCACATGGTCGTGGACCAAAGCCGAAGTCTCCAATCACAATAGCTGCTCTAAATGAAGAAAGTCAGTAACCATGCCGTTGTCAGGATGAGGCGGACGTACAAACTGCAAAAAGCGTCGGACACCTTCCCGTTTAAACTTCTCCGCACCGAAGCGGCGGTGACGATGGAGACGGAGTTGACGATAGAGGCGGAGATAGAGCGGCTTCCGGTGGACCTACTCGCCCACATCTTTTCGTTCATCCTTTCCTTCAAGGATTTGGCACAGTAAGCACTCCTGGAGCCCTAAGAACGTGTTGTCGGTTTGACTTGTTGGGTTTGATTTGGGCGGTTGGGATTTGCAAGCGTGAGCGGGGTGTGCCGGAAGTGGCGGCGAGGAGTGAAGGAGTCTCTTTCGAGGAAGGAGCGTCTCAGCTTCGCTGGATGGAAGGTGGACGACGAGTCGGCCGCTAGGGTGGTGCGGACCACCTACAATATCAAGGAGCTGGATATGTATCTACTTCTTTTTTTCTTCTTCTCGTTTCCTTTTCTTGATTTGTTTCAATTGTTTTTCCCCTTCTTTTGTGATGTTCTTTTACGCACGAGGCTAAAGCACTGCCTTTTCTAATCTCGTATGAGATTCTTGGGCTTAAAAATGCTGATTTTGTTCTCAAATTGATCGGTGACGTGAATGAAAAGATCGAATTTCGTCTTATTGAAAAACGTCTACAATATCAAGGAGCTGGATATGCATCTACTTTTCTTCTTCCCTTTTCTCGCTTAGTTTTGACCGTATTTTCCCTGTCATGGTGCTGTTTACATTCAAGGTCAAAATATGCCTTTTTCTAGTTACTTGATGCATTCTTATACTTAAAATTGCTGATTTCGATCTCAAGTTGATCGGGTTGAAGAGATCAAATAGTTATTTTAATCTCATTTTAAAACGCCTACAATATCAAGGAGCTGGATTTGTATCTTGTTCTCTCTTTCTTCCCCATTTATTCCCTTGTTTCAATAGTTTTCCCTCTGTTACTCTGTTGTTTATTCTTGAGGTCAAGGTACTCCTTTTTCTAGTTTCTTAATTCAGTCTTGTGCTTTAAGTTACTGATTTCAGTCTCAAACTGATTAGTGATGAGGTTGAAGAGATCAAGTGGTCATTTTGATCTCATTTAACTAATTTGTTTTTATGTAGGAATTTGACAGTGCCTTCTCTTTTTTTTTTTCCCCTTTGATTTGATCAAAGCTGCAATTCCTTTGGTATAGATCAAGGAGCTGTTGGGGTTGCCAAATAACAGATGAAGGGCTATACAAGATTTCATTAACAAAATGTGTCGGTAATCTATTATCGATATCAATGTGGGCATGGCTGGAATCACTGACAGAGGAGTAATTCAACTGGTACTACTATATTATGCTTACTGCAATATGGCATTGGCTAAGAGTGTCAACGGTTCAAAGGTTCAAACTTACCTTAAACCATCTGTCTTATGATGTTTGGCATAGTTTTATGCTTAATGAGTTGGTTGAGAAGGCTATAAAATCCTGTAGTATTTACTTCGTTCCGGAGAGTTAGGTTGATAGAATAACCTAGTGCATATATGGAATCCTTTTAGGGTCAAAATATTTATGTAATTGAACAATATACTCTAGTTGGGCAAGAGTAGCATTGGAAGAACTGAGTCAATTTTGAATGGTTCTTATAACCTGTGGTTCTTTATTTTCCTATTATCCCATTTTTAGTTAACTTTTCTTCTCTACACTTGCTTTGCTCCTTAGGTTTCTTCTCTATATCATTATCAAGTTAAATCTCTTATTGAAATCTTCTATAGTGTTGGCTCAGAATGAGAAGATGCCTAGAAAATGTTGACAAATTTTTTGTAATCAAACTAATGAGCTGATGCCTATTAGTATCAAACACTACAGGGATCCTTCTTTTTATAAATTGTTCTACTATGATAAAAGAACATGATCAGAGTCAAATCAGCAGTAGCTAGTAGCTCTATTTAATAAAGAAAGCAAATCTATGTGCGACTTAAGTTGGAGTTGCCAACTAATAAAGGCAGCCAATTAAACAGAAATATTGTCATTTCATGTGCCAAGGAACTTTAACCATTCAAATTATCAGTCCATCTAATCATCTAAATCATGTTGTGTACCGATAGCCTAATTGATTCAAGTTATTGAAAATATACTGTCGTTACAATGAACAGACCTTGTGGATATTAAATTATGCACTTTGGAGAGAAATGTTATTTTGCTCCCTAGTTATGATACATGAGTTATCTCATGAAGCTATACTTCGCATCCTTGTCCTTCGATTCTTGCATAACCCCTGTTTATCAGAGTATTTTTTATGCTGCATCCAATTTTTGAATCTGTATTCTTAAATTACATGCTATGAACTATAGTACCTTGCAGAATAGTATATATTGTGATTTTTTATCCCTATATTTGTACTCTCATTATACTATTATTTACTTGCATTTGATTTTGTTCAGGTGACTAAAGCTAATTCCTTACAGCACCTGAACGTTGGGGGTACATTTATTACAGATGAATCCTTGTATGCAGTTGCAAATAGTTGTCCCCAAATCAAGGTACTTTGACCATTTCTGTAATTCCATAAGCGTTCAATTACTTGCATGGAAATGGAAGATATGAGCGAGCCAAGGAAAATGACAAAAACATACACACACACACCCTTTGCAAAAGATGATATCGTTCACTCCAAGTGCCCCTCAAGATTGGTCCTACGGTTGTATGAAGGAAAATAAATCATGATCGACCTGTGGTACTGACGCTTGACACAGTAGAGGACATTCCGGATTGATCCATGCTCTCACACACACCCACGAAAGGTTGGAACTGCCAACCTAGCGACCCCCACCAGTCCATCCCAAAACCATTATGAGATAAATCACATAGGGTCCTTTAGACTTTGACGTGATTGGCAAGGTCGTGGAGGGATGAGGGCTGTTCTGAGCCTAGGGAAGATTTTAGACCTCTCTCCGAGATTCAATCCATACCTCATCTGCAAACTGTCACACGGCCTTACCAACGCACTATCCCCGTGGGGACAATGGTCACACATACACACACACATGCACACGATGGAGTGCCATTTGTAATTTTGTAAATCCTTTCTTCTTTTCCATCACAAGGATCTGTTTATTCGGATGAAAGATATAAGAGGGAAAGCAATTTAAAAAATGGCTATGACTTTGGCTCTTTTCCTTCCCATCTTTCACTCCAGTAATCGGACCCCATATTTTGCTGGGTAACCAGTAGATCAGTTTTAAGTTATTTTTCGTAGTGTTATACTATAGTCTAATTCTTGTTCATCCCGTCGCATGTATTGCTCGCATACACCAACATATAAATTAGGCGATTTATTTCAAGCTAATCTTTGGCACTACAATTGCAGACTATCGTCCTATGGAGCTGCCGCCATGTCACAGAGAATGGCCTCAACAAACTTGTAGATAAGTGTCGTAAACTCGAATCGATCAATGTTTGGGGTATGAGGGTTCCTGTGGATTGCTTTTTGAGTTTGCTCGCCATCAGCCCTACTTTGGAGTTAAAACCTCTCACTCAGCATCTGGGCGCTGGAAGGATTTGGCCAGCATCATAAACAAGATTGATTGGTTGCTCTATTTAAGCAAGTGTGTGTATAAACATTTAAATTAAAATTCATACAGTTGACGGTGTGCAAATAAAATGATAATTAAGGGTGTGCATAATTGTGTAAATCAACTCTCCATTTTCTTGTTGTTTATACATGTATTAATCTTACAGTGCAACTGGAAAGGTTAGAAGTATCTCTTAGAATCACCTTAAAAAAAAAAGGCAATGTGCGACCCTAATTATTTATCAAAATGCACCATCAAAGTATTTATTCTTGTAATAATGAGGGGAAACTACAAGGAATAATGAGAGGAAGTCTCTGATAAGCATTTAAGTGTGAGCATGATATTACAACAAATTAACATAGTTTACATTAATGCTTTGAAACTCGAAACTAGAACCAATTAGGGAACCAAATCCTATGATTTACTGATCCAATCGAATTGGCCAAATCGATCATAAAAACCTACCCCACATCAACACACGGGAAGTTTACATTAATGCTTTGAAACTCGAAACTAGAACCAATTAGGGAACCAAATCCTATGATTTACTGATCCAATCGAATTGGCCAAATCGATCATAAAAACCTACCCCACATCAACACACGGGAAGATAGACAGGTTCTATCGTAGATTACAATAAGGTTGTTGGCTAGTTGGTTTGTGGATATTTTTGTGGCGGAAATAAGGTCGAGGTATTCTAGGTTAGGTGTTCGAGAGTTTTCATACCACTCTTGTATTGTCTTTTCCCAAGTTTCGAACATTCAATAGGTTTCATAAACCGGGTAATCACAAATGAAAAAAATATTTTCATCAGAAGACCCCACTCAAGGATCAACAGTGATACAGGATACAGCCTACAGGGACCTAGAAAAATTATCCTATGACAATGTCAAGAATATAATCCAGTATATGAATGATTACATGAGATTTGCCTCAAAGACTGGAAGACTATTCACAGGGCCGGAATTATCCGAAAAATTTTGGTTTAAAATGCCTAGAGATTTGGGAAATATAATTAAGGCTTCATTTGATGAAAAATACTTTGGCTTCATAGTCGGGGTAATCCCAAAGATCCTATTCGCTTATAAGTTTTTGGAACAAGAATACAAGGATGCAACCTTCAAAAGATCCCTAAAGAACTTGTCCTTCTGCAATCAAATTTCTATACCGGGATATTACATAGGACCTCTTCCTTAGGCTTTTCTGAAGGGCCTAAGGATAAGTTCTTCAGTTTATCCACAAATTCGTATGATATGGTGGTTGTTGTGACTCTGCTTTTAGTTTGCTCTAGGAGAGTCTTGAGATCCGTCTGGATGTCTCTTATGCCCTTTACTATTTGAACTAGTAGCTGAATTTGTGTATTATTTTGGCGGATAATAGCGGAATTTCCAGAATTAGAGCCCTGGAATTCACTTGGCTTAGCAAACCATACTGCTGATGATTCAATTTGCTTAGTAGCTTTGACAACACTTTTGTACGCTTTAGTGTTTCTTGTCAGAATATGATCACTCATGAAGCAGTCCATTTTTCCAGCTTGCGAAGAAGGCTTTCCACTCTATCAATTTTCTTGTTAAGGTTCTCGGTTAACCTTAACGCCTCTTCTTCAATACGTATTGGCTACTTTGCTATTTCAGCAACCAGCTCATGAACTTCTTGCTTTGACAAAGGCTTATTGTCCGTATAGACAATAGTTAGATTTTTCAAAGCAATTTTAAGTTTTTGGACTTCTTTCTCAAGAGCCTGACATTTTTCTAAGATG
The DNA here is from genome assembly GCA_025175895.1 of Wurfbainia villosa. Taxonomy (NCBI): domain Eukaryota; kingdom Viridiplantae; phylum Streptophyta; class Magnoliopsida; order Zingiberales; family Zingiberaceae; genus Wurfbainia; species Wurfbainia villosa. Next base: position 15,229,331 of record CM046004.1, on the reverse strand, counting down.
AGTTTAAAGTTTTTCAAATGAACACGGGAAGATAGACAGGTTCTATCATAGATTACAACAAGGTTGTTGGCTAGTTGGTTTGTGGATACTTTTGTGGAGGAAATAAGGTCGAGGTATTCTAGGTTAAGTGTTCGAGAGTTTTCATACCACTCTTGTATTGCCTTTTCCCAAGTTTCGGGCAATCAATAGGTTTCATAAACCAGGTAGTTCCTTACTAGTTTTGCTCATACAAGTGTGCCCTTGGACTTACTTAGGGTTCCTCTTCCCTAATTGCCAAGTTAGGACTTGTCCTTTTGCAATGCCTAGTTTGCGTAATACCAATAGTTTATTGGCCTAACAAGAGAAGATTGCTTTCTACAACCCTTCCTTATGAATACATGTTCCTTAAAGCGTTTAAGCTAGCATTATAAAAATGGCTATGATATTAGAGATTTACCCAGGTATAGTATAAGCACTTCAAACAGAGATAGACACTAAGTAGACAATGCTTGAAATGACAAAAGGACTTACAAAATATAGAGCTTGATTGCAAACACGAAAGACTGGAGGATTCAAACTCTGAGTAGAACTTGTGGGGATTTGCTCTTGTTGTTCTGCAAAGAGAACTAAGGTGTTTATATAGAAGGGGGAAGAGAGATCGGGTGCTCATTGGGCCCCATCGACGTCTCATCTTACTCTCCACTACTACACCTTTACAGCTATTCTATACAAACCAGGGGCGCCAAACCAGGGGGCGCTCATGGTTTTGTAATAGTAGGAAGGACCAGGGTTTTAAAAGTCAACTCGTATCGGGTGAAACTGACAAAACGTTTCGTTTCGACGTGGGACCGAAACGGAACACGCACGAGATTTCGGTAAAGCACGCGCACCGACGATGGAGGAGAAGGGAAGCAGCACCGACGACGGAGGAGAAGGGAAGAAGCGTACCTGGAAACAATGGCGAAGGCAAGGCGACGACGACGCCGAGGCGGTGATCGTCGCGCGCGCTCGGGATTGTGAGCACCGAGCACGCTCGGGATCGCCATCGCGCTCACCGCGCGATCGCGGGATCACGATCGTGATCCCGATCCCGATCCGCGATTAATTGAAAATTGAATTTATATAATTAACTAATATATAAATTATATATAATTATAAATAAATAAATTATTAATTAAAATTTTATATATAATATAAATTAATTAAATTATAAATTATTAATTAATTTATATTATCGAAACAGTATTGGCACGCATGATACGATATCGAAATTGTATCGTTCCAGTCACTGACCAAAACTTCAATAAAGCTCGATATTTAAAACCTTGGGAATGACGACTCCTCGAGGCTCAATCCTTCTTTTTCGTACAAACATGATAACTAGTGGTTAAAGCTTTGTCCTCACAGTCCACCACTTCCGCGAAGCATCACATGCTACAATTTGAAAGATGTCGTCCTCCTGCAGGCGTCCTGTAGTAGGTTGGCGGTTTGCTTTAATTGGTCATCCACTTGCCTAGTAGCTGGATACCAATCAGACCACTAGTTATCTTTGGTTCTTCTCTGTTGGCACTCATATTTCTTTAATGAGTGTATCAGTCTAAGCTATTGAAGTGCATTTGTGGCTTTATTGCCGCCTCGTTGTAGGTCATGGAGCTTTTGTGTGATGTCGTCTTCTGTCTGGAGGTTGTAGGGGAACTTGTATAGGGCTTGCATCAATTGTTGGTATTGTTCAACAAGTTGCAAAGGTTGCTGAGAACTTTGGTCATTTGCGCTTGAGCTCCCTGGAAGGGTTTTTCCTTTATCTCTTGAAGGGATGATACCACGAGTTCCAGCTTGCTCAGGGTCCCTTCCAGCCATTCTGTAATAAGAAGACAATTTATTAAACGAGATAATGCATCGACTAATTGATTATCCTTTCCGTCAATATGTTCAAAATGAATGGAAATCCCTATGCTGGTGATGTAGTCGGTGAATCCTATCCACTTAACCCTGGAAGGCTTATTGTTGGTTGATTTGCCGAAGAAGCTGATTATGGCTTGATAGCCAGTCCTAATAATAAGCTCCTTTTCATCAAGATAATAAATCTTTAAGGCTTCCAGTGAATTCATAACGGCATGAATTTCGACGTCTATGGTGGACTTTATCGGGGAGAATTTTCCACTAGCATAGGCGCAAATTCTTTAAGTAGTTTTGGGGTCATATTTGCCTTCTTTCCATTTGCAGATGTCACCCCATACATCCGTCAACTTCTAGTATGATAAAATATTCTTCTGGAGGAACTTCCAGCTCAGACAGTTTCTGGACGATTTCTTTGATCTTCTTTACCAGAGACCAATCCTGTGAATTTAAATGTTTTTTGCCTGTTAGGCTAGTTATAATCCAGTATACGAATGATTACATGAGATTAGCCTCAAAGACTGGAAGACTATTCACAGGGTCAGAATTATCCAAAAAATTCTGATTTAAAATGTCTGGAGATTTGAGAAATAGAATTAATGCTTCATTTGATGAAAAAAACTCTGGCCTCGCAGTCGGGGTAATCCCAAGGATCCTATTCGCTTATAAGTTTTTGGAACAAGAATGCAAGGATGCAACCTTCAAAATATCCCCAAAGAACTTGTCCTTCTACAATCAAATTACTCTACCGGGGTATTACAAAGGATAGAAGAAATATGACATCCGACGAAGCAGAACCTATAAAGGCAAGCCACATGAATCCCGTGCAAGAATAGAGAAAAGAAAGCACTTAGTCAGAAATAAGAGGTGCATATGTTATTTATGTGGGCAAGAAGGACACTTTGCTAGAGAATGCCCTAGTGACAGAAGAAACACAGAGTGATGCAAGTTGCAATGTTTGAACAACTTGACATCCCTGAAGATTGCGACATCCTATCCGTCAAAGAGGGAGAAGCACAGAGTGATGCAATTTTTAGTATCTCCGAAGGAGAAGAAGATTTTGAAGACCTCCACAGATCCATTCAAACCTTAACCTTTCATGAAAATATTTTCATGCTTGGACAGGTAGACGGTGGATACCACCCTCAGGTCAAAGTAACCATTGCACAATACAATTGTGTGCATAAGTGGCATCTGAATGAAAATGTTTACCCCCCACAACCCGAAAAATACACCTACTGCAGAAGAGCTACTATGGCAAGGGTACAAATCCATTGCCCTGAGTGTTTAGTAACAACCTGCAACCTCAGTGGGCCATACTACTTCAAGAAAGAGGTACCCGTAGCTCCTTCTTCTCCAGCTCCAATTTTTCCTAACAAATCAATACAGGAACAACAATATTATATAGCATGGTGCAACGGTGAAATTTAAAGACTACAAAAAGAAGTTGCCTACTACAAAGCCCTATATGAGGAATTGCTTGAACAAGAGCTGGAAAAGGATTTCTCTACATTAGAAAAGGGAAAGGGTATAATGCTTAATGAAGAAGAAAATGAGACGACGAACATGCTATATGAAGAAACAACTCAAAAAATTATAGCGACATAAGAGATACAGGGACCCAGACTAGTCAAAAATATGCTTTATAATCTCCAAGTTGAAATGGAGATTCCTGGAATTCCTAGATTTTCCTTAAAGGCTATTCTTAATAATGAGCAACTACATGTTGCGTTGACTAAACTTAGTCCCTAAGAAAGCATTGAAGACAATACCTTCATAGTGCACTTCAAGGATAAATTCGCAACAAACGACCAAAAATGAAGTCAAGCAAGGACACATGTTTATTAGTGAAAACATCTTCAAGATTCTATATACTTACAGTTTCCCAATGATACTTGGTGACAAAATTTAGATAATCATCGGTTGCAACTTTATCAGAGTCATTTATGGAGGCGTACGCATAGAAGGAAATGTGGTAACCTTCTATAAGAATTTAACTGTTATTAATGTGTTACCATCCATCACTATAGCTGCAGCTATCGAAGAGCTTGATGTAGAAGAAGATGAATACATCCAGATCAAGGAAATAATTTATTATTCCATTGGACAATCATCCCAAAGCTTCAAAGAGCAGTTTGGGTCTTTACTCAAGGAACTAAAGGACTAGGGATATATAGGAGAGAATCCTCTCCTACATTGGTCAAAAAATCAGATTCTATGTCAACTAGACATCAAGAATCCAGATTTCACCATCGAAGATAGATCACTAAAGCACCTAACTCCAAACCAGAAAGAAGCATTTACAAAGCATGTAACAACTCTGCTTAAGCTGGGAGTTATAAGACCCAGCAAGAGTAGACACAGGACTACAACAATAATTGTTAACTCATGCACCACCATAGATTCAAGAATTGGAAGGGAAGTCAAAGGAAAGGAGCGGATGGTCTTCAATTACAAACGCTTGAATGACATAACAAACAAGGATCAATATAGCCTGCCTGGAATCAATACGATTCTCCAAAAGGTTAGTAAAAATAAGATTTACTCGAAATTTGACCTCAAAAGTGGCTTTCACCAGGTAGCTATGCATTTGGAGTCTATTGAATGGATAACATTCTAGGTTCTATATGGTCTTTATGAGTGGTTAGTAACATCATTCAGCTTGAAGAATGCTCCTGCAATTTTTCAAAGAAAGATGGACAACTGTTTTAAGGGAACAAAGGATTTCATTGTCATTTACATCGATGACATTCTGGTATTCTCACAAAGTGAAGAAGAGCATGTACAACACCTAAAGGCAATGCTAAAAATCTGCCAGCAAAATGGGTTTGTTTTAAGCCCAACGAAGATGAAAGTAGCAGTCCCAGAAATTGAATTCTTAGGAGCAGTACTAGGGAACTGCAAAATCAAGCTTCAACCCCACATAATTACAAAAATTGTAGACTTCAAGGATGAAATCTTAATAACAAAGCAAGGTATGTGTTCCTGGCTGGGCCTTCTTAATTATGTCAGGAACTACATTCCTAACCTTGGCCGATTACTGAGCCCATTATATTCTTGACATTGTCACAGGATATTTTTTCCAGGTCCCTATAGGCTGCACCTTGTATCACTGTTGATCCGAGAGTGGGGTCTTCTGATGAAAATATTCTTCTCATTTGTGATAGAACATTCTGCATTCCCCATCTTCCTACAATCGCAGTGACTAATGCATCATATTCAGTGGAATACGTCATTCTCCATTGTATCCATGTTAGCTTTTCTATCTCTCCAAGAAGATTTTCCATATATTCCACCTTATCTCTTGGGTCAGTGAATCCTTGGGCTACAACATGGTTCAGAGTGATGGATTCCCATCTTGAAAATACATCATGAAATAAGCCCAACTATTCAGGAATAACAATATTGCTCACCCTTGTTGCTGAGCCGAAGGGAACGTCCACATTTCATTATTCATACCTCCACGGAATCTTGTATTCGGGGCATTTTGCTCAAATATAGGTGGTGTAGGTCGTGAGGGCCCTGTATCATTCCTTGTTGCTGGAGGATAACCAAGGGGGCCATAATTGTATCCTGTGGTGGATTATAAGAGGAGGTCACAGTACTTATAGAGTAGATTTGTTGTTCTGTTTTTGTTTCCATTAACCTTTTTAAGCTTGGATATTCTATTTCAAAGCCAGTGGAAAGTAACGAGAAGGATGAAACTGATGAATAGGATTTATGTTCTTCCTACACTCTAGCGGTCTTAATAGAATCAAAGCCAGGAGTTTTCACTTATGTTAACGACGAGGAATATGATGAATGCCTGCGGTATGAAGGAGATTCCAATCCAGTTATTATGGTGCGCAAACTAACTGAAACTGCTACTATTCGGAATCTGAGGATGACTTCCTCGAACATATTCAATATTTAGCGGGTCTCTCTCAAGCACTTCCTACGAGGATGCACCGATCTGGGACTCCTCTCATGATGACGATGAAGATTGGCTTAACCCATTCGCAAGGTCAAGGTATTATAGATTAGGTGTTCGAGAGTTTTCATACCACTCTTGTATTGTCTTTTCCCAAGTTTCGGACATTCAATAGGTTTCATAAATCGGGTAGTTCCTTACTAGTTTTGGTCATACAAGTTAGGACTTATCCTTTTGCAATGCCTAATTTGTGTAATACCAACAGTTTTTTACCTGTCCAAGAGGGAGAAGCACGGAGTGATGCAATTTTTAGTATCTCCGAAGGAGAAGAATATTTTGAAGACCTCCACAGGTCCATTCAAACCTTAACCTTTCATGAAAATATTTGCATGCTTGGACAGGTAGAAGGTGGATATTGCCCTCAAGTCAAGGTAACCACTGAACAATACAATTGTGAGCATAAACGACATCTGAATGAAAATGTTAAACCCCCCCCCCTCCCAACCCGAAAAATACACCTGCTGCAAAAGAGCTACTATGGCAAGGGCATGAATCCATCGCCCTGAGTGTTTAGTAACAACATGCAACCTCTGTGAGCCATACTGCTTCAAGAAAGAGGTATCTGTAGCTCCTTCTCCAGCTCCAATTTTTCATAACAGATTAATACAGGAGCAACAATATTGTGCAATGGTGAAATTGAGAGGCTACAAGAGGAAGTTGCTTACTACAAAACCCGATATAAGGAATTGCTTGAACAAGAGATGGAAAAGGATTTCTCTACATTAGAAAAGGGAAAGGGTATAATGATTAACGAAGATGAAACTAAAATGGCAAACATGCTATATAAGAAACAACTCAGAAAATTACAGCAGCACAAGAGATAAAATATGCTTTATAATCTCCAAGTTGAAATGGAGATACCAGGAATTCCCAAATTTTCCCTAAATGCTATTCTTGATACCAGAGCAATCACATGCTGCGTTGACCAAAACTCAGTCCCTAAGGAAGCATTGGAAGACAATACCTTCATAGTGCACTTTAGTGGGATAAATTTGCAACAAATGACCAAAATGAAGCTGAAGCAAGGATGCATGTTTATTGGTGAAAACATCTTCAGGATCCCATATACTTACAACTTTTCAATGATACTTGGTGACAAAATTCAGATGATCATCGGCTGCAACTTTATCAGGGTCATGCATGGAGGCGTACGCATAGAACGAAATGTGGTAACCTTCTATTATTAATACGTTATCCTTCGTCATTATAGCTGCAGCTATCGAAGAGCTTGATTTAGAAAAAGATGAATACATCCATATCAAGGAAATGATTTATTATTCCATTGGACAATCATCCCAAAGCTTCAAAGAGCAGTTTGGACATTTACTCAAGGAACTAAAGGACCAGGGATATATAGGAGAGAATCCTCTCCTACATTGGTTAAAAAATCAGATTCTATGCCAACTAGATATAAATAATCCAAATTTCACCATCGAAGATAGACCACTAAAGCACCTAACTCCAAACCAGAAAGAAGCATTTACAAAGCATGTAACATCCCTACTTAAGCTGGGAATTATAAGACCCAACAAGAGTAGAAATTGGACTACGACAATAATTGTTAACGCATGCACCACCATAGATCCAAGAACTGGAAGGGAAGTCAAAGGAAAGGAGTGGATGGTCTTCAATTACAAACGCTTGAATGACGTAACAAACAAGGATCAATATAGCCTGCCTGGAATCAATATGATTCTCCAAAAGGTCGATAAAAGTAAGATTTACTCGAAATTTGACCTCAAAAGTGGCTTTCACCAGATAGTTATGCATCCGAAGTCTATTGAATGGACAACCTTCTGGGTTCCAGACGGTCTTTATGAGTGGTTAGTAATGTCATTCGGCTTGAAGAATACTCTTGTAATTTTTCAGAGAAAGATGGACAACTGTTTTAACGAAACAAAGGATTTCATTGCCATTTACATCGATGACATTCTAGTATTCTCACAAAGTGAAGAAGAGCATATACAACACCTAAAGACAATGATAAAAATCTGCTAGCAAAATGGGCTTGTTTTAAGCCCAATGAAGATGAAAGTAGCAGTCCTAGAAATTGAATTCTTAAGAGAAATACTAGGGAACTGCAAAATCAAGCTTCAACCCCACATAATTACAAAAATTGCAGACATCAAGGATGAAACCTTAATGACAAAGCAAGGTATGCGTTCCTGGCTGGGCATTCTTAATTATGTCAGGAATTACATTCCTAACCTTAACCAATTACTGAGCCCATTATACTCAAAAACTAGCCCAATAAGCGAAAAGCGTTTAAATTCACAGGATTGGCCTCTGGTAAAGAAGATCAAAGAAATCGTCCAGAAACTGCCTAAGCTAGAAGTTCCTCCAGAAGAATGTTTTATCATACTAGAAGTTGACGGATGTATGGAGGAATGGGGTGGCATTTGCAAATGGAAAGAAGACAAATATGACCCCAAAACCACTGAAAGAATTTGTGTCTATGCTAGTGGAAAATTCTCCCCAGTAAAGTCCACCATAGACGTCGAAATTCATGTCGTTATGAATTCACTGGAAGCCTTAAAGATTTATTATCTTGATAAAAAGGAGCTTATTATTAGGACTGATTGACAAGCCATAATCAGCTTCTTCGACAAATCAGCCAACAACAAGCCTTCCAGGGTTAGGTGGTTAGCATTCACCGACTACATCACCGGCATAGGGATTCCCATTCATTTTGAACATATTGACGTGAAGGATAATCAATTAGCCAATGCATTATCTTGTTTAATAAATTATCTTCTTATTACAGAATGGCCGGAAGAGACCCTGAGCAAGCTGGAACTCATGGTATCAGCCCTTCAAGAGATAAAGGAAAAACCCTTCGAGGAGCTGGCTCAGCGAGATGACCAAAGTTCTCAACAACCTCTGCAACTCGTTGAACAATACCAACAATTGGTGCAAGCCCTATACAAGTTCCCCTACAGCCTCTAAACAGAAGACAACATCACACAAAAGCTCCATGACCTACAACAGCAGGCAGCAGTGCAAGCCACAAACGCACTTCAACGGCTTAGACTGATACACTCATTGAAGAAATATGAGTACCAACAGAGAAGCACCAAAGATAACTAGTGGTCTAATTGGTATTCAGCTACTAGGCAAGTGGATGACTAATTAGAGCAAACCGCCAACCTACTACAGGATGCCTACAGGAGGATGGCATCTTTCAAACTGTAGCATGTGATGCTTCTCGGAAGTGGTGGACCCATGAGGACAAGGTTTTAACCACTAGTTATCATGTTTGTACGAAAAAGAAGGATTGAGCCTCCGGGAGCCGTCCTTCCTACTATTACAAAACCATGAGCGCCCCTTGGTTTGGCGCCCCTAGTTTGTGTTAGTGCCTATAAGATTCACGTATCTCCACAATAGCATGATATTGTCCACTTTGAGCCTAAGCCCTCATGGTTTTATTTTTGGGCTTTACTCAAAATGTCTTATGTAAATAGAGATATCTTTTTATCTTATAAGCACATGATCTTTTCCATATCTTACCAATGTGGGACTTTGATTATATTCCTCATACTCCCAACAATCCCCCCTCAAACGAAGGACCACATTGAGCCCCCCCCCTCAAGTTTATCCCTCCTCGAAGGACATTTTCTGCTTGATGTCCGATCTTCAACCCACTAGGACTTCCTGCCAACTATCTGGTCCTCTTGACCCAGTTGGACTTTTTGTCAGTTGTCCAGCTCTGCTGGCCCAACTGGACTTCCTGTCTGGTGTCTGGTTCTCTAGATCCAGACATGGGAGCTCCACTTCCTTTGTTCGAGGTTCATGGCTTGACATGGACCATGCCTCTGATACCAATTATTGGGTTTCCGGCACTGCGGCGAGTGTGTGTTCGAACATGTTTCATAAACATGTGCACAGCGGAAGAAATAAAAAGCAATAAATCTAATTTATTATAACACACACACCACACACATGCATAGTACATGTGTAGACATAATCGTAGCTTCAAATTTTGCAATAAAAAAAAATTACTCTACGTATACCTGAAGTATCATGTGTAGCGGGAAAGGCATCAATCGGAGCGACTCTCACTAGAATCACCTCTATCCATATCCACGTCGAGTATCGTCGGGATGACTTCACAAAGCCACGAGCCTCGTCTTTGTACGAGTCACTAGCCTCGTGTCGAAGATGATGTGATCGAGAGAAGATCACAATCCGAATCAAAATTCGGATTCAAAAATGAGTCCTCAAAACTCGCTTCTTCAGAGAGGTATTCGTCAACCGTTTGACGAATCCTTCGTCCTCCACCTATGAGGATTACTGGAGATTGAATCCCCAGTAAATTATCCACTGTCGGAGCTCCAAACGTCGTCCAAACAACGCTCCGACACGAAGGGAGGAAGCTGTCCAGAAATCTGGACAGCTTGGTGGAGGATGTTGCGCCGGCCAAAGAGGATGGTCGGCCAACCCTTGGTCGCCGGAACCAAGGTGAGTCGTCGGAGGGTCGCCGGAGGAGTGGCCAGCAGCAGCTAGACACCAACAAAGAAGGGCGGCAACAAAAAGCAGTGGAACCCTTGGGCGCGAAGGAGAAGAGAGGGAGAGGGTGGCTAGGTTTTCCAACACACAAGTTATCAACGAAAAACCCTTAAGCCATATTTTTATATATAACACATTCTCCTAATGGTTATTGGTTCATAACCAAAACCCATTAACCCGCTCCAATAACTTAAGTTAAAATAAATCGAATCGAGTTGGTCTATTTTAAATTAAAACGAACCGAACCAACTTTGGTTCATTCGTTTAAAACAAACCAAACCTCTTTGGTTTATTCTTCACCATTGGATTAGAACCAAACCAATTTGGTTCATCCATCATGTCTTCATAAGACACGACCCATCCATGCTTCCATTGCGACTGAAACGATTTCAAGTTTGCTCCTTGTTTGGTCCAACCAAACCTATTTTCTCTCGGTCTGAGAATCTCATTCTCAAGCTCGTTTTAAATCCTTCGAATTATGCTCGTTGTGCGTGTGACCAAATAGGTTCTCGATTTATGTTGGCCGTCTATAATTAACCATTAATTATAGAACGATCACGAGTGGCACATAGTAGTACATTATGATCCCCAATTAATCGAAAAAATCAACGCTTGATCCAGAACTATTTCTGAAACCCTTCAGCAGCTACAATGATTCGTGCCCCGTTCCCTTCACGCATCTTATACCCACTTGGTTCAGGATATGTACTATTGTGTCAGTCCCCACTAGGTTGACTACGTCACACCCAACCCAAGTATCATTTCCTCATTCTATGGATTCTAGTTACTGCATATGTATCCAAGAGTACCTTACTCTAAACATGTAATACTTTGGCCAAAGACTTTAGTAACAATCCGACGAGAGGCCATGGGTATACATCTCCTCGCAAGGAGTGGTGAATCCTTTATAGGCTATTCAAACACCTTCGGTCACTTCGACTTATACCCAATCATCCCGGGTCCACATCTCCTCAGAGATGTTTGCTTAAGATGTCAAAACATAAGTATTCATGACCAAGATAACTTGAATACCGCAAGTCAAAGGAACATCGCACTTAAGCTGCAATAAGAATTTCATTGACATATCCATATATGCAGAGAACTATATGAAGTCTTACAACTGGTCACTCCAATGAACTAGTTACCATAACTAACATCCACGATTAACTCCGGGCATCACAATGTCTCCAGCCAGTGAGAATCAGCTGCTTGGATACACAAAGGAGTATACCTCGTGCTAGTCTCGATAGAATTGATGGTGTCCAAATCCATCAATTCATCGACTAAGGATAATTCCAATACATCACAATTACACATGTAGAGATACTCACTAGTTGTGATCCAATCACAAATTCTCTCATGCTGTGAATCGTATTGTGGACATTCAGTAAATGAGTTTAAGATCCAATCAAATACATGAAAATATGTATACTCAAATAGTGAATCTTCATTTATCAAATAAATAGTACAACCATAAGGCAATTGTCTTAGGACACCTCTCATATATTACTAACAAACTCCCACTTGGCCTAATGTCAATCGCCACGGTATCCAATACCATAAGCTCTAACATGATCCTCAAACTTATTTTGAGGTAACGCCTTAGTTAAAGGATCCGCTAAGTTCCTTTCAGTGGGAATCTTCTCGATTTGTATTTCCTTCCTACTTATGATCTCTTTGATCAGATGATAGCGACGAAACATATGTTTGGATCATTGATGAGACCACATCAAGTTCATAAATGAGATTCTTGATCCAAATCGCTTCCTTTGCCGCTTCCAAAGCTGCAATGTATTCTGCCTTAGTGGTAGAATCCGCTATAGTATTTTGCTTGAAACATTTTCAACTTATTACGCCTCCATTCATGGTGAACACGTACCCAAACTGAGACCTGGAATCATCCTTGTCTGTTTGGAAGCTGGCATCCGTATACCCGCGTATCACCATGTCCCCTTCTCCATATATTAAGAACACATCCTTAGTTCTTCTTAAGTACTTAAGGATCATCTTAACAGCCGCCCAATGATCTATTCCTGGATCAGACTGGTATCTGCTCGTGACACTCAGAGCATATGATACATCGGGCCTCATACATAACATAGCATACATGATAGATCCTATTGCGGATGCATAGGGAATCTTACTCATGCAAATCCTCTCGTCTTCTGTGCGCGGACACATAGACTTCGAAAGGTGTATCCCATGCCTGATGGGTAGGAAACCTTTCTTGGATTCCAACATGCTAAACCTCTTTAGCACTCGGTCTATATATGTAGACTGCGAAAGACCAAGCAACCATTTCGATCTATCTCTATAGATCTTAATCCCGATGATGTAGGTTCCTTCTCCCAGGTATTTCATTGAGAATGTCTTAGACAACCAAATCTTAACCGACTGTAAGATAAAAACATCGTTTCCTATAAGTAATATATCATCGACATACAATACTAGGAACATGACTGCACTCCCACTAACCTTCTTCAGAGACCAAGGTTAAATCGTATTTTGTGAGAAATCAAACCTTTTAATTGTCTCATCAAAACGGATATTCTAGCTCCTGGATGCTTGTTTCAGTCCATATATAGACCGTCGCAATTTGCATACCTTGGTTTTATCAACCGATGTGAAACCCTCAGGTTATATCATATACACGTCCTCGAGTAGGTTTCCATTAAGTAAAGTTATTTTCACATTCATCTGTCATATCTCATAATCATAATGAGCCGCTATGGCCAAGAGCATCTAAATAGATTTAAGCATAGCTACAGGTGAATAGGTTTCATCATAATCAACACCTTGCTTTGACGATATCCTTTCGCTACCAATCTAGCCTTATAGGTAATCACATTACCATCCATGTCGGTTTTCTTCTTGAAAACTCACTTGCACCCTATAGGCTTAATGCCTTCAGGTGGGTCAACCAAGTTCCAAACTTGATTTTCATACATGGAATCCATTTCTGACTTCATGGCGTCAAGCCACTTATCCCTTTCTGAACTTTTCAGAACTTCTTCATAACTGGTAGGCTCCTCATCATCAATGAGTAACACATCGTTCGATTCACTTACGAGAAATCCATATCTCTCAGGAATATTATGTGTTCTACTAGATCTACGAAGATGTGGTGTCTCAATAGGTCCAGTCGATGGCTCATCACTATGAGTTATCGGCTGTGGTGCTTCACCAGGCATCTCATCGATGTCTATTTGAGTCTCTCGAGCCTCCTCAAGCTCAACGACACTCCGACTGTTTTCTTGTAAGAGAAACTCTTTCTCTAGAAACACAACATGTCTTGAAACAAACACCTTTTGCTCCGCAGGATGATAGAATTGGTAACCCCCTATTTTCTTAGGATATCCAATAAATAGATATTTATCAGACTTAACATCCAATTTTTCTGATACAGTCAGCTTCACATAAGCAGGACAATCTCATATCTTCAAGTAAGATACATGAGGTTTCTTACTATTCCATATCTCATATGGAGTAGTAGAGACTGCCTTAGTTGGCATTCTGTTTAACAAGTAAACAGTTGTCTGAAGTATATAGCTCCAAAAGGACTTAGGAAGATTCGCATGATTCATCATTGACCTGACCATGTCCAACAAGGTCCGGTTATGCCTCTCAGATACACCATTATGCTGCGGTGTATATGACGGAGTCCATTGAGACAATATACCATTGTCTCTTAGATAATCTAGAAACTCTTGACTTAAGTATTCACCATCTCGATCCGATCGAAGTATTTTAATACTCTTGTCATGTTGTTTCTCTACTTCATTTTTGAATTATTTGAACCTTTCAAAGGCTTCAGACTTGTGTTTCATCAAAAAAACATACCCAAACCGTGAGTGATCATCGATGAAGGTAATGAAGTAGCTATAGCCTCCTAGAGCTTGAGTTGACATAGGTTCACATACATCAATATGTATTAGACCTAACAACTCTCCCACCCGTTCACCTTTTCCTGTAAAAGATAACTTAGTCATCTTGCCTTTTAAGCATGATTCGCATGTATCGTATGAATTCAATTCAAACGATTCCAGAATTTCACATCGGTGTAATTTGGGCATGCATTTCTTGCTTACATGGCCAAAACGACAATGCCACATATAGGAGGCTAATTGATTATCTTTTCGAGTACGCTTGTTGCTCGCTTCGATATTGAGAATGTCACTGGATACGTCCAACGTATAAATACCATTGCTTAAAGTTCTAGTCTCATAAAGAACGTCATTCAAAGTCCAACTGGGTCAGGAGGATCAGACAGTTGGCAGGAAGTCCTAATGGGTTGGAGATCGGACATCAAGCAGAAAATGTCCTTCGAGGAGGGATAAGTTTGAGGGGGGCTCAATGTGGTCCTTCGTTTGAGGGGGGATTGTTGGGAGTATGGGGAATACAATCAAAGTCTCACATTGATAAGACATGGACCATGACTCTGATACCAATTGTTAGTGCCTATAAGATTCACATATCTCCACAATAGCATGATATTATCCACTTTGAGCCTAAACCCTCATGGTTTTATTTTTGGGTTTTACCCAAAAGGTCTCATGTCAATAGAGATATCTTTTTATCTTATAAGCACATGATCTTTTCCATATCTTACCAATGTGGAACTTTGATTGTATTCTCCATACTCCCAACAGTTTGTGTAGGATAGTTTTAAAGGTGTAGTAGTGGGGAGTAAGATGAGACGTCGATGGGGCCCAATGAGCACCCGATCTCTCTTCCCCCTTCTATATAAACACCTCAGTTCTCTTTGCAGAACAGCAGGGGAAAATCCCCACAAGTTCTACTCAGAGTTTGAGTCCTCCAGTCTTTCGTGTTTGCAGTCAAGCTCTGTATTTTGTAAGTCCTTTTGGCATTTCAAGCATTGTCTACTTAGTGTCTATCTCTGTTTGAAGTGCTTATACTATACATGGGTAAATCTCTGGTATCAGGTTTTGGCTCCACTAGACAAGTTCCTATGCAGGACCCAGCTATCTTTGACAAACTATTACCAAGACCAAAACACACCATATCAGTATTACTTGAGGATAACTCCCTCCCTTCGAAGGATCTAATGGAAAACCTTGCAGGAACTATAAGCCCATGGGCATCTGTACTCCGGTCCAAGGACCTTTCCTTAGACACTTCAGAATCTGAGGATGACTTCCTCGAACATATTCAATATTTAGCGGGTCTCTCTCAAGCACTTCCTAACTCGGCTTCTTTGTCACCGGATGAAGTTCAGCATGGAAACTTGGTCATGACGTCGGAGCAGGCGTAATTGATAGTGATAATAGAGGTGAAATAATTATTGTGGTTTTCAATCACTCTGACACAAAGGCCTATATTTGGCCAGTGAGGCTATTGCCTAAATTATACTGAACCCTCCTTGTAGCGAAATATACCAAGCGTAAGAATTGTCGAAACTTCAAGGTTTTGGCTCCACTAGTCAAGTTCCTATGCAGGACCCGACTATCTTTGACAAACTATTACCAAGACCAAAACATACCATATCAGTATTACTTGAGGATAACTCTCTCCCTTCGAAGGATCTAATGGAAAATCTTGTAAGAACTACAAGCTCATGGACCTCTATACTCCGATCCAAGACCTTTCCTTAGACACTGAATTCACTAGAAGCCTTAAAGATTTATTATTTTGATAAAAAGGAGCTTATTATTAGGACTGATTGTCAAGCCATAATCAACTTCTTCGACAAATCAACCAAGAACAAGTCTTCTAGGGTTAGGTGGATAGCATTCACCGACTACATCACCGACATAGGGATTCCCATTCATTTTGAACATATTGACGAGAAGGATAATCAATTAGTCGATGTATTATCCCGTTTAATAAATTATCTTCTTGTTACAGAATGGGCGGAAGGGAACCTGAGCAAGCTGGAACTCGTGGTACCAACCCTTCAAGAGATAAAAGAAAAACCCTTCGAGGGAGCTCAAGCGCAAATGACCAAAGTTCTCAGCAACCTCTGCAACTCGTTGAACAATACCAACAATTGGTGCAAGCCCTATACAAGTTCCCCTACAACCTCCAGACAGAAGACGACATCACGCAAAAGCTCCATGACCTACAACAATAGGCAACAGTGTAAGCCACAAACACACTTCAACAACTTAGACTGATACACTCATTAAAGAAATATGAGTGCCAACATAGAAACACCAAAGATAACTGGTGTTCTGATTGGTATCCAACTACTAAACGAGTGGATGACCAATTAGAGCAAACCACCAACCTACTACAGGACGCCTACAGGACGATGGCATCTTTCAAACTGTAGCATGTGATGCTTCGCAAAAGTGGTGGACCCGTGAGGACAAAGCTTTAACCACTAGTTATCATATTTGTACGAAAAAGAAGGATAGAGCCTCGGAGAGCCGTCCTTCCTACTATTACAAAATCATGAGCGCCCCCTGGTTTGGCACCCCTAGTTTGTACAAGATAACTATAAAAGTGTAGTAATGGGGAGTAAGATACTCCAGATGCATAGCTACCTTATGAAAGCCACTTTTGAGGTTAAATTTTGAGTAAATTTTACTTTTACTGACCTCTTGAAGAATCGTATTGATTCTACACATTCTATATTGACCTTGATTATTACGTCATTCAGGCGTTTGTAATTGAAGACTATTCACTCCTTTCCTTTGACTTCCCTTCCAATTCTTGGATCTATGGTGGTGCCTGAGTTAACAATTTGTCATAGTCCGGTGTGCATTAGTCACTGCGACTGAAAGAAGACGGAGAACGCAGAATGTTCTATCACAAATGAGAAGAATATTTTCATCAGAATATCCCACTCAAGGATCAATAGTGATAAAGGATACAACCTACAAGGACCTAAAAAAATTATCCTTCCTTCGTGACCTTCAGTGGGGAAGCAATTAATTTATAGGAGAAGACCTATTAATTTCTGCAGAAGCAATCTTGCACTTCACCCAATATATATTCAACGCATCTCTAGGGAAGCCTATTTCCACAAATTCAAAATGAAATTGTCCTACTGGTATCGAAAACTGTAGAGAAGGAACTTAACAGAACTTACTGGCCAAAAACAAAAACAAAATTCATACGAGGCTGATTTCATCCGATATAAAGCATTTGTATGGGAAAGCTAAATGATGAATTCCCAATTAAACTAAACACTGCAGTTTCAGTTCAGCTGTCATTTCTTGAGCAAACAAAGATCACTAGGATTCAATTTCCTAAACCATAATTTCTTCCAGTTGCTCCTGAGTAGGGAAGGATGCAATCCAAGTATATGCTCGGGCATGAAATCATGCCGCGTTAATATGCCAACTACAGGTGCCCTCTGCATTGTTCAAAAAAAAAAAAACAATGTCATAAAGCCATAAAATTAACTGAAAGGATTTGCTTATTCTAAAAGACGTCTGTTTTTTTTTTTAAAAAAAAAGTTGCAGAGTAGATTTGACTTATATACAGATACATCGAGTAGCAGAAGTTTCATACCGAAGAGGACTTGGGGATAACCAAGAGATGTCTCAAACCCACTTGTCGAAAAAGAATCAGAGCTTTGGCCAAAGACATCGTTTCAACAACAGTGTATGGTGAAGTATTTGTGAATGGGTGTAAATCAACATACATATCCATCTCTTCAGCAGTCAACTCGATGCCTTCGATAATTTCATGCTTGCCGGATCCACGTTTGGCGAAATCATCAGCTGAGAGCTGTTTTGAAGCTTCTGTACCTTCAACTGTGCGGGTAAAAAGAAATTGTTTCCTCTTCAACAGAACAAGTAGATGCGAACGAAGAATCAGACCAAAAAGAACAGGTGCATCAGACAGAGGAGGCTCATCTACCACAGGGAAGCCATGATGGCCAGTGCTCTTCAGCACATGGAATATGTTGCTTACCTTTTCAATCCCATTGAATACCTGCAAAGGACCACTAACCACATCACCAACTGTAAACTGTTGCATGTAAGGCTCGGCATGGGATTCAAGATAAGGGAGCCCCTTCAATTTCACAATCAAATCATAGACATCCGAATTAAAAGCATCAGCTACAGTCTTGGATATAAGCAAAACCAGCATGACCAGGGGAAGGAGTAGAAGGTTGTTTGTTAATTCTAGCATAATTACACAGACTGAAACAGTCATTCTCATCGAACCAGCTAGAAGGGAAGCAGAACCAAGGACGGCAAAGAGACCATGGTTAAGAGTCGAATGTGAACCCATAAGCATACCTACAAGGCGTCCAAAAGTTGCACCACACAAAATAACTGGCACAAAAAGACCAGAAGGAATTGCCAGACCATAACTGATAATTCCAAGAAAATAGGAAGTAACAAAGAACAAGAACACTGAAGATTTCTGGAAAACATTGTCTGTGCCAGCACTGTAGAGGTTTCTTATTGTATCATCATTGGTGTTGAAAAATAAACTAGCCAAATCATTATAGTGGTCAGGCGCACACTGAAACTTCTTGAAATTACCAGATCTTCCTATTGATGGACAAGCTTCGGATAACCCAGCTGGGCAAGGTTTACAAGACGCAAGCCAAGGTAATCCAAATAGGCAACAGGAGGTGAATATGGAAACTAAAGCAGCAAGAAAAAATTTGTGTCCATGGCCTTTCCTGAAAATGAAAGTTTGAATATGCTCTTAAAAAATCTTTGTACGAAACCTTTGCAACATGAGTAGAACTATACGTTGAAATATAAAAAGCAAGAATACATACTTGTGAATAAGATTGTAGACTTTAAGAACCTTATCCAGCAGGAAGTTGTAGAGGCTTCCCAAGATTCCACCTATTACTCCTAAAATGATGACTGGAGGTAGATCGACAAGGTGATAAGACACATCAGCAGAAGTGACATCGAACATGATAAGTCCGCCCTTCCCAAATAAGCCACATTTACCACTTCTACAAATATCAATCAATGCCCTGAGCACAACTGCAACAACTGCTGTTGTGAAGAATGCTCTCCATAGCAGTGCACTTCGCCACCTTCAAAGACAAGTAAACTCCTTTCAAGAGATATTATATGAGATTAAATAACTTAGAATAATAACTAAAAGGCAAATGGAGGAGATACATCACTCTCCGGTATAGAAAACTTTTTACCATAACTAGTGTGCCCAAACTTTTCAACATACACTTCAGTATGCTCTCAAACACAAATTTAATATTCTTCCCATAACTATGCCATTCGACAAAATGAAATATCAATTCGCAATAGTCAGTTTGTAAAGACCATATGATACAATTGCAATCATCATACACAAACCTCAACCTATTTGTACCAAGTTCTCACCTGATGTTTAAGTAATCTCACAGTATCCATTGGCTACAATATCACTGAGAGAAAAAAAACAAAAAAAAAAACTTTGCAGCTTCCCTCTATGGAGGCTATGAATGCAATCTTTATTTTATACACATAGAAAACTAATTGCTGCATCAGGGAGATATCAAGAAGTATGATACCATGAGGATACACATTCCAATGCAAAAGAACACCAACTGGTGCACGAAAAGCAGCAGCAATTCCCGCACCAGCTCCACAGGTTACAAGATCCCGTCGGTCTCTGTCATTCTTGAAATACCTCAACCATCTCCAGGTTAGCTTGTACTTCCGAGATCCTCCTTGCCCAAGTATGGATGCAATGCAGGAACTTGTATGTACTAACGGACCAGCCTTGCCCACATGAAGAGATGAAGACACCGCAGCAATGGAACCTACCACCTGTAAATTCATTAAAGTCAGAACATCATCTTCAAGACACCACTATGCGTGCAATGGTTTTTCCTTTTTCTGTATCATTCAAATGATTGGAAAATGCTTTGCCATAGATATACAAAAATGAGCCAATCAGATTAGGTACTTGTGGATTGTTCTTATTTGGTACAAAAAAAAAAAGGAAGAAAACTCATTGTTCAATCTGTTCTAATGATCAGATATGCTCCACAGATGAGTGGAGTAAAAGCTGTTCAGCATTCGAAAAAGAAAGAAGCCAAGTTCATTTACTTCAGCTCCATTATAGGCTGGACCGTACATAGAATAATAGAAAAGTTTTCTCAATCCAGAAGAATTCGAAAATCCTCACCTTCACACACAACGTCTTTAATGAGAAAATTTGAGGAGCATCAACACCGTTCAGGTATGCCTTCACTTCTGGAATTCCAGATCCAGCTGCCGTTGGCGAGACGAAAACGGTGACGGCCGAAGCAAACATGAGGAGCACGAAATTCGATCCCGCGAACACCGCAAATGCCCATCCATACCTGCTCCAACCAATTGAAACATCAATCGAAAAAATAAGCAAGAAACAAGAGAAGTGTCTGTTCTATTTGTCAGAACGCGACCGTACTTGCTGGCAAGCATCATATTGGAGGTAATCACGAACTTGACACCGGCGATGTTCTCGACGGCAAGGTTGTTGAAAAATCCAACAGCGCCGGACAGCGCGCCGACGAGGAAGCACAGAGTCCACTTGAGGACGACGTACTGCACGATGTGCACCGGCACCCGGCTACGCCAATCCTGCTTGAGGAAGTCATTCTCGATCAACCTGCAACTTCTCCTCTTTCAGACCTCCGATTCCATGTTGCCACAACCCAAAATTCACAAAAGAAAAAAAAAAAGTTTGTATTTTGCCCAGGAAACAATCTTAAACTGGGGCATGGAGAAAGATAGAATTCGATATTTCAATTCTGCTGTCAAAGCTAAAGATGGAGAAACAAATGAAAACATCTATGCTTTTTACCCTAAAATTTCCAGAGAAACCAAAAAAAAAAAAAAATCCGTGCTTTAATCATCCTACAATTTCAAAGCCGCAAAAAAGATGGGAAAAACATCCATTTAATCTTCCTCCAATTTTAGATACATTAATAAGCAGCAAGAGAAACAGGCGACAAAATTCCAAACTTTTCATTCCGTACATGCAGAGAAGGGGGGATCCGGCCTTTAATCAATCATTCTGAAACCCCAAATCGAACAAACGAGATGGAAACAAATCAGCCTTCCACAATCTCAAGGAGAAATAGAGTGAGAGAGTACTCGTAGTCGAGGCTTTCGATGGGGCAGAGTTTGGAGCCGATGATGGCGAGCTGAGACGTGGTGTTGGAGGTCATGCTGCGAATGCGGGAGGCACGGTGCTCGTCGAGTTGCCAGTCGGCGGTGAGAAGGGCCGACTCCAGATCGCCGCCACCCCCGCCGTCGACGAGGTACTCGGCCTCCATCGGTAACCGCTCCCTACCACTGGCTGTCGCAGTCGACCAAGTAAATGGGGAAGCTGTTTGTTGTTTCTGCATTCCCTTGGCTTTATATTCTGCAAGGGTAAGATCCTGAGAGAAGGATTCGATTGACTCCTTGACCGCAATAATTACAGGCGACGAGATGGAACAAACACACAGTAATCGAATTCCCAAAAAAAAAAAAAACACGCACACACACACAAAATTAACAAGAAAACGAAAAAAAAGAAGTAAAATTTGATAATCAAACGAAAATTTTGATCGCAGAACTTCGGAGACTGGAAAGGGTAACTGAATTTTCTGTATTATAAATTAGCACTGATGATGCGAGAGGTAACAGAGACGTGCAAGATATGGACACGACCTGACCCATGGTACAGGCCTAGTGCAGTTCGTATATTAAGCATAATTTATTAATTTCATTTTTTTTATTTATACAGAATATTTAAATTTTCAATCTGATTAATCTTTATAAATAATCGATTTTATCACATCAATTTTTTAAAAATCTCATCAATAATTAAATCGAATAAAATTAAAATTTAAATGGCTTCCATCACACATCAAATATAAATCAGAGAAATATTTATAATTTTTTCACGGTTCAATTTGAATTTTAAAATTATATCATTCCTGTATAACGATCTAACGCCGAAATAATACTATGTTAAATTTCTGAGCTCTAAAATTATTCGAATAATTTTTTTTAAAATTCATTATTAAATAATATTACAGTAAAAAAAATAGAATTGTATTTTTCACTCTCTATTTTTACCACCGTTGCGCCCAATGAAACACAATTTCACTTATTCAAATCCTCTGAAACATGCAAAATTATATATTCAATATAGGCAACAGATTAAATTTTATATTGATCGAGTGGAACAAGCAAGGCACCACAAAAATGTTATCTCATACCCATTTTGTTCCGCATAATTAAATTGTCAAATAACGGAGCGAAGCAAGATGACCTTGATTGGGATAGGGCAGGCGACCCTATTCGGACCAGCAGGTCTTGATTGGCCTCTATCACTAGATACTGCCCGTGCCTGACCGGAGCATCCCCTTTGACGCATGGTGCGAAAGTTGCATATTTTGTTTTATAGATATAGATATGAAAATAAACTCATCTGACAGGAATGAATAAAAAAATTGTCTTTTTTTCCAGACAGGTCCTCATGAAATTTATAATTCCAAGCTAATCCTTTGGAACTTATGATTGGAAGTTGTATTTCTGGGAAGTGATATTTGCCTTAGTCTTTAATACATTGGTTAATTAAGGTCTTAAGCTCTCGATTAAGGATAGCTAAGATCTAATGATAATACTAACAGTCTTAATTAATATCACGTGCATTGTCAAGAGACGACAGCTCGCCTTTGCTAATAGTTTTCTGAAACGCACATGCTCAACGCGAAACATTATTAGTTTACCTTATCTCATTTTCAAATTATCTTTTTAGATTTAAAAATCATCAAAATATGCATGAGTTTTTACTTTTTTTTTTTTTTTTTGGGTAAGAATTCCTTTTACAAGTGGATGTTAAATATTGAAAATCTTCAGGAATTCTCATTAGAAAAGTAGATAAATATATGGGGCAAAGTGAAAATTTTCTTGTGATATATTATAATAAAAACGTTGGGAATGGAGAGGGAAATCGTAGGTGGATCTACAAATATTAATTTTTATGTGGCATGCTAAGATTATTTTATTTGTTTGAAATGATTTAAAATTAGTGCGATTTCTAAATAAATTTAAATATCGATGGACCACGGCCATCGTTTCCTTCCAAATAAATTTAAATAGGGTGTTTTACAATTCGAAGTGAATTTTCAGTTTGAATCGATAGCATTTAAATAACTAAAATATTAGCCTGATTTAAATATCATTTAATTTTTTTCATGTAATTTAGTAATAGAAATTTAATAAAAAAGGATTAAAGATAAAAGGGGGGAAAAAGGAAAGGGAGATTAAGGCTTGGAAAAATGTTTTTAAAATATTTTTAACGTTTTATGTAACAAAAGTTATAGCCAATATATCCTTTGTGATTAATATAGAATTTGCTTTGATAATATACGTTATATATCTTTTTTACAGACCATAAGTTCTTCGTTTTATTAATAAATTATTATTGACAATTAAGTACGTTATATATCTCAAATTTGAAATTGCTCAAACACAATCTCATAATTTTATGTTTACTAAAACACGCATTTCATTCCTTTTTTATCCCTTCCGCCAAATACGTATACAATTAATACTAAGATGGAGTTTGGTTGGTGGGTTTGGAATGAGAGAATGAGAATGAGAATCATATAGAGTGTTTGATTAATGGTTTTAGGAAGGAGAATTTGGGAATCAATTCTAAATAATTGGGAATCAACAAAACTCATCTCACATGGTGGGTTTGGGTTTCATTCTCATTCACCGTCGCTCGCTCGACGGTCATCGATCACCGATCGCCATCGGTCGCCATCGATCGCCCGGCCCGTCGATTGGCCGCCGATCGTCAGCCGCCGTCGATCGCCGGCCGCCGTCGATCGCCGCTGATCTTGTCGGCCGTCGGACGTCGGTCGCCGGTTATCGTCGATTCTGCCGTCGTCGATCGGCCGACGTCGCCGATCTTTGATCGTCGGCCACCACGGCCGCCGGTCGACCATCGCCTGGTCGATCCCCGGTTGGCCGCGCGGCCGGTGGCCGACCATCGCCGTCGGCGATCGCCGGTGGCCGCCGTCGGTGGTCGACCATCGCCACGGTCGATCGCCGGTTAGCCGCACCGATGGCGACCATCGCCGTCGGGCGATCGCCGGTCGCCGCCGGTGGTCGACCATCGCCGCCGCGATCACCGGCCGCCGCCGCCGGTGGTCGACCATCATTGTCGCCGTCGCCGATCACGGCCGATCGCCGGTCGTTGGCCGCCGACCGTCGTCATCGGTCACCGACCACCGTCGATCACTCTCATTCCCAACTTATAAACCAAACAGCATTATTGGAATGACAAAATTCATTCCTATTCCAGTCTACTATCAAACTCATTCTCATTCCTATTCCCACCTTCCAACCAAACGCCACCTAAGATTTTGTATGTATTCGAGCCACAATCGAAAATTTCGAGTCATCCAAACGTTACTTGATATTGCACGTGGGGCTAGAAATTCGACGATTTACTAAACAGCGCACGTGAAGTTTAGAAATGTACAAAAAACGTCTCATACTTTCATATTTATCAAATAACGCACTTAATTCCCTTTTTACCCCTCCCGCCAAAAAGATCTGCACTACTACTATGGTATCGAATTAAATCTCAAAGACCAATGTGGTGTCGAAATTAATTTTCAAGACTGGTGCATCAATCCAACACTATCACCGCGTAGTCTTTGTATTTCAATTCACGCGTGTCGAAGTTGCAATTCCACTACAGTGTATCGAGATTTGAATTTTCAAAGCGCGGTGATGATTAAATTCCAACACACCACGGTGGTGGTGTTGGGATTGCAATACAACTGTGGTGTTGAGATTTGAATTCCCAGTACCACGTTTGGGAATTTTACTGTGCTGCAGGTCTGTTTGGCGGGAGGGGTAAAAAGGGAATTAAGTGCGCTATTTGGTAAATATGAAAGTATGGGGCGCTGTTTGGGCAATTCTAAACTTCACGTGCGCTATTTGGTAAATTGCCGCTAGAAATTTAAATCTCAATACACTATTTCCTAGTAATAAAATTCCCAACACCACTTTTTTTTCGACCAACTTGATATTGTACATGGTACTGAGAATTTAAATCTCAACACCACTATGTTCCTGATAATATAATTCCCAACACTATCTTTTTTCGATCAGTTTGATATTGTATGTAGTGCTGAAAATTTAAATCTCAGCACTATTATGTTCCTGATAATATAATTCCTAGCATCATCTTTTTTTCGGTCAGCTTGATATTGTACGTGGTGTTGGTAATTTAAATCCCAACACTACTATGCTCCTGGTAATATAATTCTCAGCACCACCTTTTGTCTCGGTCAACTTGAAATTGTATATGATGTTGGAAATTTAAATCTCAAGACCAATGTGTTCCGGGGAATATAATTTTCAACATCACCTTTTTTTCTCGGCCAACTTGATATTATATGGTACTGGGATTTTAAATTCCATGACCACTGTGTTCCTGGAAATATAATTCCCAGCACCACTTTTTTTTTCGGGGCAGTTTGAAATTGAATGTGTTGTTGGAAATTTAAATCTCAAGACCATTGTAAGAATCATTATGTTTTTGGGAATACAATTCTCAACACTACTTTTTTTCTCGTCCAACTTGAATTTATGCATGTCACGCGACCAAAACTGATAGATAGGAGGATCAGAACCAAGTTTCCTCGATAAATCAATAATTTATGCAGTAAGATCTTTCAGTCTATGTCAAGATTTCAGAAATTGGTCTTTTTTAGGTTCATCAATGAGTTTTGGTCAAAACTCATGACCTCTTACTACCTCTTCTATCCAATCCAAATCAATTGGTTTTGGAAAGTGTCACTTTATATATCCGTGTCCAAATTTTTTGATAATCTAGATTTTATTAGATGTTCATAGTCATATATCAAAAATTAGGCCCGATGTCATGTGGTGCTGAGAATTTAAATCTCAGGACTACTGTATTACTGAGAATATAATTCTCAACATCACCTTTTGGATGGTTCGAAATTTTCAATTGTGGCTCGAATGAATGTAATATATGAACATTAAATTTACGTTTGAATGTAAAAAGGGAATGAGATGTATCATTTGATAAATATTAAAATTATAAAATTGTATTTGAATAATTTTAAATTTGAGATTTTGATAAATCATCGAATTATTCTTTATCTTTAATTTTTTTTTTCTTTTGTTCGTATATATTAAACGATTTAGAAAGATCGATACCACTGAAAAAGGTTAGACTATTATTTATGTTTCGTTGCTTTATAATGCAAGTGTCCGAATTTTGCTCCATTTGTTGATAAATGCTAAAACAGTTGCAATAAATAAAATAAAACACTCACCACTAATGTTTGTGACTATTGTCTAAACAACGATTACAACGAATCACCCTACAAATTCACAAATTAAATTCTTCTCGATTGATGTTATCTACTTTCCATATTCTCACAAACTATATTTTTCATATTTGCATATTTACATTTTCCATAGTTCTATTTTCTTTATTTACATTATTATTTTCCTTATGTGTTTTACTTTCTTTATTTTCTTCTTTCCTTATTTTATTTTTCTTATCATAATTTTTCTTTCCTTATTTGTTTTCTCATTTTTTTCATTTTGCACTTTCCATATTTGCATCATTTTTTTTCTCATTTATTGTCTTTACTTTAATATTTTTTTACGTTCCTTAATTTTTTCTACTTTTCATATTTCTCACATTTCTTATTTTTTTTATATTTTATACTTTTCCACTTTCTTTATTTATTTTCACTTTCCATATTCTACTTTTTATTTATTTTATTTACCTTCCTTAATTTCTCTTTTCTTATTTTTTACTTTAATTTTCTTAATTCTCCTTTCCTTATTTTATATTTCCTTTTTTATCCTTGACGGTTAATCTTATCATCATTCTCTATATTTCCTTTTGGATAAAGATACATGCTCTGACTCAAAAGATATGATAAATATAATACTATAAATTTTACTAAACTCTACTGTGAGATTTGTGATGAAATAAGGTATCCCCTTGATAATTGTCCAATATTATTTAATTTTTTTTATTGACACTAGATTATCTGAATCTTCAATCCAACTAATTGCTGAGAGTGATCGGCTCTGTTCTACGGATCTTCGAGATATCTCACCAATAGTTAAGTTGGATAAGATCGAAGCTCAAGTGGTCTCTACCGTCCACCAAGAATAAATCAGGAAAGTGCTCGTAACTTTTCCACGGTTCAATCCGAACTTCGTAGTCACATTATTCTTGAATAATGGTATAATGTCAAAATCGTACTCCATCTATCGGATAAACTCCTAGGCCTCAGAATTGTTCGAATGATTTTTTTTTAAATTTATCGTCGAACGATATCGCAGCAGAGGATCAAACTGCATTCTCTTATGACATGCTTCTCCGTTTTTAAAGTTACACCATGCCCCGAGAGGCAATATTATTTACGCCTTTGCATTTTGAACGAGTGAATGTCATCTACAATCAGCGGCTGCAAAATGATTCATATTCAAACATTCGTAAATCTAGCTGGAGAAATCCTAAAAAAGAATTACTGGAACTATCAAGATCAAGTTGGGGATGACAACTATGGTTCACCATCGTATTTTCTTCGGACACCAAAATCCAACGGAGTCCCTAATAGAAATTTTATTGTAGCTCAAATACAATGGAACAAGTAGTTTAGAAAACAGATTATAGAATCTAATCGACAATGGATTGAGTTTTATTTCTATTAATTCGTCATTTGTTATTGTTGTCCGTCGTCGCTCGTTAATTGTCGCTTGTCGTCCGTCGCCCGCCCGATGGTCATTAGTTGTCTGTCGTCGACTGTCGATGGTTGTGGATTGTCGAAGGTCGTTGGTCTTTGACGGTCGACGACCGTCGATGGCCGACGGTCGATCACTCTGTTGTCGTCCGTCGTCCGTCGTCCGTCGTCCGTCGACCGTCAATGATGTTGTTCGTCGTCACTCGTTGTCTGTCGTCCGTTGTGCATCGTCCGTCGTCCGTTGTCATCGACGGACGTCCGTCGCCCATCACCCGTCGATGACAATATTAACATCGTTTCCGTTTTCATTTTTAATTTGTAAACTAAACAATATTATTAAAATGACTAAACTCATTCTCATTTTATTCTACTATCAAATTCATTTTCATTTCTATTTTTATACTCAAACCAAACACCACTTTAGTGATCTAGAAGCCTCTGATTCATATATTAAACAAACATTATTATAGGACCATTAATAACCTTGTTATAGTTAGAGCTGTCAAACGGATCAACCTATGGCAAAGCGAGTCAATCCATTGTAAATCTAATATTTAGTAGAGAGGGACGAGCCGACCCGCCATCTCGACGGGTTGAGAAATTTTCAACTCAATCCAACCCAAGGCGGATTGCGGGTTGCGCGTTAGGCGGGTCAACCTGCGAGCCACACAAATTTAAAAAATATATCTAAAATTACTGAAGTGTTGAGGGTTTGAGATAATGATCTATAAGACGGATAAAGTACCATTATTAAAAAAATAAACATTTGAAGTAACTAAAATTTTATAATTGAAATTCAATTATCGACCTACAAAGTTTAGTACCGATATTTTTGATTCCTTTTCAATGTTCTAAAATATCCAAATCTTAATAATATGCAAATGTAAATTTTTGCTTCTCCAAATATAGATTCAATTGAGATTTTTTAACCTGAGTAATTATTTGATTTTGATATGTCATTATTTTCTATATTAATTAGAATAGTAGTGATAATATAATAAAAAATAATTAGAGTATAAAAAATATTTTTTTTTCTTTGCTCTTAATTTTTTTTATACTTTGTTAAGGTGTATGTGTGATAGAAGAAAATTGTGATGATGAAAAATTTATCTTGTTAATATTAAAATATTGGTAAAAAAACTTATACAATTTTATTTTCATATGTTTCATCTTTTGACATTTCTCAACCCGTGGAGCAACCCGTGCCACGGCGGGCCAATCCGTCTAGACCCGCAATCCGCGTGAGTCGATCCATTTATACCCGTCAAAATTACGAGTTGATAAAATTTCAATCAAATCTGTTTAAATTATTTGACAAAGTGGATCAATCCAACGGATCCAACCCAACTTGATATCTCTAGTTATAGTGACCAAGAAGACCTCGTATTTGTCCATATTAATTTGTTTTTATTGATAGTCTCGAGCGTTATAGGCTATTAAATATCTTTTATCAAAAGTATTGATGTCTATTAGATTAACGAATCAATTAGATGCGATTTCAATTAAAAAGTCATCATCAAACACCTTTAACCAACACAATTCTAAATAAATTATACATAAGGGTGCGTTTGGTTCAAGTAATCATACATAACCTTAGTTATATGATTACTAGAGAATAAAACATAATCTTGAAATAAAATATAATCTTAGATAAAAACCTTGTTTGATTGGAGGTTTTAATATATAACTTAGTTTAACATTTTACTAAATTATCCTTTGTCTTTCTTCAATCAATTATCCGACGATGTCCGACGGCGGCGGCGACGGCGATCGATAGCGATGGGGCGGCGAGGGCGGCGGCCAACGGCCCGGCAACTGGCGGCGGGTAACGGCCGGCGACGAGTGACGACGGCGGTGATGCGGCGACGACGATGGTCGGCAGGCCGGCAAGCGCAAGGCGACGGCGGTAGGGCGGCGGCGGCGGCGACGGCAATGACGACGGCAAAGACGGCGCGACCAACGACGGACGACAAATCGATTGAGTTTTGACAAATTGTCATTTAATATATTGCTTAGGGTAATATTGGAAAAATATTTCCTTAATCTCGGGAATCAACAAAAACCTTGGTTCTCTAAGGTTTTCCGATTCCCCCTAAAAAGATTTTTATTCATAACTTGGTAATGATCAATTACCAGGTAATTGTTTATAACCAAAACCAAATAAGATTTTTGTTAATAACCTAACAAAGTTATCAATAAAAACCCTCAACCAAACGTACCCTTAGGGTTATTATGAATTGACTCGTTATGTTTGCTAATTTTTAATTCTTGGTTGTCAAACATGCACTTTTAGTAAAAAAAATTATTAGATGGGCACAATGACTTTAGTTTAGTGTCAAAAAGACATTATTATTTGATTTAGGTTAAAAGACATTATTATTTGATTTAGGTTATCAACAATTACTTAGTAATTATTGATTGTTTACTCATATTGATTTTTTCATATTTTGAGCCATAATTATAACCATTAAATATTTTTGATCAAAAGTGATTAATGACCCGGGTAGTCTCAGATTTGTGCCAAATAGAATTGTTACACTCTTCTAGTCTTATGATTTTGTCTATATTTATTTTTTCGATCTTTTGAGTCTTTTATGATAAATTTTTAGTCCTTTATAATCATTAATTTACATTAGTTCGTAAAAGTAACAACTTGAAAGTCTTAATTTAATACCAAATACGCACTTTGTACTATTGAGATTTCCTTGTTTTTTTTTAACATTACAAGTTCATCGAATACTTACTTTTCGATAATTGCCAAAGGACTAATATGAAGTAATCAAATTCTTAAAAAATATATTATAGTTTTAAAATTTTCGAAATATGCAATTGAGTTTTTCTTTACTTTCTTCTCTTATTACATCACAATTTCTCTTTTCTTTTCTTTTAAATTAAATTAGAATTTCCTCTCTCTTTTACCTGCATGCAACCTCCACTGTAATATTGATTTTTGAAAATTAACATCACAATTTAATTATATCAATATCACGACGGTGTTAATTTTTAAAAATAAACATCATATGTATGTCAATTATTTTAAGTCATAAACATTAAAAAAAATTTATCACTATTGTTAATAACTTCGAACTGATATTTTTGAACATATATAGATTTTAGGACACTCTAAAAACTTATAGCATTTGAATGAGTTCGATCGAAACTCTCTAAATTCATCAATGGATTTTGACCGAACACTCTTGATAGATCCAAAAAAAATTTAAATGTTATTTTTTAGACTTGAACTAAGATATTATGTGTTTCACCTAGTAATAAATATAGATCTCTAAATGAACTTCGAGTTAAAAAAATATCTCGTTTTGATACCCAAGTTAAAAGTTATATTACTTGAAAACAGACAATTGAAACACCATCACTATCATGGTGATAATTTTTCAAAATCAACACTATGGTGGTGTTGTTTTTTAAAAATCAATATTATGGTGGTACTATTTTAGAAAAATAAACACCATGATAGTGATTGTATCTATTGATTGTCTACTGCTGGAGGTTATAACTATGGCTCGGGCATCAGAATGAGTTGCATTTTTTTTTTAAATCGAAGTTCATTCGGATATCTACATTATTACTATGTGAAACCCATAATAGCCCAGTTCAACCCTAACAAATAAGATTTAAAGTATTTTCATATCCATCAAGGAGTTTGGGTCAAAATTTATTGATGAATCTAGAGAGCTCCGATCGGACTCATTTTAAGTATTACAGGTCTCTGAAGTTCTCTAGAGTCTATATGCACTCAAAAATATCAGTTCAAAGTTATTACGACAATTTACCAAACACAACTCTCGAAGTTCGGAATTGCCCAAAAAGCGCAACATAGTTTCAGATTTACCAAATGACACGCGTAATTCCCAAAATACCCCTCCCGTCAAACAGCGGTTTTAATGCAGAGATTTCGCATCCATCCGAGCCACAATTGCAAATCCTGAGCCATCTAAACGTCCCATCCAAACAAGGGACAACATTAGCGTCTTCGTATCTTCAGCTTTCGAAAAATCTTTGAGCACACAAATCTTTGGAACTTCTTAGACTCCATATTTCGTCTAGCGTCATTTCGTTAGCTTCCGAGTTTTAGGATTTTCGACGAGACGGTTCGAGGTAATATCGTGTTATCCTCTCATTTAACTATCTGTTTTACCCATTTCTTACTCGGTTTTAGAGTTTCCGTTGAAAGGCGTACATCTCATAAGATTTTTGTCTACCATTCATTATTGCAGAATGAGTCAAGCATCTGGTTCAACCTCTCCTTCACCGGCCAAGGTATGTGTCGCATTCCTTGCTTTAATCGAATATGAAGTATGTCATATGTTTTAAATGATTTTTCGATTATGGTTTTGGAATGGTTTCAAATATTCAAATACAAATGGACGATCTTTTTAATCTGTATCTGAATTAGATAAATAGAGCCCTAAAGTTTTTTTAACAGGATTATTACAAAGCATTGAGGATTCTCTAATTTGTTTTTTACAATTACAAAATGAAGGAATAAATCAGGTTTTAAAAATTTTGTATTTCCAAATTGTTAGGGAAAAAATGAGTGTGCGAATAAACTCAAATGGACCAGCGTTTTAGGCCACTTTATTGAATTTTTTGGAGGTCCAAGTGCTAAAGGAAAGCAACATGCATCTGTTTGTTTACATGAAAGGCACAGAGAGATCATTAAACAAATCTCATTTACTGTTTTTTTTGAATATACAAGACATTCCACAAATCCGTGGCATATTGGTCAATATATTTCAAAGTTGGGATTCGACAAGTCAAAGATTTAAGTTTTCAACTGTGCCAGTTGCTTTCACCAGAAGAGATGTGTCTCTTTTGCTTGGTATTGCAGATAGAGGGACTTCTGTTCCTATGAATTCAACTAATACATCAGGTGCTCTTTTCATTTCTCAATTCTTCAAAAAAGAACCAACTAGATCAAGACTAGAGTATTTGCTTAAAACTTTTTCTACTAGAGTAGAATCAGATGAAGATGTTTTGGTGTTTTGTATATATTTGCTTGTGTGTTATTCTGTACTACTACATATAAGGTCCCCATAGGTCTTGTAGATATTGTAGATGATTTTGACAACATAGGTAGTTTCAATTGGGTTGAAGCCATCCATCAATTTATGGCTCCACAATTGCCTACTATTGGAGATCTATGTTCATGTACTAATACAGTGGTTCACAAAAGCCGAATTCCTTACCTAAAGGGATTTGCCGGCCTTTTGGCTGTAAGTTCATTCTTACTAATTTATTTTGTCTTTTATAATCACATAAATATGTAACACTTTGGATATGAGCAGGCTTGGTTTCTGAAACATGTCCCAATCCAGAGACCATACAATACTAAAGGGTTACGAATAAATAAGTGGAAGACAACTTCTTCACATATTAGCAAGGTGAGGAATTTATCGGAGCAAGTCTCACCTGAACAGGTAAATAGAAGACCACAACTTAAAATATTTTCTTTTTCGTTATCTAAATAATTATTGATATTTTGATAGGTTATTGTTGATCTAGTCTTTACCCGTAGTGAAATTATATTATTTGATAAGGTTGACTATTATATTGAAAATACTCCTCATCCAATAGAGACATCATCATCAAAAACTATACAAGAAAAATACCGTAGTAAGGAATGCCATGAGTGTTTAGTTTATCAGAGACAACTAAAAGAGTTAAGAATGGAAAACATGACACTAACTGAAAGGGTAAAAGAACTAATGGAAATTATAGGAAGAGAAGGTATGGAGCCTGAATCAAATAAGTCTGAAGTTGATCCTCAACCTCAACCGGAACCAATTGCCAGCAGAACAAGACGACAAGATAGAACCCGCTATGATTACAGGGATACTCTCGTTGATAGTCCAGTGTGGGCAAAATTGGTTCCTCAAAGGAAAAAGAAAAAGACAGAAATTTCTGATGTTGAGGTATTAGAAGGGCAACATGATAAAGATGTAAATGAAGCAGAAGTTGTTGGGAAGAAAGGAAAACAAATAATTGGTATGGATGAATTGCAAGCGAGGGATAGTATCTGTATTATGGAAGAAGATGAAAAAGATCTTGAGAGGGATGAAGCAATAATTGATAAACTCAACCAAATGAGAATGGAAGTCATTGCGGTTATCAAAATCGTCTACATAATCTATAAGTGATCGCATAGGTATTCTAGGCTTACTGCTGGTGGTAGTAAAAAATACACAAGAGAAAAAATATAAAATAAACAACTGACAATAAAATTTTTCAGATCCTAAATTATCTGGAGATCTGGAAGTCCTCATTAATTCCTCCAGATGCTTGTTAGAGCAATCTGCTTCCACAAAATATTGCAAATATAGCTGACCAGA
The DNA here is from genome assembly GCA_025175895.1 of Wurfbainia villosa. Classification (NCBI taxonomy): domain Eukaryota; kingdom Viridiplantae; phylum Streptophyta; class Magnoliopsida; order Zingiberales; family Zingiberaceae; genus Wurfbainia; species Wurfbainia villosa. The sequence continues at coordinate 15,194,941 of CM046004.1, read as the reverse complement.
GGGAGCTTCATTATTCATAGGAACTACAAGTCCATCATTTGGTAGACCAAGGATGAGGGAGATATCCGTCTTTGTGAAATGTAATTTCTTGTTGTGGAATATAAAATATTTCTCCCTGCAGTCCCAATTATCAAACATATTTTGAACGAGGGGTCTTACATGGGTAATATCTAGAATGTCCAAAACCCACGCAAAGGGGGAGCTCCGAATAAGCATTTCTTCTTCCACAGTCGGCGACACACTTGCAATAAATTTTTTAAACTGTGAAACGTTGCCTTTCCAGTTCATTCTCTTTGTTCTTCCTCGCATCAACGCACGGGTTCTTCCAGAAGTATCGCTTGATAATTCACCAGTTGAAGCCATCGTGAACTGAAAATACTATGTTAGGTTACAAACTAAATGCATTGTAATACGACGATTTGAAATTAATAGATGAAATGGATTGAAACATGTGTGCTGATACAAACAAACGTTACCTATGATCAAATGGTTTATCAAAACCCTAAACCTTATTAGGCCCGACTTTAAACGACATCGTTGACGAAAATGGAAAAACCCTAGATACATCGGAAGGATCGATAGCGACACAGATTATGGTCAACGAAAGAAGTTAAGTAATTGACAAAACTTACGAACGTCGAAAATGGAAGCATCAGGCAACTCCATGAGAGACAGATCGGAAGGAGCGACAGAGAAATGAAATATCGTCTTGATATGTTTGAACTGACACCGGGGAGTTTTATATTAATGGATCGGGTGCGGTGCGCCGGATTTATATTACAATTTGACAAAATAGCTTAACATTCAATTATTTAGGCCATAAGTTTCAGGCATGCCACGATAATGTAAAATATATCAACATTCATTTAGGTAGGCCAACCAAAATATATCAAACAAAAAATAAGTCGTCTAACATAAACATTGTTTCCTTTACAAATATTTACACAACCACTATTTACACTTAGGAATTAGTAGGCGGTGGCATTCTACAAGACCTCCTATTATGCCCAAGTTGTTTGCATCTGTTGCATTTATTTTTCACCCTCCCAGTATGTTTAGACTCAATGCGTGCCTTTTTTCTTCGCCCCGGCTGCACAAGGCTACGAGGAGGTAGAACTCCTAAAATTTTGTCACCATTAGGCCAAAATTTCTTACTTCGACATGGGTAAATACGATCCATGTAAGTGGCCTCCCAAGTTTCCCTTAGAAAATAATGCTCACAATAACGGTATGGATCCATGTTCCGATATATGATGACTGCAATAGCATGCGAGCAAGGAATTCCTGAAATTTAAAACTCACCGCAGATGCAACTGCGCCTCTCTAAATCAACAATATACGAAGAAGATATTGTCTGTACTTCCATTTCCAATTGTGAGTATGGGAATACTGAATATAATCGAGTTCTTTTTCTCCTTTCATCAATCTCTTTAATGGCATAAGGTGTTAGAAAACCTGACCTTTTTGAAGATTCTTCCCTACGGTTAAAGAACCATTGAGCAACCTTTCTTCTAGTGTTATCAATTAAACTGGTGATGGGGAGTTCACGTGTTTCCTTGAATAATGCATTTAAACTCTCAGAACAATTAGTGGTTAACATTGTGTACCTCCTCCCAGGAAAGTGTGCATTGGCCCATCTTTTTGGATCAATCTTTTGTAGCCACGCATATGCATCCTTGTGTTTGTCATGCATGTTCTGCATTAATCGATCAAACTCAACTGTTGTATTGGCTCTTGCTGCTGCCCAAAATAAACCTAATGAGGATCTATCCCGGGTATCTGTTACCATGTTACAAGACAAGTGATAGCAACAAAAAGCATGATGGGCAGATGGATACACTTTGTTAACTGTTGATATAATCCCTCGATGTCTATCCGATACAATGCTCAATGACTCTGGCAAGACAGCAAGGAATGTCTTTACATGATCCAAAAACCACTCCTAGGCAGATCCACATTCAACTTCGGCAATTCCAAATGCAACTGGCATAATTTTTGCATTACCGTCAACGACAGTAGCCATTAGCAATACACCAGGATACTTGCCACTCATATGTGTAGCATCAATTCCAATTAGTTTTTGCAAATAAGACCTGAATACTCTTCCACAAGCACCAAATGCCCAAAAATATTGCTGAAATTGATTTTCACCATTTCTTAGTACTGCAACATAGGTATCAGGATCTCTAATGTAAGGGATCGGATGGCCGGCTAGAGGGGGGTGAATAGCCCTTTTCGTTTGGATGGCGGTATTTTGCTCGTCTACAAAATGTTAGCGCAAGCGGAATATACAAATATAAATAAAGACAAGCAAAATAGAAACAAGCAATACAAACACCGAGATATAACGTGGTTCACGGCTACGCCGCTAATCCACGGTCCGATTCGTCCACGGTGAATCACTCCGCCAAAACCAATCACTATCGGTCTCTCCTTTGCACAAAGCTAGGTGGAGGTAACCTTTACAACCAAGATCACTCTTCTTACAAATAGAATGGAGTAAAAGCGAGTAAGAAGAGTTTAGAGCTTGTGGGGCACTAGGAAGATTGTTTGGAACTTAAGCATTAGCCTCTCAAAGGCTCACACCCTCTCTTTTTATAGAGAGGGCTAACTTCTTCCCGTTGGCCGCCATCGATCCCATGGCGATCGGCGGCCTCGAACACGTCGGATGCGGCCGTTGTTGTCAGCGGAACTCTTGTCGATCATTCGGACCTCACCGATCCGGCCGACCCGTAGTCGACTGCCCAGTCGGCTACGAGCGGTTCTGTGGCCAAAACCCTATTGACGATCATTCCGATCGCCGCCTGCTAATCAGCGATCGGCTACCAGCGTATGGCGATCATCGCCGCCACAAACCCGATCGATCGTATACGGTCGAGCTACACTCGACTTGAAGCGATCCGCCATGACATAGCGATCGGTGTCGAAAACCCATCCGACACTTGGCCAAATGGCCAAGTTTCACCTAAGAGCTACCCTTCCCGGGTTACAATCGCTCCCTCTCATTTCTCGGAGTCACTCGCCTTCGAGGTTCTCTTCGTTCTCGGCCACGTCCCTCGGCAGCATCAGGCGCACGGCTCTGCAATGCTCCTTCGCGTCTCTTGCCTCGAAGTCTACTTCCTCCGGCTTCACTCCAAGCTTCTCGTCCGGCGGTCCCTCGGATGCTCCACGCGCACGGCTTCCGCAAAGCTATCCTTCACCGACTCAAGGCACGAGTCATGAGATGTGAAACTCGCCACGGCTCCATGTGCGAATTACTAAGTCCTGCACGACTTCAACGCACATATCAAATCAACATATCAAACTAACTTAAACCCTTTGCCACACCATCAAAACCATATCACGGCAAGAGATTGCCCTAACAATCTCCCCCTTTTTGATGTGTGGCAATCCGTTTAAGTTAGGTAAAAACATTTGATATAATTTCTAAGGTAAGAAAAGCATGTAAAGATAAACATGATATAACAACATGCAATTCCCCCTTAATCCATGAAATTCTCTATGCAATTTCTCCCCCTATCATATATTTCTCCCCCTACATATATTTCTCCCCCTAATGTGATTAACTTAAACATACTTATTTCTCCCCCTTTGACACCATCAAAAAGATTAACACTAAGTTAAAAGCTCATGGCATCAATTATAATGGAGGAAAAATATGTCAAGTTGATTTAAAAACTGTAGGAGGCATCAAGTATATTTCTACCACTTGTAGGAGGTTTTATAAACTGAATTCGCCTTCAATATTCTGATTCCACCTGATCATATCAGTATGGCATATGATCGGGCACAAAGGAAGCGAATTACGATTTTACGGATGAAATTCAGAAATGCATTAAAAATTCCAGAAAATTCTAAAAATCATGAAATTCGAGGAACATATTTCTCTTAAGTATATCTATCAAGGAAAAATAGTTTTTCATGAAAAATCATTATATTTTACAAGATTTGCCAAAAATCCAAACACTTGAAAAACCACTAGTTTTTGAGCATTCTAGTATCAAGTTAGCTACCTAGTTTTGCATCTAATTGTTTCAAAACATGAATACATGTATTTTAAGGTAAGAAATTGTTTTGAAAACATTAGAAATATCCAACCATGATCTTTGGGCAATATGTCTATTAATTAAACATAAGCCTTCCCCATGATTGGTCTATTATTGATATTTTGATACTTTAAATGACCATCTAAATGCCATAGGCATTAGTGGACATTTGTATCATCCTAACATCTCACCCATGCTAAGTTTGCAATCAAGTTAGCCTATAGTGAGTGTGAGATGCATCCTAGGGGGGTATTTGTATATATATATACTTAACCAATATATTCAAGCAATTTTATCATGGTTAAGTATCAACCTAACAACCCACATGATCATAATGACATATATGATTTAATTTCATATTATGACCATGAAATACATGTTTTCATTAAATTATAACCATGCCTTAGGCATTATATGATGATAATAAATAAGTTATCACCTAAAGCATGATTTAAACCTATTTTCATGATAATGTGCCCAATATCAAAATCATAAACCATGATTACACATATGCATAGAAATTACATTAATCATCATGATTTAAGCATTATTACCTATTTATGGGCACGTTATCATCACCCAACACTATCTAAAAATGTTGTCCCGTCATCCTAAGTCAACCAAAATATGATATAGATTAGGTTCATATGGTTGACTACCCTAGGGGTTTTCTAACCCTTAAGAATGGATTTTGGAACCCAAAATAGATTTTTACCTATGGGGTTCACTAGAAATTCCTTGGGGATCCATTTCTTAGCTATTACTTTGTTTTTGTCTTGTCCCGTAGCTATTAGGCATCTATAGGCCTTCTCATTTTTCTTCTCTTTATATCCTAGGCCTTTCTTGTTAAAACTTGCCCTTTGGCTCCCTATGATCATATTCAAAGTGTTGGAGCCAATTGTGAATTTTCCTAGGGCTTTGGTTAAATAATCTACCTTAAACCTTAATGCCCTATTTTCTTCTATGCATGCATCACTAACATCTAAAGGCACATAATTATCATGTGAGCATGCATCATCATGGCAAGAAGAAGTATCATTATTATTTAAGCATGCATTTTCTAGCTTATTTTCTAATGCCTTAATTTGTTCAAGCATGCATTTATTTTTCTTCTTTGCTCTAAACAAATCCCTAGTTAAACTAGAAATCATAGAAACTATTTTACTAGGTGAGAGATTGGTTACCATAGTTTCCATGTCCTCTTCTTCTTCTTCGGATGATGAGGAGGATGATGACGTGGAGGAGGCTCCCCCTTCACTTTAGCTATCTCCTCTTGAGCTTGATCCTTCATTTTCGGAGGAGGATTAGCAATCCAAGTAGTCAAAAGCCATCAAGGCCAAATTGGCGACAAAGGCATTCTCCTCATCCGATGATGAGGAGGAGGATGAGGAAGGATCATCCCATGTCTTGGCCTTGAATGCTTTGGCCTTCCCCTTTTCTTTTGTCTTCTTCTCTTCTTCCTTCTTTTTCTTGCTCCCCTTTTTCTTCTTCTTTTCTTCTTTCTTTTTCTTCTCTTCCTTGCTTTTGTTTATGAGAGGACAATTGTCCCTTATGTGTCCCTCTCCTTGGCAATTGTAGCATATCACCGTCCCCCTCGGTCTTCTATTCCTATCATTTGATTTATCAAATCTAAAATTCTTAAATACACGCCTCACCTTCCTTACCATGTAGGCTTCCTCGGTGCTATCCATGGAGGAGGAGGAGGCTTCATCATCGGAGGAGGAGGGACTTCCATCTTCTTCTTCCCTTGTTTGCCAACAATGCTACTCCTCTTGAGGGTTGAATTCTTGGCTCTTCTTGAATTCCTTCAAGCCTCGTTTCGTGGAGTTCCATCGTTGAGAAGAACTCCTCCAAGGTACTCACTTCTAGGTTCTTGGACATGTAGAAGGAGTCCACCATGGAACTCCACTTTGAGGACCGGGGAAAGGCATCTATAGCCTTCATGAGCATGTCGTCGATAGCTTCTCACCTACACTTGTTAGCCCAATTAAAATTTCTTTAAACCTAGAGTGTAGTGAGGTTACCTTTTCTCCCTTTTCTAGTTTTATATTGGATATTTGGGAGCGGAGGAGGTCTCTTCTTGCAAGCTTGGCCTCAGGTGCCTTCATGAAGCTCTACAAGCTTCTCCCACATCTCTTTGGCGCTAGTGCATTCTCCGATCCGGTTGATCTCTTGTTGAGGAGCACATTGAGAAGATGATGTTTTGCCTTTGAGTTTGCAAGGTGCTCCTCTCGTTGCTTCTTATTCCACCTTGACTTCTCTATTTGCTCACCCCTTTCATCCCTAGGCAACTCGAAACCATTTTCCATTATAAGCATAATATCAAAAATCGGTTTCAAGAATACCTCCATTCTCCTTTTCCACAGTCGAACTTGGTGGGTGGATGTTGGAGCCGGCCATTTTGATGTAGGGCTTGTTGCGGCGGTTAGTCGGTGACAAGCAACCTCGACTCGATACCACTTGTAAGGATCGGATGGCGGCTAGAGGGGGTGAATAGCCCTTTTTCGTTTGGATGGCGGTATTTTGCTCGTCTACAAAATGTTAAGCGCAAGCGGAATATACAAATATAAATAAAGACAAGCAAAATAGAAACAAGCAATACAAACACCGAGATATAACGTGGTTCACGGCCACGCCGCTAATCCACGATCCGATTCGGCCCACGGTGAATCACTCCGCCAAAACCAATCACTATCGGTCTCTCCTTTGCACAAAGCTAGGTGGAGGTAACCTTTACAACCAAGATCACTCTTCTTACAAATAGAATGGAGTAAGCGAGTAAGAAGAGTTTAGAGCTCAGGGGCACTAGGAAGATTGTTTGGAACTTAAGCATTAGCCTCTCAGGCTCACACCTCTCTTTTTATAGAGGGCTAACTTCTTCCGTTAGCCGCCATACCTCGAACACGTCGGATGCCGTTGTTATCAGCGGAACTCTTGTCGATCATTGCTGGACCTCACCGATCGGCTGCGCCGACCATGTCGGCGATCGGCTACGGAATTATGGCCAAAACCCTATTGACCGATCATTGCGCCTTGGCCGCCCGGATGATCTATCGCGATCGGCCCCTTAGCGTCGATCGGCGCGCGCCACAAACCGATCGATCAGATACCGGTCGAGCTACACTCGACTGGAAGCGATCGCCATGACATGCGATCGGCCCGGTGTCGAAAACCCATCCGACACTTGGCCAAATGGCCAAGTTTCACCTAAGAGCTACCCTTCCCGGGTTACAATCGCCACTCTCATTTCTGGAGTCCTCGCCTTGAAGTTCTCTTCGTTCTCGGCCACGCCTCGAAGATCAGCGCGGCTCTGCAATGCTCCTTCGCGTCTCTTGCCTCACGTCTACTTCCTCCGGCTTCACTCCAAGCTTCGTCCACGGCCTCTGATGCTCCAAGCGCACGGCTTCCGCAAAGCTATCCTTCACCGACTCAAGGCACGAGTCATGAGATGTGAAACTCGCCACGGCTCCATGTGCGAATTACTAAGTCCTGCACGACTTCAACGCACATATCAAATCAACATATCAAACTAACTTAAACCCTTTGCCACACCATCAAAACCATATCACGGCAAGAGATTGCCCTAACATCTAACTCTTAACTCACGCAAGTACATTGGAAGATCAATATAGGCCTGATCAAAATCACCTACCACTCTTTTTAATGCTTTCTATCTGGCTGTGTATGCTTTCTTGTAGGAAATATGAACACCAAACCTAGCTTGCATTTCTCTTCGAATTGAACTTGGTTTGTAATCATCAGAAGTAGCTAACCGTCCTACAATCTGGTTTGCTACAAATGTGGATGTGCAAGTATGGTGATCTGTTATTTCTAATCGCGGTCATATTCATGTGCTTACATATTTTGTGACAAGAACTCCACGCCTCCACTTGCAACTAAACTCCATGAACATGGCCGATCAAGCAAATAACTTTAATTCTATTAAGTCTCGTGTCAATCGCTTGTATTCAAGTTTTTAGCATCGCATGTCTTACTAGTGCATCTTTAAACTCTTATCGAGAGGAAAAAACTTGTCAAATGAAAATTCATTCGATCTGATGAACTCACATCTGCCAATTGTGTTATTCGTGGATTTAAAACATAGGGATCATCAACAATTGGGAACACTTCCTCTAAGTCACTGTACTAATCTGGGTTTAACTCACCTTCTTCATGTTGGATATCATCAGCTAAGAATTCTTCCGAAGGATTTGTATATTCTAACTGTTCTATCGCTTGTATATCACTTACCTCCTCTTCACTCTAAGTTTGTTCAAAATATTCATGAACTATTGTAGTAGAAGTGACAAACTCTTCTTCGAGTATGGAAGAAGCTTCTCTATTTATATCAAGGTGTTGATCATCGTAATTTATTCCCACATCAAGAACCGAGATGAAGATGGAATATTACTTGGAGACAGATTTATGGAATCTTGATCATCTGACTCTTTATCCTTTAAATTTGATTCAATTGTTTCCAAAAATGTTAACACTTCATCAGGAAGGGGGTCGTCCCTGCAAAGGTTTTTAAAATCAAAACTATTATATGTAGTGTGGTAGGCAAGTAGGCTGAATTTTTTTAACTAGGGTTTAGAAGCCTGAGGTCAAGTGGAGGATGAGAGTTTAGGGTTAGGTTTCCCAATTATGCACTTCACTAACCTACAAATTTGAGGTGGATAGGGTCATCAATGAGTTTTGACCGAAACCCATTGATGGACCTATCAATGTTGAAATTAGGAACAGTTGATATGGAATAGAAGAGGAAGACATTTAGAAGGTTTATGTGCAGAGGAATACTTAGTTCCGACACTGCTGTCGCCAGTTATGGGTGCGTGCCAATTGACACGGAGCATGCCAATTGGCACACTCATCTGAATGTTGGCACGGAGCATTAATTTTTAGAACTACTATTTGGGAGCTTAAGGAAAGGTGGAGGATGATAGTTTAGGCCACGCTTGCACTCGACTCGCCTAGAGGACTTTATTTATCTCAGATATAAATTGACAGCACCACTATTTTTCTCGGCCAGGTTCTCTCTCCATGGTGCTGGAAATTTATATCCTAGAACCACGGTGGTGCTGGGATATAAATTTCCAGCACCACCATTTATCTTGACCAGTTCAATCTCTCTGGTGCTGTGAGTTTTAATCACAGGATCACAGTGTTGCTGGGGTTTCAGTTCCCAGCACCACCAATAATGTCGGCAACTTATATCTACATGGTGTTGGAAATTACATTCCCAGACCATGGTGTTGCTGAGAGTTTGAATCTCATTACCACGGTGGTGCTGGGATATAAATTTTCAGCACTGCCATTTATCTCGACGAGTTCAATCTCCATTGTGCTAGGAGTATTAATCGCAGGACCACAATGTTGCTGGAGTTTCAGTTCCCAACACCACCTTTAATCTCGGGAACTTAAAACTCCCTGGTGCTGGGAATTACATTCCCAGCACCATGGTGTTGCTGGGAGTTTAAATCCCATTACCACGGTGGTGCTGGGATATAAATTCCTAGCACCACCATTTATCTCGACCAGTTCAATCCCAATGGCGCTGGGAGTTTTAATCGCAGGACCACAGTGTTGTTGGGGTTTCAATTGCCAGCACCACCCTTAATGTCTCCCTAGTCCCGTGAATTAGATTCCCACCACCATGGTGTTGCTGGAAGTTTGAATCTCATTACCACGGTGGTGCTGGGATATAAATTCTCAGCACCACCATTTATCTCGACAAGTTCAATCCCCATGGTGCTGGGAGTTTAAATCGCAGGACCACAATGGTGACGATATTTCAATTGCCAGCACCATCTTTTATCCCGAGCTGTTGAACCTCCATGGTGTTAGGAGTTTTAATCCCAGCACCATGGTGGTGACGAGATTTCAATTCCCAGCACTAGCTTTTATTCCGAATTTGTTGAACCTTAATGGTGTTGGGATTTTAAATTTGAGGGAGACGGTGGTGCTGGGAATTTCATTCCTAACACTTACTCTCTCGGACAGATTGAATCTCCTAGTACTGAGAATATCAATCAGGGAACTTCAGTAATCGTGGGATTTAATTAGAAGCATCACCTTTTAAGTTAGGTGGAATTTGTTTAGGTGGCGACAAAACTTGGTTATGAACCTCCTGCATCGCAATTATGGGTGCATTGGTCTACTTTGGTATGATATGCCTACCTCGTATTTATGGGTGCGTGACAAACTTGGTTATACAACCACCTACAATGCATTTATTAACCTCATAGCAGTCTCAAGAATATAAACACATACATACATGATAATACTATGTGAAGCAGCCGGTGAGTGAGCTGCACCAACTTCTGGAAACCCTACCCGATATATTCGTGGGAGCAGAGCAGTGATGTCGTTGATAATATCTAGAGTTTTAGAGTTTCTACTAGGGTTTCATCAAAAATGGTGTTGCACTTGGTTTGGCAGAGGAAAGTGTGGTGCGTGATCAACAGAGGGGTCAAGGCGCCCCACGTACGGAAGTGACGCTTGATGACTCGGGATTTCCAATGGCTTGATGGATGCAAATTATCTCTCCGCATTAAATTGCGTGTTTTGAGGGGTATTTTGGAAATTACGTAAGCGCCATTTGGTAACCAAACTATGTTGCACTTTTTGGACAATTCCGAACTTCGGGAGTTGTGTTTGGTAAATTGCCGAAGTTATTAGCAATAGTGATTACCATATTTTTAAATTTTATGATTTTAAAACAATTGACACATATGCATAAACTTTGAAAACTTTCCGATCACTATTGTTAATGACTTTGAACTGATATTTTTGAGCGCATATATACTCTATGACATTTCAAAAACTTGTAACACTTAGAATGAGTCTAATCAAAGCTCTCTATATCCATCAATAGTTTTGATCGAAACCCTTTGATGGATCCGAAAAGATTTTACATGCTATTTTTTAGGATTGAACTAGGCTATTATGGATTTCACCTAGTAACATGTTGGTGATTTATGCATTTTTTAAACTAATTTAAGTAGAAAGAACAGAATAAGTAAAAGAAATATCGATTGGAATTAAAACTCACAGAGATTCGTCAGAGTCTTCTCACATCCTGGTGCTGTTAGGATGATATTTATGCTCGCCGTCTAAGGATCAATCACAACGGAAAGACCCTCTTCTTCCACGAGCCAAGATCCAGCCGCGCCTTGGTGTTCTCCGATCTCTGATCTGTCCTACAGAACTTCGACACACACGACAGTACTCCGCCCACACTGCAGCGTACTCTCTTCCAGCAACTTCACTGTCTATCTCTCTGTATTGCTCTTGGATGCACACCCCCTTATGAAGGGGGTGTCACGCTACGACGGCTTACGAAGTGTGCAAGCGCCGTGCAGCAGCGTGCACGCTGCCTTTACGCAGTGCATGCTGCAACAGTTACATCTCCCACTCGTTTAAAGCATGTCACATAGACAAATGGTCACATAGACCAATAAGAGGTATTTAGTCACATAAACTAAATAGAGCCGGAGTTATCAGTCTCAAATGACTAATAGAAGTATCCAGTCACATAGACCAGAATCGAGTCGGAGACCATAGTCCCAAAAGACTAATAGAACAGAGATTAATAGTCACAAAGACCATTAGAACAACCAATTCATACTTAGGAAAATGATCATGTGACAGTAAGCACACTGAACAATCCAATGCTAAAAAAGTTGTTACACCTTACATAGTTGCTCATAGAGCGATCAATGCTAAGAAAAATTATTACGCCTAACTTAGCCGCTCTTCAAATGGTACATAACCATTCTCTGAATAACACATAGTCATTCACCTGATGGCCCATTGCCATCCTCCAGGTGGTTCACAACCATTTGCCAGGTGGTACTAAATCATTCTCCTGGTGGTACTTAACCGTTTTCCTGGATATAATGTCTTGCTATTTTACCAGATTAAATAATCTCTACTTACATCAATATGAACATCTCTAATCCCTCATAATGACCATCAAGTCAAGAGCATATTCCATATTCTCAATATTCACAAATATTTCCATACATAACAAAAATGAATCGACCAGTGAATAATTCTCAAAGGATGTAAATATATTTAATCTTCCTTTTTAGTATGAATCCATTCATTTTAATCAGTTGCTTTCCTAGTCATGTTCCATAGACTGAATCATCCATAGTGAATAGGTTTACATGCTAAAGTAGCAGACCCTGATTAAAACTTCAAGCAGACACCTAAATAGTCACAAAGGGAAAATACTGAGATTAACATATAATCTCAAAGAGCTTACATAGTAGAGAAGTAGGGATCCATTCTCCTACTATTCTTATTGTCGCCTTAGCACACGTGGTATGAATCACATGCTACGATGTTATTCTCTTTACCAACAAAGACGGATGTTTTTCTCAACATCGTACAGATTTTAATCCAGACATTCCAAATGTCTAATCCTGAATTCAACATATGAATTCTAATCTGGCTCATAAACAGGTATAGTAAATGGTGGGAACATTTACTTCGATCACTTTTTTTAAATGATCTTATCTTGATACACATATCAAAATGACCCCAGCTTATAGGTATGTATCCCATACATATAGCTTCCAAAGCTATCCTATAAGCAATAGTCTTACCCCTATTCATACATAACAAACAAGATGATTGTCCATATGAGAGGACCAATCACTACCACATATACTCACCGAGACCTTATTAGAATGTAACATCACATACACTGAATGAATTATAGCTTGCATTAAAAACAATCAAATTACAATATCCGATTGTCATTACAAAACTGTTACATTCTACGAAGTCCCATAAACTTTACATGCTCATTAAATGACTCTCTAGTCATTAGCTTAATAAAAGGATCTACAAGCATAGCTCGTGTAGGGATATACTCAAGAATCACCTTCTTCTTACCAATAATATCCCTAATAAAGTTATACTTTATAGCTATATGCTTGCCCTTGCTGTGATATTGAGATCCTTGGAAAAAGCTATAGCAGCTTGATTGTCACAGTAGACAGTCACTGGACTCTCACTGTCTTCAACAATCTTCAGATGCTTCAAGAACCTCCTTAATCAGACTGCTTCTTGTACAGCTGTTGAACATGCCACATATTCAACTTCCATGGTTGATAAGGTCACACAGGCCTATTTTTTGTTGTTCCAGGAGATGGCGCCACCATTCAACAAGAACGCATAGCCTGATATGGATTTTCTATCATCCAGGTCCCCAGGCCAATCTGCATCTGAATAGCCCTTCAGACTCATATCTGATTCTTGATAACAGAGACTATAACCTGTCGTCGCTTTCAGATATCTGAATATCCTTTTCATTGCCTTCCAGTGTCTCGGTCCTGGATTTGACTGAAAATGACTGACTAAGCCAACAACATAGCTGATATCGGGCCGTGTACACAACATAGTGTACATCAAACTACCAACAACACTGGCATATGATTTTTTATTCATCTCAACTATTTCATTAGGAGTTTTGGGACTCATACTCTTACTCAGAATAATACCTTTCACAATAGGTGTCTGTTCACTGTTGCAATTAGACATGCTGAAATATTGTAACATCTTATTTATATAAGACTCTTAAGACAAATCCAAAAGTCTCTTAGATCGATCCCTGATGATCTTTACTCCTAAGATGTATTCAGCTTCTCCCATATCTATGTGTCAAACTGTGATGAAAGCCACTTTTTGACTTCTATCACAAAACCTATGTCATTTCCTACAATCAGCATATCATCACCATATAATGATAAAATGACATACTTTCCTTTGTCCTTCTTCAGGAAAACATAATGATCCTCATTGATCATTTCGAAATCATAAGATAAAACCACTTCGTTAAATTTTATGTTCCACTGTCTTGATGCTTGCTTTAGCCCATATATTTCTTCAATTTACATACTTTATCTTCTTGGCCTTCAGCAACGAAACCTTCTGGTTGAACCATATAGATTTTCTCATCAAGCTCACCGTTAAGGAAAGTGATTTTTACATCCATATGATGTAACTCCAAGTCATAATGCGCCACTAAAGTCAAAATAACTCGGATCGATACAAACTTCACTATGGGATAAAATATCTCCTCAAAGTCAATACCCTCCAATTGGGTAAATACTTTTACAACCAAACGAGCTTTGTATCAATTAATTAATCTATCAGCTTTCATGTCACGCCCCGAGAGTATACCGTGTTGAAAATTAAACGGACGACATCTCCCCTGTACGTGGCAACATTTCGGGTTAATACAAGGCCAGTAGGCCCACAACAACAACATAATATAACATAATAACAGCAGCGGAAATAAAAACCCCATACCCACAACATACATACCAAAAACATACAAGTGTACACCACTTGACAAGTCCACAATCATAAAACCGTAAATAAAACAACGACTACACAAATAGAGTCCACAACATCACGACAAATCCATAATAACAACAAGTCCATACATATCAAAGTCCAAGACATAACCAAAAACGAACTCCTCGGGAGACTCGAAAAACGGAGATGGGATGGATTGGTCGGCGTAGCTCCAAGTCGTCACAAAGGCATCTACCTGTTACCTGGGCGACATAAAAACCCAGGGTCGGTGGTGGTGAGTAAAACTCAGCAGGTAATAAGAGAAAACATGTAAATATATATATCAATATTACATGTCATTCAACAGTTTAAATCTATTCGAACAACGGGTATACATCAGCATAATAAGTATATATGCATGCATATACTAAATAAACTGAACAACAACGATGCTGACATACCTGATAGTCAGCTACTCTATCCTGATCCAACCTGGGCATATAACCACATCATAGGGTATAAAAGAATAGTACTAACTCACACAAATATTCTGAATATGATCCAAAGGTATCACCGTGAATAACCAACAGGTATACAAGTACCAGCCTACTACCATACAGGAAATGCAGTAGCATGTATGAATATGTACAAACAAATGCAACAAGCATAGCATATACAAATGCATCATCAAAGTGAGTATACATATAGACTGTATCTGTATGTATACTAATCACCATCATCCATGTATATATATATATATACAAGCAGGTATGTATATATATAATCATATGCAAAGCACCGTATGATACGGCAATGCAGCATGCATGGTCATGCCTGCTCACCCCTACTCGCTACCACGACCCGAGTGTGGCCTAGGTGGCATGACATGACAACTGTCCCAACTCACACCAACCACTGCTATAGAGTGGCCGAGTGGGCAATATGATCAAGTAGCATATGAGCGTAAAGAGCTCGCTACGCAACGGGGGTCCCTGCTGCTGGCTACTCTGACTGACACTACAAATGAGTGATCGAGTGCCACGCACCTAGGACATCTGCACGCAACTCCAACTACCATCATCTATAATGGTAGAGTGTGGCACAACGAATGTTATGCCCTCACACCAGTTACTCCTCTGGGAGTAACCTGGGAGGCAGGATGACTGACGACTCTCTCTCAACCCCAAGGGGAGACGATGTCATCAGTATGCATGCAATGACATGAGGGTACTGTCTCACATACAGACATCTACCATAGACTCTCTGTTCAACAGAGAGTCACACCCAATTGATCAGTACACTCTCTATCCTGTAGAGAGTCATACTCATCTGATCATGACAAGCTAGGACCATCGGTCCGTAGCGACACACTGTCCACGACTCACCTGACCATTTACACAACCCGTGGTTGGTAAATAAATGTGCAACATACAGGTATGGAATGAGTCCTACATTTAAGGCCTTATCCACGGAGGATCTTTTTGCCAAATTTACAATTTAGGTCATCCTCCGTACTCTAACATCTACACCCTACTAAACAGTTAGACCTACTTACATCACATCTGTAACTCCTAGATCATGATAGGGAATATGTGATATCAACAACTGAGCACACATATATATCAACGATAAGTTCAAGCATACGATAAACAGAGCAGGGTCAAGATAATATGAACACCTAACATGCTCATATCTATGTCTAAATCTGAAAGTCATTACATCTACCTGACCGGTAGGAAATTACCCACCTGCTGTCAATGCTCGTAGTAATAAACTCCTCACGGCCGCGGACCCGTCTCGTATCCACGTCCTGCAAATATCATCAATTATCATTCAGTGAAAGCATACAACAATAATATGATTAGCTACTACGTTATCCACATATCCGTATCCCTTATCGAATACGATTTAGAAACCCTAATGAGCCAGACTTGACCATTTATTTTTAAATCCATCGGTTTCAATTAGCAAAAGTGCTAACTCCCTCATCCAATTCTATATCCGACTTAACAAAGTCAATCTCATGAAGATTTAATCTTTTTATACTTAATTTGATGTAATAGGATCACCAACAAATTAAGTATTAATCTAACCTATATTCACACCGATACACATCTCTATTCGTAGCCCAAACACAACTACTGTTTCACAACCGGTCAAACACCCAACAAAACCTCACCATCGACCAACCCTTATTATTAATTCAAACCCAGTTCCTGCCCAATCCATTAATTGTCGTTTCGACAAAGTTGAGCTCTCAACCACGGCTCATCAATGCAATAGGACACAGCCCGACAACACCTCTAATCAACACTTACCTAACCCATTTAGCCACTACCATACTACCACAACTCTTACCGTTCAACACCCACGGCAGGAAACATATTTACATAGTAATATGACTAATCCAACTGGACTGAACAAAAAACAGGGAAGAGTTTCATGCTTACCAACAATTTGAAACCTCCACCGGCAACACAACCTTCCCAATCCTCAGTTTGCCGATGCAAGGTCCCTGCTCCAATTTTTGCAATGGTGTCAGCCAAGGAAAAGAACCTCACAGTAACCTAAGGAAAACTAGGCTTACTGATAGTAGAACTTCATCGACCGAATAATCCTTACCGACAGCCCTGTTCACCAGATCCACTGCCCTGTTCGCCTGCCAAGAACTCCAGTGCCCTAGCTCCGGCGCTGATCGGCAGTGAGAAACCCCCTATAACCGACAAACCACAGAAACGTTGCTGCCCAAAACAACAAAATTCTGGTTTAGCCGCGGCAAATCCAGAGGACTCCAAAATCCCTTCTACTATAAGAAAAATCCACGCCTTACCTTGCTCCGGCGACCACCAGCGTAGTCTCCACTTCGATCGGACCATAACCCACCTTCGACAGCGTGAAATCGAGCGCAAGTGACGCTGTCGTCGGTCCAAGCCTCCAACTGATGACTCTGCTCACCGGCGAAATCAACGCCCCCCGACGACGTTTAACTCACATCGACCCTCCGGCCGGCTGACAACGCCATCTTTCCTACTCGAGCACCGTGCCATCGTCGTCGACCCAAGCCCCCAAATCGCGAACCCCTTCATTGCTCTGGTTTGCCCGCGAGCACCGTCACTTGCCGTCGTCCACTCGCACAGAGGAGTCGACGAACTCCGGCCGGCAGGGGTCGCAGAGGTCGCACGGAGGAGGAGAGGAAATGGGATCGAGAGCGGAGAGAAGAAGTTGATCGGGAGATTTGTGGTCGCGGAAGAGGTAAGGAAATAACGTGATGGGGTAACGCTCGCCGAAAAACTTAAAGTTAGTGGCGCGAATGGCTCCGTTAATGAACGGGTCGAATTGGGCAGATAACGGGTCGAATCTCAGACCCGTTAAGCCCTTTAACCCCTTCTAAGCAAAAAGGGTCTTAGAAATCCCCATTCGAGTCTAGAAAAATTTCTAAAAATTTCTGAAAAATTTTTATAGGGAATTCTCCTAATTACCCAACATTTATTATTATTTATTTATTTTTTCTATGGTATT
This sequence comes from Wurfbainia villosa, assembly GCA_025175895.1. Lineage (NCBI taxonomy): Eukaryota > Viridiplantae > Streptophyta > Magnoliopsida > Zingiberales > Zingiberaceae > Wurfbainia > Wurfbainia villosa. The sequence continues at coordinate 15,177,065 of CM046004.1, read as the reverse complement.
TTACATTCTCCCTCACTTATTAAAATTTGGTCCCCAAATTTCGTACTTAAATGCAAAAATTAGATCAAGCATATTCTGAAATAACCACATACCTCAAGTAAACAAATGAGGGTATCGAGCTCGAATAGTATCTTCCAGCTCCCATGTAGGCTCCTCATCCGTATGATGCTGCCATCCCACCTTTACAAGTCGGATGGTTTTGTTCCGCAACTGTCGCTCCTTGCGACCAAGAATCTGCACTGGAGTCTCCTCATAAGTCGTATTCGCCTGGAGTGGTATCGGAACTTCTTTCAGAACATGGTCAGATCGTGGCATGTATTTCCTCAGCATAGATACATGGAATACGTTGTGAACACCCGCCAGTGTCGGAGGTAAAGCCAACCGATAAGCTACACCCCCAATCCGCTCCAATATCTCAAATGGCCCAATGTAGCGTGGAGCTAATTTTCCTTTTAGCCCAAATCTCTTGACTCCTTTGGTGGGTGACACTCGTAGGAATACATGGTCCCCGACTAAAAATTCCAAAGGTCGTCGCCTCCGGTCCGCATAACTCTTTTGTTGATCCTGTGCCTCAGATAACCGTCGTCTGATCACTCGTACCAACTCTGCATCACGCTTGATACTCTGAGGCCCCAATATCTGTCGTTCCCTAACTTCCTCCCATAACACAGGAGATCTACAGGGTCTACCATATAATGCCTCGAAAGGAGCCATCTGGATAGAAGAGTGGTAGCTGTTGTTGTAGGCAAACTCCACTAAAGGAATGTGATCCTCCCAACTGCCACTGAAATCCATGATGCAAGATCTCAATAGATCCTCCAGAGTCTGAATGGTACATTCAGACTGTCCGTCTATCTGTGGATGAAAGGTTGTACTGAGTCGAAGCTCTGTGCCCATGGCCTGCTGCAGACTCTTCCAGAATCGCGAAGTAAATCACGGATCTCTATCAGATATGATACTCAACGGTACACCATGTAATCTGATGATCTCTCGGCAGTACAATTCCGCTAGACGATCCAATGAGTCCTCTCACGAATCGGAAGGAAGTGAGCTGATTTGGTTAATCGATCCATGATCACCCAAATCGCAGTATGTCCTTTACGGGTTCTGGGTAATCCCGTAACGAAATCCATCGTGATATTTTCCCACTTCCATTCCGGGATCGAAATTTCCTAAAGTAAGCCAGCAGGTTTCTGATGTTCAGCCTTCACTTGCTGGCATACTAGACATCGTGCAACAAAATCTGCAATATCTCATTTCATACCGTTCCACCAGTATAAGCGCTTCAAATCTCGGTACATCCGAGTACCACCAGGATGTATAGCAAATCTCGACTGATGTGCTTCCTGTAATAATTCTTCCTTAACTGGGTGTGTGTCCGGAACACATAGTCGTCCTCAGAAATGAAGTACACCATTCTCGTCACTCGAGAAATTCGTCTGACGTTCTGAGTCTATCGTGCTGCTCAAGAACTACAGATGCTGGTCACTGACTTGTGCTTCCTTGATCCTCTCAGTAATAGCGGACTGGGCAACCATAGAAACTAATATTCCCCAGGATGTTTGACCGTGTTCCGACAATCCCAACTCTGAGAACTGTCGAACTAGATCGGTAACCGCTGTCAGATGACCGACTAGAACTCCACGAGACTTTCTGCTCAGTGCATCTGCTACCACATTAGCTTTTCCCGGATGATACTGGATGGTGTAGTCATAATCCTTCAGATATTCCATCCACCGTCTCTGTCTCAGATTCAGCTCTTTCTGTGTGAACAGATACTTCAGACTTTTATGGTCTGTGTAGATCTCAAAGGTAATCCCATACAAGTAGTGCCTCCATATCTTCAATGCGAAAATAATGGCGGCTAACTCCAGATCGTGCACTGGGTAATTTCTCTTGTGATCTTTTAGTTGACGGAAGACATAAGATACCACACGGTTGAACTGCATCAGAACTGCTCCCAACCCTTGGATAGAAGCATCCGTATAGAGAACCATCCCATCAACACCAGAAGGAATCACTAAGATTGGTGCAGAAACTAGCCGTCGCTTAAGCTCCTGGAAGCTAGTTTCACAGGCCTCTGACCAGGTGAACTTGACCCCTTTCCGAAGTCAAAGTAGTGAGTGGCATGGCAATACTCGAGAATCCCTCCACGAATCTCCGATAATACCCGGCCAGACCAAGGAAACTACGAACCTCCTGCACTGATTTTGGCTGCTCCCAACTGGTAATCACCTCAATCTTCTGGGGATCTATAGAAATACCTCTGTTGGACACCACATGTCCAAGAAAACCCACTGAAGATAACCAGAACGCACACTTACTGAATTTGGCATACAATTGTTCCTGTCGCAACGTCTCTAATACTATCCGCAGATGTTGTTCATGCTCCTCCTCTGATAGAGAATAAATCAATATATCATTGATGAACACTATCACGAACTGATCTATATACCTCAGGAATAGTTCATTAAGTCCATAAATGCAGCTGGGGCATTCGTGAGACCTAAAGGCATCACTAGAAACTCGTAATGCCCATAACGGGTGCAAAAGCTGTTTTCTGAACATCCTCATCTCTTATCCGAAGATGATGATATCCTGAGCGCGGATCAATTTTAGAATACACACATATATCCTTAAGCTGATCGAACAAATCTTCTATCCTCGGCAGTGGATATTTGTTCTTAACTGTGACTGCATTCAGTTGCCGATAGTCAATACATAGTCGCAATGATCCATCCTTTTTTTTTGACAAAGAGTACCGATGCTCCCCATGGTGAAACACTAGGGCGGATGAATCCATTATCCAGCAACTCCTACAGTTGAACTTTAAGTTCATTCAGCTCCTTTGGCGCCATCCGATAAGGAGGTTTCGATATAGGTGCAGTTCCTGGAATCACCTCTATCGCAAATTCCACTTGCCTAGGAGGTGGCAAGCCTGAAAGTTCATCTGGAAATACATCTAGATACTCCCGGACTACTCGCACATCAGAGAGAGGTGGTAGTCCTTCATTCTCAACTTTGACTAGAGATAATAAATAACCCTGACAACCCTGGGCCAATAGCTTCTGAGCCTGTAAAGCCGATATAATAGATAATCCATCATCTCTAGTACCAACAAATTCCCAAGCTGGTTGATCTGGTGGTCGGAAAGTCACCACTCTTGCTCTACAATCCACTATAGCGTGATAAGCGGCCAACCAGTCCATACCGAGAATAATATCGAACTCTATTATTTCCAACACCTGGAGGTCCACTGTAAGGGTATGCCCGTCAAAATCTAATGGGCAACTCTTGATTTCTTGGTGGCTAGTTAGCACCTCTCATGATGGCAAGGATACTGCTAACCCACAAGAATGAACCATTGGGATTCTTCCAACTCTATCCAAAAATACTCTAGATACGAATGAATGAGAACTACCGGTATCAATCAACGTATCAGCATATATAGAATAAACTGAAACCATACCGCGTATGATTGATCCTCACCTACGTGTGCCTCATCTCTAGTGATGGCAAAACTCGTCCTCGATATTCGCCGATCGCATCTCGACGGTAGTAGTGTGCCTCCACTCCTACCGGATCCGCTCGTGGTACCGAGGCCGAAGCCCGTGTGTAGGCATAAGATATCCCTGAGAGTTGGCTGGTAAGAACTGCTGCGGTGCGGATACTCCTGGATAGTAGATCACCGGAGATGCAGGATACTGGATCGCTGTTGGCATCATCGTACGGGCACCCCGCATCCGTACAATCGAGCCGTGGAGGTACCGCGCTCGCCCATATGTCCGAGTCCGCGGTGTTGTCCTCGATCGGCTGGTAGACTTCTTCCCTTGTTGAGCTGCCAAGAAACTCCAACCGTGCTTTCGTGTACAATCATGACTAGTAGAAGAAAGAAAGAAAAGAAAGAAAAGAAGAAAAAAAAGAAGAGGGCCGTTAGGTGCCGTGTTCAAATCAAGGGACATGAAGGCGTAGAGGTCGAAGCATCCATTGTAGGCTTGCTCTGAGACCCTCGAATACTCGGTTGGGCGGCCACTGCGATCTAGGCTGACCTTAGGCCATGTAGTTCCTTTTTGCTCCTTTCTTGGGTCCCAGGGACTCTTTGGTTATTTGTATAGTCATTTTGCTTCTCATATCTTTCTACGGAAATTTGTTTGAGTCATCGATGAAGGTGCGGTCAATGCCTCCTGTATGAGGTAATGATAGATCGACATCGCTCCGTATAGGTAGCAAGACCTTGTGTGGCTGGTACATCCGATTTGCATCTGTTCTACGGTGAGAATAGAACTCTAATAGTCGGAAACTCGCATTGTACTCTAGCGATCACCTTGCTTGAGCTCGAAATTCGATGGCGTGTTATAGAAAATCAGAAGAAATCTTGTCTCGAGCGTCTGGCAAGAAATCACGCTCCCGAATAGAGTCTTGCAATTTCCACCAAGTGGCTTGATCTACGAGGCGATATCTAGGCCCACCTTCTCCATGCAGTTCGTATACTCGAAGGTGTCTTCCATATTTTCCAGATCAGGCAATCCATGGGTCGGACTCCCTCGGAACAAGGTGAACTTTTCCTTGTCGATTGTGCTAACACAGTATCCGTGTCTTATCGAGCCAACCGGACTCTGCAGCTCTGGCATAGTCGTATATCCGGATTACGAGGCTCGAATCACCAATAGGGAAAGGCGAGGTTGTTCGAATAGGCTCGATGGCACCTCTGTCCCTCGGCTCAAAGAGATCGCCTTGATGGACGACCTCTACTACGAGTCTGCATAGGTGCCATAATCTTTGACGATATACACCTGTTGAACAAATTTAGATAAGTAACTATCTGAAATATGAGTTTTCAGAAATACTCACTTCATGCTACCTGGAGCTGATGCTGCTGTCAATTCCATCTCACAAAAACCAAATCCGAAAAATATACCGACTCTTGAGAATCCAAGACTCAAAACAAAAATCATTGTATGACATCACAGAACCTTCGGCTCTGATACCAATAAAGTCGTCATGCCCCGAGAGTATACCGTGTCAAAAATCAAACGGACGGCATATCTCTTGTACGTGGCAACATTTCGGGTTAATACAAGGCTCGTAGGCCCACAACAACAACATAATATAACATAATAACAGCAGCGGAAATAAAAACCACATACCCACAACATACATACCAGAAACATACAGGTGTACACCACCTGACAAGTCCGCAATCATAAAACCGTAAATAAAACAACGACTACACAAATAGAGTCCACGGCATCATGACAAATCCATAATAACAACAAGTCCATACATATCAAAGTCCAAGACATAACCAAAAACGAACTCCTCGGGAGACTCGAAAAACGGAGATGGGATGGATCGGTCAGCGTAGCACCAACATTCATACCCTTGGGGAGGACCTTTTTGATGTAATGTCAAAAAGGGGGAGAAGTTACCAAGTTACCAATTAGGGTTCGTTGGAATTCTCATTGGGATATGAGAATTGCCAATATGGGAGAATTGGTAGACTTGAGATGGTAGTTTTGTCAATCATCAAAAAGGGGGAGATTGTTGGTGCAATCGGCCCAGCAGTACCTTGATGGTATTTTGATGATAGACAAAACTCATGACATGGGAAAGTCCAACATGGTGTTGGCATGGAAAATCCAAGCATGGAGCTTGGTGTGGGAAAGTCCAACATGGGGTTGACATGGGAAATCCAAAGCATTGAGAAGCCGTGCGCTTGGTGTTTGGTGAGAAATGCATTGCGAAGCCGGGCGCTTGGTGCATATGGGAAGTCTTAAGGACTTGGTAAGTTCACTAGGCTCGGGGTCCTTGAGTCGGTGAAGGATGGCATTACAAAGCCATGCGCTTGGTGCATCCGAGGGACCGCCGGACGGGGAGCGAATGGAGTGAGCCCAAAGGGAAGCATACTTCTAGGGTATGAGACGCGAAGGATGGCGCTGGCCGCGCGGCGCACATCCGAGACGAGGCCGAGGGAAGAGAGCTTGGGGAACTCCATGAGGGATAAGGTGGACTTGGCCAAGTGGCTAAGATCGAGTGTCGGAGGCTCAAACTTGATGTTTGAGGGTTTACCCGACGGTCGATGCTCAAACAACTTGGTGTTTGAGGTTTTGCCCGACGCCACCGACCGCATAGGTGCCGGCTCGATTGGTCCAAGTCGACTAGGTTCGACCGTGTAAGGCTAGGTTTTGTGCTTGCGCCGATCGCCATGGATCGGCAATGATCGATCGATCGAGCAGATGACGCCGATCCGAGGGATGGCAATGATCGATGGGAGTGTCGCGAGTATAGAATGTCAGAGCCGATCGGGCGCCGATTATCGATACTAGGTCACCAGTCGACTGATGGGCATCATCAGTCGACTGGTAGGTGATCCGTTGGAACTTGTCTGACATGGATCTGACCATTGTGAGACAACGGTTACAGGGCAATGATCGGGCCTTTGGCAATCACTCGCTAGGCGAAAACACCGATGCAGGTTATAAAAGGAGCTCGAGATGGAGGTTTTTGCCATGGTTTTTGTGGAGCTATTGGAGGGGAATTGCTGCTGCATTCCAGTCCTTCAAGAGCCAATCAAAGCAAGCAACAAGCAAAGCGATCAAAGCAATCGATGAAAGTTTTCTTGTGTATTGTATTTGTGTATTTGCTTGTATTTATATATTACATTGTAATTGCTTGTGAGAGGTTTCTCCACCTCCGACGTGTTGTCGAGAAGGAGTGTTGTAGTTAGTGTCGTGTGCATAACTAGAGCTCGGTGAGCTCGCCCGTGGAGTAGGAACCATTCAGTTCCAAACCACGTATATCTTGTGTTGTGTGATTGTGTATTGTTGTTAGTTTCATTATTATTGTTATTCCGCTGCGTATATTAACGACAATTGTAGACAAGCACACGAGAATGAACGAATTACGACATCCAACGAACGAGGGCTATTCACCCCCCTCTAGTCGGCCAATCGATCCCCTACAAGTGGTATTAGAGCCAGGTTGCTCTTCAAGGACTAACCGCCACGAGAGCACTACAAGATGGCCGGCTACAACCTTCAACCACCCAAATTCGAAGGAGACTTTCTATGGTGGAGAAGAAAAATGGAGGTATACCTAGAAACTGATTTTGATTTTATGATTATTATATAAAACGGTTTTGAAATGCCTAGGGACAAGTACAACAAGCCAATTGAGAAGTCAAAATGGACCCAAGACCAAATCAAAGACTTCAAGACAAATCTCAAGGTAATCAAGTTGATTAGTGATTTGTTACCTAACACTATTTGGTCTAGATTGGGTGATTATAGGGATGCAAGGGAATTATGGAATAAGGTAATGAAATTCCAAGAAAATTCCCAATCGGCACAAGTAGAGGAGAATGTCGAAGAAGAATCACCATCCACTTTTGAAGATGTGGATGACTTGGTGGAGACTTCCACCTCTAGCGTTGAGGGAGAGGAAAGGATTTCAATTCCGGAGCAAGATCAAAATGAAGCTTCTACCTCCGGAAGAAGTGAAGAGGCCTCCACCAACTCCCTAGGTAACTCAAGTGTTGTAATTTTAAATAAAAACCACATAATATGCTTTGAGTGTAGGGAGAAGGGGCATTACAAGAGCAAATGCCCTAAATTGGCTAAGGAAAAGGCATCAACACCAAAAGTCAATCCAAAGTCAAAGGATGCCGGTGTTCCCAAAATCAAGAGCAAAGAGCACATTGTGTGCTTTAAATGCAATCAAAAGGGACACTATCAAAGTCAATGCCCTAGGGGGAGGAAGAAAGGGCAAGAAGGTGCAACTCATGTAGGGGGAGCTCCTAAAGCTAACCCTAAGGTAAATTTACTTAATGCACCTTTAATTTCTAGAGTCAAAAAGCATGCTAAGAATTATTTTAGTTCTCTTGCAATTATAAATGAAAAGCATGCTAAGAGAAATAATAAGGTTTATTGCTTAGGTGCCAAGCATGTTCATATAACTAAGGATAAACCTAGGAATCATAATTCTAGACCTATTTTACTTAGGGAGTCAATTAGGAGAATTGAAGAAAATTTGGGTGTTAATCCCAAGAAATCTAGGCATATGCCTAAAAGGAAAAACATTTCCCAAAAGATAAATGAAAATTCAAAATTGGGAAAATTAGAGTTAGAAAACCAAGCCTTGAGGTCAAGGCTAGAAAAATTGGAGAAGACCCTAGCAATAATATCAAATTCGGTTAAGGGGTCTAATGTACAAAAGTCAAGACCTAGAAAACAAGAAATGCCTAAGGGCAAGAAGGGTTTGGGTCACAAACCTATGTCCTACCATAATGTTCCATTTAATTATGGAACCGCATCTAGGTCTAGGAAAATCAAGGCTAATAGGGAAGTCATCCCTAAGTCTAGCTATGGTATGTGTTTAGTGGCTAACACCTCAAAGAAATCAAATGTAGCCACTAAGAAGGTCAATGGAGGAGTCACCTCTAGAGTTGACCCAAGTAAGACCCATTTGACTAAGGCGTCAAAGCCAAAAAGGGTCATTAGAAAGGTATCTAGGGAAGTTATCCCTAGGGAATACCTTGTTAACCCAAGGAGCTCCAATAGGTATTGGGTTCCTAAAAGCGTGATTGATTCACGCTAGATGGGTTAGGGTGTGTCAACCCTAAATGGATGGGTAGTTAACCTAACCATAGTAGAGTTGACACATTAGGATGTGCCAATGTGTTTGAGAAGTCTAAAAATGATTAAATTGGCACAATTAGGTCTTAGAGGTATTGGTGTGCCATTTTGGGTTTTTGGCACACTAGGGAAATGAATGGCATTAAGGCAAAATGAATTTAATTCCTAGAAATGGCAAATTAATTTTAACACTTAGGTATTCTATACCTTAGTATATTTTACTTGCCATGCTTTATTTGTCTTGCCATGGCATGACATCATTCTCATTTTCATCTATAAAAATGTCATGATCATGTCTAGATTTATGTTTAGATGTCATGTATGCTTAAGTTTCATTCACATGCCATGACATCATGATATTGTCATATGTTTTTATCTATATCATATCTATGTCATAATCATATCATGCATGAATTAAAATGGAGTTAAGGACTATGACATAATTTGAAAGGAATCAAATAATATTGTCTTAGAAATATGCATGAGAACATAAAGAAAACAAAACCCACATCTCACTAAAAACTTGACTTGTATATGTTTTACACATCTAGATATTGGTGAGATGTTTAGGAAAAAGAAATTAAAGGTTTTGAAAACTTTTTGAAAAACCTTGGTGAAGCCTATCTTTTGATAGCTATCACCATTGAATGGGATGATACAAAGAGGGCTCTTTATTGAAGTTTTTCTTAAACTTTGGACTTTGTATCAATCTCCTAATTTAATGGGTAAAATAATTTTTCAATATTTTTCACCCATAGTGTTTAGGATAAGTATTATACGTATGCATTTTCAAGATTTTTAAAATTACGTATATTTACTTATGGATTTCGAAAATCCATTTTTTGAAACTGAAAAATTGCATATCGATTATCGATCGATTACGTAATGGCGATCGATGGTAAGTCCAATGATCGACTAGTATCGGAGTCGACCGCACAGTGATTTCGGGTAAACTTGATAGTTAGGCCCATGTTTAGCCATGTTTTGGTTCCCTAACCACTCATAACCCTAGGATATGCTTGGGAGAGCATTAGAGAGGGTGGAAATCCATTGGATATGGATTAGGAGTTGGGTTGAGGGTGAGTATCAATTTTAAGGTGGAAGAGAGTTCATTGTTGAACTTTGCCTTAATTTTGATTTGGTTAATGTTCCTATTGGCTTAGGGACTCTCCAAGGACATTGTTGGTGCAATGATCAAGGGGGAGCAAGCCTCTAGGGGGAGGTATCCATCTTGGGAAGATGGATGTGTATTTCCTCATGGGAGGAAAATTGGGTTGCCTCTCTTTAAGTGATATGGGATCACTAGAAAGATTGTAGGCATATGTTCCTCCAAGGGAGAGATTGTAAGATCTTATTGGGATATGAGACATTCATACCCTTGGGGAGAACCTTTTTGATGTAATGTCAAAAGGGGGGAGAAGTTACCAAGTTACCAATTAGGGTTCGTTGGAATTCTCATTGGGATATGAGAATTGCCAATATGGGAGAATTGGTAGACTTGAGATGGTAGTTTTGTCAATCATCAAAAAGGGGGAGATTTTTGGTGCAATCGGCCCAGCAGTACCTTGATGGTATTTTGATGATAGACAAAACTCATGACATGGGAAAGTCCAACATGGTATTGGCATGGAAAATCCAAGCATGGAGCTTGGTGTGGGAAAGTCCAACATGGGGTTGGCATGGGAAATCCAAAGCATTGCGAAGCCGTGCGCTTGGTGTTTGGTGAGAAATGCATTGCGAAGCCGTGCGCTTGGTGTTTGGTGAGAAATGCATTGCGAAGCCGTGCGCTTGGTGCATATGGGAAGTCTTAAGGACTTGGTAAGTTCACTAGGCTCGGGGTCCTTGAGTCGGTGAAGGATGGCATTGCGAAGCCATGCGCTTGGTGCATCCGAGGGACCGCTGGACGGGGAGCGAATGGAGTGAGCCCAAAGGGAAGCATACTTCTAGGGTATGAGATGCGAAGGATGGCGTTGCGAAGCCGTGCGCTTGGCACATCCGAGGGACGTAGGCCGAGGGAAGAGAGCTTCGGTGGGGAACTCCATGAGGGATAAGGTGGACTTGGCCAAGTGGCTAAGACTGAGTGTCGGAGGCTCAAACTTGATGTTTGAGGGTTTACCAAACAACTTGGTGTTTAAGGTTGCATAGGTGCCAAGTAAGGCTAGGGTTTTGTGCTTGCCGGGCCGATCGCCATGGATCGCAATGATCGACGGTCGTACTAGCCGACCGATCGAGGGATGGCAATGATCGATGTGAGTGTCGCGAGCATGAGAATGCTCCGTGAGTCGATCGGGCAATGATTATTAGGTCGACCAATCTGTCGATGGGCATCATCCGACCGTAGGTGATCCGCTGGAACTTGTCCGACATGGATCCGCCGTTGTGAGACAACGACTGGGGCCCAGGGCCTTTTAGCGCCGGCGCTAGCGCGAAAATAGCTCGATCACGAGTTATAAAAGGAGCTCGAGATGGAGGTTTTTGCCATGGTTTTTGTGGAGCTATTGGAGGGGAATTGCTGCTGCATTCCAGTCCTTCAAGAGTCAATCAAAGCAAGCAACAAGCAAAGCGATCAAAGCAATCGGTGAAAGTTTTCTTGTGTATTGTATTTGTGTATTTGCTTGTATTTATATATTACATTGTAATTGCTTATGAGAGGTTTCTCCACCTCCGACGTGTTGTCGAGAAGGAGTGTTATAGTTAGTGTCGTGCGCATAACTAGAGCTCGGTGAGCTCGCCCGTGGAGTAGGAACCATTCGGTTCCGAACCACGTATATCTTGTGTTGTGTGATTGTGTATTGTTGTTAGTTTCATTATTATTGTTATTTCACTGCGTATATTAACGACAATTGTAGACAAGCACACGAGAACGAACGAATTACGACATCCAACGAACGAGGGCTATTCACCCCCCTCTAGCCGGCCAATCGATCCCCTACAAAATCCAGAGGACTCCAAAATCCCTTCTACTGTAAGAAAAATCCATGCCTTACCTTGCTCCGGCGACCACCAGCATAGTCTCCACTTCGATCGGACCAGAACCCACCTTCGACAGTGTGAAATCGAGCGCAAGTGACGCTGTCGTCGATCCAAGCCTCCAACCGATGACTCTGCTCACCAGCGAAATCAACGCCCCCCGATGTACTGCTCTAACTCACACTGGACCCTCCGGCTCCGACAGCCAGTCGCCGTCTTCCCTACTCGAGCACCGTGCCATCGCCGTCGACCCAAGCCCCTAAATCGTGAACCCCTTTGTTGCTCTGGTCTGTCCGCGAGCACCGTCGCTTGCCGCCGTCCACTCACGCAGAGGAGCCGACGAACTCCGGTCGGCAGGGGTCGCAGAGGTCACACGGAGGAGGAGAGGAAACGGGATCGAGAGCGGAGAGAAGAAGTTGATCGGGAGATTTGTGGTCGCGGAAGAGGTAAGGAAATAACGCGATGGGGTAACGCTCGTCGAAAAACTTAAAGTTAGCAACGCGAACGGCTCCGTTAATGAACGGGTCAAATTGGGCAGATAACGGGTCGAATCTCAGACCCGTTAAGCCCTTTAACCCCTTCTAAGCAAAAAGGGTCTTAGAAATCCTCATTCGAGTCCAGAAAAATTCCTAAAAATTCTTGGAAAATTTTTATAGGGTATTCTCCTAATTGCCCAACATTTATTATTATTTTTTTTTCTGTGGTATTTTATATTTCCTCTTTATTTTGAGAATCCATTTATTCCCAATAGCCCTTCGGCCAGGAGGAAGATCGACTAACTTCCAAACATGATTATTAACCATTGACTCTATTTCTTCAATCATTGCATCTTTCCACTTTTCTCCAACTGTAGAGCCTAGAGTTTCCTTAACTAATTGAGGTTCTTCATCGTCAACAGGGAGTGTCATCATTACCTCATTCTCAATATCAAACCTATTCTTAGGTTTAATCTTACGAACACTTTTCTGTAAGTTGGGCTGATGAGAAGTCACCCCGTGACTAGGAAAAGTACTCTCACTGGGTTGAGTAGTTTCAGGTATTCCACTAGACACCTGTCTAGTTGACAACAAATCATTCTCCTCAAATAGAGGAACTGTCTTATCAACTTCACCTCTAGCTGGGAACTCAGTTTCGAGAAAAGTAGCATCTTACGAATCCAATTCAGAGATTGTTCCATCATGTTGCTCACCTACGAAAACATAACCTTTGGAGGTATCAGAATATCTTATAAAGATACATTTCTTACCTCTAGGTCATAGTTTTCCATACTTGTGAGAACTATCGTGAACATAGGCAGCTGACCCCTAGGGTCTCAGATTTTTCAAATCTAGTTTTCTGCCTGTCCAACGTTCATATGGGGTAAATGGAACTGACTTTGAAGACACTTTGTTAAGTATATAGGCTGCAGCTAGTAATGCATCTCCCCAATAGGAGATCGGCAAATTAGTCTGCGCCATCATAGACCTAACCATTTCGAGAAGAGCCTTATTTCTTTTCTCAGCATTCCCATTTTATTGTGGAGTTTCAGGGATTGTCAGCTGTCTAATAATCCCTTTATCATTATATATTGTCTTGAACATATCAGATAAATATTCTCTTCCATGATCATTGCGTAAAGTCTTAACCTTACGTTCCGTTTAATTCTCAACTTCATTCACATAACGAATGAAGCAATCAAATGCTTCAGATTTGTGAGAAATCAAATACACATGATCGAAATGAGAGAAATCATCAATAAATGTAATGAAATAGGAAGCTCCATGTCTAGCCTTCGCATTCATTAGACCACAAATATCCGAATGAATCAATTGCAACGGTGACTCTGCCCTAATAGCCTTACCGAATGACTTCCTAGTTGCTTTTCCAGCAAGACAATGCTCACATCAGACAAGCTAATCTTAGCACGAGAGACTAATAAACCCTCCTTAGCTAACCGATTCATGTGATCTTGTCCTATATTTCCTAATCTAGCATGCCAAATATCATCAGTTATTTCTGCATCACTAGTAAGAGCAATGTTTGAAAAATAATTATCAATCGTACAATTGACATTTGGTTCCACATCAAGAACCATAAAATCATTCGTTAAAAAACCATATCCGATTGACACTGAGTCAATCTTGAGTTCAACACACCGACTGTAAAAGTTAATACAATACCCTAAATCAAGAAGACAAGTAATAGAAATAAGATTCTTACGAATCTCAGGAGCATACAAGACATCATGTAGAAACAAAGTACTTCCACCCCGAAGGTCAAGTTTGCAAGTGTTGACTCCTTTGACTTCGACTCTTATATTGTTTCTTACATATATCCATTTGTTGCCAGCTACTACCCTATGGTACTCCACATATATAACTCGCTCCCGAGCTACATGGTTGGTTGCTCCTGAATCTATAATCCACAAAAGATAAGAATCAGCCAACAACACAGAACTAGCAACAAAATGCTCAAAAGACAGACTAGAAGTTACCTTTCTTGGCTCGGTACACTCCCGAGCGTAGTGACCCTTTTTGTCACAATTAAAATAAGTCACCTTGCTTTTAGGTTTCTTTCCTTTCTTCTTGTTCTTCTTCTTCTTGATTGGGCCTTTCTCACCTGCAACAACAGCTTCTTTCTTCTTTCCCTTCTCCTTATTGAACCATCTCTTTTTCTTGGATCCAGATGTTCCAACAGAACCAACAGCCAAATAGGCTTGGCCAGAAATCCTCGCGGATTCTACTCTCTCCGCCTCTAGTTCAACATGGCGCGAAACATCAGTAAAAGTTTTAATACTCTCACTGTGAGTAAGAGTCTGCTTCATGGTCTCCCAAGAATCTAAAAGGGATCAAATAACTGCCTGAACCTGTTGTTCGTCAGTCAACTCATGACCTGCAGTTTTAAGCTCCCGAATCATGTTTGACATCTCCCTAAGATATTGAGCCATTGTGACATTCGGGTGCTTCTTATAGCTGTCGAACTTGATCGTCAACTGTCAAAGCTTGCTCAAAATGACACCACTGTACTTATCCTTAAGGGCTACCCAGACAACATGAGCCGAAGAATACGCCTCATACTCAAATGTCAGGTCGTCCACCATTGAACTTATCAAAATGCCCTTAGCAGTGGAGTCATTTTTCTTCCATGCCTTATAGGCATCAAGATCTCGCCTGTTTTGTGCAGTGGGACCATCTATAGGTTCTATCAAAACCTGATTTATAGCCTCAAGAACTTCTTATTCCTCTAGGACATACTGTATCTTGAGGTGTCATATCTTGTAGTTATCCCCATTCAGTTTCTCACCCTTATTGAGTTCAGCTATGATATTTTTGATTGCCATAACCTAACATAAATAAACATATTATTTAGTTATTCAGTGTATGCCTTTATGTATGTAATCTCTAAATTGACTCAATGTAAATTCGATTTGGTTTACAAAATCAAGTGTCAATCAAATTATCACTCATCATTTGTATGTGTCAATTCAATCGACTTTGATCAATTATATTATATACATCCCATCTTAACATGATACTATTAAATGAACATATCATTTAAATTATACTCATTATGAACAAATCAAAGAGTAATGAAATATCATGCATCATGTAGAGTTAACAGTATAAAATGAACATATCATTAAACTAAACTTGTTGTACATTGTTAACATATAACAAAAAAAACTCTACTTAGAATGTTACACATAACATTCTTCTAACTCACAACTGATAAAAAAGAAAAACAACTCTAACAAACTAGATAGACGATTATTACTCTCACTAGCATAAGTACTAGAACAATAATAATCCAAACAAGCCCATTCTTCTTGGGCTAAACTGAAACACCTTCTTTCGAGATGCTCTCCAGATGATGCCAGGATGCAGAATCCTCTGAATGAAACCTTTGAAGAGATCTTATAGGAAAAACCTCTTCAAGGTCTTCTTCCGGATCTTCCTCTGGATCTTCACAGTGCACCTCACAGTCCTCGTAGTGAAGTAACTCAGCGCACAATTGGGTATAGGAAACGCATCCCTCATAGCGCCCCCAGATCTGATGCGCTATATCACTAAGGTGCTGCGGTAGTGAACGGACCAGAGCCCAGATCCTATAATTCTCAAGAATAGGAAACTCCTACATCTCGAGTCTCCAAAACAGTCTGTCCAGTCTCCCTATGTGCCACCCGACTCCATGTGTTGAGTCATACTCTATCCCCTGGATAGTCTCCCTCAGCCGGTTACGCAACACATCGCGTCTGATCATCGTGGTAATCATTCGTGCCATCTGTAAAAATTGAAATTAATTAAGTCAGTACAAAACTGATAAACCAGTACATATACCGACTTAATTCAATTTATATATTGGCATAGAATGAACACATTCAATCAAGGATAAATTTCCTTGATTCTGTGGAGAACAGTCGACTGAAACGCTTAGACCAGTCGATTGTTACATTTAACAATCAACTATTATCTAAGTCTAATTGTTTTAAACTGTTTTGACTTGACATGAGAACTTAAACACCGTCCATTTTTCTCCGAATACCCCAGGCACTCGAGTAACATGAACGAAAGTTTATTTTCATATCATCCCTAGCCATCAACTCTAGTTCTTGTTAATCTATCTATAAGTTGTTTAAGTCGAGTTCTATTTGTTCCAAATAAATACTCGACGATCAAGTTATGAGTTAAGTTGACCAAAGTCAACTTAGTCAACTAACGTTGACTGACAGTAGGTTTAGCCCTCTGGCCAGACTACTTTGTCATCAATTTAGATCAGTCAGACGAATTTCAGACTGGTTTCTGAAATTCCAGATCGGTTTGACGTCAATCCAGACCAGTTTGATGAATTTCAGACCAATTTCCGAAATTCCAGATCGGTTTGACGTTAATCAGACTGGTTTCACGTCCAGACGAGTCTATCGATCGGTTTCTGAAACCGCATCGTTCAAAACTGCATCGATTTCTAAGTGGTTAAGAAAACCAGACTGGTCTAATGCAATTTCCAGACTGGTTCTAGAAATCCAGACTAGTCTGTCAAATTTCCGGACTGGTTCTAGAAATCCAGACTAGAATAGACCGGTGTGAATTACCGGGCAATTTTCAATTCCCGAGCACTTTCGGGAACTGTTCGGGAAAATAATTTCCTTAATCGTTTCGAATCTGTTCTCAAGGGAACTGCTCTTCGTGGGCTTTCTCAATTTTCGAGGAATTCTTCCCGCTGTGGAATCCCATCATGGAACTACTCGAGAAGCTGTTGTCCACTTGGAACTGTTCCACTCAGGGGACTGTTCCCATCAAAGGACATCTCACCCGAGTAGTTTTCCCATGGAAATGTTCCCCCAGGGAACTCTTCCCTTCTCAACTGGTCTGTTTGTCAGACCGATCTAATGAAAACTACTTGGGAAGCAGAGCAGTATCATAGGGACTGTTCCCCCAGGGAACTATCCCTCCATTACAATCGATTTGTCTCTCAGACCGATTTGTAACTACTCGTGCCAGAGCAGTTTCACAGGGAACAGGGAACTGTTCCCCTTCGAGACTGATCTGATTGTCAGACCGATCTGAAACTGCTCGACAGTTTTCTCAGGGAACTATTCCCCTAGCAAAACTGGTCTAATTCTCAGACCGGTCTGAAACTGTTCGTTATAGAGCAGTTTTGCTAGGGTCCTTTTGGGAAACTTCTGAAACTATTCGTTACAAAGCAGTTTGGCCAGGCTCCTTTTGGGAAACTACGGCAAGTTACTGTTCTTCTTCCTCGCGACTTTTTTTTCGCAATGAACAGTAATTTTGTAGAAAAAAAGGAAAAAGAACGAACAAATGCTTCACCAACTATGCTATGATACCATTGTTGGTGATTTATGCATCTTTTCGAAACTAATTTAAGTAGAAAGAACAAAATAAGTAAAAGAAATACCAACTGGAATTAAAACTCACAGAGATTTAGTCTTCTCGCATCCTGATGCTGTTAGGATGATATTTCTGCTCGCCGTCTAAGGATCAATCACAACGGAAAGACCTTCTTCTTCCACGAGCCAAGATCCAGCCGTGCCTTGGTGTTCTCCGATCTCTGATCTGTCCGACGGAACTTCAACACACACGACAGTACTCCGCCTACACTGTAGCGTACTCTCATCTGGCAACTTCACTGTCTATCTCCTCTGTATTGCTCTTGGACGCACACCCCCTTATAAAGGGGGTGTCACCGTTGCGCTGCACGAAGTGTGAAAATTGCACTTCGTGCAGCATGTGCACACGTTGCCTTTGCAACGTGTGAACGCTGCAGCGGTTACATAACAAATATAGATCTCTGAATGAACTTCGATTTTAAAAAAATGATACCTTGTTCTGAAACCCGAGCCAAAAGTTATGACCATAGGCAATCAACACACCCTAGCACTGATGTCGTGTTGATTTTTCTGAACCACTATTACTGTGTGGTGTTAGTTTTTAAAAATCAACACAAGGGTGGTGTTGGTTTCAAAAAATCATCACCACCATGGTGATGGTTTTAAAAAATAAACACCATGATTATGGTGGGGTGTGTGTCGATTGTCTATTTTCGGATGTTATAACTTTTGATTATAATATCAAAATAAGGCATAATTTTTTTTTAAAAAAATTGAAACTCATTCAGATCTACATTTGTTACTAGATGAAACCTATAATGTTAGTTATAGTCCTAGAGCCAATCATGTGATGGTTGAAAAGGGAATATTTTATATCATATTCAATAAAGGCAAAGGATTGGTTATTATATTTACATCTTGCTTGTGCCAGCTAAAATTAAATATAATAATGCCCTAGAAAAGTAGGTTCTTATCTACAGCACATCAATTGGCAGAATTGATTATGAGAGGCTGTAGAGAACACTTTCCTAAATGTTCCTAGTCAAGTATTAATATGCAAGGGCAATATTAATACATAAAGACTAGCATGTAGGTCGATTGATGACTTGATCTCACAAGTCATGGATATATGATATCAAGTTGACACATGGGTATATATTAGAGAATATATACTGAACTGACCCACCATGAGAAAGTTTCATGGATCATTATATGAGTGTCATAAACTTTCTCATGTGACTATTGGTATGAATAGTCCTCGAACCTGAAGTCACTACGGTTCCCTACATAAGGAATTATGTACTTTGGTATCGTCAAACGTCACCCGTAACAGGGTGGACCATAAAGGCGATTACTGGGTATATAACAAATTATGCGGAGGGATGTGAGTGATATAGATGAGATCTATCCCTCTCATATGACGAGAGTGATATCGGTGGGCCCCTTGATTGAGTAGAACTACTAAAACGCATGGCCATGCTCGAATGAGTCAATATGAGATATTGAGCTCATTTGTTTGAGTTAGTTTACTCAGGGATCAAGAAACACATAGATTGATCGAGGATGACACGGTCTATGCCTCATTGGTCAATCTGATATCAAGGATAGAAGGACATGGTCATACATTATAGTAGTCACGGAAAGGTTAGTCGGATCTTGACTTATTTCGTAACTTGGGTAGCAATGATGTATTGCTAGATGTCGCTCATTGCTTGTGTATCTAAAAGAGTTTAGATCCACTGCCAACGTTATGAGAGCCTATAGGGTCACACACAAAGAGCATGATGATTAGAAGAATTAGTGCATTCTAGTTTGACTAGAATAATTTGGGAATAAGCTTAAGTACAAAATGGTTTTTGGACTTTAAGCTTAATGAGAATTTTAGCTTATTGATTTAATGAGATTAATTCAATATGTTACCTTATTGATTTAATGAGATTAATTCAATATGATAACATAAGCTTATTGAATTAATAAGATTAATTCAACATGCATGAATGCCACACAAGCATGCCACATAAGCATGCCACCTAAGCTAGATAAGGTGGGCTTATTGAATTAATAAGATTAATTCAACATGCATGAATGCCACACAAGCATGCCACATAATCATGCCACCTAAGCTAGATAAGGTGGAAGGAGACAAAGTGGTTTTGTCTCCTTAAAGTGGCCGACCAAACAAGGTGTCTCAATGCAATGGATTGCATTGAATGGTAGGAGGTGAAAGGGTTTTCCAACCCTATAAAAGACTCCATGGAGTGGCCGCCAAAGGGGATTGTGGTTGTGTGAGAGCTTGAGAGCGTGGTGGAAGCTTTGGTTGTGTGGTTTTGTGAGTGTAGGCTAGCAAGAAGAGTAGTCTTCTTCTTCCCTTCTCTTTTGCCCTAGCTTCCTCTCCTTTAGGGACTTCTCTAGCAAGAAGTAAAGGAGAGCCCTTCTAGTTTTTCTTTTGTGAGACAAGAGCGTGCTCGTGTGGATACGTATAGAGGCACGGACACTTGAACGTGCTAAAGATCCAACAAACCGAAAGGAAAAACGGGATTAACAAGGGCACGCAACAAAGGTAATCCTCTCCTATAAGATAGGTTTGGTTTAGAGAAATTTATTTTATACGAGTTTGCTTTCGCATGGATCACTTGGAAGGGATCCTATTTTCCGTTAAGCATATGCTATTTGGCATATAGAAATTCCCTACTGGTATCGAGCCACTTGAAAGATCGTATAAAATAGTTTTTCTATTTTATATATGATATAGAAGTAGGATAAATTTTATTATGAGTTGATAATTGCATTAGCAAATTTTCAAACATAATAAAATATCCAATGTCTTTTAAAAGTTAAAATGACATGGTGCATGGTTATGGCCTAGTCCCAAAAAGTTTGTGATTGTGTGTTGTAATTCTTAATACGGCCTGCGTGTCGTGCCTTTCTCTTAAAATTCTTGTTGTAAAATTAGCTTTAGACTCGAATGTAACTCGAGTATTTCTCCTTTTGTAATATACAACAAAGATGGGGGGTCCATTGGAAGATAATGTTACAAGGAGGAAGTCAAAAACACAAGACAACCAAAAGGAATCACTTGGGAGAAGATGCTATCCCTAGGTTGACCAATCAATCTTCTCATTGGCTTGAGAAGATTGTAGAATAAGGGTCATAACCATGACACACTTAGTTTAACTTGTATGTGATGCATGTTAATTTAGCTTATATGTGATGTATGCTAATATGTATGTGATGCATGTTTAAGTTTATATCTTAATAAGTCAAATACGATATGCCTACCAAAGTTTGGTACTCACTACTTCCTCGATCATTTGTTATTGGGTTTGCCAAAGCAAAGCAATGCATTTTATCTTGGAAGAGTGCGAGCGGACAATCGTGATGTCCCGCTATCAAACTTGGTTAAGACTTAATTAAGTTTTTCTTAATTAGTTAAGAAAGTAGAGGCATATATTAGCTTTGAGCATAAGTTTTAAAATTAGTTTTATGTGATTTCCGAACATCAGCTTTGTCTTAGAAGTGGTCGTTGCTCCGATATCCAAGAAGGCCCCTGTGCCTCGCCACAGCCTGGAAGCTGGTTTAGGAATAAACACTAAACTAATCTAAACTTAACCAAAGCTATTAAAGAGTTACATCAGATGTAATTGGCAAAAGATTGCCTACCTAATCATACTACGTCTTGGGCGATTAGCCAAAGCTAACTCAAGACGAATTATGATGTGGATCTTTATCCCATATAAATTTATAGCTAAATAGTAGCTAATGATGTAAGCGAAAAGTGTTTGCCTACATCAATGATTAGCTCATATCAAAGCTATGAGAATTTAGTGGGAGCCTCATTTAATTAAAGGCCTAATTAAATGACTTAGGTATGATACTTAATTTTGCATTTTATTGTTGTAGATCACCATGTCATCTAACACGACACACCCCCTCAACTTGCGATCTGTCCTTGAGAAGGACAAACTCAATGGAGCGAACTTTCTTGACTGGTATAGGAACTTGAGGATTATCCTCAAGCAAGAACGCAAACTGTATGTCCTAGAGAAGTCTACCCCTGAAATACCTGCCCCTGCGGCCACTCGTGCTGAAAAAGATGCTTATAAGAAGCATCAAGATGACGCATTAGATGTGTCATGCCTTATGCTTGCAACCATGAACTCTGAGCTTCAGAAGCAACATGAGAACATGGATGCCTATGATATGGTTGAGCATTTGAAACAACTATATCAAGGACAAGCCAGGCACGAGCGTTTTGAAGTGTCTAAGGCTCTTTTTGCATGCAAGATGCAAGAAGGAACACCTGTAGGAACTCACGTACTTAAAATGATTGGGTACGTTGAGAACCTTGAAAGACTAGGTTTTCCACTGAGCCAAGAATTGGCAACCGATGTTATCCTGCAATCGTTGCCGGAAAGCATATAATCAATTCGTCATGAATTATAACATGAATGAAATTGATAAACCTTTGCCTGAGATTCTCAGCATGTTAAGAACTGTTGAACCGAATCTCAAAAAGAAAGTTAGTAACGTACTAATGGTCAAGAAGGGCAAAGGTAAGCGCAAAGGCAAGGGTAAGACCCAAGCCAAAGGCAAGGCCAATTCATCCACTTCAAAGGGTAAAGGTAAAGTACCTAAGGAAGGGGATCGCTTCCATTATGCGTGAGATCGACCTTTGGAAGCGGAACTACAAAGTCTACCTTGAGGAAGTAAAGAATAAAAGAAGTGGGACTTCGCGCCTCGTGTATACACGTTATAGAAGTTAATCTATCTATTTCTTCTACATGGGTATTAGATACGGATGTGCATCTCACATTTGTACTAATGTGCGTGGACCGAGAAATAGTAGACTAATGGCAAAGGCTAAGTGGACCTACGAGTAGGCAATTGTGCAAAAGTTGTAGCTGTAGGAACATATTCCTTGTCTTTGCCCACTGGGCTTATCTTAGAACTAGAGGAGTGCTTATATGTACCTGCATTGACAAAGAACATAATTTCTGTATCTTGTTTAGACAAGAAAAACTTTTCTTTTATAATAAAGGACAAATGTTGTTCCATTTATTTGAATGAAATGTTCTATTGTAATGCACCACTTATGAATGGTCTCTATGTTCTAGATTTAGAAAACCCAATATATAACGTAAATACCAAACGGTTCAAATCGAATGATTTGAACCAAACATATCTCTGGCACTGTCGCCTAGGTCACATAAATGAAAAACGCATATCCCAACTCCATAAAGATCGATTATTGGACTCATTTTATTTTGAATCATATGAGGTATGCGAATCTTGTCTTTTAGGAAAGATGACTAAAACTCCATTTAGTGGACATGGCGAGAGAGCGACGGACTTGTTAGGACTCATACATACTGATGTATGTGGCCCTGTCAAGGTCTAAGCCAGAGGAGGCTATAAATACTTTTCACTGATGATATGAGTAGATTCGGCTACTTATATTTGATGAGACATAAGTCAGAATCCTTTGAAAAGTTCAAAGCATTCAAGAATGAAGTACAAAACCAACTTGGTAAGCGTATTAAGCTACTTCGATCAGATCGAGGTGGTGAATACCTTAGTCAAGAGTTTCGTGATCACCTGGCTGAGTGTGGGATAATATCCCAACTCACTCCACCGGAACACCACAAATGGAATGGTGTATCGAGAGGAGAAATCGTACTTATTAGATATGGTACGATCAATGATGAGCCAGATCGATCTACCTACTTCCTTTTGGGGACTAGCTCTAGAGACACCGCTACACTTAATCGCGTCCCATCAAAAGCCGTAGAAAAAGACACCATATACGATATGGACTGGGAAGAGTCCCAAAATATCTTTTATAAAGATTTAGGGTTGTGAAGCTTATGTAAGACGTCAAGTCTCAGATAAACTAGGACCCAAATCGATAAGTGTTATTTTGTAGGATATCCCAAGGAAACTAAGGGATATTACTTTTACAATCCCACACTTGGCAAGGTGTTTGTTGCAAATCGTCTTTCTAGAAAGAGAATTTATTTCTAGAAAAACTAGGGAGTAAAATTCATCTTGAAGAAGTTCAAGATGACGATAACACTAAGGCTTCGATGGAAAATGAAGGAACCACAAAGTGTTGTGGATGAGGAAATTGTTGCCCAAAGAGTTGTGGAGCAAACACTGCTCAAGTAGACCAACCTCTTTGTAGATCTGATAGGATCCGTCGTCAACCCGAGAGATATTCTTTTCTCTTGGTGACAACGGTGAGGTATTGCTTGTCGATCTTGGCGAGCCTACATCCTATCAAGAAGCTATGAAGAGCCCAGATTAGAAATGGCTAGAGGCCATGAGATCAAATGGAATCCATGTACACTAACCAAGTATGGACTTTGGTTGATCCACCTGAAGGGGTAAAACCCATTGGGTGTAAGTGGGTCTTTAAAGTAAAGACTGACATGGATGGTAATAAGCATACCTCTAAAGGTAGATTGGTGGCTAAAGGATTCAAACAAATTCATGGTATTGACTATGATGAAACCTTTTCACCAGTTGTGATGCTTAAATCCATTCGGATCATACTTGCTATTGCAGCCTACCCCGATTATGTAATCTGGCGGATGGATGTCAAAACCGCTCAATGGAAAGCTACTCGAGGATGTGTACATGACATAACCCGAGGGTTTTGAAGATCCAAAGCATCCTCGAAAGGTATGCAAACCGCAAAGGTCCATTTATGGACTAAAGCAAGCCTCTCCCTTTGGAATCTTCGATTCGATGATGCAATCAAGGAGTTTGGTTTCATCAAGAATGAAGATGAACCTTGTGTCTACAAGAGAAATAGTGGGAGCACAGTTGTATTTCTTGTCTTGTATGTAGATGACATACTTATCATCGGAAATGATATTCCCTCACTCCAGTCTGTGAAGATGTGGTTAGGGAATTGTTTCTCGATGAAAGACTTAGGTGAAGCTGCCTATATTCTAGGCATCAAGATCTATAGAGATAGATCTAAAAGATTACTTGGCCTAAGTCAGAGTACATACATTGATAAAGTGCTAGATCGTTTTGCTATGCAAAATTCCAAGAAAGGATTTCTGCCTTTATCGCATGGTGTGAGTCTTTCGAAGACTCAATGTCCCTCTTCTAAGGAGGAGAGAGATCGCATGGATAAGATCCCTTATGCGTCTGCCATAGGGTCTATCATGTACGCCATGCTTTGTACTCGTCCTGACGTCTCGTATGCTTTGAGCATGACGAGTAGATACCAGTCGGATCTGTGAAAGTCATCGGATAGCCAAAAATATTCTTAAATACTTACGAAGAACGAAAGAATATTTCCGATATTTGGAGGCAATGAGGAGCTAATCAGTAAGGGTTACGGTGATGCAAGCTTCCAAACAGCATAAGGATGACTATAGATCGCAATCGAGTGCGTGTTTTGCACGAATGGTGGAGCCGTGAGTGGAAGAGTTCGGGACAGCGATTCTCGATTCTACAATGGAGTATATATTGCTGCGTCGATGCGATGCAAAGAAAGGAGGTTTGGCTCCGCAAGTTCATCATGAACTTGGGGTAGTTCCTAGCATTATCCAATAGACCTCTATTGTGACAACAATGGGGGCTATTGCGAGCTAAGGAACCTCGATCACATCAGGACCAAACACATATCTGCGGCGCTTCCATCTCATTCGAGAGATCATCGATAGAGGAGATGTGAGGATATCTATGCAAGCGAAGCTAACATCGCAGATCCATTGACGGCTTTGTACGAGGAAGCATGATGGTCACACTAGGTCACTAGGTATTAGATATCATAGTGATTGGTACTAGTGCTAGTGGGAGATTATTAGTTATAGCCCTAGAGCCAATCATGTGATGGTTGAAAAGGGAACATTTTGTATCATATTCAATAAAGGCAAAGGATTGGTTATTATATTTACATCTTGCTTGTGCCAGCTAAAATTAAATATAATAATGCCCTAGAAAAGTAGGTTCTTATCTACAGCACATCAATTGGCAGAATTGATTATGAGAGGCTGTAGAGAACACTTTCCTAAATGTTCCTAGTCAAGTATTAATATGCAAGGGCAATATTAATACATAAAGACTAGCATGTAGGTCGATTGATGACTTGATCTCACAAGTCATGGATATATGATATCAAGTTGACACATGGGTATATATTAGAGAATATATACTGAACTGACCCGCCATGAGAAAGTTTCATGGATCGTTATATGAGTGTCATAAAACTTTCTCATGTGACTATTGGTATGAATAGTCCTCAACACGAAGTCACTACGCTCCTACATAAGGAATTATGTACTTTGGTATCGTCAAACGTCACCCGTAACAGGGTGGACCATAAAGGCGATTACTGGGTATATAACAAATTATGCGGAGGGATGTGAGTGATGTAGATGGGATCTATCCCTCTCATATGACGAGTGATATCGGTGGCCCCTTGATTGAGTAGAACTACTAAAACGCATGGCCATGCTCGAATGAGTCAATATGAGATATTGAGCTCATTTGTTTGAGTTAGTTTACTCAGGGATCAAGAAACACATAGATTGATCGAGGATGACATGGTCTATGCCTCATTGGTCAATCTGATATCAAGGATAGAAGGACACGGTCATACATTATAGTAGTCACGAAAAGGTTAGTCGGATCTTGACTTATTTCGTAACTTGGGTAGCAATGATGTATTGCTAGATGCCGCTCATTGCTTGTGTATCTAAAAGAGTTTAGATCCACTGCCAACGTTATGAGAGCCTATAGGGTCACACACAAAGAGCATGATGATTAGAAGAATTAGTGCATTCTAGTTTGACTAGAATAATTTGGGAATAAGCTTAAGTACAAAATGGTTTTTGGACTTTAAGCTTAATGAGAATTTTAGCTTATTGATTTAATGAGATTAATTCAATATGATAACATAAGCTTATTGAATTAATAAGATTAATTCAACATGCATGAATGTCACACAAGCATGCCACATAAGCATGCCACCTAAGCTAGATAAGGTGGGTTTATTGAATTAATAAGATTAATTCAACATGCATGAATGCCACACAAGCATGCCACATAATCATGCCACCTAAGCTAGATAAGGTGGAAGGAGACAAAGTGGTTTTTTGTCTCCTTAAAGTGGCCGGCCAAACAAGGTGTCTCAATGCAATGGATTGCATTGAATGGTAGGAGGTGAAAGGGTTTTTCCAACCCTATAAAAGACTCCATGGAGTGGCCGGCCAAAGGGGGATTGTGGTTGTGTGAGAGCTTGAGAGCTTGGTGGAAGCTTTGGTTGTGTGGTTTTGTGAGTGTAGGCTAGCAAGAAGAGTAGTCTTCTTCTTCCCTTCTCTTTTTCCCTAGCTTCCTCTCCTTTAGGGACTTCTCTAGCAAGAAGTAAAGGAGAGCCCTTCTAGTTTTTCTTTTGTGAGACAAGAGCTTGCTCGTGTGGATACGTATAGAGGCACGGACATTTGAACGTGCTAAAGATCCAACAAATCAAAAGGAAAAACGGGATTAACAAGGGCACGCAACAAAGGTAATCCTCTCCTATAAGATAGGTTTGGTTTTAGAGAAATTTATTTTGTACGAGGTTTTCTTTCGCAAGAATCACTAGGAAGGGATCCTAATTTTTCCGTTGCGCATATGCTATTTGACATATAGAAATTCCCTACATATAATAACCCAGTTCAAGTTAAAAAATAATATTTAAAATCTTTTTAAATCTATCAAGAGGTTTTTTTTCAAAATTTATTAATGGACTTAAAGAGTAATTCGATCGGATAGATTCTAAGTGCTATAAGTTTCTGAAATGCCTTAGAGTTGATGTGCTAAAAAATATCAACTCAAAATCATTACATAAGAAAATTTTCAAAGTTCATGGCTTGATAATTGATACATATGTATGATGTTGATTTTTAGAAATCAATATTAATGTGGTGTTGATTTTTAAAAATCAATACCACCAATATTAGTGTAATTAAATCGTGATATTAATTTTTGAAAATTAATATGAAAGTGATTGTTATATGCATGCAAAGAAGAGAGAATATTTTAATTTAATTTAAGAAAAAAAGAGAGAAATAATTGTTTGTAAACGGAGTAGAAATAGAAGAAAAAAAAATAATTTTGACATATGGATAATATAAAAATAAAATGCATCTTTCGAGAATTTTAAATTCATAATGTACTTTTTGAAAATTTAATTATTTTATGTGTATCCTTATATAAATTACAAAATATTTTTTATTAAAATTATTTGGTGACTCCTAATTGAATCGATTGAAAATAAATTGAAATCCATTGATAATATGTATTAGCATTAGTGAAAAGTGATCAAAGGCCTTATATTTATACTAGTTCGACACTTGTGCACTTCTAAATATTGCTTTTAGGTTTTCGAGTCACTTGCAACCGATTGACCAATCGATTAATATCATTTTTAATCGATTAGTCATTTGATAACTTAAATAATAATGACATCATTGAAGTTAGTGGTATGGAAAGACAACATATAAATTTTAATTAAGTGAAACTTTTAATATGCCCAATATTTAAAAAAAAAAGTCAAAAAATAGAATAGAGGACAAATTGTTTTTTATCTCTCCATAAAAAAATACTGTATAACATAGGATGCCATTAAATATTTTACTCGACCGTATGAAATAATTTCTTGAAATAGTAGTATCAGATTGGAAACTTCCAATTGAAAGTATAGTTTTTTTTGCAAAGCGCTTTTGTTAGTTTCAAAAATATAAAATTACCCTTAATTCATTTAATTTTTCACTCGTTGATCTTCAAATAATCGATAAGTGACATATTTTTATACATCATTACTAATGATAATGATTGGAACAATAATTCAAAAATATTATAGGTATATTTTGATTATTCTAAAATATAAAATATTTTTAAAATATATAAGAAATTAAAGAGGTAAAATTATTATAAATAATATATGTTATTGGATGTCCATTAATAACCTATACGTTATCATAAAATAATAATATCGTTTCATTCACAAATATATATAAATATACATCTTTATATAATTTTATAGATATAAATTGAGAAAAACGAAAGGAATAAAATTATTCCTCTTTCATTCTTTCAAAAAGATCATTTATTTATTCATATTTCATAAAACATTATCAACATGAATTTTGTTCAATTTTTATACAAATTCAACATCAAAGTTTATTTTTGATAATCACAACTTTAAGTTTTTACCGTCTTAAAAATTCTATTTTGATAGTATTATTTTTTAAAAAAAAATATTAGAAATTTGACAATATATATATATATATATATATATATAGGAATTGATAACTCCTATGACTAATTGTTATTGTCTAGAACTATTATTAATAATTTTTGATAAATTTGATATAATTATCAAAGTATGCATAACTAGTGTCAAAATTGATATTTAAAGGTTTCATGCTTTTTTTTTTTGGGTAAATCAAGAATTTTATCTGAATAATATTACATTTACAAGTTAGGAATTTGAACAATATATTAAATGACAATATTATTTCAAATTTATTAACTTGTTTTATTATTGACCTTTATAAATAATAAGGTAAAATAGGACATTAGTCTTCTTGTTCAATCATGATGGTAAAATAATATGATTTACCATAAAATATTAATTAAGATACACTTGTTTAAATTTTGTTATAATTCTTATTCTATATTATATTATTTTTACTCATATATAAATCTTATTATAATTTTGTGCTTATATGTTAGTATTTTATGGTAAACCTCACCAAACTTGAGTTTATGACTCTCAACATTTCGGAAAAAAAATTACTTATTATGGATCCTTAATGTTGAAATCCATTTGAATACAAATGAGCTCGGAAAAATAATTAACGAAAATAATAAAGAAACTTTACAAAATCAAGCTAAGACAATGATTTTTCTCCGTCATCACCTCCATGAAGATTTGAAAATCGAGTATTTAACAGTGAAAGATCCACTTGAGTTATGGAAAAGTTTAGAAGAAATATTTAATCACCAAAAAACGGTATTACTTCCTAAAGCTCGTTATGATTGTATTCATTTGCAATTTCAGGATTTAAAATCTATGAGTGAATACAATTCAGTCGTTTTTTAAATCAATTCTCAATTAAATTTATGTGGAGAGAATATTACCGATTATGATATGTCGGCAATATCGAGAGAAAAGGTTCAAGAAATATTCTGAACTAATTTCTTGTTTGCTTGTGGTTGAACAAAATAATGAGTTATTAATGAAAAATCATGAATCTCGTCCAACTGGCTCTAGTCCATTCCCTGAAGTGAACACGACAACTCTCAACAATTCTGGACATGGATGAGGATGTGAAAATGATCATGGTCGAGGACGCGGCCATGGTCGTGGTCATAGTCGTGGTCGTGGTCGCGGTCACGGTTGGAATGTTTACCATAATAATCATGGTGGACATATAAACAATCAGAAGTGGAAATATAATGATAAAAAATAAGAAAAAAAAATGAATCTAGTCAGAATATTTAGAATAAATGCTACCGATGTGGGATGATTAGACATTGATCATGTACCTATCGTACGCCAAAGCATCTTATCGAGCTTTATCAAGCCTCGTTGAAGGAAAAGGATAAAAATGTAGAGGCAAATGTCTTATATCAAAATAATGACCCTAATAATATTTTTGAGAGTCTTGAAAATTTATCTTAATTAGAAGTTGATGACTTTCTTGAGAATGTTGAATATGATGATTTTAATTAATGTAATTATTTTTATTTCTCAATATTTATAATAAATTCAAATTTATTGCTTTTTTTAAGACCTATGGATATTATTTAGTCAAAGATTGAAGATGAGAATCTTTGTCTTGTAGACAGTGCAACTACACATACAATTCTCAAAAGTAAAAGATATTTCTCACATCTTATTATGTAAAAATAAAATGTGAATACTATATCTGGTAGTGTAACCTTAATTGAAGGCTCCGAAAGAGCAAATATTTTACTACAAGGAGGAACAAATTTCTTGATTAATAATGCATTATATTCACCCAAGTCCCATTGAAATTTATTAAGTTTCAAAGATATTCACCTTAATGATCATCATATAAAAACAACTAATATGAAAAATAATGAGTATTTATGTATTACTAATGTTAAAATGGGGAATAAATAAGTTTTGGAAAGACTATCTGTTTTCTCTTCGGACCTTTATTATACATACATTAAACCAATTGAAATAAATATCGTATTAAACCATAAGTTTACTACTCAAAATGAATTCCTTTTATGATATGATAGATTGGGTCATCCTTTTTGTACAAAAGGTTGGAACCGCCAACCTAGCGGCCCCTACCAGACCGCCCTCGGGCCATCGTAAGGGAGGTAATCATGGTGGGCCTTTGAGACTAGTAACTAGCGCATGGAGGGATGAAATCTCGCTTTTGCGAAGGATTGACCCGTTGCCCATTTGTACAACTTTCTGCATGTGCTAACCACTAGCCCTTTCAGATTAGGTCATCCTGAATCTATAATGATGCGATAAATTATGGAACATTTTTTTCAGACATCCATTGAAGAATTAGAAGATTTTTTAATCGGATGAATTCTCATGTGTTGCATGTTATCAAGGTAAATTAATAGTAAATGCCTCACCAAGTAAAATTGAGTTTGAATGTCCTACATTTTTAAATCGAATTCAAGGTGATATATGTGGACCGATTCACCCACCATGTGGACCATTTAGATATTTTTATGGTTTTAATAGATGCATCTACAAGATGGTCACATGTGTGCTTATTATTAACTCAAAACTTAACGTTTTCGAGATTACTTGCTCAAATAATTCGATTATGCACACATTTTCCTGATTATCCCATCAAAACAATTCGCCTTAATAATGTTGGAGAGTTTACTTCCCAAGCATTTAATGACTATTACATGTCTATTAGTATAAAGATTGAACATCTTGTAGCTTATGTTCATACTCAAAATGGTCTAGCAGAGTCATTTATTAAACATCTTTAATTAATAGCGAGATCATTACTGTTGAAATCCAAGTTTCCTGTTCATGCTTGGGGACATGCAATCTTACATGCAGGAACACTAGCTTGCATCCGACCTACTAATTCTCGAGCTTCTCCTTTGCAATTGGTCTATGGAAGAAACCTAATATCTCTCATTTACAAACATTTGGATCCGCAGTTTATGTCCCCATTGCTCCCCATCATAGAACAAAAATGGGGTCTCAAAGAAAATTAGACAGTTATATTAGTTTTGATTCTCAGTCCATTATCAAATATCTTGAACCCATGACAGAATATATTTTTACTGCTAGATTTTTTTATTGTCAATTTGATGAAACATTTTCCCAACTTTAGGGGGTAATAATACTAGTGAAGAAAAGATAAAAAAAAGAGATTATATGAAGTAATCCATCCTTATGCCATTTTGATCCTCGCACAAAACAATGTGAACTAGAAGTTCAACGGATCATTCATTTGCAACAGATTGCAAATCAATTGCCAGATAATTTCTCTGATCCAAAACAAGTAACAAAATCATATATTCCAGTAGAAAATG
Organism: Wurfbainia villosa; assembly: GCA_025175895.1. Classification (NCBI taxonomy): domain Eukaryota; kingdom Viridiplantae; phylum Streptophyta; class Magnoliopsida; order Zingiberales; family Zingiberaceae; genus Wurfbainia; species Wurfbainia villosa. The sequence goes on along the minus strand of CM046004.1, from coordinate 15,145,079 downwards.
CTCATATCAGAATTGATGTCTTTAAAAGATCTCTCTCAATAAATGAACCTAAACTATGCCTGAAGCGTGGAAGACCAACAAGTTCTAAAGATAAAAACCCTCAAAAGACAAAGGGAATACATGAACAAATTGATTGTCTAGAAAAAGAAAATAAGTCGATCCAAGAAGAAAAACTTCTAGAAGAAGTTGAAATAGATAATCAAGAAATATCGATAAATTACATTTCTACAATGAAAATATGGGATCGAACAAATACAAATATTGATGATATATTCGTATATAATGTGACAATTGATATTTTGAGTGAAAATAAGGATTTTAAACCCATAACTTTAAAGGAATGTCAATCAAGATAAGATTGGCCAAAATGTAAAGAAACAATTCAGACAAAATTAACATCTCTCTCTAAATATGAGGTTTTGGGCCTATTATCAAAACATCTGTAGGTGTTAAACCAATAGGATACAAATGAGTATTCGTATGAAAAAGAAATGAGAAAAATAAAATTGTGCGATATAAAGCTCAACTAGTTGCACAAGATTTTTCGCAACAATCTGCAATTGATTATGAAGAAACATATTCTCATGTAATGAATGTTATTACTTTCGTTATCTTATTAGTTTAATATGACAGAAAAGACTTCATATGCAGATGATGGATATCATTACAATATATTTATATGATGCACTAGATAATGACATATACATGAAAGTTCTAGAAGGACTAAAGATTTCAAAAATATGCAGTTCTCAAGAATTATTTTCTATTAGATTACAAAGATCTTTGTATGGTTTAAAGAAATCTGGATGAATATGGTACAATCGTCTTAGTGAATATTTGCTAAAAGATGGTTATACAAATAACCATATTTGCCCATGTGTTTTTATAAAGAAGTTCGGACATGGTTTTGTAATAATCATTGTTTATGTTGACGACTTAAATATTATTGCTCTCTTGAAGAGATCTCTAATGCAATAAGCTATTTAAAGAAAGAGTTCGAAATGAAAGATCTTGGTAAAACTAAATTTTATCTCGACCTGTAGTTTGAGTACTTAAAGAATGGAATTTTTGTTCATCAATTAACTTATACTGAAAAAGTTTTAAAATGATTTAATATGAATAATTCATATCCATTAACTAATACAATAGTTGTTTGGTCACTTGATATACAAAAGGATCATTTTCGTCCTCGAGATGAAAATGAGAAAATTCTTGGTCATGAAGTGTCATACTTAAGTGTAATTGGTGCTTCAATGTATTTTGATAATAAAACTCGACCTAATATTACTTTTGCTATAAATTTATTAGTAAAATATAGTTCTGCTCCAACCAGAAGACATTGGAACGAAATTAAACATATTTTTCAATATTTCTGTGGCACAATTGATATGAGTCTATTCTATCCTTATGAGCTAAATGCACAATTAATTGGGTATGCAGATGCAGAATATTTATCAGATCCACACAAAGTTAGGTCACAAATGGGATATGTATTTACATATGGTGGCACAACAATATATTGGCGATCTATGAAATAAACTATAACAACAACCTCATCAAATCATACTAAAATAATTATAATTAATGAGGCAAGTCGTGAATGTGTATGTCTTAAAGAAATGATTAATCATATTTAAGAGTCATGTAGTTTATTAATAAACAAGATGACTCCAACGATACTTCATGAAGACAATACAGCTTGCATATCCTAATTAAAAGGTGAATATATCAAAGGTGATAGGACGAAACATATCTCTCCAAAATTATTTTTCACACATGATTTAATATAGAGTGAAGACATTGATGTACATAAAATTCAATTAAGTGATAATACTGTAAATTTATTCACAAAATTATTACCCACGACAACATTTGAAAAGTTGATCCATAAAATTGGAATACGACGTTATAGAGATATTAAGTAATATCCTTAACAGGGGGAGTATTGTATCGAAATACATGTATAAAGAATGATATACTCTTTTCCTTCACTAGGATTTTTTCCACTGGGATTTTCCCTAATAAGATTTTAACGAGGCATATTCTTTATACAATAGACATCCAAAGAAGAGTATTATAAATAATATACGTTATTGGATGTCCATCAGTAACATATAAGTTATCATAAAATAATGATGTCGTTTCATTCTCAAATGTATATTAATATACATCTTTGTATAATTTCATAGATATAGATTGAAAAAAATGAAAAGAATAAAATTATTCCTCTATCATTTTCTAAAAAGATCATTTATTTATTTATATTTGATAACAAAAATGTTTTTCCCTTTTTTTTCTCACTTACAGAATGCTAAACAAAATTATATTTTTTCCTTGCTCCTTGATCACGTACGGTACAATGAAAAAAACATTTAGTGGATACTCAAATTGTTACGATTTGAATCTCAGTTAGGATAAAAATTCACAGTGAGAGATCGACATTTAGACATATAGACATTTCTAAATTCTCAGATAGATAAATTAGGGAAAAAAACATCTAACTATCTGGATTACAAAAAAAATAAAAAATTAAAAAACAATTGGTTCCTTAAGGAGTATTTTATTCTCTCTCTATCTCTCTTTCACCTTTTTTTTGGGTCACTATAAACAGAAGTTTGACTCGCAGAGACGTCATTTCTCCTGTCTAAATTATAAAAAAGCAAGAGGCGATGAAGAGTTCTTAGAACTTTCCATTTGGGTATTGGAATCTAAGTGATCAATTATATTTTATAGATTTTCAAAATATTTTATTAATAATTAAATCGAATAAAATTCAAATTCAAATCATCGACTATTAAAGATATATTAGTAAAGCATTTATAAATTTTTCTTGTCGATTCGAATTTCATAATCGTATTATTTCTAATACGATTCTCAACGTTAAATCGTATTTATCATGAAAAACTCTTGGCCCAAAGATTATCCAAATATTTTTTTTAATTTGTCATCAAATGATATCATTATATAGAATCGAATTATATTTTTTTATCAAATATTTTTTTATTTTTATCGTTGCATTGTCGATAAATAAAATGTCTACTTCGATTGCTCGAATTATAAAAAAACATACCATGAGCAATGAATTGGTTCCTTTATTAAGTATTTTATTATCTCTCTCTCGTTTTGTTTTGACTAACAGAGACACCATTTCTCCCGTCCAAATTATAAAAAAGCGATTGGCGCCGTACCCTAATAAAAGGTTGGACCACTAGGACCGTAGAATTTAGGGTATAAATGCAAGAATAATGTCTCTAGTCGTTGGATGGAGACATTGTTTCCCAAGATCCGATGAAACAAACACGGATCTTTAGGAAAATCATTCGACAGAATAAAAAAAATCTGCTGATCACCGAAGTCGATTAGGCAGTGTGATCTATTTAAAATGCTCAAGGCATTTGACGAATAGGTGTGAGTTAAAAGGTCGGTCATAAGCAATTCAGGTCAACCCATAATCTTGAGCACTCAATCAATTAATCAGATTTTTAGAGTAAATTGATCATAGATTCATATCCAAGTAAAGTCAGTAGTCTCATCTACGTACTGCTTGATATATAGTTTGATGACTCATCTTGCGCGCCGTTTTGTTACTACTTGAACCAGCACTTCCTTCAGATCCACAATAAATCAATTAATAACATATTGTCACATAATTAGGTGACAGTACATAAGTCATCTGGTAAATTCAACCAAGCTTTAATTATGATCACAATAAGAAAACGTACAACATCCTTCTAAACAATACCTCTACTTCAATTTCTGCTCAACCTGTCTGCGCCATTGTCTTTTAGCCTTTTTACGACGTGCACTTCTACTGGAAAGCTAATCATAAATAATAAAAACAGAAAACAAAGAATCTTATTAAAGCATCAACTATCAAAAAAAGATTCCTGGTCCAAAAAGGATACTGTTGACAATGACAAGGATTAAGAAAAATCTGAGAACTGTAAAATGAGTCATTTTTAAGTTTTTAACATTGGCATGGCTATTCATTTCTTGCTTCCCTAAAATCACAGAGAAATTTATAGAACTTATAAAGTGCAAATAAATCTAGGTGCGTGCATACATCAACATTTCTCTTTAGAGATTGTATCATTAAACATCTAATAAGCTCAAAACACATGAAAGAAAAAAAAAATCAAGTTGACACAATCACAAACAATACATCAAAATCACTCTTTCAAAGATTATATCAGTAGACATTTAATACTCTCAGAACACAAGAAAGTAAACAAATGTAAACCACAGTCAATTTAACACTATCACAACAAATCTTATATCAGGCAATTAAATGATTTGCGAACTGAATCATGATCTACAACCACACAATCCATCATGATTTTGATAATGATCTAGATAATCTAATGTTTAGTAAATTAAATGACCCTCAAGATTATCAAGTCACTTCTCTGATCCCCAATAGAGAGTATTTCTGTCTCTCCTCAATAAATCAAGTCACTTCTCTAATGTTGTGCAGGCCACCATCGTATTTCTGTCTCTCCTACAAACAATTAAAAGAAGATAGATGTGGTAATATAGCTCATGCTAAAGATCAAATTGACGATTAGGATTATTAAACGTTTTTTCGAGGGAAGGGGTTTCATGGGTGAAAATTTTTCAAAGGAAGAACATGACAGTCCACGAAATTCTGCCATTATAAAGTGTCAAAATGTTAATGGATGGGGAAATGATTGAAAACAATGGAAATCATAATACCTGCAGCTTCATGTATTCCTTTTCCTTCTTCTTCATTTCATGTATTTGTTGTGTGTGGACTTGCTTATAAATGGAAAGGAGCCATGGTTGTGAAGAAAAAGGGAAGAGAAACACAAATGTTCTATACAACCTCAATGAACACTGATGCGGCGAGGAAGATTTGTTCACCTCCTTTCGATGCGATGAAGCATGAAGGGAGCTTTGAGGGGGTTCTCATAGGCCGCAACAGTAAAAATGAGAAAGTGAAGTAGAGAAATGCAAAACCAACACAGGCAACAAAACTACGACACAGGATGTAATGTGGTTCGGAATAAGGATTCCTACTCCACGGAGGTGAGCTCCCTCACCGGATGCAGTGCCAAAGCACTTTCACTATGAACGTCCTTCACGGAAAGGAAACTTCCGGAGGTGGAGGAGAAAACCTCTTACAGTCAAATCACAATACAAGAAAGAGTACACGCAATGCAAAAGCAAAGATCGCTACTCTCCTTCTCCGGCGTGGTGGTAGCTCTCCTTCTCCTGATGAGTCTTCGTTTCTTGCTAGTTGGAATAATGCGGATCCCCTTCCTTCTGTCCTCCTCCTCCCTTTTATACTCCTTCTATGATCCAGCGTTACCTCGCGGGCTGTCCCCATCGTACACGTGGGCACCACGTCCACCTGGAGAATAATTCTGTTACAGATACGAGGAGCGAAGGCTCCTCGAAATATTATATGGGGACCCCTCCTTCTGTTACATAACACCTCTTCGTCTATATTTCGGGAAACTAGGTTAGCCTGTCCCCCTCAACCATCCGCTTTTGGTGAAACTAACTTAGGTCTATAGCTCACGGGTGGCATAGCCCTTGGGCTCCTCACCAGCCCGAACCAACTCCCCTTCTTCCCCCATCGAACTACCTCCGGACTGACTAGGCTGAGTCGATTCTTATCCGTCCTGTTTGCTTCTAGGCCTATCTGTCCGAACCGATTCTTGCTTATTTCCTAGCGAAACGCCTCCCCCCGCCTCCGCTTTGCCGTGTCGATTACCTTCACTAGCTCTCCCTGTTAAATACTGAAATTTAAAATACTAAATTTAAATGGACAAATAATTAAGGAAATAATCCTGGAAATTTTTCGGGATTTTTAGGAAATTTTAGGAATTTTTCCGAAATTTTTTTGGATTTAAATGAGGCTTGTACGAGATATTTACGGGGATAAAATAAATAGGTTTTTGAGGGCCTATTTGAAATATCAATTTTGAGGGGTTAATAAATTTTATTAACCTAAAACCTAGGTTTTCGATTTCCCCCTTTTCTTTTCCCCGTTGCGCCCGATCTCCCTCTTCGCTACGGTTTTTCTCTCGCGATAACTCTTGTTTTTTCCCCAGCGCCGGATTTCCTCTCCCTCTCTGTTTTCCTCTTGTGAGTTCCACTTTCCCCTTCCTTGCCGAAATGCTGCCGACGTCTGGATCCTCCTCGCGGCAAGCGGCGGCGACGACTGGATCCTCCTCGTGATCTCTCCGACGTCTGCCAGCCCCATCGCCGACGCTGCTCGCTTGCAACGCCAGCCGACCTCCCCGGACACTAATCGCCCTTCACCACGGTCTCGCTTGCGTTGCACGCCTTGCGCGTCCGCCGCCCATTTCCTCTCCGTCGCTCGCGTCGCCAACCCCCAAGCGCCGCCGACCTCTCCTTCCTCCTCGGGTGTTCTTCCTCGCTGCGAACGCTGGCGCTTGGACCAGCCTTGATGATCTCCGCGGACAGGCTAGAGCGGCGAGTGGGAGATTGGCTGGGAGCTTGGATCGATGGAGTTTTGATCGCGAACTGTTCTTCACGATCTCAATCGTAGTAGGTAAGTTGTCGATCACTTTCCCTAATTTTGAAGAGATCCATCTTCAATCGTGTTATGCACTACCATTAACTGAGATTGCCGTGTGAAGTTAGGGCAGTGGCGTTGGCTTCGGGTTTTCCGGTGAACAGGGCAGCTTTAGGGAAAGGGTTGCCGGTGGAGGTTCCTAGGGCTGGTAAGCTTGATTTACCCTCCTTTCATTTGTTAATTGTTGAATTTTACTAGGCATTAATGTATGGTGCGTGAATGGAGGGTTTTTTTTAGGAATCGTTGATGGTATGGTTGTGTGAAGAGATGTGTGGCTGTGAGTTTATTGTAGTTGAGCTGTGAACGATCGTACGATTGTGGGCGGGAGAATTAATTGTTGTAAATAGTTGTGAGGGTTGTGATCGCAGTGAATGGGTCTAAGGGGTTGTGAGGGCTGAGATGTTCTATTTGAAATAGTTGTGAGGTTCTGATTGGGTTGATGTCAGTTGTACGACCGTAATTGGTATGTTAAGTGAGCTATGAATGGTTCAGAATGTGTATTGATTTGTGAGATAGCTATTCGGGTTTTGGTTTCATCCTGTGGATGGTGAATTGGGTGTATCGAGTGTTATACTCGTATTCGGTAGATTAAGTGAATACAGGTTCGATGTAGAATTTATCTAATCGATGTCGTGTGATTGGACTTAATGGTAATTATATTTTATGCAGGTTTCGGTCACGAGACCGGTCTATGGGCGTGAAGAGTTCATGATTTCGATCATTATAGCAGGCGGGTATTTGACTTATCTTTTAGATATAGTCATTGTTGATATGCTAGTTAGGATAGCTTATAATAATTTTTCATGTTTATATGCCTAGTATGCTTTTGGTGCCTACTTGATACATGCATGTGATAGGATTTGATTATATCTCCCTGTTTGATTTGGATCATAGTACTTGGATTAGGGATATGTACATACTGATTGTACATATTATTCGGATAGGTATTTTGAGTAGGATTTACATGCTTTAATATCATGCACCATTTTTGCATGATTGCATGCTGGCTGGACGGAGTTCCATTATTATTGAGCCCGCAGCCAGTTACATGGCCTACAAACACTGTCACTCATGGGTTAGTGGTACATAAGAAGGGTGTGTGCAGTTGCTCTGTCAGGCTCCGCTGGTCTGCTCATGGGTAGCGATGAGGCAGCATGGTAGCGGGCAGGGATCCCTCCTCTGGTCTATGACACCGGGATATGAGAGCTTAGCTCCCTCACTGTCATGCCCCGAGGGAGTCTCCGCCAGACGAAAATCTGGCAGCACCTCCCCTGTACGGGTGGCAATACCAATTTTTAATACAAGGTCTACACGACCACTATACATCGGTCAACACGACCGGAACATACCACAACACAATATACATAATATGCAGTCTCAGGCCATCAACCAAAATAAATAAAAGATCTAAAACATCAAGACCTACCCCTTCTGCCATCTGAGCAGGAACATACAACCAAACCGAACCGAACCGAATATAAGTCCACAAGGACATAACTAATATAACCAAAACATCCACCGGTATACAATCCAAACATAACTCCTAAACATATCTTCTAATAAAATCACAATCCATAAAACTAATAACCAAAATCATAAGACCAATAAAACATATCCACTTCGATGAGGGGGATTGGCAACTGGACTCTCCTGACAGCATCATCCTGAAATAAATATAAAACCACGGGATAAGTTCAAAGAACTTAGCGGATATTAGTCGATATGAATAGCAAGATATAGCTAACAATACTAATCATGCCAGTACAGTCTCATATATATGGTAAGCAAGAAATAAATGCAAAAGGACTGTACTCACCTGAATCTCCTACCCTGATATAGGAGCAAGTGCCCTACAACAATAGTCATCACCCTATACAAACATGTATCCTGTATGCATGGCAATCATATGCAACATCCAAGGCATCAATACAATAATGCAGCAAACACAATACAAATGCAATCCGTGCAAAAATGCATGTCGTGCATATGACATGGTCACCCCTGACGCCAGTCAGCCGCCTCACACGCGATGGTGAAGCCGAGTGGGTAGGGCTATGACAACTGTGCACTCTGCCATCACTGCTCCTGAGTGACCGAGTGGACAGGATGCTGTTAGAGTACACCTATCCTCCTGCCCCAAACAGAGTGGGGGAGCTAAGCTCTCATCTCCCGGTGTCATAGACCAGAGGAGGGATCCCTGCCCGCTGCCACGTTGCCTCATCGCTACCCATGAGCAGACCAGCGGAGCCTGACAGAGAAACTGCACACACCCTCCTGATGTACCACTAACCCATGAGTGGCAGTGTGTGCAAGTCATGTAACTAGCTGCAGGCTCAACAATAATGGAATCCCGTCCAGCCAGCATGCAATCATGCAAAAATGGTGCATGATACTAAAGCATGTAAATCCTACTCAAAACACCTATCCGAATAATATGTACAATCAATATGTACATATCCCTAATCCAAATAACTATAATCCAAGTCAAACAGGGAAGACAAAAATCATATCCTATCCAATGCATGTATCAATAGGCACAAAAACATACTAGGCATATAAGCATGAAAATTATTGAAAGCTATCCTAACTAGCATATCAACTTGACTATATCTAAAAGATAAGTCAAAATACCCGCCTGAATATATATCCGCAAAAAGAACCAAATCGTCACGACTGGGGACCTGCCTCATGACCGAAACCTGCATATAACATAACTATAGTTAAGCACAAAAATACAATTCACCGACAAATCGAATACTTAATCGATTTCCTTCATAACTCAATTAACCCAAACTATTTCCAATTTTCCTTGTCCACAAATATCCCTATAATTAATTTAGCTCACTAAATCAATTGATAAATTTTTTGATTAATTAATGATAAGCTAATTAATCAATTAAACCTGGTTTAACCCGCATTTTAACAACCTAAGCCAAATAAATAAAATTTAATGGCTTTTTAATTTATCCAATAATTGTACCAATCAATTTACCAAACTAATTCCTAATCACATAACCTAATTCATCACCTACCAAAAATCCTCAAGACCAAACAATATCACCCAAATCCCATATCCTTCGAATACCATACCGATCAACCGAATAACACCGGAATCAACCCAAATCGACCAATCAAGCTCACCCGCCCTAGAAATTCCCACAAAGATACCCCAACTCAATTTCTTAAATTCACAGTCGACACCTCCACCCACAGCCCACTAACATCCGACCTTGCACGACCACCTCTCAACCCTAACCACACGACACCCTCCAAATCAACCCCTCACAGCCTCTCACAGCCGGCCCCCAATTCCTTCCCTACTGCCCTATTCACCATCACCAACCACACTCACCGATCGACCAAAATAGAAAAGACCCTTACCTACTCCGGCGACCACCGGCCAGAAGGGCAGAGGAGGAGGCGTCCGCTGTGGCAGAAGAGGCCGGCGCCGCAGTCTAGGGAAGAGGAGTCCGGCGATCACGACACGCGTGGCTGTGGTCGGCGAGGAAGAGAGCTCGGCGATGGTTCGATGGCTGCGGTTGCGACGAACCGGTGGCAGCCTGAGCACCGGAAAAAGGAGAACGGTGGCCGACGCTTGTGGAGGAACGGCCGATGTGATCTGGTTGTCGCGGCTATGAGCGGCGACGATTCCGTGGCCGTGGAAGCCGATGCGTGCGGAGGAGGGGCGTCGGCCAGCGACGTCACGCGAGAAAGAAAGCGCCGCCGAAGAAGAGGCGCCGTGAGTGGGCTCGCGAAAAGGAAGAAGTCGAAATTAGGTTTTCCATCACGTATTTATCCCCTTCAAATAGACCCCTCTAAAGCCTATTTATTTTATCCCCGTAAAAATCTCGTACGGAGTCCGTTTAAATCCAGAAAAATTTCGGAAAAATTCCTAAAATTCCCTAAAAATCCCAAAAAATTTCCAGGATTATTTCCTTAATTCTTTGGCCATTTAATTTAATATTTTAAATTTTCCAATATTTAACACCCACTATGTTTGGGGCAGGAGGATAGGTGTACTCCAACAGCATCCTGTCCACTCGGTCACTCAGGAGCAGTGATGGCAGAGTGCATAGTTGTCATAGCCCTACCTACTCGGCTTCACCATCGCGTGTGAGGCGGCTGACTGGCATCAGGGGTGACCATATCATTTGCACGACATGCATATTTTTGCATGGATCACATTTGTATTGTGTTTGCTGTATTTTTATTGATGCCTTGGATGTTGCATATGATTGACATGCATACAGGATTCATATTCGTATATGGTGATGATTTTATCTCTTATAGTAGGGCACATACTCATATATCAGGGTAGGAGATTCAGGTGAGTATAATCCCTTTTGCATTTCTTTCTTGCTTACCCTATATTAGAGACTGTACTGGCATGATTTTTATTGTTAGCTATACCTTACTTTGCATATCAACTATTATCCGCTAAGTTCTTTGAACTTACCCCGTGGTTTTATATTTATTTCAGGATGAAGCTGTCAGGAGAGTCCAGTTGCCAATCCCCCTCGTCGAGGTGGATATGTTTTATTGATCTTATGGTTTTGGTTATTAGTTTTACGGATTGGGATTTTATTAGAGGATATGTTTAGGATTTATGTTTGGATTGTATACCGGTCACTACAACAAAAATGCTAAAAGACAACACCACAAAGACAACGGTTTTAGGAGAAACCGTTGTCTTTTTGTTAAAAGACAACGGTTTTTGACAAAATCGTTGTCTTTGAGTGCCCATATAACACAAAAGACAACGGTTTTACAGTATCCATTGTCGTTGAGCATATTTTTTTTAAATCAATAATACATTTTACAACGGTTTTCCAGAACTGTTGTCTTTAAGGTTTTTTTTATCTTAACAACAGTTGGGACAATGGTGCAATCAACCGTTGTCAATGAGAATTTTTTTGTTGTTGTTGTGATAATATTACAACGGTTTTAAACCGTTGTCAATGAAATTTTAAAAGTTTATAATACTATTAATACTATTTTATTATTATAATACAACGGTGAAATTATTTTTTTAATTATTAATACTATTTTTTTTAAATTATTGGAAATAAGTTTTTTTTAAAAAAAATTATAAATATATACGTTTACAACAATATATTTAAAAGTTTATATATATTTTTTAAACAATATATTACAACAATATTTTTTTTAAAAGTTGTTATATATATTTAAAAATTTGTTAGGTTAAATAAATCTTCCCTAAACTTCTCCGTCGTTCTTACTTTCCGAAAACCTCCGCGGTTCCTACTTCCCAAAAAACCTCCCCCGTTCTCCGTTGCGCGCTCGTCCATCCCATCTTCTTCCGCGCCACATTCTCACGGTTGGTCGCCCTCTGTTCGTTCTCTTCCTTTTCCGTCGGCCATTGCTCGACCTCCGTCCGTCGGCCTTCGTCCATCGTTCAGCGTCCTGATTCCGTCCCAACAGGTTCAGCGTCATAAACTCTTGGTTTATGGTTATCATGTTGTGCCTTCAAACCTTTATTGGTTAAGAAGGTTTGAGTTGGATTGTTTCTATCCATTGAACCTTAATCTCATTGTCACAGATAATCCGGTATCTGCGCATACAGAAAATCCAGTTATGTTCCAACCTTATTCTTCATGAAGATTATTCACCTTATATCATCATTTGTACATCGTATTTATCTATTCTAGAAGCCATTCTCTCGGTATTCTATAATATAAAATGTCTGTTTATAAATTTAGTTTAAATTTTTTACTTTATAGTACCTTCCAACCCCTGAAATTTATATTTAATTCAACGAGCAATTTGCTTTGTTTGTATTTATCGTTAGTTTCTACTTAAATTTATATTTTATTCCTTTGAGCAATGCTTTGTTTGTACTTTCTAACTTTAGCTTAGGTGGACTAGATCATATACAAATTTAAGTTACTTCATATTACCTTCTTATCCACGGAAATATAAGTTTGATACATTAAGCATCTCTGCTTTATTAATGATCTAGTGGTGTTAAGTATTATGAAGGTTTATTTAATTGTCAATTAATGTTTTTATGCACTAGAATGGACAAAGAATGGATGTTCAAGGATAGATTATCACTGAGTATGCGTATGGAGTAGAGTCCTTCTTGCGATTTGCGGTCAAAATTACAGTGATTCTAATGCAATATCTTGTCCATGTGCCATGTGTGGTAACCTAAGAAGGAACAATATTGATGTCACAAGGGCTCATTTAAGAAGTAATGGTATGGATTTAACATACGTAGTGTGGATATGACATGGAGAAAAACCCTCATTTACCAACTTAATGAATGATAGTGAACAAGGCCAACAAGGTGAACAGAATTTCTTTGATGAGAAGCTTGTAGATATGGTAAATGCGACATATGAATATGATGAGAATCCAACTACATTCAATAACCTACTCCATGATGTTGAGAAACCTTTATATCCTGGATGTACAAAATTTACAAAGTTATCTGCCATTGTTAAATTATACAACTTGAAAGCCAAATATAGTTGGAGCGATAAAGGATTCACAAACATTCTTTCTTTGTTGGGAGAAATGCTTCCAGATGGTAATGAATTGCCTTTATCAGTGTATGCTGCGAAGAAATCCTTGGCTGTATTGGGTATGTGATCGAACGATTTTTAATGTCGCAATACCGTTCCCAAATTATTTACCGAACCCCCTAACTACACTAATGCAGTATAGGACTGACTCGGGTCATCTCCCAACGAACCTAATGGCTGGACGTTTGTTTTTAAACAGAAGTAAACACTGGGGGTTTTTACAATTTTCAAAACAATTATTCATAGCTAACCTAATGCAAGAACGATTCAACCTTGCACCGCACTGTCACTATACGATGCAATGGTCAAACAATTCTGGTAAACAAACCAACATGGAAATTAAATCTGCAGGAAGTAAATCTAACTAATGCGCAAAAGTAAGTAATCACGCACCGCACTGTCACTACACGGTACAATGATCACGAAACAAAAGTGAACAACTTAACCATGTACCGCACTGTCACTATACGACACAGTAGTCAAACAGTCACTAAAAATTGCAATAAATGAAATACAATAAACGAAAGCAATTCGACCAGGAATCGCACTGTCACTATACGACAACTGGACGAATGTAAATGAAATCTAAGCTAATGATGAAAGCACTCCAACCAAACACCGCACTGTCACTATACGATGCCTGGATTGGACAATTTTAATTGATAGGGTTAGTATATCAGCAACAAGAAATTAAACTAAACTACATGCAACGAACAAAATTAACAACTAAGCAATAATCAAACCTATAGAATTAACATTGCAAGTAAACAAACAAACATAGCAAAACAAATATCCAATTAAATGGACTGAATGCAAATATAAGTAATCGGTAACCCCACGATGGCGACAATAACCCGAACAACCCTCTCCGACGGTGAATGCGAAGCTGCCCAACCAGCGCAGCAGGAACTCATACGATCAATGCGATCATCGCTCCAGAATCGATTCACCGACGATGAAGGGAATCTTCTTCGCGATGGTGATGGAACGGCCCAACCGCACATACTAGTGGATGACTCGTGAAATGGAACGGCTATTCCACCACGAGAATGGAGTGGATTCAGGAAAGGAATCACCGAATCTGCCTCGCCCCGCTTCGGATCACCGCGCAACCAGATCTCAGATCCGATTCGAGGGTCGGTTGGGATTACCGTCGGATCTCGGAAGGGAGGTCGCCGAAGAAGTCGGCTTGTCGCCGCCAGACGTGGGGAAGAAGACTTTGCCGCGTGTGGAAATGGGGAAAAAAATGCCTCGGCTCGAGTTCTTCGCCGCCGTCGCGAAATGGAAGGACCTCCTTCGCGTGTCGCCGGCGAGCCCTGTGCGATCCGCCGCCGCCGGCAAGCGGAATGACGCCGCCGTCGCCCACGAGGAAGAAGGCGCTGCGGTGAAGTTCTGTGATCGCCTTCTCTGGCGTCGCCGTGCTGTAATCCCGCACGGCCGCATGACGGCTGCGGAAGAAGCCGCCGGCTGCCGCTCGCGAGGAAGAAGACCGCCGCCGCGACGATTTCGCTTCTCTGTTGGAGCTTCACGATTCTTTGGAGTGTAGGAAAGTTAGGTTTTATTAAATGAATTCTTTGAGCCGTCCGTCTGAGCTTCATCCGATCCCGGTAGTCCATTTGAAGCTAGGGCTTGATGATATATTAAGCTTAATTAGGTGCTCCATCCAATGAAATCGATCGATTTGCGATGGGACGGATCGATCCGTGCGAAGGTATAATCACGATCCAACGGTCGGATGAGCGGCCAAGGCGTGTAGATCTTAATGTATGGCCGGATCGCTCCAGATCCAGATGGATGGCTCAGAATCAATCACTTTCTCCGGACGGTCTATAATGCTCAGATATGAACCCTTGATTTGATTTGCCTTCTAATCTGGATGAAGGGCTCAGATTAAATCATTTTGAAATGTCCATTACGACCCTAGATGAAGCCATATTTGATCTAACTTGAGTCTAGTCCAGTGGCTCATCTCGATCTCCTACAAATAAAGATAACATTCGCAAATAAGTCCAAAATATAGGAGAATTTACAAAAAGGTCCAAAATGAATCCAAACTCATAAAACATACAAATAATCAATAATAAATCACTCGAGAGGATAAAAACAGTGATATTAAGGACCAAAATAATACAACAAAATGGCAGTTATTAGTATGGAATATGAAAAAATCCATGCATGTCCTAATGATTGTATCTTATATCGGAAGGAATACGCAGATTGTATCAATTGTCCTACTTGTGGGTTTTCAAGATGGAAGATATGCAAGAATTCAAAAGTAAATGAAGGAGTTCCTGCAAAGGTCCTCTAGTACTTTCCACCTATTCCAAGATTTTGAAAAATGTTTAGAAACCAAGAAACCTCTAAGGTGTTAACCTGGCATGCTGATAGTAGAACTTGTGATGGTTATTTGCGTCATCCAGCAGATTCACCCAATTGGAAGGTAGTCGACCATAAATGGCCAGATTTTGCTTATGAGCCAAGAAATTTGAGATTGACCATATCGACAGATGGAATAAATCCACATAGATTGATGAGTTCTACGTATAGTTGTTGGCCAGTTTTGTTGATCACTTACAATCTTCCTCCGTTTTGTGTATGCGAGAAAATTTATGATGCTTACTTTATTGATATCGGGTCCTAAACAACCAGGGAATGATATTGATGTTTACCTAGCACCTTTGATTGATGACTTAAAGCAGTTATGGGAAGAAGGTATTGAAGCATATGATGCATATCGACAAGAAAGATTCACCCTTAAGGCAGTCTTATTATGGACAATTAATGACTTTCTGGCATATGGAAACCTTTCTGGATGTCGCGTGAAAGGATATAATGCATGTCCTATCTGTGGTGAAAACACATGTACAAAAAGATTGAAACATAGTAGAAAAATGTCATTCATAGGCCATAGAAGGTTTCTCCCTGAGAACCATCCTTATCGAAGGCAAAAGAAAGCATTTGATGAGAAGCAAGACTTTAACATTGCACCGAGACCATTGAGTGGTCGTGATATTTCCAAAACAGTTAATAAAATTAATTGTCGTTGGGGGAAAAATGAACAGAAAACTTCAAGCATCAGAGGATGGTAGTCATCCATATTGGAAGAAGAAATCAATATTCTTCGAACTTGCGTATTGGGAGCATCTACATGTCCGACATGTTCTTGATGTGATGCACATCGAGAAAATATATGTGAAAGCTTTAGTCGGCACATTACTTGGCATTCAGGAAAACAAAAGATGGATTAGCGACGCCTAGACCTTGTGGATATGAATGTCGGAGTTGGAATTGGCACCAAAGGAGAAAAGAAAACTTTTGCCGACCATGTTATACATTAAGTAAAGATGAGAAAAGGAAATTTTGTAGCTCCTTGTTGGGAATGAAGGTTCCTACAAGTTATTCATCCAATATTAGAAGCCTTGTATCAATGAAGGAATTGCAACTTTTTGGTATGAAATCACACGATTGTCACACTTTGATGCAACAGTTACTTCCAGTTGCCATTCGTGGTGTCTTACCCAAACATGTTAGATATACTATCACTCGATTGTGCTTTTTCTTCAACAAGTTGTGTAGCAAAGTGATAGATGTCTCGAAGTTAGATGATATGCAAAGAGATATTGTGACAACATTGTGCTTACTTGAAAAATATTTTCCTCCTTCATTTTTTGATGTCATGCTCCATTTGACTGTTCACCTAAATGCGTGAGGTTAAATTGTGTGGACCAGTTTGGTATAGATGGATGTACCCATTTGAAAGATTCATGAAAACATTGAAAGGTTATGTGCGAAACCGCAATCGACCCGAAGATTGTATAGCCGAATGTTATATTGCTGAGGAGGCTCTAGAATTTTGCTCAAACTACCTGTTTAATGTGCACACTGTTGGCATCCCAACAAGGAATCATCAATTGGAGTTTACCAGACCTTTATCACGAGATCGAGTGCACTCCACCAATCATGAGGAGTGGGAGCAAGCACATCGTCACGTATTAGAAAATAATGATGAGATAGAGTCATATATCGAGTAATTTCTCCAACTCATTGCTACTTTCAAATGCAACATTAAATTCTAGTATCTAATCGTTTCTTCAACAACAAACACATGGCTCATTTGAAGGCAACATTTCATCAGAAAGCAAAGTCAAAAAAGTGGTTACAAGATGAGCACAATCGGACTTTTATTCCGTGGTTGCGTGATACTGTAAGTTACATGCAAATTAATGGGGGTATTTATAATTTATGAAGATTAATATATAATTCAACTTTTGCATTTTACAATTTATAGGTTGCAAATGCAATTAACCATTCGACACATCAAATCTCTGAACAACTAAAGTGGTTGGCGCATGGACCTAACATGCGAGTATTCAAGTATTCTGCATATTTAATTGCTGGGGTTACTTATCACACAAAAGAGCGTGATGACGTGCGGGTAGTGCAAAATTGTGGAGTAAGCTTAGTTGCAAAGACTATGCAACTTTCTAGCGCAAAGGATAGGAATCCAATTGTGTCAGACATGGTATTCTATGGCGTTATTGATGAAATATGGGAGCTCGATTACCATATATATCAAATTCCAGTGTTTAAATGTAGTTGGGTTGATAATAATGGTGGTATTAAAGTAGATGAACATGGTTTCACATTAGTAAACCTCAAAAGGATAGGGTTTAAATCTGATTCATTCATCTTAGGTAGTCAAGCGAAACAAGTTTTTTACCTTGAAGACCCTGAAGATCCAACATGGTCTGTTGCACTTGCAACTCCTAGTAGAGACTACTTTGAAAATATTATTGGTGATAATTTAGAAGAAACTGAAACCAACTATCAATGTTTTTCCCGAGGGCTCCCAATAATGGATGTTGACGAATTAGATGACAATGAACCACCGTGCATGCGTGAAGATTGTGACGGAACTTGGGTTGATGATGTTTTACCTTAGTGTGGAAATTATATTTAAATTTAAATCCTACGTTAATGTTTTGGTTTGTCTTTGTGTCACCTTGTGTTACTTTGGATTGGAATTATATTTTTTTCCCATAAATTTGCTATATCTTATGGGATTGCTTTATTTTATTTGTCACTTGATTATTTCTGTTTTGGTAGATGATACTGCTTTATCTATTATCTGTTATCTGTAAATGATACTCTTTATCCCATAAATTTGATGATGGTATACCACACCGGCATCAAATCTGGTTTAATAAATAATCTTGCTTTATATGTTAGATAATTTTGCAACACAATAATGAAATGCCAGTTTGATCCTTTGTGATAGTCGCTGCACCTCCAAATTTATCAACCCTTACAGGAGATTATAAGAATTTCAACTTTGTGTTGCTTACTTGTTATTTGTTTTTCTTAATATTTGCACATATTTTAGCAAGCTCATTTACGTGTGGTGCAACATGATTATATTCTGTTGAAAATAAACTTGCTTATTTGTATATGAGTTACATTCATGAACTTTTATATAATTAAGGATACTAAGCATGCCAAATGTAGATTATATTAATCTAAATTTGAATTTTTTGTTGTCAACTCACACACAAGATGTGGTTGCAAGTTTAATATTTGTTGTTATCTCCATCAGTAATTTATGATATTTACCTTATATTTGCAAAGTGCAAATTTTGTGATTAATAGGTTGTCAACTCTATGACAAAAAATCAAAGCAAACGAGGAGGTACAAACCTTGAAAAGGGTAAGGAAAAAATTAGCGCTGATTTATTAGACGAGGAAAATGTTGGCTGCACACAGGATTCCACTGCCACCCAATCAAACAAAATGAGTAGAGGTCCTACACATATGGACAGTATTTCAAGGCTAAGTAATAAGGGCATTATACTCAAAGTTGAATTCAATAATCTGGGGCAGCCTATTGAGGAAAATGCAGTTAAAATGCAAAGTTCACTTGGCCAGATTGTTCGAGAGAAAGTACCAATAACTTACAATACTTGGAAGCATGTTCCTATTGACATCAAGGAGCGTGTGTGGGAAGCCGTGAATGTAAATATAAATGACCATACTTTTATTCTTCAAATATAAACTAATACTTTTTTTTTGTGTTTATTAACATTTGATGTTTATCCATTTTTTTATGGATTTGTAGTTGGCGTACAAGGTTGATGTTGCTTGGAAAAAGGGATGTTTGAGCTCGGCAAATGATAAGTGGCGCCAATGGAAAATCAGTCTCACGCAAAACTATATTTATCCCAATTGCAAAACTCGGAGAAGTTGCATATGCCACCTCGAGGATCAAATATTCCAGCAGACATATGGAGCAAGTTCGTGATAAGTCGTTTGTCTAATGAATTTAAAGTAAGATTTTTAAATCTCATGTCTCAAATAATTAACTCTTAATAGAATATTGTGATTGGTAATGCATTGTTGTCTTGTTTATTTTTTAAGGAACTAAGTGAGAAACAACAGTAAAGGAGAGCCCAAAACAAATACCCCATCGACTTTCTCGCAAAGGATATACGCCTACTAGTCAAGAAATAGTAAGTAATATTTAATTATCACTTACAATAAATTTGATACCTTAACGAAGAGGTATTTAAATAATATTGATTCATTTGTTATTGTTATTAGAAGGATGAATTATCTACTGATAATGAAATCAACCGAGCTATCCTTTGGAAGAAAGACCGACTCAATAAAGAAGGGGAGTTTGTTGGTGATCAATCAAGGCAACAACCTCAAAATTGTAAGTAAATGTTTTAGATTTTGGCTTGTTATGTTAATGGTTCCCATCCAAATATTAGTCAATATATGTTTTTGTGCATTGCGGGATGATGGTATCTTACAAAAGAGGAGGGAAAGTTAATGCTTGGTGAGCAGGCACAAGACATTCTATGATTGCACTTGAATCTAAGGAACATGGTAGGCGTATAAGAGGCGATTTGGAGCTTCACGTCACTCCAAGTACATACTTTGGCTTGTCAAAATGGGGTCTCACGTTCAACAAAGCTGTATTTAATGATCAACAAAATATGTTGTTGGAGCAACATAAAAAATTTTAGAAGCGGGAGGATCGGATAAACAAGTTAGAAGCAATGGTTTTCAAAATGGCAAATGCGAGATTGAGAATGATGAGAAGGGAAGTTGTAGTGTGAAGTTTCCTCCAACCTTGCAGGAAAATGAGTTTAACTATGATCATGGTCTATCAAATGAGATGAAAGCAGACAGTGATGCCGATGTGGAGTTTATTAATGAGGTTGAGCCTTTACAGGTATCTTTAATCTTTAATGATATCATTGAAATTGTCCAATTTAAATATATTTATTTTTTATACAAGCATTATGTTTTGTCTTACAAGGGTCAATTAGTTGCATTGAGTGTGGAATCTGGCATCCATGTAGCTTTTGGTACAATTGTTAGTATTGGGGGAGATGATGAGCATCTTAATGGTGATCCAAGTAAGCATACGAACCATTGTTTCGTAATGGTTGATGAAGCATTGGATGAAACCGCCCCTTTGCCAATTCCAACCCCTGTGTGTCAAAGCATTGGTGATGCTATCAGATCACATGTAGCTTGGCCCAGACACTTGATGCAAACACAAGATTCTTCGGTAAATGCTACAATCTATTTAAATTTAGCTATACAAGTGCCTAACAAGTATATGTTTTCATAAACTAGAAGGTCAAGGGGAAAAAACCTGACTGTGCCAAAAGGAAGCATCGATTGCAACCACCAAATGTGCAATCATTAACAGTGTGATCATCAAATATGCCTAGATCACTATGGCTATTGTATTGTTATTGCAAGCGTGCTCTTCATGATCACCAGTCTATGAAATTTATGTTGGAGTATGATGTATTTGGTGGTAAGTTCGAAGCCAGTGTTTACCTTCAAGACATCATTCCTTTCTGTAACTTGGCACCAATTTCATACAATTGCATGGTTGTGTACATATGGTACATATATTGTTTTCATGTACTAACACTTTGACTATTGATTTATGAGTTTTATTTATCCTGGTCTTATGCATTTTGTTGTATGTTTAAATGGTAGGCATTTATATAAAAAGATGAAGGAGGAAAATAAGCTGGAGAGGTTTAGATTTGTGGATCCATATGTTGTTGGGTGTCACTTCACATTAGTTGATAAGAGGGCCCTTGGTTTGGCAGCTAGGTTGAATGGCACGCCACCAAACCAGCTAGTTTTGGTTCCAGTTAACATAGGGTGTGTAAAATAGAGGTGGAATGCTAATTTTTTTACTTTGATAAACACTTGCTTAATTACATGCATTACTATTGTGTATATATGTAGTTTCCATTGGATTTTGGCATCGATCCTCACAAAGAGGTTGTTTCGTTGTTGGATCCTCTCGATCAGTAATGTCGTGATGAGACTTGGAAGAATGTTGTGAAGATGTAAGTTTTAGTAGCAAAATATTGTCAATATTTATTATAATTTTTATATATACTATATGCACTAAAAGTCTATAATCTTTTATGATTTTATGAAGGGCCTTGAAATTGTTCAACATGAGATTGGCAAGCAGGAAGAAACACCCTTTGTGGGAAATAATCAAGGTATGTTTTACATTGGGAAGCTTATATAATTTGAATTATTTAGTGACATTTATATAAGTTATTTGTTATTTAGTGACATTTATATAATCAAGTTATTTGTTATTTAGTGACATTTATATAATCAAGTTATTTGTGAATTATTTAGTGACATTTTGATAATCTTCAGATAACTCCAATCTATTCTGGAATTGGATGAGGTGGGTATCAAATTAGTTCGAGTTAGATCTACAAATTCCTTATTTTTTGTTAAGCATAACCTAATCTGACCTCCTCCCCGACATTTTGTTTTGTCTTGATCTGCTTCTTGACTGTGGCTAAATTGACATTGTGCTCTGATCGGCCTACTTACTCCAATCTAATTGAGTATTTTGCCAATCGACATTGTGTTCTGGAGCAAATTGACATTGTGCTCTGAATTGGCTGCGATGCTGATTCCTGGAGCAAAATGACAGTGTGCTCTGAATTGCCTGCGATACTGGTAGTACCCTTCTAATTTGCATTGCAATAATTTTCTCACTATCGCTCTTAATTATTGCATTTTTTAAAATAGAATCCAACTTGAAAATCATCATGTGATCAGGTGACTTTATGGCACAAGGAATTTCGGGAAAGATCATGTAAACTGTTTACATCCTGTATTCTCCTGTAAGAGGAAAAAAAACAAATGATAAAAGTTGTGTAGGACTATCGTAAAAGTAAATTCTTATTACAAATTTATTATTACTTCAATGTAAGCAAAGGTTGTGTAGGCCTGTCATAACTTTTACTAAATCATTAAAAGAAATATGCAAATCTTCTTCTTTGCTCTAGATCTTGTCATTAGTTATTCTATTAAACTCAAATAAATCTCACTTTGTTGCAGTGTTATGATAGCAAATGACATCTAGTTCCTAAAGAGAATACCACTTTCAACCATGACAGTTTCATACTCAGAGTGTTTTAGGATTTACTAGAATAATGCATGGCTAGTGCTGATGTCAGGTATCAACCTATGCCAATGTACTGAAACAGAGTGCTGGATCTCAACGAATAACTACCAGCTTTTTTTGAACTCAAGTAGGGAAATTAAGGAGGTTATTAGATGTATAATTGAAAATAAAACAAATGCAACAATTGAAATTAATGACAATTTTTTTTCCCTTATGCCAACTTTTTTTTATGTCGTGTATAATTTATGTATCAAATTTTACTATCAGAATAACTACTATAATTTTTTTTCCATCACAGGTTCCCCTTCAATCGGATGGAGCTCAATGCGGGTATTTTGTTTTACGATATATGAGAGAGATAATTGAAGGCGCCGCATCCTTTGACAAGTCTTCCCTACGATCAATAGTAATATTAGATATATTTTCAAATTTTCTTATTGATACCATAGCGTTTAATTACATTTTCATTTTTTCACATGCAGTTCTCAAATTCTGTGATAGCTGCAAAGGAAATTGATGAAGTACGTTCGGAGTGGGCTGATTGCATACAAGATCACATATCTGATGATTAGGAGAGATTTAAGTGTACATACATCCTTTGGTTACATTCTATAAGTGTTTTGCTATGCAAATACTTTTGGTGCATATGATGTGTAGTTGTTTTGCCACAGTACTTTTTAATATATATCAGTAAAAGTGATCATTTAAAATGTAATGTGACCTTGTACTTTACATTGCTACAAGTGCGAGTGTATATATGTGTTTTCTATAATTCTTTTTGATGTCGTATGATTTATATTAAAAATGCAACACTATAAATCTACAACAGTTTATTATGTTATAGAGTAACCATTGAGAAATGACAACGCTGAAAAAATGTTGTCTATGAGCAAAAAAAATCCGTGGTAAATCGGGGGTCGGTCAAAGACAACGGTGAAAAACCATTGTATATTTAAGGAAAAGACAACGGTGAAAAACCGTTGTCTATTAGAAAAAAAAATCCGTGGTAAATCGACCTGTTGTGAATAGTGGTTTGGTCAAAGACAACGGTTAAAATCCGTTGTCTTATCTTTGAAACGACAATGGTTTTTAACCGTTGTCTTTGACCGACCCACTTTTCACAACGGGTCGATTTACCACAGATTTTTTGGCTAATAGACAACGGTTTTTCACCGTTGTCTATTCGATTTTTTGTTGTAGTGGGTGGATGTTTTGGTTATATATGCTATGTCCTTGTGGACTTATATTCGGTTCGTTTTGGTTGTATGTTCCTGCTCAGATGGCAGAAGGGGTAGGTTTTGATGTTTTAGATCTTTTACTTATTTTGGTTGATGACCTGAGGCCGCATATTATGTATATTGTGTTGTGGTATGTTCCGGTCGTGTTGACCGATGTATAGTGGTCGTGTAGGCCTTGTATTAAAATTGGTGTTGTCACCCGTACAGGGGAGATGCTGTCGGATTTTCGTCTGGTGGAGACTCCCTCAGGGCGTGACAATTTATTTGGTATCAGAGCGTAGGTTTCCGAGTTCCTTAGGGTCTTTGGGAGTTTGCCACGTTTAGCAGGTTAACTGGGGTATTTTCGGATTGGTATGGATTTCCAACGATTGTTATGTTTCGGAAATTCGAGGTATTATTGACGAGGTCAATATGGGGGATTTGGCGGCAACAGGACATCTCCAGACGGCTAACAGGTAAATAAATTCTAGAAAATTTTCTAGATTTAGTGCATATTTATATTGGTTATATTTGGTTATGCGGTGATATCATGTTTTATCTAGTATTGTTTTAACCTGATATCTGTTGGACAATTAGATTTTTAGGTTACTGGTTTATAGATAACATTTGGTTATAAATTGCTATTACTGCTATAGGTAGCTAGTTATCATTGTGATATAAATGATTAGATATTATTGGTAGATGTTTACCTATTACTATTGGGACTAGTATTAGGATTGGACTAGTTGAATAATATGAATAAGATGGATAAATTCGTAGAAGGTATACATATAGGTTCTTTGACTTTCGAGATCCTAGGGCATGATGACATGATTACATTGCTTACGTAGTTTAGGGTATATACAGGCATCTGATACTTTATTTATTATTGCCTTGACTTTGTTCTGGAATGACCCTTTAGTTATACCCTAATTAATTTCAGCCATTGATTCCCATTAGTAGGACTATGCTGTCGTTTATTAGACAACTTGTTATATGTTTATATGGTTCTGTGTTTTTGCGGTGGACACCATGATTAAGACTAGTAGAGATAGAATAACTTAGATAAGGTTATTCGGTAGGAGCGGATCTCAGGAATGAAACAACATTAGTGGAACCCTAGGTGTTGGAACCCTAGGCGTAATAACCCGAATGTACATATTGGTATATATTTATCCAATTACTGTTTCGGTGATATGGTGATCGGACTAGTAGAGTTCGTATGGTTAAGATGTGATTAATCCTTACTATATCTCCCATTCTTGGTTGAGAGAGAGAGTCTGCAGTAGAGTCTTTCTATAGGTATGTGCTTTGTATATTTGTGGTCAATCATGCCTCCCAATCATGGTTGAGATGACCTTCGGTAAGGTTATATCTTGTGTTATTTGTTCGGAGTTGGTAATAATCGGATTCGTATGACGCTGGTAGCTAGATAGCTACTTTATGTCTTAAGTACCCACGAGATTTGTTCGTGGTAGCATGCATGATTGCACAGGTAGAATGGTATAATTTAGGCTTAACCCTCTTGACGGGCTTGATAGTAGATTTGTGGTCTTTATTGGCCTTGAAAGGCGTTTCCTGTTAGCTGGGACGAAACCCTATGATAATCGTCTCGACGTGATTATTAGTGGACATATGACTTTTATCGACCTTGATAACCATTTATATTAGAAGGGTTGGAACCTTAGACTAACAATCTGGAGGAATTTATTTATTAGTCAATGATCTTTACCGACTTTGGTAAACATTTCGTTTTAGAGGTGTTGAAACCCTCGCTTGACCGCCTCAATGGGTTTAATTGTAGATCGATGATCCTTATCGATTTTGATAGACGTTCTATGCTGGATGTATTGGATAACCCTAGGCTTAACAACCTAGGATAATCGACTGCTCACGCAACCTATTAATGGTAGTATGCTAGTGCGTGCAATCAATAACTAAATATTTATATACTGCTTGTTTACCCACGAGTCTCATTCGTGGTAGCATGTGGTTGCACGTGAAGCGATCTTTGAGTATATTAATTGTCGACACATGGGTTACGTTCGCAGTAGCTCATAGATAGTTCCCTTTTTGTGTGAGAGCCACGAGGCTTTGTCGTGGTATCCGGATGTGCACTGCTTGTTGTAGTGGTTGTGTATGTTGCGGGTATATTTGTTATACCGCTGACCAGGATGGTATTAGACTGATATTGGTACTCTGAGGGTTGGGTTACTTTAGTCTGTTCCCTGTGACTTCCATTATGTGCATTATGATAATGCACTATTGTCTATACATCCACAGAGTGGTTGTACTCACCCTCTCCTCACTTATCCTTTAGATTAACTGATGGAGGATGTGTCCTGTTGACCTACCTTGGTGTCGCTCAGAGAGTTCTTTGTCGTGCTTGTCTCCCTGCATCGTCGGGATGCCGCTTTGTTTACTTTATCGGTGTTGCATTTTGATTATGCACTTTGAATTTTTGGTCGCAATTTGATTTGGTGTCACAAAACTATTTTACTTTAAGTGATATATGTTTAGTCGTGCATGCATGCAGTTAATAAAATATTGGTATTTCTATAATTATTTCGAGGTTTTTACCAGATCTGGTCCATGGATTTTGGAATATTGTCACTAAGGGGCTCCTTTGTCATTTGGATGACGGTTATACCCCCAGGACGTGACAATTTTATTGGTTTGTGGGTTTTGTGTTTCTAGGATTTTCTTTTCCTTGGATTTTTGGGACTTCTTGGGTTTTGGGAACAGGCAAACTTAAGGATATCTCTGAGCTATAGGAAAAGTACTGTACTTTAGTGGTTATGAAAAGTATTGACTTAGTGAAATTGCCCCTACTCATGGTTGGGGACGAGGTCGAGGACGTAGTGACCTTACAAAACCTAACGATGATTTCAGAAGTACGGACTCTTTAGAGGTGCCGACTGATGTTGAATTAGGAGGCTAGGGTTAAACCCGCTAGCCACCCATTAGGAGGACAAGGAGTAAACCCTCGGAGAATATCAGTCCCTACTAATAGTGATTTGGTTATGGATTAGGCGTGTATACTTACACTGGTCAAGACGATGAAAGATCATTTTACCTTATTATAGGACATGTGGGATGGGATATTTATCTGTCCCAGTATTTCTTCCAGAGAAGATCCAGAACTCTTTGTTAAAAGAGAGAGGGACCTTTGAGGTTATGCATCGATTAATGATGATAGAATGCGGTAGTTGTGGAAGGAAATGAATATCCTTCATTGTGGATAGATCAGCTATAGGATTGATCTATGACTGGTGGGTTGATATTGTAGTGACATGGTGTCATACAATTATCATTGTCATTGTGATGTTTGGTATATTATTAACCTAGAGTAAAGAGAATGCAGGTGTGTAGCGATGACAATTTCATACTTGGTATGAATTGTTTGAGCTTTTGATTATCTTATTAGACTTATTGATGACTTAGTCATCCAGGGATTTGGGAAGTCATGTATTCTGGACACGATTAGATCAGTTGTGGTTGTTGGAGTTGCGTAACTTGCCACTGTTGATGGTGGTAATTGGAGTTGCGCACTTGGCCACCATAGATGGTGGTTTTTCTTGGTATTGGTTTAATTATTACCATATATATGGATAGGATGCTCTAGTGGTACTACATCGCTGATTGGTTGGACCAGGAAGGTGATGGAATTTACTTGGTTTGAAGCTTGTGAAACTAGTTTCAAGGCTCAGACGATGGTTGACTTTTACGCCAATGTTGCTTAATCACTCTGGTGTGGATGGAAGGGTAGAGTACATGGATGCATCATTTCGGGGATCAGAACGATTCTGATGCTATAGAATAAGACGTATCCTAAGCTTACGACAATTAAAGGACTGCGAGATAAGCCGTCATATATATGACGGGGACTTCGCAGTGATTATGTTGTTTTCAGCGGTGAGGAGCAGAAATGCTTATGGAGTTTTAGCTAGCTAATGGATAGCTACTATAGAGTAGCTGGAACACGAACGGTTGTAACAAGGAAGTTTGGTCGCGATAGCCTCCCATGCACTTACAGAGTGTGTGGTGGAGTGGATTTTGAACGGTAGATGGACTACCATCTCTGACTCCGAGGAGGATAATGGTTTTCGGAGTTGCATCAGTTTAAGGAACAGATGCTTCAGAAAATTTCGATTCCAGAATGGAAGTGGAAGTGTATTATTATGGATTTTATGTGGGTTTGCCTAGGACACATCAAGGCCATTATGCGATTTGGGTAGTCGTTGACCGACTAACCAAATCCGCACACTTCTTAGCGATTCGGAAGGCGACTCTTTGGATCATTTGATAGAGTTATATTGTCGGGATATCATCAGATTGCATGGTGTTCCTTTGATCATTATATCAGATAGAGATCCCCGATTCACGTCTCGGTTCTGGTAGAGTCTGCAGCAGGCCTTAGGTACGCAACTTCGTTTTAGTACTGCATTCCATCCGCATACAAATGAACAGTCTTAGTGAACCATTTAGACACTAAAGGATTTGCTGAGGTCTTGTGTTATAGATTTCGGGGGCAACTGGGAGGACCACTTGCCGTTAGTGGAATTTGCCTACAATAACAGCTATCATTCGGCTATCCAAATGGCCCCGTTTGAAGCATTGTATGGTACACAGTGTCGTACACCCACCCTCTGGGGGAGATTAGGGAGGACTAGTTGCTAGGACCCCATAGAGCTCAGCATGAGGCAGGGTTGGTCCGTACTATCAGACAAAGGATGGCCGAGACGCAGGATCGTCAGAAGAGTTGTGCAGATCGGAGACGGAGACCTCGGGAGTTCTCTATTGGTGACCAGGTATTCCTGCGAGTCTCACCCACAAAAGGGGTGAAAAGGTTTGACCACCGTGGTAAGTTAGCTCCAAGGTACATTGGACCTTTCAAGATTTTTGAGAGGATCGGAGCAGTAGCTTACCGACTAGCGCTACCACCGTCTTTGGCTGGTATCCATGATGTGTTTTATGTGTCCATGCTGAGGAAGTATATTCAACTTGATGCTACTTACGCAGAGGTTCCGGTACGGATTCTGGATCACAAGGAACGACGGTTGTGGAATAAGATTGTGCGACTTGTCAAGGTCGGGTGGAGTCACCTCACAGATGAGGAGGCTACTTGGGAGCTTGAGGAAAAGATCAGAGCTCAATACCCCACTTAGTCACTTGAGGTGTGTGACTTGTCTCCAGATATCTGAGATGGATGTTGTGACATCTCGTACTCGTACATGAGCAGGAAATTTGGGGACCAAATTTTTATTAGTGGGGGAGAATGTTAAATACTGAAATTTAAAATACTAAATTTAAATGGCCAAATAATTAAGGAAATAATCCTAGAAATTTTTCGAGATTTTTAGGAAATTTTAGGATTTTTTTCGGAATTTTTCTGGATTTAAATGAGGCTTGTACGAGATATTTACGGGGATAAAATAAATAGGCTTTTGAGGGCCTATTTAAAATATCAATTTTGAGGGGTTAATAAATTTTATTAACCTAAAACCTAGGTTTTCGATTTCCCCCTTTTCTTTTCCCCGTTGCGCCCGATCTCCCTCTTCGCTACGGTTTTTCTCTCGCGATAACTCTTGTTTTTTCCCCAGCGCCGGATTTCCTCTCCCTCTCTGTTTTCCTCTCGTGAGTTCCACTTTCCCCTTCCTTGCCGAAACGTTGTCGACGTCTGGATCCTCCTCGCGACAAGCGGTGGCGGCGGTTGGATCCTCCTCGCGGCAAGCGACGGCGACGGGTGGATCCTCCTCGTGATCTCTCCGACGTCTGCCAGCCCCATCGCCGACGCTGCTCGCTTGCAACGCCGACCGACCTCCCTGGACACTAATCGCCCTTCACCACGGTCTCGCTTGCGTCGCACGCCTTGCACGTCCGCCACCCATTTCCTCTCCGTCGCTCGCGTCGCCAACCCCCAAGCGCCGCCGACCTCTCCTTCCTCCTCGGGTGTTCTTCCTCGCTGCGAACACTGGCGCTCGGACCAGCCTTGATGATCTCCGCGGACAGGCTAGAGCGGCGAGTGGGCGATCGATGGAGTTTTGATCACGAACTGTTCTTCACGATCTCAGTCGTAGTAGGTAAGTTGTCGATCTCTTTCCCTAATTTTGAAGAGATCCATCCTCAATCATGTTATGCACTACTATTAACTCAGATTGTCGTGTGAAGCTAGGGCAGTGGCGTTGGCATCGGGTTTTTTGGTGAACAGGGCAGCTTTAGGGAAAGGGTTGCCGGTGGAGGTTCCTAGGGTTGGTAAGCTTGATTTACCCTCCTTTCATTTGTTAATTGTTGGATTTTACTAGGCATTAATGTATGGTGCATGAATGGAGGGTTCTGTTTAGGAATCGTTGATGGTACGGTTGTGTGAAGAGATGTGTGGCTGTGAGTTTATTGTAGTTGAGCTGTGAATGACCGTACGATTGTGGGCGAGAGAATTAATGGTTGTAAATAGTTGTCAGGGTTGTGATCCCAGTGAATGGGTCTAAGGGGTTGTGAGGGCTGAGATGTTCTATTTAAAATGGTTGTGAGGTTCTGATTGGGTTGATGTCGGTTGTACGACTGTAATTGGTATGTTAAGTGAGCTATGAATGGTTCAGAATGTGTATTGATCTGTGAGATAGCTATTCGGGTTTTGGTTTCATCCTGTGGATGGTGAATTGGGTGTATCGAGTGTTGTACTCGTATTCGGTAGATTAAGTGAATACATGTTCGATGTAGAATTCATCTAATCGATGTCGTGTGATTGGACTTAATGGTAATTATGTTTTATGCAGGTTTCGGTCACGAGACCGGTCTACGGGCGTGAAGAGTTCATGATTTCGATCATTATAGCAAGCGGATATTTTGACTTATCTTTTAGATATAGTCATTGTTGATATGCTAGTTAGGATAGCTTACAATAATTTTTCATGTTTATATGCCTAGTATGCTTTTGGTGCCTACTTGATACATGCATGTGATAGGATTTGATTATATCTCCCTGTTTGATTTGGATCATAGTACTTGGATTAGGGATATGTACATACTGATTGTACATATTATTCGGATAGATATTTTGAGTAGGATTTACATGCTTTAGTATCATGCACCATTTTTGCATGATTGCATGCTGGCTGGACGGGGTTCCATTATTGTTGAGCCCATAGCCAGTTACATAGCATGCACACACTGCCACTCATGGGTTAGTGGTACATCAAGAGGGTGTGTGCAGTTGCTCTGTCAGGCTCCGCTGGTCTGCTCATGGGTAGCGATGAGGTAGCGTGGTAGCGGACAGGGATCCCTCCTCTGGTCTATGACACCGGGAGATGAGAGCTTAGCTCCCCCACTATGTTTGGGGCAGGAGGATAGGTGTACTCCGACAGCATCCTGTCCACTCGGTCACTCAGGAGCAGTGATGGCAGAGTGCACAGTTGTCATAGCCCTACCCACTCGGCTTCACCATCGCGTGTGAGGCGGCTGACTGGCGTCAGGGGTGACCATGTCATTTGCACGACATGCATATTTTTGCATGGATCGCATTTGTATTGTGTTTGCTGCATTTTTATTGATGCCTTGGATGTTGCATATGATTGACATGCATACAGGATTCATATTCGTATATGGTGATGATTTTATCTCTTATAGTAGGGCACATACTCCTATATCAGGGTAGGAGATTCAGGTGAGTACAATCCCTTTTGCATTTCTTTCTTGCTTGCCCTATATTAGAGACTGTACTGGCATGATTTTTATTGTTAGCTATACCTTACTTTGCATATCAACTATTATCCGCTAAGTTCTTTGAACTTACCCCATGGTTTTATATTTATTTCAGGATGAAGCTGTCAGGAGAGTCCAGTTGCCAATCCCCCTCGTCGAGGTGGATAGGTTTTATTGATCTTATGGTTTTGGTTATTAGTTTTATGGATTGGGATTTTATTAGAGGATATGTTTAGGATTTATGTTTGGATTGTATACCGGTGGATGTTTTGGTTATATTTGTTATGTCCTTGTGGACTTATATTCGGTTCGTTTTGGTTGTATGTTCCTGCTCAGATGACAGAAGGGGTAGGTCTTGATGTTTTAGATCTTTTACTTATTTTGGTTGATGGCCTGAGGCCGCATATTATGTATATTGTGTTGTGGTATGTTCCGGTCATGTTGACCGATGTATAGTGACTGTGTAGGCCTTGTATTAAAATTGGTGTTGTCACCCGTACAGGGGAGATGCTGTCGGATTTTCGTCTGGCGGAGACTCCCTCAGTGCGTGACACTCCCGTGCCAATTATTTCAGGCGTTTGCGCCCAAACCGTTCCTCTCCTCTTTCTCCGCCGAATCAATTATTTGGTTCAGGTAATGCCTTACATGTGAGCCCTCCTATCTGGTTCATAGAGAAGAGGTAACAGCAGTATCAAACACATTTCACAAAAATATATGATCAGAGATACAGAAAGCATCCTAGAAGGGGAATCCCACATGATTTCCAAAATTCCTTCTTGAATGTTCCTATTAGCCAATCATTCATAACATTAAAAAAAAACTGATAACAAAGGAACTAGTTTGTTAATCAATAGCTAATGTCTAGAGACCAAATTCACAAATATATATCCATACAAAAATTGTTTCTGCAAGTGTTCATCAAGAAACAAAGGACAAACTATAGCAACCTAGCTAAACGCAACCACACAAATCGATTACACATGGCTATGCAGATACATAGCACACAAATTCCTTAACTGTGAGTAACGTATGCCCACTGTAGGGCATTCACTAAGCGGGCGAGGGAGAAGTCACCCATTATCTCAATGGGGCATTCAAGATGAGATAATGGGTCATTATTGTATATTAATAACCTCCTACTTCATCTTCTCCTAGATATGGACTTCTTGTGTGAATTATAGAGATGAGGAGAGGCTCGTAAGAGAGACTAGAGTGGATGAAGGGTTGTGCATAAGATGCAAGTGTGCGTGTAGGCTATACTTATAATCTGTGCACTTATCTCTTGTTAAGTAGAACAAGAGGATTGTCACAATCATTAGATTTTGAATTGCCACATTATAAACCTGTGGTGAAAATTCGAATTGACAAATCATGACTTTCATCCTGACTATGAGGCTTTGGTAGAGCTGTCAAACGGATCGACCCATAGCGGGGCGAGCCAACTCGTCATTAACCCAACATTTAGTGGAGAGGGGCGGGCCGACCCGCCATTTTGGTGGATTAAAAAATCTCCAACCCAACCCAACCCAAGACGGGTTGCGGGTTAGGCGGGCCAATCCGCGGGCCACAAAAATTAAAAAACTATATCTAAAATTACTAAGGTATTGAGAGTTTGTGGCGATGATCGGTAAGACAAATGGAGTGCCATGATTAAAAAAATAAACATTTGAAGTAACTAAAATCTTATAATTGAGATTTAATTATCGACTGACAAAGTTGAGTACCGATGTTTTTTATTCTTCCAATGATCCAAAATATCTAAATCTTGATAATATATAAATTTAAATTTTTACTCTAAATAGAGATCCAATTGAGATTTTTTATTTCTTATAATTATTTGACTTTGATATGTCATCATTTCCTACATCGATTGGAATAATAATGATAAGATAATATAAAACAATTAAAGTATACAAGAAAAAAAAAGTATTAGAGTACATCAAATATTATTTTGTTCTTTCCTCTTAATTTCTCTTACACTTTGTTGAGGTGTATATGTGATAGAAGAAGATTGTGATGGCGAAAAACTTCTCTTATTAATTAATATTAGAATATTGGTAAAAAAAACTTATACAATTATATTTTCACATGTTCCATCTTTTGACATTTCTCAACCCGCGGGCCAACCCTGCCTACTTACGGTCGATTCGACTTAAATCTAGACCATGATAAAATTTCAACCCAACATGCCTAAATTATTTGGCGGGGCGGGCCAACCCGACGGGCCTAACCCAACATGACAGCTCTAGGCTTCGGTGAGGATCCGAGTTTGTAGAAATTATTGAGCAATGCAGCTTAGTGCTTCGCCAACCAGGTATAATTTTATTTCCATAAATAAAAGTAAATATGTATTTTACTTCACCATCTTACAGCATCAACGAATAGATGACACATAACACCCCAAATACCAAAACCCAATTAGGAGGAAGCAGAAGGAGGAAAAATCGCGTACCTATCGACGACTTCAGAATCGAGTTGTAGATTTCGAGCGATGAGTTCAAAACCAAGGTCACAGGGGTGGTCGCATGCAGCATCGCACGACCGAAGTCGTGGATGTGACTGTGACCTCGAGCGACCGAGGCCGCTGGCATGACTGCAACCTCCGTGATCGAGGTCCTGGGCGCGGCTGTGGCCTAGCACGATTGAGGTCCTGGGTGCAGCCTCGGCCTCACACGACCTAGGTCACGGTCGTGGCCTCACCCTCGCGCGACCTAGGTTGTGACTGCGATCTCGCGCGACCTATGTCGCAGGTGCGACCTCGCCCCCGTGCCACCTAGGTTACAATCGCGGCCTCACCCTCGCCCTCACGTGACCTCGACCCTGCGCCACTTAGGTCGCGGTTGCGGCCTTGCCCTCGTGTGACCTAGGTTGTGGTCGTGATCTCGCGTGACCTCGACCTCACGCCAGCTAGGTCGCAGTCGTGACCTCACCCTCACCCTCATGCGAGCTCTACCTCGCGCCACTTAGGTCGCGATCACGACCTCGCCATCGCCCTCGCCCTCACGTGACCTAGGTCACAGTTGCGGCTTCGCGCGACCGAGGTTGCGGGCTCAACCTAGGTCGCAGCTTCGCCCTTGAACGAACTAGGTCGCATTCACGGCCTCAGCCTCGACCTTGCACAACCTAGGTCGTGGGTGCAGGCATGAGCACAGGCTCTTGCGACCCAGGTCATGGCCACGGCTACGCGCGACCTCAGTGTAGGCTTGGACATCACCACACATGACGGAGGTCACAGGCGTGGTCGCGGCCACGGCGACAGAGGTCTCGACGACGACCGCTGCCTCGCCAGACCGAGGTTGCTGGCGCGGCAGTCGCTATGGAGCAAGGGAGCGAAGCAGGGGATCAAAAAATAGAGATTGAGAGAGAAGAGATGGTGCGAGAGCAGGGCTGAGAGAAGAAATAAAAAACCTCCCATTAGAGATCGAATTTGGAAATCAATCTCTAAATTAGACCGATTTCAAAATCGGTATCTAATTTAGAGATCGATTTCAAAATCGATCTCTAAATTAGAGATTATTTTTAATTGATCTTTAATTAGAGATCGATTTTTAAATCGATCTTTAATTAGAAATTAGAGATCGATTTTTAAATTGATCTCTAAATTAGAGATCGATTTAAAATTGATCGATCTCTAATTCGGTCTCAAATTCAGTTTTTTCTTGTAGTATGTGGTGATAATACAACCTATCTATGTTTCAATTTATGGAAACCTCCTCTCAACATAAAATCTCCAGCACACATAACACTTCTCCCTCTCCCCCGTCCCCTCCTCTCTACGCACACACTTAAAATTTGTCCGTCTCAGATAATGTAATTCGTCATGTAATCCAAAAAATACTTTCATCATATGATATGGAAAGGAAAACTAATGCCCCCAAAGGCACGATGCAAAGGCAAAAACGGAGAGGCATCCCACAGGATAACACATGCAGTTCGATCCTCTACTATGACATCGTTTGACGGTGAATTTAGAAAAAATCCATTCGGGTAGCCCTGGGTCTAGGAGTTTGCCTGGTGGATGAAGAACGTCTTCGACGTCGGACCGTCATTCAGGGATGGCGTGACTGCGGAGTTCAGGTTGAACCATGAAAAAGCTGCGAGCACTTCCCTGATTTACCCTTAGTGGTCAGTGGAGGTTATTTGACAAATGAAAAGTCCAAGGGTGTAATCTTGGCCACATAAGTCTAAGTGTGCAGTCTTGGCGGTGAAAGTTCAAGCATGGATACTTGCCAAGGAAGTCCAAGGGTGAAGTTTTGGCAGCATAAAGTCCAAGCATATAGTCTTGACGGCATAAGTCCAAATGAACCTTGATAAAGGAGACTCAGTTAGCATGACATAGCTAATAGAAACACCTGAAGGCTAACGCAAAGAATGAAGGAGTCATGGAGGAATCGAATGGACCCTGAGGGCGTTAGGCTAATGGAGGTGACTAGAAGGCTTAGGTTTAGACTAAGGGTGATCGATCAAGTATAAGAAGATTATACTTGAGTTAAACCTCACTTTTGAGGTTTGCCAGTTGACCGGTGATATGGTGGACCGTTGGCGTCGCTAGAAGGGAGGATGAATAGCGATTGATCGTCTCTTCGATTCGTCGTATTTGTCTACAATTATTAGTATGCAGAAGAAACATAAATACGAGTACAAAAACGAATACAAATCACACAACAAGCACAACATGAGAATTTTACGTGGTTCGGAACCCTAGTTCCTACTCCATGGTCGAGCCCTAGTCGGCTCTAGTGATGCACACCACCACTATAATACTTCTCCTTCTCGGTGACACACCGGAGGTGGAGAAATCTCTTAACACAGGTTTACAACGATTCCACAAGAGCTTGCAACTGAAGGAGATTGAGAAGAGAAAGATTACAACGTATGCAGTATAAGATATAACTTCTTCTCTTTAAAATCTTTGATTGCCTTAGGAGATGATTA
The DNA here is from genome assembly GCA_025175895.1 of Wurfbainia villosa. Classification (NCBI taxonomy): domain Eukaryota; kingdom Viridiplantae; phylum Streptophyta; class Magnoliopsida; order Zingiberales; family Zingiberaceae; genus Wurfbainia; species Wurfbainia villosa. Next base: position 15,108,641 of record CM046004.1, on the reverse strand, counting down.
GAACTTGAAGGATGAGGGAAAAATAGCTGGAGAATCGCTTCAAGGTTTGTAGCGAGCAGTAATATCGAGAGATTTCTAAAAAACAACCGTATAAACCTTTTAAATCGAGCACGATTAGGGATTTTTTGGCCTGCGCAGTCGAGTCGCCTCGACTGGAGCTTCGACTCGCATTTAATGAAAGTTCCAACGATTAGTTTTCCACCATAATTTGAATTATTCGTCAGTTGTAGCATTGGTCCAGTCGAGGCGATGGTTCATCGCTTCGACTAGTAAGCTTTAGTCGAGCCTTCAGTCGAGCCTACCTCGCTTCTGTTTCAACCGAACAGAGCAACAGTCGAGGCAGTGCCTCGACTGCTTATGAGTTGCAGCTTAAGTTAAGCTACTCCAGTCGAGCTTGCAGTCGACAGTGCCTTGCCTCTGTTCGGTTGAACGAAGCATCAGTCGAGGCACCACCTCGACTGATATGAGTTTGCTCAGAACATGCAGCTCGTCCAAGGTAGCGGTTTTCAGTCGAGGTGTCGCCTCGATTGATGAGGTAATCAGTCGAGGTGCTGCCTCGACTACTACCTTGACCCTTGACCGTTTCAACTCGTCTAGAGCTGAAACCACGCCTAAGAAGGGTTCTACCCTGTACCCTTTATCTGATGCCTGTGAACCACTGTTCATAGGTCTTCCATGCTAAGAATCACTTCCGAGACTTCGTACCAAGACTCCTCGTCTGGGTCTTCATGTCAGGACTCCTTGTCCAGGTCTTCATGCTAGGACTCCTCGTCCGAGTCTTCATGTCAGGACTCCTCGTCCGGGTCTTCACTTGCCAGGACTCCTCATCCAGATCTTCACTTGCCAGGACTCCTCGTCTGAGCCTTCACTTGCTAGGACTCCTCGTCCGAGTCTTCACTTGCCAGGACTCCTCGTCTGGGTCTTCACTACCTTGCATCCAGTCCTTGGCCTACAAGGAATTTTCTAAAAATACATCTCAAACAACTGCATGAGATAACACATAATTATCACCTTGACTTAAACTCTTGTCAAATACCAAAACATCATTTGGGCCTGATTACACCAATAATCTCCCCCTTTTTGATGTTTGACAACATGGTTTAAGTTTAGGTGATGCAATTATAGCACAATATAATATTCTCAGAATTGTACAAAACTTCAAAACTTCAACAAATCATCAAATCAAGATGTGCAATAAGATTTTTATTTCAAATGAGATATAGATTTGCAATACGCTTGACATTCAGAAAATTTGCAATTCATATTATTTTCAAATGAGATATAGATTTGCAATGAATTTCAAAACTTCCATATAAGTAAGGTTAAAGGTTTAAGATTCCACCTTCAACTTAAACTCCACTTATTCCACTTATCTTCCCACCTTAAACTTAAAACCCACTTATCTCTCCCCCTTTGTCAAACATGCAAAAAGAGCAATCTATAGTATCCTCCCCTTGAATCATTACCCTTAGTTATCCAATGCACCAACAATGTATTTCAATAAAGTAGATATCGATCGTGCATATATATTGAAAGGCATAGAAAACAAAAAAAAAATCGACAGAATTTCCTCTAAAAATAGTTGTGATAAAACCTGTTAATAACATAAACACTGAAAAAGAACTATCAAACTCATATTTATCAGTTAAACAAACATATGAAACAACCATTCAACATTCAACATCCAATATTCATCAGTCAAGCTCATATACAGATTTACTAAATTTTTAAACAACCATTTAGATAGTTTTCTAGAATTCTAAAAGTTTGATACACACACACAAGACTTACCAAAACTACACAGTCAGCGACGATGGACCTGATGAATTAGTCGCCAAGGAACGTAGGAGACTAAGAATCTCCTGCTGTTGGGCAGAAAGTTCTGAAAATCGCGTATCTATCCTAGTTTGAAACTCCTTGAATCTAGTATCAATCGTCATACTGAGCTCCTCATACTTTGTATCAACTGACTCCACGAACTCAGCATAATCGCTGCGCAGACCCTCTAGATGTTCAGACACGGAAGAATAAGGTTCGTCAGCTAGGGCTAGATGTGCTTCTTCTTCTTCTTCTTCCATATCCCATCTCTCACCAACCTGGTGTCCATTGGCCCACTCAATGCTCTTATTTACTTGAGACATTCCAGCCAATGAAAAATTTCTCCATTTCATGAAATCGAAGTCCGTCATTTGCTTAATCTTGCCCCTGCTTATGTTGATGCCTATGGATTCTAGTCAAAAGGTGATGATATGTCCAAACGACATGTAAATTTTCTTTTGGATAAAAACTGTGAAGTGGACGATGCAGAGAAAGATGTTTAATGCAATGTTAAAGTCTAGACGATTCTTTAGGAGATGTAGGGTGAGTAAATGATGTGGTCTGACTTTAGCTTGCCCCCGAGTGACAATGGGAAGCATGCAACCTACGATGACCTTATATAGGACATTATCAGGGGCAGCTAGTGTCATGGCTGGAAACAGATTAACACTGGGTTGTCGTGGTTTTTTAAAGAAATACTCATGAATGACATTGATTGAGTATCCCTCAACAGGTTCTTGAATGCTTGGATAGCATTCAAGAGTTGACCTCGACTCTCTACATTCTAGAAATGCCCTGAGAATATTAGGAGTAAATGAAATATCCCTCCTGGCTACCCTACTTTTATAGATGAGTCTATCGCCTATAGGTTGTAGGTTATTATAGAACTTAGTAACTAAGTCTACATTAATGTCATGGTCACAATAGACTAACTTACTAAGCCTATAAAAATCTACTACACCTATGACATTTTGAGCATATGCATTGAAAAAATCTTTGTCTAACGAGCGAGTAGGCATTAGCTTAAATTTATGGTTCATGAATGTGTGCTGATGATGTCGGAAGGAAATCGGGAGTCCGTAGACGGTTTCTCCCTAGTTGTTTCTATGCCACTACTCTCGACTACTTTTCGTTTTTGCCTAATGATGCAAAAATTATACCCAAAGTGAGAATGCAATATGATGCGATATGATGAATGATAGAAATCAAAAGATGATTAATGAACACAGTTAACTGCTAAATGTGAAAACAAAGAGAAGAGGTAGAGATCTATACTTTGGCGCCATTGGATGTTGATCAGGAAGATTTGGGTCGGAGAGACCTTAGAGACGGTAGGATCTCTAGGCGAGAGTGATTTCTCAGGTGAGAGGAAAAGTCCGGCAAACCCTAGCTGTGGAGAACCGGCGATTAGGGTTAGGTCTGGACCAAGAAAAGGAAAAAGAAGCTAGAGGACTTACTCTAGGTTAGTTTGGGTGCGAGGGAGGTATTCTAGGGTTTAGTCGGCGTCGAACTTGGTCGGAGAGTTCAGCAGCGACAGTGAAGGCGACAGGAGCGAAATCCCGATGGGAAATAGTCGAGTCGAAAATTGGGTCTGGGAGAGGCAGAAAACTGGTTTCCTTATATAATCTCGAGTTGAGCAGTCGAGGCAATAAGTTAAACTCCTCGACTGATGAAGCAGTCGAGGCGTGGGTCGAGTTTACCTCGATTCTGTGCCTTTGTCTGAAATTTAAACCGGCCTAAATTTAAACCAGTCTGAAATTTAGACCAGTCTGAAATTTTTAAACTGCCCTGAAATTAAACCAGTCTGAAATTTTAAACCGCCCTGAAATTAAACCAGTTTGAAATTTTAAACCGCCCTAAAATTAAACCAGTCTGAAATTAAATCGGCCTGGAATTAAACTAGTCTGGAATTAAACTGCTCTAAAATTAAACCAGCTTGGAATTAAACCGACCTAGAATTAAACCAGTCTAGAATTAAACCGGCCTGGAATTAAACCAGTCTGAAATTAAACTAGCCTAGAATTAAACCAGTCTGGAATTAAACCGGCCTAGAATTAAACCAGTCTAGAATTAAACCGGCATAGAATTAAACCAGTTTGAAATTCAACTGCCCTGAGATTTAAACCATCCAGTCAAGGCGCTGGTCAAGAGCGCCTCAATTATATTCGTTGATGGTTGCAACTGAGGGTGCCAATCGAGGCGCTGGTCGAGTGCACCTAGATTCTGTTTGTCCGCAACAACTAGCAGTCGAGGCAAATACTGAAATGCCTCGACTGTTAATCTAAAATTTCATTTTCTTAGGTATTTTAAGTCCTAAATTCATTGTATTTAAGTCCCTAAACCATTTTACAAGTGTCAATACACTTAACATGCAATTTCTAACATATTTTTGATGTTTTAGTTGAGTTTTATCATTGTTTAGGATGTCCAACCAATTTGACTTGGTTGGAATGTCCAATTATGATATTAGTACCAAATACACATGAATTATGTATTGGTCTTCCCCATAATTGGTCAACTTAATGATTTGTGTTATTTTCAACTTCATTACTCAAGTTGATGCATCATAACAAACATTTTGAGTAAATGAGTTGCTCCTAACATCTCATCCCTATCTAGCAATACACACACATAGTTATTCCTAAAGTCTGTGTGAGATGTTCTCCCAGGTATCCCAAAATCATTTTCCCATTTCTCTTGTACTTATGAATTAGTCCTTATGATCACGGAGAGTTTTTACTCAGCGGCACACATTCCTAACTCTCTTCTTAAATAACTAAATTCATTTTCTGGAAGAGGTTTTGTGAAAATATTAGCAAGATTAGCCTTAGATTCAACATAATTGAATATAATATCTCCTCTTGCTACATGATCCCTAATGAAGTGATGTCTCACTTCAATGTGTTTCGTTCTGCAATGATGGACTGGGTTTTTCGTTAAGTTTATCGTGCTAATATTATCACAAAGCAATTGCACGTTCTTATATGAAAACTCATAATCTTCTAAGGTGTGAGTCATCCATAACAATTGTGATATACTCTCTCCCATGGCTATGTACTCAGCTTCAGTAGTGGAGAGAGCGACACAATGTTGCTTTCGACTTGACCAACTAACTAATGTTGAACCTAGGAACTGACAGCCCCCGCTAGTGATTTTCCTATCTAGTTTGCATCCTGCATAATCTGAATCGGTATAGCCTACTAAATTAAAAGTCTCAGTTCGAGGATACCACAATCCAACTATTATGGTTACTTTAAGATATCTCATAATCCTTTTAATAGCAACCCAATGAGACTCTTTCGCACACGATTGATATCGTGCACACATACCTACAACAAATACTATATCAGGTTTACTTGCTGTAAGGTATAAAAGACTACCTATGGCACTCCTATAAAGCTTTAAATCAATAGGTTTTCCATCTACATCACTATCTAAATGAGTGTTTTGTGCCATTAGAGTGAAAACCTCCTTTACATTTTCCATGTTGAATCTTTTTAGTAATTCCATGACATATTTTGATTGATAGATATGAATTCCTTCTTTAGTTTGTTTGATTTGCAATCCAAGAAAAAATGTCAATTCTCCTACTAGACTCATCTCAAACTCACTCTCCATGTGTTCTATGAATTCATTGAGGTAATCTCTATTGTTTGAGCCACAAATTATGTCATCAACATAAATCTGAGCTACAAATATATCTTCACCATTTCTTTTCAGAAATAGTGTGGGATCAATTTGACCTCTTCTAAAACCCCTCTCAACTAGAAAAGTTGACAACCTTTCGTACCAAGCACGAGGTGCTTGTTTCAGCCCATAAAGACCTTCTTAAGCGTATACACGTGATTTGGAAATGCAGAATTTTCAAATCCCGGCGGTTGTTCAACATACACTTCCTCCTTTATAAAACCGTTCAAAAATACCGACTTCACATCCATTTGATATAATTTGAAACCTTTATATGCTGCAAATGCTACCATAAGTCTTATGGATTCTAATCTAGCTACGGGTGTGTAAGTTTCATTATAATCAAGTTCCTCAACTTGATTGTAGCCTTTGGCAACTAACCTAGCTTTATTTCTAATTATTTCTCCCTTATCATTCATTTTATTTTTAAATACCCATTTTGTCCCTATTATGGTAGCTTGATCAGGTCTTGGGACGAAATCCCAAACTTGACTTCTCTCAAATTGTCCCAATTCATCTTGTCTTGCTATAATCCAGTCCGGATCAAGAAAAGCTTCATCAATTACTTTTGGTTCTATTTCAGAGATTAATGCTACTTGATTCATTTCATTCCTAAAGAATGATCTTGTCCTCACCCTATGATGGATGTCTCCAACAACTTGGTCTAGGGGATGACTAGTGACCATTCTACTGGATCTTGGTACTTGAAATGTTTCTTGAACCTCATAATTTGGCACAAGCTCAAGTGATGACTCTTTTGACTTAGATTTTTCATTATCGGAGTCAGATTTAACTTCCCCTACATTAGTGTTCTCATTCAAACTCAATCTCTTGAGTTCGAACTCAACTTCATCACTCTTATCCTTAGAGTCAACTTGCTCTTTACATTCTTCAAAGACTACATTTGACGATTCCTCAACCAAATTCGTTCTTTTGTTATAAACTCGATAAGCCTTACTAGTGAGAGAATATCCTAGAAGGACACCTTCATCTGTTTTTGCGGTGAATTTTCCAAGATGATCCTTAGTGTTTAAAATAAATACCTTGCAACCAAATACCCTAAGATGTTTGATTGTTGGTGGTTTTCCAAACCATAGTTCATGAGGCATTTTCCCTAAGAATCTATGTATCAAAACTCTGTTTTGAACATAGCATGCAGTATTAATCGCCTCAGCCCACAAGTAACTAGGAAGAGAATACTCATTTAGCATACTCCTCGCAACTTCTTGTAAGACTCTATTCTTCCTTTCTACAACACCATTTTGTTGTGGTGTCCTAGGAGTGGAAAACTCGTGTTTGTACCCTTTTTCTAAATAAAAATCCTTAAACCTCATGTTTTCAAATTCTCCTCCATGATTGCTTCTAATTGTTTTAATTGTAGTATTTTTCTCATTCTCAATTCTTCTAAAAAGGAAATAAAAATTTCTAGTGTTTTATCCTTATGTTTGAGAAAGAAAGTCCATGTATATCTAGTATAGTCATCTACTACTTCTAAGCAATATCTACTACCATTCAAGGATTTAGTTGAGCTGCTATCAAACAAATCCATATGCAATAAATCTAAAGCACTTGACGTACTTACAATGTTTTTGCTTTTGTGTGATGCTTTTATTTGTTTACCTTTTTGACACGCATCACATAATTTGTCCTTTTCATACTTGAGCAATGGTAGTCCTCACACAAGCTCTTTCTTGGCCAACCTCTTAATATTCTTCATGTTGACGTGTGCGAGTCTTCGATGTCATAGCCATGAGTCATCTTCTTTGGACAAGAGACACTTCACATGCAAGTTAGTAGCACTACTAAACTGAACTTGATAGATATTTTCCTTCCTAATCCCTACTAACATGATAGTGTTGGTTTCATTATGTTTAATTAAGCATTGAGTTGAATAAAATTCTACTCTATACCCTTCATCACATAATTGACTAACACTCAACAAATTAAAAGTCATTCCTTTAACTAGCAGGACATTCTTAATCCTAAATTGTCCATAAATAACAATATCTCCTACTCCTATGACTTTTAGTTTGCCACTATTACCAAAAGAAACAGTACCTTTACTTTTGTTTTTAATTGTAGCAAACTTTGAAGAATCCCCGATTATGTGCTTAGAGCATCCGCTATCCACAACCCATATCATCGGGCACTCCCCCTCGACCAGTACCTAATCAAACACGAAATACAAGATCTTTTAGAACCCAGATTTTGGGTCCATTAGCATTCACAACATATTGTTTAGGAATCCATGCTTTAGTTACTCTAGCTTTAACACAATAAGTTCTATTAACTAAAGACATGAAACTAAATTCTTTTTGTTTCAGTTTATACCCTATTCTAGCTTTGTTATAGACTGCCCTTTGGGCATCTAAGATCATGTTAAGGATTTGAGAGCTTGTTGTGAATTTCTCAAGTGTGCACTTGAGATCATCAACTTGTGCTCTCCAGGAATTGTTCTCTTCTCTAAGTTCTTCAACTTGAGAAGTATCAGTCCTATTTTCTACATAAATTGAATTAATGTTTCTAAGTTCTTCCACCTCATATTTTAGCACCTTAACCTTATTTTTAGATCTACTCAAGGCATTGGTTAAACATGAAATTGTTTCATAAAACTTATCTAATTTGGGAGATGTTACCTCATCATCATCAGATGATGATGTGTCTTCAGGTAAGGTAGCTGTCTGACTTTCATCTCCCTCTGAATCTGAATTGTCAAAGGTCATTAGTGCAGCGTGCTTGATCCCTTTTTCCTTGACTTCGTCCTCTAAGGAGCTGGAAGAAGACTCATCCCATGTCGCTCTCAATGTCTTCTTCTTCCTAGGCTTGTCCTCTTTCTTTGTGAGGTCAGGACACTCACTTTTAATGTGCCCCTTCCTGTTACATTCAAAACAAACGACATCAGATTTTCCTGTGTATTTATGTGATGTCTTACCCTTCTTGTCTGCGAAAATTTTCTTAACATCCTTCTTGTTGTATTTTCTACTTCTCCTCCTCATCATCCTCACGAAATTAGCTATCTCGTTGGATGAGGATACATCATCACTATCGCTACTTGTCTCGGATGAGGATGAGGATGAAGATGACTCCCTCTTCTTCTCCTTTTTCCTGTTCTCCTTGTTCTTGTCCTCCTTGTATTGCTCACCTGCAATAAATACAATACCCTTCTCTTTTGGACCCTTATTAGCTTGCTCATGCAGTTCCATTTCACAAAATAGTTCATCTAATTTTACTGTAGATAAATCCCTTGATACTTTGTAGGCATCTACCATAGAAGACCACAAAGCATTTCGGGGAATAGATTTCAGAACATACCTGATGGTGTCTCGGTTTTCTAAATCTTCTCCAACTGAATGCAAACTATTTAGCAGCTCCTTGAACCTTTCGTGTAGTTCACCAATAGTCTCGTCGTCCCTCATAGCGAAATTCTACATCTGGTTCATGTAGAGGTCTCATTTTGCTATTCTTGAGTCCCTTGTACCTTCATTGAGTTCTATCAGTTTGTTCCAGAGCTCTCACGCGCTGCTGAATGGACCAATTTTGTTGAGATGGTCCTTCGCCAAGCCACATTGCAAAGTTACGGTGGCCTTGGCATTTGCTTGCACCTTGCGTCTTTGTTTTGCAGTCCACTGTTGGATCGATTAGAGCGCTAGAGAGGAGGGGGTGAATAGTACAAGACAATTTTCGTTCGTTCGATATAAAATGCGAGTGAGAGTAAATGCAGCAGAAAGAAAATAATACTCGTTTGTTTTTACTTGGTTCACAACCTTCGGCTGCTAGTCCAAGGCCCTAACGGTCCTAGACCGCATACGAAGGGAAAAGTACTAAAAACACTCGTCCTTGTTAGAGGTAGGAGTAAGCGAATACAATCGATACGAAAAGCTCAAGGTAGAGAGACTCTCCCCCTCTCCTTGTTACGATTAAACCACGATAAATACAGAAATAAAGATGACAATAAGGAAAATACCAACGACTAATAAAGTAATGAAAGTTAGACACTTGTTGTCGGAGATGCAGTAGCACTTCGTCATCGTAAGGTCGTCGTAGAAGAGTATCGTAGCAGAGGCTTTTTGGAGAGCTTTTGATGATGGAAATGGGGTGGAGAACCCCTACTTTTATAGCCTTGGAAACCCTAGACGTTCAGTTCTTCAACCAATGAGAGCAAGCCTCCTATCCCTTCAAAAATGGAGATAAGCTTTGACTCTCCTCGAAGCTGATCCTTGACCAAAAGTCAACTGCTACCCTTACTAGTCGACTGCTAGATAGACTAGTTGACTGATACAAGCCCTCAGTCGACTGATGGAAGGTTTTCCAACTGTAACGAAGAGTTAGCTTGAAAATACAGTTAATACAAGTAAATTAAATGATCATATACCATCCGATCTTGACTTAGATCTTCCATGGGAGGTCTTGGTCGGATCGTCACCTAAGAACGTCCCCGTACAGAGAACACGACCTTCCTTGCGCTCACTCACACGAACTTACCTCAACATTTACCTTGTAGCTTCTGCTTCCGGTCTTCCACCTGATTCCTTCGGCTCTCTCCGAAGTCATCTTGGTGTCGCCCGACCACCACGGCTCCCTCCGGGTGTCGCTGACCTTCGGCTCTAGCTTTAGCACTTTTCTGCACACTTGATTTAGCTCGTGAAATAACAAAATAAACTTAACTTTGTATCGTTTACTATAATCAAAACTCAGGTTCGACTTAGGTGCCTACTGCACCAATAATCTCCCCCTTTTTGATCTATACAAAGTTAAGGAAATAATATGCATGAAGAATTAAAAATTAAGTGTTGGATCGATCGGATCGCTAGAGGGGGGGTGAATAGCGATAGAAATTTTTCTTTCGAATTCGTTTCAAGACAAATATACGCAACGGAAAAATAAACAAAAATAAAAGACAATAGACACAAAGGTTTTACTTGGTTCGTAGCCGAAGGCTACTACTCCAAGGCCCTAGTGGTCCTTGACCACGTACGGAGGGCAATCTACTAAAAAACTCCTCCTCGTTGGAGGTAGGAGTTAGACATACAAAATGAAAAAGCTCAAGGTAGAGGACACTTCCCTCTTCTTGATATGATTTAAAGCTTGAAAAGAAGAACAACTTATAAACTGAATTATAATTCAAACTTTTCGTTACCGACGACTTCAAAGGTTGGAGGTTGAAGCTCTAGTCGTCGTCTCGGCAGCGCTTCGTCGTAGGGATGTCGGAGAGTCAGAGCGTATCGGAAGCACTTGGAAGCTTTTTAATTGATTGCAAAACCCTAAGACAAGCCCTCCTTTTATAGCCTTTGAGCCTCTTTTCGAGAAGAACCCTAGCCAATCAAAATTGAGCATCAATCTCCTTGAAATGGGGTGATAAGCCTTGACTCCTCGAATCTGATCATTAACCATCACGTGATGGCCATCATCGATCGTCGATGGCAAGATCGATCGAGTGTCGACTGGCTGATCGTGACGACAATGATCGATGCTAGCGAGGCAAAGTTAGCTCAAAGAAAAACATTATTTTGAGCGGTCTTGGCCGTCCGATCTCGACCTGGACCATCGATGGGATGTCTCTGGTCGGATCTACGCTTAAGATCATCCCCGTAAGGAGGATACGACCTCACTTACGCTCGCACACACGAGCTTACCTCGATACTTACGTGTTGCTTTTGCTTCCGGCCTTCCACTCGATTCCTTCGGCTCCCTCCGAAGTCATTCGAGTGTCGCCCGACCACCGCGGCTTCCTCTGGGTGTCGCTAGCCTTCAGCTCCAGCTATATCAATCTTCTGCACACTCGATTCAGCTCGTGAGATAACGATATGAGCTTAACTTTGTATCGTTTGCTATAATCAAAACTCAGGTTCGACTTAGGTGCCTACTGCACCAACATTAAGTAGGAGTAATAGAGACTTTCTTTCAAGTACTCCCCCTTGAGGAAACCTCCCCCTTGACCGAGGGTGAGTCTTAAAAGAAGGTCTTAACCCTCCCCCTTGATGTTTGCTACTTAGGAAGAAGTTTAAGTAATTAATAATTACTTAAAGTTGGCCTTAGTATTAAAATAAGTTTAAGTTAAGAAGATTTCTTAACTTGGCCTTTCTCCCTCTTTCTCGACTAATTACGTTAAGTAAAACATTAACTTTTGGCCATAATAATATAGAATTAAGTTACTAAGTTAAGTTATCAAAAAAATGATCCCTTAACTTTGGCCTTTTCTCCTCCTTTTGCCATAAATTAGAAAGAGTGGGTTTGAAAAATATAAGTATTAAGTTTAAGTTCCAAGTCCAAGCATGTTCCATATTATTTTGAAAATAATATACTAAAAATAAGCTCATCTACTGAATATTCAACTCTTATTTGACTTGATTGATATGAAAGATCAACAAGTCCTGATCAGAGTTGGTTAATATATATAATTATACTCTGTGGTTCATGGTGATGCACTAGCTCAACATCTGGAACCAGGAGTAAGGTCCTAACATCTCACGCCCATCTACGTGGCTAAGCACACAAACACATTAGTCCTATGTGTTGTGAGATGTATTGACTCCTTAAATCTATAGGTGCATGATATCTAGGGTGAGCCCTAAGCTAGTTCCATTAACATGAAAAAAAAAGTAAATACTAGAGTATATAAAAAGAATGTAAGTCCTACTCTATTACGCACATGTCTAATTTTCGTCTTAGTAGACTAAATTCGGCTTCGGGTAGTAGCTTGGTAAAAAGATCGTCTAGGTTTGACTTGGATTTCACATATTCGAGTTGAATAGTTATGTTAGCTACATGTTCTTGAATAAAGTGGTGTTTAACTTCTATATGTTTGGTCCTAGAATGGCAAATAAGATTTTTGGTTAAGTTGATGGAGCTAATATTATCTATGTGAGTTTTAATATTGTTGAAGTTTAAGTTAAAGTCTTGGAGAGTGTGCTTCATCCAAAGAAGTTGAGCCACACACTCACCCATCGTGACGTATTCGGCTTCGATGGTAGATAAGGCAACACAGTGTTGCTTCCTACTGCACCAACTCACTAGACTCGAGCCGAGAAGTTGACAACAACCACTCGTGCTCTTTCTATCGAGTTTACTACCGGCGTAGTCCGAATCGGAATAGTCGATTAGTTCAAACTCGGTAGATCTAGGGTACCAAATACCTACGCTTAGTGTGCCCTTTAAATACCTAAGGATACGCTTGACTAGGGTTAGGTGAGACTCCTTGGCACAGATTTGAAATCTTGCGCACATACTTACCGCGAATAAAATATCAGGTCGACTCACAGTTAAGTATAGAAGATTCCCTATCGCACTCCTATAGTGTTTTAGGTTGATGGGCTTTCCTTCTAAGTCCTCTCCTATATTGACATTAGTTGTCATGGGTGTATTGATGGTTTTGGCATCTTGCATTCCAAAGTATTTAATTAATTCCCTAGTATATTTTTGTTGATGTAAATATATTCCATCCTTAGTTTGTTTAATTTGTAGTCCTAGAAAGAAAGTCAATTCCCCTACTAAATTCATTTCAAATTCACTTTCCATAAGTGAAATTAATTCTTTTAGTAGGATCGAATTGGTTGTTCCAAAAATAATATCGTCTACGTAGATTTGGGCTATAAAGATCTCCTTACCTACAGTTTTTACGAAGAGGGTTGGATCGACTAGGCCTTGGTTAAACCCTTTTGACTTAAGACAAATTGAAAGCCTCTTGTACCAAGCTCGAGGAGCTTGTTTGAGTCTATATAGAGCTTTTTTTAGTTTAAGGACACGGTTGGGTTTATCTAGGCTTTCAAATCTGGGGGGTTGACTAACGTATACCTCTTCCTTAGTAAGTCCATTCAAAAATGCTGACTTGACATCTATTTGAAATAACTTAAATCCTCGATGTGCAACGTAGACTAACAACATTCGGATGGATTCTAGTCTAGCTACGGGGGAATAAGTTTCATCGTAGTCTAATCCTTCGACTTGACTAAAACCTTTGGCGACTAACCTTGGTTTATTTTTAACTATTTCACCTTTGTCATCAAGTTTGTTTCGGAAGACCCACCTTGTTCCAATAACTGATTTATCTTTAGGTGGTGGTACTAATTCCTAAACCTCGTTCCTAGTGAATTGAGCTAGCTCTTCCTACATTGTAATAATCTAATCAGGATCAAAAAGAGCTTGTTCAATAGTTTTGGGTTCGATTTTCGAAATCAAGGAGATTTGACTAAGATTTCTATAAGATGATCTAGTTCGAACCCCTAAGCTAGGATCACCTATCACTTGGTTGATAGGATGATTCGTTTGAATCCTAATTTGACTTGGGTTAGAGTCACCTATCACTTGGTCGACTGGATGACTTGTTGGACTTGGGTTAGGATTAATACTAGACTCGATCTCAGGGTCAGAGTCGAGTCTGGTATGAGTCGGTTCGCTAGTTGGAGTTCCTACAGGTTTTGTAGGTTCGTATCCTTCATCGAACACTACATTAATGGTCTCTTCAACTCTAAGGGTGTCATGGTTGTATACCCTATAGTAGAGTATCCTAAGAAGATTCCGGTAGAGGTTTTGGAGGTAAACTTTCCTAGGTAATCCTTAGTGTTCGGGATATGTACCTTACATCCAAATACTCTAAAGTACTTGATGTTAGGTAATTTATCGTGATAGATTTCGTACGAGGTTTTTAGGTGCCTCTTTACCAAAAGGATCCTATTTTGGACATAGCAAGTCGTACTAACGGCTTCTGCCCAAAACTTGCCAGGTAGATTATACTCGTTTAGCATTGTCCTAGCGCCTTCTTGTAGGGTTCTATTTTTACGTTTGACTAGGCCATTTTGTTGTGGGGTTCTAGGACATAAGAATTCATGGTGATATCCGTTTAGGTTATAGAAATCTGTAAACTTGTGGTTTTCGAATTCACCACCATGATCGCTCCTAAGTCTTTTATTTTTAAGGTTCTTTTGATTTTCGATTAGTTTAAACAAGTTGATGAGTTGATCTAGGGTATCACTTTTATGTTTGATGAACCTAACCTAGGTAAACCTAGAATAGTCATTAATTATGACTAGGCAGAATTAACTACTATTAAGTGACTTAGCTCCATGTGAATCGAATAGATTCATATGTAGGAGCTCAAGAACACTTTTAGTTCGTTCTTGATTAGTTAGTTGATGTTGTGTCATAGATTGTTTAACTTGTTGACAAATATTACAAATTTTATTGTCTAAGTTGTTAAGGTTGGGAAAACCTCTGACTAAGCCACTCTGACTCATCTTGTGGACAAGTCTTGGGCGTGAGTGACCGAGTCGTTGGTGCCACAACCAAGATTCCTCTTGCTGTGTCATAAGACACTTGGTTGAGGAGTTAGGTAGATTAATAGTATATATGTTGCTATTCCTAGTTCCTTTAAGGATTGTTTTAGAGGTTTCATTTGTTTTAATTACGCATTCATTTTTTAGAAATATGACCTTATAGTTATTATCACATAATTGACTTATGCTAAGTAAATTATATTCGAAATTTTCAATTAGTAAAACATTTTAAATGATAAAATTTGAGTTGAGCTCAATATCACTTGATCCGATGATTTTGAGCCTGTCGTTGTTTCCAAAGGCTACCGATTCTTGTCGTTTGAATCGAAGCTTTAAAAACTTAAGTTGATCCCCGATCATGTATCAAGAGCAACCACTATCCAACATCCATTGATCCTACACACAAGGTAGTTGGATCGGATATTGGAATTTTTAAAATTTGATTGTAAATTATTAGACCTAGATCATCTCACCCATTTCTACATGATCAAACATGTTATCCTTATATGTTCTTGTGAGATGACTTCAATTTTACTTGATTAATTTTAATGAATCGAAACTAGTCAACCTTGCGTTAGATTCGAATTTGACCCTAAGCTCATCAAGTCACTTTTTCAAGATCTTGGCTTCCAGGTCATGGTGAGGCACAGGAGCCTTCTTTGATCAGAAAAACAACCACTTCCTTAGACAAAGCCAATTTCAAGAAAATAGTAACTTGACTCACTTAAGACCACTTCCTAGTCTAACTAGTCTAGGATACGGCGAGGTAGCTTCAGCTAGTTCCACTTGGTCAAGTGAACCGAACTTGATACGCCTTATCTAGCTCGAGTACCCAAGACTTCGCTTTCCTAGCGTACTATCATCTCGCCGCATTCTGGTACTATGTTATCAAGTATTGACGAGTTATAGTCCCTATCTAACCATTCTAAAAAGAAAAGAAAAAAAACTAAGCATGCAATTTCTAAGTAGTAGCACAAACAAGTTTTATACTAGCTCCCCCTGGACCATTGAATCAGTTCGGTCTTTCCACATAGTGGATTTGGTCCTTGGAAACCCAGTATTGGTTAGATCTTAATTGAGAAATCAAAGTGGTCTTAGAGACCCATGCTTGGACATGTATTCTATTTCGACTTACGATTGACATGTACGACTTGTTAGTCGTACTTGAGCTAAACCCAAGCCCGACCTTGTTGTACACGACCCTTTGCGATCCAAGTAAGAGGTCAAGTCCCTTGGATCCCAAAGTGAACCTTTCCAACATGTTCCTAAGATCTTCAACTTGACTTTTCAAAAGTGATTTCTCAACTTCGAGCTTTTCAACTCGAGTTGAGTCCTCCTCTTGAACTTGACTAGTCGAAGAGGTTAGGGAGACCTCGTATTTAAGGAGTTTAACCTCTTCGAACAGGGTCTCGACCTTGGACTCGGACTTAGCTAACTTCCTAGTTAGAAACTTAATTGCATTGTATAAAGTACTAATGAGGGACTGACTTACCTTGAGAGTATCTCTTGAACCGGATGCGTATCTGTGGCTTGACTTGAATAGAGATTCGTAGTCCGACTCATCCTCGGGTTCAGATTCGGACTCCGACTCTGATTCGGTTGGTTTAGCTATGAAGACGAGGTCATCGTCTTCTTCCTCCGATGCCTCTTCCCACATAGTACTGAGTGCCTTCTTGAACTTCGATTCTTTATTTTTGAGCTTCAGACATTCCGACTTGACATGTCCGAACCTGTTGCATTCATAACACCTAATGTTAGAACTAGCTTTAGATTTACCTTCCTTGGGTTGAGTGACGGGTCATTTTCGGCTCTTAATCATCCTCCGAACTAGGTTGACTAGTTCGGTCTCCATCTCTGAATCGACCTCCGACTCGTACTCGTCTTCTTCTTCCTTCGGGGGTGGCTTACTTGCGGGCTTCTTCTTTTGACCTGCAATAAGAGCTATACCTTTCTAGTCAATTAGTATTCGTGAAGTTCGAATTCTGAAAATAATTCATCTAACCTAATTTTTTATAAGTCCTTAGAGACCTTGTAGGCATCGACCATGGATGCCCACAAGGTAGTCCTAGGAAATGAATTCAAGACATACCTTATTAGGTCGCAGTTTTCGACCTTTTGTCCGATGGCGTGCAAGTTGTTGACGATGTCTTATATTCGGGCGTGTAGTTGAGTCGCGGTCTCATGTTCCTACATTTTTAAATTATATAATTTATTAAAAAGAAGGTCTCGTTTGCATACTTTTGCTTCGTCAGTTCCTTCATGCAATTCCACTAATTTGGTTCACAAATCCTTTGCACTGATGAAGGGGCCGATGCGATTAAGCTCCTCCTTGGACAAGCCGCATTGGAGGATCTGAGTCGCCTTGGCGTCGGCTTCAACTTGTCTTTTTGTAGCATTGGTCCATTGGTCATAATCCAAAGATTCACCTACTTCGTTAGTCGGAAGTATGAATCCCGTTTGGATTATAATCCACATCTCGATTTGGGTCTTAAGGAAGCACTCCATTCGACCCTTCCAATAACGGAAGTCATCTCCGTTGCAAAACAGAGGTCGGACGGTGCTAAAACCCTCGAGATGGGCCATTGATACAAAACGAGCAAGAAAAAGAAGAAGAAACCTAGCAACGACAAAAACAAGCGGAATGTACCAAGACTTGAGTCTTGGATTAATAGTGCGGGAGAGAATTTAAATGAACGAAAGAGCTTGTAAAAAAAATAGAAATAAAACAAAAATAAATCTGTAAAAAAAAACTAGATTGGTGGTTTCACTAAATCTGAGCACCCCCGGCTCTGATACCAATTGTTGGATCGATTAGAGCGCTAGAGGGGGGGTGAATAGCGCAAGACAATTTTCGTTCGTTTGATATAAAATACGAGTGAGAGTAAATGCAACAGAAAGAAAATAATACTCATTTGTTTTTTACTTGGTTCACAGCCTTCGGCTGCTAGTCCAAGGCCCTAACGGTCCTAGACCATGTACGGAGGGCAAAACACTAAAAACACTCCTCCTCGTTAGAGGTAGGAGTAAGCGAATACAATCGATACGAAAAGCTCAAGGTAGAGAGACACTCCCCCTCTCCTTGTTACAATTAAAGCACGATAAATACAGAAATAAAGACGACAATAAGGAAAATACCAACGACTAATAAAGTAATGAAAGTTAGACACTTATCGTCGGAGATGCGGTAGCACTTCGTCGTCGTAAGGTCGTCGTAGAAGAGTATCGTAGCGGAGGCTTTTTGGAGAGCTTTTGATGATGGAAATGGGGTGGAGAACCCCTACTTTTATAGCCTTAGAAACCCTAGATGTTCAGTTCTTCAATCAATGAGAGCAAGCCTCCTATCCCTTCAAAAATGGAGATAAGCTTTGACTCTCCTCGAAGCTGATCCTTGACCAATAGTCAACTGCTAGATAGACCAGTCGACTGATACAAGCCCTCAATCGACTGATGGTAGGTTTTCCAACTGCAACGAAGAGTTAGCTCGAAAATACAGTTAATACAAGTAAATTAAATGGCCATATACCATCTAATCTCAACTTAGACCTTCCATGGGAGGTCTTGGTCGGATCATCGCCTAAGAACGTCCCCGTACGGAGGACACGACCTTCCTTGTGCTCACTCACATGAGCTTACCTCAACATTTATCTTGTATCTTCTGCTTTCGGTCTTCCACCTGATTCCTTCAGCTCCCTCCGAAGTCATCCCGGTGTCGCCCGGCCACCACGGCTCCCTCCAGGTGTCGCTGACCTTTAGTTCTAGCTTTAGCACTTTTTTGCACACTTGATTTAGCTCGTGAGATAACAAAATGAGCTTAACTTTGTATCGTTTGCTATAATCAAAACTCAAGTTTGACTTAGGTGCCTACTGCACCAACATCCACTACCCAGATTCGAGTATCCTACCTTCTGCGTCCATCGGTGGTGTGAAACCTTCGATCACGTAGGACCACATATCTATCTCAGCCATGAGATAATATTCCATTCGGCTTCGCCAGTATTGAAAATTGGTTCCATCGAAGAAAGGAGGCATGTTTGTGTTGTAGCCTTCTTGCATTGCCATTCGAGCTTGCTCTTGCGGTTGTGAATCCGGAGAAGAGCACCTAGCTCTGATACCACTTGTTGGACCATTGGCGTCGCTAGAAGGGGGGATGAATAGCGACTGATCGTCTCTTCGATTCGTCGTGCTTGTCTATAATTGTTAATACATAGCAGAAACACAAATACGAGTACAAAAAGGAATACAAATCATACAACAAGCACAACATGAGGATTTTACATGGTTCGGAACCCTAGTTCCTACTCCACGGTTGAGTCATAGTCGGCTCTAGTGATGCACACCACCACTATAATACTTCTCCTTCTCGGTGACACACCGAAGGTGGAGAAACCTCTTAACACGGGTTTACAACGATTACACAAGAACTTGCAACTGAAGAAGATTGAGAAGAGAAAGATTACAGCGTATGCAGTATAAGATATAACTTCTTCTCTTCAAAACCTTTGATTGCCTTTAGAGATGATTAGAACTTGAAGGATGAGGAAAAAATCACTGGAGAATTGCTTCAAGGTTTGTCATGAGCAGTAATATTGAGAGCTTTCTAAAAAATAGCCGTATAAACCTTTTAAATCGAGCCCGATTAGGGTTTTTTCAGCCCGTGCAGTCGAGTCGCTTCGACTCGCATTTAATGAAAGTTCCAACGGTTAGTTTTCCACCATAATTTGAATTATTCATCCATTATAGCATATGTCCAGTCGAGGCGATGGTTCATCACCTCGAGTGGTAAGCTTTAGTCGAGCCTACCTCGCTTTTGTTTCAACCGAACAAAGCAATAGTCGAGGTGGCGCCTCGATTGCTTATGAGTTGCAGCTTAGGATAAGCTACACCAGTCAAGATTGCAGTCGACAGTGTCTTGCCTCTGTTTTGTTGAACGAAGCATCAGTCGAGGCGCCGCCTCGACTGATATGAGTCTGCTCAGAATATGCAACTTGTCCAAGGTAGCGGTTTTCAGTCGAGGCGACATCAGTCGAGGTGCTGCCTCGACTACTGCCTTGACCCTTGACCATTTCAACTCGTCTAGAGCTGAAACCACGCCTAAGAAGGGTTCTACCCTGTACCCTTTACCTGATGCCTGTGAACCACTGTTCATAGGTCTTCTGTGCTAAGAATCGCTTCCGGGACTTCGTGCCAAGACTCCACGTCTGGGTCTTCATGTCAGGACTCCTCGTCCGGGTCTTCATGTCAGGACTCCTCATTCGGGTCTTCATGCCAGGACTCCTCGTCCGGGTCTTCACTTGCCAGGACTCTTCGTCCGGGTCTTCACTTGCCAGGACTCTTCGTCCGGGTCTTCACTTGCTAGGACTCCTCGTCTAGGTCTTCACTTGCCAGGACTCCTCGTTCGGGTCTTCACTTGCCAGGACTCCTCGTCCGGGTCTTCACTACCTTGCATCCAGTCCTCGACCTATAAGGAATTTCCTAAAAATACATCTCAAATAACCGCATGAGATAACACATAATTATCACCTTGACTTAAACCCTTGTCAAACATCAAAATATCATTTGGTCCTGATTGCACCAACATGGTATTGGCCAGTCGACTGGTCAAGTGTTTAGCACTCGGGAGCTCAGTTGACTCATAGTTGTCGATTGGTGGGTAGTCAACTGAAGCTCGACTGCTATCTGTGGCTTTGACAGTCGATTCCTAGGGTTGAGTAGTCGACTGATCATAACTGATCAGAGCATAGAATATCTGGTAGTAGACTGGACAATCGACTACTAGCTTGACAGTCGATTGCTAGGGCATCCATGTAAGATACCGGAAAAAATAAATGAAAATAAAATACCCGTTGAAATTTTTTAGAAATTTTCTTAGAAATTTATTTGGATTTAAATAGAATTTCTATGAATTTATGGGAAAGATTTAGTGGGCTTTATTAAAATTTGTTTAGATTATCTATAGTTGAGGGATTGGTCGAGTTAATTAACCTAAAGTATATAAAGAAAACCTAGGTTTGGGTTTCTTTATTTTTCTCCCGATTTGACCTTTTCTTTCTCCCAACTTTTGCTTCCGCCGTTTATTTTCTTCCTCCCATTTTCTCACGTCGCCAACTTTCTTCTCCTTCCCTTCCGCCCGGCTCTATCCATCGTTTGTAGCCTTCTCGTGCCCTATCTCGTCTGAGCCGACCGTCGACTTCCCTTCGGCGTGCGCCAAGTCATTGCTATCGCCGCCCCTTTTTGCTTGCCGCTCACGCACGGCACACCCGCGACCATCGTCTCCTCCCTGAGCCGTCGCCACTTGAGCTCGGCTTGTCGACCACCACGATCCCTCCTACCGGAGCGATTTGTCGTCATCTCCTTCATTCTTTGGATTCGAAGGCGAGCAAAGCTCCGCTGCCACCTGAGCTTGACTCATCGTCGTCGCGAGCTCCATTTGTTATTGCCGCCATCCTTCCATTCCTCCGTCAGTGTTCCTCTGCTGTGAGCAGAGTCGACGTCTTCCTCTTTACTGTTGTCGCCCAATTCAGTTGCAGCCCCACGACCCCTTTCTTCCGATCTGACAACAACAAGCATCGTTGCTTCCACAGCGAGCATCGGTCCACCTTCCATAGCAAGCACTGTTGGTAATTCCATATGGTTTTTGGGTTTCAACGATTAGGGATTTGTGATTCCAGAAGTTGTGCAGCTAGTTTGTGTTATGCTATGATTCCAGGTGGTTAGGATTTGTTGAAATTGAGTGTGGTTTGCAACTCAAACAATAGATTCGGATTGGATATATTAAGCATATGAAGAAGCTAAGTTTTGTAAGTAGGATTTGAATGTTTATAGTTGCATATCAATTGTTTAGTTAACTAATCTGGATGTGCTATAATCAAGTAATGAGGATATAATTCCTTGTTCATTGTGTAGTGATGGTTGGTTGATCCAGATGTACTGGAGATTGGATCCCTTTTAGCATATCAAGAAGGAGAGGAGGTTGAATCAGTGTGAGTTTGGACCTTGGTTCAAGATAAGTTCAGGGACTTAAAGACTATAATCAAATGACTTTATGTCAGGTGGGTAATTTCTACCCTGGTCAGGTAGTTGATATTTCTTGTGCATGATATTTATGTTGACGATACCTTTACGTTGACTCCACTCTTATTTAATCATGTGTTTGTTACTTAGTCTTTGCACTTTGAGATATACTATTGTTGTTGTCATATTTCATTCATCGTTGCTATAAATTACCGATGCTATGGTATGTAGGTCTTTAGATGCTTAACCATGGGGGGTGTAGCTGAGTATAGATGTCGATTTGACTCGTGTCATCGGGAACATTCATTAGGGGGTGGATGATATCCTTAATGTAGAGTTTGTGGTTGTAACACCTTACCTTTCGTTGTATAACTATTATGGATCAAATGTCTGTACATGGTAGTGTGGGTTGTCAACGGTGTATCGCTGCGGATTGGAAGTCCTAGCATGATCGATGGTTAGTTGTATACGACTCTCTGAGGGATAGAGAGTGTGTTGTGGATGTACGTATGTGTGGTTGTGCATTCATTCCATTTACATAAATGCTGACGACTTGGTCTCTCTTGTGGTCGAGAGGGTCGTCAGTCATCCTGCCTCTACGGTTACTCGTGATAGTAGTAACTGGTGTGAGGGAAGTTCATTTGTTGTGCCGCACTCGTCCACTATTGATAGTGGTAGTTGGAGTTGCGTGCAATTGTCCTGGGTGTGTGACACTCGACCACTCATGGGTAGTGTTAGTCAGAGTGGCCAGTAGCAGGGACCCCCGTTGTGTAGCTTATAACTCTTTAACTTATCGCTACATATTCATACTGCCCACTCGGCCACTCAATGTTGGTGCAGGGGCACTAGATAATCAAATCTAGGTTTTGATTATGGCAAAGATCCAAAGTTAAGGTCATATTGTTATCTCATGAGCTGAATTAAGTATGCAGGATGGCTAAGCTAAGCCGAAGGTCAGCGACACTCGGAGAATCCCGAGTCGAAAAACCGTGGTAGTCGAGCGACACCGAGGGAACTTCATGGGAGTCGAAGAAGCTAGGTGGAAGACCGGAAGCAAAGCGACAGGTCATAAAGGACCAGAGGTAAGCTCATGTGAGTGAGAGATGGAAAGGTCGTGTCCTCTGTACGGGGACGACCGTAGGCCGCGATCCGACTTAGACTTCCTATGGAAGGTCTAGGTCGAGATCGGATGGTAAGAAACCATCGCATTTGCCATTTTCTGTGCTAACCTCTTACTGCAAGGAAGTGGCCAGGCTGGCAGTCGACTAATGCACATCAGTCGATTGATGGAAGACATCAGTCGACTGATGGCAACGAATCAGCCTTTTGCGCTAGATCAAAACAGATAATGTTTGACGCGACCACTTCGCGATAAAATATGGTACCACCTCATGATCAGTTCCAAAAGATGAGGAGACTTATTCCAAGGCAAAACTCTATAAAAGGAGGGGAGGACTCCAACCCAAATATCAATCAAGATTATTCTTAAGTGCTCCTACAACGCCAAAGCTCCAACACCGTCATAACGCCGATGCAACGTCAAGCTCTCATCTTCTTCGTCGGCAACAACAGCAAGTAATATTTTTGTTTACTGTATTCTTTGTTTTAATCGTAACGAGGTGAGGTAGGCTTGTTGCCTCATCCTCGTACTTTCGATTTTGTGTTCGTTGTCTCCTACCTCCAACGAGGAGGAGATCTTATAGTGGATTGCCCCTTCATACGCGGTCAAGGATCGCGGGTCCTTGGAGTAGCAACCACTGAGTTGTGAACCAAGTAAAAATAAACTTATCCTTTTTATTTTTCCGCTGTGTTTGCTCGTATATCGAACGAACGAAAAGAAAAGTTTTACGCTCGCTATTCACCCCCCCTCTAGCGACGCTTCTCGATCCAACACTCGAGAGCAATGGTTGTTGTTATATATATGTGTGTTTGTGTGTGTGTGTGTGTGTGTGTGTGTGTGTGAGAGAGAGAGAGAGAGAGAGAGAGAGAGCAGTATATATATATATATATATATATATATATATATATATATATATATATATATATATATATATATATATATATATATATATATGTGTGTTTGTTTATGTGTGTGTGTGAGAGAGAGAGAGCAGTATATATATATATGTTTGTTGTGATGTTGCATTTGTTTAAGCTATGCTTGCTGCATATATTTATTCATCATTTTGCATATTCTATACTGTTGTGTGTGGAGTACAGTGTACGAGTTGGATCAGACTATTGTACGCGTTTGATCAGTGTTGTGTTGTGGTATAGGATGGACTAGGTTTGTTTATGTACTTGTTTATATGTTATTCATATAGTAGTGTGTTGATTACAGATATAGTATTGTTCTTTTATGTTGTATGTATTATAGTGTGGCATATGTGTTCAGGGTGTATGAGTTGTATCGTTGCAGATTCTCAGGTACGTTAGTACCTTACATTACGTTATGTACGATTGATCAGTTGGTTTGGTATATGCACTGATTAGTATTATACTAATAGTTTCGTTGTTTCCTTTAAGACTATATGTGCGTTGATCTCCCTAGGTATACCTGTTGATCTTCATTTGTATACCTGTTGCTCTACATATGTTATTTGTTCATGCACTATCTTTTATATTACCGCTGAGTTTTATACTCACCATCACAGACCCTGGGTTTTCTTATCGCCCAGGTAACAGGTAGAAGATTCCTTGGATGCTTGGAGCACTGCCAACTGATCCCATCTCACCTTGAGTTATTTGGATTGAAATCCATACTGTTGTCATATATTTTGGATTGTATATTTTGGATTTTTATCCTATATTGTTTCCATTGTTTGGTAATCGATTATGTTGTTATGTATTTGGTTTCGATTATATTTTCTTGTTGTGTCAAAGTCGTACCGGTATGCATGTATTTGAGTCTTTGTATTTTTTATTATTGTTGGTGTATTTCGTTGTGACTTTGGTTATATACTTCTATATATTGTGTGGTTGTGGCCGGAAGGCTTTCTATCAACAGAGAATTGTATCACGTACAGGGGAGATGCTGTCCGATTTTCGGGCTCGGCATACTCTCGGGGCGTGACAATCCGTTTGCTAGAATGTCAATGTAGATTAATCTGTTGTGAGATAATGGATAAACGAGCAATCGACTTGTGCTTTTTGGAAGTCGACTGTTAGGTGCAAAATCAACTGGTTGTTGATGCAGTGAGCATCACTCCTTAGTTTTGATGTATGAACCACAGTTAAATGTTAGGATTCACTTGTGTTCTAATATCAGTGTTAAGTGTGTAGGCTTAACAGGAAGTCCTAGTTGGTCGTGTTGACTGGATACTAGGCACATATCTTGACAGATTAGGAGGACCGAACACCAGACATGAAGTCAAGATGGTGGATCGACCACTTGGCATGAAGACTGGTTTGGTCAGGAGATCGGACAATCGACAAAAAGTCCAGCTAGGTCAGGTAGATCGGACAGCTGGTGGAAGCCCTAGTGGGTCAAATCGGATGTCAAGAGTGGTAAGTCCGGCAGGTAGCCGGCAGGTAAGTCTCGAGTGAAGAGGTGAGGTCGAGTCCTCTGTAGGGGGACAAAGCTAGGCGTCGATCTGACGAAAGGTCCGCATGGGATTTAGTAGTCGAGATCGAGCAGTATTACTACTGCTATCATATTTCATATTATCTATTTGTGCTAATCCTGTTTTACAGGGATTAGTCGACTAGATGGATTCAAGTCGACTGGATACCTATTTAGTAAGATCAGTTGGTGATCGATCGGAGATCGTGCGACACAGATGGAAAGAGTTTCAGTCGACTGAAGGGTTTGAGTCGACTGAAGAGGCAAATTTCTCGATGCAGAGCCGAGTGACGTGGAGTCAACTGGAGATGGTTCAATCGATTGGAAGACTACGAATTCCATATCGACAGGCTGATGTGGAGTCGACTGGAAGACATTTTAGTTGACTGAAAAAGATTTATAAAATATGTGCTCGATCAGATCCGAGTAGAACATCCAATCTATGCTGAAGTGTTGTCAAAATTTTCTCATGACCACAAAAGCTTCGAATCTTCAAAAGGGCTCTTTTCCAACACCTCGTGCCTACATGTGATTCTTCATTTGTGTCAGTATAAAGTAGTTTATAATTTCTTCTTATTTCACTTGTGTACTTAACTTCAAGAGAGGGTAGTGTGTTACCCTTCTCTTATCTTTGTAAAAGCGAACCCCTTCCGAAGTCGAGAGTTTTCGAATCGGAGGGTATTATAGTGATTGTCCATCGAGGTAGCTCTCGAGAGAGCTACGGGCCTTGGAGTAGCAACCCAGTTAGGGTTGTGAACCAAGTAAATTGCATTTAATTTCCGCTGCGTACTCTTATTTGACAATATAAAATAAGTTTCAAAAAGAAATAAAAATATTAAATACCGAGATTCACCCTCCTCTCTCGGTTTACTCGATCCTACAATTGGTATCAGAGTGGGGGCGCTCTGAATTGGTGAAACCATCATCGTGAGCTTTAGATTAATTTAGATTTATTTTTATTGCTTTAGATTAATTTTATTGCTTTAAATAAACTTTTATTGCTTTAGATTAATTTAGATTAATTTTTATTGCTCTAAATTAATTAAAATCATTTCCTGTATATTTAAATTAATTAAAATCATTTTCTGCATATTACATTAATTAAAATCACTTTATGTATATTTAAATTAATTAAAATCATTTTCTATATATTTAAATTAATTAAAATCATTTTTTGTATTTTAAATTAATTAAAATCATTTTCTACATATTTAAATTAATTAAAATCATTTTATGTATATTTAAATTAATTTAAATAATTTTTTTTCATATTTAAATTAATTTAAATCATTTTTTTAAATATTTAAATTAATTAAAATCATTTTCTGCATATTTAAATTAATTAAAATCATTTTCTATATTTTAAATTAATTAAAATCATTTTTTTTCATATTTAGATTAATTAAATTTTTTTTTTTTGCATATTTAGATTAATGAAAATCATTTCCTGCATATTTAAATTAATTAAAATTATTTTCTATATTTTAGATTAATTAAAATCATTTTCTCTATTTTAAATTAATTAAAATCATTTTCTGCATATTTAAATTAATTAAAATCATTTTCTATATTTTAAACTAATTAAAATTATTTTCTGTGTATTTAAATTAATTAAAATCATTTTCTGCATTTTAAATTAATTAAAATCATTTTCTGCACTTTAGATTAATTAGAATTAAGTTTTTTCATATTTAGATTAATTTAATTAATTTTTTTGCATATTTAAATATTAGATTTAATTTTTCTTGCCTTAAAAAATATTAGATTTAATTTTTCTTGTCTTACAAAATATTTAATTTAATTTTTTATATTTAGAGAATATTTCGTTAATAATGTCACACTTAGAGTGTTTAAACATCGTTCGCCCTCCTCTCTTTAACAGAGAGGATTTTCCTTCTTGGAAGAGATGAATGAAGTGCTTTCTGAAAATCGATCTTGATGTTTGGTTTTCAATTAGGAAAGGGTTCGTAGCTCCGGTAGATGATTCGGGTGAGTTGTTAGATTCGGAGAAATGGACCGTAAATTTTAGGAAAAAGGTTCAAGTTGATTACAAGGCTTTAAACACCTTGCAATGCGGACTTATGAATGAGGAGCTAAGTCGAGTCGGATCCATTCAAAATTCAAAAGAGTTATGGGATAAATTAATTAAGTTACATGAATAGGCTAACTTGAGTCAACCCAAGGATGGTTTAGTTTTGATGGCAGGAACAAACACAAAAGGAAAGAAATCTAAATCAAGAAAGAGGAAAAGGAAGAAAGCATCTAAGGCTAAATTGGACAAGTCATCATCGGAAGAGTCGACGCGGAAATATCAACGAATTGCTTTGTAACACTCGTGGCAGCCGACGAGTCCAAAGACGAGACAAACTCCGAGTCCGAGTCCGAGCTTCCGAGAGAAGCCACGAATCCGCATCCGTTTTTTAAGGTTCAAACGAGGTAACATCTCCCTAAGAAGATAAGTTGTACAACATAATTGCATGTTTAGGTAGGAAACTAACCAAGTCCGAGAATCGAATCAACTCGCTTCTTAAGGAAGTTCAAGTACTTAAGGAGCAAGTCAACTCAAAGACTTTGACTTGCCTAATTAAGGATAGAGACTCAACTCGAGTTGCAAAACTTGAGGAAAAGAACTCTATCCTAAAAAGACAAGTAGAAGATCTCACTGAATTATTGGAAAGGTTCACATCGGGATCCAAGTACCTCAACATAATGCTTGGGTCTCAACGAGCCATGTATAACAAGTCCGGACTCGGATACAAGGCTAAGGATACAAATAGATCATATATATCCTTGTTTAATAGAAACGCCAAGGGTCGAATCCAAGCTTGGGTTCCTAAGTCTAGCTTAGTCAACCAAGTTGAACCAAATCAATTTTGGGTTCCTAAGAGTCAAGTTCACTTAGTGAACAAAACTCAATCTAGCTACCATTTAGGGGGAGCTAACACTTTGTTTGTTTCCTTTTTTTTTTTTTTTTGATTTACATCAGGTATCAGGTACGATTTCTCTTCCCTACTAATCCTGATGGCTGACCGGCCCCGCCCCAAGGCCTTCAATGAGAGTCCCCACCGGTCAACGAGGGTAAATCAGGAGACGCGTGGTCCGCTACGTTAGAGCCCATGCTACGCCAATGGGCCGACCACGCTGCACAGAAAGGACATCGAGCATCGCTATTCTCG
The DNA here is from genome assembly GCA_025175895.1 of Wurfbainia villosa. Taxonomy (NCBI): domain Eukaryota; kingdom Viridiplantae; phylum Streptophyta; class Magnoliopsida; order Zingiberales; family Zingiberaceae; genus Wurfbainia; species Wurfbainia villosa. The sequence continues at coordinate 15,080,118 of CM046004.1, read as the reverse complement.
CGGCCATGCGGTGCGGAATCGAACCCCGTGTGCGGAGGGTCTTCGTAGCTTACCGGTTGTTTCCTTATTTAGTTAAACACTTGCATGCTTTAGTTTACTTTACTTGCTTAATTTAGAATGGACTAGCTAAATAGGAAACAAAGTAGTTTAAACTTGAACAACCTAGTAATAAGACAAGTGAACTAATAGTAAGTTAGGGAAACTAGCTCTTTGAAGTGCATGTCTAGGAAGTGATCATTGCTCCGATATCCAAGAAAGTCATGTGCCTCGCCATGACCTGGTGCACTAAGTCGAGTGGAACTGACCGAAACTAACTCACTAAGTCTTTGACTAGTTAGACCAAGACTTAGTTCAAAGTGAATTAAGTACTTAATTCCTTCATTGAATTTGTCTAGAAAGTGGTCGTTGCTCCGATAACCAAGAAGGTCATGTGCTTTGTCACGACTTAGAAGTCAATGTTGGAAAAACTTACTTGACTAGCTCAAACTAAGCTTGAATCTAACACAAGTTTAAAAACTTTGAAATTGATGATTAAAATTAATTAAGATAAAAAAGAAATCCCCATCTCACAAAACCCATAGGAATAAATGTATTGAAAACCTAGCATGGGTGAGATGATTTAGAACTTAATCAAGCTTAATTAGTTTAATACAATTCACCTAACTTAACATCTTACTTAATAACTTTGCTTAAACTTTATTAAACTTAACAATAACTCAATTAAACTTAATCACAACTTAATTAAACTTAACAACAACTTAATAAAACTTAATCACAACTTAATTAAACTTAACAACAACTTAATTAATCTTAACAATAACTTAATTAAACTTAATCACAATATAATTACACTTTACTTAAACTTAATTAAACTTAACAACAACTTAATTAAATTTAATTAAAAACTAAACATAATCAATTCAATTTAATCAACTAAACTTAATTAATTCAATTTAACCAACTTAATTAACTTAATTCTAATCAACTTAATTAATCATCTTATCAATCCAAACCATCTAATCAATTCAACTTAATCAACCTAGTGTACTTAATTGATTCAACTCAGCTAATCAACTCAAATACAATCAAATCAACACAATTAATCCCAAATCAATTCAAAATAATTTGCTTTATTTAAAATTTAAATTAAGGAGAAGAAAATAGTTTCAAGTTTATTAAATTTTGAAAAGGGAGAGTCTTAAATGTATTTCAAACACTCTAGGGGGAGTTAAGATACTTTTAAATATTTTATTTTAAAAAAATATATATAATTCTAGGGGGAGTATTGAAAATTTTAAACTTAAATTAAGGAGGAGAAAAACTTACTTTGAAAAGATTAAGTCTTAAAAAATTTAAAGATTTTTAAAATTACTACTTAGGTTTTGATGTATGGGAAGAAAATAATTAAATATTATAAATCTTTATTCAAGGGGGAGTTTTGAAAAACTTTAAAGAGTTAGAAAATTTTGAAATTGGTTGAAAATTTTTGAAAGTTTTTATTCAGGGGGAGTTTTAAAATTTTTGTTTTTGAAATTTTGAAAATAAGTTGTCATTCAGGGGAGTTAGAAAAATTATTTGAAATTTTTGAAAACTTTGAATTTTTAAACTTTTAACTAATAAGGGGAAGTTAGAAAAATTATTTGAAAATTTTGAAAACCTTGAATTTTTAAAAATTTTAAATAATAAGGGGAAGTTAGAAAAATTGTTTGAAAATTTTGAAAACCTTGAATTTTTAAACTTTTTAAATAATTAGGGAGAATTAGAAAAGTTGTTTGAAAATTTTTGAAAAGCTTAAATTAAGTTTTTGAAATCAAATTTTCGGGTGAAAATTTTAAAACTTAATTGTTGAGCTTGAAAATTTCTTATTTCAACTCTCTAATATATCTTGTTGGTATTTTAAATTTAATCTTTATTTTGATATATGCCAAAGGGGGAGAAAGAGAATAAAGTTAGAGATTTACTTATTTAAAGAAAAGTACAAAAATTAAAGAAAAAATTTATTTATTGAAAGAAAGATGCAAAAATTTGATAAGGCCTTATACATCTCATACATGATTTAATTTATACATCTATTGTACATATCAATATTTAGATATTGATATTTGATTCTCCTAACTTTAACTGTTGTACTGTCACACATCAAAAAGGAGGAGATTGTTGATGTAGTGAGCATCACTCCTTAGTTTTAATGTATGAACCACAATTAAATTTTAGGATTTACTTGTGTTCTAATATCAGTGTTAAGTGTGCAGGCTTAACAGGAAGTCCTAGTAGGTCATGTTGACCAGATACTAAACACGTATTTTGACAGATCAGGAGGACTGAACACTAGATATGAAGTCTAGATGGGTCGTGTGGACCGGACATTTGGCATGAAAACCGATTGGGTCAGGAGACCGGACAATCGACAAAAAGTCCAGCTGAGTCAGGTAGATCGGATAGCTAGTGGAAGCCCTAGTGAGTCAGATCGGATGTCAAGAGTGGTAAGTCCAGCAGGTAGCTGACAGGTAAGCCTCGAGTGAAGAGGTGAGGTTGAGTTCTCTGTAGGGGGACAAAGTTAGGTGTCGATCCGACGAAAGATCCGCATGAGATTTAGTAGTCGAGATCGAGCAGTATTACTACTGCTATCGCATTTCATATTATCTATTTGTGCTAATCATGTTTTGCAGGGATCAGTTGACTTGATGGATTCAAGTCGACTGAAGTCCAGTCGATTGGAGATGTATCAGTCGACTGGATACCTATTTAGCAGGATCAGCTGGTGATCGATCGGAGATCGTGCGACACAGATGGAAAGGGTTTCAATCGACTGAAGAGTTTGAGTCGACTGAAGAGACAAATTTCCCGATGCGGAGCCGAGTGACGTGGATTCGACTGGAGATGGTTCAATCGACTGGAAGACCACAAATTTCATATTGACAGGCTGATGTGGAGTCGACTGGAAGGCATTCCAGTCGACTGAAAAATGTTTATAAAATATATGCTCGACCAGATCCGAGTAGAATATCCAATCTCTGCCGAAGTGCTATCAAAATTTTCTCACGACCATAAAAGTTTCGAATCTTCAAAAGGGCTCTTTTTCGACACCTCATGCCTACATCCGATTCTTCATTTGTGTCGGTATAAAGTAGTCTATAATTTCTTCTTATTTTGCTTGTGTACTTAACTTCAAGAGAGGGTAGTGTGTTATCTTTCTCTCATCTTTGTAAAAGCGAATCCCCTCCGAAGTCGAGAGTTCTCGAATCGGAGGGTATTATAGTGATTACCCATCGAGGTAGCTCTTGGGAGAGCTACGGGCCTTAGAGTAGCAACCCAGTTAGGGTTGTGAACCAAGTAAACTGTCTGTGTCTAAACTTCATTTAATTTCCGTTATGTACTCTTATTTGACAATATAAAATAAGTTTCAAAAAGAAATAAAAATATTAAACACTGAAATTCATCCCCCTCTCTTAGTTTACTCGATCCTACACCGGTAACATGCTTTAAATGAAGCTCGAGGTGGAGGATTTCAGCATCGATTCTAGGGCGATTTTGAGGCGAAGTATTGTTGCATTTTGGGTCTTCAAAGGTATCCTAAAGCAACCAAAGTATAAGCAATCAAAGCCATCTTTTCTAAAGTGTTCTTTACTTATATTTGCTTTTGTATTTTATTTTTGGTTGTATTTCATTGTTTATTGTTGTAAACACCTTGTAAAAGGTTTTTCCACCTCCGGTGTCATACTGAGAAGGGTTCATAATGAGAGTAGATCACTAGAGCGCCGCCATAAAATAGGAATCGTAGGTTTCGAACCACGAAAAAAATCTTTGTATTGTGCATGTGCATTTGTGTCTTGTATTCATTTCTATTATTTTCATATATTCCATTGTGCTAACGTTTTATAGAGACACCAACACGTACGAAATCGAGAATCACTATTCACCCCCCTTTAGTGCACGTCAAGGTCCCTACAACTCTTTTCTTAAGTACAAAGAAAGATTTATCTATCTGAGAGGACATACTTCATTACATGTAAGCCAAATAAAGAAGTGAACATAGGACGAAGTTCGATTGGGTCGATCTGCATATAGTCAATGGCCTCTTTATAAAGAATATTCATAGAACTCTTTGAATCCTTGAACACCCTAATTAACAATCTCATAGTTGGCTATGGTTACCCTTATCACCAAGGCATCTTCATGAGTAGTTACTCCCTTCAGATATGTAGGCCCAAAACTATCATAGGGCCTTCCTCTACCTTGTGGCTAGTTCCTAGCATGAAACTTTCTAGATGATGGCTATGGGTTTTCCTTGCCTTGTTAGAGTCTCCATATGTGTATCCCCCTAGATTATGTTAATAACACCTTGATTAGGGAGATTAATACTTAAAGTTTCTCTTAGGACATTCTAATTTCATTAGAGTGTTCCCTAAGGCATGTGGAGCATTTCAGTCCTCCTTTAATAATTTATTCTCCTCTCCCTTTCAGGAGAACAAGATCTTCTTACTGGAGGTTAAATCAAGGGTGGATCCTCTCTTTGCTCGCGAGAGCTGATTGGCTAGCAACATTATACAACTTGATATATTTCTTCCACTAATCTAATATAGAATTGAGTAGAATGAGCATAAGTCTAATGGAATACACAAAATGGTCTTGATATTAAAGGAAGGGGCCTCGTTGTGTAACTCCTAGGTGGCCTCTGCTTGCAACCCTCTTCTAAGACTTGTATAGTTCTCTCGGCGGGTCTCTTATTAGACCCAAAGTTGAAGAAAGATCATGAAATGACATTCTGAACGACCCAGGAGGTGATCTTCTTTCTTGTCGGCTTTTTCCTGATTGTGACGAGTTAGGCTCCAATTTTATTTTGCATTGAGCTTCCTCTATGTTGATATATTATTTTTCTCTCCCCATCAAATCATCATAATTGGTCGGAGGTTTTTTAGTAAAAGATAGAAAAAAATCACCTTCCACCAATCCTTATAAAAAAAGTACTTATCAAAATTTTTGAGGTAACATAAGGTACCTCTAAAGCAAGTTAGTCAAAGCGCTGAATATACTCTCTCAAGGTCTCCCTATTTTGTTTCTTGATTGAAAAGAGGTTGAGAGGTGTTTTGTGGTAGCATTTGCTACTAGTAAAGTGATGCAGAAATAGAGCGCTAAAATCTTCAAAGGAGTTGATGGACCTTGGCATTAGGTAGTTTAACCAACGCTATGTTAGTCCGACCAGAGTCGTTAGGAAAATTTGACATATGATGTCATCATTGTTTTGGTGCAGAAAGGAGGCATTCTCGAAGCAACAAAGATGATTTTCAAAGTCATCTATCTCGGTATATTCTCCAACTTGTAGAGGCTAAAAATGTCTTGACAATTCCTCTACCATGACCTCTTCTGTAAAAGGGGTATCTCTTCGGGTAGTTACTACTCTCTTCTATCTTGGTGCTTCTTCCTAAAGTCTTCTGAGATATTCTGACAGGGTATCTTGGGTGATGGATTCTCATAACTATTCATCCTGCGAGGTTCCTACTTCCTCGGGTTATTCTATTGGCGAGGGAACTAGTGTAGGATGGTATCGGAGGAGTTCCTCGACAATAGCTGACATTATTCAGCTAAGGTTGCCTGCAATCCAAATAGAGGATTCATGGATAGGATTGCGCTCTCAACTTTGGGATGTTGATCCTTTCTCTCTTTGATTTCTTTTTGTATCACTCATCTCAATGTCTTAACTCGTTTTCTCATAGACAATATCAAAAAATGATCTAGTTTAAGATCACTGGATGGGTTAGACTTTTTGAAATTTTGAATGGTTTCTGAGTAGGTTGTGGCCCTTTTTGTTTCATTGAATTAGACTACTTTGACTTCAAGGGCGAATCTACTTTTCGAGTCGTTCCTTACTAGCAAGTCACCCACAGATTCATCTTCAAATTGGTGATGAAGAAGATTACTTCTTGTGAGTTATCAGACAAGTGTTCCTTCTCTCATCGTAAAGGAAAAATTAGGAGAAAGCTCAGGAGTGACCTTGGATGAAGATCCTTCGGGCTCAAGTCAAACTTTGATAGTGGAAAGAAAAGATACAAAAAGGAAATAGAAAATAAAGATAATAGATGATCCTCTAATATACCTCTTGACTATACTATTTTTATATATGATCTGAAAATGGAAGATCAAATGTTGTGCCTCTTATCCAGACGCGTCTATTCCATTCCACCATCCTTATTAAGCCACACAACCATCACACTTATATAGGCCAAATGTTACAACTATTGCATTTACTATTTGTAATCGCTAAAGTTGAGGAGGCGTGTCATTACTGTCTCTTCGCTCGCCTCTTCTAACCAAGTTCTTTAGGTTGAAACCATTAGGTCTAAGTCAAGGCGGTCCTAGACTAGATTCAATATTGACCAAGCAATATAAGTTGACTGTGCATATTCGATACGGACCAAATTCAAATCTTCTAAAAGTAGTATCATTGTTTATAGATCCACTTGGTTACTTGCGAAAAGTGGTTATGCTATCTATAATTTGAAGATTTGCTCGCTCCGAAAATGAGTTGCTTATTGAATTAAGACAAATATACCCTTTATTACACTCACGTATTTGAAGTTCCCTTCTTTATTATTTTGATGAAAGATTTAGGTTGATCTTCTCGTTGATGATTTAGGCATGCCAAATGACGCAAAAATGATGGGAAATTGAAGTAGAAACTTCATCCCTTTTGTCGCTCTTTTTTGTACCTTGTCAATCGCTTTTGCACATTTTGATATTAATTTGATTGTTTTAATGGCCTAACTTGTAGCGATCAAAATTTTGAGTCCAACGTTGTGTTTTTTTTTCCCCTGAAACTCGCAATGGACTAATGGGGGAAATCGAAATTTGCTAAATCGGCTAAATCCAGTCGACCCGATCACAATTAACCGATCTAATCCGTCACGAGATCGGATATCCTCATCTTCAACAGTACGTTGTTGATGCAACGGTAAGAGATGTCAATACAATATCGTGTTATTCTAGGCAAAAGTGGGAATCCATCCATTTAATGACCCTGTCACTCGTCACTCGTCGCAGGGCTATTAGCGAATATATCGTATTATTCTCGTTGAGGGTGAAGTAGGCATACTTAATAGACCGGTTCGATTCGAAACCGAGTCGAAATCAATTCGGATGAATTAGTTTTGGAATTGAATTGGAACCGTTCCGATTATGGTTCAATTTGATTTCAATCGATTTCAGAATCGATTCGGAACCAGTTCAAAATCGATTTTGGTTCCGATGTGGATTTGGTTCCGATTGCTAATTTAAAAGTGAAAATTCTTAGCATTCTATTATGTGTATAAGATTATTTTGCGATAAAAAAGAATAAGATCATCAACACATTAAATGAATTTGGAAACTCAAGTCCGAAAAAAATGATTCAAAACTATTTCGGAATTTATTTGAAACTATTTCAAAATCAATCTAGATTGAATTGATTTTAAAATTAAAATTTTAGAATCGGAATCTATAATCAATTTTAAATCAATTTAGACCAATTCTAATATCCAAAATTAATTATAATCAAATCGGAATCGAAAAACCGACGAGGAGCGAAGGCAGTCGAAGAGGGTGCAAATCACGGACTGAGAATTCGTGCAAAACGAAGCCGGACTGCGAATTACTGCAGCCGACATGGCGTTGGCTCGTCGTCTCCTTTCCCGATCTCGACAGGTGTACCATTTTATCCCTCCTCTCGTTCTCGTTCTCGTTCTCGTTCTCGTTCTCGTTAACCATCACTTTCGGCGTTCCCCCGTCTCGAAAACCCTAATATGAGCGCTTCGACATCGTTTCCAGATCCGTCGGAACGGGCACATATCGTCCGATCTGATCGATGGTCGCTGTATCCGATGTTTCCCTTTAGTTATTTTTTATTTTTAAAATCATTTTTATGTGGCTATGGTTTTTGGGCTTCGATCTTTCGGCATCTCGAAACGCCAGATGTATGCTATCAGTGAGCACCTCTATACTATTTTTGACTACTCCTTGATTCGATTTCTTTAAACAGTAGGATCGGAGTGGAAACAACAGCGATTAGGTACTCATTTTGTTGCGATAATGTTGCAGAATTGTTTCAGAAGATCATTTTACATTCTTGGAAATTTAGTTTGAGGTTCGAGACTGAGTCCATACAGATTGATGTTTTAGAAAATGGAGAGTGACAAAACATCCAAACTGTGGTGTCATATGACATTATCATCAGTTACTCCCTACTATTTGGCTTGGCTGCCTCCATCGAGCTTTATGAAACAGTGATATTGATTAATGTGACGGTAACAACAGTATCAGGTGTTAGTGAAAGCCCTAGAGTCAATTATGTGATGATTGTTGTATGGACTTTATTGTATCATATTCCTATTTATAAAGGCATGATTATTATATTTACTTATATTGGTACCAAATAACTAAATATAATAATGTCCTTGAGTAGTAGGTTCTTATCTATATCAATCGATTGGTTGAATCGATAATGAGATGATATAGAGAACACTACTCTTAATCATTCCTAGTCGAGTATTAACATTCAGGGACAATGTTAATGCGTAGAGACTAGCATGTAGGTCAACAAGATGACTTGATCTCACAAGTCATGGATATGAAATATCAAGTTGACACATGGGTATGCATTGGAGAATGTATACTGAATGACCCGCCATGAGAAAGTATCATGGATCGTTATATGAGTGTCATATACTTTCTCATGTGGCTATTAGTATGACTATTAGTCTTTAGACCTGAAGTCACCATGGTTCCCTACATAAGGAGTTGCATACTTTGGACTATAAAGCGATTCTTGGGTATGTAACAAATTATGCGGAGGGATGTGAGTGATGTAGATGGGATCTATCCCTCCTATGTGCCGGGAGTGACATCGATATTCTTGATAGAGTGAGACCACGAAGTGCATGGCCATGCCCAAATGAGTCAATATGAGATATTGAGCTCATTTGATTAGAGGGAGTCTACTTGGAGTTCAAGATTTAGATTGTACCGAGGATGACACGGTCTATGCCTCGATTGGTCAATCTAGATGTCAAGGATAGAGGACGTTATCATTGTGATCGCGATTAGTAGTCATGAGGTGATGTTGGGCTAGCTCAACATTCTTGTAATGATGATGATGCTTTGAATCGCTACCGCGCTTATGTTCCTAAATCGGTTTAGGGACATTGCGCGAACGTAGAACCTATAGTCACACACATAAGAGCGATTAGATGGAGATTAGGTTCATATGATGAACCATGAGGATTAGGTTCATGGGATGAACCAAATTGGATTAAGAGTAATCCAAATTAGACTAAGTGAGTTAGACTCAAGTTGATTCAAGTGTTGAATGAGTCTAATTTAGATTTGATTCATCAAATCAATTTAAATTAAAGAATAGAGATTCATTAAATTAAATTGACTTAGTCAGTGGTTAGATTTAATCAACCATGGGAGATTAGAGGTCAAGTTTGACTTGACTTGAGAGGAAGATGAAGGTCGAGTTTGACAACCAAATGCCATGTCGTGATGATGACTTGGCATGGCAACGATGATGATGCTCGCATTGGTCGTTGACTTCATGTCGATAGGTGCCACATCACGAGGAGACCAGTGTCATGGGAGACGGTCATGGAGTTACATGCATGTAACCTCCTCTCCGTGAAGTGGCCGGCAGCATTAGATGGGGTAATTGATTTTGGTGGCTTAATAACTTCATCTTCAACCTTGGTGCTCTTTCTCTCAGCTCTACCTCTCCCAACCTCTCCTTGGCCGAAATTCTAAAGGAGTGCTAGCACACTCTAAGGCATTTTCTCCATCTATTGCTTGTGTGGATACCACATAGAGGAGTGCACTTGACACTATCGAGTTCGTGAACTGATGAGCGGGATAAGCGAAGGGCATCGCTACGAGGGTAATGTTCTAACCTCTTAGATCTAAGGTAGATCTAGGGTTTTGTAAGCACATACATGTTTTTATATTTTTATACTTCGCTGCGGATCAGTAGTAGGCTTCCGAGGTTTCCGCAACGCAGCGGTTTTGCGGCTCGGAAAAACTCATCGATGGTATCGAGCTACGTCTCGAAGCATGTATATGTTTTCGTTTTGTAATTTTTGTATTAGATATAAAAATTACAGATTTATATGTTTCTGTAAATTTCCTAATTTTATAGAATTTTTGGGTATTTTTCTCAAAGAGTCGAAGCAGCAAGTGTTGGGACACTTGTCAGAAGCTTCAACCGTCGAGAAAAACTCTCACGGCGAGTTCTCGCTTTAGGTTTTGGGACGGCGACTTAAGTCATGTAGGATCGTAGTAGGGACATTATGAAGTTAATTTTGCGGTATGGTATTGCCCTATCCCGAAAGGGCTTTGTCTCGCGATCGCGCCGGAAACCGCTTAGCGAGGGCCGTTACGAGAGGTGACTCATTAATTTGAAAAAAAAATTAGGAAAAATTATAGAAATTTCGTAAAAATACATAATTTAGAATTATATATTATTGATGATTGTGTGATGACCCGATTTGATTGGATTATGTGTGTTGTAATTCATGTACGATCTGCGTCTTGGATTTTGTGGTTACTGCGTGTTGTATGTATCGACTGGTCGTACCTCTTCTTTGATATTCTAGTTGTAATTAGTTTTTAGACTCGAATGTAACTCGAGTTTCATATTTGTAATGTCTGAAAATGGAGCGGTGGAAAGTCCACCGAGACGAGATTACGAGAAGGGTGACGACGACACATGGCGGAAAGGAAAGCGCTTGAGAAGCCGCTAGCCTTAGGTTGACCGTCCGATCTTCTTATTGGCTTGAGAAGATCGTAGTAGGGCCATGACTATATCACATTTATTTATATATATATATGTTGATATATATATATATATATTTAATTGATTTTGCTTGTATGTATGTGATGCATGCTAGTAGAATAATGCTTGTATGTATATGATGCATGCTAGGATAATTTTCTTGTATGTATATGATGCATGCTAGAATAATGAATGTATGTATATGATGCATGCTAATATAGGATAATAAAGGCCTAAATGCGTATAAGATACACATTATGATTAGATTAGATCATAATCGAATCAACTCGAAAATGCCTACCGAGCCTTGATACCCATCACTACCTCGATCATTTGTTGTTGTTGAATCTGCCAAAGTAGAGCAACGCATATTATCTTGGTAGAGTGCGGAGGGACAATCTTGGTCCCGCCTATCACGCTTGGGTTAGAGTAAGCTCAATTAGATTGAGCAAAACTAGTTAAACTCAATTGGATCGAGTAGAACTATAGGCATATTCCAATCGTTGGAACGATAGGTCAAGATCGCATTTACACTAAATCTTGGGCGATTTAGCCAAAGCTAACTCAATGTCTTTTGTAAATGTGAGTCTTGATCCTATAAACAAGAGTTGCATAGAGATGTAATCGGTAATGTGTTACCCACCGATTGTACTAAGTCTTGGGCGATTTAGCCAAAGCTAACTCAAGGCTTAGTATGATGTGGATCTTGTCCCGCAAGAATTATAGCTAGTTTGTATGAATCTAGTAAATGTGGTTTGACTACATCCATAACTCGATTCTACAAAATTCCTATAATTCAGTGGGAGCATCATTTGATTAAAGGCCTAATTAAATGATAAAAAGAATATGATATTAATTCTCTGCATTGTATGTTGAGGATAACTATGTATGAATGACCACGAACACTCTCTCTCTGCGATCCGCCCGAGAAGAACAAGCTCGATGGAGCAAATTTCTGGATGATACAGAACTTGAGAATCATTCTCACCAAGAAAGGAAGTTATGCGTCGGAGCGGCCCGTTCGAGGCACCTCTGCCGCGTGCCTCGCGGTGACAAAGATGCTTCTGAAGCATCAAGATGATGCATTAGATGTGTCATGTCTAATGCTCGCGACCATGAACTCGAGCGGTTGGACATCTTCGTCGCCAACTATATCAAGGACAAGCTAGCATGTAGAGATACGTCTCTAAGGCATTATTTGGGTCCAAGATCTGCAAGAAGGACTCCGTAGGTACATACGTACTCAAGATGATTGATCGTAGAAAACCTCAAAGGTGGGATTCCCACGCCAAGAGTCGCCATCGACTGATCTTGCATCTTTTCCACAAACCTTCAATCAATTTGAATTATAACATGAATGAAATTGATAAGCTATCGTTAAATGCTCAAAGATGTTGAGAATCACGAGCTTAACCTAAGAAGGGTAAATCGACACCATTTGATGGTGCGAGAAGAAAGGCAAGGGCAAGCCTAAAGGTAAGGGAAAGTCCTGCCAAGGGCAAAGGCAAAGAACTTAAACCCAAAGGAGGGGTAGCGAGGAAGGGCTTGCTTCCATCTGCAAGCGATGACATCGGAAGCGAATCGCAAGGCATACCCTAAGATCTTAAGAAGAAGAGAAGTGACTTCTACTTGGTATAAATGTTATAGAAGTCAATCTATCTATTTCTTCATCACGTGGGTATTAGATCGGATGTGTCTCACATTGTACCCGATACGGCCGAGAAATAGCAGGCATCGACAAAGGCGAGTGGACCTACGAGTAAGCGATGGAGCGGAGTTCTGTCATTCTTTGTAGAACTTATGATCTATCTCGCCTCCTGCTCAGATTAATTGAATTGTCATATGTCCGCTTAACTAAGAACATCATTTCAGTTTCTTGTTTAGACAAGAAAGGTTTTTCATTTATAATAAAGAACAAATGTTGTTTCACTTTATTTAAATGATATGTTATCAGAATGAGACTCTAATGAATCGGACTCTACTTTCTGACTTAGAGAGCCCTATCTATAACATAGTACAAGAGGTTCAAGTCGAATGAGTTGAACCAAACCTATCTCGACATCACGCTTGCCAGTCACATAAATGAGTCGCTTATCTCACTCCATAAGGATGGCTAGACTCATTGATTTTAATCATACGAGAGACGCGAGTCTTGCCTTTTTGCAAGACGACCAAGACTCCCTTTAGTGGGACATAATGAAAGAGCAACAGATTTGTTAGGACTTATACATAGTGATGTATGTGGTCCTTTCAACGTCTTGCCAGAGGTGGTTACAGATACTTCATTACATTTCTTGATGACTTCAGATATGGTTATGTGTATCTTATGACATAAATCGAATCCTTTCAAAAGTTGAAAGAATTCAAGAATGACAAAACCAACTTGGTAAGAGTATTAAGATACTTGATCGGATCGAGGTGGAGAATACCTTAGCCATGAGTTTCGTGACTATCTAGGCGAGTGTGGGATTCTATCCAACTTACTCCTCTGGAACACCACAAAGGAATGGTGTATCCGAAAGGAGGAATCGTGACATTAGATATATACGATCTACATGATGAGTCACATGATCTTCCTATATCCTTTTGGGATACGCTCTGACACGCAGCCTTTACCCTTAATCAGCACCATCCAAGGTGATAAAGACTGAGGATTTGGGGTTGTGAGACTTACGTTTGACGCCAAGTCTCGAACCTGGGACCCAAATCCGATAGGTGCTATTTTGTTGGATATCCCAAGGATCTGAGGATATTACTTACATTCCCGGTCGACAAAGTGTTTGTGAAGACTGGAGTTTTTCTAGAAAGGGATTTTGTTTCTAGAAAAACTAGTGGGAGTACCTTCGATCTTGAAGAAATTCAAGATAAGGACCATAGCACTGAGGCCTTGATGGAGGTTGAACAGGAACCACAAAGTGTTGTGGATGATGAGGTTATTGCAAAGAGTTGTGGAACAACCACGCTCACATGTAGACTACCTCTTCGCGGATCGATAGTGCGTCGTCGGCTGAGAGATATTCATTTCTCTTGTCGACCGTGATGGCGTAATGCTCATTGAGAATGAGCCTACCTCTATCGAGGAAGGCTGTGATGAGCCCAGTTCGAGAAATGGATAGAGGCCATAAGATCCGAGATGAAATCCATGTACACGACAGTATGGACTTTGGTTGATCCACGAAGGGTCAAACCCATTGGGTGTAAGTGGGTCTTTAGGAGAAAGACTGACGTGGATGGACTTACGCGTACCTATAAGGGCCGATTGGTGGCTAAAGGTTTCAAGCAAATTCATGGTATTGGTATGATGAAACCTTTTCTCCGATGCGATGTTTAAGTCCATTCGGATCTTGCTTGCTATTGCGGATACCACGATTATGAGATCTGGCGGATGGATGTCAAAACCGCGTTTCGAATGGAAACTTGCTCGAGGATGTGTATGATACAACACGAGGGTTTGTAGATCCACGATATCGAGAAAGTATGCAAGCCGCAAAGGTCCATTTATGGGCTAAAGCAAGCTTCTCGGAGTTGGAATCTTCGATTCGATGACGCGATCAAAACAGTTTGGTTTCATCGAAGATGAAGATGAACCTGTGTCTATAAGAGGGTTAATGGGAACACATTGTCTTCCTTGTATTGTATGTGGATGACATCGCTTATCATTGAATGACATCCTTCGCTGATGCAAGACTTGGCTCGGGACGTGCTTCTCGATGAAAGACTTAGTAAGCGGCACCAGATTCTAGGAATCAAGATCTATGTAGAGATAGATCTAAGAGATTGTTTGCCTAAGTCGAGATACATCGACACGGTATTACTTGGTTTGCACGTGCAGAATTCCAAGAAAGGACTTCTCGATGTCGCGTGGTGTGAGTCTTTCAAGACTCAAAGTCCTCGCCTAGAGAGGAGAGACCGCGTGGATAAGATCCCTTACGATCTGCTATAGGATCTATCATCATGTACGCCTACGCCGTCTTGTGTACTCGTCACGATGTCTCGTATGCTTTGATACGACAGTAGATACTGATCCAGGATCGGTGGCGTCGATAGCGATCAAGAATATTCTTAAGTACTTGAGAAGGACTAAAGAATATTTCTTGATATTTAGAGGCGATGAGGAGCTAGTGAAGGGTTACAATGATGCGCTTCCAAACCCGGACTGTGATGATTATAGATCGCGATGGTTCGTGTTTTGCTTGAATGGTGGCGGGTGGAAGAGTTCAAGCAGACACGATTCGATTCTACAATGAGCCGAGTATATCGCCGATCGAGGCGTAAAGGAGGCGATTTGGATCCGCAAGTTCATTATCGAGCTTGGGGTGGTTCCTAGCATCGCAGATCCCATAGAGCTCTATCAGCGACAACAAATGGAGCGATCGCAGCTAAGGAACCTCGCTCACACCTGACCAAACACATACTACGGCGCTTCCTCATTCGAGAGATTATCGATAGAGGAGATGTAAAGATTTCGCAGAGTACCGCGAGGCTAACATCGCAGATCCTCGACCAAGGCTTTCGCGAAAAAGCATGATGGTCACACTAGGTCATCGGGTATTAGATACTACGGTGATCGACACTAGTGCCAGTGGGAGATCGTTAGTGAAAGCCACAGAGCCAATCGTGTGATGATTGTTGTATGGACTTTATTGTATCGTATTCCTATTTATAAAGGCATGGTTATTATATTTACTTATATTGGTGCGAATAACTAAATATAATAATGTCCTTTAAGTAGTAGGTTCTTATCTATATCAATCGATTGGTTGAATCGATAATGAGATGATATAGAGAACACTACTCTTAATCATTCCTAGTCGAGTATTAACATTCAGGACAATGTTAATGCGTAGAGACTAGCATGTAGGTCAACAAGATGACTTGATCTCACAAGTCATGGATATGAGATATCAAGTTGACATGGGTATGCATTGGAGAATGTATACTGAATGACCCGCCATGAGAAAGTATCATGGATCGTTATATGAGTGTCATATACTTTCTCATGTGGCTATTAGTATGACTATTAGTCCTTAGACACAAGTCACCATGGTTCCCTACATGGGAGTTGCGTACTTTGGCGTCAGCGTCACACCCGTAAATGGGTGGACTATAAAGCGATTACTAGGTATGTACAAATTATGCGGAGGATGTGAGTGATGTAGATGGGATCTATCCCTCCTATACGTGGGATACATCGATATTCTTGATAGAGTAAGACCACGAAGTGTATGGGTGCCCGAATGAGTCGATATGAGATATTGAGCTCATTTGATTAGAGTGAGTCTACTTGGAGTTCAAGATTTAGATTGTCAGAGGATGACCGCGATTACATGCCTCGATTGTCAATCTAGATGTCGAGGATAGAGGGACATTGTCACATATTGTGAGAGTCACAATTAGTAGTCACAAAGGTGATGTTGGAGCTCAACATTCTTGTAACTTGGGTAGCAATGATGTGTTGCTAGATACCGCTCATTGCTTATGTTCCTAAATCGGTTTAGGGACATTGTCAACGTTACAAGAACCTATAGGGTCACACACATAAGAGCAATTAGATGGAGATTAGGTTCATATGATGAACCATGAGGATTAGGTTCATGGGATGAACCAAATTGGATTAAGAGTAATCCAAATTAGACTAATTGAGTTAGACTCAAGTTGATTCAAGTATTGAATGAGTCTAATTTTTATTTGATTCATCAAATCAATTTAAATTAATGAATAAAGATTCATTAAATTAAATTGACTTGAGTCAAGTGGTTAGATTTAATCAACCATGGGAGATTAGAGGTCAAGTTTGACTTGACTTGAGAGGGAAGATGAAAGGTCAAGTTTGACTTAACCAAATGTCATGTCATGATGATGACTTGGCATGGCCGGCCAATGATGATGTCTGACTTTGTCAATAGGTGCCACATCATGAGGGAGACCAAGGGTCATGGGAGTTACATGCATGCATGTAACCTCCTCTCCATGAAGTGGCCAGCCACTCCATTAGATGGGGTAATTGATTTTTGGTGGCTTAATAACTTCATCTTCAACCTTGGTGCTCTTTCTCTCAAGCTCTACCTCTCCCAACCTCTCCTTGGCCGAAATTCCTAAAGGAGTGCTAGCACACTCTAAGGCATTTTTCTCCACCTATTGCTTGTGTGGATACCAATAGAGGAGTGTGCACTTGACACTCTCGAGTTCCGGCGAACTTTTGGACGAGCGGGATAAGCGAAGGGCATCGCTACGAGGGTAATATTCTAACCTCTTAGATCTAAGGTAGATCTAGGGTTTTTGTAAGCACATACATGTTTTTATATTTTTTATACTTCGCACGGATCCGTGGCCGGGGCTTCCGAGGTTTCCGCAACGCAAAAAGCGGTTTTTACGGCTCGGAAAAACCCATCATCAGGATCATTGTGTCGTGAAAAATGCCCTCATGGGTCGTGGTTTGGTCATGCCGGCAAATCTGGCTGGGCACTGACACTTCTCTTACGCCTGCCAAATGCCTGTGGTTTTTATTACTTGTATCTCAAAAGCAGGACCACTATAAGTTGCATATTAGTTTGTCAAGTTAGCTATTCCAAATGCATATTTTTAGAGTTGGAGTTACCAGCTCCAGGAATTTATGTCAATAATTTTTCTAGTTTGGTGCTGGCTGCTTAGCTATCATTCTATATCAAGATACAAATTGCACAAGTTTTTATGAATTGCATAATTGTGTATGATTGTAGTTACTAATTTTCTTTTGCAGTTATATGCTGGTCAGATAATTTTGCAGCGTGATCATGTTGTGGCAGTCCGACCCTTTGCAAAAGAAGCTTCACCTTCTAATCTTTCACCCCTGAAAGGAGATGGTGCGATCATTACTGTTGTGTTACTTTTGACACTTTAAGTTTTTCTGGATTATTGTGCAGTTAAGCTTATAATTTTCTAGTGTAGATGTTTGATTAATGTTTTTAAACCTCCAGTTTTAATGCCTATCTCACTTTGCTACCATACTAATTTTTATGTTCACCAATGCTATGTTAGTTTCTCCTAAAACAAGCAAAACTCCATTCTAGTTCTTGCTCGAGCAGGCACTCCAAGTCATGATTTTGAGTTAGATTAAGTTCCTTGCTTGCACTAAATTGAGGATATGATGCCACCGTATCAGGAACTCTTTAAATCTAGAGAAGAAACTGACTCTGTATGGTAAATCAGATAACTGATTATAGTCTAATCTAATTGTCCAATACTTTTTTATTGCATAAATATAGTAATCAGTGCCATAACCATGTTCTGTGGGTTTAGAAACTATGACTATGCATGTGTAGGATTTTTTTCTCCTGCGCGCCACTCAATCCGTGCCTGTGTGCGCCCACCCCTTGCACAGTGATTTCACTGTGCACAGCCGCTCATGTGCACATGCCGACGGGGATTTGGTGGCGCGCAGGAGATCTCTGCTGTGCATGTGTATGTCCTACTAATAGGTTTTGTAATGTATTTTTTTTTCTTTCTTTGTTCTTAATTGTCATTTGTCATTTCTCAAAATACTCCAAAAGAGACCTCCTCGATTCCAGATAGAATCTTAATTACTTTAGACTTTTTAGTCCCAACTTTGACTAAACATAATTATTTTAAAATACTAAATATTTCTTAACCAGCAAAATACTCAGAGTAGGATTCTGGTGACTCATTAGTTTATCCCCTAATGCAAATATTACCCTACATCTAGACATCTGGTTTTCGCTAAAAAACTTAGCCTATTAACCTGACTGACCAAGGTTGGTTGATTAGCCTTCTCCTTTCCTTTTTTGGCAATGAGTTAGGAATAACTAGTTGCTCAATGTAATTATCTTGTTAAGTTGGTGCGAATGTGCTAAACTTATTTGGGCTGGGTTTTGGCTGATAAATATAAGTTTGTTGTTTAATTCCATCTCGTGGCTCATTATATCAATTTCTTGTGTTTGAAGAAATATTGAAGAACATATTTTATGAGGTCAAAAACAAATATGAAACTGCATTCAGTGTCCTCCGTAAGGAAAAGATCACTATTGATCCTGATGATCCGGCCGCGGTCTCCCAATATGCAAAAGTCATAAAGACCATAAGGGAAAAGTAAGTTTCTTTTTTCCTTTTGAAGTGCTATTGTGAATGTAGTATACTTCTATCCTGCATCTCTGCAAAGGCGTGATATGTATTTTTTCCTTTTGATTTTTGTAGTGCTTTATTCTGTAATCTGTTCAGAAATCTAGAAGTTTTTTATGTGAGACATTTCACAAGGTTCTTAGATTTCCGATGCTTTTAAGGATTTTTTATTAGCTAATTTAATAGTTTTGTTTCTAGAGTCTTCATGGTCATTTATTATATGCGTTTCTTTCCTGTATACCATTGAATCTTGTACATTTTATTGTAACTATTCTCATGCCAGTTCCAATATTTTAGGATGCTTTGACTTAAACTCCAGCAGTACAACCTCCAATATTCTAGCTGTGCCAACAGTCAATACTAATTTGCAAGTACTGCAGGATGTGAGACTTATGACAAATTTTTCTGTAGCTCACATTGCTTCTCGGCTATGCTAACTGTCAGATATATGTCTCAATTAGGACAAATTTGCTATAAAAGCATGGCAGTGCTTTCTGTTGAATGGCAATTTGTTGCATTATTTCCTTCAACATGGAACCGACTAATTATACTTTAAAAAACAACTTGAATGTTAGAAATTGAAAAGGTTTAGTTAATTGCATGGTCTTTATAATATTTTTCCTGTATATGGAAAATGAGAATTAGGGATTGTGTTTAAACTTCAACACTTGGTTTTAGATGTTCGTTCTGTTGCAACCTATAAATCCGTCTGAATTGAGTCCTTCACAATGTAATGTTGCTGCATAAGATTTCTTGTATATTGTTATTTTTGTTTTCCCGACCTATTTGTTACCATATGTCCTTGCATAGTAACTTGGCAATTTGTTATCTTGCAGAGCTGATCTACTATCAGAATCTCAGAAAATTAAATACATAATTGATCAACAGACACAAGACATTCCCAATGCTAGAACATACCTGTCGACGTTACAGGAGATAAGGATCAAGTATAGTAGTTATGGATCTTATTTCATGTGATTAGTCTTTATATATATATGTTTATTTCTCATAATCATATTTGGTATTAATGTTTGTACTTCTGATGTGTAGCAGTTAAATCTAGAAATGCTTTTTTCACATGGGTAAATGTTGAGATTCCTTTTTTTTTTTTTTTGCTATTTTATCACACGGGTTCCTGAGAAATTAAGTTTAACTTCAAAATCTATTGTTGAATAAGATAAGTACTAACAAAATGAATTCAATATGATGCATAGAGTACTATTTCAATCATTCGACTTTTATGTTAAGGTAGGTAACAACAAATGTAGATTGTGTTTCTTTAACAAACAATACGGTGAGTATCAATCTTTACCCTGCAGTAGGCACTTGATATGATAAAATTGATACTGTGAGGGATAATTGCATAGCTAATTGTATTGATGGTTGCTAAATATCTCTGTAATTAATTGTTCAAAAGGCATACTAACTGTTGCTTATATGCAATCTATTGTTTATAGATCAAACTGACAGGCAATATATCCATTTTTATAGTCACTGTACTCGGTATGGGAACAACACCTTGAGCAACATTTATCTTTGCCAACAACAACTTCTATTTTCTTATTTTGAAACTATTTTTTTCATGTTTATATTGCCAAATGGGGCATTGCTTTTAGATGAAGGTTGGAACCAAGTTGATAAAAAGATCTTTCTTTTCATGCTATGCATGAATTTTGAAAATACAGTAGCAAAATTTGTGGTTTTTTAAAGATGATTAAAAAAATTATATAAAGCTAAAAATTGAAAAGGTATTAGATAACTTCATTACTAAGTAAGCCTTTTTTCTTGTTTGCTGCCATTCTGGATTGTATTGTAATCAAGATACAGAAACCAAGGAGGTGGCAGGATAGTTTTATTGGTTTCACTTCCTCATTTTTATACACGTAATTGTTTGTAAAATGAAATGCTAGTACTTTTATTTCGCATCATGATCACTTCATCCTTACCACTATGATACTACAACTTGCTTTCATAGGAATGGCCATACGGACGATCTTGGTGCTGAGGCTTTGATGATAGCAGCTTTGGAAAAGGTTGAGAAAGAGATTAAAAAATCACTTCTCAGGTCTGACAAGAAGAACATGGCCCTTCTCTTGGCTGAGTTTGATAAAATCAACAAAAAGTTAGTGGATATCTCAGTACTATTTCGATAGCCGTTTTTGGTTTTTCTTGACAATTCTGTTTCTTGTTTCTGCATATCACTGAGTGCTTGTTTAATGGTTTCAAATTTGTTAATTTGACAATGCCCTTGCAGTAAAAAATATCTACTCATTGCTACCGACAGTATAGTTTGATGCTGTCAAATTCTATCCTATCAAAAGAAAACTGCACCATAGAGTTGCAAGCTTCCTTTGGCATTTAACGTGCCTTATTATCATCATTGTGACTTGTGTAACGTCAGAGTTTCATTGCTAATTTACCCATTGATCTAATTTTCAGATTAAATCATTTTACAAGCTGAGGATTGATAGTTTTCTGCTTATATTGTTAGCCAAAAACCAGTGTATTAAG
The DNA here is from genome assembly GCA_025175895.1 of Wurfbainia villosa. NCBI lineage: Eukaryota > Viridiplantae > Streptophyta > Magnoliopsida > Zingiberales > Zingiberaceae > Wurfbainia > Wurfbainia villosa. Next base: position 15,058,697 of record CM046004.1, on the reverse strand, counting down.
CATCCTGAATTCTTAAACTTGAATTAGGCTGGGGTTTAAGAAGGAAGACCTTCTCAAGTATGAATAACAGTTGGAACTTAAAATCGCTAAAGAGGATTTGGAAGGTCTGAAGAAGGATGCTCTGGAAGCAATGGAAACCCAGCTTAAGAGGTTTACATTCTCTGTCACTGTAAATTAAATAAGACAAGCAATTTCTTGTAATGTTATTCTTTTGGGACGACGACGACGACAATAACAATCGAATCTTAACCCATTAGATGGTGTCGATTTGGTTTTAGAAAATATTTTTGTGCTTACTTTTCAAGTACTATAAAGAGAGTGAGTTAGCTGAATTGGTTTTTAATTTGCACTGATGGATAACTCGCAACTCTTGCAGGGAGGAATTCAAGGATGAGGAGATGGTCGATGTCAGATCGCTAGATATTAGAAACTTTATCTAAGATGAAGTTTCTAATATTATTGCCTAAGCCCTGAACCCTCAGCGTTGGTCTTCTTTTCTCTCTTTAGTACTGTTTTAATCTGCTAGGGAACGATACTGTTATGACATGTATTATTTGGACGATTCCTTATATCATCCTAATAATACTAATCACATGAGTGAGCTTTGATTTCTTCAGTTGTTTCACAGTTCATATTTGGTCAGAAAAAGTTTGTCGCACTACCAGTAACCAGTCTTGCCACAGTTAATCAGGCAACTATTTAGGAAAATTTATTGATTTATGAAATGTTGGGACTGTGCAGTATTAGAGTTAAAATTTGGGAAACAAGGCTAATGGCCATAAACTGCCTTGTTGGAGATCAAGAGGTTTGTTTAGAAGGGATAGCATAGCAATTATTCATCTCAAAGTAGGAAATAATGATAAATTTGTTGACCCATTCAAATAAGAGTAAAATGAAGCAATGAACGTTGATGGCCATTTTATAAAACATAAATACTTACATGAGAAATACTTAACTACTAAGTACATTTCTCATGTACTTAAATCAATATTGCTATGTTTATTAGATTTTTTTATGTGAAAAATTTTTCTTGAGAAATTATTTTTCTTTCTTTATTTATTTATTTAATAGGCAGCTAAATTTAAAATTTCATCTTGACGGATTAATTTTCATCTTTTAATTATTATTTTTTTTTCCAAATTGGACGATTTTTTTTTCTTTTAAAATTTTTTATTGATAAAAATTTACTGTTGCGATCATCCATTAATCGTTAGTCGCCATTGATCATCCATTACCATCGGTAGCTTGTCATCATCGATCGTCAACTACTGCATTCAGTCATCGCGACGAAGTTTGCTGGGCCCCTCTTCACGCGTTGCAGCAGTCTTGCGAGTTTGCTGGGCCCCTCTTCACGCGTGTCGGCTCCCATCGCCCATCTCCATCCCAAGAATCCTTCGCGACGAAGTTTATCGCACGTTCCCATCCCAACCGAACCAACATTCGTGCCAGGCAATCTCTGCCGTTCATCTACGTTGCCACATCCAACTGTCATGATGAATCCAAACTCGTAAGCGGCGATAAATATCACCGGCCGCGGTCGGAAAACCGCGCGATTGAGCTGCCCTCTCTCCTTTTCTATCCCTTGCGCGCAGGTAGGGTTCCATCTCCGGAGGGCGGTGGTAGTCATTGGATCTGATCTGAAGCTGCGGTTTCTGAGGATCGCTGTATCGCCATGTCGATGCTCGACGCTTTCTTCAACAAGGGTTCCCGAGCGGCGAAATGGTAAGAAGCTCATCGTCCATCAACTCCCCGATGGCCTCTTGGCTGTCGGCTTCTTGTTTCTTGATTTGTATATACCCCCATCTTGATTCTTTGCGACTGCTGAGAAATTTTGTCGCAGAAGATTTCTGGTTTCTCCATTTTCTTCGCGGCGGCATCTGGGTGGTTTATAATCTTGGTTTTTTTCTAGAAAAATTCGTTCCTTTTCGTGTGCTTTTTTGTAGGACGATGAAAACGAAAATGGATCTTGTGGATGTGATTATAGAGAAACCAGAGTCGAGCGTTTTGAGAACATAATGTGTTGGAAAGTCTTTTTGATCGAAGCTAGCTAATTCATGACTCTGATTGTTATCCGTTTTATGTCTCAGTAAAACTCTGTTGAAATTGACGATTCCAAGAATAAAGTTGCTGCGGAATCGAAGAGAAATTCAACTGAAGCAGATGAGGAAGGATATTGCCAAGCTTCTTCAGAATGGTCAAGAAGCCACTGCTCGGATTCGGGTACGATTTGAATTTTTTTTTTCTTCACTTATGTTTCCATCGGTCCTGTGTTTGTTCGAGGTTCCATAGACTGAAAAACAAGTAAATCTTTCCTTGAAAGGTAGAGCACATAATCCGTGAGGAGAACATCATGGCGGCACAGGAGATCCTTGAGCTGTTCTGCGAGCTAATCACTGTCCGGCTTCCAATAATAGAAACACAGAGGTACATTTTAGTGCTAATCACACTCTTGTGTGTATCATAATTCTATACGTGTGCATGATATTTTGGTATTGAACATTTTCCTTCCTGCATCAAATCTCACTATCAAACTCTAGTGTGTACCGTGATTCTATTCCTATTCTTGACATTTTGTTATTGAACATTTGCCTTCCTACATCATGTCTCACAAGGGATTTTTGTTTGACATGTTTTTGAATTTCATGAAGGGGAGCTTTGGCGCAACGGTAAAGTTGCTGCCTTGTGACCTAGAAGTCACCGGTTCGAATTCCAAAAATAGCCTCTTGCAAAAACAAGGTAAGACTACGTACAATCGATCCTTCTCCGGAACCCTGCATGGCAAGAGCTTTGTGCGTCGGGCTGTCTTTTGTTTTTTGTTTTTTTTTTGTGTTTGAATTTCATAAATTGAAAGATTTTGTTTATGTTTTAGTTGAACACTTCTCTTCATATGTTCCACACATAATGATATTCAGTTAGCTCTAAGAAACATGTGCCCTCCTTTCTGCCACACATTAAAGTTTACCTCCTTTTTCAAAATATCTTTTAAGAGTTTTAAAATCTTGGAAATACTCCTTGGAGTTTTAAAAACCCTTGTCATTTCATCTTTTGATCATTCATTCACACTATTAATTTATCTAATAGAACAATGGCATAGAGGGAATGCCATGTTTGTGTAGAATCACTTTTCTATCAAGTAATTTTATTAACCATTAGCCATGAGATGACAACAGTCTGAAAATTCTGTAAGGTATTTAAATGATTTGAAAACTCTGGAGGGACATTTCTGAAAGAGAGTAAACTCAGGAGGGTTTCCTGTCTATTTATCTTTGTTGCACTGGCTACAACAGGAAGATAAAGGTTACTATGGGGTCAAACCCATGGTTTCTTTATCCAATTTGAAAACTACCGCTGCAACACAACTAGTGAAACCAAAAGCAATCCAATCTGTTTCAATTGCTATTATCAAACTATGCTTAGGGACTGAACTATATCTCTGCACATTAGTTGCTATATACCGCTTACCTGACAAGGCAACCGTGTAAATTATTATAAATTTTTATATCTCTTTTCCCATAACATTTTCTCTAACTATTTAGGAATTGTCATTCAACCATGTTGCCTTCAGTTGTAGCCCAAACCATAGTTCTTACCTTAGATTTCAATTTCAGATGTTAATTGCGGCATACTCTATTTACAACACCAACTTCTAATAATTGTTACTCCTATGTCATCAAAACTTTTTGATGATATCATGGTTTGTCTTACTACTTGTATCCAAATTGAAGCATTAGAATCCATGTTCATCTACACTAGTCTTCGAATTTAATTACATGAACTATGATTTCATCACCCTTCTTTTTGAAAAAAAAAAAAAAAAAAGAATATACCTGAACAGTAGCCTATATATAGGAGACATATTTGTGTTTGTTTATACTTTAATAGCCTACCTTTATCACATGAATAGTCCCTTCATCGTGTTTACCTTTCTATTTCAATTATTTATCTAAATTCTAACCTTTATATACAGTTTGTTATTCAATATCATTAGTTTCTGTTAATCTCCTTGAGTGTTCTCTGGAATTGTTATTTGGATTTTAGAGAAGTTTGAGTGTCATTATTCTTAAATTGCTTAAAAGAATCCTTAATTTTACTTTGTAAAAAAAATGTTTAGTTTACCTTTTGGTTATATGTTTCTGAAGGAGTAACTGTTTGTCTGTTAGTCAAATCCGATATTTGTTTACGTGAATCCTGTCCAAAATTTTCCAATTATTTCCTTTCTTCTTGTCCCTTTATGAACTTTTAATTGTGTACTGCACCAATTTTTAGAGAGTGCCCTTTAGACTTGAAAGAAGCAATCTCCAGTATCTGCTTTGCGGCACCAAGATCTGCAGATTTGCCAGAACTTATGCAAGTGCAAATGTTTTTTGCTGCCAAATATGGCAAGGAATTTGTCACTGCAGCAACTGAACTATTGCCAGATTGTGGAGTTAATCGTCAGGTAATGCTTACAGAGAAACATTATATGTTGATTCTGCTGGAGCAAAATCTTCTTAGGGTAAATGGGAAAAAGTGTACACTTAGCAACATCCATCTTGATGTTTCATACAGATAATTGAACTGCTGTCAATTCGTGCTCCTTCGGTGGAATCAAAACTCAAATTGTTAAAGGAAATTGCTGAAGAACATGAGGTAGATTGGGATCCATCTGCCACTGAAACTGAGTTCTTAAAACCGCATGAGGATTTATTGGTAAGCTAAGGCTATTGCATTTTGTAATTGCATAATATTAAGGAACTAATATCTGTTTTCTCATCAGAATGGACCACCTCAGTTCATGAATGGTTCTTCTCTGCCTCTTCCACCACAGAAACATATTGCATTATCTTCTGTTACTGTGAATGAGACTAATATCAAATCAGATTCGGATGAAGAATTTGATTTATTTGGTCTTCCCGATGTACCAAAGGATTCAGTTCGAGCAGCATTTGATGGTCCATCAACCATGGAGAATGATCCTGACCTACAATCTTCCGCACATGATATTGGCATCAATAAACATGAGCTTAACAAGTCCATTCCAAAAGAGGATTTGCCGTATGTTCCACCTATGGAACATGCAGTCGATAATGATCCATCTGTTGCATCCCTAGAGAATCCTCATCTTGAAAATAGAAAGTTCATTCCGTTTGTTACTCCACCCTCATTTCCTTCTTTTGTGGAATCCCCAAAGCAAAATGATCACGCAACCCAGCCAGTACCATCATCTGCTGATTTACCGCCAAAGCAAAGTGAGCCTGATCTTTCTATTCCACCATTGCCTTCATTTCAAGAGTTTGAGGAAGCATTGTCTACAAAGCAGATTGATCCAATTTCTTCTACTTCACTTTCTGCAAATAAGATGGACTTGCAATCCTCCCTCCCATGGAACAAAAGTGAGATAAGGGTTGACTTACAGGATGTGTTAGCAGCTGCACAGTCAGCTGCTGAAACAGCTGAACGTGCAGCAGTAGCTGCTCGTGCAGCTGCAAATCTTGCTGAGGTAAAAATTAGTGAACTTGTTGCTAAGAGCAGCAGCGAAACATCAGAGAGCAGTCTAAATGAGCTTCCTGAAGGTAAATTCCAACAATATTCCTTTGGACGCAATGACACTATTGCAGCTTATGATGAGGAAGGGAAAATTGAATCACCCACTATTCATTCTGGCGAAACCCTAATATCTTCACATGTGCCACAGCGCTTGCCTTCGCTAGAGGATGATCCATACTTCTCATACCCCAACTTATTCTCATCAAAAGATGCTGATGTCAAGTCAGTTCATGATTTGTCCAACCACACTTCTACTTAGGTTAATCCAAGGTTTGTTGAGCTGCTACTTCTATGTATCATCCTGCCACTATTTGCTATCTTTGATTTGTGATGCTGTGACGAAATGTTCATGCCTCCTATGTTGCATTTTGTGCACAAGAAATAAAGTTATGCAATGTATTGCAATTAGTGTGTTATTATTTGAGTTTTTCTTAGTATAGTTGCAAGAAATAAAGTTATGCTATGTGGCGTTGCTTTGAAAGAGTTCGTTAAGGTGAAAGTCTATCCGTGGGATGCAATTGAAAACTTGGTCTGATCCGGAGTCAAAGGGTTGTTTGCTCCTGTGGAAGGGAGTTTTCAATGCTCTCTCTTCTTTTTGCTCAGGACGCTTTTGTGAAAAGAGTTAATGATGGGAAAGGAGAGCATGAGAAAGGGGATTACGAGAGAACAACGGAGGATAGATTGTATTTGTATCTTTCAAATGATGTTTTGTGATGGGAACAAGTTTTTTTTTTTAAAAAAAAAATTGTGGTATTAACTTTTGATTATTTTAGACTGAAGGCAACTGGGTGTGTGATTTTAAATCCGATAATTTGCCTTCACCTATCAGCAAGGGCTTGATTTGAAAATTAGATTCTAAGATCCCGATCGATCTTATTTTTACTGTAATTTAAATATTCTGTGTTAAAAATTTTTTAGTTCTGGAATTCCGGTAGCCCTCCCAGGGAGTCTGGGAGTCGCAGTTGTTAAAAGCATAAGAGAAGAAAATCAATAGCGACAGATTTCTAAACTTCAAGTAAAATAACGTCTTCATGCAAGATATTTAACTAAAGTCCAGCCCTCAAATTCGACATCCACTAATGAATTACACCAAAAAATTCAACAAATTTTTTTTAAAATAAAAGTATCAGAAAGGCATTACCTTTATGGGGATTAGTTAAGGGTGGCAGGTGAGTTGATCGACGAGATTGAAGAATAGCAGCTATCTCAGGAAATGTGCTTTCCCGTAGTACCATATCACTGGCATTGAATAGTAAATGCAGACCAGTGAACAAACAAAAAAATATATTGTAAAATAAGTGTCATAATTCTAAAAACATGAGGATGCATTCTATAAAAAAGATGCAGACCTTCGCATGGTCGATATCAGGACTATCAGGTATTTGAACAGAACAAAACTGGTAGAATTTAATGTTTTCGACGGCTTCCCTGGTTTTTGGATCCAGGTTTTCTATAGCCTTTTTGCCTGGATATACACACAATGGCCACGAACAACAGCCAATTAATTGACATATGTTCGAATATGTGTTTCATAATACATAAATCATCTTATTAAGCCCATAATTTTTTGGATCGTTTGATTAATATGTGCAAACACTGTTTTCTCTAGTACCTGCCACTGTGCTTTCCTCCTTTCTCTGACCTGTTCGTTCACATACTTGTAAAGGATACAGACAAATTTAGTCACCGATTATTAACAAGCAAAATTTCTAGTGGTAACTGAAACTGATCGCCTGATGCAGATGAATTCAGTATGGCAATCGATCAGACCTGATTAGACACAATGCATTGGATGTATTGCTATATGATGTTAAAACAAGATAAATAATTCCATTTATGTGCAAATCGTGTGAATGTTCTCAAAGAGAATTATCGAGTAATAAAGAATCCACACAAATATCTATTTCATTTTTTATCCTATTAAACTATCTTCCAACCTGACAACTTCCTATGCAACCATATCTCTGTCTTTCTCAACTATTGAGGCATTATTACATAATAAAAATGTAGTCCGAGTCAACTTACAGCCACCGCCGATGGGAATAAGCACAACTTGAGCTGCAAAAGAAAAATATAATCAATCAAATGGGATAATTTGAACTGTACAATATATGAGACTCGATACAAAAAAATAAAAATAAAAATACTAGATCAAAAACTAATGTAGCACAAAATACATACTGAAAGATGATTCAGAAATTATCAAATGGACTATGCTACAAGCGAAATTAATCTAAGTGGAAAGGAGAATCTCAACCCTTAATTAACTATATTATGAATACTAAAAAAATTCTGAACATGTCGACCAAATAATAAAACAATGACAAATTACCAAATAGAAGTCAATTAAAACAATCAAAGAAATACCATCGCTGCTGCCAAACATGTAGACTGTCTTCTCGTGAAGCTCCCCTCCCTCATCACATGCACCCTGTGGACCAACTAGGAATACGGATGACTATAAGGGCATATTATGTTGGGCATCAAGAAAATACTAGAATAAACCTCTAAAATTGAGAAGGGTCAACTTATCTCGCGAAGTTTATCCACCTTATCCCACTGTCGAAAAAAAATGCTGTAATATCCCAAAAGTTCATATAATAGAAGTGATACATGCATCAAATTCTACAGGAGCTCTAGAATCTTTCATACGAGTAAGCCCCGCAATTATACAAGGAAATCGTATTCGGATTTGGCTTGCGAAAAAAGAAAATTAAGCACAAATTAAAAAACTATGGGAAAGAACCTCGGTTAAAACTGGAAAAGCTGCTCGCTAAATATCTTCTTGCATACAGAAACATAATCAACGAAGATAAAGATACTGCGGAGGTTTAGAAATGAAGCGACCAGTTTCCCCCAACCTAACTAAAAAGGAGAAGTTGAATCAAAGCTAAAACAAGAGCGATCGAGATCTTTTCAGAGAAATAATTAGTCTGCGGATTCGGCCCATTGGCACGCCTCCTTTTGGCGCCGGTCCTCTTCAGCTCCTTCTGGATCTTGTCCTTCAACTTGCTCAGGCCGTCGAGGGTGTTGACTTCCTCCCTCTTCTTTGCATTAGAAGAAGCCTTCCTCTCCTTCGATGTCGCGTTCGCTTCGCCATATCCGATGACCGGTGCGGAGGCAGAGATCGGACTGGCGCTATCGATCGAGGACGAATTGGAAGCGAGACGCAGAAAAGCGTTAGACGATCGCGGACTCGATCCAAAATTTGAATGGGAGAAAGACGCGTGTGTGTCTGGTCCTTATAGGGTAGGCCAATTCGATGGAGTCGTGGCAAGATTTCAATTATTTTATTTATTTATTTATTTATATTGATATAAGTGTGCGTTTGATTCGGAATTTTCTCCGTAATCCTGATTATTCATCCAAGATTATTAATAAAAATCTTATTTAGTTTAGAATTCGAACGATTATCAAATCATGATGGATATCCGACATATCATGTCATGTCAGTAAAAAGATTATACAGAAATTGAAAAACTTCCAAGAAACTTAGGAGACGTTTGGTATCTATTTTCTTCTCTGTTTTTCATTTTCATTTTCTGCGAAAACGAAAAAACATATTTGGTTTGTGTTTTTCATCTCCAGAAAATAAAGGAGCATTTTTTAGAAAATTGAAAAACGAGAAATAATCGTTTTCTGTTTTCATTTTCGTTTTCAAAAATTAAAAGAACGTTTTCTGAAAAACTGGAAAACAAAAAAAACTCGTTTTCTATTTTCTGAAAAAAGAGAGAATGAAAACAGAAAATAAAAAATTCTCTACGAACCAAATGTCCCCTTAGTTCTTCATGATTCCTTTTGTTATGTTTTTTTTTTTTAAAATACGCTCTGATTTTTACCCTTTAATTAGGAAAAAAGTATCTTTATCAATTTATCAAATAACAATCTAGTCGGTTGTCGGTCGGTCGTCGGTCATCGATCGGCCGTATGGTATCGATCGTGGCGCCAACCATCGTTGTCGACTCGTCGCCATTAGCCATCGTCGTCGCCCGTCATTGCCTCCGTCGGCCGTCGTCGATCGACTAGTCGTCGTCGTCGATCGTCACCAATGTCGTCGACACGTCGATCGATCGATCGGCCGCATCGCAAACCATTCGACCATCGTGTCGATCGTTAATCGTCAATCGTCGATTAGAATAGATAATATAGTAAAATGGTAAATTAGACGATACTTTAAAACCTCCAAACAAATAAGTTTTAGTTGCATTACTTCGAATTAAACCAAACAATATTTGGTAATATTTCATTTCCCATCACCTTGGTAATGTGATTACCAGTATTCAAATCTTCGGTCGACTAATTTCTGAGAGTGATCGGTCCTGCCTCACGGATCTTCAGGATGCTTCGCTAATAATTGAGTCGGATAAATCGGAATTCAAGTATCATCCACTCACCATCAAGGGTAAATCAGAGAAGCGTTCTCAGTTTTTTTACGATTCATCTCGGACTCCACAGTGTTAGGAATCGTTGGAATGGCTAGAGGGGGGTGATTAGCCTTTCTTTCTTTCTACAAAAATGTTAGCGGAAGCAATACAAATATAAGCACAAACAAAAACAAGAAACAAAACTAACACCCGATGTAACGTGGTTCGGAGATGACGCTCCTACTCCACGGCAATCCGTAAGGTGGATTAGCCCTAATTAACCTTCACTAGAACCTCCTTTGGATGAACCAAGGTGGAGAAACCTTTCTTACAAAGCTCTCCTCTTCTTTACAATGATGGATGATCAAGAACAAGAGAAGAGGAGGATTTAAATCACTAAAAACACTTGGAAGGCTTGGTGAGCACGAGAGTATAGTTAAGAGCAAGAGCACTAGCTTCACCAAGCTCCCCATGGCCCCTTTTTATAGAAGAGGGGATATTTTTTCCGTTGGGCGTCGATCAGTCGACTGATGCATGCCATCGATCGTCATTTGCCAACAGCCACGCAGCGATCTCGCGGAGATTCGTAGCCCAATCTCCAGCGGCGGTGATCGGATCGGTGATCCCTCCATCGATCGGTGATGGGGTGATCGATCAGTGATCAAGCGGTCGAGTGAGCGCGTGCATCGTGGCGATATTTCCCTTGATCGATCGTGATGCCCTTTTCGATCGGTGATCGCGATCGATCATTGCTCTAATCAAGGCGGTGATGTTCGAGTTTCATCGACTCGGTCGAGCGCGCTGACGGTCGGTGATACATCGTATCGATCGGTGATCATGAGTAATTCATACTTGATTTTATACCCTAGACCTAGACTCAACCTTCTAGCTCCTCAATAAGCCTTGCGCCTTCAGGATCCCTCCGAGTCCGCGACTTGTTCATCCTTTGCGCTTTGCTTTCAAGAGCTTCCTTCGGTTTCGTCATGTCTTGAGTTGTCAAATGCTTGGACTTTACGCCGCCAAGACTACACGCTTGGACTTATGCTGCCAAGACTTTACTTTGGACTTCCTTTGCCAAGGTTCACTTTGGACTTTATGCTGCCAAGACTACAAGCTTGGTCTTATGCCGCCAAGTCCATCCCTTGGACTTCCTTTGCCAAGATCATACTTGGACTTCCTTTTACCAAGTACTTCATCCTTGGATTTCCCTGTCACTTAAACACATTCGTAATTAGATCACAAGATATTACCTAACTTAGATGATTAGCCAAACATCAAAACATATAAATGCTTGGAGCATTGTTGCACCAACAATCTCCCCATTTTTGATGTTTGACAATCATTTAAGTTAGGTCTTTAAAGATACACACATAATCATCTAACTTAAGCATTCCTTCTCCCCCTTTGACATACATCAAAAAGAGAAGGATGAAAGAATTAAGAATGTTGGATCTCGGACTAAGGTATTAGATTGAAACTAAGCTCCCCCTTAATCCAAGATAGAATGTAAATTACATTTGAAGCAAAGCATAATCTAAAATTCAAAAGTTAAATCCTAACTTTGCACCAACAATGGTTTTGGGGATAAAAGGATAGAATTTATTGAAACTCCCTAAACAACAGATATTAGCGATCCTAAAACTCGTTTATCGCAATATTATCATACTAGAGTGTTAGGACATCAAAATACACCAAATATCAGAAAATGGAGCTTATTATCAGAAAAACCCGGTGTATCGATCATGGTTTGAACCGATCGGTACTACTAATCGAAATTTCAAACCTTTTTTCATTTTCATAAATGCGGTAGAAATTCCAGAAATCTCGAAAAATCTTGAAATTTTGCGTACACATTTCTGAAATCATACTTTATTAAGGAAAAATAATTTGAAAAATATATGTTTTCCATACTTCAAGATTGATACAAACTTGGAAACTTACAAAGGTTCTAAAGAATTTTCAAACTTTGTATCACTTTTGTGATTCACTTGAAAGCTTTCCAAAATATAATGAACATAGTTTAACATATATATGATTTGAAATTTCCAACCATGTTCTTAGAGCTATGTACTCATTACTTGAATACAAGCCTTCCCAATGGTTGGTCCATAAGGTATTTATGTCTCTAGGTGTATCATTGGCTCATAGTAATGCATCATAACAAGCATGATGATCCAAGTACACCTTCCCTATCATCTCACATGGTTCTAAGTGTATCAACACAAAAATCAAGGTTTCTTAAGGCTTTTTGTGAGATGTATCAAGGTATAAAAATAACATATAAACATGGGATCATATGAGCCTAGAATTTTACTCTCTGAGCACATACCAAGCTCTCTCCTTAAAGATGAAAATTCATTTTTGGAAGAGCTTTGGTGAAGATATCAAGGTTGGACTTAGATTCTACATAATTAAGTTCAATGTCCCTCTTGCCACATGATCTCTTATGAAGTGATGTTTCACTTCAATGTGCTTAGTCCTAGAGTGATGTCTGGGATTTTTGGTCAAGTTGATGGTACTCACATTATCACAATAAACTTTAATGTTAGAGTAGTGTAGCTCATAGTCAACAAGAGTATGCCTCATCCAAAGTAACTGAGCTACACAATCACCCATAGCCACATATTGGCCGGTGGTTGATAAAGCAACACAATGTTGTTTCCTACTACTCGACTAACTAGGAGGACCCAAGAAATTGGCATCCACCACTAGTACTCTTCCTATCCAATTTGCACCGGCATAATCGGAATCGGTATAACCAAGCAACTCAAATGACTTAGTCTAGGATACCAAAGTTCTACATTTAGGGTGCCTTTAATATATCTTAATATTCTCTTGACGGCTACCAAATGTGACTCTTTGGCACAAGATTGGTATCTTGCACACATACCTACCGCAAATAAAATGTCGGGTCTACTAGCGGTTAAGTATAGTAAGCTACCAATCATACTCCTATACAATTTAAGATCAATTGATTTACCTTCATGATCACTATCTATTCTAGTGCTAGTGGCCATAGGAGTGGTTACAATTTTGGCATTTTCCAAACCAAATTTCTTGATCATTTCATTTGCATATTTGGTTTGATAAATATGAATACCCTCATTGGTTTGTTTGACTTGTAAACCTAGGAAAAAGGTAAGCTCTCCAACCAAACTCATTTCAAATTCATTTTCCATATTTTTATAAAGTCTTGAAGAAGATCATCATTTGTTGAAGATGATATCATCAACATATACTTGGGCTATGAATATATCTTTTAACGTTGACTTTATAAACAAAGTTTGATCTACTTGGCCTCTTCTAAAATCCTTAGAAATTAAGAAGGATGACAATCTTTCATACCATGCCGGGAGCTTGTTTTAACCCATATAATGCTTTCCTAAGCTTACATACATGATTTGGATAATCTATGTTCTCAAATCCGGGTGGTTGCTCTACATATACTTCCTCCTTAATAAAACCATTTAAGAATGCCGATTTAACATCCATTTGGTAAAGTTTAAATCCCATGAAGGAAGCATACCCCAAGAGAATCCTAATAGATTCTAACCTTGCAACCGGGGCATAAGTCTCATCATAGTCAAGCCCCTCAACTTGATTGAATCCCCTAGCAACCAACCTAGCCTTATTTCTAGTGATATTTCCTTGATCATCTAGCTTATTCCTAAAGACCCATCTTGTAGTAATTATGGTGCTATCATTGGGTCTAGGCACTAATTCCCACACTTGACTTCTCTCAAATTGAGCCAATTCATCTTGCATTGCCAAAATCCAATCCGGATCATATAATGCATCATTGATCGACTTGGGCTCAATTTGTGAGATAAGAGCTACTTGACTAGTAGGAGGTCTATGAAATGACCTAGTTTTTACTCCTTGAGATAGATCTCCTACTACTTGGTCAAGTGGATGATCTTGATGAATTCTTAGGTTTCTAGAAGGGGTTTCAATTTGATTATTGTTATCTTCCACCCTTCTTTCATCATCGGAGTCTCCTCTTCCTCCCCCTTGATCATTACCCCTAATGGTCAAATTTTAAAGTTTTTGGGTAATGTCTTGATTATTGTCATTAATATCCTTATCAATGGAGGACTTTCTAGGGTAGGTACTAGTAGTTTCATCAAATTGAATATTGGAAGACTCCTCAATCCCTTTGGTTCTCTTATTGTAGACTCTATACCCTCTACTTGTGGATGAGTATCCAACTAGGATTCCCTCATCCGCTTTTGATTCAAATTTTCCTAAGTTATCTTTGGTGTTTAGAATATAAACTTTACACCCAAAGACTTTGAAATAATGAATTATGGGTATAGTCCCATTCCATAATTCAAATGGTGTTTTTCCTAAAAACCTATGGATTTGAACCCTATTTTGGATATAGCAAGCGGTATTAACCGCTTCCGCCCACAAGTAGCTAGGTAGAGAATATGCATTAAGCATAGTCCTAGCCGCCTCTTGTAGGGCACGATTTCTCCTTTCCACCACCCCATTTTGTTGGGGTGTTCTAGGACAAGAGAACTCATGCTTGTACCCTTGCTCTAAACAAAATTGTGAAAATTTTAGATTTTCAAATTCACCACCATGATCACTACGGATCCGGTTGATTTTGAGACTCTTTTCATTTTCAACCCTTTTACTAAATCCTATGATTATTTCTAAGGTATCATCCTTATGTTTCATAAAATAAACCCAAGTATACCTAGAAAAATCATCTACTATAACCAAACAATATTTATTACCATTTAAAGATGGAGTACTATGGCAATCAAATAAGTCAAGATGCAATAATTCTAATGGTAAAGAGGTATTGGTTAGGGTTTTACCTTTGTGTGATGCCTTTGTTTGTTTTCCTTCTTGGCATGCATCACAGAATTTGTTCTTGACATACTTGATCTTTGGTAGCCCTTTGATCAACTCCATCTTGGCTACTTTGGCTATGTTTTTCATGTTGATATGTCCCAATCTTCTATGCCATAGCCAACTTTTCTCTTCTTTTGCAACCAAACACTTAGTAGAAATGTTAGAAGCATATGAAAGATCAACATAATAGATGTTTGATTTCCTATATCCAACTAACATACAATCATTTAATTCCTTGTGTCTAATCATGCATTTAGAGGATTCAAAAGAAACATGATAGTTTGCATCACAAAATTGACTAACACTTAACAAATTAAATTTCATATTTTCAACTAGCAATACTTTGTGAATAACAATTTTAGGGGATACCTCAATTGTACCTCTACCTAATATCTTGAGTTTTCCACTATTCCCAAAAGACACCGCTCCCTTCTTCACATATTTAATTGTGGAGAACTTGCTCACATCCCCGGTCATATGTGTTGAGCAACCGCTATCCACAATCCACATACCTCGCTCTCCTACCTAAATCACATGAAAAACACAAGCTTTTGGTACCCAAACATTTGGACCAGTAACATTAAGTAAAAACTTCTTAGGTACCCAAGCTTTCTTAACCTTACCCTTAATGGTTGCTCTCCTATTAATTAATGAAATATAAGCAACTTTTTTTTCTTTTGGCTTATATCCTAACCCGGCCTTGTTATAAACCGCTCTTTGTCTACTAAGAATCATATCAAGACATTTTGAGCCATTTGAAAATTTTTCTAAACATGCTTTCAATTCACTAACCTCATCCTTAAGTTTTTCATTTTCTTCCCTAAGCATGCAAGAGTCAGTATGTGAAGGCTTTTCATTCCTAATGGCCTTTAGTTCTACCTTCATGCTCTTAACCTTAGATTTTGACTTATCTAGAGCTTCTTTAAGATAAGCAATTGATTTATAGAGAAGCATAACCTTGGGAGAATTCATTACCTCATCGTCACTAGATGACGATTCATCACTTGAAGAATCTTCTTGACTTGATGTGCCGGAATCATCTTCTAATGCCATGAGTGCCGCATGGCGTGTGATGTGGCAAAGCTCCTCATCGGATGACGAGTCTTCAACACTTGGTGTGTCCCATGTGGTTTGAGCCACCATGGCCTCCTTCTTCTTCTTTTCCTTCTTGTCCTTCTTTTTCTTTTCCTTTTCCTCCTTCTTCTTTAGCTCCGGGCAATTGGCTTTATATGCCTTCTTATTGCAAGCATGACAAATCACATTATTACTAAAACTTGAATTACCATTAAATTTACCTTTTGAGGAATGAGACCCCTTCCTTGCTTCTCTATTCTTGAACTCTCTTGACTTTCTATAAAGCTTCTTGACGAAATTTGCCATTTCACTAGATGAGTCCCCATCGCTACTTGACTCATCCTCCGACTCGGATGATGATGATGCTTCTTTTCTTTCCTTCTTCTTTTCTTTCTTGTCCTTCTTTTCAACGAATAGAGCTAAACCCTTTTCCTTAGAGGACATGTTAGTTTGCTCATGTAATTCAAACTCACAAAATAATTCATCAATTTTAATTTGAGATAAATCCCTAGTTACTTTAATGGCATCAACTATAGAAGTCCATAAAGAATTTCTAGGAAATGCTTGTAAGATATACCTTACCAAATCTCAGTTGTCAACTCGCTCACCTATGATATGGAGTCCGTTTACAATTTCCTTGAACCTTCCATGCATTTGACTTACGGTTTCATGCATCTTCATTTGGAAGGCTTGAAGTTGTCCAATTAATAGGTCCTTCTTGGCCCTCTTTGACTCCTTGGAACCTTCGTTTAGCTCAATGAGCTTTTCCCATAGCTCCTTGGCGGATTCAAAAGGCCCCACCTTGTTGAGTTGCTCCATTGTGACGCCGCATTGGATGGTGAGGACGACCTTTGCATTTGATTCAAATTTCTTGTTTAATTCTCTTGTCCAATCCTTGCTTGGAATAGGATGTCCATGTTCATCCACCGGTTCCTCGAAGTCATCTACAACACTATGCCAAATTTCAATATTACTCATAAGATAGTACTTCATCCTACCTTTCCAATACGCAAAATGACTCCCATCGAAGAGCGGTGGCTTGACGATGCTATATCCCTCTTGAAGAGCCATTGATGTCTTGGTTGATGGTGAGATCTTCCAAGCTATCCGGGCTCTGATACCACTTGTTAGGAATCGTTGGAATGGCTAGAGAGGGGGTGATTAGCCTTTCTTTCTTTCTACAAAAATGTTAGCAGAAGCAATACAAATATAAGCACAAACAAAAACAAGAA
The DNA here is from genome assembly GCA_025175895.1 of Wurfbainia villosa. Classification (NCBI taxonomy): domain Eukaryota; kingdom Viridiplantae; phylum Streptophyta; class Magnoliopsida; order Zingiberales; family Zingiberaceae; genus Wurfbainia; species Wurfbainia villosa. The sequence continues at coordinate 15,041,638 of CM046004.1, read as the reverse complement.
ACAAAACTAACACCCGATGTAACGTGGTTCGGAGATGACGCTCCTATTCCACGGCAATCCGTAAGGTGGATTAGCCCTAATCAACCTTCACTAGAACCTCCTTTGGATGAACCAAGGTGGAGAAACCTTTCTTACAAAGCTCTCCTCTTCTTTACAATGATGGATGATCAAGAACAAGAGAAGAGGAGGATTTAAATCACTAAAAACACTTGGAAGGCTTGGTGAGCACGAGAGTATAGTTAGGAGCAAGAGCACTAGCTTCACCAAGCTCCCCATGGCCCCTTTTATAGAAGAGGGATGTTTTTCCCGTTAGGCGTCGTCGGTCGGTGATGCCATCGATCGGTCAGCCAACGACCACAAACGCGATCTCCGCGGAGATTCGTAGCCGCAATCTCTCAGCGGCGGTGATCGGTCGGTGATCCTCCATGATCGATGGGGTGATCGATCAGTGATCAAGGCGATCGAGTGAGGACCGCATTACGTGGCGATATTTCCTTGATCGGTCGGTCGATGCCCTTTTGATCGATCGATCGCGATCGATCATTGCTCTAATCAAGGCGGTCGGCGATGTTCGAGTTTCATCGACTCGGTCGGACGGATTCAAGTATGAGTAATTCATACTTGATTTTATACCCTAGACCTAGACTCAACCTTCTAGCTCCTCAATAAGCCTTGCGCCTTCGGGATCCTCCTCAGTCCGCGACTTGTTCATCCTTTGCGCTTTGCTTCCAAGAGCTTCCTTCGGTTTCGTCATGTCTTGGGTTGCCAAATGCTTGGACTTTACGCCGCCAAGACTACACGCTTGGACTTATGCTGCCAAGACTTTACTTTGGACTTCCTTTGCCAAGGTTCACTTTGGACTTTATGCTGCCAAAACTACAAGCTTGGTCTTATGCCGCCAAGTCCATCCCTTGGACTTCCTTTGCCAAGATCATACTTGGACTTCCTTTTACCAAGTACTTCATCCTTAGATTTCCCTGTCACTTAAACACATTCGTAATTAGATCACAAGATATTGCCTAACTTAGATGATTAGCCAAACATCAAAACATATAAATGCTTGGAGCATTGTTGCACCAACACACAGTCTCATCATTCTTGAACGACAGTCCAACACCGAAATCGTACTTCGTCTACCAGACAAACTTCTATGATCAGGACTGTCTGAATGGATTTTTACTAAATTCATTATCGAACGATGTCGTAGCAAAGGATCGAACTGTATTCTCCTGTGAAATATTTTTCTATTTTTACCATTGCACTGTGCCTTGGGATGATTTCAATTAATTTATCATTCTAAAGAAATATGAGACTGTCTGAATATAAAGGAGAGGATGGATTAATAATTCAGAATGATAAAATTTTTAAGAATGGATCCCTATCTATTTAAAAATTATTATTTTTTATTTATCAACTAGACAGTCCTAAGCTAATTAGTTTATCGTTTGGGTTGAACCGCTGATGTACAGGTCTATTCGGACTCTAGATTGGTCTGGCTATGCTGCTGTTGTCTTGAGCTTAGAAGTTTCGACCGAGTCATCGCAATGCCGACCCAAACATGTCATGGGCCCACGTACAGGTCCTAGGTTTTTGGGCTGGAAACTTTCTAAAAATTTCCCCATGAAATTTCAAAATAACTAAATGGACATTTGAGAATAAAAAAGACACCCTTATTTTCAAAATTATCAAATGAATATCCATATTTTTGATAATTATAAAAGGAGTGTCTCTTAATTAACCCCGAGAGAATATTCGTAACTTAATTGATAACTACCAAACGTTTGAAAATTATTAATATAGCAGAATATTTACAGTTTGAAAATTATTAATATGAGAGAATGTTAAAAAAACATTTATTTTTTATTCGTGCTTTTAAAAATAGCAACCAATTTACAAATATATTGTTATCTCGTGAACGCGTAATCATATTCAAATAAAAAAACACACAACCCTACCATAAAAATATATCTATATTTAATATTACCACTAAAAAATTTCAAACGACGAAAGTCGATTTAATGATATGATCATATTTGAAAGAATCACAGTTTTTGAAATAAAAGGCTGTTAAAATGTCCCGACCGAGAAATATTGTCGATTAGAGATTATTCTGATTACGTCGTATCGAGTGCCAAAACACTTGCAATGAATTTAAAAGTAGACAAACCCTCAGGATGTATTTGGACCACAAGGTTTAGGGTTTATATTTGAGACTATACAGCACTTGGAGATTTGACTGTGAGGATGCTTTTAAATGAACAAATAATCAATGCACCAAGAAAACAAGTTTCAAGAATTATAACTTTTCCATGGTGAAACATATGTATCAATCAATCAATCAATCTCTACTTGTGCCTGTGAAATTATAGCGGCTACTTGAAACATATGCATTGTCCATAACATAGTTATCAATCTGCATTAGTGCCTGTAAAACAGTGAAAGGGTGCAGTGAGGCATCTCTCGATTGTTCAAAGAGGGAAGAGCCAACTGACAAATTAATTTGCAGGATTGATTTATACCTCAAAAGCAATATCGGATGGCGTAAGTGCTGAGACATCTCCATGCCCCTTTTTAGCTGCCATCTCTGCAAAATGTGTAAAGAATTTTTTTTTATTCCTGTGAATTATGACTCTACTACAAGTATTTATAATGTTGTAGGATTGTAAACGACTATAAACTCTTACTCCATTCGCTGGCGGAAATGGCTATTGGACTGGACAAATGAAGAGGAGAGGTTGGAACCGTGGAGGAAAAGGAGAAGAGGGAGGAGGTTCAGTTTGATGAGTGCTACCACCCTGGGGAATGAAATCATTTATGGGTTAGGGAATTTGGTAAGGTACAGGTTAGAAGGGAGCCTTGACACAACGATAAAGTTGTTGTCTTGTGACCAAGAGGTCACGGATTCAAATCTTGGAAACAGTCTCTTGTAAAAAAAAAAACAAGGTAAGACTGTGTACAATGAATTCCTTCTTCGGTACTCCGTGTGGCGGGAGCTTCGTGCATCGGATTGTAGTTTTTTAATAGATTAACAGGTTGATGGTTAACAATGTTTTTGTAGTTACATTAATGGGTTTAGGTTTTTATTAATTTAGTTTTTGATGGGCGTTTCTTTGATGGAGTAAAAAAAAAAAAGCAGAAATGGCCAGCAGCAAAGGTTAACGAATGACAACAATCAATGAAACAAATAAGTTTCATGTCTTGGATTTCTGTTGGAATGATGGGAAAATATGCAAGAAACCTGACGCAAATAGTTGACACTGACACGCGTATTATTTAGTGTTTTCATTTCAAGGATTGAAATTTCAGCACAAAATTTCAATCATTGAAAATGACAACACTGCAATAATAAGTCAGATTAGTGACAACTACTTTGCTTACGTATCATCCATCTTTTTCCATCATTCAACTCTATGCAATATATTATGTCATTGGAATATTTAGATCTCTTAAATAATGACTGTTGGGTTCAAATTGAAGAGATACTCTGAGGTTATTGTAGTCTTGAGTGAACAAGAGAATACCTAACACAAATCCTCCAACCTTACGAAGATGAACAAAAGAAACTCAAATTTTTCAGTGCAAGGAAACTAATAGATGCATAATACTTGCAACAAAGTGTTGCATCAAATAGAAAACAAATAGAAATATAACAGCTGCATGAAGGCTTACCTCCTAGGGAGACTCTTGCATCGGCATTCGCATATGCCCCACCCCTTTCTTCAAATAGAGAAGTAAGCTTTGCTAAGGCCTATGAAAATAAAAGGTATGAAATGCAATATCAATTATCAACTTATTTTGACAGTGAAAATTTCCTTTTCACTGCTACCTTACCATAGTAGACCTTGCATTCACGTTTCTTAACATTTTTTTTTTCTAAATGAATATCTTAATATATTCCAAGTGTGCAAGGATAGGAGAGAAACTAGAGATGCGAGTTATGTGGAGATTGTCAAGGAGAGAAATGGCTTCTCATGGTGTGAGTGTGGATGAGATGGTACGAGGTATCACAAAGATGGTGAGCTATGGGATATTCATATTAACTAAAAATCAAATTAAAAACAAGATATGACTATTCAGTAAGGAAAAGGTTACCTTGGTGTAAGGATCACCAGGTTCATAATGCAGAAGAGGGCGAGAATCAGTACCTACAGCAGCAATCCGCCTAGCGAGAGCTTCTAGAGGAACATCTAGCCAGACTGATATCCCATGCTTCATATATTCCCTATCAATTGAATCCACAGTACTCAGTTTATATGGCTTCCACAAAAAAATTATTAACAAAGTTATGCACATCCCATGTTTTACCAGTTAATAGGACGAATAACAGCTCCACCACCAGTTGCAACTACCAATCGGCTCATTGAAGATAAATCCTTTAAGACCTCACTCTGAAGTATGGAAATAGAATCATCAAGGAGTAATCCCACAGTTCAGATTTTTTGGCAAAAAAAAAAAAAACAAAAAAAGGAAGTTGAAACCAACCAACTAGTTACTCTCATTGTGAAGGATGACAAGATATATCAAACAATCAACAAATTATAAGTCTTTTAGTAATGCTAGCAATTATGGCTTGATGAATTCCGTTGACACAGTTAACAGAAATCACTATTATAACTCGATTTCATGTCATCACCAGCTGATATACTAATTGAAATGAACGTAATAGGTGGAAATTACCTCATTATCCCTGAAGAAGGCTTCACTGTACTGCTTAAATATCTGGGCAACTGAAGATACACCAACTGCTTGTTCGACCAATTTGTCACTTAACCAAGATAAGCATTGAGTATTAAATAAAATAGTCACAAACAGACAAAGCTCTACTTTCATCAATTGATGGAAAATGTGGAGTATAAAAAAAAGAGAGTAAACCTGTCAAAGAATGAATAACGTAGAACTTCTGATAAGATCTTTCCTACTGTAGTCTTACCTGAACCCATCATTCCTGTGAACAAGTTAAAAAAAAAAAAACTGAAGTCATACAGCGATTACTATTCATCCATTTTTGCTCACACAAAAGATACTGACCAACCAGATAGACACAACGCTCATTCAAGTAAGGGAGAACTTCTTCTGATTTCCTCTGAAATAAGACAAATAAAGGGATCGAACAGATGGTGTATAAGAGCCAATACAAATAAAAAAGTCATTTTACTTGGAGATAACAATAATAAAAACACCGTACCTTAAGTAACATAGCTTCGTCAAATGAGTTGTGGTTGTTCTCTGTGCCTCTTTGACTGAAATGATCTGTAAGTATACCAAAATGAATATGAGTATGTCAAAAAAAAATAATTAGGACAATATTTGTATAGAGTAACTGCAAATAAGACAATGATTTCACCAATATAATGTTATATATAGCAACAATTATAAGTTCAAGTCAGATGAAGTCACGGTAGGACATCCTCTCTTAGTAGAAAGGGAAGGAAATTTGATCCTGCTCAGAAAACCTAAAAAAAGTTTACCGACTATAGTTCATGTTTTCCTTTCCATGTCAGAAAAAAGATAAAGCTTAGTTTGAAAAGCACTATGTATTGTTCCAAATGTTCATATAACATGAATAAGTTGTATCCCTAAATGCTCAACAGGCTAAAGAAAAGGATACTCTATTTAAGTACATACACATAGTAAAAGTCTATGCATAATCAACCAATAGTACACTTATAAACTTGATGGTGGAAGTTGAGCTAATCCTGCTTAAGTTGGAATTCTTAAAAATCGTTTATCAATCAAACTTCCACATTTTCAATGTATCAAAGATCATGATCTCTGTCAAAACAACAAAAGTAATTTGAGCAAATGCACATAAGATTATCTCACCATTTCATACATATCCTGTGAACTCATTTGACTGAAAAAGATTCAAAATCGTCCATCTATTGACACCCTCCTAAGGCATCCTATATAAAACTCCTAGTAGAAACATAGGATCAACTATAAATAGACTTCTGTAGGCTCTTGGCCTTCTATTCTCTCTGAAAATAACAAGAAGCATATAATAACCAAATTAGTTGAGATTTTTGTTTGATACCATGTTAGAGGAAATGAAAATAAACGTTATTCTGTGAACTTTTCTTATTGGAGATGTTAGTAATTGATGCCCACTATGGAGCATTCAAATGGGATAACGGAGTTATCTCATGACTCCACTAACATAAGTGAATTTTAGCAACTCTCCAATGGAAGGACTATCCATATTCTCATCTTCTTCTATAAATTCATACTTCTTGTGTGAAGTATGAGAGGGAGGAAGAAAGAGTTAGGGAGAGGAGAAAGTGAAGGAGAAGCTGCAGCAGAGAAGTGTTGTGCTTGAGGGTTGAGGCATTGTGACATTATGGTGATAGTTTGAGAAACGTGATTATCATCTCGACTGCGAGGAGTTCGTGATCAGAATTCACAGTTTGAAGAACTTTCAGAATCAACAAGGTATAAGATTTATATTCTGCAAGTATTTCTTTTCCAGTTGTTTTTTTTCTAATATTGATATCAGAGCTAGGTTGGATGCAAACTAGTTTTTCATTCAACAATTCTTGAGTTAGTACTCGAGAATGGCTACCTAGTTTTGAGATCGCCAAGTTGAGTGGTACTCGGCCGCACATCCCGACTCGGGACGAGGCGCTCGGGCACTCTCAATTCTTGCTTGAGCGCTCGTGATTTTTGCTCGGGCAATTGCAATTCTCGTTCGGGCACTCGTAATTCTCGAGCACACAGAGGTGCTCGGGACGGCCGCACGCGTGAGGTGCTCGGGCGCATGAAGGTGCTCGGGATCCTTGCGCACGTGTGAGGTGCTCGAGCACACGAAGGTGCTCGGGATGTCTGTGCGCGAGGTTCTTGGGTGTGTGAAGGTGCTTGGGACGCCTGAGCGCGTGATGTGCTCGGGCGTGCGGAGGTGCTCTGGATGCCTGCGTATGTGAGGTGCTTGGGGACTGGGCGAGCGGTGCTTGGGCACTAGCGATGCTCAGGGCCTGGGCCAACAGTGCTCGAGACCCGGGCGGGTGGTGCTCGGGTTCGCAGCATTCTCGAGCACGTAGAAGCGACTCAGGACACAGTGTTTATCGCGGTTCTCGGGCGAGGTGAGGTGCTCGAGATGCGTGGTACTCGAGACAAGCCGTGGTGCTCAGGATAATCTGCGATTCTCGATGCAAGAAAAGGTGCTCGGGTGCATGGAAGTCGCGGTTCTCGAGTTCTCGACGCGAGAAGTTGTGCTCGGGCTCTCAAGACGCTAAGGTTCTCGGGAGTTCGACACGCGAAGTTGAACTCGGAAAAAAGGCACGCCGAGTGAATAATCGACAAGCTGAATGAGTAATCCGCATGCTCAGAATTGACACAAGTCGGACTTTGAAGTGTTTGAACAAGCCAAGTGTCCGAAATGCACTCGGACTAGACTTGAGTCGAGAGTCTCGGGGAAGACGAAGAGGTTAAATTCTTAGGCATGTGAAGATGCACTGTCGGTATTTGACTGTGCATGTGGACTCTCACGGCAGCATATAGGTTAGCCATAAGGGTATAATGTGACTATTTGTGTACCATATTTTAATTCGAATAGTGAGATGCAATTCCAGATTATGGTGTATGGTGTCTATGTCAAATGAGCTTCAAGTACTGGGGATCCAGTCTTTACTTGACTCTTGGGATATAGTTAAGAACTACCTCACTCACACTGAAAGTATCCGTACTTTCATGAATGTGAGTAGGCATTGTGAGCTCAAGGAGGAGCGTCAGGAGGTGACCAAGTCTACTTCGGATCATGCTTACTTTGCAGAGTTGAGTTAGGGTTCCCGGGGTACAAAGCGCAAGTGGCGCAAGCATGAGAAGAAGACTAAAAATCGCGGCAAGAGGAAGCCATTTGTAAAGACATATGAGAAAGGACAGAAAAGTAAGAAGAAGGAGCTTGTAAAGAGTAATGTATGATGCTATGTATGTGGTAAGCATGGGCATTTCGCATACGAGTGTAGCGAGCAAAAGGTATATCCTTCTTCTTTACATGGTTTGAGTTGTGTCATCTAGTGTGATGTTCGCTAACTCTTTTCCTTTGTGAATTGTAGACTCAGGAGCCACAAACCATGTAGCTTGTGATATGAGTGCATATATGGAATTTTACCATTTAAGTCCACATGCGAGAAGGTTATATGTGAGAAATAGGGTATTTGTGGAGGTGAGAGGGATTGACACTCGCAAACTGTTGCTGCAAAGTAATTAAATCCTGTATCTCCATGACGTGTTGTATGCTCCAGAAATTAGGCGGAATCTTATTTCTATCCAATATCTAGACCAGCTAGGATACTGTATTTCTATTGAAAACTCAAAAGTTTCTATCTCGTATGATACTTCTTAAATTTATTCCGGTATAGTCCATGAGAGACTTTATGTACTGAACTTGATTTTATTTCCTAAGTTTTATCCTACTTCTCCTATTGCCTTTGCATCTGATAGTGTAATGGATGATGTGAATGTATGACATAGCAGACTTGGTCACATAGGACAAGAGAGAATGGGTCGGTTAGCAACATGTGTATGTTAGGCCTGCTAACCAGGATCGAGTTTCCCTTGTGTGAGTTTTGTCCAGTAGACAAATCTATGAGAAAATTATTTGGGAAAGTAATGAGAGCTAGAACTCCATTGCAGTTGGTTCATTCTGACATTTGCGGACCCATGAATGTGAGAGCCCGAAACGGAGCCACATATTTCATTACATTTATAGACGATTACACACATTTTGGTTATGTTTACCTGATCTCGCACAAGTCTGAGGCACTGAAGTGCTTTATGAGGTTTATTAGCGAGGTTGAAAAATAGCTAGACATGAGAGTGAAAACTCTCAGAATCGGTCGGGGGCGCAATTATCTGTCTAAGCAATTCAAAGAGCTCTGTTTCGAGAAAGACATTACGAGACAGTTGACTATTCCTACTACTCCTCAGCAGAACAGAGTCGTTGAGAGAAGGAATAAGACTCTATTGGAAATGATGAGGTCTATGATAGCGCAGACCAATTTACCTATCTCTTATTAGGACATGCATTATTGACTGCAACCTATGTCCTTAATCGTGTTCCAACCAAGTCCGTGGTCAGTACCCGATATGAACTTTGGACAGAGAGGCAGCCTATCCTTAGCCATTTTGTACAATGGAGTTGTGTTGCATATGTTAATGATTCATCACATAAGTATAAGTTAGGCCAGTGAGGAAAGAAGTCTATCTTCATCAGATACTCTAAACACTCAAAGGGGTATGTGTTCCTAGGAGAACATACAAACAAGACTGTAACTGAGATTAAGTCTCGTGATGTCATATTTCTCGAGAATGATTTTCCTAAGAGAGGAGAAATCGATCGTGACTTCACCTTCTATGAGATGGATGAGCCTAGTGGCTCAGTCGAGCACAATGATGAGATTCAAGACCTTGTTACGGATGTTGGTCCTAGTGGGAGTGGTCCATTTGAAGGTGTGGAAGCTCTTGTTGGTGCAATCGACCTTAGGTCAAGGTTGACCAAGCTCGAGTTGGGCTCGAGTTGAGTTTCGATGTTTGACAATATGATCGGAGGTAAAGGATAGGATGAGGGAGATTGTTGGTGCAATTAACCTCAAGTCAAGATTGACCAAGCTCGAGTGAGGAAAGAAGCTTATCTTCATCAGATACTCTAAACACTCAAAGGGATATGTGTTCCTAGGAGAACATACAAACAAGACTGTAACTGAGATTAAGTCTCGTGATGTCATATTTCTCGAGAATGATTTTCTTAAGAGAGGAGAAATCGATCGAGACTTCACCTTCTATGAGATGGATGAGCCTAGTGGCTCAGTCGAGCACAATGATGAGATTCAAGACCTTGTTACGGATGTTGGTCCTAGTGGGAGTGGTCCATTTGAAGGTGTGGAAGCTCTTGTTGGTGCAATCGACCTTAGGTCAAGGTTGACCAAGCTCGAGTTGAGTTTCGATGTTTGACAATATGATCGGAGGTAAAGGATAGGATGAGGGAGATTGTTGGTGCAATCAATCTCAGGTCAAGATTGACCAAGCTCGAGTGAGATTTGAGTTGGAGTTGAGTTTCGATGTATGGATGACAATATAATTATGAGATGGTGTAGGACATCCATAGTCATATGGAGTTTAGCGCAAAGTCTAACTGGGAATTGGTGAGTGAAAAATCCAATTCGATCAAGGTATGGAAAGTCTAATGGGGATTAGCAAGAGTGAAGTCCAAGTGGGTCGAGGTTGACCGGACACTTAGCACGATGAGAGAAAAGTCCAAGCAGGTCAATGAGGATCAGATGCTTAGTGTTGGGAAAGCTCTTACAGGTTTAGAAGACCATGCTTGGCAAGTGAAGACCCGACAGGTCTGGGAGACCGTGCTTGACAAGTGAAGTCCTAGCAGGTCTGGGAGACCATGCTTGGCAAGTGAAGTCTTGACATGTCAAGGTGATCGGATGACAAGTGAAGTCCTGGCAGGTCAAGGTGATCGGATGACTAGGCAGGGAAAGTCTCGATAGGTCAGGGTGACCGTGCTTGGCAAGGGAAGACTTGGCTGGTCAGGGAGACTGAGCTTGACAAGAGAAGTCCTAGTAGGTGACGGTTGACTGGATGCTATGCAAGGAAGGAAAGTCCTGGTAAATTGAGGTCAACCAGACTCCAAGTAAAGCAAGAGTTGACTTGAAACTAGGTTGAGACTGTGACATCAATCGACTGGTAGGGTTTACCAATTGATTGGTAACAATGCTCAAACAAATGTTGAGTTTGAGACTCAACTGCCAACTCAACTGGTTGAGCAGTCAACTGATGGGGCTGATTAGTCGACTAGTGCTTTGACAGTCGACTGGTGGAATTGAGTAGTCGACTAATGTTACTGTTTGAGCAGTCATAGAGTTCAGAACTTGACTAGTAACTTGATTGGCTAAGGTCAGTCGACTGGTGACACTGTAGCAGGGTGCAGAAAGAGTGGTAGTTGATTGCTAGTTAAGTAGCAATCGACTGGTGTTATTGTGACTAGACACAGAAAGTTAACAACTGGACTGACCAGTCGACTGATGGATCAGAATCCGATGTGGATAGTGTCGTTAGAGCATCAGATCGCGCAATGGTTCATTGACCAGTCGACTGGGGGTAAGGTCAGTCGATTAGTAGGCGAAAATTAGCCCGATGAAGACCTTATAAAAGAGAGTTTCATGGAGATTTCGAGAGACCAGTTCTTGGAGACTTTAAAGGGGATTTACTGCTGCATTCCAGACCTTCCAAGGTATTTCAAAACAACTAAGCTACAAGCAAGTAAGATCGCAATCGTGTAAAGTGTTTTGATTCTTGTTTTTCATTTCACTTGTATATTTTGTATTTGGTTACATTCTTTGTACAAGCTTCAGGTTGTAAGAAGTTTCTCCACCTCGGGAAGGTTTCTGAGAATGAGGAAGTGATAGTGGGACTATCAGTAAGAGCTAGGTCGTGGAGTAGGAACTAGGGGTTCTGAACCACGTAAAATCCGATGTGTTGTGTTTGTGTTTTGTCTTGTCTTTTGTTTATACATTGTTTCCGCTGCATTAACGTTTTATAGACGAGCACACGAACGCAATCAACGATTGAGTCACGGTCGCTATTCATGCCCCTCTAGTGCGCTAAAGTCCTAACAGTTTTCTCTCCTCGTGGGAGTGGTCGGGAAAATGTACCTCATCGTCATTTTCTGATTGAGAATTAGATTTTCATTGTGACTCCGAAGGACGAGGATAATCCAAGGACTCTAAAAGAGACTCTTGAGGGTTCAGCAAAGGACCAATGGTTTAAGGTTATGCAAGAAGAAATGAAATCAATGAAAATAAACGAGGTTTGGGACCTAGTTGACTTATCTGAGAATAGAAAAGTTATTGGGAACAAGTGGATTCTCAAAATCAAGAAGAAGGTCGATGGATCAATCGAGAAGTATAAGGCACGTCTGGTAGCCAAGGGTTACAAACAGACAAAGGGTATTGATTATGAAGAGACCTTCTCTCCAATAGTCAAGTTTATATCGATTTGTTTACTTTTAGCAATTGTCGCAAGTTTAGATCTAGAGTTACACCAGATGGACATGAAGACCGATTTCTTTAATGAAAGTTTGGATGAGGAGATCTACATGGAACAACCTCCAGCACAGTTGCGATTTAATAAGAGAAATGAGCAAAGTATCTTATTCCAATATAGTTAGAAGTCTAATGTACATAATGATGTGTACACGACCGGATATATGTTATGCAATCGATTTGGTAAGTAGATATCAAGTAAATCCTGAAAGGGATCACTGGAGAGTAGTGAAAAGAATTTTTCGATATCTCAAAGGAACTGCAAACTTCTCTCTGTGTTACAGAGGAGACAATTTACGATTTGTGGGATATTCAGATACCAATTAAGGAAGCGATATGGATAAACGTAAATCAATAGCAGATTTCACATTCTTTCTCAATGGCGGAGTCATCTCTTAGAGTAGTAAGAAGCAAATCTGTGTTTTTCTATCTACGATGGAGGTTGAGTTTGTGGCTTGCTCAGTAGCAGTTCAGGAGAGTGTTTGGCTCCAAAGACTATTAGAAGACTTAGGGATTATAGCGGATAGTAGGAGGTCAGTAATGATTACTTGTGATAATCAAGTCACTATCGCTTACACTCGAGATCCTAAGTTTCACAGTAGAACCAAACATATAGATACCAGATATCATTTTGTGAGAGATATCGTTAAGAAGAATGAAGTGATTGTCAAGTACATTTCAACACACAGTATGGTTACTAACCCCTTCACCAAACCTATCACTAGAAACTCCTTTATGAGACATAGAGAGTCATTGGATTTGTATATTTTATGACATTTCTCAATTTGTACTTTATTGACAATAGTGATGCTTAATAATAAATATATGTAGGATCGAGTCTACCGAGAGAAGAGGTGGATCTCGGTGTTTAAAAATTATCTTTTACTTTTAAAACTTTTCTTTTTTTTTTTCAAAATCAAGAGTAATATGCAGCGGAATTAAAAAGAAACTAAGAACAAATACTCAAGGCTTTTTACTTGGTTCACAATCCGAGCCAGATTACTACTCCAAGGCACATAACCCTTTCCAAGGGCTACCTCGTTGGGCAAATCACTATATCCCTCCGAATCGAAAACTTTCGATCTCAGAGGGTTTCCCTTTTACAAAAGATGAGGGTAAGGTAACAAGCTACCTTCCCTCTTGAATGTTAAGTACACTAACTGAAAGTAAATACAAAAATGTTATACCGACACTTGAAAAATGAGGTTGAAGCTCAAAGTGTCGGAGTGTCGGCGTGATGGTGATCTTATGGACAACAAATGGAGAGTAGCAACACTTGGATGAGTAGTAGCAATCTTAAATTTGGAGTTGACCCTTCATTTCTTTTACAAGTCATTTCCAATCGCTTGGACCACCCTCCAGTTGACTCCATATCAATCCGTCGATATGGTACACTGGCCTTTCCAGTCGACTTCAAGTCAACTGGCTTTGCTCCTTCGCAGTTCTGAAATTTTCCTATCCAGTCGCCTAGACCCGGTCCAGTGACTGGAACACTTGCCATCTCGGTCACAAGATCTCTAGTCGAACTCTAACTTGCCTTGCCAACTCGGCATCCCAATCGCCTAGACCTGGTCCAGTCGACTAGGTCTGAGATGCCTGGACTCTGTCCAGTCGCCTGGAGACCTACGACACAGAGTTAGCATAATTCAGAATATAATATCACTTGGTAGTAGTAATACTGTCTGATCTCGACTTCTGAGTTCAACATGGACCCTCCGTTGGATCAACGCTTACCTTGTCCCCAACTGAGGACTCGACCTCACCTCTCCACTTGAGAGTTTATATGTCGGCTGTCCAGCCAGACTTATCTTGCTTGACATCTGATCTGACCCACCAGGTCTTTATGTAAGTTGTCCGGTCTCCCTGACCCAGTTGGGCTTCCTACCGACTATCCGGTCTTCCTGACCCAATCGATTTTTTGTCAGATGTTCGGTCCACTCGACCCATCTGGACTTCATGCCTGGTGTCCGACCCTCCTGAACTGTCAAGACTTTTGCCTAGTCTCTGGATAACACGAACTACTGGAACTTTCCTGTTAAGCCTGCACACTTAATACATATATCAAATCACAAGATTATCTTAACTTTAAACCATGCTTCATACATCAAAACTCAGGAGTAATGCTCTTTGCACCAATAATCTTTCCTTTTTTGATGTATGACAACATAGCGGTTAAAGTTAGGAGGAATATAGCAAAATGCAATATCAAGTTCACATGTAATACAATGAAATGCATTTATTTATAACTTTAAATCGGACATTCTCTCCCCCTTTGGTATACATCAAGACTGCGTTTGGTAGGGCGTAATGTAATCCAAGTTGTAATGTAATCTAAGTTGTAATGGAATGCAATGTAATCTTGATTACATTACTATGTTTGGATACAAATTGTATGTAATCTTAGATTACAAAGGTCATTACATTCTTTTGTTTGGTGTCCATTACAAAGACGATAGGAATGGATCGACGACGATGACCTAGTCAACGACGACGATGACGGCGGCCAACTAGCGATCAATCGGTTGCGGCAACGACCGACGATCGGGTGCCGGTCCACCATCGATCGTCCGACGATCGATCACGCTGCCGTCGTCGGCCGATCACCGATCGCCGTCGATCGCCGCCCGACGGCCAGGCTGCCGACACCGCCGATCGCTGACGACCGGCCATCACGGTTGTCGGCCGATCACCGCCGATCACGCCGTGGCCGGATCGATCACCGCGTCGCCGTCCGGTCGCTGCGTCGATCGTCGGCCGACGCCGCCGATCGCCGGTCGGTACGCCGTCGATCGACCGAGCCGAAATGCCGCGTCGATCGCGAAACCTGACCTAAATCTCATTTGCATGCAATAAATCACATTTGCATGCATGCAATAAATTACATTTGCATGCATGCAATAAATTACATTTGCATGCATGCAAATGTAATTTATTGCATGCAAATTGGAAGCTTGTAATGTAATCTGGATTACATAGGTTTTGGTTTGTAATCCAGATTACAAAACTTTAGTGCCTTTTGTAATCCAGATTACATTACATTACAGCTCTAAGACAATAACAAACAAAGGAATCTGCCTTGTAATGTAATCTGGATTACATTACAAGGCAGATTACGACATACCAAACATAGCCCAAAATAATAAAAAGAACAACTTGCATATGCCAAATTGTAAAACTCCTTTTCTCAAGATCTAAGTATTAAACCATTAATTATCTTCAAGATTTCAAAATTTGAAAGTTCTCTCTCTAACTTTTACTCCACCAAATCATTTACATAATCAGTTACGAAGGACTTAAAGTACAAGAGTTTCAACCTTTTGTATGCACAAATTTTTGAAAATATTTATGTGTTTGAAAACCATCAAAAAAGTTTCAAACTCTAGTAAAATTAATACTTGAAATAATTTTCAATTCTTTTAGACCTCATTTTCAAACACTCTGGATATTCCGAAGCTAAAAAATTTCAATGTTTTCATCTTTTAAGTATTCTTTCCCCATTAATAAATTTTTTGAAAATGTTTTCTCCCCCTCAATTGAAGCATGATTTTAAAGTTTAAAAATTTTGAAAATATATTCTCCCTCTTTACCATAGCTTAAAATCTTAAATACATTTTTTGAAAGTGTTTTCTCACCCTTAATTATAGCTTTTAAAAAAATTTCAAACAAATTTTGAAAGTATTTTTTCCCCCTTAATTCAAGCTTTTATTTTTAGACTTAAAATGTTTTAAAGTAAATGTCTAAGTAATAATGCATGCATTCAAGTATGAATTAAACATAAGTAGAGAATATCCAAGTATGAATCCCTAAGAATTGAACAATTAAAAATAATAATTTGAAAATAAACATCTAAAAATTATCCTTAAAACAAATATCTAACTCTTGAAAAACTCGAATGATATGAGTTCATCATCAAGTTTAGGTAAGAGGTAATCACCGAAGTGATTGTTTTGTTTAAAAAACTCCTTTCGGTCCATATCGATACTGTTAGAATATTGTGGATATGATTAGGGATAATTGTTATCCCTAAAATATCATTAGGAATAATTATTTCTTAGGATAGATTTTTGATTTATTCCTAGGATAGGGTTTTGATTTATTCTTTTGAATAAGTCCTAATCTTGTCTATAAATAGGGTTTCTTTCATGTAAGTTAAGGATATCTCTAAATTATGAAATAACATGGTATCAGAGCATTAGGTTTCTTTTTAGGTTTCCGCAATTTTTTTTTTTCCCTCTCTCCCACGTTTCTCTCCCGAACGCGCCTCTTCTTTCTTTTCCGCAGCTGCGTTTCTTTCCCGAACGCGCGAGTTTCTCTTCCTCGTGCGAGCAAAGCCGGCGACAGCGACATTTCTCTTCCTCGCGCGAGCAGAGCCGGTGAAAGGAAGCGTCCGACACGACTGCCGCGGCACAAAGCACAGAAGCGACCACGGCGTGGGCGAGATCCATCGCCACTTCTTTCCCAACAGAAGAAACTTTCTTCCCAACGGCGGCGGCGATAATTTGAGCGGCTCATCTCGTGGTGGTCTCATCCATCATCATCATCTCTCCACCAATCACCTACTGGATTTCATCCATCCTCTCACGGCAGATATCCTCCACCCAATCACCGGATTTCATCCATCCTCTACGACAAGATATCTTCTTCTTCTTCGTCTAAACCTCCGACGGAACCGCCATTCCTTGCTCTACTGCCACGACACGATAGCTCTGCTCATCTTCTCCGGCAAGATTTGACCTCCTACAGATCGCCTTCATTTCTGGCGGCTTGGTTTCTCCTACAGATCTTCTTCATTTCTAGTACTTGGTTTCTCCGCCTTCATGCAGACCATTTCAGGCCGACCATTTCCATCATCCATCTTCTCCAACTTCCGTTAGCACTTCCACAACGCCTATTTCAATTCCGCAGATTTCCACCCTGTCGGTGAAGAACACAAGTCACCATCGTCTGATTCCCATCCCTTCACAAAGATAGCTCGATAACCCAATACGCGGATGACGGCTTCTAATTCCTCTGCATTACAAGTTGGTATTTCAGATTGGTATATCTCGCTCTGCGAGTCCTCGGGTATTCGACTGGGCCACCGATCATATCACCGTAATAGATCTCTTTTTCTTCACTATCTACTTCCTAGGTTATTTACCATTTGTCACCACGGCAAATGGTTCTCGAATCTCCTCAAGGTATTGTATTGCTCATCCTTCTCCATCTTTTCCATTCATAATCTTCTTTATGTTCCTGAGCCCCCTTTAATTTGTTATCAATAAGTCACCTTACTCGGTCTCTTGATCAAGGTCGTCTCGCTTACTAAATCTTCGCATTCATTACAGACCGAGTACGGGAGGATGATTGGCTCGGATATGAGTCTCACGGCCTATATCGATTTCACCAGCCTCTTTTGTTGGTTCAATGCCAGCAGATCTCCACTTGTTATTCATGCCAATGGGACATCCTAGTCTTGATAAGTTAAAACAATTACATCCTAATTTTTCTCATTTAAAGTCTTTATCTTGTGAGTCGTATGGGTAAGCAGCGTCGTAGTTCATTTTCTCCTCGCGTTATAAGTCGGGCTACATCTCCTTTTGCTTTGGTTCATTCCGATATTCGAGGTCCGAGTCGTGTTTCTTCTACATTCGGATCACGATATTTTGTTACCTTCATAGACGATTTTTCCGGCCAGACTTGGCTATATCCGATGAAGGATCGCTCGTAATTGTTTTCTATTTTCCAATCTTTTTAATGAAGTCAAACACAATTTGGTATCCCTCTTCGATCCTCGCAGTGACAACGACGTGAGTATCTATCTACTCCGCTTGACCTTCTGGCCTCGCGTATTACATCGAACGCCTCTTGTCCTCATACTCCCAGAACGGAGTTGCAGAACGCAAGAATCGACATCTTCGAGACCGCCGACTCTTCTTCATCACTCTATGTTCCTCTTCGCTGGGGGAGAAGTCAGACTTTCATCGCATGTTATCTTATCAATCGCATGCCTTCCTCTATTTTAAGGTCAAATACCTCATCGACTTTATCCAAATCAGTCCCTTCATCCTTTACCACCTAAGGTCTTTGGTTCTACATGTTTTGCTTCACGCTATCGATCCCGACATCGATAAACTCTCTCCTATCGCATAAATGTGTTTTCTTGGATACCCACGGCCTCAAAAAGGGTACAAGTGTTATTCTCCTACTCTCAGATTTCATCTCTCGATGTCGCGTTCTTTGATTCGGTTCCTTTCTTCGACCTTCAGAGTCGTCCCGAGTTTCCTCCTTCTACGCCTACGCCTTTTATCCTCCGGAGGATTCTTTATCACCCCAGCCTTCAATTTCTCCTCCGTGCAGGGTTTATCACGTCGTCTTCACCGCATGCCACGCCGCCTAACACCGATTCTATCAGAATCATGTCCGAGCCGATCCTCCGCCTTCCTCCGATACATCTTCAACTGATATTCACATCAGACTGCAGGTATACGCTCAACTCGTAATCCTTCTCCTCACATGCTCTTTGAAGCACATCGCTTTCTTCTTCCTATTATTCTGCTTTTCCTCCTTGCTGCTCGCTTTCTTCCGAAACCGCAGGAGATGCATTTGCTCATCCAAGATGGAAAACAAAGCTCGCGACGATTTAAATGAGTGCCTTACGAGTGACTTGGGACCTCGCCCCTCTACCACCGTGAAAATCATTGTTGGGTCCGATGGGTATATACGGCAAGGTCAGTCCAGAGAACGGCTGAAAGACTTAAGGCTCGCCTTGTTGCTAAAGGCTATACTCAGATTCGATCAATTACGGGATACTTTTTCCCTCGCTAAAATGTCTTCGATACGTTTATTCACGCCCATCACGCGATTCAACACCGCCTCTTTATCGCCAGACATCAAGAATGCTTTTACGGTGACCGCTCGAAGAGTCTACACGGAGCAACCTCCGCGGTTTTATTGCTCAGGGGAGTCTTCCGTCAGTACGCCATAAAATCTTTATACGGTCTCAAGCAAATACCTAGAGTACGGTTCTAGATTCAAGATTGTAATTCAACAATGGCATGACTTGAGCGAGGCGACCATTCTGCCTTTTTATCGCCACTCATCTACCGTCAGATCTATCTAGTGGTTTATGCTGATGATATCATTATCACATCAATGATCATCTTGAATTTCACAGTGAAACAACATCTTTTCAAACATTTCGCATAAAGATCTCAAGAAACTCAAATATTTCTTGGGGATAAGTAAGACAATCCGTAAATGAGATCATTATATCCCAAAGGAAATATGCAATGGATATTCTGTAAGAAATGTAAATGTTAAACTCAAAGATAATGACAACCCCATGGATCCTAATGTTAAGCTCCCGCCAAATCGTGGAGTCTCTACCAGATCCCGAACGATACAAAGGACAAGAGGAGACTAAACTACCCATCAAGCTACTCGTCCGCATATCTCATTCACGTAAGTGTAGTAAGTCAATTTCAACTCTCCGTAAAGAACATCGGGATCTGATTCGTGATTGCTAGATATATCAAAGGCGCCCAGAAAAGGTCTTTTGTTTCAAAACAAAGGACATACTCGAGTTATAGGATATTCGACGCAGATTGGGCGGATCTCCAATCGATAGAGAGATCTACCTGGTTTTCAGATATTTGTCTGAGGTAACCTTGCTTTCGAAAAGCAAAAGCAGAATGTTGTGGCGAGATCCAGTCAAGGAGGCAGAGTATCGAGCTACGGCTATAGCCACCAAGAGCTTATACGCTCAAACAATTGCCGGAGCTCAGTTCGAGATGTTACACAAACGCACTCATACGTGATAACCAGTGTCGCCACGCATATCGCACAATCCAGCTTTTAGAGGACAAAACATATCAAGTCGATCATTACTGTAGAGAAAGTCATATCTGGAGAAATATCTACTAGTTTTGTTAACTCGCATGATCAACTAGCAGATATGTTTACTAAGTCTCTGAGAGGTCCCCGAATTGACTACATATGTAACAAGCTGGGTGCATATAATTTATATGCTCTCGCTTGAGGGGGAGTGTTAGAATATTGTGGATATGATTAGAGATAATTGTTATCCCTAAAATATCATTAGGAATAATTATTTCTTAGGATAGATTTTTGATTTATTCCTAGGATAGGGTTTTGATTTATTCTTTTGAATAAGTCCTAATCTTGTCTATAAATAGGGCTTCTTTCATGTAAGTTAAGGATATCTCTAAATTATGAAATAACAGATACACTGAATCTACATTTGAAATCTGTGATGCAATCCTAATATCTCACACTCATCTTTGTGGCTCAATACACAAACAGTTAACCCTAGATGTTTGTGAGATGCAAAGGCTTGCCCAGATCTATAGGTTCATGAATTTTAGATTCAACCTAGGCTAGCTTAATTTTAATCTTTCTTACGATAATATATCAAAATAGCTTTTGTAAAGCAATAATGGAAGCAAAAAATCTATTCTACATGACATAAACCTAATTGTCTTCTAAGTATACTAAACTCAACTTCTAGAAGTGATTTAGTAAAAATGTCAGCCAAATTAGATTTGGACTCAACGTAGTAGAGTTCAATGCTTCCTTTGGCAACATTGTCTCATATGAAGTGATGTTTAACATCAATGTGCTTCGTGCGTAAAGCGATGTATTAGGTTTTTGGTCAAATTTATTGAACTTATATTATCAACCAATGTTTTGACATTTTTATATTCTAATTCAAAATCTTTTAGTATATGCATCATCCACAACAATTGTGATACGCACTCTCTTATTGCTATATATTTTGCCTCAGTTGTAGCGAGAGTAATATAGTGTTGCTTTCTACTAAACTAGCTAACTAAGCAAGAACCTAGGAATTGATATCCTCCACTTGTACTCTTTCTATCTAACTTGCATCCTGCACAATCTGAGTCGGAATAACCGACTAATTCCAAGTTACTAATCCTAGGATACCACATTCTCACATTAATTATCCCTTTAATATACCTTAATATTCGTTTAACATGTGTTAAGCATAACTCTTTAGCACAAGATTGGTATCTTGCGCCCATGCTTATTGCAAACAGTATGTCAGGTCTACTTGCAGTTAAGTATAAGAGACTTCGTATGACACTTCAATAATACTTTAGATCTACGTCTTTTCCTTCTATATCACTATATAATATTATGTTTGTTGTCATAGGTGTTTTTATTTCTTTTGCATTTTCCATCCCAAACTTCTTGATTAGTTCTTTAGCATACTTGTTTTGATATATAAAATTACCATCTCTTGTTTATTTTATTTTGTAACCCTAAAAAGAAATTTAATTCTCCAACTAAACTCATTTCGAATTCATGTTCCATCATAGTTATGAATTCTTTTAAAAATCTTAAATTGGTTGAACAAATCACTATGTCATCTATGTATACTTGGGCTATAAAAATATCTAATTCCAAAGTTTTCACAAATAGAGTAGAATCGATTAGACCTTGTTTAAAACTTTTTGAAATTAGATAGGATGATAACCGTTCATACCATGCTCTAGGAGCTTGTTTTAGCCGATCTATCGATTTTGGTTCTATTTTTGATATTAGTGTTATTTGACTTATGTTTTCGGATAGCCGATCTAGTTTAAACTCCTAGGGTTGGATTGCCTAACACTTGTTCTATTGGATGGTTTGGATTTGCCCTAAGTGTTCTTGAGTCTGAATGAGATTGATTTTGTTCTTCTTCTTCTTGTATATCTCTTTTAACTCCCTCTTGTTCATTATTTATTTTCTTGACATGTAGTTGATCGTTATTTACAACTTTTAATTCGTTAAAGTCTTCATCAAATATTACATTGGTTGTTTCTTCAATTTTTAGTGTTTTCTTATTGTATATTCTATAAGCCCTACTAGTTGTTGAATAGCCTAGAAAAATCTCATTATCCGTTTTTGATGTAAATTTTCCTAAATGGTCCCTAGTGCTTAAAATATATGCTTTGAATCCAAATACTCGTAGATATTTTATTGTTGGAGTTGTATTAGTGAAAATTTCATATGAAGTTTTATTAATTATTATTCTATTTTGTATGTAACATGCTGTGTTAATAGCTTCAACCCAAAAGTAAGTAGGTAAATTGTATTCATTTAGCATTGACCTAGCGACTTTTTGTAGGGTTTGATTTTTTATTTCTACCAAGGTAGATTTATTGAGTAAATATTGTTATTCCTAAACCCTTTTAGCAAAACATTTGAATTATTAATTAAACATTCATTTGATAAAAACTTGGCTTCATATTCAATATCACACAATTGACTTATACTAAGTAAATTGAAATTAAAATTTTCTATTGTCACACCTTTTGAATTATAACGTTAGATTTTAATTCAATATTACCTATTCCGATTACCTTAAGTCTTCTATTGTTTCCAAAGGCAACGGATCCTAAATTCTTCATTTTAATTTTGAAAATCTGTGCTGATCTCTAGTTATGTATCTGGAGCCGTCACTATCCAAAATTCATTGATCGATTTTAGAGTTGTATATAAATTGGGAAATTCTTAGGGTGCGTTTGGTTGGAGGTTTTTGTTGATAACCTTGTTAGGTTATCAACAAAAACCTTGTTTGGTTTAGGTTATAAACAATTACCTAGTAATTGATCATTACCAAGTTATGAACAACAACCTTTTTAGGGGGAATCGGAAAACCTTAGAGAACCAAGGTTTTTGTTGATTCCCGGGGTTAAGGAAACTTTTTCCCCGGCCGCCATGTCGTGCTGCCGCCGCCGTCGGCCGGCTGCCGGCCGTCATCGCCGGCTGCCGCTGCTGCCGCCCACGCCGCTGCGGCTGGCCGCTGCGCTATTGCCGGCCGGCGCCTGCCACTGCCGCCTCTGCCTTGCTGCTATCCGTCTGCCGCCGCCGCCGGCCACCGGGCTGGGCTGCGCCGCTGCCGCTGGGCCGCTCGGCCGCCGCTGTCGCCGCCGCCATCGCCGTCGCTGCGCTGCCGCTGGCGCTCGCCGCTGACCGACCGGACATCGCTGTCTACCGTCGTTGGCCGGGCCGATCACGCCATCGCTATTAATATTTCGCTGTTGTCGAATTGATTGAGCAAAGACAAAGGATAATTTAGTAAAATGTTAAACTAAGTTATATATTAAAACCTCCAACCAAACAAGGTTTTTATCTAAGGTTATACTTTATTCTAAGGTTATGTTTTATTCTCTGGTAATCACATAACTAAGATTATGTATGATTACTTGAACCAAACGCACCCTTAAGGTTTTGGTTTAACTCAACTGATTCATTTTAATATAATTCATCTCACCAAATCTAGATTTTCAATACACGTTAGTCTTTTATGTTTTGTGAGATGAGGGTTCATTTTAATTTGATTAATTTTAATGAAGATTAAAAGAGTTTAAACGTGTGTTAGACTCAAGTTTAGCTTGGGCTAATCAAATAAATTTTCCAGACTTAACTCCAAGTAGTGGCGAGGCATATGACCTTCTTGGTTATTAGGTGGATAACTTTCTAAGACAAAGTAGATTGAAGAATTAAGTACTTGACTTGCTTTGGACTAAGCTTTAGTCTAACTAGTTTAGGCTTAGTGAGTTAGCTTCGATTAGTTCCACTTAACTTAGTGCACCAGGTAGGATGTATTCAGCTTAGACATGCACTTCGAAGAGTTTCCCTAACTTACTATCAGTTCACTTTGTCTTAATATTATGTTGTTCAAATTTAAACTACTTTCTTTCCTATTTAGTCCACTTTAAATTAAGCAAGTAAAACTAAGCATGCAATTGATTATCTAATTAAAGAAACATACAAGTTATTGGCTTCCCCTAAGTGGTAGCTTAGTTGAGTTTTATTCACAAAGTGAATTTGACTCTTAGGGATCCAAAATTGGTTCGGTCCAACTTGATTAACTAAACTAGATTTAGAGACCCATGCTTGGACATTTTTCTTAGCGTTTCGGCTAAGTAAGGACATATAAGACTTGTTGGTTGACTTAGTCTTGTATCCGAGTCCGAACTTGTTGTGCACGGCTCGTTGAGACTCAAGCATCATGTTGAGATACTTGAGTTGAGTCTTTATCTTGAATTTGACAAGTCAAAGTTTTCGAGTTAACTTGCTCCTTAAGTACTTGAATTTCCTTAAGAAGTAACTCAACTTGATCCTCGGATTTGGCTAGTTTCCTACCTAAGCATGCTATGATCTTGTACATTTTATTTTCTAACGGAGAATTACCTCGTCTTGTCATTTGGAAACGAATACGGATCCATGGCTTGTTTCGGGCTCTGATTCGGACTCAGACTTGAAGCTTGACTCAGCTTCGGACTTATTCGCCACCATGAACATGACGAAGCTTGTCTTCGGAATTTTTGCGTCCGATTCCTCCAATGATGACTCGTCTCAAGTTGCTTTAAGCGTTTTCTTCTTCTTTTCCTTTTTCAGCTTCTCTTCCCTTTTTAGGTTTGCGCACTCAGACTTATAGTTCCTTTTTCGTTGCACTCGTAGCATGTAACCTCCGATCTTGGTCTACTTGGTTTGTTGTCGACCATTTTCTTTGCATCCTTTTTTGTGAACCTCTTCCTCCGATGGAACATTTTCCGGACCATGTTCACCTCTCGTCTTCTCCATTTACATCCGATTTTGATTCGTCTTCAGACTCATGTTCGACTTTCTTGCCTTTTTTATGTCTAGTTGAACCCACCATTAAAGCTACACTATTCTCAGCTTGACTCGAGTTAGTTTGTTCATGCAATTCAAGTTCACAAAAAAGTCCATCTAATCCAATTTGGAAAAGATCCCTAGAAACTTTATAGGCATCAATTATCGATGTCCATAAAGCATTCCGGGGAAAAGCCTTAAGTGTATACCGAATTATATCGCGGTTTTCTACTTGATGACCTATGAGATACAAACCATTTATGATGTCTTTGATTCTAGCATGCAATTGACTAGCATTTTCACCATCTAACATTTTACAGTTAAAAAGTTTATTTAATAGCATATCCCTTTTTGCTATTTTTGTGTCACTAGACCCTTCATGCAAATCTATAAATTTATCCCATAATTCTTTAGCATTTTCAAATGGTCCGACTATATTAAGCTCTTCTTTCGTAAGTCCGTATTGCAAGACGTTAAGTGTTTTGTAATCAACTTGAGCTTTTCTCCTATTGTCTAAGGTTTATTTCTCTGGATCTAACAACGCTCCCGAGTTGTCAACCGGAGCCACGAAACCTTTCCTAATTGAAAATTAAATATCTAGATCGGTTTTTAAGAAGCACTCCATTCGCCTTTTTCAATGGCTAAAGTCCTCTCCGTTAAAGAGAGGAGGGCGAACGATACTATAATCCTCTAGATGTGACATTTTTAATATACTAAAAATTACAGAAAATGTAAACTAATGTAAAAATCTAAACTATAGCAAGAATAATAAATGTAAAGAAAATTTATCACTCTCTTAGTGGTTGCATCAAAATCGAAGCACCCCCATGCTCTGATACCAGTTGTAGGATCGAGTATACCGAGAGACGGGGGGGGGGGTGTGAATCTCGGTGTTTAAAACTTTTCTTTTACTTTTAAAACTTTTCTTATTCTTTTTGAAAATCAAGAATAATATACAGCGGAATTAAAAAGAAACAAAGAATAAATACTCAAGGCTTTTTACTTGGTTCACAATTCGAGTCAGATTGCTACTCCAAGGTTCGTAACCCTTTCCTAGGGCTACCTCGTCAGACAAATCACTAAATCCCTCCGAATCGAAAACTTTCGATCTCGGAGGGTTTCACTTTTACAAAAGATGAGGGTAAGGTAACAAGCTACCTTCTCTCTTGAATGTTAGGTACACTAAGCGAAAGTAAATACAAAAAATGCTATACCGACACTTGAAGGATGACATTGAAGCTCGAAGTATCGGAGTGTCAGCATGATGGCGATCTTGCAGACAGTAAACGAAGTAGCAGCATTTAGATGAGAGTAGCAATCTTAAATTCGAAGCTGACCCTCCATTTCTTTTATAAGCAATTTTTAGTCGCCTAGACCACCCTCTAGTCGACTCCATATCAACTGCCCACGATACGGCAGATAATCGCCTTTCCAATCGATTGACTGGTCGTGACTTAAGTCAATCGCTCCGCCTCATAGCTTCAATTTTACGCTACCACCGACCCGGTCCAATCGACTGGAACACCTACCATCTCGGTCATAAGATCTCCAGTCCAACTCCAGCTTGCCTTGCCAACTTGGTATCCCAATCGCCTGGACCTAGTCCAGTCGATTAGGTCTGAGGCATCTGGACTCTGTCCAATCGCCTGGAGACCTGCAACACAGAGTTAACACAATACAGAATATAATATCACTTGGCAGTAGTAATATTGCCCGATTTCGACTTCCAAATCCAACACAAACCTTCCGTCGAATCGACGCTTACCTTGTCCCTAATCGAAACTCGGCCTCACCTCTCTACTCGAGAGTTTACTTGTCGACTGTCCAGCCGAACTTACCTTGCTTGACATCCGATCTGACCCACCAGGTCTTCATGCCAGTTGTCCGGTCTCCCTGACTCAACTGGGCTTTCTTCTGGTTGTCCGGTCTTCCTGACCCAACCGGTCTTCTGCCAGATGTTCGGTCCACTCGACCCATCTGGACTTCATGCCTGGTGTCCGGTTCTCCTGATATGTCAAGACTTTTGCCTAGTCTCTGTTCAACATGACCTACTAGGACTTTCCTGTTAAACCTGCACACTTAACATATATATCAAATCACAAGATTATCTTAACTTTAAACCATGCTTCATATATCAAAACTCAGGAGTGGTGCTCTCTGCACCAACAATATATATATAATTTTTATGCATTATTCAATCACACTTATATTATATATAATGCACTTGTTATATATATGTTATGTGATATATTAGAGATGTCAGGCAGGCAAGGTCAACTCTCTCACATGAGTGACCTCCTCCAAGAGTGGAGATAAGATAGTTCCTCGTTGTAAGAGGTTTTGAGAGTAACTCTGCTAGAACCTAAGTCGCCCTGATACGTGTTTAGGATGAGGTCATGCGTGACATGATCGACATGGACGTAATCACATCCATGTTACTTGTAAATAGCCAGATTTAAGATCTCAGATATCACATGTAATTTGTGATATTATCTTTAAGATACTCTCTCTGCGATCTTTGGGTAGAGTCGTATGTGTAGACTGAGTCTCATACCTACACGATGTTAAAAAAATTTGACATATGCCCTTATGAGAAATGGGGGATCGATATTGTGGCACGTGTTCCATACTACGTATGATAAAACGATTAGGGAAAATGAGAGTCATATTACTGGAGATAGTAAATGAATATTTCCGAACCCCACTGTGTGAGATTCGAGATCCTCTGGATAGGATCTCTTGTGCTCTTATTACTTTCGGTTGTTTTTTAAAGTCCTAAGTCAGTGTTTGCTACTTTAGTTTGATTACTGATGACTTGAAAGATAAATTAAAATTTGAGGGACAAGCCTAGGAAAGCAGATGAGTTAAAACTGATAGATTCGAGTTTGAGAAAAAGAAGATCAATTGACAATGCATCATTAGCTTATATTCACCGACTAGTCTTTTATGTTCATCCACGAAGAAATTAAACATATTAGTAATATAATATCGAACAAAATATGAGGATTACTTTCGATAAGGAAAATAGCTCGATGGATATAATTAGTCTTGGATATGAGGTGCAGCGAGATTTTGTATCTTATGATACAAAGATATCATCCTAACAGGTGTGCATTTATTCTCATCTTCTTCTATAAATTCATACTTCTTATGTGAAGCATGAGAGAGAGGAAGAAAGAGTTAGGGAGAGGAGAAAGTAAAGGAGAAGCAACAACAGAGAAGTGTTGTGCTTGCAAGGCAAGACAGGCAGTGTTGTCCGTGAATCTCTATCTTGTTGTGTAGAACAATAGAGTAATCGTTACACATCACCGGATTAAGGATTGAGGCGTTGTGACATTACAGTGATAGTTCGAGAAATGTGACTACATCTCGACTGCGAGGAGTTCATGATTAAAATTCGTAGTTTAAGAACTTTCAGAAACAACGAAGTATAAGATTTATATTCCACAAATATTTCTTTTCCAGTTATTTTTTCTAACAGGAGATGTATAACGTTATTACTGAATCCCAAATAATAATAATAATAAATATTATTATTATTACAAAAAATTGAAGATTGACGTCAAACGGCGAAGAACATTTAGTTCAGTGCAATGGACTTAAAAACCACATAATGAAAACTAATTCCTATCTGCACCAGAAGGTCTACAACTAATATAACACCATATCAAAGAAAATATGCGAAGAAAAGCAGGGGTGGGGGAAAACTCACCTTTGGGCTTCTTATAGCAACAAGAAACCTTGAGCTCGACGTGGCCAGATCGAACATAGGCTCCGGTATCCCTCTGATTACCAAATCTAACCATAGAAGACCTTCGCTCCTCTCTGTATGGGTCTTGAAACCTCCAAGAACCTCCACTACTTCTCCGTCCTCTAGCCTCCGAACCGACCCAAGAGCAGGATTGCAGACCCAAAACTGCACCTACCTCCATCTCCGCAAAGCCACCCAAGATGGAAAGATCCCTCCTTTTTCCCTCTCTAATCTCGATTCATCCGATCCTTACGAGGATGGCCGGTCTGGCACTACTCAGCGCCGCGCCAAACTCGATCGGAAGGTCAAATCACGCTAATTCGGAAGCTTTGAGCTCGAGCAAAGCTACCCTGGTGAGATCGGACAGAGATGGCGGATAAATTATAGGATCAACGTCCAACTAAGAACAGTCTGCCAGGGAGCTCCACCGCGCGACCAAGCAGACGGTGCGTGACCCGGAAAAAAGGAGAAAAAAAAGGAGGCCGTTCGAGGACATGGTTTATATCGTCGCGTAATCTACCAGAGTTTAGATATTTCTTACAATGCTTTTTAAGATTTTTAAAAAATTGTGAAAATGCCCTCAAAACTTTGAAGATGGGAAAAGAATCGGCAGTGGAAAGGATTAATAATAAAAAAGAAAAAGATATTAAAATGGAAAGAAGAAAAAGGAGGAAAAACTCATTGGACAGGGAACTCATTAATTCTGATGGGGATTTGTGACGCTGCAAGTCTATCTGTTAATTCACTAACATAGAATTGTTTTGTCGCCGAAAAATATTTAATTTGGACAAAAAAAAAGTTAAAATGGAAGTTTAATTTTGGGTTTATAAAATAAAAAATTATTCAATATTTAATTTGAAATTAATCCTTTCTTTTAGTATGTATTAAGTTTCGGCTGAGATCGAGATGCTGAGGTATCCAGTGGAGAAGATAGCAAGGATCAGTGATACAGATGAGTTACGGACGCCTTGTCGAGTTGTCGAGAAACGTCGTCTCACGAATTGACGCCGTCGTCTCACCGCCGAGTAGCAAATTGCAGCTTGCCGAGATGGGTCATACAGAGAAGAAAAATGGTTAAGGGCATCGAGAAAGATCTCGGTCGAACCCCTCCGATGCCCAAGTTAGAGACCGGGAAGAAAAAGAGAAATGAAAGTAGGAGAGCGTGAGTTTAGTGATTTCGAACCTCCTCCTGCTTCCTCCTCAGGTTACCTTTATATAAGTATTGAAGTGGTACGGTAGGTTTGGGCGACATGACCTCTTGAAGTGAGGGTCGTCGCTTTTAGAAGTAATAGGGATCATTACCTTCATAAATGTTGCAGATGCATGATATATATGTAATTAATGTCCCTTGCGCAGTTAATGGGAGACAATACTCTATTAATGCGGTGGGCATACCCCCCAGGTCAGCATGGGTAAATGTTTCCTTGTCGAGTGGGGTCCTTGACAGAGGATATCTCATTAGACATCTTGACTTTAATGACGGTAACATCACTTGACTTGTCGAGGTACATATAATAGTATGAAGTCCAATATGAGATTTGTCGAGATGTAGTCCTCCTTTATAAAGCCGAGATACAATAAACCCGAGATGCAATTCTTCTGTCATTCGACCAGACCGAGATATAGTACTTCCGTCATTTGACCAAGCCGAGATGCAATTCTTCCGTCATTCAGCCAAGCCGAGATGTAGTACTTCCGTCATTCGGTCAGGTCGAGGTGTATTGCCTTGGGACACCATTTAGACTCAACAAATGAGATGTCATGAGTATAATACTTTTTAATCCTATGTTAGTTTTAACCGGTATCATAGGCATCCCCCAAGTCTAGTCGAAGGACGTGTGTAGCATGACTGACTAGATCTGCCTTAATGCATTTTGTGTTAGAGATATATGAGAGGTGATCTAAGGCAATCGCCTTATGGTCGAACCATTTATTTGATAAATGAATATTCACTATTTGAGTATACATATTTTCTTGTATTTGATTGGATCTTAAACTCATTACTGGATATCCGCAATACGATTCACAGCATGAGAGAATTTGTGATTGGATTACAACTAGTGAGTATCTCTATATGTGTAATTGTGATGTATTGAAATTATCCATAGTCAATGAATTGATGCATACGGACGTCATCGATTCTGTTGAGACTAGCACGAGTTATACTCTTTGGTTTATCCAAGCAGTTGTTTCTCAATGGTTGGTGACATTGAGATATCCGGAGTTAATCGTGGATGCTAGTTATGGTAACTAGTTCATTAAAGTGACTAACTATAAGACTTTATATGATTCTCTACATATATAGATATGTCAATGAAGTTCTTACTGCAACTTAAATGCGATGTTCCTTCAATTTACGGTATTCAAGTTGTCTTGGTCATGGAGACTTATGCTTTGACATCTTAAGCAAACATCTCCAAGGAGATGCAGACTTGGGATGGTTGGGTATAAGTCAAAGTGTCCAAAGGTATTTGAATAGCCTACAAAGGATTCATCACTCCTTGCGAGGAGATGTATACCCTGGTCTCTCGTCGGATTGTTACTAAAGTCTTTGGCCAAAACATTACATGTTTAGAGTAAGGTACTCTTGGATACATGTGTAGTAACTAGAATCCGTAGGATGAGGAGATGATACTTGGGCTAGGTGTGACGTAGTCAGCCTAGTGGAGACTGACACTATAGACCATGTCCTGAATCAAGTGGGTATAAGATGAGTGAAGGGAACGGGGCATGATTCACTGTGGCTGCTGAAAGGTTTCATAAATTGTTTTGGGATCAACCGTTGATTTTTCGATTAATTAGGGATCATGATGTACTACTAAGTGTCACTCATGATCGTTCTATAATTAATGGTTAATTATAGACGGACAATATAAATGGGAAACCTATTTGGTCACACGCACAACGAGTGTTATCCGAAGGATTTAAAACGAGCTTGAGAATGATATTCTCAGACCAAGAGAGAGACTTGGCTTAGTTGGACCAAACATAGAGCGAGCACGAAATGATTTCAGTCACATCAGAAGCATGGATGGGTTGTGTCTTTTGAAGACATGATGGATGAACCAAATTGGTTTGATTTTAATCCAATGGTGGAAAATAAACCAAAGGGGTTTGGTTTGTTTTAAATGAATGAACCAAAATTGGTTTGATTTATTTTAACTTAAAATAGACCAACGTGGTTTGGTTTATTTTAACTTAAGTTATTGGAGCGAGTTAATGGATTTTGGTTGTGAACCAATAACCACTAGGAGAAGGCTTCTTGATGGTCAAGAAACACGTGCTCTATAAAATACGACTTAAGGGTTTTGGAAACCCTAATGAAGCCCTAAGAGTTGTCGCCCACTTCTCTTCTCCTTTTGCTCTTCTTGCTGCCTAAAGGTTGCTGTAGCAGCTACTTCTCCTCGCTGTCAGCTACCCACTAGCCACCGCTGACTCCTCCGGCTATCCTCCCTTGGCCGTCGACGACCAAGGAGCAATTGACTATTGATTGGCCAGCCATCTTCTCCACCAACACAAGCTGTCCAGTTTTGGACAGCTTGTTTCTCTCTTCATAGAGAGGCCGTTTGGTCGGCGTTTTGCGCTCCGATATTAACCTACTTGCGGGGGATTGGATCTTCGGCAATCCTTATAGGTGGAGGACCAAGGTTTCATCAGTTGGTTGACGAAAACCGCTTCCGAGAAGCGAGTTCGTGAGCTCGTTTTTAGATTCGAATTTTGATTCAGATTGTGATAGTCTCTTAAATCACAACATCTTCGACACGAGGCTAGTAACTCTTGCGAAGACGGGGCTCGTGACTTTGTGAAGCTATTCCGAAGATACTCGGCGTGGATACAGATAGAGGCGATTCTAGCGAGTGTCGCTACAGTTGATGTCATTCCCGCTATACGTGATACGTCAGGTATAACTAGAATAAATTTCCTTTTATTGTAAAATTTAAAATAACGATTATGTCTATACTTATTGTATCATCCATACGTGTGGTGTGTGTGTGTTATAATAAAGTTAGTTTATTGCTTCTTTTTGCTTCTGCTGTGTGCATGTTTACGAAACATATTCGAACACAAACCCACGTCGGTGTCGAAGAAACCCAACAGTGGTATCAGAGTCGATTGTGTTTCGACATAATCGAAAAATTATTTTGCGATAGTCATAATTGTATTTATGAAAATATTCTACTTTTCGAAAGTTTAGAAGTATTTATGGAAATTTTAATTTGTAAAGAAATTCAAATTGAAAATTTTGTAATATGATTAGAAAATTTGTTTCCTAAATTAGATTTGACTTTCTTTAATTAACATTTTTCATAAATAAAATATGTGATTAGATTTGGAAATTTATTTCCTAATTTAATCATGATTTGATTTGAGAAATCAAATCTAAAATATATTTTATTTCTAAAATAGCTATGACAAATAAGGAAATTTTATACATGTCATAATTGTATGTCATGTAATTGCATTAAGATGCATATCATTATGTCATACGTGTCATGACATATAGATGCATTAGATGCACTTATGTATATCATGTGTGTCATGTCATGTAGATAATAGTTATTTGCATGAAAAGAATAATGAGACCACAAAACCCTTATACAATATTAAAGCCTACACCTTCCATTAATATGGTTAGAACTAGAGTTCCATTTTTTGTTTGTGTTGTTGGACTCTCTCCAAGCCCAGCTCGAACCTGAACATGTTCAAACCATGGAATAGTTTAATTCTAATATGGTAAGAGTCAGAGGTCAATCGTTAGCCTGGGTTGTTAGATTCTCTCCAAGCCTGACTAATTGGTTGAATGTACTCTAGCCATATTAAAACTATTTCTTGATTAATGGGTTAGTTTTAACCTGAAGCATCGACTTGTTGGACTCTCTCCAAGGTCAATGTTAAGGGAGGTGAAATTGGGTGTTATGCATATGATGCATACTTGTTAATATATTAACAACCCAATGTATGTGTGAACATTCAATTAGTTGATAGCACATTGTGATAGTTGCATATATGTGATATGCAATCGGTATACTTGACACCTACCATCGTAGTTAAGAATGACTTGTTGGACTTTCTCCAAGGTTGTTCTTATCTATGTTGGATATCAACCTATTCGGAGATGGACCTACGATCTCCCAAATTAATTTTGAGGGTTTTTTAAAATTCAAAAAATGAATGGAATTTTGTAAATGTATGTTGATGCATTTTAAATCATCTTTCTCATATATGCTTGATTTGTATTTCTAGGTTAATTGATTGATCATGACGTCTTTGAATTTGTGCTCGATTTTGGATTCGAATAAATTGACTGGGCTGAACTTCTTGGACTGTCTTAGAAACTTGAGAACTGTTCTCATGGCTGAAAAACTTGAGTATGTCCTCGAAGCGCCTCTTCCTGCCCATCCTAGTGATGACGCAACTCCGGACTAATTATTGGCCTATCAGAAACATGTGAGAGATTCTGAACTAGTGAGTTACATCATGCTAGCCGTGATGGTACCCGAGCTACGGAAGCAACATGAGTATATGGATGCTCATACCATAGTCTTTCATCTTTATGAGTTGTTTGATGAGCAAGTGAGATCCAAAAGGTTCGAAGTCTCTAATCTCCTCTTCACCTCTGAGATGCAAGAAGGTTCATCTATGGTACTGGTCAACATGCTGAAGACTATGGAGCCTTCTGTGAAGCATGAGCATGAGACGGTGTTGTTAGTTGATTCCTCAAAGAAAGGTTCTAAGAGGAAGTCAAAGGAACAATAGAAGGGGAAGAAGAAAAGGGCTAAAATGGTAGAACTAGCTCAAAATGGCACTTGCCATCATTGCCGCAAGGAGGGTCATTGGCGAAGAAACTGCAAGATTTATCTTGAGTCCATGAAGAGGAATAAGGCATCCGATACCTCATCTTCTTCAGATATATTCATTATTGATTGTCATTCTATTTTCTTAGACACTTGGGTATTGGATACCGGGTGTGGTTCACATATATATAATAACATACATGGGCTAAGGAATAGAAGAAGACTTGTCAAGGGAGAGTCAAATTTACATGTTAGGAATGGAGCAAAGGTTGTTGCACTCGCCATCGGAACGTATTTGTTGAAACTCCATACAGGACTTGTCTTAGAACTGGACAATTGCTTTTATGTTCCTTCGTTGATAAAGAACATCATTTCTATTTCTTGTTTAAATAGAAATGGATACTATTTAACTTTTAGTAACAATTATTGTCATATAACTTTGAATGACGTTCTTTGTGGGATTGAAACTTTAAACAATGATATTTATACGTTGGACGTATCCAGTGACATTTTCAATATTGAAGCGAGCAACAAGTGTGCTCGAAAACATAATCAATTAGACTCCTACATGTGACATTGTCGTCTTGGCCATGTGAGCAAGAAATGCATGTCCAAATTACACCGATGTGGAATTCGTTTGAATTAGATTCAAACGATACATGTGAATCATGCTTAAAAGGCAAGATGACCAAGTTACCTTTTACTGAAAAAGGTGAACCGGTGGGAGAGTTGTTTGGTCTAATACATACTGATGTATGCGGACCTATGTCAACTCATGCTCTAGGAGGCTATAGCTACTTCATTACCTTCATCGATGATCATTTACGATTTGGGTATATGTTTTTAATGAAACACAAGTCTGAAGTCTTTGAAAGGTTCAAAGAATTCAGAAGTGAAGTAGAGAAATAACTTGGCAAAAGTATTAAAATACTTTGATTTGATCGAGGTGGTGAATACTTGAGTCAAGAGTTTTTGGATTATCTAAAGGAGTATATTGTCCCAATGGGTTCTGTCATATACACCGCAACATAATGATATATCTGAGAGGCGAAACCAAACCTTACTGGACATGGTTAGGTGGATGTTGTATTTATTGAATACCCTAAGGAAACGAGGGATAACCAATTCTATCATCCTGTGGAATAAAAGATGTTTGTTTCAAGGCATGCTGTGTTTCTAGAGAAAGAGTTTCTCTTGCAAGAAAATAGTGGGAGTGTTGTTGAACTTGAGAAGGTTCAAGAGACTCCAATAGACATTGAGATACCTGGTCAAGCAACACAGCCAATAACTCATAGTGATGAGCCTTCGGTTGAACCTATTGTGACACCACATCTTCGTAGATCTGGTAGAACACACAACATTCCTAAGAGATATGAATTTCTTGTAAGTGAATCGAACGACGTGTTACTCATTGATGATGAAGAGCCTGTCAGTTATGAAGAAGCTCTAAAAAGTTCAGAAATGGACAAATGACTCGATGCCATGAAGTCGGAAATGAATTCCATGTATGAAAATCAAGTTTGGAACTTGGTTAACCCACCTGAAGGCATTGAGCCTATAGGGTGCAAGTGGGTTTTCAAGAAGAAAATCGACATGGATGGTAATGTGATTACCTATAAGGCTAGATTAGTGGCGAAAGGCTATCGTCAAAAATAAGGTGTTGATTATGACGAAACCTATTCACCAGTTGCTATGCTTAAATCCATTCGGATGCTCCTGGGCATAGCAGCTCATTATGATTATGAGATATGACAAATGGATGTGAAAATGACTTTCCTTAATGGAAACCTACTCGAGGACGTATATATAATACAACCTGAGGATTTCACATCGGTTGATAAAACCAAGGTATGTAAACTTTGACGGTCCATATATGGATTGAAGTAAGCATCCAAGAGCTGGAATATCCATTTTGATGAGGCAATCAAAAGGTTTGATTTCTCACAAAATCCGGACGAACCTTGTGTGTACAAGAAGGTTAGTGGGAGTATAGTCGTGTTTCTAGTATTGTATGTCGATGACATATTACTTATAGGAAACGATGTTTCTGTCTTACAGTCAGTTAAAATTTGGTTATCCAAGACATTCTCCATGAAAGACCTGGGAGAAGCAACCTATATCCTCGGGATTAAGATCTATATGGATAGATCGAATAGGTTACTTGGTCTTTTGCAGTCTACATATATAGACTGAGTGCTAAAGAGGTTTAGCGTATCAGAATCCAAGAAAGATTTCCTACCCATCATGCATGGGATACACCTTTCGAAGTCTATGTATCCACGCACAGAAGACGAGAGGATTTGCATGAATAAGATTCCCTGTGCATCCACAATATGATCTATCATGTATGTTATATTATGTACGAGGCCCAATGTATCATATTCTATGAGTGTCACGAGCAGATACCAGTCCGATCCAGGAATGAATCATTGGGCGACTGTTAAGACAATCCTTAAATATTTAAGAAGAACTAAGGATGTGTTTCTAATATATGGAGAAGGTGATATAGTAATACACGGGTATACGGATGCCAACTTCCAGATAGACAAGGATGATTCCAGGTCTCAGTCTGGGTATGTATTCACCTTGAATGGAGGTGCAGTAAGTTGGAAAAGTTCCAAACAAGACACTGTAGCGGATTCTACCACTGAGGCAGAATACATTGTAGCTTCGGAAGCAGCAAAGGAAGCGATTTGGATCAAGAAGTTTGTTTCTGAACTTGGTGTGATTCCAACCATTATTGAAGCAATACCGGTTTACTGCAACAACAATGGAGCGATTGCACAGGCAAAAGAGCTAAGGTCTCATCAACAATCCAAACATGTGCTTCGCCGCTATCATCTGATCAGAGAGATCATCAGTAGAAAGGAAATACAAATCGAAAAGATTCCCACTGAAAAGAACTTAGCGGATCGTTTAACTAAAACCTTACCTCAAAGTAAGTTTGAGGGTCATGTTAGGGCCTATGGTATTGGATACCGTGGCGATTGACATTAGACCAAGTGGAAGTTTGTTAGAGATATATGAGAGGTGGCCTAAGGCAATCACCTTATGGTCGAACCATTTATTTGATAAATGAATATTCACTATTTGATTATACATATTTTCTTGTATTTGATTGGATCTTAAACTCATTTACTGGAAGTTCGCAATACGATTCACAGTATGAGAGAATTTGTGATTGGATCACAACTAGTGAGTATCTCTACATGTGTAATTGTGATGTATTGGAATTATCCCTAGTCGATGAATTGATGCATACAAACACCATCGATTCTGTTGAGATTAGCACGAGTTATACTCTTTGGTTTATCCAAGTAGTTGTTTCTCATTGGTTGGTGACATTGGGATGTTCGGAGTTAATTGTGGATGCTAGTTATGGTAACTAGTTCATTGGAGTGGCCAGTTGTAAGACTTGATATGGTTCTCTACATATATGGATATGTCAATGAAGTTCTTACTGCAACTTAAGTGTGATGTTCCTTCGACTTGCGGTATTCAAGTCATCTTGGTTATGGAGACTTATGCTTTGAAATCTTAAGCAAGCATCTCCAAGGAGATGTAGATCTGGGACGGTTGGGTATAAGTCGAAGTGCCTGAAGGTGTTTGAATAACCTACAAGGATTCACCACTCCTTGCGAGGAGATGTATACCCCTGGCCTCTTGTCGGATTGTTACTAAAGTCTTTGGCCAAAGCATTACATGTTTAGAGTAAGATACTCTTGGATATATGTGCAGTAACTAGAATCTGCAGGATGAGGAAATGATACTTGGGCTAGGTGTGACATATTCAGCCTAGTGGGGACTGACACTATAGACCATGTCCTGAACCAAGTGGGTATAAGATGAGTGAAGGGAATGAGGCACGATTCACTGTGGCTGCTGAAAGGTTTCAGAAATTGTTCTGGGATCAACTGTTGATTTTCTGGTTAATTGGGGATCATGATGTACTGATGCACGTGAACGCGACCTCAAACCTTACGACGGAGACCGTCGAGGACTTGAAGTGCATGCTTGCGCTCAACGTCCGCAAGTGCACGGATGTCGTCAAGTAATAAAAGATTATCGATCCCACAGGGACTGAGATTCGAGTACCGATTTGTTTTGTGGGTGAAATTGTTCGGAAGTCAAATCTAAGGGTTGCGATTGCGAGGGTTGTCGGTGGACTAAATTCTAGTTCGATGTCACACGGAGGAAGAAAGAAGCTTGTCGCGAGATCTTTAAAAGGGATTCTAGGACTTCAGTTTCTCTTGTGTGTCACAAAATATGCTATCAATTGAGCGTTGTCTAAACGTCTACCTATGGTTTTGTGGAAGGGACATCATACACTCTCCCGATGAGTCATCGCATCTATCGAAAGCTATCTCTGCCTTACAAGGATGGGATAGGCGGTACGAGGATGCCGAATCAATCCCTGCGACGAATCGTTTCCAGTTCTATCGCATCCTTCTACCCATGGTTATAGGAGATCAGATTTACCCCTAGGTTCCTTGTATAAATCCCCTAAATCTTAAATACGAGGGTTGTCACCCCTCGTATCGCCTAAGCACAGCAGGTAGAAAACCAAATACGTATAGATATTGGTATAAACAATTTCCAATTGCAAATTCAAACTCAAAAATAGAATTTAATTTGAATCAACATGTCATGTGCACACAAGCTACTCCATAATCCTAGAATCGAAGAAACTACTCTATATATAGAAGAAGAGAATCACAAGGCATGTTCATGTTCGAATATATTAAAAATAAAATGTAAGAACAAGAGGTTACAATGCCGATGTGGCCTTTTCTCCGACATTGAAGTGCAAAACTTGGATCTCCGGCGGCATTCTTCCTCCCCGTTGCGAGTTCCCGAAGCTTTTTAGGGCTTCGGTGTGCCATCCCATCCGTCGTGTCTCCTCTCTAGGGTTTGAGAGCCCTAGGACAGCTCCCTCGTGATCCCTCATCTCTTGGATGAGTTTCCTATATATAGAGGCGGCTTCGGCTTTCCATAAATGCTTGAGAAACCCTATTTCTTTGAATTCACAGCGTCGCCACACGACCGTGTGAATTTCACATGGCCTGGCCGTGTGCAAGGCTAGAAAACAGATGAAATCTCAGCTGGAAATTGAGCTGAAAAAAAGGCATGACCGTGTGTTTTCACACGACCTGGTCGTGTCTTTTCCTGGAGCCTCCGTTTTGATCCGTTTCACTTTGGAAACATGCCCAAGTCTTGGGACATGACTCGTGCGTGTTCCCTAAGGTCTGTGCTCCACAAATTGCTCCATTTTTGCTCCACAAATGCACCATTTTCCCATGAAATGCTATCCTGCACACAAAAGTATAAAAAGTAGATCTCCATACTAGAAAATATGAAATGCATGCAAAACAAAGTGAAATATGCATGAAACAAACATAAAATGTAATGAGATGTGAGCGAAAACTACTCCTAAATTCCTATATGTTTTGCTCACATCACTTCCCCAGACTTAAATCTTTGCTTGTCCTCAAGCAAACCTCAGTGCCATGAAGTTTTAAAAAGATATTGTTCCATACTTAGCATGTTAACTAAATTTATCAAGTGATATTTGCAATCAATGCAAAATAAATATATTCTAGAAATTCACTAAGTTAGCTCCTCGTGCTCGTGCTAAGCGAATCATTCTTAGGGGATACTCGTTCCATGGTGAGTTAAGTTGTCATCTTATAGCTTTCCTAAGGTCTCCGGCTCTTAGGCACTTACCTGCCCAAAGCGAGGGTCGTTCCCTAGATCTAGCACAAAGTCTCAAAAGCGTGCTCGGTATTGAGAGAAATTAATAGGTGTTTCCCTAGTAACCTAACTCGGTCTCAAATGGACATCTCACCATTTCCACCCACGACAACTATTTTTTTATCCCTCATAATATTTATATATATATTTTTTCTTTTCTTTCATCTCTCTCTCTCTCTCTCTCTCTCTTTTTTCTCTTTTATTTTTCTGCTCACTGGGATTTTGATTTTTCCGAATGGGCTTACACAATCCGAGCATCTCCAATAACTAAAATGCTAAACCTAGAGTCACCTATGGATCCCAAAGTACTAGACTACTAAGATGAATCATAACTAGGTACGTACTAGATTCTCCCTTTCAGAATGTTCAACATGTGTAGGTGTAAAAATAAAAGCTAATCAGTATAAGTCTAGAACATTCATTAGAGCAAATAAAATAAAATACCACGAGATAAATGAAGTTAAGCTACCTATGGGAACAACTCATCTTAGTAACTTTAAAAATACTACTGAGATAGCTTATAGATAGTAAAAATTAAGTACTGAAAGAAACTGAACAACCTATGCATGAACAAATAATGCTAACTAAAATGCAAATATCATGAAAGAAACTACTGCTAGAAACAAAATAAATTAGAACTTGGGGTCCCTCCCTCAGACTTATATGAAACAATACCTCTAATATTATAGTCGAGGCGGGAAGTCTGGTAGTCTCGGCATGTCAGGCTCCTAGGAGAACCTGGTGCTAAGCCGCTGATGCCACATGTACATGTGGTCGATCTGAGAGCTGGTGGATGCAGCGACCGCTCTGTGCTCCTCCTTGTTGGAGAAAGAAACGGCTGGCTAGAGGGGGGTGAATAGCCCTCAATCGTTTGGTGGCGGAATTCGCTCGTTCTCGTTGCGTTGCTTGTCTACGATTGTTGTTAGTGCAGCGGAATAACAATAATAATGAAACTAACAACAATACACAATCACACAACACAAGATATATGTGGTTCGGAACCAAATGGTTCCTACTTCACGGGCGAGCTCACCGAGCTCTAGTTATGCGCATGACACTAACTAAACTCCTTCTCAACTACATGTCGGAGGTGGAGAAACCTCTCACAAGCAATTACAACAGTAATATACAAATACAAACAAGAATACAAATACAATACAAAAGAAACACTTTTCACCGATTGCTTTTGATCACTTGTTTGTTGCTTGCTTTGATTGGCTCTTGAAGGACTGGAATGCAGCAGCAATTCCCCTCCAATAGCTCCACAAAAACCATGGCAAAAACCTCCATCTCGAGCTCCTTTTATAACCTGCATCGAGCTATTTTCGCGCTAGCCGATCGCTAAAAGGCCCCCGATCGCCCTGTAGCCATTGTCTCACAACGGCAGATCCACATCAGACAAGTTCCAACGGATCACCTACCAGTCGACTGATGGGCCTCATCAGTCGACTGGTGACCTCGTAATCGACTGCCCAGTCAGCTATGGAGTGTTATGTGCTCGCGACACTCTCATCGATCAGCCATCCTCGACAGCTGATCACGCCGACATCACGATCGCACCCATGGCGCGATCGCGCCAAGCACAAAACCCTAGCCTTACACCAGTCGAACCCTAGTCGACTTGGATCAGTCGAACCGGCACCTATGCCAGTCGACTGATATCGGGCAAAACCTCAAACACCAAGTTGTTTGAGCATCCGACCGTCGGGTAAACCCTCAAACATCAAGTTTGAGCCTCCGACACTCAGTCTTAGCCACTTGGCCAAGTCCACCTTATCCCTTATGGAGTTCCCCACCGAAGCTCTCTTCCCTCGGATGCGCCAAGCGCACGGCTTCGCAATGCCATCCTTCGCATCTCATACCCTAGAAGTATGCTTCCCTTTGGGCTCACTCCATTCGCTCCTCGTCCGGCGGTCCCTCGGATGCACCAAGTGCACGACTTCGCAATGCCATCCTTAACCGACTCAAGGACCCCGAGCCTAGTGAACTTACCAATTCCTCAAGACTTCCCATATACACCAAGCGTGCGGCCATGAATGCATTTCCCATGCTAGCACCAGCAGCCGCGGCAATGCTTTGGACTTTCCCATGCCAACACCATGTTGGACTTTCCCCTGACAATCCCATGTCATAAGTTTTGTCTATCATCAAAATACTATCATCTACCTGGGCCGATTGCACCAACAATCTCCCCCTTTTTGATGATTGACAAAACTGTCATCTCAAGTCTACCAATCCTCCCATATTGACAATTCTCATATCCCAATGAGAATTCTAACAAACCCTAATTGGTAACTTGGTAACTCCTCCCTCTTTTTGACATTACATCAAAAAGGTCCTCAAGGGTTTCAATGTCTCATATCCCAATGAGATCTTACAATCTTCTCCTTGGCATGCCCTCAATCTTTCTAGTGATCCCATATCACTTAAGAGAGGCAACCCAATTTTCCTCCCATGAGGAAATACACATCCATCTTCCCATGATGGATACCTCCCCCTAGAGGCTTACTCCTCAACTATGACCGACAATGTCCTTGGAGAATCCCTAAGCCAATAGGAACATTAACCAAATCAAAATTAAGGCAAAGTTCAACAATGAACTCTCTTCCACCTTAAAGTTGATACTCTCCCTAAAACCCTTCTCCTAATCCATGTCCAATGGATTTCCACCCTCTATAATGCTCTCCCAAGCATATCCTAGGGTTAGGAGTGGTTAGGGGACCTTAACCTAGCTGAACATGGGCCTAACCAACAAGATTTACCCGAAATCGTGGGATGATCAAATCGTAAATTAGTTTGTCACATTCTTCATCACCGATCACAAATTATACGATAATCGATTTGCAAAGATTTCAAAATGGATTTCCAAAATCCATAAGTAAATATACATAAGTTTAAAATTCTTGAAATTTGGTATGTATATTACTTATCATAAACACTATGGGTGAAAAATATTGGAAAATTATTTTACCCATTAAATTAGGAGATTGATACAAAGTCCAAAATTTAAGAAAAGTTTCAATAAAGAGCCCTCTTTGTATCATCCCATTCAATGGTGATAGCTATCAAAAGATAGGCTTCACCAAGGT
The DNA here is from genome assembly GCA_025175895.1 of Wurfbainia villosa. Lineage (NCBI taxonomy): Eukaryota > Viridiplantae > Streptophyta > Magnoliopsida > Zingiberales > Zingiberaceae > Wurfbainia > Wurfbainia villosa. The sequence goes on along the minus strand of CM046004.1, from coordinate 14,998,581 downwards.
TTTTCAAAAAGTTTTCAAAATGTTTTTAAAACCTTTATTTTCTTTTTCCTAAACATCTCACCAATATCTAAATGTGTAAAACACATACAAGTCAAAAATCTTAGTGAGATGTGAGTTTTTTGTTCTTTATTTTTTCATGCATATTTCTAAGGCAACATAATTTGATTCCCTTCAAATTGTGCCATAGTCCTTAATTTCATTTTATTTAATGCATGATATGATTATGGCATAAATATGATATAGATAAAAGCATATGCCAAAATCATGATGTCATGACATGTAAATGACATTTAAGCATACATGACATATAAAAATAAATCTAAACATTATCATGACATATTTAGAGATACAAATGAGAATGATGTCATGACATGGCAAGACAAATAAAGCATAGCAAGCAAAATAGACTAAGGTATAAAGTACCTAAGTGTTAAACCCAAATTGCCATTTCTTTAAGTTATTTCAGTTTTGCCTTAATGTCATTCATTTCCCTAGTGTGCCAAAAACCCAAAATGGCACACCATGACCTCTATGACCTAATTGTGTCAATTTAATCATTTTTTTTTACTTCTCAAGCATATTGGCACATCCTAATGTGTCAACTCTACTAAGGTTAGGTTAACTACCTATCCACTTAGGGTTGACACACCCTAACTCATCTAGCGTGAATCGATCACGCTTCTAGGAACCCAATACCTATTGGAGCTCCTTGGGTTAACAAGGTATTCCTTAGGGATAACTTTCCTAGATACCTTCCTAATGACCCTTTTTGGGTTTGACACATTAGTCAATTGGGTCTTTCCTAGGTCAACTCTAAAGGTGACTCCTCCATTGACCTCCTTAGTGGCTTTCTTGGTTTTCCTTAAGTCCTTAGCCACTAAGCACACACCATGGCTAGTCTTAGGGATAGATTCCCTATTAGCCTTGGTTTTCCTAGACCTAGAAATAGTTCCATAATCAAATGAAACATTATGATAAGTCTTCTTGGACTTAGGTTTGTGACCCAAACCTTCCTTGCCCTTAGACCATTTTTGAACCCTAGGTCTTGACTTTTGGGCATTTGACCCTAGAATTGAATTTTCTATGATTCTAAGGGTTTTCTCCATTCTTTCAAGTCTTGACCTAAAGACTTGGTTCTCTAGCTCTAATTTTTCCATTTTTGAATTTTCATTAGGTTTTTGGAAAGACCTTTTCCTTTTCGGCATGTGCCTAGACTTTTTGGGATTAATACCCAAATTTTCTTCTACTCTCCTAATTGATTCCCTAGGCAAAATATTTCTAGAATTATGAGTCCTATATTTATCCTTAGAAAAACTAACATGCTTAGCACCTAAGCAATAAACCTTATTGTTTCTCCTAGCATGCTTTTCATTGATAATAGAAAGAGAGTTAAAATAATTTTTGGCATACTTTTTGACTTTAGGAATTGAAAGTGCATTAACTAAATGTACCTTAGGGTTAGCTTTTGGAGCTCCCCTACATGATATACACCTTCTATCCCTTTCTTCCTCCCCCTAGGGCATTGGCTTCGGTGGTGCCCCTTTTGATTGCATTTAAAGCACACAATGTGCTCTTTGCTTCTAGTTTTGGGAACATCGGCATCCTTTGACTTTAGGTTGACTTTTGGTGTCGATGCCTTTTCCTTAGCCAATTTTGGGCATTTGCTCTTGTAATGCCCTTTCTCCCTACACTCAAAACAAATAATATAATCTTTACGATTAATTATAATACATGAGTCACCTAGGGAGTTGGTGGAAGCCTCTTGGTCATTTCTTCCGGAGGTATATGCTTCATTTTGGCTTGGCTCTGGAGTGGAAATCCTTTCCTCCCCCTCAATACTAGAGGTGGAAGTCTCCACCAAATCATCAACATCTTCAAATGTGGATGGACTTTCTTTCACGGCATCTTCCTCTACTTGTGCCAATTGGGAACTTTCTTGAAATTTCATTATCTTCTCCCATAATTCCTTTGCATCCCTATAGTCACCCAAACTAGACCAAATATGATTAGGTAACAAATCACCAAGCAATTTAATTACCTCAAGATTTGTCTTGAAGTCCTTTATTTGGTCTTGGGTCCATCTTGACTTCTCAATTTGCCTATTTCTTTCATCCCTAGGCAATTTGAAACCGTTTTCTAAGATTAGCATAAAATCAAAATCGGTTTCTAGATATACCTCCATTTTTCTTTTCCACCATAGAAAATCTCCTTCGAATTTTGGTGGTTGGAGATTGTAGCCGGCCATCTTATAGTGCTCTCGCGGCAGTTAGTCCTTGAAGAGCGACCTCGGCTATGATACCACTTGTTGGAGATCGAAACGGCCGGCTAGAGGGGGGTGAATAGCCCTCAATCGTTTGGTGGCGGAATTCGCTCGTTCTCGTTGCGTTGCTTGTCTACGATTGTTGTTAGCGCAGCGGAATAACAATAATAATGAAACTAACAACAATACACAATCACACAACACAAGATATACGTGGTTCGGAACCAAATGGTTCCTACTCCACGGGCGAGCTCACCGAGCTCTAGTTATGCGCATGACACTAACTAAACTCCTTCTCGACTACACGTCGGAGGTGAAGAAACCTCTCACAAGCAATTACAACAGTAATATACAAATACAAACAAGAATACAAATACAATACAAAAGAAATACTTTTCACTGATTGCTTTTGATCACTTGTTTGTTGCTTGCTTTGATTATCTCTTGAAGGACTGAAATGCAGTAGCAATTCCCCTTCAATAGCTCCACAAAAACCATGGCAAAAACCTCCATCTCGAGCTCCTTTTATAACCTGCATCGAGCTATTTTCGCGCCTAGCAGTCACGACCGCAAAAGGCCCTCATCGCTCAAGCCGCGTTGTCTCACAACGCCAGATCCACATCGACAAGTTCCAACGGATCACCTACCGGTCGATGGGCCTCATCGATCGGGTGACCTCGTAGTCGATCGCCTACGGCTACATGAGCTCAGGCTCGCGACACTCCCATCGATCACCGCCATCCCTCCCGATCATTGCCGATCGATCATAGTCCATGGCGATCGCAAGCACAAAACCCTAGCCTTACACCAGTCGAACCCTAGTCGACTTGGATCAGTCGAACCGGCACCTATGCCAATCGACTGATGTCGGGCAAAACCTCAAACACCAAGTTGTTTGAGCATCCGACCGTCGGGTAAACCCTCAAACATCAAGTTTGAGCTCCGACACTCAGTCTTAGCCACTTGACCAAGTCCACCTTATCCCTTATGGAGTTCCCCACCGAAGCTCTCTTCCCTCGGCCTACGTCCCTCGGATGCGCCAAGCGCACGACTTCGCAATGCCATCCTTCGCGCCTCATACCCTAGAAGTATGCTTCCCTTTGGGCTCACTCCATTCGCTCCTCATCCGACGGTCCCTCAGATGCACCAAGCGCACGACTTCGCAATGTCATCCTTCACCGACTCAAGGACCCCGAGCCTAGTGAACTTACCAAGTCCTCAAGACTTCCTATATGCACCAAGCGCACAGCTTCGCAATGCATTTCCCATGCCAAGCACCAAGCGCACGGCTTCGCAATGCTTTGGACTTTCCCATGCCAACACCATGTTGGACTTTCCCATGACAATCCCATGTCATAAGTTTTGTCTATCATCAAAATACTATCATCTACCTGGGCCGATTGCACCAACACTCCTCCTGAGCCTACTATGCCTGCTGGGCATGCATATGCTACCATATCTCCTGGCGGTAGGTGGCCTCCTCCTGGCATCGAGCATCCTCCCCTTGAAAGTAAATACGGACCTTGTTGTAGAAGTCCTCGGCCCACTGGAAGTGCTCCCGTAAGCTTGTAAACTCCGCCTGCGTATAGGAGCTATGATCATCCCATCGCTGCCCCTGCGTCTGCTGCTCGGTGTATATGTCATCGAGGTGTGATCGGAACTCCGAGAAATCGTAGGCAGAAGTACCTATATCCTTCTTAAAAGTAAGAAAAGAAAACGATGCAGGTGTAGGCTTTTCACGTGGACTAGGGGGCGCGACATGACCATGTGAAATCACACGACCTAACTGTGTGCGCCTCTGGAAGTCAGGGCACGGCCGTGTGAAAACACACTGCCTGACCGTGTGTGACTCTGGAAGTCAGGGCACGACCGTGTGAAAACACACGGCCTGGCCGTGCGCCCTTTGTTTCTTTTCTCATGGTGCATAATGGTCTGATTTCTCTCACTCACTTCACCGCATAAACTTAAAATGACTTTTGTTTTTACCTAGCAAGTTCTTTCCTTACCTACAAATGCTAAATACCATAAATCAAACTTTGAATTACAAAAAATTGAATGCAATAAAAAGAAATCCTAAAAACTAAACTTGAGTTGCCTTCTAAGAAGCGTTTTGTTTAAGGTCTTTTAGCTCGACCATACCCCTACGTTTCATTTGATGTGTTTGAATCTTGCTCGTGGGGGATCAAGATATTTACTCACTTTATGCCTCTTGCTTGGTGGTCGTCCATCGCTATATCCCTTAAATCTTGCTTGTGGAGGGGCCAGATACTTTCTCACCTTTCGCTTCTTGCCTTTTGGTCCTCCATTACTATATCTTTTAAATCTTCCTCGTGGAGGGGCAAGATACTTGGGCGTTGCTTTCCTTGACTCGAGGTTTAACATACTTAGTCTCAACGAATCATCAATAGTTTGATCATTATATTCTAAATGTTATAAATAATTTAACTCACCATAGACATCCTCACCAAAATATTGATTAGTAGATTCTATTATGTCGAATGAAATTTTATCATTATCAATCACCAAAAGGGTTTTATTACTAGTAACTAAAGTTTCAATGAGGGTTAAGGTAGGCTCTTCTAGATCCTTGAGGTTAGGAGGTGTTTTGATTGAAGCAATGCACTCCTCGATTAAAGTATCAATTAAATAATCCTCAAGTTCTTCTTCAAGTGGTGATTGAATGGATTGCCCTTCTTTACTTCCTATGTCATCTACGTCTTCCTCATTCATTCGCTCAAAGTGAGTCTCTGCCATATTAGGTGTATTCCAGTCATCGAAGGCACCTTCTAGTCATTTGGTTTCTTCCGCGAATTGTAGACTATACTCCTTGCATTCCCTAGTAGAATTGTCTAGCAAGGCTTCTAAGTGGGGACTTGATTCTAGATAAAATTTGTGTGGTAATTCATAGCTCTCGTTCTCACTTGGGAAACAATATTGAGTCTTTGTCTGCGAATGCCGCCGTTGGAATTCAGTGTTCGTCTCTTGTTTTGTTCGAATGAAATCTTTTATCATCTGCTCAAGTCGGAATTTAGGCGGACAATATTGAGGGTTTAAGTACTCGGGGTCATAACTATATGAATAGGAATCATCTTGTGGCCATTGGTTGTAATTGTAGGTGACATCTTGTTCAAATTGTGAAGGTTCGAATATATCAAAACAATCGTTTATGGTATGCCATGTTTCACCACAATGCTCACAATAAATATTACCAAAACTTACAACATTCAATTGACCATAATCATGAGTAAAAGCATGCATCGTTATACATGGGAAATTATAGATAAGGAAAGAGCAACTGAATAAACAAAACTAAAATAAAATAAAACAAAACAAGAAAAGTAAATCTATCCTAAGTCCGATCCAATTTTTCACTTCTCTATTCGATATCGAATCAATCAGTCCCCGGCAACGGCGCCAAAAACTTGATGCACGCGAATGCGACCTCAAACCTCGTGATGGAGATCGTCGAGGACTCGAAGCGCGTGCTCGCGCTCAACGTCCGCAAGTACACGGATGTCAAGTAATAAAAGATTATCGATCCCACAGGGACTGAGATTCGAGTATCGATTTATTTTATGGGTGAAATTGTTTGGAAGTCAAATCTAAGGGTTGCGATTGTGAGGGTTGCCAATGGACTAAACTCTAGTTTGGTGTCACACGGAGGAAGAAAGGAGCTTGCCGTGAGATCTTTAAAAGGGATTCTAGGACTTCGATTTCTCTTGTGTGTCGCAAAACATGGTATCAACTGGGCGTTGTCTAAATGTCTACCTATGATTTTGTGAAAGGGACATCATACACTCTCTCGATAAGCCACCGCATCTATCGGGAGCTATCTCTGTCTTACAAGGACGGGATAGGTGGTACGAGGATGCTGAATCAATCCCTGTGATGAACCGTTTCCAGTTCTATCACATCCTTCTACCCACGGTTATAGGAGACCAAGTTTACCCCTAGGTTCCTTGTATAAATCCCCTAAATCTTAAATACGAGGGTTGTCACCTCTCGTATCGCCGATGCACAGCAGGTAGAAAACCAAATACGCATAGATATTGGTATAAACAATTTCCAATTGCAAATTCAAACTCAAAAATAGAATTTAATTTGAAGCAACATGTCATGCTCACACAAGCTACTCCATAATTCTAGAATCGAAGGAACTACTCCATATATAGAAGAGGAGAATCACAAGACATGTTCATATTCAAATATATCAGAAATAAAATGCAAGAACAAGAGGTTACAATGCCGATGTGTCCTTTTCTCCGGTGTTGAAGTGCAGAACTTGGATCTCCAGCGATGTTCTTCCTCCCCGTTGCGAGTTCCTGAAGTTTTTTAGGGATTCAGTGTGCCTTCCCAGCCATCGTGCCTCCTCTCTAGGGTTTGGGAGCCCTAGGGCGGCTCTGTCGTGATCCCTCACCTCTTGGATGAGTTTCCTATATATAGAGGTGGCTCCGGCTTTCTATAAATGCTTGAAAACCCTATTTCCTTGAATTCGCGGTGCCGCCACATGACCGTGTGAATTTCACACGGCCTGGCCGTGTGCAAGGCTGGAAAACAAATGAAATCTTGGCTGGAAATTGAGCTGGAAAAAGGCACGCCCATGTGTTTTCACACGGCCTAGCCGTGTGTTTTCACACGACCTGGCCGTGTGTTTTCACACGACCTGGTCGTGTCTTTTCCTGGAGCCTCCGTTTTGATCCGTTTAGCTTCGAAAACATGCTCAAGTCTTGGGACATGACTAGTGCGTGTTCCCTAAGGTCCATGCTCCACAAATTGCTCCATTTTTGCTCCACAAATGCATCGTTTTCCCATGAAATACTATCCTGCATACAAAAGTATAAAAAGTAGATCTCTGCACCAGAAAATATGAAATGCATGCACAACAAAGTGAAATATGTAATGTAATGAGATGTGAGCGAAAACTACTCCTAAAACCTTATATATTTTGCTCACATCATGTACTATTAGGTGCCACTCATGATCGTTCTATAATTAGTGGCTAATTATAGACGGCCAACATAAATCGAAAATCTATTTGGTCACATGCACAACGAGTGTTATCCGAAAGATTTAAAATGAGCTTGAGAATGAGATTCTCAAACCAAGAGAGAGACTTGGCTTGGTTGGATCAAACATAGAGCGAGCATGAAATGGTTTTAGTTGCATCAGAAGCATGGATGGGTCGTGTCTTTTGAAGACATGATGGATGAACCAAATTGGTTTGGTTCTAATCCAATGGTGGAAAATAAACCAAAGGGGTGTGATTTGTTTTAAACGAATGAACCAAAGTTGGTTTGGTTTATTTTAACTTAAATAGACCAGCGCGGTTTGATTTATTTTAACTTAAATTATTGGAACGGGTTAACGGGTTTTGGTTGTGAACCAATAACCACTAGGAGAAGACTTTTTGATGGTCAAGAAACACGCGCTCTATAAAATACGACTTAAGTGTAAAATACCGCAAATAGATGGCTAAAGGGTAATATTATTAGTGGGTTAGTTAAAATTTTTGAGGGATGGTTAGTGATTTAATTAAATCTAAACTAGCTCAAGATTTTATTGGTTTAATTGAATTTGGGTTAAATTTAACCAAGGGTTAACTGCTTATAAGGTCTGAAACTTGACCCGTTATCCCTAAAACCCGACCCACTTTTATCCTTAACGCCCAACCATTACTTCTCCCTTTCCATCCGTTCAGTCGTTTCCTCACCGACGACTCTTTCCTTCCCTGTGCATCTCTCGATCACAAATTCTCCTTAACCCCATCGAGCTATTCTTGTTGTGACTCCCCAACTTCTCTCCTCTGCAAGCGACGGTTGACCACCCTCGACGATGCCATGGACGCGTCGGCGGTGAAGGGGCGCGCGGTTAAGAGTCTGCGTTGGCAGCGGTTCAATTGGAGCCCGATCTTCACGGTGGTCGCCGGATCAAGGTAAGGTCACGGTTCTTTGCTGGTTTTCAGTTGACCCCTTTGAGTGAGCTGATCAGGGACATCGCCGCCGCTGTAGGGATCGACTGCCATAGGTCTTGCGAGTGTTTTTGTTCATTGGGTTCAATGGGACATTCTGTTCATTGGATACCTATACTCAGATCAAAGGGGGTTGTATTGGATAAGTGTAGATTGGATCCACGGTAATGAAATTGGAGTTAAATACATATGGGGCAGCTGTAATTTGAGTGTTGTGATTATGGATTAGATTTATAACTAATTTTGTTGGTGATCCTATTACATCAGATTAAGTGTAAAAGGTTAAATTCTCATGAGATTACCTTAGTTAATTTTGATATGGATTGATCTTTATTATAGTGTATATGGGATTAAGTAAAGCGATAGATTGGTTAAGTGGATAGCTTAATCCACTAGGTTTTGATCTTAATACTAGAGTTGGTAATATAATCTGATTATATTTGTAATATTGCAGGATGTGGATACGAGACAGGTCCGCGGGCGTGAAGATTTTATTATTTCGAGCTTTATAGTAGGTGGGTAATATTTTCTACCCTGGTCAGGTAGTAGCTAAACCCTAAAGTATATAACTTCATATTGTTATCACTTTGACCTTGACTCCACTCTAGTTTTTCTGATGCTTGATACTTGCCTTTGCACTTAAATACTCTATTATTGTTGTTATCTATTCATTCATATTTTCTATGAATTATAGATGTTATGGTGAGTGGACCTGTAGTGGTTTACTTATGTGTACGTAGCTAAATTCAGTTGTAAAACTGAATTGTGCAATTTAAACAATTCATTCAGGGGATGGGTGATGACCTAGATGTAGAGTTGATTGTTATATTACATTCCTTACATGGTATGACGGTTACAGATCACGTATCCATTTTGGATCATGTGTTTAGGTATGGTTATGTGGATTGTTAATAGTGTGTCGCTACGGACCGGTGGTCCTAGCTCAGTTATGATCAATTGAGTATGACTCTCTGTCGGATAGAGAGTGTGTTGATCAGTCGAGTATGACTTACTGTAGGATAGAGAGTGTATTGATTAGTCGAGTATAACTCTCTGTAGGATAGAGAGTGTGTTGATCAGTCGAGTATGATTCTCTGCAGGATAGAGAGTACTATGATCAGTTGTGTACGACTCTCTGTAGGATAGAGAGTGTGTTAATCAGTCGAGTATGACTCTCTGTAGGATAGAGTGTTATGATCAGTTGCATATGCGTGACTATGCATTCATGCCATTTACATGCATGTTGGCGACTTGGTCTCCCTTGTGGTTGAGAGGGTTGTCAGTCATCCTGCCTCCCAGGTTACTCGTGGAGGAGTAACTGTTGTGAGAGCAGAGCATTTGTTGTGCCGCACTCTGCCACTATAGATGGTGGTCGTTAGAGTTGCGTGTAGTTGTCTTGCGTGTGTCGCACTCGACCACTCATGGGTAGTGATTGTCAGAGTGGCCAACAATAGGGACCCCTACTGTGTAGCTAGCTATTTATGCTTATATGCTACTTGTTCATACTGCCCACTCGGCCACTCGAGAGTAGTGGTTGGTGTTGAGTTGGTATAGTTGTCATATCGAGCCACTTAGGCCACACTGAGATTGTGGTAGCGGTTAGGGTGAGCAGCCATGACTATGCATTCTGCATTGCCGTGTTCTTATGGCATTTTGAATATTGACATATATATATATATATATATATATATATATATATATATATATATATATAGATGGTTGTGATTAGTATATATATAGATGCAGTCTATATGTATGTCTATTATGATGTTGCATTTGTTTGAGTTATGCTTGCTGCATTTGTTTGTACATTATCATACATGCTACTGCATTTGCTATATATAGTGTGTTGGATACCTGTGTATGAGTTGGTTAAACTGTTGTTTACCTCTGACCAGTACCTTGTGGTGATACGGGATGGACCTAGTTCATTGAGTATTAGACATAGAACGGTAGTATGTCGGTATTATTGTTTATAGAGTTAGTATTTACTCTACCACATTGTAGGTGTTGTATTATGGTACTTATACTCAGGTTGTATGAGTTACATCGTTGTCGATCCTCAGGTATGTCATTACCTTATGTTGTTACTGTTGATCATTTTAGTTATACAGGTGATATATATTATGTTGGTGTATACCCGTTATACCTTTAGACAACATATTATTGATTCACATGTGATATATATATATAAATATTATGCATGTACTTTTATTCTTATTATCGTTGAGTTTTGTACTCACCACCACAGACCCTGGGTTTCTTATCACCCAGGTAACAAGTGCTCGACTTTGTGATGAACTTTGAGCATTGCTGGCTGATATCATTTCATCTCAACTCCGAGGGTCCGGGCTTTTGGGTTTATCATAGATGTTTCGTTATGTATTTGGATTTATATGGTGGATGTGTGTTAAGCATTGTTGTTGTACACACTTGTTGTTTTGGGTTTTGTCGATGTTTTCTGTATGTTTTGGTGTTAGTCATACTGGTATGCACTGTGTGTAGGTTGTTATGTCGTTGTGTTTAGATTTCTGCTGTGCTTTGTTATATTTACATTGTATATGTTATTGTGGTTGTGACCGAAAGGCTTGTATAAATAGGATATGTTGTCACGTACAGAGGAGATGTTGTCCGTTTGTTTTCGGTTCGACATACTCTCGGGGCGTGACATTAAGGGTTTTGGAAACCCTAATGAAGCAGCTCCTTCTCCTCGCCGTCGGCCACCCACCAGCCACCGACGACTCCTCCGGCCATCCTCCCTTGGTCGCCGATGACCAAGGAGCAACCGACCATTGATTGGTCGTCCATCTTCTCCACCAACACAAGCTGTCCAGTTTTGGACAGCTTGTTTCTCTCTTCGTAGAGAGGTCGCTTGGTCGGCGTTTTACGCTCCGACAGTGACCTACTTGCCGGGGATTGGATCTCCGGCAATCCTCATAGGTGGAGGACCAAGATTTCATCAATTGGTTAATGAAAACTGCTTCCGAGAAGTGAGTTCGTGGAGCTCATTTTTAGATCCGAATTTTGATTCAGATTGTGATCGTCTCTTGGATCACAACATCTTCGACACGACATGGATACGGATAGAAGCGATTTTAGCGAGGATCGCTACGGTTGATTTCATTCCCGTTACACGTGATACATCTGGTATAACTAGAATAAATTTTCTTTTATTGCAAAATTTAAAATAGCGATTATGTCTACACTTGTTGTATCCTTCATGCGTGTGGTATATGTGTTGTAATAAAGTTAGTTTATTGTTTTTTTTTTGCTTCCACTGTATGCATGTTTATGAAATATCTTCGAACACACACCCACGTCGGTGCCAGGGAAACCCAACATTTTGGGATCCAACAACCACACCCATTCGACCAAATTATGTAAGTATGGGGGAATGGGTCTAAAGCATGCCCTCGAGGACTGACGAAATCCTCTTTTAGTGACAGGCCATAAATGCGAGGATTTGATATGATTGTCTCATTTCTTAAGGCTTCACCCCGTGCTGCCATGTGTTTCTCGAAGCCCTAAATCGGCTCCTCGAGAGACGAACCAGCACGATCCCTCTTTATAAGTGGTGTCCGAACCCTAAGGCCTACTATTTTCCCTTCATGATTTTTCCAATGCAGTTTTCTCCGGTGATCTTCCTCCTTCATCTTCGACGATCTCTCCCTTTTTCCTCCTTCCGGCGGGTCTACTTTCCTGTAAGTCCTTTCCTTCCTTTTTTCCAATGGCCGATACTTCTAGCTTCTGTTTCTCTAGGATGAGTAGTGTCATCACCTCCGACGATCGTCATGAGATTAGGGAAGCTTTCCATATCCCCACTACCCATAGAATTAGGGCTCCCCAACGAGACCTGTGTCCCCATGAGCCGCCAGAAGGCTTTACGACCTTCTTTCATGACCAGCTGGCGGTTGGCCTTACGTTCCCTATCCACCCTTTCTATGCCAAGCTATCTGCTTATTTTGCATACCTTTACAGTAGATGACACCAAACTCTTTTAGCCTTATTAATGATTTTATCATTACTTTCCTCTTCTACCACCTTCCCTTATCTACCAAATCCTTTCATTATTGCTTCATTCCTAAACGAAAAGAGGTCGGATTCTTCTTCTTCTCGGCACGCCAAAAATTTATATCCCAACTTATTACTTCTCGTAAACATTGGAAGACCCGGTATATGTACATAAAATTGGCTTCCCCTTTTTCTTGGCCGAGTAGTTGGAAACTCGACCTACCACCTACTCCCTCTCTGAGGAGTTTTAAGAAGTTGGGCACTTGCCAGAGGTAACCACAGTCTTATCCTACCTGAACTTCAACGTCAATGTCATGCTAGAGGAAGGACTACTATACCACTTCGGCCTTAGCCCGATAGAGGCCGAATTAAGTGTTGGTGCAATCGACCCAGGTCACGATTGACCTTACTCGAGTTTGACTCGAGTGATGTTTTGATGTATGACATAGGATGTTTGACAAAGTGGTTTGACATTGATGTTGGACATTGATGTCGGTTAATTTGATGGGGAGATTGTTGGAGCAATCGACCCGGGTTATGTTTGACCGGACTCGAGTTTGACTCGAGGGAGACTTTGATGGTTGACTAGGGTTGACCATGTGATTAAGGGAAAGTCCAAGCATGGGTCTTGGCATGGAAAATCCAAGTCATGGGTACTTGACATTTGGGAAAGTTCAAGTCTTGAGTACTTGGCACAAAGAAAAGTCCAACATGGGTTGGCAAGGGAAAGTCCAAGCTTGAGTCTTGGCATTTGAGAAGTCCAAGGGGATGGATATTGGCGGCGTAAAGTCCAAGCGGAGTCTTGGCGGCGTAAGTCCAATGTGCCTTGGCGGTGTAGACAGCGTTAGCATGACATAGCCGAGGGAAGCACCTGGAGGCTAGCGCGATGGATGAACAAGTCATGGATGACTTGGAGGGATCCGAGATGCGTGAGGCTGATGGAGGTGGCTAGAAGGCTTAGGTCTAGGCTAAGGGTGGTCTAGCAAGTATGGGGGCACCATACTTGGGTTAAAACCTCATTTTTGAGGTTGGCAGTCGACTGGCATTATGGCCGGTTCGACTGTCGTGAGTCGACTTGAGTTCGACTGACGTTTAAGAGCTGGAATTGCTTTGATCAGCGATCAATTGGCGATCGATGATCGACGGCAACGATCGCGCCAAGGGACGGCGATCTGCCCGAGTGTCGAGCGCGATCGCCCGTGAGCCGATCAAGCGGGCCGACTACGGCGCCGGCGATCGATCGACAATGTTGGCGCGATCATTATCAAGAGTCCCGTTGGAACTTGTCCAACGTGGATTGAGTCGTTGTCTCAGGGACTTATGGCGAAGAAGAGCTCATGGAGGATTTGATAATCAGTTCTTTGGGAGCTTACTTGAGGCAATTTGAAGGCGATTTGCAGGTGCATTTCAGGGCCCTTCAACCTCATCCAAGCAACCAACAAGCAAAGCGCTCAAACCCTAGTTTGTAAAGTGTTCTTTACATTTCCTTGTATTTTTGTGTATTACTTGTTGTAATCAATTGTACGAGGTTTCTCCACCTCTGATTTGTTGTCGAGAAGGAGTTTATTGCTTAGTGGTGTTTGTGGCATCTCTAGGGTTCATACGAACCCAATCCGTGGAGTAGGAACCATCTCGATTCCGAACCACATTATATCCTTGTGTTTGTATGCTTGTTATTGTGATTGTTGTTTCATTTTTATATTCCGCTGCGTACTAACAATCATAGGCAAGTGAACGCGATCAAATTCCATCTACGTACGGTCAACGCGCTATTCACCCCCCTCTAGCGGGCGCACAGGTCCCAACAAGTGGTATCAGAGCCCGGGGCTCTTCTACGGATTAACAACCCGGAGTCAAGACGCTAGAGGGAAAGATGGAAATCCAAGGACATTTGGGATGGGATATCAACACACCTATCCCCTATACCTTCTATGGACAAGAAGGGTTTAAGCAATGGAAGTCAAGAATTGAAGACTTCCTAATGATGAGGGACTTCGAAGAATGGTCTATCTTGATGGAGGGTTTTAGCTATCCAATAGGACCAAAGGGAGGGTTCCTCAAGAAGAAGAAGTGGAGTGAAGATCAACTCCAAGCCTTCGAGAAAAACATGAAGGTAGTAAAATTTATTCTTGATTTGGTCCCTAATGAAATTGTGTGTATGGTAGGGGACTATATGGATGCTAAGGAGTTGTGGAGCCAAGTGACAAAGCTTCATGAAAATCCATCATCAATCCAAGAAGAAGAAGAAGAAGAGGAGTGTTCACCCTCTCAAGCTCAAGCAAGTACATCATCATCTAAAGAGCTTGAGGATTCGGAGGTTGATAGGGAGTCAACTTCCGGATCGGTGGAGGAAGTGGAAGAAGCATCCACTTCAAGGACTGAGGGGGAGGAGAGAACTTCCACACCGGAACATCAAGAAGAAGCTTCGACATCCGATCAAGATGAAGAAGCCCAAAGTCCAATTCCGGTCTCCATTGACCTAGGTAACTCAAACATATGTGTTAATAATAAAATGCATATAATATGTTTTGAGTGTAGGGAAATCAGACACTATAAGAGCAAGTGCCCAAAGAAGGTTAGGAAAGCTCCACCGACACCAAAAGTCAAGGATGCCAGTGCCCCAAGTCAAAAGAGCAAGGAGCACATCATATGCTTCAAGTGCAATTCAAAGGGGCATTATCGGAGTCAATGCCCTAGGGGGAAGAAGAAGGGGCAAGGAGGAGCATTACAAGTAGGGGGAACTTCTATAGCTAACCCTAAGGTATATTTATATAATGCACCTTCTAAATTTAAAAGTCAAAAGCATGCTAGAAATTTTAATTCTCTTGCAATTCACCATGAAAAGCATGCTAGAGATAAATATATTTGTTTAGGAGCTAAAAGTGTTAACTTCAAAAGTAAGGAGAAATTTGGGACTAATGTCCCTAAAAATAATTTTGTTGGTGCAATCGGCCCAGGTCACGATTGACCAGGACTCGAGTTTGACTCGAGTGATGTTTTGATGTTCGACAAAAACATATGATGAGACATATGACAATGTAATTGTCATGGGAAAGTCCAAACGGGACACTTGGCATTTGGGAAAGTCCAAGCATGGGTCTTGGCATGAAAAGTCCAACATGGGTTGGCAAGGGAAAGTCCAAGCATGGGTCTTGGCATGGAAAGTCCAAGTATGGGTCTTGGCATAAAAAGTCCAACATGGGTTGGCAAGGGAAAGTCCAAGCTTGAGTCTTGGCATTTGAGAAGTCCAAGGGTTTGATATTGGCGGCGTAAAGTCCAAGCGGGAGTCTTGGCAGCATAAGTTCAATGGTTGGCGGCGTAAAGTCCAAACGGAGTCTTGGCGGCATAAGTCCAATGTGCCTTGGCGGTGTAGACACCGTTAGCATGACATAGCCGATAGAAGCACCTGAAGGCTAGCGCGATGGATGAACAAGTCATGGATGACTTGGAGGGATCCGAGAGGCGTGAGGTTGATGGAGGTAGATAGAAGGCTTAGGTCTAGGCTAAAGGTGGTCTAGCAAGTATAGGGGAACCATACTTGGGCTAAAACCTCATGTGTGAGGTGTTCGATCGGCCCGGTGCCATGTGGCGGATCGCGACCGAGTCAACTAGGGTTTGATCATGGAAATGGCCTAACGATCATTGCCGAGGTGGGCGATCGGTGATAACAGCGATCGGCGATCGTGTGATCAATCGACCGGTGCTCGAGAAATCGACCACGCGAGAATGGAGTTGAAAATCGGGGTTGAGTGAGGACTCCATCGATCGATGGGTATGATCGATCGACTAATGGTAGATCCGCTGGACTTATCCAAAGATGGATCTAGCCGTGTCTCACGACAACGGTGACATCGATCGATGGTCCCGATCGATCGATCGACTTTTCCAAAGACAGATTGAAGCTTTATAAGGAGCTCGTGATGGAGGAAAAGGCATCCGATTTCTTGGACGTCTTGAGGCGATTTGTTGTTGCAAATCAGGGTCTTCAACCACGGTTCAAGCGATCAACAAGCAAGCAATCCAAAGGCATTTGTAAAGTTGTTTTCTTTACTAGTTTTGCATTGTATTATTGTATATTGCTTGTATTCATCTCTTATTGTTGTAAGAGTAGTTTGTACGAGGTTTTTCCGCCTTCGGATTGTTCCGAGAAGGAGTGTTTATTAGTGGTGTGTGATTGACATCGCTAGGGCTCATTTGAGCCCGACCCGTGGAGTAGGAACCGTGCGGTTCCGAACCACGTTACATACTCGTGTTCGTGTATGATTGTCTATTTCGTTATTGTCATTATTATCTATATTCCGCTGCGCTAACGAAATTTGTAGAGATGACACACGAACGATTTCCATCACGCTTAGAACGACGTTATTCACCCCCCTCTAGCGGCCTCAAATATCCAACAATTGGTATCAGAGCCTGGGGCTCTTCTACGGACTAACCGCCGGGAGCTAAGACAAAAGGCTAGAGGGTGAAGATGGAAGAACCATTGGGATGGGATATCAACACCCCAATTCCCTATTCCTTCTATGGACAAGAAGGATTTAGACAATGGAAGGCGAGAATTGAGGACTTCCTAATGATGAGGGATTTCGAAGAATGATCCATTTTAATGGAAGGATATAGCTATCCAAGAGGACCAAAAGGTGGATTCCTCAAGAAAAAGAGATGGACCGAAGAACAAGTTCAAGCCTTCGAGAAAAATGAGAAGATAATGAAGTTTTTAATTGATTTAATACCTAACAATATTTTGTGTATGTTAGGTAATTATGTAGATTCAAACGAGCTATGGAGCCAAGTGGCCAAGCTTCATGATAGCCCATCAACGGTCCAAGAGGAAGAGACCGAAGAGGCTAATGCATCATCCTCACAAGAAAGTGAGGATTCGGAGGTTGATAGGGAATCAACATCCGGATCTAAGGAGGAAGAGGAAGTGGAAGAAGTGGAAAAAGCATCCACCTCTAGGATTGAGGGGGAGGAAGTTAGACCATCCATTTCGGAGCAAGAGCAAAGTCAAGAAGAAGCCTCTACTTCCAGTCAAGAAGAAGAGCAAGCTCAAGCCTCCACCACAGTCCTAGGTAACTCAAACATATCAATT
Organism: Wurfbainia villosa; assembly: GCA_025175895.1. Classification (NCBI taxonomy): domain Eukaryota; kingdom Viridiplantae; phylum Streptophyta; class Magnoliopsida; order Zingiberales; family Zingiberaceae; genus Wurfbainia; species Wurfbainia villosa. The sequence goes on along the minus strand of CM046004.1, from coordinate 14,981,250 downwards.
TGTAATAAAAATCATATCATATGTTTTGAGTGTAGGAAGCAAGGACACTACAAGAGCAAGTGTCCTAAAAGAGTCAAGAAGACTCCATCCGTGCCAAAAGTCAATGTAGCCGGTGTCCCCACTAAGAAAAGCAAGGAGCAAGTGATATGCTTCAAATGCCGACAACCGGGGCACTATAGGAGTCAATGCCCAAAGGGGGAAAAGAAGGGGCAAAAGGGAGCTTCACAAGTAGGGGGAGTCTCCAAGGCAAACCCTAAGGTATATTTCAATAATGCACCTTCTAAATTTAAAAGTCAAAAGCATGCTAGTAATTTTAATTCTCTTGCAATTCACCATGAAAAGCATGCTAGAGATAAATATTTTTGCTTAGGTGCTAAAAATGTCCACTTGGATAATAAGAAGAAATTTGGGACTAATGTCTCTAAAAATAATTTATCTAAGGACAAAACTAGGTCAAATAACTCAAGACCAATTCTACCTAGGGAATCAATTAAGAAAATAGGGGATCATCTAGGTTTTAATCCCAAGTGGACTAGGCATATGCCTAGGAAGTCCCATGCCCATGGTTTAAATCAAAACTCTAAAATTGGGCAATTAGAGATTGAAAACCAAGCCTTGAGGTCAAGGCTTGAAAAACTTGAGAAGACCCTTAGGAACATACAAAACTAATTTAAAGGGTCAAATGATCAAAAGCCTAGGTCCAAATCTCAAAGTCAACACTTAGGACCTACGAGTCAAAAGTCAACGAAGGGCAAGCAAGGTTTGGGTCACAAACCTAAGCCTAAGGTGGCTTATCATAGTGTTCCATTTGACTATGGAACACAAACTAGGTCTAGGAAGACCAAGGTCAATAGGGAAGTCATCCCTAGAGTTGACCAAGGGTTGTGCCTAGTGGCTAAGGTTTCTAGAAAACCTAGGGTGGCCACTAAGAAGGTTGCAAGGGGAGTTACCCCTAGAGTCAACCTAGGTAAGACCAAAATGACCAAGGCTAATAAGCCTAGGAGGGTCATTAGGAAGGTATATAGGGAGGTAATTCCTAACGAATACCTAATTAACCCTAGGAGCTCAAATAGGTTTTGGGTTCCTAAAAGCGTGATTGATTCACGCTAGATGGGGTTAGGGTATGCCAACCTTGATTGGATGGGTAGTTAACTCAACCATGATAAAGGTGGAACTTTAGGTTATTTTCAAGGTTAGGGTCACCTTGGAAATACATTTGAGTCTTAATCCTAAAAGATTTTAGGATGTGCCAATATTATTTGAGAAGTTTGATAAAATAATCAAATTGGCACAATTTAGGTTTAGAGGCTGGTGTGCCATTTTGGGTTTTTGGCACACTTGGGAGAAAAGTAGAAATATGGCAAAATATGATGAATTATATCAAATGACAATTAATATTAAGATTTAGGTATTATTATACCTATATATTTTATATGTCATATTTTGTTTGTCATATAACATGTCATGACATCATGCTTACTTTTATTCATTGTATATGTCATGTTCATGTTTTAGGATTAAGGTTTTAAATGTCATGTGTTTTTAGATTTTATCATATGTCATGACATCATGATCATTGGCCATGCTTAATTATTGCTATCTTTATGCCATGATCATTTCATGCACTAAATTGATTAAAATTGAACTAAGGACAATGACATGACTTGAAGTCCCATTTATAAGGGAATCAAGTAGGGTTGCCTAGGAAATGCATGAAACCCTAGATTAAATGAACCAAAACCCACATCTCACATCCAATTGACATGTATGTGTATTTATACACCCTAGATACATGTGAGATGCTAGGATATGAGTTAAGTTCAAGGTGCATAGTTTTTGCATCTAGTTGAACCCAAACTCATCTTAACTCAACATGTGGATCATTAGGAAAGCTTGTGTACAAGTCATGTACATAGAGCCCAAGGAATATGATCTAAAATAGGGTTTTGAAAACATTTTAAAATCATTTTGAAAAACCTTGGTGAAATCTATCTTTTGATAGCAATCACCATTGATGAGATTGATACAAAGTGAGCTTAAACTTTAAAGTTTTTAGTCACTTTTGGATTTTGTATCAATTTCGCTATTTTATGGGTAAAATATTTTTCAAATATTTTTCACCCATTGTATTGGTCATAAGTATTATACGTATCAAATTTCGTGATTTTTCGATATACGTATAATTAGTTATGATTTTCCAAAACTCATTTCTGATAACTGAAAATTGAGATTTTGATGTCGATCGGCGCTACAGGTGGCAATGATCGATAGCGTGTCGATCGGTGATTTTTGAATCACTCGACTGATAGCCTGATTTTGGGGTAACCAAGGTTGTTTAACCCGATTTCAGCTGCGGTTAAGGTCCCTAACTACTCCTAACCCTAGGATATGCTTTGGGAAGCATGATGAAGGGTGAAAATCTATTGGATATAGATTAGGAGAGGTGTTTAGGGTTTGTATCAATTTTAAGGTGTTGGAAAGTTCAATGTTGAATTTCTAACCTTAATTTTGATGGTTTAGAGTTTCTATGGGCTTAGGGACTTCCCAAAAACATTGTTGGTGCAATGGTCAAGGGGGAGTAAGTCTTTAGGGGGAGGTATCCATTTGGGAATGATGGATGTGTTTTTCTCCTTGAAGAGGAGAAATTATTGGGAGAGTATCATCAATTGGGAAATTGATGGGCTTTTTGAGAGACCTAATTTGGAAATTGGGAGAGTGAATAGGATTGCCTCTCTTGAGTGATATGAGACTTATCGTTAGGAAGATGGTAGACATCCTAGGTATTTTGGACCAAGGGGGAGATTGTAAGATCTCATTTGGACATGAGACATTGACCTCCTTGGAGAGAAAACCTTTTTTGATGTTAGTCAAAAAGGGGGAGAATGTTTGGGGGAGAACATTTGGAGAATGTTTAAGATTACCAATTTGGGATAATTGGTAAGGGATTTGAGTTAGTGTTCTAACTCAATGTTTTGTTTGGTTTTTGTCAAACATCAAAAAGGGGGAGATTGTTGGTGCAATCGGCCCAGGTCACGATTGACCAGGACTCGAGTTTGACTCGAGTGATGTTTTGATGTTTGACAAAAACATATGATGAGACATATGACAATGTAATTGTCATGGGAAAGTCCAAGTCTTGGGTACTTGGCATGGAAAGTCCAAGTGGGACACTTGGCATTTGGGAAAGTCCAAGCATGGGTCTTGGCATGAAAAGTCCAACATGGGTTGGCAAGGGAAAGTCCAAGCATGGGTCTTGGCATGGAAAGTCCAAGCATGGGTCTTGGCATAAAAAGTCCAACATGGGTTGGCAAGGGAAAGTCCAAGCTTGAGTCTTGGCATTTGAGAAGTCCAAGGGTTTGATATTGGCGGCGTAAAGTCCAAGCTGGAGTCTTGGCAGCATAAGTCCAATGGTTGACAGCGTAAAGTCCAAGCGGAGTCTTGGCGGCATAAGTCCAATGTGCCTTGGCGGTGTAGACACCGTTAGCATGACATAGCCGATAGAAGCACCTGAAGGCTAGCGCGATGGATGAACAAGTCATGGATGACTTGGAGGGATCCGAGAGGCGTGAGGTTGATGGAGGTGGATAGAAGGCTTAGGTCTAGGCTAAAGGTGGTCTAGCAAGTATAGGGGAACCATACTTGGGCTAAAACCTCATGTTTGAGGTGTTCCACGGCCCGGTGCCATGTGGCGGTCATGACCGGACCGAAATCAACTAAGTTTGATCGCTGGAAGTGGCCTAACGATCGACTACGGTGCGGTGGGCGATCGGTGATGGCTCGAGCAGTCGACTGATCGTGTGATCAATCGACTGGTGCTCGAGAAATCGGCCACAGAATGGAGTTGAGACTCGACTGGTTGAGTGAGGACTCCATCAGTCGACTGATGGGTATGATCAGTCGACTGATGGTAGATCCGTTGGACTTATCCAGCGTGGATCTAGCCGTTGTCTCACGACAACAGTGGCATCAGTCGACTGATGGTCCCGATCAGTCGACTGATCGACTTTTTCCAGCACAGATTGAAGCTTTATAAGGAGCTCGTGATGGAGGAAAAGGCATCCGATTTCTTGGACGTCTTGAGGCGATTTGTTGTTGCAAATCAGGGTCTTCAACCACGGTTCAAGCGATCAACAAGCAAGCAATCCAAAGGCATTTGTAAAGTTGTTTTCTTTACTAGTTTTGCATTGTATTATTGTATATTGCTTGTATTCATCTCTTATTGTTGTAAGAGTAGTTTGTATGAAGTTTCTCCGCCTCCGGATTGTTCCGAGAAGGAGTGTTTATTAGTGGTGTGTGATTGACATCGCTAGGGCTCGTTTGAGCCCGACCCGTGGAGTAGGAACCGTACGGTTCCGAACCACGTTACATACTCGTGTTCGTGTATGATTGTCTATTTCGTTATTGTCATTATTATCTATATTCCACTGCGCTAACGAAATTTGTAGAGACGACACACGAACGATTTCCATCACGCTTAGAACGATGCTATTCACCCCCTCTAGCGTCCTCAAATATCCAACAAATTTATCTAAGGATAAACCTAGGTCAAATAACTTAAGACCAATCCTCCCTAGGGAGACAATTAGGAAGGTACAAGAACATCTAGGTCTAAACCCTAAATGGACTAGGCATATGCCTAGAAAGTCCCATGCCCAAGAATTTAATCAAAAATCAATTGGGCAATTGGAATTAGAAAAACAAGCCTTGAGGTCAAGGCTTGAGAAACTAGAAAAGACCCTTAGGAATATACAAAACCAATTTAAAGGGTCTAATGGTCAAAGTCAAAGGTCCAAAAGTCAAAGTCAACACCAAGGACCTAAGAGTCAAAAGTCAACCAAGGGCAAGCAAGGTTTGTGTCACAAACCTAAGCCTAAGGTAGCTTACCATAGTGTTTCATTTGATTATGGGACACAAACTAGGTCTAGGAAGACCAAGGTCAATAGGGAAGTCATCCCTAAGGTTGACCAAAGGTTGTGCCTAGTGGCTAGGGTTTCTAGGAAACCTAGGGTGGCCACCAAGAAGGTTGCAAGGGGAGTTACCCCTAGAGTCAACCTAGGCAAGACCCAAGTGACCAAGGCTAATAAGCCTAGAAGGGTCATTAGGAAGGTATCTAGGGAGGTTATCCCTAAGGAATACCTAATTAACCCTAGGAGCTCAAATCGATTTTGGGTTCCTAAGAGCGTGATTGATTCACGCTAAGATGGGTTTAGGGTGTGCCAACCTTGATTGGATGGGTAGTTAACTCAACCATGGCAAAGGTGGCATTTTAGGTCATTTTCAAGGTTATGGTTACCTTGGGATGTGGTTAGATTTGAATTCTAAAGGATTTTAGGATGTGCCAATATTAATTGAGAAGTTTTGATAAAATGATCAAATTGACACAAGTTGGGTTTAGAGGTTAGTGTGTCATTTTGAGTTTTTGGCACACTAGGGAGATTAGGTTAATATGGCAAAATATGATTAATCCCAACAAATGGCAATTAATATTAAAATTTAGGTATTATTATACCTATATATTTTATATGCCATGCTTTCTTTGTCATATAACATGCCATGACATCATGCTTACTTTTAATCATTTTATATGTCATGTTTATGTTTTAGGATTAAGGTTTTAAATGTCATGTGTTTTTAGATTTCATCTTATGCCATGACATCATGATTATGAGCATATGCTTATTTATATCATCATTAATGCCATAATCATTCATGCATTTAAGAAAATTTCGATTGAAATTGATTTAAGGACTATGACATGACTTGGAGTCTCATTCATAAGGGAATCAAGTAGGGTTAAGTTAGAATATGCATGAAACCCTAGTTTAAATGAACCAAAACTCACATCTCACATCTAATTAATATGTATGTGTATTTATATACCCTAGATACATGTGAGATGCTAGGATATGAGTTAAGTTCAAGGTGCATAGTTTTTGCATCTAGATAAACTAAAACTCATCTAATTTCAATTGTAGATCATTGGGAGAGCATGTGTACAAGTCATGTACATAGAGCCTAAGGAATATGATCCAAAATAAGGTTTTGAAAACATTTTAAAATCATTTTGAAAAACTTTGGTGAAGTCTATCTTTTGATAACAATCACCATTGATAGAGTTGATACAAAATAGGGCCAAAACATTGAAAATTTCAATGGTTTTGAGTTTTGTATCAAACTCACTATTTTATGGGTAAAATAATTTTCAAATATTTTTCACCCATTGTATTGACTATAAGTAATATACGTATCAAGTTTCGTGATTTTTTAAAATACGTAGAATTACTTATGACTTTTCAAAACTCGATTCTGATAGCTGAAATTAGGAAATTTCAGCTATCAGTCAACTGCCCTTTGTGACGATCATTGTGAGAGTGGCAATTGGTGATTCTTGATAAGAGTCATTGCCAGTCTGATTTTTAACAAGATTTGTTTAGCCAATTTCAGCCATGGTAAAGGTCCCTAACCACTTCTAACCCTAGGATATGCTTTGGGAAGCATTATAAAGGGTGAAAATCCATTGGATATGGATTAGGAGAAGTGTTAGGTCAAAGTATCAAATTTAGGGTATGGAAAGTTCAAGTTTGAACTTAGAACCTTAATTTTGATGGTTTAGAGTTTCTATTGGCTTAGGGACTTCCCAAGGACATTGTTGGTGCAATGGTCAAGGGGGAGCAAGCCTTTAGGGGGAGTTATCCATCTTGGGATGATGGATGTATTTCTCCTCTTGAAAAGGGAGAAGTTATTGGGAGAATATCATCAATTGGGAAAATTGATGGGATGTTTGAGAAACCCAATTTGGAAATTGGGAGAGAGTATAGGATTGCCTCTTTTGAGTGATATGAGACTTATCACTAGGAAGATGGTAGGCATCCTGGGTATTTATTTTTGGATCAAGGGGGAGATTGTAAGATCTCATTAGGACATGAGACATTTGTTGGTGCGTGAGTCACGATGTTTGACAAAGTGTTTGACATTAATGTTTGACATTGATGTCGGTTAATATGTTTTGGAGAGATTGTTTATACAATCGACCCAGGTTATAATTGACCAGACTCGAGTGTGACTCGAGGGAGACTTTGGTGGTTGACTAGGGTTGACCATGTGTTTATGGGAAAGTCCAAGTCATGGGTACTTGGCATGGAAAGTCCAAGTGGGACACTTGGCTTTTGGGAAAGTCCAAGTCTTGAGTACTTGGCAAGGGAAGTCCAAGCATGGGTCTTGGCAAATGAGAAGTCCAAGCATGGGTCTTGGCAAATGGAAAGTCCAAGCATGGGTCTTGGCATGGAAAGTCCAACATGGGTTGGCAAGGGAAAGTCCAAGCTTGAGTCTTGGCATTTGAGAAGTCCAAGGGGATTGATATTGGCGGCGTAAAGTCCAAGCGGAGTCTTGGCGGCGTAAGTCCAATGTGCCTTGGCGGTGTAGACACCGTTAGCATGACATAGCCGATGGAAGCACCTGGAAGCTAGCGCGATGGATGAACAAGTCATGGATGACTTGGAGGGATCTGAGAGGCGTGAGGCTGATGGAGGTGGCTAGAAGGCTTAGGTCTAGGCTAAGGGTGGTCTAGCAAGTATGGGGGCACCATACTTGGGTTAAAACCTCATTCTTGAGGTTGGGTCGACCGCATTATGGCGGTTCGGATCGCCGGAGTCGACTTCGAGTTCGATGCGGTTGAGAGCTTTATAGCTCGGCGATCGATTGCTCATGGGAGCGATCGGTGTCGACGGCAATGATCGCGCGAGATAATGATGTGGCGAAGCAGAACGCTCCGTAGCCGGGCGTCGACTACGGCGTTAGCGATCGCCAATGTTGGCGATCGGGGTGAGAGTCCCGTTGGAATTTGTCCAACGTGGATTGAGCCGTTGTCTCACAGCTATAGTGTTGGCGATCGGTGATTTATGGCGATGATCGCCGGTGGAAATCGACCGACGCGAGATAAAAGGAAGTCGTCGTCGTGGAGATTCGGCATATTATGGGAGCTTTCTTGAGGCGATTTGAAGGCGTCTGCAGTGCATTTCGGCCCTTCAACCTCATCCAAGCAACCAACAAGCAAAGCGCTCAAACCCTAGTTTTGTAAAGTGTTCTTTACATTTCCTTTGTATTTGCTTGTATTTCTTTAGATTATTGTTGTAATCTTGTGTACGAGGTTTCTCCACCTCCGACTTGTTGTCGAGAAGGAGTTTATTGATTAGTGATTGCATTGGCATCGCTAGAGCTCGTTAGAGCTCAATCCGTGGAGTAGGAACCGTGTGGTTCCGAACCACGTTATATGATCGTGTTGTGATTGTGTGTCTTGTTGTATTTATTTGTTATTACTATTCCGCTGTGCTAACAAGATTGTAGACGATCAAACGCGAAAGAATTCCATCATCGTACGTCATCTACGCTATTCACCCCCCCTCTAGCGGCGTCTAATTTTCAACAAGTGGTATCAGAGCCTGGTGGCTCTTCAACGGATTAACAACCGGGAGCAAGACGCTAGAGGGTAAAGATGGAATTCCAAGACAAGCTTGGATGGGACATCAACACACCGGTCCCGTACTCATTATATGGACAAGAAGGCTTCGATTCTTGGAAGAGAAGAATTGAAGATTTTTTGATGATGAAGGACTTCGAGGAATGGTCTCTATTAATGGAAGGATTTGAGTATCCTAGAGGATCAAAAGGTGACTTCCTCAAGAAGAAGAGATGGAGTGAAGATCAACTCCAAAGATTCGAGAAAAACAAGAAGGTAATCAAATTCATTTTTGATTTAATTCCAAATGAATTCTTGTGTAGCCTAGGTGAATGCATGGATGCTAAGGAGCTATGGAGCGATTTGGCAAAGCTCCATGAAAGCCCATCAATGGTCCAAGAAGAAGAAGAAGAGGAGTGCTCACCCTCTCAAGCTCAAGAAAGTTCACCATCAATTCAAGAAGATAAGGAGGGTGAAGAAGAGAGATCATCCTCACAAGGAAGTGAGGATTCGGAGGTTGATAGGGAATCAACATCCGGATCGGAAGATGTGAAGGAAGTGGAAGAAGCATCCACTTCAAGGATTGAGGGGGAGGAGAGAACTTCCATACCGGAACATCAAGAAGAAGCTTCGACATCCGGTCAAGATGAAGAAGCCCAAAGTCCAATTCCGGTCTCCATTAACCTAGGTAACTCAAACATATGTGTTAATAATAAAATGCATATAATATGTTTTGAGTGTAGGGAAACCGGGCACTATAAGAGCAAGTGCCCAAAGAAGATTAGGAAAGCTCCACCGGCTCCAAAAGTCAAGGATGCCGGTTCCCCAAATATCAAGAGCAAGGAGCATATCATATGCTTCAAGTGCAACTCAAGGGGACATTATAGGAATCAATGTCCTAGGGGAAGCAAAAAGACCAAAGAGGGAGCTACACATGTAGGGGGAGCCTCTAGGGCAAACCCTAAGGTATATTTCAATAATGCACCTTCTTTAGTTAATAGGCAAAGGCATGGTAGGAATTTAAATTCTCTTGCAATTTATGAAAAGCATGCTAATAGAAATAAATATTTTTGCTTAGGAGCTAAAAGTGTCCATTTTAGTAATAAGGAGAAATTTGGGACTAATGTCCCTAGAAAAACCATACCTAGTGAATCTATTAAGAAAATACAAGAACATCTAGGTTTCAATCCCAAGTGGACTAGGCATATGCCTAGAAAGTCTCATGCCCATGATTTAAATCAAAATTCAAAAATTGGGCAATTAGAGTTAGAGAATCAAGTCTTGAGGTCAAGGCTTGAAAAACTTGAGAAGACCCTTAAAATTATACAAAATCAATTTAAAGGGTCAAAAGATCAAAAGTCAAGGTCCAAAAGTCAAAGTCAACACCAAGGACCTAAGAGTCAAAAGTCAACCAAGGGCAAACAAGGTTTGGGTCACAAACCTAAGCCTAAGGTGGCTTACCATAGTGTTCCATTAGATTATGGAACACTAACTAGGTCTAGAAAGACCAAGGTCAATAGGGAAGTCATCCCTAGAGTTGACCAAAGGGTGTGTCTAGTGGCTAGGGTCTCTAGGAAACCTAGGGTGGCCACTAAGAAGGTTGCAAGGGGAGTTACCCCTAGAGTCAACCTAGGTGAGACCAAAATGACCAAGGCTAATAAGCCTAGGAGGGTCATTAGGAAGGTATCTAGGAGGTTATCCTAGGGAATACCTAATTAACCCTAGGAGCTCAAATAGGTTTTGGGTTCCTAAGAGCGTGATTGATTCACGCTAGATGGGTTTAGAGTGTGCCAACCTTGATTGGATGGGTAGTTAACTCAACCATGATAAAGGTGGCACTTTAGGATATTTTCAAGGTTATGGTCACCTTGGAAATACATTTGAGCTATAATCCTAAAAGTTTTTAGGATGTGCCAATATTACTTGAGAAGTTTGATAAAATAATCAAAATTGGCACAATTTAGGTTTAGAGGTTAGTGTGCCATTTTGGGTTTTTGGCACACTTGGGAGAAAACTAGAAATATGGCAAAATATAATTAATTATATGAAATGGCAATTAATATTAAAATTTAGGTATTACTATACCTATATATTTTATATGTCATGCTTTGTTTGCCATATAACATGCCATGACATCATGCTTATTTTTTAATCATTCTATATGTCATGTTCATGTTTAGGATTTAGGTAAATGTCATGTGGTTTTAGATCTTATTTTATGCCATGACATCATGATTATGAGCATATGCTTATTTATATCATCGTTAATGCCATAATCATTCATGCATTTAAGAAAATTTGATTAAAATTGATTTAAGGACTATGGCATGACTTGGAGTCCCATTTATAAGGGAATCAAGTAGAGTTGCCTTAGAAAAATGCATGAAACCCTAGTTTAGGGAGAACAAAACCCACATCTCACATCCAATTGACATGTATGTGTATTTATACACCCTAGATACATGTGAGATGCTAGGATATGAGTTGAGTTCAAGGTGCATAGTTTTTGCATCTAGTTGAACCAAAACTCATCTAATTTTATTGGTGGATCATTGGGAAAGCTTGTGTACAAGTCATGTACTTAGAGCCCAAGGAATATGATCCAAAATAAGGTTTTGAAATCATTTTAAAATCAATTTAGAAAACCTTGGTGAAGTCTATCTTTTGATAGCAATCACCATTGATGAAGTTGATACAAAATAGGGCCAAAACATTGAAAATTTCAATGGTTTTGAGTTTTATATCAAACTCACTATTTTATGGGTAAAATATTTTTCAAACATTTTTCATCCATTGTTTTAGTCATAAGTATTATACGTATCAAATTTAGTGATTTTTCGATATACGTATAATTATTTATGAATTTCTGAAATTTGATCTGATAAATTTGAAATTCAGAATTTACTACCACGATCGGCCACTGGTGTCGTGATCGATGGATGGATGCGATTCGATTTCGCCAAGTCAGCCAGTCTGATTTCGGGTTAACAAGGTTTGTTTGGCCCATTTTCAGCTATGGTAAAGGTTCCTAACCACTCCTAACCCTAGGATATGCTTTGTAAGCAATGAGCTGCATCTAGCAACACATCATTGCTACCCAAGTGCTACAAGAATGTTGAGCTCCAACATCACCTTTGTGACTACTAATTGTGACTCACAATATGTGACAATGTCCTCTATCCTTGACATCTAGATTGACCAATTGAGGCATAGACCGTGGTCATCCTGCACAATCTATATCTTGAACTCCAAGTAGACTCACTTAATCAAATGAGCTCAATATCTCATATTGACTCATTTGGGCATGGCCATGCACTTCGTGGTCTCACTCTATCAAGAATATCGATGTCACCCCTCATATAGGAGGGATAGATCCCATCTACATCACTCACATCCCTCCACATAATTTGTTACATACCCAGTAATCGCCTTTATAGTCCACCCATTTACGGGTGACGTTTGACGAAGCCAAAGTATGCAACTCCTTATGTAGGGAACCATGGTGACTTCAGGTCTAAAGACTAATAGTCATACTAATAGCCACATGAGAAAGTATATGACACTCATATAACGATCCATAATACTTTCTCATGGCGGGTCATTCAGTATACATTCTCCAATGTATACCTATGTGTCAACTTGATATCTCATATCCATGACTTGTGAGATCAAGTCATCGTGTTGACCTACATGCTAGTCTCTACGCATTAACATTGTCCCTGAATGTTAATACTTGACTAGGAATGTTTAAGAGTAGTGTTCTCTATATCATCTCATTATCGATTCAACCAATCGATTGATATAGATAAGAACTTACTACTCAAGGACATTATTATATTTAGTTATTTGGCACCAATACAAGTAAATATAATAACCATGCCTTTATAAATAGGAATATGATACAATAAAGTCCATACAACAATCATCACATGATTGACTCTAGGGCTTTCACTAACAATCTCCCACTAGCACTAGTGCCAATCACCGTAGTATCTAATACCCAATGACCTAGTGTGATCATCATGCTTTTTCTATGCCAAAGCCTTGGTCAAGGGATCTGCGATGTTAGCCTCTGTGGGTACTCTGCAAATCTTCACATCTCCTCTATCGATAATCTCTCGAATGAGATGGAAGCACCATAGTATGTGTTTGGTCCGCTGGTGTGAGCGAGGTTCCTTAGCCTATGCAATCGCTCCATTGTTGTCACAATAGAGCTCTATAGGATCTGCAATGCTAGGAACCACCCCAAGCTCAGTAATGAACTTGCGGATCCAAACTGCCTCCTTTGCTGCCTCAGATGCAGCGATATACTCGGCTTCTGTTGTAGAATCAGCAACTGTGTCCTACTTCGAACTCTTCCAGCTCACAGCGCCACCATTCAAGCAAAACACGAACCCTGACTGCGATCTATAATCATCCTAGTCAGTTTGGAAGCTGGCATCGCTGTAACCCTTTACAGCTAGCTCCTCATCGCCTCCAAATATAAAGAAATATTCTTTAGTCCTTCACAAGTACTTAAGAATATTCTTGACTGCTATCCAGTGACGCTCACCTGGATCTGACTGGTATCTACTCGTCATGCTCAAAGCATATGAGACATCAGGACGAGTACACAGCATGACGTACATGATAGATCCTATAGCAGATGCGTAAGGGATCTTATCCATGCGGTCTCTCTCCTCTCTAGAAGAGGGACTTTGAGTCTTCGAAAGACTCACACCATGTGACATCGGCAGAAGTCCCTTCTTGGAATTCTGCATGGCAAACCGTAGTAATACTGTGTCAATGTATGTACTCTGACTTAGGCCAAGAAATCTCTTAGATCTATCTCTATAGATCTTGATGCCTAGAATACAGGTTGCTTCACCTAAGTCCTTCATTGAGAGAAGCATTCCACCAAGTCTTCAGATCAGAGCGAAGGGATGTCATTCCCAATGAGTAGTATGTCATCCACATACAATACAAGGAAGACAATTGTATTCCCATTAACCCTTTTGTAGACACAGGGTTCATCTTCATTCTTGATGAAACCAAACTGTTTAATCGCATCATCGAATCAAAGATTCCAGCTCCGAGAGGCTTTCTTTAGCCCATAAATGGACTTTTGTAGCTTGCATACTTTCCCAGTATGTTGTGGATCTTCAAAACCCTCAGGTTGTGTCATGTACACATCCTCGAGTAAGTTTCCATTCAGAAACACGGTTTTGACATCCATCTGCCAGATCTCATAATCGTGGTATGCTGCAATAGCAAGCAAGATCCAAATGGACTTAAACATCGCCATTGGAGAAAAGGTTTCATCATAGTCAATACCATGAATTTGCTTGAAACCTTTAGCCACCAATCGACCCTTATAGGTATGCGTAAGTCCATCCATGTCAGTCTTTCTCCTAAAGGCCCACTTACACCCAATGGGTTTGACCCCTTCAGGTGGATCAACCAAAGTCCATACTTGGTTGGTGTATATGGATTCCATCTCGGATCTCATGGCCTCTAGCCATTTCTCAGAATATGGGCTCATCACAGCTTCCTGATATGAGGTAGGCTCATTCTCAATGAGCATAACGTCATCATGGTCAGACAAGAGAAATGAGTATCTCTCAGGCTGACGACGTACCCTATCAGACCTGCGAAGAGGTAGGTCTACCTGAATAGGTGGTTGTTCCACAACTCTTTGTGCAATAATCTCATCACCCACAACACTTTGTGGTTCTTGTTCAACCTCCATCAAGGCCTTAGTGCTATGGTCCTTATCTTGAATTTCTTCAAGATCGAACGTACTCCCACTAGTTTTTCTAGAAACAAAATCCCTTTCTAGAAAAACCCCAGTCTTTGCCACAAACACTTTGTGCTGACTGGGAATGTAGAAGTAATATCCCTTTGTATCCTTGGGATATCCAACAAAATAGCACCTATCAGATTTGGGTCCCAGTTTGTCTGAGACTTGACGCCGAACGTAAGCCTCACAACCCCAAATCCTCATGAAAGACATCTTGAGATTTCTCCCTGTCCATATCGTATATGGTGTCTTTATGACAGCCTTGGATGGTACACGGTTAAGGGTAAAGGCTGCTGTGTCTAGAGCATATCCCCAAAAGGATATAGGAAGATCTGTGTGACTCATCATAGATCGTACCATATCTAATAGGGTACGATTCCTCCTTTCGGATACACCATTCCACTGTGGTGTTCCAGGAGGAGTGAGTTGGGATAGAATCCCACACTCAGCTAGATAGTCACGAAACTCATGGCTAAGGTATTCACCACCTCGATCTGATCGAAGTATCTTAATACTCTTGCCAAGCTGGTTTTGTACTTCATTCTTGAATTCTTTGAACTTTTCAAAGGATTCTGATTTATGTGTCATAAGATACACATAACCATATCTACTGAAATCATCAATAAATGTAATGAAGTACCTGTAACCACCTCTAGCAGCAACATTGAAAGGACCACATACATCACTATGTATAAGTCCTAACAAATCTGTTGCTCTTTCACTGTGTCCACTAAAGGGAGTCTTGGTCATCTTACCTAAAAGGCAAGACTCGCATGTCTCATATGATTCAAAATCAAATGAGTCTAGCAGCCCATCCTTATGGAGCTGAGATAAGCGACTCTCATTTATGTGACCTAAGCGACAATGCCAGAGATAGATTTGGTTCAACTTATTTGACTTGAACCTCTTGGTACTTATGTTATAGATAGGGCTCTCTAAGTCTAGAAAGTAGAGTCCGTTCATTAGAGGTGCACTACATTAGAACATATCATTTAAATAAACTGAACAACATTTGTTCTTTATTATAAATGTAAATCCTTTCTTGTCTAAACAAGAAATCGAAATTATGTTCTTAGTCAAAGCAGGCACATAACAACATTCATCTAATTCTAGTACAAGCCCAGAGGGCAAAGATAGATCATAAGTTCCTACAGCAACAGCAGCAACCCTTGCTCCATTGCCTACTCGTAGGTCCACCTCGCCCTTTGTCAATGCCCTACTATTTCTCAGCGCCTGCACATTGGTACAAATGTGAGATACACATCCGGTATCTAATACCCATGATGAAGAAATAGATAGATTGACTTCTATAACATTTATATTTGAAGTAGAAGTCTCACTTCTTTTCTTCTTAAGATCTTCCAGGTAAGCTTTGCAGTTACGCTTCCAGTGTCCAGCTTCCTTGCAGTGAAAGCAAGCTCCTTCCTTGGCTACCCCTCCTTTGGGTTTAAGTTCTTTGTCTTTTCCCTTGGCTTAGGACTTTCCCTTATCTTTAGGCTTTCCCTTGCCTTTCTTTTTGTGCACCATCAAAATGGTGTCAGATTTTTCCTTCTTAAGGTTAAGCTCAGCAGTTCTCAACATACTGAGCATCTCAGGCAGTGGCTTATCAATTTCATTCATGTTGTAATTTATGACAAATTGATTGTAGGCTTATGGCAAAGATTGCAAGATCAGGTCAGTGGCCAGCTTTTGGCCAAGTGAGAATCCCAGCCTTTGTAGGTTTTCTACGTACCCAATCATCTTGAGTACATATGGACCTACAGGAGTCCCATCTTGCATTTTGGACCCAAACAATGCCTTAGAGACTTCATATCTCTCATGCCTTGCTTATCCTTGATATAGTTGACAAAGATGTCCAACCATATCATAAGCATTCATGAACTCGTGTTGCTTCTGAAGCTCAGAGTTCATGGTCGCGAGCATTAGACATGACACATCTAATGCATCATCTTGATGCTTCTTGTAAGCATCTTTGTCAGCTCGCGAGGCAGTGACAGGAGGTGCCTCCGGAATGGGCTGCTCTAGGACATACAACTTCCTTTCTTGGGTGAGAACAATTCTCAGGTTCCTGTACCAGTCTAGGAAATTTGCTCCATTGATATTGTCCACTTTTGGCCTAAGCCCTCATGGTTTTGTTTTTGGGCTCTACCCAAAAGGCCTCATGCCAATGGAGATATATTTATATCTTATAAGCACATGATGTTTTTCCATGTCTTACCAATGTGGGACTTTGATTGTATTCCCCATACTCCCAACAATCCCTCCCTCAAACGAAGGACCACATTGAGCCCCCCCCTCAAGCCTATCCCTCCTCGAAGGATATTCTCTGCTTGATGTCCGATCTTCAACCCACCAGGACTTCCTGCCAACTATCTGGTCCTCCTGACCTAGTTGGACTTCCTGCCAGTTGTCCAGCCCTACTGGCCTAACTGGACTTCCTGCCTGGTGTCTGGTTCTCTAGATCCGGACATGGGAGCTCCACTTCCTTCGTTCGAGGTTCATGGCTTGACATGGACCATGACTCTGATACCACTGTTGGACATTTCGAGCCGTAAAAACCGCTTTTTGCATTGCGGAAACCTCGGAAGTCCGACCACGGATCTGTGCGAAGATGTATTAAAACTAAAAAATATATGTGTTTACTAAAAACCCTAGATCTACCTTAGATCTAGAAGGTGAGATCATTACCCTCGATGCGATGTCCTTCGCAAATCCTGCTCGTCCAAAAGCTTCGCCGGAACTCAAGAGCGTTAAGTATACACTCCTCTATTGGTATCCACACAAGCAATAGGTGGAGAAAACACACCCTTGAGTGTGCTAGCACCCTATGGATGGTTCGGCCAAAGAGAGGGATGGGAGAGCAAGCTTGAGAGGAAGATGATCCAAGGAAGAAGAAGAAGTTGTGTAACTCACAAAATGAATTCCCATCTAATGGTAATAGTGGTCGGCCACTTTTCTTAGGGGGGGGGGAGGGTTACATGCATGCATGTAACTCCTCCAAGAGCCAATGACTCTTGGTCTCCCTTATGAGGTGGCACCACATGCTAAGTCAATGATGATGTAGAGCATCATCATTGGCCGGCCATGCCAAGTCATCATCATGACATGACATTTGGTCAAGTCAAACTTGACCTTTCATCTTCCCTCTCAAGTCAAGTCAAACTTGACCTCTTATCTCCCATGGTTGATCAAATCCAACCATTTGATTCAAGTCAATTTAATTTAATGAATCTCTATCCATTAATTTAAATTGATTTGATGAATCAAATCTAAATTAGACTCATTCAATACTTGAATCAAATTGAGTCCAACTCAATTAGTCTAATTAGGATTACTCTTAATCCAATTTGGTTCATCCCATGAACCTAATCCTCATGGTTCATCATATGAACCTAATATCCATCTAATTGCCCTTAGTGTGTGACCCTATAGGTTCTTGTAACGCTGGCAATGTCCCTAAACCGATTTAGGAACATAAGCAATGAGCGGTATCTAGCAACACATCATTGCTACCCAAGTTACAAGAATGTTGAGCTCCAACATCACCTTTGTGACTACTAATTGTGACTCTCACAATATGTGACAATGTCCCTCTATCCTTGATATCTAGATTGACCAATTGAGGCATAGACCGTGTCATCCTCGGTACAATCTATATCTTGAACTCTAAGTAGACTCACTCTAATCAAATGAGCTCAATATCTCATATTGACTCATTTGGGCATGGTCATGCACTTCGTGGTCTCACTCTATCAAGAATATTGATGTCACCCCCGTCATATAGGAGGGATCAATCCCATCTACATCACTCACATCCCTCCGCATAATTTGTTACATACCCAATAATCGCCTTTATAGTCCACCCATTTATGGGTGACGTTTGACGAAGCCAAAGTATGCAACTCCTTATGTAGGGAACCATGGTGACTTCAGGTCTAAGGATTAATAGTCATACTAATAGCCACATGAGAAAGTATATGACACTCATATAACGATCCATGATACTTTCTCATGGTAGGTCATTCAGTATACATTCTCCAATGCATACCCATGTGTCAACTTGATATCTCATATCCATGACTTGTGAGATCAAGTCATCGTGTTGACCTACATGCTAGTCTCTACGCATTAACATTGTCCCTGAATGTTAATACTTGACTAGGAATGATTAAGAGTAGTGTTCTCTATATCATCTCATTATCGATTCAACCAATTGATTGATATAGATAAGAACCTACTACTCAAGGACATTATTATATTTAGTTATTTGGCACCAATACAAGTAAATATAATAACCATGCCTTTATAAATAGGAATATAATACAATAAAGTCCATACAACAATCATCACATGATTGGCTCTAGGGCTTTCACTAACAGTGTCATGATAGACTGCTTATCCGAGATGCACCGTGATAGGTGACTTTAATAGGAATGCACCGTGATAGGCGGCTTATCCTAGATGCACTGTGATAGGTGACTTTAATAAGAATACATCGTGATAGGCAACTTATCCGAGATGCACCGTGATAGGTGACTTTAATAAGAATGCATTGTGATAGGCGACTTATCCGAGATGCATCGTGATAGGTGACTTTAATAAGAATGCACCGTGATAGGCGGCTTATCCGAGATGCACCGTGATAAATGACTTGTATGAGAGTGTGTCGTGATAGGCGACAAGCAGCTTAAGAAAATATATGCCTGCAACAATGGGTGAGACCTTTTATTATTCAAAAGGAAAGCACTATTACATACCGTCTAGCCACTACACATGATAGGATCGTAAATGGAAAGCATTCCATGGTTGAGTGAGCTCTTTTCCCTCGTTATCTTGCAGATAATAAGTTCTCGAACTGAGCTTCTTGGTAATCTTATAAGGACCCTCCCATCGGGGTGCCAACTTGCGAACCTCCCCTGTTGGCTGAATTTTCTTCCACACAGTCGCCGGGCTAGAAGGAGCGAGGTATAACTTTCTTGTTGTAAGCTTGAGCTATCTTTCTCCGAAAAGCATTCATTCGGCTAACTGCATTATCTCTTGTCTCGGTTACCAAATCTAATTCTGCTAGTCTCTTCTCCTCATTGCTGCTGTTATTTGAAGTGTAAGCTGAGATCCGGGGTGAACCCATGCCGACTTCCACAGGGACAAGGGCCTCGGAACCATAGACCAAATGAAAAGGGGTGAGGCCCGTACTATCTTTTGAAGTTGTTATGTACTCTCATAAAACACTTGGTAGTTCTTGAACCCAACTTCCCCCTATATGGTCTAGCTTGATTTTGAGCCCCCGAATTAACTCCCGGTTGGTGACTTCAGGTTGCCCGTTGCTTTGAGGATAAGCTACTGATGTGAAAGCCCGTTGAATTTCGAGTTGTTGGCACCATTCTCTTATCTTTCGGCCTTGGAATTGTCGCCCATTGTTCGAGACTATCCTTCTTGGGATGCCGAACCGGTAGACTATATTTTTCTAGAGAAATCTTTGTATAACATCCTCAGTTATCTTGGCCAATGGTTCTGCCTCCACCCATTTCGATAAATAATCCACAGTGACCAGTAGGAACTTTTTATGATGCAACCCAGTTGGCAACAGACCCACTATATCCATTTCCCATTGGTCGAAGGGTCACGATATTACAGATGCCTTTAACAACTCAGCTAGCTGATGAGAGAAATTCTGATGCTTCTGGTAGTTGAGGCATACGTGAACACAGTGAGTGGTGTCTTTTTGGAGAGTTGGACAAAAATATCCTGCCAAGATAATCTTCTAGGCTAGGGATGCCCCTCCCGAATGGTTTCCGCAGTAGCCTTCATGTATCTCCCTCATGACATAATCGGCTTTCTCGGGACAGAGACACTTGAGCAAAGGTCGAGCGAAAGCCCGCTTGTATAGGGTATCTCTAATTAAGACAAATCAGGTTCTTCTTTTTTTGATAATCTGTGCTTCAGCTCGGTCATCCGGCAGTATTCCCGTCTTCAAATAATTAATTAGAGTATCCCTTTAGTTCGGAGGACTTCTTGATACACTCTAATCTTGATCTATATGAGCAACGAGTTGGGTTTCGTCTAGTGAGTCCTCTAGGCTCCAAGTGGTGAGTGTGCTGAGCATGCGAGCTAACTCGTTGACCTTTTGATTATCTGCCTGAGAAATTTTATGAAGGATCACCTCTTGGAATTCTGATGCCAGCTTGCGGTAAGCCTATATGTAGAGTTGGAAGCGCTGATTGTTGGTGTTGAACGACCCTTTAATTTATTCTACGACTAGCTGTGAATCAGAATATAAAGCAATTCGAGAAGCTCCAACATGTCGAGCAGCCCAAAGTCCTACCAATAAGGCTTCATATTTGGCTTCATTGTTGGAGGCCCGGAAGTTGAGTTGCACAGCTATCCAGATCATATTTTCTTGCGGAGATATTAACAGTATTTCTACTCTTCTTTGCTTAGTTGACGAGCCATCAACATATATTTTCCATACTTCATTTCTTTCGACCCCTGGTGTCTCGGCTAAGAAGTCTGCTAATACTTGTCCTTTGAGATCCATCCGAGGTTGATATTGGATGTCATATTCGTCCAGTACCGTGGTTCATTTAATCAAGTAGTCGAATGCCTCCGGGTTGGTTAATATTCTTTCGAGGCCATTGTTGGTCAACACCATGAACGAATGAGATAAAAAATATGGGCGAAGCCTCCTAGCTGTTATAAGCAGAGCCAGGGCCAATTTTTCCAATGTTGTATATCTACTTTCGGTAGTTTTTAACAAATGACTGATGAAATAGATAGGTAATTACTTACCATCCTTTTGTCGAATCAGAATAGATGCCACAACTTCTTCAATGCGGCCAAGTACAACTGTAAGCTTTCTCCTGATTGGCTTCGTTAGTGTAGGTAACTCGGATATATATTGCTTTAGCTCCACGAAGGCTTGTTCATATTTTTCATCCCATGAAAATTGAGCCGACTTGTAGAGTATCTTAAAAAAGGGGAGACTCTGCTCAGTCGACTTAGGGATGAACTGTGAGAGAGTTGTTATCCTGTCGAGTAGCCTTTGTACTTCTTTGGTATTTCGAGGAGAGGTTATATTTTGCAAGGCTTGAGCTTTCTCCTAGTTAACTTCAATGTCCCGCTTGGTCACAATGTATCCGAGAAACCTACCATTTCGGATGCCGAATATGCATTTGTTACGATTGAGTTAAATTCCATACCGACGTAGTGTGCCGAATATTTTTGCCATGTCTTTAATAATGTTTTCGGCTTTAGTGGACTTGATGAGAATGTCTTCCACATATACCTCAATGTTCTGACCTATTTGTGACTGAAAGACTTTATCCATTAGCCTATGATAAGTGGCGCCGATATTCTTTAATCTGAATGGCATGACCTTGTAGCAGAAAGTGCGATCTGCCATGACAAAGCTGGCCTTTTCTTGATCCTCTTGCGCCAATGGAATTTAGTGGTACCCTTGGTATGCATCTAACATATAAATTAATTAGCATCCTATTGTAGAATCAACTAGTCGGTCTATCCGAGGCAAGGGGTAGCAATCTTTAGGGCATGCTTTATTGAGATCTCGAAAATCTATATATACCCTCCACTTCCCTCCTGGCTTAGGTACCAGTACAATATTTGATAGCCATTCAGGGAATTGGACTTCTCATATATACCTGGCTTGCAATAATTTCTGTACTTCGGCTCAGATAATTTGATCTTTCTCTGGGCCAAATATCTTCTCTTCTGCTTCATTGGCCGATCTTTGGGGAGAATATTCAGACGAAGCTCCATTATAGCTCGAGATAAGTGAATATTGCCTTTGTTGCGAAAGAAATTGCATGCTTGACTACCCCTTGTTTTATCTTGGATGACAAGTCGACGGCAACCCGGACAACACAACTAGGTTGATCCGACCAGATTTGCACGACTTCATCTTCACCCTGCGACTCTTCTCAAAGGGTGTAAACTTCTGCGACTTTAATTTTTCGTCTCTTCCTGGGACCTGTCCAAACTTCTTCTACATAACATTTTCGAGCTACCTTTTGGTCCCCCACAACTTTGCCTACTTGATAAATTATGAGGAATTTGATCTTTTGGTGATAAGTAGCTACAACAACTTTGAAGGAATGTAGTGTCAACCTTCCTAAGATAACATTGTAAGCAGAGGCGGAATCTACCACTGTAAAAGTGGTAATTCTGGTCCCGCGGAGGGGCTCTTCTCCCAAAGATAGAGGTAGATTAATCCGGGCGAGTGGAGATACTTCATGGTGCGAGAAACCGAATAGGGTTGTGTTCATTGGCCACAGCTAGGCTAGATCGAGCTACATGCGAACAAAAGATTTTTTAAATAAAATGTTAACTGAGCTACCTGTGTCCATGAAGACTCTGACAATGTCATAATTGGCTATGGTGGCTCGGATCACCAAGGCATCATCGTGTGGGACAAACACTCCTCACAGGTCCTCGGGGTCAAATTTTATTGAAGGTCCTTCGACACATCTCCAGTTGGTATTCACCTCCATGTTCTCCAGCCGCCTTCCATGAGTCTTCCTGGCTCGGTTTGAGTCTCCATCCGTGGCTCCACCGGTGATCATACTGATGTTAGGGCAATCGACCCAAGTTAAGGTTTGGATTATGGTTTTGATGTGTGTGGCAAAGGTTTAAGTTAGGATATTATTGTGGATTTAATATGTGTGTTGAAGTTATGCAGGACTTAGTAATTCGCACATATGATGAATAGCATTGGCAAGATCACCAACTCACAACCTCGTGCTTGAGTCAGCGAAGGAGCATTGCGAAGTCGTGTGCTTGATGCATCCGAGGGACCGCCGGACGAGATGACTTGAAGCGAAGCCAAGGAAGCAGACTTCGAGGGCAAGAGACGTGAAGGAGCATTGCAAAGTCGTGCGCTTGGTGTTGCCGAGGGACGTGGCCACGAACGAAGAGAGCTTCGGCGAGGGACTTTAAGTGAGATGAGAGAATGAGTGAAATGTAAGTAGCTCATTAGGTGAACTTGGCCGAAATGGCTAAGTGTCGGAGGCTCGACTGAGTTGGTTAAGGTTATACCCGACATGTTTAGTTAAGTCAGATGCTCAACCAACTTGGTTGGGGTTTTACTCGATAAGTCGGATGCTCAATTGAAGGGTTGAGGTTTACCCAATGAAGTGGAGTGTCGGATGCTCAACCGTGAGGGTTGAGGTTTTACCAGACCGTCGGATGCTCAAATGGATGTCAAGTTTGAGGTTTACCCGACATCCGATCATTCTTGTGGATGGGCGGTCATTCTGCAATCGACTTAGGTTCTATTGGTGTTCGACTAGTGGGTTTCGGCCCGTGATCATTGCCAGAATGGATCATTGCTAGACCATCAGTTGATTGCCAAGTGATGTGAGCAAAATATATAAGATTTTAAGAGTAGTTTTCACTCACATCTTGTTATATTTTGTGTTAGTTTCATGCATATGTTACTCTATTCTTGGACGCATTGCCTATTTTCTAGTTCGGAGGTCTGCTCGTTGTACTTTTGTGTGCAGGTTAGCTTTTTTGATAAAAAAAGATGCGTTTTCGGAGCAAAAGAAGGACTTTCACAGCTAGACACAGAGTGGGACACGGCCAGGGCGTGTGGATTCACATGGCCGTGTCCAATTGGTGAAGAACAACACCCCAGGGCTGCACACGGCCTGGCCGTGTGGAAACACACGGTCGTGTGGTGGCCCGATGGATTTGCACGACTAGGGCTTTTTCCGAATTTTGCGGCGGTCCGAGGTGATGTCTATATAAGGATAGCTCTGTCCAAACCCTAGGGGGGAGGCACAATGGCTAGGACGGCACGCCGAAGCCCTAAAAAGCTTCGGTAACTCACAGCAGGGAGGAGGAACGCTGTCGGAGGTCCACAACTTGCAATACAATGCCGAAGAGAAGATCACGAAGTATCGTATATCTCTATTTCTGCGCTCTATTTCTATTGTATTCGAACTTAATCATGTTTTGTGATTCTTCCTTCATATTTATGGAGTAGTACTTTCGATTCTAGGATTAGGGAGTAGCTTGTGTACATAAACAATGTTGGTTCATATTAAATTCTGGCCATAAGTTTGATTTGACAATTGGTAGTTGCTCTCTATTATATCTATGTGTGTTTGACTTTCTTTCCGCTGTGCTTAGGCGATACGAGGTGGTGACAACCCTCACAATCTAGAATTTAAGAGGTTTGATCCAAGGAACCTAGGGGTAAACCTGACCTCCCGTAACTATGGGGAGAAGGGAGCGGTGGAATCAGAAACGGTCCACCGCAAGGATTGATTTGGCATCCTCGTACCCTCTATCCCGTCCTTTTGGGCGGAGATAGCTCTCGGTGAATGCGGCGGCTCTGCGGGAGAGTGTATGATGTCCCTTCCCCAAAATCGTAGGTAGACATTTAGACGACGCCAATTGACAACATTGTTCTGTGGTACACAAGCGAAATCGAAGTCCTAGAATCACCTTTTAAGACCTTGACACACTCTTTTCCTCCTCCGTTTGACACCGTACAAAGTAGGGTCCACCGATAGTCCTCACCAGCCGAATCTCTCAGAGATTACGTTCGAACAATCGCAACCACTTAGGCTACGTTTGGTACGGGGTAATCAACCTTGTAATGTAATCAGGATTACATTACAAGATGATTTACTTTGTTTGGTAACATTTCAAAGATGTAATGTAATGTAATCGCATTACAAAATAAGAGCCAAGATCCGTAATCTCGATTACGAAGGAAAAGCAATGTAATCCAATTACATTACGGACTCAATATTTATTATGATAAATATATCCTTCTTTTATTTTTCTCATTGCTTCTCGATGCTCGTCGACGATGACCACCGGCGACAATTGCCGGCCAACGACCGGGCGGTCGCGACGACGACGGGCGATCGGGTCGGCGATCGGCGATCGCGATCGGCCGGCGACCGGCCGATCGACGACAATGCGGCGATCGACGGCGACCGACGATCGACGGCGATCGGCTGGCGGCGACGACGACGACGGCGCCGACGGTGGCGGCTCGCCGGATCGCCGACGACCGACGACAATGTGGCGGCGACGATCGGTCAGCCACCGGCGATCGGCGACAACCTTATAAGGGTATTTTTGTCATTTTATAATAATATGAATTACATTCCTTATAAAAAATGTGGATACCAAACAAACGAATATAATCACTTTTGTAATCAAACATTACACACCAATCGCTAACCAAACACAGTAATGTATACACATTACAAGGTTGATTACATTACATTACATTACAAACTTGATTACATTACAAACTTGATTACATTACCCCGTACCAAACATAGCCTTAGTGTATTGGTATTCAAATCCCAGTCCCTGTGGGATCAATAAATCTTTATTACTTGACGACATCCGTGCACTTGCAGGCATTGATTGTGAGCGTGCGCTTTGAGCCCTCGACGGTATCCGTCGCGAGATTCGTGGTCGCGTCCGTGCGCATCAAGTTTTTGGCGCCGTTGCCGGGGACTGTCGATTCGATATCAAATCGAACGGTGGTAAATTGGATCGGACTTAGGATTAGATTATTTTCTTGCTTTATTTTCTTATTAGTTTATCTTATTTGCTTTAGTTCTATTTTCCATATTTAGTTTTTATTTGCAGCAGTAGTTTCCTATTTACTTATTGCATCTTAGATTTTTATTTGCTAGGTTGTTTATTTTCTATTTTTAGGATTAGATTAGCACTCTTAACTTTGTGGTTCGGTTCATCGTATGCTTAGACGATTTGGGTCGGAAGGTATAATTCTGATTGACTTAGAGATTGAGCGAACCTTTCACTGTCAGAGAGTAGTACAGCGAAAGATGGAAGATCAAGCTGCATCCGAGGTGAATATAGGAAGTCGACCTCTGCAAGACTACGCAGCTCCTAGCGCTAGAGGATTAAGACTGAGCATAGTTGGACCGTCTATTTCGGCATCTTGAGGCTTTTCTCGAAATCTGCTCGACAATGAAACTGAACGAAATCTTGAGGCTTCACTCTCTACCCTCTGGCAGCATCACCACATGGGAGCAGTGTGAGCAGCAGTTTCTGAATAAATACTTCTCACCAAGTAAGACTGTTTATATGCGCCATCTTATCACAAGCTTTCGCTAGAAGGAGGGGGAGTTCTTATTCGAAGCATGAGATCGCTACAAGGGGCTACTTTATCAATGCCCCCACCACAGACTGGAGAGGTGGTTGGTGATCCACATTTTCTATAATGGGATCGCTTATGCCACAAAGATGTCCCTAGATTCTGTCGCAGGAGGAGCACTAATGAACAAGACCATAGAGAAGGCAGAAAAGCTTATCGAAGAGTTAGCACAAAACCACCATCAATGGGTTTCCGAACGTGGTCAACCCATGCCTGCAGTAGGATGATACACTGTCAACTCCATGGACCACCTTTCGGCAAGGATGGACGCGCTCAACAGACGGTTTAAATCTTTGAATCCTTCATCTGCATGCGCGGCCATTGATTTTGGAGAAGGAGCGGCAGCGTATCGTGAGAACCACTATGGAGGGCAGGGGACCTCAGACGAGCAGATTGAGCACTGCGATGCGGTTGGGGACTACAACCCAAGACCCAACAACCAACACTCCAACACTTCTCATCCGGGATGGAGGAATCACCAAAATTTTCTTTATAATAATACCTTGGGGAGGTTCTAACTGCTGGGAGAGAATGGGTAGCCACGTCCCTCTAACACCCGTCTGGAGAATATGCTGGAGAATTTCATTCGAACGCAATGGGAGGCAAACATTGAATTTTAGCGATGACATTCGTAGACAGATACGATGATCGAGGGGTTGGGGTCATCTGTAAGAGATCTTGCCATCAGGCAGAAGTCGCTGGAGATTCAAGTATCTCAGATCGCGAACCAAATCTCTAGGATACCAGGGGAGCTACTAGGAAGAGCAGAGGTCAATCCGGTAGAGCAGTGCCAGGCAGTGACACTACGAAGCGGGAGGATCCTGAAAGAAATACTAGGATGGTCGGTTGCTGAAAAGGAACAGGGATCTGACCCGCTAGAGCCTCTGGGGGAGGCAGAGAATGAAAAAGCGAGAGAGACGAACCGGGAGCCTGCTGTGAGGGCTCAACCGCCTCTTACTGTACCGTTCCCACAGCGGTTGACGAATGTAAAGAAATACGCCGAGTTTGGTAAATTTTTGGACATGCTGAAGTCGATCTCAGTAGAGGTACCGATACTCGAAGCATTGCACCAAATGCCCCAGTTCGCTAGGTTCATGAAAGATATTCTGGCGCATCATAGGAAGGTTGCGGAGTCGGAAACAGTAGCCCTCACAGAGGAATCAGGTGCTTATCTCCGAAACGAAGCTACTCAGAAATTAAAAGATCCGGGGAGGTTCTATATCCCATGCTATATAGGGACGATACTGATTAGCAAAGCCTTCTGTGACTTGGGAGCAAGTGTGAGTCTTATGCCCTACACCTTATGCAAAAATCTAGGGCTAGGAAATTTAAAATTCACTACTATGACACTATAACTAGCTGACCACTCATACCGCTACCCATTGGGGATTTTAGAAGATGTTCCTGTTAAGGTGGGGAAGTTTACACTGCCAACTGACTTTGTGGTGATGGAGATGGAAGAGGATCCCAAGATACCCGTCATCCTGGGACGACCATTTTTAGCGACTGCAGGAATGGTCATTGATGTGAAGAATCACAAGCTGACCCTAAAAGTGGGAGATGATAAGATTGAATTTGAGCCTGCTAGGACAGGAAGTCAGGAACCTGCATCAGGGAAGTATGTGATTCTAGTGAGAGCTAGGAAGGAAGCTGTGTATCAAGATCCCGAGACGGATGAATGGAGGTTCACTGAACCACCAGAACCGAGTTGATAGTAGAGTGCGGTCGAGCTAGACGACCTTAAACAAAGCGCTTCTTGGGAGGCAACCCAAGTTTAGTTTTAGATTTCCCTTTTCGATTGCATTGTATACGTTTGTTTGATTTTAGTTTTGATTTTCATCACATTAGAGTTAGGAATAGAAAAGAACTTTGCTAGGCAAAAATGAGACCCATATTAGCCTACACAGCGAAGAGTATGAGAAAATTTGGGCCATGATATTAACTGCAGAGGCATACATGGGGCCGACTGTGTGTTTTCACACGCTGGCGCTGAGGTTAAAAGGGGTGAGCCGTGTGTTTTCACCCCATTTGCACCGTGTGCTTCAAAAGTTCTTGCCCTAGCCGTGTGATTTCGCTTTCCCCTTCCTCTAGAAGCATTTATAACCTCTAAAGAAGCCAAAAGGAGCAAGGATGAGGAGGACCAAGACCATCGAGTGATTTAACAAGGAGAGTCGATGCCCCTCAAGCTCCGGAAGAGGGTAACGCCCTACCCCCTTTACTTTTTCGCAATGATGAACATAGAGATAGGTACAATATGCTCTCTACTCGTAAACTTACTGCTACTAGGTACTTAGATGAGGATTTGCTAGAATCTTTAGGGTTGTTTGGTGATATACAAACTCTGTTTGCAAAAATGGGGTGGGAAGAGATTATGGGAATAAAGCACCTAACCTACCCTAGGATAGTTTTGGAATTTTTGAGTTCTTTAGAGGTGGATCGAAGTTTTAACGGGTAGAGAGAGCGAGGAGGGTAGGATAACTTTTAGGCTTTTTAATATTGAGCATGAGTGGACCCTTCACCAATGAAACTCATGCTTTGACTTACCAAGTGGGGGAGAGAGAAGAACCCCTATTGGGTTCAACTCTCGGGAATGTTGGACCGAGTTGACGGGGGAGCACGCTTATGACCCTTCTAGGGCCAAAGCGTCGCGCCTTCAAAACTCCGTCTTTCAATACCTTCATCGCATCATGGCCAGTACTATATTTGATCGTGGAGAGAGTGACGGTGTAGTTAAAGATAGCGAGCTGCTTTGCCTATGGGATATGCTACAAGAAAGGAGTAGCATCGATGTAGGGTCTCACTTCATCAGACACTTAGTGAAGATGGGCAAAGCAGCATGCGGAGATATCAATGTGGGAGGCATACTTACCCACATTTGTTATAGGATGGGGTACGACTACACAGCATTGGAGAGTATAAAGGGGAGCCCTAGGATCGACCTAGGAGTATGCATGACCATGAAGATGATTGTAAGAGAAGGAGACTCCTTATGCTATGTAAGAAAAAATCTTACGACCCTTAGGTTCCCCCACCCGGATCGTACCACCATCGTTATACGCGCCAACTGGCGCTTAGACTTGATAGTGGAGTCCCCTCCACATGAGGGACCATCCACATCAGCGTCCATATCTCCACCTTTCTATCACTCTCCCTCCAGTCCACACATGCATAGGAGCCCACCTAGTCCACGCCGACATGAGCCTACACCTGCACCACCATCTTTTTCTACTTTTGAGCAGGATGTAGGTACGTCGGCCTATGATTTCTCGGAGTTCCGATCACACCTCGACGACATTTACACTGAGCAGCAGATGCAGAGGCAGCAATGGGAGGAGCAGAGCACCTACTAGCAGGCGGAGTTCCAGGGATTTCGGGAGCATTTCTAGCAAACCGAGGAGTTTTACGATGAGGACCGCATATACTTCCAGGAGAAGGTTGTTTGTCGCCATATGAGGCAGCCTACCGCAGGGAGATGCGGCAGCATATGCATGCCCAGCATGCACAGTGGGCTAGGGAGAATGAGCACCGAGCAGCCGCTATATCCGCTAGTTCCTAGATCGACCATATGTATATGTGGCATCAGCGGCTCAACAGTAGGTTCTCCCAGGATCTAGAGATGCCCAGACTCCCAGACTTTCCACCTCGTCCACCATATTAGAGGTATATTTTTGTTTAAGTCTGGGGGAGGGAGACCCCAAAATCTATTTTGTTTTGTTTCCTAGTAGTAGTTTCTTTTCTGGTATTTTCATTCATTTATTCATGCATGCATGAGTTGTTTAGTTCCTTTCAGTACTTAATTTTTGGTGTCTGTAAAGCTACCTCTGTAGTATTTTGAAAGTTGCTTACATGAGTTGTTCTCATAGGTAGATTAACTCCATTTATCTTGTGGTATTTTATTTTATTCGCTCTATTGAATGTTTTAGACTTACACTGATTAGCTTTATTTTTGCACTTACACATGTTGAACATTCTGAAAGGGAGAATCTAGTACATACCTAGTTATGATTCACTTCAGTAGTCTAGTACTTTGGAATCCATATGTGACTCTAGGTTTAGCATTTTAGTTACTGGAGATGCTCGGATTGTGTAAGCTCATTCGGAAAAATCAAAATCCCTGTGAGCCGAAAAAAAAGAGAGAAAAAAAAGAAAAAGAAATGAGAAAAAAAGAGAGAGAGAAGAAAAAAAGAAGAAGGGAGATTATGAGGAATAAAAAAATAGTTGTCGTGGGTGGAAATGGCTAGGTGCCCCTTTAAGACCGAGTTAGGTTACTAGGAAAACACCTCCCAATTTCTCTCAATACCGAGCACGCCTTTGAGACTTTATGCTAGATCTAGGGAACGACCCTCGCTTTGGGCAGGTAAGTGCCTAAGAGCCGA
The DNA here is from genome assembly GCA_025175895.1 of Wurfbainia villosa. Lineage (NCBI taxonomy): Eukaryota > Viridiplantae > Streptophyta > Magnoliopsida > Zingiberales > Zingiberaceae > Wurfbainia > Wurfbainia villosa. The sequence goes on along the minus strand of CM046004.1, from coordinate 14,950,474 downwards.
AAACCTTAGGAAAGCTATGGGGTGACGACTTAACTCACCATGGAACGGGCATCCCCTAAGAATGATTCGCCTAGCACGAGCACAAGGAGCTAACTTAGTGAATTTTTAGAACATATCTATTTTGCTTTGATTGCAAATACCACCTGATAAATTTAGTTAGCATGCTAATTATGGAACAATATATTTTTAAAATTTTATGACATTGAGGTTTGCTTGAGGACAAGCAAAGATTTAATTCTGGAGGAAGTGATGTGAGCAAAACATATAGGGTTTTAGGAGTAGTTTTCGCTCACATCTTGTTACATTTTGTGTTAGTTTCATGTATATGTTACTCTATTCTTGCACGCATTGCCTATTTTCTGGTTAGGAGGTCTGCTCGTTGTACTTTTGTGTGTAGGTTAGCTTTTCTAGTAAAAAAGATGCATTTTTGGAGCAAAAGAAGGACTTTTACAGCCAGACATAGAGTGGGACACGACCAGAGCGTGTGGATTCACACGGTCGTGTCCAATGGGCGAAGAACAACACCCCAGGGCTGCACACAGCCTGGCTGTGTAGCAGCCCGACAGATTTGCGCGACTAGGGCTTTTTTCGGATTTTGCAGTGGTCCGAGGTGATGTCTATATAAGGATGGCTCCGTCCAAACCCTAAGGGGGAGACACGACGGCTAGGACAACACGCCGAAGCCCTAAAAAGCTTCGGTAACTCACAGCGGGGAGGAGGAACGCCGCCGAAGGTCCACAACTTACAATACAATGCCAGAGAGAAGATCACGAAGAATCTTATATCTCTATTTCTGTGCTCTATTTCTATTGTATTCGAACTTAATCATGTTTTGTGATTCTTCCTTCGTATTTATGGAGTAGTACTTTCGATTCTAGGATTAGGGAGTAGCTTGTGTACATAAACAATGTTGGTTCATATTAAATTCTGGCCATAAGTTTGATTTGACAATTGGTAGTTACTCTCTATTATATCTACGTGTGTTTGACTTTCTTTCCGCTGTGCTTAGACGATACGAGGTGGTGACTGCCCTCGCAATCTAGAATTTAGGAGGTTTGATCCAAGGAACCTAGGGGTAAACCTGACCTCCTGTAACTGCGGGGAGAAGGGAGCGGTGGAATCGGAAACGGTCCACCGCAAGGATTGATTTGGCATCCTCGTACCCTCTATCCCGACCTTTTAGACGGAGATAGCTCCCGGTGAATGCGGCGGCTCTGCGGGAGAGTGTATGATATCCCTTCCCCAAAACCGTAGGTAGACGTTTAGATGACGCCAATTGACAACATTGTTCTATGGTACATAAGCGAAACCGAAATCCTAGAATCGCCTTTTAAGACCCCAACACACTCTTTTTCTCCTCCGTGTGACACCGTATAGAGTAGGGTCCACCGATAGTCCTCACCAACTGACTCTATCAAAGATTACGTTCGAACAATCACAACCACTTAGTGTATTAGTATTCGAATCTCAGTCCCTGTGGGATCGATAAATCTTTATTACTTGACGACATCCGTGCACTTGCGGGCGTTGAGAGTGAGCGTGTGCTTTGAGTCCTCGACGATATCCATCGCGAGATTCGAGGTCGCATCCGTGCGCATCAACAAGGATGACAGTTGACTGATGAAGAGAGTCGTGGGCACAGAATCTCCCGTAGCCGACTGATCAGTCGGCTACAGGGGCATCAGTCGACTAATGGATACATTAGTCGACTGCCAAGTTTCCCATTGGATTATAACGGTCGGGATCTGATGTGTTCAGAACCCGTTGCAACGATAATAGTCGACTGCCAAACGCAGCAGTCGACTGATGGGCGGCCAACAGGAAGAAATCAACCTTCTCTATAAAAAGAGAGGGTGTGAGCTTTTGGATGACTAATCTTCATGCTCCAAACTATTCCCTAAGTGCCCCACAAGCTTTAAACTCTTTCTCTTGTTCTTATTTCAAATCCATTGTAAGAAGGAGTGTTCTTGTGTTGTAAGAAGGTTTACCTCCACCTTGCTTTGGCTAAAGGGAGAGACCATATTGGATTGGTTTCGGAGTGATTCACCGGAGACGAATCGGATCGTAGATTAGCGGCATAGGGCCATGAACCACATTATATCTTTTTGTTAGCATTATTTTTATCTTGTTTATCTTTATTGTTGTTTAGTTTTATTTCTGCTGTGCTAACCCTAACGTGTAGACGAACGAACGATTGAATTCCATTCTACGATGACTTAGGTCTATTCACCCCCTCTAGCCGGCCACCTATGCTCCAACAATTGGTATCAGAGCAAGGTCGCTTGTCAACGGACTCACCGCCGCAACAAGCACTACATCAAGGATGGCTGGCTCAAATATTCATCCACCAAAGTTCGAGGGAGAATTCGCTTGGTGGAAAAAAGTGAATGGAGGTATTTTTCGAAGCCGACTTCGAAATTTTATTGATAATGGAAAATGATTTTGAGATACCTATGGATGAAGATGGGGAGCAAATAGAGAAGACAAGATGGACAAAGAGACAAAGAGATGAGTACTTGGCGAATTCAAAGGTCAAGCATCACTTATACAACGTACTCCCCCAATAAGAGATCAACCGAATTGGAGAGTGCTCAAGTGCTAAAGAGATGTGGGAGAAGCTAGTAGAGCTTCATAAAGGCACCTCAGAGGTCATGCTTGCAAGAAGAGACCTCCTCCGCTCCCAACTAACTAATATCAAACTTGAAAAGGGAGAAAAGGTAACCTCATTACACTCTCATTTTAAAGAAATTTTAAATGGACTAACGAGTGTAGGAGAAAAACTTTTGAACCGGGATATGATTATGAAAGCAATCGACGCCTTTCCCCGGTCATCGAAATGAAGCTCAATGGTAGACTCCTTCTACATCTCAAAGAACCTAGAAGTTAGCACCTTAGAGGAGTTCTTCTCAACCATGGAGCTCCACGAAACAAGGCTTGAAGGAGTAGTAGAAGAGCCAAGAATTCAACCATCAAGAGGAGTAGCCTTGATAGCCGAAAAGGGGAAGAATAAGAAGAAGAAGACACCACCTTCCTCCTCTGATGAAGCATCCTCCTCATCCTCCATGAATAGCAATGAAGATGCTTATATGGTAATGAAGGTAAGGTGTGCTTTAAGAAATTTAAAATTTAAAAAATCTTATGATAGGAGAAGGCACAAGAGGAAGTTCATTTGCTATAATTGCCAACAAGAGGGACACATGAGTGATGATTGTCTCCTCTTGAACAAGAGCAAAGAAGAAAAGAGAAGAAAAGAAGAAAAGAAGAAAGGGAGCAAGAAAAAAGAAGAAGAGAAGAAGGCCAAGGAAAAGGGAAAGGCCAAAGCACTCAAAGCAAGGACATAGAATGATCCTTCATCATCATCATCGGAGGAAGAAAATGCCTTTGTCACAAATCTAGCTCTAATGGCAATAGAAGATGTGGACACCACTTCTTCCGAAAAAGAAGAAACAAACTCAAGTGAGGAGAGCTCAAGTGAAGGGGGAGGTTCATCATCTCCTCATCATCCGAAGAAGAAGACATGGTAACTATGGTAAAACACCTTCCCACTCAAGAAGTAGTTGCCATGATTTCTAGCTTAACTAGGGATTTGTTTAGGGCTAACAATAGAAATAAATGCATGCAAAATGAGATTAAGGCCCTAGAGGAAAAACTAGAAAATGCATATGTTAATGTTAATGATTATATTCCTTTTGATGTGAATGATGTATGCATTGAGGAAAATAAGGTTTTAAGAGAAAATGTAGATCATCTAACTAAAGCCTTAGAAAAATTCACAATAGGCTCCAATACTTTGAACATGATAATTGGGAGCCAAAGGGCAAGCTTTAATAAGAAAGGCCTAGGTTACAAGGGGAATAAAAATGAAAAGACCTATAATTGTCTAATTGCTAGGGGTCAAGCCAAAAATAAAACAATTGCTAAAAAATGGATCCCTAAGGAATATTTAGTGAACCCTATAGGAAATAATTTGTATTGGGTTCCTAAATCTATTCTTAAGGGTTAGGAAAACCCTAGGATAGTCAACCATGTGGATTTTACTTATATCATATTGAATGGTTGACTTAGAATGATCGAGACTTAATTTTTGAAATAGTGTTGGGTGATGATAATGCACCCATAAATAGCTTAAATCATGCTTTGGGTGATACTTGACTTATTATCATGATTTTATACCTAATGCATGATTACAAATTGATTGATACACTTGTTTCATGATCATAATGTGAAATCAATACATATATGTCTTTATGATCATGTGGTATGTTAGAGTGATACTTAACCTTGTGTAGAATTGCATGAATTTGAAGGTTAAGTATATAAATACCTTTAGGAACATCTCACACTCACCATAAGGATAACCTTGATTGAAAACTTAGCATGGGTGAGATGTTAGGATGATACTAATGGTCCACTAATGCCTATGACATTTAGATGGTCATTTAAAGTATCAAAATAGTAATAATAGACCAATCATGGGGAAGACTTATGTTTAATTCATAGACATATTGCCCAAAGATCATGGTTGGATATTTCATATGTTTTCAAAACCATTCCTTACTTTAAAATCCGTGTTTTCATTTTTTGAAACAATCTAAAGCAAAACTAGGTGTTAAAATTGATACAAACTTGATCAAATACTAGTTGTTTTTGAAACTTTTGGATTTTTAGCAAATCATTGAAAATATAAGTAATTTTCATGAAAACTCATTTTTCACTAATAAAGGACTTTAAAAGAAATGTGTTTTCAAAATTTCACAATTTTTTGAATTTTTTGGAATTTCTAGTGCATTTCTGAATTTCGGTCCGAAAATCAGAAATTGCTGAAACCAGCATGTCAGTCGACTGATGTCTGATTCAGTTGACTGGTGGCACTGTTCACAGCCTGATTTCAGTGTTTTTAGGCTGTTTTGATGGTTTTTCGACCCTTAGACTTTGATGACTTGGATTATGACATTATGTTTATGTTTTTGATAGTGTCAAAGGGGGAGAAATAGAGATGTTTAAGTTTAATCATGCTAGGGAGGAGATTAGCATGGGTTAAGGGGGAGTTGCATGTATTTAGGGGGAGTTTGATGCTCATATTATTTACATGCTTTCTTGCCTTATGTTGTTATTATTATTTGTTTTACCTAACTTAAACATAGTTGTCACACATCAAAAAGGGGGAGATTGTTAGGGCAATCGACCCAAGTTATGGTTTGGATTATGGTTTTGATGTGTGTGGCAAAGATTTAAGTTAGGATATTATTGTGGATTTAATATGTGTTGAAGTCATGCAGAACTTAGTAATTCGCACATATGATGAATAGCATTGGTAAGATCACCAACTCACAACCTCGTGCTTGAGTCGGCAAAGGAGCATTGCAAAGCCGTGTGCTTGATGCATCTAAGGGACTACCGGACGAGATGACTTGAAGCGAAGCCAAGGAAGCATATTTAGAGGGCAAGAGACGCGAAGGAGCATTGCAAAGTCGTGCGCTTGGTGTTGCCGAGGGACGTGGCCGCGAACGAAGAGAGCTTCGGCGAGGGACTTCAAGTGAGATGAGAGAATGAGTGAAATGTAAATAGCTCATTAGGTGAATTTGGCCGAAATGACTAAGTGTCGGAGGCTCGACCGAGTTGGTTGAGGTTATACCCGATATGTTTAGTTAAGTCGGATGCTCAACCAACTTGGTTGGGGTTTTACCCGACAAGTCGGATGCTCAACCGAAGGGTTGAGGTTTACCCGACGAAGTGGAGTGTCGAATGCTCAACCATGAGGGTTGAGGTTTTACCCGACCGTCGGACGCTCAAACGGATGTGAAGTTTGAGGTTTATCCGGCATCAGTCGACTGTTGTGGATTGGTAGTCCATTTCTCCAAGTTGACTTGGGTTCGACTGGTGGGTTTCTGGCCCGTGATCGCTGCGGACCATCGATCGGTGATGAAGATAGTCGCGAACCTGAGAACCTCCGTAGCCGATCGATCACGGCTATGAGGGCATCGATCGAATGATGGATACATCATCCAAAGCGCGCTTCTATAAAAAGAGAGGGTGTGAGCTTTGGGATGACTAATTTTCATGCTCCAAACTATTCCCTAAGTGCTCCACAAGCTTTAAACTCTTTCTCTTGTTCTTATTTCAAATCCATTGTAAGGAGTGTTCTTGTGTTGTAAGAAGGTTTACCTCCACCTTGCTTTGGCTAAAGGGAGAGACCATATTGGATTGGTTTCGGAGTGATTCACCGGAGACGAATCGGATCGTAGATTAGTGGCATAGGGCCGTGAACCACATTATATCTTTTTGTTAGCATTATTTTTATCTTGTTTATCTTTATTGTTGTTTAGTTTTATTTCGGCTGTGCTAACCCTAACGTGTAGACGAACGAACGATCGAATTCCATTCTACGATGACTTAGGGATATTCACCCCCCTCTAGACGACCACCTACACTCCAACAACTGATGGTACCTCGGTGTGGAGTGTTGGAGAGGCCTCTTAGCGATTCTGGCCGAGGGGCTGGTTGCCCTGGGGAAGCCTCCCTGGCCCTCCACGGAGCGTGGGCTCGTCTATCTGGCTCCTCGGGCGAGGGTTGACGAGCCTTCCTCAAAGGGTTCCACCGGGCATGGTTCCTTAGCTTGGGCCTTGCCTCTATCTGCGAAAATCTGGGCTGGGTGTTAAAACTCTGATGCTGCTCCTGCATCACTTGTCTAATTTCCTCAGCCAAGTTGCGACACTCTCGGGTCGAGTGACCATATACTTGATGAAAGGCACAGAAAGGGCTATGCTGACTTGGTATTGTTAATGGTTGAGTAGTCTCTTGTACAACATGAATTACCTTATCTCTGGCCAATCGCAGAGCATAAGCGTGCGAGATTTGGGGAGGACGAGCTGGTGCCGGAATGGGGACTTTTTTGTTTGACTTTAGTGGTTGAGGCTTGCTAGACTCCCCTACGCCTTTCTGTTCATCTGTTGCTCTCTCAGCCTCCTCCAAATTGATGTATGCTTCTGCTCGTCCCAACAATGCCTCAAAATGAGGTGGGGGACTCTTCATTAAGGGCTTTGAGAAATCTCCCCGTATTAAGTCTTGGGAAAAGACGTTAACTATCGTCTTGGGTGAGACACTCGAGACATCCATAGCCACTCGATTGAACTAATGTATATATTCCCTTAAAGACTCCTGACCTCTTTGCTTTATAGACAAAAGGTATTGAACAATTTTATGGTACCTTTTGTTATTAGCGAAGTGTTGGAGAAAAAGAGTAGCAAGTTCTTCAAAGGAGCGAATAGATCCTTAGGGAAGTCGGTCAAACCATCTCTGTGCAGATCCCACTAGGTTGAGGGAAAAGACTTTGCACTTTGCTCCATTAGAATAGTTATGTAGCAGGACAACTTTTTTGAATCGACCTAGATATTCCTCTCGGTCGGCGGAACCATTATATTCCCCAACAGACAGCATCTTGAAATGTTTGGGAAGTCTCTTGGCCATAATGCTGGGGGAGAGGGGAGAGTCCATACTGACTGACAGAGCTTTTCCCTTTTTGGGATCTCTTTCAGGCAGCATGTAGGAGGACACCTCTTCAAAGGACTCTTATAGATACGCTGTTGAAGATGACTCAGTCGGTAATGATACTATTGGGATTGTCTTTGGGGGGATTGGAGTCGATGGAGCGAGTGCTAGTGTTGGGTCTTGGATCGGGCTAGGGGACGCCAGCATCGGAGCAGGACCCCTAGGAAAGTGTTCACGTATGACATCCTCCATGGTGGTTTTGACGAGGGTGATAATGTTTTCCCTTGTCATGCTCCCTTCAGTAGAGTTCTAGTTGATGGAGTTCGCTCCTTGATCTCCCATCTCTGTGTCAGTTGTGTTTACGAGTTCCCACAGACGACGCCAATTATGTTTCGGCTGAGACCGAGATGCTGAGGTGTCCAGTAGCGAAGACAGCAAGGACCGATGATGCAGATGAGTCACAGATGTTGCCAGAGTTGCCGAGGTAAGAAACACGTTGTCTCGGGCGGCTGGACATCGTCTTAGCATTGGTCGAGTAGTAGGTTGCGACTTACCAAGATGGGTCCTACATAGAAGAAAAGTGGTTAAGGGCACCGAGAAAGATTTTGATCGAACCCCTCCGACGCCCAAGTTAGAGACTGAGAAGAAGAGGAGAAATGAAAGTAGGAGAGCGTGAGTTTAGTGATTTCTAACCCCCTCCTGCCTCCTCCTCAGGTTACCTTTATATAAGTATCGAAGCAGTACGGTAGGTATGGACGACATGACCTCTTGAAGTGAGGGTCGTCGGTTTTAGAAGTAATAGAGATCATTACCTTCATAAATATTGCAGACACATGACATATAATTAATTCTCCTCGTGCGATTGATGGGAGATAATACTCCATTAATGCGGTGGACATGCCCCTCTGAGGTCAGCATGGGCATATATTTCTTTGTCAGGTGGGGTCCCTGACAGAGGATATCTTGTTGGACATCTTGACTTTAATAACGGCTACATCACTTGACTTGCCGAGGTACATATAATAGTATGAAGTCCAATGTGAGATCTATCGAGATGTAGTCCTCCTTTATAAAGTCGAGATACAATAAAATCGAGATGCAATTCTTCCATCATTCGGCCAGACCGAGATGTAGTACTTCCGTCATTCGGCCAAGCCGAGATGCAATTCTTCCATCATTTGGCCAAGCTGAGATGTAGTATTTCCGTCATTCGGCTAGGCTGAGGTGTATTGCCTTGGAAAACTAGCTAGACTCAACAAATGAAATATCATGAATATAATACTTTTTAATCCTATGTTAATTTTAATCGGTATCAATTAATTATCTAACTAAATAAGGAAAAGTATCTATCTATCATTAGGTCGAGTCAAACTTAATTAAATATTTGTTGCTTTGATTTAAATTTATAAAAGTAGGTAAAATTGTCATTTCCGCTTGATTTCTATAATAAATTATTTAAAAAATGAACATATTTTTACTCTATTATCGAAGTTGAGACCACGTGAAAAATTAATGAATCATAAATGCTGATAATAAATTAGTTCAAATTTCAAAATAAGATTGACAATTCGCATTATTAACTCTTAAATTAAAAAAAATACTCTGTGAAATGACAATAATTTAGAAACGCCAATGGGTGTTCCAATGAAATTGAAAACCAGAGAGGTATTATTATAAAAAAAAAAGTATAAGGAGTCAAATGCAATTTTTTCTTCAAGAGAATTTGATGATGGCCAGTAACAAGAAGAAATTATGATTCACTTTGATAACCTCCCTCCGTGCTCAGGTCCCTCCCTTTCTTTTGGCAGTTCCATTTGTGCCCCTGATCAGTTCGAAGATTCTACACATCAGTATGCATCAATGGACATTGATGTAGTCGATGTGACCTCTCTGATGATCAAATTAGCATTGGACTGAGAACGAGATTCATAGCTATATGAGAGAAGAAAAAAAGGATCAAAAGAGAGCTCGAGGAAGAAAAGATAAGAAATCTTTGAGTGTAGAAGAAAAATCATAGCATTCACTTACCTTTGTTGAAGGGAAGAAAGTTCAACGCGAATTGTCACGCTTATCAAAAGTGAACTGCGTAGGCAGAAAGGGGCCGGTTGGCAAATGCATCAGGGAAAAGGAGTTGATTGCTAGAAGAGATAGTGGCAAACTTATACATCTTGCGTGGTTGGGTCGTCGACCAAGTCACATTTAGTGTAGGCTACCCTATCAAATGCAGTTATATACGGAGGTTGCATTGGCCAAAAGTTGTCAGAGATTAAGGTCAATGAAGGCGAGCCCACTTGGGCTAAGGTGAGGGATAGCTCAATTGAGAGAGCTCGTCCAAGCGAACCTAGAGGGATTGCTACCTGAGTGGGTTCCCTTGGGAACATCAAATATCTCTCCCTTTCAGTTAGACTAAAATGTCTTTTTTTTCTCACGCTCAAAGTATATTATGTGATCTTTATTTTTAAGAATTAAATTTGTGTTTTCTTCCTTAGAAGTAGGGGAAACATGGACTTGTTCTTCTTGGCCTTGGATATAGATGACTCCTCTTATTCCAGTGTCAATTGTCTAATCTTCCCCTCAATCCTTGAGGTAGAGGCTTCTACCATCTCTTCTACCTTGGATGTTGAGCACCTCTCAAATTCCGAATATACAAGCTCTTGAGATAATGAGCTTTCTTCCCCGGATTCATCATTATTTTGTACCAAAGAGGGTTCTCTATAGAGCTTGACAAACTTGCTCCATAAATCCTTCACATCTTAATATTCACCTAGCTTGTACAAAAACACTATTAGGTATCAAGTCAACCAAAATTTTGGTTATCTTGTCATTTGTATCGGACCTCGAAATTTTCACCTCGATCCATTTGCTCTTTTTGATGAGTCTTCCCTTCTTATCCTTTGAAGCCTCAAAATCCTTTGTTAAGGCGAACCACTCTTCGATGTTCATTTGGAAGAATGTCTCAGTTTTAGTCTTTCATTGATCAAATACTCCTAGTCTGTAAGGCGGTTGAAATTGAGCATCGAGTCCAAATCCATCTTGAAACTCTATTACTCTTGATGGATCCACTAATCCTCTAACCTCCTCATGCTCCCTCGGCGGTTAGTCTTGTTGGTGTAATCGACCCAGGTCACGATTAACCAGACACGAGTTTGACTCGAGTAGTGGTTTGATGCTTGTGTTTTGATGTTTGACGATGAGTTGATCATTATTTGACAATGGATTGACTATATGGTTGACCGTATGATGGGAAAGTCCAAGTCTTGAGTACTTGGCATGGAAAGTCCAAGCATGGGTCTTAGCAAGGAAAAGTCAAAGCTTGAGTCTTAGTAATTGGAAAGTCTAACATAGATTGGCAAGGGAAGTCTAAGGGTTGAAATTGGCGACGTAAAGTCCAAGGGTGGAGTTTTGGCAGTATAAGTCCAATGGTTGGTGGCATAAAATCCAAGCATGTGTCTTGACAGCATAAGTCCAATGTGCCTTGACGGTGTAGACTAGCTTAGCATGACAATAGTTGATGGAAGCACTTGAAGGATAACATATGGATGAACAAGTCTTGAATAATTTGGAGGGATCCGATAGGCGTGAGGCTGATGGAGGTGGCTAGAAGGCTTAGGTCTAGGCTAAGGATGGTCTAGCAAGTATGAGGGTATCATACTTGGGGTAAACCTCATGGTTGAGGTGTATCAGTCAATTGAGGTTATGGACCAATTGAATGGTCAAGTGTTTAACACTTGATAGTCGAGTCGACACTGAGTAGTCGACTGTCGTGAGTCGACTGGTGTTCGACTGTGAAAAAATGATCTTGGCAGTCAACTACCAGCATTGGACAGTCGACTGGCCATGAGCAATCGACTGTCATGGAGGGTAGTCGACTGCTATTGGTTTTGGTCGCAAGGTAGAACACTCGGTAGCCGACTAAGTAGTCGGCTACAGGATTGAGCAGTCGACTGATGATAATAGTAGTCAACTGTCAGTGTATCCGTTGGTTGAAATACCGACGTGGATTAAGTCTTTGTGAGAAAACAACTACAAGAGCAGTTGATTGAGGACTTTTGGCAGTTGACTACTAGGCGGAAATCAACCCGAGTTGCAACTTTAAAAGGAGCATGAAGGGGAGGATTTTTGTAGCGATTTCTTGGACGATTTGAGGTGATTTGCTAATGCAAATTAGGGTATTCAAGTGCGGTCCAAAGCAATCAATAAGCAAGCATTTAAGTTCACATTTGTAAAATTTTCTTTACTTGTATTTGTATAATTTATGTGTATTTGTTTGTATTTCTTTCTTATTGTTGTAAGATCGCTTGTACGAGGTTTCTCCACCTCTGACGTATTGTCGAGAAGGAGTTTATTGAGTAGTGGTATGTACATCACTAGAGCTCATTGAACTCGCCCCATGGAGTAGGAACCCTAAGGTTTCGAACCACATATATCTTGTGTATTTGTGTTTGTATGTCTTTAGATTTAGATTTAGATTTCTATATTCCGCTGTGTACTAACGATTGTGTAGAAACGAACGTGAACGAATTCCATTGTCAAACACAAACATGCCATTCACCCCCCTAGTGCTCATTGAAGTTCCAACAAGTGATATTAGAGCTTGGAGCTCTTCTACAAATTAACAACCAGGAGCAAACGCGTTAGAGGAGAAAATGAAATTTGAAGAAAGATTGGGTGATGACATCAACATTTCACCTTCCTTCGACCGCAAGGATTTTGCATATTGGAAAGGTAGAATGATATATTTTCTTATGTGTGATTATGACAATTGGATTAGTGTTTTAGTAGGGTTCGATGCTCCTAAGGATGAAAATGGGAAAACACTCAAGAAGAAGAAGTGGAGCGAGGAGCAAATCCGATACTCCAACATAAATAATAAGGCAATGGGTATATTGGTTAATGCAATTCCTAATCATATATTGTGTAGATTAGGAGATTGTAAGGATGCCAATGAGCTTTGGAGCAAGCTAGCTAAGCTCCATAAGGAATCCTCAACGACTCAAGAAATATAGGAGCCCAAGGAACAAGAACCATCATCGACTCAATTGGACAAGGAGACCGAAGAAGCAAGCTCATCCTCATAAGAAAGTGAGGATTCAAAAGTTGAGAAGGAGTCAACATCCGGATCAGTGGAAAAGGAAGAATTGGAGGAAGCCTCCACCTCAAGGATTAAGGGGGAGGAGATTAGGCTAATCTCAATGCCAGAGCAAACTTAAGAGGAACTATCTACCTCCAGTCGAGAAGATGAAGAAGCTCAAAATTCTGCCATCGACCTAGGTAACTCGAGCATTTCAATTAAAAATAAAAATCATATTGTATGCTTTGAGTGTAGAGAATAAGGGCACTATAAGAGCAAGTGTCCGAAAAGAGTCAAGAAGACTCAATCGGCACTAAAAGTTCAAGAAAAATCAAAGGATGTCGGAGTCCTCACTAGGAAGAGCAAGGAGTACATGGTGTGCTTCAAATGCCAACAATGAAGACATTATAGAAGTCAATGCCCTAGGGGGAGGAAGAAGGTCCAAGAAGAAGTATCACATGTATGGGGAGCTTTAAAATCAAACCCTAAGGTATATTTTAGTAATGCACCTTCAAATTTTCATGCAAAAAGCATGTTAGGAGTAATGTTAATACTCTTGCAATTATGCATAATCATAAGGAGCATGCTAAAAATAATAGGTTCTATTGTTTAGGTGCAAAATCTTATAATTTGGGGTTAAGAATCAATTTCGAACCAATAACCCTAAAATAATTTTACCTAAGGAAAGTAGAGGAGCATTTAGGCATTAACCCTAAGAAGAGTAGGCATATGCCTAAAATGAAGAATCACGCCCAAAGACTAAATGAAAAATCAAAAATTAGATAATTAGAATTAGAAAATCAAGTCTTGGGGTCAAAGCTTGAGAAATTATTAAAGACTCTTAAAAAGATGCAAAATCAAATGCAAGAGTCAAATAGTAAAAGTCTAGGGTCTAAGAGTCAAAGCCTAAGGTCTAGGAGACAAGGTCCACCTAAGGGAAAGAAAGATTTGGGTCACAAATCTAAGCCCAAGGAGACCTACCATAGTGTTTCACTCGGCTACAAAAGCCAAGGTTAGGTTGTGTCTAAGAAAGCCTAGGTCTAAGAAAGCCAAGGTTACTAGGGAAGTTATCTCTAAGGGCAACCATAGTGTGTTTCTAGTGGCGAAGGTTTCAAAGAAACCTAGAAAAGCCACTAAGAAGGTTACAAGGGGAGTCACCCCTAGAGTTAACCTATGCAAGATCACAATGACTAAGACTTTTAAACCTAGAAGGGTCATTAGTGTTGGTGCAGGTGTACCAGATAATCGAATCTATGTTTTGATTATGGCAAAGACACAAAGTTAAGTTTACATCATTATCTCACGAGCTAAATCGAGTGTGCAGAAAAGTACTAAAGCTAGAGCTGAAGGCTAGCGACACCCAGAGGAAGCCGCAGTGGTCGGGCGACACTCGAGTGACTTCGGAGGGAGCCGAAGGAATCAAGTGGAAGGCCTAAAGCGAAAGCGACACAGTAAGAATCGAGGTAAGCTCGTGTGAGTGAGAGATGGTAAGGTCGTGTCCTCTGTACGGGGACGATCGTAGGCGGCGATCCGACTAAGACTTCTTGTGGAAGGTCTAGGTCGAGATCGGACGGTTAGAAACCGTCGTATTTATCATTTTCCGAGCTAACCTCTCATTGCAGGAAGTGGTTAGCCGGGCAATGGATCGCCGACATGGGGCGATCGATGCTCATCGATCGGTGATGGGAGGCATCAGTCGACTGATTGCGACAAATCAGCCCTTGTACTAGGTCAAAACGGATAAGGTTTGACGCGGCCACTTCGCGATAAAATTTATATAACTTCGTGATCTGTTTCGAAATATGAGGAGACAAATTCAGAGGCCAAAATCTATAAAAGGAGGGGAGGATTCCAACTCCAAAGATCATCAAGTTTATTCATCAAGTGCTCCTACAATGCCAACGCTCCAACACCGTCATAACGCCGACGCGACAACAAGCTCAGATCTTCTTCGTCGGCAGCAGCATCTAGTAATATATTTTAATATTGTATTCATTGTTTTTATTCGTAACGAGGTGAGGTTGCCTCATCCTTGTACTTCCGGATTTTGTGATCATTGTCTCCTACCTCCAACGAGGAGGAGACGTTATAGTGCTTTGCCCTCCGTACGCGGTCTAGGACCGATAGGGCCTTGGAGTAGCAACCGCTGGGTTGTGAATCAAGTAAAATAAACGTGTTACTTTATTTTCCACTGTGCTTACTCGTTTACTTGTGTCTCAACGAATGAATTCGAACGAAAGATTTACGATCGCTATTCACCCCCCCCCTCTAGCGACGCTTCTCGATCCAACAATTAGGAAGGTATCAAGGGAGGTTATCCTTAAGGAATACCTAGTAAATCCAAGGAGCTTCAATAGGTATTGGGTTCCTAGGAGTGTGATCGAGTCACGCTAAATGGGTTAGGTTGTGTCATCCTTGAATAGATTGGTAGTTAACCTAACCATAGCAAAGTTGACACTTTAGGTCATTTCCAAGATTATGTGATACCTTGAAAATAGAGGTTGAGATTGTATCCTAAAAGATTTTTAGGATGTGCCAATATATTTTGAGAAGTGTTGAAAAATTGATCAAATTGACACAATTAAGGTTTAGAGGTCATAGTGTGTTATTTTGGATTTTTGACACACTTGGGAGATAAGTAGTAATATGATAAAATGAATTTAATTATAACAAATGACAATTAATACTAAAATTTAAGTATTTTTATACCTTTACCTTTTACTTGTCATACCTTATTTGTCATTGTCATGTCATGACATCATATTTCTTTTTAATCATATAAAATATCATGATCATGCTTAGGGTTATCTTTTAATGTCATATATGTTTAGATTAAATTATATGTCATGATATCATGATTATTGAAATTTGCTTATTTATACTATCATGTATGCCATAATCATTATTCATGCATTTAGGATTAATTGAAAATTAATGTAAGGACTATGACATGATTTGAAGTCTCATATATAAGGGAATCAAGTAGTGTTGCCTTAGAAAAATACATGAGATCTTAGTTTAGGAAGAACAAAACTCACATATCATATCAAATTGACATGTGTGTTTTCATACACCCTAGATACAAGTGAGATGCTAGGAAATGAGTTAAGCTCAAGGTGCATAGTTGTTGCATTTAGATGAACTCAAACTTATCTTATACCATGGATGAATCATGAGGAAAGCTTATGTACAAGTCATATGCATTAAGCCCATAGACCATGATTCAATATAAGATTTTAAAATTATTTAAAAATTATTTTATAAAACTTTGGTGTAGTCTATCTTTTGATAGAAGTCACCATTGATGAAGTTAATACAAAGTAGGCTGAAAACAATAAAGTTTTTCTTGTTTTTGACTTTTGTATCAATCTCAATATTTAATGAGTATTTTATTTTTCAAATATTTTTCACCCATTATGAATGTTATAAGTATTATACATATGAATTTTCATAATTTTTTAAGTTATGTATAATTACTTATGTTTTTTGTAATTTCATTTCTGATTTTTGATTTCTGCACAGTGTAGAAATCAGTCGACTGCCATGAATGACAATCGATTGGCCTTAGGGGCAGTCGACTGCCAATGCTAATTTCGGGTAAACAAGGATGTTTAATCCATATTTCAGCTATGTTAGGCTACTCTAACTGCTCCTAACCTTATGATATACTTTGGAAAACATTATAAAGGGTGAAAATCTATTGGATATGGATTAGGAGAGTTGTTTGGGTGATGTATCAATTTTGAGGTGTATGAAAGTTCAAGTTTGAACACTTGACCTTAATTTTGATGGTTTAGTGTTCCTATATGCTTAGAAACTCTCCAAGGACATTGTTGGTGCAATGGTCAAGGGGGAGTAAGCCTTTAGGGAGAGGTTATCCATCATGGGATGATGGATGCGTTCTTCCTTATGAGGGAGAGAATTTAGAGAAGTGAGGATTTCCTCTCTTTAGTAATATGAGACTTATCACTAGGAAGAGTGAAGACATCCTAGATATTTTTTGGACTAAGGGGGAGATTGTAAGACCTCATTGAAATATGAGACATTGATACCCTTGGAGAGAGCCTTTTTGATATATGTCAAAAAGGGGGAGAATTTTAGGAAAATTGTGGGAGAATTTGGAATTCCCGATTTGGACAATTGGGAAGATTAGATTGAGTTAGTGTTCTAACTCAAATGTGTTGGTTTTTGTCAAACATCAAAAAGGGAGAGATTGTTGGTGCAATCAGCCCAGTCATGATTGACCATACTCGAGTTTGACTCGAGTAGTGCTTTAATGTTTGTGTTTTTATGTTTGTGTTTTGATGTTTGATGATGAGTTGACCATTGTTTGATAATGAGTTGCCTATATAGTTGACATGAGATTGACCATATGATGGGAAAGTCCAAGTCTTGAGTACTTGGCATAGAAAGTCCAAGCATGGGTCTTGGCAAGGAAAAGTCCAAGCTTGAGTCTTGGCAATTGGAAAGTCCAACATGGGTTGGCAAGGGAAGTCCAAGGGTGGAGTCTTGGTAGCATAAGTTCAATGGTTGACGACGTAAAGTCCAAGCGTGTATCTTAGCAGTATAAGCCCAATGTGCCTTGGTGGTGTAGACTAGGTTAACATGACAATAACCGATGGAAGCATCTGAAGGCTAGTGTATGGATGAACAAGTCATAGATGACTTGGAGGGATCCAATAGTCGTGAGACTGATGGAGGTGGATAGAAGGCTTAGGTCTAGGCTAAGGGTGGTCTAGTAAGTATGAAGGCATCATACTTGGGGTAAACCTCATGGTAAGATTATGATCGTCGTGAGTCAAGGTGGATCGCGGTAAATAGTGTTTGATCGTGGTAAATAGTCTTGTGACAATCGACTACCAAAGATTGGGCCGATCGACTAGCCATGAGCGCCGCCATGAAGGGCAGTCGACTATTTTTGGTTTTGGTTGTGAGGTAAAAATGCTCGGTAGCTAACTGAGCAGTCGGCTATGGGCTTGAGTAATCAACTGATGGTAATGACAGTCGACTGCTAGTGTATTCGTTGGCTAGAATGACAACGTAGATTAAGTCATTGTGAGACAACGACTACAAGAGCAGTCGACTGAGGCCTTTTGGCAGTCGATTACTATATGGATATCATCCTGAGTTGCAACTTTAAAAGAAGCACGAAGGAGAAGATTTTTGTAGAGATTTCTTGGGCGATTTGAGGCAATTTGCTGGTATAAATCAGGATTTTCAAGTGCGGTCCAAAGCAATCAACAAGCAAGCATTTAAGTTCACATTTGTAAAGTTTTTTTTACTTGTATTTGTGTAGTTTACTTGTATTTACTTGTATTGCTTTCTTATTGTTGTAAGATCGCTTGTACGAGGTTTCTCCACCTCCAACGTGTTGTCGAGAAGGAGTTTATTGAGTAGTGGTGTGTACATCACTAGAGCTCGTTGAGCTTGCCCCGTGGAGTAGGAACCCTAAGATTCCGAATCACGTATATCTTGTGTATTTGTGTTTGTATTTGTCTCTAGATTTAGATTTCTATATTCCGCTGCATACTAATGATTGTGTAGAGACGAATGTGAATGAATTCCATTGTCAAGCATAAACGCGTCATTCACCCCCTCTAGCGCTCACCGAAGTTCCAACAAGTCCGATGAAGATTGACCTCGCTCTGATACCACGTGTTAGGGCCTTGACGCGCTAGAGACGGGGTGAATAGTGTCTCAACTCGATCTTCAATTATGTTCGTGTTTGTGCTTGTCTACAAGACATCAATGCAGCAGAAAATAAAACATATATAAAATAAAATACACAAGCATAACACCTGGATTTTTACGTGGTTCGAAATCCTTGATTCCTACTCCACAGCTTAGCTCCTACGAAAGTTTCACTATACTTTCTCCTTATCGAAAACCTTTTAAGGCAGAGAAAGTTCTTACAATATGAGATTTACAAAAGATGCAACTAATACAAATAAACAAAGTAAATGAAAGAACAAGAATCAAAAGCACTTTACACAATGTGATTTTTTTCTTGTTGCTTAGTTGCTTCGGAATGACTTGGAAGGTCTAAAAAGCAACAACTCTTCCCCTTCCAAGTCACTAAGAACCAACATTTTCAAATCACAACAAAGTCCCATCTTATAGGCTTCTCATCGGATTGATTTCTGCCTACTAGTCGATTGGTCTTACCCCTAGTCGATTGATTACTCGACCATTGCTCGACTGTCTCTCTAACGATATGATCCATGTTGGATTTCAATGCACTAGTTGATTGGTTAGTCGACTCACTGACCTTTTGTGCCTGACTAAAGTATCATCAGTCGACTGATCAATCACATCAGTTGACTGCCCCCAAGAACATCAGAAGCTTCCCGAGCACTCGCTTTCTCATTCCAAGCACTTGACCCGAGTGCCCAACATCAGTCGACTAATCAACCATCAGTCGATTGGCTAAGCACTGAGCTCCATTCCTCATCTTGAGCATAGACTTCCCAAGTGCCTGAGCACCGAGTTCCAAGCACCCATTCCACACTCACCTTTCTAAGAGCTCGAGTCCTCCCAAGAGCCTTCCAGAGTACCAAGTCCTTTCTTGAGCGCCGACCCTAGTCGTGACAGCCCAAGCACCCGAGTCTCGAGCTCCTTCCCGAGCACCCATGGCTAGTTGATTGATGAACACCATCATTCACCTATCCAAGCACTCGACAAATCCTTTTTGAGCACTCGTCGAAGCTTCCCAAGCGCCCGAGTCATGACACCAATCGACTCATCAACCCATCAGTCGACTGGGCTCATTCAAGACAACCTGAGCACTCGAGTCCCCGACCCAAGCATCCAAGCCCATTCCTCTTATGGAGTATCTTGCAAGTGAATAGTCGAATGGTCAACCTTTTAGTCAACTAATACCTTAGATTTAGTCTATTTTCAATCTAGCTCTCGCTTCACCTGGTATCGGATTAACCTCAACCTACTAAGACTTTTCTCATCCAGTATCTGATCACCCTTGACCTATCAGAACCTCTCTTGTCTAGCATCCGATCACCCTTGGCTTATCTGGATTTCACTTGCCTAGGATCCGATCACCCTTTACATGTCAGAACTTCACTTGCTAAGCATCCGATCACTCTGACATGTCAGAACTTCACTTCACCAAACATCCGGTTCTCTTTGACCTTTTTGAACTTTCTTTACTTAATATCTGGTCAACTGTTACCTGTCAAAACTTCACCAATACCAAGCATCCGGTCCTCCTTGATCTGCTTGAATTTTTCTTCTCCTACCAGGTGTTCAGTCAACTGTGACCCACTTGGTCTTCACATCTTGCTAACTTTCTATTGGACTTCCAATCACCAAGTGTCTGGTCTTCTATGACCCACTTGGATTTCTCACTTGTCAACTCTCTGTTGGACTCCTAACCACTAAATGTTCGGACTTTCATGATCCACTTAGAATTCTCACTTGCCAACTCCTTGTCGCCCATCATAGTCATCCTGATTCAATGATGATTACTCCAAAACTCTCCTTCACACGCCCTCGAATGTCTCATATTATCCTATAGTCATATTGTCAAGCATCGAAACTCAACTCGAGGCTCACTCGAGCTTGGTCAACCTTGACCTAAGGCTGATTGCATCAACAAAATCAAGCATAGTTAACTAAACACCACTATGCTCATAGGTCATAGATGGGAAAATATTTATCAAGTTGAATTAAGTGGTGTTGCTAATGTGGTTTCTAAGGGTTTCATGTCTAAAGAAGTGGAAACATGGCTTTGACACCGAAGACTCACTCACACCAACATGAGGAACATCAAAAGACTATTAAAGAAAGAGTTGTTACGAGGGTTGCCAAAATTAAAATTTCAAAAGGATAAATTATATGATGCATGTCAAATGGGTAAGCAAACCAAAGCTATCCACAAAGGTAAAATGTTGTGAGTACTTCAAAAGCAATAGAACTCATACAAATGGACTTGTTTGATAGTAGTAAGTATAAGTCATTGAATGATAGTAGATATTCACTATAATGAATTTGACTTTTCGCAATGCATTATCAACAACGCACATATATAGCGTGCTGTTAATAATAGTTTTTACGGCGAACCTAATCAAGCGCACTACAGATAGTAGTTTAATTTTACAAATAACAGTGTACATTTAAAGGTATACCGTTAAAAATTTACTATTCGCAGCACACATTAATGTATGTTGTTAAAAGTTTTTTATTCGCAACACACATTAATGTATGTTGTTAAAGGTCAATTATTCCCAGCGCATGTTAATATATGTTGTTAAAAGTGTACTATTAGTAGCGTGCATTAATATATGCTGTTAAAAATTTACTATTCGCAGCGTATAATACTATACGCAGTTAAAGGGGTATAATGTCGTGTATAAGACGTTTAATTAACCTAAACTCTTAAATTTATTTATTTTTTCTCCAATACCTATTCCCATCTCAAACCCTTCTCCTTCCGCCGCAATACTTTGGATCCCGAATAAATCGTCGCCTTCCTTCTCTCGTCGCCTTCCTCTCCGCCACGATGTTCGGTGCCTTCTCATTGACCTCGCGTCGCCTTCCTCTCCGTCGCGATACTCAATGCCACCTCCCTCCCTACCTCCATAGAATCTAGGATCTACTTCTTGATAAGCTTTCATCTGCACTATTAAATCTGCCAAATATGTTGGAGAGTATATTTTTCTCTTTTTTCTTCCAAAGATTAGAAAAGAAATGACAATTAGATAAAGAAGAAGAAGGGGAGCTGGAAACCTAATAACCTGATCGATCTAACTATGTTGCTATGCTTTGACCTCTACATGCCAAAATTGTAATTGTTTCCAGATTCTATAATTAATATTCTAATTCATATCTTACCTACTTTGATGTGATTTAATTCTAGTGCACATGCATTGCCGCATGAAATGATATAGATGGAACTCGTAGATGTCATTCCCATCTATTAATATCTGGGAGGGGCATTCATAAATAGGTTGATGCAAATAAAATAAATGACTTTAAAATAAGTCTCTCCAATAAATGAAACCTATTCAAGATGTTTAGTAAATATATCTTATATGGTCTGAAATATGATTTATTTTATTTTAAATATGCTTTCCAATACATTTTGCCATTGTTTTTTTGGTGATTTGGTGAGATCACCCATGAGATCGTTGACTGAGGCACACTCCTCTTTTATGTGCTACACCATGCAAGCTGATAAAATCATTGATTGAGGCACACAAATATGTCTTATGCCACAGTTACGTTGTTCATAGGTCTCATCGGCTATCAAGTAGTATTTGCCTTATAAGTCTTCATCACATTCCCATCACAGTATTTGGGGGAGGAAATTCCTAATAAGTCTATGTAGTCTGCTTTATGTTGTTGTTCATTTTGCTAACATCTCTTCCTATATTTTTTGTCCCATAAACTAGGTGAATTGTGCATTTGACAGGTACCATGACATTCTCCTGTTGCATTTTATGTTTTTAGTTAATTCTAAATTGCCAAAGTTTTCTCTGGTCATTTCGGATGCAGATATTGTTTTTGTATTTCTTTTTGGTACTGTAAACTGAACGATATTGTGCATTTGGCATGTGATTCAAGTGTTCAGTTAATGCTCAAACTTATCATGCTATCTATGCTCATTTCTCTTGTCCACCACTTGTTATGTGTGCAGGATAATGTTTTTATAAATGTTGTTGCCTCAGTGCAATACTGTGGTATGGCCAACAAGGCTAGTGATGCTTTTTACAAACTGACCAATACAAGAACTCAGATTCTATGAGCATTACAAAAATTTATACACTACACATTTAATTTGGTTGTCTATGTACATCACTGAATATGATCATTACTTTGAAAATCTTTTTTAATATTATGTTATATTATATTAATCTATTGAATGATTGAGTTGTATGCATATCTTAATTAGTAATTAATTTATTTGTAAAATTAGGTTACTGGTAGTGGTATTGGTAGCAGTATTAGAAATTATGCTGGTGTTGATAGCATTGTGAATGGTGGAAGAAAAAAAAATGTTGCAATTCAGGTAACTATTTTGACATTGAATAATGTTGTGCTAACATATATTTAATTTTAATGCAATAAAATCAATGCGAACATAATTATGTAAAAATCAAATTTTGCGTTTTACTTTCTCATATTACAAATAGTATGCTTTGTTATACAAATATATTTGGTATTATTATTAACTGTTTATTGTTATACAGTCAAAACTAAAGAATGTGAGTTATGGAGATATCAGTGATAATGCTAAATGTAAGTTGTTTCATTGGTCTGTTGATGGAGTTATTGCAGAAGGTCGAATTGCATCCACATATCCAAAAGCAAAAGTGCATCATGTTTCTCTTGGTGGATATTGTTGGAAAGTTTGGGTTGATAGAGTTTTTATAGAGAAGGTGGACCTAATTCGATCAAATGAAGAAATGTTTTTTCTTGAGGATGCAATAGGAAGTACAGTCGCTTGTTATCAAATATATTTCAGGGGCAAGCAATTGCCCAGCTAATCACCCAATACAGCTACAATCACCCAATATAGAAAAGAGTCGTTACCCTTATATCTGATCGATGGGAGAATGTCCATCACGTTCGACAACTACACAGTAGCAGCCCATTCCGGGCGACCATGCTACAATGTACGTGATGAAGAAATACCAAGTGATGAGGAAGAGCTCAGAACTCACTCCCTGGTCATCCTACTAGAAGGAGAAGCAGTGTACACGAGCAGCAGGAACCAGACGTCTTGATCAAGAGGCTCACCCCTATGGCAACATTCCCAGGACAATATGTCCAAGGATCTGCCGGATACGAGTTAGCGGCGGATGAAGATTGTGAGATCCTCCTGATGGAGCACAAACAGATCTCCACCGGGCTAAGCTTCGATTTCCCGTACAGAATCTACAGGCAAATAATTGCAAGATCTCTCTCTGAGGCAGATAACCAGCTCAACATAGAGACAACTATGATTAACAGCCATTACCAAGATGAAGTAAAAATCTCGGTAAGAAACCTCACTCGGGCAGTCATCAAAATATTTCAGGGGCAAGCAATTGCCCAGCTAATCACCCAATATAGCTACAACCATGCACTGGTGGAGGTCGCCGCCAACGACAAAATACCATGGAGGAATTGGATCCCAGAGCAGCACAGTAGCAGCTATGAAGAAAGCATTGGAGAAAGCTCTTCTCAGGTACCCCAAGTACCAGAAATCTTTTCGATACTACTTCCCAAGGAACAAAAGGAAAAGGGACCAGTAGAAGTATCCCAGAGAGCCGGATACACCTCCCTCAAAACTTTGGCAGAACGGTATGGAAAAATGTCCATTAATGCCCTCCTTGAGGAATCACCCTGCTTCGAGGAACTGCAGGAAGGCACCCATGCAGGAGATACAAGCCCAGAGGCCACTGTACTCCAGTCCATGGACTGCCCATTGCAAGAATCGGACTCTGAGGATGATTACCTAGGGCAAATTCAGTACCTAACAACCATGGCAAGTAAATCAGCAGTAGTATGAGATAATTATCCAGATGATGATGACTCGGAAGAATGGTGCAACTCATTTGCAAAGGAAGAACACCATACCCTAGCAGTGGGAATAGAGACTGACATGGAATACCCAGCCCTCCGATGACTCATGGAGACCCAAAGGCAGGATGGTCAACAGGTGTATTCCACAAGCACCGTAGCATCACCCTACAACCCCCCGCAACACGAAGCAAATATGGGACCCCCCAAGGTACCCTCCAGCCAGAAAAGACCCAGAGTCGTCTCAACCAAGGGCTCCTCAAGGGAGACCCCCCGCCAACATAAGGTTCAGGAGAGATGAGAACAATGAGCTTTGGACACTCCCCTCGACATAGCAAAAGGAAAGGGGGGGCCTTGTTCATCATTCCGAACCAACTCGGACTATTTGACGACGTATTCTCAAGATGGGAATCCATCACAAAGAATCACATCTCATCGCAGGGGTTCACCGACGTCCGAGACAAAGCTGAATATATTGAAAATCTCTTAGGAGAAATAGAAAAGTTGGCATGGATCCAATGGAGGATGAGCTACCCGACTGAGTATGATGCACTCCTTAGTACAACTGAGGGAAGAGAAGGCACACAAAACATCTTATCTCAGATGAGGCGGGTGTTCTCGTCAGAAGATCTTGCCCAAGGCTCCACCGCCATCCAGGATCAAGCGTATAAAGACTTGGAACGATTGTCTTGTGGGAACATAAAAGATCTAACCAAGTATATGAATGACTATATGAGGTTAGCAACTAAGACTAGAAGACTGTACACAGGGCCAGAACTATCGGAGAAGTTTTGGTTCAAGATGCCAGGAGACCTAGGCAGTAGAATAAAAGCAGCATTTGACGAAAAATATGCACGACTTATAGTATGAGTCTTCCCCAGAATCTTATTTGCCTACAAGTACCTGGAATAGGAATGCAAAGATGCTGCATTCCAGAGGTCACTCAAAAACTTATCATTCTATAGCCAGATCCCTATCCCAGGCTACTACCAGGATAATAAGCGTTTCGGAGTCCGAAGATCCAAAACATACAAGGGCAAGCCTCACGACTCTCACGTGCATATAGAAAAGAGAAAGCACTTAATCCGCCACAAGAAATGCAAATGCTACCTGTGCGGGCAAGAGGGGCATTTCGCAAGATAATGCCCAAGTGAGAAGCGCAACGTCAAGAGGGTGGCTATGTTCGAGCAATTACAGATACCGGATGACTGTGACATCCTTTCTATCCAGGAGGGGGAGGCTCAGAGTGATGCAATTTTCTGCATCTCTGAAGGGGAGGACGACTGTGAGGATCTCCACAGGTCACTCCAAACCCTCCAAATAAATGAAACCATATTTATGCTTGGACAGATAGATGGAGGATACCGCCCACTTGTAAAGGTGACAGAGAAACAACTGACTTGTCACCATGATTGGAAAGCAAATGAAGCAGTACTGCCTCCACAGCCGAGCAAATGCACCTGTTACCGAAGGGAAACAATGCAAAGGGCAAGGATTCATTGCCCCTTTGCTTAACCACGACTTGCAACCTTTGCAGACCTTACTACTATAACAAGCAGGTCCTCGTAGCGCCGGCACCCCCAGCCCAATTCTTACCCGATCACCTGATAGAGCAGCAGAATTACTATATATCCTGGTGCACGGGAGAAATAGAGAGGCTAAAGAAAGAGGTGGAGTTCTACAAGACACAATATGAGCAACTCCTCCTAGAGAAAGATCTCATGCGTGACTTCCAACGGATGGGAATACAAGAGGAAGAAGAAGAGGAAGAAATGACCAATGTGTTGGTCACCATGGCGCCAACACAAGAACAGGCCGCAGCGCAAGAGCAGAAGCATGAACCAAGGCTAGTAAAGAACATGCTCTACAACCTGGATGTAGAGATAGAGATCCAAGGGATCCCCAGATTCACACTCAAGGCCATACTATATACGAGAGCTACGATATGCTGTGTAGATCAGAGGTCAGTACCCGAGAAGGCCTTGGAAAGAAATGCTTACATAATACAATTCAGTGGGATAAATTCCCAGCAGACAGCAAGGATGAAGCTAAAAGCAGGCAGAATGATCATAAAAAACAACTCATTCCACATCCCCAACACTTATAGTTTCCCCATGAAGCTTGGAGACAATATACAGATAATAATTGGAGCCAATTTCATCAGAGAAATGTAGGGGGAGTCAGAATTGAGGGGAATACGGTAACATTTTACAAGAATATTACTTCAATTAATACCTCCCCCACAATTAACACTGCAGCAGCAATCGAAGAGCTAGAGCTAGACGAAGAAGAATACTTGCAGATAAAAGAAATGGTGCACTATACGGCGATGCCCTCACACCAACTAGAAGAATTTGGCCCACTGCTCAAAGAATTGCAGGAACAAGGGTATATAGGGGAAAACCCCCTGAAGCACTGGAGCAAAAATCTGATAACGTGTAGACTGGATATCAAGAATCCAAACTTCATCATTGAAGATCAACCCTTGAAGCATTTGACGCCCGCCCAGAAGGCAACATTCACCCGACATGTAAAGGCTTTGCTGGACATTGGGGTCATCAGGTCGAGTGCAAGCAAGCACCACACAATGGTGATCATAGTGAATTCAGGAACTATGGTCGACCCAAAAACAGGGCAAGAGACGAAGGGCAAGGAGAGAATGATGTTTAATTAC
This sequence comes from Wurfbainia villosa, assembly GCA_025175895.1. Taxonomy (NCBI): domain Eukaryota; kingdom Viridiplantae; phylum Streptophyta; class Magnoliopsida; order Zingiberales; family Zingiberaceae; genus Wurfbainia; species Wurfbainia villosa. Next base: position 14,923,721 of record CM046004.1, on the reverse strand, counting down.
AAACACCTCAATGACCTGACCAACAAAGATCAGTACAGCCTTCCAGGCATAAACACTATTATGAAGAAAGTCAGCAACAACAATATCTACTCCAAGTTTGATCTCAAAAGAGGGTTTCACCAAGTGGCTATGCACCTAGACTCCATAGAGTGGACCGCTTTCTGGGTACCGGATGGGCTATTCAAATGGCTAGTAATGTTGTTCGAACTCAAGAACGCTTCGGTAATATTTCAGAGGAAGATGGATAACTGCTTCCGAGGTACTGAAGACTTCATTGCAGTATATATTGATGACATCTTAGTATTTTCTGAAGACAGGAAGCAACATTCACAACACTTGAAGATAATGCTCAACATATGCAAGGAGCATGGCTTAATCCTGAGCCCAAGCAAGATGAAGATAGCGGTACCAGAGATAGAGTTCCTAGGCACAGTCCTAGGAAACAGGAAGATCAAGTTGCAATCGCACATAATAACAAAGATAGCGGATTTCGAGGAGCGTGAACTCCTCAACAAGAAGGACATGAGGTCCTGGTTAGGGCTTCTAAATTATGCCCGTAACTACATCCCAAACTTGGGAAAACTACTCGGGCCCCTGTATGCAAAGACAACCCCGACCGGAGATAAGAGGATGAACAATCAAGATTGGGATCTAGTCAGAAAAATCAAAGAATTGGTCAAAAGCCTTCCCGATCTAGAGGTGCCGCCCGAAGAGTGTTATGTCATCCTGGAAATCGATGGATGCATGAGTGGCTAGGGCAGAGTGTGCAAATGGAAAAAACTGAAATACGACCAAAGGTCAACATAAAAAATTTGCGCTTATGCCAGCGGAAAGTTCAGTCCCCCAAAATCCACAATTGACGCAGAAATCTACGTTGTCATGAATAGCCTCTAAGCTTTGAAGATTTATTTCCTCGACAAAGAAGAAGTTATTATCCAAACTGACCGTCAGGCGATCATTAGCTTCTTCGGGAAAACTGCCAACAACAAACCCTCAAGGGTTTGGTGGCTTGCTTTCACTGATTACATTATAGGCACTGGAGTAAATGTTACATTTGAACACATTAGTGGGCAAGACAATCAACTAGCAGATAGTTTATCCCGACTAATAAACTACCTTATGTTTTCAGAATGGCCACAGGATTCTCTGGGATAGCTAGAGCAAGCAGTTCTAGACTTGGAGGAGCTACAGGGGCAGCCGAACAGATTGGCCGAGGCCCAACTCACGGAGGCCCTCCTCATATTAAGTCAGTCGGTCAGAGGTACCAGGAACTACTCCAGTTCCATGGAAGAAGAATGTATGAGGGAAGATTTTCACTCGAAGAAGAGCGATGGGTTTTTCGTGAACTCCACAGGCTGCAGCAACAGGCGGCCCAAGAAGCCATCACAGCAATCCTGCAGCTACAGGAACTCCACAAAATGAAGCAACAAAAATGTGCTGGTATGTGCGAACGTGACAACTGGTGTCACGACTGGCTCCAGCATGTGATCGAGATGAATAAGCATCCGACAAAAATCTCTAAAGGTAAAGAGGATCGAGAACATGCCGATGCGATATGTGTCTTTAGAGCTGTAAAGCGTACTAACGTACACTATGTGTGTCTTTTCATTAGCTGTAAAGCATACCTCGGTGCACTGTGTGTGTGTCCTTGATTAGTTGTAAAAGAGTCGTAGAGCTGAAAGAGTACTAATATGCACTGTAAAGCTATAAGAAATCCCCTTTAAATAGCGAAAGGAGTAGTGACGATGGAGCCCCTCTATGAGCACTCGACTACCCTCTCAGCTATATAAGGGCACCTTGTTTCCATAGCGAAGCATTCAAGCATACCTTGAGCTTCACTTCTTTACTAGCCTTGGTTCATGCTTCTGCTCTTGCGTTGCGGCCTGTTCTTGTGTTGGCGCCATGGTGACCAACACATTGGTCATTTCTTCCTCTTCTTCTTCCTCTTGTATTCCCATCCGTTGGAAGTCACGCATGAGATCTTTCTCTAGGAGGAGTCACGAAAAATCCATCGCTCTTCTCCGAGTGAAAATCTTCCCTCAGACATTCTTCTTCTATGGAACTGGAGTAGTTCATAGTACATGATAACTACCATTTTGTCGAGTTATTTTGGTCCTTAATATCACTGTTTTAATCCTCTCATGTATCTAATTATTGATTATTATCATGTTTTATGAGTTGGATTTATTTTTGGACCTTATTGTAAATTCTCCTAAATTCTGGACTTATATGCAAATTTTATCTTTATTTGTAGGAGATCGAGATGAGCCAATGTATTAGACTCGAGTTGGATCAAATATGGCTTCATCTAGGGCTGGAAGGATATTTTAAGCTGGATCAATCTAGACCTTTCATCGTGATCGAGGGCAATTTAATCAAGAGATTAGATCTGAGCAATATGGATCATCCGATGAAAGCGGCTTGATTCTGAGTCATCTACCTAGATCTGGAGAGATCCAGTCCATACATTTAGATCTGGACATCTTGACCATTCATACAGATTCAACCGATCGTAATTATCCCTTCAGATGGATCAGATCCATCCATTCAAAATCGGAGGAATCACAGTCGTTGGATCACAACTTTCTTTATGCATTAATCAACTTAATCAAGCCCTAGCTTTAATGGACGGCTGAGATGTGATCATGCTTTAATGGACGGTCACGAAAATTGCCTTAATAAACCAACATCATCAAGCACAAGCTTCTGCCGGCTTCACCATTTCTTCCCGCACGCGACGCCTCCGCCTTCTACTGCCGCCGCGCTCACCGCCTTCCTCGCCGGTCGCCGGAGAGGAAGGGGATCCCCTCCTTCTCCGGTGACCGGTGGAAGCCCTCTATCATCTCCTCACTCCAACAGCTCCGGCAGCCATCCGTTTCACCGCGAGTTCTGTCGCCGCCGATCGGTTCCGACAGCCAGTCCATCACAGCCGTCGGCAGCTTCATTTCCTCCTTCCTCCGGCAGCAACGCCGCCCATAGCTTCTCCACACCGCCGGCATCTCACCATCAGCAGCCTTTCGGGCAGTTTTTTTTCCAGCTAGCTTATGTTCCAACTTCAGTTGATGTTTTGATTGTCTTTTGATTTAGCTCGTTGAATGTTTGTAGTAGATTCAATCCTCCATGTTTAGAGTGTATTCGGTTTAATTGATTTCATGCATATGTAGTATTTGATGAAATGTGTCTATGGGTAATTAGGTTGTAGTCAGTTAGGTTAGATTTAATTTCATGCTTTACTTATGTTGCTTTCTTTAATCATGTTTTTAATTGTTTGTTAGTTAAATCTTTTCTTCCCTTGAGCCTTAGCAGCCACCCTCACCTTGCGTCCATCCATTTTTCTCCACGAATTTGAGGAGAAACTGCTTCATCGAGAGATTTCGACGATGTCCTTCACCTCTATAGCTCATCCCCTTTCTCCTTCGGATTCGAGGAGGAGTCCGCCCCAACGACACTTCTTCGAGCTCAACCGGATCCGCGAGAGTTCGGAGCATCCATCAAACTACTGGATTCAGGAGTTTGCACCATCTCACATCCACTTCTATTTGCGGAGTCTCGATCGAGCTTCGTTGGATTTAGCCAAAGGACCTTGTTCATTCACCGGGCCTATCTTGGGTTGATCAAATAAGTTATTTTTCCAGTTTTTTATTGTTTTAATTCCTGCACTGTTTGATTTAATTGTCGCATGTTAGTTTAGACTTTTAATTACCTTGCAACAGTAGGATTAGTCTTTCAAAAACCTAAACCTCCAATCTTTAATAGAAAACCCAAAGCAATAATTAGAAATCCTAAGTTTACTATTCTGTCGATTACACTCGTTGAGAAATGATCCGGGCCATCCACTATGCTATATTAGTGTAGTTAGGGAGTTCAGTAATTAATTTGAAACGGTACCACGACATACAAATACTCGTTATCAAATTTTGGCGCCGTTGCCGGGGAGTGTAATGATATTTGGTAGGCTTAGGATTGTTTACTCATTTTTCTAAAAAAAAATTAAAATTCAAAAACTTTTGTTTAGGGCTTCAATCTTTTATTTCTTGCATATCCATGTACTTGATCATGTCTATTTCCTGTGACTTTTGATTGTGTTTGTTAGTTTTTTAGGAAAGACTAGGAATTTCTTGCAACATGGATTCATATTATCAGCCATTTGGAGATCTCAGTGATGCTTACTATTCAGGCACTGGACAAAAAGAGTATTATCAGTATCAGCCGCAATATCATCAGCCTATTCCTCAGTATCATCAGTCTTATCAGCAGGATAGGTATAATTCAATTTCTGGTACATCTTTTCATAATTTTGACTCAGATTTCAGGTATGGGCACGCACCACAGTATGTTCTTGAGTAGCCTCAGTGCTATCTATCCCCACCATCTATTGATACTTACATGCCTAGTTGGGGTGATCAATCAAGTAACAGTTATGGAGAAGCACATTAAGAAGAGGCTCAGAATTTTTCAGCTTATCAGAGTCCATTGGGAATTTAAGATGACACAGTGTTTGATGGACTACAACCATTCCAACAAGCTGAGTCAACTACAAAGACACTAGAAAAGCTTTTACAGCTAGGATCATTGATGCAGCAACAGCAACAGCGGATGCAGAACATGCAAATTCAGCTGGATCTAATTGCATCATCCATCAGCCAAACACAAGCACAAGAGTTCATTCAACCTCCGTTAGAGACCATTTATATGGATATCGACGCGCTTAGGGAGATGGATTGTGGAGTGAGTGACAGGGATGTCTATGATGCAGCTACTCTATAGGACTCCTCTACTGATGTGCATGATGATGATGTACTATCTGATGCTCCAGATATTGTTGAAGTTATTTCTGTGGTCAATGACTTATAGGATGATACTAGCGGCTTAGATTTACTCTGTGATGTTGTTTGTGCCCAGGATTATTCTGAAGAAATGGAGCAGCTTCCAGATGCTAGTGCCCAGACTTGCCGGCCAGACCAGAAGTTAAGTGAGATAGCAGTGGCAAGCAATTCTGATGAGCTGATTTCCATGGAAGTGGTGGATAGCTGGAGGCCCCCAGACTGGACACTTCCATCTCAGCCAAAGTCTCCAACACCTCTGCTGATGAAAGCCTTGACAACAAATGCAATAATCCAGCCCCAAGGCTAGACACTGTTACCGAATCGCCTCCAACCGCCAGAGACTACATATGTGTTGGGATGTATACTGAAAAGTCTATCTTTTGTATGAACATCTTTATTTTATAATAAGAATCACATGATCATTGTTTGTATATTTATTGTTATGCATATTTGTCTGATACATTACATTGTAGATAACATGGTGTGTAGTGTCACACAGGAGATCATGTTATCGGTTTATTGTAAAGTATAAGTAAAGGCTCACAACCGAGATGATTATGGACAAACCATTGGAATGGTTGTAGTGTGATTTGGTATTTGTTTGTCTTGACCATAGAATCACACTAGTACACTTTGTGTGTACTGAGCAGGACCGACATAGAGGTGATTCGATTTATTGCTGACTACATAATCGAATCGGACCTCAGATATTATATTGTACATGCTCTTAATCCCGATATAATAACGGGCACATATACTTAGTATTCATTTCTTTGATTTACCAATGGGCGAGATTTATAGAATAAATCGATAGGCTCAGTAAGTTGGGAAATGATATTATTTATATGGTGTGTCGTTGATTATAGGAGGAAACCGTGTCCTATATATTAGGATAATGATGTCCCCTTGAGGAGCTCATAAGCTTCATCATGTAAATCCTATAGGTGGACTTGGTCCAGCATGATGATAAGGTTGAGTGGTACTACTCATGGAGTTATATGTTGATTAATTAATTGTTAGTAAATTAATTAATCAACGGACATTCAAGTTCTTAAACACGGGGAGAAAAAATGTACAAATAATATGTGGAGCCCATATTAACTTATGGGGGTTGGTGAGGTAGATCAATGATAATCCTCTAGTGGATTGGATTATCATTAATGAATCGGACTTTATGTGGGCTTGATCCATTGGATGGCCAAGATCCAACTCCTCCTCATGGTCCCTATTGTAGCCTATTAAAACCTCATGAAGCCTAGATCCAATGGTTGAAAACAAAATTCTAGATCCGACGGTGGAGATTAAATCTCTAGATCCGACGGTTGAGATTAAATCTCTAGATCCGACGGTTGAGATTAAATCCCTAGAACCGACGGTGGAGATTAAAACAAGACTTAAGCCTAACTCTATAAAAGGAGGGATTAGGGTGGGCGGCAAGGAGAATTAGAAGCAAGATAGGATTAGGGTTTGGGAGGCTAGAGCTTGAAGGCTTGGGCGACCACAATTAAGGAAAGTTTTTCCTTTCTTCTTCTTCTTCCTTGGCTAACGCCCAACTAGCCTCTCCTCTTCCTTGGCCGGCATCCAACCCCTTCATCCTCTTCTCCTTGGCCGGTGGAAACAAAGCCTAGGGTCTCTTCCCTTGGAGTTTTGGCCGGCGTCCACCATCCTTCTTCTCCTCTTGGCCGGCGGCAAGCATCAAGGTTGGTGCTTGGTGGTTGGTTAAAGGAAGGAGAAGAATTTTGTTTCTATACTTCCTCTTGTTCGGAGCGAGCAAGGAAGGAAGATTGGTGATCTAGGAGGCTTCGACTTTTGAAAGATCGTCGCCCACACGACGTCCAAAATGAGGAAGGACATACAATAGAAGATCGAGAGGTATAACGATTGTTTATTTTCTTTTGTAACATGTCTATAATTGTTTTTCAATCATATACATGTTGTATATTCTGTTTTGTGGTTAAATTAACTTGGACCCCGAATACAAACACAAAAGCCGGCGATCCGTACATCGTCTATTCCGCGGCTATTCGTAGGATAGAGGTTGGTGGCTTGAACAACAAGTTTGTTCAAGTGACCACTCTAATCGAATAGCACGACGATGAAACGGTAGCTTGGGTAATCCCTCTTGTCAAGGATAAATTTTTTTATCCAGGGACGTAGAAGGGATCGCCATGAACAAGCGACCGAGTTGAAGTGGGAAGCGAAGTTTCCCCTCCCTTCAATTGGTAGCAGAGCCATGATTTCCGGTTTTGTGTGTTTAGAATTCGGTTACTTTTATGCACTTTTCATATATTATATATGTCAAATAATAGTAGGATGTGCGTAAGTTAACTTTTTGGTTGCAGACATAGGATCCAACTATTATGGTCATATGTGTGTATGTGTGTAATTGTATATTTTGTTGAATCCTCGGGGTTGATGAGGCTAGTATTTAATTTTTGTAATTAGATACGACATTGTTTAGCCACTCTTTTTATTTTAGTTTACTTTCGATCTAGATTTCATGTACACTCCCTTGTGGAGTATAGGATCGATGGATGTAAATTAAAATAGTTTTTCTCGGTTCGGATCTCCGGATGGCTTATACATGGCGTAGGGAGGAGTTGACGAGATGACGATACGACGGGAGGCATATTGAAGATAAAAGTCATAATAGTTGGAAAATATTTATTTTTTATATTTATTGCTTATTGTTTGATATGCATGTCGTAGGCTAGAAAATTTCTCAATTTTAAATTACTAAGTGGGAGAGGGATATTTTATAAATTCCCACGGCCTCCATTACGATTTGACATGTGATGCAAAAACAAACTTGCGCGTAGACTCTGAGTGCCTTCCTCCACATCAGATGAGTTTGTTTGCGGATCACAAGGTCAAATATGGTTATAAGAAATTATTAAGGAGCGTGTGTACTTCCCCATCGGAAGGCACATAACCCGAGATAATTACCTTGGTACCGAGTAATGGTGAACACTTAGATACAAATATAAGTATCCTCCCCATCGGAGTCACTGCTTTTATTTGTAGGGCCGAAGAGGAACCAACTATTAATTTTATTTGTCAAAAAGTTAGGTTGACAAGATAATAAAATTAATGAGTGAAACCTCCTCTTACAAATGTAGAATTCGTATACGTCCACACTATCGTGGCATACGATATTCTCGGTGTATTGAGGTGTTGGTTGATTTTAAAATTTTATTGTTTGAGGAATCAATAATTTTTTGAAATCCTTAGGTTGTTTTCAAAATGACTTTCAACCCGCTTGCTGTGATACTAAAAGAAAATAAACTTACTGGACCCAACTATGTTGATTGGAAGAGGAATCTTGACATTGTCTTGACTGCTGAGGAATATAAATAGGTACTCCTCGAAGAGTGCCCTCCTAAGCCTGCGGATGATTCTGGGGAAAAGGAGAAGGAGAGTTATAAGAAGTGGATCAAGGCTGATGAGATGTCGCGGTGTTACATTTTGGCATCTATGTCAAATGTACTGCAACATCAACATCAAGCTATGCCCACTATTTATGACATGATGCTCAATCTCAAAGAGCTTTTCGGACACCAAAATCGGGCTGTCATGCAGGAAGCTATGAGGAACTTGATGACGACCACCATGATCGAGGGAACACCCGTAAGGGATCATTTTCTCAAGATAATGACTCATTTGAATGAGCTGGAAGTCCTCAGAGCTGAGATCGATGGGGAAACCCAAGTCGATATCATTCTCCAGTCTCTACCTAAGAGTTTTGAGCAGTTTTGCCTGAATTATAACATGAACAAGAGGTTGTATTCGTTGGCAGAGCTTCTGACAGAACTCCAGGTGGCAGAGGGGCTTTTTCATCAGAGTGCTCAGGCACAAGCCATAGTTGCCCAAAAGGTTTCTACTTCTAAGCCGAAAGGCAAGAAGAAGAAGAAACAAGCTGGGGCAAAGGTGGTGGGAGGAACTCAGGGAGGAGTGAAGAAGCCGAAAGGCAAGTGCTTCACTTGTAATCAGACTGGACACTGGAAGAAGGACTGCCCCAACCGCAAGCAGAACAAAGGTATATCTTTTGGTCTAGTCGTTGAAACATGTTTAGCGGTGTTATCTACCGGCACCTGGTGTATAGATACGGGAGCCACTGATCATGTCTGTAATACTTTACAGGGGTTCCAGGAAACCAGACGACTCGCTGAGGGGGAGATTACCGTATACTTGGGCGATGCCACAAAGGTGGCGGCTGTTGCAGTGGGAGATGTTTATTTGTCTTTTGAGAGAAATAAAGTTTTGGTTCTTAAAAATTGCCTTTATGTACCTTTATTTAGAAAGAATTTAATTTCGATTTCTAAATTATTTATGGATGGATATTTTATTTCTTTTAATGACAGAGTTGTTATAAAAAGGAATAGGGGGATTATCTGTTTTGGTGCATTGATAAGAAATTTGTATACACTTGAACCAAAAGCTCCCATGATGCAAATAGAAGTTAATAACTCATCTTCTAATTCCAATAAGAGAAAAGAACCTTCGAAGATGAACCAAACATATCTTTGGCATCTAAGACTTGGTCATATTAACCTAAGCAAAATTCAAAGGTTGATAGTCGATGGACTTTTGGGTTCATTAGTATTTCCCAACCTGCGAATCTTACTTGGAGGGTAAAATGACCAAGAGGCCTTTTAAGGCCAAGGGGTATAGAGCTAAAGATGTGTTGGAATTAGTTCATTCTGATTTGTGTGATCCTATGTCTATCCAGGCTAGAGGTGGTTTTGAGTATTTCATCTCTTTTATAGACGATTATTCAAGATATGGATATATTTACTTGATGCGCCGCAAGTCTGAATGCTTTGACAAGTTCAAAGAATTCAAGACTGATGTGGAGAAACGTCAAGGTAAAAGTATCAAGACACTATGATCTGATCGTGGTGGTGAGTACCTCTTGGGAGAGTTTAGGAATTACTTATCGGTGGGATTGATCGATTATGCACTGTGGCACACCCCATGGTGTAGCGGAGGCGAAGGAATAGGACTCTTATGGAGATGGTTAGATCGATGATGAGTTATTACGAGTTGCAGTTCGTTACGGGGATATGCTCTAGATCTGACGGTGTATATTACGAACTTGGTTCCATCTAAATCAGTGCCTTCTACTCCCGGAATTGTGGGTGGGAAGCCTAGTCTAAGACATATTCGGTTGGGGAGTCCGGACACATGTCTTTGAAGGTAGATCTTTGGTAAGTTGGAACCTTGCGAGTGTGCATGTTAGTTGGCTATCCTAGAGGAGCGAAGGTGGTTTGTTTTATAGTCCTAGAGATCGAGAGGGTGATCGTTAGCACGAGCCTTGATTTCTAGAGGAAGACTATGTGATGAACCACAAGCCCATGAGTAAGATTGTTCGGAGGAATTGAAAGGGGAAGTCACTTCTTGATACCAGTCTGAAGAGGATATACCACAAGTCACTGCAGCGTGTCGAGAGGATACAGGTGATACCTCGTCGTAGTGGGAGGGTTGTTAGAACTGACTGATAGATTCATGTTCTTGGGAGAATCTTGATTTGGTCACTGGCGAACATGAACATGATCCCTGGACATATGACGAGGCAATCCAAGATAAAGATGCAGTATCTTGGCAAAGTGCAATGAATGCTGAGATTGAATCTATGGATTCAAATCAGGTCTGAGAGCTAGTAGAACCACCCGATGGTGTAAAAACTATTGGATGCAAGTGGATCTACAAAAGAAAGAGAGGAATAGATGGGAAGGTTGAGACCTTCAAAGCAAGGCTTGTTGCGAAAGGGTATACTCAGAAAGAGGGTATCGATTATGAGGAGACCTTTCATAGTCATCTTAAGTCTATCCGGATTCTCTTATGCATTCTTTGCTCATATGGATGCGTGAGGTATGGCGGATGGATGTCAAGACAACTTTCCTTATGGAAGTCTTGAGAAAACATCTATATGAAACAACGAGGATTCATTGCAAAGGGCAAAGAGCATCTTGTGTGTAAGCTTAATCGATCCATTTATGGATTGAAGCAAGCTTCGAGGTCTTGGAACATCCGCTTTGATGAGGTAATCCAGTCTTATGGATTTATTCAAATTCCGGATGAGTCTTGTGTATACAAGAGATGTGACGGAAACGTAGTGGTATTTCTTGTACTATACGTAGATGACATTTTGTTAATTGGCAACAATGTCAAGGTGTTATCGGACGTAAGGGTATGGTTGTCCAAACAATTTGATATGAAGGACTTGAGAGAAGTGGGACACATCCTTGGGATCAAGGTTATAAGGGATCGCAAGAAAAGGATGTTGTGCTTATCTCAAGCTTCATACATAGACACAATTATAGATCGTTTTAGCATGCAAAACTTCAAGAAAGGTTTTCTATCTTTCAGGCATGGAGTTCCTTTATCTAAGGAGATGTGTCCTAGAACATCTGAGGAGATAGAGGAGATGAAGGCAGTTCCTTATGCTTCGGTAGTAGGAAGCCTCATGTATGCCATGCTATGTACGAGACCAGATATCTGCTGAGTGGGCATGGTAGTGTGAATATCGAGTAATCGGGACGAGGACATTGGATATATTGAAGTACCTGAGAAGGACTAAGGATTATATGCTAGTTTACTAGGTAGACCAGTTACTCCCTATGGGTTACACAGATTCTGACTTCCAATCAGATAAGGATAACAATAAGTCTACCTCAGGTTTTGTGTTTACTTTGGGAGGTGGAGCCATTGTATGGAGGAGTGTCAAGCAGAAATGTGTGGCGGACTCTACCATGGAAGCTGAGTATGTGGCAGCCTCTGAGGCGGCTAAAGAAGTTGTGTGGCTCAGGAACTTCTTGATGGACTTGGATGTGATTCTTGGTTTTCCCAAAACTATCACAATATATTGTGATAATAGTGGTGCAGTTGCAAACTCAAAGGAACCACAAGCCCATAAGGCAAGTAAACACATAGAGCGCAAGTACCACCTGATACGAGAAATCGTAAAGAGAGGAGAAGTTACTGTGGCCAAGATTGCATCGGAGGATAACCTGGCAGATCCTTTCACTAAGGCCCTTCCAGCGAGAGCTTTTGATAGGCATGTGGAGGGAATGAGAATCAGATGTATGACAGTTTGAGGACAACATAGTCTTTTAATATAAGTGGGAGATTGTTGGGATGCATACTGAAAAGTCTATCTTTTGTATGAACATCTTTATTTTGAAATAAGAATCACATGATCATTGTTTGCATATTTATTGTTATGCATATTTGTTTGATACATTACATTGTAGATAACATGGTGTGTAGTATCACACAGGAGATCATGTTATCAGTTCATTGTAAAGTATAAGTAAAGGCTCACAACCGAGATGGTTATGGACAAACCATTGGAATGGTTGTAGTGTGATTTGGTATTTGTTTGTCTTGACCATAGAATCACACTAGTACACTTTGTGTGTACTGAGCAGGACCAACATAGAGGTGATTCGATTTATTGCTGACTACATAATCGAATCAGACCTCAGATATTATATTGTACATGCTCTTAATCCCGATATAATAACGAATACATATACTTAGTATTCATTTCTTTGATTTACCAATGAGCGAGATTTATAGAATAAATCGATAGGCTCGGTAAGTTGGAAAATGATATTATTTATATGGTGTATCGTTGATTATAGGAGGAAACTGTGTCCTATATATTATGATGATGATGTCCCCTTGAGGAGCTCATAAGGTTCATCATGTAAACCCTGCAGGTGGACTTGGTCCAGCATGATGATAAGGTTGAGTGGTATTACTCATGGAGTTATATGTTAATTAATTAATTATTAGTAAATTAATTAATCGATGGACATTCGAGATCTTAAACACGGGGAGAAAAAATATACAAATAATATATGGAGCCCATATTAACTTATGGGGGTTGGTGAGGTAGATCAATGATAATCCTCTAGTGGATTGGATTCATTAATGGATCGGACTTTATGTGGGCTTGATCCATTGGGTGGCCAAGATCCAACTCCTCCTCATGATCCCTATTGTAGCCTATTAAAATCTCATGAAGCCTAGATCCAATGGTTGAAAACAAAACTCTAGATCCGACGGTGGAGATTAAATCTCTAGATCCGACGGTTGAGATTAAATCCCTAGAACCAACGGTGGAGATTAAAACAAGGCTTAAGCCTAACTCTATAAAAGGAGAGATTAGGGTGGGCGGCAAGGAGAATTATAAGCAAGATAGGATTAGGGTTTAGGCGGCTAGAGCTTGAAGGCTTGGGCAGCCACAATTAAGGAAAGTTTTTCCTTTCTTCTTCCTCTTCCTTGGCCGGCGCCCAACTAGCCTCTCCTCTTCCTTGGCCGGCATCCAACCCTTTCATCCTCTTCTCCTTGGCCGGTGGAAACAAAGCCTAGGGTCTCTTCTCTTGGAGTTTTGGCCGGCGTCCACCATCCTTCTTCTCCTCTTGGCCGGCTACAAGCATCAAGGTTGGTGCTTGGTGGTTAGTTAAAGGAAGGAGAAGAGTTTTGTTTCTATACTTCCTCTTGTTCGGAGTGAGCAAGGAAGGAAGATTGGTGATCTAGGAGGCTTCGACTTTTGGAAGATCGTCGCCCACACGACGTCCAAAAGGAGGAAGGACATACAATAGAAGATCGAGAGGTATAACACTTGTTTATTTTCTTTTGTAACATGTCTATAATTGTTTTTCAATCATATACATGTTGTATATTCTGTTTTGTGATTAAATTAACTTGGACCCCGAATACAAACACAAAAGCCGGCGATCCGTACATCGTCTATTCCGCGGCTATTCATAGGATAGAGGTTGGTGGCTTGAATAACAAGTTTGTTCAAGTGATCACTCTAATCGAATAGCATGATGATGAAACGGTAGCTTGGGTAATCCCTCTTGTCAAGGATAAATTTTTTTATCCGGGGATGTAGAAGGGATCGCCATGAACAAGAGACTGAGTTGAAGTGGGAAGCGAAGTTTCCCCTCCCTTCAATATGATGAGGCGATCCTATTGGAGGGAGCAACATAGTACTATCATGTTCACATCATGAAGGCGCTCACCCTCATTCAGTCCATTCCACTCCCGGCATGGATGCTTACACTGAATCTTCTTCAACTACCGGGACAGGATTTCTTTCGGAGCACTCCACGACCTGCGTGGATCCTTCTACTGAACCTTCTTCAACCACCAGGACCTCAGGGGAGTTTGCTCCATCTCACCTCTTTTCTTTTTCTTTGTATATATATCTCTTTTACTTCATTTGTTTTTGTTTTAGTTGTTATGTTTCGTTTGTTGAGTTTTTATTTTGTTGGGATTTTCAAATAAATTTCCTATGCATTCCTTTATATCATCTTAGAAGTCATGAAAACTAGTTAAATTTGATTGTCGAGTTTTGGGGATTTATTGTTATGAATGGATTATTTGATTGCATGTGGTTACTACGTGGTGATGGATTATATGTTGATAGACTAAGTTGATTATTTTTGTTTATCTAGTGAGGATTGAGCCTATTTTTATTGCTTGTGTGTGGTGCACTTGTGGTTATTATAACTCTAGAACTTGTTTTGATTCTTTCGAGACCACACAACAGTAGGTTTGCATGATTGTTATGAAGGCAATCACATTTGTTTTCCTTCACTTCTTTTATCATCACATGCTTATTGAATAACATTCTAGTCATTCATCCTTGCATTTTTCTTTCCTTACTTTCTTCTCTATTTCTATTTCTGGATGTGGAATACTTGGATGTTTCATGATGAGTGTTTTGCCCAGGATGGACAAGAATTTAAGTGTGGGGGAGAGGAGTAGCTCAGGGAAATTTAGTGTTAGCATAGACAAGTCGTGCTTGATCACCATGAGCTAGCCATGCTCTTTTATCTTTTTAGCTGAGCTTGATGTTGGAGCATAGGGAAGTACATTACATGTCAAAAAAAGAAAGGTTTGAAAAAAAAAAGAAAAAAAAAAGTTGAAAAAAAATAAATTGGGTGCCCATGAAATAATAAAAAATATTATGAAAATTTTGACATGTTGTGTCATTTTTATTTAGGTGTGATAGTATTTTTTGTTAACGATATCCCTTGTTGCAATCATTGAGAGATTTATTGTATATCTTGAGTAGATTTGTATTGAAGAATGTGATGAGGGTTGTTTACATGTTTATTGGGTTGGAAGAAAAATTTTAAGGCAATATTTTCTTGTACTCATTTATGTAGCATTCCAGTATTTTCATATCTTCTTCTTGCATTTCTTTAGCTATTTCATTGCTTATCTTTCTTTCCTTTCGAACATATTGTCTTTTTTCTTGTATTCATGTTTCCCTTACATTCTTAATAAGCCTTCAGTGATTGTGCATTCTTATGTGTATATAGTAGTGAAGGTAGAAGAAAAACAAGCACATGGTAGTTCATAAACCATGAGTAGCTTGAGTGAACTCCACTATTACATGCTTATGAGAGCGAGAGAAACCACCACTTACCTTGTGAGGCTTAATCATTCTTAGTCTATTCATGATGGATTGAAGTCACCATGTTTGTTAACCTGTGTAAGATTTGAGTCCATAATTACTTGAGTCTTTGAGATTTGACAATCCTAGGTAACTTTCTTTCACGATTTTCTATGTATGATTAAGAATTGCTAGGGAAATATATTTTCAGTTTGCTTTTAGTTTTCTTTACTTGCTCGGGACGTGCAAGAATAAGTGTGGGGGAATTGATAACTACCATTTTGTCGAGTTATTTGGTCCTTAATATAATTGTTTTAATCCTCTCATGTGTGTAATTGTTGATTATTATCATGTTTTATGAGTTGAATTTATTTTTGGACCTTATTGTAAATTCTCCTAAATTCTGGACTTATATGTAAATTTTGTCTTTATTTGTAGGAGATCGAGATGAGCCAATGGATTAGACTCGAGTTGGATCAAATATGGCTTCATCTAGGGCTGAAAGGATATTTTAAGCTGGATTAATCTGGATCTTTCATCGTGATCGAGGGTAATTTAATCAAGAGATCAGATCTGAGCAATATGGACCGTCCGATGAAAGCGGCTTGATTTTGAGCCATCTACCCAGATCTAGAGAGATCTGGTCTGTACATTTAGATCTGGACATCTTGACCGTTCATCCAGATTCGACCGATCATAATTATCCCTTCAGATAGATCAGATCCATCCATTCAAACTTGGAGGAATCACAGTCATTGGATCACAAACTTCTTTATGCATTAATCAACTTAATCAAGCCCTAGCTTTAATGGACGACTGAGATGTGATCATGCTTTAATGGGCGGTCATGGAAATTGCCTTAATAAACCAACATCATCGAGCACAAGCTTCAGCCGGCTTCACCATTTCTTCCCGCACGCGACGCCTCCGCCTTCTACCGCCGCCGCGCTCACCGCCTTCCTCGCTGGTCGCCGGAAAGGAAGGGGATCCCCTCCTTCTTCGGTGACCGGTGGTAGCCCTCTATCATCTCCTCACTCCAATAGCTCCGGCAGCCATCCATTTCACCGCGAGTTCTGTCGCCGCCAATCGATTTCGACAGCCAGTCCATCACAGCCCCCGACAGCTTCATTTCCTCCTTCATCCGGTAGCAACGCCGTCCACAGCTTCTCCACACCGCCGACAGCTCACCATCAGCAGCCTTTCGGGCAGTTTTTTTTCCAGCTAGCTTATGTTCCAACTTCAGTTGATGTTTTGATTGTCTTTTGATTTAATGTTTGTAGTAGATTCAATCCTCCATGTTTAGAGTGTACGAATTCAGTTTAATTGATTTCATGCATATGTAGTGTTTGATGAAATGTTTCTATGGGTAATTAGGTTGTAGTTAGTTAGGTTAGATTTAATTTCATGTTTTACTTATGTTTCTTTCTTTAATCATGTTTTTAATTGTTTGTTAGTTAAATTTTTTTCTTTCCTTGAGCCTTACCAGCCGCCCTCACCTTGCGTCCATCCATTTTCCTCCACGGATTCGAGGAGGAACCGCTTCATCGAGAGATTTCGACGACGTCCTCCACCTCTACAGCTCATCCCCCTTCTCCTTCAGATTCGAGGAGGAGTCCGCCCCGACGACACTTCTTCGAGCTCAACCGGATCCA
The DNA here is from genome assembly GCA_025175895.1 of Wurfbainia villosa. Taxonomy (NCBI): domain Eukaryota; kingdom Viridiplantae; phylum Streptophyta; class Magnoliopsida; order Zingiberales; family Zingiberaceae; genus Wurfbainia; species Wurfbainia villosa. Next base: position 14,906,823 of record CM046004.1, on the reverse strand, counting down.
TGAGAGTTTGGAGTATCCATCAAACTACTGGATTCAGAAGTTTGCACCATCTCACATCCACTGTCATTTGCGGAGTCTCGATCGAGCTTCGTTGGATTTAACCGAAGGACCTTGTTCATTCCCTGGGCTTATCTTGGGTTGATCAGATTAGTTCCTTTTCCAGTTTTTTATTGCTTTAATTCTTGCACTATTTGATTTAATTGTCACATGTTAGTTTAGACTTTTAATTACCTTGCAACAGTAGGATTAGTCTTTCAAAAACCCAAACCTCCAATCTTCAATAGAAAACTCAAAGCAATAATTAGAAATCCTAAGTTTATTATTCTGTCGATTACACTAGTTGGAAAACGATCCGGGTCATCCACTATGCTATATTAGTGTAGTTAGGGGGTTCAGTAATTAATTTGAAACGATACCACGACATACAAATACTCTGCTATCGCACTCGACCGATGACTTAATACGAGGAGGGCCTCATGAGCCGGGCCTCGGCCAATCTGCTCTACGCCTCGTAGCTCCTCCAAGGCCGTAATCGCTGGTAGCTGTCCCAGAGAATCCTGTGGCCATTCTGTAGACTGAGCAAGGTGGTTCATGTGGTAGTCCACCGTTGGATGCGGAGGAGGAGTTCCTCCACTTGCTGTAACTTTCTAGTTAGCTCCTTCATCTGCCTTTGCACCGTTTCTTCTGCTTCCTTTTGTTTTTGAGATGACTGTATTAGCAGATCTTCGATATCATGCTTTGTTATAGGCCGGTTAGTCACTTGCATGGTGGTGAGGGATTTCAAGGCCTCCTCGAGGGTGTCGATCCTCTTTTCAAGTTTATGGCAAATCTCAAGAATTTGTTTGAAGTTTTTGAGGTGCACTCTTGCTGACAAACAAGTTCGGTCGTAGATGACTGAAAGATTGTGGGCTAACGGGGGTTGGTTACCTTCTCTTTGGTGGCTAGGTCAAGGTATTCTAGGTTGGCGGTGTGGGATACTCTGTACCATTCTTGAATGGATTATTCCCATCTATTAGCTACAACCCTTGATCATAGCGTCTTATACTTTGACTTCTTCGCAGTCATCTCCATAGGAGGTGTAACTCCAGGATGATTGGCTATAAGCCAAAGTGATCGAAGGTGTTTAAATATCCCATAGAGGATTTACCACTCCTGATAAAAGAGATGTATACTCTAGGCCTCTTGTCAGGATTGTTACTCAGAAGTCTCTGGCCAGAGTAAACATGTTAAGAAGATGGTCTTCTTGGGAACATGTTGGAGTAACTTGATTCCACAGGACAAGGAAACTAACTTGGCCTAGGTGTGACGTAGTCAACCTAGTGGAGACGAACACACAGACCACATCCTGAACCAAGTGGCTATAGGATGAGTAAAAAAGAATAAGGCACGAACAACTATAGCTGTTGAAAGGGTTCGGAAATGTTCTGGAGTCGATTTAGACTTTCCGATCAATTGAGAGTTATGATGTACTACTAGGTGTCATTCATGATCTATTCATAATTAAAGGGTTAATTATGAATGACCAACATAATCGGGAGCCTATTGGGCCACACGCACTACGGGTGATCTTGAGATGTAAAACAAATTTGAGAATGCGATTCTCGATGAAAGAGGATATATCTGGTTGGACCAAACTAAGGGGGTGTGAAATGGAGGCTATGGAACCTCCTATGACCTTATCGGACTTAGCATGACCATGTCACACCTAAATGAAGTCAAACGGACCATACAGAGCCTCACACAGTCGTGCCTAACCTGACATAGGTCATGCTTGACTCTAGACAAAAACGACCAAAGTTTGGGTTGTGCCTAGAAGGACACACAGTTGGTCGTGTGTCCTGGCATGGGCGACCGTGTGTAAGACACACGACTGTGTCACGTCTTCATCATTTTTGGAGATTTTTCTTATGAAAATTTTCTAGGTTGTTCTTACCTTAATTATGGGATAATTATGATAAGATAGGTTTCGTTTAAGCCTCCTAAGATGCCCTAATCAAGAGATATATAAATAGATCCCTTGATAATCTTTGGAGACATGAGTTTCTCTTAGGTTTTCCTTGGTAGCCATCTCTCTCTCTTCTTCTTCTCTTGTCTCCGTTGGTTGTCTAGCACTAATCAGAGACAAAGGCTTGCTGCTCTAGGAGTTGTCTCAGGTGATCCCAGCGTGGATACTGATAGAGGTAAGGCCCATTGGTCTTGCTTGTGGTTTCGACGGATTCGAAAGAATCTCGAAGGTATAACTTCTCCTCTTCTTTTTGTGTTTACATATGATTATGCCAAAGCAAGTTTTCCTAGCTCCCAGGGGATGTCTGGGATGTAATAAAAAAAATTTTATTTGCTTTATTCAGTTGTGCATGATCTCGGAATCTTCAACAACTGGTATCAGAGCCACTTTGTTTGTTTAGAATAGATCGCATGTTGTAAGAGAATATTTAAAGCATGTATGATGTTTTAATATACCTGTGCCTTGTTTTTTTTCTATATGATAGATTAGAGTATGCATGATTCTACATATAGGATATGTTCATTAACTAAAAGGAAATACCGAGGATGCGCTTGGAAACACCGAAGGTGTTAGCCACATCGTTAGAGCCTAAGCATAGACTCACGTTCACATTAGGAAATTTATTTCATAATGTGACCTTGGTTTTTCCATATTTAGGTTTATTTCTTTTTATAGATGAGACCCATAATAACCTGAAATCCCTCGTGCAAATATTAGGGCTAACACCTTCCATTAATATGATTGAACCAGAGTTCTTTTTCATATTTGGGTTGTTGAACTCTCTCTAAGCTTGTCATGACATCGAGCATGTTCAATTCATATGAGATTCGATGTTTATTTTAAATGGTAAAGACCAGAGGTCAATTTCAAGTTTGGGTTGTTGGACTCTCTCCAAGCCTGACTTGTAAATTGGATGTGTTCAAACCATTTAAATTCGATCTCACAATTAATGGGTTGGCCCTAATTGAAAGCATTGATTTGTTGGACTCTCTTGAAGGTCAATTTGGATAGAGGTCCAATTAGGTGATATGTATTGGATGTATATATGTTAATGAGTTGACAACCTTATGTATATATGCATATTCAATTAGTTGATAGCATAAAGTGATAGTTATATATTTGATATATAATAGGTACTATTGATACCTAACATTATAACTATGAATGACTTGTTGGACTTTCTCCAAGGTTGTTCTTAGTCATAGTGGATATCAACCCACTAGGAGATAACCTACCATCTCTCGAATTTAAAGTGAGAGCTATTGAATTTGATAAAAATAGTGGGAGTTTCTTGTTAATGTAAATTGTTTAGATTATTTTTAATTTATCTCTCTTATACACCTCTTTTTGTATGTCTAGGTACTAATTAGAACAACATGTTGACCTCCATTAACTTACGTTCTATTTTGGGCAACAATAAATTAACTGAGCCAAACTTTTTGGACTGACTTCACAACCTAAGAATTATCCTCAAGGCTGAAAAGCTAGCTTATGTCCTTGAAGACGTTCTTCCCCAACCTCCTACAGATAATGCATCTAGTGACCAAAAGTTGGCTCACCAGAAACATGTTGCTGACTCTGAGATAGTGAGTTGCATTATGTTAGCGTCAATGTCTCCTGAGTTGCAGAAGCAACATGAGTATATGGATGTTAATACAATTGTCTTCCATCTTCGAGAGTTGTTCCATGAGCAAGCGCGATCTGAAAGGTTCGAGATCGCCCAACTCCTCTTTCGATCAAAGATGCAGGAGGGTTCATCTGTAGTGCAATTTACACTAAGGATGAACAACTATATTGAGCGATTAGGTTCATTAGGGTTTTTCATGGATCATGAATTAAGTATTGACTTAATTCTTCACAATCTGACTAGTAGTTATTCACAATTTATGATAAACTATCAGATGAATAAGATTGAGTCAACAATTCCTAAATTGATCAATATGCTTAAAACAGTAGAGTTATCTATTGCTAAAGAACAAAAGGCGATGATGCTGATTGACTCTTCAAAGAAAGGTTCTAAGAGGAAGTAAAAAAACCAAAGCCAAAGGGAAGAAAAAGATAAAGAAGGAAGAATTAACTCCCAAGGGCACTTGCCATCATTGTGGCAAAGATGGGCATTGGAAGAGAAACTGCAAGTAGTATATGGAGTCACTGAAGTAGAAAAAGGCATCTGATGCCCAATCTACTTCAGGTATATTTGTTATCGAATGTGAGATTGTTTCTTCTAGCACTTGGGTATTGGATACCGAGTGTGACACACATATATGTAATGACATATAGGGGATTAGGAACAGAAGAAAACTGGTTAAGGGATAAGCAGATTTAAGGGTTGGTAATGGAGCAAAAGTTGTTGTTGTAGCCAAGGTTACTTATATGTTGCGACTTCCTATGGGACTAGTTTTAGAGTTGGATGATTGTTTTTATATTCCTGCATTAATAAAAAACATTGTTTCTATTTCATATTTGAATAAGAAAGGTTATCATTTGACGTTTACTAATAATTGTTGTTACATTACGTTAAATGGTGTTTTTTATGCTATTGGAATATTAAATAATGGAATCTACACGTTAGATATATCTCACAAGATATTTAATATCGAGTCAAATAGAAAACACGCTAAGTTAGATAATCAGTTAATCTCGCAATTATTACATTGTCGTCTTGGCTATATAAATAATGAACGCATGTCCAAACTACATAAGCTTTGCATTTTGGAGTCTTATGAATCAGATTCATTAGATACATGTGTTTCATGCTTAAAAGGAAAGATGACTAAATTACCTTTTAGTGGAAAAGGTGAACGAGCAGTTAAGGTATTGGGCTTTATACATACTGATGTATGTGGACCAATGTCAACTCATGCCATAGGAGGTTATAGCTACTTTGTTACTTTTATCGATAATTATTCACGATATGGGTATTTGTATCTGTTAAGATACAAATCAGAAGTCTTTGAAAGGTTTAAAGATTTCAGAAAAGAAGTAGAGAAACAACTTGGGAAAAGTATTAAAGTACTTCGATCGGATCGAGGTGGTGCATACTTAAGGCAAGAGTTTCAAGATTATCTAAGGGACAATGATGTCTTGTCCCAAAGGACTCACCTTACACGCCACAACATAATGGTGTGGCTGAAAGGCAAAATCGAACTTTGTTGGACATGGTTAGGTCAATGATGCAACATGTAAGTCTTTCAAAAATCTTTTAGAGTTACGCACTCGAGACCTCTGTTTACTTGTTAAATAGAGTTCCGACTAAGGCAATATCTACTACTCCATATGAGATGTGGAATAGTAGAAAACCTTATTTATCTTATTTGAAGATATGAGGTTGTCCTGCTTATGTGAAGAGGACAGTATCAAACAAGCTGGAGGCTAAGTCTGATAAGTGTCTATTTATTGGCTACCCTAAGGAAATAAGGAGTTACCAATTCTATCATCCCTTGGAACAAAAGATATTTATTTCAAGGCATACTATATTCCTAGAGAAAGAGTTTGTCTTACAAGAAAACAGTGAGAGTGAGATTGAATTAAGCGTAGTTCAAGAGACTCCGATAGACACAGAAGAGATGCTTAATCAAGAATCACAGCTGATTACTCATTCGGATGATGTAATAGCTGAACCATATAATACACCACTTCCTCGTATTAGATATAGTAGGACATGTAGGATTCCTGAGATATATAGATTTCTCATATGTGAATCTAATAACGTGTTGCTCATAGAGGATGAGGAACCAACTAGTTATGAAGAGGTACTGAATAGTTCAGACAGGGAAAGGTGGCTAATAGCCATGAAATCAGAAATGAATTCCATGTATGAAAACCAAGTTTGGAACTTGGTAGACCCACCCAAAGGCATAACACCTATAGGGTGCAAGAGGGGTTTCAAGAAGAAAACTAACATGTATGATAATGTTATTACCAATAAAGCTAGATTAGTGACAAAATGCTATCGTCAAAGATAAGGTGTTGATTATGATGAAACCTTTTAACCAGTAGCTATGCTTAAATCCATTCGAATACTCCTAGCCATAGCGGCTCATTTTGATTATGAGATATGACAGATGAATGTGAAAATAGCTTTCCTTAATAGAAATCTGTCTGAGGTTGTATATATGATACAACCTGAGGGTTTCACTTCCATTGACAAGAACAAAGTATGCAAGCTTCAACGATCCATTTATGGATTGAAGCAAGCATCCAAGAGTTGAAATATTCATTTTAATGAGGCAATCAAACAGTTTGATTTCTCACAAAATCCTGAGGAGCCCTATGTGTATAAGAAGATTAGTGGGAGTGTGATCGTATTCCTAGTATTGTATGTTGATGACATACAATATTAATTATAGGAAACAATATTCTTGTTTTGCAAACATTCAAGGTCTAGTTGTCCAAAATGTTCTCCATGAAAGACATGGGAGAAGCAACCTATATTTTGGGGACTAAGATCTATAGAGATAGATCGAATCAGTTTCTTGGTCTTTCACAGTCTACATATATAGGCAAAGTGCTAAAACGGTCTAGCATGGAAGAATCCATGAAAGATTTTATTCCCATAAGGCATGGGATTCACCTTTCGAAATCTATGTGCCCATGCATAGAAGATAAGAGGATTCACTTGAGTCAGCTCTCATATGCGTCAGCTATAGGATCGATCGTGTATGTTATGTTATGTACAAGGTCTAATGTATCGTACGCTTTGTAGATACCAGTCGAATCCTAGTATGGACTATTGGGTGATTGTCAAGACAATCTTTAAGTACTTGAGGAGGACTAAGGATTTGTTCTTGATATATGGAGGAGGTGATATGGGAGTAAGTGAGTATATTGATGCCAGCTTCCAGCCAAATAAGGATGATTCCAAATCTCAGTCTGGATACATATTCATCTTGAATGAAGGTGTGTTGAGTTGGAAAAGTTTCAAACAAGACACCGTTACTGATTCTACTATGGAGGCAGAGTACATTGCCGCTTCTGAAGTAGCAAAGGAGGCTGTCTGGATCAAGAAGTTCATTACTGAACTTGGAGTTGTTCCGAGCATTATTGAAATATTATTGATTTACTGTGACAACAATGGTGCCATTGCACAGGCAAAGGAACCACGGTCTCATCAGCGTTCCAAGCACATACTATACTGTTACCATCTGATTAGAGAGATCATAGGTAGAAGAGACGTACAAATAGAGAAAGTTCCTACCGATAGGAATCTAGCAAATCCCTTGACAAAGCCTCTTCCCCAAGAAAAGTTCGAGAGACATATAGTGGCCTATGGTATTAGATAACAAGGCGATTGGCTGTAGGCTAAGTGGAAGTTTGATGTAATTGAGAGGTGTCTTAAGGCAATCGCCTTAGAAGTTATTAATAAAATTCACTATTTGAGTATAAATTATTTATGTATTTGATTAGATCTTAAACTCATGTATTGAAGTCAACGATGCATGACATGAAAGAAATTATGATTGGATCACAATTAGTAGATATCTCATCATGTGTAATCATGTAAGTTTTGAAACTATCCCTAGTTGATGAATTGATGAGATTGGACATCATCAATTCTGTGAGACTAGCATATGTTATGCTCCTTGGTTTATCCAAGCATTCGGTAATTACTAAATGGAAGCATAAGGATGCTGAGATTGAACATGTGGATGCTAGTTATGGTAACTAGTTCATTGAAGTGATCTGCTATAAGACTTCATATGGTTCTATATGTCGTTGAAGATCTCACTGCAGCTTGAGTGTGAGCTTCCTTAGACTTGAGGTATTCAAGTCACCTTGATTATAACGTCTTATACTTTGACTTCTTCGCAGCCATCTCCATAAGAGGTGCAACTCTGGGATAATTGGGTATAAGTCAAAGTAATCGAAGGTGTTTGAATAGCCCACAGAGAATTCATCACTCATGTTAAAAGAGATATATACCTTAGGCCTCCTGTTAGGATTGTTACTCAGAAGTCTCTGGCCAGAGCAAACATGTTAAGAAGATGGTCTTCTTGGGAATATGTTGGAGTAACTTGAATCCACAGGGCAAGGAAACTAACTTGGGTTAGGTGTGATATAGTCAGCCTAGTGGGGATGAGCACATAGACCATGTCCTGAACCAAGTGGGTATTGGATGAGCGAAAGGAACAAAGCAAGAACAATTGTAGTTGCTGAAAGGGTTCAGAAACATTCTAGAGTCGATTTAGACTTTTCGATCAATTGGAGGTCATGATGTACTTCTAGGTGTCACTCATAATCTATTCATAATTAAAGGGTTAATTATGAATGATCAACATAATCGGGAACCTATTGGGTCACACACACTACGGGTGATCTTGAGATGTAAAATAAGTTTGAGAATGAGATTCTCGATGAGAGAGGATATATCTAGTTGGACTAGACCAAGGGGTTGTGAAACGGAGGCTATGGAACCTCCTATGGTCTTGTCAGACTTAGCATGACCATATCGCACCTAAACGAAGTTAAATGGACCATATAGAGCCTTACACGGTCTTGCCTAACCTGGCACGGGCTATGCCTGACTCTGGACAAAAACAGCCAAAGTCTCGGCTATGCTCATAAGGACACACATCTGGCCATGTGTCCTGGCACGGTCGTGCCCTTTTGGAACGGGCAGTCGTGTGTAAGACACACGGTCGTGTCACGTCGTCATCATTTTTGTAGATTTCTCCTATGGAAATTTCCTGGATTATTCTTACCTTAATTATGGGATAATTATGGTAAGATAGGTTCCGTTTAAGCCTTCTAAGATGCCTTAATCAAGAGATCTATAAATAGATCCCTTGATAATCTTTGGAGACATGAGTTTCTCTTAGGTTTTCTTTGGTAGCTATCTCTCTCTCTTCTTCTTCTCTTGTCTCCGCCGATTTGCTAGCACTAATCAGAAATAAAGACTTGCTACTCTAGGAGTTGTCTCAGGTGATTCCGACATGGATATTGATAGAGGCAAGACCCGTTGGTCTTGCTTATGGTTTCAACGGATTTGAAAGAATCTCGAAGGTATAACTTCTCCTCTTTTTGTGTTTATATGTGATTATGCATAAACAAGTTTTCCTGGCCCCCAGGGGATGTTTGGAATGTAATACAAATTATTTTATTCGCTTTATTCCGCTGTGCATGATCCCGGAATCTCCAACATGTCTCACACCTTAGAGGACTATGGTCTCACCTATAAAAATATACAAGTCCTATGTGATAATGTGAGCACAATAAACCTAACCAAGAATCTAGTTCATCACTCCAGAACAAAGCAAATAGAGGTCAAACATCACTTCATTAGAGATCATGTAGCTAAAGGAAATAGTATACTCGATTATGTGGAGTTTAAAACCAACCTAGCTGACATCTTCACCAAACCACTGTCGGAAAATGAATTTAGTCATCTATAAATGGAGTTGGGAATGTGTATAGAATGAACTCACTATCATGATTACTTCAAAGCTAAACAAATTTCACTTTATTACTGTATCTCACAAAAATCTAAGGATTACCTTGATTGTGTATTGAAATATTTAGATGGGAGTGAAATGTTATGAATAATTTGTTGGTGCAGGGGCACCAGATAATCGAATCTATATTTTGATTATGACAAAGACATAAAGTTAATCTTATATCGTTATCTTACGAGCTGAATGAAGTGTACAGAAATGCTAAGCTAAAGTTGAAGGTCTAGTGACACCCGGAGGTTCTTGTGTTGAGAAACTGTGGTGGTCGAGAGACGCCGGGAAGACTTCGGAGGGAGCCGAAGAAATTAGGTGGAGACCGAAAGCAAAAGCTACAAAGGTAAAGCTTGAGGTAAGCTTGTGTGAGTAAGTGTAAGTAAGGTCGAATCCTCGGTACGGGGATGTCCTTAGGCGACTATCCGACTAAGACATCCCATGGAAGATCTATGTCGAGATCGAATGGTTGGTAGCAGTCAAAAATACTTATTTCAATGTCATTTTCGAGCTAACTCTTGATGCAGCTGACAATCCTGGGCATCAGTTCAACCAGCCAATTCAACTGTTGTTCAAATTCCAGTTTCGAGGAAAGTCAAGATAAGCTCCACTTATCTTGGGGAGATGAGGCTCTTTGACCATGAGCTGGGACTGAATGTTGGGGGGCTTCAAAGGCTATAAAAGGAGTGTTCTTCATCATTTTCATCATTCCAAGTGCTCTCAAGTGCTCCCGCAATACCGTGACTCTCCAACAACTTTACGACGACGAAGCGCTACCGAAACGCCAATGACACGAGCTCTACCTTCAACTCCTTATTCGTCGGTAACATCTTAAATTGTCAATTCAGATTGCTTGTATTTAAGTTTGTATTTCTGAGCTTTTATCGTAACGAGGAGAGAGGGGTTTGTCTCTCTACCTCGAGTTTTCTCGTATCTTTGTAATCGCCAACTCCTACCTCCAACGAGGAGGAGTGTTTTAGTGAATTGTCCTTCGTATGCAGTCTAGGACCGTTAGGGTCTTGGATTAGCAGCCGGTAGGCTATGAACCAAGTAAAAATAAAATTGTCTTATTTATTTTCCACTGCTACTTGTGTTTTATATCGAACGAAATGAAAAGATTGTTTTGCGCTATTCACCCCCCCTCTAGGGCTCATTTCGATCCAACAATTGGTATCAGAGCGGGGGCGCTACGATTTAGTGCAACCACCAATCTAGCAACTTTTTAAAAGGATTTCTTTTCATTTTTAAGTTTTGCAATTCGTAAGTTTTAAGCTTTCGTTGTATCGTTAATTCCTATTCCCGCACTAGTAATCCAAGATGAGAGTCTTGGCAATTTCTTTTTGTTTTTGTCATTGCAAGGTTTTTTTTAAATGTCCCATCTTGAAAGGTTTAGCACCGTCCGACCTCCATTTTACAATGGAGACAACTTCCGGTACTAGAAGGGTTGGATGGAATGTTTTCTAAAAACCCAAATCGAGATGTGGATTGTAATCCAAACTAGGTTCACACTTTCTACTAATGAAGTTGGTGAATCATTGGATTACGATCAATGGACGAACACCATGAAAAGACAAGTGGAAGCTGATGCCAAGGCTACCCAAATTCTACAATATGGTTTGTCCAAAGAGGAGCTCAACCGCGTTGGCCCCTTCATTAGTGCGAAGGACCTATGGAACAAGCTCGTTGAGCTACACGAAGGAACCGAAGACGCTAAGGTATGTAAATGTGATTTATTGTTTAATAAATTATATAACCTTAAGATGTAGGAACACAAAATGGCTACCCAATTACATGCTCACATACAAGATATCATTAATAGCCTACACTTGATCGAACAGAAGGTCAAAAATTGGGATCTAATAAGGTATGCTCTAAATGTGTTCCCTAGGACTACCTTATGGGCACCCATGGTCGATGTCTACAAGGTTTCTAAGGACCTTTCTAAAATTAGATTAGATGAACTATTCTCAAAATTTGAACTTCATGAACAAACTAATGCGGTCCGGGCCGAGAAAGGAGTTGTCTTGCTTGCAGGTCAAAGAAGAAAGCAGAAGAGCAAGCTACCTCCCAAGCAAGAAGAAGGATCCAAACCCGAGGATGAACCCGAGTCCGAATCCGAATCCGAAGAGGTGTCCGCGATAGTGAACATAGTGCATAGAATAATTTGACAAGAAAGGGGGCAATCGAAGAACAAAAAGAAAGGGCAATTCAAACCAAAGCAAACAGGGAGCAAGGAAAGCTTTTCATGCAACTTGGGACAACGAAGAAGAAGGCATCGACGTAGCATACATGGCAAGACCGGAAGAGTCCGAGTCAGAGTCAAAAGCCAAATCCAACTACAACTCCGACGCCGACCCCGAGGACTACTTCGAGAAGAGACTCAAAGCCGGACCGAAAGAGAAAGTTAATGTTAGCCATTCTTTAATTCGTACGCTTTATCATACAATTAAAATGTTAAGTAGGAAACTAACTAAGTCCGAGTCTAGGGCCGAATCTTTGCTTGAGGAGGTTGAAACCCTCAAGCAAGAGACCACCCTAACCTCTTCGACTAGTCAAGTTCAAGAGGAGGACTCAACTCGAGTTGAAAAACTCGAAGGTGAGAACTCACTCTTGAAAGGACAAGTCCAAGAGCTCAAGGCTCAGTTGGATAAGTTCTCGACAGGATCCAAGAATCTTAACCGACTTCTTGGAACTCATAGAATCGTGTACAACAGAGCCAGACTCAGGGTTAGTCCAAAGACTACGAATAGATCTTATATGTCTATCGTAAATCATAGTCATCAACGAGTCCAAACTTGGGTCCCTAAAACTCTTTTAAACTCACATATAAGGACCAATAGGTATTGGATTCCCTAGGATCAAGTCCATTTTTTAGATAGATCATATTGGTTCAATGGTCCAGGGAGAGCTAATACCAAAATAGTATGCCCGAAACCTTAGCATCATCAATCTTTTTGTTTTACCTTTTAGAACGGCTAGATATAGCAAATAGTTAGTCAACTCTTGACAACATAGTATTAGGACGTGGCCAGATGATAGTACGTTAGGGAAACAAAGTCTCGTGTATTTGAGCTAGATAAGGCGTATCTAGCTTGGTACACTTGACCGAGTGAAACTAGCTGAAGCTACCTCGTTGTATCCTAAACTAGTTAGACCAGGAAGTAGTCTTAAGTGACTCAAGTTATCATTTTTCCGAACTTGGTTTTGTCTAAGGAAGTGGTCGTTGTTCCGATCAAAGAAGGCCCCTGTGCCTCGCCACGACCTGGAGGCCAATTTCTCGAAAAAGTTACTTGACAAGCTTAGGGTTAAATCTGAATCTAATTCAAGATTGACTAACTTTAATTAAGTTTAAATCATCTCACATAGCATATAAGGCGAACAAATCTGAGACACATAGAATGGGTGAGATGATTAAGGAATAATTATAAAATACATAACTTTTTCAAAAAGATGTCTATTCTTTCAACTATTACGCTTAAACAAATAATTATAATTATCCAATACTAAGTATACAACTCTCTAGGTCAAAGTTTAGCGCCCCCTAACTCTCTTATACCTTATATATTTGACTAAGAGGGAGAGCAAACTAATTCTAAGGGTTATATCACAAAATCTTTAAAGTTTTCCTTGAAAATTCACTTATAAGTATTTTGAAAATTAAAAATATTTCAAAAATCTATTAAATTATTGGTGTAGAGGGATAAAACCTCGAACCAATTTAACCAAGTTAGAGACACATGCTTGGACTCAATTTCATTTTTTTATGCATACTATACTATTATGTTTTCAAACCCCTTATTTTTTATAAAAACCCCCCACCTTATTTTTCGATTTATGGCAAAAGGGGGAGAAGAGCGTAAGTTAAGGGGGAGTACCACAAAAATTTAAATTTAAACAATTAAAGTATTTCTTTCAAAACTCACCTAAGGTTAAGGGGGAGTTCTTTAAAGTGAGTTTATCATTTACTTTACTTGTTTTATGTATTATGCTTTAAATTTCCCTTAACTTTGCGTCGATTTACCATAGATCAAAAAGGGAGAGATTATTGGTGCAGGGGCACCAGATAATCGAACCTATATTTTAATTATGACAAAGACATAAAGTTAAGCTTATATCGTTATTTCACGAGTTGAATGAAGTGTGCAGGAATGCTAAGCTAAAGCTGAAGGTCCGACGACACCCAGAGATTCTCGTGTTGAGAAACCGTGGTGGTCGGGCAACACCGGGAAGACTTTGAAGGGAGTCAAAGAAATCAGGTGGAGATTGGAAGCAAAAGCTACAAAGGTAAAACTTGAGGTAAGTTCGTGTGAGTAAGTGTAAGTAAGGTCGAGTCCTCGGTATGGGGACGTCCTTAGGCGACAATCCGACTAAGACATCCATCCCATGGAAGGTCTATGTCGAGATCGGACGGTTGGTAGCCGTCGAAAACACTTATTTCAATGACATTTTCGAGCTAACTATTAATGCGGTTGAAAATCCTGGGCATCAGTTCAACCGACCAGTTCAACTGCTGTTTAAATTCCAGCTTCAAGGAAAGTTAAGATAAGCTCCACTTATCTTGGGGAGATGAGGCGCTTTGACCATGAGCTGGGACTAAATGTTGGGGGACTTCAAAGGCTATAAAAGAAGGAGTGTTCTTCACCATTTTCATCATTCCAAGTGCTCTCAAGTGCTCCCGCAAAGCCGCGACTCTTTGACAACTCTACGACAACGAAGCACTACAGAAATGCCGATGACATGAGCTCAACCTTCAACTCTCCTTAGTCATCGGTAACATCTTAAGTTATTAATTCAGATTGCTTGTATTTAAGTTTGTATTTCCGAGCTTTTATCGTAACGAGGAGAGAGGGGTTTGTCTCTCTACCTCGAGTTTTCTCGTATCTTAATCGTCAACTCCTACCCCCAACGAGTAGGAGTGTTTTAGTGAATTGACCTCCTGATAACGGCGATTTGTGCAGTGGTACCGTTACAAATTAATTACCAAACCCCCTAACTACACTAATATAGCATAGTGGATGGCCTGAATCATTTCCCAACGAGTGTAATAGATAGAATAGTAAACTTAAGATTTCTAATTATTGCTAATCCTACTGAATGGGGGTTTGGAATTTAAAAGACTAATCCTACTGAATGAAAGACAATGCAAATAATTAAAGCATTAATCTAACTAACTATGATGACAATGAAATTAAAGAAGATCTAAACTAAGCATGTAAAGAAAAGCATTCAAAACAAGAGCATTAAAAACATAAAGAAAGTGCAGGAATTTGAAATATAGAGTAAACTACAGCTAAGCTCCTAATTAACTACATAATAACAACTGAATTATGTATTGAAATTAAACATCAAAGTAAACAAGATAAACATCCAAATCAATGGACAAAATCCAAATATAACCACCGATCACTCCACGATGATGACGACAATCCAAACGAGCTCCTCCGGTGGATGGGATGGTTTGATCCTTGTCGAAAATCTTCCGGCAAGTGCTGAATTGATGGATGAAGCAAGCCCTTTTCTCCGGTGGATGGTGCGGAACTGTCGAAGGCTGGTGCAGTTGCCGGGATCTGAACCCGGGTCTCTCGGTTGTAGCCGAATATACTCACCACTATACTACAACGACACCGGAACCTGACAATCTATGGATGACTCTGTGAAGGTGGAGTAGCCCGTAGTTCCGCTGTCGGGGACCGAACCCGAGTCTCTCGGTTGTAGCCGAGTATACTCACTATACCACAACGACACCGGAACCTGACAGTCTATGGATGACTCTGTGAAGGTGGAGCAGCCCGTAGTTCCGCCACTGGGGACCAAACCCGAGTCTCTCGGTTGTAGCCGAGTATACTCACCACTATACTACAACGGAACTGCCTGAGCTACGTGGAGAGGATGGAACTGGAGTAGAAGTTGAAACTCTTCGTCGGCGATGGAATGAAGTGTTGCCGCCGAAAATTAGAGAAGGAATATCACTGCCGCGAGAGCTGGAAACAGGTTCTGCGGAATCCCGACAATAGCAAGCACCACAGCCGTCGGAATCCCGTTCGACTGCGCTCTCAGCTCCAGCAGTTGGCATTGGAAGTTTTGCCAGTGAAAAGTGCTAGAATCGCCTTCACTGCTCGCTGCCGACGAGCTGGCCGAAATCCCAGCATCTTGTCGCCGACTGAGGAAGGGGATCGCCATCGGCTTGGTTGGAAGGAGGCCGCCGGAAGAGACGCTCGGACCTGCCGCCGCCGTGTGGAGGATCGATGGCTATCGGCTCGCGCGCGAGGAAGCAGCATCGCCGTAGCTCACGCACGAGAAAGAAATCACGTTATGCTATTATGCGATTGGGGGAGAAGGGTGAAAATGTTGATTTTTAAGGCGATTTTCTGTAGTCGTCCGATCAAATTGACCACCGATCTCAGCTGTCCAATTAAGCTATGGTTTGATGAATCAATTAAGTTGGCTTAATTTGGCTGCTCAATCCAACGGTGGTGATTGATCCAACTCTGGATGGATGGATCTGATCCATCTGATGGGATAATCACGATCGATCGAATCTGGATGAAGGGCTCATATGTCCAGACCTAAATGTACGGACTGGATCTCTCCAGATCTGGATAGATGGCTCATAATCAGCTACTTTCATCGGACGATCCATAATGCTCAGATATGATCCCTTGATTGACTTGCCTCTGATCTTGATGAATGACTCAGATTAAATCATCTTGAAATGCCCATTATGATCCTAGATAAAGCCATATTTGATCCAACTTGAGTCTACTCCATTGTCTCATCTCAATCTCTTACAAATAAAGACAAATTTTGCATATAAGTCCAAAATTAAGTAGAATTTACAATAAGGTCCAAAAGATGATCCAACTCATAAAACATGCAAATAATCAATAATAAATCACTAGAGAGGATAAAAATTGTGATATTAAGGACCAAAATAATGCAATAAAATGGTAGTGATCAATTCCCCCATACTTATTCTTGCACGTCCCGAGAAAGTAAAGAAAATTAAAAGTAAACTGAATATATTTCCTTAGCAATTCCCAAGCATTCATAGAAAATCGTGAAAGAAAGTTACCTAGGATTGTCAACTCTCAAAGACTCAAGCAATCATGTACTCAAATCCTACACAGGTTAACAAACATGGTGACTTCAATCCATCATGAATAGATTATGAATGATTAAGCCTCACAAGATAAGTGGCGGTTTCTCTCGCTCTCATAAGCATATAATAGTGGAGTTCACTCAAGCTACTCATGGTTTATGCACTACCATATGCTTGCTTTTCTTCTACCTTCACCACTATATACACATAAGAATGCACAATCACTGAAGGCTTATTAAGAATGCAAGGGAAACATGAATAAAAGCAAATAATGATATGTGTGTAAGGGAAGAAAGGTAAGAAATGAAATAGCTACATAAATGCAAGGAGATATAGAAATACTGGAATGCTACATAGATGAGTATAAGAAAGTAATGCCCCAAAAGTTTTCATCCAAGCTAGCTTTTCACAATTCCCTAAACATGTAAACAACCCTTATCACTTTCACAATACAAATCCAGATATGATATACAATAAATCCCTCAATAGCTACAATAAGGGATGTCTATCATAAAAATACTATCACAGAAATAAAGAAACAACACAACATATCAAAGATTTTTTTTATTGCCTTTATTGTTTTGGCCAAATGTTTTTTTTTCCAAATTTTCTTTTCTTTTCTTTTTTCTTTTACTTTTTTTTTCCATTTTTTTTTCAATTTTTTTTCAATCAATTTTTTTTATTGACATGCAGTACACTTTCCTATGCTCTAAAACATCAATCTCAGTTATAAAAATAAAAACACGGCTTGTTCATGGTGATCAAGCACGACATGCATATGCTTACATTAAATTCTCCTGAGCTACTCTCTCCCCCACACTTAAACTCTTGTCCATCCCGGGCAAAAACTCATCATGTAACATCCAATATTTCACATCCAACAAAATGGAAATAAAGAAGAAATGACATGATGTAGGAATAGAAAGACAGTAGAATGAATAATGAGAATGACATGACATATGATAAGAAAATTATTTGAGTAGCATGTGGCAACAAAAGTAGTAAAGGAAAATCAGTAAGATTGCCTTCATAATAATCATGTACACCTATGGTTGTGTGGTCTCGAAAGAATTAAAGCAAGTTCTAGAGTTACAATAACCACAAGTGCACCACACACAAGCAATAAAAACAAGCACAATTCTCGCTATGAATGAAAAAAAATCATCTTAACCTATCAATATAGAATCATCACCAAGGAGTAACCATATGTAATCAAATAATCCATTCATGACAATAAATCCCTAAAACTTGACAATCAAATTTAACTAGCTTTTACGACTTCTAAGATGATATAAAGGAATGCATAGGAAATTTATTTGAAAGCACCCACAAAACAAAAACTCAACAAATGAAACATAACAACTAAAACAAAAAAAAATAAAGTAAAATGAAGTGCATATACAATGAAAAGAAAAGTAGATGGGATAGAACAAACTCCCCTGAGGTCCTGGCAGTTGGAGGCGGTTCAATAAGAAATCCAGGCTAGGAGTGGGATGGATCAGATGGAGGTGAGTGCTCTCTTGATGTGATCAGGGTAGTTCCATGTTGCTCCCTCCGAAATGATCATCGCCTCATCATATATACTCTCTGGTGATCGGAGGCATTTCAGCAAAAGTATCCAACCTTGTGGCTGGATTACTACGTTTATTGTTAGGGCTTTCATCAGCAACTTCTTGGAGACTCTATCTCAGGTGGGAGTGTCCAGTCTAGGGGTGTACAGCTATCCACCACTCCTGTATCAACATCCTCAACATCTGAAACAACAACAACTTCATCAATGAAATCACATCCATCAACGTCCGAAATCATATCACAGCACAATGGTTCATAGGAGTCCTGTGGAGTAGTATGCTTATCACTCACTCCACAATCCATCTCCCTAAGTGCGTCGATATCCACATAAGTGGTCTTTGACGAAGGCTAAATGAACTCTTGTATTGCATCTGGCTGAAGGATGTTGCAATTTGATCTAGCTTTTTGATCAATGATGCTAACTATCACTGTAGTCTCCATACTGCTAATTATAGAGATCCATGTTTCTCAGAAAAGAGAATTCCTGGTCTTTCTTAAAACATCAACAAACAAATCAAAAGACACAGGAAGTAGACATGACAAAATACATGGATATATAGAAAATGAAAGAATGAAGCCCTAAACATTTTTTTTAAGAAAAATGGGTAGACAATCCTAAGTTTACTAAGCATCATTACACTCCCCGGCAACGATGCCAAAATTTTGATAATGGCGATTTGTGTCATGGTACCATTACAAATTAATTACCGAACTCCCTAACTACACTAATATAGCATAGTGGATGGTCCGGATTGTTTCCCAACAAGTGTAATATATAGAATAGTAAACTTAAGATTTCTAATTATTGCTAATCCTACTGAATGGGGGTTTGGAATTTAAAAGACTAATCCTACCGAATGAAAGAAAATGCAAGTTAATTAAAGCATTATTCTAACTAACTATGATGACAATGAAATTAAAGAAGATCTAAACTAAGCATGTAAAGAAAAGCATTCAAAACAAGAGCATTAAAAACATAAAGAAAGTGCAGGAATTTGAAATGTAGAGTAAACTACAGCTAAGCTCCCAATTATCTACATAATAACAACTAAATTATGTACTAAAATTAAACATCAAAGTAAACAAGATAAACATACAAATCAATGGACAAAATCCAAATATAACTACCGATCACTCCACGACGATGACGACAATCCAAACGAGCTCCTCCGGTGGATGAGATGGTTGGATCCTTGCCGAAAATCCTCCGGCAAGTGCTGAATTGATGGATGAAACGAGCCCTTTTCTCCGGTGGATGGTGTGGAACTATCGAAGGCTGGTGTAGTTGTTGGGATCCGAACCCGGGTCTCTCAGTTGTAGCCGAGTATACTCACCACTATACTACAATGACACCAGAACCTGACAATCTATGGATGACTATGTGAAGGTGGAGCAGCCCGTAGTTCTGCCATCGGGGACCGAACCCGAGTCTCTCGGTTGTAGCTGAGTATACTCACCACTATACTACAACGATACCGGAACCTGACAGTCTATGGATGATTCTGTGAAGGTGGAGCAGCCCGTAGTTCCGCCGCCGGGGACCGTACCTGAGTCTCTCGGTTGTAGCCGAGTATACTCACCACTATACTACAATGGAACTGCCTGAGCTACGTGGAGAGGATGGAACCGAAGTAGAAGCTGAAACTCTTCGCCGACGATGGAATGAAGTGCTGCCACCGGAAATTAGAGAAGGAATATCACTGCCGCGAGAGCTGGAAACAGGTTCTGAGGAATCTCGACAGTAGCAAGCACCACAACCGTCGAAATCCCGTTCAACTGTGGCTCTCATCTCCGGCAGTTGGCGTTGGAAGTTTTGTTTGCGTCGGAAAGCGCCTTTTCGCTTTCACATTGCCGACGAGCCGCTCAAAGATCTCATCACGGCTGAGGAAGGGATCGCCACCCGCTTGATGGAAGGAGGCCACCAAGAGACACTGACTGCCGCCCCGCGTGGAGGATCGATGGTCGCTTGGCCACAAGAAGAGGAAGCAATACGCTTACCGCCACAAGACGAGGAAGAAATCGCGTTCTGCTATTCTGCGATTGGGGGAGAAGGGTGAAAATGTTGATTTTTAAGGTGATTTTTTGTAGTCGTCTGATCAAATTGACCACCGATCTCAGCTGTCCAATTAAGCTAGGGTTTGATGAATCAATTAAGTTGGCTTAATTTGGCTGCTCAATCCAATGGTGGTGATTGATCTAACTCTGGATGGACGGATCTGATCCATCTGACGGGATAATAACGATCGGTCGAATCTGGATGAAAGTCTCAAACGTTCAGATCTAAATGTATGGACTGGATCTCTCCAGATCTGGATAGATGGCTCAGAATCAGCTAGTTTCATCGGATGATCCATAATGCTCAGATCTGATCCCTTGATTGACTTGCCCCTGATCTTGATGAAGGGCTCAGATTAAATCATCTTGAAATGCCCATTATGATCCTAGATGAAGCCATATTTGATCCAACTTGAGTCTAATCCATTGGCTCATCTCGATCTCCTCCAAATAAAGACAAATTTTGCATATAAGTTCAAAATTAAGTAGAATTTACAATAAGGTCCAAAAGATGATCCAACTCATAAAACATGCAAATAATCAATAATAAATCACTAGAGAGGATAAAAACTGTGATATTGAGGACCAAAATAATGTAATAAAATGGTAGTGATCACCTCCGTACGCAGTCTAGGACGGTTAGGGCCTTGGATTAACAGCTGGTAGGCTGTGAACCAAGTAAAAATAAAATTATCTTATTTATTTTCCGTTGCTACTCGTGTTTTATATCGAACGAAACAAAAATATTATTTTGTGCTATTCAACCCCCCCTTCTAGTGCTCATTTCGATCCAACATAATTTTCTTATCCATATTGCTTGTTATGATGCATTACTTTGAGCAAAAAAGTGGCATGTGTGCATGAATCATTGATTTGACCAATCATAGGGAGAACTGATACATAATTCATGTGTATTTGGTCTAAAGATCATGATTAGACATTTCCACTAAATAAAAATATACAAACCTTATCAAAAACATAAAGTCACATACTTAACTAAGTTAAAACCCCAAAAACATATATAAATATGATAACCACACAAAATGGCAAAAAAGTTGGACAAAAATTAGAGGTCATCAGCCATTGTCAAGTATATCAATCTATTGGCTTTAGTTACCAATCAATTGATAATTGAACTTCTTGATACAGAAAAAGCTAGAATCGACTGGGCAGTCAAATTCATGTGCACCAATCAATTGATAGACCTCACCAATCGATTAGTGATCATGCCATCAACCCTTTAAATAGGGTGTCAATTGATTGATCCTACAGATCGATCGATTGGATATTTTGCTCGCGAACATAGAACCATGCTAGATCAATTACGTAACTTGGCTACATCACATCAATTGATTGCCTGGGGTCAAGCAATCGATTAGTAATCACATTTTTAAAACCCTAAACCCTTGCAATCGATTTAGTAAACTCTTCCTGCCTAACACCTCTGCTTCTATCAATGTCATCACTCTTCTTCTTTTGAAAACCTTTCTGGTGAACTATTCCCATGGTAGGCCTTAGATCTTTCCTCCCTAGATCGCCCACCATATTATCCCCTCCCTAACCATCTGTTTTCTTCTCCAGCAAGCTCCAATATCCTCAGTCACCCCACTAGGGCTTCCACAAAGTGCAACCTTCGATGACCAATAGACGACAACTTACTCTAGTGACTGTCTAAATCCTAATTAATTCTAAATAATTTCAACTCAGTCGTTGGATAACAAATTCTTCCATGATTATTGTTTTGATGTCATTTGAATCATTAGGCACTATAAGTTGGAGTCCATTGTCTTTTGTGAAAGAGACATTAATATCGATTTAGTCTCTGAATTTTATAAAAACTTGCATCCTAGCGGTGATGACCTTAGATATAGGACTCGCGTAGCTTGATGAAATCTCGACTTCACTCCTGCCATTCTCCAGAAGTTTTTGGGATGTCTTGCATCCACTAGCGATTTTGTGTTCTATCCCACGTTGCCTAAACTCCTCCTCGCACCTTTTGAGCATATCTCTTTGTCCTCTGTGCATGAACATTTCTATCACAAGCCACGTCCACAACCAAACGATGTTAATTTATTCTCTGTCCTAGAAGTTCCAGCACATGACAATGTCCTCTATAAAGTTGTCGTCAATTGTGTACTACCAATTTTCTCTCGGGGTCTTGCCACCATACGACCTCCGCATCTCTTTATGATGTATGCACTTCGACATACTTTGGAAGTCAACGTGTCATTAAATATGTTTTACTACATCATTCATTACATCAAATCAGTCTAAGGTAAGATTCACATGCCATTTAGATATATCATAACTGAGTGGCTAGATTCCTTAGGCATTGATATCTCTCAGGGCAACTTACGACTAATGATTGTGAAATATGATCAAATCACTCCACGAATTTTCTCCTTGGTTGGCTTGAAGTAAGTGGACTACTCTATAGAATGGGAGGATGGTGTTGGTGCAATCGACCCAGGTCATGATTGACCGGACTCGAGTTTGATTCGAGTAATGTTTTGATGTTTGACATTGATGTTTGACAATGTATTGGGGAGATTGTTGGTGTAATCAACCCAGGTCATGATTGACTGTTTAACGATGGTTTGACCATTGTTTGACTATATAGTTGACTTGGGGTTGACCATATGATAGAGAAGTCCAAGTGGGACACTTGGCAATGACAAAGTCGAAGTCCTAAGTACTTAGCATAGAAAGTCCAAGCATTGGTCTTGGCAAGGGAAAGTCCAAGCTTGAGTCTTGGCATTTGGAAAGTCCAAAATTGGGTTAGCATAGAAAGTCCAAGAGTGTAGTTTTGGCCACGTAAGTCCAAGGGTGTAGTCTTGGCGGTGAAAGTCCAAGTCATGGGTACTTGGCATTTGGGAAGTTCAAGGGTTGATATTGGCGGCGTAAAGTCCAAGGGTGGAGTCTTGACATCATAAGTCCAATGGTTGACGGCTTAAAGTCCAATGTGTCTTGGCAGTGTAGATACCATTAGCATGACAATAACCGATGGAAGCATCTGAAGGCTAGCGTATGAATGAACAAGTCATGGATGACTTGGAGGGATCCGATAGGCGTGAGGCTGATGGAGGTGGCTAGAAGGCTTAGGTCTAGGCTAAGGGTGGTCTAGCAAGTATGAGGGCATCATACTTGGTGTTAAACCTCATAGTTGAGTTTTGTTAGTCGACTGAGGTTATGGACCAGTCGATTGGTCAAATATTTTGACACTTGGCAGTCGGGTTAACACTCAACAGTCGACTGGGATTATGACTAGTCGACTGTCGTGAGTCGACTAGGGTTCAACTGCGGCAAAATGGCCCATCATCACCAACCGCCAAAGATTGATACGATCAATTGATGGCGAGAAATCGTATCATGGATGACAATGATCGGTTGAGTTTACGAGCATAGAATGCTCGGTAGCCGACCGACGATCACTACGACATTAGCGCAATGAGTGATGATGTTGGCAATGATCGTTAATCGATCCGCTGGAGTTTTTCCAAAGATGGATCAAGCCATTGTCTCTGGCAATCGATCCGCTCAAGCGAAATCAGCCTGTTGCAGGTTAAAAGGAGCAGCTCGTGAGAAATTTTGGCATTAGTTCTTGGAGTGGTTTCTTGAGGCGATTTGGAGGCAAAGTGCAAGCGAATTTTAGGGTCCTTCACGCTCATTCAAGCAACCAACAAGCAAAGTGTTCAAAGTCCTAATTTGTAAAGTGTTCTTTACATTTCAGTTGTATTTTTCTTGTATTTCTTTGTATTGCTTTTGTAATCTCTTGTAAGAGGTTTTCTCCACCTCCGATGTGTCACCGAGGAGGGTTTGATTAGTGGTATGTGTTTGCATCACTAGGGCTCATTTGAGCCCAATCCGTGAAGTAGGAACCTTGAGGTTCGGAATCACGTTATATATTCGTGTTATGATTGTATTTGTGTGTATTGTGTGTTTGTCTATGTTATTTTTGTATGTTCCACTACGTACTAACGTGTTGTAGACAAGCACACGATCAATTCCATCGAACCGATGACAGCGCTATTCACCCCCCATCTAGCGGGCGCATAGGTCTTAACAAGTGATATTAGAGTGAGGCTGCTCTTCAAGGTTGAACAACTAAGGGAGCACCGCTAGAGGAAGAAGATGGAATTTGAAGAAAAAGTTGGATGAGACATCAACACTCCGGTCCCATATGCATTCTATGGACAAGAAGGCTTCAACCAATGAAAGACAAGGATTGAAGACTTCGTGATGATGATGGATATTGAGGATTGGGCCACCTTGATGGAAGGATTCAAATTTCCAAGAGGTCCTGAGGGAGGATTCCTCAAAATGAAAAAGTGGACTGAAGAACAACTCAAAGAATTCGAGAGAAGTAATAAGGTACTTAAATTCTTGGTTGATTTGATTCCTAATGATATCTTGCATAGCTTAGGTGAATACAAGGATGCCAAGGAGCTTTGAAGTGAATTGACAAAGTATCATGAAAGTCCATCACTGGTCCAAGAAGAAGAGGAAGAAGAGGAGTGCTCATCCTCAAGTTCAAGAAGAAGCAAGTACATCTTCATCCCAAGAGCTTGAGGATTCGGAGATTGATAGGGAATCAACATCTAGATCGGAAGAAGAAGAAGAGATGGAAGAAGCCTCCACTTCAAGGTTTGAGGGGGAGGAGAGACCATCTACTCCGGAACAAGGGCAAAAGTAAGGAGAGTCATCTACTTCCGGGAGAAGTGATGATCAAGCTCAAGAGGCCCTTTCCACCACCATTGACCTAGGTAACTCAAGCACATTAATTCAAATTAAAAATCATATTATGTGTTTTGAGTGTAGGGAATATTGGCACTATAAGAGCAAGTGCCCTAATTAAGAAGGTTATAAGGCTCCACCGGTGCCAAAGGTCAAAGAGACTACAGCCTCAACCATCAAGAGCAAGTAGTACGTTGTGTGCTTCAAGTGTCATCAAAAGGGGCACTATAGAAGCCAATGTCATAGGAGAAAAGAGGGAGCATTACATGTAGGCATGTAGGGGGAGCCTCTAAGGCAAACCCTAAGGTATATTTTAGTCATGCACCTTTAAATTTTTATATTAAAAAGCATGCCTTCAATTTACTTGTTATTGTTCATGAAAAGCATGCTAGAAAAAATAGACTATATTGCTTAGGTGCCAAATAATATAAGTTTAAAAATAAAGAGAAATTTAAAACTAACATCCTTAAAATAATCCTACCTAGTGAAACTATTAAGAAGGTAGAAGACCATTTAGGCATTAACCCTAAGAAGGGTAGGCATATGCCTAGAGGAAATGGTAATGCCCAAAGATCAAATAAAAAATAAAAAATTGGGCAATTAGAGTTGGAAAATCAAGTCTTGAGGTCAAGACTTGAAAAATTAGAAAAGACCCTTAGGAAAATGCAAAATCAAATGCAAGGGCCAAATAGTCAAAGCCTAGGGTCCAGGAGTCAAAGTCAAAGGCCTAGGAAACAAGAACCATGCAAGGGCAAGCTTAAGCCCAAAAAGACCTATCACAATATTTCATTCGATTATAGAACTCAATCTAGGTCTAGGAAAATCAAGGTCAATAGGGAAGTCATCCCTAAGGTTGGCCAAGGTAGGTGCTTAGTGGCTAAAGTTTCAAGGAAACCTAGGGAAGCTATTAAGAAGGTTACAAGGGGAGTTACCCCTAGAGTTAACCTAGGTAAGACCCAAATGACCAAGGCTTCTAAGCCTAGGAGGGACATTAGGAGGGTATCTAGGGAAGTTATCCCTAAGGAATACCTAGTAAACCCAAGGAGCTCCAATAGATTTTGGGTTCCTAAGAGCGTGATCAATTCACGCTAAATGGGTTAGGGTGTGTCAACTTTAAATGGATAGGTAGTTAACCTAATCATGGTAAATGTAGCACTTTAGGTCATTTCCATGGTAATGTGATACTTTGGAAATGTGGTTTGATCATAATCCTAAAGGATTTTAGGATGTGCCAATATATTTTGAGAACTATGAAAATTTGATAAATTGGAACAATTAGGTCATAGAGTCATGGTGTGCCATTTTTTATTTTTGGCACACTTGGGGGATAAGTAATAATATGGAAAAATGGACTAAATAATAATAAATGACAATTAATATTAAAACTTAGGTATTATTATACCTTTACATTTTATTTGTCATGATTGATTTGTCATATGTCATGTCATAACATCATATCTATTTTTACCATATAAAATATCATGTATATTTAGATTTCATCTTTATGCCATGTCATTATGATCATTGGCTATGCTTATTTATGTTATCATTTATGTCATGATCATTCATGCATTTATGGAAATTGATTTAAGGACAATTGACATGACTTGAAGTCTCATGTATAAGGGAATCAAGTAGTGTTGTCTTAGAAAATGCATGAGACCTTAGATTAAGATGAACAAAACTCACATCTCACATCACATTGACATGTGTGTGTATTGATACACCCTAGACACATGTGAGATGCAAGGAAATGAGTTAAGTTCAAGGTGCATAGTTCTTGCATCTAGATGAACTCAAACTCACTTTTATACCATGGATGAATCATGAGGAAACTTATGTATAAGTCATGTGCATCAATCCCATAGACCATGGTTCAATATAAGGTTTTAAAACTATTTCAAAATCATTTTTAAAAACCTTGGTGTAGTCTATCTTTTAATAGAAGTCACCATTGATGATGTTGATACAAAGTGAGATCAAAACAATGAAGTTTTTCTCATTTTTGAACTTTGTATCAATTTCACTATTTTGTGGGTAAATTATTTTTCAAATATTTTTCACCCATAATGTGTGTTATAAGTATTATACATATGAATTTTCATGATTTTTCGATTTATGTATAATTACTTATGATTTTTGAAAATTCAAAATTCGCATTTGCATATGTCGATATCGACTATCGTTGAGGCGCAATGATTCGACATCATAATCATTGTCAACGTTGATTTTGGGTAAATAAAGATGTTTAGCCCATGTTTCAACTATGTTAGGCTACCCTAACTGCTCCTAACCCTAGGATATTCTTTGGAAAGTATTGGAAAAAATAAAAATCTATTGGATATAGATTAGAAGAGTTGTTTAGGGTATGTATCAATTTTAAGGTGTGTGGAAGTTCAAGATTAAATGTTTACCCTTAATCTTGATGATTTAGTGTTCATATAGGCTTAGGGACTCTCCAAGGACATTATTGGTGCAATGATCAAGGGGGAGCAAGCCTTTAAGGGGAGGTATCCATCATGGGATGATTAATGTATTTCTTCCTCATGAGGGGGAGAATTTGGGAGAAGTGAGGATTGCCTCTCTTGAGTGATATGTGACTTATCACTAGGAAGAGTAAAGGCATCCTAGGTGTTTTTGGACAAAGGGAGAAATTGTAAAATCTCATTGGGATATGAGACATTGACACCCTTGGGGAGAACCTTTTTGATGTATGTCAAAAAGGGGGAGAAAGTGAAACTATCAATTTGGAAGAATTGGTAAGGAGATTTGAGTTAGAGTTTAGGCCTAACTCAAAGGTGTTTGGTTTTTGTCAAACATCAAAAAGAGAGAGATTGTTAGTGCAATCGACCCAGGTCATGATTGACCGGACTCGAGTTTGACTCAAGTAGTATTTTGATGTTTGACAATGTGTTGGGGAGATTGTTGGTGCAATCGACTCAGGTCATGATTAACTGTTTGACATGGTTTGACCATTGTTTGACTATATGGTTGACTTGGGGTTGACTATATGATGGAGAAGTCCAAGTGGGACACTTAGTAATGGGAAAGTCCAAGTCTTGAGCACTTGGCATAGAAAGTCCAAGCATGAGTCTTGGCAAGGGAAAGTCCAAGCTTGAGTCTTGGCATTTGGAAAGTCCAACATTGGGTTGGCATGGAAAGTCCAATAGTGTAGTCTTGGCCATGTAAGTCCAAGGGTGTAGTATTGGCGGTGAAAGTCCAAGTCATGGGTACTTGACATTTGGGAAGTCCAAGGGTTGATATTGGTGGCATAAAGTCCAAGGGTGGAGTCTTGGCAGCATAAGTTCAATGGTTGGCGGCTTAAAGTCCAAGTGTAGTCTTGGTAGCATAAGTCCAATGTGCCTTGGCGGTGTAGACACCGTTAGCATGACAATAGCCGATGGAAGCACCTGAAGGCTAGCGTATAGATGAATAAGTCATAGATGACTTAGAGGGATCCGATAGGCGTGAGGCTGATGGAAGTGGCTAGAAGGCTTAGGTCTAGGCTAAGGGTGGTCTAGCAAGTATGAGGGCATCATACTTAGTGTTAAACCTCATGGTTGAGGTTTGTCAGTCGACTGGGGTTATGGACCAGTAGACTGGTCAAGTATTTTGACACTTAACAGCCGAGTCGACACTCAACAGTCGACTGTGATTATGACCAGTCGACTGTCGTGAGTCGACTAGGGTTTGACTATTGTAAAATGGCCTAGCGATTGGTTCGCCAACATTGAAGCGATCGGTGATAGCTAAACGATCGACTACCATGGATGACGATCGATTCTTTGGTTGAGTTCTACGAGCATAAATGCTTGGTAGCCAGGCGCGTCGGCTACGGCGTTAGCGATCAGTGATGATGTTGGAAGTCGACTGCCAACTGATCTGTTGGAGTTTTTCCAACGTGGATCAAGCCGTTGTCTCATAATGATACTATTGGCAGTCGACTGGGGCCTTATGACAGTCGACTGCCAGGTGCAAAATCATCCCATTGAAGGTTAAAAGGAGCAACTCATGGGAGATTTCGGCATTGGTTCTTTGAGTGGTTTCTTGAGGCAATTTGGAGGCAAAGTGCAGTCGTATTTCAGGGTCCTTCACACTCATTCAAGCAACCAACAAGCAAAGTGTTTAAAGTCTTAATTTGTAAAGTGTTCTTTAGATTTTAGTTGTATTTTGCTTGTATTTCTTTGTATTGCTTTTGAAATCGCTTGTAAGAGGTTTTCTCCACCTCCGGTGTGTCACCAAGAAGGAGGGTTTGATTAGTGGTGTGTGTTTACATCGCTAGGGTTCATTCGAGCCCAATCTGTGGAGTAGGAACTTTGAGATTCCAAACCACGTTATATATTTGTATTATGATTGTATTTGTGTGTATTATGTGTTTGTCTATGATATTTTTGTATATTCCGCTGCATACTAACGTGTTGTAGACAAGCACGTGATCAATTCCATCGAACCGACGACAATGCTATTCACCCCCCCCCCCCCATTTCTAGCGGGCACATAGGTCCTAACAGATGGTTGCCAAGTGGGGGAAGGGCCAAGATGGCAGGTTGTAGGGAGAGCACTCGAATCAACTGGCCATATTATTTGTGATGCCCCAGTTCCCATGAACGCGGAGGACCCTGAGGAAGAGGATTTTATTGATCACCTTGAAAATCTTGAGGAATCGATTGATAATTGATTTGAGGAGTTGAGCTTAACACATCATCATTAGACAACTGAGATGCACACACACTTTGATGCTCTTGAGAGTCAACATATAGAGCTCCAGACCAGTGTCACATCCATTGTGCAACACCAACTCGAGATGTATGAGATAATGCACTCCTAGATGTTAGGACATTCTCCTCCACCACCTCCTCCTGCTGCAACTAATGATGATGTGAATCCATTAAATCTTGATAGTGATTAGATTCTTAGGTACTGGAGTTATATTATGTGACGTTTAACTACTTATAACCTTGTCATTAACTATAAAATTATTTTATGAAATTTTGCCTCTTGCATGGAACATGGTTCTTTATATAATTGTTTTATTCTATTATTCATTCATCCTATGGGTTTAGGGTGTGCCCTGATGTAATTGAGAGATGTCATAAGACAATCACCTTAAAAGTTATTAATAAAATTTGCTATTTGAGTATGCATTGGTTATGTATTTGATTGGATTTTAAACTCATCTACTGAAGTCAACAATACAATACATAGCATGAAAGAAATTATGATTAGATCACAATTAGTGGGTATCTTATCATGTGTAATCATGTAAGTATTGTAACTATCCCTAGTCAATGAATTAATGAGATTAAACATCATTAATTCTGTGAGACTAGCACATGTTATGCTCCTTGGTTCATCCAAGCATTTGGTACTCACTAAATGGAAGTATAGGGTTGCTAAAAGTGAACATGTGGATGCTAGTTAAGGTAACTAGTTCATTGGAGTGACCTACTATGAGATTTCATATGGTTTTAAATGTTGATAAAGATCTCATTATAGCTCGAGTGCGAGATTCCTTAGATTTGAAGTATTCAAGTCATCTTGGTCATGATGCCTTATACTTTGACTTCTTCGCAACCATCTCCATAGGAGGTGTAACTTCGAGTTGATTGGGTATAAGTCAAACTGATCGAAGGTGTTTGAATAGTCCATAGAGAATTCACCACTTCTTATGTAAAAGATATGTATACCCTAGACCTCTTGTCAGGATTGTTACTCAAAAGTCTCTAGCAAGAGCAAACATGATAAGAAGACAGTCTTCTTGAGAACATGTATGAGTAACTTGAATCCACTAGACAAGGAAACTAACTTGGACTAGGTGTAACGAAGTTAACCTAGTGGGGACGAGCATAAAGACCATGTCCTAAACCAAGTGAGTATAGGATGAGTAAAAGGAATAAGACACGGAAATAACTGTAGCTATTGAAGGGTTCAGAAATGTTCTGGAGTCGATTTAGACTTTCCGATCAATTGGGGGTTATGATGTACTTCTAGGTGCCACTCATGATCTATTCATAATTTAGGGGTTAATTATGAATGTCCAACAAAGCCGGGAATCTATTGGGTCACACGCACTATCTCGAGATGTAAAACAAGCTTGAGAATGAGATTCTCAATGAGGGAGGATGTATCTGGTTGGACCATGCCAAAAGGGTGTGAAACAGAGGCTATGAAACTTCCTATGACCTTTTAGACTTAGCACGACCATATCACACCTAAACGAAGTTAAACATATCATACAAAGCCTCACACGGTTGTGCCTAATCAGGCATGGGCCATGCCTAGCTCTGGCTGAAAATGGCCAAAACCAAGGCTGTGCACAGCAGGACACACGACCAGTCATGTATCTTGGCATGACCCTTTTTTTAGCACAACCAGCCATGTGTAAAATACATGACCATGTTGTGGCTCCGTCGATTTTGGAATTTTTCTTATGGAAATTTTTTGGATTTTTCTTACCTTAATTATGAGATAATTATGGAAAGAAAGGTTTCGTTTAAGCCTCCTTAGATGCCCCTTGATATTCTTTGGAGGCAACTCTTGGTTTTCTTTATTGGTAGTCATTTTTCTCTCTTTCTTCTCTCGTCTCTGCCAGTTGACTAGCACCAATTGGAGACAAAGGCTTGCTGCTCTAGGAGTTATCTTAGGTGATCCTGACATAGATACTGATAAAGGCAAGACTTGTTGGTCTTGCTCGTGGTTTCGACAGTTTTGATAAGAATATCGAAGGTATAACTTCTCTCCTTTTGTGTGTTTGCATGAGATTATATCAATAGCAAGGATTCCTGGCTCCCAGAGGATGTCTGGGATGAAATAAAAATTATTTTATTTGCTTTAGTCCACTGTGCATGATCTTGGAATCTCCAACAAGTGGTATCAGAGCCACCTTGTTTGTTTGACATAGATCGCATGTTGTAGGAGAATATTTAAAGCATGTTTGATGTTTTAGTATACCTGTGTGATATTTTTCTATATGATAGATTAAAGTATATATGATTCTACATATAGGATATGTTTGTAACTGAAAAGGAAATATCGAGGATGTGCCTAGAAATACCGAAGGTGTTGGCCACATCATTAGAGCCTAAGCATAAACTAGCCATGCATTGGGGAATAAGTTGCACGGTTCACGTATCTAATTCTTAAAACGACATGTACATTAATTGTTCGGCTAACTTTCACATCAAAAAATTTATTTTCTAATGTGACCTTGGTTTTTCCATATTTAGGTCTATTTCCTGTTATAGATGAAACTTAGAATAATCGAAAATCCCTCGTGCAATATTAGGGCTAACACCTTCCATTAATATGATTGAACTAGAGTTCTTTTTCATGTTTGGATTGTTGGACTCTCTCCAAGCCTAGCATGACATTGAGCATGTTCAATTCATATGAGATTTGATATTTATTTTAGATGGTAAGGACCAGAGGTCAATTTCAAGTTTGGGTTGTTAGACTCTCTCCAAGCCTGACTTGAAAATTGTATGTGTTCAAACCATTTAAATTTGATCTCACAATTAATGGGTCAGCCCTAACTGAAAACATTGATTTGTTGGACTCCCTCCAAGGTTAATGTAGACAGAGGCGCAATTAGGTGATATGTATTGGATGTATATATGTTAATGAGTTAACAACCTAATATATATGTGAACATTCAATTAGTTGATAACATAAAGTTATAGTTATATATTTGATATATAATGGATACTGTTGATACCTAATATTATGACTAAGAATGACTTGTTGGACTCTCTCTAAGGTTGTTTTTAGTCATAATGGATATCAACCCACTAAGAGATAATCTACCATCTCTCGAATTCAAAAGTGAGGGCTCTTGGATTTGACAAAATAGTGGAAGTTTCTTGTTAATATAAATTGTTTGCATTACTATAAATTCATCTCTCTTATATACCTTCTTATATGTCTAGGTACTAATTAGAACAGGATGTCGACCTCCATTAACTTACATTCTACTTTGGACAATAACAAACTGACTGGGCCAAACTTCTTGGACTGGCTTCGCAACCTGAGAATTGTTCTCAAGGATAAAAAGCTAGCTTACGTTCTTGAAGAGGTTCTTCCCCAACGTATTGCAGACAATGCATCTGGTGACCAAAAATTGTCTTACCAGAAACATATTGTTGACTCTGAGATAGCGAGTTGCATTATGCTAGCATCGATGCCTCCTGAGTTGCAAAAGCAACATGAGCATATAGATGCTAATATAATTGTCTTCCATCTTCATGAGTTGTTTGATGAGCAGGCAAGATCTGAAAGGTTCAAGGTCACCCAACTTCTCTTTCACTCAAAGATGCAGGAGGGTTCATCTGCAGTGCAGTATAAACTAAAGATGAATGGTTATATTGAGAAATTGAGATCATTAGGATTTTTCATTGACCATGAATTAAGTATTGACTTAATTCTTCACAGTCTGACTGGTAGCTATTCACAATCTGTGATGAACTATCACATGAATAAGATTGAGTCCACTATTCCTCAGTTGATCAATATGTTCAAAACAGTGGAGCCATCTGTTGCTAAAGAATAGAAGGTGGTGATGTTGGTTGACTCCTCAAAGAAAGGTTCTAAGAGGAAGTAAAAAACTACAACCAAAGGAAAGAAAAAGGCAAAGAAGGAAGAATCAACTCCCAAGGGCACTTGCCATCATTATGGCAAGGATAGGCATTGGAAGAGAAACTGCAAGTAGTATCTAGAGTCACTGAAGCAGAAAAAGACATCTGATACCTAATCTACTTCAAGTATATATGTTATTGAATGTCATACTATTTCTTCTAACACTTGGGTATTAAATACCGGATGTGGCTTACATATATGTAATGACATACAAGAGCTCAAGAACAGAAGAAGACTGGTTAAGGAAAAAGCATATCTAAGGGTTAGCAATGGAGCAAAAGTTGTTGTTGTAGCCAAGGAAACTTATATGTTACGATTTCCTACGAAGCTAGTTTTAGAGTTGGATGATTGTTTTTATATTCCTGCATTAATAAAGAACATTGTTTCTATTCCATGTTTGAATAAGAAAGATTATCATTTGACGTTCAGTAATAATTATTGTTACATTACGTTAAATGGTGTTCTTTATGCTACATGAATGTTAAATTATGGAATTTACATGTTAGATACATCCAACGAGATATTCAATATCGAATTAAATAGCAAACACGCTAAGTTATATAATCAATTAACCTCGCAATTATGACATTGTCGGCTTAGCCATATAAGTAAAGAATGCATGTCCAAACTGCATAAGTTTGGCATTTTGAAGTCTTATGAATCAGATTTATTAGACACATGCACTTCATGCTTAAAAGGAAATATGACTAAGTTAACTTTTAGGGGAAAAGGTGAACGGGCAGTTGAGTTATTGGGCCTTGTACATACTGATGTATGTAGATCAATGTCAACTAATATCATAGAAGGTTATAGCTGCTTCGTTACCTTTATTGATGATTATTCACGATATGGGTATTTGTATCGATTAAGGTACAAATCTGAAGCCTTTGAAAGTTTTAAAGATTTTAAAAACGAAGTAGAAAAACAACTTGGGAAAGGTATTAAAATACTTTGATCGGATCATGGTGGTGAATACTTAAGCCAAGAGTTTCAAGATTATCTAAAGGATAATGACATCTTGTCCTAAAGAATTCCACCTTACACGCCACAACATAATGGTGTGGCTGGAAGGCGAAATCGAACCTTGTTGGACATAGTTAGGTCAATGATGCAGCATGCAAGTCTTCTAAAAATCTTTTGGAGTTACGCATTCGATACCACTGTTTACTTGTTAAATAGAGTCCCGACTAAGGCAGTCTCTACTACTCCATATGAGATGCGGAATAGTAGAAAATCTAATTTATCTTATTTGAAGATATGGGGTTGTCTTGCTTATGTTAAGAGAACAATATCAGACAAGTTGGAGGCTAAGTCTGATAAGTGTCTATTTATTGGTTACCCTAAGAAAACAATGGGTTATCAATTCTATCATCCCTTGGAACAAAAGGTGCTTATTTCAAGACATGATGTATTCCTAGAGAAGGAGTTTGTCTTACAGGAAAATAGTGGGAGTGAGATTGAACTAAACATGTTCAAGAGACTCCGGTAGACACATAAGAGATGTCTAGTCAAGAACCACATCTGACTACTCATTCGGATGAGATAATAGCTGAACCTGATGATACACCATCTCCTCATAGATCTACTAGGACACATAAGATTCCTAAGAGATATGAATGTCTCATAAGTGAATCTAATGACGTATTGCTCATAGAGGATGAGGAACCCACTAGTTACGAAAATGCACTGAATAGTTCAGACAGGGATAGGTGGCTAATAGCCATGAAATCAGAAATGGATTCCATGTATGAAAACCAAATTTGGAACTTGGTGGACCCACCCGAAGGCATAATACCTATAGGGTGAAAATGGATTTTCATGAAGAAAAATGATATGGATGGTAATATTATTACCTATAAAGTTAGATTAGTGGCAAAAGGTTATCGTCAAAGACAATGTGTTGACTATGATGAAACCTTTTCACCAGTAGCTATGCTTAAATCCATTCGAATACTCCTGTCCATTGTGGCTCATTTTGATTATGAGATATGGCAAATGGATGTGAAAATAATTTTCTTTAACAGATACCTATCTGAGGATGTATATATGATACAACCTAAAGTTTTCACATCCATTGACAAGAACAAAGTATGCAAGCTTCAACGATCCATTTATGGATTGAAGCAAGCATTCAGGAGTTGGAATATCGGTTTTGATGAGGCAGTCAAACAGTTTGATTTCTCACAAAATCTTGAGGAGCCCTATGTGTATGAGAAAATTAGTGTGAGTGAAATCGTGTTTCTAGTATTGTATGTCGATGACATATTAATCATAGGAAATGATATTTCTATTTTGCAAACAGTCAAAATTTGGTTGTCTAAAATGTTCTCCGTGAAAGATATGGGAGAAACAACCTATATTTTGGAGATTAAGATCTATAAACATAGATCGAATCGGTTGCTTGGTCTTTCGCAGTGTACATACATAGACAAAGTGCTAAAACATTTTAGCATGGAAGAATCCAAGAAAGATTTCATTCCAATGAGGCATGAGATTCACCTTTCGAAGTCTATGTGCCCGCACACTGAAGTCAAGAGGATTCACATGAGTCAGATCCCATATGCATGAGCTATAGGATCGATCATATATGTTATGTTATGTATGAGGTCTGATATATCGTATGCTTTGAGCGTTATAAGTAGATACTAGTTGGATCTTGGTATGGACTATTAGGTAGCTATCAAGACAATCTTTAAGTACTTGAAAAGAACTAAGAATTTGTGCTTAGTATATGGAGGAGCTGATATGGTAGTGAGCGAGCATACTGATGCCAGTTTCCAAATAGATAAGGATGATTCTAAATCCCAGTCTTGATACATATTCATCATGAATGGAGGTGTGGTGAGTTGGAAAAATTCCAAACAAGACACCGTTGCTGATTCTACTACGAAGGCAGAGTACATTGCATCTTCTGAAGCATCAAAGGAGGCGGTATGGATCAAGAAGTTTATTACTGAACTTGGAGTAGTTCCGAGCATTGTTGAAGCATTACTGATTTACTATGACAACAATGTCGTCATTGCACAGGTGAAGAAACCACGGTCTCATTAGCGATCCAAGCACATACTTCGTCGTTACCATCTGATCAACGAGATCATAGGTAGAAGAGACATGCAAATAGAGAAAGTTCCCACTGATAGGAATCTAACAAATCCCTTGACAAAGCCTCTTCCCTAAGAAAAGTTTGAGAGGCATTTAGAGGCCTATGGTATTAGATACCAAGGTGATTGGCTGTAAGTCAAATGGGAGTTTGATGTAATTGAGAGATGTCTTAAGGCAATCGAAATTCACTATTTGAGTATAAATTGGTTATGTATTTGATTTTATATTAAACTCATCTACTAAAATCCACAATACAATACATAGCATGCATGAAAGAAATTGTGATTGGATCACAATTAATGGATATCTTATCATGTGTAATCATGTAAGTATTGAAACTATCTATAGTCGATAAATTAATGAGATTGGACATCACCAATTCTGTGAGACTATCACATGTTATGCTCCTTGATTCATCCAAGCATTTGGTACTCACTGAATGGAAGCATAGGGATGTTGAGAGTGAACATATGGATGCTAGTTAAGGTAACTAGTTCATTGGGGTGACTTGCTTTGAGACTTCATATGATTTTTAATGTTTTTGAATATCTCATTGCAGCTCAAGTGTGAGATTCCTTAGACTTGAGGTATTCAAGTCATCTTGGTTATGGCACCTTATACTTTGACTTCTTCGTAGCCATCTCCATAGGAGGTGTAACTCCGGGTTGATTGAGTATGAGTCAAAATGATCGAAGGTGCTTTAATAACTACATGAGAATTCACCACTTCTTATGTAAAGGAGATGTATACCCTAGGCCTCTTGTCAGGATTGTTACTCAGAAGTCTCTGGCTAGAGCAAGCATGATAAGAAGACAGTCTTCTCGAGGACATGTATGAGTAACTTAAATCCACAGGACAAGAAAACTAACTTGGGCTAGGTGTGACATAGTCAACCTAGTGGAGACGAGTACATAGACTATGTCCTGAACCAAGTGGGTATAGGATGAGTGAAAGGAACAAGACAGAGAAATAACTGTAGCTGCTGAAGGGTTCAGAAATGTTCTGGAGTCGATTTAGACTTTTCAGTCAATTAGGGGTCATGATGTACTGCTAAGTGTCACTCATGATCTATTCATAATTAAGGGGTTAATTATGAATGAGCAATATAGCTTGGAACCTATTGGGTCACATGCACTACGGGTGATCTCGAGATGTAAAACAAGCCTGAGAATAAGATTCTCAATGAGAGAGGATGTATTTGATTGGATCAGGCCAAGAGGGTGCAAAACGGAGGCTATAGAACTTCCTATGACCTTGTCGGACTTAATACTACCATATCACACCTAAACAAAGTTAAACGGATCATACAGAGCCTCACACAACCATGTCTAGCTCTGACCGAAAAAGGCCAAAACTAGGGTTGTGCACAGCAAGACACATGAACAACCATGTGTCCTGGCATGACCATGTCTTTTGACACAGTCGACTGTGTGTAAAACACACGACCGTGTCGCGACTCCACCGATTTTGAGATTTTTCTTATGGAAATTTTCTGGGTTGTTCTTATCTTAATTATGGGATAATTATGAAAATAAAGGTTTTGTTTAAGCCTTCTTGGATGCCCTAATCAAGAGATCTATAAATATATCCCTTAATATTCTTTGGAGATAACTCTTGGTTTTCTTTCTCGATGGCCATTTTTCTCTCTCTTTCTTCTCTTGTCTCTACTGGTTGGCTAGCACCAATCGGAGACAAAGGCTTGTTATTCTAGGAGTTGTCTCAGGTGATCCCGGCATGGATACTGATAGAGGCAAGGCCCTTTGGTCTTACTCGTGGTTTCGATAGATTTGATAAGAATCTCGAAGGTATAACTTCTCTCCTTTTGTGTGTTTACATGAGATTATGTTAATAGCAAGGATTTCTAGCCCCCAGGAGATGTCAGGGATGAAATAAAAATTATTTTATTTGCTTTATTCTGCTATGCACGATCTCGAAATCTCTAACATGCCCTACTACCATGTGACTATGTATAATAATGGAGGGGCTCTTTGTTGTTCTTTTTTATATTTAGCAAAGGAGGAGAAATAGAGAATTAAGTTTATGTTTGGCTGGATGCTTGATATAATCTGTCACATTATCATTATCATCATGCTTTTTTGATACTTATTATCTATTTCAAATTAGTCTAAACTTAAATAGATTGTCAAACATAAAATAAGAAGAGGTTGTTGGTGTGCAATCATGCCCTGTATGAGAAGTTTAGACCGTTGACAAACATTTAAGTTTAGATTAATAAATTGGATCTCATGTGTAT
Organism: Wurfbainia villosa; assembly: GCA_025175895.1. NCBI lineage: Eukaryota > Viridiplantae > Streptophyta > Magnoliopsida > Zingiberales > Zingiberaceae > Wurfbainia > Wurfbainia villosa. The sequence continues at coordinate 14,867,932 of CM046004.1, read as the reverse complement.
TACGAGTATGTAGAACAAGTCCTTACAAGACTAGAGATCGGATGCAAGGTAAGGAAAGTCCAAAAAAGTCAAGGACCAGATTTTTGGTGAGAGAAAGTTTATGCAGATTAAAAGATCGGATGCAAGGCACGGAAGTCCAAAAAGGTCGAGGATCGAATTCTTATCAAAAAGGAAGAGGCCCGAGCAAATCATGAGATCGAATGCAAGGGCGGATGAAGACCCAAAGGCGAGGAAGATCCAGGTGCTAAAGGCAAAATAGGAGGTTCATCTGACGTGAAGTACTCATGGGATGAGGTAAATAAGTTTAGGCATATTTTTGGCATTAAAATAGCTGAAATCTATGTATCAGTCGACTAACAATGACACCTATCAATTGATGTCTTGTACTTCCGACGGGCATCGGGGAGGCACTCAAGAAGCTCATGATAGGTGCTCAAGAAATTGGCTGATGAGTGATCAGTTGACTAGCCATGGGTGCTCGAGAAGAAGCTCGGAACTTGGGTGCTTGGGAAGCAAGTACTCGAGAAGGTGCTCGGAACTTAGGTGCTCAGGCACTCGGGTCAGTGCTCAGGCAACGGGCACTTAGGTCGGTGCTCTGGAAAGTCAAGCGTGAAGGCACATGGGACCTGGGTGCTCGGGAAGCCAATGCTCGGGAAGCACTCGAGATGAAAAAGCGGGTGCTCAAGGATGCTCGCTATTCAGCAATCAATTACTGGGACATTGCAATCAATTATTGAGTAAAAAGCCAAACTCAGGGTTTGTATAGAAAGTCTCCAAATCGATCAGCCAATTCTACCACAGGTGATCAATCAATTAATGTGGAGAAGTAATCAACTGGTTGTAGTTTTAGGCCAACAGAAGCCTTCTAAATCGATTGGTCGGTTCGACTAATTCATACCAATCAATTGGGTAATTAGGGCAATCAACTGATGCTCAAATCTAGGGATGATCTCAACCACTGATTCACTATCAGTAATCGTTGAACGATAAAATGATAATTGAAAATCGATTGACTGAATTGATCAATCGACTGGTGGCAGCAAAAGTAAACTGAAACAACGATTCTCAGATGTTCATAAAGGGAAGTTACCTCTCCAGAAAAATATAACTAATTTTTTATTGTGATCTATGTGCTTAAGGCTCTTAAGCTTAGCAATCTTCAAGTAATAAGAGAAAGAATGTGCTCAAAAATATTATAACAACATTCTTCTAATTCTTTCTCTTGTAAGTTCTTTTAGTTAAGGTTTGTAAGTTTTCTCTTAAAAGTATTGTAGAAAAGGTTTCTTCGCCTTCGAATTTAGTCCGAGAAGGAGAAAAGCAATAGAGGTGATAGAATGCTAGGTTAGCCTTAGACGTAGTCGCTTTAGGAGCAACGAACCAAGTAAAATCAACTGTGTTAGCGTGTGTGTTGTAATTGTTGGTGCAGGGGCACCAGATAATCGAATCTAGGTTTTGATTATGGAAAAGGCCCAAAGTTAAGGTCATATCGTTATCTCACATGCTCTGTTAAGTGTGCAAAAATGATTAAGCTAAGCTGAAGGTCGACGACACCCGGAGAATCTCGAGTCGAGAAACCGCAGTGGTCGGGCAATACCGGGAGAACTTCGGAGTGAGCCAAAGAACCTGGGTGGAAGACCAGAAGCTAAGTGACAAGTCACAAAGGACCAGAGGTAAGCTCGAGTGTGAGTAAAGGTGAGGTCGAGCCCTCCATATGGGAACGTCTTTAGGCGGCGATCCGACTAAGACTTCCAGTGGAAGGTCTAGGTTGAGATCGGATGGTAAGTGTCCATCGATTTTACCTTTACTTTAACTCTTTGTTGTAGTTGAGTAAACAAGCTAGCAGTTGACTACTGGCTATTGGCATTGGCGATCATTGACTATCGGCATCGATCGTGATGAAGGTCATCGATGCTATTCAAACTAGATAAGCTCCACTTATCTTGGGAGGATGAGGCTCTTTGACTCAGGTTCAAAACTCAACGTTCAGAAGCTTGAAGGGCTATAAAAGAAGGGGGGTTTCACCCCTTTAGGTCATCTCAAGTGCTTACAAAGTGATCCCACAATGCCGCATCTCTACAACAATGCTACGATGTTGAAACGCTGCCGCAACGCCGATGACACGACCTCAACCTCAAGTTCTATTCGTCGTCGATATTGTTTAGTTGTTGTCATTTCAGTTCATTGTATTAAAGTTGTCTTTATCGAGCTTTTGATCGTAATGAGGAGAGGTGGGATTGTCCCTCTACCTCGAGTTTTCTTTGGTTTGTAATTGTCATCTCCTTCCTCCAATGAGGAGGAGACTTAGTTAGTGTTTTGCCCTCTATACGCGATCTAGGATCGCAAGGGCCTTGGATTAGCAACCGTCAGGTTGTGAACCAAGTAAAATATCTTCATTTTATTTACTTTTCCGCTGTGCTACACTTTGTCTTAATCGAATCGTACGAAAAGAAAGTTGTTATTACACATGCTATTCACTCCCCCCCCCCTCTAGCGTCTTTCGATCCTACAATTGGTCTCAAAACGCAACCACCAATCTAGCATCATTTTCGATTTTCATTTCGTATTTGTTTTTAAGTTTCTTTTCATTTTGGTTTTTCGATTCGTAAGTTTTAAGCCTTTAATTAAGTTGTCTATTCTCCCGTATTACTAATCCAAGACGAAAGTCTTGGCAATCCGTTGTGTGTCATTTTTGTGTTTGCAAGGTTTTCTTTCTTAAATGGCCCATATTGAGGGGTACAACATCACCCGACCTTCATTCTTTAATGGAGATGATTTCTATTATTAGAAAGGTTGGATGGAGTATTTTCTAAAAACACAAGTCGAAACTTGGATAATTATCCAAATCGACTTTGCTCTACCCACCAATGATCAAGGCAAGCCCCTGGACTTCGACAAGTAGACCAATGCAACCAAGAGGCAAATCAAAGTCGATGCAAAGGCAACTCAAATGTTGCAGTGCATGTGGCTTGTCCAAGGAAGAGCTCAATCGCATCGGACCCTTCATCAGCGCAAAGGACATTTGGAACAAATTAATCAAGCTACACGAAGGGATGCCTTATGCTAATGTATGTAAAAGAGACTTATTTTTAAATAAATTGTATAATCTAAAGATGCAGGATCACGAGACCACCACCCAACTACATATACATATCCAGGACATCGTCAACGGTCTCCACTCGATCGGGCAAACCGTCGACAATCAGGACTTAATAAGGTAAGCACTCAACGCCTTCCCTAGGACCACCTTGTGGGAATCCATGGTTGATGCCTACAAGGTTTCTAGAGATCTATCAAAGATTAGGTTAGATGAGCTTTTTTTGGAATTTAAACTACATGAACAAACTAATGCAGTCCGGGCCGAGAGAGGTGTTGCCTTACTTACAGGTCACAGAAGAAAGGAGAAGAGTAAACCACCTCCCAAGGAAGAAGAAGGATTTGAATCCGAAGGTAAACCCGAGTCTGAATCGAAAGAGGAGGCCGAGATAGTGAACATGGTGCGGAGGATAGTTCGAAAAGAAAGGGAGTAGTCAAAAAACAAGAATAATGAGCACTTCAAATCAAAAATGAAGTCAAAGCAAAAGGGATCAAAGAAGACCTTTCAAGAAACTAAGGACAACGAAGAAGAAGACGTCGGCATGACATTCATGGCAAGACCGGTAGAGTCTGAGTCAGAGTCCGAAGTTGAATACGAATCCAACTCTGACTCTGACTCCGAGGATGACTTCGAGAAGAGACTCAAAGTCGGGTCAAAAGAAAAATTAAGGTAAGTCTTTTGTTAATTGGCAATCTTTACCATGCAATTAAAATGTTAAGTAGGAAACTAAGTCCGAGTCTAGGGTCGAGTCCTTGCTTGAGGAGGTTGAAAACCTCAAGCAAGAGGCCACTCTAACCTCTTCGACTAGTCAAGTTCAAGATGAGAACTCAACTAAAGTCAAACAACTTGAGGAAGAGAATTCTCTCTTGAAAGGACAAGTCCAAGAGCTTGAGGCTAGGTTGAACAAGTTCTCGTTGGGATCCAAGAATCTTAACCGACTTCTTGGAACTCAGAGAGTCATGTACAACAGAGCTGAACTTGGGTTTAGTTCAAAGACTACAAATAGATCTCACATGTCTATCATAAATCGTAGTCATCAACGAGTCCAAGCATGGGTCCCTAAGATTTTGTTAAACTCACATATAAGGACCAATAAGTATTGGATTCCCCAGGATCAAGTCCACTTTTTGGATAGACCATATTAGTTCAATGGTCCAGGGGGAGCCAGTACTAAAATAGTATACCCGTTACCTTAATGAGACTTTTGCATGCTTAGTTATTTTGTTTTACTTTTTTTAGAATGGCTAGATAGGATAAATAGTTAGTCAACTTTGACAACATAGTATTAGGACGTAGCGAGATGATAGTACGTTAGGGAAATGAAGTCCTATGTGTCCAAGTTAGATAAGACGTATCTAGCTCGGTGCACTCGATTGAGTTGAACTAGCTAAAGCTACCTCATCTATCCTAAACTAGTTAGACCAGAAAATAATCTTAAGTGACTAAAGTAATCAATTTCTTGAATTTGACTTTGTTTAAAGAAGTGGTCGTTGTTCCGATCAAAGAAGGCCTCTGTGCCTCGCCACGACCTGGAAATCAATTTCTTGAAAAGTTTACTTGATGAACTAAGGGTTAAATCCAAATCCAACCCAAGATTTACTATCTTTAATCAAGTTTAAATCATCTCACAAAACATATAAGGTGAACACATTTTGAGACTCATAGAATGGGTGAGATGTTAGGGATAATTGAAATACACTTAACATAACTTTTTCAAAATGCTACTTATTTTCTCAACTATTGCACTTAATGAATAATTATAACATTGCTCGGATAATACTATGTATATAACTCTTTAGGCCAAGTTTAACGCCACCTAAATCTCTTATACCTCATATATTTGACTAAGGGGGAGAGCAAACTAATCCTAAGGGTTATATTATAAACCTTTAAAAGTTCTTTTTGAAAATAAACTTATAAGTATTTTGAAAATTAAATTATGTTTCAAAAACTTATTAAATTATTGGTGCAGAGGGACATACCTCAAACTAATCTATCTAACTAATGCTAGACGCATGCTTGGACTCATAGTTAATTTATCCTTAATAATTCTAGACGCATGCTTATAACATGTTATTTTTAAATCTCTATTTTATACAAACACCCCCACACTTTTTTGATTTATGGCAAAAGGAGGAGAAGAGCGAAAGTTAAGGTGGAGTAATACAAAATTTAATTTTAAAAATTAAAGTATCTTTATTAAAACTCACCTACGGTTAAGGGGGAGTTTTTGAAAAGGTGTTTATCGTTTACTTCACTTGTTTTATGCTTAATTTTCCCTTAACTTTGTGTCGGTTTGCCATAGATCAAAAAGGGGGAGATTGTTGGTGCAAGAGCACCAAATAATCGAACCTAGGTTTTGATTATGGCAAAGATCCAAAGTTAAGGTCATGTTATTATCTCACATGCTCTGTTAAGTGTCTAGAAATGATTAAGTTGAGTTGAAGATCGGTGACGCCCAGAGAATCTCGAGTCGAGAAACCGTGGTGGTCGGGTGACACCGGAAGAACTTCGGAGTGAGTCAAAGAACCTGGCTGGAAGACCGAAAGCTATGCGACAAGTCACAAAGGACCAGAGTAAGCTCGAGTGTGAGTAAAGGTGAGGTCGAGTCCTCCGTACGGGGAAATCTTTAGGCGGCGATCCGATTAAGACTTCCAGTGAAAGGTCTAGGTCGAGATCGGACGGTAAGTGGGCGTCAATTTTACCTTTACTTGTATGATTCAGACTAACTCTTTGTTGCAGTTGAGTAAACAAGTTGGCAGTCGACTGCTGGCTGTTGGCAGTCGACTGCTGCTGGCATCAGTCGACTACTATTTAAACTGTCTAACCCGAAGAAAGTCAAGATAAGCTCCACTTATCTTGGGAGGATGAGACTCTTTGACTCAGGTTCAAAACTCAATATTCAGGAGCTTGAAGGGCTATAAAAGGAGGGGGGTTTCACTCCTTTAGGTCATCTCAAGTGCTTACAAAGTGATTTCACAATGCTACGATGCTGAAACGTTGTTGCAACGCCGACGACACGACCTCAACCTCAAGTTTTATTCGTCATCGGTATTGTTTAGTTGTCATTTCAGTTCATTGTATTAAAGTTGTCTTTATCGAGCTTTTGATTGTAACGAGGAGCGGTGGGATTGTCCCTCTACCTCGAGTTTTCTTTAGTTTGTAATTGTCGTCTCCTTCCTCCAACGAGGAGACTTAGTTAGTGCTTTGTCCTCCGTACGCGATCTAGGATCGCAAGGGTCTTGGATTAGCAACTGTCAGATTGTGAACCAAGTAAAATATCTTTGTCTTATTTACTTTTCTATTGTGCTACACTTTGTCTTAATCGAATCATACGAAAAGAAAGTTGTTATTACGCGCGCTATTCACCCCCCCCCCTCCTAGCGTCTTTCAATCCTATAGAAATTTGCTAATCTAGTTTCAAGTTTTCCATTGTGAAATCTCATTGAAAAGAATTGAAGCTATTCCCCCCCCCCCCTAGCTCGCCACAATCATCATAGGTTGGTGACGAAGTCACGCTTCCACACGATGCTTCATTGCCTTAACGGATTGAACCCCCACTATTCTTAATGGGCCTTTTGAGCTTCCTCCATATTAATATACTTATCAGTGTAGTGAGAAACTCATCATATTCTTGTAGGAGCTTCTTTCACTACAAAAAAAAACATCAAATTGGCGACGAAATTTGGCAAATAAAAAAATTTATTGCAAATCTGCAACAAAATTTGCGACGAATTTTAAATTTCGTCACAAATTAGTAACGAAATTTCCAACAAAAATTTTTTTGTTGCAAAATTATTTAAATTTCCAACATTTAATTTTCATCGCAAATTAGCGACGAAAATGATTTTTCGTCGCCAATTTACGACAAAAAAATATTTTCATTGCAAATGTTTGCAACAAAAATTTAATTCGTTGCAGCATCTGCAATGAATTTTGAATTCGTTGAAGATTCTACAACGAATTAAATTTTTGTTGCAAACATTTGCAATGATTTCATAAATTCGTTGCAAATTTTGCAAAGAAATTGTTTTCATTGCAAATAAGCAACAAATCTAAAATATCAACACAAAATTGGCGACAAAAAATAAATTCGTCGCCAATTTGGCGACGAATACAAGATTCGTCGTCAATTTGGCGACGAATTTAGCAACGAAATAAGATTCGTCACCAATTTCTCCCTATTCCTTCCCCCAATCGAATCACACGACTATCCCTTCCTCCCGACCCAATCCCGGTACGCCCTCCGCCCTTTGCTTCTTCTTCTTCTTCTTCTTCTTTGCCGTCGCCGCCGCCACCATGGCTACGCCGCGAGGGCATGGCCACCGCGAGGGCACGCGGCGGGTCGCCGCGTTCGCGGTGGCCGCAGCGAGCAGCTACGCATCGGTGGCCGCGAGGCTCGCGATACCGGCGCGCTGGCCTCGCGACAGTGGTACCGCCACCGGGCGCCATCGTCAAAGCCACGCCACATGGCTCACGCGATCGCCACGAGCGCGACCGTGGCACCGCCACTGCCACACCACGCGACATTTGTCATACGTGCACGTGCCCTCGTGGCAGTTGTCGCGTGCCCTCGTGAATTTCTGCTGCAGCGAGGTCGATTGGGGCGCCGACAGCTACCGCATAATTTGGCATAGGGGCGCATTTTGGGTGGTTAATTGTCGTCCCAATTGGTCTTTTATCGCCATAAAATAGAGTTAAAATTTAAATGTTATTCAAATTATATAAAATCAGTATAATGTGTAATCTAAATGTTGGAGATTTGAGGCCGCTAGAGGGGGGGGTGAATAGCGTTGACCGTACGTAGATGGAATTCGTTCGCGATCGTCTCTACAAAACTCGTTATGCGCAGCGGAATAGAAATAATCAAAGCAATAACGAAAAGATACAATCACGAACACAAGCACAACACGAGATATAACGTGGTTCGGAACCGAACGGTTCCTACTCCACAGATCGAGCTCTAACGAGCTCTAGCGATGCCAATGCAATCACTAATCAATAAACTCCTTCTCGACAACAAGTCGGAGGCGGAGAAACCTCGTACAAATGTGTTACAACAATAAACGAAAGAAATACAAGCAAATACAAGTGAAAATGTAAAGAACACTTTACAAACTAGGGTTTTGAGCGCTTGCTTGTCGGTTGCTTGGATGAGCTTGAAGGACCCTGAAATGCACCTGCAAATCGCCTTCAAATCGCCTCACCAAAGACCCCAAAGAACTGATGCTTGAGCCTTCTACGAACAGCTGTTTTTATCCTCCATCGGGCTGGATTTTCACCTAGCAGTCGATTTCCATAAGTCCCCAGTCGACTGCTAGCACTGTAGCTGTGAGACAACGACTTAATCCACGTTGGACAAGTTCCAACGGGACTCTTGATGATCGCTAACGCCTGTAGTCGACCGCTGGCACGGCGGCTAAGCATTCTCGTGCTCGACATGTAACTAGCAATGATCGCCGACCGGTAGTCGATCGTCAGAGATATCACGATCGCTCGAGAAGTCGACTGCCAGAGCAATTCCAGCTCTAAATTGGCAGTCGAACTCAAGTCGACTCACGGCAGTCGAATCGGCCATATTGTCAGTCGACTGCCAACCTCAAACATGAGGTTTTAACCCAAGTATGATACCCCCATACTTTCTAGACCACCCTTAGCCTAGACCTAAGCCTTCTAGCCACCTCCATCAGCCTCACGCCTCTCGGATCCCTCCAAGTCATCCATGACTTGTTCATCCATCGCGCTAGCCTCCAGGTGCTTCCCTCGACTATGTCATGCTAACGGTGTCTATACCGCCAAGGCACATTGGACTTACGCCGCCAAGACTCCGCTTGGACTTTACGTTGCCAAAATCAATCTCCTTGGACTTCCCAAATGCCAAGACTCAAGCTTGGACTTTCCCTTGCCAACCCATGTTGGACTTTCCATGCCAAGACCCATGCTTGGACTTTCCATTTGCCAAGACCCATGCTTGGACTTCTCATTTGCCAAGACCCATGCTTGGACTTCTCATGCCAAGTACTCAAGACTTGGACTTTCCCAAATGCCAAGTACCCATGACTTGGACTTTCCATGCGCCAAGTGTCCCACTTGGACTTTTCATGCCAAGTACTCAAGACTTGGACTTTACCAAATGCCAAGTGTTCCACTTGGACTTTCCATGCCAAGTGCACAAGACTTGGACTTTCCCATGACAATTACATTGTCATATGTTTTTGTCGAAACATCAAAACATCACTCGAGTCAAACTCGAGTCCTGGTCAATCGTGACCTGGGCCGATTGCACTAACAATCTCCCCCTTTTTGATGTTTGACAAAAACCAAACAACTCATTTGATTTAGACCACTAACTCAAATCCCTTACCAATTATCCCAAATTGGTAAACACTCTCCAAATGTTCTCCCCCAAACATTCTCTCCCTTTTTGACTAACATCAAAAAGGTTTCCTCTCCAAGGAGGTCAATGTCTCATGTCCCAATGAGATTTTACAATCTTCCCCTTGGTCCAAAAATACTTAGGATGCCTACCATCTTCCTAGTGATAAGTCCAATATCACTCAAGAGAGGCAATCCCATTTACTCTCCCATTTCCAAATTGGGTCTCTCAAAAGTCCCATCAATTTTCCAATTGATGTCATATTCTCCCAATAACTTCTCTTCAAGGAGAAAAAAAAACACATCCATCATCCCAAGATGGATACCTCCCCCTAAAGGCTTGCTCCCCCTTGACCATTGCACCAACAATGTCTTTGGGAAGCCCCTAAGCCATTAGGAACTCTAAACCATCAAAATTAAGGTTCTAAGTTCAACATAGAACTTTCACTCACCCTAAATTTGATACTTTGACCTAACACAGCTCATAATCCATATCCAATGGATTTTCACCCTTTATAATGCTTCCTAAAGCATATCCTAGGGTTAGGAGTGATTAGGAACCTTTTCCATAGCTGAACACGGGCTAAACAAACCTTGTTAATCCGAAATCAGACTGCAATGACTCGACAAGAATCACCGATCGACACCCATATCGATCGCCACTAAGGATCTGATCGATAAAAAATTTCTGAATTTCAGCTATCAGAATCGAGATTTGGAAAAGCATAAGTAATTCTACGTAATTTGAAAAATCATAAAATTTGATACGTATATTACTTATAGTCATTACAATGGGTGAAAAATATTTGAAAATTATTTTACCCATAAAATAGTGAGTTTGATACAAAACTCAAAACCATTGAAATTTTCAATGTTTTGGCCCTATTTTGTATCAACTCTATCAATGGTGATTGCTATCAAAAGATAGACTTCACCAAGGTTTTTCAAAATGATTTTAAAATATTTTCAAAACCTTATTTTGGATCATATTCCTTGGGCTCTATGTACATGACATGTACACATGCTCTCCCAATGATCCACAAATGAAACAAGATGAGTTTTAGTTCATCTAGATGCAAAAACTATGCACCTTGAACTCAACTCATATCCTAGCATCTCACATGTATCTAAGGTGTATAAATACACATACATGTCAATTGGATGTGAGATGTGAGTTTTGTTCATCCTAATCTAGGGTTTCATGCATTCTCTAAGGCAACCCTACTTGATTTCCTTATTAATGGGACTTCAAGTCATGTCATAGTCCTTAATTCAATTTCAACCAAATTATCTTAAATGCATGAATGATTATGGCATTAGAAATGTTATAAATAAGCATATGCTCATAATCATGATGTCATGGCTTAAGATGAAATCTAAAAACACATGACATTTGAAACCTTAATCCTAAACATGAACATGACATATAAAATCATAGAACTAGGCATGATGTCATGACATGACATATGGCAATCAAAGCATGACATATAAAATATATAGGTATAGTAATACCTAAATTTTAATATTAATTACCATTTGATATAGTTAGATATATTTTGTCATATTATCATTAATCTCCCTAGTGTGCCAAAGACCCAAAATGGCACACTAACACTCTAAACCCTAATTGTGCCAATTTGATCATTTTATCAAACTTCATAACTAATATTGGCACATCCTAAAATCTTTTAGGATTATAATTCAACCTTATTTCCAAGGTATCCATAACCTTGAAAATAACCTAAAATGTCACCTTTATCATGGTTGAGTTAACTACCCATCCACTCAAGGTTGGCACATCCTAAACCCACCTAGCATGAATCAATCACGCTCTTAGGAACCCAAAACCGATTTGAGCTCCTAGGGTTAATTAGGTATTCCTTAGGGATAACCTCCCTAGATACCTTCCTAATGACCCTCCTAGGCTTGTTAGCCTTGGTCATTTGGGTCTTACCTAGGTTGACTCTAGGGGTAACTCCCCTTGCAACCTTCTTAGTGGCCACCCTAGGTTTCCTAGAAACCCTAGCCACTAGGCACACCCTTTGGTCAACTCTAGGGATAACCTCCCTATTGACCTTGGTCTTCCTAGACCTAGTCAGTGTTCCATAATCTAATGGAACACTATGGTAAGTCACCTTGGGCTTAGGTTTGTGACCCAAACCTTGCTTGCCCTTAGTTTCCTTTTGACTCTTATGTCCTAAGTGTTGACTTTGAGATTTTGACCTAGACTTTTGATCATTTGACCCTTTAAATTGGTTTTGTATATTCCTAAGGGTCTTTTCTAGTTTCTCAAGCCTTGACCTCAAAGCTTGGTTTTCTAATTCTAATTGCCCAATTGATTTTTGATTAAATTCTTGGGCATGGGACTTTCTAGGCATATGTCTAGTCCATTTAGGGTTTAGACCTAGATGTTCTCCTATTTTCTTAATTGATTCCTTAGGTAAAATATTTTTAGGGACATTAGTCCTAAATTTCTCCTTACTCCTAAGGTAAACATTTTTAGCACCTAAGCAAAATTCTTTACTTCTAGCATGCTCTTTATGAATTGCAAGGGAATTAAAATTCCTAGCATGCTTTTGACTATTAAATCTAGAAGGTGCATTATTGAAATATACCTTAAGGTTTGCCTTGGAGGCTCCCCCTACATGTATAGCTCCCTCTTTGACTTTCTTACTCCCCCTAGGGCATGAATTCCTAAAATGCCCCGGTTGTTGACACTTGAAGCAAATGACGTGCTCTTTACTTCTTCTAGTGGTGGCACCGGCATCTTTTGATCTTTCTTGAGGTTTTGGTGTCGGAGGAGCTTTTCTGATCTTCTTTGGGCACTTGCTCTTATAGTGCCCGATTTCCCTACACTCAAAGCAAATTATATGATTTTTATTTAAACTTAAATTGCTTGAGTTACCTAGGTTAATGAAGACCGGAATTGGACTTTGGGCTTCTTCATTTTGACCGGATGTCGAAGCTTCTTCTTGATGTTCCGGTGTGGAGGTTCTCTCCTCCCCCTCAATCCTTGAAGTGGATGCTTCTTCCACTTTCTCCACCAACCCGGAAATTGACTCCCTATCAACTTCCGATTCTACTTCCTCTTCCTCTTTGGATGTTGATGATCTCTCAACCTCCAAGTCCTCACTTCCTTGTGAGGGTGATGCATTAGCCTCTTCGGTCTCTTCCTCTTGGACCATTGATGGGCTTTCATGGAGCTTGGCCACTTGACTCCATAGCTCGTTTGCATCTACATAATTACCTAACATACACAAGATATTGTTAGGTATTAAATCAATTAACAACTTCATTACCTTCTCATTCTTTTCGAAGGCTTGGACTTGCTCTTCGGTCCATCTCTTTTTCTTGAGGAATCCACCTTTTGGTCCTCTTGGATAGCTATATCCTTCCATTAAGATAGACCATTCTTCGAAGTCCCTCATCATTAGGAAGTCTTCAATTCTTGACTTCCATTGCTTAAACCCTTCTTGTCAATAGAAGGAGTAAGGGATCGGTGTGTTAATATTCCATCCCAATTGTTCTTCCATCTTCACCCTCTAGCTTCTTTGTCCTAGCTCCCGGCGGTTAGTCCGTAGAAGAGCCCCGGGCTCTGATACCACTTGTTGGAGATTTGAGGCCACTAGAGGGGGGGTGAATAGTATTGACCGTATGTAGATGGAATTCGTTCGCGATCGTCTCTACAAAACTCGTTATGCACAGCGAAATAGAAATAATCAAAGCAATAACGAAAAGATACAATCACAAACACAAGCACAACACGAGATATAACGTGGTTCAGAATCGAACGGTTCCTACTCCACGGATCGAGCTCTAACGAGCTCTAGCGATGCCAATGCAATCACTAATCAATAAACTCCTTCTCGACAACAAGTCGGAGGCGGAGAAACCTCGTACAAACGTTTACAACAATAAACGAAAGAAATACAAGCAAATACAAGTGAAAATGTAAAGAACACTTTACAAACTAGGGTGTTGAGCGCTTGCTTGTCGGTTGCTTGGATGAGCTTGAAGGACCCTGAAATGCACCTGCAAATCGCCTTCAAATCACCTCACCAAAGCCTCCAAAGAAATGATGCTTGAGCCTTCCACGAATAGCTGCTTTTATCCTCCATCGGGCTGGATTTCCGCCTAGCAGTCGACTGCCATAAGTCCCCAGTCGACTGTCAACACTGTAGCTGTGAGACAACGGCTCAATCCACATTGGACAAGTTCCAACGGGACTCTTGGCGCGATCGCTAACGCTAGTCGACCGGCTGGCCGGTTACGGCCGCCTGCGGCTCGACGTAACTAGCGTGCCGATCGAGACATCACGATCGCTTCCAATGAGCAATGATCGCCAGAGCAATTCCAGCTCTAAATTGGCAGTCGAACTCAAGTCGACTCACGGCAGTCGAACCGGCCATATTGCCAATCGACTATCAACCTCAAACATGAGGTTTTAACCCAAGTATGGTGCCCCCATACTTGCTAGACCACCCTTAGCCTAGACCTAAGCCTTATAGCCACTTCCATCAGCCTCACGCCTCTCGGATCCCTCCAAGTCATCCATGACTTGTTCATCCATCACGCTAGCCTCTAGGTGCTTCCCTCGGCTATGTCATGCTAACGGTGTCTATACCGCCAAGGCACATTGGACTTACGCCGCCAAGACTCCGCTTGGACTTTACGCTGCCAAAATTAATCCCCTTGGACTTCCCAAATGCCAAGACTCAAGCTTGGACTTTCCCTTGTCAACCCATGTTGGACTTTCCATGCCAAGACTCATGCTTGGACTTTCCATTTGCCAAGACCCATGCTTGGACTTCTCATTTGCCAAGACCCATGCTTGGACTTCTCATGCCAAGTACTCAAGACTTGGACTTTCCCAAATGTCAAGTACCCATGACTTGGACTTTCCATGCGCCAAATGTCCCACTTGGACTTTTCATGCCAAGTACTCAAGACTTGGACTTTACCAAATGCCAAGTGTTCCACTTGGACTTTCCATGCCAAGTGCACAAGACTTGGACTTTCCCATGACAATTATATTGTCATATGTTTTTGTCGAAACATCAAAACATCACTTGAGTCAAACTCGAGTCCTGGTCAATCGTGACCTGGGCCGATTGCACCAACACTAAATACAAAATTATTTTTCATAGGTTTGTCGTACTTCGTCATTAAGGTGTTTGGTGTGTTCGTGAAGTCTTCAGGTAGCTGTGAGCTCATCCGTTATTTCCATCATGACAGGTACGTATAAATATTGTACATTTATAACATTATAGTATTATTATTTTATATTAATTATAATTAATGTTTGATTTTAAGTAATTTTAGTACTATAAATATATCATATTTATTCAAAATGATATTATAGTTTACAATTAAATATCACACAAAATCATATTTAGTACTAGAAGAATTTATTTTGAGTATAAATTTATTGTTAGATTGATATATATGGATGAAATTTGGAAAAAATTTAAATTAATCCTTGATATAATTTTGAAAACAGGATAAATGGAGAGAGAACAAAGTTGGATGTATAAAAATAATTTATCAGAACATTGTGGTTTAACCGATGAATTTATTATTGGGTTGGAACAATTTTTGACATTTACTAATAACAATGTTGAGTTTATGGATGAGAATAAATTAAGGTGTATGTGCAAAAAATGTCATAATGATAAAGTTTTCCAATGTGATAAAGTTCGAGAACATCTTTGTAGATTTGGTTTTATGCCAAATTATTATAATTGGACTTGTCATGGTGAACCGTTTATATCCAATGAAGAGGTTGGACGAAACATACAAAGGATAGTTAGTGGAGAGAAAATATATTACGATCAATTCAATCCATACCAGAGGATGATAGTTGATGCAGTTGGTCATAATTTGAATAACGAACCAAACGCTGCAAGTTCTAGTTATCCTCAAACATTTGAACACATGTATACTAATTATTCAATGTCATTGGAGGAGGTAGAAGTAACTGGTGTTAATGAAAATGTGTACAATGAGTCATATCTCAAATTTCAAGAAGTATTGAGAGTTGTAGATGAACCCGTGTAGTCTGGTTGTGACAATCACACTAAATTATCTCTCACCGCAAGATTGTTGAATGTTAAAGCTGAGCATAATGTGTCTAAAGATTGTTTTAATGATTTTGTTCAAGTTATTGGAGAAGTATTGTCATGTGATCACATAATGCGGAATAATTTTTACAGTATGAAAAAACTTATGAAAGATTTAGGTCTTCCGGTGCAAAGAATTAATGTTTGCAAAGATGGTTGTATGCTATATTGGAGAGATAATGTAGATTTAGAGACTTATAAATTCTGTAGTCAATGCAGGTACAAGAGTACCACGAGATCAAATCGTAATAAGCGATTAAAATCATTCAGACAAATGTTCTATTTGCCTTTAACTCCTAGATTGCAAAGGCTTTATGCATCAAAGGTCACTGTTGAACACATGACTTGACATGCAAATCATGAAACAGAGGATGGGCTAATGTATCATTCATCAGATGCAAAGGCGTGGAAAAATTTTGATAGAACATATCCTGAGTTTGCGAATGAGACTCGAAACATCAAGTTGGGTCTATGTGCTGATGGATTTGCTCCATTTGGCAAATCAGAAAGAACTTATTCTTGCTAGCTAATTATCGTAACTCCGTATAATCTTCCACCCAGTATGTGTATGAAAACACCTTATATATTTTTAACATTGATTGTACCTAGCCCTCATAATCCGAAGAAGTTAATAGATGTTTACATGCAACCGTTGATTGCCGAGTTGATCCAACTATGGGACGAGGGTGTTTCCACATATGATGTTCATACTAATCAGATGTTCACAATGAGAGCTGCGCTTCTTTGGACTATAAATGATTTTCCTGCTTATGGGATGTTATCAGACTAGAGTACCGTGGGGATTTTAGGATGTCCAATATGTATGGAGAGATCAAAATCATTCAGATTGAAACACGAAAAGAAACCGAGTTATTTTGATTGTCATAGAAAATGTTTACTGCCAAATCATAAATTCAGAAGAAATAAAGAAGAATTCACTAAGAATAGAATTGAAAGAACACCTCCACCATTGAGATTCACCGGTCAAATGTTATGGCAAAGAGTGCTTAACTTTCCATCTGTTATTAAAGAATCAAATGTTACAACATATGACTATGGAATTACACATAAATGGTCTAAACGGAGTATATTTTGGGATTTACCATATTGGCAAAGTAATTTGATTCATCACAATCTTGATTTAATGCATATTGAGAAGAATATTTTTGATAATCTGATAAATACAGTATTGGATATTATCGAAAAAATAAAAGACAATCTGAATGCAAGAAAAGATTTGCGTCTCATATGTAAATGACTTGCCCTTGATGTTGATGAAAATAGTAGGGGACCAAAATCGAAAGTAGTTTATACATTGAATAAGGATCAGAGACGGATTGTTTATGAATGGTTGAAATCATTGAGATTTCTTAATGGTTATGTCTCTAATCTTGGCAGATGCATTGATTTGAAGGAATGCAAATTGATTGGTTTGAAAAGTCATCACTGTCATATATTCATGGAAAGACTAATTCCTATTGCTTTGAAGGAATTGTTACCAAATTTTATCTGGGGTGTAATTACGAAATTAAATATTTTCCTTCATGATATCTGCTCAATAGTATTGAGTCATTCACACATGGAGACATTAGAGAGAGACATTCTGATCATTTTGTGTAACTTAGAAAGGATATTTCCACCGGCATTTTTTGATTTCATGGAATATCTTTTGGTTCACTTGTCATATGAGGCTAAAGTTGGAGGTCTTGTTCAATTTCGATGGATATATCCATTTGAAAAGTGAATTTTTTGATATTTTTTTATCATTGTTATTTCATTTGATCAAATTTAGTATAATTTTTTTCTAATAAATTTTACTGTATTACTCTTAGATTCCTCTATCACTTGAAAAAAAGTGAAAAATAAGCCTCATGTTAAAGCTTCTATTGTTAATGCATATATTATGGAGGAAGTTACAACTTTTGCATCATATTATTTTGAACCTCACGTTCAATGCAAGAGTCGAAAAGCAGGAAGAAACGATGAAGGTCCCATTGATCCAAATTTGAGGGCATTCTCAATTTTAAACTACCTTGGTCGACCAAGTGGATCTTGTACAAGTAGATACTTAACTAGTCAGGAATGGCGAGCAACCCACACATATATTTTATTGAACTGTTCAGAAGTAACGTCGTATTTTGAGTGAGTATATAAATGTTATATTATACATTTCATATATCGTAAATTATTGTTCATGTTATATTTAATTTTATGGTAGGATTTTCCAAACTCTATATTATGAGCTTCCGGAGCATGAGTTTAATCGTTTCTGCAATGAAGAATTTGCACAATGGTTCAAAAAATATGTAAGTAGTCTATGATAATAAATTTGATAAATCTTGACTTTAACACATATTTATTTGACTTTAGGTTCTTGATAATCACGCTCACATTGAGCAAGACCTAATAAAACATCTATCATGGGGTCCAAACTCAATGGTGAAAACTTGGCCAGTATATTTCATAAACGAATATAATTTTCATACTCAAGATTATGGAACTGGGAAAACTACAATGAATAGCAGAGTTTGTGTTCAGTCATCTAATGATAGGGGTGCAAGGAATGAATTTTACCGCTTGCTAGATGAAATTTTAGAGGTAGCGTACCCAGGCTCAGATTTGCGAGTTATTTTATTTATGTGTTGTTGGTTTGACCCTATCAAAGGCATGAGGGTGTGCATCCACAGTTTAATTTGGTTGAAATTAATTACAAAAAAATATACAAGAGGTATGCATCATTTGTGTTAGCATAGCAAGCGATTCAAGTATTTTATGCCTCATATCCTAGTCTGAGACGAGACAAAAGTGATTAGTGGGTTGTTTGTAAAACAAAAGCATGTAATAAAATTGAGGAACATTGGGAAGATATAGCATATCAACAAGTTGAAGTTGTCAATACATTTCATATCGAAGAATATAATATTTCAACATTACGAGATTCCAACGGCGTAGTAGTAGACGTTGATACAAGTGAACTGAATGAGGATGAAGATGAGGATTTTAATTATGAGGATGATGAATAGACGCATGACCAGGCCGAAAATTGTAATGCGGACTTCGATTTCCAATTGTGGGTAACTTTTTATTGAGTACTAATTATGTTTTAATTTACTATCTAATTCGAAATTTCATATATTTGATATATTAATGAACTGTTTTTTTAGGTCATCCAGTTGCTATGAATATGGTAATTTTTTCATATTGTTCCTATTATAAATTTGATATGCAAATGTATTTTTTTTTACTGTCATTTCTTCTAATAATTATGATTGTTAGTTTCAACGTGGCGGTCATAGACAGAGTAGTGATGGAAGATCACAGTCTTCCTATGCTTCAGCCCCTGCACATTCTGATGCTCTTGCAGGAAATGTGTCCTCCACCTCTTCTCTAGTTGTAGGATCTTCTGGTTCTCAGCAGATACCTGCTAATGTATCTTCTCCGGTACAACAATCACTCGTGGAGAGGGAAGATATGAGAGAGTTTATATCTCTATGCGGAGATTCGTAAGTATTCGAGTTTTAGATTATCTATGTTTATTTTTTAATACAATATGTATTTTTATAAGTATCTAACAAGGTTTGTTTTTATTTTATGCTAGATTTATAAATTATGTACATGTTATTCACGAAGTGAATAAAATAGTAAATAACCATTGGGGTGGAGCTTCTATGACTTATATGAGCACGCCGAAAGAAATAAAAGCTCTGTGGTGGAATGAGTTCAAGGTAACTTATTTAAATCATTTTGTATATAAAATTGTAATTAATATAATCAATTTAATTTTTCTCTACTACAGGGGGTATTTACTTGGGAGGAGAGTCAAACACTAGAGATTAGGAGGATTTTTAAGAAAAAGTGTGACGATCATATGAGAAACATACTCAATCATGTGAAAACTAAAAATAAGAAACCACACTGTATAACCGAGGAGAATTGGAATAAAATTGTTGCACATTGGGAATCTGAGGATAGCAAACGGAGGAGTGAGCAAAATCAATATTGTAATTCTGGCATTATGTCTGCCACCTATGCGGGAGGATCAATAAATATCGATGAGCATAGACATCGATTGGTGAGTGTTTTCAAATTATAATTTTGTAATCTAATACTCACTAATTTATAAATTTTAACTGTTTAATTTATTTAGGCCAAGGAGACAGGGACTGAGCCATTATTTATTGACACTTTCACCCGTACATTCCAAAAGAAAGATAAGACGTGGAGTGGGGAAAGAGCTAGAACAATGAAGGTTTGTAATTTAAAAAAATTAATTTCTTATGTTAGTATTTAATTTTTTTTCTTTCACAACAGGAGAAATTCGAATGCAATCGATGATGCAGTCGAATCTGAGCCTTCTATTAGCAATATAAATTTATGACTCGAAGCAACTGAATGGCCGAAAAGTGGAAGAATAATTGAACTCGATTCTTTGAGTCGACCCTATAGAGTCCTTGGTGCTTCTTCTTCATCCTCCCCAGTATCAAAAGCACAAGTAATTCAATTAATTGAAGAGGTTAATCATTTGAGGGAGTTACTAGCGCAGAAGGAAACTGAATCGAGAGAAAACGCTCAGAAAGTACAAGACTTAAATGAAAAGATGAACGAATTTCAAAGACAACAAATGTTCATTATGCAACATCTTCAATTAACATCTAGTTCAAGTCAACTTCCTCCTTCTGGATCTGCTTCTCCTCCTGATCCTTGTCATGGAGACAATGATGATGTATTCTTTGATGATGATGGTGATGATGGTGGTTACCTTTGAATGTATTTGTTGTATTTAAATGTTACTTGACTTATGACATATACGATATTTATGTATTTGTAAGTTTGTTTAGGTTTGTTATATATATATTAATTTTGTATTAATGTTTGATGTCTAAATTTATTAATATTGTTGTGTGTGTTTGTTGTAAAACAGGGAAAAAAAAGATAATCTATAAAAACATTTTTTTTATTTTTCCAGATTTGCAACGAAAATACTATTTTCGTTGCAAAAATAGATGCATCAGTCGACTGATGTAAACAATCAGTCGACTGATACATCAAAAACTACGGCTTCAAAATAGATTTTCAACAACGATGTGATGAGTGCTATGCTTGATTCTGAGCGTTTCATACGAAGCGATTGACTACTCACTTGGCAGTCGACTGTCATTACTGTAGCATGTCACAAAACCTTTGGTAGTCGACCGATCAGTCGAACTGACCGTATATTCAGTCGATTGATGTTGAAAAATTTGGCGACGAATCTTTATTTTCGTCGCTAAATTTATGATGAAAATTAAATTCGTCGCCAAATTTAATTTTATTCGTTGAAATATGTTTATTATATTTTTGCGACGAATATATTTTTCGTCGCAAATTTAGCGACGAATTTTGCAACGAAAATATTATTCTTTGCAATTTGGCAATGAATTTTTATTTTCGTTGAAGAATTTGGCGGTGAATTATTTGCAACGAAAGTTTTTTCGTTGCAAAAAATTTTTGCAACGAATTTTTTTCTAAAATTCGTCGCCAAATTTACTTATTTTTGTAGTGTTTGCTAATGAGCTAAAAAACCCCCCTCTCGAAGCCCTTGTGTAAAGGCACTTATCAAGATTTCTGCTGCAATCAAAAGTATTTCCAAAGTCACTCGGGTAAACTGTTGTATGTATTCCCATAGAAATTCCTATGACATTTTGCTTGAGATTGAATAAATTGAGAAGAGTAAGTTGATATCTTTTGGAACTAGAGAAGTGGTGCGAAAATAGCTCAGCAAAGTCATCGAAATACTATATAGACTTGAGCGGCAAGGTATTGAATCATTATTATAGAGACCCAACTAAATTGACGAGGAAGACTTACATTTGACTCCCTCTGAGTACTAGTGTAATAGGATTGCGTTCTCAAAGTTGCGCAGGTGCTCCTCTAAATCAACAATGTCATTATACTTGTTGATGTGAGGTGGGCAAAAATAAAGAGATAATTCTTCCCTCGATATGTCGTCTAAAAATAATATCTAGCATGTAGATATTATTTTCGAGGGAGGCCACATAGGGCTAGTCATTCCCTTCTCCACATGGTAAGTTGAAGCAACTAGCTACTCTTGATCTTTGAACTATGAGTTTAAGTGTCGGTGTGGCATCCACCGAGACTGTCTCCTCCCCTTCAATAATGGGAATGACTCATTCTTGTTGCAGGATTTTCCTTACTACTATCCACGAGAGTTGCTCTCACGAAACCATCATAACTTTTTGTTTTTTTATTTCCCATAGATAATGTCAATTTGATGGTCGCATCCCTCTATGCGCAGGCCCCTCCCTTTCTTCCTTTCAGAGGTTCTTCTTGTGTGTCGATCAATTCAAAGATCTTGCACGTTAACATGCATCAGTAGACATCGACATGATCGGTGTGACTCCTCCAACAATCAAGTTAGTGTTGAACTTAGAATGCGATTTGCAACTACATGAGCCAAGAACAATTGAGGATCGAGAGAGAGCTCGAGGAAGGAAAAGGCAAGAAATCCTAGAGTGTATAAGAAAAGTCATACCATTCGCTTACTTTTATTTGCTTTTATATAGCTGAAGGGAAGGAAGTCAATGTGGGTTGCCATTGCCGTTAAAAGTCAAATGCATAGGCAAAAATAGATGAGTTACTAAATGCATCGACAAGAAGAGTGGACTGTCAGAGGAGACAGCAGCAGACTCGTACATCTGGCAAGGTTGAGTAACCAATCAAGTGTCACATTCGGTGCAACATACCCCATCAAAATAGTAGTTATATATGATGATTACATTATATTGGTCAAAAGTTAGAGGCCAATGGAGGCGAAGTCACTTGAGCTAGCTCCTTAGCACGAGGGATAACTCAATTGAGAGATTCAGGTACGCCACACTCAATACTCGTTGCTCGATGAGGGCGCTCGATCAGGTTGATGATATTCTAGCAAAGGATGAGCCATTAACCTGAGGAGTGGATCTCGTGTAGGATACAAGGAGCCCATCCGACTTAACTTGTGAGGCCAAGTGACAATAAATAAAGGCAAAGCCCTCCTTGCTGATCAAGGAGTCCGACCTTGTGCCAGAAACAAACTCCTAAAATCCTCAACAAGTGCTTTCCAATAATGGATTGTTGAATTCTGACATACGTGAACCCGGAATTGAACCGGAATGAATAAATGTATAACAAGAGCTCAATCTGGCAATGACAGCGCTGTGCCTATACTGAATTTGATGAAGCATGTTGCCGTAGCAAATCTCCACAACAAGAGGACCACCAGATCTTGAAGTGGTCCTCGCAGAAGATTTTGCAGCACTTCTGTCAATTAATCCCCATCTCCATTGCCATGCTTCAGTAAGGTCTCTGTTTCTTCTTCTTCTTCTTCTTCTTCTTCTTCTTTTTTTTCACTTGTTTTGACTTTCTATTTTTCTGTTGGAGGGTTTTCCAGATTTGTAGGAAGACATTAATTAAGTTGTCTATAAGATTTGGATGATAGCTGAATGGTGGAGGCTTTCAACTTGATCTTTTAAAATTTGCAGAAGAAACAAAACATCAACTGCACAGGCTTATAACGGTGCATTTCCTTGTGATTTTCATAAATTTTATGTTACAAAAACAATCTTGATCGGTCAAACCTGGCTGCCTCTGAGCGAAATGAACTCCACAATATATTTATTTTTATGGTCAATTTACAAATTAAATACTTTTTACGGTGTTGCATTCGATTCGCAATGTTCAATCAACAAAGAACTCATTTAATTAATTGGTCGTGCCAAATCGCTCTAACTAGTACAATAAGCTCGACTACCACCACATCGACACACCAACTCTAATTAATTCGTGTGACTTTACAAATTTAATTAGATTTGACTAGCTAGACAAGTTCGTCATGCCTCGCTGGTCCATTTGAACCAATTGGATGGATGTACCTGTGTGTGTTTTTACAAGTCGACATTGCTCCTCCAACCTAGAGCCCGGCAAGCCTCTCTTGCTCGTTAGGTCCCCTTCGAACCAATTGAATGCGCCATGTGATTCTCTATCTATCTTCCTCTCTCTATTCGATCCGACCAACTTATTTTAACGGCCGTCTGTCTCAGTTAACTTGAGTCACAGTACTATTACAGTACCTCTACTAGTCCCACTGACCAAATATCCAATCCAATCGACAAAAAAAAAAAAAAAACATAATTAATCACCGACCTGTCTAATATCGACGCTCAACCCACCAAACCAGCGAACATACACGCCACCGCGCAGGCGGCCGGTCTCTCCGCGGACACACCGTGTGAGTTCCCTGCCCAGGCATGCACGTACACTTGATCGTATTTAGATTTCTATGACAAATGCATGTGGACTTGTTGGATGCAATTGAATTATATAGCAAGTCAGACGTGTACTAGTGCACAGGACAAAAGACATGATCATATGATGATATGTGTGCGTACATATAGCTCGGCTCCATGTTTATTGTCTCTCCAATGGTCACGTGGAATCCAATAGGGGGTTGTCTCTTTCCTGTTCCATTGGAATTCATCACGTCACATGATGAGTAGTGGAGGTCGACCAGGGCCTGCTCTAATTCTGCACAGTGGCATTGATAAGATGGAAAGCAGCTCACATACCTTGTGATTTGTGGATGGTCGTGAACCCAAAAGTTTGACTCGATTATGTAGGACTTTTCCAAAGAGCTAGCCGTATTTTATTGGGGAACCACCTCACATGATCCCCTTAATGGGAATATGGCCCGCACGGCCAGTTCGATTGGGTCGCTACGTCTTAACTAATCTCGCGCTTTATTAATTATTCTATGATTGGATCGATTTAGATTCAAAGTTGTTCGCTAAAGAGAACCACGAGATTTGATCGTCCCTGCTGAAGTGCTTCGATGATGCTCGAAGGCCACGAATTGAATTTCCAAGTCTCGAACTATTTCTAAAGGCAACGCCCCAGCAAGAGCTAGCACTATTTCAACGAGCATGGCACAGGCTGTCTTTCCTTCTACTGCAAAATTAACTGAAGCGAGATGGACAGGCATTGTCTTACTGGACACAGAAACGTGGCGAGTAGGAACTGCGTGGGGTCAGTGGAGAAGGTTGTGCCCTATTGGCTTGGAAGCTGAGTAGAACAAGGGACAGCAAGTGGACATCAGAGCCTCCCTTGCCTGCTCTTCCAATCCTTTATAATACACACGCCAATTTTCCATCTCCCATACACTCGCTGCTAGCTACTAGAGAGTAGAGATTGAAGATGTCGAGCAGAAGGAGCAGGGACGCAGAGCAAGAGATCAATGATCTCATCGCCAAGATTCAGTCTCTTCTCCCGGAGACCCGCCGCCGAGGCGCCGGCCGGGTAAGCGTGCTGCACCCATAATCTCGCCTCAGAAACGCTACATTGACGACGTACGGTCAACTGACCTTGTGTTTTGCGCAGGCATCGGCAGCAAAGTTACTGAAGGAGACATGCAGCTACATCAGGAGCCTGAACAGGGAAGTGGACGACCTCAGTGGCCGGCTCTCCGCGCTCATGGAGACCATGGACAGCAACAGCGTTGAGGCCGAGATCATACGGGGCCTGCTCCATTCTTGATTGAGATATGATGTATACAGCTCAATTTATAATTCGCCTCATTTCGGCTTTCAAACCTAAAATTGGAACTCTACGTTTTGCATAGATAGTTTACGTACCTCTGTTCTGAGCTTAGATTGTTCAGGCTCGAGTTGTTTTCCCCTGCAGACAACCGGCCTTCACAGCTGGTTAAGAAACAGTGATGCATGTAATCGTAATCGACGTTTGGCTTATACATTGATATTTTATCTGGAGCCTTGTTTATTGTTAAACGCCAGCATAGCACACAGTCACAATCTCTAGGCGTTAAGTATATGGTCTACATTCCTCAGGGACTTCCATTACTGTATTGCTATTAAATTGCCACAGGCCACAGTCTCTATCTCTAGGTATTGAGTATATGGTCTACGATCCTCCAGTTCTGCCCTTATCTCTTAGGTTGTGACTTGCCACTTGAACAATTGCCGATGCCAACTTTTATTAAATGTATACAACAACTACGCGCTCATTTTTAATGATGAGGAAATGAAGCAAAAAAAAAAAAAAAGAGTAATGGCAGTCGTCGAGTATGGAATAGTTAAGCCTTGCATGTGGTGTTTGCCAGCTTCTTCTGACTAACTGTAGCATGAGAAAGAAACTTCTTTGCTTGCCTGAAAATTACAAAGATATATTGATTAGATCGCAAGGACTGTGATCCATGGTGGAAAAAGTTGGAAATTGGAATGTGGGGTTACTGTGGGCAGAATGGAATATGAACGTGAGAATGGGAACTGATGCTGTTGGAAATTGATCATCTCTCGTCGAATCTTTTGATGAGAATTTATTCACTTAGTCACAATAAAATCTTATCAAATATAATATAGATCAAAGGGCCGGTGCTACGGCCATGCTCTTTGGATACCTAAATCAAAATAGAAAGAAAAGAGAATGGAATAGATCTATTTTAGAAATCTTATATTGTCTCCTACTGTTATTTACTTCTCCCCTTTTATAAATATATTGCTCCTCATCATAATTAACGAGTGCCTCTCCGAGTGTTTTATCCATGCCTCCCCATAGCATATTATCACGTCCGCTTATATTTCCCCAGTACGTGACTATCTTTGCCCGTACAATTGTTACATGTAACCACATCCATCGATTGCTCTTGGTGTCTTTTCCCCTTATCATTATAAATGTAAGCCTTTTAGGTCGCTTCTTACCCATGTCTCAATAAGGCCCATCACTACGTCTACACGCGCCAAACCAGTATCTGACCATGTCCATCCATATCGTTATTTCCCAACCCCCAACACCTTGAGCCCAAACTACTAGGACTCTCAAGTACTTGAGTTCCCGACCACCGGAGCTGTCATCAGGTTCCCGAGTGTCTGAGCTCTTACTGGGTCCTACAGGCCCCATTTCTTTCCTTCACTATCTTGATTCTTCACGTTTATAAGTATCTAGTCGAGGATCCATTCTATCAGTATCGTTAGTCATCCCCCCTTGAACAGTCAGATGATCAAATGACGATGTGTTTGACATTAGTGGATCCGCTTGGGGTATATAGCACTCTAACCGCATTGAGGGCTTATGAACTATTTCAGCTAGGCCAAGTGAAGGCATTTCGTTCCTCCTCACTTCACCACTCAAGGGTTTCTAGTACTCTTATCGAACCGAGAGCTTACGAATTATCTCGGTCGAGTCAAGCTTAACCCTGCTAAGAGAAATAACCACATTTCTTGAAAAATACTCAGATCGGACTGAGGGCTTACGAACTACCTCAGTTGGGCCTAGTGAATACACCTCTCCTTCCCGTTCATCACTAGTCGAGAGAACCACACTTCATCAAAAGCACTTAGATTGAATTGAGGACTTACGAACTGTCTCGGTTTGACCGAACAAATACACCTCCCCTCCCCACTTCATCACTAGTTGGGAGAACCACACTTCATGAAAAAGCACTAGGGTCGAATTGAGGGCTTACAAACTGTCTCAATTGGGCCAAGAAAATATATACGCCTCTCCTTTCTGCTTTACCATTAGTCGAAAGAACCACACTTCATAAAAAAGGCTCAGGGCAGACCAAGAGTATACAAACTACCTCGGTTGAGTAGAGAAAATACACTTCTCCCTGTTGGGAATCGGTACGTCGCTGGAGGGGGTGAATGGCGCATACGTTGCATAGATGAAAATTGATCGCGTGTTTGCTACAAAACTTGTTATGCGCAGCGGATATACAAATAATAAAGCAATAATAAAATACAAGAACAACAAAACACGCGATATAATGTGGTTCGGAATCTTAGGGTTCCTACTCCACGGATTAGGCTCGGATGAGCCTTAGCTATGCAAACACCACTAATAATCAATAACACTCCTCGACAATAAGTCGGAGACGGAGAAATCTTTTACAACGATTACAAAAGTAATACAAGAAGTAAACAAGTAAATACAACTAAAATATACAAAAAAATATAAAGAACACTTTATAAAAGATCTTTTGGAAGCTTGCTTGTTGATTGTCTTGGACTAATCTTGAAGACTCTGATTTGCATTAGCAAATCGCTTCAAAATCGCCCAATAAATCGCTACCAAATCCTCCCCCACGTGATGTTTTTATAACCTACATTCAGGCTGGATTCGCGCCTGATAGTCGACTGCCAACAGTACCATTGTCTCACAACGGACTTAATCCACGTCGACATTTAAGCCAACAGATATGTTGGTGCAATCGACCCAGGTCACGATTGACCGGACTCGAGTCTGACTCGAGTGATATTTTGATGTTCGACAAAACGTATGACAATGTGATTGTCATAGTAAAGTCCAAGTCATGGGTACTTGGCATGGAAAGTCCAAGTGGGACACTTGGTATTGGGAAAGTCCAAGTCTTGAGTACTTGACATGGAAAGTCCAAGTGGGACACTTGGCAAGGGAAAGTCCAACATGGGTTGGCAAAGTAAAGTCCAAGCATAGGTCTTGGCATGGAAAGTCCAACATGGGTTAGCAAGGGAAAGTCCAAGTTTGAGTCTTGGCATTTGGAAAGTCCAAGGGTTTTGATATTGGCGGCGTAAAGTGTTAGTGAAAGCCCTAGAGTCAATCATGTGATGATTGTTGTATGGACTTTATTGTATCATATTCCTATTTATAAAGGCATGGTTATTATATTTACTTGTATTTGTGCCAAATAACTAAATATAATAATATCCTTGAGTAATAGGTTCTTATCTATATCAATCGATTGGTTGAATCGATAATGAGATGATATAGAGAACACTACTCTTAATCATTCCTAGTCGAGTATTAACATTCAGGGACAATGTTAATGCGTAGAGACTAGCATGTAGGTCAACACGATGACTTGATCTCACAAGTCATGGATATGAGATATCAAGTTGACACATGGGTATGCATTGGAGAATGTATATTGAATGACCCGCCATAAGAAAGTATCATGGATCGTTATATGAATGTCATATACTTTCTCAAGTGGCTATTAGTATGACTATTAGTCCTTAGACCTGAAGTCACCATGGTTCCCTACATAAGGAGTTGCATACTTTGGCTTCGTCAAACGTCACCCGTAAATGAGTGGACTATAAAGGCGATTACTAGGTATGTAACAAATTATGCGGAGGGATGTGAGTGATGTAGATGGGATCTATACCTCCTATATAACGGGGGTGACATCGATATTCTTGATAGAGTGAGACCACGAAGTGCATGGCCATACCCAAATGAGTCAATATGAGATATTGAGCTCATTTGATTAGGGTGAGTCTACTTGGAGTTCAAGATATAGATTGTACCGAGGATGACACGGTCTATGCCTCGATTGGTCAATCTAGATGTCAAGGATAGAGGGACATTGTCACATATTGTGAGAGTCACAATTAGTAGTCACAAAGGTGATGTTGGAGCTCAACATTCTTGTAACTTGGGTAGCAATGATGTGTTGCTAGATATTGCTCATTGCTTATATTCCTAAATCGGTTTAGGGACATTGCCAACGTTACAAGAACCTATAGGGTCACACAATAAGGGCAATTAGATGGAGATTAGGTTCATATGATGAATCATGAGGATTAGGTTCATGGGATGAACCAAATTGGATTAAGAGTAATCCTAATTAGACTAATTGAGTTGGACTCAATTTGATTCAAGTGTTGAATGAGTCTAATTTAGATTTGATTCATCAAATCAATTTAAATTAATGAATAGAGATTCATTAAATTAAATTGACATGAATCAAATGGTTGGATTTGATCAACCATGGGAGATAAGAGGTCAAGTTTGACTTAACTTGAGAGGGAAGATGAAAGGTCAAGTTTGACTTAACCAAATGTCATGTCATGATGATGACTTGGCATGGCCGGCCAATGATGATGCTCCACATCATCATTGACTTAGCATGTGGTGCCACCTCATGAGGGAGACCAAGAGCCATTGGCTCTTGGAGGAGTTACATGCATGCGTGTAACCTCCCAAGCCTTGAAGTGGCCGGCCACTCCATTAGATGGGTAATTGATTTTTGGTGAGTTACACAACTTCATCTTCTTCGTTGGATCACCCTCTCAAGCTCTCCCAACCTCCTTGGCCGAAATTCCTAAAGGGTGCTAGCACACTCTAAGGTATTTTTCTCTACCTATTGCTTGTGTGGATACTAATAGAGGAGTGTGCACTTGACACTCTCGAGTTCCGGCGAACATTTTGGACGAGCGGGATTTGCGAAGGGCATCGCATCGAGGGTAACTTCTTATCATGTAGATCTAGAGTAAATCTAAAGGTATTAAACACATACATGTTTTAGTTTTAATACATCTTCGCACGGATCCGTGGCCGGACTTCCGGGGTTTCCGCAACGCAAAAAGCAATTTTTGCGGCTCGGAAAGTCCAACAGTGGTATCAGAGCCACGTGCGAAGCATGTATGTGTTTCGTCTTTGTAATTTTTGTATTAGATATAAAAATTACAGAATTTTATGTTTATGTAAATTTCCTATTTTTATAGAATTTTTGGGTATTTTTCTCGAAGAGTCGAAGCAACGAATGTTGGGACACTTGTCGGCTTCAACCACCGAGAAAAACTCTCCGAAACGGCGAGTTCTCGCTTTAGGTTTTTGGGTCAGCGACTTAAGTCACTGTAAGATCGTAGTAGGGACACTCGCAAAGTTTATTTTGTGAGTAGGGGCGCTACCCCTATCCCCGAAAGGGGCCTTGTCCCGCGATCGCGCCCGGAAATCACTTAGCGGGATCGTTACGGAGAGGTGACTCATAAAATTGAAAAAATAGGAAAAATTATAGAAATTTTCTGTAAAAATACATAATTTAGAAGTATATATAATTCTGTGATTGTCATGGCCCAATAACCCCAATTTGATTGGATTATGATGTGTTGTAATTCATAATATGGCCTGCGTACCATTTTTATGGTTGTGCGTGTTGTATAGTGTATGCGACCTGCGCGTCGTACCTCTTCTTTTAAAATTCTAGTTGT
The DNA here is from genome assembly GCA_025175895.1 of Wurfbainia villosa. NCBI lineage: Eukaryota > Viridiplantae > Streptophyta > Magnoliopsida > Zingiberales > Zingiberaceae > Wurfbainia > Wurfbainia villosa. The sequence goes on along the minus strand of CM046004.1, from coordinate 14,837,321 downwards.
AAATAGTTTAAGACTCGAATGTAACTCGAGTTTCATGTTTGTAATGTAAAAAATGAAGCGATGGAAGGTCCACTTCTAGACGGAGTTACGAGAAGGGTGCCGACGACACATGACAGTCAAAGGAAGCGCTTGGAGAAGCCGCTAGCCCTAGGTTGACCGTCCGATCTTCTCATTAGCTTGAGAAGATCGTAGTAGGGCCATGACCTAATCACAATTTATATATATATATATTTGTTATGCTTGTATGTAAGTGATGCATGCTAGTAGAATAATGCTTGTATGTATATGATGCATGCTAGGATATTTTTCTTGTATGTATATGATGCATGCTAGAATAATTCTTGTATGTATGTGATGCATGCTAATATAGGATAATAAAGGCCTTAATGCGTATATGATACACATTACGATTAGATTAGATCTTAATCGAATCAACTCGTAAATGTCTACCAAGTCCTTGATACCCATCACTACCTCGATCATTTGTAGTTGTTGAATCTGCCAAAGCAGAGCAACGCATATTATCTTGGTAGGGTGCGGAGGGACAATCTTGGTCCCGCCTATCACGGCTTGGGTTAGAGTAAGCTCAATTAGATTGAGTAAAACTAGTTAACTCAATTGGATCGAGTAGAACTATAGGCATATTCCAATCGTTGGAAAGATAGGATAAGATCTCATTTACACTAAATCTTGGGCGATTTAGCCAAAGCTAACTCAAGGTCTTTTGTAAATGTGGGTCTTGATCCTATAAACAAGAGTTGCATAGAGATGTAATTGGTAATGTGTTACCCACCGATCGTACTAAGTCTTGGGCGATTTATCCAAAGCTAACTCAAGGCTTAGTATGATGTGGATCTTGTCCCGCAAGAATTATAGCAAGTTTGTATGAATCTAGTAATGTGGTTTGACCACATCCATAACTCGATTCTACAAAATTCCTATAATTCAGTGGGAGCATCATTTGATTAAAGGCTTAATTAAATGATAAAAGAAATATGATATTAATTCTCTGCATTGTATGTTGTAGATAACTATGTCGACAAACACGAACACTCTCTCTCTACGTTCTGTCCTTGAGAAGGACAAGCTCAATGGAGCAAATTTCCTGGACTTGTATAGGAACTTGAGAATTGTTCTCACCCAAGAAAGGAAGTTGTACGTCCTGGAGCAGCCCATTCCGGAGGCACCTCCTGCCACTGCCTCGCGAGCTGACAAAGATGTTTACAAGAAGCATCAAGATGATGCATTAGATGTGTCATGTCTAATGCTCGTGACCATGAACTCTAAGCTTCAGAAGCAACACGAGTTCATGAATGCTTATGATATGGTTAAACATTTTCATCAACTATATCAAGGACAAGCAAGGCATGAGAGATATGAAGTCTCTAAGGCATTGTTTGGGTCCAAAATGCAAGATGGGACTTCCGTAGGTCCATATGTACTCAAGATGATTGGGTACGTAGAAAACCTACAAAGGCTGGGATTCCCACTTGGCCAAGAGCTGGCCACTGACCTGATCTTGCAATCTTTACCACAAGCCTACAATCAATTTGTCATGAATTATAACATGAATGAAATTGACAAGCCACTTCCTGAGATGCTCAGCATGTTGAGAACTGCTGAGCTTAACCTTAAGAAGGGAAAATCTGACACCATTTTGATGGTGCAAAAGAAGAAATGCAAGGGAAAGCCTAAAGGTAAGGGAAAGTCCCAAGCCAAGGGCAAAGGCAAGGAACTTAAACCCAAAGGAGGGGTGGCCAAGGAAGGGGCTTGCTTCCACTGCAAGGAAGCTGGACACTGGAAGCGTAATTGCAAGGCATACCTAGAAGATCTTAAGAAGAAAAGAAGTGAGACTTCTACTTCAGGTATAAATGTTATAGAAGTAAATCTATCTATTTCTTCATCATGGGTATTAGATACCGGATGTGCATCTCACATTTATACCAATGTGCAGGCGCTGAAAAATAGCAGGGCATTGACAAAGGGAGAGGTGGACCTACGAGTAGGCAATGGAGCAAGGGTTGCTGCTGTTGCTGTAGGAACTTATGATCTATCTTTGCCCTCTGGGCTTGTACTAGAATTAGATGAATGTTGTTATGTGCCTGCTTTGACTAAGAATATAATTTTGGTTTCTTGTTTGGACAAGAAAGGATTTACATTTATAATAAAGAACAAATGTTGTTCAGTTTATTTAAATGATATGTTCTATTGTAGTGCACCTCTAATGAATGGACTCTACTTTCTAGACTTAGAGAGCCCTATCTATAACATAAGTACCAAGAGGTTCAAGTCAAATGAGTTGAACCAAACCTATCTCTGGCATTGTCGCTTAGGTCACATAAATGAGAGTCGCTTATCTCTCCATAAGGATGGGTCTTTGGACTCATTTGATTTTGAATCATATGAGACATGCGAGTCTTGCCTTTTAGGCAAGATGACCAAGACTCCCTTTAGTGGACATAAATAAAAGAGCAACAGATTTGTTAGGACTTATACATAGTGATGTATGTGGTCCTTTGATATTCTTTGCTAGAGGTGGTTATAGGTACTTCATTACATTTACTGATGACTTCAGTAGATATGGTTATGTGTATCTTATGACACATAAATCAGAATCCTTTGAAAAGTTCAAAGAATTCAAGAATGAAGTACAAAACCAACTTGGCAAGAGTATTAAGATACTTCGATTAGATCGAGGTGGTGAATACCTTAGCCATGAGTTTCGTGACTATCTAGCTGAGTGTGGGATTCTATCCCAACTCACTTCTCCTGGAACACCACAGTGGAATGGTGTATCCAAAAGGAGGAATCGTACCCTATTAGATATGGTACAATCTATGATGAGTGACACAGATCTTCCTATATCCTTTTAGGGATATGCTCTAGACACAGCAGCCTTTACCCTTAACCGTGTATCATCCAAGGTTGTCATAAAGACACCATATACGATATGGACAGGGAGAAATCCCAAGATGTCTTTCATGAGGATTTGGGGTCGTGAGGATTACGTTCGACGTCAAGTCTCAGACAAACCGGGACCCAAATCCGATAGGTGCTATTTTGTTGGATATCCCAAGGATACAAAGGGATATTACTTCTACATTCCCAGTCAGCACAAAGTGTTTGTAGCAAAGACTGGGGTTTTTCTAGAAAGAGATTTTGTTTCTAGAAAAACTAGTGGGAGTATGTTCGATCTTGAAGAAATTCAAGATAAGGACCATAGCATTGAGGCCTTGATGGAGGTTGAACAGGAACCATAAAGTGTTGTGGGTGATGAGGTTGTTGCACAAGGAGTTATGGAACAACCACCTGTTCAGGTAGACCTACCTCTTCGCAGGTCTGATAGGGTACGTCGTCAGCCTGAGAGATACTCATTTCTCTTGTCTGACCATGATGACATTATGCTCATTGAGAATGAGCCTACCTCCTATCAGGAAGCTGTGATAAGCCCAAATTCTGAGAAATGGCTAGAGGTCATGAGATCCGAGATGGAATCCATGTACACCAACCAAGTATGGACTTTGGTTGATCCACCTGAAGGGGTCAAACCCATTGGGTGTAAGTGGGTCTTTAGGAGAAAGACTGACATGGATGGACTTACGCATACCTATAAGGGCCGATTGGTGGCTAAAGGTTTCAAGCAGATTCATGGTATTGACTATGATGAAATCTTTTCTCCAGTGGCGATGTTTAAGTCCATTCGGATCTTGCTTGCTATTGCAGCATACCACGATTATGAGATCTGGCAAATGGATGTCAAAATCGCGTTTCTGAATGGAAACTTACTCGAAGATGTGTACATGACACAACCTGAGGGTTTTGAAGATCCACAGCATACTGGGAAAGTATGCAAGCTGCAAAGGTCCATTTATGGGCTAAAGCAAGCCTCTCGGAGCTGGAATCTTCGATTTGATGATGCGATCAAACAGTTTGGTTTCATCAAGAATGAAGATGAACCCTGTGTCTACAAAAGGGTTAATGGGAATACAGTTGTCTTCCTTGTATTGTATGTGGATGACATACTGCTCATTGGAAATGACATCCCTTCGCTACAGTCTGTGAAGACTTGGCTGGGGATGTGTTTCTCAATGAAGGACTTAGGTGAAGCAGCCTGTATTCTAGGCATCAAGATCTATAGAGATAGATCTAAGAGATTGCTTGGCCTAAGTCAGAGTATATACATTGACACGGTATTACTACGGTTTGCCATGCAGAATTCTAAGAAGGGACTTCTGCCGATGTCACATGGTGTGAGTCTTTCGAAGACTCAAAGTCCCTCTTCTAGAGAGGAGAGAGACCGCATTGATAAGATCCCTTATGCATCTGCTATAGGATCTATCATGTACGCCATGCTGTGTACTCGTCCTGATGTCTCGTATGCTTTGAGCATGACGAGTAGATACCAGTCGGATCCAGGTGAGCGTAACTGGATAGCAGTCAAGAATATTCTTAAGTACTTGAAAAGGACTAAAGAATATTTCTTGATATTTGGAGGCGATGAGGAGCTAGTTGTAAAGGGTTACAGCGATGCCAGCTTCCAAACTGATCAGGATGATTATAGATTGCAGTCAGGATTCATGTTTTGCTTGAATGGTGGCGCTGTGAGCTGGAAGAGTTCGAAGCAGGACACAGTTGCTGATTCTACAACAGAAGCCAAGTATATCGCTGCATCTGAGGCAGCAAAGGAGGCAGTTTGGATCCGCAAGTTCATTACTGAGCTTGGGGTGGTTCCTAGCATGCAGATCCTATAGAGCTCTATTGTGACAACAATAGAGCGATTGCACAGGCTAAGGAACTTCGCTCACACCAGCGGACCAAACACATACTACGGCGCTTCCATCTCATTCGAGAGATTATCGATAGAGGAGATGTGAAGATTTATAGAGTACCCACAAAGGCTAACATCGCAGATCCCTGGACCAAGGCTTTGGCACAGAAAAAGCATGATGGTCACACTAGGTCATTGGGTATTAGATACTACAGTATTTTGACACTAGTGCTAGTGAGAGATTGTTAGTGAAAGCCCTAGAGTCAATCATGTGATGATTGTTGTATGGACTTTATTGTATCATATTCCTATTTATAAAGGCATGGTTATTATATTTACTTGTATTGGTGCCAAATAACTAAATATAATAATATCCTTGAGTAGTAGGTTCTTATCTATATTAATCGATTGGTTGAATCGATAATGAGATGATATAGAGAACACTACTCTTAATCATTCCTAGTCGAGTATTAACATTCAGGGACAATGTTAATACGTAGAGACTAGTATGTAGGTCAACACGATGACTTAATCTCACAAGTCATGGATATGAGATATCAAGTTGACACATGGGTATGCATTGGAGAATGTATACTGAATGACCCGCCATGAGAAAGTATCATGGATCGTTATATGAGTGTCATATACTTTCTCAAGTGGCTATTAGTATGACTATTAGTCCTTAGACCTGAAGTCACCATGGTTCCCTACATAAGGAGTTGCATACTTTGGCTTCATCAAACGTCACCCGTAAATGGGTGGACTATAAAAGCGATTACTGGGTATGTAACAAATTATGCGGAGGGATGTGAGTGATGTAGATGAGATCTATCCCTCCTATATGATGGGGGTGACATCGATATTCTTGATAGAGTGAGACCACGAAGTGCATGACCATGCCCAAATGAGTCAATATGAGATATTGAGCTCATTTGATTAGAGTGAGTCTACTTGGAGTTCAAGATATAGATTGTACCGAGGATGACACGGTCTATGCCTCGATTGGTCAATCTAGATGTCAAGGATAGAGGGACATTGTCACATATTGTGAGAGTCACAATTAGTGGTCACAAAGGTGATGTTGGAGCTCAACATTCTTGTAACTTGGGTAGCAATGATGTGTTGCTAGATACCGCTCATTGCTTATGTTCCTAAATCGGTTTAGGGACATTGTCAACGTTACAAGAACCTATAGGGTCACACACTAAGGACAATTAGATGGAGATTAGGTTCATATGATGAACCGCGAGGATTAGGTTCATGGGATGAACCAAATTGGATTAAGAGTAATCCTAATTAGACTAATTGAGTTGGACTCAATTTGATTCAAGTGTTGAATGAGTCTAATTTAGATTTGATTCATCAAATCAATTTAAATTAATGAATAGAGATTCATTAAATTAAATTGACTTGAATCAAATGGTTGAATTTGATCAACCATGGGAGATAAGAGGTCAAGTTTGACTTAACTTGAGAGGGAAGATGAAATGTCAAGTTTGACTTGACCAAATGCCATGTCATGATGATGACTTGGCATGGCCGGCCAATGACGATGCTCCACATCATCATTGACTTAGCATGTGGTGCCACCTCATGAGGGAGACCAAGAGTCATTGGCTCTTGGAGGAGTTACATGCATGCATGTAACCTCCCAAGCCTTGAAGTGGCCGACCACTCCATTAGATGGGTAATTGATTTTTGGTGAGTTACACAACTTCATCTTATTCCTTGGATCACCCTCTCAAGCTCTCCCAACCTCCTTGGCCGAAATTCCTAAAGGGTGCTAGCACACTCTAAGGTATTTTTCTCCACCTATTGCTTGTGTGGATACTAATAGAGGAGTGTGCACTTGACACTCTCGAGTTCCGGTGAACCTTTTGGACGAGCGGGATTTGCGAAGGGCATCGCATCGAGGGTAACTTCTTATCATGTAGATCTAGAGTAGATCTAAAGGTATTAAACACATACATGTTAGTTTTATATTTTATACTTCACACGGATCCGTGGCCGGGGCTTCCGAGATTTCTACAACGCAAAAAGTGGTTTTTGCGGCTCGGAAAACCCAACATAAAGTCCAAGGGTGGAGTCTTGGCAGCATAAGTTTGGCGGCATAAAGTCCAAGCGGTAGTCTTGGCAGTATAAGTCCAATGTGCCTTGGCGGTGTAGACACCGTTAGCATGACAATAGCCGATGGAAGCACCTGAAGGCTAGCGTATGGATGAACAAGTCATGGATGACTTGGAGGGATCTGATAGGTGCGAGGCTGACGAAGGTGACTAGAAGGCTTAGGTCTAGGCTACGGGTGGTCTAGCAAGTATGGGGGCACCATACTTGGGTTAAAACCTCATGTTTGAGGTTAAAACCTTATGTTTGAGGTGTATTAGTCGACTGAGACAATAGGTCAGTCGACTGATGGGAGTCAACTAGGATTTGATTGCAGAAAGTGCCCTGGTCGTCAACTGCTAGAGGTGGGCAGTCGATTGTCAAAGGTAGGCAGTCGACTGCTGGCCTGAGAAGTCGATTGATCTGGTGATCAGTCGACTGATGGCCGAGTTTTCTGGCACAGAAGGTTCTCCAATCGAGTGATCGGCCTGACCACTCGACTGATTGAGCCATCAGTCGACTGATGGTCTATCCGTTGAATTTTTTCAACATGGATCTAGCCGTTGTCTCATGACAACAGTGGCATCAGTCGACTGATGGTCTCGAGCAGTCGACTGATGGTCCCGAGCAGTCGACTGATAGGCAAAAATCGGCCCGAGTTGCAGGTTTAAAAGGAGCACGAAGAGAAGGTTTTGACAGCGATTTTCTTGGGTGATTTAGAGTGATTTGCTGGTGCAAATCAGGGTCTTCAAGACTAGTCCAAGGCAATCAAAGATTAAGCAATCAAAAGCTCTTGTAAAGTGATTTCCTTTACTTGTATTGCATTTCATATTTGTATTTGCTTGTATTTGATTAGTATTGCTTTTGTAATCATTGTACGAGGTTTCTCCACCTCTGGATTGTTCTGAGAAGGAGTTTATTTGATTAGTGGTGTGTGGTCGCATCGTTAGAGCTCGTTTGAGCTTGATCTATGGACTAGGAACCATTCAGTTCTGAATCACGTTATATTTTGGTGTTGTGCTAGTGTTCTTATTATATTTGTTTTATTATTGTACATTCCACTGCGTATAACATGTTTTGTAGCAAGCACGCAATCGAGTTCCATCGACGACGCTATTCACCCCCCTCTAGCGGGCACAACGTTCCTAACAATTGGTATCAGAGCGAGTCTCTCTTCATCGGTTTCACATTCAAGGGAGCACACTAGAGGAAAGAAGATGGATCTTCATGAGAGATGGGGTGACAACGTCAACATTCCATCGTCCTTCGACCGCGAAGATTTCACGTATTGGAAAGGTAGAATGATGCACTTTCTAATGTGTGATTTTGACAATTGGATTAGTGTCTTAGTAGGTTTCGACGCTCCAAAAGACGAAGAAGGAAGAAAAATCAAGAAGAAGAATTGGAGCCAAGACCAACTCCGATATTACAACATCAATGATAAGGTAATGAGTATATTGCTTAGTGTAATTCCTAATGATGTTTTGATCAAGATAGGAGATTGCAAAGATGCCAAGGAGATATGGAACAAATTGGCAAAATTCCATGAAGAGCCTCACTCAATCCAAGAAGAAAAGGAAGAGGAGGAAGAGAGCTCATCCTCACAAGCAAGTGAGGATTCAGAAGTTGATAGGGAATCAACATCCGGATCCCGATCGGAAGAGGAAGAAGTGGTGGAATTGGAAGAAGCCTCCGCCTCTAGGATTGAGGAGGAGGAGATTAGACCTTCCACTCCGGAGCATCAAGAAGAGCCTTCCACATCCGGTCAAGATGAAGAAGCTCAAACTCCGACACCTACCACCACCCTAGGTAACTCAAACATGTCGGTTTTAAATAAAAATCATATAATTTGCTTTGAGTGTAGGGAATCTGGGCGAATCTGGGCACTACAAGAGTAAGTGCCCGAAAAGAGTAAAGAAAGCTCCTCCGACACCAAAAGTCAACGAAAAAGTCAAGGATGCCGGTGCCCCCACTAGAAGAAGCAAGGAGCACATCATTTGCTTCAAGTGCCATCAAAAGGGGTATTATAGGAGTCAATGCTCTAGGGAGAGCAAGAAGGTCAAAGAAGGAGCATCACAAGTAGGGGGAGCCTCTAAGGTAAACCCTAAGGTAAATTTTAATAATGCTCATTCTTTAAGTTATAAGCAAAAGCATGCTAGAAATAATTTTAAAAATCTTGCAATTTATCATAAAGAGCATGCTAGAAATAGGGAGTATTATTTAGGAGTTAAGAATGTCAACTTTAGAACTAAGGAGAAATTTGAGACTAATATCCCTAGAAAAACTCTTCCTAAGGAAAGCATTAGAAAAATAGAAAACCATTTAGGCATTAACCCTAAAAAGGGTAGGCATATGCCTAGAGGAAATGGTAATGCCCAAAGACCAAATGAAAAATAAAAAATTGGGCAATTAGAGTTGAAAAATCAAGTCTTGAGGTCAAGACTTAAGAAATTAGAGAAGACCCTTAGGAATATATAAAATCAATTTAAGGGGTCAAATGGTCAAAGCCTAGGGTCTAGAAGTCAAAGTCAAAGACCTAGGAAACAAGAACCATCCAAGGGCAAACCTAAGCCCAAAAAGACCTATCACAATGTTCCATTTGATTATGGAACTCAAACTAGGTCTAGGAAGACCAAGGTTACTAGGGAAGTCATAGCTAAGGATAACCAAGGTGTGTGCCTAGTGGCTAGGGTTTCAAGGAAAGGTCACTAAGAATGTTACAAGGAGAGTCACCCCTAGAATTAACCTAGGCAAGACCCAAATGACCAAGGCTACCAAGCCTAAGAAGGTCATTAGGAGGGCATCTAGGGAGGGCATCCCTAAGGAATACCTAGTAAACCCAAGGAGCTCAAATAGTTTTTGGGTTCCTAAGAGCGTGATCAATTTATGCTAGATGGGTTTAGGTGTATCAACTTTAAATGGATGGGTAGTTAACCTAACCGTGTTAAATGTGACACTTTAGGTCATTTCCAAGGTTATGGATATCTTGGAAATAAGTTTGATTTTATATCCTAAAAGATTTTAGGATGTGCCAAATATATTTTTGAAATTATGAAAAATCAATTAAATTGGCACAATTTGGGTTTAGAGGTCTTTATGTGCCATTTTGGGTTTTGGCACACTTAGAAGACTTTTGGTATTATGGCAAAATGAGACAAAATAATATCAAATGAAAATTAATGCTAAAATTTAGGTATTATATACCTTATATTTTATTTGTCATATTTTGTTTGCCATATAACATGTCATGACATCATATCTACTTTTAGTCATTTAATATGTCATGATCATGTTTAGGATTAAGGTAAAATATCATGTATGCCTAGATTCTATCATATGTCATGACATCATGATCATTGGTCATGCTTAATTATGTTATCATTTATGCCATGATCATTTATGCATTTAATTTGATTAAAATTGATTTAAGGACTATGACATGACTTGAAATCCCATGTATAAGGGAATCAAGTAGGGTTAACTTAGAAAATGCATGAGGCCTTAGTTTAAGATAAACCAAAACCCACATCTCACATCTAAATTGACATGTATATAATATTTATACACCCTAGATACATGTGAGGTGATAGGATATGAGTTAAGTTCAAGGTGCATAGTTTTTGCATCTATATGAACTCAAACTCATCTAAAATCATGTTATGGATCATTGGGAAAGCTTATGTTCAAGCCATGTACATTAAGTCCAAAGAATATAATCCAATATAAGGTTTTAAAACTATTTTAAAATCATTTTGAAAAATCTTGGTGAAGTATATCTTTTGATAGCAATCACCATTGATGAAGTTGATACAAAGTGAGCTAAAACATTGAAGTTTTTCTTCACTTTTGAACTTTGTATCAATTTCATTATTTTATGGGTAAAATATTTTTCTAATATTTTGCACTCATTGTATTTGTCATAAGTAGTATACATATGAAGTTTCATGATTTTTCAAATTACGTATAATTATTTATGCATTTCTGAAATTCGATTCTAATAATTGAAAATCGGATTTTTTCAGTTATCAGTCGACTGCAACTTGGTGGCAGTCGATTGATGAGCACTTCAGTCGACTGATTTCTAAGAGAGTCGACTGATAGACTGATTTCGGGTAAACAAGGTATGTTAAGTCCAATTTCAGCTATGTTAGGGTTCTCTAACCACTCCTAACCCTAGGATATACTTTGGGAAACATTATAAAGGGTGAAAATTCATTGGATATGGATTAGATGAGTTGTTAGGGTGATGTATCAAATTTAAGGGTGGGAAAGTTCAATGTTGAACTTTTAACCTTAATTTTGATGGTTTAGAGTTCATATTGGCTTAGGGACTTTCCAAGGACATTGTTGGTGCAATGGTCAAGGGGGAGCAAGCCTTTAGGGGGAGATATCCATCATGGGATGATGGATGTTATTTTTCCTCGTGAGGGGGGAAATGAGATTTTTGATATACCTAATTTGGAAATTGAGAGAGATTGTAGGATTGCCTCTCTTGAGTGATATGAGACTTATCACTAGGAAGATTGTAGGCATCCTAGATATTTTTGGACCAAAGGGAGATTGTAAGATCTCATTGGGACATGAGACATTGACCTCCTTGAAGAGAACCTTTTTTATGTTAGTCAAAAAGGGAGAGAATTTATGGGAGAAGTTATGGGATTACCAATTTGGGATAATTGGTAAGGAGATTTGAGTAAGTGTTCTAACTCAAAAGTATGTGATTTTGTCAAACATCAAAAAGGGGGAGATTGTTGGTGCAATTGGCCCAGGTCACGATTGACCGGACTCGAGCTTGACTCGAGCGATGTTTTGATGTTCGACAAAACATATGACAAAGTGATTATCATGGTAAAGTCTAAGTCATGAGTACTTGGCATGGAAAGTCCAAGTGGGACACTTGGCATTAGGAAAGTCCAAGTCTTGAGTACTTGGCATGGAAAGTCCAAGTGGGACACTTGGCAAGGGAAAGTCCAACATGGGTTGGCAAAGGAAAGTCCAAGCATGGGTCTTGGCATGGAAAGTTCAACATGGGTTAGCAAGGGAAAGTCCAAGCTTGAGTCTTGGCATTTGGAAAGTCCAAGGGTTTTGATATTGGCGGTGTAAAGTCCAAGGGTGGAGTCTTGGCAGCATAAGTCCAATGGTTGACGACTTAAAGTCCAAGCGGGAGTCTTTGTAGGGGATCGATTGGAAGCTAGAGGGGGATGAATAGCGCGTTTTCATTTCTACAAGAATGATTAGCGGAAGCACAACAAAAATAATATAAGTAAAAATGAAAGCACAATGCTAACAAGGCCTTTACGTGGTTCGGAGATAACGCTCCTACTCCACGACGATCCTTAAGGTGGATCAATCCAAGCGATTCCACTAAGAAGCTTTCTCTTTTACAAACCCTCCTCTTCTTATAAAGAATGTAGATGAAGATTAGAGAGGAGGAGGAGAACTAAACACTTGAAATGTCACACCCCGAGGGAGTCCCCGCCAGACAAAAATCCGGCAGCATCTCCTCTGTACGGGTGACAATACCAATTTTCATACAAGGCCTACACGACCACTGTACATTGGTCAACACGATCGGAATCTAAACAACCCACACAGGTAATAATTAGGCCTCAGGCCATCAATCAAAGTAAATAAATAAAATCTATCACCTCTTGACTTACCCCTTCTGCCATCTGGGCAGGAATACTCATCCAAATCCAATCCAAAATAAAACTCCGAACAGAGGTCCATAAAGACATACCAAAACATCCACAAGAACATAAATCCAACTCCAGTCCTTAACATATCTTTAAATCCAAATATCCAAAAACCATAAAACTAAAAACTAATAAACTTTCACGACGAGGGGGTTTGGCAGTTGGACTCTCCTGACAGCTTCATCCTGAAATAGATATAAATCAACGGGGTAAGTTCAAAGAACTCGACGGATATAGTCGATATGAAAAGTAAGATATAGCTAACAATAACAATCATGTCAGTACAGTCTCATATATATAAGGTATGCAAGAAAGAAATACAAAAGGACTGTACTTATCTGAATCTCCTACCCTGATATATCAGCATATGCCATACTAGAAGAAATAAAGTCATCACCACATACAAATATGTATCCTGTATGCATGGCAATCATATGCAACATCCAAGGCAGCAATAAAAATACAGCAAACACAATACAAATGCTATCCATGCAAAATGCATGCGGTGCAAATGACATGGTCACCCTTGACGTCAGTCAGCCGCCTCACACGCGATGGTGAAGCCGAGTGGGTAGGACTATGACAATTGTGCACTCTGCCATCATTGCTTCTGAGTGACCGAGTGGAAAGGATGTTGTCGGAGTACACCTATCCTTCTGCCCCAAATAGAGTGGGGGAGCAAAGCTCTCATCTCCCGGTGTCGTAGATCAGAGGAGGAATCCCTGCCCGCTACCACGCTACCTCATCGCTACCCATGAGCAGACCAGCGGAGCCTGACAAAGCAACTGCACACACCTTCCTGATGTACCACTAACCCATGAGTGGCAGTGTGTGCAGACCATGCAACTGGCTGCGGGCTCAACTATAAAGGAACCCCGTCCAGCCAACATGCAATCATGCAAGATGGTGCATGATACTAAAGCATGTAAATCCAACTAAAACACATATCCGAATAATATGCACAACCAATAAGTACATATCTATGATCCAAGTAAAACAGAGAAGATATAATCATAATCGATCAAATGCATGCATCAAGTAGGGACAAAAATATACTAGGCATATAAACATGAAAATTATTGCAAGCTATCCTAACTAGCATATTAACATGACTATATCTAAGAGATAAGTCAAAATACTCGCCTGATAAAATGTCCGCAAAAAAATGAAGTCGTCACGACCGTGGACCTGCCTCGTGACCTAAACCTGCGTACACCATAACTATTGTTAAGCACCAAAAATGAAATCCACCGTCAAATCGAATACTTAATCGATTTTTCTGCATAACCAATTAACCCAAAGTAAATCCATCAAATCCAAGCACACGACAACGTGCTAAATTACTACTATGTATCCACAAGTAGACCCTCAACCCGTAGGTCACAAATTGTGATTAACTCTTCAATACAAGAACATACCCTTGCAATTAATCTCACCATGATCAATACTCATCATATGAAAATATTATCGATAATGTCAACAATCATCATAGTATTACAATGATATAATCTTTGGTTGCACCTCAAAACAATCAATCAATCAATCTCAACTCAAAATAGATCCATCCCACAGCTCAAAATTTATCCAAAATCAACAAAATATCATCCAACCATCCAATAACCACCGAATACTATAACGATCAACCGAATAACACCAAAATCGGGCTTACAGACCCTACGATCCCACCAGCAGCCAATCTTTCCCCCAACTCAATTTACAATGGCTAAAACATTGTTCACAGCCGACCTTGCACGACCACCTCCAACCCTAACCGCACGACGCCCCCAATTAGACCCTCACAGCCCTCTCAGCCGGCAACTTCCTTGCTACCCTAAATCACTGCCCATGTCTCACCACCCGACACCAACGCCCATAGAAATCACTGAACAGAACGGAAAAGAGGGAAACTAGATTTTTACCGAAAGCTCCACCCTCACCCGGCGACGCTCGGCCAGAAGGCAGAGGAGGAGGCGTCGGCTGTGGACAGTGAGCGCACGACGCGTCGGGCGGCAGTGCTCGCGGACACAACGGCGAAGGCGAGCGCCGGCGCTTGCGGAGAAAGAGGGGTGCGTCGAGGAGGCCGGCGGCGATCCTGTGGTCACGGAGGTCGATGAGTGCGGAGGAGCGGCCGATGCTGTGGGTCGCGACGCGAGGAAGAAGGGGCTCGGTTGCTGCGGAGAAAGAGGCATCGGGTGCGGCGGTCAGAGATGAGGAGGACGGCGCAGCGGGGAAGAGAAGGCTCGGGCGGCGGTCAGAGGCGAGGAAGGCGGAGAAGAACGGCGGCCTGGTCGTCGACGGGGAAGATACCGCGAGCGAAACCGTCGACAGCAGAGAGGGGGTTGCGAGAGAGAAAAGAGGGCGCGATGGGGGAAAAATAAAAGAAAGAAATAGAAAAACTTAGGTTAATGTCGCCGATTAACCCCCTTTAATAGACTCCTCCAAAGCCTATTTATTTTATCCCCAAAATTTTCTCGTACGGACTCCGTTAAAATCCAGAAATATTTTGGAAAAATTCCTAAAAATCCTGAAAAATTTCCAGGAGTATTTCTCTAAATTTTTGGCCATTTATTTTGGTATTTTAAATTTTTCGTATTTAACATTCTCCCCCCCCCCCCCCTAATAAAAATTTAGTCTCTAAATTTCCTACTCGTATATTAGTACGAGATGTCACAACAACCATCTCAAGCCTCTAGAGACAAGTCACACCTCAAGTGACCAAGTGGGGTTACTGATATCCCCTAAAATCTATCACACCTGCTTCCCGCAACCCTTCCAAAGTATGAATAGTATCTTCATATCGACCACCTATCATAAGTACCTAACTGTACCAGAGTGGAGCTCGATATCCGTGACCTGGTAAAGACTATGCCATAATCCTAAGGTAAATCCTGAATCGCTATCGCATACGATACTCACAGATCCTCTATGAACTGGAAATCGCCACAGTATAACCTATCCAGCGATCCAACAAACTCTTCTTATGGATCAAGAGAAAATGAGCAGGCTCAGCTAATCGATCACCGATTACACGAAATCGCATCAAGCCCTTTCCGAATTCTAAATAATCTCCCAACACTGTCCATCATACTAGGCTCCCACTTCCCTCTCAGTACACCACTTTGTTGATCACTAGTATTCCACTTTTACTAGTTGACACACTGAACACCAGACTGCGAAATCAACTATGTCCCGCATGTCGTTCCACCATGAAGAACGTTTCCATACTTACGATTTCCCGGATACAATCCGAATACATCTGCAACATATAGAACCTATTGCAATCTACAAGCAATACTTAGCAAAATATCGTGACCAAGCCTCGTGGCTCTCGAGGTAATGCAAAAGGCACTATCTGCAGGCAACGACATGCTACCACGACTGGATCTCATGGGCAGACAGAATATATAGCTATCTAGCTACAAACGACATACAAATTCCACTATCACTAATTCCGAACAGGTAGAGCAAGAGTATAACTCTATGGTATATTCTCTCTATCATCACAACAGGGATCTATCTGTTGTCCTGAATCAAAAGTAACTCTTCCTAAATTCGAATGTAACTATGTAACCCACCATTCTTCTCAAAGACGGGGAAATATTTCCTCACAAAAGTAATCTACTATCAAAAATCCATTCTATCGCACAGAACGGAAGGTGACTGAAAAACTTTACTGACCAATCTCCCCAGTTGCAACTATCCGTGTTCTAACAACTCTGTACAACTACCCAGTAGCTAGCCAAAACCCCATGAGCATTCCGACTCCTCACCTATATAAAACAACGTAACAACTCTGAAGTCCACATCATATATATGAAGGCTTACCTCGCAGTTTTTTTTTAACTGCCGTTAGCTTAGGATACGTCTTATTCAATAGCATTGAAATCGCTCCGATCCCCGAAAAGATGCATCCATGTACACTACCCTTCCATTCGCCCGAGAATGATCAAACAACACTGGTGTAAAAGTCAACCATCGTCTAAGCCCTGAAACTAGTTTCACAAGCTTCAGACCAAGTAATTTCCATCACCAGTCAGTGGTGTAGTACCACTAGAGCATCCTATCCATATCTATGGTAATAATCAAATCAATACTAGAAAACTACCATCTACGGTGGCCGAGTGCTCAACTCCAACTGTCACCATCAACAGTGGCCAAGTTACGCAACTTCAACGACCACACCTGATCCAAAATATACGACTTCTCAAATCCCTGGACGACTAAGTCGTCAATAAGTCTAATAAGATAATCCATAAGCTCATATAATTCATACCAAGTATGAAATTGTCATCGCTTCACACCTGCATCCTCTTTACTCTAGGCTAATGATATATCAATCATCACTATGACTTTGATAATTGTATGACACTCTGTCACTACAAAATTCAACACCAGTCATAAATCAATCCTAGAGTATACACAGGTGTCCTATAGCTGATCTAAATAGATCCTCAATCCACCATGAAGGATATTCATTTCCTTCTACCACTACCGCATTCCATCATCGTTAATCGATGTATAACCTCAAAGGTTCATCTCTCTTTGATCAACGAGTTCCAGAGCTTCTCAAGAAATAAAATACTGGGACAAATAAATATCACATCCAACACCTCCTATAATTGGAACTTAGATTCTTCCAATTCCCATAGCGTTAAGCAACACTGATACCAACTAAATTATCCCCTAGAAAAATCGTCATTCTAACAAATACCTCTCGACATTATCAACCTTGCCAACTTTGAAAGACCGATCGATGACGGTATCTAAGCAACTCGATTTGGGGCTCAGCCAATTGAATGACATTGCCTTGAGTATATCACGAGCTTCAACAACCTTGTGCACTTTACACTAGCCCTCAGCTAACGCACCATAAGTACAAACATTTGGCTAGTAAAATATCATTACCTCAGTACCAAATAAATTATCACTCAGTAGGGGATCTTCGATATCGAAAACTATTTCCGAAATCACTCCGGTCTCCTACTCTACTTGCCTATACAGCGGCAAGCCTAGAAGTTCATCCGACACTACATCTGATTACTCTCGAATTATACAGGCATCCGAGAGACATTCTTATACCATCATGTCACAATCATAACCTCCAAGTTAATATCCAGATATCCATATCATATCAACCAAGTTAACTATAACTCAACCAAGTCAACTCTCTCACCATACTATAACATTTCCATCAATCAACCTCTAAACATCCAAAGTCAATATCATACCCCTCTGATAATCATCACAGTAATCATCTTAACATCTCACCTGTCGATGGAAACACTATTAATCCACATGATCCAAATATAGAAATCCTTCTAATCCTATCTATACATGTTTTAACTAAAGATATCTGTAGACTATCAGTATCTCTCAATATATCATTAAGGTAAACTATAGTAATACCCCAATGATCAATCCTTCGACCATTTACAACTCCTTTCGAGTAAAGATGCAAACTCATCCAACTTTTGTTCTTAACGGATTCCATATCTCATAGTGACCTAGAATAAGAATTCAGAAACTGTATGCATCTAGGTGTACACCTCTTCCTATCATTTTCTCCAAGAACCACACAATCAGCTTCATATCTTCCACAAGTGCACAAGCCACTTCTGATAGCCACGTAAATCTGAGGTAAAAGCTTTAATCCATATTCCTGCTTTCCGCTGGGAAATGAAGTGTTTCATCAATCTTTCATTCCCGGGACAGAGCCTTGATCACCACCAAAATAAACTAAAATTCCAACTAATCCCTCAATCACTCAAGAGGTTATAAACTTCCATCATTAACATCAAGTTACCATCTCTAGCAACAGACATGATCAATATCGAGCAACAACATGGAAACAAAATAATGCCACGTGAATTCAGCTGGAAGAGCACGTTCACAACTTCTACGATTGCCTTATCAGAAGTGTAGGTTATTATCACTAGATTTGACTACACTATTTTCTTGAGACACTTGCTGCAGTGTTATTTTTATAAATATGACTCACCCTAATGCCTCCCGATAGGAACTGATGGAAGATCCAACTATCCTAATCCAAATGTAAGCCAATACATCGTAGGTGATCGAAAACAACTCAATCACTATCTTGAGCCATTAAGTGGGGATAAACTCTGCATGTCTAATAAACTCTATAGTGAACTCCATTAACAATTTATCACTCAACTAAAGGCTCAAGAATTTCTCAACAATGAGTCATACAAAATAACATAGGGAAATACTATCTCTCGAAAACATCATGAACCCGTGATCCTGTAATGGGTTATTTCCCTAAAATTCTTCTACATATTCCACCAAGTAACAACTTGAAAAGTACCTTCAACGTTATCGATCTAGGCTCAAGCAGCTCAAGGATCAAAATCCCTATGGAACTTCATAACTTAAACCTCCATTGTCTGTATCAACAATAGTATACATTCTTTGTCCATTACCCCACAGAGTAATAATCTGACTAGCATAATTAGTGAAAATCCCTAACACTGTAGCCCTTGATTTCCACAACAAATGTGACGACTTGACCCCTACTTTCTGACTCAGTATCAATCAGCTCTCAAAGGAAATTCATCTTTTCGACACAGGTTCAAGACTCAAACTGAACAGGTCATTCACGTGGTCAACTCCATCTACGATTACGAATAGTGACCAACACACTGAATGTTATTTCCTGTTATCCACTAAACACATAACCAATCTAACCTAGAGTATAAACACTAACGACAACTCCGGCTGGTCACCTTGGTGGGCGACCCCTACTACGAGTCTGCATATGTGTCATAACTCTATAGACCTTTCTGGCAACTCAATCGCCAGAGATCTCAATGTCCTCTTGCGTGGCCGCCCTGCACCACGTCTTGGCGCAGGAGCATGTCCACCTCGTCTCATATCGGCTAAATTATTACCAGATGTCACTATAAGTAAAAACACAAGAAAATTTTATCATCATACCTATTTTGCCGTCAGGAGAGGTCTCGTCACCGCCAAATCCCCAAATTGACCTCGTCAATAATACCTCGAATTTCCGAAACATAAAAATCGTCGAAAATCCATACCAATCCAAAATTTTCCAGATTGACTCACAAAACCTGCCAAATGTGGCGAACTCCAAAAAATCCAAAAACCCCTAGGAAATCAAAAACCTGGCTCTGATACCAAATAAATTGTCACGCCCCGAGGGAGTCCCCGCCAGACGAAAATCCGACAGCATCTTCTTTGTACAGGTGACAATACCAATTTTTATACAAGGCCTACACGACCACTATACATCGATCAATACGACCGGAATCCAAACAACCCACACAGGTAATAATTAGGCCTCAGGCCATCAATCAAAGTAAATAAATAAAATCTATCACCTCTTGACTTACCCCTTCTGCCATTTGGGCAGGAATACTCATCCAAATCCAATCCAAAATAAAACTCCGAATAGAGGTCCATAAAGACATACCAAAACATCCACAAGAACATAAATCCAACTCCAATCCTTAACATATCTTTAAATCCAAATATCCAAAAACCATAAAACTAAAAACTAATAAACTTTCACGACGAGGGGGTTTGGCAGTTGGACTCTCCTGACAGCTTCATCCTGAAATAGATATAAATCAATGGGGTAAGTTCAAAGAACTCAACGGATATAGTCGATATGGAAAGTAAGATATAGCTAACAATAACAATCATGTCAGTACAGTCTCATATATATAAGGTATGCAAGAAAGAAATACAAAAGGACTGTACTTATCTGAATCTCCTACCCTGATATATCAGCATGTGCCATACTAGAAGAAATAAAGTCATCACCATATACAAATATGTATCCTGTATGCATGGCAATCATATGTTGTTGGTGCAACAATGCCCCAAGCATTTATATGTTTTGATGTTTGGATAATCATCTAAGTTAGGCAATGCTTTGTGATCTAATTGCGAATATGTTTAAGTGACAGGAAAATCCAAGGAAGAAGACTTGGTAAAAGAGAAGTCCAAGGGACGGACTTGGTAGCATAAGACCAAGCGTGTAGTCTTGGCAGCGTAAAGTCCAAGTGAACCTTGGCAAAGGAAGACCAAGTATGATCTTGGCAAGGGAAGTCCAAGGGATGGACTTGGCAGCGTAAGACCAAGCTTGTAGTCTTTGCAGCATAAAGTCCAAGTGAACCTTGGCAAAAGAAGTCCAAAGTAAAGTCTTGGCAGCATAAGTCCAAGCTTGTAGTCTTGGCAGCATAAAGTCCAAACATTTGGCAACCCAAGACATGACGAAACCGAAGAAAGCTTTTGGAAGCAAAGCGCAAAGGATGAACAAGTTGCGGACTCGGAGGGATCCTGGAGGCACAAGGCTTAATGAGGAGCTAGAAGGTTGAGTCTAGGTCTAGGGTGTAAAATCAAGTGTGAATTACTCATACTTGATGAGTCGATCGATCGTCGGTGCTCGAGTCGGTGAAACCCTGACCATCGATCGCGCTTTGGCGTTGGATCGACTAATGTTGCAATCACCGATCGGCCGCAAGCGGTCGACCGATCGATCGAAAAAATGAGCACAGAGTGTAGTCGCACTCGACTGCGGCCTACGATCACTCGACTGATCACTCCATTAGTCGACTGATGGATGGATCAGTCGACTGATCACTTGGCCATTGGAAATTGCGACTACGAATCTCCGCGGATCTGCTGGTTCAGAAGTCGTTGGCTTCGGCGGTAGTCGACTGATGGTAAGCATCAGTCGACTGATCGAAGCCCAACGAGAAAAACAACCCCTCTTCTATAAGAAGGGGCCTTGGGGAGCTTGGTGAAGCTAGTGCTCTCATTCCTAGCTACACCCTTGTGCTCACCAAGCTTTCCCAAGTGCTTTATTGATTCTAAACCTCCTCTTCTCTAGGTTTTAAACTTCCATCATTGTAAAGAAGAGGAGAACATTGTAAGATAAGGTTTCTCCACCTTGGTTCATCCAAAGGAGGTTTTAGTGAAGATTGGCTAGGGCTAATCCACCTTACGGATTGCCGTGGAGTAGGAGCGTCATCTCTGAACCACGTACATCGGGTGTTAGCATTGCTTTCATTGTTTTCTTATTTGTATTTGTATTGCTTCCGCTAACGTATTTGTAGAAACGAAGAAAGGCTAATCACCCTCTCTCTAGCCATTACAAAGATCCTAACAAGTGGTATCAGAGCCCGGATAGCTTGGAAGATTTCACCATCAACCAAGGCATCAATGGCTCTTCAAGAGGGAATAGCACCGCCAAGCCACCTCTCTTCGATGGGAGTCATTTTCCGTATTGGAAAGGTAGGATGAAATATTATCTTATGAGTAATATTGAAATTTGGCATAGCATTGTAGATGGCTTCGAGGAACCGGTGAATGAACATGGAAACCCTATTCCGAGCAAGGATTGGACGAGGGAAATGAACCGGAAGTTCGAATCCAATGTCAAGGCGGTACTCACCATCCAATGCGGCATTACAATGGAGCAACTCAACAAGGTGGGGCCTTTTGAATCCGCCAAGGAGTTATGGTAAAAGCTCATTGAGCTAAATGAAGGATCCAAGAAGTCAAAGAGGGCTAAGAAGGAGTTACTAATATACTACTTCAAGCCTTCCAAATGAAGATGCATGAAACTGTAAGCCAAATGCATGGAAGATTCAAGGAGATTGTGAATGGACTCCACATCATAGGTGAGCAAGTTGACAACCGGAATTTGGTAAGATACATACTTCAAGCATTTCCTAGAAATTCTCTATGGACTTCTATAGTTGATGCTATTAAAGTAACTAGGGATCTTTCTCAAATTAAAATTGATGAATTATTTTGTGAGTTTGAATTACATGAGCAAACTAACATGTCCTCTAAGGAAAAGGGTTTAGCTCTATTTGTTGAAAAGAAAGAAAAGAAGAAGAAAGAAAGGAAGGAAGTGTCATCATCATCCGAATCGGAGCATGACTCAAGTAGTGATGGAGACTCATCTAGCAAGATGGCCAACTTTGTCAAGAAACTCTATAGAAAATCAAAGGAGTTCAAGAATAGAGAAGCAAGGAAGGGGTCTCATTCTTCAAGAGGTAAAATTAGTGGTAATTCAAATTTTAACAATAATGTAATTTGCCATGCTTGCAATAAGAAGGGGCACATAAAGCCAAATTGCCTGGAGCTAAAGAAGAAGGAAGAAAAAGAAAAGAAAAAGAAGTACAAGAAAGAGAAGAAGAAGAAGGAGGTCATGGTGGCTCAAACAACATGGGACACACCAAGTGTTGAAGATTCTTCCTCCGATGATGAACTTTGCCACATCACACGCCATGTGGCACTCATGGCCCTAGGAGATGACTCCGGCACATCAAGCCAAGAAGAAGGCTCTTCAAGTGATGAATCGTCATCTAGTGACGATGAGGTAATGAACTCTCCTAAAGTTAAGATTCTTTATAAATCAATTGTCTATCTTAAAGAACCTCTAGATAAGTCTACATCTAAGGTTAAGAGCATGAAGGTAGAACTAAAGGCCATTAGGAATGAAAAACCTTCACATGTTGATTCTTGCATGCTTAAGGAAGAAAATGACAAACTTAAAGATGAGGTTAGTGAATTAAAGGCATGTTTAGAGAAATTTACAAATGGCTCAAAATATCTTGACATGATCCTTAGCCAACAAAGAGTCGTTTACAACAAGGCCGGTATAGGATATAAGCCAAAAGAAAAAGAAGTTGCTTACATTTCATTAATTAATAGAAAAGCAACCATTAAGGGTAAGGTCAAGAAAGCATGGGTACCTAAGAAGTTTTTACTTAATATTACCGGTACAAATGTTTGGGTACCAAAAGCTTGTGTTTTTCATGTGATTTAGGTAGGAGAGCAAGGTATGTGGATTGTGGATAACGGTTGCTCAACACATATGACCGGGGATGTGAGCAAGTTCTCCACAATTAAGTATGTGAAGAAGGGAGCGGTGTCTTTTGGAAATAGTGGAAAACTCAAGATATTAGGTAGAGGTACAATTGAGGTATCTCCGAAAATTGTCATTCACAAAGTTTTACTAGTTTAAAATATGAAATTTAATTTATTAAGTGTTAGTCAACTTTGTGATGCAAACTATCATGTCTCTTTTGAATCCTCTAAATGCATGATTAGACACAAGGAATTAAATGATTGTATGTTAGTTGGATATAGGAAATCAAATATCTATTATGTTGATCTTTCATATGCTTCTAACATTTCTACTAAGTGTTTTGTTGCAAAAGAAGAAGAAAGTTGGCTATGGCATAGGAGATTGGGGCACATCAACATGAAAAACATAGTCAAGGTAGCCAAGATGGAGTTGGTCAAAGGGCTACCAAAGATCAAGTATATCAAGAACAAAATGTGTGATGCATGCCAAGAAGGAAAACAAACAAAAGCATCACACAAAGGTAAAACCTTAACTAATACTTCCTTACCATTAGAACTATTGCATCTTGATTTATTTGATTGCCATAGTACTCCTTCTTTAAATGGTAACAAATATTGTTTAGTCATAGTAGATGATTTTTCTAGGTATACTTGGGTTTATTTTATGAAACATAAGGATGATACCTTAGAAATAATCATAGGATTTAGTAAAAGTGTTGAAAATGAAAAGAGTCTCAAAATCAACCGGATCCGTAGTGATCATGGTGGTGAATTTGAGAATTCTAAATTTTCACAATTTTATTTAGAGCAAGGGTACAAGCATGAGTTCTCTTATCCTAGAACACCCCAACAAAATGGGGTGATGGAAAGGAGAAATCGTGCCCTACAAGAGGCGGCTAGGACTATGCTTAATGCATATTCTCTACCTAGCTACTTGTGGGCGGAAGCGGTTAATACCGCTTGCTATATCCAAAATAGGGTTCAAATCCATAGGTTTTTAGGAAAGACATCATTTGAATTATGGAATGGGACTATTCCCACAATTCATTATTTCAAAGTCTTTGGATGTAAAGTTTATATTCTAAACACCAAAGATAACTTAGGAAAATTTGAATCCAAAGCAGATGAGGGAATCCTAGTTGGATACTCATCCACAAGTAGAGGGTATAGAGTCTACAATAAGAGAACCCAAGGGATTGAGGAGTCCTCCAATGTTTAATTTGATGAAACCACTAGTACCTACCCTAGAAAGTCCTCCATTGATAAGGATATTAATGATAATAATCAAGAGATTACCCAAAAACTTCAAAATTTGACCATAAAGGGTAATGATCAAGGGGGAGGAAGAGTAGATTCCGATGATGAAAGAAGGGTAGAAGATAACAATGATCAATTTGAAACCCCTTCTAGAACCCTAAGAATTCATCAAGATCATCCACTTGACAAAGTAGTAGGAGATCTATCTCAAGGAGTAAGAACTAGGTCATTTCATAGAGCTCCTACTAGTCAAGTTGCTCTTATTTCACAAATTGAGCCCAAATCGATCAATGATGCATTACATGATCTGGATTGGATCTGGGCAATGCAAGATGAATTGGCTCAATTTGAAAGGAGTCAAGTATGGGAGTTAGTACCTAGACCCAATGATAGCACCATAATTACTACAAGATGGGTCTTTAGGAATAAGCTAGATGACCAAGGAAATATCACTAGAAATAAGGCTAGGTTGGTTGCTAGGGGATTCAATCAAGTTGAGGGGCTTGACTATGATGAGACTTATGCCCCGATTGCTAGATTAGAATCTATTAGAATTCTCTTAGGGTATGCCTCCTATATGGGATTTAAACTTTACCAAATGGATGTTAAATCGATATTCTTAAATGGTTATATTAAGGAGGAAGTATATGTAGAGCAACCACCTGGGTTTGAGAACATAGATTATCCAAACCACGTATATAAGCTTAGGAAAGCACTATATGGGTTAAAACAAGCTCCCCGGGCATGGTATGAAAGATTGTCATCTTTCTTAATTTCTAAGGATTTTAGAAGAGGCCAAGTAGATCAAACCTTGTTTATAAAGTCAACATTAAAGGATATTTTTATAGCCCAAATATATGTTGATGACATTATTTTTGGGTCAACAAATGATAATCTTCTTCAAGACTTTATAAAAAACATGGAGAATGAATTTGAAATGAGTTTTGTTGGAGAGCTTAACTTTTTCCTAGGGTTACAAGTCAAACAAACCAATGAAGGTATTCATATTTATCAAACCAAATATGCAAATGAAATGATCAAGAAATTTGGTTTGGAAAATGCCAAAATTGTAACCACTCCTATGACCACTAGCACTAGAATAGATAGTGATCATGATGGTAAATCAATTGATCTTAAACTTTATAGGAGTATGATTGGTAGCCTACTATACCTAACCGCTAGTAGACCCGATATCTTATTTGCGGTAGGTATGTGTGCAAGATACCAATCTTGTGCCAAAGAATCACATTTAGTAGCCGTTAAGAGAATTTTAAGATATATTAAAGGCACCCTAAATGTAGGACTTTGGTATCCTAGGACTAGGTCCTTTGAGTTGCTTGGTTATACCGATTCCGATTATGCCGGTTGCAAATTGGATAGGAAGAGTACTAGTGGTGGATGCCAATTTCTTGGGTCCTCCCTAGTTAGTTGGAGTAGTAAGAAGCAACATTGTGTTGCTTTATCAACCACCAAACCCGAATATGTGGCTATGGGTGGTTGTGTAGCTCAATTACTTTGGATGAGACATACTCTTGTGGACTATGAGCTACACTACTCTAACATTAAAGTTTATTGTGACAATTTGAGTACCATCAACTTGACCAAAAATCCGGTACATCACTCTAGGACCAAGCACATTGAAGTGAAACATCACTTCATAAGAGATCATGTGGCAAGAGGGGACATTGAACTTAATTATGTAGAATCTAAGTCTAACCTTGCCGATATCTTCACCAAAGCTCTTCCTGAAACCGAATTTTCATCGTTAAGGAGAGAGCTTGGTATGTTCTTTGTAGAGTAAAATTCTAGGTTTACATGATCCCATATTCATATGTTAGCTTTATACCTTGATGCATCTCACTAAAAGCCTTAAGAAACCGTGATTTTTGTATTGAGACACTTAGGAACATGTGAGATGATAGGGAAGGTGTACTTGGCTCATCATGCTTGTTATGATGCATTACTATGAGCCAATGACACACCTAGAAACATGAATACCTCATGGACCAATCATTGGGAAGGCTTGTATTCAAGTAATGAATACATAGCTCTAAGAACATGATTGAAAATTCCAAATCATATATATTTTAAACTATGTTCATCATATTTTGAAAAACAGTTTTCAAGTGGAAGACAAAAGTGATAGGAAGTTTGCAAAATCTTTAGAACTTTTGTTAGTTTCCAAATTTGTATCAATCTTAAAATCTGAAAAACATATATTTTTCAAACTATTTTTCCTTAATAAAGTACGATGTCAAAAATGTGTACACAAAATTTCGTAATTTTTTGAGGTTTCTAGAATTTCTAACGCATTTCTGAAGTTGGGCTGAAAAGGCTGAAATTTCGATTTCATGCGTAGCAGTCAACTGGTTCAGAAACCAGTCGACTGATACACTGTGTTTTCTAATAATTAGCTCCATTTTCTGATATTTAGTGTATCTTTGATGTCCTAAAACTATAGCATGATAATATTGAGTATAAACAAAGTTTTAGAATTTGTTTAATCTGATGTTTTAGGGGGAGTTTCATAAATTTTATCTTTTTCATCCCCAAACTTCCATTGTTGGTGCAAAGTTAGGACTTAATTTTTTGAATTTTTTATGCTTTTCCTCAAATATTATTTACACATCATGAAGCATATCTTGGATTAAGGGGGAGCTTAATTTCAATCTTATACCTTAGTCCAAGATCCAACACCTTTAATTCTTTCATTTTTTGAATTCTTCTCTTTTTGATGTATGTCAAAGGGGGAGAAGGAATGTTTAAGTTAGAATTCATATTGAAAATATGATTATGTGTGTATTTTTAAAGACCTAAATTAAATGATTGTCAAACATCAAAAAGGGGGAGATTGTTGGTGCAACAATGCCCCAAGCATTTATATGTTTTGATGTTTGGATAATCATCTAAGTTAGGCAATGCTTTGTGATCTAATTGCGAATATGTTTAAGTGACAGGAAAATCCAAGGAAGAAGACTTGGTAAAAGAGAAGTCCAAGGGACGGACTTGGCAGCATAAGACCAAGCGTGTAGTCTTGGCAGCGTAAAGTCCAAGTGAACCTTGGCAAAGGAAGACCAAGTATGATCTTGGCAAGGGATGGACTTGGTAGCGTAAGACCAAGTTTGTAGTCTTGGCAGCATAAAGTCCAAGTGAACCTTGGCAAAAGAAGTCCAAAGTAAAGTCTTGGCAGCATAAGTCCAAGCTTGTAGTCTTGGCAGCATAAAGTCCAAGCATTTGGCAACCCAAGACATGACGAAACCGAAGGAAGCTCTTGGAAGCAAAGCGAAAAGGATGAACAAGTCGCAGACTCGGAGGGATCCTGGAGGCGCAAGGCTTAATGAGGAGCTAGAAGGTTGAGTCTAGGTCTAGGGTGTAAAATCAAGTGTGAATTACTCATACTTGATGAGTATCGATTAGTGTCGATGTATCGATCGACCCGGTCAGTGCTCGGTGAGTCGGTGAAACCACGACCATCGATCAGCTTGCTTTAGCGATGCGTGGCCGATCGGTAAAATGAGCCTGAGTGTAGTCGCACTCGGCGGCCTCGATCACTCGGTGATCACTCCATCGATCGGTGATGGATGGATCAGTCGACTGATCACTTGGTCGTTGGAAATTACGGCTACGAATCTCCGCGGATCTGCTGGTTCAGAAGCCGTTGGCTTCGGCGACAGTCGACTGATGGTAAGCATCAGTCGACTAATCGAAGCCCAATGGGAAAAACAACCTTTCTTCTATAAGAAGGGACCTTGGGGAGCTTGGTGAAGCTAGTGCTCTCATTCCTAGCTACACCCTTGTGCTCACCGAGCTTTCCCAAGTGCTTTAGTGATTCTAAACCTCCTCTTCTCTAGGTTTTAAACTTCTAACATTGTAAAGAAGAGGAGAGCATTGTAAGACAAGGAAAAAAGAAATGAAAATATCTTATCCAAGGCAGCAATAAAAATGCAGCAAACACAATACAAATGCTATCCATGCAAAATGCATGCGGTGCAAATGACATGGTCACCCTTGACATCAGTCAACTGCCTCACACGCGATGGTGAAGCCGAGTGGGCAGGGCTATGACAACTGTGCACTTTGTCATCACTGCTCCTGAGTGACCAAGTGGAAAGGATGCTGTTAGAGTACACCTATCCTCCTACCCCAAATAGAGTGGGGGAGCAAAGCTCTCATCTCCCGGTGTCGTAGACCAGAGGAGGAATCTCTGCCTGCTACCACGCTACCTCATCGCTACCCATGAGCGGACCAGCGGAGCCTGACAGAGCAACTGCACACACCCTCCTGATGTACCACTAACCCATGAGTGGCAGTGTGTGCAGATCATGCAATTGGCTGCGGGCTCAACTATAAAGGAACCCCGTCCAGCCAGCATGCAATCATGCAAGATGGTGCATGATACTAAAGCATGTAAATCCAACTAAAACACATATCCGAATAATATGCACAACCAATAAGTACATATCTATGATCCAAGTAAAACAAGGAAGATATAATCATAACCGATCAAATGCATGCATCAAGTAGGCATAAAAAAATACTAGGCATATAAACATGAAAATTATTGCAAGTTATCCTAACTAGCATATCAACATGACTATATCTAAGAGATAAGTCAAAATACCCGCCTGATAAAATGTTCGTAAAAAAATGAAGTCGTCATGACCGTGGACCTGCCTCGTGACCTAAACCTGCGTACACCATAACTATTGTTAAGCACCAAAAATGAAATCCACCGTCAAATCGAATACTTAATCAATTTTTCTACATAACCAATTAACCCAAAGTAAATCCATCAAATCCAAGCACACGACAATGTGCTAAATTACTACTATGTATCCCCAAGTAGACCCTCAACCCGTAGGTCACAAATTGTGATTAACTCTTCAATCCAAGAACATACCCTTGCAATTAATCTCACCATGATCAATACTCATCATATGAAAATATTATCGATAATATCAACAATCATCATAGTATTACAATGATATAATCTTTGGTTGCACCTCAAAACAATCAATCAATCAATCTCAACCCAAAATAGATCCATCCCACAGCCCAAAATTTATCCGAAATCAACAAAATATCATCCAACCATCCAATAACCACCGAATACTATAACGATCAACCGAATAATACCAAAATCGAGCTTACAGGCTCTACAATCCCACCGACAGCCAATCTTTCCTCCAACTCAGATCCCCAACTCAATTTACAGTGGCTAAAACATTGTTCACAGCCGACCTTGCACGACCACCTCCAACCCTAACCGCACGACGCCCCCAATTAGACCCTCATAGCCCTCTCAGTCGGCAACTTCCTTGCTGCCCTAAATCGCTGCCCATGTCTCACCACCCGACACCAACGCCCATAGAAATCACTAAACAGAACGGAAAAGAGGGAAACTATATTTTTACCGAAAGCTCCACCCTCACCCGGCCTTCGACCCGAAGCGAGGAGGAGGTGTCACTGTGGACGATGGCGTCTGACGCATCGAGCGGCGATGCTCGCGGAACCTGTGGCAGCGGCCGCCCGCTTGAAGAGAAAGAGGGGTGCGTCGAGGAGGCCGGCGGTGATCCTGTGGCCGCGGAGGCCGGTGCGTGCGAAGGCCAGTGTGTGCGGAGGAGCGGCCGATCTTGTGGGTGGCGACGCGAGGAAGAAGGGGCTCGGCTGCTGCGGAGAAAGAGGTGTCGGGTGCGGCGGTCAGAGATGAGGAGGATGGCGCAGCGGGGAAGAGAAGGCTCGGGCGGCGGTCAGAGGCGAGGAAGGCGGAGAAGAACGGCGGCACAGTGGTGGGAAGATACATGGCGAAAGCGTCGGCGATAGAGAGTCGCGAGAGAAAGAAGAGTGCGGGGGAAAAATAAAAGAAAGAAATAGAAAAACTTAGGTTAATATCGCCGATTAACCCCCTTTAATAGACTCCTCCAAAGCCTATTTATTTTATTCTCGAAATTTTCTCGTATGGACTCCGTTAAAATTCAGAAAAATTCCTAAAATTCCCTAAAAATCCCGAAAAAATTCTAGGAGTATTTCTCTAAATTTTTGGCCATTTATTTTGGTATTTTAAATTTTTCATATTTAACATGAAAGCTTTAGAAGACTTGTGGGGGCTTGAGAGAAAGATCAGAATATAAGCATTAGCCCTCAAAACCACCATCAGCCCTCTTTTTATAGAGATAGAGTTGTTTTTTCCGTTGGGCTATCATCAGTTGACTGATGTACAGTATCAGTCGACTGCCGCCAAAGCCAACGACTTCTAGCTAGGCAGATTCGCAGAGATATACAATCGTAATTTCCAACAGCTGCCTGATCAGTCGACTGATCACTTCATCAGTTGACTGATGAAGCGATCAGTCGAGTGATCGTCATGCGGAGTCGAGTGAGACTCTATTTTGTGCCCATCTTCGGCATGATCAGTCGACTGATTGCACGATCGATCATTGCCGCTCTGGCGATCCGATCGTCGAGTTTGATCGACTCGATCGAGTATCTAACCTCGATACATTGTATCAGTCGACTGATACTTATCAAGTATGAATAATTCATACTTGATTTTACCCCCTAGACCTAAACTCAACCTTCTAGCTCTTCCTTAAGCCTTGCGCCTCCAGGATCCCTCCGAGTCCGTGACTTGTTCATCCTTTGCGCTTTGCTTCCAAGAGCTTCCTTCGGTTTTGTCATGTCTTGGGTTTCCCTTTGCCAAAACATGCTTGGACTTTACGCCGCCAAGACTACATGCTTGGACTTACACTGTCAAGACTTGTCTTTGGACTTCCTTTGCCAATATCACACTTGGACTTTGTCTTTACCAAGTCTTCATACTTGGATTTTTCCTGTCACTTAAACACGTTCACAATTAGATCACAAAGCATTGTCTAACTTAGATGATTATCCAAACATCAACACATATAAATGCTTGGGGCATTGTTGCACCAACAATCTCCCCCTTTTTGATGTTTGACAATCATTTAAGTTAGGTGTTTAAAATATGCACATAATCATATTTCTAATATGAATGATATCTTCATTCATGCACATAATCATATTTTCATCATATTTTCAATATGAATTCTAACTTAAACATTTCTTCTCCCCCTTTGGCATACATCAAAAAGAGAAAGATTCATGAATTTCATAAAAGGATTAAATTTATTATAATCTTGAACTAAGGTATAAAGTTGAAATTAAGCTCCCCCTTAATCCAAGATATGGTTCATGATGAATAAATAACTTGTGGAGCAAAGCCTAACAAAAGATTGAAGGTTAAATCCTCACTTTGCACCAACAATATAAGTTTGGGGATGAAAAGATATATTATGAAACTCCCCCTAAAACACTGCATTTCCTAAAAACTTTGTTATACTCAATATTATCATACCATAGTTTTAGGACATCAAAATACTCTTAAATGCAAGAAATAGAGTTTTTATCAGAAAATACGATTATCATGTCAGTTGGTTTTTACGATCGACTAATACGCTGAAATCAATTTGACCTTTTGAAACTTTAGAAATGTGTTAGAAATTCTAGAAATCTTGAAAAATCACGAAATTTTGTGTATACATTTCTGATATCATTATCTATCAAAGAAAAATAATTTGAAAAATATATGTTTTCCAGATTGCAAGATTAATACAAACTTGAAAGTTAACAAAAGTGCTAATGATTTTGCAAACTTTGTATCACTTTTGTTTTCCATTTGAAAACTATTTT
Source organism: Wurfbainia villosa (assembly GCA_025175895.1). Lineage (NCBI taxonomy): Eukaryota > Viridiplantae > Streptophyta > Magnoliopsida > Zingiberales > Zingiberaceae > Wurfbainia > Wurfbainia villosa. Next base: position 14,804,918 of record CM046004.1, on the reverse strand, counting down.
TCAAAATATGATAAACATAGTTTAAATTATGTTTTATTTGACATTTCCAATCATATTATTGGAGATATATACACATTAATTGTGTATAAGCCTTCCCAATGATTGGTCCAATGAAGGATTAATGTCTCTAGATGACACTTTGGTCCATAGTAATGCATCATAACAAGCATGATGAACCAAGTGCATCTTCCTAACATCTCACATATTTTCTAAGTGGCTAAATACAAAAATCATGGTTTCTTAGGTATTTTGTGAGATGCTTAAAGGTATAAATCCTAGGATTTCTATAGAATCATGCAAACCTACACCTTTATTCAACCAAGCACATTCCAAGTTCTCTCCTAAGTGATGAAAATTCTACCTCGGGGAGAGCCTTGGTAAATATGTCGGCTAGGTTGGACTTGGATTCAATGTAATTAAGCTCAATGTCCCCCTTAGTCACATGATCTCTAATGAAGTGATGTTTCACTTCAATGTGCTTGGTCCTAGAGTGATGCACCGGATTTTTGGTCAAATTTATGGTGCTCACATTATCACAAAATACTTTCATGTTGGAGTAAGATAGCTCATAATCCTCTAAGGTATGTTTCATCCATAGTAGTTGAGCTACACAACCACCCATAGCCACATACTCGGCCTCGGTGGTGGATAGGGCAACACAAGGTTTTTTCCTACTACTCCAACTAACTAGGAAGGACCCAAGGAATTGACATCCACCACTAGTACTCTTCCGATCCAATTTGCAACTGGCATAATCAGAATCGGTGTACCCAACCAAATCAAAAGACCTAGTCCTAGGGTACTATAGTCCTACATTTAGTGTGTCTTTAATATATCTTAAGATTCTCTTAACGGCAACTAAATGAGATTCTTTTGCACATGATTAATACGTAGCACACATACCAACCGCAAATAATATGTCGAGTCTACTAGCGGTTAGGTACAAAAGGCTACCAATCATGCTCCTATAGAGTGTAAGATCAATTTATTTTCCTTCATTATCACTATCTATTTTTGTATTGGTTGCCATTGGAGTTGAAACTACCTTAGCATTTTCCAAACTAAATTTCTTAATCATTTCCTTAGCATATTTGGTTTGGTAAATATAAATTCCTTCACTTGTTTGTTTGACTTGCAATCCTAGGAAGAAATTTAACTCCCCAACTAGACTCATTTCAAACTCTTTTTCCATATTCTTAATAAAGTCTTGAAGAAGTTCATCATTTGTTGACCCAAAAATAATGTCATCAACATATACTTGGGCTACAAAGATGTCCTTTGATGTTGACTTTATGAATAGAGTTTGATCTACACTACCCCTTTTAAAGTCCTTAGAAATTAAGAAAGATGACAATCTTTCATACCAAGCCCAAGGAGCTTGTTTCAAACCATACAAAGCTTTCCTAAGCTTGTATACATGGTTTAGATAGTCCATATTCTCAAATCCGGGAGGTTGTTCTACATATATCTCTTCCTTAATAAACCCATTTAGGAATGCCGATTTAACATCCATTTGATAGAGTTTGAAACCCATATAGGAGGTATACCCTAATAGTATCCTAATAGACTCTAATCTAGTAACCGGGGCATATGTTTCATCATAGTCAAGTCCTTCAACTTGATTAAAGCCCCTTGCAACTAATCTTGCTTTATTCCTAGTAATATTTCCTTGGTCATCTAGTTTGTTCCTAAAGACCCATCTTGTAGTAATAATGGTGTTTTCATTTGGTCTAGGAACTAACTCCCATACTTAACTCCTTTCAAATTGAGTCAATTCATCTTGCATTGCTAAGATCCAATCCGAATCAAGTAATGCATCTTTGATTGTTTTGGGCTCAATTTGAGAAATTAGAGCTATATGACTAGTGGGATCCCTATGAAATGACCTAGTCCTAACACCTTGAGACAATTCACCCACAATTTGATCTAAGGGGTGATTTTGATGAACTCTTATGGTTCTAGGAGGTGTATTAATTTGAGTTTGATCATAATTAATCTCAATCCTTTGCTCATCATCAGAATCACCTCTTACTCCCCCTTGATTCAAACCTCCCCCTTGACCATTACCCCCTAAAGTTAAATCTTGAAATTGTTGGGTAATTTCTTGATTTTCATTATTAATATCATCATCAATGGGGGATTTCCTAGGGTATGTATTGGAAGTTTCATCAAATTGGACATTTGAAGATTCCTCAATCTTTTGAGTCCTTTTATTATAAACTCTATATCCTACACTAGTAGATGAGTATCCAACTAGGATTCCCTCATCCACTTTAGACTCAAATTTACTTAGATTGTCTTTGGTATTTAAGATATAAACTTTGCATCCAAAAACCTTAAAATAATGAATTATTGGAATTGTACCATTCCACAATTCAAATGGGGTTTTTCCTAAAAACCTATGAATTAACACCCTATTTTGGATATAGCAAGCGGTATTAACCGCTTCCGCCCACAAGAAGCTAGGTAAAGAATATGCATTTAGCATAATCCTAGCCGCTTCTTGTAGAGCACGATTTTTCCTTTCCACAACCCCATTTTGTTGGGGTGTTCTAGGACAAGAAAACTCATGCTTGTACCCTTGTTCTAAGAAAAAGGTTGAGAAATTAGAATTCTCAAATTCTCCACCATGATCACTACGGATCCGGTTGATTTTGAGTTTTCTTTCATTCTCTACTCTCTTGCTAAATCCTATGATTATTCCTAGGGTTTCATCTTTATTTTTCATGAAAAATACCCAAGTAAACCTAGAGAAATCATCTACTATTACTAAGAAATATCTACTACCAATCATAGAAGGGGTACTATGACAATCAAATAAGTCCATATGTAAAAGTTCTAAAGGTAAAGCGGTACTAAATAAAGTTTTACCTTTGTGTGATGTTTTTTATTGTTTCCCTTCTTGGCATGCATCACACATTTTGTCCTTGGGAAATTTGACTTTAGGCAACCCTTTGACTAACTTCATTTTTGCTATTTTGGCTATGTTCTTCATGTTTATGTATCCTAGCCTCCTATGTCAAAGTCAACTTTCTTCCTCTTTTGCAATAAGACACTTAGTAGAAGCATTAGTAGCATAGGATAAATCAACATAATATATATTTGATTTCCTAAAACCTACTAACATGCAATCATTTAGAGTTTTGTGTCTTATAAAATATTTTGAGGAATCAAATTTAACATCAAAACTTGCATCACATAGCTAGCTTACACTAAGTAAATTAAATTTCATATTTTTAATTAATAGCACTTTATGAACGGCAAGGTTGGGGGATACCTCAATTGTGCCCTTTCCTAGAATCTTAAGTTTGCCACTATTACCAAAAGATACCTTTCCCTTGCTAGTGTGGTTGATAGTGGAGAATTTTCTCTCATCACCGGTCATGTATTTTGAACACCCACTATCAACAATCCACAAGCTTGGTTCTTATACCTATATCACATGAAAAATACAAGCCTTAGGTACCCAAATTTTAGGACTACTAGCATCAATTAGAAATTTCTTAGGGACCCAAGCCTTTCTACCCTTGCTTCTAATTATGGATTTTCTACTAACAAGAGATGTAAATGCTACCTCCTTTTCATTAGGCCTATATCCTAGTCCGACCTTGTTGCAAATAGCCCTTTGATCCTTAATTATCATGTATAGGTATTTAGAGACATTAGTAAATTTTTCTAAACATGCTCTTAGATTACCTATTTCTTTTCTCAATTCATCATTTTCATCTCTAAGGGTACATGCATCATCACAAGATAATTTATCACAAGATGGTTCTACATTCTTAAGTGATTTAATTTCTACTTTTAAGTCCTTAATCCTAGTTTTTGATCTATTCAATGCATTTTGGAGGCATGCAATTGTCTTGTAAAGTAAATCTATCCTAGGGGAGTTGTTTACCTCATCATCATCACTTGATGATGATTCGTCGCTTGAGGAAGAGGATGAAGACTCCTCACTTGAGCTCCCGGCTTCTTCCTCCAAGGCCATGAGGGCTAGATTCCGGGTCGCATGACACACCTCTTCATCATCGGAAGAGTCCTCCATGCTTAGGGTGTCCCATGTTTGTGCCACCATTGCCTCCTTCTCCTTCTTTTCCTTCTTTTTCTTTTCCTTCTCCTCCTTCTTCTTTAGTTCCGGGCAATTTGGCTTGATATGCCCTTTCTTGTTGCAACTATAGCAAGTTACGTTAGGTGTAGAATTTGAACTATTTGAAGACTTACCTCTTGAGGATTGGAACATCCTCCTCACATCTTTCTTGGTGAGTTTCCTTGACTTCCCACCAAACTTCTTGACATAATAGGCCACCTCGCTTGCCGATAGCTCATCTTCACTACTAGATGAGTCTTCCTCGGATTCGGATGAGGAGGACACTTCTTTCTTCTCCTTCTTCTTTTTGTCTTTCTTTCCTACAAAAAGAGTTATACTCTTCTCTTTGGATGAAGTGTTAGCTTGTTCATGCAATTCAAATTCACAAAATAACTCATCTAACTTAACCAAAGAGAGATCCCTAGAGACCTTATAGGCATCTACCATTGAAGCCCATAAGGTTGTTCTAGGGAAAGCTTGGAGCACATACCTTACAAGGTCTCGGTTGTCGACCTTCTTACCTATTACATGTAGTCCGTTGACTACTTCTTTGAAGCGACCATGCATTTGGCTCACAGTCTCATTGGTCTTTATGGAGAAACTTTGAAGTTGGCCAATTAGGAGATCTCTCTTGGCTCTCCTTGTTTCCTTGGATCCCTCGTTGAGCTCTATCAACTTCTCCCAAATCTCCTTCGCCGATTCAAATGGCCCCACCTTGCTTAGTTGCTCTTTTGACAACCCACATTGAAGTGTGGTTGTTGCCTTGGCGTTGGCTTGAGCCTTCTTGGCCATGTCTCTCGTCCAATCCTTTGTTGGTATGGGCACTCTGTGTTCATCGATCGGCTTCTCGAAATCATCTACAACGCTAAACCAATTTTCAATATAATTCATAAGATAATACTCCATCCTACCTTTCCAGTAGACGAAGTCGTTGTCGTCGAAGAACGGAGGCCTCGTCGTGCTATACCCCTCTTGGAAAGCCATCTTGCTCTGGTTGATTGTTAGATCTTCCGATGCGATCCGGGCTTTGATACCACTTGTAGGGGATCGATTGGAAGCTAGAGGGGGGTGAATAGCGCATTTTCGTTTCTACAAGAATGATTAGCGGAAGCACAACAAAAATAATATAAGTAAAAATGAAAGCACAATGCTAACAAGGCATTTACGTGGTTCGGAGATAACGCTCCTACTCCACGACGATCCTTAAGGTGGATCAATCCAAGCGATTCCACTAAGAAGCTTTCTCTTTTACAAACCCTCCTCTTCTTACAAAGAATGTAGATGAAGATTAGAGAGGAGGAGGAGAACTAAACACTTGAAAGCTTTAGAAGACTTGTGGGGGCTTGAGAGAAAGATCAGAATATAAGCATTAGCCCTCAAAGCCACCACCAGCCCTCTTTTTATAGAGAGAGGGCTATATTTCTGATTGGGCTACCATCGACGTGATGTGACTGATGTACAACATCGTCATTGCCAAAGCCAACGACTTACGGCTAGGCGGTCACGGAGAATCTGCAGTAATTTCCAATATTTGCGGATCGGTCGGTGATCACTTCCATCGATCCGATGATGAAGATCGATCAAGTGATCAGCGAGTCGAGTGAGACTCTATTCATTGCCATCTTTGTACGATCGATCGACCCGATGTTGGCGATCGGTGATACTGATTAATCGATGCCGGCTCCGACATTCGATCGATCGTCGAGTTTCGATCGACTCGATCGAGTGCACGACCCGATCGGCGATACATCGTATCAGTCGACTGATACTCATCAAGTATCAATAATTCATACTTGATTTTATCCCCTAGACCTAGACTCAACCTTCTAGCTCTTCCTTAAGCCTTGTGCCTCCAGGATCTCTCCGAGTCCGCGACTTGTTCATCCTTTGCGCTTTGCTTCCAAGAGCTTCCTTTGGTTTTGTCATGTCTTGGGTTTCCCTTTGCCAAAGCATGCTTGGACTTTACGTCACCAAGACTACATGCTTGGACTTACGCTGCCAAGACTTGCCTTTAGACTTCCTTTGCCAAGATCACACTTGGACTTTGTCTTTACCAAGTCTTCATACTTGGATTTTTCCTGTCACTTAAACACGTTCACAACTAGATCACAAAGCATTTCCTAACTTAGATGATTATCCAAATATCAACACATATAAATGCTTGGGGCATTGTTGCACCAACAGTCTTGGCAGCGTAAGCCCAATGTATCTTGGCGGTGTAGACATCGTTAGCATGACAATAGCCGATGGAAGCACCTGAAGGCTAGCATATGGATGAATAAGTCATGGATGACTTGGAGGGATCCGATAGGCGTGAGGCTGACAGAGATGGCTAGAAGGCTTAGGTCTAGACTACGGGTGATCTAGCAAGTATGGGGGCACCATACTTGGGTTAAAACCTCATGTTTGAGGTGTATCAGTCGACTGAGACCATGGGTCGATCGGTGATGAAATCAACTAGGAGTTTGTGCGTGAAGTGCCACAGTAGTCATTGTGCTGAGCGATCGACTAATCTGGTGATCAATTGACTGATGGCCGAGTTTTCGGGCACAGAAGATTCTCCAGTCAAGTGATCGGCCCGACCACTCGACTGATTGAGCCATCAGTTGAGCGATGAGTATGATCAGTCAACTGATAGTCTATCCATTAGATTTTTTCCAGCGTGGATCTAGCTATTGTCTCACAACAACAGTGGCATCAGTCGACTGATGGTCCCGATCAGTCGACTAATAGACAAAAATTAGCCCGAGTTGCAGGTTTAAAAAAAGCACGAAGGGAAGGTTTTGGCAGTGATTTTCTTGAGTGATTTGGAGCAATTTACTGGTGCAAATCAGGGTCTTCAAGGCTAGTCTAAGGCAATCAAAGATCAAGCAATCAAAAGCTCTTGTAAAGTGATTTCCTTTACTTGTATTGCATTTCATATTTTTATTTGATTAGTATTACTTTCGTAATCATTGTACGAGGTTTCTCCACCTCCAGATTGTTTCGAGAAGGAGTTTATTTGATTAGTGGTGTATGGTTGCATCGCTAGAGCTCGTTTGAGCTCGATCCGTAGAGTATGAACCATTGAGTTCTGAACCACATTATATTTTGATGTTGTTCTTGTGTTCTTGTTATATTTGTTTTATTATTGTACATTCCGCTGCGTATAACAAATTTTGTAGCAAGCACACGATCGAGTTTCATCGACGACGTTATTCACCCCATCGTAGTGGGCATAGCGTTCTAATAGGATACCTTTGGCGGTTGATTGTCATTACCTATCAATCGCTTTCTTGAGGCCGTGGCCGTGACGATCGACTCTTGAGTGTTCTGCTCTCATAACCTCGTCGTGATCTGCTATCCATAACGATCGATCTAGGTTTTTTGCCACAGTCGAACCCCAGGCTTTCCCATGTTTGAACTTTCCATGCCAACCCATGTTGGACTTTCCCATTTGCCAAGTGTCCCACTTGGACTTTCCATGTCAAGTACCCATGACTTGGATTTTCCATTGCCAAGTACTCAAGACTTGGACTTTCCCATTGTCAAGACCCTTGCTTAGACTTTCCATGCCAAGTACCCATGACTTGGACTTTACCATGACAATCACATTGTCATACATTTTATCGAACATCAAAATACCGCTCAAGTCAAATTCGAGTCTGGTCAATCGTGACCTGGGCCGATTACACCAACAATCTCCTCCTTTTTGATATTTGACAAAAACCACAAACACCTTTGAGTTATGCCACCTAACTCAAATCTCCTTACTAAATCTCCCAAATTGGTAATTCCCAAATTCTCCCATCAATTATCCCTCTTTTTGACATACATCAAAAAGGTTCTCCCCAAGGGTGTCAATGTCTCATATCCTAATGAGATCTTACAATCTCCCCCTTGGTCAAAAAAAATCTAGGATGCCTTCACTCTTCCTAATGATAAGTCTCATATCACTAAAGAGAGGCAATCCTCATACTCTCCCAATTTTCCCAATTGGGCATCTCATATTTCCATTTCTCTAAAATTCTCTCCCTCATGAGGAAGAACACATCCACCATCCCATGATGGATAACCTCCCCCTAAAGGCTTGCTCTCCCTTGACTATTGCACCAACAATGTCCTTGGAGAGTCCCTAAACCTATAGGAACACTAAACCATCAAAATTAAGGTTAAAAGTTCAATCTTGAACTTTCACACACCTTAAAATTTGATACACACCCAAACAACTCTCCTAATCCATATCCAATGGATTTTCACCCTTTATAATATTTTCCAAAGCATATCCTAGAGTTAGAAGTAGTTAAGGTAGCCTAACACAACTAAAACATGGGCTAAACATTCTTGTTTATCCGAAATCAGCATTGGCAATCGACTCTGTCAGCCAGTAGTCGACTGCCCTTAATGTCAGTCGACTGATTTCTGCAAATGCAAAAATCAAAACTCAGAAACCAAAATTGAGAAATACATAAGTAAAAATATGTATTTTGAAAAATCTTGAAAATTCATACATACATTACTTATAACAAATACAATGGGTGAAAAATATTTGAAAATTAAATTACCCATTAAATAATAAGTTTGACACAAAGTTCAAAATCATTGAAAAGTTCAATGTTTTGGCCCTACTTTATGCCAGCTCTATCAATGGTGATTGTTATCGCAAGATAAACTTCACCAAGGTTTTCAAAAATAATTTTAAAATATTTTTGAAAACCTATATTGGATCATGATCAATGGTCTCAATGCACATGACTTGCACATTAGCTTTCCCCATGATCCACCTATGGTATAAGATAAGTCTGAGTTCATCTAGATGCAAGAACTATGCACCTTGAACTTAACTCATTTCATAGCATCTCACATATGTCTAAGGTATATGAAAACACATACAAGTCAATTTGATGTGAGATGTGGTTTTTGTTCATCCTAATCTAGGGTTTCATGCATTTTCTAAGGCAACACTACTTGATTCCCTTATACATGGGACTTCAAGTCATACTAATTATCCTTAACTCAATTTTCATTAAACCTAAATGCATGAAATATGATCATGGCATATAATGATAGCATAAGTGAGCATGTGTCAAAAATCATGATGTCACGACATATAAATAAGAACTAAACATACATGACACAAAACTAAACCTTAGAAATTAATCATGACATTTTATATGATTTAAATGAATATGATGTCATGACATGATATATGACAATCAATACATGACAAATAAGATATAAGACATAAAAATACCTAAATTTTAATATTAGTTGTCATTTGTTTGGATTAAAATGATTTTTTTTCCATATTACCACTTATCCCAATTGTGCCAAAAATCCAAAATGGCACACCAAAACTTCTAAATCTAATTTATGCCAATTTGATTAATTTATCAAACTTCTCCAAATATATTGGCACATCCTAAAATCCTTTAGGATTATGATCAAAACTTATTTCCAAGATACCCATAACCTTGAAAAAGACCTAAAGTGTCACCTTTTCCAAGGTTAGGTTAACTACCTATCCATTCAAGGTTGGCACATCCTGACCCATTTAGCGTGAATCGATCACGCTCCTAGGAACCCAATACTTATTTGAGTTCCTTGAGTTTACTAGGTATTCCTTAGGAATAACTTCTCTAGATACCCTCCTAATGATCCTCCTAGGCTTGGTAGCCTTGATCATTATGGTCTTGCCTAAGTTAATTCTAGGGGTGACTCCCCTTGTAACCTTCTTAGTGGCTTCCCTAGGTTTCTTTGAAACCTTAGCCACTAGGCACACACCATGGTCAACTCTAGGGATGACTTTCCTTGTAACCTTGGTTTTCCTAGACCTAGTACTAGTTCCATAATTGAATGGAATGTTTTGATAGGTAGGTTTATTTACCTTGGACCTAGGCTTGTGGCTCAAGCCTCTCTTGCCCATAGATGAGCCTTATCTCCTAGACTCTAGGTTTTGACTCCTAGACCCTTTGATTGAATTTGTCATTCTTGCAAGGGTCTTTTCAAGTTTCTCAAGCCTTGACTTCAAGACTTAATTCTCTAACTCCAATTTTTCTATTTTGGTGTGCCCATTATTTCTTTGATCATTTTTACCCTTCCTAGGCATATGTCTAGATTTCTTTTGATTAAAGCCTAGATGGTCTTCTATTTTCCTAATACTTGCCTTAGGTAGGATTGTTTTAAGGACATTAGTCCCAGATTTCTTCTTGGTTCTAAAATTATATGATTTTGCAACTAGGCAATAAAATCTATTTCTAGCATGCTTTTATTCATGAGCAATAGCAATAAAATTCCTAGCATGCTTTTGCACATTAATTAAGGAAGGAACATAATTAAAGGTTACCTTAGCTCCTCTACATGTGATGCTCCTTCTTAACCCTTGGTTATCTTCCTCCTAGGGCATTGGCTCCTATAATGCCTTTTTTTATTGCATTTGAAGCACACCATATGCTCATTGCTTTTATGTGTTGAGGCACTGGGTTCCTTGGCCTTTGGCACAACTTGTGTCATTTTCTTGATCTTTTTCGGACACTTGCTCTTATAGTGTCCAACTTTCCTACACTCAAAGCATATAATATGGATTTTATTTTTAATTGAAATGCTCGAGTTACCTAGGGTAGTAGTGGAATTTTGATCTGGTCATTGGCTCCCGGAGGTAGAGGCTTCCTCTTGCTCTTGTCCTTGCTCCAACAAACTAATCTCCTCCCCCTCAATCCTAAAGGTGGAAGCTTCCTCTACTTCTTCCTCTTCCACCGATCCGGAAGTTGACTCCTTCTCAACTTCCGACTCCTCACTTTCTTGTGAGGATGAGCTTGTTTCTTTGGCCTCCTCCAATTGAACCGATGAGCATTCCTCTTCTTCTTGGACCGATTGTGGGTTCTCATGGAATCTTGCCACTTAGCTCCATAGCTCCTTGGCATCCATGTAATCACCTAAACTACATAAAATATTATTAGGAATTAAATCAACCAAGAATTTAATTACCTTCTTATTTTTCTCGAATTCTTGGATCTGTTTCTCGGTCCACTTCTTCATCTTGAGGAATCCTCCCTTTGACCCTCTTGGATAATTGAATCCTCCCATCAAGATGACCCATTCTTTAAACTCCCTCATCATCATGAAATCTTCAATCATTGCCTTCCATTGATTGAAGCCTTCTCATCCATAGAGCGTGTATAGAATTGGGGTGTTAATGTCCCATCTCACTTTTTCTTCAAACTCCATCCTTCTTCTTCCCTCTAGCATGCTCCCTTAGTTGTTAAACCTTGAAGAGTGGCCTCACTCTGATACTACTTGTTGGGAATCGGTACATCACTAGAGGGGGGGGGTGAATGACGCATACATTACGTAGATGGAAATCGATCGCGTGCTTGCTACAAAACTTGTTATGCACAGCGGATATACAAATAATAAAGCAATAACAAAATACAAACACAACAAAACACATGATATAACGTGGTTCGAAACCTTAGGATTCCTACTTCATGGATTGGGCTCGAATGAGCCCTAGCAATGCAAACAACACTAATAATCAAAAATACTCTTTCTCGACAATAAGTCGAAGGCGGAGAAATCTCTTACAATGATTACAAAAGTAATACAAGAAGTAAACAAACAAATACAACTAAAATACACAAAAGAATGTAAAGAACACTTTATAAAAGATCTTTTCGAAGTTTGCTTGTTGATTGTATTGGACTAGTCTTGAAGACCCTGATTTTCACCAGCAAATCGCTTCAAAATCGCCCAAGAAATTGCTGCCAAATCCTCCTCTACGAGTTGCTTTTATAACCTAGATTCGGGTTGGATTTGTGCCTGGCAGTCGACTGCCAATAGTACTGTTATCTCACAATGGACTTAATCCACATCGGCATTCAAGCCAACGGATAACTGGTAGTCGACTGTCATTACCCATCAGTTGACTGCCAAGGTCATAGTCGATTGACGATCGATTCTACACGAGCATTTCGCTCCGTAATCTCGACGGCCGATGATTGTCATTCATGATGATCGACTACTCAAGCCATCAATCAAATCGTCCAATCTTTGGCGATCGACTATCTAGGCTTTTATGCGGTAAACTCCCGATCGACTCAGTGATCGGTCATAATCTCGATTAAGCGCCAAGAGTCGACTTGGTTGTCAAGTGCCAAAACATTTGACCAATCGACTGGTCCAAAGCCCCAGTCGACTGATAGCCTCAATCATGAGGTTTAACTCCAAGTATGATGCCCTCATACTTGCTAGACCACTCTTAGCCTAGACCTAAGCCTTCTAGCCACCTCCGTCAGTTTCATGCCTATCGGATCCCTCTAAGTCATCCATGACTTGTTCATCCATACACTAGCCTTCAAGTGCTTCCATCGGCTATTGTCATGCTAAGCTGGTCTACATCGCCAAGGCACATTAAGGTTACGCTGCCAAGACACACGCTTGGACTTTATGTCGTCAACCATTGGACTTATGCTACCAAGACTCCCGCTTGGACTTTATGCCACCAATATCAACTCTTGGACTTTCCTTTTAATGCAATCAGCCCAGGTCACGATTGACCATACTTGAGTTAGACTCGAGTGGTGTTTTGATGTTTGACAATATTTTGGGGAGATTGTTGGTGCAATCGGCCCGGGTCATGATTGATCGGACTCGAATTTGACTTGAGTGGTATTTTGATGTTTGACGATGGTTTAACCATTGTTTGACTATATGATTGGCATGGGGTTGACCATATGAAGGAAAGTCTAAGTCATGGGTACTTGGCATAGAAAGTCCAAGCATGAGTCTTGGAAAGGGAAAGTTCAAGCTTAAGTCTTGGTAAATGGAAAGTCCAACATGGATTGACAAGGAAAGTCCAAGAGGTTATATTGGTGGCGTAAAGTCTAAGGGTGGAGTCTTGGCAACATAAGTTCAATGGTTGGTGGCGTAAAGTTCAAGCGTTAGTCTTGGCAGCATAAGCCCAATGTGCCTTAGCGGTATAGACCAACTTAGCATGACAATAACCAATGGAAGCACCTGAAAGCTAGCGTATAGATGAACAAGTCATGGATGACTTGGAGCGATCCGATAGGCGTGAGGCTAACGGAGGTGGCTAGAAGACTTAGGTTTAGGCTAAGGGTGGTCTAGCAAGTATGAGGGCATCATACTTGGTGTTAAAACCTCATGATTGAGGTTATCAGTCGACTGATATTATGCTCAGTCAACTGATGGGAGTCGACTAGAGTTCGACTGCAAAAAATGGCCTAGCAGTGACTGCCAGCATTGAGCAATCGACTGATGGCTTGAGCAGTCGAGTGTTGTGGATGGCAGTCGACTGATGGTCAAGTTTTCAGAAATAGAAAGTTTCCGAGTCAACTGTTAGAGTTTGATAGTCAAGTGATGGCTCGATCAATCGACTGATGGTCTATCCGTTGGAACTTATTCAATGTGGCTCAGGCCATTGTGAGACAACGACTACAAGAGCAGTCGACTGATGGTCTCGATCAGTCGACTGCTAGGTGAAATCCAACCCGAATGTAGGTTATAAAAGAAGCTTATGGAGAAGGCTTTTACCATAGTTTATTAGGGTGATTTGGGGCAATTTGCTAGTGCAATTCAAGGTCTCCAAGTGTAGCTCAAGCATCCAAACAAGCAAGCTTCCAAAAGATCGTTTGTAAAGTATTCTTTGCATTCTTTTGTGTATTTCACTTTGTATTTGCTTGTATTTGTTTTGTATTACTATTATAATCGTTGTACGAGGTTTCTCCACCTCCAATGTGTTGTATAGAAGGAGTATTATTGATTAGTGGTGATATTTACATCTCTAGGGCTCGTTCAAACCCAACCCGTGGAGTAGAAACCTTGAGGTTCTGAATCATGTTATATCGCTTGCGTATTTTGTGTGATTGTGTATTCGTCTTTATATTTGTATTGTATTTCATATTTCCACTGCACTAACAAGTTTTGTAGAGACGAACACGATCGAATTCCATCTACGAACGAACATGCTATTCACCCCCCCCCCCTCTAGCGACGGTCAAGTCCCCAACATTTCCTTGCCAACCCATGTTGGTGTTAGTAATATATGAGAGATGTCCTAAGGCAATCGCCTTATGTATGAACCATTTATATGATAAATGAAGATTCACTATTTGAGTATACATGTTTAATGTATTTGATTGGATCTTAAACTCATTTACTGAATGTCCACGATGCGATTCACAGCATGAGAGAATTTGTGATTGGATCACAACTAGTGAGTATCTCTACATGTGTAATTGTGATGTATCAGAATTATCCCTAGTCGATGAATTGATGGATTTGGACACCATCAATTCTGTTGAGACTAGCACAAGGTATACTCCTTGGTGTATCCAAGCAGTTGATTCTCACTAGTTGGAGACATAGTGATGTCCGGAGTTAATCGTGGATGCTAGTTATGGTAACTAGTTCATTGGAGTGATCAGCCGTAAGACTTCATATGGTTCTCTGCATATATAGATATGTCAATGAAGTTCTTACTGTGGCTTAAGTGCGATGTTCCTTTGACTTGCGGTATTCAAGTCATCTTGATCATGGAGACTTATGCTTTGACATCTTAAGCAAACATCTCTCAGGAGATGTGGACCCGGGATGATTGGGTATAAGTCGAAGTGATCGAAGGTGTTTGAATAGCCTATAAAGGATTCACCACTCCTTGCGAGGAGATGTATACCCATGTCCTCTCGTCGGATTGTTACTAAAGTCTTTGGCCAAAGCATTACATGTTTAGAGTAAGGTACTCTTCGATACATGTGGAGTAACTAGAATCCGTAGGACGAGGAAATGATACTTGGGCTAGGTGTGACGTAGTCAGCCTAGTGGGGACTGACACAATAGACCATGTCCTGAACCAAGTGGGTATAAGATGAGTGAAGGGAATGGGGCACGATTCATTCGAGCTACTGAAGGGTTTCAGAAATAGTTCTGGATCAACCGTTGATCTTTTCGGTTAATTGGGGATCATGATGTACTACTAGGTGCCACTCATGATCGTTCTATAATTAATGGTTAATTATAGACGGCCAACATAAACCGAGAACCTATTTGGTCACACGCACAACGAGTGTAATCCAAAGGATTTAAAACGAGCTTGAGAATGGGATTCTCAGACCGAGAGAAACTAGGTTTGGTTGGACCAAACATAAAGCGAGCATGAAATCATTTCAGTCGCAATGGAAGCGTGGATGGGCCGCGTCTTATGAAGACGTAATGGATGAACCAAAATGGTTTGGTTCTAATCCAATGGATGAGAATAAACCAAAGGGGTTTGGTTTATTTTAAACGAATGAACCAAAAGTTGGTTCGGTTCGTTTTAACTTAAAATAAACCATCATGGTTTGGTTTATTTTAACTTATCTTAATGGAGCGGGTTAACGGGCTTTATGGATATGATCCATTAACCATTAAGAGAATTAGTTCTCTATAAAATAGGGCTTAAACCCTAATCCAAAAGCCCTTGGAGTTGCCGCCCACCCCCTTGAAGGAGGTTTTCGGCGCCAACCCTAGTGTGCCGCCGCCCAACCTCTTGTGCCGCCGTCTAACTTGTTGTCGGCATCCAAGCTTCAGCCGGCTATCCTCCGGCGACCCTCCGGTGATCTCCCATAGGTTTGGCATCAAGGTGAGCCTTTTCTTTCCTTGGTTGGCCGGCGCCTATATCCTCCACCAAGCTGTCCAGTTTTCTGGACAGCTTCCCCTCCTCTCGTCGGAGCGTCGTTTGGACGACGGTTAGTGCTCCGACAGCGGCTAACTTACCGGAGAATTGATCTCCGGTAATCCTCTGAGGTGGGGGACGAAGGATTCGTCAAACGGTTGACGAATACCTCTCCGGAAAAGCGAGTTTTGAGAACTCGTTTTATGATCCGAATTTGGATTCGGATCGTGATCATCTCTCGATCACGTCATCTTCAACACGAGGCTAGTAACCCGTACGAAGACGAAGCTCGTGACTTAGCGAAGTCATCCCGAGGAGCTCGGCGTGGATACGGATAGAGACGATTCTTACGGGAATCGTTCCGGTTGATGCCGTTCCCGCTACACGTCATACAAAAGGTATAACGTAGATAATTTCTTTTATTGCAAATTTTAATTTACGATTATGTCTACACTTGTTGTAATATGCATGCGTGTGTTGTGTGTGTTGTAATAAATAGGAGTATTTATTATTTTTATTGCTTCCGCTGTGTTCATGTTTACGAAACATGATCGAACACACACGCCGCGGTGCCGGAAACCCAACAGTGGTATCAAAGCCCAGGTTGTGTTTCGACATAATCGTAAAAATGGTTTTGCGATAGTCATAATGTATTTCTGGAAATTTTCTAAATTTTGGAAATTTAGAAGTATTTATGGAAATTTTTCAATTTTGGAAAGTCTAGAAGTATTTATGGAAATCTTCCACTTTTGGAAAGTTGGAAGTATTTATGGAAATTGATATTTTCCATAAATAAAATATTTGATTAGATTCTTGAAATTTGTTTCCTAATTTAATCATGATTTGATTTGGGAAATCAAATCTTAAAATATTTTATTTCCATAAGTAGTTTTAATGATTTAGGAAATTGGTTTCCTAAATAGATTTTCCTTAATCAAATAATTCCATGAATAAAATATGTGATTAGATTTGGAAATTTGTTTCCTAATTTAATTATGATTTGATTTGGAGAATCAAATCTTAAACATATTTTATTTCCATAAATAGTTATGACATATAAGGAAATTATATACATGACATAATTGTATGTCATGTAATTGCATTAGATGCATAACATTATGCCATGCATGACGTGACATGTAGATGTATGCCATGTATGCCATGCCATGTAGATAATAGTTATTTGCATGCAAAGAGGATGAGACATAAAAACCCTTAATCAATATTAAAGCCTACACCTTCCATTAATATGGTTAGAACCAGAGTTCTGTTTCTTGTTTGGGTTGTTGGACTCTCTCCAAGCCCGGGTCAAACCTGAATATGTTCAAACCATGGAATAGTTTAATACTAATATGGTAAGAGTCAGAGGTCAATCGTTAGCTTTGGTTGTTGGACTCTCTCCAAGCTGGGCTAATTGGTTGAATGCGCTCTAACCATATTAAAACTATGTCCTGATTAATGGGTTGGCTTTAACCTGGAGCATCGGCTTGTTGGACTCTCTCCAAGGTCGATGTAAAGGTAGGTGAAGTTGGGTGCTATGCATATGATGCATACTTGTTAATGTGTTAACAACCCGATGTATGTGTGAACATTCAATTAGTTGATAACACATTGTGATAGTTGCATATACGGGATATGAAATCGGTATAGATGATACCTACCGTCGTAGTTATGAATGGCTTGTTGGACTCTCTCCAAGGTTGTTCATAACTATGATGGATATCAGCCCATTCGGAGATGGACCTACAATCTCCCGAAGTGATTTTGGGGTTTTTTGAAATTCGAAAAATGAATGGGATTTATAAATGTATATTGATGCATTTTAAAATCATCTTTCTCATATATGCTCGTTTTGTATTTCTAAGATTGATCATGATGTCTTTGAATTGCGTTCCATTTTGGATTCGAATAAATTGACTGGGCCGAGCTTCATGGACTGGCTTAAAAGCTTGAGAATTGTTCTCAAGGTTGAAAAGCTTGCAAATGTCCTCGAAGCGCCTCTTCCCGCCCATCCTAGTGACAATGCAACTCTGGACCAATTGTTGGCCTATCAGAAACATGTGAGTGATTCTGAACAAATGAGTTGCATCATACTAGCCGCGATGGAACCCAAGCTACGAAAGCAGCATGAGCATATGGATGCTCATATCGTAGTCCTTCATCTTTGTGAGTTGGTTGATGAGCAAGTGAGATTCGAAAGGTTTGAAGTCTCAAAGCTCCTCTTCACCTCTGAGATGCTAGGAGGTTCATCTGTGAGTCTTGCTCGATATCTTTGAAGGTGTGGAGTCTTACGAGAAGCATGAGCGAGGGGGGCCAGTCTTGTTAGTTGATTCCTTGAAGAAAGATTCTAAGAGGAAGTCAAAGGAACAGCAGAAGGGAAAGAAGAGAAGGGCTAAGAAGGTAGAACTAGCACAAAAGGAAACTTGCCATCATTATGGCAAGGAGAGCCATTTGCGAAGAAAGTGCAAGATTTATCTTGAGTCCGTGAAGAAGGATAAGGCATCGGATGCCCCATCTTCTTCAGAAATCTTCTTTATTGATTGTCATTCTATTTCCTCGGACACTTGGGTATTTGATCTTTGGGTGTGGCTCACATATATGTAATGACATACATGGGCTAAGGAATAGAAGAAGACTTCGTCGAGGAGAGTCAAATTTACGTGTTGGGAATGAAGCAAAGGTTCTTGCACTCGCCATCAACGTATTTGTTGAAACTCCTCTGGACTTGTCTTAGAACTGGACAATTGATTTTATATTCCTTTGTTGATAAAGAACATCATTTCTATTTCTTGTTTAAATAGAAATGGTTTCCATTTGACGTTTAGTAACAATTGTTGTTACATAACTTTGAATGGGGTTCTTTATGGGACTGGAACTTTAAGCAATGGTGTTTATACGTTGGACGTATCCAGTGACATTTGCAATATCGAAGCGAGCAACAAGCGTGCTCGAAAGGATAATCAAATAGACTCCTACATGTGGCATTGTCGTCTTGGCCATATAAACAAGCGCGCATGTCCGAATTACACCGATGTGGAATTCTGGAATCGTTTGAATTGGATTCATACGATACATGCGAATCATGCTTAAAAGGCAAGATGACTAAGTTATCTTTTACGGGAAAAGGTGAACGAGTGGGAGAGTTACTAGGTCTAATACATACTGATGTATGTGGACCTATGTCAACTCAAGCTTTAGGAGGCTATAGCTACTTCATTACCTTCACCGATGATCACTCACGGTTTGGGTATGTGTTCTTGATGAAACACAAGTCTGAAGCTTTTGAAAGGTTCAAAGAATTCAGAAATGAAGTAGAGAAACAACATGACAAAAGTATTAAAATACTTCGATCAGATCGAGGTGGTGAATACTTAAGTCAAAAGTTTCTTGATTATCTAAGAGACAATGGCATATTGTCTCAATGGACTCCGCCACATACACCACAGCATAATGGTGTATCTGAGAGGCGTAACCGGACCTTGTTGGACATGGTCAGGTCAATGATGAATCATGCGACTCTTCCCAAGTCCTTTTGGGGTTATGCACTTCAGACAGCTGTTTACTTGTTAAACAGAATGCCTACTAAGGTAGTCTCAACTACTCCATATGAGATATGGAATAGTAAGAAACCTCATGTATCTTACTTGAAGATATGGGGTTGTCCTGCTTATGTGAAGCGGACAGTATCAGACAAATTGGATGCTAAGTCTGATAAATGTCTATTTATTGGATACCCTAAGGAAACAAGGGGTTACCAATTCTATCATCATGTGGAACAAAAGGTGTTTGTTTCAAGGCATGTTGTGTTTCTAGAGAAAGAGTTTCTCTTGCAAGAAAACAGTGGGAGTGTCGTCGAGCTTGAGGAGGCTCGAGAGACTCAAATAGACATTGATGAGATACCTGGTGAAGCACAGCGGTACAACTCATAGTGATGAGCAATCAATTTGGACCTATTGTAACACCACATCTTCGTAGATCTGGCGAACACGCTATTCTGAGAGATATGGATTTCTGTAAGTGAATTGAGCGACGTGTTACTCATTGATGATGAGAGCCTACGATTATGAAGAAGTCTTGACAAGTTCGAAAGGGATAAGTGGCTTGGTGCCATGAAGTCGGAAATGGATTCCATGTATGAAAACCAAGTTTGGAACTTGGTTGACCCACTGAGGCATAAAGCCTATAGGGTGCAAGTGGGTTTTCAAGAAGAAAACCGACATGGATGGTAATGTGATTACCTATAAGGCTAGATTGGTGGCGAAAGGATATCGTCAAAAGCAAGGTGTTGATTATGACGAAACCTATTCGCCTGTAGCTATGCTTAAATCCATTCGGATGCTCCTAGCCATAGCGGCTCATTATGATTATGAGATATGGCGGATGGATGTGAGCTTTCCTTAATGGAAACTTGCTCGAGGGCGTGTATATGATCTGACTGAGGTTTCACATCGGTTGATAAAACCAAGGTATGCAATTTCTGACGGTCCATTTATGGATTGAAGCAAGCATCGAGTGGAATATCCGTTTGATGAGACAATCAAAAGTTTGATTTCTCACAAAATCTAAACGAACCTTGTGTGTACAAGAAGGTTAGTGGGAGTGCGATCGTGTTCCTAGTATTGTATGTCGATGACATACTACTTATAGGAAGCGATGTTTCAATCTTCTACGATCGGTGAAGGTTTGGTTATCCAAGACATTCTCCATGAAAGACACAGGAGAAGCAACCTACATCCTCGGGATTAAGATCTATAGAGATAGATCGAAGCGGTTTGCTTGGTCTTTCACGGTCTACGTATATAGACCAAGTGCTAAGAGGTTTAGCATGTCGGAATCCAAGAAAGGTTTCTTACCCATCGGGCATAGGGTACACCTTTGAAAATGCGTGTCGCGCCCGCGAAGGCGAGAGGATTTGCATGAGTAAGATTCCTATGCATCCGCAATAGGATCTATCATGTATGCTATGTTATGTACGAGGCCCGATGTATCGTATGCTCTGAGTGTCACGGCGGATACGATTTGATCGAGAATGGATCATTGGGTGGTATTAAGGCGATCCTTAAGTACTTGAGAAGAACTAAGGATGCGTTCCTAATATATGGAGAAGGGTACATGGTGATACGTGGGTATATACAGATGCGACTCGAACGGACAAGGATGATTCCATGTCTCGATGCAGGTATGTATTCACCTAGAATGGAGGCGCAATAAGTTGGAAAGGTTCCAAACTTGACACTATAGCGGATTACGCCACTAAGCGGAATCGTTGCGACTTTAGGGCAGGAAGTGGTTTGGATCAAAAAGTTTATCTATGAACTTGATGTGGTCTCATCAATGATCCAAACATGGGCTTCGCCGCTATCATTTGATCAGAGAGATCATTAGTAGGAAGGAAATACAAATCGAGAAAAACCCCACTGAAAGGAACTTAGCGGATCCTTTGACTAAGGTCCTCAAAGTAAGTTTGAGGGTCATGTTAGAGCTTATGGTATTGGATACCGTAGCGATTGGCATTAGGCCAAGTGGGAGTCTGTTAGTAATATATGAGAGATGTCCTAAGGCAATCGCCTTATGTATGAACCATTTATATGATAAATGAAGATTCACTATTTGAGTATACATGTTTAATGTATTTGATTGGATCTTAAACTCATTTCTTGAATGTCACGATCGATTCACGGCATGAGAATTTGTGATTGGATCACAACTGAGTATCTCTACATGTGTAATTGTGATGTATCGGAATTATCCTAGTCGATGAATTGATGGATTTGGACACCATCAATTCTCGAGACTAACCAGTATACTCCTTGGTGTATCCAAGAAGTGATTCTCCTTTATGGAGACATAGTGATGTCCGGAGTTAATCGTGGATGCTAGTTATGGTAACTAGTTCATTGGAGTGACCAGCCGTAAGACTTCATATGGTTCTCTGCATATATAAATATGTCAATGAAGTTCTTACTGTGGCTTAAGTGCGATGTTCCTTTGACTTGCGGTATTCAAGTCATCTTGATCATGGAGACTTATGCTTTGACATCTTAAGCAAACATCTCTGAGGAGATGTGGACCCGGGATGATTGGGTATAAGTCGAAGTGATCGAAGGTGTTTGAATAGCCTATAAAGGATTCACCACTCCTTGCGAGGAGATTTATACCCATGGCCTCTCGTCGGATTGTTACTAAAGTCTTTGGCCAAAGCATTACATGTTTAGAGTAAGGTACTCTTCGATACATGTGGAGTAACTAGAATCCGTAGGACGAGGAAATGATACTTGGGCTAGGTGTGACGTAGTCAGCCGAGTGGGGACTGACACAATAGACCATGTCCTGAACCAAGTGGGTATAAGATGAGTGAAGGGAATGGGGCACGATTCATTCGAGCTACTGAAGGGTTTCAGAAATAGTTCTGGATCAACCGTTGATCTTTTCAGTTAATTGGGGATCATGATGTACTACTAGGTGCCACTCATGATCGTTCTATAATTAATGGTTAATTATAGACGACCAACATAAACCGAGAACCTATTTGGTCACACGCACAACGAGCGTAATCCGAAGGATTTAAAACGAGCTTGAGAATGAGATTCTCGAGAGAGAAACTAGGTTTGGTTGGACCAAACATAAGCGAGCATGAAATCATTTGATCGCAATGGGCGTGGATGGGCGCGTCTTATGAAGGCGTAATGGATGAACCAAAATGGTTTGGTTCTAATCCAATGGATGAGAATAAACCAAAGGGTTTGGTTTATTTTAAGCGAATGAACCAAAAGTTGGTTGATTCGTTTTAACTTAAAATAAACCATCATGGTTTGGTTTATTTTAACTTATCTTAATGGAGCGGGTTAACGGGCTTTATGGATATGATCCATTAACCATTAAGAGAATTAGTTCTCTATAAAATAGGGCTTAAACCCTAATCCAAAAGCCCTTGGAGTTGCCGCCCACCCCCTTGAAGGAGGTTTTCGGCGCCAACCCTAGTGTGCCGCCGCCCAACCTCTTGTGCCGCCGTCCAACTTGTTGCCGGCGTCCAAGCTTCAGCCGGCTATCCTCCGGTGATCTCCCATAGGTTTGGCATCAAGGTGAGCCTTTTCTTTCCTTGGTTGGCCGGCGCCTATATCCTCCACCAAGCTGTCCAGTTTTCTGGACAGCTTCTCCTCCTCTCGTCGGAGCATCGTTTGGACGACGGTTAGTGCTCCGACAGCGGCTAACTTACCGGGGATTTGATCTCCGGTAATCCTCTGAGGTGGGGGACGAAGGATTCGTCAAACGGTTGACGAATACCTCTCCGGAGAAGCGAGTTTTGAGAACTCGTTTTAGGATCCGAATTTGGATTCGGATCGTGATCATCTCTCGATCACGTCGTCTTCAACACGAGGCTAGTAACCCGTACGAAGACGAAGCTCGTGACTTAGCGAAGTCATCCCGAGGAGCTCGGCGTGGATACGGATAGAGACGATTCTTACGGGAATCGTTCCGGTTGATGCCGTTCCCGCTACACGTCATACGAAAGGTATAACGTAGATAATTTCTTTTATTGCAAATTTTAATTTACGGTTATGTCTACACTTGTTGTAATATGCATGCGTGTGTTGTGTGTGTTATAATAAATAGGAGTATTTATTATTTTTATTGCTTCCGCTGTGTTCATGTTTACGAAACATGATCGAACACACACACGCCGCGGTGCCGGAAACCCAACAGTTGGACTTTCCAATTGCCAAGACTCAAGCTTGGAATTGCCCTTGCCAAGACTCATGCTTGGACTTTCCATGCCAACCCATGTTGGATTTTTTCATTTGCCAAGTGTCCCACTTGAACTTTCCATGCCAAGTACCAATGACTTGGACTTTCCATTGCCAAGTACATAAGACTTGGACTTTCCCATTGTCAAGACCTATGCTTGGACTTTCCATGCCAAGTACCCATGACTTGGACTTTCCATGCCAAGTACCCATGACTTGGACTTTTTCATGACAATCACATTGTCATACATGTTGTCAAACATCAAAATATCGCTCGAGTCAAACTCGAGTCTGGTCAATCATAACCTGGGTCGATTGCACCAACACTCCTCGCATCACCACTAGTCGGAGGAACCACACTTCATAAAAAAACACTCAAGCTGAAACTGAAGGCTTACAAACTGCCTCAGTTGGGCAGCAACACTTCTCTTCACTTCCCCACTCTAGTCGGACCGAGGGCTTATAAACCATCTTGGCTTGGCAATAACACTTCTCTTTACTTCTCACTCTAGCCAGACTGAGGACTTACGAACTGCCTCGGTTGAACATCAACACTTCTCTTTAATTCCCAACTCTAGTCATACCGATGACTTATGAACTGCCTCGGTTGGGCAACAACACTTCTCTTCATTTCTCCACTCTAGCCGAATTGAAGGCTTACAAACTGTCTCGATTGGACATCAACACTTCTCTTCACTTGTCCACTCTAGCCGGATCGAGAGTTTACGAACTACCTCGACTAGATAACAACACTTCTCCACTCTAGCTGGACTGATGGCTTACGAACTGTCTCATTTGGACATTAACACTTCTCTTATCGTCTCTGTTGGTGCAATCGGCTTAGGTCATGATTGACTAGACTCGAGTGAGACTCAAGTAATGTTTTAATGTTTGACAATATGGTTTGACCATATGTTGACCATATAACTAGTGGGTGATTGGGATATCCAAGGTCATATAGAGAAGATTGTGATGAGAAGATTGTTGGAGCAATCTGTCTCAAGTCAAGGTTGACCAAGCTCGAGTAAAACTCGAGTAGAAGTCCAAGTATAGATACTTGGCATAGAGAAGTCCAAGATTGGAGTCTTTGCAATGGAGAAGTCCAAGATTGGAGTCTTGGTGAGGAAAAGTCCAAGGGTACAGTCTTAGCAAGGGAAAGTCCAAGTATGAATACTTGACAATGGAAAATTTCAAAGGTGTAGTCTTGGCCACGTAAGTCCAAGGGTATAGTCTTGCCAGTGAATTTCCAGATATGGATATTTGATAAAGAAAAAGACCAAGAGTGTAATCTTGGTTGTGTAAGTCCAAATATATAGTCTTGGCGACGTACGTGTAAGTCCAAGTGTATAGTCTTAGAGATGTAAGACCCATTAACATAACATAGCCGATAGAAGCACTTGAAGGCTAGTGCAAAGAGTAAATGAGTTGTAGAAGATTTGGATGGACTTTGAGGGCGTTAGACTGATGAAAGTGGCTGGAAGGCTTAGGTCTAGGATATGGGTGAGTGTCAAGTATGAGGAGATCATACTTGGATTAAACCTCAGTATTGAGGTTTACCAGTCGACTGATAACATTGGTCAGTCGACTGGTCAAGTGCTCAACACTTGGAAACTTAGAAGACTCGAGTTGTACTTAGGAATGAACTAAGTGCTCGGTCTCAGTCGACTGGAAGGATTGCCTAGTCGACTGGTGCTGTGAAGACCGACTCCCACTGTGGGGCTCGATTTTCAGACTAGTTGCTTGGCATAGGGTGGCTCGATTTTCAGACTGAGTGTTCGACAGTCGACTACTATTAGAGGGTAGTTGACTGGATAATATGCGGCTCGGGACTCAGACTAAGTGCTCGACACTTGGTGAGTTGACAAATGAGTAAGGTGCTCAACAATCGACTGTTGTTGGATAGCAGTCGACTGGTGCTCGGGCGACAGTCGAGTGGGAATTCGAGCACAGGTGTTCAACATTGTGGTGCTCAGGAATGAATCACAGAGCTCGGGCAGTCGACTGTTGTAGTCTAAGTGAGGGTTTAAGTTAGGTAAATCTTTATTATGATTTGGCACAAGGAGAGTTAAGTTAGGTTTATGGGACAACCTAACTTAAAGTCATTGTCAAACATCAAAAAGGGGAAAATTATTAGTGTAATCAACTCAGGTCACGATTAACCATACTCGAGTGGGACTCGAGTAGTATTTTGATATTTGTCAATATGATTTGATAATATAGTTTGACCATATATTAACCATATGACTAGTGGATGATTGAGATATCCAATATCATATGGGAGAGATTGTAATGAGGAGATTATTGGAGCAATCTACCTTAGATCAAGGTTGACTAAGCTCGAGTGAGACTTGAGTAGAAGTCCAAGTATGGATACTTGGCATGGAGAAGTCCAAGATTGGAATCTTGGCAATGGAGAAGTCCGAGTATGGATACTTGATGAGAAAAATTCCAAGAGTGAAGTCTTGGCAAGGGAAAGTTCAAGTATGAATATTTAGCAATGGAAAAATCTAAGGGTGTAGTCTTGACAGTAAAAGTCTAAATATGGATATTTGGCAAAGGAAAAGATCAAGAGTTTAGTATTGACTGTGTAAGTCCAAGTGTGTAGTCTTGGTGGTGCATGTGTAAGTCCAAGTGTATAGTCTTGGCGGCGTAAGATTCATTAGCATGACATAGCCAATGGAAGCACTTGAAGGCTAGCGCCAAGGGTGAATGAGTCATGGAGGACTCGGATGAACCCTGAGGGCGTGAGGCTGATTGAAGTGGCTAGAAGATTTAAGTTTAAGCTATGGGTGAGTGTCAAGTATGAGTGGATCATACTTGGGTTAAACCTCAATGTTGAGGTTTACTAGTCGATTGATGGCATTGGTCAATCGACTGGTTGAGTGCTCGACACTTGGGAGCTCAGAAGACTCGAGTTGTACTCGGGAATGAGCTAAGTGCTCGATCTCAGTCGACTGGAAGGATTGCCCAGCCACTGGTGTTGTGAAGGTCGACTCCCACTATGGGGCTCGATTTTCAGACTAGGAAGCTCAGTTTTAAGACTGAGTGTTCGACAGTCAACTATTATTGGAGAGTAGTCAACTGGACAATGTGCGGCTTGGGACTCAAACTTAGTGTTCAACACTTGGTGAGTCGGCAAACGAGTAAGTGCTCGATAGTCGACTAGTACTTGGGCAATAGTCGAGTGGGAATTCGAGCACACAGTGCTTGGGAATGAAGCACAATGCTTGGGCAGTCAAATGTTGTGGTTTAAGTGAGGATTTAAGTTAGGTAAATCTTCATTATGTTTTTGCATAAGAAGAGTTAAATTGGGTTTATGGGACAACCTAACTTAAATGCATTGTCAAACATCAAAAAGGGAAAGATTGTTGGTACAATCAACTCAGGTCACGATTAACCAGATACGAGTGAGACTCGAGTAGCGTTTTGATATTTGCCAATATGGCTTGGCAATATAATTTGACCATATGTTGACTATATGACTAGTGGATGATTGAGATATCCAAGGTCATATGGGGGAGATTGCAATAAGGAGATTATTGAAGTAATCTGGCTCAGGTCAAGATTGACCAAGCTCGAGTGAGACTCGAGTAGATGTCCAAGTATGGATGTTGGTGCAATCGACCCAGGTCACGATTGACCAGGACTCGAGTTTGGCTCGAGTGATGTTTTGATGTGTTTTGATGTTTCGACAAAAGCATATGACAATATAATTGTCATGGAAAGTCCAAGTTGGACACTTGGCAAGGAAAGTCCAAGCATGGGTCTTGGCAAATGGAAAGTCCAACATGTGTTGGCAAGGAAAGTCCAAGCATGGGTCTTGGCAAATGGAAAGTCCAACATGTGTTGGCAAGGAAAGTCCAAGCATGGGTCTTGGCAAATGGAAAGTCCAACATGAGTTGGCAAGGAAAGTCCAAGCATGGTCTTGGCATGGAAAGTCTAACATGGGTTAGCATTTGAAGTCCAAGGGGTTTAATATTGGCGGCGTAAAGTCCAAGCGGAGTCTTGGCGGCGTAAGTCCAATGTGTCTTGGCGGTGTAGACACCGTTAGCATGACATAGCCGACGGAAGCACCTGAAGGCTAGCGCGATGGATGAACAAGTCATGGATGACTTGGAGGGATCCGAGAGGCGTGAGGCTGATGGAGGTGACTAGAAGGCTTAGGTCTAGGCTAAGGGTGGTCTAGCAAGTATGGGGGAACCATACTTGAGTTAAAACCTCATGTTTGAGGTGTGCCAGTCGACTGGTGTCATGTGGCAGTCGACTGGACCGAGTCAACTAGGGTTTGACTGCGGGTTATGGCCTAGCAGTCGACTGCCATAGGTTGGCAGTCGACTGATGGCTCGAGCAGTCGACTGATCGTGTGATCAGTCGACTGGTGCTCGAGAATTCGACCACAGAATGGAGTCGAGACTCGACTGGTCGAGTGAGGACTCCATCAGTCGACTGATGGTCACAATCAGTCGACTGATGGTAGTTCCGTTGGACTGATCCAACGTGGAACTAGCCGTTGTCTCACGACAACAGTGGCATCAGTCGACTGATGGTCCCGATCAGTCGACTGATAGACTTTTTCCAGCACAGGTTGAAGCTATATATGGAGCTCGTGATGGAGGAAAAGAGAGCGATTTTCTTGAGCGAAATTGAAGGGGGAAGTTGGTGCTTTCCAGTCCTTCAAAGCTAGTTCAAGACAATCAAAGATCAAGCAATCCAAAGCTCTTGTAAAGTGTTTTTCCTTTACTTGCATTTGTATTTCATATTGTATTTGCTTGTATCTACTTGTTTATTGTTGTAAACATTTGTATGAGGTTTCTCCGCCTCCGACTTGTTGTCGAGAAGGAGTTTATTGATTAGTGGTGTTTGTGGCATCGCTAGGGTTCGTACGAACCCGATCCATGGAGTAGGAACCGTGTGGTTCCGAACCACGTTATATCATTGTGTCAGCGTGTTGTGTATTTCATTATTGTTATTTCTTTTCTATTTTCGCTGCGCTAACGAAATTGTAGACACGAACGCGAAAGAATTTCATCTACGCTATTCACCCCCCCCTCTAGCCATTCCAACGATTTCTAACAAGTGGTATCAGAGCCCGGGGCTCTTCTACGGATTAACAACCGAGAGCTAAGGCAAAAGGCTAGAGGGTGAAGATGGAATTCCAAGACAAGCTTGGATGGGAAATCAACACTTCACCTCCATATGATCCAGAAGATTTTCCGGCATGGAGAGCAAGAATGGAAACATTCTTGATGATGAACATAGAGGATTGGTTCATCCTCGTTGAAGGCCTTGAACCCCCTAGGTATAAGAAGGGGAATGTCCTAAAATTGAAAAAGTGGACCCAAGAGCAACGCCAAAAGCTCAAGACCGAAGTTAAGGTAACGAAACTTTTGGAAGATTTAATCCCTAATGATGTTTTGTGCAAGCTAGGGGATTACATGTACGCCAAGGAGCTATGGAGAAAATTGGCAAGATACCATGAGGAGAGTTCATCCTCAAGTGAAAGTGAGGAATCGGAAGTTGAGATGGAGTCAACTTCCGAATCGGAGAAAGAAGAAGTAGAAGAGGTGGAAGAAGCATCTACTTCTAGGATTGAGGAGGAGAGACCATCCTCTACACCGGAGCAACCTCAAGAAGAGCTCTCAACATCCAATCAAGATGAGGAAGCTCAAAATTTAACTCCGGCACCTACCACCACCCTAGGTAACTCAAACACTTTATTTTCAAACAAAAATCATATTATGTGCTTTGAGTGTAGGGAGTATGGGCATTACAAGAGCAAATGTCCAAAGAGGATCAAGAAAGCTCCTCCGGCGCCTAAAAGTCAACAAAAGTCAACGGACGCCGGTTCTCCAAGACAAAAGAGCAAGGAGCATGTCATTTGCTTCAAATGTCGACTACCGGATCATTACCGGAGTCAATGGCCAAAGAAGGAGAAGAAGGGGCAAAGGAGAGCATCACAAGTAGGGGGAGCCACTAAGGCAAACCCTAAGGTATATTTAAATAATGCTCCATCTAATTTAAAGCATGCTAGAACTAATTTTAGCAATTGTGGTATGTATCATAAAGAGCATGCTAGAAATAACAAACATATGTGTTTAGGAGCTAAGAATGTTCACCTTAAGAATAAGGAGAAATTTGGGACTAATGTCCCTAGAAAAACAATACCTAAGAAATCTATTAAGAAAATCCAAGAACATCTAGGTTTTAATCCAAAATGGACTAGGCACTCGCCAAGAAAGTCCAATGCCCAAGAGTTAAATAAAAATTCTAAAATTGGGCAATTAGAATTAGAAAACCAAGCCTTGAGGTCAAGGCTTGAGAAATTGGAAAAGACCCTAAACAAAATACAAAATCAATCTCAAGGGTCAAATTGTCAAACTCTTAGGTCAAGAAGTCAAAATCAACTTCTAGGACCTAAGAGTCAAAAGTCAACCAAGGGCAAGAATGGTTTGGGTCACAAACCTAAGTCCAAGGTGACTTACCATAGTTTTCCGTTTGACTATGGGACACTAACTAGGTCTAGGAAGACCAAGGTCAATGGGGAAGTCATTCCTAGAGTTGACCAAGGTTTGTGCCTATTGGCCAAGGTTTTGAAGAAACCTAGGATGGCCACTAAGAAGGTTGTTAGGGAGACAATCCCTAAGGTTAACCTAGGCAAGACCAAAATGACCAAGGCTAATAAGCCTAGGAGGGTCATTAGGAAGGTATCTAGGGAGGTTATCCCTAAGGAATATCTAATTAACCCTAGGAGCTCAAATCGATTTTGGGTTCCTAAGAGCGTGATTGATTCACGCTAAGATGGGTTTAGGGTGTGCCAACCTTGATTGGATGGGTAGTTAACTCAACCACAATAAAGGTGGCACTTTAAGGTTACTTTCAAGGTTATGGTTACTTTGGAAATATCCTTGAGTCTTAATCTCAAAGAATTATTAGGTTGTGTCAATATATATCTTGAAAACATGAAAATTAATAAAATTGACACGATCTAGATTTAGAGGTCATAGTGTGTACCTTTGATTATTGGCACACTTGGGAAGGTCATGTATCAAGAAATGTGTGGTTAAGATGTAAAGGTAATATCTAGAGTGATACTCAAGTGCCACACAACTTGATGTCTTGTATTCACCATGCTTCATATGTTTTACCATATGTTTGCATGGAAGGAATGTCTAGGATAGATTACATCTCACAAAACAAGTCTTTTACCTTGATTGTGTATTTTAACACTTAGAAAGGGTGAGATGTTAGGTTTTGGAAATCATTGAATGTTAATGTTTGCAAAAATGAGATAAAACATTAAAATACATTAACAAATACATAAATAAAAGTATAACATCAATACATTCGAAATACAAGATCTAACGTGATAAAATGGAATAATTAAGATGATAAAATCGAGATTTTCATATTTGCGAATCGAAATCGGACATCGATCGGTCTGATTATCGATCGATAACTAGCACGATACGATCGGCCATCGATGAGTGCTAGCTCCATGACTCGGTGATCGAACATCGATCGGCGATGAGGTCCATCGATCGGCCCGATGACATCGCTCACCAAGGCCGAAGGCCATCGATGAGTGCTCGGCGACGGTCGAGTGATGTACATCGATCGTGATGGGCAACATCGATCGGCCCGTACTGCGTATGCGTTACGTAAGGTTCGTGATCGATTGCCGAGCGGATCGATCGTATCGGCTCGGTAAACCGGTAATCGCCATCGATCGTGATGCTCCACATCGGCCGAATCGCGTTTTTAAAATGCGAACCGCTAGGGTTCGGCGTCTTCACACGATGAACTATTTCTTTTTCCTCCTTCGGTCTCCGATCGCCGGCTCTCTCCGACCAACTCTTCCGGCGTACCAACCTTCCAAAGTCCTAGGTTTGATAAACAAATCTCTCCTCTTCCATTTTTGACCTATCTTGGAGCCCTAGTTCACGCGATTTAGGGTTTATTACTCTTGTTCCGTTTAGGGTTCCGGCAGCTGAAGCTTTCCGGTGACTTTTTCGACGATCCTCAGCAACATTTGAGTCTTCCCTCCGGCACACACATGGCGCCTAAGTAACGATTTTTCTTTCCGAGCCCTAATTTTCATTTCCATTACAATGTAGGCTTATCTAATCGTGTATTGTTGCCATTGCATTGCATATCATCACATTACATTCATAATAGGAGAGCCCGTAGGAATGATTCATCCGAGAGTGAATCTCGGTTGTACCAACCTATGTTGGTTAGGTACATCGATAGGAATTTTTTCAATAGGCATTGTAGTGACGTCATGGAACTAATTGCATACTACAATTTGATGAAAATCGTCTTGTGCACGCATCCAATCAATGATGACCTTATTAAGGAATTCTATCAAAACCTTAAAAAGGTGGATGACGGCCCTACATACACTAGTACAGAAAACGCTGAGTTAGAGTTCACCTCGCGATATCAGCAGGAGTTTCGAGTGTAGGCCTCGATGACACCTTTATCTTTACCCTACCATGGACTTTCTCTACCCGAGCCTTTTGCCCCCATATCTCTATGGAGTCCATGCATGAGCATATTTTGGTTATCCTCGTCCAGCCCAGAATCTATTTCCTATCACCGAGTTATCACTTTTTGACAATGTCCTTTACAAGGTCATTGTTGGGTGTTCTACCTCATTGTCACTCGAGTGCAGCCAAGATTCGGCCTCCTCATCTCTTTCTTCTATATGCCATGCGTCATCAGTTAGACATAAACTTTGCATTGAACATTTTCCACTGCATTGTGCATTTCACTTCCCCTGTACAAGGGAAAGTGCATATGCCATTTGGTCATATCATCACAGCATGGCTCGACTCCGTAGGCGTCAACATCCATAGGGGCTCTCTACGAGCGCTATCGGAGGTGTACGACTGTATATCAGGTCGTAACTTCTCGTTAGCGGCTACGGATGGCGGGGGCGAGATGGAGTTGGCGCCTCGACCACCACCCAGGCGCCGAGGCGGCCTCCTCCGCCACCCGAGAGGCGACAGAGGACCACGAGGATCACGAGTCCAGCGATGAGGATGACGGATGCCGGCAGACACATCGGTGGCCGGGTCCATCGGTCGTCGTGGCCGGGGAGTCGGATTTGAGATTATCGGGATCCGGTGGACTCTAGGTGTCGAGAGATCTTGGCGGGCGAGGCATCGCCGGCGCATCTCGATAGGATGGAGAGTCGGGCGCATAGAAGCGACATCTCGATATGCTAGAGATGATGCGGGCCTGGACTCTGAGTCAGCAGCCTCCTCCGCCGCCACCTCCTGCGGACGATTAGAGGATATTTTTTTTTTTTGGTTGTCATTTTTGTAGTGAGATTGAGCATAGTCAATCTCCATTTTGAATGTAAAAGACAAATTTTAAGTTAAATAAAATCTTTGCTTCTGAAAAAAAAAAAAAATCTTGTGTGTATGAATGAATATTTATATAATTGTATTGCTATCATATACCATGTCATGACATTGTTTAGGATTAATGTAAATGTCATGTGTTCTTAGATTTCATATTATGCCATGACATCATGATTATGAGCATGTGTTTATCTATATCATCTCTAATGCCATAATCACTCGTGCATTTAAGATATTTTGATTAAAATTGATTTAAGGACTATGGCATGACTTGGAGTCCCATTTATAAGGGAAACAAGTAGAGTTGCCTTAGGAAAATGCATGAAACCCTAGATTAGGGAGAACAAAACCCACATCTCACATCTAATTGACATGTATGTGTATGTATACACCTAGATACATGTGAGATGCTAGGATAATAGGTTAGGTTCAAGGTGCATAGTGCATCTAGATGAACTTAAACTTATTTTAATTATCACGAATCATAAGGAAAGCTAATATACAAGCTATGTATATTTAGCCAATAAATTATGGTCCAAGATAAGGTTTTGAAAACATTTTAAAATCATTTTGAAAAACCTTGGTGAAGTCTATCTTTTGATAGCAATCACCATTGATGAAGTTGATACAAAGTAGGGCCAAAACATTGAAAATTTCAATGTTTTTGAACTTTGTACCAATGTCACTATTTAATGGGTAAAATAATTTTCAAACATTTTCACCCATTGTATTAGTCATAAGTATTATACGTAACTAATTTCGTGATTTTTGATTATATGTATAATTAGTTATGATTTTCAAAACTCATTTCGATTTACGAAAATCGGGTTTTCGATTATCGATCGACTTGCTTTCTGATCTGATCGATGGCAGCGTTGGACTCATTGTAGCACTTTATCACTCATTGTTTCTTCGTGCGATCGGTGATGGACATCGATCGTAGTATTAACGATCATTGATACTGATTTCGGGGTAACCAAAGTTGTTTAACCCGATTTTAGCTCTGATTATGATCTCTAACCACTCCTAACCCTAGGATATGCTTTGGGAAGCATTATAAAGGGTGAAAATCTATTGGATATGGATTAGGAGAGTTGTTTAGGGTTTGTATCAATTCTAAGGTGTGGAAAGTTCAATGTTGAATTTCTAACCTTAATTTTGACGGTTTAAAGTTCCTATTGGCTTAGGGACTTCCCAAGGACATTGTTGGTGCAATGGTCAAGGGGGAGCAAGCCTTTAGGGGGAGATATCCATCTTGGGATGATGGATGTGTTTTTCTCCTTGAAGGGGAGAATGTTATCAATTTGAGAAATTGATGGATTTTTAGAAACCCAATTTGGAAATTGGGAGAGTGAATAGGATTGCCTCTCTTGAGTGATATGGGACTTATCACTAGGAAGATGGTAGGCATCCTAGGCATTTTTGGATCAAGGGGGAGATTGTAAGATCTCATTGGGACATGAGACATTGACCTCCTTGGAGAGAAAACCTTTTTGATGTTAGTCAAAAAGGGGGAGAATGTTTGGGGGAGAACATTTGGGATAATTGGTAAAGGATTTGAGTTAGTATTCTAACTCAATTATGTGTTTGGTTTTTGTCAAACATCAAAAAGGGGGAGATTGTTGGTGCAATCGGCCCAGGTCACGATTGACCAGAACTCGAGTTTGGCTCGAGTGATGTTTTGATGTGTTTTGATGTTTCAACAAAAACATATGACAATATAATTGTCATGGAAAGTCCAAGTTGGACACTTGGCAAGGAAAGTCCAAGCATGGGTCTTGGCAAATGGAAAGTCCAACATGTGTTGGCAAGGAAAGTCCAAGCATGGGTCTTGGCAAATGGAAAGTCCAACATGTGTTGGCAAGGAAAGTCCAAGCATGGGTCTTGGCAAATGGAAAGTCCAACATGAGTTGGCAAGGAAAGTCCAAGCATGGTCTTGGCATGGAAAGTCTAACATGGGTTAGCATTTGAAGTCGAGGGGTTTAATATTGGCGGCGTAAAGTCCGGAGTCTTGGCGGCGTAAGTCCAATGTGCCTTGGTGTAGACACCGTTAGCATGACATAGCCGGCGGAAGCACCGAAGGCTAGCGCGCTGGATGAACAAGGCATGGATGACTGGGAGGGAGTCGAGAGGCGTGAGGCTGATGGAGGTGGCTAGAAGGCTTAGGTCTAGGCTAAGGGTGGTCTAGCAAGTATGGGGGAACCATACTTGGGTTAAAACCTCATGTTTGAGGTGTGCCAGTCGACGGGTGTCATGTGGCAGTCGACTGGACCGAGTCAACTAGGGTTTATTTGGGTTATAGCCTAGCGATCGCCATAGGTTAGCGATCGTGATGCCAACGATCACGATCGTGTGATCGATCGGGTGCTGAATTCGCCGCGAATGGAGTCAAGACTCGGGTCGAGTGAGGACTCCATCGATCGTGATGGTCTGTCGGTCGATCGATGGTAGTTCCGTTGGACGTATCCAACGTGGAACTAGCCGTTGTCTCACACGATGGCATCGATCGTGATGGTCCCGTCGATCGGTGATAGACTTTTTCCGGCCTGAGTTGAAGCTATATATGGAACTCGTGATGGAGGAAAAGAGAGCAATTTTCTTGAGCGAAATTGAAGGGGGAAGTTGGTGCTTTCCAGTCCTTCAAAGCTAGTTCAAGACAATCAAAGATCAAGCAATCCAAAGCTCTTGTAAAGTGTTTTTCCTTTACTTGCATTTGTATTTCATATTGTATTTGCTTGTATCTACTTGTTTATTGTTGTAAACATTTGTATGAGGTTTCTCCGCCTCCGACTTGTTGTCGAGAAGGGGTTTATTGATTAGTGGTGTTTGTGGCATCGCTAGGGTTCGTACGAACCCGATCCGTGGAGTAGGAACCGTGTGGTTCCGAACCACGTTATATCATTGTGTCAGCGTGTTGTGTATTTCAGTATCGTTATTGCTTTTCTATTTCCGCTGCGCTAACGAAATTGTAGACACGAACGCGAAAGAATTTCATCTACGCTATTCACCCCCCCCCCCCCTCTATCCATTCCAACGATTTCTAACAATGGATACTTGCCATGGAGAAATCCAAGATTGGAGTCTTGGCAATGGAGAAGTCCAAGTATAGATATTCGGCGAGGAAAAGTTCTAGGGTGAAGTCTTAGTGAGGAAAAAGTCCAAGGGTAACGTCCAAGTATGGATACTTAGCAATGGAAAAGTCCAAGGGTGTAGTTTTAGCAGTGAAAGTTCAAATATGGATATTTGGCAAAGGAAAAGATCAAGAGTGTAGTCTTGATCGTGTAAGTCCAAGTGTGTAATTTTGGCAGCGTATGTGTAAGTCTAAGTGTGTAGTCTTGGCAGTGTAAGACCCATTAGCTGACATAACTGATGGAAGCACTTGAAGGCTAGCGTGAAGGGTGAATGAATCATGGAGGACTTGGATGGATCCTGAGAGCGTGAGCCTGATGGAAGTGGCTAGAAGGCTTAGGTCTAGGCTATGGGCGTGTCAAATATGAGAGGATCTTACTTGGTTTAAATCTCAGTATTGAAGTTTACCAGTCGACTGATGGCATTGGCCAGTCGATTAGTCGAGTGCTCGACACTTGGGAACTCATAAGACTTGAGTTTTCGGGAATGATCTAAGTGTCAGTCTCAATCGGCTAGAAGGATTGCTCAGTCAACTGGTATTGTGAAGGTTGACTCCCACTGTGAGGCTTGATTTTCAGACTAGATGCTCGGCACACGGCGGCTCAATTTTTAGGTTGAGTGTTGGACAGTCGACTACTATTGGAGGGCAGTCGACTGGACAATATATGGCTCGGGACTCAGACTAAATGTTTGACACTTGATGAGTCAGGAAACGAGTAAGGTGTTATACAACCGACTGTTATTGGATAGCAGTCGACTGATGCTCGAGTGACAGTCGAGTGAGAATTCGAGCATGGGTGCTCGATATTGTGGCACTCGGGAATAAAGCACAATGCTTGGTCAATCGACTGTTGTAGTGAGCAATCAACTGGTCTGGACTTGGAAAACTAAAGGGTGGTCGGGCGAAGTGAGAAACAGTGCTACGACAAGCAGTTGATTGATGGGATAAGAGCATTTGACTGATGGCATTGTAGCAGGTCATAGACGGTTTGGTAGTCGATTGGGCAGTCAACTGTTGGTAAGGGTAGTCGACTGCTTAAGTATCTATTGGATAGAAAGTCTACATGGATTAGTTCGTCGTGAACAACAGACAAGGGGGCAGTCGACTGGGCCTTTTTGGTAGTCGATTATTAGATAGAAATCCAACCCGATGCAGGTTATAAAAGCAGGACTTCAGGTGGGATTTAAGCAGCGATTCTTTAAGGGATTTGAAGAGGAAGTGCTGGTGCAGTTTCAGATCTTCAAAGCATTCAACAATAACCAAATCTACAAGCGATCAAAACCCCAATGTTGTAAAATTTTCTTTGCATTTTATTTTTCACCTTGTATTGTATTTGGTTGTATTTTATTTTCTTATTGTTGTAAGATATTGTAAGAGGTTTCTCCACCTCCGGTATATCACCGAGAAGGAGAAGTTCATAGTGAGGGTAGATCACTAGAACGTCGCCGTGGAGTAGGAACCGTAGGTTTTGAACCAAATAAAAATATCGTTTTGTGCTTGTGTTTATGTTTGTACTATTTAATTTTGTATTTCCGCTATACTAATCATTTTATAGAGACACGATGTAAAATACCACAAATAGATGCGCAAATTGATGGCTAAAGGGTAATATTATTAGTGGGTTAATTAAAATTTTTTAGGGATTGTTAGGGGTTAATTACACCTAACCTAGATTAAGAGTTTAATGGTTTAATTAACCTAGATTTAATTGAACCTGGGTTTAAGGTGAACCAAGTGAACCTGACCCATTCCAATTCACAACGCTAAGCCGCTTCATTTTTCTTTTCCTTCCGTTTCTTCGGTTCCTCTTCCACATCGCGAATCTACCTCTCCTCTCGCTGGTTCTTCCCCTTTGCAAATAGCAACGAGCGGTTTCCCGACGACCTCCGCGAACGAGCAAAAGCAGTGAGTGCGAGAGTGGCAAGGAGTTTGAATCGGCGGCGTTCTGATTGGGAACTGCCTTCGTGATCTCTGCCGATGCAAGGTGAGGCTTGGTCTTTCTTCCTTGATCTCGCGTGAGATCCCTCTTAGATCGTGGTTTTTTGATTGTAGCCCAGATCTCCACGTTTGGGAGTAGGGAAGTGACCTTGAGCCGGTGAACAGGGGAAGGGAAGTGACGCCGACGAAGCTCCAATTGTTGTGGGTTTTTCGACGAACAAGGTAGATTCGAGAGAAACTACTGCCGGTGGAGTCCCAAGGATAGGTATATTCTGAATTACCTATTTTCCTTGTTGTTGTTAATTTTGATTGGTTGTGATGTTTCTATTTGGGTTGTGTGATCTATGGAGTGGTTTTCCTGTCGATGGGGTTGGCTATGGGCAGGAAAATTTTCAATTGTGGATGGTCTGATGTCGGTTGTGCACGGTTGTGAGTGGGAGTTTTTGGCCGACTGTGAAGAATGGTTCTGTCCTAGACTTGTTTGGGATGTGAATGGTCTAATGGGTGGTTGTGTAGGCCTGTGAGTGTTGTTGTTGGCTGTGAATGAGCTGTGAAAGAGCTATAAACGGTTGTGAATGGCTATGAGCGACTGTGACGGCTGTGATGGTTGTGAAGGTGAGTTGTGTGGGTTGTTGGTGTTCTGTACAGGGGCTGGGAATGAGCTGGAGCAGCTCGATCTCGGTTGTGATGCGCCGTTTAAGGTTGTGAGTGGGTTAGTAGGAGCTGGAGTTGATTTGGAATGGTAAGGCCTTTGGGTTGGATGTGTTTGGAGGGTGTATCGAGGTGTTGAATGTTGGTGCAATCGGCCCAGGTCACGATTGACCGGACTCGAGTCTAACTCGAGCGATGTTTTGATGTTCGACAAAAACATATGACAATGTGATTGTCATGGTAAAGTCCAAGTCATGGGTACTTGGCATGAAAAGTTCAAGTGGGACACTTGGTATTGGGAAAGTCCTTGGCATGTAAAGTCCAAGCATGGGTCTTAGAAAGGGAAAGTCCAACATGGGTTGGCAAGGGAAAGTCCAAGCTTGAGTCTTGGCATTTAATAAGTTCAAGGGGAATATTGGTGGCGTAAAGTCCAAGGGTGAAGTCTTGGCAGCATAAGTCCAATGGTTGGTGACGTAAAGTCCAAGCGAGAGTCTTGACAGTGTAAGTTTAATGTGCCTTGCGGTGTAGACACCGTTAGCATGACAATAGCTGATGTAAGCACCTTAAGGCTAGCGTATGGATGAATAAGTCATGGATGACTTGGAGGGATTCGATAGGCGCGAGGCTGACGGAGGTGGCTAGAAGGCTTAGGTCTAGGCTAAGGGTGGTCTAGCAAGTATGGGGGCACCATACTTGAGTTAAAACCTCATGTTTGAGGTTAAAACCTCATGTTTGAGGTGTATCAGTCGACTGGGACCATGGGTCAGTCAACTGGTGGGAGTCAACTAGGGTTTGACTGCGAGAAGTTCTCTGGCAGTCGACTGCTGGTTTGAGCAGTCCACTGATATGGTAATCAATCGACTGATGCTCGAGATCTCGGGCACAGAAGACTCTCAAGTCGAGTGATCGACCCAAACACTCGACTAATTGAGTCATCAATCGACTGATGGATATGATCAGTCGACAGATGGTGTATCCGTTGGACTTATCCGACGTATTTTATGTCGTTGTGAGACAATGACTACAGGGGTAGTCGACTGATGGTTCCGATCAGTCGATTGCTAGGCGAAATCCAGCCCAAGGAGCAACTTTAAAGGGAGCTCGTGGAGGAAGGATTTGGCATCGATTCTTAAGGAATTTTGGGGCGATTTGTTGCTGCAAATTAAGGTCTCTAAGTGCAATTCAAGCAACCACAAAGCAAGCATCCAAGTTCACAATTGTAAAGTGTTTCTTTACTTTGTATTTGTGTAGTTTACATGTATTAGCTTGTATTTGTATTCATTACTATTGTAATACATTGTACGAGGTTTCTCCACCTTCGACTTATTGTCGAGAAGGAGTTTATTTGATTAGTGGTGTTGTACGCATCGCTAGAGCTCATTTGAGCTTGATCTATAGAGTAGAAACCATTCAGTTCCGAACCACGTTATATCTTTGTGTTGTGATCGTGTTTGTGTGTTTGTATTGTATTATTTCTATTTCCGCTGCGTATAACACATTTTGTAGCAAGCACAATCGAGATCCATCACAAACGACAAATGCACTATTAACCCCCCCCCTCTAGCGGTCATGAGATCCTCTATAATTGGTATCAGAGCGGGTCTCTCTTCATAGGCTTCACATCCGAGGGAGCAAAGACGCTAGAGGGTGAAGAGATGGATTTTCAAGAACAACAAGGATGGGATATCAACACGCCGGTCTCATATGCGCTATATGGACGAGAAGGCTTCAACTCATGGAAGAGAAGAATTGAAGACTTCATCATGATGAGGGATTTTGAAGAATGGTCCATTTTGATGGAAGGATTCGAATATCCAAGATGACCAAAGAGAGGATTCCTTAAGAGGAAGAGATGGAGTGAGGAACAACTCCAAAGATTCGAGAAAAATAAAAAGGTAGCAAAGTTTATTATTGATTTGATTCCTAATGACATCTTGTGTATCTTAGGTGAACACATGGATGTCAAGGAGCTATGGAGCCAAGTGGCAAGACTCCATGAGGAGCCCAAAGAACAAGAACGCTTATCGGCTCAATTAGAGGAGACCGAGGAAGTGAGCACATCATCCTCACAAGAAAGTGAGGATTCGGAAGTTGATAGAGAATCGACATCCAAGAAGGAAGAAGAGGTGGAAGAAGCCTCCACCTCTAGGATTGAGGAGGAGGAGAGATTATCTTCCATGCCGGAGCAAGAAGAAGAACCATCTACCTCCGGTCGAGAAGATGAACAAGCTCAAGAGGCTTCCACCATGGACCTAGGTAACTCAAACATATGTGTTAATAATAAATTTCATATAATATATTTTAAGTGTAGAAAACAAGGATACTACAAGAGTAAGTGTCCTAAACGGGTCAAGAAGGCTCCACCGGTGCCAAAGATCAAGGAGACCGGAGCCTCAACCATCAAGAGCAAGGAGCTCATAGTATGTTTCAAGTGTCATCAAAAGGGGCACTATAGAAGTCAATGTCCTAGGAAAAAGGAAATCAAAGATAAGGGAGAAGCTACACATGTAGGGGGAGTCTCTAAGGTAAACCCTAAGGTAAAATTCAATAATGCTTCTACTTTAATTTATAGGCAAAAGCATGCTAGGAGTTATGTTAATAATGTTGCTATTACTCATGAAAAGCATGCTAGGAATAACAAATATTATTGTCTAGGTGTTAAGAGTGTAAACATTTCAAATAAGGAGAAATTTGGGACTAATGTCCCTAGAAAAACCTTACCTAGGGAATCTATTAGGAAAATTGAAGACCACCTAGGTTTTAATCCTAAATGGACTAGGCATATGCCTAGGAAGGCTCATGTCCAAAGAATAGATGAAAAATCAAATATTTGACAATTAGAGTTAGAAAATCAAGTCTTGAGGTCAAGGCTTGAGAAACTTGAAAAGACCCTTAGAAATATACAAAATCAAATGCAAGGGTCAAATTGTCAAAATCTAGGGTCTATGAGTCAAAACCTAGGGTCTAGGAAGCAAGGTCCACCTAAGGGCAAGAAAGGTTTAGATCATAAACCTAAGCCTAAGGAGACCTATCACAATGTTCCATTTGATTATGGAACTCAAGTTAGGTCTAGGAAGACTAAGGTCACTAGGGAAGTCATCCCTAAGGGTAACCAAGGTGTGTGCCTAGTGGCTAGGGTTTCGAAGAAACCTAGGGAAGCCACTAAGAAGGTTACAAGGGGAGTCACCCCTAGAGTTAACTTAGGAAAGACCAAAATGACCAAGGCTACCAAGCCTAGAAGGGTCATTAGGAGGGTATCTAGGGAGGTTATCCCTAAGAAATACCTAATTAACCCAAGGAGCTCAAATAGATTTTGGGTTCCTAAGAGCGTGATCGATTCACGCTAGATGGGTTTAGGTGTGTCAACTTTAAATGGATAGGTAGTTAACCTAACCATAGTAAAGGTGACACTTTAGGTCATTTCCAAGGTTATGGGTATCTTGGAAATAAGTTTGATCTTATATCCTAAAAGATTTTAGGATGTGCCAATACTATTTAAGAAGTTTGATAAATCAATCAAATTGACACAATTTAGGTTTAGAGGTCTTAGTGTGTCATTTTGAGTTTTTGGCACACTTTGGGAGATAAGTAATAATATGACAAAATGGAAAAAATAATATCAAATGACAATTAATGCTAAAATTTAGGTATTATATACCTTATATTTTATTTGTCATGCTTGATTTGTCACATAACATGTCATGACATTATATCTACTTTTAATCATTTAATATGTCGCGATCATGCTTAGGATTTAGGTTTTAATGTCATGTATGCTTAGATTCCATCATATGTCATGACATCATAATCATTAACCATGCTTAATTATGTTATCATTTATGTCATGATCATTCATGCATTTGATTTGATTAAAATTGACTTAAGGACTATGGCATGACTTGAAGTCCCATGTATAAGGGAATCAAGTCGAGTTGCCTTAGAAAATGCATGAAATCCTAGATTAGGATGAACAAAACACACATCTTGTAGGGATTTCTATATGCCAAATAGCATATGCGCAACGGAAAAATTAGGATCCCTTCCTAGTGATCCTTGCGAAAGAAAACCTCGTACAAAATAAATTTCTCTAAAAGCAAACCTATCTTATAGGAGAGGATTACCTTTGTTGCGTGCCCTTGTTAATCCCGCTTTTCCTTTTGGTTTGTTGGATCTTTAGCACGTTCAAATGTCCGTGCCTCTATACGTATCCACACGAGCAAGCTCTTGTCTCACAAAAGAAAAACTAGAAGGGCTCTCCTTTACTTCTTGCTAGAGAAGTCCCTAAAGGAGAGGAAGCTAGGGAAAAAGAGAAGGGAAGAAGAAGACTACTCTTCTTGCTAGCCTACACTCACAAAACCACACAACCAAAGCTTCCACCAAGCTCTCAAGCTCTCACACAACCACAATCACCCTTTGGCCGGCCACTCCATGGAGTCTTTTATAGGGTTGGAAAAACCCTTTCACCTCCTACCATTCAATGCAATCCATTGCATTGAGACACCTTGATTGGCCGGCCACTATAAGGAGACAAAAACCACTTTGTCTCCTTCCACCTTATCTAGCTTAGGTGGCATGATTATGTGGCATACTTGTGTGGCATTCATGCATGTTGAATTAATCTTATTAATTCAATAAGCCCACCTTATCTAGCTTAGGTGGCATGCTTATGTGGCATGCTTGTGTGGCATTCATGCATGTTGAATTAATCTTATTAATTCAATAAGCTTATGTTATCATATTGAATTAATCTCATTAAATCAATAAGGTAACATATTGAATTAATCTCATTAAATCAATAAGCTAAAATTCTCATTAAGCTTAAAGTCCAAAAACCATTTTGTACTTAAGCTTATTCCCAAATTATTCTAGTCAAACTAGAATGCACTAATTCTTCTAATCATCATGCTCTTTGTGTGTGACCCTATAGGCTCTCATAACGTTGGCATTGGATCTAAACTCTTTTAGATACACAAGCAATGAGCGGCATCTAGCAATACATCATTGCTACCCAAGTTACGAAATAAGTCAAGATCCGACTAACCTTTCCGTGACTACTATAATGTATGATCGTGTCCTTCTATCCTTGATATCAGATTGACCAATGAGGCATGTAG
Source organism: Wurfbainia villosa (assembly GCA_025175895.1). Taxonomy (NCBI): domain Eukaryota; kingdom Viridiplantae; phylum Streptophyta; class Magnoliopsida; order Zingiberales; family Zingiberaceae; genus Wurfbainia; species Wurfbainia villosa. The sequence goes on along the minus strand of CM046004.1, from coordinate 14,761,235 downwards.
GCGTGTCATCCTCGATCAATCTATGTGTTTCTTGATCCCTGAGTAAACTAACTCAAACAAATGAGCTCAATATCTCATATTGACTCATTTGAGCATGGCCATGCGTTTTAGTAGTTCTACTCAATCAAGGGGCCCACCGATATCACTCTCGTCATATGAGAGGGATAGATCTCATCTACATCACTCACATCCCTCCGCATAATTTGTTATATACCCAGTAATCGCCTTTATGGTCCACCCTGTTACGGGTGACGTTTGACGATACCAAAGTACATAATTCCTTATGTAGGGAACCGTAGTGACTTCAGGTTCGAGGACTATTCATACCAATAGTCACATGAGAAAGTTTATGACACTCATATAACGATCCATGAAACTTTCTCATGGCGGGTCAGTTCAGTATATATTCTCTAATATATACCCATGTGTCAACTTGATATCATATATCCATGACTTGTGAGATCAAGTCATCAATCGACCTACATGCTAGTCTTTATGTATTAATATTGCCCTTGCATATTAATACTTGACTAGGAACATTTAGGAAAGTGTTCTCTACAGCCTCTCATAATCAATTCTGCCAATTGATGTGCTGTAGATAAGAACCTACTTTTCTAGGGCATTATTATATTTAATTTAGCTGGCACAAGCAAGATGTAAATATAATAACCAATCCTTTGCCTTTATTGAATATGATACAAAATGTTCCCTTTTCAACCATCACATGATTGGCTCTAGGGCTATAACTAACACATCTTACATCACATTGACTTGTATGTGTTTTCATACACTTTAGACATATGTAAGATGCTAGGATATGAGTTGAGTTCAAGGTGCATAGTTTTTGCATCTAGATGAACTAAAACTCATCTTATATTATGTATGGATCATTGGGAAAGCTTATGTTCAAGCCATGCACATTAAGACCAAAGAACACGATTCAATATAGGTTTTCAAAAACATTTTAAAATTATTTTGAAAAACCTTGGTGAAGTATATCTTTAGATAGCAATCACCATTGATGAAGTTGATACAAAGCGAGCTAAAACATTGAAGTTTTTCTTCACTTTTGAACTTTGTATCAATTTCATTATTTTATGGGTAAAATATTTTTCTAACATTTTCACCTATTGCATTTGTCATAAGTATTATACGTATGAAGTTTCATTACTTTTCAAATTACGTATAATTACTTATGTATTTTTGAAATTCGAATCTGAAGTCTGAAATCATTTCGGATATGATCACGCCCTTATGTTAGCGATCGTGATGATGATAGACGATCATTGCTGATAAAGTCGATTGCAATCGATTCGGAAAACAAGATATGTTTAGCCCATTTTCAGCTATGGTAAGGTTCCCTAACTACTCCTAACCCTAGGATATGCTTTGGGAAACATTATAAAGGGTGAAAATCCATTGGATATGGATTAGGAGAGTTGTTAGGGTGATGTATCAAATTTAAGGTGTGGGAAAGTTCAATGTTGAACTTTTAACCTTAATTTTGATGGTTTAGAGTTCCTATTGACTTAGGGACTTTCCAAGGACATTGTTGGTGCAATGGTCAAGGGGGAGCAAGCCTTTAGGGGGAGGTATCCATCATGGGATGATGGATGTTATTTCTCCTCATGAGGGGGAGAAATGAGATTTTGAGATACCTAATTTGGAAATTGGGAGAGTTTGTAGGATTGTCTCTCTTGAGTGATATGAGACTTATCACTAGGAAGATTGTAGGCATCCTAGATATTTTTGGACCAAGGGGGAGATTGTAAGATCTCATTAGGATATGAGACATTGACCTCCTTGGAGAGAACCTTTTTTATGTTAGTAAAAAAGGGGGAGAATTTATGGGAGATTTGAGTTAGTGTTCTAACTCAAAGGTATGTGGTTTTGTCAAACATCAAAAAGGGGAAGATTATTGGTGCAATCGACCCAGGTCACGATTGACCGAACTTGAGTTTGACTTGAGCAATGTTTTGATGTTCGACAAAAACATATGACAATGTGATTGTCATAGTAAAGTCCAAGTCATGGGTACTTGGCAGGGAAAGTCTAAGTGGGACACTTGGCATTGAGAAAGTCCAAGTCTTGAGTACTTAGAATGTAAAGTCCAAGCATGGGTCTTGGCAAGGGAAAGTCCAACATGGGTTGGCAAGGGAAAGTCCAAGTTTGAGTCTTGGCATTTGAGAAGTCCAAGGGAAATATTGGCGGCGTAAAGTCCAAGGATGAAGTCTTGGCAGCATAAGTCCAATGGTTGACGGCGTAAAGTCTAAGAGGGAGTCTTGACAGCGTAAGTCCAATGTGTCTTGGCGGTGTAGACATCGTTAGCATGATAATAGCCGATAGAAGCACCTGAAGGCTAGCGTATGGATGAACAAGTCATGGATGACTTGGAGGGATCCGATAGGCACGAGCCTGACGAAGGTGGCTAGAAGGCTTAGTTCTATGCTAAGGGTGGTCTAGCAAGTATGGGGACACCATACTTGGGTTAAAACCTCATGTTTGAGATTAAAACCTCATGTTTGAGGTGTATCAGTCGACTGGGACCATCGGTCAGTCGACTGGTGGGAGTCAACTAAGGTTTGACTGCGGGAAGTGCCCTAGTAGTCGACTGCCAGAGCTTGGCAATCGACTGCTATCCTGAGCAGTCGACTGATCTGGTGATCAGTCGATTGATGCCCTGGATCTTGGGCACATAAGGCTCTCCAGTCGAGTGATCAGCTCGAACACTCGACTGATTGAGTCATCAGTCGACTGATGGTGTATTCGTTGGACTTATTCGACGTGTTTCATATCGTTGTGAGACAATGGCTACAGGGACAGTCGACTGATGGTCCCAATCATCCGATTGCTAGGCGAAATCTAGCCCATGGAGCAGCTTTAAAGGGAGCTCATGAAGGAAGGATTTGGCATCGGTTCTTGAGGAGTTTTGGGGCGATTTGTTACTGCAAATTAGGGTCTCCAAATGCAATTCAAGCAACCACAAAGCAAGCATCCAAGTTCACAATTGTAAAGTGTTTCTTTACTTGTATTTGTGCAGTTTACTTGTATTAGCTTGTATTTATATTCATTACTATTGTAATACATTATACGAGATTTCTCCACCTCCGACTTGTGTCAAGAAGGAGTTTATTTGATTAGTGGTGTTATACGTATCGCTAAAGCTCGTTTGAGCTCAATCCATGGAGTAGGAACCATTCGGTTCCGAACCACATTATATCCTTGTGTTGTGATCGTGTTTGTGTGTTTGTATTGTATTATTTCTATTTCCGCTGTGTATAACACATTTTGTAACAAGCACGATCGAGATCCATCGCAAACGACGAAAGCGCTATTCACCCCCCCCCCCTCTAGCGGTCACGAGATCCTCTACATTGTACTCGTATTCGGTAGATTAAGTGAATACGGGGTTGATGTAGAATCTAGTTTGTATGATTATTATGTGCTTGAAATTAATTGTAGTTGATGTTGTTTGCAAGACGTGGATACGAGGCAGGTCCATGGTCGTGAAGATATTTATTTCGAGTTTTATAGCAGGTGGGTAATTTTCTACTCAGGTTAGGTAACAGCTAAACCCTGAAGTATATAACTTCATACTATTGTCACTTTGACCTTGACTCCACTCTAGTTTTTCTAATGCTTGATACTTAGTCTTTGCCATTTTAAATATTCTATTATTATTATCACATTTTCCTTCATCGAGATTATGAGTTATAGATGTAATGCATGTAAGTCTATAGTTGTTCAATTAGGTGTATTTAGTAGAGTATGGATGAAGACGATTTGTAAATGGGATAAAAGGTCATCCGGGGGAGTGGGTAATGTCCTAAATATAGAATTGAATCTTATGATAAATCCTTATGTTGTGTATCCATTTCTGATCATGTGTTTATGTATAGTCATGTGGATTGTGGATTGAGCGTTGCTACGGACCGATGGTCCTAGCTTGGTTGTGATCAATTGAGTATGACTCTCTGTAGAATAGAGAGTGTGTTGATCAGATTAGTATGACTCTCTGTAGAATAGAGAGTTTGTGATAGATGTCTGTATGTGTGACTGTGCATTCATGTCATTTACATACATGCTGATGACTTAGTCTCCCTTTTGGTCGAGAGAGTCGTCAGTCATCCTACTTCCGTGGTTACTCATGGTAGTAGTAGCTAGTGTGAGGGTAGAGCATTTGTTGTATCGCACTCGCCCTACTATTGACAATGGTTGTTGGAGTTGCGTGCAGTTATCCTGGGTGCATGGCACTTGACCACTCATGGGTAGTGTCAGTCGGAGTGACCAGCAGCAGGGACCCCCATTGTGTAGCTAGCTCTTTACGCTTATATACTACTTCATATTGCCCACTCGGCCACTCGAGAGCAATGGTTGGTGTTGAGTTGAGATAGTTGTCATGTCGTTCCACCTAGGCCACACTGGGATCGTGGTAGCAGTAGGGTGCGCAGACATGACCATGCATCTGCATTGCCATGGTAGATGGCGTTTCCATATATATATATATATATATATATAGTTGAGTATGATGAAAATATATATCGCTAGAGTCTATATATATGATCGTTGGATGTTGCATTTGTTTGAGTTATGCTTGTTGCATTTGATTGTACATCATCTTAAATTCCACTTGCATATTTTATATGGTCATGTGTGGATTACTAGTATTGGGGTGGTCAAACTATTATATACCTTTGACCAATACCTTGAGATGATAAAGGATGGACCCGGTTAATTGTTGTATTTGTCATAGGATGTTAGTATGGTGGTTTGTCAATTATAGAGTTAGTTTTACTCTACCATGTTGTAGGTGTTGTATTATGTTATTTATACTCAGGTAGCATGAGTTGTATCGTTGTCGATCTTTAAGTATGTCAGTACCTTATGTAATGATTATTGATTAGTTTAGTTATACAATTGTTATATCATGCTGATGTATACCTGTTATACCTTTAGACAACATATTATTGACTCGCATGTGATATATATATGTATATAACATGCATGCACCTTTATTCTTATTATCGCTGAGTTTTGTACTCACCACCACAGACCCTGGATTTTTTGTCGCTCAGGTGACAGGTACTCGACTCCGTGATGGGCTTGGAGCAACGCTGGCTGGCAACCTCTCATCTCACTTCCAAGGGCCCCGGCTTGGATTTATGTTTCCTTTTATTTTTGGATGTTTCGTATATCAATCCAGATTTATATGGTGGATGTTGTATTTGACTTTGTTTATGTATGCACTTGTTGATTCGGGTTTTGATGATGCTTTCTTTATATTGTGTTAGTTATACTGGTATGCATTGTGTGTAGATTGTTATGTCGTTGTGTTAGTTTCCGCTGTGCTTTGTTATATTTACATTTATATATGTTATTGTAGTTATGACCGAAAGAATTGTATAAACAGGATATGTTACCATGTACAGGAGATATGTTGTCCGTTTTCTTTTCGGCTCGGCATGCTCTCAGGGCGTGACACACGAACATGACAAAATTGAAAGATCGCTATTCACCCCTCTAGCACATCAAATGGTCCCCAACAATCTCTACTCTAGCTGGATCGAGGGTTTACAAACTATCTCAGTTTGATAACAAAATGGTTGCATTCTCACCGAGGGCTTACGAATTATCTTAGCTAGGCAATAAGATGGTTGCATTCTCAAATTTGCATATATGCTCTTCTGGGTCTGCGGATCCATCGTACTCCCTGAGATGGGGAGAGTAAAAATTAGGAGTTTTCCTATGCAATTTCTTCAACAAAAGGAGTATGCTACCATTATACTTTTGGTGTCATTTGTTGACTCTCTTCTTGTTCCTCACAAATAATATGCGGAATGGTTCAGACTGGCACTACCCCCCTCGCAGATCTTTCTTCCTCATGACTCCCCTTTCCTTCCTTATTGTCTGGCGAAGGAAAATTTTACTCCATGTAGGGTTGGACCCTCCTCCTCCTATGGGTGGGGTGGTAATGAACAGTTGACCCTCCCACTCCCTTGGGGCAATGCTTCCTCTATTGTTTTTGTATTATTGTGACCAACTGACCACAGGTCAAGGTTATGGGGGGCTTCTTTTGAAGCGGAGACTAAAGAGGGAACTTATCACAAGTGCATCCTCGACATCTTCACTCAAAGTTCCCACACACATTGCCAAATGATGCGATTGAAGATTGACCCTCTCTTATCAAGTCCTCTGATGAGAGCCTGTTCACCTAGTCGCAGTATGATCCTATCATATATAACACAAGTCAGAGGGTACTGGTGCTCCGACGATGCTCCTCTAATGCCTAAGTCAAACAAGAGAAAAAGAAAGTGGAATGCAATAAATTGAAGTGATTTGTTTCACAAATCTTGCATTACCTTCTACCGTTACTTGCTTCTTCTCTTATTCTGCTCCTACCATAATTAATGAGCACCTCTCTGGCAGTGCCTTACCCATTCCTCCCCATGGCATGTTACCACGTTTGTTCGTACATCCCCAGTACATGGCCACCTTCGTCCGTAGCGCTACCACCTATAACTACATCCGCCGACTACCCCTGGAGACTTTTCCTCTTACCGTCATAAATGTGTACCCCTTAGATCGCTTCTTACTCATGCCTCAATAAGACTTGCTTGCACGTCCACACACGCCAAGTTGATACTTGACCATATCCAACCATACTGTTATTTCCCAACCTCCAATACCTTAAGCCTCCGATTCTTGGGATTCTCAAGTATCCGAGTTCTCGACCACCTGAGCCCTGCTCAAGCTCCCGAGTGTCCGAGCTCTTACTTGGTTCCATGGGCTCCATTTTTTTCATTCACTATCCTGATTCTTCAAGTTTATAAGTATTTAATCGATGACCCATTTTATCGATATCATGAATGAAAATAGAAAGAAACTAAAAATGAAATATTACACTCCATTCTCTTAATTGGTTATATCAATAGAATGGCAAAATAAGTGGGATTATTCATTTGTACACCTTGTGATTTGTATATATAGTGACAATTATAGGTTGTTTGTAGCCTTATCACTTAATGGAGGATTGATTGGTGCAAAAGGTAATTCGTTCGTCCTCAATGTTTCTATCAATCGGTCTTATAGTCAAATGAAGAAGATAAATCATGGAGAATATATTGTCTAATTCAGAACTAATACAGCAGGAGGAAAAGTACCTTAAAAAACTTGTAACCCTGAAAATTGACTCTGGCTCATCACTTAATGGAGGATTGATGATCATTATCAATGTTTCCCATTTAATCTGTTCTATCTACTCGCCCAATCAATTTGGCTCGTTAGGCTTAAACCCAAATCCATTTGATTTGTCAATCCACTAAGTTATCTAATTCTCCATCCACCACCATATTAGTCCACTTTGGAAATGTGTCTACTCTTTCTATTAATTCAACCGGCACTGCCAACTCTACTTGTTCAACTAAGATTTTTCAATGCACCTACTCATTCATTTTTACTATTGATTTCGAAATAACTCATAGTATATTTACCTTTTATTTTTTGAAATGAGGAGGAATGAATTCTAAATATATATTTTATGATTTTATTTTTTTTTTTTACATTTCTAACTCCTTTTATTTTCTATATTATTAAGTAAAAACCATCCGCACTTTTTATTTGATATGATGAAATTTATATTTTACACAATTTTTTTTTAATTATTATTTTTAAAAAAATATTATAAAAAGATAATTCGATCTCACTCTCACTGATACAAAGTCCTAAAAAAAAAGAAGAATATTCTAAAATCAAAACAGTAAAGATGTATGTCAGAAATTATATATTTAATTAAATCTTACAAGTGAAAATGGGATCAAAATGACTAAAATTTAGTCCAGACTTTTGAGCAATAAATTGACGGATTTAATCTTTTTCCGTACAATACAAAGAAAAAAAATATAACTTGAAAGCAAAAGAACTATCAACAACCAGTCCCTCAATTCCTTAAAAAATTTCACGTCAATAGCACTTTTGATTCAAGTCTAAGCAGATCGCCATATAGATTCAGCATTGTTGCGAGATCTTCAACCCTCTTGCTTAAAGATTAGCTCAGGAAGACGAGAGGATAAATTACCATGGGACAAACTGATTCAGATGGTATGATTAGCTAATCCGAATCTGGATCAGCATCGACAATACCAGGTAGTAAATCAAGTGAAATTGAATCAGAATCATACATAGAGGCTGGTTCTCTTTGCTTATCAAGGACACCAGTGCCTTTATAAACGTCAGATAAGGTAATATTTCCATTAGACGCTGCCCCTATTTGGTGGAGTTGCTTTCCCATGTCAGGAACATCCAAGCTTTTGCAAGTATCAAAGATAATAGTATTGTCGGAAACTTCACCTACTATCTCTGGAGCTCCTGAATTGCTGGGGTGTTCGCCATTTATAATGTTTGATATCAAGAGATTAATGTTGTCAGTTTCCATTTCATCCCTTCCTACAACATGAACAGCAACATCACTTTCATCAGAAGCTTTATTTTCGTCACCTGTAACAATAGTTTGGGCATTGCCCTCTTCTACTTTGCTTGGCCCATCCATATCTACATCTTTGCTTGGGCCATTTGCGTCTGCTTCATATTAGCTTGATGGTGTTCTCCATTAGTGTTTGAGAACTGAACAGGTCTCTCTTCTTTGTCAGAGCGCAGCCAGCCATGCAACAGTTCGTCGATTGTTGCCATCATCCATTTTATTTGTTGCACCTATATTGCCTATTGGAAAAGTAGATGTCTTTGAATTTGGATGACCACCGTAAAATGTATTTCCCTGGTATCGCTGGTTGCAAGCTTTAAGCGTCGAGCTCATGGAATCTTTAGTATGTATTAGAGGAAGCGCTGGAGGATGGATAAGAATTTCCAAGTCCAACCGTGCATCACCACAGAATGCGGCAAGTAGTGTTCCAGCTTCCAGCTTTCCTGCAAAAACATGAGCATGAGAAGATGTACATATGTTGACTTCACTAGAATAGTATACACCCACAAGCACTAATGATATTCTGATTGGGCTCCACTCCATTGGACAACAAATGGAGAATCGAAATATTATCAGGTGTGCATTAAAAACTTTCTCAAAAAATATAATGTGGGTATCAATAGTAGATGCTTATAAAATTTCAAATGATTTATTTAAAATTAAGTTAGATGAATTGTTTTTCGAATTCGAATTACACGGTCCCTTTAACTTTGGTTGCATATCAAGATCAAAAGCAAGGAGACCAAGCCAAGAATCAAACCCGAATCTCAATCAGATGATTCGGAGTCCAAACTAGACAACGACAAGATGACTTCCAAGCTAATCAATTTGATTCGAAAGTTATTCAAGAAAAAGAAATCCTTGAGACGCTCAAAGGACAAGCAGACGGAAAATCAGATTTAAAATGCTTTGAATGCAACCACTTCAAAACTGAGTGTCTGATTAAAAAAAAAACCTAAAAAGCAACCGACAAAGAAAGCTCTAAAAGCTACTTGGGATGAATCATCATTGGATAAGAAAGAACAAAAGCAAACAAGTCACCTTGCATTCATGGCCAATGATCGAAGGTGAAAATCCAAGTCTAAGTCAAGTCATGATCCATATCCGGTTCAGAAGGTCCATACATCAAGGTGAGTTCATCATTAGTTAAAAGATTATATGAAACAGTTACATGTTTAAATAGGAAATTAACTAAGTTCAATGTCTGAATCAAATCTCTTCTTAAGGAGGTAGAAGTCCTCCACGACTTCCTCCAATGTCCAATCCTCACTGACCTATCAAGACTTTTACTCCTGTCTAGTGTCAGATAGAGCTCGACCTACTAGGGCTTCCTTGCCTAGTACTCGATTTACTAGAACTTCCTTACCTAGTACTCAATCTACTATGGCTTAAACCTGTTAAGTCCTGCAAACTTAACAAATGGTATTAGATCATAACAACACTTAACTTTGAACCTTTGTCAACATCAAAATTCAAGTTTAATCATATGGTATTTTCTGTCCCAATAATCTTTTCCTTTTTGATTCATGACAACACAATTCAAAGTTAAGTAAATCAATCTAAAGTACAAAGTTGAGTTTTCAAAAGTCTTTACAAAAGATTTAATTTTGTGCAAAAAAACTCCCTCTCAACTTGATCTCTCCCCCTTAATCCATTATCTTGGAGATTAAAAAATTATATTTTGCTTAACTTTTACCTTTACTTGCCCCTTTGTCATACATCAAAAACTTGAATTCATTATAAATTGTGAATAATTTAAATTTGAAAAGCAATGTTTTCTCAAAAAATGTGAAGTGTTTTTCAAAAACAATTTTTTTTGGGGGGGGGCTAAAAGTCAAGATTTCTTTAAAATGTTTCACGGTCAAGATTTCCAATCATATTTCAAAAATATTTCCAAGTCACATTTTTCAAACACATTTCAAAGCCATATTTCAAAAAAAATATTTCGATGTCCAATGTCTTTTAAACATTAAAAAAATTTGAAGGTTCTTTAGTTAAGTATTTATATTTGAAGGTTCAAAATATTTTTTAAAATCCTTTGAAAGTTTGACAAATAAATTAGCAACATTTTGAAATTGAACATTCATAACACAAGCTTACTAACCTATAAGTCATAGGTCAACTCGAAACTTTACAATTAATATGCAAATCACAGATGATAATTATCTAAGTAATTTTGAAAATCCAAGCATGTGCCCCATTTATAAGTTTAAGTATTAATAAATTAATATTTTAAAATAAATCATCCAAAATATTGTCCTTAAAGGAATGTCTAACTTCGGTTCTTGACTTAAATGATATTAAGTGATCATCAAGTATTATTAGAAGTTAATCACCTAAGTGATTAGTTTGTATTTATACTCCTTGATTCTTGTCGATGTACTAAGTCTACATCTGAAATCAGGAGTAAAGTATTAACATCTCATACTCATTTACGTGGCTCAATACACAACCATATTTAACCTAAATATTGTGAGATGCAATGACTCTTTAAATCTATAGGTATATGATTTCTAAAGTAAATCCTAGACTAATTTTATTTTTCAAATTAATTGTAAAATAGATGTATAAATATAAATGAAAAAAACAAAAATAAAGTCTTACTCCACTAAGCACATTTCTAAAATGATAACCATAAAACATAACTTGAACATTTCTGCTAATATAAATTAAAGTTTTACAAAGCCAACTATATTATCCAAAAACAAGCTATACTATCACTGAAACTGTCCTAATATAAAGATGGAGGTGGAGGTGATGGATGACCCATGGTCCATGATCTTAACATATCCATCATCTCCCACTATCGCTCTTCAATGCGCTAAAATCCTCTGATCATAATCTCCTCAAGTCTAGAGACTCGATCCTCTAGTGATGGAGCGACAGGCCATGGAGGAAGTTAAGGAAGGTCAGTGAAGTCAAAATCGAGCATCTCCTCGTCCTCAACTGGTGGTGGCTAAGACTAGACCCTCCTCTTCCATGATATGACATGATCATCTATATCTATCCTAGCTAATGCAAACTGTCCAATTCCTATCATATTAAACCCAGTTAGGAGTTTGACATAGGTAATGTTAACCCCTAAGGATCCTATCAAAGAAGTCAAAATATGACAATAGGACATGTGAATCCTACTGCTAGTAACTACTCCAGAATAATAGATGATGGAATAAAACATATGAAAGTTAATGTCTATATCTCATGACATAATGTATAAAGTAAAAATGAATGAAAATGATGCATCATATCGATGCCCCTTGTGCTAAGGGGTAAAATGCAAGTAACTAGAACCCGATACAAGACATAGTCTTGTACTCGGAGTCTTGGTCGAGCTAAATTGGCTCACTATCGGTGTCCTCTCCTCATCAAAGAAATATGAATATAGAGCTAAAGTATCAATTCTCATTCTCCAATATTCCTTCGCTACTTGTTTTTGACTATCATAGCTCAATGCCACAACGCCGCAACTCCGACCTTGAGCTTCTCTTCACATTCCTAAGTCGGTATATTTAGTTCAATTATTCTTTTATTTGTCTCTTTTTTTACTCAACTTCTAAGGGGCAATAAGTTTATTATCGCACCCTAAAACTTGTAAAAGAGACGAATCTCTTTCAGAGAAAGAGATTTCTAGTAATTTGCTCAGTCGAAGCGATCACGGATCATGGACCTTGGAGCAGCAGTAGTTGTGAACCAACTAAATTCCTGTGCATTCTTTTGTTGTGTTTTGTTTTAATTTCCGCTGCAAGTTTTGCAACAATTTAATAAAAATAAAAAGAGAAAAAAAGATTTGCGCTTTCTCTATGATAATCTATTGCATCATGAGAGACCAATTATCTTCATTAGCTATTGTCATAAGGAAAAGTGCCCAACAACTGGCTATTTTATAGGAAAGCAAATAACAAAAGTGAACAAAAACCCCACAATTTCACTAATGCTAGATGATTTCTTGTCTCCGGGAGATTATAGTGAACAAAGAAACCACAGTTTCATCTCCAGAAGATCATAGTCTTTTTACTCCAGCTAGTGGTTATTTGATGATCAATTATTCTGCTATCTTCCTCCTTGTAGGAAAGAATTGTTACATTATTATGCACCATTCTGATGTTCTTTCCTTCCTTATGTGGACTTTATAACAATGTAGGTTTCTTTCCTTGCTTTGTTTTCTATTAATATGAATGAACTTTCATAGTCTACTTGTTAGATGAGATGCTATGCTGGTGGGAGCACAATATTAATTTGAATGCCAATATTTCGTGTGCATCTTGTGAATTTAGGGAAATTCGATATTCATGCAACTATATTGATGTATAAAAAAAAACTTGGGAAATGTATGTGTGAAATGATGATTTAGGTTGATACAATGTGAAGTTCAGACACCTCTTGTTGCAAAGATTGTGTCATTGAGATCTAATGCAGATCTATCAAAGGTAAGTGATGGTTGTGTCAACCATATTAGTTCTATTTCTTGCATTATTGACATTGTTTCCTCTTTCATCCTTTATGCTAGTGAACTTGTGGTTTCTTTGTTCCTTTTTGTTATTTGCTTTCCTAGAAAATAGCCAATTGTTTGGCACTTCTCCCTATGGCAAAAGCCGATGAACATAATTGATCTCTCACAATGTAATAGATTATCATGGAGATAGATATTCTTTTGAATGATGAATTATAAGGACTAGGAGATACAAAAATCAAATACCTTTTTCCTTCTTTTTTTTATAATTTTACAATAACAAAAAGAATTAAATATATTTGTGCAAAAACTAAAAGTTCTGGTACAATAAGCCTCACCTGGTACAATAGAGAATATCACCCATTGTTGTTGGCTTAGGTACAACTTAGCAATGGATATGACAATGTGACCTACCAAATAAAGGAGCATCCCGATGCATAAAGTTCCCGCCAATACGGATTCTTAAAGAAGGATCTATTATACATAATCTTACTCTACTTTGCAAAAGACTATTTTTAAGAATCGAACTTGTGACTTCTATGTTACATGGCAACAATTTTACCGTGATATGCCATATCCAAATAAAAATTACAATTTAACACAATCCATGTTGCCAAAAAATTAGATTCTAGTCTTTATACATATTTGATGATACATGGTAGATGCAATGAACTAAGACATTCAAAGATAACCCATAAGCAAAAGAAAAAACTAATTGAATCAATTAAATTATCAAGACCAGTTGGTGGTAAGAGGGAAAATGTGGGCAATGCTTGTCAACAGTAAAATAATATCAGCAAATAAGATATCACATTAACAAAGTTCAATAATGAAGCACAACCTATCACGACCAACACGAGTTAAGCTTATCATGAAGCTAACTTCGTTCGCTGAGCAAGAATTGCAAGTGTTAGAGCAAAATATAAATAACATCTAACTAAACTAACTAAATGCATATATCTTTGAAGACATTCCACCAATATTATTCATAAATCACAGCAAGTAACTTGAAATTTGAAAACTCTAGAACATGAGCATAAAAGATAAAGTGGGTATAAGATAGAAATGAACGATATAAAATAATACAGAATCCAATGAACATTATCATTTTTTTACACTTAACCTTATTAACCTCTTATCACAAATTTTCTTTTAAATTTACTCTTAAATAGTTTCACTATTTCTCGTATTTCACTTTTTTGCACTATTACAAGTATTATTGATTTAACTTATGAAGGAGTCAACATATATAATATTGGACAGACACAATCCCTTTTTGGAGCAGGGAGTCAAATCTCTGCAGCTCTATTATCTTGTAATTTACTATAAATAATTTCGTAGCTCCTTTTTGAAACTCTCTTATATAATGTATTTATTATTTGATTTATTTAGTATAATTAATTATGTAATTTAGTTCGTCTAGTTCTCATGGTATTTCAAGATCTTTTAAGGGGATAATCCTTAAATTTATAGCTTTTTTTTTTAATAATCTAATCAGTAGGTCTCAACAGGTAATAAACAGAATAACTAAACAACAAAAATATGAAAAGAACGAGCAATATAAAAGGAAACTATCAAGCAGCAACAGTAAAGATGTGCACAATTAATTCCTTCCTAAAATAAACTCACCAGTAATTTATAACATCTGTTTCATCTGTTTAACCATGAATAGGATAATTTGCTAAAGAGAATCGAGCAAGAAAGACCCACCTACCAACCTGATCAAGGACTCAAATCATCGCAGTTCGCCTCAAGACAATTGTAAACTCCAACAACAGGTGGATCCATGAGCTTCACTGTCAAACATAGACAGCAGAATGGACGCCCTTCCAGCGGAACAAATCTTCCATTCCATGGCAACTATCTGAGTGGTGGAGGGGGAATGGAATTGGCCATCCCAACCCATACAACAATACCTTGTTCCAAATTTACCCAGCCAAGTATGTCATATCTTTTTCTTCTTGGATGTCTTCGTAGTTGAAGCAGAGGTTGTTCCTTGTGAAGCTAGCTGACTTGCCATCGACATTTGGAGCTCTTTATGCAATTCAGATGCCTTGGCTGATAGTTCCGGGAACTTAAGGTATCGCTCGTTTACAGGATATAGCTGCATAGCCTCACGGAAGCTTTGAGCTGCCTTTTTAAAACAAACTGCAGCAGCCTTCAAATATTCAACACCAAGGCTCCCTGCAACCGCGGCATGGAGAGCGTGTTCTAAGAAGACGAGACGCTCGAGATCGTTCTGTTGCAACTCCTGGGTAGCGAACATCGATAGAGCGATAGATGGTGGCGACGGCACGAGGCGGTAGCGGCGTCGCAGTCAGCTGAGAAGCCCCGACTCGACGCTCCCTCCGCTGAAAACTACAGCATAGGCTGGCACGGGGTGTCGGAAGCGTGATATAGCAGCTTCACGTGGGCCGAGCAGCTGCGGCGACAGGAGGCAGCCGCCGCGGCGTGAGTGGGGAAGAGTTTAGGGCGTAGGCGGAGATAGGCATGCTTATCGGTTCCGGTTCGATTCTGATCAATATTGAAACCGATTCGAACCGATTCAAAATCGATTCCGAATCGATTCCGGTTCCGAAACGATTTTGGATCGGTTCCGAAATGATTTCGGACCGGTTCCAAAATGGTTCTCGACTATCTTCCTCAAACTTGAGCTTCCAAATTCATCTAATGTATTAGTAATTCTATTTTTTTTTCTATCGCAAAATAATCTTGTAGAGATGTTAGCTGCTAAAAATTTTCACCTTTAAATTAGTAACCGAAACTAAATCCAAATCGGAATCAGAATTGGTTCCGAACCGGTTTCGAAACGGTTCCGAATCGATTCCGAACCGGTTCCAAACCGATTAGAACCGAATCAAATCGGAATCGGAACGATTCCGATTCGGTTCTGGAACCGCTTCATCCGATTCGGTTCCGATTTTAAATTTAATGGATTGATTCCGACTCAATTCTGGATTGATTCAATCCGTTAAACATGTCTAAACGAGGAGAAGAACACATTGTTGCACTTTTACAAGAAGGTATAAATATTAACCATAATTACAATTAGTTGCTTTAAAAATGTTCAATAATAAAACACAAAACTGGAGCTGGAAACCGCAGACAATTTCCAACGAAGCAATGCAAATCAACAGAACAGTTGTATGTTAAAATAAGAAATTACAGACTCAATTCCAAGAAGAAGAAAATCAGTAACTCTGATATCCAGTGCAAAAGACAATTTAAATCGAGAAAGGAAACGATGCATATACAACAACATTTTTTTTTTCACTGTTGGACTCGAGTTCCTGATCATTTAAGTTTAGATTCATTTGTCTGTAGTTTTTGTTACTTCGTATGATTAGCCTTCGAACACCAGATTTGAATGAGGGGTACACAAATCATCTCTTTTCTTTTTTTCCAAACACCTCTATATCACAGACCTTTTTGCTCGTCATGACTCCCTTCTCCTCTCGTCTGCAAAAGTTGAAAATTTATCCAACTAAAAGTCCTTTGTCATCCATTCCAGGACACTGACAAGAGAGAGGTAAATCGCGGGGGGACAAAGTCTCTTGATACAGTGACAAGACAAGGAGGAATCCATCTGAAATCAACGGAGATTTTAGACACTTCATCCAGCATCGAACCCTGCTCATTTTGCGAGCAACACTTTGCTTTACCATCGCGCCATCCCTGTGGGGATAAAAAAACTGTGATGGATACACTTTTTAACGTGACTGACTTCACCGCCAAAACAGCCCTCATCAGAAACCCTCGAAGGGATTTTTGGAGGCACAGTACCACGATGTTGATAAAAACATACCTGGACGCCCTAGTATCTCAGTCAATAATTATTTGTCGCCGAGGAGGGTTCGAACCCGGCACCTCCTGCAATACATGTCTTCATGCTTACCACTTGAGATAAGACACTTCGACTAAAACTATGATGGGTAAATTTTTTAATGTAACTGACTCCACTGCCGAAATGACCCTTCATTAGAAATCTCCGGAGAGATTTTTGGAGGCACAGTACTACGGTGTTGATAAAAGCATACCTGGACGACTCAGTATCTCAGTCAATAATTATTTGTCGTTGAGGAGGGCTCGAACCCGGCACCTCCTGCAATACGTCTCCATACTTACCACTTGGGATAAGACACTTTGACAAACTGTGATGGATAAACTTTTTAACGTGACTGACCCCACCGCCGAAACGACCCCTCATCAGAAACCCCTGAAGGGATTTTCAGAGGCACAATATTACGGTGTTGATAAGAGCATACCTGGACGACTCAGTATCTCAGTCAACAATTATTTGTCGCTAAAGAGGGCTCGATCTCGGCACTTCCCGTAACACATATCTCCATGCTTACCACTTAGGATAAGACACTTCGACAAAACTGTGATGGGTAAATTTTTTAACGTGACTGACCATACCGTCAAAACGGTCCATCATCAGAAACCCCCGAAGGGATTTTTGGAGGCACAGTATCACAGTGTTGATAAGAACATACTTGGACGCCCCAGTATCTCAGTCAACAATTATTTGTCGTTGAGGGCTCGAACCTAGCATCTCCTGCAACACATGTCTCCATGCTTACCACTTGGAATAAGACATTTGTACTTAAACTGTGATGGATAAACTTTTTAACGTGACTGGCTCCACCGTCGAAATGACCCCTCATCAGAAATTTCCGAAGAAATTTTTGGAGACACAGTACTACGATGTCAATAAGAGTATATCTGAACGGTCTAGTATCTCAGTCAATAATTATTTGTCGTTGAAGAGGAATCAAATCCGATACCTCCTATAATATATTTCTCCATACTTACCATTTGGGATTCGACAATTCCCTTCTCCTCTCGTGTTCCAATGATTGATAACATCTGATAATCAGAGAGTGAGTGCCTTCTCTCTTGAACTCATCTGCATTAGAATAATCAAAATGCAGCTTGCTACTTTTTCTCCATTTCAAGTGATTCTGGCTCATTTCTTTTCATGGGTAATTCTCTATATACATCACAAGTTCCTTGTGCGTTCTGGTCAGCATGCACCTGTAGTAATACTAATAATGAGAAGTCTCAGTTACTATTGTATCACTGAAAAAAAAAAAAAAATTTTTTGACGATGAACTTTGACAACGAATTATTTTCGTTGAAAATATGCAACAAATATAGCGACGAATTTTATATTTCGTCGTAAATTTGTAACGAATTTTCCGACGGACAAAAATTTGTTGAAAAAATTAAAAAATTTTCAACATCCAAATTTTGTTGCGAAATTCGTCACAAATTGGCGACGGAAAATAATTTTCATCGCCAATTTGCGACGGAAAATAATTTTCATTTTAAAAATAAATTAAATTAAAAGTTCGCTGCTAAATTTGCATTTAATTTATTTTCGAATTTAGTGATTTAAAATTATTTTCGCGTAAATATTTATGCGAAAGTTTTTTCGTCGCCAATTTGCGACGGAAATAATTTTCATCGCATAATTTAGCGACGAATTCAGAATTCGTCGCAGATATTTATTTTATTAAAAAAAAAATAAAAAACAAGTTCTCATGAACGAGTTTATTTTTAAATATTTTGCAACGAATTCGTGGATTCGTTGCTATTTTGCAACGAATCCGAGAATTCGTTGCTGATTTTGCAACGAATCTGAGGATTCGTTGCAAACTCTTATTTTTAGAAAAAAAAATTAAAAATTCGTCGAACCCGATTAAGTGACTTAGAGAGTTCGAAATTAGATGAAACAAGTTCTAGTTCCCTTGATTATATATATATTTTTAAAAATAAATTTTACCGAAAATATTGCGATATGTGATTTTTTTAACGTGAATTAGATTTTTTAGACACACCGATATTCGAAAATTCGCGGATTAAAATTTTTTTGACGAATGCGTGGATTCGTTGCAATTTTTTAAATAAAAAAAAATATTAAAAGAATTAGTTAACGTTTTCAAATGTTTAAATTTTTTTTTAAAAAAAAGTTTGCAACGAATCACAGATTTGTTGCAAACTTTTAAAAATTTTCTATTTTTTTTTAAATTTGTAACGAATCCTGGATTCGTTGCAAAATTAATATTAAAAAAATCGGTTAACGTTTTCAAAAGTTTAAATTTTTTTTGTTTTAAAAATTGCAACGAATCCGTGGATTCGTTGCAAAATTAATATTACAAAAATAAGTTAACGTTTTAAAAAGTTTAAATTTTTTTTTTAAATTTGCAACGAATCACAGATTCGTTGCAAACTTTTAAAAAATTTTTATTTTTTTTTTAAAAATTTGCAACGAATCTTTGGATTCGTTGTAATTTTTTTTTAACTTTACCCCCGATGCCCTAATTCCTTTTCCTTCCCCTCGCGTCGCGCCCGACACGATCCGCCGCCGCCGCTCTTCCCTTCAGATCGCTGCACGCTTCCGCCACGATGACCGCGATCGCACGCCGCGCCTGGCAGCCGCGCCGTATCGCCCGAGCCCGTTGGCCACTAGGTCGACCGAGGCCGCCGCCGCCAAGTCCGTCGCCGGCCGAGCCGCTGGCGCCGCCTCGTCGTCGGCCTCGTGCCACAAGGCGACCGCGCGCCTAGCCAGCGCCGCCCGGCCGCCGCCGTGCGGCCGCCGCGGCCAGCTCTCGCGGCGCCTCGTCAGCGTGCCCCTCGGGTTCCGGAGCCGCTCCGGCCGCCTCGCCTCGCCCGCCTCGCTCCCTCCAACGGCGCGCGCCTCGCTACGCCGGAGTCTCACCGCCATTGTCTGACACTTTCGGGCACGCTCTGCCCGGTGGCCGCGAGCCTCGCCGCCGGTGTCCCGATAGCCGCGCGACCACGCTGACCGCCACCGTCCGAGATCGGCCGACAATGCACCGCACGACCACACCACTACCGCAGGCACCGGTTAGGTCTCTGTCCGAGAGGTTCGGCAGTCGCTATCAGGGAGCCGCCGACAGCCACCAATCGCCGGCTCGGAGACGCCCGTAGCCACCAGTGGTATAATATTTTTTTTTTTAAATCAGTATTATTTTTTATATTGAAATTTATATTATTGTTAATTTTCTGTGTTGATCTAGAGTGGTATTAGAGTGGTATGATATAGGTTAATTGCGCCCGATGCATTCTATTCAAAATCATACTGGGACTCCATGATATTACCATAATTTTGCATATTTTTATGCCTGGGCCCAATTCATTGACACCTTAATGCCATGGTGGTTAGCATAAGATTGTGAGAGCATGATAAAATTCAAGGATATGACACATTACCATTTCATAAACATTCACATACACCATCAGAATCTGCAACCCATTACAACTATTTTATTTTTTTGTCAAACGTTATGCATTCTCGAAATGCAAAATACCATAATTACATTCAAACTGTGCTATTTTTTTGTTGACGTCTATGGTCCTATGCATCTGCAAAATCTGTTGACCATGACATTCAACAACATGGTTTTGTGTGTGTCCTCTCATCCCCATGAACAAAAAATTCTCTTTCCAGCCCAATTACGTGTTAGTTCTCCTCAATATTGTTAGTTTGCCCAGGAGGCCACACTATGTTCTGAACTGTTGTCTTTCTTCGTTTCTGTTTAAAGATAGTTAAACATAGTGAATTCATATGTGAAGTAACTGTATATTCGTATTATTGTATTTTCTAGGAGTTTATATTAATATAATTGATTGAAATATATAATGCAAATGAAAGGAGTTGGATGTATAATAGAATTTACAACGTTGGTTTAATCGATGAATTTATGAGTGGGTTGAAAGAGTTTTAAATTTATGATTAGTAATGTTGAGTTTATGGATGGTAATCAGATAAGGTGTCCGTGCAGAAAGTGTCACAATGGTAGATTTTTACCGTCTAGCAAAGTTTCAGAGCATCTTTGTAGATTTGGATTCGTTGCAAATTACTATAACTGGACATGTCATGGTGAACCATTTATATCTGATGAAGATTATCATAGACACAACACACAAGTCTCTAAGGATCAAAGTGATTAAAATCAATTAAATCAATATCAGAGGATGATATATGATGTAGCGGGCCCGAATTTGATTCCCCAATCACAAGGTGCAACTTCAAGTTGTCCTCCAACAGTTGAGCAAATGTTTACTAATGCATCGCCCTTGGAAGAGGTACAAGTACAAGTATATATCGTCGAATATGAATAATGAAGCATATCTCAAATTTCGTGGAGGTGTGAGTCTGCAGATGAACCTTTATGGTGGTTGTGAGACTCACACTAAACTATCGCTCACCGCAAGAATGTTGAATGTCAAGGCAAGCGAGCATAATGTGTCCAAGATTGTTTTAATAATTTTGTTCAAGCTTTTGAAGAGGCATTGCTTACATGTGATCATATATCTAATGATTTGTATGCAGATGAAAAAGCGATGAAAGAATTAGGTCTCCCAGTGGAAAGAATTGATGTGCAGAGATGGTTGTATGTTATATTGGGGAGATGATGCATGAGGATGTTTGTAAATTCGTAATCAAGATAGGTACAAGAGCACTAGTAGGAGGCAGCAACGACGTAAATCATATAGTCAGTTGTTTTATTTGCCTTTAACTCCTAGGTTACAAAGGCTTTATGCATCAAAGACAACTGCTGAACACATGACTTGGCATGCAAATCATCGAACAGAAGAGGGACTAATGTGTCATCCATCAGATGCAGAGGCGTGGAAAATTTTGATAGAACATATCCCGATTTTGCGAAAAGAGACTCGAAATATTAGGTTGGGTCTGTCTTTGTGGATTTGCTCCATTTGTAAATCAAGAAGACACTATTCTTGTTGGCCAGTTATATTAACTCCGTATAATCTTCCGCCTGGGATGTGCATGAAAACACCGTATATGTTTTTAACATTGGTTGTGCCTGGCCCAAAAAATTCGAAGAAGTTAATAGATGTTTATATGCAACCATTGATTGCAGAGCTAAAACAACTATGGGATGAAGGTTTTCCTACATACGACGTTCATACTAATCAGATGTTTGTAATGAAGGCTGCTCTTCTTTGGACCATAAATGACTTTCCGGCTTATGGTATGCTATCAGGTTGGAGTACTGCAGGGATCTTAGGATGCCCAATATGTATGGAGAGATCAAAGTCGATTAGATTGAAGCATGGTAAGAAGCCGAGTTATTTTGATTGTCATAGACAATTTTTACCACTAAATCATAATTTCAGAAGGAATAAAGATGAATTCACTAGGAATCGAATTGAAAGAACACCTCCGCCATTGAGATTGACAGGTCAAGATATTTGGTACAGAGTTCTTCACTTTCCATCTGTTATTGAAGAGCCACATGGTACAACTTATGAATATGGAAGCAACCATAAATGGACCAAACGAAGTATATTTTGGGAGTTACCGTATTGGTTTAGTAATTTGATTCATCATAATCTCGATGTTATGCATATTGAGAAGAATATTTTTGATAATCTGATAAATACAGTGATGGATATCACCGGAAAAACAAAAGATAATCTGAATGCAAGAAAAGATATGCGACTCATTTGTAAACGACCCACCCTTGATGTTGATGAAAATAGTAGAGGACCAAAACCAAAGGCAGTTTATACATTGAATAAGGAACAGAGACGTGTTGTTTGTGAATGGTTGAAGTCATTGAGATTTCCTGATGGGTATGTTTCAAATCTTGGGAGATGTGTCGATATGAAGGAATGCAAATTGATGGGTTTGAAAAGCCATGATTGCCATATATTCATGGAAAGACTAATTCCTATTGCCTTTAAAGAACTCTTACCGAATTTTGTATGGGGTGCCATTACAGAGTTAAGTATTTTTCTTCATGATATATGCTCAACAGTTTTGGGATATTCACACATGGAGAAGTTAGAGAGAGACATTCCAATCATTTTGTGCAATTTAGAAAAGATTTTTCCGCCAGCATTTTTTGATTCAATGGAACATCTTTTGGTTCACTTGCCATATGAGGCCAAAGTTGGAGGACCAGTTCATTATCGATGGATGTATCCTTTTGAAAGGTATAATTCGCATATTCTATACTTCGTTAATATTGCATAAAAATGTATAATTTTTTTATATATTCATTTCTAATACAATTTTTTATATTACAATCAAATTCTTATATCATTTGAAGAAAAAAGTGAAAAATAAGGCACATGTTGAAGCCTCTATTTGTGAATGCATATATTGTAGAGGAAGTAACAACTTTTGCATCATATTATTTTGAGCCTCACGTTCAGACCAAAAGACGGAAATCCGGA
This sequence comes from Wurfbainia villosa, assembly GCA_025175895.1. NCBI lineage: Eukaryota > Viridiplantae > Streptophyta > Magnoliopsida > Zingiberales > Zingiberaceae > Wurfbainia > Wurfbainia villosa. The sequence continues at coordinate 14,738,073 of CM046004.1, read as the reverse complement.
AGGAATAATGAAGGTCCTGTCGATCCCAATTTTAATTCATTCTCAATTTTTAATTATCTTGGTCGACCAAGTGGACCGTGTAAGCAACGATACTTAACTGATCAAGAATGGCGGCATATATGTTTTACTTAATTGTCCAGAAGTATCGTCATATTTCGAGTTAGTATATATTTTCTATTTCTTCGTTAAGTGTTAATTTTTTTATGTTATAATTAAATTTTTTATTATAGGATTTTCCAAAACTTATATTCTGAAATCCCGACACGTGAGTTTGATCACTTCTGCGATCAAGAATTTGCACCATGGTTCAAATCATATGTAAGCAGTTTTAATTACTTCATTTTTATTTACACATATCTTAGCTTTTAAATAAATATCATTTTCATTTGAGTATAGGTTTATGCTAATCAAACTCACGTTCAGCAAGAATTGCTAATCCATCTATCATGGGGTCCAAAAGCAATGGTACGACTTGACCAAAGATATTTCATAAACGGCTATAATTTCCATACTCAAGAATATGGAAATGGAAAGAGTACAATGAATAGTGGAGTATGTGTTAAGTCTTCCAATGATGGAGGTGCAAGCAATGAATTTTATGGTCTGCTGGATGAAATAATAGAGATTGAATATCCCGTCCGTAAATGCGAGTTATCTTATTTATGTGTCGCTGGTTTGACCCTGTCAGAGGGATGAAGGTGCATCCACAGTATAATTTGGTTGAAATAAATCATAAAAGATTGTATAAGAGATATGAACCATTTATTTTGGCACAACAAGCGATTCAAGTTTTCTATGCTCCATATCCTAGTTTGAGGCGTGACAAAATGAATTGGGTTGTTCAGAAACAAAAGCATGAAAAAAAATTGAAGAGCGGTGGCAAGACATTGCATATCAACAAGACAAAGTTACAAATATGTTTCATACCGAGGAATATATTATTCCAACGTTATGAGATCCCAGCGGAGTAGTGATAAACGTGGATGCAACTGAAATTGATGATAATAATGAGGAGGAGGAGGGGGACGAGGAGGAAGAGGAGGAGACCGATGATGAGGAGACTGATGAGGATGAGGAAGATGATAATGAGGACTTTGAATTTTGACGTCTAGGGTAAGTTTTTTTATATATAATTTTAGTTTTAAACTATAATTTTACTAAATTTCTTAGCTCAATTATTTGTTTATATAATGTCTCATTGTTAAATTTATATCTTTTGTCTCTGTATGTTGTGTATAATTTGTTCTTATAGGTTATCAGAGGTGACATCACCGTAGCTTCTATGATCTCTCATATCTTCATTATGAATATTGTAAGTTTTTCATGTTCTTCATTAAGCATAAAAGTTTTATTTGCTTTATTCTAATTTTGATTTTGGTAGAGACTGAGTACTAGATCGGCCGATTGATTCACCGCTCACAAGACTATACCTACATGCCCTCGATCAGCCGACCTTCACATGATCAGTCGGCAGTACCATCTCATTCGCCGGCACGACCTTCCCATTCTGATTCACCTGTACCCGCCAGACACTCCTCTACTGAGAACATCGAAAGTCGACCGTATATTTTTCCGATTGGAGATTCGTAAGTAATATAAATATTATAATTTTTAAACTATCTTAATTATTTATTCAATTTTTTTTCACTTTATCGTAGGTTTGAAAATTCTGTAATTGTTATTCGCGAGATCAATAAAATCATGAATAACTATTGGAGAGGAGACTCTTTGTCATACTCAAGTACGCCAGGACCTACAAAAGAACTATGGTGGTTCGAGTTTAAGGTATAATTGATTCATTTTATATATTAAATAAGTGATTATATAATCAATTGTTTTTTTTCCATCTCAGCGGACATTTATTTGGGACTCTACTCAAGACTTGGAAGTTAAAAGAATTTTTAAAAAAAATGTGGCGATCATATCCGGCATGTATTGAGTCATGCCAAAAGTACTGGTAAAAAACCAGCCTGTGTCATGTCGGAAAATTGGAGCAAAATCTCCAATTATTGGCAATCTGATGAGAGCAAAAAAAGGAGTCAACAGAATAAATTAAATCAAGCATGTAATTCTGGAGACTTATCTGCAACATATGCGGGAGGATCTATAAATATCGAGGAGTATTCACGTAGATTGGTAATTTTTTAATTCTACAATTAGTTTTTAAATTTATTTCAGATTATTATTTTATTTCTAACATTCTTATATTTAGTCTAAGGAATTGGGAAAGGAGCCGGAATTTATAGATACTTTCGTTCGCACTTTCCAAAAAAAAGATAATACTTGGAGTGGAGATAGAGCTAGAGCAATTAAGGTTTGAATTAATCTTTAAACTTACTTTATAACTTTAATTCTGTTAGTTATGTAAATGCTCTGATTACAATTTTTATTTTGTGTAGGAGAGATATAATCGATTATCCTCATCTGAGAGAATTTGTGAGATGACGGTGATCTTGAGGATCCGAGCCATCTGTTAGTAATAATTTGGATTTATGGCTTGAGGCGAGTGGAGGATCAAAAGGGGAAGGATATTAGGTATGACTTCTCCGAAAGGAATGCATAATGCTCCTCGTAGATCTATTTCTTCTACTCCACCGATGGCGCAGCGGATACATAACTTAACGAGGAGGTTAGCAATTTGAAAGACATAATACATGAAAGAGATCGAAATTCTAGAAATACAACAACAAAACTCACAAAGGATCAAGAAATGATAGAAATGCGACGACAACAAGCCTTTCTTACGACGTTCCAAAGAATTTAGTTCTGATCCAAGTCATATTCCTCCGAGTAATGACGATGATGGTGGCGACGATGATGATATTGTATGCATGTTTGTAATTAGTACTTTTAAAATTTTTTAGTTTATTGAGTTTGTTAATCCTTCATTTTTTTAATTTTTGATTAATACTTTTTATTTTGCTTTAAACAGGAATGATCGATGAAGTCAATCCTTATGGCAGTTGAAAATGCACATCATTGTAAGTCTTTGCATATTTTATTTTCGTATTAGTATATAGTTTTTTTTTAATGTATGATACTTTTTGTTTGTTTCTTTTCTAATGCAGGTAGAAGAATATCGGCGATTACTTACCATATTCTCTTTTCTTTTTTCTTTCGCATGTGTTGAGATCTGTTGTGTGGACATTGTTATTTGGATATCATAATTATGTTGATGTTTGAAATGTTGTAGGATATAACTTTTTATTTGGAATGTTGTATTGTTCTTAACTTATTGTGTTACTTTGTATTTATTTGGATATGAAATATTTTTGGATATTATTGAATATTATTTTGTTGTATAAAATGTGTGTGTGTTTTGTTTGTATTGAATGTATTTATTTGGATATTAGAACTTATTGTGTTTTGTTTTGTGTGTGTGAAAATTTGTATATACGATAGAATATCGAAACGGATGAAATCTGTTAAAAAAAAATTTATTTAGCGACAAATTTAGCGACAAAAATACAAATTCGTTGCTAAATTCTGAGAATTCTGCGATGACTTCTGCGACGAATTTAATTTTCGTCGCAAATTAGCGACGAATTTAGCAACGAAACCAACCTGCGACAAATTCTGCAACGAATTTTGCGACGAAAAAAGAATTCATCGCAAAATATGGTTTTTGCGACGAAATTTGCGACGAATTCAGCGACGAAATTTGCGACGAAAATTTAATTCGTCGCAAAAAATAATTCATCGCAAAATATGGTTTTTTGCGACGAAATTTGCGACGAATTCAGCGACGAAATTTGCGACAAATTTTTATCAGTTGCAAATTTACCAATGAAATCATTATTTCGTTGCGAATTTTCTGCGATGAATTTATTTTTTGTCGTAAAGTTTTGCGACGAATTTCTTATTTCATCGCGAAAATTAGTAATGAAAAAATTAATTCGTCGCAAAAATTTGCGACGAATTAAAAATTCGTGGGAAAAATTTGCGACGAATTTTTGAATTATTCGTAACTTCTGCAACAAAATTAGCGACGAAAATTTAAATTCGTCCCTAATTTTCGTCGCTAAAATTCATCGCAAAAATTCATCGTTATTTTTGTCGCTAATATTTGCGACGCTTTATCCGCAATAAAAATATTTTTGTCGTTAAATTCGTCGTTAATTTATTTTGTAACGAATTTTTTTTTTAAATTTCGTCGCTAATGACTATTTTTTTTTTTTTGTAGTGTATGGTGCAGCATACATTTCTTCCGTATTTCGCTCTCAGTTCTTTCATATTTCATAATAAATAGTTAAATACATATCGGTTAGTTGGTGATGCTTATAGTACTGATTCTTTTGTTTCCATCCGAACTCTGGCACATATTATGCTGTAATGGTGGTCGCTGATGGCTGCTGCTACCGCAGTGGTTCAGTGTATTTAGGTCAGTACTGCGAATACAAATGGCATTCAGTTCGACAACTGATTAATCCTAGAGTTAGAATTCCATAAATTTTTTATATTGATTATCAAAATATTCACAACATATGATTAGGGTGGACAAAAAAAATCAATTAAACCAATTCGGTTAATTTTGGAATCTATTTTTTTTAAATATTGATTTAATCGATTTATTCGGTTCGATTTCGATTTCGAAATAAAAATAATCGATTAAACGTATTAAATTAAATTGGAGTCTATCAGTCGACTGATTTATCATATCAATCGATTAAATTAATATAAATCGGTCGACTAATTATCTCGAATCTCATGATCTCTATCATCATCAATCGATTGACTATAATCAAACGACTGATATGAAAATATCAATCGATTAATGATAAAAAATTCGATGGGTTCAATTTTATTGAAAAATAAGATCGATTCGATTTATATAATTTTGATTTACTCAATTCAGTTAATAGTTATTAACTGATTGTTCATCCTTACATGTGATCCGATGTATCTTAATTTTTTTTAATTCATTAAAAAAATGCTCTATAATATATCATAATCAAAAAAGTAAATTAAATATTTAACAGACTAGAGCATTCAATCTGTCCTCGGTTAGCAAGGGGCAACGATTTTTTTTTATATAATGCATACGTGTATCGCGGAAAATGGCAGAACACGCACACATTTTATATTTAAAAAAAAAGGTCGTATTTATTTTTTTATTTACACTTTTAGTAAATTATTCTCGGAGTCAATATAAGTTAAGCCTTTATGTTTATATTCGATCATTCTTCATTTAAATGTCAATGACATATTAACTAATTCATTTAATACCAAATCAACTAGTAAATCAGCGCCTTGTTCTAGAAAAAGGACAAAAAAAAAACAAAAAAAAAAAAGAGTGCAAACGAACTCCCTAATCCTATTTACGCTATGGACGATGCCTTCACGGCTTGTCATGGCTGATCATGACACTCTAGTTATTCAACAAAAAAAAAAAAAAAAAACAAGGAAAACATAAAAAAGTTCAAATTAAAGATGACATGTTCAAATTAACTTGAGGTTGAGGTTTCGGGGCGTGAACGGTGTTCTGAAGGAACCAAAACGATCGCGACCTCTTCTTTCTTTTAATAATCCACATAACGGTTCGCCCATTCTCGCCGGGAAGGGGTTTAATTGGATGATTGGATCCCAGCTATTAAGATACAATTTAATGCTCAACTTCCAAACATGTTTCAAGCGCCAAATGCTTAATTTATCTTGTCACAATTAATTTGCACCTCATTTTAAAATTCTAAGTTTGGCAATGCCTTAACTTCTTTTTTTTTTTTCTCTCATAATGCAACATTAGGAATATGCTGTTCTTATGCTCCTCGCTCTTCCATGTTTGTATATAACATATTGGAGAGGCATTTTTGACTTGCACAACCATGACAAGCAGCAACTCTCTTCTACTCCTCCCTCTTCTCTTGTCGACCCTATGTACCATCACGGCACAAAGCTTCGACTTCTTTTACTTTGTCCAACAGGTTATAATCACTCCGTAGCATCTTCGATTCTTGTTCTAATCTTTTTTTTTTTTCAGTAAGACTTTTTTGTAAATTGCACTAATCATACGATGATGTTGTTGATGACTCAAAATGAAAACAGTGGCCCGGGTCATACTGTGATACAAGCCGAAGTTGCTGCTATCCCACCAGCGGAAAACCTGCATCCGATTTTGGCATCCATGGGTTGTGGCCTAACAACGACGACGGGTCTTACCCCTCCAATTGTGATCCTGATAGCCCTTATGATCCTTCCCAGGTTCTGTGCTAAGTTAGAGTTCTTGTTAGTGTCCCTTTCCTGTTCTATTTCCTTAATTTCATTTCTTTATCGTAAATTTTCTAGTTATCAAATGCTTACTTTGGAAGGATTCAATTATTTCCTTCCAAACTCTGGTCTTATCTTTTTTGGAAGTTATGATAAAGGCTACAGCCGGGCAGGGTAACTGCACTGGCAATCTAATCACTTCCCTATTTATGTTGTTAGGGCTTTCAGTGTTTTACATATTGATCCTTTCACAAACTGAAAGTTGTACATTAATTTGCTGTAGAATGGGCATTGCATATTTGTCAGCAGATTTCAACAATATTACTCAGAAAAAAGAATCAAACTACAAGAATATACGTATAAAGTTAAAGATGAGCACATTTGTGTCGTAAAGTGAATATTAATTAACAAACAAGAAGAAACAAATTGCAGATTAGTGACTTGCTAAGCAGCATGAAAGCGAACTGGCCAACCTTGGCATGCCCCAGTTCAGATGGCTCCGATTTCTGGAGTCATGAATGGGAGAAGCACGGCACCTGCTCTGAGTCCATTCTGGACCAGCATTCTTACTTCGAAACATCCCTCCAGTTGAAGAAGCAAACCAACCTTCTCCAAATCCTTGAAGATGCAGGTGATTACCAACACAGTCCTCGATGATTAATCCATTGCAAATCTGCTTTATGCCTAGTACTCTCTCACCGACCATATCTGGCTGCAGGCATTCATCCAGATGGTGGATTCTACAGCGTCCAGAGCATCCGCAGTGCCATCAGTGATGGAATTGGCTACACTCCTGGAATCGAGTGCAATGTGGACGAATCAGGGAACAGTCAACTATATCAAGTCTACCTGTGTGTGGACACCTCAGCAGCTAACCTCATTGATTGCCCGGTGTATCCAAGGAGCAAGTGTTCTTCGCGTATCGAGTTCCCTACCTTCTGATGAGAAGCACTCAACTTCCTGCAGCTCATTCATATGAAATAGCACCTACTTGCATCAAAAGAACTAGCAAGCCTAGTTATTATTCCATACTCTTTCTCAAATTCTTGCTAGAATAAAGGATGACAAGCTGGAAATAATCGATTGATGAATTTTTAGAACCAATTTTAATTCTTCTTGTGCAAAAGAATGCTGCTGCAACTGAACTGGTTTGGCTGAAAGTGTCAGCTGTAAAACAGGAAGAGGAAAAGATAGATAGGAAAATGTATTGAAGCAAAGAACAAATAGTACTAAGTAGTAGTAAATGGACAACAAAGTCTTCGTAAAAAAAAGATGCTCTAGAAGAGGACCCTCCTTTTAATATCTTCGCTAGAATCAAATTGCAAAAGCTTAAAAATAACACGATGGCATTAAGTGACATGAGTAGGTAACGGCTATCCACCAATAAGCTTGTTTGAAAAAGAGTGAGAGTCTAACTCACTATGATGGGATAGCGAAACCATTTAGAATGCGCCTTTTCATTGAAATGACCAATGAATGTTCTTTGGAAGAAAAACAAGAGAAAAAACACAAGTTGATTAATGATTGCTTTACCCTTCCCTATTTTAGTCTTCAAAGCATGATCTCCACTTTGAAGACCATGGCAGCTTTATGATACCACAAATCCCAGCATTTTGTATGAAAATTAATGAATGTTCTATCTTTAAACACTAAGTTGGAATTAATTTCCCTAGGTGCCGGGTGCCTATTCCATAAGGAGTAAGGACCAACTTTTTCTAGTGACATGTAAATGATTTTAAGTAAATTTTTTTTTGAAGTTGTAGAATCAAGACGAGTGAAAATTGCGTTGAGCTTCAAATTCAAAGTTGGACCTATAAATCAAGATTCGAAATGAATTAATACATTGAAGAATGTCAATAATGAACATCTGATAGGGGAGAGTTTTCATTCACAATGATAAAACCAACTATTACTAGATAATGAAGCTACAATTGATCATCATGGCCAATTCTACCAAATACATGTACAGGGGAACTATGAATCAATCTATAATGTCGATAACATTGAGTGGCAAGGAGCGTTTGTTTAAATCTTGAAGAATCTCTCATATTCTTGTTAGAGGGGAGATTGCGGGATGAACAGTCTCCCTATCTCTTTTGACATCTTAGTGATTAACCATAACACACACCGCCTCAACCAATTCATCACTTTTTTCTCCTCATTAGAAATTTATTTTTACTGAAGCCAAAGACTCCCAGGATCTCCAATTCATCACCTTTGTCTCTGACTACAACCATCCCATATTCATTGCATGCTCTGAACTTCTCAATTGGTTGCTCTTGTCTTTCACCTAGCTACCGATTGGCATTGATTGATCGTTGTCTTTGCTACACCGACAGATTAAGGCCCCTCTCATTCTAATGAGTTTTTGGAAGGTTCCCATCATCCCATAAGACATACAAGATCGTCCATAGGCCACGTGAGTCATCTGATCGGACCTTAGGCTGCAATCCAAAGTCGTTAATATGCGTCAAATACTTTGTCATCCTGAACTTTGTGTAGATAATCCTGCTAGTTGTATCCTTTGATCTAATTCCAGTAATGTTAAAACCTCCAGTGTCAGATACTCATCATTCTTGCACGAAACAAACTAAAGATATTTCCAGCATCTTTAGTTTAAGAAGTTTGAATGAAGCTATGTCAATAAATAATGAAGCAACCAAATAGATAGAACTGAATAAAAGGAGCATTTGCTCAAATCCTGATATGGTTATAAATACACATTGTAATCAATCAATATAAAAAAAACCAATTCTATTCTTCCGATTTCTTACACCAACCAATCCAATGTGCTTACACCAACCGTGGCGTGCACCACCAAAACCTAGACGGCTAGACCCAAAGTAGAAGCAAAAGACGAAGGTGTTTGATGTCATGTACGAAAAAAAATATATAAATAAATAAAGAAATTCGAAAGAAGCTTGCAATCCCTCACTCCAGAAATTTCCGAGTACAACTCTTAATCCCTTTTCCAATGAGAAACGTGAATATAAACACTAAAATGGGGAGCCACTGTTACAACATTGAAGAGGAAGATCAACTTACATGTACAACAATGTGATCAAAAGAGCAACCAAAATCTACTGATTTATTCCACACCCATTCCCGATCTTATAGAGGAAAACAAACAAACATGCACAGATCGCGCTGCACCATTTTACGAAAAATCATATACAAAGCAGTGTACAGCAGCAAATTCATGGAAACAAGAGTCAAAAACCATCAAACCAAACCAGGAGAAATGGAGAAGACGAAGATGAGGAGGAGAAGGCCGTGTACCTCTCCCGAGGAGCAGCGATCGTGGGCGCGCGATGTGCAGCCGCGCTTTCTTTTCTCTCTCTTCTCTTCCCCACTCACACTCTTGTTTTTTTGTAATTTTTTTAGTTGATATAGATATTTAGACGTTAAAATGTTTCATCCATGAAAAACACTCACAGTAATAAATTAATAGTCAAGTATTTTAAAATTTATTATGGTATTTGAAATTTTTTTATAAATATTACAGTTAGAAATCAAATGGAAGATATCTAAAAAAACAGAGCATAGATACTCTATCATTAGCAACTCTCTCATTTTTTTTATAGTTGCTTTGATAAAGAAGAGGATGTCTTCATGGGGATGGCACGATGATAAGACAGTGTGATTGCTTAACATATGAGCTGAGATCGATTTCGGAGTGGAGTCTAAAATCTCCTCTGGGTTCAGATGACTTTTCCATTATCTTGTCACCGTATCAAGGGATATAGTTTCCCTGTGATTTATCTCTCTCGCCATAGTCTTGAGACGGATGACAAAAAATTGTTAGTTGAACGGATTTTTAACTTTTAGCATTTGATAAAGAAGAGGACGATGCCATTTTAATTCTATCATCTTCCTTGACCGTTGTGCGTGCTAAAACATCGAATGTCAGGCCAAGTATTTCCTCGTGTCTTCGTTGATTTTTTTCCTTTTGTAAATCACATTTTACCTCCCATGTAAACTATTTTTTATATATTAAAATTAATTGACAAATAAAGTTCATTTAAATAGATTTAAAAATCAATTTATAGAAATATAAAATAACCAAATTAACATTAACAATGAATGATATTCGAAATTCCCAAGTAAGAACTTATAGTCCTCTCGAGTATTATTGATTTTCCTGAACACTATGGTCTTCCTGACCATTATTAGATCTTCCGAGCACTATCTGTTCCCTAAGTACTATTGATTTTCTCGAGCACTATTTATTCGTCCAAAATTATTTATTGGGTCTTCTTGAGGATTATTGGTTCTCTCGAGTCATATGGATCTTCCCGAGCACTATCTATTCCCCTAAGCACTATTGATTTTCTCTAACACTCTTTATTCTCCTGAGTACTTAACACATATGACATATGCGACAATCTACCTAAAATATTCTAGTCTCCTCAACGAATAGCAAAGAAGGAGCGTGTCAGAGCAGGTAGTGATTATGTACAACGATTGTCCCCTAACAACCCTCTAAGAAATATGACAGGTGGATAGCCCTGATCGACAAGGTTGTGTCTAGCTACTATATAAAACTCATATAAGTAAGAGAGAAGAGGATGGTTCTTTCTCTATTCTTGTATACAGAGATAACACTTCTTCTCTAAACTTTCTTCACTCGTTGGTCTTTCTTCTCAAGTCTATTATATTTCTCTTTCCTTTATCGAACATTGACTTGAGGATCGGAGGATCCGTGCCCGGAGAAGCCGACCAACCTCTAACGTTCCCTTCATTTGTAGATTGGGAGCCTCAGCTATAATCCCAAAGGCCGACTACCCCATTCCCCCGAAGCAAGGGAAGGAGAGGAGTTCGAGTGTGCCAAAAAAAGATCCCATCACATTGGCATCGTGTGTGGAAATTGAGCAAAAAGTTACGATGGTTTGTATCCAGAAAGCTATAGCTAAATTGTTGTATTTGAGAGATGTCCAAAGACAATCACCTTAGATGTTTAATTAATAAAATTTATTATTTGGATATATATTTACTGTATATATGATTTGATCCTAAATCAATTTAGTGAAATCCACAATACAATGTATAACATGAGAGAAATTGTGATTGGATCATAATTAGTGTCTCATCATGTGTAATTATGTACGTATTGAAATCTTTCATAGTCGATGAATTGATGAGACTGAACATCATAAATTCTATGAGACTAGCACATGTTATGCTCCTTGGTTTATCCAAACTTTCGATTCTCACTGAATGGAAATATAGAGATGTTGAGAGTAAACATGTAAATGCTAGTTATGGGTAACTAGTTTATTAGTATGACTTACTGTTGGAAATTTGACGCCGCTAGAGGGGGGTGAATAGCGTTTGACCGTTCGTAGATGGAATTCGATCGCGTGTTCGTGTCTACAAGTTTCGTTAGCACAACGGAATATATATATGATAACAATAACGAAACACAATCACACAAATGCAAGGATATACGTGATTCAGAACCGAACGGTTCCTACTCCACGGATCGAGCTCTAACGAGCTCTAGCGACGCTAATGCAATCACTAATCAATAAACTCCTTCTCGACAACAAGTCGGAGGCGGAGAAACCTCGTACAAACGTTTACAACAATAAACGAAAGAAATACAAGCAAATACAAGTGAAAATGTAAAGAACACTTTACAAACTAGGGTTTTGAACGCTTGCTTGTCGGTTGCTTGGATGAGCTTGAAGGACCCTGAAATGCACTTGCAAATCACCTTCAAATCGCCTCACCAAAGCCCCTAAAGAACTGATGATGAAATCCTCCACGAGCTCCCCTTTTTATCTTGCGTCGGGCTGGATTTCCGCCTATCAGTCGACTGCCATAAGTCCCCAGTCGACTGATGCCACTGTTGTCGTGAGACAACGACTCAATCCACATCGGACAAGTTCCAACGGGACTCTTGGCAGTCGACTGACAACATTGGCGATCATTGCCGGCGCCCGTAAGCCGCCGGCGGTCGGCTCTGGGCGTTGCTTTCGACATTGATGGCGATCGACTACAGGCCCTTAGCGTCATTGCGCGTCGACACGATCGACTTCTCGATGAGCGATCATTGCGAGCATTTTCAACTCTAAACTGACAGTCGAACTCAAGTCGACTCACGGCAGTCGAATCGGCCATAATGCCAGTCGACTGCCAACCTCAAAAATGAGGTTTTAACTCAAGTATGGTGCCCCCATACTTGCTAGACCACCCTTAGCCTAGACCTAAGCCTTCTAGCCACCTCCATCAGCCTTACGCCTCTCGGATCCCTCCAAGTCATCCATGACTTGTTCATCCATCGCGCTAGCCTCTAGGTGCTTTCGTTGGCTATGTCATGCTAACGGTGTCTACACCGCCAAGGCACATTGGACTTACACCGCCAAGACTCTGCTTGGACTTTACGCCGCCAACCATTGGACTTATGCTGCCAAGACTTCCGCTTGGACTTTACGTAGCCAATATCAAACCCCTTGGACTTCTCATGCCAAGACTCAAGCTTGGACTTTCCCTTGCCAACCCATGTTGGACTTTTACATTGCCAAGACCCATGCTTGGACTTTTCTCTTGCCAACCCATGTTGGACTTCTCAAATGCCAAGACCATGCTTGGACTTTCCCTTGCCAATCCATGTTGGACTTTTACATTGCCAAGACCCATGCTTGGACTTTTCATGTGCCAAGTGTCCCACTTGAACTTTTCATGCCAAGTACTCAAGACTTGGACTTTACCAAATGCCAAGTGTTCCACTTGGACTTTCCATGCCAAGTACACAAGACTTGGACTTTCCCATGACAATTACATTGTCATATATTTTTGTCGAAACATCAAAACATCACTTGAGTCACACTCGAGTCCTAGTCAATCGTGACCTGGGCCGATTGCACCAACACTTACCATTAGATTTCATATGATTTTTTATGTAATGATAACCTTATTGCAGCTCAGGTGTAAGTTTTTTTAGACTTAAGGTATTCGAGTCATCTTGATTATAGAGACTTATACTTTGACATCTTCACAACCATCTCCAAAGAGGTGTAATTCTGGGATGATTGGATATAAGTTAAAGTGTTCGAAAGTATTTAAATAACCCACAGAGGATTCACCACTCCTGTTAAATGAAAGGTATACTCTATAATATTTTGTCAAGATTGTTACTCTGAAATTTTTGGCCAAAGAAAACATGTCGAGAAGACGGTCTGCTTAGACATGTGTTTGAGCAATTTAAATTCATAGGACAAAGAACTAAACTTAGACTAGGTGTGATATGGTCAACCTAGTGGGGATGACGCAAAAGACTGTATCTTGAACCAAGTGAGTATAGAATAAGTGAAAGGAACAAGACACTGATAACTATAGCTTCTGAAGGGTTCAGAAATATTCTAAAGTTTATCTTTGATTTTTTTATCAATTATGAATCATGGTATACTGCTAGATATCACTCATGATCTATTTATAATTAATAGTTAATTATGAATCACCAATATAGTTAGGAACCTATTGGGTCACACACAATACAATTTCTCTAGAGATGTAAAATAAATTTGAGAATGAGATTATCAAAGAGAGAGGTTATCTGGTTGGATCAGACTTAAAATGGCATAAAATGGGAGCATCAAAGACTACCATAATCGTGCTAGGCTCTAGCACGGTCGTTCCATACTCTATGGTGGTGAAACAGGATTGACATAACCCACCACAGTCATGCCTGGGCATGACACGACCATGCCACACTCAACCGAGCCAAAATGGGTGAAGCAGAGCCTAACATGGTCGTGCCAAACTCTACCAAAGTGACACAGTCGTTCCTGGCCAACATGACTAGACATCTGTCCATGGCGCCCATGTTGCCATCCACGGCTATGTCAGGCAGCACAATTGTGGTGCATTGACGCCCTTTTCTTGGTTTGGTTGAGTTAGAGTTTTTGACCATTTTTTACTAAAATTATATAATAATTATAATAATATTAATTCTGAAAAAGAATCCTATAATAATTTTATAGATCTCTTAATGCAAGGAGTGGGTAGTTTTTGCTGACATTGTTTTTACGAGTCGTCATCCTCCTCTCTCAACTTTGTCTTCCTCGTTGGCTAGCACCAAATAAAGATGAAGACTTGTTGCTCGTGGAGTTGTCTTGAAGAGATCCCGATGTGAATACCGATAGAGGCAAAGCTTCTGAGTTTTTCTTTTGGTTTTTATAGATTCTTTGAATCACGAAAGTAAGAAAAACTTCTTTTTCTCAAAACTCTTTCATATGATTATGTAAAAGCATGAGATCCAGACCTCGGGTATGTCTGAAATAAAAATAAAATTATTTATTTTGTTTCGCTGCGTCTTTATCCATGACAAACATCCCAACATAAACAACAAATGGAGGACATGTTGACTTCAAATCTGATACTTGAAACCACAAAGGGGCTAGCAAGAGGCCTGGGTCCTCGAGGGGACTTGACCCAGCTGGTGGCAACCATAGTGGATGCAGTCTTGAGTCGGAGCTCACCGATGCAAGCAGGTAAAAATACGACCTCAACGGCTAGGCTAGCTAAAGCTCCCTCTGGACCTAAAGTTCAAAGGGGGGGATACCTACCCATTACTGAGGAACCTATTGTTCATCGACTCGACAACTAACCCGCCTGAGATGGGTTCGATTGAGCAACCAACCATTTTCCGAACAATGTCAGAGAGACGGATGCCCTTCATGAAGGATATTCTAAGGGAGGATCTAGCTTGGCATTTCCAATCTTCCCCGAGTATAATGATTATTCAGACACTGAATCTTGGTGCAATCGACCCAGATCACGATTGATCAGACTCGAGTGGGACTTGAGTAGTGTTTTGATGTTTGACAATGAGATTGAGTATAGAGGATAACATGACTATAAGATAGTATGAGACATCCGTAGTCATATTGAAGTTGAGTATGAAAAGTCCAATTGGAATTTGGCAAAGAAAGTCCAGGTTGGTTAAGGTTGACTGGACACCTGACACGAGGAGAGTGAAGTCCTAGTAGGTCAAGAGTGATCGGATACTAGGTAAGGGAAGATCCAGCTGATTAGGGAGATTGAGCTTGTTAATGGAAGTCCTAGTAGGTCACGGTTGACTGGATGCTAGGCAAGCGAGGAAAGTCTAAGTATGGATACTTGGTAAAGGGAAAGTCCAAGGATGGAGCCTTAGCAGTGGAAGTCCCGGGGCGAGGCCTCTTAGCAATGGGGAAGTCCCGGAGGCGCAACCTCTTAGCAATGGAGAAGTCTCAGAGGTGCGACCTCTTGGTAAAGTCGACCCGATGACATGATAGTCGATGGAATCACCTGAAGGCTAGCGTGAAGGGTGAATGAGTCATAGAGGACTTGGGTGGACTCTGAGGGTGTGAGGCTGATGGAGGTGGCTAGAAGGCTTAGGTGTAGGGCAAGGGTGGTTGATCAAGTATGAAGGGATCATACTTGGGTCAAACCTTATGTTTGAGATTTAATAGTCGACTAGAAGTTTTGCCTAGTCGATTGGTTCAGTGTCACCGACTCCTGCTGTGAGGTTCGATTTTCAAACTGGATGCTCAACACTGTGTGACTTGGAAAATAAGCCATGGGAAGCCTGACTCTAGCACTGGTGCTTAGGAAACCTGAAGGGTGGTCGGGTGATATGATAAATAGTGTTGGGGAATTGATCGTCGCTAGAGGGGGGGTGAATAGCGATTCGCCGTTGCGTGATGGAATTTGATCGTGCGCTTGCTACAATTATATTAGTACGCAGCGAAAATAAAAAATACAATACAAATATAAATACAAGCACACTATGCAAGAATATGGTTCGGAACCTCAAGGTTCCTACTCCACGGGTTGAGCTCAACGAGCTCGAGTGATGACAACAACACTAATAAAACTCCTTCTCAACAATATGTCAAAGGCGGAGAAACCTCGTACAAAAATTCTTACAATAATAAGAAACAATAAACAAGCAAATACAAGTGAAATACACAAAAGAATGTAAAGAACACTTTACAACCAATCTTTTGGAAGCTTGATTGTTGATCGCCTTGGACTAGCCTTGAAGGTCTGAATTGCAACAGCAAATCCTCTCCAAATCGCCCAAGAAAATCGCTACCAAATCCTCCCATCCGAGCTGCTTTTATAACCTGCATCGAGCTGGATTCACGCCTAACAATCGACTGTCGTAAGGTCCCAGTCGATTGTCAACAGTATCGTTGTGAGGCAACGACTTAATCCACGTCATCATCCAAGCCAACGGTTACACTGGCAGTCGACTACCATAACCCGATGAGTATTTGCCGAGCATCGACCGACGGTCGACTACTGCGTTCTGTGCTCGTAATCTCGACCAACAGTCGACTACCATCCATGTCAGTCGACTGCTCAAGCCATCAGTCGACTGCCCAATACTGACAGTCGATTGCTAGGCTATTTCCTACAGTCGAACACTAGTCGACTCTGAGCATTTCGACTGGCCATAATCCCAGTCGACTGCCACGAGTCAACTTGGCTATCAAGTGTCAAAACACTTGACCAATCGACTGATCCAAATCCCTAGTTGACTGATAACCTCAAACATGAGGTTTAACCCCAAGTATGATGCTCTCATACTTGCTAGACCACTCTTAGCCTAGACCTAAGCCTTCTAGTCACCTCCGTTAGCCTCACGCCTATCGGATCCCTCCAAGTCATCCATAACTTGTTCATCTATACGCTAGCCTTCTGGTGCTTCCATCGGCTATTGTCATGCTAAGTTGGTCTATACCGCCAAGGCACATTAGGCTTACGCTGCCAAGACTACCGCTTAGACTTTACGCCGCCAACCATTGGACTTATGCTGCCAAGACTCCACCCTTGGACTTTACGCCGCCAATATCACCCCTTGGACTTCCCTTGCTAACCCATGTTGGACTTTCCATTTGCCAAGACTTAAACTTGGACTTTCCCTTGCCAAGACCCATGCTTGGACTTTCTATTGTCAAGTATCCATGACTTGGACTTTCTCATTGCCAAGTGTCCCACTTGGACTTTCTATGCCAAGTACACAAGACTTGGACTTCTCCATCATATGGACAACCCCATGTCAACCATATAGTCAAACAATGATCAAACCATCGTTAGACATCAAAATACCACTCGAGTCAAACTTGAGTCCGGTCAATCATGACCTGGGTCAATTGCACTAACCATCTCCCCAAAACATTGTCAAATATCAAAACACTACTCGAGTCCAACTCGAGTCTGGTTAATCATGACGTGGGCCGATTGCACCAACAATCTCTCCCTTTTTGATGTTTGACAAAACCCACAAAACCATTGAGTTAGACTACGTAACTCAAATCTCTTTACCAATTGTCCCAAATTGTTAATCCCATAAATTCTCCCTCTTTTTGACATGCATCAAAAAGGTTCTCCTCAAGGAGGTCAATGTCTCATATCTCTATGAGATCTTACAATCTCCCCTTTGGTCTAAAAACACCTAGGACGCCTTCACTCTTTCTAGTGATAAGTCTCATATCACTTAAGAGAGGTTTCCTATAAACTCTCCCAATTTCCAAATCGGGCATCTCACATTCCCATTTCTCCCCTCATGAGGAAGAAAACGTCCATCATCCCATGATGGATACCTCTCCCTAAAGGCTTGCTCCCCCTTGACCATTGCACCAACAATGTCCTTAGAGAGTCCCTAAGCATATAGGAACACTAAACCATCAAAATTAAGGTTAAAAGTTCAACCATAAACTTTCACATACCTTAAAATTGATACACACCCTAAAAAACCCTCCTAATCATATTCAATGGATTTTCACCCTTTCTAATATTTTCCAAAGTATATCCTAAGATTAGGAGCAGTTAGGGTAACCTAACATAGTTGAAACATGGGCTAAACATCATTGTTTACTCGAAATCAGCTCTAGCAGTCAACTCTTACAGTCACCAGTCGACTGACCTTGATGCCAGTCGACTGCCATAAGCGGCAGTCGACTGATTTTTGCAAATGCAGAATTTTAATTTTCAGAAATGAATTTTTGAAATACATAAGTAATTATACGTAATTTGAAAAATCACGAAACTTCATACGTATAATACTTATGTCAAACATTATGGGTGAAAAATATTTAAAAAATAAAATACCCATAAAAATAGGAGATTGACACAAAGTTCAAAACCATTGAAAAATTCAATGTTTTGGCCCTACTTTGTATCAACTCTTTCAATGGTGATTGCTATTAAAAGATAGACTTCACCAAGATTTTCTAAAATATTTTTGAAAACCTATATTGGATCATGATCAATGGGCTCAATGCACATGACTTGCACATTAGCTTTCCCCATGATCCACCCATGATATATGATGAGTTTGAGTTCATCTAGATGCAAAAATGATGCACCTTGAACTTAACTCATTTCCTAGCATTTCACATGTGTCTAAGGTGTATGAAAACACAAACAAGTCAATTTAATGTGAGATGTGAGTTTTGGTTATACCTATACTAAGGTCTTATGTATTTTCTAAGACAACTCTACTTGATTCTCTTATACATGAGATTTCAAGTCATGTCATAGTCCTTAACTCAATTTTATTAATGCATGAAATATGATCATGACATAAAAGATAACATAAATAAAGCAATGCCAATAATCATGATGTCATGACATATGATTAAATCCTAAACATACATGACACTAAAACTAAAATCTAAGCATGATCCTGACATAATATATGATAAAAATAGATATGATGTCATAACATGGTATATGACAAATAAAGCATGACAAATAAGATACAAGGCATACGAATATCTAAATTTCAATATTAGTTTCCATTTGTTAGGATTAAACCCATTTTTCCATATTATCATTAATCTCCCAAGTGTGTCAAAAACCCAAAATGAACACTATAACCTCTAAACTTAGTTTGTGCCAATTTGATTGATTTTTTTAAAATTCTCAAAATATATTGGCACATCCTAAAACCTTTAGGATTATGAATTCAAACCTATTTTCAAGGTATTCATAACCTTGAAAATGACCTAAAGTATCACTTTTACCATGGTTAGGTTAACTACCCATCCATTTAAAGTTGACACACCCTAACCCATTTAGCGTGAGTCGATCACGCTCCTAGGAACCCAAAACCTATTTGAGCTTCTTGGGTTAACTAGGTATTCCTTAGGGATGACCTCCCTAGATACCCTTCTAATGACCCTCCTAGGCTTGGTAGCCTTGGTCATTGTGGTCTTGCATAGGTTAACTCTAGGGGTGACTCCCCTTGTAACCTTCTTAATGGCTTCTCTAGGTTTCTTAGAAACCCTAGCCACTAGGCACACTCCATGGTTAGCCTTAGGGATGACCTCCCTAGTAACCATGACCTTCCTAGACCTGGTTGTGTTCCATAGTCAAATGGAACACTATGGTAGGTCTCCTTAGGCTTAGGTTTGTGACCCAAACCTTTCTTGCCTTTGGATGACTCTTGTCTCCTAGGCTCTTGACTTTTACTCCTTGATCCCATATTTTGACCATTTGACCCTTGCATTTGATTTTGCATAATCCTAAGAGTCTTCTCCAACTTCTCAAGCCTTGACCTTAAGGCTTGATTTTCAACTTCTAATTTTTCAATTTTGATGGGCCCATTATTTCTTTGGTCATTTTTGCCCTTCCTAGGCATATGTTTAGATTTCTTTTGATTAAATCCTCGATGATCTTCTATTTTCCTAATACTTGCCTTAGGTAAAATTCTTTTTGGGACATTAGTCCCAAATTTCTCCTTATTCCTAACATGGCAAGACTTTGCACCTAAATAATAAAGTTTACTATTTCTAGCATGCTCTTTATGATAAATAACAAGATTACTTCTAGCATGCTTATGAACATTAAAATGCGAAGGTGCATTATTGAAATATACCTTAGGGTTAGCTTTAAAAGCTCCCCTATATTTGATGCTCCTTTTTGGCCCTTGGTTAGCTTCCCCCTAGGGCATTGACTCTTATAATGCCCTCTTTGGTGGCATTTGAAGCACATCACGTGCTCCTTGCTCTTAATGGTGGGAACTCCGATATCCTTTGAATTCTTGTTGACTTTTGGTACCGGCAGAGCCTTCTTGACATTCTTAGGGCATTTGCTCTTATAGTGCCCGACTTTGCTACCCTCAAAACATATTATATGATTCCTATTACTAATGCATGTATTTGAGTTACCTAGGGTGGTGGTTAGAGCTGTCAAGTTGGGTTAGGCCCGCCGGGTTGGCCCGCCCCGCCAAACAATTTAAGCGGGTTGGGTTGAACTTTTATCAACCCGCCATTTTGGCGGGCCTAAACGGAGCGACCCGCGCGGGTTGCGGGTCTAGACGGGTTGGCCCGCCGTGGGACGGGTTGGCCCGCGGGTTGAGAAATGTCAAAAGACAAATTTTTCACCATTACAATCTTCTTCTATCACACATACACCTCAACAAAGTATAAAAGAAGTTAAGAGTAAAGAACAAAAGAATATTTTTTATACTCTAATTGCTTTTTATTATCTTGTCACTACTATTCTAATCAATATAGAAAATAATAACATATCAAAATCAAATAATTACCCAAGTTAAAAAATCTCAATTGAATCTCTATTTGAAAGAGTAAAAATTTACATTTACATATTATCAAGATTTAAATATTTTAGAACATTGGAAAGGAATCAAAAATATCGGTACTTAATTTTGTAAGTCGATAATTGAATCACAATTATAAGATTTTAGTTACTTCAAATATTTATTTTTTTAATCATGGTACTCTATCTGTCTTACAAATCATTACCTCAAGCCCTCAACACCTTAGTAATTTTAAATATATTTTTAAAATTTGTATGCCCCGCGGGTTGGCCCACCTAACCCGCAACCCGCCTTGGGTTGGGTTGGGTTGGAAATTTCTCAACCCGCCGAGATGGCGGGTCGGCCCGCCCCTCTCCGCTAAATATTGAGTTTACGACGGGTTGACCCGCCCCACCATGGGTCGGCCCGTTTGACAGCTCTAGTGGTGGTGGAAGCCTCTTGAGCTTGCTCATCTTCTCGACCGGAGGTTGATGGTTACTCTTGAGGTTTCTCTTGTTCCGGAGTAGATGGCCTCTCCTCCCCCTCAAATCTTGAAGTGGAGGCTTCCTCCAATTCTTCCTCTTCCACCGCCCCTTACTCCTCGGATGTCGAACACTCCTTGACCTCCGAATCCTCACTCTCTTGTTGTCACGCCCCGAAGGAGACCCCGCCAGATAAAAATCCGGCAGCATCTCCCCTGTACGGATGACAATCCCAATTTACATACAAGGCCTACACGGCCACAATACATCGGTCAACACGACTGGAATCCAAACACACATGCAGTTATATAATTTGGCCTCAGGCCATCTATCAAAATAAATGATAAACAGTCTACCATAAATAGACTTACCCCTTCTTCCATTTGGGCAGGAATACTCACCAAAATCCAATCAAACCAAAATCCGAATAAGGTCCATAAGGACACCAAAAATACAAATACAAAATCAATCTCCAAACCTATACATGTCCTCTAACCAAAATATCCAAACCATAAAGCAAATATCCAAATAAAACATTTACGATGAGTGGGGTTCGGCAGCTGCACTCTCCTGACAGCTTCATCCTGAAATAGATATAAATCAATGGGGTGAGTTTAAAGAACTCTGCGGGTATAGTAGATATGCAAAGTAAGGTATAGCTAACTATAAAAATATCATGCCAGTACAGTCTCACATAAATAGGGTATGCAAGCAAGAAATACAAAATGACTGTACTTACCTGAATCTCCTACCCTGATATAGGAGCATGTGCCTGACTAGAAGTAATAAAGTCCTGACCATATATAAACATGTATCCTGTATGCATGAAAATCATATGCACATCCAAGGCATCAATAAAAATGCAGCAAACACAATATAAATGCAATCCGTGCAAAGTTCATGCCGTGCCAATGACATGGTCACCCCTGACGCCAGTCAGCCGCCTCACACGCGATGGTGAAGCCGAGTGGGTAGGGCTATGACAACTGTGCACTCTGCCATCACTGCTCCTGAGTGATCGAGTGGACAGGATGCTGTCGGAGTACACCTATCCTCCTGCCCCAAACATAGTGGGGGAGCTAAGCTCTCATCTCCCGGTGTCATAGATCAGAGGAGGGATCCCTGCCCGCTACCACGCTGCCTCATCGCTACCCATGAGCGGACCAGCGGAGCCTGACAGAGCAACTGCACACACCCTCCTGATGTACCACTAGCCCATGAGTGGCAGTGTGTGCAGGCCATGTAACTAGCTGCGGGCTCAACAATAATGGAACCCCGTCCAGCCAACATGCAATCATGCAAAAATGGTGCATGATACTAAAGCATGTAAATCTTACTCAAAATACCTATCAGAATAATATGTACAATCAATATGTACATATCCCTAATCCATATACTATGATTCAAATCAAACAGGGAAATATAATCATATCCTATCACATGCATGTATCTAGTAGGCACCAAAAGCATACTAGGCATATAAACATGAAAAATTATTGTAAGCTATCCTAACTAGCATATCAATAATGACTATATCTAAAAGATAACTCAAAAATACCCGCCTGAATATATATCCACAAGAATGAAACCGTCACGATTGGGGACCTGCCTCGTGACCGAAACCTGCATATAGCATAACTATAGTTAAGCACAAAATATACAATTCAACGATAAATCGAATAATTAATCGATTTCCTTCATAACCCAATTAACCCAAACCAATTTCCAATTCTCCTTGTCCACAAATATCCATACAATTAATTTAGCCCAATTAATTCCAAATCAATTAACCTAATTCATCACCTACAAAAAAAAATATCCTCAAGATCAAACAATATCACCCAAATCCCATATCCTCCGAATACCGTACCGATCAACCGAATAACACCGGAATCAACCCAAATCGACCAATCAAGCTCACCCGCCCTAGAAATTCCATCCACAGCCGATACCCCCAACTCAATTTCTTAAATTCACAGTGACACCTCCAACCCTAACCACATGACACCCTCCAAATAAAACCCTCATAGCCCCTCTCAGCCGACCCCAATTCCTTCCCTACTGCCCTATTCAATTAATTTAATTAATCCGATTAATCTACAAATCCAAATTTATTTAAACTCTTAATTAATCCAATATATAATTACAGTTATCTCACCGTGTAAACAGGGGTGGTGATCCTTTCACTGTCGATCGTAGAGAAGACTCAGGGACGAGAAGAAACTACCGAGAAGGAGAAACGGCGAGCCGAGGCGACGGCGTTGGGGTGAGGCGCACTGTCCGGAGACGAGAAGAAAGGGTTGGCGCTCGTCGTTTAGGGCAGAAGAGATCGACGGCGAGGCTGTGGCGATGGAGGTCGGTGAACGCTACCGGTGCGACTGGCACCGGAAAAGCGGCGGTCGAGGCGAGGAGCGATCTGCCGGCGCGATCTGCCGCGCGACAAATCGACAAGGTCGTTTTGCACGCACGATGGGGTGAACTCGCGGCGTCGGGCGGCGGTGCTCGCGGGAGCACAAATGAGGGCTGTGATGGGGGAGAGAAGGCTCGGCCGGAGAAGAAAGCGTCGCCGGCGAAGGAGAGACCGATGGCGGAAACTAGGGCACCGACGGAGGAGGGATGGCGTCGGGCAGAAGGAGAAGGACGCGAAAGGAACTGCCGAACGAGGTTGCGGCAGGGAAAGGAAAAAGGGAAATAGAAAGTGGAAATTAGGTTTTCATCGTGTATTTAACCCCTTTAAATAGACCCCTCTAAAGCCTATTTATTTTATACCCGTAAAAGTCTCGTACGGAGTCCGTTTAAATCCAAAACAATTCCGAAAAAATTCCTAAAATTCCCTAAAAAATCCCAAAAAATTTCCAGGATTATTTCCTTAATTATTTGGTCATTTAATTTAATATTTTAAATTTTCCAGTATTTAACACTTGTGAGGATGAGCTTGCTTCTTCAGCCTCCTCCGATTGAGCCGATGAGCATTCCTCTTCTTCTTGGACCGGTTGTTGTTCTTATGGAATCTTGCCACTTGGCTCCATAGCTCCTTGGCATCCATGTAATCCCCTACCTTGCACAAAATGACATTAGGGATTAAATCAATCAAGAATTTTATTACCTTTATATTTTTCTCAAATTCTAGGATTTGTTCCCCGGTCCACTTCTTCATTTTTAGGAAACCTCCATTTGGCCCTCTTGGATAATTAAATTCTTCCATCAAGATGACCCATTCTTCAAAGTCCCTCATCGTGATATAGTCTTCAATCCTTGCCTTCCATTGATTGAAGTCTTCTCATCCATAAAGTGCATACGGGACTGACGTGTTGATATTTCATCCCAATGTTTCTTTAAACTCCATCTTCTTCTTCACCCTCTAGCGATGCTCCCTTAGTTGTTAAACCTTGAAGAGCGACCTCGCTCTGATATCACTTGTTGGGGAATTGATCGTCACTAGAGGGGGAGGGGTGAATAGCGATTCGATGTTGCATGATGGAATTTGATCGTGCGCTTGCTACAATTCTATTAGTACGCAGCGGAAATAGAAAATACAATACAAATACAAATACAAGCATACTACGCAAGAATATAATGTGGTTTGGAACCTCAAGGTTCCTACTCCATAGGTTGAGCTCAATGAGCTCGAGTGATGACAACACCACTAATAAAACTCCTTCTCGACAACACGTCGGAGGCAGAGAAACCTCGTACAAAGTTTCTTACAATAATAAGAAACAATAAACAAGCAAATACAAGTGAAATATATAAAAGAATATAAAGAATACTTTACAACCAATCTTTTGGAAGCTTGCTTGTTGATTGCCTTGGACTAGCCTTGAAGGTCTGGATTACAGCAGCAAATCCCCTCCAAATCATCCAAGAAAATCACTGCCAAATTCTCCCATCCGAGCTACTTTTATAACCTGCATCGGGCTAGATTCACGCCTGACAGTCGACTGTCGTAAGACCCCATTCGATTGCCAACAGTACTGTTATAAGACAATAGCTTAATCCACGTCGACATCCAAGCCAACGGTTACACGCTGATCGTTATAACCTAGCGATCATTGCAGCCGTGAGTGAGCGACCGACTACCGACTAAGCATTCTGCTCGTAACCCGACCGAATGACTATCATCCATGATACGATCATTGCTCATCACGATCGCCTAATGTCGGGTAAATGATCGCTAGGCTATTTCTCAGCTGAATACCGACTGCAGATTGACCATAATTCCAATCAACTGTCACGAGTCAACTCGACTGCCAAGTGTCAAAACACTTGACCAATCAACTGGTCCAAAGCTCCAGTCGACTGATAACCTCAAACATGAGGTTTAACCTCAAGTATGATGCTCTCATACTTGTTAGACCACCCTTAGCCTAGACTTAAGCCTTCTAGCCACATTCGTCAGCCTCACGCCTATCGAATCCCTCCAAGTCATCCATGACTTGTTCATCTATACGCTACCCTTCTGGTGCTTCTATCGGCTATTGTCATGCTAAGTTGGTCTATACCGTCAAGGCACATTCGGCTTACACTGCCAAGACTACTGCTTGGATTTTACACCGCCAACCATTAGACTTATGTTGCCAAGACTCCACTCTTGGATTTTACGCCACCAATATCACCCCTTGGACTTCCCTTGCCAACCCATGTTGAACTTTCCATTTGCCAAGACTCAAACTTGGACTTTCCCTTGCCAAGACTCATGCTTGGACTTTCCATTGCCAAGTACCCATGACTTGGACTTTCCCATTGCCAAGTGTCCCACTTGGACTTTCTATGTCAAGTACACAAGACTTGGACTTCTCCATCATATGGTCAATCTCATGTCAACCATATAGTCAAACAATGGTCAAACCATCGTCAGACATCAAAATACCACTCGAGTCAAACTCGAGTCTGGTCAATCATGACCCGGGTCGATTGCACCAACCATCTCCCCAAAATATTATCAAACATTAAAACACTACTCGAGTCCGGTCAATCGTGACCTGGGTCGATTGCATCAACAAATAGTAGCTCCGATGCCGCAGTTGATTGCTATGGTAGAGCAATCGACTGGACGCTTGAAAGTGGGTGATCAGAAGCAAGGCGCACTTGACCAGCGCCTCGACTATGCAGACAATAGTCGACTGGGGTTGTGAGCAGTCAACTGTTTTATATCCATTGAGTGGTGATCTAGAGAAATGTCAGTGTCAGTAGTCATTAGATTCGAGCGACAGTCGACTAAGGGTGATGAGCAGTCGACTGATCAGCGAGAAACAAACCCGACCAGGAGCTTATAAAAGGAGCTTGACTGGAAGATTTCCATAGCTATTCTTTAAGGAAGTTGAAGGGGAAACGCTAGTGCTTTCCTGACATTCAAGGCATTCCAAGAAGTAACCAAAATATCAAGCATTCAAAAGCTCATGTATAAAAGTGTTTCTTTTGTTTTTGTATTTCATTCATATCTGTATTTGGTTGTTGCTCTTCTTACTATTGTAAGTTCTATTTTGTAAGAGATTTATCCACCTCTAGTTTGTTGCCAAGAAGGAGGTGTTAGTGAGGGTAGATCATTATATTGTTCTTGCTACTTCATTTATATCTATTGTTTCCACTGCACTAACGAATTGTAGACAAGAACAAATCAAAGGAAAATCAAGCGATGCTATTCACCTTCCTCTAGCACATGTCAATGGTTCCAACAAGTGGTATCAACGTGAGGTCACTCTTTTACGGACTGATAACTGAGGGAGCTCAGAGCTAGAGGACAAATGGAGTTTGCAGATGGATTTGGACTCGATACGAGGATTCCTCCTCCACACGGGCTTAGAGGATTCGATCAATAGAGATCAAGGATAGAGGTGTTCTTCTAGATGGACTTGGAAAAATGGTTTGCTCTAATAGAAGGGTTCAAGGATTGAACAAACAAGAAGGGGAGAATCCTCAACCGGGGCAAGTGGACCGAAAATCAAGTGTTGAGATCTAACGCAAATGACAAGGTAACTAAAATCTCAGTTAACCTGATTCCTAACGAAATTCTATGTTAGGAAAATATAAGGATGCTAGGAAGTTATGGAGCAAGCTTGCTAAGCTCCACGAAGGACCTACCTTAACCCAAAATGAAGATGATGATGAGTCCAAGGAAGAAGAATGCTCATCATCTCAAGACCTTGAAGATTCGGAAGTCGAGAGGTGTTTGACATCCAGAATAGAAGAGGTCATAGAAGTCTCCACCTCTAGGATTGAGGAGGAGGAGAGGTCATCAATACCAGATCAAGAGGAGTCATCTACATCCAGAAATGATGAATAATTCGACCACGGTTCCCCTACCACTAAGGAAGGTAACTCAAGCTCAATTTATAAAGATAAAAGTCACATAATATGCTTTGAGTACAGGGAGAAAGGGGATTACAAGAGTAAGTGCCCAAAATAAGTCAAGAAGAAAAGTCAAGTGACACCAAAGCCCAAGGAGTCCAAAGCCCCAACTCATAAAGGCAAGCAAGACATCATGTGCTTTCGATGCAACCAAAAGGGGCACTTCCACACTCAATGCCCAAAGGGAAAGTGTCCAAAGAAGAACAAAAAGAGATCAATTGTAGGAGGAACCTCTAAATCAAACCCCAAGGTATCATTTTAAATATAATTTATCAAGATAAAGAGAATGCTAGAAATAAATTCTATCATTTTGGTGCTCAATATCATGAAAATAGTGTTGGTGCAATCAACCTAGATCACGATTAACTGGACTCGAGTTTGACTCGAGTAGTATTTTGATGTTTGACAATGGGTTGACCATTGTTTGATAATGGGTTGACTATATGGTTAACATGAGATTGACTATATGATGGAGAAGTCCAAGTGGGGTACTTGACATAGAAAGTCCAAGTCTTGAGTTCTTGGCATGGAAAGTCCAAACATGGGTCTTGACAAATGATAAAGTCCAAGTCATGGGTACTTGACAATTGGAAAGTCCAAGCATGAGTCTTGGCAATTGGAAAGTTCAAGCATGGATCTTGGAATTTGGAAAGTCCAACATGGAGTTGGCAAGAGAAGTCCAAGGGTGTGATATTGGCGGCGTAAAATCCAAGCTATAGTCTTGGTGGCATAAGTCCAATGTTTGGCGGCGTAAAGTTCAAGTGTGTGTCTTGGCACCGTAAGCCCAAATGTACCTTGGTAATGTAGACCCGGTTAGCATGACAATAGCCAATGAAAGAACTAGAAGGCTAGCATATGGATGAATAAGTCATGGATGACTTGGAGGGATCCAATAGGTATAAGGTTGATGGAGGTGGCTAGAAGATTTAGGTCTAGTATAAGGTTGGTCTATCAAGTATGAGGGCATCATACTTGGGTTAAATCTCATGTTTGAGGTTTATCAGTCGGCTGGGGTTATGGACTAATCGATTGGTCAAGTGTTTTGACACTTGGCAGCTTAGTCGACTCTGAGCAGTCGACTGAGGTTATGACCAATCGACTAGTGGGAGTCGACTAGCGCTCGACTATGGTCGCATTGTTGGGTTTCTTGCACCGCGGCGTGTGTGTGTTCGATCATGTTTCGTAAACATGAGCACAGCGGAAGCAATTAAAAATAATAAATCTATATTTATTACAACACACACAACACACGCATGCATATTACAACAAGTGTAGACATAACCGTAAATTAAAATTTGCAATAAAAGAAATTATCTACGTTATACCTTTCGTATGACGTGTAGCGGGAACGGCATCAACCGGAACGATCCTCGTAAGAATCGTCTCTATCCGTATCCACGCCGAGCTCCTCGAGATGACTTCGCTAAGTCACGAGCTTCGTCTTCGTACGGGTTACTAGCCTCGTGTTGAAGACGACGTGATCGAGAGATGATCACGATCCGAATCCAAATTCGGATCCTAAAACGAGTTCTCAAAACTCGCTTCTCCGGAGAGGTATTCGTCAACCAATTGACGAATCCTTCGTCCTCCACCTCAGAGGATTACCGGAGATCAAATCCCCGGTAAGTTAGCCGCTGTTGGAGCACTAACCGTCGTCCAAACGACGCTCCGACAACAAAGAAACAAGCTGTCCAGAAAAACTGGACAGCTTTTGGTGGAGGAATAGAGGCCGGCCAAGGAGAGATGGAAGCTCACCTTATCACCGAACCTAGAGGAGATCACCGGAGGGTCGCCGGAGGTTCACCGGCTGAAGCTTGGTCGCCGGCAACAAGTTGGACGGCTGCACAAAAGCTGGGCGGCGGCACCTTAGGGTTGGGCGCCGAAAACTCCAAGGAGGTGGGCGGCAACTAGGTTGGGCGGCCAAAAATGATTAGGGCTTTGGATTAGGGTTTAAGCCCTATTTTATAGAGAACTAATTCTCTTAATGGTTAATGGATCATATCCATAAAGCCCGTTAACCCGCTCCATTAAGATAAGTTAAAATAAACCAAACCATGATGGTTTATTTTAAGTTAAAACGAACCGAACCAACTTTTGGTTCATTCGTTTAAAATAAACCAAAACCTTTGGTTTATTCTCCTCCATTGGATTAGAACCAAACCATTTTGGTCCATCCATTATGTCTTCATAAGACACGGCCCATCCACGCTTCCATTGCGACTGAAACAATTTCATGCTCGCTTTATGTTTGGTCCAACCAAACATAGTTTCTCGATGCGAGAATCTCATTCTCAAGCTCGTTTAAATCCTTTGGATTACACTCGTTGTGCGTGTGACCAAATAGGTTCTCGGTTTATGTTGGCCGTCTATAATTAACCATTAATTATAGAACGATCATGAGTGGCACCTAGTAGTACATCATGATCCCCAATTAACCGAAAAGATCAACGGTTGATCCAGAACTATTTCTGAAACCCTTCAGTAGCTTGAATGAATCGTGCTCCATTCCCTTCACTCATCTTATACCCACTTGGTTCAGGACATGATCTATTGTGTCAGTCCCCACTAGGATGACTACGTCACACCTAGCCCAAGTATTATTTCCTCATCCTACGGATTCTAGTTACTCCACATGTATCGAAGAGTACCTTACTCTAAACATGTAATGCTGTGGCCAAAGACTTTAGTAACAATCCGACGAGAGGCCATGGGTATACATCTCCTCGCAAGGAGTGGTGAATCCTTTATAGGCTATTCAAACACCTTCGATCACTTTGACTTATACCCAATCATCCCGGGTCCACATCTCCTTAGAGATGTTTGCTTAAGATGTCAAAGCATAAGTCTCCATGATCAAGATGACTTGAATACCGCAAGTCAAAGGAACATCGCACTTAAGCCACAGTAAGAACTTCATTGACATATCTATATATGCAGAGAACCATATGAAGTCTTACGGCTGGTCACTCCAATGAACTAGTTACCATAACTAGCATCCACGATTATCTTCGGACATCACTATGTCTCCAGCTAGTGAGAATCAGCTGCTTGGATACACCAAGGAGTATACCTCGTGCTAGTCTCGACAGAATTGATGGTGTCCAAATCCATCAATTCATCGACTAGGGATAATTCCGATACATCACAATTACACATGTAGAGATACTCACTAGTTGTGATCCAATCACAAATTCTCTCATGCTGTGAATCGTATCGTGGACATTCAGTAAATGAGTTTAAGATCCAATCAAATACATGAAACATGTATACTCAAATAGTGAATCATCATTTATCATATAAATGGTTCATACATAAGGCGATTGCCTTAGGACATCTCTCATATATTACTAACAGACTCCCACTTGGCCTAATGCCAATCGCTACGATATCCTATACCATAAGCACTAGCATGACTCTCAAACTTACTTTGAGGTAATGCTTTAGTCAAAGGATCCGCTAAGTTCCTTTCAGTGCAAATTTTCTCGATTTGTATTTCGTTCCTACTGATGATCTCTCTGATAAGATGATAGCGGCGAAGCACATGTTTGGATCGTTGATGAGACCTTGGCTCTTTCGCCTGTGCAATTGCTCCATTGTTGTCACAGTAGACCGGTATTGCTTCAACAATGGCTGGAATCACACCAAGTTCATGAACGAACTTCTTGATCCAAACCGCTTCCTTTGCTGCTTCCGAAGCTGCAATATATTCTGCCTCAGTGGTAGAATCCGCTACAGTCTCTTGTTTGGAACTTTTCCAACTCACTGCGCCCCCATTCAAGGTGAACACGTATCCAGACTGAGACCTGGAATCATCCTTGTCTGTCTGGAAGCTGGCATCCATATACCCGCGTATCACCATGTCCCCTTCTCCATATATTAGGAACACATCCTTAGTTCTTCTCAAGTACTTAAGGATCGTCTTAACAGCCGCCCAATGATCCATTCCTGGATCAGATTGGTATCTGCTCATGACACTCAGAGCATACGATACATCGGGCCTCGTACATAACATAGCATACATGATAGATCCTATTGCGGATGCATAGGGAATCTTACTCATACAAATCCTCTCGTCTTCTGTGCGCGGACACATAGACTTCGAAAGGTGTACCCCATGCCTGATGGGCAGATAACCTTTCTTGGATTCCGACATGCTAAACCTCTTTGCTTTTCGGTCTATATATGTACGAAAGACCAAGCAACCGTTTGATCTATCTCTATAGATCTTAATCCCAGGATGTAGGTTGCTTCTCCCAGTCTTTCATGGAGAATGTCTTGGATAACCAAACCTTAATCGATGTAAGATTGACACATCGTTTCCTATAAGTAATATGTCATCGACATACAATACTAGGAACACATTGCACTCCCACTAACCTTCCTTGTACACACACAAGGTAAATCGATTTTGTGAGAAATCAAACTTTTTGATCGTCTCATCAAAAGCGGATATTCGACTCTGGATGCTTGCTTCAATCCATAAATGGATCGCAATTTGCATACCTTGGTTTTATCAACCGATGTGAAACCCTCAGGTACATCATATACACGTCCTCGAGCGAGTTTCCATTAAGGAAAGTTGTTTTCACATCCATCGCCATATCTCATAATCATAATGAGCCGCTATGACGGGAGCATCCGAATGGATTTAAGCATAGCTACTGAGCGAATAGGTTTCGTCATAATCAACACCTTGTTTTTGACGATATCATTTCGCCACCAATCTAGCCTTATAGGTAATCACATTACCATCCATGTCGGTTTTCTTCTTGAAAACCCACTTGCACCCTATAGGCTTTATGCCTTCAGGTGGGTCAACCAAGTTCCAAACTTGGTTTTCGTACATGGAATCCATTTCCGACTTCATGGCACCAAGCCACTTATCCCTTTCTGAACTTGTCAGCACTTCTTCATAACTGGTAGGCTCCTCATCATCAATGAGTAACACGTCATTCGATTCACTTATGAGAAATCCATATCTCTCAGGAATATTGCGTGTTCTACCAGATCTACGAAGATGTGGTGTTACAATAGGTCCAGCCGATTGCTCATCACTATGAGTTGTCGGCTGTTGTGCTTCACCAGGTATCTCATCAATGTCTATTTGAGTCTCTCGAGCCTCCTCAAGCTCGACGATACTCCCACTGTTTTCTTGCAAGATAAACTCTTTCTCTAGAAACACAGCATGCCTTGAAACAAACACCTTTTGTTCCACAGGATGATAGAATTGGTAACCCCTTGTTTCCTTAGGGTATCCAATAAATAGACATTTATCAGACTTAGCATCCAATTATGCGATCTGTCATCCGCTTCACATAAGCGAGACAACCCCATATCTTCAAGTAAGATACATGAGGTTTCTTACCATTCCATATCTCATATGGAGTAGTTGAGACTACCTTGGTAGGCATTCTTTTAACAAAGTAAACATGGGAAGAGTCGCATGATTCATCATTGACGACCATGTCCAATAAGGTCGATTCGCCTCTCGGATACACCATTATCTTTGTGGTGTATAGGGCGAGTCCATTGAGACAATATGCCATTGTCTCTCGGATAATCAAGAAACTCTTGACTTAAGTATTCACCACCTCGATCCGATCAAGTATTTTAATACTTTTGTCATGTTGTTTCTCTACTTCATTTCTGAATTCTTTGAACCTTTCAAAGGCTTGGACTTGTGTTTCATCAAGAACACATACCCATGAGTGATCATCGGTGAAGGTAATGAAGTAGCTATAGCCTCCTAAAGCTTGAGTTGACATAGGTCCACATACATCAGTATGTACTAGACCTAGTAACTCTCCCACTCGTTCACCTTTTCCAGTAAAAGGTAACTTAGTCATCTTGCCTTTTAAGCATGATTACGTATCGTATGAATCCAATTCAAGCGATTCCGCGAATTCCACATCGGTGTAATTCGGACATGCGTTTCTTGCTTATATGGCCAAGACGACAATGCCACATATAGGAGTCTATGTGATTATTCTTTCGAGCACGCGTGTTGCTCGCTTCGATATTGAAAATGTCACTGGATACGTCCAACGTATAAATGCCATTACTCAAAGTTCCAGTTCCATAAAGTACGCCATTCAAAGTTATATAACAACAATTGTTACTAAACGTCAAATGGAAACCATTTCTATTTAAGCAGGAAATAGAAACAATGTTCTTTATTAGAGAAGGAACATAATAGCAATTGTCCAGTTCTAAGACTAGTCCACTAGGGAGCTTCAGCAAATAAGTTCCGATGGCGACCGCAGCAACCTTTGCTCCATTGCCAACTCACAAATTTGACTCCCCTCTGACAAGTCTTCTTCTATTCCTTAGCCCCTGTATGTCATTACATATATGTGAGCTACACCCAGTATCCAATACCCAAGTGTCTAAGGAAATAGAATGACAATCAATAACGAAGATACCTGAAGAGGATGGGGCATCGGATGCCTTCTTCTTCTTCATGGACTCAAGATAAATCTTGCAGTTTCTTCGCCAGTGGCCTTCCTTGCCACAATGATGGCAAGTGCCCTTTTGCGCTGATTCCGCCTTCTTTGCCTTTTTGTTCTTTCCTTTCTTCTGTTCTTTTGCCTTCCTCTTAGAACCTTTCTTTGAGGAATCAACTATGAATCGCCTTCTCCTCATGCTTCACAGAAGGCTCCACAGTCTTCAGCATATTTAGGAGCTTGGGAATGGTGGATTCCAATTTGTTCATCCGATAGTTCATCACAAATTGCGAGAAACTCTTGGACAAACAATGCAGAATTAAGTCAATACTTAACTCATGATCCATCACAAAACCGAGGGTAGCTAGCCGCTCGATGTACCCGTTCATCTTTAGCACAAAGCGTACTCTGAGCAGAACCTTCTTGCATCTTCGTGGTGAAGAGGAGCCTAGAGACCTCGAACCTTTCGGATCTCGCTTGCTCATCGAACAACTCATGAAGATGGAAGACCATAGTGTTAGCATCCATATGCTCATCGCCTGCGGCTCGGGTACCATCGCCGCTAGCATGATGCAACTCGCCATTTCGAGAATCTGCGCACGTACTTGATAGACCAACATTTGTGCAGGTTGCATCGTCCTTAGGGCCCGGTCGGGAAGAGGCTCTTCAAGGACATATGCAAGCTTTTCCGCCTTGAGAACAATTCTCGGGTTTCTAAGCGATCCAGAAGTTAGGCCCGGTCGGTTTGTTCGAATCCAAAATAGTGCGCAAATTCAAAGACGTCATGATCAATTTATTGACCTAGAAATACAAAACGAGCATATATGAGAAAATGATTTTAAAATGCATCAATATACATTTATAAATCCCATTCATTTTTCGAATTTCAAAAAACCCCAAAATCACTTCGGGAGATCGTAGGTCCATCTCCGAATGAGCTGATATCCATCATAGTTATGAACAACCTTGGAGAGAGTCCAACAAGCCATTCATAACTACGACGGTAGGTATCAACTATACCGATTGCATATCACGTATATGCAACTATCACAATGTGCTATCAACTAATTGAATGTTCACACATACATCGGGTTGTTAACACATTAACAAGTATGCATCATATGCATAGCACCCAACTTCACCTCCCTTTACATCGACCTTAGAGAGAGTCTAACAAGCCGATGCTCCAGGTTAAAGTCAACCCATTAATCTTCCACTTTTGGAAAGTTGGACAGCTTTTGGTGGAGGAATAGAGGCCGGCCAACGAGAGTCTAACTAGCCTCGTGTTGAAGACGACGTGATCGAGAGATGATCACGATCCGAATCCAAATTCGGATCCTAAAACGAGTTCTCAAAACTCGCTTCTCCGGAGAGGTATTCGTCAACCAATTGACGAATCCTTCGTCCTCCACCTCAGAGGATTACCGGAGATCAAATCCCCGGTAAGTTAGCCGCTGTCGGAGCACTAACCGTCGTCCAAACGACGCTCCGACAACAAAGAAACAAGCTGTCCAGAAAAACTGGACAGCTTTTGGTGGAGGAATAGAGGCCGGCCAAGGAGAGATGGAAGCTCACCTTATCACCGAACCTAGAGGAGATCACCGGAGGGTCGCCGGAGGTTCACCGGCTGAAGCTTGGTCGCCGGCAACAAGTTGGACGGCTGCACAAAAGCTGGGCGGCGGCACCTTAGGGTTGGGCGTCGAAAACTCCAAGGAGGTGGGCGGCAACTAGGTTGGGCGGCCAAAAATGATTAGGGCTTTGGATTAGGGTTTAAGCCCTATTTTATAGAGAACTAATTCTCTTAATGGTTAATGGATCATATCCATAAAGCCCGTTAACCCGCTCCATTAAGATAAGTTAAAATAAACCAAACCATGATGGTTTATTTTAAGTTAAAACGAACCGAACCAACTTTTGGTTCATTCGTTTAAAATAAACCAAACCCTTTGGTTTATTCTCCTCCATTGGATTAGAACCAAACTATTTTGGTCCATCCATTATGTCTTCATAAGACACGGCCCATCCATGCTTCCATTGCGACTGAAACAATTTCATGCTCGCTTTATGTTTGGTCCAACCAAACATAGTTTCTCTCGGTCTGAGAATCCCATTCTCAAGCTCGTTTTAAATCCTTTGGATTACACTCGTTGTTGTTGGGAGGATCGGTTGGCCGGCTAGAGGGGGGTGAATAGCCCTCGTTCTTTGGATGTCGGACTTTGCTCGTTTTCGTTGCGTTGCTTGTCTACGATTGTTGTTAGCGCAGCGGAAATAATAGAAACAATAATAATACTAACAACAACACAAGCACATGCAAT
Organism: Wurfbainia villosa; assembly: GCA_025175895.1. Lineage (NCBI taxonomy): Eukaryota > Viridiplantae > Streptophyta > Magnoliopsida > Zingiberales > Zingiberaceae > Wurfbainia > Wurfbainia villosa. The sequence goes on along the minus strand of CM046004.1, from coordinate 14,701,745 downwards.
ACACACGATATACGTGGTTCGGAACCGAATGGTTCCTACTCCACGGGCGAGCTCCTCGAGCTCTAGTTATGCTCACGGCACTAACTCAAACTCCTTCTCGACAACACGTCGGAGGTGGAGAAACCTCTCACAAGCAATTACAAAGTAATATAGAAATACAAACAAGAATACAAATACAATACAAAAGAAACTCTTTTCACCGATTGCTTTTGATCACTTGTTTGTTGCTTGCTTTGGTTGGCTCTTGAAGGTGGAATGCGAATTCCCCTCCAATAGCTCCCTTAAAGTCTTGGGCGAAATCCTCCTCTTGAGCTCCTTTATAACCTGCATCAAAATGTTTTGCGCCCATCGATCGATTGATCGTGACCATCGATCGGCGATCGATATCTTGCGTTGTCTCACAACGGATCGTCGGACAAGTTCCAACGGATCACACATCAGTCGACTGATGGCACCCATCAGTCGACTGATCATCCATCGATCGAGTCTTTGGCGAGCTCGACTCCGTGCTGCCGTGCGTGCAGTGTCATCGATCGACCGTCCCTTGGCGGTCGGCGATCATCCATCGATCGCCCTCCCTCGGCGGTCGTGATCACGATCTCGGTTCGATCGAACACTGGTCGAACCTATTCGACCTAGAGCAGTCGACTGGCACCTATGCCAGTCGACTGATGTCGGCTAAAACCTCAAACATTACCATGTTTTAACCTCCCATTCGGTCTTAGCCACTTGGCCAAGTCCACACGGAGTTCCCCACCGAAGCTCTCTTTCCTCGGCCTCGTCCCTCGGATCGCCAAGCGCGCGGCCGCGCGCCATCCTTCGCGTCTCATGCCCTAGAAGTATGCTTCCTTTGGGCTCACTCCGCCGCTCCCGTCCGGCGGTCCCTCGGATGCACCAAGCGACGGCCGCAATGCCATCCTTCACCGACTCAAGGACCCGAGCCTAGTGAACTTACCAAGTCCTCAAGACTTCCCAAATGCAAAGCGCGCGGCCGCAATGCATTTCTCACAAGCACCGAGCGCCGCGGCTCCGCAATGCTTTGGATTTCCCATGCCAAGCCGAGCGCCGCGGCTCCGCAATGCTTGGACTTCCCATGCCAACCCCATGTTGGACTTTCCCATGACAATCCCATGTCATGAGTTTTGTCTATCATCAAAATACCATCGGGAGTCTACCTGGGACGATTGCACCAACAATCTTCCAACAATCTCCCCCTTTTTGATGATTGACAAAACTACCATCTCAAGTCTACCAATTCTCCCATATTGGCAATTCTCATATCCCAATGAGAATTCCAACGAACCCTAATTGGTAACTTGGTAACTTCTCCCCCTTTTTGACATTACATCAAAAAGGTCCTCCCCAAGGGTATGAATGTCTCATATCCCAATGAGATCTTACAATCTCTCCCTTGGAGGAACACATGCCTACAATCTTCCAAGTGATCCCATATCACTTAAAGAGAGGCACCCAATTTCCTCCCATGAGGAAATACAAATCCATCCTCCCATGATGGATTCCTCCCCCTAGAGGCTTGCTCCCCCTTGACCATTGCACCAACAATGTCCTTGGAGAGTCCCTACGCCAATAGGAACATTTACCAATCAAAATTAAGGCAAAAGTTCAACAATGAACTTTCTTCCACCTTAAAATTGATACTCACCCTCAACCCAACTCCTAATCCATATCCAATGGATTTCCACCCTCTCTAATGCTATCCCAAGCATATCCTAGGGTTAGGAGTGGTTAGGGGACCTTAACCTAGCTGAACATGGGCCTAATTATCAAGATTTACCCGAAATCAGCTTGTGCGATCGACTCTCGGATGATCATTGGGCTTACCATCGATCGTGGCATACAGCGGTCGGTGATAATAATTCGATTTTGATTTAAATGAATTTCCGAAATCCATAAGTAAATATACATACATAGATAAATCTTGAAATTTAGTATGCATAATACTTATTACAATCATTATGGGTGAAAATTATTGGAAAATTATTTTACCCATTAAATTAGGAGATTGATACAAAGTTCAAAAGTTTAGAAAAGCTTCAATAAAGAGCCCTCTTTGTATCATCCCATTCAATGGTGATAGCTATCACAAGATAGTCTTCACCAAGGTTTTGCAAAATGTCTTCAAAATGTTTTCAAAACCTTTAATTTCATTTTCCTAAACATCTCACTAATATCTAGATTTGTAAAACACATTCAAGGCAATTAACATAGTGAGATGTGGGTTTTTGTTCTTTTCTTGGTCTCATGCATATATCTAGGCAATATTTATTTGATTCCCATCAAATTGTGCCATAGTCCTTGAATTCATTTTATTATGCATGATGATTATGGCATAGATATGATTTAGATAAAAACATATGCCAATATCATGATGTCATGGCATGTAAATGAAACTTAAGCATACATGACATCTAAAAATAACATTAAACATGATCATGACATAAAAATGAGAATGATGTCATGACATGGCAAGGCAAATAAAGCATGGCAAGAAAAATATACTAAGGTCTAGAATACCTAAGTGTTAAAATCAATTTGCCATTTCTAGGGATTAAATCAATTTGCCTTAAAGCCATTCATCTCCGTAGTGTGCCAAAAACCCAAAATGGCACACCAATACCTCTAAGACCTAATTGTGCCAATTTAAATCATTTTAAACTTCTCAAGCATATTGGCACACCCTAATGTGTCAACTCTACTATGGTTAGGTTAACTACCCATCCACCTAGGGTTGACACACCCTAACCCATTTAGCGTGAATCGATCACGCTTTTAGGAACCCAATACCTATTGGAGCTCCTTGGGTTAACAAGGTATTCCCTAGGGATAACTTCCCTAGATACCTTCCTAATGACCCTTTTAGGCTTTGAAGCCTTAGTCAAATGGGTCTTACTTGGGTCAACTCTAGAGGTGACTCCTCCATTGACCTTCTTAGTGGCTTTCTTGGTTTTTCTTAAGTCCTTGGCCACTAAACACATACCATGGCTAGACTTAGGGATAACTTCCCTATTAGCCTTGGTTTGTCTAGACCTAGAAATAGTTCCATAATCAAATGGAACATTATGGTAGGACATAGGTTTGTGACCCAAACCCTTCTTGCCCTTAGACATTTCTTGTTTTCTAGGTTTTGATTTTTGTATGTTAGGCCCTTTAACCGAATTTGATATTAAAGCTAGGGTCTTCTCCAATTTTTCAAGCCTTGACCTTAAGGCTTGGTTTTCTAACTCCAACTTCCTCAATTTTGAATTTTCATTAGATTTAGGGGAAATATTTTTCCTTTTAGGCATGTGCCTAGATTTCTTGGGATTAATACCCAAGTTTTCTTCAACTCTCCTAATTGACTCTTTAGGTAAAATTGATCTAGAATTGTGAGTCCTAGGTTTGTTCTTAGAGAAACTAACATGCTTAGCACTTAAACAAACATGTTTATTCCTACTAGCATGCTTTTCATTAATCATAGCAAGAGAGCTAAAATAATTCCTTTTGGCATGCTTTTTGACTTTAGGAATTAAAGGTGCATTAAATAAATGTACCTTAGGGTTAGCTTTAGGAGCTCCCCCTACATGAGTTGCACCTTCTTGCCCTTTCTTCCTCCCCTAGGGCATTGGCCCTGTAGTGTCCATTTTGATTGCATTTGAAGCACACAATGTGCTCTTTGCTTCTAGTTGAGGGAACACCCATCCTTTGACTTTGGATTGACTTTTTGGTGTCGATGCCTTCTTCTTAGCCAATTTAGGGCATTTGCTTTTGTAATGCCCTTTCTCCCTACACTCAAAGCATATTATGTGATTTTTATTCAAAATGATAACACTTGAGTTACCTAGGGAGGTGGTGGAGGCCTCTTCTTGATCTTCACTTCTCCCGGATGTAGATGCTTCTTGTTCTTGCTCCGGGATGGAAGATTGCCTTTCCTCCCCCTCAAAGCTAGAGGTGGAGGTCTCCACCAAGTCATCAACATCTTCAAATGTTGTGGGTGCTTTTTCCTCGGCATTTTCCTCTACTTGTGCCGATTGGGAATTTTCTTGGAATTTCATTACCTTATTCCATAATTCCCTTGCATCCCTATAATCACCCAATCTAGACCAAATAGAGTTAGGTAATAAATCACTAAGTAATTTTATTACCTCAAGATTTGTCTTGAAGTCCTTAATTTGGTCTTGGGTCCACCTTGACTTCTCAATTTGCTTGTTGTTTTTATCCCTAGGCATCTCAAAACCATTTTCTACAATAATCATATAATCAAAATTGGTTTCGAGATATACCTCCATCCGTTTCCTCCACCAAGAAAAATCTCCATCGAATTTTGGTGGATGGATGAAGCCGGCCATTTGTAGTGCTCTCGCGGCAGTTAGTCCTTGAAGAGCGACCTCGGCTATGATACCACTTGTTGGGAGGATCGGTTGGCCGGCTAGAGGGGGGTGAATAGCCCTCGTTCTTTGGATGTCGGACTTTGCTCGTTTTATGCTGTTTGTCTACGATTGTTGTTAGCGCAATGAAATAATAGAAACAATAATAATACTAACAACAACACAAGCACATGCAATACACACGATATAATCGTGGTTCGAACCGAATGGTTCCTACTCCAGAAGCTCCTCGAGCTTTAGTTATGCTCACTACTAACTCAAACTCCTTCTCGACAACACGTCGGAGGTGGAGAAACCTCTCACAAGCAATTACAAAGTAATATAGAAATACAAACAAGAATACAAATACAATACAAAAGAAACTCTTTTCACCGATTGCTTTTGATCACTTGTTTGTTGCTTGCTTTGGTTGGCTCTTGAAGGATCGGAATGCGACAATTCCCCTCCAATAGCTCCTTAAAGTCTTGGGCAAATCCTCCTCTTGAGCTCCTTTTTATAACCTCGTGATCAAGTCGTTCACGCATCATCGACCGATCGATCGTGACCATCACGATCGATATCGCTGCCGTTGTCTCACAACGGCCGGATCCACGCTTCGGACAAGTTCCAACGGATCACACATCACCGATCGTGATGGCACCCATCACCGACCGATCATCCATCGATCGAGTCTTTGGCGAAGCTCGACTCCATTCCGTGCCCGGCAGCAGGTCATCACGATCGCCGTCCTTGGCGTACGATCGTCATCCATCAACACGCCTCCTCGATAAATGACTTATCACCCGATCTGGTTCGATCGAACACCGGCCGAACCTATTCGACCTAGAGCAACCGATCGGCACCTATGCTACCGATCGATGTCGGCTAAAACCTCAAACATTACCATGTTTTAACCTCCGAGCATTCGGGCCTTAGCCACTTGGCCAAGTCCACACGGAGTTCCCACCGGCTCTCTTCTCGCCTACGTCCTGATCGCCTTAAGCGCACGGCCGCAACGCCATCCTTCGCCTCATGCCCTAGAAGTATGCTTCCTTTGGGCTCACTCCTTCGCTCCCGTCCGGTCCTCTGATGCACTGCCGCATGGCTTCGCAATGCCATCCTTCACCGACTCAAGGACCCCGAGCCTAGTGAACTTACCAAGTCCTCAAGACTTCCCAAATGCACCAAGCGCACGGCTTCGCAATGCATTTCTCACCAAGCACCGAGCGCCCCCGAATGCTTTGGATTTCCATGCTGCAAGCCGAGCGCACGGCTCCGCAATGCTTTGGACTTCCCATGCCAACCCCATGTTGGACTTTCCCATGACAATCCCATGTCATGAGTTTTGTCTATCATCAAAATACCATCGGGAGTCTACCTGGGACGATTGCACCAACAATCTTCCAACAGTTGTGCGTGTGACCAAATAGGTTCTCGGTTTATGTTGGCCGTCTATAATTAACCATTAATTATAGAACGATCATGAGTGGCACCTAGTAGTACATCATGATCCCCAATTAACCGAAAAGATCAACGGTTGATCCGAACTATTTCAAACCCTTGATGGCTCGAATGAATCGTGCCCCATTCCCTTCACTCATCTTATACCCACTTGGTTCAGGACATGGTCTATTGTGTCAGTCCCCACTAGGCTGACTACGTCACACCTAGCCCAAGTATTATTTCCTCGTCCTACGGATTCTAGTTACTCCACATGTATCGAAGAGTACCTTACTCTAAACATGTAATGCTTTGGCCAAAGACTTTAGTAACAATCCGACGAGAGGCCATGGGTATACATCTCCTCGCAAGGAGTGGTGAATCCTTTATAGGCTATTCAAACACCTTCGATCACTTTGACTTATACCCAATCATCCCGGGTCCACATCTCCTTAGAGATGTTTGCTTAAGATGTCAAAGCATAAGTCTCCATGATCAAGATGACTTGAATACCGCAAGTCAAAGGAACATCGCACTTAAGCCACAGTAAGAACTTCATTGACATATCTATATATGCAGAGAACCATATGAAGTCTTACGGCTGGTCACTCCAATGAACTAGTTACCATAACTAGCATCCACGATTATCTCCGGACATCACTATGTCTCCAGCTAGTGAGAATCAGCTGCTTGGATACACCAAGGAGTATACCTCGTGCTAGTCTCGACAGAATTGATGGTGTCCAAATCCATCAATTCATCGACTAGGGATAATTCCGATACATCACAATTACACATGTAGAGATACTCACTAGTTGTGATCCAATCACAAATTCTCTCATGCTGTGAATCGTATCGTGGACATTCAGTAAATGAGTTTAAGATCCAATCAAATACATGAAACATGTATACTCAAATAGTGAATCATCATTTATCATATAAATGGTTCATACATAAGGCGATTGCCTTAGGACATCTCTCATATATTACTAACACGCATGACATTGACAGTTGACTTCTAGCTTTGGGCAGTCGACTGGCCTTGAGCAGTCGACTACTATTTTTGAACACGAGCATAGAAAGTTCCGTAGTCGACTGGGCAATCGAATGACGGGCAACAATCAACTGCTAGGGTTAGGCAGTTGATTGATTGGCTATCCGTTGGAATTTTTCCAGCGTGGATTAAGCTGTTGTCTCACAACGGCTACAAGAGCAGTCGACCTCTAGGCAAAAATCAACCCGAGTTACAGCTTTATAAGGAGCATGAAGAGGAGGATTTTGTGTAGGTGCAATCGGCTCAGGTCATGATTGACTAGACTCGAGTTGGACTCGAGTAGTGTTTTGATGTTTGACAATGTTTTGGGGAGATTGTTGGTGCAATCGACCCGGCTCATAATTGACCGGGCTCGAGTTTGACTTGAATGATATTTTACTTGTTTTGTGTATTCCTTAGTTTTTCTTGTTGTATTTCTATTGTATTACTGTTGTAATCTTTGTATGAGATTTTTTCACCTCTGACTTATTGTCGAGAAAGAGTTTTATTAGTGGTGTTGTCATCACTAGAGCTCGTTGAGCTCACTCTGTGGAGTAGGAACCCTAAGGTTATGAACCACGTTATATCGCTTGTGTTGTGCATGGATTTGTGTTTGTATTTGGTTCTACATTTGTATTTCTATATTCCGCTGTGCTAATGACGATTGCAGAGATGAACGAATGAGTTTCATCACACGATGTACAACACGCTATTCACCCCTCCTCTAGCGACAGTCAATTCCCAACATTTTGGTCATGATTCTTGGGGCGATTTGAAGGGGAAGTGTTGTTGCATTCCAGACTTTCAAGAGTAAATCAAAGCAATCAACAAGCAAGCAATCCAAAGTTCTTTGTGTAAAGTTTTCTTTACTTGTATTTGTGTATTGCTTAGTATACTTATTGTATTTCATTCTTATTATTGTAAGAGCTTTGTAAAGGGTTTCTCCACCTCTGGAGTATCACCGAGAAGGAGTGGTTTGATTAGTGGTGGTGTACATCACTAGAGCTTGCTATTGAGCTCACTCTGTGGAGTAGGAACTAGGGTTCCGAACCACGTTATATCTTGTGTCTTTGTGCATGTATATTCGTGTTTGTATTAGTATTAGTATTTCTATTTTTGCCGTGTACTAACAAATTATAGAGATAAACACAAACGAATTCCATTGAGCGATGCAAAATGTTATTCACCCCCTTTAGCATCATTAATGGTCCTACAAGTTGTATCAGAGCTAGGAGCTCTTCTATGGACTGACCGCTAAGGAGCAAACACGCTAGAGGAGATAGAGCTACCTAAGGATGGATTGGGGTACACCGTCGACATTCTTTCACCATACGACCAAGAAGACTTTCTAGCATGGAGGTCGAGAATGGAGACATTCTTGATTATGGACATAGAGAATTGATTCATCATCATGGAAGGATTTGAACCTCCCATGGACAAGAAGGGAGAACCCCTTAAATTCAAGAAATAGACCAAGGAGCAACGACAAAAATTCATAACCGAGGTTAAGGTAAAAAAGTTTTTAGAAAATTTGATACCTAATGATATTTAGTCCAAACTAGGGGATTACATGGATGCCAAGGACTATGGAGCAAGTTAGCAAGATTTCATGAGAAGCCTCAATCGGTCCAAGATAATAAGGAAGAATCCAAGGATGAAGACCCATCTTTGGTTCAATTGGATAAGGAGACCGAAGAAGCAATCTCTGTTGGTGCAATCGGCCCAGGTCACAATTGACCAGGACTCGAGTTTGGCTCGAGTGATGTTTTGATGTGTTTTGATGTTTCGACAAAAACATATGACAATGTAATTGTCATTTGGTAAAGTCCAAGTCTTGAGTACTTGGCATGGAAAGTCCAAGTGGGACACTTGGCATTTGGAAAAGTCCAAGCATGGGTCTTGGCAATGTAAAGTCCAACATGGGTTGGCAAGGGAAAGTCCAAGCATGGTCTTGGCATTTGAGAAGTCCAAGCATGGTCTTGGCATGGAAAGTCCAACATGGGTTGACATTTGAAGTCCAAGGGATTTGATATTGGCGGCGTAAAGTCCAAGCGGTAGTCTTGGCAGTATAAGTCCAATGGTTGGCGGCGTAAAGTCCAAGCGGAGTCTTGGCGGCGTAAGTCCAATGTGCCTTGGCGGTGTAGACACCGTTAGCATGACATAGCCGACGGAAGCACCTGAAGGCTAGCGCGATGGATGAACAAGTCATGAATGACTTGGAGGGATCCGAGAGGCGTGAGGCTGATGGAGGTGACTAGAAGGCTTAGGTCTAGGCTAAGGGTGGTCTAGCAAGTATGGGGGAACCATACTTGAGTTAAAACATCGCCATAGGTTGGCGGTCGGCCGATCGATGAGCGATCGAGCGAGCCGATCGATCGCCCGATCAATGATCGGGTGCGCTCGAGAATTCGCCACGATCGGAGTCGAGACTCGACCGGTCGAGTGAGGACTCCATCGATCGATGGTCACAATCGGCCGATCGATGGTAGTTCCGTTGGACTTATCCAACGTGGAACTAGCCGTTGTCTCACGACAACAGTGGCATCAGTCGACTGATGGTCTCGATCAGTCGACTGATCGACTTTTTCCAGCACAGGTTGAAGTTATATATGGAGCTCGTGGTGGAAGAAAAAGGCAATGGTTCTTTGAGGCGATTTGGGGCGAGTTGCTGCTGCAATTCAGGGTCTCCAAGTGCTACTCGATCAACCAAGTGATCAAGCATTCAAAGAGCATTTGTAAAGTGTTTCCTTTACTTGTATTGCTTTGTATTTCACTATATTGCTTGTATTCATTTGATTATTGTTGTAATCATATTGTACGAGGTTTCTCCACCTCCGGATTGTTCCGAGAAGGAGTTATTTGATAGTGGTGTGTGATTGGCATCGCTAGGGCTCATTTGAGCCCGATCCATGGAGTAGGAACCGTGCGGTTCCGAACCATGTTATATACTCGTGTTAGCGTGTTGTGTTTTCATTATTGTTATTGTATTATCTATATTCATTCGGCTTAACGAATTTGTAGACACAACCGCGATTGAATTCCATTGACGCTAATCACCCCCCCTCTAGCGTTACAAAGGTCCTAACAAGTGGTATCAGAGCCGGCTCTTCTACTGACTAACCGAGAGTTGAAGAAGCTAGAGGGAAGAATATGGAATTTCAAGAAAAATTGGGTGACGACGTCAACATCCCACCTTCCTTCAACCGCGAACATTTCGCGTATTGGAAAGGTAGAATGCAATATTTTCTAATGACAAATATAGAAAATTGGCTTGCCGTGACTATAGGTTTTGATGCTCCGAGGAGAAAGCAAAATCCTCAAGATGAAGAGATGGACCGAGGAGCAACGCGGAAAATTCAAGACAAGTTAAGGTAACAAAATGCTAATTGATTTGAGACCTAACGATATTGTGTCTAGATTAGGAAGCTATAGGGATGCCAAGGAATTGTGGAACAAGTTGATCAAGTTCCACGAAAATCCCGAATCGGTCCAAGAAGATTCGGAAGAGGAGGAGACCGAAGAAGAGAGCTCATCCTCAAGTGAAAGTGAGGAATCAGGAGGAAGTGAGGAGTCAACTTCCGGATCGGAAGAGGAAATAGAAGAAGAGGAGAGACCATCCTCGATACCGGAGCAACCTCAAGAAGAGCCTTCAACATCCGGTCAAGATGAAGAAGCTCAAAGTCCAATTCCGGTCTCCACCACCATCGGTAACTCAAACACCTCAATTCAAAATAAAAATAATATAATGTGTTTTGAGTGTAGGGAGTATGGGCATTATAAGAGCAAATGCCCAAAGAGGAAAGCTCCTCCGCACCTAAAAGTCAAGAAAAGTCAAAGGATGCCGGTTCCCCAAGTCAAAAGAGCAAGGAGCACGTGGTGTGCTTCAAGTGTCGACAACCGGGACATTTCCGGAGTCAATGCCCAAGGGGAAAGAAGAAAGGGCAAGAAGGAGCAACACGTGTAGGGGGAGCTAAGGCAAACCCTAGGGTAACTTCTAATTTTGCTCCCTCTTCAATTAACAAGCAAAAGCATGCTAGGGATTTCAATTCACTTGCAATTTATGAAAAGCATGCTAATAGGAACAAGTATTTTTGCTTAGGAGCTAAGAGTGTCCATTTAGGAAATAGGGAGAAATTTGGGACTAATGTCCCTAGAAAAACCTTACCTAGGGAATCTATTAAGAAAGTGCAAGAACATCTAGGTTTTAATCCAAAATGGACTAGGCATATGCCAAGAAAGTCAAATGCCCATGATTTAAATCAAAACTCTAAAATTGGGCAAGTAGAAAAGGAAAATCAAGTCTTGAGGTCAAGGCTTGAGAAATTAGAAAGGACCCTTAGAAATCTACAAAATCAAGTTCAAGGGTCTAACGGTCAAACTCCTAGGTCAAAAAGTCAAGGTCAACACTTAAGACCTAAGAGTCAAAAGTCAACCAAGGGCAAGCAAGGTTTGGGTCACAAACCTAAGCCTAAGGTGGCTTACCATAGTGTTCCATTTGACTATGGAACACAAACTAGGTCTAGGAAGACCAAGGTCAATAGGGAAGTCATCCCTAGAGTTGACCAAAGGGTGTGTCTAGTGGCTAGGGTTTCTAGGAAACCTAGGGTGACCACTAAGAAGGTTGCAAGGGGAGTCACCCCTAGAGTCAACCTAGGTAAGACCCAAATGACCAAGGCTAACAAGCCTAGGAGGGTCATTAGGAAGGTATCTAGGGAGGTTATCCCTAAGGAATACCTAGTTAACCCTAGGAGCTCAAATCGGTTTTGGGTTCCTAAGAGCGTGTTTGATTCACGCTAAATGGGTTAGGGTGTGCCAACTTTTAAATGGAAGGGTAGTTAACCTAACCATGGTAAAGGTGGCATTTTAGGTTATTTTCAAGGTTATGGTTGCCTTGGAAATACATTTAAGTCTTAATCTTAAAAGCTTTTAGGATGTGCCAATATTACTTGAGAAGTTTGATAAAATGATCAAAATTGGCACAATTTAAGTTTAGAGGTTAGTGTGCCATTTTGGGGTTTTTGGCACACTTGGGAGAAAAATAGAAATATGGCAAAATATATCTAATTATATTAAATGGAAATTAATATTAAAATTTAGGTATTACATACCTTTATATTTTATTTGCCATGTTTTGATTTGCCATATAATATGCCATGACATCATGTTCATGTTCATTCTCATCATTTATATGTCATGTACATGGTTAGGATTAAGGAATAAATGTCATGTGTTTTAGATTTTATCTTATGCCATGACATCATGATTATGAGCATATGTCTATTTATATTATTTCAAATGCCATAATCATTCATGCATTTAGGATAATTTGATTAAAATTGATTTAAGGACAATGGCATGACTAAGTCCCATTTATAAGGGAATCAAGTAGGGTTGCCTAGAAAATGCATGAAACCCTAGTTTAGGGTGAGTAAAACCCACATCTCACATCCAATTGACATGTATGTGTATTTATACACCTTAGATACATGTGAGATGCTAGGATATGAGTTGAGTTCAAGGTGCATAGTTTTTGCATCTAGTTGAACCAAAACTCATCTTATTTTTATTTGTGGATCATTGGGAAAGCTTGTGTACAAGTCATGTGCATAGAGCCCAAGGAATATGATCCAAAATAAGGTTTGAAAACATTTTAAAATCATTTTGAAAAACCTTGGTGAAGTCTATCTTTCGATAGCAATCACCATTGATGAAGTTGATACAAAGTAGGGCCAAAACATTGTAAATTTCAATGTTCTTGAACTTTGTACCAATGTCACTATTTAATGGGTAAAATAATTTTCAAACATTTTTCACCCATTGTATTGGTCATAAGTATTATACATATCAAATTTCGTGATTTTTCGATAAACGTATAATTATTTATGATTTTTTGAAATTCATTTCTGATAACTGAAAATCGGATTTTCAGTTATCGACGCTCTTCTTGGCGATCGTGATGTATAATGATCATCGTTATCTGACAGAGTCGACTGCCAAGGCTGATTTTGGGTTGACAAGGTTTGTTTAACCCGAATTCAGCTACGGTAAAGGTCCCTAACCACTCCTAACCCTAGGATATGCTTTGGGAAGCATTATGAAGGATGAAAATTCATTGGATATGGATTTGGAGAGGTGTTAGGTCAAAGTATCAAATTGAGGTGGTGGAAAGTTCAATGTTGAATTTCCAACCTTAATTTTGATGATTTAGAGTTCCTATTGGCTTAGGGACTCCCCAAGGACATTGTTGGTGCAATGGTCAAGGGGGAGCAAACCTTTAGGGGGAGGTATCCATCTTGGGATGATGGATGTGTTTTTCTCCTTGAAAAGGAGAAGTTATGGGAATGTATCATCAATTGGCAAATTGATGAGTTTTTGATACCCAATTTGGAAATTGGGAGAGTGAATAGGATTGCCTCTCTTGAGTGATATGAGACTTATCACTAGGAAGATTGAGGCATCCTAGGTATTTTTGGATCAAGGGGGAGATTGTAAGATCTCATTGGGACATGAGACATTGACCTCCTTGGAGAGATAACCTTTTTGCTATTTGTCAAAAAGGGAGAGAATGTTTGGGGGAGAACATTTGGGATAATTGGTAAAGGATTTGAGTTAGTATTCTAACTCAATTATTTGTTTGGTTTTTGTCAAACATCAAAAAGGGGGAGATTGTTGGTGCAATCGGCCCAGGTCACAATTGACCAGGACTCGAGTTTGGCTCGAGTGATGTTTTGATGTGTTTTGATGTTTCGACAAAAACATATGACAATGTAATTGTCATTTGGTAAAGTCCAAGTCTTGAGTACTTGGCATGGAAAGTCCAAGTGGGACACTTGGCATTTGGAAAAGTCCAAGCATGAGTCTTGGCAATGTAAAGTCCAACATGGGTTGGCAAGGGAAAGTCCAAGCATGGTCTTGGCATTTGAGAAGTCCAAGCATGGTCTTGGCATGGAAAGTCCAACATGGGTTGGCATTTGAAGTCCAAGGGATTTGATATTGGCGGCGTAAAGTCCAAGCGGTAGTCTTGGCAGTATAAGTCCAATGGTTGGCGGCGTAAAGTCCAAGCGGAGTCTTGGCGGCGTAAGTCCAATGTGCCTTGGCGGTGTAGACACCATTAGCATGACATAGCCGACGGAAGCACCTGAAGGCTAGCGCGATGGATGAACAAGTCATGAATGACTTGGAGGGATCCGAGAGGCATGAGGCTGATGGAGGTGACTAGAAGGCTTAGGTCTAGGCTAAGGGTGGTCTAGCAAGTATGGGGGAACCATACTTGAGTTAAAACCTCATGTTTCGCCATAGGTTGCGGCAATGACCGATGAGCTTGAGCAAATGATCGATCGTCTGATCACCGACCGGTGCTCGAGAATTCGCTGGCCACGTATCGGAGTCCAGACTCGATCGGTCGAGTGAGGACTCCATCAGTCGACTGATGGTCACAATCAGTCGACTGATGGTAGTTCCGTTGGACTTATCCAACGTGGAACTAGCCGTTGTCTCACGACAACAGTGGCATCAGTCGACTGATGGTCACGATCAGTCGACTGATCGACTTTTTCCAGCACAGGTTGAAGCTATATATGGAGCTCGTGGTGGAAGAAAAAGGCAATGGTTCTTTGAGGCGATTTGGGGCGAGTTCTGCACGCAATTCAGGGTCTCAAGTGCTACTCGATCAACCAAGTGATCAAGCATTCAAAGAGCATTTGTAAAGTGTTTCCTTTACTTGTATTGCTTTGTATTTCACTATATTGCTTGTATTCATTTGATTATTGTTGTAATCATATTGTACGAGGTTTCTCCACCTCCGGATTGTTCGAGAAGGAGTTATTTGATAGTGGTGTGTGATTGGCATCGCTTAGGGCTCATTTGAGCCCGATCCGCGGAGTAGGAACCGTGCGGTTCAACCACGCTATATACTCGTGTTAGCGTGTTGTGTTTTCATTATTGTTATTGTATTATCTATATTCCGCTAACTAATTTGTAGACACAACCGCGATTGAATTCCATTGACGCTAATCACCCCCTCTAGCGTTACAAAGGTCCTAACAAGTGGTATCAGAGTCGGGCTCTTCTACGGACTAACCGAGAGTTGAAGAAGCTAGAGGGAAGAATATGGAATTTCAAGAAAAATTGGGTGACGACGTCAACATCCCACCTTCCTTCAACCGCGAACATTTCGCGTATTGGAAAGGTAGAATGCAATATTTTCTAATGACAAATATAGAAAATTGGCTTGCCGTGACTATAGGTTTTGATGCTCCGAGAGGAGAAAACGGCGAAATCCTCAAGATGAAGAGATGGACCGAGGAGCAACGGGAAAAATTCAAGACAACCGTTAAGGTAACAAAAATGCTAATTGATTTGATACCTAACGATATTGTGTCTAGATTAGGAAGCTATAGGGATGCCAAGGAATTGTGGAACAAGTTGTTCCACGAAAATCCCGAATCGGTCCAAGAAGATTCGGAAGAGGAGGAGACCGAAGAAGAGAGCTCATCCTCAAGTGAAAGTGAGGAATCGGGAGGAAGTGAGGAGTCAACTTCCGGATCGGAAGAGGAAATAGAAGAAGAGGAGAGACCATCCTCGATACCGGAGCAACCTCAAGAAGAGCCTTCAACATCCGGTCAAGATGAAGAAGCTCAAAGTCCAATTCCGGTCTCCACCACCATCGGTAACTCAAACACCTCAATTCAAAATAAAAATAATATAATGTGTTTTGAGTGTAGGGAGTATGGGCATTATAAGAGCAAATGCCCAAAGAGGATCAAGAAAGCTCCTCCGGCACCTAAAAGTCAAGAAAAGTCAAAGGATGCCGGTTCCCCAAGTCAAAAGAGCAAGGAGCACGTGGTGTGCTTCAAGTGTCGACAACCGGGACATTTCCGGAGTCAATGCCCAAGGGGAAAGAAGAAAGGGCAAGAAGGAGCAACACGTGTAGGGGGAGCTAAGGCAAACCCTAGGGTAACTTCTAATTTTGCTCCCTCTTCAATTAACAAGCAAAAGCATGCTAGGGATTTCAATTCACTTGCAATTTATGAAAAGCATGCTAATAGGAACAAGTATTTTTGCTTAGGAGCTAAGAGTGTCCATTTAGGAAATAGGGAGAAATTTGGGACTAATGTCCCTAGAAAAACCTTACCTAGGGAATCTATTAAGAAAGTGCAAGAACATCTAGGTTTTAATCCAAAATGGACTAGGCATATGCCAAGAAAGTCAAATGCCCATGATTTAAATCAAAACTCTAAAATTGGGCAAGTAGAAAAGGAAAATCAAGTCTTGAGGTCAAGGCTTGAGAAATTAGAAAGGACCCTTAGAAATCTACAAAATCAAGTTCAAGGGTCTAACGGTCAAACTCCTAGGTCAAAAAGTCAAGGTCAACACTTAAGACCTAAGAGTCAAAAGTCAACCAAGGGCAAGCAAGGTTTGGGTCACAAACCTAAGCCTAAGGTGGCTTACCATAGTGTTCCATTTGACTATGGAACACAAACTAGGTCTAGGAAGACCAAGGTCAATAGGGAAGTCATCCCTAGAGTTGACCAAAGGGTGTGTCTAGTGGCTAGGGTTTCTAGGAAACCTAGGGTGACCACTAAGAAGGTTGCAAGGGGAGTCACCCCTAGAGTCAACCTAGGTAAGACCCAAATGACCAAGGCTAACAAGCCTAGGAGGGTCATTAGGAAGGTATCTAGGGAGGTTATCCCTAAGGAATACCTAGTTAACCCTAGGAACTCAAATCGGTTTTGGGTTCCTAAGAGCGTGTTTGATTCACGCTAAATGGGTTAGGGTGTGCCAACTTTTAAATGGAAGGGTAGTTAACCTAACCATGGTAAAGGTGGCATTTTAGGTTATTTTCAAGGTTATGGTTGCCTTGGAAATACATTTAAGTCTTAATCTTAAAAGCTTTTAGGATGTGCCAATATTACTTGAGAAGTTTGATAAAATGATCAAAATTGGCACAATTTAAGTTTAGAGGTTAGTGTGCCATTTTGGGGTTTTTGGCACACTTGGGAGAAAAATAGAAATATGGCAAAATATATCTAATTATATTAAATGGCAATTAATATTAAAATTTAGGTATTACATACCTTTATATTTTATTTGCCATGTTTTGATTTGCCATATGCCATGACATGACATCATGTTCATTCTCATCATTTATATGTCATGTACATGGTTAGGATTAAGGAATAAATGTCATGTGTTTTAGATTTTATCTTATGCCATGACATCATGATTATGAGCATATGTCTATTTATATTATTTCAAATGCCATAATCATTCATGCATTTAGGATAATTTGATTAAAATTGATTTAAGGACAATGGCATGACTTGAAGTCCCATTTATAAGGGAATCAAGTAGGGTTGCCTAGAAAAATGCATGAAACCCTAGTTTAGGGTGAGTAAAACCCACATCTCACATCCAATTGACATGTATGTGTATTTATACACCTTAGATACATGTGAGATGCTAGGATATGAGTTGAGTTCAAGGTGCATAGTTTTTGCATCTAGTTGAACCAAAACTCATCTTATTTTTATTTGTGGATCATTGGGAAAGCTTGTGTACAAGTCATGTGCATAGAGCCCAAGGAATATGATCCAAAATAAGGTTTGAAAACATTTTAAAATCATTTTGAAAAACCTTGGTGAAGTCTATCTTTCGATAGCAATCACCATTGATGAAGTTGATACAAAGTAGAGCCAAAACATTGTAAATTTCAATGTTCTTGAACTTTGTACCAATGTCACTATTTAATGGGTAAAATAATTTTCAAACATTTTTCACCCATTGTATTGGTCATAAGTATTATACATATCAAATTTCGTGATTTTTCGATAAACGTATAATTATTTATGATTTTTTGAAATTCATTTCTGATAACTGAAAATCGGATTTTTATCAGATCGCCTTGGCGATCGATGATAAAATGATCGTTATCCGAATCAGTCGATCCAAGGCTGATTTTGGGTTGACAAGGTTTGTTTAACCCGAATTCAGCTACGGTAAAGGTCCCTAACCACTCCTAACCCTAGGATATGCTTTGGGAAGCATTATGAAGGATGAAAATTCATTGGATATGGATTTGGAGAGGTGTTAGGTCAAAGTATCAAATTGAGGTGGTGGAAAGTTCAATGTTGAATTTCCAACCTTAATTTTGATGATTTAGAGTTCCTATTGGCTTAGGGACTCCCCAAGGACATTGTTGGTGCAATGGTCAAGGGGGAGCAAACCTTTAGGGGGAGGTATCCATCTTGGGATGATGGATGTGTTTTTCTCCTTGAAAAGGAGAAGTTATGGGAATGTATCATCAATTGGCAAATTGATGAGTTTTTGATACCCAATTTGGAAATTGGGAGAGTGAATAGGATTGCCTCTCTTGAGTGATATGAGACTTATCACTAGGAAGATTGAGGCATCCTAAGTATTTTTGGATCAAGGGGGAGATTGTAAGATCTCATTGGGACATGAGACATTGACCTCCTTGGAGAGATAACCTTTTTGCTATTTGTCAAAAAGGGGGAGAATGTTTGGGGGAGAACATTTGGGATAATTGGTAAAGGATTTGAGTTAGTATTCTAACTCAATTATTTGTTTGGTTTTTGTCAAACATCAAAAAGGGGGAGATTGTTGGTGCAATCGGCCCAGGTCACGATTGACCAGGACTCGAGTTTGGCTCGAGTGATGTTTTGATGTGTTTTGATGTTTCGACAAAAACATATGACAATGTAATTGTCATTTGGTAAAGTCCAAGTCTTGAGTACTTGGCATGGAAAGTCCAAGTGGGACACTTGGCATTTGGAAAAGTCCAAGCATGGGTCTTGGCAATGTAAAGTCCAACATGGGTTGGCAAGGGAAAGTCCAAGCATGGTCTTGGCATTTGAGAAGTCCAAGCATGGTCTTGGCATGGAAAGTCCAACATGGGTTGGCATTTGAAGTCCAAGGGATTTGATATTGGCGGCGTAAAGTCCAAGCGGTAGTCTTGGCAGCATAAGTCCAATGGTTGGCGGCGTAAAGTCCAAGCGGAGTCTTGGCGGCGTAAGTCCAATGTGCCTTGGCGGTGTAGACACCGTTAGCATGACATAGCCGACGGAAGCACCTGAAGGCTAGCGCGATGGATGAACAAGTCATGAATGACTTGGAGGGATCCGAGAGGCGTGAGGCTGATGGAGGTGACTAGAAGGCTTAGGTCTAGGCTAAGGGTGGTCTAGCAAGTATGGGGGAACAATACTTGAGTTAAAACCTCATGTTTGAGGTGTGCCAGTCGACTGGTGCCATGTGGCAGTCGACTGGACCGAGTCAACTAGGGTTTGACTGCGGGTTATGGCCTAGCGATCGCCATAGGTCGGTCGTGATCGATGGCTCAGCCGATCGATCGATCGTCGATCGGTCGGTGGTGCTCGAAATTCGCCACGCATCGGAGTCGAGACTGACCGTCGAGTGAGGACTCCATCACCGATCGATGGTCACAATCACGATCGATGGTAGTTCCGCTGGACTTATCCAACGTGGAACTAGCCGTTGTCTCACGACAACAAAGGGCATCGATCGATGATGGTCACGATCACCGATCGACTTTTTCCAAAGACAGGTTGAAGCTATATATGGAGCTCGTGGTGGAAGAAAAAGGCAATGGTTCTTTGAGGCGATTTGGGGCGAGTTGCTGCTGCAATTCAGGGTCTCCAAGTGCTACTCGATCAACCAAGTGATCAAGCATTCAAAGAGCATTTGTAAAGTGTTTCCTTTACTTGTATTGCTTTGTATTTCACTATATTGCTTGTATTCATTTGATTATTGTTGTAATCATATTGTACGAGGTTTCTCCACCTCCGGATTGTTCCGAGAAGGAGTTATTTGATAGTGGTGTGTGATTGGCATCGCTAGGGCTCATTTGAGCCCGATTCGTGGAGTAGGAACCGTGCGGTTCCGAACCACGTTATATACTCGTGTTAGCGTGTTGTGTTTTCATTATTGTTATTGTATTATCTATATTCCGCTGCGCTAACGAATTTGTAGACACAACCGCGATTGAATTCCATTGACGCTAATCACCCCCCCTCTAGCGTTACAAAGGTCCTAACAATCTCATCCTCTCAAGAGAGTGAGGATTCGGAAGTCGAAAGGTGTTCGACATCCGAGGAAGAAGAAGAGGTGGAAGAATTAGAGGAAGCCTTCACCTTTAGAATTGAAGGGGAGGAGAGACCATTCACTCTGGAGCAAAATCAAGAGGAAGCTTCAACCTCCGAGAGAGATGAAGAACCAACTCCGGTTTCCACCACCGACCTAGGTAACTCAAGCACTATAATTAAAAATAAAGATCATATAATGTGTTTTGAGTGTAGAGAACATGGGCATTACAAGAGCAAGTACCCAAAAAGAGTCAAGAAGGCTCAACTAGCGCCAAAGGTCAAGGAAGTTGGTGCCCAAAGTCAAAAGAGCAAGTAGCATATCATTTGCTTCAAATGCCATCAAAAGGGGCACTATAGAAGCCAATGTCCTAAGGGAAGACAACCTAGCAAGGGCAAGTGAGGAGCTACACATGTAGGGGAGCTAAGGCAAACCCTAAGGTATATTTCAATAATGTTCTTTATTTACGTAATAATCAAAAACATGCTAGGAGTAATTTTAATTCTCTTACAATTGTGCATAACCATGAAAGGCATGCAAATAGCAACAAATATATTTGCTTAGGTGCTAAATCTTGCAATGTTAGGGTTAAGGATAAATCTAGAACCAATAACCCTAAAATAATTCTACCTAAGGAAGCCATTAAGAAGGTAGAGAGCCACTTAGGCATTAATCCTAAGGAGGGTAGGCATATGCCTAAGAGAAGGAACAATGCCCAAAGAATAGATGAAAATTTAAAAATTGGGCAATTAGAGTTAGAGTACCAAGTTTTGAGTTCAAAGCTTGAAAAATTAGAGAAAAGCCTTGCAAAAATGATAAATTCAATTAAAGGGTCTATGAGTCAAAATCTAGGGTCTAGAAGGCAAGAACCATCTAGGGACAAGAAAAGTTTGGGTCACAAACCTAAGCCCAAGGAGACCTACCATAGTTCATTCGATTATGAAACCATTTATAGGTCTAGGAAAACCAAGGTTACTAGGGAAGTCATCCCTAAGGTTAACCATGGTAGATGCCTAGTGGCCAAGGTTTCCATGAAACCTAAGAAAGCCACTAAGAAGGTCACAAGGGAAGTTATCCCTAGAGTTGACCTAGGCAAGACTCAAATGACCAAGGCTTCCAAGCCTAAAAGGGTCATTAAGAAGGTACTAAGATAAGATATCCCTAGTGCAAAGGAGCTCCAATAGGTATTGGATTTCTAGGAGCGTGATCCCTTCACACTAGATGAGTTAGGTTGTGTCAACTTTTAATGGATGGGTAGTTAACCTAACCATAGTAAAGTTGACACTTTATGATATTTTCAAGGTTATGTGATACCTTGGAAATGAGGGTTAATTTCATATCCTAAAGGATTTTAGGATGTGCCAATTAAATTTGAGAAGTTTGAAAAATTGATCAAATTGGCACTAGTTAGGTTTTAGAGTCATGATGTGTCATTTTGGATTTTTAGCACACTTGGGAGATGAGTGGTATTATGACAAATTAGGTTTAATTCTAACAAATGACAACTAATATTAAAATTTAGGTATTCTTTTGCCTTTTATATTTTATTTTTCATGCTTTGCTTGTCATATGTCATGTCATGACATCATGCTTCATCTTACTATATAAAATATCATGATAATGTTTAGGGTTAATTTTTGTCATGTCAGTGTTTAGATTTTATTTTTATGCTATGACATCATAATTATTGACACATATCTTATTTATGCTATCTTATATGACATAATCATCATTCATGCATTTAGGATTAATTAAAATTGATTTAAGGACTATGACATGATTTGAAGTCTCATATATAAGAGAATCAAATAGGGTTGCCTAGAAAAATACATGAGACCTTAGATTAGGAAGAACAAAAATTCACATCTCACATTACATTGACATGTGTGTGTATTGATACACCCTAGACATATGTGAGATGTTAAAAAAATGAGTTAAGTTCAAGGTGCATAGTTCTTGCATCTAGATGAACTCAAACTCATCTTATACCATTGATGGATCATGGGAAAAGCTAATGTGCAAGTCATGTGCATTGAGTCCATAGATCATGGTCCAATATAAGATTTTAAAAATATTTCAAAATCATTTTGAAAAACCTTAGTGAAGTCTATCTTTTGATAACAATCACTATTGATGAAGTTGATACAAAGTAGGCTCAAAACATTGAAGTTATCTTTGTTTTTGAACTTTGTATCAATCTCACTATTTAATGGGTATTTTACTTTTCAAATATTTTTCATCTATAATGATTGTTATAAGTATTATACATATGAAGTTTTATTAATTTTCAAATTACATATAATTACTTATGAATTAACAAAATTCGAATTCTGAACCTGATTTCTGCATCTGCAGAAACTAGTCGACTGTTGCCTTGGGCAGTCGACTGACATTGAGGGCAGTCGATTGGTTGATGACCGAGTCGACTGTCAATGCTAATTTCGGGCAAACAAGGTTGTTTAGCCTATGTTTCAGCCATTTTATGCTACCTTAACTACTCCTAACCCTATGATATGCTTTGGAAAGCATTGGAAGAGTGAAAAGTAATTTGAAATGGATTAGGAGAATTATTTTGGGTGATGCATCGAATTATAAGGTGTGTGAAAGTTCAAGTTTGAACTTTTGCCACTATTTTTGATGGTTTAGTGCTCCGATAAACTTAGAGACTCTCTAAGGATATTGTTGGTGGAATGGTCAAGGGGGAGCAAGGCTTTAGGGGGGGTTATCCATTATGGGATGATAGATGTGTATTCCTTGAAGGGGGAGACATGAAGGATTTTGGAAACCCTCATTGTGTTCACCAAAGGGGGAGAATTGGAGAAGTGATGATTGCCTCTCATTTAGTGATATGAGACTTATTACTAGGAAGAGTGAAGACATCCTAGATGTTTTTGGACCAAGGGAGAGATTGTAAGATCTTATTGGTATAGACATTGATACCCTTGGGGAGTCTTTTTGATGTATGCCAAAGGGGGAGAAGTGAGATTTAAGTTAGGTAAACTTTCACTATGCTTTGGAATTTTAAGTGTTTAAGTTTATGTTATTGTTAGCCTAACTTAAAGGTATTTTCAAACTTCAGAAAGGGAAAGATTATTGGTGCAATCGGCCTAGGTCATGATTGACCGGACTCGAGTAGTATTTTGATGTTTGACAATGAGTTGACCATTGTTTGATAATGGGTTGACTATATGGTTAACATGGGGTTGACCATATGATGGAGAAGTGTAAATGGGACACTTGGCATGGAAAGTCTAAGTCTTTGAGTACTTAGCATGGAAAGTTCAAGCATGAGTCTTGACAATGGTAAATTCCAAGTCATGGGTACTTAGAAATTGGAAAGTCCAAGCATGGGTCTTGGCAATTGGAAAGTCCAAGCATGGGTCTTGGCATTTAGAAAGTCTAACATGGAGTTGGCAAGAGAAGTCCAAGGGTGTGATATTAGTGGCGTCAATATGTAGTCTTGATGACATAAGTCCAATGTTTGGTGGCATAAAATTCAAGCGTGTGTCTTGACAGCGTAAGCCCAAATGTACCTTGGCGATGTAGACTCGGTTAGCATGACAATAGCTAATGGAAACACCAGAAGGCTAGCGTATGGATGAACAAGTCATGGATGACTTAGAGGGATCCAATAGACGTGAGGTCGATGGAGGTGGCTAGAAGGCTTAGGTCTAGGCTAAAGGTAGTCTATCAAGTATGAGGACATCATATTTGGGTTAAACCTCATGTTTAAAGTTTATCAGTCGACTGGAGTAATGGACTAGTCAATTGGTTAAGTGTTTTGACACTTGGTAGCCTAGTCGACTCTGAGCAGTCGATTGGGGTTGTGACCAGTCGACTAACGGGAGTTGACTAGCGCTCAACTGCTGTCATGTGGCCTTCGCAGTCAACTTCCATGGAGGGCAGTCGACTGCTGTTTGCGACTATAAACACAGAAAGTTTCGTAGTCAACTAGAAAGTCAACTGACGAGGTAGCAGTCGACTGATTGACTATCCGTTGTATTTGTTAAGCACAACAGACAAATCAATTCAAACACCACAAGAAGAGGACAATGAGGAACACGGAATTAAAAATTTGACCAAGGAGCACATTACTTCAATTCAAATACCTTCAAACCTCAAGGATCCAAAAGAGCCTTCCTCAGTCACCACTAAAACCATAACAGCCGAAGATAAACCTTCTTTGGTTTTTGGTGGAGATGAAACTTCATTTGATATAGTTAAGCCTACTAATCAATCTTTTGTCGAGGATGTCTTCTATAGGTTTCATTGTTTACAGTATATGGAAATAAAAGAAAATCATGACCGAAGTCCTGATGATCCTTTGAAGATGAGTATATTCACTAAAGAACCGAGAGAAGGAGCCAACAAATACCTTACTCCTTCGCGAGTAAGGTTTAAGAGATATAATGATCCGGTAAAATTAGAATATTAGATAGAGGATCGAGAAATGAAAATAGGAAAGTGATGAAGTACCTAACTCCAGAACGAACAATATTTAAAAGATTAAGCTTCATCAAAGGAGGGATGTAAAGCCTCCTCGAGCCGAGCACTTTACAGTGGTCAAGCTTATGACCTTAAATAAGTGCTTCTTGGGAGGCAACCCAAGATTTATCTTTATCTTCTTTTTCTTGAGTGCTTACAATTTCCTTTCTAGTATTTTCAATTATTTTCCATTTAATTTCATATTTAGAATGCAGGAATAATAATAACAAAATCATTAGAGCAATCACACTGAGGTTAAGTCACTCAATATGACCATGCCAACCGATCCAGAGTCCAACACGAGCTGGTCGTGTGAATCATACACATATTTTAGAGTTTATTTACCATGGTTTCTAGTATTTTATTTTCATATCATGCATAAAACCTTGTATTTACTTTCCTTTTATCGTTTTAGTTCAGATAACTATGGCTATGAGTTTTGCTTACAATAACGCACGAAAAAGGAGCAGCACAGAGGCCAACATGCCTTGGGCGTGCCAAATGGCATGGTCATGCCCAGCCTGATCAACACACCCAAATCCGGGACATGTCAAGTCATTCTAGCCTCTGGCATGCCCTGTCCATGCCAAATGGCACGACTGTGCCACGGTTAACGACTTCCTCGAATTTCTCGCCCAGAAAAAGTTATAAAAAGACCTCAAAGCCAAGAAGAAAGGCATTCTAGATGTGATGGATATTCTGGAGATCCTAACTCTTAGGATCAATGTAATCGTCAAGGAGCATCCTAGGGCGAGTTGTGGAGCCGTTGAGAAGAAGCCCCAAGCATGAGGAAGTCTTCATCCGACGTCGACAAAATCGTTTTTCCTTCTTTCTCTTCTTTAGTTTTGTTGAATGTCTTTCTACACTTCGTTTCTATCTTCCCTCCAAACTATAGAGTAATTCTCCTCGATCCTAGGATGAGAGAGTAACTCTTTGTATATTCATCTTGGATTATTATAACTCTTTTATTTATCGATTGTGAACTTCTTGAATTAGTTTTGCGGTACATATGATTTATCTTGCGAATTGGCTGATCACCTATTCATATGCTTTTGAGTTTTCTAATTCCGATTTTGTAAAACTAATCATGAGGAGCTATAACAATTATGTGCTTTCACCTAGATTGATCCGCTGGGGTGCTCGTGACATGTACCCATATTGCGAACAAGGTCAACTACGCATGAAAACCTTGAAAACTATTAGAACCTCTCGAGGATTTAAACTAATCATGGGGAGCTATAGCAATTGAGTGCCTTCACCTAGATGTTGGGATCGAGGCTCGTTAGAGGGGGGGTGAATAGCGAGTTGAAAAAAAAACCTAACTCAAATTTCACTACAAAACAGTGGATTACGCAGCGGAAATAGAAAGCAAATCAAAGAGCACAAACACAACCAATACGCAGGTATTTACGTGGTTCGGAACTCAGTACTTCCTACTCCATGGGCAGCTCAAAAGGAAAGTCTACTATGAATGGATCGGAATGTTTTCGGAGGTGAAAAACTTCACCTCTTACAAGCTTACAATGCAATGAAGATAATCAAGAACAGTAAGCTAAAAAGTTATAACACGTTACAGACTTGCTGTTCAGCTTCTTGCGTTGAAGATGGAGTTATAACGCTTGCAAGAAGGTGATCGACAGCAGTTGTGAGCACCTGTTGGAGAGGAGGTGAGATGAGAGCAAGGCTTTTACACTTCTTCTCCTTCAGAATGAATCATAGGAAGCTTGTCTAACTCAAATCGAAAACTGAAGCTCAAGAATTGCTTCTCTTCTTCTTCAGCAAGCCTTTTATCTTCCTCCATTAGAACCCTAGAAGTCACTCCCGACCAAAACCTGATCGCCTGAGTTTGTCCCCGTAACCACCTCCAACCTCTGGTGGTTTTCCAGGAAAGGATCCTGCTCCTCCAATCGAAAATTGTCTCGTTTGAATCTTTACTCGAAACGGAAGCATCCCATTGTCGCCTCTGTAGTCGAGCCCGCAGTTGAGTCTGACTCGCGTCTATGCTCGAAAAATGCCTGTCAGTCGAGCCCGCAACCAAGCCGGGCTCAGTTCTGTGACCAAATCTATAGCTACCAGTCAAGTCGCTTACCAAATCGACTCGACTGGTATAGGGTTTAGAGTTTGGCGATCAGAGTATATAGTCGAGCTTGCAATTGAGCTGGGCTTGGTTCTGTGTTATTCCACGTAGTGAGCAGTCGAGCTGGTAGTCGAGCCAGCTTGATTCTGTGCTATACCAAACGATAAGTAGTTGAGTTGGCAGTCGAGCCAGCTTGATTCTGTGCTATACCAAATGATAAGTAGTCGAGCTGGCAGTCGAACTAGCTCGATTCTGTGCCTTTGTGCAAGTGTGCCAGTCGAGCTGACCCCCATGGTGGCTCGACTGATGCGGTAAATATTTGAGGCACATGAGTATCTTCCCTAGTAAGCTACCACTCCTAGAGTTTCAAGCACCCTAGTAAGAGACCAAGCACGTTACGGTGCCTTCTCCAACTAACGAATGCTCTAAGTACCTTAGACAAAGACCGAGCACGCTACGACACCCTCCTTGCCTAACGAGTACTCTATGAACCCTAGCCAAAGAATGAGCACATTACGGTGTCCTCTTTGTCTAACAAGTACTCCCAGTACCCTAGCTAAAGAACGAGCATGTTATGGTGCCCTCTTTGTCTAACGAGTATTGGGCCCATGTACCCTAGCCAAAGAATGAGCACGTTACGGTGCCCTCTTTATCTAACGAGTATTGGGCCCATGTACCCTAGTAAGAGAACGAGAACGTTACTGTACCCTCTCTTACTAACGAGTATACTAGCTAGAGACCGAGCACTCTCTTGTGCCCTCTCTAACTCCAATGGAGAACGAGCACATTACTATGCCCTCTCCATCACCAAGCTTCCGAACCTCCGGCCAGCTTGTACTCTTTCCAATGGAGAACGAGAACGTTACTATGCCCTCTCCATCACCAAGCTTCCGGACTTCCGACCAGCTTGTATTCTTCCCAATGGAGAATGAGCACGTTACTATGCCCTCTCCATCACCAAGCTTCCGAACCTCCGGCTAGCTTGTATTCTTCCTCTACCAAGGTTCCCCTTTGGATTTCCATCCATACCAAGGCTTACCCTTGGATTCCTCCCAAGGTCTAATGTCACTCTAAACATCTAACTTAGTGACCTTAGGTTTGTATCAGTCGAGGTAATGTCTTGACTACACTCTAGCTCAAATTAGATTTCTATTTCCTTGACTTAAACCTTGTTGCTAAACATTGAAACATTAGATGTGCTTGATTGCACTAACACTAGATTGATCCATTGGGGTACTTGTGACAAGTACCCATATTACGAACAAAGTCAACTACGCGTGAATATCTCAAAAGCTATTAAGACCTCTCGAGGGTTTCATAATTTATCCTAGAACATAATAATTTGTTTAACCTCGGTTCCTATAAGTAATAAGTGGTAGTCCTCGAATGGATCCGCTGGGGTTCTCGTGGCAGGTGCCCATATTGCGAACAAGTTCCTTCTAAGAGCCAACACTGTGAAAGTAGAAACCAAGTTAGGTGAATACATCGGGTTGATCTCGGAAGAGAAATCCGATTACTTTAGATAAATTTCCTTCAAGAATACACTTCAATATAATAGAGAACTGCCAAAATAATAGACATTGTAGCGAAACCAAAGTCCTAAGGTTGCTTTTATAATTTCGTCCTATAATCGTTTCTCGATCACTTGTTTTCCTTCCTTATCCAACTACCATTCGAATATTTATTCTTCTAGATAATCTTTCCTTGTACTCATTCGGTACTTGATAAATCTCTGTGGGATCGATATTTTATTACTTGATGATGACTGTGTACTTGCAGCTTGCACACATAACCATGCCAATCGACATGGTCATGCCATGTATCCACCTCAGCCATAGCGGTAGACACGGGTCGGTCGTGCCAAACGACATGACCATGCCAAGCACCCCCAACACCCCGTGCCAAATTCTGATTCTTCCTACAACAAGAAGAATGATCGGAGCGTGCCAATTGACACACCTGTGTTGCATTGCCATCGGGCAACTTAAAAGAGGACAACACCCGCTCGTGTCGATCTCATCCTCCGTCGTGACTCCTCTTCCAAACCCTAGATCTGCTTTCCTTCTCCGGTGATCCACGTGCTTCGACGTCCCAAAGCTTTCCTAGCCCTACTACAACCCTCAATCGATGGAAAGCTTGGAGCTTTGGCATCTTCTTTAAGTTCTAGCCATCGTTCTGACGAAGCTTCTATCGCAGTCTAAATTTCTATCGCCGGCGACGATTGAGCCATCCTCTGCAACAAAGCTCGCTCATTTACCGCTCCAGTGCTCAGAGACTCCAACTCTGACAATTCTCCCAACTTCTCCAGTGATATTCCAGTGAAAACACCAATTTTTAGAATTTTTCGATGACTTGGCGCAATAATTCTGACGATTCCAACCCTCTCCAGTCAAATCCAAGCCTTTATAAATATGTAGGTGCAATCGGCCCAGGACTCGAGTTTGACTCGAACTATATTTTGATGTTAGACAAAACACATGACATGGGATTGTCATGGGAAGTCCAACATGGGTTGACCACGTAAATCCAAGTGTGTAGCCTTGGTGGTGAAAAGTCCAAGCATGAGACTTGGTGTTGGGAAAATCCAGGCATAGGGCTTGGTGTGGAAAGTCCAACATGGGTTGGCCACGTAAGTCCAAGCATAGGGCTTGGCGGTGAAAGTCCAAGCATGGGGCTTGGCATGGAAAATCCAAGCATGAGGCTTGATGTGGGAAGTCTTGAGGACTTGGCAAGTTCACTAGGCTCGGGGTCCTTGAGTCAGTGAAGGATGACATTGCGAAGCCGTGAGCTTGGTGCATCCGAGGGACCGCCAGACGGGGAGCGAATGGAGTGAGGCCCAAGGGAAGCATACTTCAAGGGCAAGAGACGTGAAGGATGACATTGCGAAGTCATGCGCTTGGTGTATCCGAGGGACGTAGGCCGAGGGAAGAGAGCTTCGGTGGGGAACTCCATGAGAGGATGAGGTGGACTTGGCCAAGTGGCTAAGACTGAGTGTCGGAGGCTCAAACGTGGTGTTTGAGGATTTATCCGATGGTCGGATGCTCAAAAAACTTGGTGTTTGAGGTTTACCTGACAACAGTCGACTGACATAGGTGCCGGTTCAACTGATCCAAGTCGACTAGGGTTCGACTAGTGTTAGATCTTTTGTGACTGACGATCATTGCCAAGGGATGGCGATTCGAGAGGATGGCGATCGGTGATGGAAGTGTCGCGGGCACAGAATGCTCCATAGCCGACTGGACAGTCGGCTACGAGGTCAATAGTCGACTGATGGTCATCATCAGTCGACTGATAGAGGATCCGTTAGAACTTGTCCAGTGTGGATCAAGCCGTTATGAGACAACGACTACAGGAGCGGTCGACTGAGGCCTTTTGGCAGTCGACTTCTAGGCGCAAAATTAGCTCGATGCAGGTTATAAATGGAACTCGAGATGGAGGATTTTTCCAAGGATTTTGGGGTGACTTTGGAGGGGAATTGCTGTTGCATTCCAGACCTTCAAGAGCAAACCAAAGCAAGCAACAAGAAAGAATTCAAAGCAAAGAGTTGTAAAGTATTATTTACTTGTATTTCTTAGTGTCTTTGTATTAGCTTTAATCTTGTATATTACTGTTTGTAATTGCTTGTACGAGGTTTCTCCACCTCCGACGTGTTGTCGAGAAGGAGTGTTGTTAGTGTTGTGCGCATAACACGAGCTCGTTGAGCTCACCCGTGGAGAACCATTCGGTTCCGAATCACGTATATCTTGTGTATGCTTGTATGTGTTGTTAGTATTTTCATTTGTATTACTATTCTGCTGCGCTAAAGACAATCGTAGACAAGTGATACAAGAAGAACGAACAATTTCCATCGTCTACGCATATCGGGCTATTCACCCCCCCCCTCTAGCCGGCCACCGACAGTCCAACAAAATCCATTTCTAAGCCCGCAATTTTTTGATTCTCCAAGGAGTCACAATGTTTACAAGGACAAAGAGAGGTGCCACCGCTGCGTCCGGTTCAAAAGGTAAAGAAAAACATAAAGCATGCGACGAAGGTAACGATAATCCTTACGACATTATCTTTCGCGATGATATTCAAAAGAATAGATTTACTATATTGTCTAATCCTAAGATTATCAGAACAATATACATTGATGATTATATCTTTGATACCTTAGGATTTAAGGAAGATATTCATTGGATGATAAATAGAGTAGGATGGGTTGAATTTATAAGTATGAATTATCCTACATACCCTAAAGCAACCATAGAATTTTTTAGTTCTATAGAAGCCAACATATTAAGTGAGCCAAGTTGCGAAATAGGAAAAATTACATTTAGAATGTTTAATGATGACTATACATTATCTTTGGAAGATTTCAATTTGACATATAAAAAAAATATGGAACCGCCATATTAGCAACCCTCTTCGACTGTCTCTATCGGTGGAGGAGATAAATCAGGAACCTAGGTGGCAAGTGTAAAAGAGGGGATTGATCGATAGCTCATAGTCATGATCTCCCCGAGATTTGACCCTTGACCACTTAAGAGTCCCCCTTTGCACTTACCAATTAGGCTAGCCCTAAGGGCTAATTTCAATTATATATATATATATATATATATATATATATATATATATATATATAGAGAGAGAGAGAGAGAGAGAGAGAGAGAGAGAGAGAGCCTAAAGGTTTTAATGAAACTGAATTTTGGGAAGAAATTGCAAGAGGTATAGATAGATATGATTCTTCTAGGTCAAAATCACCGGCCCTCCAAAATCCTATTTTTAGATATCTTCATAGGGTGATGACGAACACCATTTTTGGTCGAGGAGATAGTGAGGGAGTAGTTAGACAAAGTGAGTTGATAATTTTATGGGTCATGATGAACATTATAAATATTGATACCGGTTCACATTTTATTAGACGCTTAGTGAAGATTAGTAAAAGTTTGACAGGATCAATCTTGGTTGGAGGTTTAATAACTCAGATAGTCATATCCTTGGGGTTTGATCTTAATGGATTGGACATGATTTGAAGTAGCCCCAAGATTGATCTCGATGCATGTATGACTATGAAAATGATCACTAGAAATGAAAGAGGGTATTGTTTAGTTTTTAAAGATCACTTTCCACTCCCACTTCCAAACCTTGTCTGCACCACAATAAGGAACCAAGGCAATTGGCTCATGAATAATGTAGCTCCTACCCCTGAGCCCCTAGAACTCTCTAGCTCACCACCCCCTAGGACTATCCCTCCTAGACATTCTTTTTCTTTTGGCGATTCTTCTGCAGGGGCTAACACTATCGAGGACCCATATGCTCGGATTCATATATCCTTGGATTCCATTCAGGTTGAGCTCAGCGAGCAGAGATAGATGATCAATGCCATGTACCACTGACACATCAGTCAAGGTCACTTCTTTCCACCTCCTGAGTAGTTTATTTTCATACCGTTGCCCTTCTATATATTGAGGACAATGTACAATTTAAGTTTTTTTGGGGGGGGGGGGGTAATTTGTTTTTTTTATATTTTTCTTTGCATCATCCATTTTACATTCCATATTTCATATCATGTTTATAGCATACTCAATTATCCCTTGATTATTTTCACTCGTTTGTTTCTTATAGCAGACATTAGAATGATACACTTTTTGTTTTTGTGAAAAGTATCCTCATATCTTTAGCAATTTATTTCTTTCTATCGGTAGTAGTATGACATGAGCATAATGGAGTCAAAAAGTTTTAGTCTTGACCTACTTGCTTAGTATCTTACTTTCACTTTATACTTGATCCTGATGGTTGATATATCCGAAAATAGTTATGATTCATTCTATTGGACTAGTACCTTGGTTTCCTAAGGGGACCCCACCATATTTTGGTTACTAGAGAAACACTCGAATCATATACCTCATAATACACCTTTCCCTTTTGTTATAAAAAAAAATCATCTATTCTAATGAGTGGAAGTGATATGGTACCCCTTTGAGATATAGTGATTACTGGGGAAACACCAAATTAGGTGCCCCTTTGAGATCCCGAAGTTACTGGGGAAATACCTATCATTTTCTCTCGATACTGAGTGCACCTTTAAGACCTTGTGTAGGTTTAGGGGGAATGATCTTTGTGTATGACAGGTAAGTGTCTTTTATGTCGAAAACTATGGGAACAGAATTAAATGATGACTTAACTAGCATTGGTAATTGATGCTTTAGGGTCAAGTCACTTTGCACTGTGCACAAAGAACTTTCATGCCAGGTCGCATTGAAACAATTCATATACCTTTGTTCACCAATGAAACTACTAGATAGAATTAGAGGAAATCACTAGGGATAATGATGTTTTATTCAAACACATAAGTTTTGATTATAGGTTTTGCTTGAGGACAAGCAAAAAAAATTTAAGTTTGGGGGTGTTCATGTGTGTGAATCATATGCACTTTTTAGGGTTTATTTACCATGCTTTTCTTGTATTTTATTCACATATCATACATAAAATATATCATTTACTTTCACATTGCATTTTTAGTATAGGTAACTGTGGTTATGAGTTTTGCTTGTAGAAAAACACGAAAAGGAGCACTCAAGTGCTGATTCAAAAGTCACCACACCTTGGTCGTGCCAATTGGCACGGTTGTGGCCATGAAGCATCACGAGCAACACCACAGTTAGGAAAAACCAGGCATGTCAAGCTCTTTCCAGCAGTTGACATGACTTGGGCATGCCAATTGGCATGGTCATGTCAGCCCAACTCCATCATGTCGTTACAAAAAGTTGGAACATGCCTTGGCCATGCCAAACGACATGGCTGTGGCACGTTATATTAAGCTCAGGTAATCCACAACTAACTTGAGATTTCTTTGCCAAATAATGATCCAATCAAACTCTAAATCGTATAAAAGGATGCCTAGAGTGTTAGTGCAATCGGTCTAGGTCACGATTGATCAGACTCGAGTAGGGTTTTGATGTTTGACAATGAGTTTGACCATATATTAACCATATGACTAATGGGTGATTGAGATATCCAAAGTGATATGGGGGAGATTATCTGGGGGAGATTGTTAGAGCAATCAACCTCGAAAGTTCAAGTTTGAATACTTGACAAGGAAAGTCCAAATATGGATATTTGGCAAGGGAAGTCCAAAGGTAAAAACTTGGCAGTATAAGTCCAAGTGTGTAGTCTTAGTGGCGTAAAGTCCGAGTGAACTTTGAAAATTCAAAAGTCCAACACGGAGTTGGCAAGGAAAGTCCAAGAATGGTCTTGGCAAGGGAAAGTCCAAGCATGGTCTTGGCAAGGGAAAGTCCAAGCATGGTCTTGGCAATGGGAAATTCCAAGGATCTAGTTTTGGCAGTGTAAAGTCCAAGCATGTAGTCTTGGCGGCGTAAGTCCAAATGGATCTTGGCAAGAAAGTCCAAGCATTGAGGCTGCAATGGTAAAGTCTAAGGGTGAGGTTTTGGCAGCATAAAGTCCAAGCATATAGTCTTGGCAGCATAAATTCAAATGAGCCTTAACAAAGGACTCGGTTAGCATGAAATAACCAATGGAAACACCTGAAGGCTAATGCGAAGGATGAAGAGTCGCAGACTCAAGGGATCCGAAAGGTGTGAGGCTGATGGAGGTGGCTAGAAGGCTTAGGTCTAGGCTATGGGTGAGTATCAAGTATGAGGGGATCATACTTAGGTTAAACCTCATGGTTGAGGTTTATCAGTCGACTGAGACTTTGAGTTAGTTAACTGGTCGAGCGTTCAACACTCGAGAGCCTAATCAACTCGGAGCAGTCAACTAGAATTATGACCAGTCGATTGGTCGAGGAGTTGGTTGAGGCTCTGCCAGTCGACTGTAATGTATGGGCAATCGACTCACCTTGAGCAGTCGACTGATCATAAGTGGTCAAAGCACAAAAGCTCTGGTAGTCGATTGGGCAATCGACTGGTAATGCAACAGTCGACTGTTGAGGTATCCATTGAGCGAGTCCAACGTGGATTAAGTCCGTTGTGAGACAATGACACTGTGGGCAGTCGACTGTGAGGTGAGAAATTAGCCCGATGCAGGTCATAAAAGGAGAATCTCGTGGAGGATTTGGCTAAGGTTTCTTGGGTGATTTTGAAGCAAAGTGCTGGTGCATTTCAAGGTCTTTAAAGGCTTCCAAAGCAACTAAAAGAGCTCTCGAACAAAGATTGTTGTGTAAAGTTTTCTTTATTTGTATTTCATTCTTTCTTTGTAATACTTTTGTATTTTCATTGTAAGCTCTTTGTAAAGGGTTTCTCCACCTCTGGTGTCATACCGAGAAGGAGAAGTTAGATAGTGGTGGTGTGCATCACTGAGCTCAAGTAGAGCTCGTCCGATGGAGTAGGAACCCTATTTCTGAACCACGTAAAATATTCTTGTTGTATGTGTGCTTGTTTTTATTCTTGTTGTGCATTTCTATTATTGTATATTTCGCTGCGCATTAACAAGTTTTGTAGATGACACGATTGAGCGAAGAAATCGTAAAGATGCTATTCACCCCCTCTAGCATAATGTCTGATCCTTAACATAGAGTTGAAGGGAAGGGATCTCAGGCATATCTCAGATATATCGAAGCCTAGGGTAGGCTGATTGTCAAGGATCCGAGAGTCAGTGACAGCGATCAATCTTGGAGAGTCGCCGAGGAGAAGATGCTCAAGACATAAGGACGCCGGATTAATTCTTTCTTTTTCTATCGTCTATGTCTTGTAACTCCTTCATGGAGTAGTCCTCTAACTCTAGGATTAGGTAGTAACTTGGTGTAATATTTTGTTGATTTAATTCATTGATTCCCTTTTGTTTATGATGCATTCTCGATCGTGATTGATTTTTATGCGCTACATCTACTCCATTCGACAGTGTATTATTGGCCTTGATTCAACGGTTTCTTTCTTCAGATTGGACCAAGAGGAAACCCTAATCAAGGTAATGCACCAAGGCACATTCAGATCATATCTAAGAGAGAAGGTGAAGTACCTGGCAATGAACCTTGATCTCCGACCTCCTAAAACAACTTGAGGGTTTTGTTAACAAGTAAGGGTTGAAGTCTAGAATTTGATCCGCTAGGGGTTCTCGTGACAAGCTTCCATTGTGAACAAGGTCATCTATGTATAGATACCCTAAAAGTTGACTTTGTCTTTCAAGGTTTTTATGATTCATCATAGAGTTTAATGGGTTTTCTTTTGCCCTCTTTCTAAGATGCAGTCAAGGTAGGCACGTCGGTGTTTTCTTTATTTTCTCTATCCCATAGACACATCGACTATCTTAGGATGAGCCCCTTCATTATCATACGTCGAGAATATAGGATATGTATTCATCAAACATCATCAACCGAAACTGAACCCCTAGAGTTGCTTCTCGTATAAAGTTCCCCAAATCGTTTCCTTATCATCCCTTCTCTCTGGCTTCAAACTTGAATTCTCATTTGCGATTCTTCTAGATAATCATGTTGGATCGAGAAGCGTCGCTAGAGGGGGGGTGAATAGCGATCGTAAATCTTTCGTTCGAATTCATTCGTTGAGACACAAGTAAACGAGTAAGCACAGCGGAAAATAAAGTGACACATTTATTTTACTTGGTTCACAACCCAGCGGTTTCTACTCCAAGGCCCTATCGGTCCTAGACCGCATACGGAGGGCAAAGCACTATAACGTCTCCTCCTTGTTGGAGGTAGGAGACAACGATCACAAAATCCGGAAGTACGAGGATGAGGCAACAAGCCTACCTCACCTCGTTACGAATAAAAACAACGAATACAATATTAAAATATATTACTAGATGTTGCTGCCGACGAAGAAGATCTGAGCTTGTTGTCACGTCGGCGTTATGACGGTGTTGGAGCGTTGGCGTTGTAGGAGCACTTGATGAATAAACTTGATAATGTTTGGAGTTGGAATTCTCCCCTCCTTTTATAGATTTTGGCCTCTGAATTTGTCTCCTCATATTTCGGAACAGATCACGTAGTTGTCCAAATTTTATCGCGAAGTGGCCGCGTCAAACGTTATCCGTTTTGACCTAGCGGGTGATTGTCGCCATCGATCGGGATGAGCATCGATCGGCCGTCCGGATCGGCCGACGCCTGGCCACTTCCCTGCAGTAAGAGGTTAGCTCGGAAAATGATAAATACGACGGTTTCTAACCGTCCGATCTCGACCTAGACCTTCCACAAGAAGTCTTAGTCGGATCGCCGCCTACGGTCATCCCCGTAAAGAGGGCATGACCTTACAATCTCTCACTCACATGAGCTTTCCTCGATACTTACCTTGTAGCTCTCGCTTCCGGCCTTCCACTCGATTCCTTCGGCTCCCTCCGAAGTCACTCGAGTGTCGCCCGACCACCGCGGTTTCCTCTGGGTGTCACTAGCCTTCAGTTCCAGTTTTGTACTTTTCTACACACTCGATTTAGCTCATGAGATAACGATGTAAACTTAACTTTGTGTCTTTTGCCATAATCAAAATACAGGTTCGATTATCTAGTGCCCCTGCACCAACAAATCAACCCTATGAGCGAAAGCGGTATTCAACAATGCAATCCCTGTGGGATCGATATTTTATTACTTGATGATGACCGTTCACATGCGGTTTTCACCCATCAACTAGCTAACCCAACGCCACATTATAACAACCTAAGTGTTGTAGTGTATTTTCACAGTCTTTGGGTAATAAGGGCTAAGTAGATCTTCCCAACCTTTGGGCAAGCTATAACAACCTAAGCACTATAATATTTCACAAGAGCCTCCGAGCATAGTATAATAGCCTAAATGCTATAGTATATGGTCATAGCCTCTGGACACACCTATAGCAGTCTAAAGGCTATAATATCCCCATATTACCTGCACGGTACCACAACCTCTTGCGAGCCCCCTAGGATGCTCAACTGGGGAACTAGCAAACCTTCATATCCCCCTATTACCCTCGCAAGGTCACAACTTCTTGTGATCCCCCCCTGAGATGCTCAACTGGGGAACTATCAGACCTTCACTTATATAGTCGAGTTTTTTGACTGACTCACTTATATGGTCAGGCTCCTTGACTGAAATTTACATATGAAGTAGTCATTATCTTCATTTTCTCCGTCAATCAAGACAAAATTAATCTTTTTCCCCCTTGAGGGATGTATGAATATTTTCTGATAAAGAATTATGGTGTTATTGATTGCTTCTTACTCTGTAATACACTTCTGAGCAAGATTTTTTGCTTGGGGATACTTCGGGTATTACTTCTAATAGAATGGGTTTCCTGTTGTTATTACGATATATATATATATACACACACACACACCACATGTAATGCGTGTATGCGTGCTTTCTATACGCAGTGATTTCAGCATGCATCATAAATGAAATAAGCGTGCACATTGATCGCGCATTGACTATCCTTATATATATATAAGATAGAAATCTATGGGATACCGAATCGGCCGTCGCCTCAACTTCTACGAGTTGAGCTTCTAACCTCATCACTATGGCGAGCATTGTTTTCTCTTGCTAAAATACATCCAACAAATGTTGGGTGGCTTCAGTTCGAAGATGTCTCCACTCCTTTTCTCAGACTCTCACCATGTCCAGCTAAATGTTTAGGCTACGGACCTCTCCCAGGGGCATTGTAGAAAAGTGGGAGCTTCTTAGCGGGAAGTTTCCTTCATCCACAGCTCTTGAGTGTCGCTAAGGGAACTTGTTGGATTGATTTCCCCGAATGGGATCAAGGAATCCTAGGAGGAGCCTTAGGTCCTTTGGACATTAATGGGGATGAATGAGTGACATGTTGTGTTTCTAAGGCCAAGATGATAGGTTGGGTGGAGGACGAAGGGTTTACCTTAACAGAGGCTTATCTTTTTCGAGAGATCATTATCAAAGGAGACAAAAGAGGGGGGGGTGGTTCGAATAAAGGACGAAAGGCAAACCATAAGTATCTTACTAGAGTTGCTATCACATTACTTATAACAATTTTGGGGGATTATTGAAGCAACCGACCAATACGAGGAAAGCGCGGGAGAAGTGATAGCCTTTGATTAATATAGGAATGGATGTATGGCCCAATCGCTCATAGAGGTATTTGACATTCGACCCAGATAAGCATAAGCCCATGCATGCTCCTTTAGGTTAGAAGAAGAGAAATCCTAGTGCCCTCACTCAACCTAGCTAAGGCACCCTTGCATTCTTGGGTCGACACAAATGTCATCTCTTAGACTAGCCACTGATACTCAACATGCTTGTGGTGTCGTCTGATATGGTAGGAGGTTCATCTCAGTCCCAAGGAGGCGATCTAAACTCTCAATCGGGATCGACTTGGGCCCATCCTATAATAACCTAGGCCAGTGAGGGTTACATTGAGCAAACGACCTTATAGGCAAATGGTGGTTACATTGATTATATTCCCTTGCAAAAAATGGAAAAGAGGAAAAATACATTCACTATAAATCAAAGGCCTTAGGCGGATACTCCATGCCAATAGAGTTGTCTGGTAATCAATGAAATTAGCATCCTCGGGAGGGGGGGGGAGTGGGGATAGGCAAACTGGCTATCGTCTTGAGTGGTGCAACGGGAGGCCTCGAGCCGTTGGTGGCCGAGAAGAGTACCACATTCCAAAAGTTAGGAGAGTAATCACTCTCTCTCCCCCGTGACAAAAAGGATGTGTTTGGTCTCTGTCGCCACTTTATTCCTCAGTTAGGTCACCTCCAGTTGGGACACATCCTGCTCGGCTCACACCTCTTAAAGTTAGGCCCAACAAGATGCCAGCTCGTCTACCAAACCAAAGAGTAGGCCCGATGGTGTGCCTCATCTTGACTCTTTGAAAGAGTCACGATTTACTCTTACAAAAGGGCACAACTCTACTTTAAAGCTTACTTAGAGGCCACTAGCTCAACCTTGCATTGTGAAGGTCGTAGGGGATCTTGAGACACTTGACTTAGGCGAGCCTATGAAATAACGTTCTGAGCGGCCATTTGTATTTGATAGTTCGGCAACCGCTGAATCAACTCGTCCTAATTAGTACTAGCATGTATCAATGCAATGCATTAAGGGCAAGGTAATAAAATTAGGAGAAATAGATAAGACAAATAACTTACTAATGTGAGACCATGACATAAGTGCTCCAGAGGGTATAGAAGCTCTGTCTGACTAAGGAGTTGCAACTCTTCAAGCAAATGGACTTGCAGGAGGGAGCGGAGGGTGATGGGTGCAAGGGGGCTTCACCTTAAAGTCTTCTATGAGATAAGAGTGCCAGGAGAGGAAGTGGTGATAACAAGGGAAAGAGATGGGGCATAAGAAACAATATTTGTTGTAGGAACAGAACGGAGAGTGTCTATCAATGTTAGATAATGCTCAGACTCCAAGGGTGAAGGAGGAAGCTGAGGGGAGTGTGAAAGGGGAAGGAGAAGGGGAGAAGAAGAAGGATAGTGGGATTTAGAAGGAAGATAGACAACTTCAGGATCAGGGATCTGAATAGTTGGGGATAACGGATATGGGTCTAAGAGATGGAGTCGATGTCTGGGGCAGAGGGGAATTTGTGGGGATGATGACAGGGACGAATGGGGAGCAAGATCAGAGGGAGGTTCAGGTAGCCCGGTGAGACCCACCCCTCCGCCACTTTGGAAGGACGACAAGAGTAAGTTGGACTAGATTGGGAGTCTGAGATGGGACAGAGGCAAAAGCTTCAACCTCTGTTGATCGTTGTGAGGGTGAGGAAATGACGATAGGGAGAAGGGTGGGAGCAGAGGGCTATGCCTAACTCGGTGTCCTTTTCTTGGATTTTTGAAGAGTGCTTATCATAGCCGCTTACAAAAAAGGGAGGAATTCATATAAGTCGACGTATGCCCCAATAATTCAAAGATAAAACGAACAATAAAAAAAATGCTTATCAAAGTCAGGTCGTCTAGAAAAAGGATGACAACTGAAAATGATAGAGCAGATGATCATCGAGGAGGATACGAATGCCATAGTTGTGTTCCCTGAGGATATGCACAACGAAAGCAAAAGGGCAACTAGAACAACACTCTTTGAGGTCGGAATTCTCAGGGAGCTTGGTATGCCAAACCTCATAGTATGGAAGAGGTTGGGACAAATGAGCATAGAAATAGAAATTCTTCCAGTCTTTGTGAGAGGAAGATATGTATTGTAAGAATTGATAGTCAGGATGCTCGATTAAGTGAAAAACATCAGGTTTTGCCATCTTCATTTGGAAAAGTCAATGGAATATAATAGGCAAAGAAGCAAACTACGTATGCTTGAAAACCATGGCCACGCTAGCCATGATGCGAAAGGCATTCACCGTGAACTAGTTTAGATGAATGGGGTAAAAGGATAAAATATGTTGATAGATAGAGGGGATGGGCAAGCGAAAGCATCTTTAAGTTGGCCTAACAAAAAGCAGATGTGACCAGGGGAGGTCGATGGGGATGATCAATAGATCAGAAAAATACTAAAGGGATGACATCTAGAACATATTTGTCATCATATTGTTGGAAGGGATGAGAGAGAGGCAAACAGGATGAAAGAGTCTCGAATCAGGAAAGATTACCAGGGGCAAGGGAGGAGGAAGCCATGCAGAGGAAAGTTACTTACGTGGAAAAGAATGAATCGCCGAAGAAGATTGAAGGGGAGTCAAGCGAGCGATGATGTCACACCAAGAAGAGTGAAGACAAACAATGATGGTTGTTGAGCTTGAGGCAAGTAGGAGAAGAAGATAAAAAGACTTGTAGATATAGTGAGTAAGTAAAAAGGGGAAGACATGTAAACATGGGGACTCTAGGATGATGGCGGTGTGGGTAGCATTAATGCCAACATATCATTTGAGCTCAAAACCCTAGGATGACGGTAACACAACAATAAAGGGAATAGGTGTGTTGACATCAAAAGTATAGGGTGATCCGACAAGGCAGAAGGATGGCTAAAGATACCCATAGAAGGAAACCCACGGGAGATACTTGAATACTCGAGCCAAAAAGGTGAGAGCATAAAATGTGGGCATCGAGCCTGGGAGAGCCAAGAAGAGTCAATGCTTAAAGTAGTCAGACACTTAGAGTATGAAAACTAGAAAGTGGGAGAATTTAGGAATTCGGGAGATGGATGCCCACGAGTCGAGGAATCTCAACACAAGAATCAGAGTTAGAATGTGGAAGCTATCACTAGTACCGATTTCTTCTAGCCCAGGGGAATACCCTATATATTTCGTCTCAGTGCTACTCTCCATAAAAATCTCAGAATGACTATAAGCTTGGATTCTATTCTGTTTTAGACATTCCTTATTACCAATTGGGTTTTTCCCTAAGCACATCTAGTTTTTCCAAGTATTATCATGGTCATTCCCTAACGCGACAACCATCCTGCCCCTACACATACATTAGACTTCATTCAACTTCGCTCTTTAGTCTGACTGAAATAGGAGCTTTGTGATGGTTATGGGTCTTTTCGAACATTATTGACTTTCCTGAGCACTATGGTCTTTCTGACCATTATTGGATCCTCCCAAACACTATCTATTCCCTCGAGTAATATTGATTTTCCCAAGCACTATTTGTTCTCCCAAAGTTATTTATTGGGTCTTCTCGAACATTATTGATTCTCCCAAGCCATATGTATCTTCTCAACCATTATTGGGTCTTCTTGAGCACTATCTATTCCTCCAAACATTATTGATTTTCTCGAGCATTCTTTATTCTCTTGAGCACTTAACGCATATGACATACGCGACAATCTAGCTAGAATATTATAGTCTTGTCAACGAATAGCAAATAAGGAACATGCCAGAGTAGGTGATGATTTTGTACAACGATTGTCCTCTAACAATTGTCCAAGGAATATGACAGATGGATAGACCTAGTCTCGACGAGGCAATGTCTAGCTACCATATAAAGCCCATAGAGGTAAGGGAGAAGCGGATGATTCTTTCTCTATTCTAGTATATGGAGATAACTCTTCTTCTCTAAGCCTTCTCTACTTGTTCTTTCTTTTCGAGTTCATTGCCTTTCTTTTTCCTTCGTCGGATATTGACTTGAGCGTCGAAGAGACCGTGCCGGAGAAGCCGACTCATCTCTAACATTTCCTTCATTTACAAATTGAGAGCCTCGGCTATAATCTTGAAGATCGACTATCCCATTCCCCCGAAGCAAAGAAAGAAGAGAAGTCCGAATGTACGGTGAAAAGACCCCATCAACAATCATTTAAATCAATTTAGGATCTATAAATCTAAATTGTACCTCTCTAATTCCATAACAGTCCCTTTTTTTTATCGGTCTTATTCATAATAAGTTTATTTAAACCTCTTGAAATCATTAGATTATGTTGCAAACTCTATATAAAAAACAAAAACAAATAGTAAACGTTTAAAGTGATCATTTGTTCCCTAAATTTATCTTCTTCAAAATTTATTAATTGCAACGAAAAAGTTAAATATTCTTGAAAAATTTAAACTCTACCCTTTACCCTCGCTCTCTCCTAGTAAACACAGTCTGATGGCTCGCTAACCTTATAATTTGACTGGTTAATTATTTTTTCCAGCTAAATGTTAGTTAGGGTTCATATTTGTTTAGAACATAGGGCCCTTTCTGTTGTATATTGAAGGGAGATGCAGCTCGTGAGAGCAGAGAGCAATCAGATATGGATAGACGACAATAGTGATTTTATGTGTTTGCATGGTCAATGTCTATGAAATAGTTTGTGGTGAATCGGTTTGCCATGTGTTTCTCTATCAGTGCACTTTAAAGGAGCTTGCTTTCTAAAAGATTAGGAGTTTGATGGGGATTTGCCATCCAAAGGCTCTACAGTTACCTTTCCTCTCGTTCTAATTGCTTCATTTGGCAGCTCCTGCTACTCCAAGGAAATCTATGAAGCTTCGTGCTGCGTCATTAACGTTTACGTTGTCGATTTCTTCCTCAGCATATGGTGGTGTCTCACTGACTGAAGCATGGCTTGACTGTTGGGATAGCTGGTTTAACTCATTAACTTTGGGACGATCGACTGCAATTAAGTAGAAAAATGAGGTTAAACATATCAAAGAGTAGGCATTCATATATAGGG
The DNA here is from genome assembly GCA_025175895.1 of Wurfbainia villosa. Classification (NCBI taxonomy): domain Eukaryota; kingdom Viridiplantae; phylum Streptophyta; class Magnoliopsida; order Zingiberales; family Zingiberaceae; genus Wurfbainia; species Wurfbainia villosa. Next base: position 14,658,231 of record CM046004.1, on the reverse strand, counting down.
TGTAAAAAGAGGCTGATCATCTCTAGTCTACCGTCATTATGTCAGGGTCAATCGATCTAAACGACCAGATCTACTGTACGGCCCTTTCACAGCCAGTCATATGAATGAGATGTGCCTTGCGTACAAACGAATTCTAAGATCGAGTGCACATGAATTTTAAACTAGAACCGTTTGAGTTCATCTAGCTGCCTCCCAACAATCGAGAGCTAACTAACTGTTTTGTTCGGTGACACTTAGAATATCTTTCAAAATTGATAGATGACACTTTGAGTTTTGTCAGCTTTATGATTGATGTGCGTTCCACTTTGGGTTTAGTGCTCATATAAAATTGCTCCGTTCACGTGATCAGCTGTGAAAGGGTCTGCACAGTAGCATCGTTCCATGTAAATAGACAAATTGAGTAGGAAAAATTTGTACCAGAGAAGAAATCAAATGGAGTGGCTCGAGAAGAAATCTCCCATCGGTGATCCAAGCCAGTGGATGCGAAGCTAGGAGACGACGCTCGAGCATCTTCCTCCAACCTGAGCCTTCTTCTCTGCGAGACCATGGACTGCTCCCTGTACTTCCTGGCCATGATGACATGCCAATGGTTCTTCACTGCATTGTCTGTTCTTCCAGGGAAGAGCCTGGCGATCATGGCCCACTTGTTGCCGTGCATTCTGTGAACAGCCAGCAGCTTCTCCTCCTCTTCCTCACTGAATGGTCTCCTGTTGATCCTCGGATCCAACTGGTTGAACCATCTCAACCTGCAACTCTTCCCTTCACGGCCATAGAACGGCATAAGAAAGACGAAAAGTTCGATGAAACTTGTTTAACTAACCAATACCAGATCTTCCCTCCAATTTCCCGGCAATGAGGTTCCAATTCTGCGGGCCGTAGAGCTCCACTAGTTCTTTGAGCTTCGAGTCCTCGGCCGGCCTCCAGTGTCCTCTGCCACTTATCTTCGACGAGCCACTTGCGTTGTAATTGCCCACCTCACTGCTCTCCTGAGAGCTTCTCTCCTGCAGGCTGAGGCAGCTCTCCATGGAGGGAAAGGCAGTGGCCACAGCTAATAGCTTCGCCTTCAGAGCAAAGAAAATAATTCAAGGAGATATGAACAAAAAAGCTAGTTCTTTTAACAGCTTTCAGGCTTTGCTCCGCACGTGTGCGTGTCTCCATATAACTTATGTGAGGCATGAACAGTTTAAATATGAATTTCCATGGTTTACTAAAATGTTGTCTGCTGTTGCTCCTCAAAGTAACCCGGTAAAAGGCTGTTTCTCCCTCCCTTAACAAAAGAATGAAAGCTCATCATGTGCTACTGCTGAGAACATTGTTGAGGACCACCAAGCCTAACCTTATAGTGGATGTGGAAAATTGGACTGTGAGCGTCACTCAAGTCTCAGCCTCGTCAGTTTTGTGCAAGGGCGTAAAGAAATAAATGTCATTGCACTTGCAGACGCAGGAAAAAGAAAATTAGGGCAACAGAGTAATCGAGGGCCCCCCCAGGGCTATATGATCGGGCAGGATTCGATCCCTGGCCGTTCCATCAGTGGTCCGCCAGGCTCCCATCATGGAGCATTCCCATGCAAGGAGGCTGCAGCCTGCAGCCTTCACGGCAGTGCTGTTCTTCTTGCAGTCTCTTTTTGAAAATTATCCCCCTAAAACTTTTTCCCCCTAGAAATGTTCCTGATTTTAAGTCCTATTTAAAATTTTCTGAGGAGAATAGGAAATAGGAAATTTTCGCTTGACTGTATCTTCCAAAAACACTAATTGCTATTAAATACCAAATGCTGCTTTCCAGTGTACGTGTCCTTTGTTTATTCCAGGTTCACGAGAGAGATCGAACAAAGTAGAACTTAAATAAACCTAATGCAAGCAATCGACTCCTTAACTAACCGAGTCAATTTTTTGCAATGAGTGAGGGTTCTCTTCCACGCTGAATCCTACATGGCGCTCAGAATATTGCCACAAGAAGAAAACAAACAAGGACCTACTTGTTTCTACGAGAAGCATTATCATCCTGCACTATGACTTGGGGCAGTATTCAAGCTCTGGATCCACAAAAATAAGGATTTGCTTTCTTTCCTTCACTTTGCAGGTTATGCAGCATAACTTTGCTTGGCTCGGTGCAATTGAATGAGCCAGTGAGGATTGGTTGCATTTAAGTGGGCAGAAAGAATATACACTTCCAAACAATGAGACACAAACTAATAGTTACGCAGTTTCTGAATCCTACACCAAATCTGATGCATGCATCAATCCTTGAATTCCATGACGTAGTAAAGCACTGCATACAAAAGGTTTCGTGTTTTTGTTTACGGAAGGTTCACAGTTAGGTGCTCCAAAACTTAGAACGGCTAATGGTTTTAATTGAACGGTCTCAATCAATCTCATTCCATATACTCAACTAGGACTTGCTGCTGAAAGGATGAGTACAAAGAAAAGGTTTCCTTTTCTTCTCAAATGCATACAGCTTTAGCTTCCAGGGACAGTGAAGATTGCCATAACAAGGGAGTAGTTGTAACGTTATTGTAGTAGAAATGATGCAAGGGGCGATCATCCAAAATACACGGACACTAATACCCTTTAGCATGGACTAATACTGGCATTCACTGCTGCAAGCTAGCTACAAACACACCATGCGAGAGAGGAACATGCACTTTAACATATCTATCTGTTCTTTCACAAACATAATGCAAACAAAGGAAATCATTGAAGATCGTCACTATGAATGGAAGGATATGAGAACAGTGATTACCTGCCCGTGTCTCGGACAACTGCAACCACCAATATAATATTCTGTCATGTTTAGTGATGGTCACAGGGTAGGGCTGCAAAAGTTATCATGCAATAACAATTCAAAAGAATTGCCAAGATCTCACAGTTCAGCTTGAGTGAGTAGGTTGGTTGCAAGCAATAAGAGGAAGGACTGAGCACGTATCAAATCAATCTTCATCACCAGATATTTGACAGTGAAGGAATTTCCAAAAAGCCAATGATCTTTACCTCACCAATTTGAGTTTGCCTTTCCGTGTGGAGGAGGTGGCACGGAAGTGACAGTAGCAATGGCAGCAGTAGTGACAGTGGTGAAGTGTGTGTCAGATCTGGGAGACCACCAGCCAAAGCTTTCAGCATATCTTTACTGCTTCCATCCACTCTCCAGCTTCAATCGTACGGCACTCATCTCCAGACCATGATTCATGTCTTCCTGGAGTAAAAAATAACCAAAACATGGATAAAGAGTGAATGAACTGATTTGGGTAGTTGAGAGTGTGGTGTTATATTGTTGTTCTCAAGTCACCATCAGGCACTCACCAGCAACAGAAAAGTAAGCCAAATTTTCAGAGTTCTTTGAAAAGAACATGCAGCAATCCTCCACGCAAGGTGGGGACCCGAAACAGATGCCAAGAATCGAGATATCATACAAAATGAAAGCTTCACAAAATTCAATTGTCATATAACTATTTATGTCCACTTCGGCAACTCATTCCCGAGTATAACAAAGACTTTTTTGAGTACCACTCTTTAAATTATAGTGGCTGCGCTTCACAAGAGTTTCTCATTCAAGCTTCCCTCCAGAGTGCTAACGCTTTTAATATCTCTGCATGGACCATTGCTATGTCCAGAAGACGTTGATAGCGTCCTATAGGACGCTTCACAACTTTAAAACACTATAAACTCTTCAAATGATGCCCCCAATATTTACAGAGGCGCTCTTCTCGAGTCCGGCTAGTTGCTTGTGCATGCGCTGAGTAGGTCTTCTGATATGTACTTTCCACAGTAAAAGAATTATTACACATTTCAACATCCCAATTGGTATTTTATCGACACACACTTTACCATTGATCCGTTTGTTTTAGTAAATGCCCTTCCTTCCAACATAATATCCAAGGGCTATGCATCCATGTTGTATGAAATGTCAAGGGAGTAGCTCTGAAGTGATCGACCATTGCAAAACAGCTAGACTATCAAATAGGATAGGATAGATTTGGTAATATCTCGAATTTAAATGGTAACTTAAGTAGTTTACCATTATTGAAAAGGAATATTTTACTCGTAGCTAGCTGCTAGTCTGTGCATGTATCTAACTTAGTTTAGTGCAGTTAAAAATGAACAATTCGAAGTTCAGCATTTTACTATCCGGCAGGATAGAAACATGTATTTTTCACAATAGTAATTTCACTATAAAGGAATGAAAAAGTAACCTGCAAGTCAAAAGCACAGTATTGTTTCCAGAAGAGAAGAAAAATAGCTGCCAGACCAACTCACTTCTACAAGTAACAAAAATCCAAAAACGAATAAAACCAATATAACAGCTGTATCTCTTATCTGTCCACTTGGCAGAAAGCGCACGCACCAAAATCCATACTAAAATTCTTAACTCGGTGTGTCTTGATTATTTATTTTGTTTTTACAAAGGTAAGGCGGAATCAAATTGAAGACCTCTGCATAATAGATCTTTGGCAAAAATCACAATGCCGCCCCCCCCACCCCCCTACTATTTTGAAAAGCTTGGAATGGCCGTTTTTATTTTGATTGTAATTTTTCCATTGGATTTTTTTTTAGCCATTCTCTACCCCTGGCCTTTCACTTCTAGTTAGTTTCTCTAAGAATCCGAGTTCCACTGAAGTGCAAAAGTACACCAGCCAAGCAAAGTTTGACTTACAAATACCAAGTAATCATACAGTATGGATCAGTAATATGTAGGTCCTAGATTACACTTAATTTTGCTATTTTCTGGAATCTGCTTTGAGTAATGAATCCAATTTTGTTATGAAGTTTGACTTTTCTAACCAACCGTTTCTTGAGTTGGTTTCCTTGTGTTAAACTTCAATAAGGCATATGATCAAGATTGTTTCCAGCCAAGTGATAGAGTTTTTCCCATCTGAATAGGAACCATGCACCTGAAATATATGTCATGATTTTACTGAAAGGGCAACTACCTAGCCACTTGATCACAAAACTACTTGCTAATTAAGATTCCGGGCACAAAGGAAGCATAGCTAGAATAAATAACTGACAAGGACATCCTATGAAATCTTAGATGATTAACCTTTCATCCCTGGAATCTTTTACATGAAAAAAAAAACTAAAGAAACAGTGATCATTAGTTGCAAATTTAAGTTAGGAATATGCTAAATAAGTGAGATGAGCTGTTTAAATCAATCCAATACATGCAGGGCTTAAAAGGAATCCTCACATACCCTAATTGTTATTTTAGTTAACAACATCATAGATATGCTAAATGTTATAAACCAGTGATGCAAAAATTATATAAACATTTACTTGAAAATTGGATGGATAAATTTTATTTGCAAGTGAAAAAGACAAGAGAGAACCAACTTACCAAACAACATAACCTTTCATCTACAAGTAGAAGCAAGAATTCTTAGTGAAAGTGAAAATACTGAAAGATGTTCTACGACAGACCATTGCATCCACTGGCAGTGGGATAGGATCATGTGAAGAGCCCCTTAATCTGAGTGTTTTGTTTTTTGTTATCTGCATGTTTCACTTCCTAGTTTTGACAAGGGTAGTAGAAATGTTAGCTATTCAGTTCTCACAATAGAATTTACATTTGTAATTTCAGATTGATATCAAAGAAAGACATAAGAGAATGTTAATAAAGACAACATATTTCAAAATTACTCCACTGCACAAAACACTCAAATCTCTCATTCTCTCGATATTACTACTTGAGTTATGCAAGATAAGAAGCGCGCATGAAATGTTAGGTAATTTTCTACGTAATGAGTGTCAATTACTTAGATCTATCTACTACAACTTTAACCAGTTTCAATCCATTCTCTTCAAACCGCTTTAACTGCAAGATAAATTAAACAATGTTTCTAATAGAAAGTTAGAGAAAGTTTCCTCTTTTTATTTGACTATTAGAAAAACCAAGTTGGGCAACGCTGTATACTTATAATATTTTAACCCAACATACAAAAGACAAAACGATTTATACTTTGATTGATTGCCGGTGGACTTTTAGGCCAATCGATTCAGGCATTTCTACATACTTCTAATAACACACCGTTACTACTTAGATGATGATAGGTTACAACTTGCCGTCCACAGAAACGCCATTAACCGAGCCATGAACCATCGAAAACACCAACCGCACCAGTGGCATCCATACCCGGCTCTCCTTTCAATAAACGATCTTCGGGCTTGATCTTTCGTTCCAGATTAAAGGAGAAGCACTGCAGAAATTCCTTTAACTGAGAGGGATATCTGCCCGTTTCATGGAGTAGAAATTCGACTGGGTTTGAAATTGTTCCTCATTCTAAAGGTGGACAAGCCGGGTGAGCGGAGCACCACGCTGGGAGATTCCAAGGGCACAGAGGTATTCAATATCGAGGATGAGTGTCCTTGACGCTGGAGACGAGGAGTCGTGGGCAGCGGCCGGCGGTCTTGCCGAGATCGGGAAAGGGACTTTCCCCGAGGCCGAGGAGGAAGCGGTAGACGAGGACAAGGTCTGCGCTAGGGTCCCAGGTGAGGAGGGAGGAGTACATGGAGAAGACGCGGGAGGCGTCGGCGTCAACGGTGACGGCTGAGAAAGGGAGAGGTGTAGGCGGAGGAGCATGGCGGCGCGATCGAGAGAGTCACCACACTCGCCTTGTCTTATTGTTTCACTCCCACAAGAAACTTTATAGCCCAAAATCATTAAGGCCCAACACAACTAACAGCACCATCGACCAACACCCAACTAGGAAAACTTTTCAGTTCATCACAATTTTCAAACTCCCAGGAACATGGAGCTTAATGATACAAGTAATTAAGCAGAAACAAGGAGAATCGAGCGAGAGGTGGGGAGGAGTCAGAGGGAGAGGAAGCCTTCTTTGACGACGAGGCCGAAGACGAGGATGAGGAGACCGAGGGCGATGCACTGGGTGGAGGACACCGTCGTCTGGGAGTAGGCGGACAGCGTCACCGCCGCCCCCACGCACCCGATCAGGAACCCGCTCAGGTTCCGCGGCTCCATCGTCGTCGCCAATCCACTCCTTGTAGCTTCGAATTCGTCGTCGACGGATGAATTTGGGATGCGGAAGTATCTGATGGATCTGCTTTTCTAGGGTTAGATTCTTCGACCCTTTCCCTGCTCCAAGAGACGCGACGACCAGGGCTTTTAGCAAAACTAGAAAGTCAACTCAACATCGGCAAATAAATTATCAAACGGTCCATTCAAATTTTTTGATATTTCTCAGTGATAAAAAAAAATTAAAATTCGTCAATCTAGCGACCTCTATTAATCTGTCTCCGGATCATCATAAAAGAGTTAAATCATGGTAGATTTTTGACCATTAAAACTAGTAACTAATGTATAGAGGGACGACACCATTGTATTTACGAGGAATTCATTCGTTGTCCTACGATATAATATCACATACACTAATTACTATGTCCTTCCATTGTCCTATGATATTTCTCAAAAATATTTTAAGAATTAAAATGTAATATGATTTGAGAATTATCAAAGGTATATTTATTTCTTATATTATTTCTATGCTAAAATCTAAAATGCTATGATATTGATTTTTAAAAATCAACAATATATTAATATCGAGTTTTGAAAAGCAATACTAATTGGTATTGATTTTCGAAAATTAGCACCACAATAAATGTTGATTTTGAAAAATCAATATCACGATGATATTGATTTAAAAAATTAATATCATTATCGTTCCAAACTTTTAAATACTATAGAAGGCTCAGAAATAATGTTGCAGACTTTCTTTATATTCTTGAGACTCTCCACTTCCATTTCACGTCTTGGTTTTAGAATTTTAAAGTTTATACATCCATCAATGAGTTTTGTTCAAAATTCATTGATGGTCTTAGTGAGTTCTTATTGAACTCAATTCAAATCTGATAGATTTTTACAGTGACTCTGAGTTTATCCATACCCTAAAATTTTATCCTTAAGATTTCCCTGGTCTTGTATAGTCTAGTTTCAAAATTTGATCTTTGTGTCAATTAACACACATCCTAACTTCGTGTAAGAGACTCAAAATCAAGTTGCTCACTATATAAGCATTCTATATAATTTTCTCTTCCACTCTATGTCAATGATTCATAATTTCAACTCTTTTAGATCCATCAATAAGTTCAGCCAAAACTCATCGATGGACTTAGCCAGCTCTTATTGAATTTAATTTAAGTTATGTAGATTTCTGCAATGACCCTGTGTGCAATTGTGGCATAAACTCTCATCCTCAATTTTTTTAGCCTTGCACAATCTGATTTCAAAATTCAATCTCTTCGTCAATTGACACACACCCATAACTTCACATAAAATGCTCAGAACCAAGTTTGTTCACCATATAAACCTTCTGTATACCTTTCTCTTCCATTTCATGTCAAGAATTCATAATTTCAACTCCTCTAAATCCATCAATAAATTTCAGCCAAAATTCATTGATGGTCTTAGCCAACTCTTATTGAACTTAATTCAAGTCCCATAGGTTTTAAAAGTGATACTATGTGTAATCGTATCCTAAATTCTCATCCTCAAGATTTTCCTAATCTTGCATAGTTTAATTTTAAAATTCAGCTTCCGTACCAATTGATGCACATCTATAACTTTGCATAAGAAGCTCAAAATCAAGTTTATTCTCCATATAAAACTTCTAAATATCTTGCTCTTTCATTCCATGTCAAGGATTCATAATTTTAACTCATCTAGATCCATCAATGAGTTTCAATCAAAATTCATTGATGAACTTAGTCAGCTCTTATTGTGGTATTGATTTCTAAAAAAGAGAAGTAACTATTTGAAATACACTTTTACAAAATACGTATTCTTAAATTTTGCTTGAGTCTAATTCAGAAGGACAACCTTGCTTGGATATCTTTGCTTAAAATAACCCTAATGGAGATCTGGTTAAAATAAGTCAAAAAGACTAGATTAATATCTCCCCTTGTATCACTCCTCTTCTACCCCATGAGCTTCACTTGTTATCAAATTATTGTGCCCCGGTTAGAGAGGTATTACTTAGGTTGCCTCATTACCAATACAAGTCTTATCAATTATACTTGACAACAATTACCTTCCAGGAAAGAAAGTTGAAGACTGAGGGTTACTTTCAGGAATAAGTATACTAGGAGAAATACTAACCTTCTCAACTCTTAAGATCCAAGCAATCATATTGGAAATTTTACACTAATATATTTAATATGGAGAAGGCTTTACATAAAAGAACTAGAAAAACTTTAAAAAGAACTTGAACTACTCTTACTAACTCTTGCCTTGACTTGAAAAATATCTTGCAAATTTCAAAATCTTATAGGCTCTTAGGTTATAAGCACACTTCACTCTCTTCTTTGTACTAATGTCATACTTCCCTCTTTATATAGAAAGGATGTTGGAGCAAAAATTGGATTAAACCGATCAAACTGAACTACTCAGTTTGATTTTTTAAAAAATATAGGTTTAATCCATTTTTTTGGTTCGATTTTGATTTCGAAAAAAAATAATTGGTTAAACCAATTAAATCAAATTGGAGTCTATCAACAGATTGATTTGTCATATCAGTCAATTGATGAACTTCAATCGACTGATTAATGTAAATCAGTGGACTGATTGCCTCTAGCTCCACGATCTCCACCATCATTAGTTCATTGATATTTCACATCAGTCGACTGACCATAATCAGTAGATTGATATGAAAATATCAGTCGACTGATGATAAAAAATTTGGTTTATTTGGTTTGTTCAATTTTCAACCTAATTAACCAATTTTTTATTGGTTCAGTTTGTTCGATTTTATTGAAAAGTTTGGTCGGTTTGATTTATTCAAAAAAGTTTGATTTATTTGATTTTGATTTAATCGATTTGGTCAATTTGATTATTAATCAATTGTTCATCCCTAATTGTAGGGATAAGCATCGCACATTATCTTTTGTAGCTTTATTCTGAAAAGATTCTTTCTTAGTGATACTCCACATCAGAAAGCTATGTATAGTACTTCTTTTGTGCAGGAAAGTAATTCCTTTCTTCTGAGTGCCTTTATTGCTTTTGCTAACATTGGCATATCTCCATCATGTTGTCCAGATTGTGTTCCTCTACTGAACCTCCTAGGGATGCCATAGAGGTCACCTTTGATGAGCCAACTTGACACTTGGGTTTGTGCAGTCGACTGCTGTGTTAAAATAGTCAACTGTTGGAACGAGAGGTCGAGGTGTACTCGACACAGCAGTCGACTGATGTTACTATAACATAACATAGATTGTTTGTCAGTCGACTGTGTTAAAATAGTCAACTGTTGGAACGAGAGGTCGAGGTGTACTCGACACAGCAGTCGACTGATGTTACTATAACATAACATAGATTGTTTGTGAGTCGACTGTGTTAGGACCTTTGGTGTCACTGGAGGGGGGGGGTGACTATCATTCGTCGATTCCGTTCATTCGATTACGTTCGTGCTCGTCTACACTGATGTTAGTGTGCAGAGAAAATAGAAATAAACACTAAAACAAAATACAAGACAAGCACACACAAACAAAACACCTGATTTTATGTAGTTTGGAACCCTAGTTCCTACTCCACGGTTGAGCTCTATAGTGAGCTCTAGTGATGCACACCACCACTAAACATTCTCCTTCTCGAAAATAATCCAGAGGTGGAAAAATCTCTTATAATAGAGTTACAACAAAGAGCAACAACAAAAACAAGCAAATTCAAAATGAATGAAATACAAATATAAAGAATACTTTACAAAGAGAACTTTTGATTACTTGTTGATTTGGTTGCTTTAGGATGGCTTGAAGGTCTGGAATCACAGTAATAACTTCCCTTCAAACCCTTAGAAGTTGGCTTCTTCAACTCTCCTCCACAACCTCCATTTAAAGTACCGCTTAGGTTAATTTTTTGTCTGGCAGTCAACTACTCTTATCCACTAGTCGACTACCCACTTATCCGTCGTCTCACAAAGGACTAATCCACGTCAATTTTTTTACCGATTAATCAACTGTCCTGACCCATCAGTCAACTGTCATAGTCATCAGTTGACTTCCATAAACCAACAGTCAACTATGAGACATTCTGTGCCCTGCCCACTTAAAGCCAGTCGATTGCCAGTGGCTAGTCAACTGGTCTAATCCACCAGTCAACTGTCAGAGCCACAGTCAACAGTCGAGCCTCAATGGACTACATGACCAATCGACTGGGTCATAACCCCAGTTGATTTCCTGAGTCAACTAAGCCCTTCGAGTGTTGAACACTCGACCAGTCGACTGGTAAACCTCAAGAGTGAGGTTTAACCTCAAGTATAATTCCTCTTATACTTGACATTTACTCTTATCCTAGACCTAAGTCTTCAAGCCACTTCAATTAGCTTCACGCCCTCAGGGTCCATCTAAGTCCTCCATGACTCCTTCACCTTTCATGCTAGTCTTCAAGTGCTTCCATCGGCTTTATCATGCTAACGGGTATGCTGCCAAGACTCTACCCTTGGGCTTACATTGCCAAGACTACATTCTTGGACTTTTCTTTGTCAAGTATCCGTACTTGAACTTTATCAAGACTATTCACTTGGACTTACATGGACAAGACTACACCCTTAGACTTTCCTTTGTCAAGTATCCATACTTGGACTTTCGCAGCTGACTGTCCACTTGGACTTACACGATCAAGACTACACCCATGAACTTTTTCATTGCCAAGTCTCCAAAGTGGGACTTATCCTTGCCAAGAATCCATTCTTGGACTTCCCTTGCCAAGTCTCCCAACTTGAACTTCTCATTGCCAAGAATTCATTCTTGGACTTCCCACTCGAGTCTTACTCGAGCTTGGTCAATCTTAACCTGAGGTTGATTGCTCAAACAATCACCCTCATAACAATCTCTGTCATATGACCTTGGATATTCCAAACCATCTACTAGTCATATAATCATACGTATAGTTAAACATTTTGGTAAATCCATTGTTAAACATCAAAATCCTACTCAAGCTTGGTCAATATTGACATGGGGCCAATTGCACTAACAATCTTTTTTTTTTTATGTTTGATAATACTTTAAGTTAGATTAACCCGTAAGCCCATCTATTCTTTTCTTATGCTAAAGTATAATGAAGGTTTCCTAACTTAAACACTTTATTTCTCCCCCTTTGGCATACTTCAAAAAGTCTACCAAAATTTTCCATGTCTCATCTTCCAATGAAATCCTTCATTATTCCCTTTGGTCAAAGACTCATCATAAATATCTTCATTCTAATGAAAGACAATCCTTCACTCTCCCCCTTTTAACCTTTATCTATCATCCCTTGATCGACAAACTCCTTCTAAAGGCTTACTCCCCCTTGACCATTGCACCAACAATGCCCTTGGAGAGTTCCTAAGCATATAGGAAATCTAAACCATAAAAAATAAAGATAAAAGTTCAAACTTGAATTTAACCTCCCTTAAACTTTGATCCTTACTCTAATTAACTCTCCTATTTATTTTCAATGAAAAATTTTCCCTTCCAATTATTCTCTAAACATACCATAGGTTTAGAAGTGGTTAGGGTACATAAGGTGTTGATAAATAGCCAAACAATTCTTGTTCAGTCAAAAATCAACATCAACAGTTAACTGCTACTATCACCAGTCGACTGCTCCATGAGACAGTCGACTGCCACTATCGCCAGTCGACTGCTCCATGAGGTAGTCGACTGGTTTCTGCAGTTTGCAGAAATCAAAATTTCAGATGAATTTTGAAAATTTATAAGTAATTATATGACTTTAGAAAAATTATGAAATTTTATACGTACATTACTTATGGCACATATTATGGGTGAAAAATAATTTTATATGAAAAATATTCATTAATTTGAAAGATTGATACAAAGTTCAAAACTATTAAAAACTTTAAAACTTGTATCAACATTCTCAATGGTGATTGCTATCAAAAGGTAGACTTCACCAAGATTTTCTAAAATGATTTTAAAATAATTTTCAAAATCTTAATTTCAATCATGGTCTATAGACTCAGTGCACATGATTTGTACATTAGCTTTTCTCATGATTTATGCATGTGATTGAAAGAGTTTAAGTTCAATTTGATGTACCATATAAGCACATTGAACTTATCTCATATTCCTAACATCTCACATGTGTCTAGGGTGTATCAATACACACACATATCTCCTTATGGTCTTTCTGAGATGTGGGTTTGATTTTTTCCTAAACTAAGGGTTCATGCATTATTATCTAGGCATATCCATTTGATTCCTTTATCTAGGACATCAAACCATGTCATTTGTCCTTAAATTCAATTTATAATCTTAATGCATGAATTATGATCATAGCATAAATGATTTGTATAATTTAAAAATATTTGTCTATGATTCATGATGTTATGACATGATATAGATAACCCTAAGTATTAGTCATGCCATTAATCAATCTAAGTACTATCATGACTTTGTAAATAATCATATGAAACATGATGTCATGACATGGATTATGGAAAATAAAGCATGAAAACTATATAAAATACAAAGGTATAAGAATACTTAAGTTTTGAACCTAATTATCATCTGCTAGGATTATATCAACTACCATAATTATCATAATAACACCTAAATCCCTCAAGTGTGTCAAAACCCCCAACTTGACACATTCTTGATTCTAACCTAATTTGTGTCAATCACAATCAATTTTTCATCTTCTATTAAATCCATTGGTACATCCTAAAGTCTTTTAGGATATATTTCATACCTTATTTCTAAGGTATCATATTACCTTGAAAATGCCCTAAAGTGTTAACTCTACCATAGTTAGGTTAATTACCCATCCATTCAAGATTGACACACCCTAAATACATTTAGTGTGAAGCGATCACACTCCTAGGAATTCAAAATCTATTGGAGCTCTTTGGATTTACAAGGTACTCACTAGGGATAATCTCCCTTAGTACCTTTCTAATAATCCTCTTAGGCTTGGAATCCTTGGTCATTTTGGTCTCATCTAGGTTAGCTCTAGGGATACCTTCCTAGTGACTTGTCTAGGCTTCTTGAAAGCCTTAGTCACTTGACTCTTACCATGGTCAACTCTAGGGATGACTTTCCTTGTGACTTTGACTTTCGTAAACCTAGGACTAGTTCCATAACTATATGAAACATTATGGTAAGAATACTTGATTTCTTTGGACTTAGGCTTATAACCCAAACCCTTCTTGTCCTTAAATGATTTTTACCTCTTACAACTTAATTTTGTCCATTTTACCCATTAACCATAATTTCCATCTTTTTTAGGGTCTTTTTTAAAATTTTCAAGTTTTGACCTCAAAACTTGATTTTCTACCTCTAATTTATCTAATTTTTATTTTTCATTAATCTCTTGGACATATTTCTTTCTTCTAGGCATATGCATATCCTTCTTAGGGTTAATGCCTAAATTATTCTTATCATGGTTATCTCTAGGGTTCTCCTTAAATGTTGACTTGTCCTTAACTCTAAGATTATAATTCTTGGCCCATAAACAAAAATATTTGTTTTTAAATTGGTTCTTAGGCTTACTTTCATGATATCTAGAATTTAGACAATAAAACTTATTACTAACATGTCTTTTATCATGATATAAAAGAAGAGCATTATTAAAATATACCTTAGGGTTTGTCTTAGCTCTCCCTACATATGAAGCTCCTCTCACATCCTTCCTAGGGCGACTCCCCCTGTACATTGGCTCCAGTAGTGCCCGTTTTGATTGCATCAGAAGCATATTATATGCTCCTTACCTTTGTGAATTGGGGCTCCGATATTCTTGGTCTTGGGTGCCACTTTAGCCTTTTCTTTGATTTTTCTTAGAGATTTGCTCTTATAATGTCCTACTTTCCTACATTCAAAGCATGTTATGTGATTTTTATTTTTAATACCTATGCTTGAGTTACCTTCCTTATGTGTAGAGTGTTGGAGTATTGGGAATATAATCAAAGTCCCACATTGGTAAGACATAGAAAAGATCATGTGCTTATAATATGGAAGATATCTCCATTGGTATGAGGCCTTTTGAGTAAAGTCCAAAAATAAAACCATGAGGGCTTAGGCTCAAAGTGGACAATATCATGTCATTGTGGAGATATGTGAATCTTATAGACACTAACAATTAGTATCAGAGTCATAGTCTATGTCAAGCCTTGAACCTCGAACGAAGGAAGTTGAGCTCTCATGTCCGGATCAAGAGAACCAAACACTAGACAGGAAGTCTAGTTTGGTCAGGAGAATCGAATAACTGATAGGAAGTTTAGTTGGATCGGGAGGACCGAAAAACTGGCAGGAAGTCCAGCTAGGTCAGGAGAACCAGACAGTTAGCAGGAAGCCTTGATGGGTTGAGGATTGGACATCAAGCAGAGGATGTCCTTGGAGGATGGATAGGCTTGAGGGGGGGGGTCAATGTGATCCTTCGTTTGAGGGGGAGATTGTTGGAGTATTGAGAATACAATCAAAGTTCCATATTGATAAGACATGGAAAATATCATGTGCTTATAAGATGGAAGATATCTCTATTGGTATGAAGTCTTTTGGATAAAACTCAAAAACAAAACCATGAGGGCTTAGGCCCAAAGTGGACAATATCATGTCATTGTGGAGATATGTGAATTTTATAGGCACTAACATAGAGGATGCTTGGGAAGGTTCTTTATTTCTCCTAGATGTAGAGGTTTCCTCTTGCTTCGGTGTCGATTGTCTCTCCTCCTCCTCAATCTTAGAGGTGAAGACTTCCAAGAACTCTTCTTTCTCATATGTTGAGCATCTCTCAACTTCCGAATCTCCAAGATCTTAAGAGGACGAGCATTCTTCCTTGAACTCCTCCTCTACTTGAGCCATGGATGGTTCTTCATGAAGCTTGGCTAGCTTGCCCATAAATCCTTAGCATCTTGATAATTACCTATCCTACACAATAGGTAATTAGAAATTAAATTTACCAATAATTTTGTTACCTTCTCATTGGTTTTGGATTCTCGAACTTTCTCCTTGGTCTATTTGATCCTTTTAAGAATTTTTTCCTTCTTGTCTGTCGGAGCTTCAAATCCATTCATCAAGCTAATCCAATCTTCAATCTCCATTTGAAGGAATGTCTCGATCCTTGCCACCCATTGACCAAACCCTTCTGATCCATAGAATCCATAGGGTGGTGGTACTTGGATATCATATCGTAGTCCATCATTGGGAAACTCTATTGTCCTCTAGCATTTTCTCTATTGGTGATTAGTCCTTGAAGGGTGACCTCGCTCTGATGCCACTTGTTAGGACCTTTAGCATCACTAGAGGGGGGGGGGTGAATAGCGTTTGTCGATTTCGTTTGTTCGATTGCATTCGTGCTTGTCTATACTAATATTAGTGCACATCGGAAATAGAAATAAACACTAAAACAAAATACAAGACAAGCACACACAACCAAAACACCTAATTTTATATGGTTCAGAACCCTAGTTATTACTCCATGATCGAATTCTATAGTGAGCTCTAGTGATGCACACCGCCACTAAACCTTCTCCTTCTCGAAAATAATCCGGTGGTGGAAAAATCTTTTATAATGAAGTTACAACAAGGAGCAACAACAAAAATAAGTAAATACAAGCAAAATGAAATATAAATGTAAAGAACACTTTGTTGGTGCAATCGACCTATGTCACGATTGACCAGACTCGAGTGAGACTCGAGTAGTATTTTGATGTTTGACAATGTACTTGAGTGGGACTCGAATTGGAGTTGGATTTGAGTATGGATGATAATATGATTATGGGAAGATATGGAACATCTATAGTCATATGGAGATGAGCGTGAAGTCAAGGAGGTCAAGGTTGACCGGATACTTGGTGAGGGAGAAATTCAAGTCAATCAAGGGTGACTGAACACTTGGTGTTGGGAAGTTCAACTGGGAGTTAGCAAGAGAAATCTAAGTCGGTCAAGGGAGATCGGACACTTGGTGAAGTGAAGTCCCGACATATCACAGGGTGACTGTGCTTGGTAAAGGAAGTCCCGACAGGTTTGGGAGATCGTGTCTGGCAAGGGAAGACCTAGTTGATCAGAAGATCGAGCTTGGTAAGAGAAGTCCTGGCAGGTCATGGTTGATTGGAGGTTAGGCAAGCGAGGAAAGTTCAAGTATGGATGCTTGACAAAGGGAAAGTCTAAGGATGAAGCCTTGGCAGTGGAAGTCCCGAAGGTGAGGCCTCTTGGCAATGAGAAAGTCTCGGAAGCACGACCTCTTGGCAATGGAAGTCCCGGAGGCGTGACCACTTAGCAAAACTAGACTCGTTAGCTTGACAAAGCCGATTGAAGCACTTGAAGGCTAGCACAAAGATGAATGAGTCATGAAGGACTCGGATAGATCCTAGAGGCAAAGTTTTAAAAGTCGATTCATTTCACCCGAAATGGATGAAACATTTCATTCCGATGTGGAATCGAAACGAAACACCGTGTGAAATTTAGCGTGACAGATAGAAGTGCGCGATTCCTTCGAAGGAAGCTTACCTGGAAGAAGATGCAAAGCGGTGGTGGCAACAACGCAGAGTAGCGATGACGACGATGCAGAGCAGCTGCGACGACTCGGTGACAAGGTAGGTACGATGCAAAGGCGGTGATCACGCGATTTTGAACGCGCTCGAGATCGTGATCGCGATCACCGCGTGCGTGCGGGATCGTGATCGTCACGTGCACACGGGATCGCAATCGTCGCGCGATCACGGGATTGCGATCGCAAAATCGCAATCGCGATCCTCGTGCGATCGTGGGATCGCAATATCGCGATCCCCGCACGATCGCGGGATCGCGATCCCCGCGATCACCGCGCATTCGCGGGATCTGTGCGATCGCGGGATCGCGATCCCTGCGCGATCGCGATCCCCGATCCATGATCCCATATTAATTAAAAATTAAATTTATATAATTAATTAATATAGAAATTATAATATAATTATAATTAAATAAATTATTAATTAAAATTTTATATATAATATAAATTAATTAAATCGTAAATTTAATTAAATAAATTATTAATTAATTTATATTATCGAAACAGTATCGCACGCACGATACGATACCGAAATCGTATCGTTCCGGTCACTGACCGAAACCTCGGTACGGCTCGGCATTTAAAACCTTGCCTAGAGGCGTGAGGCTAATGGAAGTGGCTAGAAGGCTTAGGTATAAGTTAAGGGTACCCAATGACATGACAACCGTTGAAAACACCTGAAGGCTAGCATGAAGGGTGAACGAGTTGTGGATGACTCGGATTGACCTTGAGGGCATGAGGTTAATGGAGGTGGCTAGAAGGTTTAGGTCTAGGCTAAGGGTGGTTGATCAAGTATGAAGGGATTATACTTGGGTCAAATCTCATGTTTGAGGTTTAATAGTCGATTGGAGGGTTTTCCCAGTCGACAGGTCCATTATGGCCGACTCCCGATGTGGGGCTCAATTTTCAGACTATGTGCTCGACATTGTGTGGCTCAGAAAATAACCATGGTGTTCGATAGTCAACTGGCTGAGGGTACTCGGGATTCAGACTAAGTGCTTGACACTTGGTGACTCGGCAAATGATCTAGGTGCTCGACAGTCGACTACTGCTGTAAAGTAGTTGATTGGTGGTCAGGCGAGGGGAAGTCCGACTGTGCGACTCGACACTATAGTGCTTGGAAGTCGACTGCTGAAGAAGAACAGTCAACTTGCCGTAAGTAGTCCAGAAGTCTGAAGGGTGGTCGGGCAATGTGAGAAACATTAGCTTTGACAAGTAGTTGACTGTTGTGGTAGAGCAGTCGATCGGAGACTTGATAGCAACAGGTCAAAAGCAAGACGCACTCGATCAACGCCTTGACTAGGACTCAATTGAGGCAACACCTCGACTGGCGAAATGATCATTGAGTAGTAACAGTTGAAAATCAGCCTGACATGATGCTATAAGAGGAGCTCGATGGGGAGACTTCGGCAGCGGTTCTTTGGGGATTTAAAGAGAAAGTGGAGGTGTAATTCCAGATCTTCAAACCATTCCATAGCAACCGAACAAGCGATCAAAAGCTCTTTTTGTAAAGTGTTCTTTGCATTCATTTTTCGCTTAATATTTGTATTTGTATTTGTTTGGTTATATCGTATTGTAAGCTTCCGCATTGTAAGAGGTTTCTCCACCTCCAGTGTGTTACCGAGAGGAGAAGTTCATAGTGAGAGTAGATCACTAGAATGCTGCCATGGAGTAGGAACTTGAGTTTTGAACCACGTAAAATCGTCGTGTAGTTCTTGTGTTTTTGTGTCTTGTATTTGCTTGTACTTGTGTTTTTATTTCCTCTATGCACTAATGTATTGAAGACAAGCATGCGATCTATCGAAGCAAAAGCGAACTATACATTCACCCCCTCCCCTCTAGCGCATCCGACAGTTCCAACACAGTTTACAAAGAGAACTTTTGATTACTTATTGATTTGGTTGCTTTGGGATGCCTTGAAGGTTTGGAATCACAACAACAACTCCTCTTCAAACCCTTAGAAATCGGCTTCTTCAACCCTCCTCCTCAACCTTCATTTAAAGCACCGCTCAGGCTAATTTTTCACCTGGTAGTCAACTGTTCTTATCCACCAGTCGATTTCTCACTTATCTGTTGTCTTACAATGAACTAATACATGTTAGTTTTTGATCGATCAATTGATTGTCCTGACCCAGCAGTTGACTTCCATAACCATCAGTCGATTGCCATAAGAGTGGTCGACTACGAGACATTTTGTGTCTTACCCACTTAAGGCCAATCAACTGCTCAATCCTAGCAGTCGACTGCCAATGGCTAGTTGATTGGTATAACCCACCAGTTGACTGCCAGAGCCACATTTAGCAATCGAGCCTTAGTCGACTACATGACCAATCGACTAGGTTATAATCCTAGTCGATTGTCTGAGTCAACTAAGCCCTCGGAATGCTGAACACTTGACCAGTTGACTGATCAATACCACCAATCGACTAGTAAACTTTAAGAGTGAGGTTTAACCCCAAGTATGATCCCCTCATACTTGACACTTACCCTTAGCCTATACATGAGCCTTTAAGCCACTTCCGTTAGCCTCATGGCCTTAGGGTCCATCTGAGTCCTCCATGACTCCTTCACCCTTCGCGCTAGCCTTCAAGTACTTCCATTGTCTTTGTCATGCTAAGGGGTATACTGCCAAGTCTCCACCCTTGGGCTTACACGACCAAGATTACACTCTTAGATTTTCCTTTGCAAGTATTCATACTTGGACTTTCTCCGCCAAGACTACTCTCTTGGACTTACACGACTAAGACTATACCCTTAGATTTTCTTTTACCAAGTATCCATACTTAGACTTTCGCCGCCAAGACTATCCACTAGACTTACACGACCAAGACTACACCCTTGGACTTTTCCATTGCCAAGTCTATAAACTTGGACTTCTCCTTGCCAAGAATCAATTCTTGGACTTCCCTTGCTAAGTCTTCAAACTTGGACTTCTCCCTTCCAAGAATCCATTTTTGGACTTCCCACTCGAGTCTTACTCAAGCTTGGTCAACCTTGACCTGAGGTTGATTGCTCCAACAATCACCCTCATAACTGTTGGGTTTCCGGCACCACGGCGAGTGTGTGTTCGAACATGTTTCATAAACATGTGCACAATGGAAGAAATAAAAATAATAAATCTAATTTATTACAACACACACAACACATGCATGCATAGTACAACATGTGTAGACATAACCATAGTTTCAAATTTTGCAATAAAAGGAAATTTATTCTACGTATACCTGACGTATCACATGCAGCGGAAAAGACATCAACCGGAGCGATCCTCGCTAGAATCGCCTCTATCCGTATCCACACCGAGTATCTTCGGGATGACTTCACAAAGTCACGAGCTTCGTCTTCGTACGAGTCACTAGCCTCGTGTCGAAGACGATGTGATCGAGAGAAGATCACAATCCGAATCAAAATTCGGATTCAAAACGAGTCCTCAAAAACTCGCTTCTCCGGAGAGGTATTTGTCAACCGTTTGACGAATCCTTCGTCCTCCACCTATGAGGATTACCGGAGATCGAATCCCCGGCAAAGTAGCCACTGTCGGAGCTCCAAACGTCGTCCAAACGATGCTCTGACACGAAATAAACAAGCTGTCCAGAAAAACTGGACAGCTTTGGTGGAGGATTAGGGCCGGCCAAATAAGGAAGCTAGATGCTCACCTTATCGCCGGACCCAAGGAAGATTACCGGAGGATCGCCGGCTGAAGCTTGGACGCCGGCAACAAGTTTGGACAGCGGCACAAGGCTGGGCGCACGACTAGGGTTGGGCGCCGACCACTAGAGGAGAGGAGGGGTGGGCGGCAACTTGTGGATTGCTTGGATTAGGTTTTCACAAAACCCTTAAGCCCTATTTTATAGAGAACAAATTCTCCTAATGGTTATCGGATCATAACCAAAAGCCTATTAACCCTCTCCATTAATTTAAGTTAAAATAAACCAAACCGATTTGGTCTATTTTAAGTTAAAACGAACCGAACCAACTTTGGTTCATTCGTTTAAAACAAACCAAACCCCTTTGGTTTATTCTCCACCATTGGATTAGACCAAACCAATTTGGTTCATCCATCATGTCTTCATAAGACACGGCCCATCCACGCTTCCATTGCGACTGAAACGATTTCATGCTCGCTCCTTGTTTGGTCCAACCAAACCTAGTTTCTCTCGGTATGAGAATCTCATTCTCAAGCTTGTTTTAAATCCTTCGGATTACGCTCATTGTGCGTGTGACCAAATAGGTTCTCGGTTTATGTTGGCCGTCTATAATTAACCATTAATTATAGAATGATCATGAGTGACACCTAGTAGTACATCATGATCCCCAATTAATCGAAAAGATCAATGGTTGATCCAGAACTATTTCTGAAACTCTTCAACAGCTACAATGAATTGTGCCCTATTCCCTTCACTCATCTTATACCCACTTGGTTCAGGACATGGTCTATAGTGTCAGCCCCCACTAGGTTGACTACGTCACACCTAGCCCAAGTATCATTTCCTCGTCCTACGGATTCTAGTTACTGCACATGTATCCAAGAGTACCTTACTCTAAACATGTAATGCTTTGGCCAAAGACTTTAGTAACAATCCGACGAGAGGCCATGGGTATACATCTCCTCGCAAGGAGCGGTGAATCCTTTATAGGCTATTCAAACACCTTCGATCACTTTGACTTATACCCAATCATCCTGGGTCCACATCTCCTTAGAGATGCTTGCTTAAGATGTCAAAGCATAAGTCTTTATAATCAAGATGACTTGAATACCGCAAGTCAAAGGAACATCACACTTAAATTGCAGTAAGAACTTCATTGACATATCTATATATGCAGAGAACCATATGAAGTCTTATGGCTGGTCACTCCAATAAACTAGTTACCATAACTAGCATCCACGATTAACTCCGGACATCACAATGTCTCAAGCCAGTGAGAATCAGCTGCTTGGATACACTAAGGAGTATACCTCATGCTAGTCTCGACAGAATCGATGGTGTCCAAATTCATCAATTCATCGACTAGGGATAATTTCGATACATCACAATTACACATGTAGAGATACTCACTAGTTGTGATCCAATCATAAATTCTCTCATGCTGTGAATCATATCGTGGACATTCAGTAAATGAGTTTAAGATCTAATCAAATACATGAAAACATGTCACGCCCCGAAGGAGACCCCGCCAGACAAAAATCCGGCAGCATCTCCCCTGTACGGGTGACAATCCCAATTTACATACAAGGCCTACACGACCACTATACATCGGTCAACACGACCGGAATCCAAACTCACACGCAGTTATATAATTTGGCCTCAGGCCATCAACCAAAATAAATGATAAACAGTCTACCATAAATCGACTTACCCCTTTTGCCATCTGGGCAGGAATACTCACCAAAATCCAATCAAACCAAAATCCGAATAAGGTCCATAAGGACACCAAAAATCCAAATACAAAATCAATCTCCAAACCTATACATGTCCTCTAACCAAAATATCCAAACCATAAAGAAAATATCCAAATAAAACATTTACGACGAGTGGGGGTCCGGCAGCTGCACTCTCCTGATAGCTTCATCCTGAAATAGATATAAATCAATGGGGTGAGTTCAAAGAACTCTGCGGGTATAGTAGATATGCAAAGTAAGGTATAGCTAACAATACAAATATCATGCCAGTACAGTCTCACATAAATAGGGTATGCAAGCAAGAAATACAAAATGACTGTACTTACCTGAATCTCCTACCCTGATATAGGAGCATGTGCCTGACTAGAAGTAATAAAGTCTTGACCATATATAAATATGTATCATGTATGCATGACAATCATATGCACATCCAAGGCATCAATAAAAATGCAGCAAACACAATACAAATGCAATCCGTGCAAAGTGCATGCCGTGCCAATGACATGGTCACCCACGCCTTGGTCACCGCCTCTTCGCAATGGTGAAGCCGAGTGGGTAGGGCTATGACAATTGTGCACTCTGCCATCACTGCTCCTGAGTGACCGAGTGGACAGGATGCTGTCGGAGTACACCTATCCTCCTGCCCCAAATATAGTGGGGGAGCTAAGCTCTCATCTCCCGGTGTCATAGGCCAGAGGAGGGATCCCTGCCCGCTACCACGCTGCCTCATCGCTACCCATGAGCGGACCAGCGGAGCCTGACAGAGCAACTTCACACACCCTCCTGATGTACCACTAACCCATGAGTGGCAGTGTGTGCAGGCCATGTAACTAGCTGCGGGCTCAACAATAATGGAACCCCGTCCAGCCAGCATGCAATCATGCAAAAATGGTGCATGATACTAAAGCATGTAAATCCTACTCCAAACACCTATCCGAATAATATGGACAATCAATATGTACATATCCCTAATCCATGTACTATGATCCAAATCAAACAGGGAAATATAATCATATCCTATCACATGCATGTATCTAGTAGGCACCAAAAGCATACCAGGCATATAAACATGAAAAAATTATTGTAAGCTATCCTAACTAGCATATCAACTTGACTTAATCTAAAAGTTAAGTCAAAATACCCGCCTGAATATATATATCCGCAAGAATGAACCAAATTGTCACGACTGGGGACTTTCCTCGTGACCGAAACCTGTATAAAGCATGACTATAGTCAAGCACAAAAATACAATTCACCGACAAATCGAATAATTAATCGATTTCATAACATTAAAATCAATTTCCAATTCTCCCAAATTTTCCAACCGTCTTAATAATCCTTTTCCTACCACAAATATCCATACAATTAATTTAGCTCACTAAATCAATTGATAAAACTTTGATTAATTAATCATAAGCTAATTAATCAATTAAACCTGGATTAATCCGCATTTTAACAACCTAAGCCAAATAACTGAAATTTAATGGCTTTCAATTTATCCAATTATTGTACCAATCCATTTACCTAAAACATCCTCAAGATCAAACAATATCACCCAAATCCTATATCCTCCGAATACCATACCGATCAACCGAATAACTCCGGAATCAACCCAAATCGACCAATCAAGCTCACCCGCCCTAGGAATTCCACCGACAACCGATACCCCCAACTCAATTTCTCAAATTCACAGTCGACACCTCCAAATCAAACCCTCACAGCCTCTCACAACCCCTCTCAGCCGACACTCCCTTGCTGCCCTAATCACTGCCCCCCACCACAACTCATAGAATCCCTGAACAGCAAGAAAACAAGAGAAAAATCTAGGTATTTACCTGAAGCTCCACCCTCACCGACGACACTAGGGGAGCTCGCGGCGGCGGAAGGCAAGCGGTTGCCGGCGCTTGCGAAGGGACAGCCGGCCGCAGGGACTCGGGTGGCTGCGGACACGAAGAAGAGTAGCCGACGGGCCTGAGCACCGGGAAGGCGGCAACGTTCGCCGGCGCTTGCGGAGAAGAGGCGTCGGGCAGCGGTGCTCGCGGGAGCGCGACGAGGGCTGCGGCTGTGGACGGCGTCGGCTCGAGGAAGAAAGATGTCGCCGGCGAAGCAGAGGGCGCCGTCGGCGAAGACGAACCCGCCACGGAGAAGCGGTGGTCGCGCGAGAGAACCGTCGGAGGGAGCGGCGTCGGGCGGCGAAGAAATAGAAAAAGAAAATAGAAATTAGGTTTTCCATCACGTATTTATCCCCTTTAAATAGACCCCTCTAAAGCCCGTTTACTTTATCCCCGTAAAAATCTCGTACGAAGTCCGTTTAATTCCGAAAAAATTCCCTAAAAATCTCGAAAAATTTCCAGGATTATTTCCTTAATTATTTGTCCATTTAATTTAATATTTTAATATCCCTGTATTTAACATTCTCCCCCACTAATAAAAATTTGGTCCCCAAATTTCCTACTCAGTTATTTAACAAGTAAGAAATACCATAAGTATTGTAAATATACCTCACGTACCTCCAGTAAACAAGTGGGGGTATTGAGCTCTGATCTTTTCCTCGAGCTTCCAAGTAGCCTCCTCGTCGGTGTGGTGACTCCACCCGACCTTGACAAGTCGCACAATCTTGTTCCGCAACTGTCGTTCCTTGAAATCCAAAATCCGTACCGGAACCTCTGCGTATGTAGCATCAGGTTGAATGGAACCTGATACATCTGATAGAATATGTGTAGAATCTAGCACATACTTCCTCAGCATAGACACATGGAACACATCATGTACACTCGTCAAAGATGGTGGTAGCGCTAGACGATAAGCAACTGCTCCGATCCTCTCTAAAATCTCAAACGGACTGATATATCTAGGAGCTAGCTTACCACGGAGTCCAAACCTCTTCACCCCTTTCGTGGGTGAAACTCGCAAGAATACATGATCACCAATAGAGAACTCCAAAGGTCTCCGTCTACTATCTGCATAACTCTTCTGGCGATCCTGCGCCTCTGTCATCCTACGTCTGATGGTACGGACCAACTCTGCCTCATGCTGAGCTCTCTGGGGTCCTAGCAACTGGGCCTCCCCAACCTCCTCCCAGAGGGTGGGTGTACGACACGGTCTACCATACAATGCCTCATACGGGGCCATTTGGATAGCCGAATGATAACTGTTATTGTAGGCGAATTCCACTAACGACAAATGATCCTCCCAGTTGCCTTCGAAATCTATAACACAGGACCTCAGCAAATCCTCTAGTGTCGAATGGTCCGCTCGATCGCCCATCTGTCTGCGGATGGAATGCGAGATTAAATTTGTGTGCCTAAAGCTGCTCTAGACTCTGCGAACCTAGGCGTGAAACGGGATCTCTATCTAATATAATGCTCGAAAGGAATACCATGCAATCGATGATCTCCGACAATACGGCTGCGGCCGATCCAGAGTCGGTCTTTCAATCGATAAGAAGTCGCGGATTTGGTTAGTCGTCTCGACTACCCAAATCGTGTCATGACTCGGCGTGTCCTAAGCAATCCCATCACAAAATCCATAGTAATATGATCCCACTTCCACTCGGGGAATAGGAATCCTCTGAAGTAATCCAGCTGGTCTCTGGTGCTCAGCCTTGACCTGCTGACAAATCAGACATCTAGCTATAAAATCCGTGATGTCTTTCTTCATACCGTTCCACCAATACAAACGCTTTAAATCTCGATACATGCGAGTTCCGTCTGGGTGGATCGCAAATCGAGAGCGATGAGCCTCCTGTAGTAACTCCTCCATAACCGTGAGGTACGGTACATAATCTGCCTTGAAATATATAATACCTCATCATCGCGGGTGAACTCGATCTCTTCCGAAGTTATCGACTACCAATGAATCAGAATGATGATCACCGGCACAGGCCTCCCGAATCTCGTCCGGATAGACGACTGAGCAACCATGGTAACTAGAACGCCCTGCTCTATCGGTCCCTGCTCCTCTAAGCTCAACTCAGAGAAACCCTGAATCAAATCCGTGACCAAAACTCGGAAGGAAGCTAAAGTCCCTTGGGACTTCGGCCATGCATCGGCACATTGGCTTTCCCTGGGTGGTAGGCGGATGCGATCATAATCCTTCAGGAACTCCATCCATCTCCTCTGTCGGAGATTGAGTTCCTTCTGCGTAAACAGATATTTGAGACTCTTATGGTCAGTGAGAATCTCAAACGTAATACCATATAAATGATGCCTCCAAATCTTCAAGGCATAGATAATAGCGGCAAACTCTAAATCATGAACTGGGTAGTTTTTCTCATGGTCCTTCAACTGGCGAGAAGCATAAGAGACTACCCTACCGTGTTGCATCAATACTGCGCCTAAACCCTGTAGAGACGCATCTGTATAAAGAACGAAACCGTCGTCCCCTGATGGTAATACCAGGATCGGTGCTGACACCAATCTCCTCTTCAACTCCTGAAAACTAGTCTCGCACGCCTCTGTCCACGTGAACTTCACGCCCTTCCTGGTGAGGTGTGTCAATGGCATAGCAATGCTCGAGAAGCCCTCAACGAACCGTCTGTAATAACCGGCCAAACCTAGGAAACTGCGAACCTCCTGAACTGATTTCGGCTGCTCCCAACTGGTGACAGCCTCGATCTTCTGGGGGTCAACTGAAATACCTCTACTCGAAACCACATGTCCCAGAAAACCGACTGAGTGTAACCAAAATGCGCACTTATTAAACTTCGCATAAAGCCGCTTCTGTCGGAGCCTATCTAGAACAAGACGAAGATGCTGTGCGTGTTCCTCCTCGGAACAAGAATAGACCAGAATGTCATCGATAAAAACAATGACGAACCGATCTAGGAAATCCATAAATTCACGGTTCATCAAATCCATAAATACCGCTGGAGCATTGGTCAGCCCAAATGGCATTACCAAAAACTCATAATGTCCATATCTGGTACGGAACGCTGTCTCCTGAATGTCAGAATCTCTAACCCTTAATTGATGATATCCGGACCGCAGATCAATCTTAGAATAGACTGATGTACCTCTGAGCTGATCAAACAAGTCCTCAATACGTGGCAGGGGATATTTATTTTTGATAGTGACAGCGTTCAACTGCCTGTAGTCGATGTACAGTCTCATCGAACCATCTTTCTTCTTCACGAAGAGAACTGGAGAACCCCAGGGTGATGCACTAGGGCGAATAAAACCTCTGTCCAAAAGTTCCTGGAGCTGAACCTTTAACTCATCCAACTCTCTCGAGGCCATACGATAAGGAGATTTCGATGCTGGCGACGTCCCAGGTATTAACTCAATCATGAACTCCACTTGGCTTCTGGGAGGCAGACCCGGTAACTCCTCTGGAAAAACGTCTGGACACTCTCGAACCATAGGGATGTCCGTGATCTGAGAGTCACCACTGTCTTCTACATTGATCATCGATAATAGAAAACCTTGGCAACCGTGCAATAAAAGCTTCTGAGCCTGAATCGCAGATATGGTCGCTATGCCGTCGTCTCGGATGCCAGTGAAATCCCACGAGGGTTGGTTCGGAGGTCGGAATGTGACCACCCTCGTGCAGCAATCGTGGCATGATATATGCCGTGCCCAATCCATGCCAAGGATAATGTCGAACTCGACTATGTCCAGTACCAATAAATCTACAGTAAGAATGATGTTATCAAAATCTAAGGGACAACCTCAAACCTCCTGGGTAACATCCAATGTATCGCTAGATGGTAGGGAGACGACTAATCTCTGTGATCTAATAGCCGGTAGTCTACCAATCTCTCTCATAAAAGTACGAGAAATAAATGAATGCGAACTACCAGTATCAACTAGCATAATAGCTGAAAATGCATAAAGTGAAACCGCATCTGCTTGAAATACGGATTCGTTGGCTCATCGCGCATCCTCTCTGTAATCGCATGAATCCACCCAGCCTCGGTGGCGGTGGAGGTGGTATCATCGCTAAAGGTGGTCGTGCTCGAGCCTAAGACTCGTCGAAGGCGTACGAAGGCTGCGTATTGTACCGGTTGCGGGATCTGAACTAGTGGCGAAGGCTGCGGTGTCTGCTATGGTGCTGCTACGATATCAGATGTCTTGGTACTGCAGTGGCCGAGATCGCATCCGCATCGCGGTCCTGAAACTGAACCCTGTGACACCGTACGGGCACTGGTGTACTCCTGTCCATGAATACCATAGGCGACTCCTGCAGGGGGAGCTGTCCTCTGCGGGCGTTGCGAAGGTCTGGCTGTCTGGCCCCCTCTCTGAGTCCCAGACTGACGCAACGGTCCTCCCTGAATAGAAACCCCGGAAGCCACATGTTGAGCCTTCAACGAACAATCTCGACTCATGTGTCCAGGCAGCTTGCAATAATAGCAAACTGACTGTCCCAAGGTGCAGGCTGAGACAATATGCTCTTTCGATCCACAACGAGTACAGTAGGTGTCACTAGTGGGCGGCCTCCGGCTCTGCTGAAAAGACCGGGAGGGCCCAGCTGAAGATCGTCCTGATTTCTGAGGCCGGCTAGATGCCCCAGAATGACTCGGCCGGTTATGGCCACTCTGTGATGTCCGATGAGTCTGTGGGCTGTTGGAGTCTGACCTGTGGTTCTTTCAGTCTGTTTCCTCTTCCTGTCTGTATTGACCCTCTGTTGAGCCGACTCGATCAACAAAGCTCTATCCAACACCTCTCGGTAGGAAGAACTACCAAATCCTGCCATCCTGACCTGTAGATGCCCATCTAGTCCCTGAACAAACTGCATCATCCGTGACCTATCCTCAGCAACTAACTCTGGACAAAACCTGGCTAACCGATTAAATTCTGTATTATACTCCATCACTGAGCAATTATTCTGTCGAAGACTCAGAAAATCCTGACGTCGCATCATCTGATATGCCCGTGGGAAATACTAACTCTCAAAAGCCTCTCTAAATCTCGCCCAGGTAACCTGCTGCTCGCCAATAATCGAGCGCTGCATGTCCCACCAGATCTCGGCCTCGCCTCGTAAATGGAAGGCTGCCAACTCTGCCTTCTCCCACTCGGAGCAGACCATATAGTAGAAGGTACGCTCCATCGTCTCGATCCAAGACTGAGCTACGATCGGATCAGTCTCTCTGCTGAATAAAGTGAACCCGCTTTTCATCGACTTCGCTAATCCTGAAATCCGAGCTCATGCCGCAGCTACATCAGTAGGATAAGTAGGGGCCAATACTGAGTGAGGGCCACTCAGCGATGGGCCTGCCGGGTCCTAGTAGCATGTCCCTATGGCGGGGTGTCTGATGTGTAGTAGCAGGGTCTCCCGCTGGTACATCGGATGCCCCAGCAGTGGGTATCTCGGGAAGAGGATCCGCCGAGCACTGAGGATCCACTACTCCCGCAACACCCTGTGGAATTTGACTCTGATCAATATGCTCACCCTCAGTAGATCTCTCTGGCAAGTCTGTCGCCAAAGATCTCTAGGTCCTCTAGCGTGGCCGTCCCACACCACGTCTCGGCGCAGAAGCATGCCCACCTCGTCTCATATATGTTAAATGAATACAGATATTACCACAAATAAAAATATATCAAATTTATCATCATACCTATTTCACCATCAGGAGAGGTCCAGTAGTCGCCAAAACCCCATATTATGATCTTGTCAAAAATCCTCGAATTTCCGAAACATAAAAATCATCGGAAATCCATACCAAATCCAAAATTTCTAGATTACCTTGCAAAACCTGCCAATACATGGCGAACTCCGAAAAATCCAAAAACCCCTAGGAACTCGAAAACCTAGGCGCTCTGATACCAAATAAATTGTCACGCCCCGAAGGAGACCCCGCCAGACGAAAATCCGGCAGCATCTCCCCTGTACGGGTGACAATCCCAATTTACATACAAGGCCTACACGACCACTATACATCGGTCAACACGATCGGAATCCAAACTCACACGCAGTTATATAATTTGGCCTCAGGCCATCAACCAAAATAAATGATAAACAGTCTACCATAAATCGACTTACCCCTTCTGCCATCTGGGCAGGAATACTCACCAAAATCCAATCAAACCAAAATCCGAATAAGGTCCATAAGGACACCAAAAATCCAAATACAAAATCAATCTCCAAACCTATACATGTCCTCTAACCAAAATATCCAAACCATAAAGCAAATATCCAAATAAAACATTTACGACGAGTGGGGGTCCGACAGCTGCACTCTCCTGACAGCTTCATCCTGAAATAGATATAAATCAACGGGGTGAGTTCAAAGAACTCTGCGGGTATAGTAGATATGCAAAGTAAGGTATAGCTAACAATAAAAATATCATGCCAGTACAGTCTCACATAAATAGGGTATGCAAGCAAGAAATACAAAATGACTGTACTTACCTGAATCTCCTACCCTAATATAGGAGCATGTGCCTGACTAGAAGTAATAAATTGCTGACCATATATAAACATGTATCCTGTATGCATGACAATCATATGCACATCCAAGGCATCAATAAAAATGCATCAAACACAATACAAATGCAATCCGTGCAAAGTGCATGCCGTGCCAATGACATGGTCACCCCGACACACCACCGGCCCGCCTCGCGCAATGGTGAAGCCGAGTGGGTAGGGCTATGACAACTGTGCACTCTGCCATCACTGCTCCTGAGTGACCGAGTGGACAGGATGCTGTCGGAGTACACCTATCCTCCTGCCCCAAACATAGTGGGGGAGCTAAGCTCTCATCTCCCGGTGTCATAGGCCAGAGGAGGGATCCCTGCCCGCTACCACGCTGCCTTATCGCTACCCATGAGTGGACCAGCGGAGCCTGACAGAGCAACTGCACACACCCTCCTGATGTACCACTAACCCATGAGTGGCAGTGTGTGCAGGCCATGTAACTAGCTGCGGGCTCAACAATAATGGAACCCCGTCCAGCCAGCATGCAATCATGCAAAAATGGTGCATGATACTAAAGCATGTAAATCCTACTCCAAATACCTATCCGAATAATATGTACAATCAATATGTACATATCCCTAATCCATGTACTATGATCCAAATCAAACAGGGAAATATAATCATATCCTATCACATGCATGTATCTAGTAGGCACCAAAAGCATACCAGGCATATAAACATGAAAAAATTATTGTAAGCTATCCTAACTAGCATATCAACTTGACTTAATCTAAAAGTTAAGTCAAAATACCCGCCTGAATATATATATCCACAAGAATGAACCAAATCGTCACGATCGGACACGCCGTGGCCAAACTCGTAAAAGCATGACTATAGTCAAGCACAAAAATACAATTCATCGACAAATCGAATAATTAATCGATTTCCTTCATAACCCAATTGCCCCAAATCAATTTTCAATTCTCCCAAATTTTCTAACCGTCTTAATAATCCTTTTCCTACCACAAATATCCATACAATTAATTTAGCTCACTAAATCAATTGATAAAACTTTGATTAATTAATCATAAGCTAATTAATCAATTAAACCTGGATTAATCCGCATTTTAACAACCTAAGCCAAATAACTGAAATTTAATGGCTTTCAATTTATCCAATTATTGTACCAATCCATTTACCTAAAACATCCTCAAGATCAAACAATATCACCCAAATCCTATATCCTCCGAATACCATACCGATCAACCGAATAACTCCGGAATCAACCCAATTCGACCAATCAAGCTCACCCGCCCTAGGAATTCCACCGACAACCGATACCCCCAACTCAATTTCTCAAATTCACAGTCGACACCTCCAAATCAAACCCTCACAGCCTCTCACAACCCCTCTCAGCCGACACTCCCTTGCTGCCCTAATCACTGCCCCCCACCACAACTCATAGAATCCCTGAACAGCAAGAAAACAAGAGAAAAATCTAGGTATTTACCTGAAGCTCCACCCTCACCGGCGACACTAGGGGAGCTCGCGGCGGCGGAAGGCAAGTGGTTACCGGCGCTTGCGAAGGGACAGCCGGCCGCAGGGACTCGGGTGGCTGCGGACACGAAGAAGAGTAGGTGACGGGCCTGAGCACCGGGAAGGCGGCAACGTTCGCCGGCACTTGCGGAGAAGAGGCGTCGGGCAGCGGTGCTCGCGGGAGCGCGACGAGGGTTGCGGCTGTGGACGGCATCGGCTCGAGGAAGAAAGATGTCGCGCCGAGGCGCCGTCGGCTGAAGACGAAGCCGTCGTGAACAAACCCGCACTGAGAAGCGGTGGTCGGCGAGAGAACCGTCGAAATAGAAAAAGAAAATAGAAATTAGGTTTTCCATCGCGTATTTATCCCCTTTAAATAGACCCCTCTAAAGCCCGTTTACTTTATCCCCGTAAAAATCTCGTACGAAGTCCGTTTAATTCTGGAAAAATTCCTAAAATTCCCTAAAAATCCTGAAAAATTTCCAGGATTATTTCCTTAATTATTTGTCCATTTAATTTAATATTTTAATATCCCCGTATTTAACAAAACATGTATACTCAAATAGTGAATCTTCATTTATCATATAAATGGTTCAAACATAAGGCGATTGCCTTAGGACATCTCTCATATATTACTAACAAACTCCCACTTGGCCTAATGCCAATCGCTACGGTATCCAATACCATAAGCTCTAACATGACCCTCAAACTTACTTTGAGATAATGCCTTCGTCAAAGGATCCACTAAGTTCCTTTCAGTGGGGATTTTCTCGATTTGTATTTCCTTCCTACTAATGATCTCTCTGATCAGATGATAGTGGCGAAGCACATGTTTGGATCGTTGATGAGACCTTGGCTCTTTCGCCTATGCAATTGCTCCATTGTTGTCGCAGTAGACCGGTATTGCTTCAACAATGGCTGGAACCACACCAAGTTCATAAATGAACTTCTTGATCCAAACCGCTTCCTTTGCTACTTCCGAAGCTGCAATGTATTCTGCCTCAGTGGTAGAATCTGCTACAGTATCTTGTTTGGAACTTTTCCAACTCACTGTGCCCCCATTCAAGGTGAACATGTATCCAGACTGAGACCTGGAATTATCCTTGTCTGTCTGGAAGCTGACATCTGTATACCCACGTATCACCATGTACCCTTCTCCATATATTAGAAACACATCCTTAGTTCTTCTCAAGTACTTAAGGATTGTCTTAACAGCTGCCCAATGATCCATTCCTAGATCAGACTGGTATCTACTCGTGACACTCAGAGCATACGATACATTGGGCCTTGTACATAACATAACATAACATACATGATAGATCCTATTGCGGATGCATAGGGAATCTTACTCATGCAAATCCTCTCGTCTTCTGTGCGCGAACACATAGACTTCGAAAGGTGTATCCCATGCATGATGGGTAGGAAATCTTTCTTGGATTCCGACATGCTAAACCTCTTTAGCACTCGGTCTATATATATAGACTGCGAAAGACCAAGTAACCATTTCGATCTATCTCTATAGATCTTAATCCCGAGGATGTAGGTTACTTCTCCTAGGTCTTTCATAGAGAATGTCTTGGACAACCAAATCTTAACTGACTGTAAGACTGAAACATCGTTTCCTATAAGTAATATGTCATCGACATACAATACTAGGAACACGACTGCACTCCCACTAACCTTCTTGTACACACAAGGTTCGTCTGGATTTTGTAAGAAATCAAACTTTTTGATTGTCTCATCAAAATGGATATTCCAGCTCCTGGATGCTTGCTTCAATCCATATATGGACCGTCGCAATTTGCATACCTTGGTTTTATCAACCGATGTGAAACCCTCAGGCTGTATCATATATACATCCTCGAGCAGGTTTCCATTAAGGAAAGCTATTTTCACATCCATTTGCCATATCTCATAATCATAATGAGCTGCTATAGCCAGAAGCATCCGAATGAATTTAAGCATAGCTACAGGCGAATAGGTCTCATCATAATCAACACCTTGCTTTTGACGATATCCTTTCGCCACCAATCTAGCCTTATAGGTAATCACATTACCATCCATGTCGGTTTTTTTCTTGAAAACCCACTTGCACCCTATAGGCTTTATGCCTTTAGGTGGGTCAACCAAGTTCCAAACTTGGTTTTCATACATGGAATCCATTTCCGACTTCATGGTTTCAAGCCACTTATCCCTTTCTGAACTTGTCAGAACTTCTTCATAACTGGTAGGCTCCTCATCATCAATGAGTAACACGTCGTTCGATTCACTTACGAGAAATCCATATCTCTCAGGAATATTGCATGTTCTACTAGATCTATGAAGATGTGGTGTTTCAATAGGTCCAGCCGATTGCTCATCACTATAAGTTATCGGTTGTTGTGCTTCACCAGGTATTTCATCAATGTCTATTTGAGTCTCTCAAGCCTCCTCAAGCTCGACGACACTCCCACTATTTTCTTGCAAGAGAAACTCTTTCTCTAGAAACACAGCGTGCCTTGAAACAAACACCTTTTGTTCCACAGGATGATAGAATTGGTAACCCCTTGTTTCCTTAGGGTATCCAATAAATAGACATTTATCAAACTTAGCATCCAATTTGTCTGATACAGTCCACTTCACATAAGCAGGACAACCCCATATCTTCAAGTAAGATACATGAGGTTTCTTACTATTCCATATCTCATATGAAGTAGTAGAGATTACCTTGGTTGACATTCTGTTTAACAAGTAAATAGCTGTCTGAAGTGCATAGCCCCAAAAGGACTTGGGAAGATTCGCATGATTCATCATTGACCTGACCATGTCCAACAAGGTCCGGTTACGCCTCTCAGATACACTATTATGCTGTGGTGTATATGGTGGAGTCCATTGAGACAATATACCATTGTCTCTTAGATAATCAAGAAATTCTTGACTTAAGTATTCACCACCTCGATCCGATCGAAGTATTTTAATACTCTTGTCATGTTGTTTCTCTACTTCATTTCTGAATTCTTTGAACCTTTCAAAGGCTTCAAACTTGTGTTTCATCAAGAACACATACTCAAACCGTGAGTGATCATCGGTGAAGGTAATGAAGTAGCTACAGCCTCCTAAAGCTTGAGTTGACATAGGTCCACATACATCAGTATGTATCAGACCTAGCAACTCTCCCACTCATTCACCTTTTCCTGTAAAAGGTAACTTAGTCATCTTGCCTTTTAAGCATGATTCACATGTATCGTATGAATCCAATTCAAACGATTCCAGAATTCCACATCGGTGTAATTCGAACATGCATTTCTTGCTTACATGGCCAAGACGACAATGCCACATGTAGGAGTCTAATTGATTATCCTTTCAAGCACGCTTGTTGCTCGCTTCGATATTGAAAATGTCACTGGATACGTCCAACGTATAAATACCATTGCTTAAAGTTTCAGTCCCATAAAGAACGTCATTCAAAGTTATGTAATAACAATTGTTACTAAAAGTTAAATGATACCCATTTCTATTTAAACAAGAAATATAAATGATGTTCTTTATCAACGAAGGAACATAAAAGCAATTGTCCAGTTCTAAGATAAGTCCTATAGGGAGTTTCAATAAATATGTTCCGATGGCGAGTGCAACAACCTTTGCTTCATTCCCAACACGTAAATTTGACTCTCCCTTGACGAGTCTTCTTCTATTCCTTAGCCCATGTATGTCATTATATATATGTGAGCCACACCCAGTATCCAATACCCAAGTGTCTTGAGGAAATAGAATGACAATCAATAACGAAGATATCTGAAGAAGATGGGGCATCTGATGCCTTGTCCTTCTTCACGGACTCAAGATAAATCTTGTAATTTCTTCGCTAATGGCCCTCCTTGCCATAATGATGGCAAGTGCCCTTTTGAGCTGGTTCTGCCTTTTTAGCCATTTTCTTCCCCTTCTACTGTTCCTTTGACTCCCTCTTAGAACCTTTCTTCGAGGAATCAACTAACAACACCGTCCCCTGCTCATGTTTCTCAGAAGGCTCCACAGTCTTCAGCATGTTGAGCAGTACCACAAATGAACTTTCTTGCATCTCAGAGGTGAAGAGGAGCTTAGAGACTTCGAACCTTTCGAATCTCACTTGCTCATCAACCAACTCATAAAGATGAAAGATTATGGTATGAGCATCCATATGCTTATGCTGCTTCTGCAGCTCAGGTATCATCGCGGCTAGCATGATGCAACTCATCATTTCAGAATCAATCACAAGTTTCTGATAGGCCAACAATTGGTCTGGAGTTGCATTGTCACTAGGACGAGCGAGAAGAGGTGCTTCGAGGACATTCACAAGCTTTTCAACCTTGAGAACAATTCTCAAGTTTCTAAGCCAGTCCAAGAAGTTCGGCCCAGTCAATTTATTCGAATCCAAAATGGAACGCAAATTCAAAGACATCATGATCAATAGATTAACTTAGAAATACAAAACGAGTATATATGAGAAAGATGATTTTAAAATGCATCAACATACATTTATAAATCCCATTCATTTTTCGAATTTCAAAAACCCCAAAATCACTTCGGGAGATCGTAGGTCCATCTCTGAATGGGCTGATATCCAACATAGATATGAACAACCTTGGAGAGAGTCCAACAAGTCATTCATAACTACGATGGTAGGTATCAAATATACCGATTGCATATCACATATATGCAACTATCACAATGTGCTATCAACTAATTGAATGTTCACACATACATTGGGTTGTTAATTCATTAACAAGTATGCATCACATGCATAGCACCCAACTTCACCTCCCTTCACATCGACCTTGGAGAGAGTCCAACAAGCCGATGCTCCAGGTTAAAGCTAACCCATTAATCGAGAAATAGTTTTAATATGGTTAGAGCACATTCAACCAATTAGCTCGGCTTGGAGAGAGTCCAACAACCAAAGCTAACGATTCACCTCTGACTCTTACCATATTAGTATTAAATTATTCCATGGTTTGAACATGTTCGGGTTCGAGCCGGGCTTGGAGAGAGTCCAACAACCCAAACAAGAAACGGAACTCTGGTTCTAACCATATTAATGGAAGGTGTAAGCTTTAATATTGAGTAAGGGTTTTTTATGTCTCATCATCTTTGCATGCAAATAACTATTATCTATATGACATATCATACATGGCATACATCTACATGTCACGACACGCTTGACATAATGATATGCATCTAATGCAATTACATGACATATAATTATGACATGTACAAAATTTCCTTATATGTCATAACTATTTATGGAAATAAAATATGTTTGAGATTTGATTCTCTAAATCAAATCATGATTAAATTAGGAAATAAATTTCCAAATCTAATCACATATTTTATTTGTGGAAAGTGTTGATTAAGGAAAGTCGATTTAGGAAATAAATTTCCTAAATCATCAAAACTACTTATGGAAATAAAATATTTTAAGATTTGATTTTTCAAATAAAATCATAATTAAATTAGGAAACAAATTTCCAAATCTAATCAAATATTTTATTTATGGAAAATATCAATTTCCATAAATACTTCTAACTTTCCAAAAGTAGAAGATTTCCATAAATACTTCTAGACTTTCCAAAATTAAAAATTTCCATAAATACTTCTAACTTTCCAAAAGTAGAAAATTTCCATAAATACTTCTAACTTTCCAAAAGTAGAAAATTTTCATAAATACCATTATGACTATCGCAAAATAATTTTACGATTATATCGAAACACAACCTGGGCTTTGATACCACTGTTGGGTTTCCGGCACCGCAGCGAGTGTGTGTTCGAACATGCTTTGTAAACATGTGCACAGCGGAAGAAATAAAAATAATAAATCTAATTTATTATAACACACACACCACATGCATGCATATTACAATATGTGTAGACATAACCGTAGTTTTAAATTTTGTAATAAAAGAAAATTTATTTTACGTATACCTGACGTATCACGTGTAGCGGGAAATGCATCAACCGGAGCGATCCTTGCTAGAATCGCCTCTATCCGTATCCATGCCGAGTATCTTCGGGATGACTTCACAAAGTCTCAAGCCTCGTCTTCGTACGAGTCACTAGCCTCGTGTCGAAGACGATGTGATCGAGAGAAGATCACAATCCGAATCAAAATTCGGATTCAAAATGAGTCCTCAAAAACTCGCTTCTCCGGAGAGGTATTTGTCAACCGTTTGACGAATCTTCCGTCCTCCACCTATGAGGATTACCGGAGATCGAATCTCCGGCAAAGTAGCCGCTGTCAGAGCACCAAACGTCATCCAAACGACGCTCCGACACGAAATAAACAAGCTGTCCAGAAAAACTAGACAACTTTGGTGGAGGATTAGGGCCGGCCAAATAAGGAAGCTAGATGCTCACCTTGTCGCTGGACCCAAGGAAGATTACCGGAGGGTCGTCGGAGGATCGCCGGCTGAAGCTTGGACGCCGACAACAAGTTTGGATGGCGGCACAAGGCTGGGCGGTGGCTAGGGTTGGGCGCCGACCACTAGAGGAGAGGAGGGGTGGGCGACAACTTGTGGATTGCTTGGATTAGGTTTTCACAAAACCCTTAAGCCCTATTTTATAGAGAACAAATTCTCCTAATGGTTATCGGATCATAACCCAAAGCCCATTAACCTGCTCCATTAATTTAAGTTAAAATAAACTAAACCAATTTGGTCTATTTTAAGTTAAAACGAACCGAACCAACTTTGGTTCATTCATTTAAAACAAATCAAACCCCTTTGGTTTATTCTCCACCATTGGATTAGAACCAAACCAATTTGGTTCATCCATCATGTCTTCATAAGACACGGCCCATCCACGCTTCCATTGCGACTGAAACGATTTCATGCTCGCTCCTTGTTTGGTCCAACCAAACCTAGTTTCTCTTGGTATGAGAATCTCATTCTCAAGCTTGTTTTAAATCCTTCGGATTACGCTCATTGTGCGTGTGACCAAATAGGTTCTCGGTTTATGTTGGCCGTCTATAATTAACCATTAATTATAGAACGATCATGAGTGGCACCTAGTAGTACATCATGATCCCCAATTAATCAAAAAGATCAACGGTTGATCCAGAACTATTTCTGAAACCCTTCAACAGCTACAATGAATCGTGCCCCATTCCCTTCACTCATCTTATACCCACTTGATTTAGGACATGGTCTATAGTGTCATCCCCCACTAGGTTGACTACGTCACAATTACACATGTAGAGATACTCACTAGTTGTGATCCAATCACAAATTCTCTCATGCTGTGAATCGTATCGTGGACATTCAGTAAATGAGTTTAAGATCTAATCAAATATATGAAAACATATATACTCAAATAGTGTATCTTCATTTATCATATAAATGGTTCAAACATAAGGCGATTGCCTTAGGACATCTCTCATATATTACTAACAATAATAATCTCCCTCATATGATCTTAGATGCCCTAAACCATCCACTAATCATATGATCATATGTATAGTCAAATGTATTGTTAAACCCATTGTGAAATATTAAAATCCTACTCTAGTCCCACTTGAGCTTAGTCAACATTGACCTTGGGCCTATTACACCAACAGACTAATCAGTCAACTGGGTTGACATTAGTCGACTAGTGTTATGAGCCATCGAGTGATCAAGTATCCATTGAGTAGTGACGATCGAGAGATCGCGGAGTCAAAAACCTTTGGATTCGATCAATGGTCGCACCAGTCAACTACTAATATGCAATAGTCAACTGGAAAAAGGCTCAATAAATAGAAACGGGCAGATACCCAAAAGTCTATTTAAGAGAGGCTTTGGAAGCTTGGAGGAGCTAATGCTTTCATACGAAATTCTTGTCTCCTAAGATCTCCAAGCCTTCTCCTAAGTCTTTAATCTCTAAATCTCTTCTTCCTAAGCTTACTTCCATCATCTTGTAAGAAGAAGAGATTATGTGTAAGAAAGTTTTCTCCACCTTGGTGTGTTCATCCAAAGGAGAAGTTTAGTAAAGGCTTGCAAATGGGTAATCCGCCTTAAGGATTATTGTTGAATAGAAGTAGATCTCTGAACCACAATAAATATTGTGTTAGTATTGTTCTTACTTGATTTCCATTCTAGCTTTCATTTTATTATTATTGCTTTTGCTAATAATTTATGTAGAAATTAAAAAATCATTATTCGCCCCCCCAGTGCATCACAAGATCCTCAACAATTAATATCAGAGCCCGGATCATTAAGAATAACTAATCATCAATCGGAGCATCAAGATGACTTTTCAAAAGGGATTTAGCACCGCTTGACCACCCTTCTTTGATTGCAATAACTTCGCCCATTGGAAAGGTAGGATGGAGTACTACTTTATGAATGATATTGATAATTGATTTAGTATTGTAGATGGCTTCGAGAAACCCATGGACGAGTTTAGAGTGCCTCTTCCAACAAAAGATTGGACTAGGGAAATGACTAAGAAGGCGCAAGTAAATGTCAAAGCAAGAACCACACTCCAATGTGGACTTTCAAAAGAGCAACTAAGTAAGGTCGGACCATTCAATTCCACCAAGAAGCTTTGGGAAAAGCTCATTGAGCTAAATGAAGGGTCAAAGGAATCAAGGAGAGCTAAAAGGGATTTATTGATAGGTCAACTTCAAACATTCTCCATGAAGACAAATGAAACGGTAAGTCAAATGCATAGTAGGTTCAAGGAGATTGCCAACGGACTCCATGTTATAGGTGAGAAAGTAGACAATCAGAATTTAGTAAGGTATGTTCTCCAATCCTTTCCTAGAAGCACTCTATGGGCATCAATGGTTGATGATTATAAGGTTTGTAGAGATCTTTCAATAGTTAAATTAGATGAATTATTTTGTGAATTCGAATTACATGAACAAGCTAACATGTCGTCCAAGGAGAAAAGTCTAGCTCTTTTTGTAGAGAAGGAGAAGAAGGAAGCTTCTTCATCATCCGAGTCGGAGCTTGAGTCACAAGTAGCGATGAAGAAATGTCAGCTAGTGAAGTGGCTCATTATGTCAAGAAGTTGATGGGGGAAACAAGAAGATTTAAGAGAAAGGATGTGAAGAAAATGTTCCAATATTCAAGAGGTAAATCTAGCAATAATTCAAATTCTAACACTACTATTTTATGAATGTAACAAAAAGGGGCATATCAAGCCAAATTGTCCAGAATTAAAGGAGTGAAAAGAAAATAAGAAGAAAGAAAAGAAGGAGAAGAAGAAGGAGGTCATGGTGGCACAAGTAACATGGGACACTCAAAACATTGAGGACTCATTGGATGAGGAGGAGTTATGCCACATCACTAGACACATGACATTCATGGCCTTGGAAAATGACACAGAAGAATCAAGCCAAGGAGAGGAGTCAAGCGATGAATCGTCATCTAGTGACGATAAGGTAAAAGAATCTTCTCAAGTAGAATTCTTATATAAAACTATTGATTATCTTAAAAATACTCTAGTTAAGTCAAAATCTAATGTTAAGAGCTTAAAGGGTGAAGTTGAGAAAATTAGAAATGAAGCATCTACACATAGTGAGTCATGCATGCTTAAGGAGGAGAATGAAAATTTGAGGAATTAAGTGGTTGAATTAAGAACATGCTTAGAAATATTCACCAATGGCTCAAAATATCTTGATATGATCCATAGAGACCAAAGAGTCATTTACAATAAGGCCGGAATGGATATAAGCCTAAGGATAAGGAAGTTGCAATTTCCCTCATAAATATAAAGACAACCATTAAGGGTAAGGTAAAGAAGGCATGGGTACCAAAGAAATTTTTAAATGTTGTTTCCTGTTCAAATGTATGGGTACCAAAGAATGTTATTTTTCATATTGTTTAGATAGGAGAACCAAGTATGTGAATTGTGGATAGCGGTTGCTCAAGACATATGACTGGGGCTGTGAGCAAGTTCTCCATAATTGACTACGTGAAGAAGGGAACGGTGTCATTTAGAAATAATGGGAAGCTCAAGATTTTAGATAGAGGTACAATTGAGGTATCATCTAAAATTGTCATTCATAAAGTTTTATTAGTTAAAAGCATGAAATTTAACTTGCTTAGTGTAAGTCAATTATATGATGTGGGCTATAATATAGAGTTTAAATCCACTAAGCATTTGATTAAACACAAGAGTCTAGAAGATTGCATGTTAATTGGATATAGGAAAATAAATCTTTATTATGTTGATCTTTCCTATGCTTCTAACATTTCTACTAAGGGTCTCATATCAAAGGAAGAAGAATGTTGGCTATGACATAGGTGACTTTGACACATCAATATGAAGAGCATAGCAAAATTGGAGCTAGTAAATGGGCTATCAAAAATCAAGTATATCATGGACAAGATGTGTGATGTGTGTCAAGAAGAAAAATAATCCAAGTCATCACACAAGGGTAAAACTCTAACTAGTACTTCCTTACCATTAGAGCTATTGCATTTAGATCTTTTTGATTGCCATAGTATTCCATCACTAGAAGGTAACAAGTATTTCTTAGTGATGTTGATGATTTTTCTAGATATACTTGGGTTTAATTTATGAAACATAAAGATGATACCCTAGAAATAATAATAGATTTTAGTAAAATGGAATAAAATGAAAAGAATCACAAAATCAATTGGATTCGAAGTGATCACGATGGAAAATTTGAGAATTCTAACTTTTCTAAATTTTGTTTAGAACATGGGTATAAGTATGAATTTTCTTGTCCTAGAACACCTCAACAAAATGGGAGGATGGAAAGAAAAATTCATGCCT
The DNA here is from genome assembly GCA_025175895.1 of Wurfbainia villosa. NCBI lineage: Eukaryota > Viridiplantae > Streptophyta > Magnoliopsida > Zingiberales > Zingiberaceae > Wurfbainia > Wurfbainia villosa. The sequence continues at coordinate 14,614,723 of CM046004.1, read as the reverse complement.
TACAAGAAGCGATTAGGACTATGTTTAATGCATATTCTTTATCTAGGTATTTGTGGGTGGAAGCAGTTAATACCTTTTGTTATATCCAAAATCGTATTTTAATCCATAGGGTTTTAGGTAAAAAAACCTTTTGAATTATGGAATGACACAATTCCTACAATTCACTATTTTAAGATCTTTGGTTGTAAAGTTTATATTTTGAATACCAAAGATAATTTAGGTAAATTCGAGTCTAAGGCGGATGAAGGAATCCTAATTGGATATTCATCTACTAGTAGAGGATATAGAGTATACAACAAGAGGACTCATAAGGTTGAGGAATCCTCTAATGTTGAATTTGATGAGTCTACTAGTACCTACCCTAGGAAATCTTCCATTGATAAAGATATCAATGCAAGAAATTAAGACATTACTCAAGGAATTCAAAATCTAAATTTATGGGGTAATAATCAAGAGGGAGAAAGAGGAGATTATTATTATGATAAAAGGAGGAAAGATAATAATCAGTTTAATTTGAAGCAGGGACCAACCAAACTACTGAGGGACTACATCCAGTTCTTTACTCGGGTTGTCCTTGAGGTCCCCGCTGCCACCACGGATGTGTTGTTGGTGGTCGTGTCATGTGGATTGAAGGAAGGTCCCTTCTTCCGGGCCCTCATTATGGAACCCCGATGGACTACGATGAATTACTTGGCCAATCCGAAAAATATATCTTCGTGGAAGATGTTAGGAACGATGGTCGTCGCTAGAGGGGGGAGGGTTAATAGCGATTTCACTTTGATGGATTACCATCACGTGTTTGTTTACAAAAACTCGTTAATGCGCAGCGGAACATACGATAATAGAAATGCACAACAAAATAAACAAACACACAAGACAAGCGATATAACGTGGTTCAAAACTAGAGGTCCTACTCCACGGGGTGAGCTCAATAGCGAGCTCTAATGATGCACACCACCATTAATAAACTCCTTCACGGTGACACATCGGAGATGGAGAAACCTTGTACAAGTAATTGCAGCAGTAATAATGAGATACAAGCAAATACAAATGAAATACAATAATAATGTACAGGAAACTTTACAAGAGATCGCTTTGAATGCTTTCCTTGTAATTGGTTGCTTAGACGGGCTTGAAGGACCTTGAAATGCACTAGCACTTTGCCTCAAATCGCCCCTAGAACCACTGTCGAAATCCTCCCCGTCGAGCTCCTTTTAAAGCCTCCATATGACCTGGATTTTTACCTGGCAGTCGGCTGCCCAAAGGCACTAGTCGTCTGCCTACAATGTCGTTATCTCACAACGGACTTAATCTACGTTGGCATTCGAGCCAGCAGATACATTAGCAGTCAACTGTCAATACTATCAGTCGACTGCTGCCTGGTAGTCAACTGTCCAATCGACTACCAAAGATTTTATGCTCATAATCGCTCATAGCAGTCCACCGCTAAACCCTAGCAGTAAATCGCCCAAGGCCAGTCGACTACCCAAAGCTGGCAGTCGACTGTCAGAGCTTCATCCGAGAAGTTGAAGCTCAGTCAACTACTTGACTAGTCGACTGATCATAATCTTAGTCGATTGGTGCAAGTTGACTAGGCTACCATGTGTAAAACACTTGGTCAGTCGACTGGTCCATAGTCCCAGTCAATTGATAAACTTCAAACATAAGGTTTAACTCAAGTATGATCCCCTCATATTTGATAGACCGCCCTTAGCCTAGACCTAAGCCTTTTAGCCACCTCCATTAGCCTCATGTGTATCGGATTGCTTCAAGTCATCCATGACTTGTTCATCTATACACTAGCCTTCAGGTGCTTACATCAACTATTGTCATACTAATCGGGTCTACTTTATCAAGGTACATTTGGACTTACACCACCAAGATAAATGCTTGGACTTTACACCGCCAAACATTGAACTTATGCCACCAAGACTACAACTTAGAATTTACGCCGCCAATATCACACCATTGGACTTCCCAATTGATAAGATCTATTTGGGCTTATGCCACCAAGACTCCATACTTGAAATTTACGTTGCCAAACATTGGACTTATACTGCCAAGACCCATGCTTGGACTTTATGCCACAAATATCACACTCTTGGACTTCCCTTTCCAACTCCATGTTGGACTTTCCAAATGCCAAGACCCATGCTTGGACTTTTCAATTGCCAAGTACCCATGACTTGGACTTTACCATTGCCAAGTATACAAGACTTGGATTTTCCATGCCAAGTATATAAAACGTGGACTTTCCATGACAAGTACACAAGACTTGGACTTTCTATGACAATCACATTGTCATACATTTTGTCGAACATCAAAATACTGTTTGAGTCAAAATCGAGTCTGGTCAATCATGACCTGAGCCGATTGAACCAATAGAAGAGGTGCAGGAGGCTCGACATCCTTTGAAAGGGACAATGACGACCCCCATCAAGAAGAACAATTCCCCTCTCCAATGAGGTCCCTTTTAGCTAGATCATTTTTGGCCCTTTCTCACAAGAGTCCCTCCTGCCCAACCCTCTGAAGATAACGGCGGTGGAGGGCTTCCCACCCCCCCAGGACAGCTTGGGAGAGGGAGGTGGATGCTTACACAAGACAGGGTGTGTTGGACCGAAAAACGCTATAGGGGGGGGGGGTGAATAGCATATTTAAAATTTCTCTCTTTTATAAAAATTTCATAATTTGCAGCAGAAAAAAAAAACACAATACAAAGAAAAAGTCACACAAATATACAAAGCTTTTTACTTAGTTCACAACCAAAAGGTTGCTAATATAAGGCCCTGCGATCTTTGATCGCTTTTGAAGATAAATCACTAAAAGGATCTCTTCCTCGTTAGAGGTAAGAGACAATGCGATTACAAAAAGAGATGGGCTTGTAACAACCTTACCGGTCCCAACAAATTAAGTACAAAATATGAAAAGCAACTTTAAACAATTACCGACATAAGTAAAGACAAGAGTAGGCTTCGTTGAAATTTAGAAGATGCATGGAGCGATTGCTTGAGAACTTGTGAAGGCTTGAGAATTGGAGGAGAAAGAGCACTTAGAATTGTTAACATCTAGGGGTTGCCATAGGGCCTTCTTTTATAGACTTGAACCTTGGAATGAGTTCAGATTTAGATCCCAAATTTGTGGATCTTATCGATAGGTGGTAGCTTAGATCGATCCAAATAATAACTTGGCGTTTTAGTTGATTCGAAGGCATCAGTCGACAACTATTCTCTCCCAGTCGACTCGTAATTCCTATCAATCGACTGCTATAAGTTGCTTGCTTGGTGTTTCTTTAGTCTTTCACTTGCATTACATTATTAGCATAGAATATTCAAGCATATTAATGGTGACAACCCTTTTGACCATCCGATCTCGACTTCGGCATTCCTCCTAAAGCTTTGGTCGGATCGATGCCTACAATTGTCCCCATACCGAGGATGCATCCTTACCATCGCTTCCTCACTCGGAGCTTACCTTGGCCTATTTACCTGTTGCTTAGCATCTGATTCTCTTGATGTATTTGATCTTTTGCTAAGGCTTACTCAGTTCCTGCACACTTATCACAACACATTAGATAACAATATAACTTAACTTTGAGCCTTTGCCATAATCAAAACTTAGGTTTAATTACCTGGTGCTTCTGCACCAAAAATCTCTCATTTTTTGATTTATGGTAATATGATTCAAAGTTAAGGAGAAAATATTAATGAAAAAAAAACTCCTTAAAAATACCTCCCCCTTAATGGGTAAGAAATTTTAAATTTTAAATTTTAAATTTTAACCTCAACTTGTATCTCTCCTCCTTTGACATATATCAAAAATAGTGTTGTATGTTAACTTAAAGTTCAAAACTTTAAAGTTCATTTTTTAAGATAATTCTAAGTTCATTTTTACTTGTTAAAATGAAGTAACTAAATATCTTTATGAATCCAAGCTTGTGTCCTTTTTTGTAAAATAATATTTAAAATAAACCATCTAATAAATCATCCTTAAGAGAATGTCCAACTCCATTTTGACTTAATTGATATTAGATAATCATTAAGTATTGGTTGGAGTTAGCCACTTATGTGATTCGTTTATTGATTATACTCCATGATTCATGTTAATGCACTTAGTCTACATTTGGAATCAGGAGTAAAGTCTTAACATCTCATGCCCATCTACGTGGCTCAATACACAACTAGGTTAAACTTAAGTGTTGTGAGATGCATTGGCTCCTTAATTATCTATAGGTTCATGATTTCTAAGGTAAGTCCTATGCTAGTTCCATGTAGCATAAAAAAGGTTGATACATAAATAGTAAGTAAAAACAACTCCTACTCTACTACGCACATACCTAGTTTTTCATCTAAGCGAACTAAATTCTACTTCAGGTAATGGTTTAGTAAAAATATTAGCTAAGTTCGATTTAGATTCAATGTATTCAAGTTTTACGTCTCCATTAGCTACATGTTCTCTTATAAAGTGGTGTTTTACTTCTATGTGTTTAGTTCTAGAATGATGTATGAGATTTTTAGTTAGATTAATTGAGCTAATATTATCAATCATGACTTTAGTATTACTAAAGTTTAGTTGGAAGTCATTTAGAGTGTGCTTCATCCAAAGAAGTTGAGCTACACACTCACTCATGGCCACATATTCTGCTTCAGTAGTAGACAAAGCAACACAATGTTGTTTTTTACTACACTAACTAACTAGACTTGATCCTAGAAGTTGACAGCAATTACTTGTGCTTTTCCTATCGAGTTTGCTATGGGCATAATCTGAGTCAGAGTAAATGATTAGTTCAAACTCATTTGATCGAGGGTACCATATTCTTGCATTTTGAGTTCCTTTTATATAAACCTAAAGATTCTTTTCATTAAGGTTAGGTGCAATTCTTTAGCACAAGACTAAAATCTTGCACACATACTTATTACAAAAAGTATATCAGATTGACTTGCAGTTAAGTACAAAAAGCTACCTATATTATTTTAGATATATAGTTTTTCCTTCTAAATCTTCGCAAATGTTTATATTAGTTGTCATAGGTGTATTAATTTCTTTAGCATTTTGCATGCCAAATTTTCTAATTAACTCCTTAGCGTATTTATTTTGATGCATATAAATTTCTTCTCTTGTTTGTTTTATTTGTAAACCTAAAAAGAAAGTGAGTTCACCTACTAAACTCATTTCAAACTCACTCTCCATTAGTGAGATAAATTCATTTAGAAATATTGTATTTGTTATTCCAAATATTATATCGTCTACATAGATTTGGGCTATAAATATTTATTTTCCTATAGTTTTTACGAATAATGTTGGGTTAACTAATCCTTGATTAAATCCTTTAGATTAATTTTAGATGAATAGATAGTCTTTCATACCAAGCCTTAGCTGCTTGTTTTAATCCATATAGGGCTTTCCTAAGTTTAAGTACATGGTTAGGTTGGTTTAAGTTTTCAAATCCTGGTGGTTGGCTAACATACACCTCCTCTTTGATAAAACCATTTAGAAATGTTGACTTGACATCCATTGATCCTACACATAAAGTAGTTGTATCGGATATTGGAATTTTAAATCGATTTGGAAATTTTTATCCTAAGTTTTATCTCACCTTATCTATGTGATCAATCATGTTAACCTTATATGTTTTGTGAGATAATTTTCAATTTTACTTAGTTAATTTTAATGACTTGAAAATTAATTAACCTTGGGTTAGATTCGAATTTAACCTTTAGTTAGTTAAGTGAAGATTTCAAAAAAGATGGTTTCCAAGTCGTGGCGATGCACAAAGGCCTTCTTTGATCGTAACAACGACCACTTCCTTAGACAAATCCAATTTAAAAAATTACACACTTAATTTACTTAAGATTAAATCCTGGTCTAACTAATTTAGGATGTAGTGAGGTAGTTTCAGTCAGTTCCACTTACTCAAATACACTAGGCTAGATACTCCTTATCTAATTCGGATACATGTGACTTCATTTCCTTAATGTACTATCATCTCACCGCATTCTGATATAATGTTGTCAAGATTAATTAACTTTTGGTCCTATCTTACCATTCTAAATTAAGCAATTAATAACAAACTAGGCATACAAAACTAAATTAATCAAGTAATTGAGCACACAAATTTAGTATTAGCTCCCCCTAGATCATTGAATCAATATCGTCTGTCCACATAGTGGATTTGATCTTTGGGAACCCAATACTTAGTTAAATCTAATTGCAATATTAAACTGGTCTTATGGACCAATGCTTGGATTCTTCTACTATTACAATTGACAAGTGACATAAATGATCTATTTATTGCCCAAAACTCGAGTCTGACTTTGTTGTACACAACTCTTTGAGATTCAAGGATTAAATCAAGACCCTTGGAACCCAATGTGAATTTTTCCAATGATGTCCTAAGCTCTTGAACTTGCCCTTTCAAGAGAGAATTGTCTTCCTCAAGTTTTTTTACTTGAGTTGAGTTTTCCTCTTGAACTTGACTAGTTGAAGAGGTTAAAGTTGCCTTGTGCTTAAGGATTTTAATCTCCTTAAGAAACGACTCGACTTTAGATTCAGATTTAGTCAATTTTCTATTCAAAAATTTAATAGCATTGTATAAAGTTTTAATTGACGAATGACTTACCTTGATTGACCCTTTTGAACCGAATACGGATCCATGGCATGACTCGAACTTGGGCTCGGTGTCGGATCCGGACTCGAACTAGATGTCGGCCTCAGACTCGGACTCGTACTCTGACAATCTTGCCATGAGAACCAAGTTGTTGACATGGCCTTCTTCTTCTTCCAATGATTCCTCCCAAGTTGCATTGAGTGCCTTCTTGGTTTATGGTTGCTTGTTCTTTAGCTACGGACACTCGGACATGAAGTGTCCTTGTTTGTTGCACTCGTAGTACTTGTAATGATGACTTGTATCGGATCTCTTCTCCTTCATTGGCTTATTTAGTTGCCTTCTATGCTTGATCAACCTTCGAACTAAATTAACTAATTTGGTCTCCATCTCTTCGTCCCACTCCGATTTGAACTCGTCTTCCTTGGGAGAAGGCTTACTTTTCCCCTTTTTGCAACCTGCATACAAAGCAATACTCTTTTCAACTGGGCCAAATTAGATTGTTCATGAAGCTCAAATTCAAAAAACATTTCATCTAACCTGATTTTAGACAAATCTCTAGATACCTTGTAAGCATCAACCATAGATGCCCACAAGGTAGTCCTAGGAAAAGCTCTTAGAGTGTACCTTATGATATCGCGGTTTTCTAACTTTTCTTCGATGGAGTGGAGGTCGTTCATGATGTCTTGGATTCGAACGTGAAGTTGAGTGGTCGTTTCATTGTCCTGCATTTTTAAATTATACAACTTATTAACTAAAAGATCTCTTTTACATATCTTCGTATCGGACATTCCTTTATGGAGTTCGATGAGTTTATTCCAAAGATCCTTGGCACTGATGAATGGACCAATGCAGTTGAGCTCCTCCTTGGAAAACTACATTGCAAGATTTGGGGCACTTTTGCATCGACTTCAATATGCCTCTTCATTGCACTAGTCCATTTGGGGCACTTTTGCATCGGCTTCAATATGCCGCTTCATTGCATTAGTCCATTTGTCATATTCCAATAGTTCTCCTTGGTCATTGGTGGGTAAAGCAAAGCCGGTTTGGATGATAATCCACATATCGACTTGCATTTTTAAAAAATACTCCATCCGACCCTTCCAATATCGGAAGTCATCTCCATTAAAGAATGGAGGTCGGATGGTACTATACCCCTCAAGATGGGCCATTGAAGTACCTTGAAAAAACATAAACAAAAAGAAAATTCCAAGACTTTGTTGGTGCAGCAGGCACTTAAGTCGAACCTGAGTTTTGATTATAGCAAACGATACAAAGTTAAGCTCATGTCGTTATCTCACGAGCTGAATCAAGTGTGCAGAAGATTGCTATAGCTGGAGCTGAAGGCTAGCGACACCCGGAGGAAGCCGCGGTGGTCGGGCGACACTCGAGTGATTTCGGAGGGAGCCGATGGAATCGAGTGGAAGGCCGAAAGCAAAAGCAACACGTAAGTATCGAGGTAAGCTCGTGTGTGTGAGTGTAAGTGAGGTCGTATCCTCTTTACGGGGATGATCTTAAGCGTAGATCTGACCCAAGACATCTCATAGGTGGTCTAGGTCGAGATCGGACGGTCGAAGACCGTCGGAAGTATGTTTTTGTTGAGCTAACTTTGACTTGCAGCAAGCATCACGATCGGCTACTGGAGGACTCGACCGTGGTATCCCGATCGCTTGAGGTCATCAATCGATCGATCGCCCATCCGATCGATGATGGCCATCAGTCGACTGATGGTCAATGATCAGATTCGAGGAGTCAAGGCTTATCACTCCACCTCAAAGCGGTTTGGTGTCCATTTGTGATTGGTTGAAGACCCACTCGAAAAGGGGCTCAAAGGGGCTCAAAGGCTATAAAAGGAGGGCCAAACCTAGGGTTTTTACAACAATTCTACCAAAGTCTCAAGATTCTGCAACTCTCCGACAACGAAGTCCTTCCATTCCGACGCCTAGGTTTAACTCTTATTATTCTTGCACGCTTGGTATAGTTTTTCTTGTCATTTACATTTCCGGAGCTTTTATCGTATACGAGGAGAGGGGGAGTGTCCCTCTACCTCAAGTTTTTGTGGTTCCTTCTTGTATCGATTAACTCCTACCTCTAACGAGGAGGAGTTCCTTTAGTGCTTTTGCCCTCCGTACGTGGTCAAGGACCACTAGGGCCTTGGAGTAGTAGCCTTCGGCTACGAACCAAGTAAAACCCTTATGTCGATTGTTTTTTTTATTTTTACATTTCCGCTGCAATTAACTAATTATCTCTCGAGTTTTAACGAAAGAAAAAGAAAAGGTTTTTCGCTATTCACCTTCCCTCTAGCGAACCACATCGATCCAACAGACTTGGTCTTGGACTAGTAGTACGGGAAAAATATTGAAAAATAAATAATCAAACAAAAAGGGAGAAAACAATGCTCAACCAATGGTTGCACTAAGATTGAGCGCCCACGCTCTGATACCAATTATTAGACCAAAAAATGCTAGAGGGAAGAGGGAAGGGGTGAATAGCGTATTTAAAATTTCTCTCTTTTGTAAAAACTTCGTAATTCGTAGCCGAAACAAAAACACAATACGAAGACAAAATCACACAAAGACACAAAGCTTTTTTACTTGGTTCACAACTGAAAGGTTGCTAATCCAAGGCTTTGCTATCCTTGATCTCTTTCGAAGGGCAATCACTAAAAGGATCTCTTTCTCGTTGGAAGTAAGAGACAATGCGATTACAAAAAGAGATGGTCCAGTAACAACCTTATCGGTCCCAAAAAATTAAGTACAAAATATGAAAAATAACTTTTAACAATTATCGACACAAGTAAAGACAAGAGTAGGCTTCGTTGGAATTTAGAAGATGCGTGGAGCGGTTGCTTGAGAACTTGTGAAGGCTTGAGAGTTGGAGGAGCAAGATCACTTAGAATTGTTAACATCTAGGGTTTGCCATAGGGCCTTGTTTTATAGACTTGAACCTTGGAATGAGTCCAGATCTATATCCCAAATTTGTTGATCTTATCGATAGGTGGCAACTTAGATCAATCCAAATAATGCCTTGGTATTTTGGTTGATTCGCAAGAAATAATTGACAACTATTCTCTATCAGTCTACTGCACCATGTCAGTTGATTGGTAATTCCTTTCAGTCGACTATTGTAAGGTACTTGCTTAGTGTTTCTTCAATTTTTCACCTGCATTACACGATTAGCATAGAATATTTAAGCATATTAATGGTGACAACTCTCTTGATCGTTCGATCTCGACTTCGACATTCCTCTGAAAGTCTTAGTCAGATCGACGCCTACAGTTGTCCCCATACCGAGGATGTGTTCTTACCATTGCTTCCTCACTCGGAGCTTACCTTGACATATTTATTTGTTGCTTAGCATCTGATCTCTTGACGCCTTTGATCTTTTGCTAAAGCTTACTCAATTCTTGCACACTTATCACGACACATCAGATAATAATATGACTTAACTTTGAGCCTTTTCCATAATCAAAACTTAGGTTTAATTACTTAGTGCCCCTGCACCAACAGGGTGTTCTCTGACACCCGAATGGTTACACACAAACTCCTCACAGCCCTCCTTCCCCTTTCTTCTATAGATATCACATGAAGTATGGTAATTCTAATGAATAGTACCACAGGTTAAAGAGATAACTGGAATAGATCAACCTCGACTATCCCCATCTGCTTCCACAGCTCGAGTTCAACTCCGGAAGGAGAGGGCCTCCTCAAGACATCCGCTTAGGAGCGACCAACAGTTGGGAAATAGAGGAGACATCTCAATCGAAATCGTCCAGAGCAATGGAGCCACAATGGCCCCCAAAGATTGTTGGTGCAGGGGCACTAGATAATCGAACCTGTGTTTTGATTATGGCAAAGACACAAAGTTAAGTTTATATTGTTATCTCACGAGCTAAATCAAGTGTGCAGAAAAGTACTAAAGCTGGAGCTGAAGGCTAGCGACACCCGGAGGAAGCCGTGGTGGTCGGGCGACACTCGAGTAACTTCGGAGGGAGCCGAAGGAATCAAGTGGAAGGCCGAAAGCGAGAGATACTATCGAGGTAAGCTCGTGTGAGTGAGAGATTGTAAGGTTGTGTCCTCTTTACGGGGACGACCATAGGCGGCGATCCGATTAAGACTTCCCGTGGAAGGTCTAGGTCGAGATCGGACGGTCAGAAACCGTTGCATTTATCATTTTTCGAGCTAACCTCTTATTGCAGGGAAGTGGCGCCGGGCAATGATCGGACACATAGCAAGCCGATCGATGCCCATCACCGATCGATGGGAGTCATCACGATCGATGGCGACGACTAAATTTGCGCTAGGTCAAACGGGATAACGCTTTGACGCGGCCGCCAGCGATAAAATTTGGAAAAATCCATGATCCGCTCCAAAGAAATAGGAGACAATTTCAGAGGCCAAAGTCTATAAAAGGAGGAGGATTCCACTCAAATCACATCAATTATTCATCAAGTGCTCCTACAACGCCAACGCTCAACACGCATAATGACGCGACGACAACCTCGGATCTCTTCTTCGCTTCAGCAGCATCTAGTAATACTTTTTATTATTGTATTCGTTGTTTTTTTGTAACGAGGTGAGGTAGGCTTGTTGCCTCATCCTCGTACTTCCGGATTTTGTGATCGTTGTCTCCTACCTCCAACGAGGAGGAGACGTTATAGTGCTTTGCCCTCCGTACGCGGTCAAGGACCGATAGGGCCTTGGAGTAGCAACCACTGGGTTGTGAACCAAGTAAAATAAACGTGTCATTTTATTTTCCGCTGTGTTTACTCGTTTACTTTGCGTATCGAACGAACGAAAATGAAAGTTTTACGATCGCTATTCACCCCCCCCTCTAGCGACGCTTCTCGATCCAACAATTGGTATCAGAGCGGGGGCGCTAAGATTTGGTGAAACCACCAATCTAGCACGTTTTGGTTTTCTTTTCGTATTTTTCGATTCGTATATTTCTTAGGTTTTGTTTCCCGCACTACTAATCCAAGACCAAGTCTTGGTACATAGTTTTTGGTTGTGTTTTTGCTAGTACTAATCTCCTTCGGAGTACCTCACGATCAAACGAGCATAACTTTTGCTACGAGTGGACTCACGAAACGATCTACCCACCAAATCGAAGCTCTCTGAAAGATCTACACTTTTTACTGGGGGTTTACCCCCGTAACAAGCTGTTTCCAGCCCCAAAATCCAGCGTTTAGTACCCTTTCGGGGACATCGAAGGTCGTAAGTTTCAAATTTTTTTAGTTTTTTATCCTCCTTATTTATTTCTGTTTTTTTTCTATTATTTCCCACATTACTAATCCAAGACCAAGTCTTGGAATTCTCTTTGGTTTTTATTTGTGTTTTTGCAAGATACTTAATGGCTCACATTGAGGATATAGCACCACCCGACCTCCGCTTCTTAACGGAGATGATTTCCGTTATTGGAAAGGTCGGATGGAGTGTTTCTTGAAAACACAAGTCGAGACTTGGATAATAATCCAAACCGCTTTGCTTTACCCACCAATGATCAAGGAGAGCCCTTGGATTTCAACAAGTGGACAAATGCAACCAAGAGGCAAATCAAGCCGATGCAAGAGCAACCCAAATATTGCAATGCGGCTTGTCCAAGGAGGAACTCAACCGCATCGGACCATTCATTAGCGCCAAGGACCTATGGACTAAATTAACTGAGCTACACGAAGGAACACCCGATGCTAAGGTATGTAAACGTGACCTTCTTTTCAATAAGTTGTATAACCTCAAGATGCAGACAACTACACGCCCGCGTCCGGGACATTGTCAACGGCCTACACACCATCGGACACAAGGTCGAAAACCGTGACCTATTAAGGTACGTTCTAATTCATTTCTAGACTACCTTGTGGGCATCCATGGTCGATGCCTACAAGGTCTCTAAGGACCTATCGAAGCTTAGGTTAGATGAATTATTTTCCGAGTTTGAACTTCATGAGCAAACTAACGTGATCCGGCCGAGAGAGGTATTGCTCTACTTGCAGGACAAAGAAGCAAGCCACCTACTAGGCAAGTAGATGAACTCAACCCAAGACGAATCCGAATCCGAAGAGGAGGCCATAATAGTCAATATTGTGCGGAGAATAGTTCGACAAGAAAGAAGGAAATTGAAGAATGAGAACCAAAAGAAAAAGGGAGCAAGGAAAGCCTTCCATGCAACTTGGGACAACAGAGAAGACATAGCTTACATGGCAAGAACGGAGGAGTCCGAGTCAGAATCCGAAGCCGAGTCCAACTACAACTCCGACTCGAATTTCAAGATTATTTCGAGAGAAAACTCAAAGCCGGACCAAAAGGGAAAGTTAAGGTTGATTTCTCTTTAATTAGTACACTTTACAGTACAATTAAACTGCTTAATAGGAAATTAACTAAGTCCGAGTCTAGGGTTGAGTCGTTACTTGAGGAGGTTGAAACCCTCAAGCAAGAGGATGCTCTAACCTCTTCAACTAGTCAAGTTCAAGAGAGAAACTCAACCCAAATTGAAAAACTTGAGAAGGAGAATTCTCTCTTGAAAGACCAAGTTCAAGAGGTCGAGGCTAGGTTGGAAAAGTTCACGTTGGGATCTAAGAACCTTAACCGACTACTTGGAACCCAAAGAGCCGTGTACAACAAAGCCGGACTCGGATTTAAGTCAAAGACTACGAATAGGTCTTATATGTCTATCGTAAATCGTAGTCATCAAAGAGTCCAAGCATGGGTCCCAAAGGTTTTATTAAATTCACATATTAGGACTAATAAGTATTGGATTCCTCAGGATCAAGTTCATTATTTGAATAGACCTTATTGGTTCAATGGTCTAGGGGGAGCTAACACTAAAATAGTATACCCGCTTACTTAGCAAAACCATTGCATGCTTAGAATTTCTGTTAACTTGTGAACTTACTTAGAATACGTACATAACCAACTAAAATCCTTCGAAAAGATTGAGCCTCGGGGAGCCTCTTTTCATAAATAACTAGTTAGTCAACTCTTGATAACATCGTATCGACGCGCGAGATGATAGTACGTTAGGGAGACAAAGTCTCGTGTATTCGATCTAGATAAGGCGTATCTAGCTTGGTGCACTTGACCGAGTGGAACTAGCTGAAGCTACCTCGCCGTATCCTAAACTAGTTAGACCAGGAAGTAACCCTAAGTGACTTAAGTGATATTTTCTTGAATTTGGCTTTGTCTAAGTAAGTGGTCGTTGTTCCGATCAAAGATGGCCCCTGTGCCTCGCCACGACCTGGAAGCCAGTTTCTCGAAAAGTTACTTAACGATCTAAAGGTTAAATCTGAATCTAACCCAAGGTTGACTATCTTTAATCAATTTAAAATCATCTCACAAAACATATAAGGTGAACAAATTATGAGATACATAGAATGGGTGAGATGTTAAGGATAATTGAAATATACTTGAAACAATCCTTCAAAATACTACTTATTTTCTCAACTATTGTACTTAACAACTCGAGGCCAAGTTTAGCGCCCTACATCTCTTATACTTCATATATTTGACTAAGGGGAGAGCAAACTAATCTTAAGGGTTATATTATAAATCTTTAGATTATTGGTGCAGAGGGACACACCTCGAACCAATCTATCTAACTATTGCTAGATGCTTGGACTCATATTTGATTTATCTAGATGCATTCATAAACGACATTGTTTTAAACCCCTATTTTATACAAAAACCCCAACACTCTTTTGATTTATGGCAAAAGGGGAGAAGAGCGAAAGTTAAGGGGAGTAACACAAAATTTCATTTTGAAACACAAAATTTGTTTTGAAAACTAAAGTATCTCTTTCAAAACTCACCTAGGGTTAAGGGGAGTTTTGGTTAAGGGAGTTTTTGGGAATGGCATTCATCATCTACTATATGTGTTTTATGCTTTAATTTCCCTTAACTTTGTGTTGGTTTGCCATAGATCAAAAAGGGGGAGATTGTTGGTGCAGGGGCACTAGATAATCGAACCTGTGTTTTGATTATGGCAAAGACACAAAGTTAAGTTTATATTGTTATCTCACGAGCTAAATCAAGTGTGCAGAAAAGTACTAAAGCCGAGTCAAGGCTAGCGACACCCGAGGAAGCCGTGGTGGTCGCGACACTCGAGTAACTTCGAGGAGCCAAGGAATCAAGTGGAAGGCCGAAGCTTAGAGCTACTATCGAGGTAAGCTCGTGTGAGTGAGAGATTGTAAGGTTGTGTCCTCTTTACGGGGACGACCATAGGCGGCGATCCGATTAAGACTTCCCGTGGAAGGTCTAGGTCGAGATCGGACGGTCAGAAACCGTTGCATTTATCATTTTTCGAGCTAACCTCTTATTGCAGGGAAGTGGCTGTCGGCAATGATCACGGACACACATAGCCGATCGATGCCCATCACCGATCGATGGGAGTCATCGATCGATGGCGACATTTGACTTGCGCTAGGTCAACGGATAACGCTTGACGTAGCCTACTTCGCGATAAAATTTGGAAAAATCCATGATCCGCTCCAAAGAAATAGGAGACAATTTCAGAGGCCAAAGTCTATAAAAGGAGGAGGATTCCACTCCAAATCACATCAATTATTCATCAAGTGCTCTACAACGCCAACGCTCAACACTGGCTATAACGCTGACGCTCAACCTCGAGATCTTCTTCGCGCAGCAAAGATCTAAGTAATACTTTTTATTATTGTATTCGTTGTTTTTTTTGTAACGAGGTGAGGTAGGCTTGTTGCCTCATCCTCGTACTTCCGGATTTTGTGATCGTTGTCTCCTACCTCCAACGAGGAGGAGACGTTATAGTGCTTTGCCCTCCGTACGCGGTCAAGGACCGATAGGGCCTTGGAGTAGCAACCACTGGGTTGTGAACCAAGTAAAATAAACGTGTCATTTTATTTTCCGCTGTGTTTACTCGTTTACTTTGCGTATCGAACAAACGAAAACGAAAGTTTTACGATCGCTATTCACCCCCCCCTCTAGCGACGCTTCTCGATCCAACAAAGATGTTTCGACCTAGGGAGTTATCAATATCATTGTCGAAGCGCCTGCAACCGGAGACTCCAATTGGGCCAGGAAGTCCTATGCCTAGTTGTTGGAGAGGCTGACCATCGGAGAAGATAAAACTGCCAGGGAGGTCCTTCATTAAGCTTCAGTCCCGAGGATATGAAAGGTATACTTCTGCCTCATAATGATGCATTAGTAATCCGAGTCATGATTACCAATTATGAGGTGGTCCGAGTCCTTGTGGACTCGGGCAATTCGGTTAACATTCTTTTCTATGAAGCCTTTAACTAGATGTGCCTAACGGAGGTTCAATTAAAAGATGTGGTGACACCTGTATTTGGATTTGCAGGGCACAAGGTGTGGCCAGCTGGATAAATCTCTCTGCCTCTCACGTTGGGGATGCGACCTAGTCAAAGAACCGCCATTACTCCTTTCTTGGTGGTGGATGCTCCTTCGACATACAACACCATCCTTGGTTGACTATTCCTTTCTACATTCATGGTCGTCACCTCCCCTATCACTAGAAGATCAAGTTCCTAGTCGACCAGTTGGTGGGGGAGGTTAGAGGTGAAAAGGTTGTTCGGAGTTGTTATAGAGACAGTCCGAGAAGATCAAAAAAGAGCCCGAGTGGAAGATTCGAATAGCAAAGTTCCAGCCCATCCCAAGGTATGCATGCTGGAAGGATTCATCTCGGGGAAAGGTGTCCTAAAAGAAGGAGAGCCCGTTGAAGTGGAAAAAGGAAAAGTGTTCTGGGTGGCTGAGGGGCTGGATGTCAAGGAAGACCTCATTGCTTGCCTTCGGAGGAATTCTAACATCTTCGCCAAGGATGTACATGACTTGACGGGGATCGACCCAGAGATTCTAGAGCACCATTTGAATATCATCTGAGGAGCCATGCCCGTTAAGCAGAAGAGGTGACACTTTGGGCCATAAAAAGAAAAAGTGATAGATGAAGAAGTGGAGAAGTTGTTTTTGGTGGGGCATGTTGGGGAGATTCAATTTCTTGAATGAGTCTCCAATGTAGCGTTGGTCCCCAAGTCGTCGGAAAAATAGCATATGTATATTGATTTTCGTGATTTGAATAAAGCATGCCCTGAAGACTGTTACCCTTTGCCTCGGATTGATCAATTAGTTGACTCCACGATCGGACATGAGGTTGTGTCACTCTTGGATGCTTATCAATGATATCATCAAATTCCCTTAGCACGAGACAACCAAAGCAGAGTCAGCTTTATCACCTCGGGAGGTCTTTACGCGTACATAGTAATGCTTTTGGGCTGAAGAATGTCTGACTACCTACTAACAGATGATGGACAAGATATTTGCTGATTGGAAGGGAAAAAATGTAGAAGTATATGTGGACGACATTCTAGCCAAATCTCGACTCGTCAAGGATCTGATTCCTAACTTGGAGGAAACTTTCGCAACCCTTAAGCGCTACAACATAGAGCTAAACCCAAAGAAATGTTTGTTCGGGGTCAAAAGCAGAAATTTTATGGGCTACATTATGACCGAGAAGGGATTTCAAGCTAATCCAGAGAAAGTGCAGACGCTGTGCAATATGAAATCATCGAGCAACTTGTAGGAGACTCAAAGGTTGGTGGGCCAAATTGTGGCGCTGTCTCGATTCACTGCCCGATCTATGGATCGAGGGTTACCATTTGTTAAGATTCGGTGGAAGGCGACTCAGTTTTAGTGGGACATCTCTTGCGAGAGGGCTTTTCAGGAATTAAAATAGTATTTGGCGTAGCTCCATCTTCTGGCCAAGTTAGTCCTTGGAGAGCCCCTGTGTGTGTATTTAGCTATGTTAGAAGGGATGGTCGACTCTGTGTTGCTTCGATAGGATGGTCCTCAGTAACAACCCATCTATTACATCAGCCATTTATTAAAGGGAGTCGAGTTGCATTACACACAGCTAGAAAAGTTGGCTTACGCTTTGATTATCACCACCCGTAGACTGAAGCCTTATTTTCTCACCCATCCGGTGATAGTATACACCAGTAGTGAATTAAGACGAGTTGTAACTTAGCCCCACTCTTTAGGGAGACTAGCCAAATGAATCATGGAGCTGAGTGAATATGATTTACAATACCAACCTTAGACAACTATTAAGGCGCATGCACTAGTGGATTTCCAAGCCGAAGTGGCCCCGGTGCAACACAGGATACCAAAGATAAACCATCTGACCTCTGGGAAATCTTCATGGATGGATCTTCGGGAGATGAGGGTAAGGGAGCTGAAATTCTCTATTGGGGGATCGGACATCGAGCTAGAGGGGGGTGAATAGCGATTTTACATTTCTTCTTCGATCATGCTTGTTAGTCTACAATCATTAGTACACAGTGGAATATACAAGAATAAATAGTACACAATAAAATACAAGCACAATCACATGCAATACATGATATTTTACATGGTTCGGAACTAGGGCTCCTACTCCACAGTCGGGCTTTAGTTGAGCTCTAGTGATGTAAACACCACTATCGACTTCTCTTTCTTGGAACAATCCGGAGGTGGAGAAACATCTTACAACGTTTTTACAAAAATAAGGAATAAATACAGGAAAATATAATGGAATACAAGTAAAGAAAACTTTACAAAGAAGATCGTTTTTTCTTGCTTATTGGTTGCTTGGAGATGCCTTTGAAGATCCTGAAATGCACTAGCACTTCACCTCAAAATCGCCTAAGAAACCTTAGCCGAAATCCTCCATGAGCTACTCCTTTTATAACCTATAGTTGCTTGATTTCACATCTAGCAGTCGACTGTTATAAGACACCAGTAGACTGCTCCTTTATCCGTTATCTCACAACAGACTAATCCAAGTTGACATTCCAGCCAACGGATACCTTAGCAGTTGACTACCAACCCAGTAGTCGAGTGGTCAGAAGTCGATTGTCAATCTAATGGATACCTTAGCAGTCAATTGTCCCTTATACAAAGTAACTGAAGTTGATGAAGTATCTGAAGAATTTGAAGTTGAAAATATTTTGAATATAGAGCCAAACCAAGAGATTTCATCCAATGATTCAACTTTAGTAGTCAATGAAGACTTACAAATAACTCAACTATGTCGATTATATGTTGAGCATCAACAAATACATATGGCAAATGCACAAGTGGAGTTGGATAGGGGCGCTCAAAGTAATCGTAATTATGAGGATGAATATAGTGAAATTGATAGTGAGGCGGATGATCATTTATCATTTTCAAATGATGATAGCAATTAGATTTATTTACATGGTATTTATATTGTTCTTCATTTAGAATTCATGTATTTAAGATAATCTTTCATTATTTATCGATCTATATATAATGCTTATGTCATAGCTATGTTGCCTAAGAGAATTGAGCACTCCCTAATTGTGCCTACACCTAACGATGATAATGCTCCTGCTGGTTAGTTTTTTTGTTTTAAATATGTTTATTTAGTTTGCTATTTATCTGACTTGTTAATTGTTAACACTTTTTGATTTACAGTTCGTCCGACATGTAGGGAGACATGAGGCACACACTCTGATCGACTCCATCGCCAAATCGAGGAATGGGGCAGATTACCTATTACTTTTTGTAAGAGCGATGGTCATCCGATTGGGCCAATGCAGCTTCTTTTATAACAGAGTTAGTTATCTCAATTAAGAAGTTCACTTCCTTGCAAGCCAAGAGTTGGAAGCATATACTGGTGGATAATAAAAGGATGATTTATGATAGATTATCAGTAAGTACAAGTAATTTGATATGTATGTAATCAACCACTCCTTTGTTAATAAATTTTAATATTGAGATTTTTTCAGGTTGCTTTTGATATCAGTTTTGAAGAAGAGGCAACGTCGGTAAGAAAGAAGACTGACAGGTTAATGAGTGTGAGATATAGAGACAATAGAAATAAGATGCACACTCATTATAAGAGACTATTGCATCTTCTTCGTACTGAGCGTCGACATTATATGCCGATTGAATTTTGTGAGACACAGGAAGATTAAGATTATATGTGTGATCTGTTTGAATCAGACCAATTTCAGGTAACTCAATCTATACCAATTATCTGTGTTATATAAAAATTAAAATATTTGTTTTATAACTAATGTTTTAAGTTTTATTTTAACAAATTTTTGTATTGTAGACATGATCGACAACAAATACTCAAAGTCGATCACAACTCCCATTTAATCATCGAGGTGGTTTAAAATCATTCATTCAATACAGTTACGATGGTGTAAGTACAAACTTTATAGTTTTAGTATATTGTCTGTTGATTATAATATTAACACGTTATAATGTTTTTAATACCGATCAATCACAGAGACAAGATCGGATAACTGTCTTTAATACAACTCATTATAGCTCATCAAAAGGATGGATTGGGGAGAGGGTCGAATCTGCATACATATGATATGATAGATATAATTTAATTAATTTATTTTTAAATTTGCATAATTATTATATTTGTTATTCTCAGAGTGATATGGTGAGACTGTGAGATGAGTACATTCAATCACAAGAAATCGAAGATAACATCAATGCGGTCCAAATTGCAGATTAAATTTATAATCAAGTCCTCGGTGTTTGTTTTGGATATATTAGAGGATTTGGAAGTGGGTCAAAACTAGTGAGATCCACTTCTTCAAATGCACCCTCCTCCTCTAGAGTAACTAATGCAGCACTGCGTGAAAAGCTTGAGTCCACCTAAGAGGAGCTAGCAAACACTTGAGTTCAATTAACAAGCACCCAAGATGAGTTGGCATCAATGAGATCAAGACAAGATATGTTTGAAGAAATTCTAAATCGGCTTGCACCTAAAACATTACAATCATTGATACACGAGTCATCCTCAGCTCCACCTCCTTCTCCATCTTAAAGTTTGTGAATATTTATATTTTGAGCTAGTGAAATTGTGAACTTAAATATTTTGAATTTGGATGCTTTGAATTTATGAAATTGGTTGTTTTGGACTTTAAGTTAGGTTTATAATGATGTATTTCGATTATGTTATGTGATTAGTTGTTATTAAATGTAATTGTTGTTAAATTATTTGATTTGTACGTTGTTAAGTTAGCTTTTGAAATAAATTGAATGATTGATTTTATATTACAGGATATAAATACAAATAAATGGGTATTTGGAAAATCATATTTCGAGGGTTAGCGACGATTTTTAAATAAATCGTCACTAATTGTGATGTTTGCGATGATTTTTTAAAGATTTCGTTGCTAATAAACAATCAACTGGTGTCTTCCACTAGTCGACTGTTGCTTCACGTCAGGCTAAATTTTTGCATATCAGTCGACTAATAAATAATATTAGCGATGATAATTCAAAATATTCATCGCTAACTCTTCAATCAATTTGTCGGTCGACTAACAACTATTCTATTATTGGTGCAATGGGCCCAGGTCACGATTGATCAGACTCGAGTTTGACTTGAGCAGTGTTTTGATGTTTGACGATGAGTTGACCATTGTTTGATAATCGGTTGACTATATGGTTAACATGAGGTTGACCATATGATGGTAAAGTCCAAGTCTTGAGTACTTGACAAGGAAAGTCCAAGCCTGAAACTTGGCAATTGGAAAGTCCAAGCTTGAGTCTTGGCAATTGGAAAGTTCAACATGGGTTGGCATGGAAAGTCTAAGCATGGGTCTTGGCAAGGAAAAGTCCAAGCTTGAGTCTTGGCAAATGGAAAGTCCAACATGGGTTGGCAAGGGAAGTCCAAGGGTTGATATTGGCGGTGTAAAGTCCAAGGGTGGAGTCTTGGTAGCATAAGTCCAATGATTGGCGATGTAAAGTCCAAGCAGTAGTCTTGGCAGTGTAAGTCCAAATGTGCCTTGGCAATGTAGATCACGTTAGCATAACAATAGCTGATGGAACCACCTGAAGGCTAGCATATGGATGAACAAGTCATGGATGACTTGGAGGGATCCGATAGGCGTGAGGTTGATGGAGGTGACTAGAAGGGTTAGGTCTAGGCTAAGGGTGGTCTAGCAAGTATGAGGGCATCATACTTGGGGTAAACCTCATGGTTGAGGTGTAGCAGTCGATTGGGGTTATAGACTGTTAGAGATTTGAGGCCGCTAGAGGGGGGTGAATAGCGTTGTATTTGTACGTAGATGGAATTCGATCGCGTGTTCGTGTCTACAAGTTTCGTTAGCACAGCGGAATATATATATGATAAAAATAACGAAACACAATCACAAACACAATAACACGAAGATTTAACGTGGTTCGGAACCACACGGTTCCTACTCCACGGATCGGGCTCAAATGAGCCCTAGTGATGCCAATCACACACCACTAAGCAATAACTCCTTCTCGACAACAAGTCGGAGGTGGAGAAACTTCGTACAATGGATTACAACAAGTAATACACAAAAATACAAGCAAAATACAAGGAAATGTAAAGAACACTTTACAAACTAGGGTTAGAGCGCTTTGCTTGTTGGTTGCTTGGATGAGGTTGAAGGGCCCTGAAATGCACCTGCAAATCACCTTCAAATCGCCTCAAGTAAGCTCCCAAAAATCTGATTATCGAGCCCACCACGAACAGCTGCTTTTATCCTTCATCGGGCTGGATTTCGCCAGCGCGATCGCCATAAGTCCTCACCGCCAAAGATCAGAGCTGAGACAACGGCTCAATCCACGTTTGACAAGTTCCAACGGGACTTTGGCGATCGCCAACATCGCGCCGATCGCTAGCCGCGTAGTCGACCGCCCACTTGGCTACGAAGCATTCTCGGCTCGGTGAACTAGCAATGATCGCTGATTCGGCAATGATCACAGAGACATCGGGCATCGCTCCCATGAGAAGTCGACTGCCAGAGCAGTTCCATCTCTTAAACGGCAGTCGAACTCAAGTCGACTCAAGGCAGTCGAACCGGCCATAATGCCAGTCGACTGCCAACCTCAAAGATGAGGTTTTAACCCAAGTATGATGCCCCCATACTTGCTAGACCACCCTTAGCCTAGACCTAAGCCTTCTAGCCACCTCCATCAGCCTCACGCCTCTCGGATCCCTCCAAGTCATCCATGACTTGTTCATCCATCGCGCTAGCCTCCAGGTGCTTCCCTCGGCTATGTCATGCTAACGGTGTCTATACCGCCAATGCACATTGGACTTACGCCGCCAAGACTCCGCTTGGACTTTACGCTGTCAATATCAATCCCCTTGGACTTCTCAAATGCCAAGACTTAAGCTTGGACTTTCCCTTGCCAACCCATGTTGGACTTTCCATGCCAAGACCCATGCTTGGACTTTCCATTTGCCAGGACCCATGCTTGGACTTCTCATGCCAAGTACACAAGACTTGGACTTTCCCAAATGCCAAGTACCCATGACTTGGACTTTCCATGCGCCAAGTGTCCCACTTGGACTTTTCATGCCAAGTACTCAAGACTTGGACTTTACCAAATCCCAAGTGTCCCACTTGGACTTTCCATGCCAAGTACCCATGACTTGGACTTTACCTTGCCAAGACCCATGCTTGGACTTTCCCATAATCACATGGTCAACCCCAGTCAACCATCAAGGTCTTCCTCGAGTCAAACTCGAGTCCGGTAAAACATGACCCGGGTCGATTGCTTCAACAATCTCTCCAACATATTAACCGACATTAATGTCAAACATCAATGCCAAACCACTTTGTCAAATCCTAGTTGCGTATTGCTATTTGTAAATTTCAGCCGAACAAAAAACATCTTGATATAATTGATTGAAGTGATTGCGATAGACCAGTCATTGGTCAGTGTTTTGACACTTGGCGGTAAGTGACTTTGAAGCGATCGGGATTATGACCATGGACTAGCAGTCGGCGGCATCCATCTAAGTGGCCAGCGATCCTACTAGCGATCGTGGTAAACCCAATAGATCGATTGATGTGGAAGTCATTCGACTGATGGTTGAAGTTGTGGGCACAAAATATTTTCGAGTCGATTGCTGAGTAAGGGCAGTCAACTAGAGGCTATGAGCAGTTGACTGATGGGTGCGATCAGTCGACTGCTAGGTATCCATTGGAACCTTTCCGATGCAAATTAAGTCGTTGTCTCGCAACAGCTACAGGAGCAGTCGGCTGCTAGGCAGAATCCAACCTGAGTTGCAACTTTAAAAGGAGCTCGAGGAGGAGGATTTTGGCATAGTTCTTTGAGACGATTTGGAGGGGATTTGTTGCTGCAATCCAGACCTTCAAGGCTCTTCTCAAGCAACCAAAAGAAAGCATTCAAAGTCTTCTTGTAAAGTATTTTTCTTTACTTGTATTGCATTTCATCTTTGTATTTGCTTGTAATTTATTGTGTTACTTTTGTAATCCTTATATGAGATTTCTCCACCTCCGACTTGTTGTCGAGAATGAGTGTTTTTGATTAGTGGTGGTGTTTGGATCACTAGAGCTCATTTGAGCTCAATCCATGGAGTATGAACCTTAAGATTCCAAACCACGTTATATCATCGTGTTCTTGTGTATTATGTGTTTGTATATTTTATTTATGCTTCATTATTATTTTCGTTGTGCATATTAACAAGAATTGTAGACAAACACACAAGCACGAATGAATTCCATCAAACGACGAGAACGCGCCATTCACCCCCCCTCTAGCGCTCACCGAATATTCTACAATTGGTATCAGAGCTAGGAGGTCTTCTACGGATTAACACCCGGGAGCAAATGCTCTAGAGGAAGAAGATGGTGGTTGAAGAAAGATTCGGTGATGACATTAATGTGCCGCTACCATATGAACTCTATGGAGCCAAGGATTTTGAGCTTTGGGCGGTAAGAATGAAATATTTTCTAATATGTGATTATGATAATTGGATTATATTGGAAGATCAATGGCCGGCTAGAGGGGGGTGAATAGCCTTCTTCGTAGATGGTGGAGTTCGATCGCTCGCTTAATCATCTACGATTAGGGTTAGCGGAACGGAATAATAAAACTAAAGACAATTAAGAGTAAAACACAAAGTAGAGAGAAGGCTAACGCGAACACAAGTGTGTAACGTGGTTCACGGCCCTTGCCGTTAGTCCATGACTCGATTCATTCCAGGTGAATCACGCCTAACCAAATCCACTAGTCTCTCTTTTGCACTAAGCTAGGTGAAGGTAAACCTTTCTTACACAATCTCCCTCTTTACAATATGATTGAAATAATAGCAAGAAAGAGGAGTAAAAATGTGTTGGGCACTTGGGAGAACTTTAGAGGTTAAGCATTAACCACTCCAAGTGACCCAAGGCCTCTTCTTATAGGGAAGAGGTCATTCTTCCTGTTGGGCATCGAGCAGTCGACTGATGCAACCATCGGTCAACTGCTGCTATAGCCGTTGCCTCGCAACGACTTTATCCACGTTGGATTCCAACCAACAACTCTCACATCAATCGACTGATGGAGCCATCAGTCGAGTGACCGAAGCGATCACTCGACTGAACAACCTTCTATGCCCGAACTTGTCTCGATCAGTTGACTGCCATCCCTTGGCAGTCGACTGATGGTCAAACAGTCGATTGTCAAGCCCTAGCAGTCAACTATTGGGCCAGAAACAGTTCAGTCAAACACCGATCGAGTCCAATAGACCTAGAGCAATCGACTGCTACCTATAGCAGTCGACTGGTGTTGGGTAAAACCTTAAACCAATCTTTGGTTGAGCATCCAACACTTGACTTAGCCATTCGGCCAAGTTCACCTATGAGCTACCCCGTCTCGGGTTACAATCGCTCACTCTCATCTCCCTTGGAGTCCTTCGTCTTGAAGCTATCTTCGTCCGACCACATCCCTCGGTTGCACCAAGCGTACGACTTCGCAATGTCATCCTTCGTGTCTTGCCCTGAAGTCTGCTTCGTTGGCTTCACTCCAATTCTCCTCGTCCGACGGTCCCTCAGATGCACCAAGTGCACGACTTCGCAATGTTGTCCTTCACCGACTCAAGGACCGAGTCATGAGATGGTGATCTTGCCAATGCTTTGTCAAGCTAACTATATGTGAATTACTAAGTCTTGCACGACTTCAACACACATATCAAATCCACAAACAACCTAACTTAAACCTTTGCCACACACATCAAAACACATCATTCATGGGTTGATTGCCCTAACAATCTCCCCCTTTTTGATGTGTGACAACCATGTTTAAGTTAGGTGAAACATTAATCAAAATACATAAGGAAGGAAAGCATGTAAAACATGGATATCAAACATGAATATCAACTCCCCCTTAAAACATACAACTCCCCCTTAACACATGCTAATTCCCTCTAGCATGATTAACTTAAACCCTCATATTTCTCCCCCTTTGACACCATCAAAAACATCTAACATAAGTTATATAAGCATGACATCAAGTTTAGAAAATAAAATCATCAAAAACTGACCCAAAACTTGATAAAGCAGTTCTTGTAGAACAGACATACATCGATCGGCCGAATCGAGCATCGATCATTGACACCTATATTTCAGAATTTCTGATTTCCAAAGTCCAACTTCAGAAATGCATTAAAAATTTTAGAAAATTTGAAAAATCATGAAATTTTGAAAACATATTTCTCATAAGTCCCTTTATCAGTGAAAAATGATTTTTCATGAAAATTCATTCTATTTTTGAAAATTAGGCAAAAACTCAAAAGTTACAAAAAATCTCAATTTTGTATCAACTTGAAAGCTAGTTTTGCCTTAGAAACTTTTCAAAACATGAACTCACATATTATAAAACATAAAATGGTTTTAAAACATTTGAAATATCCAACCATGATCTTTTGGCAATATGTCTATGAATTAAACATATGCTTTCCCCATGATTGGTCTATGATTGCTATCATGATACCTATATGACTCATCAAAATGTTATAATCATAAGTAAGTCATTTGTATCATCCTAACATCTCACCCATGCTATATTTTCAATAAAGTTAGCCTATAGTGAGTATGAGATGTACCTAAAGATATTTATACTTAACCAAAATTTCATGCAATTCTACCCAATGTTAAGTATCATGTATAAACCCCATTATGATCATAACACAAGATTATCATTTAATTTGCATATTATGATCATGAATCAAATATTATCATCCAAATCATAAATCATGATTATTTATCAAGTATAAAATCAAGCATAAATGATGATTTAAGCATTCAATTTATGGGTTACACATTATCATCACCCAACACTAAATCAAAAATCATCACCCACATCCTTATAAGTCAACCATTTTACATCAATATCAACTATCCTAGGGGTTTCCTAACCCTTAAGGATGGACTTGGGAACCCAATATAGATTCTTTCCAATAGGGTTCACCAAATACTCCTTAGGGATTCATTTTCTAGCTACCATTGTGGTTTTTGTTTGTCCCCTAGCAATCAAACAATGGTAGGCCTTCTCATTTTTGGTTCCCTTATAACCTAGGCCCTTTTTGTTGAAACTTGTCCTTTGGATCCCTATGATCATATTTAGGGTGTTAGAGCCAATAGTGAATTTTTCTAAGGCCTTGGTTAGGAAATCTACATTTTTCCTTAAGGCCTTATTTTCCTCAACTAAGCATGCATCATTTACACTAGAAGCAATATTATCATCATGTGAACATGCATTTTTCAATTTTTATTCTAGTTTTTGAATTTGATCAAGCATGCATTTGTTTTTTTTCTAGCCTTAAATAAATCCTTAGTTAGGCTAGTAATCATATAAATAACATCTTGGGAGGGTAATTTTGTTACCTTACTTACCCAATTCCCTTCCGATGATGAGGATGAAGATGAAGACGCTCCCCCTTCACTTGAGCTCTCCTCCTCGCTAGTGCTTATATTTTCTCTTTTGGAGGAGGTGGACTCTACATCATCAATCCCCATTAGTGCAAGGGTTGTGAAGGCTTGTTCTTCCTCCGATGATGATGATGGATCATCCCATGTTATCTTGTGTGCCTTGTCCTTCCCTTTTTCTTTTGTTTTTCTTTCTTCTTCCTTCTTCTTGCTCCCCTTCTTCTTGTCTTCTTTCTTTTTCTTTTCTTCCTTGATTTTGTTCAAGAGGGGACAATCATCCCTTATGTGTCCCTCTCTTTGACAATTATAACAAATAATTTTTCTTCTAGGCCTTCTCCTCCTATCATTAGATTTGTTAAACTTAAAATTTTTCAAAGCACGTCTTACCTTCCTTACCATGTAGGCTTCTTCATTGCTATCCATGGAGGAGGTGTTAGTTATATCCCTAGAGCCAATCATGTGATGGTTGAAAAGGGAACATTTTGTATCATATTCAATAAAGGCAAAGGATTGGTTATTATATTTACATCTTGCTTGTGCCAGCTAAATTAAATATAATAATGCCCTAGAAAAGTAGGTTCTTATCTACAGCACATCAATTGGCAGAATTGATTATGAGAGGCTGTAGAGAATACTTTCCTAAATGTTCCTAGTCAAGTATTAATATGCAAGGGCAATATTAATACATAAAGACTAGCATGTAGGTCGATTAATGACTTGATCTCACAAGTCATGGATATATGATATCAAGTTGACACATGGGTATATATTAGAGAATATATACTGAACTGACCCGCCATGAGAAAGTTTCATGGATCATTATATGAGTGTCATAAACTTTCTCATGTGACTATTGGTATGAATAGTCCTCGAACTTGAAGTCACTACGGTTCCCTACATAAGGAATTATGTACTTTGGTATCGTCAAACGTCACCCGTAACAGGGTGGATCATAAAGGCGATTACTGGGTATATAACAAATTATGCGGAGGGATGTGAGTGATGTAGATGGGATCTATCCCTCTCATATGACGAGAGTGATATCGGTGGGCCCCTTGATTGAGTAGAACTACTAAAACGCATGGCCATGCTCAAATGAGTCAATATGAGATATTGAGCTCATTTGTTTGAGTTAGTTTACTCAGGGATCAAGAAACACATAGATTGATCGAGGATGACACGGTCTATGCCTCATTGGTCAATCTGATATCAAGGATAGAAGGACACGGTCATACATTATAGTAGTCACGGAAAGGTTAGTCGGATCTTGACTTATTTCGTAACTTGGGTAGCAATGATGCATTGCTAGATGCCGCTCATTGCTTGTGTATCTAAAAGAGTTTAGATCCACTGCCAACGTTATGAGAGCCTATAGGGTCACACACAAAGAGCATGATGATTAGAAGAATTAGTGCATTCTAGTTTGACTAGAATAATTTGGGAATAAGCTTAAGTACAAAATGGTTTTGGACTTTAAGCTTAATGAGAATTTTACAGCTTATTGATTTAATGAGATTAATTCAATATGTTACCTTATTGATTTAATGAGATTAATTCAATATGATAACATAAGCTTATTGAATTAATAAGATTAATTCAACATGCATGAATGCCACACAAGCATGCCACATAAGCATGCCACCTAAGCTAGATGAGGTGGAAGGAGACAAAGTGGTTTTTGTCTCCTTAAGTGGCCGGCCAAACAAGGAAGCCAACTCCTTGTTTGATTGTGTCTCAATGCAATGGATTACATTGAATGTTAGGAGGTGAAAGGGTTTTTCCAACCCTCTAAAATACTCCATGGAGTGGCCGCCAAAGCAAGATTTTTGGTTGTTGTGTGAAGCTTGAGAGCTTGGTGGAAGCTTTGTTGTGTGGTTTTGTGAGTGTAGGCTAGCAAGAAGAATAGTCTTCTTCTTCCTTTCTCTTTTTCCCTAGCTTCCTCTCCTTTAGGGACTTCTCTAGCAAGAAGGAAAGGAGAGCTCTTCTAGTTTCTTTTGTGAGACAAGAGCTTGCTCGTGTGGATACATATAGAGGCACGGACATTTGAATGTGCTAAAGATCCAACAAACCAAAAGGAAAAGCGGGATTAACAAGGGCACGCAACAAAGGTAATCCTCTCCTATAAGATAGGTTTGGTTTTAGAGAAATTTATTTTGTACGAGGTTTTCTTTCGCAAGGATCACTAGGAAGGGATCCTAATTTTTCCGTTGCGCATATGCTATTTGGCATAAAGAATTCCCTACAGTGGTATCAGAGCCACTTGCAAAAGATCGTATAAAAATAGTTTTTCTCTATTTTATATATGATATAGAAGTAGGATAAATTTTATTATGAGTTGATAATTGCATTAGCAATTTTTCAAACATAATAAAAATATCCGATGTCTTTTAAAAGTTAAAATTGACATGGTGCATGGTTATGGCCTAGTCCCAAAAAGTTTGTGATTGTGTGTTGTAATTCTTAATACGGCCTGCGTGTCGTGCCTTTCTCCTAAAATTCTTGTTGTAAAAATTAGTTTTAGACTCGAATGTAACTCGAGTATTTCTCCTTTTGTAATATACAAAACAAAGATGGAGGGTCCATTGGATGATGAGGTTACAAGGAGGAAGTCAACACACAAGACAACCAAAAGGAAGCACTTGGGAGAAGAAACTATCCCTAGGTTGACCAATCAATCTTTTCATTGGCTTGAGAAGATTGTAGAATAAGGGTCATAACCATGACACGCTTAGTTTAATATGTATGTGATGCATGTTAGTTTAGCTTATATGTGATGTATGCTAATATGTATATGATGCATGTTTTTATATCTTAATAAGTCAAATACGATATGCCTACCAAAGTTTGGTACTCACTACTTCCTCGATCATTTGTTATTGGGTTTGCCAAAGCAAAGCAATGCATTTTATCTTGGAAGAGTGTGAGTGGACAATCGGATGTCCCGCTATCAAACTTGGTTAAGACTTAATTAAGTTTTTCTTAATTAGTTAAGAAAGTAGAGGCATATATTAGCTTTGAACATAAGTTTTAAAATTAGTTTTGTGTGATTTCCGAACATCAGCTTTGTCTTAGAAGTGGTCGTTGCTCGATATCCAAGAAGGCCTCTGCCTGCCACCGAAGCTGGTTTAGGAATAAGCACTAAACTAATCTAAACTTAACCAAAGCTATTAAAGAGTTACATCAGATGTAATTGGCAAAAGATTGCCTACCTAATCATACTACGTCTTGGGCGATTAGCCAAAGCTAACTCAAGGCAATTATGATGTGGATCTTTATCCCATATAAATTTATAGCTAAATAGTAGCTAATG
This sequence comes from Wurfbainia villosa, assembly GCA_025175895.1. Taxonomy (NCBI): domain Eukaryota; kingdom Viridiplantae; phylum Streptophyta; class Magnoliopsida; order Zingiberales; family Zingiberaceae; genus Wurfbainia; species Wurfbainia villosa. The sequence continues at coordinate 14,584,102 of CM046004.1, read as the reverse complement.
ATGTAGCGAAAAGTGTTTGCCTACATCAATGATTAGCTCATATCAAAGCTATGAGAATTTAGTAGCCTCATTTAATTAAAGGCCTAATTAAATGACTTAGGTATGATACTTAATTTTGCATTTTATGTTGTAGATCACCATGTCATCTAACACGACACACCCTCAACTTGCGATCTATCCTTGAGAAGGACAAGCTCAATGGAGTGAACTTTCTTGGTAGTATAGGAACTTGAGGATTATCATCAAGCAAAAATGCAAACTGTATGTCCTAGAGCAGTCTACCCCTGAAATACCTGCTCCTGCGGCCACTCGTGCTGAAAAAGATGCTTATAAGAAGCATCAAGATGATGCATTAGATGTGTCATGTCTTATGCTTGCAACCATGAACTCTGAGCTTCAGAAGCAACATGAGAACATGGATGCCTATGATATGGTTGAGCATTTGAAACAACTATATCAAGGACAAGCCAGGCACGAGCGTTTTGAAGTGTCTAAGGCTCTTTTTGCATGCAAGATGCAAGAAGGAACACCTGTAGAAACTCACGTACTTAAAATGATTGGGTACGTTGAGAACCTTGAAAGACTAGGTTTTCCACTGAGCCAAGAATTGGCAACCGATGTTATCCTGCAATCGTTGCCGGAAACATATAATCAATTCGTCATGAATTATAACATGAATGAAATTGATAAGCCTTTGCTCGAGATTCTCGGCATGTTAAGAATCACAACCGAATCTCAAGAAGAAAGTTAATGCGTACTAATTGTCAAAAAGGACAAAGGTAAGCGCAAAGGCAAGGGTAAGACCCAAGCCAAAGGCAAGGCCAATTCATCCACTTCAAAGGGTAAAGGTAAAGTACCTAAGGAAGGGGACTGTTTCCATTCTTGGTGAGGTGGACACTGAAGCGGGCTGCAAAGTCTACCTTGAGGAAGTAAAGAAGAAAAGAAGTGGGACTTCTGCCTCAGGTATACACGTTATAGAAGTTAATCTATATATTTCTTCTACATGGGTATTAGATACCGGATGTGCATCTCACATTTGTACTAATTTGCAGGGACTGAGAAATATTAGACTAATGGCAAAATGCGAAGTGGACCTACGAGTATGCAATGGCAAATGATACTTAAAGTTCTTCTCTTTGTCTTTGCCCACTGGGCTTATCTTAGAACTAGAGGAGTGCTTATATGTACCTGCATTGACAAAGAACATAATTTTTGTATCTTGTTTAGACAAGAAAAACTTTTCTTTTATAATAAAGGACAAATGTTGTTCCATTTATTTGAATGAAATGTTCTATTGTAATGCACCACTTATGAATGGTCTCTATGTTCTAGATTTAGAAAACCCAATATATAACGTAAATACCAAATGGTTCAAATCGAATGATTTGAACCAAACATATCTCTGGCACTGTCGCCTAGGTCACATAAATGAAAAACGCATATCCCAACTCCATAAAGATGGATTATTGGACTCATTTGATTTTGAATCATATGAGGTATGCGAATCTTGTTTTTTAGGAAAGATGACTAAAACTCCATTTAGTGGACATGGCGAGAGAGCGACGGACTTGTTAGGACTCATACATACTGATGTATGTGGCCCTTTCAATGTCGAAGCCAGAGGAGGCTATAAGTACTTTATTACTTTCACTGATGATATGAGTAGATTTGGCTACTTATATTTGATGAGACATAAGTCAGAATCCTTTGAAAAGTTCAAAGAATTCAAGAATGAAGTACAAAACCACCTTGGTAAGCGTATTAAGCTACTTCGATCAGATCGAGGTGGTGAATACCTTAGTCAAGAGTTTCGTGATCACCTGGCTGAGTGTGGGATAATATCCCAACTCACTCCACCTGGAACACCACAATGGAATGGTGTATCTGAAATGAGAAATCGTACTCTATTAGATATGGTACGATCAATGATGAGTTAGATCGATCTACCTACTTCCTTTGGGGACTAGCTCTAGAGACAAGCTTTCACACTTAATCGCGTCCATCAAAAAGCCGTAGAAAAGACACCATATCTGATATGGATCGGAAGAGTCCCAAAATGTCTTTTATAAAGATTTGGGGTTGTGAAGCTTATGTTAGGCGTCAAGTCTCGGATAAACTAGGACCCAAATCGGATAAGTGTTATTTTGTAGGATATCTATCCCAAAAACTAAGGGATATTACTTTTACAATCCCACACTTGGCAAGGTGTTTGTTGCAAATCTTTGTCTTTCTAGAAAGAGAATTTATTTCTAGAAAAACTAGTGGGAGTAAAATTCATCTTGAAGAAGTTCAAGATGATAACACTAAGGCTTCGATGGAAAATGAGCAGGAACCACAAAGTGTTGTGGATGAGAAATTGTTGCCCAAAGAGTTGTGGAGCAAACACTGTTCAAGTAGACCAACCTCTTCGTAGATCGATAGGATCCGTCGTCAACAGAGAGATATTCTTTTCTCTTGGTGACAGCGGTGATGTATTGCTTGTCGATCTTGGCGAGCCTACATCCTATCAAGAAGCTATGATGAGCCAGTTAGAAATGGCTAGAGGCCATGAGATCGAAATGGAATCCATGTACACTAACCAAGTATGGACTTTGGTTGATCCACGAAGGGTAAAACCCATTGGGTGTAAGTGGGTCTTTAAAGTAAAAGGCGACATGGATGGTAATAAGCATACCTATAAAGGTAGATTGGTGGCTAAAGGATTCAAACAAATTCATGGTATTGACTATGATGAAACCTTTTCACCGATTGCGATGCTTAAATCCATTCGGATCATACTTGCTATTGCGACCTACCACGATTATGAGATCTGGCGGATGGATGTCAAAGCGCTTTTACGAATGGAAGCTACTGAGGATGTGTACATGACACGCTGAGGGTTTTGAAGATCCAAAACATCTGAAAGGTATGCAAACTGCAAAGGTCCATTTATGGACTAAAGCAAGCCTCTCGAAGCTGGAATCTTCGATTCGATGATGCAATCAAGGAGTTTGGTTTCATCAAGAATGAAGATGAACCTTGTGTCTACAAGAGAAATAGTGGGAGCACAGGTGTGTTTCTTGTCTTGTATGTAGATGACATACTTCTCATCGGAAATGATATTCCCTCACTCCAGTCTGTGAAGATGTGGTTAGGGAATTGTTTCTCGATGAAAGACTTAGGTAGTGCCTATATTCTAGGCATCAAGATCTATAGAGATAGATCTAAAAGATTACTTGGCCTAAGTCAGAGTACATACATTGATAAAGTGCTAGATCGTTTTGCTATGCAAAATTCCAAGAAAGGATTTCTGCCTTTATCACATGGTGTGAGTCTTTCGAAGACTCAATGTCCCTCTTCTAAGGAGGAGAGAGATCGCATGGATAAGATCCCTTATGCATCTGCCATAGGGTCTATCATGTACGCCATGCTTTGTACTCGTCCTGACGTCTCGTATGCTTTGAGCATGACGAGTAGATACCAGTCGGATCCAGGTGAAAGTCACTGGATAGCAGTCAAAAATATTCTTAAATACTTACGAAGAACGAAAGAATATTTCATGATATTTGGAGGCAATGAGGAGCTAGCTGTAAAGGGTTACGATGATGCAAGCTTCCAAAGCATAAGGATGACTATAGATCGCAATCGAGTACGTGTTTTGCACGAATGGTGGAGTTGTGGTGGAAGAGTTCAAAGCGAGGACACTGTGATTCTACAATGTAGTCGAGTATATTGCTGCGTCGATGCAAAGAAAGGAGGTTGTTTGGCTCCGCAAGTTCATCAGTGAACTTGGGGTAGTTCCTAGCATTACAGATCCAATAGACCTCTATTGTGACAACAATGGGGCTATTGCACAGGCTAAGGAACCTCGATCACATCAGCGGACCAAACACATACTGCGGCGCTTCCATCTCATTCGAGAGATCATCGATAGAGGAGATGTGAGGATATGCAGAGTACTGACAGAAGCTAACATCGCAGATCCATTGACCAAGGCTTTGGCACAGAGGAAGCATGATGGTCACACTAGGTCACTAGGTATTAGATATCATAGTGATTGGTACTAGTGCTAGTGGGAGATTGTTAGTTATAGCCCTAGAGCCAATCATGTGATGGTTGAAAAGGGAACATTTTGTATCATATTCAATAAAGGCAAAGGATTGGTTATTATATTTACATCTTCCTTGTGCCAACTAAATTAAATATAATAATGCCGTAGAAAAGTAGGTTCTTATCTATAGCACATCAATTGGCAGAATTGATTATGAGAGACTGTAGAGAATACTTTCCTAAATGTTCCTAGTCAAGTATTAATATGCAAGGGCAATATTAATACATAAAGACTAGCATGTAGGTCGATTGATGACTTGATCTCACAAGTCATGGATATATGATATCAAGTTGACACATGGGTATATATTAGAGAATATATACTGAACTGACCCGCCATGAGAAAGTTTCATGGATCGTTATATGAGTGTCATAAACTTTCTCATGTGACTATTGGTATGAATAGTCCTCGAACCTGAAGTCACTACGGTTCCCTACATAAGGAATTATGTACTTTGGTATCGTCAAACGTCACCCGTAACAGGGTGGACCATAAAGGCGATTACTAGGTATATAACAAATTATGCGGAGGGATGTGAGTGATGTAGATGGGATTTATCCCTCTCATATGACGAGAGTGATATCGGTGGGCCCCTTGATTGAGTAGAACTACTAAAACGCATGGCCATGCTCAAATGAGTCAATATGAGATATTGAGCTCATTTGTTTGAGTTAGTTTACTCAGGGATCAAGAAACACATAGATTGATCGAGATGACACGGTCTATGCCTCATTGGTCAATCTGATATCAAGGATAGAAGGACACGGTCATACATTATAGTAGTCACGGAAAGGTTAGTCGGATCTTGACTTATTTCGTAACTTGGGTAGTAATGATGCATTGCTAGATGCCGCTCATTGCTTGTGTATCTAAAAGAGTTTAGATCCACTGCCAACGTTATGAGAGCCTATAGGGTCACACACAAAGAGCATGATGATTAGAAGAATTAGTGCATTCTAGTTTGACTAGAATAATTTGGGAATAAGCTTAAGTACAAAATGGTTTTTGGACTTTAAGCTTAATGAGAATTTTAGCTTATTGATTTAATGAGATTAATTCAATATGTTACCTTATTGATTTAATGAGATTAATTCAATATGATAACATAAGCTTATTGAATTAATAAGATTAATTCAACATGCATGAATGCCACACAAGCATGCCACATAAGCATGTCACCTAAGCTAGATAAGGTGGAAGGAGACAAAGTGGTTTTTGTCTCCTTAAGTGGCCGGCCAAACAAGGAAGCCAACTCCTTGTTTGATTGTGTCTCAATGCAATGGATTGCATTGAATGTTAGGAGGTGAAAGGGTTTTTCCAACCCTATAAAAGACTCCATGGAGTGGCCGGCCAAAGTAAGATTTTTGGTTGTTGTGTGAAGCTTGAGAGCTTGGTGGAAGCTTTGTTGTGTGGTTTTGTGAGTGTAGGCTAGCAAGAAGAATAGTCTTCTTCTTCCTTTCTCTTTTTCCCTAGCTTCCTCTCCTTTAGGGACTTCTCTAGCAAGAAGGAAAGGAGAGCTCTTCTAGTTTCTTTTGTGAGACAAGAGCTTGCTCGTGTGGATACATATAGAGGCACGGACATTTGAACGTGCTAAAGATCCAACAAACCAAAAGGAAAAGCGGGATTAACAAGGGCACGCAACAAAGGTAATCCTCTCCTATAAGATAGGTTTGGTTTTAGAGAAATTTATTTTGTACGAGGTTTTCTTTCGCAAGGATCACTAGGAAGGGATCCTAATTTTTCCGTTGCGCATATGCTATTTGGCATAAAGAATTCCCTACAGGAGGAGGAGGATTCTTCATCCAATGAGGAAGGTGAAGACATCTTCTTCTTTCCCTTGTTTGCTACTAGTGCTACTCCCCTTGATTGACTCCTTGGTTCTTCTACTATACCTTCAAGTCTTGTTTCATGAAGCTCCATAGTAGAAAAGAATTCCTCTAAAGTACTTACCTCTAGATTCTTTGAAATGTAGGAGTCCACCATTGAGCTCCACATTGATGACTGAGGGAATGCATCTATTGTTTTCATTACCATGTCCTGGTTCAAAAGCTTTTCTCCTACACTTGTCAATCCGTTAATTATCTCTTTAAAATGAGAATGTAAGGATAATACCTTTTCCCCTTTGTCAAGCTTGATGTTGTTTAATTGAGATCGGAGGAGATCCCTTCTTGCAAGTTTTGCCTCGGAGGTGCCCTCATGAAGTTCTACAAGCTTTTCCCACATCTCCTTGGCGCTTGCGCACTCTCTAATCCGGTTGATCTGTTGTTGGGGGAGCACGTTGTATAGATGATGTTTGGCTTTAGAATTTGCCAAGTGCTCCTCTCTTTTCTTTTTTATCCATCTCGACTTCTCTAGTAGTCTCCCCTCTTCATCCCTAGGCATCTCGAAACCGTTTTCCATTATTAACATAATATCGAAGTCGGTTTCGAAAAATACCTCCATTCGCTTTTTCTACCAAGCGAATTCTCCTTCGAACTTAGGCGGATGGATGTTGGAGCCGACCATCTCTTGTCGTACTTGTGTTGGCGATTAGTCCTCGACAAGCTCCTCACTCTGATACCATTTTTTGGAGGATCGGTGGCCGGCTAGAGGGGGTGAATAGTCTTCTTCGTAGATGGTGGAGTTTGATCGCTCGCTTAATCGTCTACGATTAGGGTTAGCGCAACGAAATAATAAAACTAAAGACAATTAAGAGTAAAACACAAAGTAGAGAGAAGGCAAACACGGACACAATTGTGTAACATGGTTCACGATCCTTGCTACTAGTCCACGACCCGATTTGTTCCAGGTGAATCACGCTTAACCAAATCCACTAGTCTCTCCTTTGCACTAAGCTAGGTGGAGGTAAACCTTTCTTACACAATCTCCCTCTTTACAATATAATTGAAATAATAGTAAGAAAGAGGAGTAAAAATGTGTTGGGCACTTGGGAGAACTTTAGAGGTTAAGCATTAACCATCCCAAGTGACCCAAGGCCTCTTCTTATAGGGAAGAGGCCATTCTTCCCGTTGGGCACCGAGCAGTCAACTGATACAACCATTAGTCGATTGCTGTTGTAGCCGTTGCCTCACAACGGCTTCATCCACATTGGATTCCAACCAACGGCTCTCACATCAGCCGACTGATCATCCCCATCAGTCGACTGATGGAGCCATCAATCGAGTGATCGAAGCGATCACTCGACTGAACAACCTTTGGTCTCGAACTTGCCTCGATCAGTCGACTGTTGTCCCTTGGCAGTCGACTGATGGTCGAGCAGTCGACTGTTGGGCCAGAAACGGTTCAGTCGAACACCGATTGAGTCCAATCGACCTAGAGCAGTCGACTGCTACCTATAGAAGTCGACTGGTATCTGGTAAAATCACAAACCAACCTTTCGTTGAGCATTCGACACTTGACTTAGCCATTCAGCCAAGTTCACCTATGAGCTACCTCGTCCTCGGTTACAATCGCTCACTCTCATCTCCCTTAGAGTCTTTCGCCTTGAAGCTCTCTGTTAGTGCCTATAAGATCCATATATCTCCACAATGACATGATATTGTCCACTTTGGGCCTAAGCCCTCACGGTTTTATTTTTGGGCTCTACCCAAAAGGCCTCATGCTAATAGAGATATCTTTTCATCTTATAAGCACATGATCTTTTCCGTGTCTTACCAATGTGGGACTTTGATTGTATTTGCAATACTCCAACAATCCTCCCCTCAAACGAAGAACCACATTGACCCCCCCTCAAGCCTATCCATCCTTGAAGGACATCCTCTGCTTGATGTCCGATCCTTAACACACTAGGACTTCCTGTCAACTATCTGGTCCTCCTGACCCAGCTGGACTTCCTGTCAGTTGTCCAGCTCTTCTGGCCCAACTGGACTTCCTGTCAGTTGTTCGATCCTCTCGACCCAACTGGACTTCCTTCCTAGTGTCCGGTTCTCTTGATCCAGACATGGGAGCTCAACTTCCTTCGTTCGAGGTTCATGGATTGACATGGACCATGGCTCTGATACCAATTGTTAGTGCCTATAAGATCCACATATCTCCACAATGATATGATATTGTCCACTTTGGGCCTAAGCCCTCATGGTTTTGTTTTTGAGCTCTACCCAAAAGGTCTCATGCCAATGGAGATATCTTTTCATCTTATAAACACATGATCTTTTCCATGTCTTACCAATGTGGGACTTTGATTGTATTCCAATACTCCAACACTCTCTTCGTCCGGTCATGCCCTTCAAATGCACCAAGTGCACGGTTTCGCAATGTCATCATTCGCATCTCGCCCTAAAGTCTTCTTCCTTGGCTTCACTCCAATGCTCCTCGTTTGACGGTCCATTGGATGCACCAAGTGCACGACTTCGCAATGTCATCCTTCACCGACTCAAGGACCGAGTCATGAGATGGTGATCTTGCCAATGCTTTGTCAAGCTAACCATGTGTGAATTACGAAATCATACACGACTTCAATACACATATCAAATCCACAAACATCAAACTTAAACCTTTGCCACACACATCAAAACACATCATTCATGGATTGATTGCCCTAACAGATTAGTGTGATGGTAGGGTTCAACACTCCAAAGGATGAAGAAGGAAAAAAGCTTAAGAAGAAGAAGTGGAGCGAAGAACAACTCTGATACTACAACATAAACAATAAGGTAATGGGTATATTGCTTAGTGCAATTCCTAATGTTTTTTTGTGTAGATTGGGAGATTGTAAGGATGCCAAGGAGCTTTGGAGTAAGCTAGTTAAGCTCCATGAAGAACCCTCAATGGCTCAAGAAATAGCGGAGCCCAAGGAACAAGAACCATCATCAACTCAATTGGAGGAAGAGGCCAAAGAAGCAAACTCATCCTCACAAGAAAGTGAGGATTTGAAGGTCGAGGAGTGTTCAACATCTGAGGAGGAAGAAGAGGTGGAAGAATTAGAGTAAGCCTCTACCTTTAGGATTGAGGGGGAGGATATTAGATCACCGAAGCCAGAGCAAAATCAAGAAGTAACTTCAACCTCCGAGAGAGATGAAGAACCAATTCCAGCCACCATTGACCTAGGTAAATCAAACAATTCAATTAAAAATAAAGATTATATAATTTGCTTTGAGTGTAAAGAAAATGGACACTACAAGAGTAAGTGTCCTAAGAAATTCAAGAAGACTCAACCGACTCCAAAGGTCAAGGATGTCGGTCCCCTAACACATGGAAATTCAAGAAGGCAAGGAACATGTGGTGTGCTTCAAATGTAATCAAAAGGGCATTATAGGAGTTAATGCCCTAGGGGAGGAAGAAGACTCAAGAAGGAGCATCATATGTAGGGGGAGTCTCTAAGACAACCCCTAAGGTATATTTTGTTGGTGCAATCGGCCCAGGTCACGATTGACCACACTCGAGTTTGACTCGAGCGATATTTTGATGTTCGACAAAACGTATGACAATGTGATTGTCATGGTAAAGTCCAAGTCATGGGTACTTGGCATGGAAAGTCTAAGTGGGACACTTGGCATTGGGAAAGTCCAAGTCTTGAGTACTTGGCATGTAAAGTCCAAGTATGGGTCTTGGCAAGGAAAAGTCCAACATGGGTTGGCAAGGAAAAGTCCAAGCATGGGTCTTGGCACGGAAAGTCCAACATGGGTTGGCAAGGGAAAGTCCAAGCTTGAGTCTTGACATTTGAGAAGTCCAAGAGGAATATTGGCGGTGTAAAGTCCAAGCGGGAGTCTTGGTAGCATAAGTCCAATAGTTGGCAGCATAAAGTCCAAGCATGGTCTTGGCAGCATAAGTCCAATGTTCCTTGGTGGTGTAGACAATGTTAGCATGACAATAGCCGATGGAAGCACATGAAGGCTAGCGTATGGATGACTTAGAGGGATCCGATAGCCGCGCGGCTGACGGAGGTGGCTAGAAGGCTTAGGTCTAGGCTACGGGGGATCTAGCAAGTATGGGGGCACCATACTTGGGTTAAAACCTCATGTTTAAGGTGTATCGATTGGAGTATGATCGATCGGTGGAGTCAACTAGGGGTTATCGCGGGAAGTGCCCTAGCGATCGGCTACGAGTTGGGCGGCATTCTTGGCGAGCGGCCGATCGATCGAGATCGGCCAACGCCGTCGGGATGTCGAGCACAGAATGCTCTTCAGTTGAGTGATCGGCGGGAGCACTCGACTGATTGAGCTATTAGTCGACTGATGGGTATGATCATTCGACTGATGGTGTATCCGTTGAACTTATCTGACGTGTTTCATGCCGTTGTGAGACAACGACTATAGGAGCAGTCAACTGATGGTCCCGATCAGTCGACTGCTAGGAGAAATCTAGCCCAAGGAGCAGCTTTAATGGGAGCTCGTGGAGGGAGGATTTGGAATCGGTTCTTAGATGTGTTTGGGGTGATTTGTTGCTGCAAATCAGAGTCTCCAAGTGTAATTCAAGCAACCACAAAGCAAGCATCCAAGTTCACAATTGTAAAGTGTTTCTTTACTTGTATTTGTGTAGTTTACTTGTATTAGCTTGTATTTGTGTTCATTACTGTTGTAATACATTATACGAGATTTTTCCACCTCCGACTTGTTGTTGAGAAGGAGTTTATTTGATTAGTGGTGTTGTATGCATCGCTAGAGCTCGTTTGAGCTCGATCCGTCGAGTAGGAACCATTCGGTTCTGAACCACATTATATCTTTGTGTTGTGATCGTGTTTGTGTGTTTGCATTGTATTATTTCTATTTTCACTATGTACTAATATATTTGTAGGAAGCACGATCGAATAATAATTCATCGACAAGCGACGATGCTATCCACCCCCCCCCCCCTCCTCAAGTGGTCACGAAGGTCCCTACATATTTTAGTAATGCACCTTCTAATTTTAATGTCAAAAACCATGCTAGAAATAATTTAAATACTCTTGCTATTGTTCATGAAAATCATACTAGGAATAATAAATATTTTTGCTTAGGTGCTAAGAGTTGTAATTATAGGTCTAAGAATCATACTGGGTCTATTTTACTTAAGAACAAATCTAGAAATGGAAACTCTAGACCCATTCTACCTGAGGAGTCAATTAAGAAGGTAGAAAACCATTTAGACATTAACCCTAAGAAGGGTAGGCATATTCCTAGAAGAAATGGTAATGCCCAAAGACAAAATGAAAATTCAAAGATTGGGAAATTAAAATTGGAAAATCAAGTTTTGAGGACAAAACTTGAAAAATTAAAGAAGAACCTTAGGAAAATACAAAATCAAATACAAGGGTCAAATAGTCAAAATTTAGGATCAAAGAGTCAAAGTCTAGGGTCTATGAAGCAAGGACCATCAAAGGGAAAGAAAGATTTGTGTCACAAACCTAAGCCCGAAAAGACCTATCACAATGTTCCATTCGATTATGGAACTCAATCTAGGTCTAGGAAAGCCAAGGTTACTAGGGAAGTCATCCCTAAGGGTAACCAAGGTAAGTGTCTAGTGGCCAAGGTTTCCATGAAACCTAGGGAGGCCACTAAGAAGGTTACAAGGGGAGTGACTCCTAGAGTTAACCTAGGCAAGACCACAATGACCAAGGCTTCTAAGCCTAGGAGAGTCATTAGGAAGGTATCAAGGGAGGTCATCCCTAAGGAATATCTAGTAAACCCAAGGAGCTCCAATAGGTATTGGATTCCTAGAAGCGTGATCGATTCACGCTAAATGGGTTAGGATGTGTCAACCTTGATTGGATGGGTAGTTAACTCAACCATAGCAAAGTTGACATTTTAGGTCATTTTCAAGGTTATTGATACTTTGGAAATAAGGTTGAATTTTAATCCTAAAATATTTTAGGATGTGCCAATATTATTTAAGAAGTTTGATAAATCAATCAAATTGGCACAAACTAGGTTTAGAGGTCATAGTGTATCATTTTGGGTGTTTAGCACACTTGGTAGATGAGTAGTATTTTGGCAAAATGAATTTAATCCTAACAAATGACAATAAATATTAAAAATTTTGGGTATTCTTATGCCTTATATTTTATTTGTCATGCTTTGATTGTCATATACCATGTTATGACATCATATTTCATCTTTATCATATAAATGTCATGATTATGCTTAGGTTATTTAATAGTGTCATGTTATGCTTAAGTTAGAATCACATGTCATGACATTATGATTATCGACACATGCTTATTTATGTTATCATTTATGTCATAATCATCATTCATACATTAATTAAAATTGAGTTAAGGACAATGACATTATTTGAAGTCTCATGCATAAGGGAATCAAATAGTGTTGCTTAGAAAATACATGAAAACCTAAATAACTAAAACTCACATCTCACAAGAACACTTGACTTGTATGTGTTTTCAAAGACCCTAGACACATGTGAGATGCTAGGGAATGAGTTAAGTTCAAGGTGCAAAGTTTTTGTATCTAGATGAACTCAAACTCATCTTATATCATGGACAAATTATGAGGAAAGATAGTATACAAGGCATGTATACTTAGCCCATAAACCATGATTGAAATTAAGGTTTTAAAAACATCTTAAAATCATTTTGAAAAACCTTAGTGAAGTCTATATTTTGATAGCAATCACCATTGATAGAGTTGATACAAAGTAGACTCAAAACAATAAATTTTTTCTTATTTTTGAACTTTGTATTAATCTCACTATTTTATGAGTATTTTATTTTTCTAATATTTTTCACGCATACTGAATGCTATAAGTATTATACATATAAATTTTTGTGATTTTTTGAGTTATGTATAATTACTTATGATTTTTTGAATTTCATTTTCTGAAATCTAATTTCTGCATTTGCAGATATCAATCAACTATCATGGATGACAATCGACTAGACTTAAAGACAGTCGACTGGTAGCTGATAGAGTCGACTGCCAATAGCTGATTTCGGATAAACAAGGATGTTTAGCCCATGTTTCAGCTATGTTAGGCTACCCTAACTGCTCTTAACCCTAGGATATGCTTTGGTAAGTATTATAAAGGTTGAAAATCCATTGAATATGGATTAGGAGAGTTGTTTAGGGTGTATATTGAATTTTAAGGGAGGTGAAAATTCAATGTTGAATTTTTTTCCCTTAATTTCGATTAGTTAATATTCCTATAGGCTTAGGAACTCTCCAAGGGTATTGTTGGTGCAATGTTCAAGGGGGAGCAAGTCTTTAGGGAGAGGTTATCCATCATGAGATGATGAATGTGTTATTTCTCATGAGAGGGAGAATTTTGAGAATTTGTAGAAGTGAGGATTGCCTCTCTTTAGTTATATGAGATTTATAACTAGGAAGAGTGAAAGCATCCTAGATGTTTTTGGACTAAGGGGGAGATTGTAAGATCTCATTGGAATATGAGATATTGACACTCTTGGGGAGAGCCTTTTTGATGTATGTCAAAAAGGGAGAGAATTTGGAATTCCCAATTTGGATAATTGGGAGATTTGGTTTGAGTTAGTGTTCTAGCTCAAAGGTATTTGGTTTTTGTCAAACATCAAAAAGGGGGAGAGTGTTGGTGCAATCGACACAGGTCACGATTGACCAGACTCAAGTTTGACTCGAGCAGTATTTTGATGTTTGACGATGAGTTGACCATTGTTTGATAATGGGTTGACTATATGGTTGACATGGGGTTGATCATATGATGGTAAAGTCGAAGTCTTGAGTACTTGGCATGGAAAGTCCAAGCTTGAGTCTTGTCAATTGGAAAGTCCAACATGGGTTGGCATGGAAAGTCCAAGCATGGGTCTTGACAAGGGAAAGTCCAAGTTTGAGTCTTGGCAGATGGAAAGTCCAACATGGGTTGGCAAGGGAAGTCCAAGGGTTGATATTGGCGGCGTAAAGTCCAAGGGTGGAGTCTTGGCAGCATAAGTCTAATGGTTGGCGGCGTAAAGTTCAAGCGGTAGTCTTGGCAATGTAAGCCCAACTGTACCTTGACAGTGTAGACCACGTTAGCATGACAATAGATGATGGAAGCGCTTGAAGGCTAGTGTATAGATGAACAAGTCATGGATGACTTGGAGGGATCCGATAGGCATGAGGCTGATGGAGGTGGCTAGAAGGCTTAGGTCTAGGTTAAGGGTGGTCTAGCAAGTATGAAAGCATCATACTTGGGGTAAACCTCATGGTTGAGATTATGATCCGACCGAGTGGCCTTGGCAATCGACTGCTAGCATTTGGCAGTCAACTGATGGCTTGATCATTCAACTAACGTGGAAGTTAGTCGACTGATGGTTGAAGTCGCGGGCACAAAATATTTCTGAGTTGACTCCTGAGTAAGGGAAGTCGATTGGAGGCTATGAGCAGTTGACTGCTAGGTATTTGTTGGAACCTTTCCGACGTGGATTAAGTCATTATCTCACAACGGCTACAGGAGCAGTCGACTGATAGTTGTGAGTTGTCGACTACTAGGCGAAATCTAGCTTGATTTGCAACTTTGAAAGGAGCTCGAGGAGGAGGATTTTGGCTTGGTTCTTTGAGACAATTTGGAGGGGATTTGCTGCTGCAATCCAGACCTTCAAGACTCTTCTCAAGCAACCAAAAGCAAGCATTTAAAGTCTTCTTGTAAAGTATTTTTTTTACTTGTATTGTATTTCATCTTTGTATTTGCTTGTAATTTCTTGTATTACTTTTGTAATCCTTATACGAGGTTTCTTCGCCTCTAACTTGTTGTCGAGAAGGAGTGTTTTTAATTAGTGGTGGTATTTGCATCGCTAGAGCTTATTTGAGCTCAATCCATGGAGTAAGAATCCTAAGGTTCCAAACTACGTTATATCGTCATGTTCTTGTGTACTGTGTGTTTGTATATTTTGTTTATGCTTCATTATTATTTCCACTGTGCATATTAACAAGAATTGTAGATAAGCACGCAAGTACAAACGAATTCCATCAAACGACGAGAATGCGCCATTCACCCCCTCTAGTGCTCATCGAAGTTCCTACATCTGTTACCGGCTAAATTATGGGTAGTCGACTGGTCTACTTCTCTAGTCGACTGTTGAATTGCGATGACATTTATTATTTTCATAGCTACTGTTAATAACGAAACTATCATTATTCGTCGCTAATATTAATTTCTTTGCCGACGATTTTTTAATTGTTAGTGATGTTATTTTTTATTGTCGTTAATATTAACGACAAAATTTTAATTTTTCATCATTAAAGTCTATTATTGACTAGCTTATTGCGACAAAATTAGCAATGAAATTTTATCGTCGTTAATGTGATTTAGCGACAAATATTATATATTAGCACCTGATGGTGTCCTCTTCTTCGGCCTGCTCAGATCTTCCTCTTCCTTCTTGAGGATTTCTTCTGATCGCCTTGGATCCTTGAATTGAAAGCTAAATCTATCACTTTAAAGGAGAATGTTAAGGGTGGGCCGGCTT
Source organism: Wurfbainia villosa (assembly GCA_025175895.1). NCBI lineage: Eukaryota > Viridiplantae > Streptophyta > Magnoliopsida > Zingiberales > Zingiberaceae > Wurfbainia > Wurfbainia villosa. The sequence goes on along the minus strand of CM046004.1, from coordinate 14,568,662 downwards.
CCCAGCGCATCCCCTTCGAGACTCAAGTTAGAAATGGAAGGATGAAAAAGTAGATAGTAGAAGAAGAAGTAAGAAGAGATATTTGAGGTACCGAATAGCAAAGAAAAAATCATCCCTGCTTTCTTCCACCTCTGTTCCTTTTATAGGAGATTCATACCACCTTAATTTGAAGTGTATTTACTTTAATACCCTTGTTAACCTATCGAGATATAACTATTTCTCCGGCTCCTTTTCAAAATAACTCCTTTTACGCTCTCCACGTATCCTCTATTTTTTTCTGCCAACCATTAATCAAATAAATAAATAAAATATCTTATATTAATAACACTTCTTATTCAAAAACCTCCCCATCATCTCCTGCACCCAAAAATACTCATTTTCCCCTTTCTGCTTAATTCAGAAAATGCCCAAGGCATATGTATATCACTCGGGAAATGAACATATTGCTCGAGAATTATACTAACAACTCGGGAAACACACTGATCACTCAGAAAATATACACACTGCTTGGGGAATACATAGACTGATCAGGAAAACTCAACTCACAAATGCGCTCTGAACTATTTGCACTGCTCTTCCTTACTTGTCACGGGAAATACTTATATCGCTCAGGAATTGCATACACGACTCGGGAATTACATATATCAATTGGGAAATGCATACACTTCTTTACCAACATAACACTTAACTCTGAACACAACTATTCTGCTCACCCCTACTTAGCTCGGGTGTCACATATACTGCTCGGGAATCACCTATATCAATAGAGAAATGCATATATTGCTTTGCCAACACAGCACTTAACTCTAAACACAACTACTCTGCTCGCCCCTACTCAGCTCAAGTGTCACATATACTGTTCAAGAATTACATACATCAATCAGAAAAATGCATATACTGCTATGACAATGCAACACTTAGCTTTGAACACCACTACTTGGCTCAGGCATCACATATATTGCTCTGGAATTACACACATCAATCGGGAAATGCATATATTGCTATGTTAATACAACACTTAACTATGACCACCACTACTCTGCTCACCCCTACTTGGCTCAGGCATCACATATACTGCTCGGGAATTACATACATTAATTGGAAAATGCATATACTACTCTGTCAACACAACACTTAGCTCTGAACACCACTACTCTGCTCGTCATACTCGACTTGGGCGTCACATATACTGCTTAGAAATTACATAAACAACTTAGAAACTATACTAACTGCCTCGAAATCATACTCTTAGCTCGAAAAATATTCTAACTGATCAAATATTATGTTTGATACCTTCTGAAAATATACTAAGTATCCTGATTGAAAATCTCGACCCCATCATAAGTTCCCCCTCTTTATTAAAACTGAAGAGCAAAGTCGAGTGAAGTTTTACAAGTACTCTGAAACTGCCTTTACTAAAAAAATAAAATTCTTTTTCCTTCTGCCTTAGCCAAAAATCCTACATCCATCATAAGTTCTCCCTCTTTAGTAAAACTGAAGACAAAGTCGAATGAAGTTTTACAAGTACTTTGAAATTGCCTTTACTGAAAAACAAAATTCTTTTGCCTTCTACCTTAGCCAAAAACCCCACATCTATCACTGCCTTTGCTGAAAAACAAAATTCTTCTGCCTTTTGCCTTAGCCAAAAACCCCACATCCATCATAAGTTCCCCCTCTTTAGTAAATTTGAAGAGCGAAGTCGAATGAAGTTTTACAAGTACCCATTGATATACACAAACTGTCATATCAAACATAGAACCACAAGCTGTCATATTAAGCATAGACCTTAAAACTATCATACTAGGCATAGGGCCTCAAATTGTCATACTAGGCGCAGGGCCTCAAAATTGAACGTTAGCGATTTACTTGTCATTATAGTTGGCGTTATAGTCCTTTTGGGGGAATGTAATTTCTTAGCCCATAGGCTGTTATATTAGGCATAGAGCCATAAGAAAATTTTACTTGTCATTATAGTGGGCATTATAGTCCTTGTGGGGGAATGTAATTACCTAGCCCATAGGTTGTTATATTAAGCATGAGAGCCTTGAGAAAATTTTGCTTTCCATTATAATTGGCGTTATAGTTGTCATGTCCCGAGAGTATGCCGAGACGAAAAATAAACGGACAACATCTCCCCTGTACGTGACAACATAACCTATTTATACAAGGCCTTTCGGCCACAATCTCAACAACATATATAAGTGTAAATATCACAATACATAGTAGAAAATAACACAAACAATATCATAAACTACCTACAGTGCATACCGGTATGATTGACACCACAACGTAAAGGAAACATCGGCAAAACCCGAATCCATAAGTGTGTACATCACATAACAAGTCCATAACACATAACATCATGTAAAACTCCAAGTACATAACAAAACATACAGAAAACCCAAAACTCAGACTCTTGGATGTGAGATGAGACGATGCCAGCCAGCGATGCTCCAAGCCCATCATGAAGTCGGCTACCTGTACCTAGGCGACAAGAAAATTCAGGGTCTGTGATGGTGAGTATAACTCAGCGATAATAAGAATAAAAGTGCATGCATAATTTATATATCACATGTGAATCAACAATATGTTGCCAAAAAGTATAACAGATATACACCAGCATAATATAACAACTGTATAACTAAACAGATCAACAATAACTCAAGTTACTGACATACCTAAAGATCGGTAACGATGTAACTCATACAACCTGAGTATAAATACCATAATACAACACCTACAACATGGTAGAGTAAAAACTGACTCTGTAATCAACAATATAGGCATACAACATTCTAGGTCAGATACCCAATGTACTGGGTCCATCCAGTGTCACCTCAAGGTACTGGTCTAAGGTATGCAATAGTCCTATCAACTCAATGCTGGTAATCCCCACATGACCATATAGAATATGCAAGTAGAATGCAAGATGATGTACAATCAAATGCAGCAAGTATAGTTCAAACAAATGCAATAATCAACGATCATATATATAGACTCTAGCTATATATATTCTCATCACACTCAACTATATATATATATATATATATATATATATAAATATATATATATATATATATATATATATATATATATATATATATATATATATATATATATATATATATATATATATACACGCCATCTACCACGGTAATGCAGATGCATGGTCATGCCTGCGCACCCCTACTCGCTACCACGACCCCAGTGTGACTTAGGTGGCACGACATGACAACTATCCCAACTCAACACCAACCACTGCTCTCGAGTGGCTGAGTGGGCAGTATGAACAAGTAGCATATAAGCATAAAGAGCTAGCTACACAACAGGGGTCCCTGCTACTGGCCACTTCGACTGACACTATCCATGAGTGGTCGAGTGTCACGCACCCAGGACAACCGCACACAACTCCAACTACCACCATCTATAGTGGTAGAGTGTGGCACGACAAATGCTCTGCCCTCACACCAGTTACTCCTCCATGAGTAACCTGGGAGGCAGGATGACTAATGACCCTCTCAACCACAAGAGAGACCATGTTGTCAACATACATGCAAATGAAATGAATGCACAGTCACACATATAGACATCCACCACAGACTCCCTATTCTACAGAGAGTCATACCAATCTGATCAATACACTCCCTATCCTGCAGAGAGTCATACTCAACTGATCATAACAAACTAGGACCATCGGTCCGTAGTGACACACTATTCACAATTCACATGACCATTTACACAACACATATCGGTAGTAAATATGCAACATAAGGATATTGGAATCAATCCTACGTTCAGGACATTACCTACCCACGGATGACCTTTTACCCAATTTACAAATCAGGTCATCATCCGTACTCCACTATTTACACATAACTAAGCATTTATAGGTTTACTTATATCACATCTATAACTCCTAATCATGATGAAGGAAAATGTGATAATGACAATAGAGTATATAAGGCCAAAGACAAAGTATCAAGCATTAGAAAAACTAGAGTGGATTTAAGGTCAAAGCGATAATAATATGAAGTTATATACTTCAGGATTTAGCTACTACATGATCAAGGTAGGAAATTACCCACCTGTTGTAATGCTCGTAATAAAAAAGCTCTCACGCCCATGGACCTGTCTCGTATCCACGTCCTGTAAATATCATTAATTACAATTAAGTGCAAGCATACACCAACATACGAATTAACTACTACGTTATCCTTATATCCATATCCTTTATCGAATACGAATTATAATCCCCATTCATCAAGCGCAACAATTTTACAACATCCAAGTAGGTTTAAATCATCAAACCTCTCAAGTACATCTCCACCCAATCAATTACACATACTAACTCACATCCACAACCCTATTTGTAGCCGAGATCAGAGCATCACACAACTCGATCGACAACCGACATTTCACACTAATTCAGGGACCTGACCAACCTCAACCAAACCCTATTCACAGCCTTGAAATGGCGCATCACAACCCATAAGTACACTAAATTAGGGATCTAACCACCCTAATTGACACACTCCGTTCCAACTACCCCTTTTTCACTTAGCCATAACTGAGCAAACCCGAGAACCAACCATTCACAACCATTGTAACCTCTTCACAACCAAGAGCAGCCTTATTCACAGTCTCACAATCGGCAATTCCTTGCTCATAGCCGCACAGCCATTCACAGCTCACTCACACAACCATTTACAACTCAATTCACATCCATACAGTCGTTCATAGCTCATTTACAACCATATCACAGCTTCATCTGTCCATCTTCACCCACTCACAGCTGAGCAACATCCCGATTACGATCGTATTGTCGACATCAAACCCAATCACAGATAAAAACCCAGTCAATTCACACAGAACACGGTCAGCTAACAAAAACCCTAACTCACAACTAAAAATCTAGCAATTATAGATGAAGAGAAAAGACAATTCAAGCTTACCAGTACTTGGGTCTCCACCGTTAGCCACCTTCCTCCTATCCCCTGTTCACCGACACAAACTATTGCCTAAATCACAAATCCATGCTCAACCAAGGCAAATCGCAGCAGGGAATTAGACAAGGAGAAGTCGGCCCTTACCTAGTTCCGACGATCTTCGACAAAGCAATCCTCAAAATCGACAGCCCCCCCACCTCACGGCCACAGAGCCCAACACTCCTCCCCCTACTGCCACAAGTCAACCGATCAAGCTAAGCGAGGGGAACCATGACTAGGAGTTCGATCGGACCTTACCTAGCTCCGACAAAGATCGCAGCCTCCGATCGAAACACTGCCGGCGTGAATCATTTTGGCCCCTTGCTCGCCCACTACTCTTGCTCGCCTGCGAAGGTCGTCGAGGCTAATGGTTGCTACCTGCCACAAGGTAGACTCCGAGAGGAAGAAGGAGATCTCGCGATGAAGAGGAGAGTTCAGTGAGGAAGAGGACTCGCGCGGTGAAATAGAATCGCAGCTGGGGGAAAGAAAAGAAACATATTGAGAATTAAGGGCGATGGCGAGAAGCCGCTTGGAGTTACGAAAATGGAGCGGTCGGTTCATTAACGGGTCGAGTCCAATAAAGCGGGTTGGGTCCACTTGATTCAACTTAAACCCAGGTTCAATTAAATCTAGGTTAATTAAACCATTAAAATTTCTTAAGCTAGGTTAGATGTAATTAACCCCTAACCATCTCCCAAAAATTTGTAATTAACCCACTCATAATATTACCCTTTAGCCATTTATTTGCAATATTTTACATTCTCCCCCACTTAATCAAATTTGGTCCCCCAATTTCATACTTAAATGCGAAAATTAATTCAAACAAATTTTCGAAATGACCACATACCTCAAGTGAATAGATGTGGGTATCGAGCTCGGATAGTATCTTCCAGCTCCCACGTAGCCTCCTCATCAGTATGATGCTGCCATCCAATCTTTACGAGTCGGATAGTTTTATTCCGCAACTGACGCTCCTTGCGACTAAGAATCTCACTGGAATCTCCTCATAAGTTGCATCCGCCTGGAGTTGAATCGGAACCTCTTTCAGAACATGATCGGGACACAACACTTATTTCCTCAGCATAGAAACATGAAATACATTGTGAACACCCGCAAGTGTCGGAGGTAAAGCCAATCGGTAAGCTACGCTCCCAATCTGCTCTAATATCTCAAATGGACCAATATTGCGTGGAGCTAATTTTCCTTTCAATCCAAATCTTTTCACTCCTTTTGTGGGTGAAACTCATAGGAACACATGATCCCCTACTGAGAATTCCAAAGGCCTTCACCTCTGGTCTGCGTAACTCTTCAGTCGATCCTGTGCCTCAGATAACCATCATCTGATCACTCACACCAACTCTGCATCATGTTGAATACTTTGTGGCCCCATCAACTGTCGCTCCCCAACCTCCTCCCACAACATAGGAGATCTACAGGGTCTGCCGTATAATGCCTCAAAAGGAGTCATCTGAATAGAAGAGTGGTAGCTGTTGTTATAGGCAAATTCCACTAAATGAATGTGGTCCTTCCAACTGCCTCCAAAATTCATGACACAAGATCTCAATAAGTCCTCCAATGTCTGAATGATATGCTCAGACTGTCCATCTGTCTGCGGATGAAATGCGGTACTAAGTCGAAGCTCTGTGGCCATAGCTTGCTACAGACTCTGCCAAAATCTAAAGGTAAATCACAGGTCTCTATCAGATATAATACTCAAAGGCACTCCATGCAGTCTGATAACCTCTCGATAATATAACTCTGTCAGACGATCTAATGAGTCTATCCCACAAATAGGAAGGAAGTGGGTGGATTTGGTTAGTCGATCCGTGATCACCCAAATCGCATCATGTCCTTTATGGGTTCTAGGCAATCTCGTAACGAAATCCATCGTGATATGCTCCCACTTCCATTCCGGAATTGAAATTTCCTGCAGCAATCTAGCGGGTTTATAATGTTCAGCCTTCACCTACTGGCATACTAAACATCGAGCAATAAAGTTTGAAATATCACTCTTCATACCGTTCCACCAGTATAAACGTTTCAAATCTCGGTACATCTGAGTATCACCAGGATGTATAGAAAATCTCAAATGATGTGCTTCCTGTAGCAATTCTTCCTTAACTGGATGTGTGTCTGGAACACACTATCCTTATCAGAGAGGGGGAATTATCTTTTCACAAGAGAAGTCTGTTAGTGCAGGGGCACCAGATAATTGAACCTGTGTTTTGATTATGGCAAAGACACAAAGTTAAGTTTACATCTTTGTCTCACGAGCAAAATCAAGTGTGCAGAAAGGCTAAGCTAAACCGAAGGTCAGTGACACCCAGAGGGAGCTGTGGTGGTCGGGCAACACCGAGGGAACTTCATGGGAGTCGAAGAACCTAGGTGGAAGACCAGAAGCAAAGCGACAGATCTTAAAGGACTAGAGGTAAGCTTGTGTGAGTGAGAGATGGTATGGTCATGTCCTTTGTACGGGGACGACCGTAGGCAGTGATCCGACTAAGACTTCCTGTGGAAGGTCTAGGTCGAGATCGGACGGTAAGAAACTGTTGCATTTACTATTTTCCGTGCAAATCTCTTATTGCAGGGAAGTGGTCAGGCTGGCAGTCGACTGCTTGTCATTGGGCAGTCGACTGATGCACATCAGTCGACTGATGGAAGGCATCAGTCGACTGATGGCAATGAATCAGCCTTTTGCGCTAGGTCAAAATGGATAACGTTTGACGCGACCACTTCGCGATAAAATTTGGTACCACCTCGTGATATGTTCCAAAAGATGAGGAGACTTATTCTGAGGCCAAAATCTATAAAAGGAGGAGAGGACTCCAACCCAAAAATGAATCAAGATTATTCTCAAGTGCTCCTACAACGCCAAAGCTCCAACACCGTCATAACGCCGACGCGATGCCAAGCTTCCATCTTCTTCGTCAGCAGCAGCAACAAGTAATATCTTTTGTATTTTTTGTTTTAATCGTAACGAGGTGAGGTAGGATTGTTGCCTCATCCTCGTACTTTCGTTTTTGTGATCGTTATCTCTTACCTCCAACGAGGAGGAGATCTTATAGTGTTTTGCCCTCCGTACGTGGTCTAGGACCGTTAGGGCCTTGGAGTAGCAACCGCTGGGTTGTGAACCAAGTAAAAATAAACTTGTCTCTTTATTTTTCCACTATGCTTTCTCATATATCGAACGAACGAAACGAAAAATTTCACGCTCGCTATTCACCCCCCCCTCTAGCGACGTTTCTCGATCAAACAATTGGTATCAGAGCGGGGGCGCTAAGATTTGGTGAAATCACCAATCTAGCATTTTTTGATTTTCTTTTCGTATTTTTCGATTCATGTTTTTTTTTAGGTTTTTTTTTCCGCACTACTAATCCAAGACGAAGTCTTGGTACTTTTCTTTTGCTTGTGTGTTTGCAAGTATTCTCTTTTGGAGTAACCGACGGTAAAACGGCCATAACTTTTCGCACAAGTGGACTCATGAAACGATCTACCTACCAAATCGAAGCTCTCTGAAAGATCTACACTTTTTACTAGGGTTTACCCTTGTAACAAGCTGTCTCCATCCCCAAAAAACCAACATACAGTACCCTTTCGAGGACATCGAATGTCGTAAGTTTTAGTTTTTGCTAGTTTCCTATTCTTCTTATTTATTTCTATTTATTTTTTATTATTCCCCGCATTACTAATCCAAGACCAAGTCTTGGAATTCCTTTTGGTTTTTATTCGTGTTTTGCAAGATATTTAATGGCTCACATTGAGGGGTACATCACCACCCGGCCTCCGTTCTTTAACGGAGATGATTTCTATTATTGGAAAGGTCGAATGGAGTGTTTTCTAAAAACACAAGTCAAGACTTGGATAATCATCCAAATCGGCTTTGCTCTACCCACCAATGATCAAGACGAGCCCTTGGACTTCGACAAGTGGACCAATTCAACCAAGAGGCAAATCGAAGTCGATGCAAGAGCAACCCAAATATTGCAATACAGATTGTCCAAGGAGGAACTCAACCGCATCGAACCCTTCATTAGCGCAAAGGACCTATGAAACAAATTAATCGAGCTACACGAAGGAACACCCGATGCTAAGGTATGTAAAAGAGATTTGTTCTTAAATAAACTATACAACCTAAAGATGCAGGATCATGAGACTGCCACCCAACTACATGCGCGGATCCAAGACATCGTCAATGGTCTTCACTCAATCGGGCAAGCCGTAGAGAACCGGGACCTTATAAGGTATGCTTTAAATGCTTGTCCTAGGACTACCTTGTGGGCATCAATGGTCTATGCCTATAAGGTTTCTAAGGACCTTTCTAAACTTAGACTAGATGAATTATTTTCTAAATTTGAACTCCATGAATAGTCTAATTCAGCTCCCGAGAAAGGTATTGCCTTATTTGCATGTTTGAAAAAGAAGGCCGCAAACAAACCACCCCCAAGGAAGAGGAAGAATCCGAATCCGTATCCGAAGAGGAGGCTACAATAGTCAACATTGTGCGGAGAATAGTTCGACAAGAAAGAGGGAAATTGAAGAACGAGAATAAAGAGTAATTCAAGTTAAGGAGTCGGCAAAATCAAAAGGGAGCAAGGAAAGCCTTCCATGCAACTTGGGACAATAGAGAAGACATAGCTTACATGGCAAGACCAGAGGAGTCCAAGTCAGAATCCAAAGTCGAGTCCAACTACAACTCCGACTCCGACCCCGAAGACTACTTCGAGAGAAAACTCAAAGCTGGACCAAAAGGGAAAGTCAAGGTTAGCCACTCTTTAATTAGTACACTTTACCTTACAATTAAAATGCTTACTAGGAAATTAACTAAGTCCGAGTCTAGGATTGAGTCATTACTTGAGGAGGTTGAAACCCTCAAGCAAGAGGCTACTCTAACCTCTTCAACTAGTCAAGTTCAAGAGGGAAACTCAACCCAAGTTGAAAAGCTTGAGGAGGAGAATTCTCTCTTGAAAGATCGAGTTCAAGAGGTCGAGGCTAGGTTGGAAAGGTTCACGTTGGGATCTAAGAAACTTAACCGACTACTTGGAACCCAAAGAGCCATGTACAATAAAGTCAGACTCGGATTTAAGTCAACAACTACGAATAGATCTTACATGTCTATTGTGAATCGTAATCATCAAAGAGTCCAAGCATGGGTCCCAAAGGTTTTATTGAACTCACATATAAGGACTAATAAGTTTTGGATTCCCCAGGATCAAGTTCATTATTTGAATAGACCATATTGGTTCAATAGTTCAGGGGGAGTCAATACTAAAATAGTATATCCGCTTACTTAGCAAAACCATTGCATATTTTATTTTAATTTTTAGAATGGCTAGATAGGGAAAATAGTTAGTCAAATCTTGACAACATAGTATCAGGACGCGGCGAGATGATAGTATGTTAGGGAAACAAAGTCTCATGTATTCGAGCTAGATAAGGCGTATCTAGCTTGGTGCACTTGACCGAGTGGAACTAGCTGAAGCTACCTCGCCATATCCTAAATTAGTTAGACCAGGAAGTAACCCTAAGTGACTTAAGTGATATTTTCTTGAATTTGGCTTTATCTAAGGAAGTGGTCGTTGTTCCGATCAAAGAAGGCTCCTGTGCCTCGCCATGACCTAGAAGCCAATTTCTCAAAAAGTTACTTAACGATCTAAAGGTTAAATCCGAATCTAACCCAAGGTTAACTGTCTTTAATCAATCTCAAATCATCTCACAAAACATATAAGGTGAACACATTCTGAGACACATAGAATGGGTGAGATGTTAAGGATAATTGAAATATACTTAAAATAACTTTTTCAAAATACTACTTATTTTTTCAACTATTGTACTTAACGACTATTTACAACTCGTTAGGTCAAAGTTTAGCGCTTCCTACATCTCTTATACTTCATATATTTGACTAAGGGGGAGAGCAAACTAACCCTAAGGGTTATATTACAAACCTTTAGATTATTGGTGCAGAGGGACACACCTCGAACCAATCTATCTAACTACTGCTAGACGCATGCTTGGACTCATAATTGATTTATCTCGATGCATGCATATACGATATTGTTTTTAAACTCCTATTTTATACAAAAATCCTAACATTTTTTTGATTTATGGCAAAAGGGGGAGGAGTGAAAGTTAAGGGGGAGTAACACAAAATTTAATTTTGAAAATTAAAGTATCTCTTTCAAAACTCACTTAGGGTTAAGGGGGAGTTTTGGTTGAGGGGGAGTTTTTGGAAATGACATTCATCATTTACTATACTTGTTTTATGCTTTAATTTCCCTTAATTTTGTGTTAGTTTGCCATAGATCAAAAAGGGAAAGATTGTTGGTGCAGGGGCACCAGATAATCAAACCTGTGTTTTGATTATGGCAAAGACACAAAGTTAAGTTTACATCTTTGTCCCATGAGCTAAATCAAGTGTCCAGAAAGGCTAAGCTAAGCCAAAGGTCAGCAACACCCAGAGGGAGCTGTGGTGGTCGGGCAACACCGAGGGAACTTCATGGGAGTCGAAGAACCTAGGTGGAAGACCGGAAGCAAAGCGACAGATCTTAAAGGACCAGAGGTAAGCTCGTGTGAGTGAGAGATGGTAAGGTCATGTCCTCTGTACGGGGACGACCATAGATGGCGATCCGACTAAGACTTCTTGTGGAAGGTCTAGGTCAAGATCGGATGGTAAGAAACCGTCGCATTTACCATTTTCTGTGCTAACCTCTTATTACAGGGAAGTGACCAGGATGGCAGTCGACTTCTGGCCATTAGACAATCGACTGATGCACATCAGTCGACTGATGGAAGGCATCAGTCGATTAATGGCGATGAATCAACCTTTTGTGCTAGGTCAAAACGGATAACATTTGACGCAGCCACTTCGCGATAAAATTTGGTACCACCTCGTGATCTGTTCCAAAAGATGAAGAGACTTATTCTGAGGCCAAAATATATAAAAGGAGGGGAGGACTCCAACCCAAAAATGAATCAAGATTATTCTCAAGTGCTCCTACAACACTAAAACTTCAACACCGTCATAACGTCAACGCGACGCCAAGCTTCCATCTTCTTCATCGGCAGCAGCAACAAGTAATATCTTTTGTATTCTTTGTTTTAATCGTAACGAGGTGAGGTCGGCTTGTTGCCTCATTCTCGTACTTTCAGTTTTGTGATCGTTATCTCCTACCTCCAACGAGGAGGAGATCTTATAGTACTTTGCCCTCCGTACGCGGTCTAGGACCGTTAGGGCCTTGGAGTAACAACCGCTGGGTTGTGAACCAAGTAAAAATAAACTTGTCTCTTTATTTTTCCGCTGTGTTTTCTCATATATCAAACGAACGAAACGAAAAATTTCACGCTATCTATTCACCCCCCTCTAGTGACGCTTCTCGATCCAACAAAGTCCATCTACCATCCAAAATCCACTCCACCACACACTCTGTAAGTGTATGAGAGACTATAGTGACTAATCTCCTTTGTTGCAACTGTCCGTTCTCCAGCAACTCTCAGGTAGCTACCCAGTAACTAGCCAAAAATCCCACGAGCATTCTTGCTCCATACATCCACAAATCAAGATAATAACTACTAAAGTCATGTTATGTATATGACAACTTATCTCGTAGTTCCTCAATTGACGTAAGCAAGAGATACATCTCATTTAACAGCATCGGAATCACTCCATTCACTGAAGCGATGCATCTGCATATAATATCCTTCCATCCACATTGGAAGGATTAACTAACACTGATGCAAAAGTCAACCATTGACTGAGCCCTGAAAACTAGTTTCACAGACTTCCAACCAAGTAAATTCCATCACCTTCCTGAATAAACAAGTCAGTGATATACTAACGCTAAAAAGCATCCTATCCACATCTGCAATAATAATCAAATCCATACAAGGAAACCACCATCTACGGTGGCCGAGTGCGCAACTCCAACTATCACCATCAACAGTGGCCAAGTTATGCAACTCCAACAACCATAAACTGATCCAATCATGTCCAGAATATACGAGTTCTCAAATCCATGGACGACTAAATCCTTAAATAGTCTAACAACATAATCAAAAGCTCATAAAATTCATACCAAGTATGAAATTGTCGTCTCTATACACCTGCATCCTCTTTACGCTAAACAGATGATATATTAATCATCACAACGACAATGATAATTGTATGACACCATGTCACTACAATATCAACACTCCAATCGTAAATCAATCATAGAGTATACACATGTGTCCTTAGCTGATCTAAACAAATAATCTATCTACAAAGAAGGATATTCATTTTCAACAACTACCGTATTCCATCATCGATAATCGATGCATAATCTCAAAGGTCCATCTCTCTTTTAACAAAGAGTTCCGGATCCTCTCTAGAAGAAATACTAGGACAGATAAATATCTCATACAACATCTTCTATAATCGCAACTTACGTTCTTCCAATTTTCATAGTGTTTAGCAATATTGATACTAACAAAATTATCACTCGTATGAGGTATTCAATATCGACACTATCTCCAAAATCACTTCGATCGCCTACTCCACTTGCCTATGCAGCGGCAAGCCTAGGAGTTCATTCAAAACTACATTCGAATACTCTCGGAGTATATGCACATCTGAGAGACATATCATACCATAATCTCAATAATTTAATCATCCGTAAGGATATGTCTACAGTAAAGGTATGTCTATCAAAGTCTAAGGGCATCCCTTGACTTCTTGGTCGTTGGTCAACATCTTACTTGACAGTAGAAATTCCACCAACCCACAAGTCTATGTATAGGAATCCTTTTAATCCGAACTAAGAATGTTCTCGACAAAGATACCTGTAAACTACAAGTATCTCCCAATATATTAACCGAGAGGGTAAACTAAAGTAATACCCTGAACGATCAATTATTTGTCGATCCGATCCAAAGGCTCCACGCAGATCTCGATCTTTCCTCGAAGAGAACGGGATCACATCTAATAGTTCACGACAAAGCGATCGCATTTCTACTACAAATAACTCGGGGAATTTCCTAGATCATCTGATCCCATCACTTAATCCTATGAGTTGCATCTGTAGAATACAGAATAGATACGACCATCATCTTATACTCTCTCCTCTATACAAAGCCAATCAACATTTGGGGGGTAACTGTTGTTGTCGTCTGCATGAGTCTTCTAAGTTGTCTTCTACTGATACTGCTGAGTAAATCACTTCCCCTGAAGGAAAGTATCAGAGAACTCCAACAACGCCCGAGGTAGTAGGTCGCTCCTGGTGAGATAACCTAATCTTCTATGATGATCTCTGTTGTTGAGACGGTGCATCATCCTCCCAGAACACCCTTGAGAGTCTTCAACTGAGTCTTCAAAGTACACCTACTCAAATGTACTGGTTGATTATAATAGCAACAGATAACTAATCCAACGGATAATATGACTTCGCATGTCGTCGTGTCTCGCACTGCACACACATAATCCCTTCGGAGTCTTTCTTCTGATTTCGCTGATAACCTAAGAAAGTTCTGACGATCTGCGATTGGTCCTCTATGATTGAAAAAAACTCTCCAATAGTAGCTCATGGCCTATGCCTCCGATCTTGCTCCTTTTGTTCAGCATTCGGAGACTTCTCATTCCAACATCTGACTTGCAATGTCTGCTTATCGATCTTCATCTCCTAAACACTTATACGGAGTCATTTCTAAACTCCCGACTCAATCCAATGTCTTCCGGTAGGATCTGGTAGAAGATCCAAACATCCTAATCCAAATGTAAGCCAGTAAACCATGGGTGGCTTAAAACATCCACTCATATTCTTGAGCTATTAGGTGGTCATAACCTCGGCAAGTCTAACGACTCTGCATGGTACTCCCATTACCGAACGATCACCCTACATGACACTCAAGAATTTCCTGACAATGAGTCAAAGGAATAACACGGGAAAAATACCCTCTCACAACATCACTACACCGTGACCTAGTGATCTACTATTCCCCGAAGATTATTTCCTTGCATCTTCCACCAAGTATCGGCTTAATCCCGATAATGGTATGCAACTAACTCTACTTCTTTTGTATAACACAAGTTAAGTACTCAAAAGTACCTTCAAAGTTATACAACTCAGGGATCAAAATTCCTAGGAAACACCGTAAACTAACCCTCCGCTATCTGCATCAACAATAGCCTACTCGTCTTGTCCATTACTCAACAGGTAATGATCTGACTAGCACCGTTAGTGAAAATCCCTATGACTGTAGTCTTTGATTTCCACAAGAAATGTGATGACTTGATCGCTGCTTTCTAACTCGGTATCAGTCGGCTCTCAAAGAAAATTCACCTTTTTGACATAGGTTCAAGACTCAGACTCAACAGGTCATTTTCATGGTCAACTCAAACCACGATTACGAAGAATAATCAACATACTACATGTTATTCCCTATTATAAATATTAAATGCATAGCCAACAAAATTGAGAGTATAAACCCTAAAGGCAACTTCGGCTGGTCGCCTCGGTGGACGACCCCTTCTACAAGTCTGTATAGGTGTTATCATTCTGTCTATATACACCTATTGAGCAAGTTTAGATAAGTATCTAAATAGAATATAAGTTATCAAGAATTCATACTTCGTGCTGCTTGGAGCTCATGCCAATGTCAATCTCATCTCACAAAATCAAAACCGAAACAAATTGACTCCCGAGAATCTAAAACTCGACAAAAATAATATTGTATGACATCATAGAATCTAGGGCTCTGACACCAATAAAGTTGTCTCGCCTTGAGAGTATGCCGAGTCAAAAAATAAATGGACGATATCTCTCATGTATGTGACAACATAACCTATTTATACAAGGCCTTTTGGCTACAATCTCAACAACATGTATAAGTGTAAATATCACAATACATAGCGGAAAATAACACAAACAACATCACAAACTACCTACAGTGCATGCCGGTATAACTGACACCACAACATAAAGGAAACATTGGCAAAACCCGAATCTACAAGTGTGTAAATCACATAACAAGTACATAACACATAACATCATGTAAAACTCCAAGTACATAACAAAACATACGGAAAACCCAAAACTCAGACTCTTGGATGTGAGATGAGACGATGCCAGCCAGCGATGCTCCAAGCCCATCACGAAGTCGGCTACCTATACCTGGGCGACAAGAAAATTCAGGGTCTGTGATGGTGAGTATAACTCAGCGGTAATAAGAATAAAAGTGCATGAATAATTTATATATCACATGTGAATCAACAATATGTTGTCTAAAAGTATAAAAGATATACACTAGCATAATGTAACAACTGTATAACTAAAAAGATCAACAATAACTCAAGTTACTGACATACCTGAAGATAGACAATGATGTAACTCATACAACCTGAGTATAAATACCATAATACAACACCTACAACATGGTAGAGTAAAAACTGACTCTATAATCAACAATACAGGCATACAACATTCTAGGTCAGATACCCAATGTACCGGGTCCATCCCGTATCACCTCAAGGTACTGGTCTAAGGTATGCAATAGTCCTATCAACTCAATACTGATAATCCCCACACAACCATACAAAATATGCAAATAGAATGCAAGATGATGTACAATCAAATGCAGCAAGCATAGTTCAAACAAATGCAACAATCAACGATTATATATATAGACTCTAGCTATATATATTCTCATCACACTCAACTATATATATATATATATATATATGCAAACTGCAAACGGCATCTACCACGGTAATGTAGATGCATGGTCATGCCTGTGCACCCTTACTCACTATCATGACCCCAGTGTGGCCTAAGTGGCACGACATGACAATTGTCCCAACTCAACACCAACCACTGCTCTCGAGTGGCCGAGTGGGCAGTATGAACAAGAAGCATATAAGCGTAAAGAGCTAGCTACACAACGGGGGTTCCTGCTGCTAACCACTCCGACTAACGCTACCCATGAGCGGTCGAGTGCCACTCACCCAGGATAAATGCACGCAACTCCAACTACCACCATCTATAGTGGTAGAGTGTGGCACGACAAATGCTCTGCCCTCACACCAGTTACTCCTCTATGAGTAACCTGGGAGACAGGATGACTAACGACCCTCTCAACCACAAGAGAGACCATGTCGTCAGCATGCATGCAAATAACATGAATGCACAGTCACACATACAGACATCCACCATAGACTCTCTATTCTACATAGTCATACCAATCTGATCAATACACTCCCTATTATGCAGAGAATCATACTCAACTGATCATAACAAGCTAGGACCACCGGTCCGTAGAGACACACTATTCACAATTCACATGACCATTTACACAGCACATGATCAATAGTAAATATGCAACATAAGGGTATTGGAATCAATCCTACGTTCACGACATTACCTACCCACGGATGACCTTTTACCCAATTTACAAATCAGGTCATTATCCATACTCCACTATTTACACATAATTAAGCATTTATAGGTTTACTTACATCACATCTATAACTCCTAATCATGATTAAGGAAAATGTGATAACAGTAATAGAGCATATAAGGCCAAAGATAAAGTATCAAGCATTAGAAAAATTAGAGTGGATTTAAGGTCAAAGTGATAATAATATGAAGTTATATGCTTCAGGGTTTAGCTACTATGTGACCAAGGTGGGAAATTACCCACCTACTATAATGCTCATAATAATAAAGCCCTCACGCCCACGGACCTGTCTCGTATCCACGTCCTGCAAATATCATCAATTACATTTAAGTACAAGCATACAACAACATACAAATTAACTACTACATTATCCTTATATCTATATCCTTTATCGAATATGAATTATAATCCCCATTCATCAAGCGTAACAATTTTACAACATCCAACTAGGTTTAAATCATCAAAACTCTCAAGTACATCTCCACCCAATCAATTACACATACTAACTCACATCCACAACCCCATTTGTAGCCGAGATCAAAGCATCACATAGCTCAATCGATAACCGACATTTCACACTAATTTAGGGACCTGACCAACCTCAACCAAACCCTATTCACAGCCTTGAAACGACACATCACAACCCATAAGTACACCAAATTAGGGATCTAACCACCCTAATTGACACACTTCATTCCAATCGACCCTTTTTCACTTAGCCATAGTCAAGCAAATCCCAGAGCCAACCATTCACAGCCATTGCAGCCCCTTCACAGCCAAGAGCAGCCTTATTCACAACCACACAGTCAGCAATTCCTTGCTCACAGCCGCACAATCGTTCATATCTCACTCACACAACCATTTACAACTCAATTCACAGCCATACAACCGTTCATAGCTCATTTACAACCATATCACAGCTTCCTAGGATATAAGAGAACCAAGAATGAGAAGGCTTACTATTATTTGATTGCTAGAGGACAATCTAAAACAATAATTGTAACTAGGAAATGGATCCCAAAGGAGTATTTGGTGAACCCTATTGGAAAGAATCTATATTGGGTTCCCAAGTCCATCCTTAAAGGTTAGAGAACCCTAGAATAGTCAACCATAAATAGACTTATTTCATATGATAATATTTGGTTGACTTATAAGCATGGTGGATGATTTGGGTAATTAATGTTTAAATCATGATTTGTGATACTTGATTCATGATCATAATGTGCATTTAGTGATAATACTTGATTTATGATCATGATGGGTGTTTTAGGATAATACTTAACCTTGGGTATAATTGCATGAAATTATGGTTAAGTATAAATACCTTTAGGTACATCTCTCATTCACCATAAGGCTAACTTGATTGAAAATATAGCAATGGGTGAGATGTTAGGATAATACAATTGATTCACTAATGCTTATGACATTTAGATGGGTCATTCAAAGTATCATACCATAGTAATCATAGACCAACCATGGAGAAAGCTTATATTTAATTCATAGACATATTGTCCAAAGATCATGGTTGGATATTTTAAATAATTTAAAATCATTTCATGTTTTGAAAACTAAGAGTTCATGCTTTGAAAAGTTTCTAAGGCAAAACTAGCTTTTAAGTTGATACAAAATTGAGTCTTTTTCAAACTTTTGAGTTTTTGCCTAATTTTCAAAAATTGAATGTATTTTCATGAAAAAAAAAATCACTGATAGAGGGACTTATTGTAAATATGTTCCCCAAATTTCATGATTTTTTGAATTTTTTAAAAATTTTAGTGCATTTCTGAAATCGGGTTCAAAAATAAAAAAAGGCTGAAATTTAGGTGTTAGTCGACTATTTATATGAACCAGTCGCCTGATGGAACTGTGCACAACCTGTTTTGGGTATTCTTAGCATGTTTTGGTATTTTTCTTCCATTAGACTTTGATACCTCATTATATAACATGTGTGTATTATTTTTGATGGTGTCAAAGAGGGAGAAATGGTAGAGTTTAAGTTAATCGTGCTAAGGGGGAGAATTAGCATGTGTTAAGGGGGAGTTGCATGTATTAAGGGGGAGTGTTTTGATACTCATATTATGTTTACATGCTTTCCTGCCTTATGTATCTTGTTAATGTTTTATCTAACTTAAACATGTTTCCACACATAAAAAATGGGGAGATTGTTAGGGCAATTAACCCAAGTATGGTTTGGTTTTGATGTGTGTGGCAAAGGATTTAAGTTAGGTTGCTATCAATTTGATGTGTGTGTTTAAGTTATGCAAGACTTAGTAAATCACACATGGGTTAGCTTGATGTTAGCATTGGTGAGTTCACCATCTCATGGCTCAGGTCCTTGAGTCGGTGAAGGATGACATTGCGGAAGTCGTGCGCTTGGTGCATCCGAGGGACCACCGGACGAGGAGCATTAGAGTGAAGCCAAAGGAAGCAGACTTCAGGGCGAGACGCGAAGGATGACATTGCGGAAGTCATCCGCTTGGTGCATCCGAGGGACGTGGTCGGACGAAGAGAGCTTTGGTGAGGGACTCCAAGGGAGATGAGAGATTGAGCGATTGTAACCTGGGACGGGTAGCTCATAAGTGAACTTAGCTGAATGGCTAAGTCAAGAGTCGGATGCTCAAACTTAGGTTTGAGGTTTACCCGACGTTTGGTTAAGTCGGATGCTCAAACAAATGGTTTGTTTGAGCTTTTACCCGACACCAGTCGACTACTCTGGGTCGATGGCACTTGACTGGTGCTCAATCGGTGTTCGACAGTTGGTTTCTAGCCCAGTCATCGCTAGGGTTTGACGATGCGACTCTCGCACCATCGATCGTGATCAGGTTATCGTGGGCTGTAAGGTTTGAAAGTCGACTAATTGTCTGGATCAGTCAACTGATGGGCTGATCAGTCGATTGATGGAGGGGCCATTGGACTGCAATGGTCGTGATTCAGTCGGGTCAGAAGATGTTGGAACCATCAGCAGTTGACTGGTGCATGCATTAGTCGACTGTCGCCTGCCCAACGGGAAGAAACCCTTTTCCCTATAAAAAGAAGGGTTGGGTGACTTTGGGATGCTAATGCTTCACTCATATTCATACTCCCAAGTGACCTAAATGTTTTCCTCTCCTCTTCCTTGTTCTTATCTCAATTATATTGTAAGAGGGAGAGATTGTGTAAGAAGGTTTACCTCCACCTTGTCTTGGGCTAAAGGAGAGATTAGTGATTTGATTGGGAAGTGATTTTATTATCTATATTTTGTTGCACTAACGATTATCTTAGACGATTAAGACGAATGAAGTCCATCATACACGAAAGGCTATTCAACCCCCCTTCTAGCCGGGCCACGATCCTCCAACACTTCAACCTTTTTGCAACAACATCACTCCATGGCCTCTTCTTCTTCCAACACTCCTTGGTGCGAAATTACCCCCAGCTAACTAACCCTCAACCACCCCTTCTTCCTCCATGAACCCAAATACATCCCCAAGGGCTTCACTGCCATCCTTCCTGCCCCACACCAACGACCCCACCAACCTCCGACCGACACCAGTGCCCTCTTCACAACCAACTCGAAGGAGGCCTCCGCCTCCCTGTCCCGAAACCTCTTTTCGACATCTTAGTATACTATGTATGGCCTCCCCATTAACCAATTAACACCCAACTCTAACCACATCCTTGTCGGAACCCTAATCATTTTCAAACACCTCAAGATCACCCAAACTCCTCATGTCTTCCACTATTTCTACCAACTCAAAAAGTTTGATACCGACGTGTTTTACTTCATGGCATGCCAAGACTATCAATTCCTTACTGACATGCCCACTTCCCATAAGGGCTGGAAAAATCTATATTTCTATGTCCCTTTAGATCCTATTATGTAGTTTTCTTTAACCTAGAGAATTGCACTTCCCCAACTCCCCGAGCTCAAAGCCGTTAAGTCCTATGTTAATTTCTCTTCCATTGAACCCCTTCTAAAAAACAGACACTTCGGTATTTTTGAAATTTTACAAGAACCCATATTATCTTATTACAGACTGTCTCCTATTCCTTTAGTTGAAGCACATCCCATAGGTAAGCACCACTTCACCATATACTTACTATCTTTGCTTTTAAATGTATTCTAGCATACTTATTTTGTAGAGGACATGATGCATGTTGTTGTTGCTAGAACTTTAGCAAAAAAAATAGCAGAAGAAGAGAAGAAAAATTCAAGCAACTTCCACCTCCACTTCCAACCAAGGACCCTCCTCATCAGTAATTACTCCTTTTCCCACTACCTCCTACTTTAATTATCTTTGTTCAATTCTTGAAAATACCTCACAAAGAATTATTTACACTTCTGCATCACAGGTTCCCTCTGAACTCCCACATGACCACATTATAACCCTTGCAAAACCAGGGTAGCTCTCCCTTACTTTAATAGATCCTGCTTTGCTTCCTCCTCCACCCAAACCAATTCAGAATTCTTTTCCCTCTTTCAACATCCTTCTCCCCATAGAAACATCCTTGCCTTAAGAATTACCAACCCTTGCCACATCACCTACTTCTCTTCCTGATTCTTTACACACCCCTATTGACCTTTCTTCATCTTCCTCCCCCACTTCTTCTACTGATAACATTCCTTTGGCCTCTTTAATTCCTATCAGACAACGACATCCCCTTCCCCCTTCAAGCCCCATAGTACATGAATTCACCACTTCCTCTCCTCTTGATCTTCTGGTACAGGCCGTATCATATGCATGTACCATTCATCCTCCTTCTCCTCAAGAACTTCCCATGTCCCTATCCATTCCTCCTTCTTCTACTATACCTCCCGAAACCTTAATTCCCTCATACATTCCCCTTCCTGCCTCAGATTCTACTCAGCTGCAAACTGCCCCCCTTTTCACCAGCTCTGACATTCCCCTATTTCTGCAAGAGCTTCATCAGAACCTCCTCGTGGTAAGCTTTTTATCTTTTTCCTTTTTACTAACTCCTTTCATGATACAAATAAATCTCCCACATTAATGTCATTTATTTATTTTGCAGAGCATCTCCAAGCTTCACAGCTTCAATCAATGGTTTTCTGATTTTCAGAGTCAACACCCTCAGCCTCTACTATTACATACAGAAATGTCTCAGCCCCTACCATACCTTCTACACTCTCAACTTCTACCAAGGGACTCCAAACCTGCCCCTCTACATCTCCCAATCGGGTCGAGAAAGAAGCAGTATTTCAACAACAACTACAAGACCTACAATTTCAAGTACAAGCACTGACTGTTGAAAGAGCCCAATTATTGGCAGAGAAAGGAAAACTGTTATTCAACACAAGCACAATCTACATCAAGCCAAATGGGAAAGCTCCTGCAAGGATACTACTATCAGACTTCTCCAAGAACAAGTAGAGTCCTATAAACAACAAACAACATCCTTGCAAGCAGATCGAAGCTCAAAAATTGGCACAAAAGGAATGAGATTGGCACTTCTAGTCAGAACAGTGCTTCCAACCCCTCGAAGATCTTATAGATGCCTTTAATGAACTTAAAGAGAGAACAAACAACAGTATGATAGAATTCCATTTTCACTTCTCCATATTAACACAACATTTTCAGAGATTATCAGAGGTTGTTAATGACTAGACATATCGTGTTGGCCAACTTCATAGAGAATTGTCCAATCTACAAGAAACCGAGGCAGAACATTGGTTAGCTCAAGAATCGAAACTCTTAACTAACATGGCAACTAAATATGGAAGGTACTTCTAGAGGGGGATTTGAAGGGGTTCTGCAGGCAGCCAATGATAAAGGTCTCTTCTCCTCCAAAGAACCCAAGATCCTCTTAGACATAGGAGCTACTTTTGTTAAATTCCCACAAGAGGCTTTCAATACTGAGTCAGATACTTCCTCAGAATCATAGAATTGCAACCACAACTTTTGTAATGAACAATTAGTTAACCCTTTGTAATGAATATTCAGTCCTTGAATTTGCAATGAGTGTTCATCCTTATTCTGACTTGTTGTTTCTGCACTGTGCATAATTAATGTAACTACCTCTATGAAGTTTTATATTACCCAATTCTATAAGAAATGTCTGTTTCCAAATATGTGTTGTTAATGCTCTAAAACATATTTCGCAAATATCCATTTTTTAGCCTTACACGGTAACCTGCACATGCCTTGTAACAAAATTTGAACAAACTTATACACCCCATGTTTACCTTAACAGAAACTAGATTCCTTACTTACCCATTATTTTTACCCTAACAAACTAATTTGATCTGATTCAATGACCCCACTCTTCTTAAGAATAAGCAGGAAAGTTGTTATTTCCCTCCCCTTTCTTCACTATATATACAGAAACTATCCTCACTGCTCTTCACTCTATACTTTCAAGAAAATGCATTCTACCTCAATTCCCCGTCCATAGTTTACATCCACCCACTCCAAAGTGACAGGAGAACAATGCCATTCCCTATCCTCTTGATTACAGCCTCCTCCGAGCTTTCACATAATCCCAACCACTTCCACCGAGCATCCTCACTCACCTCCTGGATGAACAAAGGCCTTCTTCTTGGAACAGACAGAATCCGGATTATATTTCCTTCTTCATCCTTTTTTGTTAGAGATATCCGAGTATTTTCCATTGCTTTAAATCAATTAAGTCCTAACTCTTTTCATTTTATGTTAGGCTTTTACCTTATCGCATCATACCTGTCAATTACTCCATCAACCTTTTTATTTCACTATTTTTTCCAAATAGAATAAATTGAAATAGGTATCTTATATTTTAAAGCTCAGTCAGATTTTCAATTTCTAACTGGCATTTTCTCTTTTCACAAGGGATAGAAAGAGCACTACTTCTGTGTGCATTCTTCATCTCATTCCCTTTTTCATCCAGTTGGCTAACTACTCTCCCACCTCATCCTTCCCTAGGCCATTACCAAGATAACCTTGATTATCAATTGATTACTTTGTCATTAGCAGAAGAACAATTCAACATAAATTAGTTACTCACCAAATCAACACTTTCATCGATCAGGTTGAATTACCCCCTGCAGTCGACTGATACGCTCGATAACAATCTCCTTAAGCATATTCTTGTATATTTGTATAACATATATGCACTCTTACTCTTTTTTTTTTCTTTTCAGAATCACTCTTATTACAGGCTTCCAGCAATATTCATCCACCCTCTCATATAAACCCTATTCAACTTCACCTTCGTAACTCAACACCTTCCCTTCAACCTCCATTATCAGGCCAAACCACGCAAAATCCCTTTCCTTCCCCCTCAACCCAGGATTTACTAGATTCCCTTTTATCCAGCATCAATGAGATCAATATGCTACTTCTTTTGTTATTTCTGTTTGATACTAACACTTAGCTTTGCAGGACATTACAAGCATAACCCATTTAAACAACCAATGAATTCAATACACTATTACCCTCAAGAAGGAATTATAGAAATATCAAACCCGAGAATTATCATTACAACATGCTTATTAAAAACTCAAGAAAGAACTTCAGACCTCTTATATAAAAGCTCAAGCCGACCGAGCAGAACTTTCATCCCTTCACTTTCAAACCTCTTACTTACAAAACACCTTGGATACTCTAAGAGCCCGACCATCCTTTAAAGAAGGAACAAGTACCACACAAGAAACATCTTGGACCTCTGCTACAATCAATGACCTGTTCCTGGATCGAAGCTTTGCTTTTCTACAATGGGGCTTCCAAGACTGCATCAACCAATTTCAAGCAGTAGGCTATCCACCTCCCAGGCATTCCACCAATTTTCTAGATTTAGGCAATACAATTGATCACACCCTTCCTGATTTACTATCTTTTCCTTTTTCATCCAATACTAAGAAAATGTAACACTTTGTCTTTATTGCAATATTTGAACAAGACACTATTCATCCTACATTATATTCTTTTAAAGAAATACAAACACAAACTTTACAATATTTATCCACTAAAATAAGGCTGCAAATGATACACATTCCATGGTCTTACTAAAAGCCTTCCTTAAGCATCCTTCAAGTAGTAAGTTCCAATCCCAGCTCGGCTGTCCACCTAGAAGGGACCCTCTCACTTAGGTCCTAGCTTACCTTTGCATCCCTTGGGCAATACTTTTTTGAATACTAAGTCTTCTACCTAAAAAGCACGTGGTACTACCTTTTATTATAAGCTTTCATCATTGCGACCTATACCTTTCAACATGATATAAAGCAGAATCCCTTTTCTCCTGAATTAAGTCTAACTCCATATGTCGAGCCACTCCATTATCACTCGGGATGTAAGCCATCACTCGAGCAGACTCCACTCTAACTTCTATAGGTAATACTGCTTCCGTGTCATACACCATATTAAAAGGAGTGGTCCCTATAGTTCTTCTAGGAGTAGTACGAAAGGACCATAATATACTAGGCAACTGTTCTACCCAACTTCCTCCCACATGGTCTAACTTAGTTTTTAATCCATGAACTAATTCCCTATTGGTGACTTCAGTCTGCCCATTACTTTGAGGATAAGCCACTAATGTAAATACTTGTTCAATTTTGAGATCCTGACACCATTTTGCCAACTTCTTACCTTGAAACTGTTGCCCATTATCTGATATCAATCTCCTAGGAATACCAAAATGACATGATATTTTTCCACAAAAACTTTAATATCATCTGCTCTGTAATATGGGCTAAAGGTTCAACTTCCACCCACTTAGAAAAATAATCAATGGCCACCAATAAAAACTTCTTCTGACCTGTCCCAATCGGAAACAGTCCTAATATATCCATACCCCATTGATCAAAAGGACAAGATGACACCACTGCCTTCATATACTCAGCTGGTTGATGTTGCCAATTATGATGCTTTTGACAACTTTCACATTGTTGCACTAACTGGATAGAATCCTTCATTAAAATAGGCCAAAAATAACCAACCAACAATACCTTCCGAGCTAAGGATCGACCTCATATATGACTTCCATAAGCTCCTTCAGGTATCTCTCATAACACATAATTTACCTCTGTCTTTCCTAAACATCGCAATAGAGGTCCAACACTAGTTCTTTTATACAGAATTCCTTTCAACATACAAAAATGAACTACCTGTTGTTTAAACTGTTGAGCCCTCACATAATTCTTAGGCACCTCCTTATCTTGAAAAAAATGAAACCAATTCTTTTTTTCAATCCTCTTCTACCAACTCCTCCGATTTTTCTCCTTGAGATAACAATTCAATCTGTGTGATTACCTCTTGAGTACTCCAATTTCCTAAAGTACTAGCTAATTGAGCCAATTCATTAGCCTTCTGATTTTCTTCCCAAGTGATCTTTTTTAACAATACCTCTGAGAAGTACCCCTTAGCTTTTTCTACTAATTCACAATAATTTTTACACTTGTCATCTTTTACCTCAAATCCTCCACTTATCTATTGCACCACCAATTAAGAGTCAATATG
Organism: Wurfbainia villosa; assembly: GCA_025175895.1. Classification (NCBI taxonomy): domain Eukaryota; kingdom Viridiplantae; phylum Streptophyta; class Magnoliopsida; order Zingiberales; family Zingiberaceae; genus Wurfbainia; species Wurfbainia villosa. The sequence goes on along the minus strand of CM046004.1, from coordinate 14,541,826 downwards.
CACTACTATCTGCTTGCGCCTATATTCTTAGCAGCCTGCAAAGCTATAAATAAAGCTTCATACTCAGCTTCATTATTAGATGCTCTAAAATACAATCTGACTACTAATTTAACCTCCTCCCCTTGCGGTGAAATCAGAATTATCCTGACTCCACGACCTTCTTTTTTAGAGGATCCATCTGCATATATAACCCATGGGATTTGACTCCTCTTTATGTATAGTTTCTACTAAGAAATCAGCTAATGCTGGAGCCTTAATAGAAGTGCGAGGTTAATACGTAATATCATATTCACTAAGTTCAGTAGCTCATTTAATGAGTTTCCCAGTAGCCTTTGGATGAGTGAGTATTCTTCTCAAGGGAGCATTAGCAAGCACCACTAATGGATGTGACAAAAAATAAGGTCGCAGTCTCCGAGCAATTAAAACTAGTCCTCATGTTAACTTCTCCAAATTAGTGTAACGAACTTTAGGTCCTTTTAATAGATAACTGATATAATATATCGGATGTTACTAACCCTTATCCTGCCGAACTAATACTAAGCTTACAACAATTTTAGAAAGAGCCAAGTATACCCATAACATTTCCTCGGGATGAGGCTTAGTCAAAAAAGGTGGTTCAGACAAGTACCCTTTTAAAGATTAAAAAGCCCTATCACAATACTCATTCTATTGAAACCGAATAACTCTTTTCAATATCTTTAAAAAGGGAAAACTTCTATCTATCGACCGAAATATAAAGCGAGATAAAGCAGTGATTCTTCCCAACAATCTTTGTACTTCCCTCAAATTTTTTAGAGGTTGCATTTGCTGGATAGCATCAATCTTACTAGGGTTGGCTTTTATACCCTACTCAGTAACTACATGCCCCAAGAAGCATCCCTGCGTGACTACAAACACACATTTCGCTGGATTAAGCTTCTTTCTTCTGCGTAAAGTACTAAAAGTTTTCTCCAAATCAGGTATCAACTAATCAATCTGTAAAGTTTTAACTAAGATATCATCAACATACACTTTCACATTCCTTCCTAATTGCTTCTCAAAGATTTTATCCATCAGTCTTTGATAAGTAGCCCTAGCATTCTTCAACCCAAAGGGCATAACAATATAACAGAAAGTTCCTTTAACTATAATAAAGCTAACTTTATTCTGGTCTTCCAATGTCAATGGTATCTGGTGATATCCTTGATAAGCATCCATCATTAAAATAAATTGATGCCCCATAGTAGAGTCTACTAATTGATCTATACAAGGCAAAGGATAACAATCTTTAGGACAAGCCTTATTAAGATTGCGAATATCCACACACATTCTCTATTTCCCTGATGGCTTAGGCACCAACACTACATTAGATAACTAGGACGGATACTATACTTCCCTAATATGCCCTACTTTCAATAGTTTATGCACCTCCTCCTTAATAATAGCATCCTTTCCAGCTCCAAAGTGCCAACATTTTTGTTTCACAGCTGTTACAGTGGGTAAAATATACAACTTATGCTCCATGATAGTAGGATCAATTCCGGTCAAGTCCTGTGGTGACCATGCAAAAATATCGACATTTTTAATAAGGCATTTTATCAAGCAACCTTTAAGCTGTAAGGGAAGGTCCCTAACTATAAATGTAACATGTTCAACACACTTAGTATCAAACACAATTGTCTCCTTATTAGATTCTCCTATTTTCTCAGGACCTCCCTTCTGAATGACACATATTGTACTCCCATACTGATTAAATTTTTGCAAAGATTTACTGACAGTCTTCCCCTTCTGCTCAGTCCGAATAGTATCTATATAACACCTTCGAGAAAGCTGTTGATCACCTCTAATTTCTCCCACTTCACTTCCAACAAGAAACTTAATCTTTTGATGATAAGGAGAAGTCACTACCTGCAAACTTCCCAGAATAAGTCGACCCAAAATAGCATTATAGGAAGAGGGTATGTCTGCTACTGTAAAATTAATAAGTACTATTTTTCTTCTCGACTCTTCTCCTAAAGATAGAGGCAATTTAATCTGACCCATCGACTGCACTTCATGACTAGAAAACCCAAACAAAGAAATGTTGACCGACTGTAAATCATTCATACTTACCCCCATTTTCTCTAATGCAGACCAGTATAAGATATCTACTAAATTGCCCGAATCCATAAAAACTCTTTCCACATCAAAATTAGCAATAAGAGTCCAAATTACTAAAGCATTAGTATGAGGAGTTATTACTCCCTCTAAATCACTGGGACCAAAGCCCAAGATAGGCCCTCTGGCTCTAGGCCGAGTTGTTACAACTATACACTCCTCCTGACTATGTTTTTTCCGAGCTCTATTTAAATCCCCATTAGTGGAACCCCTAGAGATCATGTTGATAGCACCCCTCACAGGAGGTTGGCCTACATGCATTATTCTGTCAGAAACTATTTCTCTTGGTTGACCAGACTGTACAGGTCGGTTAATAGGGGGTCTCAATTGATTCCCTCTACTATAATTTCTAGCCCAAGGCCTTTGCTGATATGAAGTTGGATTCATGACCATATTCCTAATTCGAGGATGAGTCCTCATAATTCTCTGTAACTCAAAATCTAACTGTTGGCAATCCTGAGTGTTATGCCCATAGTCTTGATGGTAAGAATAGATAGTAGAATATGGTAATCTTCTAGAACCTCTAATAGATTCCATTGGTCTTCTTAATAATTGTTGCTCTTCACATATATTCATAGCTCATTCCTTAGAAACCCGCAACTGAGGAACATACATAGATCTCTCTCTTGAAGGACGAGCGGGCCTCATCCATCCAACTTGTCATTTTGGTATTTCTGCCATTGGGTGATCTCTTCTGAGCATCTTCTAGATTAATAAACTTCTCAGCTCTAGACAATAAGACATCAAAATCTATAGGAGGCTTTTTAACTAAAGATTTGAAGAAATCTCCCTCCCTCCCTCAACCCCTGAGTAAATGCTCCTACTATCATGCTAGGTTCCATAGTAGGAATTTATCGTGTCAACTAAGTAAATCTCTGCACATATTATCGAAGAGTTTCCTGTTCTCTCTGCTTAATGTTAGAAACGTTGTGCCCGCTAGAGGGGGGGTGAATAGCGTTGTCGATGCTTGATGGATTTCGTTCGCGATCGCGTCTACAAATCGTGTTAGTGCACAGAGGAATAATAATAAAAATAATAACACGATACACAATCACAAACACAAGAATATAACGTGGTTCGGAACCGAATGGTTCATACTCCATGGATCGGGCTCTAAAAGCCCTAGCAATGCAAACACGCACTACTAATCATAAATACTCCTTCTCGGAAAAATTCGGAGGTGGAGAAACCTCGTACAATAGTTCTTACAACAATAAGAAACAATAAACAAGTAAATACAAATGAAAACACAAAGACAATGTAAAGAACACTTTACAACTATTGCTTTGGATGTTTGCTTGTTAATTGCCTTGGACTAGCCTTGAAGACCCTGATTTGCAACAGCAAATCGCTCCAAATCATCCAAGAAAATTGGTGCCAAAATCCTTCTTCCGAGCTGTTTTATAACCTACAATCGGGCTAGATTTTTGCCTATCAGTCGACTGCTCGGGACCATCAATCGACTGATCTCACTATTGTCATGAGACAATGGCTAAATCTACACTGGAAAAATCCAACGGATACACCATCAATTGACTGATCATACCCATCAGTCGACTGATGGCTCAATCAGTCGAGTGGTCGAGCTGATCACTCGACTGGAGAACATTCTGTGCTCAAAATCTCGGCCATCAGTCGACTGATCACCTTGATCAGTCGACTACTCAGGCCAGCAGTCGACTGTCCACCTCTGGCAATCGACTGCCAGGGCACTTCCCGTAGTCAAACCCTAGTTAACTCACACCAGTCGACTGATACACCTTAAACATGAGGTTTTAACCCAAGTATGGTGCCCCCATACTTGCTAGACCACCCGTAGCCTAGACCTAAGCCTTCTAGCCACCTCTGTCAACCTCGCACCTATCGGATCCCTCCAAGTCATCAATGACTTGTTCATCCATACGCTAATCTTCAGGTGCTTCCATCAGCTATTGTCATGCTAACGGTCTCTACACTGCCAAGGCACATTGGACTTACGCTGCCAAGACTCCCGCTTGGACTTTATGCCGCTAACAATTGGACTTATGCTGCCAAGACTTCACCCTTGGACTTTACGCCGCCAATATTCCCCTTGGACTTTCCAAATGCCAAGACTCAAGCTTGGACTTTCCCTTGCCAACCCATGTTGGACTTTTCCTTTGCCAAGACCTATGCTTGGACTTTTCCTTTGCTAAGACCCATGCTTGGACTTTTCTTGCCAACCCATGTTGGACTTTCCCTTGCCAAGACCCAAGCTTGGACTTTATATGCCAAGTACTCAATACTTGGACTTTCCCAATGCCAAGTGTCCCACTTGGACTTTCCATGCCAAGTACCCATGACTTGGTCTTTACCATGACAATCACATTGTCATATATTTTTGTGGAACATCAAAACATCGCTCGAGTCAAACTCGAGTCCGGTCAATCGTGACTTGGGCCGATTGCACTAACAATCTCCCCCTTTTTTGATGTTTGACAAAAACACCCTTAAGTTAGGCCCCTAACTCAAATTCCCTTACGAATTATCCCAAATTGGTAATTTTACTTTCTCCCCCTTTTTGACTAACATCAAAAAGGTTCTCTCCAAGGAGGTCAATGTCTCATATCTCAATGAGATCTTACAATCTCCCCCTTGATCCAAAAATATCTAGGATGCCTATAATCTTCCTAGTGATAAGTCCCATATAACTCAAGAGAGGCAATCCTACAAACTCCTCCAATTTCCAAATTGGGTATCTCAAATTCCTATTAATTCTCCCCCTCATGAAGAATAACACATCCATCATTCCATGATAGATGACTCCCCCTTGACCATTGCACCAACAATGTCCTTGGGAAGTCCCTAAGCCAATAGGCACTCTAAACCATCAAAAATAAGGTTCAAAGTTCAACATTGAACTTTTCCATACCTTAAATTTGATATATCATCCTAACAACTCTCCTAATCCATATCTAATGGATTTTCACCCTTTATAATGTTTCTCAAAGCATATCCTAGGGTTAGGAGTAGTTAGGAAACCCTAACATAGCTGAAATTGAGCTAAACATACCTTGTTTTCTCGAAATTAGCATTGACAGTTGACCGCCCTCATCATCAATAGACTACCATCAAGCGGCAGTCGACTGATGACTGAAATTCCCGAATTTCAACTATCAAAATCGAATTTTGAAAAAGCATAAGTAATTCTACGTATTTTGAAAAATCGTGAAACTACATATGTATAATACTTATGACCAATACAATGGGTGAAAAATATTTTACCCATAAAATAGCGAAATTGATACAAAGTTCAAAAGTGAAAAAAACTTTAAAGTTTTAGCTCACTTTGTATCAACTTCATCAATGGTGATTGCTATCAAAAGATAGACTTCACCAAGGTTTTCTAAAATAATTTTAAAATATTTTTGAAAACCTATATTGGATCATATTCTTTGGGCTTAATGTACATGACTTGAACATAAGTTTTCCCAAAGATCCACTAATAACATAAGATGAGTTATAATTCATCTAGATGCAAAAACTATACACCTTGAACTCAACTCATATCCTAGCATCTCACATATATCTAAAGTGTATGAAAACACATACAAGTCAATGTGATGTGAGATGTGAGTTTTGTTCTCCTAAATTAGGGTTTCATGCACTTTCTAAGGCAACCCTACTTGATTCCCTTATAAATAAGACTTCAAGTCATGTCATAGTCCTTAAATCAATTTTAATCAAATTAAATGCATGAATGATCATGGCATAGATGATGACATAAATAAACATGGTCAATGATCATGATGTCATGACATATGATATATTCTAAATATACATGACATTAAAAAAAATCCTAAACATACTCATGACATTTTATATGATAAAGATAAATATGATGTCATGGCATGTTATATGGCAAACAAAGCATGAAAAATAAAATATAAGGTATATAATATCTAAATTTTAGCATTAATTGCCATTTGATATTATTTTGTCCATTTTGCCATATTATTACTTATCTCCCAAAGTGTGCTAAAAACTCAAAATGACACACTAAGACTTCTAAACCTAAATTGTGTCAATTTGATTGATTTATCAAACTTCTTAAATAATATTAGCATATCCTAAAAACTTTTAGGATTAAAATTCAAATCTATTTCCAAGGTATCCATAACCTTGAAAATAACCTAAAGTGTCACCTTTAACATGGTTAGGCAAACTACCTATCCATTTAAAGTTGGCACACCTAAACCAATCTAGCGTGAATCGATCACGCTCTTAGTAACCCAATACCTATTGGAGCTTCTTGGGTTAACTAGATATTCCTTAGGGATGATCTCCCTAGATACCCTCCTAATGACCCTTCTAGGCTTGTTAGTCTTGGTCATTGTGGTCTTGCCTAGGTTAACTCTAGGGGTGACTCCCCTTGTAACCTTCTTAGTGGCTTCCCTAGGTTTCTTCGAAGCCCTAGCCACTAGGCACACATGTCACGCCCCGAGGTAGACTCTGTCCGGCCAATGGACGGCACCTCCTTATGACAATTCCAATACAGTACAAATAATCACAGCCATTATAACACAATATGGAACATGTATAACATCAATAGCGGAAGACAACACAATGCGAAATATAAACTCAACAACATATGTATATCGGTATATCCGTCCATACTAAAATAAAATCTCATACTGAATACCATAAAAGAAAAACATAACACGATCTCTAATAACAATAAAAGTCCATAAGAAGATACATGCGATATAGGAAACAAAACCCTCGGAAAAGCGACGGGATGGGATCAAGTGGCAATGCTCTAAGTCCATGCCGAAGTCTTCTATCTGCCACCTGGGCGACAGGAAACCCAGGGTCCAGGGTGGTGAGTATAAAACTCAGGGGTAATATATAGAAAGTGCATGAACAACATATAGGGTATAGAGATCTACAAGTATACATGTGAAGATCTACAGGTATGCAGCATGAGTCCAACAGACATACAGTACTAAACGTAGTAACCAGTAACTACGAATACGGTCATACTCAAAGCATACACTAAACTAATCAACTGACATGAAATAATGTACATACCTGACGGTCTGCCATCCACATAACCTATAACATCCTGAACAGGTATACCATAGCATAATCCAAATAGCATGCAACAGTCTAAACCAATACATACTCATGCTCAACACATACACGACGGTATATAAAATATGCAAAAGGCATGTAGCATGATGTACAATCATATGCAGCAAACAAATGCAGCATCTCACAGGCATATGTAAAACATATATCAAATACATGCATACATATATATCAGTAATGCATATGCATGGCTATGTCTGCGGACCCGTCCAACCACGACCCCAGAATGGCCAGGGTGGCACAACATGACTACTATCCCGACTCCAGCTACCACTACTCTCGAGTGGCCGAGTTGGATAGTATGACTGAGTAGCATATAAGCGTAAATAACTAACTACTCTTAGGGGTCCCTGCTGCTAGCCACGCTGTCCCTACCCATGAGCAGATGAGCTCCGCACACAGAACAACTGCATAACACACAACCACCGTCTATAGTGGGTGAGTGCGCTAACTACCACTCTGCACAGTGGCCAAGTGTGCATCTCCAGCTACCACCATCTAAAGTGGCTGAGCGTGGCATATCCAATGCTTTGCTCTCAACCCTGCTACCACTACCCCGAGTGGCCGGAGAGGTAGGATGACTGACGACCCGTCTCAACCACAAGGGAGACCCAGTCGTCATCATGATGTAATGATGCATAGCTCACACACAAATCCTCGCAACACTCCCTAACCCACGGGGAGTCCTAGTCAAATAAAAGTTAACCATGCAAGGACTACTAATCTGTAATCACAACCTATTTATCTATATGCAGATAAATAGATCCATCAAGGTAACCCACTAATATGTGTACAGTATAACAACCGACCCCATATATTGGACCCATCACCCAACCTAGTGATGCAACCCAGTAACCCAATCTAAGTTCACACTAATAACCATAACCACATTCAATTAACTGAATACCTATCAGCTAACACACAAGAAGGGTTATAATTCATATCCAAGATAAGGAATGATGAATTAGCAGCAATATCTCAAAGATCAAAGACTAAGTACAAGAACATGATTAAACATGAGTGGATTTAAGGTAAATAGGTATAAAAATATATCCAAGCTCATGCACTGGAATTTGATCAAAACTATCAGACCAGGTAGATATTACCCACCTGATACGAAGCTCGAATAATCCTCATGGCCGTGGACCCGCTTCGTATCCCAAACCTGCACAATACTAATAAATTATGGTTAAGTACAATCTCCGATAATTATACGAACAAAATACTAATTCGTTCTATATTCGCATCCTTCCCTCGTATACGAATAAGAACCCCGATTATCCCAATTTGATACATCATAACTCAACTCATAATATATCACCGCCATCCTCAAGATCCATTAACAGAAACAACACCCAAAGAGTTATCTGACCAACTAAGCCAAATGTCAATACAAACACCATAACCCACCTACCTCCTACACAGATCAATCAAAGGAAAATAGAGATTATCCAAATCACACTCTACTGCCACCTCAACACAAACACATAATAAACACACAGCAACTTCTAATCCCCGAATCAATCACCGTAATCACAGATGAACCATAAGGATAACCAAGCTTACCGGTTCCAGATCTCCACCGACAACCCACTACAAGCACAATCACCAGTAACACTTACTGTTTACTCCCCAAATCACCACTACCAATCTCCAATAATCCAAACACAAGCAGCTTAAATACCCAATCCCTCGCATCAATCAACAACCACCACCAATACATAGCATTCACAACATAATCAAAGAGATCAAACTTACCGATCTCAGCACTCTCGAAGACAGCCGACTGCAGTTAACCTCAGCAAGCGTAGATCGATAGAAGAACTCAATCTGTTGCGACAATCGAGTTTCTCAGCCAAACTCTGATCAACTACAGCAAGATCTACGGAAACGACAAAGAAAACCTAACTAAAACGAAAACCACCGCACCTGTGTGGCAGCTCACCGCCACGACGACAGCACCACCCGTCCGTCAGAAGTGTCATTGAGATTTCCCAGGCGAGAACCCCCTTGATCCTTGGTCAGAGATCAACCAAGTGGTGGCTCCATCGAGCTGCTCTCATCGGACGCCGACGAGCTGAGGAGGAAACGATGAAATCATGCGGCGAAGAGATGAGCGACGCAGAGAAGAAAGGGAACGGAGATCGCGATGGTGAATGTCGCAATCGGTTGTGGGCTTTTAAACGTCGTTCACCTCTTGGTTCAGGTGAACCGGTCCAAACCAACCGGCCCAAGCCCAATTCCATCCCAACAAGCTAGCCCAATGGACTCAGCCCAACTAGCTAATCAACCCAATTAGCCCACTTATTGAGCCCAATTAATCCACTAATTAACCTCAATTAATCTACTAATTAAACCCAATTAAATAAAAGGGTTAATCCATACTACATTCTCCCCTACTTAATAAAATTTGGTCCCCAAATTTCGTACTTAAATGCAATAATTAACTCAAGAAATTTCTTGAACTACTACATACCTCAAGTGAACAGGTGAGGATATCAAGCTTGGATGGTATCCTCCAGCTCCCATGTAGCCTCCTCATCAGTGTGATGTTGCCATCCAACCTTTACAAGTCGGATGGTTTTGTTCCGTAGCTGACACTCTTTGCGACCAAGAATCCGCATTGGAATCTCCTCATATGTTGCATCAGGCTAGAGTGGAATCGGTACCTCCGTCAAAACATGATCCGGATGCGGTACGTATTTCTTCAGCATAGGCACATGGAATACATTATGAACGCTCGCAAGCGTCAGAGGTAGAGCCAACCGGTATGCTACACCCCCAATCCGCTTCAATATCTCGAATGGTCCAATGTAGCGTGGTGTTAATTTTCCTTTAATTCTGAATCTCTTGACTCCTTTTGTAGGTGATACACGCAGGAACACATGATCCCCTACGGAAAACTCCAGAGGTCTTCGCCTTCGATTCGCATAACTTTTCTATCTATCCTGAGCCTCTGACAATCGTCGTCTGATAACACAAACTAACTCTGCATTGTGCTGAATACTCTAAGGGCCCAATAACTGCCGCTCCCCAACATCCTCCCACAATACTGGAGATCTATAGGGTCGGCCGTACAAAGCCTCAAAGGGAGCCATCTGAATGGAAGAGTGATAACTATTATTATACGCAAACTCCACCAAGTGGACGTGATCCTCCCAGCTGCCTTCGAAATCCATGACGCAAGATCTCAATAAGTCCTCCAGAGTCTGAATGGTACACTCAGACTGTCCATCTATTTGCAGATGAAATGTTGTACTGAGACGAAGCTCAGTGCCCATAGCATGCTGAAGACTCTGCCAGAATCATGAAGTAAAATGCGGATCTCTATCAGATATGATACTCAAGGGCACTCCGTGCATCTTGACAATCTCTCTACAATATAGCTCTGCCAATAGATCCAATGGATGTGTCTCACGAATCGGAAGGAAATGATCGGATTTGGTTAACCTGTCCACAATCACCCAAATCGCATCATGTCCTTTACGGGTTCTAGACAACCCCGTAACGAAATCCATCATGATATGTTCCCACTTCCATTCCGGAATTGGGATTCTCTGTAGCAATCCGGCGGGTTTCTGATGTTCAGGCTTTACCTGTTGGCAAATCAAACATCGAGCGACGAAATCCGCAATATCCCTCTTCATACCGTCCCACCAGTATGAACGCCGCAAATCCTGATACATCTGAGCACCGCCAAAATGTATAGCAAATCTCGAATGATGTGCCTCTCGTAATAACCCCTCCTTAATCGGATGCATGTCCAGAACACATAATCTTCCCTGGAAATGGAGGACTCCAGTCTCATCACACGAGAAATCTGTCTGTCGTCCTGAGTCCAAAGTGCTGCATAAGAACTGCAGATGCTGATCACTAGCTTGTGCCTCCTTGATCCTCTCAATAATAGCGGATTGGGCAACCATGGATACCAATATCCCCCAGGATGTTTGACCCTGTTCAGACAACCCCAACTCTAAGAACTATCGAACTAGATCAGTCACTGCTATCAAATGACTGGCTAGAATCCCATGGGACTTCCTGCTCAGTGCATCCGCTACTACATTAGCTTTACTCGGATGATACTGAATGGTGCAATCATAATCCTTTAGGTATTCCATCCATCGTCTATGTCTAAGATTCAATTCCTTTTGAGTGCAAAGGTATTTCAAGCTCTTATGGTCCGTATAGATCTCAAAAGTAATCCCATACAGATAATGTCTCCATATCTTTAGCGCAAAAATAATGGCTGCTAACTCCAGATCGTGCACCGGATAATTTCTTTCGTGATCCTTAAGTTGACGGGAGGCATAAGATACTACATGATTGAACTGCATCAAAACTGCTCCCAATCCTTGGAAAGAAGCATCAGTATACAGTACCATCCCATCGCAACCAAAAGGAATCACTAATACAGGTGCAGAAACTAATCGCTGCTTAAGCTCCTGAAAACTGGACTGACAAGCCTCTGACCAAGTAAACTTGATCCCTTTCCGGGTCAAGCGAGTGAGTGGTGTGGCTATACGAGAAAATCCCTCCATAAATCTACAGTAATACCCGGCCAATCCAAGGAAACTACAAATTTCCTGAACTGACTTTGGCTACTCCCAACTGGTAATCGCTTCAATTTTCTGGGGATCAACTGAAATACCCCTGTTGGATACCTCATGCCCAAGAAAACCCATGGAAGATAGCCAAAAAGCGCACTTACTGAACTTGGCATATAAATGCTCTCGTCGCAACGTCTCCAACACAATCCGAAGATGGTGCTCATGCTCCTCGTCAGAACGAGAATATATCAAGATATTATCTATGAATACGATGAAAAACTGATCCAAGTACCTCAAGAATACCCGGTTCATCAAATCCATAAATGCAGCTGGAGCATTGGTAAGACCAAATGACATCACTAGAAACTCGTAATGTCCATAACGCATGCAGAACACTGTCTTATGAACATTCTCGTCTCTTACTCTCAGCTGATGAAAACCTGATCGGAGATCAATCTTGGAATACACACAAGTATCCTTGAGATGATCAAACAAATCCTCTATCCTCGGCAGTGGATATTTGTTCTTAACGGTCACTGCATTTAGTTGTCGGTAGTCAATACATAACTACAAAGATCCATCTTTCTTTTTAACAAACAGTACCGGAGCTCCCCATGGTGAAACACTAGGCTGAACAAATCCCTTATCCAATAACTCTTGCAGTTGTATCTTAAGCTCACTCATCTCTTTCGGTGCCATCCGGTAAGGAGCCTTAGATAACGGTGCAGTTCCTGAGATTACCTCTATCGCGAATTCCACTTGCCTAGGAGGTGGCAAGCCCAGAAGTTCATCTAGAAATACATCCGAATACTCACGAACTACTCGCACACTGGAGAGGGGTGGTCTTTCCTCACTCTCCACTTTGACCAAAGACAATAAGTATCCATGACAGCCATGAGTCAATAATCTTCGAGCCTAAAGTGCATATATAATGGACACTCCATCATCTCGGGTACCCACGAATTCCCATGCAGGCTGATCTGGTGGTCGGAAGGTCACTACTCTCGCTCTACAATCCACTGTAGCACAGTATGTAGCCAACCAATCCATTCCGAGTATAATATCAAATTCCACCATCTCTAACACCTGAAGGTCCACCGTAAGTATATGCCCATCAAAATCCAACGAACAACCTTTGATTACTTGATGACTGGTCAAAACCTCGCCCGATGGTAATGATACCACTAACCCACAAGGACGAGTCATAGGAATTCTTCCAATTTTACTCAGAAACATACTAGATATAAAGGAATGCGAGCTACCAGTATCAATCAAAGTATCTTCATGATTAGAATAAATCAAAATCATACCCCGAATGACCGATCCCTCGACCCGCTGAGCATCCTCTCTGGTAATGGCATAAACCCGTCCAGTCTCCACATTCGGCGACTGTGCTCCTGATATAATAGTAGAATACCTCCACTCAGGCTGGATCTAACTCTGTGATGCTGCTGCTGGAGGCTAACTCTGCTGCGCATGCATAATATATCCCTGGGAGTTGGCCGATAGATATCACTGAGTAGGTGGCCCTGAATAATAACTCTCTAGAGCTAGAGTATAATGAATCGCCATCGGTATCCCGAAAGAGTCACTCCCATGTATATGATATATCTGTGTTGTGGGAGGTAGTGTTTGTCTCTGACCATATGTCTGCGTCCTAGGTGCTGACCTCTGCTGATGATGCTGATCAGACCTCTTTCCCTTGCTGGAATTGCCTGAACCCTCCAATTGTGCCTTCAAAGTACACTCTTGGCTCATGTGTCCTGGATGCTTGCAGTAATAACAAACATCTCGATCTAAGGGACACTCGGGAAAACTATGGCTTCCAGACCCACATCTACGACATTTAGCCATGTGTCCACTCTTACAGTTCTTCTGAGAACCTCCAGACTGTCTAGAAGCTGGTCGCTTCCCTTTCTGCGCTCTAGATGAACCTTCCGCAGTACCTCGAGAAGTTCCACTCTGATCCGGCTTCTTCTGAGTCTCAGTGGTAGTATCCTGCTTCCGCTGCTTTCCCTGTGACATCTACTTCTCCACCTCCCCCTCCTTTGCAATTTGATGAGAAGTCATCTCAATAGATAGAGCCCTATCTAGTGCCTCTCAGTACGAGTTAATGGAGGATCCAGACATTCTTACTCGAATATAAGCTGCCAAACCATGTGTGAACTGGAACATCCGGTCCCCATCCTGTGCTACCAGATGAGGATAGAATTTCGCTAGTCGAGTAAACTCTGCATTGTATTCCATAACTGAACGATCCCCCCTGCTTAAGACTTAAGAACTCCTGACGGCGTGCTGTAGAGAACGCAGAAGGAAAATACTGCCTCCAGAAGATATCTCGGAAAATTGCCCAGGTGATGTTCTGCTCTCCCATCAAAGTCTTCTGCATTTTCCACCACGTAACTGGCTGCTCCTGAAGGTGATAAGCTACTAGTCCCACCTTCTCCTCATCGATGAAACTCATGAACTCGAAAGTGTCCTCTAGATTATCTAACCAGGTTCGGGCAATCCAGGGATCAGACTCACCTCGGAACAGCGTAAATCGGTCCTTGGCTGAATGCGCTAACACGGGTATACGTGTCTTGACTCTGACCCAACTAGAATCCCTAGAAGTCGGCACAGTCGGGGGTACATATGGCTCTTGAGGTTCCGAACCTCTGGTAGGAGACCGTCGTGGCTCTTCCTGATCAACAAGTCCACCGGTAGTAGGTTGCTTAGGTGGACGACCTCTAGTACGAGTCTGAACAGGTGTCATAATATCGTCTATCCACACCTGCTGAACGAATTACATAAATATCTAGCCAGAAAATATTAAGTGTCAAGATTTCTTACTTCGTACAGCTTGGAGCTCACGCCGCTGTCAATCCCATCTCACCAAAATCAAAAACAAATCAAATCAAAACAATTTTCGAGGTCCAAAATTCGACGAAAATCATTGTTGCATGGCATCGCAACCTAGAGCTCTGATACCAATAAAATTGTCACGCCCCGAGGTAGACTCTGTTCGGCCAACGGACGACACCCCCTTTTGACAATTACAATACAGTACAAATAATCGCAGCCAGTATAACACAATATGGAACATGTATAACATCAATAGCGGAAGACAACACAATGTGAAATATAAACTCAACAACATATGTATATTGGTATATCCGTCCATACTAAAACAAAATCTCATACTGAATACCATAAAAGAAAAACACAACACGATCTCCAATAACAACAGAAGTCCATAAGAAGATACATGCGATATAGGAAACAAAACCCTCGGAAAGTAGCGGGATAGGATCAAGTGGCGATGCTCCAAGTCTATGCCGAAGTCTTCTATCTGCCACCTGGGCGACAGGAAACCCAGGGTCCAGGGTGGTGAGTATAAAACTCAGGGGTAATATATAAAAAGTGCATGAACAACATACAGGATATAGAGATCTACAAGTATACATGTGAAGATCTACAGATATACAGCATGAGTCCAACAGACATACAGTACTAAACGTAGTAACTAGTAACTACAAATACGGTCATACTCATAGTATACACTAAACTAATCAACTGACATACCTGACGGTCTGCCGTCCACATGACCTATAACATCCTAAACAGGTATACCATAGTATAATCCAAATAGCATGCAACAGTTTAAACCAATACATACTCATACTCAACACATACACGGCGGTATATAAAATATGCAAAAGGCATGTAGCATGATGTACAATCATATGCAGTAAACAAATGTAGCATCTCACAGGCATAAGTAAAACATATATCGAATACATGCATACATATATATCAGCAATGCATATGCATGCCCATGTCTGCGGACCCGTCCAACCACGACCCCAGAGTGGCCAGGGTGGCACAACATTACTACTATCCCGACTCCAGCTACCACTACTCTCGAGTGGCCGAGTTGGGTAATATGACTGAGTAGCATATAAGCGTAAAGAGCTAACTACTCTTAGGGGTCTTTGCTGCTAGCCACGCTGTCCCTACCAATGAGTAGACGAGGGTCGCACACAAAACAACTGCATAGCACGCAACCACCGTCTATAGTGGGAGAGTGTGCTAACTACCACTCTACACGGTGGCCAAGTGCGCATCTCCAACTACCACCATCTAAAGTGGCCGAGCGTGGCATATCCAATGCTCTGCCCTCAACCCTGCTACCACTATCCCGAGTGACCAGGGAGACAAGATGACTGACGACCCATCTCAACCACAAGGGAGACTCATTCGTCAGCATGCATGCAATGTAATGATGCATAGCTCACACACAAATCCTCGCAACACTCCCTAACCCACAGGGAGTCCTAGTCAACCAAAAGTTAACCATGCAAGGGCTACTAATCTGTAATCACAACCTATTTATCTATGTGCAGATAAATAGATCCATCAAGGTAACCCACTAATATGTGTACAGTATAACAACCGACCCCATATATTGGACCCATCACCCAACCTAGTGATGCAACCCGGTAACCCAATCTAAGTTCACACTAATAACCATAACCACATGCAATTAACTGAATACCTATCAGCTAACACACAAGAAGGGTTATAATTCATATCCAAGATAAGGAATGATGAATTAGCAGCAATATCTCAAAGATCAAAGACTAAGTACAAGCGCATGATTAAACATGAGTGGATTTAAGGTAAATAGGTATAAACATATATCCAAGTTCATGCACTGGAATTTGATCAAAACTATCGGACCAGGTAGATATTACCCACCTGATACGAAGCTCGAATAATCCTCACGGCCGCGGACCCGCTTCGTATCCCAAACCTGCACAATACTAACAAATTATGGTTAAGTACAATCTCCGATAATTATACGAACAAAATACTAATTCGTTCTATATTCGCATCCTTCCCTCGTCTACGAATAAGAACCCCGATTATCCCAATCCGATACATCATAACTCAATTCATAATATATCACCGCCATCCTCAAGATCCATTAATAGAAACAACACCCAAAGAGTTATCTGACCAACTAAGTCAAATGTCAATACAAACACCATAACCCACCTACCTCCTACACAAATCAATCAAAGGAAAACAGAGATTATCCGAATCACACTCTACTGCCTCCTCAACACAAACACATAATAAACACACAGCAACTTCTAATCCCCGAATCAATCACCGTAATCACAGATGAACCATAAGGATAACCAAGCTTACCGGTTCCAAATCTCCACCGACAACCCACTACAAGCACAATCACCAGTAACACTTACTGATTACTCCCCAAATCAATGCTACCAATCTCCAATAATCCAAACACAAGAAGCTTAAATACCCAATCCCTCTCATCAATCAACAACCACCACCAATACATAGCATTCACAACATAATCAAAGAGATCAAACTTACCGATCTCAGCACTCTCGAAGACAGTCGGCTGCAGTTAAGCTCAACAAGCGCAGATCGATAAAAGAACTCAATCTGCCATGACAATCGAGTTTCTTAGCCAAACTCCAATCAACTACAACAAGATCTACTGAAATGACAAAGAAAACCCAGCTAAAATGAAAACCACCGCACCTGTGTGGCAGCTCATTGCCACGACAACAGCACCGCCCATCCGCCGGAAGTGTCATTGAGATTTCCCAGGCGAGAACCCCCTTGATCCTTGGCCAGAGATCAGCCAAGTGGTGGCACCATCGAACTGCTCTCACCGGACACCGACGAGCTAAGGAGGAAACGATGAAATCGCGCGGCGAAGAGATGAGCGACGCGGAGAAGAAAGGGAACGGAGAACGCGATGGTGAATGTCGCGATCAGTTGTGGGCTTTTAAACGCCGCTCGCCTCTTGGTTCAGGTGAACCGGTCCAAACCAACCGGCCCAAGCCTAATTCCAGCCCAACAAGCCAGCCCAATGAACTCTGCCCAACTAGCTAATCAACCCAATTAGCCCACTTATTGAGCCCAATTAATCCACTAATTAACCTCAATTAATCTACTAATTAAACCCAATTAAATAAAAGGGTTAATCCATATAATTTTTTTTTCCGTATACTACAACACACCTTGGTTACCCTTAGGGATGACTTCCCTAGTAACCTTGGCCTTCCTATACCTAGGTTTAGTTCCATAGTCAAATGGAATACTATGGTAGGTAGGCTTATCTACCTTGGACCTAGGCTTGTGGCTCAAGCCTTTCTTGCCCATAGATGAGTCTTGCCTCCTAGACTCTAGACCTTGACTCTTGGACCTAGATTTTTGATCATTTGACCCTTTAAATTGATTTTGTATATTCCTAAGGGTCTTCTCTAATTTTTCAAGTCTTGACCTCAAGACTTGATTTTCCAATTCTAGTTGTCCAATTTTTGATTTTGCATCTATTCTTTGGACATTATTTTTCCTAGGCATATGCCTAGTCCATTTAGGGTTAAAACCTAGGTGGTCCTCAATTTTCTTAATGCTTATCCTAGGTAAGGTTTTTCTAGGGACATTAGTCTCAAATTTCTCCTTAGTTTCAAAGTGAACATTCTTAGCTCCTACGCAAAAATATTTATTATTCCAACATGTTTTTCATGATAAATAGCAACATTGCTAACATTGTTTCTAGCATGCTTTTGATGAGTAATAGCAAGTAAATTGAAATTCCTAGCATGCTTTTGCCTAATAACTAAAGAAGGAGCATTATTTAATTTTAACTTAGGGATTGCTTTAGAAGCTCCCCCTACATGTGATGCTCCCTCTTGAGTCTTCTTACTCCCCCTAGGGCATTGACTCATATAGTGCCCCTTTTGATGGCATTTGAAGCAAATGGCATGCTCCTTACTCTTTTGCGTTGAGGCACCGGTCTCCTTGACCTTTGTCACAGGTGGAGCCTTCTTAACCTTCTTAGGACACTTGCTCTTGAAGTGTCCATTTTCCCTATACTCAAAGCATATAATATGAATTTTATTTTTAAATTGAATGCTTGAGTTACCTAGGCCAATGGTGACGGCCGAATTTTGAGCTTCTTCATCTTGACTGGATGTTGAAGGCTCTTCTTCTTGCTCCGGCAAGGAAGATGATCTCTCCTCCCCCCTCAATCCTAGAGGTGGAGGTCTCCTCCAATTTTTCCTCTTCTTCTACCGATTCGGAGGTTGACTCCTTATCAACTTCCGAGTCCTCACTTGCTTGTGAGGAAGATGATTCTTCTTCTTCGGGCTCTTGGACCGGTTTAGGGTTCTCATAGAGCTTGTCCAATTCGCTCCAAAATTCCTTTGCGTCCTTGTATTCTCTTAATTTGGACACAATATCATTAGGAATTAAATCAATCAAAAATCTTATTACTGTTTGGTTTCTCTTGAACTCTTGGAGTTGTTCCTCGGTCCACTTCTTCATCTTGAGGAATCTTCCTTTTGGCCCTCTTGGAAAATCAAACCCATCCATCAAGGCGGACCAATCTTTGAAGTCCTTCATCATAATGAATTCTTCGATCCGTGCCCTCCATTGCCTAAACCCTTCTTGTCCATAGAAGGTGTATGGGATTGGGGTGTTGATGTCCCAACCTTGTTGTTCTTGAAAATCCATCTTCCCTCTAGCTTGCTCTCTCGGATGTGAAGCCGATGAAGAGCGACCCGCTTTGATACCAATTGTTAGGAACATTGTGCCCGCTAGAGGGGGGTGAATAGCATCGTCGATGCTTGATGGCTTTCGTTCGCGATTGCGTCTACAAATCGTGTTAGTGCGTAGTGAAATAATAATAAAAACAATAACACGATACACAACCACAAACATAAGAATATGACGTGGTTCGGAACCGAATGGTTCCTACTCTACGAATCGGGCTCTAAAAGCCCTAACAATGCAAACACGCACTACTAATCACAAATACTCCTCAGAACAATCCGGAGGTGGAGAAACCTCGTACAATAGTTCTTACAAAAATAAGAAACAATAAACAAGAAAATACAAATGAAAACACAAAGACAATATAAAGAACACTTTACAACCATTGCTTTGGATGCTTGCTTGTTGATTGCCTTGGACTAGCCTTGAAGACTCTGATTTGTAACAGCAAATCGCTCCAAATTGTCCAAGAAAACCGATGCCAAAATCCTTCTTCCAAGCTGCTTTTATAACCTGCAATCGGGCTCGATTTAGCCTATCAGTCGACTACTCGGGACCATCAGTCGACTAATCCCACTGTTGTCGTGAGACAATGGCTAGATCCACACTAAAAAAATCCAATGGATACATAATCAGTCAATTGATCATACTCATCAGTCGACTGGTGACTCAATCAGTCGAGTGGTCGGGTCGATCACTTGACTGGAGAATATTCTGTGCCTGAAATCTCGGCCATCAGTCGACTGATCACCTTGATCAGTCGGCTGCTCAGGTTAGCAGTCGACTGCCAGGGCACTTCCCGCAGTCAAACCCTAGTTGACTCACACCAGTCGACTGACCCATGGTCCCAGTCGACTGATACACCTCAAAAATGAGGTTTTAATCTCAAGCATGAAGTTTTAACCCAAATATGGTGCCCACATACTTGCTAGACCACCCGTAGCCTAGACCTAAGCCTTCTAGCCACCTCCGTCAGCCTCGTGCCTATCGAAACCCTCCAAGTCATCCATGACTTATTCATCCATACGCTAACCTTCAGGTGCTTCCATCGGCTATTGTCATGCTAACGGTGTCTACACCGCCAAGGCACATTGGACTTACGCTGCCAAGACTCTCGCTTGGACTTTATGCCATCAACCATTGGACTTATGCTGTCAAGACTTCACTCTTGGACTTTACCCCGCCAATATTCCCCTTGGACTTTCCAAATGCCAAGACTCAAGCTTGGACTTTCCCTTGCCAACCCATATTGGACTTTCCATGCCAAGACCCATGCTTGGACTTTCCTTGCCAGCCTATGTTGGACTTTCCCTTGCCAAGACCCATGCTTGGACTTTACATGCCAAGTACTCAAGACTTGGACTTTTCCAATGCCAAGTGTCTAACTTGGACTTTCCATGCCAAGTACCCATTACTTGGTCTTTACCATGACAATCACATTGTCATGTGTTTTTGTCGAAAATCAAAACATCGCTCGAGTCAAACTCGAGTCCGGTCAATCATGATTTGGGTCGATTGCACCAACACTTAAGATTGAAAAGACTCAATGGTTAAGGATGATATTTCTTAAAACTAGAAAAATGCCTTAGAAATAATGCTGAGAAATCTTTAAACGAAACAATAATTTGTGATTTTAAAGTATTAAACCATTGTTGGACAGGTCCTACTAGTGTAGTAAGAAACACTCGACAGTGTAACAATACAATAAGGTCGTATTTTTGAGCCTACCCAAATGATCTTTAGGGTCAGAAGAGCTAGTATATTCAGGCATATGAGGAACGCAAAAATGTCGAGGTAACTCCTCATTCAAGATGTCCTCTGTAAAGGGATTCTGCTCTTCAAATTTTAAAATATTGCTTACAAAGGGAAAACCCCCTCCAGATTGTTCTCTCTTGAGGGAAGCTACATACTCTTTTTTCTCCTTCGATCGCTTACAAACATAAGAAGAATCATTCTTCGGACGAGAAACTCTGATACATTCCTCTTCAGAATCATCACCAAAAGTATCGTCTTCTTTCATCTCTTTAGATGCAGTCTTTTGGGACATATGATCTATCACATCAGATGCCACTTGCATAAGATCCTCCTTACATATAGGCTCACGACATCTTCTACTGGTATCCCCCTTAGAGGTACTAGATACAGAGTTTTCCTCCTCCGTCGGCCCCTACATTGTCCTCCTAGTATTTGTTGGTGCAATCGGCCCAGGTCACGATTGACCAGACTCGAGTTTGACTCGAGAGATGTTTTGATGTTTGACAAAGTAAGTTGACATTGATGTTTGACATTAATGTCTGTTGATGTTTTGGAGAGATTTTTTATACAATCAACCTGGGTTATGTTTAACTGGACTCGAGTTTGACTCAAGGGAGACTTTGATGGTTGACTAGGGTTAACCATGTGATTATGGAAAGTCCAAGTCATGGGTACTTGGCATGGAAAGTCCAAGTGGGACACTTGACATTTGGGAAAGTCCAAGCATGGGTCTTGGCATGGAAAGTCCAACATGGGTTGGCAAGGGAAAGTCCAAGCTTGAGTCTTGGCATTTGAGAAGTCCAAGGGGTTTGATATTGGTGGCGTAAAGTCCAAGCGGGAGTCTTGGCAGCATAAGTCCAATGTTTGGCGGTGTAAAGTCCAAGCGGAGTCTTGGCGGCGTAAGTCCAATGTGCCTTGGCGGTGTAGACACCGTTAGCATGACATAGTCGATGGAAGCACCTGAAGGCTAGCGCGATGGATGAACAAGTCATGGATGACTTGGAGGGATCCGAGAGGCGTAAGGTTGATGGAGGTGGCTAGAAGGCTTAGGTCTAGGCTAAGGGTAGTCTAGCAAGTATGGGGGCACCATACTTGCGCTAAAATCTCATGTTTGAGGTGTGCCAGTCGACTGGTGTCATGTGGCAGTCGACTGGCGTAGTCAACTAGGGTTTGACTACGGGAATTGCCCTAGCAGTCGACTGCCATAGATGGGCAGTCGACTGATTGGACGAGCAATCGATTGATCTTGTGAACAGTCGACTGATGCTCGGATTTTAGGGCACAGAATAGAGTCTCACTCGACCGCTGGGACGAGCAGTTGAGTGATTGCTTGAACAGTCGACTGATGCGCATGATCAGTCAACTGATGTCTTAGCCGTTGGATTTTTCCAGCGTGGATTATACCGTTGTCTCACAGCAATAGTGTGATCAGTCGACTGATGTTCCCGAGCAGTCGACTGATCGACATTTTCCAGCACAGGTTGAAGCTATAAAAGGAGCTCGTGATGGAGAAAAATGTATCCGGTTCTTGAGGGCTATTGGGGCGATTTGTTGCTGCAAATCAGGTCTCTAAGTGCAAGAAAGCAACCAAGCATTCAAGCAATCAAAAACAAGTGTTGTAAAGTCTTTTCTTTACTTGTCTTTCGTATTTGCATCGTATATTGCTTGTATTTCATTCTTGCTGTTGTAAGATCGTTTGTACGAGGTTTCTCCACCTCCGACTTGTGTCGAGAAGGAGTTATTGTGATTAGTAGTGTGTGTTTGCATTGTTAGGGCTTTTAGAGCCCGATCCATGGAGTAGGAACCGTGCGGTTCCGAACCACGTTACATACTTGTGTTCTTGTTGTGTTTGTCATATTTCGTTATTGTATTACTTCTATTTCCGCTGCGCTAACGAAATTGTAGTGACAAACGCAACGAATTCCATTATCAAACAAGCGTGACGCTATTCACCCCCCTCTAGCGGCCTCAAATCTCCTATAATTCGTATCAGAGCCCCAGGGCTCTTCTACGGATTAACCACCGAAAGCTAAAGAAGCTAGAGGGAAGATGGAATTCCAAGACAAGCTTAGATGGGACATCAACACTCCACCGCCATATGATCGAGAAGACTTTCTGGTGTGGAGAACAAGAATGGAGACATTCTTGATAATGGATATAAAGGATTGGTTTATCCTTGTAGAAGGCTTTGAACCTCCTCAGGATAAGAACGGAAATGTCTTGAAATTAAAGAAGTGGACACAAGAGCAACGTCTCAAGTTCAAGACCGAAGTCAAGGTAACAAAGCTTTTAGAAGATTTGATACCTAATGACATTTTGTCTATTTTAGGTGAATTTCAAGATGCCAAGGAGCTATGGGATAAATTGGCCAAGTTCCATGAGAAGCCTCACTAGGCACAAGTAGAAGAAGAAGAATCTTCATCGGCTCAAGAAGAGGAAGAAGTCGAGGAAGAATCATCATCATCTTCGCAATCGAGTGAGGACTCGAAAGTTGAGAAGGAATCAACTTCCGGATTGGTGGAAGAAGAGGAGACCTCCACCTCTAGGATTGAGGGGGAGGAGATTAGAGCATCTACACCGGAGCAATCTCAAGAAGAATTATCTACATCCGGTAGAGAAGAAGAGCAAGCTCAAGAGAACCTCACCACCATCATAGGTAACTCAAGCATGTCAATTAATAACAAAATTCATATAATATTCTTTGAGTGTAGGGAATCCGGACACTATAAGAGTAAGTGTCCAAAAAGGGTTAAGAAAGCTCCTCCGACACCAAAAGTCAATGAAAAAGTCAAGGATGTCGGTGTCCCCACCAAGAAGAGCAAGGAGCACGTGATGTGCTTCAAATGCCGACAACCAGAACACTATAGGAGCCAATGTCCTAGAAGAAAGGAGGGAGCTTCACAAGTAGGGGAAGTCTCTAAGACTAACCCTAAGGTATATTTTCACAATGCTCATTCTTTAAATTCTAAGCAAAAGCATGCTAGAATTAATTCAAATAATTTTGATATTACTCATGAATCAAAGCATGCTAGAAATAATAATTATGGTTGTCTAGAAGCTAAACATGTTGGTTTTAGGACTAAGGAGAAATCTAGAAATGATAACTCTAGGTCTATTTCAAAGAAGGAGAAATTTAGGACTAATGTCCCTAAAAATGTCCTTCCTAAGAAAACAATTAAGAAAATCGAAAACTATTTAGGCATCAATCCCAATAAGGGTAGACATATGCCTAAAGTGAATGGTAATGCCCAAAAACCTAATCAAAAATCATTTGGGCAATTAGAGTTAGAAAATCAAGCCTTGAGGTCAAGGCTTGAGAAATTGGAAAAGACTCTTGCAAATATGCAAAATCAATTTAAAGGGTCAAAGTGTCAAACTCTAGGATCTAGAAGTCAACAAAAAGGGTGTAAGAGGCAAGAATCATCTAGGAGACAAGGTTTGGGTCATAAACCTATGTCTAAGAAAGTAATGCCTACTTATCACAATGTTCCATTTGATTATAGAACTAAACCTAGATCTAAGAAAACCAAGGTCTCTAGGGAAATTATTCCTAAGGCCAACCATAGTGTGTGCTTAGTGGCTAGGGTTTCTAAGAAACCTAAGGAAGCCATTAAGAAGGTTATTAGGGAGGCAATCCCTAAGACTAACCATGGCAAGACTATAATGACCAAGGCTAATAAGCCTAGAAGGGTCATTAGGAATGTATCTAGGGAGGTTATCCTTAAGAAATACCTAATTAATCCAATGAGCTCAAATAGATTTTGTGTTTCAAAGAGCGTGATTGATTCACGTTAAATGGATTAGGATGTATCAACTTTGATTGGATGGGTAGTTAACTCAACCATAGCAAAGTTGATATGTTAGGTTATTTTCAAGGTTATGAATACCTTGGAAATAGGTTTGATATTCTATCCTAAAAGATTTTAGGATGTGCCAATATATTTCTGAAATCATGAAAAATCAATAAAATTGACACAATCTAGATTTAGAGGTCATAGTGTGTCATTTTGATCTTTGGTACACTTTAGGAATTAATGTATCAAGAGAAGTATTTTTAAGGTGTAGAAGTTACATCAAGAGTGATACTCAGGTGCCACACACCTTGATGTCTTGCACTTACCATGCTTCATGTGTTTCACTATGTGTTTGCTTGGAAGGAATGTCTAGGGTGGATTGCATCTCACAAAACAAGTCTTTTACCTTGATTGTGTATTTCAACACTTAGAAAGGGTGAGATGTTAGGATTTTGAAACCATTGGATGTTAATGTTTGCTAAAATGAAATAAAATATCAAAATACATTAACGAATACATGAATATAAGCATAACATTAATATATTCGATATACAAGATTAAACATGAGAAAATGAAACAAGTTGGATAAAGAAAATGAGATTTTCTGAAACTCAGATCTGGAAATCAGATATCGATCGATTGTCTGATTTATCGATCGGTACTCTATGTACGATACGATCGTCCAGCGATGAGTGCTATTTCCAGGACTCGATTGTTTGTACATCAGTTGACTTATAGGATACATCAGTCGACTGATGGTATTGTTCATCGAGACAGAGGGATCATCAGTCGAGTGGTCACTGAGCAGTCGAGTGATGATCGCATCAGTTGACTGATGACCAACATCGATCGGCCCGATGTTCCGTAGTACGATCTGAGAATGCTCAGGTAGTCGATTCGAGTCGACATGATCCGTATCGGTTCGGTAAAACCGCTCATAAGCCGCAATCAGTCGACTAATGTTGCACATCAGTCGACTGGAGTTGCGATTTTATAACGCCGAACCGCTAGGGTTTGGCGTCTTCACGATCGATCTCTCGCCTTCTTCCTTCTCTCCGGTCCCGCCTCCTTCTCCGACCAACTCTTCTGACCGCGCCGGCTACCTAAGCCCTAGGTTTGACAATCAAACTCCTCCACTCACGTTTTTAGCATCTCATAGCCCTAATCTACTCATTTTCGGTGATGTTTTCTTCTTCGATTAGGGTTCTGACGAAACCACTGCTCCGGCGAACTCTCCGGCAATCTCTTCAGCGGTGTCTGAGTACCCTCTCCTCATCATCCTCAATGGTGCCAAAGTATAACCTTTTTACTCCTCTAAAATCCTAATTTTTTCATTATAACTCATTATAATCTAATCATGCATTTGTGTCTTTGTATTTCATGTCACTGCATTGCATTCATATAGGCGATCCCATATAAATGACTCGATTGAGGTTGAATCACGGTTGTACCAAATCATGTTGGTTAAGTACATTGATAGGGATTTCTTTACTCGTTACTGCAGTGACATCATGAAAATTTTATCATATTATCATCTCATGAAGATAGTATTATGCACTCATGCCATAAATGATGATCTCCTTAAGGAGTTCTATCAAAACTTAAAGAAGGTAGACGATGGTCCTACCTACACTACCCGCGTTGCAAAACGCAACTTAGAGTTCACTCCTGCAATATTGCAGGAGTTTCTTGAGTGTAAGCCATCGGCTGATACTTTCATATTTTACCCTACCTTCGATGCCCCTCTACCTGAGCCCTTTGATCATATCTCCTTGGACTCCATGCATGAGCATGTCTTTCGCCATCCTCGTCCACCAGCTCAGAACTTATTTCCCATCAATGAGCTATCTGCGCCCGACAATGTACTCTACAAAGTCATTGTTGGGTGCCTTCTCCCGATTGTGACTCGGGGTCTGGCCAAGATTCGGCCTCCCCATCTCTTTCTCCTGTACGTCATGCGTCATAGACTAGACATAAACATTGCATTGAATATGTTTCATTGCATTGTACATTTCATATCCCCTGTGCAAGGGAAAGTGCATATGCCTTTTGGCCACATCATCACTGCATGGTTAGAGTCTTTAGGCATTAACATTAACAGGGGATCACTGAGGGCGCTATCTGAAGTTTACGACTGTATATCAGTTCGTAACTTCTCATTGGCAAAGCTGCGGATGGGACATGGGCAGATGGAGCTGGCACCTCGACCTCCGCCCAGGGCACGTGGGGAGCCACCTCTAGTGCCTAGAGAGGCTGTAGAGGATTATGAGGATCCAAATGTTGCTGATGAGGAGGACTAGATGCCAGTAGATGCATCAGCAGCAGGTCCTTCAGATCGATTTGGACAGCTGGAGGCCAGATTCCAGGACTACCAGCAGACAGTTGACTCTCGGCTGTCAGAGCTTATAGTGGGGCAATCCTCCATGGGCGAGCATCTCAGTTGGATGGAGGAGCGCTACATTCAGATTGAGGAGTCCCAGAGTCACATTGAGCAGCGTCAGCTCAATATGTACGAGATGATGCGAGCCTGGACCTTGAGCCAGCAGCCTCCTCCACCTCCACCTTCTGCAGATGATTAGAGCTAGAGGATGTTAGGATTTTTGTTTTTAGTTTTTGTAGTGAGATTGAGCATCTCAAATCTCTATTTTGGATGTAAAAATTGAAGCTTTCTTAAATTGGATGAAATATTCTGTTTATGAAAATCATTTGTCTGATTATGTGCTTGTATTATTGTATTAGTTTATGGAAAATTGTCATATCATGACATGAAATTTCATCTTATCATATAACATGTCATGACATTGTTTAGGATTATTTTAGATGTCATGTTTGTTTTTAGATTATATCATATGTCATGACATCATGATCATTGGCCATGTGTTATTATTGATATCATTTATGCCATGATCATTCATGCATTTATTTTGATTAAAATTGATTTAAGGAAAAATGACATGACTTGGAGTCCCATTTATAAGAGAATCAAGTAGGGTTGCCTAGAAAATGCATGAGGTCATAATAATCCTAACTCCACATCTCACATCTAAATTGACATGTATGTGTGTGTTTACATCTTAGATAATATGTGAGATGTTAGAATAATAAGTTAGGTTCAAGGTGCATAGGTAGTGCATCTAGATGAACTTAAATTTATTTCAATCATCACTAAGAATTTTGAGGAAAACTAATATACAAGTTATGTATATTTAGCCAATAAATCATGGTTCAAAATAGGTTTTCAAAAACGTTTTAAAATCACTTTAGAAAACCTTGGTGAAGTCTATCTTTTGATAGCCATCATCATTGTAGAAGTTGATACAAAGTAGATCAAAAACTTTAAAGTTTTAACAGTTTTTGAACTTTG
Source organism: Wurfbainia villosa (assembly GCA_025175895.1). Classification (NCBI taxonomy): domain Eukaryota; kingdom Viridiplantae; phylum Streptophyta; class Magnoliopsida; order Zingiberales; family Zingiberaceae; genus Wurfbainia; species Wurfbainia villosa. The sequence continues at coordinate 14,513,540 of CM046004.1, read as the reverse complement.
TACCAATCTCCTATTTTAATGGTTAAAATATTTTATCAAGATTTTTCACCGATTGTATGTGTGATAAGTATTATACATATCAAATTTCGTGATTTTTTGATATACGTAGAATTACTTATGATTTTCTGAAATTCGATTCTGATAATTGAAATTTGGAAATTTCGATCGCCTTTGGTGGCATGATCGGCGATGTGATGTCACGATCGTAGTGACGAGTCATTGCCAATGCTGATTTCAGGAAAACTAGGTTTGTTTAGGCCGATTTCAGCTACGGTTAATGTCCCTAACCACTTCTAACCCTAGGATATGCTTTGGTAAGCATTATAAAGGGTGAAAATCCATTGAATATGGATTAGGAGAGGTGTTAGGATATTGCATCAAATTTAAGGTGGGGAGAGTTCATGTTTGAACTTTTAACCTTATTTTTTATGGTTTAGAGTTCCTATTGGCTTAGGGACTTCCCGAGGACATTATTGGTGCAATGATCTAGGAGGAGCAAGCCTTTAGGGGGAGGAATTCATCATGGGATGATGAATGATATTTTTCCTCATGAGGAGGAAAATGAGATTTTGAGAGACCCAATTTGGAAATTGGGAGAGCATATAGGATTGCCTCTCTTGAGTGATATGGGACTTATCACTAGGAAGATGGTAGGCATCTTAGGTATTTTTGGATCAAGGGGAAGATTGTAAGATCTCATTGGGACATGAGACATTGACCTCCTTGGAGAGATAACCTTTTAGATGTATGTCAAAAAGGGGGAGAACATTAAATTACCAATTTGAAAAATTGGTAAGGGAATTTGAGTTAGGGGCCTAACTCAAGGTTTGTTTTGTCAAACATCAAAAAGGGGGAGATTGTTGGTGCAATCGGCCCAGATCACGATTGACCAGACTCGAGTTTGACTCGAGAGATGTTTTGATGTTTGACAAAGTAAGTTGACATTAATGTCTATTGATGTTTTGGGAAGATTGTTTATACAATCAACCCCGGTTATGTTTAACTGGACTCGAGTTTGATTCGAGGGAGACTTTGATGGTTGACTAGGGTTGACCATGTGATTATGGAAAGTCCAAGTCATGGGTACTTGGCATGGAAAGTCCAAGTGGGACACTTGGCATTTGGGAAAGTCCAAGCATGGATCTTGGCATGGAAAGTCCAACATGGGTTGGCAAGGGAAAGTCCAAGCTTGAGTCTTGGCATTTGAGAAGTCCAAGGGGTTTGATATTGGCGGCGTAAAGTTCAAGTGAGAGTCTTGGCAGCATAAGTCCAATGTTTGACGGTGTAAAGTCCAAGCGGAGTCTTGGCGGCGTAAGTCCAATGTGCCTTGGCGGTGTAGACACCGTTAGCATGACATAGCCGATGGAAGCACCTGAAGGCTAGCACGATCGATGAACAAGTCATGGATGACTTGGAGGGATCCGAGAGGCATAAGGCTGATGGAGGTGGCTAGAAGGCTTAAGTCTAGACTAAGGGTGGTCTAGCAAGTATGGGGGCACCATACTTGGGCTAAAACCTCATGTTTGAGGTGTGTCAGTCGACTGGTGTCATGTGACAGTCGACTGGCGTAGTCAACTAGGGTGTGACTGCGGGAATTGCCCTAGCAGTCGACTGTCATAGATGGACAATCGACTGATTGGACAAGCAGTCAACTGATGCTCGGATTTTAGGGCACAGAATGGAGTCTCACTCGACCACTGGGACGAGAAGTCGAGTGATGGATTGAACAGTCGACTGATGCTCATGATCAGTCGATTGATGTCCTAGCCGTTGGATTTTTCTAGCGTGGATTACACCGTTGTCTCACAAGAATAAAGGTGATCAACATCGATGGTCCCGAATAATGATCGATCGATATTTTCCAAAGACAAAGTTGAAGCTATAAAAGGAGCTCGTGATGGAGAAAAATGTATCCGGTTCTTGAGGGCTATTGGGGCGATTTGTTGCTGCAAATCAGGTCTCCAAGTGCAAGCAAGCAACCAAGCATTCAAGCAATTAAAAACAAGTGTTGTAAAGTCTTTTCTTTACTTGTCTTTCGTATTTGCATCATATATTGCTTGTATTTCGTTCTTGCTATTGTAAGATCGTTTGTACGAGGTTTCTCCACCTTCGACTTGTGTCGAGAAGGAGTTATTGTGATTAGTAGTGTGTGTTTGCATTTCTAGGGCTTTTAGAGCCCGATCCGTAGAGTAGGAACCGTGCGGTTCTGAACCACGTTACATACTTGTGTTCCTATTGTGTTTGTCATATTTCGTTATTGTATTACTTCTATTTCCGCTGCGCTAACGAAATTGTAGAGACAAACGCAACGAATTCCATTATCGAATGAGCGCGACGCTATTCACCCCCCTCTAGCGGCCTCAAATCTCCTACAGTATTCACCATCGCAACTTTTTATTCAGGTTCTCACAGACGATGCCAATTTGATGGTGTCCTCTTTTTTGGCCTACTCAGATCTTTCTCTTCCTTCTTGAGGATTTCTTCTAATCGCCTTGTATCCTTGAATTGAAAGCTAGATCTGTCACTTTAAAAAAGAATGTTAAGGGTGGGTCGGCTTCCCGGCGTGACCCCTTTGACGCTCAAATTAGAAACGGAATCATGAAAAAGTAGAATGTAGAAGAAGAAGTAAGAAGAGATCTTTGAGGTATCAAATAGCGAAGAAAGAACCATCCCTGCTTTCTTTCACTTTTGTCCCTTTTATAGGAGATTCATACGGCCTTAATTTGAAGTGTATTTACTTTAATACCCTTTCCAACCTGTCGAGATATAACTGTTTCTCCTGCTCCTTTTCAAAATAACTTCTTTTATGCTCTCAACGTGTCCTCTATTTTTTTTCGGCCAACCATTAATCAAATAAATAAACAAAATATCTTATATTGATAACACTTCTTATTCAAAAATCTCCCCATCATCTCCTGCACCCAAAAATATCCATTTCCCCCTTTTTGTTTAATTCAAAAAATACCCAAGGCATATGTATATCACTCGAGAAATAAACAAACTGCTCGAGAATTATACTAACAACTTGAGAAACACACTAATCACTCGAGAAATATACACACTGCTTAGGGAATACATAAATTGATCGGGAAAATTCAACTCGCAAATGCACTAACTATTTGCACTGCTCTTCCTTACTTGGCATGGGAAATACCTATATCGCTTGAGATTTGCATACACTATTCGAGAATTACATATATCAATCGTGAAATGCATACACTGCTCTACCAACACAATGCTTAACTCTGAACACTACTCTGCTCGCCCTTACTTAGCTCAAGCGTCACATATACTGCTCGTGAATCACCTATATCAATCGGGAAATGCATATACTGCTTTGCCAACACAACTACTCTGCTCACCCCTACTCAGCTCAGGCGTCACATATACTGCTCTGGAATTACATACATCAATTGGAAAATGCATATACTGCTCTAACAATACACCACTTAGCTCTAAACACCATTACTCTACTCACCTCTACTTGGCTTAGACATCACATATACTGCTTTGGAATTACATACATCAACTATGAAATGCATATACTGCTCTGTCAATACAACACTTAGCTCTGACCACCACTACTCTACTCACCTCTACTTGGCTCAAGCATCACATATACTGCTCGGGAATTATATATATCAACTGGAAAATACATATACTGCTTTGTCAACACAATACTTAGCTCTGAACACCACTACTCTGCTTGTCCTACTTGGCTCGGGCGTCACATATACTGCTCGAGAATTACATAAATAGCTCATAAACTATACTAACTGCCTCGGAATCATACTCTTAGCTCGGAAAATATTTTAACTGATCAAATATTATGTTTGATACCTTTTGAGAATATATTAAATATCCTAACTGAAAATCTGGACCCTATCACCGTAGAAAAAAATTCATCGTTAAATACTATTTTTCTTGTAGTGTTAGTAAATTATCGAAGTTATATATATAATGATCAATTCGAGACATAGATCCATGATGGGAGTCATGGTCTCCTCGACTAATCTTAAATTCGATTGTGTTTGATTTGACATGAGATTTTATATTGTCTCAATATTAATATTAATATTAATATTTTGATAAAAGTAATTTTATTTGAGAGTATAATTTATATACCCTCGAATATCAATTTTTAGAATATTCATTCACAATAAAATTTAATATTTCATTTATTCCTCTAAATATTTTATCTGTCTCATCGTATCAGTACGGACAAAAACAATAGTCGGAACAAACATGTCGCTTGACATTTAGTTACGTGAGGAAGTGGATGGAAGTTGCCGTTCTCTCCACACATACCTAAAGCAATTATTCGGACAGAAACATCGCCTGTAGGTCATGGCTGTCAGTTTCGCATTTCGCATGCATAATTGGCCCAAAGCAGAGAAAAACTCAAAATATCACTTTCATATTAGTGGGCGTCATCTTCAATCAGACTCCTAGCAGAGTTTCATATATATAAATATTTCGGAATCTAAGATCGGACCATCTCGTGATTGATCGATGTAGGGACTGATCAATCATGCAAGTCGCAACAACTTCTTCAATTCGGACACATGCGAGAGATGCACATCAACACTCATAATTTGGCTAGCTCCATGAGCAACTCAGGCATCTGGCAAACGCGCGCATCACTTAAATGTTTAAGAGGACATATCAAACCTTGTGAGACCATGCATGCATGCCACGACTCGATCAGTAATTAATCTGTCTCAGAGAGGAAGAATGCACTGTTGCATGCTGCTCTCGGCCAGCCAATTGTCTAATATTTCTTTGGTAAATTGCAAACTATCATCAAAAGACACTGGGGAATAAGCATGACCTGCTGCCCAAATTCCGTGGTCTTCTACCAAGTTATCCTTGTCTGGAGCCCATCTCGAGCAGTGCTGCTCGATATGATCAGAACCCATGGATTGGTCAAACATATCACTTTCATCGAGTGGCAAGAAAGAAGCGTCAAGTATCCGTTCTCCTCCGAACAGTGCTTCTTTGTATTCCTTGCAAGTTCCGTTCACACGCTCATTACATGCAGACGACGACTGTCTGATCCCTCTTTTACTCGTGCACTTGCGATCTTGCGTGGATTCAACTGACTGGACCTTTAGCTTCTTCTTTAGCACTGTGTTCCAGTAATTCTTGATCTCATTATCTGTTCGACCCGGCAACCTTCCAGCTATCAGAGACCACCTGCATGTTTAGCACAAGCAAATTAACATGAGGAAGTATCGGAATCAATACTCTCCGTATATATATTTATTTTGAACATGAGTTTAAGCGACCTGTTTCCCAAAAGATTATGGAGCCTGATGATGAGATCCTCCTCTTCGTTGGATATGTTTCCCCTCTTGATGTCCGGCCGCAGATAATTCAGCCAGCGAAGCCGACAGCTCCTCGGACATCGATTCAGGCCTGACAAAGCAACACTCACCTGTGCTTAAATACTTATAGATCAATATAATAGGAGGAGAAGAAGTTGCTATATAAAACATAATATGACCTGATTTTGTAGGAACCTGCCCCCACCTCCCTCCTCCATGAGCTCTGACATAGTCCGTTAGGATCTCGTCTTCAGCGGCACTCCAGGCCCCCTTGTTGAAACGCTCCTTAGGTTTCTTGCTGCTCATGCTTAAAAATTATTACTGCAATGACCCCTCTGATCGATATCAGAGTACTAGCTCTCTGAGGAGTCAGTAGACATCCATTCTTATAGAGCGGCATACAGATGCGTATCGTGTCTCCCTGTTCGTAGGAATGCTTGTTTAAGGGCTGCGGGACCTTAATGGAGGTACACATGAACATGATGGCTGGGAAGAAGAACCGTGTGACCTTTTGCTTGATGTGGATCTACGCTAAATCAGAGCACCGCTAACTTAGAGATGGCTGCGCCTTTTCCGATAGAATAAATGAAAATTCATCGCCCTCCATCAACATCGCAGAAACTGACGGCATATGTTTGAGCGTTAGGCCACCAAGCATAATGCTACACAATAATGGCATGTCCGCGGGCGTCATAATCGTCACGCCATGTGCAAAATCCATTGCACCTGCCATTCCCACTGCTCCTTCAAAGCTTACTAATGCCACTGCCAAATGAAGAGATCGTGATCGTTTTAGATGTGCTATAGATCTTCTGGAGGACGATATATATATACACGCGCTTTGTGATGGTAACAATTTAAGAGTTTGACATATACATGTTTGTATTATACTGGATCCGTTTCTGTGGAATCTTAATTGAAGCTTCAGTTGATGCTCAGTTTGCAAAAGGATATATATGTCGACCAGAAATATATAATTGCTGCCACTAAAAGCCTAAAAGGAGGGAGAGAGAGAGAGGAGGTATTAGTTAACTCCTATATGAAAATTGAAATTTATCTTTATGATCTATTTTACAGTTATTATGAGACATATTAATCATAGAGATTTTATAGACTTTGACAAGATAACTAAGACATACGAAGTCATTTAAATTCAAAAAATTTTAAATCTATTTCGAAATTAATTCTTATCTAATTCGAATGCATGCATAACATTTATTAAAAATATACGAAAATAGATAAGTCCTCTCATAAATTCGTGCCCTAGTATTTTTAAAGTTCACTGAAAAGCCTGTGTCCGTCGAGGGTTAAAAATATAGAAGGGGAATCCTACAAAATTCAACTTCTTAATTTGCTGGATATTGCTCTTCGAATTTTTATAATATGAATTCTCAGAAGTAAAGTTTGAACGGTCAGTCAATTATCTGTCAATTTCATCTCTCCTTTTATTTTGATATACAGTAAACAAATTTCCTGGAACAGAATTAATTCATCTGCAAAATTAATTCATCGGATAGAAAATTTGAACATCTGAGTTACAAAAGAAAAAAAATAAAATAAAATTCACTGAAAAACACAGATCATTTTCCCTGTATAAATGGGAATTCATCGTCTCGCCGTCACTGTGCGTGTATTATTCATTTTCTCGATCTGTCCATTTCAAAACTAAACTTAATGTCATAGGCATGCCATTAATTGCTATATTTTTTTTTTCCTTTGAGACTTAAATGAGTTAGTTGTACCTAAACACGTCATTTTCTATTTTTTTCAAGGATGACACAGTCAGCTTTCTAAAATTTTCCAAGAGCGCCTCCTATTTAATTTTTTTTTTTTTACCAAAAGACATGTATGATTTTTAGAATAATTTTTTTAATCTATTTTAGTTTTAAATTTAAATTTAAAAAAAATATTTTTTTATTTAAATCGAATTAAACTGAATCGAATCAAATTTGAACAATAAAAATAAAATTTTAATTACTTCAGTCACTGAGTTTTATACAAAAATCACTCTAAAACATTTATTTATATTTATATTTTTAATTTCAGAACATTATATTAATAAAAATAAAAATACAAAAGAAGATTAATAAAAAAAATTAAAAAGTCTTTAAATATATATTTTTTTTAGTTTTTTATTATTTAATATCTAATTACAAAAAGGAAAAGTGATATGAAATTAACAAAATAAAGAAAAAAATTATATAAAAACATAGTTATTTTATTGTGCACTTTGATATAAAAAAATAATTGAAAATCTTAAAAATCTAAAATTTATGCTAAATTTTTATTAAAACTCCAAAATATGAATAAATTTAAGAGATCATGATGAATTTAATAACATTTTTTTAAAAAAATAAATTTTTTAAGGTCGTCAATAATTTTTGTTTTATTTGGTTCATTCAATTTAAATAAGAAAATTTATTAATTTTTATTTAAATTTAAAATTGAAAGTAGACAAAAAGAATATTTTAAAAATCAGATGGTCTTTTAATAAAAGTCAAGTATCATATGTCTTTAGAAAAATTAAAAAAATTGGGAGTTTGGTAGGTATTTTTTTTTTCGTTTTTCATTTTTATTTTCTATGTTCGTATTTTTTATCTCTATTTTCTAAATAACAAAGAAACATTTTCTAAAAAATTAGAAAATAAGAAATAATCATTTTTCATTTTCATTTTCATTTTCATTTTTCAAAAAAATAAAAGAGTATTTTCTAAAAATTGAAAAAAAAAATTCATTTTCTATTTTTTAGAAAGAAAAGAAAGAAAATAAAAAATAGAAAATTCTCTACGAATCAATCGCTTAGTACCGTTCTATGAAAACTAAGTGCCACTTTGAATTGAATTGTAAAAATTGTATCGTCGTTAAATTGAAAATTGTGTTAAACTGAGGGGGAGATTATAAAACATTTTGTCCTTTTTCCACAACAGCTAGGGCTTTGCTCGCCGATGGCTTCTTGCTCCTCATCATCGGAGCCGATCGAGCCAACCTCTGTATCTTCTCTGTTGCAGATTTTCCATTTCTTCGCAACTTTCCTTTTCTTCCTTTCTATTTCTCGAAGCTTGTTTCTAAGTTCCGATACCCGCGTTGCTTTTTCAGGTACATGGACAGGAAGCTTCAACGTGACTTCTATTTCTGCCATGCTGCTTTAATTCTATTTCTATTATCCCCATTTATTTCCGAAAAATCTTTGAGAACGTTTGGTGTAAGCCTTTTCTATTTTCGTTTTCTCATTTTTCGCTTTTTTTTTTCATTTTTCAGAAAATGATTTTTCTACGTTTTCTAATTTTCTGGAAAACGTTTTTTCATTTTTCTGAAAAAACGAAGAGGGGAAAACGCAAGCCAAACACGTTTGGAAAATGCTTCATTTTCTGCCTACCAAACGCACCCTTATCTTTTAGGATTTTATTTCATGGGGTTTTTACGAGTCTTCGAACCTCAAGCTGCTATTTTTAATGGGAGAGTCGAAGATGTTTCAAATATTTAGTGCTGGAAAATAGTGTTGTTGACACTCTCGACGGATCAACAACTAGGAGTTAATAGTGGAAGCCTGTGATCTAGGACATAGGAGAAACATTATATCCTTGTTTCTTGTTTTGGGCATCCGCTCAAGTAAATACTGAACTACTTCTTCTTGACATTCTTCAATCATATTTTGGTCACTAAGAATTTCTTTTTAAAGTGTTTGATACCATCAATATGTTTATGCCTTTGTTTTCTATATGCTTGGAACAGGTCAATCGACTGCTTTGACTGCATCGTTGAGTTTTATATCAAATTTTGATGAAAAAGAATCTGGATAAAGTTTTGCAATTACTATGCATGATACATCAATATGCTTATGGTGAGGTAATTGGCTTCATACCAAATGTATGCCCTCTCTTGTTGATTTAGCCTGCAGTTGCAAATTGTTGCCCATGTAAAATACTTGTGTGTGTTTTAATCTCGTGGTTCTATTTATACTTACAAGTATAGATAACTTTGTAGGAGTATACATTTGATTGCAATTAAATTTTATTTTCTTTGGTTTATATTATGGATACCTGGTTTAATGAGAACCAAGGAAATGTTTATTTTCAATTTTTTATATGAGTTTTAGCTCATTGAGCCATCCAAGCAATAGTAGTTGAGTATTTATCAACCTTAAGTCAAAAATTTAGAGTGGTCCAAGATTCACCTGTCAAACATGAATGAAATACAACAACGACAACAACAACCAAGTCTTATCCCACTAGATGGGATCGGCTAGATGAATGAAATGCCTGGATAAAATAAACATGAGAAACCGAATATTTTGATACTGATAGTTTAAATGCATTGAATTAACACATATTTGTTAGCAGGGTAGGAATTTATGATGAATAATAGTGCCAATGGAAGCAAAACCATATAAAAAGCAGGATAGGATCTTATGGTCGGTGCAATATAAACATACAACCAATGCTAAATGTTCTAGGAATTCAAGTTGCAGCGTGTAATATTTTTTCTTTATCAATCTAAATAAGTGATGAATAATCATAAAGAAAAAAAAGGCTCTGCCAACAGTTGACACATGAATGTTTAAATGTTAGAAGGTACATGGAATTTTTTCATTCTTATTGAGTTGAAGAATGCCAATAATTGACACAAGAAGCTTCTTTATCTAAATTGTGTAGCACATAGAAAACAAATAGTAATGGTATAGTGTAGCACCTGAAATTTGATATTTTGCACAATATCTCAGGATGTACATTGAAATGCGAAGGTAATCCATATCAAAATTTCTGAAAGTAAGTTATTCAAAATTGCTTGTCAACAATATAATTCTTTGGCATGTGTGATATTTGCAAATTCTATAATTCTTTTATGTTGTTCATCCCTTCAAGATGACGTTTATGATGCACTTCTATCATCCCCCGTAGTCTTATTCATTCTCAAGAATTTACTGATATCATTCTACTTGGAACTCCTGTTTCAGTAAAATTGAATGCAAATCGTATTGTTGTTGGCACTCTCCGTGGTTTTGGCCAATTTATGAACCTTCTTGTTGATAACGCCTTGGAGATGAATGGCAATGAGAAGTACCAACACCATGGAGGTGAGTGGCAATGTTATTTGAGGAAACAGCATTGTGATGATTGAAGCTTTGGGGCCAGTTGTGATAATTCATCACTTCCCCTCTTTTCATCATCTGATTCTTGTAGCGGACACGTTACAGATGGAGCCTGAGTTTGATAGGATGTATCTGTAGATTAGTATGTGTTTAAGAAACTATCGAATGGCATTATTTTCTCTTCAAACCTTTGTAGTTTGAATGAATATCTAAGATATGTTAAATGTAACATGGTAATTGATGAATGAAACAAATTCAAACGGCTTGTTATTTGATTTCGATAAGTGTGTGATAATTCAGTGATTAATCCCATACATTGGTTAATATTCATCTGCTTCCATATGCAAGCACATCTATACTTTTGGTCCTGTCGTATATTCAGAAGCGTGTTCTGACAATTAAAATTATGAGTTGTTATATATTAAATGTGCACTTTTAGATGGGGTGCAGTCATAAGAACTGCAATGCAATAAGAAGATTAAATTTGAATCTCAATTGGCTTTTGAGTATGCGAGCCAAAATATATTCACCTGAATTATAGAAAAAAAAAAAGGTGGATGGTGGAGACTGTTAACTTGTGTGTGTGTGTGTGTTTTTTTTTTTAAAAAATCTCTATTAGATGTTGTAGCTACTTAAATTTGACTATAATGAAATGCATACTATTTAAAATCTGTTAAATCACTTATTATGATGCTGTTTTTCCCTTAGTATCAACACTTAATTTTAGTGAATTTTATTTAGTCAATTATATAATTATAAATTTATAGCATCTAATTTTTCAAAAATACTTAAATTATACATCTAATAATGATGCTCATTCATCCGACGGTTCTTATTATCCTTAACTCCCATTATCCACCAAAACCGTTTGTCTTATCGTTGTAGCCTTCGGACCGTTCGATCCTTTCACCAAACTCCCATTTAATACCGCATCAGCACCGCCTGCTCTGTTGCTAGGGTTGCGTTCCAGAGGATCGCCGCACTCACCAGAGCGTGTAGGCGGAGGCGTGAGTGCGATTGCCATGGCGACCCAGATGAGCAAGAAGCGCAAGGTTGGCACTTCTCGGATCTGAATATTCTCGTTTCAGCATTTAATTTTGATCCCTCACGCTAAAATCGGTTATTTTGGTGGATTCTCTTCGTCGTGTTACAGTTCGTAGCGGACGGAGTGTTCTTTGCTGAGTTGAATGAGGTCCTGACGAGAGAACTCGCTGAGGATGGCTATTCTGGGGTCGAGGTTAGGGTTACGCCTATGCGAACCGAGATCATTATCCGAGCAACCCGCACCCAGAACGTCCTTGGTGATTTTCTCTCTGATTTTGGAATCTGTTCTGGTTTACAAGTGAGGCTTCGCTTCTGATTGCCTATCTATTGGTGATTCAGGTGAGAAGGGCAGAAGAATCAGGGAGTTAACATCGGTGGTCCAGAAAAGATTCAAATTTCCTGAGAATGGCGTGGAGCTCTACGCTGAGAAAGTAAACAACAGGGGGCTTTGTGCCATTGCTCAAGCTGAATCACTGCGTTACAAGCTTCTTGGTGGCCTTGCCGTTCGCAGGTTGGTATTCGTTTCACCCTTTGTTTCGAACCAAAGTTTGACAAGGGTAGTCTATTAATTGTTTATGTACCTAGATTGTGTACCCAATTAGACTTCTAGTATAACTTCATAATTCTGGACGATTCTTGGCCAAAAACATTTCTTCTTCATAAAAGTGTGTCCAAGTTATTTACGTTTATTCTAACCAATTCAGATTGCTGTGCTTATATGATGAAGTTTATGCGTAATGTTCACCTGAGTTTGTTTAGGTTGCAACTATACGTTGTTTTGTGCAACAACAACGAACTATTTTTCGGAAAACTTCAATTGCAATTACTAGTTTGATGGGTTCAATTCCAATTATTGGTTTGATGGGTCTTCACACCCTTCAATGGCTGTAGGAAGCTAATTATTTCTTGTAATACTAACTTATAATCATTATATGAAAAATTTGAGATTATGGTTTATGCAATCTTGATCATGATATCACTTTGTGAAAACCTTGAACTAATTATTGGTAACTATACGTTGTTTCAATTTTGTTCTGTAACCATATTATGTTTGCTTCCAAATTTGTTTGGCATCCTGCAGATTTTTCCAGATTGTATTGGTGCTTGTCAATTTATTTTGATTTTGTTTGGTTATGGCTCTCATTTACAGAAAATAGATTGTTTATTATCAACTTTGTGTAAGATGATGACTATAGGTTGCTTAGTAACCATCATGAACTTTCAACTAAAGCTCCTGACAACATGATGCTTCCTTATGTCCCAAACATTATCATTTAATCAAAAGCAATTTGATATGATTCACTTAAAAAAAAAGTAGCTGGTTAGATATGAGTTCTCTCTTGATTAAGTAGATATATTTGTTTGCATACAATTGTGTTTTTTAGAATTATTATAATGGTTTTCTTTTAGACATGCTATCTTGCTGTTGAAGGAGTCATCCAATGATTGCATGTGCTATTCGTGTTTTAGATTTTTTAAATCAATTTTACATTATATGATTCTTATTCATAGGTTTAAATTTTCATGACTCGATCTCTATCCATAAATTTATGTAATCTTTGTGATCTATATTTTTATTGATCTAATGCTCAAATTATGGACAAGCTGAAAGCAATATGACTTCTGGTGTCATTGAAGATTTTATGACAATCTTTTATCAGTTCTTCTGAAACTTCATCTAGTTGTTTAACTTGTCTATTGCTAGTTTCAGAGGCAGTTTAATTGTTTGTCCCTTTTTTTAGTTGCTCAATGTTTTATGCATCTTTCCGTCATCAATGTATCTTATGGATAAACATTTAGCATGAAAACAATGGCTCATTCACTTGTGCTTTCTCTCAGGGCCTGTTATGGTGTCTTGAGGTTTGTCATGGAGAGTGGTGCTAAGGGATGTGAGGTAAATTGATCATTGAGATCCATCGACCTACCAATTAATGTTTATTGATCCCCCCTTATTTATTTTTTTCAGGTAATCGTCAGTGGAAAACTCAGGGCTCAGCGTGCTAAATCCATGAAGTTCAAGGATGGATACATGATTTCTTCTGGTCAGCCTGTAAAGGAATACATTGACTCTGCAGTGAGGCATGTTCTCCTTAGACAGGTTAGTGTCTGAAATGCACCAATCTATTTTACACTGACTACTAGGATTTTAGATTCCGAATAGAATGCAATTAGTAAATAGAGCGCACCAATCTATTTCACACTGGCTAGTGGCTACTAGGATTTCAGTTTTGACATCGAATGCAAGTAGCAAATATTTATGATATGAATTGAGTATATATCCACATAATCAATCTTGTTCCCCATGACTGTTTAGGGTGTCCTTGGAATCAAGGTCAAAATTATGTTGGATTGGGATCCCAAGGGAAAGCAAGGGCCAACCACTCCTCTCCCGGATCTTGTCACTATCCATCCACCAAAGGATGAAGAGGAATACGTGAGGCTAGCCCAGTTGGTGCCCGCGGAGATACCCATTGCATGACGATGAGTGTTTGTTGCAGATGAGTTTTACTGGAGGACTTTGTTATGGCTTCCCAACATAAATTGTAGTAAGGCCTATTTATTCTCGTTTAAGATTATTGTGTCTGTCATCTTCAAAACAGTATTTTTTAAAAAAAAATTTTGGGTTCATTTGCCTTTAATATTTCTTTCCAGAAAATATGCGCTGAAATATTTTCACCTGGTGCGATGACGAATCGTCATAGTTAACAGATTTTTTAAAAAATAAAAATAAAAATGAGTATTTTATAAAGGAAAATTACTTTTGCTCGAAACACCTTTTACTTGCATATCTATTAATCCTTTTTTAAGGTAAATTATATTAATCCTTTTTTAAGGTGAATTATTAAGAATGCTTAATGTTTTAAAAAGAACTTTTTAAAATTTTCGGGAGCTGCGGTTTGTTAGGGGGCTGTATTGAAGAAGAAAAGTTTTTTTTTATTTTTAATACTAATGTAAAAAGTATATTTCTCTTAAAAGGATGATTTATACACAGTATTAACATTAATTCCGAAGAAATCTTTAACGCCATGCCTCAGCATCATCTCACTTAACCGTGCACCAACTGCGAGGTTGCAGCAAAGGAGGTACGATTCCACTCTGTTTACTTAAAACAATGCATTTAATATATTCACTGCTATTATTGTCACCCAACAACTTGTCCTTGATTCCAGATCCACCAACATGGTCGGCGCTGCGACTGCGAATCCCCAAATCTAAGAAACTTTTTAAGATTTCGATTATCCTGAATCCTGATAAATTAACACCCAAGTCCCAATCAACACGCGCCGAGCGTCTCCTTGCGAGGAGTCAGTCTATTTTAAACGCCCACTTTTTCTTTCATCCTCGATCTCAGATTTCACTACTTTCTGTGTCACTCTCCTCTCACAGAGCCAAACAATGATCGCCTAGCAAAGTACTGAAGGAAAATGTCGGGTGCTTCCGCCTCCCAATCCCCTCCTCCTCCTCTTCCTCTCCACCTCCTTTTCTTCCTCCTCACCCTCCTCCTCCTTCTCGGCTTCTCCTGGTACACCAGCTACGAGACGATCCTCGAAGGCGTGTTATTTCAGCTCAAGTTCCTGCTCATCGTGTCGCCTTTGCTCTTGCTAATCGTCCTTCACTGGCTCTCCTCGGACGGGCCCTCGTTCGTAGCTCCCTTTCCGGAGAGGGACTCGCTTCATCGGGCCGGCGGATCGCCTTGGGGTGTTGGTTTCCTCCTCCTCCTCCTTATCCTCATGGTCTCCTATCAGTCCTACTTCCATGAGCGTTGGTTCACTCTGCTAAGTCGTTGATTTTTTTAATTAAGAATCCTGTCTTCGCGGATTAAAAATGTAATATATTATTATATATAAAGGTTTGTCGTGTAAATTTGTAATTTCTCTCGAATGATATGATTTAGTTGTTCTGCTCAAGAAGTTTTAATTTTGAGCTGTAACCGACCTTCAGAATGACCAAAATCTTACTGTAGAATAAAGAAAGGTGATTATCAAAATGGTAATGGATGTCGAGCTAAACCCATTTTGTATATGCCCACTGGCGTAGCCGCGTAGGATTTTCAAACAGGAGACAAATTTTAAAAAAAAATTAAAAAAAATAGAAAATATATAATAAAAATTATACATTAATTTCATATATTTTTATAATAATATTTTTCAAATTTTCATAATTAATTTAAAAATATTGAATAATAATTTCATTATCAATTGTATCAAATATAATTAATGTATCTCGTTCAATATATGATACCAAATAGTTATTTGACATATCATCTTTCAATCGATTACGAAATAAAATTTTGATTATTTTCATTACTAAAATTATTCTCTTTGCAGTTGTAGTTGCAATAGATAATAAAATATAAACTTTAAAAGTAAATATATCCAAGGATACCATCGATATTTTTTTTTTCAATTAAACCAACTTTTTAGTAAGTCGTTACACTACAATAAATATGACTTTCCGCAACACGTTATCAACAGCACATAATTTTAGCACGCTGTTAATAATAATTTTTACAGCATGCCCAATTTTGTACGCTGCGGATAATATTATATTTTTGTAAACAACAGCATGCAAAAATAATACGCTGTCAATACTCATTTTAACAGCGTGCAATGCACGCTATTAATATTAAATAATAACAGCGAGCATTCTACGCGCTGTTAAAAATTTTATTATAAAAAATTAAACTTTTCGCAGCGCGCCAATCATGTGCGCTGCAGATAATATTATATTTACTAATATGAGACTTTTAACAGCGTGCAATTTGTACGCTGTTAAAAGTCTCACTATAAAAAATTAAATTTTTCGCAGCGTGCCAATCAAGTGCGCTGCGGATACAATATTTGTTAATATGAAATAATAACGGCGTACAATTTGTACGCCGTTAAAAGTATCATTATAAAAATTTAAATTTTTAACAGTGTGTCAATCAAACGTGCTGCGGATAATACTAAGTTTGTTAATATGAAATAATAATAACGTCCAATTTGTACGCCATTAAAAGTTTCATTATAAAAAAATAACTATTTTGCAGCGTATCAATCAAGTGTACTGCGGATAATATTAGCATTGTTTATATTATCCGCAGCGTGCATTTTGCACATCGTTAAAAATATCATTATAAAAAATTAATTTTTTTACAGTGCACCAATCTAATACGCTGTGACTAATATTATATTTGTATAATTACAATATTGCACGCTATTAAAAATCTAATATTCGCAACATATAACATTGTAAGCTATTAAAAATATAATAATTAATTTTCTTAGAATATAATTATATTTATTAATATAAAATAACTACAGCGTGCGCGCGCCGTTAAAAGTCTTGGACTCAGAGAAAGGGGATGCGAGGCGTCTGTGAGCTTTTTAATCCCCTCCCTTCTTGCCTCTCGACCCAACCTTGAAATAATCTCCTTCGTGTCGCCGGCTGCGTGAACCCTAGAAAACCTACCCCTCGCATCAAGATCTCCGTCGATTTGTTGCATTCCGATCGATCACCCCCGTAAAGCTCTCACCTTTACCTTGCTTTTTTTTTTAGGTCTTAGATCGCAGATGCCAGTGGTCGATTCCTGATCAGCGCCATCGCCTTGCAGTGAGGGAGGTCTTCCTTGTATGGAAACACGCAGTTAGAAGCGGCGGAGGCCTCCTCGTCGGCGCCCTCTTCTCAGACCTCATCCGTCACCCGCCACGCCAAACGCTCCCGCACAAGCGCACAACTGCTGCTTCCTCCCAGGCTCCACCAACCCTCTCTACGCGCTCGCGCCATTCCCAGAACTTGCCGTTGTCCCCTCCTTCCTTGTCGTCGTCTGCTGCTGCCACTGCCCCTCCCATGGACTCCTCCGCTGGAGATTCCGTCGATCCTCGCCGCCGCAGCTCTGTCAAGAGTCACCAATCCTCTTCTGCCGCGATCGGGATGCTGTCGACAGAGGGAAGGCGGCGGGAGCATCCAGGTCGAGAGAGAGAGAGAGAGAGAGAGAGAGATGATGTTAGGGTTGAGTTTTGACGGCGGAGGAGCTGATGATGATAACAATGGCCAGGGTAATCTCAATATCCTCCATCAGAATTTGACATCAGCTAGCAGCGTCCTTTAGGTGCTTTTTAGGAAATTGGGTGCTGGTCTTGATGATCTCTTGCCGTCGTTTGCCCTGTCGGCCTCTTCCTCACAGCAGAGTTGGTGACTAAAAATATCTTGGCTAGTCTTCGTGCTGATGGCGAGGAGGGTAAGCAGTTTGAGGCCCTGAACCAACTCTGCGAGATGCTGTCCATCAGAACTGAGGATTCTCTTGGATCGATAGCAATGGACTCATTTGTGCTACTGCTTGTGGGACTTCCCAATCATGAGAGCAACCCCGACATAATGCTACTCGCTGCTAGGGCCCTCACCTACTTGTGTGATGTTCTGCCTTCTTCAGCTTGTTGTTCGATATAGTGTTGTTCCTTGTTTCTGTGCCCGCCTTCTCACTATAGAGTGCATGGACTGAACAGGTGAGTTTCTATGCTACATTTAGTATATGATTATACTTGTCTACTAGCTGGACGATAATTTGCATGGAAATACAAGGTAAATACCGTCAATTTGATTGTCCTGAATAATAAAGCATAGGAATGATGCCTAACGTGGGTCTGAAATGTTTTGTCACCATTATGAGTTAAGTTGGTTTGGTGGCTTCTTTTGTGAAATGGCATAATATTGAAACAAGCCTCTACATGATGCATGGTCGTTCCCTTCAAATGCCTACCAGCTTTCTGAATGCTTGATTATGTTACCCTTTTCCCAGTCAATTACCTACTTATGAATACATTTTGGGGATTTTATTTGGATAAGTACATGTATATTGCAGTTCTCAATCTTTTGGAGTACTGGGGCAGCATTTTAATTTGTTTAAGATCTTTTCAGCCTTTTGTGTTCTGCTCAGCCATTTTACGAAGAAGTTCATGAAGCAAATATTCTTAAATTGAAATGTTTTTACAATCTTTCCAAGAAGTTGTGTTTCTCACTCTTCTTTATTAACAGTCTTCTTTATTTAGCTTTAATTTGTTGAATAGGTTGATATGAATGGAAAAGGTACCCTAGACTATGGTGAATTTGTAGCTGTATCTCTTCACTTGCAAAGAATGGCAAATGATGAGCATCTCAGGAGGGTCTTTTCATATTTTGACAAAGATGTGAATGACTTTATAAAACCTAAGGAACTGCACCAAGCCTTTGCTAAAGATGGAGCTCCTGATAGTATGGCTGCCACCAAGGATATCTTGCAAGAAGTGGACACTGCCAAGGTATATTTCTTTCACTTGGATGGTTATTAATCTTCTCATCTTCATGACTAATAAGGCAGGTTTTTTTTTATCATAGGATGGTCGAATCAGCTATGATGAATTTGTGGCAATGATGAAGACTGGAACAGATTAGAGGAAGGCTTCACGACACTACTCGAGAGGAAGAGTCAAAGTTTGAGTGTCAAATTAATATAGGAGGGGTCCTTGAACTTAGGCAGTGAGAAACTGTTAAATTGATCGATGAAACTGTTGTGTGTCTTAACACTTCTCTATGCTGAGTTTCTTAGACAGTATTCGATTTAGATGGACACGTTCAATTTGCTTCCTACGAAATTAGTTTTTCTCATCCGAGATGTGTCAGGATGTTCTTGTTGCTTTCTGCAAGTTCCAACGTCTTTGGTACATGTGTTCCATTATAATTGTTTTAGTTTTGGATTTATAATTGTGTATGTGATCTTATAATTTTGTGTGGTTATATGTGGTATTATAACTGTGTATGATATTTGTGTATTGTATTATAATTGTTTGAGTTTTGATTTTATAATTATTTGTATTTGATATTATAATTGTGTAGAGTATATGTATATTATATTTTGAGAAAGCACTTAATCGCAAAGATGCGGTCAGCTAGCGAATGCATAACCGCGATAACGATCGCTACAATACACTTAATCACGCGCGTAATCACGCAGACCGCCGATGTCTTATGACTTTCAACAGCATGGTGTTGTGCAGCATGCGATGTGCACTACAGATAGAATAATTGTGCGCTGCGGAAAGTCAATTTTGTTGTAATGTTAATCCATGTAATCTCAAATAATTGATTGCTATAAAAAAAATAAAACTATCAAATTGATGCTTAAGATGCATTAATTCCATCAGAGATCGAATAGATAAAACTAAATAAACTGAAGTAATTTTCTCTTATCATAAGCAGAAAACGAATTTGATGGATCAATATAAACTATACATAACAACTCTGTGTTCATCTCGTTAAAATGACTATTCAAATCTTAAACTTACAAATCTATCACTTTATAAAAAGTTTGAACGCGATAATAGTGAAGATCTATCTTTCCTTCAATATTTCGTCATGATCTCTCATGAAAGACAAATAAGTCTTCAATGTATAGAGTGATTATCTCATATTTAACACAAAATAAAAAACTTCATTTAATAATAAATTTCAACCATTATCTCTCATAATTTGCAATTGATGTTTGCTTGATCTTACAAGAATCATATCATTTACAATGTCTTGATCTTTTTTTTACAAACATTCTGACAAATCATTCATGACTTCCAAGAGTAAGTGCACCAGAAATACAAATTCATATTTTTCCAGCAATTTCAATAGATTATTTATTTGCACATTTTGCTTATGTTCTTTTCCCTCCTCTTTAACAATTAAAATGACATCACTAATTGAAGGATATAAGCATGTCAAACTCAATAATATATTATAATGTGAACTCCAACATATACTTTCAATTCTTTTTAATTTCTTCTCTTGATTCATATTTCATCTAGTGAAGATATCACCATTGTCAATTATTTTAATATTTTTTTCAAATTATTTCTCACGAAATATGCCTCTTTACTTGTATGATGCTTTAATAATATTGTTCAACTATACAACCACATTAAAAAAAAAAAGTAGAAATCCTTATATGATTTTCATCAACAACTACAAGTATAAGTTGTAGTTGACGTGGAAAACAATAAACATAATAAGTAGATTTATTCTCTATCATAATTAAATTTTTTATGTCATTGAATTCTCCTAACATATTTGTTGTAATTGAGAAATGTCCTAAGGTAATCAACTTAGATGTTATTGATAAAATTCACTATTTGAGTGTACATTCTTTAGTTACTTAAACTCATTTACTGAAGGCCATAATAGGATACATAACAATTAGTGAGTATCTCATATGTAATTATATAAATATTGAAATTTTCTTAGTCGATGAATTGATGAGATTGGACATCATCAATTTTGTGAGACTGGTACATGTTATGTTCCTTGGTTTAACCAAGCATATGGTACTCACTGGACGGAAACATAGGAACGTTAAGAGTGAACGAGTGAAAGTTAATTAGGGTAACTAGTTCATTGGAGTAACTGATGTGTGTAAATCGTGTTACGTTTTCACTACTCCATATGCATGCATTTTATCTCATTTCATGTCCTAGGCATGTATTTTGTCATGATTCAGTTAAGTTTAGCATATTTTGGACGAAGAGACTGCTTTTGGGTGTTTTTCGTGTTAACAGGGCGAAGAAGCAGGCGTATCAAAACAACACAGGCGTGTTATCAGTGACATGTCCGTGTCAGGAGTTCCAGCGCTCAACACGCCCTGGTTCAGCAACTGGCACGCCCCGTTCAAGCGCTGGCACTAGACCTGGCAAATCGGATAATGGATCGGATTCGTGTCTTGATACGATCTAGACACGATCTGAAAACGTTAATCCATATCCAATCCGTTTAATTTTTCGTGTCAATGGGTTCAATCCGAACACGAACCGCTTAATTTCGGATAGACACGATACGATCCATTAGACACGAAAAAAAATGTGTAAAACAGATTGCAAGATACGATCCGAACCAATAGACACAAAAAGACCCATAATGATACGAAAATGCAATAACTTAAGCAAAGTATAAAATGGATACTAGACACGATCCAAATTCCAAACCAATAGATACGAAAAAATCCATAACCATAAGTACATGATAATATAATAACTTAAGCAAATGAGCTTACAAAAAAATTAATAATTCTCACAATCCACGCTGTCCAATACGGATTACAAGTGCATGATAGTAAAACATACACCCACAAAATTATCATAAAAATACTAAATGAATTTCAAAAATTATCATCATAATTCAAACTGGTAGAGATTACACAAATATCATTCATCTTCTTTATCTCTCATTGTTGAGCCATTTTTGTCGATTATATTTGGAAGATACCACCATCATTGCTGGACATCAAGATGAACATAGATGATTTTGATGAAACTTGTCAAATAAATGAATGCAAATCATAACATGAACATCAATATTAAAATTTTATGTTCTTGTACACGCTCAAAGTAAATACTTGACCACGAACTACTCTCATCAACTTGTAGATGGATGTTCTGCTCATGAAGAGATATGATATGATTGTAATATTATTCAAAATAAATTTCATTTAAGAAAAAGAATAATCGTACTAACAAAATGTCAACTAACCAATATTTCTTGAATCGTCAGTTGAATGATCAAAGTTTAACATAACAATATCCTCTGTAAGTTCCTCAAGCTTCATAAGATCCTCATTGTCAAGATTCTCAGCACGTGCAATTTCTAAAATAAAAGAATTAAAGGTATATCTTAAATGAGCAGTTGTATAAAAATTAAATTATTAGAATAAATGAAACAAACTTTACCTTTCAAGTTCATAATCCAATTTTTATTACAAAGAAGTGCTTCTACAACTTCTGGTTTGAGACAACTTCGATATTGATCAAGAATTCTCCCTCCCATGCTAAACGCAGACTCGGATGCAACTGTAGATATCGGAATGGCTAGCACATCACGAGCCATTGCAGCAACTTGTGGATATCGAAATTGTTCAGCTTTCCAAAAATTCAAGACGTCAATCTTAGAGTTTCTATCAACTCTTGGTGCGTCTAAATACAACTCCAATTGTGTCTTTTGATTTTCGATATCAAGCGATTCACTTTGAAAAGTATCAAATTCCTACATCAAATAAAAATTGAATAAATTAATAATAAGGAAATTCATGATAATATAAATGGAACAGAATTCTTAATTTCTTTAAAAATTTACCTTTAACAAACCACATACTGCATTATCATGTGATGAACTACTCTTATTAGATACTTGCTTGGAGAAAGAAGAGATAGTAGAGGTCTTGTCCGCATACTCATCAAAGAGAGAGAACAACTTGCAACGAACCTTCATAATTTCAATGGAGCTACTTTCTGGATAACACTTCTTTAAACAGAACTCAACAAAATGAAACTTATATCGTGGATCTAATATCACAGAGATAGCCAATATCAAAACGAAATCAGACCAATACTTATTAAATTTTCCCATCATTCTATTTGCCATCGATCGGACATAGTCATCTGAACTTTGTGATGCCTGCTTCAAAGTAAAATACAACACAAAAGCTCCAGGAAAGTATAAGTTTGATGTTGGATACTTTGTCCCAGAAAATTCACGAGTCAAGTCATAGAGGACAGATAGAAATTTCATAATCTTTTCAGCTCGCTCCCATTGTTCTGCCGAAGGGCAATGTTTATAATTTGAATCACTCAACTCCATATGACATAATGCACGCTTGTAGAAAATAGCACTCTCAAGCATGAGATACGTAGAATTCCATCTCGTGGGAACATCCTGCCTCAACCCCCTTTTTGTCTCAATGGACATAAGATTGATGCATTCGTTAAGCTTGTCCTTTCTCACTTGTGATCCCTTGACATACTTAATGGTTTCTCTAATTTTACTCACCACAATATCAACCTCTTGCAATCCTTCCTTCACAATCAAGTTCAGAATATGTGCACAACAACGCAAATGAAAGAATTCTCCATTCATTAACAAAGCATTCCTCATATTCAATTGAGACTTCAAGACATTCACAGCAACATCATTAGCAGAGGCATTATCCAGAGTCAATGAGAAAATCTTATTCTCAATTCCCCACTCAGAAATCAGGCCAAAATTTTTTTCTGCAATTGCAACTCCAGTGTGAGGCGGAGGCATAAGAGAAAAGTGTAAAATAACTTTGCGTAGCTCCCAATTGTTGTCTATGAAGTGTCCCGTCAAACAAATGTATCCATCAGTCGCTATAGAAGTCCACATATCAGATGTCAAGGAAATTCGACCAGAATTACCATCTAACAAAGATCTCAACTTCAACTTATTTGTTTGGTTCATTTTCAACACACGAGCTTTCACAGTGTTTCTTGTCACAATATGCAAATCAGGACGAAGGTACTTCAAAAGCGTACGAATACCCTCATATTCGACAAATTGAAATGGTAAATCATGGAGTACAATAGCTGTGACAAGCAAATCTAGGAATATCTCAGGATCAAACCTATTTGCAAGCACTCCAATTGATCCATTTTCTTGTGCTAAAAGTAATTGTCCAATATCAGCCACATTTTTTCTAACACAACTTTTTATGTGCTTTTGCATATTTCCAGTTCCATTCTTGCTATCACTAGAGTAAATAACACCACACTTCTTACATTTGGATCGACGTCTTTTATCATTTGCTGTGGGAGGAAGAATATCGAAAAAATTCCATACCACTGATCTCAACTTCTTCTTACTTTTCATCTGTAATAATCCTTTTGATTTTGCATCCGATCTCTTGGCTTCTATTATCTCAACATCCATGCCCGTAGACTCAAAATCTTCCTCAAAAATTTTATCATTAAAATCAACATCAACCTCCGCATCAATATCAGCTTGACTGCTCAAATTTCTAACATTCATATCTTCATCCATCTTTATAAGTCAATAGTGTATAAATGAAATTAGAAAAATTATCAAAACAAAGAATACAATGCAAAAAATACATATAAATACCAAGGTATAGCAAAAACTGTTTGTGTAAAACTGTGCGTGCAGTGTGCCTTAAACAAAAAATACATATTAAAACAAAGAAATGACAAGGGACATTCAACAAAAAATACATATCCAAGGGATGCTTAGTTGCTTACTGTGCGTGCCTTCAGAGTTCAGACGCCACCGAAGAAATCCTTCCCTTTGCTACACGTTCGAATTTTTTCTTCCTTTGCTGTTGTGCCTGTGCGTGTTACGATGTAAAGTTGTAAATCTAAATCTTGGTTTGGATTTTGGAAGGAAAGAGGATTTTGGAAGGAAAGAAATAATGAGAAACGAATAAAAATATATCAGGACTTGGTCTAAAAGATTGGGTTGGAGTTAATTGGTTGCGTTTTGATTTTTTTTTTCATGGGCAATTTTTTTAAAAGTAAATAATAATAATAATAAACGGGTCTAACGGATCTAGGATACAAGACACTAATCCGATACGAATTTTTTACGTGTATGACGGATAGACATGAAATAGACACGAATCCGAAAATGCACGATCCAGACACGAAAAAAACGGATCGTGTTCGTATCGTATTTTCGTGTCGTGTCCAAATTTGCCAGGTCTAGCTGGCACAGCCGGTGAGAAATGTGTGACACGCCTGTGCCCTCATTTGGCACGGGCATGTTGGCCTGATTCCAGACTTCCTTTTATGCGAGCAACTCGACGAAGCTGCGATCTTCGTCTCAATTAAAGGAAAATCTTTTGCCTTAATTGAAGAGGAGGCCAAGGCTATAAAAGAGGAGATATTCTAACCCTAAAACCAGGAGGTGGCTGGGTAAAGAGGACGATAGAAGAACGAGGAGAACGAAGGAGTCGACGACAGAGGAACACAGATGGCACTAAGTATTGTAATTTCTTTCTCTAGCAATTCTTGTCTGACTATGGAGTAGTGTCATGTAATCTTAGGATGGGGGAGTAGCCCTTGACGATTTATGATGGATGATGTAATCTATACTACTTGAATTATTGTTTGTTTTGATCTGGTTTTTGGATTCTTATTGATAAACCTAAGGAGCTAAGGGGAAGTACCTAACAGTGAACCCAAGTTCCCGAAACCTAGAACCAACTAGAGATTAACTCCTGTCAAGTAGTGGTAGTGTATCTATGAGGGCTTGCGGGGGTCTCGTGACAGGTCCCCTTAGCTGATTATGGTCTCGTGTGCAAACCTATCGTGAAAAGGAAATTTAGACTCTAAAGGAACTCTTATGGACTTAATGGATCTATCAAATCTAGTTTTTACCAAGTAACGGGGGTAAGACTAGGAGGTTCATGGGTCTCGTCGTCCCCCTTAGCTGATTATGATCCCCTACGCTCGAATACCGTGACAGGTAAATTAAGTTTGATAGGTACAGTTGGCGTAGACCTCGAAAGGGGTCGTTGATTTACCTTAGGATAGGTTCCATCAAAACAACTCTAACAGGGATAGGAAAGAATTAAATCACCTTATAAATCGTCGACATGGTGAAACCCATATCCTGAGATTCTTCTCAACTATTGACTTTTAGCTCGTTCTTCTCATTCGTTATTCTTGACTGCTCAGTTTCTTTGCTTAATCCACAAATTGATTGACTAGATAACTTGGTATCACAATCATTCGATAATTGTCCCAATCCCTGTGAGATCGATATTTTTATTACTTGACAACAACCGTGCACTTGCGGAAAATAACACATCAAGTTTTTGGCGCCGTTGCCGGGGATTGGCACTCAATATTGAATTGAGCGTGATTTAGTTAATCTAGATTTCTGTTTTTGTTCCTATTCTTTGTGTCTATTTTGAATTCTTGTTTTGGGAGCCTCTCTTGTTGTTGCATGCACAGATTTAATAGGAAAATTCTCGATATTGATCCTGAGATAGAGAGAACGTTCCTTGCTAGAAGACGATTTCAAAGAACGTCGGAAGAAAATCGACCTCCAACATGGTGATCGTAAGCGAGAATAAACCTTTAAGGGATTATGCAGCACCTAGTACAAGGGGATTGAGATCGAGTATTAGAAGACCCCCTATTGAAGCGAACAATTTTGAATTGAAACCGGCTCTACTATCCATGGTCCAACAGCATCAATTTGGAGGAGCACCCACTGAAGATCCAAATCTGCACTTGGAAGTATTTTTGGAATTTTGCGAAACTTTAAAACTGAATGGAGCCTCAGCTGATGCTATTAGATTGCGCTTGTTTCCTTTCTCATTGCGGGATAAAGCTAGAGCTTGGCTACACTCTCTTCTAGCAGATTGCATAACTACCTGGGATCAGCTGGAGCAAAGATTTTTAAACAAGTATTTTCCACCCAGCAAAACTGCAAGTCTTCGTCATCAAATCACTAATTTTGCGCAAAAGGATGGAGAAACATTTTTTGAAGCTGGGATGATTTAAGGGATTACTACAAGAATGCCCTCATCATTGAGAAGTGGCTCATTGTTCATACTTTCTACAATGGAATCTCGTATGCTACTAAAGTTTCTCTTGATTACGCTCTGCGGGAGGAGCTCTTATGAACAAAAGCGTTGGATGAAGCATTTGAGATCATCGAGAATGTGGCAATGAATTCTCATCTGAGCGAGGATATCCAATTAAAACGCCAGGTAAGTTTGAGGTAAGTACCCTTGATCTACTTAGTGCAAAAGTTGATGCGTTAACTCATAAGCTCGAACATTTTAATGTATCAGCTGTAAACTCATCTAATGTCACTTGCAAGATTTGTGGTGTAACAGGACATGTAGCGATAAATTGTCAAATCCTACACGCACCATCATCGGGAGCTGGGATTGAGCAAGTAGATGCGCTAAATAATTTTAATCAGAAGCCTAATGGTGGCAACCCTTATTCGAACACGTACAATCCCGATTGGAGGAATCATCCCAACTTTTCGTATAGAGCCAACCAAAATTCTTCTGGACAGAACAGTTTTGGAGCACCTTCGGGATTTCAGCCAGGACCCAAGTCAAGCTTAGAAAAGATGATGGAGAATTTTATTACGTGCCAGGGGAAGATAAATGATGAATTTCGACAGCATATTATAGAATCAAATCGGCAACATCAAAATAATACCGAGGCAATCAAGCAATTGGGAAGCAAGGTTGATAATTTGACTAATCACACAAGAATGCTGGAAAATCAAATTTCCTAAATTGCCAGCTCAACATCAAGGACGCCTGGCAGATTTCCTGGAAATTCAGAAGTAAACCCAGCCGAGCATTGTAATTCCATAAGTTTGAGAAGTGGAAGGATTTTAGAAGGAGACAGAGCTCAACAAGCGACCCCTGTGCTAAAGGACACGAGCGTGTCAGAGTTGGAAGAAGACAGCAGCACGCCTGGGTTGAATAGCAAAGGAAGCCGACAACACACCCTGACCCAGGGCGTGTTGTTCAACACGCCTGAGGAAGAGAATGCCCACGAGCGCGTGTCAGCCGACACACCCGTGTCGGGTCACTCCAGCAGCCAACACGACCAGCCTATGCCGAACGACACAGGCGTGTTGAACAAGGAACCAAGAACGTATAAGCCCCCTATCTCGTTCCCTCAGAGGCTGATTAAGGAAAAATTGGATGAACAATTTGGTAAGTTCCTTGAGGTAATTAGGAAGCTATATATCAATATACCTTTTACAGAAGCTCTTCAACAAATGCCTACATACTCCAAGTTCTTGAAGGATATCTTAACCAACAAAAGAAAAGTCGAGGAGCATGTAACAGGGGCTCTTACTGAGGAGTGCAGCGCTTTAATTAAGAACATGGTACCTCCCAAACTAAATGATCCAGGTAGCTTTTCTATCCCTTGCATAATTAATGACTCAAATTTTGATAAGGCTTTTTGCGATTTGGGCGCTAGTGTCAATCTGATACCTCTTTCCATATGCAAGAAATTAGATTTGGGAGAAATGAAACTAACTACTATGGCCTTGCAGTTAGCCGATCGCTCCATTAGATATCCTTTGGGAATCCTAGAAGATGTACCAGGCGGGAAATTTTATTATTCTGCCGATTTTGTAGTGCTTGACATGGATGAAGACCCATGCATTCCACTCATTTTAGGGAGACCTTTCTTGGCTCTGCAGGGCAATGATAGGCGTCAAGAACCACAAACTCTCACTTGCATTTGGAAAGCGACAAAATTGAATTCAACCTTTCAAAAGTCATTAAACAACCTTCTATTTTTGATGTTTGTTGTAGGATTGATAGTTTCAATTCAATAGCACTAGAAGGAGCACAAGAACAAACTTATCTTAATAAGCTCGAAGGGGATTTTGAGGATAAAGAGCTGGAGATTTCCGACCCCAACCTAACACCACAGGTAGAACTTAAGCCTCTTCCATCAACACTCAGGTATGAATTTCTTAGCGAAAACTCTACTTATCCTGTGATCATTAATGCTAATCTGAGCAATGCAGAGACCGAAAAACTGATTGAGGTATTGAAAACACACAAGAATGTCATTGGATACAAGATTGATGACATTAGGGGAATTAGCCCATCGGTTTGCATGCACAGTATTCTACTAGAAGACAATTTTAAAACCTCTATAGAGCATCAAAGAAGGTCAACGACCATGAAAGAGATAGTCAAGAAAGAGGTCATGAAATTGCTAGATGCAGGAATTATCTATCCAATATCCGATAACGAATGGGTAAGTCCTGTCCATGTTGTGCCAAAGAAAGGGGGGATAATGGTGATAAGGAATGCTACGAATGAGTTAATCCCCACGAGAGCGGTTACGGGATGGAGAATGTGTATTGATTATAGGAAATTGAATAAGGAAACTAGAAAGGACCACTTTCCCATCCCATTTATTGACCAAATGCTAGACCGGTTGGCAAAACACTCGCATTTCTGTTACTTAGATGGATACTCCGGTTTTTATCAAATCCCTATTTATCCTAATGACCAAGAGAAAACAACTTTCACCTGCCCATATGGTACTTTTGCTTTTAGGAGAATGCCTTTTGGACTATGCAATGCACCCGCCACTTTTCAGAGATGTATGACTTCAATTTTTTCTGATATGATCGAGAATATAATGGAAGTATTCATGGATTATTTTTCTGTATATGGTGCAGATTTTGATATGTGTTTATCTAATTTGGTCAAGGTCTTGCAGAGATGCGACGAAATGAATTTAATGCTTAATTGGGAGAAGTGTCACTTCATGGTGCGAGAAGGCATAATACTTGGGCACCTAGTTTCACACCGTGGTATCGAGGTGGACATTGCTAAAACTGAAGTGATCAAGAAGTTGCCTCCTCCAACTGATGTCAAGGGAGTGCGTAGTTTCCTAGGACATGCAGGGTTCTACCGATGGTTCATTAAGGACTTCTCAAAAATTTCGAAGCCATTAACTAATTTGCTTGCTAAAGATGCTGTGTTTCACTTTGATAATCCTTGTCTTGATGCATTTTCCAGGTTAAAGGAAGCATTAACAACCGCCCCAATAATGCAACCTCCAGATTGGAGTCTCCCTTTTGAAATTATATGTGATGCAAGTGATTTTTCTGTGGGTGCAGTGTTGGGACAAAGGAAGGATCGCAAGGTGTATGCAATCTACTACACAAGTAAAACATTGGATGAAGCACAAATGAATTATGCTACCACAGAGAAGGAACTCTTGGCTATAGTATTTGCTTTCGACAAGTTCAGATCTTATATCATAGGGACTAAGGTGATAGTCTACATAGATCATGCAGCCATAAGATACTTGATGAGTAAAAAGGAATCTAAGCCAAGACTTATCCGGTGGATACTTCTTCTACAAGAGTTTGATTTGGAAATCCGAGACAAGCAAGGAACGGAGAACGTAGTTGCAGACCATCTATCGAGGCTTCATCAAGAATTAAATGTGGGAAGTGCCGATGATCTTGCTATTAATGATTTCTTCCCGGATGAGCAGCTACTAGCGGTCAGGACAATCAAGGCTCCGTGGTATGTTGATTTTGCCAACTACCTAGCTTGCGGGATAATACCTTCTCACATGAGTTATCATCAGAAGAAGAAGTTTCTTTCGGATGTAAAGCATTATGTGTGGGACGAACCATTCCTGTTCAAGCAAGGGGCAGATGCTATATATCGAAGATGTGTATCCGAAGAAGAGATTGAGGATATATTGTATCCTATTCATTCTTGACATATGGAGGTCACACACGAGCATGACATAAGGCTGTGGCAAAGGTTTTGCAAGCGAGATTTATTGGCCTTATATTTTTAGAGACTCTCGGAATAATGTGACGACTTGTGACCACTGTTAAAGGACCGGGAACGTATCAAGGAGACATGAGATGCCTCAAAATTTGATATTAGAAGTCAAATTGTTCGACGTCTGAGGGATTGACTATATGAGACCCTTCCCTACTCCCTATAAAAATACCTATATACTGGTGGCAGTGGACTATGTGTCTAAATGGGTTGAGGCTCTACCATCCCCCTCTTGTGATGCAAAAATAGTCATAAAGCTCTTTAAGAGTATAATATTTCCAAGATTTGGAATACCGAGAGCAGTAATAAGTGATGGAGGCTCACACTTTATCGAAAAACAATTTGAAAGCCTTCTCAAGAAGTATGGAGTAACCCATAAACTAGCCTCACCATATCATCCACAAACGAGCGGGCATGTAGAAGTTTCAAATAGGGAAATCAAGACTATCTTGGAGAAAATAGTATCAAGATCAAGGAAGGATTGGTCTTTAAGACTTGACGATGCTCTATGGGCCTATCGAACGGCTTACAAGACACCCATTGGAATGACTCCGTTTCGATTAGTTTATGGAAAACCATGTCATCTTCCAGTTGAAATAGAGCACAGGGCATATTGCGCAATTAAATGGCTTAATTTTGACCTAAAGAAAGCCGGAGAGAAAAGAAAACTGTAGCTAAATGAACTTGAAGAACTACACCTTGATGCTTATGAACATGCAAGGTCTTACAAGGAGAAAACGAAGAGGTGGCATGACAAGAATATCATGCGCAGAGAATTTCATCAAGGAGACTTGGTATTACTATTCAACTCAAGATTGAAACTCTTTCCCGGGAAGCTGAAATCTAGATGGTCGGGACCATATCAAGTTAAAAAGGTTTATCCTCATGGAGCTATTGATATATCCAGTGAGTCTACAGAAATTTTTAAAGTAAATGGTCAAAGACTTAAGAGATACTTCGCAAATAATTCTACTAAGCTGATTGGGGAGGAAGAGGGGCAGAGCACACTCCTCGAGCCATATCCCCAAAACTAGGGAGTAACTGAGGGGTCAAGCTAACGACCTTAAACAAGCGCTTCTTGAGAGGCAACCCAAGCTATTTTTTACATTTTTTTTAGTCATTTTATTTTATTTTATTTTATTTTATTTTGAGTTTTACATTTTTTTTAGGTTTATAGGACACGACATGTTAAACGTGCCACTGCGTGCCAAATTGACACGACCCGCCTATGCCGAACGACACAGGCGTGTTGAGGTTACCCGAAGACAACACAGGTCGAGCGTGCTGCCGAGCATGCCCGTGTCGCACTTTTCTCACCTGCGGCACGCCTGGGCCGGACGGAAGCACGCCTATGCCGCTCTTAAACGGGTCGGGTATTTGCGAAAGAGGATGCCCGACACGCCTATGTTGCGGCTAGCCCTCTAAAGCCGGCCCGAGCACGCCCTAATTTTCCACGCGCGTTACAAACTTGAAGCAGCTGCCACCGGTCTCTCTCGAGCAGCCGAGAAGCTAACCTACTGTCTCTCCCTCCCCAACGCCATGAGTAAGTGAGTGAAGACTAAAGGAGGAGCTTCTTGCTCTTCGGCAAAGGACAAGGGAAAGAGAAAAGCTCAAGACTTGGGTAATGATCCTCCTCCGACCTCTTGCCATCCATATGGAATTGTTTTTAGGGATGAGGTTATGAAGTCTAAATTCAGTAAGCTTGAAAAAAGGAAGTTAGTATCTACAAGAACTATAGACTTCTACACGTTGACAACCCTAGGGTTAAGAGATGACATAACTTGGTTGACCAATAGGATAGGCTGGATCGAATTTATCACGCATCATCATCTTACTTACCCTAGTATCACTCTTGAATTCCTTAGCTCCCTGTCTGAAATCTAGGAAAGGATTGTGAGGAAGGAAAAATCAAATTTAGATTAATGAACCATGAGTTTACTCTTTCTTTAAGTGATTTTAATACAATATTTGATTTTCCTTGCGGAGGGGAGAGGCAAATTCATAGACTTTTTATTGATCATCAATTTTGGAGAATAATTTCTGATGACTCTCGCCCTTATGATGCATCTAGGTCTAAATCTTTTAACATCCCTAATCCTACTTTTCGTTATCTCCTTAGGTTTATGGCTAATACAATCTCTGGAAGATATGATAGTGCAGGGGTGGCTAGGCAGAGTGAGTTACAATTTTTATGGGCTATGCTAAATGAAGTTAATATTGATTCTGGAGCCCATATGGTTAGACATTTAGTTAAGGTTAGTAATAGCCCATCTGGGGTCATAGTCATAGGTGGTATTATCACTAGGATTGCTGTGGCCTTAGGATGTGAATTGGATGACCTTGAATATTGTCCTGCTAGCCCTAGATTGGATTTGGATGCTTGTATAAATATGAAGATGATTGAGGCATGTGACGAGGGGTATCGTTTGGTGTTAAGAAATGGAATTAAAATCCCTCTTCTAAACCCTGAGCGGATGACTATACGTAATTCATCCAATTGGATTTTTAGAGATGTCCAGGGACCCTTTCCTACCCCTACTGCCCATGCTCCATCACCCTCTCCTAGGGAGCCATCTCACATAGCCCCTGAGCCATCACATTCGACTCCTGAACCCCCACGGTTTCCTACTGACAATGTTTCTGCAGGGTACTCTTCTTTTGATTTTTCAGGATTCCGATCATCATTCGAAGCTTTCAGGGTCGAGCATACCTCGCACATAGGTGTGTGGGATCGGTTTGCCCAAGCTACAGAGGAGCACCATCGTATGGTGACACAACATTTGGATAGGGCAGCTGATTTTTACAGGAGAGCTGATGAGTTTTTCACTGCTGAGTCCGCCCGGAGGGAAGATGATGATAGATTTCGACAGGAGTCCCGGGAGTTTTACCAGGAGCAGCGACGTAGGTGGGCAGAGGAGGATGCTAGTAGCGAAGATGATGACCATTGACCACCTTGAGCTATTTTGTGAGTTTCGATGCACATCCTTTACTGCTTATGCTGTCTCTACTTAGATTTTTAGTTTGGTTAGTGCTATTT
Organism: Wurfbainia villosa; assembly: GCA_025175895.1. NCBI lineage: Eukaryota > Viridiplantae > Streptophyta > Magnoliopsida > Zingiberales > Zingiberaceae > Wurfbainia > Wurfbainia villosa. The sequence continues at coordinate 14,479,923 of CM046004.1, read as the reverse complement.
TTTGTTTGCATCTTTTCATATATCATAACATTGCATTTTTATATCATCTAGCGTAATATAACTGAACATTGGTCGGATCATGATATTCCTTTTTGCCTATTTGATAAGAACCCTATTTCACTTCTAACACGGTCTATAGGTCTGAGGTATCCAAAAAGGATTTAAATCCCCCATATCGGACGAGTACTCGATTTTCCATTGGAGACTTTCCTATGCAATTTGGTTACTGGAGAAACACTTTCCCTAGAAGTTTTGGTTTGATAAAAAAAAAAAAAAAGAGAGACTGGAATTGTTTTCAAGCACCCCTTTGAGACCAAGTAGTTACTGGGGAAACACCTAAAAGGTGCCCCTTTGAGACTAACTAGTTACTGGGGAAATGCTCTCTATAAATTCCTTCCCTTCTTTCTTCTTAGAAAGTGCTCCTTTGAGACCTTTTGTTGCTAGGTAAGGATGATCCATGCATTAAAGGCGGTAAGTGCCTCTATGCCGGAAATAAGAATGTTCTACGATAGAAGGGATGTCAAATCTGGATTGGTGACCAATGACTTTAGTTCAACTTTTCACGTGCACTATATAGGGATCTTTCAAGCTTGGCAACTAGGAATGATTTGATAAGATTAAGATCAGATTGTATACCTCTAGATGGTGTCTAGCATTTCCATAATTAAGTTGTTTTTTTTGTGTTTTCTTTGCTTGAGGACAAGCAAAAGTTTAGGACTAGGGGATTTTGATGTGTGTAAATCGTGCTACGTTTTCACTACTCCATATGCATGCATTTTATCTCATTTCATGTCCTAGGCATGTATTTTGTCATGATTCAGTTAAGTTTAGCATATTTTGGACGAAGAGACTGCTTTTGGGTGTTTTTCGTGTTAACAGGGCGAAGAAGCAGGCGTATCAAAACAACACAGGTGTGTTATCAGTGACACGTCCGTGTCAGGAGTTCCAGCGCTCAACACTGGCACGGCCAATGAGAAATGTGCGACACGCCTGTGCCCTCATTTGGCACGGGCGTGTTGGCCTGATTCCAGACTTCCTTTTCTGCGAGCAACTCGACGAAGCCGCGATCTTCGTCTCAATTAAAGGAAAATCTTTTGCCTTAATTGAAGAGGAGGCCAAGGCTATAAAAGAGGAGATATTCTAACCATAAAACCAGGAGACGGTTGGGTAAAGAGGACGATAGAAGAACGAGGAGAACGAAGGAGTCGACGACAGAGAAACACAGATGGCACTAAGTATTATAATTTCTTTCTCTAGCAATTTTTGTCTGACTATGGAGTAGTGTCCTGTAATCTTAGGATGGGGGAGTAGCCCTTGATGATTTATGATGGATGATGTAATCTATACTACTTGAATTATTGTTTGTTTTGATCTGGTTTTTGGATTCTTATTGATAAACCTAAGGAGCTAAGGGGAAGTACCTAACAGTGAACCCAAGTTCCCGAAACCTAGAACCAACTAGAGATTAACTCCTGTCAAGTAGTGGTAGCGTATCTATGAGGGCTTGCGGGGGTCTCATGACAGGTCCCCTTAGCTGATTATGGTCCCGTGTGCAAACCTATCGTGAAAAGGAAATTTAGACTCTAAAGGAACTCTTATGGACTTAATGGATCTATCAAATCCAGTTTTTACCAAGTAACGGTGGTAAGACTAGGGAGGTTTGCGGGGGTCTCGTGACAGGTCCCCTTAGCTGATTATGATCCCCTACGCTCGAATACCGTGACAAGTAAATTAAGTTTGATAGGTACAGTTGGTGCAGACCTCGAAAGGGGCCGTTGATTTACCTTAGGATAGGTTCCATCAAAACAACTCTAACAGGGGTAGGAAAGAATTAAATCACCTTATAAATCGTCGACGTGATGAAACCCATATCCTGAGATTCTTCTCAACTATTGACTTTTAGCTTGTTCTTCTCATTCGTTGTTCTTGACTGCTCAGTTTCTTTGCTTAATCCACAAATTGATTGACTAGATAACTTGGTATCATGATCATTTGGTAATTGTCCCAATCCCTGTGGGATCGATATTTTTATTACTTGACGACAACCGTGCACTTGCGGAAAATAACACATCAGTGACCTACTATAAAACATATGGTTCTTTATGTCAATGAAAATTTCATTGTAGCTCGAGTGCAAGTTTCTTTAGACTTGAGGTATTTAAGTCATTTTGATTATGGAGACATTCTTTGACTTTTTGCAATCATCATCTCTAAGGAGGTGTCATTTTGGTTAATAAAAGTCCAAACATTTAACCCGAATCAAATTCCAAACATTTATATTTAACAACACATCCAAGATATGATTCAGCAATTTCTTAAACAATTGTATTAGTTAATAAAACAACGTTTTTAACGACACATCCAAGATACGCTTCAGCAATTGCTTTCCTCTTTATCAAAACCATAGAAGATATCTCTTCTGTTGCAAATTTCTTGGCATCAATAATGGGTTTGTCACCTGGACTAGCAGCAATCATAATAGGTCACATCTTGATGACGATTTGAACTGAAGCGCCTTCCAACTATACGCTTGGCATATATTAGGGGAAGGAGTATAAAGATTAAAATGTAGACAGTAATAGTTCAAAAATTTAAAAAGACTATGGAGAAAAGACATACAACACAAATTTAATAAAAACGCACAAACTCATTTTTACCATTCAAATTTTGAATTATAATTACATGATAAACAACCTAAATCCTCATTAAACTATCAAACTTAAAAACTTCAGAGAAGCCTAAAAATGCAAATATATAAAAACAAATGCCAACATATAGGTACAATTACTAACAAAGATAATAAAAATTCCACATATTTCATGGTAAGGACCACTATTTCGTGGTAAATATATCTACCAATTGTTCTATTAAACTAACTTGTGAAAAATACTAAGTAAAATAGTTGGAGTCTCATGGATAAAGATTTATTTTCACTTAGAAAATTCTAACATATTGCATCTGATTATATCAGCACCGATTAGGTTATGTTCTCCCTCCAATAATCAGCAACTTCAAGCCATCTATATCTAAAAATGACCTACAAACTGTTGGGAATTGGATCGTCGCTAGAGGGGGTGAATAGCGCGTAGTTCGTCGAAGATAGAATTTGATCGCGTTTGCGTCTACAATTGTTATTAGCGCAGCGAAAATAAAGGAAATAAAGTAATAACAAAAATACAAGCACAAACACAAGTGATATAACATAGTTCGGAACGTTAGGGTTCCTAATTCACGGGTTGAGCTCAACGAGCTCTAGTGATGCACTCACCACTAATAAATACTCCTTCTCGGAATAATTCGGAGGCAGAGAAACCTCGTACAAACGATTAGAACAGTAATACGAAATACAACAAGCAAATACAAAGTAAATATGAAAGACAAGTAAAGAAAATTTTACAACACTTTGCTTTGAATGCTAGCTTGTTGATTGCCTTGGACTAGCCTTGAAGGTTTGGATTGCAACAACAAATCCCCTCTAAATCGCCCAAGAAAATTACTGCTAAATCCTCCCATCCGAGCTACTTTTATAACCTTCGTCAGGTTTATTTCGTTGGTGCAGTAAGCACCAGATAATTGAATCTGAGTTTTGATTATGGCAAAGACCTAAAGTTAAGGTCATATTGTTGTCTAAGGAGCTGAACCAAGTGTGCAGAAATGATTAAGCTGAGCTGAAGGTTGGCGACACCTGAAGAATCTCGAGTTGAGAAACCACGGTGGTCGGGTGACACCGAGAGAACTTTGGAGGCAGCTAAAGAACCCAGGTGAAGACCGGAAGCTAAGCTACAAGTCATAAAAGGCCAAAGGTAAGTTCGAGAGCTCGAGTGTGAGTAAAGGTGAGGTCGGGTCCTCTGTATGAGGACGTCTTTAGGCACCGATCCAACTAAGACTTTTCGTGGATGGTCTAGGTTGAGATCGGATGGTAAGTGGCCGTCGGAATTACCTTTACTATTATGTTTTTGAGCTAACTCTTTGCTGCAGTCGACTGCCAATGGTATCAATCAACTGATGAAGGTGAACAGTTGATTGCCAGTCAAACTGTCCACCTCGAGGAGAGTTAAGATAAGCTCCACTTATCTTGGGGAGATGAGGTTCTTTGACCAGAGTTGGAACTGAACATTGGGGAGCTTCTAAGGCTATAAAATAAGGGGGGTTTCACCCCTTTAGGTCATCTAAAATGCTTACAAAGTGATCCCACAACGTCGAAGGTCTATGACAATGCTACGACGCTGAAACACTACCGCAATGCCGATGACACGACCTCAACCTCAACTTCTATTAGTCGTCGGTATTGTTTAGTTATTGTCATTTTAGTTCATTATATTAAAGTTGTCTTTATTGAGCTCTAATCGTAATGAGGAGAGGTGGGATTGTCCCTCTACCTCGAGTTTTCTTTGGTTTGTAATCGTCGTCTCCTTCCTCCAATGAGGAGGAGACTTAGTTAGTGTTTTGCCTTCCGTACGCGGTCTAGGATCACAAGGGCCTTGGATTATCAACCATTTGGTTGTGAACCAAGTAAAAATAAACTTGTGTAATTTACTTTTCCACTGTGCTACTTTGTCTTAATCGAATCGTACAAAAAGAAAATTTATAGCCCACTATTCATCCCCTCCCTCTAGTGCGCTTTTCGATCCTACAATTTCACACCTGGCAGTTGACTGCCATAAGACCCCAGCCGACTGTCAACAGTACCATTGTACTGCTAGGGTCATAGCCGACTAACCAGTTGGCTACCGAGCATTCTGCTCCCGTAACCCTGACCATCAGTCGACTGCTCAAGCCATTAGTCGACTGCCATGCTTTTTTCTGCAGTCGAACACTAGTCGACTTTGATCAGTTCGATTGGCTATAATCCCAATCAACTGCCAAGAGTCAACTCGGTTGCCAAGTGTCAGAACACTTGACCGATCGATTGGTCCAAAGCCCCAGTCGACTGATAACCTCAAACATGAGGTTTAACCCCAAGTATGATGTCCTCATACTTGCTAGACCACCCTTAGCCTAGATCTAAGTCTTCTAGCTACCTCCGTCAGCCTCACGCCTATCGGATCCCTCCAAGTCATCCATGACTTGTTCATCCATACGTTAGCCTTTAGGTGCTTCCATTAGCTATTGTCATGCTAAGCTAGTCTACACCGCTAAGGTACATTGGGTTTACGTTGTCAAGACTATCGCTTGGACTTTATGTCACAAATCATTGAGCTTATGCTGCCAAGACTCTCACTTGGACTTTACACTGCCAATATCACCCCTTGGACTTTTCTTGCTAACCCATGTTGGACTTTCCATTTGCCAAGACTTAAGTTTGGACTTTCCCTTGCCAAGACCCATTCTTGGACTTTCCATGCCAAGTACCCATGACTTGGACTTTCCCATTGCCAAGTGTCCCACTTGAACTTTCCATGTCAAGTACACAAGACTTGGACTTCTCCATCATATGGTCAATCCAATGTCAACCATATAGTCAAATAATGGTCAAACTATCGTCAAACATCAAAATACTACTCGAGTCAAACTCGAGTTCGGTCAATCATGACCCAGATCGATTGTACCAACAATCTCCTCCAAAATATTGTCAAACATCAATGTCAAACGTCAAAACACTACTCGAGTCCAACTCGAGTCTGGTCAATCGTGACCTGGACTGATTGCACCAATAATCTCCCTCTTTTTGATGTTTGACAAAAACCACAAAACCATTGAGTTAGGCTACCTAACTCAAATCTCCTTACAAATTCTCCCAAATTGATAATTTCAAATTCCCCACATAACTTCTCCCGTTAATTCTCCCCCTTTTTGACATACATCAAAAAGGTTCTCCCCAAGGAGGTCAATGTCTCATATCTCAATGAGATCTTACAATCTCCCCCTTGGTCCAAAAATATTTAGGATGTCTTCACTCTTCCTAGTGATAAGTCTCAAATCACTAAAGAGAAGCTTCCTATAAACTCTTCTAATTTCCAAATTGGGCATCTCACATTCTCCCATTTTCTAATTCTCCCCCTCATGAGGAAGAACACATTCATCATCCCATGATGGATACCTCTCCCTAAAGACTTGCTCCCCCTTGACCATTGCACCAACAATGTCCTTAGAGAGTCCCTAAGCCTATAGGAATACTAAACCAATCAAAATTAAGGGCAAAGATTCAACATTGAACTTTCACCTTCCTTAAAATTCGATATACACCCCAACAACTCTCCTAATCCATATCCAATGGATTTTCACCCTTTCCAATGCTCTCCAAAGCATATCCTAGGGTTAGAAGCAGTTAGGGTAGCCTAACATAACTAAAATATGGACTAAATATCCTTGTTTATCCGAAATCAGCTATGGCAGTCGACTCTTATAGTCACCAATCGATCAGTTATTAATGCGATCAGCCATGGCGATCATGTAGAATTTCAGAAATCATAAATGGATTTCGGAAAATAATAAGTAATTATACATAGTATGAAAAATCACGAAAATTCATATGTATAATACTTATAACAATCATTATGGGTGAAAAATATTTGAAAAATAAATTACCTATAAAATAATGAGATTTACACAAAGTTCAAAACCATTGAAAAGTTCAATGTTTTGGCCCTACTTTGTATCAACTTCATCAATGATGGTTGTTATCAAAAGATATACTTCACCAAGGTTTTCTAAAATGATTTTAAAATATTTTTGAAAACCTATATTGGATCATGATCAATGGGCTCAATGCATATGACTTGCACATTAGCTTTCCCCATGATCCACCATGGTATATGATGAGTTTGAGTTCATCTAGATGCAAAAAATATACACCTTGAACTTAACTCATTTCTTAGCATCTCACATATGTCTAGAGTGTATGAAAACACACACAAGTCAATGTGATGTGAGATGTGGATTTTGTTCATTCTAATCTAAGGTCTCATGCATTCTCTAAGGCAACACTACTTGATTACCTTATACGTGAGACTTCAAGTCATGTCATAGTCCTTAAATCAATTTTATTAAAGCATGAAATATCATCATGACATAAATGATAGCATTAATAAAGCAATGTCAATAATCATGATATTATAGCATATGATTAAGTCCTAAACATACATGACACAAACTAAAATCTAAGCATGATCATGATATATTATATGATAAAAATAAATATGATGTCATGACATAACATATAACAAATCAATCATGACAAATAAAATATAAAGGTATAACAATACCTAAATTTTAGTGTTAATTGTCATTTGTTATTATTAAGTCCATTTTGTCATATTATTACTAATCCCCCAAGTATGCCAAAAATTCAAAATGACACACCATGAACTCTAAAACATAGATTGTATCAATTTAATCAAATTTTCATAATTCTCAAAATATATTTGCACATCCTAAAATCCTTTAGGATATAAATTCAAACTAAATTTCTAAGGTACCCATAACCTTGAAAATGACATAAAATGTCACCTTTACCATGGTTAGGTTAACTACCTATCCATTCAAAGTTGGCACACCCTGGCCCATCTAGCGTGAGTCGATCACGCTCCTAGGAACCCAATACCTATTGGAGTCCTTGGGTTTACTAGGTATTCCTTAGAGATGACCTCCCTAGATACCCTCCTAATAACCCTTCTAGGTTTGATAGCCTTGGTCATTTGGGTCTTGCCTAGGTTAACTCTAGGGGTGACTTCCCTTGTAACCTTCTTAGTGGCCTCTCTAGGTTTCTTCGAAACCCTAGCCACTAGGCACTTGCCTTAGTTAACCTTAGGGATGACTTCCCTATTAACCTTGGCTTTCCTAGACCTAGGTTGAGTTCCATAATCAAATGGAACATTATGATATGTCTTCTTGGGGTTGGGTTTGTGACTCAAACCTTTCTTGTCCCTCGAAGGTTCTTGCTTCCTAAGACTTAGATTTTGATCATTTGACCATTGCATTTGATTTTGCATTTTCCTAAGGGCATTTTCAAGTTTTTCAAGCCTTGATCTCAAGACTTAGTTTCCAACTCTAATTTTTCTATTTTGGTGGGCCCATTGTTTCTTTGATCATTTTTGTCCTTCCTAGACATATGTCTAGAATTCTTGGAGTTAAATCCTAGATGGTTCTCTATCTTCTTGATTGTTTCCCTAGGTAGGATTGTTCTAGGGATATTAGTCTCAAATTTTTCCTTAGTTGAAATAGGTCTAGTCATTGTTCCTAGGTTTGTTCATAGATAAATTAACATGCTTAGTACCTAAACAATAAAATTTATTTCTAGCATCCTCTTTATGATGAATTGCAAGTGAATTAAAAATATACTTTTGCCTATTACTTAAAGAAGGTGCATTATTAAAATATACCTTAGGGTTTGCTTTTAAAGCTCCCCCTACTTGTGATGCTCCTTCTTGGCCCTTCTTCCTCCCCCTAGGGCATTGGCTCCTATAATGCCCTTTTTGGTTGCATTTGAAGCACACCACATGCTTCTTGCTCTTAATCATTGGGGCACGACATCCTTGACCTTTGGCACCGGTGGAGCCTTCTTGACCTTCTTAGGGCACTTGCTTTTATAGTGCCCATAATCCCTACACTCAAAATACATAATATGATTTTTATTTTGAATTAATGTGTTTGAGTTACCTTCTGTGGTAGGGGAATTTTGATCATGTCCTTGGCTCTCGGAGGTAGAAGCTTCTTCTTGATCCGGCATGGAAGGTGATCTCTCCTCCCCCTCTAACCTAGAGGTAAAGGTTTCTTCCACCTCTTCTACCTCTTCTCCATCAGACGTTGATGGCCTCTAATCCTCCAATTCTTCACACTCTTCTCTTGACCTGGATGTTGACTCCTCTTCAACTTCCGAATCCTCACTTTCTTGTGAGGAAGAGCTTGCCTCTTCGGTCTCCTTGTCTAATTGAGCCGAAGATGTGTCTTCATGATATTTTGCTAACTCGCTCCAAAGCTCTTTGACATCCTTGTATTCACCTAAGCTACACAAGATATCATTGGGAATCAAATCAACCAAGAATTTTATTACCTTTGCATTTTTCTAAAATTCTTAGAGTTGTTCCCCGGTCTACTTCTTTATTTTGAGGAAACCTCCCTTTGGCCCTCTTGGATAATTAAATCCTCCCATCAAGATAGCCCATTCTTCAAAGTCCCTCATCATGATGAAATCTTCAATTCTTCCCTTCCACGAATTGAAGTCTTCTCATCCATAGAGTGCATACGAGACCGAAGTGTTGATGTCTCATCCTAGTCTTTCTTTAAACTCCATTTTCTTCTTCACCCTCTAGCGGTGCTCTCTTGGCGATTAGTCCAAAATGAAGAGCGACCTCGCTCTGATACGAGCTCTAGTGATGCACTCACCACTAATAAATACTCCTTCTCGGAATAATCCGGAGGCGGAGAAACCTCGTACAAACGATTACAACAGTAATACGAAATACAATAAGCAAATACAAAGTAAATACGAAAGACAAGTAAAGAAAACTTTACAACACTTTGCTTTGAATGCTTGCTTGTTGATTGCCTTGGACAAGCCTTTAAGGTTTGTATTGCAACAGCAAATTCCCTCCAAATCGCCCAAGAAAATCGCTGCCAAATCCTCCCATATGAGCTACTTTTATAACTTTCGTCGGGCTAATTTCGTGCCTGATAGTCGACTTCCATAAGGCCCCAGTCGACTACCAACAATACCATTGTGAGATAACGACTTAATCCACGTCGGCATCCAAGCCAACGATTACACTGGCAGTCGACTGCTAGGGCCGTAGCTGACTGACCAGTTGGCTATGGAGCATTCTGCTCCCGTAACCCCGACCAGCAGTCAACTATCATCCATGGCAATCGACTGCTCAAGCCATTAGTCGACTACCCAATGTTGGCAGTCGACTGCCAGTTTTTTTCCTACAGTCAAATACCAGTCGACTCTAATCAGTTCGATTAGCCATAATCTCAATCGACTGCCAAAAGTCAACTCGGCTATCAAGTGTCAAAACACTTGACCAATTGACTGGTCCAAAGCTCCAGTCGACTGATAACCTCAAACATGAGGTTTAACCCCAAGTATGATGCTCTCATATTTGCTAGACCACCCTTAGCCAAGACCTAAGCCTTCTAGCCACCTCCGTCAGCCTCACGCCTATCGTATCCCTCCAAGTCATCCATGACTTGTTCATCCATACGCTAGCCTTCAGGTGCTTCCATCGGCTATTGTCATGCTAAGATGGTCTACACCGCCAAGGCAAATTGGGCTTACGCTGCCAAGACTACCACTTGGACTTTACGCCGTCAACCATTGGACTTATGTTGTCAAGACTCTTGCTTGGACTTTACGCCGCCAATATCATCCCTTGGACTTCCCTTGCCAACCCATGTTGGATTTTCCATTTGCTAAGACTCAAGCTTGGACTTTCTTTTGCCAAGACCTATGCTTGGACTTTCCATGCCAAGTACACAAGACTTGGACTTCTCCATCATATGGTCAAACCCATGTCAACCATATAGTCAAACAATGGTCAAACCATCGTCAAACATCAAAAAACCACTCAAGTCTGATCAATCATGACTCAGGTCAATTGCACCAATAATCTCCCCAAAAATATTGTCAAACATCAATATCAAACATCAAAACACTACTCGAGTCCAACTCGAGTCTGGTTAATCGTGACCTGGACCGATTGCACCAACACAAACCACCATTAGAAAGCATAGACAATGAAACAAGTATACATAATTTCATCGATCATTGTATCTGAAGTAAGACTAGATAATGAAAACTACTAAGTAAGCCATCACTACAAATTTACAGAATGAAGCAGGTTCATATTAATAAATTGAACTATCGTTTCCCTTATGCTTCATGATGAGTGTCACAAGCGTGGGTAAGCTATAATCATACCCCAAATCTAATCAAAGATGTTTCGTTCCATTAATTAAAATGTGGCAAGATTTTTTTAACGCATTTTAGGCAAGGAAAAAATAACCCAAACCATAACCTCATCTGAAGGATTTGTGAATCCATATTTTCGGATAAGAAATTAAAAAAAAAAGTGACAAGCTGCAATTTTCAATCATGAAGTCATGTGAAGTTTCAAACTCACGAATCGCGTGCAGCGAGGGGGATGTCACCCTGCAACGACATTGGCTATCAAGGAGTTGCTCTCGACTGCATGGCGAGGTGATGGAGGCTTGCGCCTCCACCCATGCATTGAGGGGGATGGCGGCTTGCGTGTCCACCCACGTACCGAGGGAGAAGGCATGGCATGGGCTAGACTGATGCGGCGAGGAGCGCGACGATGGTCAATGGCAAGGGGTAGGAGCGAAGGTGTGGCAACGAGCGCCAAACCCCGACGGAACTTGGAAACCCTACCAAGGAAGTAAATCAAAAGAAAGAGGGAAGGGTTGGAATGCACCGGGAAAGAAGAAAATGCAGGGGAAATTGAAATTTAGAAAAGGTAAAGAAATTTGTAGGGGAAATCGAATTTCTAAAACGAAGGGAATCTCATTTTCCTTTGCAAGAGTGGTGTGACTGATATGAGTTGACACTGCCACGTCCGCAAGCGTGCATAGGCGCCCATAAAGAGTCGCCTAGGATATCATGTCTTATGTTTTCATTTGTACATTTTATTTGTATATTCCACTGCACACTAACTTATTGTCGACGAGCACACAATCGAGCGATCGAATAAAGTATAAAATCAAAAAATGTTATTCACGCCTCTATTTAATTTATGAGGGAAAAGATAAGATGGAGCTAATAATATTATTTGAATCTCCAGAATGCAAGTGTAGTGGAAAATAAAATTGTTTGCATACATCTTGAGGATTCACTTGTCAAGATCTCTTGTCTTTGACATAATCATACAAAATAAGGAAAGAGAGTATAGATCTCATACCTTCAAGATTCTATCGAATCTATAGAAACCACAAGCAAGATTACGAGCCTTGTTTCTACCAGTATCTAGTTGGATCTTTTCGAGATAACTTCATGAAGGCAACAAGCCTTCCTCTTTTATCAGTGCTAGCTGAGTGTGGAGAAGAAGAATGAGAAAAGGAAGAGATGGCAACCAAAAAACTCTACAAAACCTCATTAGGGTTCTTGGAAGAGATGTATTTATACATCTCTCATTTAGGATAACTTGTAAAACCATTGGTGATGCACTAGAGGGGGGTGAATGGCGCATTCGTTCGTTCTCTTAGAATTTGATCGCTTTTGTGCTTGTCTACAAAACTTGTTAACGCATCGGAATATAAAAATACAATATGAACACAAATACAAACACACAAGCACAATCAACACAAGGATATACGTGATTCAGAATCTTAGGGTTCCAACTCCACAGGACGAGCTCAAATGAGCTCTAATGATGCACACCACCACTAATACACTCCTTCTCGGAACAATCCGGAGGTGGATAAACCTCGTACAAATGATTACAAAACAAATACAACGAAATACAATAAGTGAACTAAGCAATACATAAATACAAGTAAAGAAAAGTTTATACAAGAATTTTGGATTGCTTGCTTGTTGATTGCTTTGGACTGGCTTTGAAGGACTAGAAAGCACCAACTATTCCCCTTCAAATTGACCCAAGAACCATGGCCAAAATCTTCCTCTTTGAGCTCCTTATAAAGCTGCAACTCAGGCTGATTTTTGCCTAGTAGTTGACTGTTCATACCCATCAATCGACTGCTCTTGTACCCGTTGTCTCACAACGGCTTGATCTACGCTGGAAAAATTTCAATGGATAGCTCACCAATCGACTGTCAAACCTTAGCAGTCGATTGCCCAGTCGACTACGAAAGTTTCTATGCTTGTGGCCGCAACCAACAGTTGACAGGCATCCATGGGAGTCGACTTTTAGGTCAGTCGACTGCCAAAATCTAACAGTCAACTACCAAAGTCATTCAGCTGCAGTTGATCGTCATTCGACTCTCGACCAGTCGGCTGGTCATAATCTCAGTTGACTGCTTAGAGTCGACTCGACTGCCAAGTGTCAAAACACTTGACCAATCGACTGGTCCATAATCCCAGTCGACTGCTAAACCTCAACCATGAGGTTTACCCCAAGCATAATCCCATCATACTTGCTAGACTATCCTTAGCCTAGACCTAAGACTTTTAGCTACCTTCATCACCCTCACGCCTATTAGATCTCTCCAAGTCATCCATGACTTGTTCATCCATACGCTAGTCTTCAGGTGCTTACATCGGCTATTGTCATGCTAACCGGGTCTACATCGCTAAGGCACATTTGGGCTTATCACACCCTTAGACTTTCCTTGCCAACTACTTATTGGACTTTCCAAATGCCAAGACTCATGCTTGGACTTTCCAATTGTCAAGACCCATGCTTGGACTTTCCAAATACCAAGACCAATGCTTGGACTTTCCAAATACCAAGATCAATGCTTGGACTTTCCATGTCAAGTACCCAAGACTTGGACTTTCCGTACCAAGTACCCATGACTTGGACTTTACCATTGCTAAGATCCATGCCTGGACTTTCCATGACAAGTACTTAAGACTTGAACTTTCCATGCCAGGTGTCCCACTTAGACATCTCTATCATATGGTCAATCTCATGTCAACTATATAGGCAACTCATTGTCAAATAATGGTCAATCCATTATTTTACATCAAAATACTACTCGAGTCAAACTCGAGTTCGATCAATCATGACCTGGATCGATTGCACCAACAATCTCTCCCTTTTTGATGTTTGACAAAAATCACAAAAACCTTTGAGTTAGGCCACTTAACTCAATACTCCAAATTCTCCCAATTGGGCAATTCTCAAATTCTTCCCCTTTTTGACATACATCAAAAAGGCTCTCCTCAAGGGTATTAATGTCTCATATACCAATGAGATCTTACAATCTCCCCCTTGGTCCCCAAAACATCTAGGATGTCTTCACTCTTCCTAGTGATAAGTCTCATATCACTAAAAGAGAGACAATTCTCATTCTCCAATTCTCCCCCTTTGGTGAGCACAATGAAGATTTCCAATCCCTTCATGTCTCCCCCTTTGAGGAATACACATCCATCATCTCATGATGGATAACCTTCCCCTAAAGACTTGCTCCTCCTTGACAATTGCACCAACAATGTTCTTGGAGAGTCCCTAAGCCTATAGGAACACTAAACCACCAAGATTAATGGAAAAAGTTCAAACTTGAACTTTCACATACCTTAAAATTTGAATCTCACCCTAAATGACTCTCCTAATTCATTTCCAATGGTTTTTCACCCTTCAAATGCTTTCCAAAGCATATCTTAAGGTTATGAGCAGTTAGGGTAGCCTAACATGACTGAACCTGAGTTAAATAAACTTTGTTTACTCGAAATCAGACTTGGCAGTCGACTTGGTCAGTAACCAGTCGATTGAACGCGCCTTGATTATTGCCCAAGGTGGCGGATCGGTGATTTCCAGTCTGAATCAGTTAAAAATGATTTTTGAAAAATTATAAGTAATTATACATAATTTAAAAAATCATGAAAATTCATATGTATAATACTTATGTCAATCATTATGAGTGAAAAATATTTAAGAAATAAAATACCCATAAAATAGTGAGATTGATATAAAGTTCAAAAACAAAGAAAACTTCAATGTTTTGAGCCTATTTTGTATCAACATCATCAATAGTGACTTCTATCAAAAGATAGACTACACCAAAGTTTTTCAAAGTGATTTTGGAATAATTTTAAAACCTTATATTAGACCATGATCTATGGGCTCAGTGCATATGACTTGTACATTAGGTTTTCCCATGATCCATCATTAGATTGAAATGAGTTTGAGTTCATCTAAATGCAAAATCTATGCGCCTTGAATCTAACTCACTTTTCTAATATCTCACATATGTCTAGAGTGTATCAATACACACACATGTCAATTTGATGTGAGATGTGTATTTTTTTTCATCCTAATCTAAGGTCTCATGCATTTTTCTAGGAAACACTATTTGATTCCTTTATACATGGGACTTCAAATCATGTCATTGTTCTTAAATCAATTTTAATTAATCCTAAATGCATGAATGATGATTATGACATATAATGATATAAAATATGTGTCAATAATCATGATGTCATGACATAAAAATATAAACCTAAATATACATGACATAGAAAAATAGACCTAAGCATTATCATGACATTTTAAATAATAAAAAAATGATGTCATGATATGGCATATGATAAATAAATCATGGTAAATGAAATATAAAGGTATAAGAATACCTATGTTTTAATATTAATTGTCATTTGTTGGGATTAAGTTCATATTTGCCATAACCACAAATCTTCCAAGTGTGTCAAAAATTCAAAATGACACACTATGACTCTAAGACCTAACTCGTGCCAATTTGATCAATTTTTCAAACTTCTTAAATGATATTAGCACATCCTAATATCCTTTAGGATATAAATTCAAACTTATTTCCAAAGTATCCAATAACTTTGGAAATAACCTAAAGTATCAATTTTGCTATGGTTAAGTTAACTACCCATCCATTCAAAGGTTGGCACAACCTAACCCACCTAGTGTGAATCGATAATGCTCCTAGGAACCCAATACCTATTGGAGCTCCTTGGATTTACAAGGTATTCACTAAGGATAACTTCCCTTGATATCTTCCTAATGACCCTTCTAGGCTTTGAAGCCTTGGTCATTTGGGTCTTACCTAAGTTAACTCTAGGGGTAACTCACCTTGTAACCTCCTTAGTGGCTTCCCTAGATTTTCTTGAAATCTTAGCCACTAGGCATCTACCATGGTTAACCTTAGGGATGACCTCCCTATTAACCTTGGTTTTCCTAGACCTATGGATGGTTCCATAATCGAATGAAACACTATGGTAGGTCTCCTTGGGTTTAGGTTTGTAACCCAAACATTTCTTACCCCTAGATGGTTCTTATCAATTAACCCCTAAGTTTTGGCTCCTAAACCCTTTAATTGAATTTGTCATTCTTGCAAGGGGTTTTTCCCACTTTCTCAAGCCTTGACCTCAAGGCTTGATTTTCTAACTCTAATTTTCCTAATTATGATTTTTCATTAATCTTTTGGGAATTGTTATTTCTCTTAGGCATATGCCTACCCTTCTTAGAGTTAATGCGTAAGTGATCTTCTACCTTCCTAATTGCTTCCGTAGGTAGAATTGTTTTAGGGTTATTGTTTCTAGATTTGTCCTTAACCCTAAAATTATAATATTTAGCACCTAAGAAATAAGATCTATTCCTAGAATGCTTTGCATGATTATATACAATTGCAAGAGTATTAAAAGCATGCTTTTCATTATGAAACAAGGAATGTTCATTACTAAATTTTACCTTAGGGTTTTCTTTAGAAGGTCCCCTTACATGTGATGCTCCTTCTTGGCCCTTGGTTTTCTTCCTCCCCTTAGGGCATTGACTTCTATAGTGCCCCTTTTGATGGCTTTTGAAGAAAATGATATGCCCCTTGCTCTTCCTAGTGGGGACTCCGACATCCTTTGACTTTTCATTAACTCTTGGTGCCGACGCTTTCTCCTTGGCCAATTTTGGCCATTTACTTTTGTAATGCCCATGTTCCCTACAGTCAAAACATATTATATGATTTTTTTTATCTTTAATTATAATGTTTGAGTTACCTAGACCGGAATTTTGACTTTGTCTTTCATCTCTTCTGGATGTTGATGGTTCTACTTGCTCTTGCTTCGGAGTGGATGGTCTCTCCTCCCCTTCAATCCTAGAGGTGGAGGCTTCTTCTACTTCCTTCAATCTGGATGTTCAGTATCTCTCAACTTTCGAATTCTCAAGCTCTTGGGATGATGACGTACTCTCTTCTTCTTGAGTATGAGAGGATGAACACTCCTCTTCTTCCTTATCTTGGACCGGTGCGAGCTCTTCATGGAGCTTGGTTAGCTTGCTCCATAGCTTCTTAGCATCTTGATATTCGCCTATCTTATGCAAAATGCTACTAGGCATAACATTAGTCAAAATTAACATTACCTTTTTATTAATTTTATATTTCTTATTTTGCTCCTTGGTCTACTTTTTCTTCGTGAGGACTCCTCCTTTCTCGTCCTTTGGAGGATCAAAGCCATCTACAATACTACACCAATAATCTATATTTTTATTTTAAAACATTCCATTTTACCTCTCTAAGCCACGAAATCTTCGCTATCGAAGAAAAATGGAACCATGGTGTCATCCCTCGATTTTTCTTGAAACTCCATCTTCTTCACCTCTAGTGCATTTGCTCCTTAGCGGTTAGTCCGTAGAAGAGCTTCTAGCTCTGATACTAATTGTAGAACCATTGGTGATGTGCTAGAGGGGGTGAATGACGTGTTTGTTCGTTATCTTAGAATTTGATCGCTTTTGTGCTTGTCTATAAAACTTGTTAACGCAGCAAAATATAGAAATACAATATGAACACAAATACAAACACACAAGCACAATCAACACAAGGATATACGTGGTTCGAAATCTTATGGTTTCTACTCCACGGGGCAAACTCAAATGAGCTCTAGTGATGCACAACACCACTAATACACTCCTTCTCGAAACAATCCGAAGGTAGAGAAATCTTGTACAAATAATTACAAAAGTAATACAATGAAATACAACAAGTAAACTAAGTAATACATAAATACGAGTAAAGAAAACTTTACACAAGAACTTTGGATTGTTTGTTTGTTGATTGCTTTGGATTAACTTTAAAGGACTAGAAAGCACCAACTATTCCTCTTCAAATCGCTCCAAGAACTATGGCCAAAATCCTCTTCGAGCTCCTTATAAAGGTGCAACTCGGGATGATTTTCACCTAGCAGTCGACTGCTCCGATCTTGTACTCATTGTCTCACAACGGCTTGATCTACGTTGGAAAACTCTAATAGATAGCTCACAAATCGACTTCCAAACCCTAACAACCGACTGTTTCTCTGTCAGTCGATTGGCCAGTTGACTATGGAAGTTTTTGTGCTCTTGGCCGCAACCAGCAGTCGACTGCCCTCCATGGCAGTCAATTGCTAGGCCAGCCGACTGCCAAAATCCGATAGTCGACTACCAAGGTCATTCGACTGTAGTCAATTGCTAATCGACTCCTGACCAGTCGACTGTTGGTACAATCGGTCCAGGTCACGATTGATTAGACTCAAGTTAGATTCGAGTAGTGTTTTGATGTTTGACAATATTTTGGGGAGATTGTTAGTGCAATCGACCCGGGTCATGTTTGATCGGACTCGAGTTTGACTCGAGTGGTATTTTGATGGTTGACAATGGTTTGACCATTGTTTGACTATATGGTTGACATGGGGTTGACCATATGATGGAAAGTCCAAGCTTGAGTCATGACAATTGGAAAGTCTAACATGGGTTGGCAAGGAAAGTCCAAGCATGGGTCTTGGCAAGGGAAAGTCTAAGCTTGAGTCTTGGCAAATGAAAAGTCCAACATGGGTTGGCAAGGGAAGTCCAAGGGGTGATATTGGCGGCATAAAGTCCAAGGGTGGAGTCTTGGCAGCATAAGTCCAATGGTTGGTGGCGTAAAGTCCAAGCGGAAGTCTTGGCAGCATAAGCCCAATGTGCCTTGGCAGTATAGACCAATTTAGCATGACAATAGCCGATGGAAGCACTTGAAGGCTAGCATATGGATGAACAAGTCATGGATGATTTGGAGAGATCTGATAGGCGTGAGCCTAACCGAGGTGGCTAGAAGGCTAGGTCTAGGCTAAGGGTGGTCTAGCAAGTATGAGGGCATGATATTTGGTGTTAAAACTTCATAGATGAGATTATCAATTGACTGATATTATGATCAGTCGACTGATAGGAGTCGAGTGTTTATGCAAGAAATAGCTGGCATTGGTTGATGGCACGGCGGATCGGTGATATGGTGATCGATCACTGGCGATTGAGTTTTCGAGGACAGAGTGTTTCTGAGTTGACTATTAGGGTTTGACAGTCGAGTAATGGCTCTATCAATCGACTGATGGGTATAATCAGTCGATTGATGGTCTATCCGTTGGAACTTATCCAACGTGGCTCGGGCCATTGTGAAACAATGGCTATAGGAGCAGTCGATTGATGGTCTCGATCAATCGACTACTAGGTGAAAATTAGCCTGATTTGCAGTTTTAAAAGGAGCACGAAGGGAGGAGTTTTGGCATCGATTTCTTGGGCGATTTGGAGCAATTAGGGTTTTACAGTTGAGTGATGGCTCAATCAGTCATATGATGGGCATGATCAGTCGATTGATGGTCTATCCGTTGGAACTTATCCAACGTGGCTCAAGCTATTGTGAGACAACGACTACAGGAGAAATTGACTAATAGTCTTGATCAGTCGTCTACTAGATGAAATTTAGCTTGAATGCAGGTTATAAAAGCAGCTCATGAAGAAGGTTTTTGCCATGGTTCTTTGAGGCGATTTGAAGGGGATTTGCTGTTGCAATCCAAACCTTCAAGGCTCTTCTCAAGCAACCAAAAGCAAGCACTCAAGTTCATATTATGTAAAGTTTTCTTTACTTGTATTTGTGTAGTTTACTTGTATTAGCTTGTATTCATTTCTTATTGTTGTAAGAACTTTTGTAAGAGGTTTCCTCCACCTCCGAATTGTTCCGATAAGGAGTGTTTATTGTTTAGTGGTGTTTGACATCGCTAAGGCTCATTCAAGCCCAACTCATGGAGTAGGAATCTTGAGGTTCCAAACCATGCACATTATATCATCGTGTTTGTGTGCTTGTGCTTTTGTTATTGTTTTATTATTTGTATTTCCGCTGCGTATAACAAGCTTTATAGCAAGTACGATCGAAATCCATCAAGCGACGTACAAAATGCTATTCACCCCCCCCCCCTCTAGTGACGATCAATTCCCCAACAAGTGGTATTAGAGTGAGGCCACTCTTCAAGGTTTAACAACTAAGGGAGCACGCTAGACGGAAGAAGATGGATTTTCAAGGAACATTGGGATGGGATATCAACACGTTGGTCCCGTATGCACTCTATGGATGAGAAAGCTTCAATCACTGGAAGGTAAGGATTGAAGACTTCATCATGATGAGGGACTTTGAAGAATGGGCCACCTTGATGGAAGGGTTCAAGTGTCCAAGAGGGCCTAAGGGAGGATTCCTTAAAATGAAAAAGTGGACTGAGGAACAACATCAAGAATTCGAGAGAAGTAATAAGGTAATAAAATTCTTGATTGATTTAATTCCTAACGATGTTGTGTCCAAGTTAGGTGAATACAAGGATGCAAATAAATTTTAGAGGGAATTGGCCATGCTCCATGAAGAATCATCTTCGGCTCAATTTGAGGAAGAGACCGAAGAAGCAAGCTCATCCTCATAAGAAAGTGAGGATTCGGAGGTCGAGGAGTGTTTGACATCTGAGGAGGAAGGAGAAGTAGAAGAGGTGGAAGAAGCCTCCACGTCAAGGTTTGAGGGGGAGAAGAGACCATCTACTCCGGAGCAAGGGCAAGAGCAAGAAGAGTCATCTACTTCCGGGAGAAGTGATGAACAAGCTCAAGAGACCCTCACCACCACCCTAGGTAACTCAAACACTTTAATTCAAAATAAAAATCATATAATATGTTTTGAGTGTAGGGAATATGGGCACTATAAGATCAAGTGCCCTAAGAAGATTAAGAAGGCTCCACCGGTGCCAAAGACCAAGAAACCCGGTGCCCCAATGATTAAGAGCAAGAAGCACGTGGTGTGCTTCAAATGCAACCAAAAAAGACATTATATGAGCCAATGCCCTAGAGGGAAGAAGAAGGTCCAAGAAGGAGCTACACAAGTAGGGGGAGCCTCTAAGACAAATCCTTAGGTATATTTTAATGCACCTTCTAGTTCTAGGGTTAAAAAGCATGCTTTTAGTACTCTTACCATTTCTCATGAAAAGCATGCTAGTAGAAATAATAGATTTTATTGTTTAGGTACTATGTATATTAATGTATCTAAGGACAAATCTAGGAACAATAACTCTAGACCCATTTTATCTAGGGAGTCCATTAAAATGGTAGAAAATCATTTAGGCATTAACCCTAAGAAGGGTAGACATATGCTTAAGAAATAGAACAATGCCCAAAGACTAAATCAAAATTCAAAAATTGAGCAATTAGAGCTAGAAAATCAAGTTTTGAGGTCAAAACTTGAGAAATTAGAAAAGACCCTTAAGATTATGCAAAATCAAATGCAAGGGGTCATATGGTCAAAATCTAGGTCTTAGGAGGCAAGGCTCATCTATGGGCAAGAAAAGCTTGAGCCACAAGCCTAAGTCCAAGGTAGATAAGCCTACCTATCATAATGTTCCATTTGATTATGGAACGTAATCTAGGTCTAAGAAATCCAAGGTTAATAGAGAAGTCATCCCTAAGGTTAACCAAGGCAAGTTCCTAGTGGCTAGGGTTTTGAAGAAACCTAGGGAAGCCACTAAGAAGGTTACAAGGAGAGTGACCCCTAGATTTAACCTAGGCAAGACCCAAATGACCAAGACTACCAAGTCTAGAGGGGTCATTAGGAGGGTATCTAGGGAGGTTATCCTTAAGGAATACCTAGTTAACTCAAGGAGCTCAAATAGATTTTGGGTTCCTAGGAGCGTGATCGACTCATGCTAATTGGGTTAGGGTGTGTCAACTTTAAATGGATGGGTAGTTAACCTAACCATGGTAAAGGTGACACCTTAGGTCATTTTCAAGATTATGGATACTTTGGAAATAGGTTTGAACTTCAATCCTAAAAGATTTTAGGATGTGCCAATATTATTTAAGAAGTTTGATAAATTGATCAAATTGGCACAATTTAGGTCTTAGAGTCTTGGTGTGCCATTTTGAGTTTTTGGCACACTTGGGAGATGAGTGATTATATGACAAAATGAATTTAATCATAACAAATGACAATCAATATTAAAATTTAGGTATTGTTACACCTATGCCTTTTATTTGTCATGCTTTATTTGTCATATGTCATGTCATTATATCATATCTATTTTTATCATATAATATGTCATGATCATGCTTAGGTTTGTTTTTATGTCATGTATGCTTAGGTTTATATTTATGTCATGACATCATGATTATTGGTCATGTTTATTTATGCTATCATTTATGTCATGATCATATTTCATACATTAATAAAATTGAGTTAAAGACTATGACATGACTTGAAGTCTCATGTATAAGGGAATCAAGTAGTGTTGCCTTAGAAAATTCATGAGGCCTTAGATTAGGATAACCAAAACTCATATCTCACATCAAATTGACATGTGTGTGTTTTCAAATACCCTATGTTAGGACTTGTGCGCCCGCTAGAGGGGGGTGAATAGCGATAAGCTCGTATGTCGATAGAAATTGTTCGTGTTTATTTGCTACAATTCTTGTTAGTACGCAGCGGAATAAACAATAATGAAAATACAACAAGAACACAAGCACTACACAATCATATAACGTGGTTCGGAACCGAATGGTTCCTACTCCACGGATCGAGCTCTAAAGAGCTCTAGCGATGCCACAAACACCACTAAGCAATAAACTCCTTCTCGACAACAAGTCGGAGGTGGAGAAACCTCGTACAATGAATTACAACAAGTAATACAAAGTAAACAAGCAAATACAAGTGAAAATGTAAAGAACACTTTACAAACTAGGGTTTTGAGCGCTTGCTTGTCGGTTGCTTGGATGAGCTTGAATGACCCTGAAATGCACCTGCAAATCGCCTTCAAATCGCCTCACCAAAGCTCCTAAAGAACCAATATCGAAATCCTCCACGAGCTCCTCTTTTTAACCTGCATCGGGCTAGATTTCCGTCGATCAGTCGACTGCCATAAGTCACCAGTCGACTGATGCCACTGTTGTCATGAGACAACCGGTCGATCCACGCTGGAAAAACTCCAACGGATCTCTTGGCAGTCGACTGCCAACATTGGCAGTCGGCTGCTAGCCGCGTAGTCGACTGTCTAGTCCGCTACGGAGCATTCTGTGCTCGCAGCTAAACTAGCAGTCGACTGCCGTCCCTTGGCAGTCGACTGCTGTCGACATCAGTCGACTGCTCCAATGAGCAGTCGACTGCCAGAGCCATTTTAGCTCTAAATCGGCAGTCGAACTCTAGTCGACTCACGACAGTCGAACCGGCCATAATGTCAGTCGACTGCCAACCTCAAACATGAGGTTTTAACCCAAGTATGGTGCCCCCATACTTGCTAGACCACCCTTAGCCTAGACCTAAGCCTTCTAGCCACCTCCATCAGTCTCACGCCTCTCGGATCCCTCCAAGTCATCCATGACTTGTTCATCCATCGCGCTAGCCTTCAGGTGCTTCCATCGGCTATGTCATGCTAACGGTGTCTATACCGCCAAGGCACATTGGACTTACATCGCCAAGACTCCGCTTGGACTTTACACCGCCAACCATTGGACTTATGCTGCCAAGACTCCACCCTTGGACTTTACGCCGCCAATATCAAACCCCTTGGACTTCTCAAATACCAAGACTCAAGCTTGGACTTTCCCTTGCCAACCCATGTTGGATTTTCCATGTCAAGACCCATGCTTGGACTTCCCTTGTGCCAAGCACTCAAGACTTTGACTTTCCTAAATGCCAAGTGTCCCACTTAGACTTTCCATGCCAAGTACCCATGACTTGGACTTTACCTTGCCAAGACTCATGCTTGGACTTTCCTATAATCACATGGTCAACTATCAAAGTCTCCCTCAAGTCAAACTCGAGTCTAGTCAATTATAACCTGGGTTGATTGTATAAACAATCTCCCCAAAACATTAACCGACATCAATGTCAAACATACTATGTCAAACATCAAAACATCACTCAAGTCGAACTCGAGTCTGGTCAATCGTGACCTGGGCCGATTGCACCAACACCCTAGACACATGTTAGATGCTAGGAAATGAGTTAAGTTCAAGGTGCATAGTTTTTGCATCTAGATGAACTCAAACTCATCTTATACCATTGGTGGATCATGGGGAAAGCTAATGTGCAAGTCATGTGCATTGAGGACATTGATCATGATCCGATATAGATTTTCAAAAATATTTTAAAAATATTTTAGAAAACCTTGGTGAAGTCTATCTTTTGATAGCAATCACCATTGATGATATTGATACAAAGATGGCTCAAAACATTGAAACTTTTCTTATTTTTGAACTTTGTATCAATTTTATTATTTCGTGGATAAATTAATTTTTAAATATTTTTCACACATTTTATTTGTCATAAGTATTATACATATGAATTTTCATGATTTTTCGTATTATTTATAATTACTTATGAATTTTCAAAATTCGTTTCTGATTTTTGATTTCTGCATTTTGCATATATCAGTCGACTACTGCTTGATGACAGTCGACTGATGCATAGGTCAATCGACTGGTGACTGTATGAGTGACTGCCAGAGCTTATTTCGGGTAAACAAGATTGTTTAGCCCATGTTTCAGCTATGTTAGGTTATCCTAACTGCTTCTAACCCTAGGATATACTTTAGAAAGCATTAGAAAGGGTGAAAATCCATTGGATATGGATTAGGAGAATTGTTTAGGGTGTGTATCAATGTTAAGGTGTGTAAGAGTTCATGTTTGAACTTTTGCCATTAATTTTGATGGTTTAGTGTTCCTATAGGCTTAGGGACTCTCCAAGGACATTGTTGGTGCAATGGTGAAGGGGGAGCAAGCCTTTAGGGGGAGGTATCTATCATGGGATGATGGATGTGTTATTCCTCATGAGGGGGAGAATTTTGGGAATGTGAGATGCCCAATTTATAAATTAGGAGAGTTTATAGGAAGTCTCTCTTAAATGATATGAGACTTATCACTAGAAAGAGTGAAGACATCCTAAATGTTTTTAGACCAAGGTGGAGATTGTAAGATCCCATTGGGATATGAGATATTGACCTCCTTGGGGAGAGAACCTTTTTGATGTATGTCAAAAAGGAGGAGAATTTATGAAATTACTAATTTGGGAGAATTGGTAAGGAAATTTGAGTTAGTAGCCTAACTCAATGGTTTTGGGGTTTTTGTCAAACATCAAAAAGCGAGAGATTGTTGGTGTAATTAGCCTAGGTCACGATTGACTAGACTTGAGTAGTGTTTTGATGTTTGATAATGTTTTGGGGAGATTGTTGGTGCAATGAACCTGGGTCATGATTTATCGGACTCGAGTTTGACTCGAGTGATATTTTGATTGTTGACGATGGTTTGACCATTGTTTGACTATATGGTTGACATGGGGTTAACCATATGATGGAAAATCCAAGCTTGAGTCTTGGCAATTGGAAAGTTCAACATGGGTTGGCAAGGAAAGTCCAAGCATGGGTCTTAGCAAGGGAAAGTCCAAGCTTGAGTCATGGCAAATGGAAAGTCCAACATGGGTTGGCAAGGGAAGTCCAAGAGGTGATATTGGTGGCGTAAAGTCTAAGGGTGGAGTCTTGGCAGCATAAGACCAATGGTTGGTGGCGTAAAGTCCAAGAGGGAGTCTTTGCAGCATAAGCCTAATGTGACTTGGAGGTATATACCAACTTAGCATGACAATAGCCAATCGAAGCATTTGAAGGTTGGCGTATGAATGAATAAGTCATGGATGACTTGGAGGGATCTGATAGGCGTGAGGCTGACAGAGGTGGCTAGAAGGCTTAGGTCTAGGCTAAGGGTGGTATAGCAAGTATAAGGGCATCATAATTGGTGTTAAAACCTCATGGATGAGGTTATCAGTCGACTGATATTATAATCAGTCGACTGATGGGAGTTGACTAGAGTTCGACTGCAGGAAATGACCTAGCAGTCGACTTGCTACACTAGGCAATCGACTGATTGCCTAAGCAGTCGACTGATGATCGAGTTTTTAGGAATAGAAAGTTTCTGAGTCGACTATTAGGGTTTGACAGTCAGGTGATTGCTTGATCAGTCGACTGATAAGCATGATCAGTCAACTGATGGCCTATCCGTTGGAACTTATCCAACATGGCTCAAGCCGTTGTGAGACAACGACTACAGGAGCAGTCGACTGATGGGCATGATCAGTCGATTGTTAGGCAAAATCCAACCCGAATGTAGGTTATAAAAGCAGCTCATGGAGAAGGTTTTTGTCATAGTTCTTTGAGGCGATTTGGAGGGGATTGCTACTGCAATCCAGACCTTCAAGGCTCTTCTCAAGCAACCAAAATCAAGCAATTAGGTTCACATTGTGTAAAGTTTTCTTTACTTGTATTTGTATAGTTTACTTGTATTAATTTTTATTCATTTCTTATTATTGTAAGAAATGTTGTAAGAGGTTTCCTCCACCTCCGGATTGTTCCGAGGAGTGTTTATTGTTTAGTGGTGTTTGGCATTGCTAGGGCTTATTCAAGTCCAACCCGTGAAGTAGGAACCTTGAGGTTCCAAACCATGTTATATCATCGTGTTTGTGTGCTTTTGCTTTTGTTATTGTTTTATTATTTGTATTTCCATTGCGTATAACAAGCTTTGTAGCAAGCACGATCGAAATCCATCAAGCGACGTACAACACGCTATTCACCCCCCTCTAGTGACGATCAATTCCCTAACATCGACTGGTCATAATCCCAGTCGACTGTTTAGAGTCGACTCGGCTATCAAGTGTCAAAACACTTGACCACTCAATTGATCCATAACCCCAGTCGACTGCTAAACCTTAACTATGAGGTTTACTTTAAGTATGGTCACCTCATACTTGCTAGATCACCCTTAGCCTAGACCTAAGACTTCTAGCCAGCTGCATCAGCCTCACGCCTATTGGATACCTTTAAGTCATCCATGACTTGTTCATCTATACGTTAGCCTTCAGGTGTTTCCATCGGCTATTATCATTATAACTGGGTCTACACCACCAAGGCACATTTATACTTACGCTGTCAAAACACACGCTTGGACTTTACGTCGTTAAATATTGGACTTATGCCGCTAAGACTACCGCTTAGACTTTACGCCGCCAATATCACACCCTTGGACTTTCCTTGCCAACTACATATTGGACTTTCCAAATGTCAAGACTCATGCTTGGACTTTCCAATTGTCAAGACCCATTCTTGGACTTTCCAGATGCCAAGATCAATGCTTGGACTTTACCATTGCTAAGACTCATGTCTGGACTTTTCATTCCAAGTACTTAAGACTTAGACTTTCCATGTCAGATTTCTCACTTGGACTTCTCCATTATATGGTCAACTCCATATCAACCATATAGTCAAATCATTGTCAAACATTAAAATACTACTCGAGTCGAACTCGAGTCTGGTCAATCGTGACCTGGGCTGATTGCACTAATATAACTTTGTAGCATTAATACTTGTCAAATCTACCCCATAAATTCAACACAACTTCCAAAAATGATGAAGGCGAAATGCCATGACGCAACACGGCCTGACCATGCCTGGTTGCATGACTATGTCATGTGTAACCATGCCTTAGCATGGTCGTGCCTTTTAGCATGGCCTGGTCATGTCACTCTTTGTCGTGTCTAACAGGGTTAGTGACACGGTCGTGTGGTGTAGTACGCCTGAGTCATGTCACTCTTTGTTATGCCCAACATGTCCAGTGACATGGTCGTGTCATGCAACATGCTCGAGGCCTCTCCATGGTAGATCTGACATGACATGAGGCACGACAATGCTTTGTAGCACGATCTATCTCCACGATCATGGTCTGCTCCATGGTCAGGCCATCGAGCACACTATCTCCTCCATTTTTCTCCATAGGGTATGGCACGATTGTGCCACCATCTAGCACGCCCGTGTTACTCTCTATTTCTCTCATTTTGTACCATTTTATGTCTAGTCCAACCCAACAATCCTCTCTTTTTGAGAATCTTATTCTTAGACTTATTTTACTTCTCTTGAGACACCATTATGCATGTGACCCAATAGGTTTTCGGTTATGTTAACCATTCATAATTAACCATTAATTATGAATAGATCATGAGTAACACCTAACAATATATCATGACCCTCAATTAATCGATATGGTCGCGCTAGAAGAGGGGTGAATAGTGGTTTTTTATTTTGCGCTTGATTCAATCGCTCGATTACGTGCTCGTCGACAATAAATTAGTACGCGGTGGAATATACAAATAAAATGTATAAATGAAAACATAAGACGAGCATACAAACACAGCGATATAACGTGGTTCAGAACCTAGGGTTCCTACTCTATGGACGAGCTCTAGTAAGCTCTAGTGTTGCACACCACCACTATCAAACTTCTCCTTCTCGATGACACGTCGAAGTTGGAGAAATCTCTTACAAGTCTCTTACAACAATAAGAACAGAATGCAACAAGCAAATACAACAATTACAAAAGCAAATGAAAAAAAAGTGAACACACTTTACAAGTTAGGGATTTTGAACGATTGCTTGTTGGTTGCTTTGGGAGAGCTTGAAGGACCCTGAAATGCACTAGAACTTCGCCTCAAATCGCCCCTAGAATCGCTGCCAAAATTCTCCCCATCGAGCTCCTTTTATGTCTCCGCGCGACTTGGATTTCTTTCTAGCAGTCGATTGCCCCTACCAACAGTCGACTGCTGATCAGTAGTCAACTGGCTAGTTGACTACCAGAGCTTATGTGTACATGTATGCAAACACCAGTTGATTGTCATTCATGGCAGTCGACTGCCCAAGGTCAGTCGACTGTTCAAACTGGCAATCAATTGCCCAAGGCCAATCGACTATTCAAACTGGCAGTCGACTGCCAAAGCACATCTCGAGCAGTCAAGCCTCAATCGACTACATGATCAGTCGACTGGTCATAATCCTAGTTGATTGCTCTGAGTCAACTCAGCTCCCGAGTGTCAAACACTCGGCCAGTCGACTATCCAATACCCTAGTCGACTGATAAACCTCAACAATGAGGTTTAACCCCAAGTATGATCCTCTCATACTTAATAAACACCCTTAGCCTAGACCTAAGCCTTCAATCTACTTCCATCAGCCTCACACCTCTTGGATCACTCGAGTATGTGACTCTTCATTCTTGCACTAGCCTTCAAGTACCTCCATCGGCTATGTCATGCTAACCGGGTTCCTTGCCAAGGTACATTTGGACTTATGTTGCCAAGACCCCATGCTTAGACTTTACGCTGTCAAACATTAGACTTATGCTGCCAAGACTACATGGTTGGACTTTACGCTGTCAATATCACACTCTTGGACTTCCCAATTGCCAAGAATCTATACTTGGACTTTCACCACCAAAGTTCACTTGAACTTTACACCACCAAGACTACACACTTGGACTTATGTCACCAAGACTATACCTTTGGACTTTTCTTGCCAAGTACCCATGACTTGGATTTTCCATTGCCAAGACCATTCTTGGACTTTCCAATTGTCAAATACCCATGACTTGGACTTTCACATGCCAAGTGTCCATGACTTAGACTTTACCATTGCCAAGACTCATGCTTAGACTTTTCATGCCAAGTACCCAAGACTTGAACTTTCCATGCTAAGTACCCGAGACTTGAACTTTCCATGCCAAGTATTCAAACTTGGACTTCTCTCGAGTCCTACTCGAGCTAGGTCAATCTTAACCTGAGGTTGATTGCTTCAACAGTCTCCCCATAAAGCTATCTCCCCATATAGTCAAACTCATATCAACCATATGATCAACCCATTCAAACAATGGTCAAACCATTATCGAACATCAAAACACTATTCGAGTTCCACTCGAGTCTGGTGAATCATAACCTGGGCTAATTGCACCAACAATCTCCCCTTTTTGATGAAGTTAGGCTAATCAATAAGCCCAAACTTAACTCTTCCAATTCCAAAGTATAATGAAGGTTTACCTAACTTAAACTTCACTACTCCCCCTTTGGTATACATCAAAAAGACTACCAAGGGTATCTATGTCTCATATCCCTATGAGATCTTACATTCTCCCTCTTAGTCCAAAAATATCTAGGATGTCTTCACTCTTCATAGTGATAAGTCCCATATCACTAAATGAGAGGTAATCCTCACTTTAATTTTCCCCTTTTAGTGAGCACAATGAGGGTTTCCAAACCCTTCATGTCTCCCCCTTTGAGGAATACTCATCCATCATCCCTTGATGGATAACCTCCCCCCTAAAGGCTTACTCCCCCCTTGACCATTGCACCAACAATGTCCTTGGAGAGTTCCTAAGCTTATAGAAACTTAAACCATCTAAAATAAGAGTAAAAGTTCAAATTTGAACTTTAAAACCCCTTAGAATTTGACACTTCACCCTAAACACCTCTTCTAATCATTTTCAATGATATTTCACCCTTCCCATGCTTTTCAAAGCATATCCTAGGGTTAGGAGATGTTAGGGTACCATAATATAGTTGATACATGGCTAAACAACCCTTCTTCAGCTAATATCAGACACACTAGTCGACTGAAAATCAGACATCAGTCGACTGGACTACCACCAGTCGACTGCCCAAAGTGGCAGTTGATTGATTTTTATGTTTTTTGAAATCAGTTGAATTTCAGTGAAATTCATAAATGCATAAGTAATTCTAAAAAAAAATAAAAAATCATTAAACTTCATGAGCATATTACTTATGCTAAATACAATGGGTGAAAAAATAATTTTATGATAAAATATGCATTAAATTATGAGATTGATACAAAGTTCAAAACCATTGAAAACTTCAATATTTTTGGCCTAACTTGTATCAACTTCATCAATGGCTATTGCTATCAAAAGATAGATCACCAAGGTTTTTAATAATGATTTTGAAATGATTTTAAAACCTTATTTTGAATCATAGTCTATGGGCTAAATATACATGACTTGTACATTAGCTTTCTTCATTATTCATCCATGGTATATTATGAGTTTGAGTTCATCTAGATGCAACATCTATGCACCTTGAACCTAACTCATTTTCCTAACATCTCACATGTGTCTCAAGTGTATAAATACACACATATGTTAATTTGATGTCTTTGTGAGATGTGAGTTTTATTCTTCCCTAATCTAAGGGTTCATGCATTTATCTAGGCAACTCTATTTGATTCGCTTATCATGGGATCTCAAATCATGTTATTGTTCTTAATTCAATTTTAATTAACCTAAATGCATGAATGATGATCATGAAATAAATGATAGCATAAACTAAAGCATTTTTCAATAATGATGATGTCATAACATAAAAATGACCTAGATATAAACATGACATAATTAACCTAAAGATTATCATGACATTGTAAATGATTAATATGAAGCATGATGTCATGAGATAGCAAGACAAACAAAGCATGACAAATATAATGTAAAGGTATAATAATACTTAAATTTTAATATTAATTATCATTTGTTAAATTTATACTAAATTTGTCATAATGACCAACTAAACCCCAAGTGTACAAAAAATCCAAAATGACATACTATGACTCTAAAATCTAATTATGTCAATTTTGATTGATTTTTCAACCTTCTCAAATTTGATTGACACATCCTAAAATATTTAGGATATAACTCCAAATTCATTTCCAAGGTATCACATAACCTCAAAAATATCCTAAAGTGTCAACTCTACCATGGTTAGATTAACTACCCATCCACTTAGGTTTGACACACCCTAACCCATCTAGCGTGATGAAATCACGCTCCTAGGAACTCAAAATCTATTTGATCTCATTGGGTTCACTAGGAACTCACTAGGGATAGCCTCTCTTAGTACCTTTCTAATTACCCTCTTAGGCTTGGAAGCCTTGGTTGTTGTGGTCGTCTAAGTTAACCTTAAGGGTAACTCCCCTTGTAACCTTCTTAGTGACTTTTCTAGGTTTTTTTAAAACCTTAGCCACAACATCTACCATGGTAAACTCTAGGGATGGCCTCCCGTGTGACCTTGATTTTTCTAGACCTAGACTTGGTTCTATAGTCAAATGAAACATTGTGGTAGATTGACATTACCTTCTTGGATTTAGGTTTGTGACTCAAATCTTTCTTATCCTTAGATGGCTCTTGCCTCCTAACACCTAAACCCTGCCCATTAGACCCTATAATTGAATTTTGCATCTTCCTAAGGGTCTTCTTCAATTTCTCAAGCTTTGACCTCAAAGTTTGATTTTTCATTTCTAATTTCTCAATTTTTGATTTTCCATTGACCTTTTGGGAATTCTTCTTCCTAAGCATATGTCTAGATTTCTTTGGATTATTGCCTAGATTATTATCCTTAGATGAGCTAGGTCTTGAGGTAATTTGTCTATATTTATCCTTAGACCTAAATTCATAACTTTTAGCACATAAGCAAAAATACTTATTGCTAGCATATCTTTTATCATTATGAATAATAGCAAGAGAATTAAAATTATTTCTAGTATGCTTTTTGGCCTTACATAAAGTAGGAGCTTTATTAAATGTTACCTTCCCCCTAGGACATTGACTCCTGTAGTGCCCTTTTTATTGGCACTTGAAGCACACCATGTGCTCCTTGGTCTTCCTCATCGGGGCTCCGGCTTTCTTGGTCTTCTCCTTACCCTTTGGTGTCGATTGAGTCTTCCTGACTCTTTTTGAGCACTTGCTCTTGTAATACCCTTGCTCCCTACACTCAAATAAAGTTATATGATTTTTATTTTTAATACATATGCTTGAGTTACCTTCTTGAATAGTAGGAGAATTTTGGATTTCTTATTCAATTCTCCCGGATGTAGATTGTTCATCTTGCTCTTGCTCTGACATTGAAGACCTAATCTCGTCCCCCTCAATCCTTGAGGTGGAGGTTTCTCCAATCTCTTCGACTTATTCTCCTTCAGACGTTGAGTACCTCTCAACTTCCGACTCTACAAGCTCTTGAGATGATGATGATGATTCTTCCTCTTTGGATGTTGAGCATCTCTCAACTTCTGAGCCTTCTTGAATTTAAGATGAGGAACACTCCTCTTCTACTTCTTGGACTAGTGCAACACTCTCATGGAGCTCAATCAACTTGTCCCATAACTCCTTAGCATCCCTAAATTCTCCTAATCTAGACAAGACATCGTTAGGTATTAAATCTTCTAAAAATTTTGTTACCTTAACCTCGATCTTAAATTTTCGACGTTGCTCCTTGGTCTATTTCTTGATTTTGAGGAGTCCTCCCTTCTTGTCCATGGGAGGTTCAAATCCATCCATGATGATAAATCAACTCTCTATATCCATCATTAAGAAAGTCTCCATCGTCGCCCTCCATGCCGAAAAGTCTTTTCGGTAGTATGGCGGAGGAATGTCGATGGCGTACCCCAATCAATCATTAGGTAGCTCCATCTTCTCTAACATGTTTTCTCTTTGAAGATTAGTCTTTTGAAGAGCTCCTAGCTCTGATACCAATTGTAGGGTATCAGAGCGATTTGTTCTTCTGAGAGTCCCTGACTCTGATACCAATTGTATGGATTGATATAGTCATGCTAGAGGGGGTGAATAGCAGTCATTGATTTTATGCTTAATTCGATCGTGATTGCGTGCTTGTCTACAATAAGTTAGTGCACAGTGGAATATACAAATAAAATACACAAACGAAAGCATAAGACAAGCATATAAACACAACAATATAACGTGGTTCAGAACCTAGAATTTCTACTCCACGAACTAGTTCTAGTAATGCACATCACCACTATCAAACTTCTCCTTCTCGGTGACATACCGGAGGTTGAGAAATCTCTTACAAGTCTCTTACAACAATAAGAACAAAATACAACAAGAAAATACAATAATTACAAAAGCAAATGAAAAACAAATGAACACACTTTACAAGTTAGGCCTTTTGAATACTTGCTTGTTGGTTGCTTTGGGAGAGCTTGAAGGACCCTAAAATATACCATCACTTCGCCTCAAATCACCCATAGAACCGCTACTGAAATCCTCCCTGTTGAACTCCTTTTATGCCTCCGTGCAACCTGAATTTTCGCCTGACAGTCAACTGTCAAAAGGCACCAGTTGACTGCCTACAATGCTATTGTCTCACAACTGACTTAATCCACGTTGATATTCCAACCAAAGGATACACCAACAGTCGACTGCCCCTACCAGCAGTTGACTACTGATCAGTAGTCGATTGGTCAATCGACTACCAAAGTTTTTGTGCTAGTGTCTGCAAATACCAGTCGACTGCCATTCATGGCAGTCCACTGCCTAAGGCTAGTCGACTATCCACAACTAGAAGTCAACTTCCAGAGCACAACTCGAGTAGTTAAGCCTCAGTCGGCTACACGACCAATCGATTGGTCATAATCTCAGTCGACTACTCTGAGTCAACTCGCCTCCCGAGTGTCAAACACTCGACCAGTCGACTGTTCAATACCCTAGTCGACTGATAAACCTCAACAATGAGGTTTAACCCCAAGTATGATCCCCTCGTACTTAATAAACACTCTTAGCCTAAATCTAAGCCTTCAACTCACTTCCATCAGTCTCACGCCTTTCGGATCCCTTGAGTTCATGACTCTTCATCCTTGCGCTAGTCTTTAAGTGCCTCTATCGATTATGTCATGCTAACCGGGTTCCTTGCCAAGGTATATTTGGACTTATGTTACCA
Organism: Wurfbainia villosa; assembly: GCA_025175895.1. Taxonomy (NCBI): domain Eukaryota; kingdom Viridiplantae; phylum Streptophyta; class Magnoliopsida; order Zingiberales; family Zingiberaceae; genus Wurfbainia; species Wurfbainia villosa. Next base: position 14,445,483 of record CM046004.1, on the reverse strand, counting down.
AGACTCCATGCTTGGATTTTATGCTATCAAATATTGAACTTGTGCTACCAAGACTATATGCTTAGACTTTACGTTGCCAATATCACACCCTTGGACTTCTCAATTGTCAAGCATCCATACTTGAACTTTCATCGTCAAAGTTCACTTGGACTTTACACCATCAAGACTACACACTTGGACTTATGCCGCCAAAACTATACCTTTAGACTTTCCTTGCTAAATACCCATGATTTGGATTTTCCATTGTCAAGATCATTCTTGGACTTTCACATGTCAAGTGCCCATGACTTGGACTTGACCATTACCAAGACTCATGCTTGGACTTGACCATTGCCAAGACCTATGCTTGGACTTTTCATGCAAAATACCCAAGACTTAAACTTTCCATGCCAAGTATCCAAACTTGGACTTCTCTCGAGTCCTACTTGAGCTAGGTCGATTGCTTCAACAATCTCCTCATAAAACTATCTCCTCCTATGGGCAAACTCATGTCAACCATATGATCAACCAATTGTCAAATAATAGTCAAACAATTATCAAACATCAAAATACTACTCGAGTTTCACTCGAGTCTGGTCAATCGTGGTCAGCCGATTAGACTATATATATATACAATAACTTCCATTGTTGTCCAAGCAATAAATGAAAAATATATAGTAACTTTCCATCGGAGATTTCAATGCTCGACACTGTTGCCCCTCGACCGGATTTCAATCGCAATCTGATCAAAATCTGGCCATGGTTCGACTGACATCGAAGTCTGGCCGGATCGGATCAAAATCGACCGTGATTGCGGTCGCCACTGACCGCAGCTAGTGGCCACAATTTGGCTAGATTCTGGCCTTGATTTAGTCGAAATCCAACGGCGATCTGGTCGGGCATCGTGCCCTACTGCGATTCAGTCGGAATCCAACCGTTGTTCAGCCTAACATCGTGTCCGGCTAGATGGCGACCGGAATCGATCGTGATTGCGATCAATCTGACTACGATTCAGTTGGCGGATCAGTCAAACAACGATGGTGATGTCGACGGCTATCCCAATGGATTCAAGAGTTGGACTATAGCACTACAAAAAAAACAGTCATTAGCGACGAATTTAGCGACGAATTTTAAAATAAAATTCGTTGCAAAATAAATTAGCGACGAATTTAGCGACAAAAATATTTTTGTTGCGAATAAAGCATCGCAAATAATAGCGACAAAATTAGCGACGAAAATTAGGGACGAATTTTAAATTTCGTCGCTAATTTTGTTGCAGATGATACCACGATTTCAAAAATTCGTGGCAAATTTAAATTTCGTCATAAAATTCGCGAATTAAAAATTTGTATCGGAAATTTACGATTTAATTAATTTTTCGTTGGTAATTTTCATAGAAATCGAAGTCGTTAGTAAATTGCTGGTAATCGATCGATACAAAATTGTCGCAAATTTCGTCGCTAAATTCGTCGCAAAAAACCAAATTTTGCGACGAATTAATTTTTTCGTTGGAAATTTTTGCGACGAAATAAGAAATTCGTTGGTAAATTTGCGACTAATACAAATTCGTTGCAAATTTCATCGCTAAATTCGTCGCAAAATTCGTCGCAAAGTTCAATATTTTGCGACTAATTTTTTTCGTTGGAAAAATCTGCGACGAAAATAATTTTCGTTGCAAATTTCGTCGCAAAATTCGTTGCAAAATTTGTCGCAAGTTGGATTCGTTGCTAAATTCGTCGCTAATTTGCGACGAAAATTTAATTCGTCGCAAAAGTCGTCGCAGATTTATCAGAATTTTGCAACGAATTTATATTTTTGTCGCTAAATAAAAAAAAATTTAACAGATTTCATCCGTTTCGATATTCTATCGTATATACAAATTTTCACACACATACAACAAAACACAATAAGTTCTAATATCCAAATAAATACATTCAATACAAACAAAACACACACACATTCAATACAACAAAATAATATTCAATCATATCCAAATAAATACAAAGCAACACAATCAGTTAAGAACAATACAACATTCAAAATAAAAAGTTATATCCTACAAAATTTCAAACATCAACATAGTTCTGATATTCAAATAACAATGTCTACAAAAGATCTAAACACATGGGAAAGGAAAAAGAAAAAAGAATCTGGTAAGCTCTGCCGACATATTTTCTACCTGCATTAGAAAAGAAACAAAAAAAAGTATCATGCATTAAAAAAAAACTATATACTAACACGAAAATAAATATGCAAAGACTTACAATGATGTGCAGGTAGAAAACCGCCATAGGGATTAACTTCATCGATCATTCCTGTTTAAAGCAAAATAAACAAACTCAATAAATTAAAAAATTTTAAAAGTACTAATTAAAAACATGTATACAATATCATCATCGTCGCCACCATCATCGTCATGACTCGGAGGAATATGACTTGGACCAGAACTAAATTGCTGAAACTATCGCATAAGAAAGGCTTGTTGTCGTTGCATTTCTATCATTTCTTGATCCCTTTGTGAGTTTTGTTGTTGTATTTCTAGAATTTGCTGATCTCTTTCATGTATTATGCCCTTCAAATTGCTAACCTCCTCAGTTAAGTTATGTATCTGTGCCGCTACTGCTGGTGGAGTAGAAGAAATAGATCTACGAGGAGCATTATGCATTCTGCTCAGAGAACCCATACCTAATATCCTTCCCCCTTTTGATCCTCCACTCGCCTCAAGCCATAAATCCAAATTATTACTAACAGATGGCTCAGATCCCTCAGTATCACCGTCATCTCCTGAAATTCTCTGAGATGAGGATAACTGATCATATCTCTCCTACACAAAATTAAAATTTTAATCAGAGCATTTACATAACTAACAGAATTAAAGTTATAAAGTAAGTTTAAAGATTAATTCAAACCTTAATTGCTCGAGCTCTATCTCCACTCCAAGTCTTATCTCTTTTTTGGAAAGTGCGAACGAAAGTATCTATAAATTCCGGCTCCTTTCCCAATTCCTTAGACTAAATATAAGAATGTTAGAAATAAAATAATAATCTGAAATATATTTAAAAACTAATTGTAGAATTTAAAAATTATCAATCTACGTGAATGCTCCTCGATATTTATAGATCCTCCAGCATATGTTGCAGATAAGTCTCCAGAATTACAAGTTTGATTTAATTTATTCTGTTGACTTCTTTTTTTGCTCTCATCAGATTGCCAATAATTGGAGATTTTACTCCAATTTTCTGATGTGACACAGGCTGGTTTTTTTCCAGTAGATTTGGCATGACTCAATACATGTCGGATATGTTCGCCACATTTGTTTTTAAAAATTCTTTTAACTTCCAAGTCTTGAGTAGGGTCCCAAATAAATCTCCGCTGAGATGGAAATAAAACAATTGATTATATAATAACTTTTATAATATATAAAAAATGAATCAATTATACCTGAAACTCGCACCACTATAATTCTTTTGTAGGTCCTGGCGTGCTCGAGTATGACAAAGAGTCTCCTCTCCAATAGTTATTCACAATTTTATTGATCTCGCGAATAACAGGTACAGAATTTTCAAACCTACGATAAAGTGAAAAAAAATTGAATAAATAATTAAGATAATTTAAAAATTATAATACTTATCTTACTTACGAATCTCCCATCGGAAATATATATGGTCGACTTTCGATGTTCTCAGTAGAGGAGTGTCGTAGTGCAATTGAATCGAATGGGAGAAGACCGTCGTGAATGAGATGGTACTGGCGGCTGATCATGTAAAGGTCCAGGAAGATCAGGAGGGCAAGTAGGTATAGTGCTGGCAGGCGGTGGATCAGTCTGGCCACTACTAGTACTCTGTCGTCTCTGTCCACCACGTTGAAACTATCAACAAAAAACAAAATTAGAATAAAGAAAATAAAACTTTTATGCTTAATGAAGAACATAAAAAACTTACAATATGCATAATGAAGATATGAGAGACTGCGACTGCACTAAGCTATGATGATTTTACCACTGATAACCTATAAGAACAAAATATACAAAACATACAGAGACAAAAGATATAAATTTAACAATGAGACATTATATAAACAAATAATTGAGCTAAGAAAATTTGTAAAATTATAGTTTAAAACTAAAATTATATATAAAAAAACTTACCCTAGACGTCAAATTTCAAAGTCCTCATTATCATCTTCCTCATCCTCATCAGTATCCTCATCCTCGGTCTCCTCCTCCTCTTCCTCCTCGTCCCCCTCCTCCTCCTCCCCCTCCTCCTCTTCATCATTATCATCAATTTCAGTTGCATCCACGTTTATCACTACTCCGCTGGGATCTCGTAACGTTGGAATTATATATTCCTCGGTATGAAACATATTTGTAACTTTGTCTTGTTGATATGCAATGATGTCTTGCAGTAGCTCTTCAATTTTTTTAGTGCTTTTGTTTTACAAACAGCCCACCATTCATTTTTGTCACTCCTCAAACTAGGATATGGAGCATAGAAAACTTGAATCGCTTGTTGTGCCAAAATAAATGGTTCATATCTCTTATAAAATCTTTTATGATTTATTTCAACCAAATTATACTGTGGATGCACCTTCATCCCTCTGACGGGGTCAAACCAGCGACACATAAATAAGATAACTCGCATTTACGACCGGGATAATCAATCTCTATAATTTCATCCAGCAAACCATAAAATTCATTGCTTGCACCTCCATCATTGGAAGACTGAACACATACTCCACTATTCATTGTACTCTTTCCATTTCCATATTCTTGAGTGTGGAAATTATATCCGTTTATGAAATATGCTGGCCAAGTGCGTACCATTGCTTTTGGACCCCATGATAGATGGATTAGCAATTCTTGCTGAACGTGAGTTTGATTAGCATAAACCTATACTCAAATGAAAATGATATTTATTTAAAAGTTAAGATATGTGTAAACAAAAATGAGGTAATTAAAACTGCTTACATATGATTTGAACCATGGTGCAAATTCCTGATCGCAGAAGTGATCAAAGTCACGTGTCGGGATTTCAGAGTATAAGTTTTGGAAAATCCTATAATAAAAAATTGTATTATAACATAAACAAATTAACACTTGACGAAGAAATAGGAAATATATACTAACTCGAAATATGATGATACTTCTGGACAATTAAGTAAAACATATGTCTGGGCTGCCCGCCATTCTTGATCAGTTAAGTATCGTTGCTTACACGGTCCACTTGGTCGACCAAGATAATTAAAAATTGAGAATGAATTCAAATTGAGATCGACAGGACCTTCATCATTCCTTCCGGATTTCCGTCTTTTGGTCTGAACGTGAGGCTCAAAATAATATGATGCAAAAGTTGTTACTTCCTCCACAATATATGCATTCACAATAGAGGCTTCAACATGTGTCTTATTTTTCACTTTTTTCTTCAAATGATATAAGAATCTGATTGTAATATAACAAATTGTATTAGAAATAAATATATAAAAAAATTAAACATTTTTATGCAATATTAACGAAATATAGAATATGCGAATGATACCTTTCAAAAGGATACATCCATCGATAATGAACTGGTCCTCCAACTTTGGCCTCATATGGCAAGTGAACCAAAAGATGTTCCATTGAATCAAAAAATACAGGCGAAAAAATCCTTTCTAAATTGCATAAAATAATTGGAATGTCTCTCTCTAACTTCTCCATGTGTGAATATCCCAAAACTGTTGAACATATATCATGAAGAAAAATACTTAACTCTGTAATGGCACCCCAGACAAAATTCGGTAAGAGTTCTTTAAAGGCAATAGAAATAAGTCTTTCCATGAATATATGACAATCATGGCTTTTCAAACCCATCAATTTGCATTCCTTCATATCGACACATCTCCCAAGATTAGAAACATACCCATCAGGAAATCTCAATGACTTCAACCATTCACAAACAACACGTCTCTGTTCCTTATTCAATGTATAAACTGCCTTTGGTTTTGGTCCTCTACTATTTTCATCAACATCAAGGGTGGGTCATTTGCAAATGAGTCGCATATCTTTTCTTGCATTCAGATTATCTTTTATTTTTCCGGTGATATCCATCACTGTATTTATCAGATTATCAAAAAAATTCTTCTCAATATGCATAACATCGAGATTATGATGAATCAAATTACTAAACCAATACGGTAACTCCCAAAATATACTTCGTTTGGTCCATTTATGGTTGCTTCCATATTCATAAGTTGTACCATGTGGCTCTTCAATAACAGATGGAAAGTGAAGAACTCTGTACCAAATATCTTGACACCAATCTCAATGGCGAGGTGTTCTTTCAATTCGATTCCTAGTGAATTCATCTTTATTCCTTCCAAATTATGATTTAGTGGTAAAATTGTTTGTGACAATCAAAATAACTCGGCTTCTTACCATGCTTCAATCTAATCGACTTTGATCTCTCCATACATATTGGGCATCCTAAGATCCCTGCAGTACTCCAACCTGATAGCATACCATAAGCCGGAAAGTCATTTATGGTCCAAAGAAGAGCAGCCTTCATTACAAACATCTGATTAGTATAAACGTCGTATGTAGGAAAACCTTCATCCCATAGTTGTTTTAGCTCTGCAATCAATGGTTGCATATAAACATCTATTAACTTCTTCGGATTTTTTGAGCCAGGCACAACCAATGTTAAAAACATATACGGTGTTTTCATGCACATCCCAGGTGGAAGATTATACGGAGTTAATATAACTGGCCAACAAGAATAGTGTCTTCCTGATTTACCAAATGGAGCAAATCCGTCAGCACAGAGACCTAACCTAATATTTCGAGTCTCCTTCGCAAAATCAGGATATGTTCTATCAAAATTTTTCCACGCCTCTGCATCTGATGGATGACACATTAGTCCCTCTTCTGTTCGATGATTTGCATGCCAAGTCATGTGTTCAGCAGTTGTCTTTGATGCATAAAGCCTTTGTAACCTAGGAGTTAAAGGCAAATAAAACAACTGACTATATGATTTACGTCATTCGCCTCCTACTAGTGCTCTTGTACCTATCTTGATTAAATTTACAAACATCCACATCTGCATCATCTCCCCAATATAACATACAACCATCTCTGCACACATCAATTCTTTCCACTGGGAGACCTAATTCTTTCATCAGGTTTTTCATACTGTACAAATCATTGGGCAGTATATGATCACGCGGCAATGCCTCTTCAAAAGCTTGAACAAAATTATTAAAACACTCTTCAGACACATTATGCTCTGCCTTGACATTCAACATTCTTGTGGTGAACGATAGTTTAGTGTGAGTCTCACAACACCCATAAAGGTGCATCTGCGGCCTCAACACCTCTGAAATTTGAGATATGCTTCATTATTCATATTCTCGACCGATATCCACATTACTTGCACCTCTTCCAAGGGTGATGCATTAGTAAACATTTGCTCAACTGTTGGAGGACAACTTGAAGTTGCACCTTGTGATTGGGGAATCAAATTCGGGCCCGCTACATCATATATCATCCTCTGATATGGATTTAATTGATTATAATCACTTTGATCCATAGAGACTTGTGTGTTGTGTCTATCATAAACTTCATCAGATATAAATGGTTCACCATGACATGTCCAGTTATAGTAATTTGCAACGAATCCAAATCTACAAAGATGCTCAAACTTTTACTGACGGTAAAATCTACCATTGTGACACTTTCTTTCGGACACCTTATCGATTACCATCCATAAACTCAACATTACTAGCTAAATTTAAAAACTCTTGCAACCCACTCATAAATTCATCATTAAACCCCGGCATTCTGTAAATTCCTATTATACATCCAACTCCTTTCACGTGATTTTGTCCTGCTTTCAATTAATTATATTAATATCAACTCCTAGAAATTACAATAATACAAATATACGATTAGTTCACATATGAATTCACTATGTTTAACAATCTTTAAACATAGCAGAAAAGGACAACATTGTATAGAAAGCTTATCATTAATTTAGGTTTAACCATTTTGGGATGTTTAAACCTGAAATGTTAAACAACTTAAGTTGATTGTGACAATTAATATCACAAATGAACACATTCCAAGGTAATGTGTGGTGTTAGAGATGGTTGCATGTGGGATAGTGTGGCTACCATTGGGCCTCACATTCTTCTGATTAGGAATGGTTCAAATTATGTGTTGGGGTTTCGGTCTTAACGAGGACATCAGGACTTAAAATGGGGGTGATTGTGACAACCCGAATTTAGTGTCAAATTGTGAATTGTGGGCTAATAATATAGAGAAGCTTTATAAGCTTAGATGAGAGAGTTATTATTAACATAGGTCTAGAAGTTTTGTTAATCGGCCAATTCTCTCATCTAAGTAAGCAGTGACAAGAAACTAATCAAATTTATTGAACATAAAAGATACTCATTGCAATTATGCCATTTAGGTCAAATTATTGTTGTAGATGTATAACAATCCTCGCAAATGAGACAGCTCAAAATGTATCACCACAAGTTTATACTAATCTAATAAGCCTTAAACACTAGCTCCCCCACCACCACTGACTTTAAGATGCTTGTAATTTCTCAGGTAGATGTGCATGATTTGCTCATCTAAGCCTTATAAACTGCTTGTTTTATCCCATAACTTCCTATATGCGACTAAACAAAATCATAAAATATTTCTTCCAACTTAGTACTTAGCATTATTTGGTATGTGAACCAAAATGGCAAATTAGCAGCTTAAAGCTTCTGTAGTTTTACAGTTAACTATATATAGTTACAGAATAAATAGGATAACAGCATAAAGCTTCTGTAGTTAATTATGGAGTTAAATATAGGAAAAATAATAAATTTATACCATCGTGACTGCGCGCCTCGAGCCAAGAATTGGTTAACTGAAGGCGACAGGGCAGGAGGCGACGCTGACCGCAGTGAGGCGACGCCGTAGGCCGGCAGGAGGCGGCTCATACCGGCGGCGTGGAGGCGCGGCGGGCATGGCTCAGCGCTGGGGCCACGCGACCGGACGAGGGGCTACCGCAAGGTAGCGGCGCTTCTCGGGCCATGGCGTACGGCGGCGGGCGCAGGGGGTGCCGGGTCGCCGCGGCTGGGGGCATGTGGCCGGACGAGGGCGCCGGCAAGGTAGCAGGCGGCCGCCGGTGGGCCGGCAATGGTAGCTCATGGCTCGGGGCGCGGTGGTCGCCGCGGCGGTGGCACGCGACGAGGGGCCACCGGCAAGAAGACGCTGGCCGCCGCATGGCCGGTGGGGCGCGGCCCGCGGCGGGGGCACGCGTCGGACGAGGCGCGTCGCGCTGGTCGTGGTCGAACGCCGGGCGAGGAAGACAATGGCGGCGGAAGGGAAGACGGCGCGATGCGAGGAGAAGAAGGGGAAGTGCGGCGCGGAGGGGAAAGTTAGGTCAGGGTAATTAAATTTTGCAAAATAATTGCAACGAATTTTTGGATTCGTTGCAAATTTGCAACGAATCCAAAGATTTGTTGCAAAATAAAAAAAAAATTAAACGTTATTTTTTTTTTAATTTGCAACGAATCCGTGGTAGGATTCGTTGCAAATTAAAAAAAAAATAAACAACGTTTTAAAAAATTTTAATTTTTTTTTATTTTGCAACGAATCCATAGATTCGTTGCAAGAATTTGCAACGAATCCTGGATTCGTTGCAAAATAAAAAAAAATTAAAATTTTTTAAAACGTTGTTTTTTTTTAATTTGCAACGAATCTAGGATTCGTTGCAAGTTGCAAATTAAAAAAAAAATAAACTTAACGTTCTAAAAAATTTTAATTTTTTTTTTTTTGCAACGAATCCACGGATTCGTTGCAAAATTGCAACGAATTTTATTTTTTCGTTGCAAAATTACCGACAAAAATTTATTTCGTTACAAATTTGCGACGAAACCTAAAATTCGTTGCTATATTTGTTGCAGATTTGCAACGAAAATAATTCGTTGCTAAATTTCGTCGCAAAAAAACTGTTTTTTTGTAGTGTAGTATTCATTGGAGAAGAACGTCACACAGTGGAGAAATATAGATTTATCATTTACTGTATAATCTCATGAATCAAATAAAGATCGAATGACTATATGCGCAATCAGATGATTGTACGCACGTCGTACACGGATGCACAATATAAATCACACGGTAGATTATTTCTTTATATATATACTATTTAAAAAAAAAAATTAGAGGGGCGATCACACTCACCCATCCTCCTCCCTCTTTTTTTTTTTTCATGTGGCTATGCCACTTATGAATCCGTTGAATCTGGGAGGAAAGAAAATTTATAGCGTAAATGCCAATGTACCCTTGCAGCAGAGAGAAATGGAGGCGTAGAAAATGTAAAAAAAAAAAACTACCAACACTGTTTAAGAAGTATTTTATAAATTTTTATTCAAATATACAATCATCAATGCGCTTTCTGGATTTAGTTAATACTATTAATTTACATTTTTAAGAATTTGTAATACTAAAAACATATAATTATAGAGATATTATTTACTATTCTAAACTTGTTGTGTATTGTAACATTAATTAGGTAATGGAAAACAAAGAAGACATTTTGAAAGGAAAAAAATGAAAACATAAACTTTTGGAGAGGGGCACAATGAACAAAAAATATTCATTGATTTATCAGTTTGAATTTGGTTTTAAAAAATGATATAATACTAGTTTCAATTTCAAAGCAGCATAGTATCAATTTCCTCACCTTCTATCAATTTATGGCGTTTTAATGAAGTGTACACTTAAAGTTTGGGAAATTTTAAAAGGCATATGTTAGTTTACTTTTTATTAAAAGGTGTACTTAATTTCAAAAATACATCTCACGTCAATTATGTTATCCATTTTATTTTTCAAAAACAATATTACAATGATTTTGATTTTTAAAAATCAACATCATTATGATTTTAAACATTTGAACATTGATAATGTTGAATCATATCCGAATTTTCGATTGCAAAATCAAAAATCTATGCAGAAATCAGATTGCATACCTCTGATAGATTAATCTTTCTTAATCATTCTACTTGTTGTCAAAAGAATTATCACAGACAAACAATTCTTCATAGATTCACCAACCAAATCCGTGAAACTTTGGTGTTCTTTTTCAACAGTCTGGCAGCTTGACGACGCTTGTTCTCATAGCGTCTGCACTTGGCACTCTCCTTCGTATTGATCCCCCTCTTCCTTGGACGCATACCCCCTTTTAAAGGGGGTGTAAGTTGTCACAAAGATCGCACAAAATGTACAAGATGGCGACTTTGTGCAAGATGTGCATGTCGCAAGCTGAGCAGCTTATCAAACTGCTTACATCTCTCACTCGTCCAAGTTATGTCATATATGCAAACGGTCACATAGACCAATAAGAGATATTTAGCCACATAGACTAAATAAAGTCGGAGTCAATAGTCACATAGACTAATAGAAATATTTAGTCACATAGACCAAAATATAGTCGGAGTTCATAGTCCCAAAAGACTAATAGAACATAGATGAATAGTCACAAAGATAATTAGAACAACCAATTTATACATAGGAAAATGGTTTGTGCGACAATAAGCACATTGAGCAATCCAATGCTAAGAAAGTTGTTACACCTTACATAGATTCTCATAGAGCGATCAATGCTAAGAAAAATTGTTATGCCTAACTTAGCCGCTCTCCAAATGGTACATAATCATTCTCTCAATGACATATAGTCATTCATCTGATAACATACAACCATTCTCCAAGTGACACAACCATTCTCCAGGTGGTACATAATCATGCTCCTGGTGGTACATAATCATTTTCTTGGATATGATGTCTTACTATTTATCCAGATTAAATAATCTTCATTTACATTAATATGAACATCTCTAATCCCTCATAATGACAATGATGTCAAGAGCATGTTCCATATTCTCAATATTCATAATCATTTCCATACACAACTGAAATGGGTCGACCAGTGAATAATTCTCATAAGATGTAAATCTATTTAATCTTCCTTTTTTTAGTGTGAATCTATTCATTTTAATGAGTTGCTTTCCTAGTCATGTTTTAAAGACCGAATCATCCATAGTCAATAGGTTTTCAAGCTAAAGTAGCTGACCCTGATTAAAACTTCAAGTAGACACCTAAATAGTCACAAAAGGAAAATGCTGAGATATATAATCTCAAAGGGCTCACATAATAAAGAAGCAAGGATTCATTCTTCTACTACTCTTATTGTCACTTTAGCACATGTGGTATGAATCACATGCTACGATATTATTCTCTTTACTAATAAAAAGCGCATGTTTTTCTCAAATCAACATCGTACAGATTTCAATCTAGACATTCCCAATGCCTAATCCTGAATTCAACATATGAATTCTAATCTAGCTCCAAACAGATATAGTAAATGGTGGAAACATTTACTTCGATCACTTTTCTTAAATGATCTTATCTTGATACAAATATCAAGACGATCCTAGCTTATAGGTATGTATCTCTAAACATATAGCTGCCAAAGTTATCCTATAAGTAATGGTCTTACCTCTATTTGTACTTAACAAATAGAGATGATTGTCCATGTGAGAGGATCAATCACTACTTACCAACATGCTCACTGAGAACTTATCACCAGAATGTAATATAACATACATTAAATAAATTATGGCTGACATTTTAAACAATCAAATTACAATATCCGATTGTTATTTAAAATTGTTACATTCTACAAAGTCCCATAGACTTTACATACTCATAAAATGACTCTCTAGCCATCGACTTAGTAAAAGGATCTGCAAGCATAGCTCGTGTAGGGATATACTCAAGAATCACTTTCTTCTTAACAACAATATCCCTTATAAAGTTATACTTTATTGTTATATGCTTGCCCATGCTGTGATATTTGAGATCCTTGAAAAAAGCTATAGCAACTTAACTGTCACAGTAGACGGTCACCGGACTCCCATTATCCTCAGCAATCTTCAAATGCTTCAAGAACCTGCTTAACCAGACTGCTTCTTGTACAACTACTGAGCATGCCACATATTCATCTTCCATAGTTGACAAAGCCACACAAGCTTGTTTCTTGCTCTTCCAGGAGATGGCGCCATCATTCAATAAGAACGAATAACTTGATGTGGATTTTCTATCATCCAGGTCTCCAACCCAATCTGCATCTGAATAACCCTTCAAGCTTATATCTGATCCTTGATAACATAGACTATAACTTGTTGTCACTTTCAGATATTTGAATATCCTTTTCACTGCCTTCTAGTGTCTCGGTCCTGGGTTTCACTGGCATATGGTTTTTTATTCATCTCGGCTATTTCTTCAGGAGTTTTGGGATTCATACTCTTGCTCAGAAAAGTACCTTTTATAATGGGTGTTTGTTCACTATTGCAATCAGACATGCTGAAATGTTGTAACATCTTATTTATATAAGACTCTTGAGACAAACCTAAAAGTCTCTTAGATCGATCTCTGATGATCTTAACTCCTAAGATGTATTCAGCTTCTCCCATATCTGTTGTGTCAAACTGTGATGAAAGCCACTTTTTAACTTCTATCACAAAACCTATGTCATTTTCTGCTATCATCATATAATCAGCATATAATGATAAAATGACATACTTTCCTTTTTCCATTTTCAGGAAAACGCAATTATCCTCATTGATCATTTCGAAACCATAAGATAAAACCACTTCGTTAAATCTTATGTTCCACTGTCTTGATGCTTGCTTTAGCCTATATATGATTTCTTCAATCTACATACTTTATCTTCTTGGCCTTCAATAATGAAACCTTCTGGCTGAACCATATAGATTTCCTCATCAAGCTCACCGTTAAGAAAAGCGATTTTTACATCCATCTAAAGTAACTCCAAGTCATAATGCGCCACTAAAGCTAAAATAACTTGGATTGACACAAACTTCACTACAGGAGAAAATGTCTCTCCAAAGTCTATACCCTCCAATTGGGTAAATCCTTTTGCAATCAAACGAGCTTTGTATCGGTTAATTGATCCATCTGATTTCCTCTTTATTTTGAGAATCCATTTATTCCTAATAGCCCTTCGGCCAGGAGGAAGATCGACTTATTCTCAAACATGATTCTTAATCATTGACTCCATTTCTCCAACCATTGCATTTCTCCATATTTCTCTAACTCTATAGCCCAGAGCCTCCTTAACTGATTAAGGTTCATCATCGTCAAATGAGAGTGTCATCATTGTCTCATTCTCAATATTAAACCTCTTCTTAGGTTTGATCTTATGAATATTTCTTCGTAAGTTGGACTCTTGAGAAGTTACCCCGTGACAAGGCAAATTACTCCCATTGGGTTAACTAGGTCCAGATATCCCACTTGACACCTGTCTTGTTGATAATGACTCATCCTCCACAAATAGAGAAACTGTCTTATCAACCTCACCTTTTGATGGGAACTCAGTTTTGAGAAAAGTAACATCTCTCGAATCCAATTTGGAGATTGTTCCATCTTGTTGCTCACCTATGAAAACATAACCTTTAGAGGTATCAGAATATCTTATAAAGATACATTTCTTACCTCGAGGTCCCAATTTTTCATGCTTGTGAGAACTATCATGAACATAAGCAGCTAAACCCCAGGATCTCAGATTGCTCAAATCTGATTTTCTGTCTATCCAACGTTCATATGGGGTAGATGGAACTGACTTTGAAGGCACTTTGTTAAGTATATAGGCCGCAACTAGTAATGCATCTCCCTAATAGGAGATTGAAAAATTAGTCTGCACTATCATAGACCTAACTATTTCAAGAAGTCATATTTCTTCCCTCAGCAATCCCATTTTGCTGTGGAGTTCCAGAGATTGTCAGCTGTCTAATAATCCCCTTATCATTATATATTATCTTGAACATATCAGACAAATATTCTCCTCCACGATCAGTGCATAAAGTTTTAACCTTACGTTCCGTTTGATTCTCAACTTCGTTCATATAATGAATAAATCAATCCAATGCTTTAGATTTATGAGAAATCAAATACACATGATTGAAACAAGAGAAATCGTCAATAAATGTAATGAAATAGGAAGCTCTATGTCTAGCCTTCACATTCATTGGACCACAAATATCCGAATGAATTAGTTGCAATGGTGACTCAACCCTAATAGCCTTACCAAATGTTTTTCTATTTATTTTTCCAGCCAGACAATACTCATATACAGACAAGTTAATCTTAGCACGAGAGCCCAAGTAACCCTCTTTAGCTAACCGATTCATGTGATCTTGTCCTATATGTCATAATCTAGCATGCCAAATATAATTAGTTATATTTGCATCACTAGTAAGAGCAATGTTTGAAAAACAACTATCAATTGCACAATTAACATTTGGTTCCACATCAAGAACCATAAAACTATTTGTTAAAAAATTATATCCGATTGACACGGAGTCAATCTTAAGTTCAACACACCGATTGTAAAAATTAATACAATATCCTAAATCAAGAAGACAAGTAACAGAAATAAGATTCTTCAAATCTCAGGAGCATACAAGATATCATGTAGAAACAAAGTGCTTCCATCCCGAAGGTTAAGTTTGCAAGTGTCGACTCCTTTAACTTCAACTCTTGCGTTGTTTCTTATATAGATCCATTTGTTACCAGTTAGTACCCTGCGGTACTCCACATATGTAATCCACTCCAAAGCTATATGGTTGATTGCTCCCGAATCTATAATCCACAAAGGATAAGAATCATCCAACAATACAGAACTAACAATAAAATGCTTAGAAGACAGATCTGAAGTTACCTTTTATTAGCTCAGTACACTCCCGAGCGTAGTGACCCTTTTTGTCACAATTAAAGCAAGTCACCTTGCTTTTAGGTTTCTTCATAGTCTTCTTGTTTTTCTTCTTCTTGATTGGGCCTTCCCCAGCTACAGCAGCAACTTCCTTCTTCTTTTCCTTTCCTTTCTCGAACCATTTCCTTTTCTTGGATCTAGATGATCCAGCAGAACTGGCAGCCAAATAGGCTTGGCCAAAAATCCTCGCGGATTCTACTCTCTCCGCTTCCAGTTCAACATGGCGTGAGACGTCAATGAAAGTCTTAATACTCTCACTGTGAGTTAATGTCTGCTTTATGGTTTCCCAAGAATCTGGAAGAAAACGAATAACTACCTGAATCTGTTGTTGATCTGTCAGCTCGTGACTAGCAATTTGAAGCTCCCGAATCATGTTAGACATCTCCCTGAGATGTTGAACCATCGTAACATTCGGACGCTTCTTGTAGATGTCGAACATGATCATCAACTGCTTAAGCTTGCTCAGACTCATTCTACTGTATCTATCCCTAAGAGCAACCCAGACTGCATGAGCGGAAGGATACGACTCATACTCAAATACTAGGTCATCAACCATTGCACTAATCAATATTCCCTTAGCAATGAAATCCTTTTTCTTCCATGCCTTATAGGCATCAAGGTCACGTCTATGCTGTGTCATGGGACCCTCAACAGGTTCTTCCATAACCTGATGTACAATCTCAAGAACTTCTTATTCCTCAAGTACATACTGAATTTTAAGCCATTAGATTTTATAGTTTTCACCATTAAGTTTTTTATCCTTATTCAGTTCAGCTATGATGTTCTTTGTTGTCATAATCTATCATAAATAAATAAATTATTTAGATATTCAGTATATGTATTTATGTAAGTAATCTCTAAATTAACTCAATGTAAATTTGATTTAGTTTACAAAATCAAGTGATAACTACGTTACCACTCATTATTTGTATGTGTCAATCCAACTTATATTAATCTATTTTATTACATACATCCCATTTAATGAACTTAATCATTATCTTAACATGATATTAAACATTAAATAAACTTATCGTTTAAAATTATACTCATAATGAACAAATCAAAGAACATAAATAAATATCATGCATCATATAGAGTAAACAACATAAAATGAACTAATCATTTCGAATGAACATATCATTAACTAAACATGTTGTACAATGTTAACAGATAATAGGACTCTACTAAGAATGTTACACATAACATTCTTCCTACTCATAACTGACAAACAAAAACAACTCTAATAAACTAGATAGGTGATTACTACTCCCACTAGGACAAACATTAGCGCAGTAATAATCCAAACATGCCTAATCTTCTTAGGCTAAACTAGGACACCTTCTTCTGAGATGCTCTCTAGATGATGTCAGGATGCAGAATCCTGTGAAGAACACACGCGAAGAGATCCCATAGGAAAAACCTCTTTAGGGTCTTCTTCTGATTCTTCAACTGGATCAACTTCATAGTGAACTTCACAAGCCTCGTAGTGAAGTAACGTGCACAACTGGGTGTAGGATACGCGCCCCTCATAGTGTCCCCAAATTTGATGTGTGATATCATTAAGGAGCTCAGGCATTGAACGGATCAGAGCCCAAATCCTATAGTTATCCAGAATTAGAAACTCTTGCGTCTCGAGTCTCTAAAATAGCCTGCCCAGTCTTCCAATGTGTCACTCGATTCCATGAGTTGAGTCATACTTTTTCTCCTGGATAGTCTCCCTCAGCTGATTACGCAACACATCACATCGAGTCATAGTAGTAATCATCTGTGTCATCTGAAAAAATTAAAATTAATTAAGTCAATACAAAACTGACAAACCAGTATATATACCGGCTTAATTCAATTTCTATAGACATAGAACCAACACAATAAATCAAGAACAAATTCCTTGATTCTCTAGAGAACATTCAACTGATCCGCTTAGACCAGTTGACTGGTACTTTTACCAATCGACCATCATCTAAGTCCAATCGACTAGAACTATTAAGACTCAATTAGGTCGTGAATTCGTGAGAACGCAAACACCATCCTATTTGCTCTAAGTACCCCAGGCACATACGCAACATGTATGGTATTATGTCTCTTATCGTCCCTAACCATCCGACTCCATTTCACTTAGCCTATCTCTAAGTTGTTTATGTCGAGTCTTAGTTGTTCCAAAACAACTACCCAACAATCAAGTTATGAGTATAAAAAAAAACTTCGGCTTAGTATACAACCCAATTAATTTTCTAAAATTGATTCTATATTATAAACCAATTGTCACCTCAATATAACTCAAACCCAATTAATTGAGGTCCAAGCCCAATTTATTGTGGCCCAACTAACTCAGCCCATTAAAAGGCCAAATTAAAAAAAAAAACTTTCAAATTTTTTTTTCTGAGCCGATGCAAAAAAAACCTTTTTTTTTTCCGAGCCCACGCAGAAAGATGAAAAAAAACTTTAATTTTTTTTTCATTTCTCGTGGCCACGCAGAAAGATGGGCACATAGAACAAAGAACTTTAATTTTTTTTCTCGAGGCCACGCTGAAAGAGCAAAAAAAAAAAAAAAACACTTTAGCACCTTTTTTTTCATTTCTTGAGCCCAAACAGCAAGAGAGAGAAAAAAACTTATAGTTTTTTTTTCATCTTTCCCTCGTCGCGACTTCGGCCAAAGAAAAAAAAAATAGGATTTTTTTAGCTTCTTTTCTCATGTCGCAACTTTCTTCCATCGTCAAATTTTCTTATCTCCAGCGATCTACGCGATCTTTTTGCCTCGCGAGAACTGATCTTGCTCAGCAGCGAGGCACGCGAGACGACAAACATCTCCTACTGTGCTTCATCAACGAGGCGGCAGATCACAATTTCACCTCTTTGCGAAGGCAGATCGTGAAGGATTAAGAGGTATATTGTATTTCAATCGAAATTTATCATATAACCACATGCTCTGATACCAATGTTGAATCATATCCGAATTTTTGATTGCAAAATCAAAAATCTATGCAGAAATCAGATTGCATACCTCTGGTAGATTAATCTTTCTACCTACTGTCAGAAGAATTATCACAGACAAACAATTCTTCACAGATTCACCAACCAAATCCGTCGAACTTTGGTGTTCTTCTCCAACAGTCTGGCAGCCTGACGGCGCTTGCTCTCACAGCGTCTACACTTGACACTCTCCTTCGTATTGATCCCCCTCTTCCTTGGACACACACCCCCCCTTTTAAAGGGGGTGTAAGTCGCTGCAGCACTGCACGAAATGCAGTGCATGGCGCACTTCGTACAGTGCGTGCACACGTTGTCAAAGGCAATGTGTGCACGCTGCAGCGGCAACGGTTATCAAACTGCTTACAGATAAAGGCATAGAAGTACGAGTGTAAATCTTCTTTACATTTTCAAGACTCTTCTCTCCACTCCATATCCTGATTTCAGAATGTTAAATCCTCAAGATCCATCAATGATTTTTGATCAAAACTCATTGATGATCTTAGCCAGCTCTGATGAAATCTAATCCAAGTTTGGTAGATTTCTGTAGTGACCTTGAGTTCAACCATACTCTTAAATCTCAGTTTCAATGTCTTCCTAGCTAGCTGTGCACATACCATTTTAAAAATTTAACTTTTATGTCAATTGACACATGCTCATAACTTCACATAGGAGATTCAAAACCAATGTTGCATACTATATCTATCTTGTCTATATTTTTCTCTTCCACTCC
The DNA here is from genome assembly GCA_025175895.1 of Wurfbainia villosa. Lineage (NCBI taxonomy): Eukaryota > Viridiplantae > Streptophyta > Magnoliopsida > Zingiberales > Zingiberaceae > Wurfbainia > Wurfbainia villosa. The sequence goes on along the minus strand of CM046004.1, from coordinate 14,425,983 downwards.
ATATCAAAGTTTCATAATTTCAAATATGGTTCCCTCAATCCCACTATAGTCAAAAGTCCAACTTTAAGGGTATCTTAGTTGTGAAGGTCAAAAGTTTGAATCAATCCCATTGAAATTTGAATGGAGATTTGAATTTCTATTAGGCATCTTTTCAACCTCAACTCTCAATTCAACCCGTTGCCTCCGCATGACTTCTTCTTGTTGGAAATTTGAATGGAAATTAAATGGATGGATGGATGGGAGCTCTCGTTTGCATGAAATTTTAGTTCCACATTGGGAGTTTCATAGAAAATTAATTGATTTATATTGAATCACAACATCTATGGTTGTGAACATATATAGGTGAGAGAGACTCTCTCAATGCACGCCTATAGGGGGTACAAATCTAGGATCCAAATTGTTAAGACTTTGGCCTCACTAGAGAAGGATGAATAGCGATTCATCATAGATCGTCAATTACGTTCGTGTGCTTGTCTACAAAATATCACTATGCAATGAAAAAATAAAATATAAAAAGATAACAAAATAAGCACACACCACCTCAATTTTATGAAATTTGAAACCCCTGGTTCCTACTCCGCAACCTATCTCCTAGCGATAGCACCACTATCCTTTTTCCTTGCGGAAATCTTTTGCAGGTAGAAAAACCTCTTACAACCTATCTTTATAATAGATGCAACCAAATACGAAATATACAATAGGAATGAGCAAACATGAATCAAAACTACTTCACACAATGTGATCTTTCTTGATTGTAGTTTGGTTGCATTGAAAATCCTTTTAAAGGTCTGGAATGCAACAACAACTCCCCTTCATTGAATGATGCATGTATGATATGGAATGACACATAAATCAAGGTAAATATAGCATAACCGTATAAACACACCTAGATTTACAATCTAAACATCATCAACTAATTGTTGGGGAGATTATTGGTGCAATCAACCTCATATCAAAGTTGATCAAGCTCGAGTGGGACTTGAGTAGAGATTTAATGTTTGAAAATACATTTGATAATATGACTGGATGGTATGAGACATACATAGTCATATGGAGTTATAGACTGAGAAGTCAAGTAGGTCAAGATTGACTAGAGACTTCATTGGTAAAGTCCAACTCACTCTTGACCTACAGGGACTTCCATTTGCCTAACTTCCGGTCACACCTTGACTTGCCAAGACTTTACCAACACCAAACATTTGATCCTTCTTGATTTGTTTGGACTTTCCTTCTTGTGCTTAGAATCCAATCAACCTTATTTTGTTAGGACTTCACCAAGCATCCGATCCTCTCTAATCCACTTGGATTTTTCCACTTGTCAAGTATTCGATTAATCTTGACCTACTTGACTTCTCTCTTACCAAAACTCTGTTGGGCTTTTAACCTCCAAGTGCTCGATTCTCCATAATCTACTTGGATTTTTTCACTTGTCAAGTATCCAGTCAATCTTGACCTACTTGACTTCTCGCTTGCTAACATCCTGTTGGGCTTTTGACCACCAAGTGTCTGAACCTCCATAATCCACTTGGATTTTTTTACTTGTCAAGTATCCAATTAACCTTGACCTACTTGACTTCTTGTTTGCTAACATTCTATTGGGCTTTTGACTACCAAGTGTTCGGTTCTTCATGACCCACTTGGATAATTCCACTTGTCAAGTATTCAGTCAACTTTGACCTACTTGACTTCTCACTTGTACACTCTCCATCCAACCCTCCATCCATCATGGTCAACCTAACCTGATGATGGTTATAACAATAATCTCCTTTTTCAGCACATAACCTCAGATGTCTCATATCATCCTTCACTCATCATCAACCTATTGTCATATTGTCAAACATCGAAACTTAACTCAAGCCCAACTCGTGCTTGGTCAACCTTGATTTGAGGTTGATTGCACTAACAATCTCTCCCTTTTTGATATTTGTCATATCTTTAAATTAGGCTAGCCCATAAATCCAACTTACCACTTCTTATGTCAAAGCATAATGAAAGTTTCCTAACTTAAACTCTTCATTCTCTCCTTCTGTCATGCATCGAAAAAATCTCCACTTACTCCTACCTCTTTTTCCATAGTCTTCACATATCATCCATTAACATCCTTCGTTCCATTTGTCTTTATCTTAATTTTGAGATCCATTTATTCCCAATAGCCTTTTGATTTGGAAGAAGTTCGACTAATTTCCAAATATGATTTTTTTTCCATTGACTCCATTTCTTCATATATTGTTACTTCTCACTTATCTCTAACTAAGCATTTCAATGCTTCTTCAATAGTTTGAGGTTCTTCGTCATCAATCAGGAGAATAATTAAGGCTCATTTTCAATATCAAACAATTTTTGAGGAATAGTCTTATGACTACTTTGTAAGTTGGCCCATTAAGAAATCAATTCATTAATTGATAACTTACTCCCACTAGGTTGATTAGATTCATGTATCTTCTATGATACCTTGTTTGTAGATAAAATACTATCCTCCTCCTCTATTGTAAATAGTGGGATAGATTTATCAACATAACCTCTTGCTGGAACTCAGTTTTGAGGAAAGTAGCATCTCTCAACTTTATTTCAGATATGGTCTCATTTTGTTGCTCACCAATAAAAATATAACCCTTGAAGGTATTAGAATACCTTACAAATATACACTTTTTATCCCTAGGTTCTAATTTTCTATATTTGTGAATATTATCATGAACATAGGTAACTGACCCCCAAGATATCAAATTACTTAAATCTATTTTTTTGGCTTGTCCAACGTTCATATATGGTAGATAGAACATATTTAGAATGCACTCGGTTAAGTATATAGGTCGCTACTAATAACGCATCTCCCTAATAGAAAATTGAGAAATTAGTTTGATCCATCATAAACCTAACCATATCTAGAAGAGTTCTATTTCTTCTTTCAACATTTCCATTTTACTGTAGAGTCCTTGAGATTGTTAGTTGTCTAATAATCTCTTTATCATTATATATTATCTTGAACGGATCATACAAATATTCACCCTCCATGATCAATGCGTAAGATTTTAACCTTATGGTCTAACTGATTCTCAACTTCATTCAAGTAATGGTTGAAGCAATTTAATTCTTCAGATTTATGAGAAATCAAATACACATAACCAAAACATGTGAAATCATAAATAAATATAATTAAATATGAAGTTTTATGTCTAGCTTTTACATTCATTGGACCACAAATGTCCAAATAGATTAATTGCAATGGCAATTCAACTCTAATAGCTTTATCAAATGGTTTTCTAGTTTCTTTTTCAGCAAGATAATGCTCACATACTGACAAGTTAATCTTAGCATATGTACCTAGTAGACACTCTTTAGCTAACCTATTCGTTCATTTTTATCTTATATCTCCTAATCTAGCATGCCAAACTTCATTATTAATTTTAGCATGACTAGTAAGAGTAATACTTGAAAAAAACTATCAATTCCATAATTAGTATCCGGTTCTACATCAAGAACCATAAAATCATCCGTTACAAATTCATATCCAATCAACACAGAGTTAATAAGAAGTTCTACACACCTACTATAAAAGTTTAAGTAATATCCCAATTCAAGAAGATAATTAGCAAAAATTAAATTTTGCTGAATTCCAAAAAGACATCATATAGAAACAAGGTATGTTCACCATGAATATTGAAATACAAGTGTCAACTTCTTTGATTTCAATTTTGCATTATTTTCCATATATATCCTCTTGTTGACAACTGGTACCCAACGATACTCTATAAATATTGCTAGTTAACGAGCTACATGATCTGTTGCTCCTGAATCTATAATCCACAAAGGATAAAAATCAGTTAACAATATTGTACTAGCAACATCATACTCATGAATAGAAGATAAATATGAATCTACCTTTTTCGGCTCAGTACATTCTCGAGAAAAGTGACTTCTTGCCATAATTATAGCAAATTAACTTGCTTTTAGGTTTCTTTTCATGCTTCTTCCTTTTAAAATTCTTCTTATTTGAGCCCTGCCTAGTAGCATCAGCTTCTTTTCTCTTTTCCTTTCTTTTTTTTGAACCATCTTTTCTTATTCTTCCATCCTGATGCACCAACATAACCATCAACTACAAAAGCTTGGCTAGAAATCCTTGCGCATTAAATTCTCTCCATCTCCAGTTCAACATGGTGTGAGACATTAGTGAAAATTTTGATACTTTTTGTTGGTGCAAGAATTCCCCCGCCTAATCATTAATGTATTTTGATGTTTGAATAATCATTTAAAGTTAGAAAATAATTATGATCTCACCATGAATGTTTAAGTAACAGGAAAATCCAAGTGTGAATCTTAGTAAGGAAAGTCTAGGGTAAGGTCTTGGCAGCATAAGTCCAAGCATATAGTCTTGACGGCGTAAAGTCCAAGTGGACTTTGGCAAAGGAGAAACCCAAAGCATGATAAAACTGAGGGAAGCTTTTGAAGGCAAGCGCAAGGATGAAAGAGTTGTGGACTCGAAGGGATCCTGTAAGTGAAAGGCTGATGGAGAAGCTAGAAGGTTCAGTCTAGACTTAGGGTATATGTTCAAGTATGAATTAGTCATACTTGAAGTGTACCGGTCGACTGGTGACTTAAACCAGTCGACTGGTCTCAAGTGTTCAACACTCGAGGGTCCAAAAGGCTTGAACAGTTGACTGGAGTTATGACCCAGTCGACTAGTCAAAGCAGTCAACTGAATTTGACTATTATTTGTGGCTTTATCAGTCAATTGCTAGGGTTTAATAATCGACTAGTCTACAACAGTCGACTGCCATGTATGAGCAGTCAACTAGTTTAAGTGGACACAAGCATAGTAGCATTTTTAGTTGACTGATTACTTAGAGCAATCGACTGTTGACTTGAGTAGTCGGTTGCCGGTATGAGCAGTCAACTGATCAAGTGGACGTTGAGTTGTGACAATCGCAATTAGGCTTAGTCAGAAGTCATTGGATACGATCAACAATGGCAGTAGTTGACTGCTGGGGCTCAACGAGCAAAAACAACCAAAATCTATAAAAGGAGGTTGATGGAGCTTGGATAGGGCTAATGCTTTCATTCTAAACAATCATCCTAAGCTCTCTAGCCTTCCTCTAAGCTTTCAAGTGTTTTCTAACCTCTTCTTTATAATCTTATCTCAAATCTTGTAAGAAGAAGAGTGTTCTTGTAAAGAAGGCTTCTCCACCTTGGTGTTCTCATCAAAAGGAGGTTTTAGTGAAAGCTTGTGAGGAGTGATCCACCTTACAGATTATCTTGGAGTAGGAGCATCATCTTCAAACCACGTTACATCGACGTGTTAGCATTATCTTCTTCGATTTTGATTTTAGTTATTGTTTTCTTGTGTATTGCTTCCACTAACAAACATGTAGAAATCGAAGAAGCACCATTCACCACCCCTCTTGTGCTCAACTAGATCCTACACTTTCATTATGGGTGATATTCTATTTCATTGTCTCCCAAGAATTAGGAATGGAACGAATTACCACTTGAACTTGTTGTTCGTCAGTCAACTCATGAACAACAACTTTTAGTTCATGAATCATATTTATCATTTCCTTTAAGTGGTGGGTCATAGTGACATTCGAGTGCTTCTTATAGTTATCAAATTTAATGGTCAACTATTGAAACTCAGTGAGACTTCACTATATTTCTCTCTAAGGGCAACTCAAACTGCATGAGCTACTGGACATTACTCATACCCACAAACTAGGTCATCAACCTTACTAATCAGTATTCCCTTAGCAGTAGAGTCTTTCTTCCATGCTTTATAGGCATCAAGATCACATTTATGCTGTGCTATGGGACCATCAACAAGTTCTTTCATAACTTGATTGATAGTCTCTAGCACTGCTTGTTCCTCGAGAATATATTACATCTTGAGGTGGCATACTTTGTAGTTATCCCCATTTAATTTTTCTCCTTTATTGAGTTAAGCTATGATGTTCTTCATATCCATAAATAAAATATATTATTTAACAATTCAGTGTAATATATATGTGTGTAATTCACAATTAACTCGATATAAATATAATTGAGTTTACAAAATCTAACGAACATTGATCAATTATATTATATACATCCCATAAAATGAATTAATCATTTAGATTAAACATACTTGTTGGTGCAATCGGCCCAGGTCACGATTGACCGGACTCGAGTTTGACTCGAGTGATATTTTGATGTTTGACATGAAGGTTTAACATTGATGTTTGACATTAATGTCTGATAATATTTTGGAGAGATTGTTGGTGCAATCGACCCGGATCATGATTGACCAGACTCGAGTTTGACTCGAGGGGGATTTTGATGGTTGACTGGAGTTGACCATGTCATGGAAAGTCCAAGTCTTGAGTATTTGGCATGTAAAGTCCAAGCATGGGTCTTGGCAAGGAAAAGTCCAACATGGGTTGGCATTTGGAAAGTCCAAGGGTGTAGTCTTGACCACGTAAGTCCAAGGGTGTAGTCTTGGCGGTGAAAGTCCAAGTCATGAGTACTTGGCATTTGGAAAGTCCAAGGGGTTTGATATTAGTGGCGTAAAGTCCAAGGGTGAAGTCTTGGCAGCATAAGTCCAATGGTTGGTGGCGTAAAGTTTAAGCGAAGTCTTGGCAGCGTAAGTCCAATGTGCCTTGGCGGTGTAGACACCTTTAGCATGACATAGTCGATGGAAGCATCTGAAGGCTAGAGTATGGATGAACAAGTCATGGATGACTTGGAAGGATCCAATAGGCGTGAGACTGACGAAGGTAGCTAGAAGGCTTAGGTCTAGGCTACGGGTGGTCTAGAAAGTATGGGAGCATCATACTTGGGTTAAACCTCATGTTTGAGGTTAAAACCTCATGTTTGAGGTGTATCAGTCGACTGAGACCTATGGGAAGTCGACTGGAGTGTGTCAACTAGGGTTTGACTGCGAGGAGTGCCCTAGCGATCGGCCGATTCTTTGGGCGGCGATCGTGATCTTTGATCGATCGGTGGTGCTCGATATTTCGAGCACATAATAGAGTCAAACTCGACTTCTGGGGTTAGCAGTCGAGTGAAAGCTCGATCAGTCGACTGATGGACATGATCAGTCGACTGATATCCTATCCGTTGGATTTTTCTAGCATGGATCACACCGTTGTCTCACAGCAACAGTGTCATTAGTCGACTGATGGTCCCGATCAATCGATTGATAGGCGAAATTCAGCCCAGGCAGTAGCTATAAAGTAAGCTCGTGGAACAGGATTTTGCAACCGGTTCTTGGGAGCTTTTGGGGCAAATTGCTAGTGTAATTTAGGGTCTCTAAGTGCATTTTAAGCAACCAAAGAATCAAGCATCCAAAAGCGAATTTGTAAAGTATTCTTTACGTATTCTTGTATATTTCATTTATATCTTGCTTGTATTCTTATTGTATTACTTTTGTAATCATTGTACAAGGTTTCTCCACCTCCAGATTGTTTCGAGAAGGAGTTATTTGTGATTAGTGGTTGCGTGTGCATCACTAGAGCTCTTTAGAGCTTGATCCGTGGAGTAGGAACCATTCGATTCCGAACCACATTACATACTTTTGTATTGGTGTATTTGTGTTTGCCTTCGCTTTCGTTATTGCCATTATTTCTATTTTCGCTGTGCTAATGAGCTTTGTAGACGAACACGAAACGAATTCCATCGACGCATCAAAATTCTATTCACCCCCCCTCTAGTGGTCACCGAATCCTCAACAATCGGTATCAGAGCAAGGAGCTCTTCTACGAATTAACACCCGGGAGCAAACCGCTAGAGGAAGAAGATGGAGATTCAAGAGATGTTGGGATGGGATATCAACACGTCGGTCCCTTACGCACTATATGGGCGAGAAGACTTCAATTCTTGGAAGAGAAGAATTGAAGATTTTATTATGATGAGAAACTTTGAGGAATGATCCATCTTAATAGAGGGATTTGAATATCCAAGAGAACCAAAGGGAGGCTTCCTCAAAAAGAAGAGATTGACTGAGGAGCAACTCCAAGCCTTCGAGAAAAATGATAAGGTAATAAAATTCTTGGTTGATTTGATTCCTAATAACATTGTGTGTATATTAGGTAATTACATGGATGCCAAAGATCTTTGGAGTGATTTGGCCAAGCTTCATGAAAATCCTGAACCGGTCCAAGAAGACTTGGAAGAGGAGGAGACCGAAGAAGAAGTTTCATCATCCTCACAAGAAAGTAAGGAGTCAGAAGTTGAGAGGGAGTCAACTTCCGGATCGAAGGAAGAAGAAGTTGAAAAGGTGGTAGAAGCCTCCACCTCTAGGATTGAGGGGGAGGAGATTAAGACATCCTCAATATCGGAACAACAAGAAGAAACATCTACATCCGATCGAGAGGAAGAGCAAGCTCAAGAGGCTTCCACCACGGATCTAGGTAACTCGAGCATGTTAATTAAAAATAAAAGCCATATAATATGCTTTGAGTGTAGGGAATCCGGGCACTATAATAATAAGTGCCCGAAAAGAGTAAAGAAGACTCCACCGCCGCCTAAAAGACAAGAAAAGTCAAATGAAGTCGGAGTCCCCACCAAGAAGAGCAAGGAGCATGTGATTTGCTTCAAATGTCGGCTACTGGGGCATTATAGGAGTTAATGCCCTAGGGTGAGCAAAAAGACCCAAGAAGGAGCATCACAAGTAGGGTGAGCTAAGACTAACCCTAAGGTATATTTTAATGCACCTTCTAGTTCTAATTTAAATGTCAAAAGGCATGCTAGGAATAATTTTAACAATCTTGCTATTGTAAATGAAAAGCATGCTAGAAACAATAAATATTTTTGTCTAGGTGCTAAGAGTGTTAATTTTTCAAATAGGGAGAAATTTGGGACTAATGTCCCTAAAAATATCTTATCTAAGGACAAACCTAGATTAAACAACTCTAGACCTATCCTACCTAGGGCAAGCATTAAGAGAATTGAGGACCACCTAGGTTTAAAACCCAAATGGACTAGGCATATGCCTAGGAAGAACAATGCCCAAAGATTAAATCAAAATTCAAAAATTGGGCAATTAGAGTTTAAAAATCAAGCCTTGAGGTCAAGGCTTGAGAAACTTGAAAAGACCCTTTAAAAGATACAAAATTCAATTAAAGGGTTAAATGGTTAAAGCCTAGGGTCTAAAAGTCAAAGTCAAAGACCTAGGAAACAAGAAACATCCAAGGGCAAGCCTAAGCCCAAAAAGACCTACCACAATGTTCCATTTGATTATGGAACTCAAATTAGGTCTAGGAAAGCCAAGGTCAATAGGGAAGTCATCCCTAAGGTTGACCAAGGTAGGTGCTTAGTGGCCAAGATTTCCATGAAACCTAGGAAGACCACTAAGAAGGTTACTAGGAAGGCAATCCCTAAGGTTAACCTAGTCAAGACTCAAATGACCAAGGTTAACAAGTCTAGAAGAGTCATTAGGAAGGTATCTAGAGAGGTTATCCCTAAGGAATACCTAATTAATCCTATGAGCTCAAATAGGTTTTAGGTTCCTAAGAGCATGATTGATTCACACTAGATGGGTTTAGGTGTGCCAACTTTTAATGGAAGGGTAATTAACCTAACCATAGTAAAGGTGACATTTTAGGTTATTTTCAAGGTTATGGATACCTTGGAAATGAGTTTGATCTTATGATCCTAAAAGATTTTAGGATGTGTCAATACATTGTTGGGATTATAAAAAATCAATTAAATTGGCACAATTTAGATTTAGAGGTCATAGTGTGTCATTTTGAGTTTTTGGCACACTTGGGAGAAAAGTGATAATATGACAAAATATACTTAATTATATCAAATGACAATTAATACTAAGTTTTAGGTATTATTATACCTATACATTTTATGTGTCATGCTTTGTTTGCCATATAACATGACCATGATATCATATTTATTTTTAATCATTTAATATGTCATGATCATGTTTAGGATTAAGGTTTAATGTCATGTGTTTTTAGATTATATCATATGTCATGACATCATGATCTTTGGTCATGCTTAATTATGTTATTATTTATGCCATGATCATTCATGCATTTAATTTGATTAAAATTGATTTAAGGACAATGACATGACTTGGAGTCCCATTTATAAGGGAATCAAGTAGTGTTGCCTTTGAAAATGCATGAGGCCTTAGATTGAGAAAACAAAATCCACATTTCACATCTAAATTGACATGTATGTGTATTGATACACTCTAGATACATGTGAGATACTAGGATATGAGTTAAGTTCAAGGTGCAGAGTTTTTGCATCTAGATGAACTAAAACTCATCTTATCTTAATTGTGGATCATTGGGAAAGCTTGTGTACAAGTCATGTACATTAAGCTCAAGGAATATGATCCAATATAGGTTTTCAAAAACATTTTAAAATCCATTTATAAAACCTTGGTGAAGTCTATCTTTTGATAGCAATCACATTGATGAAATTGATACAAGGTGAGCTAAAACATTAAAGTTTTTCTTCACTTTTGAACTTTGTATCAATTTCGATATTTTATGGGTAAAATATTTTTCTAACATTTTTCACCCATTGTATTAGTCATAAGTATTATACGTATGAATTTTCATGATTTTTCGAATTACGTATAATTAGTTATGAATTTTTAAAATTCATTTCTGATAATTGAAATTGAATTTCAGCTTATCACTGATCACCGATGGCAATGATCGATAGCACTTCAATGATCGATATCCGAGATAAATGATCGATAAGATAATTTCGGGAAAAACAAGGTTGTTTAGTTCGTTTTCAGCTACGGTAAAGTTTCCTAACCACTCTTAACTCTAGGATATGCTTTAGGAAGCATTATAAAGGGTGAAAATCCATTGGACATGGATTAGGAGAGTTGTTAGGGTGATGCATAAAATTTAAGGGGTTGGAAAGTTCAATGTTGAACTATGAACCTTATTTTTGATGGTTTAGAGTTCCTATTGACTTAGGGACTTCCCAAGGACATTGTTGGTGCAATGGTCAAGGGGGAGCAAGCCTTTAGGGGGAGGTATCTATCATAGGATGATGGATGATATTTTTCCTCATGAGGAGGAAAATAGAATTTTGAGATACTAAATTTAGAAATTGGGAGAATGAATAGGATTGCCTCTCTTGAGTGATATGAGACTTATCACTAGGAAGATTGTAGGCATCCTAGGTATTTTTTGGACCAAGAGGGAGATTGTAAGATCTCATTGAGACATGAGACATTGACCTCCTTGGAGAGAAGACCTTTTTGATGTTAGTAAAAAAGGGAGAGAATATTTAGGAAAGAATATTTTTGGGAGAATTTATGGGATTACCAATTTGGGATAATTGGTAAGGAGATTTGAGTTAGTGTTCTAACTCAAAGATATGTGTTTTTGTCAAACATCAAAAAAGGGAAGATTATTGGTGCAATCGGCCCAGGTCACGATTGACCGGATTCGAGTTTGACTCGAGCGATGTTTTGATGTTTGACATGAAGGTTTGACATTGATGTCTGATAATATTTTGGGGAGATTGTTGGTGCAATCGACCAAGGTCATGATTGACTAGACTCGAGTTTGACTCGAGGGGGATTTTGATGGTTGACTGGAGTTGACCGTGTCATGGAAAGTCCAAGTCTTGAGTACTTGGCATGTAAAGTCCAAGCATGGGTCTTGGCAAGGAAAAGTCCAACATGGGTTGACATTTGGAAAGTCCAAGGGTGTAGTCTTGGCCACGTAAGTCCAAGGGTGTAGTCTTGGCGGTGAAAGTCCAAGTCATTGTAGGGGATCGATCGGCCAGCTAGAGGGGGGTGAATAACCCTTTGTCGTTGGATGGTGGAATTTGCTCGTCTACACAATTGTTAGCGCAAGCAGAATACTAATAAAGACAAGCAAATAAACAATGAAGAATACAAACAATGCTAACACGAAATATAACATGGTTTACGACTACGCCGTTAATCCACGGTCCCCGATTCGTCCTCGATGAATCACTCCGCAACCAAATCACTATCGGTCTCTCCTTTGCACTAAGCTAGGTGGAGGTAACCCTTACAACTCAAAGACACTCCTTCTTTTACAATAGATGTGAAAGAAAGCTAAGAGAAGGAGTTTGAATCTTGTAGAGCACTTGGATGATCACTTAGAGCATAAGCATTAGCCATCCAAAAGCTCACACCCTCTCTTCTCCGAACACGTCGGATCCCGACCGTTATATTCCAACAGAACACTTGGCAGTCGATTGATGGATCCCATCACCAATCGGCCGCTTTCATACGATCGGCGCTACGGCCACGAGTGGTTCTGTGCTCGACATCTCCGGGCAATGATCGTTATTCTGATGGCATGACATCGGGCATAAACCCATCAGTCGGATACTAGTCGAACCCATTCGACTCAGACAGTCGACTACCATTTCATGGCAGTCGACTGATGTCGGGAAAACTCATCCGACACTTAGCCATTCGGCCAAGTTCACCTAATGAGCTACTTACAATTCACTCATTCTCTCATCTCACTCGAAGTCCCTCGCCGAAGCTCTCTTCGTTTGCGGCCACATCCCTCGGCAGCATCAGGCGCACGACTCTGCAATGCTCCTTCACGTCTCTTGCCTCCGAAGTCTGCTTCCTTGGCTTCGCTTCAAGTCATCTCGTCCAGCGGTCTCTCGGCAGCATCAAGCGCATGGCTTTGCAATGCTCCTTCTCTGACTCAAGCACGAGGTTCTGAGTGGTGAACCCGCCAAGGCTCCATGTGTGAATTACTAAGTCCTGCAAGACTCCAACGCACATATCAAATCATAATAACAACCTAACTTAAACTCTTTACCACACACATCAAAACCTTATCATGGCAAGAGATTGCCCTAACAATCTTCCCCTTTTTGATGTGTGGCAATCCGTTTAAGTTAAGTAAAAATATTTGATAAAACTATAAGAAAGGAAAGCATGTAAGTAAACAATATTAGCAACTCTCCCCCTTAATACATGAGATCCCCTAGATATATTCCCCCTTAAACATATACATTTAAACATGATTAGCAACTCTCCCCCTTAATACATGAAACTCCCCCTAGATATATTCCCCCTTACTTAAACATATACATTTCTCCCTCTTTGACACCATCAAAAATACTTAACAGTGTTTATACAGCATGACATCAAGGCTAGAGAGAAATAAAAACCAAAACATGCCTTAAAACCGTGTATCAAAAATTATTGGGCTGTTTTTCAGGTGAGCAGTCGACTGCTATCAGTATGGCAGTCGACTGGCACAATGAATTCCTAAATTCTGATTTTCTAGACGAATTTCAGAAATGCATTATAAATTCCAGAAAATTCAGAAAATAGTGAAATTTGGGGAACTCATTTCTTTTAAGTATATCTATCAATGAAAAATAGTTTTTCATGAAAAATTATTATATTTCCCGAGATTTGATACAAATCCAAAAGCTTTAAAAACCACTAGTTTTTGAGCATGTTAGTATCCATTTTAACACCTAGTCTTGCTTTGGATTGTTTCAAAACATGAATACATGGATTTTAAAGTAAGAAATTATTTTGAAAACATATGAAATATCCAACCATGATCTTTGGGCAATATGTCTATGAATTAAACATAAGTCTTCCCCATGATTGGTCTATTATTGTTATTTGATACTTTAAATGATCATCTAAATGCCATAGGTATTAGTGGACCATTTGTATCATCCTAACATCTCACTCATGCTAAGTTTTCAATCAAGGTAGTCTATGGTGAGTGTGAGATGTATCCTAAAGGTATTTGTATATACTTAACCATTATTTTCATGCAATTCTATCAAGGTTAAGTATCATCCTATCATTCCACATGATCATAAAGATGTATATGAATTAATTTCACATTATGATCATGAAACAAATGAATTCATCAAATAATAATCATGCATTAGATATAACATCATGATAATAAAGCAAATATCACTTAAAGCATAATTTAAACCCTATTTCTCATGATTATGTGCCAAATATTAAAATCATAAATCATGATTTCAAACATACATAGCAATTTCATTAACTATCATGATTTAAGCATTATTATCTATTTATAGGCACATTATCATCACCTAACACTATTTCAAAACTTATATCCCGCCATCCTAAGTCAACCCAAAAATATGATATAGATGAAATCCTTATGGTTGACTATCCTAGGGTTTTCCTAACCCTTAAGGATGGATTTTAGAACCCAAAATAAGTTCTTTCCTATTGGGTTCACTAAATACTCCTTGGGGATCCATTTTCTAGCTATTACCTTCTTTTTTTCTTGTCCCCTAGCTATTAAACATTTATAGGCTTTTTCATTTTTCTTTTCTTTATATCCTAGGCCTTTTTTGTTAAAACTTGCCCTTTGGCTCCCTATGATCATGTTCAAGGTGTTGGAGCCTATAGTAAACTTTTCTAGGGCTTTGGTCAAATAGTCTACCTTTTCCCTTAAAGCCCTATTTTCTTCTATGCATGCATCATTAACATCCAAAGGCATATAATTATCATGTAAGCATGCATCATCATCATTATCATTAAAACATGCTTTTTCTGATTTTTGCTCTAAATCATTAATTTGATCAAGCATGGTTTTATTTTTCTTCTTTGCTCTAAATAAATCCTTAGTGAGGCTAGAAATCATAGAAACTATTTTACTAGGTGAAAGGTTAGTTACCATAGTTTTCATGTCCTCTTCTTCGGATGAGGAGGTAGAGGAGGCTCCCCCTTCACTTGAGCTCTCTCCACTTGAACTTGATCCTTTATTTTCGGAGGAGGAGCAATCCAAGTCGTCAAAGGCCATTAGGGCTAAGTTGGTGACAAAAGCATTCTCCTCTTCCGATGATGATGAAGATGATGAGGAGGGGTCATCCCAAGTCCTTGTCTTTAAAGCTTTGGTCTTCCCCTTTTCTTTGGCCTTCTTCTCTTCTTCCTTCTTTTTGCTCCCCTTCTTCTTCTTCTTTTCTTCTTTCTTCTTCCTCTCTTCTTTGCTCTTGTTTAGGAGAGGACAATTGTCCCTTATGTGTCCCTCTCCTTGGAAATTGTAACAAATTACCTTTCCCCTTGGTCTTCTTCTCCTATCATTAGATTTATTAAAATGAAAACCTTTAAATGCACGCCTTACCCTCCTTACCATATAGGCTTCTTCCGTGCTATCCATGGAGGACGAGGAGGATGCTTCATCATCGGAGGAAGAGGGGATCTCCATCTTCTTCTTCCCCTTGTGTGCCATCAAGGCTACTCCTCTTGAAGGTTGAAACTTTGGCTCTTCTTGTATTCCTTCAAGCCTCGTTTCGTGGAGCTCCATTGTTGAGAAGAACTCCTCCAAGGTGCTCACTTCTAAGTTCTTGGAGATGTAAAATGAGTCCACCATAGAGCTCCATCTTGAGGACCGAGGAAAGGCATCTATGGCCTTTATTACCATATCCCGGTTGGAGAGCCTTTCACCTACACTTATCAAGCCGGTTAGATTTTCCTTAAATCTAGAGTGTAGGGATTTTACCTTCTCTCCCTTTTCGAGTTTGATGTTGGATAATTGGGAGCAAAGAACATCTCTCCTTGCTAGTTTCGCCTCGGATGTGTCTTCATGAATTTCTATTAATTTCTCCCACATTTCCTTGGCGCTAGCACACTCTCCTATCCTATTTACTTCTTGTTGGGGGAGTACATTGTAGAGGTGGTGCTTGGCCTTTGAATTCTCCAAGTACTCCTCTCTTTGCTTCTTGCTCCACCTTAATTTCTCCAATGGCTCCCCATTTTCATTCCTAGGCAATTCAAAACCGTTTTCCATAATTAAGGGAATTTCAAAATCGGTCTCAAAGAATACCTCCATTCTCTTTTTCCACCAAGAGAATTCCCCCTCGAACTTTGGCGGATGAATATTTGAGCCGGCCATTCTTGAATGTGCTTGTTGTGGCGGTTAGTCCTTGACAAGCTTTCCTTAGCTCTGATACCACTTGTAGGGGATCGATCGGCCGGCTAGAGGGGGTGAATAGCCCTTTGTCGTTGGATGGTGGAATTTGCTCGTCTACACATTTGTTAGCGCAAGCGGAATACTAATAAAGACAAGCAAATAAACAATGAAGAATACAAACAATGCTAACATGAAATATAACATGGTTCACGGCTACGCCGCTAATCCGCGGTCCCTGATTCATCCTCGGTGAATCACTCCGCAACCAAATCACTATCGGTCTCTCCTTTGCACTAAGCTAGGTGGAGGTAACCCTTACAACTCAAAGACACTCCTTCTTTTACAATAGATGTGAAAGAAAGCTAAGAGAAAGAGTTTGAATCTTGTAGAGCACTTGGATGGTCACTTAGAGCATAAGCATTAGCCATCCAAAAGCCCACACCCTCTCTTTTTATAGAGAGGGATGATTTCTTCCTGTTGGCTGCCACCAGTTGACTGCTGCCCTTGGTAGTCGACTGCCGCCACTACAACGGCCTCCGAACACGTTGGATCCCGACCGTTGTAGTCCAACGGAACACTTGACAGTCGACTAATAGATCCCATCAGTCGACTGTTGCCTTTGTAGTCGACTGCCCAGTCGGCTACGAGCGGTTTTGTACCCGCGACATCCTCTGGCAGTCGACTGCTGGGCATAAACCCATCAGTCGGATATCAGTCGAACCCATTCGACTCAGAGCAATCGACTGTCATTTCATGGCAGTCGACTGATGTCGGGAAAACTCATCCGACACTTAGCCATTCGGCCAAGTTCACCTAATGAGCTACTTACAATTCACTCATTCTCTCATCTCACTCGAAGTCCCTCGCCGAAGCTCTCTTCATTCGCGGCCACGTTCCTCAGCAGTATCAGGCGCACGGCTCTGCAATGCTCCTTCGCATCTCTTGCCTTTGAAGTCTGCTTCCTTGGCTTCGCTTCAAGTCATCTCGTCCGGCGGTCCCTCGGCAGCATCAAGCGCACGGCTCTGCAATGCTCCTTCTCCGACTCAAGCACGAGGTTTTGAGTGATGAACCCGCCAAGACTCCATGTGCGAATTACTAAGTTATGTAAGACTCCAACGCACATATCAAATCATAATAACAACCTAACTTAAACCCTTTACCACACACATCAAAACCTTATCATGGCAAGAGATTGCCCTAACAGTCATGAGTACTTGGCATTTGGAAACTCTAAGGGGTTTGATATTAGCGGCGTAAAGTCCAAGAGTGAAGTCTTGGCAGCATAAGTCCAATGGTTGGCGGCGTAAAGTCTAAGCGGAGTCTTGGCAGCGTAAGTCCAATGTGCCTTGGCGGTGTAGACACCGTTAGCATGACATAGCCGATAGAAGCACCTGAAGGCTAGCGTATGGATGAACAAGTCATGGATGACTTGGAGGGATCCAATAGGCGCGAAGCTGACGGAGGTGGCTAGAAGGCTTAGGTCTAGGCTACGGGTGGTCTAGCAAGTATGGGGGCACCATATTTGGGTTAAACCTCATGTTTGAGGTGTATCAGTCGACTGGGACCTATGGGCAGTCAATTGGAGTGAGTCAACTAGGGTTTGACTGCGGGGAGTGCCCTGACAGTCGACTGCCAGAGGTGAGCAGTCGACTGCTGAGCCGAGTAGTCGATTGATCTTGTGATCAGTCGACTGGTGCTCAGTATTTCGTGCACAGAATGGAGTCGGACTCGACTGCTGGGGTTAGTAGTCGAGTGAAAGCTCGATTAGTTGACTGATGGACATGATCAGTTGACTGATGTCATATCCATTGGATTTTTCCAGCGTGGATCACACCGTTGTCTCACAGCAACAGTGTCATCAGTCGACTGATGGTCCCGAATAGTCGACTGATATGCGAAATCCAGCCCAGGCAGCAACTATAAAGTAAGCTCGTGGGGGAGAATTTTGCAACCGATTCTTGGGAGCTTTTGAGGTGAATTGCTGGTGTTATTCAAAGTCTCCAAGTGCATTTCAAGCAACCAAAGAATCAAACATCTAAAAGCAAATTTGTAAAGTGTTCTTTATGTATTCTTGTGTATTTCATTTATATCTTGCTTGTATTCTTATTGTATTACTTTTGTAATCATTATACGAGGTTTCTCCACCTCCGGATTGTTCTGAGAATGAGTTATTTGTGATTAGTGGTTGCGTGTGCATCACTAGAGCTCTTTAGACCTCGATCCGTGGAATATGAACCATTCGGTTACGAACCACATTACATACTTGTGTATTGGTGTATTTGTGTTTGCCTTCGCTTTCGTTATTGCCATTATTTCTATTTCCACTATGCTAACGAGCTTTGTAGACGAACACGAAATGAATTCCATCGATACATCGAAACACTATTCACCCCCCTCTAGTGGTCACAGAATCCTCAATAATACTTTCATAAAGTATGAAATTAACATTATTCATACATAACAACAACATCATTAACAACATAACTAGATAGGTTATCACTACTCCCACTAGGATAAACACTGACATAGTAGTAACCAACACAATCCCTATCTTTCTAGGCTTAGATTGTACAATGATCTCAGATAGACTTGCGTTTCAACTCATTATAGGATCTTCAGTCAGATCCTCCTTTGGATCCTCTTCAATCTCATTGAAATCCTCTCGCAGACACTATCTCTTGGATAGTCTTCCTCAGTTTATTTCATAATACATCATGATGAGTCATAGTGTGTATTATCTATGTCATTTGGAATTGAAATCAACAAAGCCAGTAAATAATTGACAAAATAGTAACAAAATCGATTCACTTCAATTCAAAATAAGCATAGAAGCAACACACTAAGAACACATAAGTAGTAAACATAAATTGCACTAACTATTCCGGATAGTCGACTAAATATTCTCCAATTGAGTGCCTTTGTCAATTTTCATTCAACCCCTAATCCGAGTAGGAAAGAGTTGACACCAACTCTCGAAGTCAAAAGTTAGAACTTGAGTGGTGTGAGCTTAGTCCTAATAGTTTAGGATTGATTCCAAAACTTTAGTTAGAGCTTAAGTTGGCAGTGGTCGACTCCTATCATTGAGGCCCTAGTGAGTCGAGTCCTAGTAGGTTCTACCTAACTACTTTTGTTGAAGCTCGAGTTGACAGATCTAAGTTCGAGTGGGTTAGGTTAATTTGACTCCATAAGTCAGAATTGCGCCCAAGTGGATTTCTTTTATCTCACTCGGCATCTCGAGTGGTCGTGAGATAGTCTGAGCACTTGGTTGTCTGAGTCCGAGTAGATATGTGTTCGCAATGTGTTAGTGTAGGACCGTTGGCATTGCTAGAGGGGGTGAATAGCAATTTGCATCGATTTCGTTGCTTGGATTCGTTGTGTGTGTCTACAATCATTAGTACGTAGAGGAAATACAAATATAAATATAAAGCACAACACAAGCACAACACATAGATTTTATGTGGTTCGAAACCCTAATTCTTACTCCACGGTCGAACCCTAGCGAACTCTAGTGATGTACACCACCACTATCACACTTCTCCTTCTTGGTGATACACCGGAGGTGGAAAAACATCTTACAAGTCTCTTACAATAATAAGAACGAGATATAATAAGCAAATACAACAATAACAAAAGCAAATGAAGAACAAGTGAACACACTTTACAAGCTAGGACTTTTGAATGCTTATTTGTTGGTTGCTTTGGGATGACTTTGAAGGCCTTGAAATGCAGCAACACCTCACTTCAAATCACCCCTCAAAACATTGCTCAAAGACGCCCACAACCTCTCCTTAAAAAGCCCTATTGAAGCCTCCCAATTTTGAATGTTGCAGCACAACGGTCACCTCGCCAGTCCAGGTGTTGCCTCGGTTGATACCCTAGTCGAGGCGCTAGTCGAGTAGGCCTTGCTCCAGATCGACTATTTTCATACCTGTGCTAGAACCAGTCGGGGCACTAGTCGAGTAATCCAGTCGAGGTGCCACCTCGACTAGCCATTAGTCGAGGCACTGGTCAAGGTCACCTTGCTTCTTTTGCCTACAAATGAAGCCCAATCGACTGATCCAAACTGGCATTTGACTGTTATACCTCTACACCGAGGTTTAACACCCCAAGTATGATCCCTTCATACTTGATACTCACCCTAAGCCTTCAACTCACTTTCATCAATCTCACGCCTCTCGGATCCCTCGAGTCCGCGATTCTTCATCCTTGCGCTAGCCTTCAAGTGTTTCCATCGGCTATCGTCATGCTCTCGGGTCTACCTTTGCCAAGAGGCTTCACCTCTAGGACTTCCCCTTTGCTAAGCTTGATCTCCCTAATCAGTCAGGTCTTCCCTTGCCAAGACTCCTCGTCCAAGACTTCACTGCCAAGAGGCCACGCCTCTGGGAATTCACTGCCAAGACTCCTCGTCTGGGACTTCACTCGCCAAGACTCCTCATCTGAGACTTCACTTGCCAAGCATGTGTAGGGGGATCGTTGGAACTCTAGAGGGGGTGAATAGCTTGTTATCGTTGCGTGATGGAATTTGATCGCGTTCGCTTGCCTATGATTGTTAGTATGCAGCGGAATATAGAAATAATATAACAAGAACAAACACAACACGATAGACACGAGATGTAACGTGGTTCGAAACCTCAAGGTTCCTACTCCACAGTTGAGCTTAACGAGCTCTAGTGATGCACACACAACCACTAATAAACACTCCTTCTCGGAACAATCGGGAGGCAGAAAAACCTCGTACAATAGTTTACAACAATAAACTAAATACAACAAGCAACTAATATGAATTATAATGCAATACAAGTAAAGAAAACACTTTACAAATGCCTTTGGATTGCTTGCTTTTGGTTGCTTGAAGAATGACCTTGGAAACTCTGATTTGCAGCAACAAATTGCCCCAAGGATGCTCAAGAACCGGATGCTTTTTCCTCCTCCACGAGTTCCATTTAAAGCTTCTACCTGGGCTGGAAAATGCTGATCAGTCGACTGCTCGGGACCATCAGTCGACTAATACCACTGTTGTCGTGAGACAATAGCTAGATCCATGCTGGAAAAATCCAACGGATCCATTATCAGTCGACTAATTATGACCATCAGTCGACTGCTCGAGCCTCCACTCGACTGCTAACCCCAGCAGTCGAGTCAGACTCCATTCTGTGCCCAAAAAACTGAGCACTAGTCGACTGATCACAAGATCAGTCGAATGCTCGGTCAATCAGTCAACTACCCTCCTCTGGCAGTCGACTGCTAGGCCAATTCCCGCAGTCAAACCCTAGTTGACTCATTCCAGTTGACTATCACATGACACCAGTCGATTGGCACACCTCAATCATGAGGTTTTAACCCAAATATGGTGCCCCCATACTTGCTAGACCACCTCTAGCCTAGACCTAAGCCTTCTAGCCACCTCCGTCAGCCTCACACCTCTCGGATCCCTCCAAGTCATCCATGACTTGTTCATCCATTGCGCTAGCCTTCCGGTGCTTCCATCGACTATGTCATGCTAACGGTGTCTACACCGCCAAGGCACATTGGACTTACGCTGCCAAGACTCTGCTTGGACTTTACACCGTCAACCATTGGACTTATGCTGCCAAGACTCCCGCTTGGACTTTACGCCGCCAATATCAAACCCCTTGGACTTCTCAAATGCCAAGACTCAAGCTTGGACTTTCCCTTGCCAACCCATGTTGGACTTTCCATACCAAGACCCATGCTTGGACTTTCCATTGCCAAGACTCATGCTTGGACTTTCCCAAATGCCAAGTGTCCCACTTGGACTTTCCATGTCAAGTACTCAAGACTTGGACTTTCCCAAATACCAAGTGTCCCACTTGGACTTTCCCATGACAATCATATTGTCATATGTTTTTATCGAACATCAAAATATCTCTCGAGTCAAACTTGAGTCCTGGTCAATCGTGACCTGGGTCGATTGCACCAACAATCTCCCCCTTTTTGATGTTTGACAAAAAACAAACAAACCATTGAGTTAGACCATCTAACTCAAATCAATCATCCCCATCAATTTTCCCAATTGATGTCATTCTCCCAATAAATTCTCCCCCTTTTTGACTAACATCAAAAAGGTTCTCTCCAAGGAGGTCAATGTCTCATGTCCCAATGAGATCTTACAATCTTCCCCTTGGTCCAAACATACCTAGGATGTCTATCATCTTGCTAGTGATAAGTCTCATATCACTCAAGAGAGGCAATCCTATACACTCTCCTAATTTCTAAATTGGGTATCTTAAAATCCCATTTTTCCTTCCCTTGAGAAAAAATATCATCCATCATCCCATGATGGATACCTCCCCCTAAAGGCTTGCTCTCCCTTGACCATTGCACCAACAATGTCCTTGGGAAGTCCCTAAGCCAATAGGAACTCTAAACTATCAAAAATAAGGTTAGAAATTCAACATTAAACTTTCCAACACCTTAAAATTGATACAAACCCTAAACAACTCTCCTAATCCATATCCAAAGGATTTTCACCCTTTCTAATATTTCCCAAAGCATATCCTAGGGTTAGGAGTGGTTAGGGACTTTTACCATAGCTGAAAATGGGCTAACAAACCTTGTTTTCCCGAATTCAGCCTTGGTAGTCGACTTTATCAGAAATTAGTCGACTGCCACTCTCATCAGTCGACTGCCACCAAGAGCAGTCGACTGATAACTAAAAAATCCAATTTTCAGTTATCAGAGTTGAGTTTCAGAAATGTATAAATAAATATATGTATACCGAAAAATCATGAAAATTCATACATATAATACTTATGACACATAAAATGGGTGAAAAATATTTGAAAATTATTTTACCCATAAAATATCGAAATTGATACAAAATCCAAAAGTGAATAAAAACTTCAAAGTTTTAGCTCACTTTGTATCAATCTCATCAATGGTGATTGCTATCACAAGATAGACTTCACTAAGGTTTTCTAAATTGATTTTAAAATGTTTTAGAAAACCTATATTGGATCATATTCCTTGGGCTTAATATACATAACTTGTACACAAGCTTTTCTAATGATCCAACAATGAAATTATATGAGTTTTAGTTCATCTAGATGCAAAAACTATGCACCTTGAACTTAACTCATATCCTAGCATCTCACATGTATCTAGGGTGTATAAATACACATACATGTCAATGTGATGTGAGATGTGAGTTTTGTTCATCCTAATCTAGGGTTTCATGCATTCTCTAAGGCAACACTACTTGATTCCCTTATAAATGGGACTTCAAGTCATGCCAAAGTCCTTAAATCGATTTTCATTAATTTAAATGCATGAAGTATGATCATGGCATAAATGATAGCATAATAGAGCATGACCAATGATCATGATGTCATGACATATGATATAATCTAAGCATACATGACATTTAAAATCTTAATCCTAAACATGAACATGACATATAAAATGATTAAAAATAAACATGATGTCATGACATGTTATATGACAAACAAGGTATGGCATATAAAAAGTATAGGTATAAGGATACCTAAATTTCAATATTAGTTGTCATTTAATTTAATTAAGTATATTTTGCCATATTGTCACTTTTCTCCCTAGTGTGCCAAAAACCCGAAATGGCACACTATGACCTCTAAATCTAAATTGTGTCAATTTGATTAATTTTTCATAATTCCAAGAATGTATTGGCACATCCTAAAATCTTTTAGGATCATAAATCAAATCTATTTCTAAGGTACCCATAACCTTGAAAATTACCTAAAATGTCACCTTTACCATGGTTGAGTTAACTACCCATCCAATCAAGGTTGGCACACCCTAAACTCATCTAGCATGAGTCAATCATGCTCTTAGGAACCCAAAACCTATTTGAGCTCCTAGAATTTACTAAGTATTCCTTAGGGATAACCTCCCTAGATACCCTCCTAATGACCCTTCTAGGCTTGTTAGCCTTAGTCATTGTGGTCTTACCTAGGTTGACTCTAGGGGTAACTCCCCTTGCAACCTTCTTAGTGGCTTCCTTAGGTTTCCTTGAAACCCTAGCCACTAGGCACACACCATGGTCAACTCTAGGGATAACTTCCCTATTGAACTTGGTCTTCCTAGATCTAGTTTGTGTTCCATAATCAAATGGGACACTATGATAAGCCACCTTAGGCTTAGGTTTGTGACACAAACCCTTCTTGCCCTTGGTTGACTTTTCTCTCTTTGGCCCTAGGTGTTGACTCTTGGTCCTAGACTCTCGACTTTGACCATTTGACCCTTTAACTTGATTTTGCATAATTCTAAGGGTCTTTTTAAGTTTCTCAAGCCTTGACCTCAAGGCTTGGTTTTCAACCTCTAATTGTCCAATTTTAGAATTTTGATTTAATCCTTGGGCATGGTTCTTTCTAGGCATATGCCTAGTCCATTTAGGGTTTAAGCCTAGATGTTCTCCTATTTTCTTGATAGATTCCCTAGGTAAAATATTTTTAGGGACATTAGTCCCAAATTTCTCCTTATTCCTAAGGTTTACACTCTTAGCACCTAGACAAAAATATTTGTTATTGCTCCTAGCATGCTTTTCATGATAAATAGCAAGTGAATTGAAATTCCTAGCATGCTTTTGTCTATTAACTAAAATAGGAGCATTATTAAAATATACCTTAGGGTTAGCCTTAGCTCCTCCTACTTGTGATTCTCCCCTTTGCCCTTTCTTCTCCCCCTTCGGGCATTGACTCCGGTAGTGTCTCGATTGTCGGTATTTGAAAAAAATCACTTGCTCCTTGCTCTTGATTGTTGGGGAACTGACATCCTTTAACTTTTCTTGACTTTTGGGTGCTGGTGGAGCTTTCCTTACTCTTTTCGGACACTTACTCTTGTAGCGTCCGGATTCCCTACACTCAAAGTATATAATATGATTTTTATTTACAATTGACATGCTTGAGTTACCTATGGTGGTGGTAGGTGCCGGAGTTGGAGCTTCTTCATCTTGATCGGATGTGGAAGCTTCTTCTTGTTGCTCCGAAGTGGAAATTCTTTCCTCCCCCTCAATCCTAGAGGTGGAGGTTTCTTCTACTTCTTCTTCCTCCTATCCGGAAGTTGACTTCATCTCAACTTCCGATTCCTCACTTTCACTTGAGGATGAGCTCTCTTCTTCCTCTTCCTTATCTTCTTCTACTTGTGTCAAGTGAGGCTTCTCATGAAACTTGGCCAATTTGTCCCATAGCTCCTTGGCGTCAAGATATTCACCTAGCTTAGATAAAACATCATTAGGTATCGAATCTTCTAAAAGTCTTGTTACCTTGGCTTCGGTCTTGAATTTTTTCCGTTGCTCTTGGGTCCATTTCTTCAACTTGAGGACTTGTCCCTTCTTATCCCTAGGAGGTTCAAAGCCTTCTACGAGGATGAACCAATCTTCTATGTCCATCATCAAGAATGTCTCCATTCTTGCTCTCCACATCGGAAAATCTTCTCGGTCATATGGTGGTGGAGTGTTGATGTCCCATCCAAGCTTATCTTGGAATTCCATCTTGTTCCCTCTAGCATGCTCCCTTAGTTGTTAAACTTAGAAGAGCGGTCTTGCTCTGAAACCACTTGTAGGGGGATCGTTGGAACGCTAGAGGGGGGTGAATAGCTTGTTATCATTGCGTGATGGAATCTGATCGCGTTCGCTTGCCTATGATTGTTAGTACACAGCGGAATATAGAAATAATATAATAAGAACAAACACAACATGATAGACACGAGATGTAACGTGGTTCGGAACCTCAAGGTTCCTACTCCACGGTTGAGCTCAACGAGCTTTAGTGATGCACACACAACCACTAATAAACACTCCTTCTCGGAACAATCTGGAGGCGGAGAAATCTCGTACAATAGTTTACAATAATAAACTAAATACAACAAGAAACTAATATGAATTACAATGCAATACAAGTAAAGAAAACACTTTACAAATGCCATTGGATTGCTTGCTTTTGGTTGCTTGAAGAATGGCCTTGGAGACCCTGATTTGCAACAACAAATCTCACCAAGGATGCTCAAGAACCGGATACTTTTTCCTCCTCCACGAGCTCTATTTAAAGCTTCTGCCTGGGCTGGAAAACATCGATCAGTCGACTACTTGGGACCATCAGTCGACTGATGTCACTGTTGTTGTGAGACAATGGCTAGATCCACGCTGGAAAAATCCAACGGATCCATTATCAGTTGATTGATTATGACCATCAGTCGACTGCTCGAGCCTCCACTCGACTGCTAACCCCAATAGTCAAGTCAGACTCTATTCTCGCGCCCGGAAAATCGAAGACCACGATCGATCACAAGATCGGGCCGATCGCCAGCTAATCACCGATCGCCTCCTTTGGCGGCCGATCGCTAGGCCAATTCCCGTAGTCAAACCCTACTTGACTCATGCTAGTCGACTGCTACATGGCACCAGTCGACTGACACACCTCAATCATGAGGTTTTAACCCAAGTATGATGCCCCCATACTTGCTACACCACCTTTAGCCTAGACCTAAGCCTTCTAGCCACCTCCGTCAGTCTCACGCCTCTCGGATCCCTCCAAGTCATCCATGACTTGTTCATCCATTGCGCTAGCCTTCAGATGCTTCCATCGGCTATGTCATGCTAACAGTGTCTACACCGCTAAGGCACATTGGACTTACGCTGCCAAGACTCCGCTTGGACTTTACACCGTCAACCATTGGACTTATGCTGCCAAGACTCCCGCTTGGACTTTACGCCGCCAATATCAAACCCCTTGGACTTCTCAAATGCCAAGACTCAAGCTTGGACTTTCCCTTGCCAACCCATGTTGGACTTTCCATGCCAAGACCCATGCTTGGACTTTCCATGCCAAGACCCATGCTT
The DNA here is from genome assembly GCA_025175895.1 of Wurfbainia villosa. Classification (NCBI taxonomy): domain Eukaryota; kingdom Viridiplantae; phylum Streptophyta; class Magnoliopsida; order Zingiberales; family Zingiberaceae; genus Wurfbainia; species Wurfbainia villosa. The sequence continues at coordinate 14,399,277 of CM046004.1, read as the reverse complement.
GGACTTTCCCACAAGCCAAGTGTTCCACTTGGACTTTCCATGTCAAGTACTCAAGACTTGGACTTTCCCAAATGTCAAGTGTCCCACTTAGACTTTCCCATGACAATCATATTATCATATGTTTTTGTCGAACATCAAAACATCTCTCAAGTCAAACTCGAGTCTTGGTCAATCGTGACCTGGTCATTGACAGACTAACAAAGATGGTCTCCCCTGACCACAAGATTCCCTCGCCAACTCCCCGTTGGTCTTCCAACACCAAGTGTCTGATCTCCCTTGACCGACTTGGAGTTTCACTTGCCAAGTATCCATACTCGGACTTTTCTTTGTCAAGTCTCCATACTTGGACTTCTCCACACCAAGTGTTCGGTCAATCTTAACCGACTTGGATTTCTTCAATAGTCTCCCTCATATGACCTTGGATGTCCCATACCATCCACTAGTCATGTGGTCAAACCATATTGTAAACCATTGTCGAACATCAAAACCCTATTTAGTCCTACTCGAGTCTGGTCAATTGTGATTTGGGTTGATTGCTCCAACAATCTCCCTCTTTTTGATGTTTGACAATACCGTTAAGTTAGGTTATCTCATAAACCCAACTTAACTCTTCTTATGCCAAAGCATATCGAAGTTTTCCCAATTCAGAATTTCAAATTTTTGAAATTTTTGGAGTTTAGTGTATATTTGGGTATCCTAAGTTAAAAAAACCCACTAACTTAACCCCTTCCATTTCTCCCCTTCTTGACACACATCAAAAAGTCCACCAAGGTTTACCATGTCTCATTTTCAATAAGATTCTTCCTTCTCCCCCTTGGTTAAAAATCATCTTGTATGCCTTCATTTTCCTTAGTGATCAATCACTAAATGAAATACAATCTTCTATTTCCCCCCTTGTGATAACTCTTCATCCATCATACCTAAATGGATAATCTCCCACTAAAAGCTTACTCCCCCTAGACCATTGCACCAACAATGTCCTTGGAGAGTTCCTAAGTCAATAAGAATCTTAAACAATCAAAAAATAAGGATAAAAGTTCAAAATTGAACTTTAGGCTCCTTTAACATTTGATTTTTACCCCAATTAACTCTCCAATTCATTTCCAATGAAAATCTCACTCTTTCAATTCTTGTCTAAGCATATTAGATGTGTAAGAGTAGTTATCTAACCTAGAGTTATGGTTAGATGGCTTAACCCAACATTGGTAAGCCAAAAACAGTGCTAATAGTTGACTGAGAACGATCCAGTTGAGTGGTAGCAGCTCCAGTCGAGGCGTCGCAGTTTCTAACTTTTTTGAAACTGAGTTTTCAGACAAATTTCAAAAATGCATAAATAATTCTAGAAAATCCAAAAAATCTTGAAAGTTTAACTACACATTACTTATGCTAAACACTATAAGGGAAAAATAGTTTCCTATGAAAATAACTTCTAAATTCAAAAGCATTGAAACTTTCAATGTTTTAATCTAACTTTGTTCCAATCTTCTCAATGATGATTGCCATCAAAAGATAGGCTTTACCAAGTTTTTTCAAAATGATTTTAAAATGTTTTCAAAACCTTAATTTCAATCATGGTCTATGGGCTAAGTATACATGACTTGTATACTAGCTTTCCTCATGATTTATACCTATGATTGAGATGAGTTTGAGTTCATCTAGATGCAACATCTATGCACCTTTAACTTGACTCACTTCCTAGAATCTCACATGTATCTAGGTGTATCAATACACATCCAAGTCAAGTGTTCTTGTGAGACGTAAGTTTTTATTTTCTTAATCTACAGTCTCATGCATTTTCCTAGGTAACTCTATTTGTTTCTCTTATACATGGGACTTCAAATCATGTTATAGTCCTTAAATCAATTTTAATTAATCCTAAATGCATGAATGATGATTATGACATTATAGATAGCATAAATTAGTACATAGCCAATAATAATGATGTCATGACATATAAATAAAAACTAAACACTAACATGATATAAAAATTAAACTTAAACATTATCATGATATTTTATATGATTAAATTAAATATGATGTCATGACATGACAATTCAAACAAGGCATGACAAGTATAAAATACAAGGGTATATAATGCCTAAGTGTTAAGCTCAAACTATCATTTCTAGGATTAAGACCACATTTGCCATAATAGATCATTCTCCCAAGTGTGTTAAAAATCCAAAATGGCACACCATGACCTCTAAACCTAATTGTGTCAATTTTGATCAAATTTTCAACTTTCACACAAATTCATTGGCACATCCTAAAAGCTTTTAGGACATAATTCAACCTCATTTCTAAGGAATCCTAAAACCTTGAAAATATCCTAAAGTGCCACTTTTACCATGGTTAGGTTAACTACCTATCCATTCAAGGTTGGCACACCCTAAATCCATCTAGCATGAGGGTATCACACTTCTAGGAACCCAATACCTATTGGATCTCCTTGGATTTACTAGGTACTCACTGTTAGTGCCTATAAGATCCACATATCTCCACAATGGTATGATATTGTCCACTTTGGGCCCAAACCTTCATGGTTTTGTTTTTAGGTTTTACCCAAAAAGTCTCATATCAATGGAGATATCTTTTCATCTTATAAGCACATGATCTTTTCCATGTCTTACCAATGTGAAACTTTGATTGTATTCCCAATACTCCAACAATCTCCCCCTCAAATGAAGGACCACATTAACCCCCTCCTCAAGCCTATCCGTCCTCGAAGGATATCCTCTGCTTGATATTTGATCCTCAACCCACTAAGACTTCCTGCAAACTATTTGATCCTCCTGACCCAGCTAGACTTCCTGTCAATTGTCCAACCCTTCTAGCCCAACTGGACTTTCTGCTAGTTGTTCAGTCCTCTCAATCCAATTGGACTTCCTGCCTGGTGTCTAGTTCTCTTGATCCGGACATGAGAGCTCAACTTCCTTAGTTTGAGGTTCATGGCTTGACATGGACCATGACTCTGATACTAATTGTTAGTCCCTATAAGATCCACATATCTCTACAATGGTATGATATTATCCACTTTGGGCCTAAGCCCTCATGGTTTTATTTTTGGGCTTTATCCAAAAGGCCTCATACCAATGGAGATATCTTTTCATCTTATAAGCACATGATCTTTTCCATATCTTATCAATGTGAGACTTTGATTGTATTCCCAATACTCCAACACTCACTAGGGATAACTTCCCTTAGTATCTTTCTAATGACCCTCCTAGGCTTGGAAGCCTTGGTCATTTTGGTCTTGTCAAGGTTAACCCTAGGAATTGCTTCCCTTGTAACCTTGTTAGTGGCTTTTCTAGGTTTCATTGAAATCTTAGCCACTAGACACTTACCATGGTCACCTCTAGGGATAACTTCCCTTATCACCTTGGTACTCCTAGACCTAGAACTTGTTCCATAACTATATGGAATACTATAGTAGGTAGGCTTATCTACTTTGGACCTAGGCTTGTGACCCAAGCCTTACTTGTCCTTAGATGCACCTTGCCTCTTAGAACTTACACTTTGACCATTTGCCCCCCTGAATTGAAATTTTCATCTTATAAAGAATTTTTTCTAATTTTTCAAGCTTTGACCTCAAGGCTTAATTTTCAATTTCTAAGATCTCAAGTTTTGATTTTTCATTGACTCTTGAGATGTTCTTCTTCTTAGGCATATGTCTAGTCCATTTAGGATTGATGCCTAAATTGTTGTTCTCTACCTTCCTATCCTTAGGTAAGGTTGATCTAGCATTGTCCTTAGATAAATTGACATGCTTAGCACCTAAGTAATAAAATCTATTTTTAACATGCTTTTTGTTATGATGGATAGCAATAAAATTATGAGCATGCTTTCTAACATTACGTAATGGAAGAGCATTATTTAAATTTACCTGAGGGTTTGCCTTAGCTTCCCCCTACATTTGAACTCTCTCCTTTGCCCTTATGAGGGTGACTCCCCCTAGGACATTGACTCTGGTAATGTCCCCATTTGTTGCACTTGAAGCATACTATATGCTCCTTGCTCTTGCGAATTGGGACTTCGGCTTCCTTTGACTTTTCTTTGACCCTTGGTGCCAAGTTGAGCCTTTTTTACTCTTTTTGGGCAATTACTCTTATAATGCCCTCCTTCTTTACACTCAAAGCATGTTATATAATTTTTATTTCTAAAAATTGCATTTGAGTTACATTCTTGAATGGTAGGTGAATCTTGGTCTTCTTCTTCATTTCTCCAGAAGGTAAAAGGCTCCTCCTCTTGCTCTTGTTTTGGGGTTAAACATCTAACCTCCCCCTCAATCCATGATGTGGAGACTTCAATAATTTCTTCTATCTCGGAAGTTGAACACTTGTCATCTTCCGAATCATCACCTTCTTGAGAAGATGAACATTCCAATTCTTTGGATTTATTCTCGTCTTCTTAAATCATGGAAGTTTCACCATTGAGCTTAGCAAGTTTGCTCCATAATTCTTTAGCATCCAAGAACTTCCCTAATTTGCACAAAATGTTGTTAGGTATTAAATTAACTAAAATGTTAATTACCTTTTCATTAGCTTCGAATCTTTGGACTTCCCCCTCAGTCCATTACTCCGGTATAGAGTTCTCCCTTTCTTGTCTGTTGGAGTCTTGAACCCTTCCGTTAGTGTGAACCACTCCTCTATGTTCATTTGGAAGAAGAATTCAGTCATCGTCTTCCATTGAGCAATCCTCCAAATCCATAGGGTGGTGGAAATCAAACATCACGCCCAAATCCATCTTTAAATTCCATCGACTCTAGCTTTAATTAGCTCCCTCGGCGGTTAGTCCGATTAAAGACCATTTGTAGATATCAGAGCATCTTCTTCTTCATAGAGTCAACTTGGCTTTGATACCACTTGTAGGACCGTTGGCATCGCTAGAGGGGGGTGAATAGCAATTTGCGTCGATTTCATTGCTTGGATTCGTCGTGCGTGTCTACAATCGTTAGTGCATAGCGAAAATACAAATACAAATATAAAGCACATCGCAAGTACAACACATAGATTTTACGTGGTTTGGAACCCTAGTTCCTACTTCACGGTCGAGTCCTAGCGAGCTCTAGTGATGCACACCACCACTATCACACTTCTCCTTCTTGGTGACACACCAGAGGTGGAGAAACCTCTTGCAATTCTCTTACAACGAGATACAACAAGTAAATACAACAATAACAAAAGCAAATGCAGAACAAGTGAACAAACTTTACAAGGTAGGGTTTTTGAATGCTTGATTGTTGGTTGCTTTGGGATGACTTTGAATGCCCTGAAATGCAGCAACACCTCACCTCAAATCGTCCCTCAAAACCTTACTCGAAGACGCCCACAACCTCTCCTTAAAAAGCCCTCTCGAAGCCTCCTAATTCTGAACGTTGCAGCACAACGGTCACCTCGACTGATACCCCAGTCAAGGCGCTAGTCGAGTCGGCCTTACTTCTGATTGGTTATTTTCATACCTATGCTGAAATCAATCGAGGTGCCAGTCGAGTGATCCAGTCAAGGCGTCGCCTCGACTAGCCATTAGTCGAGGTGCTGGTCAAGGTCACCTTGCTTCTATTTGCCTACAAACGAAGCCCAATCGACTGATCCAAACTAGCAGTCGACTGTTATACCTCTACACCGAGGTTTAACACCCTAAGTATGATCGCTTCATACTTAATACTCACCCTAAGCCTAGGCCTAAGCCTTCAATCCACTTTCATCAGCCTCACGCTTTCCGGATCCCTCGAGTCCTTAACTCTTCATCCTTGCACTAGCCTTCAAGTGTTTCTATCGGTTATCGTCATGCTCTTGGGTCTACCTTTACCAAGAAGCCTCGCCTCCTTTCCCTTTACCAATCTTAATCTCCCTGATCAGCTGGGTCTTCCCTTGCTAAGACTCTTCGTTCGGGACTTCACTGTCAAGAGGTCATGCCTCTAGGACTTCACTACCAAGACTCCTCGTCCGAGACTTCACTCGCCAAGACTCATCGTCTGGGACTTCACTTGCCAAGAACGATCTCCCAGACTTGTTGGTACTTCCCTCACCAACTCCCTGTTGGTCTTTCTAACACCAAGTGTCCGATTTCCCTTAACCGACTTGGATTTTTCCCTTGCCAAGTATCCATATTCGGACTTTTCTTTGCCAAGTCTTCATACTTAGACTTCTCCACACCAAGTGTCCGGTCAACCTTGACCGACTTGGATTTTTCAATAGTCTTCCTCATATGACCTTGGATGTCTTATACCATCCACTAGTCATGTGGTCAAACCACATTGTAAATCATTGTCGAACATCAAAATCCTACTAGAGTCCCATTTGAGTATGGTCAATCGCAATCTGGATCGGTTGCACCAATAGTCAGGGCACTTGATATAGCTGAGTTCCACTCGGCCTCACTACTTCAACATGCCAAACCACTTATCGTTGTGTTTGTCAGATCAAACATGACAGTGCCTTTGTGAACAACGACAATTACAAAATGTTCTTCATTAGTCTTCATGTTCTTTATGAAAAACTATAAAAAAAAAATTGATGAACAATCATCGTTTTTGCAACAACAAATCAAAATATAATGAAAAAATTGATGAAACCTAAACCTTCAACATGCATAGATATAAAATCTTAAGTTTATTCTGCATATGCAAACTGAACATGATCTAATTCAATTTAAGAGATCCAATGTTTTGATAGTAACATGTTGCTCTTCACTTTCTAGATCATGTAAGCAATATAGAATTGATAGCAAATAGAAATATCCATCATGCATTTAATTTGGCTTTGATACCATTGTTGATTCTAGAATACATGAAATAACTTTGGAGAAATGTAAACACATACCTTTCTTGTTGTTCCTATGATCTTTCTACCTGTCATCGGAAGAACTATTATAGATGAATAGTCCTTTACTTTTCCACATATCAAATCCCTTTCTAGTGAATATTCTTCGTCCGATGAGGTTTCACTACAACCTTGGATATTCTCTTCCACTTTCCTTGAGGAACCAATCAACCCATGATTTGTTTTTTTTTAATATCTTGGATGGCATGTAGTTGCCCGACAACTGTGCATGTAGCTGCCAAGCAATTGCATGCGTGTAGTTTTGGCAACTACCAACTAGATCTGATCACGGTCCGGGTCCGGTTCGGATCCGGTCGAACTGCTTCGGATCCGGTCCGGTCGAACTGGCTTGATCCGGTCAACAAAATACCGACTTAATCGCCCTGGCCAGGCCAGCATTGGTCCAGTGTAGAACTGGTCCGATCAAGTTAATCATCGTCTTAGTTAAATAAATAAAAAATTAAAGAATGATGTAAATAATTAAAATAAAAAAAATTGCACAATTAAATTTATAAAAACTCTATCAAATATTTCATTATCTCAATAAAAAATATATTACATCTCAAATTTCAACATCTTGGACTTAAATAAAAAAACCTATTACAATAAAAAAAATCAACTACATTTCAATTTTTATTATATTCAATCAATTTCAGTCGTATTCGGTATGTCCTCCCGTCATCGTAGTTCCGGATGTTCCCTATATTTCGTCTTGGTCTTCTTCGTCACTTTTAATATATTGGGTTCGACTTGCAGCTTTTGACCAATCATTGAGTAAACATTGCGCTTCCAAATTTTCCGACCTTAAGCTAGAACGTCTCTCATCCAATGTATTTCCTCCGATACTAAAAGCTTGTTCCATCGAATCATTTGGACAAGCTAGAATTTCTTTTGCCATTATAGATAAGATTGGAAATATTTGAATTCTTTGCGACCACCATTTTAGAATGTTGAAGCTTTCTTCATCTGCATCACTAAAATCAAAAGAAGTGGTAAAATAATTCTCAAGTTCCTGACTGGAACTTGAGGATCATCATGGACGTTTAGTCCGTTCCCTTAATAACAATTGTGCTTTAGTGAGTTTAGAAGTAATAATACTAGTTATAGTGGATTGATGTATTTCATGTCCAATAGTTTGTTCACCATATTTAATGTTATATTCATTATAAATATCATGTAAATGAGTTTTAATATTAAATAAAATCAAAGAAATATTAGAAGCAGTTTCGGTAATAGGGCTTAAAGATTCATAATATAATGCTAACATATCTTGCAAACCATCTAATTTAAGTCTAGGATCTAAAACAAAAGCACATAAAAATATTTCAGGAATATTTAAAAAATATTTTTCTCATTTTTCTTTCATTACATAAATACATTGAGATAAATAAGTATCATTTGATTGAATATGTTCATTAAAAATACATGCAATATTATAACAATGTGTTAAAACTAAATGTGAAGTTGGATAATAAACACCTGATAATTGGTTACTAGCATCACTAAAAACTTTTAAAATTTCACAAATACTAGTGCATATATTCCATTGATTTGAAAACAAATAAATATCACGTGATTGAACATGTTGATGAAAAAATATACATAATAAATCTTTGTATTCAAAAGTAGATAACAACAATTTATAAGTAGAATTCCAACGAGTTGGAACGTCACGTGCAAACCGTTTAGGCTTCATACCATTTATTTTGCAAAATTTTCTTCATTCTTTCATAACTTGAGGATGTGTCCATAAATAATGAATTGCACTTCTAATTGGTTGAATATGTGATCTTAAATTTTTAAGTCCATCTTGAACACACAAATTTAAAATGTGACATGTACACCTAATATGAAAAAATCTTTCACCTATTGATGGTTTACATATATCAATAAGCTCACTAATACTAGAGGTATTTGCACTAGCATTATCAAAAGAAATTGAAAAAACTTTAGAAGTTAGACTATATTCTTCTAAAATAACAAAAATAAGTTGTGAAATATTTTGTGTCGTGTGTGTTTCGTTAAAACATCTATATGCTAGCAATCTTTTTTGAATGTCCCAATTATTATCAATCCAATGACAAGTAATACCCATATATGAACAACTTTGCCAATGATCACTCCAAATATCGGAACACAAAGAAACTTTACTGTTTAAACTAGAAAATTCTTTAATCAATTCTTTTTTTTATTCTAAGACTAATTTTAAAAGTGTGCATTTTAGAGTATTTCTTGGGATACGTTTAATAGAAGGATTTGCACTTGTAGAAAGCCAATTTTCAAAAGATAATTTATCACTAAAACTAAAAGAAAGTTGTTCAATCGTACAAAATTTAGCAGTTTCTTCTCTAAATCTAGATTCGTCAAATTTAAAAAGTTTAGATTCGTTACCCCAACCCGATTGAGAAGAGAATGTCAGAATTTGAGTTTGAGAACGATCAATACCAATTTCCACCGGATGATTTATCTCCACATGTCGAGTAAGGGTTCCGTATCCTCCTCCTTGTTGAAATTTGTAATATTTCGAACAATATTTGCATTTTGCTTGCATATCACTGGAAGAGAGAGTTATTTTTTCGAAATGTTTGGTGAAGATATCGGATGCGGGGCGAGGCACTCGAGTTGGTCTTATAGCCGTAGAACCCGCCATCGTACTGGATGTATTGCTCCTACTTTCTTGACTTTGATGATGATGACATATTTGATATTCATCACCGGAAATATCAAGATCATAGTCACCAATATCGAATTGAGGTGAATCGCCGCCTTGCTCGAACTCGAACTCGGGCGGTGGTGGCATTATGTTCTTTCCCTTTCTGGCACCGACCGCACCCTTACGACTTGATTCGGCTCAGCCATTTGTAAAAATATGACTTGAGACTTGAAAGAAAATGAGGGAATGAGAATTAGAGAAGAGAAGTTGTGATTTATGAAAAAATGAAAGGGAGTGGAGGAGTATTTATAGGAAAAAAACATTAAAAAAATCCAACGGTTGACCCGCCAGGTCGACCGTTGCACAACGGCCACGATTTGGTGGCCGTTGATCATCAACGGCCACGAAATCGTGGCCGTCGATTTTTTTTTTTAAAAAATAAATAAAACGGTCGACCTGCCGGGTCCGGTTCGGGCCGACCCGGCGGGTCGCCCGTTGCACCACAACAGCCACGAAATCGTGGTCGTTGATCATCAACGGCCACGAAATCGTGGCCGTTCATTTTTTTTTTAAACCGTCGGTTTGGTTTTTTAAAAAACCATCGGTTTGGTTTTTTAAAAAACCGTGACTGGACTGCCTAATAGGCGGTCCGGTCACGAGTCCGGGTCAAACCCGTTGACCCCGTTAATTGGACCGTTGACCACGGTCCGGTTCTGGGTCGAGTCCGGGTCTGACCCGGACCTTGCCCGGGTCTACTACCAACAAGATCATTGTTGACGAAGACAAAAGCAACTGTGAGAAGGCATTAGGTGTGTTGGACATTTCCCTGAATTGCAATGGAGGTAGGGAGATGGCTCATAGCCATGCCTTGACAGTGCTAATGTTGACGAAGAAGATGCTCTGGGTGTCGGAGACGATGATGGAGTTCATTGTGTTTATGATATAAAAGTTGTGCAAGAGCGAGAAAGAGGGGTGGGTGTTCGGCGGAGGCTATCAAAGATAGGGCCTTCCGGAAGCTGTTGGTTATGTTGCAGGTCGGGTGCAGGACGCCGCCCAAGGAGAAGGTGAGTGCCTTGCTCAAGCTCTTGAATCGATACGCATGAAGCATGGAATGCACAATGAGTGTTCACTTTAGAGGACTTAAAGAAGTCTTTTTGGTGGTTGACAAAGTTGTAGATACACATAGATCCGATCACAGTTTGGAACTGATGATTCGACGATTCAAAATCGACGACCAATAAAAAGTTGATCCTTAACTTTAACAATCTAAAATGGTTTATAGTTTGGAATCGACAGTTCACAATTCGATTCATGGTTCAAAAGTATTATTATTTATTTAAAAAATTTAAATAATTAAAAGAGGGTTTGCACTTATTTAAGTTGTTTATGTATCCCTTTAAGGTATAGGAGAATCAAAACCCACGTAATTTTTTTATTTTTTTAACCCTTTTTTACTTTAGAAAATGTCATTGTTACTCACTTTCATTTTCTATTCTCGTAGTTGTAGTTCTTTTGGTGTCGAATTCCTTTGCTTTGTCTCCAAAAAGCTACATTTATTGTATTCTTTTTTTTGCTCATGTTTAATCATCAAATAATGCTTATGCTTCTAAAGAATTGGAGGACAAAGTAGAATATCATTCATCTAATATATGGTATTCGAAACTAAACATTTATTCTATGACGATGATTGACACCGAACAATCTAATATTTCTTTTATGATGATGGAGAGGATATGAATACTCTGAGTCTTTTGTGACCACCATCATAAAATATTAAAATTTGTTTCACTATCTATATTACTATAATCAAAAGAAGTTGTCAAATAATTCTCAAATTTCTATCTAGAACTTGATGATCCTCGTAGATATTTTATTCATTCTTTTAATAAAAATTATACTTTTGTAAGTTTTATATTACTACTACTAATATTTTGAAGTTCTGATACATTACTTTCTAATTCATATTTTAAAATATATTTTTATAAATTTCATATAAATTATTTCTAATATTTTATACTATAATAATAGAATCAGGAGAAGAATAATTTTTTATTAGAATTAAAGCATCATAATACATAACTGATATTTCGTATAAAATATCTAACTTTAATCTATGATCAAGAGAAAATACAACTAAATAAATATCAAGAATATAATAAAAATATTTTCCCCATTTTGCTTTAATTATTAATATGCAAGATGATAAAAATTCATCGTTAATATATTTATTTAAAAGTAAAACTATGTTATAAAAATTTATCATAATTAAATGAGAAGTAGGATAATAAAATTGAAAAGTTGTTCAGTTACACCATTAAATATTTAGAATTTTATAAATGCTACTACATATCTTTCACTAATGTGAAAATAAATATATATTAGAATTATTAACTACTTAGCAAAAAATGAACATAATAATTCTCTATATTGAAATAAATCTGATAGTAATTGATACCTTGAATTCCAACATATAGGTACATTACGTGGAAGTTTTTTTAGATCACATTCTATTAATTTTACAAAATTTACCTCATTGTTTAATTGTATTAGAATGTGATCATAAATAAGAAATAATAATTTTAATTGATTTTATTTTATTTTTTAATTTTTTAATCTACCTTGAACACAAATTTAAAATATGACATACATATCTAATGTGCTCCCTTTTTAGCCTCTTTCGTCGAGTTCTTGTAAGAAGGTGGGTTCTCATGGATGTAATAGTAATCCTTGCCCAAATAACACAAGTCAGACGGTCGTCGATGCTCCGATTATGATCCTCCGATACTTAAGTCAGATAGGAAAAGATGAAGAAGGTGAATGTAAAAAGTATTCAGTAGCAAAAAGTGTCAGAGCCTCTTTCTTTACCTTCCCCCTTTATTTCTTCCTCCACGACTACTCTCCTGTGATGCTTTTTGGTAGGCTATTAGAAGACAACCTTTGTCGGGAATCTCTACTTTGTGTGTCGCGTATTCAACAACCATCATTAGAAGAGGTTGTTGGAGGGACCAAATGTAACAAACATAAGGAGGAATCTCCTTTGTGGTCCTGAGTTTCCAACTCCTCATCTTCTTGACTTCTAAGTTCCTTGCTTCCCAAATCACCCCATTCCCGACTCACTCTGCTTCTTGCTTCTTGAGTCACCTTGCTCCTGACTCGCTCCACTTCCTACTCACTGACACTTTATAGGTCTCATGTACTATATTATACATGTATCAAAATTTAATATGAAAAAATACACCATAAATAAAATAAGTTGACAAATTAATTAAGTTCATTCATACTTGTGATATTCGAACTAGTATTATCAAATGAAATTGAAAATATTTTATTAGTTAATTTATAGTCTTTTAAAATTAAACATAATAATTGAGAAATTTATGAGCAGTGTGTGATTCGTCAAAACCTCGATATGCTGATTGTTGGTGCAACAATGCTCCAAGCATTTATATATGTTTTGATGTTTGGATAATCATCTAAGTTAGGCAATATCTTGTGATCTAATTGCGAAAATGTTTAAGTGATAGGGAAGTCCAAGTATGATCTTGGCAAAGGAAGTCCAAGTATGATCTTGGCAAAGGAAGTCCAAGGGATGGACTTGGCAGCGTAAGACCAAGCTTGTAGTCTTGGCAGCGTAAAGTCCAAGTGAACCTTGACAAAGGAAGTCCAAAGTAAAGTCTTTGCAGCATAAGTCCAAGCTTGTAGTCTTGGCGGCGTAAAGTCCAAGCATTTGGCAACCCAAGACATGACGAAACCGAAGGAAGCTCTTGGAAGCAAAGCGCAAAGGATGAACAAGTCGCGGACTCGGAGGGATCCTGAAGGCGCAAGGCTTATTGAGGAGCTAGAAGGTTGAGTCTAGGTCTAGGGATATAAAATCAAGTATGAATTACTCATACTTGATGAGTATCACGATCGATCGATGTCGATCGGTGAGTCAGCGTTCGGTAGTCGGTGAAACCCTAACCATCGATCGATGCTTTGAAGCGAGCGGTCGATGATCGATCTGATCGATCGATTGCCAAGGGAATCAGTCGACTGATCAAGGGGAATATCGCCACAGAATGCAGTCTCACTCGACTGCTTCCTTGATCACTCGATTGATCACCCCATCAGTCGACTGATGGAGGGATCAGTCGACTGATCACCTGGCCGTTGGAGATTGCCGCTACGAATCTCCGTGGAGATCGCGTTTGTTGGCCGGTGGCGGCATCGTGATGGTAAGCATCAGTCGACTGATCGAAGCCCAACGGGAAAAACAACCCCTCTTCTATAAAAAGGGGCCATGGGGAGCTTGGTGAAGCTAGTGCTCTTGCTCCAAACTACACCTATGTGCTCACCAAGCTTTCCAAGTGTTTTTAGCAATCCAAAACCTCCTCTTCTCTAATCCTAATCTTCCATCATTGTAAAGAAGAGGAGTGCATTGTAAGATAAGGTTTCTCCACCTTGGTTCATCCAAAGGAGGTTCTAGTGAAGATTGATTAGGGCTAATCCACCTTACGGATTGCGTGGAGTAGAGCGTCATCTCCGAACCACGTTACATCGGGTGTTAGCTTTGTTTCTTGTTTTTGTTTGTGCTTATATTTGTATTGCTTCCGCTAACATTTTTGTAGAAAGAAAGAAAGGCTAATCACCCCCCCTCTAGCCATTCCAAGGGTCCTAACAAGTGGTATCAGAGCCCGGATAGCTTGGAAGATCTCAACATCAACCAAGACATCAATGGCTCTTCAAGAGGGATATAGCACCGCCAAGCCACCGCTCTTCGATGGGAGCCATTTTGCGTATTGGAAAGGTAGGATGAAGTACTATCTTATGAGTAATATTGAAATTTGGCATAGTATTGTAGATGGCTTCGAAGAACCGGTGGATGAACATGGACATCCTATTCCAAGCAAGGATTGGACAAGAGAAATAAACAAGAAATTTGAATCAAATGCAAAGGCCGTCCTCACCATCCAATGTGGCGTCACAATGGAGCAACTCAACAAGGTGGGGCCTTTTGAATCCGCCAAGGAGCTATGGGAAAAGCTCATTGAGCTAAATGAAGGTTCCAAGGAATCAAAGAGGGCCAAGAAGGACCTATTAGTTGGACAACTTCAAGCCTTCCAAATGAAGATGCATGAAACCGTAAGTCAAATGCATGGAAGGTTCAAGGAAATTGTGAACGGACTCCATATCATAGGTGAGCGAGTTGACAACCGGGATTTGGTAAGGTATATTTTACAAGCATTTCCTAGAAATTCTTTATGGACTTCTATAGTTGATGCCATTAAGGTAACTAGGGATCTTTCATAAATTAAAATTGATGAATTATTTTGTGAGTTCGAATTACATGAGTAAACTAACATGTCCTCTAAGGAAAAGGGTTTAGCTCTATTTGTTGAGAAGAAAGAAAAGAAGAAGAAGGAAAGAAAAGAAGCATCATCATCATCCGAGTCCGAGAATGAGTCAAGTAGTGATGAAGACTCATCTAGTGAAATGGAAAATTTTGTCAAGAAGCTTTATAGAAGGTCAAAAGAGTTCAAGAATAGAGAAGCAAGGAAGGGGTCGCATTCCTCAAAAGGTAAATTTAGTGGTAATTCAAGTTTTAGTAATAATGTGATTTGTCATGCTTGCAACAAGAAGGGACACATAAAGCCGAATTGCCCGGAGCTAAAGAAGGAGGAAAAAGAAAAGAAAAAGAAGGACAAAAAGGAGAAGAAGAAGAAGGAGGCTATGGTGGCTCAAACCACATGGGACACACCAAGCGTTGAAGACTCTTCCTCCGATGATGAGCTTTGCCATATTACACGTCATGTGGCACTCATGGCATTAGAAGATGATTCCGGCACATCAAGCCAAGAAGACTCTTCAAGTGATGAATCGTCATCTAGTGACGATGAGGTAATGAATTCTCCCAAGATTAAGCTTCTTTATAAATCAATTGCCTATCTTAAAGAAGCTCTAGATAAGTCAAAATCTAAGGTTAAGAGCATGAAGGTAGAACTAAAGGTCATTAGGGATGAAAAGCTTTCACATATTGACTCTTGCATGCTTAAGGAAGAAAATGACAAACTTAAGGATGAGGTTAGTGAATTGAAAGTATGTTTAGAAAAATTTTCAAATGGCTCAAAGTGTCTTAATATGATTCTTAGTAGGCAAAGAGCGGTTTATAACAAGGCCGGTTTAGGATATAAGCCAAAAGAAAAAGAAGTTGCTTATATTTCATTAATAAATAGGAAAGCAACTATTAAGGGTAAGGTTAAGAAAGCTTGGGTACCTAAGAAGTTTTTACTTAATTTACCGTCCAAATGTTTGGGTACCAAAAGCTTGTGTTTTTTCATGTGATTTAGGTAGGAGAGCGAGGTATGTGGATTGTGGATAGCGGTTGCTCAACACATATGACCGGGATGTGAGCAAGTTCTCCACAATTAAATATGTGAAGAAGGGAGCGTGTCCTTTGGGAATAGTGGAAAACTCAAGATATTAGGTAGAGGTACAATTGAGGTATCCCCAAAATTGTTATTCACAAAGTCTTGCTAGTTGAAAATATGAAATTTAATTTATTAAGTGTTAGTCAACTTTGTGATGCAAACTATCATGTCTTCTTTGAATCCTCTAAATGCATGATTAGACACAAGGAATTAAATGATTGCATGTTAGTTGGATATAGGAAATCAAATATCTATTATGTTGATCTTTCATATGCTTCTAACATTTCTACTAAGTGTTTTGTTGCAAAAGAAGAGGAAAGTTGGTTATGGCATAGAAGATTGGGGCATATCAACATGAAAAACATAGCCAAGGTAGCCAAGATGGAGTTGGTCAAAGGGCTACCAAAGATCAAGTATGTCAAGAACAAATTGTGTGATGCATGCCAAGAAGGAAAACAAACAAAGGCATCACACAAAGGTAAAACCCTAACCAATACCTCTTTACCATTAGAATTATTGCATCTTGACTTATTTGATTGCCATAGTACTCCATCTTTAAATGGTAATAAATATTGTTTGGTTATAGTAGATGATTTTTCTAGGTATACTTGGGTCTATTTTATGAAACATAAGGATGATACCTTAGAAATAATCATAGGATTTAGTAAAAGGGTTGAAAATGAAAAGAGTCTCAAAATCAACCGGATCTGTAGTGATCATGGTGGTGAATTTGAAAACCTAAAATTTTCACAATTTTGTTTAGAGCAAGGGTACAAGCATGAGTTCTCTTGTCCTAGAATACCCCAACAAAATGGGGTGGTGGAAAGGAGAAATCATGCCCTACAAGAGGCGGCTAGGACTATGCTTAATGCATATTCTCTACCTAGCTACTTGTGGGCGGAAGCGGTTAATACCGCTTGCTATATCCAAAATAGGGTTCAAATCCATAGGTTTTTAGGAAAAACACCATTTGAATTATGGAATGGGACTATACCCACAATTCATTATTTCAAAGTCTTTGGATGAAAGTTTATATTCTAAACACCAAAGATAACTTAGGAAAATTTGAATCAAAAGCGGATGAGGGAATCCTAGTTGGATACTCATCCACAAGTAGAGGGTATAGAGTCTATAATAAGAGAACCAAAGGGATTGAGGAGTCTTCCAATGTTCAATTTGATGAAACTACTAGTACCTACCCTAGAAAGTCCTCCATTGATAAGGATATTAATGACAATAATCAAGACATTACCCAAAAACTTCAAAATTTGACCATTAGGGGTAATGATCAAGGGGGAGGAAGAGGAGACTCCGATGATTAAAGAAGGGTGGAAGATAACAATGATCAAATTGAAACCCCTTCTAGAAACCTAAGAATTCATCAAGATCATCCACTTGACCAAGTAGTATGAGATCTATCTCAAGGAGTAAGAACTAGGTCATTTCATAGATCTCCTACTAGTCAAGTTGCTCTTATCTCACAAATTGAGCCCAAATCGATCAATGATGCATTACATGATCCGGATTGAATTTTGGCAATGCAAGATGAATTGTCTCAATTTGAGAGAAGTCAAGTGTGGGAATTAGTACCTAGACCCAATGATAGCACCATAATTACTACAAGATGGATCTTTAGGAATAAGCTAGATGATCAAGGAAATATTACTAGAAATAAGGCTAGGTTGGTTGCTAGGGGTTTCAATCAAGTTGAGGGGCTTGACTATGATGAGACTTATGCCCCGATTGCAAGGTTAGAATCTATTAGGATTCTCTTAGGGTATGCTTCCTACATGGGATTTAAACTTTACCAAATGGATGTTAAATCGGCATTCTTAAATGGTTTTATTAAGGAGGAAGTATATGTAGAGCAACCACCCGGATTTGAGAACATAGATTATCCAAATCATGTATGTAAGCTTAGGAAAGCATTATATGGGTTAAAACAAGCTTCCCAGGCATGGTATGAAAGATTGTCATCCTTCTTAATTTCTAAGGATTTTAGAAGAGGCCAAGTAGATCAAACTTTGTTTATAAAGTCAGCGTTAAAAGATATATTCATAGCCCAAGTATATGTTGATGATATCATTTTTGGGTCAACAAATGATGATCTTCTTCAAGACTTTATAAAAAATATGGAAAATGAATTTGAAATGAGTTTGGTTGGAGAGCTTACCTTTTTCCTAGGTTTACAAGTCAAACAAACCAATGAGGGTATTCATATTTATCAAACCAAATATGCAAATGAAATGATCAAGAAATTTGGTTTGGAAAATGCCAAAATTGTAACCACTCCTATGGCCACTAGCACTAGAATAGATAGTGATCATGAAGGTAAATCAATTGATCTTAAACTATATAGGAGTATGATTGGTAGCTTACTATACCTAACCGCTAGTAGACACATTTTATTTGCGGTAGGTATGTGTGCAAGATACCAATCTTGAAAGAATCACATTTGATAGCCGGCCAAAAGAATATTAAGATATATTAAAGGCACCTAAATGTAGGACTTTGGTATCCTAGGACTAAGGTCATTTGAATTGCTTGGTTATACCGATTCCGATTATGCCAGGTGCAAATTGGATAGGAAGAGTACTAGTGGTGGATGCCAATTTCTTGGGTCCTCCCTAGTTAGTTGGAGTAGTAGGAAGCAACATTGTGTTGCTTTATCAACCACCGAATATGTGGCTATGGGTGGTTGTTTATCTCAATTACTTTGGATGAGACATACTCTTGTGGACTATGAGCTACTACTCTAACATTAAAGTTTATTGTGATAATGTGAGTACCATCAACTTGACCAAAAATCCTACATCACTCTAGGACTAAGCATATTGAAGTGAAACATCACTATAAGAGATCATGTGGCAAGAGGGATATTGAACTTAATTATGTAGAATCTAAGTCCAACCTTGCCGATATCTTCACCAAAGCTCTTCCCGTTGAATTTTCATCATTAAGGAGAGAGCTTGGTATGTGCTTTGTAGAGTAAAATTCTAGATTTGCATGATCCTATACTTATATAGCTTCTTTAATACCTTGATGCATCTCACAAAAGCCTTAAGAAACCTTGATTTTTGTATTGAAATACTTAGAAACATGTGAGATGATAGGGAAGGTGTACTTGACTCATCATGCTTGTTATGATGCATTACTATGAGCCAATACTACACCTAGAGACATGAATACCTTATGGACCAATCATTGGGAAGGCTTGTATTCAAGTAATGAATACATAGCTCAAAGAACATGGTTGGAAATTCCAAATAATATATATTTTAAACTATGTTCATCATATTTTGACAAACAGTTTTCAATTGGAACACAAAAGTGATACAAAGTTTCCAAAATCTGTAGAACTTTTGATAGGTTCCAAGTTTGTATCAATCTTATAATCTGGAAAACATATATTTTTCAAATTATTTTTCCTTAATAAAGTATGAATTCAGAAATGTGTATGCAAAATTTCATGATTTTTCGAGAATTTTGGAATTTCTACCGCATTTCTGAAATTGGGATGAAAAGGCTGAAATTTCGGTTTCAGGCCTAGCAGTCGACTGGTTCAGAAACCAGTCGACTGATACACTGTGTTTTCTGATAATAAACTCCATTTTCTGATATTTGGTGTATCTTTGATGTCCTAACACTATAATATGATAATATTGCGTATAAACAAGATTTAGGACTGACTAATACAGTGTTTTAGGGGGAGTTTTCATAAGTTATATCTTTTTCATCCCCAAAACCATTGTTGGTGCAAAGTTAGGACTTAATTTTTGAATTTTTGGTATGCTTTGCTTCCACTATTGTTTATACATTATAAAGCATATCTTGGATTAAGGGGGAGCTTAATTTCAATATTGTACCTTAGTCCAAGATCTAACACATTATTTTCTTCATGGTTGAATCCTTCTCTTTTTGATGTATGTCAAAGGGGGAGAAGGAGTGTTTAAGTTATAATTCATATTGAAAATTTGATTATGTGTGTATTTAAAGACCTAACTCAAATGATTGTCAAACATCAAAAAGTGGGAGATTGTTGGTGCAACAATGCTCCAAGCATTTATATATGTTTTGATGTTTGGATAATCATCTAAGTTAGGCAATATCTTGTGATCTAATTGCGAAAATGTTTAAGTGACAGGGAAGTCCAAGTATGATCTTGGCAAAGGAAGTCCAAGTATGATCTTGGCAAAGGAAGTACAAGGGATGGACTTGGCAGCGTAAGATCAAGCTTGTAGTCTTGGCAGCGTAAAGTCCAAGTGAACCTTGACAAAGGAAGTCCAAAGTAAAGTCTTTGCAGCATAAGTCCAATCTTGTAGTCTTGGCGGCGTAAAGTCCAAGCATTTGACAACCCAAGACATGACGAAACCGAAGGAAGCTCTTGGAAGCAAAGCGCAAAGGATGAACAAGTCGCGGACTCGGAGGGATCCTGAAGGCGCAAGGCTTATTGAGGAGCTAGAAGGTTGAGTCTAGGTCTAGGGTATAAAATCAAGTATGAATATACTGATGAGTATCACCGATCGATACGATGTATCACCGACCGTCGCGCTCGACCGAGTCAGGTGAAACCCTAACCATCACCGATCGCTTGAGCGAGCAACGATCGATATCGTGATCACCGACCGCCAAGGGAATCACCGACCGATCAAGGAAAGAATATCGCCCAGATCGCTTCTTACTCGATCCCGCCTTGATCACTGACCGATCACCCCATCGACCGATGGAGGGATCACCGATTGATCACCGCCGGAGATCATGCACGAATCTCGCGAAATCGCGTTGAAGTCGTTGGTTGGCGGTGATCGATGGTAAGCATCAGTCGATTGATCGAAGCCCAACGGGAAAAACAGCCCCTCTTCTATAAAAAGGGGTCATGGGGAGCTTGGTGAAGCTAGTGCTCTTGCTCTAAACTACACCTACGTGCTCACCAAGCTTTCCAAGTGTTTTTAGCAATCCAAAACCTCCTCTTCTCTAATCCTAATCTTCCATCATTGTAAAGAAGAGGAGTGCATTGTAAGATAAGGTTTCTCCACCTTGGTTCATCCAAAGGAGGTTCTAGTGAAGATTGATTAGGGCTAATCCACCTTACGGATTGCCGTGGAGTAGGAGCGTCATCTCCGAACCACGTTACATCGGGTGTTAGCTTTGTTTCTTGTTTTTGTTTGTGCTTATATTTGTATTGCTTCCACTAACATTTTTGTAGAAAGAAAGAAAGGCTAATCACCCCCCCTCTAGCCATTCCAAGGGTCCTAACACTGATAGACATTTTTAGATTGTCTAGGATCTTTTAATCTAATGATAAGTCATACCCACATAGAAATGAGTTTGTCAATGATCACTCTAAATATTTAAGCATAAATATACTTTACTATTTAACTTACTAAATTCTTTAATTAAATTTCTTTTTTCTTATATAATTAATTTTTTAATTGTATGAGTAAGTGTATTTTTAGGAACACATTTAGCATATGGATTAAAAGATTCTTGACAAAAATCTTCAAATGTGCATTTAGAACCAAAACTAAATGAAATATGTTCTACATAAATGAATTTAGCTAATGATTATCTTAATTTAATATCAAAATATTTAAATAAAGTTGTATTCGTACATTCAGTGGATAAAAAAATCTAAAAAGTTGCATTTCAGAATAGTTGATCTCAAATTTCATTAGTTGTTTTGTTTCAACGTATCACTTTAACGATCTATAACCGTCGTCCGATTGAAATTTATATGAGACATTGCAATATTTATATTTTACCCGTATTTCTCTAAGGGAAGAATGATTTTGTCAAAATGTTTGGTAAAAATTGACGATTTTAAATGTAAAGGATCTCACTCATTCGAAGTTCCGACACTTCCCTGTGTTGTCGGTTATCAAAAATTACTCTAGTTTATCATTAGTGAATTGAACCTTTTCAGACTCAAGATCAATATTCAGAATGAAGACCTTCTTATCCTTTCGAGAATGAAATGAACCACCTTCCATTAAAATTGAAGTCAGAGAATTGAAGTCGATTGAAATTGGAGAATCAAAAGCGCTTAAAATTGTGAAATTGAGAGAGATAATAAAGAAGATATGATGAAATGAACATCATATATATATAGAGTTCATGGCTAGTTACTAGTCTCCCAAAGTCTGCAGGTGATTTACCTCTACGATGATCAGGGCGGTGGTAGGGGCCGCTAGGTTGACGGATTTCAACCTTTGTTGCACCAAGGGAATATAATAGTGATTAAGTCCTCAGGATTAACCCAGTTAATAAGTGTAAAGGGGTTTGTCCGTAGTAGACAGAGATCAATTCTCGGAGAATTCATTATCCTGGGTCATCGACCGACCCTCTTCCTTTGTATTTACCAACTGAGATCCTGATTTATCTTTTCCATCGATATGAACAGTTAGAGGAGACCGCTAAGGTAGCGGTTCCATAATTTTGGAGTATAACAAATATTAAATCATAGTCATTAATAAAAAAAAATGATCAAATGATCTTGATCATTGAAAAATCCCTAAAAATACAGTTGGAATTGACGATTTTGATTGGTAATTAAAAAAAATAACGGTTGAACTGGTGATTTGAATTGTCAGTTTGGTAGTTCTGTGTTGTCATAATCGAAATCGATTTATCTCTTGACGAGTTGATTTTGATTTTGACCAATTAATCCTGATCAATAGGTAACTGAATTATTGATCTAGTTATGGATTTGGATCCGACTCGACCCATGGTCGGATTTATATACACAATGAGAATTGCCATTTTCTACCGAGAGATGCAACACGGGATGGTCATCGTGATCGGTAAAATCATCTAGAACTACAAAGTCACGGGAAAGCAATTTGTACTTACTAAAACAGTAAAAATATAATAATAATAATTTAATATTCATAATTTAACATGAACCTGGATCAAAGGAAAGAATGGAATTTGATTAATTAGTTGCACGTTTGTATTTTTTCAAGTACAACTTGATAAGACATCTGTCAGTCAATTCTTAGACTTGCGAAGGACTTTCTTTAAGCCTGGTCTACTCCGATCGAAAAAGAAAAGAAATTTAAAATGAAAATAAAAATTTAGGGGAAAACGAGACTGAAATAAAAAAGAAAAGAAAAATTCTTAAGGAAGATAAGATTTTTTTTAAAAAATAAAAAAACATGAGAAAGAGAAAAAAAAGAAAAATAATAATAATAATAATAAAATAATTAGCGATGCCATCAGCATTGATG
Source organism: Wurfbainia villosa (assembly GCA_025175895.1). Taxonomy (NCBI): domain Eukaryota; kingdom Viridiplantae; phylum Streptophyta; class Magnoliopsida; order Zingiberales; family Zingiberaceae; genus Wurfbainia; species Wurfbainia villosa. The sequence continues at coordinate 14,376,170 of CM046004.1, read as the reverse complement.
CGATATTATCTGATTGTTTGCCTGTTCAATGCATGCCAATGGCGATGACAATAAATTAGGGCGATGGAGAGATAGAGTGATCCTCCGTCTCAACATGTTAGATTTTCGTTCTTCTTCTAAGTAAACAGGGGGTTAGTTTTTCTTAAACACCAATCTGTTCTATCGACCCTGTGATGTTACATAATCTTCAATTATATTGAAGGATATTTCTTAGCTTTAGAATACTCCGTCCATTGGCGTGAAAATTAGAATCGTGTTGGAGCTCTAGCCATACGAATGCTAAAAAGGACAAACTTTTAAAGTATAACGATTCTTAGAAAATATGGTAAAAGCAAGACTAATTAAAGGCTAAAAAAATTAATAAATATGTTAAATCATTTAATAAATAAATATAAAACCGCCCGAACAATTAAATTTTAACCTTTCTCCAATTTCGAGAGAAACCATCTAAACAAGTTGAGCCTATCGACCAGCTGTTTACCTAAATATGCCTTTGGAAATTCAACCAATCAAAGCGCAGACCCGTGAAAGGGACTACAACGTTTCAGAAGTCCTGAGCTTCTCGCATCGGAGGCAACGAGACGCACAAATGAATTCAAAACAGACAAAATATTAATGTCTTTTTTCTTCTTTTTTTTCTCTCACGCTGTTTTAAAATCAAATCGCAATAAATTAACTGAAAACAAATATTAATATTTGATTTGGATTATATCGATTCAAAGTTGTCTCTTTAATTTTCATTGTTTTATTATAAAAGGTTCGACCGACAAAATCCATAAATTCATGTCTTAGGAAGAGTTAAATTGCCAAGTCAAATAAGATTCTAAAAGCCTTAATGGTCTTGAAATTCCAAAAAGTATTGCTTAAAAGAGTGTAAACTTCACGTGACGAGAAGAATTGATTCCCTAATTTTAAGAAAAATCATAAGAGATATGTGCAATTTGTCAAGCCGTCACGTAAAGAGTGGAAGGTTAGGTGAAATATCTATAGTGAACCTTCCTTTGATTTTGGGGAAATTTATTCTCATTTCTGCAATTTTTAAGGAAGAAAAAGAACTAAAGGTCAGTGTTTCTTGGAAGAATTGCTTTAATTTAGTTCTTTTTTTTTTTGGGAACAATCACTAAAATCTAGACATTATCATCTCGTTTGAAAATTACAATTCCATCCAAAAACTTCCAAACAGATATATATATATATATAAAAGGATCAAAATATAACAACAATGTCAGAAACAGATATTTTAGATTGCATTTTTTGTTAACTTTTTTTGGGAAAAAAAAATCAAAGCGATTCAACTGAATTAAAGAAAATAAAAAAAAATGTTTTATTTTTCAATTTATAAATCATCTATTGGTGAAATTATTTCTATATAAAACCCGTGGCACCTTTGATCTCCTACCGAATCGAGGCAGACATGGCCTTGCTTACAGATCTCATCAACCTCAACCTTTCCGATACCACCGAGAAGATCATCGCCGAGTACATATGGTACGCGCTCTACTTTCTCCTCTAGTCGTTTCATTTTAGGTTGACGTCTTTTGCTCCGCTGATCGTTTGGGCTTCTATCGATGCTTTCTGTCCTTTTTTCCCGTCCCTCGTTTTGATGTGGTCGAAATGTGAGTGCAAACCCATGTATTTGTTCTTGTTGGTAGGCGAACGTTGTCGACCTCCAGGATTAGTCGGGCTTCACCCCGGATTATCAAAAAAAAAAAAAGTATTTGTTCTTATTTCTTGGAACTCTGTCGTTTCTCGCGGGACTATAATCTTTGTTTTTGATTCTGCCATTTGTAGAGAATGGAAAGCTTTCATTTCTTGGTTGGTGGCGGTAAAATTTTCCCCGGTATAGCAAGGATTACTGGTCACTTTTGATAGTCTCGTTAAATTTTGTTTTGTTTTGTTTTTTGTTTTTTGTTTTTTGTTTTTTTTGTGGTTTCTTGGTTGAATCCGGGTTTCGATGTACTTTCTAGTACATTGTGATTCCAGAATCTCTCTTTTCTGGTTTTTACTTATTTGCTCATTCTCTGCCCCGGTTTTTAATCTAATGTGGACGCCATGAAGACTGGATCTGACCTTATTGAATAATTCATCCTTTTTTGCTCTTCGATTGTTAAGCCCTCATACCTCAACATTTCCTGTAAAAATTTGGTCAAATTTTTAATCTCTGAATCCTCTAGTCTTGTAGGGCTGGTAAATTTCCGTGTTAATTTAACTCGTTTCTGAGTGAGTGAGACTAAATAGATCTTTTCTATATGTTTTAGGATTGGTGGATCTGGTATGGATATAAGAAGCAAGGCCAGGGTAAGTTTAATCACATACTTGTTTTTCTAGATTTCCAACCTTTATGTGTCATCTCGAAATACAGCTGATCTAAGTCCCAATGGACGGGGATGGCATAGTGGCTAAGGTATAGAGGTGCTTGTAGAAGTGGCATGGGTCAATTTCGGAGGAGGTTTAAAATTCTTTTCTGAATTCAGATGACCACCACATGTCTTGGCCATCCGTTAAGGCCCATAGAGTTCTATGTGATTTACCTTCCTCACAATGGGCGTGAGACAGGATGGTGGGGGCCGCTAGGTTGACGGTTCCAACCTTTTGCAAGATACAACTGATCTAACTGCATTTTTTACCCTTTACTACAGACTCTCCCTGGTCCCGTCAGTGATCCATCCAAGCTACCAAAATGGAACTACGATGGTTCCAGCACAGGGCAAGCACCTGGTGAGGACAGTGAAGTGATCTTATAGTAAGCTCATTTTCTCCAACTTTTTTTTTTCGTTATTCATGGCTCTCAATTTTTTTATGTCGGCGTTTAAATTTTTTTGTGTGTCATGCAGTCCTCAAGCCATCTTCAAGGATCCATTTAGGAGGGGGAACAATATTCTCGTAAGTGTAGTTCATTGTGTTTTTAATTAATTTGTGCTTTGTCTTGTGGGCCACAGCATTCATTCCTGTTGTTTGAATCTATATACCTCGCTGTGATATGTATCCACGAAAAACCACTTACAGAACTTTGTAGTCCAAGACTTTGGTCTATTTACGTTTAAAACATAGAAAAGTTTATCCTTTAAGAAGCATGACCGAAGCACAAAAACAGGTGGATTAGGACCATTAAGTTCATTCAGTCCCTTTGAATGTTATTCTGATGGTTAGTTGCAACCAGTTTAACTAATATATTTTGTTAAATGATGTCATTGAACTTTTAGATAGTCATAATTATATTGCAAGAACCTTGTTAGGAGTTAAAACAATTGGTGGTGCTTCAATAAGCTGCCAATTAATGTTTTGGATCTGGTCTTTTTTTATATAAAAAAAACTGTTACGCAAAATAATTGTAATGGTGAGTCAATATTCACCTTAAAAGATAATTATCTTTTAAGGATCAGACATTAAACCTTTTAACATATACATGCAATTGAACTTTCAAGTAGCAGGTTTTTAACAACCATGTTAACAGCAACAAAACCTAGCATTCATCCATGCTACTATCAAAAACTCCATTGCTCATCTTGTTTTTCATAATTTCATGACAAAGTTTATCAGTTTGTTCTTCATAATTATATGACCTGCTGGAATCTATTGCTTGTTGACTTGTAGGTCATATGTGATTGTTACACTCCAGCTGGAGAGCCAATCCCCACTAACAAGCGATACAATGCTGCTAAGATTTTCAGCCATCCTGATATAGTTGCAGAAGAGACTTGGCATGTTTCTTTTGTTTAACTTGTTTTTTTTTCAAACAACTTCTAATATATTTTTCTTATGTCGGTTGTATTTTTCTTTCCTTCAGGTATGGAATTGAGCAGGAGTACACCCTCTTGCAAAAAGATGTCAAGTGGCCTCTTGGCTGGCCTGTTGGTGGCTTCCCTGGTCCCCAGGTTAGGAGTTGGAACCATGAATTTCTAACCCCATATGTTTGTCAAACATCTTAAGACTTTTTTTTTTAGTTAAACTGCTCATTTTCCATAGAAAGACGTTAGCTTATAAGTATGTCTATTAAATGAAGACAAGTGAATAACCTCCTTTTTTCCCAAAATAAAAAAATCTCTCTCTCTAATTGTAAGGGCTTGTGTTTTAGGTCACATAATTTTATCTGCTTGACATTGTTGAGTTATCATCTGATCAATTATGTGAAGAACTGAACTATATGAGACCTTCAGCAGTTTGTTAGCTCTTATCAATTCAATGCATTCTAGGGCCCATACTACTGTTCTGTTGGCGTCGACAAGTCTTTTGGCCGTGACATAGTTGATGCTCACTATAAAGCTTGTCTTTATGCCGGCATCAACATTAGTGGTATCAACGGGGAAGTCATGCCTGGCCAGGTGAATACCTTTTATTTTATTTTGCATAGGTGATTGTCAGGTTTTTGTATTACTACTATTAATTGCTATGTTTTAAACAATTGTTTCTTTAATTTGCAGTGGGAGTTCCAAGTTGGACCTGCTGTTGGCATCTCTGCTGGGGATCAACTTTGGGCTGCTCGCTACATTCTTGAGGTAATTAAAATTCATGTTCCAGCTTCACGAGGGCTTTACATTCCTAATCCACATTTGTTTTTGTCTTTTTAGAGGATCACTGAAATTGCTGGAGTAGTTCTCTCTTTTGATCCAAAGCCAATTCAGGTCATAATTTGTCCTTGTTTTATTTCTACATTGAGATTTCTCAATGTGACCCTTTTCTTGCATTGAAGAACGATCACTCAGAACCATCTTCACTAGATATTTAAATGATTCCTTTGCTTTTTTAGGGAGATTGGAATGGCGCTGGTGCACACACAAACTACAGGTAATAAAAAAGAATTATCATCTTAAGCTCGTCATTTTGATGTTTAATCAATTCAGCAACGACTTTATTTTTCATGTCCTTCATTATCTAAATTGTCTACTAATGTATTCCTTTCAGCACCAAGTCCATGAGGAGCGACGGTGGGTATGAGGTTATCAAGGGTGCCATTGAGAAGCTTGGCAAGAGGCACAAGGAGCATATTGCTGCCTATGGTGAAGGAAATGAGCGCCGTCTAACCGGACGACATGAGACTGCTGATATCAACACCTTCCTATGGGTATATATAATAGGCATTCTCCCTCTACTACAGTATCTAAGAGGAAACCCTTTATATGTTCTTGCTTCAGAAACCGTTTATTCACATTTATATCAGACCTCCAAAATAAGAATTATCTCCAAAACTCCACTTTTTATAGAAGTGAAAAAACATTTATTCTCATTACTTTTGGGACATTTCAATCTACATCTATTTATCTAGTTTGCCCCTCTTTTTAGAAATAAACTAATCCAAAAGCCTCCGAACTCCGAAATTATTTTCTAGAAACATTTATCTCACTAATACTTTCTATGACTCAGGGAGTTGCCAATCGTGGTGCATCCATTCGTGTGGGTCGTGAAACAGAACAGAATGGCAAAGGTCAACTTCTGCCTCCTTTCTTGTGCTTTTACGGGACTAGCATTCTTGGTGAACATTTAAGAACTTGCATTATTCTCATCTCTACTCAGGTTACTTTGAGGATCGGAGGCCTGCTTCTAACATGGATCCATATATTGTGACCTCCATGATCGCTGAGACAACCATCATATGGAAACCATAGATCGCCAACAATCATTTCAAGTCGTGCTCTCTTAATGGTGGTGATGTTGTTGGTTTGGTTTGTGGTTATGTTGTGCGTTAAATACGCAATTAGATCTGTTTGGGTTCATTAGTAGCTTCCTCTCGTCTTTAATGCATTGTCAATGATTTGAACGAACAGCAATAATTATGCTTTTGATGGAGCATCATTGCTTATGATGTGTTGAATTTGCAGCTATGTTACCAGCTTTGTGGCTATGGGACTTTGCCATGCACACCTTCAAAGACATGTTCCCTTGTCTTGAAGAACGCCACGCCCAAACATGCAAATTTGGGAGAATGAATTAGCGATCTTCCATTAAGATTTCCATGTTGGATCGAGAAGCGTCGCTAGAGGGGGGTGAATAGCGAGCGTAAATTTTTTCATTCGTTCGTTCGAAATACGAATAAGTACAGCGGAAAATAAAGAGACACGTTTATTTTTACTTGGTTCACAACCCAGCGGTTGCTACTCCAAGGTCCTAACGGTCCTAGACCGCGTACGGAGGGCAAAGCACTATAACGTCTCCTCCTTGTTGGAGGTAGGAGATAACGATCACAAAATCGAAAGTACGAGGATGAGACAACAAGTCTATCTCACCTTGTTACGAATAAAAACAAAGAATAGAATAGAATATGTTACTTGTTGCTACTGTCGACGAAGAGGATGAGAACTTGACGTCGCATCGGCGTTATGACGGTGTTGAAGCTTCGGCGTTGTAAGAGCACTTGAGAATAGACTTGATGATGTTTGAAGTTAGAATCCTCCCCTCCTTTTATAGATTTTGGCCTCTGAATATGTCTCCTCTTTTTTCGGAACAGTTCACGAAGTTGTACAAATTTTATCGTGAAGTGGTCGCGTCAAACCTTATCCGTTTTGACCTAGCGCAAAGGCTGATTCGTCGCCATCAGTCGACTGATGTCTCCCATCAGTTGACTGATGAACATCAGTCGACTGCCCAATGTCCAACCGTCGACTGCTAGCCTGACCACTTCCCTACAGTAAGAGGTTAGCTCGAAAAATGATAAATGTGACGGTTTCTAACCGTCCGATCTCGACCTAGACCTTCCATAGGAAGTCTTAATCGAATCGCCGCCTACAATCGTCCCCGTAAAGAGGACACAACCTTACAATTTCTCACTCACACGAGCTTACCTCGATACTTATCTTGTAGCTCTCGCTTCCGGCCTTCCACTCGATTCCTTCGGCTCCCTCCGAAGTCACTTGAGTGTCGCCCGACCACCGCGGCTTCCTCCGGGTGTCGCTAACCTTCAGCTCCAGCTTTAGTACTTTTCTGTACATTCGATTTAGCTCGTGAGATAACGATGTAAACTTAACTTTGTGTCTTTACCATAATCAAAACACAGCTTCGATTATCTAGTGCCCCTACACCAACAATCTCCCCCTTTTAGATCTATGGCAAACCATCACAAAGTTAAGGGAAATTAAAGTATAAAACAAGTATAGTAAATGTGAATGTCATTTTCAAAAACTCTCCTTAACCCTAGGTAAGTTTTGAAAGAGATACTTTAGTTTTCAAAATCAATTTTTATGTTACTCCCCCTTAACTTTCGCTCTCCTCCCCCTTTTGTCATAAATAAAAAAAAATATTGGGGTTTTTGTATAAAATAGGGGTTTAAAAAATAATATCGTATATGCATGCATCTAGATAAATTAAATATGATGAGTCCAAGCATGCGTCTAGCAGTAGTTAGATAGATTGGTTCAAGGTGTGTCCCTCTGCACCAATAATCTAAAGGTTTGTAATATAACCCTTAGGGTTAGTTTGCTTTCCCCCTTAGTCAAATATATGAAGTATAAGATATGTAGGGGGCGCTAAACTTTGGCCTAAGAGTTGTTAAGTACAATAGTTGAGAAAATAAGTAGTATTTTGAAGATGTTATATTTCAATTATGCTTAACATCTCACTCATTCTATGTGTCTCAGAATTTGTTCATCTTATATGTTTTGTGAGATGATTTTAAATTGATTAAAGATAGTCAACCTTGGGTTAGATTCAGATTTAACCTTTAGATCGTTAAGTAATTTTTCGAGAAACTGACTTCCAGATCGTGGCGAGGCACAGGGGCCTTCTTTGATCGGAACAATGACCACTTTCTTAGACAAAACCAAATTCAAGAAAATATCACTTAAGTCACATAGGGTTACTTCCTGGTCTAACTAATTTAGGATACGGCGAGGTAGCTTCAGCTAGTTCCACTCGGTCAAGTGCACCAAGCTAGATACATCTTATCTAGTTCGAATACACGAGACTTTGTTTCCCTAACGTATTATCATCTCGCCGCGTCCTGATACTATGTTGTCAAAAGTTGACTAACTATTTTCCCTATCTAGTCGTTCTAAAAATTAAAGTAAAATATGCAATGGTTTTGCTAAGTAAGCGGGTATACTATTTTAGTGTTAGCTCCCTCTGGACTATTGACCCAATATGGTCTATTCAAATAATGAATTTGATCCTGGGGAATCCAAAACTTATTAGTCCTTATATGTGAGTTCAATAAAACCTTTGAGACCCATGCTTGGACTCTTTGATGACTACGATTTACGATAGACATATAATACCTATTTGTAGTCGTTGACCTAAATCCGAGTCTGACTTTGTTGTACACGACTCTTTGGGTTCCAAGTAGTCGGTTAAGGTTCTTAGATCCCAATGTGAACCTTTCCAATCTAGCCTCAACCTCTTGAACTCGATCTTTCAAGTGAGAATTCTCCTCCTCAAATTTTTCAATTTGGGTTGAGTTTCCCTCTTGAACTTGACTAGTTGAAGAGGTTAGAGTAGCCTCTTGCTTGAGGGTTTCAACCTCCTCAAGTAAGGACTCAATCCTAGACTCGGACTTAGTTAATTTCCTAGTAAGCATTTTAATTGTACTGTAAAGCGTATGAATTAGTGAGCGGCTAATCTTAATTTTCTCTTTTGGTCCGGCTTTGAGTTGCTTCTCGAAGTAGTCCTCGAGTTCGGAGTCAGTGTTGTAATTGGACTCGGCTTCGGATTCTGACTCGGACTCCTCCGGTCTTGCCATGTAAGCTATGTCTTCTTTGTTGTCCCAAGATGCATGGAAAGTCTTCTTTTGATTTGATTTGAATTGTGCCTTCTTTTGGTTCTTTAGTAGCCTCCTTTCCTTCCGAACGATCTTCCGCACTATGTTCACTATTGCTTCCACCTCTTCGGATTCAGACTCTGATTCGTCTTCGGGTTCGAGTCCATCTTCTTGCCTAGTAGGTGGCTTGCTTCTTTGTCCTGCAAGTAGAGCAATACCTCTCTCGGCCCAGACCACGTTAGTTTGCTCGTGAAGTTCAATCTCGAAAAATAATTTGTTTAACCTAAGCTTCGAAAAGTCTTTAGAGACCTTGTAGACATCGACCATGGATACCCACAAGGTAGTCCTAGGGAAAGCATTTAAAGAGTACCTTATAAGGTTTCGGTTCTCTACGGCTTGCCCGATCGAGTGAAGACCGTTGATGATGTCTTGGATCCACGCATGTAATTGGGTGGTGGTCTCGTGATCCTGCATTTTTAGATTGTACAGTTTATTTAAAAGTAAATCTCTTTTACATACCTTAGCATTGGGCGTCCCTTCGTGTAGATCAATTAATTTGTTCCAGAGGTCTTTGGCGCTAATGAATGGTCCGATGCGGTTGAGTTCCTACTTGGACAAGTCGCGTTGCAATATTTGGGTTGTTCTTGCATCGGCTTCGATTTGCCTCTTAGTTGCATCTGTCCACTTGTTAAAATCCAAGGGCTCCTTTTGATCATTGGTGGGTAGAGCAAAGTCGGTTTGGATTATTATCCAAGTCTCGACTTGTGTTTTCAAGAAACACTCCATCCGACCTTTCCAATAACGGAAATCATTTTCGTTAAAGAACGGAGGTCGGGTGGTGATGTACCCCTCAATGTGACCCAATAAGTATCTTGTAAAACACGAATAAAAACCAAAGAGAATTCCAAGACTTGGTCTTAGATTAGCAGTGCGGGAAATAATAGGAAATAAACAGAAATAAATAAGAAGAATAAGAAACTAACAAAAACTAGAAACTTACGACCTTCGATGTCCCCGAAAGGGTACTAAACATTGAATTTTGGGGCTGGAAACAACTTGTTACGAGGGTAAACCCCTATAAGAAATGTAGATCTCTTAGAGAGTTTCGATTTGGTAGGTAGATCATTTTGTGACTCCACTTGTGCAAAAAGTTATGACCGTTTTACCGTCGACTACTCCAAAGGAGAATACTTGCAAATATACAACCAAAAGAAGTGTACCAAGACTTCGTCTTGGATTAGCAGTGCGGGAGGAAAAAAAACCTAAAAACAAACGCGACTCGAAAAATACGAAAAGAAAAACAAAAAAGTGCTAGATTGGTGGTTTCACCAAATCTTAGCGCCCCCGCTCTGATACCAATTGTTGGATCGAGAAGCGTCGCTAGAGGGGGAGGGTGAATAGCGAGCGTAAATCTTTTCGTTCGTTCGTTCGAAACACGAGTAAGCACAGCAGAAAATAAAGAGACACGTTTATTTTTACTTGGTTCACAACCCAGCGGTTGCTACTCTAATGCCCTAACGGTCCTAGACCACGTACGGAGGGCAAAACACTATAACGTCTTCTTCTCGTTGGAGGTAGGAGATAACGATCATAAAACTGAAAGTACGAGGATGAGGCAACAAGCCTACCTCACCTCGTTACAAATAAAAACAAAGAATACAATAGAATATGTTACTTGTTGCTGCTGCCGACGAAGAGGATGAGAACTTGACGTCACGTCGACGTTATGACGGTGTTGAAGCTTTGGCGTTGTAAGAGCACTTGAGAATAGACTTGATGATGTTTGGAGTTGGAATCCTCCCCTTCTTTTATAGATTTTGGCCTCTGAATATGTCTCCTCTTTTTTCGGAACAGATTACGAAGTTGTACAAATTTTATCGTGAAGTGGCCGCGTCAAACCTTATCCGTTTTGACCTAGCGCAAAGGCTGATTCGTCGCCATCAGTCGACTGATGCCTCCCATCACCGATCGATGCCTCCCATCGATCGATCGATGAGCATCACGACCGCCTAATGTCCAATGATCATTGCCGGCTGACCACTTCCTGCGAAGAGGTTAGCTCGAAAAATGATAAATGCGACGGTTTTTAACCGTCCGATCTCGACCTAGACCTTCCACAGGAAGTCTTAGTCGGATCGCCGCCTACGATCGTCCCCGTAAAGAGGACACGACCTTACAATCTCTCACTCACACGAGCTTACCTCGATACTTACCTTGTAGCTCTCGTTTCCGGCCTTCCACTCGATTCCTTCGGCTCCCTTCGAAGTCACTCGAGTGTCGCCCGACCACCGCGGCTTCCTCCGGGTGTCGCTAGCCTTCAGCTCCAGCTCTAGTACTTTTCTGCACACTCGATTTAGCTCGTGAGATAACGATGTAAACTTAACTTTATGTCTTTATCATAATCAAAACACAGATTCGATTATCTAGTGCCCCTGCACCAACATTCCACACCAAATCTAATACATCACCGTCCAATTTTGGTATAAGCAAAGACTTCTAAGATATGAGATGAAGTGCCTCACTGAAATTTATGTTAAAGACATCTGACCGAAATTTATGGCTAAATCTCTTGACCAACAGAAATAGGCTGGAAGAAATTTAAGGTTTCAAATTTCGGACTCCTTAGCTGATAAAAGATCGATGGCATTTGCATATTGGGTTATTCTGCTCTCCCGATACTGATTGAAATTCCACGAATCTTGCCAATTTTCATGTCCCATTGCCAATATTCTCAGGAGACAACAGCAAATAAGACATCAGGACGGCCGATGGATTTCTTTGGTGTAGACCTCTTCTATTCTTAAACCAAAGGAAGTGGAATGCTCCAAACTTCCAACCAAACCTAGCAAAGTCAACAAATGACAAAAATTCCGCTCCTAATTCGCAGTCTGATCACTTCATAGAATGCAGTGTGGCTCGACATCCAGGAGCCCTTTATTTAATTGCAAGGCCGTTTAACCTGTGATGGTGGAGCCGCCAGGAGAAGCTTTTCACTTCAATTGGAGCGTATGAAGACCAAACCAATGAATAAAATGCATCTAGATGTCCTCTATATGAAACTGTATAGTTTCTTCGCCTTTCTTTTTGCTTGTGCCAGTAGACGGAATCAAAAGATGAGACTTGGAAAAACACTCTTCCCGTCTTGTTAAATTTAATTAGATAGTACCGACCAAGATAGGCCCTGCTTATGCTCAGTCAATACCAACTAAATCGCGTTGGTACTGATGGACACTGACATTTAAGAATGCAGATATAATAGCTATATGAATAGGCAACTGAAGTTATATATATCGGCCGTGCTGACGGATATTGCCAGCGTGAAACCATGTTTATTTTTTCTCATTCTCTTTTACTTCTTATTTCCTATTTCTTTAGGTTGGATTTTGTTGCTATTAAGGATTAAATCTCATCAAGTTATTTAATACAGTATTAATTGGGATTTTAAGCTATCGGATGTGAATTACATATTCAGAAGTCAATAATCTTTAATACTAATGGACTGTTAACGACTTATGAGCCTTAATAAGGAAATGATCCCTATAGGATTGAGCTGGTACAAGAAGAAGTGGGCTGAGGACATTTGGGTCAATAGCTTGATTGTTGCATCCTTGAACTTCTTCTTCTCCTCCTCTCACCATTGAGCCGAGTGATACATTGTCCTCAAAATTCCTGTAGAAATCATTCCGCTGCGCTTATAGAATTCCCTTCCACGATAAGATCGAATCAATGACATTAACTTTGGACTTAGGGCAACATTTTGGTTGTCATTTAACTCGATATGGTTTCACCATCACAACAAAAATAATGGTCATTAAGGACACCCATAAATTTTCTTATAGTATATTTTTAGTGACACTAAAGTTTTAATAACATCACTGAAAAACATCCTATAAAGTGATGTCGTCTTAGACCGACTCGCTTTTCTGATATTTTATAATGTCATTATAAAATATAAATATTAGAATCAAAAGTGTCTTAATATAGATATATAATGACACACTAAAATATTAGGAAAAGTCATATTTTAAGAACATCTACGTATATCTTATTATCATTGTAATAAAAACAAAACTAAATGTCACTTCAACTTATTTATTTTGACATTTACAAATGTCTTATATTTTTTTTATAAGGACAATAAAAATTATCAGTAAAGATAATTTATAAGATTATTTTTAAATATCACCTTAGTTAATCTATAATGACATTTATTAATGTCATTATAATAATTTATAAATACATTAAAATGATCCCTAATATAAGCATGGATTCAATATTTATACATCATCATAAGTCATTCCCTATTCAGAATATAAAAATTTATAAAATACAATTTAAAGTGATAATAGAAAATCTAAATTCATTCCACAATCATTGAGTCAAAGTTACAAATGTCTTGATGAGTCTTTTACATCCAAAACTAACTATACTATTCTCAAAATATTAAATGTTAGAACTAACAAAGTCTTGTAAAAAAAAAACTCAACTAGATAGATTATCTTCAATCATAATATTGATTCGCAAAAATTTAGGTACCGTCACCTACAAATACAATGAATATATTTGTATTAGTATTGAAATAAAATAATAAACAACCAAAGTTAATAGAAAAATGGTAAAGATTGGATATCATACCAAACAAGGAAATGCAAAGTATCATTCTATATGCACCTTATAGTGATCTTCGTTTACTGTTAACTGCAAATGCATTTTATATTTATTTAAAATTATAATAACACAATAAATATAAAAATTAATAATATTTCAATGAAAAATTAAAATTATACCAGATGATAAGACCAAGCTATCATTCCTCCAAGTGTATCCTTAAATGTCTGTAAAAGATCATAAGGTCTAATTAAACTCTCTTTTGGGTCTAAGATAACTTGTATTCTTACTTCACACTAATTTGGTCCTAATATCTGCCCCCCTACTATAGTATTTGGATCCATACTATGGAGCACTCTTTTTGCCATAATCTTTGTTGAATCAAATAAATTTTTAATCAAAACGGAACATCCAATCTACAAAAAAAGTCAAAAAGAGATAAAAGATTAAAGATGTGCAAAACATATAATAAAAAAGAAATTAAACAAACCTTACCCGTAAAGATAAATGATAAGGAATAGAAATTTATGGATTACTACTTGATGATGCGTATTGAATACTATTGCAATTTGGAAGAGGGTTCTGGTCTGATTGATTAGAAATCTTTGCTTCTAACATTTCAATATGTCACCCTTGCATTTTAATTTGTTCATCTATTTTTTCTAATTTTGCATGTTGTTCTATCACTAATCGATTGCATGTGCCACGACTAGAAACTTCTCCTCGTAAATCAGATGGACTAACACCATCATTAAGCATACGTACTTGACCAGATCTATCTAGTCCCATGATTTGAGCAAATATATCATTATGGCTCACCGGATCATTAGAATCTTCTGGTAGTTGATTTGTTAGTTCATTCATTGCAACCTTTATCAAAACATGACATGTTGATACTTATTAAATACATAATGATAATTAAAATAAATTATTTTAAACTTAATATAGTTGAAGAGTATAAAACAGTTTACCAATCTTTCTGCAACAACATTTCTTAAGGGACTTCCATTGGCATGAGTAAAACAATCATGGAATAATTCAACTCGAGTTAGAGGATGCCCCTTTTCTTTGTCCTAAAAATATATTTGGTTACTACTTTATACATGTATTAGAATCGAGAAGAATAACATGGATACAATTATAATGTGAATAAGATGAATTACACTTGAGCAAAAGATGTCATTCCAATTGTCTGATGCATTATTTTGTGCTTTCTGACAACTTTATTTTTTTCGCTCCTTTCCTAATATATTAAATTACACTTAGTACACAGAATAAAAGTACACATACTATTTTAAATAAATTATATTATAAATAAAAAATAATGTCTACCTTTGATTTTTTTCGTGTTCCAAAAAGTAATTAGTCTCATGTACATGAGATCTTTCATCTCTCTGTTGTACAAGGACTTGAATTGATAATTTAGGATTATAGTACTTCTTTTTGAGTTCAGACTTCCAATTTCTCCATTTTTTTGCTATTGAGCATAGTGTCCAATTTTCTATCTCTGGAGGAAGATTGTACTTTTCCTACCAAAAATATTTAGATAAATTATTATTACATAAATTAAAAGTCGTAAACAATAAAATTATACAAAATCTATTTATTTTTCTTTATAACATTTAACATAATTTTCTTTTTATCCATTGACATTTTATGCCAATCTTCCACATCAATTGGACAATACTTACCATTTCTTGCCAAAGAACCCAAAAAATCAGTAAATTTATTTCTTTTTATTCCTATAGGGCATCCCATATCATCACATGGAATCTTAATGTGTGGTAATGTGCTAGGTCGACTCCAGATTTCTTTCATAAATGTAGGACATTTTTTTTTCCTCTCAGTATTATGAAGTTCATCATCGCTATCTATACACATATAAAAGAATATAAAATATAATATAAATAATAAAATAAATTATTATAATTTTGGTATATGTTACCTACATTAGATTCGTTATTCATATTATCATTTTGATCTGAAACTGAAGAAGTGTTTTCAATATATGTGATATTGTCTTGCACATCAATTTGGAATTTATTTGAATCTGTATATCTTTGATTATTCAAGATACCTTATATATTATCACCATCTATAAAAGTATCAATTCAAGTAAAAAAGCAAATAAGATGATATAGAAGGGCTTGGGCTCCCCCGCATGCTGCACATTATACGAGGTTTTCATTTAGGCATTTTTACTGCTAAAGTTCTCATAAATATGTTCATAATATCTTCAATTATCAAGTTAATTTCAAAACTGTGTTTTACTACCCTGAAATGGTGCTTAACTAAAAATCAAAGATGAATGTCAAGCTTTTTCAACAACTGTTAAAAAGACGCATGTAAAGCTGTATTACCCATGAAAAAGGAAGTGACCGTGTAAAATACTGTAAATAAATTACTATAGTATAATAGTAATTTATTTAAGAGAATCTATTATTGATTAATTTAATTGATGAGTGATGGTTAGGGGTTAATTAAAGTTTAACCTAGGTTTTACTTAAGGGCTTATAAATGGGTTCCGATCCTTTCCTCCTTAGCCCGACCTGCATCCGTCGACCCATTTCTATTCTTTCCGCAATTTCTTCTTCTCCCCCATTTCTCCTGATCGTGCAATTTTTCCCTTCCTCTGTTTCGTCGCCGCAGCTCATCCTCTTCCTCAGCCACCATTGCGCGCTTCCCTCTCCATTTTCTCCTCTTCGTCTTCGTCGTGGATTCTTCGCGGAGAGACCCAACTCGATGACATCGTCATCCTCGCCACACACTCAGCGCTCAGCCGACCCTCGATTCGGCCAGGTTATCATCGCCAAGGCCAAGGGGAGCTCGGTCCACACCACAGTGATAGATCCTTTGCTCAACGGTGATTTTGATCAAGATCACAACTCCATCGGGCTCGATCTGTAATATATTGGGAAAAAATTAAATAAAATTAAAATTTAATTTGAGTAAATTAATAATAATATAATTTAAAACGTAATAAATAAAATACATTTATTTATTATCTTATTAAAAGGGAATTAGTTATTTATTTGTTGATAATTATGGGATAAGATTATATTAGATTGGATGAGGCCTAATTAGTGTTAATCATTATGTTAATTAATTGAATCAGGTATGAGATGATAAGTTAAAAACCTAAAGTTAGGGTTTACAAAAAAAAAAAAAAACATGATTGCTTTCCTCATGTGTCCCTTTCCTTGCGTGCGCTGTTTCCCTTCTCCTCGCGCACCGTAACCACATCGATGCCACAACTCCCTTCGCTCGTCGTCACACGACCAGCCTCCGCCGCCTACTCCTTGTCACTGTATTTCCTGTGTCCAACCCGACGGAGCCACCGCCGCCGCTAGCCCCTTCGCCACAAACGCCGCCGCCCGCTTCTTCTCTGCGCCGCCAACACACACGTGTCGCTGTTGCTCACACGCGCATGATTGTTGCCGGTGTTGCCTCCCTATCATGTAGCAAGTAACCGCCACCATCGACCTGGCACTCCGTCACACGCCATCGCGCCGCTGCTTGGGTCTCCACTGCGAGTATCAGCCATCATAGTGGCTCTGCGTCTCGCGGCCATCTCTGATTGCTGGTGATTGATAGTGGGTTGTTGACTACAAATTGATTGGATTGTGCAGATCCAATGTTCTACAATGGATCAAGGTGTTGGTTGTGATTGATTTGGAACTAGGATTCTGATTTGAGGTAAATTGTCGGACGTGAAGACAATCAACGCGTTCTACAGATCAAATGGGTGGATTCTATGATTTCAGAATTTAGTGCATGATTATATTGGTTATATTGGTTATGCTATTTACATAGGTTATATTATTTTTTCACTTGGTGATCTGTCTAGTATTGCTTTAACCTTATACCTGTTGAACCGTTAGATTCTAGGTTGCTTGCTTATCGTTAGCATATAGTTATTGATTGCTATTACTGTTATACACGCCTAGTTATCACTGTGATATAAATTGTTAGATGTTATTGGTAGATGTTTACCTATTATTGGTCGGATTAGTATTAGGATTGGATTAGTAGGATAGTATGACTAAGATGAGATAAATGCTTAGAAGGTATATATTGGTTCTTGGACTCTCTAGATTTTAGTGCATGATGATATGATTACATTGCTTACGTGGTTTATAGTGTATTTGCACTTGATAGTCTATTTAGTATTGTCTTGACTTCGTACTGACATGACCCCTTTAGTTATACCTTAATTAATTTCAGTCATTAATTTCTATTAGTATGTTTATGCAGTTTATTAGATATCACTGTTAAGTATTTATTCGGTTATATATTATTGCCTATTGATCTCCATTAGTATATTTTTGCTGTTATTATTGGACATCATGGTTAAATTCTTATTTGGGTATGTATTGTTGCGGTTGATACTATGATTGAGACTAGTAGATAGTATAACTTAGATGAGGTCATTCTGTAGGAGCGGAACTCAAGAATGAAACAACATTAGTAGAACCCTAGGTGTTATAATTCGGATGTGCTTATTGGTATATATTCATCCATTTACTGTAGAGATAGTAGAGATAATATAATTTAGACGAGGTTATTCCTTAAGAGCGAATCTAAGGAATGAAACGACACTAATAGAACCCTAGGTGTACTAACTCAGATGTGCTTATTGATAGATGCTACTGGTATATGTTTGATCTACTTATTGGTTCGGTGGATATTGTGATTGAACTATCAGAGGTAGTATGATCCTTAGAGGGTATATATCGTTTCTCATATCTCGGCTGTCAACTATGTCTCCCATTCATGGTTGAGAAAGTTTACAGTAGAGTTTCCCTATGGTTGCTTTGTATATCTGTGATCGATCATGTCTCCCAATCATGGTTGAGATGATCTACCGTAAAGTTATACTCTTGTATTATCCGTTCGGAGTTAGTGATAATTGGACTCGTATGTTGTTTGTAGCTAAATTGCTACTTTACATCTTAAGTACCCACGAGACTTGTTCGCGGTAGCATGTTGTAGTATGCATGATTGAATTGGTAGAAATGGTATAATTTAGACTTAACCATCTCGACGTGTTTATGAGTAGATATATGATCTTATCGGCCTTGATAAGCATTTCCTATTAGCTAGGTTGGAACCCTATGATTAATCATCTCAATATATTTATCTGTAGACTTATGATCTTTATCGGCCTTGATAAGCATTCATGTTAGAAGGGTTGGAACCCTAGGCTTAACCACCTCGACGTACTTATTGGTAGATCGATGATCTTTATCGATTTTGGTAGATATTTCGTATTAGAGGTGTTGAAACCCTCGCTTGACCATCTCAATGGGCTTATTTGTAGATCAATGATCTTTATCGACTTTGATAGACGTTCTATGCTAGATGTATTGGATAACCCTAGGCTTAACACCCTAGGATAAGCGACTGCCCATGAGACCCATTTGTGGTAGCATGCTGTTGCATGAAGTCGATAACTAGATAGTTATATACTCTGACTGCCCACGAGACCCATTCGTGGTAGCATGATGTTGCGTGCAGTCAATAGCTAGATAGCTATATACTCTGTCTGCCCACGAGACCCATTCATGGTAGCATGTCGTTGCGCGCAGACATAGTGCCCTTTATATTGCTTGTCTACCCACGAGTCCCGTTCGTGGTAGCATGTAGTTGCATGTAGACAGTGCTTTGTATATTGCTTGTCATCACACGAGTCCCGTTTGTGGTAGCTCATAGATAGTTTCTTTGGTATTACCTCGAGAGCCACGAGGCTTTGTCGCGGTATCTTGATGTGTATTGTTTGTCGATTGTAGTTGGTTGTGTATGTTGCAGGTATATTTGTTATATTGTTGGCCAGGTTAGTTGCAGACCGATATGTAGGGGATCTCATGACCGCTAGAGGGGGGAGGTGAATAGCTCGTTTGTCGTTTGATGGATTACGATCGTGTTCGTCTCTACAAAGCTTGTTAGTGCAGCGGAAATATGAAATGCAATAATAAAAGATGATAACACAATCACAACACGCAATATAACGTGGTTCGGAACCGAATGGTTCCTACTCCACGGATTGAGCTCTACTAGCTCGAGTGATGACAACACTACTAATAAAACTCCTTCTCGACAACATGTCGGAGGTGGATAAACCTTGTACAATGAATTACAACAAGTAATACAAAGTGAAACAAGCAAATACAAGATGAATATACAAAACAACGTAAAGAAAACTTTACAACTATTGTTTTGGAATGCTTGCTTGTTGGTTGCTTGAATTGCACTTGGATGTTAGTGCAATCGACCCAGGACTCGAGTATTGACTCGAACTGTATTTTGATGTTAGACAAAACGCATGATATGAGATTGTCATGGGAAGTCCGACATAGGGTTGGCCACGTAAATCCAAGTGTGTAGCCTTGGTGGTGAAAAGTCCAAGCATGGGGCTTGGTGTTGGAAAGTTCAACATGGGTTGGCCACGTAAGTCCAAGCATTGGGCTTGGCGGTGATAGTCCAAGCTGGGGCTTGGCATGGAAAATCCAAGCATGAGGCTTGGTGTGGAAAGTCTTGAGGACTTGGCAAGTTCACTAGGCTCGGGGTTCTTGAGTCGGTGAAGGATGGCATTGCGAAGCTGTGCGCTTGGTGCATCCGAGGGACCGCCGGACGGGGAGCGAATGGAGTGAGGCCCAAGGGAAGCATACTTTGAGGCCAAGAGATGCGAAGGATGACATTGTGAAGTCATACGCTTGGTGCATCCGAGAGACGTAGGTTGAGGGAAGAGAGCTTCGGTGGGGAACTCCATGAGAGGATGAGGTAGACTTGACTAAGTGATTAAGACTGAGTGTCGGAGGCTCAAACGTTGTATTCGAGGGTTTACCCGACGATCGGATGCTCAAACAACTTGGTGTTTGAGATTTTACCCGACATCGATTGGTAGTATAGGTACGATCATTACTCAATCGACTTAGGTTCGGTGGTGTTAGACTATATTTTGTGGCTTTGGCGGTTGGTTGCCAAGGGATGGTAGTCAGCGATGTCGGCCAGTCATTGCCTAGAGGATGGCGATCGTGATGGAAGTGTCGAGAATGCTCCATAGTCGTGACCCGGATCGGATCTGGTCGGCCGATTGGTGATGGTCATCATCAGTCGACTGATAGAGGATCCGTTGGAACTTGTCCAACGTGGATCAAGCCGTTGTGAGACAACGACTACGGGAAGCGATCGTGAGGCCTTTTGGATCTCGAGATGGAGGATTTTGCCAAGACTTTTGGGAGGATTTTGCCAAGACTTTTGGGAAGATTTTGAAGGGAAATTGCTGCTGCATTTCAGTCATTCAAGAGCAATCCAAAGCAAGCAACAAGCAAGTGTTCAAAGCGATGTTTGTAAAGTGTTCTTTACTTGTATTTCTTCTTGTATTTGTCTTTGCTTATATTACTTAGTGTAATTTCTTGTACGAGATTTCTCCACCTCCGACGTGTTGTCGAGAAAGAGTTTGAGTATTACCGTGTGCATCTCTAGAGCTCGTTGAGCTCGCCCCGTGGAGTAGGAACCATTCAATTCCGAACCACGTATATCTCGTGTATGCTTGTATGTGTTGTTAGTATTTTCATTTATATTACTATTCCACTGTGCTAACGACAATCGTAGACAAGCGACATGCTAGAATGAGTAAATTCCATCGTACGACGATTAATGGCTATTCACCCCCCTCTAGCCGGCCACCGACGTTCCAATAAGGCAAAAATAGGTTTAATCTTAGAAATGATAATTTGAATTTAACACTTAGGTATTTTATACCTTAGTATTTTATAATTGCCATGCTTTGTTTGCCTTGCTTTGACATGATATCATATTTATTTTTATCATATAAAATGTCATGATCATTTTTAGGGTTATGTTTATATGTCATGTATACTTATATTTCATTCACATGCCATGACATCATGATTATATGACACATGCTTTATTCTTGTATCATTATGCCATAATCATCATTCATGCATAAATAAATTGAAATTAAGGACTAAGGCATGATTTGAAGTCCCATGCATAAGAGAATCAAATAATGTGCCTAGAAATATGCATGAAATCCTAAATAACAAAGTCCTCACATCTCACTAATATTTGACTTATATGTGTTTTATACATGTAGATACAAGTGAGATGGTTAAGAAAAAGGAATTAAAGGTTTTAAAAATATTTCAAAAATATTTTGAAAAACCTTGGTGAAGTCTATCTTTTGATAGCTATCACCATTGAATGAGATAATACAAAGAGAGCTCAATATTGAAGCTTTTCTCAACTTTTGAACTTTGTGTCAATCTCACTATTTTATGAGTAAAATAATTTTCTAATATTTTTCACCCATAATGATTGTAATAAGTAATATATATACAAAATTTCATGAATTTTCAACTTATATATATTTACTTACAAATTTCAGAAATTCATTTTTGAAAACCTGAAAATTACATTTTGCATTTATCGATCATTGCCATGGATGACTGATCGATTGATGTGAAAAGTCATTGGTAACCGAGAGAGTCATTGATATTCTTGATTCGGGTAAACCATGGATGTTAGGCCAATGTTCAGCTATGTTTTGATCCCCTAACCACTCCTAACCCTAGGACATGCTATGGAGAGCATTAGAAAGGGTGGAAATCCATTGGATATTAATTTTAAGGTGGATGGAAGTTCTTTGTTGAACTTTTGTCTTAATTTTGATTGTTTAAATGTTTCTATTGGCTTAGGGACTCTCTAAGACATTGTTGATGCAATGGTCAAGGGGGAGCAAGCCTTTAGGGGGAGGTATCCATCATGGGAAGATGGATGTGTATTTTTTCTCATGGGAGGAATGTTGAGTTGCCTCTCTTAAGTGATATGAGACTTATCACTAGAAAAATTGTAGGCGTGTGTTCCTCCAAGGGAGAGATTGTAAGATCTCATTAGGATATGAGACATTCATACCCTTGGGGAGGACCTTTTTGATGTATGTCAAAAAGGGAGAGAAGTTATCAATTGGGATAGTTGGAATTCTCATTGGGATGTGAGAATCGCCAATTGGGGATAATTGGTAGACTTGGGTTTGAGATTTTGTCCAATATCAAAAAGGGGGAGATTGTTGGTGCAATCGGCCCAGAACTCGAGTATTGACTCGAACTGTATTTTGATGTTAGACAAAATGCATGATATGAGATTGTCATGGGAAGTCTGACATAGGTTGGCCACGTAAATCCAAGTGTGTAGCCTTGGTGGTGAAAAGTCCAAGCATGGGGCTTGGTGTTGGAAAGTCCAACATGGGTTGGCCACCTAAGTCCAAACATAGGGCTTGGCGGTGAAAGTCCAAGCTGGGGCTTGGCATGGAAAATCCAAG
The DNA here is from genome assembly GCA_025175895.1 of Wurfbainia villosa. Classification (NCBI taxonomy): domain Eukaryota; kingdom Viridiplantae; phylum Streptophyta; class Magnoliopsida; order Zingiberales; family Zingiberaceae; genus Wurfbainia; species Wurfbainia villosa. The sequence continues at coordinate 14,353,536 of CM046004.1, read as the reverse complement.
CATGAGACTTAGTGTGGGAAGTCTTGAGGACTTGACAAGTTCACTAGGTTCGGGGTCCTTGAGTTGGTAAAGGATGACATTGCGAAGCGGTGCGCTTGGTGCATCCGAGGGACCGCCGGATGGGGAGCGAATGGAGTGAGGCTCAAGGGAAGCATACTTCGAGGGCAAGAGACGTGAAGGATGACATTGCGAAGCCGTGCGCTTGGTGTATCCGAGGGAAGATAACTTCGGTGGGGAACTCCATGAGAGGATGAGGTGGACTTGGCTAAGTGGCTAAGACTGAGTGTCGAAGGCTCAAACGTTGTGTTTGAGGGTTTACCCGACGGTTGGATGCTCAAACAACTTGATGTTTGAGGTTTTACCCAACATCAGTCGACTGGTTATGTACCAGTCGACTGCTCCAAGTCAACTTGGGTTCGACTGGTGTTAGACTGTATTTTGTGGCCTGACAGTCAACTACCAAGGGATGACAGTCGACTGATGTCGACAACAGTCGACTGCCGAGGGATGACAGTTGACTGATGGAAGTGTCGCGAGCACAAAATGCTCCGTAGCTGACTGGGCAGTCGGCTACGAGGTCAACAGTCGACTGATGGTCATCATCAATCGACTAATAGAGGATCCGTTAGAACTTGTCTAGTGTGGATCAAGCTATTGTGAGACAACGGCTACAGAAGCAGTCGACTGGGGTCTTTTGGCAGTCGACTGCTAGGCGCAAAATTAGCTCGATGCAGGTTATAAATGGAGCTCAAGATGGAGGATTTTACCAAGACTTTTGGGAAGATTTTGAAGGGGAATTGCTACTGCATTCCAATCCTTCAAGAGTAATCCAAAGCAAGCAACAAGCAAGTGTTCAAAGTGAAGTTTGTAAAGTGTTCTTTACTTGTATTTCTTCTTGTATTATTCTTTGCTTGTATTACTTAGTGTAATTGCTTGTACGAGGTTTCTCCACCTCCGACGTATTGTCGAGAAGGAGTTTGAGTATTGCCGTGTGCATCTCTAGAGCTCGTTGAGCTCACCTCATGCCGGCAACTGACATTCCAACATTGGAGACCCTGATTTGCAGCAACAAATAACACTAAAACTCCTCAAGAAACACTGCCAAATCCCTCCTCCACGAGCTCCATTTAAAGTTTCTCTTTGAGCTGGATTCCGCCTAGCAATCGACAGATCGGGACCATCAGTCGACTGCCCCTGTAGCCGTTGTCTCACAACGACATGAAATACGTCAGATAAGTCCAACGGATACACCATCAGTCGATTAATGGCTCAATCAGTCGAGTGTTCAGGCTGATCACTCGACTGGAGAACCTTCTATAAGCAAACCCGAGCATCGATCGGTGATCACAAGATCGATCGACTACTGATCTGCGATCGGTCTAACTCTGGCGATCGCTGGGCACTTCCCATAGTCAAACCCTAGTTGACTCCCATCAGTCGACTGACCCATTGTCCCAGTCGATTGATACACCTCAAACATGAGATTTTAACTCAAGTATGGTGCCCCTATACTTGCTAGACCACCTGTAGCCTAGACCTAAGCCTTCTAGCCACCTCTATCAGCCTCACACCTATCGGATTCATCCAAGTCATCCATGACTTGTTCATCCATACGCTAGCCTTCAGGTGCTTCCATCGGTTATTGTCATGCTAACGGTGTCTACACCGCCAAGGCACATTGGACTTACGCTGCCAAGACTCTCGCTTGGACTTTACGCCGCCAACCATTGGACTTATGCTACCAAGACTCCACCCTTGGACTTTACACCGCCAATATCAAACCCCTTGGACTTTCTAAATGCCAAGACTGAAGCTTGGACTTTCCCTTGCTAACCCATGTTGGACTTTCCATGCTAAGACCCAAGCTTGGACTTTTCCCTTGCCAAGACCATACTTGGACTTTCCTTACCAACCCATGTTGGACTTTTCCTTGCCAAGACCCATGCTTGGACTTTACATGCCAAGTACTCAAGACTTAGACTTTCCCAATGCCAAGTGTCCCACTTGGACTTTCCATGCCAAGTACCCATGACTTGGACTTTACAATGACAATCACATTGTCATATGTTTTTGTCGAACATCAAAAAATCGCTCGAGTCAAACTCGAGTTAGGTCAATCGTGACCTGGGCTGATTGTACTAACAATCTCTTCCTTTTTGATGTTTGACAAAAACACCCTTGAGTTAGGCCCCTAACTCAAATTCTCTTATCAATTATCCCAAATTGTTAATTTTACCTTTCTCCCCCTTTTTGACTAACATCAAAAAGGTTCTCTCCAAGGAGGTCAATGTCTCATATCCCAATGAGATCTTACAATCTCCCCCTTGGTCCAAAAATATCTAGGATGCTTACAATCTTCCTAGTGATAAGTCCCATACCACTAAAGAGAGGCACTCCTATAAACTCTCCCAATTTCCAAATTGGGTATTTTAAATTCCCATTTTTCCCTCTCATGAGGAAAAATAACATCCATCATCCCATGATGGATACCTCCCTCTAAAGGCTTGCTCCCCCTTGACCATTGCACCAACAATGTCCTTGGGAAGTCCCTAAGCCAATAGGAACTCTAAACCATCAAAAATAAGGTCTAAAGTTCAACATTGAACTTTCCCATACCTTAAATTTGATACACACCCTAACAACTCTCCTAATCCATATCCAATGGATTTTCACCCTTTATAATGCTTCCCAAAGTATATCCTAGGGTCAGGTAGGAAACCTTAACATAGTTGAAATTAGGCTAAACATATATTGTTTATCCGAAATCAGCATATCAGTTGATTCTTCCATATAATAGTCGACTGAAATCATCATCAGTTGATTGATCCCTGATTTTCAGAAATCAAGTTTTCGAAAATGAAGTTTGAAAATGTGTAAGTAAATATACGTATTTCGAAAAAATTTGAAATTTCATACGCACATTACTTACATGGAATATAATAGGTGAAAAATAGTTTGAAAATAAAATACCCATTAAAATAGAAGATTGATGCAAAATTCAAAAATCATTAAAACTTTAATATTTTTGATCTACTTTGTATTAACTTCTTCAATGGTGATTGCTATCAAAAGATAGACTTCACCAAGGTTTTCTAAAAAGATTTTAAAATGATTTTGAAAACCTATTTTAAAACACGGACTATTGGCTAAATGTACATGACTTGTACATTAGCTTTCCTCATGATTCATATTGATGATTGAGATAAGTTTAAGTTCATCTAGATGCACTATCTATGCACCTTGAGCTTAACTTATTTTCCTAACATCTCACATGTATCTAGGGTGTATCAATACACATACATGTTAATTTGATGTGAGATGTGGGTTTTTGTTATCCTAAACTAAGGTTTCATGCATTTCTCTAAGGCAACACTACTTGATTCTCTTATACATGGGACTTCAAGTCATGCCATAGTCCTTAAATCAATTTTCATCAAATTAAATGCATGAATGATCGTGACATAAAAGATAACATAATTAAGTATGGCTAATGATCATGATGTCATGACATATGATTAAATCTAAATATACATGACATTTAACCTAAACATAATCATAACATTTAAATGATAAAAATAGGCACGATGTCATGACATGACAAAATAGAATATATAAACACATTAACACCCACACAATCATACAAAGACACATTATTTTTCATAAACAAAGGATTTCATTTAACAAGAAATTTTGTTCTACAATCAAAATAGATGTTCAAGAAAAACTCTCGACATCACTACGAAAAAGAAAAACAAGATCCCTAATCCTCGCCTAGCTATTGTCCATGGAGCCATCTCCTGGAGGTGGTGGAGGCTGCTGACCCAGCATCCAGATCCGCATCATCTCATACATATCAATCTGGCGCTACTCCATTCGGCTGAGCTGCTAACCCATGGAGGAATGCTCCGATCTGATCTCTGCCAATCGTGAGTCAACAGTCTGCTAGTAGTCCTCAAATCTAACCTCCAGATGTGCAACATGCTCTGAGAGACCTGCTGCTAGTGCATCTACTATCACAGGGTCATCCTCCTCAGCATCAGACTCCTCATGCTGTGCCGCAAGCTCTCCAAGCTCTATGGCCGACTCCTCTTGCTCCACGGGCTGAGGCCAAGGCACCAACTCCATCTGTCCAGCGTCAGTCCGCATCCCAGCCAGTGTGAAGTTCCGTACTGTGATGCAATCATATACCTCTGATAGCACCCTCAATGATCCCCTAGATATGTTAATGCCAATGGACTCTAACCATATAGTGATGACATGTCCAAATGACATATGAACTTTCCCTTATAGAGGGGATATGAAATGAACAATGCAATGAAAAATGTTCAATGCAATGTTCACGTCCAATCGATAACGCATGGCATACATAAGAAATAGATGGGGAGGCCGGATCTTGGCCTGACCCCAAGTAACAATCGGAAGAAAGCACCCAACAATGACTTTGTAAAGAACATTGTCAGGTGCAGATAATTCATTAATAGGAAAGAGGTTTTGAGCTGGTGGACGAGGATGACGGAAGAAATGCTCATGCATGGAATCTAATGAGATGTGGTCAAATGGAGCCAGAAGAGGTGCATTAAGAGTAGGGTAAAAGATGAAAGTGTCATCCGATGCCCTACACTCCAGGAACTCCTGCAAGATCATAATAGTGAACTCCAGATCGCATTTTGCAACACGAGTAGTGTAGGTCGGGCAATCGTCAACTTTCTTTAAATTTTGGTAAAACTCTTTGAGTAGGTCATCGTTAATGGCATGGTTGCAAAGAGCGATCTTCATTAATTGGTAATGCAATAAGATTTGTATGACGTTGTTGGTGCAATCGACCTAAGTCACGATTGACCAGACTCGAGTGGGACTCGAGTAGGGTTTTGGTGTTTGACAATAGTTTACAATATGGTTTGACCATATGACTAGTGAATGGGACACTTGGTGTGGAGAAGTCAAAGTATGGATACTTGGCAAGGGAAAATCCAAGTTGGTCAAGGGAGACCAGACATTTGGTGTTGGAAAGACCAACAGGGAGTTGGCGAGGGAAGTCCCGATAGGTCTGGGAGACCGTACTTGGCAAATGAAGTCCCGGACGGGGAGTCTTGGCAGTGAAGTCCCGGAGTTGTGACCTCTTGGCAGTGAAGTTCCGGACGAGGATTCTTGGCAGTGAAGTCCCAGAGGCGTGGCCTCTTGGCAGTGAAGTCCCGGACGAGGAGTCTTAGCAAGGGAAGACCTGACTGATCAGGGAGATCGAGCTTGGCAAAGGGGAAGTCCCAGAGGTGAGGCTTCTTGGCAAAGGTAGACCCGAGAGCATGACAATAGCCGATGGAAGCACTTGAAGGCTAGTGTATGGATGAACAAGTCATAGATGACTTGGAGGGATCCGATAGACATGAGGAAAACGGAGGTGGCTAGAAGGCTTAGATCTAGACTAAGAGTGGTCTAGCAAGTATGGGGGCACCATACTTGGGGTTAAAATCTCATGGATGAGGTTATCAGTCAACTGATATCATGATCAGTCGACTGATTTGAGTGACTACGGCTGAGCAGCGACCACAGATGCAAGGGCGCCTCGACTGGCCCTCGACTGGCCCTCGACTAGAGGCTCAGTCGAGGCGACGCCTCGATTGCCTTCATCTAGTGGCTAAAAACATAAGGCGCCAGTCGAGGCGGCGCCTCGACTGGTGTCCTAGTCGAGGTGGCACCTCGACTGGTCCCAGCACATGTATGAAGACAGCTGCTCAAAAGCAAGGCGACTCGACTGACACCTCGATTAGCAAAACGACCGTTGCAGATCAGGAAGATTCGACGGAGCTCTATAAAAGGAGGATCGAGGGCATCTTCGAGGATGATTCTCTTGGAGGTTTTAGGGGCAATTTGAAGGAAGGTGTTGCTGCATTTCAGGGCCTTCAAAGTCATCCCAAAGCGATCTACGAGCAAGCATTCAAAAGCCCTAAATCTATAATGTGTGTTCATTTGCTTTTGTATTTGTTGTATTTGCTTGTCTTTATCTCATTCTTATTGTTGTAAGAGACTTGTAAGAGGTTCCTCCACCTCCGGTATGTCACTGAGAAGGAGAAGTGTTATAGTGGTGGTGTGCACACTAGAGCCCACTAGGGCTCGACCGTGGAGTAGGAACTAGGGTTCCGAACCATATAAAATTCCTTGTGTTGTGCTTGTTGTGTGATTTGTATTTGTATTTGTACTCGTATTTGTGTTTCTGCTGCATACTAACAATTGTAGACAAGCACGACGAATCCAAGCAACGAAATCGATGCAAATTGCTATTCATCCCCCTCTAGCGACACCAACGATCTTAACAAGTGGTATCAGAGCAAGGTCGCTCTTCAAGGCTTAACAACCAAGGGAGCACGCTAGAGGGAAGAAGGAAGATGGAGGAGCCAAATTTTGATTTGGGATGAGACATCAATGTGCCTCCTCCATATGAACTCTATGGAGCTAAAGAATTCGATCAATGGAAGGAAAGGATGGAACATTTTCTAATGCGTGAAATAGAAAATTGGTTTATTTTGATGCAAGGAGTTGAAGTTCCTATGGACAAGAAGGGAAGATTACTCAAGAAAAAGAAATGCACAAAAGAGCTGTTGGTGCAATCGACCCAGGTCACGATTGACCAGACTCGAGTTTGACTCGAGAGATGTTTTGATGTTTGACAAAGTAAGTTGACATTGATGTTTGACATTAATGTCTGTTGATGTTTTGGGGAGATTGTTTATACAATCAACCCGGGTTATGTTTAACTGGACTCGAGTTTGACTTGAGGGAGACTTTGATGGTTGACTAGGGTTGACCATGTGGTTATAAAAAGTCCAAGTCATGGGTACTTGGCATGGAAAGTCCAAGTGGGACACTTGGTATTTGGGAAAGTCCAAGCATGGGTACTTGGCATGGAAAGTCCAAGTGGGACACTTGGCATTTGGGAAGGTCCAAGCATGGGTCTTGGCATTGAAAGTCCAACATGGGTTGGCAAGGGAAAGTCCAAGCTTGAGTCTTGGCATTTGAGAAGTCCAAGGGGTTTGATATTGGCGGCGTAAAGTCCAAGCGGGAGTCTTGGCAACATAAGTCCAATGGTTGGTGGCATAAAGTCCAAGCGGAGTCTTGGCGGCGTAAGTCCAATGTGCCTTGGCGGTGTATACACCGTTAGCATGACATAGCCGATGGAAGCACCTGAAGGCTAGCGCGATGGATGAACAAGTCATGGATGACTTGGAGGGATCCGAGAGGCGTAAGGCTGATGGAGGTGGATAGAAGGCTTAGGTCTAGGCTAAGGGTGGTCTAATAAGTATGGGGGCACCATACTTGGGCTAAAACCTAATGTTTGAGGTATGCCAGTCGACTGGTACCATGTGGCAGTCAACTGACGTAGTCAACTAGGGTTTGACTGTGGGAATTGCCCTAGCAGTCGACTGACATAGTTGAACAGTCGACTGTTTGGACGAGCAGTCGACTGATCTTGTGATCAGTCGACTGATGCTCGGATTTTGGGGCACAGAATGGAGTCTCACTTGACCGCTGGGACGAGCAGTCGAGTGATGCTTGAACAGTCGACTGATGCTCATGATCAGTCGACTGATGTCCTAGCCATTGGATTTTTCCAGCGTGGATTACACCGTTATCTCACAGTAACAGTGTGATCAGTCGACTGATGGTCCCGAGCAGTCGACTGATCGACATTTTCCAGCACAGGTTGAAGCTATAAAAGGAGCTCATGATGGAGAAAAATGGATCCAGTTTTTGAGAGCTTTAGGGGCGATTTGTTGCTGCAAATTGTTAGGGCAATCTCTTGCCATGATTAGGTTTTGATGTGTGTGGCAAAGGGTTTAAGTTAGGTTGGTATTGTTATTTGATATGTGCGTTGGAGTCTTGCAGAACTTAGTAATTCGCACATGGAGCCTTGGCGGGTTCACCCTCACAACCTCGGTCCTTGAGTCGGTGAAGGATGACTTTGCGGAAGCCGTGCGCTTGGAGCATCCGAGGGACCACAGGACGAGATGACTTGAAGTGAAACCAAGGAGGCATACTTCGGAGGCAAGAGACGCGAAGGAGCATTGTAGAGCCGTGCGCCTGATGCTGCCGAGGGACGTGGCCGCGAACGAAGAGAGCTTCGGCGAGGGATTTCGAGTGAGATGAGAGAATGAGTGAAATGTAAGTAGCTCATTAGGTGAACTTGGTTGAATGGCTGAGTGTCGGAGACTTAACCGCAAGGGTTAAGGTTTACCCGACCGCCGGAAGCTCAAACTTATGTTAAGTACGATCATTGATGTAATGGCGGATCGCTCAGTCGAATGTGTTCGACCGGTATCCGATGATGGGTTTATGCCCAGTGATCGACTACCATGGAATAGCGATGATTGCGGAGGATGTCGCAGTAGCGAGCTGCTCGTAAGCGCGTAGGCGGTCGATACGAGCCGATGATCGGTGAGGTCCATCGCGATCGCCAAGTGTTCCGTTGGACTACAGCGGTCCGGGATCCGACGTGTTCGGAGGCCAGTTGTAGTAACGTGACCGATCGCCAAGGGCGTGAATGATCGGTAGTGGCGGCCAACGGGAAGAAATCAGCCCTCTCTATAAAAAGAGAGGGTGTGATCCTTTGAGAGGCTAATGCTTATGCTCTAAGTGATCTTCCTAGTGCCCCACAAGCTTTAAACTCTTCTTACTTGTCTTTACTTCAATCTTATTGTAAGAAGAGTGATCTTGGTTGTAAAGGATACCTCCACCTAGCTTGGTGCAAAGGAGATACCATTAGTGGATTGGTTTTGGCGGAGTGATTCATCGAGGACGAATCGGGGACCGTGGATTAGCGGCGTAACCGTGAACCACGTTATACCATCTTGTTAGCGTTTGTTTTCTTGTATTTTTATTTGCTTGTCTTGCTTTATTATTTTCGTTGCGCTAATCTCTTTGTAGACGAGCAAATACCGACATCCAACGTTCGAGGGCTATTCACCCCCCTCTAGCCGGCCGTATCGATCCCCTACACAAATCAGGTCTCCAAGTGCTAATCAAACAACCAAGCATTCAAGCAATCAAAAGCAAGTGTTGTAAAGTTTTTCTTTACTTGTCTTTCACATTAATTATTGTAATTGCTTGTTTTTGTTTCTTACTGTTGTAAGATCGCTTGTAAGGGGCTTCTCCGCCTCCGACTTGTGTCGAGAAGGAGTGTTTATCATAGTGGTGTGTGATTGGCATCGCTAGGGTTTGTACGAACCCAATCCGTGAAGTAGAAACCGTTCGGTTCTGAACCACGTTAAATATTTGTGTTTGCGTGTTGTATATTTCGTTATCATTATTATTATTGTTATTCCACTGCGCTAACGAAATTGTAGATGAACACACGAACAAATTCCATTATCGAACTAGCGCGACGCTATTCACCCCCCCTCTAGCGGGCTCAAATATCTTACAATTGGTATCAGAGCCCGGGGCTCTTCTACGGATTAACTGCCGGGAGCTAAAAGGCTAGAGGGAAGATGGAATTCCAAGACAAGCTTGGATGGGACATCAACACTCCACCGCCGTATGATCGAGAAGACTTTTCGGCGTGGAGAACAAGAATGGAGACATTCTTGATGATGGATATAGAGGATTGGTTCATCCTCGTAGAAGGTTTTGAACCTCCTCGGGATAGGAAGGGACAAGTCCTCAAGTTGAAGAAATGGACCCAAGAGCAACGACAAAAATTCAAAACTGAAGCCAAGGTAACAAAACTTTTAGAAGATTTGATACCTAATGATGTTTTGTCTAGGCTAGGTGAATATCTTGATGCCAAGGAGCTATGGGACAAATTAGCCAAGTTCAATGAGAAGCCCCACTTGGCACAAGTAGAAGAAGATAAGGAAGAGGATGAAGAGAGTTCATCATCCTCACGAGCAAGTGAGGAATCGAAAGTTGAAGAGGAGTCAACTTCCGGATCGGTGGAAGAGGAGGTGGAAGAAGAAGAAGACACCTCCACCTCTAGGATTGAGGGGGAGGAAAGAATTGTTGGTGCAACAATGTTCCAAGCATTTATATATGTTTTGATGTTTGGATAATCATCTAAGTTAGGCAATATCTTGTGATCTAATTGCGAAAATGTTTAAGTGACAGGGAAGTCCAAGTATGATCTTGGCAAAGGAAGTCCAAGTATGATCTTGGCAAAGGAAGTCCAAGTATGATCTTGGCAAAGGAAGTACAAGGGATGGACTTGGCAGCGTAAGACCAAGCTTGTAGTCTTGGCAGCGTAAAGTCCAAGTGAACCTGGGCAAAGGAAGTCCAAAGTAAAGTCTTGGCAGCATAAGTCCAAGCTTGTAGTCTTGGCGGCGTAAAGTCCAAGCATTTGGCAACCCAAGACATGACGAAACCGAAGGAAGCTCTTGGAAGCAAAGCGCAAAGGATGAACAAGTCGCGAACTCGGAGGGATCCTGAAGGCGCAAGGCTTAGTGAGGAGCTAGAAGGTTGAGTCTAGGTCTAGGGTATAAAATCAAGTATGAATTACTCATACTTGATAAGTATCAGTCGACTGATACGATGTATCGACCGACCGTCGCGTTCCGAGTCGGTGAAACCCTAATCATCACCGATCGCCTTGCAGTAGTAGCCGATCGATATCGTGATCGCCGATCGCTAAGGGCATCACCGATCGATCAAGGGAATATCGCCACGTAACGCAATCGCACTCGATCGCGCTTGATCACTCGGATCGATCACCCTATCACGATCGGTGATGGAGGATCACCGACTGATCACCTGGCCATTAGAGATTGCGGCTACGAATCTCCACGGAGATCGCGTTTTAGAAGCCGTTGGCTTCGGCGGCAGTCGACTGATGGTAAGCATCAGTCGACTGATCGAAGCCCAACGGGAAAAATAGCCCCTCTTCTATAAAAAGGGGCCATGGGGAGCTTGGTGAAGCTAGTGCTATTGCTCCCAACTACACCTACGTGCTCACCAAGCTTTCCAAGTGTTTTTAGCAATCCAAAACCTCCTCTTCTCTAATCCTAATCTTCCATCATTGTAAAGAAGAGGAGTGCATTGTAAGATAAGGTTTCTCCACCTTGGTTCATCCAAAGGAGGTTCTAGTGAAGATTGATTAGGGCTAATCCACCTTACGGATTGCCGTGGGGTAGGAGCGTCATCTCCGAACCACGTTACATCGGGTGTTAGCTTTGTTTCTTGTTGTTGTTTGTGCTTATATTTGTATTGCTTCCGCTAACATTTTTGTAGAAAGAAAGAAAGGCTAATCACCCCCCCTCTAGCCATTCCAAGGGTCCTAACAAGTGGTATCAGAGCCCGGATAGCTTGGAAGATCTCACCATCAACCAAGACATCAATGGCTCTTCAAGAGGGATATAGCACCGCCAAGCCACCGCTCTTCGACGGGAGTCATTTTGCGTATTGGAAAGGTAGGATGAAGTACTATCTTATGAGTAATATTGAAATTTGGCATAGCATTGTAGATGGCTTTGAGGAACCGGTGGATGAACATGGAGACCCTATTCCAAGCAAGGATTGGACAAGGGAAATGAACCGCAAATTCGAATCAAATGCCAAGGCGGTACTCACCATTCAATGCGGCATTACCATGGAGCAACTCAACAAGGTGGGGTCTTTCGAATCCGCCAAGGAGCTATGGGAAAAGCTCATTGAGCTAAATGAAGGTTCCAAGGAGTCAAAGAGGGCCAAGAAGGACCTACTAATTGGACAACTTCAAGCCTTCCAAATGAAGATGCATGAAACCGTAAGCCAAATGCATGGAAGGTTCAAAGAAATTGTTAACGGACTCCATATTATAGGTGAGCGAGTTGACAACCGGGATTTGGTAAGGTATATTTTACAAGCATTTCCTAGAAATTCTTTATGGACTTCTATAGTTGATGCCATTAAGGTAACTAGGGATCTTTCGCAAATTAAAATTGATGAACTATTTTGTGAGTTTGAATTGCATGAGCAAACTAACATGTCTTCTAAGGAAAAGGGCTTAGCTCTATTTGTTGAGAAGAAAGAAAAGAAGAAGAAAGAAAGGAAAGAGGGGTCATCATCATCCGAGTCGGAGCGTGAGTCAAGTAGTGACGAAGATTTGGCTAGTGAGATGGCCCATTTTGTCAAAAAGTTCCTTAGAAAATCAAAGGAATTCAAGAATAGAGATGCAAGAAAGGGGTCCCATTCTTCAAGAGGTAAAAGTAGTGGTAATTCAAGTTTTAACAATAATGTGATTTGCCATGCTTGCAACAAGAAGGGGCACATAAAGCCGAATTGCCCGGAGCTAAAGAAGAAGGAGGAAAAGGAAAAGAAAAAGAAGGACAAGAAGGAGAAGAAGAAGAAGGAGGCCATGGTGGCTCAAACCACATGGGACACACCAAGTGTTGAAGACTCTTCCTCCGATGATGAGCTTTGCCACATCACATGCCATGTGGCACTCATGGCACTAGAAGATGATTCGGGCACATCAAGCCAAGAAGATTCCTCAAGCGATGAATTGTCATCTAGTGACGATGAGGTAATGGACTCTCCCAAGGTTAAGCTCCTTTATAAATCAATTGCCTATCTTCAAGAAGCTCTAGATAAGTCTAAATCTAAGGTTAAGAGCATGAAGGTAGAACTAAAGGCTATTAGAAATGAAAAACCTTCACATGTTGATTCTTGCATGCTTAAGGAAGAAAATGACAAACTTAGGGATGAGGTTAGTGAATTGAAAGCATGTTTAGAAAAATTTTCAATTGGCTCAAAGTGTCTTGATATGATTCTTAGTAGGCAAAGAGCGGTTTATAACAAGGCTGGTTTAGGATATAAGCCAAAAGAAAAAGAAGTTGCTTATATTTCATTGATTAATAGGAAAGCAACCATTAAGGGAAAAGTTAAGAAAGCATGGGTACCTAAGAAGTTTTTACTTAATGTTACCGGTCCAAATGTTTGGGTACCAAAAGCTTGTGTTTTTCATGTGATTTAGGTAGGAGAACGAGGTATGTGGATTGTGGATAGCGGTTGCTCAACACATATGACCGGGGATGTGAGCAAGTTCTCCACAATTAAATATGTGAAGAAGGGAGCGGTGTCCTTTGGGAATAGTGGAAAACTCAAGATATTAGGTAGAGGTACAATTGAGGTATCCCCCAAGATTGTCATTCACAAAGTTCTACTAGTGGAAAATATGAAATTCAATTTATTAAGTGTTAGTCAACTTTGTGATGCAAACTATCATGTCTCCTTTGAATCCTCTAAATGCATGATTAAACATAAGGAATTAAATGATTGCATGTTAGTTGGATATAGGAAATCAAACATCTATTATGTTGATCTTTCATATGCTTCTAACATTTCTACTAAGTGTTTTGTTGCAAAAGAAGAGGAAAGTTGGCTATGGCATAGAAGATTGGGGCACATCAACATGAAAAACATAGCCAAGGTAGCCAAGATGGAGTTGGTCAAAGGGCTACCAAAGATCAAGTATGTCAAGAACAAATTGTGTGATGCATGCCAAGAAGGAAAACAAACAAAGGCATCACACAGAGGTAAAACTCTAACTAACACCTCTTTACCATTAGAATTATTGCATTTTGACTTGTTTGATTGCCATAGTACTCCATCTTTAAATGGTAATAAATATTGTTTGGTTATAGTAGATGATTTTTCTAGGTATACTTGGGTCTACTTTATGAAACATAAGGATGATACCTTAGAAATAATCATAGGATTTAGTAAAAGGGTTGAAAATGAAAAGAGTCTCAAAATTAACTGGATCCGTAGTGATCATGGTGGTGAATTTGAAAACTTAAAATTTTCACAATTTTGTTTAGAGCAAGGGTACAAGCATGAGTTCTCTTGTCCTAGAACACCCCAACAAAATGGGGTGGTGGAAAGGAGAAATCATGCCCTACAAGAGGCGGCTAGGACTATGCTTAATGCATATTCTCTACCTAGCTACTTGTGGGCGGAAGCGGTTAATACCGCTTGCTATATCCAAAATAGGGTTCAAATCCATAGGTTTTTAGGCAAAACACCATTTGAATTATGGAATGGAACTATACCCACAATTCATTATTTCAAAGTCTTTGGATGTAAAGTTTATATTCTAAACACCAAAGATAACTTAGGAAAATTTGAATCAAAAGTGGATGAGGGAATCCTAGTTGGATACTCATCCACAAGTAGAGGGTATAGAGTCTACAATAAGAGAACCAAAGGGATTGAGGAGTCTTCCAATGTTCAATTTGATGAAAATACTAGTACCTACCCTAGAAAGTCCTCCATTGATAAGGATATTAATGACAATAATCAAGACATTACCCAAAAACTTCAAAATTTGACCATTAGGGGTAATGATCAAGGGGGAGGAAGAGGAGACTCCGATGATGAAAGAAGGGTGGAAGATAACAATGATCAAATTGAAACACCTTCTAGAAACCTAAGAATTCATCAAGATCATCCACTTGACCAAGTAGTAGGAGATCTATCTCAAGGAGTAAGAACTAGGTCATTTCATAGACCTCCTACTAGTCAAGTCGCTCTTATCTCACAAATTGAGCCCAAGTCGATCAATGATGCATTACATGATCCGGATTGGATTTTGGCAATGCAAGATGAATTGGCTCAATTTGAGAGAAGTAAAGTGTGGGAATTAGTACCTAGACCCAATGATAGCACCATAATTATGTTGGATCGAAAGTGTCGCTAGAGGGGGGGGGGGTGAATAGCGATACGATGTCGTTAAAAAACTTTTGCAATAAGTAAAAAGCAAGTAGAGAGTGCACAGCGGAAATATAAAGTAGACAAGATATTTTTACGTGGTTCACAATCTTTCGATTGCTAATCCACGGCCCTAGTGATCCTTGATCACGTACGGAGGGCAATTCACTAAAACCACTCCTCCTCGTTGGAGGTAGGAGCAACGATTACAAAAAGAAATCAAGGCAAAGGGACACTCCCCCTTTCCTTGTTACGATTAAAGCACAAAGACAATTTAAAGAAGTAGAACTTAAATAAATATACCGACAACTCTTATAAGTAGAAGATGTAGCTTTCGTTGTCGGCGGCACTTCGTCGTAGCAAATGTGAGTAGTAGTAGCGGCGTTACGACGGCGTGTTGAGAGCTCTTGAATTCTTGTTTTTTGCTTGGCTTGAACATGTCTATTTATGGATATTGATCTATGAATTTAGACATAGGTAGTGTCCAAGGTGAGGTTCTTATCCCAACTCAAGGATGAGGTGTTTCATCCAACCACCTTGTGCCACCTCCAACCTTCTTGTGCGCCAACTCAAGGATGAGGTGTTTCATCCAACCACCTTGTGCCACCTCCAACCTTCTTGTGCGCCAACTCAAGGATGAGGTGTTTCATCCAACCACCTTGTGCCACCTCCAACCTCCTTGGGCGCCAACTTGAGGATGAGGTGTTTCATCCAACCACCTTGTGCCACCTCCAACCTCCTTGGGCGCCAACTTGTTGGAGCCATTCAACTTGTGCCACATCATGGAGCCAACCATCTTGTGCCAACTCACCTTATTTTGGGCGCCCACCACAAGGAAGCTTGGTGATGGTTTGGATGTCCACCTTGATGCCACATCACCCTTTGTACCAAAACACGAGTCAAGTCCAAATTCACCCCCTTGAAATTCGAGCTCTTCTGGTGGAACTTGACTAGCAGTTATTGTAGTCAAAGGGTTTTGAGATACAAGTTAGCTTAAAATATAAAGTACGATGGTTCTAACCATCCGATCTCGACCTAGACCTTCCATTGGAGGTATTGGGTCGGATCTACGCTAACGACCTTGCTTCGCTTTCACACGAGCTTACCTTGTAGCCTCGCTCCGGTCTTCACCCAGTACCTCGGCTTCCTCCAAGTCCTCTGGCGTTGCGACCACCTCGGTTCCCACCGGTGTCGCAGGAACCTTCCGCTCAACTTTAGCATTTACGCACACTTAATTGAGCTCGTAAGATAA
The DNA here is from genome assembly GCA_025175895.1 of Wurfbainia villosa. Classification (NCBI taxonomy): domain Eukaryota; kingdom Viridiplantae; phylum Streptophyta; class Magnoliopsida; order Zingiberales; family Zingiberaceae; genus Wurfbainia; species Wurfbainia villosa. The sequence continues at coordinate 14,337,614 of CM046004.1, read as the reverse complement.
CAAATATACCCTTAACTATTGAGCCTTTTGCCATAATCAAAATATCGTTCGACTTTGGTGCCCATGCACCAACAATCTCCCCTTTGATTCATGGCAAACACAAAAGTTAAGGAAAAATTAAGCATAACAGTAAGCTAGCATAATGATTAAGCATGAATGAGCTAGCATAAAGATTAAATATGAATGAGCTAGCATAATGATTAAGCATGAATGAGCTAGCATAAAGATTAAATATGAATGAGCTAGCATAAAGATTAAGCATGAGTGAGAAATATTATTGTTTCAAGTTCTCCCCTTTGAGGTAACCTCCCCCTTGACCGAAGGTGAGTTCTTGAAAAATAATTTTTACTCCCCCTTAATAGTTGCTTAAGTAAACGGAATTACTTAATATAAAAGGTAATAATTTTGTTTACTTTCTTCCTTACTTTTGTGACTTTCTCCCCCTTTTGCCTTAACTCAAAAAGTTTGTAAATATATTTTAAGGTTTGTAAGTCCAAGCAAGTTCCCAATATATATATATATATATATTTTTTAAAAATAATAATAAGCTTGAAAATATGTTCATCTAAAATGTACAACTCCGGTTGGACTTGATTGATATAGAATGATCAATAAGTCTTGAAGGAGTTGATTAATTTTAAATAATTATACTCCATGGTTCATGTCGATGCAATCAATCTACATCTGAACCAGGAGTAAGGTCCTAACATCTCACGCTCGTGGCTAAGTACACAAACACATTAGTCCTATGTGTTGTGAGATGTGTTGGCTCCTTAAATCTATAGGTATATGATTTCTAAGGTAAGACTTAGGCTAATTTCATAAAAAGAAGCAAAAGTAGAGTACATATATAGAAAAATTTAAATCCTACTCTATTACGCACATACCTAACTTTCGTCTTAATAAACTAAATTCGGCTTCGGGTAGTGGTTTGGTGAAGATGTCCGCTAGGTTTGATTTGGACTCAACATACTCTAGTTGTATAGTTCCATTAGTTACATGTTCCCTAATGAAGTGGTGTTTAACTTCTATATGTTTTGTCCTAGAATGACATATTGGATTTTTAGTTAAGTTAATTGAACTAATGTTATCTATGTAGGTTTTAATGTTGTTAAAGATTAAGCTAAAGTCTTGGAGAGTGTGCTTCATCCACAGGAGCTGAGAGACACACTCACCCATCGCAACGTATTCGGCTTCGGTGGTAGATAAGGCAACGCAATGCTGCTTCCTACTGCACCAACTTACTAGACTCGAGCCGAGGATTTGACAACAACCACTCGTGCTCTTTCTATCGAGTTTACTACCGGCATAGTCGGAGTCGGAGTAGCTGATTAGATTAAACTCGGTAGATCTAGGGTACCAAATACCTACGTTTAGCGTGCCCTTTAGATATCTAAGGATACGCTTGACTAGGGTTAGGTGAGACTCCTTGGCACAGGTTTGTAACCTTGCGCACATACTTACCGCGAATAAAATGTCGGGTCGGCTCGCGGTTAAGTATAGGAGACTTCCTATTGCATTCCAAATCGATTTATTAAGTCCTTAGTATATTTTTGTTGATGTAAATATATTCCATCTTTAGTTTGTTTAATTTGTAAACCTAAGAAGAAACTTAACTCTCCTACTAAATTCATTTCAAATTCACTTTCCATAAGTGAGATGAATTCGTTTAGCAGGATCGAGTTGGTAGTTCCAAAAATTATATCATCTACATAGATTTGGGCTATAAAGATTTCTTTTCCTACGGTTTTTACGAATAAGGTTGGGTCGACTAAACCTTGGTTGAATCCTTTGGACTTAAGATAGATCGAAAGCCTTTCGTACCAAGCTCTTGGGGCTTGTTTGAGTCCATATAGGGCTTTCTTAAGTCTAAGGACATGGTCAGGTTTATCTAGATTTTCGAATCCGGGAGGTTGACTGACGTAAACTTCTTCCTTAATGTATCCATTCAAAAATGCTGACTTGACATCCATTTGAAACAATTTAAAACCTCGATGTGCAGCATATGCTAACAACATTCGGATGGACTCTAGTCTGGCTACGGGGGCGTAGGTCTCATCGTAATCTAAACCTTCGACTTGACTAAACCCTTTTGCGACTAACCTAGCTTTATTTCTAACTACTTCACCTTTATCATCAAGTTTATTTCGAAATACCCACCTTGTTCCAATAATTGATTTTTCTTTAGGTGGTGGTACTAATTCCTGGACTTCATTTCTAGTGAATTGAGCTAGCTCTTCTTGCATAGCAATAATCCAATGGGATCAAGAAGTGCTTGTTCAATAGTTTTGGGTTCGATTTTGGAAATTAACGAGATTTGACTAAGGTTTCGATATGAAGCTCTAGTTCGAACCCCTAAATTTGGATCACCTATAACTTGATTGATAGGATGATTTGATTGAGTCTTAGTGTGACTCGGGTTAGGGTCATCTATCACTTGGTCGATAGGATGACTTGGGTGAGTTCTAGTTTGACTTGGGTTAGAGTCATCTATCACTTGGTCGATAGGATGACTTGGGTTAGAACGAGATTCAAGTTCAAGATCAGAGTCGGGTTCGCTATAAGTTGATTTGCTAGTTGGTTTTGTTAAGGATTGAACGGGTTCGTGTCCTTCGTCGAAAACTATATTAATGGTTTCTTCGACTCTTATGTGTAGGATCAATGGAATTACTAAAGAGTTGTTTGTAAGTTTTTAAACCTAAATCATCTCACCAATATCTACATGATCAAAACATGTTATTCCTATGTGTTACTGTGAGATGACTTTCAATTTTACTTGATTAATTTTAACCAACATTAGGTTAGATTCGGATTTAGTCTAAGCTCATCAAGTAATCTTTTCAAGAGATTAGCTTCCAGGTCGTGGCGAGGCACAGAGGCCTTCTTTGATCGGAACAACGACCACTTCCTTAGACAAAGCTAATTTCAAGAAATTGATAACTCGACTTACTTGAGACTATGTCTTGGTCTAACTAGTTATTTTTGAAAAGAGGCTCCCCGAGGCTCAATCTTTTCGTAGGATTTTAGTTGGTTTATTTTTGAAAAGAGGCTCCCCGAGGCTCAATCTTTTCGCAGGATTTTAGTTGGTTATGAGTCCTATCTAACCATTCTAAAAATAAAGGAAAAACTAAGCATGCAATTTCTAAGACTTAACAAAATACATTTTGTATTGGCTCCTCGACCATTGAATCGAGTGGGTCTATTCACATAGTGAATTTGGTCCTGGGAACCCAATACATGTTAGATCCTAAAGTTGAAATCAAAGTGGTCTTAGGGACCCATGCTTGGACATTTTTCTTATGTTGGTTTACTATAGACATATATGACTTATTGGTTGTATTTGAGTTAAACCCGAGTCCGGCCTTGTTGTACACGACCCTTTGTGATCCAAGTAAGAGGTCAAGTCCCTTGGATCCCAAAGTGAACCTTTCCAACGTGTTCCTAAGGTCTTCGACTTGTGTTTTCAAAAGCGAGTTCTCAACTTCAAGCTTTTCAACTTGAGTTGAGTCCTCCTCTTGAATACGAGTAGTCGAAGAGGTTAGGGAGACCTCATGTTTGAGAAGGTTAACCTCCTCAATTAGGGTCTCGACCTTGGACTCGGACTTAGCTAGTTTCTTATTTAAAAATTTAATTGCACCATACAAAGTATTAAGTAACGACCGACTTACCCTTAATGATTCTTTTGAACCGGATACGGATCCGTGGCTTGTCTTGAATGGAAGCTCATCATCGGATTCGGACTCGGACTCTTCTTCGGTTTCGGAGTCGTGCTCGATCGGCTTGGCCATTAGAGCTTGGATATCGTCTTCTCCCTTCGGGGGTGGCTTGCTTGCGGGCTTCTTCTTCTTGGAACCTGCAACTAACGCAATACTCTTCTCGGCCTGGACCACGTTAGTTTGCTCATGTAATTCAAGTTCCGAAAACAATTCGTCTAACCTAATCTTAGAAAGGTCCTTGGAGACCTTGTAGGCATCGACCATGGATGCCCACAAGGTGGTCCTAGGAAACGAGTTAAGAGAATACCTGATAAGGTCACGATCCTCGACCTTTTGTCCGATGGCATGGAGTTGGTTGACGATGTCTTGGATACGAGCATGTAGTTGAGTTGCGGTCTCGTTTTCCTGCATTTTCAAGTTATACAATTTATTTAGAAGTAAATCTCTTTTACATACCTTCGTGTCGTCGGTGCCTTCGTGTAGTTCCACTAGCTTGGTCCATAAGTCCTTTGCACTAATGAAGGGGCCGACGCGGTTGAACTCTTCCTTGGACAACCCACATTGCAAGATTTGAGTTGCCTTGGCATCGGCTTCTACTTGTTTTTCAATGGAATTTGACCATTGATCGTAACCCAAAGATTCACCATCTTCATTAATAGGAAGTGTGAAACCGGTTTGGATTACGATCCACATCTCGATTTGGGTTTTAAGAAAGCATTCCATCCGACCCTTCCAATAACGAAAGTCATTACCGTTGTAAAACGGGGGTCGGGAGTTGCTAAACCCTTCGAGATGGGCCATTTAAAAACAAGAAGAAGAACGACGAAAAGAATCTTGCAAAACACACACGGAAAGAATATTCCAAGACTTTCGTCTTGGATTAGTAGTGCGGGAAGTAAAAAAAGATATATAAAATGTAACTTGCAAAAAGAAATAAACAATCAAATGCGAATGTCGTTGAAGTTCCGGAGGACAACCTTACTCGGGATCTAACCCGAAGGACAACCTTATCCGGATCCTAAAGCCTCTAATGCAATTCTATATGTAGGAGAAGATAAGCAAGTGAAATAATTATACGAAAACAGAAATAAATAAATAAAAAATCTGTAAAAAAAAGAAAAACAAAGCTAGATTGGTGGTTTCACCGAATCTTAGCGCCCCCGGCTCTGATACCAATTGTTGGATCGAAAGTGTCGCTAGAGGGGGGGGTGAATAGCGATACGATGTCGTTAAAAAACTTTTGCAATAAGTAAAAAGCAAGTAGAGAGTGCACAGCGGAAATATAAAGTAGACAAGATATTTTTACGTGGTTCACAATCTTTCGATTGCTAATCCACGGCCCTAGTGATCCTTGATCACGTACGGAGGGCAATTCACTAAAACCACTCCTCCTCGTTGGAGGTAGGAGCAACGACGATTACAAAAGAAATCAAGGCAAAGGGACACTCCTTTCCTTGTTACGATTAAAGCACAAAGACAATTTAAAGAAGTAGAACTTAAATAAATATACCGACAACTCTTATAAGTAGATGTTGCCGGCACTTCGTCGTAGCAAATGTGAGTAGTAGTAGCGGTGTTACGACGGCGTGTTGAGAGCTCTTGAATTCTTGTTTTTGCTTGGCTTGAACATGTCTATTTATGGATATTGATCTATGAATTTAGACATAGGTAGTGTCCAAGGTGAGGTTCTTATCCCAACTCAAGGATGAGGTGTTTCATCCAACCACCTTGTGCCACCTCCAACCTTCTTGTGCGCCAACTCAAGGATGAGGTGTTTCATCCAACCACCTTGTGCCACCTCCAACCTTCTTGTGCGCCAACTCAAGGATGAGGTGTTTCATCCAACCACCTTGTGCCACCTCCAACCTCCTTGGGCGCCAACTTGAGGATGAGGTGTTTCATCCAACCACCTTGTGCCACCTCCAACCTCCTTGGGCGCCAACTTGTTGGAGCCATTCAACTTGTGCCACATCATGGGAGCCAACCATCTTGTGCCAACTCACCTTATTTTGGGCGCCCACCACAAGGAAGCTTGGTGATGGTTTGGATGTCCACCTTGATGCCACATCACCCTTTGTACCAAAACACGAGTCAAGTCCAAATTCACCCCTTGAAATTGAGCTCTTCTCGAGGTGGAACTTGACTAGCGATGTAGTCAAAGGGTTTTGGACTGCAGTACAAGTTAGCTTAAAATATAAAGTACGATGGTTCTAACCATCTGATCTCGACCTAGACCTTCCATTGGAGGTATTGGGTCGGATCTACGCTTAACGACCTTGCTTCGCTTTCACACGAGCTTACCTTGTAGCCTCGCTTCCGGTCTTCACCCGAGTACCTCGGCTTCCTCCGAAATCCCTCTGGCGTTGCCCGACCACCTCGGTTCCCACCGGGTGTCGCAGACCTTCCGCTCAACTTTAGCATTTCTGCACACTTAATTGAGCTCGTAAGATAACAAATATACCCTTAACTATTGAGCCTTTTGCCATAATCAAAATACCGGTTCGACTTTGGTGCCCACTGCACCAACAAATTACTACAAGATGGGTCTTTAGGAATAAGCTAGATGATCAAGGAAATATCACTAGAAATAAGGCTAGGTTGGTTGCTAGGGGATTCAATCAAGTTGAGGGGCTTGACTATGATGAGACTTATGCCCCGGTTGCGAGGTTAGAGTCTATTAGGATTCTCTTAGGGTATGCTTCCTACATGGGATTTAAACTTTACCAAATGGATGTTAAATCGGCATTCTTAAATGGTTATATTAAGGAGGAAGTATATGTAGAGCAACCACCCGGATTTGAGAACATAGATTATCCAAATCATGTATGTAAGCTTAGGAAAGCATTATATGGGTTAAAACAAGCTCCCCGGGCATGGTATGAAAGATTGTCATCGTTCTTAATTTCTAAGGATTTTAGAAGAGGTCAAGTAGATCAAACTTTGTTTATAAAGTCAACATTAAAAGATATATTCATAGCCCAAGTATATGTTGATGATATCATTTTTGGGTCAACGAATGATGATCTTCTTCAAGACTTTATAAAAAATATGGAAAATGAATTTGAAATGAGTTTGGTTGGAGAGCTTACCTTTTTCCTAGGCTTACAAGTCAAACAAACCAATGAGGGTATTCATATTTATCAAACCAAATATGCAAATGAAATGATCAAGAAATTTGGTTTGGAAAATGCCAAAATTATAACCACTCCTATGGCCACTAGCACTAGAATAGATAGTGATCATGAAGGTAAATCAATTGATCTTAAACTGTATAGGAGTATGATTGGTAGCTTACTATACCTAACAGCTAGTAGACCTGATATTTTATTTGCGGTAGGTATGTGTGCAAGATACCAATCTTGTGCCAAAGAATCACATTTGGTAGCCGTCAAAAGAATATTAAGATATATTAAAGGCACCCTAAATGTAGGACTTTGGTATCCTAGGACTAAGTTATTTGAATTGCTTGGTTATACCGATTCCGATTATGCCGGGTGCAAATTGGATAGGAAGAGTACTAGTGGTGGATGCCAATTTCTTGGGTCCTCCCTAGTTAGTTGGAGTAGTAGGAAGCAACATTGTGTTGCTTTATCAACCACCGAAGCCGAATATGTGGCTATGGGTGGTTGTGTAGCTCAATTACTTTGGATGAGACATACTCTTGTGGACTATGAGCTACACTACTCTAACATTAAAGTTTATTGTGATAATGTGAGTACCATCAACTTGACCAAAAATCCGGTACATCACTCTAGGACCAAGCACATTGAAGTGAAACATCACTTCATAAGAGATCATGTGGCAAGAGGGGACATTGAACTTAATTATGTAGAATCTAAGTCCAACCTTGCCGATATCTTCACCAAAGCTCTTCCCGAAGCCGAATTTTCATCATTAAGGAGAGAGCTTGGTATGTGCTTTGTAGAGTAAAATTCTAGGTTTGCATGATCCTATACTTATATAGCTTCTTTATACCTTGATGCATCTCACAAAAGCCTTAAGAAACCTTGATTTTTGTATTGAAATACTTAGAAACATGTGAGATGATAGGGAAGGTGTACTTGGCTCATCATGCTTGTTATGATGCATTACTATGAGCCAATGACACACCTAGAGACATAAAAACCTTATGGACCAATCATGGGGAAGGCTTGTATTCAAGTAATGAATACATAGCTCAAAGAACATGGTTGGAAATTCCAAATAATATATATTTTAAACTATGTTCATCATATTTTGAAAAACAGTTTTCAAATGGAACACAAAAGTGATACAAAGTTTACAAATTCTTTAGAACTTTTGATAGGTTCCAAGTTTGTATCAATCTTGTAATCTGGAAAACATATATTTTTCAAATTATTTTTCCTTGATAAAGTATGATTTCAGAAATGTGTACGCAAAATTTCGTGATTTTTCGAGATTTCTGGAATTTCTACCGCATTTCTGAAATTGGGCTGAAAAGGCTGAAATTTCGGTTTCAGGCCTGGCAGTCGACTGGTTCAGAAACCAGTCGACTGATACACTGTGTTTTCTGATAATAAACTCCATTTTCTGATATTTGGTGTATCTTTGATGTCCTAACACTATAGTATGATAAAATTGCGTATAAACAAGTTTTAGGACTAATTAATGCAGTGTTTTAGGGGGAGGTTTCATAAATTATATCTTTTTCATCCCCAAAACCATTGTTGGTGCAAAGTTAGGACTTTATTTTTGAAATTTTGATATGCTTCAACTATTGTTTACACATTATAAAGCATATCTTGGATTAAGGGGGAGCTTACTTTCTATCTTATGCCTTAGTCCAAGATCCAACACCTTTAATTCTTTCATTTTTGAATCCTTCTCTTTTTGATGTATGTCAAAGGGGGAGAAGGAGTACTTAAGTTATAAATTCATATTATGTGAGTACTTTTAAAGACCTAACTTAAATGATTGTCAAACATCAAAAAGGGGGAGATTGTTGGTGCAACAATGCTCCAAGCATTTATATATGTTTTGATGTTTGGATAATCATCTAAGTTAGGCAATATCTTGTGATCTAATTGCGAAAATGTTTAAGTGACAGGGAAGTCCAAGTATGATCTTGGCAAAGGAAGTCCAAGTATGATCTTGGCAAAGGAAGTACAAGGGATGGGCTTGGCAGCATAAGACCAAGCTTGTAGTCTTGGCAGCGTAAAGTCCAAGTGAACCTTGGCAAAGGAAGTCCAAAGTAAAGTCTTGGCAGCATAAGTCCAAGCTTGTAATCTTAGCGGCGTAAAGTCCAAGCATTTGGCAACCCAAGACATGACGAAATCGAAGGAAGCTCTTGGAAGCAAAGCGCAAAGGATGAACAAGTCGCGGACTCGGAGGGATCCTGAAGGCGCAAGGCTTAGTGAGGAGCTAGAAGGTTGAGTCTAGGTCTAGGGTATAAAATCAAGTATGAATTACTCATACTTGATAAGTATCGATCGGCCCGATACGATGTATCGATCGGACCGGTCGTTCGGTGAGTCGGTGAAACCTAATCATCGATCGGCCGCGCCTTGGCGAGCGATCGGCGATCGTGATCGATCGATTGCCAAGGGCATCGCCGATCGATCAAGGGAATATCGCCACGAATGCACGATCGCTCGATCGGCCGCCTTGATCACTCGGTCGATCACCCCATCACGATCGATGGAGGGATCGGTTGATCGATCACCGCCGTTAGAGATTGCGGCTCACCTCTCTCCGCGAGATCGCTGCGTTTGGAGCGTTGGCCGGCGTCGTGATGGTAAGCATCGATCGATTGAAGCCAACGGGAAAAACAACCCCTCTTCTATAAAAAGGGGCCATGGGGAGCTTGGTGAAGCTAGTGCTCTTGCTCCCAACTACACCTACGTGCTCACCAAGCTTTCCAAGTGTTTTTAGCAATCCAAAACCTCCTCTTCTCTAATCCTAATCTTCCATCATTGTAAAGAAGAGGAGTGCATTGTAAGATAAGGTTTCTCCACCTTGGTTCATCCAAAGGAGGTTCTAGTGAAGATTGATTAGGGCTAATCCACCTTACGGATTGCCGTGGAGTAGGAGCGTCATCTCCGAACCACGTTACATCGGGTGTTAGCTTTGTTTCTTGTTGTTGTTTGTGCTTATATTTGTATTGCTTCCGCTAACATTTTTGTAGAAAGAAAGAAAGGCTAATCACCCCCCTCTAGCCATTCCAAGGGTCCTAACAAGAATTTCCACTCCGGAGCAACAAGAGAAAGCCTCGACATCCAGTCAAGATGAAGAAGCTCCAGTTCCAGCACCTACCACCACCATAGGTAACCCAAGCATGTCAATTGTAAATAAAAATCATATAATATGCTTTGAGTGTAGGGAATCCGGACACTACAAGAGTAAGTGTCCGAAAAGAGTTAAGAAGTCTCCTCCGGCAGCAAAAGTCAATGAAAAAGTCAAGGATGCCGGTGTCCCCACCAAGAAGAGCAAGGAGCACGTGGTGTGCTTCAAATGCCGACAACCGGGACACTATAGGAGCCAATGTCCTAGAAGAAAGGAGGGAGCGTCACAAGTAGGGGGAGTCTCTAAGACTAACCCTAAGGTATATTTTCATAATGCTCATTCTTTAAATTCTAAGCAAAAGCATGCTAGAATTAATTCAAATAATTTTGCTATTACTCATGAATCAAAGCATGCTAGAAATAATAATTATGGTTGTCTAGAAGCTAAACATGTTGATTTTAAGACTAAGGAGAAATCTAGAAATGATAACTCTAGGTCTATTTCAAAGAAGAAGAAATTTAGGACTAATGTCCCTGGAAATTTCCTTCCTAAGAAAACAATTAAGAAAATTGAAAACCATTTAGGCATCAATCCCAATAAGGGTAGACATATGCCTAAAGTGAATGGTAATGCCCAAAAACCTAATCAAAAATCATTTGGGCAATTAGAGTTAGAAAATCAAGCCTTGAGGTCAAGGCTTGAGAAATTGGAAAAGACTCTTGCAAATATGCAAAATCAATTTAAAGGGTCAAAGTGTCAAACTCTAGGATCTAGAAGTCAACAAAAAGGGTGTAAGAGGTAAGAATCATCTAGGAGACAAGGGTTGGGTCACAAACCTATGTCTAAGAAAGTAATGCCTATTTATCACAATGTTCCATTTGATTATGGAACTAAACCTAGATCTAGGAAAACCAAGGTCTCTAGGGAAATTATTCCTAAGGCTAACCATAGTGTGTGCTTAGTGGCTAGGGTTTCTAAGAAACCTAAGGAAGCCATTAAGAAGGTTATTAGGGAGGCAATCCCTAAGACTAACCATGGCAAGACCATAATGACCAAGGCTAATAATCCTAGAAGGGTCATTAGGAAGGTATATAGGGAGGTTATCCCTAAGGAATACCTAATTAATCCAATGAGCTCAAATAGATTTTGGATTCCAAAGAGCGTGATTGATTCACGTTAAATGGGTTAAGATATGCCAACTTTGATTGGATGGGTAGTTAACTCAACCATAGCAAACTTGATATGTTAGGTTATTTTCAAGGTTATGGATACCTTGGAAATAGGTTTGATATTTTATCCTAAAAGATTTTAGAATGTGCCAATATATTTTTGAAATCATGAAAAATCAATAAAATTGAGACAATCTAGATTTAGAGGTCATAGTGTGTCATTTTGATCTTTGGCACACTTTAGGAATTAATGTATCAAGAGAAATGTTTTTAAGGTGTAGAAGTTACATCAAGAGTGATACTCAAGTGCCACACACCTTGATGTCTTGCACTTACCATGCTTCATGTGTTTCACCATGTGTTTGCTTGGAAGGAATGTCTAGGGTGGATTGCATCTCACAAAATAAGTCTTTTACCTTGATTGTGTATTTCAACACTTAGAAAGGGTGAGATGTTAGGATTTTGAAACCATTGGATGTTAATGTTTGCTAAAATTAAATAAAATACCAAAATACATTAACAAATGCATGAATATAAGCATAACATTAATATATTCGACATACAAGATTAAACATGAGAAAATGAAACAAGTTGGATAAAGAAATCGAGATTTTCTGAAACTCAGATCTAGAAATCAGATATCAGTCGACTGATACAGTTTATCAGTCGACTGTTACTATTGTAGCACGATATGATGCATCCAGCAGTCGAGTGCTATTTCCAGGATTCGACTGTTTTGTACATCAGTCGACTAATAGGATACATCAGTTGACTGATGGTACTGTTTATCGAGGGAGAGGGATCATCAGTCGAGTGGTCACGAGCGATGAGTGGTGATCGTGATCGCCGATCGATGTTATCAGAGCACGATAAGAATGCTCGGATCGATTGTCGAGCCAAAGGTAATTGACTGCTGGTTCGGTCAAACCACAATTTTATAACGTCGAAACGCTAGGGTTCGGCGTCTTCACGCGTCGATCTCTCGCCTTCTTCCTCCTCTCCGATCGTCGCTTCCTTCTCCGACCAACTTTTTCGATTGCGCCGGCCACCTAAGCCCTAGGTTTGACAGCCAAACTCCTACACTCACGTTTTTAGCATCTCATAGCCCTAATCTACTCATTTCCGACGATGTTCTCTTCTTCGATTAGGGTTCCGGCAAAACCACTGCTCCGACGATCTCTTCAACGGTGTCTAAGTACCCTCTCCTCATCATCCTCAATGGCGCCAAAGTATAACTTTTTACCCCTCTAAAACCCTAATATTTTTTTTCATTATAACTCATTATGATCTAATCGTGCATTTGTGTCTTTGCATTTCATGTCACTGCATTACATTCATATAGGCGATCCCGTAGAAATGACCCGATTGAGGTTGAATCACGATTGTACCAAACCATGTTGGTTAGGTACATTGATAGGGATTTCTTTAATCGTTACTGCGGTGACGTCATGGAAATTTTATCATATTATCATCTCATAAAGATAGTATTATGCACTCATGCCATAAATGATGATCTCCTTAAGGAGTTCTATCAGAACTTAAAGAAGGTAGACAATGGTCCTACCTATACTACCCGCGTTGCAAAACGCTACTTAGAGTTCACTCCTGCGATATTGCAGGAGTTTCTTGAGTGTAAGCCATCGGCTGATACTTTTATTTTCTACCCTACCTTCGATGCCCCTTTACCTGAGCCCTTTGATCATATCTCTTTGGACTCCATGCATGAGCATGTCTTTCATCATCCTCGCCCACCAGCTCAGAACTTATTTCCCATCAATGAGCTATCTGCGCCCGACAATGTACTCTACAAAGTCATTGTTGGGTGCCTTCTCCCGATTGTGACTCGGGGTCTGGCCAAGATTTGGCCTCCCCATCTCTTTCTCCTATACGCCATGCGTCATAGACTAGACATAAACATTGCATTGAACATGTTTCATTGCATTGTACATTTCATATCCCCTGTACAAGGGAAAGTGCATATGCCTTTTGGCCACATCATCACTGCATGGTTAGAGTCTTTAGGCATTAACATTAATAGGGGATCGCTGAGGGTGCTATCTGAAGTTTACGACTGTATATCAGTTCGTAACTTCTCATTGGCGAAGCTACAGATGGGACATGGGCAGATGGAGATGGCACCTCGACCTCCGCCCAGGGCACGTGGGGAGCCACCTCTAGTGCCTAGAGAGGTTGCAGAGGACTATGAGGATCCAGATGCTGCTGATGAGGAGGACCAGATGCCAGCAGATGCATCAGTAGTAGGTCCATCAGATCGGTTTGGATAGCTGGAGGCCATATTCCAGGACTACCAGCAGACAATCGACTCTCGGCTGTCAGAGATTATAGTGGGGCAATCCTCCATGGGCGAGCATCTCAGTCGGATGGAGGAGCGCTACATTCTGATTGAGGAGTCCCAGATCCGCATCGAGCAGCGTCAGCTCGATATGTACGAGATGATGCGAGCCTGGACCTTGAGCCAGCAGCCTCCTCCACCTCCACCTTCTGCAGATGATTAGAGCTAGAGGATGTTAGGATTTTTGTTTTTAGTTTTTGTAGTGAGATTGAGCGTCTCAAATCTCTATTTTGGATGTAAAAACTGAAGCTTTCTTAAATTGAATGAAATTTCTGTTTATGAAAATCATTTGTGTCTGATTATGTGCTTGTATTAATGTATTGGTTTATGGAAAATTGCCATATCATGACATGAAATTTCATCTTATCATATAACATGTCATGCCATTGTTTAGGATTATTTTAGATGTCATGTTTTGTTTTTAGATTATATCATATGTCATGACATCATGATCATTGGCCATGCGCTATTATTGATATCATTTATGCCATGATCATTCATGCATTTATTTTGATTAAAATTGATCTAAGGAAAAATGACATGACTTGGAGTCCCATTTATAAGAGAATCAAGTAGGGTTGCCTAGAAAATGCATGAGCCCATAATAATCCTAACTCCACATCTCACATCTAAATTGACATGTATGTGTGTGTTTACATCTTAGATAACATGTGAGATGTTAGGATAATAAGTTAGGTTCAAGGTGCATAGGTAGTGCATCTAGATGAACTTAACTTATTTCAATCATCACTAAGAATTATGAGGAAAGCTAATATACAAGTTATGTATATTTAGCCAATAAATCATGGTTCAAAATAGGTTTTCAAAAACATTTTTAAATCACTTTAGAAAACCTTGGTGAAGTCTATCTTTTGATAGCCATCATCATTGTAGAAGTTGATACAAAGTAGATAAAAAACTTTAAAGTTTTAATAGTTTTTGAACTTTCTACCAATCTCCTATTTTAATGGCTAAAATATTTTTCCAAGATTTTTCACCGATTGTATGTGTGATAAGTAATATACGTATCAAATTTTGTAATTTTTTGATATATGTAGAATTACTTATGAATTTCTAAAAGTCGAGTATGATAATTGAAAATCAGGTTTTGATTATCGATCATTTCGCTCTGACAGGCTGATCGATGGGAAGCGCTCGATTCGATTGGCAACGCGTGTCACTTGATCGCTACTCGATGTCGATCGTGATGGGCACATCACCAACCGTAGCCGACAGTCATTGCCAATGCTGATTTCGGAAAAACTAGGTTTGTTTAGCCCGATTTTAGCTACGGTTAAGGTCCCTAATCACTTCTAACCCTAGGATATGCTTAGGGAAGAATTATAAAGGGAGAAAATCCATTGGATATGGATTTGGAGAGGTGTTTAGGGTTTGTATCAAATTTAAAGTGTTGGAAAGTTCATTGTTGAATTTCTAACCTTATCTTTGATGGTTTAGAGTTTCTATTGACTTAGGGACTTCCCGAGGACATTGTTGGTGTAATGGTCTAGGGGGAGCAAACCTTTAGGGGGAGGAATTCATCATGGGATGATGAATGATATTTTTCCTCATGAGGAGGAAAATGAGATTTTGAGAGACCCAATTTGGAAATTGGGAGAGCATATAGGATTGCCTCTCTTGAGTGATATGGAACTTATCACTAGGAAGATGGTAGGCATCCTAGGTACTTTTGGACCAAGGGGGAGATTGTAAGATCTCATTGGGACATGAGACATTGACCTCCTTGGAGAGATAACCTTTTTGATGTATGTCAAAAAGGGGGAGAACATTAAACTACCAATTTGGAAAATTGGTAAGGGAATTTGAGTTAGGGGCCTAACTCAAGGTTTATTTTGTCAAACATTGAAAAGGGGGAGATTGTTGGTGCAATCAGTCACGATGGACTGACTTAGTTTGACTCGAGAGATGTTTTGATGTTTGACAAAGTAAGTTGACATTGATGTTTGACATTAATGTCTGTTGATGTTTTGGGGAGATTGTTTATACAATCAACCCGGGTTATGTTTAACTGGACTCGAGTTTGACTTGAGGGAGACTTTGATAGTTGACTAGGGTTGACCATGTGGTTATGGAAAGTCCAAGTCATGGGTACTTGGCATGGAAAGTCCAAGTGGGACACTTGGCATTTGGGAAAGTCCAAGCATGGGTCTTGGCATGGAAAGTCCAACATGGGTTGGCAAGGGAAAGTCCAAGCTTGAGTCTTGGCATTTGAGAAGTCCAAGGGGTTTGATATTGGCAGCGTAAAGTCCAAGCGGGAGTCTTGGCAGCATAAGTCCAATGGTTGGCGGCATAAAGTCCAAGTGGAGTCTTGGCGGCGTAAGTCCAATGTGCCTTGGCGGTGTAGACACCGTTAGCATGACATAGCCGATGGAAGCACCTGAAGGCTAGCGCGATGGATGAACAAGTCATGGATGATTTGGAGGGATCCGAGAGGCGTAAGGCTGATGGAGGTGGCTAGAAGGCTTAGGTCTAGGCTAAGGGTGGTCTAGTAAGTATGGGGGCACCATACTTGGGCTAAAACCTCATGTTTGAGGTGTGCCAGTCGACTGGTACCATGTGGCAGTCGATTGACGTAGTCAACTAGGGTTTGACTACGGGAATTGCCCTAGCAATCGGATCGACATAGTTGAGCGATCATTGTTTGATTTAGCGATCAAGCGATCTTGTGATCACGATCGATGCTCAGATTTTGGGGCACAGAATGGAGTCTCACTCGACCGCTAGGATGAGCAATCAGTGATGTGAACGATCGATCGATGCTCATGATCGACCGATGATATCTAGCCGTTGGATTTTTCCAGCGTGGATTACACCGTTGTCTCACAGCAACAGTGTGATCAGTCGACTGATGGTCCCGAGCAGTCGACTGATCGATATTTTCCAGCACAGGTTGAAGCTATAAAAGGAGCTCGTGATGGAGAAAAATGGATTCGGTTTTTGAGAGCTTTAGGGGTGATTTGTTGCTGCAAATCAGGTCTCCAAGTGCTAATCAAACAACCAAGCATTCAAGCAATCAAAAGCAAGTGTTGTAAAGTTTTTCTTTACTTGTCTTTCACATTAATTGTTGTAATTGCTTGTTTTTGTTTCTTACTGTTGTAAGATCACTTGTAAGGGGTTTCTCCGCCTTCGACTTGTGTTGAGGAGTGTTTATCATAGTGGTGTGTGATTGGCATCACTAGGGTTCGTACGAACCCAATCCGTGGAGTAGGAACCGTTCGGTTCCGAACCACGTTAAATATTTGTGTTTGCATGTTGTATATTTTGTTATCATTATTATTATTGTTATTCCACTGCGCTAACAAAATTGTAGACGAACACACGAACGAATTCCATTATCGAACTAGCGCGATGCTATTCAACCCCCCTCTAGCAGCCTCAAATATCCTACAAGAGCAACTAGAACAATTTGAAAGAAATGATAAGGTAACACAATTGTTATTAAATCTGTTACCTAATGAGGTTGTGTCTAGATTAGGTGAGTTTAGGGATGCTAAGGAATTATGAAGCAAGGTAACTAAGCTTCATGAAGATTCCTCATCCACACAAATGGAGGAGCCTCAAGAAGAAGATAGTCCATCTTCGTCCCAAGCTCATATAGACTCGGAGGTTGATAGATGTTCAATTTTCGATGAAGATGTGGAAGAAATAGTCGAAGCCTCCACTTCAAGAATTGAGGGGGAGCCTACACCTTCAACCTTGGAACAAGAACAAGAGGAGGAGCCCTCTACCTCTGAGAGAAATGAAGAAGAAGTCCAAAGTTCTCCAATCATTCAAGAAGGTAATTTAAATGCAATTGTTAAAGATAAAAGTCATATAACATGCTTTGAGTGTAGGAAGTAGGGCACTATAAGTGTACATGCCCAAAAAGGGTCAAGAAGGCTCAACCGACACCAAGGGCCAAAGAAAAATCAAAGGAAGCCGGAGCCCAAATTCATAAGAGCAAGGAGCATATAGTATGCTTCAAGTGACACAAATAGGGATATTACCGGAGCCAATGTCCTAGGGGGAGTCACCCACGGAAGGGCAAAGGATAGAGTTCAAGTGTAGGGGGAGCTAAGGCAAACCCTAAGGTAATTTTAAATAATGCTCTTCCTTTACGTAATGTTACAAAGCATGCTCATAACTTTAATGCACTTTCTATTCATCATGACAAAACGCATGTTAAAAATAGATTTTATTGTTTAGGTGCTAAGCATGTAAATTTAACTAAGGACAATGCTAGATCAACCTTACCTAAGGATAAAAAGGTAGAGAATAATAACCTAGGCATCAACCCTAAATGGATTAGACATATGCCTCGAAAGAAGAATATCTCAAGAGTTAATGAAAAATCAAAACTTGAGATATTAGAAGTTGAAAATCAAGCTTTGAGGTCAAGGCTTGAAAAATTAGGAAAGACTCTTCAAAAGATGAAAAATGTGATTAATGGGTCAAATGAACAAAACTTAGGCTATAGGATGCAAGGTGCATCTAAGGACAAGCAAGGCTTGGGTCACAAGCTTAGGTCTAAGGTAGATAAGCCTACCTACCATAGTGTTTCATATAGTTATGGAACAAGTTCTAAGTCTAGGAAAGCCAAGGTCACAAGGGAAGTCATCCCTAGAGTTGACCATGGTAAGTGTCTAGTGGCTAAGGTTTCAATGAAATCTAGGAAAGCCACTAACAAGGTTACGAGGGAAGTAATCCCTAGGGTTAACCTTGACAAGACAAAAATGACCAAGGCTTCCAAGTCTAGGAGGGTCATAAGGAAGGTATCTAGGGAAGTTATCCCTAGTGAATACCTTGTTAACCCAAGGAGTTCCAATAGATATTGGGTTCCAAGGATGTGTCAACTTGAATTGGTGGGGTAGTTAATCTAACCATAGCTAAGTTGGCACTTTAGGCTATTTCCAAGGTAATTGGGTACTTTGGAAATAAGATTGAATCTTACATCCTAAAGGTTTTTAGGATGTGCCAATATAATTTATGAAAGTTGAAAAAAAAATTATTTGATCAAATTGGCACAATTAGGGTTAAAGGTCATAGTGTGCCATTTTGGGTTTTTGGCACATTAGGGAGATAAGTTGTTATATGACAAATATAGATTTAATCCTACAAATGGCAATTTGGACTTAACAATTAGGTATTATTTACTTCTTATCATATAAAATATCATGATCATGCTTAGGATTAATGTTTAATGTCATGTATGTTTAAATTTCATTTATATTCCATGACATCATGATTATTGACACATGGTTAATTATGCTATCATTTATGTCATAATCATCCTTCATGCATTAATAAAATTAAGTTAAGGACAATGACATGATTTGAAGTCCCATTTATAAGGGAATCAAATAGTGTTGCCTAGAAAATGCATAAGACCTTAGTATAGGTATAACAAAAACCCACATCTCACATCAAATTGACATGTGTGTGTATTGATACACTCTAGACACATGTGAGATGCTAGGAAATGAGTTAAGTTCAAGGTGAATAAATATTGCATCTAGATGAACTCAAACTCATCTCAATCATAGGTATAAATCATGAGAAAAGCTAGTATACAAGTCATGTATACTTAGCCCAAAGACCATGATTGAAATTAAGGTTTTGAAAACATTTTAAAATCATTTTGAAAAACTTTGGTGAAGTCTATCTTTTGATAGCTATCACAATTGAGAAGATTGAAACAAAGTTGGCCTAAAACATTGAAAGTTTCAATGCTTTTGAACTTTGTATAATTATTTGAATTTAAAAGTTATTTTCATAGAAAACTATTATTCCCCTATAGTGGTTGGCATAAGTAATGTGTGGTTGAAATTTCATAATTTTTTGAATTATTTAGAATTATTTATGCATTTTTGAAGTTGGTTTGAAAATTGATTTGAGAAGTCGAAACCAAATGAGGCGCCACCTTGATCGAGCTTTACCACTATTGAGAGCTTTCTCGTCATTAGCACTGTTTTGGCTTACCAATGTTGGTTTAAGCCATCTGACCATAACCCTAGGCTAGATAACTATTCCTACACCTTTAATATGCTTAGACAAGCATTGAAAGGGTGAGTTTTTCATTGGAAATATATTAGAGAGTTAATTAGGGTAAAAATCATTTTCTAAAGGGTTTTGAAGTTCAAGTTTGAACTTTTATTTTTATTTTCTAGTGTTTAAGGCTCCTATTGGCTTAGAAACTCTCTAAATACAATGTTGGTGCATTGGATAGTTAAGGGTATGAATTCAGGGTGAGTTTAAGTTTAAGTGTTTAAAGTTTAGGATTGGGAGCTTAAACGTGCCTTGGCAAAGCTGCCCTGGCGAAACTGCCCTAGAAAAATTGCCTTGGAAAAATTGCCCTTGCAAAATTGCCCTGGCCAAACTGTCCTGACAAAATTGCCCTGGCAAAACTGCCCTGGCGAAACTGGCCTGCGAAACTGCCCTGAAACTATACTAAACCACTTTGGAACTATATCAAACTGCCGTGGAACGGTACTGAACTACCCTGGAAACATGCAAAACCTCCCTGACATAAACATACCACTCTGAATTGGTGTCCAAACTACCCGGGAACTCTTCAAGGACATTGTTGGTGCAATGGTCTAGTGGAAGTAAGCTTTTAGTGGGAGATTATCCATCTAGATATTATGGGTGATGGTTTAGGACAAGGGGGAAAATGGGAGTTCGCTTTTCATCTAGTGATAGATCACTAAGGAGAATGAAGACATTCAAGATTATTTTTGACCACGGAGGAGAAGGAAGAATCTCATTGTAAAATGAGATATGATAAACCTTGGTGGACTTTTTGATATGTGTCAAGAAGGGGGAGAAATAGAAGGGGTTAAGTTAGATTTTTAACTTAGGCTACCCAAATATACACAAATCCCAAAAATTTTAAATTCTAAATTGGGAACACTTCGTTATGCCATAAGAAGTGTCAAGTTGTGGTTATGGGATAACCTAACTTAACGGTATTATCAAACATAAAAAAGGGGGAGATTGTTGGTGCAATCGACCCAGGTCATGATTGACCAGACTCGAGTGAGACTCGAGTAGGGTTTTGATGTAGGATAATAGTTTACAATATGGTTTGACCATATGACTAGTGGATGGGACACTTGGTGTGGAGAAGTCCAAGTATGGATACTTGGCAAGGGAAAATTTAAGTTGGTCAAGGGAGACCAGACACTGGTGTTGGAAAGACCAACGGGGAGTTGGTGAGGGAAGTCCCGACAGGTCTGGGAGACTGTGCTTGGCAAATGAAGTCCCGGACAGGGAGTCTTGGCAGTGAAGTCCCGGAGGCGTGACCTTTTGGCAGTGAAGTCCCGGACGAGGAGTCTTGGCAGTGAAGTCCCGGAGGCGTGGTCTCTTGGCAGTGAAGTCCTGGACGAGGAGTCTTGGCAAGGGAAGACCCGACTAATCAGGGAGATCGAGCTTGGCAAAGGGGAAGTCCCAGAGGCGAGGCCTCTTGGCAAAGGTAGACCCGAGAGCATGACAATAGCCGATGGAAGTACCTAAAGGCTAGCGTATAGATGAATAAGTCATGGATGACTTGAAGGGATTCGATAGACATGAGGATGACGGAGGTGGCTAGAAGGCTTAGGTATAGGCTAAGAGTGGTCTAGCAAGTATGGGGGCACCATACTTGGGGTTAAAACCTCATGGATGAGATTATCAGTCGACTGATATCATGATCAGTCGACTGATGTGAGTGACTACGGCTGAGCGCCGGCCACAGATGCAAGGGTGCCTCGACTGGAGGCTCAGTTGAGGCGGCGCCTCGACTGCCTTCAACTAGCGACAAAAAATGTAAGACGCCAGTCGAGGCAGCGCCTCGACTGGAGTCCCAGTCGAGGTGGCACCTCGACTTGTCCCAGCACATGTATGAAGACAGCTGTTCAGAAGCAAGGTGACTCGACTGACACCTCGACTGGCGAAATGACCGTTGTAGATCGGGAAGATTCGACGGAGCTCTATAAAAGGAGGATCGAGGGCATCTTCGAGGACGATTCTCTTGGAGGTTTTGGGGGCGATTTGAAGGGAGGTGCTGCTGCATTTCAGGACCTTCAAAGTCATCCCAAAGCGATCTATGAGCAAGCATTCAAAAGACCTAAATCTGTAATGTGTGTTCATTTATTTTTTTATTTGTTGTATTTGCTTGTCTTTATCTCATTCTTATTGTTGTAAGAGACTTGTAAGAGGTTCCTCCACCTCCGGTGTGTCACCGAGAAGGAGAAGTGTTATAGTGGTGGTGTGCATCACTAGAGCCTACTAGGGCTCGATCATGGAGTATGAACTAGAGTTCTGAACCACGTAAAATTTCTTGGGTTGTACTTGTTGTGTGATTTGTATTTGTATGTGTACTCATATTTGTGTTTTCGCTGTGTACTAATGATTGTAGATAAGCACAATGAATACAAGCAACGAAATCGATGCAAATTGCTATTCACCCCCCTCTAGCGACGCCAACGGTCTTAACAGACGTCTCCGCAGTAGAATCTAAAAAATCGCTCATCTATGTACCTAACTGGCATCGGTTGGTACGAACGTGATATACCCTCATTCGGCTCATTCCTACGTTGTCTTCTATATGATTATGATGAATGCAATGCAATGCAATGTGATGACACAAATAACACGATTAGATCAAAATGTGGTATATGTAAAAGGATGGATTTTAGGGTTTAGAGGTATACTTTGGTGCCATTATTGAGTTGAGGGTTGTGAGGGACGACTGAGAAGTCTACTTGCTAGAGAGGACACCGGAGGAATGCCGGAAAGAAATTCTCGTCGGAACCCTAATGCCGGAGGAGGAAATGAAGGTTGTGAGATGCTATTTTCGTGATAGAAAGACCAAAAACACGAAAGACAGAGATAGGTTCCAAACCTAAAGGCTTTTGGTCGCCGGCGTGGACGCGAGAAGGTTGGTCGGAGAGTTTTGGGAGCGATCGGAGAAGAGGAGTCACGTGAAGAAGGCGTGAAGAAGCCAAACCCTAGCGGTTTGACATTATAAAATCGCGAATCCAGTCGACTGATGTGACACATCAGTCGACTGATAACGATTCGATGACTACCACGTGACCGAAGTCGATCGCTCCGGCCGACACTCAACCGCGAACATTCTCGTGCCGAGCTACGATCTCATCGGATCGATATTGGTTGTCGATCGATGTGGCTGACTGATCGGCTGACGAGCCACTCGATCGCTGGCTCTTCCGCCTCGATGAGTAGTAACAACGATGATCGATGTTGATATCCGATTGGTGATGGACAATCGTCGAGTCTGAAAGCGACAGACTCATTCTTGGACTCGCGGTATCATGCTACAGTGTTATCAGTCGACTGATATCTGATTTTCAGTTCTGAAATTAAGTGAATTTCGATTTCTTCACTCAATTTGTTTCATTTTAACATGTTTATTCATGTATATCGAATATATTAGTGTTATGCCTATGTTCATGTATTTGTTAATGTATTTTGGTATTTTATTTTATTTTCACAAACATTAACATCCAAGAGTTTCAAATCCTAGCGTCTCACCCTTTCTAAGTGTTGAAATACACAATCAAGGTGAATGATATATTTTGTGAGATGCAATACATCATAAACATTGCTTCCATGCAAACATATGGTAAAACACATGAAGCATGGTAAGTATGTGACATTAAGATGTATAGTACTTGAGTATTAATTTTAAATGTAATTTCTAAGCCTTAAGATAATTTTCTTGATACTCTAATTCTCAAAGTGTGCCAAAATCCCAAATTGCACACCAATACCTCTAAGTCTAAATGTGCCAAATTGAATCAATTTTTCACACTTCTCAAGGTTTATTGGCACATCCTAAAATCTTTTAGGATTAACATTCAATATTATTTCCAAGGTATCACATAATCTTGAAAATGCTATAAAGTGTTAACTTTACTATGGTTAGGTTAACTACCCACCAATTCAAGTTAACACCCGCAACCCACTTAGCGTGATGGAATCACGCTCTTAGAAACCCAATACTTGTTTGAGCTTTTTGGGTTAACTAGGTATTCCTTAGGGATAACCTCCCTAGATACCTTCCTAATGACCCTTCTAGACTTGGTAGCCTTGGTCATTGTGATCATACCTAGGTTAACTCTGGGGGTGACTCCCCTTGTAACCTTCTTAGTGACCACCCTAGGTTTTTTCGAAACCCTAGCCACTAGGCACACACCTTGGTTACCCTTAGGGATGACTTTCCTAGTAACCTTGGTTTTCGTAGACCTAGATTGAGTTCCATAATCGAATGAAACATTTTGGTAGGTCTCCTTAGACTTAGGTTTGTGACCCAAACCTTTCTTGCCCTTAGGTGGACCATGCTTTCTAGACCCTAGGTTTTGACTCCTAGACCCTAGATTTTGGCAATTTAACCCTTTAATTTGATTTTGCATCTTTCTAAGGGTTTTCTCAATTTTCTCAAGTTTTGACCTCAAAACTTGATTTTCCTTTTCTAATATCTCAATTTTTGATTTTTCATTATCTCTTGAGATATTCTTATTTCTAGGCATGTGTCTAGTCCATTTAGGATTGATGCCTAGGTGATCTCCTATTTTCCTAATAGATTCCCTAGGTAAGATATTTCTAGGGACATTAGTCCCAAATTTTTCCTTATTTTTAACATTGTAGCTCTTAGCCCCTAAGCAATAAAATTTATTATTTTTACTAGCATGCTCTTTATGGACAATAGCAAGAGTATTTAAATTATTTCTAGCATGCTTTTTGACATTAATTGAAGAAGAAGCATACTTAAAAGTTACCTTAGGGTTTGCTTAGCTCCCCCTACATTTGATGCTTCTTCTTGACCTTTCTTCTTCCCCTTAGGGCATTGAATTCGGTAGTGCCCTCTTTGGTGACACTTGAAGCATACCACATGCTCCTTGCTCTTAGGGATGACGACTCCGACATCCTTGGTCTTTTCTTGAGATTTCGGTGCCGATTGACTTTTCTTGACTTGCCTAGGGCACTTGCTCTTATAGTGCCCATAGTCCCTACACTCAAAACACATAATATGCTTTTTATTTTTAATTAATGTGCTTGAATTACCTAGGTTAATGGTGGTGGTTTGGGCTTCTTCATCTCCTCGACCGGAGGTGGATGCTTCCTCTTGATCATGCTCCGGAGTGGAAATTCTCTCCTCCTCAATCCTAGAGGTGGAGGTTTCTTCTTCCTCCTCGGATGTCGACTCCCTCTCAATCTCCAAATCCTCACTTTCTTGTGAGGAAGATGAACTCGCTTCATCGGCCTCTTCCTCTTCTTGAGCCGATGAACATTCTTCGGCTTCTTGTGATTGTTCCTCGCTTGAAGCCAGTGATGATCCTTCATGAAGCTTTGCCAATTTGCTACAAAACTCCTTGGCATCTTGATATTCACCTAGCCTAGACAAAATGTCATTAGGTATCAAATCTTAACTTCGGTTTTGAACTTTAGGCGTTGCTATTAGGTCCACTTTTTCAACTTCAAGACATTTCCCTTCTTATCTCTAGGAGGTTCAAAGCTTTCCATGATGATGAACCAATCTTCTATGTCAATCATAAAAAATGTCTCCATTCTTGCCCTCCATGCCGGAAAATCCTCTTGATCATATGGTGGCGATGTGTTGATGTCCCATCCTAATTTACCTTTGAACTCCATCTTGTTCCCACTAGCGTTTTTGCTCCCGGGTGTTAGTCCGTAGAAGAGCTCCAAGCTTTGATACCAATTATAGGGGATCTCGTGACCGCTAGAGGGGGGGGGGTGAATAGCTCGTTCGTTGTTTGATGGATTATGATCGTATTCGTCTCTACAAAGCTTGTTAGCGCAGCAGAAATATGAAATGCAATAATAAAAGACGATAACACAATCACAACACGCAATATAATATGGTTCGGAACTGAATGGTTCATACTCCATGGATTGAGCTCTACGATCTCGAGTGATGACAACACCACTAATAAAACTCCTTCTCGACAACACGTCGGAGGTGGAGAAACCTCGTACAATGAGTTACAACAAGTAATACAAAGTTAAACAAGAAAATACAAGATGAATATACAAAACAACGTAAAGAAAACTTTACAACTATTGCTTTGGAATGCTTGCTTGTTGGTTGCTTGAATTGCACTTGGAGACCCTGATTTGCAGCAACAAATCGTCCCAAAACTCCTCAAGAACCACTGCCAAATCCCTCCTCCATGAGCTCCATTTAAATCTTCTCGGGCTGGATTCCACCTAGCAATCAACTGATCGGGACCATCAATCGACTGCCCCTTTAGCCGTTGTCTCACAACGACATGAAACACGTCGGATAAGTCCAATAGATACACCATTAGTCGACTGATCATACCCATCAGTCGACTGATGGCTCAATCAGTCGAGTGTTCGGGCCGATTACTCGACTGGAGAACCTTCTATGCCCAAAACCCCGAGCATCAATCAACTGATCACAAGATCGCCGATCGCTGCTCCCCTGCGATCGCTATCTAACTCGCATGATCTGTCAGGCACTTCCCACACCAAACCCTAGTTGACTCACATGGCACACACACCTCAAACATGAGGTCTTAGCCCAAGTATGGTTCCCCCATACTTGCTAGACCACCCTTAGCCTAGACCTAAGCCTTCTAGTCACCTCCATCAGCCTCACACCTATCGGATCCCTTCAAGTCATCCATAACTTGTTCATCCATACGCTAGTCTTCAGGTGCTTCCATCAGCTATTGTCATGCTAACCGTGTCTATACCGCCAAGGCACATTGGACTTACGCTGCCAAGACTCCTGCTTGGAATTTACGCCGCCAACTATTGAACTTATGCTGCTAAGACTCCACCCTTGGACTTTATGCCGCCAATATCAAAGCCCTTGGAATTTCCAAATGCCAAGACTCAAGCTTGGACTTTCCCTTACCAACCCATGTTGGACTTTCCATGCCAAGACCCAAGCTTAGACTTTTCCCTTGCCAAGATCATGCTTGGACTTTCCTTGCCAACCCATGTTGGACTTTTCCTTGCCAAGACCCATGCTTGAACTTTACATGTCAAGTACTCAAGACTTGGACTTTCCCAATGCCAAGTGTCCCATTTGGACTTTCCATGCCAAGTACTCATGACTTAGACTTTACCATGACAATTACATTGTCATATGTTTTTGTCGAACATCAAAACATCGCTCTAGTCAAACTCGAATTAGGTCAATCATGACCTGGGCCGATTGCACTAACATGATATTGGTAGTCTGAGGTTTGAGTTACTCTAGTTTGTTTCCTTTGACTTCCATTATGCCCATTATGATTATGCACTATTTTCTATCCACCCACTGAGTGGTTGTACTCACCCCCTCTTCTCTTATCCTCTAGGTTAGCTGATAGAAGACGTGTCATGTTGACCTACCTTCGCATCGCTCAGAGAGTCCCTTGCCATCGTGGTCCCACTGCATCGTCAAGATGCCATTCTAGTTTCCTTTATTATTATCTTCGTTTGTTTATGCGCTTTGGTTTTTTCGTAGTTTGATTTAGTGTTGTAAAACTATTTTACTTTTAATTGATTTATATTTAGTCGTGCATGCATGTGGTTAATAAAATACTTATATTTCTAGTATTATTTCGAGGTTTTTACCAGATCTGGTTCCAGTGTTGTATTTCTGAATATTGTCACTAAGGGGCTCCTCCATCATTTGGATGGCGAATAGGCCCCCGGGGTGTGACACGATCACAGTGAGCTCATCCTCACCCAGAGGTTGGAGATTGGTTCTTCACTGTCCTACGATTGTGAGCCCTATCGGTCAGTGTGTTCCGTTGATCGCCGCCTGTCCCACACGTTCATGCGTAGCTACATGTAAATTCTTCATTCGTTCTGCTATGCCGTGCATTTCAGATTTGGAGGAGTAGATCGAGAGTGGTGTGTAAGCTGTGGATATTGTGATTTTTGGATAGGAAGGGCGATCGGAATAGTGGACTGCAGCTGAACGGATTTCCTATAGCAAGATTCACGATATTTTTCAACTGTGATTAAGGAAGGTGAGTTTGATGGATTATTAATTTAGATCTGGATTGTGGTAACAGATTTGTGAGATGATAGGTGATGCGCATGGTCGCAACCTTAAATCCCATGATGGAGACCGTCGAAGACTCAAAGTACGCGCTCGCGCTCAACGCCCGTAAGTGCACGGATGTTGTCAAGTAATAAATAAATTATCGATCCCACAGGGACTGAGATTCGAGTACCAATTTTCTAAGTGGTTACGGTTGTTCGGATGAAATCTCAGTGAGAGTCGGTTGGTGAGGACTATCGGAGGACCCTACTCAGTGCGGTGTCACACGGAGGAGGAAAAGAGGGTGCTGAGGTCTTAAAAAGGCGATTCTAGGACTTCGGTTTCACTTGTGTACCACAAAACAACGTTGTCAATTGGCATCGTCTAAACTTCTACTTACGGCTTTGGGGAAGGGACATCATACACTCTCGTGCAGAGCCGCTGCATTCACCGAGAGCTATCCTCGCCCAAAAGGACGGGATAGAGGGTACGAGGATGCCAAATCAATCCTTGCGGTGGACCGTTTCCGATTCCACCACTCCCTTCTCCTCGCAATTACGGGAGGTCAGGTTTACCCCTAGGTTCCTTGATCAAACCTTCTAAATCTAGATTACAAGGGCTGTCACCACCTCGTATCGCCTAAGCATAGTGGAAAGAAAGCCAAATACACGTAGGTATAATAAAGACCAACATCTAATTGTCAAATCAAACTTTTGGCTAGAATTTAATATGAACCAACATTGTCAATGAACACAAGCTACTCCCTAATACTAGAATCAAAAGTTCTACTCCATGAATGCGAAGGAAGAATCACAACACATGTTTAAGTTCAATTACAATAGAAAGAGAGTGCAGAAATAGAGATTACAATGCGTTGTGACCTTCTCTCCGGCGTTGTATTGCAAGTGGTGGACCTCCGGCGGCGTTCCTCCTCCCCGCTGCGAGTTACCAAAGCTTTTTAGGGCTTCGGCGTGTCGTCCTAGCCGTCGTGCCTCCTTCCTAGGGTTTGGGTGGAGCCATCCTTATATAGACGTCGCCTCGGACCACTGCAAAATCAGAAAAAAACCCTAGTTGCGCAACTCCATCGGGCCGCCACACGACCGTGTGTGGCCCTGGTGTGCTGATCTTTTCCCATCGGACATGGCTGTGTGAATCCACACGCCCTGGCCGTGTCCCACTCTGCGTCTAGCATGAAATGTCCTTCTTTCGCTTCGAAAATGTATCTTTTCCATCCGAAAAGCCAACATGCATTCAAAAGAACAACGAGCAGACCTCCGAACTAGAAAATAGGAAATGCATGCAAAAACAGAGTAACATATGCATGAAACTGACACAAAATGTAGCAAGATGTGAGCAAAAACTACTCCTAAAACCCTATATGTTTTGCTCACATCACTTCCCCCAGACTTAAATCTTTGCTTGTCCTCAAGCAAATCTCAGTGCCATAAAATTTTAAAAAGATAATGTTCCATAATGAGCATGCTAACTAAATTTATCAGGTGGTATTTACAATCAAAGCAAAATAGATACGTTCTAAAAATTCACTAAATTAGCTCTTCGTGCTCGTGCTAGGCGAATCATTCTTAAAGGATGCCCGTTCCATGATGAGTTAAGTCGTCACCTCATAGCTTTTTTAAGATTTCCGACTCTTAGGCACTTACCTGCCCAAAGCGAGGGTCATTCCCTAGATCTAGCATAAAGTCTCAAAGGCATGCTCGATATTGAGAGAAATTGGGAGGTATTTCTCCAGTAACCTAACTCCGTCTCAAAGGGGCACCTAGCCATTTTCACCCACGACAACTGTTTTTTTATCCCTCTCACTCCTTTTTTTTTCACGGGGATTTTGATTTTTTCGAATGGGCTTACACAATCCGAGAATCTCTAGTAACTAAAATGCTAAACCTAGAGTTACCTATGGATTCCAAAGTACTAGTCTATTGAAGTGAATCATAATTAGGTATGTACTAGATCCTCCCTTTCAAAATGTTCGACATGTGTGAGTGCAAAAACAGAGCTAATCAGTGCAAGTCTAGAACATTCAATAGAGCATATAGAATAAAATACCACAAGATAAATAGAGTCAAGCTACCTATGGGAACAACTCATGCAAGCAATTTTCAAAAGAAATACTACTGAGGTAGCTTTTAAGACACCAAAAATTAAGTACTGAAAGGAACTAAACAACTCATGCATGCATGAACAAATGAAAATACTAAAAAAGAAACTACTACTAGGAAAACAAAACAAAATAGATTTTGGGGTTCCCCCAGACTTAAACAAAAGTATACCTCTAATATGGTGGACGAGGTGGAAAGTCTGGGAGCCTGGGCATCTCTGGGTCCTGGGAGAACCTGTTGTTGAGCCACTGATGCCACATATACATGTGATCAATCTGAGAGCTGGTGGGATGCAGCGGCTGCTTGGTGCTCCTCCTCCCTAGCCCACTGTGTCTGCTGGGCATGCATATGCTACCACATCTCCCTGCGGTAAGCTGCCTCATCCTGGCGATGAGCAGCCTCCTCCTAGCGATGAGCAGCCTCCTCCTGGAAGTATATGCAAGCCTCATTGTAGAAATCCTCTGCCCGATGGAAATGCTCCCGGAATCCCTGGAACTTCGCCTGCTGGTAGGTGCTCTGCTCCTCCCATCGCTGCCTCTGTGTTTGCTGCTCAGTGTAGATGTCGTCGAGGCACGATTGGAACTCCGAGAAATCATATGCCGATGTACCTGCATCCTACTCAAAAGTAGAAAAAGATGGTGGCACGAGTGTAGGCTCATGTCGGCGTGGACTATGTGGGCTCCTATGTATGTGTGGACTTGAGGG
This sequence comes from Wurfbainia villosa, assembly GCA_025175895.1. Taxonomy (NCBI): domain Eukaryota; kingdom Viridiplantae; phylum Streptophyta; class Magnoliopsida; order Zingiberales; family Zingiberaceae; genus Wurfbainia; species Wurfbainia villosa. The sequence goes on along the minus strand of CM046004.1, from coordinate 14,307,282 downwards.
AGAGTGGTACAAAGGTGGAGAGACGGGCGCTGATGTGGATGGTCCCTCATGTGGAGGGGACTCCACTATCAGGTCTAAGCGCCAATTGGCACGTATAACAATGGTGGTACGATCCGGGTCGGGGAGCCTAAGGGCCGTAAAATTTTTCCTTACAAAGCATAAGGAGTCTCCTTCTCTTACAATCATCTTCATAGCCATGCAGACTCCTAGGTCGATCCTAGGGCTCCCCTCTATACTCTCCAATGTTGTGTAGTCGTACCCCATCCTATAACAAATGTGGGTAAGTAGGCCTCCCACATAGATCTCTCCGTGTGCTGCTTTGCCCATCTTCACTAAGTGTCTGATGAAGTGGGACCCTACATCGATGCTACTCCTCTCTTGTAGCATGTCCCATAGGCAAAGCAGCTCACTGGCTCTCACTACACCGTCTCTCTCCCCACGACCAAATATAGTACTGGCCATGACACGATGAAGGTATCGAAAGACAGGGTTTTGGAGGCGCGATGCTTTGGCCCTAGAAGGGTCATAAACGTGCTCCCCTGTCAACTCAGTCCAAATCAAACGAGAGTTGTACCCATTAGGGGTTCTTCTCTCTCCCCCACTTGGCAAGCCAAAGCATGAGTTACATTGGTGAAGGGTCCACTCATGCTCTATATTAAAAAGTCTAAAAGTTATCCTACCCTCCTCACTCTCTCTACCCGTTAAAACTTCCGCCTCTAAAGAACTCAAAAATTCCAAAACAATCCTAGGGTAGGTTAGGTGCCTTATTCCCATAATCTCATCCCGCCCCATTTTTGCAAATAGGGTTTGCATGTCACCCAACAAACCTAAAGATCCTAGCAAATCCCCATCTAAGTACCTAGTAGCAGTAAGTTTACGAGTAGAGAGCATATTGAACCTATCTCTTTGCTCATTATTGCAAAAAAGTAGAGGGTGTAGGGCGTTACCCTCTTTCGGAGCTTGAGGAGCATTGGATCTTCTTGCTTGTTGCTCCGAGGCACCGGATCGGGATGCTACGGTCTTGGTCCTCCTCATCCTTGCTCCTTTTGGCTTCTAAAGAGGTTAAAAATGCTTCTAGAGGAAGGTGAAAATGAACTCACATGGCTAGGGCAAGAACTTTTGAAGCACACGGTGCAAATGAGGTGAAAAGACACGGCTCGCCCCTTTTAACCTCGCGCGCCACGGCCGTGTGCGCCTCTAGTCAAGCGGGCACGACTGTGGGAAAACACACGGCCAGACCGTGTGCCCCCATTTTTTGCCCCTTTTATACACCATGGCCCGAATTTGTTCATACACTTTGCCGCATAGACTAATATGGGTTTCATTTTTGCCTAGCAAAGTTCTTTTCTACTCCTAACTCTAAATGTGATGGAAATCAAAACTAAAACCTAACACATGTATGCAATGCAATAGAAAAAAAAGAAAAATATACAACTAAACTTGGGTTGCCTCCCAAGAAGCACTTTGTTTAAGGTCGTTTAGCTCGACCACACTCTTCTATCAACTCGGCTCCGGTGGTTTAGTGAACCTTCATTCACCCGTCTCGGGATCCGCGTATGCCGCTTCCTTCCTAGCTCTCGCTGGAATCACATATTTCCCTGATGTAGGTTCCTGACTTCCTGTCCTAGTGGGCTCAAATTCGATCTTATCCTCTCCCACTTTTAGGGTGAGCTTGTGGTTCTTAACATCAATGACCATTCCTGCAGTCGCTAAAATGGTCGCCCCAGGATAACAGGTATCTTGGGATCTTCTTCAATCTCCATCACCACAAAGTCAGTTGGTAATGTAAACTTCCCCACCTTAATAGGAACATCTTCTAGAATCCCCAATGGGTAGCGGTATGTGTGGTCAGCTAGTTGTAGTGTCATAGTAGTGAATTTTAAATTGCCTAACCCTAGCCTTTTACATAAGGTATAGGGCATAAGACTCACAATTGCCCCCAAGTCACAAAAGACTTTACTAATCAGTGTCGTCCCTATATAGCACGGGATATAGAAGCTCCCTGGATCTTTTAATTTCTGAGTAGTTTCGTTTCAGAGATAAGCGCTTGACTCCTCCGTGAGGGCTACTGTTTCCGACTCAGCTACCTTCCTACGATGTGCCAGAATATCTTTCATGAACCTAGCGAATTGGGGTATTTGGTGCAACGCTTCGAGTATCGGTACCTCTACCGAGATCGTCTTCAGCATTTCCAGGAATTTACCAAACTCGGCATCTTTCTTTGCATTAGTCAACCCTGTGGGAATGGTACAGTAAGGGGTTGTTTAGCCCTCTCAACAGGCTCTTGGTTCGTCTCTCTTGTTTTTTCATTCTCTGCCTCCCCCAGAGGCTCTAGCGGTTCAAATCCCTTGTCTTTTTCGGTAACCGACCATCCTGGCATTTCTTTCAGGATCCTCCCACTTCGCAGCGTCACTGCCTGGCACTGCTCTACCGGATTGGCCTCTTCTCTTCCTGGTAGCTTTCCTGGTGTCCTGGAGATTTGGTTCGCGATCCGAGCTACTTGAATCTCTAGCAACTTCTGCCTGGTGGCAAGATCTCTTACAGATGACTCCAACCCCTCGATCATCGTATCCGTCTGTGAATGCTGCCGCTGAAATTCAGTGTTCGCCTCCCGTTGCGTTCGAATGAAATCATCTAGCATACTCTCTAGCCGGGTGTTAGGCGGATGTGGCTGCCCATTCTCTCCCGGCGGTTGGAACCTACCTATGGTATTCTTATATGGAAAATTTTTGTGGTTCCTCTGTCCCGGATGAGAAGTGCTGGAGTGTTGGCTATTGGGTCTGGGATTGTAGTCTCCAACCGCATCGCAGTGCTCAATCTGCTCGTCCTGGGTCCCTTGCCCTACAAAGTGGTCCTCACGATACGCTGCCACCCATTCTCTAAAGTCAATGGCCCCGCATGCAGATGAAGGATTCAAAAATTCAAACCGTCTGCTTAGCGCGTCCATCCTTGCTGAAAGGTGGTCCATGGAGTTGACAGTGTATCGTCCTGCCGCAGGCGTGGGTTGACCACGTTCGGAGGCCCATTGATGGTGGTTTTGTGCCACCTCTTCAATAAGATCCTCTGCCTCCTCGATGGTCTTGTTCATTAAGGCTCCTCCTGCGGCAGAATCTAAGGACATCTTCATGGCGTAGGCGATCCCATTATAGAAAATGTGGATCACCAGCCACCTCTCTAGTCCGTGGTGTGAGCATTGATAAAGTAGCCCTTTGTAGCGATCCCATGCTTCGAATAAGGACTCCCCCTCCTTTTGGTGAAAGCTAGTGATAAGGTGGCGTATGTGAGCAGTCTTACTTGGTGGGAAGTATTTATTCAGAAACTGCTACTCACACTGCTCCCACGTGGTAATGCTGCCAGAGGGTAAGGAGTGAAGCCATGCCTTAGCCTTATCCCGTAGTGAAAATGGGAACAGGCTTAGGAAGATCGCATCAGAAGGGACTCCGTTCAGTTTCATGGTTGAGCAGATTTCTAGAAAAGCCTCAAGATGCCGGTTCGGGTCTTCAGATGTAGCTCCCCCGAATTGGCTCTGCTGGACCATATGTATGAGTGATAGCTTAAGCTCAAAGTTATTCGCCGATATGGATGGTCCAGCTATGCTCGGCCTGAATCCTCTAGCGCTAGGAGCTGCATAGTCCCGCAGAGGTCGGCTGCCTACGTTCACCTCGGATGCAGCTTGATCTTCCATCTTTCGCTGCGCTGCTCTCCGTCGGTGAAAGGTTTGCTCTATCTCTAAATCGATCAGAATTAGACTTTCTGATCCTAGTCTTCTAAGCATACAACGAACCAACACTCAAAAGTAAGAGTGCTAACCTAATGCTAAAAACAGGAAATAACTAAATCTAGTAAATAAAAACCGAAGATGCACTAAGTAAATAGGAAACTACTACTGGAAATAAAAACTGAATCTAAATATGGAAAATAAAACTAAAGCAAATAAAGTAAACTAATAAGAAAATAAAGCAAGAAAATAATCTAATCCTAAGTCCGATCAAATCTACCACTGTTCGATTGATATCGAATCGACAGTCCCCGGCAACGGTGCCAAAAACTTGATGCGCACGGTCGCAACCTTAAATCCCGCGAAGGAGACCGTCGAAGACTCAAAGTACGCGCTCGCGCTCAACGCCCGCAAGTGCACAGATGTCGTCAAGTAATAAATAGATTATCGATCCCACAGGGACTGGGATTCGAGTACCAATCCTCTAAGTGGTTGCAGTTGTTTGGATGAAATCTCAGTGAGAGTCGATTGGTGAGGACTATCAGAGGACCCTACTCAGTGCAGTGTCACATGGAGGAGGAAAAGAGGGTGCTGAGGTCTTAAAAAGGTGATTCTAGGACTTCGGTTTCACTTGTGTACCCCAAAACAACGTTGTCAATTGGTGTCGTCTAAACTTCTACTTACGACTTTGGGGAAGGGACATCATACACTCTCGCGCAGAGCCACCGCATTCACCGGGAGCTATCCTTGCCCAAAAGGATGGGATAGAGGGTACGAGGATGCCAAATCAATCCTTGCGGTGGACCGTTTCCGATTCCACCGCTCCCTTCTCCCCGCAGTCATGAGAGGTCAGGTTTACCCCTAGGTTTCTTGATCAAACCTCCTAAATCTAGATTGTGAGGGCTGTCACCACCTCGTATCACCTAAGCACAGCGGAAAGAAAGCCAAATAATGTAGGTATAATAAAGACCAACATCCAATTGTCAAATCAAACTTTTGGCCAGAATTTAATATGAACCAACATTGTCTATGAACACAAGCTACTCCCTAATCCTAGAATCAAAAGTTCTAGTCTATAAACGCGAAGGAAGAATCACAACACATGTTTAAGTTCAATTACAATAGAAAGAGAGTGCAGAAATAGAGATTACAATGCGTTGTGACCTTCTCTCCGGCGTTGTATTGCAAGTGGTGGACCTCTGACGACATTCCTCCTCCCCGCTGTGAGTTATCGAAGCTTTTTAGGGCTTCAGCGTGCCGTCCTAGCCGTTGTGCCTCCTCCCTAGGGTTTGGGCGGAGCCATCCTTATATAGATGTCGCCTCGGACCGCTGCAAAATCAGGAAAAAACCCTAGTCGCGCAACTTCATCGGGGCGCCACATGGCCAGGCCGTGTGCGGCCTTGGTGTGCTGATCTTCGCACATCGGACACGACCGTGTGAATCCACATGCCCTGGTCATGTCCCACTCTGCGTCTAGCTTGAAATGTCCTTCTTTCGCTCTGAAAATGCATCTTTTCCGCCCGAAAAGTCAACCTGCATTCAAAAGAACAACGAATAGGCCTCCGAACTAGAAAATAGGAAATGCATGCAAAAATAGAGTAACATATGCATGAAACTGACGCAAAATGTAGCAAAATGTGAGCAAAAACTACTCCTAAAACCCTATATATTTTGCTCACATCAATAGGTGTAGGGGAAGTGGTTAATTATTGATTTGAGTGTTGATGTGGATTGGTGTGAATTGCTAATTGGATCTAGTGGGTATACTTATGGTGATATAGCCGTGGTTCGGTAGGATGTGTGATCGAGACTTTGATTAGCATTTGGATAATTGATTTGAATATGAGATCAATGTAGGATTCGATTTGATCATTTATCGTATGTTAAAACCTAACAGTAGCTCATGTTGTGTTGTAGGACTTGGATTAGTGATAGATGCTTGTACGCGTGGACATCTAGCACGAGCTATTTAACATGTGGGTAATATTCTACCCTGGTCAGGTAGACGATTAAACTTGTTGCATGAGTTTTATGTTGATGATGACATTATTACCTTGACTCCACTCATGTTATTTCGTTGCTTGATACTTAGTCTTTAGACTTTGAGATGCTATGCTATTATCTCTACATTTCGTTCATCCTGATTATGGGATCTCACACAGAGTGTGTGGATTATATTCCATGTTGTATCATTCTGGATTATTTGTTTTGGAGATTTTACTCCATGTTGTTTCCTCATTTGGAGTGTATGGTTGGGTTGTATGTATTTGGCCTTTACTTTAGATTTGATTTGGATGTTGGTTTCGACTATGTTTTCTTGTCGTGTCAAAGTCGTACTGATACACATATATTTGAGTCATTGTATCTTTATTATTGTCTGTGTATTCCACTGTGTTTTATGGCTTATCTATGATAGCAGCTATTTGGGGCCATGTATCGGTATTATATCTTATATTGTCACAAGAGGGTACCGTCCGGTCAAGGGACAAATATACTCTTGGGGCGTGACAATTTTATTGGTATCAGAGCCCAGGTTGTGATGACCACTTTTAGATTTTATTTCAGTTGGCCATCGAATTTTGTTTTACTTGGTTTTGGTTTTGTGAGTTCTGAGATCTGATTGTAACAGGACATATCCGAGCTACAAGGTAAGATATGATAACTGTTATCACATATCCTTTCTATTGGCTATGCATTTAGTTGTTTATAACAAGGAATGACATGTAGTATATTAGTCACTATTCGTAACCGTGGGTTGAGTTGACCACGGGAACGACTTATTGAGTCTGTGAGTCTTGGATCTACTGTTGAAAAAGATGAATTACCTTTGAGAGCCGATAGATACCGAGTCGGAAAGTAGGGGTCAGGTAGTCACATTTCTTGTGGAGATCAAAGATTACAATCTTAGGGATTTTCACTAACTATGCTAGTCAGATCATTACCTGTGGGGTAATGGACTAGGTGTGTATACTATTGTTCATGTAGATAGCGGAGGATTAGTATATGGTGTTTCATAGGGATTTTGATCCCTGAGTTGTTCGTGCTGGGTTGTATAACTTTGGAGGTACTTTTGAATACTTAACTCATGTTATACAGAGAAAGTAGAGGTAGTTGCATACCATTATCGGGGATCAAGGCGGCACTTGGTGGAAGATGTAGGAAATAACTTTTGATGTGAGCAAAACATATAGGGTTTTGGGAGAAATTTTCGCTCACATCTCGCTGCATTTTATACTTGTTCCATGCATATCATATTTTATTTTGCATGCATTTCCTATTTTCTAGTTTGGAGATCTGCTCTTTGTGCTTTTGTGTGTAGGATAACATTCTACGGGAAAAATGATGCACTTTTGGAGCAAAAGGAAGACATTTAGCAGCTGGAACAGAAGGACACATGGCTTGGCCCTATGGATCCACACGCCCAACCCCATATCATGAACCAGTGCCACACATAGCTTGGCCATGTGAATCCACACGACCGTGTTGCGCTGGGACAATTTCGACACGATTAGGTTTTTTTCGAGTTTCGGGAAGATCCAACCTCATGTATATATAAGGAAAGCTACGCCCAAACCCTGGGGAGAGGCACGATGGCCGGGACGGCACACCAACGACCTAAAAAGCATCGAGAACTCGGAATGAGGAGGAAGGAAGCCGCTCGAGGATCAAGTTCTGCACTTCAACGCCAGAGAGAAGAGCCACAGTACATTGTAATTCACGTTCCTTGCACAATTTATATTATTTCTATGAATTTGATTATGTTTTGTGTTTCTCTTCTCGTATTCATGGAGTAGATTCTCCGATTCTAGGATTAGGGAGTAGTTTGTGCGTGTAGAACATGTTATTTCAAATATATTTTTGTTCTTGAATTCATATTTGCAATTGATGTTTGTTTAGATCGATAGTTATTCGTTTTGGCTTTCTATCTACTGTGTGTAGCCGATACGAGGGGTCACAACCCTCGTATCAAAGATTTAGGAGAACTAAGGAGGAGCCTAAGGGTTGCCCTCTCTCCGATAACCACGGATAGAAGGGTGTGATAGAGTCAGGAACGAGACACGTTCTGATTCGTCACAGGGATTGATTTGACATCCTCATACCGCCTACCCCATCCTAAAGCCAGGGGTCAACCTGGTATGGCAGAGGTAGCTCCCGATAGATGCGAAGGCTAATCGGGAAAGTGTATGATGTCCCTTCCACAAGACCTTAGTTAGACGTCTAGACAACACCCAATTGGTAACATGTTTTGTGACGCACAAGCGAAACCAAAATCCTAGAATTCCCTCAAAAGACTCATAGCAACCCTTCTTTTCCTCTGTGTGACACCATACTAGAGTTAAGACCACCACCAATCCTCATAATCACAACCGCTAGAACTAAACTCCGAACAAGAACGTCCACCAAACAATTGGTACTCGAATCTCAGTCCCAATGAGATCGATAATCTATTTATTACTTGACAACATCCATGCACTTGCGAGCATTGAGTGTGAGCGTATGCTTCGAGTCCTCGACGGTTCTCGTCGCGAGATTTGAGGACGCATTCACGTGCATCAAGTTTTTGGCGTTGTTGCCGAGGACTATTAATTTGATATCGAATCACAAGTGGATAGTTTGGATCGGACCTAGTTTAGATTTATTTTTCCTAGTCTTTATTACTTTCCAGTTTAATTTAGTAATAATTTAGATTTTAGTTTTTTTTCTAGCTTTAGTAATTTCTAGCAATTTATTTTTCTAGTCTCTTGCTGTGGCACTGTTGTTCCTTTCCTTATTCATATTTTCTTATAGATAAACATGAATGCTTTTTCTCATGATTATGGTCAATTTAATGCTATGAGCTTTGGTAACATTTATTGTGAGAATTGTGGTGAAACATGGCATACTATTAATGATTGTCCGGATATATTTGAACCTTTGCAATTTGAACAAGAAAATGTCACCTATGATTACAACCAGTGGTCACGAGATGATTCTTATTCATATAGTTATGACCCCAGCTACTTGAACCCTCTATATTGTTTTCCAAGTGAGAACAAGATCTACGAATCACCATGCAAATTTTATCTAGAATCAAGTCCCCACTTAGAAGCCTTGCTAGATAATTTTACTATGGAATGCAAGGAGCATAGTCGACAATTTGTGGAGTCTATACAACAAAATCTAGCAGAAGAAGAAACCAAATGACTAGAAGGTGGCTTTGATGACTGGATTACACCTAATATGGTGGAGACTCACTTTAAGCTAATGGATGAGGAAGATGTAGATGACATAGGAAGTAAATAAGGACAATCCATGCAATCACCACTTGAAGAAGAACTTGAGGATTATATAATTGATACTTTAATCAAGGAGTGCATTGTTTCAATCAAAACACATCCTAACCTCAAGAATCTAGAAGATCCTACCTTAACCCTCACCAAAACTTCAGTTTCCAATAGCGAAGCTCTTTTAGTGATTTGTAATGATAAAATTTCATTCGACATAGTAGAATCTACTAATCAATCTTTTGGTGAGAATGCCCATGGTGAGTTACGTTATTTACAACATATGGACAAAATGGGATATTATGATCAAACTCCAGATAATTTTGTGAAGATAAGCATGTTCAATCTTGAACAAAGGAAGGAAACTAGTAAATATCTTACCCCTCCATGAGCAAGATTTAAGAGATGTGGTGATGAGGGACCACAAGGTAAGAGGGATAAAGAGAGTAAGTATCTTGCCCCTCCATGAGCCAGATTTAAGAGATGTGGTGATGAAGGATCACAAGGGAGGAGGCGTAAAGTGAGCAAATATCTTGCTCCCCCACGAGAAAGATTCAAACACATAAAGAAAGGGAGGAAGAGAAATCTCCTTGGGCCACTAGAGCCAAGATGAGACATTGGAGTACGGTCGAGCTAAAGACCTTAAACAAGCGCTTCTTGGGAGGCAAGCCAAGTTAAATTTTACATGTTTTTAATCTTTCTGCATTCATGTATATAGTTTAGACTTTAATTTTTGTCCATTAGCATAATCTTGCTAGGTAGAAACAAAAATCATTTTGAGCTTACACGGCGGGGTGTGTGGGAGAATTCAGACTATAGTATACTTTGGGAGAGAAATAGAGGGGCACACGGTTAGGCCGTGTGGTTTCACACGACCGTGCCCCAAGCCGACTCATCTCCCAATGGCGCACATGGCCAGGCCGTGTGTTTACACATGGTCATGTCACGCAAGGGATAAAAGGGCTGCACTGTGTGTTTATTTTTTTTATAGGTATAGGAGCCACCTAAGCCACATAGAGAGCCTACACCTGCACCACCTTATTTTCCTACTTTTGATCAGAATGCAGGTATATCCACCTTCAATTTCTCCGAGTTTTGATCGTGCCTCGATGACATATACGCCGAGCAGCAGACACAGAGGCAGCGATGGGAGGAGAAGAGCACCTATACGCAAGTGGAGTTTTATTGCTTACGGGAGCATTTCCAGCGGGCCGAGGAGTTCTACGACGAGGCCCGTATTTATTTCTAGGAGGAGGCTTCCCGTGGATAGGAGGAGGCCATACATCGCCGGGAGGTTTGACAACACATGAGTGCCCAGCAGGCATAGTGGGCATGGTAGGAGGAGCATCGAGAAGCCGCTGCATCCACTAACTCAGATCGACCACATGTATATGTGGCATCAACAGCTGAGCACCAGATTTACCTAGGAGTCTGACATGCTGAGGCTACCAGACTTCCCACCTCGACCACCATATTATAGGTATAACTTCATACAAGTCTGGGGGGGCCCAAGTTTTGATTTATTTTGTTTCTAGCAGTAGTTTCTTTCTTGATACTTGCATGCTTAGTTTTATTTTGCATACGTCTGTTCATGCATAGAGTGTTTAGTTTCTTTCAGCACTTAGTTTTTGCTATTTTTAAGTTGCCTCCGTAGTATTTTTAAGATCTCATTGTAAATTGTTTCCATAGATAGATTAACTTTATTTATCTCATGGTATTTTATTTTATATGCTCTAATAAATGTTCTAAACTTGCACCGGCTAGTTTTTATTTCTACACTTACACTTGATGAATATTCTGAAAGGAAGAATCTAGTACATATATAGTTATGATTCATCCCAGTAGTTTAGTACTTTGGAATCCATAGGTGACTCTAGGTTTAGCACTTTAGTTACTGGAGATGCTCGGATTGTGTAAGCCCATTCGAAAAAATTAGAATCCCTATGAGCAGGAGAAGAACAAAAGTATATTTCTGTTCTTGAAAAAAAAATAGTTGTCATAGGTGGAAATGACTATGTGCCCCTTTGAGACCGAGTTAGGTTACTGGGGAAACACCTACCAATTTCTCTTAATACCGAGCATGCCTTTGAGACTTTGTGCTAGATCTAAGGAACACCCCTCACTTAGAGTAGACCAGTGCCTAAAAGGCGGAGACCTTAGGAAAGCTATAAGAAGATGACTTAACTTACTTTAGAACGAGTATTCCTTAAGAAGATTCGCTTAGCACATGCACGAGAAGCTAACTTAGTGAATTTTTAGAACATATCTATTTTGCCTTGATTGAAAAAACCACTTGATAAATCTAGTTAGCATGCTAAGTATGGAACAATATTTTTAAAAATTTCATGGCACTGAGGTTTGCTTGAGGACAAGCAAAGATCTAAGTCTGGGGGAATTGATGTGAGCAAAACTTATAGGATTTTAGGAGTAATTTTCGCTTACATCTCGCTGCATTTTATACTTGTTCCATGTATATCGTACTTTGTTTTACATGCATTTTCTATTTTCTAGTTCGAAGATCTGCTCTTTGTGCTTTTGTGTGCAGGACAACATTCTATGGGAAAATGGTGCACTTTTGGAGAAAAGGAAGGCATTTGGTATCTGGAACAGAAGGACACACGACTTGACCCTGTGGATCCACACGCTCAGTCCCAGATCACGAGCCAACGCAACACACGGCCTGGCCATGTGGCGCCGGGACAATTTCGATGCGATTAGGTTTTTTCCGGGTTTCGAGAAGATCCAACCTCATGTCTATATAAGGAAAGCTATGCCCAAACCCTGGGGAGAGGCACAATGGCTGGGACGGCACATCGACGCCCTAAAAAGCATTGGAAACTCACAACGGGGAGGAAGGAAGCTGCTCGAGGATCAAGTTTTGCACTTCAATGCCAGAGAGAAGAGCCACAATGCATTATAATTCACATTCCTTGAGCAATTTACATTATTTCTATGAATTTGATTATGCTTTGTATTTCTCTTCTAGTATTCATGGAGTAGATTCTCCGATTCTAGGATTAGGGAGTAGTTTGTGCGCATGGAACATGTTATTTCAAATATATTTCTGATCTTGAATTCATATTTGCAATTGATGTTTGTTTAGATTGATAGTTATTCATTTTGACTTTCTATCTACTGTGCATAGCCAATATGAGGGGTGACAACCCTCGTATCAAAGATTTAGGAGAACTGAGGAGGAGCCTAAGGATTGACCTCTCTCTGGTAACTGCGGATAGAAGGGTGTGATAGAGTCGAGAACGAGACACGTTCCGATTTGTCACAGGGATTGATTTGGCATCCTCATACCGCCTACCCCATCCTAAAGCTAGGGGTCGACCTGGTATGGCAGAGGTAGTTCCCGATAGATGCGAAGGCTAATCGAGGAAGTGTATGATGTGCCTTCTACAAGACCGTAGTTAGACGTCTAGACAACACCCAATTGGTAGCATGTTTTGCGATGCACAAGAAAAACCAAAATCCTAGAATTCCCTCCAAAGACTCATAGAAACCCTTCTCTTCCTTCGTGTGACACCGTACTAGAGTTAAGACTGCGCCAATCCTCATAATCACAATCGCTAGAACTAAACTCCGAACAAGAACGTCCACCGAACAATCGGTAGTCGAATCTCAGTCCTTGTGTGATCGATAATCTATTTATTACTTGATGATATCCGTGCACTTATGGGTGTTGAGCGCGAGTGCATGCTTCGAGTCCTCAATAGTTCCCGTCGCGAGATTTGAGGATGCGTTCGCGTGCATCAACCTTCTGGGAATAGGATATCACTTGGTCACGATTTAGTGATGTTGGGAGAGAGTATTTCCCCGTGTCACTTTTTTTGACTCGTTGTTAGGGAATTCTTGAACTTCAAGTAGAGTGATTGTTCGGTAATGGAAGTACCATTTAGAGTCATTAGACTTGTAGAGGTTACGACCATCTATAACTCAAGAATGTGGATAGATGTCTTAAGCCACCCAGGGTTTATTGGCTTACATTTGGATTTGGATGTATGGATTTTCTATCAGATCCTATCGGAAGGCATCAAATCAAGTCATGTGTATGGAAATGACTCTGTAGCAAGTGCTTTAGGAGTGGGAGATCGACAAGCAGACATTGCAAGTCAAATATTGGAATCAGAAGAATGATTCCGAGGGGGTTATGTGCATGTAGTGTGGGTCACGATGACACGCAAAGTTGGATTATTCGATGGACCATTTTATCTGCTTCCACTATAAGTAGTCAGTACATATGAAGGGAAGGTGTGCTTTGAAGACTCAGTTAAAGACCATCAATGTTGCCTTTGGGAGGATGATCCACAATCTCGATAGTAGAGATCATCATGGATGATTGGGTTATCACACCAGCAACGATTTCCTACCTCAGGCATAGATGGAGTTCCTTGATATTTCTCTTTAGGGGAAGCGAACACTCAGCAGTATTAGCAGAAGACATCTTAGAAGACTCATGCAGACAACAACTGTTATCTCCTCAGGTGCAACTATATCTTTCACAGAGTTGGAGCATGCTACAATGTTGGCAGTTATTCAATATTTTACAGTCGGTTGTGTACTCTTTGCTAGTATAACAATGTTTACCATTTCCGTGCAACTATTTCGATTTGCATCTTAGTTTCAGTAGTTGATTTCAGTTCCTCTACCGTAGTATTTTGCACCTACAGGAACTCAGCTATCAAGAACAGAAGTTGGACGGATTTACATCTTTACTCGAGAAGAGGCATAGTTGACCGAAGGATTGATCATTCGGGGTATTACTTTATGTTATCCTATTTGCTGATATATCGAGAGATACTGGTAGCTTACAGGTATCTATGTCTAGAACATTCTTAGATGAGATTAGAAGGGATCCTATTGACTTGTGGGTTGGTGGTATCTCTACCGTCAGGTGAGATATTGACCAACAATCAAGAAGTCAAGGGATGCCCTGAGACTTTGATAGACATACTTTTACCATAGGCATATCCTTACAGATAGTTAAATCATTGAAATGGTGGTATACTATGTCTCTTGGATGTGCGTATAATCCGAGGGTATTCGGATGTAGTTTCGGATGAACTCCCAGGCTTGCCACTGCATAGTCAAGTGGAGTATGCGATCGGAGTGATTTTGAGAGTAGTGTTGATATCGAAGACCTCATACCGGGTGATAATTTTATTGGTATTAGTGTTTCTAAACACTATAGGAATTGGAAGAATGTAAGTTGTGATTATAGGAGGTGTTGGATGGGATATTTATCTGTCCTAGTGTTTCTCTTGAGACGATCTGGAACTCTTTGTTAAAAGAGAGATGAACCTTTGAGGTAATGCATCATTTATCGATGAGAGTATGTAGTAATTGTGGAGGATGGATATCCTTCGTTGTTGATAGATGATCTATTTAGATCAGCTAAAGGAAACTTATGTATACTGTTAAATACTGAAAATTTAAAACACTAAATTAAATGGCCAAAAATTAGGAAAATAATCTTAGAAATTATTTTCGAAATTTTTTGGAGAATTTTAGGAATTTTTCTGGAATTTAACGAAGCTTGTAAGAGATATTTACGGGGTATTTACGGAGATAAGGAAAATCGGCTTTTAAAGGGCCTATTTGAAATATCAATTTTGGGGGATTAATGGGTTTGATTTAATCCTATGCTTAAATACCAAAACCTAGGTTAGGGTTTAATTAAAACCTAAGTTAGAAAACCTAGTTTTCTTTATTTTTTTCCCTACTCCGGTCGCGTTCCCCGCGGCACCCTTTTCTTTCCGTTCCCAAATCGCGCTGTTGTTCCCGAATTTCCCCTCGCGCGAAGCCATCGCCTTATTCTCCCCGCGCCTCGCCCTCTTCCTCTTTCTCGCGTGCGCGCCTGCTGACCTCGCCATTGCCCTATCATCGTCGCGGTCGGCAGCTCGACGCCGCCACACCAGATCTTCTCGACGCCTCCTCACGCCGCGGCGGCCTGCCACGGAATCGCCGTTTCTGTCCCCCTCGGTGCACCAAAGAACCTTTCGCCGCGCATCATCATCATCGTGCTCGACGCCTCTTTCATCGCCGCTCGCCTCCTCCGCCTCGATCGCCGCATCGCGGCGCCGGCCGCCTCGCTATGGACATCGCCAAGTAGCCAACGACGCTTCCTTTTCCCCCACGAGCACCACTGGCCCTTTTGCCTCATCGGCCATGCCACTCGTGCATAGTGCCAACCAGCTTGTCAACCTCGCTCTATCGCATTTGTCGCTTCTCTTCGCCCTGGTCGTTGCTCACGCACCGATGCATGCCATCGAGCCATCACTGCCGCTAAGAATTTCACCATGGTCTGGCTGATTTCGGCGTCCGTCGGGAAGGAGAAGGTTCGGCTTTAGCGTATCAATTAAGTGAGTGAATTGGTAGGATGTTGTTCATTTGATTTTGGTTTATCAGATTTAATTAATTTATTTGCTATGATTAATCTGTTAATCGAAAGCAAATAAATTAGCTTAAGTTTGATTAAATAGTTTGGGTTAAATTGAATTGTTGTTTGACAAATAAAATCTGGATTTAATTAGATTTTGATTAATCGGGTAATGTGATAGAGGGGTGTTGTGGAACTATGAGTTAAGGTAATTGATATAATTAATTAGTTAATTAAAATAAAGTAATTAATTGGTTGAATGGGTTAATTATAACAGAGTTGAAAGCTGAAGCAAATCCTCGGATTGGAAGATAGCTGGCATTCGACAGTTAGAGGTTTCGGTCGCGAGACAGATCCACGGGCATGAAGGTTTCACTTTTCAAGCATTATATCAGGCGGGTATTTTGACTTGTCTTTTTGATATAGTCATGTTGATATGCTAGATAGTTATAGCTTGCAATAGTTTTCATGTTTATCTACCTTGCATGTTATTATGCCTATTTGACACATGCATTTGATCTGTTTATAGTTATACTTTCCCTGTTTTACTTGGATCATGTATATGTACCTTTTTATTGTGCATATTATTCGGATACGTATGTTAGTTGGTATTACATGCTTTAGTGTCATGCACCATCTTGCATGATTGCATCTTTGGTGGACGAGTTCCATTATTGTTGAGCCCATGCGATTACATAACTCGCACACTTGCCACTCATGGGTTAGTGGTACATCGGGAGGGTGTGTGCGATTGCTCTGTCGAGCTCGTGTCCGCTCATGGGTAGCGATGAGGCGCGTGGTAGCGGCGAGGATCCCTCCTCCGGTCTATGACACCGGGAGATAGCTTAGCTCCCCACTATGTTTGGGGCGGGAGGATAGTGTACTCCGGCATCCACATCCCCTCGGCCACTCGGGAAGCGATGATGACAGAGTGCACAGTTGTCATAGCCCTACCCACTCGGCTTCACCATCGCATGTGAGGCGGCTGACTGGCGTCAGGGGTGACCATGTCATATGCACGACATGCATTTTTGCACGGATTGCATTTGTATTGTGTTTGCTGCATTATTGTATTGATGCCTTGGATGTTGCATATGATTGCCATGCATACAGGATACATGTTTGTATAGGGTGATGACTATTATTGTAGGGCACTTGCTTCTATATCAGGGTAGGAGATTCAGGTGAGTACAGTCCTTTTGCATTTATTTCTTGCTTACCATATATATGAGACTGTACTGACATGATTAGTATTGTTAGCTATATCTTGCTATTCATATCGATAAATATCTGCTAAGTTCTTTGAACTTACCCTGTAGTTTTATATTTATTTTAGGATGATCTTCGGGAGAGTCCAAATTTGCAATCCCCCTCGTCGAAATTAGGTTTTATTGGTCTATTGGTTTTGGATTTTGTATAGAGGATATGTATAGGTCCTGATGTTGTGGTTATGTACTTATGGAAGTTTGGGAATAATTGTGGTGTCCTTATGGACTATTCAATTAGTTTGGTTGTATGTTCCTGCTCAGATGGCAGAAGGGGTAAGTCTAGATGTTATAGACTTCATTTATTTACTATGATGGTTGGCCTGAGGCCTTATGATCTGCGTGTGTAGATGTTTTTGTTCCGGTCGTGTTGACCGATGTATAGTGGCCGTGTAGGCCTTGTATAAAAATTGGTATTGTCACCCGTACAGGGGAGATGCTGCCGGATTTTTGTCTGGCGGGGACTCCCTCGGGGCGTGACAATTTATTTGGTATCAGAGCCTAGGTTTCTGAGTTCCTTAGGGTCTTTGGGTTTTTGGAGTTTGCCAAGTTTGGCAGGTTAAATGGGTATTTTCGGAGTTGTACGGATTTCCGACGATTTTTATGTTTTGGAAATTCGAGGTATTATTGACGAGGTCAATATGGGGGATTTGACAGCAACAGGACATCTCCAGACGGCTAACAGGTAAATATCTTCTAGAAAATTTTCTAGATTTAGTACATATTTATATTGGTTATGCGGTAATATCATGTTTTTATTGGTATTGTTTTAACCTGATATCTGTTGGACAATTAGATTTTTAGATTACTGGTTTATAGATAGCATTTGGTTATTAATTGCTATTACTGCTATACGTAGCTAGTTATCATTGTGATATAAATGATAAGATATTATTGGTAGATGTTTACCACTTAGGATTGGACTAGTATTAGGATTATTATACTAGTTGAATAATATGACTAAGATGGATAAATTCGTAGAAGGCATGAGGACATGATTACATAGCTTATGTAGTTTAGAGTATATATGAGCATCTGATGCTTTATTTATATATTGCCTTGACTTTGTTCTGGCATGACCCTTTAGTAATACCCTAATTAATTTCAGCCATTGATTCCCATTAGTAGGACTACGCTGTCGTTTATTAGACAGTTTGTTATATGTTTATATGATTCTGTGTTTTTTTTTGCGATGGACACCCTGATAAAGACTAGTAGAGATAGAATAACTTAGATAAGGTTATTCGGTAGGAGCGGATCTCAGGAATGAAACAATATTAGTAGAACCCTAGGTGTGGAAACCCTAGGTGTAATAACCCGGATGTGCATATTGGTATAGGTTTATACATTTACTATTTCAGCTGCTATGGTGATCGGATTAGTGGAGGTCATATGATTAGGATGCGATTAAATCCTTAGAGGGTATATAACGTTGTTCATATTTATCGGTTGCCAACAATATCACCCATTCGTGGTTGAGGAAAGTTAAAGTAGAGTTTCCCTAAAGGGGCTTTTGTGTATTTGAGGTCGAATAGGTCTCCCATGTATGGTTGAGATAATCTACTGTAAGGTTATACTCTTGCGTTATTCGTTCGGAGTTGGTGATAATCGGATTCGTATGATGTCTGTAACAAGATAGCTACTTTACAGGTTATGTACCCACGAGATATGTTCGTGGTAGCAGGTTGGGGCATGCATGATTGAACTGGTAGGACGGTATAATTTAGGCTTAATCCTCTTGAAGGGATTGATAGTAGATTTGTGGTCCTTATTGGCCTGGATAGATGTTTCCTGTTAATTGGGATGAAACCCTATGATTACTCGTCTCGACGAGTTTATTAGTGGACATATGACTTTTATCGACCTTGATAACCGTTTATATTAGAAGGGTTAGAACCTTAGACTAACCATCTGGAGGAATTTATTTATTAGTCGATGATCTTTACCGACTTTGGTAAACATTTCGTTTTAGAGGTGTTGAAATCCTCGCTTAACCGCCTCAATGGGTTTAATTGTAGATCAGTGATCTTTATCGACTTGGATAGTCGTTCTATGCAAGATGCATTGGGTAATCTTAGGCTTAACAACCTAGGATAATCGACTGTCCACGAGTTCCATTCGTGGTAGCATGTAGTTGCACGTAGACAATGCTATTGATTGTCGACCCACGAGTTATGTTCACGGTAGCTCATAGATAGTTCCCTTTGTATTACCTCAAGAGCCACGAGGCTTTGTCGTGGTATCTGGATGTGCATTGCTTGTTGCAGTGGTTGTTATATTGCTGATCAGGATAGTTGCAGACTGATATTGGTACTCTGAGGGTTGGGTTACACTAGCTTGTTCCCTGTGACTTCCATTATGTGCATTATGATTATGCACTATTGTATATCCATCCACTGAGTGGTTGTGCTTATCCCCTCCTCACTTATCCTCTAGGTTAACTGATGGAGGACGTGTCCTGTTGACCTACCTTTGAGTCGCTCAGAGAGTTCCTTGCCGTGCTTGTCTCCCTGCATCGTTGGGATGCCGCTTTGTTTACTTTATCGGTATTGCATTTTGGTTTTGCACTTTGGATTTTTGGTCACAATTTGATTTGGTGTCATAAAACTATTTTACTTTAATGGATATATGTTTAGTCGTGCATGCATGCAGTTAATAATATATTTATATTTCTATTATTATTTTGAGGTTTTTACCAGATCTGGTCCAGGTATTTCTGGATATTGTCACTAAGGGGCTCCTCTGTCATTTGGATGACGGATATGCCCCCAGGATGTGACAATTTTATTGGTTTACGATTTTGGTTTGTGGGTTTTGTGTTTCGAGGATTTGATTTTCCTTGGATTTTTGGGAGTTCTCGGGTTTTGGGACCAGGCGAGCTGAAGGATATCTCTGAGCTATAGAAAAAGTATTGCCTTTAGAGGTTATTGTACTTTTGTGGTTAGGAACACTATTGACTTAGTGAAATTGTCCCTACTCATGGTCGGGGACGAGGTCGATGACGAATTGACCTTGCGGAACCTAACGAGGATTTCGGAGGCACAGACTCTTTAGAGGTGTCGACTGATGTTGAATTAGGAAGCTAGGGATTTGGCCTGCTAGCCACTAAATTTGAAGGACAAGGAGTAAATCCTCAGAGAATATCAGACCCTACTAATAGTGATTTGGTTATGGATAAGGTGTGTATACCTACACGGGTCAAGACGATGGAAGATCGTTTTACCTTATTATAGGAGGTGTTGGATGGGATATTTATCTGTCCCAGTATTTTCCTAGAGAAAATCAGGAACTCTTTGTTGAAAGAGAGATGAATCTTTGAGGTTATGCATCAATTATCGATGATAGAATGCGATAGTTGTGGAAGGAAATGAATATCCTTCATTGTGGATAGAGGATCTATTTAGATCAGCTATAGGATTGATCTATGATTGGTGGGTTGATATTGTAGTGACATGGTGTCATACAATTATCATTGTCATTGTGATGTTTGGTATATCATCAGCCTAAAGTAAAGAGAATACATGTGTGTAGCGATGACGATTTCATACTTGGTATGAATTGTTTGAGCTTTTGGTTATCTTATTAGACTTATTGACGACTTAGTCATCCAGGGATTTGGGAAGTCGTATATTCTGGACACGATTGGCTCAGTTGTGGTCGTTGGAGTTGCGTAACTTGGCCACTGTTGATGGTGGTAGTTGGAGTTGCGCACTCGGCCATCGTAGATGGTGGTTTTTCAGGTATTGATATGACTATTACCATAGATATGGATAGGATGCTCTAGCGGTACTACATCGCTGACTGGTTGGACTAGGAAGGTGATGGAATTTACTTGGTCTGCAGCTTGTGAAACTAGTTTCAGGGCTCAGATGATGGTTGACTTTTACGCCATTGTTGATTAATTATTCTGGTGTGGATGGAAGGATAGTGTATATGGATGCAACCTTTCGGGGATCGGAGCAATTCCGATGCTATAGAATAGGACGTATCTTAAGATTACGGCAGTTAAAGAACTGCGAGATAAGTCATATATATGACGTGGACTTAGCAGTGATTAGGGTGTATTGTAGAGGTGAAGAGCAGGAATGCTCATGGGATTTTGGCTAGCTACGAGATAACTACTATAGAGTAGCTGAAACACAAACGGTTGTAACAAGGAAGTTTGGTCGTGATAGCCTCCCATGCACTTACAGAGTGTGTGGTGGAGTGGATGTTGGACGGTAGATGGACTACTGTCTCTGACACCGAGGAGGATAATGGTTTCTGAAGTTGCATTAGTTTAAGGAACAGATGCTTCAGGAAATTCCGATTCCGGAATGGAAGTGGAAGCATATTATTATAGATTTTTGTAGTGGGTTGCCTAGGACACATCAAGGCCATGACGCAATTTGGGTAGTCGTTGACCGACTAACCAAATCCGTGCACTTCTTAGTGATTTGGAAGACGAACTCTTTGGATCGTTTAATAGAGTTATATATTGTCGGGATATCATCAGATTGCATGGTGTTCCTTGAGCATTATATCAGATAGAGATCCCCGATTCACGTCCGGTTACGCGGTGCGGCGGGCCTTAGGCATCTGATTCTCGTTTTAATGCATTCCATCCGCGATGCAGATGGATACGGCCATTTAGACACTCGAGGACTTGTTAAAGTCCTGTGTAATGGATTTCGGGGGCAACTGGGAGGACCAATTGCTAGGGCCCATAGAGCTCAGTATGAGACAGGGTTGGTCCGTACTATCAGACAAAGGATGGCCGAGACGCAGGATCGTTAGAAGAGTTATGCAGATCGGAGACGGAGACATCGGGAGTTCTCTATTAGTGACCAGGTATTCCTGCGAGTCTCACCCACGAAATGGGTGAAGAGATTTGACCTCCGTAGTAAGTTAGCTCCAAGGTACATTGGGCCTTTCGAGATTTTGGAGAGGATCGGAGCAGTCGCTTACCGTCTAGGGCTACCACCGTTTTTGGCTGGTATCCAGGATGTGTTTCATGTGTTCATGCTGAGGAAGTATGTGTCAGGTGCTACACATATTCTATCAAATATGTCAGGTTACATTCAACCTGATGTTACTTATGCAGAGGTTCCGGTACGGATTCTGGATCACAAGGAACGACAGTTGCGAAATAAGATTTTGTGACTTGTCAAGGTCGGGTGGAGTCACCACACCGACGAGGAGGCTACTTGGGAGCTCGAGGAAAAGATCCGAGCTCAATACCCTCACTTGTTTACTTAAGGTACGTGAGGTATATTTTTAGTACTTGTGGTATTTCTTACTCGAGCATCTGAGTAGGAAATTTGGGGACCAAATTTTTATTAGTGGGGGAGAATGTTAAATACTGAAAATTTAAAACACTAAATTAAATGGCCAAAAATTAGGAAAATAATCTTAGAAATTATTTTCGAAATTTTTGGAGAATTTTAGGAATTTTTCCAGAATTTTTCTGGAATTTAACGGAGCTTGTAAGAGATATTTATGGGGTATTTACGGAGATAAGGAAAATCGGCTTTTAAAGGGCCTATTTGAAATATCAATTTTGAGGGATTAATGGGTTTGATTTAATCCTATGCTTAAATACCAAAACCTAGGTTAGGGTTTAATTAAAACCTAAGTTAGAAAACCTAGTTTTCTTTATTTTTTCCCTACTCCGGTCGCGTTCCCCGCCGCACCCTTTTCTTTCCGTTCCCAAATCGCGCTGCTGTTCCCGAATTTCCCCTCGCGCCCGAAGCCATCGCCTTATTCTTCCCGCGCCTCGCCCTCTTCCTCTTTCTCGCGTGCGCGCCTGCTGCCCTCGCCATTGCCCTATCATCGTCGCGGTCGGCAGCCCGACGCCGCCACACCAGATCTTCCCGACGCCTCTCCTCCGCCTTGCGCCCGACCTCACGCGGCCGCGGCCGGCCATGTTCTATCCCCCTCGGAGCACCATCAACCTTCGTCGCCGCGCACAGCATCGTCCGCGCTCGATGCCTCTTTCGTCGCCGCTCGCCTCCTCCCGCTCTCGATCGCACGCTGCATCGTGCGCCGGCTGCTCCTGCTTGCGACGACATCGCCAAGTAGCCAACGACGCTGCCTTTTCCCCCACGAGCACCACTGGCCCTTTTGCCTCATCGGCCATGCCACTCGTGCATAGTGCCAACCAGCCCGTCGGTGCGACTTGCCCTACACCGCAACCTCGCTCTATCGCATTTGTCGCTTCTCTTCGCATGCAGTGGTTGCTCCATCGAGCCATCACTGCCGCTAAGAATTTCACCATGGTCTGGCTGATTCCGGCGTCCGTCGGGAAGGAGAAGGTTCGACTTTAGCGTATCAATTAAGTGAGTGAATTGGTAGGATGTTGTTCATTTGATTTTGGTTTATCAGATTTAATTAATTTATTTGCTATGATTAATCTGTTAATCGAAAGCAAATAAATTAGCTTAAGTTTGATTAAATAGTTTGGGTTAAATTGAATTGTTGTTTGACAAATAAAATCTGGATTTAATTAGATTTTGATTAATCGGGTAATGTGATAGAGGGGTGTTCTGGAACTATGAGTTAAGGTAATTGTTATAATTAATTAGTTAATTAAAATAAAGTAATTAATTGGTTGAATGGGTTAATTATAACAGAGTTGAAAGCTGAAGCAAATCCTCGATTGGAAGATAGCCGGGTATCTCGGCTTAGAGGTTCTTGTCACAGATGTCTACTTACGCATGAAGGTTTCACTTTCAAGCATTATATCAAAGGGTATTTTGACTTGTCTTTTTGATATAGTCACGTTGATATGCTAGATAGTTATAGCTTGCAATAGTTTTCATGTTTATCTACCTTGCATGTTATTATGCCTATTTGACACTGCATTTGATCCGCTTTATAGTTATACTTTCCCTGTTTTACTTGGATCATGTATATGTACCTTTTTATTGTGCATATTATTCGGATACGTATGTTAGTTGGTATTACATGCTTTAGTGTCATGCACCATCTTGCATGATTGCATGCTGGCTGGACGGGGTTCCATTATTGTTGAGCCCGCAGCCAGTTACATGGCCTGCACACACTGCCACTCATGGGTTAGTGGTACATCAGGAGGGTGTGTGCAGTTGCTCACAGTTCACCGGTCCGCATGGGTAGCGATGAGGCAGCGCGTGGTAGCGCGTGTGGATCCCTCTTCCGGTCTATGACACCGGAGATGAGAGCTTAGCTCCCCACTATGTTTGGGGGCGGAGGATAGGTGTACTCGACAAAGATCCCGCCCACTCCTGGGCACTCAGGAGCAGTGATGGCAGAGTGCACAGTTGTCATAGCCCTACCCACTCGGCTTCACCATCGCGTGTGAGGCGGCTGACTGGCGTCAGGGGTGACCATGTCATATGCACGACATGCATTTTTGCACGGATTGCATTTGTATTGTGTTTGCTGCATTATTGTATTGATGCCTTGGATGTTGCATATGATTGCCATGCATACAGGATACATGTTTGTATAGGGTGATGACTATTATTGTTGGGCACTTGCTCCTATATCAGGGTAGGAGATTCAGGTGAGTACAGTCCTTTTGCATTTATTTCTTGCTTACCATATATATGAGACTGTACTGACATGATTAGTATTGTTAGCTATATCTTGCTATTCATATCGATAAATATCCGCTAAGTTCTTTGAACTTATCCCGTGGTTTTATATTTATTTCAGGATGATGCTGTCAGGAGAGTCCAGCTGCCAATCCCCCTCGTCGAAATGAATAGGTTTTTATTGGTCTATTGGTTTTGGATTTTGTATAGAGGATATGTATAGGTCCTGATGTTGTGGTTATGTACTTATGGAAGTTTGGGAATAATTGTGGTGTCCTTATGGACTATTCAATTAGTTTGGTTGTATGTTCCTGCTCAGATGGCAGAAGGGGTAAGTCTAGATGTTATAGACTTCATTTATTTACTATGATGGTTGGCCTGAGGCCTTATGATATGCGTGTGTAGATGTTTTTGTTCCGGTCATGTTGACGGATGTATAGTGGCCGTGTAGGCCTTGTATAAAAATTGGTATTGTCACCTGTACAGGGGAGATGCTGTCGGATTTTTGTCTGGCGGGGACTCCCTCGGGGCGTGACATATACTCTAGGGTTGATTTATGATCGGTGTGTTGATATTGTAGTGATTTGGAGTCATACAATTATCATTGTCGGTGTGAAGTTTGAGATATCATCAACTTAGAGTAAAATAGGATGCGGGTGTGTAGAAGATGACATTTCATACTTAGTATGAATTGTATGAGTTGTTGACAATGTTGTTAGACTTATTAACGATTTAGTCGTTCATGAAGCGATTGTACCCATTGTTGGTTGTCTTTTTAGATGATATTTTTGGATATATTCATAAGCTTAAGGGAAGTTGGTGGTTTCTCTGGATTGATTTGGTTATCACCGTAGATGTGGATAGGATGTTACTAGCGTTACTATACTGCTGACTTGTTTGACTAAGAAGGTGATGGAAATCACTTGGTCAGAAGCTCGTGAAACCAATTTTTAGAGCTAGACGGTGGTTGACTTTTGTACCAGTGTTAGTTAATCCTTCCGGTGTGGATGGAAGGGTGTTGTATATAGATGCATCATCTTAGGGATTGGAGTATTCTGATGCAGTTGAATGAGACGTATCTTATGCTTACGTCAGCTGAGGAACTACGAGATAACCTGTTATATACATGACGTGGATTTAGCAGCTATTATCTTGTTTTGTAGATGCATGGAGCAGGAGTTCTCATGGAGTTTTGGCTAGCTACTGTATAGCTGTTATAGAGTTGCTGAAACACAGACAGTTGCAACAAGGGAGATTGGTCACTATAGTCTTCCAGTCACTTACAGTAAGTGTGGTGGAGTGAATTTTGAACAATAGATTGATTTCTCTTATGAGGAAGGAATTCTCCGTCGTTGAGGAGGATAGTGGTTTCTAGAGTTGCATGCATTTTAGGAAGAGTTGCTTTAGGAGACTCATCATTAGAGAGTGGTGATTTATTCGGAGTGTATCCGAATATAGTGAGTGTTGAAACGTTCATTGTGGTGGAACGGATTGGGACATGGTTGATTTCATAGTTTGATGTTGGGTGTGCCAACAAGTAAGGGTGGAGTATTGGTGACCAGTAGGGTTACGTATCGAGATGGAAGTGGGAGCTTAGTATGATGGACTGTGTTGGGAGATTATCTAAAATTCAGAAAGGATATGAAGTGATTTGGGTAATCGGTGATCGGTTAGCCAAGTCCACTTATTTTCTACCGAGCCGTAAGATGGATTTCGTTGGATAGCTCGATGGAATTATACTACAAGAAGATTTCCAATTTTCTTGGAGTATCCTTGAGTATCATTTCCGATAGTGATTCATGATTCATCTTACAATTCAGGCAAAGTCTCCAATAGGTCACGGATATAGAGTTCCACTCTGGTACAATTATATACTTTTTGATAGGTGGTCAATATGTAGGTGTTATTCAGACTTTAAAAGATTTGTTGAGAGTATCCATGATAGACTTTAGAGCTATCAGTATCCCACTTAGTTACTTGAGGGGTGTGGTTTTTCTCCAAGTACTTGAGTCAAGCAGTGTGATATTGCTTACTCATCCTACTTGAGTAGGAAATTTGGAGACAAATTTTTATTAGTGGGGGAGAATGTAAAATACCATAAATAAATTACTATAGTATAATAGTAATTTATTTAAGAGAATTTATTATTGATTAATTTAATTGATGAGTGGTGGTTAGGGGTTAATTAAAGTTTAACCTAGGTTTTACTTAAGGGCTTATAAATGGGTTCCGATCCTTTCCTCCTTAGCCCGACCTACATCTGCCCACCCATTTCTATTCTTTTCGCGATTTCTTCTTCTCCCCTATTTCTCTCGATCGTGTAGTTTTTCCCTTCCTCTATTTCGTCGCTGCAGCTCATCCTCTTCCTTAGCCACCATCGTGCGCTTCCCTCTCCATTTTCTTCTCTTCGTCTCCGTCGTGGATTCTTGGAGGAGAGACCTAGCTAGATGACATCGTCATCCTTGCCGCACACTCAGTGCTTAGCCGACGCTCGATTCGGCCAGCTTATCGTCGCCAAGGCCAAGGGGAGCTCGGTCCACACCACAATGTTAGATCCTTTGCTCTACGGTGACTTTGATCAAGATCATGGCTCCATCGGGCTCGATCGCAGTGAGCTCGTCCTCACCCAGAGGTTGGAAGATTGGTTCTTCACTGTCCTATGATCGTGAGCCCTATCAGTCAGTGTGTTCTATTGATCACAGCGTGTCCCACACGTTCATGCGTAGCTACAGGTAAATTCTTCATCCGTTCTGCTATGTTGTGGATTTTAGATTGGATGAGTAGATCGAGAGTGGTGTGTAAGCTGTGGATATTGTGATTTTTGGATAGGAAGGGCGATCGGAATAGTTGATTGTAGCTGAACAGATTTCCTACAGCAAGATCCAGGAATTTTTCAACTGTGATTGAGGAAGGTGAGTTTGATGGATTGTTAATTTAGATCTGAATTGTGGTTATAGATTTGTGAGATGATAGGTGCAGGGGAAGTGGTTAATTATTGATTTGAGTGTTGATGTGGATTGGTGTGAATTGCTAATTGGATCTAGTGGGTATACTTACGGTGATATAGCTGGGGTTCGGTAGGATGTGTGATCGAGACTTTGATTAGCGTTTGGATAATTGATTTGAATATGAGATTGATGTAGGATTCGATTTGATCATTTATCATAAGTTAGAACCTAACAGTAGCTCATGTTGTGTTGTAGGACTTGGATTAGTGATAGATGCTTGTATGCGTGGACATCTAGCACGAGCTATTTAACAGGTGGATAATATTCTACCCTGGTCAGGTAGATGATTAAACTTGGTGCATGAGTTTTATATTGATGATGACATTATTACCTTGACTCCACTCATGTTATTTTGTTGCTTGATACTTAGTCTTTGGACTTTGAGATGCTTTGTTATTATCTCTACATTTCGTTCATCCTGATTATGAATTTCAGATGCTATGGTATGTGGACCTATATGTATGTAGCTGAGTACGGTTGTAGACTTGATTTGTGTCATCAGGATAAGTCACCTGGGGGTGGGTGATGTTGTAAAGTTAGAGTTGATTGTCATATCATATTCCTTTACATTGCATATCTATTATGGATCATGTATCTGTGTGTGGTTGTGTGGGTTGTCGATAGTGTGTCGCTATGAACTGGAGGTCCTAGCGTGGTGGTATATCCATTATGGATCATGTGTCTGTGTATGGTTGTATGGATTGTTGATAGTGTGTCGCTATGGATTGGAGATCCTAGCATAGTTGATTATCGATAGTATGTCGTTACGGACTGGAGGTCCTAGCATGGTTGACTGTCAGTTGTGTATGACTCTCTGTGTGGTAGAGAGAGTGTTGTGGACTTATGTGTGTGGAGTTATGCATCATTACATTATATGCATGATGTTGACTGGGTCTCCCTTGTGGTTGAGACAGGTTGTCAGTCATCCTGCCTCCTTGGCTACTTGGGGTAGTGGTAGCAGGTTTGAGTGCATATCATTTATTGTACCACACTTGACCATTATAGATGGTGGTAGATGGAGTTGCGTACTTGGCCATTGTTGGTGGTGGTAGTTGTTGCGCACTCGACCACTATAGATGGTGGTAGTTGGAGTTGTGTGTAGTTGTCCTGTGTGTGGTGCTCGACCACTCATGGGTAGTGACAGAGCGGCCAGCAGCAGGGACCCCCATGGTGTAGCATATAGCTCTCTGCCGGCTAGCTACTTACTCATATAACCCATTCAGCCACTCGAGAGTAGTGGTAGCTGGAGTTGGGATAGTTGTCATGTCCTGCCACCCAAGCCATACTGGGGTCGTGGTTATGCATAGGGTCCGCAGACATGACCATGCATATGCATTGTCAGTTGTGATGGCATAATATGCAGTCATGTCTGCGGACCCTATGCATAACCACGACCCCAGTATGGCTTGGGTGGTAGGACATGACAACTATCCCAACTCCAGCTACCACTACTCTCGAGTAGCTGAATGGGTTATATGAGTAAGTAGCTAGCCGCCAGAGAGCTAAGTAGCTAGCCGCCAGAGAGCTATATGCTACACCATGGGGGTCCCTGCTGCTGGCCGCTCTGTCACTACCCATGAGTGGTCGAGCACAACACACAGGACAACTACACACAACTCCAACTACCACCATCTATAGTGGTCGAGTGCGCAACAATATATATGTGTGCTTGAGGTATGTTTTACATATGCCTATGAGATATTGCATTTGGTTGAGCTATGATTGTTGCATATATTTGTACAACATTATGAATATTATTTGCATGTTCTATACTGTGGTATATGGTGTATGTGGGTATGAGTAGGATTAATGTGGATCGTTGTTTAGGTATGTGTAGTGTATTTGTTGGATCAGACTGTTATATGCAATTGACCAGTGTCATGTTACTACAAAGTATGGATTAGGTTTATCTATACAGTTGATTATTCGTTGTTTATATGGTTATGTGTTGATCACAAATATGGTATTGTTATATATATTATTGGTATGTGCTATGTTGTTGTATACTTGTTCAGGTTGTTGTGAGTTGTGTCACTGTAGACCTTCAGGTATGTCGGTACATTATATTATTCAGTTGATCAGTTTGGTATATGCATTGATTATGACTATACCGGTGGTTAGTTGTTATTACCTTAAGACTCTATATCTGTTGAACTCCATTTGTATACCTGTAGATTTCCATATGATATTTGTTGTTCATGCACTATCTTTCATATTACTGTTGAGTTTTATACTCACCACCACAGACCCTGGGTTTTCTTGTCGCCCAGGTAACAGGTAGAAGATTCCTTAGGTGCTCGAAGTTTTGCCGTCTAATCCCATCTCATACAGAGTGTATGGATTATATTCCATGTTGTATTATTCTGGATTATTTGTTTTGGAGATTTTACTCCATATTGTTTTCGCATTTGGAGTGCATGGTTGGGTTGTATGTATTTGACCTTTACTTTGGATTTGATTTGGATGTTGGTTTCGACTATGTTTTCTCGTTGTGTTAAAGTCGTATCGGTACGCATATATTTGAGTCATTGTATCGTTATTATTGTCTATGTATTCCGCTGTGTTTTATGGCTTATCTGTGATAGCAGCTATTTGAGGTCATGTATCAATATTATATCTTATATTGTCACAAGAGAGTACCATCCGATCAAGGGACAAATATACTTTGGGGCGTAAGGTCCTAGTTTCCACATCAAAGCCTTTTCGTTGCTCAATCATAAAGAATGAGATTTTGTTAGTGCCACATTGCTTTACTACCAGTAAATGTTGTATTAGTGCCCGTTCATAATTATTCTATCCAGACAAATCATAGTACATAACATATTATGCAACACAGGCTTAAAAGTTGTCACACATCCAAACCAAGCATGAAAGCTAAGTTGCTACCAGTAAAACTGCATGCTAAATTTTACTTTCAAAAATATTTTAAAAGAAAATCTCGTCCTTGAGAAGATGAATTGGAATATAAGAGAAGCCGGAGAAATCAAGCAGAGCAGGAAAACTAGATAATACCTTGTTCAACACTAAAAAATTAGATAATACCTTATTCAGTTGAATATGTGATATTGTTTTGCATATCAATTTGGAATTGACTTGAATCTGCATCTCTTTGATTATTCAAGGTACCTTGTATATTGTCACCATCTATAAAAGTATCAATTCAGGTAAAAAAGCAAATAAGCATTATACACATGGGAAAAAGACTGTATAAAATTTTGCGTTAATTTAATACTCAAGATTAATTAAAAGTTTACTTTTCTTTCCAACAAATAATAAATTTATGATGCATAAAATTAGATAATACCTTATTTAGTTGAATATCGATCTGTGTGATTTGTACTCATATCTAATGGTTGTATATATCCCTCAGGTTGTAGTTTGAAATGAGATTTTCTATTAGGTCGATGCTTAGGAGCCATTCCTACTACAAACAATAATTAGTTACAAATTATAGATAATACAAAATTAGCTAAACAATCTGATTGTTACTAAGAATAATGCATTATATTAATCTATCATTGGTTGTAAATATTCATCCACTAGCTTAGATCCAACCTAAATGTGTTCATCTATTACTGATTGTAAAACTAGAAATTTCATTACTAGAATGTGAAAAAGTCATATCAGGATCCTTCATGCCCTATTGCAAACAAAATAAGAAATAGAAATAATAGCGTCGTGCTCGTTCGATGATGGAATTCGTTGCGTTTGTCTCTATAATTTCGTTAGCGCAGCAGAAATAGAAATAATACAATAACGAAATAAGACAAATACAATTCACAACACGAGATATAACGTGGTTTAGAACTGAACGGTTCCTACTCCACGGATCGAGCTCTAAAGAGCTCTAGTGATGCACACACACTCACTAATCACAAATACTCCTTCTCGACACAAGTCGGAGGTGGAGAAACCTCGTACAATAGATTACAACAATAATCTAAATGGATACAAGCAAATACAATAATAAAATACAATGCAAGTAAAGAAAACTACTTTACAATTGCTCTTTGAATGCTTGATCACTTGGTTGCTTGATATCAACTTGGAGACCCTGATTTGCAACAGCAAATAGCCCCCAAAAGCCCTCAAGAAACTATGCCTTTTTCCTACATCATGAGCTCCTTTTATAGCTTCAACCTGTGTTGGAAAAAATCGATCGATCGCTGACCACCAATGATCGATGCCACGCTGTCGTGAGACAACAACCTAGATCCATCCGAAAAGTCCAGCGGATCCATCATCAATCGACCGATGGAGCCTTCACTCGACCAATCGAGTCTCGACTCCATTCCAGACCGATTTTACGAGAACTACCGATCGATCACATGATCACCGATCGCTCGCCAGCAATGACCGCCCACCTGTAGTCGATCACAGGCTACTTCCCGATCAAATCCTAGTTGACTCGGCTACCGACCGCCACATGGCACTGGGCCGACCGGGCACACCTCAAACATGAGGTTTAGCCCAAGTATGGTTCCCCCATACTTGCTAGACCACCCTTAGCCTAGACCTAAGCCTTCTAGCCACCTCCATCAGCCTCATGCCTCTCGGATCCCTCCAAGTCATCCATGACTTGTTCATCCATCGTGCTAGCCTTCAGGTGCTTCCATCGGCTATGTCATGCTAACGGTGTCTACACCGCCAAGGCACATTGGACTTACGCCACCAAGACTCCGCTTGGACTTTACGCCGCCAACCATTGGACTTATGCTGCCAAGACTTCACCCTTGGAATTTACGCCGCCAATATCAAACCCCTTAGTCTTTCCAAATGCCAAGACTCAAGCTTGGACTTTCCCTTGCCAACCCATGTTGAACTTTACCTTGCCAAGACCCATGCTTGGACTTTCCCAAATGCCAAGTGTCCCACTTGGACTTTCCGTGCCAAGTACCCAAGACTTGGACTTTCCCATGACAATTACATTGTTATATGTTTTTGTCGAAACATCAAAACATCGCTCGAGTCAAACTCGAGTCCTGGTCAATTGTGACATGGGCCGATTACACCAACAATCTCCCCCTTTTTGATATTTGACAAAAACCAAACAAACCATTGAGTTAGAACACTAACTCAAATCCCTTACCAATTATCCCAAATTGGTAATCTTATCTTTCTCCAAAATATTCTCCCCCAAACATTCTCCCCCTTTTTGACTAACATCAAAAAGGTCTTCTCCAAGGAGGTCAATGTCTCATGTCCCAATGAGATCTTACAATCCCCCCATTGGTCAAAAAAATACCTAGGATGCCTACCATCTTCCTAGTGATAAGTCCCATATCACTCAAGAGAGGCAATCCTATTCACTCTCCCAATTTCCAAATTGGGTCTCTCAAAAACCCATCAATTTTCCCAATTGATGACATTCTCCCCATAACTTCTCCTCTTCAAGGAGTAAAACACATCCATCATCCCAAGATGGATACCTCCCCCTAAAGGCTTGCTCCCCCTTGACCATTGCACCAACAATGTCCTTGGGAAGTCCCTAAGCCAATGGGAACTCTAAACCATCAAAAATAAGGTTAAAAGTTCAAACATGAACTCTCCCCACCTTAAATTTGACACAAACCCTAAACAACTCTCCTAATCCATATCCAATGGATTTTCACCCTTTATAATGCTTCCTAAAACATATCCTAGGGTTAGGAGTGGTTAGGGACCTTAACCGCAGCTGAACACGGGCTAAACAAACCTAATTTTCTCGAAATCAGCATTGGCAATCGACTTCGTCAATTACTAGTCGACTGATAACTGAAATTTTTGAATTTCAGTTATCATAAATGAATTTTAGAAAATCATAAATAATTATATGTAATTCAAAAAATCATGAAATTTGATACGTATAATACCTATGACCAATACAATGGGTGAAAAATATTTGAAAATTATTTTACCCATAACATACCGAAATTGATACAAAATTCAAAAGTGAAGAAAACTTCTAAGTTTTAGCTCACTTTGTATCAATCTCATCAATGGTGATTGCTATCAAAAGATAGACTTCACCAAGGTTTTTCAAAAGGATTTTAAAATGTTTTCAAAACCTTATTTTGGATCATATTCTTTGGGCTCAATGTACATGACTTGTACACAAGCTTTCCCAATGATCCACCACTCAAATAAGATGAGTTTGAGTTCATCTAGATGCAAAAACTATGCATCTTGAACTTAACTCATATCCTAGCATCTCACATGTATCTAGGGTGTATAAATACACATACATATCAATGTGATGTGAGATGTGGGTTTTGTTCTTGCTAATCTAGGGTTTCATGCATTTTCTAAGGCAACTCTACTTGATTCCCTTATAAATAGGACTCCAAGTCATGCCATTGTCCATAAATCAATTTCAATCAAATTATCTTAAATGCACGAGTGATTATGGCATTAGAGATGATATAAATAAATACATGCTCATAATCATGATGTCATGACATAAGATGAAATCTAAAAACACATGACATTAATCCTTAATACTAAACATGATCATGACATATTAATGATAGAAATAAATATAATGTCATGGCATGTTATATGGCAAACAAGGCATGACATATAAAATGTATAGGTATAATAATACCTAAATTTTAATATTAATTGCCATTTCATATAATTAATTTTATTTTGCCATATTTATACTTTTCTCCCTAGTGTGCCAAAAACCCAAAATGACACACTAACCTCTAAACCTAAATCGTGCCAATTTAATTGATTTTTCATAATTCCAAAAATACATTGGCACATCCTAAAATCTTTTAGGATTAAAGCTTAAATGTATTTCCAAGGTAACCATAACCTTGAAAATATCCTAAAGTGCCACCTTTATCATGGTTGAGTTAACTACCCATCCAATCAAGGTTGGCACACCCTAACCCATCTAGCATGAATCAATCACGCTCTTAGGAACCCAAAACCTATTTAAGCTCCTAGGGTTAATTAGGTATTCCTTAGGGATGACCTCCCTAGATACCCTTCTAATGACTCTCCTAGGCTTGTTAGCCTTGGTCATTTGGGTCTTACCTAGGTTGACTCTATGGGTAACTCCCCTTGCAACCTTCTTAGTGGCCACCCTAGGTTTCCTAGAAACCCTAGCCACTAGGCACTTACCATAGTTACTCTTAGGGATAACTTCCCTAGTAACCTTGGTTTTCCTAGATTTAGTTCCATAATCAAATGGAACATTGTGATAGGTTTCCGTGGGCTTAGGTTTGCCCTTGGATGAATCTAGTTTCCTAGGTCTTGATTTTTGACCATTTGACCCTAGGTTTTGACTTATAGACCCTAAATGTTGACCTCTTGACCCGTGAAATTGATTTTGCATTTTTGCAAGGGTCTTCTCCATCTTTTCAAGCCTTGACCTCAAGACTTGATTTTCCTTTTCTAATTGCCCAATTTTTGAATTTTTAGTTAATCCTTGGGCATGGGTCTTCCTAGGCATATGCCTAGTCCATTTGGGATTAAGACCTAGGTGGTCTCCTATTTTCCTAATGGATTCCCTAGGAAGGACGTTTCTAGGGACATTAGTCCCAAATTTCTCCTTCTTTGAGAGGTAAACATTTTTGGCTCCTAAACAAAAATATTTTTTATTTCTAGCATGCTTTTCATGGTAAATTGCAAGGGAATTGAAATTTCTAGCATGCTTTTGTCTATTAACTAAAGAAGGAGCATTATTAACATGATATACCTTAGGGTTTGCCTTAGTGGCTCCCCCTACTTGATTTTGCCTCTTCTTTTCCCCCTTCGGGCATTGATTCCGGTAGTGTCCCGATTGTCAGCATTTGAAGAAAATTACTTGGTCCTTGCTTTTAGTTGTTGGGGGACTGACATCCTTTGACTTTTGTTGACTTTTAGGCGCCGAAAGAGCTTTCTTTACTCTCTTCGGGCACTTGCTCTTGTAGTGCTCGGCTTCCCTACACTCAAAACATATGATATGATTTTTATTACAAATTGATATGTTTGAGTTAACTAGATCAATGGAGGTCGGAATTGGATTTTGAGCTTCTTCATCTTGATTGGATGTTAAAGCTTCTTCTTGATGTTGCTCCGGTGATCTAATCTCCTCCCCGTCAATCCTAGAGGTGGAGGTCTCCTCCAATTCTACTTCCTCTTCCTCCTTGGATGTTGATGGTCTCTCAACCTCCAAGTCCTCACTTCCTTGTGAGGATGATGCATTTTCCTCTTCGGTCCCTTCCTCTTGGACCGGTGATGGACTTTCATGGAGCTTGGCCACTTGGCTCCATAGCTCATTTGCATCTACATAATTACCTAACATACACAAGATATTGTTAGGTATTAAATCAATTAAAAACTTCATTACCTTCTCATTTTTCTCGAAGGCTTGGACTTGCTCTTCGGTCCATCTCTTTTTCTTGAGGAATCCACCGTTTGGTCCTCTTGGATAGCTATATCCCTCCATTAAAATTGACCATTCTTCGAAGTCCCTCATCATTAGGAAGTCCTCAATTATCGCCTTCCATTGTCTAAACCCTTCTTGTCCATAGAAGGTATAAGGGATAGGTGTGTTGATATCCCATCCTAGTTGCTCTTGGACTTCCATCTTCACCCTCTAGCGTGCTCCCTTTGTTGTTAAACTTCAAAAGCAGCCTCGCTCTGATACCACTTGTTGGGGATCAATTAGAAGCTAGAGGGGGGGGGGGTGAATAGCGTCGTGCTCGTTCGATGATGAAATTCGTTGCGTTTGTCACTACAATTTCGTTAGTGCAGTGGAAATAGAAATAATACAATAACGAAACAAGACAAACACAATTCACAACACGAGATATAACGTGGTTCGGAATCGAATGGTTCATACTCCACGGATCGAGCTCTAAAGAGCTCTAGTGATGCACACGCACTCACTAATCACAAATACTCCTTCTCGACACAAGTCAGAGGTGGAGAAACCTCGTACAATAGATTACAACAATAATCTAAATGGATACAAACAAATACAATAATGAAATACAATGCAAGTAAAGAAAACTACTTTACAATTGCTCTTTGAATGCTTGATCACTTGGTTGCTTGATATCAACTTGGAGACCCTGATTTGCAATAGCAAATCAGCCCAAAAGCCCTCAAGAAACCATGCATTTTCCCTCCATCACGAGCTCCTTTTATAGCTTCAACTGGAAAATCGATCGCCGCTTGGGGACCACCATCGATGCCCGCTGTGTCGTGAGACAACGACTAGATCCACGCTGGAAAAGTCCAACAGATCCATCATCAGTCGACTGATCATACCCATCAGTTGACTGATGAAGCCTTCACTAGACCAGTCGAGTCTCGACTCCATTCGTCGCTCGATTTTTGAGAACCCGATCGATCACACGATCGCGCTCAACGAATGATCGCTAGGCCACTTACGTAGTCAAACCCTGTTGATTTCGGGCGATCCGACCGCCACATGGCACCAGTCGACTGGCACACCTCAAACATGAGGTTTTAGCCCAAGTATGGTTCCCCCATACTTGCTAGACCACCCTTAGCCTAGACCTAAGCCTTCTAGCCACCTCCATCAGCCTCACGCCTCTCGGATCCCTCCAAGTCATCCATGACTTATTCATCCATCGTGCTAGCCTTCAGATGCTTCCATCGGCTATGTCATGTTAACGGTGTCTACACCGCTAAGGCACATTGGACTTACGCCGCCAACCATTAGACTTATGCTTGGACTTTACGCCGCCAACCATTAGACTTATGCTGCCAAGACTTCACCCTTGGACTTTACGCCACCAATATCAAACCCCTTGGTCTTTTCAAATGCCAAGACTCAAACTTGGACTTTCCCTTGCCAACCCATGTTGGACTT
Source organism: Wurfbainia villosa (assembly GCA_025175895.1). NCBI lineage: Eukaryota > Viridiplantae > Streptophyta > Magnoliopsida > Zingiberales > Zingiberaceae > Wurfbainia > Wurfbainia villosa. The sequence continues at coordinate 14,270,272 of CM046004.1, read as the reverse complement.
TCCATGCCAAGACCCATGCTTGGATTTTACCTTGCCAAGACCCATGCTTTGACTTCCCAAATGCCAAGTGTCTCACTTGGACTTTCCGTGCCAAGTACCCAAGACTTGGACTTTCCCATGACAATTACATTGTCATATGTTTTTGTCGAAACATCAAAACATTGCTCGAGTCAAACTCGAGTCCTGGTCAATTGTGACCTGGGCCGATTGCACCAACACTAAACTCTATAAATACTTAAGAGTCATTCAAATGTTCTAGGAATTGTAAAATTCAAACTTTATTATGTCAAAATCTCTTTTATAGCAAAAACATGATGGATTGAAAAACAATCTGATTAAGAACTCAGCATAATTGATAAGCCATGAATCACTAAGGTATAAAGTGTTAAGTCATTACTCGACATAATGGAAACTAATTATAAGCATAATAAAAAGCACTAGAAAGAAAAATGTATTAAGTCAACACATATTGTAATTGACTACTGTTATTATAGTGATAATTAACTAAATATAAATGCATAAGCTAGATAAAATTTCATCATAAATCAATATCAATTTCCACTCTTGCAACATCATCACGAACCCAAACCACTTCTTCATGTTCATTGTAGTCTTTAGAATTACACATATAACTTTGAAGATATGTATCAACATCTGTCATAGGCTACATTTGATACTTTACTCGTGCATCAGTGGTGATAATGACATACCAGTCACAATCAATTGGATCTTCCACGTAAAATACTTGCATAGCCTGAGATGCTAAAATATAAGGCTTATATGATGCTTAACATTTTTATAATTGGCTAACACAAAACCATCCTCATCCAATTTTAGTCATTTTCCTTTAGAGACCCACTCACATTCAAATAAAACAACTTTTTGACCTCCTCCATAGTCTAACTCAATGACATTTTGTAAAATCCCATAATAATCAAGTTCACTTAATACTGAATTATGATCTCCTATACTTGAATAACTTGAAGTAGTTGCCCTAACAGTTACACCACAATTTTGAGTTTTTCTCTTACGTTCCACTTGCTTTGTATGAAATCTAAATCCATTTGAAACAAATTTTTCATATCGTATCCCAATGACATTCAAGTCTCCGGCAATTGATCTCAAATCATTTGACATCATCTGTTGAAAGATTTGTACCTTCAATCTATCACACAATAAGTACTTAATCAATTATATTTGAAAATAATTGTAACATATAGTTTTAATAACTATTACAACATAGCTTACATAACTAGCGAACCATGAGGCAAAAGTTTCACTATGTAAATGCTCAATTTGGTGTGGTGGAAGACGAGAATTACTACGATTCACAATTCTTCGATGTTCACTGCAAAAAGAAAAATAATTTTGTAAATAATGATGATATAAATAGTTATATATTTAAACACATTATTTGTATTAACACTTACTCTATATAAGATTGGACGTGATGACAATTGAACAACACATATTGATGTGCCTTCTTTAATATCTCAATATCAAATTTTGTTGCAATGGTCTTTCCAAGTGCATAACCAGAGAAGTTAAACACATCTAATGCGAATATTGAGTCAATATTTCTATCATCATTTTTTGATGATTGATTAAATCTTGTTTCTACATAATTTGCTAAATATAAAGAGTCGAATGTCAAACATTCCTCAGCTAAATACCCTTCAGCAATAGATCCTTTTGGTATACTTCTATTTCGAACATAAGATTTCAATGTTCCTAGATACCTTATGTCAAAACACAATAATTTGTATTATATATCAAAAAGTATTAAAAAATATCAATAATATTTATATATTACCTTTCAATTGGATACATCCAACGATAGTGAACTGGCCCAACAAGTTGTACTTCAGTTGACAAATGAATAGTTAGATGAACCATTATGTCAAAAAATGATGGAGGAAAATTCTTTTCCAATTCACATAGAATCACTGCAATATCTCTCTTCAAACGAACCAAATCAGTAGGAGAAATTACTTTACAACATAGCTCTTGAAAATATCCACTTAATTTATTCAAAGGAATCCTAACGGATTTAGATAAAGTTCTTCATAGTGCTACTGGCAACAATTGCTGCATCAAAATGTGATTGTTGTTGGATCATAAAAGCGTCGCTAGAGGGGGGGGGGTGAATAGCGTGCATAAAACTTCGTCTCTTTTCGTTCGTTCGATTAAAAAAAAGAGATGCACAGCGGAAAACTAAATGAGACAAATTTATTTTTACTTGGTTCACAACCCAGCGGTTGCAACTCCAAGGCCCCGCCATCCTTGACCGTGTACGAAGGGACAATCCACTATAGAGACTCCTCCTCGTTAGAGGTAGGAGACAACGATCACAAAAATGAAAGCTCGAGGATGAGGCAACAAACCTACCTCACATCATTACTATTAAAACCACGAATACAACAAATAAAATAAACTTGCTGTTGTCGACGAAGAGGTTGTAAGCTTGGCGTTGTGTCGGCATTATGATGACGTTGCGATGTTAGAGCTTTAGCATTGTGGGAGCATTTTAAGAGAAATCTTGATGATCTTTGGGTTCGAGTCCTCCCCTCATTTTATAGACTTGTACCTTAGAATAAGTCTAGATTCAGATCCTCAACTTGTGGAACTTATCACGAGGTGACACTTATCTTATCGCGAAGTGGTGGCGTCAAACGTTATCCTTTTTGACCTTATAAATTTGGCTGATTCGTCGCCATCAGTAGACTGATCCCCTTCATCAGTTGACTGATGTGTAGCAGTCGACTGCCAGCTTGATCACTCCCCTACAATAAGAGGTTAGCATAGAATATGATAAATATGACGATTCCTTACCGTTCGATATCGACCTAGACCTTCCACCGAAAGTCTTAGTCAGATCGCTGCCTACGGTCGTCCCCGTATAGAGGACACAACCTTACCATCTCTCTTTGCACTCGTGCTTACCTCCGGTCCTTTATGATCTGTCGCTTTGCTTCCGGTCTCCACCTGGGTTCTTCGACCCCCACAAAGTTCTCTCAGCGTCGTCCGACCACCATGGTTTCTCGACTCGAGATTCTCCGGGTGTCGCCGACCTTCAGCTCAGCTTAATCATTCCTTCACACTTAGTTCAACTCATGAGATAATGATATGACCTTAACTTTGGGTCTTTGCCATAATCAAAACCTAGGTTCGATTATCTGGTGCCCCTGCACCAACAATCTCCCCCTTTTTGATCTATGGCAAACTGACACAAAGTTAAGGGAAAATTAAAGCATAAAATAAGTAGAGTAAATGATAAATGCATTTTCAAAAACTCCCCCTTAACCCTAGGTGAGTTTTGAAAGAGATACTTTAATTTTTTAAAGTTAAATTCCATGTTACTCCCCCTTAACTTTCGCTCTTCTCCCCCTTTTGCCATAAATAAAAAAAAAGTGTGGGGGTGTTTATATAAAGTAGAGGTTTAAAAACAACATGCGTCTAAAATTGTTAAGGATAAATCAACTATGAGTCCAAGCATGCGTCTAGCATTAGTTAGATAGATTGGTTCGAGATGTGTTCCTCTGCACCAACAATTTAAAGGTTTTTGAAACATAATTTAATTTCCAAAATACTTATAAGTTTATTTTCAAAAATAACTTTTAATGGTTTGTAATATAACTCTTAGGGTTAGTTTGCTCTCCCCCTTAGTCAAATATATGAAGTATAAGAGATTTAGGGGACGCTAAACTTTGGACTAGAGAGTTGTATACTTAGTATTGGCCAATCAAAGTTATAATTATTCGTTAAGTGCACTAGTTGAGAAAATAGGTAGCATTTTGAAAAGGTTATGTTTTGTGTATATTATAATTATTCCTTAACATCTCACCCATTCTGTGTCTCAAAACGTGTTCACCTTATATGTTTTGTGAGATGATTTTAACTTGATTAACATTAGTCAACCTTGGGTTAGATTCGGATTTAACCCTTAGTTCGTCAAGTAAACTTTTCAAGAAATTGGCTTCCAGGCCGTGGCGAGGCGCAGGGGCCTTCTTTGATCAGAACAAGGACCACTTCCTTAGATAAAGCAAAATTCAAGAAGTTGATTACTTGAGTCACTTAAGATTACTTCTTGGTCTAACTAGTTTAGGATACGGCGAGGTAGCTTCAACTAGTTCAACTCAACAAAGTGCACCAAGCTAGATACACCTTATCTAGCTCAAATATACGAGACGTTGTTTCCCTAACGTACTATCATCTCACCGTATCCTGATACTATGTTATCAAAGTTGACTAACTATTTGTCCTATCTAGCCGTTCTAAAAGATAAAACAAAATAACTAATCATGCAATGATTTTGCTAAGGAAGAGGGTATACTATTTTAGTGTTAGCTCCCCCTGGACCATTGAACCAATATGGTCTATCCACAAAGTGGACTTGATCCTAGGGAATCCAATACTTATTGGTCCTTATATGTGAGTTTAACAAAATCTTTGGGACCCATGCTTGGACTCGTTGATGACTACGATTTACGATAGACATGTAGGATTTGTTCGTAGTCGTTGACCTAAATCCGAGTCTGACTTTGTTGTACACAACTCTTTGGATTCCAAGAAGTCAGTTAAGATTCTTAGATCCCAACGTGAATCTTTCCAACCTAGCCTCGAGCTCTTGAACTCATCATTTCAAGAGAATTATCCTCCTCAAGCTTTTCAACTTGAATTGAGTTTCCCTCTTGAACTTGACTAGTTGAAGAGGTTAGAATAGCTTCTTTCTTTCTTAAGGATTTCAACCTCCTCGAGCAACAACTCGACTTTAGAATTGGACTCAGTTAATTTTCTATTTAACAACTTAATTGCATGGTAAATATTGCCAATTAATGAATGACTTACCTTAATTTTTTCTTTTGAACCGGCTTTGAGTCTCTTCTTGAAGTCGTCCTCGGAGTCAGAGTTGGAGTTGGATTCGTAGTCGGCTTCGGACTCGAACTCGGACTCTACCGGTTTCACCATGAATGCCAAGGAATTATTTTGATCTTCTTCATCCTTCCACGTTGCTTGAAAATCTTGCTTGGGTTGCTTGTGTTTTGGCTTCATTTTTGGGCAATCTAACTTGTAATGACCCTTCTTGTTGCACCCGTAGCATGTGTAGATTTGTGGGGGTTTCTTGTTTTTCAACTGCTCCCTTTCTTTTCGGATTATCTTCCGCACCATGTTTACTATCTCGGCCTCTTCTTCTGATTCAGACTCGGATTCGCCCTTGGGTTCGGATACTTCTTCTTGCTCGGGAGGTGACTTGCTCTTCTCCTTTCTTCTTTGACCTGTAAGCAAAGCAATACCTCTCTCAGTCTGGACCGCATTAGTTTGTTTGTGAAGTTTAAATTCAGAGAAAAACTCATCTAACCTAATTTTTGATAGATCCTTAGAAACCTTGTAGACATCAACCATGAATGCCCACAAGGTGGTCCTAGGGAATGCATTTAGTGCATACCTGATTACGTCCTAGTTTTCGACCTTTTATCCGATCGAATGTATCCCATTCATGATGTCTTGTATGCGAGCGTGGAGTTGAGTGGCCGACTCATGTTCCTGCATTTTTAAGTTAAACAATTTATTTAAAAGTAGATCCCTCTTACATACCTTGGTGTCGGCGGTTCCTTTGTGAAGCTCGATGAGCTTGTTCCACAAGTCCTTTGCGCTTATGAACGGGCCGATGCGGTTGAGCTCCTCTTTGGATAGTCCACATTGTAGGATTTGTGTGACTTTTGCATTGGCTTTTATTTTTCTTTTAGTTGCGTTGGTCCACTTATTGAAGTCTAGGGGCTTGCCTCGATCATTTGTGGGTAGAGCAAAGATGGTTTGGATGATTATCCAAGTCTCAACTTGTGTTCTTAGAAAATACTCCATCCAACCTTTTGAGTAATGAAAATAATCTCCATTAAAGAATGGAGGTCGGGTGGTGCTATACCCCTCAATGTGGGCCATTTAAGAAGAGAAATCCTTGTACACAAAAAGATGACAAGCAAAAAAGTTGCCAAGACTTTCGTCTTGGATTAATAGTGTGGGAGAAAAGAGAACTTAACGAAAAACTTAAAACTTACGAATCAAAAAACCACAATGAAAAGAAACTTAAAACAAAATGCTAGATTGATAGTTTCACCAAATCATAGCGCCCCCGCTCTGATACCAATTATTGGATCATAAAAGCGTCGCTAGAGGGGGGGGGCAAATAGTGCGCGTAAAACTTCGTCTCTTTTCGTTCGTTCGATTAAAACAAAGAGATTCACAGTGAAAAAATAAATGAGACAAATTTATTTTTACTTGGCTCACAACCCAGCGATTGCTACCCCAAGGCCCTGCGTTCCTTGACCGTGTACGAAGGAGCAATCCACTATAGAGTCTCCTCCTCGTTGGAGGTAGGAGACAATGATCACAAAAACGAAAGCTCGAGGATGAGGAAACAAACCTACCTCACCTCGTTACGATTAAAACCATGAATACAACAAATAAAACAAACTTGCTGCTGCCGATGAAGAGGTTGTAAGCTTGGTGTTGTGTCGAAGTTATGACGACATTGCAGCGTTAGAGCTTTAGTGTTGTGGGAGCACTTTAAGGGCAATCTTGATGATCTTTGGGTTCGAGTCCTCCCCTCCTCCTTTTATAGACTTGTGCCTTGGAATAAGTCTAAATCCAGATCCTCAACTTGTGGAACTTATCATGAGGTGGCGGTGTCAAACGTTATCCTTTTTTACCTTGTAAATTTGGCTGATTCGTCGCCATCAGTCGACTAATCCCCTTCATCAGTCAACTGATGTGCAGTAGTCGACTGCCAATAGCTAGCAGTCGATTGCCAGCCTGGTCACTCCCCTGCAATAAGGGGTTAGTATGAAATATGGTAAATATGACGATTCCTTACCGTCTGATCTCGACCAAGACCTTCAACTGGAAGTCTTAGTCAGATCGCCACCTACGGTCGTCCCCATACAGAGGACATGCCCTTACCATCTCTCTTCACACTCGTGCTTACCTCTGGTCCTTTATCACCTATCGCTTTGCTTCCAGTCTCCACCTGAGTTCTTCAACTCCCACGAAGTTCTCCCGGTGTTGCCCGACCACCATGGTTTCTTGACTCGAGATTCTCCGAGTGTCGCCGACCTTTAGCTCAGCTTAATTATTCCTGCACACTTAGTTCATCTCATGAGATAATGATATGACCTTAACTTTGGGTCTTTGTCATAATCAAAACCTAGGTTTGATTATCTGGTGCCCTTGCACTAACAATTGTCATGACTTTTTAGACCACTTAATTTTGTCAGTTTCATTTGAACACATTGTGATATGTTAGATGTATAGTCATCTAGAAGTTTATTTTTTTTAAAACCATGCAAAAAAATGCCCTTTTCTTTTTTCCCCATTGAAAAAGATGCTGGAGGTAAATAAACTTTCTTTGGTCCTTTCTCAATAGGATGAAGTGATGATTTTATTCCCATTTCTTGCAAATCAAGTCGTGATTTGAGATTATCTTTCAATTTTCCTTCCATGTTCATCAATGTCTCACAAATAGATTCACAAATATTCTTTTCAATATGCATAAGATCAAGATTGTGGCGTATCACATTGCCTTTCCAATATGGTAAATCAAAGAAAATACTAAATTTTTTCCAATTGAATGGTAGTACTAAATTGTCATTACTTGTTTTCCCAAATGTAAATTTAATATTTTTCAATTCATCAATCACCATGTCTCCTGATAGTATAGGTGGTGGTCTTCCATACTCTTCTGTGCCATCAAAAAATTAAGCATTTTTTTGAAATGCATGATCACTATTTAAAAATTTTTGATGACCCATATAGAAATATTTTCCACCATGTTTTAACCATTGTGAATGTGTAAATTTATGACACACTGGGCATGCAAGTTTCCCTTTAGTACTCCATCCTGATAAGGTTGCATATCCAGGGAAATCACTTATTGTCCATAGTAATGCAGCATGCAATTGAAAATTCTGTTTAGTTGATGCATCATATGTTTGCACTCCTATCTCCCATAAATCCTTCCAATCTGCAATAGGAGGTTGCAAGTAGATGTCGATGTTATTTCCCGGAGCAGATGGGCCAGATATCAATAGTGACAACATAAAGTATGGTTGCTTTATCCACATCCACGGTGGAAGATTATATGGCATTAAAATAACAGACCGCGTACTATGTGTCACACTCATATTTTTGAATGGATTAAACCCATTTTATGATAAACTAAGTCTTATGTTCCTAGGATCCTTTGCAAATTTTGGGTGCTTATGGTCAAATGTTTGCCAAGCTGGGGAGTCAATCGGATGTCTCATGTAACCATCCTTTATGCGGGATTTAGAATGCCATCTCATATGGGATGTTGTTTTGGATGGCATGAACAAATGTTGCAATCTAGGTTTTATTGGAAAATACCATAAAATCTTACATGCAATTTTTTTCTTCTCACTAGTAGGATCATTTTCAGATGTTTCCCATCTAAGTTCACTACATGTTTTGCATTGAATTCTATCTTTATCCAACCTCCAAAATAAAGTGCAATTATTAGGGAAAGCATCAATCTTTTCGTAACCAAGTCCTAATTGCTTCATCAATTTTTCTCCTTCATAGTATGACTTAGGCAAATCATCCATTGCATTTGGAAATTCTTCTCTCAACAAATCTAAAAGCATATCAAAAAATCTTATTGATCATTTTGCCTAGACACTTTAAGTGAAGCAAAAGAATAATAAATGCAAGTTTTGAGAATTTCTTGCAACTTGGTTATAATTCTTTTTGTGAATCATCAATTAATTTATAGAATTTCTCAGCCTCTTCAGTTGGAATCTCCTTATCATTTTCAAATTATGATATTCTAGTTATACTATCATTATTCTATAGAATCCCAAATGCCTCATAAACTAAACCTTGCATATCATGTACATCTTTTTGCGATGTAACAAAAGCGGAGTTTGTTGATGCACTATATGTTATCTCTCCATAAGCTACCCAATGAGTATAACCTTTGATAAATCCATCAATAGTCAAATGATCACAATCAACTTCTCTTGAAACAAATATACCAATCTTACACCGTTTACAAGGGCATAAAAATCATTCCATTTATGTTTGCATTAGAAAATGCAAAATGTAAGAAACTCTCAACTCCCTTTCTATTTTTCTTAAATTATCTCGGTAAAAACATCCAACTCTTATCCATAATGATTCTACAAAAAAAGAAGTGTCAAATTAAGATTCATAGAGTTAGTCTATATTATCAGATAGGTCAATGCGTAGAGCATGCCATGTAAGATTCTATTCATAGAAAGACAAAGAAATAAAATTAGCTAAAGCAAGTCCTTCTTGGATGTAGAATAAGCCTAGTTTTTGTTCTTTCAAAACCAAACTCATCTACTAATTATCATTATAATTTATCTTGATAAATAGTAGTTCGATACACTTAAACAATGTTTCATGTGAGTGACTATATACCTATTTCATGACATAGTGGAATAAAGACACAAAGTGACAGATACAACTCTTCATAATATAAACTGAATAATAATCTGAATTGGAGCATAGTATATAGTACATGTTACTATAAGATACATATATGTATTATTGGAACAACCAAGTTAAGGACACAATGAGCATAATTACTTATTTATATCATGCTTTAGAAGCTATTTTGCCACTTAGATATCTTTTTTGAAGTTCTAAACCTAAAATGCAATCTATAACTAGATCTCAGCTATATGCAAAAGCAACACTGAAGAATTCCAAAAGAAAAGGCCACGTAGGAAGGTCCTCGACCACCCAACAAGGCTCAAGCATTGAGTTTAATGAAAGAAAATATAGCCATGATTTACACATTTTTTCTATTATTTGTCTGTAAAGAAAAAAAGGTATGGTTAAAGAAATATGTTTGTTCAAGTATATCAAACCTGAAATCAAACAAACAAGAATTCAAGTAGTTATAGAACATTTTGTTAGTACAAGGGCACTAGATAATCGAACCTAGGTTTTGATTATGGCAAAGATCCAAAGTTAAGGTCATATTGTTATCTCATCAGCTGAATTAAGTGTGCAAGAAATGATTAAGCCCAAAGGTCAATGACACCCGAAAAATCCCGAGTCAGGAAATCGTGGTGGTCGGGCGACACTGGGAGAACTTCATGGGAGTCAAAGAACCCAGGTGAAGACCAAAAGCAAAGTAACAGATCATAAAGGACCAGAGGTAAACACGAGTGCGAAGAGAGATTGTAAGGTCATTTCCTCTGTACAGAGATGACCATAGGCGGCGATCCTAATAAGACTTCCAGTGAAAGGTCTAGTCGAGATCAGACGATAAGAAACCATCACATTTACCATTTTTCGTGCTAACCTCTTACTGCAGGGAAGTGGCTAGGCTGATAGTTGACTGCTGGCTATTGGCAATCGACTGCTGCACATTAGTCGATTGATGAAGGGCATCAGTCGACTGATGGCGATGAATATGCCTTTTGTGCTAGGTCAAAAAGGATAATGTTTGATGCCGCCACTTCATGATAAGATAAGGTGTCACCTCGTGATACATTCTAAAAGTTGAGGATCTACATCTAGACTTATTCCAAGGCACAAGTCAATAAAAGGAGGGGAGGACTCCAACCCAAAAATCATCAATCTTATTCTCAAGTGCTCCTACAATGCTAAAGCTCTAACGTCGTCATAACGCCGATACAATGCCAAGCTTACAACTTCTTCGTCGATAGCAGTAAGTTTGTTTCTATTTAGTTATTATATTTGTGGTTTTAATCGTAACGAGGTAAGGTAGGCTTGTTGCCTCATCCTCGTGCCTTCGATTTTTGTGATCATTGTCTCCTACCTCCAACGAGAAGGAGACTCTATAGTGGATTGCCCCTTTGTACGTGGTCAAGGATCGCGGGGTTTTCGATTAGTAACCGTTGGGTTGTGAACCAAGTAAAAACAAACTTGTGTTATTTATTTTCCATTATGCATCTCTGTGTTTTAATCAAACAAATGAAAAGGCGAAAATATTTTACGCTCGCTATTCACCCCCCCTCTAGCGACGCTTTCGATCCAACACATTTGGCATGCATGAAGTCACTGAGTATTAACTAATTTGCATATGGAGCTATAGAAGTATGATTTTACTTCTAACCAAATGGGTTACTCTTGTACATTAAGCTTTATATGCTAATGGACACCTTACTATCAAAGTCTCAAAGATTATGAAACTAACATGCTTCGAATCTCCGAATAGTATTTCCATATATGCCTATAAATTCTTGCATTATTTGCAGTAATATGCCTGTGTGTGGATAAGAGAGTTGTGTGGGTAAAAAAAAATTGTAGGTGAAGACTTATGGGACTTGCTTTGTGCATACAACCAAGGAACCCTAAGCTAAAGATCAGAATGCAGAAACATTGAAGAGGTGGAAGATTCAAATAAAAAAAAATCTAGGTCATCAAAAAATATGCATAAGAATAGAGGAAGATCAACAAAAAAAATCTACCAAGCAAACTCACAACTTAAATGGTGCTCCTCCCTCTACGGTGCACCTCCTGTTCACTAAGAAAACAATCAATCATAGGTTAGGCTTGACAAAACCCACAAACCAACAAGGAAGAGGAATATAGGTATATATTCAATGTGTAGCTAAGAATTTTATGAACAATCACAATTTACATGCACAAACACAAAAGCAAGTATATTGTAACATACAACAATATACTCCCAAATGGGCGTTTAACCAATCAAATGTTGGTAGGAGAATTGGTGGTCAGCTACAGGGGGGTGAATAGCCCAAATCGCGTGATGGATGGAAATCAATCGTTCGTCGCGTATCTCTTGTCTACAATTCTCGTTAGCATAGAGAAATATACAATAATGAAAACACAACAAGAATACAAGCACACGACACATGATATATGTGGTTCGGAACCTTAGGGTTCCTACTACACGGGGTGAGCTCGTGTTATGCGCACGGTACTAACAACACTCCTTCTCGACAACACGTCGGAGGTGGAGAAACCTCGTACAAGCAATTACACTAAGTAATACAAGAAAATACAAATACAAAAAGAAATACAAATAAAGAACACTTTACAAAACTTCGCTTTGATCACTTGCTTGTTGCTTGCTTTGGATTGCTCTTGAAGGTCTAGAATGCAGCAGTAATTCCCCTCCAAAATTGCCCCAAAATCTCTTGAAAAATCCTCCATCTCGAGCTCCATTTATAACCTACATCGAGTTGATTTTGCACCAATTAGTCGACTGATCGTGACCATTAGTCGACTGGTCTTGTAGCCATTGTCTCACAACGACTCAATCAACACTGGACAAGTTCCAATGGATCCTCCATCAGTCGATTGCTGACCTTGTAGCCGATTGCCCAGTCGACTACGGAGCATTCTGTGCCTGCGACACTTCCCATCAGTCGACTACCATCCCTTGGCAGTTGACTGTTGTTGACATCAGTCGACTGCTAGGCCATAAAATGCAATCTAACACCAATCGATTGCCATCGACTTGGATTAGTCAAACCGACACCTATGTCAGTCGACTACTGTCGGGTAAAATCTCAAACACCAAGTTGTTTGAGCATCCGACCATCGGGTAAAATCTCAAACACCATGTTTGAGCATCCAACACTCAGTCTCAGCCACTTGGCCAAGTCCACCTCATCCTCTCATGGAGTTCCCCACCGAAGCTCTCTTCCCTTGGCCTATGTCCCTCGGATGCACCAAGCGCATGACTTCGCAATGCCATCCCTCACGTCTCTTGCCCTCGAAGTCTACTTCCCTTGGGCCTCACTCCATTCGCTCCCCGTTCGGCGGTCCCTCAGATGCACCAAGTGCACGGCTTCGCAATGCCATCCTTCACCGACTCAAGGATCCCGAGCCTACGAGACTAGTGAACTTGCCAAGTTCCCAACACCAAGCCCTATGCTTGGACTTTTCCCCACCAAGGCTTCACACTTGGATTTACGTGGCCAACCCATGTTGGACTTCCCATGACAATCCCATGTCATATGTTTTGTCTAACATCAAAATACAGTTCGAGTCAAACTCGAGTCCGGTCAATCATGATCTGGGCCGATTGCACCAACAAATATAACATACAACAAATGGGTGTTTAACAAATCAAATGTAACATACAACCAAATACATTCAATGCATTTTAGCAAGTATATTGTCTCCCAGGACTTATCTCCCAATGGATCCACTGGACTTCAATAAAACTATAATTAAAGTTGCTGGTGGAGAACACAACACAAGAATGTTACATTGAAAATTATTAGGGATTCTAATACCATATCCGCCTAAAGAAGATCAGCGAGATTTCTTTTTTTTTGGGGGGGGAGAAATAACAATTCAAGATTCAAGAAACTGCAGAGGGAAAGCTGAAAATGTTGGTTTACCGATTTAAACAAATAGAAACATGTATTAATCAAAACTAGCATTCATTCAACTTGCAAACCTTACAGCTCCCGCCACAACGCAAAAGACTCAAGTGTATAAAAGGGAAGATCATTAAAACATACCAACCAATGATTTGCAACCACATGTTATGGTCATCATCGGAGGTTACCTATTGAGCATGGTGGCCAATGGTGGCGGTGGCGATCATGGTTGTTGAGACGTTGTGACAAAGCAATGACGCACACCCGAAATATCGAGGAGGCGATCATGATAGTGTACCGACATTGAGGAGATGGACGTCAATAGTGGTGTCAATGGAGGTGATGTCGGCGGTGGAAAGGTGAAGTCCGAAGGTGGAGATGGAAAGGGATGCACGCATGAGAAGGCTATAGGAGAAAAAGTTAATAAAACCTAAACATTAGTAAACATAAATTAATATGTTTATTAAGTATAATAACATTTATGATATATATCGTTAAAAGGTATCTAATTAGATACTTAAAAAAAGTAAAAATCATTTTTAATAAATGTTTATAACTACACTATAAAATAAATGTCGTTAAGAAAATGTCATAATAGCCTATTATTCTTGTAGTCCCATGAATTCGATGATATCTAGGTCCTACACATGCGTTGTTTGTTTCTGATTCGATGTGTCTTGCATCTTTTAATTGGTATTATTGGATCGAAGAAAACATGTTAGAGGGGGGGGGGGTGAATAGCGTTCGAGAAAGAGGCAACAAGCCTACCTCTCCTCTTAGCAATGAAAAGTATAAGTAAAGTTAAAAACAACAACTTAAATATATCTACTGACTAATGGTTGGAAGCTTGCTGTGATGTTGGCATTACGACGACATAATGTTGTTGAAGAAGTCTCAGCATTGTCGGAGCACTTTGGGAGCAAACTTAGATAATGAAATGAGGTGAAAAGCCTCTTCTTTTATAGCCACTTGAACCCTAGCTCGTTGAGATCTAGATCTGGGTTAAAGCTCCATATCACCCCACTTTGAGGGGATCTTATCTTGACTATCTTCGAAGTGATCATCTTGACCAGTAGTCGACTGATGCCTCTCAGCAGTCGACTGATGGTAGGATCAGTCGATTGGCCTTCAGTCGGCTGCCAGCTTGATCACTCACCTGCAATATAGAGTTAGCACAGAAATATTGAGTAATGGTAATTACAATGGTAATTACAATGGTTCCTTACCGTCCGACCTCGACCTAGACCTTCCTTCGGAAGTCTTAGTCGAATCGCCGCCTATGATCATCCACATATGGAGGACACACCCTTACCATCACTCCGCACCTGGTGCTTACCTCTGGTCCTCCTGACCTGTCATTTAGCTTCCAGTCACCACCGAGGTTCCTCAACTCCTCGAAGTTCTCCTGGTGCCACCCGACCACCACAGTTTCTCGTCCCTGAGATTCTTCTTGTGTCGTTGACCTTTAACTTAGCATAATACATTTCCTTCACACTCAACACAGCATGTGAGATAACCATAATAACTTAATTTTGAACCTTTGCCATTATCAAAATCTATGTTTGATTATTTGGTGCCCCTGTACTAACAATCTCCCCCTTTTTTATCTATGGCAAACTGATTCATAGTTAAGGAAAAATAAGCATGAAATGAATAGTAGTAAGCATGTAGTAGTAAGTATGATTAAGTAGTAATCATGAATAGTAAGCGTAAGTAAGCATGAATAGTAAGTGTGAGTAAGGATGAATATTAAGTATGAGTAAGCAAGCATGAATAGTAAATATGAGTAAGCATGAATAGTAAGTATAAGTTCTTTTTCAAAACCTCCCCCTCAAGGTTACCTCTCCCTTAACCCTAGGTGAGTTTTAAAAAAGAAACTTAAAGAAAGTTAAAAAAAACAAATTTGAAACTTAAAGAAAGTTTAAAAAACAAATTTTGTTCTCCCCCTCAATGTTTTAGGTAAAAAAACTTTTTTCTTTTGGCCTCTTCTCTTAAAAAATCTTTTTGCTTCCTTAACTTTTGGCCTCTTCTCCCCCTTTTGCCATATATCGAAAGAAAATTTTGGGGTGTATTTATAAGATTTAATGTGTGACATGTTTATAAAGATTTTTTTAATATATATGTAAGTCCAAGCATGTCCCATTTTATTTTGAAAAATAATAATTTCAATATACTTCATCTAATAAGTATGTTCAACTTTTTTTTGACTCAATTGATATAATATGATCAATAAGTCTTGATTAGAGTTGGTTATTTTGAATAATTATACTCCATGATTCATATCGATGCACTAGATCTACATCTGGAATCAGGAGTAAGGTCCTAACATCTCACGCCCATTTACGTGGCTCAGTACACAAATACATTTAACCTATGTATTGTGAGATGTGTTGGCTCCTTAAATCTATAGGTGCATGCATTCTAAGGTAAGCCTTAAGCTAGTTCCATGTAGAATGAAAGAAATAAAGATAGATTATAAATAAGAGTTAAGTCCTACTCTACTACGCACATTCCTAATTGTCGTCTAAAAAGATTGAATCTTGCTTCAGGTAAGGGTTTTGTAAATATGTCTGCTAGGTTCGATTTTGACTCAACGTACTCAAGTTTTATGTTTCCATTAGCTACGTGTTCTCGTATAAAGTGATATTTAACTTCTATGTGTTTAGTTCTAGAATGACAAATCAGGTTTTTAGTTAGGTTAATAGAGCTAATGTTATCAATTAAAATTTTAATATTACTAAGGCATAATTTGAAGTCGTGGAGAGTGTGCTTCATCCAAAGAAGTCGAGCTACACACTCACCCATGGCAACACATTCAGCTTCGGTGGTAGACAAGTCAACACAATGTTGCTTCCTACTACACCAACTGGCTAAACTCGATCCTAGGAGTTGGCAACATCCACTCATGCTCTTCCTATCGAGTTTGCTACCGGCATAATCTGAGTCGGAGTAGCCGATTAGTTCGAACTCGCTTGTGAAGGTCAAAGCTTCGCTTCTCGCTTTAACTTGGTCGCTTGTGCATGGCGATCCCATCTACGTCCCCGGATTAAAAAATTAATCCAAGATGATGACGGATTACCCAAGCAACCGATCCATCATCGTGCTATTCGATTAGAGTGGTCTCTTGAACAAATTAGTTGTTCAAGCAACATAACTCTTTTCCTCGACTAGCCGTGGAATAGATGATGTACAGATCACCGGTTTTTGTGTTTATCTTCGGGGTCCAAGTAAATTAGCCACATGCATTTACATACATCATACAAAGAAACAAAAGGAAACCAAAACAAGAATTATACCTCTTATTTACCTCTTGGTCTTCTATCGTATGTCCTATCCTCCTCTTGGACGTTGTGTGGGAAACGATCCTCCAAGAGTTGAAACCTTCTAGATCTCGTTCTTCTCTTCCTTGTCCGCTCCGAACAAAGGGAAGAATACACTCACCCTTCTTCTCCTATCTAGCACCGACCATAAAGCCACCTATCTTGGATGTTGCCGCCGGACAAGGAGAGGAAGAAGGAGAAGATGTTGGCCCTTTCCAAAGGACAAGGAACCGCCGGTCAAAGGAGAGGAGGAGAGGGTGCTCCAGCCAAGAGAGGAAGAAGAGAGGCTAATCCCTAACCTCCTTGTCGTCGGCCCTAACACTTGGACAATAGGCGCCGCCCAAAACAATAAGGAATCAAAACCCTAATGCCTTGCCGCCCAAAGCCTCTCCCAAAATCGTAATCTCCCAAAAGATGTTTCACGCCCAAGCCCTTAGCCCTCCTTTTATAGAGCTAGGCTTAAGCCTCCTTTCAATCTTCATCGTCGGATCTAGGGATTCAATTCCCACCGTCAGATCTAGGGTTTCATTTTCCACCGTCGGATCTAGGCTTTCATGAGGTTTTTAATAGGCTACAATAGGGATTATGAGGAGGAGTTGGATCTTGGCCACCCAATGGATCCGACCCACATAAAATCCGATCCATTAATGATAATCCATTCCACTAGAGGATTATCATTGATCTACCTCACCAACCCCATAAATAAATATGGGCTCCATATATTAATTGTACAAATATCTCCCCGTGTTTAAGATCTCGAATGTCCGTCAATTAATTAATTTACTGACAATTAATTAATCAACATCTAACTCCATGAGTAGTATCACTCAACCTTATCATCATGCCGGACCAAGTCCACCTACAGGGTTTACATGATGATCCTTATGAGCTCCTCAAGGGGACATCATCATCCTAATATATAGGACACAATTTCCTCCTATAATCAACGGCACACCATGTAAATAATATCATTTCCTAACTTACCGAGCCTATCGATTTAATCTATAAATCTCGCTCATTGATAAATCAAAGAAATAAATACTAAGTACAAGTGCCCATTATTATATCGAGATTAAGAGCATGTACACCATAATATCCGAGGTCCGATTCAATTATGTAGTCAGCAATAAATCGAATCAACTCTAAGTCGATCCTGCTCAATACACACAAAGTGTACTAGTGTAATTCTATGGTCAAGACAAACCAATACCAAATTACACTACAACCATACCAATGGTTTGTCCAAAACCATCTCAGCTGTGAGCCTTTACTTATACTCTACAAGGAACTGATAACATGATCTCCCGTGTGACACTACACACCATGTTATCTACAATGTAATGTATCAGACAATATGCATAACCATAAATATACAAATAATGATCATGTGATTCTTATTTCAAAAATAAAGTTGTTCATACAAAAGATAGTCTTTTCAGTATACATCCCAACAATCTCCTACTTATACTAAAAGACTATGTTATCCTCATACTGCCATACATCTGATTCTCATTCCCTCCACATGCCTATCAAAAGCTCTCGCTAGAAGGGCCATAGTGAAAGGATCTGCCAGGTTATCCTCTGATGCAATCTTGGCTACAACAACTTCTCCTCGCTTTACAATTTCTCGTATCAGGTGGTACTTGCGCTCTATATATTTACTTGCCTTATGGGCTCGTGGTTCCTTCGAGTTTGCAACTGCACCACTTTTATCACAATAAATTGTGATAGTTCTGGGCAAACCAGGAATCACATCCAAGTCCATCAAGAAGTTCCTGATCCATACAGCTTCTTTGGCTGCCTCAGAAGCTGCCACATACTCAGCTTTCATGGTAGAGTCCGCCACACATTTCTGCTTGACACTCTTCCATACAATGGCTCCACCTCCCAAAGTAAACACAAAACCTAAGGTAGACTTACTGTTATCCATATCTGATTGAAAGTCGGAATCTGTGTAACCCACAGGGAGTAATTGATCCGCCTGGTATACCAGTATATAATCCCTAGTCCTTCTCAGGTACTTCAATATATGCTTTACCGCAGTCCAATGTCCCTCTCCTGGATTACTCTGATATCTGCTAACCATGCCAATTGTAAAGTAGATATCTGATCTCGTACATAGCATATCATACATGAGGCTTCCTACTGCCGAAGCATAAGGAACCGCCTTCATCTCCTCTATCTCCTTTGATGTTCTAGGACACATCTCTTTAGATAAAGGTACTCCATGCCTAAAAGGTAGAAAACCTTTCTTGGAGTTCTGCATGCTAAAACGATCCAAAATGGTATCTATGTATGAAACTTGAGATAAGCACAACATCCTTTTCCTACGATCCCTTATAACCTTGATCCCAAGGATGTGTCCCACTTCTCCCAAGTCCTTCATATCAAATTGTTTGGACAACTATACCCTTACGTCTGATAACACCTTGACATTGTTGCCAATTAACAAAATATCATCTATGTATATTATAAGAAATACCACTATGTTTCTGTCACATCTCTTGTATACACAAGACTCATTCGGACTTTGAATAAATCCATAAGACTGGATTACCTCATCAAATCGGATGTTCTAAGATCTCGAAGCTTGCTTCAATCCATAAATGGACCGATTAAGCTTGCACACAAGATGCTCTTTGCCCTTTGCAATGAATCCCTCTGGTTGCTCCATATAGATGTTTTCCTCAAGACTTCCATTAAGGAAAGTTGTCTTAACATCCATCTGCCACACCTCATAATCCATATGAGCAACAATACATAAGAGAATTCGGATAGACTTAAGCATGGACACAGGCGAAAAGGTCTCCTTATAATCGATACCCTCTTTCTGAGTATACCCTTTCGCAACAAGCCTTGCTTTGAAGGTCTCAACCTTCCCATCTATTCCTCTCTTTCTTTTGTATATCCACTTGCATCAAATGATTTTCACACCATTGGGTGGTTCTACTAGCTCCCATACCTGATTTGAATCCATAGATTCTATCTCAGAATTCATCGCACTTTGCTAAGATACCGCATCTTTATCTTGGATTGCCTCGTCATATGTCCAGGGATCAGGTTCATGTTCATCAGGAACCAAATCAGAAGATTCTCCCAAGAACATAAATCTATCAGGTTGTCTAACAACCCTCCAACTACTATGAGGTATCACCTGTGTATCCTCTGTGACACGCGATGCAGTCACTTGTGGTATATCCTTTTGTACTGGTGGTACTGAAGTAGTGACTTCCCCTCTCAATTCCTCCAGAACAATCTTACTCATGGGCTTGTGGTTCATCACATAGTCTTCCTCTAAAAATCTGGCATTCGTGCTAACGATCACACTCTGATCTCTAGGACTATAGAACAAACCACCTTTTGTTCCTCTAGGATAGCCTACGAATATGCGCACTTCTGTATGAGGTTCCAACTTACCAGCATCTGCCTTCAGCACATGTGCTAGACTCCCCCAAATCTGAATATGTCTCAAACTAGGCTTTCGCCCAGTCTATAATTTTGTGGGAGTAGAAGGCACTGATTTAGATGGTACCAAGTTCAGAATATACACTGTCGTATCCAGAGCATACCGCCAGAACAAATTTAGCAACTCAGAATAACTCATCATCGATCTAACCATCTCCATAAGAGTCTTATTCCTTTGCTCTGCTACACCATTCTGCTGGGGTGTGCCAGGTGCAGACAATTGAGATTGAATCCCAGCCTCTGCTAAGTAATTCCTAAACTCTTTCAAGAGGTACTCACAACCACAGTCAGATCATAGTGTCTTGATACTTTTACCTTGACGTTTCTCCACATCAACCTTGAATTCTTTAAACCTGTCAAAGAATTCAGACTTTTAGACTTGCGGAGCATCCAGTAAATGTATCCATATCTTGAATAATCATCTATAAAAGAGATGAAATATTCAAAACAACCCCTAGCCTGGATAGACATAGGACCACACAAATCAGAATGAACCAACTCCAACACATCTTTGGCTCTATACCCCTTGGCCTTAAAAGGCCTCTTGGTCATTTTACCTTCCAAGCAAGATTCGTAGGTTGGGAAATCTTCCACCACTAATGAACCCAGAGGTCCTGTAGCTATCAACCTTTGAATTCTACTTAGGTTAATATGACCTAACCTTAGATGCCAAAGATATGTTTGGTTCATTTTCGAAGGTTCTTTTCTCTTATTAGATTTAGAAGATGAGTTATTTACTTCTATTTGCATCGTGGGAGCTTTTGGTTCAAGTGTATATAAATTTCCTATCAATGCACCAGAACAGATAATCTCCCTATTCCTTTTTATAACAACTCTGTCATTAAAAAAAAATAGAATATCCATCCAAAAAAATTTAGAAACTGAAATCAAATTCTTTCTAAATAAAGGTACATAAAGACAATGTCTCAGAACCAAAGTTTTATTCCTATCAAAAGATAAATAAATATCTCCCACTGCAACAGCCGCCACCTTCGTAGCATCGCCCAAGTAAACGGTAATCTCCCCCTCAACTAGTCGTCTGGTTTCCTGGAACCACTGCAAAGTATTGCAGACATGATCAGTGGCTCCCGTATCTACACACCTGGTGCTAATAGATAACACCGCTAAACATGTTTCAATGACTAAACCAAAAGATATACCTTTGTTCTGCTTCCGGTTGGGGCAGTCCTTCTTCCAATGTCTAGTCTGCTTGCATGTGAAGCACTAGCCTTTCAGCTTCTTCACTTCTCCCTGAGATCCTCCTGCCACCTTTGCTCCACCTTGTTTCTTCTTCTTCTTGCCTTTCGGCTTAGAAGTCGAAACCTTCTGAGCAACCATGGCCTGAGCCTAAGCACTCTGATGAAAAAGCCCCGCTGCCGCCTGGAGTTCTGTCAAAAGCTTCGCCAACGAATACAACCTCTTATTCATGTTGTAGTTCAGGCTAAACTGCTCAAAACTCTTAGGTAGAGACTGGAGAATGATATCGACCTGGGTTTCCCTATCGATCTCAGCTCCAGGACTTCCAACTCATTCAAATGAGCCATCATCTTGAGAACATGATCCCTCATAGGTGTTCCCTCGATCATGGTGGTCATCATCAAGTTCCTCATGGCTTCCTGGCTCGCATCCCGATTCTGGTGTCCGAAAAGTTCCTTGAGATTGAGCATCATGTCATAAGCAGTGGGCATAACTTGATGCTGATGTTGCAATACATTTGACATAAAAGCCAAAATGTAACACCGCGCCATCTCATCATCCTTAATCCACTTTTTATAACTCTCTTTCTCCTTTTCCCTAGAATCATCCGTAGGCTTAGGAGGATACTCTTCGAAGAATACATACTTGTACTCCTCAGTAGTCAAGACAATATCAAGATTTCTTTTCCAATCAACATAATTGGGTCCAGTAAGTTTATTCTCCTTTAGTATCATAGCAAGTGGATTGAAAGTCATTTTTGAAAAACCTAAGAATAACATAGATCAAAACATTAGATTTTAAAAAATTATTGATTCCTCAAACAATAAAATTTTAAAATCAACCAACACCTCAAAATACCGAGAATATCGTATGCCACGATAGTGTGGACGTATACGAATTCTATATTTGTAAGAGGATGTTTTACCCATTAATTTTATTATCCTGTCAACCTAACTTTTTGACAAATAAAATTAATAGTTGGTTCCTCTTTGGCCTTACAAATAAAAGTAGTGACTCCGATGGGGAGGATACTCTTATTTTCATCTAAGTGTTCACCATTACTCGATACCAAGGCAATTATCTCGGATTATGTGTCTTCCGATGGGGAAGTACACATGCTTCTAAATAATTTTCTATAACCATATTTGACCCTATGATCCGCAAAACAAACTCATCCGATGGGGAGGAAGGCACTCAGAGCCGACGCGTAAATTTGTTTGCATCACATGTCAAATCGTAATGGAGGTCATGGGAATCTTTAAAAAAAAATATCCCTCTACCACTTAGTAATTTAAAATGAGGAATTTTCCTAGCATACGACATGCATATCAAACAAGAAGCAATAAATATGAAAAAAAATATTTTCCAACTATTATAGCTTTTGTTCTCCAATATGTCTCCCGTCATGTCGCTATCTCGTCCGCTCCTCCCTACGCCATGTACAAGCTATCCGGAGATCCGAGCCGAGAATAATTATTTTAATTTACATCCATCAATCCTATACTCCACAAAGGAGTGTACATGAAATCTAGATCGAAAGTAAACTAAAATAAAAGAGTGGCTAAACAATGTCGTACTTAATTACAAAAATTAAATACTAGCCTCGTCAACCTCGAGGATTCAAATAATATTACAATTATACACATCCAATCACATACACACACATATGGCCATAATAGTTGGATCTTATGGCTGCAACCAAAAAGTTAGCCTACGCACATCCTACTATTATCCAACACATACAATATATTATAAGTGCATAAAAGTAACCGAATCCTAAACACACAAAACTGGAAATTGTGGCTCTGATACTACTTGAAGGTCGAAGCTTCGCTTCCCGCTTCAACTTGGTCGCTTGTGCATGACAATCCCATCTACATCTCCAGATTAAAAAATTAATCCAAGACGATGACGAATTACCCAAGCAACCGATCCATCATCGTGCTATTCGATTAGAGTGGTCTCTTGAACAAACTAGTTGTTCAAGCAACCTAACTCTTTTCCTCAACTAGCCGCGGAATAGATGATATACGGATCGCCGGTTTTTGTGTTTATCTTCGGGGTCCAAGTAAATTAGCCACATGCATTTACATACATCATACAAAGAAACAAAAGGAAACCAAAACAAGAATTATACCTCTTGTTTACCTCTTCGTCTTCTATTGTATGTCCTATCCTCCTCTTGGACGTTGTGTGGGCAACGATCCTCCAAGAGTTGAAACCTTCTAGATCTCATTCTTCCCTTCCTTGTCCGCTCCGAAAAAAAAGAAGAATACACACACCCTTCTTCTCCTATCTAGCACCGACCACCAAGCCACCTATCTTGGATGTTGCCGCCGGACAACGAGAGGAAGAAGGAGAAGATGTCGGCCCTTTCCAAAGGACAAGGAACCGTCGTCCAAAGGAGAGGAGGAGAGGGTGCTCTGGCCAAGAGAGGAAGAAGAGAGGCTAATCCCTAACCTCCTTGCCGCCAGCCCTAGCACTTGGACAATAGGCGCCGCCCAAAACAATAAGGAATCAAAACCCTAATGCCTTACCGCCCAAAGCCTCTCCCAAAATCGTAATCTCCCAAAAGATGTTTCACGCCCAAGCCCTTAGCCCTCCTTTTATAGAGCTAGGCTTAAGCCTTCTTTCAATCTCCACCGTCGAATCTAGGGATTCAATTTCCACCGTTGGATTTAGGGTTTCATTTTCCACCATCGGATCTAGGCTTTCATGGGGTTTTTAATAGGCTACAATAGGGACCATGAGGAGGAGTTGGATCTTGGCCACCCAATGGATCTGACCCACATAAAATTCGATCCATTAATGATAATCCATTCCACTAGAGGATTATAATTGATCTACCTCACCAACCCCATAAATAAATATGGGCTCCATATATTAATTGTACAAATATCTCCCCGTGTTTAAGATCTTGAATGTCCATCAATTAATTAATTTACTGACAATTAATTAATCAACATCTAACTCCATGAGTAGTATCACTCAACCTTATCATCATGCCGGACCAAGTCCACCTGCTGGGTTTACATGATGATCCTTATGAGCTCCTCAAGGGGACATCATCATCCTAATATATAGGACACGGTTTCCTCCTATAATCAACAACGCACCATGTAAATAATATCATTTCTCAACTTACCGAGCCTATCGATTTAATCTATAAATCTTGCCCATTGGTAAATCAAAGAAATAAATACTAAGTACATGTGCCCGTTATTATATTGAGATTAAGAGCATGTACACCATAATATCTGAGGTCCGATTCAATTATGTAGTCAGCAATAAATCGAATCACTTCTAAGTCGATCATGCTCAATACACACAAAGTGTACTAGTATAATTCTATGGTCAAGACAAACCAATACCAAATTACACTACAACCATACCAATGGTTTGTCCAAAACCATCTCGGTTGTGAGCCTTTACTTATACTCTACAAGGAACTGATAACATGATCTCCCGTGTGACACTACACACCATGTTATCTACAGTGTAATGTATCAGACAATATGCATAACCATAAATATGCAAACATTGATCATATGATTCTTTAAAAATAAAGATGTTCATACAAAAGATAGACTTTTCAGTATACATCCCAACATCTTGACCTAGGGTACCAAATTCCTATGTTTTGTGTTCCTTTTAAGTATCTAAAAATTTGTTTGACTAGAGTTAGGTGTGATTCTTTAGTGCAAGATTGAAATCTCGCACACATACTTACCGCAAAGAGTATATCAGGTCAACTCACAGTTAAGTATAGAAGGCTACCTATTGCGCTCCTTTAGTATTTTAAATCTATCGCTTTTCCCTCTAAGTCTTCTCCTATGTTTACTTTGGTAGCCATAGGTGTATTAATTTCCTTAGTATTTTGCATTCCAAATATACTAATTAATTCCTTAGCATAGTTACGTTGATGTAAATAAATTCCTTCTCTAGTTTGTTTTATTTTTAACCCTAAGAAGAAGGTGAGTTCACCTAAGCTCATTTCAAATTCACTTTCCATTAGTGAAATTAACTCATTTAGAAGTGTTGTATTAGTCATTCCAAATATTATATCATCTACGTAAATTTGTGCAATAAAAATTTCTTTTCTTATGGTTTTTATAAAAAGGGTTGGGTCAACTAAACCTTGATTGAATCCCTTAGACTTAAGGTAGATTGAAAGCCTTTCATGCCAAGCTCTAGGAGCTTGCTTTAATCCATATAAGACTTTTCTAAGTTTGAGTACATGGTTAGGTTTGTCTAGGCTTTCAAATCCCAGTGGTTGGCTAACATAAACTTCTTCCTTGATAAATCCATTTAGAAATGCTGACTTGAGATCCATTTGAAATAGTTTGAAATCTCGATGTGCAACATAGGCTAAAAACATTCTAATTGATTCGAGTCTAGCTACGAGTACATATGTCTCATCATAGTCTAACCCCTCTACTTGAATAAACCCTTTAGCAACTAACCTAGCTTTATTCCTAATAACTTCTTCTTTGTCATCAAGTTTATTTCGAAATACTCACCTTGTTCCAAAGATCATTTTTCCTATAGGTGGGGGTACTAATTCCCAAACTTGACTTCTAGTAAATTGAGCTAACTCTTCTTACATAGCTATAATCCAATCGGGGTCAAGAAGAGCTTGTTCAATTGTTTTGAGTTCGATTTTAGAGATGAGTGAGATTTGGCTTAGGTTCCTATAGGATGCTCTAGTTCGAACCCCTAAATTCGGATCACCTATTACTTCATCAATAGGATGGTTTACTTGTAATCTAGATTGATTTGGGTTAGAGTCTACACTAGATTCATTTTGTAAGTTAGGTTCAAGTCTAACATCATTTTCAGTTAGTTCATTGTTCAATTTTACTTCGGATTTTATAGTTTTGTTTTCTATATCAAATACTACATTAATTGTTTCTTATATTTTGAGGGTTTCATTGTTATACACCCTATAGGCTTTACTAGTGGTTGAGTATCCTAGAAAAGTTTCGGTAATAGTTTTAGAGGTTAATTCCCCTAAGTAATCTTTAGTGTTTAATGTGTGTGCCCTACATCCAAAAACTCTAAAGTACTTAATGTTTGGTAGTTTTTCGTAATAAATTTCATATGATGTTTTTTGGTGCCTTTTAACTAATAATATCCTATTTTGGATATAGCAGACAGTATTAATCGCTTCTCCCCAAAACCTATTAGGTATATTATACTCATTTAATATGGTTCTAACACTTAGAAGATTAAATTCAAAGTTTTCAACTTGATGGATTATGAAATTCGAGTTTAGCTCAATATCACCTGATCCGATGATTTTGAGCTTCCCATTGTTTCTGAATGCTACCGATCCTTGGTTTTTGAATTTGAACTTCGTAAACTTAAGTTGGTCTTCGATCATATGTTGGGAGCACCCACTGTCCAACATCCATTGATCCTACACATATAGTAGTTGGATCGGATATTGGAATTTTAAATTTGTTTGAAAATTTTAACCTAGGAATCATCTCACCCTTTCTACATGATCAAACATGTTAACCTTATATGTTTTGTGATATGACTTATATTTTAATTGGTTAAACTTTAGTGATCTGAAGATTAATCAACCTTGGGTTAAATTCATATTTAACCTTTAGATAGTTAAGTGAACCTTTAAAAAAAAATGGCTCCTGGGTCGTGGCGAGGCACAAAGGTCTTTTTTGATCAGAACAACAACCACTTCTTTAGACAAAGCCAATTTTAAGAAAGTTCTCACTTAATTCACTTAGGGTTACTTTCTGGTCTAACTAGTTTAGGATGTGGTGAGGTAGCTTCAGCTAGTTCAACTTAGCCGAGTGCACCAAGCTAGATACGCCTTATCTAGCTCAGATACACAAGACCTCATTTCCTTAACGTACTATCATCTCACTGTATCCTGATACTATGTTATCAAGGTTAACTAACTATTGGTCCTATCTAGCCATTGTAAAAATTTAAAAAAAAAACTAAGCATGCAAAGCTAGATTAAGAAGTAGAAGATACAAGTTTAGTATTAGCTCTCCCTGGATCATTGAACCGATACGGTCTCTCCACGTAGTGGATTTGATCCTTGGGAACCCAATACTTGGTTGATCTTATTTGTGAAATCAAAAAGGTCTTAGGGACCCATGCTTGGACTTTTTGTTTATTTCGATTAACAATTGACATATAGTCGTTGTGGTTGTTCTAAATCTGAGTCCGACCTTGTTGTACACGGCTCTTTGTGATCCAAGTAGTAAGTCAAGACCCTTGGACCCTAAAGTAAACCTTTCCAACGTCTTCCTAAGCTCTTGAAATTTTCCTTTTAAGAGAGAATTCTCTTCCTCAAGTTTTTCAACTTGAGTTGAGTTTCTCTCTCGAACTTGACTAGTCAAAGAGGTTAGGATAGTCTCATGCTTAAGGAGTTTAACCTCCTTATGCAAGGACTCGACCTTAGACTCGGACTTAGATAAATTCTTATTTAAGTATTTAATTGAATTATACAAAGTATTGATTAAGGATCGACTTACCTTGATGGAATCTTTTGAACTGGATGCGGATCCGTGGCTTGTCTTGAATTAAAGCTCGGTGTCAGATCCGGAGTCAGACTCGGTCTCAGACTCGTAGTTGGCCTTGGGATCGGATTCGGACTCGGACTCAGTTGGGTTTGCCATGAACTCCAAGTTGTTGAGTTCATATTCTTCCTCCGAGGACTCTTCCCAAGTTGCGTTGAGAGCTTTCTTGGTTTGTGGTTGCTTGTTCTTTAGCCTCAGACACTCGGATTTGATGTGACCTCTCTTGTTGCATTGGTAGCACTTGTAATTTGAGTTATGATTGGGTCTCTTCTCCTTAGATTGCTTGATAGGTTGCCTTCTACTCTTGATCATCTTCCAAACTAGGTCCACTAGCTCGGTCTCAATTTCGTCGTCTACCTCCGATTCGTACTCTTCTTCTTCGGGAGGTTGCTTGCTCTTTCCCTTTCTTCTTTGACCTGTAACCAAAGCAATACTTTTCTCGATCGGGGCCGAGTTAGACTATTCATGCAACTCAAATTCTGAAAATAACTCATCTAATCTAATTTTTGAAAGGTCTCTAGATACTTTATAGGCATCAACCATGGATGGCCACAAAGTGGTCCTAAGGAAATCATTTAATGCGTACCTTATTACGTTGTGGTTCTCCACCTTTTGTCCAATGGAATGGAGTCCATTCATTATGTCCTGAATTCACATGTAGAGTTGTGTTGCTGTCTCGTTGTCCTGCATCCTTAGATTAAATAATTTATTCAATAGAAGATCTCTTTTACATACCTTCGTGTCGACCGTCCCCTCATGCAATTCGATGAGCTTGTTCTAGAGATCCTTGGCGCTGATGAAGGGGCCGACGTGGTTGAGTTATTCTTTTGAGAGACCACACTATAAATTTGCATGGCTTTCGCATCGGCCTCTACTTGCCACTTCATTTCCTTTGTCCACTTTTCGCAATCCAAGAATTCTCCATCTTCATTTGTTGGTAAGTTGAAGCCCATTTGGATGATGATCCACATCTCGACTTGAGTTTTTAGGTTGCATTCCATCTTATCCTTCCAATAATTGAAGTCATCTCTATTGTAGAAAGAAGGTCGGGCGGTGCTAAACCCCTCAAGATGACCCATCAAAAAATCTTGCACAAAAATATGAACAATGAAAAATCCCAAGACTTCGTCTTGGATTAGTAGTGCGGGATAAAAAAAGCTTTAAAATAATTTAAGCAATGAAAACTATGAAAAGAA
Source organism: Wurfbainia villosa (assembly GCA_025175895.1). Lineage (NCBI taxonomy): Eukaryota > Viridiplantae > Streptophyta > Magnoliopsida > Zingiberales > Zingiberaceae > Wurfbainia > Wurfbainia villosa. The sequence goes on along the minus strand of CM046004.1, from coordinate 14,241,170 downwards.
TAAAAATTTTCTAGATCGATGGTTGCACCGAATCTGAGTGCCCCCACTCTAATACCAATTGTTGGATTAAGGAAAACACGCTAGAGGGGGGGGTGAATTGTGTTCAAGAAATCCTTTTCTTTTTCGTCGTTAAAACACGAGTTGTAGTGGAAATAAAAACAATAGAAAAGAAAATGACACTTTTCTTTTTACTTGGTTAACAACTAAAAAGTTGCTAGTCCAAGGCCCTGTGATCCCAGACCTCTTTTGATGGGGCAATCCACTAGAGAAATTTCTTCCTCGTTGGAGGTAAGAGATGACAGTTACAAATAAAAGATAGAGGAAGAGGCAACAAACCTACCTCTCCTCTTAGCAATGAAAAGTATAAGTAAAGTAAAAAAAAAACAACTTAAATATACCTACCAACTAATGGTTGGAAGCTTGGCATGATGTCGGCATTACGATGGCGTAGTATTGTCGAAGAAGTCTCGGCATTGTTGGAGCACTTTGGGAGCAAACTTAGATGATGAAATGAGGTGAAAAACCTCTTCTTTTATAGCCATTTGAACCCTAGCTCGTTGAGATCTAGATCTGGGTCAAAGCTCCACATCACCCCACTTTGAGAGGATCTTATCTTGACTATCTTCAAAGTGATCAGCTTGACTAGTAGTCAACTGATGCCCCTTAGTAGTCGACTGATGGTAGGATCAGTCGACTGCCATTAGCCTTCAATCGACTGTCAGCTTGATCACTCACCTGCAACATAGAGTTAGCACAGAAATGTTGAGTAATGGTAATTATGACAGTTCCTTACCATCCGACCTCGACCTAGACTTTCCTCCAGAAGTCTTAGCCAGATCGCCGCCTACAATCATCCCCGTATGGAGGACACACCCTTACCATCACTCCACACTCGGTGCTTACCTCTGGTCCTCTTGACCTGTCGATTAGCTTTCGATCACCACCAAGGTTCCTCGACTCCCTGAGGTTCTCCTGGTGCCACCCAACCACCATGGTTTATCGTCCCTGAGATTCTCCTGGTGTCGTTGACATTTAGCTTAGCTTAATATATTTTCTGCACACTCAACACAACATGTGAGATAACCATAATAACTTAACTTTGAACCTTTGTCATTATCAAAACCTATGTTCGATTATCTAGTGCCCCTGCACCAACAAGTATTAGAGGTCTTGTTACGTTTATCATCTTCTTTACAACATAAGCATTGGATTTTGACGATTGGGAATATATGCATTGATTTCACATTCAATTCCGCTTTGAAATAACGAATCTATAGATATACGTCGAGTCTAAGTCTAAAAAAATATAGGATTTAATATAGTCTCCATGACGCAGACTTACATATTAATTAACAACACACATTGTTGCCATTAAGGATTAAACCCCATCAAGTGATTTGATACAGTATTAATTGGGGGTTTAAGCTATTGGATGTGGATTATATGTTTAAACCCAATAACCTTTTTTATTAATATTGATGGGATGTTAATGGTTACTAGCTTTAATGAGAGAATGACCACTGCAGGATTGAGCTGGTATAAGAAATGGGTTGAGGACATTTGGGCCAATAACTTGATTGTTGCTCCTTGAGCTTCGTCTTCTCCTCCTCTCCCCATTGAGACGAGTGATATGGTTGTTGCCTAAACTCTTGCAAAAACCATTCCACATCACTTACAAGATTTTCTTCCACAATAAGATCGAATCAATGGCATTGACTTTGGACTTAGGTTAGCATTTTGCTTGTCATTGCACTCAATATGGTTTCGTTGTGAATTCAATGATATCTAGATCCTATAGATGCGTCGTTTGATTCTAATTCGATGTGCATTGCATCTTTTAATTGGTATCAAAGTACAAGTCTAGTTTATGGTCGTCTTCACAGCATAAGCATTGGATTTTGATGATTGAGAATGTATGCATTGATTTTGCATTCGATTCCACTTTGGAACTACGAATCTATAGATACATGTGAGTCTAGGTCTGGAAAACCTATGATTTAACATAAGTTTTGAGTTTTTTGCATTATCTCATGAAGAATGATGAAGAACAGCGGTGGATTTAGGTCTCCCACTGCCATTCTCACATGGAAGTGTGGCATGTGAGAAGTAGAACCCGAGTCGTGTAAAATAGGGCAAAAAATATTTGTAGGTTTATGATGAGTGCAAAATAGAGCATAAAATATTTTTAGGTTGACTGGGGCACTGGATTGATTAACCATTAATCATTTGCCATCAAGTACTTGTCGACTGATGTGTCCAAAGTTGAACACAAAATATTTTCTAGTCGATTAGTGCACTCGACTGATTTACATCATTCGACTAATATGCATTTGGTCAAGCATAGAATATTTTCTGATCGATTGGAGCACTCAACTGATTTATATTAGTCGACTGCTATTAGGTGTCAGATTACTAATATATATTTATTCGAGCATAAAATTTTTTCAGATCGACTAAAGCACTCGACTAATGAATATCAATAAATTGCTATAAAGTACTAGTTGATTAATGTGCATAACATCATCCACAGAATGTTTAAAGCTCGACTGAGTCATTCGATTGAGTAAGGTCAGTCAACTCTCATTAAGAATCAGTTGACTGATATGGATGATACTTAGAATAGAACCCTTTTGATTTGACTGGCAAACTTGACTATTGTGCTCCAGTTGTCTAATAGGATCAAAATCGAGCACAATAGGGTTAGCAGTCAACTGAAGCAGTTGACTATTGTACCCGGGAACTGACATATAAATTGTGATTGTTGAGTGATGGTCTGGGTCAGTCGACTACTTCTATCTAGCTCAGTTTTTCTGAGATTTCCTATATATGTTCTCACACTTGCTACTTGGTTGAGTCAATACTATCACCAAAGTGAGAAATATTGGGTGAGCTTGGGGTTTTTTTGTGTGGATAGATATATATCTATGCTTGGAAACATTATGAGCAATGTTTGGAAATACAAGCTAACTGTAGAGTCTCGTATATAAAGTTAATTATGCACATGATGTGTCGACCCAAAAGAAAACATATTGTGTGGTAGATGAAGGTAATTATGAGTTGTTTAGAGAGTACCACTAAAAATTTATAATTTAGTTCAAAGACTTAGTGCAATGTTATATTTGGTATCTCAATGAAGGTCCATTAAATTGCATATTTTGACAATTGCATTTATTTTACTTCACATCTTTATATATGTGCTTGATTGTTTATGATATTGCTATAATATGACTTCAGAGTTGAAGAAAGAAATTACAAGTTGTAAGGTAAAGTCTGAGGAAGTGAATGTAGTGTAGGATATGCGACCTGGTCTGAGTAGACCTGACTTGGGAAAATAAACCGAGTTGATGAGGTGGCAATCCAGGGTAGGATGGAGAAGCCTAATGGTCAGAAAGAAACTGGATGAGTAACCCAGAGAAGTAAGTCGGGAAATGACTCGGGAAACGACTCGGAAAATTAAGGGAGTTGTAGATGTAGGGGGTTCATGGCCAAAGCAGAGCCAAATATCAACTCGGCGAACCTAATTGGGTCATATATATATCTCGACCTAAACAAACTAGGAGAGAATAGACTGGGAGCAACTCGAGAAATAGGGTTGGGGTGAAATCGGGGCGAGGAGAGGTAATTAGGAAGAATAGGTGTCTCAAGGGAAAGTGTGGGTAGAATTTGTTACACGACATAACAAACTAGGACCCCATAAATGATTCCCAAGGGTTTCCATTTATTGATATTGTAATAGAATTATTTCGGAGGATGGAGGGCCTTCCACGTGGACAGTGATTCAGGTAGTCTGTTACATCCCAAACTGGCTCCAAAAGGAAGGGAGATAAAAGGAAGGAAGGGAGGAAGAGGGAGGGGGATCAATTCCATTGAGGAAACATCTCTACACACAAGTTCTGGGGGCTCGCGTTCTTTGGGTGCTCATCCTCACTCACTTGCGGACAGTTGGAAAGGCAGGAGTTTGCTAAATGAATATCAACCTTCAGAAGAGGAGGATTGGAAAGGAAGCAAGAGGGCGTACAATCCTAACAACTTTACTCACTTTCTCTACATTGTACACACTTCTTGTTTGTAAGAGGTTTTCTCCACCTCCAAAAGCACTTCCGAGAAGGAGGGATTTGATAGTGAAGGTGTCTAGCACTGAAGCTCACTCTAGAGCTCACCCAGTGGAGTAGGAATTGAAATTCTGAACCACGTTAAACCTTGTGCCATCATTCTCTGTTGCTCGCTTCATCGTTATCATATTCTCTTTTACTGTTGTGGTCAAAGAAGACCCCAAACCTCCTTAACATCATCATTCTGCTCCAAAAGGAGGTAGAAAATCCGTGGTCGCATTAGTTGGTGTTGTATGTGGGAAACATTTTGTTGAACAAGACGTGGAGATGCATCTGCAAGAGATCCCTCCTCCGACAGCTACTTCCCCAGAGGAGAACCCTATCACTATATTATCATCCCAGCTGAGGGTCATGGTGAATACGACTGTATCTGAAGCTCTAATAAGAGAAATGAAAAAGACAGTATATCTTCATCCGTATTCTGGTGAACATTCTCAGAGGGAGCTGCCATTTGAAGGACCTTCTCAAGTCCCCTCACTGGGTCCCCAGGAGATGGAAACATTGCCAGGTGAAATACCAACAGGGAGAACATTTCAGTATCCTTTCCCAATGGCACAGACGAGATGTGAAGATCATGGGGAGAGTTAGTCCACAAGAGTGCCTGAACCTTACGAGCCCTGTCCTTTCACTGAATACATTATGGTAGAGCAACCGCCGCCACATTTTTGGGCTCCCCATGTAGGAATGTACAATGACACTTCTGATCCAGAGGAACACCTATCCCAGTTTGAAGGTACAACTTCTCTCCATTGCTATTCTGATGCCCTTAAGTGCAGGGCTTTCCGCATCACGTTGGTTGCCTCAGCACAAAGATGGTTTAAGTCTCTGCCACCTGGTTTCATTACATATTTTGCTAATTTTAAGAGAGTTTTTCTTCAACAGTTCGTAGTTGTTAAACCTATAAACATGATGCTTCTATTTTGCTTCATTTGAAACAAGAATCTTCAGAGTCCCTGAGGAGTTACATTCATCGCTTCACTACCACCACTAGGAAAATCCCTTCGGTAATGCCTGATATCTTGAGGGTGGCTATCCCTCATGGGTTGAAGGAGGGACCCTTTCTCAGCTCCTTCTTAAGGAAGCCAGCTACTAGTTATGAAGAGCTCCTGGCCTGAGCTGAAGAATATATTAATGAAGAAGAAGGATTGAGAGTAAGAAGGGCAGAGAAGAAACCCATTTCTACTCTGGCAGAGAGGAACCCCCTCCTATCCCATGGGGGCCTCCCATAAGGGAATACATTGGGCCCTTCTTGCTCGAAGCACCTTGGCTACGACCACCAATGTCGGGAGTTCGTCCTCACCTTCCCTTACGAATTATGGCTACATAAGCCTTGCCTTCCCTGCGGACATGGAAGGAACGGGAGATGGAGGCGTATGATCAGTTGGGTATTCTTCAATGCCCGACGGGACACAGAGGGATCCCTCATAATCCCCCAACCCCATCCTTTTTCCAATACCATATAGAGTATAGGCACACTAGTGACCACTGCTTTAACTTACAAAGCGAATTGGAGTGCATCGTAGCAGAATGTTCGCATCTACAATCAAAGATGGGAGGGCAAGTGAGGAGAGGTCACCGGCCAAATATTGCTTCCCCAGGGCCCTACAATAGAAGACCCCAGGTTCTTCTCCCATCAGACCCACGACCATCCCACCAGGAAGGTGTCTCATGAGAAGGGTCATCTAGCGAAGGCGCGTTAGCTACTTTGAGTGACATCCCCACTCAGGGAGTCATAAATGTTATTGTTGGAGGACCCACTGACAGGGATTCTAATAGAGCCAGAAAGTCATACGCCCACCTTACGGAGAGTTTAGCTATAGGGGAGGATCATGACAATCAGAACACACCTTGGATATCCTTTGGACCTAAAGATCTACAAGGTGTCCTCCTACCTTACATTGATGCTCTGGTCATCAGGGTCTCCCTAGCAAATTAAGTTCTATCAATATTCTTTTCCAGGAAGCCTTCGAGCAAATGCAATTGGGGAATGTGCAGTTGGAAGATGTTGCAACTCCTCTATTCGAATTTGCTGGGCACATGGTGCATCCTATCGGGCAGATTTCTTTACCTCTTACCCTGGGTACCAAGCCCAATCAAAAAACCAGTATGATTCCTCTCCTTGTGGTGGATGCTCCTTCCACCTATAATGTTATTTTGGGTCATCCTTTTCTGTCAATTTTTCAGACGGTGGCTTCTCCCTACCACCAAAAAGTCAAGTTCTCGGTAGGTTAGCTCATCGGAGAAGTACGAGGAGAGCAGAAGGCCGCTCGGAGTTGTTATGTGCAGATGGTGAGGGATGATCAGAAGAAAGCCCGGGTAGATGACCCTAAAGGAAAGGTTGTGGCTACTTCAAGGGTGTATGTGCTAGAGGAAGCCTTACCCAAGATTGAGAAGATGGAGGAAGGAGAGTTGGTAGAGATAGCCCCTAGAAAATCCACTCGGATAGCCCAACAAGTGGAAGTGAAGGATGAACTTGTTGCTTGCCTGCAGCAAAATGAAGATATCTTCACCAAGGATGTGCATGATCTCACGGGGATTGATCCCCAAATTATTGAACACCAACTCAACATTGCTCGAGGAGCTCGATCAGTCCAGCAGAAGAGGCATCACTTCGGGCCGGAGAAGGACAATGTCATCGCAGAGGAGGTGGACAAATTGCTGCAGGTTGGTCATATTAGAGAGATTCAATTCCTAAATGGGTTTCAAATGTAGTTTTGGTCCCTAAGCCTTCTGGGCAGTGGTGAAGGATGTTTATAGACTTTCATGATTTATAAAGCATGTCCTAAAAACTGCTACCCCTTGCCTCATATTGATCAGTTGGTAGATTCTACAGTAGGGTATGAGGTCATCTCACTTATGGATTCTTATCAAGGGTATCACCAAATCCCTTTGGCACAAGATGATCAGAAGAGGGTTAGCTTTATCATGGCAGGAGGGTTGTATCCTTGTGTAGTAATGCCCTTTGGGCTAAAGAACACTGGGGCCACTTATCAGAGGCTCATGGATAAGATATTCGCTGAGCAGAAAGGCAAAAATGTGGAGGATTACGTTGATAATATCTTGGTAAAGTACAAATTCACTCGGGATCTAGTACGGGATCTGGATGAAACATTTTCCACTCTGAGATGATATAACATGAAGTTAAATTCAAAGAAGTGTTTATTCAGGGTAAATAGTGGGAAGTTTTTGGGATATATTGTGACAGAGAAAGGACTGCAGGCTAATCCCAAAAAGGTGCAAGCATTATGTAATATGAAGTCACCTACTAATTTGTGGGAAACTCAAAAATTGGTGGGAAGGATAAAATATCTTTGTCTCGGTTTATAACCAGATCAGCAGATAAAGGGTTACCCTTCTTTCAAATTCTATGCACGGCTACTCGATTTCAGCGAGATGAATCATGTGAGCAAGCTTTTCAGGAATTGAAGAGATATTTAGTTGAACTCCCTTTGTTAGCCAAGCCTATCTCTGGGGAACCATTGTGGAAATACTTAGCTGTATCAGAAGGGGCAGTCAGTTCAATATTATTGAAGCAGGAGGGTTCTCAACAACAACCTATCTATTACACCAGTCACATACTGAAAGGGGTAGAATTGCGGTATACTGAGTTGGAAAAGATGGTATACATTCTGATCTTAATGGCTCATAATTTAAGGCCCTATTTCTTGGCTCATCTGGTGAATGTGTTGACCAATAGTGAGCTAGGTCGAGTGGTCACTAAACCCAATTTTTCAGGGAGGTTAGCCAAGTGGGTTGTGGAGCTAGGTGAATATGATATTCATTATCATCTCCGAACTCCCATCAAGGCCCAATTGTTAGCTGATTTCCTAACTGAAGTACCGATGGGCCTGAAAAATAGTTCGACAAAAGGAGAAAAAGGGAAAAGGTGCCTGGAACATCTTTGTGGACGGATCTTCTGGGGTCGGAGGAAGTGGAGTCTGGGTGGTACTGGTATCTCCTTCAAATGAAGAAACTTGTATAGCCATTCATTTGGGATATAAGACATCCAACAATGAGGCAGAGTATGAACCTATTCTGGCTGGATTATAGGCGGCTAGGGCAGTTGGGGCCATTTCAATCATAATTCATTCATATTCTCAATTAGTCGTATCACAACTTCAGGGTGCCTTCACCATTAGAGAGGATAGATTGTAAAAATAATTTACGGCCTTTGAAAAAGGAAAGACGCAGTTCCAGGAGGTCATCTTACAACAAATCCCTAGGGAGGAGAAACAAAGGGCATACGAGTTGGCTCAGTTAGATAGTGGTTTAGAAGGATGGAGGCCTCCAGACTCTATTTGTGTTAAAGTTCCTCATTCTTTAATGGTGCATATTTTAGAAGACGGGGTGCGAGAAGACGACAGTACCTCCGATTGGAGAAACGACATCATGGCTTATTTGCAACATGGAGACATTCCACTTGAAGAGAGGGCAACATCAGCTTTGGTGAAAAGAGTGAAACGGTTTGTAATTATTAATGAAACTCTGTACAAGACGTCTTTGGGCGACCTTTACTGAAATGTCCCGGGGAAGAGGATGTCGAGTGGATGCTTAGAGAGATACATGAAGGATGCTGCAAAAATCACTTGGGAGGAAGGGCATTAACTCGGAAAGTACTGTTAGTTGGATTCTTTTGGCCCACTCTTCATCAAGATGCAACACGTCTAGTGCAGACTTGTCCGACCTATCAAAAGCATAACAACCGATTAGAACGGTCTGTCGAGCTTATGAAGGTCGTGGTCGCTTCCTGCCCCATTGATCAATCGGGAATGGATATAGTTGACCCAATGCCCCCAGCCCCTTTACAAAATAAATTCTTGCTGGTGGCAGTAAATTACTTTTTCAAATGGGTGGAAGCTGAACCTTTAGCTAAGATTACAGAAAATGTGGTGATACAATTCCTTTGGAAGAATATTATTTGCCGATATGAAGTTCCTCGAAGGTTGGTTAGTGACAATGGGCGTCAGTTCCAGGGCCAAAAGATTAGGGAATGGTGTCAAAATCTCAATATTTAGTAGGCCTTCACCTCGGTAGCTCATCCTCAAGCTAATGGCCAGGTGGAGGTAATTAACAAAATTCTCATTCAAGGATTGAAAACCAAGTTGGGTGCCAAGCAAGGAAGTTGGGTGGATGAGTTGCTCGGGATATTATGGGTCTACTGAACTACCCCTAAAACAGCCACTGGAGAAATCCCGTTCAGCCTGGTATATGAAGCTGAAGCAGTTATCCCGGTGGAAGCCATTCTGAGCAGTGCCCGAGTTGAAGCTTATGAACCAGAATAGAATCAAATGGTGAGAAGTACTGAGTTAGATTTATTGGAGGAAAGATGGGAGAAAGCTCGGGTTCGAGCTGAAGCCTATAAGCAAAGAATACAACAAACCTTCAACAGAAGGGTAGTTCCAAAGAGGTTTCGAGAAGGTGACCTAGTTCTGTGCAAAGCCAACCCTGTTGTAGATCCTGAAAAATTAGCTCCCAATTGGGAGGGACCTTATACTGTCACTCGCCGAGTTGCTGGATTGACATATTATTTGAAGGATGTCCTAGGCTAGGAGCTACCTAGGCCCTAGAATGTCGTACACTTAAAATATTTCTATACCATATAATTGAGGGACATCCATGAAAGGAGTCATCTGTTATATGTTTGCTATTGACCCTCAAGAAGGAGGAGGGCTACTTGAGTACAGTTTCATGTTGTAGCATCCAATTGCTCATAATTACCAAAAGAAGGAAATGAGAAATCATAAAATGTCACTGAGAAAAGTTATCCATTTCAAAGTTGCTATCATCCATTAAGAAAAGCCAATTCCCTTCAAATATCATTTCATGCCATCAGATCTAGTAATTGTTCATGACTACAAGAAAAAAAAGAGCCAAAACAGAAATGCTACAATTTAAAATGGTCTGGAGGATAGCACCTAAAACCAATTTCCCAATTCAAAAAAGGAGTTGGTTGGTGAGCCAGAGGGAATCCCTAATCGACGTACTGTTTGACCGCTTCGTTGAAGCCATCCCTGTATGTGGCATGCATCAAAGGTTTCAAGCGTTCCTGGTGTTGTTGGTCCGCAGCTTGAGTATCTTAACGAAACTTGATGCAATGTTCTCTATGCTCCAAAAAGTCCCAGTGGACTCGGCGATATCAGCGCGATATGTCAGTTAGAGTATTAGTCAAAGTGGACATGCCTTGAGAGTGAGAAGCATAATCTTGCTATACAATTCTTGACATGCCTACAAATCTTGCCGCATTGAGGTAGAGATTCCTTCCATAGCTTCGGTATAAGTCCTAGTACGGGCAAGTTCGTTCCTTACTTGATGCAAGGAAACTTCATGTCGATGCACTTGAGAGAGGGCTCGATTTCTCTCTAATATTAACATTGAACTATGACAAATCTCCCTACTTGGCTTCGTAGCGTGACTATGGTTTCAACATCCTTTTATTGCTGCTAGAGAGCCTCTGATAGTTGGGCGCGACATTGAGCTAGTTCTTGAAGTAAAGAAGACTCTCTCTGTTTAGACATTTCATGAGATACTGAATTGGCAATGGATTGTTGTTGAGTCTGTTGCTTAAGTTGAGTGAAGGAGCACTTCAACTATTGATAATTCATTACCACCTGAAGACAATAAGTTAAAGGAAGAGTTATTACTAAAGGGGCAAGCAGGAATGGCTTATGAAAGCTTACCCATTCTAGAACCTGTTGCAAGCTTTCCATCTGTGGGGTTAATTCCTCAAAGATGAGAGTGTGTGGAGTTCTGGCAGAAGGAGAAGAAGGAATAAAAGAAATAGGCGGGGTTGATTCACTCATAATGGGTGAAGGATGGTATGCTACAGGGAGTTGTTTTATTGGGGAAAAAGAAGGGAGGTTTTAGAGGTGAAGGGAGGAACATCACTGCCAGGAGAGGGATTATAATTTTGGGGGGAAGATGGGGAGCTTGAAGGTTCTAAAGATGAGTGAAGGTAGGAAACTTCGCTTCCCACTTGAACTCGGTCGCTTGTTCAAGGCGATTTCTTATACGTCCCTGGATAAAAAATTTATCCTTGAGAAGAGGGATTACCCAAGCAACCATTTCATCGTCGTGCTATTCGATTAGAGTAGTCACTTGAACAAACTTGTTGTTCAAGCAACCAACCTCTATTCTACGAATAGCCGCGGAATAGATGATGTACGGATCGCCGACTTTTGTGTTTATGTTCGGGGTCCAAGTTATATTAGCCACAAAATAGAATATATCATGCATATATAATTGAAAACAATCATAAACATGTTACATAAGAAAATAGACAAGTATTATACCTCTCGATCTTCTATCGTATGTCGTTTCTCCTTTTGGACCTCGTGTGGGCGACGATCTACCAAAAGTCAAAGCTCATAGATCACCAATCTTCCTTTCTTGCTTACTCCAAACAAGAGGAAGAATAGAAACAAAACTCTTCTCCTTCCTTTAGCCAACCAACAAGCACCAAGCTAGATGCTAGCCGTCGGCCAACAAGGAAAAGGGATGAGAAGGATGGATGATGGCCAAGAGCTCCAAGGGAGGACTCTAAGCCTTGTTTCCACCGGCCAAGGAGAAGGAGAAGGAGAAGGGCTGGTTTTGACGCCGGCCAAGGGAGGGAAGGGTTGTATGGGTGCCGACCACCAAGGAAGAAGAAGAAGATAAAGAAAAGGTTTCCTTATTTGGTACCGCCAATTCCCTAACCCTAATCTCCAATGCTTGCTGCCCCTTGCCCTAATCCTATCTCTAATGGGATTCTACTTGCCGCCCACCCCCTCCTCTCCTTTTATAGAGTTAGGGATAAGCATTGTTTTAATCTCCACCATTGGTTCTAGGGATTTAATCTCAACCGTCGGATCTAGAGATTTAATCTCAACCGTCGGATATAGAGATTTAATCTCTACCTTTGGATCTAGGCTTCATGAGGTTTTAATAGGCTACAATAGGGACCATGAGGAGGAGTTGGATGTTGGCCACCCAATGGATCAAGCCCACAGAAAGTCCGATCCATTAATGATAATCCAATCCACTAAAGGATTATCATTGATCCACCTCACCAACCCCCATAAGTTAATATGGGCTCCATATATTATATTTATATTTTCTCCCCGTGTTTAAGATCTCAAATGTCCGTCGATTAATTAATTTATTGACCATTAATTAATTAACATCTAACTCCATGAGTAGTACCACTCAACCTTTTCATCATGCCGGACCAAGTCCACCTGCAGGGTTTACATGATGAACCTTATGAGCTCCTCAAGGGGACATCATCATCCTAATATATAGGACACGGTTTCCTCCTATAATCAACGACACACCATATAAATAATATCATTTCTCAACTTACCGAGCCTATCGATTTGATCTATAAATCTCGCCCATTGGTAAATCAAAGAAATGAATACTAAGTATATGTGCCCGTTATTATATCGGGATTAAGAGTATGTACAATATAATATATGAGGTCCGATTCGATTATGTTGTCAGCAATAAATCGAATCACCTCTAAGTCGGTCCTGCTCAATACACACAAAGTGTACTAGTGTGATTCTATGGTCAAGACAAACCAATACCAAATCACACTACAACCATACCAATGGTTTGTCCAAAGCCATATCGGTTGTGAGCCTATACTTATACTTTACAAGTGGCTGATAACATGATCTCCCGTGTGACACCACACACCATGTTATCTACAATGTAATGTATTAGACAATATGCATAACCATAAATATGCAAACAATGATCATGTGATTCTTATTTCAAAATAAAGATGTTCATACAAAAGATAGACATTTCAGTATACATCCCAACAATCTCCCACTTATATTAAAAGACTATGCTGTCCTCAAACTGCCATACATCTGATTCTCATTCCCTCCACATGCCTATCAAAAGATCTCGCCGGAAGGGCCTTAGTGAAAGGATCTGCCAGGTTATCCTCCGATACAATCTTGGCCACATCAATTTCTCCTCTCTTTACGATTTCTCGTATCAGGTGGTACTTGCGCTCTATGTGTTTACTTGCCTTATGGGCTCGTGGTTCCTTCGAGTTTGCAACTGCACCACTATTATCATAATAAATTGTGATAGTTCTGGACAAACCAGGAATCACATCCAAGTCCATCAGGAAGTTCCTAAGCCACACAACTTCTTTGGCCGCCTCAGAGGCCGCCACATACTCAGCTTCCATGGTAGAGTCCGCCACACATTTCTGCTTGACATTCCTCCATACAATGGCTCCACCTCCCAAAGTAAACACAAAACCTGAGGTAGACTTACTATTATCCCTATCTGATTGGAAGTCGGAATCCGTATAACTCACAGGGAGTAATTGGTCTGCCTGGTAAACTAGCATATAATCCCTAGTCCTTCTCAAGTACTTCAATATATGCTTTACCACAGTCCAATGTCCTTGTCTTGGATTACTCTGATATCTACTGACCATGCCCACGGCAAAGTAGATATCTGGTCTTGTACATAGCATCGCATACATGAGGCTTCCTACTGCTGAAGCATAAGGAACCACCTTCATCTCCTCTATCTCCTCAGATGTTCTAGGACACATCTCCTTAGATAAAGGAACTCCATGCTTAAAAGGTAGAAAACCTTTCTTGGAGTTTTGCATGCTAAATCGATCCTTAATAGTGTCTATGTATGAAGCTTGAGATAAACACAACATCCTTTTCCTGCGATCCCTTATAACCTTGATCCCAAGGATGTGTCCCACTTCTCCCAAGTTCTTCATATCAAACTGTTTGGACAACCATACCCTTACGTCCGATAACACCTTGACATTGTTGCCAATTAACAAAATGTCATCTATGTATAGTACAAGAAATACCACTACGTTCCCATCACATCTCTTGTATACACAAGACTCATCCGGACTTTGAATAAATCCATAAGACTGGATTACCTCATCAAAGCAGATGTTTCAAGACCTCGAAGCTTGCTTCAATCCATAAATGGACTGATTAAACTTACATACAAGATGCTCTTTTCCCTTCGCAATGAATCCCTTTGGTTGCTTCATATAGATGTTTTTCTCAAGACTTCCATTAAGGAAAGCTGTCTTGACATATCTGATAACCTCATAATCCATATGAGCATGCATAAAGAGAATCGGATAGACTTAAGCATGCTCGTGAAAAGGTCTCTCATAATCGATACCCTCTTTACGAGTATACCCTTAGCCTTGCTTTGAAGGTCTCAACCTTCCCGTCTATTCCTCTCTTTCTTTTGTAGATCCACTCGCATCCAATTGTTTTTACACCATCGAGTGGTTCTACTAGCTCCTAGACCTGATTCGAATCCATAGATTCAATCTCAGTATTCATTGCACTTTACCAAGATACCGCATCTTTATCTTGGATTATCTCGTCATATGTCCAGGGATCAGGTTCATGTTCGCCAGGGATCAAATCAGAAGATTCTCCCAAGAACATGAATCTATCAGGCTGTCTCACAACCCTCCCACTACGATGAGGTATCACCTGTGTATCCTCTGTGACACACGGTGCAGTGACTTGTGGTATATCCTCTTGTACCGGTGGTACTGAAGAAGCGACTTCCCCTTTTAATTCCTCTAGAACAATCTTACTCATGGGCTCGTGGTTTATCACATAGTCTTCCTCTAAAAATCTGGTGTTCGTGCTAACGATCACCTTCTGATCTCTAGGACTATAAAACAAACCACCTTTCGTTCCCCTAGGATAGCCAACGAATATGCGTACTTCTGTACGAGGTTCCAACTTACCAGCATCCGCCTTCAGCACATGTGTTGGACTCTCCCAAATCCGAATATGTCTTAGACTAGGCTTTCGCCCAATCCACAATTCTGTGGGAGTAGAAGGCACTGATTTAGATGGGACCAAGTTCAGAATATACACTGCCGTATCTAGAGCATATCCCTAGAACGAATCTGACAACTCAGAATAACTCATCATCGATCTAACCATCTCCATAAGAGTCCTATTCCTTCTCTCTGCTACACCATTCTGCTGGGGTGTGTCAGGTGCAGACAATTGGGATTGAATCCTAGCCTCTGATAAGTAATTCCTAAACTCTCCCAAGAGGTACTCACCACCACGATCAGATCGTAGTGTCTTGATACTTTTACATTGACGTTTCTCCACATCAGCCTTGAATTCTTTGAACTTGTCAAAGCATTCAGACTTGCGGCGCATCAAGTAAATGTATCCATATCTCGAATAATCGTCTATAAAAGAGACGAAATACTCAAAACCACCTCTAGCCTGGATAGACATAGGACCACACAAATCAGAATGAACCAATTCTAACACATCTTTGGCTCTATACCCCTTGGCCTTAAAAGACCTCTTGGTCATTTTACCCTCCAAGCAAGATTCGCAGGTTGGGAAATCTTCCACCAATAATGAACCCAGAGGTCCATCAGCTATCAACCTTTGAATTCTGCTTAGGTTAATATGACCAAGCCTAAGATGCCAAAGATATGTTTGGTTCATCTTCGAAGGTTCTTTTCTCTTATTGGAATTAGAAGATGAGTTATTAGCTTCTATTTGCATCGTGGGAGCTTTTGGTTCAAGTGTGTATAAATTTCCTATCAATGCACCCGAACAGATAATGTCCCTATTCCTTTTTATAACAACTCTGTCATTAAAAGAAATAGAATATCCATCCATAAACAATTTAGAAACCGAAATTAAATTCTTTCTAAATAAAGGTACATAAAGGAAATTCTTAAGAACTAAAACTTTATCTTTCTCAAAAGATAAATAAACGTCTCCCACTGCAATAACCGCCACCTTTGTGGCATCGCCCAAGTATACGGTAATCTCTCTCTCAGTTAGTCGTCTGGTTTCTTGGAACCCCTGCAAAGTATTGCAGACATGATCAGTGGCTCCTGTATCTACACACCAGGTGCTGGTAGATAACACCTCTAAACATGTTTCAACGACTAGACCAAAAGATATACCTTTGTTCTGCTTGCAGTTGGGGTAGTCCTTCTTCCAGTGTCCAGTCTGCTTACAAGTGAAGCACTTGCCTTTCAGCTTCTTCACTCCTCCCTGAGTTCCTCCCACCGCCTTTTCCCCAGCTTATTTCTTCTTCTTCTTGCCTTTCAGCTTAGAAGTAGAAACCTTTTGGGTGACCATGTCATGCGCCTGAGCACTCTGACGAAATAGCCCCTCTGCCGTCTGGAGTTCTGTCAGAAGCTCCGCCAACGAATACAACCTCTTGTTCATGTTGTAGTTTAGGCGAAACTGCTCAAAACTCCTAGGTAGAGACTGGAGAATGATATTGACCTGGGTTTCCCCATCGATCTCAGCTCCGAGGACTTCCAACTCATTTAAATGAGCTATCATCTTGAGAACATGATCCCTCATGGGTGTTCCCTCGATCATGGTGGTCGTTATCAAGTTCCTCATGGCTTCCTGCCTTGCAGCTCGATTCTGGTGTCCGAAAAGCTCTTTGAGATTGAGCATCATGTCATAAGCAGTGTGCATGGCTTGATGCTGATGTTGCAGTACATTTGACATAGATGCCAAAATGTAACACCGCACCATCTCATCGGCCTTGATCCACTTCTTATAACTCTCCTTCTCCTTTTCCCTAGAATCATCCGCAGGCTTAGGAGGGCACTCTTCGAGGAGTACATATTTGTATTCCTCTGCAGTCAAGACAATGTCAAGATTCCTTTTCCAATCAACATAGTTGGGTCCAGTAAGTTTATTCTCTTTCAGTATCACAGTAAGTGGGTTGAAAGTCATTTTGAAAGAAAACTTAAGAATCACATAGATCAAAACATTATATTTCAAAAAATTATTGATTCCTCAAACAATAAAATTTTAAAATCAACCAACACCTCAAAACACCGAGAATATCGTATGCCACGATAGTGTGGACGTATACGAATTCTACATTTGTAAGAGGAGGTTTTACCCATTAATTTTACTATCTTGTCAACCTAACTTTTTGACAAGTAAAAAATAATAGTTGGTTCCTCTTTGGCCCTACAAATAAAAGTAGTGACTCCGATGGGGAGGATACTTATATTTGTATCTAAGTGTTCACCATTACTCAGTACCAAGGTAATTATCTCAGGTTATATGCCTTCCGATGGGGAAGTACACACACTCCTTAATAATTTTCTATAACCATATTTGACCTTGTGATCCACAAACAAACTCATCCGATGGGGAGGAAGGCACTCAGAGCCGACGCGCAAGTTTGTTTGCATCACATGTCAAATCGTAATGGAGGCCGTGGGAATTTAAAAAAATATCCCTCTCCCACTTAGTAATTTGAAATTGAGGAATTTTCTAGCCTACGACATGCATAAGAAATAAATATGAAAAATAATTTTTTTTCCAACAATTATGGCTTTTGTCTTCAATATGTCTCTCGTCGTATCGCCATTTCGTCCGCTCCTCCTACGCCATGTACGAGCCATCCGGAGATCCGAGCCGAGACTAAATATTTTAATTTACATCCATCGATCCTATACTCCACGAGGGAGTGTACATGAAATCTAGATCGAAAGTAAACTAAAATAAAAAGAGTGGCTAAACAATGTCGTATCTAATTTACAAAAATTAAATACTAGCCTCGTCAACCTCGAGGATTCAACAAAGTATACAATTACACACATACAATCACATACACACATATGCCCAGAATAGTTGGATCATGTGCCTGCAACCAAAGAGTTAACCTACGCATATCCTACTATTATCTGACACATATAATATATGAAAAGTGCATAAAAGTAACCGAATCCTAAATACACAAAATCGGAAACCGTGGCTCTGATACCACTTGAAGGTAGGAAACTTCGCTTCCCACTTTAACTCGATCGCTTGTTCAAGGCGATCCCTTCTACGTCCCCGGATAAAAAAATTTATCCTTGACAAGAGGGATTACCCAAGCAACCATTTCATCATCGTGCTATTCGATTAGAGTAGTCACTTGAACAAACTTGTTGGTCAAGCAACCAACCTCTATTCTACGAATAGTCACGGAATAGACGATGTACGGATCGCCGGCTTTTGTGTTTATGTTTGGGGTCCAAGTTATATTAGCCACAAAACAGAATATATCATTCATATATAATTGAAAACAATCACAAACATGTTACATAAGAAAATAGACAAGTATTATACCTCTCGATCTTCTATCGTATGTCCTTTCTCCTTTAGGACCTCGTGTGGGCGACGATCTACCAAAAGTCGAAGCTCCTAGATCACGAATCTTCCTTCCTTGCTCACTCCGAACAAGAGAAAGAATAGAAACAAAACCCTTCTCCTTCCTTTAGCCAACCAACAAGCACCAAGCTAGATGCTAGCCACCGGCCAACAAGGAAAAGGGATGAGAAGGATGGAAGCCGGCCAAGAGCTCCAAGGGAGGACTCTAAGCCTTGTTTCCACCGGCCAAGGAGAAGGAGAAGGGCTGGTTTTGACGCTAGCCAAGGGAGGGAAGGGCTGTATGGGTGCCGACCACCAAGGAAGAAGAAGAAGATAAGGAAAAGGTTTCCTTATTTGGTGCCGCCAACTCCCTAACCCTAATCTCCAATGCTTGCCGCCCCTTTCCCTAATCCTATCTCTAATGAGATTCTACTTGCCGCCCACCCCCTCCTCTCCTTTTATAGAGTTAGGGATAAGCCTTGTTTTAATCTCCACCATTGGTTCTAGGGATTTAATCTCAACCGTCGGATCTAGAGATTTAATCTCAATCGTCGGATCTAGAGATTTAATCTCTACCTTTAGATCTAGAGTTTTGTTTTCATCCATTGGATCTAGGCTTCATGAGGTTTTAATAGGCTACAATAGAGACCATGAGAAGGAGTTGGATCTTGGCCACCCAATGGATCAAGCCCACATAAAGTCCGGTCCATTAATGATAATCCAATCTACTAAAGGATTATAATTGATCTACCTCACCAACCCCCATAAGTTAATATGGGCTCCATATATTATATGTACATTTTCTCCCCGTGTTTAAGATCTCGAATGTCCATCGATTAATTAATTTACTAACCATTAATTAATCAACATCTAACTCCATGAGTAGTACCACTCAACATTTTCATCATGTCGGACCAAGTCCACCTGCAGGGTTTACATGATGAACCTTATGAGCTCCTCAAGGGGACATTATCATCCTAATATATAGGACACAATTTCCTCCTATAATCAACGACACACCATATAAATAATATCATTTCCCAACTTACCGAGCCTATCGATTTAATCTATAAATCTTGCCCATTGGTAAATCAAAGAAATAAATACTAAGTATATGTGCCCGTTATTATATCGAAATTAAGAGTATGTACAATATAATATCTGAGGTCCGATTCGATTATGTAGTCAGTAATAAATCGAATCAGCTCTAAGTCGGTCCTACTCAATACACATAAAGTGTACTAGTGTGATTCTATGGTCAAGACAAACCAATACCAAATCACACTACAAACCAATACCAAATCACACTACAACCATACCAATGGTTTGTCCAAAACCATCTCGGTTGTGAGCCTATACTTATACTTTACAAGAGGCCGATAACATGATCTCCCGTATGACACCACACACCATGTTATCTACAATGTAATGTATTAGACAATATGCATAACCATAAATATGCAAACAATGATCATGTGATTCTTATTTCAAAATAAAGATGTTCATACAAAAGATAGACTTTTCAATAAACATTCCAACAATGAGGAGTGAGAGGAGGATGAAATGGAGCATGTTACCGGTGTTATGTTGGTAGGGATGTCCATGGCGAGGGGGGATGTGGAAGTGGCAAGAAAAAGGGTCGTAACTAAAGGGCTTATAGGGGTGGACGATAGAAAAGGAAGGCTCAACGATGGGGGAAGGAGGTCTAAGATTACCTATTGAATAATTAAATAGGGGAGCCCTTTGAGGAGGGTGTTGGGATGTATACTAAAAAGTCTATCTTTTGTATGAACATCTTTATTTTGAAATAAGAATCACATGATCATTGTTTGCATATTTATGGTTATGCATATTTGTCTGATACATTACATTGTAGATAACATGATGTGTAGTGTCACACAAGAGATCATGTTATCGGTTCATTGTAAAGTATAAGTAAAGGCTCACAACCGAGATGGTTATGGACAAACCATTGGAATGATTGTAGTGTGATTTGGTATTGGTTTGTCTTGACCATAGAATTACACTAGTACACTTTGTGTGTATTGAGCATGACCGACATAGAGGTGATTCGATTTATTGCTGACTATATAATCGAATCAAACCTTAGATATTATCTTGTACATGCTCTTAATCTCGATATAATAATGGAAACATATACTTAGTATTCATTTCTTTGATTTATCAATGGGCGAGATTTATAGAGTAAATCGATAGGCTCGATAAGTTGAGAAATAATATTATTTATATAGTGTGCCGTTGATTATAGGAGGAAACTGTGTCCTATATATTAGGATGATGATGTCCCCTTGAGGAGCTCATAAGGTTCATCATGTAAACCTTGCAGGTGGACTTGGTCTGGCATGATGAAAAGGTTGAGTGGTACTACTCATGGAGTTAGATGTTGATTAATTAATTGTCAGTAAATTAATTAATTGATGGGCATTCGAGATCTTAAACACAGGGAGATAAATGCACAAATAATATATGGAGCCCATATTAACTTATGGGGGTTGGTGAGGTAGATCAATGATAATCCTCTAGTGGAATGGATTATCATTAATGGATCGAACTTTATGTGGGATTGATCCATTGGGTGGCCAAGATCCAACTCCTCCTCATGGTCCCTATTGTAGCCTATTAAAACCTCATGGATCCTAGATTCGATGGTGGAAAATAAAACTCTAGATCCGACGGTGGAGATTAAATCTCTAGATCTGATGGTGGAGATTAAATCTCTAGATCCGACGGTTGAGATTAAATCCCTAGAATCGATGGTGGATATTAAAAGAAGGCTTAGTCCTAGCTATATAAAAGGAGGCATAAGGGTGGGTGGCAAGGAGAGGGAAGAGGGGATTAGGGTTTGGGCGGGTAGGGCTTGGAGGCTTGGGCGGCCACACTTTTGGAAGGTTTTTCCTAGGGTTTTGGCTCGCACCCCTTTCCTTCTCTCAACCTTGGCCGGTGCCCAACCTCCACTTCCTCTTCTCCTTGGCTGATGGAAACAAGGGTTAGGGTGATTCCTTGGAGCTCTTGGTCGGCACCCACTTCCTCTTCTATTCTCTTTTTGGCCGGCGACAAGCATCAAGGTTGGAGCTTGGTGGTCGGTTAAAGGAAAAAGAAGAGTTTTGTTTTATCATCTTCCTTTGTTCGGAGTGAACAAGGAAAGGAAGATTGGTGATCTAGGAGGCTTCGACTTTTGGAAAATCATCGCCCACACGACGTCCAAAAGGAGGAAGGAAATACAATAGAAGATCGAAAGGTATAATGCTTGTTTATATTCTTTTGTATTATGTCTATAATTGTTTTTCAATTATATGCATGTTGCATGTTTTGTTATGTGGCTAATTTACTTGGACCCCGAATACAATTGCAAAAACCGGCGATCCATACATCGTCTATTCCGCGACTATTCGGAGAATAGAGGTAGGTTGCTTGAACAACAAGTTTGTTCAAGTGACCACTCTAATCGAATAGCATGACGATGAAATGGTTGCTTGAGTAATCCATCTTTGTCAAGGATAAAATTTTTTATCCAGGGACGTAGACGGGATCACCATGAACAAGCGACCAAGTTGAAGTGGGAAGCGAAGTTTCCCCTCCCTTCAAGTGGTATCAGAGCCCAGGTTTCCGATTTTGTGTGTTTAGGATTCAGTTACTTTTATGCACTTTTCATATATTATATGTGTCGGATAATAGTAGGATGTGCGTAGGTTAACTTTTTGGTTGCAGGCATAAGATCCAACTATTATGGCCATATGTGTGTATGTGATTGTATGTGTGTAATTGTATATTATTTGAATACTCAGGGTTGACGAGGCTAGTATTTAATTTTGTATTTAAATACGACATTGTTTAGCCACTCTTTTTATTTTAGTTTACTTTCGATCTAGATTTCATGTACACTCCTTCATGGAGTATAGGATCGATGGGTGTAAATTAAAATAGTTTTTTTCTCGGCTTGGATCTCCGGATGGCTTGTACATGGCGTAGGGAGGAGCAGACGAGATGGCGATACGACAGGAGACATATTGGAGACAAAAGTCATAATAGTTGGAAAATATTTCTTTTTCATATTTATTGCTTATTATTTGATATGCATGTCGTAGGCTAGAAAATTCCTTAATTTTAAATTACTAAGTGGGAGAGGGATATTTTTATAAATTCCCACGACCTCCATTATGATTTGACATGTGATGCAAACAAACTTGCGCGTCGGCTCTGAGTGCCTTCCTCCACATCGGATGAGTTTGTTTGCATATCACAAGGTCGAATATGGTTATAGGAAATTATTAAGTAGCATGTGTACTTCCCCATCGGAAGGCACATAACCCGAGATAATTACCTTGGTACCAAATAATGGCGAACACTTAGATACAAATATAAGTATCCTCCCCATCGGAGTCACTGCTTTTATTTGTAGCACCGAAGAGGAACCAACTATTAATTTTATTTGTCAAAAAGTTAGGTTGACAAGATAGTAAAATTAATGGGTGAAACCTCCTCTTATAAATGTAGAATTTGTATACGTCCACACTATCGTGGCATACGATATTCTCGATGTTTTGAGGTGTTGGTTGATTTTAAAATTTTATTGTTTAAGGAATCAATAATTTTTTGAAATCTAATGTTTTGATCTATGTGATTCTTAGGTTTTTTCAAAATGACTTTCAACCCGCTTGCTGTGATACTGAAAGAAAATAAACTTACCGGACCCAATTATATTGATTAGAAGAGGAATCTTGACATTGTCTTGACTGCTGAGGAATACAAATATGTACTCCTCGAAGAGTGCCCTCCTAAGCCTGCGGATGATTCTGGGGAAAAGGAGAAGGAGAGTTATAATAAGTGGATTAAGGCCGATGAGATGGCGCGGTGTTACATTTTGGCATCTATGTCAAATGTACTGCAACATCAGCATCAAGCCATGCCCACTGCTTATGACATGACGCTCAATCTCAAAGAACTTTTCAGACACCAGAATCGGGCTGCTAGGCAGGAAGCCATGAGGAACTTGATGACGACCACCATGATCGAGGGAACACCCGTGAGGGATCATGTTTTCAAGATGATAGCTCATTTGAATGAGCTGGAAGTCCACGGAGCTGAGATCGATGGGGAAACCCAGGTCGATATCATTCTCCAGTCTCTACCTAGGAGTTTTGAGCAGTTTTACCTGAACTACAACATGAACAAAAGGTTGTATTCGTTGGCAGAGCTTCTGACAGAACTCCAGGCAGCAGAGGGGCTTTTTCATCAGAGTGCTCAGGCACAGGTCATGGTTGCCCAAAAGGTTTATACTTCTAAGCCAAAAGGCAAGAAGAAGAAGAAACAAGCTGGGGCAAAGGTGGCGAGAGGAACTCAGGGAGGAGTGAAGAAGCCGAAAGGCAAGTGCTTCACTTGCAAGCAGACTGGACACTGGAAGAAGGACTGCCCCAATCAGAAGCAGAAAAAAGGTATATCTTTTGGTCTAGTCGTTGAAACATATTTAGCGGTCTTATCTACCGGCACCTGGTGTGTAGATACGAGAGTCACTTATCATGTCTGCAATACTTTGCAGGGGTTCCAGGAAACCAGACGACTGGCTGAGGGGGAGATTACCGTATACTTGGGCGATTCTACAAAGGTGGCGATTGTGGTAGTGGGAGATGTTTATTTGTCTTTTGAGAGGAATAAAGTTTTGGTTCTTAAAAATTGCCTTTATGTACCTTTATTTAGAAAGAATTTGATTTCGGTTTCTAAATTATTTATGAATGGATATTCTATTTCTTTTAATGATAGAGTTGTTATAAAAAGGAATAGGGAGATTATCTGTTCTGGTGCATTGATAGGAAATTTGTATACACTCAAATCAAAATCTCCCACAATGCAAATAGAAGTGAATAACTCATCTTCTAATTCCTATAAGAGAAAAGAACCTTCGAAGATGAACCAAACATATCTTTGGTATCTAAGGCTTGGTCATATTAACCTAAGCAAAATTCAAAGGTTGATAGCTGATGGACCTCTGAGTTCATTAGTGGTGGAAGACTTCCCAACCTACGAGTCCTGCTTGGAAGGTAAAATGACCAAGAGGCCTTTCAAGGCCAAGGGGTATAGAGCCAAATATGTGTTGGAATTGGTTCATTCTGATTTGTGTGGTTCTATGTCTATCCAGGCAAGAGGTGGCTTTGAATATTTCGTCTCTTTTATAGACGATTATTCATGGTATGAATACATTTACTTGATGCACCGCAAGTCTGAATGCTTTGACAAGTTCAAAGAATTCAAGGCTGATGTGGAGAAACGTCAAGGTAAAAGTATCAAGACACTACGATCTGATCGTGGTGGTGAGTACCTCTTGGGAGAGTTTAGAAATTACTTATCAGAGGCTAAGATTCAATCCCAATTGTCTGCACCTGGCACACCCCAACAGAATGGTGTAGCAGAGCGAAGGAATAGGACTCTTATGGAGATGGTTAGATCGATGATGAGTTAATCTGAGTTGCCAGATTCGTTCTAGGGATATGCTCTAGATACGACAGTATATATTCTGAACTTGGTTCCATCTAAATCAGTGCCTTCTACTCCCCGATTGTGGGTGGGAAAGCCTAGTCTAAGACATATTCGGTATGGAGTCCGGCCACATGTCTTTGAAAGGCGGATCTTGGTAAGTTGGAACCTCAAATGCAAATGCATGTTAGATTTGGCTATCATAGAGAAACGAAAGGTGGTTTGTTTTATAGTCCTAGAAATCAAAGGGTGATCGTCAGCACGAACGCCAGATTTCTAGAGGAAGACTATGTGATGAACCACAAGCCCATGAGTAAGATTATTCTGGAGGAATTGAAAGGGGAATTCACTACTTCAGTACCACCGGTACAAGAGGATATACCACAAGTCACTGCACCGCGTGTCACAGAGGATACACAGGTGATATCTCATCGTAGTGGGAGGGTTGTTAGACAGTCTAATAGATTCATATTCTTGGGAGAATCTTCTGATTTGATCCCTGGCGAACATGAACCTGATCCCTGGACATATGACAAGGCGATCCAAGATAAAGATGCGATATCTTGACAAAGTGCAATGAATGCTGAGATTGAATCTATGGATTTGAATCAGGTCTGGGAGCTAGGAGAACCACCCAATGGTGTAAAAACCATTGGATGCAAGTGGATCTACAAAAGAAAGAGAGGAATAGATGGGAAGGTTGAGACCGTCAAAGCAAGGCTTGTTGCAAAGGGGTATACTCAGAAAGAGGGTATCGATTATGAGGAGACCATTTCGCCGGTAGTCATGCTTAAGTCTATCCGAATTCTCTTATGTATTGCTGCTCATATGGATTATGAGGTATGACAGATGAATGTCAAGTCAACTTTCCTTAATGGAAGTCTTGAGGAAAACATCTATATGAAGCAACCAGAGGGATTCATTGCAAAGGGCAAAGAGCATCTTGTGTGTAAGCTTAATCGATCCATTTATGGATTGAAGCAAGCTTCGAGATCTTGGAACATCCACTTTGATGAGGTAATCCAATCTTATGGATTTATTCAAAGTCCGGATGAGTCTTGTGTATACAAGAGATGTGATGGAAACATAGTGATATTTCTTGTACTATATGTAGATGACATTTTGTTAATTGGCAACAATGTCAAGGTGTTATTGGACGTAAGGGTATGGTTGTCCAAACAGTTTGATATGAAGGACTTGGGAGAAGTGGGACACATCCTTGGGATCAAGGTTATAAGGGATCGCAGGAAAAGGATATTGTGCTTATCTCAAGCTTCATACATAGACACCATTATGGATCGTTTTAGCATGCAAAACTCCAAGAAAGGTTTTCTACCTTTCAGGCATGGAGTTCTTTTATCTAAGGAGATGTGTCCTAGAACATCTAACGAGATAGAGGAGATGAAGGCAGTTTCTTATGCTTCGACAGTAGGAAGTCTCATGTATGTGATGCCATGTACGAGACCGGATATTTGCTTTACCGTGGGCATGGTTAGCAGATATCAGAGTAATCCAGGACTGAGACATTGGATTGCGGTAAAACATATATTGAAGTACCTGAGAAGGACTAGGGATTATATGCTAGTTTATCAGGCAGACCAATTACTCCCTGTGGATTACATAGATTCCGACTTCCAATCAGATAGGGATAACAATAAGTCTACCTCAGGTTTTGTGTTTACTTTGGGAGGTGGAGCCTTTTTATGAAGCTGAGTATGTGGCAGCCTCTGAGGCGGCCAAAGAAGCTGTGTGGCTTAGGAACTTCTTGATGGACTTGGATGTAATTTCTGATTTGCCCAGAACTATCACAATTTATTGTGATAATAGTGGTGCAGTTGCAAACTCGAAGGAACCACGAGCCCATAAGGCAAGTAAACACATAGAGTGCAAATACCACCTGATACGAGAAATCCTAAAGAGAGGAGAAGTTATTGTGGCCAAGATTGCATTGGAGGATAACCTGGCAGATCCTTTCACTAAGGCCCTTCCAGCGAGAGCTTTTGATAGACATGTGGAGGGAATGAGAATTAGATGTATGGCAGTTTGAGGACAACATAGTCTTTTAGTATAAGTGGGAGATTGTTGGGATGTATACTGAAAAGTCTATCTTTTGTATGAACATCTTTATTTTGAAATAAGAATTACATGATCATTGTTTTCATATTTATGGTTATGCATATTTGTCTGATACATTACATTGTAGATAACATGGTGTGTAGTGTCACACAGGAGATCATGTTATCAGTTCATTGTAAAGTATAAGTAAAGGCTAACAACCGAGATGGTTATGGACAAACCATTGGAATGATTGTAGTGTGATTTGGTATTGGTTTGTCTTGACTATAGAATTACACTAGTACACTTTGTTTGTATTGAGCAGGACCGACATAGAGGTGATTCGATTTATTGCTGACTACATAATCGAATCAGACCTCAGATATTATCTTGTACATGCTCTTAATCCCGATATAATTACGGGCACATTTACTTAGTATTCATTTCTTTGATTTATCAATGGGCGAGATTTATAGAGTAAATCGATAGGCTCGGTAAGTTGGGAAATGATATTATTTATATAGTGTGCCATTGATTATAGGAGGAAACCGTGTCCTATATATTAGGATGATGATGTCCCCTTGAGGAGCTCATAGGGTTCATCATGTAAATCCTGCAGGTTGACTTGGTCCGGCATGATGATAAGGTTGAGTGGTACTACTCATGGAGTTAGATGTTGATTAATTAATTGTCAGTAAATTAATTAATTGACGGACATTCGAGATCTTAAACACAGGGAGATAAATGAACAAATAATATATGGAGCCCATATTAACTTATGGGGGTTGGTGAGGTCGATCAATGATAATCCTCTAGTGGAATGGATTATCATTAATGGATCGGACTTTATGTGGGCTTGATTCATTGGGTAGCCAAGATCCAACTCCTCCTCATGGTCCCTATTGTAGCCTATTAAAACCTCATGGATCCTAGATCCGATGGTGGAAAATAAAACTCTAGATTCGACGGTGGAGATTAAATCTCTAGATCCGACGGTGGAGATTAAATCTCTAGATCCGATGGTTGAGATTAAATCCTTATAACTGATGGTAGAGATTAAAAGAAGGCTTAGGCCTAGCTTTATAAAATAAGGCTTAAGGGTGGGCGGCAAGGAGAGGGAAGAGGGGATTAGGGTTTGGGGGGCTAGGGCTTGGAGGCTTGGGCAGCCACACTTTTGGAAGGTTTTTCCTAGGGTTTTGGTCGGCGCCCCTTTCCTTCTCTCAACCTTGGCTGGCATCCATCCTCCACTTCCTCTTCTCCTTGGCCGGTGGAAACAAGGGTTAAGGTGATTCCTTGGAGCTCTTGGCTGGCGCCCACTTTCTCTTCTATTTTCTTTTTGGCCGGCGACAAGCATCAAGGTTGGAGCTTGGTGGTCGGTTAAAGGAAGGAGAAGAGTTTTGTTTTATCATCTTCCTTTGTTCGGAGTGAACAAGGAAAGAAAGATTGGTGATTTAGGAGGCTTCGACTTTTGGAAGATCGTCACCCACACGACGTTCAAAAGGAGGAAGGACATACAATAGAAGATCGAAAGGTATAATGCTTGTTTATATTCTTTTGTATTATGTCTATAATTGGTTTTCAATTATATGCATGTTGTATGTTTTGTTATGTGGCTAATTTACTTGGACCTCGAATACAAATGCAAAAATTGGCGATCCGTACATCGTCTATTCCGTGACTATTCGAAGAATAGAGGTAGGTTGCTTGAACAACAAGTTTGTTCAAGTGACCACTCTAATCGAATAGCACGATGATGAAACGGTTGCTTGAGTAATCCATCTTTGTCAAGGATAGATTTTTTATCCGGGGACGTAGACGGGATCACCATGAACAAGCGACCGAGTTGAAGTGGGAAGCGAAGTTTCCCCTCCCTTCAGAGGGTGCATGTGACACCGACGTCGGGGCGAAAGCTGCGGTAGAAGGCGGATGGGTAGTCGAGGGGGATATACCCATTGGCAGCTTTTGGGTGGTTAGAGAAGAGGCATCAAAAGATGGGTCATGACCAAGTTGTTGATGAAGACCCTCAGATGCTATATGGGGGGGTGGTGTAAATGAGGATATTTGAAGGGGAAGGCGATGATGTGGGTGGGGTCGATGAAATAGAAGATGAAGGAGGCATAACCAGGACTAAATCGGTGCCCATGGGTAAGGAGAACGAAGAAGAAAGGTCCAAAGTAAGAGCATCTTCTTCCTTCACTCGTCAACATAGAGCTCCTCGCAATTTGGTTTGGGTATGCAAGAATGGGGGAGGTGACTTAGGGCTACGTAGAAGTGAAGGCGAAGAAGAAGGAAGTCTAGGGTTCGGTGATAATACAGATGGGGAAGGAGAAGATGGTGATACTGATCGGGGACTCGCCGTAGATGATGGAGGGATAATGGGGAATGATGTTGTTGATGAAAAGGGAGGAGATGTAGCTATGGAAGTGGCGGAGGGGAGCCCTGCAGAAGCCGAAGAAGTGGACAACGGTGCAAGAGGGACATGCATTGGAATTGAGCTCATCGAGGCATCTTGCAGTTGTTGAGAAAGTGCTTTCAGGCAGCGAGCCTTCATCTTGTTGCACATAAGGGAGGATTGAGGAGGATGCAAGAAGAAGAGAGAAGAATTTTTGGCACTACGCAGAAATGTGGAGAAGTTTCGAAGACAGGAGGAGCAGAAGATGAAGAAGGGGGGAGGCGAGGAGTCGAATTTAAAAGGAGGAAATGTATTTGTGATAAGAGAAACAGTTGAGCCCTAGGGCAAGGGTATGGGCCTTAAAAGAGGATGGATGCATGGTTCAACAGTGGGTTGAGCCTTTATTCGACTCTTCACAGCCTGACATTAGCTAGAGCTATTATCCCCGTGTGGTTGCGGAACGGAGGAGTAGGATTTAAGGTAAATACACCTGTGAAGATTGGTAGATTAAAAAATTCATTCCGATATGGTGGGGTAAGGCCTTAAATTAGATCGTCACACTCTTTACAGCTCGATAATCACCGAAGCTATTATCCCCGTGTGGTTGCAGAACGGAGGAGTAGGGTTTAAGGTAAATACACCTGTGAATATTGGCAGAGTAAAAAACCATTCCGATCTAGTGGGGCAAGGCCTTATATCAAATCGTCACACTTTTTATAGCTCGGCAATCGCCGAAACTATTATCCCCATGTGGTTGCGGAACGAAGGAGTAGGGTGTAAGGTAAATACACCTGTGAAGATTGGTGGAGTAAAAAATTCATTCCGATCTGGTGGGGCAAGGCCTTAGATCAGATCATCACACTTTTTATAGCTCGGCAATCGCCGAAGCTATTATCCCTGTGCGATTGCGGAACGAGGAGTAGGGTTTAAGGTAAATACACTTTGGAAGATTGACAGAGTAAAAAATCCATTCCGATCTGATAGGGAAAAGCCTTAGATCAGATCGTCACACTTTTTACAGCTCGGTATTAGCCAAAGCTATTATCCCCGTGCGATTGCGGAACGGAGGAGTAGTGTTTAAGGTAAATACACCTGTGAAGATTGGCAAAGTAAAAAAATTTATTCCGATATAGTTGGGCAAGGTGTAAAATACTGGAAAAAAAATCAATAATAAAATAAAAATACTCCTAGTTAATGGAGAAATTGTCTTATATAATTTCTCAGGAGTTCACAGAAATTTTTCCGGATTTAAAAGGAGTCTATACGAGGAAGATTAAAGCTTAATTGGGAGTTTGGACTTAACTTAGGTTAGACTTGACCAAGGCTGGCTCAACCCAAATGGAATGGATTTTATAAACCCCCGTCAAACCCAATCTCGCGATTGCCTTGTTTCCTTTCTCGCCGTGACTTCCCCATCTCCGATTTCTCGATCCCGATTTCTCTCCTCCAGCCGCGATCCCTCTTTTCCAGATTTGATTACTTTTCTTCCTCATCACGACTCTACCGCTCCTCATCACCCAAATTGCAGTTTCTCCCATTCCAGCTTTCGTCGACCTCCTTGAGTGGGCGATTCAACGACAGTGCCACCCTAGGTGGCTGCACCTGCCGTCGGTCAGCCGACAACTCCTCTCTTCTTGTGATCGCTGCCTTCGTTGGCATGAAGATTTGTTGATGATGGCTACGACAACGTCTTCACTTTGCTGGATCGGGAGTTGTCATCGGCTGATTTCTGCCGTCACCGGATCTCCTTGTGCAAGGTAAGATGATCTAGATGTTGTTTGGATTGTAGTAAGGTTTGGATCGGTGTTTGGCAGTGTTAGAGCTGGGATTTCGCTGGTGAACAGGGGTTAAAGGAGGAAGTGGTTGTCGGTGAAGATTGGCCGGTAAGTTTCATTTTTCCTTTGTTGTATCAATGGTTATTGTTGTATTGTTTTCTGGGTGTTAAGGTTGATTGAGATCCGATGGTTCTGTCTATGGATCATCGGTCGGTGGTTGAGATTGGAGTGTATCCGATTGATTTAGGTGCTGTTCAGGTTGATATTAAGCTGATATGGTTAATCTATTTTTATTGATGATGGTAGTGGCTGTTGAAATTGCCGTGGAGATCAGAGTTGAGTTGGGAAGCTGGGTTTGCATTGGCAGTGCAAGGTAGGCTTGGATCTGTGATTGCTTGTTTCTGACCTCGACCCTAGCCAAGTGCTCTATTTCGTATGGTAATGCTTCAATACCATTAATATGGATCTAACTAGCATTTGGGTTAATCTGATGATATACTTGTTGTAGGAGAAGGGTGATAAGTGTGATTTATGTGTGTACAGGATGTTGATCGAGATACAAAGTTGATGTAGGATTTGATTCGATCATTAGATGTGTGATTGTACATAACTGTATCCTATTGTTACAGGACTTTGATTGTGATAGATACATGGACGTGGAGATGGATAGCATGGATTACATAGCAAGTGGATAATATCTACCCTGGTCAGGTAGTTTTGACTAATTCCAGTACATGAATTTGGACTTATGATGATACTTTTGATCTTAAATCCACTCTTATTTAATCATGTGCTTGTACTTAGCCTTGACCTTTGAGATATATTGCTATTACTTCATCATTTATCTATCACGGATATGAACTACAAATCCTATTGTGTGTTAGCTGATGGATGTTCAGTTAAGTACATGTGGTTAGGGTTATCTTTGTGACCTCAGATTTGGTTACTGTGTTACATCACTAGGGTTAGGTGATGGATCAGATTATGGAGTCGATTGTTGTATCATACACATATTAGTTGTGCATTTATGGTGGATCTAGTCATCTGTGCATAGATAAGTGTGTGGTTGTCAGTAGGTGGCTAGGGACTAGAGGTTCTAGCATGATGGTATATCCATTATGGATTGTGTGCCTGTGTATGGTTATATGGGCGGTCGATAGTATCTCGCTACGGACTAGAGGTTTTAGCGTGGTTGACGGTCAGATGTGTATGACTCTTTATGTGATAGAGAGAGAGTCTTGTGGATTAGTAGTCCTTGCATAGTTGACTTTTGGGTTGACCAGGACTCCCCATGGGATAGGGAGTGTTGCGAGGATACATGTGTGGAGCTATGCATCATTACATTGTATACATGCTGGCGATTAAGTCTCCCTTGTGGTTGAGAGGGGCGTCAGTCATCCTACCTCTCCGGCCACTCAGGGTAGTGATAGCAGGGTTGAGGGTAGAGCATTGGATGTGCCGTGCTCGGCCACTATAGATGGTGGTAGTTGGAGATGCACACCTGGCCACTGTGCAGAGTGGTGTTAGCACTCGACCACTATAGACGGTGGTTGTGTGACGTGTAGTTGTCTTATGTGTGGAGCTCGTCTACTCATGGGTAGTGACGGAGTGGCCAGCACCAAGGACCCTCGTGGAGTAGTTAGCTCTTTACGCTTATATGCTACTCATTCATACTACCCAACTCGGCCACTCGAGAGTAGTGGTAGCTAGAGTCGGGCTAGTCGTCATGTCGTGCCACCCAGGCCATACTAGGGGCGTGGTTGGATGGGTCCACAGACATGGCCATGCATATGCATTGCTGATATATATGTATGCATGTATTTGATATATGTTCTACATATGCCTGTGAGATGCTGCATTTGATGGAGCTATGTTTGCTATATATGCTTGTTCATCATGATACATGTCATTTGTATATTATATACTGTTGTGTGTTGAGCATGACATATGTGTTGGTCCAGACTGTTGTATGCATTTGATTAGCGTCGTGTCATAGTGTAGTATGGACCGGGTTGTTATTACATGTGATTATATACTGTTCATATGTCTGAGTGTTGGTCAGATATGGGATTGACATTGTACGTTATATGGGTCATGTTATTGTATACCTGTTCAGGATGATATAGCTTATGGTGTTGTAGATTGTCAGGTACGTTGGTACATTACTTCATGTTCAGTTGATCAGTTTAGTATATGCATTGAGTATGACATACTATGGTTACTTGTTATTACATTTAGGACTGTATGTCTATTGGACTCATTCTGTATACCTGTAGATCTTCACATGTATACTTGTAGATCTCTATATCCCTATATGTTGTTCATGCACTTTCTACATATTACCCCTGAGTTTATACTCACCACCCCAGACCCTGGGTTTCCTGTCGCCCAGGTAATAGATAAAAGATTCCTTGGATGTTTGGAGCTCCGCCAGCTGATCCCATCTCACACCAAATGGTTGGATAGTATTTCCATATCAATGTTGTATTCTTGTGGATTGTTGTTTTGGGATTTCCTCCTATATTGTTTGTGTATTTGTGGTTACGGATGTGTTGTATGTATTCGACCTTTGGTGTGGTCTTTATTATGGTTTTTGTTGTGTCAAAGTCACTCCGGAGTGCATAGTTGGGTCTTTGTATCTTATTTAACTTTTAGTATGTTTCCGCTGTGTTTTATGGATTATATCCATATATTTGTTATGTGATTGTGGCCGAAAGGCTTTATGTATATTAGAGAATTGTATCACGTACAGGGGAGATGCTATCCGATTATTTTCGGCTCGGTATACTCTCGGGGCGTGACACAAGGCCTTAGATTAGATTGTCATAGTTTTTACAACTTGGCACTGGCCGAAGCTATTATCCTTGTGCGGTTGTGGAACGGAGGAGTAGAATTTAAGGTAAATACACCTGTGAATATTGGCGGAGTAAAAAATTCATTCCAATCTGGTGGGGTAAGGCCTTAGATCAGATCGTCATACTTTTTACAACTCAGCACTAGCCGAAGCTATTATCCCTGTGCAGTTACGGAACGGAGGAGTAGGATTTAAGATAAATACACATGTGAAGATTGGGGAAATAAAAAATTCATTCAGATCTGGTGGGGTGAGGCCCTAGGTCAGATCGTCACTATTTTTTCAGCTTGTCCTCAGGTCAAGCTATTATCCCCTTACGGTTGCAGATCGAAGGAGTTAGGGTCAAGGTAAATACACATGTGGAAGATTGGCGGAGTAAAAAATTATTTTGATCTGACTAGGAGAAGCCCTAGGTTAGATCATCACTAATTTTCCAACTTATCCTCAGGTCAAGCTATTATCCCCGTACGGTTGCGAATCGGAGGAGTTGGGTTCAAGGTAGATGCACTGTGGAAGATTAGCGGAGTAAAAAAATATTCCGATATGACCAGGCAAATCCCTAGGTCAGATCATCACTATTTTTTTTATCTTGTCCTCAGGTCAAGCTATTATCCCCGTGCAGTTGCAGATCAGAGGAATTGGGTTCAAGGTAGATGCACTATGGAAGATTGGTGGAGTAAAAAATTATTCCGGTCTAACAAGGTGAAGCCCTAAGTCATATCGTCACTATTTTTTCAGCTTGTCCTCAGGTTAAGCTATTATTCTCA
Organism: Wurfbainia villosa; assembly: GCA_025175895.1. Taxonomy (NCBI): domain Eukaryota; kingdom Viridiplantae; phylum Streptophyta; class Magnoliopsida; order Zingiberales; family Zingiberaceae; genus Wurfbainia; species Wurfbainia villosa. The sequence continues at coordinate 14,206,570 of CM046004.1, read as the reverse complement.
TGCAGTTGCGGATCGGAGGAGTTGGGTTCAAGGTAGATGCACTGTGGAAGATTGGCGGAGTAAAAAATTATTCCGATCTGACCAGGCGAAGCCCTAGGTCAAATCGTCACTATTCTTCAGCTTGTCCTCAGGTTAACCTATTATCCCTGTGCGATTGCGGATCAGAAGAGTTGAGTTCAAGGTAGATGCACTGTGAAAGATTGGCGGAGAAAAAAAATTATTCCGATCTGACCAGGTGAAGCCCTTGGTCAGATCCTCACTATTCTTTAGCTTGTCCTCAAGTCAAGCTATTATCCCGGTGCGGTTGCAGATCGGAGGAGTTGGGTTCAAGGTAGATGCACTGTGGAAGATTGGCAGAGTAAAAAATTATTTCGGTCTGACCAAGTGAAGCCTTAGGTTAGATCGTCACTATTTTTCTAGCTTGACCTCAGGTCAAGCTTTTATCCCCGTGCGGTTGTGGATTGGAGTTGGGTTCAAGGTAAATGCACTGTGGAAGATCGACGGAGTAAAAAATTATTACGATCTGATCAGGCGAAGCCCTGGGTCAGATTGTCACTATTCTTTGGCTTATTCTCAGGTCAAGCTATTATCCCTTTGCGATTACGAATCAGAGGAGTTGGGTTCAAGGTACATGCACTGTGGAAGATTGATGGAGTAAAAAATTATTCCGATCTGACCAGGCAAAGCCCTAGGTCAGATCATCACTATTCTTCATCTTGTCCTCAAGTCAAGCTATTATCTCCATGCGATTGCCGATCCGAGGAGTTGGGTTCAATATAGATGCACTGTGGAAGATTGGCGGAGTAAAAAATTATTTCGATATGACCAGGAGAAGCCCTAGTTCAGATTGTCACTATTCTTTAGCTTGTACTCATGTCAAGCTATTATCCTCGTATGGTTGCAGAACGGAGGAATTGGGTTCAAAGTAGATGCATTGATGAAGATTGGCAGAATAAAATATCATTATTCTGATTTGACCAGGTGAAACTCTAGGTTTGGTCATCACTATTTTTTAGCTTGTCTCCGAGTCAAGTTGTTATCTTTGTGCGGTGGTGGACCGGAAGAGTGGGGTTTAAGGGAGGAGCACTGCCGAAGGGTGATGGAAGTAACAAGTCTTGTTATGATTTGTCCAGGAGGAGCCCGAAGTAAGATCGTCTTTATCTATTATAGCTTAATTTTTTCCCTGCATGGGGCCAAACCTAAGGTAAGGGAAGGTTGTTACGATGGACTTGTGCTAAAGGATCAAAGGGGGCATTGGCATGAGAGTGACGAGTTTCTGTTGTTGAAGGGTGGCACTATGATATTTTACTTATCTTGGAAAATCAGTTTTTAGCAAGAAAAGGCATACCCTAGTATCTTTCCAAAATAAGAGTTTTATTGATGAAGGAAGGGGTTACATGCATAACTTCTTAAGAGAAGTAGAGAAAATACATCCTAGTGTACGGAAAACTAAGGAGCTTCGTGGATGATTCTCTCTGGAGGTAATGTCGGAGCACTGCGATACTCTGAAATGGCGAGAAGTCATCTAACGTGAGACTGGTGCATGAACTGGTGTTTTGTTAGGGTCCGTTGGGCCATAGCTAACTCTTGTTGCAGGGAGTAGTTGCGAGTGGAGGTTGACTACAGGCACCTCCTCAGGTCCCTCACTAGCTCTTCCAACTCTTGTATGCATTGTTGATCCACTGTACCTGCCTCAGGGGAAGGAGAGTTGATCCCTTGCTTTGAAGAGTTTTCCATTTAGAAGGTAGAAGAATGGAGGAGTATACAAGTAAAAGGTGGTGCCAAAAGCTTTTATAGAAGAAAAGGGGGTATTGATTTGCCCTCTTGGAAAACGAAGAAAGTAAAAGTTAGTAGGATGGGAAGATGAGGGAACAATATTGGGGGTAGTTGGATGTGTTAATGATGAAATGACCATTCAGATCCTACATCAGAAGTAAATATTGGGCTGGCGCCATCCGATCATAATGCAACATTTTCTTGTGATGCTTCCCAATTTTATTGTACATTGTTAGTCCTTTAGAATGGGTCAAGTATTAAAATAGTTATCCTACAGGGAAGGTTCGGGCGATTGTGGTAGTTATGTTGGACTTAATATTCTTTTCTTTTTTATATATATAACAAATATATTCAGTCAACCAGGACTTTATTATTCACAAAGCTCGGATAGTACTGGAAGAGTCAACAAAAGACTCCTCTTCTAAATGGGATAGTAAAACTATCCTAAGAGGAGGAACCCAACCAGTGTTCGAAGTCGAGCGACCTCAACCTAGGGGGGGAGGAGGAGAATCAGCTGGGGGGGAAGGGGGAAGAGGAGTGTCGGCTGGAGGAGGAGGGAGACCCCTTGTAAGTTGTAGCAGAGCTACAGGAGGGTTCCATACCCGATTGCCACAAGAAGGGAAAGGAGGTCGAAAAGACCTCCTAGTGTCTGGAGCTACTGTGTTGGTAAGAGTTTGAGGAGATGAAGGTCAATACACCAAGGTCATCGTAGACCGAGTATCCGGATCATCAGCCAAGTCTGTGTCAAAACTTATGCTAATTGGGAGTGAAGGAGAAGCCATGGAAGCAGGATGAAGTCAAGAGGCCTCATGGTAGATACTTATAGAAGGGAAGGAGAATCAATATTCCTCCTTGGAAAAAGAAGAAGAATGTGGATGATTAGAGGGAGTAACTAAAGGTTTGGCATCGGGAATAGTAAGAACATTGATGATGAAGTGACTATTCATATCCCCATTTGATCAAGAGGATAGAGGCTATTCAAGGTTGATCCGATTGGGGTGCAACTTAACTCAGTAGTGGTGGGTCCCTCCCACTAGGGAAACGACTCGGGATAATATGAATATACAATATTTTCCAAACTAGCTAAGGTAATCTCTAGGGAGGCTATGTATCAGTCGACTGGCACCCAGAAAGTTCTTGGTTAGAGGTGAGTAGGCACAGTAAGGAGAAGGTATTCATTTGACAAGGAAGATGTTGTTATCCCAAATAACTTAGAAGAAAAAGAAGGGACACAAGCTATTTAAGTGAAATTCAACATGCTCTCTCTCTCTCTCTCTCTCTATATATATATATATATATATATATCATTCAGTACTGTTCAAAAGGGGTAAAGAGTTACAATTCGAAGACCTCATTTGGATATTCTCCCATGCCAGCCTCCGCACTCAAGTAGCTGATATCTATGCTTGGAGGGGGGTGGTCATGGGCAACATGTTGTTTACTAGCCCCGTTGAAGCCTAAAACGAATAGTTCTACCCCTTTATTGGCACATTTTGTCAATAGTTCTTCCTTTCGCTCTTTCCATTGAGCTTCATTATTGGCCACCTGGGTGATGAGAGCGTCCCTTTCTTTTGTGGCAGTTATGGCGTGTTGGCCCAGGGAGGTTGCAGCTCGAGCATACTCCTTTTGTAGTGCCTGCAGCTGCTCTGTGATGTCTGCCAAAACCCTAGGAAAGGTAGATACTTTGAAGGAGAGGCTCTCTAACTGTGATCGGCTTGTTGACAGGGAAACCCCCAAATTTTTATTACTTTATTGGACCTGTTGGAGGGAAGCCGAGGATCTGGATGCTCTAGCCTCTGCCTCCTTAAGTTGAACTTTATGCTCTAACAGTTCATGGGCTAGAGCATTGACATGCTGAATCTTGTCGGTCTGCAGATACAACTGGAGATGAAGAGCGTTGTTCTTCTTTAAGACTTCTTCTTTTTCTTGCCCTGCTACTGCCAATTTAGTTGTCAATTCTTCACAGCGGGCAGTTAAGGTAGCCTCTCGTTGTTTACTCTCAGCTAGTTGTTGAGTTAGCTTTCTCTGCTGAGCCTGGGAAGCGATATGGTGAGCAGCCATTGCGGACTAGTAGTCAGCCAAATGTTGAGTCGTTTCATTATAATTGGTGACTACCTATGGAAGAGGAAGAAATATTTTAGAGATCAATATCAGGATGTCTTAAATACAAGGAGGATAAGAGAAGAGCTTTACCTCTGATATGTTCCGGTGCATGCACTCAAAGGGGCCATGAACTCCTGATTGAGTGAAAAGCTTTATCTCCTCTTTACCCCGGATCTTGAGCATAGATCCTAAAGTAGTAGTAGAAGGGTTTAGAGGAAGAATATCTCCCATTGGAAGAGAGGGTTCTTCCTCAAGTAAGGAAGGGTCAGAAGGAACAAAATCAAGAGTGGGAGAAGATGAAGGAGATAATTCTATAGGAGCTATGGGAGGAGGAGAAGACGTGGGAAGATCAATTTCCTTTCCCAAGGAGGAGGGAGGGGAAGAAGTAGGTAACGGAGGAGAGGGTTCCTCACGAGTGAGTGAACCAAGGATCGGAGAATGAATACCCTCTCCCATGGGCTCAAAAATGACAAGACGGCAACATTTGTTGAGCTTGAGAGGAGGGAGAGTAGACTAGCGAGAGGAGGAGGATACTGGAAGGGAGAAAGAGTTGGGGGCACTTTCCTGACGTGGTCGGAGTTTCTTGCGGGGAGAGGAAGAGAGAATGGGAGTCTTTCCCCTTGTCCATTTCTTGGAGGGTTTGTTGGCGGCCATCTTCTCTTCGTTGTTCCTGGTCCTCTACATCAAGTCGTCTGCAATTCAAGATATCCAGAACACTGAGTAATAGCAATAAGGGTTAACAACCACTATGTACTAAATGTTGATGGTATCCTACCTAAGACGACTGGGTCGTCCAAGTGGAAGGGGGATAGCTCATAATGGCTCAGGATGTGTGTAAGATATCAGAAAATACGATAATAATAAATACCTTTGTTAATTAAGAAATTCTCTTGTGGAATTTTTTCCAGGAGTTTTTAGAAATTTTTCAGAATTTAAAATGAGCTTAAATCCTGGTCCATGGGGAAAGATTACGAAGGCTTTTATAAAGTTTGTTTGGGTTAATTGTGATTGAGAGATTAATTAGGGCTTATTAACTTAACCCTAAGATTAATGAATTATTAGGAGCCAGATTAAGCCCAAACCCAATCTGTTTGAGCAAACCCAACCTGTTTCTCTTTTATTAACGTCGAGCGTTAATTTTCGTTCGGTCATTTCCTCGCCGATGAGTTTTCTTGCCTGAGCATTTTCTTCTTCCTCACCGTGCAACTCTGCCGATCGCACTTTTCTTCCTCCCAATTTCTCTTCGCACGCTGTAATTTCCTTTCTTCCTAAATCCCGATTGCACATGACTCCTCCTATTTCTCCCGAACAGTGTCGTCTTCCCCTTTTCCTCGTGCTGCTAACCGCCTAACCGAGAGGCAGCTCGACGATGCTTGCATCGCCACAGCCTATCCACTCCCCGTGACCCATCGCCATCGCTCCTTTTTTCTCTGCATCGAGCTCGCTGGAGCGATCTGTTCCTGTCGCCACCTGAGCTCGCTGCGCCGTCGCTGGAGCAAGGTTAGGGCACGATTCTTTACTGGTTTTCAGTTGATCTCTACCATTACTGGGCTCGTCGCCGCCCTTACACCTCTCACTGTGAGCATTGGATCCAGGGTTGCCCTCTTGCGGTTGTTGCTGTGATGATCGCCAAGAGCTCAATTTCGCAGTCACAAGCAAATCTATGGCACCCTTCATTGATAGCCTCTGCTCTGATGTCCCTAGCCTAGCTCGGTGTTGCTTCTCCCCACAGCAAGCTATGACCATATCGAAGAGGTCATGAGTCATTTTGTGCTGGACCGGTAGCAAGTGTTGTGGATGGAAGTATGATAGTTGAGATTTAGCTAATTGTTAGATTATATAGCTATGTGATTTCTGCCGGATTGGGGTTGCTTTGTCATTTCGAAGATGAAGATTTGTTCTCCTGTAGTTTTGGTGATGATCCGAGGAAGGAGGCATTAGGCTTGGATCATAGATTAATACATGAAGCAGTGAGATGGAAGCTTGAGAAATAGGTAAGGAAATTGGGATGCATAAAGTTTATGCAAGAAAATCTTGTTTTGTTATAGTGGATTGGTATATTGAATTGTTTATGGGCGTGCTGAAGGTTGTAGGTTGGCCGCGTTGTAATTATAGATTTGATTGTACAGAGCTGATTTTCTACTGTGGATCAAGAAGCTCTTATTATGGATTTGAAATTAGGTAAATGCTATGAATGGTTATTTTAACTGTAGATTGAGATGTTATTTAGTTAGCTTGATTAGCTATGACTAAATTGATAGTTGGTACGGTGATTAAGAGCTAATGAAAGAAACTATTCAGTTAGTTGATGTAGGATAAGGATTTGATCATAATATTGGAATTGATAGCATAATCTAGTTGTATATGTTGATTTCAGGACCTTGATTGAAGATAGGTTCATGGACGTGAAGACTATCGACATATTCTACATAACATGTGGGTAATTTCCTACCCTAGTCAGGTAGTTGTTGTTGCATACAGATTTAGATGTATGATCATATTACCTTGACTCCACTCTTATTATTTCTTGTGCTTGATACTTTGCCATTGGCTTTATATGCTCTGTTATTGTTATCACATTTTCCCTCATCATGATTAGGAGTTATGTGATGTAAGTAAACCTATAAATGTTTAGTTATGTGTAAATAGTGGAATATGGATGATGACCTGATTTGTAAATTGGGTAAAAAGGGCATTCGTGGGTAAGTAAGGTCCTGGATGTAGGGTTGATATCAATACCCTTATGTTGTTTGTTTACTATCGATCATGTATTGTGTAAATGGTCAGGTAAATTGTGATTAGTGTGTCGCTATAGACCGGTGGTCCTAGCTTATCATGATCAGTTGAGTACGACTCTCTACAGGATAGAGACTGCGTCGATCAGATGGGTATGACTCTCTACAGGATAGAGAGTGTTATGATCAGTTGAGTACGACTCTCTGTAGGATAGAGAGTGCGTTGATCAGATTGGTACGACTCTCTGTAGAATAGAGTGTCTGTGGTGGATGTCTGTATGTGTGACTGTGCATTCATATCATTTGCATGCATGCTGGCGACGTGGTCTTTATGGTTGAAAGGGTCGTCAATCATCCTGCCTCCACGGTTACTCATAGGAGGAGTAACCGGTGTGAGGGTAGAGCATTGTGGTGCCACACTCTATCACTATAGATGGTGGTAGTTGGATTTGCATGTTGTTGTCCTGCGTGTATGGCATCGACCACTCATGGGTAGTGACTGTCGGAGTGGCCAACAGCAGGGACCCCCATCGTGTAGCTTGCTCTTTACGCTTATATGCTACTCGATCATACTGCCCACTCGGTCACTCAAGAGTAGTGGTTGGTGTTGAGTTGGGACAGTTGTCATGTCGAGCCACCGAGGCCACACTGGGGTTGTGGTAGCATTAGGGTGAGCCGGCATGACCATGCATGCTGCATTGCCGTGTCTTATGGCATTTTTTGCATGTTGTCATATATATACATATATGCATGTATATATATATGGATGATTGTGATTAGTATATATATATATATATGCTTATTGTGATGTTGCATTTGATTGTACTATGCTTGCTACATACATGCTACTCGCATCTATTATATGGTTGTGTCGGATACCTGTATACTTGTTGGTCGGACTATTATATACCTTTGACCTGTATCATGATTATAGTATGAGGTAGTATTACTCTCCATGTTATATATTATGGATATATGCTTAAGTTGGATCAGAGTAGCGTAGCGGACTTTCAAGTATGTCTGTATTTTATGCTGTTTATTTGGTTAGACGGTATATGCATGTATATGATTATTATACTGGTATACCTGTTGTACCTCTAGGTTATATTGTTGAATTACATGTGATATTTGATATATACATGTTCTCTCATATTACCGCTGAGTTATACTCACCACTATAGACCCTAGGTTTTTCTGTCGCTCAGGTAGTAGGTAAAAGTCTTCGTGACGACTTGGAGCACCGCTGACTGACATCGTCTCATCTCAACTCCGAGGGTCTGAGCTTTTGGGATTTATCATTGGGGTTTCGATATGTCTTTGTTTTATGTGATGATTTATGGTAATGGGCACTATTGTTGTTGTACCGTGCTTTCTGGTTTTGTTACGTCATTTTCTTAGTTTGGTGTTAGTCATACCGGTATGCATGGTGTGTGGTTTGTATTGTATTTGTGTTAGTTCTGCTGTGTTTGGTGTATTTTTTGTATTTACATTTATATGTTATGTTTATTGTGGGCCCAAGGGCCTTGTATAAATAGGATATGTTGCCACGTACAGGGGAGATACTGTCTGTTTGATTTTCGGTTCGACATACTCTCGGGGCGTGACAACTTTATTGGTATTAGAGCTCTAGGTTCTGCAATGCCATACAATGTTGTTTTTGTGTCAAGTCTTGGATTCTTGGGAGTTGATTTGTTCGATTTTGGTTTTCTGAGATGAGATTGACAACGGCATAAGCTCCGGGCAGCATGAGGTAAGAATTCCTGATAACTTATAGCCTAGTAGATACTTATCTAAACTTGATCAACAGGTGTATACAATTAGAGTTATGACACCTGTATAGACTTGTAGTAGGGGTTGTCCACCGAGGCGACCAACCAGAGTGCCCTTTAGGGTTTATACTCCCGGTTTTGTTGGCTATGCATTTAGTGTATATAACAGAGAATAACCTATAGTATGTTGGTTATTATTTGTAACTGTGATATGAGTTGACCACGGGAATGACCTATTGAGTCTATGAGTCTTGAACCTGTGTCGAAAAGGTGATTTACCTTTGAGAGCCGACTGATACTGAGTCGGAAAACAGGGGTCAAGTCGTCACATTTCTTGTGAAAATCAAAGACTACAGTCTTAGGGATTTTCACTAACGGTACTAGTCAGATCATTACCCGTGGGGTAATGGACTAGGTGTGTATACTATTATTGCTACAGCAAGCGAAGGGTTAGTATAAGGTGTTTCATAGGGATTTTGATCCCTGAGTTATTCGTACGGGGTTGTATTGTTAGTGAAAGCCCTAGAGCCAATCATGTGATGATTGTTGTATGGACTTTATTGTATCATATTCCTATTTATAAAGGCATGGTTATTATATTTACTTATATTGGTGCCAAATAACTAAATATAATAATGTCCTTGAGTAGTAGATTCTTATCTATATCAATCGATTGGTTGAATCGATAATGAGATGATATAGAGAACACTACTCTTAATCATTCCTAGTCGAGTATTAACATTCAGGGACAATGTTAATGCGTAGAGACTAGCATGTAGGTCAACAAGATGACTTGATCTCACAAGTCATGGATATGAGATATCAAGTTGATACATGGGTATGCATTGGAGAATGTATACTGAATGACCCACCATGAGAAAGTATCATGGATCGTTATATGAGTGTCATATAGTTTCTCATGTGGCTATTAGTATGACTATTAGTCCTTAGACCTGAAGTCACCATGGTTCCCTACATAAGGAGTTGTATACTTTGGCTTCGTCAAACGTCACCCGTAAATGGGTGGACTATAAAGGCGATTACTGGGTATGTAACAAATTATGCGGAGGGATATGAGTGATGTAGATGGGATCTATCCCTCCTATATGACGGGGGTGACATCGATATTCTTGATAGAGTGAGACCACGAAGTGCATGGCCATGCCCAAATGAGTCAATATGAGATATTGAGCTCATTTGATTAGAGTGAGTCTACTTGGAGTTCAAGATTTAGATTGTACCGAGGATGACACGGTCTATGCCTCGATTGGTCAATCTAGATGTCAAGGATAGAGGGACATTGTCACATATTGTGAGAGTCACAATTAGTAGTCACAAAGGTGATGTTGGAGCTCAACATTCTTGTAACTTGGGTAGCAATGATGTGTTGCTAGATACCGCTCATTGCTTATGTTCCTAAATCGGTTTAGGGACATTGCCAACGTTACAAGAACCTATAGGGTCACACACATAAGATCAATTAGATGGAGATTAGGTTCATATGATGAACCATGAGGATTAGGTTCATGGGATGAACCAAATTGGATTAAGAGTAATCCAAATTAGACTAATTGAGTTAGACTCAAGTTGATTCAAGTGTTGAATGAGTCTAATTTAGATTTGATTCATCAAATCAATTTAAATTAAATGAATAGAGATTCATTAAATTAAATTGACTTGAGTCAAGTGGTTAGATTTGATCAACCATGGGAGATTAGAGGTCAAGTTTGACTTGACTTGAGAGGGAAGATGAAAGGTCAAGTTTGACTTGACCAAATGCCATGTCATGATGATGACATGGCATGGCCGGCCAATGATGGTGCTCCACATCATCATTGACTTGGTCAATTGGTGCCACATCATGAGGAAGACCAAGGGTCATGGGAGTTACATGCATGCATGTAACCCCCCTTCCATGAAGTGGCCGGCCACTTTAGGGGTTTCAAAGTGGGAATTCATTTTGTGAGTTACTGATTCCATCATCTTCAACCTTGGATCATCTTCCTCTCAAGCTCTCTCCCTCTCCCAACCTCCTTGGCCGAAATTCCTAAAGGAGTGCTAGCACACTCTAAGGCATTTTTCTCCACCTATTGCTTGTGTGGATACCAATAGAGGAGTGTGCACTTGACACTCTCGAGTTCCGGCAACCTTTTGGACGAGCGGGATTTGCGAAGGGCATCGCATCGAGGGTAATGATCTCACCTCTTAGATCTAAGGTAGATCTAGGGTTTTAGTAACACATACATGTTTTATAATTTTTATACTTCGCACGGATCCGTGGTCGGGGCTTCCGAGGTTTCCGCAACGCAAAAAGCGGTTTTTGCGGCTCGGAAAAACCCAACAGTGGTATCAGAGCCACGTGCGAAGCATGTATGTGTTTCATCTTTGTAATTTTTGTATTAGATATAAAAATTACAGATTTATATGTTTCTGTAAATTTCCTAATTTTATAGAATTTTTGGGTATTTTTCTCAAAGAGTCGAAGCAACAAGTGTTGGGACACTTGTAGGCTTCAACCGTCGAGAAAAACTCTCCGAAACGGCGAGTTCTCGCTTTAGGTTTTTAGGACAGCGACTTAAGTCGTTGTAGGATCGTAGTAGGGACACTCGAAAAGTTAATTTTGCGAGTATGGGCGCTGGCCTATCCCCGAAAGGGGCTTTATCCCGCGATCGCGCCCGGAAACCGCTTAGCGGGACCGTTACGGAGAGGTGACTCATTAATTTGAAAAAAAAAATTAGGAAAAATTATAGAAATTTATGTAAAAATACATAATTTAGAATTATGTATAATTCTGTGATTGTCATGGCCCAATGACCCCAATTTGATTGGATTATGTGTGTTGTAATTCATAATACGGCCTGCGTGCCGTTTTGTGGTTGTGCGTGTTGTATAGTGTATGCGACCTGTGCGGCGTACCTCTTCTTTTGATATTCTAGTTGTAATTAGTTTTTAGACTCGAATGTAACTCGAGTTTCATATTTGTAATGTACAAAATGGAGCGGTGGAAAGTCCACTCGAAGACGAGATTACGAGAAGGGTGACGACGACACATGGCGGTCAAAGGAAGCGCTTGGAGAAGCCGCTAGCCTTAGGTTGACCGTCCGATCTTCTCATTGGCTTGAGAAGATCGTAGTAGGGCCATGACTATATCACATTTAATTATATATATATATGTTGATATATATATATATATATATATATATATATATATATATATATATATATATATATATATATTTAATTGATTTTGCTTGTATGTATGTGATGCATGCTAGTAGAATAATGCATGTATGTATATGATGCATGCTAGGATAATTTTCTTGTATGTATATGATGCATGCTAATATAGGATAATAAAGGCCTAAATGCGTATAAGATACACATTACGATTAGATTATATCATAATCGAATCAACTCGAAAATGCCTACCGAGCCTTGATACCCATCACTACCTCGATCATTTGTTGTTGTTGAATCTGCCAAAGCAGAGCAACGCATATTATCTTGGTAGGGTGCGGAGGGACAATCTTGGTCCCGCCTATCACGCTTGGGTTAGAGTAAGCTCAATTAGATTGAGCAAAACTAGTTAAACTCAATTGGATCGAGTAGAACTATAGGCATATTCCAATCGTTGGAACGATAGGTCAAGATCGCATTTACACTAAATCTTGGGCGATTTAGCCAAAGCTAACTCAAGGTCTTTTGTAAATGTGGGTCTTGATCCTATAAACAAGAGTTGCATAGAGATGTAATCGGTAATGTGTTACCCACCGATCATACTAAGTCTTGGGCGATTTAGCCAAAGCTAACTCAAGGCTTAGTATGATGTGGATCTTGTCCCGCAAGAATTATAGCTAGTTTGTATGAATCTAGTAATGTGGTTTGACCACATCCATAACTCGATTCTACAAAAATTCCTATAATTCAGTGGGAGCATCATTTGATTAAAGGCCTAATTAAATGATAAAAGGAATATGATATTAATTCTCTGCATTGTATGTTGTAGATAACTATGTCGACAAACACGAACACTCTCTCTCTGCGATCTGTCCTTGAGAAGGACAAGCTCAATGGAGCAAATTTCCTGGACTGGTACAGGAACTTGAGAATTGTTCTCACCCAAGAAAGGAAGTTGTACGTCCTGGAGCAGCCCATTCCGGAGGCACCTCCTGCCACTGCCTCGCGAGCTGACAAAGATGCTTACAAGAAGCATCAAGATGATGCATTAGATGTGTCATGTCTTATGCTCGCGACCATGAACTCTGAGCTTCAGAAGCAACACGAGTTCATGAATGCTTATGATATGGTTGGACATCTTCGTCAACTATATCAAGGACAAGCTAGGCATGAGAGATATGAAGTCTCTAAGGCATTATTTGGGTCCAAGATGCAAGAAGGGACTCCCGTAGGTACATATGTACTCAAGATGATTGGGTACGTAGAAAACCTACAAAGGCTGGGATTCCCACTTGGCCAAGAGCTGGCCACTGACCTGATCTTGCAATCTTTGCCACAAGCCTTCAATCAATTTGTCATGAATTATAACATGAATGAAATTGATAAGCCATTACCTGAAATGCTCAGCATGTTGAGAACTGCTGAGCTTAACCTTAAGAAGGGTAAATCTGACACCATTTTGATGGTGCAGAAGAAAGGCAAGGGCAAGCCTAAAGGTAAGGGAAAGTCCCAAGCCAAGGGCAAAGGCAAAGAACTTAAACCCAAAGGAGGGGTAGCCAAGGAAGGGGCTTGCTTCCACTGCAAGGAAGCAGGACACTGGAAGCGTAACTGCAAGGCATACCTGGAAGATCTTAAGAAGAAGAGAAGTGAGACTTCTACTTCAGGTATAAATGTTATAGAAGTCAATCTATCTATTTCTTCATCATGGGTATTAGATACCGGATGTGCATCTCACATTTGTACCAATGTGCAGGGGCTGAGAAATAGCAGGGCATTGACAAAGGGCGAGGTGGACCTACGAGTAGGCAATGGAGCAAGGGTTCTTTCTTTATTCTTTGTAGGAACTTATGATCTATCTCTGCCCTCTGGGCTTGTACTAGAATTAGATGAATGTTGTTATGTGCCTGCCTTAACTAAGAACATCATTTCAATTTCTTGTTTGGACAAGAAAGGTTTTTCATTTATAATAAAGAACAAATGTTGTTCAGTTTATTTAAATGATATGTTCTATTGTAGTGCACCTCTAATGAACGGACTCTACTTTCTAGACTTAGAGAGCCCTATCTATAACATAAGTACCAAGAGGTTCAAGTCAAATGAGTTGAACCAAACCTATCTCTGGCATTGTCGCTTAGGTCACATAAATGAGAGTCGCTTATCTCAGCTCCATAAGGATGGGCTGCTAGACTCATTTGATTTTGAATCATATGAGACATGCGAGTCTTGCCTTTTTGGCAAGATGACCAAGACTCCCTTTAGTGGACATAGCGAAAGAGCAGCAGTTTGTTAGGACTTATACATAGTGATGTATGTGGTCCTTTCAATGTTGCTAGAGGTGATTACTGGTACTTCATTACATTTACTGATGACTTCAGTAGATATGGTTATGTGTATCTTATGACACATAAATCAGAATCCTTTGAAAAGTTCAAAGAATTCAAGAATGAAGTACAAAACCAGCTTGGCAAGAGTATTAAGATACTTCGATCAGATCGAGGTGGAGAATACCTTAGCCATGAGTTTCGTGACTATCTAGCTGAGTGTGGGATTCTATCCCAACTTACTCCTCCTGGAACACCACAGTGGAATGGTGTATCCGAAAGGAGGAATCGTACCCTATTAGATATAGTACGATCTATGATGAGTCACACAGATCTTCCTATATTTTTTTGAGGATATGCTCTGAGACACAATGACCTTTACCCTTAACCGTGTACCATCCAAGGCTGTGATAAAGACACCATATACGATATGGACAGGGAGAAATCCCATGATGTCTTTTATGAGGATTTGGGGTTGTGAGACTTACGTTCGACGTCAAGTCTCAGACAAACTGGGACCCAAATCCGATAGGTGCTATTTTGTTGGATATTCCAAGGATACAAAGGGATATTACTTCTACATTCCCAGTCAGCACAAAGTGTTTGTGGCAAAGACTGGAGTTTTTCTAGAAAGGGATTTTGTTTCTAGAAAAACTAGTGGGAGTACCTTCGATCTTGAAGAAATTCAAGATAAGGACCATAGCACTGAGGCCTTGAAGGAGGTTGAACAGGAACCACAAAGTGTTGTGGGTGATGAGGTTATTGCACAAAAAGTTGTGGAACAACCACCTGTTCATGTAGACCTACCTCTTCGCAGATCTAATAGGGTACGTCGTCAGCCTGAGAGATATTCATTTCTCTTGTCTGACCATGATGACGTAATGCTCATTGAGAATGAGCCTACCTCCTATCAGGAAGCTGTGATAAGCCCAGATTCTGAGAAATGGCTAGAGGCCATGAGATCCGAGATGGAATCCATGTACACCAACCAAGTATGGACTTTGGTTGATCCACTTGAAGGGGTCAAACTCATTGGGTGTAAGTGGGTCTTTAGGAGAAAGACTGACATGGATGGACTTACGCATACCTATAAGGGCCGATTGGTGGCTAAAGGTTTCAAGCAAATTCATGGTATTGACTATGATGAAACCTTTTCTCCAGTGGCGATGTTTAAATCCATTCAGATCTTGCTTGCTATTGCAGCATACCACGATTATGAGATCTGGCAGATGGATGTCAAAACCGCATTTCTGAATGGAAACTTGCTCGAGGATGTGTACATGACACAACCTGAGGGTTTTGAAGATCCACAGCAAAGGTCCATTTATGGGCTAAAGCAAGCTTCTCGGAGCTAGAATCTTCGATTCGATGAAGCGATCAAACAGTTTGGTTTCATCAAGAATGAAGATGAACCCTGTGTCTACAAGAGGGTTGATGGGAACACAGTTGTCTTCCTTGTATTGTATGTGGATGACATACTGCTCATTGGGAATGACATCCCTTCGCTACAGTCTGTGAAGACTTGGCTCGAGACGTGCTTCTCAATGAAAGACTTAGGTGAAGCAGCCTGTATTCTAGGCATCAAGATCTATAGAGATATATCTAAGAGATTGCTTGGCCTAAGTCAGAGTACATACATTGACACGGTATTACTTCGATTTGCCATGTAGAATTCCAAGAAAGGACTTCTGCCGATGTCACATGGTGTGAGTCTTTCGAAGACTCAAAGTCCCTCTTCTAGAGAGGAGAGAGACCACATGGATAAGATCCCTTACGCATCTGCTATAGGATCTATCATGTACGCCATGCTATGTACTCGTCCTGATGTCTCGTATGCTTTGAGCATGACGAGTAGATACCAGTCAGATCCAGGTGAGCGTCACTGGATAGCAGTCAAGAATATTCTTAAGTACTTGAGAAGAACTAAAGAATATTTCTTGATATTTGGAGGCGATGAGGAGCTAGCTGTAAAGGGTTATAGCGATGCCATCTTCCAAACTGACCAGGATGATTATAGATCGCAGTCAGGGTTCATGTTTTGCTTGAATAGTAGCGCTGTGAGCTGGAAGAGTTCCAAGCAGGACACAGTTATTGATTCTACAACAGAGGCCGAATATATCGGTGCTTCCATCTCATTCGAGAGATTGTCGATAGAGGAGATGTGAAGATTTGCAGAGTACCCACAGAGGCTAACATCGCAGATCCCTTGACCAAGGCTTTGGCACAGAAAAAGCATGATGGTCACACTAGGTCATTGGGTATTAGATACTACGGTGATTGACACTAGTGCTAGTGGGAGATTGTTAGTGAAAGCCCTAGAGCCAATCATGTGATGATTGTTGTATGGACTTTATTGTATCATATTCCTATTTATAAAGGCATGGTTATTATATTTACTTGTATTGGTGCCAAATAACTAAATATAATAATGTCCTTGAGTAGTAGGTTCTTATCTATATCAATCGATTGGTTGAATCGATAATGAGATGATATAGAGAACACTACTCTTAATCATTCCTAGTCGAGTATTAACATTCAGGGACAATGTTAATGCGTAGAGACTAGAATGTAGGTCAACAAGATGACTTGATCTCACAAGTCATGGATATGAGATATCAAGTTGACACATGGGTATGCATTGGAGAATGTATACTGAATGACCTGCCATGAGAAAGTATCATGGATCGTTATATGAGTGTCATATACTTTCTCATGTGGCTATTAGTATGACTATTAGTCCTTAGACCTGAAGTCACCATGGTTCCCTACATAAGGAGTTGCATACTTTGGCTTCGTCAAACGTCACTCGTAAATGGGTGGACTATAAAGGCGATTACTGGGTATGTAACAAATTATGCGGAGGGATGTGAGTGATGTAGATGGGATCTATCCCTCCTATATGACGGGGGTGACATCGATATTCTTGATAGAGTGAGACCACGAAGTGCATGGCCATGCCCAAATGAGTCAATATGAGATATTGAGCTCATTTGATTAGAGTGAGTCTACTTGGAGTTCAAGATTTAGATTGTACCGAGGATGACACGGTCTATGCCTCAATTGGTCAATCTAGATGTCAAGGATAGAGGAGCATTGTCACATATTGTGAGAGTCACAATTAGTAGTCACAAAGGTGATGTTGGAGCTCAACATTCTTGTAACTTGGGTAGCAATGATGTGTTGCTAGATATCGCTCATTGCTTATGTTCCTAAATCGGTTTAGGGACATTGCCAACGTTACAAGAACCTATAGGGTCACACACATAAGAGCAATTAGATGGAGATTAGGTTCATATGATGAACCATGAGGATTAGGTTCATGGGATGAACCAAATTGGATTAAGAGTAATCTAAATTAGACTAATTGAGTTAGACTCAAGTTGATTCAAGTGTTGAATGAGTCTAATTTAGATTTGATTCATCAAATCAATTTAAATTAAATGAATAGAGATTCATTAAATTAAATTGACTTGAGTCAAGTGGTTAGATTTGATCAACCATGAGAGGGAAGATGAAAGGTCAAGTTTGACTTGACCAAATGCCATGTCATGATGATGACATGGCATGGCCGGCCAATGATGGTGCTCCACATCATCATTGACTTGGTCAATTGGTGCCACATCATGAGGGAGACCAAGGGTCATGGGAGTTACATGCATGCATGTAACCCCCCTTCCATGAAGTGGTCGGCCACTTTAGGGGTTTCAAAGTGGGAATTCATTTTGTGAGTTACTGATTCCATCATCTTCAACCTTGGATCATCTTCCTCTCAAGCTCTCTCCCTCTCCCAACCTCCTTGGCCGAAATTCCTAAAGGAGTGCTAGCACACTCTAAGGCATTTTTCTCCACCTATTGCTTGTGTGGATACCAATAGAGGAGTGTGCACTTGACACTCTCGAGTTCCGGCAATCTTTTGGACGAGCGAGATTTGCGAAGGGCATCGCATCGAGGGTAATGATCTCACCTCTTAGATCTAAGGCAGATCTAGGGTTTTAGTAACACATACATGTTTTATAATTTTTATACTTCGCACGGATCCGTGGCCGGGGCTTCCGAGGTTTCCGCAACGCAAAAAGCGGTTTTTACGGCTCAGAAAAACCCAACATGTATAACTTTGAAGGTACTTTTGAGTACTTAACTCGTATTATACAGAGAAAGTAGAGTTATTTATATACCATTATCGGGATCAAGGCGATATTTGGTGGTAAATACAGAAAATAATCTTCGGGGAATATTATATCACGTATCATGGTTTAGTGATGTTGAGAGAGAGTATTTCCCCGTGTCACTTTCTATGACACATTGTAGGGAATTCTTGAGCTTCAAGTAGGGTGATGTCGGTAACGGGAATACCATGCAAAGTTGTTAGACTTGCAGAGTTTACGCTCACCTAATGGCTCAAGAATGTGAATGGATGTTTCAAGCCACCCACGGTTATTGGCTTACTTTTCGATTAAGATGACTGGATCTTCTATCAGATCCTGTCAGAAGATATTGGATTGAGTCAGGAATTTAGAAATGACTCCGTACAAGTGTTTAAGAGTTGGAGACCGATGAGCAGAAATTGCAAGTCAGACATTGGGATGAGAAGCCTCCGAATGTTGGACAAAAGGAGCAAGATCGGAGTTATAGGCCACGAGCTACTAGTGGAGAGTTTTTTCGATCATAGAAGATCCACCGCAGATCATCAGAACTGTCTGACGTTATCAGTCAAAATAGAACAAAGACTCTGAAGGAATTATGTGCATGCAATGTGGATCACGAAGTCACGCAAAGTCGGATTATCCGTTGGATCATATCATTGGTTGCTATTGTAAGCAACCAGTATAATTGAGGTGTATTTTGAAGACTCAGTTAAAGACTATCAATGGTATTCCGGGAGGATGATGCACAGTCTCGACAGTAAAGATCAGCACAAAAGATTGGGTTATCTCATCAACAGCGACCTACTACCTCATGCGTGGTTGGAGTTCTATGATACTTCCCTTCAAGGGAAGTGATTTACACAGCAGTATCAGCAGAAGACATCGTAGAAGATTCATGCAGACAACAACAACAATTACCCCCAGATGTGGATTGGCTTTGTACAGAGGAGAGAGTATATGACGATGATCATATCTATTCTGTATTCTATAGTTGCAGCTCGTAGGATTAAGTGATGGGATCAGATGATATAGGAAAATCCCTGGGCCATTCATCGCAAAAATATGACCGCTATGTTGCAGACTGTTTGATCTGATCTTGTTCTCTTCGGGGAAAGACCGAGACCTGCGTGGAGCCTTTGGATCGGATCGACAGACAATTGATCGTTCAGGGTATTACTTTAGTTTACCCTCTAGGTTAATATATTGAAAGATACTTGTAGTTTACAGGTATCCTTGTCTAGAACATTTTTAGTTCGGATTAGAAGAGTTCCTTTACATCGACTTGTGGGTTGGTGGTATCTCTACCATCAGGTGAGATGTGGCTCAACAATTAGGAAGTCAAGGGATGCCCTTGGACTCTGATATACATACCTTTACTGTAGACATATTCTTATGGATGGTCAAATTGTTGAGATTATTGTATGATATGTCTCTCGGATGCGTGTATAATCCGAGGGTATTCGGATGTAGTTTTGGATGAACTCCTAGGCTTTCCGCTGCATAGGCAAGTGGAGTAGGCGATCGAATATGATTGCGGAGATAGTGTCAAAATTGAAGGCCTCATACGAGTGATAATTTTGTTGGTATCGGTGTTGCTATACAATATGGAAATTGGAAGAACGTAAGTTGCGATTATAGGAGATGTTGGATGAGATATTTATCTGTTCCAGTATTTCTTCTAGAGAGGATCCAGAAATCTTTGTTAAAAGAGAGATGAACCCTTGAGATTATGCATCGATTATCGATGATAGAATGCGATAGTTGTTAAAAAGTGAATATCCTTCATTGTGGATGGATGATCTATTTAGATCAGCTAAGGACACCTGTGTATACTCTAGGGTTGATTTACGACTGGTGGTGATATTGTAGTGACATGATGTCTGATGTGAGCGAAACATATAGGGTTTTAGGAGTAGTTTTTGCTCACATCTCACTATATTTTATGTTAGTTTCATGCATATGATACTCTATTTTTCACGCATTTCTTATTTTCTGGTTCAGAGGTCTACTCTTTGTACTTTTGTGTGCAAGTTAGCATTTTGGGTGAAAAGGTGCACTTTCGGAGCAAAAGAAGGACATTTTGTAGTTAGACGTAGAGTGGGACACGGCCAGGGTGTGTGGCTACACACGGTCGTGTCCAATGGGCGAGATCAGCCACCCCAAGGCCGCACACGGCCTAGTCATGTGGAAGCACACGGTTGTGTGGCGGCTGCCAGATTTGCGCGACTAGGACTTTTTTCGAATTTTGCAGCAGTCCGAGGTGATGTCTATATAAGGATGGTTCCGGCCAAACCCTAGGGAGGGGGCACGACAATTAGGACGGCACACCGAAGCCCTAAAAAGCTTTGGGAACTCGCAACGGGGAGGAGAAACGCCGCCAGAGGTCCACGCTTTGCACTTCAACGCCGGAGAGAATACCATGAAAGCATTGTAATCCTTTATTTTTGTGTTTTATCTCTAATATATTTGAACATGTACATGCTTTGTGATTCCTCCTTTGTATACATGGAGTAGTTATTTCGATTCTAGGATTAGGGAGTAGCTTGTGTGCACATTACATGTTGGTTCATGTTAGATTCTATCTCTGAATTTAATTTGGCAATTGGAAGTTGTTTATACTATATCTATGCGTATTTGGTTTTCTATTTGCTACGCTTAGGCAATACGAGGGGTGACAACCCTCGTATCTAAGATTTAGGGGATTTTATACAAGGAACCTAGGGGTAAACCTGATCTCCTGTAACCGTGGGTAGAAGGATGCGATTGAACCGGAAATAGTTCATCGTAGGGATTGATTCGGCATCCTCGTACCATCTATCCCATCCTTTTAGGCGGAGATAGCTCCCGGTAGATGCGGTGGCTCATCGGGAGAGTGTATGATGTCCCTTCCATAAAACCATAGCTAAATGTCTAGACAACGCCAATTGACAGCATTGTTATGCGACATACAAGCGAAATCGAAGTCCTAGAATCACCTTTGAAGACCTCGGCACGCGCCCTTCTTCCTTCGTGTGACATCGTATAGAGTATAGTCCACCGACAACCCTCACAAGTCGAAACCTCTTAGAGTTTTACTTCCGAACAATTTCAACCACTGAACATATCGATATTCAAATCCCAGTCCCTATGGGATCGATAATCTTTTATTACTTGACGATATCTATGCACTTTCGGGCGTTGAGCACGAGCGTGTGCTTCGAGTCCTCGACGGCCTCCATCGCGAGATTTGAGGTCGCGATCGCGTGCATCAAGTTTTTGGCGTCGTTGCTGGGGACTGATTGATTCAATATCGAACCGAACAGTGGAGAATTGGATCGGACTTAGGATTAGATTTATTTACTTTCTTTATTTTTCTTTTTTTTAGTTTGCCTTATTTACTTTAGTTCTAAACTTTCCATATTTATATTTAGTTTTTAATTTTATTCTAGCAGTAGTTGTTTTTATTTCCTTTTTGCATCTTAGATTTTATTAGCTAGAATGTTTTATTTTCTACCTCTTAGGATTAGGTAGCACTCTGAATTTTTTTGTGGCTTGGTTCGTCGTATGCTTAGACACTTAGGATCGGAAGGCCTGATTTCGATCGACTTAGAAATCGAGCGAACCTTTCATCGCCGGAAAGCAGAGCAGCGAAGGATGGAGGATCAAAACGCATCCGAAGTGAACATAGGTAGCCGACCTCTGCGGGACTATGTAGCTCCTAGCACTAGAGGATTTAGGCTAAGTATAGCTGGACCATCTATTTCGGCAAATAACTTTGAGCTAAAATCGGCACTTATACATATAGTCCAGCAGAATCAATTCAGGGGAGCTGCGACTGAAGACCCGAATCGGCATCTTGAGGCATTTTTAGAAATCTGCTCAATAATGAAAATGAACGGAGTCCCTACTGACGCGATCCACCTGAGCCTATTCCCGTTCTCATTGTGGGATAAGGCTAAGGCATGACTTCACTCCTTACCTTCGGGGAGCATCACTACATGGGAGCAATGTGAGCAGCAGTTTCTGAACAAATACTTCCCACCAAGCAAGATTGCTCACATGCGCCATCTCATCACGATCTTCCGCCAGAAGGAGGGGGAGTCCTTATTCGAAGCTTGGGATCACTACAAAGGGTTACTCTACCAATGCCCCCACCACGGACTAGAGAGGTGGTCAGTGATCCACATCTTCTACAATGGATCGCATACGCCATGAAGATGTCCTTGGATTCTGCTACAGGAGGAGCACTGATGAACAAGACCATAGAGGAAGCAGAGGAGTTGATAGAAGAGGTGGCCTAGAACCACCATCAATGGGCTTTCGAATGTGGTTAACCAACGCCTGCAGCGTATCAAGAGGACCACTATTAAGTGTAGGGAACCTCGAAAGAGCAGATCGAGCACTGCGATGCGATTGGGGACTACGTCCTAAGGCCCAATAACTCATACTCTAGCATTTTTCATTCGAGATGAAGGAACCACCAAAATTTTCCCTATAAGAATAACATGGGGAGGTTCCAACAATCGAGAGAAAATGGGCAGCCACCGCACTCCAACACCAGTCTGGAGAATATGCTGGAGAACTTCATTCGAATACAACGGGAGGCGAATACTGAATTTCAGCGATGACATTCGTAGACAGATACGATGATTGAAGGATTAAGGTCATCTGTAAGGGATCTTGCCACCAGGCAAAAGTCGCTTGAGATTCAAGTGGCTCAGATTGCAAACCAGATCTCCAAGATACCAAGGAAGCTACCAGGAAAAGCAAAGGTCAATCCGGTAGAGCAGTGCAAGGCAGTAACGCTGTGAAGCGGGAGGGTTATGAAAGAGATACTAGGTCGGTCGGCTACTAAGGGGGACCTGGAGCGTGAAACACTAGAACCTCTGGGGGAGACCGAGAAGGAAAAAGCCGGAGAAACAAACCAGGAGCCTGCCGCAAGGGTTCAAACACCCCTTACTGTACCATTTCCACAGCGGTTGACGAATGCAAAGAAAGATACTGAGTTTGGTAAATTTCTTGACATGCTGAAGTCGATCTCAGTAGAGGTACTGATACTCGAAGGACTGCACCAAATGCCCCAGTTCGCTAGATTCATGAAAGATATTCTGGCGCATCGTAGGAAGGTCACAAAATCGGAAACAGTGGCCCTCACAGAGGAATCAAGTGCTTATCTTTGAAACGAGACTATGCAGAAACTAAAAGATCTGGGGAGCTTCTATATTCCATGTTATATAGGGACGACACTGATTGGCATAGCCTTCTGTGACTTGGGAGCAAGTGTGAGTCTTATGCCCTACACCTTATGCAAAAAGCTAGGGTTAGGGAATTTAAAATTCACTACTATGACACTACAACTAGCTGACCACACATACCGCTACCCATTGGAGATTTTAGAAGATGTTCCTGTTAAAGTGGGAAACTTCACATTGCCAACTGACTTTGTGGTCATAGAGATGGAAGAGGATCCAAAGATACCCGTTATCCTAGGGCGACCATTTTTAGCAACTGCAGGAATGTTCATTGATGTAAAGAATCACAAGCTAACCCTAACAGTGAGAGAGGATAAGATGGAATTTGAGCTTGCTAGAATGGGAAGTCAAGAACCTACGTCAGGGAAGTATGTGATTCCAGCGAGAGCTAAGAAGGAAGCCGTGTATGAAGATCCCGAGACAGATGAATGGAGGTTCATTGAACCTTCAGAGCCAAGTTGATAGTGGAGTGTGGTCGAGCTAAATGACCTTAAACAAAGTGCTTCTTGGGAGGCAACCCAAGTTTAGTTTTAGATTTCCCTTTGATTGTATTGCATGCATTTATTTAATTTTAGTTTTGATTTCCATCCCATTTAGAGTTAGGACTAGAAAAGAACTTTGCTAGGCAAAAATAAAATCCATATTAACCTACACGGCGAAGTGTATGAGAGAATTCAGACCCTAACATAAAATGGGGAGAAAAATGGGGACACACGGCCTGGCTGTGTGTTTTCCCACGGCCATGCCCGACTGACCCAAGGCGCACATAGCTTGGCCGTGTGTTTTCACATGGCCATGTTACGCAAGGTTAAAAGGGGCGAGTCGTGTGTTTTCACCCCATTTACACCGTGAACTTCGAGTGCTCTTGCCCTAGCAGTGTGGTTTCGTCTTTCCCGCCATCTAGAAGCACTTTTAACCTCAAAGGAAGCCAAAAGAAGCAAGGATGAGGAGGACCAAGCATGTAGCACCTCGATCCGGTGCTTCAAAGTGATGAACAAGGAGAGTCGACACCCCTCAAGCTCCGGAGGAGGGTAACGCCCTACCCACTCTTCTTTTTCACAATAATTAACATAGAGATAGATATAATATGCTTTCTACTCGTAAACTCACTGCTACTAGGTACTTAGATGAAGATTTTCTAGAGTCTTTAGGGTTGTTGGGTGATATTCAAGCCCTATTTGCAAAAATGGGGTGGGAAGAGATGATGGGAATAAGGCACCCAACCTACCCTAGGATAGTTCTAGAATTTTTGAGTTCCTTAGAGGCGGAAATTTTAACGGGTAGAGAGAGCGAGGAGGGTAGGATAACTTTTAGACTTTTTAACATTGAGCATTAATGGACCCTTCACCAATGGAACTCATGTTTTGGCTTGTTGAGTGGTGGAGAGAGAAGAATCCCTATTGGGTTCAACTCTCAGGTATTTTGGACCGAGTTGATGGGAGAGCACAATTATGACCCTTCTAGGGCCAAAGCGTCGCGCCTCCAAAACCCCGTCTTCCGATACCTCCACCGCATCATGGGAAGTACTATATTTGGTCATGGGGAGAGTGACGGTGTAGTTAGAGCTAGCGAGCTGCTTTGCCTCTGGGATATGCTACAAGAAAGGAGTAGCATCGATGTAGGGTCCCACTTCATCAGACACTTAGTGAAGATGGGCAAAGCAGCACGAGGAGAGATTAATGTGGGGGGCCTACTTACCCACATTTTCTATAGGATGGGGTACGATTACACTGCATTAGAGAGTATAGAGGGGAGCCCTAGGAGTGTGCATGGCCATGAAGATGATTGTGAGAGGACACTCCTTATGATTTGTAAGGAAGAATCTGAAGGCCCTTAGGCTCCCCAACCCTGATCGTACCACCATCACTACATGCGCCAACTGGCGCTTGGACCTGATAATGGAGTCCCCTCCACATGAGGGACCACCCACATCGGTGACCATCTCTCCCCCCTTTACATCACTCTCCCTCCAGTCCACACATGCATAGGAGCCCACCTAGTCCACGCCAACATGAGTCTGCACCTGCACCACCACATTTTTCCACCATTGAGCAGGATGCAGGTACGTCGGCCTATGATTTCTTGGAGTTTCAATCGTGCCTCGATGACATATACACGGCGGCCAGATCGAGGCGTGATGGAGGCGTGAGCGCCTACGCAGCGGTTTGGGGCTTCTAGGAGCACTTCAGTGGTGAGGAGTTCGATGATGAGGCTGCATATACTTCGGGAGGAGGTGCTCGTCGCGAGGATGAGGTCGCCTACATCGCTAGGAGATGGCTGACACATACATGCATGCCAGATCTGATGGGCGGGAGGATGAGCAGAAGCGGTCCATTGCATCCACCAGCTCCCAGATCGACCACATGTACATGTGGCATCAGCGGCTCAGCAGCAGGTTCTCCCAAGATCCCGAGATGCCGAGGCTCCTAGACTTTCCACCCCGTCCACCATACTAGAGGTATATTTTCGTTTAAGTCTGGGGGGAGGACCCCCAAAGTTTATTTTTTTTATTTCCTAGTAGTAGTTTCTTTTTCGGTATTTTCATTCATTTATTCATGCATGGGTTGTTGAGTTTCCTGCAGTACTTAGTTTTTGTTATCTGTAAAGCTGCCTCAGTAGTATTTTTAAAAAAAGTTGCTTACATGAGTTTTTCCCATAGGTAGCTTAACTTCATTTATCTCGTGGTATTTTATTTTATTCTCTCTAATAAATGTTCTAGACTTATACTGGTTAGCTTTATTTTTACACTTACACATGTCGAACATTCTAAAAGGGATAATCTAGTACATACCTAGTTATGATTCATCTCAGTAGTCTAGTACTTTGGAATCCATAGGTGACTCTAGGTTTAGCATTTTAGTTACTGGAGATGCTCGGATTGTGTAATCCCATTTGGAAAAATCAAAATCCCAGTGAGAAGAAAAAAAGAGAGAGAGAGAGAGAGAAAGAGAAAAAAGATGAAAAAGAAAACAAAGAAAAAGAAAAGAAAAAAAGGAGAGAGAGAGAGAGAAGATTATGAGAGATAAAAAAATAGTTGTCGCGGGTGTAAATGACTAGGTGCCCCTTTGAGACCGAGTTAGGTTACTAGGGAAACACCTACTAATTTCTCTCAATACCGAGCACGCCTTTGAGACTTTATGCTAGATCTAGGGAACGACCCTCGCTTTGGGCAGGTAAGTGCCTAAGAGCAGGAAACCTTAGGAAATCTATGGGGTGACGACTTAACTCACCATGGAACGGACATCCCCTATGAATGATTCACTTAGCACGAGCACGAGGAGCTAACTTAATGAATTTCTAGAACATATTTATTTTGCTTTGATTGTAAATATTACTTGATAAATTTAGTTAACATGCTAAGTATGGAACAATGTCTTTTTAAATTTCATGGCACTGAGGTTTGCTTGAGGAAAAGCAAAGATTTAAGTCTGGGGGAAGTTATGTGAGTGAAACATATAGGGTTTTAGGAGTAGTTTTCGCTCACATCTCACTACATTTTATGTTAGTTTCATGCATATGTTACTCTATTTTGCACGCATTTCCTATTTTCTGGTTCAAAGGTATGCTCTTTATACTTTTGTGTGCAGGTTAGCATTTCGACTAAAAAAGGCGCACTTTCAGAGCAAAAGAAGGACATTTTGCAGCTAGACACAGAGTGGGACACGGCCAGGGCATGTGGCTACACACGGTCGTGTCTAATAGGCGAGATCATCCACCCCAAGGCCGCACATGGTCTGGCCGTGTGGAAGCACACAACCATGTGGCGGCAGCCAGATTTGCACGACTAGAGCTTTTTTCGGATTTTGCAGTGGTCCGAGGTGGTGTCTATATAAGGATGGCTCCGCCCAAACCCTAGGGAGGGGGCACGATGGCTAGGATGACACATCGAAGCCCTAAAAAGCTTCAAGAACTCACAACGGGGAGGAGAAACGTCGTCGGAGGTCAACGCTTTGCACTTTAACGCCGGAGAGAAGACCACGAAAGCATTGTAATCCTTTGTTCCTACATTTTATCTCTGATATATTTGAACATGTACATGCTTTGTGATTCCTCCTTTATATACATGGAGTAGTTCTTTCGATTCTAGGATTAGGGAGTAGCTTGTGTTCACATTACATATTGGTTAATGTTAGATTATGTCTTTGAATTTAATTTGGCGATTGGAAGTTGTTTATACTATATCTATGCGTGTTTGGTTTTCTACCTGCTGCGCTTAGGCGATATGAGGGGTGACAGCCCTCGTATCTAAGATTTAGGGGATTTTATAGAAGGAACCTAGGGGTAAACCTAATCTCCTGTAACCGTGGGTAGAAGGATGCGATTGAACCAGAAACGGTTCATCGTAGGGATTGATTCGGCATCCTCATACCGTCTATCCCATCCTTTTAGGCGGAGATAGCTCTCGGTAGATGCAGTGGCTCATCGGGAGAGTGTATGATGTCCCTTCCATAAAACAACGCCAATTGATAGCATTGTTATGCGACACACAAGCGAAACCGAAGTCCTAGAATCACCTTTGAAGACCTCGGCATGCGCCCTTCTTCCTCTGTGTGACACTGTATAGAGTATAGTCCACCGACAGCCCTCACAAGTCGAAACCTCTTAGAGTTTTACTTACGAACAATTTCAACCACTGAACATATCGATATTTGAATCCCAGTCCTTGTGGGATCGATAGTCTTTTATTACTTGACGACATTCGTACACTTGCAAGCGTTGAGCACGAGCGCGCGCTTCGAGTCCTCGATGGCCTCCGTCGCAAGATTTGAGGTCGCGATCGCGTGCATCAATGTTATACAATTATTATTATCATTGTGATGATTGATATATCATCAGTGTAGAGTAAAGACAATACAGGTGTGTAGAGATGATAATTTCATACTTGGTATGAATTTTATGAGTTTTGATTATGTTGTTAGACTAACTAATAATTTAGTCGTCTATGGACTTGAGAAATCATGTATTTTGGACACGATTGGATCAGTTTATGGTTATTGGGGTTGCGCACTCGACCACCGTAAATGGTGATTTGCCTTGTATGGTTTGGTTATTCCTACGAATGTGGATAGGATGCTTCTAGCATTACTATGCCACGGACTTGTTTGACCAAGCAGGTGATGGAATTCACTTAGTCGGATGCTGGTGAAACTAGTATACAAGACCTAGATGGTGGTTAACTTTTGCATGAGTATTAGCTAATCCTTCCGGGGTGGATGGAAGGATGATGTACGCAAATGCATCATTTCAGGGATCGGAGTGATCCTGATGCAGTTGAATGAGGAATATCTTAAGCTTACGACAGTTGAGGAACTGCGAGACAAGCTATCGTACATATGATGTGGACTTAGTGGATGTTATCCTGATTTGTGGATGTATGGAGTAAGAATGCTCATGGGATTTTGACTAGCTACTGGGTAGCTACTATAGAGTTTCTGGAATGCGAACGGTTGCAACGAGTGAGATTTGTCTCTATAGTCTCCCATGCACTTACAGAGTGTGTGGTGGAGTGGATTTTGGATGGTAGATGGACTCCTCTTATGAGAAGATAATTTTCTGTCTCTAATAGGGATATGTGTTCGGGACACGCATCCACTTAAGAAAAAGTTGCTACAGGAGGCACATTATTTGAGATTTGCTATACATCCTGGTGGTACTCGGATGTACCGAGATTTGAAACGCTTATACGAGTAGAACGGTATAAAAGAGATAGCGCAGACTTGGTTGCTCGATGTTCAGTATGCCAGCGGGTAAAGGCTGAACATTAGAAACCCGCTGGGTTGCTCCATGAAATTTCGATTCCGGAATGGAAGTGGGAGCATATCATGATGGATTTTCATTGTGGGATTATCTAGAACCCGTAAAAGACATGATGCGATTTGAGTGGTCGTGGATTGACTAACCAAATCAACTCACTTTCTGCCTATTCGTGGAACTGACATGTTGGAATCATCTGGCAGAGTTGTACTGCCGATAGATTATCAGATTGCATGGGGTACTTTGAGTACTATATCTGATAGAGACCCACGATTTACCTGCCGACTGCAGCTTGACTGCATCCGCATTTCATCATGATGATAACACCGAGTGTATCATTCAAACATTGGAGGATTTATTGAGATCCTGTGTCATGGATTTCAGAGGCAGTTGGGAGAACCACGTTCATTTAGAGGAATCTACCTATAACAACAGCTACCACTCTTCTATTACGATGGCTACATACGAGGCCTTATATGGTAGACCCTGCAGATCTCCTATTTTGTGGGAGGAGGTTGGGAAATGATAGTTGTTGGGGCCACAGAGTCCAACATGATGCAGAGTTGGTGCGCATCATCGGATGATGGTAATTAGAGGCACAGGGTCGACAAAAGAGTTATGCAGACCGGAGGCGAAGGCCTTGGGAATTCTCAGTAGGGGATCATGTATTTCTGCATGTTTCACCTACGGAAGAGGTGAAACGATTTGGGCTAAAAGGAAAAATTAGCTCCATGCTACATTGATCCATTTGAGATATTGGAGCGAATTGGGGGTGTAGCTTACCGATTGGCTTTACCTTCGACACTTGCAGGTGTTCATAACATATTTCATGTTTTTATGCTGAGGAAATACGTGCCGCATTCGGATCATGTTCTGAAAGAGGTTCCGATTCCACTTCAGGCGAATGCGACTTATGAGGAGATTCCAGTGCGGATTCTTGGTCGCAAGGAGCGACAGTTGCGGAACAAAACCATCCGACTCGTAAAGGTTGGATAGCAGCATGATACCGATGAGGAGGCTACGTGGGAGATGGAAGATACTATCCGAGCTTGATACCCTCACTTTTCACTTGAGGTATGTAATAGTTCAAGAAATTTCTTGTATTGGTTCTTACATTTAAGTACGAAATTTGGAGACCAAATTTTATTAAGTGGGGGACAATGTAAGATATCAAAAAATACTATAATAAAAAATACCCTTGTTAATTAAGAAATTCTCTTGTGGAATTTTTTTCAAGAGTTTTTAGAAATTTTTCAGGATTTAAAATGAGCTTAAATCCTGGTCCATGGGGAAAGATTATGAAGGCTTTTATAAAGTTTGTTTGGGTTAATTGTGATTGAGAGATTAATTGGGGCTTATTAACTTAACCCTAAGATTAATGAATTATTAGGAGCCGGATTAAGCCCGAACCCCATCTGTTTGAGCAAAACCAACCCGTTTCTCTTTTATTAACGCCGAGCGTTAATTTCCATTCGGCCATTTCCTCGCCGATGAGTTTTCTTCCCCGAGCGTTTTCTTCTTCCTCACCGTGCAACTCTGCCGATCGCACTTTTCATCCTCCCGATTTCTCTTCGCACGTTGCAATTTCCTTTCTTCCTAAATCCTGATTGCGCGCGACTCTTCCTATTTCTCCCGAACAGTGTCATCTTCCCCTTTTCCTCGTGCTGCCGACCGCCTAACCAAGAGGCAGCTCGACGACGCCTGCATCGCCACAACCTATCCTCTCCCTGTGACCCATCGTCGTCGCTCCTTTTTTCTCTACATCGAGCCCGTCGGAGCGATCTGTTGCCGCCTTATATATAGATGCAGTCTATATATATACACTTATTGTGATGTTGCATTTGATTGTACTATGCTTGCTGTATTTGGTTGTACATCATCTTCATACATGCTACTCGCATCTATTATATGGTTGTGTCGGATACCTGTATACTTGTTGGTCGGACTATTATATACCTTTGACCTGTATCATGATTATAGTATGAGGTAGTATTACTCTCCATGTTATATATTGTGGATATATGCTCAGGTTGGATTAGAGTAGCGTAGCGGACTTTCAGGTATGTCTGTATTTTACGTTGTTTATTTGGTTAGACGGTATATGCATGTATATGTTTATTATACTAGTATACCTGTTGTACCTCTAGGTTATATTGTTGAATTACATGTGATATTTGATATATCCATGTTCTCTCATATTACCGCTGAGTTATACTCACCACCACAGATCTTAGATTTTTTTTGTCGCCCAAGTGGCAGGTAGAAGTCTTCGTGACGGCTTGGAGCACCGCTGGCTGACATCGTCTCATCTCAACTCTGAGGGTCCGAGCTTTTGGGATTTATCGTTGGGGTTTTGATATGTCTTTGTTTTATGTGATGATTTATGGTATTGGACACTATTGTTGTTGCACTACAAAAATAATGGTTTTTGGCGACGAAATTTGCAACGAATTTTACAAAAAAAAATCGTTGCAAAATTTTTTTGCAACGAAAAATTTTTCGTTGCAAATAATTCGTCGCTAAATTCTACAATGAAAAATAAAAATTTGTCGCCAAATTGCAACGAATAATTTTTTCGTTGCAAAAATCGTCGCCAAATTTGGCGACGAATAAATGTTTCGTCGCCAATTTAGCAACGAAAAGAAGATTCGTCGCAAATTTTTGCGACAAATAATACTTTTCATCGTCGAATTCGACCACGAATAATACTTTTTGTCGCCGAATTCAGCGACGAATAATTATTTTCGTTGCCAAATTTGCCAACGAATTATACTTTCGACGCCAAATTAGTGACGAATAAATTTTTTCGTTGTCGAATTTGCGATGAAATATTTATTCGTCGCAAAACTCTAGCATGCATATTCCACCAAATATAATGAAATTTGGCGATGAATATTTTTTTCGTCCCAAATTTGCGACGAAAAAAATATTCGTCGCCAAAATCTGATTAACATAATTAACGAATAAAATTAAATTTGGCGATGAATTTATTTTTCGTTGTAAATTTGGCGACGAAAATAAAAATTCGTTGCAAAATTTTTCACTATCAGTCAACTAATGTATTCATCAATCGACTGATTATGCGACCAGTCACACTGACCGATCAGCTACCAGACTTTCTATGAATTGCTACATATGGCGATCATGTCGGTTGAGTAGTCGATCGTCAATCTACTGAAGTGTTTTGTAAATCACATAAGATAAACAATCGATCGATAATGTTTACTACGATCGATGCCCAAAATAAAATTGGATTGCACAGTTTCTCAAGTATCAATCGACTGAATCTTTACATCAGTCGACTGATACATATATTTTTGCAATGAAAAATGTATTTTCGTTGCAAATCTGGAGAAAATTGAAAAAAAAAATATTTTAAATTATTCTTTTTTTCCTGTTTTACAACAAATACACAATAATATTAATAAAATTATACAAAAAATATTAATATGGATATCAAACAAATTTATACATATAACAAATACATTCAAAGGTTTAAACTAACTACCATTATCATCAGGTAACATTTAAATACAACAAACTTATAAAAACATAAATATCGTTTATGTCATAAGTCAAGTAGCTAACAATTAAACTTTCACAAATACAGTCAAAGATAACCACCATCATCACCATCATCATCAAAAAATACATCATCATTATCTCCATGACAGGGATCAGGCGGAGAAGGAGCAGAGCCAGAAGGAGGAAGTTGATTTGAGCTAGACATTAACTGAAGATGTTGCATAATAAACATTTGTTGCCTTTGAAATTCATTCATCTTTTCATTTAAGTCTTGAACTTTCTGAGCGTTCTCTCTTGATTCAGTTTCCTTCTGCGCTAGTAACTCTCTCAAATGATTAACCTCTTCGGTTAATTAAATTACTTGGGCTTTTGATGCTGGAGAGGATGAAGAAGAAGCACCAGGGACTCTATAGAATTGGCTCAAAGAGCCGAGTCCAAGTATTCTTCCACTTTTCAGTCCTCCAGATGTTTCGAGCCATAAATTTATATTGCTAACAGATGGCTCCGATTCGACTCCATCATCGCTTGCACCTGAATTTCTTTATGAAAGTTCATCATATTTCTCCTATTGTGAAAGGAAAAAAAATTAAATAGTAACATAGGAAATTAAATTGTTACAATTACACACCTTTATTGTTCTAGCTCTTTCCCCACTCCATGTTTTATCCTTCTTTTGGAATGTACGGGTGAAAGTGTCAATAAATAATGGCTCAGTTCCCGTCTCCTTGGCCTAAACAAATTAAATAGTTAATATTTATAAATTAGTGAGTATTAGATTACAAAAATATAAATTGAAAATACTGGCCAATCGAGCTCTATGCTCATCGATATTTATGGATCCTCCCGCATATGTGGCAGACATAACGCCAGAGTTACAATTCTGATTTTGTTTATTCTGTTCACTCCTCCATTTACTTTCCTCATATCCTCAATGTTCAACAATTTTATTCTAATTCTCCTCGGTTATACAGTGTGATTTCTTATTTCTAGTTTTGGCATGATTTAGTATGTTTCTAATATGGTCACCATACTTTTTCTTAAAAATCTTCCTAATCTCTAGTGTTTGACTCTCCTCCCAAATAAATACCCGCTGCAGTAGAGAAAAATAAAAATTGATTATATTAACTGTAATTTCATATACTAAATGATTTAAATAAGTTACCTTGAAATCATTCCACCACAGAACTTTAATTTCTTCCCGCGTGCTTGTATAAGTGATAGAAGTGTCGCCCCAATGGTTATTCACTATTTTATTCACCTCGTGAATAACATGTACAGAATTTGTAAATCTAACATAAACCAAAAACAAACCCCGTTATATACTTATAAAAAAACATATTGTATTAAAAATTAAATATAGATATT
Source organism: Wurfbainia villosa (assembly GCA_025175895.1). Taxonomy (NCBI): domain Eukaryota; kingdom Viridiplantae; phylum Streptophyta; class Magnoliopsida; order Zingiberales; family Zingiberaceae; genus Wurfbainia; species Wurfbainia villosa. The sequence continues at coordinate 14,172,669 of CM046004.1, read as the reverse complement.
GTAAAACTTGAATACTTACGAATCTCCGTGCGGAGATATAAACTCTCTCGTATCTTCCCTCTCCATGAGTGATTGTTGTACCGGGGAAGAGACATTAGTAGGTATGTGCTGAGAATCTGAGGATCCTACAACTGGGGAAGAGATGGAGGGCACATTTACTGCAAGAGCATCAGAATGTGCGGGGGCTGAAGCAGAGGAAGACTGTGATCTTCCATCACTACTACGTCTATGACCGCCACATCGAAACTAACAATCATGATTATTAGAAGAATATTACAGGAAAATAAAATACAGTTGCATATTGAATTATTAATAGGAAAAATATGAAAATATTACCATATTCATAGCAATTGGATGACCCTAAAAAAAATTCATTAGTATATCAAATATATGGAATTTCGAATAACAAGTGAATTAAAACATAATTGGTACTGAATAAAAGGTAAATTACCAATAATTAGAAATCGAAGTCTGCAATAAATTTTTCGGCCTGGTAATGTACCTAATCATCATTGTCATCGTCATCGTCATCGTCATCGTCATCGTCATCGTCATCCTCATCCTCATCCTCACCCTCATCATTGAAATCTTCATCTTCATACTCATTCAGTTCACTTGCATCAACGTCTATTACTAGGCCGCTGGGATCTCGTAACGTTGAAATATTATACTCTTCGATATTAAATGTATTGACAACTTCATCTTGTTGATATGCTATGTCTTCCCAATGCTCCTCAATTTTATTACGTGCTTTTGTTTTACAAACTGCCTACCAATCACTTTTGTCTCATCTCGAACTAGGATATGAAGCATAAAATACTTGAATCGCTTGCTGTGCTAATACAAATGGTTCGTACCTCTTGTATATTTTTTTTGTAGTTAATTTCAACCAAATTAAACTATGGATGCACCCTCATGCCTTTGATAGGGTCAAACCAACGACACATAAATAAAATAACTCGCAAATCTGAGCCTGGATATGCTACCTCTAAAATTTTATCTAGTAAGTCATAAAATTCATTCCTTGCACCCCCATCAATAGATGACTGAACACAAACTCCGCTATTCATTGTAGTTTTCCCAATTCCATAAGCTTGAGTATGAAAATTATATCCGTTTATGAAATATGCCGGCCAAGTTTTAACCATTGAATTTGGATCCCATAACAGATGTTTTATTAGGTCTTGCTCAATGTAACCTTGATTATCAAGAACCTAAAGTAAAATAAATATGTGTCATCAGACAAGATTTATCAAATTTACTATCATATACTACTTACATAATTTTTGAACCATTGTGCAAATTCTTCATCACAGAAATTATTAAACTCATGCTCCAGAAGCTCCGAATATAGAGTTTGAAAAATCCTACAGTAAAATTAAATAAAACATGAACAATATTTTATGATCTACAAAATGTTTAATATAACTTTTATATACTTACTCGAAATACGGCGTTACTTCTTGACAGTTCAATAAAATATATGTGTGGGCTGCTCGCCACTCCGGACCAGTTAAGTATCTACTTGTACAAGATCCACTTGGTCGACCAAGGTAATTAAAAATTGAGAATGCCCTTAAATTTTGATCAAAGGGACCCTCATCGTTTCTTCCTGCTTTCCGACTCTTGCATTGAACGTGAGGTTCAAAGTAATATGATACAAAAGTTGTAACTTTCTCCACAATATATGCATTAACAATAGAAGCTTCAACATGAGCCTTATTTTTCACTTTTTTTTTCAAGTGATAGAGGAATCTAAGAGTAATACAATAAAATTTATTAGCAAATAAATTAGACTAAATTTGACCAAATGAAATAACAATGAGAAAAAAGTCAAAAAAAATCACCTTTCAAAAGGATACATCCATCGAAATTGAACAGGACCTCCAACTTTAGCCTCATATGGCAAGTGAACCAAAAGATGTTCTATTGAATCAAAAAATGCCAGTGAAAATATCCTTTCTAAGTTACACATAATAATCAGAATATCTCTCTCTAATGTCTCCATGTGTGAATGACTCAGTACTGTCGAGCAGATATCATGAAAGAAAATGCTTAATTCCGTAATTGCACCCCAGATAAAATTTGGTAACAGTTCCTTCAAAGCAATAGGAATTAATCTTTCCATAAATATATGACAGTCATGACTTTTAAAATCCATAAATTTGCATTCCTTCAAATCAACGCATCTACCAAAATTTGAAACATAACCATCAGGAAATCTCAATGATTTCAACTATTCACAAACAATCCGTTTCTGATCCTTATTCAATGTATAAACTGCTTTCAGTTTTGGTCCCCTACTATTTGCATCAACATCAAGGGTGGGTCGTTTACATATGAGATGCAAATCTTTTCTTGCATTCAGATTGTATTTTGTTTTTCCAGTTATATCCATCACCGTATTTATCAGATTTTCAAAAACATTCTTCTCAATATGCATTAAATCAAGATTGTGACGAATCAAATTACTCTGCCAATACGGTAAATCCCAAAAGATACTCCATTTTGTCAATTTATGCGTAATTCTATAGTCATATGTTATAACATTTGGGTCTTCAATAACAGATGAAAAGTTAAGCACTCTTTGCCATAAAATTTGACCGGTGAATCTCAATGGTGGAGGTGTTCTTTCAATTCTATTATTAGTAAATTCTTCTTTATTTCTTCTGAATTTATGATTTGGCGGTAAAAATTGTCTATGACAATCAAAATAACTGGGTTTCTTTCTGTGTTTCAATCTGAATGACTTTGATCTCTCCATACATATTGGCCATTCTAAAATCCCCGTAGTACTCTAGCCCGATAACATCCCATAAGAAGGAAAATCATTTATGGTCCAAAGAAGTGCATCTCTCATTGTGAACAGCTGATTAGTATGGACATCATATGTGGAAACACCCACGTCCCATAGTTGGATCAACTCGGCAATCAACAGTTTCATGTAAACATCGATTAACTTCTTCGGATTATGAGGGCCAGGCACAATCAATGTTAAAAACATATAAGGTGTTTTCATACACATACCAGGAGGAAGATTGTACGGAGTTACGATAATTGGCCAGCAAGAATACGTTCTTCCTTATTTGCCAAATGGAGCAAATCCATCAACACATAGCCCTAACCTGATGTTTTGAGTCTCATTTGCAAACTCAAATATGTTCGATCAAAATTTTTCCATGCCTCTGCATCAGATGGATGACACATTAGCCCATTCTCTGTTTCATGATTTGCATACCAAGTCATGTGTTCAGCAGTCACCTTCAAAGCATAAAGCCTTTGCAATCTAGGAGTTAAAGGCAAATAGAACATTTGTCTGAATGATTTTAATCGCTTATTACGATTTGATCTCATGGTACTCTTGTACCTGCATTGACAACAGAATTTGCAAGTCTCTAAATCTTCATTATCTCCCCAATATAGCATGCAACCATTTCTGCAAACATCAATCCTTTGCACCGAAAGACCCAAATCTTTCACAAGTTTTTTCATACTGTACAAATCATTCGGCATTATGTGATCACGCGACAATACTTCTCCAATAACTTGAACAAAATCATTAAAACATTCTTCGGACACATTATGCTCAGCTTTAACATTCAACAATCTTGCGGTGAGAGATAATTTTGTATGGTATCTACTAGGACCACACGGGTTCATCTGAAGCTCTCAATACTTCTTGAAATTTTATATATGGCTCATTGTACACATTTTCATTACCACCAGTAATTTCTACCTCCTCCAACGGTGTTGAATAATTATTATACATGTGTTCAAATGCTTGAGGATAACTAGAACTTGCCGCATTTGGTTCCCTATTCAAATTATGATCAACTGCATCAACTATCATCCTCTGGTATGGATTGAATTGATCGTAATATACTTTCTCTCCACTAACTGTCCTTTGTATGTTTCGTCCAACCTCTTCATCGGATATAAACGGTTCACCATGACAAGTCCAATTATAATAATTTGGCGTAAAACCAAATCTACACAGATGTTCTCGAACTTTATCACATTGGAAAAATTTACCATTATGACATTTTTTGCACGGACACCTTAATTTATTCCCATCCATAAACTCAACATTATTATTAGCAAATCTCAAAAATTGTTCCAACCCAATTATAAATTCATCGGTTAAACCACGACGTTCTGGTAAAATTTTTTTATACATCCAACTTCATTCTCTCTCCATCGATCCTGTTTTTGAAATTATATCAATGATTAATTTTAATTTCTTCCAAACTTCATCCATATATATATCAATCTAACCATAAATTTATACTCTACATTAATTAAATTTTTCTAATACTAAATATGATTTTGTATGATATTTAATTGCAAATTATAATATCATTTCGAACAATTATGATCTATTAACAGTAATTAAATTACTTAAAATCAAACATTAAGAATAAAAATTATAACAGAATTAATAATACTATAATTAATGTTATAAATAATATTTTTACGCGTACCTGTCCAAATGGAAACAACATGCGGCTAGATGAACACTTGACGAACACCTTCAAAGTAGGGACAACCTATGAAAAAAAATATTGTATTTAGATTACGACAAACTAGGCCGTGGCGCAAGGACACGCGTAGACGCGTTGGCCAGCGTGACGCGAGGACACGCGCGCGGGCACGCATGCGATGTCCATGAGGGCACACGCGCAGCGTTCGCGAAGGCAGGCGTACGCCGGCTACGTATATACACTACCGCAGGGCTAGGGCACCCCGCAACTGCCGTGAGCACACGCGTCAACGCCGCCACGACCACGTGCGACGGTGTCATCGTGACCACGCACGGCTGCGCCACCGCGACCACACGCGGGAGTGCAACCACGAGCACGCTCGACAGCTAGCGTCGCTGCGAGTTCGCGGCGGTGCCTGCTGCCACGCGCGATCTCGCGGCAGCAACCTGCCGTGTGTATGCAGCGCGACACCCTAGCCGCTAGCACGCAGCGGAGTCTGATGTGAGCTTGCGATGAGGAGAGTCGCGAGCTCACGACAAGCCCGTTCTCCGCTCAGCGGCACAATCCGTCGGCTCGGCGATGGCGTCGGAAGGGAGGGAGAGAGAAGGGAGAGACGTACGGCGGCGGGACGAGCACGATCGAGCAGAGGAAATGGAGAGATTGGGTGCGTCGGGGCAGGATAATTAGGGAAAATTTAGCGATGAATATTTTTTCGTCACTAATTTCGTCGCCAATTTGGCGACGAATCCTATATTTGTTACAGATTCTACAACGAAAATAAAATTCGTTGCAAATATTTGCAACGAAAATATTATTTCGTCATAAATTGGCGAAGAAAAAATATTTTCGTCCCCAATTTGCGACTAATTTTGCAACGAAAATTAAATGTTGGAAATTTTAAAATTTTTGTAACAATTTTTTTGTTGGAAATTTCGTTACAAAATTGCGACAAAAAATAAAATTCGTCGTAAATTTCATTGCAGATTTGCAACGAACTATTTTCGTTGCTAAAGTTTGTCGCCAAATTCATGTTTTTTTATAGGTTGTACCGTGCTTTCTGGTTTTGTTAAGACATTTTCTTAGTTTGGTGTTTGTCATACCGGTATGCATGGTGTGTGGTTTGTATTGTATTTGTGTTAGTTCCGCTGTGTTTTGTGTATTTGTTGTATTTACATTTATATGTTATATTTATTGTAGGCCCAAGGGCCTTGTATAAATATGATATGTTTCCACATATAGGGGAGATGTTGTATGTTTGATTTTTGGTTCTGCATACTCTCGGGGCGTGACAATGTGAACCTCCAACAAGAGGTCGGAGTTGTAGTGGTTTTTTCTCAGCACCTCGCGAACCTCAGCAAAGGGGCATTGAAGCCTACTATCCTGGAAGGGGCGTAACTCTAAAAGGTCAATCTTCTAGGTGTCAGAGTAAGGGAGTGGAGTAGGGAGTTCGGCAAAGAAGTATAAATCCCTCCAACCTTTGTGGGAGGAGGACATATTCATTAAGAATTGACAGTCAGGACATCTAGCAAAATAAAAAATATCTACCTTTGAAGATTTTAATTGAAAGAGGCAATGGAACATCAACAGAGATAAAGGATATCACACCCCGGGGGCATATTCATCATCCAAATGACGGAGGAGCTCCTTAGTGACAATATTCCAAAATACATCGCAGGAACCAAATCAAGTAAAATTTTTGAAATAATATAGAAATACAATATTGACCGCATGCATGCACGACTAAAATATATATCAATTAAAAGTAAATTAGTTTTATGACACCAAATCAAATTTCGACAAAAATCCAAGTATGTAAACAAAATGGCGATAACCATAAGGAAAACAAAACGACATCTCGACGATGCAGTGGGACCAGCACGGTAAGAGACTCTCTGAGTGACATGAAGGTAGGAAAATACAGCACACCCTCTATCAGCTAACCTGGAGAATAAGAGAAGAGGGGGTGAGTACAATCACTCAGTGGGTGAATAGAAAATAGTGCATAATTATAATGGATATAGTGGACATAATGGAAGTCAAAAGAAAATAAACTAGAGTAACTCAAATCTCAGAGTACAAATATTAATCTGTAACTAACCTGGTCAGCAGTATAACAAATACACCTGTGACATGCACAATCAACTGCAAATCTACTAGCAATAACTATCAAGATGCCACAATAAAGTCTCATGGCTCTCAAGGTAATACCAAGGGCACTATCTACGGGTAACGACATGCTACCACGAATGAGACTCGTGGGTAGATAGGCAATATACAGAGCACTATCTACGTGCAACCATATGCTACCACGAATGGGACTCATGGGTAGACAGGCAATAAAAGGCTCAGTGTCTGCGGACAACGACATGCTACCACGAACGAGTCTCGTGGGCAGATAGAGTATATAGCTATCTAGCTATGGAATGTACGCAACAACATGCTACCACAAACAAATCTTATGGGCAGTCAAGATGTCAAGTAGCTATTGACGACAACGAATCCAACTATCACTAATTCCGAATGGGTAGTGCAAGAGTATAACTCTACGGTAGATTCTCTCAACCATGAATGGGAGACATGATCGACCACAGGTATACAAAGCAACCATAGTTCAAAAGTGGAGAAACTCTACTGCAGACTCTCTCAACCATGAATGGGAGACATAGTTGGCAGCTGAGACAGGAGAAACTTTATATATCCTCTAAGGATTTAATCTCATCTTAATTATAATATTTCTACCAATTCGAGTATGGTATCAACCGAAACAGCAACTAAGAAAATAACCACATATAACAATCATATCCATTAAACAATAGCATAAACATACTAATGGAAATCAAATAACCCAGAAGTCAAATAGAGTATAAAAAAGTCAACGCAATACTAGAAAGAGCATTAAGTACAAATATAATATAAACTAAGTAAGCAATGTAACCACAATAATCATGCACTAAAATCTAAAGAGGTCATAGAACCTATATATACCATCTAAGAATTTATCTTATATGAAGGTTGAAGCTTCGCTTCTCGCTTTGCCTCGGTCGCTTGTGCATGGCAATCCTATTTATGTCTCCAGATTAAAAAAAATTAATCCTTGACGGAGACGGATTACCCAAGAAATCGATTCATCATCGTGTTATTCGATTAGAGTGGTCGCTTGAACAAACTTGTTGTTCAAGCAACCTAACTCTTTTCATCGATTAGCCGCGGAATAGATGATGTACAGATCGTCAGTTTTTGTATTTATCATCAGGGTCTATGATCATACAATTATAATCCAATTACATAGAACAAGAAAGAAAACTAAACAAGAATTATACCTTTTGTTTACCTCTTGATCTTTTATTGTATGACCTATCCTCTTCTTGGACGTCATGTGGGCGACGATCTACCAAGAAACGAAGCCTCCTAGATCACATTCTTCCCTTCCTTGCTCACTCCGAACAAAGGGAAGAATATCAAACACTTCTTCTCCTATCTAGTGTCGACCACCAATCCACCAAACTTGGTTGTTGCCGCCGGCCAAGGAGAGGAAGAAGGAGATGGTGGGCGCTGGCCAAGAGATCAACCCTTGTTGTCGCTGGCCAAAGGAGAGAGAGGGAGGAGCTGCCGACCAAACTAGAGAGAGAGAGGGAGTTGCCGCCAGCCAAAGGAGAGACAATCCTAGGTTTCCGCCGCCCAAGAGGAGAAGCAAACCCTAGCCTCCAAAAACCTTTCCTTGCCACCCAAAACCTTGGAAGCAAACCCTAATCTCCCAACCAATTTAGTTGCCACCCAAGCCTCCTATACTCCTTATATAGATTTCGCCCAAACCTCCATTTAATTGTGTCCGTTGAATCTAGGCTTCATAAGGGTTTTAATATGCTACAATAGAGACCATGAGGAGGAGTTGGATCTTGGCCACCTAATGGATCCGGCTCACATAAAATCCGATCCATTAATGATAATCCATTCCACTAGAGGATTATCATTGATCTACCTCACCAACCCCTATAATTAAATATGGTCTCCATATATTAATTGTACAAATATCTCTCCGTGTTTAAGATATCAAATGTCCGTTAATTAATTAATTTACTGATAATTAATTAATTAACATCTAACTCCATGAGTAGTACCACTCATCCTTATCATCATGTTGGACCAAGTCCACCTGCAGGATTTACATGATGATCCTTATGAGCTCCTCAAGGGGACATCATCATCCTAATACATAGGACACGGTTTCCTCCTATAATCAACGACACACCATGTAAATAATATCATTTCCCAACTTATCGGATCTATCGATTTAACCCTTAAATCTCGCCCATTGGTAAATCAAAGAAATAAATATTAAGTACATGTGCCCGTTATTATATCGGGATTAAGAGCATGTACTCCATAATATCCGAGGTCCGATTCAATTATGTAGTCAATAATAAATTGAATCACCTCTAAGTCGGTCCTGCTCAATACACATAAAGTGTACTAGTGTAATTCTATGGTCAAGATAAACCAACACCAAATTACACTACAACCATACCAATGGTTTGTCCAAAACCATCTTGGTTGTGAGCCTCTACTTATACTCTACAAGGAACTGATAACATGATCTTCTGTGTGATACCACACAGCATGTTATCTATAATGTAAAGTATTAGACAAGATACACACATATAATAAATATAAAATGCAATCAATGATCATGTGATTCTTATTTCAAAATGAAGATGTCCATAAATTTGAATTATTAAATTAATTTTAAAAGTTAAATTTTTTAATTTGCAATCTAATCCACGATATTTTGCAACAATATTAAGCTTTTAAAATTATTAACGCTTTTAAAAGTTTAATTTTTAATTTTAAATTGCAAGAAATTAAATTAAAATTATTAACGCTTTAAAAGTTTAATTTTTTTATAATTGCAAAATTAGATTAAAGTTATTAATTTTTTTTAAAATCGAATCCACGGATTCGCTGCAAAATTAAAATTATTAAAATTTTAAAAAGTTTAATTTTTTTTTATAAATTAAAATTATTAACGCTTTTAAAAGTTTATTTTGTTTTTTATAAAATATGCATTCGCGATTCGTTTAATTTAAACGAACTCGATTCGCTGTAATTTTTAAAACTAATCCGCGGATTCGCTGTTTTTGTTAAAATGCGGATTCGCTATAAATTAAAATGATTACGTTTTAAAAAGTTTAATTTTATTTTTATAAAATTTGCAACGAATCTTTGGATTTGCAAATTTGCAACTAAGTGATGATGTAAAATATTATTTAACTTTACCTTAACTTTTTACCGCAAATTCATTCTTTCCGCGCGATTTTTCCTTTCCTACGGCTGATTTTGTTCACCACGACTATCAGGCGCACGCGACCACAGATTCCCGTCAGCCTTTCGGCCGTAATGGCTAGGTCGGCCGAAGAGCATGCCCGCCTTGAGGCGTCGGCTCATTCCGCTGCGAAAGCGACCCTTGGCCGCGGAGCGAGGCCTGGGGGTTACACTGATTGGTCTCGAGTGGAAAGGGTCGTTCGTGTTCCTCCTTCCCCTCTTTGCTCCTATACTTCGGCTTCCTTTCTCTTTGATCATGGAATCAGATGCAATCTCTTTGGCTTCCGGATTTGATGCGTTTTTTCCAGCGGTTATGTCTCTTGAAATATCTTCTTTTTGCGATCGGTGATTACCGAGATCGTGGTCTCCATGGATCGGAGTTTGATTGTCGGATCGTAAGTGAGAAGAACTGTAGAGATTCTTAGCTATGGATTCCTTTGGGGTTTGCGAAAATTGATTACAGGATGAAAATGTGTTTCCATTTGCTTGATTTGGGAACTTTGTTTTTCTTGGATATATATGAAAATCAATCATATGGGCCATTTAGTATGAAGATCTCTACTTGTTTTCTTGTTAAGTCGATAATTTCCTTGAATTGGAATTGAGCATGAAGGATCCTTGGTTTTAGGGTAATTAAATCTTTTTCACTGAATTCCTAGTCTTTAATTGGGGCAATCGATATCAATATCCTGGGTTCTTGAGTTAGTAGTGAGGTAACGTAGACTTCAACAGTTTTGTCAAATCTCCCTTTGTCTCGACACTGGAATTGCTTTGTCTGATAAATGCCATTTGGATTTAATGTTTTTTTCTTCTACTTTGTATGTATATGAAATTGGTTATCCGAATTAGACTCTATAACCAACACAACTAGAATAGATCTTTTAGGAGCTCCCATTTTGCTTTTTTGTTTTGTTTTGTATTGGATGTTGGATTATACATTACTATAATGACAATTTAACCTCTATCTCACCCCAGTATTGTACTATGGATGATCTGAGCTACATGCAAACAAATTATTGCTCGATTCACGATGTGGACTTGATCGTAGGTTTGAAAATTCTGTACCTGTTATTCGCGAGATCAATAAAATCGTGAATAACTATTGGAGAGGAGATTCTTTGTCATACTCGAGCACGCCAGGACCTACAAAAGAATTATGGTGGTTTCGTATAATTGATTCATTTTATATATTAAATAAGTGATTATATAATCAATTGTTTTATTTTCATCTCAGCGGAGATTTATTTGGGACCCTAGTCAAGACTTGGAAGTTAAAAGAATTTTTAAAAAAATGTCATATCCTACATGTATTGAGTCATGCCAAATCCATCGGAAAAAAATTTGTCAGTCACGGAAAATGGGAGTAAAATCTCCAATTATTGGCCATCGGATGAGAGCAAAAAGAAGTCAAATAAATTAAGCTAAATTCGAGACTTATCGCAACAATATACGCGGATCTATAAATATCGAGGAGCATTCACGTAGATTGGTAATTTTAAATTCTACAATTAGTTTATAAATTTATTTCAGATTATTAATTTATTTCTAACATTCTTATATTTAGTCTAAGGAATTGGGAAAGGAGCGAATTTATAGATACTTTCGCACTTTCCAAAAAAAGATAAGACTTGGAGTGGAGATAGAGCTCGAGCTATTAAGGTTTGAAATCATCTTTAAACTAACTTAATTTTTAGTTATGTAAATGCTCGATTAATTTTGTGTAGGAGAGATATGATGATCTATCCTCATCTCGAGAGAATTTCAGAGACAGATTGAGGATCTGAGCCATAGTAGTAATATGGATTTATGGCTTGAGGCAGTGGAGGATCCAAAGGGGAAGGATACTAGGTATGGGTTCTCTGGCTGCATAATGCTCCTCGTAGATCTATTTCTATTTCTCTACTCCACGAGCGGATACTTGAGGAGGTTAGCAATTTGAAGGGCATAATACATGAAAGAGATCAGCAAATTTTAGCAATACAACATCAAAACTCACAAAGGGATCAGGAAATGATAGAGATGCGACGACAACAAGCCTTTCTTATGCGCCAGTTTCAGCAATTTACTTCTGGTACAAGTCATATTCCTCCGAGTCAAGACGATGATGGTGGCGACGATGATGATATTGTATGCATGTTTATAATTAGTATCTTTAAAATTGTTTAGTTTATTTAGTTTGTTACTCCTTCATTTTTTACATTTTTTATTAGTACTTTTTATTTTGCTTTAAACAGGAATGATCTATGAAGTCAATCTTTATGGCGGTTGAAAATGCACATCATTGTAAGTCTTTGCATATTTATTTTCATGTTAGTATATAGTTTTTTTTAATGTATGCTACTATTTGTTGTTTGTTTCTTTTCTAATGCAGGTAGAAGAATGTATCATTGCTTATGTGAGATTTTTTTTTCCCATGTGTTGAGATCTTTTGTGGATATTGTTATTTGGATATCATAACTATGTTGATATTTGAATTTTGTAAGATATAACTTTTATTTGGATATCTTTGTTGGCTCATCACTTTATTATTTTGTTGTATTGAATGTATGTGTGTTTTGTTTGTATTTAATGTATTTATTTGGATATTAGAACTTATTGTGTTTTGTTGTGTGTGTGATAATTTGTATATACGATAGAATATCGAAAGCGGAATCAAAAAATTTTTTTCTTTTAAATATCCCAATTTTGCTAAATCCGATATAATGAAATTTATGACGAAAATTTAAAATTTAATCCATTTAGCAATCCAATTGCGACAAATTTTGCAAATTAATAATTTTTTGCAACGAAAATTATTATTTCAAATATTTGCAACGAAAAAATCGTCGCAAATATTTTGCGACGATTTTTATTTAATTTGGAAACATCGCAAATTTACCAAATTCCTTTTTTCGTCGAAAATTACCAATGAAAAATTTATTAAATTATTTTATAAAAAATTTTATGATTTTTTGCGTAATTTTGCGACGAATTTGTATCAATTAAATTTGCAACCAATTCCTTATCGTCATAAAATTTCCGATTTATATTGTCGACGAAAAAATATTCGATAAAATTGCAAAAATTTATGCGATTGTAATTGAATTTTGCATAATCTCGACTAATTTTGGGAATCGGGTAACTTTGCAACAAAAATTAGGACTAATTTTAAAATTCGCCCTAATTTTCGCTAAAATCGCAAAATTGTTAAAAATTCGCGCTATTTTTTGTCGCTAATATTTGCGACGCTTTATTCCCAACAAAAAAATTTTTATCGCTAAATTCGTCGCAAATTTTTTTTGCAACGATTTTTTTTTTTTAAATTCGTCGCTAAATTCGTCCCAAATTTCTGTTTTTTTTGTAGTGGTATACATCCCAACAATCTCCCACTTATACTAAAAGACTATGCTGCCATCAAAGTGTCATACATCTGATTCTCATTTCCTCTACATGCCTATCAAAAGCTCTCGCTGGAAGGGTCTTAGTGAAAGGATCTGTCAGGTTATCCTCTGATGCAATTTTGGCGACAACAACTTCTCCTCACTTTACAATCTCTCGTATCAAGTGGTACTTGCACTCTATGTGCTCACTCGCCTTATGGGATCATGGTTCCTTCGAGTTTGCAACTGCACCACTGTTATCACAATAAATTGTGATAGTTTTGGGCAAACCAGGAATCACATCCAAGTCCATTAAGAAGTTCCTGAGCCATACAACTTCTTTGACTGCCTCAGAGGCTGCCACATACTCAACTTCCATGGTAGAGTCTGCCACACATTTCTGCTTGACACTCCTCCATACAATGGCTCCACCTCCCAAAGTAAACACAAAACCCAAGGTAGACTTACTTTTATCCCTATCTGATTGGAAGTCAGAATCTGTGTAACCCACAGGGAGTAATTGATCTGCCTGGTATACCAGTATATAATCCCTAGTCCTTCTCAGGTACTTCAATATATGCTTTACCGTAGTCCAATGTCTTTGTCCTGGATTACTCTGATATCTGCTAACCATGCCCACAGCAAAGTAGATATCCGGTCTTGTACATAACATAGAATACATGAGGCTTCCTACCGTCGAAGCATAAGGAACCGCCTTCATCTCCTCTATCTCCTTTGATGTTCTAGGACACATCTCTTTAGATAAAGGCACTTCATGCCTAAAAGGTAGAAAACCTTTCTGGGAGTTATGCATGCTAAAACAAGCCAAAATAGTGTCTACATATGAAGCTTGAGATAAGCACAACATTCTTTTCTTGCGATCCCTTATAACCTTGATCCCAAGGATGTGTCCCACTTCCCCAAAGTCCTTCATATCAAATTGTTTGGACAACTATACCCTTATGTCTGATAACACTTTGACATTGTTGCTAATTAGTAAAATGTAATCTACATATAGTACAAGAAATACCACTACGTTTCTGTCACATCTCTTGTATACACAAGACTCATCGGGACTTTGAATAAATTCATAAGACTGGATTACCTCATCAAAGCGGATGTTCCAAGATCTCGAAGCTTGCTTCAATCCATAAATGGACTAAGCTTACACACAAGATGCTCTTTGCCCTTTGCAATGAATCCCTCTGGTTGCTCTTTATAGATGTTTTCCTCGAGACATCCATTAAGGAAAGATGTCTTGACATCCATCTGTGACACCTCTAATCCATATGAGCAGCAATAGACAAGAGAATCCAGATAGACTTAAGCATGGCTACTGGCAAAAAGGTCTCCTCATAATCGATACCCTCTTTCTGAGTATACCCTTTCGCAACAAGCCTTGCTTTGAAGGTCTCAACCTTCCCATTTGTTCCTCTCTTTCTTTTGTAGATCCACTTGTATCCAATGGTTTTTATACCATTGGGTGGTTCTACTAGCTCCCATACCTGATTTGAATCCATAGATTCTATCTCAGAATTCATCGCCCTTTGCCAAGATACCACATCTTTATCTTGGATTGCCTCGTCATATGTACAGGGATCGGATTCATGTTCGCCAGGGACCAAATCAAAAGATTCTCCCAAGAACATAAATCTCTCAGGTTGTCTAACAACCCTCCCACTAAGACGAGGTTTCACCTGTATCCTCTGTGACACGCGGTACAGTCACTTGTCGTATGTCATCTTGTACCATTGGTACTGAAGTAGTGACTTCCCCTCTCAATTCCTCTAAAACAATCTTGCTCATGGACTTGTGGTTCATCACATAGTCTTCCTCTAAAAATCGGGCATTCGTGCTAACGATCACCCTATGATCTCTAGGACTATAGAACAAACCACCTTTCGTTCCTCTAGGATAGCCTATGAACAAGCAAACTTTTGTACGAGGTTCCAACTTACCAGCATCTACCTTCAGCACATGTGTTGGACTCCCCCCAAATCCGAATATGTCTCAGACTAGGCTTTCGCCCAGTCCACAATTCTGTGGGAGTAGAAGGTACTGATTTAGATGGTACCAAGTTCAGAATATACACTGTTGTATCCAGAGCATACCCCCAGAACGAATCTGGTAACTCAGAATAACTCATCATCGATCTAACCATCTCCATAAGAGTCTTATTCCTTCGCTTCGCCATACCATTCTGTTGGGGTGTACCAGGTGCAGTCAATTGGGATTGAATCCCAACCTCTGATAAGTAACTCCTAAGCTCTCAGTAACTCTTAAACTCTCCCAAGAGGTACTCACCACCCTGATCAGATCGTAGTGTCTTGATACTTTTACCTTGACGTTTCTCCACATCAACCTTGAATTCTTTGAACCTGTCAAAGCATTCAGACTTGCGGCGCATCAAGTATATGTATCCATTGTTAGGATGTATACTGAAAAGTCTATCTTTTGTATGAACATCTTTATTTTGAAATAGGAATCACATGATCATTGTTTGCATATTTATGGTTATGCATATTGTCTAATACATTACATTGTAGATAACATGGTGTGTGGTGTCACACGGGAGATCATGTTATCGGCTCCTTGTAAAGTATAAGTATAGGCTCACAACCAAGATGGATTTGGACAAACCATTGGTATGGTTGTAGTGTGATTTGGTATTGGTTTGTCTTGACCATAGAATCACACTAGTGCACTTTGTGTGTATTGAGCAGAACCGACTTAGAGGTGATTCGATTTATTGTTGACTACATAATCGAATTGGATCTCAGATATTATATTGTACATACTCTTAATCCTGATATAATAACGGGCACATATACTTATTATTCATTTCTTTGATTTACCAATGGGCGAGATTTATAGATTAAATCGATAGGCTCGGTAAGTTGGGAAATGATATTATTTATATGGTGTGCCATTGATTATAGGAGGAAACCGTGTCCTATATATTAGGATGATGATGTCCCCTTGAGGAGCTTATAAGGTTCATCATGTAAACCCTGCAGGTGGACTTGGTCCGACATGATGAAAAGGTTGAGTGGTACTACTCATGGAGTTAGATGTTGATTAATTAATGGTCAGTAAATTAATTAATCGACGGACATTCGAGATCTTAAACACGGGGAGAAAATGTACATATAATATATGGAGCTCATATTAACTTATGAGGGTTGGTGAGGTAGATCAATGATAATCCTCTAGTGGAATGGATAATCATTAATAGATCGAACTTTATGTGGGCTTGATTCATTGGGTGGCCAAGATCCAACTCCTCCTCATGGTCCCTATTGTAGCCTATTAATACCTCATGAATCTTTAGATCCAATGGATGAAAACAAAACTCTAGATCCAATGGTAGAGATTAAATCTATAGATCCGACAGTTGAGATTAAATCTCTAGATCCGACGGTTGAGATTAAATCCCTAGAACCAATGGTGGAGATTAAAAGGAGGCATGAACCCAACTCTATAAATATAGGATGATGGCTTGGGCGGCAACATGATGGAAGGGGATTAGGGTTTGCTTCCCTTGGGTGGCTAGAAATCCTAGTTAGGTTAGGATTAGGAGTGGGTGGCTAGGGTTTGGGTGTTGGATTGGGCGACAATAATAGGAGAAACTCTTTTCTTCTTCTTCCTAAGGTGTTGCTGGTAACCTATCCTTCTTCCCTCTACTTTGGTTGGTGCTCAACCTATCCTTTTTCCCCTCTTCCTTGGCCAGCAACTAGGAGAGCTAGGGTTAGGGTATTGGGCGGCTACAAGGTGAAGTTTGGTTTCCTTTTTCTTCTCCAAGTGTTGGCCGGCACCCATGCTCTCATTGATTCTCTTTTGGCCGGTTCCCATACTCCATGTTCTTTTCCTTGGTCGGCAGCAACATTGAGTTTATTGACTTGGTGGTTGATTCTAGATAGGAAGAAGAGTTTTGTTTTATGATCTTCCTTTGTTTGGAGTGAACAAGGAAAGGAAAATTGGTGATCTAGGAGGCTTCGACATTTGGAAGATCGTCGCCCACACGACGTCCAAAAGGAGGAAGGACATACAATAGAAGATCAAGAGGTATAATCTTTTTTATTTTGATTAGTGTTCTTTTGTATTATGTCTATAATTGTTTTTCAATTATATGCATGTTGTATGTGGTTGTTTACTTTATGTATGTGACTAATATAACTTGGACCCCGAACATAAACACAAAAGTTGGCGATCCGTACATCGTCTATTTCGCGGCTATTCGTAGAATAGAGGTTGGTTGCTTGAACAACAAGTTTGTTCAAGTGACTACTCTAATCGAATAGCACGACGATGAAACGGTTGCTTGGGTGATCCCTTTTGTCTAGGATTAAATTTTTTTAATCTGGGGACGCCAATGGGATCGCCATGAACAAGCAACCGAGCTGAAGTGGGAAGCGAAGTTTCTCCACCTTCATGTGGAATAAGAGCTTCGGTTCCGGGGACAAAAACCCTATCAAGTGGTATCATAGCCACGGTTTTCGGTTTTGTGTGTTTAGGATTCGGTTACTCTTATGCATTTTTCATATATTATATGTGTCAGATAATAGTAGGATATGCGTAGGTTAACTCTTTGGTTGCAGGCATAGGATCCAACTATTATGGTCATATGTGTGTATGTGATTGTATGTGTGTAATTGTATATTTTGTTGAATCCTCGGGGTTGACGAGGCTAGTATTTAATTTTTATAAATTAGATACGGCATTGTTTAGCCACTCTTTCTATTTTAGTTTACTTTCGATCTAGATTTCATGTACACTCCATCATGGAGTATAGGATCGATGGATGTAAATTAAAATATTTTTTCTCGGCTCGGATCTCCGGATGGCTCGTACATTGCGTAGGAGGAACGAACGAGATGGCGATACGACGACAGACATATTGAAGACAAAATCCATAATAGTTGGAAAAATTTTATTTTTCATATTTATTGCTTATTGTTTGATATGCATGTCGTAGGCTAGAAAATTCCTCAATTTCAAATTACTAAGTGGGAGAGGGATATTTTTATAAATTCCCACGGCCTCCATTACGATTTGACATGTGATGCTAACAAACTTGCGCGTCGGCTCTGAGTGTCTTCCTCCCCATCGAATGAGTTTTTTTGCGGATCACAAGGTCTAATATGGTTATAGGGAATTATTAAGGAGCATGTGTACTTCCCCATCGGAAGGCACATAACCCGAGATAATTACCTTGGTACCGAGTAATGGTGAACACTTAAATACAAATATAAGTATCCTCCCCATCGGAGTCACTGTTTTTATTTGTAGGGCCAAAGAGGAACCAACTATTAATTTTACTTGTCAAAAAGTTAGGTTGACAAGATAGTAAAATTAATGGGTAAACCTCCTCTTACAAATGTAGAATTCGTATACGTCCACACTATCGTGGCATACGATATTCTCGGTGTTTTGAGGTGTTGGTTGATTTTAAAATTTTATTGTTTGAGGAATCAATAATTTTTTGAAATCTAATGTTTTGATCTATGTGATTCTTAGGTTTTCTTTCAAAATGACTTTCAACCCACTTGCTGTGATATTGAAAGAGAATAAACTTACTGGACCCAACTATGTTAATTGAAAGAGGAATCTTGACATTGTCTTGACTGCTGAGGAATACAAATATGTACTCTTCGAAGAGTGTCCTCCTAAGCCTGCGAATGAGCTGGAAGTCTTTGAAGCTGAGATCGATGGGGAAACCCAGGTCGATATCATTCTCCAAGTGACAGAAAGGCTTGCTCAGGCTCAGGCCATGGTTGCCCAAAAGCTTTCTACTTCTAAGCCGAAAGGCAAGAAGAAGAAGAAACGAGGTGGAGCAAAGGTGGTGGGAGGATCTCAGGAAGGAGTGAAGAAGCCGAAAGGCAAGTACTTCACTTGTAAGCAGACTGGACATTGGAAGAAAGACTGTCCCAACCGCAGGCATAACAAAGGTATATCCTTTGGTCTAGTCATTGAAACATGGTTAGCGGTGTTATCTACCGGCACCTGGTGTGTAGATACGGGAGCCGCTGATCATGTCTGCAATACTCTGCAGGGGTTCTAGGAAACCCAACGACTAGCTGAGGGGAGATTACCATTTACTTGGGCAATGCCATGAAGGTGGCGGCTGTTGCAGTGGGAGATGTTTGTCTTTTGAAAGGAATAAACTTTGGTTCTGAAAAATTTCCTTTATGTACCTTTATTTAGAAAGAATTAGATTTTGGTTTCTAAATTGTTTATGGATGGATATTCTATTTCTTTTAATGACAGAGTTGTTATAAAAAGGAATAGGGAGATTATCTGTTCTGGTGCATTGATAGGAAATTTATATACACTTGAACCAAAAGCTCCCACGATGCAAATAGAAGTTAATAACTCATCTTCTAATTCCAATAAGAGAAAAGAACCTTCGAAGATGAGCCAAACATATCTTTGGCATCTTAGGCTTGGTCATATTAACCTAAGCAGAATTCAAAGGTTGATAGCTGATGGACCTCTGGGTTCATTAGTGGTGGAGGATTTCCCAACCTGCAAATCTTGCTTGGAGGGTAAAATGACCAAGAGGCCTTTTAAGGCCAAGGGGTATAGAGCCAAAGATGTGTTAGAATTGGTTCATTCTGATTTGTGTGGTCCTATGACTATCCAGGCTAGAGGTGGCTTTGAATATTTTGTCTCTTTTATAGATGATTATTCAAGGTATGGATACATTTACTTGATGTGCCGCAAGTCTGAATGCTTTGACAAGTTTAAAGAATTCAAGGCTGATGCGGAGAAACATCAAGGAAAAAGTATCAAGACACTACGATCTGATCGTGGTGGTGAGTACCTCTTGGGAGAGTTTAGGAATTAATTATCAGAGGCTGGGATTTAATCCCAATTGTCTGCACCTGACACACCCCAGCATAATGGTATAGAAGAGTGAAGGCATAGGACTCTTATGGAGAAGGTTAGATCGATGATGAGTTATTCTGAGTTGCCAGATTCATTTTGGGGATATGCTCTAGATATGGCGGTGTATATTCTGAACTTGGTTCCATCTAAATCAGTGTCTTCTACTCCCACAGAATTGTGGACTGGGCGAAAGCCTAGTCTAAGACATATTCGGATTTGGGGGAGTCTAGCACATGTTGTTGGTAAGTCAGAACCTCAGTATTGTATGCACATGCATGTTCGCTATTATCCTAGGAATGAAGGGTGGTTTGTTTTATAGTCCTAGAGATCAAAGGGTGATCGTTAGCACGAATGCCAGATTTCTAGAGGAAGACTATGTAATGAACCACAAGCCCATGAGTAAGATTGTTCTGAAGGAATTGAAAGGGGAAGTCACTTCTTCAGTACCACCGGTACAATAGGATATACCACAAGTCATTGCACCGCGTGTTACAGAGGATACACAGGTGATACCTCGTCGTAGTGGGAGGGTTGTTAGACAGCCTGATAGATTCATGTTTTTGGGAGAATCTTCTAATTTGGTCCTTGGCGAACATGAACCCGATCTCTGGACATATGACGAGGCAATCCAAGATAAAGATGCGATATCTTGGCAAAATGCAATGAATGCTGAGATTGAATCTATGGATTCAAATCAGGTCTGAGAGCTAGTAGAACCACCCGATGGTGTAAAAACCATTGGATGCAAGTGGATCTACAAAAGAAAGAGAGGAATAGATGGGAAGGTTGAGACCTTCAAAGCGAGGCTTGTTGCAAAGGGGTATACTCAAAAAGAGGGTATCGATTATGAGGAGACCTTTTCGTCAGTAGCCATGCTCAAGTCTATCTGGATTCTCTTGTGCATTGCAGCTCATATGGATTATGACGTGTGACAGATGGATGTCAAGACAGGTTTCCTTAATGGAAGTCTTGAGGAAAACATCTATATGAAGCAACCAAAGGGATTCATTGCGAAGGGCAAAGAGCATCTTGTATGTAAGCTTAATCGGTCCATTTATGGATTGAAGCAAGGTTCGAGGTCTTGGAACATCCACTTTGATGAGGTGATCCAGTCTTATGGATTTATTCAAAGTCCGTATGAGTCTTGTGTATACAAGAGATGTGACGGAAATATAGTGATATTTCTTGTACTATACGTAGATGATATTTTGTTAATTTGCAACAATGTCAAGGTGTTATCGGACGTAAGGGTATGGTTGTCCAAACAGTTTGATATGAAGGACTTGGGAGAAGTGGGACACATCCTTGGGATCAAGATTATAAGGGATCGCAGGAAAAGGATATTGTGCTTATCCCAAGCTTCATACATAGACATAATTATGGATCATTTTAGCATGCAAAACTCCAAGAAAGGTTTTCTACCTTTCAGGCATGGAGTTTCTTTATCTAAGGAGATGTGTCCTAGAACATCTGAGGAGATAGAGGAGATGAAGGCAGTTCCTTATGCTTCGACGGTGGGAAGCCTCATGTATGCGATGCTATGTACGAGACCAGATATCTGCTTTGTC
The DNA here is from genome assembly GCA_025175895.1 of Wurfbainia villosa. Taxonomy (NCBI): domain Eukaryota; kingdom Viridiplantae; phylum Streptophyta; class Magnoliopsida; order Zingiberales; family Zingiberaceae; genus Wurfbainia; species Wurfbainia villosa. Next base: position 14,151,054 of record CM046004.1, on the reverse strand, counting down.
GTGGGCATGGTCAGCAGATATTAGAGTAATCCAGAACAGAGACATTGGATTGCGGTAAAGCATATATTGAAGTACCTGAGAAGGACTAGGGATTATATGCTGGTTTACCAGGCAGACCAATTACTCCCTGTGGGTTATACGGATTCCAACTTCCAATCAGATAGGGATAACAGTATGTCTACCTCAGGTTTTGTGTTTACTTTGGGAGGTGGAGCCATTGTATGGAGGAGTGTCAAGTAGAAATGCGTGGTGGACTCCACCATGGAAGCTGAGTATATGGCGACCTCTGAGGCAGCCAAAGAAGCTATGTGGCTCAGGAACTTCTTGATGGACTTGGATGTGATTTATGGTTTGCCCAGAACTATCACAATTTATTGTGATAATAATGGTGCAGTTGCAAACTCGAAGGAACCACGAGCCCATAAGGCAAGTAAACACATAGATCGCAAGTACCACCTGATACGAGAAATCGTAAAGGAGGTAGAAGTTGTTGTCGCCTAGATTGCATCAGAGGATGACCTGGTAGACCCTATCACTAAGGCCTTTCTAGCGAGAGCTTTTGATAGACATGTGGAGGGAATGGGAATCAGATATATGGCAGTATGAGGATAGCATAGTCTTTTAGTATAAGTGGGAGATTGTTAGGATGTATACTGAAAAGTCTATCTTTTGTATGAACATCTTTATTTTGAAATAGGAATCACATGATCATTGTTTGCATATTTATGGTTATGCATATTGTCTAATACATTACATTGTAGATAATATGGTGTGTGGTGTCACACGGGAGATTATGTTATCGGCTCCTTGTAAAGTATAAGTATAGGCTCACAACCAAGATGACTTTGGACAAACCATTGGTATGGTTGTAGTGTGATTTGGTATTGGTTTGTCTTGACCATAGAATCACACAAGTACACTTTGTGTGTATTGAGCAGGACCGACTTAGAGGTGATTCGATTTATTGCTGACTACATAATCGAATCGGACCTCAGATAATATATTGTACATACTCTTAATCCCGATATAATAACGGGCACATATACTTAGTATTCATTTCTTTGATTTACCAATGGGCGAGATTTATAGATTAAATCGATTGGCTCGGTAAGTTGGGAAATGGTATTATTTATATGGTGTGTCGTTGATTATAGGAGAAAATCATGTCCTATATATTAGGATGATGATGTCCCCTTGAGGAGCTCATAAGGATCATCATGTAAACCCTACAGGTGGACTTGGTCCGGCATGATGAAAAGGTTGAGTGGTACTACTCATGGAGTTAGATGTTGATTAATTAATGGTCAGTAAATTAATTAATCGACGGACATTCGAGATCTTAAACACGGGGAGAAAATATACATATAATATATGGAGCCCATATTAACTTATGAGGGTTGGTGAGGTAGATCAATGATAATCCTCTAGTTGAATGGATAATCATTAATGGATCGGACTTTATGTGGGCTTGATCCATTGGGTGGCCAAGATCCAACTCCTCGTGATCCCTATTGTAGCCTATTAATACCTCATGAAGCTTTAGATCCAATGGATGAAAACAAAACTCTAGATCCAACGGTAGAGATTAAATCTCTAGATGCGACGGTTGAGATTAAATCTCTAGATCCGACGGTTGAGATTAAATCCCTAGAACCAATGGTGGAGATTAAAAGGAGGCATGAACCCAACTCTATAAATATAGGATGATGGCTTGGGCGGCAAGATTATGGAAGGGGATTAGGGTTTAGGGTTATACCTCATGAATCTTTAGATCCAAAGGATGAAAACAAAACTCTAGATCCAACGGTAGAGATTAAATCTCTAGATCCGACGGTTGAGATTAAATCTCTAGATCCGACGGTTGAGATTAAATCCCTAGAACCAATGGTGGAGATTAAAAGGAGGCATGAACCCAACTCTATAAATATAGGATGATGGCTTGGGCAGCAAGATGATGGAAGGGGATTAGGGTTTGCTTCCCTTGGGCGTCTAGGAATCCTAGTTAGGTTAGGATTATGAGTGGGCGGCTAGGGTTTGGGTGTTGGATTGGGCGGCAACAAGAAGAGAAGCTCTTTTCTTCTTCTTCCTAAGGTGTTGCCGGCAACCTATCCTTCTTCCCTCTACTTTGGCTGGTGCTCAACCTATCCTTCTTCCCCTCTTCCTTGGCCGACAACTAGGAGAGCTAGGGTTAGGGTATTGGGCGGCTACAAGGTGAAGATTGGTTTCATTTTTCTTCTCCAAGTGTTGGCCGGCACTCATGCTCTCATTGATTCTCTTTTGGCCGGTTCCCATACTCCATGTTCTCTTCCTTGGCTGGCGGCAACATCGAGTCTATTGACTTGGTGACCGGTTCTAGATAGGAAGAAGAGTTTTGTTTTATGATCTTCCTTTGTTCGGAGTGAACAAGGAAAGGAAGATTGGTGACCTAGGAGGCTTCGACTTTTGGAAGATCGTCGCCCACACGACGTCCAAAAGGAGGAAGGACATACAATAGAAGATCAAGAGGTATAACAAGAGGTATAATCTTGTTTATTTTGATTAGTGTTCTTTTGTATTATGTCTATAATTGTTTTTCAATTATATGCATGCTGTATGTGGTTGTTTACTTTATGTATGTGGCTAATATAACTTGGACCCCGAACATAAACACAAAAGCCGGCGATCCGTACATCGTCTATTCCGCGGCAATTCGTAGAATAGAGGTTGGTTGCTTGAACAACAAGTTTGTTCAAGTGGCTACTCTAATCTAATAGCATGACGATGAAACGGTTGTTTGGGTGATCCCTTTTGTCTAGGATTAAATTTTTTTAATCCGGGGACACCGATGGGATCGCCATGAACAAGCGACCGAGTTGAAGTGGGAAGTGAAGTTTCTCCACCTTCATGTGGAATAAGAGCTTCGGTTCCGGGGACAAAAACCCTATCATTCATATCTTTAATAATCATCTATAAAAGAGACGAAGTATTCAAAATCACCTCTAGCCTGGATAGACATAGGACCACACAAATTAAAATAAACCAATTCCAACACATCTTTGGCTCTATACCCCTTTGCCTTAAAAGGTCTCTTGGTCATTTTACCTACGAAGCAAGATTCGTAGGTTGGAAAATCTTCCACCACTAATGAACCCAAAGGTCCATCAGCTATCAACCTTTGAATTCTACTCAGGTTAATATGACCTAATCTTAGATGTCAGAGATACGTTTGGTTCATTTTCGAAGGTTCTTTTCTCTTATTAGATTTAGAAGATGAGTTATTTGCTTCTATTTGCATTGTGGGAGCTTTTGATTAAAGTGTGTACAAATTACCTACCAACGTACCAGAACAGATAATCTCCTTATTCCTTTTAATAACAACTCTGTCATTAAAAGAAATAGAATATCCATCCAAAAATAATTTAGAAATTGAAATCAAATTCTTTCTAAATGAATGTACATAAAGGTAATTTCTCAGAACCAAAGTTTTATTCCTATCAAAAGATAAATAAATATCTCCCACTACAATAGTCGCCACCTTAGTACCATTGCCCATGTAGACGGTAATCTCCCCCTCAGCTAGTCGTCTGGTTTCCTGGAACCCTTGTAAAGTATTGCAAATATGATCAGTGGCTCCCGTATCTACACACCATGTGCCTATAGATAATACCGCTAAACATGTTTCAATGATTAGACCAAAAGATATACCTTTGTTCTGCTTTCGGTTGGGGCAGTCAGCCTTCCAATGTCCAGTCTACTTGCAAGTGAAGCACTTCCCTTTCGGCTTCTTCACTCCTCCCTGAGATCCTCCCACCACCTTTACTGCACCTTGTTTCTTCTTCTTCTTGCCTTTCGGCTTAGAAGTAGAAACCTTCTGGGCAACCAAAGCTTGAGAACTCTGATGAAAAAGCCCCTCTGCCACCTGGGGTTCTGTCAGAAGCTCCGCCAACGAATACAACCTCTTATTTATGTTGTAGTTCAGGTGAAACTACTCAAAACTCCTAGGTAGAGATTGGAGAATGATATCAACCTAGGTTTCCCCATCGATCTCAGCTCCAAGGACTTCTAGCTCATTCAAATGAGCCATCATCCTGAGAACATGATCCCTCACAGGTGTTCTGTCATGCCCCGAGAGTATGCCGTGCTGAAAAGCAAACGGACGGCATCTCCCCTGTATGTGGCAATATATCGGGTTAATACAAGGCCCGTAGGCCCACAACAACAACACAATATATAAAGATATCCACATATCAAACACAGCGGAAACATACTACAGATAAAATAATATACAATGACCCAACTGTACACTCCGGAGTGACTTGACACAACAAGAATCATAATAGAAACCACAACAATGGCAAAATACATACAATATGTCCGTATATCACAAATACGGAAATAATACAGGCTAAAACCTCAAAACGACAATCCACACAAATACAACAATGCGGATTAAATATCCATCCGTCCGGTGTGAGATGGGATCAGCTGGCAGAGCTCCGAACATCCAAGGAATCTTCTACCTGTTATCTGGGCGACAGGAAACCCAGGGTCCAGGGGTGGTGAGTATAAACTCAGGGGTAATATATAGAAAGTGCATGAACATATAGGGTAAAAAGATCTACAAGTATACATGTGAAGATCTACAGGTATACAGCATGAGTCCAATAGACATACAGTCCTATCCAACTCTAATAACAAGTAACTATAGTAAAGTCATACTCAATGTATATACTAAGCTGATCAACTGAACATGAAGTAATGTACCAACGTACCTAACAGTCTGCAACACCATAAGCTATATCATCCTGAACAGATATATAATAACATAACCCATATAACGTACCAAGTCAATCCCATACCTGACCAATACTCAGACATATGAACAGTACATAATCACATGTAATAACATCTCGGTCCATACTACACTATGACATGACGCTAATCAAGTGCATACATCAGTCTGGACCAACACATATATCATGCTCAACACATAGCAGTATATAAAATGCAAATGACATGTATCATGATGAACAACCATATGCAGCAATCATAGTTCAATCAAATGCAACATCTCACAGACATATATAAAACATATATCAAATACATACATACATATATATCAGCAATGCATATGCATGGTCATGTTTGTGGACCCGTCCAACCATGACCCCAGTATGGCCCGGGTGGCACGACATGACCACTAGCCCGACTCCAACCGCCACTACTCTCGAGTGACCGAGTTGGGTAGTATGAATGAGTAGCATATAAGCGTAAAGAGCTAACTACTCCCCGGGGGTCCCTGCTGCTAGTTGCTCCGTCACTACCCATGAGTAGACGAGCTCTGCATATAGGACAACTGCACGTCACACAACCACCGTCTATAGTGGGCGAGTGCTAACACCACTCTGCTCAGTGGTCAGGTGTGCATCTCCAGCTATCACTATCCATAGTGGCCGAGCGCAGCACATCCAATGCTCTGCCCTCAACCCTGCTACCACTACCCCGAGTGGCCGGGGAGGCAGGATGACTGACGACTCATCTCAACCACAAGGGAGACCCAGTCAACAGCATGCATACAAATGTAATGATGCATAGATCCACACAAGTATCCTCGCAACACTCCCTATCTCACGGGGAGTCCTGGTCAACCAAAAGTCAACTATGCAAGGACTACAATCCACAAGACTCTCTCTATCGTACAAAGAGTCATACTCATCTGACAGTCAACCACGCTAAGACCTCTAGTCAGTAGCGAGCTACTATCGACCATCTATATAACCATACACAGATATACGATCCATAATGGATATACAATCATGCTAGGACCTCTAGTCCGTAACCACATACTAACAACCACACACATTTATCTATGCACAACCAACTAAATCCACCATAGATGCACAACTAATATGTGTACGATACAACATATTAGTTCATCTAGGCGGTGACATTGCCGGGCCGCTCTCCCAAGGACGCCAACGAGCTGAGATCGGGCGGCAAGATCGCTCGGAGAAGAAGACGGTGTGGAGATCTCGATGAAAAAACGGAGAAAAAGAAAAACAGCGATCACGATGAGAAAACAGAATCGCGATCAGCTTATACGGGTGGTTTCAACGTTTGATTCGATCGAATTGGTTCAAAACCAATCTGATTTAACCCAATTCGATTCAAGCCCATTTCTTCAGCCCAATGGATTCAAGCCCATTTCTTCAGCCCAAGCCCAATACAGCCCAAACCCAATAAGTCCACTTATTGAGCCCAATTTAATCCACTAATTAACCCCACTTAATTAAAGGGTTAATCCATATTAATTTATTTTTTTTTCGTATTTTACATGTTCCCTCAACCATGGTGGTCGTCATCAAGTTTCTCATGGTTTCTTGCCTAGCAGCCCGATTCTGGTGTCCGAAAAGTTCCTTGAGATTGAGCATCATGTCATAAGCAGTATTCATGGCCTAATGCTGATGTTGCAATACATTTAACATAGAAGACAAAATGTAACACTTTGTCATCTCATTAGCCTTGATCCACTTCTTATAACTCTCTTTCTTCTTTTCCCCAGAATCATCCGTAGGCTTAGGAGGACACTCCTCGAGAAGTACATACTTGTACTCCAGATTCCTTTTCCAATCCACATAGTTAGGTCCAGTAAGTTTATTTTCCTTTAGTATCACAACAAATGGGTTGAAAGTCATTTTGAAGAAACCTAAGAATCACATAGATAAAAAAACATTTAGATTTCAAAAAATTATTGATTCCTCAAATAATAAAATTCTAAAATCAACCAACACCTCAAAACACCAAGAATATCGTATGCCACGATAGTGTGGACGTATACGAATTCTACATTTGTAAGAGGAGGTTTTACCCATTAATTTTATTATCCTGTCAAACTTACTTTTTGATAAATAAAATTAATAGTTGGTTCCTCTTTGGCCCTACAAATAAAAGCAGTGACTCCGATGGGGAGGATACTTTTATTTGCATCTAAGTGTTCACCATTATCCGATACTAAGGCAATTATCTCGGATTATGTGCCTTCTGATGGGGAAGTACACACGCTCCTAAATAATTTCTTATAACTATATTTGACCTAGTGATCCGCAAAACAAACTCATTCGATATGGAGGAAGGCACTCAGAGTCAACGCACAAGTTTTTTCGCATCACATGTCAAATTGTAATGGAGGCCGCGGGAATTTAAAAAATATCCCTCTCCCACTTAGTAATTTAAAATTGAGGAATTTTAACTATGAAAGCACAACAAGCATATAAATCAAAAGCAATAAATACGAAAAACAAAATTTTCAACTATTATGGCTTTTGTTCTCAATATGCCTCCAGTCGTGTTGTCACCTCGTCCGCTCCTCCCTACGCCATGTACAAGTCATCCGGAGATCCGAGCCGAGAAAAATTATTTTAATTTACATCCATCGATCCTATACTCCATAAAGGAGTGTACATGAAATCTAGATCGAAAGTAAACTAAAATAAAAGGGTGGCTAAACAATACCATACTTAATTACAAAAATTAAATACTAGCCTCGTCAACCCTGAGGATTCAAATAATATTACAATTATACACATCCAATCACATACACATGTGTGTGAGTATGAGCAGTATATATAGATACGGTATATATATATATATATATATATATATATATTGTTGCATTTGTTTGCGTTGTTTACTGCATTTGTTTGTACATCATCTTGCATGTTATTTGCACATGATCTATACTGTTGTGTGTGGGATACCAGTGTATGACTTGGACCGGACGGTTCTATACATTTGACCAGTACCTTGATGTTGAGTAGGTTGTATCAAGTATGTTGTTGTATTTATTGTAGTATGTTTGCAAGATCGTGTATTAAATACAAAGATAGTTTTACTCTATCCCGTTGTATGTGCTATATTATTGTATATTTGTTCAGGTTGTTTAGTTTGTGTCATTGCAGACCATTCAAGTTTGCCAATACATTACATTATGTACAATTAATCAATTGGTGGTTTATGCTCTGTTTATATTTACACTGATAGTTGTTTGTTATCACCTCTACGACTGTATACCGTTGATCTCCATCTATATATATCTGTTCATCTTCATGTGTATATTTGTTGCCCTTTATATCTTAGTTGTTAATCATGCACTATCTTGCATATTACCGTTGAGGTTTAGACTCACCACCACAAACCCTGGGTTTTCTTATCACCCAGATAACAGGTAGAAGATTCCTTGGATGTTTGAAGCACCGCCAGCTGATCCTATCTCACCTTGAGTATTTGGATTTAAATCCATATTGGTGTTGTATGTTTTGGATTTTTATCCTATATTATTTTCGTTTTTTGATAATCAATTATGTTGTCATGTATTTGGTTTCGATCATGTTTTCTTGTTGTGTCAAAGTCGTACCTGTACGCATGTATTTGAGTCTTTGTATTTTTATTATTATTGGTGTATTCCGTTGTGACTTTGGTTATATACTTCTATATGTTGTGTGGTTGTGGTTGAAAGGTTATGTATCAACAGGGAATTGTATCACATACAGGGGAGATGTTGTCCGATTTTCGAGCTCGACATACTCTCGGGGCGTGACATTAGCCATTTGAAGGAGTTACTAGTGTAAAAGTATAATGAACTTCAAGAGGTCCGCACATTATAAAAAGCAAAGGGATCAGGAATTCAAATTGGAAATGACCGAATTCCGTAGACAACAGTTATTAATCATGCAACATCTTCAATTATCCTCCTCTCCAAGTCAAATTCCCCCTTTTATATCTTCTCTTGATAATGCTTGTGATAGTGGTGATGATGAATTTTTCGATGATGATGGTAATGGTTATATTTGAATTGTTGTATTTAAATGTTATTTGATTGTTAAACTTGATACTTTTTGTATTAGGTTTCTAAATTCTGTCTGGTGAATATAAACTTTGATAATGGTTTTTATTGTTCATTACAATTACGATGATTTATTATTGAAATCAATTTCGATTGTTAGATAATACATGTGATATTACTATGATAATGATGGAGATGATTATGTGTGATATTACAGGGTGACATATAAAATAGGCATGATCACATGGGACTCCATGACTAAGCCATATAGTCTTTTGTGTTTACAAGATTTTGCGACGAAAAAAAATTCATTGTCAAATCTGATAAAATAGGCTCCAATACAGAAAGATCGACAGCAAAGTTGTGGAGTCCTCCACGGTCGTGGTGGACTCCATGGCAAAGTTGTAGAGTCCTCCACGGTCGTGGTGGACTCCACGGCCTGACCGTGGAGGACTCCAAGATATATTGACAAGATTTCGGGCTTACAATGAATATTTATTTCCCAAGATATATTAGTAGGATTGCATACACAATTAAACATGGATCATTCGTGACAAACTGAATATATATCTGAATGCTATTATAAAAGAGTTATGGAGTGAATCGCTCAGCAAAGAGAAAGAGAATATGAGAGAGTAAAGTGGAGAGTTTGTCCATATTCCATGTTCTATTCATATCATAATTTCTTTATATAGGTCCTGAGACATTCTTTAATTAATCGCCAAGTAAAAATTATTTATTATATTTGTCTGTTGGATGACCGACCATCAATCTAAGCTATTATGAAATGCTATTAATTTTTGATTGTTTCACAATTTAATATAAACGTTACATTTTCGAGCCAACAATAAATTTGTATGATATGCCTAGATATTTAATTTGTTGCTGTCTAATCACTGCATTATATGTAATTCTCTTTACTTTTGGTCTGAGCGTGGCTTCTCTCGGATTTGAGTGGATGTAGATTTGGAGCAACGCAGGGTAACTAATTAGATGTTAATCATATAGAGTCTTGATCCTTCCATATTTCAGATTTTACTACCTTCCAACTTATGAATTGAATCGCATTAAATCATAGAGGTTATCCTTATTTATTTATTTTTTTTCCTTTGTTATGCTTGAGCTAGCAATATTATTTGTCATCCGTTGCTCAGGCTCATACATTTCATGGGGCAAAAGATGAATCTTTTGATCTCTGCGGACGGATAATAAAATTATTGCAATGGGTAAGAATGATTCTTCTAGAATTCATTCTCCTAGACATTAAATATCCTCCCATCTAAGAGATCATTCGATACTGTAATTTATTTATCTCTTTTCAAATACTATAGAACCGATCTAAAAGAGCATGGGACGAATCTTGTTACCTTTTTTTGCTACAAAGATGAACCTTTTTGTTGGTGCAAGGGTACTGGATAAACGAATCTGAGTTTTGATTATAGCTAAAGTTCAAAGTTAAGTTATATTGTGATCTAATGTTCTGTATCAAACTTGTAGGTCTTAGTAAGTTTGAAGGATCAGAAGCTAAGAAGATAAGTTCAACAGGTCAGAAGACCAAAGAGTTGACAAAGGTAAGCTCCGGGTGAGGAGCGGTGATGAGATCGCATCCTCGGTATGGGGACAACTGTAAGCATCGATCCAATCAAGACTTTCAAAGGAATGTCAAAGTTTAGATCAGATGGTCAAAGACTGTCACAATCACTATTATTATACCTTGTGCTAACTTTGTAATGAAAGTGATTGAATTGGAAACTCAAGTACAATAGTCGACTGGGAGGATCAGCAGTCGATTGGAAATAAGAGCAGTCGACTGGTGTACGCGTGAAGAGTCAAGTTGACACCTCAAAGATAAGGCTTTGGATAAATTCTATCTAGATCTAGATCTAGATCTATATATGGATGAAAATGAAGGTTTCAAAGACTTAGAAAAATTTATAAAAGGGGGGAGGATACAAACCCTAGTAATCAATAATCTCCTAAATGCTCTTGCTCTCTGATCGTACATCTTCATGCTTCAACGCTAATCTGATCGTGCTTCATCTTCTTATCTTAATAGTCGGTATAATTATTGTTCAAGTTTTTCATTTGTGTACTTAATTGCTAAAAGAAGTGGTAGGGTTATTACCGCTTCCATTATCTTTTGTAAGCTCATGTCTCTTACCTCTAACGAGGAAGATATTATTTAGTTGATTGCCCACCGAAATGATCAAAGGTCGTAGGCCTTGGACTAACAACCGATTGGCTGTGAACCAAGTAAAAAATTCTTGTGTCTTGTGTTTTTATTTATTCCATTGCATTACTTTGTATCGTACGAGTTAGTTTTTCAAAAGCAAAAAAAAAAGTTTTTAAATACGCTATTCACCCCCCCCCCCTCTAGCATTTTTTGGTCCTTCAATTGGTATCAGAGCGGGGCGCTCAGATTCGGTGCAACCACTGGTTGAGGTTTTTTTTCCTTTTCTTTTGGTTATTTGATTTTAATTATTTTCCCACACTACTAATCCAAGACTAAATCTTGGGACATTTATTTTTGTAATTAACATTGTAGGAAAATGGATAAATCAAGGATTCAGGGGGAGAGTTCATATCATGATTCAGAAGGTAACAAATTAAATCAAAAATTTAAATTTCATATTATTTATTTCAAGTGCAAGAAGATAGGACACTATAAAAATAAGTGTCCTACTCGTAAGACTCGAACGATGCAACCGACGGCAAAAGAGTGTTGAGAATTGATGGTCGCACTAGAGGGGGTGAATAGTATTTTGTGTTGTCTGAAAGAATTCGTTCGTGTTCGTCTCTATAATTCGTTAGTATGCCCAGCAAAAATATAAATAGAAAGCATAAACTAAAACAAATACAAACACACAAAACACACCCACAAACACAAGATGTAACGTGGTTCGGAACCTAGGATTCCTACTCCACGGGTTAAGCTCAAATGAGCTCTAGTGTTGCAAACCACCACTAATCAACTTCTCCTTCTCAAAAAACACTCCAAAGGTGGAGAAAATCTCTTACAACAATAAAAAATAAATACAAGCAAATACAAGTGAAATACAATGAACAACGTAAAGAAAACTTTACATAAGGTTGCTTTGAATGTTTTGCTTGTTTGTCGCTTGGGTGAGCTTGAAGGACCCTGAAATGCATCAGCACTTCACCTCAAATCTCCCCTAGAATTGCTCAAGAAACTATGGCCGAAATCCTCCACGAATAGCTCCTTTTATCCCTCCGCACGACTTGAATTTCCTCCTGGCAGTCGACTACCCAAAGGCATGAGTCAACTGCCTACAGTGTCGTTGTCTCACAATGGACTTAATTCACGTTGGCATTCTAACCAACAGATACATTGATAGTCGACTGCCAAGCCCGTAGTCGACTGCTCAGTCATCTACCGAGCTTTCTGGTGCTCATGTCCACAAGCAACAGTCGACTGTCATCCATAGCACATTCGATAGTCTAGCCTCTAGTCTACTACCGAGCAGTCGACTAGTCATAATACCAGTCGACTGCTCTTGAGTCAACTCGGCTTTCGAGTGTTAAACACTCGGCCAGTTGACAATCCAATATCCCAGTCGACTGATAAACCTCAACAATGAGGTTTAAACCCAAGTATGATGTCCTCCTACTTGATAGACCACCCTTAGCCTAGATCTAAGACTTCTAGCCACCTTCATCAGCCTCATGCCTATCGGATCCCTTCAAGTCATCCATGACTTGTTCATCTATACACTAGCCTTCAGGTGCTTCCATCAGCTATTGTCATGCTAACCGGGTCTATACCGCCAAGGTACATTTGGGTTTACGCTGTCAAGACGTACGCTTGGACTTTACGCCATCAAATATTGGACTTATGCTACCAAGACTACAGCTTGGACTTTACGTCACCAATATCACACCCTTGGACTTTCCTTGCCAATTCCATGTTGGACTTTCCAAAATCCAAGACCTATGCTTGAACTTTCCAATTGCCATGACTCATGCTTGGACTTTACCATTGCCAAGACCCATGCTTGGATTTTCCATACCAAGTACTCAAGACTTGGACTTTTTATGTCAAGTGTCCCACTTGGACTTCTCCATCATATGGTCAACCTCATGTCAACCATATAGTCAATCCATTGTCAAACAATGGTTAACCCATTGTCAAACATTAAAATACTACTCAAGTCAAACTCGAGTCCAGTCAATCGTGGCCTAGGTCAATTACACTAACAATCTCCTCCTTTTTGATGTTTGACAATACCTTTAAGTTAGGCTAACAATAACCTAAACTTAAACACTTCCAATGCCAAAGCATAGTGAAGGTTTACTTAACTTAAATCTCACTTCTCCCCCTTTGGCATACATCAAAAAGACTCCCCAAGGGTATCAATATCTCATATACCAATGAGATCTTACAATCTCCACCTTGGTCCAAAAACATATAGGATGCCTTCACTCTTCCTAGTGATAAGTCTCATATCACTAAATGAGAGGCAATCCTCACTTCTCCAATTCGGCCCCTTTGGTGAGCACAATGAGGGTTTCTAAAATCCTTCATATCTCCCCCTTTGAGGAATACATATCCATCATCCCATGATGGATAACCTCCCCCTAAAAGCTTGCTCCCACTTGACCATTGTACCAACAATGTCTTTGGAAAGTCCCTAAGTCTATAGGAATACTAAACCACCAAAATTAAGGGCAAAAGTTCAAACTTGAACTTTCACTTGCCTTAAAATTTATTCTCACCCTAAATAACACTCCTAATCCATTTTCAATGGATTTTCACTGTCACGCCCCGAGAGTATACCGTGCCGAAAAGCAAACGGACGGCATCTCCCCTGTACGTGGTAACTTATCGGGTTAATACAAGGCCCGTAGGCCTACAACAACAATATGATATACACAGATATCAACATATCAAACATACTAAACACAGCGGAAACAATACAAACAGATCAACAAGATACAAAGACCAACTGTGCACTCCGGAGTGACTTGACACGACAAGAATCATAATAGAAACCGAATCAAAGACCAAATACATACAATATGTTCGTATATCACAAATACGGAAACAATACAGAGAAAAACTCAAACCAACAATTCGTAAGGATACAACAACATGGAAAACATATCCATTCGTCCGGTGTGAGATGGGATCAGCTGGCGGAGCTCCAAACGTCCAAGGAATCGTCTACCTGTTATCTGGGCAACAGGAAGCCCAGGGTCCCGGGGTGGTGAGTATAAACTCAGGGGTAATATATAGAAAGTGCATGAACAACATATAAGGATAGATCTACAAGTATACATGTAAAGATCTACAGGTATACAGCATGAGTCCAATAGACATACAGTCATATCCATATCTAATAACAAGTAATTACAGTAAAGTCATACTCAATGTATATACTAAACTGATCAACTGAACAGGAAGTAATGTACCAACGTACCCGACGGTCTGCAACACCATAAGCTATATCATCCTGACAGATATACAATAACATAACCCATATAATGTATCAAGTGACCAATACTGTACATATGAATGATATGATCACCTGTATAATAACCCGGTCCGTACCACACAATGACATGATGCTAATCAAATGCATATAACAGTCTGAATCAATGCATGTATCATGCTCAACACATAGCAGTAAATAAAATGCAAATGGCATGTAACATGATGTACAAGCATGTGAAACAATCATAGCTCAATCAAATGCAGCATCTCACAGGCATATGTAAAACATATATCAAATGCATGCATACATATATATCAGCAATGCATATGCATGGTCACTGTCTGCGTACCCGTCCAACCACGACCCCAGAGTGGCTAGGGTGGCACGACAAATGACAACTAGCCCGACTCCAGCTGCCACCACTCTCGAGTGGCCGAGTTGGGTAGTATGACTGAGTAGCGTGTAAGCGTAAAAAGATAACTACTCCTAGGGGCCCCTGCTGCAAGCCCCGCTGTCCCTACCCATGAGTAGACAAACGCCGCACACAGGACAACTGCACGTCACACAACCACCATCTATAGTGGGCGAGTGCTAACACCACTCTGCACAGTGGCCAGGTGTGCATCTCCAGCTACCACCATCCATAGTGGCCGAGCGCGGCACATCCAATGCTCTGCCCTCAACCCTGCTACCACTACCCCGAGTGGTCGGGGAGGCAGGATGACTGATGACCCGTCTCATCCACAAGGGAGACCCAGTCGTCAGCATGTATGCAATGTAATGATGCATAGCTCCATACATGTATCCTCGCCTCACTCCCTATCTCATGGGGAGTCCTGGTCAACCAAAAGTCAACTATGCAAGGACTACAATTACAAGACTCTCTCTATCGCACAAAGAGTCATACTCATTTGACAGTCCACCACGCTAAGACCTCTAGTCAGTAGCGATATACAATCGACCGTCCATATAACCATACACAGGCACACAATCCATAATGGATATACCATCGTGCTAGGACCTCTAGTCTATGGTCACATACTGACAACTATACACTTATCTATGCACAGACAACTAGATCCACCATAAATGCACCACTAATACGGTTATGATATAACGATCGACTCCATAATCCAATCCATCACCTAACTCTAGTTAGGTAACACAGTAACCCTATCTGAGGTCACAAAGATAACCCTAACCACATGTACTTACTGAACATCTATCAGCTAATACATAATAGGGTTTATAGTTCCTATCCGTGCTAGATAATCAATGAGTAACAGAGTATATATCTCAAAGGTCAAGGCAGTACAAGCATATGATTAAATAAGAGTGGATTTAAGGTAAACAGGTATAAACATATATCCAAGATCATGCACAGGAATTTGATCAAAACTACCGGACCAGGTAGATATTACCCACCTGATATGCAATCCGTGCTATCCATAGTCCTCAAGCCCGGGAACCTGCCTCGTATCCCAAACCTGCATATAATGGCAACTACAGTCAAGTTCTAACACCTAACAAATATACAGGTTAATTACTACATTTCTATATCCACGTTCTTTCCTCGAATACAAGTTAGAAACTCGACTATCCCAATCTGATCCACCTTAACCCAAATCACAATAGATCACCAACATCCAACTCACAACTGTGCCCAATACACATCACAACTTCCTCAATAGCCACATATCACTTCACACTCGATCCACAACTCCCACATCACCATAGCCACTAAATTCACACACACATCATCGTTCACAGCCATGGTAGCTCCATCATTTATAGTAACACCCAACCATGAGCATAACCAAATCATCTACACAATCAATTAAAAGAAAACCGAATTAAACAATCCTCAACTCAATCGGCACAAACAAACTTCACTGATCTAAGCCAATCACCAACTGCAACGAATAGCAACCCCAACTCAACTTTGATCACACACACACAGTCGACACAAATGCATAGATCAATCTACATCCACAGCCAAATCATCCCATCGAACCGAAACACCACCAATTCACAACAATTACCATTGAGACAGCAAAGGAACCGAAACTTACCGGCTAACTCTTCACCGACAATAGTTTTCCCAGCTGCCCTGTTCACCGAACAAACCAGCTCCAATCACTGATCACACCACAAATTGAATGCTAAATCGAAGACTCCACAGCAAGATCTAAGCCCATATCTCAAAGGGGAAAGAGATCGATCCTTACCTAGCTCAGGTGATGATCGACGGCGAAACATCCCTCTTGGCAGCTCACTCCCACGGCGAACATCTAGAATGATCCGATCGTCGCCGCGTGCAGAGAGGAAGGAAGACAACCAACTCAACTAAGCCACTCACCAGCCATCCTGACGGCGACTGGGGCAGTGATATTCAACGAGTTGCTCCGGTGACGATGCGGCAACGACCATCGATAGTAAAGAAATAGATAAGATGGTCGACGACCGGCGTCTTCCACTCGAGGTACCCTCCGGCGACCTAGGGCGCGGCGCCATTGTCGTCATGGCGAAGATGGTGGCGATCGGCACCACATCGACCTCGCCGAGCTCGTGGAAGAGAGGGAATCGGAGAAATGAGATCGAGAAATCGGGATTGGGTTCGTTCGGCGGCTTATAAAAGCCATTCGAGTGATTTGGCTAGCCCAACCCAAATTCAACCCAATCCTGATTTGGGTTTAGCTCAGCTGGTTCGGCCCAATCAGTCCAAGCCCAATTCAGGCCAAAGCCCAATTTCAGCCCAAGCCCCAAATCCAGCCCAATTAATCCTCTAATTAATCACAATTAATTAAAGGGTTTAATCCATATAAATTTTTTTTTCCGTACTTTACATTCTCCCCTACTTATAAAAATTTGGTCCCCAAATTCCGACTCACGTACGAGAACAAGATGTCACAACAACCATCTCAAGTATCCAGAGAATAGTCACACACCTCCAGTGACTAAGTGGGGTACTGAGCTCGAATATTATTTTCTAGCTCATATATCCACTCTCAACCGACCTATTAGAAGGTAATAATTATACCAAAGTGGAGCTCTATACTCGTAACCGATGGGAGACTTTGCCAGAATCGTAAGGTGAATCGTGAATCACTATCAGAAATGATACCCAAGGATACGCCATGGATATAATTCCATCAAACGATCCAACGGAGTCCATCTTACGGCTCGGAAGAAAATGAGCAAACCTAGCTAATCGATCATTGATTACCCAAATCCTATCAAGTCCTTTCCAAATTCTAGATAATCTCCCAACACAGTCTAACATACTAGGCTCCCACTTCATCATGGTACGTAACCCTACAGGTCACTAATATTCCACCTTTGCTTGTTGGCACACCCATCGACAAATTACGAGATCAATCATATCCCATATATAGTTCCACCAACGTGAACGTCTCAAACTCACTATTTCCGGATACACTCCGAATAAATCATCATTCTCGAATAAAGAGTCTTCTGAAACAACTCTTCCTAAATCGAAATACAATTCTGGGAACTACTATCCTTCCCAAAGATGGAGATTTATTCTCACAAGAGAAATTAATCTAATGTCCAAAATTCACGCTGTCACCTAGAACTGAAGGTAACTGGAAGACTATAATGACTAATCTCGCTAGTTCCTCAACTAGCATACACATAATATACGTCTCATTCAACTGCATCGGGATCGCTCCTAATCTCTGAAATGATGCATCTGCGTATAATACCCTTCCATCCATATCAGACTGATTAACTAACACTGACACAAAAGTCAGTCACCTTCTAGGCCTTGAAACCTAGCTTCCCAAACTTCCGACCAAGTGATTTCCATCACCTTCTTGGTCCAACAAGTCGGCGATATAGTATCGCTAGAACATCCTATCCTTATCTATGGTAAATACCAAATCAATCTAGGGAACCCACAACTTCCCTTAAGATTGTGGATATATCCATAAATATATCCTCCACAAATATTATGACAATCGATCCCAAATACTCCAAGAGTACTTGATTCCTCAAGTTCATGAATGACTAAATCGTCGATAAGTCTAACAACATTATCAATCAGTTTTATACACCTGAATCCTTTTACCCTACGCTAATGATAGCTCAATCATCACACCGACAATGATAATTGTACGACACTAAGTCACTACAATATCAAACCTCCAGTCGTAGGCCAACCCTAGGATATACACAGGTGTCATTTAGCTGATCTAAACAGATCATCTATCCCCAACGAAGGATATTCATTCACAACAACTACTGCATTCCATCATCGATAATCGATGCATAACTCAAGGTCTGACTCTCTTCTAACAAAGAGTTACAAGTCTTCTCAAGAAGAAACACTGAGGCAGATAAATTTCCAATAGTGTTTAGCGACACTGATACCCATAAAATCACCTCCCGGTATGAGGTCCCAATTATCAGGACTATTCTCGAAATCACCCTCCAATCGCATATTCCTACTTGCCCATGCAATGGCAAGCCCGGGAGTTCATCCGAAACTATATCCGAATACTCTCAGATTATACGTACATCCGAGAGTCCTAGTATACCAACGCTCCAACAATCCAACTATCCGTAAGGATATGTCTATAGTAGAGGTATGTCTAGCAAAGGTCAAGGGTATCCCTTGACGTCTTGGTTGTCGATCAACATCTCACCTAACGGTAGAGAAAAATCACCAACCCACAAGTCGATAGGAACCCTTCGAACCCTATCAAAGAATGTTCTAGACAAAGATACCTATAAAATACCAGTATCTCTCTATATATCCGCAAATAGGATAACCTAAAGTAATACCCCGTAGGACCGATCCTTCGGTCTTCTATACTTTTTCTCGAGTAATCATGTAAACTTGTCCAACATCTGTTCTGGACGGCCGAGCTCATGTAGATGCAAAGACTATTATGGAGGAATCAAGTCAATCACAAATCGAGGTACAATCTGAAACAACTGCATTGGAGATGATAAACACTGTTGTACTGGCAAAAGATACACATCCGGCTATATAATACTGAAGAACTCTAAACATCATAGCACGCTCCATCTCTGTGAAAGGTATAGCTGCGTCTGAAGAATGCAAAATAGACACGACCGTTGTCGTATACTCTCTCTCTCCTCTGAACAAATCATAACCACGTCTGGGAAGGTAATCGCTGGCTCGACGATCGCTCGAGTCTTCTAAGATGTCTTCTACCGATATCACGAGTAACTTACTTCTTCCGGATGAAAGTATCAAAGAACTCCAACTATATCTGGGGTAGTAGATCCCGATGTGATAACCTAATCTTCAGAATAATCTTTCGAGGTTGTGGATCGTCCCCCAAAGCATCATCCATAGTCTTCAACTAAGTCTTCAAAATACATACTCTCATAGATACCACCGCTTATAGTAGAAACAGATACAATGGTCCATCGGATAATCTGACTCTGCATCTCATCGTGACCCGCACTGCACGCACACAATCTCCCTTCGGAGTCTTTCCTCCGATTAACTGCAATCGGTCTTCTATGATCGGAAAACTCTCCAATAGTCGCTCGTGACTTACGACTTTAATCTCGCTCCTTTTATCCAACATTTAGAGACTTTTAATTCCAATAATTTGACTTGCAATATATGCTTATCAAATCTCCAACTCTTTAAAACACTTACTACGGAGTCATTTCTATACACATGACTCGGTCTATACACTTCCTAGGATCTGGTAGAGATCCAAGCATCCTGATCAAGATGTCAACCGATAATCCGTGGGTGGCCAAAACCAACCCAATCACATTCTTGTTGGTGCAATCGGCCCAGGTCACGATTGACCAGGACTCGAGTTTGACTCGAGTGATGTTTTGATGTTTGACAAAGTATGTTTGACAAAGTATGTTTGACAAAGTATGTTAGACATAGGATTGACATTGATGTTTGACATTAATGTCGGTTAATATGTTGGGGAGATTATTTATACAATCGACCCAGGTTATAATTGACCAGACTCGAGTTTGACTCGAGGGAGACTGTGGTGGTTGACCAGGGTTGACCATGTGTTTATGGAAAAGTCCAAGCATGGGTCTTGGCAAGGGAAAGTCCAAGTCATGGGTACTTGGCATGGAAAGTCCAAGTGGGACACTTGGCAATTGGGAAAGTCCAAGTCTTGAGTACTTGGCATGGGAAGTCCAAGCATGGGTCTTGGCAAATGAGAAGTCCAAGCATGGGTCTTGGCAAATGAGAAGTCCAAGCATGGGTCTTGGCAAATGGAAAGTCCAAGCATGGTCTTGGCATGGAAAGTCCAACATGGGTTGGCAAGGGAAAGTCCAAGCTTGAGTCTTGGTATTTGGGAAGTCCAAGGGGATTGATATTGGCGGCGTAAAGTCCAAGCGGAGTCTTGGCGGCGTAAGTCCAATGTGCCTTGGCGGTGAACACACCGTTAGCATGACATAGCCGATGGAAGCACCGGGAAGCTAGCGCGATGGATGAACAAGTCATGGATGACTTGGAGGGATCCGAGAGGCGTGAGGCTAATGGAGGTGGCTAGAAGGCTTAGGTCTAGGCTAAGGGTGGTATAGCAAGTATGGGGGCACCATACTTGGGTTAAAACCTCATTCTTGAGGTTGGCAGTCGACTGGCATTATGGCCGGTTCGATCACGGAGTCGACTCGAGTTCGACCGGTTGAGAGCTTTATAGTGGCCGATCGCCATGGGAGCGATCGGTCGACGGCAATGATCGCTAAGGGATGGCAATGATCACGGCCGAGCGGCGAGTAGCGCCCGTAGCCGATCGGGCCGACTACGGGCGTTATCGGCGATCGCCAATGTTGGCAATGATCGGTGAGTCCCGCTGAATTTGTCCAACGTGGATTGAGCCGTTGTCTCACCTACGCGTTGGCTGATCGGTGATTTATGGCGGCCGATCACGCGTAAATCCGGCCGACGAGATAAAAGGAAGCTGTTCGTGGAGATTGCGGCATCAGTTCTTGGGGAGCTTTCTTGAGGCGATTTGAAGGCGATTTGCAGGTGCATTTCAGGGCCTTTCAACCTCATCCAAGCAACCAACAAGCAAAGCGCTCAAACCCTAGTTTTGTAAAGTGTTCTTTACATTTCCTTTGTATTTGCTTGTATTTCTTTAGATTATTGTTGTAATCTTGTGTACGAGGTTTCTCCACCTCCGACTTGTTGTCGAGAAGGAGTTTATTGATTAGTGATTGCATTGGCATCGCTAGAGCTCGTTAGAGCTCAATCCGTGGAGTATGAACCGTGTGGTTCCGAACCACGTTATATGATCGTGTTGTGATTGTGTGTCTTGTTATATTTATTTGTTATTACTATTCCGCTGTGCTAACAAGATTGTAGACGATCGAACGCAAAAGAAATTCCATCATCGTACGTCATCTACGCTATTCACCCCCCCTCTAGCGGGCGTCAAATCCCCAACAAGTGGTATCAGAGCCTGGTGGCTCTTCAACGGATTAACAACCGGGAGCAATACGCTAGAGGGTAAAAATGGAATTTCAAGACAAGCTGGATGGGACATCAACACACGGTCCGTACTCATTATATGGACAAGAAGGCTTGATTCTTGGAAGAAGAATTGAAGATTTTTGATGATGAGGACTTGAGGAATGGTATTTATTAATGGAAGTATTTGAGTATCCTATAGGACCATGAGGTGTTTTCCTCATTAAGACTAGATGGAGTGAAGATCAACTCCACATATTCGAGAAAAACTAGATGGTAATAATATTCATTTTTGATCTAATTCCAAATGAATTCTTGTGTAGCCTAGGTGAATGCATGGATGCTAAGGAGCTATGGAGCGATTTGGCAAAGCTCCATGAAAGCCCATCAATGGTCCAAGAAGAAGAAGAAGAAGAGGAGTGCTCACCCTCTCAAGCTCAAGAAAGTTCACCCTCAATTCAAGAAGCTAAGGAGGGGGAAGAAGAGATCATCCTCACAAGGAAGTGAGGATTCGGAGGTTGATAGGGAATCAACATCCGGATCGGAAGATGTGAAGGAAGTGGAAGAAGCATCCACTTCAAGGATTGAGGAGGAGAGAACTTCCATGCGGAACATCAAGAAGAAGCCGACATCCGGTCAAGATGAAGAAGCCCAAAGTCAATTCCGGTCTCCATTAACCTAGGTAACTCAAACATATGTGTTAATAATAAAATGCATATAATATGTTTTGAGTGTAGGGAAACCGGGCACTATAAGAGCAAGTGCCCAAAGAAGATTAGGAAAGCTCCACCGGCTCCAAAAGTCAAGGATGCCGGTTCCCCAAATATCAAGAGCAAGGAGCATATCATATGCTTCAAGTGCAACTCAAGGGGACATTATAGGAATCAATGTCCTAGGGGAAGCAAAAAGACCAAAGAGGGAGCTACACATGTAGGGGGAGCCTCTAGGGCAAACTCTAAGGTATATTTCAATAATGCACCTTCTTTAGTTAATAGGCAAAGGCATGCTAGGAATTTAAATTCTCTTGCAATTTATGAAAAGCATGCTAATAGGAATAAATATTTTTGCTTAGGAGCTAAAAGTGTCCATTTTAGTAATAAGGAGAAATGTGGGACTAATGTCCCTAGAAAAACCATACCTAGTGAATCTATTAAGAAAATACAAGAACATCTAGGTTTTAATCCAAAATGGACTAGGCATATGCCAAGAAAGTCAAATGCCCAAGATTTAAATCAAGATTCTAAAGCAAAAGATACACATCCGGCTATATAATACTGAAGAACTGTAAACATCATAGCACGCTCCATCTCTGTGAAAGGTATAGCTGCGTCTGAAGAATGCAAAATAGACACGACCATTGTCGTATACTCTCTCTCTCCTCTGAACAAATCATAACCACGTCTGGGAAGGTAACTGTTGCTGTCTGATCGTCTGAGTCTTCTAAGATGTCTTCGGCTGATACTGCTGAGTAACTTACTTCTTCCGGATGAAAGTATCAAAGAACTCCAACTATATCTGGGGTAGTAGATTGCTGCTGATGTGATAACCTAATCTTCTGTAATAATCTCGGCTTTCGAGGTTGTGGATCGTCCGCTCGAAAGCATCATCCATAGTCTTCAACTGAGTCTTCAAAATACATACTCTCCTCATAGATACCGGCTGCTTATAGTAGAAACAGATACAATGGTCCATCGGATAATCTGACTCTGCATCTCATCGTGACCCGCACTGCACACACACAATCTCCCTTCGGAGTCTTTCCTCTGAGTTCGCTGATAACATGAGAAACTGCTGACAATCTGCAATCGGTCTTCTATGATCGGAAAACTCTCCAATAGTCGCTCGTGACTTACGACTTTAATCTCGCTCCTTTTATCCAACATTTAGAGACTTTTAATTCCAATAATTTGACTTGCAATATATGCTTATCAAATCTCCAACTCTTTAAAACACTTACTACGGAGTCATTTCTATACACATGACTCGGTCTATACACTTCCGGTAGGATCTGGTAGGAGATCCAAGCATCCTGATCAAGATGTCAACCGATAATCCGTGGGTGGCCAAAACCAACCCAATCACATTCTTGTTGGTGCAATCGGCCCAGGTCACGATTGACCAGGACTCGAGTTTGACTCGAGTGATGTTTTGATGTTTGACAAAGTATGTTTGACAAAGTATGTTAGACATAGGATTGACATTGATGTTTGACATTAATGTCGGTTAATATGTTGGGGAGATTATTTATACAATCGACCCAGGTTATAATTGACCAGACTCGAGTTTGACTCGAGGGAGACTTTGGTGGTTGACTAGGGTTGACCATGTGTTTATGGGAAAGTCCAAGTCATGGGTACTTGGCATGGAAAGTCCAAGTGGGACACTTGGCATTTGGGAAAGTCCAAGTCTTGAGTACTTGGCATGGGAAGTCCAAGCATGGGTCTTGGCAAATGAGAAGTCCAAGCATGGGTCTTGGCAAATGAGAAGTCCAAGCATGGGTCTTGGCAAATGGAAAGTCCAAGCATGGTCTTGGCATGGAAAGTCCAACATGGGTTGGCAAGGGAAAGTCCAAGCTTGAGTCTTGGTATTTGGGAAGTCCAAGGGGATTGATATTGGCGGCGTAAAGTCCAAGCGGAGTCTTGGCAGCGTAAGTCCAATGTGCCTTGGCGGTGAACACAGTTAGCATGACATAGCCGATGGAAGCACCGGGAAGCTAGCGCGATGGATGAACAAGTCATGGATGACTTGGAGGGATCCGAGAGGCGTGAGGCTGATGGAGGTGGCTAGAAGGCTTAGGTCTAGGCTAAGGGTGGTCTAGCAAGTATGGGGGCACCATACTTGGGTTAAAACCTCATTCTTGAGGTTGCGGTCGGTAGCATTATGGCGGTTCATTGCCGAGTCGACTCGAGTTCGATCACGGTTGAGAGCTTTATAGCTCACAGCGATCGGCTTGCATGGAGCGGCCGATCGGCGACGGCAATGATCGGCGCTAAGGGATGGCAATGATCACGGCCGAGTGGCGAAACCGATCGCTCCGTGAGCCGATGCGATCGACCACGGCGCTGGCGTTAGCGATCGGCGCCAATGTTGGCGATCGGTGAGAGTCCCGTTGGAATTTGTCCAACGTGGATTGAGCCGTTGTCTCACTGATGTTGGCGGTCGGGTGATTTATGGCGATCACGCGTAAATCCCGGACGCGAGATAAAAGGAAGCTGTTCGTGGAGATTGCGGCATCAGTTCTTGGGGAGCTTTCTTGAGGCGATTTGAAGGCGATTTGCAGGTGCATTTCAGGGCCTTTCAACCTCATCCAAGCAACCAACAAGCAAAGCGCTCAAACCCTAGTTTTGTAAAGTGTTCTTTACATTTCCTTTGTATTTGCTTGTATTTCTTTAGATTATTGTTGTAATCTTGTGTACGAGGTTTCTCCACCTCCGACTTGTTGTCGAGAAGGAGTTTATTGATTAGTAATTGCATTGGCATCGCTAGAGCTCGTTAGAGCTCAATCCGTGGAGTAGGAACCGTGTGGTTCCGAACTACGTTATATGATCGTGTTGTGATTGTGTGTCTTGTTATATTTATTTGTTATTACTATTCCGCTGTGCTAACAAGATTGTAGACGATCGAACGCGAAAGAAATTCCATCATCGTACGTCATCTACGCTATTCACCCCCCCTCTAGCGGGCGTCAAATCCCCAACAAGTGGTATCAGAGCCTGGTGGCTCTTCAACGGATTAACAACCGGGAGCAATACGCTAGAGGGTAAAGATGGAATTCCAAGACAAGCTAGGTTGGGACATCAACACACCGGTCCCGTACTCATTATATGGACAAGAAGGCTTCGATTCTTGGAAGAGAAGAATTGAAGATTTTTTGATGATGAGGGACTTCGAGGAATGGTCTTTATTAATGGAAGGATTTGAGTATCCTAGAGGACCAAAAGGTGGTTTCCTCAAGAAGAAGAGATGGAGTGAAGATCAACTCCAAAGATTCGAGAAAAACAAGAAGGTAATCAAATTCATTTTTGATCTAATTCCAAATGAATTCTTGTGTAGCCTAGGTGAATGCATGGATGCTAAGGAGCTATGGAGCGATTTGGCAAAGCTCCATGAAAGCCCATCAATGGTCCAAGAAGAAGAAGAAGAAGAGGAGTGCTCACCCTCTCAAGCTCAAGAAAGTTCACCATCAATTCAAGAAGATAAGGAGGGTGAAGAGAGATCATCCTCACAAGGAAGTGAGGATTGGAGGTTGATAGGGAATCAACATCCGGATCGGAAGATGTGAAGGAAGTGGAAGAAGCATCCACTTCAAGGATTGAGGGGGAGAGAGAACTTCCATACCGGAACATCAAGAAGAAGCTTCGACATCCGGTCAAGATGAAGAAGCCCAAAGTCCAATTCCGGTCTCCATTAACCTAGGTAACTCAAACATATGTGTTAATAATAAAATGCATATAATATGTTTTGAGTGTAGGGAAACCGGGCACTATAAGAGCAAGTGCCCAAAGAAGATTAGGAAAGCTCCACCGGCTCCAAAAGTCAAGGATGCCGGTTCCCCAAATATCAAGAGCAAGGAGCATATCATATGCTTCAAGTGCAACTCAAGGGGACATTATAGGAATCAATGTCCTAGGGGAAGCAAAAAGACCAAAGAGGGAGCTACACATGTAGGGGGAGCCTCTAGGGCAAACCCTAAGGTATATTTCAATAATGCACCTTCTTTAGTTAATAGGCAAAGGCATGCTAGGAATTTAAATTCTCTTGCAATTTATGAAAAGCATGCTAATAGGAATAAATATTTTTGCTTAGGAGCTAAAAGTGTCCATTTTAGTAATAAGGAGAAATGTGGGACTAATGTCCCTAGAAAAACCATACCTAGTGAATCTATTAAGAAAATACAAGAACATCTAGGTTTTAATCCAAAATGGACTAGGCATATGCCAAGAAAGTCAAATGCCCAAGATTTAAATCAAGATTCTAAAATTGGGAAATTAGAATTAGAGAATCAAGCCTTAAGGTCAAGGCTTGAAAAACTTGAAAAGACCCTTAGGAATATACAAAATCAATTTAAAGGGTCTAGTGGTCAAAATCAAGGGTCCAATAGTCACAGTCAACACTTATGACCTAAGAGTCAAAAGTCAACCAAGGGCAAGAAAGATTTGGGTCACAAACCTAAGCCTAAGGTGGCTTACCATAGTGTTCCATTTGATTATGGAACACAAACTAGGTCTAGGAAGACCAAGGTCAATAGGGAAGTCATCCCTAGAGTTGACCAAAGGATATGCCTAGTGGCTAGGGTTTCTAGGAAACCTAAGGTGGCCACTAAGAAGGTTGTTAGGGAGGCAATCCCTAAGGTTAACCTAGGCAAGACCCAAATGACCAAGGCTAATAAGCCTAGGAAGGTCATTAGAAAAGTATCTAGGGAAGTTATCCCTAGGGAATACCTAATCAACCCTAGGAGCTCAAATAGATTTTGGGTTCCTAAGAGCGTGATTGATTCACGCTAAGTGGGTTTAGGGTGTGTCAACCTTGATTGGATGAGTAGTTAACTCAACCATGGTAAGGTGGCACTTTAGGATATTTTCAAGGTTATGGTTACCTTGGAAATAGATTTGAATTAATCCTAAAAGGATTTTAGGATGTGTCAATATTAATTATGAAGTTTGATAAAATGACCATTTTGGCACAATTTAAGGTTAGTGGTTAGTGTGCCATTTTAGGTTTTTGGCACACTAGGGAGAAAAGTAGAAATATGACAAAATGTGATTAATTATATCAAATGACAAGTAATATTAAAATTTAGGTATTACATACCTTTATATCTTATTTGCCATGCTTTGATTTGTCATATGCCATGACATGACATCATGTTCATTCTCATCATTTACATGTCATGTACATGGTTAGGATTAAGGATTAAATGTTATGTGTTTTTAGATTTCATATTATGCCATGACATCATGATTATGAGCATGCGTTTATCTATATCATCTCTAATGCCATAATCATTCATGCATTTAAGATATTTTGATTGAAATTGATTTAAGGATAATGGCATGACTTGAAGTCCCATTTATAAGGGAATCAAGTAGGGTTGCCTTAGAAAAATGCATGAAACCCTAGATTAAATGAACCAAAACCCACATCTCACATCCAATTGACATGTATGTGTATTTATACACCCTAGATACATGTGAGATGCTAGGATATGAGTTGAGTTCAAGGTGCATAGCTTTTGCATCTAGTTGAACCAAAACTCATCTAATTTTATTGGTGGATCATTGGGAAAGCTTGTGTACAAGTCATGTACATAGAGCCCAAGGAATATGATCCAAAATAAGGTTTGAAAACATCTTAAAATCATTTTGACAAACCTTGGTGAAGTCTATCTTTTGATAGCAATCACCATTGATGAGATTGATACAAAGTGAGCTTAAACTTTAAAGTTTTTAGTCACTTTTGGATTTTGTATCAATTTCACTATTTTATGGGTAAAATATTTTTCAAACATTTTTCACCCATTGTTTTGGTCATAAGTATTATACGTATCAAATTTCGTGATTTTTCGATATACGTATAATTAGTTATGATTTTCTGAAATTGGATTACGATGTGAATTTGGAAAATTGACTACCGATCATTGCCATTTGTGGCGGATCGGTGTATGTGGTGATCGATAGCTTGTCAGTCATTGCCAGTCTGATTCGGGTTAACAAGTGTTTGTTTAGCCCGTGTTCAGCCACGGTAAAGGTCCTATGCTTTGGGAAGCATTATAAAGGGTGAAAATTCATTGGATATGAATTTGGAGAGGTGTTAGGTCAAAGTATAAAATTTAGGGTGAGTAAAAGTTCTATGTTGAACTTAGAACCTTAATCTTGATGGTTTAGAGTTCCTATTGGCTTAGGGGCTTTCCAAGGACATTGTTGGTGCAATGGTCAAGGGAGCAAGCCTTTAGGGGAGGTATCCATCTTTTGGGAGAATGTTATCAATTGAAAATTGATGGTGTTTGATACCCAATTTGGAAATTGGGAGAGTGAGACAGGAGTGCCTCTCTTGAGTGATATGGGACTTATCACTGGGAAGATGGTAGGCATCCTAGGTATTTTTGATCAAGGGGAAGATTGTAAGATCTCATTGGGACATGAGACATTGACCTCCTTGGAGAGAAAACCTTTTTGATGTTAGTCAAAAAGGGGGAGAATGTTTGGGGGAGAACATTTGATTTACATTTTCACTTAAATGTTTGGGGGAGAACATTTGGTGAGTGTTTACCAATTTGGGATAATTGGTAAGGGATTTGAGTTAGTGTTCTAACTCATGGTTTGATTTGGTTTTTGTCAAACATCAAAAAGGGGGAGATTGTTGGTGCAATCGGCCCAGGTCACGATTGACCAGGACTCGAGTTTGACTCGAGTGATGTTTTGATGTTTGACAAAGTATGTTTGACAAAGTATGTTAGACATAGGATTGACATTGATGTTTGACATTAATGTCGGTTAATATGTTGGGGAGATTGTTTATACAATCGACCCAGTTATAATTGACCGCACTTCGAGTTTGACTCGAGGGAGACTTTGGTGGTTGACTAGGGTTGACCATGTGTTTATGGGAAAGTCCAAGTCATGGGTACTTGGCATGGAAAGTCCAAGTGGGACACTTGGCATTTGGGAAAGTCCAAGTCTTGAGTACTTGGCATGGGAAGTCCAAGCATGGGTCTTGGCAAATGAGAAGTCCAAGCATGGGTCTTGGCAAATGAGAAGTCCAAGCATGGGTCTTGGCAAATGGAAAGTCCAAGCATGGTCTTGGCATGGAAAGTCCAACATGGGTTGGCAAGGGAAAGTCCAAGCTTGAGTCTTGGCATTTGGGAAGTCCAAGGGATTGATATTGGCGTGAAAGTCCAAGCTGAGTCTTGGCAACAGTAAGTCCAATGTGCCTTGTGGTGAACACACCGTTAGCATGACATAGCCGATGGAAGCACCGAAGCTAGCGCGATGGATGAACAAGTCATGGATGACTTGGAGGGATCCGAGAGGCGTGAGGTCGATGGAGGTGGCTAGAAGGCTTAGGTCTAGGCTAAGGTGGTCTAGCAAGTATGGGGCACCATACTTGGGTTAAAACCTCATTCTTGAGGTTGGCGGCATTATGGCCCGGAGTCGACTCGAGTTCGACGGTTGAGAGCTTTAAGAGCTCTGGCGATCGCTGCTCATGGGAGCAGCCGATCGGTAGTGTCGGCAACGATCGGCCGCGGATGGCAATCATTGCCCGGTCCGAGTGGCGAGACGCGCCCGTGGCCGTACCGATCGACTACGGCGTTATCGGCCGATCGCCAATGTTGGCAGTCGACTGGTGACAGTCCCGTTGGAATTTGTCCAACGTGGATTGAGCCGTTGTCTCACTTCTGATGTTGGCATGATCGGTGATTTATGGCGGATCGCCGGAAATCGGCCGCGAGATAAAAGGAAGCTGTTCGTGGAGATTGCGGCATCAGTTCTTGGGGAGCTTTCTTGAGGCGATTTGAAGGCGATTTGCAGGTGCATTTCAGGGCCTTTCAACCTCATCCAAGCAACCAACAAGCAAAGCGCTCAAACCCTAGTTTTGTAAAGTGTTCTTTACATTTCCTTTGTATTTGCTTGTATTTCTTTAGATTATTGTTGTAATCTTGTGTACGAGGTTTCTCCACCTCCGACTTGTTGTCGAGAAGGAGTTTATTGATTAGTGATTGCATTGGCATCGCTAGAGCTCGTTAGAGCTCAATCCGTGGAGTAGGAACCGTGTGGTTCCGAACCACGTTATATGATCGTGTTGTGATTGTGTGTCTTGTTATATTTATTTGTTATTACTATTCCGCTGTGCTAACAAGATTGTAGACGATCGAACGCGAAAGAAATTCCATCTACGTACGGTATCACGCTATTCACCCCCCCCCCTCTAGCGGCGTCAAATCTCCAACAATTCTTGGGCTATTAAATGGTCGTAACTTTCGCAAGTCTAACGACTCTGCATGGTACTTCCATTACCAAACGATCACTCGACCTAAAGCCCAAGAATTCCTTGACAATGAGTCAAAGAAAATGACGTGGGGAAATACTATATCACAACATCACTGAACTGTGACTAAGTGATACGTTATTTCCCATAGGTTATTTCCTATATCTTACACCAAGTACCGGCTAAATCCGGATAATGGTATGCAGCTAACTTAGCTTCCTCAGTATAATACGAGTTAAGTACTCAAAAGTACCCTCAACGTTATACAACCTAGAACGACCAATTCAGAGATCAAAATCTCTATGAATATCTCCAAACTAATCCTCTACTATCTACATCAGCAATAGTGTACTCGCGCAGTTCATTACCCCATAGGTAATGATCTGACTAACATAATTAGTGAAAATCTTAGGACCGTAATCCTTGATCTCCACAAGAGATGTGACTACCTAACCCCTGCTTTTCGACTCGGTATCAGTCGGCTCTCAAAGGTAATTACCTTTTCGATAGCAGGTACATGTCTAATAACCTCAACATATCGTTCTCGTGGTCAACTCAAACCACGGTTACGAATATTGATTAACATACTACAAGTCATGCACTGTTATAAGCAACTAAATGCATAACCAATAGAAGGATATGTAATAACAATTAGCATACCTTAAACCTTGTAGCTCAGAGATGTCCGCAACAGCCAGATCCCAGAACTCACGAATCAAAACCGAGTAAAGCAAAACTCGATGTCCGAACGAAATAAAATCCGAAAATGGACTTCGCAACCTAGGGCTCTGATACCAATAAAATTGTCACGCCCCGAGAGTATGCCGTGCCGAAAAGCAAAAGCACGCATCTCACATCTGCGTGGCAACTTATCGGGTTAATACAAGGCCCGTAGGCCCACAACAATAATATGATATACACAGATATCAACATATCAAACATACTAAACACAGCGGAAACAATACAAACAGATCAACAAGATACAAAGACCAACTGTGCACTCCGGAGTGACTTGACACGACAAGAATCATAATAGAAACCGAATCAAAGACCAAATACATACAATATGTTCGTATATCACAAATACGGAAACAATACAGAGAAAAACTCAAACCAACAATTCGTAAGGATACAACAACACGGAAAACATATCCATTCGTCCGGTGTGAGATGGGATCAGCTGGCGGAGCTCCAAACGTCCAAGGAATCTTCTACCTGTTATCTGGGCGACAGGAAGCCCAGGGTCCCGGGGTGGTGAGTATAAACTCAGGGGTAATATATAGAAAGTGCATGAACAACATATAAGGATAGATCTACAAGTATACATGTGAAGATCTACAGGTATACAGCATGAGTCCAATAGACATACAGTCATATCCATATCTAATAACAAGTAACTACAGTAAAGTCATACTCAATGTATATACTAAACTGATCAACTGAACAGGAAGTAATGTACCAACGTACCCGACGGTCTGCAACACCATAAGCTATATCATCCTGACAGATATACAATAACATAACCCATATAATGTATCAAGTCAATCCCATACCTGACCAATACTCAGACATATGAACAGTATATGATCACCTGTATAATAACCCGGTCCGTACCACACAATGACATGATGCTAATCAAATGCATATAACAGTCTGAATCAACGCATGTATCATGCTCAACACATAGCAGTAAATAAAATGCAAATGGCATGTAACATGATGTACAAGCATGTGCAACAATCATAGCTCAATCAAATACATCATCTCACAGG
The DNA here is from genome assembly GCA_025175895.1 of Wurfbainia villosa. Taxonomy (NCBI): domain Eukaryota; kingdom Viridiplantae; phylum Streptophyta; class Magnoliopsida; order Zingiberales; family Zingiberaceae; genus Wurfbainia; species Wurfbainia villosa. Next base: position 14,118,573 of record CM046004.1, on the reverse strand, counting down.
CATATGTAAAACATATATCAAATACATGCATACATATATATCAGCAATGCATATGCATGGTCACTGTCTGCGGACCCGTCCAACCACGACCCAGTGGCTGTGGTGGCACGACAAATGACAACTAGCCCGACTCCAGCTGCCACCACTCTCGAGTGGCCGAGTTGGGTAGTATGACTGAGTAGCGTGTAAGCGTAAAAAGCTAACTACTCCTAGGGGCCCCTGCTGTAAGTCACGATGTCCCTACCCATGAGTAGACAAACGCCGCACACAGGACAACTGCACGTCACACAACCACCATCTATAGTGGGCGAGTGCTAACACCACTCTGCACAGTGGCCAGGTGCGCATCTCCAGCTACCACCATCCATAGTGGCCAAGCGCGGCACATCCAATGCTCTGCCCTAAACCCTGCTACCACTACCTCGAGTGGCCGGGGAGGCAGGATGACTAACGACCCGTCTCATCCACAAGGGAGACCCAGTCGTCAGCATGCATGCAATGTAATGATGCATAGCTCCATACATGTATCCTCGCCTCACTCCCTATCTCATGGGGAGTCCTGGTCAACCAAAAGTCAACTATGCAAGGACTACAATCACAAGACTCTCTCTATCGCACAAAGAGTCATACTCATCTGACAGTCCACCACGCTAAGACCTCTAGTCAGTAGCGATATACAATCGACCGTCCATATAACCATACACAGGCACACAATCCATAATGGATATACCATCGCGCTAGGACCTCTAGTCCATGGTCACATACTGACAACTATACACTTATCTATGCACAGACAACTAGATCCACCATAAATGCACCACTAATACGGTTATGATATAACGATCGACTCCATAATCCAATCCATCACCTAACTCTAGTTAGGTAACACAGTAACCCTATCTGAGGTCACAAAGATAATCCTAACCACATGTACTTACTGAACATCTATCAGCTAATACATAATAGGGTTTATAGTTCCTATCCGTGCTAGATAATCAATGAGTAACAGTGTATATATCTCAAAGGTCAAGGCAGTACAAGCATATGATTAAATAAGAGTGGATTTAAGGTAAACAGGTATAAACATATATCCAAGATCATGCACATGAATTTGATCAAAACTACCGGACCAGGTAGATATTACCCACCTGATATGCAATCCGTGCTATCCATAGTCCTCAAGCCCGGGAACCTGCCTCGTATCCCAAACCTGCATATAATGGCAACTACAGTCAAGTTCTAACACCTAACAAATATACAGGTTAATTACTACATTTCTATATCCACGTTCTTTCCTCGAATACAAGTTAGAAACTCGACTATCCCAATCTGATCCACCTTAACCCAAATCACAATAGATCACCAACATCCAACTCACAAATGTGCCCAATACACATCACAACTTCCTCAATAGCCAGGAACATATCACTTCACACTCGATCCACAACTCCCACATCACCATAGCCACTAAATTCACACACACATCATCGCTGCGACCATGGTAGCTCCATCATTTATAGTAACACCCAACCATGAGCATAACCAAATCATCTACACAATCAATTAAAAGAAAACCGAATTAAACAATCCTCAACTCAATCGGCACAAACAAACTTCACTGATCTAAGCCAATCACCAACTGCAACGAATAGCAACCCCAACTCAACTTCGATCACACACACACAGTCGACACAAATGCATAGATCAATCTACATCCACAGCCAAATCATCCCATCGAACCGAAACACAACCAATTCACAACAATTACCATTGAGACAGCAAAGGAACCGAAACTTACCGGCTAACTCTTCACCGGCAATAGTTTTCCCAGCTGCCCTGTTCACCGAACAAACCAGCTCCAATCATTGATCACACCACAAATTGAATGCTAAATCGAAGACTCCACAGCAAGATCTAAGCCCATATATCAAAGGGGAAAGAGATCGATCCTTACCTAGCTCAGGTGATGATCGACGGCGAAACATCCCTCTCGGTAGCTCACTCCCACGGCGAACATCGAGAATGATCCGATCGTCGTCGCGTGCAGAGAGGAAGGAAGACAACCAACTCAACTAAGCCACTCACCAGCCATCCTATCATGGGCGGTTGATATTCAACGAGTTGCTCCGGTGACGACGCAGCAACGACCATCGATAGAAAAGAAATAGATGCGATGGTCGACGACCAGCGTCTTCCACTCGAGGTACCCTCCGGCGACCTAGGGTGGCGGCGCTGCTGTCGTTCGCGATGAAGATGGTGGCAATCAGCACCACATCGACCTCGCCGAGCTCGCGGAAGAGAGGGAATCGGAGAAATGAGATCGAGAAATCCGGATTGGGTTCGTTTGGCGGCTTATAAAAGTCATTCGAGTGATTTGGCTAGCCCAACCCAAATCCAACCCAATCCTGATTTGGGTTTAGCTCAGCTGGTTCGGCCCAATCAGCCCAAGCCCAATTCAGGCCAAAGCCCAATTTCAGCCCAAGCCCCAAATCCAGCCCAATTAATCCCCTAATTAATCACAATTAATTAAAGGGTTTAATCCATATAAATTTTTTTTTCCGTACTTTACATTCACCCTTCCAATGTTTTTCAAAGCATACTCTAGGGTTAGGAGCAGTTAGAGTAGCCTAAAATGGTTGAGACATGGACTAAACAACCTTATTTACCTGAAATCAGTCTTGGCAGTCGACTCGATCAGCAACCACTCGACTCGGCCAGCAACCAGTCGACTACCCTCCATGCTAGTTGACTGCCCTAAGGGGCAGTCGACTGATTTCTGTACTGTGCAGAAATCAAGTTCAGAGATTAAATTTCGAAAATGCATAAGTAAATATATGTAATTTGAAAAATAATGAAATTTCATATGTATAATACTTATGTCAGATACAATGGGTGAAAAATATTTGAAAAATAAAATATCCATTAAATAGTGAGATTGATACAAAGTTCAAAAATAAAGATAACTTCTATGTTTTAAACCTACTTTGTATCAACTTCATCAATAGTGATTGCTATCAAAAGATAGTATTCACTAAGGTTTTTCAAAATGATTTTGAAATTATTTTAAAACCTTATATTGGACCATGATCTATGGGTTCAATGCACATAACTTGCATATTATCTTTCCCCATGATCCATCATTGTTATAAGACGAGTTTGAGTTCATCTAGATGCAAGAACTATGCACCTTGAACTTAACTTATTTTCCTAACATCTCACAAGTGTCTAAGGTATATCAATACACACACATGTCAATTTAATGTGAGATGTGGGTTTTTTTTCTTCCTAATCTAAGGTTTCATGTATTTTTCTAGGCAACTCTATTTGATTCCCTTATACATGGGACTTCAAATCATGTCATTGTCCTTAAATAAATTTTAATTAACCTAAATGCATGAATGATGATTATGGCATATAAGATAGCATAAATAAAGAATATGCCAATAATCATGATGTCATGACATAAAAATATAAACCTAAATATAAGCATGACATTAAAATTAAATCTAAGCATTATCATGACATTTTAAATAGTAATATGAAGCATGATGTCATGACATGGTATATGACAAAAAAGAGCATGGCAATTTTACAATATCAAGGTATAAGAATACCTAATATTTAAACCTAATTGTCATTTCCTAGGATTAAATCCAAATTTTCCATAATAGATCAATCTTCCAAGTGTGTCAAAAATCTAAAATGACACACCATGACCTCTAAACCTAATTGTGTCAATTTTGATCAATTTTCAATACTTCTCAAATTCTATTGGCACATCCTAAAATCCTTTAGGATATGAAATTAAATCTCATTTCCAAGGTATCACTTAACATTGAAAATGTCCTAAAGTGTCAACTTTACCATGGTTAGGTTTACTACCCATCCATTCAAGGTTGACACAATCTAACCCATTTAGCACGAGAGAATCACGGTCTTAGGAACCCAATACCTATTGGAGCTCCTTGGATTTATAAGGTATTCACTAGGGATGACCTCCATTGATGCCTTCCTAATGACCCTTTTAGGCTTGAAAGCCTTGGTCAATTGGGTCATGTCATGGTTAACCTTAGGGAATGCCTCCCTAGTAACCTTCTTAGTAGTCTTCCTAGGTTTCATGAAAACCTTGGCCACTAGACACCTACCATGGTTATCCTTAGGGATGACCTCCCTAGTAACCTTGATTTTTCTAGACCTAGATTAGTTCCATAGTCAAATGGAATATTGTGGTAGGTTTGTATGATCTTTTTGGGCTTAGGCTTATGACCCAAACCTTCCTTTCCCTTAACTAAATCTTTCCTACCAACACTTGAGTTTTGTCCATTAGACCCTTGAATTGAATTTGCCATTCTCGCAAGGGTCTTCTCTAATTTTTCAAGCCTTGACCTCGAGACTTGGTTCTCTAACTCTAATTGTCCAAATTTTGAATTTTCATCTATTCTTTGGGCATTGTTCTTTCTCTTAGGCATATGTCTACCCTTCTTAGGGTTAATGTCTAAATGGTTTTCTACCTTTCTAATTGCTTCCTTAGGTAGAATTGTTCTAGGGTTATTTGTTCTAGATTTGTCCTTAACCCTAATATCGCATTATTTAGCACCTAAACAATAAGCTCTATTCCTAGCATGCTTTTCATGATCATGCACAATTGCAAGAGTATTAAAATGACTCCTAGCATGCTTTCTAGCCTTATATAAAGAATGAGCATTATTTAAATATACCTTAGGGTTTGCCTTAGCTCCCCCTACATGTGTAGCTCCTCCCTTGCCCTTGCTAGGTTGTCTTCCGTTAGAGCATTGGCTTTCTATAGTGTCCCTTTTGATGGCATTTGAAGAAAATGATGTGATCCTTGCTCTTGTTTGTTGGGGGTCCAGCATCATTAGATTTTTCATGAACTTTTGGTGTCGGTTGAGTCTTCTTGACTCTTTTTGGATACTTACTCTTGTAATGTCCAACTTCCCTACACTCAAAACACACAATATGATTTTTATTTTTAAATATTGTGCTTGAGTTACCTTCCATGGTAGGAGCCGGAGTTAGTTCTCCATCTCTCCCGGAGATAGATGGTTCTTCTTGCTCTTGTTCTTGTTCTTGTTCCGGCTCTGGTGATCTAATATCCTCCCCCTCAATCCTAGAGGTGGAGGCTTCCTCCAATTCTTCCACTTCTTCTAGCAATCCGGATGTCGAACATCTCTCGACCTCCGAATCCTTACTCTCTTGAGAGGATGAGCTTTTTTTCTCCTCTTTGGATTCTTCCTTGTCCTCTTGGACCGGTTGAGGCTTCTCATGGAATCTTGTCAACTTGCTCCATAGCTCATTAGAATCCATGCAATCCCCTAGCTTGAAAAAATATCATTAGGTATTAAATTTTCTAAAAATTTTGTTACCTTAATCTCAGTCTTGAATTTTTGGCATTGCTCCTTGGTCCACTTCTTAAATTTTTGAACATTTCCCTTCTTATCCCTAGGGGGTTCAAAACCTTCCACCAAGATGAACCAATCTTCGATATTCATCATGAAGAAAGTTTCTATACTCTCCTTCCATTTTTCAAAGCCCCCAATTCCATAAAATTCATACGGCGGTGGAGTGTTGATGTCCCATCCAAATCCATCGTTGGGCAACTCCATCCTCTAGAACTTTTGCCCCTTGGCGATCGGTTAGTCTAAATGAAGAGCTCCAATCTCTTATACCACTTGTAGGGGTATTAGAGCGTCTTCATCTTTTGAGAGCCTCAGGCTATGATACCACTTGTTAAGAATTTATGGTTGTGCTAGAAGGGGTGAATAGCATTTTGTGTCGTCTGATAGAATTAGTTTGTGTTCGTCTCTACAATTTGTTAGTATGCATAGTGGAAATACAAATAGAAAGCATAAACTAAAACAAAGACAAACACACAAAACACACGCATAAATACAAGATGTAACGTGGTTTAGTGTTGGTGCAGGGGCACCAGATAATCGAACCTATGTTTTGATTATGGCAAAGACACAAAGTTAAGTTTACATCATTATCTCACGAGCTAAATCGAGTGTGCAGAAAAGTACTAAAGCTAGAGCTGAAGGCTAGTGACACCCGGAGGAAGCCGCGGTAGTCGGGCGACACTCGAGTGACTTCGGAGGGAGCCGAAGGAATCGAGTGGAAGGTCGGAAGCGAGAGCTACAAATTAAGTATCGAGGTAAGCTCGTGTGAGTGAGAGATGGTAAGGTCGTGTCCTCTTTACGGGGATGACCTTAGGCGACGATCCAACTAAGACTTCCTGTGGAAGGTCTAAGTCGAGATCGAACGGTTAGAAACCGTCACATTTATTATTTTCCGAGCTAACCCCTTACTGCAAGGAAGTGGCGGTGGCAATGATCTGGACATTGGGCGATCGTATCATCGATCGGTGATGAGAGGCATCAGTCGACTGATGGCGACGACTCAACCTTTGCGCTAGGTCAAAACGGATAACGTTTGATGTGGCCACTTCGCGATAAAATTTAGACAACTTCGTGATCCATTCCAAAAAAAAGTGAGACAAATTCAGAGGCCAAAGTCTATAAAAGGAGGAGGATTCCAACTCCAAAATCACATCAAGTTTATTCATCAAGTGCTCCTACAACGCCAATGCTCCAACATCGTCATAACGCCGACGCGATGTCAAGTTTCGATCTTCTTCGTCGGCAGCAGAATCAAGTAATATTTTTGATATTGTATTCTTTGTTTTTCTTCATAACGAGGTGAGGTAGGCTTGTTGCCTCATCCTCGTATATTCGGTTTTGTGATCGTTGTCTCCTACCTCCAACGAGGAGGAGACGTTATAGTGCTTTGCCCTCCGTATGCGGTCTAGGACCGATAGGGCCTTGGAGTAGCAACCGCTGGGTTGTGAACCAAGTAAAATAAACGTGTTCATTTATTTTCCGCTGTGCTTACTTTGCGTATGGAACGAACGAAAAAGAAAAGATTTACGATCGCTATTCACCCCCCCTCTAGCGACGCTTCTCGATCCAACAATTGGTATCAGAGCGGGGGCGCTCAGATTTGGTGAAACCACCGATCTAGCACGTTTTGGTTTTCTGTTCGTATTTTTTTTAGGTCTTTTTCCTCCCACACTACTAATCCAAGACGAAGTCTGTTAGTAATATATGAGAGATATCCTAAGGCAATCGCCTTATGTATGAACCATTTATATGATAAATGAAGATTCACTATTTGAGTATACATGTTTTATGTATTTGATTGGATCTTAAACTCATTTACTGAATGTCCACGATACGATTCACAGCATGAGAGAATTTGTGATTGGATCACAACTAGTGAGTATCTCTACATGTGTAATTGTGATGTATAGGAATTATCCATAGTCGATGAATTGATGGATTTGGACACCATCAATTCTGTCGAGACTAGCACGAGGTATACTCCTTGGTGTATCCAAGCAGCTGATTCTCACTGGCTGGAGACATAATGATGTCCGGAGTTAATCGTGGATGCTAGTTATGGTAACTAGTTCATTGGAGTGACCAGCCGTAAGACTTCATATGGTTCTCTGCATATATAGATATGTCAATGAAGTTCTTACTGTGGCTTAAGTGCGATGTTCCTTTGACTTGCGGTATTCAAGTCATCTTGATCATGGAGACTTATGCTTTGACATCTTAAGCAAACATCTCCGAGGAGATGTGGACCCGGATGATTGGGTATAAGTCAAGTGATCAAGGTGTTTGAATAGCCTATAAAGGATTCACCACTCCTTGCGAGGAGATGTATACCCATGGCCTCTCGTCGGATTGTTAATAAAGTCTTTGGCCAAAGCATTACATGTTTAGAGTAAAGTACTCTTCGATACATGTGGAGTAACTAGAATCCGTAGGACGAGAAAATGATACTTGGGCTAGGTGTGACGTAGTCAGCCTAGTGGGGACTGACACAATAGACCATGTCCTGAACCAAGTGGGTATAAGATGAGTGAAGGGAATGGGGCACGATTCATTTGAGCTACTGAAGGGTTTCAGAAATAGTTCTGGATCAACCGTTGATCTTTTCGGTTAATTGGGGATCATGATGTACTACTAGGTGCTACTCATGATCATTCTATAATTAATGGTTAATTATAGACGGCCAACATAAACCGAGAACCTATTTGGTCACACGCACAACGAGTGTAATCCAAAGGATTTAAAACAAGCTTGAGAATGGGATTCTCAGACCGAGAGAAACTATGTTTGGTTGGACCAAACATAAAGCGAGCATGAAATTGTTTCAGTCGCAATGGAAGCATGGATGGGCCGTGTCTTATGAAGACATAATGGATGGACCAAAATGGTTTGGTTCTAATCCAATGGATGAGAATAAACCAAAGGGTTTGGTTTATATTAAACGAATGAACCAAAGGTTGGTTCGGTTCGTTTTAACTTAAAATAAACCATCATGGTTTGGTTTATTTTAACTTATCTTAATGGAGCGGGTTAACGGGCTTTATGGATATGATCCATTAACCATTAAGAGAATTAGTTCTCTATAAAATAGGGCTTAAACCCTAATCCTAAACCCTAATCTATTTTGGCCGCCCAACCTAGTTGCCGCCCACCCCTTGTTGGTGATTTCGGCGCCCAACTACAAGCTGCCACCGCCCAGCTGTGTGCCGCCGTCCAAGACCCTTGCCGGCGTCCAAGCTTCAGCCGGTGAACCTCCGGCGACCCTCCGGTGATCTCCTATAGGTTCGGCATTAAGGTGGGCTTTTTTCTCTCCTTGTTTTTGGCCGGCGCCTACTCCTCCACCAAGCTGTCCAGTTTTCTGGACAGCTTCTCCTCCTCTCGTCCGAGCGTCGTTTGGACGACGGTTAGTGCTCCGACAGTGGCTAACTTATCGGGGATTTGATCTCCGGTAATCCTCTGAGGTGGAGGATGAAGGATTCGTCAAACGGTTGACGAATACCTCTCCGGAGAAGCGAGTTTTGAGAACTCGTTTTAGGATCCGAATTTGGATTCGGATCGTGATCATCTCTCGATCACGTCGTCTTCAACACGAGGCTAGTAACCCGCAGAAGACGGCTCATGACTTAGCGAAGTCATCCCGAGGAGCTCGGCGTGGATACGGATAGAGACGATTCTTACGAGGATCGTTCCGGTTGATGCCGTTCCCGCTACACGTCATACGGAAGGTATAACGTAGTTTAATTTCCTTTTATTGCAAATTTTAATTTATGGTTATGTCTACACTTATTGTAATAGCATGCGTGTGTTGTGTGTGTTGTAATAAATATAGATTTATTATTTTTAATTGCTTCCGCTGTGCTCATGTTTACGAAACATGATCGAACACACACATGCCGCGGTGCCGGAAACCCAACAGTGGTATCAGAGCCCAGGTTGTGTTTCGACATAATCGTAAAATGGTTTTGCAATAGTCATAATGTATTTCTGGAAATTTTCTAAATTTTGGAAATTTAGAAGTATTTATGGAAATTTTTCAATTTTGGAAAGTCTAGAAGTATTTATGGAAATCTTCCACTTTTGGAAAGTTGGAAGTATTTATGGAAATTGATATTTTCCATAAATAAAATATTTGATTAGATTCTGGAAATTTGTTTCCTAATTTAATCATGATTTAATTTGGGAAATCAAATCTTAAAATATTTTAATTTCCATAAGTAGTTTTAATGATTTAGGAAATTAGTTTCCTAAATAGATTTTCCTTAATCAAATAATTCCATGAATAAAATATGTGATTAGATTTGGAAATTTATTTCCTAATTTAATTATGATTTGATTTGGAGAATCAAATCTTAAACATATTTTATTTCCATAAATAGTTATGACATATAAGGAAATTATATACATGACATAATTGTATGCCATGTAATTGCATTAGATGCATAACATTATGCCATGCGTGTCGTGACATGTAGATGTATGCCATGTATGCCATGCCATGTAGATAATAGTTATTTGCATGCAAAGAGGATGAGACATAAAAACCCTTAATCAATATTAAAGCCTACACCTTCCATTAATATGGTTAGAACCAGAGTTCTGTTTCTTGTTTGGGTTGTTGGACTCTCTCCAAGCCCGGCTCGAACCTGAATATGTTCAAACCATGGAATAGTTTAATACTAATATGGTAAGAGTCAGAGGTCAATCGTTAGCTTTGGTTGTTGGACTCTCTCCAAGCTGGGCTAATTGGTTGAATGCGCTCTAACCATATTAAAACTATGTCCTGATTAATGGGTTGGCTTTAACCTGGAGCATCGGCTTGTTGGACTCTCCAAGGTCGATGTAAAGGGAGGTGAAGTTGGGTGCTATGCATATGATGCATACTTGTTAATGTGTTAACAACCCGATGTATGTGTGAACATTCAATTAGTTGATAGCACATTGTGATAGTTGCATATACGTGATATGCAATCGGTATAGATGATACCTACCGTCGTAGTTATGAATGGCTTGTTGGACTCTCTCCAAGGTTGTTCATAACTATGATGGATATCAGCCCATTCGGAGATGGACCTACAATCTCCCGAAGTGATTTTGGGGTTTTTGAAATTCGAAAAATGAATGGGATTTATAAATGTATATTGATGCATTTTAAAATCATCTTTCTCATATATGCTCGTTTTGTATTTCTAAGTTAATATATTGATCATGATGTGTTTGAATTTATGCTCCATTTTGGATTCAAATAAATTGATCGGGCCGAACTTCTTGGATGGCTTAGAAACTTGAGAATTGTTCTCAAGGTGAAAAGCTTGTGTATGTCCTCGGCCTCTTCCCGCCTCATCCTAGTGATTTGATGCAACTTTGGACCAATTGTTGGCCTATCGAAACATGTGAGTGATTACGAACAAATGAGTTGCATCATGCTAGCCACGATGGAACCCAAGCTTACGAAGCGGCATGAGCATATGGATGCTCATATCGTAGTCCTTCATCTTTGTGAGTTGGTTGATGAGCAAGTGAGATTCAAAGGTTCAAGTCTCAAAGCTCCTCTTCACCTCTCGAGATGCTAGGAGGTTCATCGTGATATCGCCAATATCTCAAGACTGTGGAGTCTTCTCGAGAAGCATGAGCAGGGACGGTCGTTAGTTGATTCCTCGAAGAAAGGTTCTAAGAGGAAGTCAAAGGAACAACAGAAGGGAAAGAAGAGAAGGGCTAAGAAGGTAGAACTAGCACAAAAGGAAACTTGCCATCATTATGGCAAGGAGAGCCATTTGCGAAGAAAGTGCAAGATTTATCTTGAGTCCATGAAGAAGGATAAGGCATTGGATGCCCCATCTTCTTCAGAAATCTTCTTTATTGATTGTCATTCTATTTCCTCAGACACTTGGGTATTTGATACTGGGTGTGGCTCATATATATGTAATGACATACATGGGCTAAGGAATAGAAGAAGACTCGTCAAGGGGAGAGTCAAATTTACGTGTTGGGAATGGAGCAAAGGTTGCTGCACTCGCCATCGGAACATATTTGTTGAAACTCCCTGCAGGACTTGTCTTAGAACTGGACAATTGCTTTTATATTCCTTCGTTGATAAAGAACATCATTTCTATTTCTTGTTTAAATAGAAATGGTTTCCATTTGACGTTTAGTAACAATTGTTGTTACATAACTTTGAATGGGGTTCTTTATGGGACTGGAACTTTAAGCAATGGTGTTTATACGTTGGACGTATCCAGTGACATTTGCAATATCGAAGCGAGCAACAAGCGTGCTCGAAAGGATAATCAAATAGACTCCTACATGTGACATTGTCATCTTGGCCATGTAAGCAAGAAACGCATGTCCGAATTACACCGATGTGGAATTCTGGAATCGTTTGAATTGGATTCATATGATACATGTGAATCATGCTTAAAAGGCAAGATGACTAAGTTACCTTTTACGGGAAAAGGTGAACAAGTGGGAGAGTTACTAGGTCTAATACATACTGATGTATGTGGACCTATGTCAACTCAAGCATTAGGAGGCTATAGCTACTTCATTACCTTCACCGATGATCACTCACGGTTTGGGTATGTGTTCTTGATGAAACACAAGTCTGAAGCCTTTGAAAGGTTCAAAGAATTCAGAAATGAAGTAGAGAAACAACATGACAAGAGTATTAAAATACTTAGATCGGATCGAGGTGGTGAATACTTAAGTCAAGAGTTTCTTGATTATCTAAGAGACAATGGTATATTGTCTCAATGGACTCCGCCCTATACACCACAGCATAATGGTGTATCTGAGAGGCGTAACCGGACCTTGTTGGACATGGTCAGGTCAATGATGAATCATGCGACTCTTCCCAAGTCCTTTTGGGGTTATGCACTTCAGACAGCTGTTTACTTGTTAAACAGAATGCCTACCAAGGTAGTCTCAACTACTCCATATGAGATATGGAATAGTAAGAAACCTCATGTATCTTACTTGAAGATATGGGGTTGTCCTGCTTATGTGAAGCGGACTGTATCAGACAAATTGGATGCTAAGTCTGATAAATGTCTATTTATTGGATACCCTAAGGAAACAAGGGGTTACCAATTCTATCATCCTGTGGAACAAAAGGTGTTTGTTTCAAGGCATGCTGTATTTCTAGAGAAAGAGTTTCTCTTGCAAGAAAATAGTGGGAGTGTCGTCGAGCTTGAGGAGGCTCGAGAGACTCAAATAGACATTGATGAGATACCTGGTGAAGCACAACAGCCGATAACTCATAGTGATGAGCAATCGGCTGGACCTATTGTAACACCACATCTTCGTAGATCTGGTAGAACACGCAATATTCCTGAGAGATATGGATTTCTCGTAAGTGAATCGAACGACGTGTTACTCATTGATGATGAGGAGCCTACCAGTTATGAAGAAGTGCTGACAAGTTTAGAAAGGGATAAGTGGCTTAGTGCCATGAAGTCGGAAATGGATTCCATGTATGAAAACCAAGTTTGGAACTTGGTTGACCCACCTGAAGGCATAAAGCCTATAGGGTGCAAGTGGGTTTTCAAGAAGAAAACCGACATGGATGGTAATGTGATTACCTATAAGGCTAGATTGGTGGCAAAGGATATCGCCAAAAGCAAGGTGTTGATTATGACGAAACCTATTCGCTTTGTAGCTATGCTTAAATCCATTCGGATGCTCCCCGCCATAGCGGCTCATTATGATTATGAGATATGGCAGATGGATGTGAAAAGACTTTCCTTAATGGAAACTCGCTCGAGGACGTGTATATGATACTGAGGTTTCACATTGGTTGATAAAACCAAGGTATGCAAATTGCGACGGTCCATTTATGGATCAAGCAAGCATCCAGAGTCGAATATCCGCTTTGATGAGACGATCAAAAGTTTGATTTCACAAAATCCGCATTTAACCTTGTGTGTACAAGAAGGTTAGTGGGAGGCAACAGATTCTAGTATTGTATGTCGATGACATACTTATAGGAAACGATGTTTCAAACTTACACAACAAGTGAAGGTTTGGTTATCCAAGACATTCTCCATGAAAGACTCGGGAGAAGCAACCTACATCCTGGATTAAGATCTATAGAGATAGATCGAACGGTTGCTTGGTCTTTCACAGCTACATATTGTAATCGAAGCAAAGAGGTTTAGTATGTCGAATCCAAGAAAGGTTTCTACCCATCGCATGGGGTACACCTTTCAAGTCTATGTGTCCGCCGCATTTAAGACGAGAGAGGATTTGCATGAGTAAGATTCCCTATGCATCCGCAATAGGATCTATCATGTATGCTATGTTATGTACGAGGCCCGATGTATCGTATGCTCGAGTGTCACGAGCAGATACTAACCGATCCAGAATGGATCATTGGGGTTGTTAAGACGATCCTTAAGTACTTGAGAAGAACTAAGGATGTGTTCCTAATATATGGAGAAGGGTACATGGTGATACGTGGGTATACGGATGCAGCCCCGCATGCATAAGGATGATTCCATGTCTTTGTCCGGGTATGTATTCACCGAATGGAGGCGCAATAAGTTGGAAAGGTTCCAAGCTTGACACTATAGCGGATTCTCGCCACTAAGGCGTAATACATTGCAGCCTTTGGAAGCAAGAAAGGAAGCGGTTTGGATCAAGAAGTTCATCTATGAACTTGATGTGGTCTCATCAATGATCCAAACTGTTTCGCCGCTATCATCTTATCGTAGAGATCATAAGTAGGAACGAAATACAAATCGAGAAAATTCCCACGAAAGGAACTTAGCGGATCCTTTGACTAAAGCATTACCTCAAAGTAAGTTTGAGGGTCATGTTAGAGCTTATGGTATTGATACCGTGAGCGATTGGCATTAGGCCAAGTGGGAGTCCGTTAGTAATATATGAGAGATGTCCTAAGGCAATCGCCTTATGTATGAACCATTTATATGATAAATGAAGATTCACTATTTGAGTATACATGTTTCATGTATTTGATTGGATCTTAAACTCATTTATCAATGTCCATTTATACGATTCACAAAGATGAGAGAATTTGTGATTGATCACAACTAGTGAGTATCTCTACATGTGTAATTGTGATGTATCGGAATTATCCTAGTCGATGAATTGATGGATTTGGACACCATCAATTTCGTCGAGACTAGCACGAGGTATACCTTGGTGTATCCAAGCAAATGATTCTCACCGGAGACATAGTGATGTCCGAGTTAATCGTGGATGCTAGTTATGGTAACTAGTTCATTGAGTGACCACCGTAAGACTTCATATGGTTCTCTCGCATATATAGATATGTCAATGAAGTTCTTATCGGGCTTAAGTGCGATGTTCCTTTTCGACTTGCGGTATTCAAGTCATCTTGATCATGGAGACTTATGCTTTGACATCTTAAGCAAACATCTCCGAGGAGATGTGGACCCGGATGATTGGGTATAAGTCGGATCAAGGTGTTTGAATAGCCTATAAAGGATTCACCACTCCTTGCAGGAGATGTATACCCATGGCCTCTCGTCGATTGTTACTAAAGTCTTTGGCCAAAGCATTACATGTTTAGAGTAAAGGTACTCTTCGATACATGTGGAGTAACTAGAATCCGTAGGACGAGGAAATGATACTTGGGCTAGGTGTGACGTAGTCAGCCTAGTGGGGACTGACACTATAGACCATGTCCTGAACCAAGTGGGTATAAGATGAGTGAAGGGAATGGGGCACGATTCATTCGAGCCATCAAGGGTTTCGTAAATAGTTCGATCAACCGCTGATCTTTTCTTAATTGGGGATCATGATGTACTACTAGGTGCCACTCATGATCGCTCTATAATTAATGGTTAATTATAGACGCCAACATAAACCGAGAACCTATTTGGTCACACGACAACGAGTGTAATCCAAAGGATTTAAAACGAGCTTGAGAATGGGATTCTCAGACCGAGAGAAACTATGTTTGGTTGGACCAAACATAAAGCGAGCATGAAATTGTTTCAGTCGCTATGGAAGCATGGATGGGCAGTGTCTTATGAAGACATAATGGATGGACCAAATGGTTTGGTTCTAATCCAATGGATGAGAATAAACCAAAGGGTTTGGTTTATATTAAACAAATGAACCAAAGGTTGGTTCGGTTCGTTTTAACTTAAAATAAACCATCATGGTTTGGTTTATTTTAACTTATCTTAATGGAGCGGGTTAACGGGCTTTATGGATATGATCCATTAACCATTAAGAGAATTAGTTCTCTATAAAATAGGGCTTAACCTAGTTGCCGCCACCCTTGTTGGTGATTTCGCCCAACTACTGCCGCCGCCACTGTGCCGCCGCCCAAGACCCTTGCCGCTGTCAAGCTCCAGCCGGTGAACCTCCGGCGACCCTCCGTGATCTCCTATAGGTTCGCATTAAGGTGGGCTTTTTCTCTCCTTGTTTTGGCCGGCGCTACTCCACCAAGCTGTCCAGTTTTCTGACAGCTTCTCCTCTCGTCGGAGCGTCGTTTGGACGACGGTTAGTGCTCCGACAGCGCCTAACTTACCGGGATTTGATCTCCGGTAATCCTCTGAGGTGGAGGATGAAGGATTCGTCAAACGGTTGACGAATACCTCTCCGGAGAAGCGAGTTTTGAGAACTCGTTTTAGGATCCGAATTTGGATTCGGATCGTGATCATCTCTCGATCACGTCGTCTTCAACACGAGGCTAGTAACCCGTACGAAGACGAAGCTCGTGACTTAGCGAAGTCATCCCGAGGAGCTCGGCGTGGATACGGATAGAGACGATTCTTACGAGGATCGTTCCGGTTGATGTCGTTCCCGCTACACGTCATACGGAAGGTATAACGTAGTTTAATTTCCTTTTATTGCAAATTTTAATTTACGGTTATGTCTACACTTGTTGTAATAGCATGCGTGTGTTGTGTGTGTTGTAATAAATATAGATTTATTATTTTTAATTGCTTCCGCTGTGCTCATGTTTACGAAACATGATCGAACACACACATGCCGCGGTGCCGGAAACCCAACAAAGTCTTGGTACGTTTCTTTTGGTTGTGTGCTTGCAAGTTTTTCTCTCTTGGAGTAGCCGACGGTAAAACGGCCATAACTTTTCGCACAAGTGGACTCACATAACGATCTACCTACCAAATCGAAGCTCTCTGAGAGATCTACATTTTTTACCAGGGTTTACCCTCGTAACAAGCCATTTCCAGCCCCAAAATCCAACGTCTAGTACCCTTTCGGGGGCATCAAAGGTCGTAAGTTGTTAGTTTTTGTTAGTTTTTTATTTTTCTCATTTAATTTTGTTTATTTCCTATTTATTTCCCACACTACTAATCCAAGACCAAGTCTTGGAATTCCCTTTGGTTTTTATTCGTGTTTTACAAGATACTTAATGACTCACATTGAGGGATATAGCACCACCCGACCTCCGTTCTTTAACGGAGATGATTTCCGTTATTGGAAAGGTCGGATGGAGTGTTTCTTGAAAACACAAATCGAGACTTGGATAATAATCCAAACCGGCTTTGCTCTACCCACCAATGATCAAGGAGAGCCCTTGGATTTCAACAAGTGGACAAATGCAACTAAGAGGCAAATCGAAGCCGATGCAAGAGCAACCCAAATATTACAATGTGGCTTGTCCAAGGAGGAGCTCAACCGCATCGGTCCATTCATTAGCGCCAAAGACCTCTGGAACAAATTGATTGATCTACACAAAGGGACGCCCGATGCTAAGGTATGTAAAAGAGATTTACTTTTAAATAAATTGTACAATCTAAAGATGCAGGATCGCGAGACCGCCACCCAATTACATGCGCGGATCTAAGACATTGTCAACGGTCTTCACTCGATCGGGCAAGCCATAGAGAACCGAGACCTTATAAGGTATGCTTTAAATGCTTTCCCTAGGACTACCTTGTGGGCATCCATGGTTGATGTCTATAATTCTCTAAGCTTAGGTTAGGCAATTATTTTCCGAGTTTGAACTTCACGAGCAAACTAACGTGGTCCGGGAGAGAGGTATTGCTCTACTTGCAGGACAAAGAAGCAAGCCACCTACTAGGCAAGTAGATGAACTCGAACCCAAGATGAATCGAGTCCGAATCGGAAAAGGTAGAAGCAATAGTGAACGAAAAGGAAGATCGCTAGGGAAAGGAGACTACTAAAGAATCAAAAGAGAGCACAATTCAAATCAAATCGAAAGAAGGCTTTTCATGCAACATGGGACAACGAAGAAGGCAGCGACATAGCATGCATGGCAAGACCCGAAAAGTCTGAGTCAGAGTCCGAATCCGAATCCAATTACAACACCGACTCCGAACTCAAAGACTACTTCAAGAAGCAACTCAAAGCCGGACCAAAAGAGAAAATTAAGGTTAGCCGCTCACTAATTCATACACTTTACAATACAATTAAAATGCTTAATAGGAAATTAACTAAGTCCGAGTCTAGGGTTGAGTCGTTACTTGAGGAGGTTGAAACCCTCAAGCAAGAGGCTACTCTAACCCCTTCAACTAGTCAAGTTCAAGAGGGAAACTCAACTCAAATTGAAAAACTTGAGGAGGAGAATTCTCTCTTGAAAGACCAAGTTCAAGAGGTTGAGGCTAGGTTGGAAAGGTTCACGTTGGGATCTAAGAACCTTAATCGACTACTTGGAACCCAAAGAGCAGTGTACAACAAAGCTGGACTCGGATTTAGGTCAACGACTACGAATAGGTCATATATGTCTATCGTAAATCGTAGTCATCAAAGAGTCCAAGCATGGGTCCCAAAGGTTTTATTGAACTCACATATAAGGACTAATAAGTATTGGATTCCTCAGGATCAAGTTCATTATTTGAATAGACCATATTGGTTCAATGGTCCAGGGGGAGCTAACACTAAAATAGTATACCCGCTTACTTAGCAAAATCATTGAATATTTTACTTTAATTTTTAGAATGGATAGATAGAAAAAATAGTTAGTCAACTCTTGACAACATAGTATCAGGACACGGCGAGATGATAGTACGTTAGGGAAACAAAGTCTCGTGTATTCAGGCTAGATAAGGCGTATCTAGCTTGGTGCACTTGACCGAGTGGAACTAGCTGAAGCTACCTCACCGTATCCTAAACTAGTTAGACCAGGAAGTAACCCTAAGTGACTTAAGTGATATTTTCTTGAATTTGGCTTTGTCTAAGGAAGTGGTCATTGTTCCGATCAAAGAAGGCCCCTGTGCCTCGCCACGACCTGGAAGCCAGTTTCTCGAAAAGTTACTTAACGATCTAAAGGTTAAATCCGAATCTAACCCAAGGTTGACTATCTTTAATCAATTTAAAATCATCTCACAAAACATATAAGGTGAACAAATTCTGAGACACATAGAATGGGTGAGATGTTAAGGATAATTGAAATAAACTTAAAACAATCTTCAAAATACTACTTATTTTCTCAACTATTGTACTTAATGACTCTTTAGGCCAAAGTTTAGCGCCCCCTACATCTCTTATACTTCATATATTTGACTAAGGGGGAAAGCAAACTAACCCTAAGGGTTATATTATAAACCTTTAGATTATTGGTGCAGAGAGACACACCTCGAACCAATCTATCTAACTATTGCTAGACGCATGTTTGGACTCATAGTTGATTTATCTTGATGCATGCATATACCATATTGTCTTTAAACCCCTATTTTATATAACAAACTTCATTTTTACATAACAAACCCCAACATTTGTTTTGATTTATGTCTAAAGAGGGAGAAGAGCGAAAGTTAAGGGGGAGTAACACAAAATTTATTTAATTTTTATTTAATTTTGAAATAAAGTATCTCTTTCAAAACTCACCTAGGGTTAAGGGGGAGTTTTTGAAAATGGCATTCATCATTTACTATACTTGTTTTATGCTTTAATTTCCCTTAACTTTGTGTTGGTTTACCATAGATCAAAAAGGGGGAGATTGTTGGTGCAGGGGCACCAGATAATCGAACCTATGTTTTGATTATGGCAAAGACACAAAGTTAAGTTTACATCGTTATCTCACGAGCTAAATCGAGTGTGTAGAAAAGTACTAAAGCTAGAGCTGAAGGCTAGCGACACCCGAAGGAATCCGCGACACTCGAGTGACTTGAGGAGCCAAGGAAGAATCGAGTGGAAGGCCAGAGCTACAAGGTAAGTATCGAGGTAAGCTCGTGTGAGTGAGAGATTGTAAGGTCGTGTCCTCTTTACGGGGATGACCTTAGGCGATGATCCAACTAAGACTTCCTGTAGAAGGTCTAGGTCGAGATCTAACCGTCGCATTTATCATTTTCCGAGCTAATCATCACCGCAGGAAAGTGGCCAGCCGATCGCTGGACATTGGGCGGCCGATCATTATCGCTGATGATGAGAGGCATCATCGATCGATCGATGAGAGGCATCGATCATCACCGATCGGCGATGAGGCATCACGATCGCGACGACTCAGCCTTTGCGCTAGGTCAAAACGGATAACGTTTGACGCGGCCACTTCGCGATAAAATTTGGACAACTTCGTGATCCGTTCCAAAAAAAGTGAGACAAATTTAGAGGCCAAAGTCTATAAAAGGAGGAGGATCCCAACTCCAAAATCACATCAAGTTTATTCATCAAGTGCTCCTACAACGCCAACGCTCCAACATCGTCATAACGCCGACGCGACGTCAAGTTTCGATCTTCTTCGTCGGCAGCAGAATCAAGTAATATTTTTGATATTGTATTCTTTGTTTTTCTTCATAACGAAGTGAGGTAGGCTTGTTGCCTCATCCTCGTATATTCAGTTTTGTGATCGTTGTCTCCTACCTCCAACGAGGAGGAGATGTTATAGTGTTTTGCCCTCCGTACGCGGTCTAGGACCGATAGGGCCTTAGAGTAGCAACCGCTGGGTTGTGAACCAAGTAAAATAAACGTGTTCATTTATTTTCCACTGTGCTTACTTTGCGTATCGAACGAATGAAAAAGAAAAGATTTACGATCGCTATTCACCCCCCCCCCTCTAGCGACGCTTCTCGATCCAACATTTAGAACCTAGGATTCCTACTCCACGGGGTTGATCTCTAGTGATGCAAACCACCACTAATCAAGCTTCCTTCTCGAAAAATACTCCGTGTTGGATCGAAGCGGATCGCTAGGGGGGGTGAATAGCTATAAACCTTTTCTTTCATTCGAATTCGTTTCAAAACAATTAAATGCAGCGGAAAATAAAATTAAACACAAGAGAGACGACAAATGGGTTTTTACTTGGTTCGTAGCCTTCGTCTACTACTCCAAGGTTCTAACGGTCCTAGACCGTGTACGGAGGGAAATTCTCTAAAAACACTCCTCCTCATTGGAGGTAGGAGTTTGACGATTACAAAAAAAAACCTTCGAAAGAAAAGATAGAGAGACAAACCCTCTCTTCTATTAATGTAAAGTGCAACGATAGAAAACCTCGATTAATAAAAGGAATTGCAATATTAAAGAGACGACAAATTAAAATACCAATAACTAAAGAATAGAAACTAAGCTAGGGTTGTTGACAGCACTTCGTTGTAGAGTCGTCGAAGAATCGCAGAGTTGTAGAGGCTTTTGAGCACTTAGAGTTGATGAAAAACCCTAGGAGAGACTCTCCTTTTATAGCCTTTGAGCCCCTTTTCGAGAGGACCTTCAACCAATAGGAATTGGGCACAAGACTCCTTGAAAAATGGTGATAAAGCTTGACTCCTCGAGGCTGATCCTTGACCATCGATTGAACTGATTTCTTGGCCGGTTGAACTGATGGCTCAGCAGTTGAACTGATCCTTGGTCAGTTGAACTGATGGCTCAGCAGTTGAACTGATCCTTGGCCGGTTGAACTGATTGCCATAATTTTTTACTGTAATAAAGAGTTAGCTCGAAATATAAGTGAATTCGATGGCCACTTGCCGTCCGATCTCAACATAGACCTTCCATGGGAAGTCTTAGTCGAATCATCGCCTAAGGATGTCCCCGTATGGAGGACTCGACCTTACTTACGCTCACTCACATGAGCTTACCTCAACATTTACCTTTGAAGCCTTGCTTTCGGTCTCCACCTGATTCCTTCGGCTCCTCCAAGTCCTCCGGTGCTTGACCACTACGGTTCTCTCCGAGTGTCGCTGACCTTCGGCTTAGCTTAGCATTTCTGCATACTTGATTCAGCTCGTGAGATAACAAAATGCACTTAACTTTGTGTATTTGCTATAATCAAAACTCAGGTTCGATTCAGGTGCCTACTGCACCAACAATCTCTCCCTTTTTGATCTATGACAAACCAACACAAAGTTAAGTAAAATAAATTAAGTGTATTAAGAAAAATGAGTATGAGATATGCATGAATGAGCAGAAGTATATAAAAACTCTTTTTCAAGTGCTCCCCCTTGAGGAATCCTCCCCCTTGACTGAGGGTGAGTACTTGAGAAAGAGTTTTAACTCTGCCCCTTGATGTTTGCTACTTAAAAAGAATTAAGTAACCGAAATTACTTAATATTGGCCATAGTGTTTAAAATAAGTTTTAAGTCAAAAAATTGATTTCTTAACCTTGACCTTTCTCCCCTTATTTAAGTTATAAAAATTAAGTTAAGTTAAGTAAACATTTACTTAACTTTGGTCATTAGAATATGTACTAAGTAAGTTACCAGAAAATAACCCCTTAACTTTGGCCTTTTCTCCCCCTTTTGCCATAACTCAGAAAGAGCAGAGGGTTTTGAAAAACACGATTTTGAATATAGTTGTAAGTCCAAGCATGTTCCAAATAAATTTTGAAAATAGTATACTGAAAATAAGCTCATCTATAAAATATTCGACTCATATTTGACTTGATTGATATGAAAGATCAACTAGTCCTGGTCAAAGTCGGTTAATATGTATGATTATACTCCGTGGTTCATGACGATGCACTAGCTCTACATCTAGAACCAGGAGTAAGGTCCTAACATCTCACGCCCATCTACGTGGCTAAGTACACAAACACATTAGTCATATGTGTTGTGAGATGTATTGGCTCCTTAAATCTATAGGTGCATAATATCTAAGGTATGTCCTATGCTAGTTCCATAAAAATCAAAAAGTAAGAAATAGTAGTAAGAAAATATAATTTGCAAGTTCCTATTCTACTATGCACATGCCCAATTTTCGTCTTAATAGACTAAATTCGGCTTCGGGTAGGGGTTTAGTAAATAGGTCTACCAAGTTAGACTTCGATTCGACGTATTCGAGTTATATGGCTCCGTTGGTCATATGTTCTCGAATGAAATGATGTTTGACCTCTATATGTTTGGTCCTAGAATGACATATCGGATTCTTAGTTAGGTTAATTGAGCTAATGTTATCTACGTGGAGTTTAGTGTTTGTAAAATCTAACTTAAAGTCTCGGAGAGTGTGCTTCATCCAAAGAAGCTGAGTAACACACTCACCCTTCGCGATGTATTCGGCTTCGGTGGTAGATAAGGCAACACAATGTTGCTTTCTACTGCACCAACTTACTAGACTCGAGCCGAAGTTGACAGCAATCACTCGTACTCTTTCTATCGAGCTTACTACCGGCATAGTCCGAATCGGAGTAGCCGATTAATTCGAACTCAGTAGATCTAGGGTACCAAATACCGACATTAAGTGTACCCTTTAGATATCTAAGGATATGCTTGACTAGAGTTAGATGAGACTCCTTGGCACAGGTTTGGAACCTCGTGCACATACTTACTGCAAATAGGATATCAGGTCGGCTCGCAGTTAAGTAAAGGAGACTCCCTATTATGCTCCTATAGTATTTTAAATCAATTGAATTTTCGATTACATCTTCTTCTATATTCACATTAGTTGTCATTGGGGTATTAATAATTTTAGCGTATTGCATTCCAAAGCGTTTAATTAATTCCCTAGTGTATTTGCATTGATGTAGGTATATTCCATCTTTAGTTTGTTTAATTTGTAGACCTAAGAAGAAACTTAACTCACCTACTAAATTCATTTCAAATTCACTTTTCATAAGTGAAATGAATTCATTCAGTAGGATCGAGTTGGTGGTTCCGAAAATAATATCATCTACATAGATTTGGGATATGAATATGTCTTTACCTAAGGTTTTTACGAAAAGGGTTGGGTCAACTACACCTTGGTTAAATCCTTTGAACTTAAGATAAATCGAAAGTCTCTCGTACCAAGCTCGAGGAGCTTGTTTAAGTCCATAGAGAGCTTTCTTTAACCTAAGGACATGATCGGGTTTATCTAGGCTTTCGAAACTGGGGGGTTGACTAACATAAACCTCTTCTTTAATATATCCATTCAAGAATGTTGACTTTACATCCATTTGAAACAACTTAAATCCTCGATGTGCAGCATATGCTAATAACATTCGAATGGACTCTAATCTAGCTACTGGGGCATAGGTCTCATCGTAATCTAAACCTTCGACTTGGCTACACCCTTTAGCGACTAATCTAGCTTTATTTCTAACTACTTCACCTTTATCATCAAGTTTATTCCTAAACACCCACCTTGTTCCAATGATTGTTTTATCTTTAGGTGGTGGTACTAATTCCCATACTTCGTTCCTAGTGAATTGAGCCAGCTCTTCTTGCATTGCAATAATCTAATCGGGATCAAGAAGAGCTTGGTCAATAGTTTTGGGTTCAATTTTGGAAATCAAGGAGATTCGACTAAGGTTTCTGTATGAGGCTCTAGTTCGAACTCCTAGACTTGGATCACCTATCACTTGGTTGATAGGATGATTCGTTTGAGTCCTAGTTGGATTTGGGTTTGAGTCTACCACTTGGTCAATAGGATGACCCGTTTGAGTCCTAGTTTGGTTAGAGTCATCTACCATTTGCTCGATAGACTGACTTGGTTGACTTAGGTTAAGATTAACACTAGACTTGATCTCCGGATCGGAGTTGAGTATGGTATGAATCGGCTCGCTAATTGGGGTTGCCGGGGGTTTTGTAGGTTCATGTTCTTCATCAAATACTACATTGATAGTCTCCTCGACTCTAAGGGTGTCATGATTATATACTCTATAAGCTCTACTTGTAGTCGAGTATCCTAGAAAGATTCCGGTCGAGGTTTTGGATGTAAATTTTCCTAGGTAATCCTTAGTGTTTAGGATATGTACTTTACATCCAAATACCCTAAAGTACTTGATGTTAGGTATTTTATCATGGTAAATCTCGTATGAGGTCTTAAGGTGCCTCTTTACCATAAGGATCCTATTTTGGACATAGCATGTCATACTCACGGCTTCCGCCCAAAACCTATCGGGTAGGTTATACTCATTTAACATTGTCCTAGCGGCTTCTTGTAGGGTTTTATTCTTACGTTCTACTAGGTCATTCTGTTGTGGGGTTCTAGGGCAAGAGAACTCATGGTGGTATCCATTTAGGTTACAGAATTCTGTAAACTTGTGGTTCTCGAATTCACCACCATGATCAGTCCTAAGTCTTTTGATTTTAACGCTTTGTTGATTTTCTACTAGTTTAAATAGGTTGATTAATTGATCTAGGGTGTCACTTTTGTGTTTGATGAACCTAACCCAAGTAAACCTAGAATAGTCATCAATTATGACTAAGCAGAATTTACTCCCATTAAGTGACTTAGCTCCATGTGAATCAAATAGATCCATGTGCAGGAGCTCAAGAAAACTTTTGGTTCATTCTTGATTAGTTAGTTGATGTTGTGTCCTAGATTGTTTACCTTATTGACAAGCATTACATATTTTATTGTTCAAGTTATTGAGGTTAGGCAAGCCTCTGACTAAGTCACTCTGACTCATCTTGTGGATGAGTCTTGGGTGTGAGTGACTGAGTCGTCGGTGCCACAACCATGATTCCTCTTGTCGTGTCATAAGACACTTAGTTGAGGAGTTAGTTAAGTTAATAGTGTAAATATTGTTATTTCTGGTTCTCTTAAGGATTGTTTTAGAGGTTTCATTTGTATTAATTACGCATTCATTTTCTAGAAATATGACCTTATAGTTATTATCACACAATTGGCTTACACTAAGTAAATTATATTGAAAATTTTCTACCAATAAGACATTTTGAATAATAAAATTAGAGTTGAGCTCAATATCACCTGATCCGATGATTTTGAGCTTGTCGTTGTTTTCAAAGGCTACCGATCCTTGTCGTTTGAATCGAAGCTTCGAAAACTTGAGTTGATCCCCGATCATATGTCGGGAGCAACCACTGTCCAACATCCATTGATCCTACATGCAAGGTAGTTGGATCGGATATTGGATTTATTAAAGATTGGTTGAAGATTATTAACCTAAATCATCTCACCCATGTCTACATGATCAAACATGTTAACCCTATATGTTCTTGTGAGATGACTTCCAATTTTACTTGATTTAAATTTAATGATTTGAACACTTGTCAACCTTGTGTTAGATTCGGATTTGACCTTAGGCTCATCAAGTCACTTTTTCAAGATCATGGCTTCCAGGTCATGGCGAGGCACAGAGGCCTTCTTTGATCAGAATAACGACCACTTCCTTAGACAAAGCCATTTTCAAGAAAATAGAAACTTGACTTACCTAAGACCACTTCCTGGTCTAACTAGTCTAGGATATGGCGAGGTAGCTTCAGCTAGTTTTGCTCGGTCAAGTGCACCGAACTAGATACACCTTATCTAGCCCGAATACTCAAGACTCCGCTTTCCTAGCGTACTATCATCTCACCACATCCTGGTACTATGTTATCAAGTATTGATGAGTTATAGTCCTATCTAGCCATTCTAAAAAGACAAATCAAACTAAATAAAGAACCTAAGCATGCAATTTCTAAGTTAAAATACAAACAAGTTTTGTACTGGCTCCTCCTGGACTGTTGAATCGATTTGGTCTCTCCACATAGTGGATTTGGTCCTTGGGAACCCAGTACTGGTTCGATCCTAAGTTTGAAATCAAGGCGGTCTTAGGAACTCATGCTTGGACACATTTTTTATGTTGACTCACAATTGACATATACTACTTGTTGGTGGTATTTGAGCTAAACCCTAGTCCGACCTTGTTGTACACGGCCCTTTGCGATCCAAGTAGGAGGTCAAGTCCTTTGGATCCCAAAGTAAACCTTTCCAACGTGTTCCTAAGATCTTCGACTTGACTCTTCAAGAGTGAGTTCTTAACTTTGAGCTTTTCAACCTGAGTTGCGTCCTCCTCTCGAACTCGACTAGTCGAAGAGGTTAGGGAGACCTCGTGTTTGAGGAGTTTAACTTCCTCAACCAGGATGTCAACCTTGGACTCAGACTTAGCTAATTTCCTAGTTAAGAACTTAATTGCACTATAAAGCATACTAATAAGGGATCCTTGAGTGTATCTTTTGAACCAGATGCGTATCCGTGGCTTGTCTTGAATAGCGCTTCGCAGTCCGACTCATCTTAGGTTTCCGATTCGTGTTCCGGTTTCGACTCCGTCTCCGATTCCATCAATTTAGCCATGAGGACACGATCATCATCTTCTTCCTCGGATGCTTCTTCCCATGTAGCATTGAGTGCCTTTTTGTGTTTTGGTGCTTTGCTCTTGAGTTTTGGGCACTCGGACTTGATGTGTCCAAACCTGTTGCATTCGTAACATCTAATATTTGAACTTTTAGGCTTACCTTCGTTGGGTCGAGTGATGGTTCGTTTTCGGCCCTTGACTATCCTCTGAACTAGGTTGACTAGTTCGGCCTCCATTTCTGAGTCGACCTCCGAATCGGACTCATCCTCTTCTTCCTTCGGGGGTGGCTTGCTTGCGGTTTTCTTCCTCGAACCTGCAAAAAGTGTTATACCCTTCTTGGGTTCCGAGTTAGACTACTCATGAAGATCGAAATCAGAAAATAACTCATCTAACCTAAGTTTCAAAAGATCCTTGGAGACCTTGTAGGCATCGACCATGGATGCCCACAAGGTAGTCCTCAGAAAAGAGTTAAGAACATACCTTATAAGGTCACGGTTTTCGACCTTTTTCCCGATCGCGTGTAGATTATTGACTATGTCTTGAACGCGAGCGTGAAGTTGCATCGCCGTTTCGTGTTCCTGCATTTTTAGATTATATAATTTATTAAACAAAAGGTCGCGCTTACATACCTTGGCTTCATCAGTTCCTTCGTGTAGCTCCACTAGCTTTGTCCAAAGGTCCTTTGCGCTGATAAAGGGGACGACACGATTAAGCTCTTCTTTGGACAAGCCGCATTGGAGGATTTGAGTTGCCTTGGTGTCGACTTTGACTTGTCTTTTTGTCGCAATGGTCCATTTGTCATAATCCAAGGATTCACGCACTTCGTTAGTCGGAAGTGTGAATCCCGTTTGGATTATGATCCACATCTCGATTTGACTTTTAAGAAAGCATTCCATTCGACCCTTCCAATAATGGAAGTCATCTCCGTTATAAAATGGAGGTCGGACGGTGCTAAAACCCCCGAGATGGGCCATTGATACAAAAGAAACAAGAAAATAAAGACGAGAAACCTAACAATGACACAAACACACGAAATGTACCAAGACTCGCGTCTTGGATTAGTAGTGCGGGAGAAAAACTAACCAAATGAAATAAATTCAAAATAAACAGAATTAAAAAGGAAAAAAAAATCTGTAAAAAGCTAGATCAGTGGTTTCACCAAATCTTAGCAATCCCCGGCTCTGATACCAATTGTTGGATCGAAGCAGATCGCTAGAGGGGAGGTGAATAGCAATAAACCTTTTCTTTCGTTCGAATTTGTTTCAAAACAATTAAATGCAGCGGAAAATAAAATTAAACACAAGAGAGACAAATGAGTTTTTACTTGGTTCGTAGCCTTCGGCTACTACTCCAAGACCCTAATGGTCCTAGACCATGTACGGAGGGCAATTCACTAAAAACACTTCTCCTCGTTGGAGGTAAGAGTTTGACGATTACAAAAAAAACCTTCGAAAGAAAAGATAGAGAGACAAACCCTCTCTTCTATTAATGTAAAGTGAAATGATAGAAAACCTCGATTAATAAAAGGAATTGCAATATTAAAGAGACGATAAATTAAAATACCAACAACTAAAGAATAGAAACTAAGCTAGGGTAGTTGACGGCACTTCGTTGTAGAGTCGTAGAAGAATCGCAGAGTTGCAGAGGCTTTTGAGCACTTAGAGTTGATGAAAACCCCTAGGAGAGGCTCTCCTTTTATAGCCTTTGAGCCCCTTTTCGAGAGGACCTTCAACCAATAGGAATTGGGCACAAGACTCCTTGAAAAATGGTGATAAAGCTTGACTCCTTGAGGCTGATCCTTGACCATCGGTTGAACTGATTTCTTGGCCGGTTGAACTGATGGCTCAGCAGTTGAACTGATCCTTGGCCGGTTGAACTAATGGCTCAGCAGTTGAACTGATCCTTGGTCTGTTGAACTGATTGCCAGAATTTTTGACTGTAATAAAGAGTTAGCTCGAAATATAAGTGAATTCGACAGCCACTTGTCGTCCGATCTCAACATTGACCTTCCATGGGAAGTCTTAGTCGGATCATCGCCTAAGGATGTCCCCGTATGGAGGACTCGACCTTACTTATGCTCACTCACACGAGCTTACCTCAACATTTACCTTTGAAGCCTTGCTTTCGGTCTCCACTTGATTCCTTCGGCTCCCTCCGAAGTCCTCCCGGTGTCGCCCGACCACTACAGTTCTCTCCGAGTGTCGCTGACCTTCGGCTTAGCTTAGCATTTCTGCATACTTGATTCAGCTCGTGAGATAACAAAATGCACTTAACTTTGTGTATTTGCTATAATCAAAATTCAGGTTCGATTCAGGTGCCTACTGTCATGCCCCGAGAGCATACCAAGCCGAAAATCAAACGGACGACACCTCCCCTGTACGTGGCAATATTTCGGGTTAATACAAGGCTCGTAGGCCCACAATAACAACACATATAAAAATATACCAAACCACCACGATATATATATATCAACACAACAACTACACACAGCGGAAACGATACAACAACAACAACACATCCTACACATGCATACCGGTATGACTAACATCATAACATAAAGAAAACCTCGACAAAACCCACACCAACATGTGCGTACATCACATAATACATAACATCACGAAAACTCCGAATGCAAAACAAGACATATGAAAAATCCAAAACAGACACGGGAGCCACGGAGGTGAGATGAGACGATGTCAGCCAGCGGTGCTCCAATGCCATCACGAAGTCTTCTACCTACTACCTGGGCGACAGAATACCCAGCGTCCGCGGGGGTGGTGAGTAAAACTCAGCAGGTAATAGAAAACATGTATATATGTCATATCACATGTATTTTCAATAACATACTCTAGAGGTACAACAGGTATATCAGCATAGTATATAAATACAAGCATATACCATCTAACCAAATAAACAACATAAAAATGCAGACATACCTGAAGTTTGCTACGCTACTCTGATCCAACCTGAACATATATCCAACATATATATATATAACAGGAAGAGTAGATCAACTCAAAATATACTCTAACTACAGGTCAAGGTATCTAATGGTCTGTCCAACACATACCAATATCCGACACAATCGTATAACAAATGCAAGAGACATGCATGAATATGTTGTACACCCAAATGCAGCAAGCATAGTACAATCAAATGCAACATCACAATAATTATATATATATATACTGTATCTATATATATATTAATCTCAACCATCCATATATATATATATATATATATATATATATATATATATATACATACATATATGTATCTATATATGGTAATATGCAAATGCAAAGATGCATGGTCATGCACGTCATCTACTCGCTACCACGACCCCAGTGTGGCCTAGGTGGCACGACATGACAACTATCCCAACTCACACCAACCACTGCTATAGAGTGGCCGAGTGGGCAGTATGATCAAGTAGCATATGAGCGTAAAGAGCTCGCTACACAACGGGGGTCCCTACTGCTGGGCACTCCGACTAACACTACCAATGAGTGGTCGAGTACCACGCACCCAGGACAACTGCACGCAACTCCAACTACCACCGTCTATAGTGGTAGAGTGCGGCACGACAGATGCTCTGCCCTCACACCAGTTACTCCTCGGGGAGTGCTCTGGGAGGCAAGCTGACTGATGACTCTCTCAATCCCAAGGGAGACTATGTCGTCAGAATGCATGCAAATGACATGTGTATGTTGTCACACGTACAGTTATCTACCATAGACTCTCTGTTCAGCAAAGAGTCGTACCCATCTAATCAATATACTCTCTATCCTATAGAGAGTCGTACACAATAGATCGACAGACTCTCTATCCTGTAGAGAGTCGTACTCGACAGATCCTGACTCTCTCTCCAATAGAGAGTCGTACTCAACTGATCGACGCACTCTCTATCCAATAGAGAGTCGTACTAGACTAATCATACCAAGCTGGGACCACCGGTCCGCAGCGACACACTAATCACCCTTCACTTAACCATTACACAACTCATGGTTGGTAACAGTATGCAACATACGGGTAGTGGAAATAAATCCTATATTTAGGGCATTACTTACCCATAGATGACCTTTTTCCAATTTATAAATTGGGTCATCCCCCGTACTAACATTTACACCCTACTAAACATATAGGTCAATTTACATCACATCTATAACTCCTAAATCATGATAGGGTATATGTGATATCAACAATTGAGCATAAATATATCCAACGATAAGTTCAAGCATACGATAAAGAGAGCAGGGTCAAGGTAATATGAACACCTAACATGCTCATATCAATGACTAAATCTGAATGCAATACATCTACCCGGACCAGGTAGGAAATTACCCGCCTGCTTTGTAGACACCAATCGTCTTCACGTCCGCGAATATCTCGAACCAAAATCTTGCAAACAGAACATACAAACATAACTAGAATAAAACTAGTCTCCACTAATTATCGATATAATTCAACAATAACTCTACTAAAATGGTAATCAGGAAGCAATATTACTACTTCCCACTATGGAATAAACGGATCAGAAACTTACTTAATCTTGTTTCGCTTGCCCACAGCTTCTAGATCCACAGTTTAAGTATCAATCTATACTTGATCACTCGCACCCCTGATAGTGAAATATACCGTATTGAACTTACCCAATTGATCTCGCTTAAAGAGAGACAAATCTGAAGTAATCAATCTGCCTGAAGTTATTACCATTAACCACTTCACAGATTGATACTCCCAACACAAAAATCTTTAGTAAGCCAACCCTCCTCTTCGCAATGACAATGCAGCCCCAATCCTGCAGAAATGGAAAAACCGTGACATAAGAAACTCTCTTCCTTAAACCCTAGCTTAACTCATCAGACACTAAAATTCCAGATCGAGAATACTCATCGAAACGCAGGACACTAGCTCAAAAATCACCATAGAGCAACAAGTCGACAGAAAACAGATCAGATTGGTGACTCGGTTCAAAAATTCTGCGAAGAAGACAGATTGTCGAACAGAGCCTGCTGTGGAACCCCTGGCAGCAACATCAATCGATGCCGGCATTAAGGTTTGTGCACCGTGGACGATAGATGGCAAGGTCGATCACCTCCCTGACCTTGGCGATTAACATCAGAAGCAATGGTCAACGGAGGCAGCAACAACATCAAAGAAGTGCATCACCATCCACGATCAGTGTTGGTCGGCGACCCTTGTTGCTTGCAGATCCGAGGAGAAAGGGTGACAACGACAGATCACTCAAGATGAAAGGAACAGTGGATCGTAGTCTTCCCTAATGCATCCGGAAGCTGGCGATGATGCAGAGAAATCGCAGTGATTGGCGTTGTCTATCCGGCGGCGAAGATGAGGAAATCGCGCGGTGGAAGAGGGAGAGGACCTACGGTGCTGGAGCAGCATCCAGATCCGGCGGTGATGAGTGGCTAGGCGATGGATTTTGGCCACGTGACAGCGGCGACCAGGCTGCGACGCGGTGGAGTGCACGTCAAGCAGCTCAAGGCGGCGACCATGGGCAGCGGCGAGTGGGAAGAGCAAGATCCAACGAAGAGAGGCAACGGTGGATCGGCACATCAAGCAGGGGCCGACAACCCTAGCGATCGGCACGGTGACGAGGTCTCCAACTCGCACAGATCAATGTGTCGCGAGACCTGGCGCGGCGCGTGAAGGCGAAGTAGCGCGGCGACGGCAGTGACGACGGTGGCGGTAGGGTTACGGCGAAGTTTGGGCAGCGATCAACGGCGCGAAGACGCAGTGGCGGCTGTAGGGATGGAGCGGCAAAATGAGGAACCGAGAGGGAGGGCTCGACGATGGTGAGCACGAGCATGAGGAAAGGAGACACTGTCGCGGTGATGGATCGCACGAGTGACGAAGGATCGAGATCCGGAGGGGAAGAGAAGTAGTCGCGCGATCGGGAAAATGAAGAGAAGAAAAGTCGATCGGGGA
The DNA here is from genome assembly GCA_025175895.1 of Wurfbainia villosa. Lineage (NCBI taxonomy): Eukaryota > Viridiplantae > Streptophyta > Magnoliopsida > Zingiberales > Zingiberaceae > Wurfbainia > Wurfbainia villosa. The sequence continues at coordinate 14,085,804 of CM046004.1, read as the reverse complement.
AAATGGAAAGAAATCGGCAAGAGAAAATTAAACACTTAGCATTTAAACCTCTTAATAGTAGATAGTCTAAACAGGCTTTACTAAAGCCTATCTGCTTTATCCCCGTGAAATGTCCATAACACTTCCGTTTAAATCCAGAAAAATTTCTAAAAATTCCTGGAAAATTTCATAAGGTATTTTATCAATTACCGAGGAATATATATATATATATATATATATATATATATATATATATATATTGTTTTTTTTCCTCTGGTATTTTACATTCTCCCCCACTTATAAAAATTTGGTCCCCAAATTCCGTACTAACATGCAAAAATTTACTTCAAGCAAGTTTCCGAAAGGACCACATACCTTCCTCAAGTGACCAGATGAGACCATCGAGCTCGGATAGTATCTTCCAGCTCCCACATAGTCTCCTCATCGGTATGATGCTGTCATCCAACCTTTACGAGTCGGATGATTTTCGTCTCACTCCTGTCGCTCCTTGCGACTCAGGCTCCACCCTGGAATCACCTCGTAAGTCGCATTAGACTGAGGTAAAAATTCGGAACCTCTTTCAGAGCATGATCAACATGTGACATGTATTTCCTCAGTATAAAAACAGGAAATACGTTGTGAGCACCCACAAATGTCGAAGGTAAAGCTAACCGATAAGCTACACCTCCATAATCCACGACACAAGATCTGAATAGATCCTCCAACGTCTAAATGATACACTTAGACCGTTCGTCTGTCTGCGGATGAAATGTTGCACTAAGTCGAAGCTCTGTGCCCATAGTCTAGTGCAGACTCTATCAAAATCGCGAGGTAAATCGTGAATCTCTATCTGATTTGGTACTTAAAGTACCCCATGCAATCTGATAATCTTTCGGTAATACAACTCTCATCAATGATCCAATGGGTACGACTCCACTGAATAGAAAAGAAGTGAGCCGATTTGGTCAATGATCCACAATCACCCAAATCGCATCACGCCCTTTACGGGTTTTAGGCAATCCCAGAACGTAAATCAATCGTGATATGCTCCCCCACTTCATTCAAATCGAATTTTCTAGAGCAATCCAAATCGAAGCTTTTGATGTTCAACCTTCACCTATCGCATATACTAAACATCGAAAGAAAATCGCTATAACTCTTTATACCTTTTCACCAAGATAAACGCTTCAACTCTCAACATCCGAAGTACCACTCAAGGCATATAGCAAATCTCAATGATGTGCTATCCATAGCAACCTCTATCCAAGTGGATGCGTGTCCAGAACACATATCCATATTAGAGAAGGAAAATTATCTTCTCACAAGATAAGTTCATCTACCGTCCAAGATCCACTCCGCCACACACTCTGTAAGTGCATGGGAGACTATAGCGCCCAATCTCGCAAGTTGCAACCATTTGCGTTCTAGCAACTCTATTGTAGCTACCGAGTAGCTAGTTAAATTCAATGAGCACTTCTGCTCCATACATCTACAAATCCAAATAATAACTACTAAAGGCACGTCATGTATATAACAGCCTATCTCGTAGTTTCTTAAATGTCTTAAGCATAAGGTACGCCTCATTCAACTGCATCGGAATCGCTCTGATCCCTGAAACGATGCATCCATGTACAACCTCCTTTATATCCACCCCGAAAGGATTAACCAATACTTGCGTAAAAGTTAACCGACATCTAGGTCCTGTAAACTGGTTTCACCAGCTTCCGACTAAATGATTTACCACATCATCTTTGTCAAACAAGTCTGTGGTATAGTAATGCTAAGACATTCTATCCACATCTACAGTACTAACCAAAACATACAAGGAAAACCATCATCTACGGTGGTCAAGTGCGCAACTCCAACTACCACAATCAACAGTGGCCAGGTTACGCAACTCCAACAACCACAAACTGATCCAATCGTGTCCAGGATACACGATTCTCAAATCCAGTGGCGACTAAATCGTTAATTAGTCTAGCAACTTAATCAAAACTCATAACAATTCGTACCAAGTATGAAATTGTCGTCTTTACACACCTGCATTCTCTTTACTCTAAGCTGATGATATACATTAATCATCACAACGACAATGATAATTGTATGACACCATGTCACTACAATATCAACACACCAGTCGTAAGCCAACCCTAGAGCATGCACAGGTGTCCTTAGCTGATCTAAACAGATCATTTATCCTCAACGTAGGATATTTACTTTCAATAATTATCGCATACCATCATCGATAATCGATGCATAATTTCAAAGGTTTATCCCTCTTTTATCAAAGAGTTCCGGATCTTCTTAAGGAGAAATACTGGGATAGATAAATATCCCTTCCAACTTCTCCTATAATCGCAACACACAATCTTCCAATTTCTATTGTGTTAGCAACACTGATACCAACCAAACTATCACTCAATATGTGATTTTCGGTACCAGAACTATTTCCACAATCATTTCAATCGCCTACTCCACTTGCCTATACAACGGCAAACCTTGGAGTTCATCCGAAACTACATCCGAAGGCTCTCAGATTATACGCACATCCGAGAGACATACCATACCATAATCTTAACAAATTGACCATCCGTAAGGATATGTCTACAGTAAAGATATGTCTATAAGAGTCTAAGGGCATCCCTTGACTTCTTAATTGTTGATCCTCATCTCACCTGACGATAGAGATACCATCAACCCACAAGTCGATGTAAAGGACCCTTCTAATCCAACTGAGAATGATCTAGTTACAGATACCTATAACTACAAGCATCTCTCAACATATTAACTGAGAGGGTAAACTAAAGTACCACCCTGAACGATCAATTATCTGTCGATCCGATCCCAAAGGCTCCATGCAGGTCTTGGCCTTTCCCCGAAGAGAATAAGATCAAATCGAACAGTCCGCGATAAAACGATCGCATTTGTGCGATGAATGATCCAAGGATTTTTTCCAGATCATCTGATCCATCCCTAAATGCTATGAGCTATAACTGTAGAATACCGAATAGATATGACCTTCGTCGTATACTCTCTCTTCTGCACTAAGCAAAACACATCTGGAGGTAACTGCTTGTTGTTGTCTGCTGAGTCTTCTACAATGTCTTCTGCTGATGCTGCTTCTGTGCTGATCTCTGCTGAAGGGGAGTATCAAGGAACTCCAACCACGCTTGCGGTAGTAGGTTGTTTCTGATAAGGTAACCCACATCTTCTGTGCTGATCTCTGTTGTCGAGACGATGCATCTTCCTCCCGGAACACCATCGATAGTCTTCCACTGAATCTTTAAGGTACACCTCCTCCACTGTACTGGTTGCTCAACAATAGCAACAGCTGAACTACTCCAACAGATAATCTAGCTTCGCGTGTCTTCATGATCTGCACTGCACGCCCACAATCCCTTCGGAGTCTTTGTTCTGATTTTGCTGATATCCACGAGAACATCCTGATGATCCGCGGCTGGTCTTCTATAATCGAAAAATAGCTCGATGACTATGACTCTGATCTTGCTCCTTTATCCAACAGTCGGAGACTTCTGACTCTATTAAGTTGACCTGCAATATTTGTTTACCGGTCTCCAACTCTTAAACCCTTGTACGGAGTCATTTCTAAACTCCTGTCTCAATCCCATGTCTTTCGGTAAGATCTGGTAGAAGATCCCGTCATCTTAATCCAACAGTAAGCCAACAATCGTAGGTGGCTTAAAATATCCATTCATCATCTTCTTGAGCTATTAGGTGGTCGTAACCTCTGCAAGTCTCATGACTCTGCACAGTACACTATTACTAACTAATCACCCTTTCTTGAAGCTCAAGAATTCCTTACAATGTGTCACTAACAGTGACACAGGGAAATACACTCTTCCAATATCACTAAACCATGATCAAGTGATATATTATTTGCCGAAGATTGTTTTCTGCATTTATCACCAAATACCAGCTTGACCCCGATAATGGTATGCAAATAACTCTACTTTCTCGGTATAACATGAGTTATACTACTCAGTACGAACAACTCAGGGATAAAATCCCTATGAAACACCGTAACCTAGCCTTTCGCTATCTACATCAACAATAGACAATTTGTCCTGTCCATTATCCAACAGGTAATGATCTGACTAGTACAGTTAGTGGAAATCTCTAAGACTGTAGTCTGTGATTTCCATAATAAATGTGATGACTTGGCCCCTATTTTCTGACTCGGTATCAGTCGGCTCTCAGAGGTAAATCACCTCCTCGACACAGGTTCAAGACTCACAAACACAACAGGTCATTCCCGTGGTCAACTCATATCACGGTTACGCATAATAACTAACACACTACAAGTTATTCCCTGGTATAAGCATCTAAATGCATAGCCAACATAACCGGGAGTATAAACCCTAAAGGTCACTCCGGTTGGTCGGCTCGGTGGACGACCCCTACTACAAGTCTGCACAAGTGTCATAACTATACTGTATACACCTACTGATCAAGTTTAGATAAATATCTACTAAACCATAACTTATCAGGAATTCTTACCTCGTGCTTCTTGGAGCTCAGGCCGCCGTCCATCTCATCTCAGAAAACCAAAACCGAATAAATCGACTCCCGAGAATCCAAGACTCGACACAAAAACAATATTGTATGGCATCGTAAAACCTTGGGCTCTGATACCACTAAAGTACAGTTGTCACACCCCGAGAGCATACCGAGCCGAAAATCAAACGGACGACACCTCCCCTGTACGTGGCAACATTTCGGGTTAATACAAGGCCCGTAGGCCCACAATAACAACACATATAAAAATATACCAAACCACCACAATATATATATATATCAACACAACAACTACACACAGCGGAAACGATACAACAACAACACATCCTACACATGCATACCGGTATGACTAACACCATAACATAAAGAAAACCTCGACAAAACCCGCACCAACATGTGCGTACATCACATAATACATAACATCACGAAAACTCCGAATGCAAAACAAGACATACGAAAAATCCAAAACAGACACGGGAGCCACGGAGGTGAGATGAGACGATGTCAGCCGACGGTGCTCCAATTCAATCACGAAGTCTTCTACCTGCTACCTAGGCGACAGAAAACCCAGGGTCCGCAGGGGTGGTGAGTAAAACTCAGCAGGTAATAGAAAATATGTATATATGTCATATCACATGTATTTTTAACAACATACTCTAGAGGTACAACAGGTATATCAGCATAGTATATAAATACAAGCATATACCGTCTAACCAAATAAATAACATAAAAATGCAGACATACCTGAAGTCTGTCACGCTACTCTGATCCAACCTGAACATATATCCAACATATATATATATAACAGGAAGAGTAGATCAACTCAAAATATACTCTATCTACAGGTCAAGGTATCTAATGGTCTGTCCAACACATACCAATATCCGACACAATCGTATAACAAATGCAAGAGACATGCATGAATATGTTGTACACTCAAATGTAGCAAGCATAGTACAATCAAATGCAACATCATAATAATCATATATATATAGACTGTATCTATATATATATTAATCTCAACCATCCATATATATATATATATATATATATATATATATATATACATATATGTATCTATATATGGTAATATGCAAAGTGTCATCAGATACGGCAATGCAGCATGCATGGTCATGCCTGCTCACCCCTACTCGCTACCACGACCCCAGTGTGGCCTAGGTGGCACGACATGACAACTGTCCCAACTCACACCAACCACTTCTATAGAGTGGCCGAGTGGGCAGTATGATCAAGTAGCATATGAGCGTAAAGAGCTCGCTACACAACGGGGGTCCCTGCTGCTGGCCACTCCGACTAACACTACCAATGAGTGGTCGAGTACCACACACCTGTGACAACGCGACGCAACTCCAACTACCACGTCTATAGTGGTAGAGTGCAAAGACGACAGATGCTCGCCCTCACACCGATTACTCCTGGGAGTGCTCAGAGGCAAGATGACTGACGACTCTCTCAATCCCAAGGGAGACTATGTCGTCAGAATGCATGCAAATGACATGTGTATGCTGTCACACATACAACCATCTACCACAGACTCTCTATTCAGCAAAGAGTCGTACCCATCTAATCAATACACTCTCTATCCTGTAGAGAGTCGTACACAACAGATCGACGGACTCTCTATCCTGTAGAGAGTCATACTCAACAGATCCTGACTCTCTCTTCAATAGAGAGTCGTACTCAACTGATCGACGCACTCTCTATCCATTAGAGAGTCATACTCGACTAATCATACCAAGCTGGGACCACCGGTCCGCAGCGACACACTAATCACCCTTCACTTAACCATTACACAACTCATGGTTGGTAACAGTATGCAACATACGGGTATTGGAAATAAATCCTACATTTAGGGCATTACTTACCCATAGATGACCTTTTTCCAATTTATAAATTGGGTCATCCCCCGTACTAACATTTACACCCTACTAAACATCTAGGTCAATTTACATCACATCTATAACTCCTAAATCATGATAGGGTATGTAAAATACCGGAAAAAATTAATAATAAATAAATAAATAATAATAATAGAAAATACCCTTGTTAATTAAGAAGTTGTCATATAGAATTTTTCAGAAATTTATAGAAATTTTTCTGGATTTAAACGGAAGGTTTATGGATATTTCATGGGGATAAAGCAAACAGGCTTTTGTAAAGCCTGTTTAGACTATCTGCTAGGAATTATTGGGTTTAAATAAAAAACCTTTATATTCTGTCGTTTCCCTTATTTTCCCAAATCGCGCCGTTCCTATTCCCCTCCCGATCCTTTCTTCCTCGCGATTCCTCTCTTCATCACTGCCGCCGGCTTCTCCCTCGCGCGCCGTCACGCCGCTGCCGCTGCCGCCGCGAGGTCCTCTACGATCGCCGGTGACCCAAGTCGACCAAACCTTGCCGCCGTGAGGGATCTATTGCCACCCGTCGTCGCGCCTCCATCGTCGCCTCTCACTCGCGCGCCGGCCACGACAGCCGTTTTTGCCTTCCGCCGCTCGCCATCGCATCGCCCCATCCCTTCTCTCCTGCCAACGGTCGCTGCTCCATCGCCGTCGATCGAGCCTTCTGCCGCCGGAGATCTTCACCGCAAGGAGCCGTTGGTCGGGAACAACAACGTCGGCCGGTTTGCCTTCGACCCCATTGGACATCCAGCACAGCCACTCTGCCGGATCGACCAGTCGTTTTCCCGGATCGGTGTCACCGTGAGTTGCCTGGCCAATATCGCCGGAGTTAGGTAAGAGTCTGCCCTTATCTCACCTTGGACGAAATTTTTGGTATTTCTGTGGATTTACCGTAGCAGAGTGATCGGTGAGTTTGGGCAGCGCCTTGAGTCGGTGAACAGAGCGCCTTGAGTCGGTGAACAGAGGAAGGGGTGGCTGCCGAGGGATTTGGGGCAGTCTGCTGATCCAAAGCACAGCCAAAGTTCGACTGTGTGATCGTGGTGGTGGAGAGTGCTACCATTCTAATTCACGGTGGTTCAGGAGGATGAGTCGGTGGATCTGCTGTGTGATCCCTTGCAGCCTATCTAGTCGGATTCTGGTAATACAATAGTCTTCGTTCCTATGGATCAAGGATTTGAAGATTAACAGTCAAGAGAATGTTAATTACGGTGTGGATTTTTCAGGTGATGAAGAGTTGCCATTCCCTACCTAAATGGGTTGTGCAGATTTGGCACATTGAGTTGGAGCAAGAAGCGGTGGTCGATTAGGACATTGATACAAGGCAGTATTCTCGGAGGTGAATACAATTAGCACGAACTACCTAATAGGTATGGTTGTAAACTGGATTTGGATATGGTTATTGATTTGAGGTGATATGTTACAGTAGTATTATTTGTGAAGTAATCATAGATCAAATATGATTAGTAAATGAAGTGTGAAGGATTACACTACTACATGATTAAATTGACTAATCAAGAGTTAGAATATAAACAGGGATTAGTATGGAAGGATATGGAACTACCCTTGCAGATAGTAGCGAATCAGCCAAAGATTTAGGTTGGATTAGATTTTTATACCTACAGTTTGATTACGCTGCCATTTGTTTATGTATGTTATATTTACAGGACCTGGATTTGAGATAGAGACGTGAACGCGGAGACACTTGATACGAGCTTCTCAACAGGTGGGTAATTTCCTACCTGGTCCGGGTAGTTGTATTTCATTCAGATTTAGTCATTGATATGAGCATGTTAGGTGTTCATATTACCTTGACCATGTTCTTTTTATCGTATGCTTGATCCTTTACCGTTGGCTATTAACTCTATTGCTGATATCATGTTTATTTTATCATGATTAGGAGTTATACATATAGGTGATGCAAGTAACTTAGAATTTGTTTAAGTTAAGTGCAAATGGTAAAGTCCGGATGACAACCTGATTGTACATTGGGCAAAAAGGTCATCCGTAGGTAGATAATGACTTTAACCTAGGGTTAGTTTTAGTACCCTTAGGTTGTATGTTACCACCGAACATGTGTTGTGTAAATGGTCAGAGGAATGATACTTAGGGTATCGCTACGGACCGGTGGTCCTAGCTTGTTATAATCAGATGAGTACGACTCTCTACAGGATAGAGAGTGCGTCGAGTAGATTAGTATGACTCTCTACAGGATAGAGAGTATTATGATCAGTTGAGTACGACTCTCTACAGGATAGAGAGTGCATCGAGTAGATTGGTATGACTCTCTACAGGATAGAGAGTCTATGGTGGATGTCTGTATGTGAGACATTGCATTCATGCATTTACATGCACGCTGGCGACGAGGTCTCCCTTGTGGTTGAGAGGGTCGCCAGTCATCCTGCCTCCACGGTTACTCATAGGAGGAGTAACCGGTGTGAGGGCAGAGCATTGAGGTGCCGCACTCTACCACTATAGACGGTGGTAGTTGGATTTGTGTGTCGTAGTCCTGCGTGTGTGGTACTCGACCACTCATGGGTAGTGACTGTCGGAGTGACCAACAGCAGGGACCCCCATCATGTAGCTTGTTCTTTACGCTTATATGCTACTCGATCATACTGCCCACTCGGCCACTCGAGAGTAGTGGTTGGTGTTGAGTTGGGACAGTTGTCATGCTCGAGCCACCGAGGCCACACTGGGGTCGTGGTAGCTTTAGGGTGAGCCGACATGACCATGCATGCCGCATTGCCGTATCTGATGGCGCTTTGCATATTACCATATATATATATACATATATGCATATATATATATGGATCGTTGAGATTAATATATATATGGATACAGTCTATATATATATGATTATTGTGATGTTGCATTTGTTTGTACTATGCTTGCTGCATTTGGGTGGACATCATATTCATGCATGTCTCTTGCATATGTTATACAGTGTGTCGGATATTGGTATGGGTTGGATAGACCATAGATACCTTGGCCTGTAGCATGAGTAGATTATGTGTTGGTATTACTCTTCCTGTTATATATATGTTTGATATATGTTCAGGTTGGATCAGAGTAGCGTAGCAGACTTCAGGTATGTCTGCATTTGATGTTATTCATTTCAGTTAGACGGTATATGCTTGTATTTATATACTATGCTGATATACCTGTTGTACATCTAGATTATATTGTCGAAATACATGTGATATTACATATATACATGTTTTCTATTACCTGCTGAGTTTTACTCACCACCCCCCGCGGACTCGGTTTTCGCCCTGGGTAAAGGTAGAAGACTTCGCGGACTGAGCATCACGATCGACGCTATCTCATCTCATGAGGCTCCCATATTTTGTTTTGGGCCTGCTGTCCGCCGTGTATTATATTTGGAGTTTTCTTGATGTACATATTGTATATTTGGATTTTGTCGAGGTTCTGTGTTGTTGTGTTGTGTTAGTCATACCGGTATGCATGTGTGGGATTGATATCCTATTGTTGTAGTATGTTTCCGCTGTGTCTTGTGTAGTTTTTGTTTTCATACATATATGTTGTTGTTATTGTGGGCCTACGGGCCATGTATTAACCCGAAATGTTGCCACGTACAGGGGAGGTGCTGTCCGTTTGATTTTCGACTCGGTATGCTCTCGGGGCGTGACAACTTTAGTGGTATCAGAGCCCAAGGTTCTGCGATGCCATACAATGTTGTTTTTGAGTCGAGTCTTGGATTCTCGGGAGTCGATTTATTCGGTTTTGATTTTTTTGAGATGAGATGGACAGCGGCCTGAGCTCCAAGCAGCACGAGGTAAGAATTCCTGAAAAACTTATGGTTTAGTAGATATCTATCTAAACTTGATCAGTAGGTGTATACAATAGAGTTATGACACCTGTGTAGACTTTTAGTAGGGGTCGTCCACCGAGACGACCAACCGGAGTTACCTTAGTGTTTATACTCCCAATTTTATTGCCTATGCATTTAGATGCTTATAACAGGGAATAACCTGTAGTTTGTTGGTTATTGTTCGTAACCGGGGTATGTATTGACCCCGGAAATGACATGTTAATTTTGTGAGTCTTGAACCTGTGTCGAAAAGGTGATTTACCTTTGAGGGCCGACTGATACCGAGTCGGAAAACAGGGGCCAAGTCGTCACATTTATTATGGAAATCAGAGACTACAGTCTTAGAGATTTCCACTAACTGTGCTAGTCGGATCATTACCTATGGGTAATGAACAGACTTGTAGACTATTATTGATGCAGATAGCGGAAGGCTAGGTTATGGAAATTCATAGGGATTTTATCCCTGAGTTGTTCGTACTGAGTTGTATAACTTTGAGAGTACTTTTAAGTACTTACTCATGTTATACCGAGAAAGTAGAGTTATTTGCATACCATTATCGGGGTTAAGCCGGTATTTGGTGATAAATGCAGAAAATAATCTTCGGGAAATAATATATCACTTGATCATGGATTAGTGATGTTGAAAGAGTGTATTTCCCCGTGTCACTTTTAGTGACACATTGTAAGGAATTCTTGAGCTTCAAGAAAGGGTGATCGATCAGTAATAGTGTACTGTGCAGAGTCGTGAGACTTGTAGAGGTTACGACCACCTAATAGCTCAAGAAGATAAGTGGATGATTTAAGCCACCCAGAGTTATTGGCTTATAGTTGGATTAGGATGCCGGGATCTTCTACCAGATCCTGCCGGAAGACGTTGGATTGAGACGGGAGTTTAGAAATGACTCCGTACAAGGGTTTAAGAGTTGGAGACCGATAAGCAAATAATGCAGGTCAACTTAATAGAGTTAGAAGTCTCCAACTGTGGGATAAAAGGAGTAAGATCAAGGTCATAGGCCTTGGGCTACTTTCTGATTATAGAAGACCAACTGCAGATCATCAAGATGTTCTCGTGGATATCAGCACAATCAGAACAAAGACTTCGAAGGGATTATGTGCGTGCAGTGCGGATCACGAAGACATGCGAAGTCAGATAATCCATTGGATCAGGTCATCTGTTGCTATTGTGAGCAACCAGTACCGTGGAGAAGATGTACTTTGAAGATTTAGTTGAAGACTATCGATGGTGTTCCGGGAGGAAGATGCATCGTCTCGACAGCAGAGATCAGCACAGAAGATGTGGGTTACCTTATCAGCATCAACCTACTACCTCAGGCGTGGTTGAAGTTCCGTGATACTACCCTTCAGTAGAGATCAGCACAGAAGCAGCATTAGCAGAAGACATTGTAGAAGACTCAGCAAACAACAACAAACAGTTACCTCCAGATGTGTTTTGCTTAGTACAGAGGAGAGAGTATACGATGATGGTCGTATTTATTCAGTATTCTACAGTTGCAACTCGTAGGATTAAGTGATGAGATCAAATGATCTAGGAAAAAATCCTCGGATCATTCATTGGTGTTATCGTGACCGTTGGATCTGATCTTCTCTTCGGAGAAAGGCCGAGACTTGCGAGGAGCCTTTGAATCAGATCGACAGATAACGGATTGTTCAGGGTATTACTTTAGTTTACCCTCAAGGTTAATATATTGAGAGATGCTTGTAGTTACAGGTATCTGTATCTAGAACATTCTCAGTTGGATTAGAAGGTTCCTATACATCGACTTGTGGGTCGGTGGTATCTCTACTGTCAGGTGAGATGTGGACCAACAGTTAAGAAGTCAAGGGATACCCTTAGACTTTGATAGACATACTTTTACTATAGACATATCCTTACGGATGGTCCAATTGTTGGAAGTATGGTACGATATGTCTCTCGGATGTGCGTATAATCTGAGAGTGTTCGGATATAGTTTCGAATGAACTCCTAGGCTTGCCGCTGCATAGGCAAGTGGAGTAGGCGATCGAAATGATTGTGGAAATAGTTCTGGTATCGAAGATCACGTGCCGAGTGATAGTTTTGTTGGTATCAGTGTTGTTAAACACTATAGAAATTGGAAGAATGTAAGTTGTAATTATAGGAGAAGTTGGAAGGGATATTTATTTATCCCAGTATTCCTTCTTGAGAAGATTCGGAACTCTTTATTGAAAGAGAAATGAACCTTTGAAATTATGCATCGATTATCGATGATGAAATGCGATAGTTGTTGAAAGTGAATATCCTCCGTTGAGGATAGATGATCTATTGAGATCAGCCAAAGACACCTGTGTATACTCTAGGGTTGGTTTACGACGGGAGCGTTGATATTGTAGTGACATGATGTCATACGATTATCATTGTCGTTGTGATGATTAATATATATTATCAGCGTAGAGTAAAGGGGATGCAGGTGTGTGGAGACGACAATTTCATACTTGGTATGAATTGTATAGATTTTGATTAAGTTGCTAGACTAATCAACGATTTAGTCGTCATTGGATTTGAGAATCGTGTATCCTGAACACGATTGGACCCTTTTTGTAGTTGTTGGAGCTGCGTAACTTGGCCACTGTTGATTGTGGTAGTTGGAGTTGCGCACTCGACCACCGTAGATGGTGGTTTTCCTTGTATGTTTTGATTAGTACTGTAGATGTGGATAGAATGTCTTAGCATTATTATACCACAGACTTGTTTGACAAAGGATGATGTACGCAGATGCGTCGTATCAGGGATCGGAATGATTTCGATGCAGATGAATGAGACATATCTTATGCCTACGTCAGTTAAGAAACTACGAGATAGTCTGTCATATACATGACATGACTTTAGTAGTTATTGTCTGGATTTATGGATATATGGAGCAGGAATGCTCATGAGATTTTAACTAACTACTGGGTAGCTAGTATAAAGTTGCTGGAACGCGAATAGTTGTAATTTGCGAGAGTTGATCGCTATAGTCTCCCATGCACTTACAGAATGCGTGGTGGAGTGGAATTTTTGGACGACAGATGGATTTCTCTTTTGAGAAAATAATTCTCCGTCTCTGATAAGGATAGTGGGTTCTGGAGTTGCTATAGGAAGCACATCATCCGAGATGGGCTATGTGCCTTGGTGGTACTTGGAGGTACTGAGATTGGAAACGTTTATACTGGTGGAATGGTATAAAGAGAGTTATAGCATATTTTGCTCCTCGATGTTTAGTATGCTAGTAGGTGAAGGCTGAACATCAAAAAAAAAAAAACTCGATGGATTGTTCTAGAAAATTCCAATTCCGGAATGGAAGTGGGAGCATATCACGATTGATTGCATTACGGGATTGCCTAGGACCCGTAAAGGACATGATGCGATTTGGGTGATTGTGGATCGACTGACCAAATCAGCTCACTTCTTTCCTATTCGTGGTTCGTCCTAGTTAGATCGTCTGTAAAGTTGTACTGTCGAGGGATTATCAGATTGCATGGCGTGCCTTTGGGTATTATATCTGATAGAGATCCGTGATTTATCTCACGATTTTGGTAGAGTCTGCATCAGACTATGGGCACAGAGCTTCGGCTTAGTGCAACATTTCATCCACGGACTAATGGACTGTCTGAGCATGACATTCAAACGTTGGAGGATCTATTCAGATCTTGTGTCGTGGATTATGGAGGTGTAGCTTATCGGTTGGCTTTACCTCCGACACTTGGGGTGCTCACAACGTATTTCCTGTTGTTATACTGAGGAAATACGTGTCGCATTTTGATTATGTTCTGAAAGAGGTTTCGAATTCTACCTCAATCTAATGCGACTTACGAGGTGATTCCAGGGTGAAGCCTGGGTCGCAAGGAGCGACAGTAGTGGGACGAAAACCATCTGACTCATAAAGGTTGGATGACAACATCATATGGATGAGTAGGCTATGTGGGAGCTAAAAGATACTATTCGAGCTCGATAGTCTCATCTGGTCACTTGAGGAAGGTATGTAGTTCTTTTGGAAATTTGTTTGAAGGAATTTTTACATGTTAGTACGAAATTTGGGGACCAAATTTTCATAAGTGGGGGAGAATGTAAAATACCGGAAAAAAATAATAATAAATAAATAAATAATAATAATAGAAAATACCCTTGTTAATTAAGAAGTTGTCATATAGAATTTTTCAGGAATTTATAGAAATTTTTCTGAATTTAAACGGAAGGTTTATGGATATTTCATGGGGATAAAGCAAACAAGCTTTTGTAAAGCCTGTTTAGACTATCTGCTAGGAATTAATGGGTTTAAATAAAAAACCTTTATATTCTGCCGTTTCCCTTATTTTCCCAAATCCCGCCGTTCCTATTCCCCTCCCGATCCTTTCTTCCTCCCTTCTCCCTCATTCACGGCCTCTGCCCGCCACGCCGCGAGGTCCTCTACGATCGCCGGTGACCCAAGTCGACCAAACCTTGCCGCCGTGAGGGATCTATTGCCACCCGTCGCCGCGCCTCCATCGTCGCCTCTCACTCGCGCGCCGGCCACGACAGCCGTTTTTGCCCTGTCGCTGCGCCCCGTCACTGCGCCCCGTCGTCGGCCCTTCTCTCCTGCCAACGGTCGCTGCTCCATCGCCGTCGATCGAGCCTTCTGCCGCCGGAGATCTTCACCGCAAGGAGCCGTTGGTCGGGAACAACAACGTCGGCCGGTTTGCCTTCGACCCCATTGGACATCCAAAGATACCACTCCGGATCGACATCGTTTTCCCGGATCGGTGTCACCGTGAGTTGCCTGGCCAATATCGCCGGAGTTAGGTAAGAGTCTGCCCTTATCTCACCTTGGACGAAATTTTTGGTATTTCTGTGGATTTACCGTAGCAGAGTGATCGGTGAGTTTGGGCAGCGCCTTGAGTCGGTGAACAGAGCGCCTTGAGCTGCAGAGGAAGGGTGGTCGCCGAGGGATTTGGGCTCGCGATCCAAAGCACAGCCAAAGTTCAACTGTGTGATCGTGGTGGTGGAGAGTGCTACCATTCTAATTCACGGTGGTTCAGGAGGATGAGTCGGTGGATCTGCTGTGTGATCCCTTGCAGCCTATCTAGTCGGATTCTGGTAATACAATAGTCTTCGTTCCTATGGATCAAGGATTTGAAGATTAACAGTCAAGAGAATGTTAATTACGGTGTGGATTTTTCAGGTGATGAAGAGTTGCCATTCCCTACCTAAATGGGTTGTGCAGATTTGGCACATTGAGTTGGAGCAAGAAGCGGTGGTCGATTAGGACATTGATACAAGGCAGTATTCTCGGAGGTGAATACAATTAGCACGAACTACCTAATAGGTATGGTTGTAAACTGGATTTGGATATGGTTATTAATTTGAGGTGATATGTTACAGTAGTATTATTTGTGAAGTAATCATAGATCAAATATGATTAGTAAATGAAGTGTGAAGGATTACACTACTACATGATTAAATTGACTAATCAAGAGTTAGAATATAAACAGGGATTAGTATGGAAGGATATGGAACTACCCTTACAGATAGTAGTGAATCAGCCAAAGATTTAGGTTGGATTAGATTTTTATACCTACAGTTTGATTACGCTGCCATTTGTTTATGTATATTATATTTACAGGACCTGGATTTGAGATAGAGATGTGAACGCGGAGACACTTGATACGAGCTTCTCAACAGGTGGGTAATTTCCTACCTGGTCCGGGTAGTTGTATTTCATTCAGATTTAGTCATTGATATGAGCATGTTAGGTGTTCATATTACCTTGACCCTGTTCTTTTTATCGTATGCTTGATCCTTTACTGCTGGCTATTAACTCTATTGATATCATTTTTATTTTATCATGATTAGGAGTTATACATATAGGTGATGCAAGTAACTTAGAATTTGTTTAAGTTAAGTGCAAATGGTAAAGTCCGGATGACAACCTGATTGTACATTGGGCAAAAAGGTCATCCGTAGGTAGATAATGACTTTAACCTAGGGTTAGTTTTAGTACCCTTAGGTTGTATGTTACCACCGAACATGTGTTGTGTAAATGGTCAGAGGAATGATACTTAGGGTATCGCTACGGACCGGTGGTCCTAGCTTGTTATAATCGGATGAGTACGACTCTCACAGATGTAGAGTGCGCCGAGTAGATTAGTATGACTCTCACGTGATAGAGAGTATTATGATCGATTGAGTACGACTCTCACGTGATAGAGAGTGCGCCGAGTAGATTGGTATGACTCTCATGTGATAGAGAGTCTATGATGGATGTCTCAGATGTGAGACATTGCATTCATGCATTTACATGCACGTGGCGACGAGGTCTCCCTTGTGGTCGAGAGGGTCGCCAATTATCTCGCTTCCACTGGTTACTCATAGGAGGAGTAACCGTGTGAGGGCAGAGCATTCGAGGTGCCGCACTCTACCACTATAGACGGTGGTAGTTGGATTTGTGTGTCGTAGTCCTCGCGGTGTGGTACTCGACCACTCATAGGTAGTGACCGGAGTGACCAATGCAGGACCCCCATCGTGTAGCTTGCTCTTTACGCTTATATGCTACTCGATCACACGCCCCACTCGGCCACCGAGAGTAGTGGTTGGTGTTGAGTTGGGACGTTGTCATGCTCGAGCCACCGTCGTGGTAGCTTTAGGGTGAGCCGCATGACCATGCATGCAATATTAATATATATATATGCATGTATATATATATATATATATATATATATATATATATATATATATGGATCGTTGAGATTAATATATATATGGATACAGTCTATATATATATGATTATTGTGATGTTGCATTTGTTTGTACTATGCTTGCTGCATTTGGGTGGACATCATATTCATGCATGTCTCTTGCATATGTTATACAGTGTGTCGGATATTGGTATGGGTTGGATAGACCATAGATACCTTGGCCTGTAGCATGAGTAGATTATGTGTTGGTATTACTCTTCCTGTTATATATATGTTTGATATATGTTCAGGTTGGATCAGAGTAGCGTAGCAGACTTCAGGTATGTCTGCATTTGATGTTATTCATTTCAGTTAGACGGTATATGCTTGTATTTATATACTATGCTGATATACCTGTTGTACATCTAGATTATATTGTCGAAATACATGTGATATTACATATATACATGTTTTCTATTACCTGCTGAGTTTTACTCACCACCCCCCGCGGACCCTGGGTTTTCTGTCGCCCAGGTAACAGGTAGAAGACTTCGTGATGACATTGGAGCACCGCCGGCTGACGTCATCTCATCTCACGAGGCTCCCGTATTTTGTTTTGGGTCTGCTGTCCGCCGTGTATTGTATTTGGAGTTTTCTTGATGTACATATTGTATATTCGGATTTTGTCGAGGTTCTGTGTTGTTGTGTTGTGTTAGTCATACCGGTATGCATGTGTGGGATTGATATCCTATTGTTGTAGTATGTTTCCGCTGTGTCTTGTGTAGTTTTTGTTTTCATACATATATATTGTTGTTATTGTGGGCCTACGGGCCATGTATTAACCCGAAATGTTGCCACGTACAGGGGAGGTGTCGTCCGTTTGATTTTCGGCTCGGTATGCTCTCGGGGCGTGACAGGGTATATGTGATATCAACAATTGAGCATAAATATATCCAATGATAAGTTCAAGCATACGATAAAGAGAGCAGGGTCAAGGTAATATGAGCACCTAACATGCTCATATCATTGACTAAATCTGAATGCAATACATCTACCCGGACCAGATAGGAAATTACCCACCTGCTTTGTAGACACCAATCGTCTTCACGTCCACGAATATCTCGAACCAAAATCCTACAAACAGAACATACAAACATAACTAGAATAAAACTAGTCTCCACTAATTATCGATATAATTCAACAATAACTCTACTACAATGGTAATCAGAAAGCAATATTACTACTGCCCACTATGGCATAAACGGATCAGAAACTTACTTAATCTTGTTTCGCTTGCCCACTGCTTCTAGATCCACAGTTTAAGTATCAATCTATACTTGATCACTCGCACCCCTGATAGTGAAATATACCGTATTGAACTTACCCAATTGATCTCGCTTAAAGAGAGACAAATCTGAAGTAATCAATCTGCCTGAAGTTATTACCATTAACCACTTCACAGATTGATACTCCCATCACCAAAATCTTTAGTAATCCAACCCTCCTCTTCGCAATGACAATGCAGCCCCAATCCTACAGAAATGGCAAAACCGTGACATAAGAAACTCTCTTCCTTAACCCCTAGCTTAACTCATCAGACACTAAAATTCCAGATCGAGAATACTCACCGAAACGCAGGACACTAGCTCAGAAATCACCATAGAGCAACAAGTCGACAGAAAACAGATCAGATTGGTGACTCGGTTCAAAAACTCTACGAAGAAGACAGATTGTCGAACAGAGCCTGCTGTGGAACCCCTGGCAGCAACATCAATCGATGTCGGCATTACGGTTTGTGCACCGTGGATGATAGATGACAAGGTCGATCACGTCTCTGACCTTGGCGATTAACATCAGAAGCAATGGTCAACGGAGGCAGCAACAACATCACAGAAGTGCATCACCATCCACGATCAGTGTTGGTCGGCGACTCTTGTTGCTTGCGGATCCGAGGAGAAAGGGTGACAACGACAAATCACTCAAGCTGAAAGGAACAGTGGATCGTAGCCTGCCCTAGTGCAGCCGGAAGCTGGCAATGATGCAGAGAAATCGCAGCGATTGGCGTTGTCTATCCAGCGGCGAAGATGAGGAAATTGCACGGTGGAAGAGGGAGAGGACCTACGGTGGTGGAGCAGCGTCCAGATCCGACGGTGATGAGTGATCAGGCGATGGATTTTGGCCACGTGACAGCGGTGACCAGGCTGCGATGCGGTGGCGTGCACGTCAAACGGCTCGAGGTGGCGACCATGGGCAGCGGCGAGTGGGAAGAGCAAAATCCAACGAAGAGAGGCAATGGTGGATCGGCACGTCAAGCAGGGGCCGACAACCCTAGCGATCAGCACGGTGATGAGGTCTCCAAATCGCACAGATCAATGTGTCGCGAGACCTGGTGAATCAGATGGTGACTGGGCACAAGGAAGGGCAGTGACGAGTAGGCGGCAGCCGCGTGACGGCGAAGCTGCGGCGCGGTGACCCAGTGGTGGCAGTAGGGCTACGGCGAAGTTTGGGCAGCGATCAACGGCGCGAAGACGCAGCGGCGGCAATAGGGCTGGAGCGGCGAAATGAGGAACCGAGAGGGAGGGCTCGACGACGGTGAGCACGAGCATGAGGAAAGGAGACACTGTCGCGGTGATGGATCGCACGAGTGACAAAGGATCGAGATCCGGAGGGGAAAAGAAGTAGTCGCGCTATCAGGAAAATGAAGAGAAGAAACGCCGATCGGGGAAAATGGAAAGAAATCGGCGAGAGAAAATTAAACACTTAGCATTTAAACCTCTTAATAGCAGATAGTCTAAACAGGCTTTACTAAAGCCTATCTGCTTTATCCCCGTGAAATGTCCATAACACTTCCGTTTAAATCCAGAAAAATTTCTAAAAATTCCTGAAAAATTTCATAAGGTATTTTATCAATTACCGAGGAATATATATATATATATATATATATATATATATATATATATATATATATATATTTTGTTTTTTTTCCTCTGGTATTTTACACCTACTGCACCAACACTCCGGAGGTGGAGAAAACCTCTCACAATAGTTCTTAAAATAATAAGAAAGAAATACAAGCAAATACAAGTGAAATACAAGAAACAACGTAAAGAAAATTTTACACAAGGTTGCTTTGAATGTTTTGCTTGTTGGTTGCTTGGATGAGCTTAAAGGACCCTGAAATGCACCAGCACTTCACCTCAAATCTCCCCTAGAACCACTCAAGAAACCATGGACGAAATCCTCCACAAACAGCTCCTTTTATGCCTCTATGTGACCTAGATTTCCGCCTGATAGTCGACTGCCCAAAGGCACCAGTCGACTGCCTACAGTATCATTTTCTCACAACGGACTTAATCCATATTAACATTCCAGCCAACAGATACACTGGCAATTGAATGCCATTACCAGCAGTTGACTGTCAAGCCCATAGTCGATTGCTCAATCGTCTACCGAGCTTTCTATGCTCGTGTCCATAAGCAGCAGTCGACTGTCATCCATAGCAATCGACTGCCCCATGGGCAGTTGACTGGAAATACCTCCATTCGACTGCCAGAGCACATTCGGTAGTCTAGCCTCTAGTCGACTACTGAGCAGTCGACTGGTCATAATCCCAGTCGATTGCTCTTGAGTCAACTCGGCTTTCGAGTGTTAAACACTTAGTTAGTCAACTGATAAACCTCAACAATGAGATTTAACCCCAAGTATGACACCCTCATACTTGATAGACCATCCTTAGCCTAGACCTAAGCCTTATAGCCTCCTCCATCAGCCTCAGGCCTATCGGATCCCTCCAAGTCATCCATGACTTATTCATCCATATGCTAGCCTTCAGGTGCTTCCATCCATCGGCTATTGTCATGTTACCCGGGTTTATACCGCCAAGGTACATTTGGGCTTACGCTGCCAAGACACATGCTTGGACTTTACGTCGCCAAATATTAGACTTATGCCGCCAAGACTACAACTTGGACTTTACGCTGCCAATATCACACCCTTGGACTTTCCTTGCTAACTCCATGTTGGACTTTCCAAAAGCCAAGACTTATGCTTGGATTTTTTTAATTACCAAGACTCATGTTTGGACTTTACCATTGCCAAGACCCATGCTTGGACTTTCCATGCCAAGTGCTCAAGACTTGGACTTTCCATGTCAAGTGTCCTACTTGGACTTCTCTATCATATGATCAACTCCATATCAACCATATAGTTAACTCATTGTCAAACAATGGTCAGCCCATTTTCAAACATCAAAATATTACTCGAGTCAAACTCGAGTCCGGTCAATCGTGACCTAGGTCGATTGCACCAACAAAGAGGCACCAATGCCAGAAGTCCAGAGGAACAAGAAGCACATCAAGTGCTTCAAGTGTAGAAGATTCGATCACTACAAAAATCGGTGCTCGGAGAAAAAAAAGGTTAGTAAAATTAAAAGTTTTTGAGAATTTAAGTTTTTAAATAGTTGATAATTTAGATAAATTGTGTATTAAATTTAGCAAATTAGTTGATTGTTGTTCAAATAATAAGGGCCACTCAATTAACACAATTAATAATTCAACTAGTAAAAAAATTAATTAATCCATATTTAATTAGTTTAAATAATAATAATATTGTCGAAGAAAATGATCAAATTAATATAACCTTTGATAAAATAAATCAAGAACTTAATCAAATTTTTAATTTAATCAACATAGATCAAATCAAGACTAAAATCAATCTAGGACTTAATCAGAATAATCAAAACTTAGATCAGAATAATAAAAACCTAGAATAGAATTATCAAACCCTACATATGATTAATCAAGTAATTTTGAATTAAAAAATTCAACCTTAAAAATTTCGAAATTAAATTTAAAAAATTCCAAATCTAATCTATAAAATTCAAAATTTAATTTAAATAATCCTAATAATTCTAATTTGACAAATTCTAATAATCCTAATAATTCTAGTTTAAAAAATTCTAATAATCCTAATAATTCTAATTTGACAAATTCTAATAATCCTATTTTAAAAAATTCTAATAATCCTATTAAATCTATTTTAAATAATTCAAAATTTAACTTAATTAAAAATTCAAAATTAGATAATCAAACTAATTATAATAGAGTACCATTTGATTGTATACAAATTAATAATTTAGTAATTAAATCTTCAATTTTAAAAATTTAATTAATAAATATATAGACTTGGTTACAAGTCTAAGTTAACCAAAAATTAAGACCCTAACATTTGTAAACTTAATTATCATAGAGTACCCTATTATGGAACAAATAAAAATCTACCTTAGAAATACAATAATTTAAATTGGTTGAATTGAATATGACATGCTCATTCATACATTCATATCATGTTTAATTGATTATTAATTATCATGCTCAATTATGTCATGTCATACATACTAGTTTTAAATTAACTATGATAGAATGGTTAGATAGAAAATAATTAATTAATCTTGACGACATAATATAAGGATGCGGTGAGATGATAGTATGTTAGGAAAATGAAGTCAAGTGTATTTTTATTGGATAAGGAGTATCTAGTTTGGTGCACTTAGCTAAGTAGAACTAACTGAAGCTACCTCACTACGTTCTAAACTAGTTAGATCAGGATTTGATCCTAAGTAAATTAAGTGTGTAATTTCTTAAGTTGACTTTATCTAAGAAAGTGGTCGTTGTTCTAATCAAAGAAGACCCCTTTACATCGCCACGACCCAGAAGCCCTCTTTTGAAATGTTCACTTAACTAACTAAAGGTTAAATTTGAATTTAATCCAAGGTTAATTAATTCCTAAGACATTGAAATTAACTAAGTAAAATTGAATTTATATCACATCGCCTATAGGATAACCTGATTGATCATATAGAATGGGTGAGATGTTAAGGACAATAAATTAAAAATAATTTTGAAAATGATTTATTCAAAATCTACATATAAATATTTTTCTAAAATTATTTTTACTATACTTATTGATTGTCGTGTTTGTAGTTATACTCAATTTTGAAAACCTGTATTTTCCTTAAAATAATGATTAATTGACCAATATTAAGACTTCCAGATCCTTAGGAGAGTCTTTCTTATGGTTAACAAGGAAATCTTATAGGTGTGTCAGATTTAGGGGGAGGTTCTAATTGAAAGACCAGTATTTGTAGGGGTTTTAAAATATATTTGAAAAATATTACAATGCTTTCAAAAATTTTACTTTGAAAATTTCATGTGTTATTTAAATAAAATAAATAAATTTATGCCAAAGGGGAGAAAAAACTTAAGTTAGATAAACTCAATATCTCTAGCTACCTCTAGTTTGGCATAAAACTTAATAGACATTAGCCTTTAATATCTTGTAAATTTAAACATGTCTTTAATTCCTTTAAAAAAAATTTAAGTTCTTTCTCAAAATTTAATAACAATGTTAAAAGTTGGAAGGTAACATCTCAACCTAGGTTAAAAATTATTGGTGCGGAATTTAATATTTCTTTCTTTTTGATATATGTCAAAGGGGAAGAGGGTAAAATTAAGAAAATCAAAGGGGAGTTTTAAAAAATAATCTTTAAATGCTTTTATTTCCTTAACTTTGAACGATATCGCAATAAATCAAAAAATGAGAGATTATTGGTGCAAGGACACTAGATAAACAAACCTAAGTTTTGATTATAGCAAAGATTCAAAGTTAAATTATATTGTGATCTAATGTTCTGTGTCAAACTTGTAGGTCTTAGTAAGTTTACAAGATCAGAAGCTAAGAAGATAAGTCCAACATGTCAGAGGATCAGGGGTTGGCAAAGGTAAGTGATACTGTTGTTACCTCTTCTCTGAGAACCGGGTAAAGAGGCTTGCATGTAAGACACTACCCGAACCAAATAATCGGTTCGGCGAAGAAAGAAAGGAAGAATGGTTCGGGCGCGATGGTTTGGGACAGTTGGAATGGGAGAACCAGTTGAGGTATTGGCACGGCAAAGCAAAGGCGGAGGGTGTTTCGCTAGGAGATGAACGAGAATCGGTTCGACTTAGTAGGCCTAGAAGCAGATGGGACGGATGAGAATCGACTTGGCCTAGTCAGTCCGGAAGTAGTTTGGTGCGGAAAGAAGGGGAGTCGGTTCGAGTTGCTGAAGAGCTCAAGGGTTATGCCACATGTGAGCTATAGGTCTAGATTAGTTTCACCAAAGGCAAATGATTGAGAGGGGCAGACTAACCTAGTTCCCCAAAATATAGATGAGAAGGTGTTATACAACAGGAGGGGGGTCCTCACACAATATTCTGAGGAGCCTTCGCTCCTCGTATCTGTAACAAAATTATTCTTCAGGTGGACGTGGTGGCCACGTGTACGATGGGGAAAGTTTGCGAGGCAGCGATTGATCAGAGGAGGAGAATAAAAGGGAAGGAGAGGACAGAAATAGGGGGATCCACATTATTCCAACCAGCAAAAGACGAAGGCACATTGGGAGAAGGAGAGCTACCACTTGGCTGGAGAAGGAGAGTGGTGATCTTCACCTTTCGCATACTATCTCTTGTATCTTGATTCACCTGTAAGAGATTTTCTCCTCCACCTTCAGAAGTTCCCTTCCGCAAAGGAGGACGTTCATAGTGAAAGTGCTTAGGCACAGCATCTGGTGAGAGAGCTCACTTCCGTGGAGTAGGAATCCTTATTCCGAACCATGTTATATCCTGTGTCTTGGTTTGTTGTCTGTGTTGGCTTGCGTGTATTTGCTTTACGTTTTCATTTTTACTGTTGCGGCCGAAGAGAACCCCCTAAGCTTCCTTCATGCTGCGTCGCATCGAAGGGAAGTCAACAGATCTTCTTCCCCGTCACCGCATCAGTTGGCACCGTCTGTGGAAACACTTGAGTGAGATGTAGAGATGCAGCCAGAAGAGATACAACATCCTATTGCCTCCACAATGGAGGAAAATCCCTTTACGATACTACCATCACAATTGAGAGCCATGGTGGACAACGCCGTGGCTGAGGCCCTCGCCAGAGAAAGGAGAAGGACAGGATATCTCCATCCTCATTCTGGTGAACCTTCTTCTCGCGAACCACCACCAGAAGTGCCCCCTCCACCCCGTACAACCATTAATATTAAAGCATCGCCTGGAGAGGGGCTGGGAGGGCGAGTACATTAGAACACTCAGTCATTAACCCAGAATTGACGAGAAGAACAGGGCGAAAGCGGGTCAACTAGGGCTCCGAAAGTTTATGAGCCCAGTCCTTTTACCATGGATATCCTTTAAGAAGTCCCACCATCATACTTCCGGAATCCCCAAGTAGAAAAGTACGACGGTTCAACGGATCTGGAAGAACACCTATCGCAATTTACTGGAGCGACCTCGCTCCACTGCTATACCGACGCCCTCAAGTGTCGGGTCTTCTAGACCACCTTAACCGGTTCGGCACAAAAATGGTTCAACACCCTACCCCCGGGGTCTATCAATTGTTTTGCTGATTTTCAGGGGATGTTCCGCCAAGAGTTTGCCAGTTGCAAGGCGTACAAGCATGACGCCTCTATCCTACTGCACATTATGCAGGGACCCTCAGAATCACTCAGAGGGTATCTTCATCAGTTCACCTCCACCGCCAGAAGCATCCCTTCTGCGAGGTCGGAGGCTTTCAGAGTAGCCATCCCACATGGGCTGAGGGAGGGCCCCTTCCTCAGTTTCCTTTTGAGAAAGCCCGCTAATAGCTACGAGGAGTTGTTAAGCCGTGCAGAAAAATTCATCAATGAGGAAGAAGGACTGAAAGTGCGGAGGGTCGAACGCGCTGCCGCAGTAGTCCCTGCCGAAAGAAATCGCCCCGCCGCCCCTCAAGCGCCTCCCCGGCGGGGATATGCGCGACCTCTTTTACTGGAGGCTCCCAGGCCTCGGTTATTGCTACAGGGCGCTCGCCCTGCGCAGCCATTACAGATTATGGCTGCCGATGCAGTTCCTCCCGCGAGGACTTGGAAGGAGCAGGAGATGGAATTCTACGACCAGCAAGGTCTACTACAGCGACCCATGGGGTACAGGGGAGTACCTCGCAATCCTCCCGCCCCGTTCTTTTGCCAGTACCACATGGAGTATGGTCATGCTAGTGGTCGATGTTTCAAATTGCAAGAGGAGCTGGAGCGCCTCCGAGCCACTTACCCGCAACTGCGGCCTCAGACAGGAGGGCTGGCACGGTAGGGGTAACGGCCCAATGTGGCTCGTCTAGGGCCATATAACCAACCACCGCAAATTACTTTCCCTCCAGACCCCCAAACTCCGTCCCAGGGGGCTATTTCTCAAGGAGGCCCATCGGGTGAGGGCCCATCATCCGATCCAAATAACGCCCCCCATACGGGGGGTTATTCATGTCATTACAGGAGGACCCACTGATGAAGACTCCAATCGGGCGCGGAAGTCATACGCCCATCTCATGGAAAGCCTGGCCATCGTCACCAACCAGACTGTCCAAACCGCGCCGCCGGTCTCGTTCGGGCCGGAAGATCTCCGAGGCATCTTGCTGCCTCACACGGATGCCTTAGTGATCCGTATTTCTCTGGCCAACTACGAAGTGACCAGGGTACTAGTTGATTCGGAAAGCTCTGTCAACATCCTCTTCTAGGAGGCCTTTGGACAGATGCAGCTGAGAAACGCCCAGCTAGAAAATGTGGCCACACCCCTCTTCGGGTTCGCGGGACACATGGTCCACCCTATAGGGCAGATTTCATTGCCCCTGACTCTGGGCACAAAGCCCAACCAGAAAAATAGTATAGTTCCCTTCCTCATTGTGGATGCTCCGTCCACTTATAATGCAATTCTTGGTCATCCTTTCCTTGCCATTTTTCAGGCGGTGGCTTCCCCGTATCGCCAGAAGGTGAAGTTCCCAACCGGACAATTGGTGAGAGAAGTCCGCAGCGAGCAAAAAGCCGCTAGGAGCTGTTATGTGCAAATGGTACAGGATGATCAGAAGAAGGTCCGAACTGATGATCTCAAAGGGAAGGCCATCATCATTTCTGATATCTGCATCCTCGAAGAATCTTCTCCCAAAGCGGACAAGATAGAGGAAGGAGAGCTGGTGGAGATAGCTCCCGGAAAAGCCACACGGGTGGCACAGCAGTTGGAGGCCAAGGAGGAGTTGGTGGCCTGTCTAAGGAAGAACGAGGACATCTTCACGGGAGATGTGCATGACCTCACGAGAATTGATCCTCGCATTGCTGAACATCACCTTAACATCACCAGAGGAGTCCGACCCATCCAACAGAAGCGACGACACTTTGGACCAGAGAAGGACAAGGTGATAGCTGAAGAAGTAGAAAAACTGTTAAAAGTGAGTCATGTGAAAGAAATTCAATTCCCCGAGTGGGTCTCCAATATAGTCTTTGTCCCCAAGCCTTTTGGGCAGTGGAGGATGTGTATTGACTTCCGTGATTTGAATAAAGTGTGCCCTAAAGATTGTTACCCCTTGCCTCGCATTGATCAGTTGGTGGATTCTATGGTAGAATATGAAGTAGTGTCCTTAATGGATGCCTACCAGGGATATCATCAAATACCCCTGGCTAAAGAAGATCAGAAGAGGGTTAGTTTTGTAACGGCAAGAGGGTTATATGCTTATGTGGTAATGCCCTTCGGCCTAAAAAATGCGAGGGCCACCTACCAATGGCTCATGGATAAGATCTTCGCAGAGCAAAAAGGGAAAATGTGGAAGTTTATGTGGATGATATCCTGATCAAATCAAAAACCACTCGGGATTTGGTTAAGGATCTTAGTGAAACTTTCGCTACCTTGAGACGGTATAATATGAAGCTGAACCCTAAAAAGTGCCTGTTCGGGGTGAAGAGCGGGAAATTCTTGGGGTATATAGTAACTGAGAAGGGACTGCATACTAACTCAGAGAAGGTGCAAGCGTTGTGTAACATGAAGTCACCCACTAATTTGCGAGAGACTCAAAAGCTAGTGGGGAGGATTTTTTTTTTATCTCGATTTATAGCTAGATCGGCAGACAAAGGGCTACCTTTCTTCAAGATTCTACGCAAAGCTACCAAGTTTCAATGGGATGATCAATGTGAGCAGGCTTTCCAAGAGATGAAGAAGTATCTAGCTGGACTTCCATTACTAGCCAAGCCAATGGCAGGAGATCCATTGTGGATGTACTTGGTCGTCTCAAAGGGAGCTATCAGTTCAGTTTTGTTAAAGCAAGAAAGTTCTCATTAACAGCCTATTTATTATACCGGCCATATTCTGAAGGTGGCTGAATCCCGTTACACAGAGCTGAAGAAGTTGGCATATATCCTAGTCTTGACAGCCCGTAAATTGAGGTCATACTTCTTGGCTCATCCTATCACTGTTTTGACTCATAGTGAATTGGGTAAGGTGGTCACCAAGCCTAATTTTTCTGGGAGATTTGCTAAATGGGTGGTAGAACTAAGCGAATATGACATTCATTACCAACCCCAAACCGTTATCAAGGCTCAGGCACTTGCTAATTTTTTGGCTGAAGTACCTGTTGGTTCGGAGAATAGCCCATCAACAAAAGAAAAAGGGTCAGATACATGGAATGTATTTGTGGACGGTTCTTCGGGATCCACGGGTAGCGGAGTTGGAGTCTTGTTAATTTCCCCTGATAAAGAGGAGACGCGCATAGCCATGCGTCTGGAATATCGAGCATCTAATAACGAAGCAGAGTATGAGGCTATTCTAGCGGGGCTACAGGCTGCCAAGGCTGTAGGGGCCGCCTCAATTATAATCCACTTGGATTTCCAGTTGGCAGTATCACAACTTCAAGGCTCTTTCACGATTCAGGAAGAAAGATTGCAAAAATACTTGAAGGCTTTTGAGAAAGAGAAGGCTCACTTTCGTCAAGTCCTTTTGAAGCATATTCCAAGGGAGAATAATGGGAAGGTAGATTAATTAGCTCGGTTGGCTAGCGCGATGGAAAGGGTGAAGTCGTTCGAGATGGTCTGAGTGGAAATCCCTACTTCTCTAATGATATGAAATGTGGACGAGGTCATGCTCGAACCTGACTCGGTCCTTGATTGGAGGACTGACATCATAGCCTATCTACAGCATTGAAAGGTCCCTGAAAAAAAAGGGGCGGCATCTGTTTTAATGGACAGAGCCAAACGATTCACCCTCTTAAATGGAGATTTATATAAAACATCTTTTGGATGGCCCCTGCTGAAGTGTTTGGGAAAGGAGGATGCTGAATGGGTACTTCGGAAGATCCACGAAGGTTGTTGCAGCAATCATTTGGGAGGGAGAGCTTTGGCGAGGAAGGCCTTGTTAGCGGGATATTTTTGGCCCACCCTATAACAAGATGCAGCTCATATAGTGTAAACCTGCTCGGCCTGTCAAAAGCATAGTAACCAGTCCGAGCGACCGGCTGAATTAATGAAAGTCGTTGTTTCTTCATGCCCTTTTGATCGGTGGGGAATGAATATCATGGGTCCTATGCCTGTGGCACCATTACAGAAAAAATTTCTATTGGTGGTTGTGGATTATTTCTCCAAGTGGGTGGAAGCAGAACCCCTTGCCAAAATTACTGAGAATACTGTGATACAATTCCTGTGGAAAAATATTATCTGTCGGTATGGTATTCCCCGAAGGCTAGTCAGTGATAATGGGCGACAGTTCCAGGGAAAAAAGATCAAGGAATGGTGTCAAAGTCTTAATATCCAGTAGGTTTTTACTTCGGTAGCCCATCCTCAAGCTAATGGGCAAGTCGAGGTCACCAACAGAATCCTTATTCAAGGACTCAAGACCAAATTGGGGGCTCAGAGAGGAAGCTGGGTGGAGGAATTGCCTGGAATCTTGTGGGCCTACCGAACCACACCAAAAACTACAACGGGAGAAACTCCTTTTAGCCTGGTATACGGGACGGAGGCTATTATTCCGGTGGAAGCACTTTTAAGTAGCATCCGAGTGGAAGTTTACAAGCTGGAGCAGAACCAAATTATTCGAAGCACTGAGTTCGACTTGGTAGAAGAAAAGAGGGAAGCAACACGGAGGCGAGCGGAGTTTTATAAGCAGAGAGTGCAGCAAGCCTTTAACAAAAAGGTGATGCCCCGAAGATTTCAAGAGAGGGATTTGGTTCTACGCAAAGTTAATCCCGCTGGAGATTCTAGAAAGTTAGCTCCGAACTGGGAGGGGCCATATGAAGTGACGCGTCGTGTAGCCGGGTCAGTGTATTATCTAAAGGATGACCAAGGCAAGGAATTTCCTCGACCCTGGAACGCTATCCACTTGAAACATTTTCATACTGTATAAGGGGTGATGGAAAAAAGAAAAGGAGTTGGGGGGTTTTCCGAAGGAATGTACTTGACAATTTATTATATTGATTAGATGTGTGGCGAACTCAAGTTTGATTGATGACTCATTTACATTAATATCATATTCCTTGTCCCAAAGCAGTGTATCAAATTACAATGTAAAATGATCGGGCGGATAGCGTCGGAAGCCGGCTTCCCAATGCAAGGGGAAAACCAGATAGTTCGCAGGGGGAAGTCCTTATTCAGCATACTGCCGAACCGCCTCATTAAACCCGTCTTGATAAGTGGCACGCATTAGGATTATTAACCGCTCTTGTCGGTTTGGACGGTCAGGACTTCGATTCCGATAGAGCCTGTGACACTTCTCTTGTTGCTCCCGGAGGCTCGGCACATGTCACTATAGCGCCAGGATATTTCCATAATGGCATCTGCCAGGACCGAGATGTCATCTGCTTGGGAAGTTTGGTCCTGCTGGAGGAGGCTCGTCATATCCACCATATTCTGGCGCATTGAAGCTGAAATTCCCTATACCACCTCTGTGTAAGATCTGGTGCGGACAAGCTCATTACCCAGCCTCTAGAGGGAAGTTTTTTTCTTGTGTATACGGGCATGAGCATGCGCCCTAGAAGTTATTAGGGAGGAGTTTTCTTGTACCTCCTTACACAGGCGAGTACGAAGGTTCCCTATTTTTTCCTCCGCTTGCTGATATTGAACTCGTAGGTTGGCGATGATATCAGAATTCTTTTGCTTCTCCCGAAGGAGTTCTGCTACCTGCTCTCGAAGGTTTATTAATTCTTGAGAAGGGGAAGTCTCTTGGTCGATCGCATCGAACATCCCGCCGGATGGATAGCGATTCAGATGAGCTCACATCGCTTTGCAATGCCGCTATAGTTTTGGCATCTTTTCGATGTTGGCGGTGAGCTTCGCTTGCTCCCGACATCGCAGCTTGTCGCGATAAGATGCGCCTCGATCGAAAGCACCATCAGATCGTCCCGTTGTTACTGCTCCCATTTCAGAGATTATGCTCGATATTGTTGGAGGGAGCGATCCAATTCTTGGTAATTGGTAAGGGCATGTAAGTCGTTTGTCGAAAGGAAGTCATTCAATGAGGAAAATTAAAGCATTCGATACGAGAAACATACCAATTCTAAAGCATGGCGTAGGCCTTCCATCCGGGGGACTAGTTCCTCCAAATTTAAGATCCGAAGGCCCCGGGGAGAAGAAGAAGAAGAAGGAACGGATGACACCAGGGGCGAAGGCTCGCTCATGATGGGGGAAGGAAAGATGAGAAAAGGAGGTTGCGTTGAAGATTCAGAAGGGAATGAAGAAGGAGCTCCTGTAAGGAGGGCCAACGAGGTAGGGGCCGAGGGAGGAGAAGCAGAAGAGGGGGGAGACTTAGTGTGGTTGGTCGTGAGACGGGTATATAAGAATCGGTGGAAGGGGATTGGTCTGGTGAGGAGTTTGGGGAGGAAGATATAGAGAGCACTAGGATGGAAAATTCTTCACTGGGGGGGGCGGGGGTAAGAAGTAGAAGGACCCTGATCTGTGTTCAAAGGGGGCGAAAGGTCTTCTAAGTTATGGACGATGGTGGAAATTGGCAATGGGGGAATATCAACTATCATGGGTTCAGGTATGGGAGAATGCTCCGGTGGGAGAGAAGGGGCGGATGTAGAAGCGTTTGTCGTCGATAGGCGTGGACGCACCACCTCTCTGTGCTCATCTTCGGGTTGCAAGGAGAGAGGAGGCGATTTTCGGATACCCAAGACGGAGGGGGAAAAAATGGGAGAGTTAGGGTTTATAAGTAACATTGGAGATGAGGATGGACTGGATACCCTAGTCTCATCTGGAATGGATGGGACAAGGGTTTCAGGCGAAAGTGGAGGAGAAGGGAGAGATGAAGTAGGTGTGATGGTAATGGACGAAGGTGAGGGTGAAGTTGATGTTGGCGGCTGACCCTCACCCCGTTTGATTTGTGAGTAACGACTTGTTATTTCTCGGTAGAAAAAGGAATGCATCCTGCTTGCTGGAGAAAGAAGAGAAGCGCTGGAGGTAGTGACTGGGGCACCGGGGGACGGCGACGGAAAGAAGAACGGACGAAGAAGAAGGAGACGAAAAGGAAGAAGGAATGACGGTAACAGAAGAGAGGAAATGTTGGTGCAATCGGCCCAGGTTGACTCGAGTTTTGACTCGAGCAGTACCTTGATGGTATTTTGATGATAGACAAAACTCATGACATGGGAAAGTCCAACATGGGGTTGGCATGGAAAATCCAAGCATGGAGCTTGGTGTGGAAGTCCAAGGGGGAAGCCTTGGCATGGGAAAGTCCAAAGCATTGCGAAGCCGTGCGCTTGGTGCTTGGCATGGGAAATCCAAAGCATTACGAAGTCGTGCGCTTGGTGCATATGGGAAGTCTTGAGGACTTGGTAAGTTCACTAGGCTCGGGGTCCTTGAGTCGGTGAAGGATGGCATTGCGAAGCCGTGCGCTTGGTGCATCCGAGGGACCGCCGGACAGGGAGCGAATGGAGTGAGCCCAAAGGGGAAGCATACTTCTAGGGCATGAGACGAGAAGGATGGCATTGTGAAGCCGTGCGCTTGGCGCATCCGAGGGACGTAGGCCGAGGGAAGAGAGCTTCGGTGGGGAACTCCATGAGGGATGTGGACTTAGCCAAGTGGCTAAGACTGAGTGTCGGAGGCTCAAACAACTTGGTGTTTGAGGTTTTGCCCGACAGCAGTCGACTGGCATAGGTGCCGGTTCGACTGGTCCAAGTCGACTAGGGTTCGACTGGTGTAAGGTCAGTTTTGGCGCTTGGCGATCGCCATGGATCGGCAATGATCGATCGGATGAGTCGCCGTGGGATGGCAAGTGGGATGGCGATCATGATGGAAGTTCGGAGCATTGAACACTCCGTAGCCGATCGCGGCCGATTATTACTAGGTCACCGATCCGATCGCCACCGGCAATGATCGTAGGAGATCCGCTGGAACTTGTCCGACGTGGATCCGCCGCTGTGAGACAACGGACATAGAATGACCGGGTCTTTGGCAATGATCGATGGGCGCGAAACAAATTTTGATGCGTTATAAATGGAGCTCGAGTTGGAGGATTTCGCCATGGTTTTGTGGAGCGATTGGAGGGAATTGTGCTGCATTCCAGTCCTTCAAGAGCCAATCAAGCAAGCAACAAACAAGTGATCAAAAGCAATCGGTGAAAAGAGTTTCTTTTGTATTGTATTTGTATTCTTGTTTGTATTTCTATATTACACTGTAATTGCTTGTGAGAGGTTTCTCCACCTCCGACGTGTAGTCGAAAAGGAGTGTTTTAAGTGTCGTCGCGATAACTAGAGCTCGAGAGCTACTGGAGTAGGAACCATTCGGTTCGAACCACGTAAATCTTGTGTTGTGATTGTGTATTGTTGTTAGTTTCATTATTATTGTTATTCCGCTAAACGCATAATCGTAGACAACCAACGCAAGAAGAACGAGCGAATTATGACATCCAATGAACGAGGGCTATTCACCCCCCTCTAGCCGGCCATATCGATCCCCTACAGTTGGTATCAGAGCCCAGGTTGCTCTTCAAGGACTAACCGCCGCGAGAGCACTACAAATGGTTCACTCATCCCCCACCCAAATTCGATGGAGATTTTGCTTGGTGGAGGAAACGGATGGAGGTATATCTTGAAACCGATTTTGATTCTATGTTAATTATAGAAAACGGTTTTGAAATGCCTAGGGACAAGTACAACAAGCCAATTGAGAAGTCAAAATGGACCCAAGACCAAATCAAGGATTTCAAGACAAATCTCGAGGTAATCAAGTTGATTAGTGATTTGTTACCTAACACTATTTGGTCTAGATTGGGTGATTATAGGGATGCAAGGGAATTATGGAATAAGGTAATGAAATTTCAAGAAAATTCCCAATCGGCACAAGTAGAGGAGAATGCCGAAGAAGAATCACCATCCACCCTTGAAGATGTGGATGATTTGGTGGAGACCTCCACCTCTAGCATTGAGGGGGAGGAGAGGCAATCTTCCATCCCGGAGCAAGAACAAGAAGCATCTACATCCGGGAGAAGTGAAGATCAAGAAGAGGCCTCCACCACCTCCCTAGGTAACTCAAGTGTTGTAATTTTAAATAAAAAACACATAATATGCTTTGAGTGTAGGGAGAAAGGGCATTACAAAAGCAAATGCCCAAAATTGGATAAGAAGAAGGCATCGACACCAAAAGTCAACCCAAAGTCAAACGATGCCGGTGTTCCCAAAATCAAGAGCAAAGAGCACATTGTGTGCTTCAAATGCAATCAAAAGGGACACTACCGAAGCCAATGCCCTAGGGGGAGGAAGAAAGGGCAAGGAGGTGCAACTCATGTAGGGGGAGCTCCTAAAGCTAACCCTAAGGTAAATTTACTTAATGCACCTTTAATTCCTAGAGTTAAAAAACATGCTAAGAATTATTTTAGTTCTCTTGCCATTATCAATGAAAGCATGCTAAGAGAAATAATAAGGTGTATTGTCTAGGTGCCAAGCGTGTTCATATAACTAAGGACAAATCTAGGACCCAAAACACTAGACCTATATTACCTAGGGAGTCAATTAGGAGAATTGAAGAAAACTTGGGTGTTAATCCCAAGAAATCTAGGCATATGCCTAAAAGGAAAAACAATTCCCCTAAACCTAATGAAAATTCAAAAATGGAAAAATTAGAGTTAGAAAACCAAGCCTTGAGGTCAAGGCTAGAAAAATTGGAAAAGACCCTAGCAATAATCAAAAATTCGGTTCAAGGGTCAAATACACAAAAATCAAGGCCTAGGAAACAAGAACTATCTAAGGGCAAGAAGGGTTTGGGTTACAAACCTATGTCCTATCATAATGTTCCATTTAATTATGGGACAATATCTAGGTCTAGTAAAACCAAGGCTAATAGGGAAGTCATCCCTAAGTCTAGCCATGGTGTGTGCTTAGTGGCTAAGGACTCAAGAAAAACCAAGAAAGCCACTAAGAAGGTCAATGGAGGAGTCACCTCTAGAGTTGACCCAAGTAAGACCCATTTGACTATGGCTTCAAAGCCTAAAAGGGTCATTAGGAAGGTATCTAGGGAAGTTATCCCTAGGGAATACCTTGTCAACCCAAGGAGCTCCAATAGATATTGGGTTCCTAAGGGCGTGATCGATTCACGCTAAATGGGTTAGGGTGTGTCAACCCTAAGTGGATGGGTAGTTAACCTAACCATAGTAGAGTTGACACATTAGGGTGTGTCAATATGGTTTGAGAAGTTAAAAATGATTTAAATTGGCACAATTAGGTCTTAGAGGTATTGGTGTGCCATTTTGGGTTTTTGGCACACTAGGGAAATTAATGGCATTAAGGAAAAATTGAATTAATCTCTAGAAATGGCAAATTGATTCTAACACTTAGGTATTCCATACCTTAGTATGTTTTTCTTGCCATGCTTTATTTGCCTTGCCATGTCATGACATCATTTTCATTTTATCTATAAAAATGTCATGATAATATTTAGACTTATGTTTGTATGTCATGAATGCTTAAATTTTCATTCACATGACATGACATCATGATATTGGCATATGTTTTTATCTATATCATATTTATGCCATAATCATCATGCATAAATTAAAATGAAATTAAGGACTATGGCATGATTTGATGGGAATCAAATAACATTGCCTAGAAATATGCATGAGACCATTTAAAGAATAAAAACTCACATCTCACAAAAAGTTGACTTGTATGTGTTTTACACATCTAGATATTGGTGGGATGTTTAGGAAAAAGAAAATAAAGGTTTGAAGAACATTTTGAAAAACCTTGGTGAAGCCTATCTTTTGATAGCTATCACCATTGAATGGGATGATACAAAGAGGGCTCTTTATTGAAGTTTTTCTAAACTTTTGAACTTTGTATCAATCTCCTAATTTAGTGGGTAAAATAATTTTCCAATATTTTTCACCCATAATGTTTGTGATAAGTAATATACATACCAAATTTCAATATTTATCAATTTATGTATATTTACGAATGTCAAATCAAAATGAGTTATCACGATCGACCGTATCATGGATGACAATGATCGATGAAAGTGGCAATGAATCGATTGATTTCAATGATCATCAAGCTGATTTCGGGTAAATCTTGATGGTTAGGCCCATGTTCAGCTAGGTTAAGGTCCCCTAATCACTCATAACCCTAGGACATGCTTGGGAGAGCATAAGAGAGGGTGGAAATCCATTGGATATGGATTAGGAGTTAGGTTGAGGGTGAGTATTAATTTTAAGGTGGATGAGAGTTCATTGTTGAACTTTGCCTTAATTTTGATTTGGTTAATGGTCCTATTGGCTTAGGGACTCTCCAAGGACATTGTTGGTGCAATGGTCAAGGGGGAGCAAGCCTCTAGGGGGAGGAATCCATCATGGGAAGATGGATGTGTATTTCCTCATGGGAGGAAAATTGGGTTGCCTCTCTTTAAGTGATATGGGATCACTAGAAAGATGGTAGGCATGTGTTCCTCCAAGGGAGAGATATAAGATCTCATTGGGATATGAGACATTCATACCCTTGGGGAGGACCTTTTTGATGTAATGTCAAAAAGGGGGAGAAGTTATCAAGTTACCAATTAGGGTTCGTTGGAATTCTCATTGGGATATGAGAATTGCCAATATGGGAGAATTGGTAGACTTGAGATGGTAGTTTTGTCAATCATCAAAAAGGGGGAGATTGTTGGTGCAATCGGCCCAGGTTGACTCGAGTTTTGACTCGAGCAGTACCTTGATGGTATTTTGATGATAGACAAAACTCATGACATGGGAAAGTCCAACATGGGGTTGGCATGGAAAATCCAAGCATGGAGCTTGGTGTGGAAGTCCAAGGGGGAAGCCTTGGCATGGGAAAGTCCAAAGCATTGCGAAGCCGTGCGCTTGGTGCTTGGCATGGGAAATCCAAAGCATTACAGCGTGCGCTGCCAGTGCATAAGGGAAGTCTTGAGGACTTGGTAAGTTCACTAGGCTCGGGGTCCTTGAGTCGGTGAAGGATGGCATTGCGAAGCCGTGCGCTTGGTGCATCCGAGGGACCGCCGGACAGGGAGCGAATG
Source organism: Wurfbainia villosa (assembly GCA_025175895.1). Taxonomy (NCBI): domain Eukaryota; kingdom Viridiplantae; phylum Streptophyta; class Magnoliopsida; order Zingiberales; family Zingiberaceae; genus Wurfbainia; species Wurfbainia villosa. Next base: position 14,048,552 of record CM046004.1, on the reverse strand, counting down.
GAGTGAGCCCAAAGGGGAAGCATACTTCTAGGGCATGAGACGAGAAGGATGGCGTTGCGAAGCCGTGCGCTTGGCGCATCCGAGGGACGTAGGCCGAGGGAAGAGAGCTTCGGTGGGGAACTCCATGAGGGATGTGGACTTAGCCAAGTGGCTAAGACTGAGTGTCGGAGGCTCAAACAACTTGGTGTTTGAGGTTTTGCCCGACAGCAGTCGACTGGCATAGGTGCCGGTTCGACTGGTCCAAGTCGACTAGGGTTCGACTGGTGTAAGGCTGCGTTTTGGTGCTAGCGCCGATCGCCATGGATCGGCTGATCGTGATGAGCGATGTAGTCGATCGCCGTGGGATGGCAATGATCGATGGAAGTGTCGGGAGCAGACGCTCCGTGAGCCGCAGCGATCGACTATAGGTCACCATACCCGCCACCGCAATGATCGGTAGGAGATCCGTTGGAACTTGTCCGACGTGGATCTGGCCGTTGTGAGACAACGGACATAGGCGATCGAGGGTCTTTGGCGGCCGATCGATGGGCGCGAAAATAGCTTGATGCAGGTTATAAATGGAGCTCGAGTTAGAGGATTTCGCCATGGTTTTTGTGGAGCGATTGGAGGGGAATTGCTGTTGCATTCCAGTCCTTCAAGAGCCAATCAAAGCAAGCAACAAACAAGTGATCAAAAGCAATCGGTGAAAAGAGTTTCTTTTGTATTGTATTTGTATTCTTGTTTGTATTTCTATATTACACTGTAATTGCTTGTGAGAGGTTTCTCCACCTCCGACGTGTAGTCGAAAACGAGTGTTTTAGTTAGTGTCGTGCGCATAACTAGAGCTCGAGGAGCTCGCCCGTGGAGTAGGAACCATTCGGTTCCGAACCACGTAAATCTTGTGTTGTGATTGTGTATTGTTGTTAGTTTCATTATTATTGTTATTCCGCTGCGCTAACGACAATCGTAGACAACCAACGCAAGAAGAACGAGCGAATTACGACATCCAACGAACGAGGGCTATTCACCCCCCTCTAGCCGGCCATATCGATCCCCTACAGGAAAGACGAAGCTTCCCCTATAAAAGGAGGGGGGAATGGGCTTGCAGTGGTGGTTGGGCTATCAAAAAGGGTCCTAAGAAGGAGAAAAATGATGAATTACTCCTCTGATGGGCCGTCATCTGCTAGAACCTTGGTTTTCATATGATGGGATGGATGAAGATATTCAACTTCCCAACGAATGAAGAGGCAATGACGGTATAAAGAATTGGAGGTCAAGTCAATGCACTCTTTATACAGGAGGCTTTGGTCGCTATTATTTTATCCCCGTACAGTGGCAGAACGGAAGAGTTGAGGTCACTCCTCAACTGCATATATTATTTTATCCTCGTGTGGTAGTGAAACGAAAGAGTTGAGGTCACTCCTCAACTGCATATTATTTTATCCCCGTGTGGTGGTGGAACAGAAGAGTTGAGGTCACTCCTCAACTACATATTATTTTATCCCCGTGTGGTGGTGGAACGGAAGAGTTGAGGTCACTCCTCAACTGCATATATTATTTTATCTCCGTGTGGTGGCGGAACAGAAGAGTTGAGTTTATTCCTCAACTATATATTATTTTATCCCCGTGTGGTGGTGGAATGAAAGAGTTGAGTTTATCTCTCAACTGTATATTATTTTATCCCCGTGTGGTGGCGGAGCGGAAGAGTTGAGTTCATTTCTCAACTATATATTATTTTATCCCCGTGTGGTGGTGGAACGGAAGAGTTGAGTTTATTCCTCAACTATATATTATTTTATCCCCGTGCGGTGGTGGAATGGAAGAGTTGGGTTCATTCCTCAACTATATATTATTTTATCCTCGTGCGGTGGCGGAACGGAAGAGTTGAGTTTATTCCTCAACTATATATTATTTTATCCCCGTGTGGTGGTGGAGCGGAAGAGTTGAGTTCATTCCTCAACTATCTATTATTTTATCCCCGTGTGGTGGTGGAACGGAAGAGTTGAGTTCATTTCTCAACTGCATATTATTTTATCCCCATGCGATGGTGGAACGGAAGAGTTGAGTTCATTCCTCAACTATATATTATTTTATCTCCGTGTGGTGGCGGAACTGAAGAGTTGAGTTTATCTCTCAACTGTATATTATTTTATCCCCGTGCGATGGCGGAATGGAAGAGTTGAGTTCATTTCTCAACTGCATATTATTTTATCCCCGTGAAGCGGAAGAGTTGAGTTCCTTCCTCGACTATGTATATTATTTTATCCCCATATGGCAGCAGAACGAAAGAGCTGAGTATTCCCTCAGCTACATATCATTTTATTTTCGTACGGGGAAGGTATATGCGTGATCCCTGTGTAATGGAAGGGGTGAAAAGGCGGTACGTCTATTTGATTTCCATACGAGAAAGATAGAATTTGACATAGCCCGAGAAATGTCAAAAGAAGAAGATAAGTGGAAAAAGTAGAGGTGAAGGCTTACATTACAAAAAGTTCATTATTTCAGAAAGATTACATATTACAATTCCTTCATAAGAAGAAAATAGCAAAAGAAACCCTTATTTATAGGGCATTACAGTTCTTTGTTGGGAGGTACTGACGGAGCTTCTTTGCGTGGCTGGGGTTAGCGCCATAGTTGCCGAAGGTAAGATTGTTGCAGGAAGATGTGCTTAGACAGGTCCTTCTGGGACACTGCTAGTTGCTGGTGCAAAGAGTAGTTATTGGTAGAAGCTTCCCTTAATCGTTGCTGCAGGTATTTCACCTGTTCCTCCAAGTTAGCGATATAGCGCTATTCTTCGGTCTTTTCCTCGGAAGGAAAAGAATTGCTGCGCAGTGATGGTTGGAGTTCCTTATAATGATGAAGGAGGAAGGTGCATTTATTCGCAGAGGAGATAAAAATAATAAATGCTAGTAAAGAAGGAGAAACGTAAAGACAGTAGGTGAAAAGTTGCTAGTATAATAACTGTGAGAGAGATGGTCCGAACTCCATGGAAGCAGTAAGGGGAGATATGTTCAGATAAGATTGCAGTCTTTTCTAATGGCAGATGCCCTACCTTTACAAGAAAACGACGAGAAGGGACATCAATTCCTTTCTTCCTTTTTATTAACATACTTGAGAGTAGTTACATCATTTAAACTACTTAGGCTTTTTATGATTATTCTTAATAGGAGGATTGTTAGGATGCTCCTCCGAGGGAGGAGGCGCCAAGATGACTCTGTAGAGATTGCCTTGAGTAGGAGGTATCGCTGGTAAAGCTTCATCAAAAGAGGGCGGACAAATCCTCGCCGGAGAGACTAGAACGAAAGCTAGGACCGACGAAAGCGAAGGGAGTTCAGCAGAGGCCCGGGGATCTCCTATTGTGTATTCCCACGTCAGAGGAGAGTTCCATACCCGATTGCGGAAGAAAGGGAAGGGTGATCGGAAGGACCTCCCTGTCAGAGGGGATGGAACAGTGGTTAAAGATGGAAAAGGAAGGGGGCAAAAGGCAGAAGTTGTCGTCGAACGGGTCTCAGATTCCTCTGAGTCTTCAGTGGTCCAGTCGTGCAGCTCAAAAGAGTCAGAATCTGAGGAAATCTCAATAGGGTGTTCTGCCAAAGCCATGAGAGTGAGATGGAAGGACGAAGACATGGGGGAGGATAATTTATAGTCGAGTGAAGGAGAACTGCATTCGTTCTTGGGAAGGAGAAGAAGATGAAGAGACTAATATCATAATGGCATCAGCATGGGTACTTATTAAAATACCGTTTCCGAAGCAGCAAGGTAGACGAAGAAGATCAAGAGACCGAAGTAACTTAATCTTTAGTCAAGCCGAAATTGGGTCGAACATGAAGAAGATCATCTAGGACCTTCTGAGTGGGTTCCCGAGCGAAGAATGTAATCGCTCCATGCGAGACGGAAAATGGAGCGTAATTGTAAAAGAAGCACAGAATCAACCTAAAATTCCCGACCCATACCAAGACATACATGAAGAACAACAAAAAGTCATGCCAGTATAAACATTCTTCAACATCGAAAAAAAATAGTCATTACAAGGAGCGAGATATGACGAATTACAATTCAAAGAGCTCTGGGGGGCATTTAGATAACACATCAACAGGGTTAAGATAGCTAGTATCCGTCTCGGAAGGTGGATATCCTCGTTCAGCATTTAAAGTCGAGGACCCATCAAAGCCAAGTATAAATAAATCCACCCCTTTCTTGACATAACGCCCCTTCAGGTCGGCCTCTTGCTCCTTCAGTTGAGACTGGCAACTAGCTAGTTGAGCTTGACACGTGGTTAGCTGGGCCTGACTTTCGGCTAGTTGAGCTGCCAGGGCATCTTTTTCAGTTGTTGCTTTCGTGGCTCACTGACCCAGAGCCGAAAGAGTCTCGGAGTATTCTCGGTGAAGTTCTGTTTGTTGTCAAGCCACTGCCGACAGGGCTTGAGGAAGGGTAGCCACCATTGAAGAGAGTTCTTGGCACTTCTCTAGACAAGACTTTTGGGTGACCTCCCACGCTTAACGCTCTTGCCGAAGCTGCTGAATTGTAGTTGAAGAATCAGCAGCTTTAATAATTGCGTCCCCAAGTTGTCTTTTATACCCTGTTAATTCATGAGTGAGAAGATCCACCTGTTGAAGTTAGCTAGATTGCAAGAAAATTTATTGTTCAAGGTCTTGATTCTTCTGCTGAAGCTCTTCATTCTCGCTTTGGGCCAGGGCCAGTCGGGTCATGAAATCTTCACATTGGCCAATCAAGTCAGATTCTTTTTTCTCCTTTTCGCTCAGCTGTTGGGTGAGCTATTTTTGGTGCACCAGGGAGGCAAAATGGCGCGTCTCTACATTGGACTGGAATTAAGCTATGTGAGATATCATCTTGTTATGCTTTTCCAAGGCCTGAAGGAAAGAGAATGCAACCGTTAAGTGTTGGCATATGGTTGTATTTATATATATATATATATATATATATATATATATATATATATATATATATATATATATATATATATATATATATATATATATATATATATATATATATATATATATATATATATATATATATGCTGAAGGTAAAAAAGGGAAAGTAATTACCTCGGCCAGCAGTTTGCTCACTTGGTCGCAGGGGTCCTGTATACCTGATTGGTTGAAAAACTTCACCTCTGAAAGGTGACGGATCTTCAGGAGGGACCCCAACGTAGCCAGTGAAGGGTTCGAGGGGGTAAGATCTCCCCCCTCCGAAGGAAGAGTGGGACCGACATGCTAAAGAGGGGCGGGAGAGGTAAGTGTTTCTGAGGGAATAGGAGCGGAGATGGATTCGGTTCGGGAAGGTGTGGGAGAATCACGATGAAGGGAGGATGAAGCAGGAGAATGGGAAGGAGAATCTCCCCCTTGGGGAGAAGAGGATGGGGCAGATAAGGTGGTATCCCTCATCCTCGGTTCATAGATGGTTAGAGGCAGGGATTCATGTTGATCAGAAGAGGAGGGAGGAGGAAATGATGAGTTGGGAGCTCCTTCCTTAATCAGCCGCAATCTCTTCCGAGGGGAAGAAGGGGCTGTCATAGACTTACCTCTCTTTGTTGAGGTTTTCTTCTTCTTGACGGCCTCAATCTCTTCTCCCTTTACTAGAGCATCCTGCATTAGGTTATCTGCAAAATTCGTTGATAAGAAAGATGGTCGATGCAAATAAGAAGTTATATTAAATTGTGAATGTCATCCTACCTATTGCGGCCGAAGTCGCTGGAGGGAAAGGGGACAGCCTGAAGTGACTAAGGAGAGGGGTTTTCATTAGGGTGGTTTGAGAAATAGTGAGACTCTCCCAGTACTTTATAAACCTCCGCGAAAGGACATTGGGTCCTCATTTCGCGAAAGGAAGGTAGTTCAGGGAGTTACAGCTTTCAGGTGTCCGAGTGGGATAGAGGTGTTGGAAGTTGAACAAAGAAATACAACTCTTCCCATCCTTTATGGGAGGTAGGCATATTCATTAAGAACTGGCAGTTCGTGCGGCTAGAAAGGTAAAAAAGGCCTGCCTTGGAGGATTTTAATTGGAAGAAGTAGTGGAATACTTGAGGGGATAAAGGGAGATGTCGGTGTTGAAATACTATAATAGCCCCTGATAAAATACGAAAGGAGTTGGGGGTGAATTGGTTTAGAGGCAGTCCGTAGAAATCTAAGATTTCTAAGTAAAGAGAGGGTGCGGGTAAGAATAAACCATTAAGGAACTGTTCGTAAAAGAAGCAGGTCAGACCGGGGGGAGGACGGTGTGGTCGGTGAGTCTTAGTAGTGAAACAACATTTTATGGAAGGATCTATGAACTGGTCTATAAGGTTAAAGAAATAATGGTCGCGGTTTAGTTGTGTGATGGTGTGCTCGTACCAAGGAGGCGAGGTCAGGGTCTTAGGGGTCATGGATATAAGACAGGGTAGAGCACTTACTTGAGGGTTGAAGGAGGAATGTGTGGGGGAAAGAAAAGGCTAGGTCGCTGAAACGCCGCCGGAGAAAACCGTTGGAGGGAAGAAGTGGAAAGGACGGGATTGTTAGGCACGCTAAGTAATGCATAAAAGAAAGGGGCGAAGATTTATATAGGGTTTTGTGCGACGGTTCGATTATACGAGAGAAAAGAAGAAGCGGGGCTCATGGGCCCATTAGGCCGCCTCAAGTATGTAGGGTGAGGCTGTAGAAGGAGAGTGAATTTGAATTGGTGAGTAAAGGGTGGAGTAGAGACTTTATACATTTAGAAAGTCAAGCTTATAACTTCGCTTGACTATTTTTGGGATTGACTAATGATACTGTTGTTACCTCTTCTCTGAGAACCGGGTAAAGGGGTTTGCATGTAAGACACTACCCGAACCAAATAATCGGTTCGGCGAAGAAAGAAAGAAAGAATGGTTCGGGCGTAATGGTCTGGGACAGTTGGAATGGGAGAACCAGTTGAGGTATTGGCACGGCGAAGCAAAGGCGGAGGGTGTTTCACTAGGAGATGAACGAGAATCGGTTCGGCTTAGTAGGCCTAGAAGAAGATAGGACGGATGAGAATCGACTCGACCTAGTCAGTCCGAAGGTCGTTTGGTGTGGAAGGGGAGTCAGTTCGGGCTGCTGAAGAATTCAAGGGCTATGCCACATGTGAGCTATAGGTCTAGATTTGTTTCACCAAAGGCAAATGGTTGAGAGGGACAGGCTAGCCTAGTTCCCCAAAATGTAGATGAGAAGGTGTTATACAACAGGAGGGGGGTCCCCACACAATATTCTGAGGAGCCTTCGCTTCTCGTATCTGTAACAGAATTATTCTTCAGGTGGACGTGGTAGCCACGTGTACGATGGGGAAAGCTTGCGAGACAGCGATTGATCAGAGGAGGAGAATAAAAGGGAAGGAGAGGACAGAAGGAGGGGGATCCGCATTATTCCAACCAGCAAAAGACGAAGGCACATTGGGAGAAGGAGAGCTACCACTTGGCCGGAGAAGGAGAGTGGTGATCTTCACCTTTCGCATACTATCTCTTGTATCTTTTTTTTTTTTTTTTTTGATGAAGGTAAATATATATATCATCAAGAAAAGCACAATCATACAGAATCCTTAGATGCACACTCATGTCATGTCTGACGATGTGTCAGATCTGAGGTGTACCAAGGGCGTACATGTGCTCTCATGGGTACCTGACCTCTCATGTGTACTAAATCTCTCATGAGTACATACGCTCATACATAGTCCACCTTTCCCTCTTGCAGAGTGCAAGCTCATCTCACACGTTTCTTTCTCACATCCATGTTATCTCTTTGTCTTCGCCATTCCATGTGTTCCTTTATGCGTTGTCCATCCATGTCCATGTATGTTCATCGTTGCCGTCTCTATTCGCCACTTTTGGTAAGTGACCAACCATCAACGGATTTGCCTTGTCTTTACCGCAGCCGTTTGCTACGGACTAGATAGGCCCTTCAGGTGGGCCTATTCACCTCTATTAGGCTTATTGGCTAAACCTCAGCCTTAAATGGATTTGATGTGTCTTTACCGCAGGCGTTTGCTCCGGACTAGAGAGGCTATTATCGGCTGCCCCTTCACCTTTTTTTTTTTTTTTTTTTTTTTGAAGTACACTGAAAGAGTTGCACAGTATCACTCTGGGCTTCCTTGAGGCGTTGAACGGTATCACCCTGGGGGGATAAAAGCCCTGGCATTGATCAACGACCCTGCCTTGTCATTTTGATTGCCCTGGTATTGGCCTGGAATTGCCCTTGGATAGCCCGGAATTGAGCCAAACCACTCTGAAGTGGAAATACCACTCTGGAGTTGACCACGCCATCAAACGCGCAGCGCCTGAAACTTTGCCCTGTGTCTTTGTATTGCCCTGGACTTGAGCAGGCCACCTCTGTAGTGGGCCAAACCAGCTCAAAGAAAACCGCCCTGGCAACGACCCATTCTGCAGATTGGGACCACCCTGGCCTTGGTGGGAAACCACTCTGCTCTGCCCTTCCCTGTAAAAACCGCCTTGATCTTGAGCCCAAAACTGCCCTGGCATTGTGAGACCGAGTGCCACGGTCACGGCCCTTGCGCAAAATCGGCAGGCGTAACCACCCTGGAAAACCCCCCTGGGCATCAGTCTTTTATTCCAAGAAAAACTGCCCTGTAAAAACCGCCCTGGAATAAAACCGCCCTACCAGCCATTTCCTTGCGCCAATCCTGAACTGAATCCACCCTGAACTGAATCCACCTCGCAACAATCGCTGCCAAAACCACTCAACTAAGCTACCCGAAACCACCACGCGCTTCTTTTGCGCCATAAACCACCCTGAAAACTAAATCCGCCCTGCCAGCCCTTCCTTTGCGCCAAAACCACTCTGAGCTAAAACCACCCTGGGTAACCACCCTGCCAGCCAATCCTTTTGCGCCATAAACCACTCTGAACTAAAACCGCCCTGCCAGCCACTCCTTTTGCGCCAAAAAAACCACCCTGAACTAAAACTGCCCTGCCAGCGATTCCTTTAGCACCAAAACTACTCTGGACCAAAACCACTCTGGGAAACCTCCTTGCCAGCCACTCCTTTTGCACCCTAAACCACCCTGCGCTAAACCGCCCTGCCAGCCACTCCCTTTGCGCCATAAACCGCCCTGAACTCAAACTGCCTTGCCAGCCATTCCTTTGCACCCAAAACCACCCTGAGCTAAAACCGCCCTGCCAGCCACTCCCTTTGCGCCATAAACCGCCCTGCCAGCCATTCCAACAGGAGGAGTAAATCCATTTTTTTTTTTTTTGAATTGAAGTACACTGGAATTGAAGTACAGGGGAATTTCCCTGGGATTGAGCATGGGGAAGGATTGTCCTGTGAGTAAAGGGGGGCACGGTGGACAGGGGTTTACCAATGGATTTACGTGATCTGTACTGGCAGTGGTATGTTGTTGTGCTCCATCGCTCTGTAGACGTGAATCTGCACCTTGCGGAATATTATGTCTCCATCAAACCGTGATCTTCAAACTCGCTTGAGTTTCTTTGCCTCGGACTATGTGGATTAGGGCCGACATTGCTAAGTCTGGGCTTGATTCATAAGCGATCTTTTTGTACTGATCCAAAATTCTGAACATACTCTGGTGGGTTAGCATTTCTTCTGTCATCCGTAGCCATCCTCTAACCTTACTCCATAGTTGGCGTATTTGTTCACATTTGAAGAAGATGTGTTCCATGGTTTCCTCCTCCTGTTTACAGAAGATGCATTGTTTATCCTCCATATATTCCTGCCCTGCTCTGACCGGTAGTTTTCCATTGGCCAGCATCCACAGTGTGAATCTATGACTTGGTTGTATATCTTTCTGCCAAACTGTTACCGTCCAGGATTTCTTAGTTCCATTTTGCCGGAAAAAATCATATGCCTTTCTAACTCCATCTTTGTCCTTCCCAAACCATGCTGACAGGTGTTGGCTTGCTGCCACTGCATTATTTGTGGTGCCTAGGATGCTATTCTTGATTAGAATTAATTTCTTAATGAGTGGGGAGTACGTGTGTTTACTTTGCCATCCCCAGATGTCTCCTCCTTGTATATATGCATGATGAACCCACCGTATCCACAGGGTGTCTTGTTTCTCTTGTATTCGCCATAAGACCTTAGCTAATAGTGCCATGTTCCATGCCTTCAGGTCTCGCAGCCCTAACCCTCCTTCATCCCTGGGTTTGCACATTGTTTTCCATGCTACCGGGGGATTTTTTGTATTCCACATAAGTGATCAGCATATACCATATATCCTTTCTATTACTCCTGTTGGAATTGGCAAGATCGACATCCAATAGCATTCTATTCCTTGCAGTACTGAAGCTATTAGCTGGCTTTTCCTTGCATATGACAATGTAGCTTTTGGCCATGAGTTAACTTTCTTCAAGAGACCCAAGAGCGGCGAATCAAGAACTTTCAACTTCGGGATGCAATTGGTATCCCTGGTATCTAAATGGCATCTCCTCGCCAAAACCAGTTATATCAATCAGTCTTTCACGGGTATTTGAATCCACTCCTGCCATATAGATGCTTGACTTGTCCAGATTAGCATTCAGCCCTGCCATCCTAGCAAATTGCTTTAGACAGTCTTTCAAAACAGCCACCGATGGTATATCCCCACGACTAAGGAGTAGGAGGTCATCAGCATACATCAGATGTGAAATCCTGAGTTCCTTACACTTGGGGTGAAACTGAAAATCAGATCTACTAGTGTGCTTGGCTAGCATACGTGAGAAATATTCCATGCATAATCCAAACAGATATGGGGAGAGGATCCCCTCGAGAGTCCTACGCCCTTTAAAGAAACCATGCATGTGACCATTGATTGATCAGAATCGAGTATGTTGGACTGGTGATGCTTTCTTTAATCCAAGCCGTGAATTTATCCGAAACCGCAACGATGAGAGGATATCTTGAAGGAAACCCAGCAGTCTGAGTCAAACGCTCGCATATCAACTTTAAGCATACATCGTGAGAGATTCTTTTCTGGTGTAGTTACGCATAAGCTCTTGAGCTAAGTGTATGTTATCCGCAATACTCGCCCCGCAGCAGTTTGTTCTTTGTGCAGCAAATGATCCATCACTTCCGATAATCTGCCTGCTAAGAGCTTAGCAATAATCTTGTAAACCACTGTGCAGCAGGATATCGGCCTATACTCTTGTACCTTGTGTGCCTGGGGGGATTTCGGGATCAAGGCAATCACTGTGTGGTTCCAGGATTTTAGAAGTTGACCATTGATAAAGAATTCCAAGACTGCTGCTACAACATCAGTTTTGACTAGATCCCATGAGTGTTTGAAAAATTTTGAGTTGTATCCATCTGGTCCTGGGGCTTTGAGGTCCCCAATGTCAAATAAGGCTGTCCGGATTTCTTCTTCCGTTGGCAATCTGGTTATCTGCCTCTGCTGCCCTTCAGTGAGTTTCGTTCCAAATTGCATGCAGTCTCCTTTGAAATCAGTCCTCGTTTCCTCTACCCCTAGTTGATTCTGAAAGTATGTTAGGAATTCCTTCGCTATTTCTTCTACTGAGTTTGTGTGCTCCCCATTCGGCTTTTCTATTGCTACTATTTCTCTTTTCTTGTTGTTTCTCTTCACCAGTGCATGAAAAAAGGATGTGTTCCTGTCTGTTTTCCGGAAATATTCATGTTTTGCTCTCTGTAAGTAGAATAGATATACTGCCCTCTCAAGTAGCTCCGCTTTCCTTCTTATGTAGTTATATTCCTCATCCATATGTCCTCGCGTGAGTCCTTGCTGTTGCATTGTTTCCAATTGTTGTCGTGCCAGCTTGACTCTCTCTTGAATGTGTTGGTAGTGAAGGTGATTGAACTGCCTGAAGTGCGGTTTGAGTAGCGTGAGTTTCTGTTTTAGCTTATACTGCATTGTGCCATACATAGTGCTGGGGAGGACTGTTTGCCATTTTTCTTGCGATTTCCATAGTCGATGGGTCGTCCACATGTTATAAAATCTGAACGGTTTGGGTTTTTGTTGCTCTGAGTTTCCTAGGACAGAAACTATGCATGCTGCATGATCCGAAATTGTCCCTGGCATTCTAAAATCTGCATAGTTGCTTTGGTTCTGTTCCATCCATCTTCTATTTCCCATTGCACGGTCCAATTTGCTCACTATGTGCCCATTTGTCCATGTGAATTTACACCCTATGGAGTGTAAGTCTTCAATACCAGCCTCCATTATAAAGTCTTGGAAATCTGCTGTAGCATATGTTGTGACCGGCATACCTCCTTGCTTATCTGCCTGGGAAAGAGGTGAGTTGAAATCACCTAATATTAACCAAGGTATCTGCGTTATCGCAGTCCGTGAAAGCCGCCCACATGCTTTTCCTGCTTGTTATCGACAGTTGACCGTATATGAATGTGACTGCATAAACGCACCCTGTGGTCTTACATTTTATCCTAGCGTGTATCAATTGCTCTTCCCACCTTTCAACATTGAGCTCAATGAGTTGCGTTTCCCATATAAGTAGCATTCTGCTTCTTGAAGAGTTCCCCAGTCTCTGTTCGATCTCCCATTTCTGAAACCTTCCATTCTTTAAATTCAGGTAACACTGTTGTGTTAACTTTGTTTCTAGTACACTTAGGACGCCTAACTTTTGTTGCAGAAGGAGTTCGCCGCACTGTTTGAGGCCTTTATTTAGACCTCTTATGTTCCATGATCCAATCTTCATCGGTTCCAAGCTCCGCCGTCTAGCATTAGTGTTCTTCCTTTGCTTTTCATGTTTCGCTCCTCTGCTCAATCTTGCCCTTTTCTCTATCTCTTGTGTGTCTTGTAGGTCTTCCTCCTGTTTCTTTGCCTTCATTTGTTTTTATTGATGCTTCTTTCTTGCCCCATCGGGCAGTTGGTAACCCTAGGATGATCAGCGGGAAGTTACTGACTTGGCCATCTTGTGAATCTACTTGCCCGCTATTCACCTTCCCATCTGTATATTGTTTATGCTCCTGTATTATGCTACTGGATGTTATCTTATGTTCTTCCACTCTTTCATTTGGACTGCCTGATATTTCTGCATCATGTTCTCCCGACATTTTTGTTGTTATGTTTTTGCCACTTATCTCTGAATACTCTTTTCCCCCATTAGCCACTTGCCTTTCTTCTGATCTCATCATTTGTATTGTTTCCGTCGATATTCTTATTGCTCCACTCTCATGATATACAGGTAACTGTTCTGTTCTTATACTGTGTATATGCATTATTTTGCCCATTTCTTCCTGCTCATCATTCCCGCTTGTCATTATTCCCTCCTTTCCTCTCGATACTCTGCGAGACCGACTGCTTCTTTGCATTTATTGTTGATCTATCCTTTAATGAGTTGCCCCATCCTGTTGTATGCTCGATTTGTTCTTGTACATCAGGCCCCATTCTCGATACTCATTATATTTCCGTGTTAGTCTGGCCCAATGCCTCAAAGCTTCAGATGATTTCCCATCACCGTTTGATTCTTGCACCAATGTCCTCTCTTTGCTCAGTATTTCACGCCTGCGTGCTTTTGGTGCCACCGCACAAGTGTCCCTTTATCTGATATTGTTGTTCCAAAAATTGTTTCCAGATCTGATTTCTCCTTGACGGTTATCAACTGCTTTGCCCTCGGATTTCTTGCCCCATCCTGTGTTCCATGCACCGGATTCAGCTGATCCCCTGATGTTGATCTAACTAGTCTATGCACTTCTGGGTTCCCATTTTGCCCATTCCGCTCTTGCCACTCGCTGCTATTGGACTCGCGCTCCTTTCCTTTATTCGCTTGTTTGCCGATTTCCTCCGTCCTCCTTGCCGCCTTGTGTATGTGTTGCCTTCCGTCTCTGCATGTAGTCCTGTTACATCTATTCTCGCTGTCTCATTTGCATATCTTCGGGTTATTTATTCCTCTTTCCGCTATATTTCCACTCGCCATCATATTACTTGTGTTCCCATTCTGGTGTGCTTTCCTTTGTATTTCCCTCTGCAGCTGTTTCCTCCCCTATCGCCATTTCCCTTGTTGCAGCATCCACATATACTGTCATTTGTTGGTCCGTTACCTCCATTGCCTCCATTGGCACTGCTGGTTGTTTTCCCCTCACAGTCGTTGGACAGTCCCCATGGTAGTGGCCCATTAGCTTGCAAGATTTACAGAGTTTCAGATTGGATTCAAATTTGACCTCTAAGTCCGCATCTGTACCATCCGGCAGCGTGATGGCTATGATTGTGGCGGCGCTTCCATGGAGATATCGACTTACCAAGACTCGCATAATTAACCCGCTCTCTTACTTTGGTGTACTGTCAGATATATAGTGGCGTACAACTTGTGAGGCTACTTTGCTTAGCCGAGGTGGACCAGACCCAAAGGCGATCGCAGATTTGCATCCACACCGGAATCTGAGCTTGAGATTCCTCCCCGAAGGAGAAACACGTCGGTAATGTTTTGAGGTATAGGGGACTCCCGTATGCATTGTATGGCCCTCCTTCTAAGATCGCATCCCGACTCTTTACTTGCAAATTTAAACACCATCCATAAGGAGTTATGCGTAGGAGCTTATGCGGGTGCCCGCCATCTTGTGTGATCCCTTTAGTGCCCTCCATCCCGAAACCTCCTAGGAACCTGCCAATTAGACAAAAACCCACTGATTCTTCTATTGCTTCTAGATCCTCAGCACCTAATTTTGCTCGTCCTTCTTGCTTCTGGAATTGTTTCAGGGCGGTATCTGAACTATACACTCTATTCTCTCTGAAAAGATCAGACCATTTGTGTGTCTTACTCATTTCTGGTGGTTCCGTGGGCTCCGACGCCATTGGTGCTTGACGTCCTTCTTCCTTTTCCCCAGTCTCATGTCTGTCAATTACCTCCCCCTGTTGAGTGTTCTTGGTTTCCTTTCCAGGTCCATTTCCTTCCGATGTTTGATTCTCCAGCCTCTGCAGTCTCTGTGTTGAGCTTCTAGCAGTGTCCCATTGCAAGGGCTTCCATCCTCGTCGAGGAATTTTCCCCCCTCCTCGCATGTCCTTTGTCCTATGTTATTCAGGCTATCGGGATATCGGGTTGTCTTGGCGTAAGTTAAACGGGTTGTGGGTTTTCGGAGAAGTCTAGGAAGAGTGGTCCCGACTATCGGGTTGTCTTGGCGTAAGTTAAACGGGTTGTGGGTTTTCGGAGAAGTCTAGGAAAAGTGGTCCCGGGCGAACTTTCGCTAGATCCGGAAATTCGAAAAGCTACCGTTCACTTTGTCTTCTCGTTGGCCGTGCCTTCCGCATCAGACGCCTCTGCCGCCACCTACCACCGCCCTTGCCTTCCGCCTTCCTCCCGCCTCCGCTGAACTCGGGTAATGACCCTTAGTCCATCGTAAGAAATGCCGAATCGGGTTCTCCTCAAAGCTTTAGGAGTAGCCGCTAGGGTTTCGTTGAGGCGGGTTCCTTTGCTCCGGTTGCTCCACCACCTGTTTCCCACCGACCGTCCTTCCTCCGCTATTCATTGTTGCTAGCTATTGTCTGCCCTCTCCTGCGGAAACAGATTACGTTACCTGTATGCACCTTAGGTTTCGCCAAAGAAATGTCTTTCGCGTCCTTGGGCCTCAGCTGCTGATTCCACTACCCACTTCACCCTCCGATCTCCAACACTCTTCTTGGCTTGCTGTATCTTCCTGTGCGTGAGTGTTCTTCACCAGCTCCTGGGGCTCAGGATACGCCGTCACTGCTGCTCCGCCTTTCCAAACGCCAGCCGCCACCGCCGAGATCCTAGGGAACGTAGAGAGAAGCCAGAGCTTCTCTCTCTTTAGCGCCTTGACTGAGAGCTCAACTGAGAGCTCTTTCCATACGCCGTCACTGTTGCTCCGCCTTTCCAACGCCAGCCGCCACCACCGCCGGGATCCTAGGGAACGTAGAGAGAAGCCAGAGCTTCTCTCTCTAGCGCCTTGACGACTGAGAGCTCACTAATTGAGAGCTCTTTCACCTACTATCTCTTGTATCTTGATTCACCTATAAGAGGTTTTCTCCTCCACCTCCGGAAGTTCCCTTCCGCAAAGGAGGACGTTCATAGTGAAAGTGCTTAGGCACATCATCCGGTGAGAGAGCTCACTTCCGTGGAGTAGGAATCCTTATTCCGAACTACGTTACATCCTGTGTCTTGGTTTGTTGTCTGTGTTGGCTTGCGTGTATTTGCTTTACGTTTTCATTTTTACTGTTGCGGTTGGAGAGAATCCCCTAAGCTTCCTTCGTGCTGCGTCGCATCAAAGGGAAGTCAACAGATCTTCTTTCCCGTCACCGCATCAATAAGCTCTAGGTGATGATCGATGGTGAAGTTGCGTCCTCAATATGGTGACAACCGTAGGCGTCAATCCGATTAAGGCTTCCAGAGAAATGGCAAAGTCGAGATCGGATGGTCAAAGATTGTCATGATCATTATTATTATATTTTGTGCTAACCATGTGATGCAAGTGATTGAATTGGAAATTCAAGTACAACAGTCGACTGGGAGGATCAGTAGTCGACTGACAATAAAAGCAGTCGATTGGTGTACGTGTGAAGAGTCAAATTGTCACCTTAAAGATAAGGCTTTTGGATAAATTCTATCTAGATCTAGATATGGACGAAAATGAAGGTTTCAAAGGCTTAGAAAAGTCTAGGGGGGGGGGGGGGGAACCCTAGTAATCAATGATCTTCTAAGTGCTCTTGCTCTCCGACCATACTCCTTCGTGCTACAACGCTATTCCGACCGTGCTTCGTCTTCTTATCTTAATAGTCGGTATAATTATTGTTTAAGTTTTTCATTTGTGTACTTAATTGCTAAAAGGAGTGGTAAGATTATTACCGCTTTCTTTATCTTTTGTAAGCTCGTATCTCTTACCTTCAACGAGGAAAAGATCATTTAGTTGATTGCCCCCCGAAGCGATCAAGGATCGCGGGCCTTGGACTAGCAGTCGATTGGCTGTGAACCAAGAAAAAAATTCTTATGTCTTGTGTTTTTATTTATTCCGTTGCATTACTTTGTATCGTACGAGTTAGTTTTCCAAACACAAAAAAATAAATAAATAAATAAATACGCTATTCACCCCTATCATTTTTCGATCCTTCATTTTTTACTCCAGTATACAGCAGTGCATTTTTCGATCCTTCACTTTTGACTCCAGCATACAACAGTATCTACTGGAAAGTAAAGTGAGCAATGGGCATCCCCCAACTCAACTCAATCCCTTTTCACCTACTACTTTTCTCCCTATGTCAATGGGTCATGTTAAATTTAACTCCATATAAATCTCACCACAACTCAAATTGAGCTATGTTTGACCATAGACTCAGCACCACTCGGTCCATATCAGGCCGTTTCCTTTGATGATGTCTCGCTTCCTCACCAAGACCAATTCCACTCCTTGACTTTGAAATTATTGATTCCTTGAGGAACACGTAAAATAAAGCCTTGAGCATTATATCGAACACCTTGTTCCGATTACCTTTCTCCGCTTGCGCTTTTTATCGAACACCTTATCTGGCTCGACTTTGATGGATCCCGACGCCGAGATCGCCTACGACTACTCCCCTTACCTTTACCTCTTCAAGAGCGGCCGCGTTAAGCGCCTCGACCCTCCCGATCTCATCCCCGCCTCCGCTAACGACTCCGTCGTCGCCTCCAGGGACGTTATCGTTGACTCCGCCACCGGCGTCTCTGTTCGCCTCTTCCGCCCCAACAACATAAACGCCAATACTAAGCTCCCTGTTCTCATCTACCTCCACGGCGGCGGCTTCGTCATCGGATCTCCCTTCTCTTACACCTACCATCATTTCGTTCACGCCCTCGTTGCCCGCGCCCGCGTACTCGCCGTGTCCCTCGGCTACCGCCTCGCCCCCGAACACCCCCTTCCTGCCGCGTACGACGATGCCCTGTCCGCCATCCGCTGGGTCGCGTGCCACGCCGGAGGCAGTGGCCCGGACTCTTGGCTTGCGGAACACGGCGATCTCCGTCGGATCTTCCTCGCCGGCGACAGCGCCGGCGCGAACATCGCCCACAATGTCCTCGTCCAGATGGGGGCTGGCGGATTGGGCGGTGGCGCCCGCATCGAGGGCGTCGTTCTAATCCACCCCTACTTCTGGGGCAAGCACCCGCTGGACGGCGAGACAGCGAGCGTGGGGCAGCGGGAGTGGCAGGAGAGCTCGTGGAGATTCGTGAGCGCGGGGGCAATCGAGCTGGAGGACCCGCGTGCGGATCCGTCTAAGGAGGCAGCGAATCGGCTGAAGGCGATGCCTTGCCGGCGAGCGCTGGTGGTGGTGGCGGAAAATGACTTCTATGCAGCGAGGGGACGGGCGTACTACGAGACGGTACGGCGGAGCGGATGGAGTGGGTCGGTGGAGCTGTACGTCACGGCGGGGGAGCGGCACGTGTTCCACCTGCGGACGCCGGAGTCGAGGAAGGCGGTGGCGATGCTTAAAAAGATCTCCGCCTTCCTTCATGCCGACAAGCCGTTGAACAAATTGACGGCGAAATTTCAATTTACCTCTAAACTTTTAGATTTTTTTCGAAATGCCAAGTGAAGTTTAGAGTTTAGTTTGAAATTATCACCTCGCATCCTACGTTTCATGCGTTTTAAGGTCAAAAGATAAATTATATGGCTGGGTGCAAACGAGCCAAACTGAGCTAATTTATTTGTGTAAAATTTTATTCTTAAATGAATATAATTTCTTACCTAATTGAATACTAAATCTATTCACGCTGAAATATCGTTACGGAGCCCCACATTTTGCATAGTCTCAGTGTTGAAACTTGGTTTGCGAATTATTTTACAGAATGGAAAACTAACACAAAGGTCCCCAAATTGATTAGTATATCAGCCAATAAATTTTTTTTTTACTATTTTAATTTCCTCAAATCTAATAAGTAATTCTTAAATCAACTTTGATGACTAAAAACAACATAAAATGAATTAGTTTGCAGCATTATTTCCAAATAAAAACTAAATATCCAAATTCCTTACAATTTTTAAAATCTTGCACATTTTAATTTTGCATAAAGTGTGAGAGATCCTTTAACGACTAAGACCATCTTAGTTTTGCAAACTAACTTATATTTCGATTTTGATTACTGATATTGCAGAAATGGATCCTTGACTAGATTCTTATAAATTTAAAGAATCGGGATAGTAAAAGAAAGGAATGATACCCATGGGACCTAGGAGTCGAAGGCAAAAGAGATTGGGAGCAGCAGGAGTCAAGATATGAAGACATTGAGAGACAAAAAGTCAGTAGAGGAAGAAATCAGCAACTCGATAAGTCGGGAGCAGGATTCAGAAACTCGACAACTTGAGAAGTCATGAGTCAAAGGAGTAGAGAACTCGACAACTCGAAGGAGTCGAGAACCTGAAAAGTGGGGAACTTAGGAGTCTGGAGCCTGAAGAGTCAAAAACTCAAAGACCCCCGAGGGGATTCCTCTTAACAATTGTCACATCTAATCACCTAACAGCCTCTCCAAATGATAACATTTGAACACATGACATGTCAGGTGGGGATTCTCTATAACGATTGTCCCCTAACAGTCCATCAAAGGGCACCACTAGGAGATAACCTTGGTCGACATCTTACATTCCTTTACATCTTCTCCTGTCTTGTTGGGATCTCTTTATGCAAAATAGCATATGCGCAACGGAAAAATTAGGATCCCTTCCAAGTGATCCTTGCGAAAGAAAAACTCGTACAAAAATAAATTTCTCAAAAACTATCTTATAGGAGAATATTACCTTTATTGCGTGCCCTTTGTAATCCCGCTTTTCCTTGGATGTGTTGGATCTTTTAGCACGTTCAAATGTCCGTGCCTCTATATGTATCCACACGAGCAAGCTCTTGTCTCACAAAAGAAAACTAGAAGATCTCTCCTTTACTTCTTGCTAGAGAAGTCCCTAAAGGAGAGGAAGGTAGGGAAGAAGAAGACTACTCTTCTTGCTAGCTTACACTCACAAAACCACACAACAAAAGCCTCTCCCACCAAGCTCTCACCAAGCCTTAAGCTCCAACTCAACTCCTTTGGCCGGCCACCCCATGGGGTGTTTTATAGGATTTGAAAAACCTTTCATCTCCTATCACATTCAATGCAATCAATGGCATTGAAAGATAATTAAACAAGGAGTTATCCTCCTTGTTTTGGCCGGCCACATGTGGAGGAAATCCAAGGGTCAAAACCCTTTGTCTCCTTCCAACTCATCAAGCTTAGGTGACATGCTTATGTGGCATGCTTAGGTGGCATGCTTATGTGGCATTCATGGATGTTGAATTAATCTTATTAATTCAATAAGCTTATGTTATCATATTGAATTAATCTCATTAAATCAATAAGGTAACATATTGAATTAATCTTATTAAATCAATTAAGCATAGCATATTGAATTAATCTCATTAAATCAATAAGCTAAAATTCTCATTAAGCTTAAAGTCCAAAACCATTTTGTACTTAAGCTTATTCCCAAATTATTCTAAATAAACTAGAATGCACTAATTCTAATCATCATGCTCTTTGTGTGACCCTATAGGCTCTCATAACGCTGGCAAAGGGATCTAAACTCTTTAGATACACAAGCAATGAGCGCATCTAGCAATACATCATTGCTACAAGTTACGAGATAAGTCAAGATCCGACTAACCTTCCGTGACTACTATAATGTATGACCGTGTCCTTCTATCCTTGATATCGATTGACCAATGAGGCATAGATCGCGTCATCCTCGATCAATCTATGTGTTTCTGATCCTCGAGTAAACTAACTCAAACAAATGAGCTCAATATCTCATATTGACTCATTCGAGCATGGCCATGCGCTTTAGTAGTTCTACTCAATCAAGGGGCCCACCGATATCACTCTGGCCATATGGGAGGGATAGATCCCATCTACATCACTCACATCCTCCGCATAATTTGTTATATACCCAAGAATCGCTTTTTATGGTCCACCTATTACATGTGACGCTGACGATACCAAAGTACATAACTCCTATGTAGGGAACCGTAGTGACTTGTGTTCGAGGACTATTCATACCAATAGTCACATGAGAAAGTTTATGACACTCATATAACGATCCATGAAACTTTCTCATGGCGGGTCAGTTCAGTATATATTCTCTAATATATACCCATGTGTCAACTTGATATCATATATCCATGACTTGTGAGATCAAGTCATCAATCGACCTACATGCTAGTCTTTATGTATTAATATTGCCCTTGCATATTAATACTTGACTAGGAACATTTAGGAAAGTGTTCTCATTTCCTCTCATAATCAATTCTCGCCAATTGATGTGTCAGAGATAAGAACCTACTTTTCTAGGGCATTATTATATATTTAATTTAGCTGCACAAGCAAGACGTAAATATAATAACCAACTTTGCCTTTATAGAATATGATACAAAATGTTCCTATTCAACCATCACATGATTGGTTCTAGGGCTATAACTAACAATCTCCCACTAGCACTAGTACCAATCACTATAATATCCGATACCTAGTGACCTAGTGTGACCATCATGCTTCCTCTCGACCAAAGCCTTGGTCAATGGATCCGCGATGTTAGCTTCGCTGGTACTCAGATATCCTCACATCTCCTCTATCGATGATCTCTCGAATGAGATGGAAGCGCCGCAGATGTGTTTGGTCCACGATGCGATCGAGGTTCCTTAGCTCGCGTAATAGCCCCATTGTTGTCACAATAGAGGTCTATTGGATCTCGCAATGCTAGGAACTACTCCAAGTTCATCGATGAACTTCATGGAGCCAAACAGCCTCCTTTCACGCATCGACGCAAAGAATATACTCGGCTTCGTGAGAATCAAGAATCGTGTCCTCGCTCGAACTTTTCCACCACACCCACCATTCGTGCAAAACACGACTCGATTGTGATCTATAGTCATCCTTGTCTGCTTGGAAGCTTGCATCACCGTAACCCTTTACGCTAGCTCTCATTGCCTCCAAATATCGTGAAATATTCTTTCGCTCTTCGTAAGTATTTAAGAATATTTTGATCGCTATCCAGCTGACTTTCACCGATCCGATCGTATCTACTCGCCATGCTCAAAGCATACGAGACGCCGTGATGAGTACAAAGCATGGCGCATATATGATAGACCCTATAGCAGATGCATAAGGGATCTTATCCATGCGATCTCTCTCCTCCTTAGAAGAGGGACATTGAGTCTTCGAAAGACTTACACCATGTGATAAAGGCAGAAATCCTTTCTTGGAATTTTGCATAGCAAAACGATCTAGCACTTTATCAATGTATGTACTCTGACTTAGGCCAAGTAATCTTTTAGATCTATCTCTATAGATCTTGATGCCTAAAATATAGGCAGCTTCACCTAAGTCTTTCATCGAGAAACAATTCCCTAACCACATCTTCACAGACTGGAGTGAGGGAATATCATTTCCGATGAGAAGTATGTCATCTACATACAAGACAAGAAATACAACTGTGCTCCCACTATTTCTCTTGTAGACACAAGGTTCATCTTCATTTTTGATGAAACCAAACTCCTTGATTGCATCATCGAATCGAAGATTCCAGCTTCGAGAGGCTTGCTTTAGTCCATAAATGGACCTTTGCAGTTTGCATACCTTTCCAGGATGCTTTGGATCTTCAAAACCCTCAGGCTGTGTCATGTACACATCCTCGAGTAGCTTTCCATTCAGAAAAGAGGTTTTGACATCCATCTGCCAGATCTCATAATTGTGGTAGGCTGCAATAGCAAGTATGATCCGAATGGATTTAAGCATCGCAACTGGTGAAAAGGTTTCATCATAGTCAATACCATGAATTTGTTTGAATCCTTTAGCCACCAATCTACCTTTATAGGTATGCTTATTACCATCCATATCAATCTTTACTTTAAAGACCCACTTACACCCAATAGGTTTTACCCCTTCAGGTGGATCAACCAAAGTCCATACTTGGTTAGTGTATATGGATTCCATTTCGGATCTCATGGCCTCTAGCCATTTCTCGGAATCTAGGCTCATCATAGCTTCTTGATAGGATGTAGGCTCGTCAAGATCGACAAGCAATACTTCACCGCTACCAAGAGAAAAGAATATCTCTTGGGTTGACGACGGATCCTATCGATCTACGAAGAGGTTGGTCTACTTGAACAGTGTGTTTGCTCCACAACTCTTGGGCAACAATTTCTCATCCACAACACTTTGTGGTGCCTGCTCATTTTCCATGAAGCCTTAGTGTTATCTTCATCCTCGAATTTCTTCAAGATGAATTTTACTCCTAGTTTTTCTAGAAATAAATTCTTTCTAGAAAGACAAAGATTTCGCAACAAACACCTTGCCATGTGTGGGATTGTAAAAGTAATATCCCTTAGTTTCCTTGGGATATCCTACAAAATAACACTTATCTGATTTGGGTCCTAGTTTATCTGAGACTTGACGTCTAACATAAGCTTCACAACCCTAAATATTTATAAAAGACATTTTGGGACTCTTCCCAGTCCATAACGTGTATGGTGTCTTTTCTACGGCTTTTGATGGGACGCGATTAAGTGTGAAAGCGGCTGTCTCTAGAGCTAAACCCCAAAAGAAAGTAGGTAGATCAGTCTGGCTCATCATTGATCGTACCATATCTAATAGAGTACGATTTCTCCTTTCAGATACACCATTCCATTGTGGTGTTCCAGGTGGAGTGAGTTGGGATATTATCCCACACTCAGCCAGGTGATCACGAAATTATTGACTAAGGTATTCACCACCTCGATCTGATCGAAGTAGCTTAATACGCTTACCAAGTTGGTTTTGTACTTCATTCTTGAATTCTTTGAACTTTTCAAAGGATTCTGACTTATGTCTCATCAAATATAAGTAGCCAAATCTACTCATATCATCAGTGAAAGTAATAAAGTACTTATAGCCTCCTCTGGCTTCGACATTGAAAGGGCCACATACATCAGTATGTATGAGTCCTAACAAGTCCGTCGCTCTCTCTCCATGTCCACTAAATGGAGTTTTAGTCATCTTTCCTAAAAGACAAGATTCGCATATCTCATATGATTCAAAATCAAATGAGTCCAATAATCCATCTTTATGGAGTTGGGATATGCGTTTTTCATTTATGTGACCTAGGCGACAGCTGAGTGAGATATGTTTGGTTCAAATTATTCGATTTGAACCATTTGGTATTTACGTTATAAATTGGGTTTTCTAAATCTAGAACATAGAGACCATTCATAAGTGGTGCATTACAATAGAACATTTCATTCAAATAAATGGAACAACATTTGTCCTTTATTATAAAAGAGAAGTTTTTCTTGTCTAAACAAGATACAGAGATTATGTTCTTTGTTAATGCAGGTACATAAAAGCACTCCTCTAGTTCTAAGATAAGCCCAGTGGGCAAAGACAAAGAATATGTTCCTACAGCTACAGCAGCAACTTTTGCGCCATTGCCTACTCGTAGGTCCACTTCGCCTTTTGCCATTAGTCTACTATTTCTCAGTCCCTGCATATTAGTACAAATGTGAGATGCACATCCGGTATCTAATACCCATGTAGAAGAAATAGATAGATTAACTTCTATAACGTGTATACCTGAGGCAGAAGTCCCACTTCTTTTATTCTTTACTTCCTCAAGGTAAACTTTGCAGTTCCGCTTCCAGTGTCCAGTCTCACCGCAATGGAAACAGTCCCCTTCCTTAGGTACTTTACCTTTACCCTTTGAAGTGGATGAATTGGCCTTGCCTTTGGCTTGGGTCTTACCCTTGCCTTTGCGCTTACCTTTGCCCTTCTTGACCATTAGTGCATTACTAACTTTCTTTTTGAGATTCGTAAGCTTAACATGCCGAGAATCTCGTGCAAAGGTTTATCAATTTCATTCATGTTATAATTCATGAATTGATTATATGCTTCCAAGAACGATTGCGTGATAACATCGCTTGTCAATTCTTGGCTCAATGGAAAACCTAGTCTTTCAAGGTTCTCAACGCATCCAATCATTTTAAGCACGTGAGTTCCTACAGTGTTCCTTCTTGCATCTTGCATGCAAAAAGAGCCTTAGACACTTCAAAACGCTCGTGCCTAGCTTGTCCTTGATATAGTTGTTTTAAATGCTCAACCATATCATAGGCATCCATGTTCTCATGTTGCTTCTGAAGCTCAGAGTTCATGGTGGCAAGCATAAGACATGACACATCTAATGTGTCATCTTGATGCTTCTTATAAGCATCCTTTTCAGCACGAGTGGCCGCAGGGGCGGGTGTTTCAGGGATAGACTGCTCTAGGACATACAGCTTTACGCTCTTGCTTGAGGATAATCCTTAAGTTCCTATACCAATCTAGAAAGTTAGCTCCATTGAGCTTGTCTTTCAAGGACAGATCGCAAGTCGAGGGGTGTGTCGTGTTAGATGACATGGTGATCTACAACATTAAAATGCAAAATTAAGTATCATACCTAAGTCATTTAATTAGGCCTTTAATTAAATGAGGCTCCCACTAAATTCTCATAGCTTTGATATGAGCTAATTATTGATGTAGGCAAACACATTTTGCTTACATCATTAGCTTCTATTTAGCTATAAATTTATATGGGATAAAGATCCACATCATAATTCGTCTTGAGTTAGCTTTGGCTAATCGCCCAAGACGTAGTATCATTAGGTAGGCAATCTTTTGCCACTTACATCTGATGTACCTCTTGAATAGCTTTGGTTAAGTTTAGATTAGTTTAGTGCTTATTCCTAACGTGGCGAGGCTGCAGGCCTTCTTTGATATCGGAGCAGCGACCACTTCTAAGACAAAGTCCGATGTTCGAAATCACACAAAACTAATTTTTAAAACTTATGTTCAAAGCTAATATATGCCTCTACTTTCTTAATTAAGTCTTAACCAAGTTTGATAGCGGGACATCACGATTGTCCACTTGCACTCTTCCAAGATAAAATGCATTGCTTTGCTTTGGCAAACCCAATAACAAATGATCGAGGAAGTAGTGAGTACCAAACTTTGGTAGGCATATCGTTTAGACTTATTAAGAAATAAACTTAAACATGCATCACATACATATTAGCATACATCACATATAAGCTAAATTAACATGCATCACATACATATTAGCATACTAAGCGTGTCATGGTTATGACCCTTATTCTACAATCTTCTCAAGCCAATGAGAAGATTGATTGGTCAACCTAGGGATAGCATCTTCTCCCAAGTGCTTCCTTTTGGTTGTCGTGTGTTGTTGACTTCCTCCTTGTAACATCATCTTCCAATGGACCCTCCATCTTTATTTTGTATATTACAAAAGGAGAAATACTCGAGTTACATTCGAGTCTAAACAAATTTTACAACAAGATTTTTTTTTTTTTAGGAGAAAGGCACGACTCGCAGGCCGTATTAAGAATTACAACACACATTCACAAACTTTTTGGGACTAGGCCATAACCATGCACCATGTCATTTTTAACTTTTAAAAGACATCGGATATTTTATTATGTTTGAAAAATTGCTAATGCAATTATCAACTCATAATAAAATTTATCCTACTTCTATATCATATATAAAATAGAGAAAGACTATTTTTATACGATCTTCGCAAGTGGCTCGATACCACGTTGGGATCTCTTTATGCAAAATAGCATACAAGAATGAAAAAATTAGGATCCCTTCCAAGTGATCCTTGCGAAAGAAAAACTCGTACAAAAATAAATTTCTCAAAAACTATCTTATAGGAGAATATTACCTTTGTTGCGTTCCCTTTGTAATCCCGCTTTTCCTTGGATGTGTTGGATCTTTTAGCACGTTCAAATGTCCATGCCTCTATATGTATCCACATGAGCAAGCTCTTGTCTCACAAAAGAAAACTAGAAGATCTCTCCTTTACTTCTTGCTAGAGAAGTCCCTAAAGGAGAGGAAGGTAGGGAAGAAGAGAAAGGAAGAAGAAGACTACTCTTCTTGCTAGCTTACACTCATAAAACCACACAACAAAAGCCTCTCCCACCAAGCTCTCACCAAGCCTTAAGCTCCAACTCAACTCCTTTGGCCGGCCACCCCATGGGGTGTTTTATAGGATTTGAAAAACCTTTCATCTCCTATCACATTCAATGCAATCAATGGCATTGAAAGATAATTAAACAAGGAGTTATCCTCCTTGTTTTGGCTGGCCACATGTGGAGGAAATCCAAGGGTCAAAACCCTTTGTCTCCTTCCAACTCATGCTTAGGTGGCATGCTTATGTGGCATGCTTAGGTGGCATGCTTATGTGGCATTCATGGATGTTGAATTAATCTTATTAATTCAATAAGCTTATGTTATCATATTGAATTAATCTCATTAAATCAATAAGGTAACATATTGAATTAATCTTATTAAATCAATTAAGCTTAGCATATTGAATTAATCTCATTAAATCAATAAGCTAAAATTCTCATTAAGCTTAAAGTCCAAAACCATTTTGTACTTAAGCTTATTCCCAAATTATTCTAGTCAAACTAGAATGCACTAATTCTTCTAATCATCATGCTCTTTGTGTGTGACCCTATAGGCTCTCATAACGTTGGCAGTGGATCTAAACTCTTTTAGATACACAAGCAATGAGCGGCATCTAGCAATATATCATTGCTACCCAAGTTACGAGATAAGTCAAGATCCGACTAACCTTTCCGTGACTACTATAATGTATGACCGTGTCCTTCTATCCTTGATATCAGATTGACCAATGAGGCATAGACCGTGTCATCCTCGATCAATCTATGTGTTTCTTGATCCCTGAGTAAACTAACTCAAATAAATGAGCTCAATATCTCATATTGACTCATTCGAGCATGGCCATGCGTTTTAGTAGTTCTACTCAATCAAGGGGCCCACAGATATCACTCCCGTCATATGGGAGGGATAGATCTCATCTACATCACTCACATCCCTCCGCATAATTTGTTATATACCCAGTAATCGCCTTTATGGTCCACCCTGTTACGGGTGACGTTTGACGATACCAAAGTACATAACTCCTTATGTAGGGAACTGTAGTGACTTCAGGTTTGAGGACTATTCATACCAATAGTCACATGAGAAAGTTTATGACACTCATATAACGATCCATGAAACTTTCTCATGGCAGGTCAGTTCAGTATATATTCTCTAATATATACCCATGTGTCAACTTGATATCATATATCCATGACTTGTGAGATCAAGTCATCAATTGACCTACATGCCAGTCTTTATGTATTAATATTGCCCTTGCATATTAATACTTGACTAGGAACATTTAGGAAAGTGTTCTCTACAGCCTCTCATAATCAATTCTGCCAATTGATGTGCTGTAGATAAGAACCTACTTTTCTAGGGCATTATTATATATTTAATTTAGCTGGCACAAGCAAGACGTAAATATATAATAACCAATCCTTTGCCTTTATAGAATATGATACAAAAATGTTCCCTATTCAACCATCACATGATTGGTTCTAGGGCTATAACTAACATGTCTGACTTAAGTATCGAAGGGGTGTCACTAGGGTACCATAGGCCCTCTAACCTATGTTGGCATTGGAAAAAAATTTACTGTGGCGAGGTGCACTATCTCTGGGAACCAGCTCTCTGAGAGGACTTGTCAAAAGAGATTATTTCCTTACCGCATCATTTGTCACCGTTTGTGGGGACCTTGAGCAAGACATAGACGATGCAATCTCACAAGGTTCATTCTTCGCCCTCCACCTCCGAGGAGGCCCCTATAACCTTATCTCATGACAGTTGGTCGCAATAGTGTAGAAAGTCGTGGAGGATGCCTTGGCCCAAGGAAAGGGGAGGGTCAACCGTCCCTCATCTAATACACCGGAGCAAGGGGAAGCCCTTCCGAGCATGGGGAGAATAGATCGTCCTCCTCCGGAGAAAAATGAAGGGTAGGCCAAAGGAGAAATTAATCGATGAGGGACCAAGTGACGACCCACACCGTTCTTCGCTGCACATGCGATGAACAGGAAGAAATCCACTCGATGGAGTAGAAGGCTTGACGAAGATCTACTCCCTTCATCGAGTAGAATATACTGGAGGAATTACTATCCAATTTCCGTTCTCCCACCTTGGGAGAATATGATGGTTTCACTGATCCCGATGAGCATCTATGTAAATTCTAGAATGCGACTCTCCTATATCAATATTTTGACGCTATCAAGTGTCGAGTATTCATTACTACCTTAGTGAAAAGCAGGGAGGAGTGAAGAGTTGAGCTCGACCTAACCAAGACAGTTTCATAAGGTCTTGATTCGGCCGAAGTGTTATTATTCTCTGAAGTAGTGAAGTAGGGAGGAGCGAAGAGTTGAGTTCGGACCAGTCAAAGCAGTTTGTAAGTCCTCGATCCAGTCGAAGTGCTAATAGTATTCCCCCAAAGTCATAAAGCATGGAGGAGCAAAGAGTCGAGCTTGGTCAGACCGAGGTAATTCATAAGTTCTCGGTTCGGTCGAGGTGTTATTATTCCCCTGAGGTGGTGAAATAGGGAGGAGTGAAGAGTCGAGTGTTGGTGCAGTGAGGCACCGAAATCGAACCTGTGTTTTGATTATAGCAAATACACAAAGTTAAGTCTATTTTGTTTTCTCACGAGCTGAATCGAGTGTGCAGAAGATTGATATAGCTGGAGCTGAAGGCTAGCGACACCCGGAGAAAGCCGCGGTGGTCGAGCGACACTCGAGTGATTTCGGAGGGAGCCGAAGGAATCGAGTGGAAGGCCGGAAGCAAAAGCAACACGTAAGCATCGAGGTAAGCTCGAGTGTGCGAGAGTAAGTAAGGTCGTATCCTCTTTACGGGGATGATCTTAAGCGTAGATCCGACCAAAGACTTCTTATAGATGGTCTAGGTCGAGATCGGATGGTCGACGACCATCGAAATTATGTTTTTGTTGTGCTAATTTTGACTTGCAGCAAGCATCAGTCGACTGTCATCTTGGAGGACTCGACCGCCAAACAATGATCGCTGAAGGTCAAGAATCGATCGATGCCGCCATCCCGATCGATGATGGCCATCACGATCGATGGTCAATGATCATATTCGAGAGTCAAGGATTATCACCAAATTTCAAGGGAAGATGTGCTCAAATTTGATTGGCTAGGGTTCCTCAAAAGGGGCTCAAAGGCTATAAAAGGAGGGCCAAACCTAGGGTTTCATCAACAATTCTAAGCCTCCAAAAAGTCTCATAGCTATAATTCTCCGACAACGAAGTCCTTCCTTCCGACGCCTAGGTTTAATTTTTCTTATTTGTCTTTAGACGCCGGTATTATTTTGTTATCAGTTGTTCATCTACTTTTCAAGCTTTTATCGTATACGAGGAGAGGGGATTGTCCTCTACCTTAAAGTTTTTTGTATCGATTAACTCCTACCTCCAACGAGGAGGAGTTCCTTTAGTGCTTCGCCTCCGTGCGTGGTCAAGGACCACTAGGGCCTTAGAGTAGTAGCCTTCTGACCACGAACCAAGTAAAACCCTTGTGTCGATTGTCTCTTTTATTTTATATTTACATTTCCAGCAATTAATTTATTTTCTAGAGTTTTGACGAACGAAAGAAAAGAAAAGGGTTTTCGCTTATTCACCCCCTCTAGCGAACCGCATCGATCCAACAATTGGTATCGAGTCGGGCGCTTAGATTTGGTGAAACCACCAATCTAACATTTTTTACAGATTTGTTTTTCGTCGCTTAAATTTTTCTCCAAGACTACTAATCCAAGACGAAGTCTTGGTACTCTTCGTTTGATTTTGTTTTGCAAGTATTCGCTTTTGGAGTAGCCGACGGTCAAACGGGCATAACTTTTTGTACAAGTTGACCCACAACACGGTCTACCTACCAAATCGAAGCCCTCGTAGAGATCTACACTTCTTACTGGGGTTTACCCTTGTAACAAGTTGTTTTCGTCCTCAAAAATCGACGTTTAGTAGCCTTTCGGGGACATCGAAGGTTGTGAGTACTTACTTTTTATTTAGTTTCTCATTTCTTTGCTTAACTTTCTATTTTTCGTTTGTTTCTTTTTATTTCCCACACTACTAATCCAAGACGCAAGTCTTGGTACTTTCGTGTGTTTTTTTTTCGTTGCTAGGTCTTCTTTTTAGTCTCCTTGTTTTTTGTTCTAATGGCCCATCTCGAGGGTTTTAGCACCGTCCGACCTCCGTTTTACAACGGAGATGATTTCCGTTACTGGAAAGGTCGGATGGAATGCTTTCTCAAAACCCAAATCGAGATGTGGATCATAATCCAAACGGGTTTCACACTTCCGACTAATGAAGTGGGTGACTCCTTGGATTATGATCAATGGACCGTTGCAACAAAACGACAAGTCGAAGCCGATGCCAAAGCAACACAAATACTCCAATGCGGCTTGTCCAAGGAGGAGCTAAATCGCGTCGGCCCCTTCATAAGCGCAAAGGATCTTTGGACAAAGCTAATCGAGTTACATGAAGGATCGGATCAAGCTAAGGTTTGCAAACGTGATTTGTTATTCAATAAATTGTACACACTAAAAATGCAGGAACACGAGTCCACGACGCAACTCCACGCCCGTGTCCAAGACATAGTCAACAACCAACACGCAATCGGGCAAAAGGTCGAAAACCGCGACCTTATTAGGTATGTCCTAAACTCTTTTCCGAGGACTACCTTATGGGCATACATGGTTGATGCCTATAAGGTCTCTAAGGACCTTTCTAAACTTAGATTAGATGAACTCTTTTCGGATTTTGAATTACATGAGCAGTCCAACTCGGAACCCGAGAGGGGTATAGCCTTGTTTGCAGGTTCAAAGAAGAAGAAAATCGCAAGCAAGCCACCACCACCCGAGGAGGAAGATGAGTCCAAAGAAGAAGTTGACCCGGAATTGACTGTCGAACTAATGAACCTAGCTCGAAGGATAGCCAAGGGACGAAAGCGAACCACAACTCGACCCAACCAAGGTAAGCCTAAAAGTTCTAATATTAGGTGTTATGAGTGTAACAGGTTTGGACATATAAAGTCCGAGTGCCCCAAGCTCAACCACCAAGCACCTAAGCACAAGAAGGCCCTCAACGCGACATGGGAAGAAGGCTATCCAAGAAGAAGAAGACCACGTCTTCATTGCGATATCAATTGAGTCATACACGGAGACAGAACTTGAGTCAGAACCTGAGGATGACTCGGACTACGAAGCTACCTTCAAGTCAAGCCACGGATACGCATCCGGTTCAAAAGATACCCTTAAGGTGAGTCGAACTTTATTTAATACTTTACATAATACGGTTAGGTTTTTGTCTAGGAAGTTAGCTAAGTCCGAGTCCAAGGTTGAGACCCTTGTTGAGGAGGTTAAACTCCTCAAACACGAGGTCTCCCTAACCTCTTCGACTAGTCGAGTTCAAGAGAAGGACTCAACTCGAGTTGAAAAGCTCGAAGTTGAGAACTGTCTCTTGAAAAGTCAAGTCGAAGATCTTAGGAACACGTTGGAAAGGTTCACTTCGGGATCCAAAGGACTTGACCTCCTACTTGGATCTCAAAGGGCCGTGTACAACAAGGTTTGGACTGGGTTTAACTCAAACACGACTAATAGGTCGATATGTCGATTGTAAGTCGACATAAGAAACATGTCCAAGCATGGGTCCCTAAGAACTTTTTGATTTCAACTCTAGGATCCAACCCGCATCGGGTTCCTATGACCAAATCCACTATGTGGATAGACCGAACCGATTCAACGGTCTAGGGGGAGCCAGTACAAAACATGTTTGTGCTTTAACTTAGAAATTGCATGTTTTAACTTAGAATGTTTATGCTTTAACTTAGAAATTGCATGCTTTAACTTAGAAAGTTTGTACTTTAAAACTTGTGAACTCACTTAGAACAAAAACATAACCAACTAAAATTTTTCGAAAAGATTGAGCCTCGGGGAGCCTCTTTTCAAAAACATAACCAACTAAAATTCTTCGAAAAGATTGAGCCTCGGGGAGCCTCTTTTCAAAAATAACTAGTTAGACGAGAAAATAATTTTAGGTAAGTCAAGTCATCATTTTCTTGAAAATGGCTTTGTCTAAGGAAGTGGTCGATGATCCGATAAAAGAAGGCCCCTGTGCCTCGCCACGACCTGGAAGCCATGATCTTGAAAAGGTAAACTTGACAAGCCTAGGGTTAAATCCAAATCTAACATAAAATTACTTGAACCTAAATCCACTTAATCAACTTAATTAGAAGTCATCTCAAAATAAACACATAAGTATAACATGCTTGATCATATAGACTCCGGTGAGATGACCTAGGGTTAACAACTTACAACCAATTTTCTTAACAAAAAATCTAACATCCAATCCAACCACCTTGTGTGTAGGATCAATGGATGTTGGACAGCGGTTGCTCCCGACACATGACCGGGGATCAACTCAAATTGAAAGCTTCGATTCAAACGACAAGGATCGGTAGTCTTTGGGAATAACGGCAAGCTCAAAATCATCGGATCAGGTGATATCGAGCTTAACACGAATTTTGTTATTAAAAATGTATTACTTGTAGAGAATTTTGAATATAACTTACTTAGTGTAAGCCAATTGTGTGATAATAACTATAAGGTTATATTTCTAGAAAATGAATGCATAATTAATACCAACGAAACCTCTAAAACAATTCTTAAAGGAACTAGAAATAACAACATTTATACGATCAACTTAACCAACTCCTCAACTAAGTGTCTTATGACACGGCAAGAGGAATCATGGTTGTGGCACCGACGACTCGGTCACTCGCACCCAAGACTCATCCACAAGATGAGTCAGAGTGGCTTAGTCAGAGGCTTACCCAACCTCAACAATTTGGTTAATAAAATCTGTAATGCTTGTCAACAAGGAAAACAACCTAGGACACAAAACAAGTTAACTAACTAAGAACGAACCTCAAGTGTACTTGAGCTCTCGATATGGATCTATTCGATTCACATGGAGCCAAGTCACTCAATAGAAGTCAATATTGCTTAGTCATAATTGATTTACTACTCCAGTTTACTCAGGTTAGGTTCATCAAACATAAAAATGATACCCTAGATCAATTAATCAATCTATTCAAATTAATCGAGAATCAAAAAGACCTTAAGGTTAAAAGACTTAGAAGCGATCATGGTGGTGAATTCGAAAATCAAAGGTTCACCGACTTCTGTAACCTAAACGGATACCACCATGAATTCTCTTGCCCTAGGACCCCTCAACAAAATGGCCTAGTGGAGCGGAAAAACCGAACTCTACAAGAAGCCGCTAGGACCATGTTGAATGAATACGACCTACCCGATAGATTTTGGGCAGAAGCCGTTAGCACGGCTTGCTATGTCCAAAATAGGATCCTTATGGTAAAGAGGCACCTTAAGACCTCGTACGAGATTTATCACGATAAAATACCTAACATCAAGTACTTTAGGGTATTTGGGTGTAAGGTACATATCCTAAACACTAAGGATTACCTAGGGAAATTTACATCCAAAACCACCACCGGAATCTTTCTAGGATACTCGACTACAAGTAAAGCTTATAGAGTATATAACCACGACACCCTCAGAGTCGAGGAGACTATCAATGTAGTATTTGATGAAGGACATGAACCTACAAAACCCCCGGCAACCCCAATTAGCGAGCCGATTCATACTAGACCTAACTCTGATCCGGAGATCAGGTCTAGTGTTAATCCTAACCTAGGTCAACCTAGTCACTCTATTGATCAAGTGATAGATGACTCCAACCAAACTAGTGTTCAACCAAGTCACCCCATTGATCAAGCATTAGGTGACACAAACCCAACCCAATCTAGGATTCAGACTAACCACCCTATCGATCAAGTAATAGGAGATCCTAATCTAGGAGTTTGAACTAGAGCATCCTATAGGAACCTTAGTCAAATTTCCTTAATTTCAAAGATAGAACCCAAATCAATTGAACAAGCTCTTCTTGATCCCGATTGGATTATTGCAATGCAAGAAGAGCTAGCTCAATTTACTAGGAATGAAGTGTGGGAATTAGTACCATCACCTAAAGACAAAACGATAATTGGAACAAGGTGGGTGTTTCGAAACAAGCTTGATGATAAAGGTGAAGTAGTTAGAAACAAGGCTAGGTTAGTCGCCAAAGGATTTAGCCAAGTCGAAGGCTTAGATTATGACGAAACCTATGCCCCAGTAGCTAGACTCGAATCCATTCGAATGTTGCTAGCTTATGCCGCACATCGAGGATTTAAGCTGTTTCAAATGGATGTTAAGTCGACATTCCTAAATGGATACATTAAAGAAGAAGTTTATGTTAGCCAACCCCCCAGATTCGAAAATCTAGATAAACCCGACCATGTTCTAAAACTTAAGAAAGCTCTCTATGGACTTAAACAAGCTCCTCGAGCTTGGTACGAGAGACTTTCAATCCATCTTAAGTCAAAAGGGTTTAACCAAGGCTTAGTTGACCCAACTCTCTTCGTAAAAACCTTAGGTAAAGAAATATTCATAGCTCAAATTTACGTAGACGATATAATTTTTGAAACCTCTAACTCAGCCTTACTAAACGAGTTCGTTTCACTCATGGAAAGTGAGTTCGAAATGAACTTGGTAGGCGAGTTAAGTTTCTTTTTAGGTCTACAAATTAAACAAACTAAGGATGGTATATACCTATATCAACAAAAATACACTAAGGATTTAATTAAAAGATTTGGAATGCAAGACGCTAAGATAATAAACACCCCAATGGCGATTAATGTTAACATAGGAGAAGACCTAGAAAGTAAGTCCATTGACTTAAAATACTATAGGAGTGTAATAGGGAGTCTCCTGTACTTAATCGCAAGCCAATTCGACATCTTATTTGCGATGAAGTAGCATGTGCGCCATTTCAAACTGCCAAGGAGTCTCACCTAACCCTAGTTAAGCGATCCTTAGATATCTAAAGGGTACACTTAATGTCGGTATTTGTATCCTAGATCTACCGAAGTTCGAACTAATCGGCTACTCCGATTCGGATTATGCCGTAGTAAACTCGAGAAGAGCACGAGTGGTTGTTGTCAACTACTACCGAGTCTAGTGAGTTAGTGCGAGGAAGCAACATTGTGTTGCCTTGTCTACCACCGAAGCCGAATACATCGCGATGGGTGAGTGTGTCACTCAGCTTCTTTGGATGAAGCACACTCTCCGCGACTTTAAGTTAGACTTTATGAATACTAAACTTCACGTAGATAACATTAGTTCAATTAATCTTACAAAGAATCCAATATGTCACTCTAGGACCAAACATATAGAAGTCAAACACCATTTCATTCGAGAACATGTGGCCAATGGAGCCATACAACTCGAGTACGTCGAATCGAAATCTAACCTAGCAGACCTATTTACTAAACCCCTACCCGAAGCCGAATTTAGTCTATTAAGACGAAAATTGGGCATGTGCGTAATAGAATAAGAACTTGCAAACTATATTTTCTTACTACTATTTCTTATTTTTCATTTTGATGGAACTAGCATAG
Source organism: Wurfbainia villosa (assembly GCA_025175895.1). Classification (NCBI taxonomy): domain Eukaryota; kingdom Viridiplantae; phylum Streptophyta; class Magnoliopsida; order Zingiberales; family Zingiberaceae; genus Wurfbainia; species Wurfbainia villosa. The sequence continues at coordinate 14,012,216 of CM046004.1, read as the reverse complement.
GACATACCTTAGATAACATGCACCTATAGATTTAAGGAGTCAGTACATCTCACAACACATAGGACTAATGTGTTTGTGTACTTAGCCACGTAGATGGGCGTGAGATGTTAGGACCCTACTCCAGGTTCCAAGATGTAGATCAAGTGCGTCAATATGAACCTCGGAGTATAAATATGCAACTAATATTAACCAACTCTAATCAGGACTTGTTGATAATATCATTTCAATCAAGTCAAACTAGAGTTGAACATTTAGATGAATTATTTTCACATACTATTTTTAAAATCATCATGCTTGGACTTAGGGTTTTCTTAAAACCCCCCCACTTTTTCCTTGATTTATGTCAAAAGGGGGAGAAAAGGCCAAAGTTAAGGTTCAAGAAAAGGCCAAAGTTCAATTTCAAATTTTTGAAATTGATAACTTAACTTAAAACTTTGATTCTGGCCTAAGTTAAGGGGGAGTAAGGTTTAGGTTTCAACTCTTCGGAATTGAAAACTTTAAAAGCCCAAGTTAAAAAATCAAAAGATAAACCTTTTGAATAATTAACCTTTTGACTTAACTTTTGATTACTTAACTTGCACTTATTTTTGACTCTAAGAAGCCTAAGTTAAGTAATGTCATTTACTTAACTCATTATCTTTTGTGTTTGGAGAACTAAAAGTCTTTTTCAAGTACTCACCCTCGGTCAAGGGGGAGGGTTCCTCTAAGGGGAGAACTTGAGAAATATTTTTACTACTCCTACTTTTGCTTCTTGTCTTTACTGTTTCATGCACTTAATTTCCTTAACTGTGTGTTTTTGTCATATATCAAAAAGGAGGAGATTGTTGGTGCAGTGAGGCATCGAAATCGAACCTGTGTTTTGATTATAGCAAATACACAAAGTTAAGTCTATTTTGTTTTCTCACGAGCTGAATCGAGTGTGCAGAAGATTGATATAGCTGGAGCTGAAGGCTAGCAACACCCGGAGAAAGCCGCGGTGGTCGAGCGACACTCGAGTGATTTCGGAGGGAGCCGAAGGAATCGAGTGGAAGGCCGGAAGCAAAAGCAACACGTAAGCATCGAGGTAAGCTCGAGTGTGCGAGAGTAAGTAAGGTCGTATCCTCTTTACGGGGATGATCTTAAGCGTAGATCCGACCAAAGACTTCTTATAGATGGTCTAGGTCGAGATCGGATGGTCAACGACCATCGAAATTATGTTTTTGTTGTGCTAACTTTGACGGCAAGAAGCATCGATCGCCCGACTTGGAGGACTCATCGCCGCCAAACAATGATCGCCGATCGAAGAATCGATCGATGTCGCCATCACGATCGATGATGGCCATCAGTCGACTGATGGTCAATGATCATATTCGAGGAGTCAAGGATTATCACCAAATTTCAAGGGAAGATGTGCTCAAATTTGATTGGCTAGGGTTCCTCTCGAAAAGGGGCTCAAAGGCTATAAAAGGAGGGCCAAACCTAGGGTTTCATCAACAATTCTAAGCCTCCAAAGAGTCTCCGCAAAGCTACAATTCTCCGACAACGAAGTCCTTCCTTCCGACGTCTAGGTTTAATTTTTCTTATTTGTCTTTGTACGTCGGTATTATTTTGTTATCAGTTGTTCATCTACTTTTCGGAGCTTTTATCGTATACGAGGAGAGGGGGATTGTCCCTCTACCTTAAAGTTTTTTTGTATCGATTAACTCTTACCTCCAACGAGGAGGAGTTCCTTTAGTGCTTCTGCCCTCCGTACGTGGTCAAGGACCACTAGGGTCTTGGAGTAGTAGCCTTCGGCTACGAACCAAGTAAAACCCTTGTGTCGATTGTCTCTTTTATTTTATATTTACATTTCCACTGCAATTAATTTATTTTCTCTAGAGTTTTAACGAACGAAAGAAAAAGAAAAGGTTTTTCGCTATTCACCCCCCCCCCTCTAGCGAACCGCATCGATCCAACATCGAGCTCGGTCTGGCCTAGACAGTTCATAAACCCTTGGTTCGGATGAAGTGCTATTATTCCCCCATACATGAGAATCGGGGAGGACTATGTCCAATTGAGGCAGTTCTTAAGCCTTTGGTCTAGTTGCAGTGCGTCATAGAAGAATTCTCTTGGACATGAGAAGAGGGAGGAATTTGTCCAACCGAGGTAGTTCGTAAGCCCCGGTCCGATTGGAGTGTGCCGAAGAAGTGTAATTCCCTCAGACATGAAAAGTGGGAAGGACTCTACCTAGTCGAAGCAATTTGTAAGCCCTCAACCCTGCTGAAGTGCATCGTGGAAGAATAATTCCCCTGGACATGAAAAGTGGGTGGAATCCTAGCCGAAGCAGTTCGTAAGCCCACAGTTCAGTTAGAGTGCGTCAAATAAATATAATTCTCCAAGACATGAGAAGCAGGGAGGACTTTGCCCAACCGAGGAAATTTGTAAGGCCTCGATCTAGCTAAAGTACTTCACAGAAGAATAATTCTCTCAGACATGTGAAGCGGGGAGGACCAGGACCCTGCTCAACTGAGATAGTTCGTAAGGCCGAGGTCCGACTAAAGTATGTCATAGAAGAATAATTCCCACGAACATGGGAAGCGGGGAGGACTCTACTAGCCAAGGCAGTTGGTAAGCTCTCGATCTGGCTAGAGTACATCACAGAAGAATAATTCCTTCAGACATGAGAAGCGAGGAGGACTCCACCCAATCGAGATAGTTCGTAAGCCCTCGGTTTAGCTAGAGTGCTTCATAGAAGAATAATTCCTTTGGACATGAGAAGTAGAGAGGACTCTGTTCAGTCAAGGCAATTCGTAATCCCTAAGTTTGGTTAGAGTGTGTCACAGAAGAATAATTCCCTCAGACAAGTGAAGTGGAGAGGAATCTACCTAGCTAAGGTAGTTCGTAAACCCTCAGTCCTGCTAGAGTGCATCATAGAAGAATAATTCCCTCATACATGAGAAGCGGGGAGGACTCTTCTTAGTTAAAGTAGTTTGTAAGCCCTCAGTCAAGTTGGAGTGCCTCGAAGAAGTATAATTCTCCCGAACTTGAGAAGTGGAGAGGACTCTACCCAACCAAGGAAGTTTGTAAGCCCTCAGTCCGATTGGAGTGCATCACAAAAGAATAATTCACTTGGACATGGAAGCAGGGAGGACTCTGTCTAGCTGATGTAGTTTGTGAGCCTTTGATCTGCCTAGACTACATCAAAGAAATATAATTCTTCCTGACATGAGAAGCAAGGAGAACTCTGTCCAGCCAAAGCAGTTCATAAATCCTCGGTTTGACAGGAGTGTGTCGCATAAGAATAATTCCCTCGAACATGTAAAGTGGAGAGGACTCTGCCCAATCGAGACAGTTTGTAAACCCTTGGTGTGGCTGGAGTGTGTCACAGAAGAATAATTCCCCTAGACATGAGGAGTAGGGAGGACTCTGCCAACTGAGCCAGTTTGTAAGCCCTCAGTCTGAATGGTGTGCATCACAGAAGAATAATTCCCCCAAACATGAGAAGCGAGGAGGACTCTACCCAGTCAAGGGAGTTCGTAAGCCCTCGATCTTTCTACAGGGTGTCGAAGAAGTATAATTTCCTCGGACATGTGAAGCAGGAAGAACTCAACCCAGCCAAGGCAATTTATAAGCCCTCGGTTCAGTTGAAGTGCTAGTATTCTCCCAAAGTAGTGAAGCGGAAAGGAGCAAAGAGCCAAGCCCCGCCTGATCAAGGTAGTTCGTAAGTTCTCGGTCTAGTCGAAGTGCTAGTAGTATTCCTTCGAAGTGGTGAAGTAGGGAGGAGCGAAGAGTAGAGCTCGGTCTGACCGAGGTAGTTCATAAGCCCTCAGTTCAACTGAAGTGAGTTGGACCTTGATGATGTGCTAGAGGGAAGTGAATAGCATTCTTCGATTTCGTCGATTCGATTATTTTTGTCTACAATTCATTAATGCAGCAGAAATACAATACAAATAGAAAACAAACTAAACAAATACAATTACAAACACTACACATGATTTCACGTGGTTTGGAACCCTAGTTCCTACTCCATGGTCGAGCTCTAGAGTGAGCTCTAGTGATGCACCACCATTAACCTTCTCCTTCTCGAAAACAATTCGGAGGTAGAGAAACCTCTTACAATGGAGCTTATCATAAGAGACAAATAACCAAATACAAGAATATGAATGAAATACAAAAATAAAGAACAAACACTTTACACAAGTGAGCTTTGCTTGATCTCTTTGTTGGTTGTTGTAGTATGGCTTGGAAGGTCTAGAATGCAACAACAAATCTCCTCCCAAAGAACCAGAAATCGAAAGCTTCTTTCCTCCATCGCTACCTCCATTTAAAGCTCTTCATGGGTTATTTTTTCGTCGACCAGTCGACTGACCTTACCCATCAGTCGACTGCTCACTTGATCGTTATCTCATAGCGGACTAATCCACATCGGAAATAGTCGATCAGTCGACTGCCCCAACCCAACAATCGATTGGCATAGCCATCAGTTGATTGCCATAAGGCAGCAGTCAACTCAGAAACATTTTGTGCCCTATCCACTTAAGGTCAGTTGACTGCTCAACTCTAGCAGTCGACTGCTAGTGGTTAGTCGACTGATGCAAGCCACCTGTCAACTATCAGAGCTACAGTTAGCAATTGAGCCACAGTTTACTACTCAATCAGTCAACTAGGTCATAACTCCAGTCGACTACCCGAGTCAACTAAGCCCCCGAATGTCGAGCACTCGACCAGTCGACTGGTCCAAAACCCCAGTCAACAATCTGTCCTGATTGTTTTGGCCCGCCAATCGACTAGACGAAGTCTCAGTCGATTGGTAAACCTAAAAACTAAGGTTCAACCCCAAGTATGATCCCCTCATACTTGACACTCACCCTTAACATAAACCTAAGCCTTCAAGTCACTTCCATCAGCCTCACGCCCTCAGGGTCCATCCGAGTCCTCCACGACTCATTCACCCTTCGTGCTAGCCTTCAAGTGCTTCCATCGATTTTGTCATGCTAACAGCTACGCTGCCAAGACTCCACCCTTGGGCTTACATGGTCAAGACTACACCCTTGGACTTTCCTTTGCCAATTATCCATACTTGGACTTTCGCCGCCAAGACTACATACTTGGATTTACACAACCAAGACTACACCCTTAGTCTTTTCTATTGATGCAAGGGCACCAGATAATCGAACCTAGGTTTTGATAATGGCAAAGGTTCAAAGTTAAGTCATTATTGTTATCTCACATGTTGTGTTGAGTGTGCAAATAGTATATTAAGCTTTGCTAAGGCCAACGACACCAAGAGAATCTCAGGACGAGAAACCTCGGTGGTCAGGTAACACTAGGAGAATCTCAGAGAGTCGAGGAATCTCGGTGGTGGCCAAAAGCTAAGCGACATGTCAGGAGGACCAAAGGTAAGTACCGGGTGTGGAGTGATGGTAAGGACGTGTCCTCCGTACGGGGACGACCGTAGGCGACGATCCGACTAAGACTTCCAGAGGAAGGTCGAGGTCGAGGTCAGACAGTAAGGAACCGTCGGTTTTACCATTAATCAACATCTTTGCGCTAACAATGTATTACAGGTAAGTGATCAAGTTGACAGTCGACTGAAGGCTAGTGGTAGTCGACTGAACTTACCATCAGTCGACTGTTGTAGGGCATCAATCGGCTGTTGTAGGGCATCAGTCGACTACTGGTCAATCTGATCACTTTGAAGATAGTCAAGATAAGAGCCACAAAATGAGGAAAGATGAGGAGCTTTGACCCAGATCTGGATCTCAACGAACTAGGGCTTCAAGGGATCTTCTAGAATTTCTCCCAAATTGCTCCGATGAATCCAAGCATTCTTCGACAATGTATGTCGTTGTAACGCCGACATCACACCCAACTTTCAATCCTTAGTAAGTAGCTTTATTTATTTATTGTCTTTACTTTGTACTTGTGCTTTTAATTGCTAAGAGGAAAGGTAGGCTTGTTGCCTCTTCCTCTATCTTTTATTTGTAATCGTCGTCTCTTACCTCCAACGAGGAAGAGACTCCTTTATAGTGGATTGCACCATCGAAATTGGTCTAGGATCGCGGGGCCTTGGATTAGAAATCGTTTGGTTGTGAACCAAGTAAAAAAGAAAACTTGTTTTTGTTTGTTTTTACGTGTATTTCCACTGTGCATGCACTTTGATTTTATACGACGAGGCGAAAAGAATTTTCGAATGCTATTCACCTCCCCTCTAGTGTTTTTCTTGATCCAACAATTGGTATCAGAGCGGAGGCGCTCAGATTCGGTGCAATCACCAGTCGAGAAATTTTTTGTCTTTTCGTGTTTTTGGTTTTATATTTAATTTAAGTTTTTTTTTCTCCCGCACTACTAATCCAAGACAAAGTCTTAAAAAATTTTATTGTTCATGTTTTTTTTGCTAGGTTTTTGATGGTCCATCTTGAGGGTTATAGCACCGCCCAACCTCCATTCTTTAATGGAGATTACTTCCGTTATTAGAAGGGTCGGATGGAATGTTATCTAAAGATCCAAGTCGAGATGTGGATCGTCATCCAGACAGGCTTTACTTTACCAACAAATGAAGATGATGAATTCGTGTATTGCGACAAGTGTACAAACGCAATGAAGCAACAAGTAGAGGCCGATGCGAAAGCCACTCAGATCTTGCAGTGCGGTCTCTCCAAGGAAGAACCACGTCGGCCCCTTCATCAACGCCAAGGACCTCAGAAACAAACTCATAGAGTTGCATGAAGGGACAACCGACATGAAGGTTGAAGGGAATTGCTTCGCTTCCCACTTCGACTTGGTCGCTTATGCATGGCAATCCTATCTACGTCCCCGGATTAAAAAAATTAATCCTTGACAAAGATGGATTACCCAAGCAACTGATCTATCATCATGCTATTCGATTAGAGTGGTCGCTTGAACAAACTTATTGTTTAAGCAACCTAACTCTTTTCCTCGATTAGCCGCGGAATAGATGATGTATGGATTGTCAGTTTTTGTGTTTATCTTCGTGGTCTAAGTAAATTAGCCACATACAATTACATACAAATTGCATAGAACAAGAAAGAAACTTAAACAAGAATTATACCTCTTGTTTACCTCTTGATATTTTATCATATGACCTATCCTTTTCTTGGACGTTGTGTGGGCAATGATCCTCCAAGAGTTGAAGCCTACTAGATATCGTTCTTCCCTTCCTTGCTCGCTCCGAACAAAGGGAAGAATACTTCTCCCTTCTTCTCCTTACTTGCGCCAACCACAAAATGCCTAACCCTTAGTGTCTACCGACCCTAAGAAGAGAGAGAAGAAGAATCGACCAAGGCAATAGAAGAAAGGACCCTCTCCTCCTTGCTTTGCCACCGACCCTTGAAGATGAAGAAGAAAGGGGCGGCGGCCTTGGTGATGAAGAAGAGGAGGGGCACCAGCTATACCTTAGGAAGAGAGGAAAACAAAACCCTAACCCTTCCACTTGTTGCCACCCAAACCTTCTCCAAACCCTAGCACAATTACAATCTTTGCTTGCCGCTCAAACCTTGGACTCAAAACCTCAGAATCCAATTCACTCTTTGCCGCCCCAAGCCTTGGGGTCTTATTTATAGATTTTGCCCAAGTCCCCTTTTAATCATGTCCGTTGGATCTAGGCTTCTTGAGGGTTTTAATAGGCTATGATAGGGACCATGAGGAGGAGTTGGATCTTGGCCACCCAAAGGATCCGACCCACATAAAATCCTATCCATTAATGATAATCCATTCCACTAGAGGATTATCATTGATCTACCTCACCAACCCCCATAATTAAATATGGGCTCCATATATTAATTGTACAAATATCTCCCCGTGTTTAAGATATCGAATGTCCGTTAATTAATTAATTTATTGACAATTAATTAATCAACATCTAACTCCATGAGTAGTACCACTCAACCTTATCATCATGAAGGACCAAGTCCACCTGCAGGATTTACATGATGATCCTTATGAGCTCCTCAAGGGGACATCATCATCCTAATATATAGGACATGGTTTCTTCCTATAATCAACGGCACACCATGTAAATAATATTATTTCCCAACTTACCGAATCTATTGATTTAACCTATAAATCTCGCCCATTGGTAAATCCAAGAAATAAATATTAAGTATATGTGCCTATTATTATATCGGGATTAAGAGCATGTACACCATAATATCCGATGTATGATTCAATTATGTAGTCAGCAATAAATTGAATCACCTCTAAGTCGGTCCTGCTCAATACACACAAAGTGTACTAGTATAATTCTATGGTCAAGACAAACCAATACCAAATTACACTACAACTATATCAATGGTTTGTCCAAAACCATCTTAGTTGTGAGCCTCTACTTATACTCTACAAGGAACTGATAACATGATCTTCTGTGTGACATCACACACCACGTTATCTACAATGTAATGTATCAGACAATATGCATAACCATAAATATACAAACAATAATCATGTGATTCTTATTTCCAAATAAAGATGTTCATACAAAGGCTAGGCTTTCAGTATACATCCCAACAATCTCCCACTTAAACTAAAAGACTATGCTGTCATCAAACTGCCATACATCTAATTCTCATTCCCTTCACATGCCTATCAAAAGCTCTCGTTGGAAGGGCCTTAGCGAAAAGATCTGTCAGGTTATCCTCTGATGCAATCTTGGCGACAACAACTTCTCCTCGCTTTACGATCTCTCGTATCAGGTGGTACTTGCGCTCTTTGTGTTTACTTACCTTATGGGCTCATGGTTCCTTCGAGTTTGCAACTGCACCACTATTATCACAATAAATTGTGAAAGTTCTGGACAAACCAGGAATCACATCCAAGTCTATCATGAAGTTCCTGAGCCATACAACTTCTTTGGCTGCCTCAGAGGCTGCCACATACTCAGCTTCCATGGTAGAGTCCGTTACGCATTTCTGTTTGACACTCCTCCATACAATGGCTCCACCTCCCAAAGTAAACACAAAACCCAAGGTAGACTTACTGTTATCCCTATCTGATTAGAAGTCAAAATATGTGTAACTCACAGGGAGTAATTGATCTACCTGGTATACCAGCATATAATCTCTAGTCCTTCTCAGGTACTTTAATATATGCTTTACCGTAGTCCAATGTCCCTATCCTGGATTACTCTGATATCTGCTATCCATGCACACGACAAAGTAGATATCTGGCCTCGTACATAACATAGCATACATGAGGCTTCCTACCGCCGAAGCATAAGAAACCGCCTTTATCTCCTCTATCTCCTTTGATGTTTTAGGACACATCTCTTTAGATAAAGGTACTCCATGCTTAAAAAGTAGAAAACCTTTCTTGGAGTTTTGCATGCTAAAACGAGCCAAAATAGTGTCTATGTATGAAACTTGAGATAAGCACAACATCCTTTTTTTGCGATCCCTTATAACCTTGATCCCAAGGATGTGTACCACTTCTCCCAAGTCGTTCATATCAAACTGTTTGAACAACCATACCCTTAGGTCTGATAACACTTTGACATTGTTATCAATTAACAAAATGTCATCTACGTATAGTACGAGAAATACCACTATGTTTCCGTCACATCTCTTATATACACAAGACTCATCTGGACTTTGAATAAATCTATATGACTGGATTACCTCATCAAAACGGATGTTCCAAGATCTCGAAGCTTGCTTCAATCTATAAATGGACCGATTAAACTTGCACATAGGATGCTCTTTGCCCTTTGCAATGAATCCCTCTAGTTGCTCTATATAGATGTTTTCCTCAAGACTTCCATTAAGTAAAGCTATCTTGACATCCATCTGCCACACCTCATAATCCATATGAGCAGTAATAGACAAGAGAATCCAGATAGACTTAAGCATTGCTACCGGCGAAAAGGTCTCACTCATAATCGATACCCTCTTTCTGAGTATACCCTTTCGCAACAAGTCTTGCTTTGAAGGTCTCAACCTTCCCGTCTATTTGTCTCTTTCTTTTGTAGATCCACTTGCATCCAATGATTTTTATACCATTGGGTGGTTCTACTAGCTCCCATACCTGATTTGAATCCATAGATTCTATCTCAGAATTCATTGCACTTTGCCAAGATACCACATCTTTATCTTGGATTGCCTCATCATACGTGCAGGGATCAGGTTCATGTTCGCCAGGGACCAAATCAGAAGATTCTACCAAGAACATAAATCTATCAGGTTGTCTAACAACCCTCCCACTATGATGAGGTATCACCTGTGTATCCTCTGTGACACGCGGTGCAGTCACTTGTGGTATATTCTCTTGTACCGGTGGTACTGAAGTAGTGACTTCCCCTCTCAATTCTTCCAGAACAATCTTACTCATGGGCTTATGGTTCATCACATAGTCTTCCTTTAAAAATCTGGCGTTCGTGCTAACGATCACCCTCTGATCTGTAGGACTATAGAACAAACCACCTTTCGTTCCTCTAGGATAGCCTACGAACATGTACACTTCTGTATGAGGTTCCAACTTATCAGCATCTTCCTTCAGCACATGTGGTGGACTCCCCCAAATCCGAATATGTCTCAGACTAGGCTTTTGCCCAGTCCACAATTCTATGGGAGTAGAAGGCACTGATTTAGATGGTACCAAGTTCAGAATATACACTGTCGTATCCAGAGCATACCCCCAGAATGAATCTGGTAACTCAGAATAACTCATCATCGATCTAACCATCTCCATAAGAGTCCTATTCCTTCGCTCCGCTACATCATTCTGCTGGGGTGTGCCAGGTGCAGACAATTGGGATTGAATCTCAGCCTCTGATAAGTAATTCCTAAACTCTCCCAAGAGGTACTCACCACCACGATCAGATCCTAGTGTCTTGATACTTTTACCTTGACGTTTCTCCACATCAGCCTTGAATTCTTTGAACTTATCAAAGCATTCAAACTTGCGGCGCATCAAGCAAATGTATCCATATCTTAAATAATCGTCTATAAAAGAGATGAAATATTCAAAACCACCTCTAGCCTGGATAGACATACGACCACACAAATCAGAATGAACCAATTCCAACACATCTTTGGCTCTATACCCCTTGGCCTTAAAAGACCTCTTGGTCATTTTACCTTCCAAGCAAGATTCGCAGGTTGAGAAATCTTCCACCACTAATGAACCCAAAGGTCCATCAGCTATCAACCTTTGAATTCTACTTAGGTAAATATGACCTAACCTTAGATGCCAAAGATACGTTTGGTTTATTTTCGAAGGTTCTTTTCTCTTAGTATATTTAGAAGATGAGTTATTTACTTCTATTTGCATCATGGGAGCTTTTGGTTCAAGTGTATATAAATTGTCTACCAACGCACCAGAACAGATAATTTCTCTATTCCTTTTTTTAACAACGCTGTCATTAAAAGAAATAGAATATCCATCCAAAAATAATTTAGAAACTGAAATTAAATTCTTTCTAAATGAAGGTACATAAAGGCAATTTCTTAGAACCAAAGTTTTATTCCTGTCAAAAGATAAATAAACATCTCCCACTACAATAGTCGCCACCTTCGTAGCATTGCCCATGTAGACGGTAATCTCCCTCTCAGTCAGTCGTTTGGTTTCTTAGAACCCCTGCAAAGAGTTGCAGACATGATCAGTGGCTCCTGTATCTACACACCAGGTGTCGGTAGATAACACCGTTGACCATGTTTCAACGACTAGACCAAAAGATATACCTTTGTTCTGCTTCTGGTTGGGGCAGTCCTTCTTCCAATGTCCAGTCTACTTGCAAGTGAAGCACTTACCTTTCGGCTTCTTCACTCCTCCCTGAGATCCTCCTGCCACCTTTGCTCCACCTTGTTTCTTCTTCTTCTTGTCTTTCGGCTTAGAAGTCGAAACCTTCTGAGCAACCATGGCCTGAGCCTGAGCATTCTGACGAAAAAGCCCCTCTTCCGCCTGGAGTTCTGTCAGAAGCTCCGCCAATGAATACAATCTCTTATTCATGTTGTAGTTCAGGCGAAACTGCTCAAACCTCCTAGGTAGAGATTGAAGAATGATATCGACCTAGGTTTCCCCATCGATCTCAGCTCCAAGGACTTCTAGCTCATTCAAATGAGCCATCATCTTGAGAACATGATCCCTCACGAGTGTTCCCTCAACCATGGTGGTCGTCATCAAGTTCCTCATGGCTTCCTGCCTAGCAGTCCGATTCTGGTGTCTGAAAAGTTTCTTGATATTGAGCATCATATCATAAGCAGTAGACATGGCATGATGTTGATGTTGCAATACATTTGACATAGAAGTCAAAATGTAACACTACGTCATCTCATCAGCCTTGATCCACTTCTTATAACTCTCTTTCTCCTTTTCCCTAGAATCATCCGCAAGCTTAGGAGGACACTCTTCGAGAAGTACATACTTGGACTCCTCAGCAGTCAAGACTATATCTAGATTCCTTTTCCAATCCACATAGTTAGGTCCAGTAAGTTTATTTTCCTTTAGTATCACAGCAAGTGGGTTGAAAGTCATTTTTGAAAAACCTAAGAATCACATAGATCAAAACATTAGATTTCAAAAATTTATTGATTCCTCAAACAATAAAATTTTAAAATCAACCAACACCTCAAAACACCGAGAATATCGTATGCCACGATAGTGTGGACGTATACGAATTCTTCATTTGTAAGAGGAGGTTTTACCCATTAATTTTATTATCTTGTCAACCTTACTTTTTGACAAATAAAATTAATAGTTGGTTCCTCTTCGACCCTACAAATAAAAGCAGTGACTCCGATGGGAAGGATACTTTTATTTGCATCTAAGTGTTCACCATTACCCGATACCAAGGCAATTATCTCGGATTATGTGCCTTCTGATGGGGAAGTATACACGCTCCTAAATAATTTTCTATAACCATATTTGACCTAGTGATCTGCAAAACAAACTCATCCGATGGGGAAGAAGGCACTCAGAGCCGATGCGCAAGTTTGTTTGCATCACATGTCAAATTGTAATGGAGGCCATGGGAATTTAAAAAAAAATATTCCTCCCACTTAGTAATTTAAAATGAGGAATTTTTCAAGCACACAACATGCATATAAAACAAGAGGCAATAAATATGAAAAAAATATTTTCCAACTATTATGGCTTTTGTTTTCCAATATGTCTCTCGTCGTGTCGTCATCTCGTCTGCTCCTCCATACACCATGTACAAGTCATCCGGAGATCCGAGCCGAGAATAATTATTTTAATTTACATCCATCGATCCTATACTCCACAAAGAAGTGTACATGAAATCTAGATCGAAAGTAAACTAAAATAAAAAAAAAGTGGCTAAACAATGTCGTACTTAATTACAAAAATTAAATATTAGCCTCGTCAACCCCGAGGATTCAAATAATATTACAATTACACACATACAATCACATACACACACATATGGCCATAATAGTTGGATCTCATGCCTGCAACCAAAAAGTTAGCCTACGCACATCCTACTATTATCCGGCACATATAATATATGATAAGTGCATAAAAGTAACCGAATCCTAAACACACAAAATCGGAAACCGTGGCTCTGATACCACTTGAAGGGAATTGCTTCGCTTCCCACTTCAACTTGGTCACTTGTGCATGGAGATCCTATCTATGTCCTCGGATTAAAAAAATTAATCCTTGATGAAGACGGATTACCCAAGCAACCGATCCATCATCGTGCTATTCGATTAGAGTGGTCGCTTGAACAAACTTGTTGTTCAAGCAACCTAACTCTTTTCCTCGATTAGCCGCAGAATAGATGATGTACGGATCGCCAGTTTTTGTGTTTAACTTCAGGGTTCAAGTAAATTAGCCACATATAATTACATACAAATTGCATAGAACACGAAAGAAACTTAAACAAGAATTATACCTCTTGTTTACCTCTTGATCTTCTATCGTATGACCTATCCTCCTCTTGGACGTTGTGTGAGAAACAATCCTCCAAGAGTTGAAGCCTCCTAGATCTCGTTCTTCCCTTCCTTGCTCGCTCCGAACAAAAGGAAGAATATTTCTCCCTTCTTCTCCTTACTTGCGCCAACCACCAAATGCCAAACCCTTGGTGTCCGCCGGCCCTAAGGAGAGGGAGAAGAAGAACTGGCCAAGGCAATGGAAGAAAGGACCCTCTCCTCCTTGCTTTGCCACCGGCCCTTGAAGAGGAAGAAGAAAGGGGCGCCGGCCTTGGTGATGAAGAAGAGGAGGGGCGCCAGCTATACCTTAGGAAGAGAGGAAAATAAAACCCTAACCCTTCCACTTGTTGCCGCCCAAACCTTCTCCAAACCCTAGCACAACTCCAATCTTTGCTTGCCACTCAAGCCTTGGACTCAAAACCCTAGAATCCAATTCACTCTTTGTCGCCCAAGCCTTGCGGTCTTATTTATAGATTTTGCCCAAGCCCCCTTTTAATCGTATTCGTTGGATCTAGGCTTCTTGAGGGTTTTAATAGGCTACGATAGGGACCATGAGGAGGAGTTGGATCTTGGTCACCCAATGGATCCAACCCACATAAAATCCGATCCATTAATGATAATCCATTCCACTAGAGGATTATCATTGATCTACCCCACCAACCCCCATAATTAAATATGAGCTCCATATATTAATTGTACAAATATCTCCCCGTGTTTAAGATATCGAATGTCCGTTAATTAATTAATTTACTGATAATTAATTAATCAACATCTAACTTCATGAGTAGTACCACTCAACCTTATCATCATACAAGACCAAGTCTACCTGCAATATTTACATGATGATCCTTATGAGCTCCTCAAAGGGGCATCATTATCCTAATATATAGGACACAGTTTCCTTCTATAATCAACGACACACCATATAAATAATATTATTTCTCAACTTACCGAGCCTATTGATTTAATCCATAAATCTCGCCCATTGGTAAATCAAAGAAATAAATATTAAGTACATGTGCCCGTTATTATATCGGGATTAAGAGCATGTACACCATAATATCTGAGGTCTGATTCAATTATATAGTCAGCAATAAATTGAATCACCTCTAAATCGGTTCTGCTCAATACAAACAAAGTGTACTAGTGTAATTCTATGGTCAAGACAAACCAATACCAAATTATACTACAACCATACCAATGGTTTGTCCAAAACCATCTTGGTTGTGAGTCTCTACTTATACTCTACAAGGAACTGATAACATGATCTTCTGTGTGACACCACACACCACGTTATCTACAATGTAATGTATCAGACAATATGCATAACCATAAATATGCAAACAATGATCATGTGATTCTTATTTCCAAATAAAGATGTTCATACAAAGGCTAGACTTTCAGTATTCATCCCAACAAAGGTATGTAAACGAGACCTACTTTTGAATAAATTGTTTAATCTAAAAATGCAGGGCAATGAGATGACAATGCAACTCCATGCGCAGATTCAAGAGATAATGAACGATCTCCACTCCATAGGACAAAAGGTAAAGAACCGAGACGTTATAAGGTACGCATTAAATGCTTTCCCTAGGACCACTTTGTAAGCATCCATAGTTGATGCCTACAAAGTATCTAGAGATCTTTCAAAAATTAAATTAGATGAGTTATTTCAGAATTTGAGTTGCATGAACAGTCTAACTTGGCCCCGATCGAGAAAAATGTTGCTTTGGTTGTAAGAAAAAAAAGAAAGGCGAAAAACAAGTCACCTCCCAAAGAAGAAGAGTACAAATCAGAGGTAGACGATGAAATGGAGACTGAGCCAATCAACCTAGTTCGGAAGATGATCAAGGGTAGAAGGCGACCCATCAAGCAAACTAAGGAGAAGAGACCCAATCAAAACTCAAATTACAAGTACTACGAATGCAACAAGAGATGTCACATCAAATCCAAGTGTCTGAGGCTAAAGAACAAGCAACCACAAACTAAGAAAGCTCTCGACGCAACTTGGGAAGAGTCCTCAAAGGAAGAAGAAGAATTCAATAACTTGGCATTCATGGCGAAACCAACCGAGTCTGAGTCCGCGTCCGAATTCAAACCCGAGACCAACTACGAGTCTGAGACCAAGTCTGATTCCGAATCCAACACCGAGCTTCAATTCAAGACAAGCCACGAATCCGCACCCGGTTCAAAAGATTTGATCAAGGCAAGTCGATCCTTAATCAATACTTTATATAATGCGATTAAGTACTTGAATAAGAAGCTAGCTAAGTCTGAGTCTAAGGTCAAGTCCTTACATAAGGAGGTTAAACTTCTTAAGTATGAGGCTACCCTAACCTCTTCAACTAGTCAAGTTCGAGAGGGAAACTCAACCCAAGTTGAAAAACTTGAGAAAGAGAATTCTCTCTTGAAAGGACAAGTTCAAGAGATTAGGAAGAGGTTAGAAAGGTTCGCTTTGGGATCCAAGGGTCTTGACCTACTTCTTGGATCGCAAAGAGCCGTGTACAACAAGGTCGAACTCGGATTTAGAACAACAACAACAAGCAAGTCCTACATGTCAATTGTTAATCGTAATAATCGAAAAGTCCAAGCATGGGTCCCTAAGACCTTTTTGATTTCACAAATAGGTGCTACTAAGTATTGGATCCCCAAGGATCAAATCCACTATGTGCATAAACTACATCGGTTCAATTATCTAGGGAGAGCCAATACTAAACTTGTGTGTTCAATCTCTTGATTAATGTAACTTTGCATGCTTAGTTTTCTTTTTTAATTTTTAGAATGGCTAGATATAGGACCAATGATTAATCAACCTTGATAACATAGTATCAGGACGTGGTGAGATGATAGTATGTTAGGGAAATAAGGTCTTGTGTATCCAAGCTAGATAAGACATATCTAGCTTAGTGCACTCGAAGCTATCTCACCACATCCTAAACTAGTTAGACCAGGACGTAACCTTAAGTGAATTAAGAGAACAATTTCTTAATATTGGCTTTGTCTAAGAAAGTGGTCGTTGTTCTGATCAAAGAAAGCCTATGTACCTCGCCACGACCTGGAAGCCATCTTTTGAAAGGTTCACTTAACTAACTAAAGGTTAAATCTGAATCTAACCCAAGTTTGATTAGTCCTCAAATCACTAAATTTAACCAAGTAAAATTGAAGTCATCTCATAAAAAACATATAAGGTGAACATGTTTGATCATGTAGAAAGGGTGAGATGATTCCTAGGTTTAAAATTTTCAAACAAATTTAAAATTCCAATATCCGATCCAACTACTATATATGTAGGATCAATGGATGTTGGATAATGGGTGCTCCCCGCATATGACCGGAGACCGACTAAAGTTTACGAAGCTCAGATTCAAAAATCAAGGATCGGTAGCCTTCGAAAACAACAGGAAGCTCAAAATCATCGAATCAGGTGATATTGAGCTAAACTCAAATTTTATAATCCATCAAGTACTTTTAGTTAAAAACTTTGAATTTAATCTTCTAAGTGTTAGTCAATTATGTGATAATAATTATAAGGTTATTTTCTTACCAAAGGAATGCTTGATTAAGAATAGTGATTGTTCAAAAACTATACTTAAGGGAACTAGGAATAATAATATTTATACAATCGATCTACTTAACTCCTCAACCAAGTGTCTAATGACACAGCAAGTGGAATCATGGTTGTGGCACCGATGACTTGGCCACTCACATCCAAGACTCATACATAAAATGAGTAAAAATGGTTTAGTTAGAGGTTTACCCAACCTAAATAACCTAGAAAATAAAATATGTAATTCTTGTCAATAAAAAAAACAAACTAGGATTTCACATAAACTAACTAATCAAGAGAGAACTAAAAGTGTGCTTGAGCTCCTACACTTAAACCTTGTTGACTCTCATGGAGTCAAGTCACTAAACGGAAGTCAGTATTGCCTAGTAATAATAGATGAATACTCTAGATTCACATGGGTTAAGTTTTTAAAACATAAGAGTGAAACCTTAGACCAACTCACTAATTTATATAAGATAATAGAAAATGAAAAGAACTTAAAGATTAAGAGAATTAGAAGTAATCATGGTAGTGAATTTGAAAGTCATAAGTTCATCAATTTTTGTAGTCAAAATGGATACCACCATGAGTTCTCCTGCCCTAGGATCCCTCAACAAAATGGGCTAGTTGAATGCAAAAATAGAACCCTACAAAAAACCGCTAGAACCATGCTAAACGAATACCATCTACCTAATAGGTTTTGGGCAGAAGCAGTCAATACTGTCTGCTATGTCCAAAATAGGATTTTATTAGTTAAACGACACCAAAAAATGTCATATGAAGTTTATTACGAAAAGTTGCCTAACATTAAGTATTTTAGGATCTTTGGATGTAGGGTACACATACTAAACACTAAAGATTACTTAGGAAAATTCACCTCTAAAACAACTACTAGAACATTTCTAGGATACTCAAGCACTAGTAAAGTTTATAGGGTGTATAACAATGAAACCCTAAAAATAGAAGAAACAATTAATGTAGTGTTTGATGAAGAAAACAAAACTACAAAACCTGAAGTAAAATTGAACAATGAACAAATTGAAAATGATGTTAGACCTGAACCTAACTCATAAAACCAATCTAGTATAGATCCTAACCCAAATCAATCTAGATTACAAGCGAACCATCCAATTGACCAAGTGATAGGTGATCCAAATTTAGGGGTTCGAACTAGAGCATCTTATAGGAACCTAAGCCAAATCTCACTCATATCTAAAATCGAATCCAAAACAATTGAACAAGCTCTTCTTAACCCGGATTGGATTATTGCTATGCAAGAAAAGTTAGCTCAATTTACTAGAAGTCAAGTTTGGGAATTAGTACCCCCACCTAAAAAAAATGATCATTGGAACAAGGTGGGTATTTCGAAATAAACTTGATAACAAAGGAGAAGTTATAAAGAATAAAGCTAGGTTAGTAGCTAAAGGGTTTAGTCAATTAGAGGAATTAGACTATGATGAGACATATACACCCCTAGCTATACTCGAATCAATTAGAATTTTATTAGCCTATGCTGCGCATCGAGATTTCAAATTATTTCAAATGGATGTCAAGTCAACATTTCTAAATGGATTCATCAAGGAAAAAGTTTATGTTAGCCAACCACCAGGATTTGAAAGCCTAGACAAACCTAACCATGTACTCAAACTTAGAAAAGCCTTATATGGATTAAAGCAAGCTCCTAGAGCTTGGTAAGAAAGGATATCAATTTATATTAAGTATAAAGGATTCAATCAAGATTTAGTTGACCCAACTCTATTTGTAAAAACCATAGGAAAAGATATTTTCATAGCACAAATTTATGTAGATGATATAATCTTTGGAAGTTCATTTCACTAATGGAAAGTGAATTTGAAATGAGCTTAGTAGGTGAACTTACCTTCTTAAATTTACAAATAAAACAAACTAGAGAAGGAATTTACATGCATCAACGTAAATATGCTAAGGAATTAATTAGTAAGTTTGGAATGCAAAATGCTAAAGAAATTAGTACACCTATGGCTACCAATGTAAACATAGGAGAAGACTTAGAGGGAAAAGCTATAGAATTAAAATACTATATGAGTGCAATAGGTAGCCTTCTATACTTAACTACGAGTCGACCTGATATACTCTTTGCAGTAAGTATGTGTGTAAGATTTCAATCTTGTGCTAAAGAATCACACCTAATGTTAGTCAAATGAATTTTTAGATACTTAAAAGGAACACAAAACATAGGAATTTGGTATCCTAGGTCAAGCGAGTTCGAACTAATCGGCTACTTTGACTCGGATTATGTCGGTAGTAAACTCGATAGAAAGAGCATGAGTGGATGTTGCCAACTCCTAGGATCGAGTCTAGTTAGCTAGTGTAGTAAAAAATAATATTGTGTTGTCTTATCTACTACCGAAGCCAAATACGTAATCATGGGTGAGTGTGTAGCTCAACTTCTTTGGATGAAGCACACTCTCAAAGACTTTCAATTAAACTTTAGTAATACTAAAATTTGAATTGATAACATTAGCTCTATTAACCTAACTAAGAACCCGATATGTCATTTTAGAACTAAACACATAGAGGTAAACATCACTTTATACGAGAACATATTGCTAATGGAAATATAAAGCTTGAGTACGTTGAATCAAAATCGAACCTAACGAACATCTTTACAAAACCCTTATTTGAAGTAGAGTTTAGTTTTCTTAGATGAAGATTAGGAATGTGCATAATAGAGTAGGATCTAATTTTTACTTATAATCTAGCTTTCTTTGTTTTGTGCTACATGGAACTAGATTAGGGCTTGCCTTAGAAAGCATGCACCTATAGATTTAAGGAGTCAACACATCTCATAACACATAGGTTCAATGTGTTTGTGTACTGAGTCACATAGATGGACGTGAGATGTTAGGACCTTACTCCTGATTCCAGATGTAGATCAAGTGCATCGACATGAATCATGGAGTATAATTTTTCAAAATAACCAACTCTAATCAAGATTTATTGATCATATTATATCAATTGAGTAAAAAAAAGAGTTAAACATATTTATTAGATGAAGTATGTTGAAATTATTATTTTTCAAAATAAAAAGAGACATGCTTGGACTTACAAACACATATAAAGCTTCCTTTTTCTTTATAAGCGTTTCACACATTAAACCTTATAAATACACACCTCATTTTTTTTGATATATGGCGGGGAGAATAGGACAAAAGTTAAGAGGGAGAAGAGGCCAAAAGTTAAGGGGGAGAAAGCAAAAAGTTTTTTGAGTTAAAACATTGAGAGGGAGAAGAGGTTAAAAATGTTTTTCAAAACTTGAAAATTAACTTTCTTTTTCAAAACTCACTAGGATTGAGGGGAAGGAGTTGAAAAGGAAATTATTTTCATGCCTACTTACTATTCATGATTACTACTTATTCATACTTACTATTCATGCTTACTACTTATTCATACTTACTACTACATGCTTGCTACTATTTATTTCATGCTTATTTTTTCTTAACTTTGAATCAGTTTGTCATATATCAAAAAGGGAGAGATTGTTGATGTAGGAACACCAAATAATAAAATCTAGGTTTTGATAATGGCAAAGATTCAAAGTTAAGTCATTATTGTTATCTCACATGTTATGTTGAGTGCCTATAAGATTTACATATCTCCACAATGATATGATATTGTCCACTTTGGGCTTAAGCCCTCATAGTTTTGTTTTGAGGCTTTACCCAAAAGGTCTCATGCCAATGTGGATATCTTTTCATCTTATAAGCACATGATTTTTTCCATGTCTTACCAATGTGGGACTTTGATTGTATTCCCAATACTCCAACAATCCCCCCTTCAAATGAAGGACCACATTGACCTCCACCCCCCCCCCCCTCAAGCTTATCCGTTCTCGAAGGACATCCTCTGCTTGATGTTCGATCTTAACCCACCAGGACTTCTTGCCAATATGCGGTCGCCGACCTACCTTTGGACTTCCTTCCAGATTGTCCGGCTCTTCGCCCAATCGACTTCGCTAATTGTTCGGTCTTCCCGACCCAACTGGACTTCCTGCCTGGTGTCTGGTTCTCTTGATCCGAACATGGGAGCTCAACTTCCTTCGTTCGAGGTTCATGGCTTAACATGGACCATGACTCTAATATCAATTGTTAGTGCCTATAAGATTTACATATCTCCACAATGACATGATATTGTTCACTTTGGGCCTAAGCCCTCATGGTTTTGTTTTTGGGCTCTACCCAAAATGTCTCATGCCAATGGGGATATCTTTTCATCTTATAAGCACATGATTTTTTCCATGTCTTACCAATGTGGGACTTTGATTGTATTCCCAATACTCCAATAGTAGGGACACCAAATAATCAAATCTAGGTTTTGATAATAGCAAAGGTTCAAAGTTAAGTCATTATTGTTATCTCACATGTTGTGTTGAGTGTGCAGGAAGTATATTAAGCTCTGCTAAGGCCAACGACACCAGGATAATCTCGGGACGAAAAACCTCAGTGGTCGAGTAACACCAGGAGAACCTCAGAGACTCGAGGAACTTCGGTGGTGGCCGGAAGCTAAGTGACAGGTCAGGAGGACCAAAGGTAAGCACCGGGTGCGGAGTGATGGTAAGGACGTGTCCTCCGTATGGGGATGACCATAGGCGGTGATCCAACTAAGACTTTCAGAGAAAGGTCTAGGTCGAGGTCGGATGCTAAGGGACCATCGATTTTACCATTAATCAACATCTTTACGCTAACTTTGTATTGCAGGTAAGTGATCAAGTTGACATTCGACTGAAGTCTAGTGGTAGTCAACTGTTATAGGGCATCAGTTGACTGCTAGTCAATCTGATCACTTCAAAGATAGTTAAGATAAGAGTCACAAAATGAGGGAAGATGAGGAGCTTTGACCCAAATCTAGATCTCAATGAACTAGGGCTCCAAGGGCTATAAAAGAAGAAGAGGTTCACCTCTTTTCATCATCTAGAATTGCTCCCAAAGTGCTTCGACAATTCCAAGTCTTCTTCGATAACGCTACGTCGTCGTAACGTCGACATCACGCCCAACTTTCAATCCTTAGTCGATAGCTTTATTTATTTATTGTCTTTACTTTATACTTGTGCTTTTAATTGCTAAGAGGAGAGGTAGGCTTGTTGTCTCTTCCTCTATATTTTATTTGTAATCATTGTCTCTTACCTTCAACGAGGAAGAGACTCCTTTCTAATGGATTGCCCCATCGAAAGCGGTCTAGGATCGCGGGGCTTTAGACTAGCAACCGTCTAGTTGTGAACCAAGTAAAAAAGAAAACTTTTTCCTTTTGTTTTTACGTGTATTTTCGCTTTGCACTTTGATTTTATACGACGAGACAAAAAGAATTTTCGAACGCTATTCACCTCCCCCCCCCTCTAGCATTTTCCTCAATTTAACATTTTCCATTGCCAAGTCTCCAAACTTAGACTTCTTCATTGCCAAGTATCCATACTTGTACTTTCCCTTGCCAAGAATCCATTCTTGGACTTCTCTTGCCAAGCCTCCAAACTTGGACTTCTCCTTGCTAAGAATTCATTCTTAGACTTCTTTATTGTCAAGTATTCATACTTAGACTTCCACTCGAGTCTCACTCAATCTTGGTCAACCTTGACCTGAGACTGATTGCTCTAACAATCTCTTCCTAATAATTTCCCTCACATGACCTTAGATATCCCAAACCATCCACTAGTCATATGATCAAACGTATTGTCAAACATTAAAAGACTACTCGAGTCTCACTCGAGCTTGGTTAGCATTGACCTAAGGCCAATTGCACCAACAATCTCTCCTTTTTTGATGTTTGATAATACCTTTAAGTTAGACTATCTCATAAGTCCAACTCGACTTTTCTTATGCTAAGGCATAATGAAGGTTTCCTAACTTAAACCCTTCATTTCTTCCCCTTTGACATACATCAAAAAGTCTACCAAGATTTTTCATGTCTTATCTTCCAATGAGATTCTTCATTCTCTTCCTTAGTCAATGACTCATCATAAATGCCTTCATTCCAATGAAAGACAATTCTTCACTCTCCCCCTTTTTAACTTTCATCCATCATCCTTTGATGGACAAACTCCCCCTAAAGGCTTACTCCCCTTGACCATTGCACCAATAATGTCCTTGAAGAGTTCCTAAACCTAAAAGAAATCCAAACAATCAAAAATAAGAGTAAAAGTTCAAACTTAAACTTTAACATCCCTTAAAATTTGATTCTTACCCTAATTAACTCTCCTATTCATTTTCAATTAACATCTCACCCTTCCAATGCTTCTCTAAGTATATCATAGGGTTATGAGTGGTTATGGTACATAGGGGTGTTGATAAATAGCTAAACAAACATTGTTCAGCCAGAAATCAGACCATTAGTCTACTAAAATCAGTAATCAGTTGACTGAAATCACCATCAGTAATCGAATGACGTCTGATTTTTCATAAATCAAACTTCTCAAACAAAATTTAAAAATTCATAAGTAATTATACAATTTTTGGAAAATCATGAAACTTCGTACATATATTACTTATGCTAAGTAGTATGGGTCAAAATAGTTTTATATTAAAATACCCATTATTTTGAAAAATTAATACGAAGTTCAAAACCATTGAAACTTTCAATGTTTTTGCCTAACTTGTATCAACATTCTCAATGGTGATTACTATCAAAAGATAGGTTTCACCAAGATTTTCTAAAATGATTTAAAAATTATTTTTAAATCTCATTTTCAATCATGGTCTATGGACTAAGTATACATGACTTGTACACTAGCTTTCCTCATGATTTGTGCATATGATTGAAAGAGTTAAAGTTCATTTTGATGTATCATACAAGCACATTGAACTTAACTCATTTTCCTAACATCTCACATGTGTCTAAGGGTGTTTTAATACACACACATGTCATCTTATAGTCTTTGTGAGATGTGATCTTTTTTCTTCCCTAAACTAAGGGTGCATGCATTATTATCTGGCATATCCAATTTTATTCTTTTATCTATGACACCAAATAATGTCATTTGTCCTCAATTTCAAATTGATAACTTTAATGCATAAATTATGATCATGGCATAAATGATTTGCATAAGTTAAAATTAACCATTTGCCAATGATGCATGATGTCATAGCATAATGAGAGTAACATAAGTATTAGTCATGACATTAATCAATTTAAGTACTATCATGACATTTCAAATAATCATATGAAGCATGATATCATGACATGGATTATGATAATCAAAGCATGACAAATATATAAAATACAAAGGTATAGAATATCTAAGTATTAAATTAAATTGCCATTTTCTAGAATTATATCAACTACCATCATTGCCATAACAACACCTAAATCCCTCAAGTGTGCCAAAACTCCAACATTCGATCACTCTTGATCTGCTAAAATCTCCCTTGCCTAGCATCCAGTCAACCGTGACCTACCAGAACTTCACTTGCCAAGCACGATCACTTTGACCTATTGGAACTTCACTTGCTAAGCATGATTACCTTGACCTGTCGAGACTTCATCACTTGTCAAGCACGGTCACCTTGACCTACCGGGACTTCACTTACACCGAGCATCTGATCCTCTTTGTCCTGCTTGGGGTTTCCACTTGCTAATGTCCTATTGGACTTCCGACTACCAAGTGTCTGGTTCTCTCTGATCCACTTGCATTTCTCACTTGTAAACTTCCCTGTTGGACTTTCAACCACCAAGTGTTCGATCAACCTTGACCCACCTGGATTTCTCATTTGCCAACTCCTTATTAGACTATCATCTACCAAGTGTCCGATCCTCCCTGACTTACTTAGATTTTTTACTCGTCAAGTACCTGGTCAACCTTGACCTACTTAACTTCTTATCATCACATCATAGTCATCCAAACCTAATGATGATTACACCAACATTCTCCTTCATATGACCTTGGATGTCTCATACCATCCTATTGTCATATTATTAAGCATTGAAACTCAACTTGAGCCTCACTCAAGCTTGGTCAACCTTGACTTGAGGTTGATTGCACCAATAGTATTTCACCCAATAAGGAGAAGAGGTGACATATGAAGTATTGTATTCTGCCCGATAGAGATAAGCAGCGATATATGAAGTATTGTTAAGCCCAACTAAGGCAGCTCATAAGCCCTTTGTTCGGCTAAGGTGTTTTCATATGAAGTGATGTTTAGGGAGTGAAGTTCTCCACTCAACCTAGCAGAGGTGATTCGTAAGCTCTTGATCTGACTCGGGTGTTTTCATATGAAGTGATGTTATGGAGTCAAGTGTTCCACTCAACCCAACCGAGACAGTTTGTAAGCCCTCGATCCAGCTCTGGTGCCTTCATATGAAGTGATGTTATTGAGTGAAATGTTCCATTCAGTCTGATCAAGGAAATTCATAAGTCTTTGGTTCGACCTAACTGCCCCTTTTTTATGAAGTGTTGTTCGAAGCGAAGGATGTTCACTTAGCCTGGCCGAGACAGTTCGTAAGCCCTTGGTTCGACTAAAGCGGTCTGGAGAGAAGTATTTTGACCCGCTCGCCTAAGGCAATTTGTAAGCTCTCGTTCTGGCTCGAGCATTCTTTTATGAAGCGTCGTCTGGAAAGAAGCATCTTCATCTGCATCGATCGAGGTAGTTGGTAAGCTCTTGGCCCGTCCAAAGTTCTCTTTGTTGGAAATATCATTATGGGACGAAGTCTCCCACTCTGCTTAGAGTATGAAAGAGAAGAGAAGTGTTATTGTCTATTCGAGGTAATTCATAAGCCCTCGATCTGGATAAAGTGGGGGCATATATGAGAAAGGACCCGTTGATATTAGACTCATTCGAATCATTTGACTATTGGGGGGTTGGGGGCGCCAATTATACCATTAGAAATGGGTCTTCAACTAGATACTTATAGACAGAAAAAATCGAGATAGTGAAGGAAAGAAAGGAGACCCATGGGAACTAGGAGTTGGAGACAAGAGAGGTCGAGAGTAGCAGGAGTATGGAGATGAAGACGTCAAGAGATGAATAATTCAGGAGAAGGAGAAGTCAACAACTTGAGAAGCTGGGAGCAGGAGTCGAAAACTCAACAACTTGAGAAGTCAGGAGTCAAAGGAGTCGAGAACTCGACAACTCGAGAAGTCAAGAGTTGGAGGATTCGAGAACTCGGCAACTTGAGAAGTCATGAGCCGAAGGAGTCGGGAACATTAAAAGTAGGGAACTCATGAGTCTAAAGCCTGAGGAGTTGGGAATCCGGGGCCCAATAAAAGGATTCCTCTCAACAACTGTCATATTCAATCCCCTAACAATCTCTTTCAATGATAACTCCTGAATACAGAGTATGTTAGATGGAGATTCTCAGTAATGGTTGTCTTCTAACAATCCATCGAAGGACATCACTAGGAGATAATCCTAATCGACGAAAAGCCTCGAAGTTACTATATAAAAACAAGTTGAGGTAAAGAAGACTCTGATTACACTTTTATTGTACTAACTACATCTTACATTCTTTTACATCTTTTCTTGACTGACTTAAGGACGTCGTCTGAACACCTATGCCCTCGGATCTGTGTTAACATTGCACAGAAATTTATTGTGATGAAACACTATTTCTACAAACTAGCTCTCTGAAAGGACTCGACAAAATGAGCTATTTTCTTACTGCATCAATTACATTTCAATTTTGAAGGGAACATAAAACTCAAGATGGTATGGAAAACAATTATTGAGACTGGGATGAGATTCATAAAAAATTAAAACTAAGGCTGATTTGGTAAATCAAAAATAGGCGTCCAATTTGGTAAATAACTAATATAAATAACTCTTCCATTACCTCGATGGCTCTGCATGTTTTGTTCCAAAATGGCATTTATTTTAGTTAAACAGCATGGTACTACGATAACAACATTGACTAATCATCTCAAGATGCCAAAAGCAGTAACAAGGGCGGGCCAACTTTCACTTAATATTTAGTCTTCAATAAACCAATGCAAGGAAAAGATACAGCCTCCGAAGATCATCAACTCATAGGAATCATTACTTTTGTATAAAATTCAGTGAGAAAAACATCACAAAGACAGCCTTGTTTTTCATCTACACAAGCAATTTAGTGACTTGAGCGTGAACAGCATCAAAATTCAAGTGCAAGTTGAGCCATCTGTTGCTAATGAACTCGGAACCTCTGGTAGACTGCCCCCTCTCAAGGAATTTTGGCATTCAGTGCTGCGAGGCAAACCCCTATCTGTCATAAGACCGACCAAAAGATTCAATTGGGTGCAGATCTTTTCAAAATAAGATATATCAGCAAAATCTCACCTTTCTCCATATAGTTTAAAAGTAGAACGGAAAAAATATAAGAATTTACTCTTTGGATCTTCGAGCTAAGCCCTTCCAACCTTGGAAATGGATAAGGAGGTTCCTGCATGCATCTCTGAATCAAATCCACAGTTAGAATCATCTGCATGATTAGCCTGCCATCTGGGTAGCAAAACCATCCTGAATAGGCTCATTACATGTGTCACCCAACCCTATGGCCCCTAACTTCGAAAGCTCAATCTGCATACAACAGAAATTGCCTCATTGATTGAACATTGTAAAAGATGACGATAAGAATATTGCACAATATTTGGTAACAATCTAGCAAAATGTGTAATGCAAACTACTAGATAAAAGCATAGACTAGTTAGTACTGTGCACAAACTGATCTGATATAGCAGTTGTCAGCAATACTTCGTTATTCTGTTGATGGACGATCAGGCTGCATCTCATGAAGATACTAGAATTCAGGTTCTTAAGATATGCACATGTAGCTTGCTAGAATTGATGAAGGGATGACTTCTTGACCATTTATCATCTGAGGAATGACGTAGCTCCTGTCATAAAACTTGTTCCAAATATTATGGGCCATGCCGCCCCAAAAAAGAATGTGAAATTACTTCTCGGGGACTGAGTTTTGGATAATCAATTTACACCAAATAGAACCTTAAGTGCATTGAATTCAATTGACACTCTTGGACTGTCATGATAAGGAGTAAAAAAAAGAGACAGAGAGAGATTGGGTGAAACTGAGTCAAGGTACCACTCACCAAAACCATGTGATCACGCACAATTCAATACCATACCATCAGAATTCACACAAGGAATGGAAGGTCAGTATGTCTAGAAAAAAATGTTCCAAGTGCACTTCAACAACTATGCACATAAGCACCAAAGAGAACCCCATAAACTGTAAACATCCACAAGAAAATGCAGCAAAAATCTGCTTTACTCACACATGTTTTGATGTCTAGATTAAAATTACACAGGAATATATTTAAAAGGAAAAAATAAGCCATCATAATGTTGTAGATAAAAAATGAATACAACCAATTAGAACATGACAATAGAAGTCTCATATAAAACAAGTCCAGTATTGTTGATATAATGTAGAGAATTTTTTACCACAGAATGAACTCCCCGGAAAACTAAGCAACCAAGATTATCCAGATGCATTTTTTTTTTTAACTAGGGCAATCGTTTTGCTTCTTATCAAGGTAATATCCAAATTACAGAGTAGAGACTTTAATAGAATATTCAATCAATGACAACACAAATTTGATCATATTAATTGGTTATAATACCAAGCTTACCTCACCTCAGATGTAGTGTGCACAGGTCAAACAGTATAACCTCATCTACATGCGTTTGACATGTGAATTTACCAAGAAATGTTTTTCATGTTAGCCTTAGCCATTTACTAATTTTGGCAATCGTTTCAAACAAAAGCTCTAACTCTCTCTGTCTCATCTTTTCAAAATTCAAGTGCACTGCTCAGTGTTATAAAAAAGAAACAAGGTGGCCTATATCTGGAGATTGTTGACTGTCTTCAAGCAATGTCTGCAAAATTAAGGAAGCTTCAGAACTTTCTCCATGATGCCATAACTCATCTATAAGCATGGCATATTTAACAGCCACCTTGAGTTCATTTTGCTGAAACTGGCACGAAAGAATATTGTTCCATTCTTTTGACTTCCCAAGAGCACAAATTCCATGTAGAAGGAAAAGAAATGTGAGAGAATCAGGAAAATAACCCTTTTCTAACATTTTATCTCTCAATTCCAACGCATTTCTAAGCATTAGATGCTTGCAAAGGCAGAAAATGATAGCATTATATGCAGCAGTCTTGTGATCGCAACCATCAAGAACCATATTTCTGAAGATACTGAAAAATGGATTCTCATGTTGATGCTGAGCATTACTGTTTCTTATTGACCCAATAGAAATATCATCAGTTAGTCCATCAAGTATGTGACGGAATGTAACATCATTAGGTTGACATTCGCTTTTCAACATGGCCTCGAAATATGAGATAGCTCTATCATTTTTGTTGACTTTAAAAAAGGTTCCTATAAGAATAGTATATGTAACAACATTAGGTATGATCTTACTACATTGCATATATCTGAATATAGCTTCAGCTGTATCTGTGTCCCCACTTTGGCAATATCCATTGATTAAAGCAGAATATGTGACTACATTGGGCTTGCATCTCCACTTCATCATGTCAATGAATATCCTCATAGCCATATCCAAGTTGTGTTGTCTGGCATAACCATTTATAAGCGTTGTGTAAGTGAACTCATCGGGGAAGTGACCATCCTTTCTCATTCTATTGAGAAACAAGTGTGCATCAAGAGTCATGCCGAATTTACAATAACCTTTAATCATAACATTATACACTACAATTCCTTGTTTAATTCCTTTCTTTTCCATGAACTCAAAAATCTTCTTTGCCTCATTGAGATCCTCATTTCTGATTAATCCATCAATCAATGTGGCATAAACAAATTCATCTGGGACAACATTTTGATCAAGCATCTCAGAAAGCAGCTTCTTAGCAGAGGGAAACATCCCTTTCTTGCAGAGGCCACTTATTAGAACATTATAAATTGCAGCATCTGGGACTTCTGCCTTATCCAGCATTTTCTGCTTAACTGCTAATGCACTGTTCACGTCACCCATGGAGACAAGCCCATGAATTATAGCTCCATAAGTTACCAAGTCAGGCTTATGACCTCTCTCAATCATCTCAGCAAGCAAATTAATTGCAATATTAATCTCTCCTATTCTACAAAATCCTTGTATTATTGGTGTATAACTAAATTTATTTGGTTCCAACCTCCTGTTCACAGCTTCCTTAAGAAGCTTCTGAGCTTCCATTACCTTTCCATCTCGACAAAGGCTGGATATCAAAATGTCATACGTAACAATATCATTTTCAAGACCACTTCCAATCATTTGCCTCAACACTGCTTTTGCTTCGACAACTGAACCATGTTTGCATCGAGAATTGATCACATCATTATAGATTTGGACATTTGGTTGCAATCCACGTGTTTTCATTTCTAAAATCAACTTATTTGTATCCACTATGTTTCCTTCCATGCAAAATCCATGAATAATAATGCCATATGATACGACAGTGGGCAAGAATCCTCTCATCTGCATCTCCCTGAACAAAGCATATCCTCTCCTGATGTCGCCTTTTCTACAATAGCCATCAACTAGCATGTTGTAGAATACTACATTAGGAATGCACCCGACTCCCCATCTATCCTCGATCAAGCTCTTAGCTTCATCCATCCTCCCTTCCAAGCACAAACCTTTGACTATTATACCAGTGCTGTAATTATCCGCCCCGTCTTCCCTTTTAACCATTTCGTCGTATACTTGACGGGCCAAATCATAGTCCTGCTTCTCTACGAGCAACTTTAAAAAGCAGTTGCAGTCAGAAACGTGAGGGAAAACCCCATCTTGATCCTTCATCATCGCGTAAACCTCCAAAGCCTTCCCCTTGGCGCCTGAACTAGCATATGCAGCGAGCAGGGCGCCAGAGGCGTCACGATTCGGCGTCCGGCTCTCTCTCCTCATCTCTTCGTGCAAGACGGCAGCCTCGTGAAGGCGCCGGGACCGGGAGAGGAGCAACAGAAGGGCGGAGTAAGCGAGGGAATCGAGCGGCTCGGCACAGGGCTGACGTCGCCGCCGCGACCAGTTGAAGAAGGCGAGGGCAGCGTCTGGGTCGTGGATGCGGGCGAATACAGGGGTCATGTCTTCCTCCTCAGGGGAGAAGATCTCCGCGAGGGTTTCCTCCCACTGGGGATCGGCATGGCGAGCGAGAAGAATACCGACGACGGACTCAGTGATCTTACGTACTCGAGGATCGAGGGAGTAGGAATTTGGACGGGGACGGAGGGGATTGAGTTGAGGGAGGAGGAGTTTGGACATGACAGGGGAGGGCGAGAGCAGCAGCGACTGTGGAAGGGCGCAAAGACAGAGAGGAAGATTTTAAGAAGGCCTGTCTTTTATTGGACGTTAAGAAGTCCGCTAAGCATATTGGGCTTTAGTGGGCCGCATTTGGTTCATCTCCAGAATCCGATCCCGAAATGTCATTTGACTCCACTACCTGTTTTATGGGGTGAATGAGTGAACGGGTGAGTTGATTGAATTCAAGTTGTGGACAAGACGAAGCAGTGGCCATGGCAGGATGCCACTTCCCCCGGCTGTTCAAGGAGCTCTGCCGCAAGCGGTGGGGAATCCCGACATCGACACCTTGATGGGATGGCCCAGACTCAGGTTGCGGACATCAAGACATGTATGACTCGATACTTATCCTTTCGATAGGGTCATAAATGAGCCGAGTCAAATTAAATTTTACAATGTTCAGATTTGTTTGATAAGATAATCAAGTCAAATATAAAAATTAATCAAGCTATTGAAAACTCTGTTCAAGTTTGATTTAGTTTTTTTCTTTTTTCTTTTTTTTTAGATTGAGCTTAGCTTGAGTTTGAATTGAGTTTATCTTATTTAATGGGTATCAAGCATCTAATTAAACTTGAATCAAGTTTGATTGAAACTTGTTTAAGTTTAATTTATTTAAATATTATCAAGCTCTTAAATCAAGTTTGTTTAAACTTTTAATATTTTAACTCTTGATGGTGTCTCTTCTTCAATTCACTCAGATCTCCTTCTTCTTCCTTAGAGGATGATGAATCTTGCCATCTCTGACACAATACGAGATCTGTCACTCGAAAAAGAATATTAAAAATGGGCCGACTGCACCGGCATAGTCCCTCCGACGCTCAAGTTAGAATCGAAAAAGAAGAATAAGATGTTGTAAAACACGAATTAAAAAGAGATCTTTGTGTATCTCTTATAAAAGAAAGAACCATCAATCTCCTTTTCCTCACACCTCTGCCTCCTTTTATAGGAGATTCATATCGCCTTGATTCCAAATGAATTGATTTTAATACCCTTGTCAATCTGTTAGAATGTAACTGTCTTTCCTGTGTCTTTTCAAAATAGCTCCCTTTATGTTCTCCACGTGTACCCTATCTTTCTTGGCAACCATTAATCAAATAAACAAACAAACAAACAAACAAATAATTACAAAATACCTCTTGTCAATAATATTCCCTATTCAAGAAAATTCCTCATCACTTCCTGTATCTAAGAATACTCATACTCAATCACTTCTATATTTCAGATGCCAACCTTCTTAATTCTGAAAATATAATACTTGCTCGGGAAATACACTAACTACTCGAAAAATACACTGACTGTTCGAGAAATATACTAACTATTGGGGAAATATACTAACTGCTCGGGAAATATACTAATGGCTCGGAAAACAGACTCAATCACTTATGTATCTAAAATATCAGTCTTCTTACTTAACTTTGAAAATATACTAACTGCTCGGAAAACACACTAACTGCTCGAAAAATGCACTAACTATTCGAGAAATATACTAACTGCTGAGGCAATATATTAACTATTATGGAAATATACTAACTGATCCAGAATCACATCCATGGCTTGGGAAACATACTAACTAGTTGAGAACTATGTTGATCACTCGAAAAACATAACCATACTCAACTTCGGAAACATACCAACTACCGGAGAATTATACTGGTTACTCAAGAAACAGACTAACTGATTAAAGATTACATTCATGACTCAGGAAATATGTCAACTACTCAGAAATCATATGAATCATCAGGAGACATACTAACTGACCAAAGATGATACTGATGGCTCTGCAAACATGCTAACTACTCGAGAATTACACTGATCATTCAGGAAATACGTTAACCAACTAGAAATGATATTGGCAACTTCGGAAGACGTACTGATTGCTCGAGAACTGCACTGATTATTCAGCAAACACATTGATGGCTCAGCAAACCTACTAACTGATCACATAATCCTCAATACATTCTGAAAATGTACTGAGCACCCTAACTGAAAATCCTGATCTCATCATAAGTTCCCTCTTTAGTAAAACTGAAGAACGAAGTCGAGTGAAGTTTTACAAGTGTTTACTGATATACGAACTCTCTGTCCACACCCAAAAATATTCTACAAACATACTGAATACCCTAAAAACACACTGCATGCCCCGCAATCTCTAAATGATATTCTGTAAATGTACCACATACTTTACTTTTAGATGAAAAAATCCCGAACCTATCATAAGTTTTTCCTCTTTAGTAAAACTGAAGATCGAAGTCAAATGAAGTTTTATAAGTATTTACTGATACGTGAAAAGTAAATATACTGAAAATACTTCAACACATAACCATGTTATGAAAATATATTGAATACTCTAAAAATACACTCAATGTCCTACAAACACCAAGCAATACTCTGAAAATGCACCCCCTGCTTTACTTTAGCTGAAAAAATCCCAAACCTATCATAAGTTAAGTCCCCCCTCTTTAGTAAGACTTAATAGCGAAGTCGAGTAAAGTTTTACAAGTATTTACTGATACATGAATCCTCTGTCAACACCCAACCATGTTCTAAAAACATACTGAATACCCTAAAAATACATTGAATGCCTTGCAAACACTAAGTGATACTCTGAAAATGCACCCCTACTTTACTTTAGCTGAAAAAATCCCAAACCTATCATAAGTTAAGTTCCTCCTCTTTAGTAAAATTGAAGAGCGAAGTCAGTGAAATTTTACAAGTATCTACTTGTTGGTGTAATCAGTCCAGATCACGATTGACCGTACTCGAGTTTGACTCGAGCGATGTTTTAATGTTTGACATTGATGTCTGATAATATTTTGGGGAGATTGTTGGTGCAATCGATCCGGGTCATGATTTACCGGACTCGAGTTTGACTCAAGGGGGATTTTGATGGTTGACTGGGTTGACCATGTCATGGAAAGTCCAAGTCTTTAGTACTTGGCATGTAAAGTCCAAGCATGGGTCTTGGCAAGGAAAAGTCCAAGCATGGGTCTTGGCATGGAAAGTCTAACATGGGTTGGCATGGGAAAGTCCAAGCTTGAGTCTTGGCATTTGAGAAGTCCAAGGGGTTTGATATTGGCGGTGTAAAGTCCAAGGGTGGAGTCTTGGCAACATAAGTCCAATGGTTGGCGGCGTAAAATCCAAGCGGAGTCTTGGCAACGTAAGTCCAATGTGCCTTGGCGGTGTAGACACCGTTAGCATGACATAGCCGATGGAAGCACCTGAAGGCTAGCGTATGGATGAATAAGTCATGGATGACTTGGAGGGATCCAATAGGTGTGAGGCTGATGGAGGTGGCTAGAAGGCTTAGGTCTATGCTAAGGGTGATCTAGTAAGTATGAGGGAACCATACTTGGGTTAAAACCTCATGTTTGAGGTGTATCAGTCGACTGGTACCATGTGGCAGTCGACTGGTGTGAGTCAACTAGGGTTTGACTACGGGGAGTGCCCTAGCAGTCGACTACTAGAGGTAGTCAATCGATCGTTGGTTAGCCGGTCGATATGATGATCACGACCGGCTCAAGAATCGGGCACAAATGGAGTCAAACTTCGGGGTTAATATGAGTGAAGGCTCTATCGATCGGTGGGTATTATCATCGGATCGATGGTGTATCCGTTGGATTTTTTCAGCGTCGATGTAGTTGTTGTCTCACGACAACAGTGGCATCAGTCGACTGATGGTCCCGTGCAGTTGATTGATAGACAAAATCCAGCTTTAAAGGGAGCTCGTGGAGGAGATTTTGATAAGCGTTTCTTGAGGAGTTTTGAGGCGAATTGCTAGTGTAATTCAGGGTCTCCAAGTGCAACTCAAGCAACCACAAAGCAAGCAATCCAAAAGCTCTTGTAAAGTTATTTTCTTTACTTGTATTGCATTTTATTATTGTATCTTGCTTGTATTTGTTTCTTACTATTGTAAGAGTTATTATACGAGGTTTCTTCACCTCCGGATTATTCCGAGAAGAAGATTATTGGATTAGTAGTGCGTGTTTACATTGCTAGGGCTTTTAGAGCCCGATTCGTGGAGTAGGAACCATTCGGTTCCAAACAATATTATATTCTTGTGTTTGTGATTGTGTATCGTGTTATTGTTTTTATTATTATTCTGCTGCTCACTAACACGATTTATAGACGTGATCGCGAACGAAATCCATCAAGCATCGAAACAATGCTATTCACCCCCCTCTAGCGGTCACCGAATCCTCAATAATTGGTACTAGAGCCCGGGGCTCTTCTACGGACTAACCTGTTAGTTATAGCCCTAGAACCAATCATATGATGGTTGAATAGGGAACATTTTGTATCATATTCTATAAAGGCAAAGGATTGGTTATTATATTTACGTCTTGCTTGTGCCAGCTAAATTAAATATAATAATGCCCTAGAAAAGTAGGTTCTTATCTACAACACATTAATTGGCAGAATTGATTATGAGAGGCTGTAGAGAATACTTTCCTAAATGTTCCTAGTCAAGTATTAATATGCAAGGGCAATATTAATACATAAAGACTAGCATGTAGGTCAATTGATGACTTGATCTCACAAGTCATGGATATATGATATCAAGTTGACACATGAGTATATATTAGAGAATATATACTGAACTGACCCGCCATGAGAAAGTTTCATGGATCGTCATATGAGTGTCATAAACTTTCTCATGTGACTATTGGTATGAATAGTCCTCAAACCTGAAGTCACTACGGTTACCTACATAAGGAGTTATGTACTTTGGTATCGTCAGCGTCACCTAGCAGGATGGACCATAAAGGCGATTACTGGGTATATAACAAATTATGCGGAGGGATGTGAGTGATGTAGATGGGATCTATCCCTCCCATATGACGGGAGTGATATCTATGGGCCCCTTGATTGAGTAGAACTACTAAAACGCATGACCATGCTCGAATGAGTCAATATGAGATATTGAGCTCATTTGTTTGAGTTAGTTTACTCAGGGATCAAGAAACACATAGATTGATCGAGGATGACACGGTCTATGCCTCATTGGTCAATCTGATATCAAGGATAGAAGGACACGGTCATACATTATAGTAGTCACGGAAAGGTTAGTCGGATCTTGACTTATTTCGTAACTTGGGTAGCAATGATGTATTGCTAGATGCCGCTCATTGCTTGTGTATCTAAAAGAGTTTAGATCCACTGTCAACGTTATGAGAGCCTATAGGGTCACACACAAAGAGCATGATGATTAGAAGAATTAGTGCATTCTAGTTTGACTAGAATAATTTAGGAATAAGCTTAAGTACAAAATGGTTTTTGGACTTTAAGCTTAATGAGAATTTTAGCTTATTGATTTAATGAGATTAATTCAATATGCTAAGCTTATTAATTTAATAAGATTAAATAAATATGTTATCATGATAGCCTAAGCTTAATTGATTTAATAAGATTAATTCAATATGTTACCTTATTGATTTAATGAGATTAATTCAATATGATAACATAAGCTTATTGAATTAATAAGATTAATTCAACATGCATGAATGCCACATAAGCATGCCACATAAGCATGCCACCTAAGCTTGATGAGGTGGAAGGAGTCAAAGGGTTTTGACCTTTGGAATTTCTTCACATGTGGCCGACCAAACAAGGAGTGTTGTTTGATTATTTTTCAATGCAATTGATTGCATTGAATGTGATAGGAGGTGAAAGGTTTTTTCAATCCTATAAAACACTTCATGGGGTGGCCGGCCCAAAGTGGTAGAAGCTTGAGGCTTGGAGAGAGCTTGGTGGTGAGAGGCTTTGGTTGTGTGGCTTTTGTGAGTGTAGGCTAGCAAGAAGAGTGGTCTTCTTCTTCCTTTCTCTTTTTCCCTACCTTCCTCTCCTTTAGGGACATCTCTAGCAAGAAGTAAAGGAGAGCTCTTCTAGTTTCTTTTGTGAGACAAGAGCTTGCTCGTGTGGATACATATAGAGGCTCGGACATTTGAACGTGCTAAAAGATCCAACAAACCCAAGGAGAAGCGGGATTAAAAAGGGCACGCAACAAAGGTAATATTCTCCTATAAGATAGTTTTTTTTTGTACGAGGTTTTCTTTCGCAAGGATCACTTGGAAGGGATCCTATTTTTCCGTTGCGCATATGCTATTTTGCATAAAAAAAATCCCTACATAACCGCTGGAAGCAAAGACGCTAGAGGGAAAGATGGAAGTTGAAGAACAACTTGGATGGGACATCAACACCCCAATCACATATGCTTTCTATGGACGAGAGGACTTCACCCAATGGAAAGCAAGGAGTGAAGACTTCTTGATGATGAGGGATTTTGAAGAATGGTCCATTTTGATGGAGGGATTTAATTATCCAAGAGGACCAAAGGGAGGCTTCCTCAAAAAGAAAAGATGGATCGAGGAGCAACTCCAACAATTTGATAAAAATAAGAAGGTAGTCAAATTTATTTTTTATCTAATTCCTAATGATATCGTGTGTAGCCTAGGGGATTGCATGGATGCCAAGGAGCTTTGGAGGGAATTGACAAGATTCCATAAAGGCCCATCACCGGTTCAAGAAGAGAAGACCGAAGATGAATCCTCATCCTCACAAGTAAATGAGGATTCGAAAGTTGATAGAGAGTCAACCTTTAAATCAGTGGAAGAAGAGGTGGAATTGGAAGAAGCCTCCACCTCTAGGATTTAGGGGGAGGAGATTAGACCTTCTACACCGGAGGAACCTCAAGAAGAACCATCCACTTCCGGTCGAGAGGAAGAGGAATCTTAGGACTCCCCTACCATGGAAGGTAACTCAAACACACCATTTCAAAATAAAATTCATATAATGTGTTTTGAGTGTAGAGTGTTTGGGCACTATAAGAGCAAGTAACCAAAGAGGGTCAAGAAGACTCCACCGGCTCAAAAGGTCAAGGATGCTGGTCCTCTAACAATCAAAAGCAAGGAGCAAGTGATTTGCTTCAAATGCCGACAATCGGGACACTACCGGAGTCGATGCCCAAAGGGGGAGAAGAAGACTCAAGGAGGAGCATCACATGTAGGGGGAGCTAAGGGTAACCCTAAGATATATTCTAATAATGCACCTTCAATTTATGTGAAAAAGCATGCTAGAAATAACTTTAGTAATCTTGCAATTTATCATAAAGGGCATGCTAGAAATAGGGAATATTGTTTAGGAGCTAAGAATGTCAACCTTAGGAATAAGGAGAAATTTGGGACTAATATCCCTAAAAATATTTTACCTAAGGCATCTATTAGAAAAATTGAAGATCACCTAGGTTTTAATCCTAAATGTACTGGACACATGCCTAGGAAGACAATTCCCAAAGGATATATGAAAAATCTAATTTGGGAAGATTAGAGCTAGAAAATCAAGCCTTGAGTTCAAGGCTTGAGAAATTAGAGAAGACCCTTAAGATTATGCAAAACCAAATAAAAGGGTCAAATGGTCAAAGTTAAGGGTCTAGGTCCAAGAGTCAAGGTCTAGAGTCTATGAGGCAAGGCTCATCTATGGGCAAGAAAGGCTTGAGCCACAAGCCTAGGTCCAAGGTAGATAAGCCTACTTACCATAGTGTTCCATTTGACTATGGAACTAAACTTAGGTCTAGGAAGACCAAGGTCAATAGGGAAGTCATCGTTAAGGTTGACTAAGGTAGTTGCTTAGTGGCCAATATTTCCATGAAACCTAGGAAGACCACTAAGAAGGTTACTAGGGAGGCAATCCCTAAGGTTAACCTAGTCAATACCCAAATGACCAAGGCTAACAAGCCTAGAAGGGTTATTAGGAAGATATCTAGGGAGGTCATCTCTAAGGAATACCTAATTAACCCAAGGAGCTCAAATAGATTTTGGGTTCCTAGGAGCATGATCGATTCACGCTAAATGAGTTAGGTTGTGTCAACTTTAAATGAATGGATAGTTAACCTAACTATGATAAAGGTGATACTTTAGGTTATTTTCAAGGTTATGGATACCTTGAAAATAGATTTGAATTTTAATCCTAAAGATTTTTAGGATGTGCCAATATTATTTAAGAAGTATGAAAAATCAATCAAATTGGCACAAGTTAGGTCTAAAGGTCACAGTGTGCCATTTTGAGTTTTTGGCACACTTTGGGAATAATTGATAATGTAGAAAAATGAGACTAATTATAACAAATGACAATTAATATTAAATTTAGGTATTATGTACCTTTACATTATATTTGTCATACTTTGCTTGCCATATAATATGTCATGACATCATATCTATTTTTAATCATTTAATATGTCATGATCATGTTTAGGGTTAATTTTTAATGTCATGAATATTTAGATTATATCATATGTCATGACATCATGATCATTGGTCATGTTTATTTTTGCTATTATTTATGTCATGATCATACTTCATGCATTTAAATTAATAAAAATTAATTTAAGGACTATGACATGACTTGAAGTCTCATTTATAAGGGAATCAAGTAGTGTTGCCTTAGAAAATGCATGAGGCTTTAGTTTAAGATAAACCAAAATCCACATCTCACATCTAAATTGACATGTATGTGTATTGATACACTCTAGATACATGTGAGGTGCTAGGATATGAGTTAAGTTCAAGGTGCATAGCTTTTACATCTAGATGAACTAAAACTCATCTTATCTTAATTGTGGATCATTGGGAAAGCTAGTGTACAAGTCATATACATTAAGCCCAAAGAATATGATCAATATAAGGTTTTAAAACTATTTTAAAATCATTTTGAAAAATCTTAGTGAAGTATATCTTTTGATAGCAATCACCATTGATGAAGTTGATACAAAGTGAGCTAAAACATTGAAGTTTTTCTTCACTTTTGAACTTTGTGTCAATTTCACTATTTTATGAGTAAAATATTTTTAAAACATTTTTCACCCATTGTATTGGTCATAAGTATTATATGTATGAAGTTTCATGATTTTTCGAATTACGTATAATTATTTATAAATTTTCAAAATTTGATTCTGATAATTGAAAATCAGATTTTGATTTATCGATCGCTCTTGTTAGCGATCATGATGAGCAACCGACAGTCATTTGCTTACGATAAGTCAATTGTCGGTGATTGGAAAACAAGGTTGTTTAGTCCGTTTTCAGCTAGGGTAAAGTTTCCTAACTACTCCTAACCTTATGATATGCTTTGGGAAGCATTATAAAGGGTGAAAATCCATTAGATATGGATTAGGAGAGGTGTTAGGGTGATGTATCAAATTTAAGGATGAGAAAGTTCAATGTTGAACTTTAGACCTTATTTTTGATGGTTTAGAGTTCCTATTAGCTTAGGGACTTCCCAAGGACATTGTTGGTGCAATGGTCAAGGGGGAGCAAACCTTTAGGGGGAGGTATCCATCATGGGATGATGGATATTATTTTTCCTCACGAGGGGGAAAATGAGAATTTTGAGATACCCAATTTGGAAATTGGGAGAGTTTGTAAGATTGCCTCTCTTGAGTGATATGAGACTTATCACTAGGAATATTGTAGGCATCCTAGATATTTTTGAACCAAGGGGGAGAATGTAAGATCTCATTGGGACATGAGACATTGACCTCCTTGGAGAGAACCTTTTTGATGTTAGTCAAAAATGGGGAGAATGTTTGGGAGAATTATTGGGAGAATCTATGGGATTACCAATTTAGGATAATTGGTTAGAAGATTTGAGTTAGTGTTCTAACTCAAAGGTATGTGGTTTTGTCAAACATCAAAAAGGGAGAGATTGTTGGTGCAATCAACCCAGATCACGATTGACCGTACTCGAGTTTGACTCGAGCAATATTTTGATGTTTGACATGAAGGTTTGACATTGATGTCTAATAATATTTTGGGGAGATTGTTGGTACAATCGACCCAGGTCATGATTGATTGGACTCGAGTTTGACTCAAGGGGGATTTTGATGGTTGACTGGGGTTGACCATGTCATGGAAAGTTCAAGTCTTGAGTACTTGGCATGTAAAGTCCAAGCATGAGTCTTGGCAAGGAAAAGTCCAAGCATGGGTCTTGGCATGGAAAGTCCAACATGGGTTGGCAAGGGAAAGTCCAAGCTTAAGTCTTGGCATTTGAGAAGTCCAAGGGGTTTGATATTGGCGATGTAAAGTTCAAAGGTGGAGTCTTGGCAGCATAAGTCTAATGGTTGGCGGCATAAAGTCCAAGTGGAGTCTTGGCAGCGTAAGTCCAATGTGCCTTGGCGGTGTAGGCACCGTTAGCATGACATAGCCGATGGAAGCACCTGAAGGCTAGCATATGGATGAACAAGTCATGGATAACTTGGAGGGATCTGATAGGCGCGAGACTGACGGAGGTAGCTAGAAGGCTTAGGTCTAAGCTAAGGGTGGTCTAGCAAGTATGGGGGAACCATACTTGGGTTAAAACCTCATGTTTGAGGTGTATCAATCTATTGGTACCATGTGGCAGTCAACTAGTGTGAGTCAACTAGGGTTTGACTGGGGGGAGTGCCCTAGCAGTCGACTGATATGATGATCAGTCGACTGATGCTCGAGAATTCGAGCACAGAATGGAGTCGAACTTGACTGCTGGGGTTAATAGTCGAGTGAAGGCTCTATCAGTCGACTGATGGTGTATCCGTTGGATTTTTCCAGCGTCGATGTAGTCGTTGTATCACGACAACAGTGGCATCAGTCGACTGATGGTCTCGTGTAGTCGACTGATAGGCGAAATCTAGCCCAGGCAGCAGTTTTAAAGGGAGCTCGTGGAGGAGATTTCGATAAGTGTTTCTTGAGGAGTATTGGGATGAATTGCTGGTGTAATTCAGGGTCTCCAAGTGCAACTCAAGTAACCACAAAGCAAGCAATCCAAAAGCTCTTGTAAAGTTATTTTCTTTACTTGTATTGCATTTTATTATTGTATCTTGCTTGTATTTGTTTCTTATTGTTGTAAGTGTTATTGTACGAGGTTTCTCCACCTTCATATTGTTCCGAGAAGGAGATTATTGGATTAGTAGTGCGTGTTTGCATTACTAGGGCTTTTAGAACCCGAT
The DNA here is from genome assembly GCA_025175895.1 of Wurfbainia villosa. Lineage (NCBI taxonomy): Eukaryota > Viridiplantae > Streptophyta > Magnoliopsida > Zingiberales > Zingiberaceae > Wurfbainia > Wurfbainia villosa. Next base: position 13,969,571 of record CM046004.1, on the reverse strand, counting down.
CCATGGAGTAGGAAACCATTCGGTTCCGAACCACGTTATATTCTTATGTTTATGATTGTGTATCATGTTATTGTTTTTATTATTATTCCGCTGTGCACTAACACGATTTGTAGACGCGATCGCGAACGAAATCCATCAAGCATCGAAACAATGCTATTCACCCCCTCTAGTAGTCACCGAATCCTCAACACTACTGAGATATAAAGATTCTGTAATATCAAGCATAGAACCATAAGATGTCATATTAGGCGCAGGGCCTCAAGCTATTATGTTAGCAATTTACTTAGCCATTATAGCTAGCTGTTATAGTCCTACTGGGGGAATGTAATTACTTAGACCAAAGGTTGTTATATTAGGTGCGAGAGCCTTGAAAAAATTTTACTTAGCCACTATAACGGGTCGTTATAATCCCACTGGGGGAATGCAATTACCTAGCTCATAGGTTATTATATTAGGTGCGAGAGTCTTGAGAAAATTTTATTTAGCCACTATAGCGGACTGTTATAGTCTCACTGGGGGAATATACTTACTTAGTCCATAGGTTGTTATATTAGACGTGAGAACCTTGGAATAATTTTCTGACCCCTGCAAAAGAAACACAACTATTTAACCCTTAGAGTTTTGTATTAGGCGTATCACCTGCTTCCTGCAAAAGAATATTTTCCCAGAGAAAAAAATATAAAAGCTGAAAAGAAATACAAAAAAAACTCTTTTAACTTCATTTACCCCTCCTTTATCTATCATATCCTTTCATTTTTCATTTTTTACTTTCCCCCCTTTTTTAAAAAAAAAAACACCACTCCACTTAACACTTAACTCCACTTGCCTTGACTCTTCCCGAACCCTAACATCCTTCATCCCCGATACCTCCAACCCCAATACAACCAACTCCTCCAATGGCTTCTTCTTCCACCACCCCTCCTTGGTATGAGACCACCCCCGACCAACTGACCCTCAACCATTCCTTCTTTCGTCACAAACCCAAATATATCCCCAAAAGCTTATCCGCCATCATCCCGACTCCTCATCAGCGACCTCACCAATCCCCAACCGACACCAGTACCCTCTTTACTGGCCAACTCGAGGGAGGTCTCCACCTTCCTATCCCCAAACCCTTCTTCGACATCTTATTCTTCTATGGTCTTCTCATCAACCAACTGACCTCCAACTCCATCGGCATCCTCACCGAAACCCTAATTATCTTTAAACACCTCAACATCCCTCCAACTCCCCACCCCTTTCACTGACTGTACCAACTCAAAATGGCATATATATGCGTCTTCTACTTCATGGCACACCAAGACTGTCAATTCCTCACCAATATGCCCACCTCCCACAAAGGCTAAAAAGCCCTGTACTTCTTTATCCCCTTAGACCCTATTCTACAGTTCTCCCTTACCTAAAGAACTGCTCTTCCCTGACTCCCTGAACTCAAAGGCATCAAAACCTACTACAACTTCGTCTCCATCGAACCCCTACTAAAAAATAAACGTTTCAGCATTACTGAACTATTACAAGATCTTATACTGTCCTACTACAGGCTATCTCCTATTCCTTCATCTGAAGCTCCCCCCATTGGTAAGCATCACTTCACTGTATATCTACTTTGCCTTTATTTCCAAATATTTACTAACATATAACTACTTTATAGAAGACATGATGCACATAGTTGTTGCCAGAACCTTGGCAAAAAAGTAGAAGAAAAGAAAAACTCATACAACCAGCACCTCTAGCCCTAGCAAATGAACCTCCCCTTCAGTAATTACTCCCCTTTTAACTACTACTTATTCTAATTATCTTTGTTCCATTATTGCAAATACTTCACAAAATATTATTTACACGTTTACGTCATAGGTTCCTTCTGACCTCCCATGCAACCCTGTAATAGTACTAGAAGAACCAGGGCAGCCTTCCCTTACCTTCATAGCCACTAATCTGATTCCTCCTCCAACCGAACCCACTCAAAACCCCTTTTCCCCCTTAACATCATACTCCTCGCAGAAACATCCTCCTCCCTTCCTCCTCTAGAATTGCTACCTCTGACCACAACACCTACTCCCCTTCCTGATCCCTTAGATACTCCAATTGACCTTTCCTCATCTCCTTCCCCAACTTCTTCTGTTGATAATCTTCCTTTAGCCTCCCTTTTCCCCACCAGACAACAACAGTTCTTTCCTCCTCCAAGCCCCATAGTACCTAAATACACCCAACCCCCTCCTCTCCCCTTGACCTTTTGATACAAGTCGTATCAGATGCCTATACTAGCCATCCTCCCCATCCTCCTCAAGAACTTCCCATGTCCCCATCCAGTCCTAGCTCTCCTAACATACCACCCACATCCTTAATTCCCTCAGAAATTCCAATTCCTACCTCAGACTCCACTTAACCACAAACCATTCTCATTCTTAATAGTTCTAACATTCCCCACTTTTTGCAAGAGCTTCAGCAAACTCTCCATATGGTAAACTTTTCATCTTTTTACTAACTTATTCCATTGTACAAATAGACTTCCCATATTACTTTCACTTGTTTATTTTGTAGAGTAGCTCCAAACTTAACAACTTTAGCTAATGGCTCTCGAAATTCCAAACTCAACAATCTCATCTTCTACCCTCACATACAAAAATGCCTCAGCTCATTATTATTTCCCCTGAACCCTCAACTTCTTCAAAGGGCCTCCAAACTAGCCCCTTTGAATCTCCTGAACGGGATGATAAAGAAACATCACACCTTCAACAGTTACAAGACCTACAATCTCAAATACAAGCCCTGACTACATAAAGGGACCAACTGTTAACAGAGAAAGAAAAAGTCTTCATTTAGCATAGGCATGAGCTACGTCAGGTAGAATGGAGAAGCTCCTGTAAAGATACAACTATCCAACTGCTCCGAGAGAGAGTAGATTTTTACAAACAACAAGTAGAACCATTACAAGCAAAACTAACCATAACCTAGATGCAAGTCCAAAAACTGGCACAGAAGGAGAAAAACTGGCACTTGCAGTCGGGTTAGTGCTTCCAACCGTTAGATGACCTCAAAAATGCTTTTGATGAGCTCAATGAAAGTACCAACCATAGTATCATTTTCATTTTTCTATACTGGTGCAACATTTTTAGAGGTTATCAGAAGTTTCCAACGAACAGACTCGTCACGCTGCACAACTCCATAAAGAATTATCCAATCTACAGGAAACTGAAGTAGAACGTTGGACAACTCAAAAAACTAAACTCCTAACCCACATGGCTTATAAGTATGGAAGATACTTTTAGAGGGGTTTTGAGAGGGCTCTCCAGACAACTAATGACAAAGGCCTTTTCTCTTCCGACCAACCTGACATTACTTTAGACATGGAGGCTACCTTCAACAAATTCCCATTAGAGGCCTTTAATACTGAGTCAGATACTAACTCAGGATCATGACATTGTAATTTCTATTCTTGCAATGACCACTTGTTTCCTCTCCTTGTAATGAATACTCATTTTTAAATCCGTAATGAATGTTCATTTTCTATTATGTATTGAATGTTTGTTTTTGAATCTGTATTGTGGATACCCAATGTAACTGTTTTTGTAAGGTTTCATACTACCTAATTCTATAATGAATACCTATTTCCAAACCTATACTATGAATGTTTTGAGACATATTTTGTAAATATCCACTTTCAATCTTATTATGCATGCTATAATTTATATATTTTTATAATAGAATATGAGTAACTCTACACATCCCATGTTTTCTTTACCCATATACCCACTAGCAATTATAAAAAACTGATAACATTTTCCAAACAATCCATCAACTAAAAATGGGTCCCTTATCTACACATTATTTTCACCCTAACGAACTAATTTAATTCCCTTACTCCACCATTCCTCCGTTAAAGAACAAGCGGGAAAAATCTTTATTTCCTCGGGCTAAGGCTTAGCCAAAAAGGGTGGCTCAGACAAATACTCTTTCAAATATTGAAAAGCCCTATCACAATGCTCATCTCATTGAAATCGAGTAGCTCTTTTTAATATCTTAAAAAAGGGAAGACTCTTATCTACTGACCGGGATATAAATCAAGATAAAGTAATAATTCTTCCTAACAACCTTTGCACTTTCCTTAAATTTTTTGGAGGTTGCATTTGCTGGATAACATCAATCTTACTAAGATTAGCTTTCATGCCTTGCTCAGTCACTATATACTCTAAGAAACGTCCCTGTGTAACTCCAGACACATATTTTTTTGGATTAAGCTTCATTTTATATTTACACAGAGTACTAAAAGTTTCTTCCAAATCAGGTAATAACTGCTCAAGCTTGTAATGTTTTAACTAAGATATCAACAACATTCACCTCTATATTTCTTCCTAATTACTTTTTAAAATTTTTATCCATTAACCTTTGATAAGTAACCCCAGAATTCTTTAATCCGAAGGGCATAACAATATAACAAAAAGTTCTTTCAGCCATAATAAAGCTAACTTTGTCTTGATCTTCCAATGACAATGGTATTTGGTGATATCCCTAATAGGCATCCATCATTGAAATAAATTGATGTTCCACAATAGAATCTACTAACTGATCTATGCGAGGAAAAGGATAACAATCTTTAGGATGGGTCTTATTGAGATCGCGAAAATCCACACACATCCTCCATTTTTCTGATGGCTTAGGCACTAATACTACATTAGACAACTAGGACGGATAATGTACCTCCCCACTATGTCCTGCTTTCAACAGTTTATGCACCTCCTCCTTAATGATAGCATCCTTTCTAGCTCCAAAATGCCGACATTTCTATTTTACCAACATTACAGTAGGTAAAATATACAACTTATGCTCCATGACAGTAGGATCAATTCCTGTCTAGTCGTGTGGTGATCATGCAAAAATATCAATGTTTTTAACAAGGCATTTTATCAAGGATGCTTTAAGTTATAAAGGAAGGTCCCTAGCTATAAATGTAACATGTTCAACACACTTAGTATCAAGCACAATTGCCTTCTTGTCAGATTCTCCTATGTCCTCAGAACCCCCTTCTAAATGACACACACTGTATTTTCATAGTGATTAAATTTTTGAAAAGGTTTACTGATAGCTTTCCCTTTTTTCCTAGTCTGAATGGCATCCACATAACATCTTCGAGAAAGTTGTTGATCCTCTCTAACTTCTCCTATTTCATTTCTGATAGAAAATTTAATCTTTTGATGATAAGGAGAAGTCACTACCTGTAGGCTTCCCAAAATAGGTCGGCCCAAAATAACATTATAAGAGGAAGGCATATCTACCGCTGTAAAATTGATAAGTACTATTTTCCTCACGGGCCCTTCTCCTAAAGACAGACAATTTAATCTAACCCATCGACTGCGCTTCATGACCAGAAAACCCAAATAAAGAAGTGTCTACCGGCTGTAAATCATTCACACTAACTCCTATTTGCTGCAATGCAGACCAATATAAGATATCCACTGAGCTACCCAGATCTACTTCCTATATCAAAATTGGCAATAAGAGTCCGAATTACTAAAGCATCGGTATGAGGAGTCATCACTCCCTCAAAATCATTATGACCAAAACTCAAGATAGGTCCTCTTGCTCTAGGCAAAGCTGTCTCAGTTATATATTTCTCTCGGTTATGTCTTTTTTGAGTCTTGTTTTAATCTCCATTAGTGGAACCCCCGAAATCATATTAATAAGACCCCTCACACGAGGTTGATTTGCAGGAATTTGTAGGGAATCTCGTATGCCAAATGGCATATGCGCAACGGAAAATAGGATCCCTTCCAAGTGATCCATGCGAAAGCAAACTCGTATAAAATAAATTTCTCTAAACCAAACCTATCTTATAGGAGAGGATTACCTTTGTTGCGTGCCCTTGTTAATCCCGCTTTTCCTTTCGGTTTGTTGGATCTTTAGCACGTTCAAGTGTCCGTGCCTCTATACGTATCCACACGAGCACGCTCTTGTCTCACAAAAGGAAAACTAGAAGAGCTCTCCTTTACTTCTTGCTAGAGAAGTCCCTAAAGGAGAGGAAGAGAGGGAAAAGGAGAAAGGAAGAAGAAGACTCCTCTTCTTGCTAGCCTACACTCACAAACCCACACAACCAAAGCTTCCACCAAGCTCTCTCACAACCACAACACCAAAAACTCTCTCTGGCCGGCCACTCCATGGAGCCTTTTATAGGGTTGGAAAAACCCTTCCACCTCCTTCACATTCAATGCAATCCATTGCATTGAGACACACTCAAAAAGGATTTGGCTTCCTTGTTTGGCCGGCCACTTAAGGAGACAAAACCATTTTGTTTCCTTCCACCTTAACTAGCTTAGGTGGATGCTTAGGTGGCATGCTTATGTGGCATGCTTATGTGGCATTCTTATGTGGCATTCATGCATGTTGAATTAATCTTATTAATTCAATTAAGCTTATGTTATCATATTGAATTAATCTTATTAATTCAATTAAGCTTATGTTATCATATTGAATTAATCTTATTAAATCAATAAGGTAACATATTGCATTAATCTCATTAAATCAATTAGCTAAAATTCTCATTAAGCTTAAAGTCCAAAAACCATTTTGTACTTAAGCTTATTCCCAAATTATTCTAGTCATACTTGAATACTCTAATTCCTCTAATTATCATGCTCTTTGTGTGTGACCCTATAGGCTCTCATAACGTTGGCAGTGGACCTAACCTCTTTTAGATACACAAGCAATGAGCGGCATCTAGCAATACATCATTGCTACCCAAGTTACGAGATAAGTCAAGATCCGACTAACCTTTCCGTGACTACTATAATATATGACCGTGTCCTTCTATCCTTGATATCAGATTGATCAATGAGGCATAGACCGTGTCATCCTCGATCAATCTATGTGTTTCTTGATCCCCGAGTAAACTAACTCAAACAAATGAGCTCAATATCTCATATTGACTCATTCGAGCATGGCCATGCGTTTTAGTAGTTCTACTCAATCAAGGGGCCCACCGATATCACTCCCGTCATATGGAAGGGATAGATCCCATCTACATCACTCACATCCTCCGCATAATTTGTTACATACCCAAGAACGCTTTTATGGTCCACCTTATGGGTGACGTTGACGATACCAAAGTACATAACTCATGTAGGGAACCATAGTGACTTCGTGTCTAAGGACTATTCATACCAATAGTCACATGAGAAAGTTTATGACACTCATATAACGATCCATGAAACTTTCTCATCGGGTCATCAAAGATATATTCTCCAATATATACCCATGTGTCAACTTGATATCATATATCCATGACTTGTGAGATCAAGTCATCAATTGACCTACATGCTAGTCTTTATGTATTAATATTGCCCTTGCATATTAATACTTGACTAGGAACATTTAGGAAAGTGTTCTCTACAGCCTCTCATAATCAATTATGCCAATTGATGTGCTGTAGATAAGAACCTACTTTTCTAGGGCATTATTATATTTAATTTAGCTGGCACAAGCAAGATGTAAATATAATAACCAATCCTTTGCCTTTATAGAATATGATACAAAATGTTCCCTATTCAACCATCACATGATTGGTTCTAGGGCTATAACTAACAATCTCCCACTAGCACTAGTACCAATCACTATGATATCTAATACCTAGTGACCTAGTGTGACCATCATGCTTCCTCTGTACAAAGCCTTGGTCAATGGATCTGCGATGTTAGCTTCGCTTCGATCTGCATATCCTCACATCTCCTCTATCGATGATCTCTCGAATGAGATGGAAGCGCCAAAGATGTGTTTGGTCCACGATGTGATCGAGGTTCCTTAGCTCGCAATAGCCCCATTGTTGTCACAATAGAGGTCTATTGGATCCGCAATGTTAGGAACTACCCCAAGTTCATCGATGAACTTGCGAGCCAAACAAATTCCTCACGTGCATCGGATGCCGCAATATACTCGCTTCCTGTAGAATCAAAGAATCGTGTCTCGCCGAACTCTTCCACCACAGCCCACCATTCAGCAAAACACGCACTCGATTGCGATCTATAGTCATCCTTGTCTGCTTGGAAGCTTGCATCATCGTAACCCTTTACGCTAGCTCCTCATTGCCTCCAAATATCGGGAAATATTCTTTCGCTCTTCGTAAGTACTTAAGAATATTTTTGACCGCTATCCGATGACTTTCACCGATCCGACCGGTATCTACTCGCCATACTCAAAGCATACGAGATGTCGTGACGAGTACAAAGCATGGCGCATATGATAGACCCTATAGCGATGCATAAGGGATCTTATCCATGCGATCTCTCTCCTTAGAAGAGGGACATTGAGTCTTGAAAGACTCACACCATGTGATAAAGGCGTAAACCCTTTCTTAGAATTTTGCATAGCAAAACGATCTAGCACTTTATCAATGTATGTTCGACTTAGGCCAAGTAATCTTCTAGATCTATCTCTATAGATCTTGATGCCTAGAATATAGGCACTTCACCTAAGTCCTTCATCGAGAAACAATTCCTAACCACATCTTCACAGACCGAGTGAGGGAATATCATTTCCGATGAGAAGTATGTCATCTACATACAAGACAAAAATACAACTGTGTTCTACTATTTCTCTTGTAGACACAAGGCTCATCTTCATTCTTGATGAAACCAAACTCTTTGATTGCATCATCGAATCAAGATTCCAAATGAGAGGCTTGCTTTAGTCCATAAATGGACCTTTGCGGTTTGCATACCTTTCAGATGCTTTGATCTTCAAAACCTCAGTTGTGTCATGTACACATCCTCGAGTAGCTTTCCATTCGTAGCGGTTTTGACATCCATCCGCCAGATCTCATAATCATGGTAGGTCGAATAGCAAGTATGATCCGAATGGATTTAAGCATCGCAATGGTGAAAAGGTTTCTTCATAGTCAATACCATGAATTTGTTTGAATCCTTTAGCCACCAATCTACCTTTATAGGTATGCTTATTACCATCCATGTCGCCTTTACTTTAAAGACCCACTTACACCCAATGGGTTTTACCTCTTCGTGGATCAACCAAAGTCCATACTTGGTTAGTGTACATGGATTCCATTTCGGATCTCATGGCCTCTAGCCATTTCTAACTGGGCTCATCATAGCTTCTGATAGGATGTAGGCTCGCCAAGATCGACAAGCAATACTTCACCGCTGTCACCAAGAGAAAAGAATATCTCTCGGGTTGACGACGGATCCTATTAGATCTACGAAGAGGTTGGTCTACTTGAACAGTGTTTGCTCCACAACTCTTGGGCAACAAATTCTCATCCACAACACTTTGTGGTGCCTGCTCATTTTCCATCGCCTTAGTGTTATCATCATCTTGAACTTCTTCAAGATGAATTTTACTCCCACTAGTATTTCTAGAAATAAATTCTTTCTAGAAAGACAGCATTTCTGGCAACAAACACCTTGCCAAGTGTGGGATTGTAAAAGTAATATCCCTTAGTTTCCTTGGGATATCCTACAAAATAACACTTTTCTGATTTGGGTCCTAGTTTATCTGAGACATGACGTCTAACGTAAGCTTCACAACCCCAAATCTTTATAAAAGACATTTTGGGACTCTTCCCGGTCCATATCGTATATGGTGTCTTTTCTACGGCTTTTGATGGAACGCGATTAAGTGTGAAAGCGGCTATCTCTAGAGCTAAACCCCAAAAGGAAGTAGGTAGATCAGTCTGGCTCATCATTGATCGTACCATATCTAATAGAGTACGATTTCTCCTCTCAGATACACCATTCCATTGTGGTGTTCTGTGTGGAGTGAGTTGGGATATTATCCCACACTCACCAGTGATCACGAAACTCTTGACTAAGGTATTCACCACCTCGATCTGATCGAAGTAGCTTAATACGCTTACCAAGTTGGTTTTGTACTTCATTCTTGAATTCCTTGAACTTTTCAAAGGATTCTGACTTATGTCTCATCAAATATAAGTAGCCAAATCTACTCATATCATCAGTGAAAGTAATAAAGTACTTATAGCCTCCTCTGGCTTCGACATTGAAAGGGCCACATACATCGATGTATGAGTCCTAACAAGTCCGTCGCTCTCTCGCCATGCCCACTAAATGGAGTTTTAGTCATCTTTCCTAAAGACAAGACTGATACCTCATATGATTCAAAATCAAATGAGTCCAATAATCCATCTTTATGGAGTTGGGATATGCGTTTTTCATTTATGTGACCTAAGCGGCGATGCGGAGATATGTCAGTTCAAATCATTCGATTTGAACCGTTGGTATTTACGTTATAAATTGGGTTATCTAAATCTAGAACATAGAGACCATTCATAAGTGGTGCATTACAATAGAACATTTCATTTAAATAAATGGAACAACATTTGTCCTTTATTATAAAAGAAAAGTTTTTCTTGTCTAAACAAGATACGTAAATTATGTTCTTTGTTAATGCGTACATAGAAGCACTCCTCTAGTTCTAAGATAAGCCCAAGGCAAAGACAAAGAATATGTTCCTACACACAAGAAAGAACTTTGCGCCATTGCCTACTCGTAGGTCCACTTCGCTTTGCCATTATTCTACTATTTCTCACCCGCACATTAGTACAAATGTGAGATGCACATCCTATCTAATACCCATGTAGAAGAAATAGATAGATTAACTTCTATAACGTGTATACCGAGGCGTAAGTCCCACTTCTCTTGTTCTTTACTTCCTCAAGGTAGACTTGCCCGCTTCTAGTGTCCAGCCTCACCGCAGAATGGGAAGCAGTCCCCTTCCTTAGGTACTTTACCTTTACCCTTTGAAGTGGATGAATTGGCCTTGCCTTTGCGCTTACCTTTGTCCTTCTTGACCATTAGTACATTACTAACTTTCTTCTTGAGATTTGGTTCAGCAGTTCTTAACATGCTGAGAATCTCAGGCAAAGGTTTATCAATTTCATTCATGTTATAATTCATGACTAATTGATTGTATGCTTCCTAAGAACGATTGCGAGGATAACATCGATTGCCAATTCTTGGCTCTGGAAAACCTAGTCTTTCAAGGTTCTCAACGTACCCAATCATTTTGAGTACGTGAGTTCCTACAGTGTTCCTTCTTGCATCTTGCATGCAAAAGAGCCTTAGACACTTCAAAACGCTCGTGCCTAGCTTGTCCTTGATATAGTTGTTTCAAATGCTCAACCATATCATAGGCATCCATGTTCTCATGTTGCTTCTGAAGCTCAGAGTTCATGGTGGCAAGCATAAGACATGACACATCTAATGCGTCATCTTGATGCTTCTTATAAGCATCCTTTTCAAAGACGAGTGGCGCAGGGCGGGTGTTTGAGGTAGCTGCTCTAGGACATATAGTTTATGCGTTCTTGCTTGAGGATAATCCTCAAGTTCCTATACTACCAAGAAAGTTTGCTCCATTGAGCTTGTCCTTCTCAAGGACAGATCGCAAGTCGAGGGTGTGTGTCGTGTTAGATGACATGGTGATCTACAACATTAAAATGCAAAGTTAAGTATCATACCTAAATCATTTAATTAGGCCTTTAATTAAATGAGGCTCCCACTAAATTCTCATAGCTACTATTTAGCTATAAATTTATATGGGATAAAGATCCACATCATAATTGCCTAGAGTTAGCTTTGGCTAATCGCCCAAGACGTAGTATAATTAGGTAGGCAATCTTTTGCCAATTACATCTGATGTAACTCTTTAATAGCTTTGGTTAAGTTTTAGATTAGTTTAGTGTTTATTCCTAAACCAGCTTCCAGGCTGTGGCGAGGCACAGGGGCCTTCTTGGATATCGGAGCAACGACCACTTCTAAGACAAAGTCCGATGTTCTGAAATCACACAAAACTAATGTTAACACTTATGTTCAAAGCTAATATATGCCTCTACTTTCTTAACCAATTAAGAAAACACTTAATTAAGTCTTAACTAAGACCGAGAAGGGACATCACGATTGTCCACTCGCACCCCTCCAAGATAAAATGCATTTCTTTGCTTTGGCAAACCCAATAACAAATGATCGAGGAAGTAGTGAGTACCAACTTTGGTAGGCATATCGTTTAGACTTATTAAGAAATAAACATGTATCATATACATATTAGCATACATCACATATAAGCTAAACTAATCATGCATCACATACAAGCTAAACTAACATGCATCACATACATATTAAACTAACGTGTCATGGTTATGGCCCTTATTCTACAATCTTCTCAAGCCAATGAAAAGATTGATTGGTCAACCTAGGGATAGCATCTTCTCCTAAGTGCTTCCTTTTGGTTGTCTTGTGTGTTGACTTCCTCCTTGTAACCTCATCTTCCAATGGACCCTCCATCCTTGTTTTGTACATTACAAAAGGAGAAATACTCGAGTTACATTCGAGTCTAAAACTAATTTTACAACAAGAATATTAGGAGAAAGGCACGACACGCAGGCCGTATTAAGAATTACAACACACAATCACAAACTTTTTGGGACTAGGCCATAACCATGCACCATGTCATTTTAACTTTTAAAAGACATTGGATATTTTATTATGTTTGAAAATTTGCTAATGCAATTATCAACTCATAATAAAATTTATCCTACTTCTATATCACATATAAAATAGAGAAAACCTATTTTTATACGATATTTTCGCAAGTGGCTCTGATACCACTGTAGGGGATTCTTTATGCCAAATGGCATATGCGCAACGGAAAATAGGATCCCTTCCAAGTGATCCATGCGAAAGCAAACTCGTATAAAATAAATTTCTCTAAACCAAACCTATCTTATAGGAGAGGATTACCTTTGTTGCGTGCCCTTGTTAATCCCGCTTTTCCTTTCGATTTGTTGGATCTTTAGCACGTTCAAGTGTCCGTGCCTCTATACGTATCCACACGAGCACGCTCTTGTCTCACAAAAGGAAAACTAGAAGAGCTCTCCTTTACTTCTTGCTAGAGAAGTCCCTAAAGGAGAGGAAGAGAGGGAAAAGGAGAAAGGAAGAAGAAGACTCCTCTTCTTGCTAGCCTACACTCACAAACCCACACAACCAAAGCTTCCACCAAGCTCTCTCACAACCACAACACCAAAAACTCTCTATGGCCGGCCACTCCATGGAGCCTTTTATAGGGTTGGAAAAACCCTTCCACCTCCTTCACATTCAATGCAATCCATTGCATTGAGACACACTCAAAAAGGATTTGGCTTCCTTGTTTGGCCGGCCACTTAAGGAGACAAAACCATTTTGTTTCCTTCCACCTTAACTAGCTTAGGTGGATGTTTAGGTGGCATGCTTATGTGGCATGCTTATGTGGCATTCTTATGTGGCATTCATGCATGTTGAATTAATCTTATTAATTCAATTAAGCTTATGTTATCATATTGAATTAATCTTATTAATTCAATTAAGCTTATGTTATCATATTGAATTAATCTTATTAAATCAATAAGGTAACATATTGAATTAATCTCATTAAATCAATTAGCTAAAATTCTCATTAAGCTTAAAGTCCAAAACCATTTTGTACTTAAGCTTATTCCCATATTATTCTAGTCAAACTAGAATACTCTAATTCCTCTAATTATCATGCTCTTTGTGTGTGACCCTATAGGCTCTCATAACGCTGGCAAGTGGACCTAAACTCTTTAGATACACAAGCAATGAGCGCATCTAGCAATACATCATTGCTACCCAAGTTACGAGATAAGTCAAGATCCGACTAACCTTTCCGTGACTACTATAATATATGACCGTGTCCTTCTATCCTTGATATCGATTGATCAATGAGGCATAGACCGTGTCATCCTCGATCAATCTATGTGTTTCTTGATCCCCGAGTAAACTAACTCAAACAAATGAGCTCAATATCTCATATTGACTCATTCGAGCATGGCCATGCGTTTTAGTAGTTCTACTCAATCAAGGCCCACCGATATCACTCCCATATGGAAGGGATAGATCCCATCTACATCACTCACATCCCTCCGCATAATTTGTTACATACCCAGTAATCGCCTTTATGGTCCACCCTGTTACGGGTGACGTTTGACGATACCAAAGTACATAACTCCTTATGTAGGGAACCATAGTGACTTCAGGTCTAAGGACTATTCATACCAATAGTCACATGAAAAAGTTTATGACACTCATATAACGATCCATGAAACTTTCTCATGGCGGGTCAGTTCAGTATATATTCTCTAATATATACCCATGTGTCAACTTGATATCATATATCCATGACTTGTGAGATCAAGTCATCAATTGACCTACATGCTAGTCTTTATGTATTAATATTGCCCTTGCATATTAATACTGACTAGAACATTTAGGAAAGTGTTCTCTCTGACCTCTCATAATCAATTATGCCAATTGATGTGTAGATAAGAACCTACTTTTCTAGGGCATTATTATATTTAAATTAGCACAAGCAAGATGTAAATATAATAACCAATCCTTTGCCTTTATAGAATATGATACAAAATATTTCCTATTCAACCATCACATGATTGGTTCTAGGGCTATAACTAACAATCTCCCACTAGCACTAGTACCAATCACTATGATATCTAATACCTAGTGACCTAGTGTGACCATCATGCTTCCTCCGTCCAAAGCCTCGTCAATGGATCTGCGATGTTAGCTTCATTGACTCTGCAGATATCCTCACATCTCCTCTATCGATGATCTCTCGAATGAGATGGAAGCGCCGCAAAGATATGTGTTTGGTCCGCTGATGTGATCGAGGTTCCTTAGCCTGTGCAATAGCCCCATTGTTGTCACAATAGAGGTCTATTGGATCTGCAATGCTAGGAACTACCCCAAGTTCACTGATGAACTTGCGGAGCCAAACAGCCTCCTTTCTTTGCATCGGATCGCAATATACTCGCTTCTGTTGTAGAATCAAGAATCGTGTCTGCTTGAACTCTTCCACCACAACTCCACCATTCCAAAACACGTACCTCGATTGCGATCTATAGTCATCTTTGTCATGCTTGGAAGCTTGCATCATCGTAACCCTTTACGATTAGCTCCTCATTGCCTCCAAATATCGGAAATATTCTTTCGTTCTTCGTAAGTACTTAAGAATATTTTTGATCGCTATCCGATGACTTTCACCGATCGAGTATCTACTCCATACTCAAAGCATACGAGATGTCGGGCGAGTACAAAGCGGGCGCATATGATAGACCCTATAGCAGATGCATAAGGGATCTTATCCATGCGATCTCTCTCCTCCTTAGAAGAGGACATTGAGTCTTCGAAGACTCACACCATGTGATAAAGGCGTAAACCCTTTCTTAGAATTTTGCATAGCAAAACGATCTAGCACTTTATCAATGTATGTACTGACTTAGGCCAAGTAATCTTCTAGATCTATCTCTATAGATCTTGATGCCTAGAATATAGGCAGCTTCACTCTAAGTCCTTCATCGAGAAACAATTCCTAACCACATCTTCACAGATTGGAGTGAGGGAATATCATTTCCGATGAGAAGTATGTCATCTACATACAAGACAAGAAATACAACTGTGCTCCCACTATTTCTCTTGTAGACACAAGGCTCATCTTCATTCTTGATGAAACCAAACTCCTTGATTGCATCATCGAATCGAAGATTCCAGCTTCGAGAGGCTTGCTTTAGTCCATAAATGGACCTTTGCAGTTTGCATACCTTTCCAGGATGCTTTGGATCTTCAAAACCCTCAGGCTGTGTCATGTACACATCCTCGAGTAGCTTTCCATTCAGAAAAGCGGTTTTGACATCCATCTGCCAGATCTCATAATCATGGTAGGTCGCATAGCAAGTATGATCCGAATGGATTTAAGCATCGCAACAGGTGAAAAGGTTTCTTCATAGTCAATACCATGAATTTGTTTGAATCCTTTAGCAACCAATCTACCTTTATAGGTATGCTTATTACCATCCATGTCAGTCTTTACTTTAAAGACCCACTTACACCCAATGGGTTTTACCCCTTCAGGTGGATCAACCAAAGTCCATACTTGGTTAGTGTACATGGATTCCATTTCGGATCTCATGGCCTCTAGCCATTTCTCGGAATCTGGGCTCATCATAGCTTCTTGATAGGATGTAGGCTCGTCAAGATCAACAAGCAATACTTCACCGTTGTCAGTCAAGAGAAAAGAATATCTCTCGGGTTGACGACGGATCCTATTAGATCTACGAAGAGGTTGGTCTACTTGAACAGGTGTTTGCTCCACAACTCTTTGGGCAACAAATTCCTCATCCACAACACTTTGTGGTGCCTGTTCATTTTCCATCGAAGCCTTAGTGTTATCATCATCTTGAACTTCTTCAAGATGAATTTTACTCCCACTAGTATTTCTAGAAATAAATTCTCTTTCTAGAAAGACAGCATTTCTGGCAACAAACACCTTGCCAAGTGTGGGATTGTAAAAGTAATATCCCTTAGTTTCCTTGGGATATCCTACAAAATAACACTTATCTGATTTGGGTCCTAGTTTATCTGAGACTTGACGTCTAACGTAAGCTTCACAACCCCAAATCTTTATAAAAGACATTTTGGGACTCTTCCCGGTCCATATCGTATATGGTGTCTTTTCTACGGCTTTTGATGGAACGCGATTAAGTGTGAAAGCGGCTGTCTCTAGAGCTAAACCCCAAAAGGAAGTAGGTAGATCAGTCTGGCTCATCATTGATCGTACCATATCTAATAGAGTACGATTTCTCCTCTCAGATACACCATTTCATTATGGTGTTCCAGGTGGAGTGAGTTGGGATATTATCCCACACTCAGCCAGGTGATCACGAAACTCTTGACTAAGGTATTCACCACCTCGATCTGATCGAAGTAGCTTAATACGCTTACCAAGTTGGTTTTGTACTTCATTCTTGAATTCTTTGAACTTTTCAAAGGATTCTGACTTATGTCTCATCAAATATAAGTAGCCAAATCTACTCATATCATCAGTGAAAGTAATAAAGTACTTATAGCCTCCTCTGGCTTCGACATTGAAAGGGCCACATACATCAGTATGTATGAGTCCTAACAAGTCCGTCGCTCTCTCGCCATGCCCACTAAATGGAGTTTTAGTCATCTTTCCTAAAAGACAAGACTCGCATACCTCATATGATTCAAAATCAAATGAGTCCAATAATCCATCTTTATGGAGTTGGGATATGCATTTTTCATTTATGTGACCTAGGCGGCAAAGTGCGAGATATGTCCGGGTTCAAATCATTCGATTTGAACCGCTTTATTTACGTTAAAAATTGGGTTATCTAAATCTAGAACATAGAGACCATTCATAAGTGGTGCATTACAATAGAACATTTCATTTAAATAAATGGAACAACATTTGTCCTTTATTATAAAAAAAAAGTTTTTCTTGTCTAAACAAGATACAGAAATTATGTTCTTTGTTAATGCAGGTACATAGAAGCACTCCTCTAGTTCTAAGATAAGCCCAGTGGGCAAAGACAAAGAATATGTTCCTACAGCTACAGCAGCAACTTTTGCGCCATTGCCTACTCGTAGGTCCACTTCGCCCTTTGCCATTAGTCTACTATTTCTCAGTCCCTGCACATTAGTACAAATGTGAGATGCACATCCGGTATCTAATACCCATGTAGAAGAAATAGATAGATTAACTTCTATAACTTGTATACCGAGGCGTAAGTCCAACTTCTCTTGTTCTTTACTTCCTCAAGGTAGACTTTGCGATTCGCTTCTAGTGTCCGATCTCACCAATGGAAGCGATCCCCTTCCTTAGGTACTTTACCTTTACCCTTTGAAGTGGATGAATTGGCCTTGCCTTTGGCTTGGTCTTACCCTTGCCTTTAAACTACCTTTGTCCTTCTTGACCATTAGTACATTACTAACTTTCTTCTTGAGATTTGGTTGTGATTCTCAACATCTTTGAGAATCTCGAAAGGTTTATCAATTTCATTCATGTTATAATTCATGACGAATTGATTGTATGCTTCCGCGATTGCGGATAACATCGATTGCCAATTCTTGGCTCGGTGGAAAACCTAGTCTTTCAAGGTTCTCAGCGTACCCAATCATTTTGAGTACGTGAGTTCCTACAGTGTTCCTTCTTGCATCTTGCATGCAAAAAGAGCCTTAGACACTTCAAAACGCCGTGCCTAGCTTGTCCTTGATATAGTTGTTTCAAATGCTCAACCATATCATAGGCATCCATGTTCTCATGTTGCTTACGAAGCTCGAGTTCATGGTGGCAAGCATAAGACATGACACATCTAATCGTCATCTTGATGCTTCTTATAAGCATCCTTTTCAAAGACGAGTGGCCACATGGGCGGGTGTTTGAGGTAGCTGCTCTAGGACATATAGTTTGCGTTCTTGCTTGAGGATAATCCTCAAGTTCCTATACCGATCAAGAAAGTTTGCTCCATTGAGCTTGTCCTTCTCAAGGGACGGTCGCAAGTTGAGGGTGTGTCGTGTTAGATGACATGGTGATCTACAACATTAAAATGCAAAGTTAAGTATCATACCTAAATCATTTAATTAGGCCTTTAATTAAATGAGGCTCCCCTAAATTCTCATAGCTACTATTTAGCTATAAATTTATATGGGATAAAGATCCACATCATAATTGTCTTGAGTTAGCTTTGGCTAATCGCCCAAGGCGTAGTATAATTAGGTAGGCAATCTTTTGCCAATTACATCTGATGTAACTCTTTAATAGCTTTGGTTAAGTTTTAGATTAGTTTAGTGTTTATTCCTAAACCGACTTCGGTTGTGGCGAGGCACAGGGCCTTCTTGGATATCGAGCAGCGACCACTTCTAAGACAAAGTCGATGTTGAAATCACACAAAACTAATGTTAACACTTATGTTCAAAGCTAATATATGCCTCTACTTTCTTAACCAATTAAGAAAACACTTAATTAAGTCTTAACCAAGAAGGCCCGATGGCGGGACATCACGATTGTCCACTCGCACCCCTCCAAGATAAAATGCATTGCTTTGCTTTGGCAAACCCAATAACAAATGATCGAGGAAGTAGTGAGTACCAACTTTGGTAGGCATATCGTTTAGACTTATTAAGAAATAAACATGTATCATATACATATTAACATACATCACATATAAGCTAAACTAATCATGCATCACATACAAGCTAAACTAACATGCATCACATACATATTAAACTAACGTGTCATGGTTATGGCCCTTATTCTACAATCTTCTCAAGCCAATGAAAAGATTGATTGGTCAACCTAGGGATAGCATCTTCTCCTAAGTGCTTCCTTTTGGTTGTCTTGTGTGTTGACTTCCTCCTTGTAACCTCATCTTCCAATGGACCCTCCATCCTTGTTTTGTACATTACTAAAGGAGAAATACTCGAGTTACATTCGAGTCTAAAACTAATTTTACAACAAGAATATTAGGAGAAAGGCACGACACGCAGTGTATTAAGAATTACAACACACAATCACAAACTTTTTGGGACTAGGCCATAACCATGCACCATGTCATTTTAACTTTTAAAAGACATTGGATATTTTATTATGTTTGAAAATTTGCTAATGCAATTATCAACTCATAATAAAATTTATCCTACTTCTATATCACATATAAAATAGAGAAAACTTATTTTTATACGATCTTTCAAGTGGCTCTGATACCACTTGTAGGGAATCTCAGTATGCCAAATGGCATATCTTGAACGGAAAATAGGATCCCTTCCAAGTGATCCATGCAAGCAAACTCGTATAAAATAAATTTCTCTAAACCAAACCTATCTTATAGGAGAGGATTACCTTTGTTGCGTGCCCTTGTTAATCCCGCTTTTCCTTTGGTTTGTTGGATCTTTAGCACGTTCAAGTGTCAGGTGCCTCTATACGTATCCACACGAGCACGCTCTTGTCTCACAAAAGGAAAACTAGAAGAGCTCTCCTTTACTTCTTGCTAGAGAAGTCCCTAAAGGAGAGGAAGAGAGGGAAAAGGAGAAAGGAAGAAGAAGACTCCTCTTCTTGCTAGCCTACACTCACAAACCCACACAACCAAAGCTTCCACCAAGCTCTCTCACAACCACAACACCAAAAACTCTCTATGGCCGGCCACTCCATGGAGCCTTTTATAGGGTTGGAAAAACCCTTCCACCTCCTTCACATTCAATGCAATCCATTGCATTGAGACACACTCAAAAAGGATTTGGCTTCCTTGTTTGGCCGGCCACTTAAGGAGACAAAACCATTTTGTTTCCTTCCACCTTAACTAGCTTAGGTGGATGTTTAGGTGGCATGCTTATGTGGCATGCTTATGTGGCATTCTTATGTGGCATTCATGCATGTTGAATTAATCTTATTAATTCAATTATGCTTATGTTATCATATTGAATTAATCTTATTAATTCAATTAAGCTTATGTTATCATATTGAATTAATCTTATTAAATCAATAAGGTAACATATTGAATTAATCTCATTAAATCAATTAGCTAAAATTCTCATTAAGCTTAAAGTCCAAAAACCATTTTGTACTTAAGCTTATTCCCATATTATTCTAGTCAAACTAGAATACTCTAATTCCTCTAATTATCATGCTCTTTGTGTGTGACCCTATAGGCTCTCATAACGTTGGCAGTGGACCTAAACTCTTTTAGATACACAAGCAATGAGCGGCATCTAGCAATACATCATTGCTACCCAAGTTACGAGATAAGTCAAGATCCGACTAACCTTTCCGTGACTACTATAATATATGACCGTGTCCTTCTATCCTTGATATCAGATTGATCAATGAGGCATAGACCGTGTCATCCTCGATCAATCTATGTGTTTCTTGATCCCTGAGTAAACTAACTCAAACAAATGAGCTCAATATCTCATATTGACTCATTCGAGCATGGCCATGCGTTTTAGTAGTTCTACTCAATCAAGGCCCACCGATATCACTCCGTCATATGGAAGGGATAGATCCTATCTACATCACTCACATCCCTTCGCATAATTTGTTACATACCCGATGTCGCCTTTATGGTCCACCTATTACGGGTGGACGTTTGTGATACCAAAGTACATAACTCCTTATGTAGGGAACCATAGTGACTTCAGCTATTCATACCAATAGTCACATGAGAAAGTTTATGACACTCATATAACGATCCATGAAACTTTCTCATGGCGGGTCAGTTCAGTATATATTCTCCAATATATACCCATGTGTCAACTTGATATCATATATCCATGACTTGTGAGATCAAGTCATCAATTGACCTACATGCTAGTCTTTATGTATTAATATTGCCCTTGCATATTAATACTCGACTAGGAACATTTAGGAAAGTGTTCTCTACAGCCTCTCATAATCAATTCTGCCAATTGATGTGCTGTAGATAAGAACCTACTTTTCTAGGGCATTATTATATTTAAATTAGCTGGCACAAGCAAGATGTAAATATAATAACCAATCCTTTGCCTTTATAGAATATGATACAAAATGTTCCCTATTCAACCATC
The DNA here is from genome assembly GCA_025175895.1 of Wurfbainia villosa. Classification (NCBI taxonomy): domain Eukaryota; kingdom Viridiplantae; phylum Streptophyta; class Magnoliopsida; order Zingiberales; family Zingiberaceae; genus Wurfbainia; species Wurfbainia villosa. The sequence goes on along the minus strand of CM046004.1, from coordinate 13,948,143 downwards.
ACATGATTGGTTCTAGGGCTATAACTAACAGAATTAATCTATCAGAAACCATTTCCCTTGGCTAAGCAGGCGGGAAAGGTCGGTTAATAAGGGGTCTCAACTAATTTCCCCTACCATAATTTCTAGCCCAGGGCCCTTGTTGATATGAGGCCTGATTCATGACTATAGTTCTAATTCCGGGATGAGCTCCCATAATCCTTTGTAACTCAGAATCTAACTGTTAACAATCCTGAGTGTTATATCCATATTCTTGATGGTAAGCACAAAAAGTAAACAATAGTAATCTTCTAGGCTCTCTGGCAACTCCCATTGGTCTTCTTAATAATTGTTGCTCTTCACAGATATTCATAGCTCGTTCCTTAGAAACCTTCAACTAAGGAACATACAAAGATCTTTCTCCTGAGGGATGAGCGAGTCTCACCCATTCAGCTCATCATTCTGATACTTCCACTATTCGATAATCCTTGGAATCCTGCCGAGACTTCTAAGCATCCTCTAAATTGATAAACTTCTCAGCTCTAGACAATAATGCATCAAAATCCACAGGAAGCTTCTTAGCTAAGGATTTAAAGAAATCTCCTTCCCTCAGCCCTTGTGTAAATGCTCCTACCACCATACAAGGTTCTACCGTAGAAATTTCTCACGTCAACTGAGTAAATCTCTACACATATTGTCGAAGAGTCTCCTGTTCTCTCTGCTTAAGATTAAAAAGACTCAATGGTGGAGGATGATATTTTTTAGAACTAGAAAAATGCCTTAGGAATAATACAGAAAAATATATAAATCAAGCAATACTTTGTGATTTCAAAATATTAAACCATTGTTGTGTAAGTCCAACTAATGTAGTAAGAAAAACTCGACACTTAATTTCGTCAGTATAATGATATAATAATGTTGCATTCTCAAATCTACCCAAATGATTTTTGGGATCAAAAGAACAAGTATATTCGAGCATATGAGGAACTCGAAAATGTCAAGGTAACTTTTCATTCAGAATACCATCCGTAAAGGGATTTTGCTCTTCAACCTTTAGAACATTACTCATAAAAGGAAATTCCTCATTATATCTTTCTTCTCCCAGAGGAGCTACATATTCTCTTTTTCCCTTTGATCACTTACGGATATGTGAAGAATCATTCTTCGAGCGAGCGACCCTGATTAATTCCTCTTCAAAGTCATCCCCAGATGTATCGTCTTCTTTCACCTCTCTAGGTGTAGTTCTTTGTGACATCTGATCCATCACAGCAGCTACCACTTGCATGAGATCCTCTTTACACATATGCCCACGACGTCTTCTGCTTGTACCTACCTTATGTTGGTGCAATCGGCCCAGGTCACGATTGACCGGACTCGAGTTTGACTCGAGTGATGTTTTGATGTTTCACAAAGTGAGTTGATATTGATGTTTGACATTAATGTCTGTTGATGTTTTGGGGAGATTGTTTATACAATCAACCTGGGTTATGTTTAACCAGACTCGAGTTTGACTCGAGGGAGACTTTGATGGTTGACTGGAGTTGACCATGTCATGGAAAGTCCAAGTCTTGAGTACTTGGCATGTAAAGTCCAAGCATGAGTCTTAGCAAGGAAAAGTCCAAGCATGGGTCTTGGCATAGAAAGTCCAAGTCTTGAGTACTTGACATGTAAAGTCCAAGCATGGGTCTTGGCAAGGAAAAGTCCAAGCATGGGTCTTAGCATGGAAAGTCCAACATGGGTTGGCAAGGGAAAGTCCAAGCTTGAGTCTTGGCATTTGAGAAGTCCAAGGGATTTGATATTGGTGGCGTAAAGTTCAAGCAGGAGTCTTGGCAGTATAAGTCCAATGGTTGGCGGCATAAAGTCCAAGCGGAGTCTTGGCGACGTAAGTCCAATGTGCCTTAGCGGTGTAGACACTGTTAGCATGACATAGCTGATGGAAGCACATGAAGGCTAGCGCGATGGATGAACAAGTCATGGATGACTTGGAGGGATCCGAGAGGCGTGAGGCTGATAGAGGTGGCTAGAAGGCTTAGGTTTAGGCTAAGGGTGGTCTAGCAAGTATGGGGGAACCATACTTGGGCTAAAACCTCATGTTTGAGGTGTGCCAGTCGACTGGTGCCATATGGCAGTCGACTGGTGAGAGTCAACTAGGGTTTGACTGCAGAAAGTGGCCTAGCAGTCGATAACCAGAGATGGGCAGTCGGATCGATGGAGACGCAATGATCGATCATGTGATCACCGATGATGCTCGATGTTTTGGCTACTAAATGAGTCTCACTCTCGCCGCAGCGTCAGTGGAGAGCATGATCGGTCGGGATGGTCATGATCGGTCGGATCGATGATGGATCTGTTGGATTTTTCCAACGTGAATCTAGTCGTTGTCTCACGACAACAGTGGCATCAGTTGACTGATAGTCCCGAGCAGTCGACTGATCGGCTTTTTCTAGCACAGGTTGAAGATATAAATGGAGCTCGTGGAGGAGAAAAAGCCAACCGGTTCTTGAGCATGCTTGGGGCGATTTGTTGCTACAAATCAGGGTCTCCAAGGTCATTCTTCAAGGAACCAAAAGCAAGCAATCCAAAGGCATTCGTAAAGTGTTTTCTTTACTTGTATTGCATTGTATTTCATTATAATTGCTTATTGTATTTAGTTTATTTTTGTAAACTGTTGTAAGAGGTTTCTCCACCTCCGACGTGTTGTCGAGAAGGAGTTTATTACTTAGTGGTGTTTGTGGCATCGCTAAAGCTCTTTAGAGCTCAATCCGTGGAGTAGGAACCATTTGGTTGCGAACCACGTTATATTCTTATGTTCGTGTTTGTCTTATTTCATTATTGTTATTATTATCTATATTCTGCTGCGCTAACGAAGTTTGTAGACGAACACGCGAAAGAATTCCATCACGCACTAGCACGATGCTATTAACCCCCCTCTAGCGTTCCAACGATCCCCTACAAGTGGTATCAGAGCGAGGCCGCTCTTCTAATTTTAACAACGAAGGGAGCATGCTAGAGCGTGAAGATGGAAGTTCAAGAGCAACTAGGATGGGATATCAACACACCTATCCCTTATACCTTCTATGGACAAGAAGGGTTTAGACAATGGAAGGCGAGAATTGAGGACTTCCTAATGATGAGGGACTTCGAAGAATGGTCCATTTTGATGGATGGATTTGAGTATTCGAGAGGACCAAAAGGTGGATTCCTCAAAAAGAAGAGATGGACCGAAGAGCAAATCCAAGCATTCGAGAAAAACACCAAGGTAATAAATTTTTTGGTTGATTTAATACCTAACAATATCTTGTGTATGTTAGGTAATTATATAGATGCTAAGGAGCTATGGAGCCAAGTGGCCAAGCTCCATGAAAATCCATCACCGGTCCAAGAGGAAGGGACCGAAGAGACAAGTACATCATCCTCACAAGGAAGTGAGGACTTAGAGGTTGAGAGACCATCAACATCCAAGGAAGAAGAGGAAGTAGAATTGGAGGAGACCTCCACCTCTAGGATTGAGGGGGAGGAAGTTATACCACCTTCCATGCCGGTGCAAGAGGAAGAGCCTTCAACATCCGGTCAAGATGAAGAAGCTCAAAATCCGGCCACCACCATCCTAGGTAACTCAAGCAATTTGGTTTTAAATAAAAAAAATATAATTTGCTTTGAGTGTAGGGAATCCGGGCATTACAAGAGTAAGTGTCCAAAAAGGATAAAGAAGACTCCTCCGGCACCAAAACCTCAAGAAAAATCAAAGGATGTCGGTGCCCAAAGTCAAAAGAGCAAGGAGCATGTCATATGCTTCAAGTGAAATTCAAAAGGGAATTATCAGAATCAATGCCTGAAGGGGGAAAAGAAGAGGTAAAATGGAGCATCACAAGTAGGGGGAGCCACTAAGGCAAACCCTAAGATATATCATGCTAATAATGCTCCTTCTTTAGTTAAAAGTCAAAAGTATGCTAGGAATTTTAATTCTCTTGCAATTTATGAAAAGCATGCTAATAGGAACAAGTACTTTTGTTTAGGAGTTAAAAATGTCCACTTATATAATAAGGAGAAATTTGGGACTAATGTCCCTAGAAAAGTTTTACCTAGGGAGTCTATTAGGAAAATAGGAGAACACCTAGGTCTTAACCCTAAATGGACTAGGCATATGCCTAGGAAGAACTATGCCCAAAGATTAAATCAAAATTCTAAAATTGGGCAATTAGAGGTTGAAAATCAAGCCTTGAAGTCAAGGCTTGAGAAACTTAAGAAGACCCTTAGGAATATACAAAATCAATTTAAAGGGTCAAATGATCAAAAGTCTCAGTCCAAAAGTCAAAGTCAACACCTAGGACCAAAGAGAGAAAAGTCAACCAAGGGCAAGAAGGGTTTGGGTCACAAACCTAAGCCTAAGGTGGCTTATCATAGTGTTCCATTTGATTATGGAATACAAATTAGGTCTAGAAAGACCAAGGTTACTAGGGAAGTTATCCCTAAGAGTAACCAAGGTATGTGCCTAGTGGCTAGGGTTTCAAGGAAACCTAAGCAAGCCACTAAGAAGGTTGCAAGAGGAGTCACCCCTAGAGTCAACCTAGGCAAGATTCAAATGACCAAGGCTAACAAGCCTAGAAGGGTCATTAGGAAGGTATCTAGGGAGGTTATCCCTAAGGAATACCTAGTAAACCCTAGGAGTTCAAATAGGTTTTGGGTTCCTAAGAGCGTGATTGATTCACGCTAGATGGGTTTAGGGTGTGCCAACCTTGATTGGATGGGTAGTTAACTCAACCATGGCAAAGGTGGCACTTTAGGTAATTTTCAAGGTTATGGATACCTTGAAAATAGTTTTGATTTATGATCCTAAAAGATTTTAGGATGTGCCAACATATTTTTGGAATTATGAAAAATTAATCAAATTGGCACAATTTAGGATTAGAAGTCATAGTGTACCATTCTAGGTTTTGGCACACTAGGGAGAAAAGTGATAATATGGAAAAATATATTTAATTATATCAAATGGCAATTAACATTAAAATTTAGGTATTATTATACCTATATATTTTATTTGTCATGCTTTGTTTGCCATATAACATGTCATGACATTATGTTTATTTTTATCATTTATATGTCATTATCATATTTAGGATTAAGGATTAAATGTCATGTGTTTTTAGATTTAATCATATGCCATGACATCATGATCATTGGTCATGCTTAATTATTGCTATCATTATTCCATGATCATTTCATGCATTTAAATTGATTAAAATTGATTTAAGGACAATGACATGACTTGGAGTCCCATTTATAAGGGAATCAAGTAGAGTTGCCTTAATATTAGGGAGAACAAAACCCACATCTCACATTACATTGACATGTATGTGTATTTCTACACCCTAGATACATGTGAGATGCTAGGATATGAGTTAAGTTCAAGATGCATAGTTTTTGCATCTAGATGAACTAAAATCCATCTTATATTAGTGGTGGATCATTGGGAAAGCTTGTGTACAAGTCATGTACATTGAGCCCAAGGAATATGATCCAAAATAAGATTTTGAAAATATTTTAAAATCCTTTTAAAAAATCTTGGTGAAGTCTATCTTTTGATAGTAATCACCATTGATGAGATTGATACAAAGTGAGCTAAAACTTTGAAGTTTTTAATCACTTTTGGATTTTGTATCAATTTCGATATTTTATGGGTAAAATATTTTTCTATCATTTTTCACCCATTGTATTGACTATAAATAATATACGTATGAATTTTCATGATTTTTCGATATACGTAGAATTACTTATGATTTTTCAAATTTTGTTTCTGATAATTAAAATTCTGACATTTATATCAATGATCGACTGTGGCGATCGATGATGAGGACGATACTGATCGTAGTAGCTGAGAGAGTCAACTGTCAATGCTGATTTCGGGAAAATAAGGTTGTTTAGCCCGTGTTCAGCTACGGTTAAGGTCCCTAACCACTCCTAACCCTAGGATATGCCTTGGGAAGCATTAGAAATGGTGAAAATCCATTGGATATGGATTAGGAGAGGTGTTAGGTCGATGTATCAAACTTAAGGGTAGGAAAGTTCATGTTTGAACTTTGAACCTTATTTTTGATGGTTTAGAGTTCCTATTGGCTTAGGGACTTCCCAAGGACATTGTTGGTGCAATGGTCAAGGGGGAGCAAGCCTTTAGGGGGGAGGTATCCATCATGGGATGATGGATGATATTTTTCCTCATGAGGAGGAAAATGGGATTTTGAGATACCCAATTTGGGAATTGGGAGAGTGTATAGGATTGCCTCTCTTGAGTGATATGAGACTTATCACTAGAAAGATGGTAGGCATCCTAGGTATTTTTGGACTAAGGGGGAGATTGTAAGATCTCATTGGATATGAGATATTGACCTCCTTGGAGAGAACCTTTTTGATGTATGTAAAAAAGGGGAAGAATGTTTGGGATTACCAATTTGGGAATTTGGTAAGAAGAATTGAGTTAGTGTTCTAACTCAAAGGTATATGTTTTTGTCAAACATTAAAAAGGGGGAGATTGTTGGTGCAATCGGCACAGGTCACGATTGACCGAACCCGAGTTTGACTCGAGTGATGTTTTGATGTTTGACAAAGTGAGTTGACATTGATGTTTGACATTAATGTCTGTTGATGTTTTGGGAAGATTGTTCATACAATCAACCCAGGTTATGTTTAACTTGTAGGGGATCGATGTGTATGTGTTGGCCGGCTAGAGGGGGGTGAATAACCTAATACGTAGACGGTGGAATTTTCTCGTCGATTGCTCGTCTACAAATTCTTTAGCGCAAGCGGAAAGTATAAACAATAAAGACAAAGCAATAACAAGAATACAAACACTAACAAAGGATGTAACATGGTTCATGGCTACGCCGCTAATCCGCGGTCTGATTCGTCCACGGTGAATCACTCCGCAAGCTTCCACTATTCTCTCCTTTGCACCAAACTAGGTGGAGGTAACCTCTTTACAAGAATTCACTCCTCTTATAAATATGATGTAAATAAAAACAAGTAAGAGAATGGAAAAGCTTTAGGGCACTTTGGGAGAAGATTAGAGCATGAACATTAGGCTCCCAAAGCTCCACACCCTTCCTCTTTATAGAGGAAGAGGGTTTCTTCCCGTTGACACAGGAGCAGTCGACTGATGTCCCTATTAGTCGACTTGTCCCGTAGCCGTTGTCCAATAACGACTGCTTTCCACGTTGAATTCCATCCAACGACACCATCATCACTCGACTGATGGACATATCAGTCGAGTGCTCGCGAGCTCCACTCGCTTCTGTGCCCGAAACCCTTGCGACCAGTCGATTGGTGGTCTCGCAGTCGACTGCCAATCCATGGCAGTCGACTGTTGCCACTTGAACTAGACTCGAACACTAGTCGAGTCACAGTCGACTTAGAGTACTCGACTACCATAACATGGTAGTTAACTGATGTCTGGAAATCCCATCCGACACTTAGCCAAATGACCAAGTTTCACCTAAGAGCACTACCCCTTCCCGGGTTACATTCGCTCACTCTCATCCCTTGGAGTCCCTCGCCTTTGAAGTTATCTTCGTCCGGCCACATCCCTCGGATGCGCCAAGCGCACGGCTTTGCAGCGCCATCCTTCGCGTCTCGCCCTGAAGTCTACTTCTTTCGGCTTCACTCCAAGCTCCTCGTCCGGCGGTCCCTCGGATGCTCCAAGCGCACGACTTCCGCAAAGCCATCCTTCACCGACTCAAAGACCGAGTCATGAGATGTGAAACTCGCCAAGGCTCCATGTACGAATTACTAAGTCCTGCAAGACTCCAATGCACATATCAAATCCACACATCCTAACTTAAACCCTTTGCCACACACATCAAAACCATATCAAAGGTTGATTGTACTAACATAACCGGACTCGAGTTTGACTCGAGGGAGACTTTGATGGTTGACTGGAGTTGACCATGTCATGGAAAGTCCATGTCTTGAGTACTTGGGATGTAATGTCCAAGCATGGGTCTTGGCAAGGAAAAGTCCAAGCATGGGTCTTGGCATGGAAAGTCCAAGTCTTGAGTACTTGGCATGTAAAGTTCAAGCATGGGTCTTGGCAAGGAAAAGTCCAAGCATGGGTCTTGGCATGGAAAGTCCAACATGGGTTGGCAAGGGAAAGTCCAAGCTTGAGTCTTGGCATTTGAGAAGTCCAAGGGGTTTGATATTGGTGGCGTAAAGTCCAAGCGGGAATCTTGGCAGCATAAGTCCAATGATTAGCGGCGTAAAGTTCAAGCGGAGTCTTGGCGGCGTAAGTCCAATGTGCCTTGGCGGTGTAGACACCATTAGCATGACATAGCCGATGGAAGCACCTGAAGGCTAGCGCGATGGATGAACAAGTCATGGATGACTTGGAGGGATCCGAGAGGCATGAGGCTGATGGAGGTGGCTAGAAGGCTTAGGTCTAGGCTAAGGGTGGTCTAGCAAGTATTGGGGAACCATACTTGGGCTAAAACCTCATGTTTGAGGTGTGCCAGTCGACTGGTGTCATATGACAGTCGACTGGTGAGAGTCAACTAGGGTTTGACTGTGAAAAGTGGCCTAGCAGTCGACTGATGGATGAGCAGTCGACTGATCATGTGATCAGTCGACTGATGCTCGGTGTTTCGACCACAGAATGGAGTCTCACTCGACTACTGTGGGCAACAGTCGAGTGGAGGCTTGATCAGTCGACTGATGGACATGATCAGTCGACTGATGATGGATCTGTTGGATTTTTCCAGTTTGGATCTAGCCGTTGTCTCACGACAACAGTGACATTAGTCGACTGATGGTCCCGAGCAGTCGACTGATTGACTTTTTCAAGCACAGGTTGAAGATATAAATGGAGCTCGTGGAGGAGAAAAAGCCAACTGATTCTTAAGCATCCTTGGGGCGATTTGTTGCTGCAAATTAGGGTCTCCAAGGTCATTCTTCAAGGAACCAAAAGCAAGTAATTCAAAGGCATTCGTAAAGTGTTTTCTTTACTTGTATTGCATTGTATTTCATTATAATTGCTTGTTGTATTTAGTTTATTATTGTAAACTGTTGTAAGAGGTTTCTCCACCTCCGACGTGTTGTCGAGAAGGAGTTTATTGCTTAGTGGTGTTTGTGGCATCGCTAGAGCTCTTTAGAGCTCGATCCGTGGAGTAGGAACCATTCGGTTCCGAACCACATTATATTCTTGTGTTTGTGTTTGTCTTATTTCGTTATTGTTATTATTATCTATATTCCGCTGCGCTAACGAATTTTGTAGACGAACACGCGAAAGAATTCCATCACGCACTAGCATGACGCTATTTACCCCCCCTCTAGCGTTCCAACGATCCCCTACACCTTAGACGTACTAGATACATATTCTCCTCCTCTATTAGCCCCTTCATTATCCTTCTAGTATTCACCATCGCATCTCTTTGTTCAGATTCCCACAGACGACATTAATTTGATAGTGTCCTCTTCTTCGGTTCACTCAGATCCCCTTCTTCCTTAGAAGATGATGGATCTTGGCACCTCTAATGCAATATGAGATCTGTCACTCAGAAAGAAACATTAAAGATGGGTCGGCTGCACTGCCACGACTCCTCTGACACTCAAGTTAGAATTGAGAAGGAAGAATAAGATGTTATAAAATAGGAATTAAAAAGAGATCTTTGTATACCACTTGTAGAAGAAAGAACCATCCATCCCCTTTTCCTCACACCTCTGCCCCCTTTTATAGGAGATTCATATCGCCTTGCTTCCAAATGAATTTACTTTAATACCCCTGCAATCCATTAGAATGTAATTGTTTTTCCTGCTTCTTTTCAAAATAGCTCCCTTTATGTTCTCCACGTGTTCCCTATCTTTCCTGCCAACCATTAATAAAATAAATAAATAAATAAATAACAAAATACCTCATGTCAGCAATATTCCCTATTCAAGAAATTCTCCGCCACCTCCTGTACCTAAGGATACCCATATCTCCTTCTTCACTCCATTTAGAAAATACCCAAGAAATACATACATCACTCAGGAAATAAACACACTGCTCGAGAAATACACTAACCACTCAAGAAATATACTAACTACTCAGAAAATACACTAACTACTCGGGAAATATACTAACGGCTCAGAAAACACACTCCATCACTTCTGTACTTCAGATACCAGCCTCTTACTTAATTATAAAAATACACTACTTGTTCGAAAAATGCACTAACTACTCGGGAACTACACTGACTGCTCGAGAAATACACTAACTATTCAGAAAATATATTAACTGCTCAGGAAATATACTAATGGCTCAGAAAATAGACTCAATCACTTCTGTATTTCAGACATCAGCCTTCTTACTTAATTTTGAAAATATACTGTTGGTACAATCGACCCAGGTCACGATTGACAAGACTCGAGTTTGACTCGAGTAGTATTTTAATGTTCGATAAAACGTATGACAATGTGATTTTCATGGGAAGTCCAAGCCTTGTGTACTTGGCATGGGAAGTCCAAATCTTGTGTACTTGTCATGGAAAGTCCAAGTTTTGGGTACTTAGTATGGAAAGTCCAAGAATGGGTCTTGGCAATGGTAAAGTCCAAGTCATGGATACTTGTCAATGAAAAGTCTAAGCATGGGTCTTGGCAATTGAAAAGTTCAACATGTAGTTGGCAAGGAAAGTCTAAGAGTGTGATATTGGCGACGTAAAGTCCAAGCATGGGCCTTGGCAATATAAGTCAAATGTTTGGCAGTGTAAAATTCAAGCATGGAGTCTTGACGATATAAGTCAAAATGGTTCTTGGCATTTGGGAAGTCCAAGGGTGTGATATTGGCGATGTAAAGTCCAAGTTGTAGTCTTGGTAGCATAAGTCCAATGTTTGGCAGCATAAAGTCCAAGCGTATGTCTTGGCAACGCGAGCCCAAATGTACCTTGGTGATGTAAACTCGGTTAGCATGACAATAGCCGATAGAAGCACTTGAAGGCTAGCATATGGATGAATAAGACATGGATGACTTGGAGGGATCCAATAGGCATGAGGTTGATGGAGGTGACTATAAGACTTAGGTCTAGGCTAAGGATAGTCTTTCAAGTATGAGGGCATCATACTTGGGTTAAACCTCATATTTGAGGTTTATCAGTCAACTAGGATTAGGGACCAGTCGACTGGTCAAGTGTTTGACACTTGGTAGTCTAGTCGACTCTGAATAGTCGATTAGGGTTATGACCAATCGACTGTAGCTCAACTGTGGTTGCATGGCCTTAGCAGTCGACTGCTGGCTTTGGGCAATCGACTTGCTACAATCAGTCGACTGCCATAGAGGGCAGTCGACTGTTATTTGTGGACACAAGAATATGAAGTTCCGTAGTCGACTGGGCAGTCGACTGTCGGACCATCAGTCAACTAATTGGTTATCCGTTGGAGTTTTTCCAGCATGGATTAAATCGTTGTGAGACAATGGCTATAGGAGCAGTCGACTGCTATGTATGGGCAGTCGATTGCTAGGCAAATATCAGCCCAAGTTGCATCTTTATAAGGAGCATTGAAAGGAGGATTTTGGCTGTGATTTTAGGGGAGATTTGAGGTGAAGTATTGGTGCATTTCAGGGTCCTTCAGGCTCATCAAAGCAACCAATAAGCAAAGCATTCAAAGCGATCTTTTTTAAAGTTTTCTTTATGTCATTATTATATTTCATTTGTATTTTCTTGTATTTCTTTCTTATTTTTGTAAGAGATTTTCTCCACCTCCGAAGTGTTTTCTGAGGGAGAGGTTGATTAGTGGTGGTTTGCATCACTAGAGCTCACTTGAGCTCGACCCATGGAGTAGAAACCCTAGGTTCCGAACCACATTATATGCTTATGCATTATTTGTGAGTGTTTGTCTTGTGTTGTGTTTATTTCTATTTGTATTCCGCTGTGCACACTAACATCTTGTAGACGAACGTGTATGAATTCCATCGAACGACATAAAATCATTATTCACCCCCTCTAGAGCGACCATCGATTCCCTACAAGTGGTATCAGAGCTAGGTCACTCTTCAAGACTTAACAACCAAGGAAGCATGCTAGAGGTGAAGAAGATGGAGTTTCAAGAAAGTTTGGGTGATGACACCATGGTTCCATCCTTCTTCAACGGTGAAAATTTCGCATTGTGGAAACATAAAATGAAATGTTTTCTAATGAAAAATATAGATTATTGGGTTAGTATTGTAGATGGCTTTGATCCTCCCGAGGACAAGGAAGGAAGAGTCCTCAAGAAGAAGAAGTGGACCAAGGAGCAAAACTGAAAAATATAACATCAATAAAAGGGTAATGGTAATTTTAACCAACGCAATGCCTAGTGATATCTTGCATAAGGTAGGAGATTGCAAGTATGCTCAAGAATTATGGAGCAAGTTGACTAAGCTCCATGAGAAGTCTCAACTGATCCAAGAGGATAAGGAAGAATCCAAGGAGGAGGAAGAAAACTCATCCTCTCAAGAGAGTGAGGATTCGAAGGTTGAGAGGGAATCAACATCCGGATCGGTAGAAGAAGTGGAAGAATTGGAGAAAGCCTCCACCTCTAGAATTGAGGGGGAGGAGAGACCTTCCACGCCGGAGGAAGAGTAAGAAGAAGCTTCAACCTCCGAGAGGGATGAAGAACCAACTCCGGATCCTACCACCAACCTAGGTAACTCAAGTATTATAATTAAAGAAAAAAATCACATAATATATTTTGAGTGTAGGGAAGCAGGGCATTACAAGAGTAAGTGCCCAAAATGAGTCAAGAAGGCTCAATCGGTGCCAAAAGTCAATGAAGCCGGTGCCCAAAGTCAAAAGAGCAAGGAGCATATTACTTGCTTCAAATGTCATCAAAAGGGACACTATAGAAGTCAATGTTATAGGGGAAGACAACCTAGCAAGGGCAAAGGAGAAGCATTACATGTAGGCAGAGCTAAGGCAAATCCTAAGGTAAATTTAAATAATGTTCATTCTTTATATAAGGCTCAAAATAATACTAGGAGTAATTTTAATACTCTTGCTATTGTTCATATCATGAAAAGCATGCTAGAAATATATCTTATTGCTCAGGTGCTAAATCATGTGATAGTAGGGTTAAGGACAAGTCTAGAACAATTAATCCTAAAATAATTCTACCTAAGGAAGCCATTTGAAAGGTAGAAAATCATTTAGGCATTAACCCTAAGAAAGGTAGGCATATGCCTAAAAGAAAGAACAATGGCCAATGAATGAATGAAAATTTCAAAATTGGGCAATTAGAGTTGGAAAATTAAGTTTGAGGTCAAACTTGAGAAAATGGATAAGACCCTTAGGAAAATAGAAAACATGAGTATGGGGTCTAATGATCATAAATTAGGGTCTAGAAGGCAAGAACCATCTAGGGGCAAGAAAGGTTTAGGTCACAAACTTAAGCCCAAGGAGACCTACCATAGTATTTCATTTGATTATGGAATCATCCATAGGTCTAGGAAAGTCAAGATCACAAGGGAGGTCATCTCTAGAGTTGACCATAATGTGTGTCTAGTGACTAAGGTTTCAAAGAAACCTAGGAAGGTCACTAAGAAGGTTACAAGGAGAGTTACCCCTAAGATTAACCTATACAAGACCAAAATGACCAAGACTTTCAAGCCTAAGAGGGCCATTAGGAAGGTACTAAGGAAGGATATCCCTAATGAGTACCTAGTAAACCCAAGGAGCTCCAATAGATATTGGGTTCCTAGGAGTATGATCCCTTCACGCTAGATGAGTTAGGTTGTGTCAGGATAGGTAGTTAACCTAACCATAGCAAAGTTGGCACTTTAGGTCATTCCCAAGGTAATGTGATACTTTGGAAATGAGATTAAAATTTATTCCCTAAATATTTTAGGATGTGTTAATTAAATTTGAGAAGTTTAAAAAATTGATCAAAATTGGCACAATTAGGTTTAGAGGTCATAGTGTGTCATTTTGAATTTTTGGCACACTTGAAAGATTGATCTATTATGGCAAATATGGGTTTAATTCTAATAAATGGTAATTAATATTAAAATTTAGATATTTTTATGCCTTTACATTTTACTTGCCATATTTTGTTTGTCATGACATCATGCATCATATTACTATTTAAAATGTCATGATAATGCTTAGGTTTATCTTTTATGTTATGCTAGCGTTTAGATTTTATTTATGTGTCATGGCATCATGATTATTGGCACATGTCTTATTTATGCTATCTTATATGTCACAATCATTATTCATGCATTTAGGATTAATTAAAATTAATTTAAGGATAATGATATGATTTGAAGTCCCATGTATAAGGGAATCAAATAGAGTTGCCTAGAAAAATGCATGCGACCTTAGATTAGGAAGAATAAAAACCCACGTCTCATATTAAATTGACATGTGTGTGTATTGATATACGCTAGACGTATGTGAGATGCTAGAAAATGAGTCAAGTTCATGTGCTTATCTAGGACATCATATTGAACTTAGAACTCATTGAATGATAATGAGGCATCATGGAGAAAGTTAATGTGCAAGTCATGTGCATTGAGCCTATAGATCATGATCCAATATAAGATTTTAAAATCATTTTGAAAAATCTTGGTGAAGTCTATCTTTTGATAACAATCACCATTGATGAAGTTGATACAAAGTAGACTCAAAATATTGAAGTTATCTTTGTTTTTGAACTTTGTATCAATCTCACTATTTAATGGGTATTTTATTTTCAAATATTTTTCACCCATAATGATTGATATAAGTATTATACGTATGAAATTTCATTATTTTTCAAATTATTTATATTTACTTATGATTTTCCAAAATTTGAATTCTGAATTTGATTTCTATACATTACATAAACTAGTTGGCTGTTGCTTTAGGTAGTTGACTGGCGTTGAGGGCAGTTAGTTGACTAGTTAGTTGACTAGTTGTTGACCGAGTCGACTGGTTATTTCAGGTAAACAAGATTTGTTTAGTCCATTTTCAGTCATCCCTATTTTCCCTAACTCTCCTAACTCTAGGATATGCTTTGGAAAACATTGGAAGGGTGAAAATCCATTGGAAGTGGATTAGGAGAGTTGTCTTGGATGAAAATCAAATTTTAAGGTGTGTGAAAGTTCAAGTTTGAACTTTTACCTTTAATTTTGATGGTTTAGTGTTCTATAGGCTTAGGGACTCTCCAAGAACGTTGTTGGTGCAATGGTCAAGGGAGAGCAAGCCTTTAGGAGGAGGTTATTCATCATGGGATGATAGATGTGTTTTTTCTCATAGGGGGAGAATTGGAGAATAGTAAGGTTTGCCTCTCTTTTAGTGGTATGTGACTTATCACTATGACAAGTGAAGGCATCCAAAATCTTTTTGACCAAGGGAGAGAATGTAAGATCTCATTAGTATATGAGACATTGATATCCTTGGGGAGAGCTTTTTTGATGTATGTCAAAAAGGGAGAGAATTGATAGATTGAGTTAGGTAGCCTAACTCAAAGATTTTGTCAAAATCAAAAAGGGAGAGATTGTTGATGCAATCGACTCAAGTCACGATTGACCAGACTCGAGTTTGACTCAAGCAGTATTTTGATGTTCGATAAAACATATGGCAATGTGATTGTCATGGGAAGTCCAAGTCTTGTGTACTTGGCATGGAAAGTCCAAGTCTTGTGTACTTGGCATGGGAAGTCCAAGTCTTGTGTACTTGACATGGAAAGTCTAAGTCTTGAGTACTTGACATGGAAAGTCCAAGCATGGGTCTTGGCAATGGTAAAGTCCAAGTCATGGGTACTTGACAATGGAAAGTTCAAGCATGGGTCTTGGCAATTGGAATGTTCAACATGGAGTTGGCAAGAAAAGTCCAAGAGTGTGATATTGGTGGCGTAAAGTCCAAGCATAGGTCTTGGAAGCATAAGTCCAATGTTTGGCAGTGTAAAGTCCAAACATGGAGTCTTGGCAGCATAGGTCCAAATGGTTCTTGGCATTTGGGAAGTCCAAGGGTGTGATATTTGCGGCGTAAAGTCCATGCTATAGTTTTGGCGGCATAAGTCTAATGTTTGGCAGTGTAAAGTCCAAGTGTGTGTCTTGGAAGCGTAAGCTCAAATGTACTTTGGCGATGTAGACTCAATTAGCATGACAATAGCCGATAGAAGCACCTTAAGGCTAACGTATGGATGAACAAGTCATGGATGACTTGGAGGGATCCAATGGGCGTGAGGCTGATGGAGGTGGCTAGAAGGCTTAGGTCTAGGCTAAGGATGGTCTATCAAGTATGAAGGCATTATACTTAGGTTAAACCTCATGTTTGAGGTTATGGATCAGTCGACTAGTCAAGTGTTTGACACTTGATAGCCTAGTCGACTCTGAGCAGTCGACTGAGGTTATGACCAATTGACTGGTTAGGAGTCGACTAGAGCTCGACTGCGGCTGTGTGGCCTTGGCAATCGACTGACCTCGATCAGTCGACTGTCATGGAGGGCAGTCGACTACTATTTGCGAACATGAGCACAGAAAGTTTCATAGTCGACTGGGTAGTCGATTGTCAGGCCATTAGTCGACTGATTGAGTATCCGTTGGAGTTTTTCCAGCATGGATTAAGCCATTGTGAAACAATGGCTACAAGAGCACTCGATTGCTAGGTATGGACAGTCAACTGCTAGGCAAAAATCAGCCCGAGTTGCAGCTTTATAAGGAGCATTGAAGGGTTGATTTTGGCAGCGATTCTAGGGAAGATTTAAGGCAAAGTTTTGGTGCATTTCAGGGTCCTTCAAGCTCATCCAGGCAACCAACAAGCAAAGCATTCAAAGCGATCTTTTGTAAAGTTTTCTTTACGTCGTTGTTGTATTTCATTTTTATTTACTTGAATTTCTTTCTTATTATTGTAAGAATTGTTGTAAGAGATTTTCTCCACCTCTGGAGTGTTTTCCGAGAAGAAGAGGTTGATTAGTGGTGATTTGCATCACTAGAGTGTAGAGGATCTCATGACCGCTAGAGGAGAGGTGAATAGCGTCGTTTGTCGTTTGTTGATGGATCTCGATCATTCTTGCTACAAGATGTTAATACGCAGCAGAAATATGAAATATAAAATACAAATACACAAGCACAATCCACAACACAACTATGTAATGTAGTTCGGGACCGAATGGTTCCTACTCCACGAGTTGAGCTCGTAAGAGCCCTACCGATGCAAATCACACACCACTATAACAATAACACCTTCTCGACACAAGTCGGAGGTGGAGAAACCTCATACAAATGATTACACTAAGTAATACAATAAATGCAAGCAAATACAAATATGAAATACAATACAAGTAAAGAAAAACACTTTACAAGAGAACTTGAGCGCTTGCTTTTGGTTGCTTGAAGAGTAGCCTTGGAGACCCTGAATTACACCAACAATTCTCCCCAAAAGCTCCCAAAGAACCATAGTGAATCCTCCCTCCATGAGCTCCCTTTAAAGCTGCTCCTTGGGCTGGATTTCGCCTAGTAGTTGACTGATCAGAATCATCAGTCGACTGCCCCTGTAGCTGTTGTCTCATAATGGCATGTGCCACATTGGATAAGTTCCAACGGATAGAGCATCAGTAGACTGATGGCTCAATCAGTCGAGTGCTCATGCCGATCACTTGACTGAAGAGCACTCTATTCTCGACATCCCGACGAGCAGTCGATTGATCTCTAGATCAGTCGACTGATCAGGCCATCAGTCGACTGTCCAATGATGGCAATCGACTACTAGGCCAATTTCAGCAGTCAAATTCCCGTTGACTCACACCAGTCGATTGACCCATGGTCCCAGTGATACACCTCAAACATGAGTTTTAACCCAAGTATGGTGCCCTTATACTTGCTAGACCACCCTTAGCCTAGACCTAAGCCTTCTAGCCACCTCCATCAGCCTCACGCCTATCGGATCCCTCCAAGTCATCCATAACTTGTTCATCCATATGCTAGCCTTCATGTGCTTCCATCGGCTATTGTCATGCTAACGGTGTCTATACCGCCAAGGCACATTGGACTTACGTTGCCAAGACTCTCATTTGGACTTTACGTCGTCAACCATTGGACTTATGCTGCCAAGACTCCACCCTTGGACTTTACGCCGCCAATATTCCCCTTGGACTTTTTAAATGTCAAGACTCAAGCTTGGACTTTCCCTTGCCAACCCATGTTGGACTTTCCATGCCAAGACCCATGCTTGGACTTTCCTTGCCAACCCATTTTAGACTTTTCCTTGCCAAGACCCATGCTTGGACTTTACATTCCAAGTACTCAAGACTTGGACTTTCCCAATGCCAAGTGTCCCACTTGGACTTTTCATGCCAAGTACCCATGACATGGACTTTACCATGACAATCACATTGTCATATGTTTTTGTCGAACATCAAAACATCGCTCGAGTCAAACTTGAGTCCGGTCAATCGTGACCTGGGCCGATTGCACCAACAATCTTCCCCTTTTTGATGTTTGACAAAAACATCCTTAAGTTAGGTCCCTAACTCAAATTCCCTTACCAATTTTCCCAAATTGGTAATTCTACCTTTCTTCCCCTTTTTGACTAACATCAAAAAGGTTCTCCCAAGGAGGTCAATGTCTCAAGTTCCAATGAGATCTTACAATCTCCCCCTTGGTCCAAAAACCTCTAGGATGCCTACAATCTTCCTAGTGATAAGTCTCATATCACTTAAGAGAGACAATCCTACACACTCTCCCAATTTCCAAATTGGGCATCTCAAAATCTCATTTTTCCCCTCATGAGGAAAAATAACATCCATCATCCCATGATGGATACCTCCCCCTAAAGGCTTACTCTCCCTTGACCATTGCACCAACAATGTCCTTGGGAAGTCCCTAAGCCAATAGGAACTCAAAACCATCAAAAATAAGGTTAAAAATTCAACATTGAACTTTCCTATACCTTAAATTTGATACATCATCCTAACAACTCTCCTAATCCATATTCAATGGATTTTCACCCTTTATAATGCTTCTCAAAGCATATCCTATGATTAAGAGTGGTTAGAGAACCCTAACATAGTTGAAGTTGGGCTAAACATACCTTGTTTACTCGAAATCACCGGCAATGACTCTATCGAGAATAGTCAATCATTATGCTCATCGATCGCCATCATGCAAGAAGTGATCGATAATCAAAATCCAATTTTCAGTTATCAGAGACGAATTTTAGAAATACATACATAATTTAAAAAATCATGAAACTTCATACGTATAATACTTATGGCCAATACAATGAGTGAAAAATATTTGAAAAATATTTTACCCATAAAATAGCGAAATTGACACAAAGTTTAAAAGTGAAGAAAAACTTCAATGTTTAAGCTCACTTTGTATCAACTTCATCAATGGTGATTGCTATCAAAAGATAGACTTCACCAAGATTTTCTAAAGAGATTTTAAAATGTTTTTGAAAACCTATATTGGATCATGATCAATGGGCTCAATGCACATGACTTGCACATTAGCTTTTCCCATGATCCATCACATGATTTTAGATGAGTTTGAGTTCATTTAGATGCAAAAACTATGCACCTTGAACTTAACTTATATCCTAGCATCTCACATGTATCTAGGGTGTATCAATATACATACATGTCAATATAATATGAGATGTGGATTTTGTTTATCCTAATCTAAGGCCTCATATATTTTCTAAGGCAACTCTACTTGATTCCCTTATACATGGGACTTCAAGTCATGCTATAGTCCTTAAATCAATTTTAATCAAATTAAATGCATGAATGATCATGGCATAAATGATAATATAATTAAGCATGGCCAATGATCATGATGTCATGACATATGATGGAATCTAAGCATACATGACATTTAACCTTAATCCTAAATATAATCATGACATTTATATGATTTAAATAAATTTGATGTCATGACATGTTATATATCAAATTAAGCATGGCCAATAAAATGTAAAGGTATATAATACCTAAATTTTGATATTAGTTGCCATTTGTCATTATTAAACCCATTTTGCCATATTATTAGTTTATCTCCCAAGTGTGCCAAAAACCTAATATGACACACCTCAACCTCTAAACCTAATTTGTGCCAATTTGATTGATTTTTCATAATCCCAAAAATATATTGGCACATCCTAAAATCTTTTAGGATTTAAATTCAACCCTATTTCCAAGGCATCCATAACCTTGAAAATATCCTAAAGTGTCACCTTTACCATAGTTAGATTAACTACCTATCCATTCAATGTTGGCACACCTAAACCCATCTAGCGTGAATTGATCACGCTCCTAGGAACCCAATACCTATTGGAGCTCCTTAGGTTTACTAGGTATTCCTTAGGGATGACCTCCCTAGATACTCTCCTAATGACCCTTCTAGGCTTGTTAGCCTTGGTCATTATGGTATTTCCTAGGTTAACTCTATGGGTGACTCCCCTTGTAACCTTCTTAGTGGCTTCCCTAGGTTTCTTCGAAACCCTAGCCACTAGGCACACACCATGGTCAACTCTAGGGATGACTTCCTTTGTGACCTTGGTCTTCCTAGACCTAATTTGAGTTCCATAATCAAATGGAACACTATGATAGGTCTTTTTGGGCTTAGGTTTGTAACCCAAACCTTTCTTGCCCTTGGTTGACTCTTATCTCCTAAAACCTAGGTTTTGACTCTTTGACCTAGATTTTTGATCATTTGACCCTTTAAATTGATTTTGTATATTCCTAAGGGTCTTTTCCATTATCTCAAGCCTTGACCTCAAGACTTGATTTTCCTTTTCTAATATCTCAATTTTGATTTTTCATTAGTTTTTGAGATATTTTTATTTCTAGGCATATGTCTAATCCATTTAGGGTTGATGCCTAGGTGATCCTCTATCTTCCTAATGGTCTCCCTAGGAAGGATAGATCTAGAATTGGTTGATCTAGATTTGTCTTTAGGTAGAATATTTTTAGGGACATTAGTCCCAAATTTCTCCTTATTCCTAAGGTTAACACTCTTAGCACCTAGACAATAAAATCTATTATTTCTACTAGCATGCTTTTCATGATGAATTGCAAGTGAATTAAAAATATGATTTTGCCTATTAATCAAGGAAGGTGCATTATAAATTTTACCTTAGGGTTAGCTTTCAATGCTCCCCCTACTTGTGATGCTCCCTCTTGGGTCTTTTTCTTCCCCCTAGGGCATTAACTCCAGTAGTGTCTCGGTTGTCGGCACTTGAAGAAAATGATGTCCTCCTTGCTTTTATGTATTGGGGGACCGACACTCTTGACCTTTGGAACCGGTGGAGTCTTCTTGACCCTTTTAGGATACTTACTCTTGTAGTTTCCTTGCTCCCTACACTCAAAACATATTATATAATTTTTTATTTTTAACTACAATGTTTGAGTTACCTAGGTCCGTGGTGGAAGCCTCTTGAGCTTGTTCATCACTTCTCCCCGAAGTAGATGGCTCTTCTTGCTTTTGCCCTTGACCCGGAGATCTAATCTCCTCTCCCTTAATACTAGAGGTGGAGGCTTCTTCTACTTCTACCTCTTCTTCCTTCTCGGATGTTGATTCTCTATCAACTTTCGAATCCTCACTTGCTTGTGAGGATGATGTGCTTGCTTCCTTGGTCTCCTCCGATTGAGCCAATGAGCACTCTTGTTCTTTGGGCTCCTCATGGAGTCTTGCCACTTGGCTCCATAGCTCCTTAGCATCCATGTGTTCACCTAATATACACAAGATGTCATTAGGAATCAAATCGATAATAAATTTTGCTACCTTCTTATTTTTCTCGAATCTTTGAAGTTTTTCCTCACTCCATCTCTTCCTCTTGAGGAATCCTCCCTTTGGTCCCCTTGGATATTCGAATCCTTCCATCAAAATGGACCATTCTTCAAAATCCCTCATCATGATGAAGTCTTCAATTCTTCTCTTCTATGAATTGAAGCCTTCTCGTCCATATAGCACATACGGGACCGACATGTGAAGGACGAAGCTTCGCTTCCCGCTTCAACTTGGTTGCTTGTGTATGGCGATCCAATCTACGTCCCCAGATTAAAAAAAATAGTCCAAGACGATGACAGATTACCCAAGCAATCGATCCATCATCATGCTATTCGATTAGAGTGGTCTCTTGAACAAACTTATTGTTCAAGCAACCTAACTCTTTTCCTCGATTAGCCATGGAATAGATGATGTACGGATCGCTGGTTTTTGTGTTTATCTTCGGGGTCCAAGTAAATTAGTCACATGCAATTACATACATAATACAAAGAAACAAAAAGAAACCAAAACAAGAATTATACCTCTTTTTTACCTCTTGGTCTTCTATTGTATGTCCTATCCTCCTCTTGGACATTGTGTGGGCAACGATCCTTTAAGAGATGAAGCCTCCTAGATCACGTATCTTCCTTTCCTTGTTCGCTCATAACAAAGAAAGATAATAAGCTCCCTTCTTCTCCTATCTAGTTCCGGACACAATCCCTTTGGAGAAAGATCAAACCTCTTTCTCCTCTTTGTTGTTGCCGCCGGCCACCAAGGAGAGGGAGATGGAAGATGGGTGTCGGCCAACCAAAGAAAGACGAGCAAAGCCTTGCCCTAGTTGTCGCCGGCCAAAGCTTGAGGAAGAAAGGAGATGGGCGTCGGCCAAGAAGAGAAGGAAGGTGAGGTGTGGGCGCCGACTAACCAAAGAAAAAACTAGTTGCCGCCCAAAGCCTCTCCAAACCCTAGCCGCCCAAACCAAAGAGCAAAACCCTAATCCTTTCAATTTCCCTCACCGCCCAAGCCCTAGCCCTCCTTTTATAGAGCTAGGCTTAAGCCTCCTTTCAATCTCCACCGTCGGATCTAGGGATTCAATTTCCACCGTCGGATCTAGGGTTTCATTTTCCACCGTTGGATCTAGGCTTCATGAGGGTTTTAATAGGCTACAATAGAGACCATGAGGAGGAGTTGGATCTTGGTCACTCAATGGATTTAGCCCACATAAAGTTTGATCCATTAATGATAATCCATTCCACTAGAGGATTATCATTGATCTACCTCACCAACTCCATAAATAAATATGGGCTCCATATATTAATTGTACAAATATCTCCCCGTGTTTAAGATATCGAATGCCCGTCAATTAATTAATTTACTGACAATTAATTAATCAACATCTAACTCCATGAGTAGTACCACTCAACCTTATCATCATGCCGGACCAAGTCCACTTGCAGGGTTTACATGATGATCCTTATGAGCTCCTCAAGGGGACATCATCATCCTAATATATAGGACCCGGTTTCCTCCTATAATCAATGGCACACCATGTAAATAATATCATTTCCCAACTTACCGAGCCTATCGATTTAATCTATAAATCTCGCCCATTGGTAAATCAAAGAAATAAATACTAAGTATATGTGCCCGTTATTATATCGGGATTAAGATCATGTACACCATAATATCTGAGGTCCGATTCAATTATGTAGTCAGTAATAAATTGAATCACCTCTAAGTCGGTCCTGCTCAATACACACAAAGTGTACTAGTGTAATTCTATGGTCAAGACAAACCAATAGCAAATTGCACTACAACCATACCAATGGTTTGTCCAAAACCATCTCGGTTGTGAGCCTCTACTTATACTCTACAAGGAACTGATAACATGATCTCTCGTGTGACACTACACACCATGTTATCTACAATGTAACATATCAGACAATATGCATAACCATAAATATACAAACAATGATCATGTCATTCTTATTTCAAAAATAAAGATATTCATATAAAAGATAGAATTTTCAGTATACATCCCAACAACGTGTTGATGTCCCATCCTTGTTGTTCTTCAAACTCCATCTTCTTCACCCTCTAGCGGTGCTCTTTTGGCAGTTAGTCCAAATGAAGAGTGGTCTCGCTCTAATACCAATTGTAGAGGATCTCATGATCGCTAAAGGGGGGGTGAATAGCATAGTTCGTCATTTGTTGATGAATCTCGATCGTGCTTGCTACAAGATGTTAATACGTAGTGGAAATATGAAATATACAATACAAATACACAAGCACAATACACAACACAACTATGTAATGTGGTTCGGGACCGAATGGTTCCTACTCCACGGGTTGGGCTCGTAAGAGCCCTAGCGATGCAAATCACACACTACTATAACAATAACTCCTTCTCGACACAAGTCGGAGGTAGAGAAACCTCGTACAAATGATTACAATAAGTAATACAATAAATGCAAGCAAATACAAGTATGAAATACAATGCAAGTAAAGAAAAACACTTTACAAGAGAACTTGAGCGCTTGCTTTTGGTTGCTAGAAGAGTAGCCTTGGAGACCCTGAATTACACCAGCAATTCGCCCTAAAAGCTCCCAAAGAACCATAGTGAATCCTCCCTCCATGAGCTCCCTTTAAAACTGCTCCTTGGGCTGAATTTTGCCTAGCAGTCGACTGCCCCTGTAGCCGTTGTCTCACAATGGCATGTGCCATGTTGGATAAGTTCCAACGGATAGAGCATCAGTCGACTGATGATGTAAGCAAAACATATAGGATTTTAGGAGTAGTTTTCACTCACATCTCATTACATTTTATGTTAGTTTCATGCATATGTCACTTTATTTTACATGCATTTCCTATTTTCTCATTCGGAGATCTGCTCTTTGTACTTTTGTGTGTAGAATATCATTTCATGAGAAAACGGTGCATTTTTGAAGCAAAAATGGAACAATTTGTGGAGCACAGACCTTAGGGAACACGCACTGGCCATGTCCCAAGACTTGGGCATGTTTCCGAAGTGAAACAGATCAAAACGGAGGCTCTAGGAAAAGTCACGGCCAGGCCGTGTGAAAACACACGGTCGTGCCTTTTTTCCAGCTCAATTTCTAGCCGAGATTTCATCTATTTTCCAGCCTTGCACACGGCCAGGCCATGTGAAATTCACACGGTCATGTGGCGGCACTGCAAATTCAAGGAAATAGGGTTTTTCAAGCATTTATGGATAGACGGAGCCGCCTCTATATAGAGGAAACTCATCTAAGAGGTTGGGGATCACGAGGGAGCCACCCTAGGGCTCCCAAATCCTAGGGGGGAGGTACGATGACTGGGACGGCACACCGAAGCCCTAAAAAGCTTCAGGAACTCGCAACGGGGAGGAAGAACATCGCTAGATATCCAAGTTCTGCACTTCAATGCCAGAGAGAAGGCTATATTGGCATTATAAACTCTTGTTCTCGCACTTTATTTACTATTGATTCAAACATGAACATGCCTTGTGATTTTTCTCTCCCATCTATGGAGTAGTTTCTTCGATTCTATGATTAGGGAGTAGCTTGTGTGCGTATGACATGTTGCTTCAAATTGAATTCTATTATTGAGTTTGAATTTGCAATTGGGATTTGTTTATACCGATATCTATGTGTGTTTGGTTTTCTACCTATTGTGCTTAGGCGATACGAGGGGTGACATCCCTCGTATATAAGATTTAAGGGATTTATACAAGGAACCTAGGGGTTAGCCTGATCTTCTGTAACCGTGGGTAGAAGGATGTGATAGAACTAGAAACGGTTCATCACAGGGATTGATTCGGCATCCTCGTACCACCTATCCCGTCCTTGTAAGGCAGAGATAGCTCCCGATAGATGTGGTGGCTCATCGGGAGAGTGTATGATGTCCCTTCCACAAGACCATAGTTAGACGTTTAGACAATGCCCAGCTGATAACATATTTTCCGACACACAAGCGAAACCAAAGTCCTATAATCCCTTTAAAAGATCTCGCGACAAGCTCCTTTCTTCCTCCATGTGACACCGTACTAGAGTTTAGTCCACTGACAACCCTCACAATCATAACCTTTAGATTGACTTCCGAACAATAACATCCACTGAACAAATCGGTACTCGAATCTCAATCTCTGTGGGATCGATAATATTTTTATTATTTGACGACATCTGCGGGCGTTGAGAGCGAGCGCGCGCTTCGAGTCCTCGACAGTATTTGTCGTGAGATTTGAGGTCGTGTTCGTGTGCATCAAGTTTTTGGCGCCGTTGCCGGGGACTGATCGATTCGATATCGAATCGAGAAGTGGATAATTGGATTAGATTTAGGATAGATTTACTTTTCTTGTTTTGTTTTATTTTATTTTAGTTTTGTTTATTCAGTTGCTCTTTCCTTATTTATAATTTCCTGCATATAACGATGCATGCTTTTACTCATGATTATGGTCAATTTAATGCTATAAGTTTTGGTAACATTTATTGTGAGCATTGTGGTGAAACATGGCATACTATTAATAATTGTCTGGATATATTCGAACCTTCACAATTTGAACAAGAAGATGTCACCTACAATTATAACGCGTGGCCACAAGATGATTCCTATTTATATAGTTATGGCCATGGCTACTTAAACCCTCAATATTGTCCGCCTAAATCCCAACTTGAGCAAATGATGGAAGATTTCATTCAAACGCAACAAGCGGCGAATGCTAAATTCTGACGGTGACATTCACAGACAGAGACTCAATATTGTTTCCAAAATGAGAATGAGAGCTATGAGTCACCATGCAAATTTTATCCATAACCAAGTCCCCACTTAGAAGCCCCGCTAGATAATTTTACTAGGGAATGCAAGGATCATAGCCAACAATTTGCAGAGATTATGGAATGAGATCTAGCAAGAGAAGAAATCAAACGACTAGAAGGTGGCTTTAATGACTGGATCACACCCTATAGGGTGGAGACTCACTTTGAGCGAATGGATGAGGAGGACGTAGATGACATTGGAAGTAAAGAAGGACAATCCATTCAATCACCACTAAAAGGAGAACTTGAGGATTATATAATTGATACTTTAATCGAGGAGTCCATTGCTTCAATCAAAACACCTCCAAACCTCAAGGGTCTAGAAGAGCCTGCCTTAACCCTCACTAAAACTTTAATTACCAATAACGAAGTCCATCTAGTGATTTGTGATGATAAAATTTCATTCAACCTAATAGCATCTACTAATCAATCTTTTGGTGAGAATATTTGTGGTGAGTTATATTATTTACAGCATATGGATGAAACAGAATATCATGATCAAACTCTTGATGATTCTTTAAAGATAAGCATGTTCACTCTTAAACCAAGGAATGCAGCCAATAAATATCTTGCCCCTCCATGAGCAAGATTTAAGAGATATGGTGATAAGGGACCTCAAGGGAGGAGTCATAAGGTGAGCAAATATTTTGCTCCCCCACGAGCAAGATTCAAACGCCTCAAATGAAACGTAGGAATAAGGTCGAGCTAAAAGACCTTAAACAAAGCGCTTCTTGGGAGGCAACCCAAGTTTAGTTTTTAGGTTTTCCTTTGATTGTATTGCATGCATTTAGTTAATTTAAACTTTGATTTCCATTTCGGTTAGCATTAGGACCAGAAGAGAACTTTGTTAGGTAAACATAAAATCCATATTAGCTTACACGGCGAAGCGTATGAGAAAATTCAGACTATTGTGCAAAAAGGGAAGAAAAAAGGGGACACACGACCTGGCCGTGTGTTTTCCCATGGTCGTGCCCGACCGACCCGAGGCGCACACGACATCGTGTGTTTTCACATGGTCGTATCGCGTAAGGATTAAGTAGGGCAAGCCGTGTGTTTTCGCCCCATTTGCACCGTGTGCTTCGATTTTTCTTACCCTAGCCATGTGGATCCTTCTTCCCCACCACCTAGAAGCTTTTCCAACTTTTAAGGAAGTCAAAAGAAGCAAGGATGAGGAGGACCAAGCAAGTAGTAATCCGGTGCTTCGGAGCGACGAGCAAGGAGAACCAACACCCCACAAGCTTCGAAGGAAGGTAATGCTCTTCCAACCCTTCTTTTTCGCAACAATGAACATAGGGATAGATATAACATGCTTTCTACTCGCAAACTCACTGCAACTAGGTATCTTAATGAAGATTTACTAGAGTCCTTAGGATTGTTGAGTGACATTCAAGCCCTATTTGCAAAAATGGGGTGGGAAGAGATAATGGGAATAAGACACCCAACCTACCCTAGGATAGTTTTAGAATTTTTGAGTTCCTTAGAAACAAAAATTTTAACGGGTAGAGAGAGCGAAGAGGGTAGGATCGCCTTTAGAACATTTAACATTGAGCATGAATGGACCCTTCACTAATGGAATTCATGCTTTGGCTTGCCGAGTAGGGGAGAGAGAAGAACCCCTATTGGGTTTAACTCTTGGATATTTTGGACCGAGTTGACAGGGGAGCACGCTTACGACCCTTCTAGGGCCAAAGCGTCACGCCTCCAAAACCCCATTTTATGATACCTCCACCGCATCATGGCCAGTACTATATTTGGTTGTCGGAAGAGTGACGGTGTAGTAAGAGCTAGCGAGCTGCTTTGCCTCTGGGACATGCTATAAGAAAGGAGTCGCATCGATGTAGGGTCCCACTTCATCAGACACTTAGTGAAGATGGGCAAAGCAGCGAGAGGAGAGATTAATGTGGGAGGCCTACTTACCCACATTTTCCATAGGATGGGGTATGATTACACTGCATTAGAGAGTAGAGAGGGGAGCCCTAGGATCGACCTAGGAGTGTGTATGGAGATGAAGATGATTGTAAGAGAAGGGCACTCCTTATGCTTTGTAAGGAAAAACTTGACGACCCTCAAGCTCCCCGACCCTGATCGTACCACCATCACCACACGCGCCAACTGGCACTTAGGCCTAATAGTGGAGTCCCTGCCATATGAGGGACCATCCACAGCAGCACACATCTCTCCCCCTTTGCATCACTCTCCCTCCAGTTCACACATGCATAGGAGGCCACCTAGTCCACGTCGACATGAGCATGCACCTGCACCACCACCTTTTTTTACTTTTGAGCAGGATGTAGGTACATTGGCCTATAATTCTCGAAGTTCCAATCGTGCCTCGACGATATATACGCCGAGCAGCAGACACAGAGGTAGCGATGGGAGGAGCAGAGCGCCTACATGTAGGCGGAGTTCCAGGGCTTCCGAGAGCACTTCTAGCGGGGCGAGGAGTTCTACAACGAGGCTCGCATCTACTTCCAGGAGGAGGCTGCCCGTCGCCAGGATGAGGCCGCCTACCGCCAGGAGATGCGGAAGCACATGCATGCCCAGCAGGCACAGTGGGCTAGGGAGGAGGAGCACCGAGCATCCGCTGCATCCACCAATTCTCAGATCGACCACATGTATATGTGGCATCAGCGACTCAGCAGCAGGTTCTCTCAGGATCCCGAGATGCCGAGGCTTCCAGACTTTCCACCTCGTCCACCATACTAGAGGTATACTTTCATTTAAGTCTGGGGCAGCCCAAATTTTATTTTGTTTCTAGCAGTAGTTTCTTTCCTAATATTTGCATTATTGTTAGCATTCATTTGTTCATGCATAGATTGTTGAGTTTCTTTCAGCACTTAGTTTTTGTTATCTGTAAAGCTGCCTCAGTAGTATTTTTGTTAAAAGTCTTCTTCGTGAGTTGTTTCCATGAGTAGTGTAACTTTATTTACCTTGTGGTATTTTATTTTATTGGCTATGAATGAATATTCTAGACCTACACTGGTTAGCTTCTATTTTTACACCTATACATGTCGAACATTCTGAAAAGGAGAGTCTAGTACATAACTAGTTATAATTCATCTCAGTAGTTTAGTACTTTAGAATCCACAAATGACCCTAAGACTGACATTTTAGTTACTGGAGATGCTCGAATTGTGTAAGCCCATTCGAGAAAATCAAAATCCCAGTGAGCCAAAAAATAAAAGAGAGAAAGGAAAAGAAAAGAGAAAAAAAATAGAGAGAGAAAAAAAAAGAGATAGATTATGAGGGATAAAAAATAGTTGTCATGGATGGAAATGGCTATGTGCCCCTTTGAGACCGAGTTAGGTTACTGAGGAAACACCTACCAATTTCTCTCAATACTGGGCACGCCTTTGAGACTTTGTGCTAGATCTAGGGAACGACCCTCGCTTTGGGCAGGTAAGTGCCTAAGAGCCGGAGACCTTAGGAAAGCTATAGGATGACGACTTAACTCACCATGGAACGAGTATCCCCTAAGAATGATTCGCTTAGCATAAGCACAAGGAGCTAATTTAGTGAATTTCTAGAATATATTTATTTTGCTTTGATTGCAAATACCACTTGATAAATTTAGTTAACATGCTAAGTATGAAACAATATCCTTTAAAAATTTCATGGCACTGAGGTTTGCCTGAGGACAAGCAAAGATTTAAGTCTGGGAGAAGTGATGTAAGCAAAACATATAGGGTTTTAGGAGTAGTTTTCACTCACATCTCATTACATTTTATGTTAGTTTCATGCATATGTCACTTTGTTTTGCATGCATTTCCTATTTTCTCATTCGAAGATATGCTCTTTGTACTTTTGTGTACAGGATAGCATTTCGTGGGAAAACAACGCATTTTTGGAGCAAAAATGGAATAATTTGTGGAGCATGGACATTAGAGAACACGCACTGGCCATGTCCCAAGACTTAGGCATGTTTCCGAAGCAAAATGGATCAAAATGGAGGCTCCAGGAAAAGACACGGCAAGGTCGTGTGAAGGCACACGGTCGTGCCTTTTTTCCAGCTCAATTTCCAACTGAGATTTCATTTGTTTTCCAGCCTTGCACACGACCAGGCCATGTGAAATTCACACGGCCGTGTGGCGGCGCCGCGAATTCAAGGAAATAGGATTTTTCAAGCATTTATGGAAAGTCGGAGCTGCCTTTATATATAGGAAACTCATCTAAGAGGTGGGGGATCATAAGGGAGCCGCCCTAGGGGTCCCAAACCCTAGGGGGGAGGCACGACGGCTGGGACGACACACCGAAGCCCTAAAAAGCTTCAGGAACTCGCAACGGGGAGGAAGAATGCCGCCGAAGATCTAAGTTCTGCACTTCAACGCTAGAGAGAAGGCCACATTGGCATTGTAAACTCCTGTTCTCGCACTTTATTTACTATTGATTCGAACATGAACATGCCTTGTGATTTTCCTCTCCTATCTATGGAGTAGTTTCTTCGATTCTGGGATTAGGGAGTAGCTTGTGTTCGTATAACATGTTGCTTCAAATTGAATTCTGTTATTGAGTTTGAATTTGCAATTGGGATTTGTTTATACTGATATCTATGTGTGTTTGGTTTTCTACCTATTGTGCTTAGGCGATACGAGGGGTGACAACCTTCGTATCTAAGATTTAGGGGATTTATACAAGGAACCTAGGGGTTAGCCTGATCTCCTGTAACCGTTGGTAGAAGGATGCGATAGAACTGGAAACGGTTCATCGCAAGGATTGATTTGGCATCCTCGTACCGCCTATCCCATCCTTGTAAGGAAGAGATAGCTCCCGATAGATGCGGTGGCTCATCGGGAGAGTGTATTATGTCCCTTCCACAAGACCATAGTTAGACGTTTAGACAATGCCCAATTGATAATATGTTTTGCAACACACAAGCGAAACCGAAGTCCTAGAATCCCTTTAAAAGATCTCACAGTAAGCTCCTTTCTTCTTCCGTGTGACACCGTACTAGAGTTTAGTCCACCGACAACCCTCACAATCACAACCTTTAGATTGACTTCCGAACAATAACATCCACTGAACAAATCGATACTCGAATCTCAATCTTTATGGGATCGATAATTTTTTTATTACTTGACACAACTGTACACTTACGGGCGTTGAGCGCGAGCATGCGCTTGGAGTCCTCGACGGTATCCATTGCGAGATTTGAGGTCGCGTTCGTGTGCATCAACTGATAATACCCATCAGTCGACTGATGGCTCAATCAGTCGAGTGCTTGCGCTGATCACTCGACTAAAGAGCACTCTGTGCTCGACATCCCGACGAGCAATCGACTGATCTTGGATCGATCGGTGATCGACCATCGATCGGCGCCCAATGTTGGCGATCATTGCTAGGCTAATTCGGCCGATCAAACTCCCGTTGACTCACACCAGTCGACTGACCCATGGTCCCAGTCGACTAATACACCTCAAACATGAGGTTTTAACCCAAGTATGGTGCCCCCATACTTGCTAGACCACCCTTAGCCTAGACCTAAGCCTTCTAGCTACCTCCATCAGCCTCATGCCTATCGGATCCCTCCAAGTCATCCATAACTTGTTCATCCATATGCTAGCCTTCAGGTGCTTCCATCGGCTATTGTCATGCTAACGGTGTCTACACCGCCAAGACACATTGGACTTACACTGCCAAGACTTCCGCTTGGACTTTACGCCACCAACCATTGGACTTATGCTGCTAAGACTCCACCCTTGGACTTTACGCCACCAATATTCCCCTTGGACTTTTCAAATGTCAAGACTCAAGCTTGGACTTTCCCTTGCCAACCCATGTTGGATGCCAAGACCCATGCTTGGACTTTCCTTGCCAACTCATGTTGGACTTTTCCTTGCCAAAACTCATGCTTGGACTTTACATGCCAAGTACTCAAGACTTGGACTTTCCCAATGTCAAGTGTCTCACTTGGACTTTTCATGTCAAGTACCCATGACTTGGACTTTACCATGACAATCACATTGTCATATGTTTTTGTCGAACATCAAAACATCGCTCGAGTCAAACTCGAGTCCGGTCAATCGTGACCTAGGTCGATTGCACCAACATAGAGCTCACTTGAGCTCAACCCGTGGAGTAGGAACCCTATGTTCCGAACCATGTTATATGCTTGTACATTGTTTTTGGGTGTTTATCTCGTGTTGTGCTTACCTTTATTTGTATTCTACTGTGCACACTAACATCTTGTAGACGAATGTGAACGAATTTCATCGAACAACGCAAAACTGCTATTCACCCTCCCTCTAGCGCAACCATCGATTCCCCTACATATACTACTTGCTCGGGAAATATACTAATTACTCATAAAATACATTGACTGTTCGGAAAATACACTAACTGTTCAGGAAATATACTAATTGCTCGGGAAATATACAAATGGCTCAGAAAATAGACTCAATCACTTATGTATCTTATATATCAGTCTTCTTACTTAACTCTGAAAATACACTAACTGCTCGGGAAACACACTAACTGCTCTGGAAATGTACTAACTATTCGAGAAATATACTAACTGCTCGGACAATATACTAACTACTCTAGAAATATACTAATAGATCCAGAATCATATCCATGGCTCGGGAAACATACTATCTAGTCGGGAACTATGATGATCACTAAGAAAACATACCAACTGATCAGAAACCATACTCACAACTCCGGAAACATACCAACTACCCGAGAATTATACTGATTACTCAAGAAATAGACTAACTAATTAAAGATTACATTCATGGCTTGGGAAATATGTCAACGGATTGAAAATCATACTAATCACTCAGGAGACATACTAACTGACTAAAGATGATATTGATGGCTCTACAAACATGCTAACAGCTCGAGAATTACACTAATCATTCAAGAAATACGTTAACTGACCAGAAATGATACTGACAACTTCGAGAGAAATATTGATTGTTCGGGAACTACACTGATTATTCAACAAACACACTGATAGCTCGGCAAACCTACTAATTGATCACACAATCCTCAATACATTCCGAAAATGTACTAAGCCCCCTAACTAAAAATTCTGACCTTATCAATCATTATTTATAAATGAGTATAAATAAGCTCATAAATAAATTTTAAATGAGTTCATTCATGAACACTGTTCACGAACATTAATAAGCTGAACATATATGTATTCAAACTTATTTATTTAATTTATCAAGTTGTTCAAGCTTGTTTATTAATTGACTTTGATGCATATTGAACGAACATAAATAAGCTCTTATCGAATAGAACACTAAGCTTGTTCATGAACGCTTGGTTCATTTACAACCCTACTTTTGACCTTAACTTTGTCTTTGACTACTTCGCCCTCTCTTCATTCTACGGTTGTTCCTGTAACAATGAGCAGCTTCGATGTCGATCCATCTATCCCTAGACCTCTCCCAACCTCATAGCATTGGAACCCCCATCGGCTTCCTTGCTTTCCTTTTCTTTGACTAGAGGACTCGCCTTTGAGTTGTTTATGTATATGTGTGTGCGAGCAGAAACATGAGAAGAAAGAGTGCTTCATCATATATGAAAGGCCTTTAATATCGCATCCACGATATTAGAGAAGATTGGATTGGTATTTGGATGAATCACTATGCTTGCTACTCTTTTTTTTCAAATTATAATTATAGATAACTTAATCTACTCAAATTACAACTACAAGTTATTTGAAACCCTAGTTACAAGTATGATTCGATTTGGTATTCTACTCTATAATTGTACGCTGCAATTGTGATTTGAAACCCTATATGCAACTACAAGAATTGGTACATTTTTATATTGCTAAATACCTAGAAGCATGAAATGAGGATCTCTCTACTTGCAATTTTTTAACGCCTTAACTATGAATGTGCTACTTACAAGAAATTAAAACCATTGTGTTAGTAAAGGATGCCCACTAAGGGCATTCAACATGGGGTAATGGAGGGGTCACATCATCCATTATCCCAATGGAGATTAAATGTTCACCATGGAGCATTTACAATGTGCTAATGAGGTGACCCTTGAGCTCATGAAGCCACTAACATTATTATATGTAGGTAACTCTCCTCTAACATGAAAGTAACCTCTCCACTAACATTATTACATGTAGGTAACTCTCCTCTAACATGAAAGTAATCTCTCCACTAACATAAATACATGTTAGTAAACTCCCACTTCCTCTTGGTTATGTAAGCATACTTCTTGTATGAAGTATGGTGTGTGAAAGAGAGAGAGAGAGAGAGAGAGAGAGAGAGAGATAAGGGTGTGCAAGCTTGTGAGGAAGGTGAGAGTGGATAAAGGTTGTGCATAAGAAGGGATTGTAAGTGTGCGTGTAAGCAATACTTGTGATATTTACACTTATCTCTTGTTGAGTAGAACAAGAGGTATGTCTCTTCCTTATTGAGAAGAACAAGGTATCATCATCGGACTTTGGATTGTGATGTTATGAACCTGTAGTGAAAGTTCAAATTAACAATTCATGACTTTCATTCTGACTGCGAGCCTTCGATAGGATCAAAGTTCGTAGAAATTCCTGAGCAAAGAAGTGCTGGAGAATTTATGCATCATCTACACCAATCGAGGTATAATTTAATTTCTACAAAGATTTTATATGTGTTAAGATCTTACTATAGCTAACATTGGTATCATAGCCAAGTTGCATGTGAAGTCGAGTTCGTGTTCAACATTCTTGAGTTAAAATTCAAGAAAAGGCTATTAAACACGGAATACAGTTCTCGTCAAAGACAATGAACAATGTTTCTCGTCGCCCGAGCACAATTGGAGGCAGTGGTAATACACTGTTGGTGATCAGTTGCACGCGCACTACTCGACAGTTGGTTGTTTCTACTCTACAATCAATTGTCAAAAAGAAATAGTCGACTAGAACCGAGGCACTCGGCTACACGAGGAGGTGCTCAGCTGCGTGTGCAAGTGCTCGATAGAACTCACAGAGCTCGACAGAGGAGCTCGGCAGAGTAGCTCGGGCGGTAGAGCTCGCGGAGCTTGGCAGAGTAGCTCGAGAGAAAGATCGCATTCTGCTCAGGTAAGAAATGTGTGAAGCACAGGAAAAACCCTCTAAGAGCTAGGCTTGATACTCGGTTGGATGAGTACACTACTAACTACTCCGAAAGAGCTGAGGTGCTCGAAAGCTCGAGATGTCAGGCACATGTAGAGTTTCTTGGGAAGAGCTGAGGAGTTTAATAGCTCAGCTTGAGCAAAAGAGCTTGGCACGTGTAAAGCCCTAGGTTCTCAAGGTCGCTGAGGATCTCGAGAGCTTAACATGAGCAGAAGTACTTGAGTGCACAGAGATGCTATGCCGAGTGTTTAAAACCGAGTTGGATTTTGAGATTATTCAAAATCTTATTTAAAGGTTGAGAAGGATTTTCAGAAATGACTCAACCTATGTTAAGTCACTCAGAGAAAACGAAGAAGCCTGACTCTGAGATATATAGACCATTTCAGTAATGCGTAAGCTTACCGAAAGCACTGCCATTATATGGCGATGCATAGACTTTCTTAGCAACATGTAGGTTAGCCTTGAGAGTATAAAGTGACTAATTATGTACTACATCTTAATTTGAATGATGAGATACAATTTCAAATTGTGGTGTATGGTGTCTGTTGATTCATACGCTCGTCTTGAAATTTGTATTTGAGTTATTTGAGTCTTGATGATTAGTAGGTACATAATTGAGATAATAACCTTCAATAGTTACTAACGTCTCTTTATTCTGTGTGACAGAATGGCTACAACAAAGACTGTTATACTAAATCTCGTGAAGGGAGACAAGTTGAACGGTGACAATTATGAGATTTGGCATCGGAAGATTCAGTTTGTTTTCGAGAAGCAAGAACTCAAGGAGGTTCTTAAGCATGAGATGGTGGACTCCGGGGAGGATACCACAGCACAAGCGAGACGGGATCAGGCGATGTATCGTGCGTGGAAAAAGTGTTGGGATGTATACCGAAAAGTCTATCTTTTGTATGAACATCTTTATTTTTTAAATAAGAATCACATGATCATTGTTTGAATTTTATGGTTATCCATATTATCTAACACATTACATTGTAGATAACATGGTGTGTAGTGTCACACGGGAGATCATGTTATCAGTTCCTTGTAAAGTATAAGTAAAGGCTCACAACCGAGATGGTTTTGAACAAACCATTGGTATGGTTGTAGTGTGATTTGGTATTAGTTTGTCTTGACCATAGAATTATACTAGTACACTTTATGTGTATTGAGCAAGACCGACTTAGAGGTGACTCGATTTATTGCTGACTACATAATTGAATCGGACCTCGGATATTATGGTGTACATGCTCTTAATCCCGATATAATAACGGGCACATATACTTAGTATTTATTTCCTTGATTTACCAATGGACGAGATTTATAGAGTAAATCGATAGGCTCGGTAAGTTGGGAAATGATATTATTTATATGGTGTGTTGTTGATTATAGGAGGAAACTGTGTCCTATATATTAGGATGATGATGTCCCCTTGAGGAGCTCATAAGGTTCATCATGTAAACCCTGCAGGTGGACTTGGTTCGGTATGATGATAAGGTTGAGTGGTACTACTCATGGAGTTAGATGTTGATTAATTAATTGTCAGTAAATTAATTAATTGATGGACATTCGAGATCTTAAACACGGGGAGACATTTGTACAAATAATATATGGAGCCCATATTTATTTATGAGGTTGGTGAGGTAGATCAATGATAATCCTCTAGTGGAATGGATTATCATTAATGGATCGGACTTTATGTGGGCTTGATCCATTGGGTGGCCAAGATCCAACTCCTCCTCATGGTCCCTATTGTAGCCTATTAAAACCCTCATGGAGCCTAGATCCGATGATGAAAAATGAAACTCTCGATCCAACGGTGGAGGTTAAATCTCTAGATCCGACGGTTGAGATTAAATCCCTAGATCCAACGGTTGAGATTAAATCTCTAGATCCGACGGTGGAGATTAAATCCCTAGATCCAACGGTTGAGATTAAATCCCTAGATCCGACGGTGGAGATTAAATCCCTAGATCCGACGGTTGAGATTAAATGGAGGCTTAAGTCTAACTCTATAAATAAGGCTTAAGGGGTGGGCGGCAAGGATACTCAAGGGAGATTAGGGTTTGGAGAAGCATCGGGTGGCTAGGGTTTGGAGAAGTCTTGGGCGACAAGATTTCCTATCTTCCTAGGGTTTTGGCCGGCGCCCCTCTTCTCCTTTCTCTTCTTGGCTGGCGTCCCAATCTTCTTCCTCTTCTCCTTGGCCGGTGGGAACAAGGGTTAGGGTTTTTCCCTTGGAGCTCTTGGCCGGCGCCCACTCCATCTTCTATTCCTTGGTCGGCGGCAACATCAAGTCTCTTGACTTGGTGGCCGGTCCTAGATAGAAGAAGAGTTTCGTTTCATTCTTCCTTTTGTTTGGAGCGAGCAAGGAAGGGAAGAACGTGTTCTAGGAGGCTTCGACTTTTGGAAGATCGTCGCTCACACGACGTCCAAAAGAAGGAAGGGCATACAAAAGAATATCAAGAGGTATAACAAGAGGTATAATTCTTGCTTATGAATCTTTTCTTATTCTATGCATTTTGTATATTTTGTATGTGGCTAATTTACTTGGACCCCAAATACAAACACAAAAACCGGCGATTCGTACATCGTCTATGTTAGTGATATATGAGAGATGTCCTAAGGAAATCGCCTTATGTTTGAACCATTTATATGATAAATGAAGATTCACTATTTGAGTATACATGTTTTCATGTATTTGATTAGATCTTAAACTCATTTACTGAATGTCCACGATATGATTCACAGCATGAGAGAATTTGTGATTGGATCACAACTAGTGAGTATCTCTACATGTGTAATTGTGATGTATCGAAATTATCCCTAGTTGATGAATTGATGGATTTGGACACCATTGATTCTGTCGAGACTAGCACGAGGTATACTCTTTGGTGTATCCAAGAAGCTGATTCTCACTGGCTGGAGACATTGTGATGTCCGGAGTTAATCGTGGATGTTAGTTATGGTAACTAGTTCATTGGAGTGACCAGCCGTAAGACTTCATATGGTTCTCTGCATATATAGATATGTCAATGAAGTTCTTATTGTAGCTTAAGTGCGATGTTCCTTTGACTTACGGTATTCAAGTCATCTTGATCATGAAGACTTATGCTTTGACATCTTAAGCAAGCATCTCTGAGGAGATGTGGACCCGGGATGATTGGGTATAAGTCGAAGTGATCGAAGGTATTTGAATAGCCTATAAAGGATTCACCACTCTTTGCGAGGAGATGTATACTCATGGCCTCTCGTCGGATTGTTACTAAAGTCTTTGGCCAAAGCATTACATGTTTAGAGTAAGGTACTCTTCGATACATGTGCAGTAACTAGAATCCGTAGGATGAGGAAATGATACTTGGGCTAGGTGTGACGTAGTCAACCTAGTGGGGACTGACACTATAGACCATGTCCTGAACCAAGTGGGTATAAGATGAGTGAAGGGAATGGGGCACGATTCATTCGAGCTGCTGAAGGGTTTCAGAAGTAGTTCTGGATCAACCGTTGATCTTTTCGGTTAATTGGGGATCATGATGTACTACTAGGTGCCACTCATGATCGTTCTATAATTAATGGTTAATTATAGACGGTCAACATAAACCAAGAACCTATTTGGTCACACACACAACGAGCGTAATCCGAAGGATTTAAAACGAGCTTGAGAATGAGATTCTCAGACCGAGAGAAACTAGATTTGGTTGGACCAAACATGGAGCGAGCATGAAATCGTTTCAGTCGCAATGGAAGCGTGGATGGACCGTGTCTTATGAAGACATGATGGATGAACCAAATTGGTTTGGTTCTAATCCAATGGAGGAGAATAAACCAAAGGGTTTGGTTTGTTTTTAAACGAATGAACCAAAGTTGGTTCGGTTCGTTTTAACTTAAAATAAACCATCATGATTTGGTTTATTTTAACTTAAATTAATGGAGCGGGTTAACGGGCCTTTGGTTATGATCCGATAACCATTAAGAGAATTTGTTCTCTATAAAATAGGGCTTAAGGGTTTTTGTTAAACCCTAATCCAAAACCAAGCAACCCTAATTGTTTGGCCGGCCACCCTCTCCCTCTTGTCGGCGCCAACCTCCTTGCCGCCGCCTAGCTCCTTCAACCGGCGTCTAGCTACTGCCGACCATCCCTCTTGCCGGCGTTGAGCTTCTGCCGGAGGAGCTCCGGTGATCTTCCTTGGCTCCGGCGACAAGGTGAGCACATTGCTTTCCTTATTTGGCTGGCTCAAGGTCTCCACCAAAGCTGTCCAGTTTTCTGGACAGCTTGTTTCCCTCTTGTCGGAGCGTCATTTGGACGACGTTTGGAGCTCCGACAGCGCCTTCCTTACCGGGGATTTGATCTCCGGTAATCCTCATAGGTGGAGGACGAAGGATTCGTCAAACGGTTGACGAATACCTTTCCGGAGAAGCGAGTTTTTGAGGACTCATTTTGGATCCGAATTTTGATTCAGATTGTGATCTTCTCTCGATCACGTCGCCTTCAACATGAGGCTAGTAACCCATACGAAGATGAGGCTCATGACTTTGTGAAGTCATCCCGAAGATACTCGGCGTGGATACGGATAGAGACGATTCTAGCGAGAATCGTTCCGGTTGATGCCTTTCCCGCTACACGTGATACGTCAGGTATACATAGTTTAAATTTCCTTTTATTGTAAAATTTGA
This sequence comes from Wurfbainia villosa, assembly GCA_025175895.1. Lineage (NCBI taxonomy): Eukaryota > Viridiplantae > Streptophyta > Magnoliopsida > Zingiberales > Zingiberaceae > Wurfbainia > Wurfbainia villosa. Next base: position 13,907,942 of record CM046004.1, on the reverse strand, counting down.
ATTTACGGTTATGTCTACACATGTTGTACTATGCATGCGTGTGATGTGTGTATTGTAATAAATTAGATTTATTATTTTATTCCTTCCGCTATGCACATGTTAACGAAATATGTTCGAACACACACTCGCCACGGTGCCGGAAACCCAACAGTGGTATCAGAGCCCAGGTTGTGTTTCGACATAATCGTAAAATTATTTTGCGATAGTCATAATGATATTTCTGGAAATTTTCTACTTTTGGAAAGTTAGAAGTATTTATGGAAATTTTTCAATTATGGAAAGTCTAGAAGTATTTATGGAAATCTTCTACTTTTGGAAAGTTGGAAGTATTTATGGAAATTGATATTTTCCATAAATAAAATATTTGATTAGATTTTAGAAATTTGTTTCCTAATTTAATCATGATTTGATTTGGGAAATCAAATCTTAAAATATTTTATTTCCATAAGTAGTTTTGATGATTTAAGAAATTGGTTTCCTAAATTGACTTTCCTTAATCAACTATTTCCACAAATAAAATATGTGATTAGATTTGGAAATTTGTTTCCTAATTTAATCATGATTTGATTTGAAGAATCAAATCTTAAACATATTTTATTTCCATAAATAGTTATGACATATAAGAAAATATTGTACATGACATAATTGTATGTCATGTAATTGCATTAGATGCATATCATTATGTCATGCGTGTCGTGACATGTAGATGTATGTCATGTATGTCATGTCATGTAGATAATAGTTATTTGCATGCAAAGAGGATGAGACATAAAAACCCTAATTCAATATTAAAGCCTACACCTTCCATTAATATGGTTAGAACCAGAGTTTCGTTTCTTGTTCGGGTTGTTGGACTCTCTCCAAGCCCGGCTCGAACCCAAACATGTTCAAACCATGGAATAGTTTAATACTAATATGGTAAGAGTCAGAGGTCAATCGTTAGCTTTGGTTGTTGGACTCTCTCCAAGCCGGGCTAATTGGTTTAATGCACTCTAACTGTATTAAAACTATTTCTCGATTAATGGGTTGACTTTAACCTGGAGCATCGGCTTGTTAGACTCTCTCCAAGGTCGATGTTAAGGGAGGTGAAGTTGGGTACTATGCATATAATGCATACTTGTTAATGTGTTGACAACCCGATGTATGTGTGAACATTCAATTAGTTGATAGCACATTGTGATAGTTGCATATACGTGATATGCAATCGGTATAGTTGATACCTACCATCGTAGTTATGAATGGCTTGTTGGACTCTCTCTAAGGTTGTTCATATCTATGATGGATATTAGCCCATTCGGAGATGGACCTACGATCTCCCGAAGTGATTTTGGGGTTTTTGAAATTCGAAAAATGAATGAGATTTATAAATGTATATTGATGCATTTTAAAATCATTTTCTCATATATGCTCGTTTTGTATTTCTAGGTTAATCGATTGATCATGACGTCTTTGAATTTGCGCACTATTTTGGATTCAAACAAATTGACTGGGCCTAACTTCCTGGACTGGCTTAGAAACCTGAGAATTGTTCTCAAGGTGGAAAAGCTAGCATATGTCCTTGAAGAGCCTCTTCCCAACCGTCCTAAGACGATGCAACTCCAGACCAAATGTTGGTCTATTAGAAGCATGTGGCAGATTCTGAACTGGCGAGTTGCATCATGCTAGCTGTGATGGTACCTGAGCTGCAAAAGCAGCATGAGCATATGGATGCTAATACTATGGTCTTCCATCTTCATGAGTTGTTTGATGAGCAAGCGAGATCCGAAAGGTTCGAAGTCTCCAGGCTCCTCTTCACCACGAAGATGCAAGAAGGTTCGTCTGTAGTGCAGTTTGTGCTAAAGATGAACGGGTACATCCAGCGGCTAGCCACCCTCAGGTTTGTGATGGATCATGAATTAAGTATTGACTTAATTCTGCATTGTTTGCCCAAGAGTTTCTCACAATTTATAATGAACTATCGGATGAACAAATTAGAATCCACTATTCCTGAGCTCCTCAATATGCTGAAGACTGTGGAGCCTTCTGTGAAGCATGAGGAGAAGGCGGTTCTGTTAGTTGATTCCTCAAAGAAAGGTTCTAAGAGGAAGGCAAAGGAACAGAAGAAAGGGAAGAACAAGAAGGCAAAGAAGGCAGAACCAACACAAAAGGGCACTTGCCATCATTGTGGCAAGGAAGGCCACTGGCAAAGAAACTGCAAGATTTATCTTGAGTCCATGAAGAAGAAGAAGGCATCCGATGCCTCATCCTCTTCAAGTATCTTCGTTATTGATTGTCATTCTATTTCCTTAGACACTTGGGTATTGGATACTGGGTGTGGCTCACATATATGTAATGACATACAGGGGCTAAGGAATAGAAGAAGACTCGTCAGAGGGGAGTCAAATTTGCGAGTTGGCAATGGAGCAAAGGTTCTGTGGTCGCCATCGGAACTTATTTGCTGAAGCTCCCTAGTGGACTAGTCTTGGAACTGGACAATTGCTATTGTGTTCCTTCTCTAATAAAGAACATTGTTTCTATTTCCTACTTAAATAGAAATGGTTACCATTTGATTTTTAGTAACAATTGTTGTTATATAACTTTGAATGGCGTACTTTATGGAACTGGAACTTTGAGCAATGACATTTATACGTTGGACGTATCCAATGAAATTTTCAATATTGAAGCGAGCAACAAGTGTTCTTGAAAGGATAATCAAATAGACTCCTACATGTGGCATTGTTGTCTTGGCCATGTAAGCAAGAAACGCATGTCCGAATTACACCGATGTGGAATTCTGGAATCGTTTGAATTGGATTCATACGATACATGCAAATCATGCTTAAAAGGCAAGATGACTAAGTTACCTTTTTCAAGAAAAGGTGAACGAGTGGGAGAGTTGCTAGGTCTAGTACATACTGATGTATGTGGACCTATGTCAACTCAAGCTTTAGGAGGCTATAGCTACTTCATTACCTTCACCGATGATCACTCACGGTTTGGGTATGTGTTCTTGATGAAACACAAGTCTGATGCCTTTGAAAGGTTCAAAGAATTTAGAAATGAAGTAGAGAAACAACATGACAAGAGTATTAAAATACTTCGATCAAATCGAGGTGGTGAATACTTAAGTCAAGAGTTTCTTGATTATCTAAGAGACAATGGTATATTGTCTCAATGGACTCCGCCATATACACCACAGTATAATGGTGTATCTGAGAGGCGTAACCGGACCCTGTTGGACATAATCAGGTCAATGATGAATCATGCGAATCTTCCCAAGTCCTTTTGGGGCTATGCACTTTAGACAGCTGTTTACTTGTTAAACAGAATGCCAACCAAGGTAGTCTCTGCTACTCCATATAAGATATGGAATAGTAAGAAACCTCATGTATCTTACTTGAAGATATGGGGTTGTCCTACTTATGTGAAGTGGACTGTATCAGACAAATTGGATGCTAAGTCTGATAAATGTCTATTTATTGGATACCCTAAGGAAACAAGGGATTACCAATTCTATCATCCTGTGGAACAAAAGGTGTTTGTTTCAAGGCATGTTGTGTTTCTAGAGAAAGAGTTTCTCTTGCAAGAAAACAGTGGGAGTATCGTCAAGATTGAGGAGGCTCGAGAAACTCAAATAGACATTGATGAGATACCTGGTGAAGCACAACAGCCGATAACTCATAGTGATGAGCAATCGGCTGGACCTATTGTAACACCACATCTTCGTAGATCTGGTAGAATACGCAACATTCCTGAGAGATATGGATTTCTCGTAAGTGAATCGAACGACGTGTTACTCATTGATGATGAGGAGCCTACTCGTTATGAAGAAGTGCTGACAAGTTCAGAAAGGGATAAGTGGCTTGATGCCATGAAGTCGGAAATGGATTCCATGTATGAAAACCAAGTTTGGAACTTGGTTGACCCACCTGAAGGCATCAAGCCTATAGGGTGCAAGTGGGTTTTCAAGAAGAAAACCGACATGGATGATAATGTGATTACCTATAAGGCTAGATTAGTGGCGAAAGGATATCGTCAAAAACAAGGTGTTGATTATGACGAAACCTATTCGCCTGTAGCTATGCTTAAATCCATTCGGATGCTCCTGGCTAAAGTGGCTCATTATGATTATGAGATATGACAGATGGATGTGAAAACAGCTTTCCTTAATGGAAACCTGCTCGAGGACGTGTATATGATACAGCCTGAGGGTTTCACATCGGTTGATAAAACCAAGGTATGCAAATTGCGACGGTCCATATATGGATTGAAGCAAGCATCTAGGAGCTGGAATATCCGTTTTGATGAGACAATCAAAAGGTTTAATTTCTCACAAAATCCAGACGAACCTTGTGTGTACAAGAAGGTTAGTGGGAGTGCAGTCGTGTTCCTAGTATTGTATGTCGATGACATATTACTTATAGGAAACGATGTTTTTGATCTTACGATCGATTAAGATTTGGTTATCCAAGACATTCTCCATGAAAGACCTGGGAGAAGCAACCTACATCCTCGGGATTAAGATCTATAGAGATAGATCAAAACGGTTGCTTGGTCTTTCGCAGTCTACATATATAGACCGAGTGCTAAAGAGGTTTAGCATGTCGGAATCCAAGAAAGGTTTCCTACCCATTAGGCATGGGATACACCTTTCGAAGTCTATGTGTCCACGCACAGAAGACGAGAGGATTTGCATGAGTAAGATTCCCTATGCATCCGCAATAGGATCTATTATGTATGTTATGTTATGTACGAGGCTCAATGTATCATATGCTCTGAGTGTCACGAGTAGATACCAGTCTGATCCAGGAATGGATCATTAGGTGGCTGTTAAGACGATCCTTAAGTACTTAAGAAGAACTAAGGATGTGTTCCTAATATATAGAGAAGGGGACATGGTGATACGCGGGTATACGGATGCCAGCTTCCAGACAGACAAGGATGATTCTAGGTCTCAGTCTGGATATGTGTTCACCTTGAATGGGGGCGCAGTGAGTTGGAAAAGTTCCAAACAAGATACTGTAGCGGATTCTACCACTGAGGCAGAATACATTGCAGCTTCGGAAGCAACAAAGGAAGCGATTTGGATCAAGAAGTTCATTTATGAACTTGGTATGATTCCAGCCATTGTTGAAGCAATACCGATCTACTGCGACAACAATGGAGCAATTGCACAGGCGAAAGAGCCAAGGTCTCATCAATGATCCAAACATGTGCTTCGCCGCTATCATCTTATCAGAGAGATCATCAGTAGGAAGGAAATACAAATCGAGAAAATCCCCACTGAAAGGAACTTAGCGGATCCTTTGACTAAGGCATTACCTCAAAGTAACTTTGAGGGTCATGTTAGAGCTTATGGTATTGGATACCGTAGCGATTGGCATTAGGCCAAGTGGGAGTTTGTTAGTGATATATGAGAGATGTCCTAAGGCAATCGTCTTATGTTTGAACCATTTATATGATAAATGAAGATTCACTATTTGAGTATACATATTTTCATGTATTTGATTAGATCTTAAACTCATTTACTGAATATCCACGATACGATTCACAGCATGAGAGAATTTGTGATTGGATCACAACTAGTAAGTATCTCTACATGTGTAATTGTGATGTATCGGAATTATCCCTAGTCGATGAATTGATAGATTTGGAAACCATTGATTCTGTCGAGACTAGCACGAGGTATACTCTTTGGTGTATCCAAGCAACTGATTCTCACTGGCTGGAGACATTGTGATGTCCGGAGTTAATCGTGGATGCTAGTTATGGTAACTAGTTCATTGGAGTGACCAACCGTAAGACTTCATATGGTTCTCTGCATATATAGATATGTCAATGAAGTTCTTACTGTAGCTTAAGTGTGATTTTCCTTTGACTTGCGGTATTCAAGTCATCTTGATCATGAAGACTTATGCTTTGACATCTTAAGCAAGCATCTCTGAGGAGATGTGGACCCGGGATGATTGGGTATAAGTCGAAGTGATCGAAGGTGTTTGAATAGCCTATAAAGGATTCACCACTCCTTGCGAGGAGATGTATACCCATGGCCTCTCGTAACCTATTTGGTCACACGCACAATGAGCGTAATCCGAAGGATTTAAAATGAGATTCTCAGACCGAGAGAAACTAGATTTGGTTGGACCAAACATGGAGCAAGCATGAAATCGTTTCAGTCGCAATGGAAGCGTTGATGGGCCGTGTCTTATGAAGACATGATGGATGAACCAAATTGGTTTGGTTCTAATCCAATGGAGGAGAATAAACCAAAGGGTTTGGTTTGTTTTTAAACAAATGAACCAAAGTTGGTTCGGTTCGTTTTAACTTAAAATAAATCATCATGGTTTGGTTTATTTTAACTTAAATTAATGGAGCGGGTTAACGGGCCTTTGGTTATGATCCGATAACCATTAAGATAATTTGTTCTCTATAAAATAGGGCTTAATGGTTTTTGTTAAACCCTAATCCAAAACCAAGCAACCCTAATTGTTTGGCCGCCCACCCACTCCCTCTTGTCGGCGCTAACCTCCTTGCCGCCGCCTAGCTCCTTCAACTGGCATCCAGCTGCTACCGACCATCCCTCTTGCCAGCGTCGAGCTGCTGCCGGAGGAGCTCCGGTGATCTTCCTTGGCTCCGGCGACAAGGTGAGCACATTGCTTTTCTTATTTGACCGACGCAAGGTCTCCACCAAAGCTGTCCAGTTTTCTGGGCAGCTTGTTTTCCTCTTGTCGGAGTGTCGTTTGGATGACGTTTGGAGCTCTGACAGCGCCTTCCTTACCGGGGATTTGATCTCCGATAATCCTCATAGGTGGAGGACGAAGGATTCGTCAAACGGTTGACGAATACCTTTCCGGAGAAGCAAGTTTTTGAGGACTCGTTTTGGATCCGAATTTTGATTTGGATCGTGATCTTCTCTCGATCACGTCGTCTTCAACACAAGGCTAGTAACCCGTACGAAGACGAGGCTCGTGACTTTGTGAAGTCATCCCGAAGATACTCGGCGTGGATACGGATAGAGACGATTCTAGCGAGAATCGTTCTGGTTGATGTCTTTCCCGCTACACGTGATACGTCAGGTATACGTAGTTTAAGTTTCCTTTTATTGCAAAATTTGAATTTACGGTTATGTCTACACATGTTGTACTATGCATGCATGTGATGTGTGTGTTGTAATAAATTAGATTTATTATTTTATTCCTTCTGCTGTGCACATGTTTACGAAACATGTTCGAACACACACTCACCGCGGTGCCGAAAACCCAACAATCTATTCCGCGGCTAATCGAAGAAAAGAGGTAGGTTACTTGAACAACAAGTTTGTTCAAATGACCACTCTAATCGAATAGCACGATAATGGAATGGTTGCTTGGGTAATCCCTCTATGTCATGGATTAATTTTTTTTATCCGGGGACGTAGATGGGATCGCCATGGACAAGCGACCGAGTTGAAGTGGGAAGCGAAGTTTCCTCCCTTCAAGTGGTATCTGAGCCACGGTTTCCGGTTTTGTGTGTTTTGGATTCGATTAATTTTATGCACTTATCATATATTGTATGTGTCGGATGATAGTAGGATGTGCGTAGGCTAACTTTTTGGTTGTATGCATAAGATCCAACTATTATGGCCATATGTGTGTATGTGATTGCATGTGTGTAATATTATTTGAATCCTCAGGGTTGACGAGGCTAGTATTTAATTTTTGTAATTAAGTACGGCATTATTTAGACACTCTTTTTATTTTAGTGTACTTTCGATCTAGATTTCATGTACACTCCTTCGTGGAGTATAGGATCGATGGATGTAAATTAAAATAGTTATTCTCGACTCGGATCTCCGGATTACATATACATGGCGTAGGGAGGAGAGGACGAGATGGCGATACGACGAGAGACATATCGGAGAACAAAAGTCATAATAGTTGGAAAATATTTTTTTTCATATTTATTGCTTCTTGTTTGATATGCATGTCGTGTGCTAGGAAAATTTCTCAATTTTAAATTACTAAGTGGGAGAGAGATATTTTTTTAAATTCCCACGGCCTCCATTACGATTTGACATGTGATGCAAACAAACTTGCACGTCGGCTCTGAGTGCCTTCCTCCCCATCAGATGAGTTTGTTTTGCGGATCACAGGGTCGAATATGGTTATAGAAAATTATTAAGGAGTGTGTGTACTTTCCTATCGAAAGGCACATAACCCGAGATAATTGCCTTAGTACCAAGTAATGGTGAACACTTAGATGCAAATAGGAGTATCCTCCCCATCGGAGTCACTGCTTTTATTTGTAGAGACAAAGAGGAACCAACTATTAATTTTATTTGTCAAAAAGTTAGGTTGACAAGATAGTAAAATTAATGGGTAAAACCTCCTCTTACAAATGTAGAATTCATATACGTCCACACGATCGTGGCATATGATATTCTCGGTGTTTTGAGGTGTTGGTTGATTTTAAAATTTTATTGTTTGAGGAATCAATAATTTTTTGAAATCTAATGTTTTGATCTATGTGATTCTTAGGTTTTTCAAAAATGACTTTCAACCCACTTGCTGTGATACTGAAAGAAAATAAACTTACTAGACCCAATTATGTTGATTGGAAGAGGAATCTTGATATTGTCTTGACTGCTGAGGAGTACAAATATGTACTCTTCGAAGAGTGTCCTCCTAAGCCTGCGGATGATTCTGGAGAAAAGGAGAAAGAGAGTTATAAAAAGTGGATAAAGACTGATGAGATGGCGCGGTGTTACATTTTGGCTTCTATGTCAAATGTATTGCAACATCAACATCAAGCCATGCCCACTGTTTATGACATGATGCTCAATCTCAAGGAGCTTTTCGAACACCAGAATCGGGCCACTAGGTAGGAAGTCATGAGGAACTTGATGACGACCACCATGATCGAGGGAACACCCGTGAGGGATCATGTTCTCAAGATGATGGCTCATTTGAATGAGCTGGAAGTCCTTGGAGCTGAGATCGATGGGGAAAACCAGGTCGATATCATCCTCCAGTCTCTACCTAGGAGTTTTGAACAGTTTCACCTGAATTACAACATGAACAAGAGGTTGTATTCGTTGGCGAAGCTTCTGACATAACTCCAAGTGGCGGAGGGGCTTTTTTGTCAGAGTGCTTAGGCTCAGGCCATGGTTGCCCAAAAGGTTTCTACTTCTAAGCCGAAAGGTAAGAAGAAGCAGAAACAAGGTGGGGCAAAGGTGGCGGGAGGATCTCAGGGAGGAGTGAAGAAGCCGAAAGGCAAGTGCTTCACCTGCAAGGTGCATCGACATGGAAGAAGGACTCAACGGTAACAAAGGTATATCTTTTGGTCTAGTCGTTGAAATATATTTAGCAGTGTTATCTACCAGCACCTGGTGTGTAGATACAAGAGTCACTGATCATGTCTGCAATACTTTGTAGGGGTTCTAGGAAACTAGACGACTGGCTGAGGGGGAGATTACCGTTTACTTGGGCGATGCTACGAAGGTGACGGTTGTTGCAGTGGGAGATGTTTATTTATCTTTTGATAGAAATAAAGTTTTGGTTCTGAAAAATTGCCTTTATGTACCTTTATTTAGAAAGAATTTGATTTCAGTTTCTAAATTATTTGTGGATAGATATTCTATTTCTTTTAATAACAGGGTTGTTATAAAAAGGAATAGGGAGATTATCTGTTCTAGTGCATTGATAGGAAATTTATATACCTTTGAACCAAAAGCTTCCACAATGCAAATAGAAGTAAATAACTCATCGTCTAATTCTAATAAGAGAAAAGAACCTTCGAAAATGAACCAAACATATCTTTGGCATCTAAGGTTAGGTCATATTAACCTAAGCAGAATTCAAAGGTTGATAGTTGATAGACCTCTGGGTTCATTAGTGGTGGAAGATTTCCCAACCCGCGAATCTTGCTTGGAGGGTAAAATGACCAAGAGGTCTTTTAAGGCCAAGGGGTATAAAGCCAAAGATGTGTTAGAATTGGTTCATTCTGATTTGAGTGGTCCTATGTCTATTCAGGCAAGAGGTGGTTTTGAATATTTCATCTCTTTTATAGATGATTATTCAAGATATGGATACATTTACTTGATGCGTCGCAAGTCTGAATGTTGTTGGTGCAACAATGCCCCAAGCATTTATATATGTTATGATGTTTGGTTAAATCATCTAAGTTAGGCAATGCTTTGTGATCTAATTGTGCACATGTTTAAGTGGCAGGGAAATCCAAGGATGAAGACTTGGTAAAAGAGAAGTCCAAGTATGATCTTGGCAAGGAAAGTCCAAGGGACGGACTTGGCAGCATAAGACCAAGCTTGTAGTCTTTGCAACGTAAAGTCCAAGTGAACCTTGGTAAAGAAAGTCCAAGGGATGGACTTGACAGCGTAAGACCAAACTTGGAGTCTTGGCAGCGTAAAGTCCAAGTGAACCTTGGCAAAGGAAGTCCAAAGTAAAGTCTTGGCAGCATAAGTCCAAGCTTGAGTCTTAGCGGCATAAAGTCCAAGCATTTGGCAACCCAAGACATGATGAGGCCGAAGGAAACTCTTGAAGGCAGGTGCAAGGCTGAAGGAATAGTTAAAAGGTCAAGTCTAGGTCTAGGGAGTCAATTCAAGTATGAATTATTCATACTAGTCATGCGATCGCGATTAGGAATCACGATCATTGCAATCCAGCAGTCGACTAATCGAGTCGAAAATGGGCACAGAATGAAGTCTCACTCGACTCCTCGCGACGATCACTCGACTGATCGCCTCATCAGTCGACTGATGAGGTGATCAGTCGACTGATAGGCCTCCCGTTGGAAATGGCGACTGTGAATCCCCGCGGATCGGCTTTGTCAGAAGCTGTTAGCTTCGACGACAGTCGACTGATGGTGATCATCAGTCGACTGATCAAAGCCCAACGGGAAAAACAGCTTTTCTTCTATAAGAAGGGGCCTTGGGGAGCTTGGTGAAGCTAGTGCTCTCATTCCTAACTACACCCTCGTGCTCACCAAGCTTTCTCCAAGTGTTTTTGTGATTCTAAACCTCCTCCTCTCTAGTCTTCATCTTCCATCATTGTAAAGAAGAGGAGTGCATTGTAATACAAGGTTTCTCCACCTTGGTTCATCCAAAGGAGGATAGAGTGAAGCTTGGCTAGGGCTAATCCACCTTACGGATTACCGTGGAGTAGGAGCGTCATCTCCGAACCACGTACATTGGGTGTTAGCATTGTTTATCTTGTTTCTTACTCTTATTCGTATTTGTATTTGTATTGCTTTTGCTAACGTACTTGTAGAAACAAAGAAAGGCTAATCACCCCCCCCCCCTCTAGCCATTACAAAGATCTAACAAGTGGTATCAGAGCCAAGTTAGCTTGGAAGATTTCACCATCAACCAAGGCACCAATGGCTCTTCAAGAGGGATATAGTACAACCAAGCCACCGCTCTTCGATGGGAGTCACTTTGCGTATTGGAAAGGTAGGATGAAGTATTATCTAATGAGAAATATTGAGATTTGGCATAGCATTGTAGATGACTTTGAGGAACCGGTGGATGAACATGGAAACCCTATTCCAAGCAAGGATTGGACAAGGGAAATGAATAGGAGGTTCGAATCAAATGCAAAGGCGGTACTCACCATCCAATGCGGTATTACAATGGAGCAACTCAACAAGGTGGGGCCTTTCGAATCCGCCAAGGAATTATGGGAAAAGCTCATTGAGCTAAATGAAGGATCCAAGGAGTCAAAGAGGGCCAAAAAGGACTTGCTAATTGGACAACTTCAAGCCTTCCAAATGAAGATGCATGAAACCGTAAGTCAAATGCATGGAAGGTTTAAGGAGATTGTGAATGGACTCCACATCATAGGTGAGCGAGTTGACAATCGGGATTTGGTAAGGTATATTCTCCAAGCATTTCCTTGAACTTCTCTATGGACTTCTATAGTTGATGCTATTAAGGTAACTAGGGATCTTTCTCAAATTAAAATTGATGAATTATTTTGTGAGTTTGAATTGCATGAGCAAACTAACATGTCCTCTAAGGAAAAAGGTTTAGCTCTATTTGTTGAAAAAGAAAAGAAAAAGAAGAAAGAAAGGAAAGAAGTGTCATCATCATCCGAGTCGGAGCATGATTCAAGTAGTGATGGAGACTCATCTAGTGAGATGGCCAACTTTGTCAAGAAGCTCTATAGAAAATCAAAGGACTTCAAGAATAGAGAAGCAAGGAAGGGGTCCCATTCTTCAAGAGGTAAGTTTAGTGGTAATTCAAATTTTAATAATAATGTGATTTGCCATGCTTGCAATAAGAAGGGGCACATAAAGCCAAATTGCCCGGAGCTAAAGAAGAAGGAGGAAAAAGAAAAGAAAAAGAAGGAAAAGAAAAAGAAAAAGGCCATGATGGCTCAAACCACATGGGACACACCGAGTGTTGAAGATTCCTCCTCCGATGATGAGCTTTGCCACATCACACACCATGTGGCACTCATGACCCAAGGAGATGACTCCGGTACATCAAGTCAAGAAGAAGACTCTTCAAGTGATGAATCATCATCTAGTGATGATGAGGTAATGAATTCTCCTAAAGTTAAGCTTCTTTATAAATCAATTGCTTTATCTTAAAGAGGCTCTAGATAAGTCTAAATCTAAGGTTAGAAGCATGAAAGTAGAACTAAAGGCCATCAGGAATGAAAAACCTTCACATGTTGATTCTTGCATACTTAAGGAAGAGAATGACAAACTTAAGGATGAGGTTAGTGACCTAAAGGCATGCTTAGGGAAATTTACGAATGGCTCAAAATATCTTGACATGATCCTTAGCCGACAAAGAGTCGTTTACAACAAGGCCGGTTTAGGATATAAGCCAAAAGAAAAAAGAAGTTGCTTATATCTCATTGATTAATAGAAAAGCAACCACTAAGGGTAAGGTTAAGAAAGCATGGGTACCTAAGAAGTTTTTACTTAATGTTACCGGTCCAAATGTTTGGGTACCAAAAGCTTGTGTTTTTCATGTGATTTAGGTAGGAGAGCAAGGTATGTGGATTGTGGATAGCGGTTGCCAACACATATGACCGGGGATGTGAGCAAGTTCTCCACAATTAAGTATGTGAAGAAGGGAGCGGTGTCTTTTGGAAATAGTGGAAAACTCAAGATATTAGGTAGAGGTACAATTGAGGTATCCCCCAAAATTGTCATTCACAAAGTTTTACTTGTTGAAAATATGAAATTTAATTTATTAAGTGTTAGTCAACTTTGTGATGCAAGCTACCATGTTTCTTTTGAATCTTCTAAATGCATGATTAGACACAATGAATTAAATGATTGTATGTTAGTTGGATATAGGAAATCAAATATTTATTATGTTGATCTTTCATATGCTTCTAACATTTCTACTAAGTGTCTTGTTGCAAAAGAAGAAGAAAGTTGGCTATGACATAGGAGATTGGGGCACATCAACATAAAAAACATAGCCAAGGTAGCCAAATTGGAGTTGGTCAAAGGGCTACCAAAGATCAAGTATGTCAAGAACAAAATATGTGATGCATGCCAAAAAGGAAAACAAACAAAGGCATCACACAAAGGTAAAACCTTAACTAATACCTCTTTACCATTAGAACTATTGCATCTTGACTTATTTGATTGTCATAGTACTCCTTCTTTAAATGGTAACAAATATTGTTTAGTCATAGTAGATGATTTTTCTAGGTATACTTGGGTCTATTTTATGAAACATAAGGATGATATCTTAAAAATACTCATAGGATTTAGTAAAAGAGTTGAAAATGAAAAGAGTCTCAAAATCAACCGGATCCGTAGTGATCATGGTGGTGAATTTGAGAACTCTAAATTTTCACAATTTTGTTTAGAGCAAGGGTACAAGCATGAGTTCTCTTGTCCTAGAACACCCCAACAAAATGGGGTGGTGGAAAGGAGAAATCGTGCCCTACAAGAGGCGGTTAGGACTATGCTTAATGCATATTCTCTACCTAGCTACTTGTGGGCGGAAGCGGTTAATACCGCTTGTTATATCCAAAATAGGGTTCAAATCCATAGGTTTTTAGGAAAGACACCATTCGAATTATGGAATGAGACTATTCCCACAATTCATTATTTCAAAGTCTTTGGATGTAAAGTTTACATTTTAAACACCAAAGATAACTTAGGAAAATTTGAATCCAAAGCGGATGAGGGAATTCTAGTTGGATACTCATCCACGAGTAGAGGATATAAAGTCTATAATAAGAGAACCCAAGGGATTGAGGAGTCCTCTAATGTTCAATTTGATGAAACCACTAGTACCTACCCTAGAAAGTCCTCCATTGATAAGGATATTAATGACAATAATCAAGACATTACCCAAAAACTTCAAAATTTAACCATAAGGGGTAATGATCAAGGGGGAGGAAGAGGAGATTCTGATGATGAAAGGAGGGTAGAAGATAACAATGATCAATTTGAAACCCCTTCTAGAACCCTAAGAACTCATCAAGATCATCCACTTGACCAAATAGTAGGAGATCTATCTCAAGGAGTAAGAACTAGGTCATTTCATAGAACTCCTACTAGTCAAGTAGCTCTTATTTCACAAATTGAGCCAAAATCGATCAATGATGCATTACATGATCCGGATTGGATTTTGGCAATGCAAGATGAATTGGCTCAATTTGAGAGGAGTCAAGTATGGGAGTTAGTACCTAGACCAAATGATAGCACCATAATTACTACAAGATGGGTCTTTAGGAATAAGCTAGATGACCAAGGAAATATCACTAGAAATAAGGCTAGGTTGGTTGCTAGGGGATTCAATCAAGTTGAGGGGCTTGACTATGATGAGACTTATGCCCCAGTTGCTAGGTTAGAGTATATTAGAATTCTTTTAGGATATGCTTCCTATATGGGATTTAAACTTTATCAAATGGATGTTAAATCGGCATTCCTAAATGGTTACATTAAGGAAGAAGTATATGTAGAACAACCACCCGGGTTTGAAAACCTAGATTATCCAAACCACGTATATAAGCTTAGAAAAGCGTTATATGGGTTAAAATAAGCTCCCCGGGCATGGTATGAAAGATTGTCATCCTTCTTAATTTCTAAGGATTTTAGAAGAGGCCAAGTAGATCAAACCTTGTTCATAAAGTCAACATTAAAGGATATCTTCATAGCCCAAGTATATGTTGATGACATTATTTTTGGGTCAACAAATGATGATCTTCTTCAAGACTTTATAAAAAACATGGAGAATGAATTTGAAATGAGTTTAGTTGGAGAGCTTAACTTTTTCCTAGGGTTACAAGTCAAGCAAATCAATGAAGGGATTCATATTTATCAAACCAAATATGCAAATGAAATAATCAAGAAATTTGGTTTGGAAAATGCCAAAATTGTAACCACTCCTATGGCCACTAGCACTAGAATAGATAGTGATCATGATGGTAAATCAATTGATCTTAAACTTTATAGGAGTATGATTGGTAGCCTACTATACCTAACCGCTAGTAGACCCGATATCTTATTTGCGGTAGGTATGTGTGCAAGATACCAATCTTGTGCCAAAGAATCATATTTAGTAGTCGTTAAGAGAATTTTAAGATATATTAAAGGCACCCTAAATGTAGGACTTTGGTATCCTAGGACTAGGTCCTTTGAGTTGCTTGGCTATACCGATTCCGATTATGTCGGTTGTAAATTGGATAGGAAGAGTACTAGTGGTGGATGCCAATTTCTTGGGTCCTCCCTAGTTAGTTGGAGTAGTAGGAAGCAACATTGTGTTGCTTTATCAACCACCGAAGCCGAATATGTGGCTATGGGTGGTTGTGTAGCTCAATTACTTTGGATGAGACATACTCTTGAGGACTATGAGCTACACTACTCTAATATTAAAGTTTATTGTGACAATGTGAGTACCATCAACTTGACCAAAAATTCAGTACATCACTCTAGGACCAAGCACATTGAAGTGAAACATCACTTCATAAGAGATCATGTGGCAAGAGGAGACATTGAACTTAATTATGTAGAATCTAAGTCTAACCTTGCCGATATCTTCACCAAAGCTCTTCCGGAAACCGAATTTTCATCATTAAGGAGAGAGCTTGGTATGTGCTTTGTAGAGTAAAATTCTAGGCTTGCATGATCCCATATTCATAATGTTTAACCTTATACCTCGATGCATCTCACAAAAAGCCTTTAGAAACCTTGAGTTTTGTATTGAGACACTTAGGAACATGTGAGATGATAGGGAAGGTGTACTTAGCTCATCATGCTTGTTATGATGCATTACTATGAGCCAATGACACACCTAGAAACATGAATACTTCATGGATCAATCATTGGGAAGGCTTGTATTCAAGTAATGAATACATAGCTCTAAGAACATGGTTGGAAATTCTAAATCATATATATTTTAAACTATGTTCATCATATTTTGAAAAATAGTTTTCAAGAGGAAGACAAAAGTGATACAAAGTTTGCCAAATTTTTAGAATTTTTGTTAGTTTCCAAGTTTGTATCAATCTTGAAATTTGGAAAACATAAATTTTTCAAATTATTTTTCCTTGATATATAATGATTCCAGAAATGTGTACGCCAAATTTCATGATTTTTCGCGATTTCTAGATTTTCTAACGCATTTCTGAAGTTGGGATGAAAAGGCTGAAATTCGAATTTCAGGCGTAGCAGTCGACTGGTTCAGCAACCAGTCGACTGATACACTGTGTTTTCTGATAAATAGCTCTATTTTCTGATATTTAGTGTATCTTTGATGTCCTAAAACTATAGCATGATAATATTGAGTATAAACAAACTTTTAGGATTGCTTAATGCAGTGTTTTAGGGGGAGTTTCATAAAATATATCTTTTTCATCCCCAAACTTACATTGTTGGTGCAAAGTTAGGACTTAACTTTCGAACTTTTGCTATGCTTTGCTTCAAATGTTATTCACACATCATGAAGCATATCTTGGATTAAGGGGGAGCTTAATATCAATCTTATACCTTAGTCCAAGATACAACAAACTTTAATTCTTTCATAAAATTTATGAATCCTTCTCTTTTTGATGCATGTCAAAGGGGGAGAAGGAATGTTTAAGTTAGAATTCATATTATGATTATGTAAAGACCTAACTTAAATGTTTGGCAAACATCAAAAAGGGGGAGATTGTTTGTGCAACAATGCCCCAAGCATTTATATATGTTATGATGTTTGGTTAAATCATCTAAGTTAGGCAATACTTTATGATCTAATTGTGCACATGTTTAAGTGGCAGGGAAATCCAAGGATGAAGACTTGGTAAAAGAGAAGTCCAAGTATGATCTTGGCAAGGAAAGTCCAAGGGATGGACTTGGCAGCATAAGACCAAGCTTGTAGTCTTGGCAGCGTAAAGTCCAAGTGAACCTTGGTAAAGAAAGTCCAAGGGATGGACTTGACAGCGTAAGACCAAACTTGGAGTCTTGGCAGCGTAAAGTCCAAGTGAACCTTGGCAAAGGAAGTCCAAAGTAAAGTCTTGGCAGCATAAGTCCAAGCTTGTAGTTTTGGCGGCATAAAGTCCAAGCATTTGGCAACCCAAGACATGACGAGGCCGAAGGAAACTCTTGAAGGTAGGTGCAAGGCTGAAGGAATAGTTAAAAGGTCAAGTCTAGGTCTAGGGAGTCAATTCAAGTATGAATTATTCATACTTGACTAGTATCAGTTGACTGATACGATGTATCAGTCAACCGTCGGTGCTCGATCGAGTCGATGAAACCGACGACTATCGATCCGCTTGGTCGCAGCAAGATGATTAGGCAATTAGTCGATCGCCAATCCAGCGATCGATTGATCGAGTCGAAAATGGGCACAGAATGGAGTCTCACTCGACTCCTCGCGGCGATCACTCGACTGATCGCCTCATCAGTCGACTGATGAGGTGATCAGTCGACTGATAGGCCTCCCGTTGGAAATGGCGACTGCGAATCCCCACGGATCGGCTTTGTCAGAAGCTGTTAGCTTCGACGACAGTCGACTGATGGTGATCATCAGTCGACTGATCAAATCCCAACGGGAAAAACAACTTTTCTTCTATAAGAAGGGGCCTTGGGGAGCTTGGTGAAGCTAGTGCTCTCATTCCTAACTACACCCTCATGCTCACCAAGCTTTCTCCAAGTGTTTTTGTGATTCTAAACCTCCTCTTCTCTAGTCTTCATCTTCCATCATTGTAAAGAAGAGGAGTGCATTGTAATACAAGGTTTCTCCACCTTGGTTCATTCAAAGGAGGATAGAGTGAAGCTTGGCTAGGGCTAATCCACCTTACGGATTACCGTGGAGTAGGAGCGTCATCTCCGAACCACGTACATTGGGTGTTAGCATTGTTTGTCTTGTTTCTTACTCTTATTCATATTTGTATTTGTATTGCTTCCACTAACGTACTTGTAGAAACAAAGAAAGGCTAATCACCCCCCTCTAGCCATTACAAAGATCTAACAAATGCTTTGACAAGTTCAAAGAATTTAAGGTTGATGTGGAGAAACGTCAAGGTAAAAGTATCTAGACACTACGATCTGATCGTGGTGGTGAGTACCTCTTGGGAGAGTTTAGGAATTACTTATCAGAGGTTGGGATTCAATCCCAATTGTCTGCACCTAGCACACCCCAGCAGAATGGTGTAGCAGAGCGAAGGAATAGGACTCTTATGAAGATGGTTAGATCGATGATGAGTTATTCTGAGTTGCCAGATTCGTTCTGGGGATATGCTCTAGATACGACAGTGTATATTCTGAACTTGGTACCATCTAAATCAGTGCCTTCTACTCCCACAGAATTGTGGACTGGGCGAAAGTCTAGTCTGAGACATATTCGAATTTGGAGGAGTCCAGCACATGTGCTGAAGGAAGATGCTGGTAAGTTGGAACCTCGTACAGAAGTGCGCATGTTCATTGGCTATCCTAGAGGAACGAAAGGTGGTTTATTTTATAGTCCTAGAGATCATAGGGTGATTGTTAGCACGAACGCTAGATTTCTAGAGGAAGACTATGTAATGAACCACAAGCCCATGAGTAAGATTGTTCTGGAAGAATTGAGAGGGGAAGTCACTATTTCAGTACCACCGGTACAAGAGGATATATCATAAGTGACTGCACCGCGTGTCACAGAGGATATATAGGTGATACCTCGTCGTAGTGGGAGGATTGTTAGACAACCTGATAGATTTATGTTCTTGGAAGAATCTTCTGATTTGGTCCCTGGCGAACATGAACCTGATCCCTGGACATATGATGAGGCGATCCAAGATAAAGATACGGTATCTTAGCAAAGTGCAATGAATTTTGAGATAAAATCTATGGATTCAAATCAGGTCTGGGAGCTAGTAGAACCACCCAATGGTGTAAAAACCATTGGATGCAAGTGGATCTACAAAAGAAAGAGAGGAATAGACGGGAAGGTTGAGACCTTCAAAGCGAGGCTTGTTGCGAAGGGGTATACTTAGAAAGAGGGTATCGATTATGAGGAGACTTTTTCGTCGGTAGCCATGCTTAAGTCTATCCGGATTCTCTTATGTATTGCTGCTCATATGGATTATGAGGTATGGCAGATGGATGTCAAAACAGCTTTCCTTAATGGAAGTCTTGAGGAAAACATCTATATGAAGCAACTAGAAGGATTCATTGCAAAGGGCAAAGAGCATCTTGTGTGCAAGCTTAATCGGTCCATTTATGGATTGAAGCAAGCTTCGAGATCTTGGAACATTCGCTTTGATGAGGTAATCCAGTCTTATGGATTTATTCAAAGTCCGGATGAGTCTTGTGTATACAAGAGATGTGACAGAAATGTAGTGATATTTCTTGTACTATACGTAGATGACATTTTGTTAATTGGAAACAATGTCAAGGTGTTATCGGACGTAAGGGTATGGTTGTCCAAGCAGTTTGATATGAAGGACTTGGGAGAAGTGGGACACATCCTTGGGATCAAGGTTATAAGGGATCGCATGAAAAGGATGTTGTGCTTGTCTCAAGCTTCATACATAGACACCATTTTGGCTCGGTTTAGCATGCAGAACTCCAAGAAAGGTTTTCTACCTTTTAGGCATAGAGTTCCTTTATCTAAGGAGATGTGTCCCAGAACATCGAAGGAGATAGAGGAGATGAAGGCGGTTCCTTATGCTTCGGCAGTAGGAAGCCTCATGTATGTTATGCTATGTACGAGACCAGGTATCTACTTTGTCGTTGACATGGTTAGCAGATATCAGAGTAATCCAGGATAGGGACATTGGACTGCGGTAAAGCATATATTGAAGTACCTAAGAAGGACTAGGGATTATATGCTAGTTTACCAGGCAGACCAATTACTCCTTGTGGGTTACACAGATTCCAACTTCTAATCAAATAGGAATAACAGTAAGTCTACCTCAAGTTTTGTGTTTACTTTGGGAGGTGGAGCCATTGTATGGAGGAGTGTCAAGCAGAAATGCATGGCGGACTCTACCATGGAAGCTGAGTATGTGGCAGCCTCTGAGGCGTCCAAAGAAGTTGTATGGCTCAGGAACTTCTTGATGGACTTGGATGTGATTTTTGGTTTGCCCAGAACTATCACAATTTATTGTGATAACAGTGGTGCAGTTGCAAACTCGAAGGAACCATGATCCCATAAGGCAAGTAAACACATAGAGCGCAAGTACCACCTGATATGAGAAATTGTAAAGCGAGGAGAAATTATTGTGGCCAAGATTGCATCAGAGGATAACCTAGTAGATCCTTTCACTAAGGCCCTTCCAGTGAGAGCTTTTGATAGGCATGTGGAGAGAATGGGAATCAGATGAATGGCAGTATGAGGACACCATAGTCTTTTAGTATAAGTGAGAGATTGTTGGGATGTATACTGAAAAGTCTATCTTTTGTATGAACATCTTTATTTTTGAAATAAGAATCACATGATCATTGTTTGTATTTTATGGTTATGCATATTGTCTAATACATTACATTGTAAATAACATGGTGTGTAGTGTCACACGGGAGATCATGTTATCAGTTCCTTGTAAAGTATAAGTAAAGGCTCACAACTGAGATGGTTTTGGACAAACCATTGGTATGGTTGTAGTGTGATTTGGTATTGGTTTGTCTTGACCATAGAATTACACTAGTACACTTTAAGTGTATTGAGCAGGACCGACTTAGAGGTGATTCGATTTATTGCTGACTACATAATTGAATCGGACCTCGGATATTATAGTGTACATGCTCTTAATCCCGATATAATAACGGGCACATATACTTAGTATTTATTTTCTTGATTTATCAATGGGCGAGATTTATAGAGTAAATCGATAGGCTCGGTAAGTTGGGAAATGATATTATTTATATAGTGTGTCGTTGATTATAGGAGGAAACCGTATCCTATATATTAGGATGATGATGTCCCCTTGAGGAGCTCATAAGGTTCATCATGTAAACCCTGCAGGTGGACTTGGTCCGGTATGATGATAAGGTTGAGTGGTACTACTCATGGAGTTAGATGTTGATTAATTAATTGTCAGTAAATTAATTAATTGACAGACATTCGAGATCTTAAACACGGGAAGACATTTGTACAAATAATATATGGAGCCCATATTTGTTTATGGGGTTGGTGAGGTAGATCAATGATAATCCTCTAGTGGAAAGGATTATTATTAATGGATTGGACTTTATGTGTGCTTGATCCATTGGGTGGCCAAGATCCAACTCCTCCTCATTGTCCCTATTATAGCCTATTAAAATCCTCATGGAGCCTAGATCCGATGATGGAAAATGAAACTCTCAATCCAACGGTGGAGGTTAAATCTCTAAATACGATGGTTGAGATTAAATCCCTAGATCCGACGGTTGAGATTAAATCCCTAGATCCGACGGTGGAGATTAAATCCCTAGATCCGACGGTGGAGATTAAATGGAGGCTTAAGTCTAACTCTATAAATAAGGCTTAAGGGGTGGGCGGCAAGGATACTCAAGGGAGATTAGGGTTTGGAGAAGCATTGGGCGGCTAGGGTTTGGAGAAGTCTTGGGCGACAAGATTTCCTATCTTCCTAGGGTTTTGGTCGGCGCCCCTCTTCTCCTTTCTCTTCTTGGACGGCGTCCCAATCTTCTTCCTCTTCTCCTTGGCCGGTGGTAACAAGGGTTAGGGTTTTTCCCTTGGAGCTCTTGGCCGGCGCCCACTCCATCTTCTATTCCTTGGCCGACGACAACATCAAGTCTCTTGACTTGGTGGCCGGCCTAGATAAGAGAAGAATTTCGTTTCATTCTTCCTTTTGTTCGGAGCAAGCAAGGAAGGGAAGAACGTGTTTTAGGAGGCTTCGACTTTTGGAAGATCATCACCCACACGACGTCCAAAAGGAGGAAGGACATACAATAAAAGATCAAGAGGTATAACAAGAGGTATAATTCTTGTTTATGAATCTTTTCTTATTCTATGCATTTTGTATATTTTGTATGTGGCTAATTTACTTGGACCCCGAATACAAACACAAAAACCGATGATTCATACATCGTCTATTCCGCGGCTAATCGAAGAAAAGAGGTAGGTTACTTGAACAATAAGTTTGTTCAAGTGACCACTCTAATCGAATAGCACGACGATGGAATGGTTGCTTGGGTAATCCCTCTATGTCATGGATTAATTTTTTTTTATCCGGGGATGTAGATGGGATCGCCATGGACAAGCGACCGAGTTGAAGTGGGAAGCGAAGTTTCCTCCCTTCAAAAAGAAGGATGACCAAGGTAGGATAATTCTTCTTAGTAGCATACATGATGAGCTAATCCTGATTTATGAACATTATCCTACTGCTTTATCAGTCTGGAGTGCTTTTAAAGAGCAATATGGCACCCCATCAACTCCTAAGATGAGGATGTTGACATATAAATTTATTACTTATAAGACGAGGTCCGTCATACTATGAAGCAGCATTTAATGCACATGTCGAGTGTGATTGCCTCTTTGAAGAATATGGGGGAGTCAATGTCGAATGAGCTTCAAGTACTAGGAGTGATCCAATCATTACCTGACTCCTAGGATATAGTTAAGACACCTATCTCACACACACAGAAAGTATTCGTACTTTCACGGATGTGAGTAGGCACTATGAGCTTGAGGAGTGACAGGAGGTGACCAAGTCTTCTTCATGTCATGCTAACATTGCGGAGTCGAGTAAGGACTCCCGAGGTACCAAGCGCAAGTATGAGAAGAAGACCAAGGGTCCTATCAAGAAGAAGCCAAAGATAAATGAGAAGGGACATAAAATCAAGAAGAAGGAGCTCGTGAAGAGCAAAGTCCGATGCTACATATGTGGTAAGCTTGGTCATTTCGCACGCGAGTGTGGAGAGCGAAAGGTAAATCCTTATTCTTTACATGGTTCGAGTTATGTGTCATCTAGTGTGATGTTCGCTAACTCCTCTCCTTTGTGGATTGTAAACTCAGAAGCAACATACCATATAGCTCGAGATAGGAGTGCTTATGTAGATTTTCACCGTATTAGTCCACATGCGAGAAGGCTATATGTGGGGAATGGGGCATTCGTGGAGGTGAGAGAGATTGGCACTTGTAAGTTGATGCTACAAAATAATCAAGTCCTATATCTCCATGATGTGTTGCATGCTCCAAAGATTCAGCGAAATCTAATTTTTATCCGTAGTCTAGATCAGTTAGGGTATAATATTTGTATAGGAAACTCTAAAGTTTCCATCTCACATGACAATACTCTTATATGTTTGGGTATAGTCCATGAGGGACTTTATGCACTTAATTTGATTTCGTTTCATGAGTCTTATCTTGCGTCTCCTATTTCTTTTTCATCTGATAGTGTAGTGGATGATATGAATATATGGCATAGTAGACTTGCCCATATAGGGCAAGAAAGGATGACCTAGTTAGCAGCATGTGGTGCGTTAGGCCAGCTAACTAAGGTCGAGTTGCCCTTATGTGAGTTTTGCCTAGTAGGCAAATCTAAGAGAAAATCATTTGGGAAAGCAATGAGAGCTAGACTCCATTGCAGTTGGTTCATTCCGACATTTGCGGACCCATGAATGTGAGAGCATGAAACAGAGTCACAATTTTATTACGTTTATAGACGATTACACGTGTTTAAGTTATGTCTACCTGATCTCGTATAAGTTTGAGGCACTGGAGTGCTTCAAGAGGTTTATTAGCGAGGTTGAAAATTAGCTAGACTTGAGAGTGAAAACTCTCAAAACTGATCATGGGCACAAGTATTTAGCTGAGTAGTTTAAAGAGCTCTATTTCGAAAAAGACATTACAAGACAGCTGACTATTCCTGCTACTCCTCAGCAGAATAGAGTCGCTGAGAGAAAGAATATGACTCTTTTGGAAATGGTGAGGTCTATGATGGCGCAGGCTAACTTACCTATCTCCCATTAGGGAGATGCATTATTGACTATTACATATGTCTTTAATCGCATTCCAAGGAAGTCTTTAGTCAGTACCCCATACGAGCTTTGGATAGGGAGGCAGTTTGTCCTTAGTCATTTGAGATCATGGGGTTATGTTGCGTATGTTAATGATTCCTCGCATAAGTACGATAAGTAGACCCACAAGGAAAGAAATATATCTTTATTAGATACTCAGAACACTCCAAAGAATATGTGTTCCTAGGAGAACATACGGACGACACAATTATAGAGATAGAGTCTCGTGATGTCATTTTTCTCGAGAATGTTTTTCCTAAAAAAGGAGAAATCAATCGAGACTTCACCTTCTATGAGATGGATGAGCCTCACAGCTCAAGTGATCCCAATGGCGGGATTCAAGACTCGGAAGGGGATCTTGGTCCTAGTGGGAGTGGTCCATCTCAAGGTGAGAATGTTATATCTCCTCGTCGGAGTGGTCAGGGAAATGTACCTCATCATCGTTTTCCGATTGAGAATGAGACACTCATTGTGACTCCAGAGGATGAGAACGATCCAAGGACTTTGAGAGAGGCCCTCGAGGGTTCTGCAAAAGACCAATGGTTTAAGGTCATGGAGGATGAAATGGAATCAATGAAAGTTAACGAAGTCTGGGGGCTAGTTGATTTACCTGAGAATAGAAAGGTCATTGAGAACAAGTGAGTTCTCAAAATCAAAAGAAAGGTTGACGGATCGATTGAGAGGTATAAAGCTCTTTTGGTAGCCAAGGGTTATACACAGACAAAGGGCATTGACTATGAAGAGACTTTTTCCCCTATAGTCAAGTTTACTTCTATTTGTTTACTTCTAGCGATTGTCGCGAATTTAGATCTAGAGTTACATCATATGGACATAAAGACCGTCTTCCTTAATGGAAGTTTAGATAAGGAGATCTACATGGAACAATCTATTGGGTTCGTTCTAGTAGGTCAAGAGAATAAGGTCTGTCGACTTCAGAAGTCGATATATGGCCTTAAACAAGCATCCAAGTGGTGGTACCTAAGATTTCACGAGGAAGTAATATCTTATGGATTTACAAAGGTCGTGGAGGATCATTGTGTTTAAGATCTAATAACTCATTTGTGATTTTGTCGTTATATGTGGATGATATAATGTTGGATGGGAACAACATTGAGTATCTGATAACCATTAAAGCATGGTTATCATCCACTTTCGACATGAAAGACATGGGTGAAGCTAAGTTCATCCTTGGAGTACATATCAAGAGGGATCGCTCAAGAAGATTTCTAGCTCTTTCACAATAAGCTTATATTAAGAAAATCCTTAAGCGTTTTGGGATGAATGATTGTAGTCCCATAGATACTCCAATAGCTAAAAGTGATAGTCTTAGTTTGATTATGTGTCCTAAAACTCAGGAAGAAATAAGGGAAATGAGTAAAGTACCTTATTCAAGTGCAGTAGGAAGTTTGATGTATGCAATGTTATGTACATGATCGGACATATGTTATGCAGTCGGTCTAATATATAGATATCAAGCAAATCCTAGAAGGGGTCACTGGAGAGCAGTAAAAAGGAGTTTTCGATATCTTAAAGAAACTGCAAACTTCTCTCTGTGTATGGGGGAGGTGATTTGTGTCTTGTGGGATATTCAAATGCTGATTGGGGAGGTGATCTGGATAAATGCAAATCAACATCAGATTTTGCTTTCTTGCTCAATGATGGGGTCATCTCTTGGAGCAGCAAGAAGTAAACCTGTGTTGCTCTATCTACAATGGAGGCTGAGTTCGTGGCATGCTCAGTAGAAGTTTAAGAGAGTGTTTGTCTTAAAAGACTATTGGATGACTTAGAGATAATAGCGGATAGTGGGAGGTCAGTTATGATTTATTATAATAATAAGATCACTATCGCTTACACACGAGACCCTAAGTTTCATAGTAGAACCAAACACATAGATACCAAATATAATTATGTAAGAGACATCATTAAGAAGAATGAAGTGACTATCAAGTACATTTCAACACAGCATGGTGCTTGATCCCTTTACCAAACCTATCATAAAAGACTCCTTTATGGGACATAGAAAGTCATTAGGTTTGGGTATTTTATGAAATTTCTCAACTTGTACTGTGATATGATGCTTAATGAAATATATAACTTTATGTGCATTAATGATCAAATAAAAATATATTGCACTTGTTATATATGTGTTATGTGATATAAAATATATGTCAAGCAGGCAGGTTCACTCTCTCACATGAGTAATCATCTCTAAGAGTGAAGATAAGACGATTTCTAGTTGTAAGAGATTTTGAGAGTAACTCTGCTAGAACTTAAGTTGCCCTGATAAGTGTTTAGGATGAGATCATGTGTGACATGATCGACATGGAAGTAATCACATCCATACTATCTGTAAGCAGTCAGGTTTGAGATCTCATATATTACTTGCGAATTGTGATACTGTCTTTGAGAGACTCTCTCTGATATCTCTGGATAGAGTTTTATGTGTAGACTGAGTCTCATACTTACACAGTGTTAAAGAAATCTGATATATGCCCTTATGAGAAATGGAGAATAACACTGTGACACGTATTTCATACCATGTGTGATAAAACGATTAAGGAAAGTGGGAGCATTAATACTTAAGACAATAAATGATTATGCCCAAGCCCTACTGTGTGAGATCCAAAATTCTTTGGGTGGAATTTCTTGTACCCTTATTACTTTCGATCACTTCTTGAGGTCTTGATTTAATTTTTGCTACTTTAGTCTGTTTATCGATAGCCCACAAGATAAATTGAGGTCTGAGGGACAGGTCTAGGAAAGCAACTGAGTCATGGTTGATGGATTCGTGTTTGGGAAAAGCAAGACCAATTGACAACACATCATTATCATGATATTCACCGACCGATCTTTTATGTTTATCTGTGTAGGGATTAAACATATTAGTGAATATAATGTCATGCATACTCTTAGGATACTTTCGATGAGGAAAGTAGCTCGATGGATGTAATTAGTCTTGGATCTGGGGTGCAGCAGCGAGATTGTATCTTATGATATAATAATAACTACTCTATCATCCTAACAGGTGTATAGAGTAGTTTTTATTTGCAGGTGTACTTGTAAGTCGCACGATGTCCAATCCAGTATGAAAGTCTAGTATGGTGATATGATAGGTCACATGAGTTGTGATCTTATAACGAAAGTTAAATGTCCTCGTGTGCAAGTGGAAGATGTTAGTAAAGGATGCCCACTAAGGGCACTCAATATGAGGTAATGGAGGGGTCACTCATTATCCCAATGAAGGTTAAATGTCCACCATAGAGTATTTACAATGTGTTAATGAGGTGACCCTTGAGCTCATGAAGTCACTAACATTATTACATGTAGGTAATTCTCCTCTAATATGAAAATAACATCTCCACTAATATTATTACATGTAGGTAACTCTCCTCTAACATAAAAGTAACTTCTCCACTAACATAAATACATGTTAGTAACCTTCCACTTCCTCTTGACTATATAAGCATACTTCTTGTATGAAGTATGGTGTGTGAAAGAGAGAGAGAGAAATAAGGGTGTGCAAGCTTGTGAGGAAGGTGAGAGTGGATAAAGGGTTGTGCATAAGAAGGGATTACAAGTGTGTGTAGGGTGCAATATTTGTAATATGTGCACTTATCTATTGTTAAGTAGAACAAGAGATTTGTCTCTATCTTTGTTGAGAAGAACAAGATATCATCATCGGGTTTTGGATTGCGACGTTGTGAACCTGTAGTGAAAGTTCGAATTAACAACTCGTGATTTTCATCCCGACTGCGAGCCTTCGGCAGGATCAGAGTTCATAGAAATTCCTGAGCAAAGAAGTGCTGGAGAATTTGTGCATCATCTATACCAACCAAAGTATAATTTAATTTCTGCAAAGATTTTATATGTGTTAATAAGATCTTACTATACCAACACATTAAATTAAGTTTCATGTTACAGCATGCCCACTTGCAATTTGCTATCAACCAAAAGGCAAAGAGGCCTTGTTCATGCAAGGATTTTACACTAGATTTATAAATATTTCAACTTTTCAGTCAAGTGTGTTCTTGTTACTCTATATCATGTTAGTCTCCTTGTTTTATGCGCTTTTGTCTCATTTTTATGTAGTCATTATCTAACATGTCAGTCGTAGCATGAAACACAAAGCTATTCAAGGCTTTATGATTCTTCTGAAGCTTCTTCATAAACATGATGCACTAAAATTTTTTATCAGAAGACATTCAGTGATAATTATTGCATGTGCATTTCCATGGGAAACCATCATTTGCGTTTGTCTTGCAGCTGATGTTGTAAATGAAGAATTAAACCCGCTGATCACTGGGAAGGAGGCAATTGACCTCAAGGAACTAAAATGGGGTTGATCATATCCTTCCCTCCTTGCATTGCAAGGTAAAATTAAGTCGTACTGTTTTATCTTCTTATTATCAATAACACAAATATTTCCATATGAAGAATAATACATATAATTCGTAAAACTCACGTTATAGAATAGTTGTTAACATTAGAGAGAATATTTGGCATTTAGATAAGATAGGCATATATATTATATATATAGATGGATGGATGGATGGATGGATGGGTCGCAAGTTTGACTCTATGCCAATCTCCAGAGAATGTTCCGACACTAAATGGTGTTGCTGAAAAGGAAAATTAGTGGGAATAAACTAGCTTTTCCTTTCATGCACATATATAAGCTTAACTATTTTATTATGCATCTCTGTGAATCTAGGATGATGTCTTATTCATAATCAGCACATAGATAAATAACAAAAAAGATTTGTTTACTTGGGTAGATGAATAGGAGGAAAGAGGAGAGGCGGGTGAAAAGAAGCTTAAAAAAATGTCAATATATTTTTGTATACTCTTCTTGCTCCTTTCTCGCTCCCTCCTCACTTCCCTCTGATACATTCATCCAAGCAAACGAGGCATGGAAGTGTACTTTATAGTTTTGTGAATGTAGCAACAGCTACAAGAAGTCACATGCCTTGTGAGCTTGACAAGTGAGTATTTATTTGCATTGGGTGTCCCTCACTAAGAATGAATGTTTGGAAACCGGATGAAACTTCGTGTTTTTTAACTTTCCTTGCAATGACAATACTTATGGTTTCCAACACAAGTTTATCATTTCCTTGCCTAGCAGTTCTTCCTTCTGCCCTCCAATAGTTGTAGTTTTTCTTCATGTATTGGGTTTCCTGGCACCTCTTTCCATCTAAGGATATTTCTTCCTGTAACTTTGCTTGAATACTTCGATTCATGTCTAACTAAATCTTGGATAATACAGCTGTTGTTCACTCATCGACCGCCATTCCTCGAGGGTTATGCTCGTCCACATCGGAGATGGAGAAAACCTACGGAACCAACAAGCTCTGGAGCTGCTCGCATCTATTGACCAGGGTCCTACGAGGAGTAAAATTTGATGATAAATATTGTTGAAGTTTCAAATGATGTATGGATATTATCAATTATGTATTTCAGTTTTTGAAACATCATGTTGATGGATGCTCTAAGTCGTCATTTCTTCCAGTCCGCGAATGGCGGTCATTTTTATACATGCAATTTTCACATCTCATGTAAGAATATTTTCCCCCTTAGATTTAGATATAGGAACTGACTTAATCATTGGGAGTGTCCTTTTTTCTTATGTCGAACCAAGTTTAATTGTATTTAAGCCTGTTAATTTATCTCAGTGCTTAAAAAATATATCCAAATTTATTTATAAAACATTTGTCGAGTTTTTACCAAGCATAGAAACAAGTTTATCCAAATAAGTTAGGTAACACATTATCCAACAAATAGAAGGTGTTATTCTCATTTCTAACATAGATTAAAATTCAGACCGTTAATTTTTGGTATATTAATTATATAATAATTGAGGTTATGCCTTTCATGTAATATAAAATTATATAAAATAAATTAATTATATTTTTTAAAACAATGTTGTAAGGTCTAAAATTAATTAAATTTATAAAGAATTAAATCTATGATACGAAAGTAATTAGAATAATTTAAAATATAAATACGTTAAATTCCATCGTTTATATATATGAATTTTCATTTAATTTTTAAAATTTTCTCTAGTTGTATTCCCAATTGAATCAGGACATATTATATTATCATAAATAAATAAATATATTAGGAGGGTGTGTGCAGTTGTTCTGTTGGGCTCCGCTGGTCCGTTCATAGATAGAGATGAGAGCTTAGCTCCCCTATTCTGTTTGGGGCAGGAGGATAGGTGTACTCCGACAGCATCTTATCCACTCGGTCACTCAGGAGCAGTGATGGCAGAGTGCACAGTTATCATAGCCCTACCTACTTGGCTTCACCATCGTGTGTGAGGCGGTTGACTGGCGTCAGGGGTGACCATGTCATTTGCACGACATGCATTTTACATGGATAACATTTGTATTGTGTTTGCTGCATTTTTATTGATGCCTTGGATATTGCATATGATTGTCATGCATACATGATACATATTTGTATATGGTGATGACTTTATTTCTTCTAGTAGGGCACATGCTCCTATATCAGGGTAGGAGATTCAGATAAGTACAGTCCTTTTGTATTTCTTTCTTGCATACCCTATATATATATGAGACTGTACTGACATGATTGTTATTGTTAGTTATTTCTTACCTTGTATATCGACTATATCCGTTGAGTTCTTTGAACTTACCCCGTGGTTTTATATTTATTTCAGGATGAAGCTGTTAGGAAAGTCCAGTTGTCATACCCCCCCCCTCGTCGTGATAGTTTGTTAGTTGTTTGAGTTATGGTTTTGGATTTTGTATAGAAGATATGTTTAGATCCTAATGTTTTGGTTATGTACTTGTGGAAGTTTGGAGATATTTGTTGTGTCCTTATGGATTATTCGATTGGTTTGGTTGTATGTTCCTGATCAGATGGCAGAAGGAGTAGGTCTCGATGTTTTAGATCTTTTATTTATTTTGGTTGATGGCCTGAGGCCGCATATTATGTATAGTGTGTTGTGGTTTGTTCCGGTCGTATTGACCGATGTATAGTGGTCGTGTAGGTCTTGTATGTAAGATTGGTATTATCACCCGTACAGGGGAGATGCTGTCGGATTTTCGTCTGGCGGTAACTCCCCCGGGGCGTGATAATTTATTTGGTATCAGAGCGTAGGTTTCCGAGTTCCTTAGGGTCTTTGGGTTTTCGGAGTTTGCCATGTTTGGCAGGTTAACTGGGGTATTTTTGGATTGGTACGGATTTTCGACGATTTTTATGTTTCGGAAATTCGGGGTATTATTGACGAGGTCAATATGGGGGATTTGGCTGCGACAGGACATCTCCAGACGGCTAACAGGTAAATAAATTCTAGAAAATTTTCTAGATTGAGTGCATATTTGTATTGGTTATATTAGTTATGCGGTGGTATCATGTTTGTCTAGTATTGTTTTAACCTTATATCTGTTACACTGTTAGATTTTTAGGTTGTTGGTTTATCGTTAGCATATGGTTATAAATTGCTATTACTGCTATAGGTAGCTAGTTATCATTGTGATATAAATGATTAGATATTATTGGTAGATGTTCACCTATTACTATTTGGACTAGTATTAGGATTCGACTAGTATTAGAAGTGGACTAGTTGAATAATATGACTAAGATGGATAAATTTGTAGAAGGTATACATATAGGTTCTTGAACTCTCTAGATCCTAGTACATGATGACATGATTACATTGCTTACGTAGTTTAGGGTATATATAGGCATCTGATGCTTTATTTAGTATTGTCTTGACTTTGTTCTAGCATGACCCTTTAGTTATACCCTAATTAATTTCAGCCATTGATTGCCATTAGTATGACTATGCTGTCGTTTATTAGACAGTGTGTTATGTGTTTATATGGTTATGTGTTATTGCGGTGGATATCATGATGAAGACTAGTAGAGATAGAATAAC
This sequence comes from Wurfbainia villosa, assembly GCA_025175895.1. Classification (NCBI taxonomy): domain Eukaryota; kingdom Viridiplantae; phylum Streptophyta; class Magnoliopsida; order Zingiberales; family Zingiberaceae; genus Wurfbainia; species Wurfbainia villosa. The sequence continues at coordinate 13,875,664 of CM046004.1, read as the reverse complement.
TCAGATGAGGTTATTCTGTGGGAGTGGATCTCAGGAATGAAACAACATTAGTGGAACCCTAGGTGTTGGAACCCTAGGCGTAATGACCCGGATGTGCATATTAGTATATGTTTATCCATTTACTATTTCAGTGATATGGTGATCGGACCAGTAGAGTTCGTATGATTAGGATGCGATTAATCCTTCGAGGGTATATAACGTTGTGCATATCTATCGGCTGCCAACTATATCACCCATTCGTGGTTGAGAAAAAGTTTACAGTAGTGTTTCCCTATAGGTGCTTTGTATATTGTGGTCAATCATGCCTCCCAATAATGGTTGAGATGACCTACTGTAAGGTTGTATTCTTGCGTTATCCATTTGGGGTTGGTGATAATCGGATGCGTATGACGTCTGTAGCTAGATAGCTACTTTACATCTTAAGTACCCAAGGGATCTGTTCGTGGTAGCATGTTGTAGCATGCATGATTGAACTGGTAGGATGGTATAATTTAGGTTTAACCCTCTTGACGGGCTTGTTAGTAGATTTGTTGTCCTTATTGGCCTTGATAGGTGTTTCCTATTAGTTGGGACGAAACTCTATGATCAATCGTCTCGACGTGTTTATTAGGGGACTTGTGATTTTTATCGACCTTGATAACCGATTATGTTAGAAGGGTTGGAACCTTAGACTTTGTTAGGGCAATCTCTTGCCATGATAAGGTTTTGATGTGTGTGGCAAAGAGTTTAAGTTAGGTTGTTATTATGATTTGATATGTGCGTTGGAGTCTTACAGGACTTAGTAATTCGCACATGGAAGCCTAGGCGAGTTTCACAACTCATGACTCGGTCCTTGAGTCGGTGAAGGATAGCTTTGTGGAAGCCGTGCGCTTGGAGCATCCGAGGGACCATCGGACGAGGAGCTTGGAGTGAAGCCGGAGGAAGTAGACTTCAGGGCGAGATGCGAAGGATGACGCTGCAGAGCCGTGCGCTTAGCGCATTCGAGGGACGTGGTTGGACGAAGATAACTTCGAAGGCGAGGGACTCCGAGAGATGAGAGTGAGCGAATGTAACCCGGGAAAGGGGTAGTAGCTCCTAGGTGAAACTTGGCCATTTGGCTAAGTGTCGGATGAGTTTTTCCGACATCAGTCAACTGCCATGGAATGACAGTCGACTGCTCTGAGTCGAATGGGTTCGACTAGTGTCCGACTCATGGGCATTTGGCCCAAGCGATCAGCCATGGACTAGCGATCATCGCCGACTGACTACCGATCGCCAAGGGATGGCAATGATCGATGGCACCGCGCAGCACAGAATGGAGTCGAGCTCGCAGAGCACTCGACTGATGGTACATCAGTCGACTGATGGCAAGATCAGTCGACTGATGATGATACCGTTGGATGAAATCCAACGTGGAAAGTGGTCGTTATTGGGCAACGGCTACAGGACCAGTCGACTGATAGGGGCATCAGTCGACTGCTCCTGTGTCAACGAGAAGAAACCCTCTTCCTCTATAAAAAGGAAGGGGATGAGGCTTTGGGAGGCTAATGCTTTAACTCCAATCTTCTCCCAAAGTGCCATAAACGTCTTCCCACTCTTCTTACTTGTTTTTACTTCATTCTTATTGTAAGAAGAGTGATCTTGGTTGTAAAGGTTACCTCCACCTAGCTTGGTGCAAAGGAGAGACCAATAGTGATTGGCTTTGGAGGAGTGATTCACCTTGGACGAATCGGACCGTGGATTAGCGGCGTAGCCGTGAACCACGTTACATTTTGTGTTAGCGTTTGTATTCTTCTTTGTTTGTTTGCTTGTCTTATTTTTTGTTATTTCCGCTTGCGCTAATTAGTTTTGTAGACGAGCAAATACCGTCATCCATCGATCAAGGGCTATTCACCCCCCTCTAGTCGGTCGTTCGATCCCCAACAAGTGGTATCAGAGCCAAGGAAAGCTTGTCGAGGACTAACCGCCACAACAAGCATATTCAAAAGATGGCCGGCTCCAACATTCATCCACCGAAGTTTGAAGGAGAATTCGCTTGGTGGAAGAAGCGAATGGAGGTATTTTTCAAAATGGATTTTGATATTATGATTACAATGGAATCCAATTTCGTTTTGCCTAGGGATGAAGAGGGGAAGCCAATAGAGAAGTCAAGGTGGACCAAGAGGCAAAGAGAGGAGCACCTTGCAAACTCAAAAGCCAAGCACCATCTATACAATGTGCTTCCTCAACAAGAAATAAATAGAATTGGAGAATGCCTAAGTGCCAAGGAGATGTGGGAGAAGCTAGTAGAGCTTCATGAAGGTACCTCGGAGGCTAAACTTGCAAGAAGAGATCTCCTCCGCTCCCAATTATCCAACATAAAATTAGAAAAAGGGAGAAAAGGTAACTTCATTGCATTCTAGGTTTAAAGAGATTTTAATTGGGCTAACAAGTGTAGGTGAAAAGCTCTCCAACCGAGATATGGTAATGAAGGTCATAGAGGCTTTTCCCCGATCATCCAAGTGGAGTTCAATGGTGGACTCATTCTATATTTCAAAGAATCTAGAGGTAAGTACTTTAGATGAATTTTTCTCCACTATGGAATTGCATGAATCTAGGCTTGAAGGAATACAAGAAGAGCCAAGAATCCAACCTTTAAGAGGAGTAGCATTTTTGGCAAACAAGGGGAAGAAGAAGATAGAGATCCCCTCCTCCTCCGATGATGAAGCCTCCTCCTCCTCCTCCATGGATAGCATGGAAGAAGCGTATATGGTAAGGAGGGTACGACGTGCTTTAAAAGGTTTTAAATTTAATAAATCTAATGATAGGAGGAGAAGACCAAGAGGGAAAGTCATTTGTTACAATTGCCAAGGAGAGGGACACATAAGGGACAATTGTCCCCTCTTGAACAAAAGCAAGGAGGAGAAGAGAAAGAAGGAAGAAAAGAAGAAGAAAAAGAGGAGCAAGAAGAAAAAGGAAGAAGAGAAGAAGGCAAAGGAAAAGGGGAAGACCAAAGCTCTCAAGGCAAGGATTTGGGCTGATCCCTCCTCATCCTCTTCATCATCATCGGAAGAAGAGAATGCATTTGTCACCAACCTTGCATTGATGTCTTTTGACGACTTGGATTGCTCCTCCACCGAAAATGAAGAATCAAGTTCAAGTGGAGAGAGCTCAAGTGAAAGGGGAGCCTCCTCTACATCCTCATCCGAAGAAGAAGAAGAAGACATGGAAACTATGGTAACTAACCTTTCACCTAGTAAAATAGTTTCTATGATTTCTAGCTTAACTAAGGATCTATTTAGAGCCAAGAAAAAGAACAAAAGCATGCTTGACAAAATTAAGGAATTAGAGCAAAAATTAGAAAAAGCATGTTTTAATGATGATGATGCATACTCACATGATAACTATATGCCATTAGATGTTAATGATGCATGCATAGAGGAAAATAGGGCTTTAAGGGAAAAGGTATATTATTTGACAAAAGCCCTAGAAAAATTCACTATTGGCTCAAATACATTGAACATGATCATAGAGAGCCAAAGAGCAAGTTTTAACAAAAAGGGCCTAGGATATAAAGAAAAGAAAAATGAGAAGGCCTATAAATGTCTAATTGCTAGGGGACAAGATAAGAAGAAGGTAATAGCTAGAAAATGGATTCCTAAGGAATTTCTAGTGAACCCCATAGGCAAGAATTTGTATTGGGTTCCAAAATCCATCCTTAAGGGTTAGAAAAATCCTAGAATAGTCAACCATATGGACTTGACCTATATCATAATTTGGTTGACTTAGGATGATGGGACAACATTTTTGAAATAGTGTTGGGTGATGATAATGTGCCCAAAAATAGATAATAATGCTTAAATCATGATAATTAATGAAATTGTCATGTAAGTTTGCAATCATGATCTATCATCTTGATTTTTGGCACATAGTCATAGGCATTAAGGTTTAAATCATGCTTTAGGTGATATTTGATTTAGTATCATGATATAATACCTAATGCATGATTATTACTTGATGAATATATTTGTCTCATGATCATAATGTAAAATTAATTAATATACATCTTTATGATCATGTAGAATGATAGGATGATACTTAACCTTGATAGAATTGCATGAAAATAATGGTTAAGTATATACAAATACCTTTAGGATACATCTCACACTCACTATAGGCTACCTTGATTGAAAACTTAGCATGAGTGAGATGTTAGGATGATACAAATGTCCACTAATGCCTATGGCATTTAGATGGGCATTTAAAGTATCAAAATAGCAATAATAGACCAATCATGGGGAAGGCTTCTGTTTAATTCATAGACATATTGTTCAAAGATCATGGTTGGATATTTCACATGTTTTCAAAACAATTTCTTACCCTAAAATCTATGTATTCATGTTTTGAAACAATTGGATGCAAAACTAGGTAGTAAACTTGATACTAGAATGATAAAAAACCTAGTGGTTTTTAAAGCTTTTGGATTTTTGGCAAAAACAAGAAAATCTAATGATTTTTCATGAAAAACTATTTTTCATTGATAGATATACTTAAAAGAAATGTGTTCTCCAAATTTCATGATTTTTTGAATTTTTTGGAATTTTTAATGCATTTCTGAATTTCACTCCGAAAATCAGAAATCTTGAAACGACGTGTCGGTCATCGTAGTCTGAACGATCATTGGTGGCTAATCAGAATCAGTAAAGGCTGAATTTGGTTTTTTAAACAAATCTTTGGTATTTTCTTCTATTAGACTTGATGTCATGAGTTTATAACTTAGTATTAATCTTTTTGATGGTGTTAAAGGGGGAGAAATGATTATGTTTAAGTAAATTATGATAGGGGGAGAAATATGTATGGGGAGTATTATGGATTAAGGGGGAGTTGCATGTTGCTACATCATGTTTATGTTTACATGCTTTCTTACCTTTAAATTTTTATCAAATGTTTTTACCTAACTTAAACGGATTGTCACACATCAAAAAGGGAGAGATTGTTAGGGCAATCTCTTGCCATGATAAGGTTTTGATGTGTGTGGCAAAGGGTTTAAGTTAGGTTGTTATTATGATTTGATATGTGCGTTGGAGTCTTGCAGGACTTAGTAATTCGCACATGGAAGCCTAGGCGAGTTTCACAACTCATGACTCGGTCCTTGAGTCGGTGAAGGATAGCTTTGCAGAAGTCGTGCGCTTGGAGCATCCGAGGGACCGCCGGACGAGGAGCTTGGAGTGAAGCCGGAGGAAGTAGACTTCAGGGCGAGACGCGAAGGATGGCGCTGCAGAGCCGTGCGCTTGGTGCATCCGAGGGACGTGGCCGGACGAAGATAACTTCGAAGGCGAGGGACTCCGAGAGATGAGAGTGAGCGAATGTAACTCGGGAAAGGGGTAGTAGCTCCTAGGTGAAACTTGGTCATTTGGCTAAGTATCGGATGAGTTTTCCCGACATCAGTCGACTGCCATGGAATGGTAGTCGACTGCTCTGAGTCGAATGGGTTCGACTAGTGTCGCCATGGACTAGCAAGCCGATCGGCCGACACCGGGCCGATCATGGCACCGCGTGCACGTACGTATCGGAGTCGAGCTCGTGGAGCACTCGATTGATGGTATATCAGTCGATTGATGGCAAGATCAGTCGACTGATGATGATACCGTTGGATGAAATCCAACGTGGAAAGTGGTCATTATTGGGCAACGGCTACAGGACCAGTCGATGATAGGGGCATCAGTCGACTGCTCCTGTGTCAACGGGAAGAAACCCTCTTCCTCTATAAAAAGGAAGGGGATGAGGCTTTGGGAGGCTAATGCTTTAACTCCAATCTTCTCCCAAAGTGCCATAAACGTCTTCCTACTCTTCCTACTTGTTTTTACTTCATTCTTATTGTAAGAAGAGTGATCTTGGTTGTAAAGGTTACCTCCACCTAGCTTGGTGCAAAGGAGAGACCAATAGTGATTGGCTTTGGAGGAGTGATTCACCTTGGACGAATCGGACCGTGGATTAGCAGCGTAGCTGTGAACCACGTTACATTTTGTGTTAGCGTTTGTATTCTTCTTTGTTTGTTTGCTTGTCTTGTTTTTTGTTATTTCCACTTGCGCTAATTAGTTTTGTAGACGAGCAAATACCGTCATCCATCGATCGAGGGCTATTCACCCCCCTCTAGCCGGTCGTTCGATCCCCAACAGACTTAACCATCTCGACTTATTTATTAATAAGTCGATGATCTTTACCGGCTTTGGTAAACATTTCGTATTAGAGGTGTTGAAACCCTCGCTTGACCGTCTCAATGGGCTTAATTGTAGATCGATGATCCTTATCGATTTTGATAGACGTTCTATGTTAGATGTATTGGATAACCCTAGGCTTAACAACCTAGGAAAATCGACTGCTCACGCGACCTATTGGTGGTAGTACGCTAGTGTGTGCAATCAATAATTAGATATATATATACTGCCTGTCTATCCACGAGTCTCATTCGTGGTAGCATATAGTTGCACGTAGACCGTGCTATTGATTGTCGGCCCATGGGTTATGTTCGCGGTAGCTCATAGATAGTTCCCTTTTTGTGCGAGAGCCACGAGACTTTGTCGTGGTATCCGGATGTGCACTACTTGTTGCAGTGGTTGTTTATGTTACGGGTATATTTGTTATACCGCTGACCAGGTTAATTGCAGACTGATATGGGTACTCTGGGGGTTGGGTTATTCTAGCTTGTTCCCTGTGACTTCCATTATGTGCATTATGATTATGCACTATTGTCTATCCATCCACTAAGTGTTGTACTTACCTCCTCCTCACTTATCCTCTAGGTTAACTGATAGAGGACGTGTCCTGTTGACCTACATTTGTGTCGCTCAGAGAGTTCCTTGCCGTGCTTATCTCCCTGCATCGTCGGGATGCCGCTTTATTTACTTTATCAGTATTGCATTTTGTTATTCACTTTGGATTCTGTCGCAGTTTGATTTGGTGTAATAAAACTATTTTACTTTAATTGATATAGGTTTAGTCGTGCATGCATGCAGTTAATAAAATACTGGTATTTCTATTATTATTTTGAGGTTTTTACCAGATCTGGTCTATGTATTTCGGAATGTTGTCACTAAGGGGTTCCTCCGTCATTTGGATGACGGATATGCCCCCAGGACGTGACAATTTTATTGGTTTGAGGTTTGGTTTGTGGGTTTTGTGTTTCGAGGATTTTCTTTTCCTTGATTTTTTGGAGTTCTTGTGTTTTGGGACCAGGCAAGCTGAAGGATATCTCTGAGTCATGGGAAAAGTATTATCTTTAGTGATTACTATACTTTAGTGGTTAGGAAAAGTATTGACTTAGTGATATTTCCCCTACTCATGGTCGGGGATGAGGTCGATGAGGTATTGACTTTGCGGAACCTAACGATGGTTTCAGAAGTACGGACTCTTTAGTGGTGCCGACTGATGTCGAATTAGGAAGCTAGGGATTTGGCATGCTAGCCACTAATTGGAAGGACAAGGAGTAAACCCTCAGAGAATATCAGTCCCTACTATTAGTGGTTTGGTTATGGATAAGGCGTGTATACCTACACTGGTCAAGACGATGAATGATCGTTTTACCTTATTATAAGAGGCGTTGGATGGAATATTTATTTGTCCCAAAATTTCTTCCAGAGAAGATCCGGAACTCTTTGTTAAAAGAGAGATGGACCTTTGAGGTTATGCATCGACTATCGATGATAGAATGCAGTAGTTGTGGAAGGAAATGAATATCCTTCATTGTGGATAGAGGATCTATTTAGATCAGCTATAGGACACCTGTGTATACTCTAGGATTGATTTATGACTGGTGGTTGATATTGTAGTGACATGATGTCATACAATTATTATTGTTGTTGTGATGATTGTTATATCATCAGCCTAGAGTAAAGAGAATACAGTTGTACAGCGACGACAATTTCATACTTGGTATGAATTGTATGAGCTTATGATTATCTTATTAGACTTATTGATGACTTAGTCGTCCAGGGATTTGGGAAGTCATGTATTCTGGACACGATTGGCTCAGTTGTGGTCATTGGATTGCGTAACTTAGCCACTGTTGAGGGTGGTAGTTGGAGTTGTGCACTCGGTCACTGTTGATGGTAGTTTTCTTAGTATTGTTTTGATTATTATCATATATATGGATAGGATGCTTTAGCGGTACTACATCGCTGACTGGTTGGACCAGGAAGGTGATGGAATATACTTGGTATGAAGCTTGTGAAACTAGTTTCATGGCTCAGACGATGGTTGACTTTTACGCCAGTGTTGATTAATCATGCTGGTGTGGATGGAAGGGTAGTGTACATTGATGCATCATTTCAGGGATCAGAGCGATTCCGATGCTATAGAATAAGACGTATCCTAACCTTACGGCAGTTAAAGAACTGTGAGATAAGTCATATATATGACATGGACTTAGCAGTGATTATGTTGTTTTGTAGAGGTGAAGAGCAGGAATGCTCATGGAGTTTTGGCTAGCTACTGGATAGCTACTATAGAGTAGCTGGAACACAAACGGTTGTAACAAGGAAGTTTGGTCGCGATAGCCTCCCATGCATTTACAGGGTGTGTGGGGGAGTGGATTTTGTACGGTAGATGGACTTCTCTTGTGAAAAGATAATTCCCCGTCTCTGACTCCGAGGAGGATAATGGTTTCCGGAGTTGCGTTAGTTTAAGGAACATATGCTTCAGGAAATTCTGATTTCGGAATGGAAGTGGAAGCATATTATTATAGATTTTGTGGTGGGTTTGCCTAGGACACGTCAAGGCTATGACGCAATTTGGGTAGTCATTGACCGACTAACCAAATCCGCGCACTTCTTAGTGATTCGGAAGATCGACTCTCTGGATTGTTTGGCAGAGTTATATTGTCAGGAGATCATTAGATTGCATGGTGTTCCTTTGAGCATTATATTAGATAGAGATCCCCGGTTCACGTCTCGATTCTGGCAGAGTCTGCAGCAAGCCTTAGGCACGCAACTTCGTTTTAGTACTGCTTTCCATCCGCAAACGGGTGGACAGTCTGAGTGGACCATTCAGACACTAGAGGACTTGAGGAGATCCTGTGTTATGGATTTCGGGGGTGGGAGGACCAGTTACTAGGACCCATAGAGCTCGGTATGAGGCAGGGTTGGTCCGTACTATCAGATAAAGGATGGCCGAGACGCAAGATCGTCAAAAGAGTTATGCAGATCGGAGACGGAGACCTCGAGAGTTCTCTATTGGTGACCATGTATTCCTATGAGTCTCACCCACGAAAGGAGTGAAGAGATTTGACCTTCGTGGTAAGCTAGCTCCTAGATATATTGGTTCGTTTGAGATTTTAGAGAGAAAACGCCTAGGGCTACCACCGCATCTTTGGTGTATCCATGATGTGTTTCATGTGTCCATGCTGAGGAAGTATGTGTCAGACTCAACACATATTCTATCAGATGTGTCAGGTTTCATTCAACCTGATGCTACTTATGCAGAGGTTCCGGTATGGATTTTGGATCACAAGGAATGACAGTTGCGAAACAAGATTGTGCGACTTGTCAAGATCGGGTGGAGTCACCACACTGATGAGGAGGCTACTTGAGAGCTTGAGGAAAAAGATTCGAGCTCAATACCCCCACCTATTTACTTAAGGTGCGTGAGATATATTTTGGTACTTGTGGTAATTTCTTACTCGTTATGCATCTGAGTAAGAAATTTGGGGACCAAATTTTTATTAGTGGGGGAAAATGTTAAATACGGAAAATTTAAAATACTAAATTTAATGGCCAAAAATTAAGAGAAATAATCCCAGGAATTATTTCGAGATTTTTAGAGAATTTTAGAAATTTTTTTGAGATTTTTCTGAAATTAAATGGAATTTATATAATAATTGGTTGCGGAAAGATTTAATAGGTTTTATTAAAGCCTGTTTGGAATATTGATTAATGAGAGGTTAATAAGTTTCATTAACCTATAATATATAAAGGAAACCTAAGTTAGGGTTCCTTAATATCCTATTTTTCTCCCGATTCCTTTCCTCTTCGCCCGACTACCTCCTTTCTCTTCTGCGCTCTCTTCTCTCTCGCGCTTCCCTCTCCTCCGTCGTCGGATTCTCTCGCGCAGTCATCCCTATGCCACTTGACCTTGCAGCCGCCTACCCCTCTACCACCAGCAGCTGCCTCTCCGCCGGCGTCTCTTCCTCGCGTCCACAGCTGCCCAGGTCTTTTGGTCGGTCGTCCCTCCGCAAGTGCCGCCGCAACGCCTTTCCGCCGCCGCCCCGACGGTCCTCTGCGGGCTCGCCGACCATAGCCGCGGCAACAGGATCGCGCCGACCTCCTCTGCCCTAGACGACGACCGACGACCTCCTCGACGCACCCCTCTTTCTCCGCAAGCATCGGCGCACGCCTTTGCCGTTGTGTCCGCGAGCACCGTCGTCCGACGCATCGTGCGCTCGCCATCCACAGTCGACGCCTCCTCCTCTGCCCTTCTGGCCGAGCATCGCCAGAGGTAAGTAAACACTGCTCTTCCTTGACCTTGGGAAGACCTATTCTCAGCTGTGATTTTTCGCCGTGTAACACATCGATCTGTGGATTAGGGTAGTGACTGGCGTTGGATTTTTCCGGCGAACCGAGGAGATTAGGAGGTGGGTTCACTGCTGTGTGTCATCAGGAATAGGTATGCGTCAATTTTTCTTCTTATCTTGGGCGAGACCTAGTTGATAGCTATGAATCTCTGTGGTTGAGCAATTTGCGAAATGGGGCAGTGGTTTAGGGCAGTCGAGATTTGATCGGGTGAACATGATTGGGGAACTTCTGTCGGTGGAGGTTATTAGGGGTTGTAACGAAGGTGTGGTAGAGTGTGTGTTGTTGTGCAACTATGATTGGAGTTTGTTGTTGGTTGAGAGAGACGTAAGAGTCCATTTGGGTGATATTGGCTATGCACGGTTAGGTGTTGGAGTTTTGTGCAGATTTTCTGTGATGTGGGGTTTTGGTCGACTGTGTAAGGGTTGGATAAATTAGTGGAATTAGAATTTGATTTGGGTTAATTGGTTTATGTAAGAAATCGATTAAGTATTCGATTTGTCGGTGAATTGTATTTTTAGTGCTTAACAATAGTTATGATATATGCAGGTTTCGGTCACGAGGCAGGTTCACGGTCATGACGATTTGGTTGTTTTCTCGAGCATTTTTATTAGGCGGGTATTTTGACTTATCTCCTAGATATAGTCATGTTGATATGCTAGTTAGGATAGCTTGCAATAATTTTCATGTTTATATGCCTAGTATGTTCTTGTGTCTACTTGATACATGCATTTGATCGGTTATGGTTATACTTTCCCTGTTTTACTCGGATCATGGATATGTACTTATTGGTTGTGCATATTATTCAGTTATGCATTTTAGTTGGATTTACATGCTTTAGTATCATGCACCATCTTGCATGATTGCATGCTGGCTGGACGGGGTTCCTTTATAGTTGAGCCCGCAGCCAGTTACATGGCCTGCACACGTTGTCACTCATGGGTTAGTGGTACATCAGGAGGGTGTGTGTAGTTGCTTTGTCAGGCTCCACTGGTCCGCTCATAGGTAGCGATGAGGCAGCGTGGTAGCGGGCAGGGATCCCTCCTCTGGTCTATGACACCAGGAGATGAGAGCTTAGCTCCCCCACTCTGTTTGGGGTAGGAGGATAGGTGTACTCCGACAGCATCCTATCCACTCGGTCACTCAGGAGCAGTGATGGCAGAGTGCACAGTTGTCATAGCCCTACCCACTCGGCTTCACCATCGTGTGTGAGGCAGCTGACTGGCGTCAGGGGTGACCATGTCATTTGCACGGCATGCATTTTGCATGGATAGCATTTGTATTGTGTTTGCTGCATTTTTATTGATGCCTTGGATGTTGCATATGATTTTCATGCATACAGGATACATATTTGTATATGGTGATGACTTTATTTCTTCTAGTAGGGCACATGCTCCTATATCAGGGTAGGAGATTTAGATAAGTACAGTCCTTTTGTATTTCTTTCTTGCATACCCTATATATATATGAGACTGTACTGACATGATTGTTATTGTTAGCTATTTCTTACCTTGCATATCGACTATATCCGCTGAGTTCTTTGAACTTACCCCGTGGTTTTATATTTATTTCAGGATGAAGTCGTCAGAGTCCAAATTGTCATACCCTCGTCGTGATAGTTTATTAGTTGTTTGAGTTATGGTTTTGGATTTTGTATAGAAGATATGTTTAGGTCCTAATGTTTTGGTTATGTACTTGTGGAAGTTTGGAGATATTTGTTGTGTCCTTATGGGCTATTCGATTGGTTTGGTTGTATGTTCCTGCTCAGATGGCAGAAGGGGTAGGTCTCGATGTTTTAGATCTTTTATTTATTTTAGTTGATGGCCTGAGGCCGCATATTATGTATAGTGTGTTGTGGTATGTTTCGGTCGTGTTGACCGATGTATAGTGGTCGTGTAGGCCTTGTATGTAAGATTGGTATTGTCACCCGTACAGGGGAGATGCTGTCGGATTTTCGTCTGGTGGGGACTCCCCCGGGGCGTGACAGCTATAGCCTCCCAAGCACTTACAGAGTGTGTGGTGGAGTGGATTTTGGACGATAGTTGGACTTCTCTTGTGAAAAGATAATTCCCCTTCTCTGACTCCAAGGAGGATAGTGGTTTCCAGAGTTGCATTAGTTTAAGGAAGAGATGCTTTAGGAAATTATGATTCCGGAATGGAAGTGGAAGCATATCATTATGGATTTTGTGGTGGGATTGCCTAGGACACATCAAAGCCATGACACGATTTAGGTAGTCATTGACCGACTAACCAAATCCGCGCACTTCTTAGCAATTCGGAAGACCGACTCTTTGGATTGTTTGGCAGAGTTATATTGTCGAGAGATAATCAGATTTCATGATGTTCCTTTGAGCATTTTATCAGATAGAGATCCTCGGTTCATGTTCCGGTTCTGACAGAGTCTGCAGCAGGCCTTAAGCATACAAATTCGTTTTAGTATTGTATTCCATCCACAGACAGATGGACAGTCGGAGTGGACCATTCAGACTCTAGAGGATTTGCTGAGGTCTTGTATTATGGATTTTGGGGGGCAACTGGGAGGACCACTTGCCGTTAGTGGAATTCGCCTACAATAATAGCTATCATTCGGCTATCTAAATGGCCCCATTTGAAGCATTGTATGGTAGACAGTTTCGTACACTCACCCTCTGGGGGGAGGTTGGGGAGGACCAGTTGCTAGGACCCCATAGAGCTCAGCATGAGGCAGGGTTGGTCCGTACTAGTAGACAAAGGATGGCAGAGGCGCAGGATCGTCAGAAGAGTTATGCAGATCGGAGACAGAGACCTCTGGAGTTCTCTATTGGTGACCATGTATTCCTGCGAGTCTCACCCACGAAAGGAGTGAAGAGATTTGGCCTCTGTGGTAAGCTAGCTCCTAGGTACATTGGTCCGTTTGAGATTTTAGAGAGGATCGGAGCAGTCGCTTACCGCCTAGCGCTACCACCATCTTTGACGGGTATTCATGATGTGTTTCATGTGTCCATGCTGAGGAAGTATGTGCCAGACTCTACACATATTCTGTCAGATGTGTCAGGTTCAATTCAACCTGAAGCTACTTACTCAGAGGTTCCGGTATGGATTCTGGATCACAAGGAACGATAGTTGCGGAACAAGATTGTGCGACTTGTCAAGGTCGGGTGGAGTCATCACACCGATGAGGAGGCTACTTGAGAGCTTGAGGAAAAGATCAGATCTCAATACCCCCACCTGTTTACTTAAGGTACGTAAGATATATTTTTAGTACTTGTGGTATCTCTTACTCATTATGCATTTGAGTAGGAAATTTGGGGACCAAATTTTTATTAGTGAGAGAGAATGTTTAATACAGAAAATTTAAAATACCAAATTAGATGGCCAAAAATTAAGAAAAATGATCTTGGGAATTATTTCGGGATTTTTGGAGAATTTTAGAAAATTTTCAGAATTTTTCTGGAATTAAACGGGGCTTGTGTAAGATATTTACAGGGATAAGAAAAATAGACTTTTAAAGAGCCTGTTTTAACTATTTGATAGGGATAATTAACCTAGGTTATAAGTTAAACTGGTTATTTTTCCCGATCCCGTTTCCTCTTTTCCCGATTTCTCCGGTGCCGCTCCACACCGACGGTTTCCTCTCGCGACCCAACTCTTCTTCGCGACACCTTCTCCTCGCCGCAGCCAGCAGCCCGACGCCGCCCACGCCAAGACCACCGCCGCCTCTTCTTCCCGCGTCGGATCTCCTTCCCTTGGGCAGTTGTCGCCGCCCTTCCCTGTGCTCAGGCCGCCGTGAGTTCCTCTCTCCGCCGCAGCGCCCGGTCCACCATCGCCTCGCTCTTCTCCTCTCGGTTCCCCTCTCGCGTGTCCAACTTGATGTCGCAGTCCGCAGTTACCGACGCCGCCGCTCGAGCCCTTGCTGTCGCCTCCTCCTTTGCCATCGATGTCGTCGCTCGAGCCCGAGTCGACGGCGAGCGAGTGGCTGGAGGCTGGATTGGGCAGCTTCCTGGTTGCAAACTGTTGTCGCGATCGTTGTCGGAGCACGGTAAGAGCTGGTTTCCCCTTTACCTTGGACGAGATTTAGGTGTTGTAGTGGTTTTCATTCGTTGAGACTCCTTTGTGATTTAGGGCAGCGATAATTTTCGACAGATTGAGCAATTGGGGGGAGAGTTGTCGAGGGGAGGTTCTATTGCAGGTAAATATCTTGATTTTCTCTGTTTTCTTGCAATCCATTTCGATTCTAGTGGTGAGTGTTGTTGTTGGCTGTGAGAATAATAATTAAGATGGAAATTGGTAAGTTCAGATATGGGTGTTTATAAATGCATAATAGGTTGTTAATTGGTTTAATGGTCGATAGGGATTGATGTGAAGAATTGTTTAGGTTATGTGGATAACTAGATCAATCTAGTTGATCGGGCTACGAAGTAGATGTAGGATTAGATTCGATCAGTCGTTGCATGATTGTACTTAATCAAAATGGTTGTTATATGCAGGTTTCGGTCACGAGGCAGGTCCACGGGCGTGATGATTGCATTATTACGATCATTTTAGCAGGCGGGTATTTTGACTTATCTTTTAGATATGGTCATATCGATATGCTTAGTTGGTTATAGCTTGCAATAATTTGTATGTTTTATCTGCCTTGTATGTCACTGTGCCATACATGATACATGCATTGTTATCTTAGTAGACCCGGCCAAGGTCCGGGTCAGACCCGGACCCGACTCGGAACCGGACCGTGGTCAACGGTCCGATTAACCGGGTCAATGGGTTTGACCCAGACCCGTGACCGGACCGCCTAATAGGCGGTCTGGTCACAGTTTTTTAAAAAATTGAACCGACGATTTTTTAAAAAAAAAATTGAACGGCCACGATTTCATGGCCGTTGTGGTGCAACGGGAGACCCGCCGGGTCGGCCCAAACCGGACCCGACGGGTCGCCCGTTTTATTATTTAAAAAAAAAAATCGACGACCACGATTTTGTGGCCGTTGAGATCAACGACCACGAAATCGTGGCCGTTGGATTTTTTTTATGTTTTTTTTCCTATAAATACTCCTTCACTCCCTTTTATTTTTTCACAAATCACAACTTCTCTTCTCTAATTCTCATTCCCTCATTTGCTTTCAAGTCTCAAGTCATATTTTTACAAATGTCTGGAGCCGGATCAAGTTCTAAGGGTGCGGCCGGTGCCAAAAAGGGAAAGAGCATAATGTCACCACCGCCCGAGTTCGAGTTCGAGCAAGGCGGTGATTCACCTCAATTCGATATCGGCGACTATGATCTTGATATTTCCGGTGATGAATATCAAATACATCATCATCATCAAAGTCAAGAAAGTAGGAGCAATACATCCAGTACGATGGCGGGTTCTACGGCTACAAGACCAACTCGAGTGCCTCGCCCCGCATCCGATATCTTCACCAAATATTTTGAAAAAGTAACGCTCTCTTCCGGTGATATGCAAGCAAAATGCAAATATTGTTCGAAATGTTATAAAATTCAACAAGGAGAAGGTTACGGAACCCTTACTCGACATGTGGAGAGAAATCATCCGGTGAAAATTGGTATCGATCGTTCTCAAACTCAAATTTCGACATTCTCTTCTCAATCAGGTTGGGGTAACGAATCTAAACTTTTTAAATTTGACGAATCTAGATTTAGAGAAGAAACTGCTAAATTTTGTGCGATTGAACAACTTTCTTTTAGTTTTAGTGATAAATTATCTTTTGAAAATTGGCTTTCTACAAGTGCAAATCCTTCTATTAAACGTATCCCAAGAAATACTCTAAAACGCACACTTTTAAAATTAGTCTTAGAACAAAAAAAAGAATTGATTAAAGAATTTTCTAGTTTAAACAGTAAAGTTTCTTTGTGTTCCGATATTTGGAGTGATCATTGGCAAAGTTGTTCATATATGGGTATTACTTGTCATTGGATTGATAATAATTGGGACATTTAAAAAAGATTGCTAGCATATAGATGTTTTAACAAAACACACACGGCACAAAATATTTTACAACTTATTTTTGTTCTTTTAGAAGAATATGGTCTAACTTCTAAAGTTTTTTCAATTTCTTTTGATAATGCTAGTGCAAATACCTCTAGTATTAGTGAGCTTATTGATATATGTAAACCATCAATAGGTGAAAGATTTTTTCATATTAGGTGTACATGTCATATTTTAAATTTGTATGTTTAAGATGGACTTAAAAATTTAGGATCACATATTCAACAAATTAGGAGTGCAATTTATTATTTATGGACGCATCCTCAAGTTATGAAAGAATGGAGAAAATTTTGCAAAATAAATGGTATGAAGCCTAAACGGTTTGCACTTGACGTTCCAACTCGTTGGAATTCTACTTATAAATTGTTGTTATCTACTTTTGAATACAAAGATTTATTATGTATATTTTTTCATCAACATGTTCAATCACGTGATATTTATTTGTTTTCAAATCAATGGAATATATGCACTAGTATTTGTGAAATTTTAAAAGTTTTTAGTGATGCTAGTGACCAATTATAAGGTGTGTATTATCCAACTTTACATTTAGTTTTAACATATTGTTGTAATATTGCATATATTTTTAATGAACATATTCAATCAAATTATACTTATTTATCTCAATGTATTTATGTAATGAAAGAAAAATGGGAAAAATATTTTTTAAATATTCCTGAAATATTTTTATGTGCTTTTGTTTTAGATCCTAGACTTAAATTAGATAGTTTGCAAGATATGTTAGCATTATATTATGAATCTTTAAGCCCTATTACCGAAACTGCTCCTAATATTTCTTTGATTTTGTTTAATATTAAAACTCATTTACATGATATTTATAATGAATATAACATTAAATATGGTGAACAAACTATTGGACATGAAATACATCAATCCACTACAACTAGTATTATTACTTCTAAACTCACTAAAGCACAATTGTTATTAAGGGAACGGACTAAACGTCCACGAGGATCCTCAGATTCCAGTCAAGAACTTGAGAATTATTTTATCACTTTTTTTTATTTTAGTGATGCAGATGAAGAAAGCTTCGACATTCTAAAATGGTGGTCGCAAAGAACTCAAATATTTCCAATCTTATCTGTAATGGCAAAAGAAATTCTAGCTTGTCCAGTTTCAACGGTTGCAGTGGAATAAGCTTTTAGTATCGGAGGAAATACATTGGACGAGAGACGTTCTAGCTTAAGGTCAGAAAATTTGGAAGTGCAATGTTTACTCAATGATTGGTCAAAAGCTGCAAGTCGAACCCAACATATTAAAAGTGACGAAGAAGACCAAGACGAAACAGAGGGAACATCCGGAACTACGACGACGGAAGGAAATACCGAATACGACTGAAATTTATTGAATATAATGAAAATTGAAATGTAGTTAATTTTTTTTATTGTGATAGGTTTTTTTATTTAAGTCCAAGATGTTGAAATTTGAGATGTAATATATTTTTTATTGAGATAATGAAATATTTGATAGAATTTTTATAAGTTCAATTGTGCAATTTTTTTATTTTAATTATTTATTTAACTAAGACGGCGATTAACTGGATCGGACCTGAACCCGGACCCGGACCGGACCGACGGACTGCACGACGGACCCCGACCGAATCGGCGAATCCATAATCTACAACCATAACCCATGAGCGGGTCGATTAAGGGTCGATATTGTCATAGTCGATACTATCTTGATACATGCACCTGATTAGCTTTTAGTTATACCTTCCCTGTTTTACCTAAGTCATTGATATGTACCTATTTGTTTGTGCATATTATTCGGAGACGTATTTTAGTTGGTGTTACATGCTTTAGTGTCATGCACCATCTTGCATGATTGCATGCTGGCTGGACGGGGTTCCTTTGTAGTTGAGCCCGCAACCAGTTACATGTTCTGCACACACCGCCACTCATGGGTTAGTGGTACATCATGAGGGTGTGTACAGTAGCTCTGTCAGGCTCCGCTGGTCCACTCATGGGTAGCGATGAGGCAACGTGGTAGCGAGCAAGGATCCCTCCTCTGGTCTACGACACCGAGAGATGAGAGCTTTGTTCCCCCACTCTGTTTGGGGTAGGAGGATAGGTGTACTCCGACAGCATCCTATCCACTCGGTCACTCATGAGTAGTGATGACAGAGTGCACAGTTGTCATAGCCCTACCCACTCGGCTTCACCGTCGCGTGTGAGGCGGCTGACTGGCGTCAGGGGTGACCATGTCATTTGCATCGCATGCATATTGCACGGATAACATTTGTATTGTGTTTGCTGCATTTTGGTTGTTGTCTTGGATGTTGCATATGATTTACATGCATACAGGATACATTTTTGTATTTGGTCTGACAACTTTATTTCTGCTGGTATGGCATATGCTCCTATGTCAGGATAGGAGATTCAGGTAAGTATAGTCTTTTCGCATTTCTTTTTATGCATTTTCTATATTTGATTAGGAGACTATACTGGCATGATTATTATTATTAGATATATCTTACTATGCATATCGACTATTATCCACTGAGTTCGTTAAACTTACCTCATTGCTTTACATCTATTTCAGGTTGAAACTACCAGGAGAGTCCAGCTGCTAATCCCCCTCGTCGAATTGGTCTTATTTTGGTCTTATGTTTTCAGTTATATTGACTTTGATTAGAAGACTTGTGATTTGGATTTATTCTCGTGGATGTTTTGTTGGTATGTGTTATGTCCTTATGGACTTTTATTCGGACTTGTATTCGATATGTTTTGGTTGTGTGTTCCTGCTCAGATGGCAGAAGGGGTAAGTCTAGATGTTGTATATCTTTTATTTACATTGGTTGTTGGCCTGAGGCTCATTTATGATATGTATGTGTGGTTTTTGTTTCGGTCGTGTTGACCGATGTATAGTAGGCCGTGTGAGCCTTGTATGCAAGTTTCGTATTGTCACCCGTACAGGGGAGATGCTGCCAGATTTTTGTCTAGCAAGGACTCCCCCGGGGCATGATAATCAGTCGACTCTCTCAGCTACCAGTCGACTCCTTCCCATATCAGTCAACTGTCATCCATTGCAGTCGACTGATAACTGCAAAATGCAGTTTTCAGAATCTAAGTTTCGAAATTTATAAGTAAATATACATACGTTGAAAAATCATGAAAATTTGTACGTACATTACTTATCACAAGAATTATGGGTGAAAAATATTAGAAAATTATTTTACCCATAAAATAGCGAGATCGATACAAAGTTCAAAAGTTGAGAAAAGCTTCAATATTGAGCCCTCTTTGTATCACCTCATTCAATGGTGATTGCTATCAAAAGATAGACTTCACCAAGGTTTTTTAAAATGATTTTTAAATGCTTTTAAAACCTTTAATTCAATTTTCCTAAACATCACACTTGTATCTGTTGGTGCAATCGGCCCAGGTTGACTCGAGTTTTACTCGAGCAGTACCTTGATAGTATTTTGATGATAGACAAAACTCATGACATGGGATTGTCATGGGAAAGTCCAACATGGGGTTGGCATGGAAAATCCAAGCATGGAGCTTGGTGTGGAAGTCCAAGGGGGAAGCCTTGGCATGGGAAAGTCCAAAGCATTGCGAAGTCGTGCGCTTGGTGCTTGGCATGGGAAATCCAAAGCATTGCGAAGCCGTGCGCTTGGTGCTTGGTGAGAAATGCATTGCGAAGTCGTGCGCTTGGTGCATTTGGGAAGTCTTGAGAACTTGGCAAGTTCACTAGGCTCGGGTCCTTGAGTCAGTGAAGGATGGCATTGCGAAGCCGTGCACTTGGTGCATCCGAGGGACCGCCGGACGGGGAGCGAATTGAGTGAGCCCAAAGGGAAGCATACTTCTAGGGTATGAGACACGAAGGATCGCATTGCAAAGTCGTACGCTTGGCGCATCCGAGGGACGTAGGTCGAGGGAAGAGAGCTTCGGTGGGGAACTCCATGAGGGATAAGGTGGACTTGGCCAAGTGGCTAAGACTGAGTGTCGAAGGCTCAAACTTGATGTTTGAGGGTTTACCCGACGGTCAGATGCTCAAACAACTTGGTGTTTGAGGTTTTGTTCGACATCGGTCGACTGGCATAGGTGTCGGTTCGACTGATCCAAGTCGACTAGGGTTCGACTGGTGTAAGGCTAGGGTTTTGTGCTAGCGATCATTGCCATGGTGCGATCGTGATCCGATGTCGACAATGATCGGGTCGAGGATGTGATCAAGCGATGGGAGTGTCACGAGCAGAAGCGCCCCATAGCCGGTGGGCGATCGACTATTAGGTCACCGATCGACTAATGGGCATCATCGGTCGGTGGTAGGTGATCCGTTGGAACTTGTCGGCGTGGATCGGCCGTTGTGAGACAAGCTCTGAGAGCGATCGGCGGGGCCTTTGGCAATCGATCGCTAAGCGAAAATAGCTCGATGCAGGTTATAAAAGGAGCTCGAGATGGAGGTTTTTGCCATGGTTTTTGTGGAGCTATTGGAGGGGAATTGCTGCTGCATTCCAGTCCTTCAAGAGCCAATCAAAGCAAGCAACAAACAAGTGATCAAAAGCAATCGGTGAAAAGTGTTTCTTTTGTATTGTATTTGTATTCTTGTTTGTATTTGTATATTACTGTTGTAATTGCTTGTGAGAGGTTTATCCACCTCCGACGTGTAGTCGAGAAGGAGTTTAGTTAGTGTCGTGCGCATAACTAGAGCTCGGTGAGCTCGCCCATGGAGTAGGAACCATTTGGTTCTGAACCACGTATATCTTGTATTGTGTGATTGTGTATTGTTGTTAGTTTCATTATTATTGTTATTCCGTTGCACTAACAACAATCGTAGACAAGCAACGCAACGAGAACGAGCGAATTCCGCCACCAAACGATTGAGGGCTATTCACCCCCCTCTAGTCGGCCGTTTCGATCCCCAACAAGTGGTATCAAAGCCGAGGTCGCTCTTCAAGGACTAACCGCCGTGAGAGCACTACAAAATGGCCGGCTTCATCCATCCACCGAAATTCGATGGAGATTTTTCTTGGTGGAGGAAACGGATGGAGGTATATCTCGAAACCAATTTTGATTATATGATTATTGTAGAAAATGGTTTTGAGATGCCTAGGGACAAATATAACAAGCCAATTGAAAAGTTAAGGTGGACCCAAGACCAAATTAAAGACTTCAAGACAAATCTCGAGGTAATAAAATTATTTAGTGATTTGTTACCTAACAAAATTTGGTCTAGTTTGGGTGACTATAGGGATGCAAAGGAATTATGGGAGAAGATAATGAAATTTCAAGAAAACTCCCAACCGGCACATGTAGAGGATAATGTCGAAGAAGAAGCACCATCTACTTTTGATGATGTTGATGATTTGGTGGAGACCTCCACCTCTAGCGTTGAGGGGGAGGAAAGGATTTCAATTCCGGAGCAAGATCAAAATGAAGCTTCTACCTCCGGAAGAAGTGAAGAGGCCTCCACCAACTCCCTAGGTAACTCAAGTGTTGTTATTTTAAATAAAAATCATATAATATGCTTTAAGTGTAGGGAGAAAGGGCATTACAAGAGTAAATGCCCTAAATTGGCTAAGGAAAAGGCATCAACACCAAAAGTCAACCCAAAGTCAAAGGATGCCGGTGTTCCCAAAATCAAGAGCAAAGAGCACATTGTGTGCTTTAAATGCAACCAACGGGGACATTACCGAAGCCAATGCCCTAGGGGGAGGAAGAAAGGGCAAGAAGGTGTGACTCATGTAGGGGGAGCTTCTAAAGCTAACCCTAAGGTACAGTTAAATAATGCACCTTCAATTTCTAGAATTAAAAAGCATACTAAGAATTATTTTAGTTCTCTTTCCATTATTAATGAAAAGCATGCTAGGAGAAACAATAAGGTTTATTGCTTAGGTGCTAAGCATGTTAGTTTCTCTAAGGATAAACCTAGGACTCATAATTCTAGAAATATTTTGCCTAGGGAATCAATTAGAAGAGGAGAAGAAAATTTGGGTATTAATCCCAAAAAGTCTAGGCACATGCCGAAAAGGAAAAGGTCTTTCCAAAAACCTAATGAAAATTCAAAAATGGAAAAATTAGAGCTAGAGAACCAAGCCTTGAGGTCAAGGCTAGAAAAATTGGAGAAGACCCTAGCAATAATATCAAATTCAGTTAAGGGGTCTAATGTACAAAAGTCAAGACCTAGAAAACAAGAAATGTCTAAGGGCAAGAAGGGTTTGGGTCACAAACCTATGTCCTACCATAATGTTCCATTTAATTATGGAACCACATCTAGGTCTAGGAAAACCAAGGCTAATAGGGAAGTCATCCCTAAGTCTAGCCATGGTATGTGTTTAGTGGCTAACACCTCAAAGAAATCAAATGTAGCCACTAAGAAGGTCAATAGAGGAGTCACCTCTAGAGTTGACCCAAGTAAGACCCATTTGACTAAGGCTTCAAAGTCAAAAAGGGTCATTAGAAAGGTATCTAGGGAAGTTATCCCTAGGGAATACCTTGTTAACCCAAGGAGCTCCAATAGGTATTGGGTTCCTAAAAGCGTGATTGATTCACGCTAGATGAGTTAGGGTATGTCAACCCTAAATGGATGGGTAGTTAACCTAACCATAGTAGAGTTGACACATTAGGATGTGTCAATGTGTTTGAGAAGTTTAGAATGATTTAAATTGGCACAATTAGGTCATAGAGGTCGTGGTGTGCTATTTTGGGTTTTTGGCACACTAGGGAAATGAATGGTTTAAGGCAAAGTGAATTTAATCCCTAGAAATGACAAATTGATTTTAACACTTAGGTATTTTATACCTTAGTATATTTTTCTTGCCATGCTTTATTTGTCTTGCCATGTCATGACATCATTTTCATTTTTATCTCTAAAAATGTCATGATCATGTTTAGACTTATCCTTATATGTCATGTATGTTAAAACATCATTCACATGCCATGACATCATGATTTTGGCATATGCTCTTATCTATATCATATTTATGCCATAATCATATCATGCATTAAATAAAATGAAATTAAGGACTATGGCACAATTTGAAGGGAATCAAATTATGTTGCCTTAGAAATATGCATGAGAACATAAAGAACAAAAAACCCACATCTCACTAACATTTTTGACTTGTATGTGTTTTACACATCTAGAGATAAGTGAGATGTTTAAGGAAAAGAAATTAAAGGTTTTGAAAACTTTTTGAAAACATTTTGAAAAACCTTGGTGAAGCCTATCTTTTGATAGCTATCACCATTGAATGGGATGATACAAATAGGGCTCTTTATTGAAGCTTTTCTTAAATTTTGGACTTTGTATCAATCTCCTAATTTAATGGGTAAAATAATTTTCCAATATTTTTCACCCATAGTGTTTATGATAAGTAATATACATACCAAATTTCAAGAATTTTAAACTTATGTATATTTACTTATGGATTTCGGAAATCCATTTCAAAATGCAAAACTACAATGTAAATCGATTATCGATCGCCATGGATCGGCAATGATCGATAGTGGCAAATGAGTGATTTGATTTCAGACGCCTTGATTTCGGGTAAATCTTGTTGGTTAGGCCCATGTTCAGCTAGGTTAAGGTCCCCTAACCACTCCTAACCCTAGGATATGCTTGGGAGAGCATTAGAGAGGGTGGAAATCCATTGGACATGGATTAGAAGAAGGGTTTTAGGGAGAGTATCAACTTTAAGATGGAAGAGAGTTCATTGTTGAACTTTGCCTTAATTTTGATTTGGTTAATGTTCCTATTGGCTTAGGGACTCTCCAAGGACATTGTTGGTGCAATGGTCAAGGGGGAGCAAACCTCTAGGGGGAGGTATTCATCATGGGAAGATGGATGTATATTTCCTCATGGGAGGAAAATTGAGTTGCCTCTCTTTAAGTGATATGGGATCATTAGAAAGATTGTAGGCATGTGTTCCTCCAAGGGAGAGATTGTAAGATCTCATTGGGATATGAGACATTCATACCCTTGGGGAGGACCTTTTTGATGTAATGTCAAAAAGGGGAAGAAGTTACCAAGTTACCAATTAGGGTTCGTTGGAATTCTCATTGGGATATGAGAATTGCCAATATGGGAGAATTGGTAAACTTGAGATGGTAGTTTTGTCAATCATCAAAAAGGGGGAGATTGTTGGTGCAATCGGCCCAGGTTAACTCGAGT
Organism: Wurfbainia villosa; assembly: GCA_025175895.1. NCBI lineage: Eukaryota > Viridiplantae > Streptophyta > Magnoliopsida > Zingiberales > Zingiberaceae > Wurfbainia > Wurfbainia villosa. The sequence goes on along the minus strand of CM046004.1, from coordinate 13,851,024 downwards.
TTGACTCGAGCAGTACCTTGATAGTATTTTGATGATAAACAAAACTCATGACATGGGATTGTCATGGGAAAGTCCAACATGGGGTTGGCATGGAAAATCCAAGCATGGAGCTTGGTGTGGAAGTCCAAGGGGGAAGCCTTGGCATGGAAAAGTCCAAAGCATTGCGAAGCCGTGCGCTTGGTGCTTGGCATGGGAAATCCAAAGCATTGCGAAGCCGTGCGCTTGGTGCTTGGTGAGAAATGCATTGCGAAGCCGTGCACTTGGTGCATTTGGAAAGTCTTGAGAACTTGGCAAGTTCACTAGGCTCGGGTCCTTGAGTCGGTGAAGGATGGCATTGCGAAGTCGTGCGCTTGGTGCATCCGAGGGACCGCCGGACGGGGAGCGAATGGAGTGAGCCCAAAGGGAAGCATACTTCTAGGGTATGAGACGCGAAGGATGGCGTTGCGAAGCCGTGCGCTTGGCGCATCCGAGGAACGTAGGCCGAGGGAAGAGAGCTTCGGTGGGGAACTCCATGAGGGATAAGGTGGACTTGGCCAAGTGGCTAAGACTGAGTGTCGGAGGCTCAAACTTGATGTGTGAGGGTTTACCCGACGGTCGGATGCTCAAACAACTTGGTGTTTGAGGTTTTGCCCGACATCAGTCGACTGGCATAGGTGCCGGTTCGACTGATCCAAGTCGACTAGGGTTCGACTGGTGTAAGGCTAGGGTTTTGTGCTTGGCAGTCGACTGATGGGAGTGTCGCGAGCACAGAACGCTCCATAGCCGACTGGGCAGTCGACTACTAGGTCACCAGTCGACTGATGGGCATCATCAGTCGACTGGTAGGTGATCCGTTGGAACTTGTCTGACATGGATCCGCCGCTGTGAGATAACGCCACAGGGGCGATCGGGCTGGCGCAGCGAAAACACCGATGTAGGTTATAAAAGGAGCTCGAGATGGAGGTTTTTGCCATGGTTTTTGTGGAGCTATTGGAGGGGAATTGCTGCTGCATTCCAGTCCTTCAAGAGCCAATCAAAGCAAGCAACAAACAAGTGATCAAAAGCAATCGGTGAAAAGTGTTTCTTTTGTATTGTATTTGTATTCTTGTTTGTATTTGTATATTACTGTTGTAATTGCTTGTGAGAGGTTTCTCCACCTCCGACGTGTAGTCGAGAAGGAGTTTAGTTAGTGTCGTGCGCATAACTAGAGCTCGGTGAGCTCGCCCGTGGAGTAGGAACCATTTGGTTCCGAACCACGTATATCTTGTGTTGTGTGATTGTGTATTGTTGTTAGTTTCATTATTATTGTTATTCCACTGCGCTAACAACAATCGTAGACAAGCAACGCAACGAGAACGAGCGAATTCCGCCACCAAACGATTGAGGGCTATTCACCCCCCTCTAGCCGGCCGTTTCGATCCCCAACAGTATCTAGATGTGTGAAACACATACAAGTCAAGTTCTAGTGAGATGTGGGCTTTGTTCATTTAGAGTCTCATGTATTTTTCTAAGCAACATTATTTGATTCCCTTATACATGATACTTCAAATCATGTTGTAGTCCTTAAATTCATTTTATTTATGCATGAATGATGATTATGACATAATTGATACGAAAATAAAAATATGTGCCAAAATTATGATGTCATGACATGTGATTGAAATCTAAACATACATGATATATATAAATAACCCTAAATATGATCATGACATTTTATATGATAAAAGTAAATATGATGTCATGTCATGGCAAGGAAAACACAGCATGACAATTATAAAATACTAAGGTATAGAATACCTAAGTGTTAAACTCAAATTGTCATTTCTAAAATCAAATCCATTTTTGCCTTAATGTCAATTATCCCCCTAGTGTGCCAAAAATCCAAAATGACACACCATAACTTCTAAAACATAATTGTGTCAATTTAATCATTTTTTATCTTCTCAAAGCACATTGGCACATCCTAAAGTGTCAACTCACTATGGTTAGGTTAACTACCTATCCACTTAGGGTTGACACACCCTAACCCATTTAGCGTGAATCGATCACGCTTCTAGGAATTCAATATCTATTGGAGCTCCTTGGGTTAACTAGGTATTCACTAGGGATAACTTCCCTAGATACCTTCCTAATGACCCTTTTTGGCTTTGAAGCCTTAGTCAATTGGGTCTTTCCTAAGTCAACTCTAGAGTAACTCCCCCTTTGACCTTCTTAATGGCTACTTTGGTTTTTCTTGAATCCTTAGCCACTAAACACACACCATGGCTAATCTTAGGGATAACTTTCCTATTAGCCTTGGTTTTCCTAGACCTAGAAATAGTTCCATAATTGAATGGAACATTATGATAGGGCTTAGGTTTGTGACCCAAACCTTTCTTGCCCTTAACCGGTTCTTGTCTCCTAGGTCTTAAATTTTGTTCCTTTGACCCTTTAATTGAGTTTGTTATAATTTTGAGGGTCTTCTCAAGTTTCTCAAGCCTTGACCTCAAGGCTTGGTTTTCTAGTGCTAATTTTTCCAATTTTGATCTATCATTTGATTTTTGGAAATTGTTTTTCTTCTTAGGCATGTGTCTACCCTTCTTAGGGTTTATGTCTAAGTCCTCTTCTATTCTCCTTATGGACTCTTTAGGTAGGATAGGTCTAGTGTTATTGGTCCTAGGTTTGTCCTTAGGTAAACTAACATGCTTGGCACCTAAACAAAAATATTTATTCATACTAGCATGCTTTTCATTGATAATGGCAAGTGAATTAAAATAATTTCTAGCATGCTTGTTAACCTTAGGAATTGAAGGTGCATTAACTAAATTTACCTTAGGGTTAGTTTTGGAAGCTCCCCCTATATGAGAAACCCCTTCTTGCCCCTTCTTCCTCCCCCTAGGGCATTAGCTTCTATAATGTCCCCTTTGGTTGCATTTGAAGCACACAATATGCTCCTTGCTTCTAATTGTGGGGACACCGGCATCTTTCACCTTTGGTACCAGTTGAGTCTTCTTCACCTTCTTGAGACACTTACTTTTATAGTGTCCTTGCTCTCTACACTCAAAGCATATTATATGTTTTTTATCTTTAATTATAATGCATGAGTTACCTAGGGAGGTGGTGGAAGTCTCTTGATCACTTCTTCCGGAGGTAGATGCTTCATTTTGATCTTGCTCCAGAATGGAAGACCTCTCCTCCCCCGCAATGCTAGAGGTGGATATTTCCTCCAAGTCATCCACATCTTCAAATGTAGATGGCGATTCTTCAACATCCTTGGATCCAGATGTTGATGGGCATTCTTCCTCGGCTTCCTTTTCTACTTGTGTCGGTTTGGGAAGTTCGTTGAATTTGATCACTTTATTCCATAAATCCTTTGCATCCCTATAATTATCTAATCTAGACCAAATATGGTTAGAAATCAAATCACTTAGCATTTTTATTACCTCGATATTTGTCTTGAAATCCTTGATTTGTTCCTTGGTCCATCTTGATTTTTCTATTGACTTGTTTTCCTTATCCCTAGGCACTTCAAAATCATTTTCAATAATTAACATGAAATCAAAATCGGTTTCGATATATACCTCCATCTTTCTTCTCCACCATTGAAAATCTCCTTCGAATTTTGGTGGTTGGAGGTTGTAGTCGGCTATCTTATCGTGCTTGTGTTGGCGGTTAGTCCTCGACAAGCTCCTCACTCTGATACTACTTATTGGAGGATCGGTGGCCGACTAGAGGGGGGTGAATAACCCTTATCGCGTATACGATGAAATTTGCTCGTTCTTGCGTGTCTACAATCTCGTTAGCACAGCGAAATGATAATAAAACAAATACAAGAATACAACACACGCACAAACACAATGATATATGTGGTTCGGAATCTTAGGGCTTCTACTCCACGGGGCGAGCTCAACGAGCTCTAGAGATGCACACGACACTACTCAAACTCCTTCTCGACCACAAGTCGGAGGTAGAGAAACCTCGTACAAGCAATTACACAATAATACAAAAGTACAAGCAAATACAAAGACAATACGAAAGAAAACTTTACGCAAATGGCTTTGATCGCTTTTGCTTGTTGCTTGCTTTGGTTTGACTCTTGAAGATCTAGAATGCAGCAACAATTCTCCTTCAAAATCTTTCCAAAAGTCTTGGCGAAATCCTCCATCTCGAGCTCCATTTATAACCTGCATCGAGCTGATTCCGCGCCCATCAGTCGACTGGTCCTGTAGCTGTTGTCTCACAATGACTCGATCCATGTTGGCCAAGTTCCAACGGATCCATCATCAATCGACTGATCATGTCCATCAGTCGACTGATGATCCCATCAGTCGAGTAGTCATCGCGATCACTCGACTGGAAGACCTTCTGTGGATGAAAACACCCCGGTCAGTCGACTGATTGGTTTGGCAGTCGACTGCCCTCCCTCGGCAGTCGATTGTTCGGCCAGAACCTGGTCAGTCGAATACCGGTCGAGTCCAATTGACCTAGAGCAGTCGACTGGCACCTATACCAGTCGATTGATATCGGGTAAAACCTCAAACACCAAGTTGTTTGAGCATCCGACCGTTGGGTAAACCCTCAAACACCACGTTTGAGCATCCGACACTCAGTCTTAGTCACTTGGCCAAGTCCACCTCATCCTCTCATAGAGTTCCCCACCAAAGCTCTTTTCCCTCAGCCTACGTCCCTCGAATGCACCAAGCGCACGGCTTCGCAATGTCATCCTTCGCCTCTTTTGCCCTAGAAGTCTGCTTCCCTTGGGCCTCACTCCATTCGCTCCCCGTCTGGCGGTCCCTCGGATGCACCAAGCGCACGGCTTTGCAATGTCATCCTTCACCGACTCAAGGACCCCGAGCCTAGTGAACTTGCCAAGTCCTCAAGACTTCCCTCACCAAGCCTCATGCTTGGATTTTCCATGTCAAACCTCATGCTTGAACTTTCACCGTCAAGGCTACACACTTGGACTTACATGACCAACCCATGTTGGACTTTCCCAACACCAAGCCCCATTCTTGGACTTTTCACCACCAAGTCTACACACTTGGTTTTACGTGGTCAACCCATGTTGGACTTCCCATGACAATCCCATGTCATACGTTTTGTCTAACATTGAAATACAGTTCGAGTCAAACTCGAGTCCGGGTCGATTGCACCAACATATATATGTCCAAAAATATCAATTTAAAGTCATTAACAATAGTGATCAGAAGATTTTCAAAGTTTATGATTTTAAGACAATTGACACATATGCATAACTTATCCTAGGGATGTCGGAACTAAACATGGACACCATCAATACCTTCACTGCACTACCCCCTTTCATTACATATCTTATCAAAAATCCAAATCCACTAAGTCCATCAATGAGTTTCGGTCAAAACTCATTGATGGACATATAAGCTCCGATCAGAACCATTTGAAGTGTTATATGTTTAGAGTATATATGTCCAAAAATATCAGCTCGAAGTCATTAACAATAGTGATCAAAAAGTTTTCAAAGTTTATGACTTTAAGGTAATTGTCACATACACATAACTTATCGTAGGGATATCAAAACTAGACATAAACACCATAAATATCTTCATTGCACTATCCTCTTCCATTATATGTCAATTTTTCAAAAATTCAAATCCCCTAGACCCATCTATGGATTTCGGTCAAAACTCATTAATATATATAAAGAGTTCCAATCGGATCCATTCGAAGTGTTATAGGTTTCTGAAGTGCCATGAGTCTATGTGTCTAAAAATATCAGTTCAAAGTCATTAACAGTAGTGTTCAGAAGATTTTCAAAGTTTATGACTTTAAAGTAATTGTCACATATGTATAATTTATCGTAGAGATGTCAAAGTTAGATATAAACGTCATAAATATCTTCATTGCACTATCATCTTCTATTATATGTCAATTTTTCAAAAATTCAAATCCCCCTAGGCTCATTAATGGATTTCGATAAAAACTCATTGATGGATTTAAAGAGTTTCGATTGGACTCATTCCAAGTATTATAGGTTTATGAAGTATCCCAAAGTTTATATGCACCCAAAAATATTAGATCAAAATCATTAACAATATTGTAGTATTAATTTTGCACCAGCATCATATGTGGTGTTGGTCTTACAAGATCAACACCATGGTGGTGCTGGTGTTGGTCTTGTACTAAGACTACATGTGGTGATTTGATTTTTGATTTTAAAGATGATTTTGATTTTAAATGTGTCGTGAATTCTGTATGCATGTAAAAGGGAAAAGAGAAAAGATTAATTTAAGAGGAAAGAGAAGAAGAAAAAAATTTATGAGAGATAATACAGACATTTGGTACATCTTTTGAGAAATATAAAATTTTGATGTGTCTTTACATCATCTGCGAAATATAAAATTTTGATGTGTCTTTTGGACATTGATAAATTTTATGTGCCTCCTTTAATAGATTGTCAAAAATGTTTTTCATTTTTACATTTTAGTCTTTCACGGAGTGAAAATTTCTCATCCGACCCCAAATCTCCCGATGAGAACCCTTTTCGTTGATTTTCTATACAACCAAAACGTTACCTTCTTTACCAAGGACGACTTCCAGAAATAGAATGCAAACGATTGACGTTCGAATTCGAGTGCTCGTTGTCCGCATATACGTCACACTCACGAGATCAGGGACTATGTGGTACCGGAGTTCCACCGTTAGACGAGAAGTAGACGGTTGGATTTGCGCTAAGGCGCGCGAGGTGACTAAGCATGCACGGCGCTTGCGTGGATCCAGGTAAGAATGGTGGATTTTTAAGCGGCACCTGGTCAGAAGTGTCTTACGTGGCAACCTTTCAGTATCGAGAAGATTAAACACATTCGCATATATTTTTATGCATCATTCTCTAACAAAAACAGAACAAATTTTGTTTGCATGAGTCAACGTTACGGAACGCCAAACAGACTCGACCAAGTCAATGGTCAACCAGGATTTTAGTTGGGCTAGTATTGATTTGGACCGAATGTTTAGCCCAAAACAGGAGGCCCGTTGTGAAAACTGCGACAGGCAATGACAAAAGGCCAGTTGCCAGGTCGTACTAGCATTTGCTTAGTTCATGGTGCATTCTCTTGTTGAATTATAGTCAATCTCGAACATCGAATCGTTCGAGCTTGCTTTGATATTGTCACCACGGACTTTGTTGAGTTTTGTTTACTACGACAGCCTTAAATTTCATGATGAGATATCGGAAACGACGACACAACTCGATCCCTACAGCTTGCACCTCGCCATGTTGATTTTCCCACTCGATATATAACCGATGTATTGGAAGTTGCAGGAGCTTAATCTGCAGTGAACAATGGGAAAACCCCAACCTGCAGCCGTCGACCTTACCGCCGACATGGATTCCAGCAGCGATGGAATTGACCTTGGACCTGTTGCCGCGGGGGAAGTTCTAGATCTAGATGCAGATTCGCCCAACAACAGCAAGCCTACTGCTCCGCCGGCGGCCGCCATCGACGATTCTGATCTGTTTCCGCGGCCGTCGCCTACGCGCACGAATGAGGCTCGTCCGAACCACCGAGAACATCCAGGGATTGGCCGGCCATGGACGACCGGACTTTTCGACTGTGGGCGCAATGAAACTAATGGTCAATTGGTTTTAGGGCCTTCAAATTCATTTTAGCAGCAATTCTCCCGCCACTAAGAAATTTGATGAATTGGCCACTCTTCTTTATGCGCAGCCATGTTGACTGCCTACTGCCCTTGTGTAACCTTTGGACAGGTTGCAGAGATCTTGGATGAGGGAAAGACCAGTAGGAAAAAAATCCTGTCTTTTTTTTTTTTTAATTTATTTTCTTCTCTACAGGAAGCGTGATGATATGAATTTGGTGTAGGGTGTACTCTGGCAAGTTTCATGTACCTGCTGATGGCTCCTGCACTGTGCACCTGTTGGATTCTGGGAGCTCAATACAGGCACCAGCTGAGAACCAAGTATAACCTAGTGCAAGCTCCCGCTGAGGATTGGGTTCTCCATCTCTTCTGCCCATGCTGCGCCCTGTGCCAGGAATACAGAGAGCTTCAGAACAGAGGAATTGACCCTTCTATTGGTATCGTTGCATTTTTTTGGATTGAATGTTCTTTTTAGAAGAAAAAAGAGCACAAATCTCGAGGATTTAAACCTGTTCGTGTTCTTGTTTATGTTTGCAGGGTGGATGGGTTATCTTGCTCAGCAGCAAGAAACGCAGACTACTGCTCCAAAAAGCCAGTCCATGGACAAATGACAAGGAGATGGAATTTTCTCTTTTAGTCCGTTCTTTGTTTTTTTCTTTTGGCCGTGAAATATGAATCTGGAATATTAAGCGATGTTGCAACACAAAAATTTTGAACTATTTATCTTCGCAATTTCAACGGAAAATAGATCATAAATCCAACAGTTCGGCGATCAAGTAACATTAGCTGAGCTATAAATATACTATTTACATCGACAAGTCCTTCTGTGCCGTCGATTTCACTTAACCGACGGTTCAGGGTCAGCCACGTCATCATACAGAATCGATGACGGAATGTTTTTCAGTCGTCGCCGGTTGGTCGTTACTGCCGCGCGCGGTCGTCTGCCGAGGCGGCGCTTTCCCTTCCGGCGAAGCCGTGGATGAGCCAGTCGAAGGAGCCCCTCACGGGAGGGAATCTTCTCCTCCTCGTGGATCCCTCCGCCTCTCTCTTCTTCCCCGACGACTCGCCGCTGTCGCTCCTCTTCCACGGCGAGAACGCCATCGACAGGGGACGCAGGAACGATGGCGACCACCGCTCCGACCACCCTTGCCGCATGCTCCACATCCAGCGGTTGACTCCACCTGGCCGAGAGGTTGACGCTCCAGCGGTCGGAAAAACGACAGCGCAACTGGCGGAGCGGGGGAAAGATGCGGCGGCGAAGACCTGCCGTCGGACGGGCTCCGGAAGCTGCAGCGTGTAGCGATCAACGCTCGGCGCCGGCTCGGATTGCGCCCTTGATTTCCCCCAGGAGAGAGATCGCGGCAGAGTCGTCGACTGCACCGATTCATCCCTGTCGTCGCTTCCGATGCTGCCCAAATCGACCGGCGCTGCCACCCAATCTGACGTCTGATAGCCGGCGTCGACGACGATCTCGTGATCTGCGGGTAGAATAGGGGCCGAAATGATGGTTGATGCGGCGACGGATGGGGGCGGATCGTGGTCCTCGGCAACTAGGGTTTGGGAGGCGGCGACGAGGTCGGCTCGGCAGACAGGGCAGGTGATGTGTGCAGCAAGCCAGACGTCGATGCATTCTGGATGAAAAACGTGGCAGCAACCAGGGAGGAGGCGGAGCACCTCCTCCTCCTCGAACTCGCTGATGCACACAGCGCACTCCAGCTCGCCGGAGCCCTCTCTTAGCACCTTGGCCTCTGCATACGTCATCGTCGGGAACGCCCCGATCATTTCCTTGCTCAGCCCCTCAGGCCGCCACCCGGAGAGGGATCCTGCCGCCGACTCCGCGGCGGCGGCGCGGCGCTCGACCATGACGACGCACTGTCGGATGAAGACGGTGATAATGCCGAGAAGTAAGAGAGCGGAGACGGAGATCATGATGATGGTGATCATAGGGGGTTGTTTGACGGCCGTCGCTTGGCTGTCCAGAGTGAAGGGTGGCGGGGCTCCGCGGGCGGCGCACAGAGAGGCGATGGGAAGAAGAAGCGTTAGGAGGAAAAAATTGGTCGTCGAAATACCTCCGACAGTGGGAGACATCCAACGGCGGTGGCGCCGCGTCGTCGCCATTGGAAATGGACGAAAAACTCAAATTGGTCGGAGAGGGCGTCGTCGGCACATAACAGGGCGGGGACTAGGACGTGCGATACCGGTAAAACATGTAAATTTTCGCTCCTTTACTCTCTCTCTCTCTCTATATATATATATACACCCTTTTTATTTATGCCAGAAAATATTAACCGTCATAAATTAAAAAATAAAAAAGTATATATATATAAAGGTCTAGCGTTGGAGGAATGAAATACTAAAGTCATTACTGATTTTCAGTTGTGAAATTTCACTAAAAACGGGTGGTGGATAAAAATAATTAGAAGTATATTCTTTTTCAGGAAATATAGAACGGCGAACTCTTATAATTAACAAGTTGTACCTTCTTTTAACTAAATATAAGTGAAATATTTAGGAAGGAAGTGACTTTTAGAACAAAATTAATGAGTATAATTATAATTTTTTTTCTTTATCTCTAAAAATTATTAAAGTAGATTGATCGGTCGGTTACTTCTCGAGTACGTACACCGTGGATTTTTTGAACTTTCTTTTCAAAGTGGAGGTGACTAATTTCCGAGTTAATCATCGAATTATTTATTTTATCTCGGATTAAATCCAAATTAAATGTAAAAAAAAGGTATACTGTACCAGTACCACAGCGTAAAAAATTTTTTCCCAGACTAAAACTCTGGTAAACTTGAACGCGGCTCCGCTCGTGGTGAGAGGCCGGGCGAGCTGGCCTGCAACTCCTGAGTCGTCGGCATCGGCGACCGCATCAATTCCGACGACGACAACGAACGCAGCGCGCCGTCACTCCTGAACTGGCGTCGACGTAGGCGGCAATGGCGATTTTGAAAAAACTTAAGCTTCTAGGAGTATTAATTAATGGTAGAAATTAAAAGGAGCTAGGTACGTATTTGATAGTCTGCAGAATTTATTAATTATGTTCGGACCACAATTTAGATATGGAGTTGAAAGAGCACGAGTTGAGTTCAAAATATATATGAGAACTTATATTAATTGTTCGTCTGAGGAGATCATAGTTGACGTACGTGCGCCTTTTAGACTACTAATTGAGCTATCTTATTAGATTAATTAAATATTGATTTCATTAATGTAAGATGCACTTTGGCCGGAGTGGATTTAACATTCTAATATGGAGTTTACTGTTTGCCTCGCTTAAGAGAAGAGACTCAAGGACACTACTTAATTACCTCCTTAATTTTGCTCTTCCACTCGATCACCTAAATACTATCGAATTAAAAACAACTCCTTGTGAACTCTGAGCACAGATGGAATTGTCAATGCCCCCTTAGATATACTGTCATAGTTAAAAACATTCAGATAAATATTGAGTCACAATTAATATCAAAATATTAAGATTTGATGCTCTATGTATTTTTGGATTTATTCGATGAATAAATCAGAAAACAAAATAAGATGGATTACTTCTAAAATTAATGGGATAAAATCTGAATATTTAAATTATAAAAAATAAAATTGTCAAAACCGTCAATCTCCGAGTTTTACATCTGAATTATTAAAAGAAAAACAAAATGAAATCACCAACACGTCAGTAAATGGCCGTATAGTACTTCAGGTGTACGTCGACGACTAGTTGCGCTTGCCCATTCCTTTATGAATCACCAACACTTAAAATTATATTGCTATATATATTTGTTCTGAGGCATACATGTGGAACTAATGGGTGGTCGATCGGAGTCTCTCCCGTCGAGCTTCAGAGCATAGAAATGTTTTTCCTTAATTTCTCTCAACAGTCGAACCTTAAATTTAACATTATCCATCTTGGTACGTAATACTTTTCTTCGTAGAGTTACATTTGGGATACACAAGAAATTAAAAGAAACAGTTAGATCTGCCCAAACTATAATTTCGATATTATAATTTGCTTTAAATTGAATTCATATAATTTTCAATGGTTAAAAAAAACATACATTTAATTATTAATTGAATAAGATAGCTGATTCAACCAAAATTTTAAACAAAAATCGAATCTACCGAACCATTAAAAATTTAATTAATTTAATCAAAAATAATAAAAAAAATCAATTTTTTTAATATTAATTGACTTATGTTACAGTATTATCAATATATAAAATTATAATTTTACAAAACTAATTGTCGATCATTATAGTATTAACAGATTAATATTGCAGTATCAATCGATTGATGATCTTTAATTTAATTTTATCGAAAATCAAATTTTTTAATTCAAAATTTAAACCGAACTAAATTAACAAAAAATAATTGATATTTTTTTAAAATTAAATTAAAATTTTAAATAAACTGAATTGAATTTTAAATTTTGATCGATTCAATTTATTTAATCAAACTTTGCATGACAATGAAATAAAAAAAATTATATTAAAAAATACATGCATTGTAAATTCTAATAACATCTAAAATCTAACATTTTTGGAAAGTTTGAGAAACATTTTTAAAAAAATTGGAAAAGGGTAAAATCTCCTTATATTAAGTAAACATGATTGACATAATTTGATTGTAATTTACTGAAAGAATTCAATTGGAAGTGTTGTGACTGAGACATCAAGAAGTGGGATTTCACTACAGCGAGGATGATTCGGCGTCTGTTGAATCGGATGGCGTCCGCTGACTCGGCTGGATTGTTGACTCGTCTTGGATGACGATGGTTGACTTATCTCAGACGAACGAGAGAGGAAAACCTGAGAAGAAAACACAGTTAAGGCCATTGAAAGAGATCTCGGTCATGCCCCTCCGACATTCAAGTCAGGGTCGTGAAAAAGAGGAATGCAAAGAATGCAAGAAGAGGAGTGGAGTGGAAAGTTCGAACCCCTTGTATCTCCTCTTGTTACCTTTATATAGGTGCGTCAATTCCTACGGAGTGATACGGAAGGCTAGCGAGGGAGGCATGAGCTCTTTAAGGTGGCGGCCCACCATGTTCAGGAATGATAGGAAATATTACCTCAATAAATGTGGTTGTACATGGGAGCTTAATTAATGCGACCTTCATGGTTGATGGAAGACAAGACTCCATTAATGTGGCGAACGTGTCTCCTCGACGTAGGCATAGGGGGATGTTTATCTATCCTATGCTACCCTTACCACATGGTGCCTTTTTTGACATCTTGACTTTTGTTGGTTAGGACTAGCATGTCAACCGAAACTTGCCTGTCAGAACGTGTAAAGATATGAGCATGCCGAGATATAAGTTTGTCGAGATATGAACCTGCAGAGATATAAATCTATCGAGATATGAGCCTGCCGAGATATGAGCATTCATGGGTTGTCGCTCTAGGTCTTACGTCGGTATCATAGGCATCGTCCTCGAGTCTAGTCGAAGGACACACGTAGCGTGACTGATTGGACTAGTCCTAAAGGATTCTTGGGCTTGGCGCTCGCGCATTTAAACTTGCTCTCCTCCGTATGGGGGGACGTGCATAGGGTATGGTCTCAAGAATATACATGATCTCCTCTTAATGATGAGCTATAAATACCCAGATTTGAAATGATTTCCTTGTTTCTCGAGGCCCCACCAAACCCTTCGGATTCTCGTACAAGTGTCACACGTCGCTCGAGGCCCCAGATCAGACGGTCGATATGCACCAGTTGTCTCCCTCAATTTTTCTTTATAAGCGATTTTTTAGACCTAAAGCACATCATTTGCTTGCCGCGGAGTCCCTTAGCTTTCAGTCATCTCCTCCGGCAAAATCATCTTCTTTCCTCGTCTTCTCCGCGCATGTTCTCCTCCTTTCCTATTTGTAAGTTTCTTCCTCTCTTCCTCAAATGGTTGAGGGTCCCAATCTCTGGTTCCTTAACACCTGCAACGTCCTGACTCAAGAAGATCGTAGCGAGCTTAGGTCTGCCTTCTATATATCTTCATTCCTATAGACTTAGGGTGCCCAAATCAGATCAACGTCCACACGAACCGCCCAAAAGCTTCACGACCAATTCTTGGCTTGTCTTCGATTCCCCCTCCACCCCCTTTATGCCGAATTGTTAACCTACTTCGGCATCCCAATTCAACAGATGACACCCAATTCCTTCAACCTAATCTGTGGATTCATCATTGTCTTCCTTTTCTACCCTTGAGTGTCGAGTAATTTCATTACTTATTCGTCCCTAAGCGGAAGGAGTCTTCTTCTTCACCGCTAGACGGGAGACTAGGTTCCTGGCCAACCATATCACCTCTCGCAAGTATTGAAAAATTCGATACTTGTTTGTAAAACCGACCCCTCCCTTCTCCTATCCAAGCCATTGGTAGTTGGAACTACGGCCTCCTCCCTCCTTGCGCCGCTTCAAGAAGTCGACAGCTTACCGAGAGATAGCCAAGGTACTCTCTGATTTGAGTTTCAACGTCAACGTCCTATTAGAGGAGTGAGTACTCTATCATTTCAGTCTAAGTCCGATAGAGGTCGAGCTAAGTGGTTCCTTAAGTAAAAATCTTATGCTTGTCTCCCGCTTTTTATCTACATGTAACTTGGTCTTTGCTTTCTGCAGTTGAACTCATGTTGAGGGTCTCCATCAACAAACGAATGAAGTGGAAAATGACTCAAATGATAGCCCCGTCGAAAGCTTTGCCGAGACGCTAGATGAAGCCGGATCAGATTAGCCTCCTCCGCCTCGACCCTCTATGGTGACAGAGACAATTAGCTCTGGAGAGTCAGAGAAGCGACCCCGGCACCAGAAAAGGGGTTGAGTGGTCGAATCTTCACCCGAGGGGAGCCCTTCCAAAAGGTCCCCAAATCCAACACTTAACAGCTCGACTAGGCCAAATCATACCGAATGATCTTGCAGTCCGATGCCTATTGCTTCACTTATGCCCTCCAACCCCGCTCCGGTTACTACCAAGCCTTATCTTGAGGCTCCGGCTCCCTCTTCCGAGGTACCCTCATCATACCACATGAGCAGCCCTAGCTCATCTCTCCCAAGGATGTCCTCGGGACACGACTTGCAGAGGAGGGAACACCCTCCTCCCAAAGGGTTTCTCAAGAAGATCCATGACGCGGTCGGAGCATTTGTGAAGGACAAGTTTGTGTCGGCGCTCTGCGACACCATGAATGGTCATCTGCCATATGTATGGGTCCCTCGGCTCTACTTCATCTTGTTTTAAATCATGTCTCAACCACTTCCTTTGGTAGTTCTGGGCTCACCACTTAGAGCTGATGTCGCGGCTTCCTCTAATGACTGACACTTTCCAGGGGATGCGAGCTCAGGTGACTTCTGTCTCTGCCCAACTCCACGAAAAGGAGAGAGCTCGAGATCACTTAGGTCGAGTCTATGACATTTTGGGTGAAGGTCCTTCGGTATGAGGCTGAGCTATCGGAGTTGTGGACTCAAGCACTAGAAGTTGAAGAGTTGTGGGTCAAAGTTGCCAAAGTGGAGGAGCACCAGGCGCAAGTGGCCAAAGTAGAAAAGCTTCGGACCCAAGCGGCTAAGGTGGAGGAGCTCTGGACCAAATTTTTCTAGCCGGAATAGGCTCGGTTGGCCCAAGCGACAGCCGAAGCGACTTGTTGGGAGAAACTGGCACCTAGAGCCGAAGCAGCTAAGGCCGAGTTGGCCTCGTATCAGGCTGGCGAAGAGGGTCGAAGGGAAAGCCGCAAGAGGGCCTTCCTAACTTCTGAAGAATTCACCGATATGATGGGGGAGTGCACGATCAAGCTTCTGGACAAGGGTGGCATTCGCCACTTCAAGGAAACTGGTTACCCGCCTGAAGGAGCCCCTGCTGATTTTTTGGACCTTCAACGTCTGATAGACGAGACCCCGGACATGGAGCTTGGTGAGTTTAAAGGATAATTTGTAACTAGCTTTAGTAGGTTTGCCCTTTTTGGTACTTGTAATGGTCGTAGAATGTAATATAAAGTTCTGGTTCTATTAACTTCAACATAAATGTAATTTCGCTTGTGTACCTAACTGGTTTGGTAACTATGGTTGGGCACCTTGTCAGTTTTTACTGAAAGACGCTTTAGTCGAAGACATGAGGGAATAGAATGCGTCGAACGACGTCTTTTGCTGATGGACGCCTCGGTCCGAGACACGAGGAAATAGAATGCGTCGAATGACGACTTTTGTTGAATGACACCTCAGTCCGATACACGAGGAAATAAAATGTGTCGAATGACGACTTTTGTTAAAGGACGTCTCGGTCCGAGACACGAGGGGACGACATTTGCTGATGAACGCCTTGATCCGAGACATGAGGGAATATAATGCGCCGAAGGACGACTTTTGCTAATGGTGCCTCGGTTCGAGACATGAGGAAATATAATGCGTTGAACGATGGCTTTTGCTGAAGGACGCTTCGGTCCGAAACACGAGAGAATATAATGTGCTGAATAATAGCTTTTGCTGATGGACGACTCGGCCAGAGACACGAGGGAATATAATACGCCGAACAACGACTTTTGCTGATGGATGCCTCGATCTAAGAAATGAGGGAATATAATGCGTGGAATGACGATTTTTGCTCATAGATGCCTTGGTCTGAGACGCAAGGGAATATAATGCGTCGAACGATGACTTTTGCTGAAGGATGCCTCGGTCCGAGACACGAGGGAATATTATGCGTCGAATGACGACTTTTGCTAATGAACGCTTTGGTCTGAGACGCGATGGAATATAATGTGTCGAACGACGACTTTTGCTGAAGGATGGGTCAGTCCGATATACGAGGGAATATAATACGCCGAATAATGACTTTTACTGAAACCAGAAGAGAAACCTTTTATTATCCCAAGAAAAAAGTACAATTGTATACTCACCTGGCCACTGACCAACTATACATGATAAGGTCGTAGGTGAAAGGCGTTCCATGGTCGAGCGAGCTCTTTTCCTTTGTCGTCCTGCAAATAATAAGCTCTCAAGCTGAGCTTCTTGATAATCTTGTAGCGACCTTCCCATCAAGGCGATAGCTTACGAACCTCCCCAGTGGGTTAGATCTTCTTTCATACAAAGTCCCCAAGTTGAAAGGAGCAAGGTACGATCTTTTTGTTGTAAGCTTGAGCTATTTTCCATCGGAATGTCTCCATCCAAAGGGTAGCATTCTCTCGGGTCTCGCTTACCAAGTCTAATTCTATCAACCTTTTTTCAGCATTATCATTGTTGTCTGGAGTGTAATTGGAAACTCGAGGTGATCCCATACCAACTTCCACAGGAGTGAGAGCCTTCGAACCATAAACTAGAGGGAAAGGGATGAGACACGTATTGTCCTTGGGGGTTGTTCGGTATGCCCAAAGGATATTTGATAGCTCCTTGACTCATCTTCCTGTAGTATGGTCAAGCTTGGTCTTCAATCCTCGGATCAACTCCATGTTAGTTACTTCGGCTTGGTCATTACTTTGAGAGTATGCAACTGAAGTGAAGGCTTGTTGGATCTCTAGCTGTCGACACCACTCCTTAATTTTTTGCCCTTGGAACTATAGGTCATTGTCTGAGACTAGTCTCTGTGGGATGCCAAATCTACAGACATTGTTTTTCCAAGAGGACCTTTAGTACGACCTCCTCTATTATCTTGGCGAGTGGTTCGACCTCTATCCACTTGGAGAAGTAGTCTACCACGACAAGTAGGAAATTTTTATGACTCTGCCCGGTTGGCAATGGACCCACAATGTCCATTCTCCATTGATCAAAGGAGCATGATATCATCGAGGACTTTAATAACTCAGCAAGTTGATGGGAGAAATTCTGATGCTTCTGACAGTTGAGGCATACATGGATACAATGGGCGACGTCTTTTTGCAAAGTCAGCCAAAAATATCCGGCTAATAAGATCTTCCGAGCTAGGACCTTCCCTCCAGGGTGATTTCCACAACAACCCTCATGTATATCCCTCATGACATATTCAACTTCTTCCAAGCCAAGACACTTGAGTAAGGGACGAGCAAAGGCATGCTTGTATAAAGTATCTCCAATTAAAACAAATCGGCCCCCTTTCTTTATGAGTCGGGCTTCCTCCCCGCTGTCCGACAATGCTCCCTTTTTCAGATAATCCAGCAAAGGATCTCTCCAATCAGTAGCGCACTCCGGCATGCTCTGGTCTATTTGGGCGATGAGTTGAATCTCGACGAATGAATCATCTATGGTCCATGTAGTTAGTGCACTGGTCATGCGGGCTAGCTTGTCACCCTTCTGATTGTCTCCTCGGGGAATCTTGTGTAGAACCACCTCCTGAAACTCAGCCACCAACTTTTCATAGGCACTAACATAAAGTCGGAGCCGATCATTATTGATGTTGAAAGATCTCTTAACCTGCTATACGGCTAGCGGTGAATCTGAATGCAAGATGACTTGGGAAGCTTTGACATGCCGAGCAACGCGAAGGCCAGCCAATAAGGCTTCATACTCAGCTTCATTGTTTGAAGCACGAAAGTTGAGTTGTAAGGCTATCGGGACCATGTCTTCTTACGGGGATATCAATAACACTCCCATGCCGCTTCCTTGTTTAGTGGTCAAGTAGTCGACATATACTTTACA
Organism: Wurfbainia villosa; assembly: GCA_025175895.1. Lineage (NCBI taxonomy): Eukaryota > Viridiplantae > Streptophyta > Magnoliopsida > Zingiberales > Zingiberaceae > Wurfbainia > Wurfbainia villosa. Next base: position 13,832,865 of record CM046004.1, on the reverse strand, counting down.
TATTTCATTCTTCTCAGTCCCCGTAGCTTCAGCTAAGAAATCTATCAATACTTATCCTTTAATATTTGTCCATGGCTGGTACTGAATGTCATATTTGGCTAACTCAGTAGTCCACTTGATCAGATGGCCAGACGCTTCAGGATTAGTTAATATCCTCCCCAGGCCACTGTTGGTTAGAATTATAACCGGATGAGATGAGAAGTAGGGGTGGAGTCTCCAAGTAATTATGAGGAGAGTTAGAGTCAATTTCTCCAGAGTGGTGTATTGACTCTCGACTTCTTTCAGGAAATGACTGACGAACTAGATAGGAATCTGCTTGCTTTCTTCTTGCCGAATCAAGATGGATCCCACAACTTCTTCTGATATAACCAAATATATCATAATCTTTTTGTTGGATCGATCGGATCGCTAGAGGGGGGGGTGAATAGCGATAGAAACTTTTTAGTACGAATTCGTTTTTTAAAAAAAACTTATATGCAGCGGAAAGATAAACAAAACAAAAAGTAAAGGAGACAATAGACACAAGAGATTTACTTGGTTCGTAGCCGAAGGCTACTACTCCAAGGCCCTAGTGGTCCTTGACCACGTACGGAGGGCAAACTACTAAAGAACTCCTCCTCGTTGGAGGTAGGAGTTAGACGGATACAAAAAGCCCGAGGTAGAAGGACACTCCCCCTCTCCTCGTTATAATGAAAGCTTTACTAAAAGGAATAAACTGAAATACAATTTAGAACTTTCATTACCGACGACTTTAAAGGTTGGAGGTTGAAGCTCTAGTCGTCGTCTCGGCAGCGCTTCGTCGTAGGGATGTCGGAGAGTCAGAGCGTATTAGAAGCACTTAGAAGCTTTTTAATTTGATTCAAAACCCTAGGTTTGACCCTCCTTTTATAGCCTTTGAGCCCCTCATCGAATGGGTCTTTAGCCAATCACAAATGGGCACAAAACCCCTTGAAAAATGGTGATAACTCTAGACTACTCGAGGCTGATCGATGGCGATCACGATCGATTGTTGACCTTCAGCCGATCGCTTGAGAGTCGAGTCCTCCAAGCTGGCAGTCGACTAATGCTAACTGCAAGGCAAGGTTAGCTCAACAAAAACATAATTTCGATGGTCGTCGACCATCCGATCTCGACCTAGACCATCTATAAGAAGTCTTTGGTCGGATCTACGCTTAAGATCATCCCCGTAAAGATGATACGACCTTACTTACGCTCGCACACACGAGCTTACCTCAGTACTTACGTGTTGCTTTTGCTTCCGGCCTTCCACTCAATTCCTTCGGCTCCCTCCGAAGTCTCTTGAGTGTCGCCCGACCACCGCGGCTTCCTCCGGGTGTCGCTAGCCTTCAGCTCCAGCGTTGAGACTTTTCTGCACACTTGATTTAGCTCATGAGATAACAATATACGCTTGTGACCGCACCTAAACCTTTCGCCATACAAACACATTAGGAGCGGTTAAAACCGCTCCTAAAACTCTGTTTATTACATCGACAACAGACACATTAGGAGTGGTTTTAACCGATTTTAATGTGTGGTTTGAACCGCTTTTAAAATGTATGTTTATAGATGCGGTCATAAGTGCTTGTGATGTTTGTATAATAGGAGCGGTTGCAAACTCTGTAGAATCGGTTTTTAACGGATTCTATAGGTCTGTCACAAGCGTTTGTGATGTTTGTACAATAGGAGCGGTTGAAAACTCTTTAGAACCGGTTAAAAACCGTTTCTATAGGTCTCCAACACAACCGGCTCTTTATTTTGAACCACCGGTTTATTTTACCGCTTCGGTTGTCTTTAGCATCGCCATTATCTACAACGGTTAAAAACCGATTCTAATTATTTAGAAGCGGTTGATAAGTGGTTCTAAAGGCTTTTTAAAACCGCTTCTAAAGGGTTTTTTTTTTGTAGTGTAACCCTAGACTTGTCAAGTTTACCTTTTCAAGATCATGGCTTCCAGGTCGTGGCGAGGCACAGGGGCCTTCTTTTATCGGATCATCGACCACTTCCTTAGACAAAGCCATTTTCAAGAAAAAGATGACTTGACTCACCTAAGACTATTCCTAGTCTAACTGGTTATTTTTGAAAAGAGGCTCCCCGAGGCTCAATCTTTTCGAAGTTGGTTATGTTTTTGAAAAGAGGCTCCTCGAGGCTCAATCTTTTCGAAGAATTTTAGTTGGTTATGTTTTTGAAAAGAGGCTCCTCGAGGCTTAATCTTTTCAAAGAATTTTAGTTGGTTATGTTTTTGAAAAGAGGCTCCCCGAGGCTCAATCTTTTCAAAGAATTTTAGTTGGTTATGTTCGTGTTCTAAGTGAGTTCACAAGTTTTAAAGCACAAACTTTCTAAGTTAAAGCATGCAATTTCTAAGTTAAAGCACAAACTTTCTAAGTTAAAACATGCAATTTCTAATTTAAAGCACAAACTTTCTAAGTTAAAACATGTAATTTCTAAGTTAAAGCACAAACATGTTTTGTACTGGCTCCCCCTAGACCGTTGAATCGGTTCGGTCTATCCACATAGTGGATTTGGTCCTTGGGAATCCAGTACGGGTTGGATCCTAGAGTTGAAATCAAAAGGTTCTTAGGGACCCATGCTTGGACATGTTTCCTATGTTACACGACATATACGACCTATTAGTCGTGTTTGAGTTAAACCCTAGTCCAACCTTGTTGTACACGGCCCTTTGAGATCCAAGTAGGAGGTCAAGTCCTTTGGATCCCGAAGTGAACCTTTCCAACGTGTTCCTAAGATCTTCGACTTGACTTTTCAAGAGTGAGTTCTCAACTTCGAGTTTTTCAACCCGAGTTGAGTCCTTCTCTTGAACTCGACTAGTCGAAGAGGTTAGGGAGACCTTGTGTTTGAGGAGTTTGACCTCCTCAACCAGGGTCTCGACCTTGGACTCGGACTTAGCTAACTTCCTAGACAAAAACCTAACCGTATTATGTAAAGTATTAAATAAAGTTTGACTTACTTTAAGGGTATCTTTTGAACCGGATGCGTATCCGTGGCTTGACTTGAAGGTAGCTTCGTAGTCCGAGTCATCCTTAGGTTCCAACTCAAGTTCAGGTTCGGTCTCCGTGTCTGACTCAATCGATTTTGCCATGAAGACGTGGTCTTCATCTTCTTCGGATGACGCTTCTTCCCATGTCGCGTTGAGGGCCTTCTTGTGCTTAGGTGCTCGGTGGTTGAGCTTGGGGCACTCGGACTTGATATGTTCAAACCTGTTACACTCATAACACCTAATATTAGAACTTTTAGGCTTACCTTGGTTGGGTCGAGTTGTGGTTCGCTTTCGTCCCTTGGCTATCCTTCGAGCTAGGTTCATTAGTTCGACAGTCAACTCCGGGTCAACTTCTTCTTCGGACTCGTCTTCCTCCTCGGTTGGTGGTGGCTTGCTTGCGATTTTCTTCTTCTTTGATCCTGCAAACAAGGCTATACCCCTCTCGGGTTCCGAGTTGGACTGCTCATGTAATTCGAAATCGGAAAAGAGTTCATCTAACCTAATTTTAGAAAGATCCTTGGAGACCTTGTAGGCATCGACCATGGATGCCCACAAGGTAGTCCTCGGAAACGAGTTTAGAACATACCTTATAAGGTCGCGGTTTTCGACCTTTTGCCCGATTGTGTGTAGGTTGTTGACTATGTCCTGGACTCGAGCGTGAAGTTGGGTCGCGGACTCGTGTTCCTGCATTTTTAAGTTATATAGTTTATTGAAAAGAAGATCACGCTTACATACCTTGGCTTCATCGGTCCCTTCGTAGCTTCCACTAGTTTCATCCAAAGATCTTTTGCGCTTATGAAGGGGCCGACGCGATTTAGCTCCTCCTTGGATAGGCCGCATTGGAGGATTTGTGTTGCCTTGGCGTCGGCTTCGACTTGTCGTTTTGTTGCAATGGTCCATTGATCATAATCCAAGGAGTCACCCACTTCATTAGTCGGAAGTGTGAAACCCGTTTGGATTATGATCCACATCTCGATTTGGGTTTTGAGAAAGCATTCCATCCGACCCTTCCAATAACGGAAGTCATCTCCGTTGTAAAACGGAGGTCGGACGGTGCTAAAACCCTCGAGATGGGCCATTAGAACAAAAGACACAAATAGACGGAGACGAAGAAACTAACAACGACAAAAACACGAAAACAAGTACCAAGACTCGCGTCTTGGATTAGTAGTGCGAGAGAAAAACTTAACAAAGCGAAATAAATAATAAAAAAAAGAATTAAAAGAAAAATAAATCTGTAAAAAGGCTAGATTGGTGGTTTCACCAAATCTTAGCAACCCCCGGCTCTGATACCAATTGTTGGATCGATCAGATCGCTAGAGGGGGGGGTGAATAGCGATAGAAACTTTTTAGTACAATTGCTTTTTAAAAAACTTATATGCAGCGGAAAGATAAACAAAACAAAAAGTAAAGGAGACAATAGACACAAGAGATTTACTTGGTTCGTAGCCGAAGGCTACTACTCCAAGGCCCTAGTGGTCCTTGACCACGTACGGAGGGCAAACTACTAAAGAACTCCTCGTTGGAGGTAGGAGTTAGACGGATACAAAAAGCCCGAGGTAGAAGAACACTCTCCCTCTCCTCGTTATAATGAAAGCTTTACTAAAAGGAATAAACTGAAATACAATTTAGAACTTTTGTTACCGACGACTTTAAAGGTTGGAGGTTGAAGCTCTAGTCGTCGTCTCGGCAGCGCTTCGTCGTAGGGATGTCGAAGAGTCAGAGCGTATCGGAAGCACTTGGAAGCTTTTTAATTTGATTCAAAACCCTAGGTTTGGCCCTCCTTTTATAGCCTTTGAGCCCCTCATCGAATGGGTCTTTAGCCAATCACAAATGGGCACAAAACCCCTTGAAAAATGGTGATAACTCTTAACTACTCGAGGCTGATCCTTTGACCAGCAATGATCGATGGCCATCATCACGATCGATGGCAAAGATCGCCGATTGTCGACCTTCTAGCCGATCGCTTGATTTGAGTCGAGTTCTCCAAGCCGGCAATGATCGTCGATGCTAACTGCAAGGCAAGGTTAGCTCAACAAAAACATAATTTCGATGGTCGTCGACCATCCGATCTCGACCTAGACCATCTATAAGAAGTCGTTGGTCGGATCTACGCTTAAGATCATCCCCGTAAAGAGGATACGACCTTACTTACGCTCGCACACACGAGCTTACCTCAGTACTTACATGTGCTTTTGCTTCCGGCCTTCCACTCAATTCCTTCGGCTCCCTCCGAAGTCTCTTGAGTGTCGCCCGACCACCGCGGCTTCCTCCGGGTGTCGCTAGCCTTCAGCTCCAGCGTTGAGACTTTTCTGCACACTTGATTTAGCTCATGAGATAACAATATATGCTTAACTTTGTATCGTTTGCTATAATCAAAACTTAGGTTCGACTTAGGTGCCTACAGCACCAACACTTTCCCCTGCCTTAGGTTTGGCTAGAGTGGATAACTCAGACAAGTACTGCTTTAGATCATTGAAGCCCTGTTTACACTTTTCATCCCATGAAAAATGAGCCGACCCCGCAGAGTATCTTAAAGAAAGGCAAATTCTGCTCAGCCGACTTAAAGATAAATCGTGAGAGGGTAGTGATCCTTCCCAATAATCGTTGCAACTCCTTGGTATTCCGTGGTGATGTCATATTTTATAAGACCTGGGCCTTCTCGGGATCAACCTCGATGCTTCTCTTGGTCACAATGTAGCCAAGAAATCTGCCACTCCGGACACCAAATAGGCACTTATTAGGGTTGAGTTGAATCTCATATCGACGAAGGGTGCCAAAAGTTTCTGCCATATCTCTAGTAATATCATCCGCCTTGGTGGACTTGATGAGGATGTTGTCCATGTATACCTTGATATTTCGGCCCATCTGCACCTGTAAGACTTTGTCCATTAGCCTTTGATAAGTGACACTAGTATTCTTTAGTCTGAATGACATGACTTTGTAACAAAAAGTGCCCTCTGCAGCGACAAAGTTGATTTTTTCCTGATCTTCACAAGCCAAGGGGATTTGGTGATATCCCTGATAGGAGTCCAGCATGCAAATAAGTTTGCACCCTGTAGTTGAGTCAACCAATTAATCTACTAGAGACAAGGGATAACAATCTTTGGGGCACGCTTTATTAAGATTGCGAAAATCTACACACACCCTCCACTTGTCTCCTAGTTTAAGCACCAACACTACATTGTAAGGCCACAAAGGAAACTAGACCCCCCGGGATGTGCTCTGCATGTAGTAGCTTCTATACTTTGGCTTGTATGATCTGATCTTTTTCTGATCCGAAGTATCTTCTTTTTTGTTTCACCGGTTGAGCTCCGGGGAGAATGTTTAATCGATGTTTTATCATGGCTCGAGAGATTCTTTTGTTCTGATCCTCGGGCTAGGCAAAGACATCTCAGTTGTCCGAGAGACAGCTGACCACTTTTTGCTTTAACTCGGGCAATAAATCAGCTGTAATTCGGATAGTCCTACCAGGCTAATCAAGCCAAACCTGTACGACTTCCTCCTCGCCCAAGGGCTCTTCTCGGAGGGTGTAGACCTCTGCGGGCTCCATCCTCCGTCTCTTCTTGAAACCTGTCCGAACTTCCTCTACGTAGCACTTCCTGGTTTCCTTCTGATCTCCCGTGGCCTCTCCGACTTGGCCATTCACCGGGAGCTTGATCTTTTGATGATATGTTGATACAACAGCTTCAAAGGAGTGCAAGGTTAGTCTTCCCAAAATAACATTATAGGCTGAAGCAACATCTACCACTGTGAAAGTGGTCATTCTAGGCAGACAGAGGGGCTCCTCTCCGAGAGATAAGGCTAGTCAATTTGACCGGGAGGTGACACTTCATGCCCCGAAAAACCAAAAAGGGCGATGTTCATCGATTGAAGCTTGGCTAGATCGAGCTGTATGCGAAAAAAAGCTTCTTTAAATAGAATGTTTACCGAGCTATCTATATCCACAAATATTTGAGTCACATTATAGTTGGCTATGGTGGCCCAAATCACTAGAGCATTGTCATGGGGAACGGAGATTCCTCGTAGGTCCTCAACATCGAAGCTTATGGACGGTCCTTCGGCTTGTCCTCTGTGGGTACCCACTTCCATATTCTCCTGTCATCTTCCATGGGCCTTCTTGGCTCGGTTGGAATCTCCATCCGTTGCTTCTCCTACAATCATGTTAATAGTACCTCGATGCAGAGCATTAGGCATGTCTCGCTAAGAATCCCTGTGGGGAGCTTACTGCCTTGGGGAGAACTCAAGGGCTCTTCTTGGTGTCTTAGCCCGTCTATCGGATTCATCATGCCGGGGTCACTGAGGAGTCTTGGCTCTTGCCTTGCTTCGAGTTGTGTTAATGCAGGTTGAGTTTATATACTCCACTAGTACTCCCGCACTACTTGTCTGATCTCATCGGTCAAACTATGACACTCTTGGGTGAAATGGTTGTACACTTGATGGAAAGCACAGAATTAGCGGGATTGACTCGGCACAGTGGACGACCAAGCGATCTCTTGAACAGTTTGAATAACTTTATCCCTAGATGGTGGAGGCGCGTAAGCATGGGGAGCTTGAGGGGGTCGAGCAAGAGTAGGGAAAGGAGCCTTCTTATTCGGCCGAGGCAGATGAGGTCTGCTTGGGTCTCCTGCAACTTTATGTTCATCTGTAGCTCTCTCAGTCTCCTCCAAATTGATGTACACTTTCACTCGACCCAGCAAGACTTCAAAATCGACAGGAGGTCTTTTTATCAGGGACTTAGAGAAATCCCCTCATATTAATCCTTGAGAGAAGACATTGACCACGGTCTCAAGCGAGACACAGGAATCGTCCATAGCCACTCGATTGAAGTGATGTATGTACTCTCTCAAAGACTCCCAACTTCTTTGCTTTATAGACAAAAGATACTGGACAGTTTTGTGATACCTCTTACTGCTAGCGAAATGCTGCAAAAAGATAGCACAGAGGTCCGTGAAGGAATGAATGGATCCCTGGGACAGCCGATCGAACCATCTTTGTGCAGATCCAATCAGAGTTATAGAAAAAACTTTGCACTTCACCCGTCCGAATAATTGTGCAGCAGAGCGGCTTTCTCGAACCGACCAAGATGTTCCTCTGGATCAAAGGAGCCATTATATTCTTCGATTGACAGCAACTTGAAATGCTTGGGCAACTTTTCGGCTATAATATCAGGAGAGAGGGGGGAACCTCTGTTGGTCACCGGAGCTTTTCCCTTTTTGGGATCTCGGTCGAGCGGCTTGCGGGATATCGCTTCTTCGCACGACCCTTGTAGAGATGTCGTTGAAGAAGATTCGACCGGTAGTGATATTATCGAGATTGCTCTTGGGGGAGCGGCAGTCGGAGGAGTGTGTGCCAGTTTTGGTGCAAGTGCCTGAGTTGGGCTTGGAGATGCAGGCACCGGAGTAGGATCTCGAGAAAAATGCTCCCGCAAAACTCCTTCCATGGTTATTTTGACTAGAGTGATGATATTTTCTTTCATCATGATTTCTTCGGTGGAGCTTTGATTTCCAGAACTCACTCGGTGGTCCTTCATCTGCATCTCAGTTAAATCAACATTTCCACAGACGGTGCCAATTATGTTACGACCGAGACAACGAGATGCGGAATTTCACTACAGCGAGGATGATTCTGTGTCTGTTGAATTGGATGGCGTCCACTGACTCGACTGGATTGCATCAAGTCCGAGATAAGCCAACTGCCCTCATCCGAGATGAGCCAACCACCCTCATTCGTGATACAATCCGTTGCTCAAGTCAGGGATTGTGAAAAAGAGGAATGCGAGGAATGTAAGGAGAGGAGTGGAGAGTTTGAATCCCTTGGATCTCCTCTTGTTACTTTTATATAGGCGTGTCAATCCCTACCGAGTGGTACGGAAGGCAAGAGAAGCATGAACTCTTTAAGGTGGCGGCCTGTCATGTTCAGGAATGATAGGAAATATTATCTCAATAAATGTGACAATGCATGAGAGCTTAATTAATTAATACGGCTCGTGTGATTGATGGAAGACAAGGCTCCATTAATGTGACGAACGTGTCCCCTCGATGTAGGCATGGAGGATATTTATCTGTCCCCTAGTACCCTTACCACATAATGTCTTTTTTGACATCTTAACTTTAATGATTAATACGTCGGCTAGGGTTAGCATGTCAGCCAAAATCGACCTGTCGGAACGTATAAAGATATGAGTCTGTCGAAATATAAGCTTGCCAAGATATGAGTCTGTCGAGACATGAACTTTCATGGACCATCGCCCTTGGTATTGCGTCGGTATAAGGAAGTGTACTCATCAGTTTGGATTCGTCTACTTGCTTTTTGCACATAGATTGTCAGATAAAAAAAAGGAAAAAAAATTAGAAACAACATAGTGAGAAAAAAATGAGAAAAGTAACGGTTCCCTGGTTGAACATGAAGATGAATGAAAAGTTTTGTCGTCCTCTTCAAAACTTAAAACGAACCTATAAATTTTTTTACAGTAGAGATTGGTGTTGGCGACAAGAAAACATAATTCAAAATACTAACAATTCTGTGTCATGTTGCTTCAAACATAAAAAAAAAACTCAAACCACATCGTGAATACTCACTCCCACATAAGGGGCGCAAACATGAAGGATGCTTAGATTTGTATACCTGTTTGATGTTCCTGTACCATGTATTCCTCTTCTAAAATCAACACCTTCAGCATTTGCAGCAGACAAACTGTGTCCTCGCCAATCGATATAGGTTGTCTCTTAATCAAAGCTTTGTTCTAAATTCCAACTGCAGTAAACAAATCTAGTTGCATGAAAAATATTCTCATACCTGCATAACAAGCATATTAACTACTTACAAGAAAAAAAAAACATCTTTCCACCAACATACTGTGAATTAGGGGATTGAGGAGTTGGACTACCGATCCAGAGATTTCAGAGATGAATAATTGAAATATTGAATTAGAGTACAATGGCAAGATAAGATCTATATTAGCCCATCCTAAATAGTTAGGACTCAAGACTTTCAGGAATATAACAAGGGGCAATATATATAAACCGAATAGAGTTGCATAATTGTATAAATAGTAACATACCTGACCAATGACACCCTGGAGCTGCTGGAAACTGCTAACTTTGACAAAAAGATCATCCAGGAACACTGAAGGCATTAATGGGCTTTTTCCTACTGCAGAAATCCATATCTGTTTCATGAAGCTCTATGCTTGTATTCTCTCGGTCTCTATAAATGTTTTGGCCAACATTAGCATACCGTTTCCTAACTGAATTACCCAGCTCTAGTGATCTTATGTTTGGCCTATCTACCATTTCTTCCTGCTTCATGACAGGATTATTTAACAAAGCATCAGGAACTTTCCCCATTCCATCGGAAGAGTTATTGATAACATGAGCTGAGACCTCAAATGATGAGGAAGGATCTTGTGTCCAATCAGTAACAGTGCTGGATGCCGCCCGCAAAAGAAGATCCTGGTATAGAAGTTTGTTATCCACATGAAAAATCAGGATTTAAGGATTGCGTGAAACTCGAAGAGTCTGATTTTGCAAAACAATCTCGTTTTGAATGAACCTGAGCAGGATAAGTTGCTAGACCTGTAAAAGAAACATCATACTTCCAAGTAGTCATTGTTATATACGAAGAAGATAAAAAGTATTACCAAAGTGTTGAAAGAAAACCTTTTCCTTTCTCATCAGATAAGAATTGTCTATTGAGCTGCTGGGTTTGAATGTCTATCTGTCGTTGCTCATATGAGAGAGAGATATAAGTTAATGGGAATTAATTCTTAATGTTCCTTATGGACAGTGCCAAGGTTACAATATATTAATTCAACTTATGAACAACCTAAATGATGGCTTGAAGTAAGTTTCCATGATGTTAGATTTCAACACAACCAGCTAGCTCAATCAGAATAATATTATGAAAAACAAAAAATAAAAAGTAAACAATTAGAACATAGGTTTGGGTTTATCCTATTTACCTCATGGTTGCCCAAGTTATTAGTGCTAAATGGTGTCAGAGATGATTTATTCACTTCCTCCCCACCACCATCATATGATTGCCTATGAGTATCGACCTGTGGTGTACTACATTCATGCAAGCACCCACTGTTTTCACAATACGTTGATGCATTCTCCAATTCTTTGAATTCTAGAGTTGAAGATTCGAAGGCTGATGTCAACTTATCTTCTAGCCCAAACATGTCATTTGAATAAGATATCCATGATGGCCCATCTGTATTGCTCCATTGGCCAAAGGTGGGATCACAATTTCTCCAAAAGAAACAGAATAAAAATGAAAATGATGGTCACTACAACAAAAATAAAACTTAAGTATTAGAGTTGCAGTATAGAATACCAAACTCTGGCCTACCTGAACATTTTATCAACGTCGTCAAAACTGCTGATATCCGACCAGTCATAATACAGAAGATCATTTTCTCGATCATTTTCATTTGCAAAAAAAGTAATTTTTTAATCAACTGAGCTATTATTCTCAAATGGCAATTGGCAGATGCCCATTTCTTCCTCGGCATTCCTTCCTTGCAGCAGGATTGCTTGAGCTGCCCATCTTGCTTTGTGAAACTGGATTGCCTTGTTCAAAGTTGTCAGGCCCTTGACAATCCCCTGGCGCAGAAAAGGAAAGACCCAGAAGTAGAGTGAAGGGATAATCTGAGCTAGTATGCAATTTCATTTGATATATAAGGGACAAACCTTTTGCTACATTGGAGCTTTCATTTTCAAGAGAAGAACAGATGTTTGTTCCTTGTTTTCTCCAAATGGCATAAAGAGAGGTCAACAATGCCTCGTCAAGAGTCGTTGATAATTTTCTGTTTTTTGATCTATTCTTTTCTCCTCTTTCTTCCTTTTCTAAGCCTCCGTTTACTTCGAGGGATAGATTATGGAAGGAAAATAATCCTTTGCCTCCGTTTACTTCGAGGGATAGATTATGGAAGGAAAATAATCTTTAATGGAAAATAATCCTTAAAGAAAAGGAAAGAAATCTTTTTTCTCCTACCTTTGTTTACTTTAATTGAGGAAGAGGAATGAAATCAGTCCATTGAATTGTTTATTTCAAATAAAGGAAAGAAAATTTAATGATTTATTATCCAAAATACCCTTTATTAATTTTTTTTATTTTTAGACAAAAATTTAACATTCTTTTTTTTTAATTTAACATTCTTTATAATATTATATGATGTCAAAGAATCGACTCAATAAAAATTTTAATTGAAAGTGAAGGATCGTCATCTGTCACGACAAGTGAAGCTATTGGGGATTGAAGCAACTTATTGGTAAATGGATAATATTTTACATTATATATTAACTAGATTCATTGAGGATATTTAGAATGTTTCAACTTAATTTTATAAACTAAATGCAATCAAAATAGTAATTAGCATATATTTTGCTAGGTTGCAAAAAACACGTGGAAGTTTGTAATATTAATAATTCATAATTATTACAAAATTACTACTAATTAAAAAATTAAATTGACTTTTATTTATTGATAATTATAGACAACCAATAATCTTATACTAGGAATTTATCCAAACTTGCAAAATGATTATTCAAATAAATACAAATCAAAACTAAAAAAGAAATATCTTCTTTAGAAGATCAAGCTTCTTCTCTGGTGGACATGCCATGACAAGCATCATCTTTTCTTTATTCTCTCCTAAGAATAGATACACATCAAGTATCTTTTCATCTGGAACACTCATAGAAACTAAGTCTTTGTAGAGTTTCTCGTTCATCTTTTGTTGACGAAATAGTTTATTTTCGATAACTGAACTTGAACGGTTAATTGCAGCAACTGTAGTATACGGAAAAAAAAAATTTCTTTAATTAATTAGGAGTAATTAGGGGATTAATTGTGCTTAATTATTTAGTTGGACTGAAATGGGCTTGGGTTGTATTGGGCTTGGGCTGAAATTAGGCTTGGGTTTGGATTAGACTTGGACTTGGGTCAAGTGGTTAAACCGGCTGAGCTGAACCCAATCGGATTGGGTTTGGTTTGGGCTGGGTTAACCAGGTTGGTGTCGAACGGGATTTAAAAGGGATGCGGATGAACAGAGCGATCAGATCGCGATCCCCGTTCCCTTTCTCCTCCGCCTCGCTCCTTCGCTCTGCGCGATCGAGTCACCGGGATTCCAGATCGTCGGCGTCCGATGAGAGCCACTCGATAGCGCCGCCTTGGTAGTAGATCCCCAGTCGGAGGTCAGGAAGAGTTTGCCTTAGGGAGTGCCGGTGTTTCCTTCGCTCAGCGAGACGATGGTGCTATCGCCGCGGCAGTGAGCTGCCTGGAAGGTAAGGATCGATCCCTTTCCTTCCCTTTCGAGTAGAGATCTGGTTTTCGGGTTGTTATTGGCTGAGATCTATGGGTTGGCAGTGAGCGGGAGTTTGGACTCGTTCGGCGAGCAGCTGGGATTGAGGAAATATCGTCACCGGTGGAGTTTAGAGCCGGTAAGTGGATCTAACCCAGTATATCCATCTGTGGTATCCATTGATTGGGGTGTTGTTATACTGTGATTGTTGGATTTGGTTTGTTCTTGGGAATTTGATTGCCGATGAGTATTTGGGTGTGATTCGGGTATTGGTGGTCGGGTAATTCCAGTGATGGTTGATTTGTTTGGATTGTTAGGGATTGTTAGCTGTGATTACGGTAATCGATTGATAGGGTGTAGTTGGTATCCTGTGATTGCAAATGTTGTCGATGGGTTGATTTGGAGTTCCTTCGGTTCTGTAGATTTGGATTGTTTGATAAGGGTTGTTGATTGGGTATACGTGTAAGTTCGGTGGATGGCCTGGTTGAGTGTATGGATAGATTGTGGGCTGTGATCAGGAAATGGAATTTGTGCTTGCCGATTGTTCTTTGGATGTCTATGGTGTTTCGGTTATTTTAGTGGATGACTGATATGCTTGGATTTGGAGATTTCAGTGTTTGGATCATATGGGTTGTGCTCAGTGAGGGAGATGATGATTAGGTTTTCTTGTAGTTGACCTATGTTGTGTATCGGAGTGGTTAAAATGTTGCAGGCGAGAATACGAATATAAAATGAATTAGTAATTTGTTCGTATAAGTACCAGTGATTTGTACTTAACCCTAATTTGTTATTATTGTGCAGGTTTGGGATACGAAGCAGGTCCGCGGCCGTGAGGATTATTCGAGCTTCGTATCAGGTGGGTAATATCTACCTGGTCCGGTAGTTTGATCAATTCCAGTGCATGACATTGTATATATGTTTATACTTGTTTACCTTAAATCCACTATTATTTAATCGTATGCTTGTACTGCCTTTGACCTTTGAGATATATACTCTGTTACTTCATTGATTATCTAGTACGGATAGAAACTATAAAACCCTATTATGTGTTAGCTGATAGATGTTTAGTAAGTACATGTGGTTAGGGTTATTTTTATGACCTCAGATTGGGTTACTAGGTTGCATCACTAGGTTAGGTGATGAGTTTTGTATCATATACATATGGGTGTGTTAGTTTCTCGACGGATCTATTTATCCGCATACATAGGTAAATAGGTTGTGATTACTGGATTTGTCGTCCTTGCATGGTTGACTTTTGGTTGACTAGGTCTCCCGTGAGTTAGGAGTGAGGATTTGTGTGTGAGCTATGCATCATTACACTTGTGGTTGAGACGGGTCGTCAGTCATCCTGCCTCCCTGACCACTCGGGGTAGTGGTTGTAGGGTTGAGGGCAGAGCATTGTTGTGCGTGCCGTTCTCGGCCATTAAGGATGGTGGTAGCTGGAGATGCGCACTTGGCCACTGCACGGAGTGGTAGTTAGCGCACTCACCCACTATAGACGGTGGTCGTGTGATGTGCAGTAGTCCTGGGTGCGGTGCTCGTCTACTCATGGGTAGGGACGGAGCGGCTAGCAGCAGGGACCTCCGTGTGAGTAGCATATAGCTCTATGGCGGCTAGCTACTGTTTCATACTACCCAACTTGGTCACTCGAGAGTGGTGGCGGCTGGAGTCGGGATAGTTGTCATGTCGTGTCACCTAGGCCATACTGGGGTCGTGGTAGCGAGTTGGGTGCACAGGCATGACCATGCATATGCATTGCTGATATATATATATATATGTATGCATGTATTCGATATATGTTTTACATATGCTTGTGAGATGTTGCATTTGGTTGTTGCATATGATTGTATATCATGCTACATGTCATTTGCATTTTATATACTGCTGTGTGTTGAGTATGAGTATGTTTTGGTTTAGACTGTCGCATGTTATTTGGATTATGCTATGATATACCTGTTCAGGATGTTATAGGTCATGTGGACGGCAGACCGTCAGGTATGTACATTATTTTATGTCAGTTTATTAGTTTAGTGTATGCTATGAGTATGACCGTATCTGTAGTTGCTGGTTACTATGTTGAGTACTGTATGTATGATGGACTCATGTTGTATACCTGTAGATCTCTTTACCCTGTATGTTATCCATGCACTTCTATATATTACCCCTGAATTTTATACTCACCACCCTGGACCCTGGGTTTCCTATCGCCCAGGTAGTAGATAGAAGACTTCGGCATGGACTTGGAGCATTGCCACTTGATCCCATCCCACCGATTTCCGAGGGTTTTGTTTTCCCATCGCATGTATCTTCATATGGACTCTTATTATTATTAGAGGTCGTGCTGTATGTTTCTCTTGTGATATTCAGTATGGATTTTGTTCTAGTATGGACGGATATACCGATGTACTTATGTTGTTGAGTTTGTATTTCCATTGTGTTTAGCTTCCGCTATTGATGTTATACGTTTTCGATATGTGTTATACTGGCTGCGACTATTTGTACCGAATTGAAATTGTCATAAGGGGGTGCCGTCCGTTGGCCGGACAGGGTCTACCTCGGGGCGTGACAATTTTATTGGTATCAGAGCTCTAGGTTGTGATGCCATGCAATAATGTTTTTGTCGGATTTTGGGACCTCGGAAATCGTTTTGATTTGATTTGATTTCGATTTTGGTAAGATGGGATTGACAGAGGCATGAGCTCCAAGTTGTCCGAAGTAAGAAATCTTAACACTTAATATTTTCTGGTTAAATATTTATGTAAGTCGTTCAACAGGTGTGAACAGACGATATTATGGCACCTGTTCAGACTCGTAAGAGAGGTCGACCATCTAAACAGCCTACTACCGGAGGACCGGTTGATCAGGAGGAACCACGACAGTCTCCTACCAGAGGTTCGGAACCTCAAGAGCCTGATGTACCCCCGACTATGCACCAGCTACGGATTCATGGGTGAGTCAAGGCACGTATACCTGTGTTAGCACGGTCAGCCAAGGACCGATTTACGCTATTTCGAGGCGAGTCTGATCCCTGGATTGCACGGACCTGGTTAGACAATTTGGAGGATACGTTTGAGTTCATGAGTTGCACCGATGAGGAGAAGGTGGGTCTAGCAGCTTATCACCTTCGGGAGCAGGCGGTTACGTGGTGGAAAATGCAGAAGACCTTGATGGGAGAGCAGAACATCACCTGGGCAGTTTTCCGAGATATATTCTGGAGGCAGTATTTTCCTTCTGCGTTCTCTACAGCACGCCGTCAGGAGTTCTTAACTCTTAAGCAGGGCAACCGGTCAGTCATGGAGTATAATGCGGAGTTCACCCGACTCGCGAAATTTTGTCCACGTTTGGTAGCACAGGATGAGGACAAAATGTTCCAATTTATGCAAGGTTTGGCTGCGTATATTCGGGCTAAACTATCGGGATCTTCCATTAATTCGTACCGAGAGGCACTGGATAGGGCACTGTCTATTGAGATGACTTCTCAGCAAATCGCAAAGGAGAGAGAGTTGGAAAAACAGATGAACCAGGGAAAGCAGCGGAAATCTGATGCGACTCCTGAGACTCATAGAAAGCAAGATCAGAGTGGGGCTTCTCGGGGTACTACAGAGGGATCATCTAGGGCACAGAAAGGGAAGCGACAAGTTTCTGGACAGTCTGGAGGTTCTCAGAAGAACCGTAAGAGCGGACACATGGCTAGATGCTATAGATGCGGGTCAGGAACCCACCACATTTCAGAGTGTCCCTTGGACCGGAGTGTTTGTTATTACTGCAAGCATCCAGGGCACACTAGTCGAGAGCGTACTCTGAAGGCACAGCTAGAGGGTTCAGGCAATTCCATCAAGGGAAAGAGATCTGATCAGCATCATCAGCACCTAGGACGCAGATGCATGGTCAGAGACAAACACTACCTCCTACAGCCCAGATATATCATATACATGGGAGTGATTCTTAGGGATCTTGGCTGGCGATTCATTATACTCGGCTCAGAGAGTTATTTTTGGGCCACCTACTCGTGATATCTACCGGTCGGCTCTCGGGGATATATTATTCACACACAGAGTCGACCTCGGCTGACATCATCACGACCAGATCCATCCGGAGTGGAGGCATTCTACTATTATATCTGGAGCGCAGCCGTCGCATGTGGAGACTGGACGAGTTTATGCCATTACCCAAGAGGACGCTCAGCGGGCCGAGGGATCGGTCATTCGGGGTATGATTTTGGTTTATTCTATACCTGCTGATACATTGATTGATAGTGGTAGCTCGCATTCCTTTATTTCTAGTATATTTCTGAGTAAAATTGGGAGAATCCCTATGATTCGTTCTTGTGGATTAGCGGTATCATTACCATCGGGCGAGGTTTTGACCAGTCATCAAGTAATCAAAGGTTGTCCGTTGGATTTCGAGGGACATATTCTTACGGTGGACCTTCAGGTGCTAGAGATGGTGGAATTCGATATTATACTCGGAATGGATTGGTTGGCTACATATTGTGCTACAGTGGATTGTAGAGCGAGAGTAGTGACCTTCCGACCACCAAATCAGCCTGCATGGGAATTCGTGGGTACCCGGGATGATGGAGTGTCCGTTATATCTGCACTTCAGGCTCGGAGATTATTGTCGCATGGTTGTCAGGGTTACTTATTCTCTTTGGTCAAAGTGGAGAGTGAGGAGATACCACCTCTTCCAGCGTGCGGGTAGTTCGTGAGTATCCGGGTGTATTTCCAGATGAACTTCCGGGCTTGCCACCTCCGAGGCAAGTGGAATTCGCGATAGAGGTGATTCCAGGAATCGCACCGGTGTCAAAGGCTCCATACCGGATGGCATCGAAAGAGTTAAGTGAGCTAAAGATACAACTGCAAGAGTTATTGGATAGGGGTTTTGTTCGTCCTAGTGTTTCACCCTGGGGAGCTCCGGTGCTGTTCGTTAAAAAGAAAGATGGATCTTTGCGGTTATGTATATACTACCGACAACTAAATGCAGTGACCGTTAAGAACAAATATCCACTGTCGAGGATAGAGGATTTGTTTGATCAGCTCAAGGATACTTGCGTGTATTCCAAGATTGATCTGCGATCAGACTATCATCAGTTGAGAGTAAGAGACGAGGATGTTCAGAAGACAGCGTTCCGCACGCGTTATGGACATTACGAGTTTCTAGTGATGCCATTTGGTCTTACTAATGCTCCAACTGCATTTATGGATTTGATGAACCATGTATTCTTGAGGTACTTGGATCAGTTTGTCATCGTATTCATAGATGATATCTTGATATATTCTTGTTCTGAGGAGGAGCATGAGCACCATCTTCGGATTGTGTTGGAGACATTGCGACGAGAGCATTTATATGCCAAATTCAGTAAGTGCGCTTTCTGGCTATCTTTTGTGGGATTTCTTGGACATGTGGTATCTAGCAGAGGTATTTCAGTTGATCCCCAGAAAATCGAAGCGATTACCAGTTGGGAGCAACCAAAGTCAGTTCAGGAAGTCCGTAGTTTTCTTGGATTGGCCGGGTATTACCGTAGATTTGTGGAGGGATTTTCCCGTATAGCCACACCACTCACTCGCTTGACCCGAAAAGGGGTCAAGTTTGCTTGGTCAGAGGCGTGTGAGTCCAGTTTTCAGGAGCTTAAGCAGCGACTAGTTTCTGCACCTGTATTAGTGATTCCTTCTTCTTGCGATGGGATGGTACTGTATATCGATGCTTCTTTTCAAGGATTGGGAGCAGTTTTGATGCAGTTCGACCGTGTAGTATCTTATGCCTCCCGTCAGCTTAAGGATCATGAGAGGAATTATCCGGTGCACGATCTGGAGTTAGCAGCCATTATTTTTGCACTAAAGATATGGAGACATTATCTGTATGGGATTACTTTTGAGATTTATATGGACCATAATGTTAGGGCAATCTCTTGCCGTAATATAGTTTTGATGGTGTGGCAAAGGGTTTAAGTTAGTGTGTTATGATGATTTGATATGTGCGTTGAAGTCGTGCAGGACTTAGTAATTCGCACATGGAGCCGTGGCGAGTTTCACATCTCATGACTCGTGCCTTGAGTCGGTGAAGGATAGCTTTGCGAAAGCCGTGCGCTTGGAGCATCCGAGGGACCGCCGGACGAGAAGCTTGGAGTGAAGCCGGAGGAAGTAGACTTCGAGGCAAGAGACGCGAAGGAGCATTGCAGAGTCGTGCGCCTGATGCTGCCGAGGGACGTGGCCGAGAACGAAGAGAACTTCGAAGGCGAGGGACTCCGAGAGATGAGAGTGAGCGATTGTAACCCGGGGAAGGGTAGCTCTTAGGTGAAACTTGGCCATTTGGCCAAGTGTCGGATGGGTTTTCCCAACCGCCGACCGCCATGTCATAGCGGATCACCGCTTCCGAGTCGAGTGAGTTCGGTGGTATACGATCGGATTGTTGGAATGCATCGCCATCGTGGGCGCGACGCCAACCATCGATCATTGCGGCGATCGGTAGTCAATAGGGTTTGACACGAACCGTTCGTAGCCGACCGGGAAGTCGACTACGGAGGCGTGATCGTGATGAGGTCCATCGATCATTGCCAAGAGTTCCGTTGGACTACAACAGTCGGTATCCGACGTGTTCGGAGGTCATTGTAGTGACGGCAGTCGACTGCCAAGGGCGGCAGTCGACTGGTGGTGGCCAACGGGAAGAAATCAGCCTTCTCTATAAAAAAGAGAAGGTGTGGAGCTTTGAGAGGTTAATGCTCAAGTCCTAAACGACCATCCAAGTGCTCCACAAGATTCAAACTCCTTCTTTTAGCTTTCTTTCACATCTATTGTAAAAGAGGGAGTGTGCTTGATTTGTAAAGGTTACCTCCACCTAGCTTGGTGCAAAAGAGAGACCAATATTAGATTGGCTTTGAAGGAGTGATTCACCTCGGACGAATCGGGATCGTGGATTAGCGGCGTAGCCGTGAACCACGTTACATTCTTTGTTAGCGATTGTTTTCTCGTATTTCTATTTGTTTGTCTTTATTAGTCTTCCGCTTGCGCTAATTAGTTTTGTAGACGAGCAAATACCAGCATCCAAACGAAAAGGGCTATTCACCCCCCTCTAGCCGTCCATACCGATTCCCTACAAGTGGTATCAGAGCCAAGTTGTTTGTCAAGGACTAACCGCCGCAACAAACACTTCATCTAAAGATGGCCGGCTCAAACATCCACCCACCGAAGTTCGACGGCGAATTCGCTTGGTGGAAGAAGCGAATGGAGGTATTCTTCGAAACCGACTTTGAAATTCTATTAATAATGGAAAACGGTTTCGAGTTGCCTAGGAACGAGGATGGGGAGCCATTGGAGAAATCTAGGTGGAGCAAGAGGCAAAGAGAAAAATACTTGGCAAATTCAAAGGCCAAGCACCACCTATACAATGTCCTCCCTCAACAAGAAGTCAATAGGATAGGAGAGTGTGCTAGCGCCAAGGAAATGTGGGAGAAACTAATAGAAATCCATGAAGGCACATCCGAGGCAAAGCTAGCAAGGAGAGACGTTTTTCGCTCCCAATTGTCCAATATCAAACTTGAAAAGGGAGAGAAGGTAAAATCCCTACACTCTAGATTTAAGGAAATTCTAACCGGTTTAACAAGTGTAGGTGAAAAGCTCTCCAACCGGGATATGGTAATGAAGGCCATAGATGCTTTCCCCCGGTCCTCAAGATGGAGCTCCATGGTGGACTCATTTTACATCTCCAAGAACCTAGAAGTGAGCACCTTGGAGGAATTCTTTTCAACCATAGAGCTTCATGAGACAAGGCTTGAAGGTATACAAGAAGAGCCTAGAGTCCAAAATTCAAGGGGAGTAGCCTTGTTGGCAAATAAAGGGAAGAAGAAGATAGAGATCTCCTCCTCCGATGATGATGAAGCGTCTTCCTCCTCCATGGATAGCACGGAAGAAGCCTACATGGTAAGGAAGGTAAGACGTGCATTTAAGAATTTTAGATTTGATAAATCTCATGATAGGAATAGAAGACCAAGGGGGAAGGTCATATGCTACAATTGCCAAGGAGAAGGGCACATAAGGGATAATTGTCCCCTCCTAAACAAAAGCAAAGAAGAAAAGAAAAAGAAGGAAGAAAAGAAGAAGAAAAAGGGGAGCAAGAAGAAAAAGGAAGAGGAGAAGAAGACAAAGGAAAAGGGAAAGGTCAAAGCCCTAAAGGCAAGGACTTGGGATGACCCATCCTCATCCTCTTCATCATCATCGGATGAGGAGAATGCCTTTGTCACCAATTTGGCCTTGATGGCCTTTGATGACTTGGATTGCTCTTCCTCCGAAAATGAAGGATCAAGCTCAAGAAGAGAGAGCTCAAGTGAAGGGGGAGCTTCTACATCCTCCTCATCCGAAGAAGAAGAAGAAGATATGGAAACTATGGTAACGAAAGCTTCTCCTAAGAAAATAGTTTCCATAATTTCTAGTTTAACTAAGGACTTATTTGGAATGAAAAAGAAAAATAAAAGCATGCTTAATCAAATTAAGACTTTGGAATATAAGCTAGAAAATGCATGTTTAAATAATAATGATACCTCTTCTTGCCATGATGATGCATGCTCACATGATTATATGCCTTTGGATGTTAATGATGCATGCATAGAGGAAAATAGGACATTAAGGGAAAAAGTAGATTATTTAACCAAAGCCCTAGAGAAATTCACAATTGGCTCCAACACATTAAATATGATCATAGGGAGCCAAAGAGCAAGTTTTAACAAAAAAGGCCTAGGATATAAGGAAAAGAAAAATGAAAAGGCCTACAAATATCTTATAGCTAGGGGACAAGATAAGAAGAAGGTAATAGCTAGAAAATGGATCCCCAAGGAATACTTAGTGAACCCAATAGGAAAGAACTTATTTTGGATTCCAAAATTCATCCTTAAGGGTTAGGATAACCCTAGGGTAGTCAACCATATGGAATTAACCTATATCATATTTTGGTTGACTTAGGATGACGGGACAACATTTTTTTTAGATAGTGTTGGGTGATGATAACGTGCCCATAAATAGATAATATTGCTTAAATCATGATGATTAATAAATTGCTATGTATGTTTGAAATCATGATTTATGATTTTAATATTTGGCACGTAATTATGAGAAATAGGATTGAATCATGCTTTAGGTGATACCTTGTTTATTATCATCTTATAATACCTAATGCATGATTATAATTTAATGAAAACATGCATTTCATGATCATAATGTAGAATTCATTCATATATGTCATTATGATCATGTTAATTGTTAGGATGATACTTAACCATGATAGAATTGCATGAATATATTGGTTAAGTATATACAAATACCCCCTAGGATGCATCTCACACTCACTATAGGCTAACTTGATTGCAAACTTAGCATGAGTGAGATATTAGGATGATACAAATGTCCACTAATGCCTATGACATTTAGATGGTCATTTAAAGTATCAACATAGCAATAATAGACCAATCATGGGGAAGGCTTATGTTTAATTCATAGACATATTGCCCAAAGATCATGGTTGGATATTTCATATGTTTTCAAAACAATTTCTTACTTTAAAATACATGTATTCATGTTTTGAAACAATTGGATGCAAGACTAGGTGTTAAAATGGATACTCTTATGATCAAAAACCTAGTAGTTTTTAAAGCTTTTGGATTTTTGGCAAATATGTAAAAATATAATGATTTTTCATGAAAACCTATTTTTCACTTATAAATATACTTAAAAGAAATATGTTCCCCAAATTTCATGATTTTTCGAATTTTCTGGAATTAATAGTGCATTTTTGAAATTCATCCAGAAAATCAGAAATTCGGATTCTTTTGTGCCAGTCGACTGCCATACTGATAGCAGTCGACTGATGGACCGTGAACAAGTACAGTAACCTGATTTTATCAGGTTTTGACTGATTTTAGTGTATGTTTCTCTTTATACTTGATGTCATGAGCTTATAACTTAGTGTTAATCTTTTTGATGGTGTCAAAGGGGGAGAAATAATTTATGTTTAAGTTAATTATTTTAGGGGACGAAATATATGATAGGGGGAGAAAATTTGCATAGAGAGTTTCATGGATTAAGGGGGAGTTGCATGTTGCTATATCATGTTTATCTTTACATGCTTTCTTACCTTAGAATTTATATCAAATATTTTTACCTAACTTAAACGGATTGCCACACATCAAAAAGGGGGAGATTGTTAGGGCAATCTCTTGCCGTAATATAGTTTTGATGGTGTGGCAAAGGGTTTAAGTTAGTGTGTTATGATGATTTGATATGTGCGTTGAAGTCGTGCAGGACTTAGTAATTCGCACATGGAGCCGTGGCGAGTTTCACATCTCATGACTCGTGCCTTGAGTCGGTGAAGGATAGCTTTGCGGAATCCGTGTGCTTGGAGCATCCGAGGGACCGCCGGACGAGAAGCTTGGAGTGAAGCCGGAGGAAGTAGACTTCGAGGCAAGAGACGCGAAGGAGCATTGCAGAGCCGTGCGCCTGATGCTGCCGAGGGACGTGGCCGAGAACGAAGAGAACTTCGAAGGCGAGGGACTCCGAGAGATGAGAGTGAGCGATTGTAACCCGGGGAAGGGTAGCTCTTAGGTGAAACTTGGCCATTTGGCCAAGTGTCGGATGGGTTTTCCCGACACGATCCGATCGCCATGTCATGGCGGCCGATCGCCCGAGTCGAGTGAGTTCGGGTATACGATCGACCGATTGTGGAGCAATGATCGCCATCGTGGGCGATCGAAGACCATCGATCGCCGAAGGCGCGATCGTCAATAGGGTTTCGCCATACTAGCCGTCGTGGCCGATGATCGATTACGGAGATCGACTGATGAGGTCCATCAGTCGACTGCCAAGAGTTCCGTTGGACTACAAAGGTCAGGATCCGACGTGTTCGAAGGCCGTTGTAGTGACGGCAGTCGACTGCCAAGGGCGGCAGTCGACTGGTGGCGGCCGACGGGAAGAAATCAGCCTTCTCTATAAAAAGAGAAGGTGTGGAGCTTTGGGAGGTTAATGCTCAAGTCCTAAACGACCATCCAAGTGCTCCACAAGATTCAAACTCCTTCTTTTAGCTTTCTTTCACATCTATTGTAAAAGAGGGAGTGTGCTTGATTTGTAAAGGTTACCTCCACCTAGCTTGGTGCAAAGGAGAGACCAATATTGGATTGGCTTTGAAGGAGTGATTCACCTCGGACGAATATGGGTTCGTGGATTAGCGGCGTAGCTGTGAACCACGTTACATTCTTTGTTAGCGATTGTTTTCTCGTATTTCTATTTGTTTGTCTTTATTAGTCTTCCGCTTGCGCTAATTAGTTTTGTAGACGAGCAAATACCGGCATCCAAACGAAAAGGGCTATTCACCCCCCTCTAGCCGTCCATACCGATTCCCTACACATAAGAGTTTGAAATATCTTTTCACTCAAAAGGAATTGAATCTTAGACAGAGACGATGGATGGAATACCTAAAGGATTATGATTGCACCATTCAGTATCATCTGGGTAAAGCTAATGTTGTAGCAGATGCACTGAGCAAGAAGTCCCGTGGGATTCTGGCTAGTCATTTGACCGCAGTGACTGATCTTGTTCGACAGTTCTTTGAGTTGGGGTTGTCGGAATAGGGTAAAACATCCCGAGGGATATTGATATCCATGGTTGCCCAGTCTGCTATTATTGAGAGGATAAAGGAGGCACAGGCTAGCGATCAACATCTGCAGTTCTTATGCAGCACTGTGGATTCAGGACGACAGACAGATTTCTCGTGTGATGAGACTGGAGTCCTTCGTTTCTGAGGGAGATTATGTGTTCCGGATATGCATCTGATTAAGGAGGAGTTATTATGAGAGGCTCATCATTCGAGATTTGCTATATATCCTGGCGGTACCCGGATGTATCAGGATTTGAGGCGTTCATACTGGTGGAACGGTATGAAGAGAGATATTGCGGATTTCGTCGCTCGATGTTTGGTCTACCAGCAGGTAAAGGCTGAACATCAGAAATCCACCGGATTGCTGTAGAAAATCCCAATTCCGGAATGGAAGTGGGAACATATTACGATGGATTTTGTTACGGGGTTGCCCAGAACCCGTAAAGGACATGATGTGATTTGGGTGATTGTGGATAGATTAACCAAATCCGCTCATTTCCTTCCGATTCATGAGACACATCCATTGGATCGACTAGCTGAGCTATACTGTAGAGAGATTGTCGACTTCGTTCCGGTTACGTATTGCTACGGGTACCCCCCTATCATGTGAGTGTTTGCTTGGGATTACGGCAAGTCTTGATGCTATGGGAAAGCTTGAGTTTGTATTTCCATTATGTTTAGCTTCCGCTATTGATGTTATATATTTTCGATATGTGTTATACTGGCTGTGACTATTTGTACCGAATTGGAATTGTCATAAGGGGGTGTCGTCCGTTGGCCAGACAAGGTCTACCTTGGGGCGTGACAGCAACAACCTCTTTAATATTTAAGTCGACAACTGAACTTTTTTTACTGCCATGTGTATCAATAGATGTAAATTTTTTCTTCTTTGATCCTTCAATAAATTGTGAACTATCTATGTCCACTTCAAAACTCTCATGTGTATATCATTTCTTTGTTTTTCCTCCTGAATAATTGTAATATTTCTTTCCGCGGCAGTAGAAGCTCCTTGACCATTTGCTCTGTCATAAGCGAACAACTCTAACAATTTGTCATAATGAGGCGCAAGAGTATATCTCCATTTCTTAATTAATGGATTAGCCTAAATAAAAATAAATGTAATCATATATATATATATAAATTATATAAATTGACAAAAAAAATAAACTAATATCTACTGTCAATACTTATATCAATAAGTTGCTTTCAAACTTCCTCTTCAGCTTCAAATTTCTTACTCTCAACATGCCATTGAACTCCACTTGCATTCTTAAACAAATCATAACATAAATTGAAATTACTCTTCAATGTTTTAATTCTATTCTTCAAATGGTCCTTTGACAATCGAATTTTAATCTTCTCACTGCAAATGATAACCATTTCTTTGTATGCAGTAGATGTAAAAGTGTTGCCCACTCGGTTGCCATTAACATGTTGTTCTAACAAGACATCTATAAAAATGTTATCCATTTCATCGGTCCACTTAATTATATCCCTCTTGACTTGTTCAGTTGGGAGACTCATTTTTACTCAATACCTGCATTAAATTACATGTTATTCATAGTTGTAAACTCATAACATTTAACTATATAATATTGAATTAACAAACATAGTGAATGCATAAAAAATAATATTCAATTGAAGAATATCTATCATTAAAATTTAGCGATAAAAAATTTAGCACATCACATTATCCAAAGCAAGCGTTACTAACATATTAAAAGTATAATGTAGAACCACACATGCTTAAAATGCTACATCATAACATTCATATAAATTTCATAATAAAGTAGAATATTCTTTCTTCAATTGATATTGTAATCCATCCACATAAGATTAGCAATAGTTTCTCTGATCACATTTCCTTGCCTCCAATCATCGTCTTGCCTCTCATTGTAACTATCTTCATTATCATAATTTATAGTCAATTCACAATCCACTTCCATAATTAACCTCTCATCTGGATCTACTCCCATTAAAAAATTATGAAGAATACAATATGTGTTAGTGCAATCGGCCCAGGTCACGATTGACCGGACTCGAGTGATGTTTTGATGTTTGAAATAGAGAGTTGACATTGATATTTGACATTGATGTCTGATAATATTTTGGAGAAATTGTTGGCACAATTGACCCGGGTCATGATTGACCGGACTCGAGTTTGACTCGAGGGGGATTTTGATGGTTGACTAAAGTTGATCATGTCATGAAAAGTCTAAGTCTTGAGTACTTGACATGTAAAGTCCAAGCATGGGTCTTGGCAAGGAAAAGTCCAAGCATGGGTCTGGGCATGAAAAGTCCAACATGGATTGGCAAGGGAAAGTCCAAGCTTGAGTCTTGGCATTTGAGAAGTCCAAGGGGTTTGATATTGACGGCGTAAAGTCCAAGAGGGAGTCTTGATAGCATAAGTCTAATGATTGGCAGCGTAAAGTCCAAGCGGAGTCTTGGCAGTGTAAGTCCAATGTGCCTTGGCGGTGTAGACATCATTAGCATGACATAGCCGATGGAAGCACTTGAAGGCTAGCGCATGGATGAACAAGTCATGGATGACTTGGAGGGATCCGAGAAGCGCAAGGCTGACGGAAGTGGCTAGAAGGCTTAGGTCTAGGCTAAGGGTGGTCTAGCAAGTATGGGGGCACCATACTTGGGTTGAAACCTCATGTTTGAGGTGTGTCAGTCGACTGGTGTCATATGACAGTCGACTGGTATGAGTCAACTACGGTTTGACTGCGGGAAGTGTCCTAGCGATCGCGCGAGGTGGGCGATCATCGCTGGCTCAACGATCGATTGATTAGTGATCGATCGGGTGCTCGAAAATTTAGGCACAGAATGGAGTCGAGACTCGACTGCGGGGGAAGCAATCGAGTGAAGGCTCTATCAGTCGACTGATGGGTATGATCAGTCGACTGATGATGGATTTGTTGGATTTTTCCAGCATGGATCTAGTCGTTGTCTCACGACAACAGTGACATCAGTCGACTGATAGTCCTGAGCAGTCGATTGATCGGCGATTTCTAGCTCATGCAGCAGCTTTAAAGAGAGCTCGTGGAGGAGGAAATCAAATGCGATTTCTTGAGCTTTGTTAAGGTGATTAGCTGCTGCAAATCAGGGTCTTTAACCACGATTCAAGCGATCAAACAAGCGAGCATTCAAAAGAGTTTTGTGTAAAGTTTTCTTTGCATCTCTTGTTGTATTTCATATTGTATTTGCTTGTTGTGTTTAGTTTATTATTGTAAATTATTATATGAGGTTTCTCCGCCTCTGGATTATTCCGAGAAGGAGTGTTTATTAGTGGTGTGTGATTGGCATCGCTAGGGCTCATTTGAGCCCGATCCGTAGAGTAGGAACCTTGAGGTTCCAAACTACGTTACATCTTTGTCTTGTGATTGTGTATTCGTATTTGTCTTTATATTGTACTTATATATATATTCCGCTGCATACTAACGATTGTGTAGAGACAAACGCGAACGATTTCCATCAACGTACTAGCATGATACTATTCACCCCCCTCTAGCGGTCTCAAATCTTCTACAATTGGTATCAGAGCCTGGGGCTCTTCTACGGACTAATCGTTGGGAGTAAAGACGCTAGAGGGTGAAGATGGAGTTGGAATAACAACTAGGTTGGGACATCAATACACTGGTCCCATACTCATTATATGGACAAGAAGGCTTCAATTCTTGGAAGAGAAGAATTGAAGATTTTATCATGATGAGAGACCTTGAGGAGTGATCCATCTTAATGGAAGGATTTGAATATCCAAGATGACCAAAAGGTGACTTCCTAAAAAAGAAGAGATGGAGTGAGGAGCAACTCCAACAATTCGAGAAAAACAAGAAGGTAATCAAATTTATTTTTGATTTAATTGTTAGGAATATTGGAATGGCTAGAGGGGGGATGAATAGCGTCAATGGAATTCTTTCGCGTTCGTTTCTACAATTTCGTTAGCGCAGCGGAATATAGATATAATACAATAACGAAATGGACAACCACACGAACACGATGATATAACGTGGTTCGGAACCTCAAGGTTCCTACTCCACGGATCGAGCTCTACGAGCTCTAGTGATGCACACGCACTCACTAATCACAAATACTCCTTCTCGACACAAGTCGGAGGTGGAGAAACCCCTTACAAGTAATCTTACAACAATAAGATACAAATACAAGCAATTACAATAATGAAATACAATGCAAGTAAAGAAAACTACTTTACAATTGCCTTTGGATTGCTTGGTTGCTTGAAATCACCTTGGAGACCTTGATTTGCAACAACAAATCGCTCCAAAACCCTCAAGAAACCGATTTGTTTTTCCTCCATCACGAGCTCCATATATAGCTTCAACCTGTGCTGGAAAAAGTCGATCAGTCGACTGATGTCACTATTGTCGTGAGACAATGGCTAGATCCACGCTGGATAAGTCCAACGGAACCTTCATCGATCGGTGATCGCGACCATCGATCGGTGATGGAGCCTTCACTCGACGATCAGTCGACTCCGATGCATGTGCAGAAATCGAGCACCGGTCGGTGATCACACGATCGATCGAGCTCAGCTCATCGATCGCCCACCTCTGGCGGTCGGGCTAAACCATAACCCGCAGTCAAACCCTAGTTGACTCGGTCCAGTCGACTGCCACATGGCACCAGTCGACTGGCACACCTCAAACATGAGGTTTTAACCCAAGTATGGTTCCCCCATACTTGCTAGATTACCCTTAGCCTAGACCTAAGCCTTCTAGACACCTCCATCAGCCTCACGCCTCTCGAATCCCTCCAAGTCATCCATGACTTGTTCATCCATCGCGCTAGCCTTCAAGTGCTTCCGTCGGCTATGTCATGCTAACGGTGTCTACACCGCCAAGGCACATTGGACTTACGCCGCCAAGACTCCGCTTGGACTTTACGTCGCTAACTATTGGACTTATGCTCCCAAGACTCCCGCTTGGACTTTACGCCGCCAATATCAAACCCTTGGACTTCTCAAATGCCAAGACTCAAGCTTGGACTTTCCCTTGCCAACCCATGTTGGACTTTCCATGCCAAGACCATGTTTGGACTTTCCTTGCCAACCCATGTTGGACTTTTCATGCCAAGACCATGCTTGGACTTTCCTTGCCAACCCATGTTGGACTTTACATTGCCAAGACCCATGCTTGGACTTTCCTTGACAATTACATTGTCATATATTTTTGTCGAACATTAAAACATCACTCGAGTCAAACTCGAGTCCTGGTCAATCGTGACCTGGGCCGATTGCACCAACAATCTCCCCCTTTTTGATGTTTGACAAAAACCAAACAAATGATTGAGTTAGAACACTAACTCAAATCCTTTACCAATTATCCCAAATTGGTAAATACTCTCCAAATGTTCTCCCCCAAACATTCTCCCCCTTTTTAACTAACATCAAAAAGGTTTCCTCCCCAAGAGGGTCAATGTCTCATGTCCCAATGAGATCTTACAATCTCCCCCTTGGTCCAAAATACTTAGGATGCCTACCATCTTCCTAGTGATAAGTCCAATATCACTCAAGAGAGACAATCCCATTTACTCTCCTAATTTCCAAATTGGGTTTCTCAAAAGTCCCATCAATTTCCCAATTGATGTCATATTCTCCCAATAACTTCTCCTCTTCAAGGAGAAAAACACATCCATCATCCCAAGATGGATACCTCCCCCTAAAGGCTTGCTCCCTCTTGACCATTGCACCAACAATGTCCTTGGGCAGTCCTTAAGCCAATAGGAACTCTAAACCATCAAAATTAAGGTTAGAAATTCAACATTGAACTTTCCAACACCTTAACATTGATACAAACCCTAAACAACTCTCCTAATCCATATCTAATGGATTTTCATCCTTTATAATGCTTCCCAAAGCATATCCTAGGGTTAGGAGTGATTAGGGACCATAACCGTAGCTGAAATCGAGTTAAACAACCTTGTTTACCCCGAAATCAGGCTACCAGTCGAGTGATTCAGAAATCAGTCGACTAGCACCTCCATCAGTCGCCTGACACCAATGGCAGTCGACTGATAACTGAAATTTCCGAATTTCAGTTATCAGAATCGAATTTCAAAAAATCATAAATAATTATACGTATATCAAAAAAATCACGAAATTTGATACGTATAATACCTATGACCAATACAATAGGTGAAAAATGTTTGAAAAATATTTTACCCATAAAATAAAGATTTTGATACAAAACTCAAAACCATTGAAATTTTCAATGTTTTGGCCCTATCTTGTATCAATTCTATCAATGGTGATTGCTATCAAAAGATAGACTTCACCAAGGTTTTTCAAAATGATTTTAAAATGTTTTCAAAACCTTATTTTGGATCATATTCCTTGGGCTCAATGTACATGACTTGTACACAAGCTCTTCCAATGATCCACAAATAAAATTAGATGAGTTTTAGTTCATCTAGATGCAAAAACTATGCACCTTGAACTTAACTCATATCCTAGCATCTCACATGTATCTAGGGTGTATAAATACACATACATGTCAATTGGATGTGAGATGAGGGTTTTGTTCATCCTAATCTAGGGTTTCATGCATTCTCTAAAGCAACCCTACTTGATTCCCTTATAAATGGGACTCCAAGTTATGTCATTGTCCTTAAATCAATTTCAATCAAATTATCTTAAATGCATGAGTGATTATGGCATTAGAGATGATATAGATAAACGCATGCTCATAATCATGATGTCATGGCATAATATGAAATCTAAAAACACATGACATTTAAAACCTTAATCTTAAACATGAACATGACATATAAAATCATAGAACTAGGCATGATGTCATGACATGGCATATGACAATCAAAGTATGACATATAAAATATATAGGTATAGTAATACCTAAATTTTAATATTAATTGTCATTTGATATGGTTAGATATATTTTGCCATATTATCATTAATCTCCCTAGTGTGCCAACAACCCAAAATGGCACACTAACACTCTAAACCCTAATTGTGCCAATTTGATCATTTTATCAAACTTCATAACTAATATTGGCACATCCTAGAATCTTTTAGGATGATAATTCAACCCTATTTCCAAGGTATCCATAACCTTGAAAATAACCTAAAATGCCACCTTTATCATGGTTGAGTTAACTACCCATCCACTCAAGGTTGACACATCCTAAGCCCACCTAGCATGAATCAATCACGCTCTTAGGAACCCAAAACCGATTTGAGCTCCTAGGGTTAATTAGGTATTCCTTAGGGATAACCTCCCTAGATATCTTCCTAATGACCCTCCTAGGCTTGTTAGCCTTGGTCATTTGGGTCTTACCTAGGTTGACTCTAGGGGTAACTCCCCTTGCAACCTTCTTAGTGACCACCCTAGGTTTCCTAGAAACCCTAGCCACTAGGCACACCCTTTGGTCAACTCTAGGGATGACTTCCCTATTGACCTTGGTCTTCCTAGACCTAGTTTGTGTCCCATAATCAAATGGAACACTATGGTAAGCCACCTTAGGCTTAGGTTTTTGACCCAAACCCTTTTTGCCTTTGGTTGACTTTTGTCTTTTAGGTCCTACTTGTTGACTTTGATTATTTGACCTAAAAGTTTGACCAATTGACCCTTGCATTTGATTTTACATAATGTTGAGGGTCTTTTCAAGTTTTTCAAGCCTTGACCTCAAGGCTTGATTTTCCTTTTCTAATATCTCAATTTTTGATTTTTCATTTTCTCTTGAGATATTTCTATTTCTAGGCATATGTCTAGATTTCTTAGCATTAAAGCCTAGATGTTCTCCTATTTTCTTAATGCTTTCCTTAGGTAATATATTTTTAGGGGCATTAGTCCCAAATTTCTTCTTATTTCCTAAGTGAACACTCTTAGCACCTAAACAAAAGTATTTATTTCTATTAGCATGCTTTTCATGGCAAATTGCAAGAGAATTAAAATTCCTAGCATGCTTTTGACTTTTAAATTTAGAAGATGCATTATTGAAATATACCTTAGGGTTTGCCTTGGAGGCTCCCCTTGTATAGCTCCTTCTTGGGTCATTTTGCTCCCCCTAGGACATTGATTTCGGTAATGCCCCGGTTGCCGGCACTTGAAGCAAATGACTTGCTCCTTGTTTTTCTTGGCATTGGGAACACCGGCTTCATTGACTATTTGTGCCGGTGGAGCTTTCCTAATCTTCTTTGGACATTTGCTCTTGTAATGCCCATACTCCCTACACTCAAAGCACATTATATGAATTTTATTATTATTTGAAATGCTCGAGTTACCTAGGTCCGTGGTGGAAGATGCCGGAGTTAGATTTTGAGCTTCCTCATCTTGACCGGATGTTGAAGGCTCTTCTTGAGGTTGCTCCGGTATAGAGGATGGTCTTTCCTCCTCAATCCTAGAAGTGGATGCTCCTTCCACTTCTTCCACCTCTTCTTTCTCCGATCCGGAAGTTGACTCCATCTCAACTTCCGATTCCTCACTTTCACTTGAGGATGAACTCTCTTCATGGAATCTTGCCAATTTCCTCCATAGCTCCTTGGCATACATGTAATACCCTAGCTTGCACAAAATATCATCAGGAATTAAATCTTCCAAAAGTTTGGTTACCTTAACTTCGGTCTTGAGCTTTTGGCGTTGCTCTTGGGTCCACTTTTTCAATTTTAGGACATTTCCCTTCTTATCCCTAGGGGGTTCAAGGCCTTCAATGAGGATGAACCAATCCTCTATGTTCATCATCAAGAATGTTTCCATTCTTGCTCTCCACGCCGAAAAATCTTCTGGATCATATGGAGGTGGAGTATTGATATCTCATCCAAGCTTGTCTTGGAATTCCATCTTCACCCTCTAGCCTTTTGTCTTAGCTCCGGGCGGTTAGTCCGTAGAAGAGCCCCGGGCTCTGATACCACTTGTTAGGAATATTGGAATGGCTAGAGGGGGGGTGAATAGCGTCAATGGAATTCTTTCGCGTTCATTTCTACAATTTCGTTAGTGCAGCGGAATATAGATATAATACAATAACGAAATGGACAACCACACAAACACGATGATATAACGTGGTTCGGAACCTCAAGGTTCCTACTCCACGGATCGAGCTCTACGAGCTCTAGTGATGCACACGCGCTCACTAATCACAAATACTCCTTCTCGACACAAGTCGGAGGTGGAGAAACCCCTTACAAGTAATCTTACAAGAATAAGATACAAATACAAGAAATTACAATAATGAAATACAATGCAAGTAAAGAAAACTACTTTACAATTGCCTTTGGATTGCTTGATTGCTTGGTTGCTTGAAATCACCTTGGAGACCCTGATTTGCAACAACAAATCGCTCCAAAACCCTCAAGAAACCGATTTGTTTTTCCTCCATCACGAGCTCCATATATAGCTTCAACCTGTGCTGGAAAAAGTCGATCAGTCGACTGATCGGGACCATCAGTCGACTGATGCCACTGTTATCGTGAGACAACGGCTAGATCCACGCTGGATAAGTCCAACGGAACCTTCATCAGTCGACTGATCATGACCATCAGTCGACTGATGGAGCCTTCACTCGACCAATCGAGTCTCGACTCCATTCTGGGCCCGAAATACCGAGCACCAGTCGACTGATCACACGATCACGATCGCTGAGCTCATCGATCGCCCACCTCGGCGATCATGCTAGGCCATAACCCGCAGTCAAACCCTAGTTGACTCGGTCCAGTCGACTGCCACATGGCATCAGTCGACTGACACACCTCAAACATGAGGTTTTTGTTGGAGATTTGACGCCGCTAGAGGGGGGGTGAATAGCGATGTGCCCGAAGGAAGATGAAATTCGTTCGCGATCGTCTCTACAAAACTTGTTATGCGCAGCAGAATAGAAATAATAAAAGCAATAACGAAAAGATACAATCACGAACACAAGGATATAACGTGGTTCGGAACCGAACGGTTCCTACTCCACGGATCGAGCTCTAAAGAGCCCTAGTGATGCACACACACTCACTAATCACAAGTACTCCTTTTCGACACAAGTCGGAGGTGGAGAAACCTCTTACAATAAGATTACAACAATAATCTAAATACAACAAGCAAATATAAGAAGAAATACAACAAGAGAAGTAAAGAACACTTTACAAAAACTCTTTAGAAGCTTTCTTGTTGATTGCCTTGGACTAGCACTTGAAAGCCCTGATTTGCAGCAGCAAATCGCTTCAAAACGTCCAAAAAAAAATCCGTTGCAAAAACCCTCCCGTCGAGCTCCTTTTATCCTTGCGCGCGACCTGGATTTCTGCCCATCAGTCGACTGCCATAAGTCACCAGTCGACTGATGTCACTGTTGTCGTGAGACAACGGCTCGATCCACGCTGGAAAAACTCCAACGGATCTCTTGGCGCATTGCACCACGTAATCGACCGCCCGATCGGCTACTGAGCGTCTGTCTCGCGAGGTGAACTAGCGATCGATGCAGGCCGACGATCGGCTTGTAGACATCGATCAGATTGCTCGATCGGCCCATCGGCGATTCGGCTCTTAAACGGCAGTCGAACTCAAGTCGACTCACGGCAGTCGAACCAGCCATAATGCCAGTCGACTGCCAACCCCAAAGATGAGGTTTTAACCCAAAGTATGGTGCCCCCATACTTGCTAGACCACCCTTAGCCTAGACCTAATCCTTCTAGCCACCTCCATCAGCCTCATGCCTCTCGGATCCCTCCAAGTCATCCATGACTTGTTCATCCATCGCGCTAGCCTCCAAGTGCTTCCCTCGGCTATGTCATGCTAACGGTGTCTACACCGCCAAGGCACATTGGACTTACGCCGCCAAGACTCCGCTTGGACTTTACGCCGCCAACCATTGGTCTTATGCTGCCAAGACTCCCGCTTGGACTTTACGCTGCCAATATCAAACCCTTGGACTTTCCCTTGCCAACCCATGTTGGACTTTTCATGCCAAGACCCATGCTTGGACTTTCCATTTGCCAAGACCCATGCTTGGACTTCTCATTTGCCAAGACCCATTCTTGGACTTCTCATGCCAAGTACTCAAGACTTGGACTTTCCTTGCCAACCCATGTTGGACTTTTCATGCCAAGACCATGCTTGGACTTTCCTTGCCAACCCATGTTGGACTTTACATTGCCAAGACCCATGCTTGGACTTTTACATTGCCAAGACCCATGCTTGGACTTTTCATGTGCCAAGTGTCCCACTTGGACTTTTCATGCAAAGTACTCAAGACTTGGACTTTACCAAATGCCAAGTGTTCCACTTGGACTTTCTCATGACAATTACATTGTCATATGTTTTTGTCGAAACATCAAAACATCACTCGAGTCAAACTCGAGTCCTGGTCAATCGTGACCTGGGTCGATTGCACCAACAATCTCCCCCTTTTTGATGTTTGACAAAAACCAAACAAATCATCTGAGTTAGACCACTAACTCAAATCCCTTACCAATTATCCCAAATTGGTAAACACTCTTCAAATGTTCTCCCACAAACATTCTCCCCCTTTTTAACTAACATCAAAAAGGTTATCTCTCCAAGGAGGTCAATGTCTCATGTCCCAATGAGATCTTACAATCTCCCCCTTTTTGACCTAAAAATATCTAGGATGTCTACCATCGTCCTAGTGATAAGTCTCATATCACTCAAGAGAGGCAATCCTATAATCTCTCCCAATTTCCAAATTGAGTATCAAAAATCCATCAATTTTCCCAATTGATGATACTCTCCCAATAACTTCTCCTCTCCAAGGAGAAAAACACATCCATCATCCCAAGATGGATAACTCCCCCTAAAGGCTTGCTCCCCCTTGACCATTGCACCAACAATGTCCTTGGGAAACCCCTAAGCCAATAGGAACTCTAAACCATCAAAATTAAGGTTCTAAGTTCAACATAAAACTTTCACTCACCCTAAATTTGATACTTTGACCTAACACATCTCCTAATCCATATCCAATGGATTTTCACCCTTTATAATGCTTTCTAAAGCATATCCTAGGGTTATGAGTGATTAGGAACCTTTTCCATAGCTGAACACGGGCTAAACAAACCTTGTCAACCCGAAATCGACACAGCGATCGACTCCAATGTCGATCGATCCACTCACATCGATCGGCCATTACAGAGGCGATCGATAATCAAAATCTTGATTTTCAGCTATCAGAAATGAATTTTGAAAATTCATAAATAATTATACGTAATTCGCAAAATCGTGAAAATTCATACGTATAATACTTATGACACACACAATGGGTGAAAAATATTTGAAAATTATTTTACCCATAAAATAGTGAGTTTGATACAAAACTCAAAACCATTGAAATTTTCAATGTTTTGGCCCTATTTTGTATCAACTCTATCAATGGTGATTGCTATCAAAAGATAGACTTCACCAAGGTTTTTCAAAATGATTTTAAAATGTTTTCAAAACCTTATTTTGGATCATATTCCTTGGGCTCTATGTACATGACTTGTACACATGCTCTCCCAATAATCCACAAATCATATAAGATGAGTTTTAGTTCATCTAGATGCAAACACTATGCACCTTGAACTTAACTCATATCCTAGCATCTCATATGTATCTAGGGTGTATAAATACACATACATGTCAATTGGATGTGAGATGAGGGTTTTGTTCATCCTAATCTAGGGTTTCATGCATTCTCTAAAGCAACCCTACTTGATTCCCTTATAAATGGGACTCCAAGTCATGTCATTGTCCTTAAATCAATTTCAATCAAATTATCTTAAATGCATGAGTGATTATGGCATTAGAGATGATATAGATAAACACATGCTCATAATCATGATGTCATGGCATAATATGAAATCTAAAAACACATGACATTTAAAACCTTAATCCTAAAACATGAACATGACATATAAAATGATAGAACTAGGCATGATGTCATGACATGGCATATGGCAATCAAAGCATGGCATATAAAATATATAGGTATAGTAATACCCAAATTTTAATATTAATTGCCATTTGATATGGTTAGATATATTTTGTCATATTATCATTAATCTCCCTAGTGTGCCAACAACCCAAAATGGCACACTAACCTCTAAACCTAAATTGTGTCAATTTAATTGATTTTTCTTAAATTCAAAAGTGCATTGGCACATCCTAAAATCTTTTAGGATATTAATTCAAATCTATTTCCAAGGTATCCATAACCTTGAAAATAACCTAAAGTGTCACCTTTGCCATGGTTGAATTAACTACCCATCCATTTAAGGTTGGTACACCCTAACCCCATCTAGCGTGAATCAATCACGCTCTTAGGAACCCAAAACCGATTTGAGCTCCTAGGGTTAATTAGGTATTCCTTAGGGATAACCTCCCTAGATACCTTCCTAATGACCCTCCTAGGCTTGTTAGCCTTGGTCATTTGGGTCTTACTTAGGTTGACTCTAGGGGTAACTCCCCTTGCAACCTTCTTAGTGGCAACCCTAGGTTTTCTAAAAACCCTAGCCACTAGGCATACCCTTTGGTCAACCTTAGGGATGACTTCCCTATTGACCTTGGTCTTCCTAGACCTAGTCAGTGTTCCATAATCTAATGGAACACTATGGTAAGCTACCTTAGGCTTAGGTTTGTGACTCAAACCTTGCTTGCCCTTGGTTGACTTTTGACTCTTAGGTCCTTGGTGTTGACTTTGACTTTTGGACCTTTGACTTTGACCATTAGACCCTTTAAATTGATTTTGTATATTCCTAAGGGTCTTTTCTAGTTTTTCAAGCCTTGACCTCAAGGCTTGATTTTCAACTTCTAATTGCCCGATTTTAGAATTTTGATTTAAATCTTGGGCATTGGACTTCCTAGGCATATGCCTAGTCCATTTAGGGTTTAGACATAGGTGCTCTTGCACCTTTCTAATTGTCTCCCTAGGCAAAATTGATCTTGAGTTATTTGACCTAGGTTTGCCCTTAGGTAAAATATTTTTAGGGACATTAGTCCCAAATTTCTCCTTACTCCTAAGGTAAACATTTTTAGCACCTAAGCAAAATTCCTTACTTCTAGCATGCTCTTTATGAATTGCAAGAGAATTAAAATTTCTAGCATGCTTTTGACTTTTAAATTTAGAAGGTGCATTATTTAAATATACCTTAGGGTTAGCTATAGAAGCTCCCCCTACTTGTGATGCTCCTCCTTGGGTCTTTTTGCTCCCCCTAGGACATTGATTCCTATAATGTCCTTTTGAATTGCACTTGAAGCATATGAGGTGCTCCTTGCCTTTAGATGTTGGGGAACCGGCATCCTTGACTTTTGGTGTCGGTGGAGCTTTCCTAATCTTCTTTGGGCACTTGCTCTTATAGTGCCCAAATTCCCTACACTCAAAATACATAATATTATTTTTATTTGAAATTAGAGTGTTTGAGTTACCTAGGTTAGTGGTGGAGTTCGGAATTGACACTTCTTCATCTTGACTGGATGTAGAAGCTTCTTCTTGATGCCCCGGTGTTGAGGAAACTCTAATCTCCTCCTCAATCCTAGAAGTGGATGCTTCTTCCACTTCCTCCACCAACCCGGAAATTGACTCCCTATCAACTTCCGATTCTACTTCCTCTTCCTCTTTGGATGTTGATGATATCTCAACCTCCAAGTCCTCACTTCCTTGTGAGGGTGATGCATTAGCCTCTTCGGTCTCTTCCTCTTGGACCATTGATGTGCTTTCATGGAGCTTGGCCACTTGGCTCCATAGCTCGTTTGCATCTACATAATTACCTAACATACACAAGATATTGTTAGGTATTAAATCAATTAACAACTTCATTACCTTCTCATTCTTTTCGAAGGCTTGGACTTGCTCTTCGGTCCATTTCTTTTTCTTGAGGAATCCACCTTTTGACCCTCTTGGATAGTTATATCCTTCCATTAAGATAGACCATTCTTCGAAGTCCCTCATCATTAGGAAGTCTTCAATTCTTGACTTCCATTGCTTAAACCCTTCTTGTCCATAGAAGGAGTAAGGGATCGGTGTGTTAATATTCCATCCCAATTGTTCTTCCATCTTCACCCTCTAGCTTCTTTGTCCTAGCTCCCGGCGGTTAGTCCGTAGAAGAGCCCCGGGCTCTGATACCAATTGTTAGAGATTTGACACCGCTAGAGGGGGGGTGAATAGCGATGTGCCCATAGGAAGATGAAATTTGTTCGCGATCGTCTCTACAAAACTCGTTATACGCAGCGGAATAGAAATAATAAAAGCAATAACGAAAAGATACAATCACGAACACAAGGATATAACGTGGTTCGGAACCGAACGGTTCCTACTCCACGGATCGAGCTCTAAAGAGCCCTAGTGATGCAGACGCACTCACTAATCACAAGTACTCCTTTTCGACACAAGTCGGAGGTGGAGAAACCTCTTACAATAAGATTACAATAATAATCTAAATACAACAAGCAAATATAAGAAGAAATACAACAAGAGAAGTAAAGAACACTTTACAAAAACTCTTTAGAAGCTTGCTTGTTGATTGCCTTGGACTAGCACTTGAAAGCCCTGATTTGCAGCAGCAAATCGCTTCAAAACGTCCAAAAAAAAAATCCGTTGCAAAAACCCTCCCGTCGAGCTCCTTTTATCCCTGCGCGCGACCTGGATTTCTGCCCATCAGTCGACTGCCATAAGTCACCAGTCGACTGATGCCACTGTTGTCGTGAGACAACGGCTCGATCCACGCTGGAAAAACTCCAACGGATCTCTTGGCAGTCGACTGCCAACATTGATCATGCCGGCCGCGTAGTCGGCCGCCGATCGGCTCACGCGAACGTCTTCTCGCGGCCGAACTAGCGATCGCCGAGCCCTTAGCGTCGATCGTCAGCATCGATTCCGAGCTCCAATGAGCAGTCGACTGCCAGAGCAGTTCCAGCTCTTAAACGACAGTCGAACTCAAGTCGACTCACGGCAGTCGAACCGGCCATAATGTCAGTCGACTGCCAACCTCAAAGATGAGGTTTTAACCCAAAGTATGGTGCCCCCATACTTGCTAGACCACCCTTAGCCTAGACCTAAGCCTTCTAGCCACCTCCATCAGCCTCACGCCTCTCGGATCCCTCCAAGTCATCCATGACTTGTTCATCCATCGCGCTAGCCTCCAGGTGCTTCCCTCGGCTATGTCATGCTAACGGTGTCTACACCGCCAAGGCACATTGGACTTACGTCGCCAAGACTCCGCTTGGACTTTACGCCGCCAACCATTGGTCTTATGCTGCCAAGACTCCCGCTTGGACTTTACGCTGCCAATATCAAACCCTTGGACTTCTCAAATGCCAAGACTCAAGCTTGGACTTTCCCTTGCCAACCCATGTTGGACTTTCCATGCCAAGACCCATACTTGGACTTTCCATTTGCCAAGACCCATGCTTGGACTTCTCATTTACCAAGACCCATTCTTGGACTTCTCATGCCAAGTACTCAAGACTTGGACTTTCCTTGTCAACCCATGTTGGACTTTACATTGTCAAGACCCATGCTTGGACTTTTACATTGCCAAGACCCATGCTTGGACTTTTCATGTGCCAAGTGTCCCACTTGGACTTTTCATGCCAAGTACTCAAGACTTGGACTTTACCAAATGCCAAGTGTTCCACTTGGACTTTCCCATGACAATTACATTGTCATATGTTTTTGTTGAAACATCAAAACATCACTCGAGTCAAAATCGAGTCCTGGTCAATCGTGACCTGGGTCGATTGCACCAACAGTTTTAACCCAAGTATGGTTCCCCCATACTTGCTAGATCACCCTTAGCCTAGACCTAAGCCTTCTAGCCACCTCCATCAGCCTCACGCCTCTCGAATCCCTCCAAGTCATCCATGACTTGTTCATCCATCGCGCTAGCCTTCAGGTGCTTCCGTCGGCTATGTCATGCTAACGGTGTCTACACCGCCAAGGAACATTGGACTTACGCCGCCAAGACTCCGCTTGGACTTTACGCCGCCAACCATTGGACTTATGCTGCCAAGACTCCCGCTTGGACTTTACGCCGCCAATATCAAACCCTTGGGCTACGTTTGGTACGGGGTAATGTAATCAACCTTGTAATGTAATCAAGTTTGTAATGTAATGTAATGTAATGTGTATACATTACTGTGTTTGGTTAGTGATTGGTGTGTAATGTTTGATTACAAAAGTGATTACATTCGTTAGTTTGGTGTCCACATTTTTTTATAAGGAATGTAATTCATATTATTATAAAATGACAAAAATACCCTTATAAGGTTGTCGTCGATCGCCGATGGGCACCGATCGATCGTCGCCCGGTCGTCGGCCACCACCGGCCGCCGGTCACCGGCAGGCACCGACCGATCGTCGCCCGATCGTCGGCCGCCACCGGTCGATCGCCGGCCGCCTCCGTCGGCCGTCAGTCGGCCGCCATCCGCCGCCGCCGCCGCCATGCCGCCGCCGGCCGATCGCCGCCCGCCGCTGCCGCGCCGCCGGCCGTCGGCCGTCGCCATCGGTCGTCGGTGTCGCCGCCGCCGATCGATCGCCGGTGTCGCCGCCGGATCGGTCGCCGCCGTCGGCCGATCCAGGCCGTCAGGCGGCCGTCGATCGTCGGCCGTTAAGCGGACACCGGCCGATCGCCGGCTGATCGGGACGTCGGCCGGATCCGATCGCCCGGCCGATCACCGATCCGCGGCCGTCGTCGA
This sequence comes from Wurfbainia villosa, assembly GCA_025175895.1. Lineage (NCBI taxonomy): Eukaryota > Viridiplantae > Streptophyta > Magnoliopsida > Zingiberales > Zingiberaceae > Wurfbainia > Wurfbainia villosa. The sequence goes on along the minus strand of CM046004.1, from coordinate 13,790,285 downwards.
TCGCCGCCGTCGGCCGATCGTCGGCCTCCACCGCCGGTCCGGTCGTCGGTCATCGTCCGCCCGGGCCGTCGCATCGCCGCCGCCGCCGCCGCCACCGCGCCACCCCGCCACTGCCGCTGCTGCCGGCCGTCGCCGTCGGCCGTAGGGTGGACGCCGACCGATCGCCGGTCGGGCCGGACGCCGGCCAGACGCCTTGATCCGGACGCCGATCCACCGTCGATCGCCGATCCGGCCGGTCGTCGCCGCCGCCACGCCGATCGATCGCCGATCCGCCGATCGTCACCGTCGGCCGCCGCCACGGTCGGTCGCCGGTCGGACGCCGGCCGGCCATCGGTGGGATCGGCCGGGCGTCGGTCGGTCAGCCGGCCGATCGCCGATCGGTCGTCGGCCGGATCTTGGCCGGACGGCCGATCGGCCGGCCGTCAGCCGGCCGATCGTCGGTCGGACGTCAGCGATCCGGCCGGACGCCGGCCGATGCCGGACCGCCGCTGTCGCCGGCCGACCGTCGGTCGTCGCCGGCCGAGTCGGTCGTCGCCGGCCGCCGTCGGTCGTCGCCCGGCCGTCGGTCACCGGCCGGCCGTCGATCGTCGGTCGAGCGTCGGTCGCCGACCGTCGGGCAACCACCGCCCGGTCGTTGGTCGACAACTGTCGCCGGTGGTCGTCGTCGACAAGCATCGAGAAGCAATGAGAAAAATAAAAGAAGGATATATTTGTCATGATAAATATTGAGTCCGTAATGTAATCGGATTACATTGCTTTTCCTTCGTAATCGAGATTACGGATCTTGGCTCTTATTTTGTAATGCGATTACATTACATTACATCTTTGAAATGTTACCAAACAAAATAAATCATCTTGTAATGTAATCCTATTACATTACACGGTTGATTACCCCGTACCAAACGTAGCCTTGGATTTCTCAAATACCAAGACTCAAGCTTGGACTTTCCCTTGCCAACCCATGTTGGACTTTCCATGCCAAGATCATGCTTGGACTTTCCTTGCCAACCCATGTTGGACTTTTTATGCTAAGACCATGCTTGGACTTTCCTTGTCAACCCATGTTGGACTTTACATTGCCAAGACTCATGCTTGGACTTTCCTTGACAATTACATTGTCATATATTTTTGTCGAACATCAAAACATCACTCGAGTCAAACTCGAGTCCTGGTCAATCGTGACCTGGGCCGATTGCACCAACATTAATTTCTAATGACTTTTTGTGTAACCTAGGTGATTGCATGGATGCTAAGGAGCTTTGGAGGGAATTGGCCAAGCTCCATGAAGACCCATCACCGGCTCAAGAAGAGGAGGCCGAAGATGAATCCTCATCCTCACAAACAAGTGAGGATTCGGAAGTTGAGAAGGAGTCAACTTCCGGATTGATGGGAGAGAAATTGGAAGAGGTAGAAGAAGCTTCCACCTCTCGAATTGAGGGGGAGGAGAGAACTCACACACCGGAGCAACAAGAAGAAGCTTCCATATCCGGTCAAGATGAAGAAGCTCCAACTCCGGCATCTACCACCAACCTAGGTAACTCAAACACATCGGTTCAAAATAAAATGCATATAATGTGTTTTGAGTGTAGGAAATCTGGACACTACAAAAGTGTTCAAAAAGGGTAAAGAAAGCTCCTCCGGCACCAAAAGTCAAGGATGTTGGTGTTCCCACCAAGAGAAGCAAGGAGCAAGTAATTTGCTTCAAATGTCGACTACCGGGTCATTACCGGAGTCAATGTTCTAGGGAGAGCAAGAAGACTCAAGAGGGGGCATCACATGTAGGGACAGCTAAGTCTAACCCTAAGGTATATTTCAATAATGCACTTTCTAGTTTTTATAGTAAAAAGCATACTAGAAATAATGTTAATTCACTTGCTATTGCCCATGAACATAAGCATGCTCCTAGGAACAATAAATATTTTTGCTTAGGAGCTAAGAATATTCATTTTAATAATAAGGAGAAATTTGAGACTAATGTCCCTAGAAAAACCTTACCTAGGAAATCTATTAGGAAAATAGAGGAGCACCTAAGTTTAAACCCCAAATAGACTAGGCATATGCCTAGAAAGAATCATGCCCAAGGATTAAATCAAAATTCAAAAATTGGACAATTAGAAAAGGAAAACCAAGCCTTGAGGTCAAGGCTTGAGAAACTTGAAAAGACCCTTGCAAGAATGAAAAATCAAATGCAAAGGTCAAATGGTCAAACCATAGGGTCTAGAAGTCAAAGTCAACACCTAGGGCCTAAGAGACAAAGGTCCACCAAGGGCAAGAAAGATTTGGGTCACAAACCTAAGCCTAAGGTGGCTTATCATAGTGTTACATTTGATTATGGAACACAAACTAGGTCTAGGAAGACCAAGGTCAATAGGGAAGTCATCCCTAGAGTTGACCATGGTGTGTGCCTAGTAGTTAGGGTTTCAAGGAAACCTAGGAAAGCCACTAAGAAGGTTGCAAGGGGAATCACTCCTAGAATCAACCATGGCAAGACCCAAATGACCAAGGCTAACAAACCTAGAAGGGTCATTAGGAAAGTATCTAGGGAGGTCATCCCTAAGGAATACCTTGTAAACCCTAGGAGCTCAAATAAATTTTGGGTTCCTAAGAGCATAATTGATTCACGCTAGATGGGTTTAGAGTGTGCCAACTTTAAATGGAAAGATAGTTAACCTAACCATAGTAAAGGTGACACTTTAGGTAATTTTCAAGGTAATGGATACCTTGAAAATAAATTTAATTGTTAATCCTAAAAGATTTTAGGATATGCCAATATACCTTGAAGATTATGAAAAATCAATTGAATTGACACAATTTAGGTTTAGAGGTCGTAGTGTGTCATTTTGGATTTTTGGCACACTTAGGAGAAAAGTAACAATATGACAAAATACAATTAATAATAACAAATGACAATTAATACTAAAATTTAGGTATTGTTATACCTATACATTTTATATGTCATGCCTTGTTTGTCATATAACATGTCGTGACATCATATTTACTTTTACCATTAAATATGTCATGATCATATTTAGGATTAAGGTTTAATATCATGTGTTTTTAGATTATATCATATGTCATGACATCATGATTATTGGTCATGCTTAATTATTGTTATCATTTATGTCATGATCATTCATGCATTTAATTTGATTAAAATTGATTTAAGGACAATGACATGACTTGAAGTCCCATTTAGAAAGGAATCAAGTAAAGTTGTCTTAGAAAATGCATGAGACTTTAGTTTAAGATGAACCAAAACTCGCATCTCACATTAAATTGATATGTATGTGTATTTATACACCCTAGATACATGTGAGATGCTAGGATATTAGTTAAGTCCAAGGTGCATAGTTTTTGCATCTAGATGAACTAAAACTTATCTTTAACTAAAGGTGGATTATTGAGAAAGTTTGTGTAAGTCATGTACATTGAGCCCAAGGAATATGATTTAAAATAAGGTTTTAAAAACATTTTAAAATCCTTTTAGAAAACCTTGGTGAAGTCTATCTTTTGATAGCAATCACCATTGATGAAGTTGATACAAAGTAGGGTCAAAACATTGAAAATTTCAATGGTTTTGAACTTTATGTCAATTTCACTATTTTATGGGTAAAATATGTTTCTATCATTTTTCACCCATTGTACTAGTCATAAGTATTATACGTATGAATTTTCATAATTTTTCGATATACGTATAATTATTTATGAATTTTCAAAATCCATTTCTGATAACTGAAAATTGAATTTTTCAGTTATCAGTCGACTGCCCTTGGTGGTAGTCGACTGATGTGCAAGGCAGTCGATTGATTTCTGAAGGACTCGACTGCCAAGCTGATTTCGGGAAAAATAAGATTGTTTAGCCCGTTTTCAGCTACGGTAAAGTTCCCTAACCATTCCTAATCCTAGGATATGCTTTGGGAAGCATTATAAAGGGTGAAAATCCATTGGATATGGATTGGGAGAAGTGTTAGGATGATGTATCAAATTTAAGGTATGGAGAGTTCATGTTTGAACTTTGAACCTTATTTTTGATGGTTTAGAGTACTCCTATTGGCTTAGGAACTTCCCAAGGACATTGTTGGTGCAATGATCAGGGGGGAGCAAGCCTTTAGGGGGAGGTATCCATCATGGGATGATGAATAGTATTTTTTTCTCATAAGGAGGAAAATGGAATTTTGAGATACCCAATTTAAAAATTGGGAGAGTGTATAGGACTGCCTCTCTTGAGTGATATGAGACTTATCACTAGGAAGATGGTAGGCATCCTAGGTATGTTTGGACCAAGGGAGAGATTGTAAGATCTCATTGGGACATGAGACATTAACCTCCTTGGAGAGTAAACTTTTTTGATGTTAGTCAAAAAGGGGGAGAATGTTTTGGGAAAGAATGTTATGGAAAGTGTTATCAATTGATGTTATCAATTATCAATTCGGAGAATTGGGGAGAATGTTTGGGATTATCAATTTGGGATAATTGGTAAGAAGATTTGAGTTAGTGTTCTAACTCAAAGGTATGTGTTTTTGTCAAACATCAAAAATGGAGAGATTATTGGTGCAATTGGCCTAGGTCACGATTGACCGGACTCGAGTTTGACTCGAGTGATGTTTTGATGTTTGACATAGAGAGTTGACATTGATGTCTGATAATGTTTTGGGAAGATTGTTGGCACAATCAACCCGGGTCATGATTGATCGGACTCGAATTTGAGTCGAGGGGGATTTTGATGGTTGACTGGAGTTGACCATGTCATGGAAAGTCCAAGTCTTGAGTACTTGACATGAAGCATGGGTCTTGGTAAGGAAAAGTCCAAGCATGAGTCTGGGCATGGAAAGTCCAACATGAGTTGGCAAGGGAAAGTCCAAGATTGAGTCTTGGCATTTGAGAAGTCCAAGGGGTTTGATATTGGCGGCGTAAAGTGTAAGCGGGAGTCTTGGCAGCATAAGTCCAATGGTTGGCGGCGTAAAGTCCAAGCGGAGTCTTGGCATCGTAAGTCCAATGTGCCTTGGCGGTGTAAACACCGTTAGCATGACATAACCAATAGAAGCACCTGAAGGCTAGCGCATGGATGAACAAGTCATGGATGACTTGGAGGGATCCGAGAGGTGCGAGGCTGACGGAGGTGGCTAGAAGGCTTAGGTCTAGGCTAAGAGTGGTCTAGCAAGTATGAGGGCACCATACTTAGGTTAAAACCTCATGTAGTGTCATGGTCGGACCGGTATGGAAATCAACTAGGGTTTGACTACGGAAGTGTCCCAATGATCATCGGCTCAGCCGATCGACTAATTGAGTGATCATCGGGTGCTCGAGAATTTGGGCCTGAGAATGAAATCGAGACTTGATGGGGAAGCGATCAGTGAAGGCTCCATCAGTCGACTGATGGGTATGATCAGTCGACTGATGATGGATCCGTTGGATTTTTCCAGCGTGGATCTAGCCGTTGTCTCACGACAATAGTGATATTAGTCGACTGATCGACGATTTCCAACCCAGGCAGCAGCTTTAAAGGGAGCTCGTGGAGGAGGAAATCAAATGTGATTTCTTGAGCTTTGTTGAGGCGATTTGCTTCTGCAAATCAGGGTCTTCAACCACGATTCAAGCGATCAAACAAGCGAGCATTCAAAAGAGTTTTGTGTAAAGTTTTCTTTGCATCTCTTATTGTATTTCATATTATATTTTCTTGTTGTGTTTAGTTTATTATTGTAAACTATTGTACGAGGTTTCTCCGCCTCCGGATTGTTCCGAGAAGGAGTGTTTATTAGTGGTGTGTGATTGGCATCGCTAGAGCTCGTTTGAACCCGATCCGTGGAGTAGGAACCTTGAGGTTCCGAACCACGTTACATCTTTGTCTTGTGATTGTGTATTCGTATTTGTCTTTATATTGTACTTCTATATTCCGCTGCGTACTAACGATTGTGTAGAGACAAACGCGAACGATTTTCATCAACGTACTAGCACGACGTTATTCACCCCCCCCCTCTCTAGCGGTCACAAATCTTCTACAATATGCTAAAATAATATCTGTACGAATGCCAATGTCATAATGAGGCTCTGTTCCACTAGCAATAATTGGAAACCTTTTTTTTTAAAACGCCAAAAATTCTCTCGATTGCATTGCGAAGAGATGCATGTCGAATATTGAATAACTCTTTTGCATTTGTAGAGCCACATCTCGAGTATTCCTTCAAGTGATAACAAGTTCCTCGATAAGGAGTAATCAAACCCCTTTTCAACATGAACTCAGAGTCAACTAAATAGTATTTGCCTACCAATAAACCAAAGGATATAGGTTAATTATTTTTACTTCCAAACATTGTCTATCAATGAAAATTAATTGTAAACTAAATACCATGTGGAATTTTTAATTGATCACGTCTAGATAGAGCATTTTTGATGATTCGAGAATCAGATGCAGTTCCTTCCCACCCAGATAAGATGTATGTGAACTTCATGTCAAAAGAACATGCAGCTAACACATTAGTAGTTGGTCAATCCTTTTTTCCTCTATATCGAGATGTATCTACATCAGATACCTTAACACATATATGAGTTCCATCTAATGCACCAACACAATCCTGTAATTAAGAGACAATGAGTGTATTTGACTACAAATTACCTTACAAACCTTTTAAAATTCAAAATAATAAAAATAATTGTTACCTTAAAGTAAGGATAGAATCTATTGCTATTCTGTATAAGTAGAGGAATTTCAGATCCATCTCGTTGCTTTATAAATTCAGCATGAAGTCCAATAATAGCTTTCAAAACTTCATGAAAATGATTTATTAATAGTCCTTGTATTTCGACGAAAAAAAAAACTTAACTCTCGATGCTTGACATCATGGCCAAGCAAATATAAAAACTTAGCAACCTTTTCTTCAACACTTGAATTCCTATTGACTTTTACCCTTCCATTGTGCTTTAATAGTTCACACAAGCGAGTAAAACCATTCACACTTACCCTAAGAATATTTTGGCATGTCTCATTAGATGTCATAAGATTATGTAATAGAATACTTCGTGCATTATCTTTTTGTTCATTATTCTCCATTAGACCTCTATCTATATAGTTATTTATAACCTTCAACATCATCCAAGAAACAATTATACAATTTCTATTTATGAGAACTTCATCATCCGAATTCTCATCCGAACTCCCATTGTTCTCTTCGCAATAGTTATTAATATTCAACTAATCTTCTTCACCATTGTCCCATTCCATCTCATCAAATCTGTAGATAGATAAATAATAACAAAATAGATTGCTATAAAAAATTTCAATAATATTATTTGCTATAAAAAAATAAAGAAAGTATAATAGTTAAAGTGATTAACAAAAAAAATGAACAGATGAAAGCATCTTGCTGTAAACAATTATTTTGAGAGGAAGAAAATTAAAATGAGAAAAAAAATAGGAAAGGAGGTATTTAAAATCCTTAGTTTAGGCAACGAATTATAAAAGCAGGTAAACAAATCCATAGAAGATTAAAATGCAACATAGAAAAAATCAAACACAAAATTGATGATTCAGTGCTCGACCCTACACAGCTTTGGAGATGACATACCTAGGACAAGAGCGAACTGAGGGTAGACAACGTAGATAAAATCGAAATAGAAAAATCAAGCGGCGGCGTGCACAGTCGCAAGAAATGACAATCGCCGTAGATGATAGAAAGTTGGAGCCGATAGTGGAAGAGGGAATAAGATAAAAACCTACGAAGGATATTTAGGTAATATTTCTTATTTAATCTTTTCATCTTTTTATTTTCCGTCCGATGGATAAATTTTTCTTTGCAGTCTTATCCACGGAAAGATTAATTTTCCATACTTTTCTAAAATTTTCACAAGGTAAATAAGTGAGAACTTTCCACGGTGGAAAGTTTTCCTCCGTTTTCGTTTCCATCCATCCAAGGAAACAGAGCATAAGCCTCTCAAATTTTCTTCCCTTCTGGTAAACATATGGTTAGTTCTTAGCCCATGAAATGCGCGCTAATGTTGCTTTTGCATTTCAGATTTGAGATATTTGAATTTAATTATCAAATGAGGACGCCAAATATGGATAAATGCGGGTTCGCTTTTCATGTGAGATATCTAGTATGGTTTATATAAATGTCAGCGTCTGATGATTGAGCTGGAAGGAGCAACATATCGTCTCGAACTATATATATATATCACAATCCGACGACGATCGAAATCTGATTGAACGGTGACCGTGAAAAGCGGCCGTGAGATGAAATCAAGCAACGAAATTATGATATATTTTTCATTTACTGTGTATCGTGAACGAATTCATAGAAAATAAATGCTCAGAGTATTAAAATCACATATATATATATAATCACTTAGAATTAACAGCGCTAATCTTATTTTTGTTAGAACTATAATTCCTGGTGGAGCAAAATGATGTATGTTATGCGATGAGTTTCCATCCGTATGCAATTTTCTCGTAGCTTTTTTTTAGTTGTTTTGTGGATCCAAGTTTAATTTTGAGAAAACTTAAGTTAAATATTTCAAATTTTTAAATATTTTCAACTTTAAATCTTAGGTTAAACTGATTTGGAGAGTTTGTATTGCATTTTATAAAATAATTTCAACGAATTATAGTGAGAGTTAAAATGCTATCATTTTATTTTATTTTTCATGTCGTTATTATTGGTTTATCATCATCTATGGTAAACCAGTTGAATTCAGGCACGAGTCTTCAAGCCATGTAGGTGTGAATTAAGGATGAAGATATATGCACACTAACCACAATAAAGTAATTCCAATGACAGCAAAAAACACATTGGACCACGTGAAGGCATAACAAAAACAAGATTTACATCACTATTTAAGGAGCATCCATTTCAAGCATCATCAACCAATTGCAAACACAGCGATCAGCAACAAAAAAGAGTACCAGGCCTTCGTTCCTACAAAACCAGGTGACATGTTAGCTGTTGGTGTCCGTCCGGCGACCGCTGGAGAGACAGTGTTAGTGCCTGGCGGGGAACGATACTGTTCATTTGTCGGCAATGGATTCTCTGGCCTGTTATGTGGCGGTGAACCTAAGGGTAGCTGCCTGCTGTTGTCGAGAGCATGACCTGCACAAATAGATGTTGGTCAAGTTTTCCTTGATGAAAATCTAGAGACTATTGGGCACTCAGAACAACAAAAATTCTAAGTTGCTTTTGGAGTTATCAATGGCCAAACTAACTCATCCTGGGAATATCCATCTTCCCCTTCAAAAGTCAGTTTAAACTCGATCAGAGTAGCCTCATGAAAGCCAATCTATTGGGGAAATTTGGGTTATTTGTTTCTTTATAAATTTGTGTGGGATTTTGGGTTCAGGAATTTTCCAAAATCAAAATAATCAGTGTCTAAATAATCAATGCTGCAAATGGTTGAGAAGAGATGCGGAAAGTACAGGGTACAAGGACATCAAACCACAAAGTGAGTATTTGGGCAAGTGCACGGGCACTGGTATGTTGCCTTAAACCCACAAACACTGATCGACTTCCAAAAGCATTTTAGATTTGATGGATAAACTAAAAGACTATAAATAGCATGTGGTAGACAAATCATGAAATCGACCAAAGACAAAAAGGCACAGAATGACTCACAATCAGATTGGGACCATCCTAACTTCAGATTCTCTCTATCGAAGACCATATGATAACCTGTCATAAAATTCTCTGAACCCACAGAATGAACTCTCTTAGAAAAATGAAGGAAATGAGACAAAATGAAAATAATTAAGTTTTCCAATTGAATGCTCACGGCCAATTGTTCCAAGATACTCTGGTGATGACTGTAGAGCTAGGCAAAATGCAGCAAGTTCTCCCTGCAAAATAAAATCTCATATCTCCTCTCCGATCACACAGATAGACAAGAACTGAAGCTGAGTTGCCAAAATTTTCCTTTTGTTCCATTTATATTTTTCAACTTATAGTGCAACAAGCGTTAAGAAAATTGGCATAGGCATTGACAGCAAACAACAAGGAGATGTTTGATAAAGCTAATATTAGACATTTTGACAACCTAATCAACTGTTCTAATTAACTCAAACAAACATATAAAAAATCTTTTATTTAGCTCATTAGCATCTTCAGAAAAGATCAACACGTAGTTACTCAACAAGCATGCAAAGTTCTGTGCGGTTTAGATCTAGTTTAGCTCAAAGACTAATTGCAAAAATATCAAATGATAGTCAAAGCACATCAAAAATGGAAACTTTAGAATTACAACTAAGTTTTTTTTAAAAAAATTGTACAAGAAAACAATGTATATCACCTGCATGAAATAACGTTTCAAATTGGTGATAATATTATTAGTAAATGCCAAATCAATAGCAGTCATAAAGTGCAAACTTTCCTGATGCCCTTAGCAGTATTTTTACTAGATAAGAAATAATTTCTGATTTTCAGTAACACCAGCTGGAACTTCGCTTAAATAATTCAAACAGTAAAAGGAAATTTTCAGCCATTTAAAGTTCAATACTTACCAAGTTATCCTACGCATAACAAAGGCACTACCTGATTCATGAAACTTATTTACAGAAATTGACAAAATCAGAAGTACATGTATCTATATATTTATTTCTATACAGAATCAACAAAACTAATACAGCTTACAGCAATATCAGAATTTGGACAATGACAGCGATAAACAAAAGCTAGAACACAGAATGAGAAATAAACATGCAGTGCCATAAATTTGTAGGTTTCCTGGCAAATTAAAATTCAGATATTCGGTAACACTAGTTGAAATTTTTCAGAAGCTTGTTTCAAGGTAAAGTTAAATGTTCAAGCAGTAAAAGGAAGGCAATTTCCAGCCATTCAAATTTCAAGATTGATGAAGCTACTAAATACATTTTTAAGGCATTCCCCTATTCTTAATATTTATATATTAGACAAAGCCAGTCGTAAGTACATGTGTGTGCTTGTGTATTTACAGTATCAATGAAATTGATAACTCAAAATAAAGTTAGAATTTGGATAATCATAGAGATAAACAAAATCTAGAAGAAAATGGGTAAAAGCACAAACGTAAGATTATCAAATATCAGTTCAGGACAAAGTGGCACCTCTTTAGTGTAAACAGGATAAATAGGATTCATAACCACAAAGCTCTTGTTTCCACCAAATATCAATGTCACCTTTGGCGCACCAGGTATCCCAAGAGGGCTGTTATAAAAGCAAAACTCAGTAAATGGGAGAAAAAAAAAAGAACAAGCTTCATAATAGAAGCAACTCACCTGGCTTCGTAACAATATTCCCAAGTAGATTCACCACTGTTAGCAATCCTTGAAACATTAACTTGACTGTCAAACTAATCAAACCACAGACATGTTAATCTCTAACAAAGGAAATATGCAATTGCACAAGTGAAAAAAAAGTACCTCCATAGCAACTCTCTTGTATATACTATCAGGGAGAAAGGTGAAGGAAGATCCACTATCAACTAGTGCATGAAATTTGGTATTTACAGGACAATGAGATCCAATGCAGAAACTCTCCACCGTAATGGCATAAGTTTTGCTGAGACAAATCAGGACCAGTAAATGTAATGAGAAGTACCACAACTAAGGGTTTAACTGTGATTCACACACCAGATGGAAGGAAGGTAATGCAAATGGGTGTGAGGTGGCATGTGCGTGCAACAAATATGTGTAAATGGATAGTGTTTTATCATCCATGCACTTGTGGAACTCGATGCAATTTATGTTCATTGCTCATGCACGAGATGCAACATGCTACTCAAATTGTAGAAAAACATATGCAACATATGCACTACACCATCACCGTTTGCACGTGTCACATCAGTCACATGTTTGATAACTTCTATACATCATGTGTGAATCACTGATACACCCTAAAAAAATCTGACTAAATGATAATATTTTTTTCAAGAAAAATGGTGTATTAATGCACAGTATTGCACTAACGAGAGCTTAAATTGGCAAACTGAGGTTTGGTGGTGTAAATACCACTACCACTACTACCACCAAGCAGGGGTTAGGCTCCAAACTAAGGAAAAGTAACAAGTCAGTAAAGATACAGCATAATCAATGAGCTAGGGATGAAACTAGGGGACGCATTTGACATTATAGAAGCGCATAATTATGATTCACAATATCTTTGTTTCACACAAGAAAGTAATGCGTTGTAAGAGGACAATAAGGTGTAACTTGGTTTTTCTTTGGGCAATAATTTGAGATGCCTATATTCATACAGTAATTAACATTTGCAGGCATATAAAAGGAGTTGTGAAAACAGTAATAATGGAACAGTGGCTCAGAAATAATAATATGATTTATCTGTAAACAAACATACATTTTACCATCCACAGTAATAAACGATGTAGATTGTTGAGTAGAGGGGCCTTTGTCTCCAAACAATATTCTCCCAGAATCATCATCCCGAAAACACAAAGAGAAAGAATCATGTATCAATCCAGTTCTTGCAAGAAAGCTTGGAACTGAAACAGCTCCAAACCCCAAACCAAGAAGGCCATCAGGAGCAACTCCATCCAAATAATAACCACTTTGCGTCCTGCCACAGCTGGCTCGGGAACACAAAATCATGCTAAGAAACTTGTGAAAGAAGCAACTCAGCTACTCAGAATGAGAATAAATAAACCTACCCTATCAGGACTGAAGTGTTCACCAATAGTCGATCCTCACTTGAGGCCAAGTGAAATTTATCCTCAACCAACAGACCTGAACTGGAGGTATTTTCTGTACTGTAGTTGATATTGTATGGGCAAGGGTTTTCTGGATTATCGCAACTCGACCGCGAACTACAAAGCTCGTTATTGCAGGAGAGATATTTGCTGGTTCTTGATTTGGCTGGGTTGTACATGCTAAGATCTTTATCCTGCACAATAGATGTTCCATATAAAAGGGAGCACCTGCCAATCAATCATTGGAATTAAGTGCTAAACCTGCTGTGAAATTTAAACTGAAGAGTCCTTTGTTTTTTGTCTACAGAAAAATTTACTAATCCAATAGATAGTTGGCAATTAATCAAGAATATACATGCTCATAAATCACAAGAAATAGAAAGCATGGGACATGTGAAACAACAAATAGTTACTGCTACAATTTCTATACACACCTACACAAGGTCGAAACTAATTAACATCCACAACTTCGTGAAACTTCCTCGAGTCAAACCAACATATTACATAACATCATAGAGGTCATAGTGAAAGTTTGGCACAAAATGAAATAGCATAATCAAAATCTTACACATTAACATCTTACAGGTTACTACACTGTGACACATAAAACTATAAAAATTAGAAAGTGATCCACAACCCTGGAGGAAAAGAGGTTTGAGATCAAAATCCTTGTGATCATGATCGCCAATCATAATTTTCAATAATGTTACGTTGTCACCCGTAAAAGAACCATCCATGTACCTTGAAAAGAGCCCAAACATTATCCTAAGTGGCAAAAAGGTTCTACACTGTTCTGGGAAAGCATTGGTATAAAAAGAAAGTCCATCGTTATAGGATCATATTAGCAACTTGGAATATAGGAACTATTATTGGTGATGAAGGGTTTCAGTATTATTGTAAGTGGGTGCAGGTAAAGAGAAAAGTCATTTGTCATAGGATTAGGCTGGCAAATTTGCCATAGAATTAGGATAGCAAATTGAAAGGGAACACTATTAGAGGAACATGCAATTAAGAGAAAAATAAACATAACATCGAAGAAACAAAATGAATTAGAGGGGAAAAAGGTAGCACAAGTTTTACAATTTCACATACTGGAAAAGGTAAACATAACAATGTAGTATTATGATACATGACAATGACAAAGCTAATGTTGTTTGTTAGATAATATATATGGATGCAATCCTCCATTTTGATGAAGGCAGGCTTTGAACCCAAACATTAGCAACAACTAAAGATAATCTTTTAATTTGACAGAAAATATAACCCTAAAGTTAATTTTAAAGAAAAATATAAATTTTATAGATTATTGTGCCCTCATGTAGAACAGAATGATAAAACCAAAAGCAAATTTTGAAAAACCCTATGCATAATTATGAGACATGAAAAACTTAACATGGTGAAGATTTGAATCGATGTATAGGAAGAGCAGAGTACTTCTAAGCTTTAGACATAAAAAATAAATTGAGAGGAATTATTTCAACAAAATAGACAAGCATTTGATAACTCTTTGATAATAATCAAAATCTGAAAGAATATTTCCTTATTAGAAAGATAGATCGTGCAGTCAAACAAGATAAATGATTAACTAACTGTGCGAGATATCCATCAGAGAGAACCTATTTTTAGTATTACAAGGACATCATGGTGGAACTTAAGGTAATAGTATATAATAATTCCACTAGTATATGATATTCTAATGCTAGAATATTAAAAGAAATTAAGAGTGAAGAAATTGATAATACAGATGTCATGTGGAATGAGATGGAAAAAAATAGAGACACAACAAATAGTCGGTGATAGTGTGAGAAAGCACAAAAGTTATTACTCTAAAAATGATAAAATTTAATGATTGACGCGATCAGAAAAAATCAAGAGAATATAAAAGATACAAAATAACTAAAACTGACACCAAAAAATTATTAAAGAATAAATAAGCTTTAAAATATGACAATATTTATGACAACCGAAGAAATAAGGATGAGAAGAATGATATCAGCAGAATCTTGACATTTTTATAGCAAAAGAGCAAACATACTTCCTTTAAGGCAAAAATATACCTTCAAAACTAAAATATACCTTCAAAACTATAACTTCCACTCAAAAAATAAATTTTTAGTACCAAACTTGATGTCCAGATATATTTGAATTTCTTGATGCATTTGCCCACTATTAGTAAATATTCTCAAGCTAGCTAACAATATTCATAACTAAAAATCTGGGACTGAAAGAAATATTCTTAGCATGGTGTATTAAATTAATATGACAAGGTGATTTAATGGAGACCAAAATAGAAATCAAAGGCAATTAAATAGTATGAAAAACAAAACTGAAAGGCATGGAAAGTTTGTCACTACAACCCAAATTGCCTTGTACAGGATCACAGAACGTATTTGCCTACCAAACTGGGATAACCAGACAATGGAGCACATTGAATGCAATCACAAGGAACCCATAGCAAGTCACTTCCAGCATCCAGTGCAACAAGAAAAGACACATTAGGTGTCCCTATACTAATCCAAGTGTAGTATAACCTGCCAATCAACAAGAGATGATAAAACTCTCTGATGTTAATTAAACAGCATGTTGACTAGAATGGAATAGCAATGGTAAGAAATGAAAATGCTAATACCAAAATGGCATAAAAAAGAATCCAAAGTGCTGCAGATTATAGGGATATCTGCTGACTAAACTGAATAAAATATATGAATGAAGTACTATGAATATAGAAGTGCATGACTTATAGCAACCTATTATTCCCAAGAGCATCATGAAATTGTTTGTTGTCATCAACATATGATAGGCATGCATCCAAATCATAAATAGGGCCAAGAATGAATGGTTAAAAGGAAAGCAACTTCTAGAGTTATCAATTACTATCATATGCGCCTTATCTTTAAAAAGTTACAAGAGAGTGGTAAGAATAGCTATAGTATATTGGTTATAATGCTGGACAGTAAAGAAATAAGGGCAAAAAAGATTATGCAGATTTGCATGGTTACTGAAAAGGCTATCAGTTAAGAAATAAGTATGAAAACATTGCACAGATGTGCAGGGTTACTGACAAAACTATCTAAAAGAAAAATATTTGTGCGCAAACAAGGATAGCTAGAACAGATGATAAAATCAGAAAAATTATGTCTAAACTTAATCATAGACTATGTTCAGATTCCATTCAATTGAGATCCTACAATGAAAGTAACCAAGCTTAGATTAAAACGCACAGAAGTAAAACTCATATTCCATTGGAAAAAAAATCTCATTCCCTTCAGGAGAAATGCAATCTCCTTACAGGGTGGGGCCTTCAACTGACCCTTCTAGAGGTCACAATCTCAGCATTGGGTCTCTATGGCACCCTAATTTGTGGTTTTTGGGGATCAAATAATCCCATGTCCTGTAAAGGAAAATGGGAAGAGGAACTGAACTCCACGACAAGAAAACACGACATGATTCAGATCACAGAAAGACTAACATATGCAACTTACAGGTCAGGATGCTTTTGCACACATGAAAGTGAAATCTATTTCCCAAGGCACAACTACTATGGAGTACCTCATAAAACCAGAAAACTAGTGCGAGGGCAACAAATGATATCCTCTTCATGAAAGCAGGTCATGAGAAATCTACAACTAATCAATTACTACCTGACAGGGTCAAAGAAGAGTCAATTGAGGATTGGGAATGCCCTGTGGATTGAGGAAGCAAGACAGCTATGAATACAACACTCTGTCAAGTGGGTGTTACATGTGTACCATCTCTTCCTCAAGCGATTTCAATTTAATATCATTAAAAGTAATTAAAAATCTATGGATATTACCAACAAAATAAAATCATATCGAACTAAAGGTGAGCCAATATCTATATAGACTACACCAAATGCTTGAGACCCATTACTTTTTGTGGTTTTGTTGTTGTTGTCCACTTGTCAATACAAAGGGAATATTTAAGTTTGGCATGCTTCAATAGGAGAGGCTTATTTTCTTAGATAATGTAAGACATTTATAATAAAATTCCTCTAGAAAAGAATCTTTGACCCACAAAAAGTTAGATACGAGTACAATTGATTTCAAATTCAGTCATACTATTCTGGGTAGACTAAATAATATTCCATGAATCAGGGACAGCTTCAGTACTACTTGGTGCTGCAATTGTTAGACCTTTAACTAACCATGGAATGGAATATCAATACTTCATTCTTCAATGACTAAAAGTGTCATTTAATTGAAGAAAATAACTTAATACTATAATTATATAATTCAACCTGATAAACACCACAAAACTCGAAGTAGTTGGGAATCAACACTTCATCATCAAACTATTCAAGATCCTACATATTCAACACTAATTTTGCATCAACACTTACAGATCGTGAACACCAAGTGCAAATAGCTTCCTTATGTTTGTTCATGTCCATTTTACTGTCTTCTTCTAAGATAACAACGACCAGATGACTTAAAAGCCTGAAATTTTGAAGGGAAAACAAAACTTAAAAAACGAACGAGTTAACTCACCATCCGAAGTCGTTCCCGAATGACATAGTCTCGCTCCCGTCTGATGGAAACCAAATTTGATAACGAGCCCCGAGACGCCGCTTCTGCCGCTGGAAATCGTTCCTCGCCAGGATCCGATAATACTCCACGGTCCGCCTGATAGGCCACCCGGGAACCCCTCCACCTCCACGCGACGCCACAGTGGCACGCGCCTCATCGGAGAAGCGGTGGATGAGATCCGACGAAAGCGCGGAAGTGCCAACTGCGGCCCAGGCTACGCAGCTCGCAGAGACCAAAGCGATCAATATACGAACTTTCTCCATGTAAAATGTGCAGATCTGATGGCAGTGTCCAAATGGGACGAAATCTATGGCGTCCGGAAGAGTCGAGAAAGGCAGAAAGGAGCGCGAGCGCGTATCGAGCAGATCCGAGAACCGAAGAAGAAAAGATCCGTGTCAGAATGTAGGACAGCAGATGGGAAGAACTTTGAAAGGGGAAAAGGATCTAGGGCTTTGAAAGGAAACCTTCGCCAGCCTCCTCGAGCCGAGCCCACGAATTCGAAGGGGGGAGAGAGACGAAGCGAAGTGGCCGAAGCAGCTGTGTACTCTTTTGGTATTCTTATATAAATCCCCTCTAATGTTTTTCAATAACAAGTAAAGCCCTGAAAATCGAGACGTTGGAGTTGGTGATGACGCGGACACGGACCCAGAAAATTGTCCTTTTTCAAAAAAACTAACGGATATTAAAATAGACTATCTCATAGATTCGATATTTCAAGAGATCCATTTCTATTTGAAAAAATTTATAAATATGTCAATCGATTTAGGATTATTAAAAATTTATATCGATATTTTATCACTTAGGATAAAAAATGATGTATTCACTGTACTATAGCTCAAGCAAGAAAAATTATTCTTTTGCGAGCCGATGAATGGATGCGATGGACGGTGCGGATTAATTTCGTAGGCTGGGAGCATAAACTGTGTCAGCGGAAGTTATTTTTCTTGAAAGAAAAAACAAGTTTATTTAGTGTGGTGGAATTAGTTATATTGCTGACTGTCGATATAAATTAAACAATAATGGATGGGATGGGAGTGGGAGTGGCAGTGGAGTTCACGTGCATGGCGATGGCATCTCGTTCCCAATGTGATGGGCATCCTTGGAAACAGATTTGCTACTGTTACTTGCACAAAAAGGAGAGCTTTTTGTTTGCTTTCGTGCAATTAATTAATTCCATTATGAGTGGGCAAAAAGGGAACTGAACCCGACGTGAATCGAACACGCAACCTTCTGATCTGGAGTCAGACGCGCTACCATTGCGCCACGGATCCTCTTGTTAGTTTTCTTAACAATATATAATTCTATTATTTGAAATCAATCCGGTGATAAATTTTTATTGCTCTCATATCCATTGTTTAGTGTTCCACAGATCACAATACAATCACTCGAATTAAATACTGAACAGTATATAAACTCCCACACAAGATTTCCATAAGAAAATGAAAACCACACAAACTAATTTCTTAAATCTGGATCAATGAGAATATTGGTTTATAATCATCTGATTGTGTCGTATTGATTTGAATTCGATTAAATAATTTACTTGATGATTTATGAATTTCAATTATTAAATATAAGAGTTTAATGTATAGAATCCATTAGAATATGGGTTTGTTATTAATGATGGTCCAACAACGGATCCAATTCGATATCTATATATAGGGCATGAGCCCCGTAAAAGGTATTCTGACAGACTCCTCACTTTCTATTGGTTGAGTTTACGACACCGTCACTCTAGAACTTTACGTAAGATCTACCCCTCTTTTTAAGGAACTCTAGATTTGATTGACGATGCGATATCGATAGTTGCTCCGCTGCACTCAAGTTCTCTTCTGTTTATGTCATCTTTCATTTATATATTTTATCGTTATCATAAATTTCGATAAGACTAGATCTTTATCATGAATCATATTGTATCTATTTTATTTCTTGTATACAAGTCTTAGATTCATGATTTCTATCAATTAATATTAGAGTGTGATCGTTTTATTAATTTTTATAGCATTAGGTTGTAGTTTTCGTCATTTTTTCGTCAATTTTTCATGACATATGGATATTTTATTGCAAAACAATGATTATTTGACAAAAAAAAACGTAAGTAAAAATCTAGTTTTAAGCACTAGATTAGAGTTTTTGAGTTTTTCCTGTAAAGAACACGAAGAATGACAGTATCATCATCGTCGTTTGTGGTGAAACCCTCATGTTTAACCTGGTAAAATTGCTCTAAGTCACTTATCAGTCGATTGATACACCTAAAAATGTCGAACAGAATAATTCTAAGCCGACTGTTGGACTCAACTAGACACACCAGTCGATTGCCCCTTGAGGTCAGTCGTCTGATATACTTAAACTTGTGCATAGAAGGCTTTTAAGTCGACTGAGACACTTGACTGTCATAAGACATCATTTGACTAATAGACCCAAGTTTATGCCTATAAGGGTTACAAGTCGACTAAAGCAATCGATTGATTTGTTATCATATACCAGTTGACTGGTGCTCTAAAATCGTCCATAAAAGATTTTTTAGTCGATATGAGACACTCGACTGATATATATCAGTCGACTATCATTAGTATTAGTCGACTGATATTGTTATGGATAAAATTGAGCACAGCTTGATGTAGAAAACTTCCTGAGACCTAACTTTTCGCTCATGATAAGTTTTGAGGTGTTTCAGGTTGTGTTTCAAAGCTTGTTCAGAGTTCTGTATTTATTATTGCGGGGTTAACCTCCGTAACAGCCTATCTCGGGCCTAAAATTGTCATTTAAGGTCTTTTTGAAGGCTTTGAAATTTTTGTAGTATGATGTTAAGACCACTTCCTACATCATTAGGCTACAACAGTATAGTTGTGTTTACTAGATTTTCTAATGAATCTATATATATATGATTATATTTCAAACTAATTTTATTGTTAAAGTGAGAACTATTAGGGAGGTTTAAGATATATTGTGTAGATAGATGTATATCTATACTAAACATAATTGACCCAAAAAAAAGTTATACTTAAGCCAAATATTTGTTTGGAATGATTTATATATAAAGAACAGATTTTCTTGATTATGCACATAGGATGTTGGCCCAAAGGAAAACAGTGTATGGTAGATTAAAGGGTTTATAAACCATCGACTTAGATAGATGTAGTTTATATAATGGATAATTTTGTTATGCATATTATGTGTCGGCCCAAAGGAAAACACATGGTGTGGCCAACGAAGATTATCATGAGTTATAATTTTAAGAGTACTGCTAATAAATCACATTGTAGTTCAAAGACTAAAATGTAATATTACATTTGGTATCTCATTTTTTGTTCATACATATTCATACATGCATATAATGTGTGTTATTTATTTATTAGCATCTCTTTATATTCTTACATTATATGAGGTTATATTTTTATACTCTCTTTCTTATTTAGTGCACATGAGATATCTGCCTATAACAATAACATTCCATCAATTTTAATTTTAAAATCCACTGAAATATGAAAGAACCATTAGTGAGTAAGAGTATTAAAACTATAGTATTTGGTAATGAACTTATTAGTTTTGTTAGTCCAAAAGTCAATTTTACTATGGTATCTATAAACACTTAGTGGATAAACATGGGGGCTACCGCTCATATTAGTGTCACTAAGCATGATTGTCTTAGTAGTCGATTGTCTATTGATGGTGAAAGATATATTTATACTGATAATGACAAGAATGCTAGAGTGACTGTTATAAGTGTTTTTCAACTTTATCTAAGGACCAATGTATTTTTTGATTTAGAGAATACGTTTATTATTCTATCTTTTAGGAGGAACTTAATTTTTATTTCTTCTTTAGGCAAATCAGAATATACCTGTTCATTTGAAAATGGAATAGTTAGTATTTTCTAAAATTCAATACTTATTGGTACAAGTTCCTTAGTTAATAAGCTATATAGGTTAAACACAACTCTTATGGACAACATAATAATGCATAGTGTAGGTACAAAGCGCAATTTGATTGACGAAAATTCATCCATATTGTGGCATAGGCGTTTAAGATATATATCTAAACAACGCTTAGAAAGGTTAATGCCACAAGGAATTTTGCATACAATGTCTGTATATAGCGTGTCAAAGGAAAAAATGACTAACAAAAAAGAATAAAGGTGCAAGTTGTTGGTGCAATCGGCTCAGGTTGCGATTGACTGGATTCGAGTTTGACTCGAACTATATTTTGATGTTAGACAAAACGTATGACATGTGATTATCATTGGAAAAATCTAAGCATAGGGCTTGGTGTTGGTAAGTCTAAGTGTGTAGCCTTGGCAATGGGAAGTCTTTACTGGTGCAGTAGGCACCTAAGTCGAACTTGAGTTTTGATTATAGCAAATGATACAAAGTTAAGCTCATATTGTTATCTCACGAGCTAAATCGAGTGTGCAGAAAAGTGTCAACGCCAGAGCTGAAGGCTAGCGACACCCAGAGGAAGCCGCGGTGGTCGGGCGACACTCGAGTGACTTTGGAGGGAGCCGAAGGAATCGAGTGGAAGGCCGGAAGCGAAAGCGACACAGTAAGTATCGAGGTAAAACTCGTGTGTGTGAGAGTAAGAGAGGTTATATCCTTCTTACGGGGATGATCTTAAGCGTAGATCCGACTAAAGACATCCTATAGATGGTCTAGGTCGAGATCGGACAGTCAACGACCTTCAAAATAATGTTTTTGTTAAGCTAACTTTGCCTTGCATCGATCATTGCCCGGCTTGGAGGACTCGACGTACATCGACATCACGATCGCATCTGCGAAGATTCGATCGATCGTCATCGATCGACTAATGATGGCCATCAGTCGACTGATGGTCAAGGATCAACTTCGAGGAGTCAAGGCTTATCACCTCATTTCAAGGGGGGTGGTGCTCAAATTCTATTGGCTAAAGTTCCTCTCGAAAAGGGGCTCAAGGGCTATAAAAGGAGGGTCTCTCCTAGGGTTTTATCATCAATTCTAAGTGCTCAAAAGCCTCTGCACCGCTACAACTCTCCGATGACTCTACAACGACAAAGTGCTGTCAACAACCCTAGCTTAATTTCTATTCCCTAGTTGTTGGTATAACCTTACTTTGTCGTCTCTTTAATATTGCAATTCCTTTTTGTTAATCGAGGTTTTCTATCATTGCATTTTACCTTAATAGAAGAGAGGGTTTGTCTCTCTATCTTTTGCTTTTGAAGGTTTTTGTAATCGTCAAACTCCTACCTCCAACGAGGAGGAGTGTTTTAGTGAATTGCCCTCCGTACATGGTCTAGGACCGTTAGGGCCTTGGAGTAGTAGCCGAAGGCTACGAACCAAGTAAAAAAATACTATTATCTCTTATGTTTAATTTTATCTTCCTCTGTGTCTACTCATGTTTTAACGAACGAAACGAAAGAAAAGTTTTATCGCTATTCACCCCCCCTCTAGCGATCCGCTCGATCCAACAATTGGTATCAAAGCCGGGGGTGCTAAGATTTGGTGAAACCACCAATCTAGTTTTTTTACAGATTTTTTTTCTTTTTTATTCTATTTATTTCGAATTTATTTCATTTGTTTAGTTTTTCTCCTACACTACTAATCCAAGACGTGAGTCTTGGTACATTTCGATTGTTTGTATTGTTGATAGGTTTTTCGTCTTCATTCTCTTGTTTCTTTTGTATCAATGGCCCATCTCGAGGGTTTTAGTACCGTCCGACCTCCATTTTACAACGGAGATGACTTCCGTTATTGGAAGGGTCGGATGGAATGCTTTCTTAAAACTCAAATCGAGATGTGAATCATAATCCAAACGGGATTCACACTTCCGACTAACGAAGTGGGTGAATCCTTGGATTATGACCAATGGACCAATGCGACAAAAAGACAAGTCGAAGCCGACGCCAAGGCAACACAAATCCTCCAATGTGGCTTGTCCAAGGAGGAGCTTAATCGCGTCGGCCCCTTCATCAGCGCAAAGGACCTTTGGACAAAGCTAGTGGAGCTACACGAAGGGACCGTCGAAGTCAAGGTATGTAAGCGTGATCTTTTGTTTAATAAGTTATATAACCTAAAAATGCAGGAACACGAGACGGCGATGCAACTTCAAGCTCGCGTTCAAGACATAGTCAATAACCTACACACGATTGGACAAAAGGTCGAAAACTGCGACCTTATTAGGTATGTTCTTAACTCTTTTCCTAGGACTACCTTATGACCATCCATGATCGATGCCTACAAGGTCTCCAAGGATCTTTCAAAACTTAGGTTAGAAGAGTTGTTTTCCGATTTCGAACTTCATGAGCAGTCTAACTCGGAACCCGAGAAGGGTATAACACTTTTTGCAGGTTCGAGGAAGAAAATCGCAAGCAAGCCACCCCCGAAGGAAGAAGAAGATGAGTCCGATTCGGAGATCGACCCGGATATGGAGGCCGAATTAGTCAACCTAGTTCAGAGGATAGTCAAGGGTCGAAAGTGAACCGTCATTCGACCCAACGAAGGTAAGCCTAAAAGTTCTAATATTAGGTGTTACGAATGCAACAGGTTTGGACACATAAAGTCCGAATGCCCAAAGCTCAAGAGCAAAGCACCAAAACACAAAAAAGCACTCAACGCTACATGGGAAGAAGCATCCAAGGAAGAAGACGATGATCGCGTCCTCATGGCTAAACCGATTGAATCGGAGATGGAGTCAGAATCGGAACACGAATCTGAAATCGAGGACGAGTCGGACTGCGAAGCGTTATTCAAGACAAGCCACGGATACACATCCGGTTCAAAAGATACACTCAAGGTAAGTCGATCCCTTATTAGTACGCTTTATAGTGCAATTAAGTTCTTAACTAGGAAATTAGCTAAGTCCGAGTCCAAGGTCGAGACCCTGGTTGAGGAAGTTAAACTCCTCAAACACGAGGTCTCCCTAATCTCTTTGACTTGTCGAGTTCGAGAGGAGGACTCAACTCGGGTTGAAAAGCTCGAAGTTGAGAACTCACTCTTGAAGAGTCAAGTCGAAGATCTTAGGAACACGTTGGAAAGGTTTACTTTGGGATCCAAAGGACTTGACCTCCTACTTGGATCGCAAAGGGTCGTGTACAACAAGGTCGGACTAGGGTTTAGCTCAAATACGACCAACAAGTCGTATATGTCGATTGTAAGTCGACATAAAAAACGTGTCCAAGCATGGGTCCCTAAGACCACTTTGATTTCAAATTTAGGGTCGAACCAGTACTGGGTTCCCAAGGACTAAATCCACTATGTGGAGAGATCGAACCGATTCAACGGTCCAGGGGGAGCCAGTACAAAACTTGTTTGTGTTTTAACTTAGAAATTGCATACTTAGGTTAGTTATTTATTCTTCTTTTTAGAACGGTTAGATAGGACTATAACTCGTCAATACTTAGTAACATAGTACCAGGACGCTGCGAGATGATAGTACGTTAGGAAAGCGGAGTCTAATGTATTCGAGCTAGATAAGGCGTATCTAGTTCGGTGCACTTGACCGAGCGGAACTAGCTGAAGCTACCTCGCCGTATCCTAGACTAGTTAGACCAAGAAGTGGTCTTAGATAAGTCAAGTTTCTATTTTCTTAAAAATGACTTTGTCTAAGGAAGTGGTCGTTGTTCCAATCAAATAAGGCCTCTGTGCCTCGCCACGATCTGGAAGTCATGATCTTGAAAAGGTGACTTGATGAGCCTAAGGTCAAATCCGAATCTAATGCAAGGTTGACAAGTGTTCAAATCATTAAATTTAAATCAAGTAAAAATGAAAGTCATCTCACAAGAACATATAGGGTTAACATGCTTAATCATGTAGACATGGGTGAGATGATTTATGTTAATAATCTTCAACCAATCTTTAATAAATCCAATATCTGATCCAACTACCTTGCGTGTAGGATCAATGGATGTTGGACAGTGGTTGCTCCCGACACATGACCGGGGTTCAACTCAAGTTTTCGAAGCTTCGATTCAAATGACAAGGATCGGTAGCCTTCGGAAACAACGGCAAGCTCAAAATCATCGAATCAGGTGATATTGAGCTCAACTCTAATTTTATTATTCAAAATGTCTTATTGGTAGAAAATTTTCAACATAATTTACTTAGTGTAAGTCAATTGTGTGATAATAATTATAAGGTCATATTTATAGAAAATGAATGCGTAATTAATACAAATGAAACTTCTAAAACAATCCTTAAGGGAACCAGAAATAACAATATTTATACTATTAATTTAACTAACTCCTCAACCAAGTGTCTTATGACACGGCAAGAGGAATCATGGTTGTGGCACCGATGACTCGGTCACTCACACCCAAGACTCATCCACAAGATGAGTCATAGTGACTTAGTCAGAGTGACTTAGTCAGAGGTTTGCCTAACCTCAATAATTTGGATAATAAAATATATAATGCTTGTCAACAAGGTAAACAATCTAGGACACAACATCAACTAACTAATCAAGAACGAACCAAAAGTGTTCTTGAGCTCCTACACATGGATCTATTTGATTCACACGGAGCTAAGTCACTTAATGGGAGTAAATTCTGCTTAGTTATAATTGATGACTATTCTAGATTTACTTGGGTTAGGTTCATCAAACACAAAAGGGATACCCTAGATCAATTAATCAACCTATTTAAACTAATAGAAAATCAACAAAACCTTAAAATCAAAAAACTTAGGACTGATCATGGTGGTGAATTCGAGAACCACAGGTTTACAGAATTATGTAACCTAAATGGATATCACCATGAGTTCTCTTGCCCTAGAACCCCACAACAGAATGGTCTAGTAGAACGTAAGAATAGAATCCTACAAGAAGCCGCTAGGACAATGTTAAACGAGTATAACCTACCCAATAGGTTTTGGGCGGAAGCCGTGAGTACGACATGCTATGTCCAAAATAGGATTCTTATGGTAAAGAGGCACCTTAAGATCTCATACGAGATTTATCATGATAAAATACCTAACATCAAGTACTTTAGGGTATTTGGGTGTAAGGTACATATCCTAAACACTAAGGATTACCTAGAGAAATTTACATCCAAAACCTCGATCGGAATCTTTTTAGGATACTCGACTACAAGTAAAGCGTATAGAGTATATAATCATGACACCCTTAGAGTCGAGGAGACTATCAATGTAGTGTTTGATGAAGGACACGAACCTACAAAACCCCCGGCAACCCCAATAAGCGAGTCGATTCATACCAGACTCAACTTCGATCCGGAGATCAAGTCTAGTATTAGTCCTAACCTAAGTCAACCAAGTCAGTCTATCGACCAAGTGGTAGATGACTCTAACCAAACTAGAATTCAAATGAGTCTTCCTATTGACCAAGTGGTAGACTCAAACCCAAATCCAACTAGGACTCAAACTAATCATCCTATCAACCAAGTGATAGGTGATCCAAGTCTAGAAGTTCAAACTAGAGCCTCATACAGAAACCTTAGTCAAATCTCCTTGATTTCCAAAATTGAACCCAAAACTATTGACCAAGCTCTTCTTGATCCCGATTGGATTATTGCAATGCAAGAAGAGCTAGCTCAATTCACTAGGAACGAAGTATGTGAATTAGTACCACCACCTAAAGATAAAACAATCATTGGAACAAGGTGGGTGTTTAGGAATAAACTTGATGATAAAGGTGAAGTAGTTAGAAATAAAGCTAGACTAGTCGCAAAAGAGTTTAGTCAAGTCGAAGGTTTAGATTACGACGAGACCTATGCCCCAGTAGCTAGATTAGAGTCCATTCGAATGTTATTAGCATATTGTGTACATCGAGGATTTAAGTTGTTTCAAATGGATGTGAAGTCAGCATTCTTGAATGAATATATTAAAGAGGAGGTTTATGTTAGTCAACCCCCGGTTTCGAAAGCCTAGATAAACCCGATCATGTTCTTAGGTTAAAGAAAGCCCTCTATGGACTTAAACAAGCTCCTTGAGCTTGGTACGAGAGACTTTCAGTTTATCTTAAGTCCAAAGGATTTAACCAAGGTATAGTTGATCCAACTCTTTTCGTAAAAACCGTAGGTAAAGACATATTCATAGCCCAAATCTACGTAGATGATATTATTTTCGGAACCACCAACTCGATCCTACTGAATGAGTTCATTTCACTTATGGAAAGTGAATTTGAAATGAATTTAGTAGGTGAGTTAAGTTTCTTCTTAGGTCTACAAATTAAACAAACTAAAGATAGAATATATCTACATCAACGCAAATATAATAGGGAATTAATTAAACGCTTCGGAATGCAAGACGCTAAAATTATTAATACCCCAATGACAACTAATGCGAATATAGAAGAAGATGTAATCAGAAATTCAATTGATTTAAAATACTATAGGAGCATAATAGGAAATCTCCTTTACTTAACTGCAAGCCGACCTGATATCTTATTTGCAGTAAGTATGTGCGCAAGATTCTAAACCTGTGCCAAGGAGTCTCACCTAACTCTAGTCAAACGTATCCTTAGATATCTAAAGGGTACACTTAATATTGGTATTTGGTACCCTAGATCTACCGAGTTCAAACTAACCGGCTACTCCGATTCGAACTATACTGGTAGTAAGCTCGATAGAAAGAGTATGAGTGGTTGTTGTCAACTTCTCGGCTCGAGTCTAGTGAGTTGGTGCAGTAGGAAGCAACACTATGTTGCCTTATCTACCACAGAAACCGAATACATCGTGATGGGTGAATGTGTTGCTCAGCTTCTTTGGATGAAGCACACTCTCCGAGACTTTAAGTTAGACTTTACGAACACTAAACTCCACGTAGATAATATTAGCTCAATTAACCTAACTAAGAATCCAATATGTCATTCTATGTAACACCCCCTAGTCTTTCCACTCTTTAGCAGGGAAGATGTCACTACTTTACTGTCTTTATTTTTAATTCATGCAATATACTAATGTAATATGCTAACAACTAAAATAATCATAAGGACCTTTACATCACTTAAACAATATCAAACATGACATAAGAAACTAAAAATCTGATTTAGACATCTGCACTTAGGATCTTTTACTTCCACTATTCCGTCGCCACACACACCCAGCACTTCATCCGCCATGCCACCTTACTGAAGCTTTTCTTTACCTTTATCTGCAGTATAAGAAAATACAAACTATAAGCAATAACGCTTAGTAAGTACTTTCTATGCTCACAAAAACATGCACTGTATGAAATCATGTAACTAGTTCTCTTGCCTTGGATACATTGATACACATGCAAACATAACTGAAAATCATAACTTTGATTACTTGTCTCTTGTATAAATCATGCTCTTAAGTATTTTAAAACTTGTAAAATAAAGTATCTGAATCGAATGATTAACTTTGAAAACTTTTACTTATACTTATACCGATACTTCAAAATAATAATCATCTCGATATGGGCCCAGATAGTACCAATGCGCGCATTCCTAATAGTAGGGGTGGCCAACTACCGAACCTACTAGGGTATCGAGGGCCTCGGCTGTTCTTGATGCCCGGTACATGCCCTGTCAAAAAGTAAAATACTTCCTTTATACTTATATTCTTATACATACTGAAGGAAATGCTCTTAATCCCCTAAATCACAAATGGGGAGCACCATAAAGATCATTATGCTCTTGACCCCCAAAACTGAAATGGGGAGCATACTGAAGATCGTTGTGCTCTTAATCCCCAATTGAGCAGGAGCATCTTTAAATTTTCTTTATAAAGGAAATATTTTTACATCTTACTCTACATCATGCATATAATTGTAAGCTACAACTCATCTACAACATGCATATCATAAATCACATTCTTATCTTGGATCTCAACATGATGCTGAATTACCCATAATATAACGGTAAAATCACGTAACTGAAAACATCATGCATAACTGGAAATAACATGCATATAAACTGCTCAACCATGTAACTGGAAATAACAAGCACAGAAAAACATATCAATGACATACGATAACTACTTATATTGTAGGTGAGCAATACTTACCTCTTACGCTTTTCACCAATTTATACTGTTAGATTTCGTAAAGAGAAGACATCCTACGTGTTTCTTTGCTTTAGCATGATACTCTATCAAGTCCTTGCGAAGATCTCTCTTGAAAATCTCCTCTTGAATTATCTAAAGAAAAGACAACCTTCTCCGACGGCTGGAGCACGAGAGAGAGATCGAGAGAGAGAAAGAGGGATGAGAGTTGGGCGGTTGGAAAAAAAAACTGAAGGGAGAGAAGAGAGAGAGAGGCGACGTTGGAGAGAAGAGGGAGAGAGAGAGAGAGTGGCGGCGTCGGCGTTGGAAATAAAATGAGAGGAGAGAGAGAGATTGGCGTGAGATTTATAGAGAGAAAGAAATAAAAATTTATATAAATTAAGGTTTTTTCTTAACCTAATTATCCCCTTTAAATAATTAGTCAAATCAATCAATTTCTCTTTTTTTTTCTACCAATAGATATATTCTGTTATATCCTACTCATTGATAATCTTATGACTTAGTGATAGGAAGTCTATTCCCCCAAACCAACGGTTCATGGTTCAAGCCTCGACTAACGAACCAATTATTTCTATTCTTTTATTATTTTTATTATTTTTATTATTATATTCTTATTTTTATTATTTCTATTCTTATTCTTATTCTTATTTCTATTTTCCTCTAATAAAAATAGGAATTAAAATTTGGGATGTTACAATCCCTTATACCTTATAAAAGTTTCGTCCTCGAAACTTAGAACAGCTCGGGATACTTTTGCTTCATGTTATCCTCACGTTCCCAGGTTGCTTCTTCAACCCTTTGACTTTGCCATAAGACTTTTACTAACGGTATTTCTTTATTTCTTAGTTTCATGACTGCTCGATCTATTATCTGAATAGGTCGACTTTCATAACTTAGATCTATCTGAATCTGTACCGTTTGTGGCTTAATCACTTGGTTGGTGTTCGGGACGTGCTTCTTAAGCATTGAAACATGAAATATATTGTGGATAGCTGACATTTCCGGTGGTAGCTCTAGCTCATAAGCTACCTTACCAACTCTCTTGGTGATCAGGTAGGGGCCTACATATCTAGGACTTAACTTGCCTTTCTTCCCAAATCTCATTACCCCTTTCATAGGAGCTACCTTAATGAACACTGAATCTCTGACTTGGAACTCTAGGGGTCAACGTCGGACATCGGCGTAACTCTTCTGCCGACTTTGGGCAGTCTCTATCCTTTAGCGTATGTTCTTTATAGCTTTAGTGGCGTCATCTGTAAAATCAGTCTTGAGTCTCATTTCTTTCTTCTCGCCACCCTCATACCAACAGATGAGTGATCTACATCTCTTTCCATACAAGGCTTCATAAGGTGTCATTCCAATTGTGGTTTGATAACTGTTATTATAGGCAAACTTTGCCAAACACAAATATTTGCACCAACTTCCTTTAAAATCCAAGGCACAAGCTCTGAGCATGTCCTCCAAAATCTGATTCACTCTTTCTGTTTGCCCATCTGTCTGAGGATGAAATGCAGTGCTGAATCGTAACTTAGTGCCGAGGGCTTTAACACACTCCCGTATGAAGTGAAGTGAAGCGGCGATAATGGTCTTAGGTACTCCATGCAGTCTAATCACTTCCTTGACGTATAACTGGGCTAACTGCTCCATGGAGTATGATATTCTGATAGGCATGAAGTGAGCAGACTTTATCAATCTATCGACAACTACCCAAATAGATTCGTAGTCATTGGTTGTTTTGGGCAGTCATACTATGAAATCCATGGATAGTTTCTCCCACTGAAATCCTCCTGGTCTCTGGTGTGAGGCTTTCACTCTCTAACAAGGCAGTCAAGT
Source organism: Wurfbainia villosa (assembly GCA_025175895.1). Lineage (NCBI taxonomy): Eukaryota > Viridiplantae > Streptophyta > Magnoliopsida > Zingiberales > Zingiberaceae > Wurfbainia > Wurfbainia villosa. The sequence continues at coordinate 13,759,292 of CM046004.1, read as the reverse complement.
GCTAACAAACTTAGCCACGTCCCTCTTCATACCAAGCCACCAGAATTTCCCTTTCATATCTTGATACATCTTGGTGGATCCAGGATGCATCGAATATGGGGTCCCATGAGCTTCTTCTAGGATCTTCTTTCTTAAAGTGCAGGTCCGTTGGGGATACATGGCGTTCACCCAAATATAATACCCCACTATCGAGACACGAATCCTTCATCCTTCCTTCTTGGATCTCTTGCTTGATCCTTTGGATGCTAGGATCTTTGTCTATCTCGCTAATATATCCTCGAATAGTGTAGGTACTATGGTCAAGGCGGAGAGCTATCGAAATGATCTCAACTCAAAATTCATTATCTCTTTCTCCGGTGGTTGGGATAGTGTTGCTAGGGACATCAAGTGGCGCATGATTTTCTACTCACGTCTGCTACTTTGTTTGCCTTTCCGGGATGGTAGTGGATTTCACATCATAGTCCTTTACTAGCTCAAGTCATCTCTACTTGTCGCATATTCAAATCCTTCGAGTGAAGAAATACTTCAGACTCTGGTGATCTGTGTAAATCTTGCATTGGACTCCATATAAGTAATGTCTCCAAACTTCCAGAGCAAAGACCACTGCTGCCAACTCAAGGTCATGAGTGAGGTAATTCTTTTCGTAGTCCTTGAGTTGTCTAGATGCATAAGGAATGACCTTACCCATACGCATAAATCGCTCGAGTCCCATCTTGGATGCATCACTATACAAGTCAAATCCTCATTACTTTACGGAAGGGTAAGCCTTTGGAGCACTTGTGAGTCTCCTCTTTAATTCAAGGAAGCTCTTTTCACAATCTTGGTCCATTCGAACTTCTTATTCTTTCTGGTAAGAAATCAGTGAAGCTATCCTTGAGAAGCTTTCCACAAACTTCCGGTAGTACCCTGCTAATCCGAGGAAACTTCTGACTTCACTGACATTCTTTGGTTGACCCCAATTACTGACTGCTTCTATCTTTGTCGGGTCTACCATAACTCCATCTTTTGAAATAACATGACCCAGAAATGATATTCGATCAAGCCAAAACTCACACTTGGAGAACTTTGCATATAACTGTCTTTCTTTGAAGGGTGCAAGACTGTCTTTAAGTGTTCGACATGTTCTTCCTGGGTTCTCGAGTAGATAAGGATGTCGTCAATGAAAACGACCACAAACTTGTCAAGGTACTCCTTAAATATCCGATTCATCAAGTCCATAAACATAGCAGGTGCATTTTTCACTCCGAAGGGCATGACCACGAACTCATAGTGTCCATACCTCGTTCGGAAAGCTATTTTCGGTATATCATCCTCTTTAACTCTTACTTGATGATAACCTGACCGCAAGTCAATCTTGGAGAAGACTGTGGCTCCCCTCAATTGATCAAATAAATCCTCTATCCTTGGCAGAGGATATCTGTTCTTGATCATCACTTGATTCAATGCTCGGTAGTCTATGCACATCCTCATAGGCCCATCTTTCTTTTTCACGAACAACACCGGAGCTCCCCACGGGGAATGACTAGGGCGGATGAATCCCTTGTCTAGTAACTTCCGTAATTGTTCCTGAATCTCTTTCAATTCAGCTAGAGCCATGCGATAGGGTGCTTTTGAGATTGGGTGGGTACTAGAAATAAGCTCAATCTCAAACTCAACTTCCCTTCTAGGTGCTAGTCCTGGTAGCTCTTCAGGAAAATACTCCCGGGTAGTCACATACAATTGGGACGTCTTCCAACTTTTGGCTTCTTTCTTGCTTAGTATCAACTATATGTGCTAAATACCTAGTGCATCCACCAGCTAACATCTTCTGAGCTTCCTTGGCAGACAAGAACTTCTTAGTCTTCTTCCTTGGTTCTCCAATAAACTCAAAGTTGGCCTCGGTCTCGGGTTAGAATACTACTCTTCGCTTACGACACTCAATGGAAGCACCGTACTTGCTAAGAAAGTTCATTCCAAAGATGACATCATAGTCATGCATGTCTAACAAGATTAAATCATTATAAAGCTCTCTGTCTGAAATTCTAACCGGCACGACATGCAACCAGTGTGTAGATGTCATTATTTCACCCGAAGATAGGGTCGTTAAAAACTGAATATCTAAGGTATCCGGAGTTATATCTATCTTCTTAGCAAATGTCATAGACATGAAAGAATGGGTTGCCCCAGTATCAAACAGTACGGTAGCATGCTGACTAAGGATAGGTATCTGACCTGTAACCACCGTAGAAGCATTTGCTACCTCTTCCTTGGTGAGGGAGAAGATCCGGCCATTAGGTGTATGGATGGAGCCTAATCTTCCTTGGTGATGTAAGGACCCTCCGATGCTCCTGCAGATGTAGCTGGGCTGGTCTACCTCCATACTGAATAGACGGTGGCAGAGACAGATTGGTCTTAGTGGGGCACTGTTTGGCGAAGTGTCCCTCGACACCACATATATAACACCCGCTCACGCCCTAGTGGCAAACTCCTGGATGCTTCCTCCCACACTTAGAACATGTAGGATACGTAGGCTGCTTACTGGCTGAATCTCCCTTTGCATTATTCCATTGTTGTTTCGCTTCCAGTTCGAATTACTGCTCTGAGGTTTCTGACCCCCTGAACTTCCCTGGCTTTTGTTTTTTATCGAGGCTAGCTTCTGGCGCTTGATACTATTCATGTAATGCTCCGTGATTAGCACACTACTGACTAGCTCTTGATGATCATGGTCTATTAATTCTACCGGCTACATTGAGCTATCCCGGTCTCAACATCTTTAGCATCAACCAAACTCTTTCCTTCGATCGGGCCTGACATAAAGTAGTCAACCTATTGAATCTCTTTACCGCTTTGTCTACTGATAAATTCTCTTGTCGGAACTCCGTGAACTCATCATAAGATGATCAAGTGAAACCACTATAAGGCTATTATCACTACTTTTTATCATCTTCACATACATATCTAGATATGCTCTATTACTTACTGTCTATCAATATATATATATATATATATATATATATATATATATATATGCAAGCATATTTAACTCAAAGAGAACATTCTAAGTGAGCATGTATAACTTAAAAGAAGCATTCCTTACTACTCATAAAGTAAATAAAGCAGATAAATACTTGTTTACTTGGAGGCGGCAGGACTGATGCTCGATGTGTGTGTGACGGAAGGGCGGAAACTCACTCTGATACCATCTTGTAACACCCCCTAGTCTTTCCACTCTTTAGCAGGGAAGATGTCACTACTTTACTGTCTTTATTTTTAATTCATGCAATATACTAATGTAATATGCTAACAACTAAAATAATCATAAGGACCTTTACATCACTTAAACAATATCAAACATGACATAAGAAACTAAAAATCTGATTTAGACATCTGCACTTAGGATCTTTTACTTCCACTGTTTATACACACAGAAAGACTTCATCCGCCATGCCACCTTACTGAAGCTTTTCTTTACCTTTATCTACAGTATAAGGAAATACAAACTATAAGCAATAACGCTTAGTAAGTACTTTCTATGCTCACAAAAACATGCACTGTATGAAATCATGCAACTAGTTCTCTTGCCCTGGATACATTGATACACATGCAAACATAACTGAAAATCATAACTCTGATTACTTGTCTCTTGTATAAATCATGCTCTTAAGTATTTTAAAACTTGTAAACAGTGTATCTGAACTGGAATGATTAACTTTGAAAACTTTTACTTATACTTATACTGATACTTCAAAATAATAATCATCCTGGATATGGGCCCGACATAGTACCAATGCGCGCATTCCTAATAGTAGGGGTGGCAACCAACAACCTACTAGGTAATCAGAGGGCCTCGGCAGTGTGGCAAAATGATGCAGTACATGCCTCACAAAAGTAAAATACTTCCTTTATACTTATATTCTTATACATCTGAAGGAAATGCTCTTAATCCTAAATCACAAATGGGGAGCACCATAAAGATCATTATGCTCTTGAATTTCTAAACTGAAATGGGGAGCATACTGAAGATCGTTGTGCTCTTAATCCCCAATTCGAACGGGGAGCATCTTTAAATTTTCTTTATAAAGGAAATATTTTTACATCTTACTCTACATCATGCATATAATTGTAAGCTACAACTCATCTACAACATGCATATCATAAATCACATTCTTATCTTGGATCTCAACATGATGCTGAATTACCCATAATATAACGGTAAAATCACATAACTGAAAACATCATGCATAACTGGAAATAACATGCATATAAACTGCTCAACCATGTAACTGGAAATAACAAGCACAGAAAAACATATCAATGACATACGATAACTACTTATACTGCAGGTGAGCAATACTTACCTCTTACGCTTTTCACCAATTTATACTGTTAGATTTCGTAAAGAGAAGACCTCCTACTTGTTTCTTTGCTTTAGCATGATACTCTATCAAGTCCTTGCGAAGATCTCTCTTAAAAATCTCCTCTTGAATTATCTAAAGAAAAGACAACCTTCTCTGACGGCTGGAGCACGAGAGAGAGAAAGAGGGATGAGAGTTGGGCGGTTGGAAAAAAAAACTGAAGGGAGAGAAGAGAGAGAGAGGCAGCGTTGGAGAGAAGAGGGAGAGAGAGAGAGAGTGGCGGCGTCGGCGTTGAAAATAAAACGAGAGGAGAGAGAGAGATTGACGTGAGATTTATAGAGAGAAAGAAATAAAAATTTATATAAATTAAGGTTTTTTCTTAACCTAATTATCCCATTTAAATAATTAGTCAAATCAATCAATTTCTCTTTTTTTTCTACCAATAGATATATTCTGTTATATCCTACTCATTGGTAATCTTATGACTTAGTGATAGGAAGCCTATTCTCCCAAACCAACGGTTCATGGTTCAAGCCTCGACTAACGAACCAATTATTTCTATTCTTTTATTATTTTTATTATTATTATTATTATATTCTTATTTTTATTATTTCTATTCTTATTCTTATTCTTATTTCTATTTTCCTCTGAAAAAATAGGAATTAAAATTTGGGATGTTACATTCTAGGACCAAACATATAGAGGTCAAACATCATTTCATTTGAGAACATGTGGCCAACGGAGCCATACAACTCGAATACGTCGAATCGAAGTCAAACTTGGCAGACCTATTTACTAAACCCCTACCCGAAGTCGAATTCAGTCTATTAAGATGAAAATTGGGCATGTGCGTAGTAGAATAGGAACTTGCAAATTATATTTTCTTACTACTATTTTTTACTTTTCATTTTCATGGAACTAGCATAGGACATACCTTAGATATCATGCACCTATAGATTTAAGGAGCCAATACATCTCACAACACATAGGACTAATGTGTTTGTGTACTTAGCCACGTAGATGGGCGTGAGATGTTAGGACCTTACTCATGGTTACAGATGTAGAGCTAGTGCATCACCATGAACCACGGAGTATAATCATATATATTAACCGACTCTGACCAGGACTGGTTGATCTTTCATATCAATTAAGTCAAATATGTAAAATACCACAGAAAAAAAAAAATATTCCTTGTTAATTGATAAATTATCATATGGAATTTATTTGAGATTTTCAGAAATTTTTCTGAAATTAATTAGAGTTCATATGATTGATTAGAAGGAAGATTAAGGCTTAGATTGGGGATTGAGTTAGACTTGAGCTAGCTCAATCATTTGACCGGTTTTTAACGCTCGAACCCAAACCCTATCCCTTCCGTTTTCCCCGATCGACTGTTTCTTCCTCTCCGCGAGCGTTCTGCGCCGATTCCCGATCTCCTTTTTCCCTTTTTGGGTTTTTCGCCTTCTCCTCGTCCGATCCATTAGCAGTAGCCGCCTCTGCATCGAGCCCTGCCGGAGCAATCTGATGGTCGTTGCTCTTCGCGCGGCCGACCAAGCCCAGCCGTCGGTTGCCTCTGCTCGCGACCATCGCCCAGCCGCCACCCTTGCGCGTCGGCCGTGGCCGCGACCATACGCAGCGGCCGCGACCGCCGTCGTGCCTCATCCCACTCGCCGCCGACGCCCGATCGCGCACCTCTTCCCGACGATTGACTGCAACATAGGGTGATTTGCCACTGCCGATGCCTAGGCCAGCCCACCGCCGCTTTCCCCATCTTGTCCGGCACCAAGATCCCAGCGTTGTGGTTTCCTTGCAGTCCTAGGGCGCTCGACGAATTTCTATCAACCGCCTTCAACCAACAGCCTGCGATCACCGTCCAACGACCTTCTTCTCTGCCGGGTTTCTGATCTGGATCGGTGCCATCTCATCCGACGATTTCCTTGGTTGTGTGTAGAAGATCTTAGCTGCGGTAAGCTCCAATAGTCGAAGTTGGGTAATCCTTGTCCTATCTTTGTTTTGATTTGGAATAGTTGATGAATTTGTGTGGATGCTTGTTTAGATCAGCTGTGTAATCATGGAAATGGATTATAGGTGATTGACACTGGATTGTTCTTCCAGAAAAGCTATGGGAATGGATGCGATGTAAGGTGAGTTCATATTTAGATGTTTACGGATGCATACAAATATATGAGTCGATTCATCTTATAGTATTAAATTAATTGGTGAATTAGTTAGGGATTAAGATTTGGATTTGGATTCTTATTCCTACAGTTTGATTGTACTAGCATGTGGTTATATTGGGTTCTACCATTTCAGACATTGGATTCGAGGTAGGGATCTTGGATGCGAAGACCATCAACCTGAGCTACATAACAGGTGGGTAATTTCCTACCTGGTCCGGGTAGTTGTTTTTCATTCAGATTTAGTCATTGATATGAGCATATTAGGTGTTCATATTACCTTGACCATGTTCTTTTTATCGTATGCTTGATCTTCTACCGTCGGCTATTAACTCCATTGTTGATATCATGTTTATTTTATCATGATTAGGAGTTATACATATAGATGATGTAAATAACTTAGAATTTGTTTAAGTTAAGTGCAAATAGTAAGGTCAGGATGACAACCTGATTGTACTTTGGGTAAAAAGGTCATCCGTAGGTAGATAATGTCTTTAACCTAGGATTAGTTCTGGTACCCTTAGGTTGTATGTTACCACGGAACATGTATTGTGTAAATGGTCAGAGGAATGATACTTAGGGTATCGCTACGGACCGATGGTCCTAGCTTGTTATAATCAGATAAGTACGACTCTCTACAGGATAGAGAGTGTGTCCATTAGTTGAGTACAACTCTCTACAGGATAGAGAGGGTGTCGCTTAGAGTGGTATGACTCTCTACAGGATAGAGAGTATTATGATCGATTGAGTACGACTCTACTGTGATAGAGTGCGTAGATCTGTTAGTATGATTCTAGAATAGAGAGTCTATGGTGGATGTCGGTATGTGAGACATTGCATTCATGCATTTACATGCACGCTGGCGACGAGGTCTCCCTTGTGGTTGAGAGTGTCGCCAGTCATCCTGCCTCCACGGTTACTCATAGGAGGAGTAACCGGTGTGAGGGAAGAGCATTGAGGTGCCGCACTCTACCACTATAGACGGTGGTAGTTGGATTTGCGTGCCGTAGTCCTGCGTGTGTGGTACTCGACCACTCATGGGTAGTGACTGTCGGAGTGACCAACAGCAGGGACCCCCATCGTGTAGCTTGCTCTTTACGCTTATATGCTACTCGATCATACTGCCCACTCGGCCACTCGAGAGTAGTGGTTGGTGTTGAGTTGGGACAGTTGTCATGCTCGAGCCACCGAGGCCCTGCAGGGTCGTGGTAGCTTTAGGGTGAGCCGACATGACCATGCATGCTGCATTGCCGTATCTGATGGCGTTTTGCATATTACCATATATATATACATATATGCATGTATATATATATATATGGATGGTTGAGATTAATATATATATATGAATACAGTCTATATATATATATATATCTGATTATTGTGATGTTGCATTTGTTTGTACTATGCTTGTTGCATTTGGGTGGACATCATATTCATGCATGTTTCTTACATATGTTATACAGTTGTGTCGGATACTGGTATGTGTTGGATAGACCACTAGATACCTTGACCTGTAGCTAGAGTTTATTTTTGAGTTGATCTACTCTTCTGTATATATATATATGTTGGATATATGTTCAGTTGGATCGAGTAGCGTGCGGACTTGGTATGTCTGCATGTTTTATGTTGTTCATTCAGGTAGACGGTATAGGCTTGTATTTATATACTATGTTGATATACCTGTTGTATTTCTAGATTATGTTGTCGAAATACATGTGATATGACATATATACATGTTTTCTATTACCTGCTGAGTTTTACTCACCACCCCTCGCGGACCACCGGTTTCTCGCCAGTGCATGGTGTGACCGTGATGGACTTGGAGCACCGCTGGCTGACATCGTCTCATCTCAACTCCGAGAGTCCGAGTTTTTGAGTCTTCCGTATGTTTTGGTTATGTATTCTGAGTTATGTGATGTACGCACATGTTGGTGCGGGTTTTAACGAGGTTTCTTTATGTTCTGGTGTTAGTCATACCGGTATGCACTTTGTGGATTGTATTGTGGTATCGTTTCCGCTGTGTAGTTGTAGATAGTTGTGGTGTTGTTGTGGTTTGATTTTTATTTGTTATATATTGTTGTTATTGTGGGCCTACGGGCCTTGTATTAACCCGAAATGTTGCCACGTACAGGGGAGGTGCCGTCCGTTTGATTTTCGGTTCGGCATGCTCTCGGGGCGTGACAAAATATGAGTCGAACATTTTATAGATGAGCTTTATTTTCAGTATATTATTTTCAAAATAATGTGAAACATGCTTAGACTTTAAATTAATACCTATATTTGTTTTTCACACACCCCCACTCTTTTCGATATATGGCAAAAGGGGGAGAAAAATGCCAAAGTTAAGGGATTAAGGGAAAGGCCAAGTTAAGAGAATTCTTAACTTAAACTTATTTTTAATACTATAGTTTACATATTTACATGTCCAAAAAGTTAAGTAAAAGTTTACTTAACTTTAAGTTTTGAAAATTTACTTAACTTGTTTTTGTTAACAAAAATGAGGTAAAGGCCAAGTTAAGAGAATTCTTAACTTAAACTTATTTTTAATACTATGGTCAAACGTTAATGCTTTACTTAAGAAAGGGGGAGAAAGGGATAAGTAAAGAAGTCCTCTTAACTTAAATGTTTTACTAAGGCCAACTTTAAGTAATGTTAATTATTTAAAATCTTCCTAAATAGCAACCATCAAGGGGGAGGATTAAAGTCTTCTTTCAAGACTCACCCTCGGTCAAGGGGGAGTACTTGAAGAAAATCCTTACTACTCTTACTTAATCTTTATTATTTTTGTTTCTCATGCACATTATTATTCTTCATGCATGCTATTTTCTTAACTTTGTATGTGGGTTTGCCATAGATCAAAAAGGGGGAGATTGTTGGTGCAGTAGACACCTAAGTCGAACCTGAGTTTTGATTATAGCAAATGATACAAAGTTAAGCTCATATTGTTATCTCACGAGCTAAATCGAGTGTGCAGAAAAGTGTCAATGCCGGAGTTGAAGGCTAGAGACACCTGAAGGACGCCGCAGTGGTCGGGCAACACTCGAGTGACTTCGGAGGGAGCCGAAGGAATCGAGTGGAAGGATGGAAGTGAAAGCGACACAGTAAGTATCGAGGTAAAGCTCGTGTGTGTGAGAGTAAGAGAGGGCGTATCCTTCTTACGGGGATGATCTTAAGCGTAGATCCGACTAAAGACATCCTATAGATGGTCTAGGTCGAGATCGGACGGTCAGCGGTCGTCGAAATAATATTTTTGCTAAGCTAATTTTGCCTTGCAGCTAGCATCAGTCGACTGCCAGCTTGGAGGACTCGACTGTCATACATCAGTCGACTGTCTGCAGTTAGCATTCGACTGATGCTTCCATCAGTCGACTGATGATGGCCATCAATCGACTGATGGTCAAGGATCAACTTCGAGGAGTCAAGGCTTATCACCTCATTTCAAGAGGGGTGGTGCTCAAATTCTATTGGTTGAAGTTCCTCTCGAAAAGGGACTCAAGGGCTATAAAAGGAGGGCCTCTCCTAGGGTTTTATCATCAATTCTAAGTGCTCAAAAGCCTCCGCAACGCTGCAACTCTCCGACGACTCTACAACAACGAAGTTCTACCAACAACCCTAGCTTAATTTTTATTCCCTAGTTGTTGGTATAACCTTACTTTGTCGTCTCTTTAATATTGCAATTCCTTTTTGTTAATCGAGGTTTTCTATCGTTTCATTTTACCTTAATAGAAGAGAGGGTTTGTCTCTCTATCTTTTGCTTTCGAAGGTTTTTGTAATCGTCAAACTCCTACCTCCAACGAGGAGGAGTGTTTTAGTGAATTGCCCTCCGTACACGGTCTAGGACTGTTAGGGCCTTGGAGTAGTAGCCGAAGGCTACGAACCAAGTAAAAAATACTATTGTCTCTTGTATTTAATTTTATCTTCCGCTGTGTCTACTCGTGTTTTAACGAACGAAACGAAAGAAAAGTTTTATCGCTATTCACCCCCCTCTAGCGATCCGCTCGATCCAACAGTCTTGAGGACTTGACAAGTTCACTAGTCTCGTAGGCTCGGGGTCTTTGAGTCAACGAAGGATGACATTGCAAAGTCATGCATTTGGTGTATCCGAGGGACCGCTGGACGGGGAGCGAATGAAGTGAGGCCCAAGGGAAGCAGACTTCGAGGGCAAGAGATGTAAAGGATGACATTGCGAAGTTGTGCACTTAGTGCATTCGAGGGACGTAGGCCGAGGGAAGAGAGCTTCGGTGGGGAACTCCATGGGAGGATAAGGTGGACTTGGTCAAGTGGCTAAGACTAAGTGTCGGATGCTCAAACAACTTGGTGTTTGAGGTTTTACTCAACATCAGTCGACTGATATAGGTACCAGTCGACTGCTCCAAGTCAATAGCAATCGATTGGTGTTCGACTGATGTGCTTCTGGCCGAATAGTCGACGTCCAAGGGTTGGCAGTCGAATGAAGACACCATCAGTCAACTTCTAAGGGATGACAGTCGACTGATCAAGGTGAATTCGGGCACAGAAGATTTTTCAGTTGAGTGATCGCGTCGAGCACTCGACTGGTGGCTTGACCAATTAACTGATGGGCATGATCAGTCGACTGATGATGGATCCGTTGGAACTTGTCCAACGTGGATCGAGTCGTTGTGAGACAACGACTATAGGAGCAGTCGACTGATGGCCACAATCAGTTGACTGATTAGCACAAAATCAACTCAATGTAGGTTATTTAAAGAGCTCGAGATGGAGGATTTTACAATAGTTTTTGGGGTGATTTTGGAGGAGAATTGATGCTCCATTCTAGACCTTCAAGAGCAATCCAAAGCAAGCAACAAGCAAGTGATCAAAGCAAAGTTTTATAAAGTGTTCTTTACTTGTATTCTTAATATATTTGTATTTTACTTGTACTTTTGTATTACATTGTTGTAATTGCTTATATGAGATTTCTCCACCTCCGACGTGTTATCAAGAAGGAGTTTGAGTAGTGGTGTGTACATCACTCGAGCTCATTGAGCTCACCCGGTGGAGTAGGAACCCTAAGGTTCCGAACCATGTATATCATTATGTTTTTGTGTGTGTTGTATTCTTGTATTCGTTTTATTATCATTCTGCTACGCTAACGAGATTATAGACACGCAAGAACAAACGACTCCCATCGTCTACGCGATTTGGGCTATTCACCCCTCTCTAGCCGACCATCGATCCTCCAACACAAGTTAGTATAATTGCACTTTAGAACTAATACATGCAAATATATATGGATCATTCCCTAAGGCATCTTGAAATGGACGAATATATTTTATCAATTTTTATTGATGATTACTCCCAAAATATCTACTTGTACCTTTTGCATGAGAAGTCATAGTCCTTGGACATGTTCAAGATCTTCAAAACCGAAGTTAAAAATTAACTAGGTAAGAAGATCAAAGTTGTTAGATCCAACTATAAAGGTGAATATTATGGTCGTTATAATGGATCTGGTGAACAACATCCATGAGCTTTTTGTCAATTATCTTTCTGAGTGTGGAATTGTGGCTCTATACATCATGCCTAGTATTTCTCATCATAATGGTATAACTATGAGAAGGAACTAGATACTAAAAGACATTATGAGAAGTTTGATGTCTTTCATCTCTTTATTGGAGTCCTTGTGAGGTGAAACATTCAAGATTGCAGTTTACTCACTCAATAGAGTACCCAGTAAGTAGTGAGTAAAAATTTAATATGAGCTATGAATGGATAACAAGCCTAGCATTAGTCATTTACACATTTGGGATTGTCCAGTTGAGACTAAACCTTATAGGAATAATGAAAGAAAATTGGACTCAAGGAAAATTAGTTGCCATTTTGTAGGGTATTCTAAAAGATCAAGGGGATTTAATGTTATGACCCCTTAAAATAGATTCTTTTTCGAAACAAAAAATGTCAAATTCATTGAGGATAGTAGGAACACTAAATTAAGGGATAAACCTTTTAAGGAGGATAGCACTCGTCATCATACCTCATACCTCGATTACTGTAAGTGCAACTGGTAGTAGTATGGTTACCATATCCTATGTTATTGATATTGCATATCCAGTGGGAGTAATACTTTATGATTTCCCTGTGTTCTCTCCCCTATGCAAGTAGAGGAATCATTTGCTTAGGTTGAGGCACATCCTTCTATAGTTGACTTGGTTCTTCAAGGGCATTAAGTGCCTCAAGTACAAGTGTCTCTGAGACGGTCCACTAGGGAAAGGAGATCCACGATTTCATATGATTATGTGTATCTCTAAGATAATGAGTTTGACATTGGATTGGAAGATGATCCTTCATCTTTTCAAAAATTCAAATATTGTTCTAATCCTGAAAAGTGGATTGAAGTCATGAAGGATGAGATGAAGTCGTTAGCAAACAATGATGTATAGGAGCTAATCGAATTATCTAAAGGAGTGAAACCTGTTGATAGTCAATAAATATTTAAAACTAAATGGAATTCACTAGGCAATGTCGAAAAGTATAAAGCACGTCTTGTAACCAAAGGATTCACTTAAAAGATGGATTGAACTGATTACAAGAAGACTTTCTCAAATGTATGGATGAAAAACTTTCTAAGGGTAATCATGACACTTGCGACTCATTATGATTTGGAGCTACATCAAATGAACGTTAAGACTTCATTCCTTAATGGAAACATTGAGAAATCTATATGTATGATGTAGCCAAGAAACTTTGAATTTAATAATTCAAATCATCTAGTGTGTAAATTAAATAAGTCTATTTATTACTTAAATAGACATTTTGTTAGTGGTACAAGAAATTTGATCGAGCAATTATTTCATTTGATTTTAAGGAAAATTCAGTTGATCAATGCATATGTCAAGTTCAGTGAAGCAAGTTTATAATATTTATCATGTATATGAATGACATCTTGTTGGCAAGCAATTGTAAATAGTTGTTGTATGAATTGAGTCATTTCTATCAAGTAAATTTGAAATGAAAGATCTTGGTGACAAATTTAACTTGCAATAATGTCCACAATGTGAACTTGAAATTAATGAGATGAACAAACTTTCTTATGCATCGGTAGTAGGAAGCTTCATGTATGCATAGGTATGTACTTATTTGTTATAGTTACATAATAGGAATGTTAAGCAGATACATAAATAAATACACTGTAAAGAGAGTAGCAAAAATTTGATTGTTTGGAGGTGATCAAATATTAAGACTTCACATTTTTTATGGATGTCTAGACGATGAGAGGTTTGCATTATAACATATCTTCATATTGTTAAGGAAGAGCTATCATTTGGAAAAGCGTCTAATAGACGTTGATAGTCACCTTAATAATGAAGGATGAATTAGTAAATTGCTACAGAACATTTAATTATGGAATATGATTGTAGATTTATTATTTTTTCCCCCATGGGAGGGCCTTGTGGCTAGCACGACAGTAGTGTTGCACCAATGAGCAAGGGTCAATCTCTGAGGATTGCAAGTCTTTCGAGGTGCTTGCCCTCATGTCGTGCTAGTCTTGGGTTGAGCAATATGCTCTCCGTGATTTACCTCCTTCGTATTGGTTGTGGGACCAATTGGCGGGGGTGTTGAGGGCAAGCGAATCACCTTTTTGCACCAATGGAATATGATTGCAGGATTTATTACAAGATTAAAGATCATTTGGGGTCTTGATGGCTATTTGAGATCAACTGTGATAATAAAGCTATGAAACTTTAGGCTAAAAATAATCATAGCATGTCGACTTCATTGTACATCGACATAAAGTGTTAAATGGTTAAAAGAAAGAGTTCAGAGTGGTCAAATATAATATAGCATATTCGGACAAACTATATTATCTATTAACAGCATGGGTTAAAAATGAGGGTTTTTCATATGAATGAAGTACTCATTAAGTGGAAGTCTATATTACTTTATTATTCAGGATGCTCTAAAATTAGGACACATATATGATTTATTATGCACATTAAGATAAGAAAATACATGTGTATTTTATCTTTGATACTCTGTATAAAAATATCACAATTTACTAATGTGGTTAACATATGGTGATTGTAAATATGACGTAGGGCTCTATTTTGAGTCATAAGATTGTGATCATGATTTGTTGATGTGGTTTAGAATATGTTGTTTGCAAATGTGATTGAGACCCTATTGTGGGTCATAAGGAAGACCAGTTGAGAATTGACATGTGTAAATCACATTTCATGCAATTTTCATACTACACATCCACATCTAATCTGTCATTAATAACATTGGTGTTATGATTACTGATGGGTCATCTATCGATTATATACGGAGTAGCTATGATCACTCTAGTCCTATACAAATGAAGTTGATGGACTAAATTGTTATATGTTCAATACGACATAATGAACTCAACCAAAGAATTTCGATCAAGTATTACATATACATGTAGCCCAAGTGAGAGATTGTTATTATCATAATTGTTTGATTGTGTTGTATTAGTTTGAATCCGATTAAGTGATCTACTTGATGGTCTGCGGGTTTTGGTTATTGAATGTGGGGGTTTAATGTGTGGAACCCATTAGAGTGCAAATCCATTATTGTGTTGGTGCAATCAGTCCAGGTCACGATTAATCAAATTCGAGTTTGACTCGAGTAGTATTTTAATGTTTGATAAAACGATTGACAATGTGATTGTCATGGAAAGTCCAAGAATAGTCTTGACATTTGAGAAGTCCAAGTCATGTGTACTTGGCAGAGTAAGTCTAAGTTATGGGTACTTGGCAGGAAAAGTCCAAGTCATGGGTACTTGACAATTGAAAAGTTCAAGGATGGGTTTTGGTATGGAAAGTCGAAGCATGAGTCTTGACAATGGTAAAGTCCAAGTCATGGGTACTTGCCAAGGAAAGTCCAAAAGTATAGTCTTGGCGGCATAAATCTAAGTTGTAGTCTTGGCGACGTAAAGTCCAAGTTAACTTTGGCGGTGAAAGTCCAAGTATGGTTACTTGACATTTGGGAAGTCCAAGGGTGTGATATTAGCAGTTTAAAGTCCAAGTTGTAGTCTTCGCGGCATAAGTCTAATGTTTGGCAGCGTAAAGTCCAAGCGTGTGTCTTGGCAGCATAAGTCCAAACGTATCTTGGCAAAGTAGACTCAGTTAGTATAATAATAACTGATGGAAGCACCTGAAGGCTAGCATATGGATGAATAAGTCATGGATGACTTGAAGGGATCTGATAGATGTGAGGTTGATGGAGGTGACTAAAAGGCTTAGTCTAGGCTAAGGGTGGTCTATCAAGTATGAGGGGATCATGCTTAGATTAAACCTCATGGTTGAGGTTTATCAGTCGATTGAGTTATGTACCAGTCGACTGGCCAAGTGTTTGATACTAGACAACTTAGTTAACTTGCATTAGTCGACTGGGATTATGAATAGTCAAGTAGTCGACTGAGCTTCAAACTGCTCGGATGAAGCTCTGACAGTTGACTATCCTTGGACAGTCGACTGATTTAAGTGGACACAAGCACAGAAACTTTGTTAGTCGACCGTCAGGCATCGATCGACTGCTAGTAAGGGCAGTCGACTGATGAGGTATCTGTTGGAGTTTTTTCAACGTGAATAGAGCCATTGTGAGACGATGACATGAAGACTAGTCGACTGATGGATAAAAGCAGTCAACTGGAAAGCGAAAATCAATCTGAGTTACAGTTTTATAAGGAGCTCGAGAAGGAGAATTTTGACCATGGTTCTTAGGACAATTTGAAGGGGAATTGTTATTGCATTTCAGACCTTCAAGGGCATTCCAAAGCAACCAAAGATCAAACATTCAAAAGCTCACATTTGTAATGTATTTTCTTTACTTGTATTCATTTGCTTAGTGTAATTACTTGTATCTTGTTCTTATTGTTGTAAGAATTATTGTAAGAGATTTTCTCCACATTCAGAGTGTTTTTCCTAGAAAGAGAGATTTATTAGTGGTGATGTGCATCACTAGAGCTCACTTGAGCTCGACTTGTAGAGTATGAACCCTAGGTTTCGAACCATATTATTTCTTTGTGTTCGCTTGTGTATTTGTATTGTGCTTGTATTGTTGTTATCATTTGTATTTGTATTTCGCTGCGCTAACAACAATTGTAGACAAGCAATCGAACGAACGCGATTAAATTCCAAGAGACGAAGTGAATAGCTATTCACCCCCCCCCTCCCCCCCCACCCCAGCGACATCAACCGTTCCTAACATATTGATGATGGACCGATAACGAATCCGATCCAACATTTATATATAAGGCATGATCCTCGTATGAGTTAGGTATTCTAACAGACTCTTCGCTTTCTATTGGCTAGGAGTTTACAATATCGTCATCCTAGAACTTTATGAAAAATCTATTCCTTTTTTCCAGGAACTCTGAATTCGATTGACGATGCAAGATCGATCGTCCCTCTGTTACACTCAAATTCTCTTTTGTTTATGTCATCTTTCATTTATGAATTTATCGTAAATTTCGATAAGACTAGATCCTTATTATAAATCATATTGTATCTATTTAATTTTTTTGTATACAAATCTTAGAATGTAATTTCCATCGTAGAATTCCATACAATTCTCGGCTCGAACTCAATATGAATTATCTATGGCATATTAAATTAGAAATAATCCGAATACACAGGTGGGGTGAGGAGTAAATGAACTAACATATGAGGTTTTATAAGAAAAAAACTCACAAGTTATCTCAAAATCATCCTCTTGATTATTGCAAGCAATTCTAACCTAAAGTCAACTTTTAAGATCAACTTTACTTACTATAACACAATCGTTAGGGAAAATATTATAAAAGCTAAAATCCTTCTTGCTTATCTCTATTATGGTACAATGAGTATCATGTGAAATGTAAATTTATTTATTTATTTAATTACCGGGCTAAGTATTAATAGCCCCGACTCAATTCTTGATATGTGTTTTGATCTAATTAAGAGTTCTGGATAAGGACTATTAGACTTCTATCTAGGATATCAAAATTTTAGTACATTGATAATTTTTTTGTAGGGTCTAATTTTTAGAATTAAAAAAATAAAATTGAGTCTCGATTTATAATTTGGTTTAGGACTTTTAAACAATAACAACCGACTCTGTTGGTCTATGGCATACAATGGCAACAGTAAGAAGAGAAGCAAATAGGGCAGTACGTACTCGTACTGTTTGTTGTACACGTTTCCAAATAATAGAGCTTATGAAACTATAGGATATATACATTTAACTCAATATTCAGAACGTCACTAGCCACAACAAGAAGCAGTAAAATGAACACTAATTTCCCCCTGTTCGTGTCTACTTGATATCTGGCACTGGATTCTAATGTTTGAAATAAATATGATCGATCTTAATTAAGAACTCACAATCCATTAACTTTGCGGTGGAGCACTCGTGAAGGTTGAGACGTCTTGCGGTGGATAAAAGGCAGGCAAGGCAGGCAGCATCTCCAACTTTGCAATGATTTTTGTCTACTTGTGCATTTCGTTTACAAGAGAGAGAAAATCAAAGTTACGGAGAAGGGTCTCGTTGCGAGTTCCTCTCGTTGCGGCGAGTCTTAGGTGATTGGTACGTATATAAAACCTTCTACTATCATCCGTTGCTTCCACCAATGAAAATACTTTCCATTAAAAAAATTTACTATTATCATTCTACAATATAATTCCTTTTATATATTTCTTTTATTATAAATTTTGTTATTGATTTGATATGTTATAGTATATAATTCAATATCATACCAAAAATAAATATATATTATAAGAATTTATTTTGAGTATAAATTGATTGTTCAATTAGTATCGATGCAAAATGATGAGAATATAATTAATCCTTGATATAAATTTAGAAACATGAAAAATGGAGAAAGAAATGAGTTGGATGTATAAAAAGAATTTACCTGAATGTTAGAGTTTAACCGATGAATTTATTATTGGACTAGGATAATTTTCGAATTTTGCTCATAGTAATATTGAGTTTATGGATGTAAATAAATTAAAGTGTCCGTGCAAAAGGTATCATAATGGTAACTTTTTTAAATGTGATAAAATTCGAAAACATCTTTATAAATTTGATTTTACTTCAAATTATTATAATTATACATGTCATGATGAACCGTTCATATTCGATAAAGAGGTTGGACGAAATATATAAATTTCAATTAGTGGGGATCAAAGATATTATGATCAATTTAATCCATATCAGAGGATGATAGTTAATGCAGTGGATCATAATTTGATTATTGAACCAAGCGCTGGAAGTTCTAGTTTTCCCTAAACATTTTGAACAAATATATATCAGTTATTCATCACAGTTGGAAGATGTAGAAGTAATAAGTGTTAATGAAAATGCAAATGATGAACTATATCTCCAATTTCAAGAAGTGTTGAGAGTTGCAGATGAACTCGTATGGTCTGGTTGTGACAATCACACTAAATTATCTCTAACCGCAAGACTGTTGAATGGTAAAGCTAAGTATAATGTATTTAAAGATTGTTTTAATGATTTTATTCAAGTTATTGGAGAAGTATTGTCGCGTGATCACATAATATCTAATGATTTTTACAGTATTAAAAAATTCCTGAAAGAATTAGATCTTTCGGTGGAAAGAATTGATGTTTACAGAGATCGTTGTAAGCTATATTGGGGAGATAATGTAGATGTAGAGATTTATAAATTATGTAATCAATGTAGGTACAAAGTACCATGAGATTGGATTGTAATAAGCGACGTAAATCATATAGACAAATGTTCTATTTGTCTTTAATTCTTAGATTGCAAAGACTTTATGCATTAAAGGTCACTGCTGAATACATGACTTGCCATGTAAATCATGAAATAGAGGAAGGGTTAATGTGTCCCATCAGATATAGAGGCGTGGACAAATTTTGATAGAATATATCATGAGTTTGCGAATGAAACTCGAAACATTAGATTAGGTCACTATGCATGGATTTGCTCTATTTGACAAATCAGGAAGAACTTATTCTTGTGGATTAATCATCTTAACTCTGTATAATTTTTCATCCGGTATGTGTATGAAAATACCGTATATGTTTTTAACATTAATTGTTTCTGACCCACAAAATCCAAAAAAGTTAATAGATATTTACATGCAACCATTGATTGCAGAGTTGAACAACTATGAGATGAGAGTGTTTCTATATATGATGTTCATACTAATCAAATATTTATAATGAAAGTTGTGCTTTTTTGGACCGTAAATGATTTTTCGACTTATGGTATGTTAGCAAGATGGAGTGTCATTGGGATTTTAGAATGCCCAATATGTATGGAGAGATTAAAGTCATTCAGATTAAAACATGGAAAGAAGAGTTATTTTGATTGTCATAAATAATTTTTATCACCAAACCATAAATTCAGAAGGAATAAAGAAGGATTCACTAAGAATTGAATTGAACAAACACCTCCACCATTGAGATTAATCGGTGAATGCATATGATATAGAGTGCTTAACTTTCCATCTGTTATTGAAGAATCAAATGTTATAACATATGACTATGAAAGTATGCATAAATGAACTAAATAGAGTATATTTTGGGATTTACCGTATTAGTAGAGTATTTGATTCATCATAATCTCGATGTAATGCATATTGAGAAGAATATTTTTGATAATCTTATAAATACATTACTGAAAAAATAAAAGACAATATGAATGTAAAAAAAATATGCTTCTCATTTGTAAATGACCACTCTTGATGTCAATGACAATAGTAAGGGACTAAAGCCAAAAAACAGTTTATACATTGAATAAGGATTAGAGATGGATTGTTTGTGAATAGTTGAAATCATTGAGATTTCCTGATGGTTATGTCTCTAATCTTGGAAGATGTGTCGATTTAAAGGAATGCAAATTTATTGATTTGAAAAGTCATGACTGTCATATATTCATAGAAAGATTGATTCCTATTGCTTTTGAGGAAATATTATCAAATTTTGTACGGAGTGTCATTACGGAGTTAAGAATTTTTCTTCATGATATTTGCTCGACAGTGTTGAATCATTCACACATAGAGACATTAGAGAGAGATATTTTAATTATTTTGTGTAATTTAGAAAGAATATTTTCACCATCATTTTTTGATTATATAGAACATCTTTCGGTTCACTTGTCATATGAGGCCAAAGTTGAAGGTCCTGTTCAATTTTGATGGATACATCCATTTGAAAGGTGAACTTTTTATTTTCTATACTTCGTTGTTAGTGATTTATAAATTGACTAATTTTAGTATATGTTATTTTCTAACACATTTTGTTTTATTATTGATGCAGTACAGATTTTTCTCTTCGAGACTAGACCGTCGAGGATGAGTTCTCTTCAACCGCAGTAGTAATTCTCCGATTTTTTCCTGCCAAAGTTAACACAAGTCAGATACCCGCTGGTGCCCCGACTAATGACCCTCCGATGCCTAAGTTAGAGCTTGTTGAAGGAAAATAATCGAAGTAGTAGATGCAGTACTATAGAGAAACAAGTGTAAGAATGATCAGACCCCCTCTCCATCCTCTTCTCCTCCCTTTTATATCCTCCTCTTCCCCGTGACTCCTTGGCGATGCTTTAGGGTAGGTCGTTGCGCAACAACCTACAAAGATGATTGCCCACGTGGAAGCTACACGGGTTGAGGTGACCATGTTATTAGGGTGTTATAGAATGACCTTTGTAATGAATCTTTTGTGGGGACTATAAGACATCTTCCAGCTGTTACGAAAAAAGGGTGACACGTATAAGCGAGCTCTAACAAACTAATAAGGGAATATTTCCTGAGATCCCACACTAATCGACTTGCCACTTTTCCATCTAGAAGTTGTCCCCTGACTAACTGACTTAGCATTCTTCCTTCCTGATTTATTCCACTGAGGTTCAACCACCCGTCCTATCCCTCGAGTTGTTCCCCTTCGATTCAATGTCTTTTCTCCTGAGTTGTTTCTTCCCTGACTCGACACTTCGCCTACTCCCCGAGTCATCTTTCTCCCGACCCGACATTCTATCTGCTTACCGAGTTGCATCCCTCCTGACTCGACACTCTGCATACTTCCCAAGCCACCTTTCCTCAGACTCGATATTCTGTCTGCTTCCCGAGTCGTCTCCTTTCCGACTCGGCATTCTGCTACTTCCCGAGTCATCGCTTTCCCGACTCGACCTTTTGCATACTTCCTGAGCCACTTTTCCTCTGACTCAACACTCTGTCTGCTTCCCGAGTCGCCTCTTTCCCGACTCGACCTTTTGCATACTTCCCGAGCTACCTTTCCTCTGACTCGACACTCTGTCTGCTTCTCAAGTCGCCTCTTTATCTTGACTCGGTACTCCACCCTCCTCCTGAGTCAGCTCTTCCCTAGCACGACCCTCCTAACATTTATCCATATTATTGTAGTATCATTAGTCACTCCCTTAAAATAGTCAAACTAGCCGTTTTGTCTGACGTTAATAACACGGATGCACCACTTTTACACTTACTCTTGTTAATACCTCGAGTAATGCACCCTTCCTTTTAACCTAATGACTACTCAGATGCCTCTGGCCCATTTATGGGCCTCACCCTTTATCTATATTTTCGGGCTGAGATAGTCATGCTTCTTCTGCCTCACTTGGAGGACGTAGGGTGTTCAGATAATCATCTATCAGGTCCAACCCATTAACATTCTAGGGTAAAATATTTTTAACACCTAAACTCCAAATGCCCCACATCTTTACTATCATCTTCCTTCTTTCTACGATTCTAAATCCCCCGTCCCACTTGGTAACCCCATTCGGCAGGTGTCTTGCCTCTGAGTCCCCCTACCATCACCAAGAGGTTCCCTCTACTCTCTCATTTTTCATCTTTTAACCCATCAAGTAAGTGGTATTCCCTCTTCTTCGCCTTCCTTCACCTATGGCTTCCTCTTCTCAAACCCCTAGCAAAACACTCTGGTTCAAAATTGTAGAGGAAACGGTGACCGCTAGAGGGGGGGGGGTGAATAGCTTGTTTTCATTGCGTGATGGAATTCGTTGCGTGCTTATCTACAAATTGTGTTAGCGCAGTGGAAATAAAGCAATAATAAATAAAAACACACAATTACACAATCATATAACGTGGTTCGGAACCGAACGGTTCATACTCCACGGATCGAGCTCTAAAGAGCTCTAGCGATGTCAATCACACACCACTAATAAACACTCCTTCTCGACACAAGTCAGAGGTGGATAAACCTCGTACAAATGATTACAAAAGCAATACACAAAAATACAAGCAAAATACAAAGAAATGTAAAGAGCACTTTACAATCTAGGATTTTTGAGCGCTTGCTTGTCGGTTGCTTGGATGAGCTTGAAGGACCCTGAAATGCACCTGCAATTCACCTTCAAATCGCCTCATCAAAGCTCCCAATGAATCAATGTCGGAATCTCCATGAACAACTCCCTTTTAACCTGCATCGGGTTGGATTTTCGCCGATCAGTCGACTGCCATAAGGCACCAGTCGACTGATGCCACTGTTGTCGTAAGACAATGGCTAGATCCACGCTGAAAAAGTTCCAACGGGACTCTCACCAGTCGACTGCCAACATTGGCAGTCGAATGCCAGCGCCCGTAGTCGACTACCCATCCATGGCAGTTGACTGCCATCAGTCGACTGCTCCAACGAGCAATCGACTGCCAAGGCATTTCCAGCTCTTGAACGACAGTCAAACTCTAGTCGACTCACGGGAGTCAAACCGGTCATAATGTCAGTCGACTGCCAACCTCAAACATGAGGTTTTAACCCAAGTATGGTGCCCTCATACTTGCTAGACCACCCTTAGCCTAGACCTAAGCCTTCTAGCCACCTCCATCAGCCTCACGCCTATCAGATCCCTCCAAGTCATCCATGACTTATTCATCCATGCGCTAGCCTTCAGGTGCTTCCATCAGCTATGTCATGCTAACAGTGTCTACATCGCCAAGGCACATTGGACTTACGCTGTCAAGACTCCGCTTGGACTTTACGCCGCCAATATCAAACCCCTTGGACTTTCCAAATGCCAAGTACCCATGACTTGGACTTTCACTGCCAAGACTACACCCTTGGACTTACGTGACCAAGACTACACCCTTGGACTTTACTTGCTAACCCATGTTGGACTTTTCCAAATGCCAAGACTCAAGCTTGGACTTTTCCCTTGCCAACCCATGTTGGACTTTTCCTTGCCAAGACCCATGCTTGGACTTTTCTTTGCCAAGACCCATACTTGGACTTTACATGCCAAGTACCCAAGACTTGGACTTTCCATGACATGGTCAACCCCAGTCAACTATCAAAATCCCCCTCGAGTCAAACTCGAGTCCGGTCAATCATAATTTGGGTTGATTGCTCCAACAATCTCCCCAAAATATTATCAGACATTAATGTCAAACATCAATGTCACACTTCCATGTCAAACATCAAAACATCGCTCGAGTCAAACTCAAGTCCGGCCAATCGTGATATGGACCGATTACACCAACAAAAACCACTTCCACATGCATAGATACCCTTCATCATTTCCACAGAGATAAGGTGTTACACATTTCTAAGACCATTAGATGCATGTTTGCCTCACTTGACGCGCGACCTTATCGTCCTCCCCCTCACCACTACTGCTTCTTTCTAGACCAACTGGAAAGTCGTCTCCATCTCCCTATTCCCCCCATCTACCTCGATCTCCTAGATTTCTACCAAATAGCGGTGAACCAATTGGCCCTGAATACCTTTCGCATTTAGTGGGCACAATCATCGTCTTAAAGCATTTAGGTCTCCCTTTATCCCCGTTGATATTCCATAGTTTATTTCAAC
Organism: Wurfbainia villosa; assembly: GCA_025175895.1. Classification (NCBI taxonomy): domain Eukaryota; kingdom Viridiplantae; phylum Streptophyta; class Magnoliopsida; order Zingiberales; family Zingiberaceae; genus Wurfbainia; species Wurfbainia villosa. The sequence goes on along the minus strand of CM046004.1, from coordinate 13,734,995 downwards.
TAAATACATCAGATATAGGGGTGTTTTATGTTGTTGGCCGTTTGGATTGTCAATTCCTCCGAGAAATTCCCTCGTCTCACAAGGGATGGAAGAGATTATACTTTTTCAAGTGGCTTCTCACTCCTTTACCTTATTCCGAGACATGGTGAACCGACCTTCCCAACCTCCCCTCCTTTCAGGAAATCGACCTTCCCAACCTCCCGTCCTTTCAGGAATGTCGGTTGAAATGCCCCTTTGCATAAAGCCCTCCAAGATCACCAATATAACACCAACTTGCTTTTGGACGTTCATCTTTTAGGCCACTTTGGGCTACCCCCCTTCATCCAGGATGATAGCATCCTAATAGGTGGTGTATTATTATAGACTTTTTAGTGGTGTGTGACTTTACTAACAACTAACTACTCCTCACTTTCTCCTATGTTGTAGACAACTTGATGCAGAAGGTCATGCTCAGTGCCATGGAAGGGAAAGGGAAAAGGAAATGGGTGAAATCTCCTGTGCACCCCTCTTCTCCCCCTCATGACCTTTTAATTGAGGCAGTTTCCTTACCCCCTGAAGAACATCCTGCCTCTCATCCGCCCCAATAAAGTCCTTCTCCTCCCCCTCAAAGGAAATCCACTCGACTGAGAGGAGAATCTTCTACTCATACCTCCCCTCACATTGTCTTTTCTTCCCACTCCCCTAGTCCCCCTCCTCGTCGTTGTCGCCTTCGTCCCTATAATCCTTCCTCCTCTCCCTCAGAGGGGGATATCACCATATCCAGAGATCCCTCCCCAAGGTCAGAGGAAAGTTCTCCTTTTTTGTCCTCCTCTCCTATACCCCTATCCCCAGGGCTACAGGTTGACCCTGCTTCTCTTCCCCTACCGACACCCTCAACCCTTGGAGAACCCACAATTATCTCTCCTCATCCTGACTCTTTCCTTTTTGAGTCCACTCTTCCCCTTACCGAATCTAATCCCACTACAAGGGACGCCCCTACTCCAACTCCTCCCCTAGTAAATCCCTACCACCACTTCAGGCTTTGCCCTTTTGCATTTGCATGCTTCAAAGGGTGAAACTTTTTAGCCAATTAGGAGTGCAGGGCCCCTTCGAATGCCTACGAGTGCATCTCACAATGGTAATACCTTTTGAAACCTCCTTTTTGACTTTTCCTTATTTTATCTATCGAACTTTTCCTGACACATCTTTCTTCTTCTCTTATACAGGCGGCTACTGACTATGATGAAGCAGTGCATCACTTATTTGAGTACCAATCTACCATGGATGCCCGCTATACAACCTTAGAGGCTCGTCTAAAACAAATGACATATCAACTATCTCAATCTACCCAACAGGAGGCTGTATTGGTTAGCTAAGAAGAGGTATTGAAGAAGGCATGCGTTGATCTTAGGCCTGAAGTAACTGTTAGGGCAATCTCTTGCCGTGATATGGTTTTGATGGTGTGGCAAAGGGTTTAAGTTAGGTTGGTATTGTTGATTTGATATGTGCGTTGAAGTCGTGCAGGACTTAGTAATTCGCACATGGAGCCATGGCGAGTTTCACCAACTCATCACTCGGGCCTTGAGTCGGTGAAGGATTGCTTTGCGGAAGTCGTGCGCTTGGAGCATCCGAGGGACCGCCGGACGAGAAGCTTGGAGTGAAGCCGGAGGAAGTAGACTTCGAGGCAAGAGACGCGAAGGAGCATTGCAGAGCTGTGCGCCTGATGCTGCCGAGGGACGTGGCCGAGAATGAAGAGAACTTCGAAGGCAAGGGACTCCGAGAGATGAGAGTGAGCGATTGTAACCCGGGAAGGGTAGCTCTTAGGTGAAACTTGGCCATTTGGCCAAGTGTCGGATGGAGTTTTCGACACCGGTCATTGCCATGTCATGGCGATCGGCGCTCGAGTCGATGGGTTGATCGGTATAAGACCGGTTTAGGGCTTGGCGATCGTCATGGAATCGCGATCGGCCCGATGTCGGCGTGTTGCCGAGAAGCGGTCGGTGATGCAGACGCGAGAATGGGTCGACTCGGTGATCGAGCATCGGTCGGTGATGGTCCATCGGTCGGTGATGCCAATCTGGATGGATGGAATCCAGCGTGGAAAGCGGCCGTTATTGGGCAGCGGCTCACGGGATCGATCGGTGATCGAGGGCATCGATCGTGATCCTGTGTCAACGGGAAGAAACCCTCTTCCTCTATAAAAAGAAAGGGGGTAAGGGTTTGGGAGCCTAATGCTTATGCTCTAATACTCTCCCAAAGTTCCCTAAAGCTTTCCATCCTCTTACTCAAGCTTATTTCCATTCTATTTGTAAGAGGAGTGTTTGTAAAGGTTACCTCCACTTAGCTTGGTGCAAAGGAGAGACCAATAGTGATTGGGTTTCGGAGTGATTCACCGTGGACGAATCGGACCGTGGATTAGCGGCGTAGCCGTGAACCACGTTACATTTCGGTGTTTGTATTGCTTGCTTATATTTTGCTTGTCTTTATTTACATTTGTATATTCCGCTTACGCTAACGCTTTGTAGACGAGCAAAATACGACGTCCAACGAACGAGGGCTATTCACCCCCCTCTAGCCGGCCATTCGATCCCCAACAAGTGGTATCAGAGCCAAGGAAAGCTTGTCGAGGACTAACCGCCACAACAAGCAATTTTCAAAATGGCCGGCTCAAACATTCATCCACCGAAGTTCGATGGCGAATTCGCTTGGTGGAAGAAGCGAATGGAGGTATTCTTCGAAACCGACTTTGAAATTCTATTAATAATGGAAAACGGTTTCGAGTTGCCTAGGAACGAGGATGGGAAGCCATTGGAGAAATCGAGATGGAGCAAAAGACAAAGAGAGGAGTATTTGGCAAATTCAAAGGCTAAGCACCACCTCTACAATGTCCTCCCCCAACAAGAAGTCAATAGGATAGGGGAATGTTCTAGTGCTAAGGCGATGTGGGAGAAGCTAGTAGAGCTTCATGAAGGTACCTCGGAGGCTAAGCTAGCAAGAAGAGACCTCCTCCGCTCCCAACTCTCAAACATCAAATTAGAAAAGGGAGAAAAGGTAACTTCCCTACATTCTAGAATTAAAGAAATATTAATTGGGCTAACGAGTGTAGGAGAGAAGCTCTCCAACCGGGATATGGTAATGAAGGCCATAGATGCTTTCCCCCGGTCCTCAAGATGGAGTTCCATGGTAGACTCATTTTACATCTCCAAGAACCTAGAAGTGAGCACCTTGGAGGAATTCTTTTCAACCATGGAGCTTCATGAGACAAGGCTTGAAGGTATACAAGAAGAGCCTAGAGTCCAAACTTCAAGGGGAGTAGCCTTGATGGCCAACAAAGGGAAAAAGAAGATGGAAATCCCTTCCTCCTCATCCGATGAAGCATCTTCCTCCTCCTCCATGGATAGCACCGAAGAGGCATATATGGTAAGGAGGGTAAGACGTGTTTTAAAGGGTTTTCATTTTAACAAATCAAATGATAGGAATAGAAGACCAAGGGGGAAGGTCATATGCTACAATTGCCAAGGAGAAGGGCACATAAGGGATAATTGTCCCCTCCTAAACAAGAGCAAGGAAGAAAGGAAGAAGAAAGAAGAAAAGAAGAAGAAAAAGGGGAGCAAGAAGAAAGAGGAGAAGAAGGCCAAGGAAAAAAGGAAGGCCATGACACTCAAAGCCAAGACATGGGATGACCTTGCCTCTTCATCCTCATCCGAAGAAGAAGAGCATGTCTACTCCAATCTAGCCCTAATGGCTCTTCATGACTCGGATTGCTCCTCCTCCGCCGAAAATGAAGAATCAAGCTCAAGTGGAGAGAGCTCACGTCAAGGGGGAGCTTTTACATCATCCTCATCGGAAGAAGAGGACTTGGTAAGTGAGGTAACGAATCTACCTCCTAGACAAATTATGTCTATGATTTCTAGCCTCACTAAGGACTTATTTAGAGCTAAGAAGAAGAACAAAAGCATGCTAGATCAAATTAAGGACCTAGAACAAAAATTAGAAAAAGCATGCTTAAATGAAAATGAAAATATTTCTTCTAGCCTAAATGATGCATGCTCACATGATAATTATGTGCCATTAGATGTCAGTGATGCATGCATACAGGAAAATAGGGCTTTAAGGGAAAAGGTAGATTATTTAACCAAAGCCCTAGAGAAATTCACAATAGGCTCCAATACCCTTAACATGATAATTGGGAGCCAAAGGGCAAGTTTTAACAAGAAGGGCCTAGGATATAAAGAGAAGAAAAATGAGAAGGCCTATAAATGCCTAATTGCTAGGGGACAAGATAAGAAGAAAGTAATTGCTAGGAAATGGATCCCCAAGGAATATCTAGTGAACCCAATAGGAAAGAACTTATTTTGGGTTCCAAAATCCATCCTTAAGGGTTAGAAAACCCCTAGGGTAGTCAACCACATGGACCTAACCTATATCATATTTTGGTTGACTTAGGATGATAGTGTTGGGTGATGATAACGTACCCATAAATAGATAATAATGCTTAAATCATGATGATTGATGTAATTCCTATGTATATTTGCAATCATGATTTATGTTTTTGAAATTTGGCACGTTATCATGAGAAATAGGTTTGAATCATGCTTTAGGTAATACTTTATTTATTATCATCATAAATACCTAATGCATGACTATTATTTGATGAATACATGAGTTTCATGATCATAATGTAGAATTCATTCATATATGTCTTTATGATCATGAGGATTATTAGGTTGATACTTAACCATGATAGAATTGCATGAATATATTGGTTAAGTATGCACAAATACCCCCTAGGATGCATCTCACACTCACTATAGGCTAACTTGATTGCAAACTTAGCATGGGTGAGATGTTAGGATGATACAAATGTCCACTAGTGCCTATGGCATTTAGATGGTCATTTAAAGTATCAAAATAGCAATAATAGACCAATCATGGGGAAGGCTTATGTTTAATTCATAGACATATTGCCCAAAGATCATGGTTGGATATTTCATAAGTTTTCAAAACAATTTCTTACTTTAAAATCCATGTATTCATGTTTTGAAACAATTGGAACCAAAACTAGGTGTTAAACTTGATACTATCATGATCAAAAACCTAGTAGTTTTTAAAGCTTTTGGATTTTTGGCAAAAACATGGAAATATAATGATTTTTCATAAACAACTATTTTTCCCTGATAGATACACTTAAATGAAATGTGTTCCCCAAATTTCATGATTTTTCAAATTTTTGGAATTTTTATGCATTTCGAAATTCGAGAAAAATCGAAATTCGAAAATCACGTGCGGTCGGTAGTATCTGAACCGATCATTGATGGCACGCATTCAGACGATGCTGAATTCAATTTTTATCAACTTGTGGTATTTTCTTTCTATTAGACTTGATGCCATATGTTTCTAACTTAGTATTCATATTTTTGATGGTGTCAAAGGGGGAGAAATGAATATGTTTAAGTTATTTATGATAGGGGGAGAGATTAAGGGGGAGTTTCATGGATTAAGGGGGAGTTGCATGTTGCTATCAAATGTTTATGTTTACATGCTTTCTTTCCTTAAAAATTTATATCAAATGTTTTTACCTAACTTAAACGGATTGTCACACATCATAAAGGGGGAGATTGTTAGAGCAATCTCTTGCCGTGATATGGTTTTGATGGTGTGGCAAAGGGTTTAAGTTAGGTTGGTATTGTTGATTTGATATGTGCGTTGAAGTCGTGCAGGACTTAGTAATTCGCACATGGAGCCATGGCGAGTTTCACCAACTCATCACTCGGGCCTTGAGTCGGTGAAGGATTACTTTGCGGAAGCCGTGCGCTTGGAGCATCCGAGGGACCGCCGGACGAGAAGCTTGGAGTGAAGCCGGAGGAAGTAGACTTCGAGGCAAGAGACGCGAAGGAGCATTGCAGAGTCGTGCGCCTGATCTTGCAGGGGCGTGGCCGAACGAAGAGAACTTCAAGGCAAGGGACTCAGAGATGAGAGTGGCGATTGTAACCCGGGAAGGGTAGCTCTTAGGTGAAACTTGGCCATTTGGCCAAGTGTCGGATGGGTTTTCGACACCCATCGATTGCCATGTCATGGCGGCGGCCGATCGCTCTGAATCGATGGGTTGATCGATGGTATAAGACCGGTTTAGGGCTTGGCGATCAATCGCCATGGAATCGGGATCGTGATGTCGGCGATCATTGCCCGGGAAGCGGTCGGTCGATAGAACTACTGCACGGGCAGAATGGAGTCGACTCGGTGAGTCGAGCATCGGTCGATGATGGTCCCATCGGTCGATCGATGCCAATGGATGGAATCCCAGCGTGGAAAGCGGCCGTTATTGGGCAACGGCTACGGGATCAGTCGACTGATCGAGGGCATCAGTCGACTGATCCTGTGTCAACGGGAAGAAACCCTCTTCCTCTATAAAAAGAAAGGGGGTAAGGGTTTGGGAGCCTAATGCTTATGCTCTAATACTCTCCCAAAGTTCCCTAAAGCTTTCCATCCTCTTACTCAAGCTTATTTCCATTCTATTTGTAAGAGGAGTGTTTGTAAAGGTTACCTCCACCTAGCTTGGTGCAAAGGAGAGACCAATAGTGATTGGGTTTCGGAGTGATTCACCGTGGACGAATCGGACCGTGGATTAGCGGCGTAGCCGTGAACCACGTTACATTTCGGTGTTTGTATTGCTTGCTTATATTTTGCTTGTCTTTATTTACATTTGTATATTCCGCTTGCGCTAACGCTTTGTAGACGAGCAAAATACGACGTCCAACGAACGAGGGCTATTCACCCCCCTCTAGCCGGCCATTCGATCCCCAACAGTAACCACCTTGAGAAGTAGTTGGGAGGAAGCTTTTCGCGAGATTGATTTGCTACGTGCCCAACTGATGGTCCAAAACAATTGATTTCTCTGAATAAAGGCCCTAACCAAGGAATTAGAAGACTATAAAATTCAACTTCGAAAGGCTCAAGCCAGTCGATCGGAATCCCTCACTGCATTGGAACAAGCCTTATCCTCTAAAGAAACTCTCAGAGCAACACATCTTTCTATTCAGACTCAATTGGATTACCTTTCTTCCATTGTCTCTAAAGTTTCAGGGGACCTCCTAGTGGTGACCAATTGGTTACAATCACTACAGTTGTAATGCCCCCATAAACTGGACACCCTAAGTAAGAAAGTATTAGCAGTCTCTACAGAACGAGACAAACTTAAAGATGCTTTCGCCACTCAACAATCCACAGAAGAAGCTCGTTGGAAGGCGCGAGAGTAAGAAATGATTGAAAAGCTTGGTCCCAAGGTTGTTGATATCTTTATAGTGGGGTTTGAAGGGGCAATTGAATAATTTGCCGAGCAAGGGTATCCTCCCTCAGAAAATGACAATAGCTTTTTGAGCGTTGAGGTTGTCATAGCCAAATATCCGATTGAGGCCTTTGATTTGTAATGACTCAGATTTTCTAAGGAAGAACTAATTGTATTGGATGTAATGTTATAACTATAATTCCATGTAATAGGTGTGCCTATCCATCACTTTCTTCATATCAATCGATTGACACTATGATATTTTAAGGAACCTTATCAAGTCGGCACTTATTGGATGGATATACTTTTGTTGTGTATGAGAGAAGTATCATACAGATCCTTAAAGAATCTTCCTTCTTAGGTGTCTATCTTCCTGCCATCATACTTATCCAATTATACCTTAATCGCCTCCCCAGGATACATGAACTATTAATTAACATGACACTTCACCTTCCTTCTTTTTTTATGCACGAGATTCTATGGGTACTCATATCAAATTGCTTAGTCTTTTGAGCATTTCTCACCCATCGCCTCGGCTTCCACAACATCTCTTCTTTGAAGACCTGTTTAACACTTTCCTCCACCTCTATAATATTCCTTCTCCTCGGTCATTTATCCTTATATTTTACCCCCTTTGTATCTTTCTAAGCACCTCTTGAGACATGGTTGATATTCCACGACAAGGGGAGGAACTTTCACCCATCGAGCATCCAACTCCTGATCGACAGCGTATAGCAGAATTAGAAGCATTAGTAGAGAGTCTACGATCTCAATTGCGCTCTACATCGACTCGAGCCTACTCTCTACGCCAAGAACTAGTGGTTAATCAACATAGCTTGGCAAAAGCTCATGAAGCATATAAAACCCTTGTGAGACGTCACCTTTCTCAAAGGCCTCTCCTTATCACTCCACCCCAAGACATCCTAATATAAGAGAAAATCATCCGAGAGGCTCACTAATTCCTTCTCTTTCTAGAATATACACCTCCCTTTCGAAGAATCAAAGCATACATGTGCTTACTACTATGACTTCAAATGAATGGATTATGATGCTACTCCTACTATTCAATGAATTTTTCTATACTACATAAAGAAGATCGAAGCATGATAGTCAGTATAATGCACCTCTTCTTGAGGATTACACTTTCAAAGTTCTTTTTCTTATCTTCATATATAATTTCCATTATTGTACAATGAATCCGCCAAGAAACTTCACAAATGCGCCAGATATATAATGGAGAATGCCTCAGAAGGAGAATAATGAGATGGATGAATGACCTCACTCGACTGAGCCAGGTAAAAGAATGCATACCTACAAATTACCTCAACCTGTTGAATCGAATGAGAATAAGGTGTGACTCGAGAGCTTATGAACTGCCTCAGCCAGTCGTGATGGATATGTTGTCATTCTTCCATTCTTAAACCTACTCCTCCCATCCACTACCACAAGGGGAAAGTCAACTGTGATCGAAGTCGAGGGCTTACGAATGACCTCAGACGACCGAGATGAATAAGAATGAAGATTGACTCGAGGACTTATGAATTATCTCGACTGGCCAAGCTGAATAAGAAGGTCCAACTCGAGGGCTTACGAATTCCCTCGATCGATCGTGATAAATACTCTGTCGTTCTTCTAAAGTGATTTATATCTTAAACTCTACTCATTCGATCCACCACCGCACGGGGACAATTGGTCATCGGCAGACACGAGGACTTATAAACTGCCTCGGTTGGTCGAGCCAAATAAGAAGAAGGTCCGGCTCGAGGGCTTACGAATTGCCTCGACCGACCGTGATAAATACTCCGCCGTTCTTCCAAAGTGATTTCTACCTTAAATCCTACTTCTCCGATCTGCCATCGCATGGGATAGTTGGACATCGACAGACATGAGGACTTACAAACCGCCTCAACTGACCAAGCCGAATAAGAAGGTCTGACTCAGGGCTTACGAATTGTCTTGGCGGACCGTGATAAATACTTTACCATTCTTCCAAAGTGATTTCTACCTTAAACTCTACTCCTCTGATCTACCACCGCACGGGGACAATTGGGCATCGACAAACACAAGAACTTACAAACCACCTCGGTTGGCCGAGTCGAATAAGAAGATCCGACTCGAGGGCTTACGAATTACCTCGGTCAACCGTGATAAATACTCCGTTGTTCTCCCAAAGTGATTTCTACCTTAAACCCTACTCCTCCGATCTTCCACCACACTAGGATAGTTGAACATCATCGGACACAAGGACTTACAAATTGCCTCGGCTGACCGAGTCGAATAAGAAGAAGGTCCGACTCGAGGGCTTACGAATTGCCCGGGTTGACCGTGATAAATACTCCGTTGTTCTTCTAAAGTGAGTTCGATCTTAAATCCTACTCCAATCCGTCATCGCACGGGGATAATTGGGCATCGACAAAGACTAGGACTTACAAACCGCCTCGGGTGACCGAGCTAAATAAGAAGACGGTCCGACTCGAGGGATTACGAATTGCCTCGTCCAGCCATGATAAATACTCCGCCATTCTTTCAAAGTGATTTCCATCTTAAATCCTACTCCTCTGATCTGCTACCGAATGAGGACAATTGGGCATCGACATATACGAGGACTTACGAACGGCCTCAGTTGGCTAAGCCAAATAAGAAGGTCCGACTCGAGGGCTTACGAATTACCTTGGTCAGCCGTGATAAATACTCCACCGTTCTTCAAAGTAATTTCTACCTTAAACCCTACTCCGATTCGCCACTGCACGGGGACAGTTGGGCATCAACATACACGAGGACTTATGAGCCGCCTTGGCTGACCGAGCCGAATAAGAAGAAGATTCGACTTGAGGACTTATGAATTGCCGACAGACCGTAGAAATACTTTGTCACTATTCCAAAGTAATTTCTACCTTAAACCCTACTCCTCTGATCCGCCATTGTACGAGGACAATTGGGCATCGATAAACACGAGGACTTACGAACCGCCTCGGCTGGCCGAGCCGAATAAGAAAATAGTCCGACTCGAGGGCTTACGAATTGCCTCGGGCGACCATGTGAAAGACTTCTGCGAAAACTTTCTGCTACAAAGCTCCAGAATTGGGCTTTTAAGATCACCGACTTACATACCAACCCATGACTTGCCCGTAGATTGGGCCTTGACAGCTACCTAGGATTTTTCTCATGGGCCTTTCTACCCCCACTACAAAAATCATTGGATTTTGCAACGAATTTTACAATGAAAATATTTTCGTTGCAAATAAGTCGTCGCAAAATTTATGATGCAATTTTATTTTCTTCGCCATATTTAGCGACGAAATTTGAATTTCGTCCCCAAATTTTTGCGACAAAACAAATTTTCATCGCAAAAATCCAATAAATACATGTAGTGACTATTTACCGAATTTTGCGACGAAAAATTTTTTCATTGCCAAATATGCAATGGAAAATATGTTTTGTGGCTAAATTAGCGATGAATATTTGTTTCGTCACTAAATATGCAACGAAAAATATCTTTCGTCGCTAAATCTACGCTGAAAAATAATTTCGTCGCCAAATCCAAAAAAATAGGTATAGTTTCTGCAAAATAGAGATTTAGCTACGAGTATTTTTTTCGTCACCAAATAGGCAACGAAAATACATTTTCGTCGCAAAATCTGATCCATCAGTCGACTATCTATGACCATCAGTCGATTACCAAATGGCCAGTCGACTGATCAGTCAACTAAAAAATTTTCTGTGGATTGCTATAGTACAATCAGTCGGCTAGCATCTTCTATCAGTCGACTGACGTCTTCCATTAGTCATTGTTGAGCGATCTCTCTCTGATCGAGTATCGATCATTGCTAGTTAAACTCAACTGAATTCATTGATTGTTGATGATTGATGGACCAAATTTTGCAACAAAAATGTATTTTCGTCACAGATCTAGCGATGAAAAAATATTTTCGTTGTAAAATCTGGAAAAACAACAAAAAAAAAAAAACTTCACGGCCAAACCAAGCCAATGATATATGCAATTTCTAGGACACTTTTGGAATCACCATTGAGTATGACATATCTGGTGGCCATATCAAAATTGAAGTAGCTGGAATACATCAAACTCGATTGTCTTTTGACAGATTTTCATAATGTTTTAGAGTCTCAGCTTGTATTACCAGAAGTAGGTGCCTTCGGGAGGTTGAATGAGCTTTCGGCACAGTCATTTCCTTCTTCAGCTAGGTAAGGATATCCTCCATGGTGTACTCACTTTGCTAGTTGGATAGCATGTCAAATTCCTTTGCTTCAACTTGGATAACATCGAAGGATCTAATGAAAGACAATTAACCATGGAAGAAAGTAATGGTGACAAGTTAAGCGAAAGGGTTTAGAAGGCTACAACTCTAGTTTTATGGTGAACACAAGCCATGTTGATCTGAGAATGGATGCGAACACTAGAGGGCTTATCTGGGTATTCTTTATTACAGAAGATCTTCAACTGATAAATTCTGCCTTCATGAACAGACTGTGACAGGAAAAGAAAATGGGAAAAAGAACTGCATCAAACTAAGAAACTATAAGTGATGCGAAACAAAGAAATGGTGGTTGTAATAAAACTATCCTATCTCAAGTATGTTGGCACTAATATTCCGATTTAAACATGGCTACCTAAGCTATATGTTGACCAACAAACATTATTGTTAATTATGTCATTTTTAGGGTGTTTTAAAACCTTAGGAACTAAATGGTGAAAGAACCAGCCATCTAAAGAATATAGTAAAGCTGTCAAGAAACCAGAGGTACTAGCATAACAGTTCCCATTATGCCAAATGTAAAATTAATATGATAAAAGTCATTCTTGAATATAAACTGCTTTAGATTAAATCTCAAGAATCATGTTTTTGAGAGCTAGTGAGACAACCACCCATGTAGGTCATGGTGGATCATTGTATACGACCAAAAATGACCAATTCAAACTAAAGATGACAACAAACATTCAAAAAGTTTGTATTCTTCACAAGATCGAGAAAGGAAAAATATCCAACAAAATCCAACTATTTCATGGAATTCTACTTGACAATAAGAGAAGCATATGGAAAAAAAACCAAGACTACAATCAAAACTAACAAATGAAAATCTTAAAGGACATTTGTACAAAACTAAACTATGTATTTTAGAACTACAATTTTATTTTAAAGATATCTGAGTTTGTACCAAACCATATGCTTAATGTCATCAACTAAATCACTGGCTTACATTTTTGGTTTTTTTTTTTAAGCCTCATGGAGATGATCAATAATGGAGGCACCATTCACCCTAGCATGCTTTTCTGTTCCTCGGTTCCAGTTCCGGTTCAATTCTAACTAGTTCCGGATCCATCGACATTGGAACCGGTCCGAACCGGTTCCAGTTCCAAAGTTTTAACTTTGGAACCAATTCAATCCGAACTAGTTCCGAATCAGTTCCGGACTGATTCCGAAATGGTTCCAAACCACCTTCCTCGAACTTGAGCTTCCAAATTCATCTAACGTGTTGGTGATCCTATTCTTTTTTTTTTATTGTAAAATAATCTTGTAGACATATTAGCATGCTAAGAATTTCTACTTTTAAATTAGCAACCAGAATCAGATCCACATCAGAACTAGAACCGGTTCCGAACTAATTTCGAAACGGTTCCGAAATCGATTGGAACCGAACCAAACCGGAATTGGAATGGTTCTGGTTCGGTTCCAGAACTGGTTCATTCGAATCGGTTCCGATTCCGAATTTAACGGATTGGTTCCGACTTGATTCCGGATTGAGCCATCCGTTAAGCATGCCTAATTCACCCAAATGAAGGTATAGACGCCAAGAAATTATTGAGACTAGCATGACAATGTTCTCCTAAGCTCACGGAGAGAAAAAAAAAACAGCCATATGACAACCAAAGATAAATCAAAAAGCAACCAAAGATATTTAACCTGCAATGTTTTACAAGTTAGGTAAGATATAAGAAATTACTCGTTCAGTGCGTATAAGAGTAAAATTACGAGGGAAAAGAACTGCAGATAATTCTTGCATATTTATGAAAGCAAATACATATCAGATTCAAAGAAGAATTAGTTTAAGTCGAACTTCATGTTAAAACAAAATATAACTCATCGAGAAAAAAACTTTCCATATGATCATCCTGCTTGTGAGTCTCTACATCTGCTATGTGACAATATCCACATGGGCACCTAGCTCCATATTGAAGACTTGCCACCATGTCCCTTCCGACATTAAGATACCGGATTGACATGAACATTTGAATATATGTAATGCTGATAGATAATATTTTATTGTACAAGTATAAGGTCTATTTCATTAGAGACAAAAGATGCAAACCAACTTCAAAGCTATTGTGCAAGCATCATGTGAACAAGTCCACATATTACCTTAAACTCAGGTGGCATGTAAAATGGAATAATACATAAAGAGGTAAACATGAAATGAGAATCACAATTGAGCAGATGCAAGATATGTTAAAATCTTAACTTTTAGCCAAGGGGAATTACCATGAGTCATGTCCGTCTCAGTAGAATACAAACCGGACATATCAAAAATTGGTTATCAGTGTCGTGCAATTTATTCTAAGCAGAAACAGAAAAGAATGTTTGTCATGTTCCTTGTTCACTTCTCAGACAGCACTCTCACGGATGAAAGTTTCCACAATTCTAAAACACCTAGTGTATAGCAAGATTTTCTGGATACAGATTCTCCTAAGCTCTAGAAGAGAAAAAAAACGACCATATTATTTAGATTGGATAGCCCTCCAACCACAAATGTTATAACGATACCAATCTGGAATGAAAATTGAGGGAGCAAAAATTACCCAAAATTTATCTTCAAACTCCTGGCAAGAACAGAAACAGAAGCAGAAGATGCAATTAATCACGATTTTCGTTTTTCCAACCATATGACAATCACGGTTTTAGGAAGTCATTAGCTTCTGGTAATTCTAAGGATAAAAGATCCGAATGGATACAAACAGAAAGAAGATTTTTTTTGTCTGTTAGAAAAATGGAGCATTACGAAAGGAAGGAGGAGAAGAGATGTGGTATAACCTTCGGCTTCAGCGACAGCGACTGAAAGAAGAAGGAAAGGGGAAGAATTATAATTATATGGAATTCTGATTTTAAAATTTGTCGTTCATTTTGTGACGAATTTTAAAATTCATTGCTAATTTAGCGATGAATTTTATATTTATCGTAAAATTTACAACGAATATAAAATTCATCGCTTGAAATTCATCATAAAATTTACAACGAATATAAAATTTGTCGCTAAATCAGTCACGAATTTTAAAATTCGTCACTCATTTAACGACGAATATAAAATTCATCTCTAAATTCACATTTGGCAGTCTCACACTTCTAGCAACTAGCAAAAATGCAAAAATTGACCGTGATTTTTTGGTAAATAATTACAAATTTATGACGAAAATATTTCATCGTAAAATTTGTCGGAATACGTGCCACTAATTCTCGATTTGTTGCAAATTCTGCAATGAAAATAGAATTTGTCGTAGGATTTACAACGAATCCAGAATTTGTGGTAAATTTTTACGACGAATTCTTATTTCATCGTAAATATTTGCAACGATTTTAGTTTTCGTCGTAGGATTTGCGACAAATTCTAAATTTGTTGCAAATTTAGCGACGAATTTAAAATTCGTCGCCGATTTAATGACGAATGACTTTACTTTTTGTTCAACGCTGATGATTGCCTCATTTTTTTTCCAAATAATTGAAAATTTTCGACAAAATTTTTTCGTCGCAAAATTTATCGAAAAATTTGCAATGCATTCTGGATTCATTAGAAATTCTGCGACGAAAATAGAATTCGTCACAGAATTTGCAACGAATCCAGAGAATTCATTGCGAATTTTTGCGACGAATCCAGAATTCGTTGCAAATTTTTTCAAGGAATCCAAAATTTGTCGCAAAAATTTGCAACAAATTTAGTTTTTGTCGCAAGTTTGGCGAGGAAAGTTAAATTCGTTGCAAAATTAGCAACGATATGTGCAACGAAATATAATTTGTTGTAAATTTGGCATCCAGTAAATAGTTTGTTACTAATTTTGTGATAAAATATTTTTTGTTGCAAATTTTGTTATTAATTAGCGATGTTTTAGTAATTCGTCGTCAAATTCGTTGCAGATTTACAATAATTTTTTTTAGTTTTAAAAATTTGTCACTATTTCAATGTATTTTTGTAGTCCTCACTTTTTACTATGCATCCACCACTACACCTTAAATAGGGTTTCATGCTTTTCCTTTCAAACCTTATAGATTTTCCAGCTCGAGTAACCCTCGCCACCATTACCATTATTGAGAACTTTAGCTCCCTTCTTCTTGTAACGATTTCACTTCCTCCTTCCTAGAAGATGAAGGCAACCATGATGAAAGTTGCTCGTCGGAGAATCCAAAAGAATCGGGCAGGCGCCACAAAAGTATCCGCCAGTCCTTTCTCAATATCTTCCCCTGCCATTGATGACCCTGATTTCGCCGTCCCCTCTCTTGTCCATACTTCTTCATCGCCCCTGATAATATCCCCTTCATCCTTGTTGAACCCCTCTGCCATCGTTTCTCCCTCCTTACTATTAGAGGAAACTATTTCTCCGCTAATCCCACAAAACCCTTAGTTCTCCTTTTTCTTCCCTTTCTTTTTTGAAGAAAATGCATCAACTGTTGACGACCTCTTCCCCATCGCACTTATGCCTTTTGCCGTGGCACCCTTTTCCTTTTCCCTAGCATCCCCACCAATAGTTCCTCCTGTCACCTCCTCCACTCTACCCTAAGGAGACATAGGTTCCTCTTCCAAAGCACAGAACCATAACACCTCCTCCTCCCCTTTTGTGGTAGAGGATGTTTCTGCCACTAGTAATTTTTCTCCCATCACCTCTTGGTTGCCTCATACATTACCTAGTCCCTCCTCTCCGGGGGTTTCATTAGATGCTTTTCCACACCCATCCTCTACAAACATCTCCCTACCCATTCCTGAAGTTTCTCTTCTTCCTCCAACCAAACGATCCTCTATTCTCATACGACGACCTTGTTCTCCCATCAAAGGTGCATATTAACTCCACTCCCTTTTTCTTCTCCTCCTCCCGTGCCTGCATGATATTTACGTATTCTACATCAAGAAGAGTTGACTCCACGGATGGAGAGCATGCAACATGCTCTGAATTTGGCAAGTTCTTCTGAACCCTTCCGGGCTTGCTCTTGACTTGTCCCTCTTTTATGGCCCCTTGTTGTACAAGCGATGACAAATTATCAAGAGTTAGGGCATTCCTTATCCCAATATCAGACCCAAGTCCTTCATCAACAAGCTTCTTTACAGGGTCAAGAAGACCAGGCTACTCGTGAGGCAACCCGTCAATGAGAGAACTCCCTTCTGCAAGAATTGGCCATGTGTCGTGCCCAACTAATAGAGGCGCAATCACAAAAAAGGAAAAAATGAAGAGCTAATAGAACACATGAGGAGTTAGGTAGCAAGGGAGATTTGTAGGAGCTCATATCTCCAAGAAGAGAGGGATAGGGTTTTTTCCCAAATACAAAAATAGGGTCCTTTCCCAAAAACAGAGACATAGAGCCTCCTTACAGCAAGTAAATTATGAAGTTGTCTGTTCCATGGCTCACTCGATAGCCGTTAGAGATATTTTAGCCTCTATGCGTCAGGATTTGGTTGAAATGTCCAAGATTCTCTAACAAGACCACTCTTCTTATGCCCATAATATGCAGGTCATGGCTGCCAGCCTTAACTAAACATCCCGACTTCGTCGGGACTTCATAGAACATTGAGAGTGTTGTGTTAAATTTCGCCAAGATACAAAGGCTTCTGAAAAACAACAACATGAATGCTTGGCTCCCCGGATGAAGGCCACCTTCCAAGACAACTTTAATGAGACGGTTTGCTAATATACAGAGCAAGAATCCCCCTCTCAACGGCCAACTCCATTTCTTAATTGAGAGATTGCTTTCCAATGTTATCCCCCAGATCATTTCAAATTGTAATTTCATTCTAGCTCCTACATGTAGACGAAAACCATTGTGACATGAATGTTGATGCTCTAGAATATTGTATTCTCTTTGTTCATTTTCAATGCAGGTGTACAAATGTAAAACCAGGGCTTCCTTTTTCCTGTCTCTTTTACTTACACCTCCATCTCTTCAACAATAAAAACACTTCAAATGTATAACATTCCAAGGTCTAAGCAACTCCTTCCCTTTAGTGTCTTGGAGGTAGTAGACATCTCCAGTAACCCGACGAGTGACTTTGTACGGACCTTCCCAGTTAGGGGCCAGCTTCCTTGGGTCCCTTGCAGGATTGACCTGGCGTAAAACCAAGTCTCCTACTTGAAGCGTCCAAGGAAGTACCTTTTTGTTGAAAACTTATTGTATTCTCCACTTGTATGCTTTAGCTCGGACTCGGACTTGCTCTCGCCTTTCTTCCACCAGATTCAACTCGGTGCTTTTCATTACCTGATTCTGTTCTGAGTCATAAGCTTGAACTCAAGCAGTGTCCACAAGGACTTCTATAGGGATAACGACCTCAGTTCCATACACTAGGTTAAAAGGTGTCTCTCCTGTCGCTGCCTTGGGTGTGGTTCGGTAAGCCCATAGTATTCTTGGGAGCTCGTCCACCCAATTTCCTCGATTTGCCCCTAATCTAGCCTTCGATCCTTGAATAATAATCCAATTGACCACTTCCACTTATCCATTAGCTTGAGGATAAGCCACTGAGGTAAAAGTTTGCTCAATATTAAAGCTCTGACACCACTCTCGTATTTTTTGTCATTGGAATTGGCGTCCGTTATCACTGACCAACTCCCGCGAATTCCGAATCTACAGACAATGTTCTTCCATAAAAATTGTATAACTGCTCCTTCTGTAGTCTTAGCCAGGGGCTCAGTTTCCACCTATTTAAAGAAATAATCAACAACCACCAACAAGAATTTCTTTTACAAGGGAGCCTTAGGCATTGACCCAACTATGTCCATCCCTCACTGATTAAAGGAACAGTAGGCTACTACAACCTTCATCAACTTGGCTAGCTGGTCTGACCTGTTGTTGTGCACTTGACAAGCTTCACAAGTCTTGACCAGGTGAATGCCATCTTGGTGAAGGGTTGGCCAAAAATATTCGGCTAATAACACTTTTCGAGTCAGCGCTCGACCCCCTAAATGATTACCACAACACCCTTCATGAATCTCTCGAAGCATCTAGTCAACATCCTTCTTCCCTAAACATTTCAACAAAGGTATGCCGAATGATGGCTTGTACAAAGCTTCGTCGATAAACATAAAACACTTTACTCTTCTCATCAAGGAGGAAGCCCCTCGGGAATCAGATGGAAGACTTCCTTGTTGGAGATATGCTATTATGTCTGCCCTCCAGTTAGGCGTGTTGCTATCTTCAGTCACTGCATCCTTCACATTGTAAACTGTTAGGGATAAGGAAGCTTTAGGCATAAAGGATCTCGAGACACCCATTCTATTATGGCATTGGCAAGTTGAGTCAATTCATCTGCCTTCGTGTTTTCTTCTCTTGGAATTTGATGCAGGTGCACCTCTTGGAAATGAGCTTTTAACCTCTCAAAGGCATCAAAATATTTCCATAGTCTTTCTTCTCTTACAGTGAAAGCACCTTGCATTTGTGAAATGACCAGTTGTGAATCAGAGTGTATAAGGATGGAGTCGGCTCCCTGCCCACGCTGCTTGCAATCTTGACAAGATAGTGTTGAGGATCTTGTGATGTGCTAGAGGGGGGGGGGGTGAATACCGTTCGTTCTATTTTAATCTCTCTCGATTTTGTCGTGCTTGTTTTCACAAAGGTTAGTATGCAGAGGAAATACAAACACAAGTAGAAACAAATATAAGACACAAATCACAAACACTACACAAGAGTTTTACATGGTTCGGAACCCTAGTTCTTATTCCACGGCTGAGCTCTAGAGTGAGCTCTAGTGATGCACCACCACTAACTCTTTCTCCTTCTCAGAATGACACCATAGGTGGAGAAAGCTCTTAAATAAGGAAACTATTGGTGCAATATGCCCCGGGTTAATGTTGACCAAACTTGAGTGGGACTCGAGTAGGATTTTGATGTGTGACAATGAGTTTGACCATTGTTTGACAATATGGTTTGACCATATGACTAGTAGATGATTGGGATATCCAAAGTTACATGGGGGAGATTATTGGAACAATCAACCTTGGAAGTCCAGGTTTGGATACTTAACATGGAAAGTCTAAGAATGGTCTTGGCAAGGGAAGTCCAAGTTTGGATACTCGACATAGAAAGTCCAAGAATGGCTTTGGCAAAGGAAGTCCAAGTTTGGATACTTAGCATGGAAAAGTCCAAGAATGGTCTTGTCAAGGAAAGTCCAAGTGTGGATGCTTTGCAATTGGAAAGTCCAGGAATGGTCTTAGTCTTGGTCACGTAAGTCTAAGTATGTAGTTTTGGCGGTGAAAGTCCAAGCATTGAGGCTTGGTAATGGGAAAGTCCAAGGATGTGATTTTGATAGTGTAAAGTCCAAGCATGTAGACTTGGTGGTGTAAGTCCAAATGGATCTTGACAAGGAAGTCCAAGAGTGAGGTCTTGGCAATATAATTTCAAACATGTAGTCTTGATGGCGTAAAGTCCAAGCATGGAGTCTTGGCAGTATAAGTCCAAATGAACATTGACAAAGGATCCGGTTAGCATGACATAACCTATGGAAGCACTTGAAGGTTAACGCGAAGGGTGAATGAGTCATTGAGGACTCGAAGGGACCCTGAGGGCATGAGGCTGATGGAAGTGGCTAGAAGGCTTAGGTTTAGGCTAAGGGTGATTGATAAAGTATAAGGGGATCATACTTGGGTTAAACCTCATGTTTGAGGTTTATCAATCGACTGGGACTTTGGGTAAATTGACTGATTGAGTGTTCAACACTCGAGAACCTAGTTTGACTTGAGCAGTCGACTGGGATTATGACTAGTTGACTAGTTGAGGAGTCGACTGAGGCTTGACTGCTCGACTATGGCTCTGATAGTCGACTACTAGTTGTGGGCAGTCGACTGAAATTAAGTGGCCAGGACACAAATTGTTTAGTAGTCGGCTGTTAGGTTAGGGCAGTCGATTGATGGACATTAATTTGATGTGGATTAAGTCATTGTGAGGCAACGATACAGTATTCAGTCGACTGCTAGGTAAGGGCAATCAATTGGAAAGTGAAAATCAGCCCAAGTTGTAGCTTTATAAGGAGCTCGAGAGGGAGAAGATGGATGCCGATTTTTGGTGATTTGGGAGGGAATTTGCTACTGCATTCCAGACCTTCTAAGCTCATCCAAAACAACCAAAGTGCAAATAATCAAAAGCTCATTTGTAAAGTGTTTTGCTTGTATTTCGATTAGCTTAGTGTATTGGTTGTATTTCTTATTATTGTAAGAACTTATATGAGGGTTCTCCACCTCTGGTGTCATATCGAGAATGAGAGGTTCATAATGAGGGTAAATCACTATAGCACAGCCGTGGAGTAGGAACCTTAGTTTTGAACCACATAAAATATTATCTTGTGTTTGTGATTGTTTTATGTATTTTGTTTCTATTTGTATTTCGTATTCCGCTGCGCACTAACAATCTTTAGACGAGCATAAACGCAATCGAATCGAAGAAAACAAAAAATGTTATTCACCCCCTCTAGTGCGACAACCTATTCTCAACAAGTGGTATCAGAACCCGACATGCTCAGAAGAACAAATCGCCCTGATTACCAACAAGTGGTATCAGAGCATGTCGCTCTTCAAGGATTAACAACCGAGGGAGCAAAGCGCTAGAGGAGTAAAGGAAGAAAATGAAGTTTCAAGAAAGATTGAGCGATGATATCATGGTTCCACCTACCCTCGACTGTGAAAATTTCACACATTGGAAAGGTAGAATGATATATTTTCTTATGTGTGATTTTGATAATTGGATTAGCATTGAAGTAGGGTTCGAAGCTCCGATAGACAAGAAGGGAATAATATTCAAGAAGAAGAAATGGACCGAGGAGTAAATCCGAAAATTCGAAATAAATAATAAGATAACGAAAATGTTGGTTAATTTGTTACCTAACGATATTTTGACGAAATTAAGAGAGTTTAGAGATGCTAAGGATTTATGGAGTAAGCTTGCAAAGCTTCATAAAAAGTCCTCATCGACCCAAGAAGTAGAGGAGGAGTCTAAGGAGGAAGAGTCAAGTTCATCCTCTCAAGAAAGTGAAGAATCGGAGGTTGAGAGGTGCTCACCATCCGAGGAAGAGGTCTTGGAAATCTCCACTTCTAGAATTGAGGGGGAGCATAGGTCTTCAACACCGGAGCAAGAACAAGAAGAAACATCTACCACCGAATAAAATGAAGAACAAATTCAAGACCCTTCTCTAGGTAACTTAAATGCAATTTCTAAAAATAAAAATCATATAACTTTCTTTAAGTGTAGAGAACATGGGCACTACAAGAGTAAATGTCCAAAAAGAGTCAAGAAGGCTCAACCGACATCAAAGGCAAAGGAGAAGGCCAAGGAAGATGATGCCCCAATTTGAAAAAAATAAGGAGCATATAGTGTGCTTCAAGTGCCAACAAAGGGGTTATTATAGAAGTTAAATGTCTTAGGGGGAGGAACTCTAGCAAGGACAAAGGAGGAGCTTCACATGTAGAGGGAGCTAAGGCAAACCCTAAGGTATCATTTAATAATGTTCTTTCTTTATGTAAGGATAAAAAGCATGCTAAGAATAATTATAATGCACTTACTATTGTTTATGATAAAAAGCATGCTAGTATTAAGCCTAAAGATCAATCAAGAAATATTTTTTTTGTGCCAAACATTGTAATATTAGGGTTAAGGACAAGACCCCATCTGAGGATAAGAACAACCTAGATAATAACCCTAAGAAGGATAGACATATGTCTAAAAAGAAAGGGAATGCCCAAAAGAAAAATAAAATATCAAAAATTTGAAAATTAGAGTTAGATAATCAAACTTTAAGGTCTAAGATTGAGAAAATAGAAATGACCCTTAAAAAAATACAAAATCCAATTAAAAGGTCTAATAGACAAACCTTAAGTGTTAGGAGACAAGAACTATCCGAGGATAGAAAAGGCTTGGGTCACAAGCCCAAGTCCAAGGTAGTCATGCCTAACTTCCACAATATTCCATTTGACTATGGAACTAAGTCTAGATCTAGGAATACCAAGGTCACAAGGGAGGTCATCCCTAGAGTTGACCTAGTTAAGACCTTAATGACCAAGGATTCTAAGCCTAGAAGGTACTAAGAGAAGTCATCCCTAGTGAGTAACTAGTTAACCCAAAGAGCTCAAATAGATATTGAGTTCCTAGGAGCGTGATTCTCTCATGCTAGATGGGTTTGTTGGAATGTATACTAAAAGCCTAGCTCTTTTTGTATGAACATTTTATTTTGGAATAAGAATCACATGATCATTGTTTGCACTTTATATATTTATATGTGTGCATATTGTCTAATATTTTACATTGTAGATAACATGGTGCTTGGTATGGCACAGAAGATTATGTTATCAGTCCCTTGTAAAATATAAAGTAGAGGCTCACAGCCAAGATGGTTTTGGATAAACCATTGGCATGGTTGTAGTGTAGCTTGGTATTGTTTTGTCTTGAACATAAAGTTACACTAGTACACTTAGGTGTATTGAGCAGGACCGACATAGAGGTGATTCAATTTAGTACTGACTACATAATTGAATCGGACCTCGGATATTATGTTGTACATGCTCTTAATCCCGATATAATAACGGGCACATATACTTAGTATTTATTTCTTTGATTTACCACAGGGTGAGATTTAGATGGATTAAATCAATATGCCCGGTAAGTTGGGAAATGATATTATTTACATGGTGTGCCGTTGATTATAGGAGGAAACCGTGTCCTATATATTAGGTTGATGATGTCCCCTTGAGGAGATCATAAGGTTCATCATGTAAACCCAGCTGGTTGACTTAGTCAACATGATGATAAGGTTGATTGGTACTACTCGAGGAATTAGATGTTAATTAATTGATGGTCAGTAAATCAATTAATTGATGGACATTCGATATCTTAAACACGGGGAGATGAATGTACAAATAATATATGAAGCCCATATTAATTTATGGGGGTTGGTGAGGTAGTTCAATGATGATCCTCTAGTGGAATGGAACATCATTGATGGATCAAGTTTGTGTGGTTCCGATCCATCGGGTGGCCAAGATCCAACTTCTCCTTATGGTCCCTATCGTAGCCTAATATAATCCTTGTGAAGTCTAGATCCAAGAATGTAAAACAAAACCTAGAACCAACGGTTAGGATTAAATCCCTAGATCCGATGGTTAGGATGAAACCCTAGAACCAACGGTTGGGATTAAATCCCTAGATCCGATGGTTAGGATGAATCCCTAGAATCGACGGTTGGGATTAAACCCTAGATCCGACGGTTGGGATGAAATCCTAGATCCGACGGTTGGGATGAAATCCTATATCCGACGGTTGGGATGAAACCCTAGATCCGACGGTGGAGATTAAATTCCTAGATCCGACGGTGGAGATTAAAGGAGGCTTAAGCCCAATTCTATAAATAGGGGGCTTAGGCTTGGGCGGCAAGATAATTTGATAGGGAATTAGGGTTTGGCTCTTCCAAGAAGTGGGCGGTTAGGGTTTGGGAGCTAGGGTTTTGTTTTGGGCGGCAACCTCCTTCCTCCAAGAAGTTGTCGGCGCCCAACCTTCTTCCATCTAGACTTGGCCGGCACCCATTCTCAAGGCCTCTCTCTTATTCCTTGGCCGGCGGTTCTCCTTCCATTGGTGGCCGGTGCTCTTCCTCCTCCCTTTCTTATTGGTGGCCGGCGGCAACCCCTCTTCAAGTTGGTCGGCGCTTCATCCACTTGCTCCTTGGCCGGCGGTTGCACCAAATTCCCTAATTTGGTGGCCGGTTCTAGAAAGGATAGGTATTTGTTGGTTCTTCTCTTTGTTCGCAGCGGACAAGGAAGGGAAGAACGCGATCTAGAAGGCTTCTACTCGTGGAGGATCTTCGTCCACACGTCGTCCACGAGAAGGATAGGACATACGGTAGAAGATCGTAAGGTATAAAGTTTTTTTTCTTTATTTACAGATCTGAGCATGTTCTTTTATGTTTTGATTATACATGTATGTGTATGAATATATGTTGTATAATCATGGACCCCGAAGACAAACACAAAAACCGACGATCCGTCCGTCGTCTCTTCCGCGGCTAACCAACTAGAAGAGTTGTGTTGCTTGAACAACTAGTTTGTTCAAGCGACCACTCAAGTTGTTAGCACGACGATGAAATGGTTGTGCTAAGGAAGCTCATCCCATCCGGATTAATTCTTTCATTAGTGAAAATTTTAATCCGGGGACATGGGAGCCAATGAGCCTCCGAAGCAACTCCCTACAAGTGGTATCAGAGCCAGGTTTCTTGTTTTGTGTGTTTAGGATTCGGTTAATTTTTATGCACTTATTCATATATTACATGTGCCGGATAATAGTAGGATATGCGTAGTTTAACTCTTTGGTTGCAGGCATAAGATCCGACTATTATGGCCATGTGTGTGTATGTGAATGGATGTGTGTAAATATTTATTATTTGAATCCTCGGGGTTGACGAGGCTAGATTAGTATTTAATTTTTGTAATTAAATACGACATTGTTTAGCCGCTCATTTTAGTTTACTTTCGATCTAGATTATTTGTACACTCCTTCGTGGAGTATAGGATCGATGGATGTAAATTAAAATAGTTTTATCTCGGCTCGGATCTCTTTGGTGACTTAAGCACGGGAAAAGATGGAGCGAACGAGGTGGCGACACGACGGGATGCATATTGGAGGACAATGCCATAATAGTTGGAAAAATTCTGTTTTTCCATATTTATTGCTTATTTGTTTTATATGCATGTTGTGTATGATTTAAAATTCCTCATTTGCAATTTACTAAGTGGGAGAGGGAAATTTTAATTAATTCCCGCGGCCTCCATTACAATTTGACGTGTGATGCAAACAAACTTGTGTGTTGGCTCTGAGTGCCTTCCTCCCTGCGGACGGGTTTGTTTGCGGATCACTAGGTCAAATAATGGTTATAGGAAATTATCTAGGAGCATGTGTACTTCCACAGCAGTAAGGCACATAATCCGAAATAATTCCCTTAGTATCGTATAATGGTGCACACTTAGATGCAAATAAAAGTATCCTCCCCATCGGAGTCACTGCTTTTATTTGTAGGGCCAAAGAGGAACCAACTATTAATTTTATTTGTCAAAAAGTAAGGTTGACAAGATAATAAAATTAATGGGTAAAACGTCCTCTTACAAATGTAGAATTCGTATACGTCCACACAGCGTGGCATGCGATATTCTCGGTGATTTGAGGTGTTGGTTGATTTCGGGATTTTATTGTTTTGAGGAATCAATAATATTTGAAATCTAATATTTTGATCATTGTGATTTTTAGGATTTTCAAATGGCTTTCAACCCACTTGCTGTGATTTTAAAAGAAAACAAACTTACTGGACCAAACTACATTGATTGGAAAAGAAACTTGGATATTGTCTTAATCATGAGGAGTACAAATTTGTACTCTTCGAGGTCCGCATCCTCCTAAGCCCTCCGATGACTCGATGAAAAGGAGAAAGAACGTTATAAGAAATGGGTTAAGGCGATGAGATGGCGTGTTACATTTTGGCATCTATGTCAAATGTGTCCGCAACATCAAGATCGTGCCATAGCCACAGCTTATGACATGATGTTCAATCTCAAGGAACTTTTTGGACATCAGAGTAGGGCGGCTAGGCAGGAGGCAATGAGAAACTTGATGACGACCACCATGATCGAGGGAACACCCGTTAGGGATTATGTTCTCAAGATGATGGCTCATCTTAATGAGATGGAAGTCCTCGGAGCTGAGATCGATGGGGAAACCCAGGTCGATATCATTCTCCAGTCTCTGCCTAGGAGTTTTGAGCAGTTTCGCCTCAATTACAACATGAACAAGAGGTTGTATTCGTTGGCGGAGCTTCTGACAGAACTCCAGGCGGCAGAGGGGCTTTTTTGTCAGAGTTCTCAAGCCATGGTCGCTCAGAAGGTTTCTTCCTCTAAACCGAAAGGTAAGAAGAAGAAGAAGCAAGGTGGGGCGAAGAAGGTGGCGTGGGACCTCGTGCAGAGTGAAGAAGCCGAAAGGCAAGTGCTTCACTTGCAAGCGATCGGACATTGGAAGGCGGACTGTCCTCGCCGAAAGAACAAAGGTATATCTTCTTGTTTAGTTGTTGAAACATGTTTAGCGGTGTTATCTACCAGTGCCTGGTGTGTAGATACAGGAGCCACTGATCATGTCTGCAATACTTTGCAGGGGTTCCAGGAAACCCGACGACTAGCTGAGGGAGAGATTACCGTCTTCATGGGCAATGCTTCAAAGGTGGCGGCTATTGCAGTGGGAGACGTTTATTTATCTTTTGATAGGAATAAAGTTTTGGTTTTGAGAAATTGTCTTTATGTACCTACTTTTAGAAAGAATTTAATTTCAGTTTCTAAATTGTTTATAGATGGATATTCTGTTTCTTTTAATGACAAAGTGGTTATAAAAAGGAATAGGGAGATTATCTATTCTGGTACATTGGTTGGCAATTTATATACTCTTGAACCGAAAACTCCCACGATGCATATAGAAGTAAATAACTCATCTTCTAAGTCTAATAAGAGAAAAGAACCTTCGCAAATGAACCAGACATATCTTTGGCATCTAAGGCTTGGTCATATTAACCTAAGTAGAATTCAAAGGTTGATAGCTGATGGACCTTTGGGTTCATTAGTGGTGGAGGATCTCCCAACCTGCGAATCTTGCTTGGAAGGTAAAATGACCAAGAGGTCTTTCAAGGCCAAGGGGTATAGAGCCAAAGATGTGTTAGAATTGGTTCATTCTGATTTGTGCGGTCCTATGTCTATCCAGGCAAGAGGTGGTTTTGAATATTTCGTCTCTTTTATAGACGATTATTCAAGATATGGATACATTTACTTGATGCGCCGCAAGTCTGAATGCTTTGACAGGTTCAAAGAATTCAAGGCTGATGTGGAGAACCGTCAAGGTAAAAGTATCAAGACATTACGATCTGATCGTGGTGGCGAGTACCTCTTGGGAGAGTTTAGGAATTACTTATCAGAGACTGGGATTCAATCCCAATTGTCTGCACCTGGCACACCCCAGCAGAATGGTGTAGCGGAGCGAAGGAATAGAACTCTTATGGAGATGGTCAGATCGATGATGAGTTATTCTGAGTTACCTGTTTCATTCTGGGGGTATGCACTGGATACGACAATGTACACTCTGAACTTGGTTCTATCCAAATCAGTACCTTCTACCCCTGTAGAATTGTGGACTGGGCGAAAGCCTAGTCTAAGACATATTCGGATATGGGGGAGTCCAGCACATGTGCTGAAGGCTGATGCTGGTAAGTTGGAACCTCGTACAGAAGTGTGCATGTTTGTTGGCTACCCTAAGGGAACAAAAGGTGGTTTGTTTTATAATTCTAGAGATCAGAGGGTGATCGTTAGCACCACTACAAGAATAATAGGCTTTAAGGACACTCATAAATGTCCTTATAGTATATTTTTCGTGACACTAACGTTTTAGTGACATCACTAAAAAACGCCCTATAAAGTGATGTCGTCTTAGACCCGATTCGTTTTCCTGACATTTTTAATGTCATTATACAATATAAATATTAACATCAAAAGTGTCTTAATATAAATATATAATGACACGCTAAAATGTCAAGAAAAGTCATATTTTAAGGACATCTACATATGTCTTATTATCATCGTAATAAGGACATCTACGTGTGTCTTATTATCATTGTAATAAAGACAAAACTAAATGTCACCTAAACTTATTTATTTTGACATTTATAAATATCTTATATTTTTTATAAGGACAATAAAAATTGTCGGTAAAGATAATTTATAAAATCATTTTAAAATGTCACCTTAGTTAATCTATAATGACATTTATTAATGTCATTATAATAATTTATAAATACATTAAAATGATCCCTAATGTAAGTATGAATCCAATATTTATACATCATCACAATTCATCCCCCGTTCAGAATATAAAGAATTATAAAATACAATTTAAAATGATAATAGAAAATCTAAATTCATTCCATAATCATTGAGTCAAAGTTACAAATGTCTTGATGAATATTTTACATCCAAAACTAACTACACACTATACTCAAAATATTAAATTTTAGAATTAATAAAGTCTTATAAAAAAAATCAACTAGACATACTATCTTCAACAATAATATTGATGCATAAAAATTTCGGTACTCGTCACCTACAAATACAATGAATATATTTGTATTAGTACTGAAATAAAATAATAAACAACCAAAGTTAATATAAATAATGGTAAAGATTATATATCATATCAAATAGGAAAATGCAAAATATCATTCTATATGCACCTACTAGTGATCTTTGCTTACTGTTAATTGCAAATATATTTTATATTTATTTAAAATTATAATAACACAATAAATATAAAAATTAATAATATTTTAATGAAAGATTAAAATTATACCAGATGATAAGGCCAAGCTATCATTCTTCCAAGTGTATTCTCAAACGTCTATAAAAGATCATAAGGTCTAATTAAACTCTTTTTGGGATCTAAGACAACTTGTATTCGTACTTCACACCAATTTGGTCCTAATGTCTGTCCTCCTACTATAGTATTTGGATACATATTATGGAGCACTCCTTTTGCCACAATCTTTGTTGAATCAAATAAACTTTGATTAATCAAGAAACCTTGTATATTATCACAATCTATAAAAGTATCAATTCAAGTAAAAAAAACAAATAAGAATTAGACACACGGGAATTTAATACTCAAGATGAATTAAAAATTTACTTTTCTTTCCAACAAATAATAAATTTATGATGCATAAAATGGTTCTAGCTCATTTTATATGTTTATGTTTGATACCATCTATAAAACATACAATTGATACAATTGAATCTGAATTAGAAATACAAGAACTTACAATTGATAAATTCTCACCTATGCACGGTAAGTACACGCAAACTCAATAGAAAAAACTCAAACCCAAGAAGAAAAAAATTTCAACCAAAGAGAAATTTTTATATGTTCCAACAAATAATAAATTTATGATGTAAAAAATTAGATAATACCTTGTTCAGTTGAATATGTGATATTATTTTGCACATCAATTTAGAATTGACTTGAATCTGCATCTCTTTGATTATTTAAGGTACCTGATATATTATCACCATCCATAAAAGTATCAATTCAAGTAAAATAATAAAGCAAATAAGAATTAGACACACAGGAAAAAGAATATATAAAAACTTTCCTTTCCAACAAATAATAAATTTATGATGCATAAAATTAGATAATACCTCGTTCAGTTGAATATCGATCCGTGTGATTTGTACTCATACCTGATAGCTGCATATCTCTCTCAGATTATAGTTTAAAATGAGATTTTCTATTAGTTCGACGCTTATGAGTTATACCTACTACAAACAATAGCTAGTTACAAATTATAAAATTAGCTAAACAATCTGAAAACTGTTACCTTATTGCAAAAAAAAAAATAGTTTTAGGAACTGGTGTATTTTTTGTCAACTGCAGAAGAGCAGATTTCTTATTTAGAAATGCAGTTTCCGGATTCTTTTCCTCACCATCAGCTCCACTGCAATCAATAAGAACCTGCATCCCATGTGAGACATTCACACACATTTCATAGACTGAAGCATATTGATCGATAAGCCACTGATTGCACAACATTGAAAAATTCTCACAACTAGAAAAATAAGACAAACACTGACAAAGAAGAAGGCTTTCATGAGTCTCAATTACATAATTTGCACTAGTAGCAAGCATGTGAACATGACAACAGAAGAGCCACAAGAAGTTAAGAGAGACTATAGATACACTCAGTATAAAGTCCTATGTGGTTTTTGTAATGTTTGTATAGGGATTTCCCAACTATTAGGAACTAAGAAGGGTTACCTGATATATCCATGGATTTATCTGCTGATGTACTTCATCTAATACGGGTCCTAGTACAATTGTCACCAGTGCCTTGACAAAAAGTTAAAAATGGGTTAATGCTGAAAATTTTAGCATAATTTACCCTTATTAGATCCTTCTAAATGAATAATTCAAATGATAAACAAAAAAGTACCTCCTCTCTCAATGCTATAGGAAATGTATCATTTGGCTGAAATATGTATGCTCGGATGCCTTTAACAATTGAAACAAACTCTAGGTGTACATTATCTACATTGGTTACCATTAGAGTAAACTAATTGTCGAACAATTTTCTATAAACATTTATCAGATTTGAACCTGAGGGTCACTACCACTTCCACTATCTCCAGCATAGTAACCGTATGAAAGATCCACAGTAGTTTTTACCTTGAACAAATCATTAGCTTATACATATTAAGATTTTAGAAAAAAAAACATAGATCAAAGGAAATATACGATTATATATTATAATGTAAGATATAACCTTCAAAAGGCAGAGTTACAAGAAAGTGATCATCATGCATACCACATTTAGGATAAAAGAAAAATTTTAATTAACAAGGAAAAAGAAAAGGTTAAAGCTAAAATTGAAGATAGCAAAATACCAGTTCGCATATTCAAAATATGAGTCGAGTTCCATCATCCACATTATGTAGAAGCTTTAGATTTCCTTGCCCAACTTCAATATTCCATTCACGCTTTGTTGTGATGGATAATAGGTCGATGTTATAGCTATTGACCAATTTTTATTCATTACAACATATCAAATATTTGTGACAAGTAGTTAACCACAAGATGAAAAAAGGCTAAGCAACAAAGATCAGAAACCTTCCCCTTTGCACTTTTTACAAAATATGTATTAAAGCTAAGAGGTCAGATGAGAAACTAGAGAGGCAAGCTAAAATTTTGACTAAGACAAAGTTACCAAGCCAAGAAAAGTTATCGTATGGAACTTATAACCAACCTGGAAAGGCTAAAATGTCTTCTTTTTTTTTGAGTCAAATAGGTACACATGATGAGCTCATTCAGATTCCGATGGAGCTTATAACCAACTTGTAAGGTTGCAACAAGTGAAACTAGATGTTGATCAACATACTCCACTTGACCGGTGAAGTCATATGCTAGCATTGGCAGCAGTTGATTCAAAATACATCATCCCAATTGACCAGTGGACGCAAAAATCATCATGCATCATCAGAATCCTTTAGGTTGCCCCTTGGAAAACTAGATATTTCCTTGGAGATCTCCCTTCCTGAAGTTCCATCAGAGAATCTTGAAGTACCATTTACCCGCCTTGCTTATCTAAATAAACCGGAGCTTCCTATTCTGCTAGGTTCACTTGTCGCTGTAGTTAGTGGTGTTCTCGCCCATTTTTGTAGTTATCTTATAAAGAGTAGTACATACCTTATTTGAGCCACCAAGTAAGCTTCACAAGGATTCAAAATTTTGGTCATTGATGTTAACTTTTCTTGGCTTGGTAACCTTGATATATATTCCAATAGAGCTTTCTTGTTTGCTATTCTTTGGGTCCAAAGAATGCACCATTAATCACTAAGACAAAGTTGAGAATGTCTCGTGTTGTCCGATCAAGCAATAGGGTTGCTCTTGTGAATCTATAATCTAATTAGGGTTGAGGAGTGGAACTCACCAACAACTTAATGATGATTTCTATTGGTAAAGCATACAAACCCCAAAAGGAAAGGAGCAGGTTATTGTAATTGTGTCGTCCGCCAACAAAAATCTAAAGAAGAGGCCGACTACAACAATATGATTAGCAAAACTAATGGCTAGAAAGAAAAAAATCATTGGCGCCACAAATGGAAAACTCACCTACAAGAAAGGAGGGAGATGTTGTGAGTTCTAGAAAGTCCTCCCTAAGCTCTCAAAATTGATTGAGGAGAGGAGGTCACAAACAAAGAAAAGTGAGAGGAGCTCAAAAAAGAATCCACAACCTAGAGCAATAGGTATTGCTGGAGAAAGATTACACATGGAAGAGAATCTCTAGGAAGGACACGATTTGGGAAAAGTTGGTGATGCACAACTAAGGTTTCAGGTGGAAACAAGAGGGCTCGGGTTTATATGGCTTGACACTAAGGTGGACAATGTTGTGCAATGAGGAGTCCTGTCGAGAGAGGAGACTACATCTACATTTGCATAAAGAGTCACGAGGTTGCTCAGTTGCGATCTAACCTGTCACAAAAGAAATTCTTGGTGTCCGAAGGTGGTGATGTCGACAGCTGCGTTAATGGTGGTGACGACGATGGAGAGGTGAAGTCCGTGGAGATGGAAAGGGTTGCGCGCGTGAGATGGCTTTGGGAGAAAAAATTAATAAAACCTAAACATTAGTAAATCTAAATTAATATATTTATTAAGTATAATGACATTCATGATATATGTCATTAAAAGGTATCTAATTAGATACTTAAAAAAAACTTAAAAATCATTTTTAATAAGTGTCATTATAAGATGTTTATAACTACACTATAAAATAAATGTCCTTAAGAAAATGTCATGATAGTCTATTATTCTTGTAGTGCACGAACGCCAGATTTCTAGAGGAGGATTATGTAATGAACCACAAGCCCAAGAGTAGGATTGTTCTTGAGGAGTTGACAGGGGAAGTCCTGACTTCAGTACCACCGGTACAAGAGGAGACACCACAAGTCACTGCACTGCGTGTCACAGAGCATACACAGCAGGCACCTCGTCGTAGTGGGAGGGTTGTTAGACAACCCGATAGATTCATATTTTTGAGAGAGTCTTCGGACTTAGTCCCTGGTGAACATGAACCTGATCCCTGGACATATGACGAGGCAATCCAAGATAGAGATGCGGTATCTTGGCAAAGAGCAATGAATTCAGAGATAGAATCTATGGATTCTAATCAGGTCTGGGAGCTAGTAGAGCCACCCGATGGTGTAAAAACCATTGGATGCAAGTGGATCTACAAGAGAAAGAGAGGAGTAGATGGGAAGGTTGAGACCTTCAAAACTAGGCTTGTTGCGAAAGGGTATACTCAGAAAGAGGGCATCGATTATGAGGAGACCTTTTCGCCGGTAGCTATGCTTAAGTCTATCTGGATTCTCTTATCTATAGCTGCTCATATGGATTATGAGATTTGGCAGATGGATGTCAAGACAGCCTTCCTTAACGGAAGTCTTGAGGAGAACATCTATATGCGGCAACCAAAGGGATTCATTACTAAAGGCAAAGAGCATCTTGTATGTAAGCTTAATCGGTCCATTTATGGATTGAAGCAAGCTTCTAGATCTTGGAACATCTGCTTTGATGAGGTAATCCAGTCATATGGATTTATTCAAAGTCCGGATGAGCCTTGTGTATACAAGAGATGTGACGGAAACGTAGTGGTGTTTCTTGTACTATACGTAGATGACATTTTGTTAGTTGGCAATAATATCAAAGTGTTATCAGACGTAAGGGTATGGTTGTCCAAACAGTTTGACATGAAGGACTTGGGAGAAGTGGGACACATCCTTGGGATCAAAGTC
Source organism: Wurfbainia villosa (assembly GCA_025175895.1). Classification (NCBI taxonomy): domain Eukaryota; kingdom Viridiplantae; phylum Streptophyta; class Magnoliopsida; order Zingiberales; family Zingiberaceae; genus Wurfbainia; species Wurfbainia villosa. Next base: position 13,701,141 of record CM046004.1, on the reverse strand, counting down.
ATAAGGGATCGCAAGAAAAGGATGTTGTGCTTATCTCAAGCTTCATACATTGACACTATCCTTGCTCGTTTTAGCATGCAGAACTCCAAGAAAGGTTTCCTACCTTTTAGGCATGGAGTTCCTTTATCTAAAGAGATGTGTCCCAAAACATCAAAGGAGACAGAGGACATGAAGGCGGTTCCTTATGCTTCGGCAGTAGGAAGCCTTATGTATGTTATGCTATGTACGAGATCGGATATCTGCTTTGCCGTGGGCATGGTTAGCAGATATCAGAGTAATCCTGGACAGGGACATTGGACTGCGGTAAAGCATATATTGAAGTACCTGAGAAGGACTAGGGATTATATGCTGGTTTACCGGGCAGATCAATTAGTCCCTGTGGGTTACACGGATTCAGATTTCCAATCAGATAGGGACAAGAGTAAGTCTACCTCGGGGTTTGTGTTTACTTTTGGAGGTAGAGCCATAGTATGGAGGAGTGTCAAGCAGAAATGCGTGGCGGACTCTACCATGGAAGCTGAGTATGTGGCAGCCTCTAAGGCGTGCCCAAGGAAGTCAGATGGCTCAGGAACTTCTTGATGGACTTGGATGTGATTCCTGGTTTGCCCAGAACTATCACAATTTATTGTGATAATAGTGGTGCAGTTGCAAACTCAAAGGAACCACGAGCCCATAAGGCGAGTAAACACATAGAGCGCAAGTACCACCTTATACGAGAGATCGTAAAGCGAGGAGAAGTTGCTGTCGCCAAGATTGCATCAGAGGATAACCTGGCGGATCCATTCACTAAGGCCCTTCTAGCGAAAGCGTTTGATAGGCATGTGGAGGACATGGGGATCAGATGTATGGCAGAGTGATGACGGCATAGTCTTTTAGTATAAGTGGGAGATTGTTGGAATGTATACTGAAAGCCTATCTCTTTTTGTATGAACATTTTATTTTAGAATAAGAATCACATGATCATTGTTTGCACTTTATATATTTATATGTGTGCATATTGTCTAATATTTTACATTGTAGATAACATGGTGCTTGGTGTGACACAGAAGATCATGTTATCAGTCCCTTGTAAAATATAAAGTAGAGGCTCACAGCCAAGATGGTTTTGGACAAACCATTGGCATGGTTGTAGTGTAGCTTGGTATTATTTTGTCTTGAACATAAAGTTACACTAGTACACTTAGGTGTATTGAGCAGGACCGACATAGAGGTGATTCAATTTAGTACTGACTACATAATTGAATCGGACCTCGGATATTATGTTGTACATGCTCTTAATCCCGATATAATAACGGGCACATGTACTTAGTATTTATTTCTTTGATTTACCACAGGGTGAGATTTAGATGGATTAAATCAATATGCCCGGTAAGTTGGGAAATGATATTATTTACATGGTGTACCGTTGATTATAGGAGGAAACCGTGTCCTATATATTAGGTTGATGATGTCCCCTTGAGGAGATCATAAGGTTCATCATGTAAACCCAGCTGGTTGACTTAGTCAACATGATGATAAGGTTGAGTGGTACTACTCGAGGAATTAGATGTTAATTAATTGATGGTCAGTAAATCAATTAATTGACGGACATTCGATATCTTAAACACGGGGAGATGAATGTACAAATAATATATGGAGCCCATATTAATTTATGGGGGTTGGTGAGGTAGTTCAATGATGATCCTCTAGTGGAATGGAACATCATTGATGGATCAAGTTTGTGTGGTTCTGATCCATCGGGTGGCCAAGATCCAACTCCTCCTTATGGTCCCTATCGTAGCCTAATATAATCCTTGTGAAGTCTAGATCCAAGAATGTAAAACAAAACCTAGAACCAACGGTTAGGATTAAATCCCTAGATCCGATGGTTAGGATGAAACCCTAGAACCAACGGTTAGGATTAAATCCCTAGATCCGATGGTTAGGATGAAACCCTAGAACCAATGGTTAGGATTAAATCCCTAGATCCGATGGTTAGGATGAATCCCTAGAATCGACGGTTGGGATTAAACCCTAGATCCGACAGTTGGGATGAAATCCTAGATCCGACGGTTGGGATGAAACCCTAGATCCGACGGTTGGGATAAAACCCTAGATCCGACGGTGGAGATTAAATCCCTAGATCCGACGGTGGAGATTAAATCCCTAGATCCGACGGTGGAGATTAAAGGAGGCTTAAGCTCAATTCTATAAATAGGGGGCTTAGGCTTGGGCGGCAAGATAATTTGATAGGGAATTAGGGTTTGGCTCTTCCAAGAAGTGGGCGGTTAGGGTTTGGGAGCTAGGGTTTTGTTTTGGGCGGCAACCTCCTTCCTCCAAGAAGTTGCCGGTGCCCAACCTTCTTCCTTCTAGACTTGGCCGACGCCCATTCTCAAGGCCTCTCTCTTATTCCTTGGCCGGCGGTTCTCCTTCCATTGGTGGCTGGTGCTCTTCTTCCTCCCTTTCTCCTTGGTGGCCGGCGGCAACCCCTCTTCAAGTTGGCCGGCGCTTCATCCACTTGCTCCTTGGCCGGCGGTTGCACCAAATTCCCTAATTTGGTGGCCGGTTCTAGAAAGGATAGGTATTTGTTGGTTCTTCTCTTTGTTCACAGCGGACAAGGAAGGGAAGAACGCGATCTAGAAGGCTTCTACTCGTGGAGGATCTTCGTCCACACGTCGTCCACGAGAAGGATAGGACATATGGTAGAAGATCGTAAGGTATAAAGTTTTTTTTCTTTATTTACAGATCTGAGCATGTTCTTTTATGTTTTGATTATACATGTATGCGTATGAATATATGTTGTATAATCATGGACCCCGAAGACAAACACAAAAACCGGCGATCCGTCCGTCGTCTCTTCCGCGGCTAACCAACTAGAAGAGTTGTGTTGCTTGAACAACTAGTTTGTTCAAGCGACCACTCAAGTTGTTAGCACGACGACGAAATGGTTGTGCTAAGGAAGCTCATCCCATCCGGATTAATTCTTTCATTAGTGAAAATTTTAATCCGAGGACATGGGAGCCAATGAGCCTCCGAAGCAACTCCCTACAGGGTTTAAGGTGTGTCTGTTGGTAATATATGAGAGGTGTCCTAAGGCAATCACCTTATGGTTGTTCCATTTATTTGATAAATGAAGATTCACTATTTGAGTATATATATTTTTATGTATTTGATTGAATCTTAAACTCATTTATTGGATGTCTGTAATATGATTCACAACATGAGAGAATTTGTGATTAGATCACAACTAGTGAGTTTCTCTACATGTGTAATTGTAATGTATTGGAATTATCCCTAGTCGATGAATTGATGGATTAGGATGCCATCAATTCTATTGAGACAAGCACGAGGTATACTCTTTGGTTTATCCAAGCAGCTATTTCTCACTGGTTGGAGACATTGGGATGTCCGGAGTTGATCTTGGATGCTAATTATGGTAATAGTTCATTGGAGTGACCAGCTGTAAGACTTCATATGATTACCTGCATATATGGATATGCCAATGAAGTTCTTACAGCAACTTAAGTGTGATGTTCCTTTAACTTGCGGTATTCAAGTCATCTTGGTCATGGAGACTTATGCTTTGACATCTTAAGCAAGCATCTCCAAGGATATGTGGACCTGGGATGATTAGGTATAAGTCGAAGTGTCCGAAGGTGTTTGAATAACCTATAAAGGATTCATCACTCCTTGTGTGGAGATGTATACCCAGGGACTCTCGTTGGATTGTTACTAAAGTCTTTGGCCAAAGCATTACATGTTTAGAGTAATGTACTCTTGGATACATGTGCAGTAACTAGAATCCGAAGGACGAGGAAGTAATACTTGGATTAGGTGTGACATAGTCAACTTGGTGGGGACTGACACAATAGACCATATCCTAAATTAAGTGGGTATAAGATGAGTGAAAGGAATAGGGCACGATTTATTATAGTTGCTGAAAGATTTTAAAAATAGTTCTGGGATCAACCGTTGATTTTTCAGTTAATTGGGGATCATGATGTACTACTAGGTGTCACTCATGATCGTTCTATACTTAATGGTTAATTATAGACGACCAACATAAATCGATGACCTATTTGGTCACACACACAACGAGTGTAATCCGAAAGATTTAAAACGAGTTTGAGAATATGATTCTCAGATCGAGAGAGACTTGGTTTGGTTGGATCAAACAAAGAGCGAGTATGAAATTTTTTCAGTCGCATCGGAAGCATGGATGAGCCATGTCTTTTGAAGACATGAGGGATGAACCAAATTGGTTTGGTTCTAATCCAATGGTGCATGGAAAATATATAAACCAAAGTGGTCTGGTTTGTCTTAAATGAATGAACCAAAGTTGGTTCGATTCGTTTTAACTTAAAATAGACTAACACGGTTTGGTTTATTTTAACTTAAGTTATTGGAGCGGGTTAACAGATTTTGGTTATGAACCAATAACTGTTAGGAGAACATGTTCTTTATAAAAACACGTCTTAAGGGTTTTGTGGATGATTCAAACGACTTTGTGTTGGAAAACCCTAGCCTCCTTTCCTTCTCCTCCTCTTCTCCTTGCCACCGCCCATGGTGGTGCCGCCACCCACCTTTGTGCCGCCGTCGCCCAAAGGAGTTGTTGCCTCTCCTCGCTGCCGGCCATCCACCAGCTGTCGGCATCTCTTGGGCTACCCTCAACCGCCGGCCAACCTCCCTTAGCCACCGGCGACCAAGGAGTAACCGACCAAGCCTTTGGCCGACCCCTTCTTCCTCCACAACAAGCTGTCCAATTTTGGACATCTTGATCTCCTTCGTGTGGAGAGGCCATTTGGTCGGCATTTTGTGCTCCGATAGTGGTCTACTTGTCGGGGATTAGATCTTCGGTAATCCTCATAGGTGGAGGGTTAAGTTTTCGTTAAACGGTTGACGAAAATTGCTTCCGACGAGTGAGTTTGTGAAACTCGTTTTTGGGATCCGAATTTATTTCGGATTGTGATCATCTCTCGGATCATATCGTCTTCGACACGAGGCTAGTGACTTTTGCGAAGACTAGGCTCGTGGCTTTGTGAAGCTATCCCGATGATACTCGGCGTGGATACGGATAGAGGCGATTCTAGCGAGAGTCGCTACGGTTGATGTTATTCCCGCTATATGTAATACGTTAGGTATACCTAGTATAAATTTCCTTTTATTAAAAAATTTTAAATAGCAATTATGTCTACACATGTTGTATCCTGCATGCGTGTGATGTGTGCGTTGTAATAAATTAGATTTATTGCTTTTATTTCTTCCGTTGTGTGCATGTTTATGAAACGTATTCGAACACACACTAACCGCGGTACCAAGGAAACCCAACAATGGTATCAGAGCCACACTGTGTTCCGACATAATCGTAAAATTGTTTTGCGATATTCATAATTATATTTATGAAAATTTTCTACTTTTGAAAAGTTTAGAAGTATTTATGGAAATTAACACTTTCCATAAATAAAATATATGATTAGATTTGGAACTTTATTTCCTAATTTAATCATGATTTTATTTGGGAAATCAAATCTCAAACATATTTTATTTCCATAAATAGTTATGACAAATAAGGAAATTCAAATTGAAATTTTCCTAATATGATTAGGAAATTACAATTTAGAAATTTTGTTTCCTAAATTAAATTTGACTTTCCTTAATTAACACTTTCCATAAATAAAATATGTGATTAGATTTGAAAATTTATTTCCTAAATTTTAATCATGATTTGATTTGGGAAATCAAATCTAAAATATATTTTATTTCCAAAACAGTTATGACAAATAAGGAAACTATTTATACATGTCATAATTGTATGTCATATAATTGCATTAGATGCATATTATTATGTCATGTGTGTCATGTCATATAGATAATAGTTGTTTGCATGCAAAGAGGATGAAACATTAAATCCCTTACACAACATTAAAGCCTCCTTCCATTAATATGGTTAGAACTAGAGTTCCATTTCTTGTTTGGGTTGTTGGACTCTCTTCAAGCCCGGCTCGAACTTGAACATGTTCAAACCATTGGAATAGTTTATTACTAATATGGTAAGAGTCAGAGGTCAATCGTTAGTTTGGATTGTTGGACTCTCTCTAAACCTGGCTAATTGGTTGAATGCACTTTAATCATATTAAAACTATTTCTCAATTAATGGGTTGCCTTTAACCTGGCGCATCGGCTTGTTGGACTCTCTCCAAGGTCGATGTGAAGGGAGGTGAAGTTGGGTGTTATGCATATGATGCATACTTGTTAATGAGTTAACAACCCGATGTATGTGTGAACATTCAATTAGTTGATAGCACATTATGATAGTTGTATATATGTGATATGCAATCGGTATACTTGATACCTACCATCGTAGCTAAGAATGACTTATCAGACTCTCTCCAAGGTCGTTCTTATTTATGTTGGATATCAACCCATTCGAAGATGGACCTACGATCTTCCGAATTGATTTTGAGGGTTTTTAATTTCGAAAAATGAATGAGATTTATAAATGTATGTCGATGCATTTTAAATCATCTTTCTCATATATGCTCGATTTGTATTTCTAAGTTAATTGATTGATCATGATGTCTTTGAATTTGCAATCTATTTTGGATTCAAATAAATTGACTGGGTCGAACTTCTTGGACTGACTTAGAAACTTAAGAATTGTTCTCAAGGTGGAAAAGCTTGTGTATGTCCTTGAAGAGCCTCTTCCCACCTGTCCGAAGGACGATGTAGCTCCGGACCAATTGTTGGCCTATCAGAAACATGTGATTGATTCTGAATTGGCGAGTTGCATCATGCTAGCCACGATGGTACCCGAGCTGCAGAAGCAGCATGAGCATATAGATGCTCATATTGTAGTCTTTCATCTCTATGAGTTGTTTGATGAGCAAGTGAGATCCGAAAGGTTCGAAGTCTCCAAGCTCCTCTTCACCTCTGAGATGCAAGAAGGTTCATCTGTGGTACTGCTCAACATGCTGAAGACTATGGAGCCTTCTGTGAAACATGAGCAGAGGACGGTGTTGTTAGTTGATTCCTTGAAGAAAGGTTCTAAGAGAAAGTCAAAGGAACAATAGAAGGGGAAGAAGAAAAAGGCTAAAAAGGCAGAACCAACTCAAAAGGGCACTTGCCATCATTGTGGTAAGGAAGGTCATTGGCGAAGAAACTGCAAGATTTATCTAGAGTCCGTGAAGAAGAAGAAGGCATCTGATGCCCCATCTTCTTCAGATATCTTCGTTATTGATTGACATTCTATTTCCTTAGAAACTTGGGTATTGGATACCGGGTGTGGTTCACATATATGTAATAACATACATAGGCTAAAGAATAGAAGAAGACTCGTCAAGGGAGAGTCAAATTTACATGTTGGGAATGGAGCAAAGGTTATTGCACTCGTTATCGGAACGTATTTGTTGAAACTTCCTACAGGACTTGTCTTAGAACTGAACAATTTCTTTTATGTTCCTTCATTGATAAAGAACATCATTTCTATTTCTTGTTTAAATAGAAATGGATATCATTTAACTTTTAGTAACAATTGTTGTTACATAACTTTGAATGACGTTCTTTATGGAACTGGAACTTTAAGCAATGGTATTTATACGTTGGACGTATCCAGTGACATTTTCAATATTGAAGTGAGCAACAAGCGTGCTTGAAAAGATAATCAATTAGACTCCTACATGTGACATTGTCGTCTTGGCCATGTGAGAAAGAAACGCATGTTCGAATTACACCGATGTGAAATTCTTAAATCGTTTGAATTAGATTCATATAATACATGCAAATCATGCTTAAAAGGCAAGATGACTAAGTTACCTTTTACGGGAAAAGGTGAATCGGTGGGAGAGTTGCTTGGTCTAATACATATTGATGTATGCAGACCTATGTCAACTCAAGCTCTAGGAGACTATAGCTACTTCATTACCTTCACCGATGATCACTCACGATTTGGGTATGTGTTCTTGATGAAACACAAGTCTAAAGCCTTTGAAAGGTTCAAAGAATTCAGAAATGAAGTAGAGAAACAACTTGGCAAGATTATTAAAATACTTCGATCGGATCGAGGTGGTGAATACTTGAGTCAAGAGTTTGTGGATCATCTAAGGGGTAATGATATATTGTCTCAATGAACTCTACTATATACACCACAACTTAATGGTGTGTCTGAGAGGCAAAATTGGACCTTGTTGGACATGGTCAGGTCGATGATGAATCATGCGTATCTTCCCAAGTCCTTTTGGAGCTATGCACTTCAAATAACTGTTTACTTGCTAAACAGAATGTCGACCAAGGTAATCTCAACTACTCCATATGAAATATGGAATAGTAAGACACCTCATTTATCTTACTTGAAGATATGAAGTTGTCCTGCTTATGTGAAGCGGATTGTATCAGACAAATTGGATGCTAAGTTTGATAAATGCCTATTTATTGGATACCCTAAGGAAACGAGGGGTTACCAATTCTATCATCCTGTGGAATAAAAGGTATTTGTTTCAAGACATGTTGTATTTTTAGAGAAAGAGTTTCTCTTGCAAGAAAACAGTGGGAGTGTTGTTGAGCTTGAGGAGGCTCAAGAGACTCCAATAGACATTGATGAGATACCTGGTGAAGCACCACAACCGATAACTAATAGTGATGAGCCATCGGCTGAACCTATTGTGACACCACATCTTCGTAGTCTGGTAGAACACGCAACATTTCTGAGAGATATGGATTTCTCGTAAATGAATCGAATGACATGTTACTCATTGACGATGAGGAGCCTACCAATTATGAAGAAGTTTTGAAAAGTTCAGAAAGGGACAAATGACTTGAAGCCATGAAGTCGAAAATGGATTCCATGTATTAAAATCAAGTTTAGAACTTGGTCGACCCACCTGAAGGCATTAAGCCTATAGGGTGCAAGTGGGGTTTTAAGAATAAAACCGACATGGATAGTAATGTGATTACCTTTAAGACTAGATTAGTGGCGAAAGACTATCATCAAAAATAAGGTGTTGATTATGACTAGACCTATTCACCGGTAGCTATGCTTAAATTCATTTGGATGCTCCTGGCCATAGCGGCTCATTATGATTATGAGATATGAAAACGACTTTCCTTAACGGAAACCTACTCGAGGACATGTATATGATACATGCTGAGGGTTTCACATCTATTTATAAAATCAAGGTATGCAAACTTCGACAGTCCATTTATGGACTAAAGCAAGCATCCAGGAGATGAAATATCCGTTTTGATGAGACAATCAAAAGGTTGATTTCTCACAAAATCCAGACGAACCCTGTGTGTACAAGAAGGTTAGTAGGAGTGCAGTCGTGTTTCTAGTGTTGTATATTGATGACATATTACTTATAGGAAATGATATATCTATCTTACAGTCGGTTAAAATTTGGTTATCCAAAACATTCTCCATGAAAGACTTGGGAGAAGTGACCTACATCCTCGAGATTAAGATCTATAGAGATAGATCGAAACTGTTGCTTGGTCTTTCACAGTCTACATATATAGATCGAGTGCTAAAGAGGTTTCCTTCCCATCATGTATGGGATACATCTTTCGAAGTCTATGTGTCCACGCATAGAAGACAAGAGGAATTGCATGAGTAAGATTCCCTATGCATCCGCAATAGGATCTATCATGTATGCTATATTATGCACGAGGCCGGATGTATCGTATGTTCTGAGTGTCATGAGCAGATATCAGTCTGATCCAGGAATGGATCATTGGACGGCTGTTAAGACAATCCTTAAGTACTTAAGAAGAACTAAGGATGTGTTCCTAATATATGGAGAAGGTGATATGGTAATATGCGAGTATACGAATGCCAACTTCCAAACAGACAAGGATGATTCTAGGTCTCAGTCTAGGTACGTATTTACCTTAAATGGAGGCGCAATAAGTTGGAAAGGTTCCAAGCAAGAAACTATAGCAGATTCTGCCACTGAGGTAGAATACATTGCAGCTTCAAAAGCAACAAAGGAAGCAGTTTGGATCAATAAGTTCATCTCTGAACTTGATGTGGTCTCATCAATGATCCAAACATATGCTTCGCCGCTATCATTTGATCAGAGAGATCATAAGTAGGAAAGAAATACAAATTGAGAAGATTCCCACTGAAAGAAACTTAGCGGACCCTTTAACTAAGGCTTTACCTCAAAGTAAGTTTGAGGGTCATGTTGGAGCTTATGGTATTGGATACCGTGGCGATTGACATTAGATCAAGTGGGAGTTTGTTGGTAATATATGAGAGGTGTCCTAAGGCAATCACCTTATGGTTGTTCCATTTATTTGATAAATGAAGATTCACTATTTGAGTATATATATTTTCATGTATTTGATTGGATCTTAAACTCATTTACTGGATGTCTGTAATATGATTCACAACATAAGAGAATTTATGATTAGATCATAACTAGTGAGTTTCTCTACATGTGTAATTGTAATGTATTGGAATTATCCCTAGTCAATGAATTGATGGATTAGGATGCCATCAATTCTATTGAGACAAGTACGAGGTATACTCTTTGGTTTATCCAAGCAGCTATTTCTCACTGGTTGGAGACATTGGGATGTCCGGAGTTGATCTTGGATGCTAATTATGGTACCTAGTTCATTGGAGTGACCAGTTGTAAGACTTCATATGGTTATCTGCATATATGGATATGTCAATGAAGTTCTTACAACAACTTAAGTGTGATGTTCCTTTAACTTGCGGTATTCAAGTCATCTTGGTCATGGAGACTTATGCTTTGACATCTTAAGCAAGCATCTCCAAGGATATGTGGACCTGGGATGATTAGGTATAAGTCGAAGTGTCCGAAGGTGTTTGAATAGCCTATAAAGGATTCACCACTCCTTGTGTGGAGATGTATACCCAGGGTCTCTTGTTGAATTGTTACTAAAGTCTTTGGCCAAAGAATTACATGTTCAGAGTAATGTACTCTTGGATACATGTGCAGTAACTAGAATCCGAAGGACGAGGAAGTAATACTTGGATTAGGTGTGACATAGTCAACCTGGTGGGGACTGACACAATAGACCATATCCTAAATTAAGTGGGTATAAGATGAGTGAAAGGAATGGGGCACGATTTATTATAGTTGCTGAAAGATTTCAAAAATGGTTCTGGGATCAACCGTTGATTTTTCGGTTAATTGGGGATCATGATGTACTACTAGGTGTCACTCATGATCGTTCTATACTTAATGGTTAATTATAGATGACCAACATAAACCGGGGACCTATTTGGTCACACACACAACGAGTGTAATCCGAAGGATTTAAAACGAGTTTGAGAATAGGATTCTCAGATCGAGAGAGACTTGGTTTGGTTGGACCAAACAAAGAGCGAGTATGAAATTGTTTCAGTCGCATCGGAAGCATGGATGGGCCGTGTCTTTTGAAGACATGATGGATGAACTAAATTGGTTTGGTTCTAATCCAATGGTGCATGGAAAATAAACCAAAGTGGTTTGGTTTCTTTAAAATGAATGAACCAAAGTTGGTTCGGTTCATTTTAACTTAAAATAGACCAACACGGTTTGGTTTATTTTAACTTAAGTTATTGAAGCGGGTTAATGAGTTTTGGTTATGAATCAATAACCGTTAGGAGAACGTGTTCTCTATAAAAACACGGCTTAAGGGTTTTGTGGATGATTCATACAACTTTGCGTTGGAAAAACCCTAGCCTCCTTTCCTTCTCCTCCTCTTCTCCTTGCCGCCGTCCACCTTTGTGTCGTTGCCGCCCAAAGGAGCTGCTGCCTCTCCTCGCCGCCAGCCATCCACCAGCTACCGACGTCTCTTGGACCACCCTCAGTCACCGGCCAACCTCCCTTGGCCACCGGCAACCAAGGAGTAACCGACCAAGCCTTTGGTCTGCCCCTTCCTCCTCCACAACAAGCTGTCCAGTTTTGGACAGCTTGATCTCCTTCACGTGGAGAGGTCATTTGGTTGGCATTTTGTGCTCCGACAGTGGTCTACTTGCCGAGGATTCGATCTCCGACAATCCTCATAGGTGGAGGGTTAAGTTTTCGTCAAATGGTTGACGAAAATTGCTTTCGACAAGCGAGTTTATGAAACTCGTTTTTGGGATCTGAATTTATTTCGGATTGTGATCGTCTCTCGGATCACATCATCTTCGACACGAGGCTAGTGACTTTTGCAAATATGAGACTCGTGGCTTTGTGAAGCTATCCCGACGATACTTATCGTGGATACGGATAGAGGCAATTCTAGCGAGAGTCGCTACGGTTGATGTCATTCCCGCTACACGTAATACATCAGGTATACCTAGTATAAGTTTCCTTTTATTGCAAAATTTTAAATAGTGATTATGTCTACACATGTTGTATCATGCATGCGTGTGATGTGTGTGTTGTAATAAATTAGATTTATTACTTTTATTGCTTCCGCTATGTGCATGTTTACGAAACGTGTCATTTTGGATTGTCATTTTCCCTTAAGTCTACCAATTTTCCCTTAAGTCGTAAACATTGATATAACTTTAGAAAATTGATACTAAGGTAAATTTTCCCTTAAGTCTACCAATTTTGGATTTTTAGCACACTTAAGGGAAAATTGATACCAAGGCAAAATTGATATAACTTTAGAAAATGACAATTTGATTTAAAACTATTATATACCTTAGTATTTTATATATTTGTCATGCTTTTGTTTGTCTTACCATGTCATGCCATCATGCCATATTAATTAATTGCAATTCATGATAGTTTTTAGGTTAATTATGTCATACTTGTGTTTAGGGTTTTTTTATGTCATGATATCATGATTATTGGCAAATGTTTATGTCATGATCATCATTCATGCATTTAGGATAATTAAAATAAAATTAAGGACAATTGCATGATTTGAAGTCCCATGATAAGGGAATCAAATAGAGTTGTCTAGATAAAATATATAAACCCTTAGATATAAAAGAACAAAAATCCACATCTCATAAAAATATTAGATTGATATGTGTGTGTATTGATATACCCTAGACATATGTGAGATGTGTTGGATAGAAATGAGCGCTAGAGGGGGGGGGTGAATAGCGCAAGACAATTCTTTTCGGTCGTTCTTGTTCGTTCGATAATATAAAGAGTTAAAGCAGCAGAAATATAAAAGACACAAGTTGTTTTACTTGGTTCATAGCCTACCAGCTACTAATTCAAGGCCCTAGTGGTCCGAGACCATGTACGGAGAGCAATTCACTAAAACACTCCTCCTCGTTGGAGGTAGGAGTTGACGGTTACAAAAGCTCGAGAAAACTCGAGGTAGAGAGACACACCCCTCTCTCCTCGTTACGATAAAAAGCTCGATTCAAGTAATGAAATACAATATAAAAGAAGACAACAACTTAAAGTAATACCGACGACTAAGTGGTTGAAGGATGAGCTTGTGTCATCAGCGTTTCGGTAGCGCTTCGTCGTCGTAGAGTTGTCGGAAAGTTGAGGCATTGTGGAAGCACTTTGGAAGCTTTTGAATGATGGAAAAGGGGTGGAGAACCCCTACTTTTATAGCCTTATGAAACCCTAATCGTTGAGATGAGGTTTCATGAGGTGATGCCACCTAGCCCTTGAGAAATAGTGATAATCTTTAACTCTCCTCGAGGTTGATCCTTGACCAACAGTCGACTAATCAACCCTATCAGTCAACTGCTGGAGGCATCAGTCGACTGATACAAGACATCTGTCGATTGATAACAGGGTTTCCAGCTGCAATAAAGAGTTAGCTTGAAAATGCAGTTAATATAAGTAAGTTCGATGGTCGTTTACCATCCGATCTCGACTTAGACCTTCCATGGGAAGTCTTGGTCGGATCGACGCCTAAGGATGTCCCTATATGGAGGACACGACCTTACTTACACTCACTCACACGAGCTTACCTCAGCCTTTACCTTTGAAGCTTCGCTTCCAGTCTTCACCTGAATTCTTCGGCTCCTTCCAAAGTCCTCTCGGTGTCGCTCAACCACCACGGTTCCCTCCGGGTATCGTTGACCTTCGGCTTAGCTTAGCAATTCTGCACACTTGTTTTAGCTCGTGAGATAACAAAATAACCTTGACTTTGTGTTTTTGCCATAATCAAAATATAAGTTCGATTATCTAGTTCCCATGCACCAACAAGATGTTAGGAAATGAATTAAGTTCAAGGTGCATAGATGTTGCATCTAGATGAACTCAAACTCATAATATGATATTAAGGAATCATGAGAAAAACTAATGTACAAGTCATGTACATCTAGCCCATATACCATGATTTGAAATAAAGTTTTAAAAACATTTTAAAATTATTTTAGAAAACTTTGGTGAAGCCTATCTTTTGATAGCAATCACCATTGAGAATGTTGATACAAAGTTAGGCAAAACATTTAAAGTTTTCAATGCTTTTGAACTTTGTATGAATCTCTTAAAATAATAGGTATTTTAACTTAAAATTATTTTTCACTCATTGTATTTCATATAAGTAATGTACGTATGAAATTTTATGATTTTTCAAATTATGTATATTTACTTATGATTTTCCAAAACTCATTTCTGAAATCTATTTTCTGCACATTGCATAAACCAGTCAGCAGTCGATTGGTGGTGAGGCAGTTGACTGGTTGCTGACCTAGTCGACTACTGAAGCTGATTTTGGTTGAACAAGATTTGTTTAACCATTTATTAGTAATGTTAGGCTACCCTAACATCTCCTAACCCTAGGACATACTTTGGAAAGCATTAGAATGGTGAAATTATCATTGAAAATGATTAGGAGAGTTATTTAGGACGGAGTATCGAATTTTAAGGAAGGTTACAGTTTAAGTTTGAACTTTTACCTTTATTTTCAATGGGTTAAGTTTTTTATAGACTTAAGAACTCTCTAAGGACATTATTGGTGCAATGGTCAAGGGGAAGCAAACCTTTAGGGGGAGTGTATCCATCAAGGGATGATGGATGCAATTTTGATTACAAAGGGGAGAAATGAGGGTTTAGGTACCTTCATTATGGATTGCCTCTCATTTAGTGATATGAGATTTATCACTAGGAAGAGTAAAGACATCCTAGATGACTTTGAACTAAGGGGAAAAATATAGAATCTCATTGGGAGATGAAACATTGAAAATCTTGGTAGGCTTTTTGATGTATGCCAAAGGGAGAGAAGTGAGGTTTAAGTTAGGTAAATCTTCACTATGCTTTAACATTGGAAGAATTAAGTTTGAGTTATTATTAGCCTAACTAAAAAGTATTATCAAACATCAAAAAGAGAGAGATTATTGGTGCAATAGGCCCCGAGTCAATGTCAACCAAACTCGAATGGGACTCAAATAGAGTTTTGATGTTTGACAATATGGTTTGACCATATGTTGACCATATAACCAGTGGATGATTAGAATATTCAAAGTCATATGAGGATATTATTTGGGGGAGATTATTGGAGCAATCAACCTCAGAAGTATAAGTTTGGATACTTAACATGGAGAGATTCCAAGAATGGTCTTAGCAAGGGAAGTCCAAGTTTGGATACTTGGCATGGAAAGTCCAAGAATGGTCTTGGCAAGGGAAGTCCAAGTATGTATGCTTGACAATTGAAAAGTCCAAGAATGGCCTTGGCCACATAAGTTCAAGTGTATAGTCTTAGCGATGAAAGTCCAAGCATTGAGCCTTAGCAATGAGAAAGTCTAATGATGCAGTTTTGATAGCATGTAGTCTTGGTGGCATAAGTCCAAATGGATCTTGGCAAGGAAGTCCAAGGGTGAGATCTTGGCAGTATAAGTCCAAACATGTAGTCTTAGTGGCGTAAAGTCCAAACATGGAGTCTTGGTGGCATAAGTCCAAGTGAACTTTGGCAAAGGACCCAGTTAGCATGACATAGCCGATGGAAGCACTTGAAGGCTAGCGCGAAGGGTGAATGAGTCATTGAGTACTTGGAGGGACTCTAAGAGCGTAAAGCTGATGAAAATGGCTAGAAGGCTTAGGTCTAGGTTAAAGAAGTGCCAAAGCGTAGTTTAGTACCCAACACCCTCTAAAAATTCTATCAGTCAGAAGTAATACTGAGAGGAATGCCATAGAGTTTGGTGATCTCTTTGTAATATAACTCAGCTAAGCAATCCAAGAAATCCCTTTTATGGATCTATAGAAAATGAGTTGATTTGATCAATCGATCAATGATCACCCAGATTGAATCATATCCCTTTTGAGTCTTCGGTAACCTGATGATGAAATCGAGTAATATGCTCCCATTTCCATTTAGACATTATGATCGTCTGGAGTAACTAGCCAATCTCTGATATTTTACCTTAATTTGCTAGCAAACTAAACACTGAGCTATAAAATGTGTAATATATGGTTCATTCCTTTCCACTAATAAGACCACTTTAAATCTTGATACACATGGGTAGCACTAAGATGAATTGCAAATCTCGATTGGTGTGCTTCTCCAAGAAGGTCTTCCTTAACATGATGTACCTCAGGAACACACAACCTACCTCGGGATCGAAGAGATCCATCCACATCCCGAGAAAATTCTTACTTTAGGCCTAAGTCCAACTCACTAGCTATTGACCTAAGATACTGATCTTTCATCTGATTTTCCTTTAATCGTTCAGCCAATGGAGATTTTTCGATAAAGGAAATCAATATACTATATTGTGTTTGCCCTACTTCAATCCAGTCCAATTCTAAAAACTACTTGACTAACTTAGTAACTACCACCCTATGACATGTCAAAGCACCTCTGGACTTCCTACTCAATGCATCTACCATCACATTAGTCTTTCTAGGATGGTAGTTGATAGCACATGTTGGATCGGAAAGAACGCTAGAGGGGGAGAAGGGGGGGGAGCGAATAGAGTTTTTAAAACTCTTTTCTTTCTCGTTAGTGAAACTCGTGAAATTAAAGTAAGAGCACAGTGGAAAATAAAAACATAATAAAACACAAAGCTTTTATACTTGGTTCACAACCGAAAGGATGCCAATTTTAAGGCCTGCAATCCTTGATCGCTTTCGATTGGAAATCCACTAGAAGATCTCTTCCTCGTTGGAGGTAAGAGACACGTTCCTTACAAAAATAAAGGAGTTGGTAACAACCTTACCACTCCTTTTATCAATGTAGTACAGTAGCAGTTAAGAACAAGTGAAATTAATATAAGATATACCAACATGAAGGTAATACAAGTGGAGTGCGCGGTCGGGGTCGTAGAAGAACAACAGTAGGACGTCAATTGTCGAGATTGAAAGCACAACAACTTAGGAATCCATTGCTAGGGTTTTTGTCCGAAATCACTTTTATAAACTTATCCAGGTGACTAGACCTGGTCCAGTCGACTCCAACTCAGTCTAAATCTAGATCTGATGCAGTAGGGTTTTATCTCCACCTGTTCCAGTCGATTTGACCATGGTCTAGTCGATTGGAGTCAACCTGAATTGTTCTTGGTGCTATTTTCCTGCATCACAAAGTTAGCACAGAAGGCATAGTATTCGAGGAGTAGTAATGATAGTCTTCTGACTGTCCGATCTTGACTTCGACATTTCCTCGGAACCCTTAGTCGAATCAATAGCTAAAGTTGTCCCCGTAACAAGGTCGCGACCTTACCACTCCACACAAGGTTCTTACCTTTGCCAAATCCCTGGTCCTTTGACCATGACTTCTTTTAGATGTCCAAACTCTATTGACCCATCATGAATCCCTCACTTAGTGTCTTCGACCATCTCAGATTCTTTCTGATGTCCATCCCCTATTGACCCATCATGAATCCTTCACCTGATGTCTTCGACCACCACAACTTCTTTCTGATGTCTATACTCTGCTGACCTACCACGAATCCTTCACTTGGTGTCTTCGATTCTACTAAGACTTCCTTGCCTAGTCTTACTAGGACTTCTTAACCTGTTAAGTCTTGCAAACTTAACACACTATATCAAATCAAACAATTATATATTGTCAAACATCGAAACCCTAGAAGTTGATTGCACTAATAGTACAGTCATAATCTTTTATAAATTTCATCTTCTCTATTTGAGGTTCAACTCTTTCTATGTGAAGAGATACTTTAAACTCTTGTGATCAATAAATATCTCTAAAGTAACACCATATAGATAATGCCTCTAAATCTTAAGAACAAAAATAATGGCTACTAACTCTAAATCATGAATGAGTAATTCTTCTCATAGTCTTTCAGATGACGAAAGACATAAGCTACCATTCAATTATATTGCATCAAAACTATTCCTAACCATTGAATAGATACATTTGTATACAATATGAATCCATCCCCTTTAAAGGGAATAACTAAAACTGAAGCACTTACTAATCTTTGCTTGAGCTTCTAAATGCTTGCTTCATGAGCCTCAGACCAAAAAAATTTGACTCCTTTTATAGTCAGTTGAGTCAAAGGCGCAACAATGCTAGAAAACCCTTCCACAAATCTTCAATAATAGTTGGCCAATCCAAGAAAACTATGAATTTCTTATATCGACTTTGGTTGTTCCCATTTGATAATTGCTTCAATCTTCTGAGGGACTATTGAAATCCCATCACTAGAAACTATATGACTAAGAAATCCTATAGAAATAAGCCAAAAAAGCACATTTACTATATAGCATCATACTTCCAAAATAATTTGGAAGTGTTGTTTATGATCCTTTGTTGATCGAGAATATACGAAAATATCATCAATAATTATACTCATAAAGCGGTCCAAATATTCCAAGAATATCCGATTCATCATATCCATAAAAGCTGCAAGAGCATTGATAAATCCAAATGGCATTACCAAAAACTTATAACATCCATACTAAGTATGGAAGATAGTCTTCTGAATATCAGTATCTCTAATATGTAGTTGATGATAGCCTAATCTTAGATCAATCTTTGAGTATACCCAGGTGTCTCTAAAATGATCAAATAAATCATCTATCTTAGGTAAAGGATACTTTGTCTTAATAGTTACATAATTTAACTATATGTAATCAATGCAAAGCCTTAAGGATCTATTTTTCTTCTTCATAAAAAGGACGGGAGCACCTTAAGTAGAAACACTACAATGGACGAAACCCTTGTCTAGCAATTATTGGAGTTGCACTTTTAGTTCCACCAGTTCCTTAGGTGTCATCCGATATGTTGCTTTCGATATTAGGGTTGTGTTAGAAATAACTTAAGGGGAAACTCTACTTATCGTCAAGGTGGTAAACCACGAAGTTCTTTCGGAAACACATCCAGATATTCTTGGATTATGTGAACATCACAAGGTCGTATTGAACTATCCACATCAGAACTCACTAGAGATAGAAGATATCCCTTGCATACCCAAGATAATAATTGTTGATCTTAGAGAGTTGAAATAATAGATATTCCTCGATCACTTATCCCAACAAATTCCTATAGTAGCTGATCCGAGGATTTGAAAGTCACCACTTAGTTCGATAATCGACAATGACATGTTGATAGTTAATCCATATCCAAAAATAATATTGAATCCAAACATCTCTAATACATGTAGATCCATTATGAACTCAGAAGAAATAAATAAATACGAGCTAACAGCATCTATCAATCAATAGAAATACTATAGACTGAAATAGTACCTCGGATAACTGATCTCCCGGCTCGTTGTGCCTCTTCTTGAGTCAGAGCATATACATGTCTCATCTCAGGACCTGATTGTTGACCCCTCTAGGTAGAAGACAACTAACTTTGGTCCTGTGATTGCTAATGTGACTGTGTTGAGGATTGATAAGTCAGAGGTGGTAGATACTACTGAGGTGAAGGTAATAGATATTGTTGTGTCGGAGGTGGTAGGTATTACTGAGGTAGAGATAAAAAATGTTGTTGGGGTGAAGGTTGTATATATTGTTGTGGTGGAACTGTCAAATACTGTTGAAGTGAAAGTTGAGGAGGATATTCACTCTTCATTTGGGATTGAAAATGGTAGAGTTGTGGCTTCTGGGTGGACTACATGGATGGGGGATTTCACTGTTGAACTGGTGGATATTTTTGTAGACCCCTCTACTATCACGATTGTGGGGGTCGTGGTATAGGTTAACCCTGCTAAGTTTGAGATCCTACTGTCTGATGTTGTGCTCTTAAGGTACAATCTCTACTCATGTGTCCCGACAATTTATAGCAGTAATAGATGCTCTGATCTAATGGGCACTCTAACACTTGGTGATTTCGTGCATCACATCTATAACGCCTCAAGATGCTCATAGAAGTTACAGTATCAGACATCTATCTTTATTGAGCTAACAATGGGCAAACAAATCCTTGTGATATCTTGCCCACCTTTGGTGGCCGTGAAGACCTCTAGTCGTATCTTGACCACTAAATCAATGACCCCGACCCTATTATCTAGAGTGTGAGGTCGATTGACTTGATTTCCTTTCCTATGAGACTTACTGCTGAGTCATCTCAATAATTATAGTTCAATCAAGTGTCTCTCAATAGGTAGTAACATAGAATTCAAATATCCTAATCCAAATATACGGTGCAAGTCTCTAGATAAATTGAAGCATACAGTCATACTCCCGAGTTATCAAGTGTGGACAAAACTCAACAAGTCAATTGAATTATACATTATACTCCATAACGTAACGATTTCCTTCTTGAGACTCATAAATTCTTGACGTCCGACAATACAAAAAATAGCAAGAATATTCTCTCTCTCTTAAATGCCTCTCTGAACAACAACCAAAAAATAACCTGATCCCTAAAGACAAGGATGAGGTTGTATTTCAACTGTCAATTCCAGCAATGAAATCGGTTTGAACTTCTAGTATTGTCTCAGATAGGAGAATGAGTGCCTCATCTAAACCGTGATCACCTCTCTAAGCACCAAAGGCACATTGACATGCACGCTCACGACTTGGACTACTGCCACAATCACAACCATGGTTGCGACTATGACTATGGCTACTACCCCAATCCTGACCATGAGTAATTTTACCACGTGGCATTGCCTACAAAATCAAATAAAATTTCACAACCATTTATAATCAAAATATTTAAAACAACAAATAAAGGACCCCTAAATCCTATAGCTTAGAGATATAACTCGACTTGTGTTTAAATCCCTTTTTTTCCAAAAACAAATCACTGTATTAACATCAAATCCAAAAATATAAAATCCATAAAAGAAATAAAAAAAATCGAGCTTTGATACCACCTGAAACTATTACGCCTTGTGGGTGTCATTTTGGTACCCTACTCGATGATGATATGTAATAAAAGAAACCTAAGGACCTATTTAATGGATTCAACAAAATATCTATATTCATATAGGTAAACCTTTACTAAAAGGTCTACAAAATTGTATAAATAGAAGATCGATAAAGTAAAACAAAAACACATCGAAGTAGATATCAAATCAAGGAATCAACAAGTCGGGATCTCTGAGCGACTATATATACAACAAAATCAACTGTAATATTAAGAGGGTGCCTAAGCTTGTAAAATTGGAAGCCAATAAAAGCATATAGTAAGCACAAATTGCTAGGTGGGTAATAAAAAAAATGTACATGAATTTAATTCTATTTAGGAGGTCGAAGGGGTAAGTAAATTTCAATTCCTTCTTATTTTTTATTTTAAGTTCTTTTATATATATAGAGAGAGAGAGGGGAATATTATCTTATATAATTTATTCGTGAGCATCTCTATTATTCACCATCTGATCGGATGTGTACTATAGCCCAATCCTTAAACTCTAAGGGATCAGACGATGGATAATGGAGGTGCTCACGAATAAGTTGCGTAGGATAATATTTCTATATATATATATATATATATATATATATATATATATATATATATATATATATATATAGAGAGAGAGAGAGAGAGAGAGAGAGAGAGAAATGTTATGCTACATAACTCATCCGTGAACACCTCCATTATCCACCGTCCGATCGGATGTGCACTATAGTCCAATTCTTGAACTCTAGAGGATCGGACGATGGATAATGGAGGTGCTCACAAATGAGTTGTGTAGCATAACATTTATATATATATATATTATAGATGTTATCATACATAACTCATCCATGAACACCCATGAGTACCTTTATTATTCACCGTCTGATCGGGTGTGCACTATAGTTCAATCCTTAAATCCTAAGAAATTGAACGATGGATAATGAAGATGTTCCACTACAACAAAAATGCTAAAAGACAATACTACAAAAACAACGATTTTAGGAGAAACCGCTGTAATTTTGATAAAAGATAATGATTTTTGACAAAATCGTTTTCTTTGAGCGCCCATATAACACAAAAGACAACGGTTTTACACTATCCATTATCATTGAGCATATTTTTTTTAAATCAACAACGCATTTTATAACGGTTTTCCAGAACCGTTGTCTTTAAGAATTTTTTTTATCTTAACAACAGTTGGGACAACGGTACAATCAACCGTTGTCAATAAGAATATTTTCGTAACGTTTGGTACAACGGTCAAAAATTATTGTCGTTGTGATAATAATACAACGATTTTAAACCGTTGTCAATGAAATTTTAATAGTGTAATTGAATTAGGAGAAATATAACATAATTCATTAATAATAATTATTAATTTTAAAATATTTTTAAAACAAATAAAAATTATTATTTTTATTATCAATAATATTTTTTTAAAAATTATTGGAAATAAGTTTTTTTTAAAAAAATTATAAATATATAAGATTAAAAAAAAATAAATTTATTTAACCAATAATAAATTAAATAAATTTTAATGTATTACAAAATTTAAATCATGGTGTGTCTATATATATATATATATATATATATATATATATATATATATATATATATATATATATATATATATATATATATATATATATATATATATATATATATATATATAATTTCTTCGTTCCCTTCCGTCATTTTCCGAGCCTACTTCCGTCGTTTTCCCGAGCTTTTGCTTCCGTCGTTTCCCCTTCTAACATTTTCTCCACTTTCATCCGATTTCGTTCGTTGCTTTTCAGTGTTTTCCTTTCACCGTTTTCCTGAGCTCCTCCTTCCACCATTTCCCCCTCCGACATTTTCCCCGCTTTCGCTTGATTCCGATCGATAGCTCATTTTTCACATAGCTTCCATCGTTTCCACAGAGCTTCCGCCCGATAGCTTTAACGAGAAATTTAACGACGATAAAGCTACCTTTATTGATGAAATTTAACGACAGTATCAAAATACTATCGTTATTGGTGGTTCAATACAAACCAAATTTAATGCCCGTCATTAATGTATATGCATTAACGATGATATTTTATCTCGTCGTTGATACTCTATCATCAACTACGATTTTTTTTTTATTTCGGTGGTCAATGTTGTATCTTTAACGATGGTATTTTCTCCCGTTGTTATTGTAAAACCTTTAACGACATATTTTTTCTCCCATTGTTATTACTTTTTCAATTTTTTATAAAATCAAGACTCCAAGCCGATTTTTTTACTAGTAGATTTTTTTAATATAAAAAACCATCTTTAAATAAATTATGAAAATTTAATTTTATTTATATTCATTTTCATGTTTTTTTCTATTTTTATTTCATTAAAAAATATCTTAATTTTATTTATATTTTTTTTATTTCTTTTCTTATATTTTTTCTTTTATTTTTTTTCCCAAAACCCATATTAAGGTAAACTAGGATTTGGTAGAGAGAAAATTTTTCATTTTCTGTTTTCTGTTTTCTTTTTCCAGAAAATAGAAAACGATTTTTTAGTGTTTTCTAATTTTCTAGAAAATACTTTTTTATTTTTTAGAAAACGAAAATGAAAATAAAAAATAATTTTCTAGAGTTTTTCAGTTTTTCAGAAAATGCTCCTTTATTTTCTAAAAAACGGAGATGAAAAACGACAACCAAATACGTTTTCTCGTTTTCTCAAAAAATAAAAATAAAAAATAAAAAAATTTCTCTCTACCCTGCTCTTTTTCTTTTTCTCTCTATATTCCGTCGCATCCTCTCTCTTTTTCACTCCTTCCGTCGCCCTCGACCTTACTCCAAATTTTCACACCGTCTCGCTTCCCGCTCCGAAAACCCTAGTTTGATCGCGATGCATCTTTTCGAGCCTGTCGGCTTTCTTTGTTCTTGACTTGAAATTTTGGATTGATTTTCATTTCTGATAGATTGATTTCACAAAAATGAAGAGGGATTGTGATGGATGACGTGTTTGGTAGGAAATTTCAATCTTTTGTTCTTGTTCCTGTTTCTGTAGATTTCATGCTTGTTTTCACATCCTTGATTTCTGCATAACCATGATCTGAGAATTTGGAATTCAAGTTGCTTTTTTAAAAAAAAAATTCTAGTAGGCTCATGAAATCCAAGTTGCTTCATAAAGACTCATAAGTTATGTTCTTTTAATTAAAATTATTAATCCTAAACACATATTTTTTTCCTATTCTTTTAGAATTTGCATAACTTTGTTACATTGAACCATATATTTCGCACTTCATATTTAGGTTAGGTTCAAGGCATGATTCATTATTAGAACTATAAGCAATGAAAATAGGATGTCAACCAATTACTCAAGAATGAAAATAAAGATTCTTATATTACATATTATCTAGTAATAGAATTTAAGCATTAAAGATATATCTACTAGTTAGTCAATTTGATGCACTGGTGTGGAACCTCACTTTAGTATTCTTCATCCCTATTTTTTTTTTTTGTAAATACAAATTTATGTATCCTATGTTCATTTGCAAATCTTGATTACATTGATCGTGTGTATGCGATGACAAGTGCAATATTTTAACCAACCATTTGTTATTTTATTATAATTAAGTATACTTTGTAAGATGACAAGTGTTCTTAGTATCTCTTGAGTCAACACCACCGAAAGGATTATTAGTAACATCAACCTAATAAGATGTCATATCGTCTATATTACATCACAATCAAAATTAAGTTCTTATAAAATATTAAATTATTTCAACCTTGAATCCAAATGATGGAGTGTTGACTTACATGGTAGAAGAAACACAAGCATGTAAAGAAAAAGCATGGGCCATTACAATGTGATCCAACCAAAGCATATACTATAGACTTATGGTTTTTGCTATCTCTGCCCTAGTCATATGGACGTATCGGTGGATATGTTTATAAATCTTTATTTGCTTTGTGTAAGTGTAAATGGTTTAAACTTCTAAATGTATTGTTTATATTATTTTTTCATTTAACTAAAATAATGATGTATTTGTTATAGGATCATGGAATCTCAAAAGTCATCTTTGGGTGCTAACTGATTGGTATTTCCTAAAACTTTTTTCTTGCTTTGTTGTAATGTTATTTAATATGTTGTAAAAATGTTAGACAACTATTATTTTAATGTTGGAAAGTTTTAGGAGGTGGAAGATGATTATTGTAAAATGAGGGAGCTGAAAGTCAGAGCAGAAGTTGTTGATGTAGCCAAATCCCAGGTATTTTATTCTTTGTAGCTTAACAATATATGGTATATGAATCAAATGTGGCTGACTGATAATGGTTTCTTCCCTTCTATTTTTGCTTAATAACTGGAAATTAGAGGTTCTTATTCCAATTTTTTTTCTATTACTTTCACTCTCCAGCTAATGTGTCATTATTTCTTATTGAAGTTTCTAGCAACAGTTTCACATGAAATCAAGATGCCCATGAATGGTGTTTTAGGTTTGTGACAATTCATAAAACCTTAAGATTGTCCCTTTAATTCATAAGATATCTACAGTCGGTTTCAATTATCTGAAATGCATATAGAAGAGAATGCCAATAAGATTTATTTCCCTCAAATTAGCTATGTTGCAGATGCTGATGGACACAGAACTTGATGAGACACAGCAAGATTTTGCAAAGACTGCTCAATTAAGTGGAAAGGCTCTAATTGTGCTTATAAATGAGGTTCTTGATCTTGCTAAGATAGAAATTGGCAGGCTTGAGCTAGAGGCTGCCCCTTTTGATCCTATGACATCCTTGATAATGTGTTATCTCTATTTTCCGACCATTCATGTAAAATACGGAAAAAAAAAAATTTAACCCTTTAATTAATTGGGTTTAATTAGTAGACTAATTGAGTTGATTAGATAAATGGGCTAAGGGGGTTAATTATCTTGTTGGGCTGAAATTGGGTTTGGGTTGATTGGGCTTGGGCTGATTGGGCCGAACTGGCTGAGCTGAACCCAAATCAAGTTAGGTTTGGATTTGGCTGGGTTAACCGAATCACCCGAACCGCCTGTAAATCGCCCAAATCAGATCGCGGAAACCACTTCTTCCTCCGCGATCGCCGTCTTCCCCTTCTCCGCGATTCTCTTCTTCTCTTCGCCCGTCGTTTTTTTTCTTCACCTCGAGCGTCGCCGAAGCAGTGGCCAGCTCCAATGAGCTACGGCAACAGCCGCACCTGATCGTCGCTAGCCCCACCAGCTCGGTCAGCCACTTGCCGCATCGGATCATCTCCTCGAGGTGGGCGGAGCACCGGCGGTGAACAGGGTCGTCGCCACCGCCTGTCTCGGTGACGATGCTGCTCCTCTCTTCTCTGAGGCTAGCTTACTGTTGTCATCTTCTACAAGCTTCGTCGCCAGAGATCTCCGATTGAACAGCCGCGCGATCATCGCTGAGGTCAAGGAGGAGCCGGTCCTCACCGTGAGCTCGGTATGCCACAGAGATGATCGCCTTCTTCTTCTACGTTTTCTAGTGAGTTCACTTCGATTCCTCTCCTTCTTAGTTTTCTGCTGGATGCAATTTCTGAAGCGGATCATTGTCGTTCGTGAATGGATCTGGATGTGAATTGGGAGAGGTTGCAGCTGGTGATTGGCTTAGAATTTAGATGTGGGATTTCTGATTTAGCTTGGATCGTTTTGGCAGTGGTGGAGCTCAGTTGTTCCGAGGAACAGGGGAGGTGGATGGCCGGCGGGGATCTAGGACCGGTAAGCTTTGTTTTCCCCTTTCATTTCCTCTGTAATTGTTGTGAATTCTGTGATGTGTCAATGTGGTGAGAGTTCGATGGATTTTGATGGATTGGGGTTTGATCGGTGTTTGAATTTGATGGATGTGATTGGGTAGTTTGACCTCTGTGTTGCCATAGAGCTTGGAGTGGGATTTGAGATCGACTGTTTTGGGTGGTAGCTGATCTGTGCGTGTGGGACGAGAAGGTGAGCTAAATTACAACTCTAATTTAGTTGTTGTTCAGATTTGTGTGTTGATTCCTTGGTTGATTTTGTAGTGATGAGTGGTGGAGACAAGGTGAGGAAGCTGTTGATACGGTTTTGAAACAGCGTGTTATTTAATTAGTTCATTGTTGATCTAGTTGATTTCCTTAGCTGTGGGTTGGGAAGTTCGATTGATGTGTTCGATTGCTAGAAATATCAACTGTGATTGGAAGTTACTCTGTGATGGAGGAGTATTGTTGATTTGGTATAAAGCTGTGTTGTTTGTGTAGATCTATGTTCTGCCGACGGGTTGTTGGGTGTTGTTTCTGTTAGTGGATCGATTGCATTTGTGTATAACTGTGAGTTGCTGTGGGTGATGGAGCTACTATGGCAGTGATCGAAGGTAAGTGTAAATTGATTGGATGCAGTGATTTGGAGATTGAGGTTAGCTTGGATTTGTTATGAGTATTGTTGGGATCTATTTATCTTAAATTGATCTAGGGATAGTCGGAGTTGTTCACATATTCGGGGAAAAGAATTTGAATATAGGAACGATGTAGTGTTTAGTTCCTACGTTTGTTGGATACTTGTATTTAATCATTGTTGCTATTATGTGCAGGTTTGGGATACGAAGCGGTCCAGTGAGGATTATTCGAGCTTCGTATCAGGTGGGTAATATCTACCTGGTCCGGTAGTTTGATCAATTCCAGTGCATGATCTTGGATTTATGTTTATACCTGTTTACCTTAAATCCACTCTTATTTAATCGTATGCTTGTACTGCCTTGACCTTTGAGATATATACTCTGTTACTTCATTGATTATCTAGCACGGATAGGAACTATAAAACCCTATTATGTGTTAGCTGATAGATGTTTAGTAAGTATATGTGGTTAGGGTTATTTTTTTTATGACCTCAGATTGGGTTACTGGGTTGCATCACTAGGTTAGGTGATGAGTCCAAATTATGAGGTCGGTCGTTGTATCGTATACACATCAGTGTGTTAGTTCGACGGATCTATTTATCTGTACATAGGTAAATAGGTTGTGATTACGGATTTGTCGTCCTTGCATGGTTGATTTTTTGTTGACTAGGTCTCCCCGTGAGTTAGGGAGTGTTGCGAGGATGTGTGTGTGAGCTATGCATCATTACATTTCATGCATGCTGACGACTGGGTCTGCCTTGTGGTTGAGACGAGTCGTCAGTCATCCTGCCTCCCCGGCCACTCAGGGTAGTGGTTGCAGGGTTGAGGGCAGAGCATTGTTGTGCATGCCGTTCTCGTCCACTATTGATGGTGGTAGCTGGAGATGCGCACTTGGCCACTGTGCGGAGTGGTAGTTAGCGCACTCACCCACTATAGACAGTGGTCGTGTGATGTGCAGTTGTCCTGGGTGCGGTGCTCGTCTACTCATGGGTAGGGACGGAGCAACTAGCAGCAGGGACCCCCGTGTGGGTAGCATATAGCTCTATGGCGGGCTAGCTACTGTTTCATACTACCCAACTCGGTCACTCGAGAGTGGTGGCGGCTGGAGTTGGGATAGTTGTCATGTCCTGCCACCTAGGCCACACTGGGGTCGTGGTAGCGAGTGGGGTGCGCAGGCATGACCATGCATATGCATATATATGTATTTGATATATGTTTTACATATGCCTGTGAGATGCTGCATTTGATTGAGCTATGATTGTTGCACATGCTTGTTCATCATGATACATGTCATTTGCATTTTATTTACTGCTATGTGTTGAGAATGATACATGCGTTGATTCAGACTGTTATATGCATTTGATTAGCATCATGTCATGGTGTGGTACGGACCGGATTGTTATTACAGGTGATCATATATTGTTCATATGTTGGAGTATTGGTCAGGTATGGGATGGATTTAGTACGTTATATGAGTTATGTTATTATAAATCTGTTCAGGATGATCTAGCATCTGGTGTTACAGACCGTCAGGTACGTTGGTACATTACTTTATGTTCAGTTGATCAGTTTAGTATATACCTTGAGTATGATTTTACTGTAGTTACTTGTTATTAGATTTGGATATGATTGTATGTCTATTGGACTCATGCTGTATACCTGTATATCTTTACATGTATACTTGTATATCTATCCTTATATGTTGTTCATGCACTTTCTATATATTACCCCTGAGTTTATACTCACCACCCCTGGACCACAGGCTTCCCTGCATAATAGGTAGAAAGATTCTTTGGGCGCTCGAGCTCTGCTTGATCCCATCTCACAACGGATGAAGGTGTATTTACGCTTTGTTGTATCCTTGTGGATTGATGTATTCCATATTGTTGTTTTGGGTTTTAGTTTGTATTGTTTCCGTATTTGCGACATACGGATGTGTTGTATATATTTGGTCTTTGATTCGATTTCTGTTATGATTCTTGTCATATCAAGTCACTCCGGAGTGCACAGTTGGTCTTTGTATATTGTTGATCTGTTTGTATTGTTTCCGCTGTGTTTAGTATGTTTGATATGTTGATATCTGTGTATATCATATTGTTATTGTGGGCCTACGGACCTTGTATTAACCCGATATGTTGCCACGTACAGGGGAGATGCCGTCCGTTTGCTTTTCGGCACGGCATATTCTCGGGGGCGTGACAATTTTATTGGTATTAGAGCCCTAGGTTGCGAAGTCCATTTTCGGATTTTATTTCGTTCGGACATCGAGTTTTGCTTTACTCGGTCTTGGTTTTGTGAGTTCTGGGATCTGGCTGTTGCGGACATCTCCGAGCTACAAGGTTTAAGGTATGTTAATTGTTATTACATATCCTTCTATTGGTTATGCATTTAGTTGCTTATAACATGGATGACTTGTAGGATATTGGTTAGTATTCGTAACCGTGGTTTGAGTTTGACCACGGGAACGATATGTTGAGGTTATTAGATATGTGTCTGCTATCGAAAAGGTAATTACCTTTGAGAGCCGACTGATACCGAGTCGGAAAGCAGGGATTAGGTAGTCACATCTCTTGTGGAGATCAAGGATTACAGTCTTAAGATTTTCACTAATTATGTTAGTCAGATCATTACCCATGGGGTAATGGACAAGCGAGTATACTATTGCTGATGCAGATAGTAGAGGATTATTTTGGTGATATTCATAGGGATTTTGATCCCTGAATTGGTCGTTCTAGGTTGTATAACGTTGAGGGTACTTTTGAGTACTTAACTCGTGTTATACAGAGGAAGCTAAGTTAGTTGCATACCATTATCCGGATTTAGCGGTGCCAGTGTAAGATATAGGAAATAACCTACGGGAAATAACGTATCACTTAGTCACAGTTCAGTGATGTTGGGAGATAGTATTTTCCCACGTCATCTTCTTTGACTCATCGTCAGGGAATTCTTGGGCATCGAGTAGGGTAATCGTTTGGTTACGAAGGTACCATGCAGAGTCGTTAGACTTGCGAAGGTTACGACTATTTAATAGCCCAAGAATGTGATTGGGTTGGTTTTGACCACCCACGGGTTATCGGTTGACATCTTGATCAGGATGTTTGGATCTCCTACCAGATCCTACCGGAAGTGAATAGACCGAGTCATGTGTATAGAAATGACTCCGTAGTAAGTGTTTTAAGAGTTGGAGATTTGATAAGCATATATTACAAGTCAAATTATTGGAATCCGAAGTCTCCAAATGTTGGATAAAAGGAGCAAGATTGGAGTTATGAGTCATGAGCGACTATTGGAGAGTTTTTCGATCATAGAAGACCGATTGCAGATTGTCAGCAGCTTCTCATGTTATCAGCGAACTCAGAGGAAAGACTCCGAAGGGAGATTGTGTGCGTGCAGTACGGGTCACGACGAGATGCAGAGTCAGATTATCCGATGGACCATTGTATCTGTTTCTACTATAAGCAGCCGGTATCTACGAGGAGAGTATGTACTTTGAAGACTCAGTTGAAGACTATGGATGATGCTTTCGAGCGGACGATCCACAACCTCGAAAGCCGAGATTATTACAGAAGATTAGGTTATCACATCAGCAGCGATCTACTACCCCAGATATAGTTGGAGTTCTTTGATACTTTCATCCGGAAGAAGTAAGTTACTCAAAGTGATATCGTAGAAGACATCTCAGAAGACTCAGACGTGCAGACAACAATTGTTACCTTTCCAGACGACAGCAACAGTTACCTTCCCAGGCATAGTTATGATTTATATAGAGGAGAGAGATTTTACGACGATAGTCGTATCTATGCAGTATTCTCCAGTTGCAGCTATACCTTTCACAGAGATGGAGCGTGCTATGATGTTGACAGTTCTTCAGTATTTTACAGCCGGATGTGTACCCTTTGCCAGTGCAACAGTGTTTACCATATCCATTGCAGTTGTTGCAGTTAGTACCTCAGTTCCAGCAATTGATTTCAGTTTCTCCATGATAGTCTTTGCATCTACATGAGCTCAGCCGTCCAGAACAGATGTTGGACAAGTTTACATGATTACTCGAGAAAAAGTATAGAAGACCGAAGGATCGGTCCTTCGGGGTATTACTTTAGGTTATCCTATTTGCGGATATAGCGAGAGATCGTAGTTTCAGTATCTTTGTCTAGAACATTCTTGGATAGGGTTCGAAGGGTTCCTATCGACTGGTGGTTGGTGATTTTCTCTACCGTTTGGTGAGATGTTGATCAACAACCAAGAAGGCAAGGGATACCCTTAGCCTTTGCTAGACATACCTCTACTATAGACATATCCTTACGGATAGTTGGATTGTTGGAGCATTGGTATACTAGGACTCTCGGATGTACGTATAATCTGAGAGTATTCAGATGTAGTTTTGGATGAACTCTCGAACTTGCCACTGCATGGGCAAGTGGAGTAAGCGATTGAGGTGATTTCGGGAATAATCCTGATATTGGGGACCTCATACCGGGAGAGGATTTTATGGGTATCAGTGTTGCTAAACACTATGGGAGATTTATTTGTCTTAGGATTTCTCTTGAGAGGATCCAGAACTCTTTGTTAAAAGAGAGATGAACCTTTGGGGTTACGGATCGATCGGCGATGATTTGAGCAGAGTTGAGAATGAGTATCGCCGTTGTGGATAGAGGATCTGTTAGATCAGCTAAATGACACCTGTGTATATCCTAGGGTTGGTCTACGACTGGAGGTTTGATATTGTAGTGACTTAGTGTCATACAATTATCATTGTCGGTGTGATGTTTGAGCTATCATTAGCATGGAGTAAAAGGATGCAGGTGTATAGAGCTGATTGATAATGTTGTTAGACTTATCGACGATTTAGTCGTTTATGGATTTGAGGAATCAAGTACTCTTGGAGTATTTGAGAACGATTGTCATCATATCTGTGGATGATATATTTATGGATATATTCCCAATCTTGAGGGAAGTTATGGTTTCCCTAGATTGATTTGGTGTTTACCAGAGATAAGGATAGGATGTTTTAGCGATACTATACCGTCGACTTGTTGGACCAAGAAGGTGATGGCAATCACCTGGTCGGAAGTTTGTGAAGCTAGGTTTCAGGGCCTAGAAGGTGGCTGACTTTTGTGTCAGTGTTAGTTAATCCATCCGATATGGATGGAAGGGTATTGTACGTAGATGCATCATTTCAGGGATTAGGAGCGATCCTGATGCAGTTGAATGAGACGTATATTATGTGTATGCTAGTTGAGAAACTAGCGAGATTAGTCATTGTAAT
This sequence comes from Wurfbainia villosa, assembly GCA_025175895.1. Classification (NCBI taxonomy): domain Eukaryota; kingdom Viridiplantae; phylum Streptophyta; class Magnoliopsida; order Zingiberales; family Zingiberaceae; genus Wurfbainia; species Wurfbainia villosa. The sequence goes on along the minus strand of CM046004.1, from coordinate 13,668,372 downwards.
CTTCCAGTTACTTTCAGTTCTGTGTGACAGAGTGAATTTTGGATATTAGATTAATTTCTCTTGTGAGAATAATTCTCCGTCTCTGAGAAGGATGGTGGTTTCCAGAGTTGCATTCTCTTTAGGAAAAGTTGTTTCAGGAGACTCTTCATTCGAGGGTGATGATTTATTCGGAGTGTATCCGAAAATAGTGAGTATTGAGACGTTCCGGTTGGTGGAACGATATGTGGGACATGGTTGATTCGTAGGTTGATGTTGGGTATGCCAACAAGCAAAGTTGGAATATTGTGATCGGTAGGGTTATGTACCGTGATAAGTGGGAGCCTAGTACGTTAGACTGTGTTGGGAGATTATCTAGAATTCGGAAAGGACTTGATAGGATTTGGGTAGTCGATGATCGATTAGCTAGGTCCGCTCATTTTCTTCCGAGCCGTAAGATGGATTCCGTTAGATCGCTTGATGGAATTATATCCATGGAGTAACCTTGAATATCATTTCTGATAGTGATTTATGATTCACCTTACGACTCTAGCAAAGTTTCCCATCGGTTATGGGTATAGAGCTCCACTTTGGCACAGTTATTTACCTTGTAATAGGTTGATTGAGATTGTAGGAGAGCTGGAATATAATACTCGAGCTCAGTACCCCACTTAGTCACTTAAGGTGTGACTTTGCACCAGATACTTGAGATGATTATTGTGACATCTCGTACTCGTACATGAGTCAGAAATTTGGGGACCAAATTTTTATAAGTGGGGGAGAATGTAAAATACGGAAAAAAAAAAATTAACCCTTTAATTAATTGGGTTTAATTAGTAGACTAATTGAGTTGATTAGATAAATGGGCTAAGGGGGTTAATTATCTTGTTGGGCTGAAATTGGGTTTGGGTTGATTGGGCTTGGGCTGATTGGGCCGAACTGGCTGAGCTGAACCCAAATCAAGTTAGGTTTGGATTTGGCTGGGTTAACCGAATCACCCGAACCGCCTGTAAATCGCCCAAATCAGATCGCGGAAACCACTTCTTCCTCCGCGATCGCCGTCTTCCCCTTCTCCGCGATTCTCTTCTTCTCTTCGCCCGTCGTTTTTTTTCTTCACCTCGAGCGTCGCCGAAGCGTGGCGGCTCAATGAGCTACGGCAGCGGCCTTTTGATCGTCGCTAGCCCCACCAGCTCGGTCAGCCACTTGCCGCATCGGATCATCTCCTCGAGGTGGGCGGAGCACCGGCGGTGAACAGGGTCGCCGCCACCGCCTGTCTCGGCGACGATGCTGCTCCTCTCTTCTCTGAGGCTAGCTTACTGTTGTCATCTTCTACAAGCTTCATCGCCAGAGATCTCCGATTGAACAGCCGCGCGATCATCGCTGAGGTCAAGGAGGAGCCGGTCCTCACCGTGAGCTCGGTATGCCACAGAGATGATCGCCTTCTTCTTCTACGTTTTCTAGTGAGTTCACTTCGATTCCTCTCCTTCTTAGTTTTCTGCTGGATGCAATTTCTGAAGCGGATCATTGTCGTTCGTGAATGGATCTGGATGTGAATTGGGAGAGGTTGCAGCTGGTGATTGGCTTAGAATTTAGATGTGGGATTTCTGATTTAGCTTGGATCGTTTTGGCAGTGGTGGAGCTCAGTTGTTCCGAGGAACAGGGGAGGTGGATGGCCGGCGGGGATCTAGGACCGGTAAGCTTTGTTTTCCCCTTTCATTTCCTCTGTAATTGTTGTGAATTCTGTGATGTGTCAATGTGGTGAGAGTTCGATGGATTTTGCCGATGGATTGGGGTTTGATCAGTGTTTGAATTTGATGGATGTGATTGGGTAGTTTCAGCCTCTGTTTGCCATAGAGCTTGGAGCTGGGATTTGAGATCTGACTGTTTTGGGTGGTAGCTGATCTGTGCGTGTGGGACGAGAAGGTGAGCTAAATTACAACTCTAATTTAGTTGTTGTTCAGATTTGTGTGTTGATTCCTTGGTTGATTTTGTAGTGATGAGTGGTGGAGACAAGGTGAGGAAGCTGTTGATACGGTTTTGAAACAGCGTGTTATTTAATTAGTTCATTGTTGATCTAGTTGATTTCCTTAGCTGTGGGTTGGGAAGTTCCAGTTGATGTGTTCTGATTGCTAGAAATATCAACTGTGATTGGAAGTTACTCTGTGATGGAGGAGTATTGTTGATTTGGTATAAAGCTGTGTTGTTTGTGTAGATCTATGTTCTGCCGATGGGTTGTTGGGTGTTGTTTCTGTTAGTGGATCGATTGCATTTGTGTATAACTGTGAGTTGCTGTGGGTGATGGAGCTACTATGGCAGTGATCGAAGGTAAGTGTAAATTGATTGGATGCAGTGATTTGGAGATTGAGGTTAGCTTGGATTTGTTATGAGTATTGTTGGGATCTATTTATCTTAAATTGATCTAGGGATAGTCGGAGTTGTTCACACATATTCGGGGAAAAGAATTTGAATATAGGAACGATGTAGTGTTTAGTTCCTACGTTTGTTGGATACTTGTATTTAATCATTGTTGCTATTATGTGCAGGTTTGGGATACGAAGCAGGTCCGCGGCCGTGAGGATTATTCGAGCTTCGTATCAGGTGGGTAATATCTACCTGGTCCGGTAGTTTGATCAATTCCAGTGCATGATCTTGGATTTATGTTTATACCTGTTTACCTTAAATCCACTCTTATTTAATCGTATGCTTGTACTGCCTTGACCTTTGAGATATATACTCTGTTACTTCATTGATTATCTAGCACGGATAGGAACTATAAAACCCTATTATGTGTTAGCTGATAGATGTTTAGTAAGTATATGTGGTTAGGGTTATTTTTTTATGACCTCAGATTGGGTTACTGGGTTGCATCACTAGGTTAGGTGATGAGTCCAAATTATGAGGTCGGTCGTTGTATCGTATACACATCAGTGTGTTAGTTTGACGGATCTATTTATCTGTACATAGGTAAATAGGTTGTGATTACGGATTTGTCGTCCTTGCATGGTTGACTTTTGGTTGACTAGGTCTCCCCGTGAGTTAGGGAGTGTTGCGAGGATGTGTGTGTGAGCTATGCATCATTACATTTCATGCATGCTGACGACTGGGTCTGCCTTGTGGTTGAGACGAGTCGTACCATCCCGCCTCCCCGCCACTCGGGGTAGTGGCTGAGGTTGAGGGCAGAGCATTGTTGTGCGTGCCGTTCTCGTCCACTATTGATGGTGGTAGCTGGAGATGCGCACTTGGCCACTGTGCGGAGTGGTAGTTAGCGCACTCACCCACTATAGACAGTGGTCGTGTGATGTGCAGTTGTCCTGGGTGCGGTGCTCGTCTACTCATGGGTAGGGACGGAGCAACTAGCAGCAGGGACCCCCGTGTGGGTAGCATATAGCTCTATGGCGGGCTAGCTACTGTTTCATACTACCCAACTCGGTCACTCGAGAGTGGTGGCGGCTGGAGTTGGGATAGTTGTCATGTCCTGCCACCTAGGCCACACTGGGGTCGTGGTAGCGAGTGGGGTGCGCAGGCATGACCATGCATATGCATTGCTGATATATATGTATGCATGTATTTGATATATGTTTTACATATGCCTGTGAGATGCTGCATTTGATTGAGCTATGATTGTTGCACATGCTTGTTCATCATGATACATGTCATTTGCATTTTATTTACTGCTATGTGTTGAGCATGATACATGCGTTGATTCAGACTGTTATATGCATTTGATTAGCATCATGTCATGGTGTGGTACGGACCGGATTGTTATTACAGGTGATCATATATTGTTCATATGTTGGAGTATTGGTCAGGTATGGGATGGATTTAGTACGTTATATGAGTTATGTTATTATAAATCTGTTCAGGATGATCTAGCATCTGGTGTTACAGACCGTCAGGTACGTTGGTACATTACTTTATGTTCAGTTGATCAGTTTAGTATATACCTTGAGTATGATTTTACTGTAGTTACTTGTTATTAGATTTGGATATGACTGTATGTCTATTGGACTCATGCTGTATATCTGTATATCTTTACATGTATACTTGTAGATCTATCCTTATATGTTGTTCATGCACTTTCTATATATTACCCCTGAGTTTATACTCACCACCCCTGGACCACTTCGGCTTCGCCCGAGATAGCAGATAGAAGATTCCTTGGGCGTTCGAGCTCGCTAATGATCCCATCTCACACCGGACGAACGGATGAAGGTGTATTTACGCTTTGTTGTATCCTTGTGGATTGATGTATTCCATATTGTTGTTTTGGGTTTTAGTTTGTATTGTTTCCGTATTTGCGACATACGGATGTATTGTATATATTTGGTCTTTGATTCGATTTCTGTTATAATTCTTGTCATGTCAAGTCACTCCGAAGTGCACAGTTGGTCTTTGTATATTGTTGATCTGTTTGTATTGTTTCCGCTGTGTTTAGTATGCTTGATATGTTGATATCTGTGTATATCATATTGTTATTGTGGGCCTACGGGCCTTATATTAACCCGATATGTTGCCACGTACAAGGAAGATGTCGTCTGTTTGCTTTTCGACACGGCATACTCCCGGGGGCATGACAATTCACAAGCTAAAGGCATAGAGGTAAAATCTGAATTAACTCACACCTTCTGCCAATTCTGAAAATTTCCCTTGTTTCTTATTGCCTTTGTGTTGACTAGATGGCAGTGTATGTGTCTGAGCAAGTTCCAGAAATATTGATTGGAGACCCAGGGCGGTTCAGACAGATTATTACAAATCTTGTTAGAAACTCAGTGAAGGTTAATATCTTTGACCTACTGCTTTATTACATATTTACAGATAAATACACGTATTTCAAGAGGTTGTGACAATCAAGAACATGGATTTCAAATCCTTCTCTTATATTTATTTAACTGAGTCGTTAGACTAGTGTTCACGATAGTCTTCTACTGGATTTACTGAGTAATATTGCACGACGCTTCTATTGTCTTCCACGATGCTTTATTTGCACTACATCTTGATTTATGCCTAGTTGGTTTACTTGCTTCAAATATTAGATATCCTTTAGTGTAAAAGTTTGCTTTCTATCATATAGTTTTGGCATGCAAATTTTGCATATTCTCTCCAAATGCTTCCGTAATTTTGAGTCAAAATCTTTTGGCAACACTTGGTTGTTTTCCCATTTAATCAAGGTTTGAAATCTTAAGTCATGCAGAGTTTTAGTCTTCGAAATAGAACCATTTCAATATCATATAGAGTGTTGACCCATTGTACCACTTGTGAATTGAACATAGGAGGAATGATCGATAAAGAATGCTATTTGATGCCTGTGTCATTCAACTAGCCTCCTCCCTCTGTCTTTCTTAAACTCAAGTTATTTCTTTAATAATTCTTTTAATCATGTACATTCTTGTGTTATTTCTCGTTGAAAAAAGCTTTGTGAAAATCTTTACATAACTACTATAATTTTTTTCATCACAAGTTCCCCTTCAACCGGATGGAGCTCAATGTGGTTATTTCGTTTTGCGATATATGAGAGAGATAATTGAAGGCGCCACATCCATTGACAAGTCTTCCCTACACTAATAGTAATAATAGATATATTTTCTTATTGATACATATTTGTAAAATGATTTGTACAATTATCACATAGTACTCAAAGTATTTAATTACATTTTCATTCATTTATTCACATGCAGTTCGCAAAATTTGTGATAGCTGCAAAGGAAATTGATGAAGTACGTTCGGAGTAGACTGAATGCATACAAGATCACATATATGATGATTAGGAGATCTCCTACTAAATTTAAGTCTACATATCTCTTTTGATTAGATGTGATAATCTATAAGTGTTTTGGTTATTATGCATAATACTTTTGGTGCAGTACTAAGCATATGATGTGTAGTGGTCTTGCTATAGTACTTTTTTATATATGTTTTAGAGTGATCATTTAAAATGGGATGATGTGAGTTTGTACTTTACATTGCTACAAGTGCGAGTGTATATGTATTTTCTATAATTCTTTTTGATATTGTTGTATGATTTATATTAAAAATATAACACTATAAATCGACAACGGTTTATTGTTCTCTAGAGTAACCATTGAGAAATAACAATGGTTAAAAACACAACGGTTAAAATAACAATGACAATGCAAATGACATCGGTTAATAACCGTTGTCTATAACTAAAAAAATTATAATAAATTCATGCATTGAGAAAAATAAGACACTCAAAGACAACGGTTATAATCCGTTGTAATTTTAGTTGAAACACAACAGTGAAAAATCATTGTCTATGACCTAAAAATCTATGGTAAATCGATCTGTTGTGAAAAGTGAGGCGCTCAAAGACAACGGTTAAAAATTGTTGTCTTTTTCTTAAATCTACAATGATTTTTCACCGTTGTCTTTGAGCGCTCCACTTTTCACAACGGGTCGATTTACTATGGATTTTTTGGATCATAAACAATGATTTTTCACCATTGTCTATTCGAATTTTTGTTGTAGTGCTCACACACACACGGGTGTAAATTTAGTAAATTGACTAAGTAATGAATCACTGAAGTCAATATCCTCAAAGTGTACATAACGTCATCTGACATATAGTTTAGAAGCTTCATCACCAATGGAATCCAAAAAATAACAACACAACAAGTGCAAGTAAAAACTGACCACGGACGATAACATGCTACCCTAATTAACATCATGTGGATAGTTAGATACTCTGATATAAAATTAGGATCAGAGCTTCACTTTTAATATTTTTCATTTATACTTTTTATATTAAACTTTAACTTTTTATCACACATGTTCAATTATGAGAATATATTGTATAGTTAGTTTAAACGACCAACCTAAATTGACTTTTTAATTCGAATCATACTAATTTATTTGAGTATCATTATATAGTCTAAGGTAAAAGTTATATAGCCCATGAGGGAATGATCTAGTGATTAGCGTATACAAACGTCACACTATAGGACAATAAATTAATTCCTCACAAATACAAGGATGATATCCCTCCATATGATTACTAGTCTCAAGGGTCAAATACCTACTGTAATTTATCTCTCTTACGATAGTCCGGAGGTAGACTGATAGGGGTTGCTATATTGGCGGATTCTAACATTTTGCACAATATGTAAAAGTTATATAGCTCCCGGGGCATAACATAGTCGGTAGGGCACTACCAATGTAAAATTAGGCACCCGCAGTTTGAGCCCCAACTACGATGATTTTACGAGATTTATCCTCCAAATGGAGCACGCGCTAAAGGACGTTGGACTGGTAGGTTGTCCGCTACTTACACTTCCCGATTTATCCAAGTGGTCGGTGGAAAATTTCTGTGGGATCAGTCACCTCAAGATTAGTCAAGTCTAAGGCTTTGATACTTGATGACAACTAAAAAAAGATAAAAGTTATATAATCAAAAGCCACAAGTATCAACAATAAAAAGTCAAAGAATATAAAAAGAAAAAAAATCAATTAAAGAATAACTACAATATTCATTTTTAAATTTTAAAACCATCCATCTCATTTAATTCTCATATGAAATTCACATGAATATGAAATAATATAAGTTATTTATCCTCCAATGATTTAATTACTTATTCATCCATTTCACTAATTTTAAATATTATTTTAATAATTCTAAATTTTGAAATTTTTTTTACATTCATAAATAAACCATTTATCTTATTAATTCATGCATAAGAAAGAAATATTTTCTGAAAAATTGAAAAACTCTAGAAAATCATTTTCTATTTCAATTTTCGTTTTCCAAAAAATAAAAAAGTATTTTTTAGAAAATTAAAAAACACTAAAAAATTATTTTCTATTTTCTGAAAAAAATAGAAAACAGAAAATGAAAAATTCTCTTATGAACCAAACATTAAAAGCATCTACAACCGTGCCATTAATAGAGTGTTATAACATCCCATGGTGTTAAACACCATTAGAGGGGATGTTATAATACCCTCTCACTTGAACGCGTTCAATGTATTGAATGCGTTCAAGTGAGCCCACCCCACGTGTAATTTTTTTTTATTTTTTTAATTATAAATATTAAAAAGTTATAAATTTTAAAAATGGAATAAATTTTTAAAAATAGTAAAATTATTTTTAAAAAATTAAGATTATTATTAAAAATAATAATAATAATTTTAATATTTTAATTTTTTTTTTAATTTATTTATTTAATATGATATAATTCTAAGATGATTGAGTGGAGGGTGGGACCGTAAATAATGAGTGTTAATGTTAAAAGGGACGTGGGTGAAAGAGATATGTTATTATAATGAGTATATGGTAGTGGATCTTATATTTTTTTAATGAGATGGAGGGTGTTATAATGGGATAGAGTTGTGGATGCTCTAAGAGCATAGAAAATATTTATTTTCCATTTTTATTTTTTTTTCAGAAAATAAAAAATGATTTTTTTATATTTTTCAAAAAATACTCTTTTATTTTTTAAAAACGAAAGTGAAAATAAAAAATAAATTTTTTTTTATGTTTTTTATTTTTTCATAAAACATTCTTTTATTTTTTGGAAAACAAAAAAATAAAAAATGTCAATCAAATATCATTTATTATATTTTCCATTTTTTCAAAAAATAAAAATAAAAAATAAAAAATTTTCTACGAACTAAATACTCTCTTATCTTCTTAGTTAGCAACCATAGTTAGCCTCGATAAGCTGCAACGACTCTTGTAGCAACACAAGGAGAGTACACTGTGGAGAGAAGTGGCAATTGTGGGTGGCCGGAAGAGAAAAAAGGGCAGTGGCTGGGAAAAATAGAGAAGAAAGGAGGAGAGTCGGCGTGACGGAGGCGATGAGGAATGTTTGCGTAAGCGGGAAAAAAAAGGAACATGAAACATTTCTGTTTTTTCAAAGGCTAGCAACGTTCTTTTTTTCAACGATTTATCAAACAACGCATGTGTAGTTTAGAAATGTTCAAAAACATCCTATACTTTTATATTTATCAAATAGTGTACTTAATTTCCTTTTTACCTCTTCTATAAAAAAAATCTATACCACTGTGGTGCTGCTGGGATTTGAATTCAAAGACTACTATCAGATTGAATTTAATTCCTCTACGCGTGATAGTGCAATTTCAACACCATCGCTGTGGTACTGGAATTTACAATTCCAACACCACAGTAGTGCTGAAAATTGCAATTCCAGCACCACTGTGGTGCTGAGATTTAAATTTCTAGCACTACAGTGGTGGTGCAATCCCAGCACCACCACCGTGATGTTGGGATTGCAATATAACTGTGGTGTTGTGATTTAAATTCCCAGTATCACGTTCGAAAATTTCATCAGGCGCAGTGTGTTTGTGGGAGGAGTAAAAAGGAATCGAGCGCTATTTATTTGGTAAATATGAAAGTATGAGACGTTGTTTGAACAATTATAAACTTCACGTGCACTATTTGGTAAATTGCTATTTTTTTTTTCACACCGATGAGGAGATCAAATTCAATGTCGAAAATATATTCCATTCAAAAAATAAAATTTTGATTGATTTAAAATTTACAATTAAACTTGATTCAATAGACGATCAGACTGTGCTAATCGATGAGATATCGCTATGTTTTCCTATTGCATTGTATCCATGGGATTTTTTTTTTAAATACCTAACCTAGCTAATATTGTTCCTTCATCCCTAAGTATGCATCAAATATTAAAATCCAATTCAAATTCAATTTAAATTTGATCGACTTGATCAAAACTCAATAGAACTTGACAAAATTTAATCATTTTAACATAATTACAAATATAAATAATATCAAAATTAAAATTTGAGATATTACATGAGAATTATTTACGATGATGTTGTTAAAGCTTTGTTATTCGGAAAGAAAACGAATCTTTTGCCCAGATCTGGTGGTCATATCATGTCAAGAAAACACTAAAAAGTCGAGTACAACATTAGAAACTCGGTGAGATGCTACTGCAAAGCAAACTTCTGAATTGTACGATTGTTCCAAGATGTCACCTTTTGAAAAAGGTTGCCAAAACAATCTTTTAGCCCCCTTTATAAGGAAGGTGTCTTGGCTTCTCAAAAGAGATTATCTAAGAAAACTGTTCTTTTTTTTCTCTCGATTACAAGTGCAAGATTTTTCTATGAAAAATCATCATCGGATTTCGAGAACGTTTGGAGCGAGGAACTATAAAAAAAACTCTAGTAGCTTTTTTTTTTATCCTACGAGATTCTGCAACGCACGAGGTAATTACCTCTCTCTTAGATTTTCATAACATTGGTATCAGAGCGAGGTTCCTCCCTCCACAATGTCATCAGATGATCTCTATGCGCAAGAACTTGTTACAATGGAAAGAGGTGATTTTGAACCAACAGAGATCTCTGTCGATGACGATAGCAGTCCTCCTACGGAGTTTTCTGTGGCGTCATTTTGATATCAACGACTGATGACTGCAAGGGATTATGTTGCCACACTGTGACTTCTCCCTCGACTCTGACACTTCACGCAAGATGCGGAGGTATGGCGCCGCAACATTGACAATGGCAACAGATCGTCCGAGGGCTTAGGGTAAATAAGCCAAGCCAAACCAAACTTTGTAGTGTTCAAATTTGTTTGATAAGATAATCAAGCTGTACCGAGCCAAACCTAAAATTAACCAAGCTACTGAAAAACCTGTTCAAGCTTGGCTTGGTATTTTTTTTTTTGAGCTTGAGTTTGGCTTGAGCTTGACTTGTTTAATGGGTATCAAGCTTCTAATCAAGCTTGTTTAAATTTAATTTATTTAAATGTTATCAAGCTCTTAAGTCAAACTTGTTTGTTTATTTAAAATTTTATTAATTTAATCCTGATTTATAAATGAGTATAAATAAATTCAAAAATAATTTTTAAAAGAGTATAATCATAAATCGACTTGTTAATGTTCACGAACACTGTTCACGAACATTGTTCGTGAACAATGTTCACGAACACCGTTCACGAATATTGTTCACGAATAATGTTCACGAACACCGTTCACGAACATTGTTCACAACGAACATTGTTCACGAATACTGTTCACGAACATTGTTCACGAACATTAACAAGCCGAACACATACGTGTTCAAGCTTGTTTATTTAATTTATCAAGCTATTCAAGCTTGTTTATTAATTGACTTTGATGCATATTGAACGAACGTAAACAAGCTTTTACTAAGTCGAACACCAAGCTTGTTCATGAACGCTTGGTTCTGACCACTAGAAGAGGCGGCCTTGCCGCCCGAAATGACGCGCTCGGGCGGATCGTTCGAGGTCGTGATGGCCTTGCCGCTCGAAACAACACGCTCGGGCACGCCGTTCGAGGTGGTTTTGCTACTAGCAACGACACGCGCAGGATGCGCCGTCCCAGGGCATGTCGCCCGAGATGACATGCCCACGCACGCTCGCGGTAGTCCGCGCTGTGACACCCTTGCTGTCGCGATGTAGCGCCGACATGTCCCGAGGTGGCGACACACCTCCTGAGGCAAATTTGCCACCAGCGTCAGCATGCTCAGGCACGCTGTTCAAGGTGGGCGACATGCTGTCCAAGACGATTTTGCTGCCCAAAATAACGCAGATTGGCGCTTCAGCGGGCGCCTCAACAAGCGCATTGTCCAAGGCGGCAGTGTTCATGCTTTCCAAGGCCATGCAGGCTTCTTTGCCGCTCGTCGTCCTGTAGCCATGAACGTAGGTCGGAACGCAGGCTGGCGTCGCGTACGTGGCCTCACGAGAAAGCCGTGGCCAGGCAGGGATTGTTGACCCGACCTCTCGCCACCACCAAAATGCAAATTTGGCGGTACGACGAGTCCGATGTCACATATGGCATGTTCCCTGGAGCCAGACTATGACTTCCACTCGCCTCCAGACAATTGCTTTAGTTCTTATGATGTTATCGCAATTTTAGACATATTTTTTTTAATAAGTACTGGATTAGCTTCTTAATTATGAGATTGTTTTATTAAAATCCATGCAATAAATTGATTATGATTTGCACGTGCATGCTTATTTATTGTTCAACATTATTCAAATAATTTTTTGAACATGATTAACGAGTTGTTCATTCTTTATTTGAATATTCATGTTCAGTATATACATGCTTATTAAATAAGAGATGTTAGTTCCTCTACATTTATATTATTTGATCGAAATTATCCTAATAATATTACATATTCTTATATAAATGGGAGATGACTGTAGTACTCTAAGTCTACTTTCGATCTTATTATATAGCGAATATTTAATATTATAGTATAGATTTGGGGTCAAATAGACTGATGTGTAGAATTGCCAATTTAATGTAGTGATACTTCGAGGGCCTCAAAGAATGTTATTGCCAACTTAACGAAAGTGGATAAATTAAATGACACTAACTATGACATATGACATCGAAAAATCCAATATCTCTTGAACGAGCAAGAATTGCTTGATCACATTACAACATCCATGACCCCACCTGTAGAAGGCAACACTGCTCAACACAAAAGAGATCAAGAGGCTTACAACTCTTGGTTCAATAAAGATCGCAGCATGCGCTTTACACTGTTAAGCAGCATGCAGGATGATTTGATTGGCGAGTTTGAAAAGTGTAAAATTGCCAAAAATATGTGGGATAACTTGAAGATTGCTTTTGGAGGAACCTCTATCACAAGGTTAAGGGCTCTTATTTTGAAATTTGAGACCCTCCGAAAGGATCCCCGTCAGAACATGACTGAGCACCTTAAGATGATGTCAAGCATGATTCGCGACTTGAAGTCTGCAGGTCATGATCTCACCGATGAGCAACATGTGCAAGCTGTAATAAGATCTTTACCAGATTCTTGGACTCACATGAAACAAATCCTCACTCACAATGAGAGCATTAAGAATTTTTCTGACATCTCTCGTCATGTGGAGTTAGAGGCTAAGCACAAGGAAGCTATGCGCGCTACTGCCCTTGTTGCCCAGGGAGGCAGACAACAGGGCAAGAAGGGTCCAAAGAAGAACTTTAAAAGGAAGAGGCAAAATGATGCTTCCACTTCTAAGGCGGTACAGACATTGAAGGGCCAAAGAGGCAAGCACGGTGGAAAGAGAGACAAGTCAAAGGTCAAATGCTATAATTGTGAACAATTGGGACATTTCGCTCGTGAATGCACTGAGCCAAAAAAGGTATTTCCATCTCTTCACTCTGCAACTGTGTATGTTTGTTCACATATCTTAGTTGCTCGAACAAATCCTGAATGGATAGTGGATTTAGGAGCAACCAAGCACATAACAAGGGATCGAGCAGGATTCGTGGATTATCGTCGAATCTAAGCGGGATCGCAAAGAGTATACATGTGAAATAGTTCCAGCGAGGAAGTCCTTGGAATTGGAGTGTATCAACTCAAGTTAAAGACTGGACAAGTCTTAACTCTCCTCGACGTGCTCTATGCGCCTAGAATTCAACATAATCTACTATCTGGCTCATCATTATTAGCATTAGACTTCTCCTTTTATTTTGCTAGCAACCAAGTTGACATTTATTTGAATAATATTACATATGGTCATGCTTTATTCATGGATGACTTGTTTAAATTAGATTTGGATTATCATAATCTTCCTGTATCTTATGTGGTGAATACTGATAATAACCTTGATTCACAAATTTGCCATCGGCTAGGACACATAGGACCTGATAGAATGACAAGGTTAGCTTGAGAAGGCTTGCTAGGCTCACTCGTTAAAGTCAATCTTCCTGTGTGTGAATCGTGTTTAGCGGGTAAGGCATGTCGCAAGCTTTTCGGAAAGGCTAATAGAGCCACTGAACTCTTACAATTGATCCATTCCGACATTTGCGGACCTATGAATGTGAAGACCCATCAAGGGGCTTCCTATTTCCTCACATTTATAGATGATTATTCACAATATGGATATGTATATTTGATTGCACACCGCTATGAAGCGTTAGATTGCTTCAAACACTTCTTGGCGGAGGTTGAGAATCAATTAGAAAAAACCATAAAAGTTCTTCGAACAGATCGACGACGTGAATATCTTTTGAATGAGTTCCGAACTTTATGTGAAGAAAAGGAATCGTAGATAATTAAGTATTTCGTATACACGCAACAAAATGGTGTTCTTTGAGAGACGGAATAGAACACTGTTAGATATGGTTAAGTCGATGATGACGCATGCCAACCTTCCAATATCTTTTTGGGGGGATGCTATAATGACTGCGACCTATATCCTTAACTGTGTACCTTCATAGTCAGTTCCTTCCACCCCTTATGAATTATGGCATGGTGAAAAACCAAATTTAGATAATCTACGCCCATGGGGTACCGCGGGATATGCCCATGACATTTCTCACAAGTTTGGGAAACTTGGCCCTAAAGCTAGAAAGTTTATCTTTATAAGATATCCTGAAGGTTCTAAGGGTTATATCATGTACGGACAATATCCGAATGGAGGAATGACAGAAAAAGACGTCCGAGATGTTGTTTTCTTAGAAACAAAATTTTCTAGTATCAGCGATAGTGGAAAGAGTCTTGATATCCATGAGTTGGATGACTCTAATGATATTCTACCATCTTCCAGCGAAGGGAGGGAATTAGTTCCTATCCAGGAAGCCGCCGGAGATAGTAGAGATGATCATGATAATGGAAGCTTTGTGCCCAGTGGGAGCACACCTATAGAAGCACAAGACGATCAGATACGTCGTAGCCAACGTGGACACATACCTCATTGTCGATTTGAGATTGAAGAGGAAGCCCTTGTGTGCCAGCTTGCTGATGATGATGAGCCTACTTCTGTTAAAGAAGTTTTAACTTCATCTGCTAATAAAGAGTGGAAGGAAGCAATGCAAGATGAGGTGGATTCTATGAATAAGAATCGGGTTTGGGAACTTGTTAACCTCCCTCCAGGGCGTAAGGCTATTGGAAATAAATGGATTTTCAAAGTCAAACGCAAGGCAGATGGATCAATCGACAAGTATAAAGCACGACTTGTAGCGAAAGAATATACTCAAAAGGCGGGTATAGATTTCAATGAGACATTCTCCCCAGTGGTGAGAATCACATCGGTTCGCCTTATTCTAGCCATTGTTGCACATTTAGACTTAGAACTTTTTCAGATGGACGCTAAAACAACATTTCTCAATGGAGAACTAGACGAAGAAATTTATATGGTTCAACCAGAAGGATTTGAGACAAAGGGACAAGAGCGCAAAGTTTGCCTTCTCAAACGTTCCATTTATGGTCTCAAACAATCGTCTAGATAGTGGTATTTTAGATTTCATAAATCTATTATCTCATTTGGTTTTGAGATGATTGAAGAAGACCACTATGTGTATGTTAAATGTATGACGGAAAAGATTCTTATTTTGTCATTATATGTTGATGACATTTTATTGGCTGGAAATGATATGGAATCTATCGAAGCCACTAGAAAATGGTTGTCTTCTACCTTTGAGATAAAAGACATGGGTGAAGCAAATTATGTGCTGGGAAAAAAAATTACCAGAGATCGCTCGAATAAACTTCTATATTTGTCATAGGAGACTTATATTAATAAGATTCTTGAGCGATTTCGGATGCATTATTCCAAACCCATCGATACTCCAGATAAGAGTTGTGTTTTAAGTATTAGTAAATGTCCACAAAACTGATAAGGAAAAGAATGAAATGTCTAAAGTGTCATATGCTGTAGCAATTGGAAGTCTAATGTATGTCATGTTATGTACATGACCAGACATTAGTTTTGCTATGGGTCTTGTTAGTCGTTATCAAAGCAATCCTGGTCTCGCTCACTAGAAAGCAGTTAAGAGGATTTTTCGATATTTCCGTGGTACTTCGGACCTTGTCTTATGTTACAAAGGAGGTGACTTAAGATTGAGAGGTTACAACGATGTTGATTGTACCGGTGACAAAGATTTATGCAAATCCACCTCAGGCTATGTGTTTATATTAGGTGGAGGGGTCATTTCTTGGAATAGCAAGAAACAAACATGCATTGCTTTATCCACCATGGAATCAAAATATGTGGCTTGTTCTGCTGCATGTCAAGAGATTGTTTGGTTGCAGAATTTAATACAAAGATTGGCCATGACACCATTGTCAAAGGAAGCAGTGGTGTTGTATGTTGATAGCACATCAGCCTTGGCCTATGCTAAGGACCCTAAATACTATGGACGAACCAAACACATTGGCATTCATTATCACTACATTCGGGATTTAGTTGCAAAGGAGTTGGTGGTTCTTCGACACATTTCAATAAGTCATATGTTGGCTGATCCACTAACTAAACAAATCCTGAGGGAGGCATTTGTAACCCATATTAGAAATATGGGATTGTATAAATTGTAATGTGCACAATATTTATTGACAATTGATTATGTTTTCCTTCCTTATGTTTGTCTATGGTTGGAATACTTTACACATCAAGAAAAGTGTCACTAGGCTCTGAATGGACCCCCTCACACAGGTCATTCGCCTTGGTGCTAAGAAAGCGAACAAGATGAGACAATTTTTTATCTATGACGCTATGAGAGTGAGCAAGATAATTTTTTTATTATTTATTGTCGCCTTAAACTGAATTAAGATGAGATCCCTCTAGATCGATCGTAGGATATGAGAATCAAATCTATGAAGCCTTCTTTAAGCCGGTTGCGAGATTTATGATAAGACGTCATGAGACTCGGGTTAGCCGCAGTGGGAGTGGCTAGACTAAGAATCATATGGTGTTTGATTATGTTGTATGTGATACGCCTATAATGATGAAAGAACACCGTAGCATGTGATCATACCGCATGTGCGTAAAATGATCATTAAAGAGAATGATGAATGAGATCTCTATTTCATCATTGTGTGAGCTCTTGGATCATAATTTGTTGATTCATCTGTACCCTTATGACTTGAGATCTATGTCATGAAAAGGAAGCTTGATGTCGCTACTTTAGCATGCACCTTAGGGTTGTGGCTGATACAGTCCAATGAGACATGACTAGGAAAGCGGTCAAGACTAATTGAATTGACATGAGAACTCAAGAAAGACATCTATATATTGCATCGTGTTTTGTGGCTCATACCTCGAGGGACTATGTTGACTTAGTGGCAATAAAGTCGTGAGCACAAAATATTCAAGTTCTGACATCGCTAGTTTTTAAGAGATCCGGGACGTCAAAACTGGTGAGTATTGAAGATATCTAGGGTACCATGAGATTCTTTTAGAGTATTGTGATCTGTTAGTTTTGGTGATAACTTAATAGATCACTACTCATATATTGTGTCGACTCTCGTAATGTCGCTCACTCCATTCGCCGTATGTTAGATTGAGAAGCAAGTATCGAGAGATGAATTGCTCTTAGTGAGAAACTAACATTTTATTGTGCCCTCAGTGGTCAAGTGGGAGATGTTACTAATGGTTGCCTAAAGATGACACCTTTTGGGAAAGGTTTCCAAAGCAACCTTTTGGCCCCTTTATAAGGGAAGGAGTCTTGGCTTCTCAAAGGAGATTATCTAAGAAAGCTACTCCTTTTTCTCTCTCGATTACGAGTGCAAGATTTCTCCACGGGAAATCACCATCGGATCCCGAGGGCATTTGGAGCGAGGAACTACAAAAAAGACTATAGTAGCCTTCTTTCCGATCCTACGAGATTCTGCAACGTACGAGGTAATTACCTCTCTCTCAGATTTTCATAATAGGTAGTCGTTTCATGGTTCTTGCTAACACAGAAATTAACTGCTAGAATATGGAATAATACTGTGATCATTATATCTTTGTGCATTATACTGAGCTATGTGCTCTAGATGTTCTCAGTTGCAACTATCTTTAGGAAACATTTCATCCTAACTTGGGTAATTAATCAATATGCAGATTAGGTTATAGACGCACCTGAGTTGCTTGACCAAGCTCCATAAGAAAGTTATCATGATGAAGAAAACCCATGAGTGCATATACTCAATCAGAGTCATCTTCCAAAACAAAAATGAAAAATATTCTGGCAATGCTTCAGAAGTCTCTTGTTTTAGGGCTATGAAAAAGTTACTCTGGAAACACTAGAGCTAAACTCGAGGAGGGGTGGTGGTGGGGTGTGAAATAGTCCGCGTGCTAATTTGTTGACATTCGGAGAAGTAAAATATTTATTTATTTTTATTTATGGAAATTAAATTATATTTAGTTGGTGATGTACAAGATTGCACTGTATTTTAATTTCTATGAATTCTGATCCTCGTCAAAGGCTCGTAGTTGAGATGAAAGTCATGAGTTGTTAATTCGAACTTTCACCACAAATTCACAACGTCGTAATCCAAAGTCTGAAGATTGTAATAACTTTCTTGTTCTACTCGACAAAAGATAAGCACATAGATTACAAGTATAGCCTATATGCACACTTGCAATCTTTCCTTATGCACAAGCCTCACATAAGCACACAAAAGTCTCATACACGTGACCTTTCTCTCCTATTCTTCTTCCACTACCCTTTTCTCATCAAGAATGTTGAATATATATAGAAGAAGAGGAGAACTTGAATGGTCATGCCAAAGTTACTAACATTTATATTAGTGAATTCATAAGTTACTAACATTCATGTTAGTGGAATCATGAGTTACTATCCATTATAGATAGTGAGATAATGAATAATACAATTATCTCATTTAAATGTCCCTTAGTGGACATCCGTTACTAATAGAGCTGTTAAACGGGCCAACCCATGGCGAGACGAGCCAATCTGTCGTAAACCCAACATTTAGCGGGGAGATGCAGGCCAACCCGCCATCTCGACGGATTGAGAAATCTCCAACTCAATCTAACCCAAGGTGGGTTGCGGATTATACAAGCTAACCCACAGACCACAAAAATTAAAAAAATATATCTAAAATTACTGAGGCGTTGAGAGCTTGAGGCAATGATTGGTAAGACAGATGGGGTACCATGATTAAAAAAATAAGCATTTGAAGTAACTAAAATCTATAATTGAGATTCAATTATCGACCTACAAAGTTGAGTACCGATATTTTTTATTTTTCTAATATTTCAAAATATACAAATATAAATTTTTGTTTCTCCAAATAGAGATTCAATTGAGATTTTTCAGCCCTTGTAATTATTTGGTTTTGATATATCATTATTTGTTATATTTATTAGAATAGTAGTGACAAGATAATATAAAACAATTAGAGTATAAAAAAAACAGAGTACTTTATCAAATATTCTTTTATTCTTTCCTCTTAATTTCTTTTATACTTTGTTGAGATGTATGTGTGATAGAAGAAGATTGTAAGAGTGAAAAACTTGTCTTGTTAATATTAGAATATTGGTTAGAAAACTTGTACAATTTTATTTTCACATGTTCCATCTTGAGTCCACCACGGGCGGAGTCCGACTAAATCTGAGACCCACTAACCCATGCGAATCGATCCGTTAGGCCATGAAAAGACGGATTGATAAAATTTCAATCCAACCCACTTAAATTATTTGGCGGGGTGGGCCAACCCGATGGGCCCAACCCGACGGGCCCAACCCAACTTGACAGCTTTGTTGAGAGTATAGGGAATACAATCAAAGTTTCACATTGGTAAGACATGGAAAAGATCATGTGCTTATAAGATAAAAAGATATCTCCATTGACATGAGACCTTTTGGGTGAAGTCCAAAAACAAAACCATGAGGGCTTAGGCCCAAAGTGGACAATATCATACCATTGTAGAGATATGTGGATCTTATAGACATTAACAAGCTCTAGTTACTAACATCTCTCACTTGCACACAAGGACATTTATAACTTATTGTCACAAGATCACAACTCATGTGACCCATCACATCACCATACTAGACTTTCATACAGGATTATATGTCGTGCAATTTGCGAGTACATTTACAAATAAAAATTGCTCTATACACCTGTTAGGATGATAGAGTAATCATTATTGTATCATAAGATACAAACTCACTGCACCCTAGATCCAAGATTAATTACATCCATCGAGCTACTTTCCTCATCGAAAGTATCCTCAGAATATGCTCGACATTATATTCACTAATATGTTTAATCCCTACACAGATAAATATAAAAGACCGGTCGATGAATATTATATATGATAATAATGTATTATCAATTGGTCTTCCTTTTCCCAAACATGAATCCATCAGTCTCAACTCAGCTACTTTTCTAGATCTATCCCTCATACCTCAATTTATCTTTCGGACCATCGGTAAATAGAATAAAGTAGCAAACACTGAATCAAGACTTCAAGAAACATCCAAAAGTAATAAGGGTACAAGAAATCCCACCCAGATAATTTCGGATCTCATACAGTGGGCTCGGGGATATTCATTTACTGTCTTAAGTAATATCACTCCTACTTTTCCTAATCGATTTATCACACATGGTATGAAACATGTGCCACAATGTTGTTCCTCATTTCTCATAAATACATATGTCATATTCTCTAACACTGTGTAGGTATGAGACTCAATCTACACATAAGACTCTACCCAGATATCTTCAGAGAGAGTCTCTCAAAGATAGTATCACAAACTGCAAATGATATTTGAGATCTCAAACCTAGCTACTTACAGGCTACATGGATGTGACTATTCCATGTCGATCATGTTGCATATGATCTCATCCTGAACACATATCAGGGTGACTTAAGTTATAGCAGGATTACTCTCAAAATCTCTTACAGCTAGAAATCGTCTTATCTCCACTCTTGAAGATAATTACCCGTGTGAGAGAGTGAACCTGCCTGCCTGACATATCAATTATATCACAAAACACATATATAACAAGTGTAATACAATATAATTGGACCATTAATGCACAAAATTATATATTACATTAAGCATAAGATTACAATACAAGTTGAGAAATTTCATAAAATACCCAAACCTAATGACTCTCTATATCTCACAAAGGAGTTTCTTGTGATAGGTTTGGTAAAAGGGTCAACAACCATGCTGTGTGTTGAAATGTACTTGATAGTCACTTCATTCTTCTCAATGAAGTCTCTTACATAATGATATCTGATATCTATATGTTTGGTTCTACTATGAAACTTAGGGTTTCATGTGTAAGCGATAATGACTTGATTATCACAATAAATCATAACTGGTCTTCCACTATCCGCTATAATCCCTAAGTCATCCAATAGTCTTCTGAGCTAAACACTCTCCTGAACTGCTATTGAGCATACCACGAACTCAGCCTCCATTGTAGATAGAGCAACACAGGTTTGCTTCTTGCTGCTCCAAGAGATGGCCTTGCCATTGAGCAAGAAAGTAAAATCTGATGTTGATTTGCATTTATCTAGATCGCTTCCCCAGTCAACATCTAAATATCTCATAAGACACAAATCACCTCCCCTATAACAATAGAGAAGTTTATAGTTCCTTTAAGATATCGAAAAATCCTTTTCACTGCTGTCCAATGACCCTTTCTAGGATTTGCTTGATATCTACATACCAGACCGACTGTATAATATATGTCCAATCGTGTACACAACAATGTATACATCAAACTTTCTTCTGTACTTGAATAAGGTACTTTACTTATTTCCCTTATTTCTTCCTGAGTTTTAAGACACATCATCAAACTAAGACTATCACTTTTAGCGATTTGAGTATCTATGAGATTACAATCACTCATCCCAAAACGCTCAAGAATTTTCTTAATATAAGCTTCTTGTGAAAGAGCTAGAAATCTTCTCGAGTGATCCCTCTGGATATGTACTCCAAGGATGAACTCATCTTCAACCATGTCTTTCATGTCGAAAGTAGACAATAACCATGCTTTAATAGTTATCAGATATTCAATGTTGTTCCCAGCCAATATTATATCATCCACATATAATGACAGAATCACAAATGAGTTATTAGATCTTATTAGATATACAAAATGATCCTCCTCGGCCATTGTAAAGTCATAAGATATCACCTCCTCGTGAAATCTTAGGTACCACCGCCTGGATGCTTGTTTAAAGCCATATATCAACTTTCAAAGTCAACAGACCTTATCCTCTTGACCTACTAGAACAAACCGAAGAAGTTGTTCCATGTAGATCTCCTCATCCAAACTTCCATTAAGGAAGACGGTCTTTACATCTATCTGATGTAACTCTAGATCTAAACTCGTGACAATTGCTAAAAGTAAACAGATCGAAGTAAACTTGATTACAGGGGAAAAAGTATTCTCGTAGTCAATGCCCTCTGTCTGTGTATAACCCTTGGCTACCAGACGAGTTTTATACCTCTCAATTGATATGTCAGTCTTTCTTTTGATTTTAAGAACCCACTTGTTTCCAATGACCTTTTTATTCTCAAGTAAGTCAACTAGCTCCCAGTCTTCGTTGACTTTCATTGATTCCATATCATCCTGCATGACTTTTAACCATTGGACTTTTATAGAACCCTCAAGGGCCTCTCTCAGAGTCCTCAGATCATCCTTGTCCTTAGATCATCCTCGTCCTCAGGAATCACAAGGAGTATCTCATTCTCAATCGGGAAATGGTGACGAGGTACATTTCCTGACCACTCCGGCGAGCAGATAAAGCATCCTCACCCTGAGATGGACCACTCCCACTAGGACCGAGATCCACTTCCAGGTCTTGAAAATATGTGGCTCCGTTTCATACTCTCACATTCATAAGTCCGCAAATGTCGGAATAAACCAACTGCAATGGAGTTCTAGCTCTCACTGCTTTCCCAAATGGTTTTCTCTTAGATTTACCTATTAGGCAAAACTCACATAAGGGCAACTCAATCTTGGTTAGCTGGCCTAACGCGCCACATGCTGTTAATCGGGTCATCCTCTCTTGCCCTATGTGGCCAAGTTTACTATGTCAGATATTCATATCATCCACTACACTATCAGATGTAAAAAGCAATAGGAAACACAAGATAAGACTCATGAAATAAAATCAAATTAAGTGCATAAAGTCCCTCATGGACTATACTGGAACATATAAGAGTATTGTCATACGAGATGAAAACTTTAGAGTTTCCTATACAAACATTATATCCTAACTGGTCTAGACTATGGACAGAAATGAGATTTTGTCAAATCTTTGGAGCATACAATACATCATGGGGATACAAGACTTGATTATTTTGCAGCATCAATTTTCAAGTGTCAATTCCTCTCACCTCCACGAATGCCCTAGTCCCCACATATAGCCTTCTTGCATGTGGACTAATACGGTGAAAATCTATGTAAGCACTCCTATCTCGAGCTACATGGTTTTTTTCTCCTGAGTCTACAATCCACAAAGGAGAGGAGTTAATGAACATCACACTAGATGACACATAACTCGAACCATGTAAAGAAGAAAGATTTACTTTTCACTCGCCACACTCGCATGCGAAATGCCCAAGATTACCACATACATAGCATCGAACTTTGCTCTTCACGATCTCCTTCTTGCTTTTTTGTCCCTTCTCATTTGTCTTTGGCTTCTTCTTTCCATGACCCTTGGTCTTCTTCTCATGCTTGCACCATTTGCGCTTGGTACCTCGAGAGTCCTTACTTGACTCCGTAATGTTGGCATAACCTGAAGCAGACTTGGTCACCTCTTGTCGCTCCTCCTCGAGCTAGCATTGCCTATTCACATTCGTGAAAGTATGAATACTTTCTGTGTGTGAGAGATAGGTCTAACTACATCCCAAGAGTTAGACAATGACTAGATCGCTCCTAGTACCTGAAGCTCATTCGACATCGACTTTCTCATATTCTTCAAAGAGGCAATCATACTCGACATATGCATTAAATGCTGCTTCATAGTATGATCATACCTCTTCTTATAAGTTATAAACTTATATGTCAGCATCCTTAACTTAGGAGTTGACGGGGTGTCATATTTCTCTTTAAGAGCATGCTAGATCGAAGAAGTGGTAGGACATGCTACTAAGAAGAATTACCCTAGCTTGGCTATCCTTCTTTTTTCATGCATGATACACTTCTTGATCCCGCCTCGCTTGAGCTATAGTACCCTCCCCGAGTTCTTGCTCCTCAAAGATAAACTGAACCTTCTGATGTCACATCTCATAATTGTTACCATTCAGCTTGTCTCCCTTCACGAGATCTAGTATGACACCCTTTGTCGTAACCATTTATCTATCACACAAATAAAGAGGCGTAAGTAACTATAGATGCTTAATATCTCAATATTTGTATACCCTACAAATCATCAAAACTCAAAATGACATGAATACAAATTCTAGGACGAGCATATGAATCAATAGATACCATACACCGCAACCTAAAATTATTTCTCACCATTCGAATTAAGATGTGGTACACAAATAGTCACATTATACTCTCAAGACTAACCTATGCGTCGTCGTGAGAATCATGCACCGCTGTGAGAATCACGCACTGCCATACACTGGTAGCGCTTTCGGTAAGCCTATGTGCTACCGAAATGGTTCACACACCTCGGAGTTAGACCTCTTCATCATCTCTGAGACCCTCGACTTAGGTTGAGTTCCTTCTGAAAATCCTCCTCGACTTTCAGATCAGATTTTGAATAATCTCAAAATCTAACTTGGTTTTAAACACTTTGCATAACACCTCTGTGTGTCTAGCAACTCAATGCAATCTGAGTTTCTCTGCTCATGTCAAACTCTCGAGATCCTTAGCGATATCGAAAACCTAGGATCTTGCTCATGTTAAGCTCTCGCGAGTGCTGTCAACCACTTTGTCGACTTTATAAAGCACTTCCGAGCTCCACAAGCCAAGTCCCGAGCAACATAGGCTCTGGTTGAGCACCTAGTGCTATGCTCGAGCACCTACAGTGTTTTCCTAAGTAGGTCATGCCATAAGCGAGCATCATAAGCTCTGGCCTAGCACCACTTGTGCTTGTCAAACACATAGTATTTTGGCCGAGCACCTCTTGTGCTAGCCGAGCATCAAAAGTGCTAACCGAGCACCATTTGTGCTAACCGAACACCATTAGCCAAATTCGAGTACCAATCGTGCAGTCCAATACCTCTACGTGTTGCCGAGCACCCACGGCCAGTCGACTGCTTCTTCCTAGCAGTCGACTATCGAGCACCACGTTATCCCAAGCGTCACACACATAGCCAAGCATCAATAGTGCACTACCATTGTTTCTCCTACTGTGCTCGGGCGTCGGGACTCCTTTCTTCATGCGGTTGTTGTTGCACACCCAAGCACCAACAATGCTCCACCACTGTTTCTCCTACTGTGCTTGGGCGCACCCGAGCACCAATAGTGCGCCACCACCATTTCTCTCGGGTGAATTGGAACATTGTTCATCGTCTTCGACGAGAACTGCGATCCGCGATTAAAAAATCATTTCTAGAATTTTAACTCAAAAATTTATTGAATGACCTTACATTCAACCTGGCTTTGATACCATGCAATGTCGACATTTTAAGAAGTAGAACACTTATTTACTTTTACTTGTGAAAATTAAATTATACCTGGTTGGTGATGCACAAGACTGCACTGTACTGTAATTTTTACGAACTCTGATCCTCACCGAAGACTCGTAGTCGAGATGAAAGTCATGAGTTGTTAATTCAAACTTTCACCACAAGTTCACAATGTCACAATTGAAAACTTGATGATTGTGACAACTCTCTTGTTCCACTCAACAAGAGATAAGTGCATAGATCACAAGTATAGCATACACGCACACTTGCAATCTCTCCTTATGCACAAGCTTCACAGAAGCACACAAAAGCCTCCTACACGAGACCTTTCTCTCCTTCTATTCTTCTTCCACCATTCTCTTTTCATCAAAAAGGTTAAATATATATATATAGAAGAAGAGGAGAACTTGAATGGTCATGCCATTGGGAGGTTACTAATCTTCATATTAATGGATTCATGAGTTACTAATATTCATGTCAGTGGAATCATGAATTATTATCCATTATAGATAGTGGAATAATGGATAATACCATTATCTCATTTGAATGTACTAACACAACTGATAAGTAAGCAATAGATCTCCAGTCACATAAGTTGAATAGATCTTCAAGGCTAGGACCTAGAAGATCAATGTCCATGATGTTATATTCTCCATCCACACCGAACCATTTCAGCTTGGGAACTCCACCTTTAATGAATCACAAGCAAACAAAAAGAATACTACTTGCAGTTCAACAACTTACTTTCTCCTCGGAGAAGAGCATACACTTTCAATTCACTTCGTGCTGAAGCAGCAGAGGATTACTAGACTTCAGTGGTTCCTGGCACTTCGAACCATAAGTAGTGAAGTGTCAAGGTAGGTTGGGAACTCTGACGAACTACTACAAGCGAGAGAAAAATTGAAGTGCAGGACTCTAACCAATTGTACATACATTTTAGCTCGAAAAGTGATTGCCGGTAAGCAAACACATTCGAACCTCAATCTGTAAAGCACTATATAAATATGCATGAGAAAAATGGGAGAACGAAGGATTACTTAAACATGTGTAATGTTTGACAACACATCTCACGTAATTTTAACTGAATCAAAAGACGGCCGCCCTACAACTCTCTTCCGCCTTGAAAATCAGAAGACGGCCGCCGGCGCAACTGCTTTCCGGTAACGAATCGAATCGATTTGCAAATATCCACACGAGCAAAACGCAAAATCTTGTAATACCGATCAAGAAAATCTACCACCGGAAATCCTTTCTCTGCAACCAGACCCTACACGCCTCGTTGGTGTTTCATTGTGAAAGATTATCATGCACTTTTTCTCTTTATTATGCAACAGTTTACAAATAGAATGCTTCAATACTACAAAGAGAATAGACCTGGCAATAAGAACGCAATGTACAATCCTAATCGTCAAGTGTATCTCCAAACTCCTTAGCACCCTATAAACTACAAAGTAATGGAAAAAAATCTACTGTTTTCAGGAACCAAGCATCGCTGCAGCAGGAGGAGCAGAGTAGGCGAGAGTGGAGGCTTTAGAGCCCAAAGGATACGAAACCTTACCGGCAGCGCATCGGCGGGCATGGCCCCTCGAACTGCCTCGAGGCTTGTGCAAGGCGCAGCTGCAGTTGCGATGATACGGCCGTCTCTTGATCTCGGAGTCGAAGGCAGATATGCAACCCTCGAGGAGGCAGAGAAGCCATGACGCCTCTGCAACTTTGCCTGCCATCTCTTCTAGCTTCTCAGTTTCTGCACAGAGAATGGAATTCAAGTGGAGCGAGGGGGAGGGTTCTCTTGGGCGAATATATTTCAAGCTCGGAACTCGGAAGTAAAGTTTACGTTTCGTTCGTTGGAATTTCAAAAGGGTGAGTTTGATGTCTATTTTGTTTTGACCAATTTTTTAATCGGTGTTTAAGTTCAAAAAAAGGCACAAAGAAATTAGAAATAAAATTTCTTGCTTTTATCGAGCAGGGAAGAAACAATTGTCCGCAGATTTAGTTGAGAAAAAAGTGATGAACCAGTCATGGAATTGAAGGATTATTTCAAGTTTCATCGAAACAGAGGAGGGCAGCGGCAGAACTCATAAGCTGTATGCTTTGAAGTCCATACCAGCTGACACACGCCAACGCATTCTTTTTCATCAAAATAAAAACAGCTCTCTATTTCATGTCGGATTCAATTCGGTTGCCAATGGAAGTTTTGATCGATTAAAGGATATGGAAAAAATCGACTTTTATCCTTTTTTTTTTTCTCCTTTAACTTCGATACATAATTAGTGTTCAATTTGTGATTTTTAACTCGCACATTTGTCCTTTTTTTTTCCTTTAACTTCGATACATAATTAGTGTTCAATTTGTGATTTTTAACTCGCACTTAGAATGAAGTTGCTGATTCGATTAGAATAATGTTGATTAAAAATAAATTCTTAGCCCCTAAAAAAAAATACCGAACGGTTTAGAAACTTTTTTTTCTCAATTTAAAAAATTTTGGAAATATACTTGAGAATTGCGACAGCTGTCATTTTGCTTATTAAATTCAGATTATAAAAAATTCTCTCGTAGATCAACAAACAGCAGATTGGTTATAAAATTTCTATTATTTTTTCACGATCCATGCTACTCGAACAGACAGTTGTCTCGTATTTAATTTATTACAGTCATTTGAAAATTTATTTGTTGTTTAAATTTTGTGAAAAAAATAAATAAATAAAACAAAACGACTAAAAAGGTCATCGTTTATTAATAAAAGTAACTCTTTATCCAACTTTATATTACTTTTATTTAGAAATAGAAAATTGAAAAATGAATACAAAAATTTGGAAACCTTTTTCCCCTGTCATCTACAGGCCTATTGTCAAAAGAAGATCAGCATATTAAATCCGAAAAAGGTAAAATGATGCTCATAAATATACTAATTAATAAACAAGGTATTTTGAAGCCGAACTGAAAGAGATTAGATATGCATAAAAAAGGACCAGCAAAAGATCCAAATTCACCATTGATCTATCGGTTTAACGCATTGATCCATTAACGGCGCCGCCACCGGCCGATGCTTTGCCACGTGCTCCGCAGCAGCCTTCTTCGCCTTCCCCCCGTCGACGGAGATCGAACCTGGCGAGGCGACTCGCGTTCGGAAGCTGATGACCTTGCCGCTGCCACCACGTCGGCAGGTGCCATCGGAAGAGGAGCGGTGCAACGCGCAGCCACAGTTACGGTGGTACGGGCGGCGGCAGATCTCGCCGTCGAAGGCGCCGATGCACCGGTCGAAGACGAGCCGCTGCAGCAAGAGCGCGTGCTCTGCCGCCGCGACGTCCATCGATCTGCAGTTGGATTCTCGCGCCGACGATCTAAGCTTCTTCCAGTTGGTAATGTTGGCGATCCAGTCGTGAATATATATAACGAGATCGAAGAGGAAGGGAAAGCGGCGAATATTAATTAATGGTTTTAGAAAATAAAAATAATATTTTTATATATATATCGAGAAGCTGTCCGTGACTGCTTGTGAGTTGTAAAGGAGTCGACGCGCACTCAACGAGGAACGTGTCCGCAAGAGCCGTATTTACTGTCTACCGACATCTGCCGCGGAGTAACCCCCGCCCGTCGACTGCACATGAAAAATAATTAAACAAATACAAATTTAGTTTGGCATAGCTAAAAATAAATAAATAAAGATATTGTCATTTGTTATCCCTTTTATTTTTATTTTTTTAAAACTTGAGGTAAAAAAAAAAAACGGCGCTACCACAATTTGTAATTCTCATGTTTATATTATATTTTTCCCAATTTCTTTGATGTTCCTTATATGATAGCTTGAGGGTTAGAACTTTTCAAATATATATATATATATATATATATATATATATATATATATATATTAAATTTCGTTTTTTAAAAAAAATATATTTTATTTTTCTATTTGGCTTCGTAAATAATTTTATTTTCGGTGAAAGTTTTTTTATTAACGTCGAGAGAAATAATTTATGATGTAAAGGAAATAAAAGTCATAATTTTTTGTTTGTCGTGTTATTTTGTTATCTGTAAAAGTTGAGAATCTGTCCAACTATCAGTTCCCTATCATCCGTCCCAGGGCTACGGTGAGAGGAAGGGTAAATCGCGAAGGAGAGGGACAGAGTCCCTTGACACGGTGTGTTTTTTTGTTATCCATCCTTAAGCCTTCATGTACCTGTCCATTTTATTTATCCATTTTTTATATTAATTTTGAAAAATATTGATTCGATCTTATGGATCTATCAAACGGAGCACTAAATAACTCTAAATAACATCTTTACCTATCACAATGGTAAATTAGAAAAATACTTTCGATTCAGCAACTAAGTTCGATGACATTGTCACATTGTCCTTGTAAGGTAAGTTCGACGTCGAAGATGTACTTTATCCGAAAAAATAAATTTTTGATCCACACTTGACTCAGAATCATTTATCTAACCTTTTCTCAAAATTAAAAATTAAATTTATTCCAATAAAAAATCATCAATACGTAAGATAGCCTACCACTTTACTACCGTGAACTTATCCTTCTCAACCGTCGAGAAACTTGTTCTTCTCCATTTTCATTATCGCCTAGAAAGTCTTATTTGCTTTCTATTATCGTCGTTAGCTCCCTATCTTTTACCAAGGGATAAATTTTATGTGAAGAAATTTTTAGTGTCTGTATCATTTACATACTAACTTTAGAATATTCAGAATTATAAAATACTAATGTCTTCATGAGCGTGCCACGATAATCATCAAATAGTAAATTTACATCGGCAATTTACCAAACAACACATTTGAAGTTTAGAATTATCCAAACAACGTCTCATATTTTCATATTTATCAAATAGTACACTTAATTCCCTTTTTACCCCTCCCGCCAAACATACTTGCAATTTAATGCTGAGAGAGAATTTACATGCATCCGAGCCACAACTAGAAATCCCGAACCATCCAAACGTGGTGTTGAAAATTCAAATCTCAGCACCACAGTATTTCTGGAAATATAATTCCTACCATCTTTTTTTATCTGATTTCTAATTTATATCGGCCTGATTTCTGAAATATTGCTGTGAATACCTAATAAAACCTTGAATATCAGAAATTTTGGTCACGGATACACAGAAGGGCACTGTCCAAACTCAATGGACTTGGATTGGATCGAAGAAGAGGTGAATATTGTTGGTGCAATCGGTCCAGGTCACGATTGAACAAACTCGAGTTTGACTCGAGTGATGTTTTGATGTTTGACATTGATGTCGGTTAATGTTTTGGGAAGATTGTTTATACAATCGACCCAGGTTATAATTGACCAGACTCGAGTTTGACTCGAGGGAGACTTTGATGGTTGACTAGGGTTGACCATGTGATTATGAGAAAGTCCAAGCATGAGTCTTGGCAAAGTAAAGTCCAAGTCATGGGTACTTAACATGGAAAGTCCAAGTGGGACACTTGACATTTGGGAAAGTCCAAGTCTTGAGTACTTGGCACAAGGGAAGTCCAAGCATGGGTCTTGGTATCACGCCCCGAAGGAGACCTGCGAAAAATCCGGCAAAGATCTCCTCAGCGAGTGTCACGTCAGGAGTCTGCCAAACGAAAATACGACAAGACCTCTCACGGTGACAATACCAATTTTTATACAAGGC
Source organism: Wurfbainia villosa (assembly GCA_025175895.1). Lineage (NCBI taxonomy): Eukaryota > Viridiplantae > Streptophyta > Magnoliopsida > Zingiberales > Zingiberaceae > Wurfbainia > Wurfbainia villosa. Next base: position 13,637,434 of record CM046004.1, on the reverse strand, counting down.
CTACACGACCACTATACATCGGTCAACACAGAATCAATCCAATCACAATACATAATATGCGGCCTCAGACCATCAATCAAAATAGGTAAAAGATCTAAAACATCAAGACCTACCCCTTCTGCCATCTGAGCAGGAACATACAACCAAAACGAACCGAATATAAGTCCACAAGGACATAACAAATATAACCAAAACATCCACCGGTATACAAATCAAACATAAATCCTAAACATATCCTCCAATAAAATCCCAATCTATAAAACTAATAACCAAAAACCATAAGACCAATAAAACCTATCCACTTCGACGAGGGGGGTTGGCAACTGGACTCTCGGCGACTTCATCCTGAAATAAATATAAAACCACGGGGTAAGTTCAAAGAACTTAGCGGATATTAGTCGATATGAATAGCAAGATATAGCTAACAATACTAATCATGCCAGTACAGTCTCATATATATGGTAAGCAAGAAATAAATGCAAAAGGACTATACTCACCTGAATCTCCTACCCTGATATAGGAGCAAGTGCCCTACAATAAGAGTCATCACCATATACAAACATATATCATGTATGCATGACAATCATATGCAACATCCAAGGCATCAATACAATAATGCAACAAACACAATACAAATGCAATCCGTGCAAAGTGCATGCCGTGCCAATGACATGGTCACCCCTGACTCCAGTCAGCCGCCTCACACACGATGGTGAAGCCGAGTGGGTAGGGCTATGACAACTGTGCACTCTGCCATCACTACTCCTGAGTGACCGAGTGGACAGGATGCTGTCGGAGTACACCTATCCTCCTGCCCCAAACAGAGTGGGGGAGCTAAGCTCTCATCTCCCGGTGTCATAGACCAGAGGAGGGATCCCTGCCTGCTACCACGCTGCCTCATCGCTACCCATGAGCGGACCAGCGGAGCTTGACAGAGCAACTGAACACACCCTCCTGATGTACCACTAACCCATGAGTGGCAGTGTGTGCAGGCCATGTAACTGGCTGCGAGCTCAACTATAAAGGAACCCCGTCCAGCCAGCATGCAATCATGCAAGATGGTGCATGATACTAAAGCATGTAAATCCAACTAAAAATATCTATCCGAATGATATGCACAATCAATATGTACATATCCATAAACCAAGTAACTATGATCCAAATAAAACAGGAAAGATATAATCATATCCTATCACATGCATGTATCAAGTAGGCACCAAAAACATGTTAGGCATATAAACATGATAATTATTGTAAGCTATCCTAACTAGCATATCAACTTTTGACTATATCTAGGAGATAAGTCAAAATATCCGTCTGAATAAAAATGTCCGCAAGAACGAAATCGTCACGACCGGGGACCTACCTCGTGATCGAAACCTGTATACAACATAACTATTATTAAGCACAAAAATATGATCCACTGTCAAATCGAATCCTAAGCCGATTTCGGACATAACCCAATTAACCCAAATGCTTAATAAAATCTCGATCAACCAGATTGATCTAGTTATCCCATTTAACCTAATCAATCCTCCGCATCAATCCCTATCGACTATTAAGCAAATTAACAACATATTATGCATTTATTAACACTCATATCTGAACTTACCAATTTTTCCATCTTAAATCTCACAGCCAACAACTATGGGTTAATTTAGGACTCACCTTAAGCCCAACTGCCTCTCTGACAATTGTTGCCCAAAAATCCTGTCATTATATCCCAAATCCTCAAACATCAACACTAAAACCTCACAACCTCTCAACTTGTCAAAACTCTAAATCACGGTCCTCAAACACCAAAATCAACCCAAATCGACCACAACTCGCCCAATCGTCCACCACCTAATATTCGATCCTTCACACCGCCCACATCCACACAGCCCACCATCAATCGAAACAAAATCAAACAACATACCAACGTAAATAACTCAAGATATACTGCGATTGGAACCTCGCTTGATTCACGGAGAAAAAGATCGCCATCCTAATTCTCTTGCTCGCGACCACAGTATGAGGCAATGACAGCAGGCTCTCGTACGACAAGTAGAGAGCGGCTCTGTGATCAAAGGCAAGGAAGAGAAGTCGGCTGACTGGCACCGGAAGGGCGGCGGCGCTTGGGGAGAAGAGCGAATAAGGCTTAGCGTCGGCTGATGCGGCAGGCGGCATACGACCTCGAGGTCGGACGAAAGAAGAAAGAGCGACTTCGCGAAGGAAGAACGGCCGCGCGATTGTCTGCAGGAGAAGGGGCTTAGGGTCGACGGTGGAGAAACGAACGCAAGGCTGTGAGCGAGCATCGACGACAACGCACCCTCGGCGTCGGACGGCCGTAGGTGGCCACTGGTCGTCGGCGAAGGAGAGGAAGCGCGAGAGAAATCGGAGGAGAGGCGGCGATTGGGAGAAAAAATGGGAAGAAGAAGAAATCGTGGGAAGAAAGAAAACAAATGGGTTAATTAGGGTTAAGTTAGAATGCGGTGAGGAGAAATAGACCGGAACCCATTTTATAAGCCCTTAATTAAAACCTAGGTTAAACTTTACTTAACCCCTAACCACATTCATCAATTAAACTAATCAATAATAGTATCTCTTAATTAGATACTATTATACTATAGTAATTTATTTATGGTATTTTATATTCTCCCCCACTAATAAAATTTGGTCCCCAAATTTCCTACTCAAATGTATAATGAGTAAATGATAGCACTCTCAAGTAGTACAAATACTGAATGTATATTTCACGCACCTTAAGTAAACAGGTGGGGGTATGGAGCTCAGATAGTATCTTTTTCTCAAGCTCCCAAGTAGCCTCCTCATCAGTATGGTGACTCCACCCGATCTTGACAAGTCGCACAATCTTATTCCGCAACTGTCGTTCCTTGTGATCCAAAATCCGTACCGGAACCTCTGCGTAAGTAGAATCAGGTTGAAGCGGAACGACACATCGTGAGAATATGTGTAGAGTCTGACACATACTTCCTCAACATGGACACATGTCACACATCATGAATACCAGCCAAAGACGGTGGTAGCGCTAGTCGGTAAGCGACTGCTCCGATCCTCTCCAAAATCTCAAAAGGCCCAATGTACCTTGGAACTAACTTACCACGGAGGTCAAATCTCTTCACCCCTTTCGTGGGTGAGACTCACAGGAATACCTGGTCACCGATAGAGAACTCCAGAGGTCTCTGTCTTCGATCAGCATAACTCTTCTGACGATCCTGCGCCTCTGTCATCCTACGTCTGATAGTACGGACCAACCCTGTCTCATACTGAGCTCCATGGGTCCTAGGAACTGGTCCTCCCAGTTGCCCCCGAAATCCATTACACAGGACCTTAGCAAGTCCTCTAGTGTCAAAATGGCCCGCTTAGACTGTCCATCTGTCTGCGGATGGAATGCAATACTAAAACAAAACTGTGTGCCTAACGCTTGCTGCAGACTCTGCCCGTCGATATAATGCTCGAAGGACACCATTGATCGATGATATCTCGACAATATAACTCTGTCAAATGATCAAAAGAGTCGGTCTTCCAAATCACTAAGAAGTGCGCGGATTTGATTAGTCGGTCCATGACTACCCAAATCGCGTCATGCCCTTGATATGTCCTAGGCAACCCTCCACACAATCCATAAAAATACGCTTCCACTTCCATTCCGAAATCGGAATTTCCGGAAGCATCTGTTCCTTAAACTAATGCAACTTCGGAAACCATTATCCTCCTTGTCGAGACGGTAGTCCATCTACCGTCCAAAATCCACTCCACCACACTCTGTAAGTGCATGGGAGGCTATCGCGACCAAACTTTCTTATTACAACCGTTAGTGTTCGGCTACTCTATAGTAGCTATCCAATAGCTAGCCAAAACTCCATGGCCATTTCTGCTCCTCACCTATTCAAAACAACATAATTACTGCGAAGTCCACGTCATATATATGACGTCTTATCTCGCAGTCCTTTAATTGCCGTAAGCTTAGGATACGTCTTATTCAATAGCATCGGAATCGCTCAGATCCCCGAAATGATGCATCCATATACACTACCCTTCCATCCACACCAGAATAATTACTCAACACTGGCGTAAAAGTAAACCATCGTCTGAGCCCTGAACTAGTTTCACACGCTGCAGACCAAGTAAATTCCATCACCATCTGATCGAGTACCGCGATCCTATCCATATCTATGATAATAATCAAATCAATACTAGAAAAACCACCATCTACGGTGGCCAGAGTGCACAACTCCAACTACCACCCTCAGCGTTGGCAATTACGACTCCAACAACCACAACTGATCTAATCGTGTCCAGAATACACGACTTCCCAAATCCCTGGACGACTAAGTCGTCAATAAGTCTAATAAGATAATCAAAAGCTCAAACAATTCATACCAAGTATGAAATTGTCATCGCTACACACCTGCATTCTCTTTACTCTAGGTTAATAATATACCAACCATCACAATGACAATGATAATTGTATGACACTATGTCACTACAATATCAACCCACCAGTCATAGATCAATCCTATAGTTGATCTAAATAGATCCTCTATCCACAATGAAGGATATTCATTTCCTTCCACAACTACCACATTCTATCATCATTAATCGATGCGTAACCTCAAAGGTCCCTCTCTCTTTTAACAAAGAGTTCCGGATCTTCTCTGGAAGAAATACTGGGACAGATAAATATCCCATCCCACACATCCTATAATAAGGTAAAACGATCTTTCATCGTCTTGACTAGTGTAAGTATACACGCCTAATCCATAACCAAATCACTATTAGTAGGGACTGATATTCTCCGAGGGTTTACTCCTTGTCCTCCTAATGGGTGGCTAGCGGGTCTAACCCTAGCCTCCTAATTCAACATCAATCGGCACCTCTAAAGAGTCCGTATACGATCATCATCGTTAGGTCCCGTAAGGTCACTACGTCCTCGACCTCGTCCCCGACCATGAGTAGGGGCAATTTCACTAAGTCAATACTTTTCCTAACCACTAAAGTACTGTAACTACTAAAGACAACACTTTTCCTATAGCTCAGAGATATCCTTCAGCTCGCCTGATCCCAAAACCTGAGAACTCCCAAAAATCCAAGGAAAATCAAATCCTCGATACACCTAAACCCACAAACCAAAATCGCAAACCAATAAAATTGTCACGTCCTGAGGGCATATCCGTCATCCAAATGACAGAGGAGCCCCTTAATGACAATATTCCGAAAATCTGGTAAAAACCTCAAAATAATAATAGAAATACCAGTATTTTAATTAACTACATGCATGCACGATTAAACATATATCAATTAAAGTAAAATAGTTTTGTGACACCAAATCAAATTGCGACCACAAATCCAAAGTGCATTAACAAAATGCAACACCGATAAAGTAAACAAAGCGGCATCTCGAGGATGCAGTAGAACAAGCACAAGGAACTCTCTGGCGACATGAAGGTAGGTCAGCGACATGTCCTCCATCGATTAACCTTGAGGATAAGTGAGGAGGATAAGTACAACCACTCTGTGGATGTATAGACAATAGTGCATAATCATAATGCACATAATGGAAATCACGAGAACAAGCTAGAGTAACCCAACCCTCGAGTACCAATATCGATGCGCTATCACGATCGTATAACAAATATACCCGTAAAACCCAACCACTGCAACAAGTAGTACACATCCGGATATCACGACAAAGCCTCGTGGCTCTCTCGCACAAAAAGAGAATCATCTATGAGCTACATGAGCGGTACTCATGGGTCAACAATCAATAAGCTAAGCCTATACATCTGTGACTACATGCTACCTCGAATGAAACTTCGTGGGTAGGCAGGCGATAGAAAGATTCGGTGTCTGTAGCAGCGACATGCTACCACGAATGGGTCTCATGGGCGAGGCCGTATATAGATATCTAGTTATTGACTGCTCACAACCACATGCTACCTCTAATGGGTTGCGGGGGCAGTCGATTATCCTAGGTTGTTAAGCCTGGGGTTATCCAATACATCCAGCATAAATCGACTTTCAACGTCGACAAAGATCATAGATCTACAATTAAACCCATTGAGGCGGTTAAGCGAGGTTTCAACACCTCTATCTGAAAGTTCTACAAGTCGGTAAAGATCATCGACTTATAAATAAATAAGTCGAGATGGTTAAGTCTAGAATTCAACCCTTCTAACATGATCGGTTATCAAGGTCGATAAAACTCATAATTCCACTAATAATCACGTCGAGGCGATTAATCATAGGGTTTCGTCCCAACTAACAAGAAACATCTATCAAGGCAATAAGGACCACAAATCTACTATTAAGCCCTTCAAGAGGTTATGCCCAAATTATATCGTCTACGGTTCAATCATGCATGTCCCAACTGCTACCACAAGCGGATCTCGTGGGTACTTAAGGCGTAAAGTAGCTATCTAGCTACAAGTGTCATCTGAATCCGATTATCACCCAACTCGAGCGAATAGCAGCAAGAATATAACCTTACGTAGGTCATCTCAACCATGTATGGGGACATGATTGACCACAAATATACAAAAACAATCATAGAGACTCTCTGCGGACTCTCTCTCAAAAGAATGGGAGATATTGTAAGGATTAATGGAATCCTAACCATCGAACTCTACTAGTCCGATCACCATATCAAATGAAATAGTAAATGGATAATCACATATACCAATATGCACATCCGGGTCATTACGCCTAGGGTTCTCCAATAATGTTGTTTCATTCACGAGATCCGCTCCTACTGAGAATAACCTCATCTAAGTTATTCTACCTCTACTAATCTAATCATGGTATCCACCTCAATAACACATAACCCTATAAACATATAACACCTTTGTCTAATAAGCGGACGTAGTCATACTAATGGCAATCAATGGTTGAAATTAATTAAGGTATAACCAAAGGGTCATGCTAGATCAAAGTCAAGGCAATACTCAATAAACCATCAGGTGCCTATATATACCATAAACTACGTAAGCAATGTAAGCATGTCATCAGGCACTAGGATCTAGAGAGTCAAAGAACCTCAACATATACCTTCTACGAATTTATCCATCTTAGTCATATTATTCAACTAGTCTAATCCTAATACTAGTCTAATCCAAATACTAGTCCAAAAAGTAAGAGGTAAATATCTACCAATAATATCTAATCATTTATATCTCAATGGTAACTGTTTACGTATAGCAGTAATAGCAATTAATAACCATATACTAACGATAAACCAGCAACCTAAAGATCTAACAGTCTAACAGATATAAGGTTAAAACAAGACTAGACAAAACATGATATCACCGCATAACCAATATAAATATGCACTAAATCTAGATTTTTTTTTTTTAGAATTTATTTTACATTAGTATGGAGATGTCTGTGCCCAAATCCCCATATATTGACCTCTCGATCATACCTCGAATTTCTGAAACATAAAATTGTTGAAAATCCATACATCTTCGAAAATACCTCAGTTAACCTACCAAACGAGGCAAACTCCAAAAACCCAAAGACCCTAAGGAACTCGAAAACCTAGGCTCTGATACCAAATAAATTATCACGCCCAGGAGTCTCCTTGACGAAAATCCGACAGACCTCCACTGCGGGTGACAATGAATTTTATACAAGGCCTACCACGGCCACTATACATCGGTCAACGGCCAGGAATCCAATCACAATACAATATACATAATATGCGGCCTCGGGCCATCAGCAAAATAGGTAAAGATCTAAAACATCAAGACCTACCCCTTACGCCATCTGGCGAGAACATACAACCAAAACGAACCGAATATAAGTCCACAAGGACATAACAAATATAACCAAAACATCCACCGGTATACAAACCAAACATAAATCCTAAACATATCCTCCAATAAAATCCCAATCTATAAAACTAATAACCAAAAACCATAAGACCAATAAAACCTATCCACTTCGACGAGGGGGGTTGGCAACTGGACTCTCCTGACAGCTTCATCCTGAAATAAATATAAAACCACAGGGTAAGTTCAAAGAACTTAGCGGATATTAGTCGATATGAATAACAAGATATAGCTAACAATACTAATCATGCCAGTACAGTCTCATATATATGGTAAGCAAGAAATAAATACAAAAGGATCAGATTTCACCTGAATCTCCTACCCTGATATAGGAGCAAGTGCCCTACAATAAGAGTCATCACCATATACAAACATGTATCCTGTATGCATGGCAATCATATGCAACATCCAAGGCATCAATACAATAATACAGAAAACATAATACAAATGCAATCCGTGCAAAGTGCATGTCGTGCCAATGACATGGTCACCCCTGACGCCTATCGGCCTCACACGCGATGGTGAAACCGAGTGGGTAGGGCTATGACAACTGTGCACTCTGCCATCACTGCTCCTGAGTGACCGAGTGGACAGGATGATGTCGGAGTACACCTATCCTCCTACCCCAAATAGAGTGGGGGAGCTAAGCTCTCATCTCCCGGTGTCATAGACCAGAGGAGGGATCCCTGCCCGCTACCACGCTGCCTCATCGCTACCCATGAGCGGACCAACAGAGCCTGACAGAGCAACTGCACACACCCTCCTGATGTACCACTAACCCATGAGTGGCAGTGTGTGCAGGCCATGTAACTGGCTGCGGGCTCAACTATAAAGGAACCCCGTCCAGCCAGCATGCAATCATGCAAGATGGTGCATGATACTAAAGCATGTAAATCCAACTAAAAATATCTATCTGAATGATATGCACAATCAATATGTACATATCCATAAACCAAGTAACTATGATCCAAATAAAACAGGAAAGATATAATCATATCCTATCACATGCATGTATCAAGTAGGCACCAAAAACATGCTAGGCATATAAACATGATAATTATTGTAAGCTATCCTAACTAGCATATCAACTTTTGACTATATCTAGGAGATAAGTCAAAATGCCCGTCTGAATAAAAATGTCTGCAAGAACGAAATCATGATCGGGGACCTGCCTCGTGATCGAAACACATCATACAACATAACTATTGTTAAGCACAAAAATATGATCCACTGTCAAATCGAATCCTAAGCCGATTTCGGACATAACCCAATTAACCCAAATGCTTAATAAAATCCCGGTCAACCAGATTGATCTAGTTATCCCATTTAACCTAATCAATCCTCCGCATCAATCCCTATCGATTATTAAGCAAATTAACAACATATTATGCATTTATTAACACCCATATCTGAACTTACCAATTTTTCCATCTTAAATCTCACAGCCAACAACTATGGGTTAATTTAGGACTCACCTTAAGCCCAACTGCCTCTACAACCTAATCGTTGCCCAAAAATCTTGTACAACATATCCCAAATCCTCAACCTTCAATTTCACAGCCGCACTAACTGTATTTATAGCCACATCAACGCCCAATAAAACCTCACAACCCTCTCAACTTGTCAAAACTCCAAATCACAGCCGCCTCAAACACCAAAATCAACCCAAATCGACCACAACTCCGGCCCACAGCCATGCACTGTCTACCCCCAACTGTTCGCAGCCTTCACAGCCGCCCACATCCACCCACAACCACCATCAATCGAAACAAAAATCAAACAACATACCAACAATAAATAACTCAAGATATACCTGCGATTGGAACCTCCCAGCCGCTCGATTCACCGGAGAAAAAGATCTGCCACTGCCCTAATTCTCTTGCTCCGTGACCACCCGGTATGTGAGAGGCGGCTGACCATGGGCTCTCGTCTGCAAGTAGAGTGATTAAATCTCTAATATATGAGAGATGTCCTAAGGCAATCGCCTTATGTATGAACCATTTATATGATAAATGAAGATTCACTATTTGAGTATACATGTTTTATGTATTTGATTGGATCTTAAACTCATTTACTGAATGTCCACGATACGATTCACAGCATGAGAGAATTTGTGATTGGATCACAACTAGTGAGTATCTCTACATGTGTAAATGTGATGTATCGGAATTATCCCTAGTCGATGAATTGATGGATTAGGACACCATCAATTCTGTCGAGACTAGCACGAGGTATACTCCTTGGTGTATCCAAGCGGTGATTCTCCTTTGGTTTGGAGACATAGTGATGTCGGAGTTAATCGTGGATGCTAGTTATGGTAACTAGTTCATTGGAGTGAACGGTAGTAAGACTTCATATGGTTCTCTGCATATATAGATATGTCAATGAAGTTCTTCTTGTGGCTTAAGTGCGATGTTCCTTTGACTTGCGGTATTCAAGTCATCTTGATCATGGAGACTTATGCTTTGACATCTTAAGCAAACATCTCTAAGGAGATGTGGACCCGGGATGATTGGGTATAAGTCGAAGTGATCGAAGGTGTTTGAATAACCTATAAAGGATTCACCACTCTTTGTGAGGAGATGTATACCCATGGCCTCTCGTCGGATTGTTACTAAAGTCTTTGGCCAAAGCATTACATGTTTAGAGTAAAGTACTCTTCGATACATGTGGAGTAACTAGAATCCGTAGGACGAGGAAATGATACTTGGGCTAGGTGTGGCGTAGTCGACCTAGTGAGGGTGACACAATAGACCATGTCTGAACCAAGTGGGTATAAGATGAGTGAAGGGAATGGGGCACGATTCATTCGAGCTCTTGAAGGGTTTGAAATAGTTACGGATCAACCGTTGATCTTTTGGTTAATTGGGGATCATGATGTACTACTAGGTGCCACTCATGATCGTTCTATAATTAATGGTTAATTATAGACGGCCAACATAAACCGAGAACCTATTTGGTCACACGCACAACGAGTGTAATCCAAAGGATTTAAAACGAGCTTGAGAATGGGATTCTCAGACCGAGAGAAACTATGTTTGGTTGGACCAAACGTAAAGCGAGCATGAAATTGTTTCAGTCGCAATGGAAGCGTGGATTGGCAGTGTCTTATGAAGACATAATGGATGGACCAAAATGGTTTGGTTCTAATCCAATGGATGAGAATAAACCAAAGGGTTTGGTTTATATTAAACGAATGAACCAAAGGTTGGTTCGGTTCGTTTTAACTTAAAATAAACCATCATGGTTTGGTTTATTTTAACTTATCTTAATGGAGCGGGTTAACGGGCTTTATGGATATGATCCATTAACCATTAAGAGAATTAGTTCTCTATAAAATAGGGATTAAACCCTAACCCTAAACCTAATCATCAAGTTGCCGCCCAACATCAAGTTGCCGCCCGGCTCCTATTGTGCGCCAAGCCCACGGCTCCTCCTCGCCTCGGCGTCGGAGAGTGCGGCTTCCTTCCTCCTGCGGCGCCTATCTCCTCCACCAAGCTGTCCAGTTTTCTGGACAGCTTCTTCTCCTCGTCGGGCGTCGTTTGGGCGGCGGTTAGTGCTCCGACAGCGGCTAACTACGGGGATTTGATCTCCGGTAATCCTCTGAGGTGGAGGGCGAAGGATTCGTCAAGCGGTTGTGAATACCTCTCGGAGAAGCGAGTTTTGAGAACTCGTTTTGGATCGAATTTGGATTCGGATCGTGATCATCTCTCGATCACGCGTCGTCTTCAACACGAGGCTAGTAACCCGTCACGAAGCGGCTCGTGGCTTAGCGAAGTCATCCCGAGAGCTCGGCGTGGATACGGATAGAGCGATTCTTACGAGGATCGTTCGGTTGATGCGTTCCGCTACACGTCATCGAAGGTATAACGTAGTTTAATTTCCTTTTATTGCAATTTTAATTTACGGTTATGTCTACACTTGTTGTAATAGCATGCGTGTGTTGTGTGTGTTGTAATAAATAGGAGTATTTATTATTTTTAATTGCTTCCGCTGTGCTCATGTTTACGAAACATGATCGAACACCACCTGCCTTGTGATCTTAGGAAACCCATGGTATCGAGCCGAGGTTGTGTTTGACATAATCGTAAAAATGGTTTTCGATAGTCATAATGTATTTCTGGAAATTTTCTAATTTTGGAAATTTAGAAGTATTTATGGAAATTTTCAATTTTGGAAAGTCTAGAAGTATTTATGGAAATCTTCCACTTTTGGAAAGTTGGAAGTATTTATGGAAATTTATATTTTCCATAAATAAAATATTTGATTAGATTCTGGAAATTTGTTTCCTAATTTTATCATGATTTGATTTAGGAAATCAAATCTTAAAATATTTAATTTCCATAAGTAGTTTTAAAGATTTAGGAAATTGGTTTCCTAAATAGATTTTCCTTAATCAAATAATTCCATGAATAAAATATGTGATTAGATTTGGAAATTTGTTTCCTAATTTAATTATGATTTGATTTGGAGAATCAAATCTTAAACATATTTTATTTCCATAAATAGTTATGACATATAAGGAAATTACATACATGACATAATTGTATGCCATGTAATTGCATTAGATGCATAACATTATGCCATGCGTGTCGTGACATGTAGATGTATGCCATGTATGCCATGCCATGTAGATAATAGTTATTTGCATGCAAAGAGGATGAGACATAAAAACCCTTAATCAATATTAAAGCCTACACCTTCCATTAATATGGTTAGAACCAGAGTTCTGTTTCTTGTTTGGGTTGTTGGACTCTCTCCAAGCCCGGCTCGAACCTGAATATGTTCAAACCATGTAATAGTTTAATACTAATATGGTAAGAGTCAGAGGTCAATCGTTAGCTTTGGTTGTTGGACTCTCTCCAAGCTGGGCTAATTGGTTGAATGCGCTCTAACCATATTAAAACTATGTCCTGATTAATGGGTTGGCTTTAACCTGGAGCATCGGTTTGTTGGACTCTCTCCAAGGTCGATGTAAAGGGAGGTGAAGTTGGGTGCTATGCATATGATGCATACTTGTTAATGTGTTAACAACCCGATGTATGTGTGAACATTCAATTAGTTGATAGCACATTGTGATAGTTGCATATACGTGATATGCAATCGGTATAGATGATACCTACCGTCGTAGTTATGAATGGCTTGTTGGACTCTCTCCAAGGTTGTTCATAACTATGATGGATATCAGCCCATTCGGAGATGGACCTACAATCTCCCGAAGTGATTTTGGGGTTTTTTGAAATTCGAAAAATGAATGGGATTTATAAATGTATATTGATGCATTTTAAAATCATTTTCTCATATATGCTCGTTTTGTATTTCTAGGTTAATATATTGATCATGATGTGTTTGAATTTGCGTTCCATTTTGGATTCAAATAAATTGACTGGGCCGAACTTCTTGGACTAGCTTAGAAACTTGAGAATTGTTCTCAAGGTGGAAAAGCTTGTGTATGTCCTCGAAGCGCCTCTTCCCGCCCATCCTAGTGACAATGCAACTCTGGACCAATTGTTGGCCTATCAGAAACATGTGAGTGATTCTGAACAAATGAGTTGCATCATGCTAGCCACGATGGAACCCAAGCTACGAAATCAGCTTGAGCATATGGATGCTCATATCGTAGTCCTTCATCTTTGTGAGTTGGTTGATGAGCAAGTGAGATTCGAAAGGTTCGAAGTCTCAAAGCTCCTCTTCACCTCTGAGAAGCTAGGAGGTTCATCTCGTAGTCTTGCTCAACATCTTTGAAGCTGTGGAGTCTTACGAGAAGCATGAGTAGGGGCGTGTTGTTAGTTGATTCCTCGAAGAAAGGTTCTAAGAGGAAGTCAAAGGAACAAAGGAAAGAAAGAAGGGCTAAGAAGGTAGAACTAGCACAAAGGAAACTTGCCATCATTATGGCAAGGAGAGCCATTCTTGAAGAAAGTGCAAGATTTATCTTGAGTCCATGAAGAAGGATAAGGCATCGGATGCCCCATCTTCTTGAAATCTTCTTTATTGATTGTCATTCTATTTCCTTAGACACTTGGGTATTGGATCTTGGGTGTGGCTCACATATATGTAATGACATACATGGGCTAAGGAATAGAAGAAGACTTGTCGAGGAGAGTCAAATTTACGTGTTGGGAATGGAAGCAAAGGTTCTTTCTTTTCGCCATCGGAGCGTATTTGTTGGAAACTCCTGCAGGACTTGTCTTAGCTGGACAATTGCTTTTATATTCCTTTGTTGATAAAGAACATCATTTCTATTTCTTGTTTAAATAGAAATGGTTTCCATTGACGTTTAGTAACAATTGTTGTTACATAACTTTGAATGGAGTTCTTTATGGAATTTGGAACTTTAAGCAATGGTGTTTATCGTTGGGCGTATCCGATGATATTTCAATATCGAGCGAGCAACAAGAGTGCTCGAAAGGATAATCAAATAGACTCCTACATGTGGCATTGTCGTCTTGGCCATATAAGCAAGAAAGCGTATCAATTACACGATGTGGAATTGCGGAATCGTTGAATTGGATTCATACGATACATGCGAATCATGCTTAAAAGGCAAGATGACTAAGTTACCTTTACGGAAAAGGTGAGCAGTGGGAGAGTTACTAGGTCTAATACATGCGTGTATGTGGACCTATATCGACTCAAGCATTAGGAGGCTATAGCTACTTCATTACCTTCACCGATGATCACTCACGGTTTGGGTATGTGTTCTTGATGAAACACAAGTGAAGCCTTTGAAAGGTTCAAAGAATTCAGAAATGAAGTAGAGAAACAACATGACAAGAGTATTAAAATACTTGATCGGATCGAGGTGGTGAATACTTAAGTCAAGAGTTTCTTGATTATCTAAGAGACAATGGCATATTGTCTCAATGGACTCCGCCCTATACACCCACTGACATAATGGTGTATCGAGGCGTAATCGGACCTTGTTGGACATGGTCGGTCAATGATGAATCATGCAACTCTTCCCAAGTCCTTTTGGGGTTATGCACTTGACCAGTTTACTTGTTAAGCGGAATGCCTACAGTAGTCTCAACTACTCCATATGAGATATGGAATGGTAAGAAACCTCATGTATCTTACTTGAAGATATGGGGTTGTCTGCTTATGTGAAGCGGTATTATGTCGGACAAATTGGATGCTAAGTCGATAAATGTCTATTTATTGGATAACTGAAACAAGGGGTTACCAATTCTATCATCTGTGGAACAAAAGGTGTTTGTTTGAGGCATCTTTGTGTTTCTAGAAAGAGTTTCTCTTGCAAGAAAGCAGTGGGAGTGTCGTCGAGCTTGAGGAGGCTCGAGACTCAAATAGACATTGATGAGATACACGGTGAAGCACTGACGGTAAACTGACTCATAGTGATGAGCAATCGGCTGGACCTATTGTAACACCACATCTTCGTAGATCTGGTAGAACACGCAATATTCCTGAGAGATATGGATTTCTCGTAAGTGAATCGAACAACGTGTTACTCATTGATGATGAGGAGCCTACCAGTTATGAAGAAGTGTTGACAAGTTCAGAAAGGGATAAGTGGCTTGGTGCCATGAAGTCGGAAATGGATTCCATGTATGAAAACCAAGTTTGGAACTTGGTTGACCCACCTGAAGGCATAAAGCCTATAGGGTGCAAGTGGGTTTTCAAGAAGAAAACCAACATGGATGGTAATGTGATTACCTATAAGGTTAGATTGGTGGCGAAAGGATATCGTCAAAAACAAGGTGTTGATTATGTGAAACCTATTACTTTGTAGCTATCTTAAATCCATTCGGATGCTCAGCCATAGCGGCTCATTATGATTATGAGATATGGCGGATGGATGTGAAAAGCGGCTTTCCTTAATGGAAACTGCTCGAGGGCGTGTATATGATCTGACTGAGGGTTTCACATCGGTTGACAAAACCAAGGTATGCAAATTTGCGGCGATCCATTTATGGATTGAAGCAAGCATCCGAAGTGGAATATCCGTTTTGATGAGACAATCAAAAGTTTGATTTCTCACAAAATCGAGCGAACCTTGTGTGTACAAGAAGGTTAGTGGAGTGCGATCGTGTTCCTAGTATTGTATGTCGATGACATACTACTTATAGGAAGCGATGTTTCAATCTTCTGATCGATGAAGGTTTGGTTATCCAAGACATTCTCCATGAAAGACACAGGAGAAGCAACCTACATCCTCGGGATTAAGATCTATAGAGATAGATCGAAGCAGTTTGCTTGGTCTTTCATGATCTACATATATAGGCCGAGTACTAAAGAGGTTTAGCATGTCGGAATCCAAGAAAGGTTTCCTACCCATCGGGCATGGGGTACACCTTTCGAAGTCTATGTGTCCGCCGCGCGAAGGCGAGAGGATTTGCATGAGTAAGATTCCTATGCATCATGATAGGATCTATCATGTATGTTATGTTATGTACGAGGCCCGATGTATCGTATGCTCACGAGTGTCACGGCGGAATACCATCGATCTAGGAATGGATCATTGGGTGTATTAAGATGATCATAAGTACTTAAGAAGAACTAAGGATGTGTTCCTAATATATGGAGAAGGGTACATGGTGATACGTGGGTATCACGGATGCGGATCGAGACAGACAAGGATGATTCCATGTCTTAGTGCAGGTATGTATTCACCTAGAATGGGCGCAATAAGTTGGAAAGGTTCCAAGCTTGACACTATAGCGGATTACGCCACTAAGGCGAGAATACGTTGCGACTTTGGAAGCGACAAAGGCGGTTTGGATCAAGTAGTTCATCTATGAACTTGATGTGGTCTCATCAATGATCCAAACATGTGCTTCGCCGCTATCATCTTATCAGAGAGATCATCAGTAGGAACGAAATACAAATCGAGAAAATTCCCACTGAAAGGAACTTAGCGGATCATTTGACTAAAGCATTAACTCAAAGTAAGTTTGAGGGTCATGTTAGAGCTTATGGTATTGGATACCGTAGCGATTGGCATTAGGCCAAGTGGGAATCTGTTAGTAATATATGAGAGATGTCCTAAGGCAATCGCCTTATGTATGAACCATTTATATGATAAATGAAGATTCACTATTTGAGTATACATGTTTTATGTATTTGATTGGATCTTAAACTCATTTACTGAATGTCCACGATACGATTCACAGCATGAGAGAATTTGTGATTGGATCACAACTAGTGAGTATCTCTACATGTGTAAATGTGATGTATCGGAATTATCCCTAGTCGATGAATTGATGGATTGGACACCATCAATTACATCGAGACTAGCACGAGGTATACTCCTTGGTGTATCAAGCGGTGATTCTCCTTTGGACATAGTGATGTCGGAGTTAATCGTGGATGCTAGTTATGGTAACTAGTTCATTGGAGTGACGTAAGACTTCATATGGTTCTCTGCATATATAGATATGTCAATGAAGTTCTTCTTGTGGCTTAAGTGCGATGTTCCTTTGACTTGCGGTATTCAAGTCATCTTGATCATGGAGACTTATGCTTTGACATCTTAAGCAAACATCTCTAAGGAGATGTGGACCCGGGATGATTGGGTATAAGTCGAAGTGATCGAAGGTGTTTGAATAGCCTATAAAGGATTCACCACTCCTTGCGAGGAGATGTATACCCATGGCCTCTCGTCGGATTGTTACTAAAGTCTTTGGCGAAGCATTACATGTTTAGAGTAAGGTACTCTTCGATACATGTGGAGTAACTAGAATCCGTAGGACGAGGAAATGATACTTGAGCTAGGTGTGACGTAGTCAGCCTAGTGGGGACTGACACAATAGACCATGTCCTGAACCAAGTGGGTATAAGATGAGTGAAGGGAATGGGGCACGATTCATTCGAGCTCTTTGAAGGGTTTGAGAAATAGTTACGGATCAACGTTGATCTTTTAGGTTAATTGGGGATCATGATGTACTACTAGGTGCCACTCATGATCGTTCTATAATTAATGGTTAATTATAGGCGGCCAACATAAACCGAGAACCTATTTGGTCACACGCTGTCGAGTGTAATCCAAAGGATTTAAATTAAAGCTTGAGCTTGAGAATGGGATTCTCGGACGAGAAACTATGTTTGGTTGGACCAAACATAAGCGAGCATGAAATTGTTTGATCGCAATGGAGGCGTGGATGGGCGTGTCTTATGAAGACATAATGGATGGACCAAAATGGTTTGGTTCTAATCCAATGGATGAGAATAAACCAAATGGTTTGGTTTATATTAAGCGAATGAACCAAAGGTTGGTTCGGTTCGTTTTAACTTAAAATAAACCATCATGGTTTGGTTTATTTTAACTTATCTTAATGGAGGCGAGTTAACGGGCTTTATGGATATGATCCATTAACCATTAAAGAATTAGTTCTCTATAAAATAGGGATTAAACCTAACCCTAAACCTAATCATCAAGTTGCCCAACATCAAGTTGCCGCCCCTTGTGTTGCCGCCCAACCAGCTCCTCAGCCCGGCGTAGCGGCTTCCTTCCTCTCTGCGGCCGCTGCGGAAGAGTTCGGCGATCCTCCTTAGGTTTGGCATCAAGGTAAGCACTTCCTTTGTTGGCGGCGCCTATCTCCTCCACCAAGCTGTCAGTTTTCTGGACAGCTTCTCTTCTCGTCGGGCGTCGTTTGGGCGGCGGTTGAGTGCTCCGGCTAACATATCTGGGGATTTGATCTCCGGTAATCCTCTAATTGGAGGGCGAAGGATTCGTCAAGCGGTTGACGAATACCTCTCCGGAGAAGCGAGTTTTGAGAACTCGTTTTGGATCGAATTTGGATTCGGATCGTGATCATCTCTCGATCACGTCGTCTTCAACACGAGGCTAGTAACCCGTACGAAGACGAAGCTCGTGACTTAGCGAAGTCATCCCGAGGAGCTCGGCGTGGATACGGATAGAGGCGATTCTTACGAGGATCGTTCGGTTGATGTCGTTCGCTACACGTCATCTGAAAGGTATAACGTAGTTTAATTTCCTTTTATTGCAATTTTAATTTACGGTTATGTCTACACTTGTTGTAAAAGCATGCGTGTGTTGTGTGTGTTGTAATAAATAGGAGTATTTATTATTTTTTAATTGCTTCCGCTGTGCTCATGTTTACGAAACATGATCGAACACACCTGCGGTCTGGAAACCTTGACCAAGAGCGAAGATGGCGGCGGCAGGCGAGAGAAGCGACCATTAGCAGGCTTAGATGGCGATCAGCGTGCGGAAGGTCGATCAGCAAGGAAGAGCGACTTCGCGCAGCAAAGGAAGCGCGGCTTGTGAGGAGAAGGAAGCAGGGAGGCCAGATGCTGAAGGAGCAGCGACGACCGGCGTGCTCGGCTCGGTAGTGTGACCACAGTCGCGGCGAGAGGAGAAGCGAGGAGGAGAGGGTAAGCGATCGGGAGAAAAAATGGGAAGATGAAGAAATCGTGGGAAGAAAGAAAAACAAATGGGTTAAGGTTATAGCGGATCTGATCGAGAAATAATAGAACCCATTTTATAAGCCCTTAATTAAAACCTAGGTTAAACTACTTAACCCTAACCATTCATCAATTAAACTAATCAATAATAGTATCTCTTAATTAGATACTATTATACTATAATAATTATTTATGGTATTTTATATGGACAATTTATATTTACATACAAGGCCTATGCAGCTATACGATCAAAGGCCAAATCCAAACTCACCTAATAATAAAGATAGGCCTCGCCATCAACCAAAATAAATGAATAATATCTATCACAACTAGACTTACCCCTTATACCGGGCGAGGAATACTCATCAAACCAATCCAAACAAAGCGAATAAGGTCCATCATAAGGACACAAAAAACTTCGTTTCAGTTACGTATTGCTAAATCTAATGTCCTTGATTCAAAACCAAATGCCATAAAACAAATATCCAATCAAATATTCTTACGATTGTGGTTTGGCACTGAAACTTCTCCTCGAAATAGATATAATCAAGTTAGTTTCCAAAGAATCCAATGTAAGTAAGGTATAGCTAACAATAAAAATCATGCCAGTACAGTCTCACGTAAATAGGGTATGCAAGCAAGAAATGTAAAAAGACTGTACTTACCTGAATCTCCTACCCTGATATAGGAGCATATGCCTGACTAGAAGTAATAAAGTCCTCACCATATATATAAATATGTATCTTGTATGCATGACAATCATATGCACATCCAAGGCATCAATAAAAATGCAGCAAACACAATACAAATGTGATACGTGCAAAGTGCATGTCGTGTCAATGACATGGTCACCCCTGACGCCAGTCAGCCGCCTCACACGCGATGGTGAAGCCGAGTGGGTTGGGATATGACAACTGTGCACTCTGCCATCACTGCTCCTGAGTGACCGAGTGGACAGGATGCTGTCGGAGTACACCTATCCTCCTGCCCCAAACAGAGTGGAGGAGCTAAGCTCTCATCTCCCGGTGTCATAGACCAGAGGAGGGATCCCTGCCGGCTACCACGCTGCCTCATCGCTACCCATGAGCGGACCGAGGAGCTCGACAGAGCAATCGCACACACCTCGATGTACCACTAACCCATGAGTGGCGGTGTGTGCGAGCATGTATCGGGTCATGCTCAACAATAATGGAACCCGTCGGCCCAAAGATGCAATCATACAAAAATGGTGCATGATACTAAAGCATGTAAATCCTATTCAAAATACCTATCCGAATAATATGTACAATCAATATGTACATATCCATAATCCAAATAACTATGATCCAAGTCAAACAGGGAGATATAATCATATTCTATCACATGCATGTATCAAGTAGGCACCAAAAGCATACTAGGCATATAAACATGAAAAATTATTGTAAACTATCCTAACTAGCATATCAAAAATGACTATATCTAAAAGATAAGTCAAAATACCTGCCTGAATATAAATATCCGGAAGAATGAAAACGTCACGACCGGGGACCTGCCTCTTGACCGAAACCTGCATATAACATAACTATAGTCAAGCACAAAAAGCAATTCAACGACGAATCGAATACTTAATCAATTTCGTTCATAACCCAATTGCCCCAAATCAATTTCCAATTCTCCTAAAATTTTCAACCGTCTTAATAATCCTTTTCCTACCACAAATATCCATATAATTAATTTAGCCCACTAAATCAATTGATAACAATTTTGATTAATTAATGATAAGCTAATTAATCAATTAAACCTGGATTAACCCGCATTTTAACAACCTAAGCCAAATAATTGAAATTTAATGGCTTTTAATTTATCCAATTATTGTACCAATCCATTTACCCAAATAGTTCCTAATCACCTAACCTAATTCATCACCTACAAAAATCCTTAAGATCAACCAATAACAATTTAACAAAATCAACAACCGATACATACCTGCGCTAGGAAAAACCTTCCCGACTGCTTACCACCCCTAATCCTCTGTCGATCATCCCCTCTCAGCCGACCACAGTTTCCTTCCCTACTGCCCAGAAATTAGAAGTTTCCCCTTGGCAGTATTTCCTCGGTGCGGGCCGATCCCGGCTGCGGAGGTTGGCTGGAGGATGGCCGGCGCTGATAGAGAAGGGAGAGACTGACCGAAAGTGGCGAACACTGTGGCTCAGACGATCAGCGATGAAAAGGGGCACCCATGGCGGCGTTCGACGATTCGGTCCTCGCCGCGTCTGGGGCTCGGGCACGCGGGCTCTGGCGCGCGAGGAGAAGCGAAGGCGAGCACTGTCGGTGAGCAGCGACGACGGTGCACCCTCGGCGTCGGACGACGCTGTGGGTGGTGGCGGTGGAATCGTGAGTGAAGAGAAGGGCTCGGGAAAAAAGGGCGTCACCGACGAAAGAAGCACTGCCAGCGTCAGGCGGCTGTGGCCGCGGGAGGTAGTGGCGTCGGGACGGCCGTTTTACGCGGTACTCGCGAAAAAAGAAAAGGAGGAAATAGGGTCGCGACGCAGCGGGGAAAAATAAAAGGTTCGACCGTGAGTTGACTAGAGCTCGACGCCATTTAGGGCTGAAATTGCCTTGGCGATCAATCGCTCATTGAGTAGTTGATCACGCTGATCGCTAATTGAGGCGATCAGCTACTGAGTTATGCGCAGAATGCTCGTAGCTAATGACATCGATCGCCAATGTTGAAAGTTGACTGGTGAGAGTCCCATTGGAACTTTTCCAACGTGGATTGAGCCGTTGTCTCACAACTACTGATGTTAGCGGTCAATGACCGGGCCTTATGACGATCGCCGAGTGTAAATCCAAATGGAGGATAAAAGCAGCTGTTCGTGGAAGACTCTAAACAAAGTTTTTCTTGGGCGATTTGAAGGGGAATAGTTGGTGCTTTTCCAGTCCTTCAAGGCTAGTTCAAGGCAACCAAAAGCAAGCAAATCAAAAGCTCTTGTAAAGTAGTTCTCTTTACTTACATTGTATTTCTCTCTTGTATTTTGCTTGTATTCATTTCTTATTGTTGTAAAACATTTGTACGAGGTTTCTCCGCCTCCGACTTGTGTCGAGAAGGAGTATTTGTGATTAGTGATTGCATTGGCATCGCTAGAGCTCTTTAGAGCTCGATCGGTGGAGTAGGAACCATTCGATTCCGAACCACGTTATATCCTTGCGTTTGTAGTGTTTGTGTTCTTGTTGTATTTTCATTATTGTTTATTCCACTGCGTACTAACAAGAATTGTAGCAAGCAAACACGAATGATTTCCATCAACGAACGGTAACGTGCTATTCACCCCCCCTCTAGCGTCCAATCGATCCCCAACAAGTGGTATCAGAGCGAGGCCGCTCTTGAAGTTTAACAACTAAGGGAGCACGCTAGAGGGTGAAGATGGAAGTCCAAGAATAATTAGGTTGGGACATCAACACACCGGTGCCCTACACCCTATACGGACAAGAAGGCTTCAATTCTTGGAAGAGAAGAATTGAAGATTTTATTATGATGAGAGATTTTGAGGAATGTGTTGGTGCAGTAGGCACCTAAGTCGAACCTGAGTTTTGATTATAGCAAACGATACAAAGTTAAACTTATGTCGTTATCTCACGAGCTGAATCGAGTGTGCAGAAGATTGTTAAAGCTGGAGCTGAAGGCTAGCGACACCCGGAGGAAGCCGGGTGGTCGGGCGACACTCGAGTGACTTCGGAGGGAGCCGAAGGAATCGAGTGGAAGGCTGGAAGCAAAAGCGACATGGTAAGTATCGAGGTAAGCTCGTGTGTGCGAGCGTAAGTGAGGTCGTATCCTCCTTACAGGGATGGTCTTAAGCGTAGATCCGACCAAAGACATCCCATCGATGGTCTAGGTCGAGATCGGACGGTCGAAGGTCGTCGAAATAATGTTTTCTTTGAGCTAACTTTGCCTTGCTAGCATCACGATCGCCGGACTGAGGACTCATTGCCCTTTACGTATTGCTGTCTCAATCGGTCATTGAAGCACTACCATCGATCGGTGATGATGGCCATCGATCGTGATGGTCGATGATCGACCAGTCAAGGCTTATCACCCCATTTTCAAGGAGGTTTTGTGTCCATTTGTGATTGGTTGAAGACCCATTCGATGAGGGCTCAAAGGCTATAAAGGAGGGCTTGTCTTAGGGTTTTCATCAATTAAAAGGCTTCCAAGTGCTTAGATGCGCTCAGACTCTCAGACATCCCTGACGAAGCTGCTAGAGGCAGCGACTAGAGCTTCAACCTCCAACCTTTGAAGTAAAAATGAAAGTTTAAATTGTATTTCAGTTTATTTTTTAGTAAAGCTTTCATTATAACGAGGAGAGGGGGAGTGTCCCTCTACCTCGAGCTTTTGTCATTTTGTGTATCCGTCTAACTCCTACCTCCAACGAGGAGGAGTTCTTTAGTAGTTTGCCCTCCGTACGTGGTCAAGGACCACTAGGGCCTTAGATAGTAGCCTTCGGCTGAACCAATAAAACCCTTGTGTCTATTGTCTCGCTTATTTTGTTTTTATCTTCCGCTGTGTCTACTCGCATTTTAACGAATGATTTTGAACGAAAAATTTCTATCGCTATTCACCCCCCCCCTCTAGCGATCCGCTCGATCCAACAAAATGGTCCATTTTGATGGATGGATTTGAATATCCAAGAGGACCAAGAGGTGGTTTCCTCAAAAAGAAGAGATGGACCGAAGAGCAAGTCCAAGCATCCGAGAAAAATGATAAGGTGATAACATTTTTAATTGATTTAATGCCTAATAATATCTTGTGTATGTTAGGTAATTATGTAGATGCCAAGGAGCTATGGAGCCAAGTGGCAAAGCTCCATGAAAATTTTGTTGGTGCAGTGAGGCACCGAAATCGAACCTGTGTTTTGATTATAGCAAAGACACAAAGTTAAGTCTATTTTGTTTTCTCACGAGCTGAATCGAGTGTGCAGAAGATTGATATAGCTGGAGTTGAAGGCTAGCGACACCCGGAGAAAGCCGCGGTGGTCGAGCGACACTCGAGTGATTTCGGAGGGAGCCGAAGGAATCGAGTGGAAGGCCGGAAGCAAAAGCAACACGTAAGCATCGAGGTAAGCTCGAGTGTGCGAGAGTAAGTAAGGTCGTATCCTCTTTACGGGGATGATCTTAAGCGTAGATCCGACCAAAGACTTCTTATAGATGGTCTAGGTCGAGATCGGATGGTCGACGACCATCGAAATTATGTTTTTGTTGTGCTAACTTTGACTTGCAGCAAGCATCGGTCATTGCCCGGCTTAGAGGACTCGACCAGTCAAGCGATCGGCTAGAAGGTCGACAATCGATGATCTTGCCATCGATCGTGATGATGGCCATCGGATCGTGATGGTCAATGATCGGATTCGAGGAGTCAAGGATTATCACCAAATTTCAAGGGAAGATGTGCTCAAATTTGATTGGCTAGGGTTCCTCTCGAAAGGGGTTCAAAGGCTATAAAAGGAGGGCCAAACCGAGGGTTTCATCAAAAATTCTAAGCCTCCAAAAAGTATACGCAAAGCTACAATTCTCCGACAACGAAGTCCTTCCTTCCGACGTCTAGGTTTAATTTTTCTTATTTGTCTTTGTACATTGGTATTATTTTGTTATCAGTTGTTCATCTACTTTTCGGAGCTTTTATCGTATACGAGGAGAGGGGGATTGTGCCTCTACCTTAAAGTTTTTTTGTATCGATTAACTCCTACCTCCAACGAGGAGCAGTTCCTTTAGTGCTTCTGCCCTCCGTACGTGGTCAAGGACCACTAGGGCCTTGGAGTAGTAGCCTTCGGCTACGAACCAAGTAAAACCCTTGTGTCGATTGTCTCTTTTATTTTATATTTACATTTCCGCTGCAATTAATTTATTTTCTCTAGAGTTTTAATGAACGAAAGAAAAAGAAAAGGTTTTTCGCTATTCACCCCCCCCTCTAGCGAACCGCATCGATCCAACAAATTTATCATCGGTCCAAGAAGAAGAAGAGGAGAGTGCTCACCCTCTCAAGCTCAAGCAAGCACATCGCCATCTAAAGAGCTTGAGGAGTTGGAAGTTGATAGGGAGTCAACTTCCAGATCGGTGGAGGAAGTGGAAGAAGCATTCACCTCAAGGATTGAGGGAGAGGAGATAACTTCCACACCGGAACATCAAGAAGAAGCTTCGACATCTGGTCAAGATGAAGAAGCTCAAAATCTGATTCCGGCACCTACAACCACCCTAGGTAACTCAAGCATGTCAATTAATAATAAAATTCATATAATATGCTTTGAGTGTAGGGAATCCAGACACTATAAGAGTAAGTGTCCAAAAAGGGTCAAGAAGGCTCAACCGACTCCAAAAGTCAAGGATGTCGATGCCCCAAGTCAAAAGAGCAAGGAGCATATCATATGCTTTAAGTGCAACTCAAAGGGGCATTACCGGAGTCAATGCCCTAGGGGGAAGAAGAAGGGGCAAAAAGGAGCATTACAAGTAGGGGGAGCTTCTATAGCTAACCCTAAGGTATATTTAAACAATGCTTGTTCTTTAAATTCTAGTCAAAAGCATGCTAGGAATAATTTTAATAGTCTTGCTATTTATCATAAAGAGCATACTAGAAATAGAGAATTTTGTTTAGGAGCCAAAAATGTCTACCTTTCAAAGAAGGAGAATTTTGGGACTAATGTCCCTAGAAACGTTCTTCCTAGGGAGTCTATTAGGAAAATAGGAGAACACTTAGACCTTAATCCTAAATGGACTAGACACATGGCTAGGAAGTCTCATGCCCAAAGACCAAATCAAAATTCTAAAATTGGGCAATTAGAATTAGAGAACCAAGCCTTGAGATCAAGGCTTGAGAAATTAGAAAAGACCCTCAAAATTATGCAAAATCAAATGCAAGGGTCTAATGGTCAAAGTCAAGGGTCAAAACCTCAAAGTCAACATCTAGGACCCAAGAAACAAAAGTCAACCAAGGGCAAGAATGGTTTGGGTCACAAACCTAAGCCTAAGGTGGCTTATAATAGTGTTCCATTCGATTATGGAACACAAATTAGGTCTAGGAAGACCAAGGTCAATAGGAAAGTCATCCCTAAGGTTGACCAAGGTTTGTGCCTAGTGGCTAGGGTTTCTAGGAAACCTAGGGTGGCCACTAAGAAGGTTACTAGGGAGGCAATCCCTAAGGTTAACCATGGCAAGACCCAAATGACCAAGGCTAATAAGCCCAGAAGGGTCATTAGGAAGGTATCTAGGGAGGTTATCCCTAAGAAATACCTAATTAACCCTAGGAGCTCAAATAGGTTTTGGGTTCCTAAGAGCGTGATCGATTCACGCTAAATGGGTTTAGGGTGTGCCAACTTTAAATGGAAGGGTAGTTAACCTAACCATGGTAAAGGTGGCACCTTAGGTATTTTTCAAGGTTGTGGATGCCTTGGAAATAGTTTTGAATTATGATCCTAAAAGATTTTAGGATGTGTCAATATTATTTGAGAAGTTTGATAAAATGATCAAATTGACACAATTTAGGTTTAGAGGTCATAGTTTGTCATTTTGGGTTTTTGGCACACTAGGGAGAAAAGTGAATATATAGCAAAATATATTTAATTATGTCAAATGACAATTAATATTAAAATTTAGGTATTCTTATATCTATACTTTTTATTTGCCATGATTTATTTGTCATATGCCATGACATGACATCATGTTTATTTTCATCACTTATATATCATGATCATGTTTAGAAATTAGGATTAAATGTCATGTGCTTTAGTTTTATATCATATGCCATGACATCATGATCATTGGCCATGATTTATTTTTCTATCATTATGCCATGATCATTTCATGCATCTAAATTGATTAAAATTGAGTTAAGGACAATGACATGATTTGAAGTCCCATTTATAAGGGAATCAAGTAGGGTTGCCTTAGAAAATACATGAAACCCTAGATTAAATAAACCAAAACCCACATCTCACATCTAACTTGACATGTATGTGTATTTATACACCCTAGATATATATGAGATGCTAGGATATGAGTTAAGTTTAAGGTGCACAGTTTTTGCATCTAGATGAACTAAAACTCATCTAAAATCATATGTGGATCATTGGGAAAGCTTGTGTACAAGTCATGTACATAGAGCCCAAGGAATATGATCCAAAATAGGTTTTCAAAAACATTTTGAAATCAATTTAGAAAACCTTGGTGAAGCCTATCTTTTGATAGCAATCACCAATGATGAAGCTGATACAAAGTGAGCCAAAACTTAGAAGTTTTTCTTCACTTTTGAATTTTGTATCAATCTCACTATTTTATGAGTAAAATATTTTTTAAATAATTTTCACCCATTGTATTGCTTATAAGTAATGTACGTATGAATTTTCACGAATTTTCAAAATACGTAGAATTACTTATGACTTTTCAAAATTCGATTCTGATAGCTGAAATTCGAGAATTTCAGTTATCAGTCGACTGCCGCATAATGGCAGTCGGATGATGTAGGGCAGTTCGACTAATAACTATAAGTAGTCGACTGCCAAACTGATTTCGGGAAAAATAAGGTTGTTTAGCCCGTGTTCAGCTATGGTAAAGGTACCTAACCACTTCTAACCCTAGGATATGCTTTGGGAAGCATTATAAAGGGTGAAAATCCATTGGATATGGATTAGGAGAGTGGTTTAGGGTTTGTATCAAATTTAAGGTGTGGAAAGTTCATGTTTGAACTTTGAACCTTATTTTTGATGGTTTAGAGTTCCTATTGGCTTAGGGACTTCCCAAGGACATTGTTGGTGCAATGGTCAAGGGGGAGCAAGCCTTTAGGGGGAGGAATTCATCATGGGATGATGAATGATATTTTTCCTCATGAGAGGGAAAATGGGATTTTAAGAAACCCAATTTGGAAATTGAGAGAGTGTATAGGATTGTCTCTCTTGAGTGATATGGGACTTATCACTAGGAAGATTGATGGCATCCTAGGTATTGTTAAACCAAGGGGGAGATTATAAGATCTCATTGGGACATGAGACATTGACCTCCTTGGAGTAGACCTTTTTGATGTTAGTCAAAAAGGGGAAGAGTAAAATTACCAATTTGGGAAATTTGTAAGGGGATTTGAGTTAGGGGTCTAACTCAAGGTTTGTTTTGTCAAACATCAAAAAGGGAGAGATTGTTGGTGCAATCGGCCCAGGTCACGATTGACCAGACTCGAGTTTGACTCGAGTGATGTTTTGATGTTTGACATAGTATGTTTGACATTGATGTCGGTTAATGTTTTGGGAAGATTGTTTATACAATCGACCCAGGTTATAATTGACCAGACTCGAGTTTGACTCGAGGGAGACTTTGATGGTTGACTAGGGTTGACCATGTGATTATGAGAAAGTCCAAGCATGGGTCTTGGCAAGGTAAAGTCCAAGTCATGAGTACTTGGCATGAAAAGTCCAAGTGGGACACTTGACATTTGGGAAAGTCCAAGTCTTGAGTACTTGGCAAAAGGGAAGTCCAAGCATGGGTCTTGGCATGGAAAGTCCAACATGGGTTGGCAAGGGAAAGTCCAAGCTTGAGTCTTGGCATTTGAGAAGTCCAAGGGGTTTGATATTAGCAGCGTAAAGTCCAAGGGTGGAGTCTTGGCAACATAAGTCCAATGGTTGGCGGCGTAAAGTCCAAGCGGAGTCTTGACAGCGTAAGTCCAATGTGCCTTGGCGGTGTAGACACCGTTAGCATGACATAGCCGATGGAAGAACTGAAAGCTAGCGCGATGGATGAACAAGTCATGGATGACTTGGAGGGATCCGAGAGGTGTGAGGCTGATGGAGGTGGCTAGAAGGCTTAGGTCTAGGCTAAGGGTGGTCTAGCAAGTATGGGGACACCATACTTGGGTTAAAACCTCATATTGACTACCATTTAGGGCTGAAATTGCCTTGGCGATCAGCCATTGAGTAGTTGATCGACGCGTGACCGCTAATTGGAGCCGATCAGCGCCGACCGCTTGCCATGGATGGCGATCGGCTGATCGCCAATTGAGTTGCGAGAATGCTCCGAGCCGATCGGGCTCGACTACGGGGTTATAAATCAATCGCCAATGTTGCGATCGGTGAGAGTCCCGTTGGAACTTTTCCAACGTGGATTGAGCCGTTGTCTCACAGCTACAGTGTTGGTAGTCGACTGGGGTCTTATGGCAATCGACTACCAGGCGAAAATCCAGTCCGATGGAGGATAAAAGTAGCTGTTCGTGGAAGGCTCTAAATAAGATTTTTCTTGGGCGATTTGAAGGGGAATAGTTGGTGCTTTTCCAGTCCTTTAAGGCTAGCTCAAGGCAACCAAAAGCAAGCAAATCAAAAGCTCTTGTAAAGTAGTTCTCTTTACTTACATTGTACTTCTCTCTTGTATTTTGCTTGTATTCATTTCTTATTGTTGTAAGAATATTTGTACGAGGTTTCTCCGCCTCCGACTTGTGTCGAGAAAGAGTATTTGTGATTAGTGATTGCATTGACATCGCTAAAGCTCTTTAGAGCTCGATCCGTGGAGTAGGAACCGTTCGGTTTCGAACCACGTTATATCCTTGCGTTTGTAGTGCTTGTGTTCTTGTTGTATTTTCATTATTGTTTATTCCGCTGCGTACTAACAAGAATTGTAGCAAGCAAACACGAACGATTTCCATCAATGAACGGTAACGTGCTATTCACCCCCTCTAGCGTCCAATCGATCCCCAACAAATATGACCATCAATGGGTTTTGACCGAAACCCATTGATGGACATAGAGGAGTCCAAATTCCAAAATCTTGATATAGACTGAAAGATCTTACAACATGAATTTTTGATATGTCGAGGAAACTTAGTTTTAATCCTCCACTAAAAAAAAATCAAATTGGCGACGAAATTTGGCAACGAAAAATTTTATTTGCAAATCTGCAACAAATTTTGCGATGAATTTTAAGTTTCGTCGCAAATTAGTAACGAAATTTCCAACAAATATAATTTTGTTGCAAAATTATTCAAATTCCCAACATTTAATTTTCATTGCAAAATTAGTCGCAAATTTGCGACGAAAATGATTTTTCGTCGCCAATTTGCGACAAAAAAATATTTTCGTTGCAAATGTTTGCAACGAAAATAAAATTCGTTGCAGAATTCTGCAACGAATCTGCAAAGAATTTAAAATTCGTTGCAAAATTCTACAATGAATTTTAAATTCGTCACCAATTTGGCGATGAATAATAAATTTCGCGTCCAATTTGGCGAAACAATAATAAATTTCGTCGCTAATTTGGCGACGAATATAAGAGTGGTCGCCAAATTTGCGACGAAATTAGCAACGAAATAAGATTCGTCGCCAATTTTCCCCTAATTATCCCGCCGTTCCTTTCCCTAATCCAATCACTCAACCCCTCACTTCTTCCTCCTGCCGTGATTCCGGCCGGTACGCTCTCCGATCCCTCCTTTCTTCTTCTTCTTTCGTCGCCGTTACCGGAGCAGCGACGATGATGCCGCGAGCTCGCGGCAGCTGCTGTCGTGTGCCCTCGCGGTCACCTCGCGTGTGCCCTCGCAGTCGCCGCGTGCATGCCCTCACGATTGCCGCGCGCGTGGCCTCGTGGCCACGATAGTGGTCACCTTGTGCCCTCGCGTAAGGCTACGCCGCGTGGTAGTTGCTCCGCCATGCGCATGCTTAGCAGTTGTTGCGTGATCTCGTGAATTTCTACTGCCACGAGGTGGATCGGGGCACCGGTCACTTCCGCATGCACTTTGCGGGCAGCTGCAACACTTTACGAGCAGCATCCGCAAAGTTAGGGCATCCACTGCCGCATTTTGCAAGTAGCTGCCGTGTAATTTGACATGGAGACGCAGTTTGGGTGGTTAATTGTCGTCCTAACTGGTCTTTTATCGCCGTAACAATAGAGTTAAAATTTAAATGTTATTCAAATTATATAAATCAGTATAATGTGTAATCTAAATACAAAATTATTTTTCATAGGTTTGTCCTACTTAATTAAGGTGTTTGGTGTGTTCGTGAAGTGTTCAACTAACCGTGAGCTCATCCGCGGTTGTTTTCATCTAGACAGGTACGTGTAAAAATATTGTATATTTATAACATTATAGTATTATTAATTATGTTATATTAATTATAATTAATGTTTGATTTCAAGTAATTTAATTACTATTAATAGATCATATTTGTTCGAAATGATATTATAGTTGCAATTAAATATAACACAAAATCATATTTAGTATTAGAAAAATTTAATTTATTTTGAATATAAATTTATGGTTAGATTGATATATATGGATGAAATTTGGAAGAAATTAAAATTAATCGTTGATATAATTTTGAAAATAGGATAAATGGAGAGAGAACGAAGTTGGATGTATAAAAAGAATTTACCAGAACGTTGTGGTTTAACCGATGAATTTATGATTGGGTTGGAACAATTTTTGAGATTTGCTAATAACAATGTTGAGTATATGGATGAGAATAAATTAAGGTGTCCATGCAAAAAATGTCATAATGGTAAATTTTTCCAATGTGATAAAGTTCAAGAACATCTTTGTAGATTTGATTTTACGCCAAATTATTATAATTGGACTTGTCATGGTGAACCGTTTATATCCGATGAAAAGGTTGGACAAAACATACAAAGGACAGTTTGTGGAGAGCAAGTATATTACGATCAATTCAATCCATACCAGAGGATGATAGTTGATGCAGTTGGTCATAATTTGAATAGAGAACCAAACACTGCAAGTTCTAGTTATCCTCAAACATTTGAACACATGTATACTAATTATTCAACACCATTGGAGGAGGTAGAAGTAACTGGTGTTAATGAAAATGTGTACAATGAGTCATATATAAAATTTCAAGAAGTGTTGAGAGCTGCAGATGAACCCGTGTGGTCTGGTTGTAACAGTCACACTAAATTATCTCTCACCATAAGATTGTTGAATGTTAAAGCTGAGCATAATGTGTCCGAAGATTGTTTTGATGATTTTGTTCAAGTTATTGGAGAAGTATTGCCGCGTGATCACATAATATCGAACGATTTTTACAGTATGAAAAAACTTGTGAAAGATTTGGGTCTTCTGGTGCAAAGAATTGATGTTTGTAGAGATGGTTGTATGTTATATTGGGGAGATAATGCAGATTTAGAGACTTATAAATTCTGTAGTCAATGCAGGTACAAGAGTACCACGAGATCAAATCGTAATAAGCGATTAAAATCATTCAGACAAATATTCTATTTACCTTTAACTCCTAGATTGCAAAGACTTTATGCTTCAAAGGTCACTGCTGAACACATAACTTGACATGCAAATCATGAAACAGTGAATGGGCTAATGTGTCATCCATCAGATGCAGAGGTGTGGAAAATTTTTGATGGAACATATCCTGAGTTTGCGAATGAGACCCGAAATATCAGGTTGCGTCTATGTGCTGATGGATTTGCTCCATTTGACAAATCAGGAAGAACTTATTCTTACTGACCAATTATCGTAACTCCGTATAATCTTCCACCCGGTATGTGTATGAAAACACTTTATATATTTTTAACATTGATTGTGCCTGACCCTTATAATCTGAAGAAGTTAATAGATGTTTACATGCAACTGTTGATTGTCGAGTTGATCCAACTATGGGACGTGGGTGTTTCCACATATAATGTCTATACTAATCAGGTGTTCACAATGAGAGCTGCACTTCTTTAGACCATAAATGATTTTCCTGCTTATGGGATGTTATCGGGCTGGAGTACCGCGGGGATTTTAGGATGTCCAATATGTATGGAGAGATCAAAGTCATTCAGAATGAAACACGGAAAGAAACTGAGTTATTTTGATTGTCATAGATAATTTTTACCGCCAAATCATAAATTCAGAAGAAATAAAGAAGAATTTACTAAGAATAAAATTGAAAGAACACCTCCACCATTGAGATTCACCGGTCAAATTTTATGGCAAAGAGTGCTTAACTTTCCATCTGATATTGAAGAATCAAATGTTACAACATATGACTATGGAATTACGCATAAATGGACAAAACAGAGTATATTTTAGAATTTACCGTATTAGCAGAGTAATTTTATTCATCGCAATCTTGATTTAATGCATATTGAAAAGAATGATTTTGATAATTTGATAAATACGACGTTGGATATTACCGAAAAAACAAAAGACAATCTGAATGCAAGAAAAGATTTGCGTCTCATCTGTAAACGACCCACCCTTGATGTTGATGAAAATAGTAGGGGACCAAAATCGAAAGCAGTTTATACATTGAATAAGGATCAGAGACGAATTGTTTGTGAATGGTTGAAATCATTGAGATTTTATGATGGTTATGTCTCTAATCTTGGCAGATGCGTTGATTTGAAGGAATGCAAATTGATTGGTTTGAAAAGTCATGACTGTCATATATTCATAGAAAGACTAATTCCTATTGCTTTGAAGGAACTATTATCAAATTTTGTTTGGGGCGCAATTACGGAATTAAGCATTTTCCTTCATGATATCTGCTCGACAGTATTAAGTCATTTACACATGGAGATATTAGAGAGAGACATTCCGATCATTTTGTGTAACTTAGAAAGGATATTTCCACCGTCGTTTTTTGATTCAATGGAACATCTTTTGGTTCACTTGCCATATGAGGCTAAATTTAGAGGTCCTATTCAATTTCGATGGATGTATCCATTTGAAAGGTGATTTTTTTTTATTTTTTTATCATTGTTCTTTCATTTTATCAAATTTAGTATAATTTATTTTCTAATAAATTTTATTGTATTACTCTTAGATTCCTCTGTCACTTGAAAAAAAAAGTGAAAAATAAAGCTCATGTTGAAGCTTCTATTGTTAATGTATATATTATGGAGGAAGTTACAATTTTTAACTACCTTGGTCGACCAAGTGGATCTTCTACAAGTAAATACTTAACTGATCAGGAGTGGCGAGCATCCCACACATATATTTTATTAAACTGTTTAGAAGTAACGCCATATTTCGAGTAAGTATATAAATGTTATATTATACATTTCATATATCGTAAATTATTGTTCATGTTATATTTAATTTTATGGTAGGATTTTTCAAACTCTATATTCAGAGCTTCCGGAGCATGAGTTTAATAATTTCTGTGATGAAGAATTTGCACAATGGTTCAAAAATTATGTAAGTAGTCTATTATAATAAATTTGATAAATCTTGACTTTAATACATTTATTTGACTTTAGGTTCTTGATAATCACGGTCACATTGAGCAAGACCTAATAAAACATCTGTCATGGGGTCCAAATTCAATGGTGAAAACTTGGCTGACATATTTCATAAACAGATATAATTTTCATACTCAAGATTATGGAACTGAAAAAACTATAATGAATAGCGGAGTTTGTATTCAGTCATCTAATGATGGGGGTGCAAGGAATGAATTTTACGGCTTACTAGATGAAATTTTAGAGGTAGCGTACCCAGGCTCAGATTTGCGAGTTATTTTATTTATGTGTCATTGGTTTAACCCTATCAAAGGCATGAGAGTGCATCCACAGTTTAATTTGGTTGAAATTAATTACAAAAAAATATACAAGAGGTACTAACCATTTGTGTTAGCACAACACGCGATTCAAGTATTTTATGCTTCATATCTTAGTCTAAAACGAGACAAAAGTGATTGGTGGGCTGTCTGTAAAACAAAAACACGTAATAAAATTGAGGAACATTGGGAAGATATAGCATATCAACAAGATGAAGTTGTCAATACATTTCATATCAAAGAATATAATATTTCAACGTTACGAGATTCCAGCGGCGTAGTAATAGTCATTGATGCAATTGAACTGAATGAGGATGAAGATGAGGATTTTAATAATGAGGATGAGGATGAGGATGACGATTAGACGCATGACCAGGCTGAAAATTATAATGCGGACTTCGATTTCTAATTGTGGGTAACTTTTTATTGAGTACCAATTATATTTTAATTTATTGTGTAATTCGAAATTTCATATATTTGATATACTAATAAACTCTTTTTTTTAGGGTCATCTAGTTACTATGAATATGGTAATATTTTCATATTGTTCCTATTATAAATTCGATATGCAAATGTATTTTTTTTACTGTCATATTCTTCTAATAATTATGATTGTTAGTTTCGACGTGACGATCATAGACTTAGTAGTGATGGAAGATCACAGTCTTCCTCTACTTCAGCCCCTGCACATTCTGATGCTCTTGTAGGAAATGTGCCCTCCACCTCTTCCCCAATTGTAGAATCTTCTGGTTCTCAGTAGATATCTGCTAATGTATCTTCCCCGGTACAACAATCACTCGTGGAGAGGGAAGATACGAGAGAGTTTATATCTCTGCGCGGAGATTCGTAAGTATTCAAGTTTTAGAATATCTATGTTTAATTTTTAATACGATATGTATTTTTATAAGTATCTAACGGGGTTTATTTTTATTTTATGTTAGATTTACAAATTATGTACATGTTATTCATGAGGTGAATAAAATAGTGAATAACCATTGGGGTGACGCTTCTATGACTTATACGAGCACGTCGGAAGAAATAAAAGGACTGTGGTGGAATGAGTTGAAGGTAACTTATTTAAATCATTTTGTATATGAAATTGCAGTTAATATAATCAATTTAATTTTTCTCTACTGCAGCAGGTATTTACTTGGGAGGAGAGGCAAACACTAGAGATTTGGAGAATTTTTAAGAAAAAGTGTGGCGATCATATGAGAAACATACTCAATCATGCGAAAACTAGAAATAAGAAACCACACTGTATAACCGAGGAGAATTGGAATAAAATTGTTGCACCTTGGGGATCTGAGGAAAGCAAATGGAGGAATGAACAGAATAAGCAAAATTATCATTGTAATTCTGGCGTTATGTCTGCCACGTATGCGGGAGGATCAATAACTATCGATGAACATAGACATCGATTGGTGAGTGTTTTCAAATTATAATTTTCTAATCTAATACTCACTAATTTATAAATTTTAACTGTTTAATTTGTTTAGGCCAAGGAGACGGGGTCTGAGCCATTATTTATAAACACTTTCACCCGTACATTCCAAAAGAAAGATAAGACATGGAGTGGGGAAAGAGCTAGAACAATGAAAGTTTATAATTTTAAAAATTTAATTTCTTATGTTAGTATTTAAATTTTTTTCTTTCACAATAGGAGAAATACGATAAACTTTCACAAAGAAATTCGAGTGCAAGCGATGATGCAGTGGAATCTGAAACATCTGTTAGTAATATAAATTTATGGCTCGAAGCAATTGGAGGGCCGAAAAGTGGAAGAATAATTAGACTCGGCTCTTTGAGCCGATCCTATAGAGTCCCTGGTGCTTCTTCTTCATCCTCCCTAGTATCAAAAGCACAAGTAATTCAATTAACCGAAGAGGTTAATCATTTGAGAGAGTTACTAGTGCAGAAGGAAACTGAATCGAGAGAAAACACTCAGAAAGTACAAGACTTAAATGAAAATATGAACGAATTTCAAAGGCAACAAATATTTATTATGCAACATCTTCAATTAACGTCTAGTTCAAATCAACTTCCTCCTTCTGGATCTGCTTCTCCTCCTCCTAATCTCTGTCATGGAGACAATGATGATGTATTTTTTGATGATGATGGTGATTACCTTTGAATGTATTTGTTGTATTTAAATGCTAGCTACTTGACTTATGACATATACAATATTTATGTTTTTGTAAGTTTATTGTATTTAAATGCTACTTTATGATGATGGTGGTTAATTACCTTTGAATGTATTTGTTATATATATATATTAATTCCGTATTAATCTTTGATGTCTAAATTTATTAATATTGTTGTGTGTTTGTTGTAAAATAGGGAAAAAAGAATAATCTATAAAAATATATTTTTTTCTCAGATTTGCAACGAAAATACAATTTTCATTGCAAAAATAGATGTATCAGTCGACTGATACATGAAAAATTGCAGCTTCAAAATATATTTTTAATATCAGTCGACTGATGGTACTGTAGTAGTTTACCGAACATTTCGTAGCTAACTAAGCAGTCGATTACTCATATAATGACGCCATCGCCATGTAACATATGTCAGAACCTTTGGTAGCCGTCAATCGTCAGATATTGATCGTGATGTATTCATGATGTGATATTGAAAAATTTGGCGACGAATCTTGCTTTTCGTCGCTAAATTTACAACGAAAAATAAATTCATCGCCAAATTTAATTTTATTCGTTGAAATATATTAATTAGATTTTTGCGACGAATATATTTTTCGTCGCAAATTTAGCGACAAATATATTTTTCGTGGCAAATTTGGTGACAAAAAATATTTTTCGTCGCAAATTTACAACGAAAAATATATTCGTCGCCAAATTTATTTTTATTCGTTGAAGTACGTTTGCGAGATTTTTGCGATGAATATATTTTTCGTCGTAAATTTGGCGACGAAAAGTAATATTCGTCGCAAAATTTGACGACGAATCTTGCTTTTCGTTGCCAAATTTGCGACGAAAAATTTATTCATTGTCAAATTTGGCGACGAATTTTGCAACGAAAATATTATTCGTTGCAATTTGGCAATGAATTTTTATTTTGCATTGCAAAATTTGGCGGCGAATTATTTGCAACGAAAAAATTTTCGTTGCAAAAAATTTTTGCAATGAATTTTTTTCCAAAATTCATCGCCAAATTTACTTATTTTTGTAGTGCTCCTACCTCCCAATTTTGACTTGTGTCGAAAAAAAATATGGTGCTGAAAATTAAATCCCAACACCACATTGGAATTGCAAATTCCAGTATTCCAGCACCACTACTGTGGTGCTAGAATTATAATTCCCGACACTACAGTGGTGGTGCAGGGATTGCAACACCACTCTGGTGCTGGAAATTTCAATTCTAGCACCATAGTGATGGTGCAGGGATTGCAATATCACTGCACACACTACAAAAAAACTATTTTTTGGCAACGAAATTTAGCAACGAATTATTTTCGTTGCAAATCTGCAACTAATATAGCGACGAATTTTAAGTTTCGTCGCAAATTTGCGACGAAATTTATTTCGTCGCAAAATTTAGCGACGAATTCAGAATTCGATGCAAAATTGCAACGAATCCACGTATTCGTTGCAATTATTTGCAACGAATAAAGGATTCGTTGCTAAATTTAGCAACGAATACATGATTCGTTGCTAAATTTAGCAACGAATCTGGATTCGTGTTAAATTAGCAACTAATCACGGATTCGTTGCTAAATTGCAACGAATCGATGGATTCGTTGCAAAGTTAATATTAATATAAAAAATTAGCGTTTTAAAAACGTTAAATTTTCATTTTTAAAATTTAGGCACGAATACTATGATTCGTTGCTAATTTGCAACGAATCCTGAATTCGTTGCTAATTTGCAACGAATCCTGAATTCGTTGCTAATTTGCAACGAATCCTATATTCGTTGCTAAATTAGCAACGAATTCGGGATTAGATGTAAATTTAACACGAATCATAGGATTCGTTGCAGTTAATATTAATATAAAAAAAATTAACGCGTTTTAAAAACTTTAAATTTTCTTTTTAAAATTTAGGAGCGAATACTATTATTCGTTGCTAATTTTAGCAACGAATCTAGGATTGGATTCGTTGCTAAATTTAGCAACGAATCCTGAATTCGTTGCTAAATTAGCAACGTATCGAGGATTCGTTGCTAAATTTAGCAACGAATCCGTGATTCGTTGCTAAATTAGCGAATCTAGATTAGATTGCTAATTGCAACGAATCTGGATTAGTTGCAAATTTGATATTAATATTAAAAAAATTAACGCGTTCTAAAAACTTAAATTTTTTTTTAAAATTTTGCAGCGAATCGATTTGTTGCAAAATTAACAACAATTCCACGATTCATTGCAAAATTTAATAAACTTACCCGCCTAATTTTTTCCCATCTTCTCGCGCACGATCGACCCTAACCTTTCCCTCCACGCCGGCCGGTCTTCCTCGCCTCGGTGCCGCAGCGTTAAACCACGACCCGCCCTTGATCGTGGCCTTGGCAAACTTTCGCTGCGACAGCCGGGCCACCGGCCACCGGCGGTGACTAGGTCCACCGACGCCGCCCGGCAGCGCCGCACCGCACCCACGGTGGCGAGGTTGCGACCCCTCGTCGGCCGCGTGGGCCCAATGATGGCGACTGGCGCCTACAGCGAATTTATGGATTTGTTGCAAAATATTTACAGCGAATCACAGATTCGTTGCAAACTTTAAATTTATAAAAAATATATTAAAAAATAATTAACGTTTTCAAATGTTTTAATTTTTTAAAAATATTTACAGCGAATCTATGATTCGTTGCAAATTCTAACAATCCTCAGGTCGTTGCAAAATTGCAACGAATAATAGATTCGTTGCAAAATGTTTGCAACGAATCCTCAAATTCGTTGCAAAAATTTTTTTAAAAAAAATTTAAAAAATTAGTTAACGTTGTCGAAATGGTGTAATTTTTTTTTTTAAAAATATTTGCAACGAATCTTTGGATTCGTTGCAAATTTGCAACGAATCCAAAGATTCGTTGCAAATTTGCAACGAATCCAAAGATTCGTTGCAAAGGTAAGTTTTTTTTTCCGCCCGATGCCCTAATCCCTGCCACAAGTCCTCGATCGCGAGCCTCGCCGCCGCCCGACGGCCGTCCGCGCCAAGACGAGCCTCCCGCCGCCGCCCTTCGACGTCGCGCCGCGAGAGCCTCCGCCGGCCTTTCACGTCGTGGGCCGAGAGCCTCCGGCGCCGCCCTTTCAGCGCCCGCGAGCCTCCGCGAGCCTCCGCGAGGTCGCCGCGAGCCTCCGCGAGCCTCCGCGAGCCTCCGCGAGCCTCCGGCGCCGCCCTCGATCGCGAGCCTCCGCGAGGTCGCCAGCGCCGAGCGCCGCCTCGCGAGCGGCGCGCCGCGAGCGCCGTGA
Source organism: Wurfbainia villosa (assembly GCA_025175895.1). NCBI lineage: Eukaryota > Viridiplantae > Streptophyta > Magnoliopsida > Zingiberales > Zingiberaceae > Wurfbainia > Wurfbainia villosa. The sequence continues at coordinate 13,597,290 of CM046004.1, read as the reverse complement.
CCCTCATCGGCCGCGTGCCCCCAGGCGCTCGCGAGCCGCCGTCGGCGAGGCCAGGCCGCCGGCAAAGCCCGGCGCCGCCATGACCGACCCGTCCGTGGCGATCCACCCCGCCATTGTCAGAGACTTTGGCGGCCTCCATCGTAGTCCGGCCCGGCGCCGTCGGCCGTCGGCCCCTCATCGCCGCGTGCCCCAGCCTCGCGAGCCAGCCCGGTCCGACGCGGAGCCGCCAGTAGCCGGCACAAGCCGTGCCGTGGCCGCCCCGTCCGTCCGCGATCCACCCCCATGTCACGAGACTTTCGGCCCAGCGACCACGCCGCGTAGCTTGTGCCCGCGACCACGCGGCAACCACGCGCAACATATCTTGAGGTATCTGCAATTCTCTTTTTCATTTGTATCAAAGTAGCTACATGCGGTCGATCTATGACCATACGTTTGTTTACATTGGAACTACTTGCACACTTGTGACCAATAACATTTAAGAACAATAAAGTACAAATTATTTACAAACATTCTTTGTTAATACCAAAAGCAATGTCATATCTTTGGAGGGAATATTATTTCTTGTAGCACCCTTGTAAAATCAACCCATAGGGTTTTCAAATCAAATTAAATAATACTTTGTGTATATTAAATATTGATATTAATATTAGTATAATTAATTGTTATACAATTAATTTTATACACCGGTTTGTTTGATTAGTCTCTCAAGTTACTTAACTCCTCTACATGTATGTTTTACATAAGATCTTGAAAATTTACATTTTTTAAATTGAATGCCCTATCCACATGTTTACTCCTGTAACAATTCGATAGTTTACTAGTTCGGTAAATCTTGGTGTCAAGAAGGTCATGCTACTCGTGAGCTGAAAATAAAGTGATATTGGAGATCAAGGAACACGTTAGGGAAAGGGAAAAATGAACATTAAAGTAATTCTTTAATGTTTATCCTAAAGTCCTAAAAGTCCTCTGGTTTTTATAGTGAATTTCTTTTTCTCTATGCTAGTCTTTCTTCGTCTGTTTAAATATTGTTAAACATAGTGAATTCATATGTGAACTAAGCGTATATTCGTATTATTGTAATTTCTAGGAGTTGATAATATTATAATTGATTGAAAGCAGACAAAATGCGCGTGAAAGGAGTTGGATGTATAATAGGAATTTACAACGGCGTCGATTTAACTGATGAATTTATGAGTGGGTTGCAAGAGTTTTTAAATTTCGCAGCTAGTAATGTTGAGTTTATGGATGGTAATCAGATAAGGTGTCCGTGCAGAAAGTGTCAGAATGGTAGATTTTTACCGTCTAGCAAAGTTTCAGAGCATCTTTGTAGATTTGGATTTGTTGCAAATTACTATAACTGGACATGTCATGGTGAACCATTTATGTCTGATGAAGTTTATGATAGACACAACACACAAGTCTCTAGGGATCAAAGTGATTATAATCAATTAAATCCATATCAGAGGATGATATATGATAATTTGATTCCCCAATCACAAGGTGCAACTTCAAGTTGTCCTCCAATAGTTGAGCAAATGTTTACTAATGCATCACCCTTGGAAGAGGTGCACGTAACAGATATCGGTCAGAATATGAATAATGAAGCATATCTCAAATTTCAGGTGTTGAGTGCTGCAGATGCACCTTTATGGGCTGGATGTGAGACTCACACTAAACTATCGTTCACCACAAGAATGTTAAATGTCAAGGCAGAGCACAATGTGTCTGAAGAGTGTTTTAATAATTTTGTTCAAGCTTTTGAAGAGGCATTGCCGTATTGATAATATCTTGCAATGATTTGTACAAGATTATGAAAAACCGATGAAAGAATTAGGTCTCCCAAAGTGGAAAGAATTGATGTGTGCGAGAGATGGTTGTATGTTATATTGGGGAGATGATGCGGATGTGGATGTTTGTAAATTCTGTAATCAAGATAGGTACAAGAGCACTAGTAGGAGGCGAACGCGTAAATCATATAGTCAGTTGTTTTATTTGCCTTTAACTCCTAGGTTACAAAGGCTTTATGCATCGAAGACAACTGCTGAACACATGACTTGGCATGCAAATCATCGAACAGAAGAGGGACTAATGTGTCATCCATCAGATGCAGAGGCGTGGAAAAATTTTGATAGAACATATCCTGATTTTGCGAAGGAGACTCGAAATATTAGGTTAGGTCTCTGTGCTGACGGATTTGCTCCATTTGGTAAATCAGGAAGACACTATTCTTGTTGGCCAGTTATATTAACTCCGTATAATCTTCCGCCTGGGATGTGCATGAAAACACCGTATATGTTTTTAACATTGGTTGTGCCTGGCCCAAAAAATCCGAAGAAGTTAATAGATGTTTATATGCAACCATTGATTGCAGAGCTAAAACAACTATGGGATGAAGGTTTTCCTACATACGACGTTCATACTAATCAGATGTTTGTAATGAAGGCTGCTCTTCTTTGGACCATTAATGACTTTCCGGCTTATGGTATGCTATCAGGTTGGAGTACTGCAGGGATCTTAGGATGCCCAATATGTATGGAGAGATCAAAGTCGATTAGATTGAAGCATGGTAAGAAGCCGAGTTATTTTGATTGTCACAGACAATTTTTACCACTAAATCATAATTTCAGAAGGAATAAAGATGAATTCACTAGGAATCGAATTGAAAGAACACCTCCGCCATTGAGATTGACTGGTCAAGATATTTGGTACAGAGTTCTTCACTTTCCATCTGTTATTGAAGAGCCACACGATACAACTTATGGATATGGAAGCAACCATAAATGGACCAAACGAAGTATATTTTGGGAGTTACCGTATTGGTTTAGTAATTTGATTCATCATAATCTCGATGTTATGCATATTGAGAAGAATGTTTTTGATAATCTGATAAATACAGTGATGGATATCACCGGAAAAACAAAAGATAATCTGAATGCAAGAAAAGATATGCGACTTCATTTGCAAACGACCCAGCCTTGATGTTGATGAAAATAGTAGAGGACCAAAACCAAAGGCAGTTTATACATTGAATAAGGAACAGAGACGTGTTGTTTGTGAATGGTTGAAGTCATTGAGATTTCCAGATGGCTATGTTTCTAATCTTGGGAGATGTGTCGATATGAAGGAATGCAAATTGATGGGTTTGAAAAGCCATGATTGCCATATATTCATGGAAAGACTTATTCCTATTGCCTTTAAAGAACTCTTACCGAATTTTGTCTGGGGTGCCATTACAGAGTTAAGTATTTTTCTTCATGATATATGCTCAACAGTTTTGGGATATTCACACATGGAGAAGTTAGAGAGACATTCCAATTATTTTGTGCAATTTAGAAAGGATTTTTCCGCTGCATTTTTGATTGATGGAACATCTTTTGGTTCACTTGCCATATGAGGCCAAAGTTGGAGGACCAGTTCATTATCGATGGATGTATCCTTTTGAAAGGTATAATTCACATATTCTATATTTCGTTAATATTGCATAAAAATGTTAATTTTTTTTATATATTCATTTCTAATACAATTTGTTATATTACCGATTCTTATATCATTTGAAGAAAAAGGTGAAAAATAAGGCACATGTTGAAGCCTCTATTGTGAATGCATATATTGTGGAGGAAGTAACAACTTTTGCATCATATTATTTTGAGCCTCACGTTCAGACCAAAAGACGGAAATCCGGAAGGAATGATGAAGGTCCTGTCGATCCCAATTTAAATTCTTTCTCAATTTTTAATTATCTTGACCAAGTGGACCGTGTAAGCAACGATACTTAACTGATCAAGAATGGCGGGCAGCCCAGACATATGTTTTACTTAATTGTCCAGAAGTATCGCCATATTTCGAGTTAGTATATATTTCCTATTTCTTCGTCAAGTGTTAATTTGTTTGTGTTATAATACAATTTTTTATTATAGGATTTTCCAAAACTTATACTCTGAAATCCCGACACGTGACTTTGATCACTTCTGCGATCAGGAATTTGCACCTTGGTTCAAATCATATGTAAGCAGTTTTAATTACCTCATTTTTGTTTAGACATATCTTAACTTTTAAATAAATATCATTTTCATTTGAGTATAGGTTTATGCTAATCAAACTCACGCTCAAAGAAGAATTGCTAATCCATCTATCATGGGGTCCAAAATCAATGGTACGCACTTGGCAAAGATATTTCATAGCGGATATAATTTCCACACTCAAGAATATGGAAATGGAAAGAGTACAATGAATAGTGGAGTATGTGTTCGATCTTCCAATGATGGAGGTGCAAGCAATGAATTTTATGGTTTCTTTGGATGAAATTATAGAGATTGATTATCTGGTCGTAGATGCGAGTTATCTTATTTATGTGTCGCTGGTTTGACCCCGTCAGGGGGATGAAGGTGCATCCACAGTATAATTTGGTTGAAGTAAATCATAAAAGATTTTATAAGAGATATGAACCATTTATTTTGGCACAACAAGCGATTCAAGTTTTCTATGCTCCATATCCTAGTTTGGCGTGACAAAAATGAATGGTGTTTGTAAAACAAAAGCACGGAAAAAAATTGAAAAGCGGCAAGACATTGCATATCAACAAGACAAAGTTACAAATATGTTTCATCAGGAATATATAATTCCAGCGTTCACGAGATCCCAGAGTAGTGATAAGCGTGGATCTGTTGAAATTGATGATAATGATGAAGAGGAGGAGGGGGGCGAGGAGGAGGGGCGAGGAGGAAGAGGAGGAGGAGGAGGCAGGGATGAGGATCTTGATGAGGATGAGGAAGATGATAATGAGGACTTTGAAATTTGGCGTCTAGGGTAAGTTTTTATATATATAATTTTTGTTTTAAACTATAATTTTACAAATTTTCTTAGCTCGATTATTTGTTTATATAATGTCTCATTGTTAAATTTATATCTTTTGTCTCTGTATGTTTTGTATAATTTGTTCTTATAGGTTATCGGTGGTGAAATCATCGTAGCTTAGCCTCATATCTCTCATATCTTCATGCATATTGTAAGTTTTCATGTTCTTCATTAAGCATAAAAGTTTTATTTTCTTTATTCTAATTTTGTTTTTGGTTGATAGTTTCGTGGTGGGCCGAGGCGACAGTACTAGCAAGTGGCGAGTGATCCACCTTTGCCCGGCCTATACCTACTTCCCTCCGATCTTCTGGACCTTCACATGATCACCGCCACCATCTCATTCCGACAGCCTTCCCATTCGATTCACACGCGGACCTCCTCACGAGAACATCGAAAGTCGACCATATATATTTCCTATGGGAGATTCGTAAGTAATATAAGTATTAAAATTTTTAAAATATCTTAATTATTTATTCAAATTTTTTCACTTGATCGTAGGTTTGAAAATTACTACTGTTATTGCGAGATCAATAAAATCGTGAATAACTATTGGAGAGGAGATTCTTTGTCATACTCGAGCACGCCAGGACCTCTGAAAGAATTATGGTGGTGCGAGTTTAGGTATAATTGATTCATTTTATATATTAAATAAGTGATTATATAATCAATTGTTTTATTTCCATCTCGTGAGATTTATTTGGGACCCTAGTCAAGACTTGGAAGTTAAAAGAATTTTTAAAAAAATGTGGCGATCATATCAGATGTATTGAGTCATGCCATCATCGAAAAAACACTGTGTCACGTCGAAAATTGGAGTAAAATCTCCAATTATTGGCAATCGGATGAGAGCAAAAAGAAGTCAATGAGAATAAATTAAATCAAGCTGTAATTACGGAGACTTATACTGCAACATATGAGCGGATCTATAAATATCGAGGAGCATTCACGTAGATTGGTAATTTTAAATTCTACAATTAGTTTTTAAATTTATTTCAGATTATTATTTTATTTCTAACATTCTTATATTTAGTCTAAGGAATTGGGAAAGGAGAATTTATAGATACTTTCGTTCGCACTTTCCAAAAAATATAAGACTTGGAGTGGAGATAGAGCTCAGCTATTAAGGTTTGAAATAATCTTTAAACTTACTTTATAACTTTAATTACATTAGTTATGTAAATGCTCGATTAAATTTTTAATTGTGTGTAGGAGAGATATGATCGATTATCCTCATCTCGAGAGAATTTCGGAGATAGCGGTGATCTTGAGGATCTGAGCCATCTGTTAGTAATAATATGGATTTATGGCTTGAGGCGAGTGGAGGATCCAAAGGGGAAGGATACTAGGTATGGGTTCTCTGAGCGGTGCGCATAATGCTCCTCGTAGATCTATTTCTTCTACTCCACCTGAGATGGCAGATACACAACTCGACCGAGGAGGTTAGCAATTTGAAGGGCATAATACATGAAAGAGATCAAATTTTAGCAATACAACATCAAAACTCACAAAGGATCGGAAATGATATAGATGCGCGACAACAAGCCTTTCTTATCGCCCGGTTTGATTTACTGGGTCAAGTCATATTCCTCCAGTCAAGACGATGATGATGTTGGCGACGATGATGATCTTGTATGCATGTTTTTAATTAGTACCTTTAAAATTATTTAGTTGATTTATTTTGTTACTCCTTCATTTTTTACATTTTTATTAGTTCTTTTATTTTGCTTTAAAGCAGAATGATCTATGAAGTCAATCCTTATGGCGGTTGAAAATGCACATCATTGTAAGTCTTTGCATATTTATTTTCGCGTTAATATATAGTTTTTTTTAATGTATGTTACTTTTTCCTGTTTGTTTCTTTAATGCAGTAGAAGAAGATTGTAGCGATTGCTTACTAGATTTTCTTTTTTCCCTCATGTGTTTAGATCTTTTGTAAACATTGTTATTTGGATATCATAACTATGTTGATGTTTGAATTTTAGTACGATATAACTTTTTATTTGGATATCTTTTGTTGGAATGTTGCTTATTATTTTGTTATATTGAATGTGTGTGTGTTTTGGTTGTATTGAAAGTATTTATTTGGATATTAGAACTTATTGTTTTTTGTTATGTGTGTGTGATCATTTGTATATACGATTGAATATCGAAACGGAATAAATCTGTCAATTTTTTTTTAATTTTGCGACAAATTTAGCGACAAATATCCCAATGCGTTGCTAAATCCCGATAAATCTGCAACTTTGAACGAATTCGAATTTAAATTTATGAAATAAATTAGCAACGAATCAAATCTGCGACAAATTTAGCAACGAATTTTGCGACGAATTTTCCAACTAAAATTATTTCGTCGCAAATATTTGCAACGAAAAACGAATTCGTCGCAAAAATTATGCTAAATTAGCAACGAATCGAATCTGCGACAAATTTTGCAAACGAAATTTGCGAACTTTAACAAAATTATTTAAATATTTCATGAATATTTGAAAATTCGCCGCAAAAATTGCGAAAATTAGCAACGAATCCAATCTGCGACAAATTTTTGCAACGAAATTTGCGAACTTTTCAACAAAATTATTTCTCGCAAATATTTGAACGAAAAGAATTAAATCGTCGCAAATATTTTGCAACGATTTTGCAACGAATTTGGAAGCATCCTTGATTTTACCAACGAATTCCTTATTTCCTTGCGAAATTTTTCGACGAAAAAATTTATTCGTCGCAAAATTTTGCAAATTACAAATTAAATTCGCAAATTTGCAATCAATTTGTAATTGTTGCAAAATTTTGACAATTCGCTGACAATTTTGGAAATCGGTAACTTTGCAAAATTAGGGACGAATTTTAAAATTCGTCCCTAATTTTCGTCGCTAAAATTCGTCGCAAAAATTCGTCGCTATTTTTGTCGCTAATATTTGCGACGCTTTTTTCCCAACCAAAAAATGTTTGTCGCTAAATTCGTCGTAAATTTTTTTTGCAACGAATTTTTTTTTAAAATTCGCTAAACCCAAATTTCTTTGTAGTGACTCGAATTGTAAACTCCAATACCACGCGGTGGTATCACACATGGTCTTTGGAATTTCAAATTCTAACATCACAATGGTGCTGAAATTGTAAATTTTAATACCACAGTGGTGGTGTTGTGATTGCAACACTATTGTGGTGTTGGAATTTGAATTTTCAACACCACATTTGGATGGTTTGGAATTTTCAATTATGGCTCAGATGCATGTAAATTCTCTCTCGGTATTAAATTACAGATCTGTTTGACGGGAGGGGTAAAAAGGAAATTAAATACGTTATTTGATAAATATGAAAATATGAAATGTTGTTTAGACAATTCTAAACTTCAAATATATTGTTTGATAAATCGCCGAATTTACATCGAAGAAATAAGACTCAATTTTGTTCGCAAGCATAACTCTTCACTTGAACGCATACCACCAGTAATAAACTGATCCAAAATACTATTTATTTTTAAAAAGTAAATAAAAATGTTAGGTATTAAATGTTATAAGAAAAACAAAAACAAAAACCTTGTCTTCCCCCCTCTTCGCTTCTTTTTCTTTCCACGCACGCAGCGCAACCCACTGCCTCCGTTTTTTTTTTTCCTTCGTCTTCTTCTTCTCCGTCCTTCTTTTCCTCTTCCTCTTCCTCCCTTTTCTTTGTTTTTCCTAGCAGCTACCATATTCCATCTTCTTTCTTCTCCTTCTGGCTACCAACAGTAGTCACTCCTTCCCCAATTCGTTGCTCTTTTTGCATCGCTACGTGTTGTTGAAGCTCACCGAAGCTAGCCGCGGTTGCCAACGAAGGAGCCCCAAAGGAAAATAAAAATAAAAACAAGAACAAAGCAACCTCCTTTTCTACAGCAGTCACTTCATTTTTTTTTCTTTTTTCTAGCCACCCAAGCAACAACGACGGTCATGAACTGAAGCAAGGTTCAATCTTTTTTATCCTTCTTTTCATTGGAGCAAGTTTGTTCTTTTGCCTGTCATCAAAAGCAGCAACTTTGTTGCCCTTTTGTGCAACAATCATTAATAACTTCTTGTCAATTTTAGCCATTAGAATTACAGTTGTAATTCTTCTTCCTCGAGCCTCCAAGACCAACAACCTCCAAACTCCATGATATTTCCTTTAGTATTATTTCTAATCGAGATCTATAATCTACTTGGAGATGCTGACAAAATTTTCAACGAACATTGAATACTGAACTATAATTTAGCACTATTTTTTATTCTCAGATTGATAGACAACCATAACGTCCTATCTATGCTCGGGAAGATCTATTGTGTGCTCATGTAGAAGATTTAATTTGATGATAGCTGAAAGGATTATCTATATTTGATAGAATTTACTTATAATGATCATTACTACTTTGTTATTTAGATGATATCTTTTGAAACATTCTATGACATAGTATGACATAGTATGTAAATCTCCTATTGTATGGGATAAAGTTACTAAGCATCAACTTTTAAGTCTCCAAAGTATTCAGTAGAATGTTGAAATAGTATGGATTATTAGATAAAAATGGTTGACTACTCAGAGGTGATAGAAAAACTATGTCCATTGTAAACGAAAAATGTTAGAATTTAGTGTAGGTAATCTATTTCTTTTTACTTCACCCATCAAATGAGTTATAAGATTTGGGTCGAAGAGAAAGGTGACTTTTACATTTATTGAACATTTTAAGATTTTCGAACGGATTAATGTCATTATGTATTGATTTGTTTTATCTTTAATCATAGTAGGAGTGTATAATATCTTTCATGTATCTATACTACGGAAGCATGTTCCAAATATGACTCATGTCCTAACGTATGTTACAATTAATTTACAATTTGATGCTATATGAAAATTCCTCTGTTGATATATATTTTAGATTGCAAGGAATATTAATTGCAGAACAAATGAATCTATCTAGTAAAAATTGGATGGTAGCACCACCTTGATTATGAATTATTCAGTAGATATCCTTATTTATTTATTTTAGGTATTAATACTCTTTAGTTTTTTAAATTTGAAGGTTAATTTTTTTTAGGAGGAAAAGATGTTAAGTATTAAATGTTAAAAAGAAAATAAAAAATAAAAAAATCCTTTCTCTCCCCTCTTCTCTTTTTTTTTTTTTTCTCTACATGTATGCAGCGCCACCCTCCGCCTCCGTCATGCTTCGACTCTTCTTTTCCTCTTCCTCTATTTTCTCTATTTTTCCCAGCAGCTGCCCTATTCCTTCTCTTTCTTCTCCTTCGGGCCACCAATAGTAGCCACTCCTTCCCCAATTTGTTGCTTTCTTTGCGTCGCTGCAGTAGTTGTTGAAGCTAGCCACGGTTGCCAGTGAAGGAGCCCCAAAGGGGAAAACAAAAAACAACCACCTTTTCTTCAGTAGTCAGTAGTCACTTCATTTTTTTTTTTCTTGTTTCTAGCCACCCAAGGTTCAATCCTTGTATCTGTTTTTTTTATCCCGCCGACCACGTCTTTCTGCGGCAATTCTTTCGGAGCCTTTGACTAATTTAATTGATAAATATAAAAAAATAATTTTTAAATAGATAGAGATTAATTTTCGAAAAAATTATAATTTTAAATTAACAATCGATTTCTTTTTGTACTTGTCATTTGAATCCTGATTTATCTTTTTTTATCGATAAAGACAATTAGAAAGAACCACTAATACGACAATTCCATATTTTCTTTTATCCTTCTTTTAACAACATCCATTTTCTTCTTTTGCTAGCTCTATCAAAAGCCGCTAAGAGCAGCAACCTCCAATGCTACTCTCTTCCAGCCATAATAACACAGCCCCTTCTCTTATTTCTTCATGTTTTTCTAACAACAAGGGCAACATCACATACCCAACAATAGCTTTGTTGTTTCGTCTAGTTGCAAGGTATATTTTATTCTAATCCATTTCTATTTAGGTTGGTTAATTAAAATTGCTATTAAATAGTAGTAGGTTTTATTTAGGTATGGAGATTATTAAGTGGTAGTTGGATAAAAATTTAGTCCATCAACCTTGAATGGTGGACAAGGTTCCAATTTTATGTTATTATTATTTTTAGATAATCATTTTAAGTATACGAGTCATTTCGTATTATTTTGTAAATACGAATTTGAGTGCCTATTGGCGCTCAAAGATTTTGTTGTAAATAAAGGTGAATAAATTTTATTTTTGAACTCATTATATATTTTTTATGTACGAATAAATTAGATAAATAATTTATTTATGATTGTATAATTATTTTCGAAATTGAAGATTAAAATAATATTTAAAAATAGTGAAATGGATTAATAAGTAATTAAATCATCGAAGATAAATAATTGATATTATTTTTGTTAATATACGTGCTTCGTACGGTAAATTATGATAGGAAATGTTTTTAAATAAATATTCTAATTGTTCTTCAATTGATACTTCTTTTTATTATATTATATTGTTTGATCATCCTTTCTGTTGATGTTTGTAACTTTTGGTTGTATAAATTTTGATGATATATGTTGGTTGGTTATTGCCCATGAAGAGGCATCTAAGAGGTAAGGATAATGGAGTCACCCATTATCGCATGTTCTATAACCTATGATCCCATCTTTAATTTCTTCTCTCATATCCCTTATATATGCTTCTTGTGAAGAAGTAAGGGGGTTGATTGTGGATGAAGAATATTGTTGTGCGAGTGCTGTGAATAGGCAGTTGAGAGTTTTTGTGTGCAAATATTGTGCGTGAAGGCAAGCATTACTGAGTTAGGAGAACTCCTATCTCTTGTTGAGAAGAATAAGAGATCGTCGTCGTCATCGAATTTTAGGGTTGCAATATTGTGAAGTTGTGGTGATAGTCCATTTGTGATTATCATCTTGATTGCAAGTGTTCGGCGAGATCAAGTGTTCGTAGCAAAGTTCCTGAGCAAATATAGACTGATCGACATCTACATATTTGAGATATACTTATGATTCTGCAATTTCTAATTTCATAAGTATTTAACATTGGTATCAGATTCAGGTTGAACACGAAATCGTTCAATAATTTCCTGAGTTAATACTTAGGAATGACTGTCGAGTCTGAGATCACGGAACACGATTCTCGTTTTGTGTCGTTGTCTTTGAAGAAGATGAACAGTGTCGAGTGTCAAGCAACACTCCTGAGTGAGAAAGGTGCTCGGGCATGTGGAGTTGCTTGAGACGTTGTGCGCGAGAAGTGCTCGGGGCGATTAGAGCATGAGAAAGGTGCTCGGGTTGCGCACGAGGTGCTCGGGATGCCAATGCGCATGAAGAACTTGGGCCCTCCGTCGAGTTTGATGGCGTGTAGAAGTTCCTAAGCACCCAGAGGTGCTCGGGATGTCCGAGACATAGTTCTCGGTCGTGCATAAAAGTTCCTGAGCATGTAGAGGTGCTCGGGATGCTCAGGACACCTGAGTATGCAGAGGTGCTTGGGACACGCATGAGGCATGCATTGCTCAGGAGGTTGTGATTCTCCCTTGAGCACGCTAAGGTGCTTGGGAAGGATTGCGGGTGCGCGCGTAAGGCGCTTAGGCACGAGAAGTGCTCGGGGCGCGCACAGTGTTGGTACGTCCAAGATGAGATGCTCGGGCGTACAAGTGCTTGTGAAGGTTGCATTTCTCACTCGGGTGTGTGAAGAGGCACTCGGGCAATGCAGTGCTCAGGCATGCCAAGAAACGATGCTCGAGCGAGACGCGAAGCTTGGACACACAGGTGCTCGGAACCGATGAGAAACTCTGAGCCACACGAGCGGTGCTTGGGCTTCCAATGGTGCTCAACACTAATGGTGCTCAGGAGTTTCTCTAGTGCAGTGCTCAGGAAAGACCAGATTCTCAGTCGGGAGTACTCGGTGATGCTCAGCAGTGCTTGATGAGTACTCGACAACACTTGTGAATACTTGGCAATGAGGTTGACAGTGCTATGGAGTCCTCGGGAATGCTCGACAAGGCTCATTTGTGCTCGGCTCAAAGTATTTGAGAAGAGCTGGGGAGCTCCAAGTACTCGGGAAGAGCCGAGGTGCTCGAAAGCTCAAAATGTTGAGCACGTGCAGAGATTCTAGGGTACTCAGGAAGAGCCGAGGAGCTCAGGAGCTCGGCACGAGCAAGGTGCTTGGCGCTTAAGGTTGTTGAGGATCTCGAGAGCTAGACACGAGTAGAGGTGCTCGGGTTGTACTAAGTTGCTCATCCCAAGTGTTAATTTGGACATGACCCAGAGAGTGGGAGTAGTTCACTCGTTCAGGCCTAAGCCGAGTGTCTTGGAGAAGATGAAGAGGTCTAACTCTAAGATGTGTGACAAATGTTGGATCGAAAGTGTCGCTAGAGGGGGGGGGGGGGTGAATAGCGATACGGTGTCGTTAAAAAAAACTTTTGCAATAAGTAAAAAGCAAGTAGAGAGTGCACAGCGGAAATATAAAGTAGACAAGATATTTTTACGTGGTTCACAATCTTTCGATTGCTAATCCACGGCCCTAGTGATCCTTGATCACGTACGGAGGGCAATTCACTAAAACCACTCCTCCTCGTTGGAAGTAGGAGCAACGATCACAAAAAGAAATCAAGGCAAAGGGACACTCCCCCTTTCCTTGTTACGATTAAAGCACAAAGACAATTTAAAGAAGTAGAACTTAAATAAATATACCGACAACTCTTATAAGTAGAAGATGTAGCTTTCGTTGTCGGCGGCACTTCGTCGTAGCAAATGTGAGTAGTAGTAGCGGCGTTACGACGGCGTGTTGAGAGCTCTTGATTTCTTATTATTTGCTTGGCTTGAACATGTCTATTTATGGATATTGATCTATGAATTTAGACATAGGTAGTGTCCAAGGTGAGGTTCTTATCCCAACTCAAGGATGAGGTGTTTCATCCAACCACCTTGTGCCACCTCCAACCTCCTTGTGCGCCAACTCAAGGATGAGGTGTTTCATCCAACCACCTTGTGCCACCTCCAACCTCCTTGGGCGCCAACTTGAGGATGAGGTGTTTCATCCAACCACCTTGTGCCACCTCCAACCTCCTTGGGCGCCAACTTGTTGGAGCCATTCAACTTGTGCCACATCATGGGAGCCAACCATCTTGTGCCAACTCACCTTATCTTGGGCGTCCACCACAAGGAAGCTTGGTGATGGTTTGGATGTCCACCTTGATGCCACATCACCCTTTGTACCAAAACACGAGTCAAGTCCAAATTCACCCCCTTGAAATTCGAGCTCTTCTCGAGGCTGGAACTTGACTAGCAGTTGACTGTAGTCAAAGGGTTTTGGACTGCAGTACAAGTTAGCTTAAAATATAAAGTACGATGGTTCTAACCATTTGATCTCGACCTAGACCTTCCATTGGAGGTATTGGGTAGGATCTACGCTTAACGACCTTGCTTCGCTTTCACACGAGCTTACCTTGTAGCCTCGCTTAGGTCTTCACCCAGTACCTCGGCTTCCTCGAAGTCCTCTCGGCGTTGCCCGACCACCTCGGTTCCCACCGGTGTCGCATGACCTTCCGCTCAACTTTAGCATTTACGCACACTTAATTGAGCTCGTAAGATAACAAATATACCCTTAACTATTGAGCCTTTTGCCATAATCAAAATACCGGTTCGACTTTGGTGCCCCTTTGCACCAACAATCTCCCCCTTTTTGATTCATGGCAAACCGACACAAAAGTTAAGGAAAAATTAAGCATAACAGTAAGCTAGCATAATGATTAAGCATGAGTGAGAAATATTATTGTTTCAAGTTCTCCCCTTTGAGGTAACCTCCCCCTTGACCGAAGGTGAGTTCTTGAAAAATAATTTTTAATCCCACTTAATAGTTGCTTAAGTAAAAGGAATTACTTAATATAAAAGGTAATAATTTTGTTTACTTTCTTCCTTACTTTTGTGACTTTCTACCCCTTTTGACTTAACTCAAAAAGTTTGTAAATATATTTTAAGGTTTGTAAGTCATGCAATTTCCCAATATAAATATTTATATATATATATATTTTTTTTAAATAATAATAAGCTTGAAAATATGTTCATCTAAAATGTACAACTCCGTTTGGACTTGATTTATATAGAATGATCAATAAGTCTTGAAGGAGTTGATTAATTTTAAATAATTATACTCCATGGTTCATGTCGATGCCTTGAATCTACATCTGGAACCCGGGAGTAAGGTCCTAACATCTCACGCCTTGATCTACGTGGCTAAGTACACAAACACATTAGTCCTATGTGTTGTGAGATGTGTTAGCTCCTTAAATCTATAGGTATATGATTTCTAAGGTAAGACTTAGGCTAATTTCATAAAAGAAGCAAAAATAGAGTACATATATAGAAAAATTTAAATCCTACTCTATTACGCACATACCTAACTTTCGTCTTAATAAACTAAATTGCGGGTAGTGGTTTGGTGAAGATGTCCGCTAGGTTTGATTTGGACTCAACATACTCTAGTTGTATAGTTCCATTAGTTACATGTTCCCTAATGAAGTGGTGTTTAACTTCTATATGTTTTGTCCTAGAATGACATATTGGATTTTTAGTTAAGTTAATTGAACTGATGTTATCTATGTAGGTTTTAATGTTGTTAAAGATTAAGCTAAAGTCTTGGAGAGTGTGCTTCATCCACGGGAGGTGAGAGACACACTCACCCATCGCATAGCGTATTCCCGGTGGTAGATAAGGCAGCAATCTTTGCTTCCCTCTTCTGCACCAACTCACTAGACTCGGTAGAGGATTTGACAACAACCACTCGTGCTCTTTCTATCGAGTTTACTACCGGCATAGTCGGTCGAGATGCCGATTAGATTAAACTCGGTAGATCTAGGGTACCAAATACCTCGTTTAGCGTGCCCTTTAGATATCTAAGGATACGCTTGACTAGGGTTAGGTGAGACTCCTTGCACAGGTTTGTAACCTTGCACATACTTACGCGAATAAAATGTCGAATTCGGCTCGCGGTTAAGTATAGGAGACTTCTATTAGCGCTCCTATAGTATTTTAGGTCAGCGGGTTTTCCTTCTACATCTTCGTTTATATTAACATTAGTTGCTATAGGTGTATTAATTATTTTAGCATCTTGCATTCCAAATCGATTTATTAAGTCCTTAGTATATTTTTGTTGATGTAAATATATTCCATCTTTAGTTTGTTTAATTTGTAAACCTAAGAAGAAACTTAACTCTCCTACTAAATTCATTTCAAATTCACTTTCCATAAGTGAGATGAATTCGTTTAGCAGGATCGAGTTGGTAGTTCCAAAAATTATATCATCTACATAGATTTGGGCTATAAAGATTTCTTTTCCTACGGTTTTTACGAATAAGGTTGGGTCGACTAAACCTTGGTTGAATCCTTTGGACTTAAGATAGATCGAAAGCCTTTCGTACCAAGCTCTTGGGGCTTGTTTGAGTCCATATAGGGCTTTCTTAAGTCTAAGGACATGGTCGAGTTTATCTAGATTTTCGAATCGGAGGTTGGTAGCGTAAACTTCTTCCTTAATGTATCCATTCAAAAATGCTGACTTGACATCCATTTGAAACAATTTAAAACCTCGATGTGCGGCATATGCTAACAACATTCGGATGGACTCTAGTCAGCTCACGAGGCGTAGGTCTCATCGTAATCTAAACCTTCGACTTGACTAAACCCTTTTGCGACTAACCTAGCTTTATTTCTAACTACTTCACCTTTATCATCAAGTTTATTTCGAAATACCCACCTTGTTCCAATAATTGATTTTTCTTTAGGTGGTGGTACTAATTCCCAGACTTCATTTCTAGTGAATTGAGCTAGCTCTTCTTGCATAGCAATAATCCAGTCGGGATCAAGAAGTGCTTGTTCAATAGTTTTGGGTTCGATTTTGGAAATTAACGAGATTTGACTAATGTTTCGGTATGAAGCTCTAGTTGAACCCTAAATTTGGATCACCTATAACTTGATTGATAGGATGACTTGGGTTAGGGTCATCTATCACTTGGTCGATAGGATGACTTGGGTTAGGGCGAGATTCAAGTTCAAGATCAGTCGGGTTGCTATAAGTTGATTTGCTAGTTGGTTTTGTTAAGGATTGAGCGGGTTCGTGTCCTTTCGAAAACTATATTAATGGTTTCTTCGACTCTAAGAGTGTCGTGATTGTATACCCTATAAGCTCTCTTGGTGGTTGAGTATCCTAGAAAGGTTCGATGAGGTTTTGGATTTGAATTTCCCTAGGTAATCCTTAGTGTTTAAGATATGTACCTTGCATCCAAATACCTAAAGTATTTGATGTTCGGTATTTTATCGTGATAAATCTCGTCTGAGGACTTTTGGTGCCTCTTTACCATAAGGATCCTATTTTGGACATAGCAAGCCGTACTAACGGCCTCTGCTAAAATCTATCGGGTAGGTTATACTCGTTTAACATTGTCCTAGCGGCTTCTTGTAGGGTTCTATTTTCCGTTCGACTAACCCATTTTGTTGTGGGGTTCTAGGACATGAAAACTCATGGTGGTATATCCGTTTAGGTTACGTAAATCATAAACTGTGGTTTTCGAATTCACCACCATGATCGCTTCTAAGTCTTTTAATCTTAAGGTTCTTTTGATTTTTGATTAACCTACAAAGATTGATTAGTTGGTCTAGGGTATCATTTTTATGTTTGATAAACCTAACCCAAGTAAATCTAGAATAGTCGTCAATTATGACTAAGCAAAATTGACTACCATTGAGTGACTTAGCTCCATGTGAATCAAATAGATCCATGTGTAGGAGCTCAAGAACACTTTTGGTTCGTTCTTGATTAGTTAATTGATGTTGTGTCCTAGATTGTTTACCTTGTTGACAAGCATTACATATTTTATTATCCAAGTTGTTTAGTTTAGGCAAACCTATAACCAAGCCACTCGACTCATCTTGTGGGCCGAGTCTTGGGTGCAGTGTCAGAGTCTTGATTGCCATAACCAAGATTCCTCTTCTTGCTGTGTCATAAGACACTTGGTTGAGGAGTTGGGTAAATTTATTGTGTAGATGTTGCTATTCCTAGTTCCTTTAAGTATTATTTTAGATGTTGCATTTATCTTGATTACGCATTCATTTTCTAGAAATATGACCTTATAATTGTTATCACACAATTGGCTTACACTAAGTAAATTATATTGAAAGTTTTCTACTAATAAGACATTTTGAATTGTAAAGTTAGAGTTGAGCTCAATATCACCTGATCCGATGATTTTGAGCTTGCCGTTATTTCCGAAGGCTACCGATCCTTGTCGTTTGAATCGTAACTTCGAAAATTTGAGTTGATCCCCGGTCATGTGTCGGGAGCAACCACTGTCCAACATCCATTGATCCTACATATAAGGTAGTTGGATCGGATATTGGAATTACTAAAGGGTTGTTTGTAAGCTGGCTCTGATACCAATTGTTAGTGCTTATAAGCTCCACATATCTCCACAATGGCATGATATTGTCCACTTTGGGTCTAAGCCCTCATGGTTTTATTTTTGGGTTTTACCCAAAAGGCCTCAAACCAATGGAGATATCTTTTTTCTTATAAGCACATGATCTTTTCCATGTCTTACCAATGTGGGACTTTGATTGTATTCCCCATACTCCCAACAATCCCCCCCTCAAACGAAGGACCACCTTGGGCCCCCCCTCAAGCCTATCCCTCCTCGAAGGATTTTCTCTGCTTGATGTCCGATCTTGACTTCGACCTAACTAGACTTCCTTCCTGATGTCTGGTTCTCTTGATTCGGACGTGGGAGCTCAACTTCCTTCGTTCGAGGTTCATGGCTTGACATGGACCATGGCTCTGATACCAATATCTACATGATCAAAACATGTTATTCCTATGTGTTATTGTGAGATGACTTTCAATTTTACTTGATTAATTTTAATGAATTTAAATTAACCAACATTAGGTTAGATTCGGATTTAGTCTAAGCTCATCAAGTAATCTTTTCAAGAGATTAGCTTCGGTCGTGGCGAGAGGCCTTCTTTGATCTTTCAAGAAATTGATAACTCGACTTACTTGAGACTACGTCTTGGTCTAACTAGTTATTTTGAAAGAGGCTCCCCAGAGGCTCAATCTTTTCAGAGGATTTTAGTTGGTTTATTTTTGAAAAGAGGCTCAGGCTCAATCTTTTAGGATTTTAGTTGGTTATGAGTCCTATCTAACCATTCTAAAAATAAAGGAAAAACTAAGCATGCAATTTCTAAGACTTAACAAAATACATTTTGTATTGGCTCATCGCCTGGACCATTGAATCGAGTGGGTCTATTCACATAGTGAATTTGGTCCTTAGGAACCCAATACATGTTAGATCCTAAAGTTGAAATCAAAGTGGTCTTAGGACCCATGCTTGGACATTTTTCTTATGTTGGTTTACTATAGACATATATGACTTATTGGTTGTATTTGAGTTAAACCCAGTCCCCTTGTTGTACCACGGCCCTTTGTGATCAAGTAAGAGGTCAAGTCCCTTGGATCCCAAAGTGAACCTTTCCAACGTGTTCCTAAGGTCTTGACTTGTGTTTTCAAGCGAGTTCTCAACTTCAAGCTTTTCAACTTGAGTTGAGTCCTCCTCTTGAATCTGAGTAGTCGAAGAGGTTAGGAGACCTCATGTTTGAGAAGGTTAACCTCCTCAATTAGGGTCTCGACCTTGGACTCGGACTTAGCTAGTTTCTTATTTAAAAATTTAATTGCACCATACAAAGTATTAAGTAACGACCGACTTACCCTTAATGATTCTTTTGAACCGGATCACGGATCCGTGGCTTGTCTTGAATGGAAGCTCATCATCGGATTGGACTCGGACTCTTCTTGGTTTGAGTCGTGCTCGGTCGGCTTGGCCATTAGAGCTTGGATATCGTCTTCTTCCTCGACAACTCCTCCCAAGTAGCGTTTAGCGCTTTCTTGGTCTTTGATGCGTTATTCTTTAGCTTTGGGCACTCGGACTTGATGTGGACCGAACTGTTGCACTCATAGCATCTAAAATTAGAAGTATTTGAATTAGGTTTAGGCTTACCTTGAGTTGTTGGTCGTTTTTGTCTCTTGATCATCTTCGAACTAGATTGACTAGTTGGATTCTATTCGAGTCTACTTATTCGGACTAAATCTTCTTCCTTGGGGTGGCTTGCTTGCGGGCTTCTTCTTCTTGGAACACGCAACTAACGCAATACTCTTCTCGGCACGGACCACGTTAGTTTGCTCATGTAATTCAAGTTACAATTCGTCTAACCTAATTTTAGAAAGGTCCTTGGAGACCTTGTAGGCATCGACCATGGATGCCACAAGGTGGTCCTAGGAAGCGAGTTAAGAGAATACGATAAGGTCGCGATTCTCGACCTTTTGTCGATGGCATGGAGTTGGTTGTGATGTCTTGGAATCACGAGCATGTAGTTGAGTTGCGGTCTCGTTTTCCTGCATTTTCAAGTTATACAATTTATTTAAAAGTAAATCTCTTTTACATACCTTCGTGTCGTCGGTGCCTTCGTGTAGTTCCACTAGCTTGGTCCATAAGTCCTTTGCACTAATGAAGGGCCGGCGCGGTTGAGCTCTTCCTTGGACAACCCACATTGCAAGATTTGAGTTGCCTTGGCATCGGCTTCTACTTGTTTTCATGGAATTTGACCATTGATCGTAACCCAAAGATTCACCATCTTCATTAATAGGAAGTGTGAAACCGGTTTGGATTACGATCCACATCTCGATTTGGGTTTTAAGAAAGCATTCCATCCGACCCTTCCAATAACAAAGTCATTACCGTTGTAAAGCGGGGGTACTTCGAGATGGGCCATTTAAAAACAAGAAGAAGAAGCACGAAAAGAATCTTGCAAAACACACACGAAAAGAATATTCCAAGACTTTTCGTCTTGGATTAGTAGTCTTGAGAAGTAAAGAAAAAATATATATAAAATGTAACTTGCAAAAGAAATAAACAATCAAATGCGAATGTCGTTGAAGTTCCGGAGGACAACCTTACTCGGGATCTAACCCAAGGACAACCTTATCCGGATCCTAAAGCCTCTAATGCAATTCTATATGTAGGAGAAGATAAGCAAGTGAAATAATTATCACAGAAATAAATAAATAAAAATCTGTGAAAAAGAAAAACAAAGCTAGATTGGTGGTTTCACGAATCTTAGCGCCCGACTCGATACCAATTGTTGGATCGAAAGTGTAAGCTAGAGGGGGTGAATAAGCGTCTGATGTCGTTAAAAACTTTTGCAATAAGTAAAAGCAAGTAGAGAATGCACGCGGAAATATAAAGTAGACAAGATATTTTTCGTGGTTCACAATCTTTCGATTGCTAATCCACGGCCCTAGTGATCCTTGATCACGTCGGAGAGCAATTCACTAAAACCACTCCTCCTCGTTGGAAGTAGAACAGCGATTACAAAAGAAATCAAGGCAAAGGACACTCCCCTTTCCTTATTACGATTAAAGCACAAAGACAATTTAAAGTAGAACTTAAATAAATATACCGACAACTCTTATAAGTAGAAGATGTAGCTTTCGTTGTCGGTGCACTTCGTCGTAGCAAATGTGAGTAGTAGTAAGCGGCGTTCTGACAGCGTGTTGAGAGCTCTTGAATTCTTATTATTTGCTTGGCTTGAACATGTCTATTTATGGATATTGATCTATGAATTTAGACATAGGTAGTGTCCAAGGTGAGGTTCTTATCCCCCAAGACTTGTTCATCCACATCCTTTGCGCCAACTCAAGGATGAGGTGTTTCATCCAACCACCTTGTGCCACCTCCAACCTCCTTGTCGCCAACTCAAGGATGAGGTGTTTCATCCAACCACCTTGTGCCACCTCCAACCTCCTTGGCGCCAACTTGAGGATGAGGTGTTTCATCCAACCACCTTGTGCCACCTCCAACCTCCTTGGGCGCCAACTTGTTGGAGCCATTCAACTTGTGCCACATCATGGGAGCCAACCATCTTGTGCCAACTCACCTTATCTTGGGCGTCCACCACAAGGAAGCTTGGTGATGGTTTGGATGTCCACCTTGATGCCACATCACCCTTTGTACCAAAACACGAGTCAAGTCCAAATTCACCCCCTTGAAATTCGAGCTCTTCTCGAGGCTGGAACTTGACTAGCAGTTGACTGTAGTCAAAGGGTTTTGGACTGCAGTACAAGTTAGCTTAAAATATAAAGTACGATGGTTCTAACCATTTGATCTCGACCTAGACCTTCCATTGGAGGTATTGGGTCGGATCTACGCTTAACGACCTTGCTTCGCTTTCACACGAGCTTACCTTGTAGCCTCGCTTCCGGTCTTCACCCGAGTACCTCGGCTTCCTCCGAAGTCCCTCTGGTGTTGCCCGACCACCTCGGTTCCCACCGGGTGTCGCAGACCTTCCGCTCAACTTTAGCATTTCTGCACACTTAATTGAGCTCGTAAGATAACAAATATACCCTTAACTATTGAGCCTTTTGCCATAATCAAAATACCGGTTCGACTTTGGTGCCCACTGCACCAACAACAAAGAGTTGCTCATGTTTAGCGATGACAAGACCCTCAAAGTGGTCTGTAGGATTACCGAGGATATAATAGTACATGTGACTATTTGTGTACCGCATCTTAATTCGAATGGTGAGATGCAATTCTAGATTGTGGTCTACGGTATCTGTTGATTCATGTGCTTGTCTTAGAATTTGTATTTGAGTCATTTTGAGTTTTGATAATTAGTAGGGTACACAAAGTAGAGATTAAGCATCATATGCCACTTATGTCTCTTTATTCTATGACAGAGATGACTACGATAAAAAGTGTCAAACTAGATTTCATGAAGGGAGATAAGCTGAATGATGACAACTATGATATTTGGCACTGAAAGGTTCAATTTGTCTTCGAGGAACAAGAACTCGATGAGATTCTTAAGTACAAGATGGTGGACCATGGGTAGGGTACCATAGCTCAGGTGAGGCGGGATCACGAGGTATATCACGCTTGGAAAAAGAAAGATGACCAAGCTAGGGTAATTCTTCTTAGCAACATGCACGATGAGCTAATCTTGATCTATGAGTAATGTCCTACAACAATGTCGGTTTGACTTGCTCTTAAAGAGCAATATGGCGCCCCATCAGCTCCTAAATTGAGGATGTTGACCTATAAGTTCATAACTTATAAGAAGATATCTGATCATATTATGAAGCAACATTTAATGCATATGTTAAGTATGATTGCTTCTCTGAATAATATGGGGGAGCTATGTCGAATGAGCTTCAGGTATTGGGAGTGACCCAATCGTTGCTTGACTCCTGGGATTTAGTTGAGACCTATCTCATATACACTGGAAGTATCCGTACTTTCATGGATGTAAGTAGGTACTGTGAGCTCGAGGAGGAGCGTCAAGAGGTGACTAAGTTAAATTCGGGTCATGCTAACTTTGCAGAGTCGAGTAATGGCTCTCGGGGAACAAAGCGCAAGTGACACAAGCATGAGAAGAAGACTAAAGATTCTAGCAAGAAGAAGTCATTCATCAAGACAAATGAGAAGGGGCAGAAAAGCAAGAAGGAGTTCGTAAAGAGCAAAGTCCGATGCTACATATGTGGTAAGCTTGGGTATTTCGCACACAAGTGTAGCGAGTGAAAGGTATATCCTTCTTCTTTACATGGTTTGAGTTATATGTCATCTAGTGTTATGTTCGCTAACTCGTCTCTTTTGTGGATTATAGACTCAAGAGCAACAAATCATGTAGCTCGTGATAGGAGTACATACATAGAATTTCGTCGTTTAAGTCCACATGCGAGAAGGCTATATGTGAAAAATGGAGCATATGTGGAAGTGAGAGGAATTGCCACTTGCAAGCTATTGCTGCAAAGTAATCAAGTCCTGTATCTTCATGATGTGTTGTACACTCTAGAGATTCAGCAAAATCTCATCTTTGTCCATTGTCTAGACCAGTTTGGATACTATGTTTCTATTAGAAACTCTAAAATTTCTATCTCGTATGACAATACTAATATATTTCGATATAGTCCATGAGGGGATTTATGCATTTAATTTGCTTTCATTTCATGAGTATTATCTTGCTTCTCTTGTTGCTTTTGCATCTGATAATGCAGTGGATGATGTGAATGTATGACATAGTAGACTTGGTCATATAGAGCAAGAGAGAATAGGTCAGTTAGCATCAAGTGGCATGTTAGGTTAGCTAACTAAGGTCGAATTTCCCTTGTGTAAGTTTTGCCTAGCAGGCAAATCTACAAGAAAATCATTTAGAAAAGCAATGGGAGCTGAGACTCTATTGTAGTTGGTTCATTTCGATATTTATAGACCCATGAATGTGAGAATACAAAATGAAGCCACATATTTTATTATGTTTATAGACGATTTCATGTGTTTCAGTTGTGTCTATTTGATCTCGCACAAGTCTGAGGCACTAGAGTGCTTCAGGAGGTTTATTAGTGAGGTTAAAAATCAGCTAGACTTGAGAGTAAAAACTCTTAGGACTGATCGGGGTCGCTAGCATTTATCTAAATAGTTTAAAGAGCTCTATTTTGAAAAAAGGCATTACGAGACAGCTGACTATTCCTGTGACTTACTAGCAGAATGGAGTTGTCAAGAGAATGAATAGGACTCTATTGGAGATGGTGAGATCTATGATGGTGCAGGCCAATTTACCTATCTCCCATTGGGGGATGCATTATTGAATGCTCTTATGTCTTTAATCGTGTTCCAATAAAATCCGTAATCAACACCCCATACGAGTTTTGGATAGGGAGGCATCCTGTCCTTAGTTATTTGAAATCATGGGGTTGTGCTGCGTATGTTAATGATCCATTGCACAAATATGACAAGTTAGTCTTGTGAGGAAAGAAGTGCATCTTTATCAGATACTCTGAACACTCTAAAGGATATGTGTTCCTAGGAGAACATATAGATGATACAGTCACTGAGATTGAGTCTCACGATTCCATATTTCTCGAGAATGATTTTCCTAAGAGAGGAGAAATCGATCGAGACTTTACTTTCTATGAGATGGATGAGCATAGTAGCTCAGTTGAGCCTAGCGGAGGGATTCAATGTTGGTGCAATCGACCCAGGTTACGATTAACCAGACTCGAGTTTGACTCGAGCAATATTTTGATATTCGATAAAACATATGACAATGTGATTGTCATGGTAAAGTCTAAGTCATGGGTACTTGACATGGAAAGTCCAAGTCATGAGTACTTGGAAATTGGAAAGTTCAAGCATGGGTCTTGGCAATTGGAAAGTTCAAGAGTGTGATATTGGTGGCGTAAATCCCAAGCGATAGTTTTGACGGCATAAGTCTAATGTTTGGTGACGTAAAGTCCAAGCGTGTGTCTTGGCAGCGTAAGACCAAATGTACATTGGCAATATAGACTCAATTAGTATGATAATAGCCGATGGAAGCACATGAAGGCTAGCATATGGATGAACAAGTCATGGATGACTTGGAGGGATCCGATAGGCGTTAGGCTGATGGAGGTGGTTAGAAGGCTTAGGTCTAGACTAAGGGTGGTATATCAAGTATGAGGGGATCATACTTAGCTTAAACCTCATGTTTGTGGTTTATCACGATCAAGGGGTTATGAACTACTGATCGACGATCGATTATGACTAGTCACCGTGAGTAGTCGGTGGCACTCAACCGTGGCGCATACCACAGCGATCGATCACAGCGCCGACTAGCTTTTGAGAAGTCAACTGCCATGGAGGGCAGTCTATTAATGTTTGCGGACATAAGCACAGAAAATTTCGTAGTCGATCAATCAGTCAACTACCAGAGTAGCAGTCAATTGATAGGGTTTGACAGTCGACTGCTATGTATCCATTGGAGTTTTTCCAGTGTGGATATAACCGTTGTGAGACAACGATATGAAGGACAATCGACTATTGGGTAAGACCAGTCGACTGGAAGGCAAAAATCAACTCGAGTTGCAACTTTATAAGGAGTATGAAGATGAGGATTTTGGCCATGGTTCTTGGGGAGATTTGAAGGTGAATCCATGGTTCTTGGGGAGATTTGAAGGGGAATAGTTGGTGCTTTTCAGTTCTTCAAAGCCAATCCAAAGCAATCAACACGTAAGCAATCAAAAGTTCTTTGTGTAAAATTTTCTTCACTTGTATTTGTGTATTGCTTAGTATACTTGTTGTATTTTATTTAATACTGTTGGAATCACTTGTATGAGGTTTCTCCACCTCTGTTGTGTCACCGAGAAGGAGTTTATTAGTGGTGGTGTGCATTACTTGAGCTCGACTCGTGGAGTAGGAACCCTAGATTTTAAACCACGTTATATCCTTGCGTTTGTGTATTGCATTCGTGTTTGTTGTATTTTGTTATTGCTATTCTATATTCCACTGTGCTAACAAGTATTGTAGACAAGCACGCAAGTGATCAAATTCCAAACGAAGCAAAATCGCTATTCACCCCTCCATCTAGCGTGTCATCAACGTTTCTACAATTGATATCAGAGCCCGGGACTCTTCTACGGACTAACCGCCAAGAGAACAAAGTGCTAGAGGATGGAGTTTCCAAACGATGGATTTGGATGGGACATCAACACTCCAATTCCATATACATTCTATGGTCGAGAAGGTTTCAATCAATGGAAGGCATGGATGGAGAATTTCTTCATGATGAACTTCGAAGATTGGGTCATCCTAATGAAAGGATTCGAATTTCCAAGGGGTCCAAAAGGTGGATATCTCAAGAAGAAAAGATGGACCAAGAGCAAACTTAAGCCTTCGAAATAAATGAAAGAATAACAAAAGTTTTAGTTAATGTAATCTCTAATGATATTTTGTGTAGATTAGGAGATTATAAAGATGCCAATGGGCTTTGGAGCAAAGTGGAAAAATATCATGAAGATCCATTATCGGCTCAATTAGACAAGGAGACCAAAGAAGCAAGCTCATCCTCTCAAGAGAGTGAGGATTCGGAGGTCAAGAGGTGTTCGACATTCGAGGAAGGAGAAGAGGTGGAAGAATTAGAGGAAGCCTCCACTTCTAGAATTGAGGGGGAGGAGAGACCATCCTCAATGCTGGAGCAAGAAGATGAGTCATCCACATCCGGGAGAGATGAAGAGAAAATTCAAAATTCCAACCTAGGTAACTCAAATATATGTGTTAATAATAAAAATCATATAATGTGTTTTGAGTGTAGGAAAGTAGGGCACTACAAGAGCAAGTGTCCAAAAAGAGTCAAGAAGATTCAATCGACACCAAAAATTGATGAAAAGTCAAAGGATGTCGGAGCCTCAATAATCAAGAGCCAAGAACATATTGTATGCTTCAAGTGCAATCAAAAGGGACACTAAGCAAACCAAGGGCAAAGGAGGAGTCTCAAATGTAGGGAGAGCTAAGGCAAACCCTAAGGTAATTTTTAAGTATGCCCCTTCTTCAATTAATAGTCAAAAGCATGCTAGGAGTAATTTTAATACTCTTTCTATTGTTCATAATCATGAAAGGCATGCTAAAAATAGATCTTATTGCTTAGGTGCTAAACCTGACAATATTAGGGTTACGAACAAGTCTAGAACAATTAACCCTAAAACAATTCTACCTAAGGAAGTTATTAGGAAGGTAGCAAATCATTTAGGCATTAACTCTAAGAAGGGTAGGCATATGCCTAAAAGGAAGAACAATGCCCCAAGAATAGATGAAAATTCAAAATTGGAAGCATTAGTGGTAGAAAATCAAGCTTTGAGGTCAAAGCTTGAGAAAATGGAGAAGACTCTTAGGAAAATGGAAAACATGATTATGGGATTTAATGATAAAAAATTAGGCTCGAGGAGGCAAGAACCATCTAGGGGCAAGAAAGGTTTGAGTCACAAACCTAAGCCCAAGGAGACCTACCATAGTGTTTCATTCGAGTATAGAACCATCCAGAGGTCTAGGAAAGTTAAGGTCACAAGGAAGGTTATCCCTAGAGTTGACCATGATGTGTGTTTAGTGACTAAGGTTTCAAAGAAACCTAGGAAGATCACTAAGAAGGTTGCAAGGGGAGTTACCCCTAAAATTAACCTAGACAAGATCAAAATGATCAAGACATCCAAGCCTAAGAGAGTCATTAGAAAGGTACTAAGGGAGGATATCCCTAGTGAGTATCTAATAAACCTAAAGAGCTCCAATAGGTATTGGGTTCATAGGAGCGTAATTCCATCACGTTAAATGAGTTAGGTTGTGTCAACCTTGAATGGATAGGTAGTTAACTTAACCATAGCAAAGTTGGCACTTTAGGTCGTTTCCAAGGTAATTGGATGCTTTGATAATGAAGTTAGAATTTAATCCTAAAAGATTATTAAATTTGAGAAGTTTGAAAAATTGATCAAATTGGTACGAGTTAGGTTTTTGAATCATAGTGTGACATTTTGGGTTTTTGGCACCCTTGGAAGAATTGTGTTTAAGGAAAAATTATTTTAAAATTTAGGAAATGACAATGTAGGCTTAACACTTAGGTATTATATACCTTTGTATTTTATACTTGCCATGCTTTTACTTGCCTTGACATGTCATGACATCGTGCTCATATTAATCATATAAAATGTCATGTTTGTACTTAGGTAAGAACTTTATGTCATGACATCATGATTATTGACACATACTTTATTTATGCTATATTGTATGTCATAATCATCATTCGTGCGTTTATGATTAATTAAAATTGATTCAAGGACTATGACATGATTTGAAGTCCCATGTATAAGGGAATCAAATACTGTTGCCTAGAAAAATACATGAGACCTTAGACTAGGAAGAACAAAAACTCATATCTCACATTAAATTGACTTGTATGTATTTTCATACACCATAAAAATATGTGAGATGTTAGAAAAATGAGTTAAGTTCAAGGTGCATAGATGTTGCATCTAGATGAATTCAAACTCATCTTATACCATGGATGGATCATGGGGAAAGCTAATGTGCAAGTCATGTACATTGAGCTCATAGATCATGATCGATTTTAAAATCATTTTGAAAAATCTTGGTGAAGCCTATCTTTTGATAGCAATCACCATTAATGAAGTTGATACAAAGTAGACTCAAAATATTAAAGTTATCTTTGTTTTTGAACTTTGTATCAATCTCACTATCTAATGAGTATTTTATTTTTCAAATATTTTTCACCCATAATGATTTACATAAGTATTATACGCATGAAGTTTCATTATTTTTTCAAATTATGTATAATTACTTATGAATTAACAAAACTCACTTCTGATTTTTGGATTTCTGCATTTGCAGAAACCAGTCGACTGTCACTTGGGACAGTCGACTGGTTATTGACCGAGTCGACTGCTAAGTCTAATTTTGAGTAAACAAGGTTTGTTTAGTCTAGTTTCAGCTACTTTAGTCTATCCTAATTGCTCCTAACCCTAGGATTTGTTTTGGAAAGAATTGGAAGGGTGAAAATCCATTGGATATGAATTAAGAGAGTTGTTTAGGGTGAGAATAAAATTTTAAAGTGTGTGAAAATTCAAGTTTGAACTTTTGCCCTTAATTTTGATTGTTTAGAGTTATTATTAGCTTAGGGTCTCTCCAAGGACATTGTTGGTGCAATGGTCAAGGGAAACAAGTCTTTAGGGGGAGGTTATCTATTAAGAGATGATGGATGAGTCTTTCCTCATTGGGGGAAAGTTGGAAATTTAGAGAAGTAAGGATTGCCTCTCATTTAGTGGTATGAGACTTATCACTAGGAAGAGTGAAGACATCCTAAATATTTTTGGACCAAGGGGGAGATTGTAAGATCTCATTGCGATATGAGACATTGATACCCTTGGGAAGAGCCTTTTTGATGTATGCCAAAAAGGGGGAGAATTGATGAATTGATGGCTTGAGTTAGGCGACCTAACTCAAAGCTTTTGTCAAACATCAAAAAGGGGAAGATCATTGGTGCAATAGGCCCAGGTCACAATTGACCAGACTCGAGTTTGACTCGAGCAGTATTTTGATGTTCGACAAAATGTATGACAATGTGATTGTCATGGTAAAGTCCAAGTTATGGATACTTGGCATGGAAAGTCCAAGTCATGGGTACTTGACAATCGGAAAGTCCAAGCATGGATCTTGGCAATTGGAAAGTCCAAGAGTGTGATATTGGTGGCGTAAAGTCCAAGCGGTTGTCTTGGTGACATAAGTCCAATGTTTGGCAACGTAAAATCCAAGCTTGTGTCTTGGTAGCGTAAGCCTAAATGTACCTTGGCAATGTAGACCTGATTAGCATGACAATAGCTGATGGAATCACTTAAAGGCTAGCGTATGGATGAACAAGTCATGAATGACTTAGAGAGATCCAATAGGCGTGAGGCTGATGGAGGTGGCTAGAAGGCTTAGGTTTAGGCTAAGGGTGGTCTATCAAGTATGAGAGGATCATACTTAGATTAAATCTCATATTTGAGGTTTATCAGTCGATTGAGGTTATGAACTAGTCTACTGGCCAAGTGTTTAACACTTAGCAGCCTAGTCGACTCTGAGTAGTCGACTGGTTAGTAGTTGCTGGCGCTCGACTACGACTACGTGTCATAGGCAGTCAACTATCAGTTTTGGAAAGTTGACTGGGTTTGAGTAGTCGACTGTCATGGAGGACAATCGATTGATGTTTGCAGACATGAGCATAGAAAGTTCCATAGTCGATTGATCAATCGAC
The DNA here is from genome assembly GCA_025175895.1 of Wurfbainia villosa. Taxonomy (NCBI): domain Eukaryota; kingdom Viridiplantae; phylum Streptophyta; class Magnoliopsida; order Zingiberales; family Zingiberaceae; genus Wurfbainia; species Wurfbainia villosa. Next base: position 13,566,858 of record CM046004.1, on the reverse strand, counting down.
TATCGGAGTAGTAGTCGACTAATAGGGTTTGGCAGTCGACTGCCATGTATCCATTGGAGTTTTTCCAGTGTGGATATAGCCGTTGTGAGATAACGACATGAAGGCTAGTCGACTACTGAGTAAGAGCTGTCGACTGAAAGGCGAAAATCAGCCCGAGTTGCAGATTTATAAGGAGCATGAAGAGGAGGATTTTGACCATGGTTCTTGGGGAGATTTGATGGTGAATAGTTGGTGCTTTCGAGTACTTCAAAGCTAATCCAAAGCAATCAACAAGTAAGCAATCAAAAGTTCCTTGTGTAAAGTTTTATTTACTTGTATTTGTGTATTGCTTAGTATACTTATTTTATTTTCTTTATTAATGTTGTGGAGTAGGAACCCTAGGTTTCGAACCACATTATATCCTCGCATTTGTGTATTTCATTCGTGTTTGTTGTATTTTGTTATTCCTATTCTATATTCCACTGCACTAACAAGTATTGTAGACACGCACGCAAGCGATTGAATTCCAAATGAAGCAAAATTGCTATTCACCCCCTCTAGCACGTCATCAGCATTCCTACATTCAAGACCCTGAAATGGATCTTGGTTCTAGTGGGAGTGGTCCATCTAAAGGTATGAAGGCTCTGTCTCCTCGTTAGAGTGGTTGAGGAAATGTACCTCATCATCATTTTCCGATTGAGAATGAGATTCTTATTGTGATTCCGAAGGACGAGGAAGATCCGAGGACTTTGAGAGAGGCCCTCGAGGGTTCTGTAAAAGACCAATGGTTTAAGGGCATGTAGGAAGAAATGGAATCAATGAAAGTCAATGAGGTTAGGGACATATTTGACTTACCTGAGAATAGAAAGGTCATTAGGAACAAGTGGGTTCTCAAAATCAAAAGAAAGACCGATGGATCAATTGAGAGGTATAAGACTAGTATGGTAGCCAAAGGTTACACACAAATAAAGGACATTGACTACAAGGAGACTTTTTCCTTTGTAGTCAAGTTTATATCGATCCGTTTACTTTTAGCGATTGTCGAGAGTTTATATCTAGAGTTACATTAGATGGACATGAAGACCGCTTTCCTTAATGGAAATTTGGATGATGAGATCTACATGGAACAACCTATTGGGTTCATTCTAATAGATTAAGAAGACAAGGTATGTCGACTTCGAAAGTCAATATATGACCTAAAGCAATCATCCAGACGGTGGCACCTAAAATTTCACAAGGAGGTGACATCTTATGGTTTTACAATGGTCAAGGAGGATCATTGTGTCTTTATGATAAGATCGAATAACTCTTTTGTGATTTTGTCATTTTATATGGATGACATAATGTTGGTTGGGAACAACATTGAGTATTTGATAATAATTAAAATATAGTTGTCATCCACTTTTGGCATGAAAGACATGGATGAAGCTGAGTTCATCCTTGAGGTACGTATCCAGAGGGACCGTTCGAGAAGATTTCTAGCTCTTTTACAAGAGATCTATATTAAGAAATTCCCAAGCATTTTGGAATGAGTGATTGTAATCCCATAGATACTTCAATCACTAAATGTGAAGGTTTTAGTTTGATGATGTGTCCTAAAACTCAAGAAGAAATAAGAGAAATGAGTAAAACACCTTATTCTAGTGCAGTAGAAAGTCTGATATACGCAATGATGTGTACATGATCGAACATATATTATGCAGTAGGTCTGGTATGTAGATATCAAGCAAATCCTAGAAGGGGTCACTGGAGAGCAGTGAAAAGGATTTTTCGATATATCAAAGGAGCTGTGAACTTCTATATGTGTTATGGAGGAGGTGATTTACGACTTGTGGATTATTCGGATGTTGATTGGGGAGGTGATATGGATAAATGCAAATCAACATCAAGTTTCGCTTTCTTGCTCAATGGTGTGATCATCTTTTGGAGTAGTAAGAAGCAAACCTGTGTTGCTCTATCTAGGATGGAGGTTGAGTTCGTGACATGCTCAGTAGAAGTTCAGGAGAGTGTTTGGCTCCGAAGACTATTAGATGACTTCGGAATTGTAGCGGATATTGGGAGATCAGTAATAATTTATTATGATAATCAGGCCGCTATCGCTTACACTTGAGACCCTAAGTTTTATAGTAGAACCAAACATATAGATACCAGATATCATTTTTTGAGAGACATCATTGAGAAGAATGAAGTGACTATCAAGTACATTTCAACACACAACATGGTGGCTGATCCCTTCACCAAACCTATCATGAGGGACTCCTTGTGGGTCATAGAGAGTCATTGGATTTAGATATTTTATAAAATTTCTCAATATGTATTTTATTGACAAAAGTGATGGTTAATGCTTAATGAAATGTATATATGATTCTTGTGCATTATTTGGTCACACTTATATTTTATGTAATGTACTTATTATATATACTCTGTGATATAATAGATATATTAGGCAAACAAGGTCAACTCTCTCATATGAGTGATCACCTCCAAGAGTAAAGATAAGACAGTTTCTAGCTATAAGAGGTTTTGAGAGTAACCATACTAGAATTTAAGTCACCCTGATACGTGTTCAAGATGAGGTCATGTGCGACATGACCGACATGGAAGTAGTCACATCCATATTTCTTGTAAGTAGTTAGGTTTGAGATCTCAGATGTCATTTGAAATTTGTGATATTATCTTTGAGGTACTCTCTCTAAGATCTCTGGGTAGAGTCTTATATGTACACTGAGTCCCATATATACACAGTATTAGAGAAATCTGACATATGCCCTTATAAGAAATATGAAGCAACACTGTGACACGTGTTTCATACCACGTGTGATAAAATTGACTAGGAAAAGTGAGAGTCATATTACTTGAGACAGTAAATGAATATTCCCGAGCCCCACTGTGTGAAATTCTAGATCCTTTGGATGAGATCTCTTATATCCTTATTACTTTCGGTCGTTTCTTGAGGTCCTGATTAGTGTTTTCTACTTTAGTCTATTTACCGATGACCTGAAAGATAAATTGAGAATTGAGGGATAGATCTAGGAAAGCAGTTGAGTTGAGATTGATAGATTTGTATTTAGGAAAAAGAAGACCAATTGAGGATACATCATTTTTAAATATTCACTGATTAGTCTTTTATATTTATCCATGTAGGGATTAAACATATTAGTGAATATAAAATCGAGCAAAATCTGGAGATTACTTTCGATGAGGAAAGAAGTTTGATGGATGTTATTAGTCATGGATCTAGGGTGCAACGAGATTTTGTATCTTATGATACAATGATAACTACTCAATCATCCTAACAGGTGCATTGAGCAGTTTTTATTTACATGTGTACTCACAAGTCACATGGCATCCAACCCAATATAGAAATCCAGTAGGGTGATGTAATGGATCGCATGAGTTATGATCTAATGATGGCAGTTATATACCCTCATGTATAAGTGGGAGATATGTTGGATCGATCGGATCGCTAGAGGGGGGGGTGAATAGCGATAGAAACTTTTTAGTACGAATTCGTTTAAAAAAAAAAGTTATATGCAGCGGAAAGATAAACAAAACAAAAAGTAAAGAAGACAATAGACACAAGAGATTTACTTGGTTCGTAGCCGAAGGCTACTACTCCAAGGCCCTAGTGGTCCTTGACCACGTACGGAGGGCAAACTACTAAAGAACTCCTCCTCGTTGGAGGTAGGAGTTAGACGGATACAAAAAGCTCGAGGTAGAAGGACACTCCCCCTCTCCTCGTTATAATGAAAGCTTTACTAAAAGGAATAAACTGAAATACAATTTAGAACTTTCGATCGACTTTAAAGGTTGGAGGTTGAAGCTCTAGTCGCTCTCAGCCGGCTTCGTCAGAGGGATGTCGGAGAGTCGGAGCGTATCGGAAGCACTTGGAAGCTTTTGAATTAATGAAAAACCCTAAGTTTGGCCCTCCTTTTATAGCCTTTGAGCCCCTCATCGAATGGGTCTTTAGCCAATCACAAATGGGCACAAAACCCCTTGAAAAATGGCGATAACTCTTGACTACTCGAGGTCGATCCTTTGACCAAGAATGACCGATGGCCATCATCACGATCGATGGCAAGATCACCGGGTCGACCTTCTAATGATCGCTTGATGGCGAGTCCTCTGCCGCAATGATCGATGCTAGCAAGGCAAGGTTAGCTCAACAAAACATAATTTCGATGGTCGCCGACCATCCGATCTCGACCTAGACCATCTATAAGAAGTCTTTGGTCGGATCTACGCTTAAGATCATCCCCGTAAAGAGGATACGACCTTACTTACGCTCGCACACACGAGCTTACCTCAAGATTTACGTGTTGCTTTGCTTCCGCCTTCCACTCAATTCCTTCGGCTCCCTCCAAGTCTCTTGAGTGTCGCCTCGACCACCGCGGCTTCCTCCGTGTCGCTAGCCTTCACATTGAGACTTTTCTCGCACACTTGATTTAGCTCATGAGATAACAATATATGCTTAACTTTGTATCGCTTGCTATAATCAAAACTTAGGTTCGACTTAGGTGCCTTTATCGCACCAACAATCTCCCCTTTGATTTATGGCAAACCCACATACAAAGTTAAGTAAATAGCAAGCATGAAGAGTAATAATGTGCATGAGAAACAAAAATATGGAGATTAAGCTGAGTAGTAAGGATTTTCTTCAAGTACTCCTCGAGGAAACCTCCCCCTTGACCGAGGGTGAGTCTTGAAGAAAGACCTTAATCCTCCCCCTTGAGGGTTGCTTTAAGTAATTAACATTACTTAAAGTTGGCCTTAGTAAAATGTTTTAGTTAAGCCCTTTCTTCCCCTTAAGTAAAACATTAACGACATAAAGTTTAAAAAATAAGTTTAAGTAAAATGTAGACGGCACAAATAAGTTTAAGTTAAGAATTCTTTGGCCTTTTGGTAAAAGTTAACTAAGTTTTAACTTTTGGTTTAAATATGAAGTAAGAGTTAAGTTATCAAAAAAAATTTTGACCCCTTAACTTTGGCCTTTTTCTCCCCCTTTTGCCGTATATCGAAAAGAGTAAGGGGTGTGTGGAAAACAAAATAAGTGTTAAATTTAAAGTCCAAGCATGTTACCCATTTTTTATAAAAAAATATACTGAAAATAAGCTCATCTATAAAATGTTCGACTCATATTTGGCTTGATTGATATGTAAGATCAACCAGTCCTGGTCAGAGTCGATTAGTATGTATGATTATACTCCGTGGTTCATAGCGATGCACTAGCTCTACATCTGGAACCAGGAGTAAGGTCCTAACATCTCACGCCCATCTACGTGGCTAAGTACACAAACACATTAGTCCTATGTGTTGTGAGATGTACTGGCTCCTTAAATCTATAGGTGCATGATATCTAAGGTATGTCCTATGCTAGTTCCATAAAAATGAAATTAAAGAAATAGTAGTAAGAACATATAATTTGCATGTACCTATTCACATGCCCAATTTTCGTCTTAATAGACTAAATTCGGCTTCGGGTAGGGGTTTAGTAAATAGATCTGCCAAGTTAGACTTCGATTCGACGTATTCGAGGTGTATGGCTCCGTTGGCCACATGTTCTCGAATGAAATGGTGTTTGACCTCTATATGTTTGGTCCTAGAGTGACATATCGGATTCTTTGTAAGATTAATTGAACTAATGTTATCTACGTGAAGTTTAGTATTCGTAAAGTCTAACTTAAAGTCGCGGAGAGTGTGCTTCATCCAAAGAAGCTGCGTGACACACTCACCCATCGCGATGTTTTCGGCTTCGGTGGTAGATAAAGCAACACAGTGTTGTTTCCTACTACACCAACTCACTAGACTCGAGCCGAGAAGTTGACAACAACCACTCGTGCTCTTTCTATCGAGCTCACTACCGGCATAATCCGAATCGGAGTAGCCGATTAGTTCGAACTCCGTAGATCTAGGGTACCAAATACCAACGTTAAGTGTACCCTTAAGGATACGCTTAACTAGGGTTAGGTGAGACTCCTTAGCACAGGTTTGAAACCTGGCGCACATACTTACTGCGAATAGGATGTCGGGTCGACTCGCAGTTAAGTATAGGAGACTCCCTATTACGCTCCTATAGTATTTTAAGTCAATGGACTTACTTTCTAGGTCTTCTCCTATGTTAACATTTATCGCCATTGGGGTGTTTATTACCTTAGCGTCTTGCATTCCAAATCTTTTAATTAATTCCTTAGTGTATTTTTGTTGATATAGGTATATACCATCCTTAGTTTGTTTAATTTGTAGACCTAAAAAGAAACTTAACTCGCCTACCAAGTTCATTTCGAACTCACTTTCCATGAGTGAAACGAACTCGTTTAGTAAGGCTGAGTTAGAGGTTCCAAAAATTATATCGTCTACGTAAATTTGAGCTATGAATATTTCTTTACCTAAGGTTTTTACGAAGAGAGTTGGGTCAACTAAGCCTTGGTTAAACCCTTTTGACTTAAGATGGATTGAAAGTCTCTCGTACCAAGCTCGAGGAGCTTGTTTAAGTCCATAGAGAGCTTTCTTAAGTTTTAGAACATGGTTGGGTTTATCTAGATTTTCGAATCCGGGGGGTTGGCTGACATAAACTTCTTCTTTAATGTATCCATTTAGGAATGCCGACTTAACATCCATTTGAAACAGCTTAAATCCTCGATGTGCGGCATAAGCTAGCAACATTCGAATGGATTCGAGTCTAGCTACTGGGGCATAGGTTTCATCGTAATCTAAGCCTTCGACTTGGCTAAACCCTTTGGCGACTAACCTAGCCTTGTTTCTAACTACTTCACCTTTATCATCAAGCTTATTTCGAAACACCCACCTTGTTCCAATTATCGTTTTGTCTTTAGGTGGTGGTACTAATCCCCACACTTCATTCCTAGTAAATTGAGCTAGCTCTTCTTGCATTGCAATAATCCAATCGGGATCAAGAAGAGCTTGTTCAATTGATTTGGGTTCTATCTTTGAAATTAAGAAATTTGACTAAGGTTCCTATAGGATGCTCTAGTTCGAACTCCTAGATTAGGATCTCCTATCACTTGATCAATAGGGTGGTTAGTCTGAATCCTAGATTGGGTTGGGTTTGTGTCACCTAATGTTTGATCAATGGGGTGACTTGGTTGAACACTAGTTTGGTTGGAGTCATCTATCACTTGATCAATAGAGTGACTTGGTTGACTTAGGTTAGGATTAACACTAGACCTGATCTCCGGATCAGAGTTAGGTCTAGTATGAATCGGCTGCTAATTGGGGTTCTGGGGTTTTGTAGGTTCATGTCCTTCATCAAATACTACATTGATAGTCTCCTCGACTCTAAGGGTGTCGTGGTTATATACTCTATAAGCTCGACTTGTAGTCGAGTATCCTAGAAAGATTCTGGTCGTGGTTTTGGATGTAAATTTCCCTAGGTAATCCTTAGTGTTTAGGATATGTACCTTACACCCAAATACCCTAAAGTACTTGATGTTGGGTACTTTATCGTGATAAATCTCGTATGAGGTCTCAAGGTGCCTTTTTACCATAAGGATCCTATTTTGGACATAGCATGCTGTACTCACGGCTTCTGCCCAAAACCTATCGGGTAGGTCGTATTCGTTCAACATGGTCCTAGCGGCTTCTTGTAGAGTTCGGTTTTTTCGCTCCACTAGGCCATTTTGTTGAGGGGTCCTAGGGCAGGAGAATTCATGGTGGTATCCGTTTAGGTTACAGAAGTCGGTGAACCTTTGATTTTCGAATTCACCACCATGATCGCTTCTAAGTCTTTTAACCTTAAGGTCTTTTTGATTCTCGATTAATTTGAATAGATTGATTAATTGATCTAGGTATCATTTTTATGTTTGATGAACCTAACCGAGTAAACGGAGTAGTCATCAATTATGACTAAGCAATATTGACTTATTGAGTGACTTGGCTCCATGTGAATCGAATAGATCCATATGAGAGCTCGTACACTTGAGGTTCGTTCTTGGTTAGTTAACTTGTGTTGTGTCCTAGGTTGTTTTCCTTGTTGACAAGCATTACAGATTTTATTAACCAAGTTGTTGAGGTTGGGTAAGCCTCGACTAAGCCACTCGACTCATCTTGTGGACGAGTCTTGGGTGCAGTGATCGAGTCGTCGATGCCACAACCATGATTCCTCTTCTGTGTCATAAGACATTTGGTGAGGATTTGATTAAGTTAATTGTATAAATGTTATTTGTCCTAGTTCCTTTGAGTATTGTTTTAGTGTTTTATTTGTTTTAATTACACATTCATTTTCTAAAAATACGACCTTATAGTTATTGTCACATAATTGGCTTACGCTAAGCGAGTTATATTCAAAATTCTCTACAAGTAATACATTTTTAATAACAAAATTGAGTTAAGCTCGATATCACCCGATCCGATGATTTTGAGCTTGCCGTTATTCCCAAAGGCTACCGATCCTTATCGTTTGAATCGCAGGCTTTGTGAATTTGAGTTGATCCCGGTCATGTGTCGGGAACAATCCATTCCAACATCCATTGATCCTACACACAAGGTGATTGGATTGGATGTTAGATTTTTTTTTTAAAAAAAAAAATTGGTTGTAAGTTGTTAAACCTAGGTCATCTCACCTGTGTCTATATGATCAATCATGTTATACTTATGTGTTTTTTGTGAGATGACTTCCAATTAAGTTGATTAAGTGCATTTAGGTTCAAGTAATTTTATGTTAGATTTGGATTTAAACCTAGGCTTGTCAAGTTTACCTTTTCAAGATCATGACTTCGTGTCGTGGCGAGAGCCTGAGGGCCTTCTTTTATCGGATCATCGACCACTTCCTTAGACAAAGCCATTTTCAAGAAAATGATGACTTGACTCACCTAAGACTATCTCCTAGTCTAACTGGTTATTTTTGAAAAGAGGCTCCCCGAGGCTCAATCTTTTCGAAGAATTTTAATTGGTTATGTTCGTGTTCTAAGTGAGTTCACAAGTTTTAAAGCACAAATTTTCTAAGTTAAAGCATGCAATTTCTAAGTTAAAGCACACACTTTTTAAGTTAAAACATGCAATTTCTAAGTTAAAGCACAAACTTTCTAAGTTAAAGCATGCAATTTCTAAGTTAAAGCACAAACATATTTTGTACTGGCTCCCCCTAGACCGTTGAATCGATTCGGTCTATCCACATAGTGGATTTGGTCCTTGGGAATCCAGTACGGGTTGGATCCTAGAGTTGAAATCAAAAGGTTCTTAGGGACCCATGCTTGGACATGTTTCCTATGTCGACTTACAATCGACATATACGACCTATTAGTCGTGTTTGAGTTAAACCCTAGTCCAGTCTTGTTGTACACGGCCCTTTGAGATCCAAGTAGGAGGTCAAGTCCTTTGGATCCCGAAGTGAACCTTTCCAACGTGTTCCTAAGATCTTCGACTTGACTTTTCAAGAGAGAGTTCTCAACTTCGAGCTTTTCAACTCGAGTTGAGTCCTTCTCTTGAACTCGACTAGTCGAAGAGGTTAGGGAGACCTCGTGTTTGAGGAGTTTAACCTCCTCAACAAGGGTCTCGACCTTGGACTCGGACTTAGCTAACTTCCTAGACAAAAACCTAACCGTATTATGTAATGTATTAAATAAAGTTCGACTTACTTTAAGGGTATCTTTTGAACCGGATGCGTATCCGTGGCTTGACTTGAAGGTAGCTTCGTAGTCCGAGTCATCCTCGTGTTCGACTCAAGTTCGTGTTGGGTCTCCATGTCCGACTAATCGATTTCGCCATGAAGACGTGGTCTTCGCCTTCTTCGGATGACGCTTCTTCCCATGTCGCTGAGGGCCTTCTTGTGCTTAGGTGCTTTGTGGTTGAGTTTGGGGCACCTTGACTGATATGTCCAAATGCTACACTCATAACACCTAATATTAGAACTTTTAGACTTACCTTGGTTGGGTCGAGTTGTGGTTCGCCATCCCTTGGCTATCCTTCGAGCTAGGTTCATTAGTTCGGCAAATAATCCGGTCAACTTCTTCTTCTGACTCGCCTTCCTCCTGGTTGGTGGTGGCTTGCTTTGATTTTCTTCTTCTTGATCCTCGCAAACAAGGCTATACTCTCTCGGGTTCCAAGTTGGACCGCTTCATGTAATTCAAATCGGAAAAGAGTTCATCTAACCTAATTTTAGAAAGATCCTTGGAGACCTTGTAGGCATCGACCATGGATGCCCACAAGGTAGTCCTCGAAACGAAGTTTAGAACATACCTTATAAGGTCGCGGTTTTGACCTTTTGCCCGACAAGTGTAGGTTGTTGACTATGTCCCGACTCGGCGTGAAGTTGGGTTATGCGACTCGTGTTCCTGCATTTTTAGGTTATATAGTTTATTGAAAAGAAGATCACGCTTACATACCTTGGCTTCATCGGTCCCTTCGTGTAGCTCCACTAGTTTCGTCCAAAGATCTTTTGCGCTTATGAAGGGGCCGACGCGATTTAGCTCCTCCTTGGATAGGCCGCATTGGAGGATTTGTGTTGCCTTGGCGTCGGCTTCGACTTGTCGTTTTGTCGCAATGGTCCATTGATCATAATCCAAGGAGTCACCCACTTCATTAGTCGGAAGTGTGAAACCCGTTTGGATTATGATCCACATATCGATTTGGGTTTTGAGAAAGCATTCCATCCGACCCTTCCAATAACGGAAGTCATCTCCGTTGTAAAACGGAGGTCGGACGGTGCTAAAACCCTCGAGATGGGCCATTAGAACAAAAGACACAAATAGACGGAGACGAAGAAACTAACAACGACAAAAACACGAAAACAAGTACCAAGACTCGCGTCTTGGATTAGTAGTGCGGGAGAAAAACTTAACAAAGCGAAATAAATAAAAAAACAGAATTAAAAGAAAAATAAATCTGTAAAAAAGGCTAGATTGGTGGTTTCACCAAATCTTAGCAACCCCCGGCTCTGATACCAATTGTTGGATCGATCGGATCGCTAAAGGAGGGGGTGAATAGCGATAGAAACTTTTAGCTAATTCGTTTTAAAAAAAGTTATATGCAGCGGAAAGATAAACAAAATAAAAGTAAAGGAGACAATAGACACAAGAGATTTACTTGGTTCAGAGTCGGCTACTACTCCAAGGCCCTAGTGGTCCTTGACCACGCACGAGGGCAACTACTTAAAGAACTCCTCCTCGTTGGAGGTAGGAGTTACGGATATAAAAGCTCGAGGTAGAAGGACACTCCTCTCCTCGTTATAATGAAAGCTTTACTAAAAGGAATAAACTGAAATACAATTTAGAACTCGATTTAATTTTAAAGGTTGGAGGTTGAAGCTCTAGTCGTCTCCTCAGCGCTCGTCAGGGATGTCGGAGAGCCTGAGCGCATCAAGCACTTGGAAGCTTTTGAATTAATGAAAACCTAGGTTTGGCCCTCCTTTTATAGCCTTTGAGCCCTCATCGAATGGGTCTTTAGCCAATCACAAATGGGCACAAACCCTTGAAAATGGTGATAACTCTGATGGCCATCATCTATCGAGGTCGATTGTTGACCGCCAGCGATTGTTTGTGGCGGATCGAGTCCTTCAAGCTGGCAGTCGACTGATGCTAGCTGCAAGGCAAGGTTAGCTCAACAAAAACATAATTTCGATGGTCGTCGACCATCCGATCTCGACCTAGACCATCTATAAGAAGTCTTTGGTCGGATCTACGCTTAAGATCATCCCCGTAAAGAGGATACGACCTTACTTACGCTCGCACACACGAGCTTACCTCAGTACTTACGTGTTGCTTTTGCTTCTGGCCTTCCACTCAATTCCTTCGGCTCCCTCCGAAGTCTCTTGAGTGTCGCCCGACCACCGCGGCTTCCTCCGGGTGTCGCTAGCCTTCAGCTCCAGCGTTGAGACTTTTCTGCACACTTGATTTAGCTCATGAGATAACAATATATGCTTAACTTTTATATCGTTTGCTATAATCAAAACTTAGGTTCGACTTAGGTGCCTACTGCACCAACAAGATATTGGTTGGTTATTTCCCACAAAGGGACATCCAAGAGATGAGGATAATGGGGTTCTATAACCCATTGCCCCCTCTTCTTTCTTCTCTCTTCCCTTATATATGCTTCTTGTGAAGAAGTAAAGGGTTTTGATGGTAGATGAAGAATACTGCTTGTGCGAGTGCTATGAGTAAGCAGCTGAGAGTTTTCGTATGCAAGTGTTGTGCATGAAGGCAAGCATTGTTGAGTTGAGAGAAGTTTTATCTCTTGAGAAGAACTAGAGATCGTCGTCGTTGTTGGGGAGTTGTTGGTACAATCAACCTCAGGTCAAGGTTGACCAAACTCGAGTGGGACTTGAGTAAAATTTTGATGTTTGGTAATATCTATAGTCATATGGTGTTGTTGATCGAGAAGTCAAGTAGGTAAAAGTTGACCAAAGACTTGACGGGGAAAGTCCAGTATGGTGTTTGGCAAGGAAAAGTCCAAGTATGGATACTTGACAAGGAAAGTCCAAGTATGGAGACGTTGCAAGGAAAAGTCCAAGTATGGTACTTGGTAAGGAAAATTTCAAGTATGAATAATTGACAAGGAAAAGTGCAAGTATAGATACTTGACAAGAAAAAAATTGAAGTATAGACACTTGGTAATGGAAGTTCTGGAAGCATGACCTCTTGGCAAAGGAAAATTCAAGTATGGAGACTTGACAATGGAAGTCCTAGTAACCTCTTAACAATAGAAGTCTTGGAGGCACGATCTCTTAGCAAAGGGAGACCCAGTAGCATGACAAAATCGAAGGAAGTATTTAAAGGCTAATGTAAAGGGTGATGAGTGATAGAGGACTCGGTGCATCTTAAAGGCGTAAGGCTGATGAAAGAAGCTTGAAGGTATAGGTCTAGACTATGGGTAAGAGTCAAGTATGAGGGGACTATACTTGATGTGGTAAACCATAATTTTGAGGTGTACCAGTTGACTAGTGGTCTTGACCAGTCGACTGGTTGAGTGCTTGAGTGAGTGAAGTCGTGGCTCTTAGGAAACTCCGACTGGTGCTCGGACAGTCGACTGGTGGTTTGGACCAGTTGATTAGTCGCGGGCAGCCGGGATGACTAAGGTACTTGGGTAGTCGACTGGTGGTTTGGACTAATCCACTAGCGCGAGAAGTTGGGTTGACGAGTCGAGTCAAGTTGAGAAACAGTGCTCCGATGAAGCAATCGACTACCGTGGTGAATTAGTCAATTGGCTTTAAGTGGACAGCGCACATAATATTTCTGAGTCGACTGACGGCTCATGTCAGTCGATTGATTAGCTAAAATCTGACGTGGATTAAGCCATTGTGAGACAACGAATAAGTAACCAATCAACTGGAGGTAAGGTCAGTCGACTGATCGATGAAAATTAGCCCATGAAGGAGCTTATAAAAGGAGAAAGCTTAGAGGTTTTCGGTAGTTGATTCTTGGAGACTTTGAAGGGGAAGTATTGCTACATTCTAGACCTTCAAGAGCGTTCTACAACAACCAACAAGCGATCAAGCACAAACAATCATCGTGTAAATCATTTTTCTTTGCATTCATTTTCTTTCTTCACTTGTATTTTGCTTGTTGTTTTTGTTGTAAAGCTCTAGCTTGTAAGAGGCTACTCCACCTCTAGTGTGATTCCGAGAAGGGAAATGTTTTGGTGGTGGTGCATCGCTAGAGCTCGATTGTGGAGTAGGAATTAGAGTTTCGAATCACGTAAAACCCTGGTGTAGTGCTTGTGCTTTGTATTTGTTTATATTTATGTTTATATTTTCACTGTGCACTAACGACTTATAGACAAACACAACACGATTGAAATCGAATGAAATCAAAGGAATGTTATTCACTCTCCCTCTAGCGCAACATCATGGTCCAAACCGCCATCATCGGGTTTTAGGATTGCGACATTGTGAAGTTGTGACATTTACACTTTGAGGATACTAACTTCGATGATTTACTATTTAGTTGATTTTTTTAATTTAGATTATTGATAATACTTATATCTACTGTGTAAATAATAAAGATTAAAAATTAACCTTAATTCATGATCACAAAAATGATATTAAATTATAATTCTGAGTTAAAAATTCTATAGGATTATAAATATGCTTATATATATTTATGTATATGAACTTAAACAAGTTGAAGAGATACTTAAAAAATGTAAGAAGGAATGGTAATCTATTTATTTTTGTGGCCTCCTAAATAAAATTAAATTTATACATATTCTTTTTTTTATCCACTTAGTAGTTTATATTTATTGTCTATATTTATAGATCTCTAGTTTTGCAAGCTCATACATTCTTTTAATATTATAATTTATTTTGTTGTACATAGTGGCTCAGGGATTTTGATGTGTTGTTTTTCTGATTTGATTTTTATTTTGATGTGTTTTTATTTTATTTTCTTGATCTTTTATTTCTATGATGTTATATTTTTTGTAATAAAATCTATCTATATGAATATAGATAATTTATTGAATTTTCTGAGTTGCTATTATAATATGATTCTTAAATCTCTTTTATTATAATGTCATCGATTGGAAATCACTGGGTTAGCAAGAATAATACTCGGGGCGTGATAAAAAAAATCTAAACAAAAGTCATTGCGTTCTATTTAAAATAAAAAAACAAAGATATCTATTTTCATGAGCATAGCGTGGAAGAAGAAATTGTTGGAATGAGTCTCATATGTGGATTAGTTTATCTCTCGTTTTGAATTACAGAATAACATACGATGCAGCATGAGACCATTCATTCAACTATGTATATGTAAAACTCGAGAAGAGAAAGATTGTTAACATAAACATTTTGATACCGGATAAAACTGACTCATGATCAGAAAATATTATATTTATGACTGTTTTTCATTTATTGAGTCCAACTGACATTCTAAGACATTATATCTCGGCTCAACCGAAGGGAGAAGACATCTTATCTCGGCCTAGCCAAATGGAGAAGACATTTTATCTCGGCACAGCCGAATAAAAAAGCCATCATGTCTCGGCTACATTACATTTCGACTCGATTGTATGACATTCCAAATGTATTATATCTCAACAAGTCTCATAATATTATATGTATCTCAGTAAGTCAGGTGACGTGATGATCATTAAAGTTTAGATGCCCAGCGAGACATCCCCTATCAAAAGCCCCACCCGACAAGGAGACATATGCTCATGTCTGCCTTAGGGAAGCATGCCCACCGCATTAATGAAGACTTGTCTCTCATCAACCATGCAAAAAACATTAATTACACCTCATACGCCTACAACATTTATAAAGGTAATGATCTCTATTACTTCTAAAAGCGACGACCGTCACTTCAAGGAACCATGCCACCCATACTTATCATACCCTTCCGTAGGGATATATCTACTTGTATAAAGATAACTTGAGGATGAGGCGCCAGGTTCAGAAAAATCTTCTAAACTCTTACTCTCTTGCATTCGTCGCTTTCTCGTCTTCATACTAATCCATGACTTGAGCATTGGAGGGGTTTATCTGAGATCTCTCTCGGCATCCTTAACGGTGTTTTTCTGCTGCAACCCCTTTCTCGGCCGCCCATGATATGCCACTCGGCAAGAGCCAAGACAACATCAAGCAATCCGAGACAACGACCCTTCTACTCCAGCAAGTCCTGCCGCGTCAGCAAATCATCTGAATCATCAATCAAGACGCTTTCTCCACTGGACACCTCACCATCCCAGTCTCAGCCGAAATATAATTGGAGTCATCTGTGGGAATTCCGTAAATACAACTGAGACAGAGATGGGAGACCAAGCAGCGAACTCCGTCAACCGTAATTCTACTGAAGGAGCTATGATGAGGGAAAGTATCATTGCACTCGTCAAAACAACCATGGAAGACGTCTTGCGTGAACACCTGTCTAGGACTCCTGCTTCAACGTTGGCGTCCCCTAGATCGGCTCAGACCCCGACACCGATGCCTGCTCGCCCGACACTGCCCTCGCCAAATTAAAGATGATTTCTATAGTATCACTGCTGTCCGAGTCATCTTCAACAATGTCTCCACAAGAGTCCTCTGAAGAGGTGCCCTCCTACACGCTATTTAATAGAGATCCCACGAAGGGAAAAGCTCCGATGATTAGTAGGGGCTCCCTACTCTCCTTCGAAATTATAGCCGAGAGACTCCCCAAGCACTTGAAGTCTCTATCCGTGGGAGAGTATAATGGTTCCACCGACCCAGAGGAGCATTTGGGTCGGTTCGAGAAGGCTGCCTTGCTGCATAATTACATTGACACTGTGAAGTATAAAGTCTTCTCCATCACCTTAGTGGGATCTGCACATAGGTGGTTCGATCGACTTCCCCAGAGATCTATTTGCTCTTTTGGCGAATTGTGTGCACTGTTCCTCCAACACTTCACCAGTGGCAAAAGGTACCGTAAAACTGCTCAATACCTTTTGCCTATAAAGTAGAGAAACCAGGAGTCCCTAAGGGAATACATACACCATTTCAACCGAGTGGCCATGGACGTCTCGGGTGTCTCGCCCGAGACGGTAGTTAATGCCTTTTCTCAAGGCCTAGTGCGGGGAGACTTCTCTAAATCTTTGATGAAGAGACCTCCCACCAGTTTTGAAGCCCTGCTAGGACGAGCGAAACTATACATCAATTTGAAAGAGGTCGAGAAAGTCGTGGATGAACAGAAAGCCACAGGAGAATCCAGTAAACCTCATCCGCCACGGTCGAATAAGAAAGCTCCTGTCCCTATTCCCCATCCTCCCCGAACTCCTCACTCTTATGCACCACGGTTGGCTAGGGACAAAGTAATTCATGCAGTTTAGGAGACTGCTCAGTTACCATTGGTGCTGAATCAGCTCGCTCCATTCTGCTCCTTCCATCAAGTGTATGACCACCTACTCGAGAATGCTGCAATCTGGATGATGAGATCAGGCAGGTAATGCGGGAGCAACAACATGGTCTAAATACTCTATCCGGATTTCTGCAGATAGAGGCATGACTAGAGCCGAGAAACAACACCCAACGAGTTCCTCCAAGACGAGCACGCCAACCTTCGTCGGAAGGATCTACTAGGCAAGCAAAAACCCCGCGAAGAGATCGGGAGTCCTCCCCGAGACAGCCAGCCTCCCGGCATGATTCTCCGAGAAACTTGGCTAATGCCCCACATTGAGGTACTATTAATATGATTGCAGGTGGAGCTACAGATAAGGATTCAAATCAGGCTCGTAAGGCTTATGGGAGGAGGCTGGAAAATATGGAGGTGAATGCCATCAAGAGAAGCATCGAAGGACCATCAATAAACTTCGACCCTAAGGACCTGCGAGGAGTTTCTGTTCCACATAATGATGACTTGGTGATCCGAGCCACCATAGCTAATTATGATATGACCATAATCTCTGTGGACACAGGTAGCTCGGTCAATATTTTATTTAAAGAAGCTTTTGATCGCATGCAGCTTGACCCGACCCAACTTCAACCAATGAACACTGTTCTATTCGGTTTCTCGGGCCATGAGGTGTCTCCGCTCAGCATAATCGATTTATCTTTATCTCTGGGAGAAGAACCCCTCCGCCGGACCAGAATTACCACCTTCACAGTGGTGGACACAACCTCGGCCTACAATGTTATCTTGGGAAGGTCAACATTGCACTCCTTCGAAGCCGACATGTCTACTTACCACTAGAAAATCAAGTTCCCTATAAACAATCAGGTGGGAGAAGCCGCAGAAGATCAAAAGGTGGCTAGAAGATGTTACGTGGAGGAAGTCCGGATGGGTCCTAGGAAGAGCCAGAAGATCGAAGGCGTGGAAGTCTACACCCTCTGAGAGGAGCCATTGGTTGAAGATGAAGTTGTGCAAACCTGGCCAGACCAACCCAGCCAAGTTGTCTGAGTTACTGCCGACTTATCACCAGAGCTAAAGCAAAAGGTTGTCAACTGCCTTTCAGACAACCGGGACATCTTCACTTGGACAGAGGAATAAAACAGAAGCATCTCTCGGGTCATCATGGAACATCAGTTGAATGTCCTGCCCGGAGCTTAGCCAGTGAAACAAAAAAGAAGACACTTCGGCCTAGCACTACAACAAATATGATTTTCCAGAAGATGTTATCAATACAAGACAATTATACATGTCATTAATAATAGTTTTTACAAACAGTGCCCAATTTTGTACGCGGATAATATTATATTTTGCAAACAACGATATGCAAAAATAATACTCATTAATATTCATTTTAATATACGAGGTACGTTAATATTAATAATAATAACAGCATTTCATATGTTAAAAATCTTATTATAAAAACTTAAACTTTTCGCAGTGCGCCAATCATGTGTGCTGCGGATAATATTAGGATTATTAATATGAAATACTAACCGCGTGTATTTTGCACGTTGTTAAAAGTCTCACTATAAAAATTAAATTTTTCGCAGCGCGCCAATCAAGTGCGCTGTGGATAATACAATGTTTGTTAATACGAAATAATAACGGCGTACAATTTGCACGCCATTAAAAGTATTATTATAAAAAATTAAATTTTTTACGGCGTGTCAATCAAGCGTGCTGCGGATAATACTAAGCTTGTCAATATGAAATAATAATAGCGTACAATTTGCACGCCATTAACAATTTCATTATAAAAAAATAAACTTTTCGCAGCGTGTCAATTAAGTGTGCTGAGGATAATATTAGAATTGTTAATATTATCTGCAGCGTGTATTTTGCACGCCGTTAAAAATATTATTATAAAAAATTAATTTTTTCATAGTGTGCCAATCTAGTACGCTGAGGATAATATTGTATTTGTATAATTACAAAAATAAAATTTTTAAAATTTAACAACACATTTGCTATTAGTATTAAACAATTTATTATTTTTTAATCTGAAAACAAAATTTTTAACAATGCATTTGCTATTATTATTCTTATTAATTATATTACTAATTAATAATCATATTACTAATTAATTATATTACTTTTTTAGGTTAAATTTTTTCCTAAACGATCTATTCTCTCCGCCGCTTTCTCGTGCTCGATACTTTCTCACGCTCGCCCGTCTCCGCCCATCCTCTTCACCTTCCTCATCGCTTTCTGCCCGCTCATCGCTTTCTCATGCTCGCCTCATCCCGTCTCTGTCCATTCTCTTCACCCTCCGTCGCCGCTTTCTCACGCTGGCCTGGTCTTCGTCCGTCGCTTTCTCCTCCGTTCGTTAGCCTCCATCCGTCGGCCATCGTCCACCTCTTTCTCACGCACAACCTCTGTTCCTCAGCCTACGTCCGTCGGCACTCATCTTGCAGGTTAGTATCTAAATATTTATTGTGTTAAGTTGGAAGTTTTCTGCTGTGATTTTATCGTTGTTTATGTATTTTAATGTTTTTGTTTATTGGTCAAAGCAATGTTAATGTACATACATTGGTTCATGTGAGCATTTCAAGTTCATGTGGTCAAGACAGAAAATTTCGTTGGCTTCCAAGAGGAACAAGTGCTTTTCACGGAGAGGAATCATCCTTGGCAAGGATCATTAAAATATGTCCAACTTGTCTTATCTAGTTTTAGACACACATTATACATTCACAGTGCACAGGGTAAATGTCTTCTATTGTTCAAGGAATTAGTTTGAGGAACTAGCGGTGTTGATTGCCAGATTTTGAGATTTAAAAAATGTTTTCTATTGTTCAAGGAATAAGTTTTAGTTGGACCACAAATATCAGCATATTGACTGATTTTAAATAAGCAGTTAGATTCTTAGAGCTTTAGAGTATAAAGTTAAAATTAGTTAAACTTTCTAAACATACATATTTTTTGACAAACTATGGCATAAATTTAACTTTAATATATTTTTTAGTTCATTTCCAAACCTTCCTATTCTAACCCCACCTAGTGGGATAAGACTTGATTGTTGTTGTTCCTCCAAACTTTCCCATTCATGATTATGATTAGTGAAAATTAACCAAATTATTAATGGTATGACCGTCAATTGGATTACAGTGGCTTTAAATATTGAGATACACATACAATGCAGGATTGGTAATTGTTATTAGTTGCTGCAAAAATTGGAGTATAATGATAATTCTTGCATCCATTAGTGTGATTACTAGGATTACAAGTTCGATCATATCATGAGTTATGGCTGGCTTTACAGTAGCTTGTAATTAGATTTGGTTAATAAGAGAAAGTAGTGGCGTAGCAAGTGGTGGCCTAGGGGTTTTTCTGGATGATTCGATGTCATTGAGGTGGTTGACATGGATAGCTTTAATGATTGGTAAAAGGTGGAAGATGCACAAGGAATGTTTATTTGATAGTTAAAACAAAAAATAGGTCATGCTTAGATTATGGGTAGTCTGCTTTTGTTTTTTCAAAATGTATGGTTTGCTGATTAATCCTAAGCCAGAATGAACCTTCAGATTCACTTGTTCAGCTATTCCTCATCATAAAAGCTATTGATTCAAAACTTGTCATTGCTAAATTAGGAGAGGAATGTGATGATCATGAAATGTTTAAAGTTCGTTATGCTTCCTGAGAAGGCTTACCCATTTTACCAATCAATCATGTAGCTTTTATGCTTAAGTATGTCATGTTTCACCTAATAATGAGTGTTCGGTAAATTATGTAGCCTTCAAAAAAAAATTAGTGCAGCATATATGAGAATGCTAAGATGGGTGAAAGGTTTCTGGGAAAATAACCAATATACTACTATTTGAGCCGAGTAATTTTGGGTAGTTCCATAATATGATAAAAAAAAAAAAGAGAATGGTTTGAAGATGCTTTCCTTCGCTTCTAGTGTTGTTTTCATATTTTCATCGAGTCATTGCTCTCCTATCTGTTGGGTATGTTAGTCCTACTTAGCTAGCAGGTAAAGCTCCTCCTCTAGAAGGGAAAGGAGGATAAGGTTGAGGTGCTAGGCGGAGCAATGAGGTGATAGTTGGGCTCTGTAAGCAAGATCACAAAAGGTTGAGGTGCTAGGCGCTTCTATTGTATGACCATTTTCGATGACATTCTTGGGTTCGTAAAGAATTTAACATGTTATTAATACCTTTTTTTTTGTGTGTGTGATATGACAGATGTCTTATTTTTGTTGAGAAAGACAATTTTGAAGTCTGATCCATGTCAGTTATTGCTTGTCGTCAAGGACTTTCCACTTATTTTTCATTCTGCTTGTCATTGTTTTCTGCTTTTCAAATAGCAAAAACAAATGTATCAAGAAGTCGAATTCATTCGCTTATGAACCTTGCTTGTTGCTTATTTCCATTTCAAAAGACTGTTTGGCATAATGCTCGAGTATTTCTGCCATCAAGTTGTGTTGCAGTTCACGGCTCTATCAATATTGTATTTTCTTTTACACGATAGAATCTCTCTCTTATTACTAATATAATGTTTTGTTATAAAAATATACTTGGGAATTTTAATAATCTTTTATTATTATACAGGGAAAATTGAAGAACGTGAATTGTGGAGATGTCAGTGTTAATACTAAATGTAAGCTGCTTCATTGGTCTGGTGATGGAGTTGTTGCAGAAGGTCGAATTGCATCCACAGATTCAAAAGCAAAAGTGCATCACGTTCCTCTTGGTGGATCTTGTTGGAAAGTTTGGATTGATAGAGTTTTGTTGGAGAAGGTGGATCTGATTCGACCCAATGATGAAATGTATTTTCTTGAGGATACAATAGGAAGCATAGTCGCTTGGTTCTCTAAGTGTATAGTTTTGTGTGACTGATATAGATTTTGTGTTACTGGTTGAATTGTTTATGTGACTAAGTGAATATTTATTTTGTAGGAAATAAATTATGTAAGTGAATTTATGTTATTAGTTTGAATTGTTTTCTGTGATTAAGTGAATAATTAGTACACTAACTATTTAAGTGTGGTGGTGATGATTATTTATGGTATTATAATTGTTTTAGTTTTGATTTTATAATTGTGTATATGTGATGTTAAAAATGGGTATAGTATTTGTATGTGATATTATAATTGTGTGGTATTTGTGGGTTGGATTATAATTATTTGAGTTTTGATATGTGATCGCGCGCTGCGAATGCATTTAACCACAGCGCGCGATCGTGCACTACGAATGCACTTAACCACAACATTCGATCGCGCGCTGTGAATGCACTTAACTGCAGCGCGCGATCGTGCACTGCGAATGCATTTAACCGCAGCTCACAATCGCGCGCTGCGAATGCACTTAACCGCAGCGTGGGATCACGCACTGCGAATGCACTTAACCACAGCGCGCGATCGCATACTGCGAATGCTTTATGACTTTCAACAGTTTAGCGTTGTGCAGCATGCGATGCGCGCTGCGGATAGCATATTTGCGCGCTGCGAAAAGTCAAATTTGTTGTAGTGTAGAAAAAGATTAGATCATCCGAGCTGAAGTACAAAAGCTGCTGAAAGTCGGATACATCGGAGAGGCCCAATTCCCCGAGTGGTTATCAAACATTGTATTAGTACCTAAGCCGGGAGACAATTGGAGGGTGTGTATAGATTTTTGCGACCTTAATAAAGCATGCCCTAAATATTGCTACCCCTTGTCTCGGATAGATCAACTAGTTGATTCCACGGCAGGATGTGAACTCGTTTGCATGTTAGATGTTTATCAAGGGTACCACCAAATCCCCCTAGCCCGGGAAGACCAAGAAAAAGTCAGCTATCATGGCGGATGACACTTTTTGTTACAAAGTCATGTCATTCGGATTGAAGAATGCTGGCGCCACTTACCAAAGGTTGATGGATAAGGTTTTTCGGTCACAGATTGGCCGAAATATTAAAGTATATGTAGACGACATTCTTATCAAGTCCATCAAGGTCGAGGACATTATCAAAAACATGGGCAAAACATTTAACACACTGCACCAATACGGAATTCAACTAAACCCTAGCAAGTGCCTATTCGGCGTCAGAAATGATAGATTTCTTGGCTACA
This sequence comes from Wurfbainia villosa, assembly GCA_025175895.1. Taxonomy (NCBI): domain Eukaryota; kingdom Viridiplantae; phylum Streptophyta; class Magnoliopsida; order Zingiberales; family Zingiberaceae; genus Wurfbainia; species Wurfbainia villosa. The sequence continues at coordinate 13,544,045 of CM046004.1, read as the reverse complement.
TTGTAACTGAGTGAGGTATTGAACTCAATCTTGAGAAAGCTCAAACCTTGCAGAATATGGTTTCTCCCCGAAATACCAAAGAAGTACAGAGGCTATTGGGGAGGATTACAACTCTCTCACGATTTATCCCTAAGTCGATTGAGCGGAGTTTGCCCTTCTTCAAGATACTCCACAAGTCGGCTCAGTTTTCATGGGATGAAAAATATGAACGAGCCTTCATGGAGTTAAAGCAGTACATATCTGAATTTCCCACTTTAGCAAAGCTAGTGGCAGGAGAAAGCTTACAATTATACTTGGCCACATCTGAAGAAGTTGTGGCGTCTATCTTGATTCGGCAAGAAGATGGTAAGCAATTACCTATCTATTTTGTCAGTCACTTATTAAAAGCTGCTGAAAGTCGATATACTACATTGGAGAAGTTAGCCCTCACTCTCCATATAACGGCTCAGAGGCTTCACCCTTATTTCTTGTCTCATCTGGTCACGGTATTGACCATTAGCGACCTTGGAAGAGTATTAACCAATCCTGAAGTCTCTGGTCGCTTGATCAAATGGACCACAGAATTAGCCAAGTATGATATTCAGTACCAATCTCAGACGACTCTCAAGGGACAAGTACTGGCAGATTTCTTAGTCGAAACATCGGGATCCGAGAAGAATGAAGTATGAAAAGTATATGTTGATGGTTTGGCTATTAAGCAAGGAAGCGGTGTCAGAGTACTGTTAATATCTCCTCAAGAAGATATGATCCGAATAGCTGTGCAACTCAATTTTCGGGCCTCCGACAATGAAGCCGAATATGAAGCTTTATTGGCTGGTCTTCGGGCGGCTCATCATGTTGGAGCTTCTCGGATTGCCTTACATTCCGACTCACAGCTGGTTGTAGAGCAAGTTAAAGGATCATTTGACACCAATAATCAGCTGCTCCAACTCTACATACAAGCTTACCGCAAGTTGGTAGCAGAATTCCAAGAGGTAATTCTTCATAAAATTCCATGGGTAGATAATTGGAAGGCTGACGAGTTAGCTCGCATGGCCAGTGCGCTTACCGCCTGGAGCTTAGAGGACTCACTGGCCGAGACCCAGCTGGTCGCCCACATAGATCAAGAGTCGAATGCGCCGAGAAGCCCTTCGGATTGGAGAGACCCACTAATAAATTATCTGAAGAAGGGAGCATTGTTGAACGATAGAGCCGAGGCGCAACTCATAAAGAAAAGAGGAGCCCGATTTGTCCTAGTCGGGGATACCTTATATAAGCGAGTCATCGCCCATCCTCTACTCAAGTGTCTTGGCCCGAAAGAGGCTGATTATGTCATAAAAGAAATACATAAAGGTTGCTGCGGGAATCATTCGGGAGGAACGTCCTTGGCTCAGAAGATTCTTTTGGTCAGATATTTTTATCTAATGCTCCAGAAAGATGCCGCTCGTTGTGTTCGTGTATGTCTCAGTTGTCAGAAGCATCAGAATTTCTCTCAATAGCCAGCTGAGTTATTAAAGGTGTCAGCGACATCATGCCCCTTTGACTAGTAGGGAATGGATATAGTGGGCCCGCTATCAACCGGGCCGAATCAGAAAAAGTTCTTACTAGTCACCGTGGATTATTTCTTAAAGTGGGTAGAAGCAGAACCCTTGGCCAAGATAACTGAGGATGTTGTATTAAAGTTTCTTAGGAAAAGCATAGTCTGCCGATTCGGCATTCCATGGAGACTAGTCTCAGATAACGGGAGATAATTCCAAGGCCGAAAAATAAAAGAATGATGTCAACAGCTAAAGATTCAACAGACTTTCACCTCAACAACTTATCCCCAAAGTAATGGGCAAGCTGAAGTCACCAATCGGGAGCTAATTCGGGGACTTAAAATCAAGCTGGACCACATAGGAGGAAGTTGGGTTAAGGAACTACCAAGTATTTTATGGGCGTACATAACAACTCCCAATGACAGTATGGGTCTCACTCTTTTTCATCTGATCTACGACTCTGAGGCCCTTGTCCCAGTGGAAATTGGCATGGGCTCACCTAGGATCTCGGCCTACACCTCAAACAATAACAACAATGATGAGAAAAGACTAGCAAAATTAGACTTGGTAACCGAGACATGAGACAATGTTGCCAACAGAAAGGACACCTTTCGATGAAAGATAGCTCGAGCTTACAACAAGAAAGTTGTACCTTGCTCCTTCTAGATCGACGAATTTGTATGGAAGAAAATCCAGCCGGGCGAGGAGGTTTGCAAATTGGCACCCCGATGGGAGGGTCCTTACAATATTATTAGGAAACTTAGCTCAGGAGCTTATTATTTGCAAGATACGGAGGGAAAATAGCTCACTCGACCATGGAACACTTTCCATTTATGACCTTATTATGCGTAATGACCAGAGGGTATGTAATAGTGCTTTTCTTTTGAACAATAAAAGGTTTCTCTCATTGTTGCAACCATATATTTCTCTAAGTCGCTTATCACGGTGCATTCTTATTAAAGTCATCTATCATGGTGCATCTCGGATAAGTCGCCTATCATGGCGCATTCTTATAAAAGCCACTTATCACGGCACATCTTAGATAAGTCGCCTATCACGGTGCATTCTTATAAAAGCCGCCTATCATGGCGCATCTCAGATAAGTCGCCTATCATGACGCATTCTTATAAAAGCCGCATATCACGGCATATCTTGGATAAGTCGCCTATCACGACACATTCTTATAAAAGTCACCTAGCACGGCGCATCTCGAATAAGTCACCTATCACGGTGCATTAATTCTTATAAAAGTCGCCTATCATGATGTATTCTTATAAAAGCCGCCTATCATGATGCATCTCGGATAAATCGCCTATCACAGCGTATTCTTATAAAAGTCATCTATCACGGTGCATCTCAGACAAGTCGCCTATTACGACACATTCTTATAAAAGTCGTCTATCACGGCGCATCTCAGATAAGTCGCCTATCACGGTGCATTCTTATAAAAGCCGTCTATCACGATGCATCTTGGATAAGTCGCCTATCACGGTGCATTCTTATAAAATTCGCTTATCACGACGCATCTTGGATAAGTCGTCTATCACGGTGCATCCTTATAAAAGTCGTCTATCACAGTGCATCTCAGATAAGTTGCCTATCATGACACATTCTTATAAAAGCCGCCTATCACAACCCATTCTTATAAAAGTCGCCTATCACGGCGCATCTCGGATAAGTCGCCTATCACGACACATTCTTATAGATGCCGTCTATCACGGTGCATCTTGGATAAGTCGTCTATCACGGTGTTTTCTTATAAAAGCTGCCTACCACGACACATCTCGGATAAGTCACCTATCACGGCGTTTTCTTATAAAAGTCGCCTACCATGACACATCTCGAATAAGTCACCTACCATGACACATCTCGGATAAGTCGCCTATCACGACGTATTCTTATAAAAGCCGCCTCTCGTGGCGTATCTCGACAAATCTGCCTATCACGACACATCATTTCTAAGTCGCCTATCTTGGCGCGTTCCTCTGGGTTCCTTATCATAGGGCATTATAGAGGTACTTATTATGGTTCATTATGATTCCAAGTGTTTCCTACTATCACTTATTACAATATGGTTTACTTCCTTATGTTTCTTAATGCTTTGGAAAAACCGAGATGCTTAGTCATTTCTTCCAAGGTATAAGACAATATTTAGACTCGGCAAAACTTGTTATGATAAAAAGTTCAGTACCAACATTCATTACAAGTTCTCAAAATTGTCGAAAAGAAAACAAAATGGAAATGCCAAGTACGACTACAGAAGTCCTACTACTATTACAAGGAAAAAAACACTAGTTATTTGGGAAGTCCACCAAGTGCCTGTTGGGAGTATGAGGAATACAATCAAAGTCCCACATTGGTAAGACATGGAAAAGATCATGTGCTTATAAGATGAAAGATTATAGATGAAATATGATATAAGCCATTCATACATGTTTAGAGTTATAAACGCCTTTCGCAAAAGGCCATGCCAATGGAGATATCTTTTCATCTTATAAGCACATGATCTTTTCCATGTCTTACCAATGTGGGACTTTGATTGTATTCCTCATACTCCCAACAATCCTCAAACGGCGGACCTCATTGGGCCCTCGCCAAGTATCTCCTCGGCGATTTTCTCCGCTGATGTCCGATCTTCAACCCACCAGACTTCTCGCCATTGTTCGTCCTCACCCAACTAGACTTCTTCGATGTCCGGTTCTCGATCCCGGACGTGAGCTCAACTCCTTCGCTCGAGGTTCATGGTTTTGATATGACCATGGTTTCCCAACAAAGGTCAATACGGAGTCTCGTTGATCAGCCATTGGAGATCCAAGAATTCAGCAGGAGCTCCTTTGGGGGGATAACCGACCTCTTTGAAGTGTCGGATCACACCCTTGTAGCCTATCTCTAGGAGATAGGCAGTGCACTCTCCTAGGATATCGACGAACTTCTCAGAGCCAGGAAGGCCTTCTTGCGCTTCTTCCACCGACCCTCCTCCCCTGCTCGGTAGGAGGCTAGTTCAGCCTTGGCCGTCTCGACCTGGGTTGCTAATTCCTCCCACCTGGCTGCATCTGAGGCCACTTGGATGGCTCGTGCCTGCTCGACCTCGAGCAATTTCGCCCGTAACCCATCCACCTTGGCAACTTGGCTTTGAAGTTTTTCTGCTTTGGCCGCTTGGAGGCATAGATGCTCGATCTCTCGGGCTTGACCTCGTAGGTCATCCTCGTAGCAGAGGGATTTCGACCGATACACAACCATCTCAGCCTAGGTCATCCCAAGCTCTGTCTCTTTGTCATGGAGCTTAGCCGAGATCGCTGCCACCTGAGCCCTCATCCCCTGAAAAGTTGTGGTCATCGGGGGAAGATGCATCATCAACTCTAGGTGATACCCCCAGAACTGCAAAGCAACCAAGTTGATTGGCTAAAAAAAAACAACAAAGCAATGAAAAACTTCTACTTGCGTCAGGTGAGCGTTCATGGAATCACATAATGTGGGAACGGACTTGTCCTTAGTGGACGATCCGACTGCATCATGGATCTCCTTGAGGAATCCATGGGGAGCCGACCGTTCCCTCCTTGGCACAGAATGTCTGGATGACATTTCGAGGAGAGACGGGCTTGGACTATGAGGTTGGGAGGTCGACGACCTAGATGGGGGAGCAGGAGCCTCTGGGTACGACTCTACTGGAATAGGGGCTGGACTGTCGGAGGTCCGACATGACTTGGCTCGACTGAGACGTGAGGACTTGCGCTAGGAGATCTGCGAAATGGACTCCCTTCGAGAGAAGAGATGACCACCCAACTCTTCTTTCAGCGCTGGCACGATCCTCAGAGTCCTCAGAGCTATCATCTCGGCCACCATAGATGGTCGAGGTGGGGGGAGTTGGTCTGATCCGACCTCATCCGGTGTCTCGGTAGGAGCTTCTGGAGGGGCAATCACCTGGGCTTGTTTTCATTTCATCCGTTTGTTTATAGAAGGCCTCAGCATGACTTCGGTTGTAGAAAGACACAAAGCAAGTTAGAAGTTAGAAGTTATATATATATATATATATATATATATATATATTAATCGGCCTCTATCGGGCTTAGAGCGAAAATAACCCCTCCTCTAGCAACACATTGACGTCGAAACTTAAGCCCGAAAGTACTTCGACTATCTCTCGGTAGGAGGCTGACTTCTTGAAGCTCCGCAGAGAGGGAGTAGGCGGCAACTTGAGCTGCCAATCACTTGACCAAGAGAAGGAGGAAGTCGGTTGCACATACAAGTATCGGGTCTTCCAATGCTTGTGGGAGGTGATGAGATTGGCCAAGAACTTGGTCTCTCGACAGACAGTGAAAAAGAAGACTCCTGCCTCTTTCCTTTTCGGGATGAAGGAGTGGAATGACTCGGCAGAAAGGGGAAGATGATAGAATAGAAAGATGATGATAAAGCCATTGATGTAGCTGAAGGAGTTAGGAGCAATCTATTGTAGAGGGATATGGAAATAGGCCGACAACTCGGTGTAAAAGGTGTGAATGGGAAAGCGAAGACCAGCAGCTAGTTGGTTATGGAAGAAGGCAGTAAAGCCTGTAGGCAGCTTGTGGGGATGCTGGTCTCGCTGGGGTGCCCTAAGTCTATAGGTGAGGGGGATGTGAAAAGCTTCCCTAATTTCACAGCGATCATCGGGAGTTATGACGTTACGAGTCTTAAGAAACCATAGACTAGAAGAATCCACCATCAAAAGAAGAGGAAGAAGACTTCCAAGAGAAAATCGCCGGAAGGAGGCAAGAGGGGGAGATCATCAAAGAAGACGAAGGAAGGAAATCATGGGAGGAGATGGCACTGGAAAAGGCACGAACGTAAGAAGGTAAACCCTAGGATTGAAGGCCATTTAAAAAGAAAAGCCATGTCGGTTCACCTCTCGGGAATCCATGCACTACAAAAAATACAGTCTTTGGCGACAAATTTTGCAATGAATTTTGAATAAAAATTCATTGCAAAATTTGATTGCAACGATTATTCATCACCAAATTTGGCGACGAAACATAGTTCGTTGCCAAATCTGCGACGAAAAAATAGTTTGTCGCCAAATCTGCGATGAAAAAAAGTTCGTCGCAAAAATTTGGCGACAAAAATAACTATTTGTCGCCAATTTTGGAAATGAAAATAATTATTCGTTGCCAAATTTAACGACGAATATTTATATTCGTTGCGAAATCTGCGACGAAAATACAGTTCATCGCAAAAGTCTAATAAATAGATTTTCATGAATAAAAATAAATTTGGCGACGAATATTTTTTCGTTGCCAAATCTGCGACGAAAAAAAATTCATTGCAAAATATTCATTCCCAGTCGATTGAAGAATACCATTAGTCGACTGACGTGTGACCAGTTCGATTGGTCAGTTGGCTACCAAAGGTTCTGTAAGGTGCTACAGTAAATCAGTCGACTGATACTCATGATCAATCGACTGATAATGTTCCATCAGTCGACTGATGGATTTTCCAGTCGACTGGCATTGCAGATTTTACAATAAAATTATATTTTCGTCGCCAAATTACCGACGAATATTTTTTTCATGGCTAAATTTGCGACGAACCTTGTTTTTGTTGCAAATTTAAAATAATATGAAAAAAATACTATTATATAATTTATTTTTTACCTGTTTTTACAATTTGTACTCCAAACACATATAACAATATATAAAAATGCACATATCAAATTTGATAATCACATCTAATCATTCAAAATGATTCATCGATACTAATAATAAACTATTAATCGTATAAAATTTATAATACAAAAATATCGAATGTAACCAATCAAGAAACATTTAGGTATAAAATTGAAACATAACTATCATCCTAATCTCTCGCGTATCTTCCCTCTCAATAATTGATCTTTATTGGAGAAGGAGATCCTGCAACTGGAGAACCGAAGATCCTACAACTGGAGAACCGAAGATCCTACAACTAGAGAAGGAGATCCTGCAGCTGGAGAAGGGCCTGAAGACACATGTCCTACTGATACAATGGTTGAAGCAGAGGAAGAGAATATTCTTCCATCACTATTCCATCTATAACTATCACGCCGAAACTATCAATCATAATTATTAGAATAATAAAGTAAAAGAGAATCACATCTTCATCGAATGTATAATGAATAATATGAAAAAACTTACCATATTTTATCTGCAATACTAGACGCCGAAATAATCTACCAATATATCAAAAAAATTCTCTGACGTCTTATAACTTATAATTTTTTCTTCGCTCGATTTGCATCTCTATCTATATGTGGTATCTTAACTTCTCAGGTCGAATTCTCAGCTTCAACTTTCCTCTGGCTTAGACTCGGAATCATATCTAGTAACATGACACGAAAGAATCTCTCAAAATTGTTCTAACTTCTTGTGTAGTCCTAAAGTGACTCTTGTGTCCTGGACGACATAAGAAGTTAGAACAATTTTGACAGATCCTCTTCATGCCATGTTATTAGATATGATTCCAAGCCTAAGTCAGAGGAAAGTTGAAGTCGAGAATTCGACCGGAGAAATTAAGATACCATATATAGATAGCGATACAAATCGAGCGAAGAAAAAAATTGTAAGTTATAAGAAACTGTTGGTCATCTTCTCAAAGACTAGTGATATCCTGTAAATATATGAATCAATATAGGTACTTATTGTATCATAAAAATTAAAACGTACAAAAAGTAATGTAAAAGAAAAAAAACAACAATAAAATCTTCGGAGAAGAAATACATAAAATCAAACATTAATTATATACAGTATAAAATAATAATGCTATAAATTTTAGAATATATAATATACCTGCCTATGGAAGCAATGGATGAGCTCACAGCAGAAGACTTTACAAACTCGTGGATCGCCTGAAAAATGAAGTACGATAAACCTATGAAAAATAAAACATTAATTTTTTATTTATATTACACATTACATAATTTAATTTGAATAACATGTTGATGTTTTGTGCGCGATCCAAAGTCGATACAATAGTTGTGCCGATCCAGGGGCGACGATGAACTACCCACGCGTCTAGAACAATGTCCTAGTTGGGTGAACGACCCAACCAGGCCATCAACACGATAAAACCGTCGATCCTAACTGCGCGAATGACGCAGAAAGGTTGACGTAACAGAGCCGTTGGCCACGCGAATGATGCGATAGAGGGCACCAGCGCGACAGAAGTATCACCCCTACCGCACAAAGGACGAGGTAGGGGCGTCCCTGCAGCACGGCAGGGGCATTGCTTGTGTCGCACGACTGTCGTGCCTCGTGCGCCACCGACACGCGGCAGGGGTGATCGCGGACGAGCACGCGGTCGCGTGCTCACAAGAAGACACGCCGCTGCGGCGCAGCTCACAATACCGGGCCGCGAGCACGGCGCGCGGCTCGCAGCCGCACATCGGCCGCCGCGCACGACGCTGGGCCGCCGCGAGCTCACAAGACTGTAGCCGCGAAGCCGCGAGAGCTCGCCGGCAAGAACCACGAGCACGACGCTGCAGGCTCACGGCCGCTTCACGCGCAGATGCGCCCACGAGCTCGCGGCGACAGTACGCGAAGCGGCATGGCAGAAAGCCTCGAGCTCGCGGCGACAGGCAGGAGGGAGAGATGCGAGTTGGCACGGCACCTGCCGGACAAGTGCGGATGCCGGATCTGGTCCGACCAAAAGAGTGGGGAAGAGGGAAGAGATGCGTACCGAAAGATATTTCGGGAGGATCGATTGGATCGGAAATGAGAAAGGGAAAGGGAGGAGATGATTGATAATTAGGAATTTGGCGACGAATCAAATATTCGTCGCCAATTTTGCGACTAATTTAATATTCGTTGCAAAAATTTGCAACGAATTATTAAATCGTTGCAAATTCAACGACGAATTCTTATTTTGTCATAATGTTCTGCGATGAAATTTATTTTTCGTCACAAAATTAGCGACGAAAATAAAAATCATTGCCAAATTAGCGATGAATACTAAATTCGTCGCAAAGTTATCCCGTCGTTGTTTTTTTCCAAATAATTGAAAATGTCCGATGAAAATCTTTCGTTGCCAAATTTATCAGAAATTTTGCAACGAATTCAGGATTCATTGCAAATACAACGAATCCGGGATTCGTTACAATTTTTTACAACGAATTTGATTTTTCGTCGTAAATTTGCGATGATATTTGCCATGAAAATAAATTTGTTGGAAATGTAAATAAGTTTGCAATAAAAAAAATTTTTGTTGCAAATTTCGTTACTAATTTGCGACGAATTTTGGAATTTGTCGCAAAATTTATTACAGATTTGCAACAAATTATTTTCGTCGCCAAATTTCGTTGCTAAATTGATGTATTTTTATAGTGATATCGGTTCACCTCTCAAGGAGCCATGTTGGTTCGCCTCTTGAGGATCCGATTTAGATATTCAAGGAACATGTGACAATGTTTAGCAAAGCCTCGTAAAACGGGGTAATCATAACAAATCTGTACATTTATGGTTCACTTTTATGGAAAGATCTTCTACAGTTCCGATGACATGCATTAAGCACATTCCCCCATGCTTAAGTTATCCGATCGAATAGGTGTGAGCGCTGGATCCCAAAATCCATTAAGGCTAGTTCAGTCAGTCATGCTACAAATATCCTTCGACTAGACTTGGAGGGGGATACCTATGAGACCGAGTAAAACTAACCCATGATCGGAAAGCATTATATTTATGACTACTTCTCATTTATTGAGTCCAGCTGGCATTCTAAGACATTATAACTCGGCCCAGTCAACGGGAGAAGACATCTAATCTCGGCCTAGCCGAATAGAGAAGACATCTTATCTCGGCATAGCCGAATGAAGAAGCCATCATGTCTCGACTACATTATATTTCGGCTCGGCTGTTTGGCATTCCAAATGTATTATATCTCAGCAAGTCTCATAATATTATATGTATCTCAGCAAGTCAGGTGACATGATGGTCATTAAAGTCTAGATGCCCATGCGAGACATCCTCTATCAAAGGCCCCACCCGACAAGAAGATATATATCTATGTCTGCCTCAGAGAAGTATGCCCACCGCATCAATAGAGACTTATCTCTTATCAACCACGCGAAGGACATTAATTACACCTCATACGCCTGCATCATTTATGAAGGTAATGATCTCTATTATATCTAAAAGTGGTGGCCGTTACTTCAAGGAGTCATGTCGTCCATACTTACACTACAAGAATAATGGTCTATTATGATATTTTCTTAATGACACTTAATATATAGTGTAGTTATAAAAAGTTTATCATGACATTTATTAAAAAAGATAATAATTTTAAAAACCATGTCAAATTAAAATACTTCTAATGACATCTTTACTAAATGTCATTATATATAATAAATATATTAACCTGGTGTGTTTAGGTTTTTCTCCTTCCATAACTTTTAGCTAAATCCTCCTCATGCTAGCTGCAGGCGAACTTCTTCCACGAGTCATCGGTGTGCCGACAATAGAATTTTTTCTCGACGGCGACACCACCACCGTCGACACTGCAGTCGACTTCCATCTTCTCAACGTCGGTGCTCGTCTTCGCTCCTCTGCATTTCGCCTACGCGTCGATTTGTCGTAGCATTTCAACGATTGCGTGTTTTCTTGGTAGATTTTTTTTTGATGATCTTTCCTTTGTTATTGTTTTTCTTTCCCACATTGTCTCCGGTTTAGGAAACATAGAGCTAGGGTTGAGATTGATGACATAGGGTCCTTGATCTTACTACTATCTAGGGTGATCTGCATTAGTGATCATGCTCATATACTATAGATGTGGATACACAGGGTGTTCCAAATTTCCCTAGTATTACAATGATATTTGTGTTAATTGTTATTTATGATTTAAAAGACAATTTATCGAAGGATTCTGCTTGAGCCTGCTTGATACTTCTACCTTAGCTATGTAAGTGGTCTGCCTTGATAGCTTACTAAAGCACCCACTTCATGGGGATCATATACATACACACGGTAAACACCCACTTCAAGGGGATCCTAATTGATTTTAGGATTTATTGGATCTTGAACCTTGGATGAGGATGAGACTTAGTTTTATCATGTCCAAACTTGATTGTTAAAAATTACAAATTAGTTTATAATGCTTGAATACACTGTAAATGTGGATGCTTTTGTTAACTATGCAAAAGAAAAAAAGGTCAAACATGTCCTTGTTTGTCTTTCACGTCAATTTCTATTTTGGTGTGTTTAAAGAAATGAATTAATAGATTTACTCAAATTGGAAAGCATTGGGTTTATTAAGCAAAACTGATTGCTTGTGAATTCGGTATGACAAATACCTCATTTGATCACTTCAATTTTTATCATTAATTCTTATTGTTATTGTATTAGGTTTCTTGCTTCTATACTAAATAAACAGAATAATTGGTACTTCTATGTTCTTCTAACTATGGTAGTCATTTAAGTGTGGAAATTGGAATTTATTTCTTGGGGTTTTCCTAGAAACATACACATAGGATGCCACACGCTTGCCTAATGCTTCTCATTAGGTATTTACTTTTCGTGCCTCGTTTGAGGGAACAATCTCCATGAATAGTAGAAGGGAGATAGGTTCTTCATGATTGATCCAAGCATCATTCTCCTTTTCTTGTTATTGGTTCTAATGGCACACTGTTACATCATCAAAAAATTGATGCCTTTATGTATTATTAATGCAACCTGGTTGCATCATTCTCCTTTTCTGTTAGCTGTGCTTGATGATCATGTAGCTCATTGTTTTTGCTATGTCCACCTACATGTATGATATTGCTTGTCAAAGCATGTTTTCTTCTTAGAATGTTGCATATAAATTTAGGATATTACAAGAGGATTTTTTTTAGAACATCTTTAAGTATCAGTACTTTTGGTCTTTTTACATCAGTACATCTTTAAGTTTATAACATTTCTTTTTTTTTTTCTAAAATATATGGTAAACTTGTGATATGTTGCTTATGCTGCACTTTTTTCAGAATTACTACTTTGATATTTTTCCCCTAAAATTTATCTAGTTACACAACTCTATTATACAAATAAGCAATGTTTCATATGCATCAAAATAATCTAGACTATGTGATGTATACAACTAAGCAACTCTATTAAGGCTTATCTCATACTAAATGGTTAATATCTAAACATTCATATTGTAAATTGTAATTTAGACAATATTGTGAATGTTAAATTTAGTATACATGCATTTTGAAATTTATCAATTTATCATAATGTTAAACTTATTTTAATAAGTATTTTTTGTAGAATCATTATGGATAAGAGTTGGATGTTTTTACCGAGACAATCTGAGGAGTATTGAAATGGAGTTGAGAGTTTCTTACAATTTGCATTTTCTAATTCAAACATAAATGGAATGATTTTATGCCCTTGTGTACGGTGTAAGATTGGTATATTTGTTTCAAGAGAGGTTGCTTATGATCATTTGACGGTTGATGGATTTATCAAAGGTTATACTCATTGGGTAGCTCATGGAGAGATAACATATAGTGCATCAACAGACTCTGCTTTTGTTACATCGCAAAAGGATGCAGATGATATGCAAGGTTTAGTTTATAAGACATTTGGGATCCCAGATCATAATGATAGCATAATTAGAATATCAGAATTTGAAAATGATAAGGAGATTCCAACTGAAGAGGTTGATAAATTCTATAAATTAATTGATGATTCACAAAAAGAATTATATCCAAGTTGTAAGAAATTCTCAAAACTTGCATTTATTATTCATTTGCTTCACTTAAAGTGTCTAGGCAAAATGACAAATAAGATTTTTGATATGCTTTTAAATTTGTTGAGAGAAGCATTTCCAAGTGCAATGGATGATTTGCCTAAGTCATACTATGAAGTAGAAAAATTGATGAAGCAATTAGGACTTGGTTACGAAAAGATTGATGCTTGCACTAATGATTGCACATTATTTTGGAGGTTGGATAAAGATAGAATTCAATGCAAAACATGTAATTAGCTTAGATGGGAAACATTTGAAAATGATCCTATTGGTGAGAAGAGAAAAATTGCACATAAGGTTTTATGGTATTTTCCAATAAAGCCTAGATTACAACGTTTGTTCATGTCATCCAAAACATCATCCCATTTAAGATGGCATTCTGAATCCCGCACAAAGGATGGTTACATGCGACATCCAGCTGATTCTCCAGCTTGGCAAACTTTTGACCATAAGCATCCAGAATTTGCAAAGGATCCTAGGAACATAAGACTTGGTTTAGCATAAGATGGATTTATTCCATTCAAAAATATGAGTGGGACACATAGTACGTGGCCGGTTATTTTAATGCCATATAATCTTCCGCCATGGATGTGTATGAAGCAACCATACTTTATGTTATCACTATTGATACGTGGCCCATCTGCTCCGGGAAATAACATCGACATCTACTTGCAACCTCTTATTGCAGATTTGAAGGATTTATGGGAGATAGGAGTTCAAACATATGATGCATTAACTAAAGAGAATTTTCAATCACATGCTGCATTACTATGGACAATCAGTGATTTCCCTGGATATGCAACCTTATCAGGATGGAGTACTAAAGGCAAACTTGCATGCCCAGTGTGTCATAAATTTACACATTCACAATGGTTAAAACATGGTGGAAAATATTGCTATATGGGTCATCGAAAATTTTTAAATAGTGATCATGCATTTAAAAAAAATGCTCAATTTTTTGATGGCACAGAAGAGTATGGAAGACCACCACCTATATTATCAGGAGACATGGTGATAGGTGAGTTGAATAATTTTAAAATTACATTTGGGAAAATAAGTAATGACAATTCAGTACTTCCATTCAATTGGAAAAAATTTAGTATTTTCTTTAATTTACCATATTGGAAAGATAATGTGATACGCCACAATCTTGATCTTATGCATATTGAAAAGAATGTTTGTGAATCTATTTGTGGGACATTGATGAACATGGAAGGAAAATCGAAAGATAATCTCAAATCACGACTTTATTTGCAAGAAATGGGAATAAGATCATCACTTCATCCTATTGAGAAAGGACCAAATAAAGTTTATTTACCTCCAGTATCTTTTTCAAAGGGGAAAAAAGAGAAGGGTATTTTTCCAAGGTTTTAAAAAAAAATTAAAGTTCCAGATGGCTATGCATCCAACATATCACAATGTGTTCAAATGAAGCCGACTAAATTAAGTGGTCTAAAAAGTCATGACAATCACATTTTGATGGAGCAATTGTTACCAGTAGCACTAGAAGAACTTTATCTAAATCCATTTGGATTCCTTTGAATAGATTAAGTGGATATTTTCGAGAGTTATGTTGTAAAGTAATTTCTCCTACGGATTTGGTTCGTTTGAAGAGAGATATTGCAGTGATTCTATGTGAATTGGAAATGATTTTTCCTCCATTTTTTGACATAATGGTTAATCTAACTGTTCATTTGGCAACTGAACTACACCTTGCTGGGCCAGTTCACTATCGTTGGATGTATCCAATTGAAAGGTAATATATAAATCTTATTGATGTTTTCTTTAATAATTTTTTTTGATAAATAATACAAATTATCGTGTTTTTGACATAAGGTACCTGGGAACAGTGAAATCTTATGTTCAAAATAGAAGTAGACCAGAAGGATCTATTGTTGAAGGGTATTTAGTTGAGGAATGTTTGACATTCTGCTCTTTATATTTAGCAGATTATGTAGAGACAAGATTTAATCAATCATCAAGAAATGATGATAGAAATATTTACTCAATATTTGCATTAGATGTGTTTAACTTCTCTGGCTATGCACTTGGAAAAGCCATTGCAACTAAGTTTAATATTGAGATATTAAAGAAGGCACATCAATATGTGTTGTTCAATTGTCATCACGTCCAATCTTATATAGAGTAAGTGGTAATACAAATAATGTGTTTAAATGTATAACTATATCATCATTATTTACAAAATTATTATTCTTTTTGCAGTGAACACCGAAGAATTGTGAATCGTAGCCATTCTCATCTTCCACCACACCAAATTGAGCATTTACATAGTGAAACTTTTGCATCATGGTTTGCTAGTCATGTAAGCTATGTTGTAATAGTTATTAAAACTATATGTTACAATTATTTTCAAATATAATTGATAAAGTACTTATTGTGTGATAGATTGAAGGTACAAACCTTTCAGCAGATGATCAAGTGTCAGATGATTTAAGATCAATTGCCAGAGGCCTGAACATCATTGGGATACGATATGAAAAATTTGTTTCAAATAGATTTAGGTTTCATACAAAGGAAGTGGAACGTAAGAGAAAAACTCAAAATTGTGGTGTAACTGTTAGGGCAACTACTTCAAGTTATTTAAGTATAATGATATATTTGCTCAAATCATGAGACCAGATAGACCTAGTCGAGTATGTATGCTTAGTGATGGTGTTAGTCCATCTGATGTATGGGGAGAAGTTCCTAGTCGTGTCACATGCAATCGACTAGTGATGGAGCAACAGGCAAAATTAGAAAAAATGGATGAACAAATTAAAATGCAAGGGCAACATATTGAAATGTTACATGCAAAGATTTCTAATCAATCAGACCAGAACCCTCTTTCAAATTGCAATAGTAATCAACATGCATCATCAAATAGTAATCCATAACTTTTTGTTTCTCGTCATCTATCTTTACGGGTAAGGTTTGTTTAATTTCTTTTTTACTATATGTTTCACACATTTTCAATCTTTTATCTCTTTTTGAATTTTTTTTGTAGATTGGATGCTCTGTTTTGATTAAAAGTTTATTTGGTTCAACAAAGATTATGGCAAAAGGAGTTTTCCATAGTATGGATCCAAATACTATAGTAGGGGGATAGGCATTAAGAACAAATTGGTGTGAAGTACGGATACTAGTTGTTTTAGACTCAAAAGAGAGTTTAATTAGACCTTATGATCTTTTATAGACGTTTGAGGATACACTTGGAGGAATGATAGCTTGGCCTTATCATCTGGTATAATTTTAATCTTTCATTGAAATATTATTAATTTTTATATTTATTTCATTATTATAATTTTAAATAAATATGAAATGTATTTGCAGTTAACAATAAGAGAAGATCACTATTAGGTACATATGAAATGATACTTTGCATTTTCCTGTTTGGTATGATATCTAATCTTGACCATTATTTCTATTAACTTTGATTGTTTATTATTTTATTGCAGTACTAATACAAATATATTCATTATATTTGTAGGCGATAGGTACCTGAATTTTTATGAATCAAACTTATGGTTGAAGATAATCTATCTAGTTTAGTTTTTTTTATAAGACTTTGTTAGTTCTAAAATTTATTATTTTGAGTATAGTGTGTAGTTAGTTTTGGATGTAAAAGACTCTTCAAGACATTTGTAATTTTGAACTCAATGATTATGGGATGAATTTAGATTTTCTATTATCACTTTAAATTATATTTTATAATTTTTTATATTCTGAACAGGAGATGAATTGTGATGATGTATAAATATTAGATTCATGCTTACATTATAAATTATTTTAATGTATTTATAAATTATTATAATGACATTAATAAATAACATTATAGATTAACTAAGGTGACATTTTAAAATGATCTTATAAATTATCTTTACTGACAGTTTTTATTGTGCTTATAAAAAAATATAAGACATTTATAAATATCAAAATAAATAAGTTTAGGCGACATATAGTTTTGTCTTTATTACAATGATAATAAGACACACGTAGATGTTCTTATTACGATGATAATAAGACACATATAGATGTCCTTAAAATATAACTTTTTCTGACATTTTAGCATGTTATTATATATCTATATTAAGACACTTTTGATGTTTGTATTTATATTGTATAATGACATTATAAAATGTCAGGAAAGCGAATCGGGTCTAAGACAATATCACTTTATAGGGCGGTTTTTAGTGATGTCACTAAAACATTAGTGTCACTAAAAATATATTATAAGGACATTTATGAGTGTCCTTAAAGACCATTATTCTTGTAGTGTTATTGTACCCCTCTGTGGGGATGTATCTACTTATATAAAAGTAACTTGAGGAGGAGGCGTCAGGTTCGGAAAAATTTTCTAAACTCTTACTTTCCTGCATTCGTTGCTTTCTCCTCTTCCTACTAATTCCTGACTTGAGCGTCGGAGGGATTTAGCCGAAATCTCTCTTGGCGCCCTTAATAGTGTTTTTTTGCTGCAACCCCTCTCTCGGCTGCCCGTGATACGCCATTCGGCAAGAGCCAAGACAACATCAAGCAATCCGAGACAACGACCCTTCTACTCCGACAACTCCCGCCGCATCAACAAATCATCCGAATCATCAGTCAAGTCGCTTTCGCCACTGGACACCTTACCATCCCAGTCTAAGCTGAAACACATTCTATTCTCAATACTTAATTTCAGAGTTTTGGTAGTATAAACATTTGCCGTAATCATAATATACACTAATTTTGTTGATTGTCATTGTTCGTTCGTGTGTTTTTATCTTTGCAAACCATATCTTGTGATTACTACTTATAAATGAATCTGGCAGAGGGAAAAAAAAAATCAATTCTACATGATATTTCTCGGAATATTACTAGGCACCACTAAATGCACCGGCAGTTCAGTTCAATATCTGGTCCGTTGAGATTTTCTGAAGAAAGTGAACAAACTGTCGCTAGAAAATACAGAGAAAACTCTTGACTACCCATCAATGTCGAAGTTGCTGCAGAATGCGGTTGGTGCACCAGAGCCTTGCCGTAGATGCCATTTTCCACAAACACCTAGGCAACAAATGCCAGTGAGCACGAAAGACTAGGTAAATAAGATTGTTTAAGTAATTCATTGGGAGGAAGATCAGGATTCCTATTTTATCTCCACAAAAACAGAGTAGATCAAATGTTCTTTTGTTTTCTTCCCTTTTTTCACTTTTAAAAAGAAAAAAAAAAGATTTGATTGAGGATAATGCAAAAGAGCCACGTCGATTTTATCCAAAGCGATTCAGCAAAACAAAATACATTTTATCTTCATACAGTAGAAAAGACCATACCTCCTTTTTCCTATTTTTATTTTCAATAAACTTTTGCAGATCTCCATATTAGAAGGCATCTGTCTTGAAACTAGAATACTTACAAACATCTGTTTCTCTTGCAACTTATTTGACAAGATGTAGAAAAACATTTACACTTATTTTATCTGAGGTGCAATGTTTTTTTTCTCTCTTTCCATCTGTTGGAATTTAACATCTATGTTCATGGATGCTTAAGCATAAAAGATGTCTTCCTTTACCAATTAACTTTAAGTTCATATGATCACAAGTATACTGAATCGATTGGATTCAAAGCGGACTAGAAACGATTTCATCATGCAACATCTGAACTTGGTAAAGAGGAATCCAAGTTCTTCAGAAGATTTGCCCACTTAGCCTTCCACAATGTGGCAGTAGCCCACAAACTATCAATTGAGCACAGTCGAAGCATAGACAGCTCTACCTAAACAAGCGGTCAAACCCCAAACCAACAATAGAGTGGCCCGCAAGGACTCAGATTATGTCCTCAAGAAGTACAATGGCTACTTCAACGCATTTGTCGAAGCCAAACCCTGACTCCCTGAGGCTATGCTTCCTGTTGCGAACACTGGATGCCATGCGCAAGAGAGTGCTGAGAATTCGCTCGGGGCACCAAATAATGGAGGAATTGCTGAAGCCGGGGGGATTGGCTGATTGATGAGATGCTAGGACATTTTTCTTGCAGGTATTGTGTCGAGCAGTTGGCGGGTATGCGGCGAAGGCTCGTGGAGGATGGGACATTGGGATCAGGAAGGTGGACATGGCGGAGAGGTTGAGTTTTTGGAGGCGATTCCGTGCTCTGTTTAGATCATTCAACACCCACCCAGATGAGGTATTAATGCAAGTGATAATTGAAACCCAAGTTCAACCCATGCACGGGCGTTTACACACACACACACAATCTAGTTCAGAAAAGGTCAAAAAAAAAAGAAAAAAAAAAAAGATGAGTCATGTACAGTAATATATATGTATATGTATATATGAGAAACAAAGTTTCATCTCTTTGATTTCCCTCCACTTTCTTTTTTTTTAAATAATAATTCAGTTTTGAGTCTTGGCAGCGGGGGGGGGGGGGGAGGAGAGGGCACATTTGCCACTGCACTTGCATCAACAGAAAAAACTTCTTTTATTCGCATTCAACAAAGAGATGAAACTCGACTGGTTTTGCATCTGAGGAAATAGTCGTTTTTTATATCTCTATTTTAATCGGCGCCCATTATGAAAAAAAAAAAAAAAAAAAAATCTTCCTCAAACTACACCTCTAAATCCAGCAGTACGATCGAACAAATGATCATACAAAAGATTTGTATAGTTTCCTCTTTCCGGGCAGCAAAGAAAAGCTTTGTCTTCTAGCTGCAACTAAGAAGACTCTCTTAGGGTTTACACATACCACACCTCTTGACCACCATTTATTGCGATTTAACGCTACGGTTTAAGACTGAAAACTGCAGACAGAAATATTGGGCCAACAAAGAATGAAAATGAGATGGCCAAAAAGCAGCGTATAAATAAATAAACAAGGCAAGATGCAAGAAACAAGAGCAAGAGTCAAAAGTGAAGCACCAAACATTCCACATTTTGAAAAGGGAGGTAATAAATAGAACAGAGGGAACAAGCAAGTTGACTCCTTGTCTGATTTCCTTGTTCTCTACTTCTCCCTTTCTTCCATGTCACGCCAATGTTAATGTAGGAGATTAGCAGGAGATAAATTAAACTAGCTACGAGATCTTCCACAGAAATTTAACACTGGAAATCAAAGACCAAAACAATGAGAAGAGAAGAAGAAGAGTGATTGAGCCTATTAAGCCAATATCATACATTGCACACGCACACACACACAAATTTAAGGCACCTCAAGCTGTCTGCTGCTCTGTATCTTCTTTTTCTTCTTCTTCTTCATCTGCAACTACTGCTTCCATCTTTTCCTTTCTTTTTTTTTCCTTGTGGTGTGTGAGCAGTGAGTGCTTCAAATCCAAGAAGAAGAAGAAGGAGGAGGAGGAGGAGAAGGAGAAAAGAAGAGTGTAGGATAGTATTGCTATTTGGTGAAGCAGAGAGGTAAAACAAAGATAATCAATCCAGACTGTGGGCAGTGGTATATTTATTTCTCGCTGTGCTCTTTTACTCATCTACACCAACTCTCTCTGTGCGTGTTGTTGTGCAGTGCAGGGTTTTACTGCCACTCAACTCCCCAAATGGGCAATGAAGGAGACAGTTCTTAAGGGCCAAGTGCTGGTGCACCCTCCTACCTGTGCGGAATTACCTGCAGGTCCTTGTTGGGGGTTAGACAACTGTATCCCAAGGCACGGCGAATTCAAGATTCAACAAGTTGGGTTGTGATGGAAAGCAACGTATCCTCCTCTCCCGGGTTTTACGTATCCAATACACCAATCTGCTGAATCAACCCTCCTTTTCTGCCGCCAAAGCCACCAACACACAACTCACAGCCACACAAAAGAACAACCGCATTAAAAAAAATAAAGCACTCCATTTATATTTTTTTAAATAACAAATATCAAAGTGATACTTTTTTTTTTAAAAAAAAATTATCATCAAAAGAATATGAAACCTGATTATAGAAAAGCTCCAAGTGCTCTTTGAATCTATTAAAATTCATCATCCATGTGGCTAAAGAAAAGAAATAGATCAGCCGCTTCCTAACGCATGTGGCTAGCCGTATTGTATATATATATACATATATTTTGGACAAATAAAATATAAATTTAAAATTATAATAGGTCAAAATTGCTAAATAACGTAGCATATAGTCAATATATATATATATATATATATATATGCTTATCTAACAATTTTAGTCAAATTACTATATAGACATACAATAAATTTGATTAATAATGTTAATCGCATTGAATTTAGCTTGTAAAAACGGTTTCAAAGTGACTAAACTATACTCATATATATAACAATTTTGATTAAAATAATTATGTTAAGTTTTTTTTTATGTTTTAAATTTTGGATTTGAAAAAATATAATCAAGTTATAGTCGATTTATTTTTCAAAGTGATTAAATGTTAAAAATGATCAAGTTATAATTTTAGCTTGATTTTCTTCTTAATTTTTAATGTAAACAAATAGATACAAAAAGAGCTTAACATAATTCGTTAAAGTCTAGTCATATTTTAAAAGTAATAAAACTAAAAATAAAATATATATATATATATATATATTATACTTACTTTTTCTTTTCAAACTTTAAATCTAAATAAATAAATTTAAAAAGGTATTAAAATTCAGTTTTTTTATAAAATAAATAAATGACTTAAAAATTATTATGTAATATTTTAATCAAAATTAATAAAAAAATATCCTTTTCCTTGTTGTATTAGAAATAAAAAAGATGAGTTCTCACAAAAAAAAAAATGACTGATAAAAAAGATGAGTTTTGAAGATTATAAAATTTATCAGAATGTCTATTATTATCATATTAATTTTTAATTGGATAAAAATATCTTTTGTAATTTATTTTCTTTCATCTAATTATAGAATTGATAATGAAAAACATTTGAAATGAATTCATCACCTCTTCTCTTAAGAAATAAAAAAGATGGAATTAATTCGACAAGTAGGGTTTTGTTCCCCTTACCACTATTAGGGTTTAAGTAGCTATCCATGACTTATGACTAGGTACAGGTAGAATTCAAATGCGATAGGATGCAAATAGCTGACTCATTTAATTAAAATAGTATTCCAAGTAAATTAAATTGCTGCGATGAATTGGAAAATGACTTGAGCTGCAGAGGCAGCAGGCTGCAGTGTCCCCCATGTGTCACAAACCAACAACAGCAACACTATTATTATTATTATCTCTATCTCTATCTAATGGACCACCATTAATTATTGCTACTATTACTGTTACTAACCACCATTAAGTTACTATGCATGGAGCAAAATAAATGCTCTGCACGAGTATTTTTTTTTGAAAAATTATATACGGATTTGATATCTCAACTGAGGAGGTCTCCAAAAAATATATATATATATAAAATTGACGTGTTACGTACCCATTGATGTGTGCATATGTGCATGACTGAGGAGCGTGCTAATGTAGCAATCAACGATCAAAATTGCCACACAAGAGCCTCATCAAATTATGCAATAAAAGAATTAGAGAAATAATCACTTAAAATTAGTCTCAAGGTAAAAATTTAGTAAATTTACAAAGAATTATGAATATAAATTCATTGTAAAAATATTTTGCAATGAGAAAGTTTTCGTTGAAAATAAGTCACTGTAAAATTTAGCAATGAAAAATAAAAAATCATCGCATTTTTTGCGATGAAAAAATATTTCATTGATAAATTTATTGCAAATTTGAGGATAACTTTAAATTCGTTTGCAAATATTTGCAACGAAAACTAATTTTCATTGCAAATATCTACAACGAAATAATTTTTCGTGGTAGATATTTGCGACGAAAATTTGTTTTCGTTACAAAATGTTTGCCACAAAAAATGTATTTCATCGCAAAATTTATGACAGATTAAATTTTCATCGCAAATGTTGGCTGCAAATTTTGCGACGAAAATTTTTTTCGTCGCCAAATTTGCGATGAAAAATATTTTTCATTGTCAAATCTGTGACAAAAATTTTTTTCGTCTCTAAATCGACGATGAAAAATATATTTCGTCGCCCAATCTATGACGAAAAAAATTTCGTCGCTAAATTCGAAAAAATATGAGCCACCACAGAGAAGTCCACGACCTGGCTATGGTGTTCTCCACGGTCGTGGGGGTCTCCATGGCCTAGCCGTGGAATAATCGATGACCAGACCATGGAGACCCCATGGTTGAGGAGAATGTTGGGGATCGATTGTCGTGCTAGAGGGGGTGAATAGTAGTTTTTCGTCGTTTTAATGAATCACGTGCTTGTCTACAATAAGTTAATGTGCGGCAAAATATAAGAATAAAATACACAATAGAGACAAATTAAACACACACAAGCACACAAACAAGAGAGATTTAACGTGGTTCGGAACTAGGGCTAGCTCTTATTCCACGGGATGAGCTCTAGTAATGCACACCACCACTATCAAACCTCTCCTTCTTGGATACAATTAGGATGTGGAGAAACCTCTTACAATACGTTTACAATAATAAACAACAAGATACAAGCAAATGAAAACTAGATGTGAAAACACTTTATAAATATGAGCTTTTGAATGCAGCAGCAATTCCCTTTCAACTTTCTCAAGAAACACTAGCTTCAACCCTCTTTCTCGAGCTTCTTATAAAGCTGCAACTCGGGCTGATTTATGTCTTTAGTCGACTGCTCTTACCCAACAATCGACTGACCTCAATGCCATTGTCTCACAACGACTCCATCCACGCTGGAATTTGCCCAACGGATACCCCAGTAGTCGACTGCTGCTGAGTAGTCGAATGGCCAGTCACTACGCAACAATCTGTGCCCATGTCCCCTTATACTAGTCGATTGCTCATCCCTAGCAGTTGACTGTTGTGGACCAATCGACTGCTCAACCCTAGTAGTCGACTGCCAGAGCCACAAATCAGTAGTCGAGCCTTAGTGGACTACTTGATCAGTCGACTGCTTGGAGTCAACTAGGCTCTTGAGTGTCAAATACTTGGTCGGTCGACCGATCTATAATCCCAGTCGACTGGTAAACCTCAAATATGAGGTTTAATCAAAGTATGATCCCCTCATACTTGATCGATCACCCTTAGCCTATACCTAAACTTTCTAGCTACTTCCATCAGCCTCACGCCCTCAGGGTCTCTTCGAGTCCTCAATGACTCATTCACCCTTCACACTAGCCTTCAAGTGCTTCCATCGGCTATGTTATACTAATCGGATCTCCTATGTCAAGGCTCATTTGGACTTATGCCACCAAGACTCCATGTTTGGACTTTACGCTGTCAAAACTTCACCCTTGGACTTTCTTGCCAAGATCCATTTGGACTCACGTTGCTAAGACTACACGCTTAGACTTTACACTCCTAAACTACACTCTTTGACTTTCCCATTGCTAAGGCTCAATGCTTGAAATTTTACTGCCAAGACTATACGCTTGGACTTATGTGGCCAAGACTTCATCCTTGGACTTTTCCTTTGCTCTATAACTTGGACTTTTTATGCCAAGACCATGCTTGGACTTTCCATGCCAAAACCATACTTGGACTTTCCATGCCAAGGTAATTCTTGGACTTTCCATGTCAAGTATCCAAACTTGGACTTCTCCATTGCCAAGTATCTATACTTGGACTTCCCCTCGAGTCTCACTCGAGTCTGGCCAACCTTGACCTGAGGTTTGATTGCTCCAACAATCTCCCTCAAAGAATCTCCCCCATATGACTTTGGATATCCCAAACATCCAGTTGTCATATGGTCAATATATAGTCAAATCATATTGTCAAACAATGGTCAAACCCATTGTCAACTCATTGTCAAATATCAAAACTCTACTCGAGTCTGGTCAATTGTGACTTAGGCCGATTTCATCAACAATCTCTTTTTTTTTTAATATTTGACAATACCTTTATGTTAGACTAATAATAATCCAACTTAACTCTTCCAATGCCAAAGCATAATGAAGGTTTACCTAACTTAAACCTCACTTCTCTCCCTTTGACATACATAAAAAAGCCTACCAAGATTTCAATGTCTCATCTCTCAAAGAGATTTTACATTCTCCCCCTTGGTTCAAAAACATCTTGGATGTCTTCACTCTTCCTAGTAATAAATCTCATATCACTAAATGAGAGGCAATCCATAATGAAGGTACCTATACCCTCATTTCTTCTCCCTTTGTAATCAAAGGTTATCCATCACCAAGATGGATAAAGCTCCCCCTAAAGGCTTACTCCCCCTCGACAATTATATCAACAATGTCCTTGGAGAGTTCCTAAGCCTATGGGAAACTAAAACAATTGAAAATAAGGGTAAAAGTTTAAACTTGAACTTTAACCTCCTTTAAAATCCGATACTCCATGCTAAATAACTTTCATAATTATTTTCAATGATTATTTTACCCTTCCAATGCTTTCCAAAGCATATCATAGGATTAGGAGATGTTAGGGTACATAGAGACGCTGATAAATGACTAAACAACTCTTATTCAGCCAATACTAGACACAACAGTCAATTGATTTCAGCTACTAGTCGACTAAAAATATCACCAACCGGTTGCTATTTGGTAGCAATCGACTGGACTCTGATTTTTTAGAAATCAAAGTTTTCCATCAAATTTTAAAAAATGATAAGTAATTATATGTATCTTGAAAATTCATACGTACATTACTTACATAAAATACAATGGGTGAAAAAAATAATTTTAAAGTAAAATACCCATTAAATTATAAAATTGATACAAAGTTCAAAACCATTGAAAACTTTAATATTTTTGCCTAACTTTGTACCAATTTATTCAATGGTGATTGCTATCAAAAGATAGACTTCACCAAAGTTTTTCAAAATGATTTAAAACTATTTTATAAACCTTATTTTGAACTATGGTCTATGGGCTAGATGTACATGATTTTTATATTAGCATTCCTCATGATTCATCTATGTTATATTATGAGTTTGAGTTCATCTAGATACAAGAACTATGAACCTTGAATTTAACTCATTTTTCTAACATCTTATATGTATCTAATGTGTATCAATACACATACATGTCTTCTTATAGTCTTTGTGAGACGTGAGTTTTTGTTCTTCCTTATCTAAGGGTTCATGCATTTTATCTAGGCAACTTTATTTGATTCTCTTAAAATGGAACTTCAAATCATGCCATTGTCTTTAATTTCATTTAATTATCCTAAATGCATGAAAGATGATCATGACATAAAAATGTGCATAATTTAAAATATTTGCCAATAATAATGATGTCATGACATAAAGATAAACCTAAATGCAAACATGACATATATCAAATAACTTAAGTATTTTCATGACATTTTATATAATCAAATAAAATATGATGTCATGACATGACATATGGTAAACAAAGCATGATAATTTTACAATATCAAGGTATAGAAATACCTAAGTTTTAAGTCTAATTGCCACTTCCTAGGATTATATCTATTTTGCCATAATGTTTAATTTCCCTCAAGTGTGCCAAAAATCCAAAATGATACACCATTGACTCTAACATATCTTGTGCCAATTTTGATTGACTTTTTAAATTTCTCAAATTTTATTGGCACATCATAAAATCTTTTAGGATATATTTCTAATTTCATTTTCAAAGTATTACAATACTTCAAAAATTCCCTAAAGTGCCACTCTTACTATGGTTAGTTAACTACCTATCCATTCAAGGTTAACACACCCTAAACCCATCTAGCATGAATGAATCACGCTCCTAGGAACCCAATACCTATTAGAGCTCCTTGGGTTAACTAGGTACTCACTAGGGATGACTTCCCTAAGTACATTCCTAATGACCCTCCTTGGCTTTAAAGCCTTGGTCATTTGAATCTTCTCATGGTTAACTCTAGGAGTAACTCCCCTTGTAACTTTGATAGTGACTTTCTTAGGTTTCTTTGAGACCTTGGACACTAGACACTTACCATGGTTAACTCTAGGGATGACCTCCCTTGTGACCTTAGTTTTCCTAGACTTAGAGGTTATGTCATTCCCCGAGGGAGTCCCCACCAGACGAAAATCCAGCAGTATCTCCCCTGTACGGGTGACAATACCAATTTTATACAAGGCCTACACGACCACTATACATCGGTCAACACGACCGGAATCCAAACATCACACGTAGGTAATAAAATAGGCCTCAGGCCAACAAATCAAGGTAAACAAAAGTCTACACTAACTAGACTTACCCCTTCTGCCATCTGGGCAGGAATACCCAACCCAAAACCAATCGAGATAAAATACAAATAAAGGTCCATAAGGACACCAAATACCCACGAGTACATAAATCCAACTCCAATCCTAAACATATCTTCTAATCCAAATATCCAAAACCATAAGACAAATAAATATTAAACTTTCGCGACGAGGGGGTTTGACAGCTGGACTCTCTTGACAGCTTCATCCTGAAATAGATAAAAATCAACGGGGTAAGTTCAAAGAACTTAGCGGATATGGTCGATATGTAAAGTAAGATATAGCTAACAATAAGAATCATGCCAGTACAGTCTCACATATAGGGTAAGCAAGAAATAAATGCAAAAGGGCTGTACTCACCTGAATCTCCTACCCTGATATAGAAGCATGTGCCCTACTATAAGAGATAAAGTCATCACCATATACGAATATGAATCCTGTATGCATGGCAATCATATGCAACATCTAAGGCATCAATACAATAATGCATCAAACACAATACAAATGTGATCCGTGCAAAGTGCATGTCGTGCAAATGACATGGTCACCCCTAACGCTAATCAACCGCCTCACACGCGATGGTGAAGCCGAGTGGGTAGGGCTATGACAACTGTGCACTCTGCCATCACTGCTCCTGAGTGACCGAGTGGACAGGATGCTGCCGGAGTACACCTATCCTCCTATCCCAAACAGAGTGGGGGAGCTAAGCTCTCATCTCCCGGTGTCATAGACATGAGGAGGGATCCCTGCCAGCTACCACGCTGCCTCATCGCTACCCATGAGCGGACTAGCGGAGCCTGACAGAGCAACTGCACACACCCTCCTGATGTACCACTAACCCATGAGTGGCAGTGTGTGCAGGCCATGTAACTGGCTGCGGGCTCAACAATAAAGGAACCCCGTCCAGCCAGCATGCAATCATGTAAGATGGTGCATGATACTAAAGCATGTAAATCCAACTAAATACACATATCCAAATAATATGCACAATAAATATGTACATATCCATAATCCAAGTAACTATGATTCAAATAAAACAGGGAAGGTATAATCATAACCTATCACATGTATGTATCTAGTAGGCACAGAAAATATACTAGGCATATAAACATGAAAATTATTGCAAGCTATCCTAACTAGCATATCAACTTGACTATATCTAAAAGATAAGTCAAAATACCCGCCTGAATAAAAATGTCTGCAATAATGAAATCGTCACGACCGGGTGTTGGGACCTGTGCGCCCGCTAGAGGGGGGGGTGAATAGCGCGTTGTCATACGATGATGGAATTTGATCGTGATTGCGTCTACAAATCATGTTAGCGCAGCAGAATAATGATAATAAAAACAATAACACGAAACAAACACGAACACATGCACAACACGAAGATATAACGTGGTTCGGAACCGAAACGGTTCCTACTCCACGGATTGGGTTCGTATGAACCCTAGCGATGCCACAAACACCACTAAGCAATAAACTCCTTCTCGACAACAAGTCGGAGGTAGAGAAACCTCGTACAATGGATTACAACAAGTAATACACAAAAATACAAGTAAATGTAAAGAATACTTTACAAACTAGGGTTTGAGCGTTTTGCTTGTTGGTTGCTTGGATGAGATTGAAGGGCCCTGAAATGCACTTGCAAATCGCTTTCAAATCGCCTCAAGTAAGCTCCCAAAGAACTGATTATTGAGCCTTCCACGAACAATTGCTTTTATCCTCCATCGAGCTGGATTTCCGCCTGGCAGTCGATTTCCATAAGTCCCCAGTCGACTGCCAACACTGTAGCTGTGAGACAACGACTCAATCCACGTTGGACAAGTTCTAAGGACTCTCGACCGCTAACATTGGCAACGATCGCTAACGCGTGCCGATCGACCGTAGTCGATTGCCGACTTGGCCGCTTACGATCGTTCGACTCTGCCGATGACTAGTCGACACCACCGATCGCTCCAATGAGCAGTCAACTGCCAGAGCATTTCCAGCTCTAGACGACAGTCGAACTCTAGTCGACTCTCGGCAGTCGAACCGGCCAGTCGATTGCCAACCTCAAAAATGAGGTTTTAACCCAAGTATGGTGCCCCCATACTTGCTAGACCACCCTTAGCCTAGACCTAAGCCTTCTAGCCACCTACATCAGCCTCACGCCTCTCGGACCCTCCAAGTCATCCATGACTTGTTCATCCATCGCGCTAGCCTCCAGGTGCTTCCCTCGGCTATGTCATGCTAACGGTGTCTACACCGCCAAGGCACATTGGACTTACGCCGCCAAGACTCCACTTGGACTTTACGCCGCCAATATCAATCCCCTTGGACTTCTCAAATGCCAAGACTCAAGCTTGGACTTTCCCTTGCCAACCCATGTTGGACTTTCCATGCCAAGACCCATGCTTTGACTTTTCTTTGTGCCAAGTACTCAAGACTTGGACTTTCCCAAATGCCAAGTGTCCTACTTGGACTTTCCATGCCAAATACCCATGACTTGGACTTTCCCTTAATCACATGGTCAACCCTAGTCAACCATCAAAGTCTCCCTCGAGTCAAACTCGAGTCTAGTCAATTATAACCTGGGTCGATTGCTCCAACAATCTCCCCAACATATTAACCGGCATCAATGTCCAACATCAATGTCAAACCACTTTGTCAAACATCAAAATATTACTCGAGTCAAACTCGAGTATGGTCAATCGTGACCTGGGCCGATTGCACCAACAATCTCCCCCTTTTTGATATTTGACAAAAACAAACTTTGAGTTAGACCCCTAACTCAAATTCCCTTACCAAGTTTCCAAATTGGTAATTTTATCTTCTCCCCCTTTTTGACATACATCAAAAAGGTTATCTCTCCAAGAAGGTCAATGTCTCATGTTCCAATGAGATCTTACAATCTCCCCCTTGATCCAAAAATACCTAGGATGCCTACCATCTACCTAGTGATAAGTCCCATATCACTCAAAAGAGACAATCCTATACTCTCTCCCAATTTTCAAATTGGGTTTCTCAAAATCCCATCAATTTTCCCAATTGATGATACTCTCCCAATAACTTCTCCCCCTTCAAGAAGAGAAACACATCCATCATCCCAAGATGGATAACTCCCCCTAAAGGCTTGCTCCCCCTTGACCATTGCACCAACAATGTCCTTGAGAAGTCCCTAAGCCAATAGAAACTCTAAACCATCAAAATTAAGGTTCTAAGTTCAACATAGAACTTTCACTCACCTTAAGATTGATACAAACCCTAAAACATCTTCAAATCCATATCCAATGGATTTTCACTCTTTCACATGCTTCCCAAAGCATATCCTAGGGTTAGGAGTGATTAGGAAACTTTACCATAGCTGAACTCGGGCTAAATAATCTTGTTTTCTCGAAATCAGACCTAGCAATGACTCGACAAGAACTAACGATCACATCATTATCACGACCGCCAACAAGTGGAGCCGATCGACATAATCAAATTTCCAAATTTCAAATTTATCAATCGAGGTTTGAAAAATCATAAGTAATTCTACGTATATCGAAAAATCACAAAATTTGATACGTATATTACTTATAAGCAAAATAATGGGTGAAAAATATTTTAAAATTATTTTACCCATAAAATAGTGAGTTTGATACAAAACTCAAAACCATTGAAATTTTCAATATTTTGGCCCTATTTTGCATCAACTCTATCAATGGTGATTGCTATCAAAAGATAGACTTCACCAAGGTTTTTCAAAATGATTTCAAAATGTTTTTGAAAACCTATTTTGGATCACATTCCTTGGGCTCTATGTACATGACTTGTACACAAGCTTTCCCAATGATCCACCTGTTGAGTTAAGATGAGTTTGGGTTCAACTAGATGCAAACACTATGCACCTTGAACTTAACTCATATCCTAACATCTCACATGTATCTAGGGTGTATAAATACACATACATGTCAATTGGATGTGAGATGTGAGTTTTGGTTCATTTAATCTAGGGTTTCATGCATTTCCTAGGCAACCCTACTTGATTCCCTTATAAATGGGATTTCAAGTTATGCCGTTGTCCTTAGTTCAATTTTAATCAATTTAATGCATGAAATGATCATGACATAAAGATAGCAATATTTAAGCATGGCCAATGATCATGATGTCATGGCATATGATAAAATCTAAAAACACATGACATTTAAAAACCTTAATCCTAAAACATGAACATGACATATACAATGAATAAAAGTAAGCATGATGTCATGACATGTTATATGGCAAACAAAGCATGACATATAAAATATATAGGCACAATAATACCTAAATCTTAATATTAATTGCCATTTGATATAATTCATCATATTTTGCCATATTTCTACTTTTCTCCCAAGTGTGCCAAAAACCCAAAATGGCACACCAACCTCTAAACCTAAATTGTGCCAATTTGATCATTTTATCAAACTTCTCAAATAATATTGGCACATCCTAAAATCTTTTAGGATTAAGACTCAAATGTATTTCCAAGGTGACCCTAACCTTGAAAATAACCTAAAAATGCCACCTTTATCATGGTTGAGTTAACTACCCATCCAATCAAGGTTGACACACCCTAACCCCATCTAGCGTGAATCTATCACGCTCCTAGGAACCCAAAATCTATTTGAGCTCATTGGGTTTACTAGGTATTCCTTAGGGATAACCTCCCTAGATACCTTCCTAATGACCCTTCTAGGCTTGTTAGCCTTGGTCATTTGGGTTTTGCCATGGTTAACTTTAAGGATTGCCTCCCTAATAACCTTATTAGTGGCCACCCTAGGTTTCCTAGAAACCCTAGCCACTAGGCACAACCTTTGGTCAACCTTAGGGATGACTTTCCTATTGACCTTGGTCTTCCTAGACCTAATTAGTGTTCCATAATCTAATGGAACACTATGATAAGCCACCTTAGGCTTAGGTTTGTGACCCAAACCATTCTTGCCCTTGAGTGACTTTTGCTTCTTGGGTCCTAAATGTTGACTTTGAGATTTTGACCTAGGAGTTTGACTAATTGACCCTTGCATTTGATTTTGCATAACCTTAAGAGTCTTTTCAAGCTTTTCAAGCCTTGACCTCAAGGCTTGGTTCTCTAATTCTAATTGCCCAACTTTAGAATTTTGATTTGGTTTTTGGGCATGGGACTTCCTAGGCATATGCCTAGTCCATTTAGGATTGAAACCTAGGTGCTCTTGCACCTTTCTAATGGTCTCCCTAGGTAAAATTTTTCTAGAGTTATTTAACCTAGGTTTGTCCTTAGATAAGTTGTTTTTAGGGACATTAGTCCCAAATTTCTCCTTACTCCTAAGGTTGACCTTCTTAGCTCCTAAGCAACATTCTCTATTTCTAGCATGCTCTTTTTGATAAATAGCAAGATTGCTAAAATTATTTCTAGCATGCTTTTTGAAATTATTTGAATAAAAAGCTTTATTCAAAAATACCTTAGGGTTAGCTTTGGAAGCTCCCCCTACATGTGTAGCTCCTTCTTGGGTCTTTTTGCTCTCCCTAGGACATTGACTCCGGTAATGCCCCTTTGAGTTGCACTTGAAGCATATGATATGCTCCTTGCTCTTTTGACTTGGGGCATCGGCATCCTTGACTTTTGGTGCCGGTGGAGCTTTCCTAACCTTCTTTGGGCACTTGCTTTTGTAGTGCCCGGCTTCCCTACACTCAAAACATATGATATGATTTTTATTACAAATTGATATGTTTGGGTTACCTATGGTGGTGGTAGGTGTTGGAAATTGGAATTGAAACTTCTTCATCTTGACCGGATGTGGAGGCTTCTTCTTGATGTTCCGGTGTGGAAGTTCTCTCCTCCCCCTCAATCCTTGAGGTGGATGTTTCTTCCACCTCTTCCACCTCTTCTTTCTCCGATCCGGAAGTCGACTCCCTATCAACTTCCGACTCCTCAAGCTCTTTAGATGGGGATGTGCTTGCTTGAGCTTGAGAGGGTGATCACTCCTCTTCTTCTTCTTCTTCTTCTTCTTGGATTGATGATGGATTTTCATGAAGCTTGGCCAAATCGCTCCATAGCTCTTTGGCATCCACATAGTCACCTAGGCTACACAAGAGGTCATTAGGAATTAAATCAAAAATGAATTTGATTACCTTCTTATTTTTATCGAATTGTTGGAGTTGCTCCTGACTCCACTTCTTCTTCTTGAGAAACCCTCCCTTTGGTCCCTTAGGATATTCAAATCCTTCCATCAACGCGGACCACTCCTCAAGGTCTCTCATCATCAAAAAATCTTCAATTCTCGCCTTCCAAGAATTGAAACCTTCTCGTCCATAGAAGACATATGGAATTGGGATGTTGATATCCCATCCCAATTGTCCTTGGACTTCCATCTTTTCCTCTAGCGTCTTGACTCTAGGTTGTTAATCCGTAGAAGAGCCCCGGGCTCTGATACCACTTGTTGGGACCTGTGCGCCCGCTAGAGGGGGGGGGTGAATAACGCGTTGGTGTACGATGATGGAATTTGATCGTGATTGCGTTTACAAATCATGTTAGCTCAGCGGAATAATGATAATAAAAACAATAACACAAAACAAACACGAACACATGAACAACACGAATATATAATGTGGTTCGGAACCGAAACGGTTCCTACTCCACGGATTGGGTTCGTATGAACCCTAGTGATGCCACAAACACAACTAAGCAATAAACTCCTTCTCGACAATAAGTCGGAGGTGGAGAAACCTCGTACAATGGATTACAACAAGTAATACACAAAAATACAAGCAAAATACAAGGAAATGTAAAGAACACTTTACAAACTAGGGTTTGAGCGCTTTGATTGTTGGTTGCTTGGATGAGGTTGAAGGGCCCTGAAATGCACCTGCAAATCGCCTTTAAATCGCCTCAAGTAAGCTCCCAAAGAACTGATTATTGAGCCTTCCACGAACAACTGCTTTTATCCTCCATCGGGCTAGATTTCCGCCAGGCAGTTGACTGCCATAAGTCCCCAGTCGACTGCCAACACTGTAGCTGTGAGACAACGGCTCAATCCACGTTGGACAAGTTCCAACGGGACTCTTGGCAGTCGACTGCCAACATTGGCGATCGCCAGCGCCGTTGGAGCCGATCGACGACTACGAGCATTTTGTGCTCGACATTGATCGGCCATCACGCCCTTAGCGATCGCTATCGACACCAGTCGACTGCCAGAGCATTTCCAGCTCTAGATGGCAGTCGAAGTCTAGTCGACTCTCGGCAGTCGAACCGACCATAATGTCAGTCGACTTCCAACCTCAAAAATGAGGTTTTAACCCAAGTATAGTGCCCCCATACTTGCTAGACCACCCTTAGCCTAGACCTAAGTCTTCTAGCCACCTACATCAGCCTCATGCCTCTCGGATCCCTCCAAGTCATCCATGACTTGTTCATCCATCGCGCTAGCCTCCGTGTGCACCTTGAGCACATTGGACTTCTACGCCACAAGACTCGCTTGGACTTTACCTTATGATACTCAATCCCCTTGGGCTTCTCAAATGCCAAGACTCAAGCTTGGACTTTCCATGCCAAGATCCATGCTTGGACTTTTCCTTGTGCCAAGTACTCAAGACTTGGACTTTCCCAAATGCCAAGTGTCCCACTTGGACTTTCCATGCCAAGTACCCATGACTTGGACTTTCCCTTAATCACATGGTCAACCCTAGTCAACCATCAAAGTCTCCCTCGAGTTAAACTCGAGTCTAGTCAATTATAACCTGGGCTGATTGCTCCAACAATCTCCCCAACATATTAACCGACATCAATGTCCAACATCAACGTCAAACCACTTTGTCAAACATCCTATGTCAAACATCAAAACATTACTCGAGTCAAACTCGAGTATGGTCAATCGTGACCTAGGCCGATTGCACCAACACCGGGGACCTGCCTCGTGACCGAAACCTGCATACAACATAACTATTGTTAAGCACTAAAAATACGATCCACTGTCAAATCGAATCCTAAGCCGATTTCGGACTTAAACCAATTAACCCAAATACTTAATAAAATCCCGGTCAACTAGATTGATCTAGTTATCCCATTTAACTTAATCAATCCTCCATAAATAATTACAGAACCGATCAACCTCACACCGAAATCAACAACCCATCATACACACATCCGTGCATAGTCGTTCAACACTCCAATCAAAACTACACAGCCAACATCCCATAATCTATCAATTTACAGCTAATAAAAAGAGAAGATAGATCAAGCTTACCAAGCTCCGGCCAATACCAATCCATCAACAAGGTTGCTGTGCAGAAATCCCTTCTCACTCAGCCAAAACACAAAGTTTTGATCCTCCAACCGAAACCCACGACCTAGCCATCCTCCGTCCAACCTACTCAACTGGTCAACCTGCCACCGCTCCAATCCACCCTGTTGCAGCCCATATGAACTCAATAACGCACCCTGCTCCAATCCATACCAATTACACTGAACAGAAAAGAAAGAGGGGAAATCAAGACATATACCCAAAATTGGAGTTTTGCCGACTTCACTTCCCTTCCCTTGCTGCTGTTGAGATCACAAGCAGAGGCTGATGACGAATCAAACTCGACGAGATGAGGGTGATCCGCTCGATCGGGGAAAACAGAAGGAATCGACAACTTCATCGACTGAGGTGACGGTGACCCTAGAGCCGGCACTACCGGGAGGGGTACACAGCGGTGTGCGCGCGGCGGTAGTGTGAGGCAGAGTCGAAGCAACGACGGAGAGAGGAACTCACGGTGGCCTGAGCACAGGGAAAGGAAGCATTTTTCGGTGCTTGAGGAGGAGCGGCCGACCGTAAGGGCTCGGGCAGCTGCGATGCTTGCGGAAGAAGAACAGCGGGCACCGTCGATTCGAGCTCGCAAGATTGGGGAAACAAAGGGTGGTACCATGGTTGGTCGGCGTGCGTGAGGGGCGACCGCGGTGCCAGCCGCAGCGGTGAAGGTAGCCCGGCAAGGTGCGCGCGAAGGAAACATCGAGGGAGAAGAGGCTGCCGGTGCGGCGTGTAAAGACAGGCCGTGGAGAAGAAGGCTACGACGGCGGTGGTTGGCTGCCAGTGCGTGCGGCTCGGGCAAGCAGCGACGTACATCTCGGGAGGAAAAGAAACGGCAGAAAGCGTTGGTGTGGCTGCGGCGCGAGGAAGAAGAAGAGAAAGAAATCGGCGCAGTAAAGAGGATCACGAGAGAAGGGCTCGTGAGTGGAAAAGAAAAGAAACGACTGCGGAGCAGCGCTGGAGAAATCGGGAAAAGAGGAAATGGGATCGGGAAAAATAACCGGGTTAACTTATAACCTAGGTTTATAATTTAGGTTGATTATCCCTATCGAATAGTTAAAATATGCTCTTTAAAAGCTTATTTTTCTTATCCCCGTAAATATCTCATACAAGCCCCGTTTAATTCCAGAAAAATTTCTAAAAATCCCTAAAATTTTCCAAAAATCTTAAAATAATTCCTAGAATTATTTTCCTATTTTTTTTGCCATTAAATTTAGTATTTTAAATTTCAGTATTTAACATTCTCCCCCACTAATATAAATTTGGTCCCCAAATTTCCTACTCAGATACGAGTATGAGATGTCACAATAACCATCTCAGATATCTGGAGACAAGTCACACACCTCAAGTGACTAAGTGGGGTATTGAGCTCTGATCTTTTCCTCAAGCTCCCAAGTAGCCTCCTCATATGTGAGGTGACTCCACCTGACCTTGACAAGTCGCACAATCTTATTTCACAACTGTCGTTCCTCGTGATCCAGAATCCGTACCGAAACCTCTGTGTAAATAGCATCAGGTTGAATAGAACCTAACACACTTGACCGAATATGTGTAGGGTATGACACATACTTCCTCAGCATGGACACCTGAAACACATCATGGATACCAGCCAAGGACGGTGGTAGCGCTAGGCGGTAAGCGACTACTCCAATCCTCTCCAAAATATCAAACGGACCAATGTATCTTGGAACTAACTTACCATGGTGGTCAAATCTCTTCACCCCTTTCGTGGGTGAGACTTGTATGAATACATGATCACCAATAGAGAACTCTAGAGGTCTCCGTCTCTGATCTGTATAACTCTTCTGACGATCCTGTGCCTCTGCCATCCTACGTCTGATAGTACGGACCAACTCTGCCTCATGTTGAGCTCTCTGGGGTCCTAGCAACTGGGCCTCCCCAACCTCCTCCCAGAGGGTGGGTATCAGACACTGTCTACCATACTATGCTCCAAACGGTGCCATTTGGATAGTCGAACGATAGTTGTTGTTGTAGGTGAATTCCACTATTGGTAAGTTGTCCTCCCAGTTGCCCCCGAAAACCATAACACAGAACCTCAACAAATCCTCTAGAGTCTGAATGGTCCGCTCAGATTGTCCACCAGTCTACGGATGGAATGCAGTACTAAAACGAAGCTGCGTGCCTAAGGCCTGCTGCAGACTCTGCCAGAACCGGGACGTGAACCGAGGATCTCTATATGATATAATGCTCAAAGGAACACCATGAAATCTGATGATCTTCCGACAATATAACTCTGCCAAACGATCTAGAGAGTTGGTCTTCCGACTCGCTAAGAAGTGCGCGGATTTGGTTAGTCGGTCTACGACTACCCAAATCACGTCATGGCTTTGACGTGTCCTAGGCAAACATACCACAACATCTATAATAATACGCTTCCACTTCCATTCCAGAATCGGAATTTCCTGAAACATCTGTTCCTTAAACTAATGCAACTTCGGAAATCATTATCTTCCTCGGAGTCAGAGACGGTAGTCTATCTACCGTCCAAAATCTACCCCACTACACACTCTGTAAGTGCATGGGAGGCTATCGCGACCAAACTTCCTTGTTACAACCGTTCGCGTTCCAGCTACTCTATAGTATTTATCCAGTAGCTAGCCAAAACCCCATGAGCATTCCTGCTCCTCGCCTATTCAAAACAACATAATTACTGCGAAGTCCACGTCATATATATGACGACTTATCTCGCAGTCCTTTAATTGCCATAAGTTTAGGATACGTCTTATTCAATAGCATCAGAATCGCTCCGATCCCCAAAATGATGCATCCATATACACTACCCTTCCATCCACACCAGAATAATTACTCAACACTGGCATAAAAGTCAACCATCGTCTGAACCCTGAAACTAGTTTCACAAGTTTCAGACCAAGTAAATTCCATTACCTTCCTGGTCCATCCAGTCAGCGATGTAGTACCGCTAGAGCATCCTATCCATATCTATAGTAATAATCAAATCAATACCAAGAAAACTACCATCAACGGTGAGTGAGTGCGCAACTCCAACTACCACTCTCAACAGTGGCCAAGTTACGCAATCCAACGACCTCAACTGAGCCAATCGTGTCCAGAATACACGACTTCCCAAATTCCTGGATGACTAAGTCATCAATAAGTCTAATATGATAATTATAAGCTCATTCAATTCATACCAAGTATGAAATTGTCTTTGCTATACACCTGTATTCTCTTTACTCTAGGTTGATGATATAACAATCATCGTAATGACAATGATAATTGTATGACACCATGTCACTACAATATCAACACACCAGTCATAAATCAATCCTAGAGTATACACAGGTGTTCTATAGCTGATCTAAATAGATCCTCTATCCACAATGAAGGATATTCATTTCCTTCCACAACTATCGCATTCTATCATCGATAATCGATGCATAACCTCAAAAGTTCGTCTCTCTTTTAACAAAGAGTTCCGGATCTTCTCTAGAAAAATACTGGGACAGATAAATATCCTATCCAACACCTCCTATAATAAGGTAAAATGATCTTTCATCGTCTTGACCAGTGTAGGTATACACGCCTTATCCATAACCAAATCACTATTAGTAGGGATTGATATTTTCTGAGGGTTTACTCCTTGTCCTTCAAATTGGTGGCTAGCAGGCCAAATCCCTAGCTTCCTAATTCGACATCAGTCGACACCTCTAAAGAGTTCGTACTTCCGAAATCATCGTTAGGTTCCGCAAGGTCAATACGTCATCGACCTCGCCCCCCAACCATGAGTAGGGGCAATTTCACTAAGTCAATACTTTTCCTAACCCCTAAAGTACAGTCACTACTAAAGATAATACTTTTTCTATAGCTCAGAGATATCCTTCAGCTCGCCTGGTCCCAAAACACAAGAACTCCCAAAAATCCAAGGAAAAGAAAATCCTTGAAACACAAAACCCATAAACCAAAACCGTAAACCAATAAAATTGTCACGTCTTGGGGGCATATTCGTCATCCAAATGACAAAGGAGCCCCTTAGTGACAATATTCCGAAATACAAGGACCAGATCTGGTAAAAACCTCGAAATAATTATAGAAATATCAATATTTTATTAACTGCATGCATGCACGACTAAACATATATCACTTAAAGTAAAATAGTTTTGTGACACCAAATCAAATTGAGACAAAAAATCCAAAATGCATAAATAAAATGCAATACCGATAAAGTAGATCAAGCAGCATCTCAACGATGCAGTGGGACAAGCACGGCAAGGAACTCTCTGAGCGACACGAAGGTAGGTCAACAGAACACATCCTCCATCAGTTAACCTAGAGGATAAGTGAGGAGGGGATAAGTACAACCACTCAGTGGATGGATATATAATAGTGTATAATCATAATGCACATAATGGAAGTCACAGGGAAACAAGCTAGTGTAACCCAACCCTCAGAGTACCAATATCAGTCCACTACTAACCTGGTCGGTGGTATAACAAATATACCCGTAACATACACAACCACTGTAATCTACAAGCAGTGCACATCCGGATACCACGACAAAGCCTCGTGGCTCTTGCACAAAAAGGGAACTATCTATGAGCTACCGCGAACGTAACCCATAGGTCGACAATCAATATGCTAAGCACTGTCTACACGCAACTACATGCTACCACGAATGAGACTCGTGGATAGACAGGTAGTATATAGATATCTAATTATTGACTGCACGCACTAGCGTACTATCACCAATAGGTCGCGTGGGCAGTCGATTATCCTAGGTTGTTAAACCTAGGGTTATCCAATACATCCAGCATGAAACGACTATCAAAATCGATAAAGATCATCGATCTACAATTAAACCCATTGAGGCGGTTAAGCGAGGGTTTCAACA
Organism: Wurfbainia villosa; assembly: GCA_025175895.1. NCBI lineage: Eukaryota > Viridiplantae > Streptophyta > Magnoliopsida > Zingiberales > Zingiberaceae > Wurfbainia > Wurfbainia villosa. Next base: position 13,503,523 of record CM046004.1, on the reverse strand, counting down.
CCTCAAATACGAAATGTTTACCAAAGCTGGTAAAGATCATCGACTTATAGATAAATAAGTCGAGATGGTTAAGTCTAGGGTTCCAACCCTGCTAACATGATCGGTTATCAAAGTCGATAAACAAATCATAAGTTCTGTCCACTCATAAACACGTCGAGACGATTAATCATAGGGTTTCGTCCTAGCTAACAGGAAACGCCTATCAAGGTCAATCAGAACAACCCCTCTACTAACAAACACGACAAGAGGGTTTACCGAAATTACATCATCCTACCAGTTCAATCATGCATGCCCCAACCTACTACCACGAACATATCTCGTGGGTACTTAAGACGTAAAGTAGCTATCTAGCTACCGGCGTCATACAAATCCGATTATTACCAACTCTGAACGAATAACGCAAGAATATAACCTTACAGTAGGTCATCTCAACTATGATTGGGAGGCATGATTGACCACATGTATACAAAGCACCTACCTATAGAGAGACTCTACTGCAAACTCTCTCTCTCAACCAAGAATGGGAGATATAGTAAGGATTAATCGCACCCTAACCATACAAACTCTACTAGACCGATCACCATATCACTGAAACAGTAAATGGATAAACATATATCATTAAGCACATCCAGTTATTACGCCTAGGATTCCAACACCTAGGGTTTACTAATATTGTTTCATTCCTGAGATCCACTCCTACAGAATAACTTCATCTAAGTTATTCTATCTCTACTAGTCTTAATCATGGTATCCACCGCAAAAACTCATAACCATATAAACATATAACACGCTGTCTAATAAACGACAACATAGTCATACTAACAGGAATCAATGGCTGAAATTAATTAGGATATAATTAAAGGGTCATGCCAGAACAAAGTCAAGGCAATACTAAATAAAACATCAGATGCCTATATATACCCTAAACTACGTAAGCAATGTAATCATGTCATCATACACTAGGATCTAGAGAGTCAAAGAACCTATATGTATACCTTCTACGAATTTATCCATCTTAGTCATTTTATTCAACTAGTCCAATCCTAATACTAGTCCAAATAGTAATAGGTAAACATCTACCAATAATATCTAATCATTTATATCACAATGATAACTATATACGAATAACAGAAATAGCAATTAATAACCATATGCAGTCTAACAGATATAAAGTTAAAACCATACTATACAAAATATGATACCACCGCATAACCAATATAACTAATACAAATATGTACTAAATCTAGAAAATTTTCTAGAATTTATTCACCTGTTAGCCGTCTGGAGATGTCCTGTTGCCACCAAATTCCCTATATTGACCTCGTCAATAATACCTCGAATTTCTGAAACATAAAAATCGTCGAAAATCCGTACCAATCCAAAAATACCCCAGGTAACCTGCCAAACATGGCAAACTCCAAAAACCCAAAGACCCTAAGGAACTCAGAAACCTATGCTCTGATACCAAATAAATTGTCACGCCCCGAGGGAGTCCCCACCAGATGAAAATCCGGTAGCATCTCCCCTGTACGGGTGACAATATCAATTTTATACAAGGCCTACACGACCACTATACATCGGTCAACATGACCGGAATCCAAACATCACACGCAGGTAATAAAATAGGTCTCAGGCCAACAAATCAAGGTAAACAAAAGTCTACACTAACTAGACTTACCTCTTCTGCCATCTGGGCAGGAATACCCAACCCAAAACCAATCGAGATAAAATCCAAATAAAGGTCCATAAGGACACCAAATACCCACGAGTACATAAATCCAACTCCAATCCTAAACATATCTTCTAATCCAAATATCCAAAACCATAAAACAAATAAATATTAAACTTTTGCGACGAGGGGGTTTGGCAGCTGGACTCTCCTGACAGCTTCATCCTGAAATAGATAAAAATCAACGGGGTAAGTTCAAAGAACTTAGTGGATATGGTCGATATGCAAAGTAAGATATAGCTAACAATAAGAATCATGCCAGTACAGTCTCACATATAGGGTAAGCAAGAAATAAATGTAAAAGGATTGTACTCACCTGAATCTCTTACCCTGATATAGAAGCATGTGCCCTACTATAAGAGATAAAGTCATCACCATATACGAATATGATTCCTGTATGCATGCCAATCATATGCAACATCCAAGGCATCAATACAATAATGCAGCAAACACAATACAAATGTGATCCGTGCAAAGTGCATGCCGTACAAATGACATGGTCACCCCTGACGCCAGTCAACCGCCTCACACGCGATGGTGGAGCCGAGTGGGTAGGGCTATGACAACTGTGCACTCTGCCATCACTGCTCCTAAGTGACCGAGTGGACAGGATATTGTCGGAGTACATTTATCCTCCTGCCCCAAACAGAGTGGGGGAGCTAAGCTCTCATCTCTCGGTGTCATAGACCAGAGGAGGGATCCCTGCCCGCTACCACGCTGCCTCATCGCTACCCATGAGCGGACTCAATGAGCTCGACAGAGCAACCGCACACACTCCTAATGTACCACTAAACGCTATGTAATGCGAGCCATGGGCTCAACAATAAAGGAACCCCGTCTAGCCAGCATGCAATCATGCAAGATGGTGCATGATACTAAAGCATGTAAATCCAACTAAATACACCTATCCGAATAATATGCACAATCAATATGTACATATCCATAATCCAAGTAACTATGATTCAAATAAAACAGGGAAGGTATAATCATAACCTATCACATGCATGTATCTAGTAGACACAGAAAACATACTAGGCATATAAACATGAAAATTATTGCAAGCTATCCTAACTAGCATATCAACTTGACTATATCTAAAAGATAAGTCAAAATACCCACCTGAATAAAAATGTTCGCAAGAATGAAATCGTCACGATCGGGGACCTGCCTCGTGACCGAAACCTACATACAACATAACTATTGTTAAGCACTAAAAATACGATCCATTGTCAAATCGAATCCTAAGCCGATTTCGAACTTAAACTAATTAACCCAAATACTTAATAAAATCCCGGTCAAATAGATTGATCTAGTTATCCCATTTAACTTAATCAATCCTCCATAAATAATTACAGAACCGATCAACCTCACACCGAAATCAACAACCCATCATACACACATCCGTGCATAGTCGTTCAACACTCCAATCAAAACCACACAACAACATCCCATAATCTATCAATTTACAGCTAATAAAAAGAGAAGATAGATCAAGCTTACCAAGCTCCGGCCAATACCAATCCATCAACAAGGTTGTTGTGTAGAAATCCCTTCTCACTCAGCCAAAACACAAAGTTTTGATCCTCCAACCGAAACCCACGACCTAGCCATCCTCTGTCCAACCTACTCAACTGGTCAACCTGCCACCGCTCCAATCCACCTTGTTACAGCCCATATGAACTCAATAACGCACCCTGCTCCAATCCATACCAATTACACTGAACAGAAAAGAAAGAGGGGAAATCAAGACATATACCCGAAATTGGAGTTTTGCCGACTTCACTTCCCTTCCCTTGCTGCTATTGAGATCACAAGCAGAGGCTGATGACGAATCAAACTCGACGAGATGAGGGTGATCCGCTCGATCAGGGAAAATAGAAGGAATCGACAACTTCATCGACTGAGGCGATAGTGGCCCTAGAATCACGCCGAGGAGGGGCACGGCGGTGGTGTCTTGTGGTGTAGTGTGAGTCGAAGCAACGACGGAGAGAGGAACTCCCGGCGGCCTGAGCACAGGGAAAGGCAACATTTTTCGGTGCTTGAGGAGGAGCGGCCGACCGCAAGGGATCGGGCAGCTGCGATGCTTGTGGAAGAAGAACAACGGGCACCGTCGATTCGAGCTCGCAAGATTGGGGAAACAAAGGGTGGCACCATGGCTGGTCGGCGTGCGTGAGGGGCGACCGCGGTGCTAGCCGCAGCGGTGGAGGTAGCCCGACAAGGTGCGCGTGAAGGAAACGGCGAGGGAGAAGAGGCGGCTGGTGCGGCGTGCAAAGACAGGCCGTGGAGAAGAAGGCTGCGGCGGCGGTGGTTGGCCACCAGTGCGTGCGACTCGGGCAAGCAGCGACGTACATCTCGGGAGGAAAAGAAATGATGGAAAGCGTTGGTGTGGCTGCGGCGCGAGGAAGAAAAAGAGAAAGAAATCGACGCAGCGAAGAGGATCACGAGAGAAGGGCTCGCGAGTGGAAAAGAAAAGAAACGACTGCGGAGCGGCGCCGGAGAAATCGGGAAAAGAGGAAACGGGATCGGGAAAAATAACCGGGTTAACTTATAACCTAGGTTTATAATTTAGGTTGATTATCCCTATCGAATAGTTAAAACAGGCTCTTTAAAAGCTTGTTTTTCTTATCCCCGTAAATATCTCATACAAGCCCCGTTTAATTCCAGAAAAATTTCTAAAAATCCCTAAAATTTTTCAAAAATCCCAAAATAATTCCTAGAATTATTTTCCTAAATTTTTTTTGCCATTAAATTTAGTATTTTAAATTTCAGTATTTAACAGGTGATTCCATAGTTAAATGGAACATTGTGATAAGATGACATTACCTTCTTGGACATAGGCTTGTGATCCAAACCTTTCTTGTCCTTAGGCAATTCTTGCCTCCCAACACCTAAGTTTTGACTCCTAGACTCTTTAATTGAATTTGTCATAATTTGAAAGGTCTTTTCTAATTTTTCAAGCCTTGACCTTATGGTTTGGTTTTCTACCTCTAATTTGTCCAATTTTGATTTTCCATTAATTCCTTGGACATATTTCTTCCTAGGCATATGTCTAGATTTCTTGAAATTTATGCCTAGGTTCTTGTTATCCTTAGGTGGGATCTTGACCTTATCCCTAAGATTACAATGTTTGACACATAAACAAAAATATTTATTGCTAGCATGATTCTTATGATAAATTTCAAGTGTATTAACATGTGATATATCACTAGCATGCTTTTTTATCATAAATAATTGGAGCTTTATTATTGAAAGTTACCTTAGGCTTTGCCTTCGGAGCTCCCTATACACTCGATCTCTCTACCTTGTCCTTCTTTGGGGGTTTCCTCTTCAGACATTGACTCCTATAGTGACCCCTTTTGTTACACTTGAAGCATACTATATACTCCTTGCTCATTCAAATTGGGGCTCCGACCTCCTTGATCTTTTCCTTGGCTTTGGGTGCTAGTTGCACTTTTTTACACTTGCTTTTGTAGTGACCTTGTTCCCTATACTCAAAGCACGTTATATGATTTTTATTTTTAATACATATGCTTGAGTTATCTAGAGAAGAACTTTGAGCTTGTTCTTCATGGGCTCCGGAGGTAGAGGGTTCTTCTTGCTCTGGTGTTGAGTGTCTCTCCTCCCCCTTAATCCTAGAGGTGGAGACTTCCAAGATCTCCTCTTCCTCGGATGTTGAGCATCTCTCGACTTTTGATTCCTCACATTCTTGAGCCGATGATGAGCTTTCCTCGGTTTCCTCCTTATCTTGTGTCGGTGAGGGTTTTTCGTGGAGCTCAACCAACTTGACCTATAACTCCTTAGCATCGTAGAATTCTCGTAGGCTATATACTAAATCCTTAGGAATTAATTTAGCTAACATTAATATTACCTTTTTATTAATTTTGTATTTTTGATTTTGCTCCTCGGTCTACTTCTTCTTCTTGAGAACTCTTCCTTTCTTGTCCTCGGGGGGATCAAATCCATGCACAATGCAAAGCCAATTGTCAAAATCGTTCATTAGAAAATATGGCATCCTCCCTTTCCAGTAAGAAAAGTCTTCGCTGTTGAAGATAGGTGGAACTATTATGTCATAGCCCAATCCATCGTTAGGCAACTTCATCTTGCCCTCTAGCATTGCTCTTGCAGTGATGAGTCTGGTGAAGAGCGCCCCGCTCTGATACCACTTGTTGGGGATCTATTGTTGCACTAGAAGGGGGTGACTAGCGATTTTTCATCATTTCGATGAATCATATGCTTGTTTACAATAAGTTAGTGCATAGCAAAATATAGAAATAAAATTCACAATAGAGACAAACACACACAAGCACACAAACATAAGGGATTTAACGTGGCTCGGAACTAGGGTTCCTACTCCACGGGTGATGAACAGGTATTTGTCGTGGTACCATTTCAAATTAATTATCGAACCCCCTAACTACACTAATATAGCATAGTGGATGGTCTGAATCATTTCCCAATGAGTGTAATCAATAGAATAGTAAACTTAGGATCACTAATTATTGCTTTTGATTTTCTATTGAAGATGGGGGTTTGGGATTTGAGCTCTAACCGACAGTTGCAAGTTAATTAAAACTCTAAACTAACATGCAACAACTGAATCAAACAATGCAGGAATTAAAGCAATAAAAATTGGAAGAGGAAATAAATGATCTAATCAACCCAAGATAGGCCCGATGAATGAACAAGTTCCTCCGGCTAAGTCCAACGAAGCTCGATCGAGACTCCACAAATGGCAGTGGATGTGGGATGGTGCAAACTCTTGAATCCAATAGTTTGATGGATGCTCTGAACTCTCACGGATCCGGTTGAGCTTGAAGAAGTGTCGTCGGTGCGGAACTCCTCCTCGAATCCGAAGGAGAAGGTGGATGAGCTGTGGAAATGAAGGACGACGCCGAAATCTCTTGATGAAGCGGTTCCTCCTCAAATCCGTGGAGAAAAATGGATGGAAGCAAGGTGGAGGCGGCTGCTAAGGCTCAAGGGAAGAAAAGATTTAACTAACAACCAAATGAAATAATCAATGCATCAACGAAATTTAATACATGAACATGATGTAAAGTAAAGCACGAAACTAAATCTAATCTAATGAACTACAACCCAATTACTCTAAGAAGCATTTCACCGAACAATATGTAAGTGAAAGAAATCAAACCAACTACGTGCAATTCTAAACATGAAAGGGAAATTTGATTACAAACATTCAATACAAACTAAACCAAGAAACAGTCAAAATGAAGGTTGTAGAGCTGCTGATGGTGATCGCCGGAACTGAAATAGAAGCTGGAAATTGCAGGAAAAAGATGGAATGGGCTGCTAGATGAAGATGGAGGTCGGCGCTGCCATGAAGGTGCTGGCTGTAAATGTGGAACACTGTCGGAGTTGTGGATCGGCCGTTGGGGCTACTGGTCGGATGGAAATTGCCCAATCGGTGCAACCTACGGAGGAAATGGAGCTGCCGGAGCTGTGGAAGATGAGTGGCTGCTGACGGTGGAGGGAGTGATGGAGGAGACCACCGGTCACCGGAGGAGGGAATCCCCTTTCCTCTCCGGGGACCGGCGAGGAAGGTGAAGAGCGCGGCGAGAGAGGCGGAGGGCGTTGGGAGAATATCGCGTGTGGGAAGATATGTTGGCTGCCCTTTCTGCTTGATCGAAGAAGCATTAAGTGGATTATCTCCACCGTCTGATCGAAGCAAGATCTAATCCCAGCCATCCAATTGAAGCTAGGTTAATTACTCTGATTAATCCAATTAAGGGCTATGCATCCAACGGCTGAGAATTCTCCGACTTTGAATGAATGGATCTAATCACTCTGAATGGATAATCACAATCGGCTGAATCTGGATGAAGGCCTAAGATGTCCAGATCTAAATGTATGGATCGGATCTCTCCAGATTTAGATGGATGGCTCAGATCAATCAGATCTCATCGGACAATCAGGATTAAACAGATCTGAACTCTTTGATTAAACTGCTTCTGATCTTGATGAAGGGTCCAGATTAGTCCAATTTGAAATTATCCTTCTAGCCCTAAATGAAGCCATATTTGATCCAACTTGAGTCTAGTTCAGTGTCCCATCTCGATTTCCTACAAAGAAAGATAAATTTTGCATATAAGTTCAGAATTTAAGAGAATTTACAATCATGTCCAAAAATAAATCCAACTCATAAAACATGATAATAATCGATAAATAATCACTCGAGAGGATAAAAACAGTGATATTAAGGACCAAAATAACATGACAAAATAATAGTTATCAATTCCTCCACACTTATTCTTACACGTCCCAAGCAAGTAAAGAAAACTAAAAGCAAACCAAAAGTATATTTTCCTAGCAATTCCCAATCATACATAGAAAATCGTAAAAGAAAGTCACCTAGAATTTTCAATTCTCAAAGACTCAAGAAATCATGGACTCAAATCTTACATAGGTTAACAAATGTTAGGGCAATCTCTTGCCGTAATATGGTTTTGATGGTGTGGCAAAGGGTTTAAGTTAGTTTGTTATGTTGATTTGATATGTGCATTGAAGTCGTGCAGGACTTAGTAATTTGCACATGGAGCCTTGGCGGGTTCACCCTCACAACCTCGGTCCTTGAGTCGGTGAAGGATGACTTTGCGGAAGCCGTGCGCTTGGAGCATCCGAGGGACCGCCGAACGAGATGACTTGAAGTGAAGCCAAGGAAGAAGACTTCGGAGGCAAGAGACGCGAAGGAGCATTGCAGAGCCGTGCGCCTGATGCTGCCGAGGGACGTGGCCGCGAACGAAGAAAGCTTCGGCGAGGGACTTCGAGTGAGATGAGAGGATGAGTGAAATGTAAGTAGCTCATTAGGTGAACTTGGCCGAATGGCTGAGTGTCGGAGACTTGACCGCAAGGGTTAAGGTTTACCCGACCGCCGGAAGCTCAAACTTATGTTAAGTTTGAGTTTCACACAGCACTAGTCGACTGCCATGTAATGGCAGTCGACTGCTCTGAGTCGAGTGAGTTCGACTGGTATCCGACTGATGGGTTTATGCCCAGCAGTCGACTGCCATGGAATGACAGTCGACTGCCAGAGGATATCGCGGGCACAGAACCGCTCATAGCCGACTGGGCAGTCGACTACGGAGGCAGCAGTCGACTGGTGAGGTCCATCAGTCGACTGCCAAGAGTTTCGTTGGACTACAATGGTCAGGATCCGACGTGTTCGGAGGCCGTTGTAGTGACGACAGTCGACTGCCAAGGGCAGCAGTCGACTGGTGGCGGCCATCGGGAAGAAATCAGCCCTCTCTATAAAAAGAGAGGGTGTGAGTCTTTGAGAGGCTAATGCTTATGCTCCAAGTGATCTTCCTAGTGCCCCACAAGCTCTAAACTCTTCTTACTTGTTTTTACTCCATTCTTATTGTAAGAAGAGTGATCTTGATTGTAAAGGTTACCTCCACCTAGCTTGGTGCAAAGGAGAGACCAATAGTGATTGGCTTTGGAGGAGTGATTCACCTCGGACGAATCGGGATCGTGGATTAGCGGCATAGCCGTGAACCACGTTACATCTTCTTGTTAGCGTTTGTGTTTTTGTTTATTGCTTTGTCTTTATTGTTTATGCTTCCGCTTGCGCTAACGATTGTGTAGACGAGCAAAACGAACGAGAGAATTCCGACATCCATCGTAAAAGGGCTATTCACCCCTCTCTAGCCGGCCAATCGATCCCCCCTACAAGTGGTATCAGAGCCAAGGAAAGCTTGTTGAGGACTGACTGCCACAACAAGCAACTTTCAAAAATGGCCGGCTCAAACATCCACCCACCGAAGTTTGACGGCGAATTCTCTTGGTGGAAAAAGAGAATGGAGGTATTCTTTGAGACCGACTTTGATATTATGCTCATAATGGAAAATGGTTTCGAGTTGCCTAGGGATGAAAGGGGTGAACCAATTGAAAAATCACGTTGGACTAAGAAGCAAAGAGAGGAGCACCTTGCAAACTCAAAGGCAAAACATCATCTTCTCAATGTGCTCCCTCAACAAGAGATCAACCGGATCGGAGAATGTGCTAGCGCCAAAGAGATGTGGGAAAAGCTTGTAGAACTCCATGAAGGCACATCCGAGGCCAAGCTATCTAGGAGAGACCTCCTCCGCTCCCAACTCTCAAACATCAAATTATAAAAGGGAGAAAAGGTAACTTCCCTACATTCTAGATTTAAAGAAATATTAATTGGGCTAACAAGTGTAGGAGAAAAGCTCTCCAACCGGGATATGGTAATGAAGGCCATAGATGCCTTTCCCCGGTCCTCAAGATGGAGCTCCATGGTGGATTCGTTTTACATCTCCAAGAACTTGGAAGTAAGTACCTTGGAGGAATTTTTCTCAACAATGGAGCTCCACGAAACTAGGCTTGAAGGAATACAAGAAGAGCCTAGAATTCAACCCTCAAGAGGAGTAGCTTTGATAGCGAACAAGGGGAAGAAGAAGATGGAAATCCTCTCCTCCTCCGATGATGAAGCGTCTTCCTCCTCCTCCATGGATAGCACCGAAGAAGCCTATATGGTAAGGAAGGTAAGACGTGCATTTAAGAATTTTAGATTTGATAAATCTCATGATAGGAATAGAAGACCAAGGGGGAAGGTCATATGCTACAATTGCCAAGGAGAGGGGCACATAAGGGACAATTGTCCTCTCCTAAACAATAGCAAGGAAGAGAGGAAAAAGAAAGAAGAAAAGAAGAAGAAAAAGGGGAGCAAGAAAAAGAAGGAAGAGGAGAAGAAGACAAAAGAAAAGGGGAAGACCAAAGCTCTAAAGGCAAGGACTTGGGATGACCCATCCTCATCCTCCTCATCATAATCGGATGAGGAGAATGCTTTTGTCACCAATTTGGCCTTGATGGCCTTTGATGACTTGGATTTCTCTTCATCCGAAAATGAAGGATCAAGCTCAAGTGGGGAGAGCTCAAATGAAGGGGGAGCTTCTACATCCTCATCATCCGAAGAAGAAGAGGACATGGAAACTATGGTAACGAAAGCCTCTCCTAAGAAAATAGTTTCCATAATTTCTAGTTTAACTAAGGACTTATTTGGAATGAAAAAGAAAAATAAAAGCATGCTTAATCAAATTAAGGCATTGGAAAATAAGCTAGAAAATGCATGCTTAAATGATAATATTTCTTCTAGCTTAAACGATGCATGCTCACATGATCTTTATGTGCCATTAGATGTTAGTGATGCATGTATAAATGAAAATAGGGCCTTAAGGGAAAAGGTAGATTATTTAACAAAAGCCCTAGAAAAATTCACAATTGGCTCCAACACATTGAACATGATCTTAGGGAGCCAAAGAGCTAGTTTCAACAAAAAGGGCCTAGGCTACAAGGAAAAGAAAAATGAAAAGGCCTACAAATGCCTAATAGCTAGGGGACAAGATAAGAAGAAAGTAATAGCTAGGAAATGGATCCCCAAGGAATACTTAGTGAACCCAATAGAAAAGAACTTATTTTGGGTTCCAAAATCCATCCTTAAGGGTTAGGATAACTCTAGGGTAGTCAACCATATGCAATTGACCTATATCATATTTTGGTTGACTTAGGATGGCGGGACAACATTTTTAGAACAGTGTTGGGTGATGATAACGTGCCCATAAATAGATAATAATGCTTAAATCATGATGATTAATGTAATTGCTATGTATGTTTGAAATCATGATTTATGATTTTAATATTTGGCACGTAATCATGAGAAATAGGGTTGAATCATGCGTTAGGTGATACTTTGCTTATTATCATCATATAATACCTAATGCATGATGACAATTCAATGAATACATGTGTTTCATGTTCATAATGTAGAATTAATTGATATATGCCTTTATGATCATGATGATTGTTAGGTTGATACTTAACCATGATAGAATTGCATGAATACAAGGGTTAAGTATATACAAATACCCCCTAGGATGCATCTCACACTCACTATAGGCTAACTTGATTGCAAACTTAGCATGGGTGAGATGTTAGGATGATACAAATGTCCACTAATGCCTATGGCATTTAGATGGTCATTTAAAGTATCAAAATAGCAATAATAGACCAATCATGGGGAAGACTTATGTTTAATTCATAGACATATTGCCCAAAGATCATGGTTGGATATTTCATATGTTTTCAAAACAATTTCTTACTATAAAATACATGTATTCATGTTTTGAAACAATTGGATGCAGGACTAGGTGTTAAAATGGATACTCTTATGATCAAAAACCTAGTAGTTTTTAAAGCTTTTGGATTTTTTGGGCAAATACGTGGAAATATAATGATTTTTCATGAAAACATATTTTTCACTGATAGATATACTTAAAATAAATGTGTTCCCCAAATTTAACAATTTTTTAAATTTTTTGGAATTTTTAATGCCTTTCTGAAATTCACCCCAGAAATCAGAAATCAATCGTGCGATCAATGACCGTAGTCCAACTCCGATCGATGACACGAATATCGGATCAAGAAAGGCTGAATTCCGATTTTAAATCAACTTGTGGTATTTTCTTTCTATTAGACTTGATGCCATGTGCTTTTCACTTAGTGATAATCTTTTTGATGGTGTCAAAGGGGGAGAAATGATTATGTTTAAGTTAATTATGATAGGGGGAGAAATTAAGGGGGAGTTTCATGGATTAAGGGGGAGTTGCATGTTGCTATATCATGTTTATGTTTATATGCTTTCTTTTCTTTAAAACTTATATCAAATGTTTTTACCCAACTTAAACGGATTGCCACACATCAAAAAGGGGGAGATTGTTAGGGCAATCTCTTGCCGTAATATGGTTTTGATGGTGTGGCAAAGGGTTTAAGTTAGTTTGTTATGTTGATTTGATATGTGCGTTGAAGTCGTGCAGGACTTAGTAATTCGCACATGGAGCATTGGCGGGTTCACCCTCACAACCTCGGTCCTTGAGTCGGTGAAGGATGACTTTGAGGAAGTCGTGCGCTTGGAGCATCCGAGGGACCGCCAGACGAGATGACTTGAAGTGAAGCCAAGGAAGCAGACTTCGGAGGCAAGAGACGCGAAGGAGCATTGTAGAGTCATGCGCCTGATGCTGCCGAGGGACGTGGCCGCGAACGAAGAAAGCTTCGGCGAGGGACTTCGAGTGAGATGAGAGGATGAGTGAAATGTAAGTAGCTCATTAGGTGAACTTGGCCGAATGGCTGAGTGTCGGAGACTTGACCGCAAGGGTTAAGGTTTACCCGACCGTCGGAAGCTCAAACTTATATTAAGTATCCGATCGATGGGATATGCCCAGCAATGATCACATGGAATGGCAATGACCGCTGTGAGGATATCGCGCGTAACCGCTCATCGATCGGCGATCAACTCGAGGCATCACGATCGGTGAGGTCCATCAGTCGACTGCCAAGAGTTCCGTTGGACTACAACGGTCAGGATCTGACATGTTTGGAGGCCGTTGTAGTGACGGCAGTCGACTGCCAAGGGCAGCAGTCGACTGGTGGCGGCCAATGGGAAAAAATCAGCCCTCTCTATAAAAAGAGAGAGTGTGAGCCTTTGATGTAACGCCCGTAAAATTCTTAGCAATTTTACAGGAATTTTTGGCTTGATGATCATGGGCCTTGGGTGGGCCTTTTTCCAAAACAAAAGAAAATAAGCCAAAAATGGATGCAAGACCTAGGAATTGAACTCCAAACCTCTAGAGATAGCCAAACCCTATAGATGCACCCACTAACCAGAAGCCTAATAGGATATTATCATTAGAGGAAGGGGGGGGGATTATAGATAAGTGTGATAAAGGCAAATGAAGAGGCATGGAAGAAGAGAAGAGAAACTTCTCTTCCTCCCTTTATAAAGAAGAGGGAAGGTTCTAATTTGCCACTTCCTCTCTTCTTCTTCTTCTTCTTCTCACCGAATTCTCTCCCTCTCCATTTCCCTCTTTTGGCCGAACCTCATCCAAGCAAGAAAGCAAAGGCTAGGTTGGTTCTTTAGGTTATCTTCCCCACCCAAAGCAAAGCGAAGGATGTAAGTATCCCTCACCTGCATACGAGTAGTTTCGTTTGATGTTTGTAAAAGAAAATCTATATGTTATATCTAACTAAGCTATGTTTTAGTTATCAATGAAGTTGTATGCTAAGTTTAGGAGGTATAAGATGATGTTAACATGGAAAAAAAAAGGATTAGGTTAGAAGCTAACCCTAATAGCCCCTAGAGCCTATTCGGCCATGCCATGATTTTAGGGTTCTAATGAAGCTCTATGCCATGTTTTTGTAACTATATCATGATGTTAGGATTAAGATGGATTAGGGCAAAAGTTAACCCTAAAAACCCTACTTGGACCATTCGGCCAACCTAGGTTTTGGGTGAACAAATGAAGTTTTAATCCATATGTTATATGCAAATGAAGTTGTTGTTATATGAAATGAATTAGGTTGTTGTTATATGAAATGAATTAGGTTAAAGGTTAACCCTAAAAACCCTACTTGGACCATTCGGCCAACCTAGGTTTTGGGTGAACAAATGAAGTTTTAATCCATATGTTATATGCAAATGAAGTTGTTGTTATATGAAATGAATTAGGTTAAAGGTTAACCCTAAAAACCCTACTTGGACCATTCGGCCAACCTAGGTTTTGGGTGAACAAATGAAGTTTTAATCCATATGTTATATGCAAATGAAGTTGTTGTTATATGAAACGAATTAGGTTGTTGTTATATGAAATGAATTAGGTTAAAGGATAACCCTAGAAGACCCTATGGACCATTCGGCCATCATGCATTTTGGGGATTAGATGAAGTCTTAATATAAGTCTTATGTGCATATGAATTTGTTGTTAAGTTAAATGAATAGGTTAACATGTGTTTTATGTTGGGTGAATTCATGTTGACTTGTGATATTAAATAATGCTAGATGAAGATAACATGTTATGAAGATAACATGTCCTATCCAGGTTCAGGCACCTCCTCAGCCGTATGCCCAGCCCAGGAGTGCTCCTCCACAGTTACATCAGATGCAGGCCGCAATCGAAGGAACCCCAATCCATCAAGGGAGACTAGAAGCCCCACCAGCTATGACAGATGCTAGGGTATTCTCTCTCACCCAAGAAGATGTGGCAAATGCCTCTACAGTTGTCACAGGTCAGATATTTATTTTCTGTCAGCATGCTACTGCATTATTTGACACTGGGGCAACACATTCGTTTGTTTCTACGCACTTTACTGGAAAGATAGACATACCACCACAAGCTCTAGATCACAAGTTCTTAACCACTCTACCCTCGGGAGAGGTAATGCCCTCCACTCATATGCTGCGAGCCGCACCCATCAGAATTGCAGACAGAGAACTCTACTGCGATCTGATAGTGCTCGACATGCAGGATTATGACATTATATTGGGCATGGATTTCCTAAGCAAGTACGGTGCTTCGATCGAGTGCCGAAAAAGGAAAGTGGTATTCCAGCCGGAGGCGGAGCCTAAGTTCGAATTTATCGGAGAACCGAGGAGAAGAGTCAATAAGATTTTATCGATTTACAGCACGTAAGATGTTAGACAGTGGGTGCACTGGGTTTCTGGCACACGTAGTTGATACAAGTCAAGATGAGGACCAGAAGCTAGAGAATGTCAGAGTTGTATGCAACTACCCAGAGGTATTTCCAGATGAACTACCAGGGTTAGCCCCAGATAGAGAAGTAGAATTTGAGATCGAGTTGATTCCTGGTACTAACCCGATCTCTAAAGCACCTTACCGTACGGGCGCTACCGAATTAAAGGAACTTCGTAAGGCCACAGAGTTACTCGACAAAGGGACTTATTCACCAAGTCGCTTCCATGGGGAGCTCCAAAGGTAGTGAAGAAGAAAGATGGGTCTATGCGAATGTGCATAGACTACCGAGCACTGAACAATGTGACGATCAAGAATCGGTATCCTTTATCGCGGATTGATGACCTGTTCGACCAACTAAAAGGTGTCGCCGTCTTCTCTAAGATTGACCTGAGGTCCGGCTATCATCAAGTAAAAGTAAAACCAGATGATATACCAAAGACGGCCTTCCGGACAAGGTATGGACATTACGAGTTCGTAGTTATGCCCTTCGGAGTAACGAATGCACCTGCCCTGTTCATGGATTTGATGAATCGGGTATTCTCGCATTCCTCGACAAGTTTGTGATCGTATTCATAGACGACATACTAATATATTCGAGAACCCCCGAGGAGCATGCAGAACACCTGAATGTGGTATTGCAGATTCTTCGGGAAAACATATTCGCAAAGTTCTCCAAATGCGAAGTTCGTCGAACAAGTATCATTTTGGGTCACGTGATATCCAAGCACGGAGTGATGGTAGACCCAATAAAGATTGAAGCCGTGAGTAATCGAACCGACCAAAGAATGCCAAATAAATCGTAAGCTTTCTTGGGCTAGCAAGCTTACCATCGAAGTTTGTAGAGAACTTCTCAGATTGCCGCCTATGATAGTCCTCACCGTAAAGAACAAGAAATATGAGTGGACGGACGTGCGAGAGGAGTTTCAGCACTAAAAAAGGAGACTGACTAGCTCCAATCCTTGCTCTTTCTGGACAAGATCGAAGGCTTCGACATGTACAAGGACGCCCAAGTTGGGACTTGAGTCGACTTATGCGCAGAATGGCAAGGTCATTGCCTACGCCTAGGCAACTCAAGGAACACGAAGGAATTATTCCACCCAAGATTTAGAGCTAGCGGCCGTGGTCTTTGCTCAAAACATGGAGGCAATTATCTCTATGGAGCTGTAGGATCTATACTGCATCACCGTAGTCCAAATATTTCTTCACACGTATGACCTCGAACATGAGACAATGCAGATGGCTCAAACTCACAAGGATTATGATCATGCGAGATTCTTTACCATCCGGGAAAGCTAACAAGGTGGTCGATGCACTCAGCAGAAGTCCTCGCCACCACCTTGATGTCCCTCTATTAGTGTTATCTCGACCCTTAGAAAAAGAGATTATGCGTTACGGGGTTGAAATCATCTCCGGACAGCTCTCGACCATGACGATAACACCGACGCTGTTCGATGATATAATGGAAAAGCAAGCCCGTGACCCAAGCCTTCAGAGGATCAAGCAAGAGGTCCTAAAAGGAAAGGACGACGGGTTTCGGATCTCTGATAGTGAGTACTCTACCTCGTGTGGATCGCTTGTGTATTCCCGACGATCCGTAATCGGAAGGAGATATTTGAGGAAGCTCACTAACTCCTTATGCGATGCATCCCGAACCACTAAGATGTACCAAGACCTAAAACGAAAGTTCTGGTGGTTCGGAATGAAAAGAGATGTGGCTCAAGATGTCAAGATTACCGACCGCCAGAGGGTTAAGGCGTAACACCGAGACCCGAGGAACACCGCAATGATCCAGATTCTAATGGAAATGGGAGGACATTTCTATGGATTTCATCTCGGATTGCCCAAGACGACAAACGGTTATGATGCTATATGGGTAATTGTGGATGATTGATGAAGTCCACCCATTTCTTAGCAATCAAGACGACCTATTCGACTGAGCAATCGCCTGGCTTATATGCTAGGGAAATTATCGACTACATGGAATTCTTAAGACCATCATTTTGCAGAGATGGTCGCTTATTTCCCATTTCTCGGGAATGTGTCCTAAGGCCTTAGGCACGGTTATTGTTCAAGATCGCTTCCATTCCCTGACACGCATCAAAGAGTAAATCAAGCATCGGAGGATATGTTACGAGCCTCGCTACTCGGATTTCAAAGGTAGCCGTGTCGATACTTATGTTTGCAGACTTAGCCACAATAATAGCTACCAAGCTACTATTGGAATGGCACCCTACGAGGCTCTATACGGAGGAAATGTAGATCTCCCATATGCCGGGTACGAGGGTGGTGAAAAGAAGAGGATGAGACTCAGCAGATTTCATCGACACCACCCGAGCTATACGTAACATCCGTCAGAGAATTGAAACTACTCAGAGCCGACAAAAGAGCTATGCGGATATGCGACGTAGACCGTTAGAATTCGAAGTTGGGGACCTAGTATTCCTCAAAGTGGCTCCTATGAAAGGAGTGATGAGATTCGGAAGGAAGGGTAAACTGAGTCCACGCTACGTGGGACCGTATCCGATATTGCAGAGGATTGGCAAGGTAGCTTACAAGCTAGAGCGCTCAAGAGATGCTCGGCTATTCACAACGTGTTCCATGTCTCTGTCCTCAAGAAATGCATTTACAAGACGGACCAAGTGATCGAGCCACAAAGAGTACGAGTTCAAGAGGACCTGAGTATTGAAAGTCGGCCTATCCAGATACTAGACCGAGAAATCAAGAGGCTAAGGAACAAAGAGGTGCCCTTAGTAAAGGTCATGTGGCAGAATCAACGGTACGAGGAAGCTACCTGGGAATGCGAGGAGGACATGAAGCAGAAATACCTAGAATTGTTCTAAGTTTCGAGGACGAAACTTTTAAAAGGTATGAAGGATTGTAACGCCCGTAAAATTCCTAGCAATTTTACAAGAATTTTTGGCTTGATGATCATGGGCTTTATGTGGGCCTTTTCCAAAATAAAAGAAAATAAGCCAAAAATGGATGCAAGACCCAGGAATTGAACTCCAAACCTCTAGAGATAGCCAAACCCTATATATGCACCCACTAACTGTAAGCCCAATAGGATATTATCATTAGAGGAAGGGGGGGATTATAGATAAGTGTGATAAAGGCAAATGAAGAGGCATGGAAGAAGAGAAGAGAAACTTCTCTTCCTCCCTTTATAAAGAAGAGGGAAGGTTCTAATTTGCCACTTCCTCTCTTCTTCTTCTTCTTCTCACCGAATTCTCTCCTCTCCATTTCCCTCTTGGCCAACCTCATCCAAGCAAGAGAAGGCTAGGTTGGTTCTTCCTTAGGTTATCTTCCCCACCCAAAGCAAAGCGAAGGATGTAAGTATCCCTCACCTGCATACGAGTAGTTTCGATTGCTATGTTTGTAAAAGAAAATCTATATATGATATATCTAAAATGAAGCTATGTTTTAGTTATCAATGAAGTTGTATGCTAAGAAGTTTAGGAAGGTATATGATGATGTTAACATGGAAAAAAAAAGGATTAGGTTAGAAGCTAACCTTAATAGCCCCTAGAGCCTATTCGGCCATGCCATGATTTTAGGGTTCTAATGAAGCTCTATGCCATGTTTTTGTAACTATATGATGATGTTAGGATTAAGATGGATTAGGGCAAAAGTTAACCCTAAAAACCCTACTTGGACCATTCGGCCAACCTAGGTTTTGGGTGAACAAATGAAGTTTTAATCTATATGTTATATGCAAATGAAGTTGTTGTTATATGAAATGAATTAGGTTAAAGGTTAACCCTAAAAACCCTACTTGGACCAATAGGCCAACCTAGGTTTTGGGTGAACAAATGAAGTTTTAATCCATATGTTATATGCAAATGAAGTTGTTGTTATATGAAATGAATTAGGTTAAAGGTTAACCCTAAAAACCCTACTTGGACCATTCGGCCAACCTAGGTTTTGGGTGAACAAATGAAGTTTTAATCCATATGTTATATGCAAATGAAGTTGTTGTTATATGAAACGAATTAGGTTGTTGTTATATGAAATGAATTAGGTTAAAGGATAACCCTAGAAGACCCTATGGACCATTCGGCCATCATGCATTTTGGGGATTAGATGAAGTCTTAATATAAGTCTTATGTGCATATGAATTTGTTGTTAAGTTAAATGAATAGGTTAACATGTGTTTTATGTTGGGTGAATTCATGTTGACTTGTGATATTAAATAATGCTAGATGAAGATAACATGCCTTAGGTTAGTGTTTACTTATTTTTGATGCCATGCCTTATGCCATGTCTATGTGTATGCTATGTTTGAAATATGTTATGAAATGGAAGAAGATAAGGATTATGAAATGAAACAAACGATATGTACACATACATGAATATGACATGATGATGAAATGAAGAATGATATGTTATGAAATGAAGAATGGCATGTTTACGAAATGAAAGATGATATGTCCCTGAAGGGAAGCATGATGTGTTATGAAATGAAGTATGCTATGTTTGCAAAATGTAAGCTATGTTATAAAATAAGCATATAAGTATTTTACCTTCGCATGGTTGTACCAAGACCTTAACAAGGTCCAAGAAGGGATGGGCTCCTAAGATGCCCTAGGTCGATGGAATAAGACTGTGCCTAGGATGGGCTTCTATGTATGATTGCCCCTAGGTCGATGGAATAAGACTCGGGCCTAGTACGGGATGGGCTCCAAGATGCCTTAGGTCGATGGAGTAAGACTCGGGCCTAGGATGGGCTTCTACGCTATGACGATTGCCCTAGGTCGACGGACTAAGATCGGGCCTAGTAACCTATTAGGTTCGAGACTTGCTACCTCGGGCCTATTTAGGATGCGCTATGATAATGAAGAAGTGGTACAATGCCGGGCCCAAATATGTTGAGATTTATATTTACGTACCTATAAAATATGTTTTCAAAAGCATCTCGCATATGTTACATGATTAGATGTTATGTTTGATATGCCATGTTGATATGTTACATATGAAGTATGTTATGTTTGATATTCCATGTTGATATGTTACATATGAAGTATGTTATGTTTGATATGCCATGTTGATATGTTACATATGAAGTATGTTATGTTTGATATGCCATGTTATGTCACTATGCTACATATGATGTACGTTATGTCTGATAGGTCATACCTATATGTTTTATGTTATGTTGATTTGCTACGTTACATATGTTATATGTTATGTTTAAATAAGTCCTAGACGTACATGACATGATGCTATGTTATAGATGATACATTTTATGCTGCCATGCTATGGATGAGATATGTTATGTTTACTCACGTTATTTATGCTACATGTTAAGTTAATTACGTCATGTATGTTACATGTTATGTGGCTTATATGTTATGAATGTTACATGCTTATATGTTATGAATGGTACATGCTATGATTAATGTCGATATATGGTTTTTGTGAGTAGGATCCGGATCTTACTAAGCCTATGTGCTTATAGTTTATCTTTCCCTCGCATCAGAGATAAGGGTAAGGGATGGATAAACTAAAGGGAGCAGCAGGAGGGGCCAAATGTGTGGTGGCATGGTGGAGAAGATCCGTTAGGTTTATATATATATGTTTACCTATGATGATGATGTGTATGGATGTCCTTACTTATGCCTCGTATGACAACGATGGTTATGAACTGAACTAAGCACTAAGTAACTATCTATGTTATAATTCCTGCTCTCTTTTAATAAGAAGAAGTAAAGAAGAAGTAACAAGAACTCTATATATATGTTATGATGCAGGCCCGATGTGAAGAAGAATAACTATATATATATATATATATATATATATATATATATATATATATATATATATATATATATATATATATATATATATATATATATATATATATATGTCAATGCATGTTTATGTTATAAAAGAAAAAAATGTCTAAAGTCTTAGAAGAAGAAATATGTATAAAGTCTTCCGTATGTATAGACGTCAGGCACGCCCGCCTCGGGTTCTGGGTCCGGAAGGGCGTGTGACAGTTGGTATCGAGCGGATCCGCTTTCCACTACACACACATCAAGCTCCAAATCCTGCCGCCAAGTAAGTAAGAATTCTATGTCTTCTCTAATTTTGTGAATTTGTTTTCCATGTATGATAGAAATGCTTCTAGCTTAAATATGCATGAAAATATGTATGATACCCTTATGCTTGTTCTTGTATGATATAAAATACCTTAAGCTTAAACTATGCATGAGAACATGAATGATGCCTTGCTTAAAATGACTTTATGTTAGCTTTAGTCTAAGTACGCGTGAGGACAACGAACTAAAACTTATACTAGTTTTACCTTAATATATGAAGATAAACACAGAGTAGAGCCGATGAGCTAGCACCCCGCATGACCTTACACACATAGTCACGAACTCCAACGACAAGTCACGAACAACAACAAGTAATAACTACCCTAATGAATCAGCGAGGAAACCCATCGCTTCACCAACGGGCCCCGGCCGATGGTTCGACAGAAGCTTACGATCCGGGCGTAGACTAAAGTCGGAAAATTTCTCTCTTGATCGTGAACCATGGGATGCCCAAGCCCGGTTCAAGACGGTGGAAAGCATCGTGGAGCTACCGGATCGGCCCGAATCGCGAGAAGATTAAGTGTGTATCATTCCGCTCGAGAGATGCTCGGATGTGGTGGGAATGAGTTAAAACCAAGGGACAAGTAAATCAGATGAGATGGACAGATTTCGAGTACGAATTCTTCGAAGAATTCTTCCACATGAGGGTGACCAACAAGCATTACGACGAGTTCACTGGGTTCCGACAAGGTGACCTATCGGTCAACGAAGCCGTGAAGAGATTCAACCGACTCGCACGCCTGTGCCCAGAGTTGGTCAGCACAGAAAGAGAAAGGGTCGACTCATCATGTCAAGATGCTCACCGTAAATAGCTCAATGTGGCCGTGGAGTTCATAGATCGCAGATCACAGAGGAACTGCTTCAAGAGTGCCTTAATTAATGAGCATTACTCGAACAACATTAGTCAGCAAAAGAAAGCACTGAGTGAAGGTAGGGGTCAGGCCCAGTCAGGAGGTCAGAGGAACTAGAGTGCTTGGAAAGGGAACCCCACTGGCAAGAGAAGACAATGAGAGAATCCTAAAGGAGGTCCAGCGAGCAAGCAGCCCAGGATCCCTCTGTGTGCTACCTGCGGAAAGATACATCCTGGAGTATACTACCAAGGCACAAATCGATGTTACAACTGTGGACGGACAGGGCATAGAATCAAGGACTGTCCTATCCAGGTTCAGGCACCTCCTCACCAGATATGCCCATCAGAGTGCTCCTCCACAGCTTACATAAGATGAGCCGCAATCGAAGGAACCCTAATCCACCAAGGGAGACTAGAAGCCCCACCGCATGACAGATAGATGCTAGGGTATTCTCTCTCACCCAAGAAGATGTGGCAAATGCCTCTACAGCTTGTCACAGTCGATATTTATTTTCTCACAAGATGCTATCGCATTATTTGACATCGGGCAACACATCTGCTTGTTTCTACACACTTTACTGGAAAGATAGACATACCACCACAAGCTCTAGATCACAAGTTCTTAACCACTCTACCCTCGGGAGAAGTAATGCCCTCCACTCATATGCTGCGAGCCGCACCCATCAGAATTGCAGACAGAGAGAACTCATCGCGATCCGATACAGTGCTCGACATGCGGATTATGACATTATATTGGGCATGGATTTCCTAAGCAAGTACGGTGCTTCGATCGAGTAAAAAAGGAAAGTGGTATTCACGAGGCTGAGCCTAAGTTCGAATTTATCTGAGAACCGAGGAGAAGAGTCAATAAGATTTTATCACCCTACAGCACGTAAGATGTTAGACATGGGTGCACCGGGTTTCGCACACGTAGTTGATACAAGTCAAGATGAGGACCGTAAGCTAGAGAATGTCGAGTTGTATGCAACTACGAGGTATTTCGGATGAACTACCGTGGTTAGCCCCAGATAGAAGTAGAATTTGAGATCGAGTTGATTCTGGTACTAACCCGATCTCTAAAGCACCTTACCGTATGGGCGCCGAATTAAAGGAACTTCAGTGACATACAGGAGTTACTCGACAAGGACTTATTTGCCCAAGTCGCTTCCATGGGGAGCTCCAAAGGTCTTAGTGAAGAAGAAAGATGGGTCTATGCGAATGTGCATAGACTACCGAAAGCCGAACAATGTGACGATCAAGAACCGATCCTTTACCGCGGATTGATGACTGCTCGACCAACTAAAAGGTGCCGCTGCCTTCTCTAAGATTGACTGAGGTCCGCTATCATCAATTAAAAGTAAAGCCACATGATAAACCAAAGAAGGCCTTCCGGACAAGGTATGGACATTACTAGTTCGTAGTTATGCCCTTAGGAGTAACGAATGCACCTGCCTGTCATGGATTTGATGAATCGGGTATTCTCGGCATTTCTCGACAAGTTCGTGATCGTCTTCATAGACGACATACTAATATATTCGAGAACCCCCGAGGAGCATGCAGAACACCTGAATGTGGTATTGCAGATTCTTCGAGAAAAACAGCTATTCGCAAAGTTCTCCAAATGCGAGTTCTGGCTTGAACAAGTATCATTTTTGGGTCACGTGATATCCAAGCACGGAGTGATGGTAGACCCAATAAAGATTGAAGCCGTGAGTAATCGAACGACCAAAGAATGCCAAATAAGCTCTGCTAGCAAGCTACTACAAGTTTGTAGAGAACTTCTCCAGATTGCCGCCTATGACAAATTCCTCACCGTAAAGAACAAGAAATATGAGTGGACGGACGCGCGAAAGGAGTTTCACAATTAAAAGAGATCGACCAGCCCAATCCTTGCTCTTCCTGGACAAGATAAGGCTTCGACATGTACAAAGGACGCCCAAGTTGGGACTCGAGAGTGTACTTATGCAGAATGGCAAGGTCATTGCTCACGCCTAGGCAACTCAAGGAACACGAAAGGAATTATCCCACCCACGATTTAGAGCTAGCGGCCGTGGTCTTTGCTCTCAAAACATGGAGGCATTATCTCTATGGAGCTCAGTGTAGGATCTATACAGACCACCAGAGTCTGAAATATTTCTTCACACAGAAGGACCTGAACATGAGACAGCGCAGATGGCTCGAACTCGTCAAGGATTATGACTGCGAGATTCTCTACCATCCGGGGAAAGCTAACAAGGTGGCTGATGCACTCAGCAGGAAGTCCTGCGCCACCTTGATGTCTCTATTAGTGTTATCTCGGCCCTTAGAAAAAGAGATTATGCGTTACGGGGTTGAAATCATCTCCGGACAGCTCTCGACCATGACGATAACACCGACGCTGTTCGATGATATACCGAAAAAGCAAGCCCGTGACCCAAGCCTTCAGAGGATCAAGCAAGAGGTCTTAGAAGGAAAGGACGACGGTTTCGGATCTCGATAGTGGAGTACTCTACCTCGTGGATCACTTGTGTATTCCCGACGATCCGTAATTACGAAGGAGATATTTGAGGAAGCTCAGAACTCCTTACGTGATGCATCCCGAACCACCAAGATGTACCAAGACCTAAAACGAAAGTTCCGTGGTTCGAATGAAAAGAGATGTGGCTCAAGATGTCAAGATTTTGCCGACCGCCAGAGGGTTAAGGCGTAACACCAGAGACCTCGAGGAACACTGCAATGATCCAGATTCCGTAATGGAAATGGGAGGACATTTCTATGGATTTCATCTCGTGATTGCCCAAGACGACAAAACGGTTATGATGCTATATGGGTAATCAGGATGATTGATGAAGTCCACCCATTTCTTAGCAATCAAGATGACCTATTCGACGAGCAACCGCCCGCTTATATGCTAGGAAATTATCGACTACATGGAATTCCTAAGACCATCATTTTCGAGAGATGGTCGCTTATTTCCCATTTCGAATGTGTTGTAAGGCCCTAGGCACGAAGCTATTGTTCAGTACTGCCTTCCATCCCCAGACGGACGGACAGATCGAAAGAGTAAATCAAGTACTGGAGGATATGTTACGAGCACGCCTGGATTTCAAAGGTAGCCGTGTCGATACTTATGTTTGGCAGACTCGCCTACAATAATAGCTACCAAGCTACTATTGGAATGGCACCCTACGAGGCTCTATACGGAGGAAATGTAGATCTCCATATGCTGGTACGAGGGTGGTGAAAAGAAGAGGATGGGACTCCAGACGGATTTCATCGACGACACCACCCGAGCTATATGGAACATCCGCCAGAGAATTGAAACTGCTCAGAGCCGACAAAAAGAGCTATGCGGATACGCGCGCGAGACGTTAGAATTCAAGTCGGGACCTAGTATTCTCAAAGTGGCTCCTATGGGAGTGATGAGATTCGGAAGGAAGGGTAAATCGAGTCCACGCCACGTGGGACCGTATCCGATATTGCAGAGGATTGGCAAGGTAGCTTACAAGCCAGAGCCGCCTCAAGAGATGTCGGCTATTCACAACGTGTTCCATGTCTCTGCTCAAGAAATGCATTTGACGGACCAAGTGATCGAGCCACAAAGAGTACAAGTTCAAGAGGACTCGAGATTGAAAGTCGGCCTATCCAAATACTAGACCGAAATCAAGAGGCTAAGGAACAAAGAGGTGCCCTTAGTAAAGGTCCTGTGGCGTAATCAAGACGAGGAAGCTACCCGGGGAACGCGAGGAGGACATGAAGCGTATACCCATTAATTGTTCTAAGTTTCGAGGATGAAACTTTTAAAAGGTATGAAGGATTGTAACGCCCGTAAAATTCCTAGCAATTTTACAGGAAATTTTTGGCTTGATGATCATGGGCCTTGGGTGGGCCTTTTCCAAAACAAAAGAAAATAAGGCAAAATGGATGCAAGACCTAGGAATTGAACTCCAAACCTCTAGAGATAGCCAAACCATATAGATGCACCCAATAACCAGAAGCCCAATAGTATATTATCATTAGAGGAAGGGGGGGGGATTATAGATAAGTGTGATAAAGGCAAATGAAGAGGCATGGAAGAAGAGAAGAGAAACTTCTCTTCCGCCCGTTATAAAGACGAGGGAAGGTGCTAATTTGCCACTTCCTCTCTTCTTCTGCTTCTTCTCACCAAATTCTCTCCCTCCATTTCCTCTTGGACTAACCTCATCCAAGAAAACAAAGGCTAGGTTGGTTCTTTAGGTTATCTTCCCCACCCAAAGCAAAGCGAAGGATGTAAGTATCCTCACCGCATACGAGTAGTTTCGTTTGATGTTTGTAAAAGAAAATCTATATGTTATATCTAACTAAGCTATGTTTTAGTTATCAATGAAGTTGTATGCTAAGTGTAGGAGGTATATGATGATGTTAACATGGAAAAAAAAAAGGATTAGGTTAGAAGCTAACCCTAATAGCCCCTAGAGCCTATTCGGCCATGCCATGATTTTACGGTTCTAATGAAGCTCTATGCCATGTTTTTGTAACTATATGATGATGTTAGGATTAAGATGGATTAGGGCAAAAGTTAACCCTAAAAACCCTACTTGGACCATTCGGCCAACCTAGGTTTTGGGTGAACAAATGAAGTTTTAATCCATATGTTATATGCAAATGAAGTTGTTGTTATATGAAATGAATTAGGTTGTTGTTATATGAAATGAATTAGGTTAAAGGTTAACCCTAAAAACCCTACTTGGACCATTCGGCCAACCTAGGTTTTGGGTGAACAAATGAAGTTTTAATCCATATGTTATATGCAAATGAAGTTGTTGTTATATGAAATGAATTAGGTTAAAGGTTAACCCTAAAAACCCTACTTGGACCATTCGGCCAACCTAGGTTTTGGGTGAACAAATGAAGTTTTAATCCATATGTTATATGCAAATGAAGTTGTTGTTATATGAAACGAATTAGGTTGTTGTTATATGAAATGAATTAGGTTAAAGGATAACCCTAGAAGACCCTATGGACCATTCGGCCATCATGCATTTTGGGGATTAGATGAAGTCTTAATATAAGTCTTATGTGCATATGAATTTGTTGTTAAGTTAAATGAATAGGTTAACATGTGTTTTATGTTGGGTGAATTCATGTTGACTTGTGATATTAAATAATGCTAGATGAAGATAACATGCCTTAGGTTAGTGTTTACTTACTTTTGATGCCATGCCTTTTTGCCATGTCTATGTGTATGCTATGTTTGAAATATGTTATGAAATGGAAGAAGATAGGATTATGAAATGAAACAAAACGATATGTACACGACATGAATATGACATGATGATGAAATGAAGAATGATATGTTATGAAATGAAGAATGGCATGTTTACGAAATGAAAGATGATATGTCCATGAAGGGAAGCATGATGTGTTATGAAATGAAGTATGCTATGTTTGCAAAATATAAGCTATGTTATAAAATAAGCATATAAGTATCTTACCTTCTGCATGGCTTGTACCAAGACCCTAACAGGGTCCAAGAAGAGATGGGCTCCTAAGATGCCCTAGGTCGATGGAATAAGACTCGGGCCTAGGATGGGCTTCTATGTATGATTGCCCCTAGGTCGATGGAGTAAGACTCGGGCCTAGGATGGGCTTCTACGCTATGACGATTGACCTAGGTCGACAGACTAAGATTGGGCCTAGTAACCTATTAGGTTCGAGACTTGCTACCTCGGGCCTATTTAGGGATGCGCGCTATGATAATGAAGAAGTGGTACAATGCCGGGCCCAAATATGTTTAGATTTATATTTACGTACCTATAAAATATGTTTTCAAAAGCATCTCGAACATGTTACATGATTAGATGTTATGTTTGATATGCCATGTTGATATGTTACATATGAAGTATGTTATGTTTGATATGCCATGTGAAGTATGTTATGTTTGATATGCCATGTTGATATGTTACATATACGTATGTTATGTTTGATATGCCATGTTGTTACATATGAAGTATGTTATGTTTGATATGCCATGTTGATATGTTACATATGAAGTATGTTATGTTTGATATGCCATGTTATGTCATATGATGTACGTTATGTCTGATAGGTCATACCTATATGTTTTATGTTATGTTGATTTGCTACGTTACATATGTTATATGTTATGTTTAAATAAGTCCTAGACGTACATGACATGATGCTATGTTATAGATGATACATGTTATGCTGCCATGCTATGGATGAGATATGTTATGTTTACTCACGTTATTTATGCTACATGTTAAGTTAATTACGCCATGTATGTTACATGTTATGTGGCTTATATGTTATGAATGTTACATGCTTATATGTTATGAATGGTACATGCTATGATTAATGTCGATATATGGTTTTTGTGAGTAGGACTGGATCTTACTAAGCCTATGTGCTTATAGTTTATCTTTCCCTCGTACTACAGATAAGGGTAAGGGATGGATAAACTAAAGGGAGCAGCAGGAGGGGCCAAATGTGTGTGGCAGTGGCATGGTGGAGAAGATCCGTTAGGTTTATATATATATGTTTACCTATGATGATGATGTGTATGGATGTCCTTACTTATGCCTCCGTATGACAACGATGGTTATGAACCTGAACTAAGCACTAAGTAACTATCTAAGTTATAATGCATGCTCTATGTTAATAAGAAGAAGTAAAGAAGAAGTAAGAAGAAGTATCTATATATGTTATGATGCATGCCCTATGTGAAGAATATTTATATATATATATATATATATATATATATATATATATATATGTCAATGCATGTTTATGTTATAAAAATATGTATAAAGTCTTGATGTATGTATGTATGTATGTAAAGATGGTCACCTCGTTTTGGGTCCGGGAAGGGCGGGCGTGGCAGGTTGGTATAAGAGCGGATCTGCCTTTACACAACACACACAACAAACTCCAAATACTGCTGCCCCAAGTAAGAATTCTATATCTTCTCTAATTTTGTGAATTTGTTTTCCATGTATGATAGGAAATGCTTCTAGCTTAAATATGCATGAAAATATGTATGATACCCTTATGCTTGTTCTTGTATGATATAAAATACCTTAAGCTTAAACTATGCATGAGAACATGAATGATGCCTTAAGCTTAAAATGACCTTATGTTAGCTTTAGTCTAAGTATGCGTAGGGACAACGAATCTAAAAACTTATACTAGTTTTACCTTAATATATGAAGATAAACATGTGGAAGACGCAGAGTAGAGCGATGAGCTAGCACCCCGCATGACCTTACACACATAGTCACAGAACTCCAACGACATAAGTCGGAACAATAACAAGTAATAACTACCCTAACGAATCAGGAAACCCTATCGCCACCACCAACAGCCCCTACCGATGGTTCGACAGAAGCTTACGATCCAAAGGAGACTAAAGCCGGAAAATTTCTCTGGTACTGGTGAACCATGGGATGCCCAAGCCTGGTTCAAGATGGTGGAAAGCATCGTGGAGCTACTGGACTGGCCCGAATGCGAGAAGATTAAGTGTGTATCATTCTGCCTTTCGGGAGATGCTCGGATGTGGTGGGAACGGGTTAAAACCAAGAGACAAGTAAATCAAATGAGATGGATGATTTGAGTACGAGTTCTTCGAAGAATTCTTCCACATGAGGGTGACCAACAAGCATTACGACGAGTTCACCGGGTTCCGACAAGGTGACCTATCGGTCAGCGAAGCCGTGAAGAGATTCAACCGACTCGCACGTCTGTGCCCAGAGTTGGTCAGCACGGAAAGAGAAAGGGTCAGACTCATGCTGAAGATGCTCCGACCAGAAATAGCTCGAATGTGGCGGCGGAGTTCATAGACCGCAGACCGCAGAGGAGCCGCTCAAGAGTGCCTTAATTACCGAGCATTACGAACAACATTAGTCAAAGAAAAGAAAGCACCGAGCGAAGGCGTGGGTCAGCCCGAGGTCGAGGAACCAGAGTGCTTGGAATGGGAACCCCACTGGCAAGAGAAGACAATGAGAGAATCCTAAAGGAGGTCCAAATGAGCAAGCCCCAGATCCTCTGTGCTACCCGCAAAGATACATCCCGGAGTATGCTACCAAGGCACAAATCGATGTTACAATGGGACCAGACGACAGGCATAGAATCAAGGACTGCCCTATCTGTGTTCAGCACCTCCTCACCGTATGCCCACCAGAGTGCTCCTCCACTAGTTACATCGATGCATGCCGCAATCAAGGAACCCCTAATCCACCAAGGGAGACTAGAAGCCCCACCACTATGAGATGCTAGGGTATTCTCTCTCACCCAAGAAGATGTGAAATGCCTCTACTTGTCACAGTCGGATATTTATTTTCACAAAGATGCTACTGCATTATTTGACACTGGGCAACACATTCGCTTTGTTTCTACACTTTATCGGAAAGATAGACATACCACCACAAGCTCTAGATCACAAGTTCTTAACCACTCTACCTCGGGAGAGTAATGCCCTCCACTCATATGTCGCGAGCCGCACTCCATCGTAATTGCGCAGAGAACTCTCGCGATCCGATAGTGCTCGACATGCGGATTATGACATTATATTGGGCACGGTTTTTCGATCGAGTGCCAAAAGGAAAGTGGTATTCACCGAGGCGGAGCCTAAGTTCGAATTTATCGAGAACCGAGGAGAAGAGTCAATAAGATTTTATCACCTACAGCACGTAAGATGTTAGATAAAGGTGGGTGCACTGGGTTTCTGGCACACGTAGTTGATACAAGTCAAGATGAGGACCAGAAGCTAGAGAATGTCAGAGTTGTATGCAACTACCCAGAGGTATTTCCAGATGAACTACCAGGGTTAGCCCCAGATAGAGAAGTAGAATTTGAGATCGAGTTGATTCCTGGTACTAACCCGATCTCTAAGGCACCTTACCGTATTACCGAATTAAAGGAACTTCGGATGACTACAGGAGTTACTCGACAAGGGACTTATTTGCCCAAGTCGCTCTCCATGGGAGCTCCAGTCTTTGTGGTGAAGAAGAAAGATGGGTCTATGCGAATGTGCATAGACTACCGAGCGCTGAACAATGTGATGATCAAGAACCGGTATCCTTTACCGCGGATTGATGACCTGTTCGACCAACTAAAAGGTGCCGCTGTCTTCTCTAAGATTGACCTGAGGTCCGACTATCATCAAGAAAAAGTAAAACCAGATGATATACCAAAGACGGCCTTCCGGACAAGGTATGGACATTACGAGTTCGTAGTTATGCCCTTCGGAGTAACGAATGCACCTGCCCTGTTCATGGATTTGATGAATCGGGTATTCTCGGCATTCCTCGACAAGTTTGTGATCGTCTTCATAGACGACATACTAATATATTCGAGAACCCCCGAGGAGCATGCAGAACACCTGAATGTGGTATTGCAGATTCTTCGAGAAAAATAGGTATTCGCAAAGTTCTCCAAATGCGAGTTCTGGCTTGAACAAGTATCATTTTTGGGTCACGTGATATCCAAGCACAGAGTGATGGTAGACCCAATAAAGATTGAAGCCGTGAGTAACTGGAACCGACCAAAGAATGCCAAATAAATCGTAAGCTTTCTTGGGCGCAAGCTACTACCTAAGTTCAGAGAACTTCTCCGTGATTGCCGCTACTATGACACTCACCGTAAAGAACAAGAAATATGAGTGGACGGACGCTGCGAGGAGTTTCACAATTAAAAAGAAGATCGACTCAGCCCAATCCTTGCTCTTCCTGACAAGATGAAGGCTTCGACATGTACAATGACGCCCAAGTTGGGACTCGAGTCAGACTTATGCAGAATGGCAAGGTCATTGCCTACGCCTAGGCAACTCAAGGAACACGAAAGGAATTATCCCACCCACGATTTAGAGCTAGCGGCCGTGGTCTTTGCTCTCAAAACATGGAGGCATTATCTCTATGGAGCTCAGTGTAGGATCTATACAGACCACCAGAGTCTGAAATATTTCTTCACACAGAAGGACCTGAACATGAGACAATGCAGATGGCTCAAACTCGTCAAGGATTATGATCATGCGAGATTCTTTACCATCCGGGAAAGCTAACAAGGTGGTGATGCACTCGAGAAGTCCTGCGCCACCTTGATGTCCCTATTAGTGTTATCTCGACCCTTAGAAAAGAGATTATGCGTTACGGGATTGAAATCATCTCCGGACAGCTCTCGACCATGACGATAACACCGACACTGTTCGATGATATACTGGAAAAGCAAGCCCGTGACCCAAGCCTTCAGAGGATCAAGCAAGAGGTCCTAGAAGGAAAGGACGACGGGTTTCGGATCTCTGATAGTGGAGTACTCTACCTCAGGGATCGCTTGTGTATTCCCGACGATCCAGAATTGCGGAAGGAGATATTTGAGGAAGCTCACAGAACTCCTTATGCGATGCATCCTGGAACCACCAAGATGTACCAAGACCTAAAATGAAAGTTCTGGTGGATCAGAATGAAAAGAGGATATGTCAAGATTGCCCGACCGCCAGAGGGTTAAGGCGTAACACCGAGAGACCGGAGGAACACTGCGGCAATGATCCAGATTCCGGAATGGAAATGGGAGGACATTTCTATGGATTTCATCTCGGATTGCCCAAGGCGACAAGCGGTTATGATGCTATATGGGTAATTGGATGATCGAAAGTCCGCCCATTTCTTAGCAATCAAGATGACCTATTCGACGGAGCAACTGGCTCAGTTATATGCTAGGGAAATTATCATACTACATGGAATTCCTAAGACCATCATTTCTGACAGAGATGGTCGCTTTATCTCCCATTTCTGGGAATGCGTTCAGAAGGCCTTAGGCACGGCTATTATTCAAGATTGCCTTCCATCCCTGCAGACGGATGACGGCACCGAAAGAGTAAATCAAGTACTGGAGGATATGTTACGAGCCTGCGCCCTGGATTTCAAAGGTAGCTGGTGCCGATACTTATGTTTGGCAGAATTCGCCTACAATAATAGCTACCAAGCTACTATTGGAATGACACCCTACGAGGCTCTATACGGGAGGAAATGTAGATCTCCCATATGCTGGTATGAGGGTGGTGAAAAGAAGAGGATGGGACTCCAGACGGATTTCATCGACGACACCCGAGCTATACGGAACATCCGCCAGAGAATTGAAACCGAGCGACAAAAGAGCTATGCGGATACGCGACGCAGTTAGAATTAAGTTGGGACCTAGTATTCCTCAAAGTGGCTCCTATGAAGGGAGTGAGGAGATTCGGAAGGAAGGGTAAACTGAGTCCACGCTACGTGGGACCGTATCCGATATTGCAGAGGATTGGCAAGGTAGCTTACAAGCTAGAGCTGTCTCAAGAGATGTCGGCTATTCACTGTTAGTTAAAGCCCTAGAACCAATCATGTGATGGTTGAATAGGGAACATTTTGTATCATATTCTATAAAGGCAAAGGATTGGTTATTATATTTACATCTTGCTTGTGCCAGCTAATTTAAATATAATAATGCCCTAGAAAAGTAGGTTCTTATCTACAACACATCAATTGGAAGAATTGATTATGAGAGGCTGTAGAGAACACTTTCTAAATGTTCCTAGTCAAGTATTAATATGCAAGGGCAATATTAATACATAAAGACTAGCATGTAGGTCAATTGATGACTTGATCTCACAAGTCATGGATATATGATATCGAGTTGACACATGGGTATATATTAGAGAATATATACTGAACTGACCCGCCATGAGAAAGTTTCATGGATCGTTATATGAGTGTCATAAACTTTCTCATGTGACTATTGGTATGAATAGTCCTAACAAGTCACTACTGCTCATAGGAGTTATGTACTTTGGTATCACAAAGAGTGGGGTGGACCATAAAGGCGATCGGGTATATAACAATGCGAGGATGAGTGAGATGGGATCTATCCTCTCTATACGAGAGTGATATCTCCCCTTGATTGAGTAGAACTACTAAAATGCTCGAATGAGTCAATATGAGATATTGAGCTCATTTGTTTGAGTTAGTTTACTCAGGATCCCAAAACACATAGATTGATCGAGGATGTAGGCCCTACGATCAACTGAGCATCAAGATAGAAGGACACTCATATATTATAGTAGTCATGAAAGGTTAGTTGATTGACTTATCTCAGAACTTGGGTAGAATGAGATGCTAACATTAGCTTGTGTATCTAAAAGATTAGGTCCACCGCCAACGCTATGAGAGCCTATAGGTCACACACAAAGAGCATGATAATTAGAGGAATTAGAGTATTCTAGTTTGACTAGAATAATATGGGAATAAGCTTAAGTACAAAATGGTTTTTGGACTTTAAGCTTAATGAGAATTTTAGCTAATTGATTTAATGAGATTAATTCAATATGTTACCTTATTGATTTAATAAGATTAATTCAATATGATAACATAAGCTTAATTGAATTAATAAGATTAATTCAATATGATAACATAAGCTTAATTGAATTAATAAGATTAATTCAACATGCATGAATGCCACATAAGAATGCCACATAAGCATGCCACCTAAGCATGCCACCTAAGCATCCACCTAAGCTAGTTAAGGTGGAAGGAAACAAAATGGTTTTGTCTCCTAAGTGGCCGCCAAACAAGGAAGCCAAATCCTTTTGAGTGTCTCAATGCAATGGATTGCATTGAATGTGAAGGAGGTGAAGGGTTTTTCCAACCCTATAAAAGGCTCCATGGAGTGGCCAGCCATAGGAGTTTTTTTGTGTTGTGGTTGTGAGAGAGCTTGGTGGAAGCTTTAGTTGTGTGGGTTTGTGAGTGTAGGCTAGCAAGAAGAGGAGTCTTCTTCTTCCTTTCTCCTTTTCCTCTCTTCCTCTCCTTTAGGGACTTCTAGCAAGAAGTAAAGGAGAGCTCTTCTAGTTTTCTTTGTGAGACAAGAGCGTGCTCGTGGATACATGATAGAGGCACTGACACTTGAACGCTAAAAGATCCAACAAACCGAAAGGAAAAGCGGATTAACAAGGGCACGCAACAAAGGTAATCCTCCTATAAGATAGGTTTGGTTTAGAGAAATTTATTTTATACGAAGTTTGCTGCATGGATCACTTGGAAGGGATCCTATTTTCCGCTATGCATATGCCATTTGGCATAAAGAGATTTCCCTACAAAGGGTATCGTGAGCCACTTATGAAAGATCGATAAAATAGGTTTTCTATTTTATATGTGATATAGAAGTAGGATAAATTTTATTATGAGTTGATAATTGCATTAGCAAATTTTCAAACATAATAAAATATCCAATGTCTTTTAAAAGTTAAAATGACATGGTGCATGGTTATGGCCTAGTCCCAAAAAGTTTGTGATTGTGTGTTGTAATTTTAATACTCATGTCGTGGCCTTTCTCCTAATATTCTTGTTGTAAAATTAGTTTTAGACTCGAATGTAACTCGAGTATTTCTCCTGTTGTAATGTACAAAACAAGGATGGAGGGTCCATTGGAAGATGAGGTTACAAGGAGGAAGTCAACACACAAGACAACCAAAAGGAAGCACTTAGGAGAAGATGCTATCCCTAGGTTGACCAATCAATCTTTTCATTGGCTTGAGAAGATTGTAGAATAAGGGCCATAACCATGACACGTTAGTTTAGCTTGTATGTGATGCATGATTAGTTTAGCTTATATGTGATGTATGCTAATATGTATATGATACATGTTTATTTCTTAATAAGTCTAAACGATATGCCTACCAAAGTTGGTACTCACTACTTCCTCGATCATTTGTTATTGCACAAAGCAAAGCAATGCATTTTATCTTGAGGGGTGCGAGTGGACAATCGTGATGTCCCGCCATCGCCTTGGTTAAGACTTAATTAAGTGTTTTCTTAATTGGTTAAGAAAGTAGAGGCATATATTAGCTTTGAACATAAGTGTTAACATTAGTTTTGTGTGATTCAACATCACTTTGTCTTAGAAGTGGTCGCTGTCTCGATATCCAAGAAGGCCCTCGTGCCTCGCCACACCGAAGTCGTTTAGGAATAAACACTAAACTAATCTAAAACTTAACCAAAGCTATTAAAGAGTTACATCAGATGTAATTGGCAAAAGATTGCCTACCTAATTATACTACGTCTTGGGCGATTAGCCAAAGCTAACTCAAGACGAATTATGATGTGGATCTTTATCCCATATAAATTTATAGCTAAATAGTAGCTATGAGAATTTAGTGAGCCTCATTTAATTAAAGGCCTAATTAAATGATTTAGGTATGATACTTAACTTTGCATTTTAATGTTGTAGATCACCATGTCATCTAACACACACCCTCAACTTGCGACCGTCCTTGAGAAGGACAAGCTCAATGGAGCAAACTTTCTTGATCGGTATAGGAACTTGAGGATTATCCTCAAGCAAGAACGCAAACTATATGTCCTAGAGCGCTACCTCAAACACCCGCCATGCGCCACTCGTGCTGAAAAGGATGCTTATAAGAAGCATCAAGATGACGCATTAGATGTGTCATGCCTTATGCTTGCCACCATGAACTCTGAGCTTCAGAAGCAACATGAGAACATGGATGCCTATGATCTGGTTGAGCATTTGAAACAACTATATCAAGGACAAGCTAGGCACGAGCGTTTTGAAGTGTCTAAGGCTCTTTTTGCATGCAAGATGCAAGAAGGAACACCTGTAGGAACTCACGTACTCAAAATGATTGGGTACGTTGAGAACCTTGAAAGACTAGGTTTTCCATTCAGCCAAGAATTGGCAATCGATGTTATCCTCGCAATCGTCTAAAGCATACAATCAATTCATCATGAATTATAACATGAATGAAATTGATAAACCTTTGCTCGAGATTCTCAAAGATGTTAAGAATCACGAACCAAATCTCAAGAAGAAAGTTAGTAATGTACTAATGGTCAAGAAGGACAAAGGTAAGCGCAAAGGCAAGGGTAAGACCCAAGCCAAAGGCAAGGCCAAATCATCCACTTCAAAGGGTAAAGGTAAAGTACCTAAGGAAGGGGACTGCTTCCATTGCGGTGAGACTGGACACTGGAAGCGGAACTGCAAAGTCTACCTTGAGGAAGTAAAGAACAAGAGAAGTGGGACTTCTGCCTCAGGTATACACGTTATAGAAGTTAATCTATCTATTTCTTCTACATGGGTATTAGATACTGGATGTGCATCTCACATTTGTACTAATGTGCAGGGACTGAGAAATAGTAGAATAATGGCAAAGGGTGAAGTGGACCTACGAGTAGGCAATGGCGCAAAAGTTGCCCAGAGTCAGAGGAACATATTCTTTGTCTTTGCCCACTGGGCTTATCTTAGTACTAGAGTAGTGCTTTTATGTACCTGCATTTACAAAGAACATAATCTCTGTATATTGTTTAGACAAGAATAACTTTTCTTTTATAATAAAGGACAAATGTTGTTCCATTTATTTAAATGAAATGTTCTATTGTAATGCACCACTTATGAATGGTCTCTATGTTCTAGATTTAGATAACCCAATTTATAACGTAAATACCAAACGGTTCAAATCGAATGATTTGAACTGACATATCTCGCATCGCCTAGGTCACATAAATGAAAACGATATCCCAACTCCATAAAGATGGATTATTGACTCATTTGATTTTGAATCATATGAGGTATGCAGTCTTGTCTTTTAGGAAAGATGACTAAAACTTCATTTAGTGGACATGGCGAGAGAGCGACGGACTTGTTAGGACTCATACATACCGATGTATGTGGCCCTTTCAATGTCGGGCCGCAGGAGGCTATAAGTACTTTATTACTTTCACTGATGATATGAGTAGATTTGGCTACTTATATTTGATGAGACATAAGTCAGAATCCTTTGAAAAGTTCAAAGAATTCAAGAATGAAGTACAAAACCAACTTGGTAAGCGTATTAAGCTACTTCGATCAGATTGAGGTGGTGAATACCTTAGTCAAGAGTTTCGTGATCACCTGGCTGAGTGTGGGATAATATCCCAACTCACTCCACCTGGAACACCACAATGGAATGGTGTATCTGAGAGGAGAAATCGTACTCTATTAGATATGGTACGATCAATGATGAGCCAGACTGATCTACCTACTTCCTTTTGGGGTTTAGCTCTAGAGACAGCCGCTTTCACACTTAATCGCGTTCCATCAAAAGCCGTAGAAAAGACACCATATACGATATGGACCGGGAAGAGTCCCAAAATGTCTTTTATAAAGATTTGGGGTTGTGAAGCTTACGTTAGACGTCAAGTCTCAGATAAACTAGGACCCAAATCAGATAAGTGTTATTTTGTAGGATATCCCAAGGAAACTAAGGGATATTACTTTTACAATCCCACACTTGGCAAGGTGTTTGTTGCCAGAAATGCTGTCTTTCTAGAAAGAGAATTTATTTCTAGAAATACTAGTGGGAGTAAAATTCATCTTGAAGAAATTCAAGATGATGATAACACTAAGGCTTCGATGGAAAATGAACAGGAACCACAAAGTGTTGTGGATGAGGAAATTGTTGCCCAAAGAGTTGTGGAACAAACACCTGTTCAAGTAGACCAACCTCTTCGTAGATCTAATAGGATCCGCTGTCCAACCCGAGAGATATTCTTTTCTCTCGACCGACAACGGTGATGTATTGCTTATCAATCTGACGAGCCTACATCC
This sequence comes from Wurfbainia villosa, assembly GCA_025175895.1. Taxonomy (NCBI): domain Eukaryota; kingdom Viridiplantae; phylum Streptophyta; class Magnoliopsida; order Zingiberales; family Zingiberaceae; genus Wurfbainia; species Wurfbainia villosa. Next base: position 13,464,679 of record CM046004.1, on the reverse strand, counting down.
TATAAAGAAGCTATGATGAGCCCAGATTCCGAGAAATGGCTAGAGGCCATGAGATCCGAAATGGAATCCATGTACACTAACCAAGTATGGACTTTGGTTGATCCACCTGAAGGGGTAAAACCCATTGGGTGTAAGTGGGTCTTTAAAGTAAAGACTGACATGGATGGTAATAAGCATACCTATAAAGGTAGATTGGTGGCTAAAGGATTCAAACAAATTCATGGTATTGACTATGAAGAAACCTTTTCACCAGTTGCGATGCTTAAATCCATTCGGATCATACTTGCTATTGCAGCCTACCATGATTATGAGATCTGGCAGATGGATGTCAAAACCGATTTTCTGAATGGAAAGCTACTCGAGGATGTGTACATGACACAACCTGAGGGTTTTGAAGATCCAAAGCATCCTGGAAAGGTATGCAAACTGCAAAGGTCCATTTATGGACTAAAGCAAGCCTCTCGAAGCCGGAATCTTCGATTCGATGATGCAATCAAAGAGTTTGGTTTCATCAAGAATGAAGATGAGCCTTGTGTCTACAAGAGAAATAGTGGGAGCAGCTTGTATTTCTTGTCTTGTATGTAGATGACATACTTCATCGGAAATGATATTCCCTCACTCCAAATTGTGAAGATGTGGTTAGGGAATTGTTTCTCGATGAAGGACTTAGGTGAAGCCGCCTATATTCTAGGCATCAAGATCTATAGAGATAGATCTAGAAGATTACTTGCCTAAGTCGAGTACATACATCGATAAAGTGCTAGATCGCTTTGCTATGCAAAATTCTAAGAAAGGGTTTCGCTTTATCACATGGTGTGAGTCTTTCAAGACTCAATGTCCCTCTTCTAAGGAGGAGAGATCGCATGGATAAGATCCCTTATGCATCCGCTATAGGGTCTATCATGTACGCACGCCATGCTTTGTACTGCTCCGACGCCTCAGATGCTTTGAGCATGACGAGTAGATACCAATGATCCAGTGAAAGTCATCTGGATAGCAACCAAAAAATATTCTTAAGTACTTACGAAGAACGAAAGAATATTTCCGATATTCGAGGCAATGAGGAGCTAATCGTAAGGGTTACAGTGATGCAAGCTTCCAAATGCATAAGGATGACTATAGATCGCAATCGGGTACGTGTTTTGCCGAATGGTGGAGCCGTGAGTCGAAGAGTTCAAGCAGACACGCTTGCCGATTCTACAATGTAAGCCGAGTATATTGCGATCCGATGCAAAGAAAGGAGGTCGTTGGCTCCGCAAGTTCATCGCTGAACTTGGGGTAGTTCCTAGCATTGCAGATCCAATAGACCTCTATTGTGACAACAATGGGGCTATTGCATGTGCTAAGGAACCTCGATCACATCATGGACCAAACACATATCGCGGGCGCTCCATCTCATTCGAGATCATCGATAGAGGAGATGTGAGGATATGCAGAGTACCGATAAGCTAACATCGCAGATCCATTGACCAAGGCTTTGGCACAGAGGAAGCATGATGGTCACACTAGGTCACTAGGTATTAGATATCATAGTGATTGGTACTAGTGCTAGTGGGAGATTGTTAGTTAAAGCCCTAGAACCAATCATGTGATGGTTGAATAGGGAACATTTTGTATCATATTCTATAAAGGCAAAGGATTGGTTATTATATTTACATCTTGCTTGTGCCAACTAATTTAAATATAATAATGCCCTAGAAAAGTAGGTTCTTATCTACATCATTGGACATCAATTGAAGAATTGATTATGAGAGGTCAGTAGAGAACACTTTCTAAATGTTCCTAGTCAAGTATTAATATGCAAGGACAATATTAATACATAAAGACTAGCATGTAGGTCAATTGATGACTTGATCTCACAAGTCATGGATATATGATATCAAGTTGACACATGGGTATATATTAGAGAATATATAATTGAATGACTCGCCATGAGAAAGTTTCATGGATCGTTATATGAGTGTCATAAACTTTCTCATGTGACTATTGGTATGAATAGTCCTCGGACCAAGTCACTATGGTTCCCTACATAAGGAGTTATGTACTTTGGTATCACAAACGCCACCCGTAATGTGGTGGACCATAAAGGCGACATCGGGTATATAACAAATTATGCGAGGAGGATGTGAGTGATGTAGATGGGATCTATCCCTCTCATACGACGAGTGATATCGGTGGGCTCTTGATTGAGTAGAACTACTAAAACGCATGGCCATGCTCGAATGAGTCAATATGAGATATTGAGCTCATTTGTTTGAGTTAGTTTACTCAGGGATCAAGAAACACATAGATTGATCGAGGATGACACGGTCTATGCCTCATTGATCAATCTGATATCAAGGATAGAAGGACACGGTCATATATTATAGTAGTCACGGAAAGGTTAGTCGGATCTTGACTTATCTCGTAACTTGGGTAGCAATGATGTATTGCTAGATGCCGCTCATTGCTTGTGTATCTAAAAGAGTTTAGGTCGCCAACGCTATGAGAACCTATAGGTCACACACAAAGAGCATGATAATTAGAGGAATTAGAGTATTCTAGTTTGACTAGAATAATATGGGGATAAGCTTAAGTACAAAATGGTTTTTGGACTTTAAGCTTAATGAGAATTTTAGCTAATTGATTTAATGAGATTAATTCAATATGTTACCTTATTGATTTAATAAGATTAATTCAATATGATAACATAAGCTTATTTGAATTAATAAGATTAATTCAACATGCATGAATGCCACATAAGAATGCCACATAAGCATGCCACATAAGCATGCCACCTAAGCATCCACCTAAGCTAGTTAAGGTGGAAGGAAACAAAATGGTTTTGTCTCCTTAAGTGGCCGGCCAAACAAGGAAGCCAAATCCTTTTTGAGTGTGTCTCAATGCAATGGATTGCATTGAATGTGAAGGAGGTGGAAGGGTTTTTCCAACCCTATAAAAGGCTCCATGGAGTGGCCGGCCATAGGGAGTTTTTTGTGTTGTGGTTGTGAGAGAGCTTGGTGGAAGCTTTAGTTGTGTGGGTTTGTGAGTGTAGGCTAGCAAGAAGAGGAGTCTTCTTCTTCCTTTCTCCTTTTCCCTCTCTTCCTCTCCTTTAGGGACTTCTCTAGCAAGAAGTAAAGGAGAGCTCTTCTAGTTTTCCTTTTGTGAGACAAGAGCGTGCTCGTGTGGATACGTATAGAGGCACGGACACTTGAACGTGCTAAAGATCCAACAAACCGAAAGGAAAAGCGGGATTAACAAGGGCACGCAACAAAGGTAAACCTCTCCTATAAGATAGGTTTGGTTTAGAGAAATTTATTTTATACGAGTTTGCTTTCGCATGGATCACTTGGAAGGGATCCTATTTTCCGTTGCGCATATGCCATTTGGCATACGAGATTTCCCTACATTCACAACGTGTTCCATGTCTCTGTGCTCAAGAAATGCATTTCCAGTACGGACCAAGTGATCGAGCCACAAACAGTACAAGTTCAAGAGGACCTGAGTATTGAAAGTCGGCCTATCCAAATACTAGACCGAGAAATCAAGAGGCTAAGGAACAAAGAGGTGCCCTTAGTAAAGGTCCTGTGGCAGAATCAACGGTACGAGGAAGCTACCTGGGAACGCGAGGAGGACATGAAGCAGAAGTACCCACAATTGTTCTAAGTTTTGAGGACGAAACTTTTAAAAGGTATGGCCCGTAAAATTCCTAGCAATTTTACAAGAATTTTTGGCTTGATGATCATGGGCCTTGGGTGGGCCTTTTTCCAAAACAAAAGAAAATAAGCCAAAAATGGATGCAAGACCTAGGAATTGAACTCCAAACCTCTAGAGATAGCCAAACCCTATAGATGCACCCACTAACCAGAAGCCCAATAGGATATTATCATTAGAGGAAGGGGGGGGATTATAGATAAGTGTGATAAAGGCAAATGAAGAGGCATGGAAGAAGAGAAGAGAAACTTCTCTTCCTCCCTTTATAAAGAAGAGGGAAGGTTCTAATTTGCCACTTCCTCTCTTCTTCTTCTTCTTCTTCTCACCGAATTCTCTCCCTCTCCATTTCCCTCTTTTGGCCGAACCTCATCCAAGCAAGAAAGCAAAGGCTAGGTTGGTTCTTTAGGTTATCTTCCCCACCCAAAGCAAAGCGAAGGATGTAAGTATCCCTCACCTGCATACGAGTAGTTTCGTTTGATGTTTGTAAAAGAAAATCTATATGTTATATCTAACTAAGCTATGTTTTAGTTATCAATGAAGTTGTATGCTAAGTTTAGGAGGTATATGATGATGTTAACATGGAAAAAAAAAGGATTAGGTTAGAAGCTAACCCTAATAGCCCCTAGAGCCTATTCGGCCATGCCATGATTTTAGGGTTCTAATGAAGCTCTATGCCATGTTTTTGTAACTATATGATGATGTTAGGATTAAGATGGATTAGGGCAAAAGTTAACCCTAAAGACGCTACTTGGACCATTCGGCCAACCTAGGTTTTGGGTGAACAAATGAAGTTTTAATCCATATGTTATATGCAAATGAAGTTGTTGTTATATGAAATGAATTAGGTTGTTGTTATATGAAATGAATTAGGTTAAAGGTTAACCCTAAAAACCCTACTTGGACCATTCGGCCAACCTAGGTTTTGGGTGAACAAATGAAGTTTTAATCCATATGTTATATGCAAATGAAGTTGTTGTTATATGAAATGAATTAGGTTAAAGGTTAACCCTAAAAACCCTACTTGGACCATTCGGCCAACCTAGGTTTTGGGTGAACAAATGAAGTTTTAATCCATATGTTATATGCAAATGAAGTTGTTGTTATATGAAACGAATTAGGTTGTTGTTATATGAAATGAATTAGGTTAAAGGATAACCCTAGAAGACCCTATGGACCATTCGGCCATCATGCATTTTGGGGATTAGATGAAGTCTTAATATAAGTCTTATGTGCATATGAATTTGTTGTTAAGTAAATGAATAGGTTAACATGTGTTTTATGTTGGGTGAATTCATGTTGACTTGTGATATTAAATAATGCTTGATGAAGATAACATGCCTTAGGTTAGTGTTTACTTACTTTTGATGCCATGCCTTTTTGCCATGTCTATGTGTATGCTATGTTTGAAATATGTTATGAAATGGAAGAAGATAGGATTATGAAATGAAACAAAATGATATGTACACGACATGAATATGACATGATGATGAAATGAAGAATGATATGTTATGAAATGAAGAATGGCATGTTTACGAAATGAAAGATGATATGTCCATGAAGGGAAGCATGATGTGTTATGAAATGAAGTATGCTATGTTTGCAAAATGTAAGCTATGTTATAAAATAAGCATATAAGTATTTTACCTTCTGCATGGCTTGTACCAAGACCCTAACAGGGTCCAAGAAGGGATGGGCTCCTAAGATGCCCTAGGTCGATGGAATAAGACTCGGGCCTAGGATGGGCTTCTATGTATGATTGCCCCTAGGTCGATGGAATAAGACTCGGGCCTAGTACGGGATGGGCTCCAAGATGTCTTAGGTCGATGGAGTAAGACTTGGGCCTAGGATGGGCTTCTACGCTATGACGATTGCCCTAGGTCGACGGACTAAGATCGGGCCTAGTAACCTATTAGGTTCGAGACTTGCTACCTCGGGCCTATTTAGGGATGCGCGCTATGATAATGAAGAAGTGGTACAATGCCGGGCCCAAATATGTTGAGATTTATATTTACGTACCTATAAAATATGTTTTCAAAAGCATCTCGCATATGTTACATGATTAGATGTTATGTTTGATATGCCATGTTGATATGTTACATATGAAGTATGTTATGTTTGATATTCCATGTTGATATGTTACATATGAAGTATGTTATGTTTGATATGCCATGTTGATATGTTACATATGAAGTATGTTATGTTTGATATGCCATGTTGATATGTTACATATGAAGTATGTTATGTTTGATATGCCATGTTGATATGTTACATATGAAGTATGTTATGTTTGATATGCCATGTTATGTCACTATGCTACATATGATACGTTATATGTCCGATAGGTCATACCTATATGTTTTATGTTATGTTGATTTGCCACGTTACATATGTTTTATATGTTATGTTTAAATAAGTCCTAGGCGTACATGACATGATGCTATGTTATAGATGATACATGTTATCTTTGCCATGCTATGGATGAGATATGTTATGTTTACTCACGTTGTTTATGCTACATGTTAAGTTAATTACGCCATGTATGTTACATGTTATGTGGCTTATATGTTATGAATGTTACATGCTTATATGTTATGAATGGTACATGCTATGATTAATGTCGATATATGGTTTTTGTGAGTAGGACTGGATCTTACTAAGCCTATGTGTTTATAGTTTATCTTTCTATCTTTACTGCAGATAAGGGTAAGGGATGGATAAACTAAAGGGAGCAGCAGGAGGGGCCAAATGTGTGTGGCAGTGGCATGGTGGAGAAGATCCGTTAGGTTTATATATATATGTTTACCTATGATGATGATGTGTATGGATGTCCTTACTTATGCCTCCGTATGACAACGATGGTTATGAACCTGAACTAAGCACTAAGTAACTATCTAAGTTATAATGCATGCTCTATGTTAATAAGAAGAAGTAAAGAAGAAGTAAGAAGAAGTATCTATATATGTTATGATGCATGCCCTATGTGAAGAAGAAGAAGTATATATATATATATATATATATATATGTCAATGCATGTTTATGTTATAAAAGAAAAAAAAATGTCTAAAGTCTTCCGCTGTAAGAAGGACGAAATATGTATAAAGTCTTCCGCTGTATGTATGTACGGTCGCGTCACGCGCCGCCCCTCCGGGTTCTGGGTCCGGGAAGGGCGGGTGTGACATTTGAGAGGCTAATGCTTATGCTCCAAGTGATCTTCCTAGTGCCCCACAAGCTCTAAACTCTTCTTACTTGTTTTTACTCCATTCTTATTGTAAGAAGAGTGATCTTGATTGTAAAGGTTACCTCCACCTAGCTTGGTGCAAAGGAGAGACCAATAGTGATTGGCTTTGGAGGAGTGATTCACCTCGGACGAATCGGGATCATGGATTAGCGGCATAGCCGTGAACCACGTTACATCTTCTTGTTAGCGTTTGTGTTTTTGTTTATTGCTTTGTCTTTATTGTTTATGCTTCCACTTGCGCTAACGATTGTGTAGACGAGCAAACGAACGAGAGAATTCTGACATCCATCGTAAAAGGGCTATTCACCCCCCTCTAGCCGGCCAATCGATCCCCCCTACAACAAACATGGCAACTTCAATCCATTATGAATAGACTAAGAATGATTAAGCCTCACAAGATAAGTGGTGGTTTCTCTCGCTCTCATAAGCATGTAATAGTGGAGTTCACTCAAGCTACTCATGGTTTATGAACTACCATATGCTTCCTTTTCTTTTACCTTCATCATTATATACACATAAGAATGCACAATCACTGAAGGCTTATTAAGAATGTAAGGGAACATGAATACAAGAAAAATGATAATATGTGCGAAAGGAAAGAAAGGTAAGAAATAGCTAAAGAAATGCAAGAAAATATGAAAATATTGGAATGCTACATAGATGAGTACAAGAAAATATTGCCCAAAATTTTTTTCTTCCAATCCAATAAACATGTAAACAACCCGTATCACATTCTTCAATACAAAATCTACTCATGATATACAATAAATCTCTCAATGATTGCAACAAGGGATGTTGTTAACAAAAATACTATCACACATAAATAAAAATTGACACAACATGTCAAAATTTTCATAATACTTTTTTTTATTTCATGGGCACCCAATTTATTTTTTTTTCAACTTTTTTTTTTACATGTAGTGCACTTCCCTATGCTCCAACATCAGGCTCAACTAAAAAGATAAGGAGCATGGCTAACTCATGGTGATCAAGCACGACTTACCTATGCTAACACTAAATTTTCCTAAGCTACTCTCTCCCCCACACTTAAATTTTTGTCCATCCTGGACAAAACACTCATCATGGATCATCCAAGTATTCCACATCCAGAAATAGAAATGGAGAAGAAAGTAATGGAAGGAAAGAAAAAAATGTAAGGATGAATGACTAGAATGTTATTCAAATAAGCATGTGATGATAAAAGAAGTGAAGGAAAACAAATGTGATTACTTTCATAATAATCATGCAAACCTACTGTTGTGTGGTCTCGAAAGAATCAAAGCAAGTTCTAGAGTTACAATAACCACAAGTGTACCACACACAAGCAATAAAAATAGGCTCACTCCTCACTAGGTAAACAAAAATAATCAACTCAGTCTATCAACATAGAATCCATCGCCAAGTAGTAATCACATGCAATCAAATAATCCATTCATGACAATAAATCCCCGAAACTCGACAATCTTGAAAAATTGACAAAACAAAAAATTCAACAACCAAAACATAACAACTAAAATAAAAAAAATAAAGTAAAAGAAATGTATATACAAAGAAAAAGAAAAGAAGATGGGATGGAGCAAACTCCCCTGAGGTCCTGGCGGTTGAAGAAGATTTAGCAGGAGGATCCATGCAGGCCGTGGAGTGCTCCTAAAGAAATTCCGTCCCGATGGTTGAAGAAGATTCAGCTTTAACATCCACGCCGGGAGTGGGATGGACTGAATGGGGGTAAGTGCCTTCATGGTGTGATCATGATAATACTGTGCTGCTCCCTCCAATATGATTGCCTCATCATATGTAGTCTCTGGCGGTCGGAGGCGATTCAGATAAAGTGTCTAACCTTGGGGCTAGATTATTGCATGGAATGTCAGGGCCTTTATCAACAGAGGTGTTGGAGTCTCTTGCTGAGATGGAAGTGTCCAGTCTGGGGGCCTCTAGCTATCCACCACTTCCATGGAAATCATCTCATCAGAATTGCTTGCCACGACTATCTCACTTGTCTTCTGGTCTGGCTGGCAAGTCTGGGCACTGGTATAGGGAAACTGCTCCTTTTCTTCAGAATAATCTAGGGCACAAACAACATCACAGAGTAAATCTAAGCTGCTAGTATCATCCTGCAAGTCATCGACCACAAAAGCAACTTCATTATTATCTTGAGCATCAGATAGTACATCATCATCATGCACATCAGTAGAGGAGTCCTGTAGAGCTGCAGAGGTAGAAGTGTACATATCACCAGCTCTGTAATCCATCTCCTCAAGCACATCACTACCATCAGAAATTATCTCTGAGGAAAATTGGGAGGAATCTTGTACTTGTGTCTGGCTGATGGATAATACAATTTGATCCAGCAGGATTTGCATGTTATATATTCGCTGATGACTATCGTTCATTTATTGCTGATATTGATGTAGAAATGATGCTAGTTTTTCTAGTGTCTCTGTATTTTCTTAACTGGGAGCAGGGGTTTCTTCACAGTAACTTGATTGATCTCCCCAACTAGGCATGTAAGTATCAATGGACGGTGGGGATAGATAGCACTGAGACTGCTCAGGGGTGTATTGTTGTGTGTTCCCATACCTGAAATCTGAATCAAAATTATGAAAAGATGTACCAGAAATTGGATTATACCTGTCCTGCTGATAAGACTGATGATACTGAGGAACAGGCTGATGATATTGCGGCTGATACTGATAATACTCCTGTTGTCTAGTGCTTGAATAGTAAGCATCACTAAAGTCTCCCCATTGATGATAATATTGATCCATGCTCAAAGAAATTTCCTGTCCTTTCCTGAAATACTAACAAAAACAATCAAAAGACATAGGAAATCGACATGACAAAGTACATGGATATGCAAGAAATAAAAGAATGCAACACTAAACAAAAGTTTTTGAATTTTGATTTTTTTTTTAGAAAAATTGACAAACAATCCTAAGTCTACCAAACATCATTACACTTTCCGGCAACGGCGCTAAAATTTGATGAACAGGTATTTGTCGTGGTACCGTTTCAAATTAATTACCGAACCCCCTAACTACACTAATATAGCATAGTGGATAGCCCGGATCGTTTCCCAATGAGTGTAATCGATAGAATAGTAAACTTAGGATAACTAATTATTGATTTTGATTTTCTATTGAAGATGGGGGTTTGAGATTTGAGCTCTAACCTACAGTTGCAAGGTAATTAAAACTCTAAACTAACATGCAACAACTGAATCAAACAATGCAGGAATTAAAGCAATAAAAACTGGAAGAGGAAATAAATGATCTAATCAACCCAAGATAGGCCCGGTGAATGAACAAGTTCCTTCGGCTAAGTCGAACGAAGCTCGATCGAGACTCCGCAAATGACAGTGGATGTGGGATGGTGCAAAATTTTGAATCCAGTAGTTTGATGGATGCTCTGAACTCTCGCGGATCCGGTTGAGCTCGAAGAAGTGTTGTCGGGGCGGAACTCCTCCTCGAATCCGAAGAAGAAGGTGGATGAGCTGTGGAGATGAAGGACGACGCCGAAATCTCTTAATGAAGCGGTTCCTCCTCGAATCTATGGAGGAAAATGGATTGAAGCAAGGTGGAGGCGACTGCTAAGGCTCAAGGGAAGAAAAGATTTAACTAACAACCAAATGAAATAATCAATGCATCAACAAAATTTAATGCATGAACATGATGTAAAGTAAAGCACGAAACTAAATCTAATCTAATGAACTACAACCCAATTACTCTAAGAAGCATTTCACCAAACAATATGTAAGCATGAAAAAAAATCAAACCAACTACGTGCAATTCTAAACATGAAAGGGAAATTTTATTACAAACATTCAATACAAACTAAACCAAGAAACAGTCAAAATGAAGGTTGTAGAGCTGCTGATGGTGATCGCTGGAATTGAAATAGAAGCTGAAAATTGCAGGAAAAAGATGGAATGGGCTGCTGGATGAAGATGGAGGTCGACGCTATCGTGAATGTACTGGCCACAAATGTGGAGCATTGCCGGAGCTGTGGATCAGCTGCCGGAGCTGCTGGTCGGATGGAAATTGCCCAATCGGTGTAGCCTACGGAGGAAATGGAGTTGCCGAAGTTGTGGAAGATGAGTGGCTGCCGGCGGTGGAGTGGTGGCTGCTGACAGTGGAGGGAGTGATGGAGGATACCATCAGTCATTGGAGAAGGAGGGAATCCCCTTTCCTCTCCGATGACCGACGAGGAAGGGGAAGAGCGCGGCAAGAGAGGCGGAGGGCGTCGAGAGAAGATCGCATGTGGGAAGATATGTCGGCTACCCTTTCTGCTTGCTCGAAGAAGCATTAAGTGGATTATCTCCACCATCCGATCGAAGCAAGATCTAATCCCATCCGTCCAATTAAAGCTAGGTTAATCACTCTGATTAATCCAATTAAGGGCTATGCATCCAATGGTTGAGAATTCTCCGACTTTGAATGAATGGATCTGATCACTCTGAATGGATAATCACGATTGGTTGAATCTGGATGAAGGCCTAAGATGTCCCAGATCTAAATGTATGGACCGGATCTCTCCAGATTTAGATGGATGGCTCAGATCAATCAGATCTCATCGGACGGTCAGGATTAAACAGATCTGAACCCTTTGATTAAACTGCTTCTGATCTTGATGAAGGGTCCATATTAGTCCATTTTGAAAAGATCCTTCTAGCCCTAAATGAAGCCATATTTGATCCAACTTGAGTCTAGTCTAGTGGCCCATCTCAATCTCCTACAAAGAAAGACAAATTTTGCATATAAGTCCAGAATTTAAGAGAATTTACAATCAGGTCCAAAAATAAATCCAACTCATAATACATGATAATAATCGATAAATAATCATTCAAGAGGATAAAAACAGTGATATTAAGGACCAAAATAACATGACAAAATGACAGTTATCAACGGAGTGAGCTCTAGTGATGCACACCGCCACTATCAAACTTCTCATTCTCAAAAACAATCTGAAGGTGGAGAAATCTCTTACAATATATTTACAACAATAAACAACAAGATAAAAATCAAATACAATAAGCAAATGAAAACTAAAAGTGAAAATGCTTTACAAATGTAGGCTTTTGAATGTTTGATCTTTGGTTGCTTTTGGAATGCCTTGAAGGTCTAGAATGCAGCAACAATTCCCCTTCAACTTCCTCAAGAAATGCTAGCTTCAACCCTCCTTCTCAAGATCCTCATAAAGCTGCAACTCGGGCTAATTTTCACCTTCCAGTAGACTGCTTTTACCCGGCAGTCAACTAGCCTCAATGTCATTATCTCACAACAACTCCATCCACACTAGAATCTGCCTAAAGAAAACTCCAACAGTCGACTGCCCTTATCAGTAGTCGATTGTTGCCTAGTAGTAGACTGGCCAGTCGACTACGCAATAATCTATGCCCATGTCTACTTATACCAGTTGATTTCTCATCTCGAGCGGTCGACTGCTCAACCCTAGCAGTCAACTACCAAAGCCACAGATCAACAGTTGAGCCTCAGTCAACTACTTGACCAGTCGTCAATTGGGGCATAATCTCAGTCGACTGCTCCGAGTCAATTAGGCTCCTGAGTGTCAAACACTTGGCCAGTTGACTGGTCCATAATCCCAGTCGACTAGTAAACCTCAAACATGAGGTTTAACCCAAGTATGATCCCCTCATACTTGATCGACCATCCTTAGTCTAGACCTAAGCCTTCTAGCCACTTCTATCAGGCTCACACCCTCAGGGTCCCTTCGAGTTCTTCATGACTCATTCACCCTTCGTGCTAGCCTTCAAGTGCTTCCATCGGCTATGTCATGCTAACCGGGTCTCCTTTTCTAAGGCTCATTTGGACTTATGCCGCCAAGGCTCCATGTTTGGACTTTACGCTGCCAAAACTTCACCCTTGGACTTTCTTACCAAGATCCATTTGGATTTATGCCACCAAGACTATACACTTAGACTTTACGTTGCCAAAACTATACTCTTGGACTTTCCCATTGCCAAGCCTTAATGCTTGGACTTTCACTGCCAAGACTATACACTTAGACTTACATGGCCAGGATTTCATCCTTGGACTTTTCCTTTGGCAAGTATCCATAACTTGAACTTTCCATTCCAAGGTCATGCTTGGACTTTCCATGCCAAGACCATTCATGGACTTTCCATGTCAAGTATCCAAACTTGGACTTCTATGCTAAGACTATGCTTGGACTTTCCATGCCATATCCAAACTTAGACTTCTCCATTGCCAAGTATCCATACTTGGACTTCCCCTCGAGTCTCACTCGAGTCTGGTCAACCTTGACCTGAGGTTTGATTGCTCCAACAATCTCCCCCATATGACTTTGGATATCCAAACATCTACTTATCATATGGTCAAACCATATTGTCAAACAATGGTCAAACTCATTGTCAAACATCAAAACCCTACTCAAGTCCCACTCGAGTCTGGTCAATCGTGACGTGGGTCGATTGCACCAATAGAGAACTCCACGGTCAGGCTGTAGACTTCTCTTTGGTGGCACATATTTTTTTTTGGATTTGGCGATGAAATTTTTTTTCCTCGTGAATTTGACAATAAAATATATTTTTTGTTACAGATTTGGTAATGAAAAAAATTTTCATTGCAAAATATTGTAAGCACAGAAGACTCCACGACCTAGCCATGGAACCCTCCACGGCCAAGCCGTGGAGCCCCTTGTGATCAGGTTTATTTTATACACCACCCTGTAATATCACACATAACCATCACTACCATCATCATAATAATATCACATATAATATCTAACAATACAAACTGATTTGAATAATTAATTTCATCATAGTTGTAATGAATAATAATAACAAACCATTATCAGGCATAATTAAGAAACTTAATACAAAAAGTGTCAAGTTTAATACTCAAATAGCATTTAAATACAATAAGAAAATTTCTTCTTCTTCATCATCATCACAAGCATCACAAGGAGGAGATATAGAAGGGGGAATTTGACTTGGAGCGAAACCTAACTGAAGATGCTGCATGATTACGTTTTGTTGTTTTCAAAATTCGGTCATTTCCAATTTGAATTCCTGATCTCTTTGCTATTGTAATGTGCAAACCTCTTGAAGTTCCTGATCCCTTTGCATTTCTAATGTGCGAACCTCTTGAAGTTCATTATCCTTTTGCACTAGTAACTTCTTCAAATGGCTAACCTCTTATGATAATTGATTTATTTCTTCTTTTATTGTAGGTGAGATGGAAGAAGATGAACCAGAGACTCTATAAGTTGTACTCAAAGAGCTCATTCCAAATATTCTTCCACCTTTCGATCCACTAGTTGCTTCAATCCATAGACTTATATTACCAACAGATGGCTCAGATTTGGCTGCATCATCACTAGCACCCGAACTTCTCTATATTAGTTCATCATATTTCTCCTATATTGGCACAACAAAAATTAAACCATATCAAAATTAAATAAATTTTTTGAAATTATGAATCTTCATTGCTCTAGCTCTCTCCCTGTTCCATGTCTTGTCTTTTTTTTTTAAATGTGCGCATGAGAGTGTCTATGAAGAAAGACTCGATCCCTATTTCCTTGGCCTAAAAAATTATTGTTAAAAAAAAAAACTTACAGATCTAATTCAGAAAATAGGGTTTAAAAAATTACCAATCTATGTCTATGTTCATCGATATTGATTGAGTCTCCCACATACATCGCAGATAAAACACCAAAATTATAAGTTTGATTTTTTTATTCTGTTCACTCTTTCATTTGATCTCCTCAGATTCTTAATATTGAACAATCATACCACAATTTTCCTCAATGATGTAGTTTGACTTTTTACCCCAGACCTTCACATGACTTAGTACATTTCTGATGTGATCACCACATTTTTTTTTAAAAATCCTTCGTATTGCCAATTCTTCAATCTTTTCCCAAGTGAATACCCGCTGCAATGGGAAAAAAATACAATTGGTTGTATTCACTATAATTTTATATATTAAATGATTGGAATAGCTTACCTTGAACTCATTCCATCATAGAATTTTTGTTCATTCGGAGTGCTCGTATAAGTCATTGAAGCTCCACCCTAATGATTATTCACTATTCTATTAATCTCGTGAATAATATGTACAGAATTTGTAAATCTATCATAAAATAGAAACAAACAATGTTAAATAAATAAGATAATTGAACAAATAATATCTTATAAAAAACCATGTAAAATTTAAATATTGAGTATTTACGAATCTCCATGAGGGGATATCAACTCTCGAGTATTTTCCCTCTCAACAAGTGAGTCTTGCACTGAAGTTACTGGGGAAGATACATTAGTAGGTTTTTATTGAGAATGAGAAGATCCTACAACTGGAGGAGAGGATGATGGTATAATGTCTGCAAGGGAATCAAATTGCAAAGGTCTTAAAGCGGATTGCGTTGGTGAAGATTGTGATCTTCCATCAGTATTTCATTTATGACCGCCACATCGAAACTATCAATCATAATTATCAGGATGATAAATTAGAAAATAATTGCATCTTTATCGGATTTATAATGAAGAATATGAAAAAATTTACCATATTTAAATTGAAGTACTAAATGGGAAAAATAATATATCAATATGGAAAAGGAATTCCTCTAATATACCAATATGGAAAAGGAATTCCTCTAATATACCAATATGGAAAAGAAATTAAAGAGGAACCAAGGGGTTGTCCTCATCTCTGGTAACTGTCTCGAGATTTGAGGTCGGCGGTTAAAGAGGAACTGCGCGCTTCGAGTCCTCGACGGTTTTCGTCGTGAGAATTGAGATCGCGTTCTTGTGTGCGCGCTCGCGCTCGCGCTCAACGCTCGCAAGTGCATGGATGTCATCAAGTAATAAATAGATTATCGATCCCACATAGACTAAGATTCGAGTACCGATTGTTCAATGGGCGTTATTGTTCGGAGTTTAGTTCTAAGGGTTGTGATTACGAGGATTGTCGGCGGTCCTAACTCTAGTACGGTGTCACACGGAGGAAGGAAAGGTTGGTTCGAGGTTCAAAAAAAGAGATCCTAGGGTTCCAGTTTCACTTATGCAACATGGAACATGCTAATCAATTAAATATAGTTTGCTTCTCTAATTAGGGTCTTGTGGAAGGGACATCATACCCTTTTCCGGTGAGCTTTCACGTCTATCGGGAACTACCTATCCTTAACCAGGCTGACCCTTTCGTTAAGATAGGATAGACGGTACAAGGATGCCAAATCAATCTCTACGAGGAGTCGAAAAGTGTCCTGTTCCCTACTCCATTGTGCCCTTCTACCTATGATTACCGGAGATGAGGACAACCCCTTGGTTCCTCTTTAATTCCCCTAGATCTTTGATACAAGGGTTGTCACCCCTTGTATCGGCTATGCACAATAGGTAGAACACTAAAATACAATTTTCATCGAATCAAACAAACACAAACTATGAATAAAAATCCTAAAATAGAATTTACATTTGATCTAGCATGTTCTACGTACACAAGTTACTCCTTAATCCTAGAATCAAAGACACTACTCCATAGACGGAAAAAAACGAACACAATCCATATTAGAATAGATCATTACAATGCAGGAGATGAATAGAAAGTAAAATTTTAGTACTCTTGGTTCTTCTCTTCGACGTCGGAGCGCAGGATGCGATCCTCTAGCCATCTTATTCCTCCCCGTTGCGAGTTCTCGAAGCTTTTTAGGGCGTTGGTGTGTCGTCTCGGTCGTCGTGCCTCCCCCCTAGGGTTTGGGCGTGACCTTCCTTATATATACTTGAGGCCGACACTGGCCGAATCATGAAAAATAACCTAGTCGCACCAAAAAATGCCAGCGCCACATGCCTGTGTGGATCCACACGGCCAGGTCATGTGTGGCGCTAGTCTGATAGGGCACGACCGTGTGAATACACACGACCAGGTCATGCCTCCCTTCGTTCCGTTTGTCAAATGCCTTTCTTTTGCTCCAAAAGTGTGTTGTTTATCCCATAAAATGCTATCCTGTACACAAAAGCACAAAGAGCAGATCTCCGAACTAGAAAATAGGAAATGCATGCAAAACAAAGTACAATATGCATAAAACAAGTATAAAATGCAGCGAGATGTAAGCGAAAAATACTCCTAAAACCCTATATATTTTGCTCACATCGCCCAACCATCCATATCCCAGCACGTATAATCTCGGATGGAGGGACCACCCGAACTTTTTCTATAAGAATAATTCGGGAAATTTCCAACAATCGGGAGGGTACGGACAAAAGGGCAATGGGCAACAAGAACCGCCTAAATCCAAACTTGAGTTAATGATGGAAGGCTTCATTGCTACCCAAACGAAGGCTAATGTAGAATCCAGTAGCAACATCAAAAAACCGAAGAGGCACTGTGGGAGTTGAAGGCCTCTGTCGATGGGCTCACAAGCCACACTAAAATGTTGGAAACACAAGTAGCCCAAATAGCCAAGACCACATCACAACCCATGGACAGTTCTCCCCAACCATCTGATCAAAGCCCGAGGGAACATGGTAATGCCAGTTACACTTCAGAGTGGCAGCAAAACCTAGTTAAGGGAGATGGGGCATACAGGGAATCAGTTGGTCAGAAAAACAAGGTCACTAAGGGGTGCGGCGCCATGATTTTATCTCTAGTAAACCAAGTAGAATTTGAAGAGAAGATTCCACCGAAGCTTGATGACCCTGGTGATTTTGTCATACCCTACATGATCTATGGGGAGAGCTTCGATGAAGCATTATGTGACCTAGGGTCGTATTTTAGCATGATGCCCTACACATTCCATAGGGAGATGGGACTGAATGAGATACAATCGGCTAGCCTGGCTCTTCATATGGCGGATGATACGATCAGGGAACTAGTTGGCATGTTGGAGAATGTACTTGTTGTAGTAGAAAATTTTATGAAACCAACGAACTTCATTATACTAGACACATGACAAAACCCTCAGAACCCACTCATCCTAGGGAGATCCTTTCTGGCAACTACTAGAGCATGCATAGATATGAAGGAACACAGAGTCTCCTTGGAAGTGGATAGCAAGATCATCGTGTTTAGCTTATCAGGGTGTAATGATCCATTCCCAAAAGAGTATACTTCTTGTAGGATAGCAAAAACCCTAGTGGAATATAAACAATCTGGTGTCAACGATTGGAAGTTCATGGAACTGCCAGAGCCAAGCTGAAGCATAGGGGTGCAGTCGAGCTAAAGACCTTAAACAAGCACTTCTTGGGAGGCAACCCAAGTTTAGCTTTCTTGGTTTTTACATTCATGCATGCTAGGTTTAGGTATAAATTTTTTCCCATTAGAATCTTCATAAGTGTTTTAGGGTCAGATAGAACTTGCTAGATAGGAAGGAGATCCCTTTTTAAAACCTCAGAAGGAAGCACAAACGACCATGTGGATTCCACACGGTTGTTCCCCATAGGCAGAAGAGCACACGACAGGACATGTGGAAAAGATCGGACCGTGTTGCACTCCAGGAGAAATCCAGAGTCACACACAGCCGATTGTGTGAATTTCACATGACCGTGCTAAATTTTGGACTTTTCTGAGTGCCCAGGTCAGAGCCTGACACGGCCGACCATGTGGATTCCACACAGCAGTATTGCATCCCATTAAACATAAGCTGTGCGATTTTCCCTAAATCAGTCGTGCGACTTAGATCTCTTTCCCTAGCCCCTTTGGTGCTTTCCCTACCTGCACAACCTTCTTTTTCTATCTTTGAGCAGGATGTAGGTACATCAACCTATGATTTCTCCGAGTTTCGATCGTGCCTCGACGACATTTACGTCGAGTAGCAGACATAGGGGCAGCGGTGGGAGGAGCATAGGACCTATATACATGCAAAGTTTCAGGGCCTCCGAGAGCATTTCCAACAGGCTGAGGAGTTCTAAGGCCAGACCCACGACTACTTTTAGGAGGAGGCTGTCTACCGTCAGGAGGTTCGACAGTTCATGCACAACGCATGATTACAGTGGGTTAGGGAAGAAGAGCACAGAGCTACCGCTGCATCCATCAGTTTCCAAGTTGACCACATATACATGTGGCACCAGTGGCTAAGTACCCAATTCTCCCAGGAGCTCGATATGCCTAGACTGCCGGACTTCCCACCTCGACCACCATGCTAGAGGTATGGTTTTATTTAAGTCTGGGGGAGACCCAAATTTTGATATGCTCTTCTACTAGTGTTAGTTTTTTTCTTGACATCTAGGTTTAGTTTTTATTTGTTTTATTAGATTATTTGTACTTGTTTGCTCATTCATATAGAGTTTAGGTTCCTTTTAGCGCTTAGTTGTTGGTCACTTTAAGCGGCCTCAGTAATGTTTTCAAAAATCTTTACGATGTGTTTCCATGCCATAGATAGCTTAACTTCATTTATGCCGTGGTACCTTATTTTTGGATGCTTTGATGGACGTTTTAGATTTTCACTTGTTAGCTTTCATATTTCACCTACACTAATCAAATATTCTGAAAGGAAGAATCTAATACATAAGTAGTTATGATTCATCCCAGTAGTCTAGTACTTTGGAATCCATAGGTGACTCTAGATTTAGCATTTTAGTTACTGGAGATTCTCAGATTGTGTAAACCCATTCGAAAAATCGAAATGCTAGTGAGGATGATAAAAAAAAAGAGAAAAAGAAGAAGAAAGGAAAAAAAAAAGAGAGTTGAAAAAATAGTTGTTGTGGGTGGAAATGGCTAAGTGCCTCTTTGAGACCGAGTTAGATTACTGGAGAAATACCTACCAATTTCTCTCAATATCGAGCACGTCTTTGAGACTTTATGCTAATTCTAGGGAATGACCCTCGCTTAGGGTAGGTAAGTGTCTAAAAGTCGGAGACCTTAGGAAGGCTATAGGATGACGACTTAACTCACCATGAAATGAGTATCCCTTAAAAAATTCTTTCAGCACGTGCACGAAAAGCTAACTTAATGAACTTTTAGAACATATCTATTTTCTTTGATTGAAAGTACCACTTGATAATTTTAGTTAACCAGCTGGGTATGGAAATAACATTTTTAAATTTCATGGCACTGACGTTTTCTTGAGGACAAACAAAGATCTAAGTATGGGGGATTTTGATGTGTGCAAATCATATAGGGTTTTAGGTGTAGTTTTAGCAAACATCTCATTGCATTTTATACTTGTTTCATGCATATTCTTCCTTGTTTTTGCATTCATTTACTATTTCCTAGTTCGGAAATCTGCTTTTTCTATTTTCATGTGTAGGGCGGTGATTCGGAGGTAAATTGGCACATAATTGGAGCTTAAGGAAGGCAAGTGTGCTTTGACCATGTTCCCCAAGACACGGGCGCAATTTGAACCATAGGATGATGATCGCATGGAGCTCCAGAGGACGACATGGTCGACTGTGTGGAGCTCACACGACCGTGCCTAACCTCGAAGCCAGAATCAAGCGTGATTTCTGGTGTGCCACATGGCCATGTGGCGTCGACCCAACTTAATGCAAATCAGGGTTTTACGAGGATTTAAGTAAAGCTGACTTCACTCCTATACAAGAAAAGGCACACCCAAACCCTAGGGAGGAGGCTCGACTGCTAGGACGACAAGAAGATGCCCTAAGAAGCAATGGAGGCTCGCAATTGAGAGAGAGGAAGCAGCTCGAAGATCAGAATCTACGCTCCAACGCCTGGGAGAACGACCAAGACACGAAAACAGATTGAACAGAGAGTACTGCCATTATTTTAAACTCTATTTGCATTGTAATGATTTACATTAAGATGTCTTGTGTTTATTCTCCTTCATTAATAGAGTAGATACTTCGATTATAGGATTAGGGAGTAGCTTGTGTATGTTGGATATGCTAGTTTAAATGTTTATTCTCTTCTCTTGAATATGCATTTGCAATTTAGGCTGTTGAGATCCATAAAAGTTGTGTTTTGATTTTACTTTTACTTCACATAGCCGATATAAGGGCGGAAAGCCTTTGTATCAAAAATCTAGAAGAACCAAGGAGGAACCTCGTGGTCATCCTCCCTCCCATAACAGTAGAAGGTAGAATATGATAGTGTAGGATATGAAATATGATCTATCGCTTCATAGGGATTACTAGGACATCCTCGTACCCCAAGAACCTACTCTAGCAGAAGGCCTAAAGTAGGAGACATCAACTCTAGAAGGGTTGATGGATCCTAGTGATAGGGGGCTCCCAAAGATATCAACCCCCTGAGCTTTGACGATTCAAAAGGAAAACTTGGTTAGGAATAGGTAGGTCCTGATAGAAGCAAAATTTCATCGGGACAACACATGATAATCCTCTCGCAAGACCATAACTGGAGAGCCTAGGAGCATTAAATTGATAGCATATCCGACAACGCACAAGTGAAACCAAAGTCCTAGAATCCTTTAAGGAACTTTGAGCCCACCTTCGCTTTCTCCAAGTGACACCATAACTGAGCCAGAACTGTCGTCGACCTCGCACACCTGACTCTGAGGAGAATTACTTCGAACAACGATATCCACTGGACAAACGATATTCAAATCTCAGTCTTTGTGGGATCAATACATAAATTATTACTTGATAATAACTGTGCACTTGCAGGCGTTGAGCGCGAGTGCACACATCGAATCCTTGGCGATCCTTGTCGGAGATTTGAGGTCATGCTCGTGTGCATCATCAATCTAGATAAACTATAATCCTTTCAGTGAGTCTTTGGACTTCTTGCACGTTTAATTTGTGGTGCCTTCATATCTTGCAAGGTTTGTACTTTAGCAAGGTTCGCCTTGATGCCTCTTTCCATGACCACATATCCTAGGAAGCGCCCACTCTTGACACTAAAAATATATTTCTTAGGATTTTACTTCAAATCATGCCTTCTCAGAATGGAAACAGTTTCTCTAATATCAGTAACCATGCTCTCAGTAGTAGTAGATTTGATCAGGATGTTATCCTTGTAGACTTCTATATTTCTCCCATTTTGATTCTGAAAATGCGGTCTAGCAATCTCTAATATGCGGCACCAGCATTCTGCAAGCCAAAAAACATAATCCAATAATAGTATGTTCCATCAGATGTTATAAAGTTGGCTTTGTCTTAATTATTATGAACCAAAGGCACCTGATGATATACCTGGAAAGCGTCTAATGTACAAATAAATTCATACCCCACCGTTGAATCTACTAATTGGTCAATTTATGAAAGAGGATAACAATCTTTAGGACATGGACAATTCAAGTTGTTGGTGCAATTGATCCAGGTCACGATTGACCGAACTCGAGTTTGACTCGAGTGATGTTTTGATGTTTGATATTGATGTCTGATAATGTTTTGGGGAGATTGTTGGTGCAATCGACCCGGGTCATGATTGATCGGACTCGAGTTTGACTCGAGGGGGATTTTGATGGTTGACTAGGGTTGACTATTGCATGGAAAGTCCAAGTCTTGAATACTTGGCATGTAAAGTCCAAGCATGGGTCTTGGCATGGAAAGTCCAACATGGGTTGGCAAGGGAAAGTCTAAGCATGGGTCTTGGCATGGAAAGCCCAACATGGGTTGGCAAGGGAAAGTCCAAGCTTGAGTCTTGGCATTTGAGAAGTCCAAGGGGTTTGATATTGGCGGCAAAAAAGTCCAAGGGTGGAGTCTTGGTAGCATAAGTCCAATGGTTGGTGGCGTAAAGTCCAAGCGGAGTCTTGGCAGCGTAAGTCCAATGTGCCTTGGCGGTGTAGTCACCGTTAGCATGACAATAGTCGATGGAAGCACCTGAAGGCTAGCATATGGATGAATAAGTCATGGATGACTTGGAGGGATCTGATAGGCGCGAGGTTGATGGAGGTGGCTAGAAGGCTTAGGTATAGGCTAAGGGTGGTCTAGCAAGTATGGGGGCATCATACTTGGAGGTTAAAATCTCATGGATGAGGTTATCAGTCGACTGATATCATTATCAGTCGACTGGTGTGAGTGACTACAACTGAGCGGTGGCCACAGATGCAAGGGCGCCTCGACTGGCGCCTCGACTAGAGGCCCAGTCGAGGCAGCGCCTCAACTGGCTTTAGTTAGCGGCCAAAACTATAAGGCGCTAGTCGAGGCGGCGCCTCGACTACACCATCAGTCGACTGATGTTGTGGAAAAGCCACAGATGCGAGGAAGGCTTGACCAGCGACTCGACTACCTGTGCATCAGTCGACTGATGGTGTATTCGTTGGATTTTTCAGCGTGGATTTAGCCGTTATCTCACGATAATAGTGGCATCAGTCGACTGATGGTCTCGTGCAGTCGACTGATAGACGAAAATCCAATCCGATTGCAGGTTATAAAAGTAGCTCGGAAGAGGGATTTATCAGTGATTTTCTTGGGCGATTTGGAGCGATTTGCTGTTGCAAATCAGGGTCTACAATGTTAGTCCAAGGCAATCAACAAGCAAGTATTCCAAAGCAATAGTTGTAAAGTTTTCTTTACATTGTTTTGTATTTTCATCTTGTATTTGCTTGTTTACTTTGTATTACTTGTTGTAATTCATTGTACAAGATTTCTCCACCTCCGACTTGTTGTCGAGAAGGAGTTTATTGGATTAGTAGTGAGTGTTTGCATTGCTAGGGCTTTTAGAGCCCGATCCGTAGAGTATGAACCATTCGGTTCCGAACCACGTTATATTCTTGTGTTTGTGATCATGTATCGTGTTATTATTTTTATTATTATTCTGTTGCGCACTAACACGATTTGTAGACGCGATCACGAACGAAATCCATCAAGCATCGACGCCGCTATTTACCCCCCTCTAGCGGTCACAACGGTCCTAACACAAGTCTCTAAAATCCACACAAACTGGCCATGCCTCTCCCTTTTTAGGTACTAAGACAACATTAGTCAATCATGAGAGAAATTGAACTTTTCGAATGTGTCCCACTTCTAAGAGCTTCAATTGCTTAGCTCGAATGATTTTATCTTTTTCGGCGCCAAAATATCACTTCTTCCATTTAATGAGTTGGCCACCATGCAAGATATTAAATTTATATTCTATAATACGAGGTGAGATTCTGTGAATTTGTTGCACAAACTATGTAAAAATATCATCATTCTCAATGAGACAAGAGGTTAACATGTCTTTCCATTCAATCGACAAGTCTGCTGCTACCTTGGTTACTTTCTCAAGATATCCTAGAATGATCTGAACTTTTTCTGGCTCTGGCTCTATCACTTGTGCAATAAGTCATTCTTCCAACACTTGGACTTCTTCTCACTAACGACTTTGCTTGAAATTCACTCAAGTTTTCTTCTGATCAACTTGGACCATCTCCACATATCAATTTCGAGTAGAGCATTGATCGCCTGCTACTTCCTCTACTTGATCCCCTAATAAAAATTTCATCTTCTGATGGCATGCAGATACAACCTCTTGGAAAGCATTTATCGTCGGCTGCCCCAGGATGAGGTTATAGGCAGGACCGCAAAAGTGTTTGCCATAGAAAAAGCAATGACACAAGTCCACCGAAGAGGCTCCTTTTGTAGAGAAAGAGAGAGGAAAATTTGTCCTAGAGGTTGAATTTGGTGACCTGTAAATCCAAATAGGACAATAGCAAAATGATGCAATTCAATTAGCCCAACTTGCATATGATCGAATGTATATTTGAAAATGATATTGTGCAAAAGGTTAGAACTGTCAATTTAATAGTCTCCTCGCCCTAGCTCTACAGGATTCGAGAGGGAGTAAAATGCGGGAGGGTTATGCCCTTAGACGCGATTAGTAAGATAGTGGATGGCCATTTGAGTCCAGGACAGGGCTTTAGACCGCCTCCAAAATCAACTCTTGTCCATTGTGCAAGTTGCTCCATTGGCTTACCAATGTGCCGCACCTGTGTGGGCATATTTAAAAATGATATTAATCGAACTCTCGGTATCCACAAATAATCTAGCAACCACATAATTGGCAATCAGCCACGAATGTGGTCATGATCACCTATGAATGCAGCTGCGATCGGGCTCCAGTCACAAAGCGATCGGATTGCAACTGTGATATCGTAATGTAGTAGCATTGCGATTGGATTCTAGTGACGATCCAATCCCGTCCCATCGCAGTCGTAATTCGACCACATCTCGTCACGCCCATAATTCGGTCGCGTCCCGTCGCGACTACGATTTGGATGTATCCCATCATGGTTGCGATTTGGTCGCGATGCAGTGGTAATCCGAACGTGATTCGGCTACCACACGACAGTAATCCGGTCGCATCCCGTCACAGTCGTGATGTGGAGGCAACCTAGCCGAACGCGACCATGATGTCCCAGTGATGATCCAGTAGGAATTTGATTGTGATCCATCGGCAGCCGAGTATTGACCGTGATTTGGTCACATCCCAACCACAACAATGCGATGTCAAGCGTTGAGTGGAGCAACACTATATATTTTTATTTACTATTCATTTTTCATTCATGCACAGATATGCATGAAATCGTCATCAAGGATATCATTTTCATATATTTCGGTTGGACCATCCTAACCAATAAATTCATTTGAACGATCTAACTCTTTAGAACATGTGACCTTAACTTGTTCAATTGGCCTAATCAATCCTCTTGACCGATTTGACCTTGACTTGTCCATTCTCTTGCCCCATCAAGGACAAGTCTCTTTCTAAAATAAATTATTGTATTAATTTTATTAAAAAAAAAGATTTTTTCCTTTTAAAATATTTATTTATAAATTTTTTTCATCCATCATGATTTATAAATATTAAAAAAAATTGATTCGGATGACACTTAAAATTTATTTAATGATACAAGATCTCTGATATGTCAATAGCTACTAATTAAATATTTCATTAGTTTTCTACATAATTTCACAAATAATTTAGTTATTCATTTATAATTTAACATTTACATTATTTTTTAATTTTTATTATGATAAAAGATGATTCATTCATCTTAAACATCTTAAATAATAGATCTCATAATCATCCATAAATTATGATATCTTTGGGGAAAATCCATAAATTATGATATCTTTGGAGATTACCACAAAGATATCATAATTTACGGATGATTATGAGATCCTTCCCTCATAATTATCCATAAATTATGATAATGAAATGACCTTCTATACGGGTGCATATTGTTACAGTCATATGCGAGTGCCAACAACCTGCGAGGGTTTTTTTTCATGAACTTTAAGCTTTTCTGCCATGGTAATTTGACACTGGTAATCATCTCTTTGTGAAAAAGACGAAGGGCGACTTCTATATTTTTTGGTATAGGCAATTTATTAACTGCTTGCAATGTGCATGTTGCCATACGTTGCAAAGTGTGCACACACTGCACTTAGTGCAGTGCAATCTTCACTGTAGAAACCCCTTTGAAAGGGAGAGCGTCCAAGCAAAGCAAAGGAGTGATGGCATAGAGCAAGAGGTGTGGGCAAGAGTACAAGAGGTGTGAGTGTGAGAGGTGTAGAGGTTGAGGGAGAGATCATAAGTGTTGTAGAAGCACTACCGGAAGATTGCCGAGACTTTATGTCAAGGTCGGAGAACATCCAAGGTGTTAGGAACGATGGCTTCGCTAGAAAGGGGGGGGGTGAATAGTGTTTCTTCGCTTCGATGGATTGTGCTCGTGTTCGTCTACAAAAACTTGTTATGCGTAGCAAAAATAATAAAACAATAACAAAATATGACAAATACTCACACAAGACAAGCGATATAATGTAGTTCAAAACCTAGGGTCCCTACTCCACGGATTGAGCTCAAGAGAGCTCTAGTGATGCACACCACCACTAATAAACTCCTTCACGGTGACACACCAGAGGTGGAGAAACCTCTTATAATAAACTTACAACAATAAGAATAAAATACAAGCAAATAAAAAAGAAATAAAATAACAATGTAAAGAACACTTTACAAACTATTGCTTTGAATGCTTTGCTTGTTGGTTGCTTGGAGGAGCTTGAATGATCTTGAAATGCACCAGCACTTCGCCTCAAATCGCCCCTGGAACCACTGCCGAAATCCTCCCTGTCGTGCTCCTTTTATGCCTCTGCGCGACATGAATTTCCACTTAGCAGTCAGCTGCCCAAAGGCACCAGTTGACTACCTACAGTATCGTTGTCTTACAATGGACTTAATCTATGTTGGCATTCCAGCCAACTGATACATCATCAGTCGACTGCCAAGCCTGTAGTCGACTACCTAGTCGACTACCAAAACTTTTATGCCTGTGTCCACCACTGCCATCCATGGTAGTCGACTGTCCAAGGCCAGTCGACTGAAATAACCTCCAATTGACTTCCAGAGACACAAAATAGTAGTCAAGCCTTCAGACGACTACTAACCAGTCGACTGCTAGAGTTGACTAGGCTCCAAGTGCTTACACACTCGACCAGTCAATTGGTACACCTCTGTTGAGGATCCTTGGAAGCTAGAAGGGGGGGTGAATAGCTCGATTCTTTGCGTGATGGAACTTGATCGCGTTCGCTTGCCTATGATTGTTAGTACGTAGTAGAATATAGAAATAATACAACAATCACAATAACAAGCACACAAACACAAGGATATAACGTGGTTCGGAACCGAATGGTTCCTACTTCACGGATTGAGCTCTACGAGCTCGAGTGATGACAACACCACTAATAAAACTCCTTCTCGACAACACGTCGGAGGCAGAGAAACCTCGTACAATGATTACACTAAGTAATACAAAAGATACAAGCTAATATAAGTATGAAATACAATGCAAGTAAAGAAAAATATTTTACAAGAGCACTTTGATTGCTTGATCTTTGATTGCCTTGGACTAGCCTTGAAGGACTGGAAAACACCAACTATCCCCTTCAATTCTCCCAAGAAAAATCACTGCAAGAACCTTCCATCCGAGCTGCCTTTATATCATGCGTCGGGCTGGATTTCTGCCAATCAGTCGACTGTCATAAGGCACCAATCGACTGATGCCACTATTGTCATGAGACAATGACTAGATCCACATTGGAAAAGTTTCAATGGGACTCTCACCAGTCGACTGTCAACATTAGCAGTCGACTGCCAGCACCCATAGCCGACTGTCCAGTCGGCTACGGAGCATTTTGTGCTCACGACTAAGCTAGCAGTCGACTGCCGCCCATGGCAGTCGACTAATAAGCCCATCAGTCGACTAATCCAATGAGCAGTCGACTGTCAGAGCCTTTTCAGCCCTTACTCGGCAGTCGAACTCTAGGCGACTTATAGCAGTCGAACCGGCCATAGTGCCAGTCGACTGCCAACCTCAAACATGAGATTTTAACCCAAGTATGGTGCCCCCATACTTGCTAGACCACCCTTAGCCTAGACCTAAGCCTTCTAGCCACCTCCGTCAGCCTCACGCCTCTCGGATCCCTCCAAGTCATCCATGACTTGTTCATCCATGTGCTAGCCTTCAGGTGCTTCCATCGGCTATGTCATGCTAACGGTGTCTACACCGCCAAGGCACATTGGACTTACACTGCCAAGACTCCTCTTGGACTTTACGCCGTCAATATCAAACCCCTTGGACTTTCCAAATGCCAAGTACCCATGACTTGGACTTTCACCGTCAAGACTACACCCTTGGACTTACGTGGTCAAGACTACACCCTTGGACTTTACTTGCCAACCCATGTTGGACTTTTCCAAATGCCAAGACTCAAGCTTGGACTTTTTCCTTGCCAACCCATGTTGGACTTTCCATGCCAAGACCCATGCTTGGACTTTCCTTGCCAACCCGTGTTGGACTTTCCATTGCCCAAGACCTATGCTTGGACTTTCCCAAATGCCAAGTGTCCCACTTGGATTTTCCATGCCAAGTACCCATGACTTGGACTTTCCATTGCCAAGACCCATGCTTGGACTTCTCATGTCAAGTACTCAAGACTTGGACTTTCCCATGACAATCAAATTGTCATATGTTTTTGTCGAACATCAAAACATCTCTCGAGTCAAGCTCGAGTCCTGGTCAATCGTGACCTGGGCCGATTGCACCAACAATCTCCCCCTTTTTGATGTTTGACAAAAACCAAACAAACCATTGAGTTAGATCATCTAACTCAAACCAATCATCCCCATCAATTTTCCAAATTGATGTCATTCTCCCAATAAGTTCTCCCCCTTTTTGACTAACATCAAAAAGGTTCTCTCTAAGGAGGTCAATATCTCATGTCCCAATGAGATCTTACAATCTCCCCCTTGCTCCAAAAATACCTAGGATGTCTACCATCTTCCTAGTGATAAGTCTCATATCGCTCAAGAGAGACAATCCTATATACTCTCCCAATTTTCAAATTGGGTTTCTTAAAAATCTCATTTTCCCCCTCATGAGGAAAAAAAATACCATCCATCATCCCATGATGGATACCTCCCCCTAAAGGCTTGCTCCTCCTTGACCATTGCACCAACAATGTTCTTGAGAAGTTCCTAAGACAATAAGAACTTTAAACCATCAAAATTAAGGCCTAAAGTTCAACATTGAACTTTTCCTCACCTTAAAATTGATACAAACCCTAAACAACTCTCCTAATTCATATCCAATGGATTTTCACCCTTTCTAATGCTTCCCAAAGTATATCCTAGGGTTATGAGTGGTTAGAGAACCTTACCGTAGCTGAAAATGGACTAAACAACCTTATTTTTTCCGAAATCAGCTTGGTAGTCGAGTCCTTCAGAAATCAGTCGACTGCCACTCTCATCAGTCGACTGCCACCAAGAGCAGTCGACTGATAACTGAAATTTTTGAATTTCAGTTATCAAAAATGGATTTTGAAAATTCATAAATAATTATACGTAATTCAAAAAATCATGAAAATTCATACGTATAATACTTATGACCAATACAATGGGTGAAAATTATTTTACCTATAAAATAGTGAAATTGACACAAAGTTCAAAACCATTGAAATTTTCAATGTTTTGGCCCTACTTTGTATCAACTTCATCAATGGTGATTGCTATCAAAAGATAGACTTCATCAAGGTTTTCTAAAAGAATTTTAAAATATTTTTAAAACCTTATTTTGGATCATATTCCTTGGGCTCAATATACATGACTTGTACAAAAGCTTTCCCAATGATCCACCTTTAGTTAAAGATGAGTTTTAGTTCATCTAGATGCAAAAACTATGCACCTTGAACTTAATTCATATCCTAGCATCTCACATGTATCTAGGATATATAAATACACATACATGTCAATGTAATATGAGATGTGAGTTTTGTTCTCCTAATATAGGGTTTCATACATTTTTCTAAGGCAACCTTACTTGATTCCCTTATACATGGGACTTCAAGTCATGTCAAAGTCCTTAAATCAATTTTCATTAATTTAAATGCATGAAGTATGATCATGGCATAACTGATGACATAAGTAAACATGACCAATGATCATGATGTCATGACATATGATACAATTTAAGCATACATGACATTTAACCTAACCCTAAGCATGATCATGACATTTTAAATGATTAAAAATAGATATAATGTCATGACATGTTATATGACAAACAAAGCATGGAAAATAAAAGGTATAGGTATAATAATACCTAAATTTTAATATTTGTTGTCATTTGATATAGTTAAGTATATTTTGCCATAATATCAATTTTCTCTCAAGTGTGCCAAAATCCCAAAATGGCACACTATGACTTCTAAACCTAAATTGTGTCAATTTTAATTGATTTTTCATAATTCAAAAAATGTATTGGCACATCCTAAAATCTTTTAGAATCATAATATCAAATCTATTTTCAAGGTATCCATACCCTTGAAAATTACCTAAAATGCCACCTTTACCATGGTTGAGTTAACTACCCATCCAATCAAGGTTGGCACATCCTAAACCCATCTAGCGTGAATCAATCACACTCTTAGGAACCAAAACCTATTTAAGCTCATAGGATTTACTAGGTATTCCTTAGGGATAACCTCCCTAGATACCTTCCTAATGACCCTTCTAGGCTTATTAGCCTTGGTTATTGTGGTCTTGCCTAGGTTGACTCTAGGGGTAACTTCCGTTGCAACCTTCTTAGTGGCTACCCTAGGTTTCTTCGAAACCCTAGCCACTAGGCACACACCATGGTCAACTCTAGGGATGACTTCCCTATTGACCTTGGTTTTCCTAGACCTAATTTGTGTTCCATAATCAAATGGAATACTATGATAAGCCACCTTAGGCTTAGGTTTGTGACCCAAACCTTGCTTGCCCTTGGATGACTTTTGTCTCTTAGGCCCTAAGTGTTGACTCTTGGTCCTAGACTCTTGACTTTGACCATTTGACCCCTTAATTTGATTTTGCATAATCCTAAGGGTCTTTTTAAGTTTTTCAAGCCTTGACCTCAAGGCTTGATTTTCAACCTCTAATTGTCCAATTTTTGATTTTTCATCTATTCTTTGGACATTGTTTTTCCTAGGCATATGCCTAGTCCATTTAGGACTAAGACCTAGGTGATCCTCTATTTTCTTGATAGATTCTCTAGACAAGGTCTTTCTAGGGACATTAGTCCCAAATTTCTCCTTATTTTCAAAGTGAATATTCTTAGCTCCTAGGCAAAAGTATTTGTTATTCCTAGCATGCTTTTCATGAATAATTGCAAGATTGCTTAAGTTATTTCTAGCATATTTTTTGACATTAAAACTAGAAGAATGAGCATTATTGAAATGATATACCTTAGGGTTTGCCTTAGTGGCTTCCCCTACTTGTGATGCTCCCCTTTGCCCCTTCTTCTCCCCTTTCGGGCATTGACTCCGGTAGTGTCCCGGTTGTTGGCTTTTGAAGCAAATGACTGTAGGGGATCATTTGAACGCTAGAGGGGGCTGAATAGCGCATGCTAGTACCAATGGAATTTGTTCGTGATCGAGTCTACAATTTTCGTTAGCACAGCGGAATAATGATAATAAAAGCAATAACGAAATAGACACAATCAAACACACAAATACATAAATATTTAACGTGGTTCGAAACTGAACGATTCTTACTCCACGGATCGAGCTCTAACAAGCTCTAGCGATGCCAATGCAATCACTAATCACAAATACTCCTCGACACAAGTCGGAGGCGGAGAAACCTCGTACAAAGATTACACTAAGTAATACAAAGTAAGACAAGCAAATACAACAAGAATACAATAATCTATGCAAAGAAAACTTTACAAATGCTCTTTGGATTTGCTTGATCTTTGATTGCTTGATCTTTGATTGCCTTGAACTAGCCTTGAAGGACTGGAAAGCACCAACTCTCCTCTTCAATTTGCCCAAGAAAATCGCTGCCTTTTTCCTCCTCCACGAGCTCCTTATAAAGCTTCAACTTGTGCTGGAAAAAGTCGATCAGTCGACTGATCAGGACCATCAGTCGACTGATGCCACTATTGTCATGAGACAACGGCTAGATCTACACTGGAAAAATCCAATGGATCCATCATCAGTCGACTGATCATGACCATCAGTCGACTGGTCAAGCCTCCACTCGACTTCTGGCCGCAGCAGTCGAGTGAGACTCCATTCTGTGCTCGATTTCTCGAGCACCAGTCGACTGATCACAAGATCAGTCAATTGCTCGACCAATCAGTCGACTGCCCTCCTCTGGCAGTCGACTGCTAGGCCAAATCCCGCAGTCAAACCCTAGTTGACTACGCCAGTCGACTGCCACATGGCACCGGTCGACTGGCACGCCTCAAACATGAGGTTTTAGCCCAAGTATGGTGCTCCCATACTTGCTAGACCACCCTTAGCCTAGACCTAAGCCTTCTAACCACCTCCATCAGCCTCACGCCTCTCGGATCCCTCCAAGTCATCCATGACTTGTTCATCCATCGCGCTAGCCTTCAGGTGCTTCCATCGGCTATATCATGTTAACGGTGTCTACACTGCCAAGGCACATTGGACTTACGTCGCCAAGACTCCGCTTGGACTTTACGCCGCCAAGACTCCGCTTGGACTTTACGCCGCCAACTATTGGACTTATGCTTCCAAGACTTCCGCTTGGACTTTAAGCCGCCAATATCAAACCCTTGGACTTCTCAGATGCCAAGACTCAAGCTTGGACTTTCCCTTGCTAACACATGTTGGACTTAACCTTGCCAACCCATGTTGGACTTTACATGCCAAGTACTCAAGACTTGGACTTTTCCAAATGCCAAGTGTCCCACTTGGACTTTCCATGCCAAGTACCCATGACTTGGACTTTCCCATGACAATCACATTGTCATATGTTTTTGTCGAACATCAAAACATCACTCGAATCAAACTCTAGTCTTGGTCAATCGTGACCTGGGCCGATTGCACCAACAATGACTTGCTTCTTGCTTTTGATAGTTGGGGGACCAACATCCTTGATCTTTGGTGCCGATTGAGGCTTCTTAACCCATTTAGGACACTTACTCTTGTGTCCTTGCTCCCTACACTCAAAACATATTATATGTATTTTATTATCAACACATATGTTTGAGTTACCTAGGGTGGTGGTGAGGATCTCTTGAGCTTGCTCTTCCTCTCGACCGGATATAGATGGTTCTTCTTATTGTTCCGGTGTTGAGGATGCCCTAATCTCCTCCCCCTCAATCCTAGAGGTGGAGATTTCTTCCACCTCTTCTACTTCTTCTTCCTCCGATCCGGAAGTTGACTCCTCACTTTTTTGTGAGGATGTTGAAGCTTCTTCTTCTGTCTCCTCTTCCAAGTCTTCTTGGACCGATTCAGGATTGTCGTAGAACTTGACCAACTTGTTCCACAACTCCTTGGCATCCCTATAGCTTTTTAATCTAGATAAAATATCATTAAGTATCAAATTAACTAACATTTTTGTTACCTTAACGGGTGTCTTGAATTTTTGCCGTTGCTCCTCGGTCTACCTCTTCATCTTGAGAATTTCTCCGTTCTCTCCTCTCGGAGCATCAAATCCTATAATCACGGCAAACTAATTTTCTATATTTGACATTAGAAAATATTCCATCCTACATTTTTAATACGTGAAATCTTCGCGATCGAAGGCGGGTGGAATCGCTATGTCATCGCCCCATCTTTCTTGAAGATCCATCTTCTTCCCTCTAGCATGCTCCCTTAGTTGTTAAACTTGAAGAGTGGCCTCACTCTGATACCACTTGTTAGAGATCCTTGGAAGCTAGAGGGGGGGTGAATAGCTCGTTTCGTTGCATGATGGAACTTGATCGCGTTCTCTTGCCTATGATTGTTAGTATGCAGCGGAATATAGAAATAATACAACAATCACAATAACAAGCACACAAATACAAGGATATAACGTGGTTCAGAACCGAACGGTTCCTACTCCACGGATTGAGCTCTATGAGCTCGAGTGATGACAACACCACTAATAAAATTCCTTCTCGACAACACGTCGGAGGCGGAGAAACCTCGTACAATGATAACACTAAGTAATACAAAAGATACAAGCTAATACAAGTATGAAATATAATGCAAGTAAAGAAAAATACTTTACAGGAGCACTTTGGTTGCTTGATCTTTGATTGCTTTGGACTAGCTTTGAAGGACTGGAAAGCACCAACTATCCCCTTCAATTTGCCCAAGAAAAATCGCTGCAAAAACCCTCCATCCGAGCTGCCTTTATATCATGCGTCGGGTTGGATTTCCGCCAATCAGTCGACTGCCATAAGGCACCAGTCGACTGATGTCACTGTTGTCGTGAGACAACGACTAGTTCCACGTTGGAAAAGTTCCAACGGGACTCTCACCAATCGACTTCCAACATTGGCAATCGATTGCCAGCGCCCATAGTCAACTGCCTAGTCGGCTACGGAGCATTCTGTGCTCGCGACTAAGCTAGCAGTCGACTGCCGCTCATGGCAATCAACTAATAAGCCCATTAGTCGACTTCTTCAATGAGCAGTCGACTGCCAGAGCCTTTTCAGCCCTTACTCGACAGTTGAACTCTAGTCGACTTACGACAGTCGAATCGGCCATAGTGTCAGTCGACTGCCAACCTCAAACATGAGGTTTTAACCCAAGTATGGTGCCCCCATACTTACTAGACCATCCTTAGCCTAGACCTAAGCCTTCTAGCCACCTCCGTCAGCCTCACGCCTCTCAGATCCCTCCAAGTCATCCATGACTTGTTCATCCATGCGCTAGCCTTCAGGTGCTTCCATCGGCTATGTCATGCTAACGGTGTCTACACCACCAAGGCACATTGGACTTACACTGCCAAGACTCCACTTGGACTTTATGTCGCCAATATCAAACCCCTTGGACTTTCCAAATGCCAAGTACCCATGACTTGGACTTTCACCGCCAAGACTATACCCTTGGACTTTACTTGTCAACCCATGTTGTACTTTTCCAAATGGCAAGACTCAAGCTTGGACTTTTCCCTTGCCAACCCATGTTGGACTTTCCATGCCAAGACCCATGCTTGGACTTTCCTTGTCAACCCATGTTGGACTTTCCATTGCCAAGACTCATGCTTGGACTTTTCCAAATGCCAAGTGTCCCACTTGGGCTTTCCATGCCAAGTACCCATGACTTGGACTTTCCATTGCCAAGACCCATGCTTGGACTTCTCATGCCAAGTACTCAAGACTTGGACTTTCCCATGATAATCACATTGTCATATGTTTTTATTGAACATCAAAACATCTCTCGAGTCAAGCTCGAGTCCTGGTCAATCGTGACCTGGGCCGATTGCACCAACAACCTCAACCATGAGGTTTAACCCAAGTATGATCCCCTCATACTTGATAGATCACCCTTAGCCTAGACCTGAGCCTTCTAGCCACCTCCATTAGTCTCATGCCTATCGGATCCCTCCAAGCACTCCATGACTTGTTCATCCATACGTTGGCCTTCAGGTGCTTTCATCGGCTATTGTCATGCTAACCGAGTTTACTTTGCAAAGGTACATTAGGACTTATACCGCCAAGACAAACGTTTAGACTTTACGCCGTCAAACATTGGACTTATGCCGCTAAGACTACAACTTGGACTTTACGGCGCCAATATCACACCCTTGGACTTCCCAATTACCAAGCATCCGTACTTGGACTTTCACCGCCAAAGTTCACTTGGACTTTACGCTGCCAAGACTACACACTTAGACTTATGCAACCAAGACTACACCTTTGGACTTTTCTTGCCAAGTACCCATGACTTGGACTTTACCATTGCCAAGACCCATGCTTGGACTTTCCAATTGTCAAGTACCCATGACTTGAACTTTACTATTGCCAAGACTCATGACTTGGACTTCTCAAATGACAATTACACTGTCAATCGTTTTGTCAAACATCAAAATACTACTTGAGTCAAACTCGAGTTTGGTCAATCGTAACCTGGGTCGATTACACCAACAATCTCTCCCTTTTTGATATTTGACAAAACCTTTGAGTTAGGCTACCTAACTCAAGCCATCAATTCTCTCCCTTTTTGACATACATCAAAAAGTATTCCCCAAGGGTATCCATGTCTCATATCCCAATGAGATAACTCAATCTCCCCCTTGGTCCAAAATCATCATTAACACCTTCATTTTCCCTAGTGATACTCCCTTATCACTAAATGAAAGGCATTTTCTCAATTCTCTAACTCTCCTCCTTTAAGGAAAAATGCATCCATCATCCCTTGATGGATAACCTCCCTCTAAAGGCTTGGCCCCCCTTGACCATTGCACCAACAATGTTATTGGAGAGTTCTTAAGCCAATAGAAACACTAGACCATCAAACTTAAGGGCAAAAGTTCAAACTTGAACTTTCACACACCTTAAAATTTTGATACTCTACTCTAAACACCTCTCCTAATCATTTTCAATGATATTTCACTCTTCCAATGCTTTCTAAAGCATATCCTAGGATTATGAGACGTTAGGGTACCTAGGGATGGCTGAAAATGGGCTAAACAAAACTTGTTTATCCAAACAATGACTTGTTTAGCAACCAATGACCATCGATAAGATCACGATCACACCGAGATACGATCATTATCCGATTTCCAGAAATCAAACTTGCAGAATGAATTTTGAAAATGCATAAGTAAATATATGTATTTTTAAAAATCTTACAAATTCATACGTACATTGCTTACATAAAATATAATAGGTGAAAAATAGTTTTAAAATAAAATACCCATTAAATTGTGAGATTGATACAAAATTCAAAACAATTAAAAATTCAATGTTTTAGGTTTACTTTGTATCAACTTCATCAATGGTGATAACTACCAAAAGATAGTATTCACTAAGGTTTTCTAAATTGATTTTAAAATATTTTTAAAACCTTAATTTCATTTATGGTCTATGGGCTATGTATACATGACTTGTAGCCTAGCTTTCCTCATGATTTATACCTATGATTGAGATGAGTTGGAGTTCATTTAGATGCAACATTTATGCATCTTGAACTTAACTCATTTCTCTAACATCTCACATATGTCTAGGGTGTATCAATACACACACATGTCAATCTAATGTTCTTGTAAGATGTGAGTTTAGGTTTTATGGTTTCATGCATTTTTCTAGGAGACTATTTGATTCCCTTATACATTGGACTTCAAATCATGTCATTGTCCTTAAATCAATTGCAATTATCCTAAATGCAGGAATATAATCATGGCATAAAATGATAGCATAAGTAAAGCATGTGACAAAAATCATAATGTCATGACATAAAGATAAACCTAAACAAGCATGACATATACATTAAACCTAAACATTATCATGACATTTTGAATAATTAAATAAAATATGATGTCATGACATGACATATGACAAACAAAATATGGAAAATAAAATGTAAAAGCATAAGAACACCTAAATTTTAATATTTATTGTCATTTGTTAGAATTAAATCCAAATTTTCCATAATACCAAATCTCCCAAGTGTGCTAAAAATCTAAAATGACACACTATGACTCTAAACCTAATTGTGTCAATTTTGATTGACTTTTCAAACTACTTGAATTTTATTAGCACATCCTAAAATCCTTTAGGATATAGATTCAAACTTATTTCCAAGGCATCCCATAATCTTGAAAATGTCCTAAAATGCCAACTTTGCTATGGTTAGATTAACTACCTTAACAATTCAAGTTGACACACCTTAACCCATTTAGCATGAAGGAATCACACTTCTAAGAACCCAATACCTATTGGAGCTCCTTAGGTTTACTAGATACTCACTAGGGATAACTTCCCTTAGTACCTTCCTAATGACCCTTCTAGGCTTTGAAGCATTGGTCATTTGGGTCTTGTCAAGGTCGACTCTAGGAGTAACTCCCCTTGTAACTTGCTAGTGACTTTTCTAGAATTCTTCGAAGCCTTAGTCACTTGACACTTACCATGGTTAGCCTTAGGGATGACTTCCTTAATAACCTTGGTTTTCCTAGACCTAGGGGTGGTTCCATAGTCAAATGAAACGCTATGGTAGGTTGGCATGACTACCTTGGATTTGTGACTCAAACCTTTTCTATCCTTGGAAGACTCTTGTCTCTTAGATCCTAATTTTTGATCATTAGATCCACTAATTGAATTTGTCATTTTTGCAAGGGACTTTTCCAATTTCTCAAGCCTTGACCTCAAGGCTTGATTTTCTACCACTAATGCCTCAAATTTTGAATTTTCATTTGTTCTTTAGGCATTGTTCCTCCTTTTAGGCATATGACTATCCTTCTTAGGGTTAATGCCTAAATGGTTCTCTACCTTCCTAATAGTTTCCTTAGGTATGATAGTTCTAGAGTTATTGGTTCTAGTTTTATCCTTAGATGTAAGTTCATAGGATTTAGCCCCTAAGCAATAAGATCTATTCCTAGCATTCTTTTCATGATTATGCACAATTGCAAGTGAATTGAAGGCATGCTTTTTTATACTAAAATTTGAGGGTGCATTAATAAATGATACCTTAGGGTTTGCTTTAGAAGCTCCCCCTACATTTGTAGCTCCTCTCCTTTCCTTCTTGGAGTGATTCCCCCTAGGACATTGGGTCCAGTAGTGTCCTCATTGTTGGCATTTGAAGCACACCACGTGCTCCTTGCTCTTTCTAGTGAGGGCTCCGGTCTCCTTGGTCTTTGGCACAACTTGTGCCGTCTTCTTGACCTGCTTTGGACACTTACTCTTGTAATGTCCATTTTTCCTACACTCAAAACACACAATATGATTTTTATTTTTATTCATTGTGCTTGAGCTACGTAGGCCAGAATTTTAAATTTATTCTTCATCTATCCCAAATGTTGAAGCTTCTTCTTGATTTTGCTCCGGAGTGGATGATCTCTCCTCCCTCTCAATCCTAGAGGTGGAGACTTCTCCAACCTCTTCGACTTCTTCCTTGGATGTTGAGCATCTCTCAACTTCCGATTCCTCAAGCTCTTGTGAGGATGATGAACATGTTTCTTCGGTCTCATTATCATCTTCACTTTGGACCATTGAGCATCCTTGTTCCTTGGCCTCTATTTCTTGAGCCGGTGATGGATTCTCATGGTACTTTGCCAATTCTCTCCAAAGCTCCTGGGCATCCTTATAGTCACCTAATTTGGACAAGACATCATTAGGTATTATATCACGTAGCATTTTGATTACTTAAGATTTGTCTTGAACCCCTTGAGTTGTTCCTTGTTCCATTTCTCAACCGTGAGGATTCCACCATACTTGAAGTGTACCAGTCGACTGGTGGCTTAGACTAGTCGGCTGGTCTCTAGTGTTCAACACTCATGGGTCTAGAAGACTTAGCAGTTGACTGGGATTATGACACAGTCGACTGGTTAAGTAGTCGACTATGGATCGACTGTCGAACATAAGCTTGGTAGTCGACTGGCATATAACACCAGTCGATTGGTCTATATGGCTCAACAAACACAATAGGTTCTCGTCCTTGGCATACTTGAACTTGGGTCGAGAAGACGAGTCAAGGCCTGGCAGTTGACTGATATTTTGAGCAGTCGACTGATATGGGCATAGAATGGCTGATAGTCGACTGCTCAGTCGACTAGGATGATACCAATCGACTGATAATAAGAGCAGTCGACTGATCAGGCGACTGTTGAGTGGCCCAGATCGCATTGGAAGATTTAATCATCAACTGGAGAAAAATGGATTTTCAAGAGGGTTATAACATTGTGCAACCACCGCTCTTCGACGGGGATGACTTTGCATATTGAAAAGGTAGGATGAAGTATTTCCTAATGAATGATATTAAAAATTGGGTTAGTATTGTCAAGGGATATGAAGAACTGGTGGATCAATTTGGAACACCTATCCCAATCGAGGATTGGATAAAGGAAATGTATGAGAAAGCTCAAGCAAATAGTAAAGCAATAACCAGACTTCAATGCGGGCTTTCCAAAGAGCAACTAAGCAAAGTTGGACCATTCAATTCCACAAAAGGAGCTTTGGGAGAAGCTCATTGAACTCAATGAAGGGTCAAAAGAATCAAGGAGAGCCAAGAGGGATTTGTTAGTTGGTCAATTACAAACCTTCACGATGAAGACAAATGAAACGGTGAGCCAAATGCATAGAAGATTCAAGGAGATCGTGAACGGACTCATGTTATAGGTGAGAAAGTTGAAAATCGAGACTTGATAAGGTATGTACTTCAAGCCTTTCCTAGAACCACCTTATGAGCATCCATGGTTGATGCTTATGAGGTATCTAGAGACCTTTCACTAGTTAAGCTAGGTGAATTATTTTGTGAATCTAAGTTGCATGAGCAAGCTAACTTGTTTTCAAAGGAGAAAAATGTAGCTTTTCTTGTAGAGAAGAAGGAGAAGAAGAAGAAGGAAAAGAAGGAGGAGTCTTCATCATCCGAATCCGAGGATGAGTCATCAAGTAGCGAAGGAGACATGTCGGCTACCGAGATGGCCCACTATGTCAAGAAGTTGGTAAAAAAATCTAGAGGTTTCAAGAAGGATATAAAAAAAATCTTCCAAGTCTCAAAAGGTAAATATAGTAGAAATTCAGATTTTAACACTAATGTTACTTGTTATGGATGCAATAAGAAGGGGCACATCAAGCCAAATTGCCCGGAAAAGAAGAAGAAAGAAGAAAAGGAAAAGAAGAGGAAGGAAAAGAGAGAAAATAAGAGGAAGGAAGCCATGGTAGCTCAAACAACATGGGACACTCAAAGTATTGAAGACTTGTCGGATGAAGATGAGCTACGCCATGTCACCCGACACATGGCTTTGATGGCACATGAAGATGAATCGAAAAGCTCACGCCAAGCGGAGTCATGTGACGATGAGGTAAAAGATTCCCCTCAAGTTGAATTCTTGTATAAGACCATTGCAATCTTAAAAATGCATTAGATAAATCAAAATCTAAGGTTAAGGGCTTGAAGGTAGAAATTGTGAAAATTAGAAATGAAACATCTACATCTAATGACTCATGCATGCTTAAGGAAGAAAATGAGAACTTAAGGAACTAAGTAGTTGAGCTAAGGACAAACCTAGAAAAATTTACTAAAGGCTCAAAGTACCTTGATATGATACTTAGAGATCAAAGAGTCATTTACAACAAGGCCGATATAGGATACAAGCTTAAGGACAAGGAAGTTGCCTACATTTCTCTAATAAATAGAAAGACAACAACTAAG
This sequence comes from Wurfbainia villosa, assembly GCA_025175895.1. Lineage (NCBI taxonomy): Eukaryota > Viridiplantae > Streptophyta > Magnoliopsida > Zingiberales > Zingiberaceae > Wurfbainia > Wurfbainia villosa. The sequence goes on along the minus strand of CM046004.1, from coordinate 13,423,283 downwards.
GGTAAGGTAAATAAGGCATGGGTTCCCAAGAAATTTTTAAATGATGTTTCCGGTCCAAACATTTGAGTACCAAAGGAGTTTATTTTTCATGTTGTTTAGGTAGGTGGACCAAGTATGTGGATTGTGGATAGTGGTTGCTCAAGACACATGACCGGAGATGTGAGCAAGTTTTCCACAATCAACTACATTAACAAGGGAACCGTATCTTTTGAGAATAGTGAAAAGCTCAAGATTTTAGGTAAAGGGACAATTGAGGTATCCCCTAAAATTATCATTCACAAAGTTTTATTAGTTAAAAGTATGAAGTTTAACCTACTTAGTGTTAGTCAACTTTGTGATGCGGGCTATATGGTAGAATTTAATTCCTCAAAATGTTTAATTAGACACAAGAGTTTAAATGATTGCATGTTAGTTGGATATAGGAAATCAAATATTTATTATGTTGATTTATCCTATGCTTCTAACATTTCTACTAAGTGTCTTATGACAAAAGAAGAGGAAGATTGACTATGACATAGGATGCTTGGACATGTCAACATGAAGAACATAGCCAAGGTAGCCAAATTAGAGTTAGTAAAGAGGCTACCAAAGATCAAGTACATTGAAGACAAATTGTGTGATTCATGCCAAGAAGGAAAGCAATCTAAATCATTACACAAAGGTAAAACCCTAACTAGTACTTTATTACTACTAGAACTATTGCATCTAGATTTATTTGATTGTCATAGTATTCCTTCATTGAATGGTAATAAGTATTGCTTAGTTATAGTTGATGACTTCTCTAGGTATACATGAGTTTACTTTTTGAAACATAAGGATGATACCTTAGAAACAATCATAGGATTTAGCAAAAGAGTTAAAAATGAAAAGAATCTCAAAATCAACTGGATCTGTAGTGATCATGGTGAAGAATTTGAGAATTCAAATTTTTTAAAATTTTACTTAGAACAAGGGTATAGGTAAGAGTTCTCTTGTCCTAGAACACCCAAAAAAATGGGATGGTGGAAGGAAGAAATCGTACCCTACAAGAGGCGGATAGGACAATGCTTAATGCATATTCCTTACCTAGCTACTTGTGGGTGGAGGCGGTTAACACCACTTGCTATATCCAAAATCATATTTTAATTCATAGATTTTTAAACAAAACACCCTTTGAGTTATGAAATGGAAAAATTCTAACAATTCACTATTTTAAGGTCTTTGGATGAAAAATCTATATTTTAAATACCAAAGACAATTTAAGAAAATTTAAGTCTAAGGCGGATGAGGGAATCCTAGTTGGATACTCATCTACTAGTAGAGGTTATAGAGTATATAATAAGAGGACTCAAAAGGTTGAGGAATCTTCCAATGTTGAATTTGATGAGTCCTATAGCACCTATCCTAGAAAATCCTCCATTGATAAAGATATTAATGACAAAAATCAAGATATTACCCAAGGACTCCAAAATTTAAAGGGGGTAATGGTCAAGGGGGAGAAGTAGGAGGTAATGATCAAGGGGGGGGGGAAGAGGATATTCTGATGATGAAGGAAGAAAGGATAACCATGGTCAAAATCAATTTGATTCACATCCTAGGACCTTAAGGATTCATCAAAATCATCCCCTTGATCAAGTAGTAGGAGAACTATCACAAGGAGTAAGAACTCGGTCTTTCCATAGAGCTCCTACTAGTCAAGTAGCTCTCATCTCCCAAATTGAGCCTAAATCAATTAATGATGCATTACTTGATCTGAATTGGATTTTGGCAATGCAAGAAGGATTGACTCAATTTGAGAGAAGTCAAGTATGGGAGCTAGTTCCTAGACCCAATGATAACACTATTGTTACTACAAGATGGATCTTTAGGAACAAGTTGGATGATCAAAGTAATATCACTAGAAACAAAGCTAGATTAGTAGCTCAAGGATTCAATCAAGTTGAAGGATTTGACTATGATGAAACCTATGCTCCGGTTGCTAGGTTAGATTCCATAAGAATTCTATTAGGGTATGTCGCTCACATGGGGTTTAAACTCTATCAAATGGATGTGAAATCGTCTTTCCTAAATGGGTTCATTAAGAAAGAGGTTTATGTAGAACAACCTCTCAGGTTTGAGAATGTAGATTACCCAAACCATGTTTATAAGCTTAGAAAAGCTTTATATGGGTTAAAACAAGCTCTCCGGGCTTGGTAAGAAAGACTATCATCTTTCTTAATTTCTAAGGATTTTAGAAGAGGTCAAGTTGATCAAACCCTATTTATAAAGTCAAAGTCAAAAGACATCTTTGTTGCCCAAGTGTATATTGATGATATCATTTTTGGCTCAACAAACGATGAACTCCTTCAAGATTTCATTAAAAATATGGAAAATGAGTTTGAAATGAGTCTAGTTGGAGAATTTGATTTCTTCTTAGGTCTACAAGTTAAACAAACTAATGAGGCAATTCATATTTACCAAACCAAATATGCTAAAGAAATGATCAAGAAATTCAGTTTGAAAAATGCTAAGATAGTAATCGCCCCTATTGCCACCAACACCAAGATCGACAATGATCAAGAAGGAAAATTAATTGACTCAAAACTTTATAGGTGTATAATTGGTAGTTTGTTATATCTAACCGCTAGTAGACCCGACATTTTATTTGTGGTAGATATGTGTGCAAGATATCAATCTTGTGACAAAGAGTCCTACTTAGTAGCTGCTAAACGGATCTTAAGATACATCAAAGGCACACTAAGTGTAGGACTTTGGTACCCTAGGACTAGGTCTTTTGACTTGATTGGGTATACTGATTCCGATAATGTGGGTTGCAAATTGGATCGGAAGAGTACTAGTGGTGGATGCCAATTTCTTGGATCTTCCCTAGTTAGTTAGAGTAGTAGGAAGCAACCTTGTGTTGCTCTATCCACCACCAAGGCCGAGTATGTAGCCATGGGTGATTGTGCAGCTCAATTACTATAGATGAGACATACATTAGAGGATTATAAGCTAAATTACTCTAAAATTAAGGTCTTTTGTGATAATGTGAGTACCATCAATTTGACTAAAAATTTGGTACATCATTCTAGGGAAAAACACATTGAAGTGAAGCATCACTTCATTAGAGATCATGTGGTAAGAGGAGACATTGAGCTTAATTACATTGAATCCAAGTCTAACCTTGCCGACATTTTCACTGAGGCTCTTCCCGAAGCGGAATTTACATTATTAAGGAGAGAGCTTGGAATGTGCTTTGTAGAGTAGTGGAATAAGTGTGCATGATCCTATAGCAAAATCAAGGACTATACCTTAAAGCATCTCACAAAACACCTAAGAATCTATGATTTTTGTATTGAGCCACTTATACATCATTTGAGATGTTAGGAAGATGCATTTGGTTCATCATGCTTGTTATGATATATTACTATGAACCAAAGTGACATCTAGAGACATTAATCCTTAATTGGACCAATCATTGAGAAGACTTGTGTATAATTGATGTGTACATAGCTCTAAGAACATGGTTGAAAATGTCAAATAAAATATCTTTTAAACTATGTTGTCCTATTTTGAAAAATAGTTTTCGCTTGTGTCCCAATAGTGATACAAAGTTGTTTAAAACAGTGAACTTTTTAGGATCTGTCAAGTTTATGTCAACCTAGGAATCTAGAGAGGATATATTTTTCAAATCATTTTTTTATAAGGAATAGGTTGACAAATGTTTCTGTGAAATTTCTTGATTTTTTGACAATTCTAGAATTAGTTATGCATTTCAAAACTTGACTGAAAAACCTAACTGCACTGATATTAGCTGACTGATGAATATTACCAGTCGACTGGTAATCTTGACCACGGACAATGTGTCCAATAGTCAACTGGTGGCTTATTCTAGTCTACTGAGTAGTCCACTATTGATTTTAGCAGTCAACTGTCATTTAGTGGCCAACCCATAGACTGCATCGTAGTCGACTGGTGCTCATCGTCAGTCGACTACTGTTTTTGGCCACGATCACAAAATCTTTCATAGCCGACTGACCAGTTTGACTGGTTCTCATCAGTCGACTAGCGTAGTAAGTAGTCCACTGCTAGTGCAGATTATAAGCATCACCCGACTCGTTTAACTCGAAAAACCTTTGACAATTCCCTTTCTCTCCGTCGATTTTCGTCGCCATCAACCTTCCCTTCGTCTCTCTTTTTCTTCTCTGGTGCTTCCACCGCCACATTCGAGCCGTCCAACCTCTCCTTCAGCCCTCGCCCTCATTCCTCTCTTTGGGAACCCTAGGTTTCATCTCAACCGCCGCTAGGGTTCCTCTTGGATGAGTTTTTTTCGACGATCTTCAGCCTCTATGCCTTCCCTGGTGGTCACTCAGTCTTTATGGCTCCTAAGTAATCCCTAAACCCTAATTTTGGTTAACTTTCTTTATCGTTTGTTGATCTTCTTGTTTGCTAACCACCTTGTTTTTTTATGTAGCATTCATGCATTCATAATGCATTTTCATTATTTACCTTAAGGGTCAAACATCTAGCATCTAAGCGTAGGCCTTTACCTTCCGATGAGGGACCATCTGACCCTCACCCACCTGCCGATCCGTGCTTTCCCACTCCGATTCATGAATTAGCCTTCAATACGAATAAGTTTCAACTCATTCCATCTCAGTCATTAGATGACAAATTCTTCCATGCAAATTGTTTTGACATCGTAAAAATCATCAAATATTACAAGTTAGAATCATTAGTCTTTTGTGAACATCCAATCAATTCCACTCTATTATCTGAATTCTTCAATAATCTATGCTCTGTTGGGGATGGCATGAGGTATAGGACTCACGTTGCTCAGCGCAACCTAGACTTCACTCCTCATATATGGGAGTACTTTCTAGGATGTCGCCCATCAAATAGTGATCTTGTCTTCTATCCTTCTCTCCTTGAGCCTCTCCCATCACCTTTTGAGGTCATCACATTGGATTCTATCCATGGTCAACTTGGTGTTAACCTTTTCCCGTCCAATGACCTATCTGCCAAAGACAATGTCCTTTATAAGGTCATTGTCTATTGCCTTTTATCCATTGTCACTCGTGGGTTAGCCTTGGTTCGACCCCCACATTCCTTTCTTATGTATGCCCTTTAGCATGCCCTCGATGTCAATTTCAGTCTCAATACCTTCCACTGTATCATTCATTTCATCAAACCCAATAGTGGGAAGGTCCATATGACCTACGGTCATGTGATTACAGAATGGCTTGACTCCGTCGGCATCGACATCACCAAAGGGTGTGATAAAGCCCATGACCACGAAGTATGATCGGATGAATGCTCAGACCTTCTCTTTGGCTGAGCTGAAGCCCGTTGGCGGTTCCATAACATGGGAGGATGGACGTCACCTAGGAGATGGCGCTAGAGTCATCCCTGCCATAGCTGCAGAAGATGACACTATGCCAGACTCTGGCTTTGCATCATGCTTTCTAGAGTTTGAGGAGTTCGTCGATATGCATCTGGAGGAGCTCAGCTTGGAGCATCATGAGTTTTGGACTCAAGTCTTCTCCCGTCTTGATATAATGGAGCGACAGCAGCAAGAGATGCTTGCAATTCTATGCTCCTTCACACCAGGACAACCACCGTAGTATTTCCCATCCTCTGGTGTTGGTGGTGCTGCTGATGATACACATACGATGGAGGTGGATGATGATGCCGAGGGTCCTTAGTTAGTTACCACTGTGTGTGTTTTTGCCTTTTGATTGTTTTGGTACTTATACAACTTGTTCCTTGACACAATGTTTTTATTTCATTTTGGAATGACATGCACAATTTTATTATGTCTGTGTATTTTTTGATGAACTAATAGACCTTGATTAAACTTAAGGTTTGAACACAATTTTACAATCATTTTTGAAAACCTTGGTGAAGTCTATCGTTTGATAGCAATCATCATTGATGATATTGATACAAAGTTAACCAAACCGTTGACTATTTTAATAGTTTTGAACTTTGTTTCAGTCCCTTCATATAATGGGTATTTCTTTGTTCCCCTATTTTTCGCCCATTGTCCTTGATAAATTAATGTGTCTACAAAATTTCATGAATTTTTGACATTTTCTAATTTATTTATGAATTTCTAAAATTGAGCTGAAATTATGCATTTGGGTGTATCAGACATTTTAGTCGACTGTTAGCCTTGATTTTTGATAGATCAACCTTATTTCCTAATTTAGAGTTCAATCTAAGTTGTCCTAACCCTATGGTATGATTAGCACAGCAATTAAGGGGGAGTAGGACTGCTTGATACATTGGTTTAAGGGGAGTTTTCTTATGATATCTCTTTAATCTCAAAATCCATATGCACATGGTTTATTGTTGGTGCAAAGTTAGGATTATTCTTACTCATGGTTTCATGATTTACTTAACATGTTATTCACACATGCTAAAATATGTCTTGGATTAAGGGGGAGTTTTAAGTTTATTTTATGCCTTAGTTCAAGACATATACAATTTATTGATCAATTTTCTTATTGTCTATATGCCTTTCTCTTTTTGATGTGTATCAAAGGGGGAGAAGGGAAAATTTAAGTTAGATTCATATTGTGCTTTTATTGCATATTTTAAGACATAACTTAAATGATTATCAAACATTAAAAAGGGGGAGATTGTTGGTGCAAGTATGCCCCAATCATTAATGTATTTTGATGTTTGGATAATCATTTAAAGTTAGGCAATCATTGTGATCTAACCATGAATGTTTAAGTTATAGAAAATTCAAGTGTGAAGACTTGGTAAAGAGAAAGTCCAAGTGTGAATCTTGGCAAGGAAAGTCCAGGGTAAGGTCTTAGCAGCATAAGTCCAAGCATGTAGTCTTGGCGACGTAAAGTCCAAGCATACCTTGGCAAAGGAAGTCCAAAGGCAAGGTCTTGGCAGCACAAGTCCAAGCATGTAGTCTTGGCAGCGTAAAGTCCAAGCGGACTTTGGCAAAGGAGAAACCCAAAGTATGACAAAACTGAGGGAAGCTTTTGAAGGCAAGCGCAAGGATGAAGGAGTCGTAGACAAGGAGGGATCCTGGAAGCACAAGGATGATGGAGAAGCTAGAAGGTTAAGTCTAGGCTTAGGGTATGTGTTCAAGTATGAATTAGCTATACTTGAAGTGTATCAGTCGACTGGTGGCTTAGACCAGTCGATTGGTCTCGAGTGTTCAGCACTTGAGAGTCCAGAAGACTTGAACAGTCCACTGGGGTTATGACCCAGTCGACTGGTCAAGTAGTCGACTATGGATCGATTGTTGAATATAAGCTTGGCAGTCGACTAGTGTATAACACCAGTATATTGGTCTTTATGGCTCAACAAACACAATAGATGTTCGGCCTTGGCAGACTTGAACTCGGGTCGAGAAGATGAGTCAAGGTGTGGCAGTCAACTGACACGAGAATAGAATGGCTAATAGCTGATTGCTCAGTTGACTAGGATGATACTAGTCGATCGATGATAAGAGTAGTCGATGTAAGGGATTTGAGGCCGCTAGAGGGGGGTGAATAGCGTCGTGTTATACATCGATGGAATTCTTTCGCGTGTTCATCTGCAAACTTCGTTAGCGCAGCGGAATAATAATAATAATAATAATAACAAAATATACAATACGCAAACACAAATATTTAACGTGGTTCAGAACTGAACGATTCCTACTCCACGGATTGGGTTTGTACAAACCCTAGCGATGCCAATCACACACCACTATGATAAACACTCCTTCTTGACACAAGTCAGAGGCGGAGAAACCCCTTACAAGCAATCTTACAACAGTAAGAAACAAAAACAAGCAATTACAACAATTAATGTGAAAGACAAGTAAAGAAAAACTTTACAACACTTGCTTTTGATTGCTTGAATGCTTGGTTGTTTGATTTGCACTTGGAGACCTGATTTGTAGCAACAAATCGCCCCTAAAGCTCTCAAAAATTGGATGCATTTTCCTCCATCACGAGCTCCTTTTATAACTTTAATCTGTGTTGGAAAATGTCGATCAGTCGATCACCTGCTATCACCGATCGATCGCCGCGGAGACAACTGTAATCCATCCGGAAAAATCCAACGGTTAGACATCACGATCGATCATGAGCATCACGATCGATGAGCCATCACCGATCGCTAACCGCAGCGGTCGAGTGAGACTCCATTTTGTGCTTCAAAATCCGAGCACCAATCGATCGATCATATCAATCACCGCTTCGGCCGATCACCGACCGCCTACTTCTAGAAATGATCGCTAGGCCTAATCCCGCAATCAAACCCTAGTTGACTACGCCAGTCGACTGCCACATGGCACCAGTCGACTGGCACACCTCAATCATGAGGTTTTAGCCTAAGTATGATGCCCCCATACTTGCTAGACCACCCTTAGCCTAGACCTAAGCCTTCTAGCCACCTCCATCAGCCTCACACCTCTCGGATCCCTCCAAGTCATCCATGACTTGTTCATCCATGGCGCTAACCTTCAGGTGCTTCCATCGGCTATGTCATGCTAACAGTGTCTACACCGCTAAGGCATATTGGACTTACGCCGCCAAGACTCCGCTTGGACTTTACGCCGACAACCATTGGACTTATGATGCCAAGACTTCCGCTTGGACTTTACGCCACCAATATCAAACCCCTGGACTTCTCAAATGCCAAGACTCAAGCTTGGAGTTTCCCTTGCCAACCCATGTTGGACTTAACCTTGCCAACCCATGTTGGACTTTACATGTCAAGTACTCAAGACTTGGACTTTCCCAAATGCCAAGTGTCCCACTTGGACTTTCCATGCCAAGTACCCATGACTTGGACTTTCCCATGACAATCACATTGTCATATGTTTTTGTCGAACATCAAAACATCACTCGAGTCAAACTTGAATCCTGGTCAATCATGACCTGGGTCGATTGCACCAACAATCTCCCCCTTTTTGATGTTTGACAAAAATCAAACAAACCATTGAGTTAGACCATCAAAATCCCTTTTGATGTCATTCTCTAAATAAGTTCTCCCCAAAATATTCTCCCCCTTTTTGACTAACATCAAAAAGGTTCTCTTCCCAAGGAGGTCAATATCTCATGTCCCAATGAGAGCTTACAATCTCCCCCTTTGGTCCAAACATACCTAGGATGCCTACCATCTTCCAAGTGATAAGTCTCATATCACTCAAGAGAGGCAATCCTATATACTCTCCTAATTTCTAAATTGGGTATCTCAAAATCCTATTTTTCCTTTCCATGAGGAAAAATCCCCCAATAGGCTTGCTCCCCATTGATCATTGCACTAACAATGTCCTTGGGAAGTCCCTAAGCCAATAGGAACTCTAAACCATCAAACTTAAGGTTAGAAATTCAACATTGAACTTTTCAACACCTTAAAAATTGATACAAACCCTAAACAACTCTCTTAATCCATATCCAATGGATTTTCACCCTTTCTAATGCTTCCCAAAGCATATCCTAGGGTTAAGAGTGGTTAGGGACCTATACCATGGCTGAAATTGGACAAACATACCTTGTTTTCCAGATTCACTGGCAATGACTTGATCAGAGATCACGATCGACGTTTTCATCAATGACCGATCCACACCTGTGTCGCTGATCGATAATCAAATATCAAAATTTCAGTTATTAGAAACAAAATTCGAAAAATCATAAATAATTATATGTAATTAGAAAAATCATGAAATTTTATACGTATAATACTTATGACACATACAGTGGGTGAAAAATGATAGAAAATTATTTTACCCATAAAATAGTGAAATTAATACAAAATCCAAAAGTGAATAAAAACTTCAAAGTTTTAGCTCACTTTGTATCAATCTCATCAATGGTGATTGCTATCAAAAGATAGACTTCACCAAGGTTTTTCAAAATGATTTTAAAATATTTTCAAAACCTTATTTTGGATTATATTCCTTGGGCTCAATGTACATGACTTGTACACAAGTTTTCCCAATTATCCACATGTTGGTTAAAGATGAATTTTAGTTCATCTAGATGCAAAAATTATACACCTTGAACTTAACTCATATCCTAGCATCTCACATGTATCTAGGATATATAAATACACATATATGTCAATTTAGATGTGAGATGTGGGTTTTGGTTATCCTAATCTAAGGTCTCATGCATTTTCTAAAGCAACACTACTTGATTCCATTATAAATGAGACTCTAAGTCATGCCAAAGTCCTTAACTCAATTTTCATTAATTTAAATGCATGAAATGATCATGGCATAAATGATAGCATAATAAAGCATGACCAATGATCATGATATCATGGCATATGATATAAAACTAAAACACATGACATTTAACCTAACCCTAAACATGATCATGACATATAAATGATAAAAATAAACATGAAGTCATGACATGACATATGGCAAATCAAAGCATGACAAATAAGATATAAAGGTATATAATACCTAAATTTTATTATTAATTTCCATTTAATATAGTTAAATATATTTTGCCATATTGTCAATTTTCTCCCTAGTGTGCCAAAAACCCAAAATGACACACTATAATCTCTGATCCTAAATTGTGCCAATTTAATTGATTTTTCATAATTCCAAAAATATATTGGCACATCCTAAACTCTTTTAGGATTAAAGATCAAAACTATTTCCAAGGTACCCATAACCTTGAAAATGTCCTAAAGTGTCACCTTTGCCATGGTTGAGTTAACTACCCATTCAATCAAGGTTGACACACCCTAAACCCATCTAGCGTGAATCAATCACGCTCTTAGGAACCCAAAACCTATTTGAGCTCCTAGGGTTTACTAGGTATTCCTTAGGGATAACCTCCCTAGATACCCTCCTAATGACCCTCCTAGGCTTGGTAGCCTTGGTCATTTTGGTCTTGCCATGGTTAACCTTAGGGATTGCCTCCCTAGTAACCTTCTTAGTGGTCACCCTAGATTTCTTCAAAACCCTAGCCACTAGGCACTTATCATGGTTACTCTTAGGGATAACTTCCCTAGTAACCTTGGTCTTCCTAGACCTAGATTGTGTTCCATAATCAAATGGAACACTATGATAAGTCACCTTAGGCTTAGGTTTGTGACCCAAACTCTTTTTGCCCTTGGTTGACTTTTGTCTCTTGGGTCCTAAGTGTTGACTTTGAGATCTAGACCCTAGAGTTTGACCATTTGACCCTTTAAATTGATTTTGCATATTTGCAAGGGTCTTTTCCAATTTCTCAAGCCTTGACCTCAAGGCTTGATTTTCCAATTCTAATTGCCTAATTTTAGAATTTTGATTAAATCCTTGGGCATGGTTCTTCTTAGGCATATGCCTAGTCCATTTAGGGTTAAAACCTAGGTGTTCTCCTATTTTCCTAATAGACTCCCTAGGTAAAACTTTTCTAGGGACATTAGTCCCAAATTTCTCCTTATTTCCTAAGTGGACACTTTTAGCTCCTAAACAAAAGTATTTATCTCTAGCATGCTTTTCATGATGAATTGCAAGAGAATTAAAATTCCTAGCATGCTTTTGACTTTTAACTAAGGAAGGAGCATTATTAACATGATATACCTTAGGATTTGCCTTAGTGGCTCCCCCTACTTGTGACGCTCCATTTTGCCTCTTCTTTTCCCCCTTCGGGCATTGATTCTGGTAATGTCCCGATTGTCGGCATTTGAAGCAAATGACTTGCTCCTTGCTTTTAGTTGTTGGGAGACCGGCATCCTTTGACTTTTGTTGACTTTTAGGCGTCGGAGGAGCTTTCTTTACTTTCTTTAGGCACTTGCTCTTGTAGTGCCCGGCTTCCCTACACTCAAAACATATGATATGATTTTTATTACAAATTGATATGTTTGAGTTACCTAGGGCCATGGTGGAAGCTTGAGCTTGCTCTTCTTCTTGACCAGAAGTAGAAGCTTCTTCTTGACTTTGCTCTTGCTCCGAAGTGGATGGTCCAACTTCCTCCCCCTCAGTCCTAGAGGTGGATGCCTTTTCCACTTCTTCCACCGATTCGGAAGTTGACTCCCTATCAACTTCTGAATCCTCACTTGCTTGTGAGGATGAGCTCTCTTCCTCCTCTTCCTTTTCTTCTTGAGTTGAGTGAAGCTCTTCATGGAATTTTGCCAATTTTTCTCATAGCTCGTTGGCATCTAGATATTCACCTAGCCTAGACAAAACATCATTAGGTATCAAATATTCTAAGAGTTTTGTTACCTTGGCTTCGGTCTTGAATTTTAGCCTTTGCTCTTGGGTCCATTTCTTTAACTTGAGGACTTCTCCTTTCTTGTCCCTAGGCAGTTCAAAGCCTTCTATGAGGATGAACCAATCCTCTATGTCCATCATCAAGAATGTCTCCATTCTTGCTCTCCACGCCAAAAAATCTTCTCGGTCGATGGTGGAGTATTGATGTCCCATCCAAGCATATCTTGGAATTCCATCTTCCCTCTAGCTTCTTTAGCTCCCGACGATTAGTCCGTAGAAGAGCCCCGGGCTCTGATACCACTTGTAAGGGATTTGAGGCAGCTAGAGGGGGGTGAATAGCATCGTGCTATACGTCGATGGAATTCTTTCGCATGTTCGTCTACAAACTTCGTTAGCGCAGTGGAATAATAATAATAATAATAATGATAACGAAATATACAACACGCAAAAACAAATATTTAACATGGTTCGAAACCGAATGGTTCCTACTCCACGGATTGGGTTCGTACAAACCCTAGCGATGCCAATCACACACCACTATGATAAACACTCCTTCTCGACACAAGTCGGAGGCAGAGAAACCCCTTACAAGCGATCTTAAAATAGTAAAAAACAAAAACAAGCAATTACAACAATTAATGTGAAAGACAAGTAAAGAAAAACTTTACAACGCTTGCTTTTGATTGCTTGAATGCTTGGTTGTTTGATTTACACTTGTAGACCGGATTTGCAGCAACAAATCGCCCCTAAAGCTCTCAAAAACCGGATGCATTTTCCTCCATCACGAGCTCCTTTTATAGTTTCAACCTGTGCTGGAAAATGTCGATCACCGACCGCCGGGACCATCGGGCCGATCGATCAAATCGCTGTCGGAGACAACAAAGGTAATCCACGCTGGAAAAATCCAACGGCTAGGACATCAGTCGACTGATCAAGCCATCACTCGACTGTTGACCGCAGCGATCGAGTGAGACTCCATTTTATGCTCCAAAATTCGAGCACCAGTCGACTGATCACATGATCAGTTGACTGCTCGGCCGATCAGTCGACTGCCCACCTCTGGCAGTCGACTGCTAGGCCTAATCCCGCAGTCAAACCCTAGTTGACTATGCCAGTCGACTGCCACATGGCACCAGTCGACTGGCATGCCTCAATCATGAGGTTTTAGCCCAAGTATGGTGCCCCTATACTTGCTAGACCACCCTTAGCCTAGACCTAAGCCTTCTAGTCACCTCCATCAGCCTCACGCCTCTCGGATCCCTCCAAGTCATCCATGACTTATTCATCCATCGCGATAGCCTTCAGGTGCTTCCATCGGCTATATCATGCTAACGGTGTCTACACCGCCAAGGCATATTGGACTTACGCCGCCAAGACTCCGCTTGGACTTTATGCCACCAACCATTGGACTTATGCTGCCAAGACTTCCGCTTGGACTTTACGCTGCCAATATCAAATCCCTGGACTTCTCAAATGCCAAGACTCAAGCTTGGACTTTCCCTTGCCAACCCATGTTGGACTTAACCTTGCCAACTCATGTTGGACTTTACATGCCAAGTACTCAAGACTTGGACTTTCCCAAATGCTAAGTGTCCCACTTGGACTTTCCATGCCAAGTACTCATGACTTGGACTTTCCCATGACAATCACATTGTCATATGTTTTTGTCGAACATCAAAACATCACTCGAGTCAAACTCGAGTCCTGGTCAATCGTGACCTAGGCCGACAGATCAACAATGATCGATCGTGCAATCGCTGAGTCGCGGACGACGCGATCAAAGCTCGCTAGAAGCCGCTAGATGTGTTAAACAAGAGCACCACCGATCACGGTATGCAACAGCTGGATCGGAGAAACCCTCAATGGGTAGAAACGGGTTGATGCCCGTAAGTTGATATAAGAGAAGGCTTGGAAGCTTGAGGAGACTAATGCTAACACGCAAAATTCTCATTCTCTAAGCTCCCAAGCCTTCTTCCAAGTTATTAAGCTCTCCAACTCTTCCTTCTAAGCTTATTCTTCATCATCCTATAAAAGGAAGAGTGTTCATTGTAAGAAAATGCTTCTCCACCTTGGTTTTCTCATCAAAGGGAGACTTTAGTGAAAGCTTGCTTGGAGTAATCCATCTTACATATTGACATGGAGTAGGAGCATCATCTCCAAACCACATTACATACTCATGTTAGCTTGTTTTCTTTGTTTTCGTATTTAAATTTTTGTGTTTTCTATTTCTTTCGCTAACGACTCTTGTAGAAAACGAAGAAGGGCTATTCACTCCCCTCTAGCCATTCCAAAGGATCCTACACAAGGCACTGTCGGATCTTGGTTTATGGAATAGTAGGGATCTTCCAATTCTATGAATCGTGATCATCCTTCAGACGGCAAGTTTAGATCGGAGAAATAGATTATCACCGACAATTCAAGAGATCCCTTCCTAGAACTATTCATCTTCGGAAGTGCAAAGAATCTAACGAATCGTTGTAAGTTCAATATTTATTTACAATATTTTAAATTCATGCAACCTGTATAAGATGCAGTAAATCCAACATTGGTATCAGAGCAAACATAGGTTTGCATCTGGTTGTATGAATTTAGACTATATATTTCATAGTTCATTGTGAAGATGATGAAAAGTGTCGCCGGAGCACTCTACGTGCTCGAGACAAGGAGCGTGAAGCGCTTGGTTTTTCTCGAGTGGTTCCAGAGTGGGAACCTGAGCATTTCCCGAGTGGGAAAGAGCCTCCACAACTTTTATTTGGCGAAAAGAAATCGAGTAGGTAGTGCTCGACACCGCGGCAAATGCGCAATGCTCGAGCACTGGGTGCTCAACACTGCAACAGACGGGTGCACAACGCGGTGCTCGACACCGCAAGGTGGACGCATAGTGCCCGGGGATTCGAAGCAGTCCGACGATAGAAGCACATGACGCTTGTTGTGTGCATGGGTGATGAACCGCTCATGCGAAGCGCTTAGTGTTCTGCGAGGCACACGTTTTTTTTTCTCTTAGGGAAAAAGGAAAAAGAAGTTTGTTTTCGCCGTATCCATAGAAGGTCATAATCACTCATTTGTGAGATGCATGACTCCCACTAATTAAAAAATAATGGAGCATTCTATATTGAGGAATTCTTTCTGCTAGCTTTGGATTATAAGAGAATTTGCATCCTTGATTATATGATCAATGGGCATGTAGTGGTTGGGCGACAAAAGCGAACCGTGCTATGATGTGGAAATCTCGACGCTCGAGCTTTGTGCTCAGCACAAAGAGACATCACATTGAGGTGCTCACCATGAAGCATTTGTGATCGACCAACCATCCAAGGAAGTCGTGCTCGGCCCCAGGGTGCTCGGCCAAAGTACTGAGTGCTTGATAAGAACACTGGGTAATCAGACTGAGCACAAGGCACTCAGGCTATGTGCTTGGTGTCTGGGTTGTGTATTCTATGCTCAGAATAAGTGGGTACGGTGTTGATACTTGACTGAGGAGAGATGGGTTCGGTACTCGGCTAAGTGAGCATTGTGCTTCATACCCCAAAGCACTCGAAAAAAGCACGTGGTGATCAGGACGCCAAGTAGAAGTGCTTAGGCAGTGCTATTCTCGAGTTTTAGTAACAAAGTTGGCATTGGCTAACTTACTTAAGTTGATAATGATCAACTGACCTCATAACTTGATTGTCGAGTAGTTGTTGGAACAACTTGTACTCGAAAAATAACTTAAAATAAGTTAAGTAAACTAGGGTTTATGGCTAGGGTAGTTGAGAAGACAAAACACCACGCATAGTGCTCGAGTGCCTAAGGTACTCAGAGCGAATTGTGTGGTATTCGGGTTCTCATGGAACACTGCCGAGTTGAGTTTACATGGTTCCAGTCAACTGGTCTAGGTTGATAGTCAACTAATAGACAATTGATTGATGTCAGTCAACTAAATGATGTTAGAGTCGACTAAGGAAGATGTCGATCAACTGATAAATAGGGCAATCAAGACTCCTGACAATCAAGAAGATTTGATATTTCTTAATTTATTGTGTTGATTCTATGCCTATATAAATTTAATTAAGCCAGGTTTTTTTACTAATTAGTGGATTTTGTACTGACTTATTTAATTTTAATTTTCAGATGGCATGGATGATTACCACCATGACTCGTCGTGATTTATTGTGAAACAAGCTGAGAGAAGCTATCTAGGAGATAGAGTATGACTCTGCTTATGGAATCGGTGGACACATGGGGTGACTGGATCGTCTATTCTGGAGACTTGAGATGTAGGAGTTTTCGATTCTGAATAACTATAGAATTTGGGCTTTGGTTCATTCATTGCCAAAAAAATCTGAGTGATGTTGCACACCAGATATGAGGGTCACATCACATATATACAGTTGTGCACAAAGTTGCTTTACTATACAGAGTGTGAAGAAGATCCAGAAGAAGAACCTAAAGAGAACTTTTTTGTGGGTTCTTTACATGACTCTATGACTTAGCATCATCCTGAGAGTGTCCTAGTCGAGAGTGCCCTAGTCAAGCCTAAAAAGATAAGGCATGTTTGGATTACTACTGCGCTAGTGTTTGTCCTAGTGGAAGTAATAATTGCCTATCTAGTTTATTAGAGTTGTTTTGATTTTGAGTTGTTAAAGAATGTTATGTGTTACATTCTTGGTAGAGTTTGTTATGTGTTAACAATGTACAACAAGTTTATGATACGTTCATTCAAATGATTTGTTCATTTTATGTTATTTACTCTACTTGATGCATGATATTTGTTTATTCCAATATACTCTTGGATTAGTTCATTATGAGTATAATTATAAATGATCAGTTCATTTAATTTTAAATATTATGATTGTATAATGATTAAGTTCATTAGATGGGATGTATGTAATAGAGTAGATCAATGTAAATTAGATTAGTACATACAAATGATAAGTAGGAACGTAGTTGTCATTTGATTTTGTAAACTAATTTAGATTTACATTAAGTCAATCAGAGATTACACACATAAAACATATACTAAATACCAAATAATTTGTTTATGGTAGGTTATGGCAACAAAGAACATCATAGCTGAATTGAATAAAGGTGAAAAATTAAATAGAGATAACTACAAGATCTGACACCTTAAGATTCAGTATGCACTTGAGGAACAAGAAGTTCTGGAGGCAGTATATCAGATTTTGGAAGAACCTATTAAGGGTCCCATTGTACAGTACATACGAGACTCTAATGCTTATAAGGCATGGAAAAAGAAGGATTCCACTACTAAGGGTATATTGATAAGTTCAATGGTAGATGACCTAGTTTTTGAGTATGAGATATATTCTATGGCTCATGCAATCAGGGTATCCCTTAGGGATAGATACAGTGGAGTTAGTATGAGCAAGCTTCGACAGCTGATGATCAGGTTCGATAACTATAAGAAGGTCCCGAATGTCACTATGGTTCAACACTTTAGGGAGATGTCGAATATAATTCTGGAGCTTAAAACTGCTAGTCATGAGTTGACCGATGAACAACAGGTTCATGCAGTTATTCGTTCCCTTCCAGATTCTTAGGAGACCATGAAGTAGACCTTAACTCACAGTGAGAGTATAAAAACTTTCACTAATGTCTCACGCCATGTGGAACTAGAAGCAGAGAGAGTGAAATCTGTAAGGATTTCTGGACTAGCCTATGTGGCTGTCGGTTCTGCTGGATCATTTGGATCCAAGAAAAAGAAATGGTTCAAGAATGGAAAGGGAAAGGAGAAGGAAGTTATTGCTGTGGGAATGGGATAATGCCCAATCAAGAATAAGGGAAAGAAGACCGGGAAGAAACATAAAAGCAAGATGACTTTCTATAACTATGGAAAAAATGGTCACTTCGCTTGGGAGTGTACTTTGCCGAAAAAGGTAATTCCACATCTGTCTTCTTTTCATGAGCATTTTGTTGCTAGTTCAATGTTATTGGTTGATTCTTATCATTTGTGGATTATAGATTCAAAAGCAACCAACCATGTAGTTCGGGAGCGAGTTACATTCGTGGAGTATTGCGCGGGTACCAGCTGACAACAATGGATCTATGTAGGAAACAATGCAAGAGTTGAAGTTAAAGGAGTCTACACTTGCAAACTCAACCTTCGTGGTGGTAGTATTTTATTTCTACATGATGTCCTGTATGCTCCTGAAATTTGACAGAATCTTATTTTCGTTACGTGTCTTCTTGATTTAGGATATTATATTAATTTTTACAGCCAGTATACTGAACTTAAGATTGACTCAGTGTCAATCGGATATAGTTTTTTAACGAATGATTTTATGGTTCTCGATGTTGAACCAGGTGTTAATTGTGTGATTGATAGTTGTTTTTCAAACATTGCTCTTATTAATGATGCAAATATAATTGATGAGGTTTTGCATACTAGATTATGACATATAGGACAAGATCGCATGAATCAATTGGCTAGAGAGGGCTTGTTGGGCTCTCGATCTAAGGTTAACTTGTCTATATATGAGCATTGTCTTGCTAGAAAAGCAACTAGAAAACCATTCAATAAGGCTATTAGGGTTGAGTCACCATTGCAATTAATTCATTCGAATATTTGTAGTCCAATGAATGTAAAGGCTAGACATGGAGTTTCCTATTTCATTATATTCATTGATCATTTCTCTCGTTTCGGTCATGTGTATTTAATTTCTCGTAAATCTAAAGCATTGGATTATTTCATTCATTATATTAACGATGTTGAGAATCAGATGAAATGTAAGATTAAGACTTTATGAACTAACCATGGGAGGGAATATTTGCCTGATATGTTCAAGACAATATATAGTGATAAGGGGATTATTAGACAACTAACAATCTCAGGAACTCCACAACAAAATGAGATTACTGAAAGAAGAAATAGGACTCTTCTATAAATGGTTAAGTCTATGATGACACAGGATAATTTACCGATCTCCTATTTGGGGAGATGCATTATTAGCTGCGACCTATATACTTAACAAAGTGCCTTCAAATCAGTTCCATCTACCTCATATGAATGTTGGACAGGCAGAACACTAGATTTGAGTAATTTGAGACCTTGGGGGTCAGTTGTCGATGTTCATGATAGTTCTCACAAGTATGGAAAACTAGGACATAGAGGTAAGAAATGTATCTTTATAAGATATTCTGAGATCTCTAAAGGTTATGTTTTCATAGGTGAACAACAAGATGGAATTATCTCCGAATTGGATTCGAGAGATACTACTTTTCTCGAAACTGAGTTTCCAGCTAAAAGTAAAGTTGATAAGATAGTTTCTCTATTTGAGGAGTATGAATCATTATCAATAAGATAGGTGTCAAGTGGGATACTTAGACCTAGTCAACCGAGTGAGAGTAATTTGCCTGGTCACGAGGTGACTTCTCAGGAGCCCAATTTATGAAGAAGTGTTCGTAAGATCAAACCTAAAAAGAGGTTTGATATTGAGAATAAGGCAATGATGATACTTCCAGTTGACGATGATAAACCTCAATCTATTGAGGAAGCCATGGGATGTTAAGTTAGAGAAAAGTGGAAAGTAGTAATGGTTGAAGAGATGGAGTCGATGATTCAGAATCAAGTTTGGGATTTAGTCGATCTTGCTCCTGGCTAAAGGGCTATTGGAAATAAGTGGATTCTCAAAATAAAGAGGAAAGAAGATGGATTGATTAATCTGTTGGTACAATCGGCCCATGTCACGATTGACTAGACTCGAGTTTGACTCGAGTAGTATTTCGATATTTGACAGTGGGTTGACCATTGTTTGATAATCGGTTGACTATATAGTGGACATGGAGTTGACCATATGATAGAGAAGTCCAAGTGGGACACTTGGCATTGGAAAGTCCAAGTCATGGGTACTTGACATAGAAAGTCCAAGCATGAGTCTTGGCAATTGGAAAGTCCAACATGGTGTTGGCATGGAAAGTCCAAGCATGAATTTTGGCAATTGGAAAGTCCAAGGGTGTGATATTGACGGCGTAAAGTCCAAGCTATAGTCTTGACAGCATAAGTCCAATGTTTAACAGCGTAAAGTCTAAGTGTGTGTCTTAGCAGCATAAGCTCAAATGTACCTTGGTGGTGTAGATCTGGTTAGCATGAAAATAGCCGATAGAAGCACTTGAAGGATAGCGTATGGATGAACAAGTCATGGATGACTTGGAGGGACCGATAGGCGTGAGGTTGATGGTGGTGGCTAGAAGGCTTAGGTCTAGGCTAATGGTTGTCTAGCAAGTATGAGGGGATCATACTTAGAGTTAAACCTTATGTTTGATGTTTGTCAGTCGACTGGGGTTATGGACCAATCAATTGACCAAGTGTTTTGACACTTGGCAGCCGAGTTGACTCTGAGTAGTCGACTGGGATTATGACCAGTCGACTGGTGGGAGTCGACTGGTGCTCAACTGCGGCCGCGAGGCCTTGGCAGTCAATTGGCCTTGAGCAGTCGACTACCATGGAGGGCAGTCGATTGTTGTTTTCGACCACAAGTATAGAAATCTTAGTAGTCAACTATGGGCTTGGCAGTCGACTGCCAGTGTATCCGTAGGCTTGAATGCCAACATGGATTAAGTCCGTTGTGAGACAATGGCATTGTAGACAGTTGACTGCTAGGCGGAAATCCAGGTTGCACGGAGGCATAAAAGGAGCTCGACAGGGAGGATTTCGACAGACATTTCTTGAGGATTTGAAGGGGAGTTGCTGCTGTGATTTCAGTCCTTCAAGGCATCCTAAAGCAACCAAAAGCTCAAGCAATCAAAATCTCACTTGTGTAAAGTGCTATTTCTTTCATTTCATTTATGTGCTTGTATTTGACTTGCTTATTCTTGTTGTTGTAAGATTCTTGTACGAGGTTTCTCCACCTCCGATGTGTTGTTGAGAAGGAGTTTTTATTAGTGGTAGTTGTATCACTAGAGCTCGCTATTGAGCTCGCCCCGTGGAGTAGGAATCCTAGTTTCAAACCACGTTATATTCTTGTGTTTTGATTATGCTTGTGTGTTTGTATTTTTCTTTATATTGTATTTCTATATTCCACTGTGTTAACAAGTATTGTGACAAGCAAGCACGCGATCGAATTCTGAGTGACGATGCATTTTGCTATTCACCCCTCTTTAGTGCGCCATCGATACTTCAACATAATCGATACAAAGCTCGTTTGGTTTCAAAAGGATTTACCCATCTGGAGGGTATTGACTATGAAGAGATATTTTCTTATGTAGTGAAGTTTGTATCAATCTGAATTATTTTAGCTTTTGTGGCGCATTATGACTTGGAATTACATCAAATGGATGCAAAAATCGCTTTCCTTAATAGTGAGCTTGGCGAGGAAATCTATATGGTTCAACTAGAAGGTTTCATTGCTGAAGGCTAAGAGAAAAAAGTATATAGACTTAAAATGTCTATATATGAGCTAAATCAAGCATTAAGACAATGGAACATAAGATTTAACGAAATCGTTTTATCTTATGGTTTCAAGATGATCAATGAGGATCATTGTGTTTTCCTGAAAAGGAAAAAAGAAAAGTATGTCATTTTATCATTATATATTGATGATATACTGATAGCAAGAAATGACATAGGTTTTGTGATAGAAGTCAAAAAGTGACTTCATCACAGTTTGACATAATGGATATGGGAGAAACTGAATACATCTTAGGAGTTAAAATCAACAGGGATCGATTTAAAAGACTATTGGGTCTGTCTCAAGAGTCTTATATCAATAAGATGTTACAACATTTCAGCATATTTGATTATAACAGTGAACAAACACCTATTGTGAAGGGTACTATTCTGAGCAAGAGTATGTGTCCCAAGACTCTAAATGAAATAACAGAGATGAATAAAATATCATATGCCAATGCTATTGGTAGTTTGATATACACTAAATTGTGTACTCGTCTCGATATCAACTATGTTGCTGGCTTAGTCAGCCGATTTCAGTCAAATCCAGGACTGAGACACTAGAAGGCGGTGAAGAGGATATTCATATATCTGAAAGTGACAGTAGATTGTCTCTATTTTCAAGGATCAGATATGAGTCTAGAGGGCTATTCAGATGTAGATTTAGCTGGGGACCTAGATGATAAGAAATCCACATCATACTATGTATTCTTGTTGAATAGTGTCATCATCTCCGGGAACAATAAGAAACAGACTGTGTAGCCTTATCGATAATGGAAGCTGAATATGTTGCATGTTCAATAGTTGTGCAAGAAGCAATCTGGTTAAGAAGATTCCTGAAGCATCTAAAGATTACTGAAGACAATGGGAGTCCAGTGACTATCTACTGTGATAGTCAAGCTGCTATAGTTTTTTCGAAGGATCCCAAATATCACAGTAAGGGCAAGCATATAGCTATAAAATATAACTTTGTGAGAGATATTGTTGCTAAGAAGATGGTGATTTTTGAGTATATCCCTACACGTACTATGCTTGTTGACCTTTACTAAGCCAATGACTAGAGAATCATTCAATGAGCGTGTAAAGGTCATGGGACTTCGAAGAATGTAACAATGTTGCAATTGATAATCAGATATTGTGATTTGATTGTATCAAATGTCATAATCTATTAAGTGTATATGAAATGTTACATTCTGATAAGATCTCAGTAAGCATGTTGACAAGTAATAATTGATCCTCTCACATGGACAATCATCTCTATTTATTGTGTATGAATAAAGGTAAGATTGGTAGTTATAGGATAGCTTGTGAAGTTATGTGTAAATTTATTACATACCTGTAAGCTGGGGTCGTCATGATATTTATATCAAGATGAGATTATTTTTAGAGTAATGATCGAAGTAAATGCACCCACCATTTACTATACATGTTTGGAGCAATATTAGAATTCATATGTTAAATTTAGGATTAGGCATTGGGAATATCTCGATCGAAATCTATACGATATTGATTTGAGGAAAATATGTGTTCTTTATTGGTAAAGAGAATAACATCGTAACATATGATTCATAACATATGTACTATGATGATAATAAGAGCAGTAGGAGAATGAATCTCTACTTCTCTACTATGTGAGTCCTTTGAGATTATATGTTAATATCAACATTTGCTCTAAGTACCTATTTAGCTGTCTACTTGAAGTTTTAATCATGGTCTGCTACTTTAGCATGTAAATCTATTGACTATGGATGATTCGGTCTATGGAACATGACTAGAAAAATGACTGATTAAAATGAATAGATTCGAACTGAAAAGGAAGATTAAATAGATTTGCATCTTTTGGTGTTATTCACTGGTCGACCCATTTCTGTTATGTATAGAAATGATTGTGAATATTGAGAATATGGAACATGCTCTTGACATGATGGTCATTACGAGGGATTAGAGATGTTCATATTGATGTAAATAAGGATTATTTAATCTGAAAAAATAGCAAGACATGATTGTATCCAGGAAAATGGTTATATACCACCAGGAGAATGGTTATGTACCACCTGGAGAACAGTTGTGTGTTACTTGGAGAATGACTATGTGTCATTCAGAGAATGATTATATACCATTTGGGGAGCGGTTAAGTAGGTGTAATAACTTTTCTTAGCATTGATCATTCTATGAACAACTATGTAAGGTATAACAATTTTTTTAGCAATGAATGTTCAGTATGTTTGTTGTCGCACGAACCATTTTCCTAAGTATGAATTTGTTGCTTTATTAGTCTTTTGTGACTATTGATCTTTGTTCTTTTAGTCTTTGTGACTATTGATCTCTATTCTTTTAATCTTTGTGACTATGAACTCCGACTCTATTTAGTCTACGTGACTAAATACCTCTTATTTGGTCTATGTGACCATTTACCTTTATAGCTTAACTTGGACGAGTGAGAGATATAGACAGTTTGTTAACTATTTGCAACATGCACACGTTTCCATACATTGCAACATGTGCATGCACTGCACTTCGTGAAGTGCAATCTTCACTGCAAAAACCCTTTTAAAAGGGTAGCGTCCAAGCAAAGCAAAGGAGTGATGGCATAGAGCAAGAGGTGGAGTGTGAGAGGTGTAAAGGCTGAGAGAGAGATCAGAAGTGCTACCAAGAGATTGCCGAGACTTTGTGTCAAAGTCAGAGAACATCCAAGGTGCATCTGGATCTTGATTCGTGGAATAGTAGATATATTCTAATTCTACAAATCATGATCATCCTTCAGACGACAAGTTTAAATCGAAGGAATAGATCATCACCGACAATTCAATAGATCTCTTACTGAAATTATTCATCTTCGAAAGCGTAAAGAATCTGATGAATCATTATAAATTCAGTATTTATTTTCATTATTTTAAATTCATATAACTCGCATAACATACAATAAATCTAACATTTGGTTTGGTCAATGGCGGCTTCAATATCTAAATGGTTTGCAGAATCGCGATCCTGGATCGTAGGATCGTACGATCCTACGATCCGAAATCTCAAAACACTCCTGGATCGTATATGATCATTTTTTGCTGTGGGATCGCATTAGGATCGTTGAGATCATTCATAATCGGTGGGATCATACCGATTCTACGTTTCAACCGATCATATCAAATTGAAATATTATTTTTAACCCTTTTTCTCTTCCGCAGTCTTTGCATCCTCCGTCGCATTCACCAAAGAAAACAAAGTGCCAAGGGAGGCAATCACAGTGGAGGCACTCGTTACCTCAGCCATGGTAACGGGGGACGATGACAAGGAGATGGAGAAGGGGAGGGACTAAGGGAGTTCAACAGCGAGAGTTTGTGTTGTCGCTGTCGCACCTCCTTGAGGAAATGATTGCGTACTCCAGTAGCACTTAAAGTAGAGGTTCATCGTTGCGAGGCTCCCAAAGAAGTTGCAGTTGTTGTCGCAGAGACAGTGGCCCTATTGCAAATGCTACTCCTCCACCATCATTCGAGAAGTCTGAGCTATCCCCTTTCGAATCGTTCGATCTACGCATACAAAGACAAATTGATATAAAAAAAATAAATCGACCACGGCACCTTATCCCTCCTCAAAAATAAAATAAATATTCAGCTTTGAGATTAATTAACCAATCAATTTCAGATCGAAACAACTAAACTACATTGAAGAAGATAATGATGAACACAAAAAGAAGTAAAAGAAGGGCAAAGCAGATGGAATAACAAGAAGCACGTTGATGAACTGATTTAAGACAGTCGATGAGGTTTAGAAGATACAGGAAAAAGACTGAAAGGGAATAAAAAGAGAAGTGGTACTAGCGGAGTTGGCTTCTAAGGCTGAGATTGGAAACAAAAAGCCTCCAAGTTGGATCCTAATTTATAAAAAAATTAATAGAAAAATAAAGTTAAGGAGAAGAAATAGAAATGAGATATAATTTATAATTGTGATATAAATATAATAAATAGAGAAATGACTAGATGAATAATTAGACGGTTAATTAGTGATAGAGTTATTTAAAATTTCTTGGTGGGTGTATTTTAGATTTTTTTTTAAGTTGAAGTATATAATTTGATTGTGATATATATATATATATATGCAATATTTTTTTAACTCCAAATACGAATCCGAATATATATATATATATATATATATATGCAATATTTTTTTAACTCCAAATATGAATCCGAAAATTCTTTTCTTCGTCTTATTATGATGTTTCCTTTTCGTTTTATTAGCTCCCTTTAATTTTAAAGGGTAATTATTTAATGGCTATAATTATTCTTTATTATTTGATATCAAATGTTATGTAATAATACAAAATTATTAATCTAATTATATATAAATGATTTTTTAAAATTATTAATTAGGTATAATTAATTATAATAATATTTAATTATAAAATTCTAAAAGGTTTTGATAGAATCGTACTATCTCAATCGATTCGATTATGATCCCAAATCAATTCCATGTAGGATCACGAACCTACCAACTATATGAGAGTAGCTATAAATAGTCATCACTCCCCCCATACTCAGGAAGATTTACCACTCAAAGCTGCAATTCTTCCTCCAAGATGTTGCCGCCGGCAGCGAAAGTTATGGTCCTCGAAAGCTCTAAGTCGCTCCTCCACTGGGGTCGGTGCCGGAATCCTCTCTCACTTTAACCATCTTTGACATAGTATTCCTCTACTACGCTGGAACCGTTCCGCGCATTTTCTTCTACCCTTTCTCTCACTCCGCCTGCTACTTCCTCGATTCCCTCCTCCCCGCCCTCAAATCCGCCCTCTCTGTAAAATACCGGAAAATAATAATAATAATAATAATAATAAAATAATGTTGGGTAATCAGGAGAATACCCTATGGAATTTTTAGGAATTTTTAGAAATTTTTTTTTGGATTTAAACGGAGGCTTTTATAAAGTCTGTTTAGACTATCTATTGAGGAGTTAATAGGTTTAATTAACCCATGTGCGAAATGTTTATTTTTCCTCGATGGTTCCGTTTTTCCCCGATGGATCGTTTCTCTCTTCTCTGCCCGATCGACTTCTCTTCTTTGTCGATCCCTATTTCCCCCATTTCTTCTGTTTTCTTCACGCCACGATTTCCATCTCATTTCCTCTGTTTCGTCACGCGATCCTCTCCTTTTCCTCCCATCCCTAGTTTCCGATCGTGTTGGTCGCTGAATCGGTAGAGTTCCCTCTCGGTTCCTCATTTCGCCATCGCAGCCCTACCGCCGCCGCTGCATCTCCGCGCCACTCAACGCTGCCCGACCTCCGTCGTCGCCACTGTCGTCCACTCTCCCGAACCCATACGAGCGTCGGCCGCTCCCCGTTATTCTCCCGATCGAGCACCGTCGCAAAGCCTGATCGGCGTCGTCGTCTTCAGCCTCCCGATTGTGCGCCACATCGGGCGCCGACTATGCCTCCTCACGACGTCGTCACCCAATTCCACCTTGAATCCGAGCCGACCAGACTTCGCCGCCTGCCTGAGCTCCTTCCCGTGCTTGTTGCCGCCGCCTCTGTGCCACTCGTCGACGCAACTCGTCTCCTTCCTTAGCCACCATCGCGAGCTCCTCCAGCCGACGCGATCACTGTCGCCTGGTTTTGGTCCGGATCTCCATCTTGAGCAATGTCTCCGGCCACAAGTCATGCCGATACGGTGAGTCCTTCGATCTGTCACTGCAATCCTTCCTAGGCTCATCTGAGTTAACTTTCTGTTCGAGGGATTTGTGGTGTAGGATTGTGGTGAACAGAGGGAGGGGTGGCTGCCGAGGGTTTTGGGGCAATTTCCTGATCTGGAGCACAGCCAAAGTTGACTGTGTGATCGTTGTGGTGGAGAGTGCTCCCATTCTAATTTACAGTGGTTCAAGAGAATAGAGGTAACGATGTGTGGAATTTTGATTAATTAAATTTGGTACAAACTTATACGATTGATTGGCTTGATTGCTAGGTTTAGCTAATCTGATGGGATTTGCATGCTAAACTGATCGATTAGGTTTCTCGCAAATTGGATCAAGAAACTGTGAAGGGAAGCTAAACTTGGTAAGTACGAATTCGGATTATTATAGATGTGATGTTAGATCTATAGTCGGTTATTATTGGATTCATTGAGTAATAGTCGATGGAAGAGGTGTAGTTGCTATAGATCTGATGGATGGATTTGTATATTTATCGTGTGCTTGAATTTAATTGTAAATGATGATATTTACAGGATGTGGATACGAGGCAGATCCACAGACGTGAAGATATTTATTTCACAGAGCTATTTAACAGGTGGGTAATTTCCTACCTGGTCCGGGTAGATGTATTGCATTCAGATTTAGTCATAGATATGAGCATGTTAGGTATTCATATTACCTTGACCCTGCTCTTATTATCGTATGCTTGATCCTTTATCGTTGGCTATTAACTCCATTGCTGATATCATGTTTATTTTATCATGATTAGGAGTTATACATATAGGTGATGTAAGTAACTTAGAATTTGTTTAAGTTAAGTGCAAATAGTAAAGTCCAGATGACAACCTGATTGTACATTGGACAAAAAGGTCATCCGGAGGTAGATAATGTCTTGAACCTACGGTTAATCCTAGTACCCCTAGGTTGCATGTCTACCACTGACTATGTATTGTATAAATGGTCAAGTGAATGGTACTTAATGTGTCGCTACGGACCTGTGGTCCTAGCTTGATAATCGGTTTGAGTACGACTCTCTACAGGATAGAGAGTGCGTCGATCATTTGAGTACGACTCTCTACAAGATAGAGAGTGCGTCGATTAGATTGGTATGACTCTCTACAGGATAGAGAGTATTATGATCAGTTGAGTACGACTCTCTGCAGGATAGAGAGTGCATTGATCTGGTTAGTATGATTCTCTGTAGAATAGAGAATCTATGGTGGATGTCTATATGGGAGACATTGCATTCATGTCATTTGCATGCACACTGGCGACGAGGTCTCTCTTGTGGTTGAGAGTGTCGTCAGTCATCCTGTATCCACGGTTACTCATAGGAGGAGTAACCGGTGTGAGGGCAGAGCATTGTGGTGCCGCACTCTACCACTATAGACGGTGGTAGTTGGATTTGCGTGTCGTAATCCTGCGTGTGTGGCACTCGACCACTCATGGGTAGTGACTGTCGGAGTGGCCAACAGCAGGGACCCCCATCGTGTAGCTTGCTCTTTACGCTTATATGCTACTCGATCATCGCCCACCTACCACTCGAGAGTAGTGGTTGGTGTTGAGTTGGGACAGTTGTCATGCTCGAGCCACCGAGGCCACACTGGGGTCGTGGTAGCTTTAGGGTGAGCCGACATGACCATGCATGCTGCATTGCCGTATCTTATGACACTTTGCATATTACCATATATAGATACATATATGTATGTATATATATATATATGGATGGTTGAGATTAATATATATATATAGATACAGTCTATATATATATGATTATTGTGATGTTTCATTTGATTGTACTATGCTTGTTGCATTTGGGTGTACATCATATTCATGCATGTTTCTTGCATTTGTTATACGATTGTGTCGGATACTGGTATGGGTTGGACAGACCATTAGATACCTTAACCTGTAGCTATAGTATATTGTGAGTTGATCTACTCTACCTGTTATATATATATATATATATATATATATATATATATATATATATATATATATATTTGATATATGTTGGATCGAGTAGCAATGCATGGAGACACTCGGTATGTCTGCATTTTTATGTTGTTCATTCAGTTAGACGGTATATGCTTGTATTTATATACTATGCTGATATACCTATTGTACTTATAGAGTATGTCGTTGAAATACATGTGATATTACATATATATACATGTTTTCTATTACCTGCTGAGTTTTACTCACCACCCCCCCCTCCTCACGGACCCTGAGTTTTCTCGGCTGCAATGTAGAAGACTTGTGTGGCTTGAGCATCACACGACATCATCTCATCTCACCTCCGAGGCTCCCGTGTTTTGTTTTGGGCCTTTCGTCCGTTGTGCATTGCATTTTAGAGTTTTCGTGATGTATATGTTGTATATTCAGATTTTGTCGAGATTTCATGTTGTTGTGGTGTGTTAGTCATACCGGTATGCATGTGTGGGATTGTTGTATTGTTGTGGTATGTTTCCGCTGTGTTTTTGTGTAGTTGTTGTTTTGTTTTATATATATATATATATATATATATATATATATATATATATATATATATATATATATATATATATATATATATATATATATTGTTGTTATTGTGGGCCTACGGGCCTTGTATTAACCCGAAATGTTGCCACGTACAGGGGAGGTGTCGTCCGTTTGATTTTCGGCTCGACATGCTCTCGGGGCGTGACAACTTTAGTGGTATCAAAGCCCAAGGTTCTGCGATGCCATACAATGTTGTTTTTGTGTCGAGTCTTGGATTCTCGGGAGTCGATTTTTTTTCGGTTTTGGTTTTTGAGATGAGATGGACAACGGCCTGAGCTCCAAGAAGCACGAGGTAAGAATTCCTGATAACTTATGGTTTAGTAGATATTTATCTAAACTTGATCGAGGTGTGTATACGATAGTTATGACACCTGTGCAGACTTGTAGTAGGGGTCATCCACCGAGGCGACCAACCGGAGTGACCTTTAGGGTTTATACTCCCGGTTATGTTGGCTATGCATTTAGATGCTTATACCAGGGAATAACCTATGGTTTGTTGGTTATTGTTCGTAACTGTGGTATGGGTTGACCACGGGATCGACCTGTTGAATCTGTGAGTCTTGAACCGTGTCGAAAAGGTGATTTACCTTTGAGAGCCGATTGATACCGAGTCGGAAAAACATGGGTCAAGTCGTCACATTTCTGGTTGAAATCAGAGATTTCAGCCTTGGAGATTTTCACTAACTGGGCTAGTCGGATCATTACCTATGGGTAATGAACAGACTTGTAGATTATTGTTGATGCAGATAGCGGGAGGCTAGGTTATGGAGTTTCATAGGGATTTTATCCCTGAATTGTTCGTACTGAGTTGTATAACTTTGAGAGTACTTTTATGTACTTAACTCATGTTATACCGAGAAAATAGAGTTATTTGCATACCATTATCGGGGTCAAGCCAGTATTTGGTGATAAACGCAGAAAATAATTCTCGGGAAATAATATATCACTGATCATGGATTAGTGATGTTGAAAGAGTGTATTTCCCCGTGTCACTTTTAGTGACACATTGTAAGGAATTCTTGAGCTTCAAGAAAGGGTGATCGGTTAGTAATAGTGTACTGTGCAGAATCGTGAGACTTGCGGAGGTTACGACCACCTAATAGCTCAAGAAGATGAATGGATATTTTAAGCCACCTACGATTGTTGGCTTACTGTTGGATTAAGATGACGGGATCTTCTACCAGATCTTACCGAAAGACATTGGATTGAGACAGGAGTTTAGAAATGACTCCGTACAAGTGTTAGGAGATGGAGATTGATAGCAGACATTGCAAGTCAGATGTTGGAATAAGAAGTCTCCGACCGTTGGATAAAGGAGCAAGATCGAAGTCACAGGCCTTGAGCTACTTTTCAATTATAGAAGACCAATCGCAGATCATCAGAAGGTTCTTGTGGATATCAGCAAAATCAGAACAAAGACTCCGAAGGGATTGTGTGCGTGCAGTGCGGATCACAAAGACACGCGAAGTCAGATTATCCGTTGGATTGGATTAGTTCAATGTTGCTATTGTGAGCAACGATGCGTGGAGGAGGTGTACTTTGAAGACTCAGTTGAAGACTATCGATGGTATTCCGGGAGGAAGATATATCGTCTCGACAACAGAGATCAGCACAGAAGATTGAGTTATCTCAACAGCAGCAACCTACTACCTCAGGCGTGGTTGGAGTTCCTTGATACTCCCCTTCAGCAGAGATCAGCACAGAAGTAGCATCAGCAGAAGACATTGTAGAAGACTCGGCAGACAACAACAAGTAGTTACCTCCAGATGTGTTTTGCTTAGTGCAGAAGAGAGAGTATACGACGAAGGTCGTATCTAGTCGGTATTCTACAGTTGTAGCTCATAGATTTAAGTGATAGGATCAGATGATCTAGGAAAAATCCTTGGATTTTTGTCGCGGACAGTTGGATCTGATCTTATTCTCTTCGGAGAAAGGTCGAGACCTGCGTGGAGCCTTTGGGATCGGATCGACAGATATTTTATCGTTCAGGGTATTACTCTAGTTTTACCCTTTTAGGTTAATATGTTCAGAGATGCTTGTAGTTACAGGTATCTGTATCTAGAACATTCTCAGTTGGATTAGAAGGGTCCTTTACATCGACTTGTGGGTCGATGGTATCTCTACCGTCAGGTGAGATGAGGATCAACAATTAAGAAGTCAAGGGATGCCCTTAGACTCTGATAGATATACTTTTACTGTAGACATATCCTTACGGATGGTCAAATTGTTGGAAGTATGGTACGATATGCTCTCAGATGTGCGTATAATCTGAGAGTATTCGGATGTAGTTTCTGATGAATTTCAAGGTTTGTCGTTGCATAGGCAAGTGGAGTAGGCGATCGAAATGATTGCGGAAATAGTTCCGATATCGAAGATCCTATACCGGGTGATAATTTGACTGGTATAAGTGTTACTAAATACTATGGAAATTGGAAAAACGTAAGTTGTAATTATAGGAGATGTTGGAGGGGATATTTATATATCCCAGTATTCCTCCTTGAGAAGGATCTAGAACTCTTTATTGAAAGAGGGATGAATCTTTGAGATTATGCATCGATTATCGATGATAGAATGCGATAGTTGTTGAAAGTAAATATCCTTCGTTGTGGATAAATGATCTATTTAGATCAGTTAAAGACACCTGTGTATACTCTAGGATTGGTTTACGACTGGAGTGTTGATATTGTAGTGACATAGTGTCATACAATTATCATAGTCGTTGTGATGATTGATATATTATCAACTTGGAGTAAGCAGGATGCAGGTGTATGGAGGATGACAATTTCATACTTAGTATGAATTGTATGAGTTTTGATTAAGTGTTAAACTAATTAACGATTTAGTCATCACAGGATTTGAGAATCGTGTGTCCTGAACATGATTGGATCCTTTTGTAGTTGTTGGAGTTGCGTAACTTAGCCACTGTTGATTGTGGTAGTTGGAGTTGCGCACTCGACCACCGTAGATGGTGGTTTATCTTGTATGTTTTGGTTAGTATTGTAGATGTGGTATAGGAATGTCTTAGCATTACTATACCATGGACTTGTTTGACAAAGGTGATAATGGAAATCATTTAGTCGGAAGCTGGTGAAACCAGTTTACAGGACCTAGACGGCGGTTAACTTTTACACGAGTATTAGTTAATCCTTCCGGGGTGGATAAAAGGATGATGTACGCAGATGCATCATTTCAGGGATCGGAACGATTCCGATGCAGTTGAATGAGGCAGATCTTATGCCTACGTCAGTTAAGAAACTACGAATAGGCTATCATCAACATGACGTGGCTTTAGTAGTTATTATCTGGATTTATAGATGTATGGAGCAGAAGTGCTCATGAGATTTTGACTAGCTACCGGGTAGCTACTATAGAGTTGCTGGAACGTGAATGGTTGCAACAGGTAAGATTGGTCGCTATAGTCTCCCATGCACTTACCGAGTGCGTGGTGGAGTAGAATTTTTGGACGACAGATGAACTTCTCTTTTGAGAAGACAATTCTCCATCTCTGGTAGGGATAGCGTGTTTCGGACACGCATCCAGTTAAGGAAGAGTTGCTACTGGAAGCACATCATTAGGGATTTGCTATTCATCCTGATGGTACTCGGATGTATCGAGAGTTGAAACGTTTATACTGGTTAGAATGGTATAAAGAAAGATATAGCAGATTTTGCTGCTCGATGTTTAGTATGCTAGTAGGTGAAGGCTGAACATCAAGAACTCGCTGGATTGCGCTAGACAATTCCGATTTCGGAAAGGAAGTGGGAGCATATCACTATTGATTGCGTTACAGGATTGCCTAGGACCCGTAAAGGACATGATGCGATTTGGGTGAGTGTGGATCGACTGACCAAATCAGCTCATTTCCTTTCTATTTGTGGGTCGTACTTGTTGGATCATTCGGTAGAGTTGTATTACCGAAAGATTATCAGATTGCGTGGGGTACTCTTAAGTACCATATCGGATAGAGATTCGCGATATACCTCGTGATTTTGACAGAGTCTGCACCCGACTGTGGGCACAGAGCTTCGGCTTAGTGCAATGTTTCATCTGCAGGCAGATGAATAGTCTGAGTGTATCATTTAGACGTTGGAGGATCTATTCAGATCTTGTGTTGAGGATTATGGAGGTGTAGCTTGTCGGTTGGCTTTACCTCTGACACTTGCAGGTGTTCACAACGTATTGCATGTTTCTATGCTGAGGAAATACGTTCCGCATTCAGAGAATGTTCTGAAGAAGATAGCAATTCCACCTCAGTCTAATGTGACTTACGAGGAAATTCCAGGGTGGAGCCTGGGTCGCAAGGAGCGATAGTAGTGGGACGAAAACTATCCGACTCGTAAAGGTTGGATGATAGCATCATACTGATGAGGAGGCTATGTGGGAGCTGGAAGATACTATCCGGGCTCGATAGTCTCATCTGTTCACTTGAGGAAGGTATGTGGTCCTTTCGGAAACTTGCTTGAAGTAAATTCTTGCATGTTAGTACGAAATTTGGGGACCAAATTTTTATTAGTGGGGGAGAATGTAAAATACCGGAAAAAAATAATAATAATAATAATAAAATAATGTTGGGTAATCAGGAGAATACCCTATGGAATTTTTAGGAATTTTTAGAAAAATTTTTTTGGATTTAAACGGAGGCTTTTATAAAGGTTGTTTAGACTATCTATTGAGGAGTTAATAGGTTTAATTAACCCATGTGCGAAATGTTTATTTTTCCCCGATGGTTCCGTTTTTCCCCGATGGACCGTTTCTCTCTTCTCCGCCCGATCGACTTCTCTTCTTTGTCGATCCCTATTTCCCCCATTTCTTCTGTTTTCTTCATGCCACGATTTCCATCTCCTTTCCTCTGTTTTGTCGCGCGATCCTCTCCTTTCCCTCCGATCCCTAGTTTCCGATCGTTTTGGTCGCTGAATCGGTAGAGTTCCCTCTCGGTTCCTCGTTTCGCCGTCGCAGCCCTACCGCCACCGCTGCGTCTCCGCGCCACTCAGCGCTGCCCGACCTCCGTCGTCGCCACTGCCTCCACTCTCCCGAACCCATACGAGCGTCGGCCGCTCCCCGTTATTCTCCCAATCGAGCGTCGTCGCAAAGCCTGATCGGCGTCGTCGTCTTCAGCCTCCCGATTGTGCGCCACATCGGGCGCCGACTATGCCTCCTCACGACGTCGTCACCCCATTCCACCTTGAATCCGAGCCAACCAGACTTCGCCGCCTGCCTGAGCTCCTTCCCGTGCTTGTTGTCGCCGCCTCTGTGCCACTCGTCGACGCAACTCGTCTCCTTCCTCAGCCACCACCACGAGCTCCTCCAGCCGACGCGATCACTGTCGCCTGGTTTTGGTTCGGATCTCCATCTTGAGCAGTGTCTCCGACCACAAGTCATGCCGATACGGTGAGTCCTTCGATCTGTCGCTGCAATCCTTCCTAGGCTCATCTGAGTTAACTTTCTGTTCGAGGGATTTGTGGTGTAGGATTGTGGTGAACAGAGGGAGGGGTGGCTGCCGAAGGTTTTAGGGCAATTTCATGATCTGGAGCACAGCCAAAGTTGACTGTGTGATCGTTGTGGTGGAGAGTGCTCCTATTATAATTTACAGTGGTTCAAGAGAATAGAGGTAACGATGTGTGGAATTTTGATTAATTAAATTTGGTACAAACTTATACGATTGATTGGTTTGATTGCTAGGTTTAGCTAATCTGATGGGATTTGCTTACAGTTAAACTGACTGGGCAGATTAGGTTTCTCGTAAATTGGATCAAGAAACTGTGAAGGGAAGCTAAACTTGGTAAGTACAAATTCGGATTATTATAGATGTGATGTTAGATCTATAGCCGGTTATTATTGGATTCATTAAGTAATAGTCGATGGAAGAGGTGTAGTTGCTATAGATCTGATGGATGGATTTGTATATTTGTCGTGTGCTTGAATTTAATTATAAATGATGATATTTATAGGACGTGGATACGAGGCAGATCCACAGACGTGAAGATATTTATTTCGCAGAGCTATTTAACAGGTGGGTAATTTCCTACCTGGTCCGGGTAGATGTATTGCATTCAGATTTAGTCATAGATATGAGCATGTTAGGTGTTTATATTACCTTGACCCTGCTCTTATTATCGTATGTTTGATCCTTTATCGTTGGCTATTAACTCCATTGCTGATATCATGTTTATTTTATCATGATTAGGAGTTATACATATAGGTGATGTAAGTAACTTAGAATTTATTTAAGTGTAAATAGTAAAGTCCGGATGACAACCTGATTGTACATTAGACAAAAAGGTCATCCGGAGGTAGATAATGTCTTGAACCTACGGTTAATCCTAGTACCCCTAGGTTGCATGTCTACCACTGACTATGTATTGTATAAATGGTCAAGTGAATGATACTTAATGTGTCGCTACGGACCTGTGGTCCTAGCTTGATAATCAGTTTGAGTACGACTCTCTACAGGATAGAGAGTGCGTCGATCATTTGAGTACGGCTCTCTACAAGATAGAGAGTGCGTCGATTAGATTGGTATGACTCTCTACAGGATAGAGAGTATTATGATCAGTTGAGTACGACTCTCTGCAGGATAGAGAGTGTGTTGATCTGGTTAGTATGATTCTCTGTAGAATAGAGAATCTATGGTGGATGTCTGTATGGGAGACATTGCATTCATGTCATTTGCATGCACGCTGGCGACGAGATCTCCCTTGTGGTTGAGAGTGTCGTCAATCATTCTGCCTCCACGGTTACTCATAGGAGGAGTAACCGGTGTGAGGGCAGAGCATTGTGGTGCCGCACTCTACCACTATATACGGTGGTAGTTGGATTTGCGTGTCGTAGTCCTGCGTGTGTGGCACTCGACCACTCATGGGTAGTGACTGTCGGAGTAGCCAACAGCAGGGACCCCCATCGTGTAGCTTGCTCTTTACGCTTATATGCTACTCGATCATACTGCCCACTCGGCCACTCGAGAGTAGTGGTTGATGTTGAGTTGGGACAGTTGTCATGCTCGAGCCACCGAGGCCACACTAGGGTCGTGGTAGCTTTAGGGTGAGCCGACATGACCATGCATGCTGCATTGCCGTATCTTATGGCACTTTGCATATTACCATATATAGATACATATATGTATGTATATATATATATAGATGGTTGAGATTAATATATATATAGATACAGTCTATATATA
The DNA here is from genome assembly GCA_025175895.1 of Wurfbainia villosa. Taxonomy (NCBI): domain Eukaryota; kingdom Viridiplantae; phylum Streptophyta; class Magnoliopsida; order Zingiberales; family Zingiberaceae; genus Wurfbainia; species Wurfbainia villosa. Next base: position 13,386,372 of record CM046004.1, on the reverse strand, counting down.
TATGATTATTGTGATGTTGCATTTGATTGTACTATGCTTGTTGCATTTGGGTGTACATCATATTCATGCATGTTTCTTGCATTTGTTAGGATCTTGGTATGGGTTAGACAATGATTAGATATCTTGACCTTTCATTAGAGTATATTGTGAGTTGATCTACTCATATATATATATATATATATATATATATATATATATATATATATATATATATATATATATATATATATATATATATATATATGTTCAGGTTGGATCAGAGTAGCGTGGCAGACCTCAGGTATGTCTGCATTTTTATGTTGTTCATTCAATTAGACGGTATATGCTTGTATTTATATACTATGCTGATATACCTGTTGTACTTCTAGAGTATGTCGTTGAAATATATGTGATATTACATATATATACATGTTTTCTATTACCTGCTGAGTTTTACTTACCACCCCCCACGGACCCTGGGTTTTTCTGTCGCCCAAGTAACAGGTAGAAGACTTCGTGACGGCTTGGAGCACCGCCGGCTGACATCATCTCATCTCACCTCCGAGGCTCCCGTGTTTTGTTTTGGGTCTTCCGTCCGTTGTGCATTGTATTTTGGAGTTTTCGTTATGTATATATTGTATATTCAGATTTTGTCGAGATTTCGTGTTGTTGTGGTGTGTTAGTCATATCGGTATATATGTGTGGGATTGTTGTATTATTGTGGTATGTTTTCGCTGTATTTTTGCGTAGTTGTTGTTTTGTTATATATATATATTGTTGTTATTGTGAGCCTACGGACCTTGTATTAATCTGAAATGTTACTACGTACAGAGAAAGTGACGTCCGTTTAATTTTCGACTCGACATGCTCTCGGGGCGTGACACTCTCCCTCACTCTCCGGGACTTCTACCCCCTCTCTGGCAAGATCCGCCTCCACCCGGGTAGCCACAACAAGTACGAGCTACACTACGTCGAGGGCGACTCTGTTTCCTTCACCGTCGCCGAGCACGATGGAGACTTCGACGACCTCTCCGAACTCGCAGGATGCGAGTACGCCAGGTTACTCCCATTGATCCCCCAACTAGCTGATCCCGACGATAGCCGACAGCCGGTGACGGCCGTGCAGGTGACTCTGTTTCCCAACAGAGGAGTGGCCGTGGCCGTGACCGTTCACCACGCGGCGTGCGATGGCTCCAGATCCACCAGATTCATCTCCTCCTGGGCTTCTCGAGCCGCAGCAGGGTCAGGCAAGGCGGCGCCGGCGCTGCCTTTCTTCGACCGGACCTTGGTTCCGCATCCGAGGGATGTGTTCTCCAGGTTTTGCAGCACCTTTGCCGTCAATGCGCAGTCGACCGAATCAATCATGATGAATTTGGCTCCGCCGGACTCGATCCTGTGCAAGTTCACCATTAACGCAGACCAGCTCCGGAGGCTGAAGGAGATGGCCTCCTCCAAGTCTAAGTACTCATTCCACTGCTCCACCGTCGTTGTGACCTACGCGTACGCGTGGGTTTGCCTCGTAAGAGCGCGAGGATACCCCGAGGAAAAGCATCTCTACTTGACGTTCGCCGGAGACTGCTGGCAGCGGCTGCAGCCGCCGCTTCCTGCGGAGTATTTCGGCAACTGCATCGTCGGCTACTTCGTCGAGGCGAAGGCCGGCGACCTCGCGGGGGAAGACGGGTTTACGATGGCAGCACGACTCGTCGGTGACACCATCGAAAGGCGCAAAGATGATCCGCTGGAGGGCGTCGACAATTGGCCGGAGAAGTACCGGGAAATCTGGATGCAGCAGCCTTTTAGCGTCGCGGGGTCTCCGAGGTTCAAAGTTTACGACATTGACTTCGGGTGGGGAAGGTCGGCGAAGGTGGACGCCCCGTCGATCGCATGGGCAGGAGCCATGTCGGTGTCAGAGAGCAGGGATGCGGACGGGGGAGTGGAGATTGGTTTGGTGATGCCGAAGCACGAGATGCATGAGTTTGGGGCTCAATTTTCACTCGGTCTTAAATTTTGACAATGAAGTCAACGATCCATGACTATTCTCGGTACACCAGAAAGCGTAAACCTTCTATGTCAGTTACCACTGTTTGCCCATAAGCTTCGATATTTGCTAGTGTTTTCTCATATATCAGTTGGGAGTTATGCTCGATTAAATATTTCCCTACGATTTGGTTGGCTTTTCAGTTCCACGTTTCCTAAGCAGGATAGAAACTTGTCATTGGCATTGTTCATGGCGCTGACGTCTTGTTTAGCTCAGCTTATAGCTTAATATTCTGTCGTGTTTCTCATGCCTTCTCGATATTGTCGATATTGTCGCTATTGATGGAAAATACGATTCAACTTTTGTTGCTATTAAATGATTAAAGGGGCATACTTTTTCTTTTGCTTGTTTTGAGGGAGATAAAAACGGGACTCCAAATGCACCATCAAGATTGCTATCCAGGGAGAATATAAGTTAGTAGTAAGGATCTTTTAAATCGTTAATATACATAACATTTTGTCTATAAAATATATTGATCATTATTCAAATAGAAGTCATACCATCTTATGATTAATCAAAGTGCCCTTTGTTATGCAATTCATTTAAAATCTATTTTCTCAATGAACAATCCGAAACGTACAATTATAGTCCTCAAAATAAAAAGTCATTATGCACTATAAAATCATGACAAAGATCCTCTATCACCTCCTTAAAGATTCTGCCAAAGGATGAATCTATTACCTATAACTCAATAAAAAAGTTCGAATTCTATAACTTCAATTCATATGATGGTAAGTAAAAAAAAATCATTAACTCAAATTGTTCGCTAAACGATTTAGAGTCCCTATCTATGCCTTAGTGTGAAAGTAAATTTCTACAAATAAATCACTCACTAAATATGTTGTTTGCTCAATTTACGTTGTCCCTTGATGTACTTCAAAACCTCGTGATATGTAAATAGGATGAATTCTCTCTATATGAGAGTGTCATCAATGCTTCAAGAATTGGATGATACCATAGAACTCTACATCATAAGTAAAATAATTCCTTTTAAAATTCGATAATTTCTTATTGAAAAAGGCAAGGGGCCATTTGGCTCGACTAAGGATACCACCAATGTCAATGTCTTATGTGTCACAATATATCTCAAACACCTTCTCGAAATCATGAGGTGCTAGAACCGAAGCCTCGGTCATATTTTGCTTGACTAATCGAAAGATAGCATATCCTTCTTCGAACCACTTGAAATATTTTCTCTTTAGACACTTAGTGATAGGAGCAATCAAAGTACTAAAGTTCTAAAAAAATTGATGATAAAAGGAGACTAACCCATAAAAACTCTGAATGTCATGCAAGGACTTCGGCTTCTACCACTCTAAGATAGCATTTATCCTTGATGGATTTGTATGTATGCCTTCCATGGACACAATAAATTTGAGAAAAATCACCAACATGGAAAAGAAAAAATATTTCTTTTTGTTGAGAAATAAGTGTTCTGCCCTAAATTTTTCAAAAATTACTTGTATATGATTAAAATATAAAGTCCAAGTCGGGTTATAAATAAGAATATCATTGAAGTAAATGATAACAAACTTGCCTTTGAAAGAATATCTGGCCTTGTTGAAGGGATGTTTCTAGCAGTGGCGATAAAATGATGAAGATAACCCCTCAAAAATTCTGAGGGTTTCTGTCTTATATGCAGTAGGATAAAGGCGTCATGCTTATAAGTCTTGCAACTAGCGAATTCTTGACGAAAACCCCCCTCAGATCGACAAAGAAAGTAATAGAATCGGAAGGTAAAACTCCAAACCATCTTTGCACAGAGTCTGTCAGCGTGATGCGGAAAGCTCTGCATTTGAGGGCATCCGTATAACAATGAAGAGAAGTAGCTCCCTCGAATTGCAATAGACGCTCCTCTGGGCCTGATGTACCATCATACATCTCCACTTGAGGATTTCGAAAATGTGGGGCCGATAGCTCTGACATAATATCTGCAGTGAATGAACTGAGCTCATAAATTTCAGGTGCCCTAGTGGACTGGCTTTCTCCCTGATCTTCCCGCCTTGTTTGATTCACCGGGACGATATTTTGATACACCCTCCCCACCGGCACATCACCTGGTAATACTTCGGGGTATGTCATTGTCACTGGACGGGCCTGGGGAGGCCTTTCAGGTGGCTGCTCTTTGGGAAAGGGTTCGCCAGAATGGGGATGAAGATATCCCGTCATTCTCCTTTCTTTAGCCAGAGTTTCAGGTACGGCTGTATCCACCATTTCTTTTAGCTATGATGGTGATAGTGTAATAGGACTCTCTTCCGCAAAAGAGGCTGCTGGATGTTGAATTTTCTCTAGCTGCATCTCGATGTCCTGTTCAATAATGTGTTTCCCACAGACGGCACCAACTGATGCGAATACGCAGATTTTTTCACCTCCTTTTAGTACGGAAAGCGATAACGTCAAGGAGGCTTAGAGTTCTCTTCGATCGCAACAGTAATAAAGATGAATAGACGATACAGAACCAAGCATAGAGAGCAATGATACAGGATTTAACGTGATTCGAAATTCCAATTCCTACTCCACAGGGTGAGCTTTAGAGTGAGTTGCGGTGTTAAAACACTTTCATTATGAAACTTCTCCTTTTTTGAAGTATTTCCAGAGGTGGAGGAAAACCCCTTACAACTCCAGCAATGTACAAAATAGAGAGATAGAATCAACTTCAAAGGTTCCACTCTCTTCTCTTCCTCCTTCGGAATATGGCCTTTCCCCCCCCTCTTTCGTCGTCTCCTCCTTGATGCAACGTGGACTCCTCCTTCCTTGATGGGATGGCCTCCAGTCGAACTGAATCAGGATCTGAAATCCTTCCCTGCTCTCTCCTTCTTCCTTCGCCTTTATCCTCCTCCTCTTCCTCCCCCCCCCCTCGTCAGCTGTGATGTAACAAACTATTTAGATCATCGTCCATGTGGAGGGCCCCTCTTTCCTTGAGAACAATTCTGTTAAGAGGATAAGGAGTGGAGGCTCCTGCGAATATTGTGTGGGATTCTAGTTTGTTATATCATATAACAAACTCTCATAAGCTAGCACCTCGAGAAAATTTTGTCCCTCTTCTTCACCCTCTCTTCCTTCGTTGGGTCAAACACCGATTCCGTTCCCCTCTCAGCGGGATCCTCCTAGTTCACTTAAACCAGGACATACGCTGCCTATTGACATCTAGACGCACTCTGGTTATAAGACTCATTCCCTTATGCTTTCCGCAACTCCCCGAGTCAATCCCCGACTCACTTCCCGAATCACCCCCAGACTTGTGCCCTGGGTTACTCACTGGGTCCCCTTTTGATCTTAGAACTTATCCGCCCTATCCTACGTCTCCATCCTGTAAGCTCGGTCGACTCCCCTGGGTCAAGTTCAACCGGTTCTGACAATATTTCATGCATGACATTCTTCATCTCAACTCCTAAATTAATTTGTCGTGGTATCACTACCAATTGGTCAATTTACGAAAGAGTATAAAAATTTTTAGGACATGGACAGTTCAAGTCTCTAAAATCCACACAGACTGGCCATGCCTCTCCTTTTTTAGGTACTAAGACAACATTAGTCAACCATGAAAGAAATTAAACTTTTCGAATGTGTCCCACTTCTAAGAGCTTCAATCTCTTACCTCGAATGATTTTATCTTTTTCAGCGCCAAAATATCACTTCTTCTATTTAATGAGTTGGACACCAGGCAAGATATTCAATTTATATTCTATAATGCATGGTGAGACTTCATGAATTTGCTGCACAAACTATGTAAAAATATCATCATTCTCAATGAGACAAGAGGTTAACTTGTCTTTCCATTCAATTGACAAGTCTGCTGCTACCTTGGTTACTTTCTCAAGATATCCTAGAATGATATGAGCTTTTTCTGAATCTGGCTCTATCACTTGTGCAATAAGTCATTCTTCCAACACTTGGACTTCTTCTCGCCTACAACTTTGCTTGAAATTCAATCGAACTTTCTTCTGATCAATTCAAACCTCTCCACATATCAATTTCGAGTACCTGCTACTTCCTCTACTTGATCCCTTAATAAAAATTTCATCTTCTAATGGTATGAAGATGCAACCTCTTGAAAAGCATTTATCGTCGGCTGCCCTAGGATGAGGTTATAGGCAGGAGTGTTTACCATAGAAAAACAGTGACATAAGTCCGCCGAAGAGGCTCCTTTTGTAGAGAAAGGGAGGAAAATTTGTCCTAGAGATTGAATTTGGTGACATGTAAATCCAAATAGGACAATAGCAAAATGATGCAATTCAATTAGCATATGATCAAATGTATATTTGAAAATGATATTGTGCAAAAGATTGGAACCATCAACCTAGCAGTCATCTCGCTCCGGCTCCATAGGATTCGAGAGGGAGTAAATTGCGAGAGGGTTATGCCCTTAGACGCGATTGTTAAGACAGTGAATTGTCATTTGAGTCCGGAACAGGGCTTTAGACTATCTATGAAATTGATTTTTGTCCATTGTGCAAATTACTCTATTGACTTTCAACGCGCTGCACACGTGGGGGCATATTTGAAAATGATATTAATCGAACTCTCAGTGTTCATAAATAATCTAGCAAACACATTATTGACAATCAACCATGAATGCAGTTGCGATCGCCTATGAATGCAGCTGCGATCGGGCTCCGATCACAAAGCGATCGGATTGCAACTGTGATATCGCAATGTTGTAGCATTGTGATCGGATTTTGGCAATGATTCAGTCCCGTCCCGTTGCGGTCGTAATTCAGCCGCATCTTATCATGCCCATGATTCGATCGTGTCCCATCGTGATTGTGATTTGGACGCATCCCATCACGGTTGTGATTTGGCTGCGACGTGGTGGCAATCTGATTATGATTCAGCCATGACGCGGTAGCAATTTGATCGCATCCCGTCGCAGCTGCGATGTGGAGGCAACCTAGCCGAACGCAACCTTGATGTCCCGGTGACAATCCAGTAGGAATCTAATTGTGATCCATTGGCAGCTGAGTGTCGACCATGATTCGACCGCATCCCAACCACAACAGCGCGATGTCAAGCGTTGAGTGGAGCGACACTATATATTCCCATTTACTGGCTATTTTTCATTCGTGCACGGATATACATGAAATCATCATCGAGCATATCATTCTCGTATATTTCGGTTGGACCATCCTGACCAATAAATTCATTTGAACGATCTAACTCTCCAAAACATTGTGATCTTGTTCAATTGGTCTAATCAATCCTCTTGACCGATTTGACCTTGACTTGTCCATTCTCTTGTCCTATCAAGGATGAGTCTCTTTCTAAAATAAATTCTTGTATTGATTTTATTACAAAAATATTTTTCCTTTTTAAAAAATTTCAAAAAATTTTAATTTCCTTTTAAAATATTTATTTATAAATTCCTTTCATCCATCATGATTTATAAATATTAAAAAAAAATTGATTCGGATGACACCGAAAATTTATTTAATGATACAAGATCTCTGATCCGTCAATAACTACTAACTAAATATTTCATTAGTTTCCGTATAATTTCACAAATAATTTAGTTAGTCATTTATAATTTAACATTTACATTATTTTTTTATTTTCATTACGGTAAAAGATGATTCATTCATCTTAAACATCTCTAATAATAGATCTCATAATCATTCATAAATTATGATATCTCAAATCCATAAATTATGATATCTTTGGAGATTGCCCCAAAGATATCATGATTTATGGATGATTATGAGATCCTTCTCGCATAATCATCCATAAATTATGATAATGAAATGACCTTCTATACGGGTGCATATTGTTGCAGTCATATGCGAGTGCCAACAACCCACAAGGGCTTTTTTTTAATGAACTTTAAGCTTTTTTGCCATGGTAATTTAACACTGGTAATCATCTCTCTGTGAAAAGACGATGAAGGGTGGCTTTTATATTTTTTTACATAGGTAGTTTATTAACTGCTTGCAATGTGCATACGTTGTCATACATTGCAACATGTGCACGCACTGCACTTAGTGCATTGCAATCTTCGCTGCAGAAACTCCTTTAAAAGGGTGAGCATAAGCAAAGCAGAGGAATGATGGCATAGAGCAAGAGGTGTGGGCAAGAGTACAAGAGGTGTGAGTGTGAGAGGTGTAGAGGTTGAGGGAGAGATCATAAGTGCTACGGAAGCGCTACCGAGAGATTGCCGAGACTTTATGTCAAGGTAGGAGAACATCCAAGGTGTTAGGAACGATGGCTTTGCTAGAAGAGGGGGGGAGGGTGAATAGCGTTTCTTCGCTTCGATAGATTGTGCTCGTGTTCATCTGCAAAAACTTATTATGCACAATGGAAATAATAAAGAAATAACAAAATACGACAAATACTCAGACAAAATAAGCGATATAATGTGGTTCGGAACCTAGGGTTCCTACTCCACAGATCGAACTCAAGTCAGCTCTAGTGATGCACACCACCACTAATAAACTCCTTCATGGTGACACATCGGAGGAGGAGAAATCTCTTACAACAATAAGAATGAAATACAAGCAAATACAAAAGAAATACAACAACAATGTAAAGAACACTTTACAAACTATTACTTTGAATGCTTTCCTTGTTGGTTGCTTAGAGAAGCTTGAAGGATCGTGAAATGCATCAGCACTTCGCCTCAAATCTCCCCTGTAACTGTTGTCGAAATTCTCCCCGTCGTACTCTTTTTATGCCTCTGCACGACCTGAATTTCTGCCTGATATTCAACTGCCCAAAGGCACCAGTCGATTGCCTACAGTGTCATTGTCTCACAATGGACTTAATCCACGTTGACATTCCAGCCAATTGATACATCATCAGTCGACTCCCAAGCCCGTAGTCGACTGCCTAGTCGACTACCAAAGCTTCTGTGCCTGTCTCCACCAGCGCCAGTCGACTGCCAAAGACACAAAACAGTAATCGAGCCTTCAGAAGACTACTAACCAGTCGATTGATCATAATCTCAGTCGACTGTCAGAGTTGACTAGGCTCTGAGTGCTTACACACTCGACCAGTCGACTGGCTAAAGCCATCAGTCGATTGGTACGCCTCCACCATGAGGTTTAACTCAAGTATGATTCCCTCATACTTGATAGATCCCCTTAGCCTAGACCTGAGCCTTCTAGCCATTTCCCTCATACTTGATCGGATCCCTCCAAGTCCTCCATGACTTGTTCATCTATACGTTGGCTTTCAGATGCTTCCATCGGCCATTGTCATGCTAACCGAGTTTACTTTGCCAAGGTACATTTGGACTTATGTCGCCAAGATAAACGCTTGGACTTTACGCTATCAAACATTGAACTTATGCCGCTAATACTACAACTTGGACTTTACACCGTCAATATCACGCCCTTGGACTTTCCAATTGCCAAGAATCCATACTTAAACTTTCACCGTCAAAGTTCACTTGGACTTTACGCCGCCAAGACTACACATTTGGACTTATACTGCAAAGACTATACCTTTAGACTTTCCTTGCCAAGTACCCATGACTTGGACTTTACCATTGCCAAGACCCATGCTTAGACTTTCCCATTGTCAAGTACCCATGATTTGAACTTTACCATTGTCAAGACCCATGCTTAGACTTTTAACGCCAAGTATCTATAACTTGGACTTCTCAAATGACAACTATACTGTCAATCGTTTTGTCAAACATCAAAATACTACTCAAGTCAAACTTGAGTCTGGTCAATCATAATCTGAGTCGATTGCACTAACAATCTTTCCCTTTTTGATATTTGACAAAACCTTTGAGTTAGGCTACCTAACTCAAGCCATCAATTCCTCCCTTTTTTAAATACATCAAAAAGTCTCCCCCAAGGGTATCCATGTCTCATATCCCAATGAGATAACTCAACCTCCCCTTGGTCCAAAATCATCATTAACACCTTCATTTTCCCTAATGATACTCCCTTATCACTAAATACAAGGCATTTTCTCCATTCTCCAACTCTCTTCCTTTGAGGAAAAATACATCCATCATCCCTTAATGGATAACCTCCCCCTAAAGGTTTGCTCTCTCTTGACCATTGCATCAACAATGTCCTTAGAGAGTTCCTAATCTAATAGGAATACTAGACCATCAAACTTAAGGGAAAAAGTTCAAACTTAAACATTCACACACCTTAAAAATTTGATACTCTATCTTAAACACCTCTCCTAATCATTTTCAATGATATTTCACTCTTCCAATACTTTCCAAAGCATATCCTAGGGTTAAGAGACGTTAGGGTACCTAGGGATGACAAAATATGAGCAAAACAAACCTTGTTTATCCAAAATTAGACCCAACAATCGACTTGTTCAACAACCAGTCGACTTGAGAGCATTCAAAGTAATAGTTTGTAAAGTGTTCTTTACATTGTTGTTGTATTTCTTTTGTATTTGCTTGTATTTCATTCTTATTATTGTAAGAGATTTCTCCTCCTCCGGTGTGTCACCATGAAGGAGTTTATTAGTGGTGGTGTGCATCACTAGAACTGACTTGAGCTCGATCTGCGGAGTAGGAACCCTAGGTTCCGAACCACGTTATATCGCTTATTTTGTGTGAGTATTTGTCATATTTTGTTATTTCTTTATTATTTCCGCTGTGCATAATAAGTTTTTGCAGATGAACACGAGCACAATCCATCGAAGCGAAAAAAACGCTATTCACCCTCCCCCCCCCTCTTCTAGCAAAGCCATCGTTCCTAACACCTTGGATGTTCTCCTACCTTAACATAAAGTCTCGACAATCTCTCGGTAGCGCTTCCGTAGCACTTATGATCTCTCCCTCAACCTCTACACCTCTCACACTCACACCTCTTGTACTCTTGCCCACACCTCTTGCTCTATGCCATCATTCCTCTGCTTTGCTTATGCTCACCCTTTTAAAGGAGTTTTTGCAACGAAAATTGCAATGCACTAAGTGCAGTGTGTGCACATGTTGTAATGTATGGCAATGTATGCACGTTACAAGCAGTTAATAAACTACCTATGTAAAAAAATATAAAAGCAGCCCTTCATCGTCTTTTCACAGAGAGATGATTACCAGTTTTAAATTACCATGGCAAAAAAGCTTAAAGTTCATTAAAAAAAAGCCCTTGTGGGTTGTTGGCACTCGCATATGACTGCAACAATATGCACCCGTATAGAAGGTTATTTCATTATCATAATTTATAGATGATTATGCGAGAAGGATCTCATAATCATCCATAAATTATGATATCTTTGGGTCAATCTCCAAAGATATCATAATTTATGGATTTGAGATATCATAATTTATGAATGATTATGAGATCTATTATTAGAGATGTTTAAGATGAATGAATCATCTTTTACCATAATGAAAATAAAAAAAAATAATGTAAATGTTAAATTATAAATGACTAACTAAATTATTTGTGAAATTATACGAAACTAATGAAATATTTAGTTAGTAGTTATTGACGGATCAGAGATCTTGTATCATTAAATAAATTTTCGGTGTCATCCGAATCAATTTTTTTTAATATTTACAAATCATGATGGATGAAAGAAATTTATAAATAAGTATTTTAAAAGGAAATTAAAAATTTTTGAAATTTTTTAAAAAGGAATTTTTTTTTTTAATAAAATCAATACAAGAATTTATTTTAGAAAGATACTCGTCCTTGATGGGGCAAGAGAATGGACAAGTCAAGGTCAAATCGGTCAAGAAGATTGATTAGACCAATTGAACAAGATCACAATGTTTTGGAGAGTTAGATCGTTCAAATGAATTTATTGGTCAGGATGGTCCAACCAAAATATACGAGAATGATATGCTCGATGACGATTTCATGTATATCCGTGCATGAATAAAAAATAGCTAGTAAATGAGAATATATAGTGTCGCTCCACTCAACGCTTGACATCGCACTGTTGTGGTTGGGATGCGGCCAAATCACGGTTGACACTCGGCTGCCGATGGATCACAATTAGATTCCTACTGGATCGCCACCGGAACATCAAGATCGCGTTCGGCTAGGTTGCCTCCACATCGCAATTGCGACGGGATGCGATCGAATTGCTACCGTGTCGTGGCCGAATCACAATCAAATTACCACGACGTCGCAGCCAAATCACAGCCGTGATGGGATGCATCCAAATCTCAATCCCGATGGGACACGATCGAATCATGGGCATGATGAGATGCGGCCGAATTACGACCGCAACGGGACGGGATTGGATCGTTGCCAAAATCCGATCACAATGCTACAACATTGCGATATCACAGTTGCAATCCGATCGCTTTGTGATTGGAGCCCGATCGCAGCTGCGTTCATAGGCGATCACAACTGCATTCATGGTTGATTGTCAATAATGTGGTTGCTAGATTATTTATGAACACCGAGAGTTCGATTAATATCATTTTCAAATATGCCCCCACGTGTGCGGCGCATGAAAAGTCAGTAGAGTAACTTGCACAATGGGCAAAAATCGATTTCAAAGACAGTCTAAAGCCTTGTTCCGGACTCAAATGACAATTCACTATCTTAACAATCGCATCTAACGGCATAGCCCTCTCGTAATTTACTCCCTCTCGAATCCTATAGAGCCGGAGAGAGATGGATGCTAGGTTGACGTTCCAATCTTTTGCACAATATCATTTTCAAATATACATTTGATCATATGCTAATTGAATTGCATCATTTTGCTATTGTCCTATTTGGATTTACATGTCACCAAATTCAATCTTTGGGACAAATTTTCCTCCCTTTCTCTACAAAAGGAGCCTCTTCGGCGGACTTGTGTCACTGTTTTTCTATGGTAAACACTCCTACCTATAACCTCATCCTGGCCGGGCAGCCGACGATAAATGCTTTCCAAGAGACTGTATCTTCATACCATTAGAAGATGAAATTTTTATTAGGGGATCAAGTAGAGGAAGTAGTAGGTGATCAATGCTCTACTCGAAATTGATATGTGGAGATGGTTTGAATTGATCAGAAGAAAGCTCGATTGAATTTCAAGCAAAGTTGTAGGCGAGAAGAAGTCCTAAGTATTGGAAGAATGACTTATTGCACAAGTGATAGAGTCAGAGCCAAAAAAAGCTCATATCATTCTAGGATATCTTGAGAAAGTAATCAAGGTAGCAACAGACTTGTCAATTGAATGGAAAGACAAGTTAACCTCTTGTCTCATTGAGAATGATGGTATTTTTACATAGTTTGTGCAGCAAATTCAAGATGTCTCACCTCGCATTATAGAATATAAATTGAATATCTTTCCTGGTGTCCAACTCATTAAATAGAAGAAGTGATATTTTGGCATTGAAAAAGATAAAATCATTCGAGGTAAGAGATTGAAGCTCTTAGAAGTAGGACACATTCGAACAGTTCAATTTCTTTCATGGTTGACTAATGTTGTCTTAGTACCTAAAAAGGGAGAGGCATGGTCAGTCTGTGTGGATTTTAGAGACTTGAACTGTCCATGTCCTAAAAATTGTTATACTCTTTCGTAAATTGACCAATTGGTAGTGATACCACGACAAATTAATTTAGGAGTTGAGATGAAGAATGTCATGCATGAAACATTGTCAGAACCGATTGAACTCGACCCAGGGGAGTCGACCGAGCTTACAGGATGGAGACGTAGGATAGGGCGGATAAGTTCTAAGATCAAAAGGGGACCCGGTGAGTAACCCAGAGGAGCGTCTATTGCAATTCGAGGGAGCTACTTTTCTTCATTGTTATACGGATGCCCTCAAATACAGAGCTTTCTGCATCACGCTGACAGGCTCTGCGCAAAGATGGTTTGGAGCTCTACCTTCTGGTTTTATTACTTGCTTAGCCGATCTGAGGGGAAGGGGGGGTCGTCAAGAATTCACTAGTTGCAAGACTTATAAGCATGATGACTCTATCCTGCTGCATATAAGGTAGAAACCCTCAGAATCTTTGAAGGGTTATCTTTATCGTTTTACCTCCACTGCTAGAAACATCCCTTCAATAAGGCCAGATATTCTTTCAAAGGCAAGTTTGTTATCATTTACTTCAATGATATTCTTATTTATAACCCGACTTGGACTTTACATTTTAATCATATACAAGTAGTTTTTGAAAAATTTAGTGCGGAGCACTTATTTCTCAACAAGAAGAAATATTTTTTCTTTTCCATGTTGGTGATTTTTCTCAAATTTATTATGTCCATGAAAGACATACATGCAAATCCATCAAAGATAAATGCTATCTTAGAGTGGTAGAAGCCGAAAACCTTGAATGACATTCAAAGTTTTTATGGGTTAATCTCTTTTTATCATCAATTTTTTTAGAAATTTAGTACTTTGATTTCTCTTTATCACTAAGTGTTTAAAGAGAAAATATTTCAATTGGTTCGAAGAAGGATGTGTTATCTTTCGGTTAGTCAAGCAAAATATGACCGAGGCTTCGGTTCTAACACTTCATGATTTCGAGAAAGTGTTTGAGATATATTGTGACACATAAGACATTAGCATTGGTGGTGTCCTTAGTTGAGTCGAATGACCCCTTGCCTTTTTCAGTAAGAAATTATTGAATTTTAAAAAGAATTATTTTACTTTTAAAATTTTATTTTTCAGAAAATAGAGATGAAAAATATCCAACCAAACATATTTTCCATATATTTTTATTTTCCACGGAAAATAAAAATAAAAAATGGTTTAACCAAACGCAGCCTTATATTCTCCCTGGACGATAGCAATCTTGATGGTGCATTCGGAGTCCCGTTTTTATCTCCCTCAAAACAAGCAAAAGAAAAAGTATGTCCTTTAATCATTTAATAGCAACAAAAGTTGAATCGTATTTTCCATCAATAGCGACAATATCGAGACGGCATGAGAAACACGACAGAATATTAAGCTATAAGCTGAGCTAAACAAGACGCCAGCGCCATGACCAATGCCAATGACAAGTTTCTATCCTGCTTAGGAAACGTGGAACTGAAAAGCCAACCAAATCGTAGGGAAATATTTAATCGAGCATAACTCCCAACTGATATATGAGAAAACACTAGCAAATATCGAAGCTTATGGGCAAACAGTGGTAACTGACATAGAAGGTTTACGCTTTCTGGTGTACCGAGAATAGTCATGGATCGTTGACTTCATTGTCAAAATTTAAGACCGAGTGAAAATTGAGCCCCAAACTCATGCATCTCGTGCTTCGGCATCACCAAACCAATCTCCACTCCCCCGTCCGCATCCCTGCTCTCTGACACCGACATGGCTCCTGCCCATGCGATCGACGGGGCGTCCACCTTCGCCGGCCTTCCCCACCCGAAGTCAATGTCGTAAACTTTGAACCTCGGAGACCCCGCGACGCTAAAAGGCTGCTGCATCCAGATTTCCCGGTACTTCTCCGGCCAATTGTCGACGCCCTCCAGCGGATCATCTTTGCGCCTTTCGATGGTTTCACCGACGAGTCGTGCTGCCATCGTAAACCCGTCTTCCCCCGCGAGGTCGCCGGCCTTCGCCTCGACGAAGTAGACGACGATGCAGTTGCCGAAATACTCCGCAGGAAGCGGCGGCTGCAGCCGCTGCCGGCAGTCTCCGGGGAACGCCAAGTGGAGATGCTTTTCCTCGGGGTATCCTCGCGCTCTTACGAGGCAAATCCACGCGTACGCGTAGGTCACCACGACGGTGGAGCAGTGGAATGAGTACTTAGACTTGGAGGTGGCCATCTCCTTCAGCCTCCGGAGCTGGTCTGCGTTAATGGTGAACTTGCACAGGATCGAGTCCGGCGGAGCTAAATTCATCCTCGGTCGACTGCGCATCGACGGCAAAGTTACTGCAAAACCTGGAGAACACATCCCTCGGATGCGGAACCAAGGTCCGGTCGAAGAAGGGCAGCGCCAGCGCCGCCTTTCCTGACCCTGCTGCGGCTCGAGAAGCCCAGGAGGAGATGAATCTGGTGGAGCTGGAGCCATCGCACGCCGCGTGGTGAACGGTCACGGCCACGGCCACTCCTCTGTTGGGAAACAGAGTCACCTGCACGGCCGTCACCGGCCGTCGGCCATCGTCGGGATCAGCTAGTTGGGGGATCAATGGGAGTAACCTGGCGTACTCGCATCCTGCGAGTTCGGAGAGGTCGTCGAAGTCTCCACCGTGCTCGGCGACGGTGAAGGAAACAGAGTCGCCCTCGACAGAGACGATTTTAGATTGGGAAGGCATATTAAAATATAATAATATTAATTTTAAAAAATAAATAAATAATTTTTTTATAATAATTATTTAAAATTTGAGAGATTTTGGAGAGGGCCATGACCCCTCCCTAAAACTCCCTAGATCCGCCCCTGGCTCTCGACGTAGTGTAGCTCGTACTTGTTGTGGCTACCCGGGTGCAGGTGAATCTTGCCAGAGAGGGGGTAGAAGTCCCGGAGAGTGAGGGAGAGGGCGGATTTGAGGGCGGGGAGGAGGGAATCGAGGAAGTAGCAGGCGGAGTGGGAGAAAGGGTAGAAGAAAATGCGCTGAACGGGTTCAGCATAGAGGCATACTATGTCAAAGATGGTTAAAGGGAGAGAGGATTCCGGTACCGACCCCGGTGGAGGAGCGACTTGAGAGTTTTCGAGGACCATAACTTTCGCTGTCGGCGGCGACATCTTGGAGGAAGAATTGCAGCTTTGAGTAAACCTTCCTGAGTACTTAATGGGTGGAGTGACGATGATTTATAGCTACTCCCTTTAGATATTGAAGCCGTCATTGATCAAACCAGATTTATTGTATGTTATACAAGTTATATGAATTTAAAATACTGAAAATAAATATTGAATTTATAATGATTCATCAAATTCTTTACGCTTTCGAAGATGAATAATTTCAGGAAGAGATCTATTGAATTGTCGGTGATGATCTATTCCTCCGATTTAAATTTATCGTCTGAAGGACGATCATGATTTGTAGAATCAGAATATCTCTATTATTCCAAGGATCAAGATCCAGATGCACCTTGGATGTCAAAGATGGTTAAAGGGAGAGAGGATTTTGGCACTGACCCCGATGGAGGAGCGACTTGAGAGCTTTCGAGGACCATAACTTTTGCTGCCGACGGTGACATCTTGGAGGAAGAATTGCAACTTTGAGTGGTAAACCTTCCTGAGTACTTAATGGGTGGAGTGACGATGATTTAAATCAAATGTTGGATTTAGTGTATCTTATACGAGTTATATGAATCTAAAATATTGAATTTATAGTGATTCGTCAGATTTTTCACGCTTCTGAAGATGAATAGTTTCAAGAAGAGATCTATTGAATTGTCGGTGATGATATATTCCTCCGATCTAAACTTGTCGTCTGAAGGACGATCACGATTCGTAGAATCGGAAGATCTCTACTATTCCACGAATTAAGATCTAGACACACCTTAGATGTTCTCCAACCTTGACATAAAGTCTCGAAAATCTCTCGGTATCACTTCCGTAGCACTTTTGATTTCTTTGTCAGCCTCTACACCTGTCACACTCACACCTCTTTCACCCTTGCCCACACATCTTGCTCTATGCCATCACTCCTTTGCTTTGCTTGGACGCTACCCTTTTAAAGGGGTTTCTGTAGTAAAGATTGAACTGCACGAAGTGTAGTGCGTGCACACGTTACAATGTATGGCAACGTGTGCACGTTGCAAGCAGTTAACAAATTGTCTATATCTCCCACTCATCCAAGTTAAGCCATAAAGGTAAATGGTCACATAGACCAAATAAAAGGTATTTAGTCACAAAGACTAAATAGAGTCGGAGTCCATAGTCACAAAAATTAAAAGAACGGAGATCAATAGTCACAAAGACAAAAAAAACAAAGATCAATAGTTACAAAAACTAATAGAACAACAAATTCATATTTAGAAAAATGGTTCGTGTGACAACAACCATACTGAGCATTTATTGTTAAGAAAGTTATTATACCTAACATAGCTACTCATAGAACAATAAATACTAAGAAAAGTTATTACACCTAACTTAATCGCTTCCCATATGACATATAACCATTCTCTGAATGACACATAGTCATTCTTCAGGTGACACACAACCGTTCTCCAGGTGGTACATAATCATTTTCCTAGTGGTACATAACCATTTTCCTGGATATATTCATGTCTTGCTATTTTCCCAGGTTAAATAATCCTCATTTATATCAATATGAACATCTCTAATCCCTCATAATGACTATCATGTCAAGAGCATGTTCCATATTTTCAATATTCACAATCATTTCTATGCATAATAGAAATGGACCGACTAGTGGATAACACCAAAAGATGTAAATATATTTAATCTTTCTTTTTTAGCTCAAATCTGTTCATTTTAATCAGTTCCTTTCCTAGTCATGTTCCATAGACCGAATCATTCATAGTCAATAGGTTTACATGCTAAAGTAGCAGACCATGATTAAAATTTCAAATAAACAGCTAAATAGTCACTTAGAGCAAATGTTGAGATTAATATATAATCTCAAAGGACTCAGATAGTAGAGAAACAGATATCCATTCTCCTAATACCCTTATTATCGTCATAGCACATATAGTATGAATCACATATTACGATGTTATTCTTTTTACCAATAAAGAGTGCATGTTTTCCTCAAATCAACATCGTATAGATTTCGATCTAGATATTACCAATGCCTAATCCTAAATTTAACATATGAATTCTAATATTGCTCCAAACAGGTATAGTAAATGGTGGGTGCATTTACTTCGATCACTGCTCTAAAAATAATCTCATCTTGTTACAAATATCAAGCCGAACCCAACTTATAGGTATGTAACAATTTTACACATAGCTTCACAAGCTATCCTATAACTACCAATCTTACCTCTATTCATACACAACAAATAGAGATGATTGTCCATGTGAAATGATCAATCATTACTTGCTAACATGTTTACTGAGATCTTATCAGAATGTAACATTTCACATACACTGAATAGATTATGACATTTAATACAATCAAATCACAATATCTAATTGTCAATTACAACATTGTTACATTCTTCGAAGTCCCATGACCTTTACATGCTCATTGAATGATTCTCTAGTCATTGTCTTAGTAAAGGTCAGTAAGCATAGTACATATAGGGATATACTCAAGAATCACCTTCTTCTTCTTAGAAACAATATCTCTCACAGAGTTATACTTTATAACTATATGCTTACCCTTACTGTGATATTTGGGATCCTTGAAAAAAACTATAGCAGCTTGACTATCACAGTAGATAGTCACTGGACTCCCACTGTCCTCATTAATCTTTAGATGCTTCAGGAACCTTCTTAACCAGACTGCTTCTTACACAGTTATTGAACATGCCACATGTTGGATCAATTTGAGCGCTAGAGGGTGGGGGGGGGGGTGAATAGCGCAAAAAAAATTCTTCTTTTTCGTTCGATAAAGACACGAGTTTAGTGCAGTGGAAAGTAAAGTAAGACACAAGGAATTTACTTGGTTCACAGCCTACGGCTGCTAATCCAAGGCCCTAACGGTCCTAGACCGTGTATGGAGGGCAATCAACTATAATACTCCTCCTTGTTAGAGGTAGGAGTGAACAAGTACAAGAAGATACAAAAACCTTGAGGTAGAGGGACACTCCCCCTCTCCTCTTTATGATTAAAGATCCGAAAATATAAACTTTAAAAAGAATATACTGAGTAGACAACTTTAAGTATTACCGACGACTTGAGAAGTTGAAGCTTAAGCTTGGGTCGTCGATATTTCGACAGCGCTTCATTGTCGTAGAGTTGTTGGAAAGTCATGGCGTTACGGGAGCAATTTGGAGCACTTGGAATTGATGAAATGGTGAGGAATGAACCTTCTTTTATAGCCCTAGAAGTCCCCTCCTCGAGCACATCAAGATCCTACATCAATGGCCACCTCACCCTTGAAGAAAGGGATGAGTTTTGACTAATCTTGAAGTTGTAATTCAAACAACAGTTGAACTAGCCGGTTGAACTGATGGCCAGGATTTTTGACTACAATAAAGAGTTAGCTCAAAATATAAGTGAATTTGACGACCACTTGTCGTCCGATCTCGACATAGACCTTCCATGGGAAGTCTTGGTCGGATCGTCGCCTAAGGACGTCCACGTACGAAGGACACGACCTCACTTCACTTTACTCACTCGAGCTTACCTCAACATTTACCTTTGAAGTCTTGCTTCCGGTCTCCACCTGATTCCTTCGGCTCTCTCCGAAGTCCTCCCGGTGTCGCTGACCTTCAGCTTTAGCTTAGCATTTTCTGCACACTTGATTTAGCTCGTCAGATAACAAAATAACCTTGACTTTGTGTCTTTGCCATAATCAAAATATAAGTTCGATTATCTAGTGTTTCTGCACCAACAATCTCCCCCTTTTTTATCTATGACAAACCAACACAAAGTTAAAAAAAATTTAAAGCATAAGGCATAAAACAAGTAATAAATGATAAACCCACTTTAAAGAACTCCCCCTTAACCCTAGGTGAGTTTTGAAAGAAATACTTTAATTTTTTTAAAATTTTGTGGTACTCCCCCTTAACTTACGCTCTTCTCCCTTTTTTTTTCCATGAATCAAAAATAAGGTAGGGGGTTTATAAAAAAATAAGGGGTTTTAAAATGCATAATATTATATTATGCAAAAAAAATGAGTATGAGTCCAAGCATGTATCTCGAATTGGTTAAGTAAATTGGTTCGAGGTATATCCCTCTGCACCAACAATAAGTTTTTGAAACTTAACTTTGATTTTCAAAATACTTATAAGCTAATTTTCAAGAATAACTTTAAAGATTTATAACCCTTAGGGTTTGTTTGCTCTCCCCCTTAGTCAAGTATATGAGGTATAAGAGAGTTAGGGGGCGCTAAACTTTGACCTAGAGAGTTTTATAGTTAATATTGGTCGATTATAATTATTTGTTTAAGTGCAATGGTTAAAAAAATATCTTTTTGAAAAAGTTATATATTTTATAATTATTCCTTAATCATCTCACCCATTCTATGTATCTCAGATTTATTCACCTTATATTTTATGTGAGATGATTTTAACTTAATTAAAATTAGTCAACCTTGGATTAGATTCAGATTTAACCCTAAGCTCGTCAAGTAACCTTTTCGAGAAATTGGCTTCCAGGTCGTGGTGAGGCATAGGGGCCTTCTTTGATCGAAACAATGACCACTTCCTTAGACAAAGTCAAGTTCAGGAAAATGATAACTTGAGTCACTTAAGACTACTTCCTGGTCTAACTAGTTTAGGATATGACGAGGTAGCTTCAGCTAGTTCCACTTGGTCAAGTGCACAAAGCTAGATACGCCTTATCTAGCTCGAATACATGAGACTTTGTTTCCCTAACGTATTATCATCTCGCCACGTCCTGATACTATGTTGTCAAGAGTTGACTAACTACTTGTCCTATCTAGCCGTTCTAAAAAGTAAAATAAAAGTTTGATCATGCTAAGTTATCGGGTATACTATTTTGGTATTAACTACCCCTGGATCATTGAACCAATATGGTCTAGTCAAGTAATGAACTTGATCCTGGGGAATCCAATACTTGTTTGTCCTTATATGTGAATTTAGTAAGACTTTTGGGACCCAAGCTTGGACTCGTTGATGACTATGATTTACGATAGACATATATGATCTATTCGTAGTCTTTGAGCTAAACCCGAGTCTGGCTCTATTGTACACGGCTCTCTGAGTCCCAAGAAGTTGGTTAAGATTCTTGGATCCCATTAAGAACTTGTTCAATCGAGCTTCGAGCTCTTGGACTTGTTCTTTCAAGAAAAAGTTCTCTTCTTCGAGTTTTTCAACTCGAGTTGAGTCCTCCTCTTGAACTTGACTAGTTAAAGAGGTTAGGGCGGCCTCTTGCTTGAGGGTTTCAATCTCCTCAAGCAAGGACTCGACCCTAGACTCAGACTTAGCTAAGTTCCTAGTAAGCATTTTAATTGTAAGATACAAAGAACTAATTAAAGAACGACTAACCTTTACTTTTTATTTCGGTTCGGCTTTGAGTTTCTTCTCGAAGTAGGCTTTAGGGTCGGAGTCAGAGTCAGAGTTGGACTCGTACTCGGCTTCGAACTCTGACTCAAACTCTTCCTGTCTTGCCATGTAAGCTATGTCGGCGTCTTCTTCTTCGTTCTCCTAAGTTGCATGAAGAGTCTTCTTTTCTCCCTTTTGTTTTGGCCTCCTTCTTGACTTGAATTGCTCTTTGCTCTCGTTCTTTAATTGCCTCCTTTCTTGTCGAACTATTCTCCGCATCATGTTGACTATTACGACCTCCTCTTCGGATTCGGATTCTGACTTGAGTTCGGATCCATCTTCTTGCTCAGGAGGTGGCTTATTCTTCTCCTTTCTTCTTCGTCCTACAAGTAAAGCAACACCTCTCTCGGCCCGGACCATGTTAGTTTGTTCATGAAGTTCAAACTCAGAAAATAACTCATCTAATCTAAGTTTAGAAAGATCCTTAGAAACTTTGTAGGCATCGACCATGGATGCCCACAAGGTAGTCCTAGGGAAAGCATTTAAAGCATACCTTATTAGGTCTCGATTCTCGACCTTTTGTTCGATGGCGTGCAAGTTATTGACGATGCCTTGAATATGGGCATGTAGTTGTGTTGTCGTCTCGTGTTCCTGCATCTTAAGGTTATACAACTTATTGAAAAGCAAATCACGCTTACATACCTTCGCGTCATCGGTTCCTTCGTGTAGCTCTACGAGTTTAGTTCATAGATCTTTTGCGCTAATCAAGGGGCCGACGCGGTTTAACTCCTCCTTTGACAAGCCGCATTGCAAGATTTGGGTCGCCTTGGCATCGACTTCCACTTGTCTTTTCATGGTGTTCGTCCATTGATCGTAATCCAACAATTCACCTACTTCATTAGTAGGAAGCGTGAATCCGGTTTGGATTACGATCCACATCTCGATTTGGGTCTTTAAGAAGCACTTCATCCGACCCTTCCAATAACGGAAGTCGTCTCCATTGTAAAATGGAGGTCGGACGGTGCTAAACCCTTTGAGATGGGTCATTTAGACAAAATATTGAAAGACAAGTACCTCGCAAAAACAAAAACACCAAAATGTACCAAGACTTTCGTCTTGGATTAGTAGTGTGGGAGCACAAATTTAATTTAAACAAAAAATCTTATAAAAACCCGAAATAAACAGAAATAAAAATAAAAATAAATCTGTAAAAATTGCAAGATTGGTGGTTTCACCAAATCGTAGCACCCCCGGCTCTGATACCATTTGTTGGATCGATTTGAGTGCTAGAGGGGGGAGGGTCAATAGCGCAAAACAAATTCTTCTTTTTCGTTCGATAAAGACACGAGTTTAGTGTAGCAGAAAGTAAAGTAAGACACAAGGAATTTACTTGGTTCATAGCCTACGACTGCTAATCCAAGGCCCTAACGGTCCTAGACCATGTACGGAGGGCAATCAACTATAATACTCCTCCTCGTTAGAGGTAGGAGTGAACGAGTACAAGAAGATATAAAAACCTTGAGGTAGAGGGACACTCCCCCTCTCCTCTTTACGATTAAAGCTCCGAAAATATAAACTTTAAAAAGAATATACTAAGTAGACAACTTTAAGTATTACCGACGACTTGAGAAGTTGAAGCTTGAGCTTGGGTCGTCGGTGTTTCGGCAGCGCTTCGTCATCATAGAGTTGTTGGAGAGTCACGGCGTTATGGGAGCAATTTGGAGCACTTGGAATTGATGAAATGGTGAGGAATGAACCTTCTTTTATAGCCCTAAAAGTTTCCTCCTCGACAACATCAAGATCCTACATCAATGGCCACCTCACCCTTAAAGAAAGGGGTGAGTTTTGACTCATCTCGAAGCTGTAATTCAAACAGCAGTTGAAGTAGCCGGTTGAACTGGACCGGTTTAACTGATGGCTAGGATTTTTGACTACAATAAAGAGTTAGCTCGAAATATAAGTGAATTCGACAACCACTTGCCATCCGATCTCGACACAGACCTTCCATGGGAAGTCTTGGTCAGATCGTCGCCTAAGGACGTCCTCGTACGAAGGACACGACCTCACTTCACTTTACTCACTCGAGCTTATCTCAACATTTACCTTTGAAGTCTTGCTTCCGGTCTCCACCTGATTCCTTCGGCTCCCTCCGAAGTCCTCCCGGTATTGTCTGACCACCACGGTTCCCTCCGGGTGTCGTTGACCTTCAACTTTAGCTTAGCATTTTCTGCACATTTGATTTAGCTCATGAGATAACAAAATAATCTTGACTTTGTGTCTTTGTCATAATCAAAACATAGGTTCGATTATTTGGTGCTCCTGCACCAACACCACATATTCAGTTTCCATTGTCGACAAGGCTACACAAGCTTGTTTCTTATTGTTCTAGGAGATGGTGCCACCGTTCAACAAGAATGCATAGCCTAATGTGGATTTTTTATCATCCAGGCCAGCCCAATCTGCATCTGAATAGCCCTTTAGAATTATATCTGATCCTTAAAAAAAGAGACAATAATCTACTATCGCCTTCAAATATCTGAATATCCTCTTCATCGCCGTCCAGTGTCTCAGTCCCAGGTTTGACTGGAATCGGCTGACTAAGCCAACAACATAGTTGATATCGGGACAAGTACACAATATAGTGTATATCAAACTACCAATAGCACTGGCATATGATGTTTTATTCATCTCGATTATTTCTTTTGGAGTCTTGGGACACATACTCTTGGTCAGAACAGTATCCTTCACAATAGGTGTATATTCACTGTTGCAATCAAACATGCTGAAAGTTGTAAAATCTTATTGATATAAGACTCTTGAGACAGACCCACCAGTCTTTTAGATTGATCCCTGATGATTTTAACTCCTAAGATGTATTCAGTTTCTCCCATATCCATTATGCAAGCTATGATGAAAGTCATTGATAACTAGCATTTTGTCATGTTATTTTTGTCCTTAATATCATTGTTTTTATCCTCTTGAGTGATTTATTATTGATTATTACCATGTTTTATGAGTTGGATATATTTTTGGACCTTATTGTAAATTCTCCTAAATTTTGGACTTATATGTGAATTTTATCTTTGTTTGTAGGAGATCGAGATGAGCGACTGGACTAGGCTCAAGTTGGATCAAATATGACTTCATCTAAGGGCATAAAGGACATTTTAAGCTGAAAGAATCTGGACCTTTCATCATGATCAACGACAGTTTAATCAACGGACCAGATCTGAGCAATATCGACTGTCCGAGGAAAGCGATTGATTCTGATCCATCTATCTAGATCTGGAGAGATCCAGTCCATACATTTAGATCTGGACATCTAATCCCTTCCTCCAGATTCGACCGATCATGATTATCTCTTCAGATGGATCATATCCATCTATTCAAAGTCGGAGAATTCTCAGCCGTTGGATGCATTGCCTAGTTCATGGATTAATCAGATTCAATTAGCCTAGGTTTAAGGGACGACTGGGATTTGATGGGCTATGATCGGACGACACAGGAAATTGCCCTATAAAAATCAACATTTCCTCACCATTCCCCTATCGCGCAGCACAGTTTCATCCCCTCCATTGTGCGACACCGGCGCCTTCTCCTTCCACGCCCAAGCACTGTCGGCCGTCCACCTCCACCAAGGTCGGCGATGGTCTCCTCCATCACCTCCTCTACCGCCAGGATCCATAGCTTCTCTATCAAACATCCGGTTTCGCCCCATCTCCGCCTCGATTCAACGCTGGCAGCATCATCCAGCTCCGCCCATTTTGTCGCCGCCGATCACCGGAGTGGGGATTCCCCTCCGGTACCATCTCCTTCTCCCACATTTGCGGCCAGTTCCTCACGACGCCGCCTTTAGCATCAAAGCACCTGCACATCTTTGCTCCGACCAACACTTCCATCATCTTCATCCAGCAGCTTTAATTTCAGAATCCTACAACAAGTTTTCCAATGTTGATGTGTTTTGTTTGTCTCTTGGTTTAGTTTGTATTGATTGTTTGTAATCACATTTCCCTTTCATGTTTAGAATTGCACGAACTCGGTTTAATTTGTTTCATGCTTACGTAGTGTTCGATTAAATGTCTCTTTAGTAATTAGAATGCAGTTAGATTAGGATACTTAGTTTATGTTGTCCTTAATTTCATCGCAATTGTAGTTTAGTTAGTTGCTTTCTTTTAATCATGTTAATGCAGTATATTTCATTGATGCATTGCTTATTTCATTTCGTTGATAGTTTAATCTTTTCTTCCCTTGAGCCCTACCAGCCGTCTCCACCTTGCTTCCATCCCTTTTCCTCTACGGATTCGAGGAGGAACCGCTTCATCGAGAGATTTCGACGACGTCCTCCATCTCCACAGCTCATCCACCTTCTCTTTTGGATTCGAGGAGGAGTTCCATCCCGACGACACTTCTTCGAGCTCAATCGGATCCGCGAGAGTTCGGAGCATCCATCAAACTACTGGATTCAGAAGTTTGCACCATCCCACATCCATTGTCGTTTGCGGAGTCTCGATCGAGCTTCGTCGGACATAGCCGGAGGAACTTGTTCATTCACCGGGCCTATCTTGGGCGGATCAAATTATTTCCTCTTACAGTTTTTGTTGATTTACTTCCTGTATTGTTTGATTTAGTTGTTGCATGTTAGTTTTGGATTTTAATTACCTTACAACCGTAGGTTAGAGCTCAAATCCCAAACCCCCATCTTCAATAGAAAACCCAAAGCAATAATTAGTGATCATAAGTTTACTATTTTGTCGATTACACTCATTGGAAAATGATCCAGGTCGTCCACTATGCTATATTAATATAGTTAGGAGGTTTGGTAATTAATTTGAAACGGTACCACGATAAATACCCGTGCATATCAAATTTTGGGGTCGTTGCTGGGGAGTGTAATGATGTTTAGTATATTTAGGATTGTTTGTCCATTTTTCTAAAAAAAAAAATTAAAATTTAAAAATTTTGTTTAGGGCTTCATTCTTTTATTCTCTTATATATCCATGCATTTTATCATGTATGCTTCCTGTGTCTTTTGATATTGTTTGTTAGTATTTCAGGAAAGACAGAAAATTTCTTTATACATAGATCCCTATTTCAGCCATTTGGAGATCTCAGTGATGCTTACTATTCAGGAACTGGGCAACAAGAGTATTACCAACCTGAAGATGATTATTATCAGTACCAGTCGCAATATCATCAGCCTGTTCCTCAGTATCAGTAGTCTTATCAGCAGGACAAGTATAATTCAATTTTTGGTACATCTTTTCATAATTTTGATTCAGATTTCAGGTATAGACACACACCACTCTATGCCCCTGAGCAGTCTCAGTGCTATCTACCCCCACCGTCCATTGATTCTTACATGCCTAGTTGGGGAGATCAATTAAGTTACTGTGAAGAAACCCCTACTCCCAGTCAAGAAAATACAGAGAAACTAGAAAAACTAGCATCATTTCTACATCAATATCGAATAAATGAATGAGCGATAGTCATCGGGATCTGAACGCAAAATCCTGCTAGATCAAATTGCATCATCTATCAGCCAGACACAAGCACAAGATTCCTCCCAGTTTTCCTCAGTGATAATTTCTGATGGTAGTGATGTGCTTGAGGAGATGGATTGCAGAGCTGGTGATATGTACGCTTCTACCTGTACAACTTTACAGGACTCCTCTGTTGATGTGCATGATGATGATGAACTATCTGATGCTCAAGATAATGATGAAGTTACTTCTGTAGTCGATGACTTGTAAGATGATACTAGCGGCTTAGATTTACTCTGTGATGTTGTTTGTGCCCTAGATTATTCTGAAGAAAAGGAACAGTTTCCAGATACCAGTGCCCAGACTTGCCAGCCAGACCAGAAGACAAGTGAGATAGTGGCAACAAGCAATTTCTGATGAGCTGATTCCCATGGAAGTGGTGGATAGCTGGAGACCCCCAGATTGGACACTTCCATCTCAACCAGAGTCTCCAAGAATTTTGCTGATGAAAGCCCTGACAACAAATGCAATAATCCAGCCCCAAGGCTGGACACTTTATCTGAATCGCCTCTGACTGCCAGAGACTACATATGATAAGGCGATCCTATTGGAGGGAGCAGCACAGTATTATCCTGATAACACCGTGAAGGCGCTCACCTCCAGTTGGTCCATCCCACTCTCGGTGTGGATGTTAAAGCTGAATCTTCTTCAACCACTGGGACGGGATTTCTCTCGGAGCACTCCACTGCCTGAGTGGCTTTTTTTACTGAATCTTCTTCAACCACCAGGACCTCAGGGGAGTTCGCTCCATCTTATTCTCTTTTCTTTTTCTTTGTATATATATTTCTTTGACTTCATTTGTTTTTATTTTAGTTGTTATGTTTTGGTTGTTGAGTTTTTATTTTGTCGGTTTTTCAAATAAATTTCCTATGCATTCCTTTATATCATCTTAGAAGTTGTGAAAGCTAGTTAAATTTGATTGTCGAGTTTCGGAGATTTATTGTCATGAATGGATTATTTGATTGCATGTGGTTACTACTTGGTGATGGATTATATGTTGATAGACTGAGTTTATTATTTTTGTTTACCTAGTGAAGATTGAGTCTATTTTTATTGCTTGTGTGTGGTGCACTTGTGGTTATTGTAACTCTAGAACTTGCTTTGATTCTTTTGAGACCACACAACAATAGGTTTGCATGACTATTACGAAGGCAATCACATTTCCTTCACTTCTTTTATTGCCACATGCTTATTGAATAACATTCTAGTCGTTCATCATTTCTATTTTTCTTTCCTTCCATTACTTTCTTGTCCATTTCTATTTTTGGATGTGGAATACTTGGATGTTTCAAGATGAGTGTTTTGCCCAGGATGGATAAAAATTTAAGTGTGGGGGAGAGGAGTAGCTCAAGGAAATTTAATGTAAACATAGGCAGGTCGTGCTTGATCACCATGAGCTAGCCATGCTCTTTATCTTTTTAGCTGAGCTTGATGTTGGAGCATAGGGAAGTGCACTACATGTCGAAAAAAAAAAATTTGAAAAAAAAGCTGAAAAAAAAATTTAAAAAAAATAAATTGGGTGCCCATGAAATAAAAAAATATATTGTGAAAATTTTGACATGTCGTGTCATTTTTATTTATGTGTAATAGTATTTTTGTTAATGACATCCCTTGTTGCAATCATTGAGAGATTTATTGTATATCATGAGTAGATTTGTATTGAAAAATGTGATAAGGGTTGTTTACATGTTTATTGGATTGGAAAAAAAAATTAGGGCAATGCTTTCTTGTACTCATTTATGTAGTATTCCAGTATTTCCATATCTTCTTGCATTTCTTTAGCTATTTTCTACCTTTCTTTCCTTACACACATACTATTATTTGCTTTTATTCATGTTTTCCTTACATTCTTAATAAGTCTTCAGTTATTGTGTATTCTTATGTGTATATAGTGGTGAAGGTAGAAGAAAATCAAGCATATGGTAGTTCATAAATCATGAGTAGCTTGAGTGAACTCCACTATTACATGCTTATGAAAGCGAGAGAAATCACCACTTATCTTGTGAGGCTTAATCATTCTTAGTCTATACAGGATGGATTGAAGTCACGATGTTTGTTAACCTGTATAAGATTTGAGTCCATACTTACTTGAGACTTTGAGATTTGACAATCCTAGGTAACTTTCTTTGACGATTTTCTATGTATGATTGGGAATTGCTAGGGAAATATATCTTTAGTTTTTTTTTGTTTTCTTTAATTGCTCGAGACGTGAAAGAATAAGTGTGGGGGAATTGATAACTACCATTTTATCATATTATTTTGGTCCTTAATATCACTATTTTTATCCTTTCGAGTGATTTATTATTGATTATTATCATGTTTCATGAGTTGGATATATTTTTGTACCTTATTGTAAATTCTCTTAAATTTTGGACTTATATGCGAATTGTATCTTTGTTTGTAGGAGATCGAGATGAGCATTGGACTAGGCTCAAGTTAGATCAAATATGACTTCATCTAAGGGCATAAAGAACAATTTAAGCTGGAAGAATCTAGACCTTTCATCATGATGAGCGGCAGTTTAATCAACGGACCAGATCTGAGCAATATTGACTGTTCGAGGAAAGCGGTTGATTCTGAGCCATCTATCTAGATTTGGAGAGATCCAGTCCATACATTTATATCTGGACATTTGAGCCCTTCCTCTAGATTTGACCGATCGTGATTATCTCTTCAGATGGATCAGATCCATCTATTCAAAGTCAGAGAATTCTCAGTCGTTGGATGCATTGCCTAGTTCATGGATTAATCAGATTCAATTAGCCTAGGTTTAAGGGACGACTGGGATTTGATGGGCTATGATCAGACGGGCAAGAAATTGCCCTATAAAAATCAACATTTCCTCACCATTCCTCTATCGGACAGCACAGTTTCATCCCCTCCATTACGCGTGTCACGCCCCGAGAGTATGCCGTGCCGAAAAGCAAACGGACGACATCTCCTCTGTACGTGACAATATATCGGGTTAATACAAGGCCCGTAGGCCCACAACAACAATATATAAATGGACAATACCAAACAACATATCCACAACAACACAAGAGGTGCGCATCGGTGCGACTCTAACATACTACACAAAATAACGTACAAATCCACAGCCAGATACAACATTGATTATACATGGCCATAATACAAAATAACAGCGGAAGCAAATACGTGGAAAACCCCAAATGTTCGGTGTGAGATGGGATCAGCTGGCGGAGCTCCAAACGTCCAAGGAATCTTCTACCTGTTATCTGGGCGACAGAAAACCCAGGGTCCAGGGGTGGTGAGTATAAACTCAGGGGTAATATATAGAAAGTGCATGAACATATAGGGTAAAGAAATTTACAAGTATACATGTGAAGATCTCACGGTATCTGACATGAGTCCAATAGACATACAGTCCTATC
The DNA here is from genome assembly GCA_025175895.1 of Wurfbainia villosa. Taxonomy (NCBI): domain Eukaryota; kingdom Viridiplantae; phylum Streptophyta; class Magnoliopsida; order Zingiberales; family Zingiberaceae; genus Wurfbainia; species Wurfbainia villosa. The sequence goes on along the minus strand of CM046004.1, from coordinate 13,355,531 downwards.
AAACTATAATAACAAGTAACTATAGTAAAGTCATACGCAATGTATATACTAAAGTGATCAGTGAGCGATAAAGTAATGTACCAGCGTGCACGATGATTACGCAACACCATAAGCTATATCATCCACGGATATACAATTAACATAACCCATATATAATGTATCAGTCAATCCCATACGACCAATACTACTCGGACATATGAGCGATTATATGATCACAGTATAATAACAACCGGTCGCTAATCAAATGCATATACGATGCGAATCAAGCGCATGTATCATGCTCAACACATAGCGATAAATAAAATGCAAATGGCATGTATCATGATGTACAAGCATGCAATAATCATAGTTCAATCAAATGCAAGATCTCACGGGCATATGTAAAACATATATCAAATACATGCATACATATATATCGGATGCATATGCATGGTCATGTCTGGACCCGTCAACCACGACCCGGAGTGGCGGTGGCACTACAAATGACAACTAGCGGAGCTCATTGCCACCACTCGGTGGCGAGTTAGGTAGTATGGTAGTGGCGTGTAAGCGTAAAAGCTAACTACTCCTAGGGGCCCTGCTGCGAGCCGCCCCTACCCATGAGTAGACAAAGCGCGCACAGGACAATGCACCTAACACAACCACGTCTATAGTGGCGAGTGCTAACACCACTGCACGGTGGCGGTCTCATCTCCATTACCACCATCCATAGTGGCGGCGGCACATCCAATGCTCGCCCTCAACCTGCTACCACTACCCGAGTGGTCGGGAGGCGGGATCGAGCGACTTGTCTCGATCCACAAGGGAGACCCGATCGTCGGCATGCATGCAATGTGATGATGCATAGCTCCATACATGTATCCTCGCGACACTCCCTATCCACGAAGTCTGGTCAACTAAAGTCAACTATGCAGGACTACATTCCATAAGACTCTCTCTGTCGCATAAAGAGTCATACATCGGACGATCCAACCACGCTAAGACCTCTAGTCAGTAGCGATATACAATCGACCATCCATATAACCATACACAGGCATACAATCCCTAATGGATATACCATCACACTAGGACTTCTAGTCCATGGTCACATACTGACAACCACACACCTATCTATGCATAGACAACTAGATCCACCATAGATGCACCACTAATACGAGTATGATATAACAATCGACTCCATAATCCAATCCATCACCTAACCCTAGTGATGTAACACCGTAACCCAATCTGAAGTCACAAAGATAACCCTAACCACATGTACTTACTGAACATATATCAGCTAATACATAATAGGGTTTATAGTTCCTATCCATGCTAGATAATCAATGAGTAACAGAGTATATATCTCAAAGGTCAAGGCAGTACAAGCATATGATTAAATAAGAGTGGATTTAAGGTAAACAGGTATAAACATAAATCCAAGATCATGCACTAGAATTGATCAAAACTACCGGACCAGGTAGATATTACCCACATGATACATAATCCGTGTTATCCATCTCCACGTTCATGTATCCATCACCATCAAAGCCCTGTAACAATAGGATACAGTTAAGTATTATCATACATCTAATGATCGCATCAAATCCTACATCACCCTAGTATCTCGATCAACTAAATCAATATTAACAATCAAGTAATACTAAATCTAAGCTATAGAAGTAGCTTACCTTCCAGTCTCACACCGATCGGATCAGACCATAGGAAAAACATCTCGGTGACCTCGATTGTTGTCGGAAAGTCCAAGTTCTGTTGCAACCAGAGTTATCCAAGTTTAATGTTACTATGAACAATAATAACCCATCCTCATCAACTACTGGGACAAACTATGCGGAAAATAGAGATCTGAATGAACCACAACTCAATTCAAATCTTACCTCAACCTCGATCCACCAATTATCAATCATCGAAGCAACAACATCCAAAATCAACTGTAATTCTAATGCCAATTCAATAGAACTAAAATCCAGGCTTACCTCATGATATTAACCTTGTTCACAGCCTATCTTGAAGCACAAATTTCTGACCAAACGACTGAACCCTAGATTAATCCATATATTACCACATAACAGTATCTCAATCAGAATAGCAATTACAGACAAATAATAGAGATAACCAAAACCCATCGATCAACTCTTCACCGGCAGCACCTTCCCTCATCCTCCTCATTCCCGGAGAAATTCAAGCTCTAATCACGGCTATAACCTTCACTGGCAGTGAAACTCTCCCGATCCCAGCTGCTCGCCGTGCACAGTTGAGCGACTGATACAAACCGAACTTCAATCACTGCCCAACCTCACGGTATCGATGACAGAAGGAAAATCCAAACAACTCATCCATCGAACAGAAAACACCACGATTCACAAAATCCTCCGAACACACAGCAGGCAAGGGAGACAAAATAGGTCGTAACTTACCAACCCTTGAAATCCACAGACCTAATCCCCCGTTCGCCGACGACCATCAAGCTCCACAACCCAAATCTCGGTAAAACTCGTAAATCCCAACTCACCGTCGCCGACCCGATCGCATCACCGCCGACTCCCCGCTACCAGCGAGAAGTCTCACCCGTCGGAGCTCGACCGGAGTCCCTCCCTCCAGTTGGATCTACTACCCGACGAACGACGGCGGCGAGATGCGGAGGAGATAAGAGATGAAGGGCAGAAATCGCAAAGAAGAGGAAGAAGTCGCTGATCGCGATGGGGAGGAAGAATAGAGCTGCGATCGGGTATTTAGGCATTTGATCATCGTTCACGAATTGATTCAAGCGAATCGATTCCAATCCACCGATTCAAGCCTAATTGATTTAACCCAATTCGATTTAAGCCCATTTCTTTAGCCCAATGAATTCAAGCCCAATTAATCCAATAATCAGCCCAATTTCAGCCCAGCTCAATTCAGCCCATTAGCCCACTAATTATGCCCAATTAATCCCTTAATTAATCCCAATTAATTACAGGGTTTAATCCATATATAATTTTTTTTTTTTCGTATTTTACATTCTTCCCCACTTATAAAAATTTGGTCCCCAAATTTCTTACTCATGTACGAGTACAAGATGTCACAATAACCATCTCAAGTATCCGGAGAAAAGTCACACCTCAAGTGACTAAGTGGGGTACTGAGCTCGAATATTATATTCCAGCTCTTATATACACTCTCTATCAACCTATTAAGAGGTCAATAACTGTACCAAAAATGGAGCTCTATATCCATAACCGGTGGGAGACTTTGCCAGAATCGTAAGGTGAATCATGAATCACTATCAAAAAAATGATACCCAAGGATACTCCATGGATATAATTCCATCAAGCGATCCAACGGAGTCCATCTTACAGCTCGAAAGAAAATGAGCGGACCTAGCTAATCGATCATTGATTACCCAAATCCTATCAAGTCCTTTTCGATTTCTAGATAATCTCCCAACACAGTCTAACGCACTAGGCTCCCACTTCCATCATGGTACGTAACCCTACTGGTCACTAATGTTCCGCCTTTAATTGTTGGCACACCCAACATCAACCTACGAAATCATCTATGTTCCACCTGACGTTCCACCATAAAGGACATCTCAAACTCGCTATTTTCGGATATACTCCGAAATAATCATCACTCTCGAATGAAGAGTCTCCTGAAACACTCTTCCTAAAGCGAATGCAACTCTGTAACCCACTATTCTCCTCGAGAACGGAGAATTACTTTCTCACAAGAAGAATTAACCTAATGTCAAAATTTACTTATATCACCCGAAGCGAAAATAAGCTGAAGACTATAATGACTAATCTCGCTGGTTTCTCAACCAGCATACACATAATATACGTCTCATTCCACTGCATCGGGATCACTCCAAATCCCTGACATGATGCATCTGCGTACAATACCCTTCCATCCATATCGGACGGATTAACTAACACTGACACAAAAGTCAGCCACCCTCTAGGCCCTGAAACCTAGCTTCACATACTTCCGACCAGGTGATTTCCATCACCTTCTTGGTCCAACAAGTCGGCGATATAGTATGGCTAAAACATCCTATCCTCATCTCTGGTAAATACCAAATCAATCTAGGGACACAACTTCCCTCAAGATTGAGAATATATCCATAAATATATCCTCCACAGATATGATGACAATCGATCTCAAATACTCCAAGAGTACCTGATTCCTCAAATCCATGAATGACTAAATCGTCGATAATCGATGCATAGACTCAAAGTCTGACTCTCTTCTAACAAAGAGTTACAAGTCTTCTCAAGAAGAAACACTGAGGCAGATAAATCTCCCATAGTGTTTAGCAACACTGATACCCATAAAATCATCTCCCGGTATGAGGTCCCCAATATCAGGATTATTCCCGAAATCACCTCAATCGCATATTCCACTTGCCCATGCAATGACCAGCCTAGGAGTTTATCCAAAACTATATCCGAATACTCTCGAATTATACGTACATCCGAGAGTCCTAGTATACCAACGCTCCAACAATCTAACTATCCATAAGGACATGTCTATAGTAGAGGTATGTCTAGCAAAGGCTAAGGGTATCCCTTGACTTTGATTGTTGATCAACATCTCAACTGACGGTAGAGAAAAATCACCAACCCACAAGTCGATAGGAACCCTTCGAACCCTATCCAAGAATGTTCTAGACAAAGATACCTGTAAACTACCAGTATCTCTCGATATATCCGCAAATAGGATAACCTAAAGTAATACCCCGAAGGACCGATCCTTCGGTCTTCTATACTTCTTCTCGAGTAATCATGTAAACTTGTCCAACATCTGTTCTGGACGGCTGAACTCATGTAGATGCAAAGACTATCATAGAGGAACTGAAGTCAATCGGTACAAATCTATTGAAACAAGCTGCAATGGAGATGGGAAACACATTTATCTTGGCAAAAGATACACATCCGGTGTAAAATCTGAAGAATCACAACATCACGTATGCGCTCCAACTCTGCGAAAGGTACAGCTGCAACTGAAGAATACCGCATAGATACGACCATCGTCGTATACTCCCTCTCCTCTGAACAAATCATAACTACGCCTGGGAAGGTAACAGTTGTTGTCGTCTGAGAAGGTAAAATTGTTGTCTGAACGTCTGAGTCTTCTAAGATGTCTTCGGCTGATACTGCTGAGTAACTTACTTCTTCCAGATGGAAGTATCAAAGAACTCCAACTATATCTGGGGTAGTAGATCGCTGCTGATGTGATAACCTAATCTTCTGTAATAATCTCGGCTTTCGAGGTTGTGGATCGTCTGCTCGAAAGCATCATCCATAGTCTTCAACTGAGTCTTCAAAATACATACTCTCCTCGTAGATACCGGCTGCTTATAGTAGAACAAATACAATGGTCCATCGGATAATCTGACTCTGGTGTCGTCGTAACCCGCACTGCACACACATAATCTCCTTTCGGAGTCTTTCCTCTGAGTTCACTGATAATCATGAGAAGCTGCTGACAATCTGCAATCGGTCTTCTATGATCGGAAACTCTCCAATAGTCGCCCGTGACTCACGACTTTAATCTCGCTCCTTTTTATCCAAGATACGGATACTTCTGATTCCAATAATTTGACTTGCAATATATACTTATCAAATCTCAAACTCTTAAAACACTTGCTACGGAGTCATTTCTATACACATGACTCGGTCTAAGGACTTCCGGTAGGATCTAGTAGGAGATCCAAACATCCTGATCAAGATGTCAACCGATACTCCGTGGGTGGTAAAAACCAACCCAATCACATTCTTGGGCTATTAAATAGTCGTAACCTTCGCAAGTCTAACGACTTTGCATGGTACCTTCGTAATCAAACGATCACCCTACTCTATGCCCAAGAATTCCCTGACAATGAGTCAAAGAAGATGACGGGGGAAAATACTATCTCATAACATCACTGTACTGTGACTAAGTGATACGTTATTTCCCGTAGGTTATTTCCTATATCTTACACCAAGTACCGGTTAAATCCGGATAATGGTATGCAGCTAACTTAGCTTCCTCTGTATAACACGAGTTAAGTACTCAAAAGTACCCTCAACGTTATACAACCTAGAGCGACCATTCAGATCAAAATCTCTATGAATATCACCAAATAATCCTCTACTATCTGCATGACAATAGTATACTCGCAGTCCATTACCCCTCGTAATAATCGACAAACATAATTAGTGAAAATCTTGGGGCTATAATCCTTGATCTCCACAAGAGATATGCCTACCTAATCCCCCTTTCCAGGCTGGTATCGATTGGCTCTCAAAGGTAATTACCTTTTCGATAGCAAGCACATATCTAATAATCTCAATATATCGTTCCCGTGGTCAAACTCAAACCACGGTTACGAATACTAACCAATATCCTACAAGTCATCCATGTTATAAGCAACTAAATGCATAACCAACAGAAGGATATGTAATAACAGTTAACATACCTTAATCCCTATAGCTCGGAGATGTCCGCAATAGCCAGATCCCAGAACTCACGAAACAAAACCGAGTAAAGCAAAACTCGATGTCCGAACGAAATCAAATCCGAAAATGGACTTCACAACCTAGGGCTCTGATACCAATAAAATTGTCACGCCCCGAGAGTATGCCGTGCCGAAAAGCAAACGGACGGCATCTCCTTTGTACGTGGCAATATATCGGGTTAATACAAGGCCCGTAGGCCCACAACAACAATATATAAATGGACAATACCAAACAACATATCCACAACAACACAAGAGGTGCGCACCGGTGCGACTCTAACATACTACACAAAATAACGTACAAATCCACAGCCAGATACAACACTGATTATACATGGCCATAATACAAAATAACAGCGGAAGCAAATACGTGGAAAACCCCAAATGTTCGGTGTGAGATGGGATCACCAAGTGAGCTCCAAACGTCCAAGGAATCTTCACTGTTATCCGGCGTAAAACCTGTGGTCCAGGTGGTGAGTATAAACTCGGGGTAATATATAGAAAGTGCATGAACATATAGGTAAAGAAATTTATAAGTATACATGTGAAGATCTACGGTGGTATCTGAAGTCGATAGACATACGATCCTATCAACTCTAATAACAAGTAACTACTGATGAAAGTCATACGATGTATATACTAAAGTGATCAAGCTGAACATAAAGTAATGTACCAGCGTACGACGGCTGATGCAACACCATAAGCTATATCATCTACGGATTTACAATAACATAACCCATATATCTTGTGCGAGTCGATCCATACGACCAATACTACAACATATGAATAGTATATGATCACTGTACTAACAACCGTGTCCGTACCACACAATGACATGATGCTAATCAAATGCATATAACGGATCGAATCAAGCGCATGTATCATGCTCAACACATAGCGATAAATAAAATGCAAATGACATGTATCATGATGTACAAGCATGTGCAACAATCATAGTTCAATCAAATCGGCATCTAGGGCATATGTAAAACATATATCAAATACATGCATACATATATATCGGAATGCATATGCATGGTCACTATCTGCGGACCGTCCAACCACGACCCGAGTGGCGGTGTACGACAAATGACAACTAGCGACTCGGTGCCACCACTCTCGGTGGCCGAGTTGGGTAGTATGGTGAGTAAGCGTGTAAGCGTAAAGCTAACTACTCCTAGGGCCCTGCTGCCAAGCCACAGTCCTACCCATGAGTAGACAAGCGCGCGCGGGACAAGCACCTCACACAACCATCGTCTATAGTGGGCGAGTGCTAACACCACTCTGCGGTGGCGGTCGCATCTCACCGGCTACCACCATCCATAGTGGCGTGGCACATCAATGCTCGCCCTCAACCACTGCTACCACTACCCCGGTGGCGGGAGGCGGGATGGTGACGACTTGTCTCATCCACAAGGAGACCCGGTCGTCGAGTGCATGCAATGTGATGATGCATAGCTCCATACATGTATCCTCGCGACACTCCCTATCCCACAGAGTCTGGTCAACTAAAAGTCAACTATAGGACTACATTTCATAAGACTCTCTCTATCGCATAAAGAGTCATACTCATTGGATCCACCACGCTAAGACCTCTAGTCGAGCGATATACAATCGACCATCCATATAACAATACACAGGCATACAATCCCTAATAGATATACCATCACACTAGGACTTCTAGTCCATGATCACATACTGACAACCACACACCCATCTATGCATAGACAACTAGATCCACCATAGATGCACCACTAATACGAGTATGATATAACAATCGACTCCATAATCCAATCCATCACCTAACCCTAGTGATGTAACACCGTAACCCAATCTGAAGTCACAAAGATAACCCTAACCACATGTACTTACTGAACATATATCAGCTAATACCATGTAGGGTTTATAGTTCTATCCGTGCTAGATAATCAATGAGTAGCAGTATATATATCTCAAAGGTCAAGGCAGTACAAGCATATGATTAAATAAGAGTGGATTTAAGGTAAACAGGTATAAACATAAATCCAAGATCATGCACTAGAATTGATCAAAACTACCGGACCAGGTAGATATTACCCACATGATACATAATCCGTGTTATCCATCTCCACGTTCATGTATCCATCACCATCAAAGTCCTGTAACAATAGGATACAGTTAAGTATCATCATACATCTAATGATCGCATCAAATCCTACATCACCCTAGTATCTCGATCAACTAAATCAATATTAACAATCAAGTAATACTAAATCTGAGCTATAGAAGTAGCTTACCTTCCAGTCTCACACCGATCGGATCAGACCATAGGAAAAACATCTCGGTGACCTCGATTGCTGTCGGAAAGTCCAAGTTCTATTGCAACCAGAGTTATCCAAGTTTAATGTTACTATGAACAATAATAACCCATCCTCATCAACTACTGGGACAAACTATGCGGAAAATAGAGATCTGAATGAACCACAACTCAATTCAAATCTTACCTCAACCTCGATCCACCAATTATCAATCATCGAAGCAACAACATCCAAAATCAACTGTAATTCTAATGCCAATTCAATAGAACTAAAATCCAGGCTTACCTCATGATATTAACCTTGTTCACAGCCTATCTTGAAGCACAAATTTCTGACCAAACGACTGAACCCTAGATTAATCCATATATTACCACATAACAATATCTCAATCAGAATAGCAATTACAGACAAATAATAGAGATAACCAAAACCCATCGATCAACTCTTCACCGGCAGCACCTTCCCTCATCCTCTGTTCACCGGAGAAATTCAAGCTCTAATCACGGCTATAACCTTCACTGGCAGTGAAACTCTCCCGATCCCAGCTGCTCGCCGTGCACAGTTGAGCGACTGATACAAACCGAACTTCAATCACTGCCCAACCTCACGGTATCGATGACAGAAGGAAAATCCAAACAACTCATCCATCGAACAGAAAACACCACGATTCACAAAATCCTCCGAACACACAGCAGGCAAGGGAGACAAAATAGGTCGTAACTTACCAACCCTTGAAATCCACAGACCTAATCCCCCGTTCGCCGGCGACCATCAAGCTCCACAACCCAAATCTCAGCCGAAACTCGTAAATCCCAACTCACCGTCGCCGACCCGATCGCATCACCGCCGCCTCCCCGCTACCAGCGAGAAGTCTCACCCGTCGGAGCTCGACCGGAGTCCCTCCCTCCAGCTAGATCTACTACCCGGCCGAGCGACGGAGGAGATAAGAGATGAAGGGCAGAAATCGCAAAGAAGAGGAAGAAGTCGCTGATCGCGATGGGGAGGAAGAATAGAGCTGCGATCGGGTATTTAGGCATTTGATCATCGTTCACGAATTGATTCAAGCGAATCGATTCCAATCCACCGATTCAAGCCTAATTGATTTAACCCAATTCGATTTAAGCCCATTTCTTTAGCCCAATGAATTCAAGCCCAATTAATCCAATAATCAGTCCAATTTCAGCCCAGCTCAATTCAGCCCATTAGCCCACTAATTATGCCCAATTAATCCCTTAATTAATCCCAATTAATTACAGGGTTTAATCCATATATAATTTTTTTTTTTCGTATTTTACAACGCGATGCTGGCACCTTCTCCTTCCACGCCCAAGTATTGCCGGCCGTCCACCTCCGCCAAGCCCGGCGGTGGTCTCCTCCATCACCTATTCTACCGTCGGGATCCATAGCTTCTCGACCAAACATCTAGTTTCGCCCCATCTCCACCTCGATTCAATGCTGGCAGCATCATCCAACTTTGCCCATTCTGTCGTTGCCGATCACCGGAGTGGGGATTCCCCTCCGATACCATCTCCTTCTCCGAATTTGCGGCCAATTCCTCACAGTAGCGCCAACTTCAACATCTTCTTCTTCACCGAAGCCACCTTTACCATCACAGCACCTGCACAGCTTTGCTCCGGCCAGCACTTCCATCATCTTCATCCAGCAGCTTCAATTTCAGAATTCTACAGCAAGTTTTCCAATGTTGATGTGTTTTGTTTGTCTCTTGGTTTAGTTTGTATTGATTGTTTGTAATCACATTTCCCTTTCATGTTTAGAATTGCACGAACTTGGTTTAATTTGTTTCATGCTTACATAGTGTTCGATTAAATGTCTCTTTAGTAATTAGAATGCAGTTAGATTAGGATACTTAGTTTATGTTGCCCTTAATTTCATCGCAATCGTAGTTTAGTTAGTTGCTTTCTTTTAATCATGTTCATGCAATAGATTTCATTGATGCATTGCTTATTTCATTTCGTTGATAGTTTAATCTCTTCTTCCCTTGAGCCCTAGCACCCGCCTCCACCTTGCTTCATCCCTTTTCCTCCACGGATTCGAGGAGGAACCGCTTCATCGAGAGATTTCAGTGACGTCCTCCATCTCCACAACTCATCCACCTTCTCTTTCGAATTCGAGGAGGAGTTCCATCCCGACGACACTTCTTCGAGCTCAATTGGATCCGCAAGAGTTCGGAGCATCCATCAAACTACTGGATTCAGGAGTTTGCACCATCCCACATCCATTATTGTTTGCGGAGTCTCGATCGAGCTTCGTCGGACGTAGCCGGAGGAACTTGTTCATTCACCGGGCCTATCTTGGGTGGATCAGATTATTTCCTCTTAAAGTTTTTGTTGATTTACTTCGTGCATTATTTGATTTAGTTGTTGCATGTTAGTTTAGGATTTTAATTACCTTGCAACCATAGGTTAGAGCTCAAATCCCAAACCCCTATCTTCAATAGAAAACCCAAAGCAATAATTAGTGATCCTAAGTTTACTATTCTTTCGATTACAATCATTGGGAAATGATCCGGGCCATCCACTATGCTATATTAGTGTAGTTAGGGGGTTCGGTAATTAATTTGAAATGGTACCACAACAAATACCCGTGCATATCAGTCACTCTTTGACTTCTATCACAAAACCTATGACATTTCTTGCTATCGGTATATCATCAATATATAATGATAAAATGACATACTTTCCTTTTCCCCTTTTCAGAAAAATGCAATGATCCTCATTGATCATCTTGAAACCATAAGATAAAATGATTTCGTTAAATCTTATATTCCATTATCTTGATGCTTGCTTTAGCTCATATATAGACTTTTTAAGTCTATATAATTTTTTTTCTTGGCCTTCAGCAATGAAAACTTCTGGTTGAACCATATAAATTTTCTCATCAAGCTCACTATTAAAGAAAGCGGTTTTTACATCCATCTGATGTAATTTCAAATCATAATGCACTACAAAATCTAAAATAATTCGAATTGACACAAACTTCACTACATGAGAAAATATCTCTTCATAATCAATACCCTTCAGTTGGGTAAATCCTTTTTCAACCAAACGAGCTTTGTATCAATTAATCGATCCATCTTCTTTCCTCTTTATTTTGAGAATCCACTTATTCCCAATAGCCCTTCGGCCAAGAGGAAGATCAACTAAATCCCAAACTTGATTCTGAATCATCGACTCCAACTCTTCAACCATTGCTGCTTTTCACTTTTGTCTAACTCTACGTCCCATGGCTTCCTCAACAGATTAAGGTTTATCATCGTCAACTAGAAGTGTCATCATTGCCTCATTCTCAATATCAAACCTCTTTTTAGGTTTGACCTTATGAACACTTCTTCATAAATTGGGCTCATGAGAAGTCACCTCATGACCAGACAAATTACTCTCACTCGGTTGACTAGGTCTAGGTATCCCACTTGACACCTATCTTGTTGATAATGACTTATCCTTCTCAAATAGAGGAACTGTCTTATCAACTTCACCTTTAGCTGGAAACTCAGTTTCAAGAAAAGTAGCACCTCTCGAATCTAATTCGGAGATAGTTCTATCTTGTTGCTCACCTATGAAAAAATAACTTTTGGAGGTCTCAGAATATCTTATAAAGATATATTTCTTACCTCTAGGTCCTAGTTTTTCATACTTGTAAGAACTATCATGACCATAAACAGTTGATCCCAGGGTCTCAGATTACTCAAATCTAATTTTCTATCTGTCCAACGTTCATATGAGGTAGATAGAACTGATTTTAAAGGTACTTTGTTAAGTATATAGGTCATAGCTAATAATGCATCTCCTCAATAGGAGATTGACAAATTAGCCTGTGTCATCAAGACTTAACTGTTGGGACCATTGTGACTGCTAGAGGGAGGGTGAATAGCGTTGTCGATGCTTGATGGATTTCGTTCGCGATCGCGTCTACAAATCATGTTAGTGCACAACGGAATAATAACAAAAACAATAACACGATACATAATCACAAACACAATAATATAACGTTGTTCGAAACCGAATGGTTCCTACTCCACGGATCGGGCTCTAAAAGCCCTAGCAATGCAAATACACACTATTAATCCAATAAACTCCTTCTCGACAACAAGTCGGAGGTGGAGAAATCTCGTACAATGAATTACAATAAGTAATACAAAGTAAACAAGCAAATACAAGATGAAAATACAAAACAATGTAAAGAAAACTTTACAACTATTGCTTTGGAATGCTTGCTTGTTAATTGCCTTGGACTAGCCTTGAAGACCTTGATTTGCAACAGCAAATCACTCCAAATCGCCTAAAAAATTGCTGCCAAAATCCCTCTTTCGAGCTACTTTTATAACCTACAATCGGGCTGGATTTTCGCTTATCAGTCGACTACACAGGACCATCAGTCGACTGATACCACTGTTGTCGTGAGACAACCGCTACATCCACGCTGGAAAATCCAAAGGATACACCATCAGTTGATTGATGGCTCAATCAGTCGAGTGGTCATGCCGATCACTCGATTGGAGAACCTTCTGTGCTCGAAATCCCGAGCACCAGTCGACAGATCACCAGATCAATCGACTGCTCAGGCCAGCAGTCGATTGCCCACCTCTGGCAATCGACTGCTAGGGCACTCCCCATAGTCAAACCCTAGTTGACTCACACCAGTCGACTGCCACATGGTACCAATCGATTGATACACCTCAAACATGAGGTTTTAACTCAAGTATGGTGCCCCCATACTTACTAGATTACCCGTAGCCTAGACCTAAGCCTTCTAGCCACCTCCGACAACCTCGCGCTTATCGGATCCCTCCAAGTCATCCATGACTTGTTCATCCATACGCTAGCCTTCAGGTGCTTCCATCGGCTATGTCATGCTAATGATGTCTATACCGCCAAGTCACATTGGACTTACACCACCAAGACTCCGCTTGGACTTTACGCCGCCAATCATTGGACTTATACTGCCAAGATTTCACCCTTGGACTTTATGCCGCCAATATCAAACCCCTTGGACTTCTCAAATGCCAAGACTCAAGCTTGGACTTTCCCTTGCCAACCCATGTTGGACTTTCCATGCCAAGGCCCATGCTTGGACTTTTCCTTGCCAAGACCCATGCTTGGACTTTACATGTCAAGTACTCAAAACTTGGACTTTCCATGACATGGTCAACCCCAGTCAACCATCAAAATCCCCCTCGAGTCAAACTCGAGTTCGGTCAATCATGACCCGGGTCGATTGCACCAATAGTCTCCCCAAAATATTATCAGACATCAATGTCAAACCTTCATGTCAAACATCAAAACATCGCTCGAGTCAAACTCGAATTCAGTCAATCGTGACCTGGGCCGATTGCTCCAACATTAACCATTTCTAGAAGAGCCCTATTTCTTCTTTTAGAAATCCCATTTTACTGTGGAGTTCCTGGGATTGTTAGCTGTCTAATAATCCTCTTATCATTACATATTATCTTGAAAATATCATGTAAATATTTCCTCCCATGGTCAGTGCATAAAGTCTTAATCTTACGTTTCATTTGATTCTCAACTTCGTTAATATAACGAATGAAACAATCTAATGCTTCAAATTTATGAGAAATCAAATACACATAACCAAAACGAGAGAAATGATCAATGAATGTAATGAAATAGGAAGCTCCATGTTTAGCCTTTACATTCATTGGACTATAAATATTCGAATGAATTAATTGCAATGGTGACTCAACCCTAATAGCTTTAATGAATGATTTTCTAGTAGCTTTTCCAGCAAGACAGCTCACATATAGACAAGTTAATCTTAGATCGAGAGCCCAACAAGCCCTCTCTAGCCAACTAATTCATGCAATCTTGTCCTATATATCATAATCTAGTATGCAAAACCTCATCAGTTATATCTGCATCATTAATAAGAGCAATGTTTGAAAAACAACTATCAATCACATAATTAACACCTGGTTCCACATCAATAACTATAAAATCATTCGTTAAAAAACTTATATCCAATTGACACTAAGTCAATCTTAAGTTCAATATACTTGATGTAAAAATTAATACAATATCCTAAATCCAGAAAACACGTAATGAAAATAAGATTCTGTCGAATTTCAAGAGTATACAGGACATCATATAGAAACAAAGTACTACCACTATGAAGGTTGAGTTTGCAAGTGTCGACTCCTTTGACTTCAACTCTTGCATTGTTTCCTATATAGATCCAATTGTTGTTAGTTGGTACTTATGCGATACTCCACGAACGTAACCCACTCCCAAGCTACATGGTTGATTTCTCCTGAATCTATAATCCATAAAGGATAAGAATCAGCTAACAACACTGAACTAGCAACAAAATGCTCATGAAAAGAAGACAGACGTGGAATTACCTTTTTTTGGCTAAGTACACTCCCGAGTGAAATGACCCTTTTTGCCATAGTTATAGCAGGTCATCTTGCTTTTAGGTTTCTTCCTGGTCTTCTTTCCCTTCTTCTTGATTGGGTCTTGTCCCATTCTCATAACAATAACTTCCTTCTTCTTTCCCTTTTCCTTCTTATTCAATTTCTTTTTCTTGGATCTAGATGATCGAGCAGAACCGACATCCACATAGGCTAATCTAGAAATCCTTGCAGATTTCACTCTCTCTGCCTCTCATTCCACATGGCGTGAGACATCGGTGAAAGTTTTTATCTCTCACTGTGAGTTAAGATCTGCTTCATGGTCTCCTAAGAATATAGAAGGGAACGAATAACTGCCTGAACATGTTATTCATTGATCAACTAATGACCAGCAGTTTTAAGCTCTCGAATCATGTTCAACATCCCCCTGAGATATTGAACCATAGTGACATTCGAACCCTTCTTATAGTTGTCGAATCTGATCATCAACTGTCGAAGCTTGCTCAGACTAACTCCACTGTATCTATTCCTAAGGGCTACTCTGATTGCATGAGCCATAGGATATGACTCATACTAAAAAACTAGATCATCTACCATTGAACTTATCAATATACCCTTAGTAGTGGAATTCTTATTTTTCCATGTCTTATAGGCATCAGAGTCTCATCTGTGCTGTGCAATGAGACCCTCAATAGGTTCTTCGAAAATCTAATGTACTACCTCTAGAATATCTTGTTCCTCAAGTACATACTGTATCTTGATGTGTCAGATCTTGTAGTTATCCCCATTTAATTTTTAACCTTTATTCAATTCAGCTATGATGTTCTTTGTTGTCATAACCTACCATAAACAAATTATTCGGTATTTAGTGTATGTTCTATATATGTAATCTCTGATTAACTCAATATAAATATGAATTGGTTTACAAAATCAAGTGACAACTACGTTCCCACTCATCATTTGTATGCACAAATTTCACTTACATTGATCTACTCTATTACATACATCCCATCTAATGAACTTAATCATTATACAATCATGATATTAATATTAAATGAACTGATCATTTATAATTATACTCATAATGAACTAATCCAAGAGTATATTAGAATAAACAAATATCATGCATCAAGTAGAGCAAACAACATAAAATAAACAAATCATTTGAATGAACGTATCATAAACTTGTTGCACATTGTTAACACAACAAATTCTACTAAGAATGTAACACATAACTTTTTTTAACAACCCAAAATCAAAACAACTCTAATAAACTAGATAGGCAATTATTACTTCCACTAGGACAAACACTAGCGTAGTAGTAATCCAAACATGCATTATCTTTTTAGGCTCAACTAGGGCACTCTCGGCTAGGACACTCTCAGGATGATGCTAAGTCATAGAGTCATGTAAAGAACCCACATGTAAAGAACCCACAGAAAAGTTCTCTTCATGTTCTTCTTCTGGATCTTCTTAACACTCTGCATAGTAAAACAACTCTGTGCACAACTGTATATATGTGATGCGACCCTCATAGCGCCCCTATATCTGGTGTGAAACATCACTCAGGCTTTTTGGCAATGAATGAACCAAAGCTCAAATCCTATAGTTATTTAGAATTGAAAACTTCTACATCTCGAGTCTCCATAATAGACGATCCAGTCACCCCATGTGTCCACCGACTCTATAAGCAAAGTCATATTCTTTCCCCTGGATAGCTTCCCTCAGATTGTTTCACAATAAATTACGACGAGTCATGGTGGTAATCATCCATGTCATCTGAAAATTGAAATTAAATAAGTCGATACAAAATCCACTAATCAGTACAAAAATTGGCTTAATTAAATTTATACAGGCATAGAATCAACACAGTAGATTAAGAAAATATCAAATATTCTTGATTGTCAGGAGTCTTGACTGCCCTATTCATCAGTCGATCGACATCTTCCTCAGTCGACTCTAACATCATTCAGTTGACTAACATCAATCAATTGTCTATCAGTTGACTATCAACCTAGACCAATCGACTGGAACAATGAAAACTCAACTTGGCAGTGTTCCGTGAGAACCCGAACACCACACAATTCACTCCGAGTACCCCAGGCACTCGAGCACTATGCGTGGTGTTATGTCTTCTCAACTACCCTAGCCATCAACCCTAGTTTACTTAACCTATTTTAAGTTGTTTTTCGAGTACATGTTGTTCAAATAACTACTCGACAATCAAGTTATGAGTTCAGTTGATCATTGTCAACTTAAGTAAGTCAGTCAATGCCAACTTTGTTACTCAAACTCGAGAATATCACTGCCCAAGCACTTCTACTTGGCGTCCTGATCACCACGTGCTTTTTTCGATTATTTTTTAGTACGAAGCACAATGCTCACTCAGCTGAGTACCGAGTCCAACTCTCATCAGCCGAGTATCAACACCGTGCCCACTTATTCTGAGCACAAAGCACACAAACCATAGACCAAGCACATAGCCTGAGTGCCTTGTGCTTGGTCTAAGTACCCAGTGCTCTGGCCGAGCACCCTGGGGTCGAGCACGACTACCTTGGATGGTTGGCCGAGCATAAATGCTTCATGGTGAGCACCTCAACGCGATGTGTCTCCGTGCTGAGCACTAAGCTTGAGCGTCGAGATTTCCACATCGAAGCACGGTTCGCTTTTGTCGCCCGACCACCACATGCCCATTAATCATATAATCAAGGATGCAAATTCTCGTATAATCCAAAGCCAGCAAAAAGAATTCCTCAATACAGAAAGCTCCGATATTTTTTAATTAGTGGGAGTCATGCATCTCACAAATGAGTGATTATGACCTTCTGTGGATATGACAAAAAAAAACTTCTTTTTCCTTTTTCCCTGAGAGGAAAAAAAACTTGTGCTCCGCATAACACTGAGCGCTTCGCGCGAGCGGTTCATCATCCAAGTACATAACAAGAGTCATGTGCTTCTGCCGTCGGACTGCTTCGGAACCCGAGGCACTACGTGTCCACCTTGCGATGTCGAGCACCGCATTATGCACCCGTCTGTAGCAGTGTTGAGCACCCAGTGCTTGGGCGTTGCGCTTTTGCCGCGGTGTCAAGAACCACCTGCTAGATTTCTTTTCTCCGAATAAAAATCATAGAGGCTCTTTCCCACTTGGGAACCATTCGAGAAAAATCGAGCGCTTCACGCTCTTTGTCTCGAGCACATAGAGTGCTTCGGTGACACTTTTCATCGTCTTTACAATGACCAATGAAATATATTGTCTAGATTCATATAGCCAGACACAAACCTACGTTTGCTCTGATACCAATGTTGGATTTACTGCATCTTATACAAGTTGCATGAATTTAAAATATTGTAAATAAATATTGAACTTACAAAGATTCGTTAGATTCTTCGCACTTCCGAAGATGAATAGTTACAGGAAGAGATCTCTTGAATTGTCGGCGATGATCTATTCCTCCGATCGTGTACTTCGTTCCAGTTTACGTATTTGCATGATAGTTCAGTGAAGTCTGCTATTCCATAAACCAAGATCCGGTCACGCCTTGTGTAGGATCCTTTGGAATGGCTAGAAGGGGGGTGAATAGCCTTTCTTTGTTTTCTACAAGAGTCGTTAGCGGAGGCAATAGAAAAACACAAATTTAAATGTGAAAACAAAGAAAACAAGCTAACACGAGTATGTAACATGGTTTGGAGATGATGTTCCTACTCCACGGCGATCCGTAAGGTGGATTACTCCAAGCAAGCTTTCACTAAAGTCTCCTTTTGATGAGAAAACCAAGGTGGAGAAGCCTTTTCTTACAATGAACACTCTTCCTTTTATAAGATGATGAAGAATAAGCTTAGAAGGAAGAGTTGGAGAGCTTAAGAACTTGGGAGAAGGTTTAGGAGCTTAGAGAATGATAATTTAATGTGTTAGCATTAGTCTTCTCAAGCTTCCAAGCCTTCTCTTATATCAACTTTCGGGCATCAACCCGTTTCTGCCCATTGAGGGTTTCGCCAGTCAATTGCTGCATTTTCACTAAATTTAATGCATTTTTTCAGCTCAATTTTAGAAATTCATAAATAAATCAAGAAATTTCAAAAATTCACGAAATTTTGTAGACACATTACTTATGTTAAGGACAATGAGAGAAAAATAGGGGAACAAAGAAATACCCATTATATGAAAGGACTAAAACAAAGTTCAAAACTATTAAAATCATCAATGGTTTGGTTAACTTTGTATCAATATCATCAATGATGATTGCTATCAAACGATAGACTTCACCAAGATTTTCAAAAATGATTGTAAAATTGTATTCAAACCTTAAGTTTAATCAAGGTCTATTGGTTCATCAAAAAATACACATACATAATAAAATTGTGCATGTAGGCATGCTTATCGGTTCCTCGGTTCCGATTCTAATTCAGTTCTAACCGGTTCCGGATCTGTTGACATTGGAACCAATTGGAATCTGTTCAAAAAAGATTCTGAATCAACTTTGGTTTCAAAGTTTTAACTTTGAAACAAATTCAATCCGGACTAGTTCTGAATTGGTTTCGAACTGATTTCTAAATGGTTCAGAACCGATTCCGAAACGGTTCCGAACCATCTTCCTCGAACTTGAGCTTCCAAATTCATCTATCGCACCGGTGATCCTATTCTTTTTTTTCTAACACAAAATAATCTTGTAGACATGTTAGCATGCTAAGAGTGTCCACCTTTAAAATAGCAACCAGAATCAGATCCAAATCGGAAAAAGAACTGATTCCAAATCGGTTCCAAAATCAATTGGAACCAAACCAAAATGGAACTAGAACGGTTCCAGAACTGGTTAATCTGAATTGGATCCAGTTCTGAATTTAACGGATTAGTTTCGACTCGATTCTGGATCGAATCGGTCCATTAAGTATAGCTTTGTGCATGCCATTCCAAAATGAAATAATAACATTGTGTCGAGGAACAAGTCATACAAGTACAAAAACAATCAAAATGCAAAAACACACACAGTGATAACTAAGGACCCTCGGCATCATCATCCACCTCCATCGTATGCGTATCATCAGCAGCAACACCACCAACACCAAAGGAGGATGGGAAATACTATGGTGGTTGTCCTAGTGCGAAGGAGTGTAGAATCGCAAGCATCTCCTGCTGCTGCCGCTCCATCGTATCAAGATGGGAGAAGACTTTAGTCTGAAACTCGTGATGCTCCAGGATGAACTCCTCCATACGTGTATCGATAGACTCCTTAAACTCTGGAAAGTGTGATGCTAAGTCGAAGTCTGGCACAGTGTTATCTTCCGTAGTTGCGACAAGGCCGACTCTAGCGTCATCTCCTAGGTGTCACCCATCCTCCCACGTCATGGAGCCACCAACAGGCTTCAGCCCCGCCAAAGATAAGGTTTGAGCATTCATCTGATCATACTTCATGGTCATGGGCTTGATCACACCTTTGGTGACGTTGATGCTAATGGAGTCAAGCCATTCTGTAATCACATGACCATAGGGCATATGGACCTTCCCACTGTTGGGTTTGATGAAATGAATGATGCAGTGGAAGGTATTGAGACTAAAATTGACATTGAGGGCATGACAAAGGCATACATAAGAAAGGAATGTGGGGGCTGAACCAAGGCTAACCCCGAGTGATAATGGGTAAAAGGAAATGGACAATGACCTTATAAAGGACATTGTCTTTGGCGGATAGGTCAATGGACGGGAAAAGGTTAACACCAAGTTGACGAGGCCTATGAAAGAATTGATCATGGACAGAATCCAATGTGATGGCTTCAAAAGGTGATGGGAGAGGCTGAAGGAGAGAAGGAGAGAAGACAAGATCACTTTCTGATATGCGACATCCTAGAAAGTCCTCCCATATATGAGGAGTGAAGTCTAGGTCGTGTTGAGCAACATGAATCCTATACCTCATGCCATCCCCAACAGAGCATAGATTATTGAAGAATTCAGATAACAGAGGTGAATTGATAGGATGTTCACAAAAGACTAATGATTCTAACTTGTAGTATTTGATGATTTATATGATGTCAAAATAATTTGCATGGAAGAATTTATTGTTAGTGCCTATAAGATCCACATATCTCCACAATGATATGATATTGTCCACTTTGAGCCTAAGCTCTCATGGTTTTATTTTTGGGCTCTATCCAAAAGGTCTCATATCAATGGAAATATCTTTTTATTTTATAAGCACATGATCTTTTCCATGTCTTACCAATGTGGGACTTTAATTGTATTCCTCATACTCCCAACAACCCCCCCCTCAAACAAAGGACCACATCGAGCCTCCTCAAGTCTATTCGTCCTCAAAGGACTTCCTCTGCTTGATGTCCGATCCTCAACCCACCAGGATTTTCTACCAACTATATGGTCCTCCTAACCCAACTAGACTTCCTGCCAGTTGTCCAGCCCTTCTGGCCCAACTGGACTTCCTGCCAGTTATTCGGTACTCCCAACCCAATTGGACTTCCTGTCTGGTGTCTGGTTCTCTTGATTCGGACATGGGAGCTCCACTTCCTTTGTTCGAGGTTCATGGCTTGACATAGATCATAGCTCTGATACCAATTGTTAGTGTCTATAAGATTCACATATCTCCATAATGGTATGATATTGTCCACTTTTGGCCTAAGCTCTCATGGTTTTGTTTTTGGGCTATACCCAAAAGGCCTAATACCAATGGAAATATCTTTTTATCTTATAAGCACATAATCTTTTCCATGTCTTATCAATGTGGGACTTTGATTGTATTCCTCATACTCCCAACATTTGTCATCTAATGACCGAGGTGGAGTTGAAACTTGTTCGTATTGAAGGCTAATTCATGAGTCAAAGTGGGAAAGTGTGGATCGGAAAGTGGGTGAGGGTCAGATGGGCCCTCACCAGAAGGTAAAGTCCTACGCTTAGATGCTAGATGTTTGACCCTTAAGGTAAATAATGAAAATGCATCATGAATGCATGAATGCAACACACAAAAAAACAAGGTGGTTAGCAAACAAGAAGATCAACAAACGATAAAAAAAGTTAACCAAAATTAGTGTTTAGGGATTACTTAGGAGCCATGAAGACTGAGTGACCACCAGGGAAGGCAGAGAGGCTGAAGATCACCGAAAAAACTCATCCAAGAGGAGCCCTAGTGGCGGTTGAGATGGAACCTAGGGTTCCTAGAGAGAGGAATGAGGGCAAGGGCCAAAGGAGAGGTTGGATGGCTTGAAAGTGGTGGTGGAAGCACCAGAGAAAGAAGAAGAGAGACAAAGGGAAGGTCGGCGGTGATGAAAATCGACGGAGAGAAAGGGAAGTGTTGAGGGCTTTTCGAGTCGAACGAGTTAGGTGACATTTATAATCCGCACTAGCAATTGACTGCTTACTATGCTAGTCGACTGATGAGAACCAGTCGAATTGATCAATCGACTACGAAAGGTTCTGTGTTCGTGGCTAAAAATAATAGTTGACTGATGATGAGCACCAGTCGACTACGATGCAGTCTGTGGGTTGGCCACTAAATGATAGTCAACTGCTAAAATCGACAGTGGACTGCTCGGTAGCCTGGGATAAGCCACCACTTGACTACTAGACATATTGTCTGTGGTCAAGATTACCAGTCGATTAGTGATATTCATCAGTCGACTGATATCAGTGCAGTTTGGTTTTTCAGTCAAGTTTTGAAATGCACAACTAATTCTAGAAATGTCGAAAAATCAAAAAATTTCACAGACACATTTGTCAACTTATTCCTTATTAAGAAAAAATGATTTGAAAAATATATCCTCTCTAGATTCTTAGGTTGACACAAACTTGAAAGATCCTAAAAAGTTCACTATTTTTAAACAACTTTGTATCACTATTGGGACACAAGAGAAAATTGTTTTTCAAAATAGGACAACATAAGAT
The DNA here is from genome assembly GCA_025175895.1 of Wurfbainia villosa. Classification (NCBI taxonomy): domain Eukaryota; kingdom Viridiplantae; phylum Streptophyta; class Magnoliopsida; order Zingiberales; family Zingiberaceae; genus Wurfbainia; species Wurfbainia villosa. Next base: position 13,332,486 of record CM046004.1, on the reverse strand, counting down.
ATTTTATTTGACATTTTTAGCCATATTCTTAGAGCTATGTATACATCAATTGTACACAAGTCTTCCCAATGATTGGTCTAATTAAGGATTAACATCTCTAGATGTCACTTTGGTTCATGGTAATGCATCATAACAAGCATGATGAACCAAATGCATCTTCCTAACATCTCACATGATATCTAAGTGTCTCAATACAAAAATCATAGATTCTTAGGTGTTTTGTGAGATACTTTGAGGTATAGTTCTAGATTTTGCTTTATGATCATGCAAACTTATACCACTACTCTACAAAGCACATTCCAAGCTCACTCCTTAATAATGTAAATTCCGCTTCGAGAAGAGGCTTAGTGAAAATGTCGGCAAGGTTAGACTTGGATTCAATGTAATTAAGCTTAATGTCTCCTCTTGCCACATGATCTCTAATGAAGTGATGTTTCACCTCAATTTGTTTTGTCCTAGAATGATGTACCGAATTTTTAGTCAAATTGATGGACTCACATTATCACAAAAGACCTTAATTTTGGAGTAATGTAGCTCATAATCCTCTAAGGTATATCTCATCCATAGTAATTGAGCTACACAATCACCCATGGCTACATACTCGACCTCGGTGGCGGATAGAGCAACACAAGGTTACTTCCTACTATTCCAACTAACTAGGGAGGATCCAAGAAATTGGCATCCACCACTAGTACTCTTCTGATCCAATTTGTAATCTGCATAATCTAAATTGGTATACCCAATTAAGTCAAAAGACCTAGTCATAGGGTATCAAAGTTCTACACTTAGTGTGCCTTTGATGTATCTTAAGATCCATTTAGCGGCTACTAAGTGAGACTCTTTGGCACAAGATTGCTATCTTGCACACATACCTACCGCAAATAAAATGTCGGGTCTACTAGAGGTTAGATATAGCAAAATACCAATTATACTCCTATAAAATTTTGAGTAATTAATTTTCCTTCTTGATCATTGTCGATCTTGGTGTTGGTGGCAATAGGGGTGGTTACTACCTTAGCATTTTCTAAACCAAATTTCTTGATCATTTCTTTGGCATATTTAGTTTGGTATATATGAATTCCCTTATTAGTTTGTTTAACTTGTATGCCTAAGAAGAAATTTAATTCTCCAACCAGACTCATTTCAAATTTATTTTCCATATTTTTAATGAAATCTTGAAGGAGTTCATCGTTTGTTGACGAAAAAATGATATCATCAACATACACTTGGGCAACAAAGATGCCTTTTGACTTTCACTTTATAAATAGGATTTGATCAACTTGACCTCTTCTAAAATCCTTAGAAATTAAGAAAGATGACAGTCTTTTATACCTGGGGAGCTTGTTTTAACTCATATAAAGCTTTTCTAAGTTTATAAACATTGTTTGGGTAATCTACATTCTCAAACCTGGGAGGTTGTTCTACATAAACCTCTTCCTTAATGAACCCATTTAGGAAAGTCGATTTCACATCCATTTGATAGAGTTTAAATCCCATGTGAGCAGCATACCCTAATAGAATTCTTATGGACTCTAACCTAGCAACCGGAGCATAGGTTTCATCATAGTCAAGTCCTTTAACTTGATTGAGTCCTTGAGCTACTAATCTAGCTTTGTTTCTAGTGATATTACTTGATCATCCAACTTGTTCCTAAAGACCCATCTTGTAGTAATAATAGGGCTATCATTGGGTCTAGGAACTAGCTCTTATACTTGACTTCTCTCAAATTCAATCAATTCTTCTTGCATTGCCAAAATCCAATTTGGATCAAGTAATGCATCATTAATTGATTTAGGCTCAATTTTGGAGATGAGAGCTACTTAACTAGTAGGAGCTCTATGGAGAGATCGAGTTCTTACTCCTTGTGATAGTTCTCCTACTACTTGATCGAGGGGACGGTTTTGATGAATCCTTAAGGTCCTAGGATGTGAATTAAATTGATTTTGATCATGGTTATCCTTTCTTCATCATCGGAATCTCCTCTTCCTCCCCCTTGATCATTACCTCCTACTTCTCCCCCTTGACCATTACCCCCTAAATTTAAATTTTGGAGTCCTTGGGTAATGTCTTAATTTTTGTCATTAATATCCTTATCAATGGAGGATTTTCTAGGATAGGTGCTAGAGGGCTCATCAAATTCAACATTGGAAGATTCTTCAACCTTTTGAGTCCTCTTATTATATACTCTATAACCTCTACTAGTAGATGAGTATTCAACTAGGATTCCCTTATTCGCCTTAGACTCAAAGTTTCCTAAATTGTCTTTGGTATTTAAAATATATACTTTTCATCCAAAGACCTTAAAATAGTGAATTGTTGAAAATTTTCTATTCCATAACTTAAAGGGCGTTTTGTTTAAAAATCTATGAATTAAAATATGGTTTTGGATATAGCAAGTGGTGTTAACCGCCTCTACCCACAAGTAGCTAGGTAAGGAGTATGCATTAAACATTGTCCTGGCCGCCTCTTGTAAGACACGATTTCTCCTTTCCAGCACCGCATTTTGTTGGGGTGTTCTCGGACAAGAGAACTCTTGTACCCTTGTTCTAAGCAAAAATTAAAAAAATTTGAATTCTCAAATTCTTCACCATGATCACTACAGATCCAGTTGATTTTGAGATTCTTTTCATTTTTAACTCTTTTGCTAAATCCTATGATTGTTTCTAAGGTATCATCCTTATGTTTCAAAAAGTAAACCCATGTATACCTAGAGAAGTCATCAACTATAACTAAGTAATACTTATTACCATTCAATGAATGAATACTATGACAATCAAATAAATCTAGATGCAATAGTTTTAGTGGTAGTAAAGTACTAGTTAGGGTTTTACCTTTGTGTGATGATTTAGATTGCTTTCTTTCTTGGCATGTATCACACAATTTGTCTTTAATATACATGATCTTTGGTAGCCCCTTTACTAATTCTAATTTGGTTACTTTGGCTATGTTCTTCATGTTGACATATCCAAGCCTCCTATGTCATAGCCAACCTTCCTCTTCTTTTGCCATAAGACACTTAGTAGAAATGTTAGAAGTATAGGATAAATCAACATAATAAATATTTGATTTTCTATATCCAACTAACATGCAATCATTTAAACTCTTGTGTTTAATTAAGCATTTTGAGGAATTAAATTCTACCGTATAACCCACATCACAAAGTTGACTAACACTAAGCAGGTTAAACTTTATGCTTTTAACTAATAAAACTTTGTGAATGATAATTTTAGAGGATACCTCAATTGTGCCTTTACCTAAAATTATGAGCTTTCCACTATTCCCAAAAGACATGGTTCCCCTATTAATGTAGTTGATTGTGAAAAACTTGCTCACATCTCTCGTCATGTGTCTTGAGCAACTGCTATCCACAATGTACATGTTGGTGCAGTGGGCACCAAAGTCGAACCGGTATTTTGATTATGGCAAAAGGCTCAATAGTTAAGGGTATATTTGTTATCTTACGAGCTCAATTAAGTGTGCAGAAATGCTAAAGTTGAGCGGAAGGTTTGCGACACCCGGTGGGAACCGAGGTGGTCGGGCAACGCCAGAGGGACTTCGGAGGAAGCCGAGGTACTCGGGTGAAGACCGGAAGCGAGGCTACAAGGTAAGCTCGTGTGAAAGCGAAGCAAGGTCGTTAAGCGTAGATCCGACCCAATACCTCCAATGGAAGGTCTAGGTCGAGATCAGATGGTTAGAACCATCGTACTTTATATTTTAAGCTAACTTGTACTGCAGTCCAAAACCCTTTGACTACAGTCAACTGCTAGTCAAGTTCCAGCCTCGAGAAGAGCTCGAATTTCAAGGGGGTGAATTTGGACTTGACTCGTGTTTTGGTACAAAAGGTGATGTGGCATCAAGGTGGACATCCAAACCATCACCAAGCTTCCTTGTGGTGGACGCCCAAAATAAGGTGAGTTGGCACAAGATGGTTGGCTCCCATGATGTGGCACAAGTTGAATGGCTCCAACAAGTTGGCGCCCAAGGAGGTTGGAGGTGGCACAAGGTGGTTGGATGAAACACCTCATCCTCAAGTTGGCGCCCAAGGAGGTTGGAGGTGGCACAAGGTGGTTGGATGAAACACCTCATCCTAGAGTTGGCGCACAAGAAGGTTGGAGGTGGCACAAGGTGGTTGGATGAAACACCTCATCCTTGAGTTGGGATAAGAACCTCACCTTGGACACTACCTATGTCTAAATTCATAGATCAATATCCATAAATAGACATGTTCAAGCCAAGCAAATAACAAGAATTCAAGAGCTCTCAACACGTGTAATGCGCGCTACTACTACTCACATTTGCTACGACGGTCGAAACAACGAAAGCTACATCTTCTACTTATAAGAGTTGTCGGTATATTTATTTAAGTTCTACTTCTTTAAATTGTCTTTGTGCTCTAATCGTAACAAGGAAAGGGGGAGTGTCCCTTTGCCTTGATTTCTTTGTATGTCGTTGCTCCTACTTCCAGCGAAGAGGAGTGGTTTTAGTGAATTGCCCTCCGTACGTGATCAAGGATCACTAGGGCCGTGGATTAGCAATCGAAAGATTGTGAACCACGTAAAAATATCTTGTCTACTTTATATTTCCGCTGTGCACTCTCTACTTGCTTTTTACTTATTGCAAAAGTTATTTAACGACATCGTATCGCTATTAAACCCCACCACTCTAGCGACACTATCTAACCAACAATTGGTAACAGAGCCAGGGGCGCTAAGATACCGTGAAAACACCAATCTAGCATTGTTTTTCTTTTTACAGATTTTTATTTATTTATTTCTGTTTTCGTATAATTATTTCACTTGATTATCTTCTCCTACATATAGAATTGCATTAGAGGCTTTAGGATCCGGATAAGGTTGTCCTTCGGGTTAGATCACTAGTAAGGTTGTCCTCCGGAACTTCAACGACAATAGCATGTGATGGTTTATTTCTTTTTGCAAGTTACATTTTATATATCTTTTTACTTCCCTACTAATCCAAGGCGAAAGTCTTGGAATATTCTTTCGTGTGTTTTGCAAGATTCTTTTAAAGCGTTCTTCTTCTTGTTTTTAAATGGCCCATCTCGAAGGGTTTAGCACCGCTTGACCCCCGTTTTACAACGGTAATGACTTTCGTTATTGGAAGGGTCGGATGGAATGCTTTCTTAAAACCCTAATCGAGATGTGTATCGTAATACAAACCGGTTTCTCACTTCCTTATGAAGATGGTGAATCTTTGGGTTACGATCAATGGTCAAATTCCATGAATGAACAAGTAGAAGCCGATGCCAAGGCAACTCAAATCTTGCAATGTGGGTTGTCAAGGAAGAGCTCAAGCGTCGGCCCTTCATTAGTGCAAAGGACTTATGGACCAAGCTAGTGGAACTACACGAAGGCACCGACGACGAAGGTATGTAAAGAGATTTACTTTTAAATAAATTGTATAACTTGAAAATGCAGGAAAAGCGAGACCGCAACTCAACTACATGCTCGTATCCAAGACATCGTCCAACCAACTCCATGCCATCGGACAAAGGTCGAGAATCGCGACCTTATCGTATTCTCTTAACTCGTTTCCTAGGACCACCTTGTGGGCATCCATGGTCGATGCCTACAAGGTCTCCAAGGACCTTTCTAAAATTAGGTTAGGCGAATTGTTTTTGAACTTGAATTACATGAGCAAACTAACGTGGTCGGGCCGAGAAGAGTATTGCGTTAGTTGCAGGTTCCAAGAAGAAGAAGCCCGCAAGCAAGCCACCCGAAGGAAGAAGGCGAGTCCGAATCGGAAGTAGACTCGAAATAGAATCCGAACTAGTCAATCTAGTTCGGAAGATGATCAAGAGGCGAAACGACCAACAACTCAAGGTAAGCCTAAACCTAATTCAAATACTTCTAATTTTAGATGCTATGAGTGCAGCGAGTTCGGTCACATCAAGTCCGAGTGCCCAAAGCTAAAGAATAACGCATCAAAGACCAAGAAAGCGCTAAACACTACTTGGGAGGAGTTGTCGGAGGAAGAAGACGATATCCAAGCTCTAATGGCCAAGCCGACCGAGCACGACTCCGAAACCGAAGAAGAGTCCGAGTCCGAATCCGATGATGAGCTTCCATTCAAGACAAGCCACGGATCCGTATCCGGTTCAAAAGAATCATTAAGGGTAAGTCGATCGTTACTTAATACTTTGTATGGTGCAATTAAATTTTTAAATAAGAAACTAGCTAAGTCCGAGTCCAAGGTCGAGACCCTAATTGAGGAGGTTAACCTTCTCAAACATGAGGTCTCCCTAACCTCTTCGACTACTCGTATTCAAGAGGAGGACTCAACTCAAGTTGAAAAGCTTGAAGTTGAGAACTCGCTTTTGAAAACACAAGTCGAAGACCTTAGGAACACGTTGGAAAGGTTCACTTTGGGATCCAAGGGACTTGACCTCTTACTTGGATCACAAAGGGCCGTGTACAACAAGGCGGACTGGTTTAACTCAAATACAACCAATAAGTCATATATGTCTATAGTAAACCAACATAAGAAAAATGTCCAAGCATGGGTCCCTAAGACCACTTTGATTTCAACTTTAGGATCTAACATGTATTGGGTTCCCAGGACCAAATTCACTATGTGAATAGACCCACTCGATTCAATGGTCGAGGGAGCCAATACAAAATGTATTTTGTTAAGTCTTAGAAATTGCATGCTTAGTTTTTCCTTTATTTTTAGAATGGTTAGATAGGACTCATAACCAACTAAAATCCTGCGAAAGATTGAGCCTCGGGAGCCTCTTTTCAAAAATAAACCAACTAAAATCCTACGAAAGATTGAGCCTCGGGAGCCTCTTTTCAAAAATAACTAGTTAGACCAAGGCGTAGTCTCAAGTAAGTCGAGTTATCAATTTCTTGAAATTAGCTTTGTCTAAGGAAGTGGTCGTTGTTCCGATCAAAGAAGGCCTCTCGTGCCTCGCCACGACACGAAGCTAATCTCTTGAAAAGATTACTTGATGAGCTTAGACTAAATCGAATCTAACCTAATGTTGGTTAATTTAAATTCATTAAAATTAATCAAGTAAAATTGATAGTCATCTCACAATAACACATAGGAATAACATGTTTTGATCATGTAGATATTGGTGAGATGATTTAGGTTTAAAACTTACAAACAACCCTTTAGTAATTCCAATATCCGATCCAACTACCTTATGTGTAGGATCAATGGATGTTGGGCTGGTGTCTCGAGCACATGGCCAGGGGATCAACTCAAATTTTGATTACGATTCAAGCGACAAGGATCGGTAGCCTTGAAATAGCAGCAAGCTCAAAATCATCGGATCAGGTGATATTGACCTCAACTCTAACTTTACAATTCAAAATGTCTTATTAGTAGAAAACTTTCAATATAATTTACTTAGTGTAAGCCAATTGTGTGATAACAATTATAAGGTCATATTTCTAGAAAATGAATGCGTAATCAAAATAAATGCAACATCTAAAATAATACTTAAAGGAACTAGGAGTAGCAACATCTACACAATAAATTTACCCAACTCCTCAACCAAGTGTCTTATGACACAAAGAAGAGGAATCTTGGTTATGGCATCAAGACTCTGACACTGCACCCAAGACTCGTCCACAAGATGAGTCGAGTGGCTTGTTATAGGTTTGCCTAAACTAAACAACTTGGATAATAAAATATGTAATGCTTGTCAACAAGGTAAACAATCTAGGACACAACATCAATTAACTAATCAAGAACGAACCAAAAGTGTTCTTGAGCTCCTACACATGGATCTATTTGATTCACATGGAGCTAAGTCACTCAATGGTAGTCAATTTTGCTTAGTCATAATTGGCGACTATTCTAGATTTACTTGGGTTAGGTTTATCAAACATAAAAATGATACCCTAGACCAACTAATCAATCTTTGTAGGTTAATCGAAAATCAAAAGAACCTTAAGATTAAAAGACTTAGAAGCGATCATGGTGGTGAATTCGAAAACCACAGGTTTACAGATTTCTGTAACCTAAACGGATACCACCATGAGTTTTCATGTCCTAGAACCCCACAACAAAATGGGTTAGTCGAGCATGAAAAATAGAACCCTACAAGAAGCCGCTAGGACAATGTTAAACGAGTATAACATACCCTATAGATTTTGGGAAGAGGCCGTTAGTACGGCTTGCTATGTCAAAAATAGGATCCTTATGGTAAAGAGGCACCAAAAGACCTCGTTCGAGATTTATCACGATAAAATACCGAACATCAAGTACTTTAGGGTATTTGGATGCAAGGTACATATCTTAAACACTAAGGATTACCTAGGGAAATTCAAATCCAAAACCTCTACTGGAACCTTTCTAGGATACTCAACCACCCATAGAGCTTATAGTATACAATCACGACACTCTTAGAGTCGAAGAAACCATTAATATAGTTTTGAAGGACACGAACCCGTTCAATCCTTAACAAAACCAACTAGCAAATCAACTTATAGCGAACCCGATCTTGAACTTGAATCTCGTCTAACCCAAGTCATCCTATCGACCAAGTGATAGATGACTCTAACCCAAGTCAAACTAGAACTCACCCAAGTCATCCTATCGACCAAGTGATAGATGACCCTAACCCAGTCACACTAAGACTCAAACAAATCATCCTATCAATCAAGTTATAGGTGATCCAAATTTAGAGTTCGAACTAGAGCTTCATATCGAAACCTTAGTCAAATCTCGTTAATTTCCAAAATCGAACCCAAAACTATTGAACAAGCACTTCTTGATCCCATTTGGATTATTGCTATGCAAGAAGAGCTAGCTCAATTCACTAGAAATGAAAGTGCAGGAATTAGTACCACCACCTAAAGAAAAATCAATTATTGGAACAAGGTGGGTATTTGAAATAAACTTGATGATAAAGGTGAAGTAGTTAGAAATAAAGCTAGGTTAGTCGCAAAGGGTTTAGTCAAGTCGAAGGTTTAGATTACGATGAGACCTACGCCCCGTAGCAGACTAGAGTCCATCCAGAATGTTGTTAGCATATCTTTGCACATGGTTTTAAATTGTTTCAAATGGATGTCAAGTCAGCATTTTTGAATGGATACATTAAGGAAGAAGTTTACGTCACCAACCTCCGGATTCGAAAATCTAGATAAACTGACCATGTCCTTAGACTTAAGAAAGCCCTATATGGACTCAAACAAGCCCCAAGAGCTTGATGCGAAGGCTTTCGATCTATCTTAAGTCCAAAGGATTCAACCAAGGTTTAGTCGACCCAACCTTATTCGTTAAAACCGTAGGAAAAGAAATCTTTATAGCCCAAATCTATGTAGATGATATAATTTTTGGAACTACCAACTCGATCTGCTAAGCGAATTCATCTCACTTATGGAAAGTGAATTTGAAATGAATTTAGTGGAGAGTTAAGTTTTTCTTAGGTTTACAAATTAAACAAACTAAAGATGGAATATATTTACATCAACAAAAATATACTAAGGACTTAATAAATCGATTTGGAATGCAAGATGCTAAAATAATCAATACACCTATGGCAACTAATGTTAATATAAGCGAAGATGTAGAAGGAAAACCCGTTGACCTAAAATACTATAGAGCGCAATAGGAAGTCTCCTATACTTAACATGAGCCGACCCGACTATTTTATTCGCGGTAAGTATGTGCGCAAGGTTACAAACCTGTGCAAGGAGTCTCACCTAACCCTAGTCAAGCGTATCCTTAGATATCTAAAGGGCACGCTAAGCGTAGGTATTTGGTACCCTAGATCTACCGAGTTTAATCTAATCGGCTACTCCGACTCGACTATGCGGTAGTAAACTCGATAGAAAGAGCACAGTGGTTGTTGTCAAATCCTCGGCTCGAGTCTAGTAAGTTAGTGCGATAGGAAGCGACATTGCGTTGCCTTATCTACCACGCCAGCGAATACGTTGCGATGGGTGAGTGTGTCTCTCGGCTCACGTGGATGAAGCACACTCTCCAAGACTTTAGCTTAATCTTTAACAACATTAAAACCTACATAGATAACATTAGTTCAATTAACTTAACTAAAAATCCAATATGTCATTCTAGGACAAAACATATAGAAGTTAAACACCACTTCATTAGGGAACATGTAACTAATGGAACTATACAACTAGAGTATGTTGAGTCCAAATCAAACCTAGCGGACATCTTCACCAAACCACTACCCGGCCGAATTTAGTTTATTAAGGCGAAAGTTAGGTATGTGCGTAATAGAGTAGGATTTAAATTTTTCTATATATGTACTCTACTTTTGCTTCTTTTTATGAAATTAGCCTAAGTCTTACCTTAGAAATCATATACCTATAGATTTAAGGAGCCAACACATCTCACAACACATAGGACTAATGTGTTTGTGTACTTAGCCACGTAGACGGGCGTGAGATGTTAGGACCTTACTCACAGTTCGGATGTAGATTCAGTGCATCGACATGAACCATGGAGTATAATTATTTAAAATTAATCAACTCCTTCAAGACTTATTGATCATTCTATATCAATCAAGTCCAACCGGAGTTGTACATTTTAGATGAACATATTTTCAAGCTTATTATTATTTAAAAAAAATATATATATATATATATATATATTTATATTGGGAACTTGCTTGGACTTACAAACCTTAAAATATATTTACAAACTTTTTGAGTTAAGGCAAAAGGGGGAGAAAGTCACAAAAGTAAGGAAGAAAGTAAACAAAATTATTACCTTTTATATTAAGTAATTCCGTTTACTTAAGCAACTATTAAGGGGGAGTAAAAATTATTTTTCAAGAACTCACATTCGGTCAAGGGGGAGGTTACCTCAAAGGGGAGAACTTGAAACAATAATATTTCTCACTCATGCTTAATCATTATGCTAGCTTACTGTTATGCTTAATTTTTCCTTAACTTTTGTGTCGGTTTGCCATGAATCAAAAAGGGGGAGATTGTTGGTGCAGTGGGCACCAAAGTCGAACCGGTATTTTGATTATGGCAAAAGGCTCAATAGTTAAGGGTATATTTGTTATCTTACGAGCTCAATTAAGTGTGCGAAATGCTAAAGTTGAAGCGGAAGGTTTGCGACACCGGTGGGAACCGAGGGTGGTCGAACGCCTTGAGAGGACTTGGAGGAAGCCGAGGTACTCGGGTGAAGACCGAGCGAGGCTACAAGGTAAGCTCGTGTGAAAGCGAAGCAAGGTCGTTAGCGTAGATCCGACCCAATACCTCCAATGGAAGGTCTAGGTCGAGATCGGATGGTTAGAACCATCGTACTTTATATTTTAAGCTAACTTGTCTGATCAAAACCCTTTGACTACATCAATCCTGCTAGTCAAGTTCCGACCTCGAGAAGAGCTCGAATTTCAAGGGGTGAATTTGGACTTGACTCGTGTTTTGGTACAAAGGTGATGTGGCATCAAGGTGGACATCCAAACCATCACCAAGCTTCCTTGTGGTGGCGCCCAAAATAAGGTGAGTTGGCACAAGATGGTTGGCTCCCATGATGTGGCACAAGTTGAATGGCTCCAACAAGTTGGCGCCCAAGGAGGTTGGAGGTGGCACAAGGTGGTTGGATGAAACACCTCATCCTCAAGTTGGCGCCCAAGGAGGTTGGAGGTGGCACAAGGTGGTTGGATGAAACACCTCATCCTTGAGTTGGCGCACAAGAAGGTTGGAGGTGGCACAAGGTGGTTGGATGAAACACCTCATCCTTGAGTTGGGATAAGAACCTCACCTTGGACACTACCTATGTCTAAATTCATAGATCAATATCCCTAAATAGACATGTTCAAGCCAAGCAAATAACAAGAATTCAAGAGCTCTCAACACGCCCGTCATGCGCCGCTACTACTACTCACATTTGCTACGACGAAGTGCCGCCGACAACGAAAGCTACATCTTCTACTTATAAGAGTTGTCGGTATATTTATTTAAGTTCTACTTCTTTAAATTGTCTTTGTGCTCTAATCGTAACAAGGAAAGGGGGAGTGTCCCTTTGCCTTGATTTCTTTTTGTAATCGTTGCTCCTACTTCCAACGAAGAGGAGTGGTTTTAGTGAATTGCCCTCCGTACGTGATCAAGGATCACTAGGGCCGTGGATTAGCAATCGAAAGATTGTGAACCACGTAAAAATATCTTGTCTACTTTATATTTCCGCTGTGCATTCTCTACTTGCTTTTTACTTATTGCAAAAGTTTTTAACGACACCGTATCGCTATTCACCCCCCCCCCCCTCTAGCGACACTTTCGATCCAACAGTACATACTTGGTCCACCTACCTAAACAACATGAAAAACAAACTCCTTTGGTACCCAAACGTTTGGATCGGAAACATCATTTAAAAATTTCTTCGAAACCCATGTCTTCTTTACCTTACCCTTAGTTGTTGTCTTTCTATTTATTAGAGAAATGTAGGCAATTTTCTTGTCCTTAGGCTTGTATCCTAGATCGACCTTGTTGTAAATGACTCTTTGATCTCTAAGTATCATATTAAGGTACTTTGAGCCTTTAGTAAATTTTTCTATGTTTGTCCTTAGCTCAACTACTTGGTTCCTTAAGTTCTTATTTTCTTTCTTAAACATGCATGATTCATTATGTGTAGATGTTTCATTTCTAATTTTCACAATTTCTACCTTCAAGTCCTTAACCTTAGATTTTGATTTATCTAATGCATTTTTAAGATATGCAATGGGCTTATACAGGAATTCAACTTGAGGGGAATCCTTTACCTCATCATCACTTGACTCCGCTTGGCTTGAGCTTTCAGATTCATCTTCATGCACCATCAAAGCCATGTGTCGGGTGACATGACATAGCTCATCTTCATCTGACGAGTCTTCAATACTTTGAGTGTCCCATGTTATTTGAGCTACATGACTTCCTTCTTCTTCTTTTCTCTCTTTTCCTTCCTCTTCTTTTCCTTTTCTTCTTTCTTCTTCTTTTCCAGACAATTTGGCTTGATGTGCCCGTTCTTATTGCATCCATAACAAGTAATTAGTGTTGAAATCTGAATTACTACTATATTTATCTTTTTAAGACTTGGAAGATTTCCTTTATATCCTTCTTCTTAAAACCTCTAGATTTTCCTACCAACTTCTTGACATAGCCGACATGTCCCTTTCCAACCCATGTTGGACTTTCCATTTGCCAAGACTCAAGCTTGGACTTTCCCTTGCCAAGACCCATGCTTGGACTTTCCATGCCAACCCATGTTGGACTTTCCAATTGTCAAGACTCAAGCTTAGACTTTCCCTTGCCAAGACCCATGCTTCGACTTTCCATGTCAAATACCCATGACTTGGACTTTTCCATTACCAAGTGTCTCACTTGGACTTTCCATGCCAAGTACACAAGACTTGGACTTCTCCATCATATGGTCAACCCCATGTCAACCATATAGTCAACCCATTGTCAAACAATGGTCAACATCAATGTCAAACATCACTGTCAAATATCAAAACACTACTCGAGTCCAGTCAATCGTGACCTGGGCCGATTGCACCAACAATCTCCTCCTTTTTGATGTTTGACAAAAAAATACAAACACCTTTGAATTAGGCCACCTAACTCAAGTCTCCTTACCAATTCTCCTAAATTGGTAATTCAAATTCTCCCATAACTTCTCCCGTTAATTCTCCCCCTTTTTTATATACATCAAAAAGGTTCTCCCCAAGGGTGTCAATGTCTCATATCCCAATGAAATCTTACAATCTCTCCCTTGGTCCAAAAACACTTAGGATGCCTTCACTCTTCCTAGTGATAAGTCCCATATCACTCAAGAGAAGCAATTCTACAAACTCTCCCAATTTCTAAATTAGGCATCTCACATTTCCATTTCTCCAAAATTCTCCCCATCATGAGGAAGAACACATCCATCATCCCATGATGGATACCTCCCCCTAAAGGCTTTCTCCCTCTTGACCATTGCACCGACAATGTCCTTGGAGAGTCCCTAAGCCTATAGGAATACTGAACCATCAAAATTAAGGTCAAAAGTTCAACCTTGAACTTTCACATACCTTAAAATCGATACACACCCTAACAACTCTCCTAATCCATATCCAATGAATTTTCATCATTTTCAATGCTTTTCAAAGCATATCCTAGGGTTAGGAACAGTTAGGGTAGCCTAACATAGCTGAAATCAGGCTAAACAAACCTTGTTTACCTGAAATCAGCTCTGGCAGTCGACTCTTACAGTCATCAGTCGACTACCGTTGATGCCAGTCGACTGCCATAAGCAGCAGTCTACTGATTTCTACAAATGCAGGATTTCATAAATAAGAAAAGATTTTTGGAAAAACATAAGTAATTATACATAATACGAAAAATCATGAAAATTCATATGTATAATACTTATAACAATCATAATGGGTGAAAAATATTTGAAAAATAATTTACCCATAAAATAGTGAAATTGATACAAAGTTCAAAATTAAGAAAAGCTTCAATATTTTGAGCCCTCTTTGTATCAATATCATCAATGGTGATTTTTATCAAAAGATAGATTGCACCAAAGTTTTTCAAAGTGATTTTGAAATAGTTTTAAAATCTTATATTGGACCATGATCTTTGGGCTCAATGTACATGACTTACACATTAGCTTTCCCCATGATCCACTCATGGTATAATATGAGTTTGAATTCATCTAGATGCAAAAACTATGCACCTTGAACTTAACTCATTTCCTAGCATCTCATATGTGTCTAAGGTGTATAAAACACACATAAGTCAATGTAATTGTGAGATGTGAGTTTTGTTCATCCTAATCTAGGGTTTCATGCATTCTTCTAAGGCAACACTACTTGATCCCCTTATACATGAGACTTCAAGTCATGTCATAGTCCTTAAATCAATTTTAATTAATGCATGAAAGATGATTATGACATAAATTATAACATAAATAAGCATTGCCAAAAATCATGATGTCATAACATATGAGTATGAACATAAGTATACATAACATAAAAACCTTAAACCTAAGCATAATCATGACACATTAAATGATAAAATGAAACATGATGTCATGACATGTTATACGGCAAATCAATCATGGAAAATAAAATATAAAGGTATAACGATACCTAAATTTTAGTGTTAATTGTCATTTGTTATTATTAATTCCATTTTGCCATATTACTACTAATTCTCTAAGTGTGCCAAAACCCAAAATGGTACACTATGACTCTAAGACTTAAATTGTGTCAATTTAATCAATTTATCAAACTTCTTAAATAATATTAGCACATCCTAGAAATCCTTTAGGATTATAGATCAACCTCCATTTTCAAGGTACCCATGACCTTAAAAATGACCTAAAGTGTCACCTTTACCATGGTTAGGTTAACTACCCATCCATTTAAAGTTGGCACAACCTAACCCATTTAGCGTGAGTCGATCACGCTCCTAGGAACCCAAAACCTATTTGAGCTCCTTGGGTTAACTAGGTATTCCTTAGGGATGACCTCCCTAGATACCCTCCTAATGACCCTCCTAAGTTCGGTAGCCTTGGTCATTTGGGTCTTGTCATGGTTAACCTTAGGGATTGCCTCCCTAGTAACCTTTTTAGTGGTCTTCCTAGGTTTCATGGAAACCTTGGCCACTAGACACTTGCCTTGATTAACCTTAGGGATGACTTCTCTATTAACCTTGGCTTTCCTAGACCTAGGCTGAGTTCCATAATCAAATGGAACACTATGGTAGGTCTCCTTGGACTTAGGTTTATGACCCAAACCTCTCTTGTCTTTAGATGAACCTTGCTTCCTAGACCCTAGGTTTTGACTCCTAGATCCTAAATCTTGACAATTTGACCCTTTAATTTGATTTTACATCTTTTTAAGGGTCTTCTCCATTTTCTCAAGTTTTGACTTCAAAACTTGATTTTTCAATTCTAATTGCCCAATCTTTGAATTTTTATTTTGTCTTTGGACATTGTTCCATTTCTTAGGTATATGTCTACCCTTCTTAGGGTTAATGTCTAAATGGTCCTCTACCTTCTTAATGGTTTCCCTAGGTAGGATTTTTCTAGGGACATTAGTCCCAAATTTCTCCTTATTTCTAAAATTGTAACTCTTAGCACCTAAACAATAAAATTTATTATTTTTAGCATGTTCTTTATGAACAATAGCAAGATTACTTCTAGCATGCTTTTTCCTATTACTTAAAGAATGATCATTATTTAAATTTACCTTAGATTTGCTTTAAAAGCTCCCCCTACTTGTAATGCTCCTTCTTGACCTTTCTTCCTCCCCATAGGACATTGACTCCTATAATGCCCCAGTTATTGACACTTGAAGCACATCACGTGCTCCTTGCTCTTCCTAATTGGGGCATCGATATCCTTTGAATTTTTGTTGACTTTAGGTGTCGGTGGAGTCTTCTTAACTTTCTTAGGGCACTTTCTCTTATAGTTCCCATATTCCCTACACTCAAAACACATAATATGGTTTTTATTATTAATTGAAGTGTTTGAGTTACCTAGGTCAATGGTGGTGGCCGGAGTGAGTTCTTAATCTCTCCCAGAGGTAGATGGCTCTTCTTGCTCTTGTCCTTGCTCCAGTGATCTAATATCCTCCCCCTCAATCCTAGAGGTGAAGACTTATTATACTTCTACCTCTTCTTCACCGATCCCGATCCGGATGTTGATTCTCTATCAACTTTGAATCCTCACTTTCTTGTGAGGAAGAGCTTGTTTCTTCAGCCTCCTCCTCTTCTTGAGCCGATGAACATTCTTCGGCTTCTTGTGATTGTTCTTCACTTGAAGTTGGTGATGGTCCTTCATGAAACTTTGTCAATTTTCTCCAAAGCTCCTTGGCATATTGATATTCACCTAGTCTAGACAAAATATCATTAGGTATCAAATCTTCTAAAAGTTTTGTTACCTTAACTTCATTCTTGAACTTTAGGCGTTTCTCTTGAGTCCACTTCTTTAATTTGAGGGCATCTCCCTTCTTATCCCTAGGAGGTTCAAAGCCTTCCATCAATGCGGACCAATCTTCGAAGTCCCTCATCAAAATGTATTCTTCAATCCTTGTCTTCCATTGATTGAAGTCGTCTCATCCATAAAGCGTGTATGTAATTGGGGTGTTGATGTCTCATCCCAATTTTTCTTCAAATTCCTTCTTCTTTCCTCTATCGTGCTCCCTCGGATGTGAAGCCAATGAAGAGTTCCTAGCTCTGATACCAATTGTTGGAACGTTGATAACTGCTAGAGGGGGTGAATAGCGTGTCGTACGTCGATAGAATTCGTTCCGTTTGATTGTCTACACTCTTGTTAGCACAGCGGAATAATAATAATAACAAATACAAATAACAAGTTACATAATCACAACGCACAGATATAACATGGTTCGGAACCTTAGGGTTTCTACTCCACGGATTGGGCTCGAAAGAGCCCTAGCGATGCAAATATCACCACTACTCAAATAATCCTTCTTGACAACAAGTTAGAGGCAGAGAAACCTCGTACAAGAATTCTTACAAAGGACCACAAACATCACTATGTATGAGGCTTAACAAATCTGTCGCTTGTTCGCCTTGTCCACTAAATGGAGTCTTGGTCATCTTGCCTAAAAGACAAGATTCGCATGTCTCATATGATTCAAAATCAAATGAGTCCAATAATCCATCTCTATGGAGCTGGGATATGCGACTCTCATTTATGTGACCCAAGCGACAACAGGGAGTTGGAAAAGGTAAGCTCATCCAGTTAAGACTTCCGAAGGAAGGTCTAAGTCAAGATCGGACGGTCAAAGGACTATCACTATTAATATAAATTATAGACATTGTACTAACCTTGGAATGTAGGAAGTATATTTGCTGGAAAAGAATATTAGTTGACTGGAGTTTCTATCTTTGAGCCGAACCAAAATACAAGCAGCAGTCGACTGGGATTTCCTACAGTTGACTGGTCCAATCGACTAATGATGAATGCAGTCAACTTTAACAACAAGTCAAAGTTCACCCTCTTGCCTCCTGATTGATAAGAGTTCGAGATTGGAAGGGATAAGGCTCTATCCTTATCATGTATTTGTACAAAATCTAGTAATTTTATGATCTAGAGAGGCTATAAAAGAAGGAGGCACTCAACCATAAAGATTAATCATTTTTTACACAAGTGCTAAAGCACTCAAAACGTACTCCGACACTCTACAACATCACTCCGACCAAACCTCATCATCATCATATTTTTGTCGTTATAGTTGTTTATTTACTTTGCTTTGTACTTTAATTAGTGGAGTGGTAGACTTGTTACGATCTTCACATTCTTTGTAAGCATCACATTTCTTACCTTCAACAAGGAAGAGATATTTTTAGTGAATTTCCCTTTGACGGTGATCTTGGATCGCGGGCCTTGGATTAGTAGTCGGTAGTCTATGAACCAAGTAAAATTTTATGTGTATTTGTGTTTTATTTTCCGCTGTGACTACATTGTGTTTTACGAGACTTTAAAGCGAATTAAAAAGAAAGATTTTCGAACGCTATTCACCCCGCCCCTCTAGCGTGTTTTCAATCCTTCAATTGGTATCAGAGCAAGGCTGCTCAGAGACCAAGTCTTGGAATATTTTTGTTGTTTTTGTTTCGTGCAAGATTTACATGGTTAATCAAGAGGGATTTAGCACCATCCGACCTCTGTATTTTTACGGAGATGACTTCCGTTATTAGAAGGATCGGATGGAGTGTTTCCTCAAGACTCAAGTCGACATGTGGATCGTCATCCAGAAAGGGTTCGATCTACCTACTGACAAAAAGGGTGAGCTCATGGAATGTGACTTGTGGACCAATGCAATGAAACAACAAATCAAAGTGGATGCCAAAGCAACCCAAATTTTGCAATGTGGTCTATCAAAAGAGGAGCTCAACCACGTTGGCCCCTTTTGTTACACTTGAAGAATACTATATGCTCCTTGCACTTGTGAATTAGAACTCCGATTTCCTTTGACTTTTCTTTGACCCTTGGTGTCGGTTGAACCTTTTTGACTCTTTTTGGACATTTACTCTTATAGTGCCCTACTTCCCTACACTCAAAGCATGTTATATTACTTTTATCTTTAACAATTTCATTTGAGTTACCTTCTTGAATGATAGGTGAATTTTGGACTTCTTCTTCATTCCTCCCGGAGGTAGAGGACTCCTCCTCTTGCTCTTGTTCTGGGGTTGAAGATCTAACCTCCCCCTCAATCCTTGAAGTGGAGGATTCCACGATTTCCTTTTCAAATGGTGAATACTTATCATCTTCCAAATCTTCACTCACTTGAGAAGATGAACATTTCAATTCTTGATTTTGCTCCGGAGTGAATGATCTCTCCTCCCCCTCAATCCTAAAGGTGAAAACTTCTCCAACCTCTTCGACTTCTTCCTCGGATGTTGAGCATCTCTCAACTTCGGATTCCTCAAGCTCTTGTGAGGATGATGAACATGCTTCTTTGGTTTCATTATCATCTTCACTTTGGACCGTTGTGTTGGTGCAATCGACCCAGGTCATGATTGACTAGACTCGAGTTTGACTAGAGTAGTGTTTTGATGTTTGGCAGTGATGTTTGACCATTCCACTAGAGGATTATCATTGATCTATCTCACCAACCCCATAAATAAATATGGGCTCCATATATTAATTGTACAAATATCTCCCCATATTTCCTCATCTTCTTGAATCATGGAAGTTTCCCCAATGAGCTTAGCAAGCTCGCTCCATAATTCTTTAGCATCCACGAACTTTCCTAATTTGTACAAAATGTTGTTAGGTATTAAGTTAACTAAAATGTTCAATACCTTTTCATTGGCTTCGAATCTTTGGACTTCCCCCTCAGTCCATTTACTTCGATCTAGAGTTCTCCCTTTCTTGTCCGTTGGAGTCTTGAATGTTAGGATCTTTGTAACAGCTAGAGGGGGGGTGAATAGCGTTTCTTCGTTTGTAGATGGAATTCGATCTCGTTCGTGTCTACAATTTCGTTAGTGCAGTGGAATATAGATAATGATAACAATAAAAAAATAGACAATTACACACGAACACAAGGATATAACATGGTTCGGAACCACACGGTTCATACTCCACGGATCGAGCTCTACGAGCTCTAGTGATGCACACACAACCACTAATAAACACTCCTTCTCGGAACAATCCGGAGGCGGAGAAACCTCATACAATAATGATTACAACAATAATCAAATGAATACAAGCAAATACAATGAAATACAAATGCAAGTAAAGGAAAAACACTTTACAAGAGCTTTGGATTGCTTGATCTTTGATTGCCTTGAACTAGCTTTGAAGGACTGGAAAGCACCAACTTCCCCCTTCAATTTCGCTCAAGAAAATCGCTATCTTTTCCTCCATCACGAGCTCCTTATATAGCTTCAACCTGTGCTGGAAAAGGTTGATCAGTCGACTACTCGGGACCATCGATCGATCACACTTCTTCGAGACAACGGTGTAATCTGTTTGGAAAAATCCAGCGGCTAGGACATCGATCGATGATCATGGCCATCGTCGATGATGAGCCATCACTTTCGATTGCTCGTTTGTGAGTTGAGTGAGACTGACTCCGGTATGGCGAAAATCAGGCATCGATCACATGATCGCGATCGATCATTGCTCGTCTATCGATCGGCCCCAATAGTGGCGATCGCTAAAGGCTCACTCCTGATCAAACCCTAGTTGACTCGGGCGGTCGGATCGCCATATGGCACCAGTCGACTGGCACACCTTAAACATGAGGTTTTAACCCAAGTATGGTGTCCCCATACTTGCTAGACCACCCTTAGCCTAGACCTAAGCCTTCTAGCTACCTCCATCAGCCTCACGCCTCTCAAATTCTTCCAAGTCATCCATCGCGCTAGCCTTCAGGTGCTTCCATCGGCTATGTCATGCTAACGGTGTCTACACCGCCAAGGCACATTGGACTTACGCCGCCAAGACTCCGCTTGGACTTTACGCCGCAAACCATTGGACTTATGCTGCCAAGACTCCCGCTTGGACTTTACGCAGCCAATATTAAACCCCTTGGACTTCTCATGCCAAGACTCATGCTTGGACTTTACAAATGCCAAGACCATACTTGGACTTTCCCTTGCCAACCCATATTGGACTTTTACATTGCCAAGACCCATGCTTGGACTTTTCATGTGCCAAGTACTCAAAACTTGGACTTTACCAAATGCCAAGTGTTCAACTTGGACTTTCTATGCCAAGTACCCATGACTTGGACTTTACCTTGACAATTTCATTTGTCATATATTTTTGTCGAACATCAAAACATCATTCGAGTCAAACTCGAGTCCTGGTCAATCGTGACCTGGGCCGATTGCACCAACAATCTCCCCCTTTTTGATGTTTGACAAAAACCAAAACATTTGAGTTAGACCGCTAACTCAAGTCTCTTACCAATTATTCCAAATTGGTGATCCCAAATATTTTCCCAAACATATTCTCCCCCTTTTTGACATACATCAAAAGGTTATCTCTCCAAGGAGGTCAATGTCTCATGACCCAATGAGATCTTACAATCTCCCCCTTTGTCCAAAAATACCTAATATGCCTACCATCTTCTTAGTGATAAGTCCCATATCACTCAAGAGAGGCAATCCTATACACATTCCCAATTTCCAAACTAGGTTTCTACAAATCCATCAATTTTCCAAATTGATAACATCCATCACTCCAAGATGGATGCCTCCCCCTAAAGGCTTGCCCCCCCTTGACCATTGCACCAACAATGTCCTTGGGAAGTCCCTAAGCCAATAGGAACTCTAAACCATCAAAATTAAGGTTAAAAAATTCAACATTGAACTTCCCAACACCTTAAAATTGATACAAACCCTAAACACCTCTCCTAATCCATATCCAATGGACTTTCACCCTTCACCATCCTTCCCAAAGCATGTCCTAGGGTCAGGAGTGGTTAGGGACCTTAACCGCAGCTGAAATCGGGTTAAACAACTTTGGTTACCCCGAAATCAGGCTATCAGTCGACTCTGTCAGCTACGGTCGTGATGTGTCCATCGATCGGCCGACACGAACACTCGAGTGATATCTTGGCTATCGATCAAGTCAAACACGCCCATCGATCAGATGCGAAGAGGATCGATAACTGAAAACCTGATTTTCAGAAATCAGACTCGACTTTTGTAAATTCATAAGTAATTCTACGTAAAGCAAAAAATCACGAAACTTGATACGTATATTACTTATCACACATACAACCAGTGAAAAATTTTGGAAAAATATTTTTACCATCGAAATAGGATATTGATACAAAATCCAAAAGTGACTAAAAACTTTAAAGTTTAAGCTCACTTTGTATTAATCTCATCAATGGTGATTGCTATCAAAAGATAAACTTCACCAAGGTTTTTCAAAATGATTTTAAATTTTTTTTAAAAACCTATTTTGGATCATTTTCCTTGGGCTCTATGCATATGGCTTGTACCCAAGCTTTCCTAATGATCCACATGTTGAATTAATACGAGTTTGGATTCAACTAGATGCAAAAATTACGCACCTTGAACGTAACTCATATCCTAGCATCTCACATGTATCTAGGGTGTAGAAGTACACATACATGTCAATTTGATGTGAGATGTGGATTTTGGTTCATTTAATCTAGGATTTCATGCATTTTCTAAGGCAACCCTACTTGATTCCCTTATGAATGGGACTCCAAGTCATGTCATTGTCCTTAGTTCAATTTTAATCAATTAAATGCATGAAATGATCATGGCATGAAGATAACAAAAGAAATAAGCAGAACCAATGATCATGATGTCATGGCATGTGATATAATCTAAGACAACATGACATCTAAAACAATCCTAAACAATGATATGACATGGTATACGATAAGATGCAATTTCACGTCATGATATAACAACTTCCATAAGCTAATACAATAATACAAACACTCATTCAAACACACAAGATTTTCTCAAACAAAAATTTCATTTAATTTAAAAGATTTCAGTCTTTTACATTCAAAATGGAGATTGGATATGCTCAATCTCACTGCAAAAACTGAAAACCAAAGAAAATATAACAGCTTCTATATCTAGTCGTCTGCAGGAGGTGGCGGTGGAGGAGGAGATAGCGATTTTCTTGAGCGAAATTGAAGGGGGAAGTTGGTGCTTTCCAGTCCTTCAAAGCTAGTTCAAGGCAATCAAAGATCAAGCAATCCAAAGCTCTTGTAAAGTGTTTTTCCTTTACTTGCATTTGTATTTCATTGTATTTGCTTGTATTCATTTGATTATTGTTGTAATCATTATTGTACGAGGTTTCTCCGCCTCCGGATTGTTCCGAAAAGGAGTGTTTATTAGTGGTTGCGTGTGCATCACTAGAGCTCGTAGAGCTCGATCCGTGGAGTAGGAACCGTACGGTTTCAAACCATGTTATATCCTTGTGTTCGTGTGTAATTGTCTATTTCGTTATTGTTATCATTATCTATATTCCGCTGCGCTAACGAAATTGTAGACACGAACGAGATCAAATTCTATCTACAAACGAAGAAACGCTATTCATCCCCCTCTAGCCGTTACAAAGATCCTAACATTGAACCCTTCCGTTAGTGCGAACCACTCCTCTATGTTCATTTGGAAGAAGAATTCAGTCATCGTCTTCCATTGCGCAAATCCTCCAAATCCATAGGACGGTGGAAATCGAATATCATGTTCAAATCTATCTTCAAATTCCATCTCCTCTAGCTTTAGCTCTCTCGGCGGTTAGTCCGATTGAAGACCACTTGTTAGATATCGGTGCGTCTTCTTCTTAGAGCGAACCTGGCTCTGATACCACTTGTATGACCGTTGGCGTCACTAGAGGGGGGTGAATAGTGATACTCATCTCTTTGATTCGTTGTTCTTATCTACAATTGTTAGTACGCAGCGGAAACACAAACACAAGTACGAATACAAAACACACAACAAGCACAACACAAGGAATTTTACGTGATTCGAAACCCTAGTTCCTACTCCACGGGCGAGCCCTAGTGGGCTCTAGTGATGCACACCACCACTATGACACTTCTCCTTCTCGGTGACACACTGGAGGTGGAGGAACCTCTTACAAGTCTCTTACAACAATAAGAACGAGATAAAGACAAGAAAATACAACAAATACAAAAGCAAATGAACACACATTACAAATTTAGAGCTTTTGAATGCTTGCTCGTAGATTGCTTTGGGATGATTTTGAAGGCCCTGAAATACAACAGCACCTCCCTTCAAATCGCCCCTAAAACCTCCAAGAGATCTATTTTTAATTATTGTTGAAGAAGCCCTAAAAGCCCCTTCTTATAGATCCGCGTCGAAGCCTTTTGACCGCAACGATCACCTCGCCAGTCAAGGCACCGCCTCGACTGCGACCCCAGTCGAGGCACCAGTCGAGCCACCATGCTTCTGTGCTGCCGTCTTCATACCTGTGTTGAAAGCAGTCAAAGCGTCAGTTGCATACTCCAGTCGAGGCGCCGCCTCAACTGATACTCCAGTCAAGGCGTTGGTTGAGCCTAGCTTGCTTCTATTTGCCTACAAACGAAGCTCAGTCGACTGATCCAACCTAGCAGTCGACTGTTATACCTCTACAATGAGGTTTAACACACCAAGTATGATCATTTCATACTTGATACTCACCCTAAGCCTAGACCTAAGCCTTCAACCCACTTCCATCAGCCTCACGCCTCCTGGATCCCTCGAGTCCGCGACTCTTCATCCTTGTGCTTGCCTTCAAGTGATTCCATCGACTATCGTCATGCTCTCGGGTCTACCTTTGTCAAGAGACCTCGTCTCCGGGACTTTCTTTTTTCCAAGCTCGATCTCCCTGATCAGCTGGGTCTTCCTTTGCCAAGACTCCTCGTCTGGGACTTCACTGTCAAGAGGCCTCACCTCCGGGACTTCACTGCCAAGACTCCTCGTCCGGGACTTCATTCACCAACTCCCCATCGGTCTTTCCTACACCAAGTGTCCGGTCTCCCTTGACCGACTTGGATTTTCTCTTGCCAAGTATTCATACTTGGACTTCTCCTTGCCAAGTCACCAAACTTGGACTTCTCCATTAGTCTTCCTCATATGATCTTGGATGTCCCATACCATCCACTAGTCATGTGGTCAAATCACATTGTGAACTATTGTTGAACATCAAAACTCTACTCGAGTTCCACTTGAGTCTGGTTAATCATGATCTGGATCGATTGCACCAACAATTATTGCTCTTGCGTTGACCCCTATTTTCTTCATAACATCATAAGCCCATTCTTCAATTTTATTTGTTGAGAGTTTTAATCTAATCTTAATTGTCTCCCATATTCCTTAATTAATCTTCAAATAACCCTTCATCCTTTCTTTCCAAAGGGCAAAATTATTGTCTTTAACAAGAAAAGGACGAGAGGTGCTAAAGTTGTTTTGTAAAGCTATTAAGGTATCAAAAAGTTTTCTCTTCAAGTACTTGGATAAGGAGCACAATAATAACAAGCAAGCGTTTAGTTTATGTTGTTTAGGATTGATATTGTAGGATTAAGGATAAGGTATGAGATAGGCTTAGGTAGGATAAAATTTGCTTCGAAAGTTTTAAATTTTGGGTTTGACCCTTTCTAAACAACACTTCGGGTTAGATTCAACTTAGTTCTGGGTCCACCAAATAATTTTTTTTAAAGAAAACTTCCAGACTATGACGAGTCACATATGATGTTCTTAAGGTAACTAACCACCTAAAGGACTTAATACTAAGTTTTGGTCTAACAGATTCAGAATAAAATGAGATAGTTTCGGTCAGTTTCATTTAGTTAATGCACTAGGTAGGATCTTCTATTAAACCTAGATATGTATTAACAAAGCTTCCCTAACTTACTATCAACTCATCTTACTCTGATACTAATTAATAGGACTGAAGCAACGATAGAGGGGTTGAATATCATTACTTAAATTTTATCGAGCTAATAGTAAACAAGCCAACAATCAAATAAGTCAAATAGATTATGCAATTGAAAAGTAAATTGACATAATTATTTAACGTGGTTTGACAACCCCCTATGTTTTTACTCTATGATTTACAATCTGTTATGTGGATCATTCGAATGCACGCATCCCACTTATTTTCTCCTTTCCAGAAGCTTTGGAGGTGGAGAAACATCTTACACAGTATGTATAATATATGAAACACAATAAGAGTACAATATCAAATGAAAGACAACACTTAAATATACCAATTAAGCATAAGGTACAGTAGAAGAGAAGATGAGTAACATTTCTGAGTTAAGTCGACTTGTTTTCAACAAATGCTCTTGCTTTTGTATATTCTTGTGTTTCTTGTATATTTTGTATTTTGTTTTGATTGTTGCTCACCTTATTTTATAAGTTCATTCTGATCGCCTAGATCCCTTTCCAGACTTCCCGACATGACTGATACATTTGGTATATTTTTACTTCTGGTCGCCTAAATCCCTTTTCGAGTGCCCCTAGTGAGACCTTATTCGATCCAATTTATTTGGTATTTTTCTTCTTTCGGTCACCTAAATCACTTTCGATCGCCTAGATATATATGGTAAGTTTCAGTCTCCTGAATTCCTTCAAAGCACCCCCCAATTTGACATGGTCGACACTGTGGCTAATCAATCACTGAGTGCCATGTGACATTGTATCTAGATTGAATTTGGGCTTTGGCCACTTGGAAATGAACCGGTCACCCGAACCTCTGATCGCTTGGATATAATCTGGTCAACTAGATTTGTCTAATCCTAAGTTCTTATATCACAAAGTTATTTTACAAATAAAGTATGTGACTATAGTAATTCAGTTGTTTCAACTCTTGATTTAAGTCAAAGTGCGCCTAGCTTGAGTCTATCATGTCTATAGACATAGTGACACTCTCTCATTATCTTCTGAAATAGAAAATTACTCAAGTTTATCTGTTTGGTACATTTAGGATTTACCTTACCAAATTTCATATCTAGACTTCTGTTGCTTGAGACCTCTAAGGCTTACAAACGTCTCATCTAAACTTTTGCTTGGGACCTTAGGATCTACCTTGTTAGACTCTCCATCTGGACTTCTATCTATGATCTTTAAGATTTATCTTGTCAGACTTCTCATCGGGATTTCTACCTAGCTAGGATCACAAGGATTTGATCTATTAAATATTTACTCCAACACACTTGACAATTCAAATTAGATCATAAGACATTTTAACTTTAAACCTTTTTTCATATATCAAAACATAGGATTGAATTTACGATCCTATTGACACCAACAAACTGGAGAATAATATGAATTCTAATTCACAATTCAGTAATTGTTATTCTTCTTGATAAAATTTCATTTTGCCCCAACATTTATATGTTTTACAAAAAAAAAAAAATACAAACGTAATTTTTTTAGATTTGTTTAATCGACCGTTAAATACTTTAATCAAAATTAAAGTTACTTAGGGTGATGAATCAATTAAAATCATATTCAATTGACTACAGTTAATTTCAATCTATTGATAATCATCAAATACTTTCAGTCATATATTTGATATTTGACAGCTCTACGGGGTCAAAATCAAGAAAATGCATTATGCATATAGGTTGACTTAGGGAATTTATAGGAGTGCATGCAATGATGTATGTTTGATATGAGTTGGAAGTCTTAAAGAGTCCAAATAAAAATTCTTAAAAATTATATCACTACAAAAAAAACTATTTTTTGACGACAAATTTTGGCAACGAATTATTTTCATTGCAAATCTGCAACAAAATTAGCGACGAATTTTATGTTTCGTCGTAAATTTGTAACGAAATTTCCGACGGAAAAAAATTTGTTGAGAAAATTAAAAAATTTCCAACATTCAAATTTCGTTGCAAAATTCGTCGCATATTGGCGACGAAAAATAATTTTCATCGCTAATTAGCGACGAAATAATAAATTCATCGCACATTTCTGCAACGAATTCAAAATTCGTTGCAAAATCTGCGACGAATTTATTATTTCGTCGCTAATTAGCGACGAAAATTATTGTCACGCCCCGAGAGTATGCCGTGCCGAAAAGCAAACGGACGGCATCTCCCCTGTACGTGGCAACATATCGGGTTAATACAAGGCCCGTAGGCCCACAACAATAATATGATATACGCAGATATCAACATATCAAAACACACTAAACACAGCGGAAACCTACAACAGATAAAACAATATACAATGACTCAACTGTGCACTCCGGAGTGACTTGACACGACAAGAATCATAATAGAAATCAAATCGAAGACCAAATATATACAACACATCCGTATATCGCAAATACGGAAACAATACAGGCTAAAACCCAAAACAACAATATGGAATACATCAATCCACAAGAATACAACAACGCGTAAATACACCTTCATCCATTCGTCCGGTGCGAGATGGGATCATTTGTGAGCTCGACGTCAAGGAATCTTCTACATTATATCAGGCGAGAAGCCCGAGTCAGGGTGGTGAGTATAAACTCAGGGGTAATATATAGAAAGTGCATGAACAACATATAAGGATAGATCTACAAGTATACATGTGAAGATCTACAGGTATACAACATGAGTCCAATAGACATACAGTCATATCCCAATTTAATAACAAGTAACTACAGTAAAGTCATACTCAAGGTATATACTAAACTGATCAACTGAACATAAAGTAATGTACCAACGTACAGGATCAGAATGCGCCATATGCTAGATCATCTCGACGGATATACAATAACATAACTCATATAACATACTAAGTTAATCCCATACTGACAATACGCCAACATATGATGATATGATCACCTGTGATAACAACCCGATCCATACCACACTATGACATGACGCTAATCAAATGCATACATCGGTCAGGACAAACACCTATATCATGCTCAACACATAACAGTATATAAAAATGCAAATGACATGTATCATGATGAACAACCATATGCAGCAATCATAGCTCAATCAAATGCGATCTCAGCATATGTAAAACATATATCAAATACATGCATACATATATATCGGAATGCATATGCATGGTCATGTCACGCTGCGTACCCAACTCGCTACCACGACCCGGTGTGGCCTAGGTGGCACGACATGACAACTATCCGACTCGGTAGCCACCACTCTCGGTGGCCAGGGTTGGGTAGTATGAAAGCGATGGCTAGCCGCTATAGAGCTATATGCTACCCACCGGGGGTCCTGCTGCTGGCCGCTCAGTCCCTACCCATGAGTAGGCGAGCACACCGGGACAATTTGCACATCCCCACGACCACCGTCGATAGTGGGTGAGTCGCTAACTACCACTCCGCGGTGGCAGTGTCGCATCTCCGGCTACCACCATCCCTAGTGGCCGAGAATGGCCGCACAGACAATGCTGCCCTCAACCCTGCAACCACTACCCCAGTGGCGGGAGGCGGGATGGTGACGACACGTCTCCACCATAAGGAGACTCGGTCAGCGACATGCATGTAGTGTAATGATGCATAGATCCATACATGTATCCTCGCCACACTCCCTATCCCACGGGGCACAGTCGACAAAAGTCAACTATCACGAGGACTACAATCCACAAGACTCTCTCTATCGCACAAAGAGTCATACTCATCGACGATCGACCCCACTAAGACCTCTAGTCCATAACGATATACAATCGACCGTCCGTATAACCATACACAGGCACACAATCCATAATGGATATACCATCACGCTAAGACCTCCAGTCCATGGTCACATACTGACAACCATACACTTATCTATACACAGACAACTAGATCCATCATAAATGCACTACCAATACAGATATGATATAACCATTGACTCCATAATCCAAACCATCACCTAACCCTAGTGATGTAATACAGTAACCCAATCTGAAATCACAAAGATAACCCTAACCCTATGTACTTACTGAACATCTATCAGCTAATACATAATAGGGTTTATAGTTCCTATCCGTGCTAGATAATCAATGAGTAGCAGTATATATCTCAAAGGTCAAGCGGTACAAGCATGTGATTAAATGAGTGGATCTAAGGTAAGCGGTATATACATATATCGATATCATGCTGGAATTGATCAAAACTACCGGACCAGGTAGATATTACCCACCTGATACAAAGCTCGAAATAATAGTCCTCAAGCCCGGAAACCTGCCTCGTAACCCAAACCTGCACATAACAGCAAACAATGATTTAGTACAAGTATCCAACAAATATACAAACTAACACTACTTCGTTTCTATGTTCGCATCCCTTCCTCGTCTATGAGTTAGAAATCCTGATTATCCCAATCTGCAACACCATAACCACACTCGCAATAGATCATCGACATCTACAAGATCAATTGAGGTAAATAGATCTAAACACACACACATAGCTATCCAATCATCTAAACATAATGTCAACACTTCAATCTTGGCTCCTTACGAGCATAGCCAAACATAATCCACCAACACCACGAGTCAACAACCCAAAATGAAAATCGCTAAAATAAAACCATCCAATGAATCAACACACAAATCAGGCTATAATGGCGACTTACTACAAAATTAAACTACCACCTCAATCAATTCAATATACTACCTTACGAACCACATCCACCGAATAGATCTCAACACCAACACTATGAACACACCTACATCCTCGATCCGAACCAATCAACCCAGCTGCACTAACCCTCCTAATCCAGTCGGCACCATATGCTAATTCATGTAAGGTAGTCCATTAGATCTCGTGAGGTATGAACACACAAATGTAAATCGATCCACGTAAATGAAATGGACAACAAAAAGAAACAATCGATATTTATATCTATCAGTAACTGAACCTACCAAAACTACTACAAATCTAGATCCAAGCTCCTCACCTGATACAATCGACCCGATATATCATCGAAGCTCACAACAAAAAAAGGAAGGAAACAAAACTTCCCAATCAAGACATCCAAAATCACCAATCGCAGATGAAAATAAGAAGATAGATCGAGATATATCTGATTGAACTGCCCTAGCTCTCCTCGGCCACTGTTTCACCGTAAATCCGAGCTCCCAAAACACTAACTCTGATGATGATCGACAACGAAATCCCTCGCTCTTGGCAGCCCACTGCCGCAGCGCTTTCAGCTCCCAATCGGCCTCCACCCATTCCCAACTTGCTCAGCATCCTCCCTCCTACGGATCTCACCAAGTGCGACGCAACGACGGCCATGAGGAAGAAGAAAGGATGAAGAAATAGGAGGGGCGACATCGCGCGGCGATCGAGAAGGTCATGCGGCGCGAAACGACCCTGGCGAGTGGCTCCGAAGGCGACGGAATCGTGAAATCGCAAACAAAGGAATTGGAAATCGTATTTGGGTTTGTGATCTGAGCAGGGAAAGCTTTTAAAACTGGCCTTGATTGAGCTAACTCAAGTCTAATCCAATCGGATTTAGCCCGTTTCCAGCCCAAGCCCAGTCCAATTTCGGTCCAGTCCATTACTAATTAAATCCAATTAACCCACTAATTAAATCCAATTAATCCCCTAATTAATCCCAATTAATTAAAGGGTTTAATCCATATATAAATTTTTTTTTTTCGTATTTTACAATTATTTTCGTCGCAAAAATTTGCGACGAATTTATTTTTTCGTCGCTGATTTAGCGACGAAATCATAATTCGTCGCAGATTTTTATTTTATTAAAAAAAAATAAAAAATAAGTTCTCGTGAACTAGTTTCTTTTTAAATATTTTGCAACGAATCCGAGGATTCGTTGCAAACTCTTATTTTTAGAAAAAAAAAATTAAAAATTCGTCGAAGCCGGTTAAGTGACTTAGAGAGTTCGGAATGAGATGAAACAAGTTCTATGTGTTCGTCTAGTTCCCCTGATTATATATATTTTTAAAAATAAATTTTACCGAAAATATTGCGATACGTGATTTTTTGAACGTGAATTAGATTTCTCAAATAGACCGATATTCAAAAATTCTCGGATTAAAACATTTTTGACGATGTTTTTATAATGAGGAGAACTAGACGAACATATTGGCACTGATTTTATCTCATTCGGAGATCTGTAAGTTAGTTAACGAGTTTTAAGTATTTTATTTATTTTAAAATAAAAAATTATTTGCAACGAATATGTGGATTCGTTGCTAATTTTGCAACGAATCCACAGATTCGTTGCAAACTCTTAATTTTATAAAAAAAAATTTAAAAAAATTCATTTAACGATTTTAAAGTTTTTTAATTTTTTTTAAAAAATTATTTGCAATGAATCCTGGTTCGTTGCAATTTTTTAAATTTATAAAAAAAAATATTAAAAAAATCAGAACGTTTTCAAATTTTTTATTTTTTTTTAAAATTTACAACGAATCACAGATTTTTTTTAAAATTCCACAGATTCGTTGCAAACTTTTCAAATTTTTAAATTTTTTTTTAAAAAAAATTTGCAACGAATCTTTGGATTCGTTGGAATTTTTTTTTGAACTTTTCCAACCCGATGCCCTAATTTTCTCTTCCCTTCGCCGCCGCGCTCCTTCCGCCGCCCGCACATCGCCCGGCCAGGTCGCTCAGCCACCGCCGAGCCGCCGTGAGCCGAGCCGCCCTCGTCGCCGCTCACGCCCATGAGCCGTGCGTCAGAGCCGGGCGAGGCCGCCGCCACCCTTCGTCCGCCCCTGCCGCCGCGCCTTGAGCGATCATAGCCGTCCGCCCGGTCGCCCGCCGACCGTCGCCTCGCCCGACCGCGCCCGAAGCGCCGCGAGCCCGTGCCCTGCCCAAAGCCCGGCAGACCCTCGTCCGCCTGGCCGGCCGCCGGCGCCACGAGCCTCGCCCGCCTCGCCACTCGCCCGCCGTGCCAGCCTCGATCGCTCCGCTGCCACGCCACAGGTTTATAAAAAATTTCTCTAATTTTAAATTCGTTCATTTATGTTATATGTTTTGCCTATTGGAAAGTGTTAGAACCTATTTGCATTGTCATTTAAATGATACTTTATGGATAATAGTTTCAATTAAAATTATGTTTGTTAGGATTCAATTAATGTTAAGTTTCGTATTATTATATTTTCTAGGAGTTTTTATTAATATAATTTATTGAAAATGTATATAATGCAATGAAAGGAGTTGGATGTATAATAGGAATTTATCTGAACGTCGGGGTTTAACTGATAAATTTATGAGTGGGTTGAAAGAGTTTTTAAATTTCGCAGCTAGTAATGTTGAGTTTATGGATGGTAATCAGATAAAGTGTCCGTGCAGAAAGTGTCACAATGGTAGATTTTTCGCCTAGCAAAGTTTCAGCATCTTTGTAGATTTGGTTTCTTCGCAAATTACTATAACTGGACATGTCATGGTGAACCATTTATATCTGATGAGGATTATCATAGACACAACACACAAGTCTCTAGGGATCAAAGTGATTATAATCAATTAAATCCATATCAGAGGATGATATATGATGTAGCGGGCCCGAATTTGATTCCCCAATCACAAGGTGCAGCTTCAAGTTGTCCTCCAACAGTTGAGCAAATGTTACTAATGCATCACCCTTGGAAGAGGTACAAGTAACAGATATCGGTGAAAATATGAATAATGAAGCATATCTCAAATTTGAGAGGTGTTGAGTCTTTGCAGATGAACCATTATGGGCTAGTTGTGAGACTCACACTAAACTATCATTCACCGCAAGACTGTTGAATGTCAAGGCAGAGCATAATGTGTCTGAAGATTGTTTTAATAATTTTGTTCAAGCTTTTGAAGAGGCATTGCCGCGTGATCATATACTGCCCAATGATTTGTACAGTATGAAAAAACTGATGAAAGAATTAGGTCTTCCAGTGGAAAGAATTGATGTGTGCAGAGATGGTTGTATGTTATATTGGGGAGACGATGCAGATGTAGATGTTTGTAAATTCTATAATCAAGATAGGTACAAGAGCACTAGTAGGAGGCAGCAACGATGTAAATCATATAGTCAGTTGTTTTATTTGCCTTTAACTCCTAGGTTACAAAGGCTTTATGCATCAAAGACAACTGCTGAACACATGACTTGGCATGCAAATCATCGAACAGAAGAGGGACTAATGTGTCATCCATCAGATGCAGAGGTGTGGAAAAATTTTGATAGAACATATCCTGATTTTGCGAAGGAGACTCAAAATATTAGGTTAGGTCTCTGTGCTGACGGATTTGCTCCATTTGGTAAATCAGGAAGACACTATTCTTGTTGGCCAGTTATATTAACTCCGTATAATCTTCCGCCTGGGATGTGGATGAAAACACTGTATATATTTTTAACATTGGTTGTGTCTGGCCCAAAAAATCCGAAGAAGTTAATAGATGTTTATATGTAACCATTGATTGCAGAGCTAAAACAACTATGGGATGAAGGTTTTCCTACATACGATGTTCATACTAATCAGATGTTTGTAATGAAGGCCGCTCTTCTTTGGACCATAAATGACTTTCCGGCCTATGGTATGCTATCAGGTTGGAGTACTGCAGGGATCTTAGGATACCCAATATGTATGGAGAGATCAAAGTCGATTAGATTGAAACATGGTAAGAAGCCGAGTTATTTTGATTGTCATAGACAATTTTTACCACTAAATCATAATTTCAGAAGGAATAAAGATGAATTCACTAGGAATTGAATTGAAAGAACACCTCCGCCAATGAGATTGACAGGACAAGATATTTGGTACAAAGTGCTTCACTTTCCATCTATTATTGAAGAGCCACATGGTACAACTTATGAATATGAAAGCAACCATAAATGGACTAAACGAAGTATATTTTGGGAGTTACCGTATTGGTTTAGTAATTTGATTCATCATAATCTCAATGTTATGCATATTGAGAAGAATATTTTTGATAATCTGATAAATACAGTGATGGATATCACCGAAAAAATAAAAGATAATTTGAATGCAAGAAAAGATATGCGACTCATTTGTAAACGACCCACCCTTGATGTTGATGAAAATAGTAGGGGACCAAAACCAAAGGCAGTTTATACATTGAATAAGGAACAGAGACGTGTTGTTTGTGAATGGTTGAAATCATTGAGATTTTCTGATGGGTATGTTTCTAATCTTGGGAGATGTGTCGATATGAAGGAATGCAAATTGATGGGTTTGAAAAGTCATGATTGTCATATATTCATAGAAAGACTAATTCCTATTGCTTTTAAAGAACTATTACCGAATTTTGTATGGGGTGTCATTACAGAGTTAAGTATTTTTCTTCATGATATATGCTCAACAGTTTTGGGATATTCACACATGGAGAAGTTAGAGAGAGACATTCCAATCATTTTGTACAATTTAGAAAGGATTTTTTCGCCGGCATTTTTTGATTCAATGGAACATCTTTTGGTTCACTTGCCATATGAGGCCAAAGTTGGAGGACCAGTTCATTATCGATGGATGTATCCTTTTGAAAGGTATAATTTGCATATTCTATACTCCGTTATTATTGCATAAAAATTTATAATTTTTTTATATATTCATTTCTAATACAATTTGTTATATTACAATCAGATTCTTATATCATTTGAAGAAAAAAGTAAAAAATAAGACACATGTTGAAGCCTCTATTGTGAATGCATATATTGTGGAGGAAATAACAACTTTTGCATCATATTATTTTGAGCCTCACGTTTAGACCAAAAGACGAAAATCCGGAAGGAATGATGAAGGTCCTATTGATCCCAATTTGAATTCATTCTCAATTTTTAATTATCTTGGTCGACCAAGTGGACCGTGTAAGCAATGATACTTAACTGATCAAGAATGGCGGGCATCCCAGCCATATGTTTTACTTAATTGTCCAGAAGTATCGTCATATTTCGAGTTAGTATATATTTCCTATTTCTTCGTTAAGTGTTATTTTTTTTATGTTATAATTCAATTTTTTATTATAGGATTTTTCAAAACTTATATTCTGAAATCCCGACACGTGAGTTTGATCACTTCTGCGATCAAGAATTTGGACCATGGTTCAAATCATATGTAAGCAGTTTTAATTACCTCATTTTTGTTTACACATATCTTAGCTTTTAAATAAATATCATTTTCATTTGAGTATAGGTTTATGCTAATCAACTCACGTTCAGCAAGAATTGCTAATCCATCTATCATGGGGTCCAAAAGCAATGGTACGCACTTGGCCAGCATATTTCATAAATGACTATAATTTTCATACTCAAGAATATGGAAATGGAAAGAGTACAATGAATAGTGGAGTATGTATTCAGTCTTCAAATGATGGAGGTGCAAGCAATGAATTTTATGGTTTGCTGGATGAAATTATAGAGATTGAATATCCTGGTCCAGAAATGCAAGTTATCTTATTTATGTGTCGATGGTTTGACTCCGTCAGAGGGATGAAGGTGCATCCACAGTATAATTTGGTTGAAATAAATCATAAAAGATTGTATAAGAGATATGAACCATTTATTTTGGCACAACAAGCGATCCAAGTTTTCTATGCTCCATATCTGTCACGCCCCGAGGTAGACTATGTTCGGCCAACGGACGACACCCCCTTATGACAATTCCAATACGGTACAAAGTCACAGCCAGTATAACACATATCGAAAATGTATAACAACACAACAAAACGTATAACATCAATAGCGGAAGCCAAACACAATGGAAATACAAACTCGACAACATAAGTACATCGGTATATCCGTCTATACTAGAACAAAATCCATACTGAATATCCAAAAGAGAAACATACAACATGATCTCCAAAACAATAAGAGTCCATATGAAAATACATGCGATGGGAAGCAAAACCCTCGGAAAAACAGCGGGATGGGATCATGTGGCAATGCTCCAAGTCCATGCCGAAGTCTTTTATCTACTACCTGGGTGACAGGAAACCCAGGGTCCAGGGTGGTGAGTATAAAACTCAGGGGTAATATATAGAAGTGCATGAATACATACAGGGTAAAGAGATCTACAGATATACATGTGAAGATCTACAGGTATGCAGCATGAGTCCAACAGACAGACAGTACTAAGCATAGTAATCAGTAATCACAGATATGTCCTACTCATAGCATAAATCGAATCGATCAAGCATAAAGTAATGTACGTACTGACGGTCATCCTCCATATGATCTATAACATCACGAGCGGGGATATCATGACATAATCCAAATAGTACACACTCATGCTCAACACATGCACAATGGTATATAAAATATGAAAAAGGCATGTAGCATGATGTACAATCATATCAAAGAACCAAATGCGATCTCACGGCATATGTAAAACATATATCGATACATGCATACATATATATATCGAATGCATATGCATGGCCATGTCATGGACCGGCCCAACCACGACCCAGATGGCCCGTGGCACGACATGATGACTAGCCCGACCTCCGCCACTACTCTCGAGGACCGAGGTAGTATGAATGAGTAGTATATAAGCGTAAAGAGCTAACTACTCCCTGGGTCCTCGTCACGGTCGCCCGTCACTACCCATGAGTAAACGAGCTCTGCACACAGACAACCGCACGTCACACAAAGTACATCTCCAAATTCTACCACCATCCTTAGGTGGCCGAGCGCCAAGACATCCAATGCTCGCCTCAACCTCGCTACTACTACCCCGAGTGGTCGGGAGGCAGGATGACCGACGACCGCTCATCCATAAGGGAGACTCACCACAAGATGCATGCAATGTAATGATGCATAGTTCACGACAAATCCTCGCAACACTCCCTAACTCACTGAAGACCTAGTCAACTAAAAGTCAACCATGCAAGGATGACTATTCCAGAATCACTACCTATTTACCTATGTAGATAAATAGATCCACAAAATAACCCACTAATATGTGTATGGTACAACGACCGACCCCATATTCTGGACTCATCACCTAACCTAGTGATGCAACCCGATAACCCCATCTAAGTCCACACTCGTGACCATAACTACATGTGTTTAACTGAATACCTATCAGCTAATACACAAGCAAAGTTATTATTCATATCTAAGATAAAGGTATGATGGATTAACAGTAATATCTCAAAGATCGAAGGCTAAGTACAAGCACAGGATAAAATATGAGTGGATCTAAGGTAAACAGGTATAAACATATATATATCTGATTTCATGCACCAGAATTTATCAAACTACGGACTGTAGATATTACCCACGATCTGGCTCGAATAATCCTCACTCACTGGCCCGCTCGTATCCCAAACCTGCACATAATAACAAATTAGGATTAAGCATAACACTCCAATAATAATACGAATAAAATACTATTTTATATTCGTATTCTTTTCCTAAATACATTTTACAACTCCAACTATCCCGAATCAATTAACAACAATCCATCTACATCCACCACCACCATCCTACAGAACTAATCCAAGGAAAACCTAATTAACAACTTCAATCCACTGTTTACCCCTAAATCACTACATAAATCAACAACACTATAAGCACACTGTGATCACAAACACACCCGTATCAACCAATTACCGAAATCACAATAGCACACAAATCATCATATAAATACCGAAATCACCACAACTTATCTATCTCTGATCTCTCTCGTGATTCCTCATTCCTACCTCTCTGCCCACCGAAAGAACTCCAGATCAAACGCATCGACAACCAATTTCATAATAACAGAACACCCCAAATCCACAATACCATAGATGAAATGTTAGGTTAGATCCAAACTTACCAGATTCAAACTCTACAGGCGGCGATTCTTCCCGATCTCAGCTCAGCACTCCCGAACAGCCGGCTGAAGACAACCCAGCAAGCACAGATCGCCGGAAACTGAATCTGCCGCGACAATACCAGGTTTCTCAGCCCAAAACTCCGATCAACACAACAAGATCTAAGGAAAGACAAAGAAACCTAACCCAAAACGGAAACCACCGCACCTGCGTCCGCCCGCTGGGAGTGTCGCCGTGATTTCTTTCCAGGCGAGAACCCCCCTAATCCCCGGCAGGAGATCTACTAAATGGTGGCGCCATCGAGCTCCTCGCACTGGACGCCGACGAACAGAGATCGGCGACGCGATCGTGCGGAGCGAAGGAACGAGGCGGAGGGGAAATGGAAATGGGATCGCGATGAGATGCCGATCGGCTGTTCGGCAGGCTTTTTAAATGCCTTTCAAGTGATCCAGTTAACCCATCTCAACCCAAACCCAATCTGATTGGGTTCAGTCCAAGCCCATCTCAGCCCAAGCCCATCTCAGCCCAAGTCTATCTCAGCCCAATTTCAGCCCAACTAGAAAATTAACCCATTAGCCCACTAATTAAGCCTAATTAATCCCAATTAATTATGGGTTAATCCATTTTTTTTTTCGTATACTACAATATCCTAGTTTGAAACGTGACAAAAATGATTGGTGGGTTGTTTGTAAAACAAAAGCACGGAAAAAAATTGAAGAGCGCTGGCAAGACATTGCATATCAACAAGACAAAGTTATAAATATGTTTCATACCGAGGAATATATTATTCATGTAGGGATTTTTTATGCAAAATAGCATATGCGCAACAGAAAAAATAGGATCTCTTCCAAGTGATCCTTGCGAAAGAAAACCTCGTACAAAAAAAATAAATTTCTCTAAAAGAAAAACCTATCTTATAGGAGAATATTACCTTTGTTGCGTGCCCTTTTTAATCCCGCTTCTCCTTGGGTTTGTTGGATCTTTTAGCACGTTCAATTGTCCGTGCCTCTATATGTATCCACACGAGCAAGCTCTTGTCTCACAAAAGAAACTAGAAGAGCTCTCCTTTACTTCTTGCTAGAGAAGTCCCTAAAGGAGAGGAAGGTAGGGAAAAAGAGAAAGGAAGAAGAAGACCACTCTTCTTGCTAGCCTACACTCACAAAAGCCACACAACCAAAGCCTCTCACCACCAAGCTCTCTCCAAGACTCAAGCTTCCACCACCTTGGCCGGCCACCCCATGGAGTGTTTTATATGATTGAAAAAACCTTTCACCTCCTATCACATTCAATGCAATCAATTGCATTGAAAAATAATCCACTCCTTGTTTGGCCGGCCACATGTGGAGAAATTCCAAAGGTCAAAAC
The DNA here is from genome assembly GCA_025175895.1 of Wurfbainia villosa. Lineage (NCBI taxonomy): Eukaryota > Viridiplantae > Streptophyta > Magnoliopsida > Zingiberales > Zingiberaceae > Wurfbainia > Wurfbainia villosa. Next base: position 13,292,487 of record CM046004.1, on the reverse strand, counting down.
CCTTTGTCTCCTTCCACCTCATCAAGCTTAGGTGGCATGCTTATGTGGCATGCTTAGGTGGCATGCTTATGTGGCATTCATGCATGTTGAATTAATCTTATTAATTCAATAAGCTTATGTTATCATATTGAATTAATCTCATTAAATCAATAAGGTAACATATTGAATTAATCTTATTAAATCAATTAAGCTTAGGCTATCATGATAACATATTTATTTAATCTTATTAAATTAATAAGCTTAGCATATTGAATTAATCTCATTAAATCAATAAACTAAAATTCTCATTAAGCTTAAAGTCCAAAAACCATTTTGTACTTAAGCTTATTTCCAAATTATTCTAGTCAAACTAGAATGCACTAATTCTTCTAATCATCATGCTCTTTGTGTGTGACCCTATAAGCTCTCATAACGTTGGCAGTGGATCTAAACTCTTTTAGATACACAAGCAATGAGCGACATCTAGCAATACATCATTGCTACCTAAGTTACGAAATAAGTCAAGATCCGACTAACCTTTCCGTGACTACTATAATGTATGCCCGTGTCCTTCTATCCTTGATATCAGATTGACCAATGAGACATAGACCGTGTCATGCTCGATCAATCTATGTGTTTCTTGATCCCTGAGTAAACTAACTCAAACAAATGAGCTCAATATCTCATATTGACTCATTCGAGCATGGTCATGCGTTTTAGTAGTTCTACTCAATCAAGGGGCCCACAGATATCACTCCCGCCATATGGGAGGGATAAATCCCATCTACATCACTCACATCCCTCCGCATAATTTGTTATATACCCAGTAATCGTCTTTATGGTCCACCCTGTTACGGGTGACGTTTGACGATACCAAAGTACATAACTCCTTATGTAGGGAACCGTAGTGACTTCAGGTTTGAGGACTATTCATACCAATAGTCACATGAGAAAGTTTATGACATTCATATGACGATCCATGAAACTTTCTCATGGCGGGTCAGTTCAGTATATATTCTCTAATATATACCCATGTGTCAACTTGATATCATATATCCATGACTTGTGAGATCAAGTCATCAATTGACCTACATGCTAGTCTTTATGTATTAATATTGCCCTTGCATATTAATACTTGACTAGGAATATTTTAGGAAAGTGTTCTCTACAGTCTCATAATCAATTCTGCCAATTGATGTGCTGTAGATAAGAACCTACTTTTCTAGGGCATTATTATATTTAATTTAGCTGGCACAAGCAAGACGTAAATATAATAACCAATCCTTTGCCTTTATAGAATATGATACAAAATGTTCCCTATTCAACCATCACATGATTGGTTCTAGGGCTATAACTAACAATCTCCCACTAGCACTAGTACCAATCACTATAATATCTAATACCTAGTGACCTAGTGTGACCATCATGCTTCCTCTGTGCCAAAGCCTTGGTCAATGGATCTGCGATGTTAGCTTCTGTCGGTACTCTGCATATCCTCACATCTCCTCTATCGATGATCTCTCGAATGAGATGGAAGTGCCGCAGTATGTGTTTGGTCCGCTGATGTGATCGAGGTTTCTTAGCCTGTGTAATAGCCCTATTGTTGTCACAATAGAGGTCTATTGGATCTGCAATGCTAGGAACTACCCCAAGTTCATTGATGAACTCATGAGCCAACAACCCTCTTTGATCGACGCAGCAATATACTCTGCTGTAGAATCAAGAATCGTGGTCCTCGCTCAACTCTTCTAGCTCACACCCACCATTCAGTGCAAAACACGCACTTCGATTGTGATCTATAGTCATCCTTGTCCGCTTGGAAGCTTGCATCATCGTAACCCTTTACGCTTAGCTCTCATTGCCTCCAAATATCGGAAATATTCTTTCGCTCTTCGTAAGTATTTAAGAATATTTTTGATCGCTATCCAAAGGAATTTCACCGATCCGATCGTATCTACTGCCATGCTCAAAGCATACGAGACGCCGTGACGAGTACAAAAGAATGGCGACATGATATAGACCCTATAGCAGATGCATAAGGGATCTTATCCATGCGATCTCTCTCCTCCTTAGAAGAGGACATTGAGTCTTGAAAGACTCACACCATGTGATAAAGCGAAATCCTTTCTTGGAATTTTGCATAGCAAAGCGATCTAGCACTTTATCGATGTATGTACTCGACTTAGGCAAGTAATCTTTTAGATCTATCTCTATAGATCTTGATGCCTAGAATATAGCGGCTTCACCTAAGTCTTTCATCGAGAAACAATTCCCTAACCACATCTTCACAATTTGGGTGAGGGAATATCATTTCCGATGAGAAGTATGTCATCTACATACAAGACAAGAAATACAACTGTGCTCCCACTATTTCTCTTGTAGACACAAGGTTCATCTTCATTCTTGATGAAATCAAACTCCTTGATTGCATCATCGAATCGAAGATTCCAGCTTCGAGAGGCTTGCTTTAGTCCATAAATTGACCTTTGCAGTTTGCATACCTTTCCAGGATGCTTTGGATCTTCAAAACCCTCAGGTTGTGTCATGTACACATCCTCGAGTAGCTTTCCATTGAGCGGTTTTGACATCCATCTGCCGGATCTCATAATCGTGGTAGGTGCGATAGCAAGTATGATCGAATGGATTTAAGCATCATGGTGAAAAGGTTTCATCATAGTCAATACCATGAATTTGTTTGAATCCTTTAGCCACCAATCTACCTTTATAGGTATGCTTATTACCATCCATGTCGGTCTTTACTTTAAGACCCACTTACACCCAATGGGTTTTACCCCTTGGTGGATCGACAAAGTCCATACTTGGTTAGTGTACATGGATTCCATTTGGATCTCATGGCCTCTAGCCATTTCTCGGAATCTGGGCTCATCATAGCTTCTTGATAGGATGTAGGCTCGTCGAAGATCGACAAGCAATACATCACCGTTGTCGATCAAGAGAAAAGAATATCTCTCGGGTTGACAGCGAATCTATCGGATCTCTGAAGAGGTTGGTCTACTTGAGCAGTGTTTGCTCCACAACTCTTTGGGCAACAATTTCCTCATCCACAATACTTTGTGGTGCACTGTTCATTTTCCATGAAGCCTTAGTGTTATCTTCATCTTGAATTTCTTCAAGATAAATTTTACTCCCACTAGTTTTTCTAGAAATAAATTCTCTTTCTAGAAAGATAACATTTCTGGCAACAAACACCTTGCCAAGTGTGGGATTGTAAAAGTAATATCCCTTAGTTTCCGTGGGATATCCTACAAAATAACACTTATCTGATTTGGGTCCTAGTTTATACGAGACTTGGCGTCTAACATAAGCTTCACAACCCCAAATCTTTATAAAAGATATTTTGGGACTCTTCGATCCATAGCATATATATGGTGTCTTTTCTCGGCTTTTGATGGGATGCGATTAAGTGTAAGCGGTGTCTCTAGAGCTAAACCCCAAAAGGAAGTAGGTAGATCGATCGGCTCATCATTGATCGTACCATATCTAATAGAAATGCGATTTCTCCTCTCGGATACACCATTCCATTGTGGTGTTCGGTGGAGTGAGTTGGGATATTATCCACACTCGGCGGTGATCCGCGAAACTCTTGACTAAGGTATTCACCACCTCGATCGATCGAAGTAGCTTATCGCTTACCAAGTTGGTTTTGTACTTCATTCTTGAATTCTTTGAACTTTTCAAAGGATTACGACTTATGTCTCATCAAATATAAGTAGCGAATCTACTTATATCATCGGTGAAAGTAATAAAGTACTTATAGCCTCCTCCGGCCCGACATTGAAAGGGCCACATACATCGGTATGTATGAGTCCTAACAAGTCCGTCGCTCTCGCCATGTCCACTAAATGGAGTTTTAGTCATCTTTTCTAAAGACAAGATTCGCATACCTCGTATGATTCAAAATCAAATGAGTCAATAATCCATCTTTATGGAGTTGGGATATCGTTTTCATTTATGTGACCTAAGCGGCGATTGCGGAGATATGTTTGGTTCAAATTATTCGATTTGAACCATTTGGTATTTACGTTATAAATTGGGTTTCTAAATCTAGAACATAGAGACCATTCATAAGTGGTGCATTACAATAGAACATTTCATTCAAATAAATGGAACAACATTTGTCCTTTATTATAAAAGAAAAGTTTTTCTTGTCTAAACAAGATACAAATTATGTTCTTCATTAATGCAGTACATAAAAGCACTCTCTAGTTCTAAGACAAGCCCAAAGGCAAAGACAAAGAATATGTTCCTACATACAAAGAAAGAACTTTTGCGCCATTGCCTACTCGTAGGTCCACTTCGCCCTTTTCCATTAGTCTACTATTTCTCCCTCGCACATTAGTACAAATGTGAGATGCACATCCCGGTATCTAATACCCATGTAGAAGAAATAGATAGATTAACTTCTATAACGTATACCGAGTGTAAGTCTCACTTCTTTCTTCTTTACTTCCTCAAGGTAGACTTTGCGATAGCTTCGGTGTCGATCTCACGAATGGAAATAGTCCCCTTCCTTAGGTACTTTACCTTTACCCTTTGAAGTGGATGAATTGGCCTTGCCTTTGGCTTGGGTCTTACCCTTGCCTTTGCGCTTACCTTTGCCCTTCTTGACCATTAGTACGTTACTAACTTTCTTCTTGAGATTCGGTTCAACAGTTCTTAACATGCTGAGAATCTCAGGCAAAGGCTTATCAATTTCATTCATGTTATAATTTATGACGAATTGATTATATGCTTCCGGCAATGATTGTAGGATAACATCAGTTGCCAATTCTTGGCTCAGTGGAAAACCTAGTCTTTCAAGGTTCTCAACGTACCCTATCATTTTAAGTACGTGAGTTCCTGCAGGTGTTCCTTCTTGCATCTTGCATGCAAAAAGAGCCTTAGACACTTCAAAATGCTCGTGCCTAGCTTGTCCTTGATATAGTTGTTTCAAATGCTCAACCATACCATAGGCATCCATGTTCTCATGTTGCTTCTGAAGCTCAGAGTTCATGGTGGCAAGCATAAGACATGACACATCTAATGCGTCATCTTGATACTTCTTATAAGCATAGTGGCGGGTGTTTGAGGATAGATGCTCTAGGACATACAGTTTACGTTCTTGCTTGAGGATAATCCTCAAGTTCCTATACCGATCTAGAAAGTTAGCTCCATTGAGCTTGTCTTTCTCAAGGACGACGCAAGTTGAGGGTGTGTCGTGTTAGATGACATGGTGATCTACAACATTAAAATGCAAAATTAAGTATCATACCTAAGTCATTTAATTAGGCCTTTAATTAAATGAGACTCACTAAATTCTCATAGCTTTGATATGAGCTAATCATTGATGTAGGCAAACACATTTTGCTTACATCATTAGCTTCTATTTAGCTATAAATTTATATGGGATAAAGATCCACATCATACTGCCTTGAGTTAGCTTTGGCTAATCGCCCAAGACGTAGTATGATTAGGTAGGCAATCTTTGCCAATTACATCTGATGTAACTCTTTAATAGCTTTGGTTAAGTTTAGATTAGTTTAGTGCTTATTCAGGCGCGAAGAGGCCTTCTTTGATATCGAGCAACCACCACTTTCTAAGACAAAGCGATGTTGAAATCACACAAAACTAATTTTTAAAACTTATGTTCAAAGCTAATATATGCCTCTACTTTCTTAATTAATTAATAAAAAATTAATTAAGTCTTAACCAAGTTTGAAAGCAGGACATCACGATTGTCAACTCGCACTCTACCAAGATAAAAAGCATTACTTTGCTTTGGCAAACCCAACAACAAATGATCGAGGAAGTAGTGAGTACCAAACTTTAGTAGGCATATCGTTTTGACTTATTAAGAAATAAACTTAAACATGCATCACATACATATTAGCATACATCACATATAAGATAAATTAACATGCATATCATACATATTAACATAAGCGTGTCATGGTTATGGACCTTATTCTACAATCTTCTCAAGCCATTGAGAAGTTTGATTGTTCAACCTAGTGATATCATCTTCTCCCAAGTGCTTCCTTTTGGTTGTCTTGTGTTGTTGACTTCCTCCTTGTAACGTCATCTTCAATGGACCCTCCATCTTTATTTTGTATATTACAAAGGAGAAATACTCGAGTTACATTCGAGTCTAAAACTAATTTTACAACAAGAATTTTAGGAGAAAGGCACGACACGCAGCCGTATTAAAATTACAACACACACATTCACAAACTTTTTGGGACTAGGCCATAACCATGCACCATGTCAATTTTAACTTTTAAAAGACATCGGATATTTTATTATGTTTAAAAAATTGCTAATGCAATTCTCAACTCATAATAAAATTTATCCTACTTCTATATCATATATAAAATAGAAAACCTATTTTTTTATCGATCTTTCATAAGTGGCTCGATACCCTTTGTAGGGATTTTTTTATGCAAAATAGCATATCTTAAAAATAGGATCCCTTCCCAGTGATCCTTGAGAAAGAAAACCTCGTACAAAAAAAAAATTCTCTAAAAGAAAAACCTATCTTATAGGAGAATATTAACTTTGTTGAGTGCCCATTTTTAATCCCGCTTCTCCTTGGGTTTGTTGGATCTTTAGCACGCTCAATTGTCTGCCTCTATATGTATCCACACGAGCAAGCTCTTGTCTCACAAAAGAAACTAGAAGAGCTCTCCTTTACTTCTTGCTAGAGAAGTCCCTAAAGGAGAGGAAGGTAGGGAAAAAGAGAAAGGAAGAAGAAGACCACTCTTCTTTCTAGCCTACACTCACAAAAGCCACACAACCAAAGCCTCTCACCACCAAGCTCTCTCCAAGCCTCAAGCTTCCACCACCTTGGTCGGCCACCCCATGGAGTGTTTTATAGGATTGAAAAAACCTTTCACCTCCTATCACATTCAATGCAATCAATTGCATTGAAAAATAATCAACATGTGGAGAAATTCCAAAGGTCAAAACCCTTTGTCTCCTTCCACCTCATCAAGCTTAGGTGACATGCTTATGTGGCATGCTTAGGTGGCATGCTTATGTGGCATTCATGTATGTTGAATTAATCTTATTAATTCAATAAGCTTATGTTATCATATTGAATTAATCTCATTAAATCAATAAGGTAACATATTGAATTAATCTTATTAAATCAATTAAGCTTAAGCTATCATGATAACATATTTATTTAATCTTATTAAATTAATAAGCTTAGCATATTGAATTAATCTCATTAAATCAATAAGCTAAAATTCTCATTAAGCTTAAAGTCCAAAAACCATTTTGTACTTAAGCTTATTCCCAAATTATTCTAGTCAAACTAGAATGCACTAATTCTTCTAATCATCATGCTCTTTGTGTGTGACCCTATAAGCTCTCATAACGTTGGCAGTGGATCTAAACTATTTTAGATACACAAGCAATGAGCGGCATCTAGCAATACATCATTGCTACCCAAGTTACGAAATAAGTCAAGATCCGACTAACCTTTCCGTGACTACTATAATATATGACCGTGTCCTTCTATCCTTGATATCAGATTGACCAATGAGGCATAGACCGTGTCATCCTCGATCAATCTATGTGTTTCTTGATCCCTGAGTAAACTAACTCAAACAAATGAGCTCAATATCTCATATTGACTCATTCGAGCATGGTCATGCGTTTTAGTAGTTCTACTCAATCAAGGGGCCCACAGATATCACTCCCGTCATATGGGAGGGATAGATCCCATCTACATCACTCACATCCCTCCGCATAATTTGTTATATACCCAGTAATCGCCTTTATGGTCCACCCTGTTACGGGTGACGTTTGACGATACCAAAGTACATAACTCCTTATGTAGGGAACCGTAGTGACTTCAGGTTTGAGGACTATTCATACCAATAGTCACATGAGAAAGTTTATGACACTCATATGACGATCCATGAAACTTTCTCATGGCGGGTCAGTTCAGTATATATTCTCTAATATATACTCATGTGTCAACTTGATATCATATATCCATGACTTGTGAGATCAAGTCATCAATTGACCTACATGCTAGTCTTTATGTATTAATATTGCCCTTGCATATTAATACTTGACTAGGAACATTTTAGGAAAGTGTTCTCTACAGCCTCTCATAATCAATTCTGTCAATTGATGTGCTATAGATAAGAACCTACTTTTCTAAGGAATTATTATATTTAATTTAGCTGGCACAAGCAAGACGTAAATATAATAACCAATCCTTTTGCCTTTATAGAATATGATACAAAATGTTCCTATTCAACCATCATATGATTGGTTCTAGGGCTATAACTAACAATTCCAACGTTACGAGATCCCAGCGGAGTAGTGATAAACGTGGATGCAACTGAAATTGATGATGATGAGGAGGAGGAGGAGGGGGAGGGGGACGAGGACGAGGAGGACGAGACCGATGAGGATGAGGAAGATGATAATGAGGACTTTGAATTTTGACATCTAGTGTAAGTTTTTTTATATATAATTTTAGTTTTAAACTATAAATTTACCAAATTTCTTAGCTCAATTATTTGTTTATATACTGTCTCATTGTTGAATTTATATCTTTTGTCTGTGTATGTTGTGTATATTTTGTTCTTATAGGTTATTAGAGGTGACATCATCGTAGCTTCTCGCACTCTCTCAGATCTTCATTATGAATATTGTAAGTTTTTCATGTTCTTCATTAAGCATCAAAGTTTTATTTTCTTTATTCTAATTTTGATTTTGGTTGATAGTTTCGACGTGGTGGCCATAGACGACACAATACTAGTAATCGCTGATCGATTCACCACTTTGCCCAAAGACTATACCTACATGCCCCTTGATCAGCCGACCTTCATGACTAGTCGCCAGATCTCATTCACCCAGGCCTTCCCATTCAAATTCACTGCACTACTTGACACTCATCTACTGAGAATATCGAAAGTCGACCGTATATATTTCCGATTGGAGATTCGTAAGTAATATAAATATTATAATTTTTCAACTATCTTAATTATTTATCCAATTTTTTTCACTTTATCATAGGTTTGATAATTCTGTAACTGTTATTCGCGAGATCAATAAAATCGTGAATAACTATTGGAGAGGAGACTCATTGTCATACTCAAGTACGCCAGGACCTACAAAAGAACTATGGTGGTGCGAGTTTAAGGTATAATTGATTCATTTTATATATTAAATAAGTGATTATATAATCAATTGTTTTTTTTCATCTCAGCGGACATTTATTTGGGACCCTTCTCAAGACTTGGAAGTTAAAAGAATTTTAAAAAAAAATGTGGCGATCATATCCGACATGTATTGAGTCATGCCAAAAGTACTGGAAAAAAATCAGCCTGTGTCACGTCGGAAAATTAGAGTAAAATCTCCAATTATTGGCAATCTGATGAGAGCAAAAAAAGGAGTCAACAGAATAAAATAAATCAAGCATGTAATTCAGGAGACTTATCTGCAACATATGCGGGAGGATCTATAAATATCGAGGAGCATTCACGTAGATTGGTAATTTTTTAATTCTACAATTAGTTTTTAATTTTTTTTCAGATTATTATTTTATTTCTAACATTCTTATTTTTAGTCTAAGGAATTGGGAAAGGAGCCGAAATTTATAGATACTTTCGTTCGCACTTTCCAAAAAAAAGATAAGACTTGGAGTGGAGATAGAGCTAGAGCAATTAAGGTTTGAATTAATCTTTAAACTTACTTTATAACTTTAATTCTGTTAGTTATGTATATGCTCTGATTAAAATTTTAATTTTGTATAGGAGAGATATGATCGCTATCCTCATCACAGAATTTGAGAGATACGGTGATAATGAGGATCCGAGCCATCGTTAGTAATAATTTGGATTTATGGCTTGAGGCGAGTGGAGGAGCAAAAGGGGAAGGATATTAGGTATGAGTTCTCCGAAAGGTAATGCATAATGTTCCTCGTAGATCTATTTCTTCTACTCCACCACAGAGCTTACGTATACATAACTTAACCGAGGAGGTTAGCAATTTGAAGGGCATAATACTTGAAAGAGATCAAGAAATTCTAGAAATACAACAACAAAACTCACAAAGGGATCAAGAAATGATAGAAATGCACGACAACAAGCTTTTCTTATGCGATTTCAAAGAATTTAGTTCTGGTCCAAGTCATATTCCTCCTAGTAATGAGGATGATGGTGGCGACGATAATGATATTGTATGCATGTTTGTAATTAGTACTTTTACCATTTTTTAGTTTATTGAGTTTGTTAATCCTTCATTTTTTTAATTTTTGATTAGTACTTTATATTTTGCTTTAAACAGGAATGATGAAGTCAATCCTTATGCCGGTTGAAAATGCACATCTGAGTAAGTCTTTGCATATTTATTTTCGTGTTAGTATATAGTTTTTTTTTAATGTATGATACTTTTTGTTTGTTTCTTTTCTAATACAGGTAGAAGAATGATGGCCCTTGCTCTACAGATGATCTTTTCTTTTTTCTTTCACATGTGTTGAGATATTTTGAGTGGACATTGTTATTTGGATATCAGAACTATGTTGATGTTTGGAATGTTGTAGGATATAACTTTGGTGTTTGGAATGTTGTATTGTTCTTAACTTATTGTGTTAGTTTGTATTTATTTGGATATGAAATTTTTTTGGATATTATTGAATGTTATTTTGTTGTATTGAATGTTATTTTGTTGTATTGAATGTGTTTTGTTTGTATTAAACAAGTTGTGTGAAATTTGTATATACGATAAAATATCGAAACGGATGGAATATGCTAAAAAAAATTTTATTTAGCGACAAATTTAGCGACAAAAATTCAAATTCGTTGCTAAATTCTGGGAATTCTGTGACGACATCTGCGACGAATTTTGTTTTCGTCGCAAATTAGCGACGAATTTAGCAACGAAACTAACCTGCAACAAATTCTGCAACGAATTTTGCGACGAATTTTGCGACGAAAACAAAATTCGCCGCAGATGTTTAGCAACGAAAAATGAGTTCGTCGGAAAATTTGCGACGAAAACAAAATTCGTCGCAGATGTTTGGCAACGAAAAATGAATTCGTCGGAAAATTTGGTTTTTTGCGACGAATTTTGTTTTGGTCGCGAAAATTAGCAACGAAAACACTTAATTCGTCGCAGAAATTTGCGACAAATTTGTAATTTCGTGGCAGAAATTTGCGACGAATTTTTTTTCGTCGCAAATCTACGACGAAAAAAAAAATCGTCGCAAATTTCTGCGACGAATTTTGCGACGAAATTTTGGATTTGTCATAACCTCTGCAACGAAATTAGCGACGAAAATTTAAATTCGTCGCTAATTTTCGTCGCTAAAATTCGTCGCAAGAATTCGTCGTTATTTTTGTCGCTAATATTTGCAACGCTTTATCCGCAACGAAAATATTTTTGTCACTAAATTCGTCGCTAATTTATTTTGCGACGAATTTATTTTTAAAATTCGTCGTTAATGACTATATTTTTTGTAGTGTACGGTGGGGGATATTTAAAGATTTGTGGGAGGATCAAATGTTAAATGCATGAATATTTTTTTTTAATAAATTAAGAAGGATCATATGCTAAACATGAGATTGATGGAATATTAAACACCAAAAAAAAATATTTTTGTTTAGAGGTGCTTAACAATAATTATTCAATCAACATGTAAATGTCAAATATCATTGGTCAAAAGCATTTAATATAGCTTAAAATCATAGAAAAAATAAATATGGATAATTCATAAGAATCTAAACCATCGTACGTTTTTATCAAAAGTATTTAATAGTTAAGAGGGCTCAAAAAAATTATAAATAAATAAAATATTAAAAAGTGAACATCCATGCGTTTATGATACCTAAAATTTGTCCATGCGGAGATGACATAGTGATTAAGATACGATAGTATTTACAGAAGTGACATGAGGTCTAAATTCTTTTTCTGAATTTAGATGTCCTTCGTGTGTCTTGACCATCACGTCAAAACCCAGAAGATCCTCCGTAATTTACCTTCCTCACAACGCATGATAGTAGATGCAATCGATATCTAAAAGTCAATCCTACAGACAAATTTGAATAGTTAACACCGTACAAATTTATATTAAATGAGTAAAAATCAATTCTCCGTATTCACGAGGATGCATGTCCTTCATTGTATTAGGTACTGATACGACTTAAGATCGATCATGATTTATTTTTTTTTATCAAGGGTACCTAAAAGTCCAAAGGCAATCTTTAACATGAATTTGAAGCCCCTGTGATCGTTAATTATTTTAGGTCCAATGTATAATCAATGAGTTAACTTCACAATTAGTTAGCCGAAGTTAATTTTTGTCAACTAGATAGATGAGTATTAGCACTTTTGGAAAAGGCAACTGTAAGAGTGCTTTACAGTTTAGTTTCCAGACTTATGTTAAATATTGGATAAGTATTAATTCTACTTCTCAAAGGGGTTAGATTATGATTTATGAAATGATGGAGGTGGTATTAGGCCACTACTACTCCAATAATGATTGCAACCATCTCATTAATTTGCACAATTTTAATTAGTGTCAATTCATCTTCTTCATAATTCCTCGTCTACCGTTGGGACGACTCTTGTTGCCTTGATGCAGTTAGTAGGATATCATCGATGTAAAATTAGATATTCACAGTTCAAGTCTTAGCTATAGTAAAATTGTAAGATTTATCCTCTAAATGAGATGCACGTTAAAAGACACTGGATTGATGACTGTCTATTACTCACGCTTTTTGATTTATCTAAGTGGTTGATAAAATTTTTTTATAGAATCGGAGCAGTCACTTTTAATTTATTGATCTAAGATCTGAATATAAGACCTGAAAAATTGGTGTCAACTAAAATACACTCTTGTCATTAGACTTTAATGGGTCATTTATTGGGCCGAAAATCGTGCGGCCCAAATAATTAGCTACAAGAACGACTCCGCGCGCTCGCCGGAATCATTTCGGTAACGTAGAGCGAGCGGATGTTTTTATGTTTCGGTGGACGGCGACGGCGACGACGACGAAGGCGGAACAACGAGGAAGCCAAGATGGTGACGCCCTCTCCTAACGTTCCAGTGGGCCTTCAATCGCATTCCATCGGTGTCCAGTCGCCGTGGATCTCATAAGGGGCGTTAGGGAAGGGGATATAAAGTTTCCTTCTTCTGGGCTTTCCATACGGAGGTAATGCTAGGTTTTGATGATATTCTTGCTACTTGTTTGATTTTGCATCGATTCAGTGCTAGATGATTAAAAATGATGTTGCATATTGGACTTATTACTTGCTTTTCTAGGTCATCTTGGAAATAATATTGAAATCAGTGGGGATAATCCTTGTTCTTGTGGTGAATTACGATACAATGGGTTGATACAAGTGGAAAAAGGAGAATGCGATAAAGATTATTTGCAGCTTCCTTTGTTGTATTAGTAAAACTTTGTTTAATTAAGTTCCGTAAATTTGATGTCAGGATGTTCTTAAATTAGTTGGGGCAACAGGATGTTTCTGCTGACATGTTTAAGATTTTAATTTTATAATGGTATTTGCAAAACCAAAATTTGAAGTGGTAAATACATGAGACAGTATATTTGTAGGGCTATGTATGTGATTTTGCCAAATTAATTTTTTAATGAAGAAGGGAAAAAGTGATGTTGAAGAACGTAAGCAGTCATCTAACCGAGTAAAACCAATATTCTTAGTTAACACTGAGTTCAAAGCTTTGTTTAGTTAGGTGAAAATGTCACAAAATTGTCCATAGATCATGAATCTCTCTGATACATTTATGTTAATCAGTATCCTAACCAAATATAACTGCTGTTGTTAGCTAAATTCTGTCTCCAAACTCCTAAATAGAACAATTAGGCACAGATTCAGAGCTTCACTTGTTGAGATCAGAGGACTTATCTTTACCACGCTTCAACCATGTGGGATCATTGGAGCATCAGTGAATGGATTGGATTGAAATATCCATGAGGTCAGTTTTTTTTTTTCCACAGAGCTGAGTCACTATAGTTAATGGTCACAAATTCATAGGTTTTGAGGCTAGTAATCAACAAAATCGGTCAACTAAATAATTTTATTTCATGATGCAACATTCATATTTTCTTTTGTTACACCACTTTTCTCCGGTCATGATTTTTTTTTTTTCTTGTGGTTTCTTGAGCTCATTTAACTAGGAGACAATGTCTTTCTCAACTATTATTTTGGCATCCCTCTCAGTTGATTATGCTGATAATTCTCTATGCTCTTTGAATTTTCTTCTCTACACCTAAAGTTGCAGTTAAAGTGCATATTTTGGTCCCCTAATTATGTCCTGATGTAACATCTATTCAGCCTTTTTGATCAGCAAGATTATACTTTTTCAATTGATTGGATACTCCCATCAAATTGATAAGTATGGTCGACCTTGGCTTGGTTAATCCCATCAGAATGACTTGCCCAATCAACCTAATTAATGTTGTTCATTCGGTTGGGTCGATTCCTCTTGTTCATGGGTAAAATTAGGTTGCAAAAAATGTAAAGGTATAATTGTAGTTCAGGGTATAACACCCTTCTATGGTCCATGCAAACAACAGCACTGCCAAGATTATTATTTCATTCGCCTTCTCACTTTTTTGACTCTCCAAAGTAAAGGACACCGAAAAAGAAAAAAATATATAAAAAATACTTCTGCCTAAAGTTCATTCTTTGCTTCTTTTTTTCCCTATTATATTTTCACTTTGCGAAGAGGAGCCTTATTACTATCGTGTGATTTGGTGATCATGAATTTGAGTCACAGAATAGTCTCTTATTATATAAATATATCCTTCTTTAAGATCATGTAAAATGAGTTTATTGTCTTTTTATTCTATTGTTAATCAAACCCACTTTGCACTGAAACTTCAATAGCACTCTGTTCTCCTTGCTGGCAAACACATGCAGCGCATCTAATAAAAAGCAGCAGAACCTAATGGCGGGGTGCAACTTCTTTTCTTCATCAACTAAATGCGAGAGCAAGTTAAAAAAAGTTTATTGGAAGTTTCTGCTATATGTGTTTTGTTCCTTTACTAGCTAATAGATTCTCTCAGCCTCTCTTAGGGCACTTTATTTTCGGTGACAAAAGCACGGTTTGCCTCGAAGAAAAATGAATCCTTCTTTCTGCTCCAGAGTGGCATATAGCTAAGAGATGCAGAAAGAGGATACACGACGAGGAGGCAAACAGAGCCGAGCAGGTGCCAATATACTGTAACCACTTCACCGTAACTCGACCACTCTATCATACTGTTGCTAGCTATAATTTCCAAGACAATTCTCACTGCAGTATACAGCAAAAGAAAACATTGGAACTGTATCGCTTGATTGTTCTGCATTCAGTGTGTTAGAAAATTGCCAGACGTGCAGAGTAGGATCAGTTCATAACTTATAGATTGAGATTATTTTTTACTGTCTTCTTGTCATCATTCTGAATGAATTATGAAGATTTATTTATTGCATATAAGCCAGTAAATCAATGCTTCCCATTTGGCAGTTGATCATGATCGAGTCAGGATAAAGCTTAACGTGTTCTGATCTCGAGGTAAGCTGTTAAGATAATAAATAATAGTGACTGCTCATACCAGAAATTTATGCTCTTTTTTCACGATAGTTATTAATCAAATAATGAAACAAACTGATCACAAGGATAATACTATATTAGTTCACAAGTTAGAAAACGCTGCTGAGTATTTATTTAAATTCAAACTAACTATCAAAAAGAGTTAAATACGGTAGGTCTGCCTCCTTTTAGGTGTGGTAGTATTATTGCTTCTATAGGTGGGATCATGAAAATTTAGGTATATTTATTCTACTCACAAAAATGAGACTTGAAACAGTTATGACTGGTAGCAAAATAAATATAGCATTGATTGTTTCTCTCTCCTTTCATCTTTCCTCAGGTTTTTGTTCGAATCGAAACATTTAACTAAGATGAAAGAATGAAAGTGATGATTCTCCAAGCATGAAAGAACCTTAAGCACATTGATCTGTATTTGATGACCATCTTTACACCTTTTTTTTTTTAATTAAATCTAGATGCAGCAATTCAAAGAAGGTAAATATGAATCATATCAAACGCAATTTTCTACCTTGTTCTGCCTCCCTGTAATCCAGAGCAGAGTTGTTCTTGCAAATGAACGTGTTTCATCCACCCTCGACATTGCTCCATCGAAGCCGCCTGCCTCCTCCACATCTGAATCCAATTCCAGTTCACTCATGCGCTTATTGCACCACTTAGAATCATGGAGCAGAGCCGTGGCGGCGAATGCGAATGGGCCGCTGCTCTGCTTCAGCTTCAGGTCGGTTTTCCCACTTTGAATCACTGGCAATCTGAACGACACTGCTCTCCTTGTTTCCACGTCCTCCTCCTTCTGCCGCAGCCAAATCTTGGACACCGAGAAGCTCTCTTTTTTCGGCAAGCCATCAAACAACTTGTTTGCATTCCGTTCATCGCCTCTTGAGCTTCTGGCTGCATCGAACTCATTAAACCCTTCTCTTCTGGAGTTGCCGTCGCACTCCGACCTGGCGATTCGTTGCCCGGGCTTCTTGAAGCTCGCCGTCTTCTTCGCCGGCTTGATGGAAACCCTAAGAACAGACCTGTCCTCCATAACGTACTCATACGCCCCCATAGAAAAGCACCGCCTTTGGTTCACTTCCCCGCTGCTGCTGCCTTGCGCCTCACTTCCACCAATTTCCACGTTTCTAAATTTCCCAAGTTTAACAGCCACATCGACCTCCTCCTCCTTCGCTGATAGTTCATCATCAATTGACTCGGATTCCCTTCTCTGGGAACCAAAACCGAACTCTCGGGAGCTGTTCTCCCCGCCGGATTCAAGAACGACCACCATGGGGCTGCCGCTGTGGCTGGGCGACAAATCATGAAGGAGGCTCGCCCTGCACAGCGGGCAAGTGGAGTGGGACAGGAGCCAGGTGTCAATGCACTGGATGTGGAACGCGTGGCTGCACTTGGGGAGCAGCCGGAGCTTGTCGTCGCCCTCGAACTCGCAGAGGCAGACGGCGCAGTCGAAGGGGTCCTTGACGCCGACGATGGACTTGTACTGGAACACGGGGAGGGCGTCGATGAAGGCTTGATCGACCCCCGCGTCGTGGAGGTGGAACAGCTGCTGCAGCTCCCCCTGGAAGGCGGTGGTATGCCCCATTGTCTCCTGGTCCCTGTAGCTGGGCCGGAGGAAGTACCTCACGAGCAGATGAAGGAGACCGGAGACGAAGAAGATGACGGCCAGGATTACTATGATCAATAGGATGCTGGGGGTGATCCTATTCCCAAAATCTACTATAGAAGGAGGAGGAGGAGGAGCATAAAGGAGGCTCCTTTCCGCCATCGATAAGACAGGAATACAGGAGGGAGAAGTAGAAGTTGTTCAGCGGTGCTTAGCTCGCTCTCTCTTAACACCGAAACTCCATGCCTAACGAAGCTCACAGCAATGGAAGTAGAAGAAAGAAGCTGTTAGTCGAGGTCAAAATGGAGAGGAAGTGGTGGTGGAGAAATGAATGGCGGTGTCAGGTGATGGGGACTCACAGGTATAAATGAATTTGCTTACGCATGGAAATGGATGATGGTGATGGCAGATCACAATAACGATTAGAAAAATGGAAACAGAGAACTGACCAGAGATTCGAGAGAAGCCCGCGCTCGATCTCCTTTTCGATTTGCAGAAGAGCTGAGTTGAGTTTTCGAGGTGTGAATCTTTTAATTATTTAATTCAAATCCCTATTTGACTTTGCATGCACCTTCGTCAACTATTTTCGTCTTGCATGAGGATAGATGGTTTGCTTCTGTCTTCCTCCTCAACGTCTGCAATCTGCATGCATGGTTTGTCACTGGAAACAGAAAGGATATCATGATTTCTGCCGGAAGAAGGGGGAAGGGAGGCGAGGCGCTAGTTTTGACTTTTGACTTTTGACTTCTCCTCTGGTGCAATAGGCCCGGGATTTCCTTTGCCTTTGTGTCTCAATTGATGCTCCATTAATTGGGACATTGTATTGTAGCTAGCTAGCTTATATGAGCCAAATTTCATGAGAGTGGAGCCCACTTGGAAATAAGGTGTCACATATTCTAAAATTTATTATTTTAGAGTTAAGTTTTTTTATCTACGAACAAATCAATGTGGAAAGTTAATTCCTTAATATTTATTGCACCATAGAGAATTATAATTTATTGACCATGCATCTTAGCTGAGAAGAATTTTAAATATTTTTTATTTTATTTTTAAAGAAAAATAATATTTGCAAATTAATTTATAAAATGATATTAAAATTCAAATTGTATATAATTTATTGACCATCTTTAAGTGAAAAATTAGGATAGGAGAGACTTCACCATGTCAGTGAAGAAAATGTCCTTTTAGTTTTACATGGTAGAGAAAAATAATATGTGTAAGAAAAATTATAAAAAAAAAAAAGGAGGTTCTGATTTGTTTTACAGGTAAATGTTTTTTTTGGAAGGGGTTAAGTTAGGAATTCAGATCCGAATATCTTTTGACACAGACACTGGGTGTTCAATTTAAATATATTTGCTTCCAAATATGAATATTAAATGCCATTATTGTTATTATACAATTAAATATATTGTACTGATTAATTAATGACATGATCTTAGGAATAAGCACGACCTTATTTAATAAAATAAGATTGTAATCGACTCCAGATCTCTTCTTCAGATCCAAGGTTCTGACTAAGCAAGGTTTAATTGTTTCCTCTTGTTTGTGTTTATGTTTACTCAATTTCAAATTATGTATCAAACTCGATAAAATTGCTCTCCAATTGTCTCTCATATCTTGGATTGTGTCTAAATGTCAATCTAACCTATTGCCATAACATAGAATTCATGATATTATAGGACAATAAACTAAAACAGAAATAGTTTTAAAAATCTCAAAAACTCGCAAGAGTGGCGTGCATAATTCTAGCAAACTCCGATCGAGAAGACCACACACATCACTTTTGTTCACTTGATACTTCACAATCTCAGAAAAAAGAGGGCAAAAGAAACAGCAAAGAAGTTGACCGTTCCAACTTTCGAGACTAAGAATCTAAGTCGAGACGATGACTTCTTTCATTTTTCATCTTCTATACAATTAATAATATATAATAGATAATAAAGTCATACTTCGATGTGATGTGCCAAATTTAGTCTGTCCACTGCTCTGCCTCTGCCCACGGTAATGACTAATTGCATGCTCCATTGAAATGATGTCATTGTTCCTTGGATCTTACATACAAACTCGCATATATATATATATATGGCTTCATCTGCCTTTCAACGACTACAACTACACGTTTATCTCATCTTTTCCAGTGTTACATCATCAGTTAGAATTAAGCACAATTGTGCTTCCCTAGATAATGTCTTCAGTGTTTTTCTAGCAGAGGCAGAGAGCGACATCAAATGTACGTACGTCTCCGTCTTTTTGGAGTGGTAGCCCTCAAGTAAATTAATAAGCAGAACCAATTCACAATATAAACTGCCCATTATTTGGATGGTCAATACTCAATATAATGGAGAAAACAAAAAAAAACCCCACAACTGGCCTTTATTTTAGAACACCTAATTTACAGCTTGCAAAGAGACAGTAATGATTTATATATATATACCAGATATTTATTCGCCATAAATGAGGCACATGTTAGGAACTAAATGGCAACAGTAGTTGAACTTCAATATACAACAACATGCATGCCGACTACTCTTTGAACGGAGGAGCTTAAATGAATAAGGAGATTTGCATGGAGTTTTAAACCTCTCTTTTAATTTCAAACTGTTGGATTAGAATAATGTAAAATATGAATTTACATGTTCAAATAATGCAGCTGATCGATTAAATGAGCGTGCTGTCATAGTCGAAGTCTTAATTGTATGTTAATTTTGCCAAGTTATTTCTGTCGTCTTAAGATTTATTTGAATCAAACTTGTGGGAGAGATTTGTCGTCTACCCTTACCTTGATCTAATGATTGTTCCAAGTGATATACGTACGTACAATACAGAGGGACACTGCCTTCAATGGTGATGGACCATTGCACGTTCCTGTGTAGAATAGGCAACCTGAAATCTCAAACGCTCATGAAGCAACGTGCAAACAAGCTCATAGTTTAAGTTTACTTATTATTTAGCTTAATAAGTTTCTTTTGCAGATTCTTTTTAATTTTATTTTGCTCAGTTTAATAACGAGACACGTTGCGATATTGATAACTATATTTATAATTCAGTTTGTAAATAATACGGCGATTTATTAAAGGGTTCACCTCAAATTTGGAATTGCTCAAACACAGTTCCATGATTTTATATTTACCAAAAGACGCATCTTATTTCCTTTTTATCTCTCTCGTCAAAAGTGAATTTAATGCTTAAATATTATATATATCTGAATCACAACTGAAAATCCCGAATCATCCAAAAGGTAGTGCTGAGAATTATATTCCCAACAACACAATAGTCCTGAGATTTAAATTCCCACCACCACATGACATGAGGTCTAATTTTTGTTATATGACTGTGGACACCTAATAACATCTAGATTATCAGAAATTTTGGACATAGATATACAGAGGGGCACTTTCCAAACCCAATTGATTTGGATTGGATAGAAGAAGAGGTGAGTAGGGTCATCAAAGAGTTTTGACCGAAACCCATTGATGGACCTAGAGGAGTCTAATTTCTGAAATCTTGAAATCTTGACATGGACTAAAAGATCTTACAATATGAATTATTGATGTATCGAGAAAACTTAGTTCTAATCCTCCTACCTCCCAGTTTTGACCGCGTGCCATGTGACATGGGGCTTGATTTATGAAATATGACTATGGATACCTAATAAAATCTTGAATATCAGAAATTTTGGGCACCGATACATAGAGGGGCACTTCCCAAACCCAATGGACTTGGATTGGATCGAAGAAGAAGTGAATAGGGCCATCAATGGGTTTTGACCGAAACCCATTGATGAACTTAGAGGAGTTCAAATTTTGAAATCTTGACATGGACTGAAAGATCTTATAGCATAAATTGTTGATTTGTCGAGGAAACTTGTTATGATCCTCCTACCTCCCAGTTTTGCCCACGTGCCACGTATAAATTTAAGCTGGACGAGAAAAAATGTGGTGCTGGGAATTATATTCCCAATAACATAGTGATCATGGGGTTTAAATCCTAGGAACACAATGGTATTGAGATTTAAATTTCCAATAACACGTTTAATTTCAAACGGGCCGAAAAAGAATTGATGTTGGAAATTATATTCCCAGGAACACAGTGATCATGAGATTTAAATTTCCAGCACCATATAGAATTTCAAGCTGGCCAAGATAAAAGGTGATGCTGAGAATTATATTACCAGGAACGTAGTGGTGCCGGGGTTTAAATTCCCAGCACCATATACAATATCAAGCTGGCTGAAAAAAAAGTGATGCTGAGAATTATATTACCAGGAACATAGTGGTGCTGAGATTTAATGTCATGCCCCGAGAGTATGCCGTGCCGAAAAGCAAACGGACGGCATCTCCCCTGTATGTGACAACATATCGGGTTAATACAAGACCCGTAGGCCCACAATAACAATATAATATGAAGATATTAACATACCAAACACAGCGGAAACATACTACAGATAAAACAATATACAAAGACCCAACTGTGCACTCCGGAGTGACTTGACACAACAAGAATCATAATAGAAACCATAACAACGGCCAAATACATACAATACGTCCGTATATCACAAATACGGAAACAATACAGGCTAAAATCCAAAACAACAATACGGAATACATCATTCCACAAGAATACAACAAATCGTAAATAAACCTCCATCCGTTCGGTGTGAGATGGGATCAGCTGACGGAGCTCCGAATGTCCAAGGAATCTTCTATTTGTTATCTGGGCGACAGGAAACCTAGGGTCCAGGGGTGGTGAGTATAAACTCAGGGGTAATATATAGAAAGTTCATGAACATATAGGGTAAAGAGATCTACAAGTATACATGTGAAGATCTACAGGTATACAACATGAGTCCAATAGACATACAGTCCTATCCAAATCTAATAACAAGTAACCACAGTATAGTCATACTCAATGTATATACTAAACTGATCAACTGAACATGAAGTAATGTACCAACGTACCTGACGGTCTGCAACACCATATGCTATATCATCCTAAACAGATATACAATAACATAACCCATATAACGTACCAAGTCAATCCCATACCTGACCAATACTCCAACATATGAACAGTATATGATCACCTGTAATAACAACCCGGTCCGTACCACACAATGACATGATGCTAATTAAATGCATACAACAGTCTGAATCAACGCATGTATCATGCTCAACACATAGCAGTATATAAAATGCAGATGACATGTATCATGATGAACAACCATATGCAACAATCATAGCTCAATCAAATGCAGCATCTCACAGGCATATGTAAAACATATATCAAATACATGCATACATATATATCAGCAATGCATATGCATGATCACTGTCTGCGGACCCGTCCAACCACAACCCCAGAGTGGCCAGGGTGGCACGACAATGACAACTAGCCCGACTCCAGCTACCACTACTCTCGAGTGGCCGAGTTGGGTAGTATGACTGAGTAGCGTATAAGCGTAAAGAGCTAACTACTCCTAGGGGCCCCTACTGCAAGCCACGCCGTTCCTACCCATGAGTAGACAAGCGCCGCACACAGGACAACTGCACATCACACAACCACCGTCTATAGTGGGCGAGTGCTAACACCACTCTGCACAGTGGCCAGGTGCGCATCTCCAGCTACCACCATCTATAGTGGCCGAGCGCGGCACATCCAATGCTCTGCCCTCAACCCTGCTACCACTACCCCGAGTGGCCGGGGAGGCAGGATGACTGACGACCCGTCTCAACCATAAGGGAGACCCAGTCAACAGCATGCATGCAATGTAATGATGCATAGCTCCATACATGTATCCTCGCCACACTCCCTATCCCACGGGGAGTCCTGGTCAACCAAAAGTTAACTATGCAAGGACTACAATCCACAAGACTCTCTCTATCGCACAAATAGTCATACTCATCTGACAGTCAACCATGCTAAGACCTCTAGTCAGTAGCGATATACTATCGACCGTCCATATAACCATACACAGGCATACAATCCATAATGGATATACCATCACGCTAGGACCTCTAGTCCATGGTCACATACTGACAACCACACACTTATCTATGCATAGACAACTAGATCCACCATAGATGCACCACTAATACGGATATGATATAACAATCGACTCCATAATCCAATCCATCACCTAACCCTAGTGATGTAACACAGTAACCCAATCTTAGGTCACAAAGATAACTCTAACCACCTGTACTTACTGAACATCCATCAGCTAACACATAATAGGGTTTATAGTTCCTATCCGTGCTAGATAATCAATGAAGTAACAGAGTATATATCTCAAAGGTCAAGGCAGTACAAGCATATGATTAAATAAGAGTGGATCTAAGATCAAAGTAATAGCATAAGTCCAAGTTCATGCACTGGAATTTGATCAAAACTACCGGATCAGGTAGATATTACCCACCTGATATGCAGATTACATTATCCGTGCTATTCATTTCCACGTCCATGTATCTATCACAATCAAAGTCCTGTAACAATAGGATACAATTAAGTACCATCACATACCTAATGATCGAATCAAATCCTACATCATCCTTGTATCTCGATTAACTAATAATCCACTATCAACTATAACATCAACTACCGATATAGTAAGCATCCATATCACTTAGATCATACTTACCTCATGTTGCTTTAATCTCTCCCATCTTGTTCACCCGAAGGAAACTGTGATTCAACCAATAACAACACAACCAGGAACTACATAAGACACAAATATCGCAACAACTATAATTCAACCCAACTCTATGCTTACCTTGCTTACCATCACCCACACCCCTTCAAATCCATCAACCTGCCGTTGAGCTACAAGAGTAGCATTCATCCACCTCATCTCGAAATGGATCTGGAATCTCATGAGCAGAACAAAATAAAGGGAATAAAATAGAAATTATACCAAATTGAACTTCACCGGTGAAGCTACTGAGGAGTTGAGTATTTGCAGCCCCTCCCCCCTCGATCTCTAGATAAGCTCACCAAACTCCGGAAAACTCCCGATCGTAATCGATCGCTGTGACGAAAGACAGAGGAAGAACACCAGCGTGGTTGACGGTCGATCCGTGAGACCAAAGGCGGCTAAGACAGTGAAGGTGAGCCAGCCTGTCAAGCAGCAGATAGGGCAACGATCCTGCGTGAAGATCAACACCGATGACAATCGGTACTGGCCGCAGATCAGGGCGTCGGATGGGGCAGTGGAGTGGTGACATTGCAGTTGATCACGATCAAAGAAGGCAGCGATGCCTTGTCTCCGAGCTAAGCTCACTCAAGGGAATCCGGCAGCAAGATTGAGCTCGCGGTGACCATCGAAACGAGTAAGGATTCGAGCCTCAGATCGAAATCGAAGAGGAAAGTCGACAATGGGGAAGAAGGAAAGCTCTCGATCGGAGAAGATAGGAAGAAACGACGGAGAAGAGGAGCAAACCTCACGACGGAGCTCGACACCGGAAGGAAGAGGAGCCGCTGTCGTCGAGATCGAGAGGTAGCCGTCAGCGATGGTGAGGAAGAAGAATCGGCGAAACACGAAGGAGAATCCGAGATCGCGATCGAGAAATGGGGAAGTCACGGCGAGAAAGAAATAGGGAATCACGAGATCAGGTTCGACGGGAGTTTATAACAGCCGTTCCATTTGGGTTGAGCCAGGCTTGGTCAAGTCTAATCCAAGTTAAGTCCAACCTCCCAATTAAGCTTTAATCCTCCTCGTATGGACTCGTTTTGAATCCGGAAAAATTTATAAAAATTTCATGAGCTAATTTCCAATTAGCAAAGGCTATTATTTTATTTAATTTAATTTTTTTTCGTATCTTACATTTAAATTTTCAGCACCATGTACAATATTAAGCTGACAAAAAAAATGACGGTGTTGGAAATTATATTACCAGGAATATAGTGGTGTTGGGATTTAAATTCTCAACACCACGTATAATATCAAGCTGGCCAAAAAAAGTGATGTTGAAAATTATATTACCAGGAATATAGTGGTGCTGAGATTTAAATTCCCAGCACCACGTACAATATCAAGTTGGCCGAAAAAAAGATGGTGTCGAGAATTATATTACCATGAACATAGTGGTGCTGGGATTTAAATTCCCAGCACCACGTACAATATCAAGTGACGTTTGGATGACTCAGGATTTTTGGTTGTGGCTCGGATGCATACAAAATCTTAGTATTAATTGCATATTTATTTGGTGGGAGGGGTAAAAAGAGAATAAAGTGCGTGTTTTGATAAATATGAAACCATGATATTGTGTTTGGGCAATTCCAAATTTGAGGTGTGCCTTTTGATAAATTGTCGTAAATAATATAAAAAATATAAGGTACTTTATATAAATTAATGGATAAATCTAATTAGATTTTGCACCGAAAGAGTTTAGCTGCTCTAGCCCGAAAGTACAACATCACAGGTTAATTTGCATTCCATGGGCTTAGAGCCGTCAAGTTAGGTAAGGCCCGCTGAATTGGTCCACGCTGCCAAATAATTTAAGTGGGTTGGATTGAAATTTTATCAATCCACCATTTTGGCGGGCCTAAACGAATCAACCCGCATGAATTGTGGGTATAGACGTGTTGGCCCGCGAGTTGAGAAATATCAAAAGAAGATAATTAAAACTTATGAAAGAAAAATTATTTAAGTTTGTTTACTAATATTCTAATACTAACAAGCTCATGATCACAATCTTCTTCTATCGCACATATAACTTGGTACAAAGTGTAGAAATTAGAGAAAATAATAAAAAAATATCAGTACCTAATATTGTCGATCGATAATTGGATCTCAATTATAAGATTTTAGTTGTTTCAAATGTATATTGATGTGACAAGAATTTTCTTCCTCCTTTGGAATGAAGATGTTAGGAGGCTTGGGGTCTGTTGGGAGTATGGGGAATACAATCAAAGTCCCACATTGGTAAGACATGGAAAAGATCATGTGCTTATAAGAAAAAAGATATCTCCATTGGCATGAGGCCTTTTGGGTAAAGCCCAAAAACAAAACCATGAGGGCTTGGGCCCAAAGTGGACAATATCATACCATTGTGGAGATATGTGGAGCTTATAAGCACTAACAATTGGTATCAGAGCCATGGTCCATGTCAAGCCATGAACCTCGAACGAAGAAAGTTGAGCTCCCACGTCCGGATCAAGAGAACCAGACATCAGGAAGGAAGTCTAGTTGGGTCGGGGGGACCGAACAACTGGCAGGAAGTTCTGGTGGGTTGAAGATCGGACATCAAGCAGAGAAAATCCTTCGAGGAGGGATAGGCTTGAGGGGGGCCCAATGTGGTCCTTCGTTTGAGGGGGGGATTGTTGGGAGTATGGGGAATACAATCAAAGTCCCACATTGGTAAGACATGGAAAAGATCATGTGCTTATAAGAAAAAAGATATCTCCATTGGTATGAGGCCTTTTGGGTAAAGCCCAAAAATAAAACCATTAAATAAGAGAGTAATGACAAGAGATTTAACGTGATTTGGAATTCAAAATTTTACTCCACGGGTGAGCTCTAGAGTGAGCTCCGATGCTAGACACCTTTACTATAATCCCGGAAGTATTTTCGGAGGTGGAGAAAATCCCTTAGAGATAAGAGCTTATACAAGGTAAAGAAAAATAAAACTCGTCTGGATCTCCCTCTTCTCTGTCGAGGATGACCCTTACCCTCTAGTCCTTTGTCTTTCTGTTGAGAAAGTCAATATAGAGAAAAGAAGAGAGTGAGGGACTGAAAGCCAATGAGAGAGCCCCTTCTTCTTTCATCCTCCCTTCCTTTTATCCTTGCCGCCCTTGAAGCCAACTGCCGTGTAACAAACTGCCCGGATCACCGTCCACCTGGAGGGCCATGCCAGTCCGAAGCATAATTCTATTATGCTATTAACGAATGAGGGCTATTAAGAATCTTCTGTGGGTTCTACCAGGTGCCTTGGTTTGTTAGGATGCATAACAAACTCTTTTAAGAAAATATAATGAGAAACATCCCCTCTTCTTTACCTTCACCTTACCACTGGACCATTCTTTCCCTTAATCAATTCTTCTTACCCCTACCCAAACTCCGCTCTATGTCTCGAACTTACCCTTTTACTGACTCAGCTCACGTCCCCGAGTTGCTATCCGATTTCACTTTAACCATCAAACCTCTTCTTCCCTTCCCGAGTCGCCACCTCACTAACTCGACTAACTTCCCCGAGTCACTATCTAGTTTCATTCTGACCATCGGACCTCCTCTTCCCTTCCCGAGTTGCCACCTCACTAACTCGGCTTACTTCTCCGAGTCGCTATCTAGTTTCATTTTGACCACCGGACCTCCTCTCCCCTTCCCCAATTGCCACCTCACCGACTCGACCTATTTTCCTGAGTCGGGTCTCACTGGACTAGATTATATATCTTGCATTATGATCCTTCCCTCTGATTTCATCTTACAAATCATGATTCCTTTTTCTATCTCCTAAGTCATATTATAGCAGTATCACAGTTGATCTCACCTATTCGCGGGAGGGAGGGGCGAAAGGATAACGAGGGGAAGAGGATACCTATAGGTGAAGCGACAGGAGCAACGAGATGAGCGGGAGGAAAAAGGGGAAAGTGTAGCGGGAGGAGAAAGGGAAAGGGAAAAGTGCAATGGGAGAAACCTAAGTAATCAGCCTTTGCAATGAAAAAATTTTTCATCGCTAAATTATCAATTATTTTTTTCATTAGTAAATGTACAACGGAATTTAAAATTTGTCATTAATTTAGTGATGAAATTTAAATTCAATCGTTAATTAACAACGAATTTTAAATTCCGTCGCTAAATAATGACAGATATTATATTCCGTCACTAAATTAGCAATGGATATTATATTCCATCGCTAAATTAGCGACAGATTCTAAATTTTGTCACTATATTAGTGATGAATTCTAAATTACATCATAAATTAGTGATTGAATTAAATTTCATTGTTAAATTAGCGATGGATTTTAAATTCTGTCGCTAATATAGCGATAGAATTTAGAATATGTCGTTAATTAACAATGAAATTTTAAACTCTGTCATTAATTAGCGATGAAAATTAATTTTGTCACTAAATTAATGATCGATAATTTTATCAATTATTAATTTGCAATCGAAAATTTTATTCGTACATTAATTAGTGATCGAATTTAAATTCTGTCGCTAATTCAATTGTTAAAATATAGCTTTCATGTAGTGTACCATCAAGTGTTTTGAGTGATATATGATTTATGCGAGTTGTGACACTAGAACAAAACTATCATATTGAGGGCTTAAAGCTGTAAGAATATGATTAGTAAATTTGACTTAGAGATTGGATGCCCAATTATAGCTAACTTGTTAGTGATATTCTTAACTGTTGGAGGATCATGGCTTGGCTAGAGGGGTTGAATAGCCTGCACGTTGATGGAAATTGTTCGCTTCTTAATCATCTACAAGATTGTTAGCGCAACGGAATATGCTAATTAAGACAATTAAAACAAAACATAAAGTAAAGAGAAAAGAGCAATTTGCAAACTCAAGGATGTAATGTGGTTTACGACTCTTGCCACTAATCCATGGACGATTCATATGGCGAATCACTCCCTCAACCAAATCCACTAATCTCTCTTTTAGTCAACAAGGTGGAGGTAACCTTTTTACAACAATCACTCTCTCTTACAATAAAATAGAAGTAAACACAAGAAAGAGGAGTGAAAGACGTTTAGGGCACTTGGGAGTATGAATGAGAGTTAAGCATTAACCTCCCAAAGCCACCCATGCCCTCTTTTTATAGAGAAGAGGGATTTCTTCCCGTTGGGCATGCAACAATTGACTGTTGCATGCCATCAGTCGACTGCTGCTCTAACGATCGACTTCCAATGACTTCTGACTTGCCGTCGTCACCATCCAATGGTAACCCTAGCAGTCGACTACTACCTGCGTAGTCGACTAATTAGTCGGCTATGAGCGATTTTGTGCCCGCGACCACCTTTAGTAGTCATCCCTTGGCGCTTTGATGGTGCGGATTGATCACAAACTCTGGCTGATCACTGGGCTGAAAACCTTCAATCGAACACACCGACGTCACCAACTCAGAGCTGATCGCTATCTATAGTAGTTGATTGATGTCGGATAAAATCTCAAACAAATACTTGTTTGAGCATTTGATGATTTGGTAAACCTCAAACCACTTGTTTGAGCATCCGACACTTCCATTCGTTGGGTAGAAACCTCAAACTCATGTTTGAGCATCCGACTTATCCAATTGTCGAGTAAAACCTCAAACACAAGTTTGAGCGTCCGACTTATTGGGTAAAATCTCAAACCTAAGTTTGAGAGTCCGACATTTGAATTAGCCACTTGGCCAAATTCACCTAGCTGAGCTACCCCATCCCAGGTTACAATCGCTCACTCTCATCTCCCATGAAGTCCCTCGCCTCGAAGCTCTCTTCGACATGCGTCACTCAGATGCACTAAGCCCTTGGCTCCTCCAGTGCCATCCTTCGCGTCTCACCACGAAGTCTACTTCCTCCAACTTCACTTTATTTTCTCCTCGTCCGATGGTCCCTCGGATGCACCAAGCACACGACTTCCGTAATGCCATCCTTCACCGACTCAAGGATCCGAGCCATGAGATGGTGAAATTGCCAATGCTTTCATCAAGTCAACCATGTGTGATTTACTTAAGTGCTATACAACTTAAACACACACATCAAATCACATAACAACCTAACTTAAACCCTTTGTCACACACATCAAAACCAAACCATACATTGCTTAGAACAGTACCCTTCACAATAGGTGTCTGTTCACTGTTGCAATCTAACATGCCGAAATGTTGTAACATCTTATTGATATAAGACTCTTGAGACATACCCAACAATATTTTAGATCGATCCCTAATGATTTTAACTCTTAAGATATATTCGGCTTCTCCCATATCTATTATGTAAAACTGTGATGAAAGCCATTCTTTGACTTCTATCACAAAACCTATGTCATTTCTTGCTATCAGTATATCATCAACATATAATGATAATATGACATACTTTTCTTTTTCCCTTTTTACGAAAATGCAATGATCCTCATTGATCATCTTGAAACTATAAGATAAAATAATTTTGTTAAATCTTATGTTTCATTGTCTTGATGCTTGCTTGAGCTTATATATAGACTTTTTAAGTCTATATACTTTTTCCTCTTGGCCTTTAGCAATGAAACATTCTAGTTGAACCATATAGATTTCCTCATCAAGCTCACTGTTAAGGAAAGTGATTTTTTACATCCATCTGATGTAATTTTAAGTCATAATGCACCACAAAAGTTAAAATAATTCAGATTGACACAAACTTCATTACAGGAGAAAATGTCTCTTCATAGTCAATACCCTTCAGTTGGGTAAATCCTTTTGCAATCAAACGAGTTTTGTATCGATTAATCGATCCATCTTCTTTCCTCTTTATTTTGAGAATCCACTTATTCTCAATAACCCTTCGGGCAAGAGGTAGATCGACTAAATCCCAAACTTGATTTTGAATCATCAACTATATCTCTTCAACCATTGATGCTTTCCACTTTTCTCTAACTCTACATCCCATGGCTTCCTCAACAAATTTAGGTTTATCATCATCAACTGGAAGTGTCATCATTGCCTCATTCTCAATATCAAACCTCTTCTTAGGTTTAATCTTATGAACACTTCTTCATAAATTGGGCTTCTAAGAAGTCACCCCATGACCAGACAAATTACTCTCACTCGATTGACTATGTCTAGGTATCCCACTTTACACCTAGCTTGTTGATAATGACTCATCCTCCTTAAATAGAAGAACTATCTTATCAACTTCACCTTTAGCTAGAAACTCAGTTTCGAGAAAAGTAGCATCTCTCAAATCCAATTCGGAGATAATTCCATCTTGTTGCTCACTTATGAAAACATAACCTTTGGAGGTCTTAGAATATATTATAAAGATACATTTCTTACCTCTAGGTCCTAGTTTTTCATACTTGTGATAACTATCATGAACATAGGCAGCTAGCCCCCAGGGTCTCAGATTACTCAAATATGATTTTCTGCCTATCCAATATTCATATGGGGTAGATGGAACTGATTTTGAAGGTACTTTGTTAGGTATGTAGGTCGCAACTAATAATGCATCTCCCCAATAGAAGATTGACAAATTAGCCTATGCCATCATAGACTTAATCATTTCTAGAAGAGTCCTATTTCTTCTTTCAGCAATCCCATTTTGCTATGAAGTTCCTGGGATCGTTAGCTGTCTAATAATTCCCCTTATCATTACATATTATCTTGAACATATCAGACAAATATTCCTCCCATGGTCAATGCATAAAGTCTTAATCTTATGTTTCATTTGATTCTCAACTTCATTAATATAACGAATGAAGCAATTCAATGCTTCAGATTTATGAGAAATCAAATACACATGACCGAAACAAGAGAAATGATCAATGAATGTAATGAAATAGAAAACTCCATGTCTAGCCTTCGCATTCATTGGACTACAAATATTCGAATGAATTAATTGCAATGGTAACTCAACCCTAATAGCCTTATTGAATGATTTTCTAATTGTTTTTCCAGCAAGACAATGCTCACATATAGACAAGTTAATCTTAGATCGAGAGCCCAACAAGCCCTCTCTAGCTAATCGATTCATGCGATCTTGTCTTATATATCCTAATCTAGTATGCAAAACCTCATCACTTATATCTGCATCATTAATAAGAGTAATGTTTGAAAAACAACTATCAATCACACAATTAACATC
Organism: Wurfbainia villosa; assembly: GCA_025175895.1. Taxonomy (NCBI): domain Eukaryota; kingdom Viridiplantae; phylum Streptophyta; class Magnoliopsida; order Zingiberales; family Zingiberaceae; genus Wurfbainia; species Wurfbainia villosa. The sequence continues at coordinate 13,260,559 of CM046004.1, read as the reverse complement.
TGGTTTCACATCAAGAACCATAAAACCATTCGTTAAAAAACCATATCCGATTGACACTGAGTCAATCTTAAGTTCAATACACCAGTTGTAAAAATTAATACAATATTCTAAATCAAGAAGACACATAATGGAAATAAGATTATGTCAAATTTCAGGAGCAAATAGGACATAATGTAGAAACAAAGTACTACGATCACGAAGGTTGAGTTTGCAAGTGTCAACTCCTTTGACTTCAACTCTTGCATTGTTTCCTACATAAATCTATTTGTTGTCAGCTGGTACCCGACGATACTCCACGAACGTAACCCGCTCCTGAGCTACATGGTTGGCACTCCCGAATCTATAATCCACAAAGGATAAGAATCAGCCAACAACACTAAACTAGTAACAAAGTGCTCAGGAAAAGAAGATAGACTTGAAATTACCTTTTTTGGCTCAGTACACTCCCGAGCAAAGTGACCCATCTTGCCATAGTTATAGCAAGTCATCTTGCTTTTAGGTTTCTTCCCGGTCTTCTTTCTCTTCTTCTTGATTGGGCCTTGTCCCATTCCCACAACAACAACTTCCTTCTTCTTTTCCTTTCCCTTCTTGAACCATTTCTTTTTCTTCGATCTAGATGATCCAGCAGAATCGATAACCACATAGGCTAGTCGAGAAATCCTTGCAGATTCCACTCTCTCCGCCTCTAGTTCCACTTGGCTGAGACATCAATGAAAGTTTTTATACTCTCACTGTGAGTTAAGGTCTGCTTCATGGTCTCCCAAGAATTTGGAAGGGAATGAATACCTTCCTGAACCTATTGTTCATCGGTCAACTCATGACCAACAGTTTTAAGCTTCTGAATCATGTTCGACATCTCCCTGAGGTGTTGAACCATAGTGACATTTAGGCCCTTCTTATAGTTGTCAAACTTGATCTTCAGATGTCGAAGCTTGCTTAGACTAACTCCACTATATCTATCCTTAAGGGCTACCCTGATTGCATGAGATGTAGGATATGACTCATGCTAAAAAACTATGTCATCTATAATTGAACTTATCAATATACCCTTAGTAGTGGAATCCTTCTTTTTCCATGCCTTATAGGTATCAGAGTCTCGTCTGTGCTATGCAATGGCACCCTCAATAGGTTCTTCCAAAATCTGATGTACTGCCTCCATAATTTCTTGTTCCTCAAGTACATACTATATCTTGAGGTGTTAGATCTTGTAGTTATCCCCATTTAATTTTCACCTTTATTCAATTCAGCTATGATGTTCTTTGTTGTCATAACCTACCATAAATAAATTATTCAGTATTCAGTGTACGTTCTATATATGTAATCTCTGATTGATTCAATGTAAATCTGAATTGGTTTACAAAATCAAGTGACAACTACATTCCCACTCATCATTTGTATGTACGAATCTGACTTACATTGATCTACTCTATTACATACATCCCATCTAATGAACTTAATCATTATACAATCATGATATTTAACATTAAATGAACTGATCATTAATTTATAATTATACTCATAATAAACTAATCCAAGAGTATATTGGAATAAACAAATATCATGCATCAAGTAGAGTAAACAACATAAAATGAACAAATCATTTGAATGAAAATATCATAAACTTGTTGTACATTGTTAACACATAACAAGCTCTACTAAGAATGTAACACATAACATTCTTTAACAACTCAAAATCAAAACAACTCTAATAAACTAGATAGACAATTATTACTCTCACTAGGACAAACACTAGCGCAGTAGTAATCTAAACATGTCTTATCTTTTTAGGCTCAACTAGGACACTCTCCGCTAGGACACTCTTAGGATGATGCTAAGTCACAGAGTCCTATAAAGAACCCACATGTAAAGAATCCATAGAAAAGTTCTCTTCAGGTTCTTCTTCTGGATCTTCTTCACACTGCATAGTAAAGAAACTCTGTGCACAATTGTATATATGTGATGTGACCCTCGTAGCACCTCCATATCTAGTGTGCAACATCACTCAGGTTTTTTTTGGCAATGAATGAACCAAAGCCCAAATCCTATAGTTATCCAGAATCGAAAACTCCTACATCTCGAGTCTCCAGAATAGACGATATAGTCACCCTATGTGTCCACTGACTCCATAAGCAAGGTCATACTCTATCCCCTGGATAGCTTCCCCCAGCTAGTTTCGTAATAAATCACGAGTCATGGTGGTAATCATTCGTGCCATCTGAAAATTAAAATTAAATAAGTCAGTACAAAATCCACTAATCAGTATAAAAATTGGATTAATTTAATTTATACAGGCATAGAATCAACACAGTAAATTAAGAAAATATCAAATCTTCTTGATTGTCAGGAGTCTTGACTGCCCTATTTATCATTCGATCAATATCTTCCTCAGTTGACTCTAACATCATTCAGTTGATTGACATCAATCAATTGTCTATCAGTTGACTATTAACCTATGACTATCAACCTAGAGCAGTCGATTGGAACCATGGAAACTCAACTCGGCAGTGTTCCGTGAGAACCCAAACACTACACAATTCACTCAGAGTATCCCAGGCACTCGAGCACTATGTGTGGTGTTCTATCTTCTCAACTACCCTAGCCACAAATCCTAGTTTACTTAACCTATTTTAAGTTGTTTTTCGAGTACAAGTTATTCCAACAACTACTCAACAATCAAGTTATGAGTTTAGTTGACCATTGCCAACTTAAGCAAGTCAGCCAATGCTGGCTTTGTTACTTAAACTTGAGAATAACACTGATATTTCCAAGCAATTATACTTGGCATCCTGATCACCATGTGTTTTTTTAGTGCTTTTGAGTACGAAGCACAATGCTCACTCAGCCGAGTACCGAGCCCAGCTCTCCTCAACCGAGTATCAACACTATGCCCACTTATTATGAGCACAAAGCACACAACCCAAACACATAGCCTGAGTGCCTTGTGCTGGGTCTGAGTACCCAGTGCTCTAGTTGAGTACTCAGTGCTCTGGTCGAGCAGCTGGGGTCGAGCACGACTACCCTGGACGGTTGGATGAGCACAGATGCTTTGTGGTGAGCACTGTAGCGCGATGTCTCTTCGTGTTGAGCACAAAGCTTGAGCATTGAGATTTCCACGTCAGAGCACGGTTCGCTTTTGTCGCCCAACCAGCACATGCCCATTGATCATATAATCAAGGATGCAAATTCTCTTATAATCCAAAACCATCAAAAAGAATTCCTCAATACAGAAAGCTGTGTTATTTTTTAATTAGTGGTAGTCATGCATCTCACAAATGAATGATTTTGACCTTCTGTGGATACGATGAAAAAAAAAACTCTTTTTCCTTTTTCCCCGAGAGGAAAAAAAACTTGTGCTCCGCAGAACACTAAGCGCTTTGTGCTTCGTCACCCATGCACATAACAAGCAACGTGTGCTTTTGCCGTTGGACTGCTTCAAAACCCAAGGCACTACGTGTCAACCTTGTAGAGTTGAGCACCGCATTGTGCATCGGTCTATTGCAGTGTCAAGCACCCAATACTTGAGCATCGCGCACTCGGGCACTGTGTGCTCGAGTGTTGTGCGTTTACTATGGTGTCGAGAACCACCTGCTCGATTTCTTTTCGCTGAATAAAAATTGCGGAGGCTCTTTCCCACTCGGGAAATGCCCGAGTTCCCACTCGGGAACTACTCGAGAAAAACTGAGCGCTTCACACACCTTGTCTCGAGCACGTAGAGTACTCAAGTGACACTTTTCATTGTCTTCACGATGAACTGTGAAATATATAGTCTAAATTCATACAATTAGATGCAAATCTATGCTTGCTCTGATACCAATGTTGGATTCACTGCATCTTATATGAGTTGCATGAATTTAAAATACTGTAAATAAATATTGAACTTTCAACGATTCGTCATATTCTTCGCACTTCTGAAGATGAATAGTTCTAGGAAGAGATCTCTTGAATTGTCGGCGATGATCTATTCCTTTGATCTAAACTTGCCTTTTGAAGGACGATCACGATTCGTAGAATTGGAAGATCCCTACTATTTTACGAACCAAGATCCGGCCGCACCTTGTGTAGGATCCTTTGGAATGGCTAGAGGAGGGGGGGGGTGAATAGCCCTTCTTCATTTTCTACAAGAGTCGTTAGCGGAAGAAATAGAAAAACACAAATTTAAACGTGAAAACAAAGAAAACAAGCTAACACGAGTATGTAATGTGGTTTGAAGATGACGCTTCTACTCTACGATAATTCGTAAGGTGGATTACTCCAAGAAAGCTTTCACTAAAGTCTCCTTTTGATGATAAAATCAAGGTGGAGAAGCCTTTTCTTATAATGAACACTCTTCATTTTACAAGATGATGAAGAATAAGCTTAGAGGGAAGAGTTGGAGAGCTTAAGAACTTGGAAGGCTTGGGAACTTAGAGAATGAGAATTTCGTGTGTTAGCATTAGTCTCCTCAAGCTTCCAAACCTTGTCTTATATCAACTTTTGGGCATCAACCTGTTTGTGCCCATTGAGGGTTTTTCCAGTCGACTACTGCATACCAACAGTCGATTGGTGCCACTATTGAATGCATCCAATGATTTTTGACGAAGCCTGATTGCGATCGTCACCTCTCAATGGTCGCTTGATCAGTCGACTACTCTTATCATCAGTTGACTAGTATCATCCTAGTCGACTGAGCAGTCAGCTATCAACCATTCTGTGCCCACGTCAGTCGACTGCTCAAAATATCAGTCGACTGCCAGACCTTGACTCATCTTCTCGACCCGAGTTTAAGTCTGCCAAGGTTGAGCACCTATTGTGTTTGCCGAGCCATATAGACCATTCGACTGGTGTTATACACTAGTTGACTGCCAAGCTTATGTTCGATAGTCAATTCGCAGTCGACTACTTGACCATTCGATTGGGTCATAACCCCAGTCGACTGCTCAAGTCTTATAGACCCTCGAGCGTCGAACACTCGAGACCAGTCAACTGGTCTAAGACACTAGTCGGCATATACACTTACAGTATGACTAATTCATACTTGAACACATACCCTAAGCCTAGACTTAACCTTCTAACTTCTCTATCAACCTTGTGCTTCTAGGATCCCTCCGAGTCCACGACTCCTTCATGCTTGCACTTATCGTCAAAAGCTTCCCTTAGTTTCGTCATGCTTTGGGTTTCTACTTTTCCAAAGTCCGCTTGAACTTTATGCCGCCAAGACTATATTTTTGGACTTATGCTTCCAAGACTTTGCATTTGGATTCCTTTGTCAAGGTTCGCTTGGACTTTACGCTGCCAAGACTACATGCTTGGACTTATGCTGCCAAGACCTTATCTTGGACTTTCCTTGCCAAGATTCACACTTGAACTTTCTCTTTACCAAGTCTTCACACTTGGATTTTTCTATCACTTAAACATTCATGGTTAGATCGCAATGATTGTCTAACTTTAAATGATTATCTAATAATCAAAATACATTAATGATCGGGGCATTCTTGCACTAACAATCTCTTTTTTTTTTATGTTTGACAATCATTTAAGTTAGGTCTTAAAATATGCAATAAAAGCACAGTATGAATCTAACTTAACTTTTCCCTTCTCCCTCTTTGACACACATCAAAAAGAGAAAGACATATAGACAATAAGGAAATTGGTGAATAAATTTTATATGTCTTGAACTAAGGTATAAAATAAACTTAAAGCTCCCCTTAATCCAAGACATATTCTAACATGTATGAATAACATGTTGAGAAAAGCATGAAATAATGAGTAAGAATATATCTTAACTTTGCACTAACAATAAACCAAGTGTATATGGATTTTGAGATTAAAGAGATATCATAAGAAAACTCCCCTTAAACCAATGCATCAAGCAATCCTACTCCCCCTTAATTGCTGTGCTAATCATACCATATAGTTAGGACAACTTAGATTGAACTATAAATTAGGAAATAAGGTCGATCTGTCAAAAATCAGGGCTAGCAGTCAATTTCTCTTTGAAGTAGTCGACTGAAATGTCTGATATGTCCAAATGCATATTTTCTGTCCAATTTCAAAAATTCATAAATAAATCAGGAAATGTCAAAAATTCACGAAATTTTGTAGACACATTAATTATGTCAAGGACAATGGGAAAAAAAATAGGGGAACAAAGAACTACCCATTATATGAAAGGACTAAAACAAAGTTCATGTTAGAGATCGTTTGGAAGCTAGAGGGGGGGGGTGAATAGCGTAGATGAAATTCGATCCCGTTCGTGTCTACAATTTCGTTAGTGTGCAGCGGAAATAGAAATAATAAAAGCAATAACGAAATGGACACAATACAAATCACAACAAGAGCATATAACGTGGTTCGGAACCGAACCGGTTCCTACTCCACGGATTGGGTTCGTACGAACCCTAGTGATGCCACAAACACCACTAACCAATAAAACTCCTTCTTGACACAAGTTAAGGGTGGAGAAACCCCTTACAAGTAATCTTACAACAATAAGATACAAATACAAGCAATTACAATAATGAATACGAAATACAAGTAAAGAAAAGACTTTACAACACTTGTTTTGATTGCTTGAATGCTTGGTTGCTTGCTTGCACTTGGAGACCTGATTTGCACCAACAAATCGCCCCAATAGCCCTCAAGAACCAATGTTTTTCCTCCATCACGAGCTCCATATATAGCTTCAACTGTCGAAAAGGTCTATCGATCGGTGATCGGGACCATCGATCGTGATCGATGTCATCATTGTGAGACAACGGCTAGTTCCACGTTGGATAAGTCCAACGGAACTACCATCAGTCGACTGATTGTGACCATCAGTCGACTGATGGAGTCCTCACTCGACCCGTCGAGTCTCGACTCCGATACGTGGCCGATTTCCGAGCACGATCGGTGATCACACGATCGATCGATCGCTAGAGCCATCATCGATTGCCCACCTCGGCGATCATTGCTAGGCCATAACCCGCAGTCAAACCCTAGTTGACTCGGTCCAGTCGACTGCCACATGGCACCAGTCGACTGGCACACCTCAAACATGAGGTTTTAACCCAAGTATGGTTCCCCCATACTTGCTAGACCACCCTTAGCCTAGACCTAAGCCTTCTAGCCACCTCCATCAGCCTCACGCCTCTCGGATCCCTCCAAGTCATCCATGACTTGTTCATCCATCGCGCTAGCCTTCAAGTGCTTCCATCGGCTATGTCATGCTAACGATGTCTACACCGCCAAGGCACATTGGACTTTCGCCGCCAAGACTCTGCTTGGACTTTACGCCGCCAACCATTGGACTTATGCTGCCAAGACTACCGCTTGGACTTTCCATGCCAACCCATGTTGGACTTCTCAAATGCCAAGACCATACTTGGACTTTCCTTGCCAACTCATGTTGGACTTTTACATTGCCAAGACCATGCTTGGACTTTCCCTTGCCAACCCATGTTGGACTTTTACATTGCCAAGACCATGCTTGGACTTTCCATGATAATTACATTGTCATATGTTTTTGTCGAAACATCAAAACACATCAAAACATTACTCGAGCCAAACTTGAGTCCTGGTCAATCGTGACTTGGGTCGATTGCACCAACAATCTCCCCCTTTTTGATGTTTGACAAAAACCAAACAAATTATTGAGTTAGAATACTAACTCAAATCCCTTACCAATTATCCCAAATTGGTAAATACTCTCCAAATGTTCTCCCCCAAACATTCTCCCCCTTTTTGACTAACATCAAAAGGGTCTTCTCTCCAAGGAGGTCAATGTCTCATGTCCCAATGAGATCTTACAATCTCCCCCTTGGTCCAAAAATAAATACCTAGGATGCCTACCATCTTCCTAGTGATAATTCCAATATCACTTAAGAGAGGCAATCCTATACACTCTCCCAATTTCCAAATTGGGTCTCTAAAAAAAACATCAATTTTCCAATTGATAACATTCTCCCCTTCAAGGAGAAAAACACATCCATCATCCCAAGATGGATATCTCCCCCTAAAGGCTTGCTCCCCCTTGACCATTGCACCAACAATGTCCTTGGGAAATCCCTAAGCCAATAGGAACTCTAAACCATCAAAATTAAGGTTAGAAATTCAACATTGAACTTTCTAACACCTTAACATTGATACAAACCCTAAACAACTCTCCTAATCCATATCCAATGGATTTTCACCCTTTATAATGCTTCCCAAAGCATATCCTAGGGTTAGGAGTGGTTAGGGACCTTTACCATGGCTGAACACGGGCTAACCAAACTTAGTTTTCCCACATACTCATCACGCGATCACACTGTAGAGAACCGATAACTCGAAATTTCAATTTGCTTATCAGAATCGAGTTTTGGAAATTCATAACTAATTATACGTATATCGAAAAATCATGAAATTTGATACGTATAATACTTATGACTAATACAATGGGTGAAAAATGTTTGAAAATTATTTTACCCATAAAATAGTGAAATTGGCACAAAGTTCAAAACCATTGAAATTTTCAATGTTTTGGTCCTACTTTGTATCAACTTCATCAATGGTGATTGCTATCAAAAGATAGGCTTCACCAAGGTTTTCTAAAATGATTTTAAAATGTTTTCAAAACCTTATCTTGGATCATATTCCTTGGGCTATATGTACATGCCTTGTACACAAGCTTTCCCAATAATCCACAAATAAAATTAGATGAGTTTTAGTTCATCTAGATGCAAAAACTATGCACCTTGAACTTAACTCATATCCTAGCATCTCACATGTATCTAGGGTGTATAAATACACATACATGTCAATTGGATGTGAGATGTGGGTTTTGTTCTCCCTAATCTAGGGTTTCATGCATTTTCCTAAGGCAACTCTACTTGATTCCCTTATAAATGGGACTCCAAGTCATGCCAAAGTCCTTAACTCAATTTTAATTAAATGCATGAATGATTATGACATTTGAGATGATATAGATAAACACATGCTCATAATCATGATGTCATGGCATAGTATGAAATCTAAAAACACATGACATTTAACTTAAAACCTAAACATGAACATGACATTTTATAAGATTAAAACTAAGTATGATGTCATGGCATGTTATATGGCAAACAAGGCATGACACATAAAATATATAGGTATAGCAATACCTACATTTTAATATTAAATGTCATTTGATATAATTATGTTTATTTTGCCATATTAACCTAAATTCTCCCAAATGTGCCAAAAACCCAAATTGGCACATTAAAAACCTCTAAACCTAAATTGTGCCAATTTGATCATTTTATCAAACTTCATAACTAATATTGACACATCCTAAAATCTTTTAGGATTATAATTCAACCCTATCTCCAAGGTATCCATAACCTTGAAAATAACCTAAAATGCCACTTTTATCATGGTTGAGTTAACTACCCATCCACTCAAGGTTGGCACATCCTAAGCCCACCTAGCATGAATCAATCATGCTCTTAGGAACCAAAAACCGATTTGAGCTCCTAGGGTTAATTAGGTATTCCTTAGGGATAACCTCCCTAGATACCTTCCTAATGACCCTCCTAGGCTTATTAGCCTTGGTCATTTGGGTCTTACCTAGGTTGACTCTAAGGGTAACTCCCCTTGCAACCTTCTTAGTGGCCACCCTAGGTTTCCTAGAAACCTTAGTCACTAGGCACAACCCTTGGTCAACTCTAGGGATGACTTTCCTATTGACCTTAGTCTTCCTAGACCTAGTTTGTGTTCCATAATCAAATGGAACACTATGGTAAGCCACCTTAGGCTTAGGTTTGTGACCCAAACCTTGCTTGCCCTTGGTTGACTTTTGACTCTTAGGTCCTAGGTGTTGACTTTGACTTTTGGACCTAGAAGTTTGACTAATTGACCCTTGCATTTGATTTTGCATAACCTTAAGGGTCTTTTCAAGTTTTTCAAGCCTTGATCTCAAGGCTTGATTTTCCTTTTCTAATATCTCAATTTTTGATTTTTCATTTTCTCTTGAGATATTTTTATTTCTAGGCATATGTCTAGATTTCTTAGCATTAAAGCCTAGATGTTCTCCTATTTTCTTAATGCTTTCCTTAGGTAATATATTTTTAGGGACATTAGTCCCAAATTTCTTCTTATTTCCTAAGTGAACACTCTTAGCTCCTAGGCAAATATATCTATTATTTCTAGCATGCTTTTCATGCACAATAGCAAGACTATTAAAATTATTCCTGGCATGCTTCTTATCCCTAGAAATTGAAGGTGCATTAATAAATTTTACCTTAGGGTTTGCCTTGGAGGCTCCCCCTACTTGTGTTGCTCCTTCCTTCTTTCCCCTTGGACATTGACTCCGATAATGTCCCTTTGAGTTGCACTTGAAGCATATAATATGCTCCTTGCTCTTTTGACTTGAGGGACCGGTATCCTTGGCCTTTGGTGCCGGTGGAGCTTTCTTGATCCTCTTTGGACATTTGCTCTTGTAATGCCCATACTCCCTACACTCAAAGCACATAATATGATTTTTATTTGACAATAACGTGTTTGAGTTACCTAGGGTGGTGGTAGGTGCTGGAGTTGAATTTTGAGCTTCCTCATCTTGATCGGATGTTGAAGGCTCTTCTTGAGGTTGCTCCGGTGTAGAGGATGGTCTCTCCTCCTCAATCCTAGAAGTAGATGCTTCTTCCATCTCTTCTACTTCTTCTTTCTCCGATCCAGAAGTTGACTCCATCTCAACTTCCGATTCCTCACTTTCACTTGAGGATGAACTCTCCTCATGGAATCTTGCCAACTTTCTCCATAGCTCCTTGGCATACATGTAATCCCCTAGCTTGCACAAAACATCATTAGGGATTAAATCTTCCAAAAGTTTCGTTACCTTAATTTCGGTCTTGAGCTTTTGACGTTGCTCTTGGGTCCACTTTTTCAATTTTAGGACATTCCCCTTCTTATCCCTAGGGGGTTCAAGGCCTTCAATGAGGATGAACCAATCCTCTATGTTCATCATCAAGAATGTTTCCATTCTTGCTCTCCACGCCGAAAAATCTTCTGGATCATATGGAGGTGGAGTGTTGATATCTCATCCAAGCTTGTCTCGGAATTCCATCTTCACCCTCTAGCCTTTTGTCTTAGCTCCGGGCGGTTAGTCCGTAGAAGAGCCCCGGGCTCTGATACCACTTGTTAGAGATCGTTTGGAAGCTAGAGGGGGGGTGAATAGCGTAGATGAAATTCGATCCCGTTCGTGTCTACAATTTCGTTAGTGCGCAGCGGAAATAGAAATAATAAAAGCAATAACGAAATGGACACAACACAAATCACAACAAGAGCATATAACGTGGTTCGGAACCGAACCGGTTCCTACTCCACGGATTGAGTTCGTACGAACCCTAGCGATGCCACAAACACCACTAACCAATAAAACTCCTTCTTGACACAAGTCAAGGGTGGAGAAACCCCTTACAAGTAATCTTACAACAATAAGATACAAATACAAGCAATTACAATAATGAATACGAAATACAAGTAAAGAAAAGACTTTACAACACTTGTTTTGATTGCTTGAATGCTTGGTTGCTTGCTTGCACTTGGAGACCTGATTTGCACCAACAAATCGCCCCAATAGCCCTCAAGAACCGATGTTTTTCCTCCATCACGAGCTCCATATATAGCTTCAACCTGTGCTGGAAAAGGTCTATCAGTCGACTGATCGGGACCATCAGTCGACTGATGTCACTGTTGTCGTGAGACAACGGCTAGTTCCACGTTGGATAAGTCCAACGGAACTACCATCAGTCGACTGATTGTGACCATCAGTCGACTGATGGAGTCCTCACTCGACCAGTCGAGTCTTGACTCCATTCTGCGGATGACCGATTTCGAGCACCGACCGATCGATCACGATCAATCGCAGAGCCATCACCGACCGCCATCGCCCACCGGCTGATCGCTAGGCTACAACCCATGATCAAACCCTAGTTGACTCGGTCCAGTCGACTGCCACATGGCACCAGTCGACTGGCACACCTCAAACATGAGGTTTTAACCCAAGTATGGTTCCCCCGTACTTGCTAGACCACCCTTAGCCTAGACCTAAGCCTTCTAGCCACTTCCATTAGCCTCACGCCTCTCGGATCCCTCCAAGTCATCCATGACTTCTTCATCCATCGCGCTAGCCTTCAGGTGCTTCCATCGGCTATGTCATGCTAACGGTGTCTACACCGCCAAGGCACATTGGACTTACGCCGCCAAGACTCCGCTTGGACTTTACGCCGCCAACCATTGGACTTATGCTGCCAAGACTACCGCTTGGACTTTCCATGCCAACCCATGTTGGACTTCTCAAATGCCAAGACCATACTTGGACTTTCCTTGCCAACTCATGTTGGACTTTTACATTGCCAAGACCATGCTTGGACTTTCCCTTGCCAACCCATGTTGGACTTTTACATTGCCAAGACCATGCTTGGACTTTCCATGACAATTACATTGTCATATGTTTTTGTCGAAACATCAAAACACATCAAAACATCACTCGAGCCAAACTCGAGTCCTGGTCAATCGTGACTTGGGCCGATTGCACCAACAGTTCAAAACTATTAAAATCGTCAATGGTTTGGTTAACTTTGTATCAATATCATTAATGATGATTGTTATCCGAGTTCTTACTTCTTGTGATAGTTCTCCTACTACTTGATCGAGGGGATGGTTTTGATGAATCCTTAAGGTCTAGGATGTGAATTAAATTGATTTTGATCATGGTTATCCTTTCTTCCTTCATCATTAGAATCTCCTCTTCCTCTTCCTTGATCATTACCTCTTACTTCTCCCCCTTGACCATTATCCCCTAAATTTAAATTTTGGAGTCCGTGGGAAATGTCTTGATTTTTGTCATTAATATCCTTATCAATGGAGGATTTTCTAGGATAGGTGCTAGAGGCTTCATCAAATTCAACATTGGAAGATTCCTTAACCTCTTAAGTCCTCTTATTATATACTCTATAACCTCTACTATTAGATGAGTATTCAACTAGGATTCCTTCATCCGCCTTAGACTCAAATTTTCCTAAATTGTCTTTGGTATTTAAATATAGACTTTTCATCCAAAGACCTTAAAATAGTGAATTGTTGGAATTTTTCCATTCCATAACTCAATGGGTGTTTAGTTTAAAAATCTATGAATTAAAATACGGTTTTGGATATAGCAAGCGATGTTAACTGCCTTTGCCCACAAGTAGCTAGGTAAGGAGTATGCATTAAGAATTGTCCTAGTCGCCTCTTGTAGTGCATGATTTCTCCTTTCCATTATCCCATTTTGTTGGGGTGTTCTAGGATAAGAGAACTCGTGCTTGTACCCTTGTTCTAATTAAAATTTTAAAAAATTTGAATTCTCAAATTCTCCACCATAATCACTATAAGTCCGATTGATTTTGAGATTCTTTTCATTTTCAACCCTTTTGCTAAATCTTATGATTGTTTCTAAGGTATAATTGTTTCTAAGGTATACTCTTTATGTTTCAAAAAGTAAACCCATGTATACCTAGAGAAGTCATCAACTATAACTAAGCAATAGTTATTACCATTCAATGAAGGAATATTATGACAATCAAATAAATCTAGATGCAATAGTTCTAGTGGTAATAAAGTACTAGTTAGGGTTTGACCTTTGTGTGATGATTTAGATTGCTTTCCTTCTCGGCATGCATCACACAATTTGTTTTTAATGTACTTGATCTTTGGTAGCCCCTTTACTAACTCCAATTTAACTACCTTGGCTATGTTCTTTATGTTGACATGTCCAAGCCTCCTATGCCATAGCCAACCTTCCTCTTCTTCAGTCATAAGACACTTAGTAGAAATGTTAGAAGCATAGGATAAATCAACATAATAAATATTTGATTTTCTATATCCAATTAACATGCAATCATTGAAACTCTTGTGTCTAATTAAGCATTTTGAGGAATTAAATTCTACCGCATAACCCACATCACAAACTTGACTAACACTAAGTAGGTCAAACTTCATACTTTTAACTAATAAAATTTTGTGAATGATAATTTTAGGGGATACCTCATTTGTGCCTTTACTTAAAATCTTGAGATTTTCACTATTCCCAAAAGACACGGTTCCCTTGTTAATGTAGTTGATTGTGAAAAACTTGCTCACATCCCCGGTCATGTGTCTTGAGCAACTGCTATCCACAATCCACATACTTGGTCCACCTATCTAAACAACATGAAAAACAAACTCCTTTGGTACCCAAACGTTTGGACCGGAAACATCATTTAAAATTTTTTTAGGAACCCATGCCTTATTTACCTTACCCTTAGTTATTGTCTTTCTATTTATTAGAGAAATGTAGGCAACTTCCTTGTCCTTAAGCTTTTATCTTATACCAGCCTTGTTATAAATGACTCTTTGATCTCTAAGTATCATATCAAGGTACTTTGAGCCTTTAGTAAATTTTTCTAGGTTTGTCCTTAGCTCAACTACTTGGTTCCTTAAGTTCTCATTTTCTTCCTTAAGCATGAATGAGTCATTAGATGTAGATGTTTCATTTCTAATTTTCACAATTTCTACCTTCAAGTCCTTAACCTTATATTTTGTTTATCTAATGCATTTTTAAGATATGCAATGGTCTTATACAAGAATTCAACTTGAGGGGAATCCTTTACCTCATTATCACTTGACTCCACTTGGCTTGAGTTTTCGGATTCATCTTCATGCACCATCAAAGCCATGTGTCGGGTGACATGGCATAGCTCATCTTCATCCGACGAGTCTTCAATACTTTGAGTGTCCCATGTTGTTTGAGCTACCATGACTTCCTTCTTCTTCTTTTCTCTCTTTTCCTATTCTTCTTTAATCTTCTTTTCCGGGTAATTTGTCTTGATGTGCCTCTTCTTGTTGCATCCATAACAAGTGACATTAGTGTTAAAATCTGAATTACTACTATATTTACCTTTTGAGATGTGGAAGATTTGTTGTATATCCTTCTTCTTGAAACCTCTAGATTTTCCTACCAACTTCTTGACATAGTGGCCCATCTCGGTAGCCGACATGCCTCCTTTGCTACTTGATGACTCATCCTCAGATTCAGATGATGAAGACTCCTCCTTCTTTTCCTTCTTCTTCTTCTTCTCCTTCTTCTTTACAAGAAAAGCTACACCTTTCTATTAGTGTCAGCCCTTAGTGTCAATCATGAGATGATTGATTAGGGATCATATGTATCATATTTCATTAATAACAGATAAGGTTTGCTTATTATATTATTTCTTATATGTGCTATATGAATAATATAATAGTGTTCTTGAATAGTAGGTTCAGGTTTACAGTATATCAATTGGTTGAATTGATAGTGAGAGTTTGTGTGTGTATATATATATATATATATATATATATATATATATATATAGTATTACTATGCAAGGACAATATTAATGCACAGAGACTAGCATGTAGGTCAATTGATGACTTAATCTCACAAGTCATGGATATGTGATATCAAGTTGACACATGGGTACATATTAAAGACTATGTACTGAATTGACCCGCTATGAGAATATTTCATGGATCGTTATATGAGTGTCATAAGCATTCTCATATAACTATTGGTATGAATAATCCTTACACCTGAAGTCACTATGGTTCCCTACATAATGAGTTGTATACTTTAGTTTCATCAACCGTCACCCATAACAGGGTGACTATAAAGGCGATCACTGGGTATGCAATAAGTTATGCGGAGGGATGTGAGTGATGTAGATGGGATCTATCTTTTCCAAATATCGGAAGTGATATCTATGAGCCCCTTGATAGAGTAGGACTGCTAAAATGCATGACCATGCTCGAATAAGTCAATATGAGATATTGAGCTTATTTGGTTGAGTAGTCTACTTGGAGATCAAGAAACTCTTGATTGATAAGAGGATGACACAGTTTATTCCTCATTGATCAATCTAGATATCAAGGATAGAAGGACTGAGTCATACACGATAGTAGTCATAGAAAGGTTATGTCAGATCTCAACATATTCATCACTTGGGTAGGAATGATGTATTGCTAGATGTCGCTCATTGCTTATGTCTCTAAAAGGGTTTTAGAAATATTGTCAACGTTACGAGAATCTATTGGGTCACACACTTAGGACATGTGAGTTGGAGATGACTCATGTGATGAGCCATTGGGTCATTGGGTTGAGTCTAATGTAGATTAGACTCAATCGGGTTGAGTTTAATGTAGATTAAACTCAATGAGTGGGACTCAAGGCATACCCAATGAATCTGACTCGAGTTAGACTCAAGTCAGATTCGGATTGAGTGAGACTCACCATTAAGAAGGGGTTGCATGATCATTAAGATGAAATTAATGGGTTATTAATTCCATGGAAACCAAGAGTCAAAAACTTTCATATTCAATGGTTGAATATAAAAGATTTTTGTGGGTTTTTGAATGGTGTGACTTGATTGTGATCTTCCTCTTCTTCTTCTTCTACCTTCTTGGCTGAACCAACCTTGTGGCTAGCACCACAGTTTGGTTTCACTCTATCTCATGGTTCGTGTGGATACCATGGAGGCACGAACATACTGACCACGCTGAGATCTGGACACTTTGAATGCAAGTGTTGCTGACAGGATTGTGAAGGACACACATCAAAGGTAACTACGATTCTTATAGAATAGAATTGATAAAATGAGTATATGGTTTTTGCATGGATCTCTGGAGGGATCCTATTTTCCGTTGCTTAGTGCTTGTAAAATTTTTTCCGAGCGCGCATGGATTCCCTACACTTTCTCCTTTGAAGACAAGTTAGCTTGCTCATGCAACTCAGATTCACAAAATAATTCATCTAGTTTAACTAGTGAAAGGTCTCTATATACCTTATAAGCATCAACCATGGATGCCCATAAGGTGTTTCTAGGAAAGGCTTGAAGTACATACCTTATCAAGTCTCGATTTTCAACTTTCTTTTTTTTTTTTTTTTTGATGAAGGTAAATATATATATCATCAAAATAGCACAACCATACATGATCCAAGGAGCCTACTCATGTCATATCCGACGAAGTGTCCGATCTGAGTAGACATCCAGGGCAGAAAGTACATGTGCTCTCAAGTGTACCATCACGCTCAATGTACCAACCCTCTCCTGTACTGTGCGGTCAGTCCTCTCTCTCGCATCCTGTTGCCAAAGATGGAAGTATGACCACATCCTCTGACTATCGCACGTCCTGTGTCTGAGTGCACCTCATACTGATGCAATCCCTGCCTGGCCTGGTCCTGTGATCAGGTCCATACATCCTATCTGTGTCCTCTCCGCGCCATCTGGTCTCCATCATCCTCCTCCTCTCTAGTGTCGTGACCCCACTTTTAGCAAGTGGTCAGCTATCAACGGATTTGCGGTGTCTTTACCGCGAGCCGTTTGCTGCGGACTAGATAGGCCATTCAGGTGGGCCTATTCACCTCTCTAGGCTTTTTAGCAAAGCCTCAGCCATCAACGGATTTGGCGTGTCTCTACCACAGCCGTTATCTGTGGACTAGATAGGTCATCATGGTGGACCTATATCTCATCATCCCAAAACAACCCACTATACAAAATAAGAAACCTCTCACAATTTTTTTTTTTAAACAAAACCTTAGGGTTAGGGTTTTGGGAACCCTAAACCCTAAAGTGCCTAAACCCCAATTTGGAGTTAGGGTTTGGAAACCCTACCTGGATTTTTTTTTCTGGGGGGGTTTTTGGAACCCTAAAACCTAAAATGCCAAGACCCCAAAATTGGGGTTAGGGTTTGGAAACCCTATCTGAAACGTTTTTTTTTAACCTAGGTTACGGTTTGAAGTTAGGGTTTGGGAACCCTAAACCCTAAAATACCAAGACCCCAAAATTGGGGTTAGGGTTTGAAAACCTTATCTGAAATGTTTTTTTTTGAAACCTAGGTTAGGGTTTGAAGTTAGGGTTTGGGAACCCTAAACCCTAAAATGCCTAAACCTCAAAATGAAGATAGGGTTTGGGAACCCTATTTGCAACGTTTTTTTTTTCCCCTTAGGGTTAGGGTTTTGGGGACCCTCACCCCTAAAATGGCTAAACCTCAAATTGAAGATAGGGTTTGGGACCCTATTTGCAACGTTTTTTTTTAAAACCTAGGTTAGGGTTTGAAGTTAGGGTTTGGGAACCCTAAACCCTAAAATGCCTAAACCTCAAATTGAAGATAGGGTTTGGGAACCCTATTTGCAACGTTTTTTTCCCCCAAAACCTTAGGGTTAGGGTTGTTGGTGCAATCGGCCCAGGTCACGATTGACCAGGACTCGAGTTTGGCTCGAGTGATGTTTTGATGTGTTTTGATGTTTCGACAAAAACATATGACAATATAAGTGTCATGGAAAGTCCAAGTCGGACACTTGGCAATGTAAAGTCCAACATGGGTTGGCAAGGAAAGTCCAAGCATGGTCTTGGCATGGAAAGTCCAACATGGGTTGGCAAGGGAAAGTCCAAGCTTGAGTCTTGGCATTTGAGAAGTCCAAGGGTTTGATATTGGCGGCGTAAAGTCCAAGCGGAGTCTTGGCGGCGTAAGTCCAATGTGCCTTGGCGGTGTAGACACCGTTAGCATGACATAGCCGACGGAAGCACCTGAAGGCTAGCGCGATGGATGAACAAGTCATGGATGACTTGGAGGGATCCGAGAGGCGTGAGGCTGATGGAGGTGACTAGAAGGCTTAGGTCTAGGCTAAGGGTGGTCTAGCAAGTATGGGGGAACCATACTTGAGTTAAAACCTCATGTTTGAGGTGTGCCAGTCGACTGGTGCCATGTGGCAGTCGACTGGACCGAGTCAACTAGGGTTTGACTGCGGGTTATGGCCTAGCAGTCGACTGCCATAGGTTGGCAGTCGACTGAGCTCAGCGATCGGCGATTGTGTGATCGATCGTGGTGCTCAAGAATTCGGCCACAGAATGGAGTCGAGACTTGACTGGTCGAGTGAGGACTCCATCAGTCGACTGATGGTCACAATCAGTCGACTGATGGTAGTTCCGTTGGACTTATCCAACGTGGAACTAGCCGTTGTCTCACGACAACAGTGGCATCAGTCGACTGATGGTCTCGATCAGTCGACTGATAGACTTTTTCCAGCACAGGTTGAAGCTATATATGGAGCTCGTGATGGAGGAAAAAGAAACCGGTTCTTGAGGGCTATTGGGGCGATTTGTTGGTGCAAATCAGGTCTCCAAGTGCAAGCAAGCAACCAAGCATTCAAGCAATCAAAACAAGTGTTGTAAAGTCTTTTCTTTACTTGTATTTCATATTTACATTGTATATTGCTTGTATTTCATTCTTACTGTTGTAAGATTTATTGTAAGGGGTTTCTCCGCCTCCGACTTGTGTCGAGAAGGAGTGTTTATCATTAGTGAGTGTGCATCACTAGGGCTCTTTAGAGCTCGATCCGTGGAGTAGGAACCTGCGGTTCCAACCACGCTATATCATTGTGTTAGCTTGTTGTCTATTTCGTTATCGCTTTTATTATTTCTATTTCCGCGCAAGACTAACTAAATTGTAGACATAAACGGGAGCCGAATTTCATCTACGCTTATTCACCCCCTCTAGCCGTTCCAAGGGTCCTAACAAGTGGTATCAGAGCCCAGGGCTCTTCTACGGATTAACAACCCGGAGCTAAGGTGAAAGGCTAGAGGGTGAAGATGGAATTCCAAGACAAGCTTGATGAGAAATCAACACTCCACCTCCATATGATCTAGAAGATTTTCCAAGATGGAGAGCAAGAATGGAAACATTCTTGATGATGAATATAGAGGATTGGTTTATCCTCATTGAAGGTCTTGAACCCCTAGGGATAAGAAGGGAATGTCCTAAAATTGAAAAAGTGGACCCAAGAGCAACGCCAAAAGCTCAAGACCAAGTTAAGGTAACGAAACTTTTGGAAGATTTAATCCTAATGATGTTTTGTGCAAGTTAGGGATTACATGTATGCCAAGGAGCTATGGAGAAAATTGGCAAGATACCATGAGGAGAGTTCATCCTCAAGTGAAAGTGAGGAATCGAAGTTGAGATGGAGTCAACTTCCAATCGGAGAAAGAAGAAGTAGAAGAGGTGGAAGAAGAATCTACTTCTAGGATTGAGGAGGATAGACCATCCTCTACACCGAGCAACCTCAAGAAGAGCTCTCAACATCCGATCAAGATGAGAAGCTCAAAATTCAACTCCGCACCTACCACCACCCTAGGTAACTCAAACACTTTATTTTCAAACAAAATCATATTATGTGCTTTGAGTGTAGGGAGTATGGGCATTACAAGAGCAAATGTCCAAAGAGAATCAAGAAAACTCTTCCGCGCCTAAAAGTCAACAAAAGTCAACGGACGCTTCTCCAAGACAAAAGAGCAAGGAGCATGTCATTTGCTTCAATTGTACTACCGGTCATTACCGAGTCAATGCCCAAAGAAGAAAAGAAGGGGCAAAGGGGAGTGTCACAAGTAGGGGGATTCACTAAGGCAAACCCTAAGGTATATTTAAATAATTATCCGTCTAATTTAAAGCATGCTAGAAATAATTTTAGCAATTGTGGTATTTATCATAAAGAGCATGCTAGAAATAACAAACATATGTGTTTAGGAGCTAAGAATGTTCACCTTAAGAATAAGGAAAATTTGGGACTAATGTCCTTAGAAAACAATACCTAAGAAATCTATTAAGAAAATCCAAGAACATCTAGGTTTTAATCCAAAATGGACTAGGCATTCGCCAAGAAAGTCCAATGCCCAAGAGTTAAATAAAAATTCTAAAATTGGGCAATTAGAATTAGAAAACCAAGCCTTGAGGTCAAGGCTTGAGAAATTGGAAAAGACCCTAAACAAAATACAAAATCAATCTCAAGGGTCAAATTGTCAAACTCGTAGGTCAAGAAGTCAAAATCAACCTCTAAGACCTAAGAGTCAAAAGTCAACCAAGGGAAAGAATGGTTTGGGTCACAAACCTAAGTCCAAGGTGACTTACCATAGTGTTCCGTTTGACTATGGGGAGACCAAGGTCAATAGGGAAATCATCCCTAGAGTTGATCATGGTGTGTGTCTAGTGGCTAGGGTTTCTAGGAAACTTAGGGAAGCCACTAAGAAGGTTGCAAGGGGAGCTACCCCTAGAGTCAACCTAGGTAAGACCCAAATGACCAAGGCTAATAAGCCTAGGAGGGTCATTAGGAAGGTATCTAGGGAGGTTATCCCTAAGGAATATCTAATTAACCCTAGGAGCTCAAATCGATTTTGGGTTCCTAAGAGCGTGATTGATTCACGCTAAGATGGTTTTAGGGTGTGCCAACCTTGATTGGATGGGTAGTTAACTCAACCATAATAAAGGTGGCACTTTAAGGTTACTTTCAAGGCTATGGTTACTTTGGAAATATCCTTGAGTCTTAATCTCAAAATTTTAGGTTGTGTCAATATATATATCTTGAAAACATGAAAATCAATAAAATTGACACGATCTAGATTTAGAGGTCATAGTGTGTACCTTTGATTATTGGCACACTTGGGAAGGTCATGTATCAAGAAATGTGTGGTTAAGATGTAAAGGTAATATCTAGAGTGATACTCAAGTGCCACACAACTTGGTGTCTTGTATTCACCATGTTTCATATGTTTTACCATATGTTTGCATGGAATGAATGTCTAGGATAAATTACATCTCACAAAACAAGTCTTTTACCTTGATTGTGTATTTCAACACTTAGAAAGGGTGAGATGTTAGGTTTTGGAAATCATTGAATGTTAATGTTTGCAAAAAATGAAATAAAACATTAAAATACATTAACAAATACATAAATAAAAGTATAACATCAATACATTCAAAATACAAGATCTAACGTGATAAAATGGAACATTAAGATGATAAAATCGAGATTTTCTGATTTTCAGAACTGGAAATCAGACATCAGTCGACTGATAACACTGTAGCACGATACGATACGGCCATCAGTCGAGTGCTAGCTCCATGACTTGACTGATCGAACATCACGATCGATGCTATCAGAGCACGCACCGAGTGCTCGACGAGGCCGGTCGAGTGATGTGCACATCCCGATCGATGAGCAACATCACCGATCGATGCATCGTAGCACGTCATAGAGAGTTCAAATGATTGCGAACCGAGCAGCCGATCGGCTCAAAACTCGAAAAATCGATAGCGACCGCGATCGATCGATGCTCACATCAGTCGACTACATCACGATTTTATAACGCCGAACCGCTAGGGTCGACGTCTTCACGCGACGAGTTCTCCTTCTTCTTTCCCTCTCCGATCGTCGTCTTCCTCTCCGACGACTCCTCGGCCCCCAATCGCCAAGATATTAGGTTTGATAGATAAGCCCTTCCTCTTCCATTTTTCACTTGTTTGAGCCTAGTTCACGCGGTTTAGGTTTTTGTTCCTTGCTTCCAGCTTAGGGTTCTTGGTGGCCGACGCTTTCGACTTTTCCGGCGATCCTCAAAGAACTTTTGAGTCTTCCTCCACACACATGGCGCCTAAGTAACGATTTTTCTTCCGAGCCCTAATTTTCATTTCCATTACAATGTAGGTTTATCTAATCGCGTATTGTTGCCATTGCATTGCATATCATCACATTACATTCATAATAGGAGAGCCCGTAGGAATGATCCATCCGAGAGTGACTCTCGGTTGTACCAACCTATGTTGGTTCGGTACATAGATAGAGATTTCTTCAATAGGCATTGTAGTGACGTCATGGAACTAATTGCATACTACAATTTGATGAAGATTGTCTTGTGCACACATCCAATCAATGATGACCTCATTAAGGAATTTTACCAAAACCTTAAAAAGGTAGATGATGGCCCTACATACACTACTCGCGTTGCAAAACGCGACTTAGAGTTCACTCGCGACATCTGCAGAGTTTCTCGAGTGTAGGCCTTCAGATGACACCTTCATCTTTTACCCTACCATGGACTTTCCTCTACCTGAGCCTTTTGCCCACATCTCTATGGAGTCCATGCATGAGCATATTTTTGGTTATCTTCGTCCACTGGCCCAGAATTTATTTCCCATCACCGAGTTATTCAGACTGACAATGTCCTTTACAAGGTCATTGTTGGGTGTTTTCGCCATTGTCACTTGGTCCGCCAAGATTCGCCTCCCCATCTCTTTCTTCTATATGCCATGCCATCGCTAGACATAAATTTTGCATTGAACATCTTCCATTGCATTGTGCACTTCACTTCTGCATAAGGGAAAGTGCATATGCCATTTGACATATCATCACAAGATGGCTCGACTCGTAGGCATTAACATCCATAGGCTCTCGCGGCTGCCCATCGGAAGTGTACGATCAGTATATCGGGCCAGAACTTCTCCTTAGCGGCTACGGATGGGCTACCGAGATGGAGTTGGCGCCGACCACCCAGTATGCACACAGACATACCTCCTCCGCCACCCAGAGATGCAGCAGAGGACGACGAGGATACGGACACCTCTGATGAGGATGACCAGATGCCGGCAGACACATCACGCAGTCCATCGATCGCGTGGCTACCGGAGTCCAGATTTGAGGATTATCAGCTGGTTGACTCAGGTAGTCGAGTTATTGGCGTGCCGCAGGCCTTTGGCACACGCCTCGATAGGATGGAGGAGACCAGGCGCATAGAGCAAAGATCGCGATATGCTAGAGATGATGCGGGCCTGGACTCTGAGTCAGCAGCCACCTCCACCGCCACCTCCTGCGGACGATTAGAGGATATTATTTTTTTTTTGTGGATGTCATTTTTGTAGTGAGATTGAGCATAGCCAATCTCCATTTTGATTGCAAAAGACAAATTTAAGTTAAATGAAATCCTTATTTCTAAAAAATCTTGTGTGTATGAATGAATATTTGTATAATTGTATTGCTATCATATGCCATGTCATGACATCATGTTTATTCTTAATCATCTTATATGTCATGATTATGCTTAGGGATTAAGGACCAATGTCATGTGTTTTTAGATTTTATCATATGCCGTGACATCATGATCATTGGTCATGCTTAATTATTGCTATCTTTATGCCATGATCATTTCATGCATTTAATTGATTAAAATTGATTTAAGGACTATGACATGACTTGGAGTCCCATTTATAAGGGAATCAAGTAGAGTTGCCTTAGAAAAATGCTTGAAACCCTAGATTAGGGAGAACAAAACCCACATCTCACATCTAATTGACATGTATGTGTATGTATACACCCTAGATACATGTGAGATGCTAGGATATGAGTTAAGTTCAAGGTGCATAGTTTTTGCATCTAGATGAACTAAAACTCATCTAATTTTAGTTGTGGATCATTAGGAGAGCTCGTGTACAAGTCACACACATAGAGCCCAAGGAATATGATCCAAGATAAGGTCTTGAAAACATTTTAAAATCATTTTAGAAAACCTTGGTGAAGTCTATCTTTTGATAGCAATCACCATTGATGAAGTTGATACAAAATAGGGCCAAAACATTGAAAATTTCAATGGTTTTGAGTTTTGTATCAAATTCACTATTTTATGGGTAAAATAATTTTCAAATATTTTTCACCCATTGTATTGGTCATAGGTATTATACGTATCAAATTTCGTGATTTTTCGATATACGTATAATTAGTTATGATTTTCTGAAACTCGATTCGATAATCAAATTGAAATTTGATTATCGATCGCCTACAGTGGCCGATCGATGAGTGTGGCAATGATCGTAGCTGACAGAGTCGACTGCCAAGGCTGATTTCGGAAAACTAAGTTTGGTTAGTCCGTGTTTAGCCATGGCAAAGGTCCCTAACCACTCCTAACCCTAGGATATGCTTTGGAAAGTATTATAAAGGGTGAAAAGCTATTGTATATGGATTAGGAGAGTTGTTTAGGGTTTGTATCAATTTTAAGGTGTGGAAAGTTCAATGTTGAATTTCTAACCTTAATTTTGATGGTTTAGAGTTCCTATTGGCTTAGGGACTTCCGAAGAACATTGTTGGTGCAATGGTCAAGGGGGAGCAAGCCTTTAGGGGGAGATATCCATCTTGGGATGATGGATGTGTTTTTCTCCTTGAAGGGGAGAATGTTATCAATTTGGGAAATTTATGGATTTTTAGAAACCCAATTTGGAAATTGGGAGAGTGAATAGGATTGCCTCTCTTGAGTGATATGGGACTTATCACTAGGAAGATGGTAGGCATCCTAGGTATTTTTGGATCAAGGGGGAGATTGTAAGATCTCATTGGGACATGAGACATTGACCTCCTTGGAGAGAAAACCTTTTTGATGTTAGTCAAAAAGGGGGAGAATGTTTGGGGGAGAACATTTGGGATAATTGGTAAAGGATTTGAGTTAGTATTCTAACTCAATTATTTGTTTCAATTATTTGTTTGGTTTTTGTCAAACATCAAAAAGGGGGAGATTGTTGGTGCAATCGGCCCAGGTCACGATTGACCAGGACTCGAGTTTGGCTCGAGTGATGTTTTGATGTGTTTTGATGTTTCGACAAAAACATATGACAATATAAGTGTCATGGAAAGTCCAAGTCGGACACTTGGCAATGTAAAGTCTAACATGGGTTGGCAAGGAAAGTTCAAGCATGGTCTTGGCATGGAAAGTCCAACATGGGTTGGCAAGGGAAAGTCCAAGCTTGAGTCTTGGCATTTGAGAAGTCCAAGGGTTTGATATTGGCGGCGTAAAGTCCAAGCGGGAGTCTTGGCAGCATAAGTCCAATGGTTGGCGACGTAAAGTCCAAGCGGAGTCTTGGCGGCGTAAGTCCAATGTGCCTTGGTGGTGTAGACACCGTTAGCATGATATAGCCGACGGAAGCACCTGAAGGCTAGCGCGATGGATGAATAAGTCATGGATGACTTGGAGGGATCCGAGAGGCGTGAGGCTGATGGAGGTGACTAGAAGGCTTAGGTCTAGGCTAAGGGTGGTCTAGCAAGTATGGTGGAACCATACTTGAGTTAAAACCTCATGTTTGAGGTGTGCCAGTCGACTGATGCCATGTGGCAGTCAACTGGACCGAGTCAACTAGGGTTTGACTACGGGTTATGGCCTAGCAATGATCGCCATAGGTTGGCAAATGATCGATGGCTCGAGCAAATGATCGATTGTGTGATCGCCGACCGGGTGCTCGAATTCGGCCACGCATGGAGTCGAGACTCGACCGTCGAGTGAGGACTCCATCGGGCCGATCGATGGTAGTTCCGCTGACTTATCCAACGTGGAACTAGCCGCTTGTCTCACGACAAGGGTATCATGGGCCGATCGATGGTCTCGATCGATTGATCGATAGACTTTTTCCAAAGACAGTTGAAGCTATATATGGAGCTCGTGATGGAGGAAAAAGAAACCGGTTCTTGAGGGCTATTGGGACGATTTGTTGGTGCAAATCAGGTCTCCAAGTGCAAGCAAGCAACCAAGCATTCAAGCAATCAAAACAAGTGTTGTAAAGTCTTTTCTTTACTTGTATTTCATATTTACATTGTATATTGCTTGTATTTCATTCTTACTGTTGTAAGATTTATTGTAAGGGGTTTCTCCGCCTCCGACTTGTGTCGAGAAGGAGTGTTTATCATTAGTGAGTGTGTGTGCATCACTAGGGCTCTTTAGAGCTCGATCCGTGGAGTAGGAACCGTGCGGTTCCGAACCACGTTATATCATTGTGTTAGCTTGTTGTCTATTTCGTTATCGCTTTTATTATTTCTATTTCCGCTGCGCACTAACGAAATTGTAGACATAAACGGGAGCGAATTTCATCTACGCTATTCACCCCCCCCCCCTCTAGCCGTTCCAAGGGTCCTAACAAGGGTTTTGGGGACCCTAAACCCTAAAATGCTTAAACCTCAAATTGAAGATAGGGTTTGGGAACCCTATTTGCAATGTTTTTTTTTTACATTGCATGGGATACATCAAGTGCTCTATATACATGTACATGTATCTTCCTAAATATCCTCTCCTCATCAAACCGAGAATCCTCAAATCTGATCTCATTTCTAGCCCTCCAGACATAATGTACAGTCGCTCCAAGGGCTAGATGTTGTGCTCTCATACCATCTGAGTCCCCGATAATGAAGTCCAAGATGCGAGTGCTGCCTCAGACGTGCTCATCTCCTCGATCGTGATCTGCAGCCTATCTCTCACCCGTGCCCATAACAGCCTGACCACATGGCATCTGAAGAATACATGTGCCTGTGTCTCCTCCTCCAGTCTACAAAATGCACATCTCCTATCCTCCATGTAGCTCTGTCGATCTCTAGTAGGCAGCCTCCTATTAGCCAACAACCACAGTGTGAACTGATGGCTTGCCTGGATGTCCCTCTGCCATACAATCTTAACCCATGCTTTCTTTGGTCTATGCTCTCTGAAATGATCATATGTTTGCCGCACTCCTGCCCCTCTGCTGAACCATGATGCTAGTGTGTGTGATGCTGCAGTGGGGCTACCTGTAATAGCCAGTATACTATCTCTGATGTGCAGAATCATTTTCATCAGTGGCGAATCCGTGTGCCTCACCGCTCGCCTCGCATCGGATCGTATCGAGGTAATGCTGATGCACCCATCGTATCCATAGTGAGTCTAGCTTGTCCTGTATACGCCATAGAACCTTTGTCAGTAGTGCGAGGTTCCAAGACTTCAAGTCCCTCAAGCCTAGACCACCTTCCTCTTTCAGCCCACATATAGCTGACCATGAAATGGGGGGGTTCTTACTCGTCCACATGAAAGCCCAGCATAGGCTATGAATGTGCTCAATAACTCCAGCTGGCAGTGGCAATATGGACATCCAGTAACACTCGACCCCCTGCAGCACCGATGCGATAAGCTGTGCTTTACTTGCATAAGAGAGGCTCTGTTTTGGCCATGCATTAATCCTCCTGGAGAGGCCATCTAGAAGTATCCCATAGTCTGAGATTTTGAGTTTTTTTTAGGCTAATGGGATTCCCAAGTATTTGAAAGGCATCTCTCCCTCCTGGAAGCCAATAATAGCACATATCTGGGCTTTGGTCTGTGCATCTATGCCCGCCATGTAGCAGCTGGATTTGTGCACACTTGCAGTGAGTCCTGCCATCTGTGAAAATTGTGCCAAGCAATCAACTAGTCTCCTAACTGAAGGTATGTCTCCCCGTGATAAAAGCGATCATCAATAGATATATCAGGTGGGAGATGCCCAAGTGCTCACATGTGGGATGGAATTTGAAATCTGATCTGGTACTTGCCCGTGCCAAGGATCTGGATAAATACTCCATACAAATGCCAAACAAGTAAGGTGAGAGTGGGTCACCTTGTCTAAGTCCTCTGCCCCCATGAAAATGCCCATGTGTATACCCATTGATCACTACAGAGAAAGACGTGGTGGTGATGCATTCTCTGATCCATGCGATGTAGATGGGTGGGAACTGTAGGGCGCTGAGGACATCTAATAAGAAATCCCAATGTACTGAGTCAAAGGCCTTCTGCAGATCCACTTTCAGGGTGCACCTAGGGGAAATTCTCTTCCTAGTGTAGTGCCTCGAATTCTGGCTAACTGGATGCTATCTGTGATTGATCTTCCTTTGACAAATGTTGTGTCTCTATTCAAAGAAGTGATCTGTGACACCTGATAACCGGCTAGCAAGTAGTTTGGATATGACCTTGTAGAACACCGTGCAACATGATATCGGCCTATAGTCCTGCACTTTGCTAGCATGCTCGCTCTTTGGAATTAAGCTAATGAGTGTATGATTCCATGACTTGAGAAGCTTCCCATTTTGAAAGAACTCCATAATGCCTTCGGTAAAGTCATGTTCGATTGTTTCCCATGCCTCCTTGTAGAATTTGGAGCTATATCCATCCGACCCCGGAGCTTTGAGTTCACCAATACTAAATAATGTCTTCTTGATTTCATCGGCCGTAGGCATGCGGGTAAGTTGTGATTTGTGCTCCATCGTAAGCATCCTCCCATATTGCATGCAATCATTTCGGAATGTGGTCCGGTCCTTTTTCTTTCCTAGTTGCCTTTGGAAATGCTCCACGAATACTTGTGCTACCTTCCCGACATCCATAGTGACCTCTCCGTCCATTCCTTCCACCGCAACAATTTCCCTCCGCTTGTTGTTCCTCTTGACCAACGAATGGAAGAAAGCTTCGCCTGATCAAGTCAAAAAAATTTACTCTGTCGTTGTATTTCTCTAGTGCATCTATCTTGAACCCGACTCCTTTGTTCTGCCACCATACGAGGATAGTTGCTTGTCTTGTAGACAAGCAGAAAGAATAGTGACGACTTGATTCAGAGCTTTGCCTGATCAAGTCAGAATTTTTTACTTTGCCATTGTATTTCTCCAGTGCATCTACCTTGAACCCAACTCCTCCGTTCCGCCACTATACGGGGATAGTTGCTTGCCTTAGAGACAAGTAGAAAGAATAGTGATGACTTGATTCAGGGATTCACCTAATCAAGTCAGAATAATTTTTTTACGTCGTTTGTTCTTCAACGGTGCATCTACCTTAAACCCAACTCCTCCGTTCTGCCACCACAAGGGGATAATTGCTTGACTTGAAGACAAACAGAAAGAATAGTGGCGACTTGATTCAGGGATTCGCGTGATCAAATCGGAATAATTTTTTACTCCATCGTTTGTCATTAGTGCACTAGCTTTGAACTCCCAACTCCTTCGTTCCGCCACCGCACGAGGATGATGGCTTTGGTTAACACCAAGTCGTAACAAGTGTGGTCATCTGATCTAGGCCTTCGCCCCATCAAATCGGAATGCATTTTTTACTCCGTCGTTCTTCACAGGTGTATTTACCTTAAACTCTTCTCCTCCGTTCCACCACCACACGAGAATGATGACTCTGGATAATACCATACCATAAAAAATGTGACGACCTAACCCACGACTTTACCCCATCAGGTCGGAATGAATGTTTTACTCCGACATTCTTCACAGGTGTATTTACCTTAAACCCTACTCCTTCATTCCGCCACAGCACGGGGATGATTGCTCTGGGTAATACCATGCCATAAAAATGTGACGACTCGATCTAGGGCATTGCCCAATCGGATCGGAATAAATATTTTACTCTGCCGCTCTTCACAGGTGTATTTACCTTAAACCCTACTCCTCCGTTCCATCACCACATGAGGATGATGACTCTGGATAATACCATGCCATAAAAATGTGATGACCTGACCTAGGGCTTTGACTCATCAGGTCGGAATGAATATTTTACTCCGCCATTCTTCACAGGTGTATTTACCTTAAACCCTACTCCTCCGTTCCGCCACCGCACAGGGATAATGGCTCTGGGTAATACCAGACTATAAAAATGTGATGACCTGATCTAGGGCGTTGTCCAATCAAGTCGGAACAAATATTTTACTCCGTCACTCTTCATAGGTGTTTCTACCTTAAACCCTACTCCATTCTACCACCGCATGGGGATGATGGCTCCGACTGATATCAAGCCGTAAAGAAGACAAATCATGATTCTGAATCTCCTTGGGGCTCACATCTCTGCTCTGAAGCCCAATTCATATCATAAGCATAGCCTTACCCATTATATAAGACTCTTTATCTTCCCCCTTCTTCATCTTCGCCCCCCTTTAGTTTCCAGCCCTTCTCCTCCTTTCTCCACCTGCCAAAAAGTTTCTTGCTTCTTTCGGACGACTTCCTTGTTTTCCTTGCTTCTTGAAAGCCAAGATGAAATCTCTTCTTCAACAAATGATGGCGGAGTACCGTCAAGAGATTGAACAGAGAAAAAATCAATCATCTGTTACCACAACATTTCCACCCCTTGTTTCAGCTTCTTTTGTCCCCCCCCCCCCCCCCCTTTGCTTTAACATCCACCTCTTCTCCTCATTTTTTTTGCACCTTCATCCCCCATTGTTTCACCTTTGCCCAAGGTAAATTTCCAATTGTTACAATCCTCTCCACTTCCTTCTTCATCATCATCACCAAACCCTAGTTTGACCGCTTCTCCACCTTCAATTTTAGGTGGCCATAGGCCACCTCCTCCTTTTTTGCAATTCCAAGCTAAAGTGAGGGGGGTTGCACACCGGCAACTTCCTGAAGAAGAGACAACTCCTCTTGATTCTCCTTCTTCTTTTGAGTTCCCCCCAGAATTAGAATCAATTTCAGCTAAACTTTCTCCATCTTCACCGTTACCCATTTCGACAATATTCTCATCATCTTCTCCACAGACCCCTAATTTGGAAGGCCTTTCACCATAGCCGGATTTAGAATGTGATTCTGGCAATCCTCCTTCCTCCAACGAAGAAGCAAGAACACTTATACCTTCTTTAACCACCAATATTATTTTAGTTTCTTCTCCTATTCTTCTATCTGCATCGTTAGAGCCACTCAATCCCCTTACTCTTTCTTCCTTCCCTTCTCCTGAGAGTTCCCCTTCCCCCATTATTTAGCAGGTGGTTTCTGACATTCTTCAACCACCATAGAGCTTCCCTCTGACCTCTCCTGCTTCAATGAGCCCTTTGGTCGTGGCTCTCTTCCCTTCAACTTCTACATCCTCCTCTTTAGGAATCCCTTCTCCTGCTCAGAGGGTTATTCCTCCTCTTATGGGGCCAACGACGCAACCTTCTGTACTGCCCCTTCTTGCCTATTATGAGTGAATCCACTCCTTTAGTGGCCTCTAACCCTTCTCCTTTCTCTGAATTAATGCTCCCATCTAATTTAATGTTCACCGCTTCTTGATTCACAGTTGTGTATCCAATCCAAATCAAATAGTCGAACCGAAGACAACCAATCTCAATACTTAGTTGCATTGGAAGCTAACCCCAAATCCACCTTAGAAAGTTCAAATATGTAATCACCATATTCATTATCCAAAACTATTATCCGAGTGCCCTTTTCCACCTGTACATGGGAGAGGAGCTAATTGGACGGCAGCAACACTAATGAATTTGTCGCCCATAGTGGAAGGCTGTGAATGGCTGCTAAGAGTCGATCAACTACAATGGCCCTGAAGACGATCATGACATACTGATCTGGAGGCGATGGCCACGGACACGCCAACGATGAACAGGGTTGTGCTCAGATCAAAAATAGTCACAAAGAACGATGGCATTCTAGATCAGAGACGTCGCAGAGAAGAAGAGAACGAACTCCTCCTTGGCCTGTCCGATAAGCATCAAAGCTGTGGTCGGTAGGTGGTGTCTTGGCTCCCAAGCAATACACGATGAAAATAGAGATGGGAATGAAGAGCTCACCGCGGCAAAGATTGGATGCAGCGGTGGTGCTTGCTGCTTAAGTGGAGATCTTTGTCGGCGAAGCACTAGAAGGGGGAAATGGCAAGCTGGGCTCGAGCGGCGGCAATGGCAGATTAAGCTCCCATGATCCGAATGAGAGGATGAGATGTGCGATCAGAAAAGCTAGGGATCGAGGAGGTTGAGGAGTGGCGGCGGAGGTAGTGGATCCAACTCGCAGCGATAGCGGTGTGGCGATGACGACCAGCGTAGCGGCGTCAGTGCGAGCTCGAGCAATGGAGTTTAGGAAGAAGAGATGTCAAGCACCTTTGATCAACGAAGAGAGGAAGAAGTCGGCGATGGGAGGTCACCCACGGGAGAGGAAGAGAAGAGGCGGCAGCAGCGATAATGACCTTGCCAAGCTCGACTCACGTGAAGAAGCCAACAAAGGGGCAGAAGGTTGCACAATCGGGAGAAATGAGCGGCGTAAGAAGAGAACAATGATGGTGCATGGAGAAAAGAATCAGGGATTAAAATAATAAGGTTTAGTTATTTAAATGTAGGAAACTTAGGCTTATTAAATCCATTAATTCTTTCTTACTAATAAATCAAATAGGTTTTCTCGAAGCCTATTAAATTATTCCCCATAAATTGACCATACAAAATCTATTTAAATCCAGAAAAATTTCTAACAATTCCTAAAAAATTCCATAAGAAAATTTCTTAATTAACCAGGGGCATTTATTATTATTATAATTATTATTCGATATCTTACATTCTCCCCCACTAATAAAAATTTGATCTCCAAATTTCTTACTCATGTACGAGTACGAAATGTCACAACACCCATCTCAAGTACTTGGAGAAAAGTCACACACCTCAAGTGACTAAGTGGGGTAATGAGCTTGAGTATTATTTTTCAACTCTCACATAGCCTTCAAAATCTATCACGTACGATTTCAATAAACCTTCCAAAATCTGACTAGTACATTCATGGATCATCTATCAAGAGATGAATAATCGTACCAGAGTGGGGCTCTATATCCATGGCTTGTCAGAGACCTTCCCAGAACCATGAGATGAGCCATGAATCTCTATCAGAGATGATATTCAAGGATACTTCATAAAATATGGAAACCCCCTGCAGTATCATTCCATCAAAAGAACCAACAAATCCATCTTACGAATCGGTAGAAATTGAGCAGACTTAGCTAATCAATAACCGATTACTCTAAATCGTATCAAGTCCTTTCTGAATTCTAGATAATCTCCCAACACAGTCCATCATACTAGGCTCCCACTTCTATCTCGATACGTAACCCTACTGGTCA
The DNA here is from genome assembly GCA_025175895.1 of Wurfbainia villosa. NCBI lineage: Eukaryota > Viridiplantae > Streptophyta > Magnoliopsida > Zingiberales > Zingiberaceae > Wurfbainia > Wurfbainia villosa. Next base: position 13,227,107 of record CM046004.1, on the reverse strand, counting down.
CTAATATTCCACCTTTACTAGTTGGCACACCAACTCCAAGCTATGAACTCAACCATGTCCTACATGTATCGCTCCACCAATAAGAACGTTTGAGAACTCGCTATTTTCGGATACACTCCAAATACATCACCAATCTCGAATGATGAGTCTCTTGGAACAACTCTTCCTAAATCTAATACAGCTCCAAAAACAACTATCCTCCTCATAGAAGGAGAATTATTCTCTCATAAGAGAAATTTACTGTCCAAAATCCACTCTATCGTACAGAATTGGAAATGACTGGGAGACTATAATGACCAATCTCCCTTGTTATATCTAACCGTGTTCTAGCAACTCTATGCAGTTATCCAGTAGCTAGCCAAACTCCATGAGCACTCCTACTCCATACATCTACAACCTATAAACCTAGGATACGTCCCATTCAACTGCATCGGAATCACTCCGATCCCTATAATGATGCATCTGCGTACAATATCCTTCCATCTACCCCGGAAGGATTAACTAATACTCGTGCAAAAGTTAACCACCATCTAGGTCCTAAACACTGGGTTCACAAGCTTTTGACCAAGTGAATGTCATCACCATCCTGGTCCAACATGTCAGCAATATAGTATCGCTAGAGCATCCTATTCACATCTATGGTAATAACCAATCCATACAAGGAAACCACCATCTACAGTGGACGAGTGCGCAACTCTAACAACCACAAACTGATCCAACCGCTTCTAGGATACTCGATTCCTCAAGTCCATTGATGACTAAATCGTTAACTAAGTCTAACAATATTATCAAAAGTTCATAAAATTCATACCAAGTATGAAACGTCATTTTCTACACACCCGCATCCTTTTTACTCTAAGCTAATGATATCTCAATCATCACACCGACAATGATAACTGTATGACACCAAGTCACTACAATACCAATACTACAATCATAAATCAACCTTAGAGTATACACAAGTGTCCTTTAGTTGATCTAAATAGATCATCTATCCACAATGAAGGTTACTCATTTCCAACGACTACCGCATTCCATCATCGATAATCGATGCATAATCTCAAAGGTTCATCTCTCTTTTAACAAAGAGTTCCGAATCTTCTCAATAATAAACACTGGGATAGATAAATCTCCCATCCAAAATCTCCTACAATCGCAACTTACATTCTTCTAATTTCCATAGTGTTTGGCTCTGATACTAATTGTTAGTGTCTATAAGATTCATATATCTCTACAATGACATGATATTATTCATTTTGGGCCTAAGCCCTCATGGTTTTATTTTTGGGCTTTACCCAAAAGGTCTCATACCAATGGAGATATATTTTTATCTTACAAGCACATGATCTTTTTCATGTCTTACCAATGTGGGACTTTGATTGTATTCCCCATACTCCCAATAATCCCCCCCTCAAACGAAGGACCATATTGAGCCCCCCTCAAGTCTATTCGTCCTCGAAGGACTTCATTTTCTTAATGTCCGATCCTTAACCCACCAGGACTTCTTGTCAACTGTCTGGTCCTCCTGACCCAGCTGGACTTTCTACTAATTGTCCAACCCTTCTGGCCCAACTGGACTTCCTGCCAATTGTTTGGTCCTCCCGACCCAACTAGACTTCTTTCCTAGTGTCTAGTTCTCTTGATCCGGACATGGGAGCTCAACTTCCTTCATTCGAGGTTCATGGCTTGACATGGACCATGACTTTAATACCAATAAAATTACCTCCTGGTATGAGGTCTTTAATACTAGAACTATTCCCGAAATCACTCCGATCGCATACTCCACTTGCCTATGTAGTGACAAGCTTGGGAGTTTATTCGAAACTACATTCAAATACTCTCGGATTATACGCACATTCGAGAGATATATTATACCATCATTTCAACAACTAACTATCCATAAGGAATGTCTATAGTAAAGGTATGTTTGTCAAAGTCTAAGGGCATCCCTTGACTTGGTCGTTGATCAACATCTCACCTGACGGTAATGATACAACTAATCTACATGATCTGAATATAGAATTCTTCTAATCCTATCTAAGAATGTTCTAGACAAAGATACTTGTAAACTATCAGTATCTCTCGATATATCAGCAAATAGGGTAACCTAAAGTTGTACCTAGAAGGATCAATCCTTCAGCTCGCTATGTCTCTTCTCTCTAGTAATCATATAAACTCGTCTAACTTCTACTCATGGCAGCTGAGCTTATGTAGATGTAAAAGACTACTTTGGAGGAACTAAAGTCAACTGCCAAAATGAGAACGTAAATCGAAACGGATGCAATGGAGTTGGTAAACACTGTTGTACTGGTAACGAGTACACCACCAACTGTAAGCTGAAGAACTTCCAACATTGTAGCACGCTCCAACTCCATAAATAATATAGTTGCAACTGAAGAATACAAAATAGATACGACCATCGTCGTATACTCTCTCCTCTATACAAAGCAAATCCACATCTGGGGAGGTAACAGTTGTTGTTGTCTGCATGAGTCTTCTAAGATATCTTCTGCTGATGCTGCTGGGTAAAATCGCTTCCCCCGGAGGGAAGTATCCAAGAACCCAACTATGCCCGAAGTAGTAGATCGTTACTAGTGTGATAACCCAATCTTCTGTGATGATCTCTACTGTCGAGATTGTGCATCATCCCCCCCCCGAAAGCAACGTCAATGGTCTTCACTAAGTCTTCAAAGTACACTCTCCTCGTATGTATTAGTTGCTTACAATAGCAACAGATGAACCAATCCAACGGATAATTCGACTTTGCGTGTCATCGTGACCCGCATTGCATGCACATACTCTCTTCACAGTCTTTCTTCTGGTGTTGTCGATAAGCATGAGAAGGTTCTGGCGATCTATGATTGGTCTTCTATGATTGGAATGTAGCTCATGACCCATGACTCCGATCTTGCTCCTTTTGTCCAACATTCGGAGACTTCTGGTTCCAACATCTGACTTGTAATGTTTGCTATCGATCTTCAACTCTTACAACACTTGTACGGAGTCATTTCTAAACTCATTACTCGATCCAATGTCTACCAGAAGAATTTGATAGAAGATCCAAACATCCTAATCCAAATGTAAGTCAATAACTTGTGGGTGGCTTAAAACATCCATTCACTTTCTTGAGCTATTAGGTGGTCATAACCTCGGCAAGTCTAACGACTCAACATGGTGCTCCCATTACCAAACGATTACCCTACTTGAAGCTCAAGAATTCCTTGACAATAAGTCAGAGAAAACAATGCAGGGAAATACTCTCTCACAACATCACTACACTATGACCAAGTGATGTGTCATTTTCCAAAGGTTATTTCTTACATCTTCCACCAAGTACCGGTTTGATCCCGATAATGGTATACAACCAATCTTACTTTCTCTGTATAATATGAGTTAAGTACTCAAAAGTACCTTCAAAATTATACAACCCAACATGACCAACTCAGGGATCAAAATCCCCATGAAACAACATATACTAATCCTCCACTATCTGCATCAACAGTAGTATACTTGCTTGTCCATTACTCTACAGGTAATGATTTGACTAACAACGTTAGTTAAAATCCCTAAGACTGTAATCTTTGATCTCCACAAGAAATGTCATTACTTGACCCTTGCCTTCCGACTCGGTATTAGTCGACTCTCAAAGGTAATTCACCTTTTCGAAAGCAGATACATGTCTAATAAACTCAACATGTCATTCTCGTGGTCAATTCAAACCATGGTTACGAATAATGAATAACACAGTACATGTCATTCCCTATTATAAACAACTAAATGTATAGCCAATAGAAGGATATGTAATAGCAATTATCATACCTTACACCTTGTTGCTCGGAGATGTCCCGTTATAACCAAATCCCAGAACTCACAAAACCAAAACTGAGTAAAATAAAACTCGATGTCCGAATGAAATAAAATCCGAAAGTGGACTCGCAACCTGGGGCTCTGATACCAATAAAATTGTCACACCCCGAGAGTATGCCGAGCTCGAAAATCGGACAACATCTCCCCTGTACGTGATACAATTCCCTATTGATACAAAGTCTTTCGGCCATAACCACACAACATAATGAAATGACACTACCAAATAATAAAACCATAAAGACACAAAAATATGCACCGGTGCAACTCTAACACACTGAACAAAATATGATCAAAACCAACATCCAAACTAGAAGCATCATAAAAGCCAAATACAACACTTCACATACATGCCTATAATACAAAAACAACATTAGTGGAACAAATATGAACTAAACTCCAAATGCTCGGTGTGAGATGAGATTAGCTAGTGGAGCTCTAAGCATCCAAGGAATCTTCTACCTGTTACCTGGGCGATAGGAAAACCCAGGGTCTATGGTCGTGAGTATAAAACTCAACGGTAAAGAATAGATAGTGCATGAACTAAATAAATGTAAGGAGATCAACAGATGTACATGGTCTAAGGGTATAACAGATAATCATCAGTATAATATAACTCATGTGTATACCAAAAGATTAACTGAACAACATAAGGTACTGACATACCTGAAGGTCTGCTACGCTACACTCATCCAACCTGAGCATATATCCACAATAGACAACATGAAGAGTAATACTAACTATGTAATCAATTGTCTTACTAACAATCTATAACGAATACAAATCATAAATCTAGTCTAACTCATACTACATCCTGATACGGGTCAAAGGTATCCCATAGTCCAACTACTCATACATAGGTATCCCACAGACAACCATATAGAATATGCAAGTAGCATGTATGATGATATACAAACAAATGCAGCAAGCATAGTAAAAACAAATGCAACATCACAACAAATATATCCGATCATCGTCCGATCTCCTAGGATTCAAGAATTAGGTTATAGTATTCATCCGATCAGATGATGAATAATTGAGGTGCTCATGGATGTTAATGGATGAGTTAGGTAAGTTTTTTTTTCGTCCCCACGGGGATGGCGTGGTGATAAGGTAGTGTGGTTGCTTTGGATACGGAGTGGGGTCGATTCCGGAGGAGGTCTAAAATCCCCCCTGGGCTCAAATGGCCCCCCCACTGCCTTGCCACCGTGTCAAGGGACATAGTCCCCCCCCGCGATTTACCTCCCTCTCGCCGCAGCCCTGGGACGGGTGACAGGGGGCTGCTAGTTGGATAGATTCCCAACTTTTAGAGTTAGGTAAGTTTTTCTATATATATAAAATTGATGATTGTAAAAAACAAACGCTACAATTTTATAATTATTTAAAACCTCCAATATAATTTTAGAAAATTATTTATTTTTCAATTAGTATAAATTTTGAATAGAGACTAAAATAAAGAATTACTAGAAGTTTATGGACGTGATGATTCGATTTTAACACATACCAAATTTTATTTCAGTTAAAATTTAATTAAGTCATACAATATATTATATAATTTTAAAAAATTATATTGTATAATCTAAATAATCATAAGATATATATTACTTTTTTAGAATTTTTTCAGCATCAACAAAGTGTTAATAAAAATAAAAATTTACTTTACTTTAGTGCTAAAGTATATATTACTTTTTAAAATAATACTAGGTGTCTTATGCATTATTATTTTCGAATATTTTCTTTCAAAAAAATAAGTTTCTATTTCAAGAGGTCAAAGTTATTTTATGGAAGATGTATTTTAACATTGTGGATACTTTTTTACATTTATTATATATGATCCAATAAAACTAAATTGTGTGATTTAAGTCTCTACTAATTGGTACTTTTAAATTTTAAAGATTATAAAAAATTTATTCACTTATAATTTTAAAATACCTATAATACTTTTAAAAATTTTCATTAGTTTTATCTTTTAAAATTTGACACAATAACTTATATTAGAATATCAATTTTTCCTAATACATTTAAATCAAACATGAGCATAACAACCATTTTTTTTTAAATAATGGTATGCATTCTTCAATTTAGTTTTTAGCTCAAAACTTTAATTCCGTCTTAAATAATTATTTATCTATTTTAAACCTTTTGGCTCGAATAAAAACAAAGTATATATTTTTTTAAATTAAAATAATTTTGCCCTTGAAAAGATAAAACAAGAACAAAAAGAATTGATAAATATTAGCCATAAACTATTTTTTTTTTGTCAAATTTTCCTATCAAATTGTTTTTTTTTGATAATTTAATGATCCAGATTTCTAGCCTGACTAATTTGGACGAGATCAGCTCGGACCATGGAAATTTTTAATTTTAGCATCATGAGTGATTCAAATGTTACTGATGAATATTTATGCGGCGTAAGAATCAAACTTTCATTACACGGAATGATTCCATTCCATCGTCACTAATGCATCACATGCTAGGAACTATCATATTGTCATTATGCCTAAAACAATAGTTGTATCAATTTGAATGATTAATGGATAAGATCAAAATGTACAATATAATAAGCTCCAAAACAATAAATATTAAACAAAATGATTAATTTATTTTACTGTCTTTGTTTTTCCATTCCTTGACTTTTAATAAATTGCCAATTGTTCATATGATGAATTCGCAATACCTAACGATAGTTTGAAATTATTATGATAGGTACAATATATAAATTATATTATGATACATCTAAATGATCAAAATATAATCATATTTTATTGTTAATTAGCTTGTCTTTTGTCATAATACTTTATATAGGAAATACTAGTGGCTAACAAATTAAAAATAGATGACCTAAATGATTGTAGAACTTTCTAAGTCGAATTCGTTTATAAAAAAATAAGTAGATGAACATGCTGAATCATATTAGTCATTTCTTAATGCTATGTATCCATAGGGATATTGATTATTGAAAGTGATATTTTTTATTAATGATGACAATAATTTCAAACGTATATACGCATAGGATTTTGGCGCGATATATATATCGTGCCAAAATCCTATGCGCCCGTGCGCTAATCGCGATTGACGGTCCAACCCACATTGGGTGCCGACGTCGGCGCCGCATCGTACGGTCATCGCCGCCCGCCGGACCGGACGCGATCGATGCGCAACTCGCCGGAGTTCCGATGGGGCTCGGCTTCTGGTCGGTTAGAACCCGGAATCTGACACAAAACGATCGGAAATGATCAAATCACGTGGTCGACAGTGGTGCGGCCACTGCAGGCCGCTATCGAGCCGAATTTCGATCGAATTTCGGCTAGAATCTAGCGGAGGACGAACCAAAAGTCGACGTCGATCCGTCCGCTATACTCAGTCGACTGCGATTCGATCGCCGCCCGGCCAAATGGTGGTCGAAATCGGCCACCAGAATCGGGCGCTCGATTTCGGCCGCGATCGAGCCGGATTCCGGCCGCGATCGAGCCGGATTCCGACCGAATCACAGTCGAAATCCGACGACGGACGGATCGGCAGGCAACGTCAGCCCGTCCGTCGCCGAAAGCCAAGCCCCACCGGAAATCGAGCCTCGCCCGACCGTCGGTGAGTTGTGCGTCGATCGCGCTCGGTCCGACGGCAGGATGGCCAACGGCGACATTGGCACGCGGTAGTCGGTCCGTCGCATTCGTTGGTCCACCGCTCGGTGAATCCCGCCAACGGGCATCGGCGACTATTACGCGACCGATTTCAACCGTGATCGGGCCGGATTCCGATCGAATTACAGTCGAAATCCGAAGGCGGAAGGATCGACAGTCGACGTCAACCCATCCGCCGTCGGATTCCGACCGTAATTCGGCCGGAATCCGACCCGATCACGGTCGAAATCGGCCACCCGATTTTGGTGGTCGATTTCGATCGTGATTCGACTGGTCGGTGGCCGAATTGCAGCAAACTGAGTATACCGGATGGATTGGCGTCGACTGTCGGTCCGTCCGGCATCAGATTTCGGCCATGATTCGTCCAAAATCTGGCCCGATCGTGGCCGGCAGTGGTCGTGCCACTACCGGCCGCATGGTTCGGTTTTTTTTGGCTGGTTTGCACCGGATTTCGGGTGCTAACTGGGTGGAATTCGAGCTCGTTCGGACCGTCGATGAGTTGCACGTCGATCGCACTCGGTTCGGCGACCGACGATGGTCGGACGGCGGGCGACGACGGTGGCAATGAGCGATATATATATATATTAACACAACAATGTCGAATGCATGGTCATACCTGCTCACCACACTCGCTGCCACGACCCCAGTGTGGCCTAGGTGTCTCGACATGACAACTGTCCCAACTCAACACCAACTACTAATCTCGAGTGACCGAGTGGGCAGTATGAACAAGTAGCATAGAAGTGTAAAGAGCTAGCTACACAATGGGGGCCCTTGTTGCTGGACACTCTGATTGACACTACCTATGAGTGGTTGAGTGCCACAAATACAGGGCAACTGCACGCAACTCCAACTACCACTATTAATAATGGTTGAGTGCGGCACAACAAATGAACTACCCTCATATCAGTTACTACTACCACGAGTAACCGCAGAGGCAGGATGACTGACGACTCTCTCAACCACAAGGGAGACCAAGTCACCAGCATGCATGCAAATGGAATGAATGCACAACCACATATACGTACATCCATAACACACTCTCTATCCCTCAGAGAGTCGTATACAACTAACCTTTGACCATGCTAGGACTTCCAGTCCGTAGCGACACACCGTCGACGACCCACACTACCATGTACAGACATGTGATTTGTAATAGTTATACAACAAAAAGGTAAGAAGATACAACCACCAACTCTACATTAAGGACATCATCCGCCACCGGATGATTGTTCCTGATGACACAAGTCAAATCAACATCCATACTCAGCTACCTACCCATGGTTAAGTATCTAAATATCTACATACCATAGCATCGATAATGTATAGCAACGATGAACGAAATATGACAACAACAGTATATCTCAAAGTGCAAAGACTAAGTATCAAGCATAAATTAACATGAGTGGAATCAAGATACGATATTAACAATATAGAAATTCATGCACTAAGAATAATCAACTACCTGACCAGGGTAGGAAATATTATCCACCTGATATGTAGACTATGTTGATGGTCTTCACATCCATGAATCTATCTTGAATCGTGATCCTAGTTTTGAATCCATGACACAAGCACGTAGTTGCTTCCCATTCTATCCTCTGCACATTTGCTACACAACTATAACACAACCTACTACATAACGTACGGAATCAAAGCTTACCTTCCTCTGAATTAATGCTCCCATCTGATTTAATGTTCACTGCTTCTTGATTCACTGTTGTGTATCCAATCCAAATCAAATAGTCGAATCAAAGACAACCTATCTCAATACTTAGTTGTTGGGGATTGACTATCGCTAGAGGAAGGTGAATAGCAAGTAGTTCGTCGATGATGGAATTCGTTCGTTTGTCTCTACAATTCGGTTAGCGCAACGGAAATACAAAATAGAATATGAATATAGAGACAAATACACAATTACAACACAAAAATATAACGTGGTTTGGAACCTCAAGGTTCCTACTCATGGGTTGGGCTCGAACGAGCCCTAGCGATGCAAATATCACCACTAAACCAATAAACTCCTTCTCGACAACAAGTCGAAGGCGGAGAAATCTCGTACAATGATTCTTACAACAATAAGAAACAATAAACAAGCAAATACAAGTGAAATACACAAAAGAATGCAAAGAACACTTTACAAATGATCTTTTGGAAGCTTGCTTATTGATTGCTTGAACCATGCTTGAAGACCCTGATTTGCACCAGCAAATCGCCTCAAAAATGCCTAAGAAATCGCTATGGAAAACCCTCCCGTCGAGCTTTTTTTAAGCCTCCTTGCGGCCTAAATTTCCGCTTGGCAGTCGACCGCCATAAGTCCCCAGTCGACTGCCAACAGTGTCGTTGTCTCATAACGGACTTAATCCACGTCAACATTCAAGCCAACAGATACACTGGTAGTCGACTGTCATTACTCAGCAGTCGACTGTGTAAGGGATCTGTGCGCCCACTAGGGGGGGTGAATAGCGATTCGACGTTGCTTTATCGGAATTCATTCATTTCTACAAATTGTGTTAGCGCACAGTAGAATAATGATAATAGCAAAAATAAAATGCACAAACACAATCACAACACTGAATATAACGTGGTTCGGAACCGTATAGTTCCTACTCCACGGGTTGGGCTTGTAAGAGCCCTAACGATGCTAAACACCACTAAATAATAAACTCTCCTTCTCGGAACAATCCTGAGGTGGAGGAAACCTCTTACAACAGTTCTTACAACAATAAGGAATGAATACAAGCTATTACAATGAAATACAACAAAAGAATGCAAAGAAAACTTTACAATCGATCTTTTGAAAGCTAGCTTGTTTGGTTGCTTGAGTTGCACTTGGAGATCCTGAATTATGCCAGCAATTCGCCCCAAAACTCTTCAAAGAACCATTGGCGAAAACCTCCTCCATGAGCTCCCTTTACAACTTCTCCTTGGGTTGGATTCCGCCTAGCAGTCGACTGATCGGGACCATCAGTCGACTGCCCCTGTAGCCGTTGTCTCAAAATGGCATGAACCTCATCGGATAAGTCCAACGGATAGACCATCAGTCGACTGATCATGCCCATTAGTCGACTAATCGTCTTCACTCGACTGTCAAATCCTAACAGTCGACTCGAAAAGCTTCTGTGCCTGAATATCCGACCAATAGTCGACTGATCTCTAGATCAGTTGACTACTCAGGCCAGCAGTCGACTGTCCAATGCTGGCAATCGATTGTCAGGCCAATTCCTACAGTCGAACTCCCGTTGACTCACACCAATCGACTAACCTTAATATCAATCGACTGATACACCTCAAACATGAGATTTTAACCCAAGTATGATGTCCTCATACTTGCTAGACCACCCTTAGCCTAGACCTAAGCCTTCTAACACCTCTGTCAGCCTCACGTCTATTGGATCCCTCCAAGTCATCCATGACTTATTCATCCATACGCTAGCCTTCAGGTGCTTCCATCAGCTATTGTCATGCTAATGTGGTCTACACTTCCAAGGCACATTGGGCTTACGCTGCCAAGACACCGCTTGGACTTTATGCCGCCAACCATTGGACTTATGCTGCCAAGACTCCACCCTTGGAATTTACGCTGCCAATATTCCCCTTGGACTTTCCAGTTGCCAAGACTCAAGCTTGGACTTTCCCTTGCCAACCCATGTTGGACTTTCCATGCCAAGACCCATGCTTGGACTTTCCCTTGCCAAGACTTATGCTTGGACTTTCCTTGCTAACCCATGTTGGACTTTCCATGCCAAGACTCAAGCTTGGACTTTCCATGTCAAGTACATAAGACTTGGACTTCTCCCATGACAATGGTCAAACCATCGTCAAACGTTAAGATCATAACCTGGGTAGATTGTTCCAACAATCTCCCTAATACATTGTCAGACATCAATGTCAAATATCAAAACACTACTCGAGTCAAACTTCAGTCTAGTCAATCATGACTTAGGCTGATTGCACTGATAGACTATCAGGGTCGTAGCCGACTGACCAATCAGCTATCGAGCATTCTGCTCTCTTAACCCCAACCAACATCATCCATAGTCATTGCTCAACCATCGATCGGCCCGATCTGTGATCAGCCGGTATTCTCTTTAGTCGAACATCAATCGACTCTGAGTAGTTTGACTGGCCATAATCCCAGTCGATTGCTATAAGTCAACTCAGCTGCCAAGTGTCAAAACACTTGACTAATCGACTGGTCCAAAGCCCCAGTCGATTGATAATCTCAAACATGAGGTTTAACCTCAAGTATGATGCCCTCATACTTGCTAGACTACCCTTAGCCTAGACCTAAGTCTTCTAGCCACCTCCGTCAGCCTCACGTCTATCAGATCCCTCCAAGTCATCCATGACTTGTTCATCCATATGCTAGCCTTCAGGTACTTCCATCGGCTATTGTCATGCTAAGCTGGTCTACTCCACCAAAGCACATTGGGCTTACGCTGCCAAGACTATCGCTTGGACTTTACGCCACCAACCATTGGACTTATGCTGCCAAGACTCCACCTTTGGATTTTACGCCGCCAATATCACCCCTTGGACTTTCCTTGCCAACCCATGTTGAACTTTCCAATTGTCAAGACTCAAACTTGGACTTTCCTTGCCAAGACTCATGCTTGGACTTTCCATGCCAAGTACCCATGACTTGGACTTTCCATGTCAAGTACCCATGACTTGGACTTTCCATTGTCAAGTACTCAAGACTTGGACTTTCCCATGACAATCACATTGTCATATATTTTATCGAACATTAATGTCAAACATCAATATCAAACATCAATGTCAAACATCAAAACACTACTTGAGTCAAACTCGAGTCTGGTCAATAGTGACCTGGGTCGATTAATGCACCAACAATCTCTCCCTTTTTGATGTTTGATAAAAAAAACCAACATCTTTGAGTTAGAACACTAACTCAATCCAATCCTCCCAATTTTCCAAATTGGGAATCTCAAGTTCTCTCCCTTTTTGACATACATCAAAAAGGTTCTCCCCAAGGAGGTCAATGTCTCATATCCCAATGAGATCTTACAATCTCTCCCTTGGTGCAAAAATACCTAGGATGTCTTCACTCTTCCTAGTGATAAGTCTCATATCACTCAAGAGAGACACTCCTTCAAACTCTCCCAATTTCCAAATTGGACATCTCACATTCTCCCAAAATTCTCCCCCTTATGAGGAAGAACACTTTCATCATCCCATGATGGATATCTCCCTCTGAAGGCTTGCTCCCCCTTGACCATTGCACCAACAATGCCCTTAGAGAGTCCTTAAGTCTATAGGAACACTAAAACTTCAAAATTAAGGTTAAAAGTTCAACCTTGAACTTTCATACACCTTAAAATTGATACATACCCTAAATAACTCTCTTAATCCATATCCAATGGATTTTCACCCTTTCCAATGTTTTTCAATGCATATTCTAGGGTTAGGAGCAGTTAGGGTAGCCTAACATAGCTGAAATCAGGCTAAACAAACCTTGTTTACCCAAAATCAAGTTAGCAGTCGACTCTTACAGTCACTAGTCGACTGTCATTGACGTCAGTTGACTACCATAAGCAGCAATCGACTGATATATGCAAATGCAGATTTCAGAAATCAGAAATGGTTTTTCAAAAATCATAAGTAATTATACACAATACGAAAAATCATGAAAGTTCATATGTATAATACTTATGTCAATCATTATGGGTGAAAAATATTTGAAAAATAAAATACCCATAAAATAATGAGATTGATACAAAGTTCAAAACCATCGAAAAGTTTAATGTTTTGGCCCTACTTTGTATCAACTCTATCAATGGTGATTGCTATCAAAAGATAGACTTCACCAAGGTTTTCTAAAATGATTTTAATATTTTTTAAAATCTATATTGGATCATGATCAATGGGCTCAATGCACATGACTTGCACATTAGCTTTCCCCATGATCCACCTATGATATAAGATGAGTTTGAGTTCATCTAGATGCAAAAACTATGCATCTCAAACTTAACTCATTTCCTAGCATCTCACATGTGTCTAGGGTGTATGAAAACACACACAAATCAATGTGATGTAAGATGTGAGTTTTGTTCATCTTAATCTAAGACCTCATGCATTTTCTAAGACACTACTTGACTCCCTTATACATGGGACTTCAAGTCATGTCATAGTCCTTAAATCAATTTTATTAATGCATGAATGATCATGACATAAATAATAACGTAAATAAACATAATCAATGATCATGATATCATGGCATAAAATATAACCTAAATATACATAACATAAAAGAAAAACCTAAGCATGATCATGACATATTTAATGATAAAAATGAGATATAATGTCATGACATGGCAATGACAAATAAAGCATGGAAAATAAAAGGTATAGGTATAACAATACCTAAATTTTAATATTGATTGTCATTTGTTATTATTAAGTTCATTTTTCCATATAATAAATTATCCCCTAAGTGTGCCAAAAACCCAAATGGCACACCAAAACCTCTAAACCTCATTTGTGCCAAATTGATTGATTTTTTATAATTTTTAAAATATATTGGCACATTCTAAAATCCTTTAGGATTTAAATTCAAACCTATTTACAAGATATCTATAACCTTGAAAATGACCTAAAGTGCCACCTTTACCATGGTTAGGTTAACTACCCATTCATTTAAAGTTGGCACAACCTGACCCATTTAGCGTGAATCGATCACGCTCCTAGGAACCCAATACCTATTGGAGTTCCTTGGGTTTACTAGGTATTTCTTAGGGATGACTTCCCTAGATACCCTCCTAGGCTTGGTAGCCTTGGTCATTTGAGTCTTGCCTAGGTTAACTCTAGGGGTGACTCCCCTTATAACCTTCTTAGTGGCTTCCATAGGTTTCTTCGAAACCCTAGCCACTAGGCACTTACCATGGTCAACTCTAGGGATGACTTCCCTTGTGACCTTGGTTTTCCTAGACCTAGGTTGAGTTCCATAATCAAATGGAACATTATGATATGTCTTCTTGGGGTTCGGTTTGTGACTCAAACCTTTCTTGCCCCTTGAAGGTTCTTGCTTCCTAGGATCTAAATTTTGACCATTTGACCCTTGCATTTGATTTTGTATTTTCCTAAGGGTCTTCTCCATTTTCTCAAATTTTGACCCCAAAACTTTATTCTCTAGCTCTAATTTCTCTAATTTGGTGAGCTCATTGTTTCTTTGATCATTTTTGCCCTTCCTAGGCATATGACTATCTTTCTTAGCATTAAAACCTAATTGACTCTATATCTTCTTAATTGTTTCCCTAGGCAGGATTTTTCTAGGGATATTAGTCTCAAATTTCTCCTTATTTCTAAGATTGACATGTTTAGCACCTAGACAATAAAATCTATTTCTAGCATTCTTTTGTTCATGAGTAATAGCAATAAAATTCTTAGCATGCTTTTGCCTATTAATTAAAGAATGTGCATTACTAAAATATACTTTAGGGTTTGCCTTAGAGACTCCCCTATATGTGTAGCTCCTTCTTGGACCTTGCTAGGCTTCCTCCCCCTAGGGAATTGATTCCTATACTGCCCTCTTTGTTGACATTTGAAGCAAATGATGTGCTCCTTGTTTTTAATTGTTGGGGCATCGACATCCTTGACCTTTGTCACCGATGGAGCCTTATTGACCTTTTTAGGACACTTGCTCTTATAGTGCTCGGGTTCCCTACACTCAAAGAAAATTATATGATTTTTATTATTAATTAAAGTGTTTGAGTTACCTAGGTCAATGGTGGTGGCCAGAGTGAGTTCTTCATCTCTCTCGGAGATAGAAGCTTCTTCTTGATCCAACATGGAAGGTGATCTCTCCTCCCTCTCAATCCTAGAGGTGGAGACTTCCACCGATTCGGATGTTGACTCTGTTAGTGAAAGCCCTAGAGCCAATCATGTGATGATTGTTGTATGGACTTTATTGTATCATATTCCTATTTATAAAGGCATGATTATTATATTTACTTGTATTAGTGCCAAATAACTAAATATAATAATATCCTTGAGTAGTAGGTTCTTATCTATATCAATCGATTGGTTGAATCGATAATGAGATGATATAGAGAATATTACTCTTAATCATTCCTAGTCGAGTATTAACATTCAGGGACAATGTTAATGCGTAGAGACTAGCATGTAGGTCAACACGATGACTTGATCTCACAAGTGATAGATATGAGATATCAAGTTGACACATGGGTATGCATTGAAGAATGTATACTGAATGACCCGCCATGAGAAAGTATCATGGATCGTTATATGAGTGTCATATACTTTCTCATGTGACTATTAGTATGACTATTAGTCCTTAGACCTGAAGTCACCATGGTTCCCTACATCAGGAGTTGCATACTTTGGCTTCGTCAAACGTCACCCGTAAATGGGTGGACTATAAAGGCGATTACTAGGTATGTAACAAATTATACGGAGGGATGTGAGTGATGTAGATGGGATCTATCCCTCCTATATGATGGGGGTGACATCGATATTCTTGATAGAGTGAGACCACGAAGTGCATGGCCATGCCCAAATGAGTCAATATGAGATATTGAGCTCATTTGATTAGAGTGAGTCTACTTGGAGTTCAAGATATAGATTGTACCGAGGATGACACGGTCTATGCCTCAATTGGTCAATATAGATGTCAAGGATAGAGGGACATTGTCACATATTGTGAGAGTCACAATTAGTAGTCACAAAGGTGATATTGGAGCTCAACATTCTTGTAACTTGGGTAGCAATGATGTGTTGCTAGATACCACTCATTGCTTATGTTTCTAAATCGGTTTAGGGGCATTGCCAACGTTACAAGAACCTATAGAGTCACACACATAAGGGCAATTAGATGGAGATTAGGTTCATATGATGAACCATGAGGATTAGGTTCATGGGATGAACCAAATTGGATTAAGAGTAAACCAAATTAGACTAATTGAGTTAGACTCAAGTTGATTCAAGTGTTGAATGAGTCTAATTTAGATTTGATTCATTAAGTCAATTTAAATTAATGAATAGAGATTCATTAAATCAAATTGACTTGAGTCAAGTGGTTAGATTTGATCAACCATGAGAGATTAGAGGTCAAGTTTGACTTGACTTGAGAGGGAAGATGAAAGGTCAAGTTTGACTTGACCAAATGTCATGTTATGATGATGACTTGGCATGGACGGCCAATGATGATGCTCCACATCATCATTGACTTATCATGTGGTGCCACCTCATGAGGGAGACCAAGAGCCATGGGAGTTACATGCATGCATGTAACCTCCCAAGCCTTGAAATAGCCGACCACTTTAGGAGTTTTGATGGTTGAATTAATTTGGTGAGTTACACACAACTTCATCTTCTTCCTTGGATCAACTGTTAGTAATATATGAGAGATGTCCTAAGGCAATCGCCTTATGTATGAACCATTTATATGATAAATGAAGATTCACTATTTGAGTATACATGTTTTATGTATTTGATTGGATCTTAAACTCATTTACTGAATGTCCACGATACGATTCACAGCATGAGAGAATTTGTGATTGGATCACAACTAGTGAGTATCTCTACATGTGTAATTGTGATGTATCGGAATTATCCCTAGTCGATGAATTGATGGATCTGGACACCATCAATTCTGTTGAGACTAGCACGAGGTATACTCCTTGGTGTATCCAAGCAGCTGATTCTCACTGGCTGGAGACATAGTGATGTCCGGAGTTAATCGTGGATGTTAGTTATGGTAACTAGTTCATTGGAGTGACCAGCTGTAAGACTTCATATGGTTCTCTGCATATATAGATATGTCAATGAAGTTCTTACTGTGGCTTAAGTGCGATGTTCCTTTGACTTGCGGTATTCAAGTCATCTTGATCATGGAGACTTATGCTTTGACATCTTAAGCAAACATCTCTGAGGAGATGTGGACCCGAGATGATTGGGTATAAGTCGAAGTGATCGAAGGTGTTTGAATAGCCTATAAAGGATTCACCACTCCTTGCGAGGAGATGTATACCCATGGCCTCTCGTCGGATTGTTACTAAAGTCTTTGGCCAAAGCATTACATGTTTTAGAGTAAGGTACTCTTCGATACATGTGGAGTAACTAGAATCCGTAGGACGAAGAAATGACACTTGGGCTAGGTGTGGCGTGAGTCACCTAGTGAGGGACCGGACACAATAGACCATGTCACGAACCAAGTGGGTATAAGATGAGTGAAGGGAATGGGGCACGATTCATTCGAGCTCTTGAAGGGTTTGAAATAGTTACGGATCAATTGATCTTTTGGTTAATTGGGGATCATGATGTACTACTAGGTGCCACTCATGATCGTTCTATAATTAATGGTTAATTATAGGCGGCCAACATAAACCGAGAACCTATTTGGTCACACGCTGCAGTGTAATCCAAAGGATTTAAAGCGAGCTTGAGAATGGGATTCTCGAGAAACTATGTTTGGTTGGACCAAACATAAGCGAGCATGAAATTGTTTGATCGCAATGGGCGTGGATGGGCCGTGTCTTATGAAGACATAATGGATGGACCAAAATGGTTTGGTTCTAATCCAATGGATAAGAATAAACCAAAGGGTTTGGTTTATATTAAACGAATGAACCAAAGGTTGGTTCGGTTCGTTTTAACTTAAAATAAACCATCATGGTTTGGTTTATTTTAACTTATCTTAATGGAGCGGGTTAGCGGGCTTTATGGATATGATCCATTAACCATTAAGAGAATTAGTTCTCTATAAAAGTGGGCTTAAGGGATTGTTAAACCCTAACTAATCCAATCATCCAAACCCTAGCCGCCAACACATTGTTGCCGCCCACTTGTGTTGCCGCCCATAGCACCTCCATCCGCGTCAAGGCGGCTTCCTTCCTCCTCGCCGGCGTCGAGCTGCTGCGGAAGAGTTCGGCGATCCTCCTTAGGTTTGGCATCAAGGTAAGCACTTGGCTTCCTTTGTTGGCGGCGCCTATCTCCTCCACCAAGCTGTCCAGTTTTCTGGACAGCTTCTTCTCCTTCTCGAGCGTCGTTTGGGCGGCGGTTAGTGCTCCGACAGCGGCTAACATTACGGGATTTGATCTCCGGTAATCCTCTGAGGTGGAGGGCGAAGGATTCGTCAAGCGGTTGTGAATACCTCTCGGAGAAGCAAGTTTTGAGAACTTCGTTTTGGATCGAATTTGGATTCGGATCGTGATCATCTCTCGATCACGTCGTCTTCAACACGAGGCTAGTAACCCGTCACGAAGGCGAAGCTCGTGGCTTAGCGAAGTCATCCCGAGGAGCTCGGCGTGGATACGGATAGAGCGATTCTTACGAGGATCGTTCGGTTGATGCCGTTCCGCTACACGTCATACGAAGGTATAACGTAGTTTAATTTCCTTTTATTGCAATTTTAATTTACGGTTATGTCTACACTTGTTGTAATAGCATGCGTGTGTGTGTGTTGTAATAAATAGGAGTATTTATTATTTTATTGCTTCCGCTGTGCTCTATTTCTGAAACATGATCGAACACACACACCGCGGTCAGGAAACCCAACAGTGGTATCAGAGCCCAGGTTGTGTTTCGACATAATCGTAAAATGGTTTTGCGATAGTCATAATGTATTTCTGGAAATTTTCTAAATTTTGGAAATTTAGAAGAATTTATGGAAATTTTTCAATTTTGGAAAGTCTAGAAGTATTTATGGAAATCTTCCACTTTTGGAAAGTTGGAAGTATTTGTGGAAATTTATATTTTCCATAAATAAAATATTTGATTAGATTCTGGAAATTTGTTTCCTAATTTAATCATGATTTGATTTGGGAAATCAAATCTTAAAATATTTCATTTCCATAAGTAGTTTTAAAGATTTAGGAAATTGGTTTCCTAAATAGATTTTCCTTAATCAAATAATTCCATGAATAAAATATGTGATTAGATTTGGAAATTTGTTTCCTAATTTAATTATGATTTGATTTGGAGAATCAAATCTTAAACATATTTTATTTCCATAAATAGTTATGACATATAAGGAAATTATATACATGACATAATTGTATGCCATGTAATTGCATTAGATGCATAACATTATGCCATGCGTGTCGTGACATGTAGATGTATGCCATGTATGCCATGCCATGTAGATAATAGTTATTTGCATGCAAAGAGGATGAGACATAAAACCCTTAATCAATATTAAAGCCTACACCTTCCATTAATATGGTTAGAACCAGAGTTCTGTTTCTTGTTTGGGTTGTTGGACTCTCTCCAAGCCCGGCTTGAACCTGAATATGTTCAAACCATGGAATAGTTTAATACTAATATGGTAAGAGTCAGAGGTCAATCGTTAGCTTTGGTTGTTGGACTCTCTCCAAGCTGGGCTAATTGGTTGAATGCGCTCTAACCATATTAAAACTATGTCCTGATTAATGGGTTGGCTTTAACCTGGAGCATCGGCTTGTTGGACTCTCTCCAAGGTCGATGTAAAGGGAGGTGAAGTTGGGTGCTATGCATATGATGCATACTTGTTAATGTGTTAACAACCCGATGTATGTGTGAACATTCAATTAGTTGATAGCACATTGTGATAGTTGCATATACGGGATATGCAATCGGTATAGATGATACCTACCGTCGTAGTTATGAATGACTTGTTGGACTCTCTCCAAGGTTGTTCATAACTATGATGGATATCAGCCCATTCGGAGATGGACCTACGATCTCCCGAAGTGATTTTGGGGTTTTTGAAATTCGAAAAATGAATGGGATTTATAAATGTATATTGATGCATTTTAAAAATCATCTTTCTCATATATGCTCGTTTGTATTTCTAAGTTAATATATTGATCATGATGTGTTTGAATTTGCGTTCCATTTTGGATTCAAATAAATTTGATCGGGCCAAACTTCTTGGACTAGCTTAGAAACCTGAGAATTGTTCTCAAGGTGGAAAAGCTTGTATGTCCTCGAAGCGCCTCTTCCCGCCCATCCTAGTGACAATGCAACTCTGGACCAATTGTTGGCCTATCAGAAACATGTGAGTGATTCTGAACAAATGAGTTGCATCATGCTAGCCATGATGGAACCCAAGCTACGAAAACAGCATGAGCATATGGATGCTCATATCGTAGTCCTTCATCTTTGTGAGTTGGTTGATGAGCAAGTGAGATTCTAAAGGTTCGAAGTCTCAAAGCTCGTCTTCACCTCTGAGATGCTAGGAGGTTCATCTGTAGTCTTGCTCGATATCTTTGAAGACTGTGGAGTCTTGAGAAGCAGCGGGGGCCAGTCTTGTTAGTTGATTCCTCAAAGAAAGGTTCTAAGAGGAAGTCAAAGGAACAGCAGAAGGGAAAGAAGAGAAGGGCTAAGAAGGTAGAACTAGCACAAAAGGAAACTTGCCATCATTATGGCAAGGAGAGACATTTGCGAAGAAAGTGCAAGATTTATCTTGAGTCCATGAAGAAGGATAAGGCATCGGATGCCCCATCTTCTTCAGAAATCTTCTTTATTGATTGTCATTCTATTTCCTTAGACACTTGGGTATTGGATACTGGGTGTGGCTCACATATATGTAATAACATACATGGGCTAAGGAATAGAAGAAGACTCGTCAAGGGAGAGTCAAATTTACGTGTTGGGAATGAAGCAAAGGTTGCTGCACTCGCCATCGGAACGTATTTGTTGAAACTCCCTGCAGGACTTGTCTTAGAACTGGACAATTGCTTTTATATTCCTTTGTTGATAAAGAACATCATTTCTATTTCTTGTTTAAATAGAAATGGTTTCCATTTGACGTTTAGTAACAATTGTTGTTACATAACTTTGAATGGGGTTCTTTATGGGACTGGAACTTTAAGCAATGGTATTTATACGTTGGACGTATCCAGTGACATTTGCAATATCGAAGCAAGCAACAAGAGTGCTCGAAAGGATAATCAAATAGACTCCTACATGTGGCATTGTCGTCTTGGCCATGTAAGCAAGAAACGCATGTCCGAATTACACCGATGTGGAATTCTGGAATCGTTTGAATTGGATTCATACGATACATGCGAATCATGCTTAAAAGGCAAGATGACTAAGTTACCTTTTACTGGAAAAGGTGAATGAGTGGGAGAGTTACTAGGTCTAATACATACTGATGTATATGGACCTATGTCAACTCAAGCATTAGGAGGCTATAGCTACTTCATTACCTTCACCGATGATCACTCACGGTTTGGGTATGTGTTCTTGATGAAACACAAGTCTGAAGCCTTTGAAAGGTTCAAAGAATTCAGAAATGAAGTAGAGAAACAACATGACAAGAGTATTAAAATACTTTGATCGGATCAAGGTGGTGAATACTTAAGTCAAGAGTTTCTTGATTATCTAAGAGACAATGACATATTGTCTCAATGGACTCCGCCATATACACCACAGCATAATGGTGTATCTGAGAGGCGTAACCGGACCTTGTTGGACATGGTTAGGTCAATGATGAATCATGCAACTCTTCCCAAGTCCTTTTGGGGTTATGCACTTCAGATAGTTGTTTACTTGTTAAACAGAATGCCTACCAAGGTAGTCTCAACTACTCCATATGAGATATGGAATGGTAAGAAACCTCATGTATCTTACTTGAAGATATGGGGTTGACCTGCTTATGTGAAGCGGACTGTATCAGACAAACTGGATGCTAAGTCTGATAAATGTCTATTTATTGGATACCCTAAGGAAACAAGGGGTTACCAATTCTATCATCCTATGGAACAAAAGGTGTTTGTTTCAAGGCATGCTGTGTTTCTAGAGAAAGAGTTTCTCTTGCAAGAAAACAGTGGGAGTGTCGTCGAGCTTGAGGAGGCTCGAGAGACTCAAATAGACATTGATGAGATACCTGGTGAAGCACAACAGCCGACAACTCATAGTGATGAGCAATCGGCTGGACCTATTGTAACACCACATATTCGTAGATCTGGTAGAACACGCAATATTCCTGAGAGATATGGATTTCTCGTAAGTGAATCGAACGACGTGTTACTCATTGATGATGAGTAGCCTACCAGTTATGAAGAAGTGCTGACAAGTTCAGAAAGGGATAAGTGGCTTGGTGCCATGAAGTCGGAAATGGATTCCATGTACGAAAACCAAGTTTGGAACTTGGTTGACCCACCTGAAGGCATAAAGCCTATAGGGTGCAAGTGGGTTTTCAAGAAGAAAACCGACATGGATAATGTGATTACCTATAAGGCTAGATTGGTGGCGAAAGGATATCGTCAAAAGCAAGGTGTTGATTATGACGAAACCTATTACTTTGTAGCTATCTTAAATCCATTCGGATGCTCCCGCCATAGCGGCTCATTATGATTATAAGATATGGCGGATGGATGTGAAAGCGGCTTTCCTTAATGGAAACTGCTCGAGGGCGTGTATATGATACTGACTGAGGTTTCACATCGATTGATAAAACCAAGGTATGCAAATTCGGGTCCATTTATGGATTGAAGCAAGCATCCAGAGCTGGAATATCCGTTTTGATGAGACAATCAAAAGGTTTGATTTCTCACAAAAGTCCGCATTTAACCTTGTGTGTACAAGAAGGTTAGTGGGAGTGCGATCGTATTCCTAGTATTGTATGTCGATGACATACTACTTATAGGAAACGATGTTTCAATCTTACTGATCGATGAAGGTTTGGTTATCCAAGACATTCTCCATGAAAGACACGGGAGAAGCAACCTACATCCTTGGGATTAAGATCTATAGAGATAGATCGAAGCGGTTTCTTGGTCTTTCGCGTCTACGTATATAGGCCGAGTGCTAAAGAGGTTTAGCATGTCGGAATCCAAGAAAGGTTATCTCGCCCATCGGGCATGGGGTACACCTTTCAAGTCTATGTGTCCGCCCGAAGGCGAGAGGATTTGCATGAGTAAGATTCCCTATGCATCCGCAATAGGATCTATCATGTATGCTATGTTATGTACGAGGCCCGATGTATCGTATGCTCACGAGTGTCACGGCGGATACCAATCCGATCCAGAATGGATCATTGGGCGGTATTATTAAGGCGATCCTTAAGTACTTGAGAAGAACTAAGGATGTGTTCCTAATATATGGAGAAGGGTACATGGTGATACGTGGGTATACGGATGCGGATCCGGATGCAAGGATGATTCCATGTCTCAGTCAGGATATGTATTCACCTAGAATGGAGGCGCAATAAGTTGGAAAGGTTCCAAGCTTGACACTATAGCGGATTCTGCCACTAAGGCAGAATACGTTGCAGCTTTGGAAGCAGCAAAGGAAGCGGTTTGGATCAATAAGTTCATCTATGAACTTGATGTGGTCTCATCAATGATCCAAACATGTGCTTCGCCGCTATCATCTTATCAGAGAGATCATAAGTAGGAGCGAAATACAAATCGAGAAAATTCCCACTGAAAGGAACTTAGCGGATCCTTTGACTAAAGCATTACCTCAAAGTAAGTTTGAGGGTCATGTTAGAGCTTATGGTATTGGATACCGTAGCGATTGGCATTAGGCCAAGTGGGAGTCTATTAGTAATATATGAGAGATGTCCTAAGGCAATCGCCTTATGTATGAACCATTTATATGATAAATGAAGATTCACTATTTGAGTATACATGTTTTATGTATTTGATTGGATCTTAAACTCATTTCTTGAATGTCCTACGATTCACGGCATGAGAGAATTTGTGATTGGATCACAACTAGTGAGTATCTCTACATGTGTAATTGTGATGTATCGGAATTATCCTAGTCGATGAATTGATGGATCCGGACACCATCAATTCTGTTGAGACTAGCACGAGGTATACTCCTTGGTGTATCCAAGCAGCTGATTCTCACTGGCTGGAGACATAGTGATGTCCGGAGTTAATCGTGGATGCTAGTTATGGTAACTAGTTCATTGGAGTGACAGTAGTAAGACTTCATATGGTTCTCTGCATATATAGATATGTCAATGAAGTTCTTCGTGGCTTAAGTGCGATGTTCCTTTGACTTGCGGTATTCAAGTCATCTTGATCATGGAGACTTATGCTTTGACATCTTAAGCAAACATCTCAGGAGATGTGGACCCGGGATGATTGGGTATAAGTCGTGATCGAAGGTGTTTGAATAGCCTATAAAGGATTCACCACTCCTTGCGAGGAGATGTATACCCATGGCCTCTCGTCATTGTTACTAAAGTCTTTGGCCAAAGCATTACATGTTTAGAGTAAGGTACTCTTCGATACATGTGGAGTAACTAGAATCAGTAGGGCGAGGAAATGATACTTGGGCTAGGTGTGCGTGAGTCGACCTAGTGGGGCCCGACACAATAGACCATGTCTGAACCAAGTGGGTATAAGATGAGTGAAGGGAATGGGGCACGATTCATTCGAGCTCTTGAAGGGTTTGAAATAGTTACGGATCAACCGTTGATCTTTTTGTTAATTGGGGATCATGATGTACTACTAGGTGCCACTCATGATCGTTCTATAATTAATGGTTAATTATAGGCGGCCAACATAAACCGAGAACCTATTTGGTCACACGCACAACGAGTGTAATCCAAAGGATTTAAAGCGAGCTTGAGAATGGGATTCTCGGCCGAGAGAAACTATGTTTGGTTGGACAAACATAAAGCGAGCATGAAATTGTTTGATCGCAATGGAAGCGTGGATGGGCCGTGTCTTATGAAGACATAATGGATGGACCAAAATGGTTTGGTTCTAATCCAATGGATAAGAATAAACCAAAGGGTTTGGTTTATATTAAGCGAATGAACCAAAGGTTGGTTCGTTCGTTTTAACTTAAAATAAACCATCATGGTTTGGTTTATTTTAACTTATCTTAATGGAGCGGGTTAACGGGCTTTATGGATATGATCCATTAACCATTAAGAGAATTAGTTCTCTATAAAGTGGGCTTAAGGGATTGTTAAACCCTAACTAATCCAATCATCCAAACCCTAGCCGCCTAACACATTGTTGCCGCCACTTGTGTTGCCGCCAGCCCATAGCACCTCCATCCGGCGTCAGAAGGCGGCTTTTTCTCCCTCGCCGCCGAGCTGCTGCCGGAAGAGTTCCGATCCTCCTTAGGTTTGGCATCAAGGTAAGCACTTGGCTTCCTTTGTTGGCGGCGCCTATCTCCTCCACCAAGCTGTCCAGTTTTTCTGGACAGCTTCTTCCTCGTCGGGCGTCGTTTGGGCGGCGGTTAGTGCTCCGACAGCGGCTAACATACCGGGATTTGATCTCCGGTAATCCTCTGAGGTGGAGGGGCGAAGGATTCGTCAAGCGGTTGGCGAATACCTCCGGAGAAGCGAGTTTTGAGAACTCGCTTTGGATCCGAATTTGGATTCGGATCGTGATCATCTCTCGATCACGTCGTCTTCAACACGAGGCTAGTAACCCATACGAAGACGAAGCTCGTGGCTTGGCGAAGTCATCCCGAGGAGCTCGGCGTGGATACGGATAGAGACGATTCTTACGAGGATCGTTCCGGTTGATGCCGTTCCCGCTACACGTCATACGGAAGGTATAACGTAGTTTAATTTCCTTTTATTGCAATTTTAATTTACGGTTATGTCTACACTTGTTGTAATAGCATGCGTGTGTTGTAATAAATAGGAGTATTTATTATTTTTATTGCTTCCGCTGTGCTCATGTTTACGAAACATGATCGAACACACACACGCCGCGGTGCCGGAAACCCAACATCAACTTCCCTCAAGCTCTCCCTCTCTCCTTCCTCATTTTGCCGAGCATCTAAGGAGTGCTAGCACACTTAAGATTGATTTTCTCCACCTTTTTCTTGTGTGGATACCAATAGAGGAGTGTGCACTTGACGCTCTTGAGTTCCGACGAACCTTTTGGACGAGCGGGATTTGCGAAGGGTGTCGCATCGAGGGTAACGTCCTTATCATATAGATCTAAGGTAGATCTAGGGTTTTATATAAGCACATACATGTTTTAGTTTTAATACATCTTCGCACGGATCCGTGGACGGGGCTTCCGAGGTTTCCGCGACGCAAAAAGCGGTTTTTGCGGCTCGAAAAAACCCAACAGACTCCTCCTCGACTTCCGAATCCTCACTTCCTTGTGAGGATGAACTTTCTTCTTCTTCGAGCCCTCTCTCTACTTGAGCCATGGATGGTTCTTCATGGAGCTTGGCCAATTTTTCCCATAGCTCCTTGGCATCATGAAATTCGCCTAACCTAGACACAATATCATTAGGTAATGAATTTAATATCAATTGTGTTACCTTATCATTTCTTTCGAAGGCTTGGACTTGCTCTTCGATCCATCTTTTCCTCTTAAGGTATCCATGTTTTGGACCTCTTGGAAGTTCGAATCCGCCTTGTATGATGAACCATCGCTCGATTTCCATCATCAATAAATTCTCCATCCGTTCTCTCCATTGCTCAAATCCTTCTTGTCCATAGAAGGTATACAGGACCAGAGTGTTGATGTCCCATCCTAGTCTTTCTTCAAATTCCATCTTCTTCTTCACCCTCTAGCGGTGCTCCCTTGGCAGTTAGTCCAAAAGAAGAGTGGCCTCGCTCTAATACCACTTGTTGGGAATTTACCATCGCTAGGGGGGTGAATAGCGAGTAGTTCGTCGATGATGGAATTTGTTCGTTTGTCTCTATGATTTGTTTAGCACAGCGAAAATACAAATTAGAATATGAATATAGAGATAAATACACAATCACAACACAAAGATATAACGTGGTTCGAAACCTCAAGGTTCCTATTCCATGGGTTGGGCTCGAACGAGCCCTAGCAATGCAAATACCACCACTAAACCAATAAACTCCTTCTCGACAACAAGTCAAAGGTGGAGAAACCTCGTGCAATGATTCTTACAATAATAAAAAATAATAAACAAGCAAATACAAGTGAAATACACAAAAGAATGCAAAGAACACTTTACAAATGATCTTTTGGAAGCTTACTTATTGATTGTTTGAACCGTGCTTGAAGACCCTGATTTACACTAGCAAATTGCCTCAAAAATGCCAAAGAAATCATTGTAAAAAATCCCTCCCATCGAGCTCCTTTTAAGCCTCCTCGTGATCTAGATTTCCGCCTGACAGTCGACTGCCAACAATGTCATTGTCTCACAACAGACTTAATCCACGTCAGTATTCAAGCAAACGAATACACTGACAGTCAACTACCATTACTCAGGAGTCGACTGCCAGGGTCGTAGATGATTGACCAGTCGGCTACCGAGCATTCTACTCCCGTAACCTCGACCAGTAGTCGACTGTCGTCCATGGCAGTCGACTACTCAAGCCATCAGTCGACTGCCCAATGCTGGCAATCGACTGCCTGACTATTTCCTATAATCGAACACCAGTCAACCTTGAGCAGTTCGACTAGACATAATCTCAGTCGACTGTTACAAGTTGACTCGGTTGCCAAGTGTCAAAACACTTGACCAATCGACTGATCCAAAGCTCCATTCGACTGATAACCTTAAACATGAGGTTTAACCCCAAGTATAATACCCTCATACTTGCTAGACCACCCTAAGACTAGACCTAAGCCTTCTAGCCACCTCCGTCAGCCTCACGCCTATCGGATCCCTCCAAGTCATCCATGACTTGTTCATCCATATACTAGCCTTCAGGTGCTTCTATCGGCTATTGTCATGCTAAGCTAGTCTACGCTGCCAAGGCATATTGGGCTTATGCTGCCAAGAATACCGCTTGGACTTTACGCTGCCAACCATTGGACTTATGTTGTCAAGACTCCACCCTTGGATTTTACACTACCAATATCACCCCTTGGACTTTCCTTGCCAACCCATGTTGGACTTTCCAATTGCGAAGACTCAAGCTTGGACTTTCCCTTGCCAAGACCCATGCTTGGACTTTCCATGCCAAGTACCCATGACTTGGACTTTCCATGTCAAGTACCCATGACTTGGACTTTCCATGTCAAGTACCCATGACTTAGACTTTGCATGCCAAGTATCCATGACTTGGACTTTCCATTGCCAAGTACTCAAGACTTGGACTTTCCCATGACAATCACGTTGTCATACATTTTGTCGAACATCAATGTCAAACATCAATATCAAACATCAATGAAAACATCAAAATACTATTCGAGTCAAACTCGAGTTCTGTCAATCATGACTTGGGCCGATTGCACCAACATTTGTTGCATTGGAAGCTAACCCCAAATCCACCTTAGAAAGTTCAAATATGCAATGACCATATTCATTAGCTAAAACTATTACTCTGAGTTCCCTTTTCCACCTGTACATGGGAGAGGAGCTAACTAGATGGCAGCAACACTAATGGATCTTTCGCCCGTAATGGAAGACTATGAATGGCTGCTTAGAGTTGATCAGCTGCAATGGCTCTGAAGATGATCATGAAATACTGATCTGGAGGCGATCGCCACGGAGATTCCAATGATGAATAGGGTTGTGCTCAGATCAAGAATAGTCGCAAAGAACGATGGCATTCTAGATCGGAGACGTCGCAGAGAAGAAGAGACTGAACTCCTCCTTGGTCTGTCCGATAAATGTCAAAGTTGTGGTCGGTAGGTGGTGTCCCGGCTCCCAAGCAGTACATGACGAAATCATAGTCGATGGGGATGAAGAGCTCACCGCAGCAAAGACTAGATGCAACGATGGTGCTTGCTACCTAGGTGGAGATCTTTGCTGACGAAGTGGTAGAAGGGGCAACGACAAGCTGGGCTCGAGCGGCAACAATGGCATATTGAGCTCCCATGATCCGAAGGAGAGGATGAGATGTGTGATCAAAAAAGCTAGGGATCGAGGAGGTTGAGAAGTGACGGCGGCGGCAGTGGATCCAACTCGCGGTGGCAGCGGCGTGGCGATGACAATCGGCACAGCGACAGTGCGAGCTCGAGTAATGGAGTTTAGGAAGAAGAGACATCGAGCACCTTTGATCGACAAAGAGAGGAAGAAGCCATCGATGGGAGGTCGTGCACGGGAGAGGAAGAGAAGAGGTGACCTTGCCGAACTCAACTCGCGTGAAGAAGCCGACGAAGAGGCAGAAGGTTGCGCGATCAGGATAAATGAGTGACGGAAGAAGAGAACAATGATGGTGTGTGGAGAAAAGAATCGGGGATTAAAAGAATAGGGTTTAGTTATTTAAACGTAGGAAACTTAGAGCATGAGCTCCCATTGTGATGATCTGGCATCTCTCTCCAACGTGGAGAGAGATGTTTAAGGGAGCGCTCCTCAGTTGGGGAGCGCTCCTTCATGTTTATTTATTTATTTTTTAATAAAATAATAAGGTAGGAGCTTTTCCGTTGGAGATGCCCTTAGGCTTATTAAACTCATTAATTCCTCCTTACTAATAAATCAAATAGGCTCTCTCGAAGCCTATTAAATCTTTTCCCATAAATTGACCATACAAAATCCATTTAAATCCAGAAAAATTTTCTAACAATTCTTGAAAAATTTCATAAGAAAATTTTTTAATTAACAAGGGGCATTTATTATTATTATTATTATTATTATTATTATTATTATTATTATTATTATTTTATATCTTACAGTTCAGCTTGCTTAACTTTCAACCCTTCTTCTTCATTTATGTATTCCTTAGCACGACTTAGCAATTCCTCATAACTGGAAGCTGATTTCCTTAATAAAGAGATGAGAAAGGGTCCTTCCCACAATCCATGAGGGATAGCTACCTTAAGGATTTCTGACCCTGCCAAAGGAATGTCCCTAGCCGTGGCAGTAAAATGATTAAGATAACCTCTGAGAGATTCTGAGGGTTCTTGCTTGATATGTTGTAAAATTGAAGCATCATATTTATAAGTCTTGCAGCTAGCAAATTCTTGGCGGAAAACTCCCTTAAGATCTGCAAAGCAGGTGATAGATCCGAGAGGCAGAGCACCAAACTATTTCTATGCAGAGCCTGTTAATGTGGTGTGAAAAGCTCAACACTTAAGGGCAATTGTATAGCAATGAAGAGAGACAGCTCCTGCAAATTGCAATAGATGTTCCTTTGGATCAATCGTGCCATCATACTTATCCGCTTGTAGATTTCTGAAATATAGAGGTGGCAACTCAAAAATAATGTCAGTAGTTAATGGACTAGGCTCATAAAATTCCAGAGCCCTAGTGGACTGACTTTCTCCCTAATCCTCTCGTCTTGTTTGTGTCACGGGAATAGTAGGTTGATACACCCTCCCCATAGGTACTTCACCTAGAAGGACTTCAATATGTTGTAGAGTAACTAGATGAGCCTGGGGAGGTACTTCAAATGCCAATTCTCGAGGAGAGGGCTCACTAGAATGGGGAAGAAGATACCCCATCCTTCTCCTTTCCTTAGCCAGAGCATCAACCATGACGACATCCACCATGGCTTGTAACTGTGCTAGTAACAGTGTGATGGGGCTCTCTTCTGCAGAAGAGGTCGTTGGATGTTGTATTTCCTCTAACAACATCTCGACGTCTTGCTCAACAAAGTTCCCACAGACGGCGCCAACTGATGCGGATGCACGTGGATTTTTTTCACCTCCTCTCAGTACAAAAGAACGTCAAGGAGGCTTAGGGTTCTCTTTGGCCGCAACAGTAATAGAAAATGAATAGACGATGAGTAAACCTACACAAAGAACAGAGACACAAGGTTTAACGTGGTTTGAAACTCCAATTCCTACTCCACAGGGTGAGCTCTATAGTGAGTTGCGGTGCTAAAACACTTTCACTATGAAACTTCTCCTTCTTGAAAATATTTCCAGAGGTGGAGGAAACCTCTTACAACTTCAGTTGTGTACAATATAGAGAGATAGCCTGAACTGCCCCAGTTTCCCTGCTATTTTCTTCTTCTTCCCTTAATCTTCTCCTTCTCCGATGCCATGTCTCCCTTCTCTTGCCATGGAACTAGAAATGAGGGTGATCTCCCGCTAACTTCGAAAAAGTCCCCTTCTCTCTCCTTCCTTCTTGGCTTTTATCCTCCTCGTCTTCCCTTACTCCTTGTGATGTAACGAACTACCCTGATCACCGTCCACGTGGAGGGCTCATCTTCCCTGGAGAATAATTCTTTTAGGAGGATAAGGAATGGAAACTCCTACAAATATTGTGTGGGATCCTAGTTTGTTATATCGTATAACAAACTCTCGTAAACTGCTGCCTCGGGAAATATTCTGCCCCCACTTTTCACCCTCTCTCCCTTCACTAAATCTGATATTGACTCTGTCCCCGTCTCAACAAGATCATCCTTGCTCATTCAGACCAAGGTGTACACTACTTATTTTACTTTGCCAGGATAATACTTAAACCCACTCTGTTGGGGATCCTTGGAAGGCTAGAGGGGGGTGATAGCCTCTTTTCGTTTCTACAAGCAAGGTTAGCAGAAGCAAAACAAAAAACTAAAAGAAATTAAGAAGCAAACAAACAATCACTAACAATAGAGCTTTTACGTGGTTCGGAGATTAAGCTCCTACTCCACGACGATCCTCAAGGTGGATCAATCCAATGAATCTTCACTAAGAAAGCTTCCTTTACAAACACTCTCCACTTTTTACAATTGATGAAGATGAAGTTTAGAGAAGATGAGGATTTAAAACACTTAGAAAGCTTAGAAAATCATGGGGAGCTTGAGAGTAATGTTGGAAAATAAGCACTAGCCTCATCAAGCATCCCATGGCCTCTTTTTTATAGAGAAGAGATTGATTTTCCCGTTGAGCCTCGATTAGTCAACTTATGGTCTCCATCAGTCGACTGATGCTGTAGCCGATGCAATCCAACGGCTTTTGACAAGCCGGATCCGCAATCGTCACTGTTCAACAGGAGGCTAATCAGTCGACTGATGATACCATCAGTTGACTGATTAGGTGATCAGTCGAGTGTTCCAAGCGATCACTCGATTGATGCCCTTTCTGTGTCGAAGTCGACTTATAGCAGTCGACTGCTAGGTATAACAGTCGACTGATGGGTGGATCAGTCGACTGCCAAACCCTAGTAGTCGATTGTTCTACCCTAGACTCAGTCGTCTTCAGTCGTGTGAACGATCAGTCGACTGAGACAAGGCTCCAGTCGACTGATACTTCAAGTATGATGAAAATCATACTTGAAACTAACTCCCTAGACCTAGACTCAACCTTCTAGCTCTTCCTCTAGCCTTGCTCCTCTAGGATCCCTTCGAGTCCGCGACTTGTTCATCCTTTGCGCTTGCTTCCAAGAGCTTCCTTTGGTTTCGTCATTTCTTGGGTTTCTCTTTGCCAAAGTACGCTTGGACTTTATGCTGCCAAGACTACATGCTTGGACTTACGCTGCCAAGACTTGCCTTTGAACTTCATTTGCCAAGGTTCGCTTGGACTTTACGCGGCCAAAACTACATGCTTGGACTTACGCCGCCAAGACCTTTCCTTGGACTTCTCTTGCCAAGATCACACTTGGACTTTTCTTTTACCAAGTCTTCATACTTGGATTTTTCTATCACTTAAATATGTTCACAATTAGATCACAAATATTGCCTAACTTAGATGATTATCCAAACATCAAAACATATAAATGCTTGGAGCATTGTTGCACCAACACACTCTGGCTATGAGACTCAGTACCTCATGCCTTCCATAACTCCCAGAGTCAATCCCCGACTCACTTCCCGAGTCAGCTCCCAAACTTATCCCCTGAGTTGCTCATCTGGTCTCCTTTTAGTCCTAGAGCTTATCTTTCCTGTCCTACACCTTCACCCTGTCAGCTCGGTCGACTCCCTCGGGTCAGGTCCCACTGGTTCAGTCAGTGTTTCACACATGACCTTCTTTATCCACTACAAAAATTTAAGGATTTGGCGACGAATTTTACAATGAATATTGAATAAAAATTCGTTGCAAAATTTTTTTGCATCGAAATTTTTTCGTTGTAAATAATTCGCCGCTAAATTTTGCAACGAAAAAAACAAATTCGTCTTAAAAATTGCGACAAAAATTTCTTTCGTTGTAAAATTCCTCGCCATATTTGTCGACGAAACATTGTTCATCGCCAAATCTACGATGAAAATGAAATTCATCGCCAAATTTAGCGACGAAAAATGAAATTCATCGCCAAATTTGGCGAAGAATTTCATTTTCTTTACAAAAGTATAATAAACATATTTCCATGAATAAAAATAAATTTGACGACCAATATTTTTTCATCGCCAAATCTGCGACGAAAAAAAAATCATTGCAAAATATTCACGTACAGTCGACTGAAGAATAGCATCAGTCGACTATCATCTTACCAATTCGACTGGTCAATAGCCTACAAAAGGTTCTATAAGCTGTTATAGTAATAGCAGTCGACTAATTATTTTGATCAGTCGACTATCGTGGGAAAAGTCGACTGCTCAGTCGGCTACCAAATGTTTTGTAAAGTGTTATAGTAATATCAATTGACTGATAAGGATATTCTACGATAAAAAAATGTTTCGACGCAATTTCTGCAATGAAAAAAATATTTTGCCACAGATTCTGATGTATCAGTCAACTGATGGAAACCATCAGTCGACTAGGTGATGAGAAATTGGTCAGAGAACCTTCTTTAGCCGACTGAACACTCAACTGATAGTGCATCAGTCGACTGGATACATGCGATAGTCGACTGATGCTTCATTTCTTGCAATGAATTTTTTTTTCGTTGCTAATCTGGAAAATTTAAAAAAATATATTATGATTAATTATACTATTTTTCCTATTTTACAACAAACACATATAACAATATAAACTAATTTACACATCAAACTTCAATACCAAATCAATATTTACATAACAAAAATAAACATAACGTACAATATATAGATATAGTATGTAATAAGTCAAGGAACATTTAAATACAACAACTAAATTCAAACATAACCATCATCGTATCACCATCATCATCGAAAAATACATCATCATTGTCATTATTACAAGAATCAGGAGGAGGACCAGATCGAGAAGGAGGAAGTTGACTTGAACTAGATGTTAATTGAAGATGCTACATAATTAACATCTGTTGCCTTCGAAATTCATTCATCTGTTCATTTACTTTCTGCTCTCTTTGTCTCGATTCATTTTCTTTTTATGATAGTAACACCCTCAAATGAGTAACCTCTTCGGTCAATTGTTTTATTTCTGCTCTTACTGCCGGGGAGGATGAAGAAGACGCACTAGGGGCTTTATAGGTTCAACTCAAAGGACCGAGTTTAATTATTCTTCCACTTTTCGCCCCTCAAGTTGCTTCGAGTCATAAATTCATATTGCCAACAGAAGGCTCAGATTCGACTGCATCATTACTTGCACTCGAATTTCTCTGTGCAAGTTCATCGTATTTCTCCTATTTTGAAAGAAACAAAAGTAAAATACTAATATGAGAATTTAAATTTTTTAAATTATAAACCTTCATTGTACTAGCTCTCTCCCCACTCCATGTCATATCTTTCTTTTGAAATGTACGGGTAAAAGTATCTATAAATAATGGCTCAGTCCCCGTCTCCTAGGCCTAAACAAACATCGTTATAATGTATAAATTAGTTGGTATTAGAATATAAAATTAGGATTTGAAAAAACTCACCAATCGATGTCTATGCTCGTCGATATTAATTGAGCCTCCCGTATACGTGGCAGACATAGCGTCGGAATTATAATGTTGATTTTTCTTATTCTGCTCACTCCTCTATTTGTTATCCTCAGATCCCCAATATACAATTGTATTTCAATTCTCCTCGATTATAAAGTGTGGCTTTTTATTTCTGGTTTTCGCATGATTAAGTATGTTTATGATATGGTCGCTACACTTTTTCTTGAAAATCCTCCTAATCTCTAGAGTTTCACTCTCCTCCCAAGTAAATAACCGATGCAGTAGAGAAAAATTGAATTGATTATATTAACTACAATTTTATATACAAAATGATTTAAATAACTTACTTTAAACTCATTCCACCACAAAAATTTTATTTCTTCTGATGTGCTCGTATAGTCATAGAAGCTCCACCCCAATGGTTATTCACTATTTTATTCACCTCATGAATAACATGTACAGAATTTATAAATCTAACATAAAATAAAAACAAACCATGTTAGATACTTATAAAAATACATATCATAATAAAAATATAGAAAATTTAAAACTAGAATACTTACGAATCTCTGCGCGCAGATATAAACTCTGTCGTATCTTCCCTCTCAACGAGTGATTATTGTGCTAGAGAAGATACATTAGCAGATATCTATTGAGAATCAAATGATCCTACAACTGGAGAATAGGTCGAAGGCACATTTCCTGCAAGTGCATCAGACTATGCAGGGGTTGAAGTAGAGGAAGGATGTGATCTTCCATCTCTACTCCGTCTATGACCGCCATATCGAAACTAACAATCATAATTATTAGAAGAATATGACAGTAAAAAAAACATTTTCATATTGAATTATTAATATAAATAATATGAAAAAATTACCATATTCATAGCAACTGGATAACCTACAAAAAAAAAAAGATAGTTCATTAATATATCAAATATATGAAATTTAAAATTAGACAGTAAATTGAAACATAATTGCTACTCAATACAAGTTACCTATAATTATAAATTGAAGTTTGCATTGTGATTCTCATCCTGGTTGTACGTCTATTCAACATCTTCATCATCATCGTCATCATCATCGTTATCATCATCGTCATCATCATCGTCTAAATTAAATTCCTCATCTTTATCCTCATTCATTTCACATGCATCAACGGCTATTACTACGCCACTGGGATCTCATAACGTTGAAATATTATATTCTTCGATATGAAATGTATTGACAACTTCATCTTGTTGATATGCTATGTCTTCCCAATGTTCCTCAATTTTTTTACGTGCTTTTGTTTTACAAACATCCCACCAATCACTTTTGTCTCGTCTCAGACTATGATATGAAGCATAAAATACTTGAATCGCTTGTTGTGCTAACACAAATGGTTCATACCTCTTGTATAATTTATTTCAACCAAATTAAATTATGGATGCACCTTCATGCCTTTGATAGGGTCAAACCAACGACACATAAATAAAATAACTCGCAAATCTGAGCCTGGATACGCTACCTCTAAAATTTCATCTAGCAAGCCATAAAAATCATTCCTTGCACCTCCATCATTAGATGACTGAACATAAACTCTACTATTCATTGTAGCTTTCCCAGTTCCATATTCTTGAGTATGAAAATTATATCCGTTTATGAAATATGTTGGCCAAGTTTTCACCTCTGAGTTTGGACTCCATGACAGATGTTTTACTAGTTCTTGCTCAATGTGAGCGTGATTATCAAGAACCTAAAGTCAAATAAGTATGTGTTAAAGTCAAGATTTATCAAATTTATTATTATAGACTACTTACATATTTTTTGAACCATGATGCAAATTCTTCATCGCAAAAACGATCAAACTCATGCTCCGAAAGCTCAGAATATATAGTTTGAAAAATCCTACCATAAAATCAAATATAACATGAACAATAATTTACGATATATGAAATATATAATATAGCATTTATATACTCACTCGAAACACAGCGTTACTTCTAGACAGTTCACTAAAATATATGTGTAGGATGCTCGCCACTCTTGACCAGTTAAGTATCTACTTGTATAAGATCCACTCAGTCGACCAAGGTAGTTAAAAATTGAGAATGACTTCAAATTGAGATCAACAGGACCCTCATCATTTCTTCCCGCTCTCCGACTTTTGCATTAAATATGAGGTTCAAAATAATATGATGCAAAAGTTGCAACTTCCTTCACAATATATGCATTAACAATCGAAGCCTCGACACGAGCCTTATTTTTCATTTTTTTTCAAGTGATAGAGGAATCTAACAGTAATAAAACACAATGTATTAGGAATTTATTTATACTAAAATTGATCACGGACACATAACGAAAAGAAAAAGAAAAAGTTCACCTTTCAAACGGATACATCCATCGAAATTGAACAGGACCTCCAACTTTAACTTCATATGGCAAGTGAACCAAAAGATCTTCCATGGAATCAAAAAATGTCGATGGAAATATTCATTCTAAGTTACACAAAATGATCGGAATGTCTCTCTCTAATGTCACCATGTGTGAATGACTCAATGTCATCGAGCAAATATCATGAAGAAAAATACTTAATTCCGTAATTGTACCCTATACAAAATTTGGTAACAGTTCCTTAAAAGCAATAGAAATTAGTCTTTCCATGAATATATGACAGTCATGACTTTTCAAACTGTTGGCCGATCGTTACTCACTGACTTCCACAAGTGGGTTTTGCCTTCTCGATTGAACTCTAGACCTCCAGGCTAAGTACTAAAGTTTATGAATCCTGGTAACCAAGTGATCCAAGATCACTTGGTTACCAGGATTCATAAACTTTAGTACTTAGCCTGGAGGTCTAGAGTTCGAATCCTGGGGAAGACAAAAACCCACTTCTAGGGGTGGAAAGTCCAGGTGAGTAACGATCGCCAATCAGGATTTACGGCCGATCAATACAGGGGTCGCAATCGCCAATAGGGTCAAAATAATAGGGGCCAAGTCGTTACAACGCATCTGCCAAGATTAGAGACATAACCATCAGGAAATCTTAATGATTTCAACCATTCACAAATAATCCGTCTCTGATCCTTATTCAATGTATAAACTACTTTTGGTTTTGGTCTCCTACTATTTTCATCAACATTAAGGGTGGGTCATTTACAGATGAGACGCATATTTTTTCTTGCATTCAGATTATCTTTTGTTTTTCTAGTAATATTCATCACCGTATTTATAAGATTATCAAAAATATTCTTCTCAATATGTATTACATCAAGATTGTGATGAAACAAATTACTCTGTTAATACGGTAAATTCTAAAATATACTCTGTTTAGTCCATTTATGCGTAATTCCATAGTCATATATTGTAACATTTGGTTCTTTAACAACAGATGAAAAGTTGTACACTCGATGCCATAAGAATTGACCGGTGAATCTCAATGGTGGAGGTGTTCTTTAAATTCTATTCTTAGTGAATTTTTCTTTATTTCTTCTAAATTTATGATTTGACGGTAAAAATTGTCTATAACAATCAAAATAACTCGATTTTTTTCCATGTTTCAATCTGAATGACTTTGATCTCTCCATACATATTGGACATCCTAAAATCCCCGCGATACTCCATCCCGATAACATACCATAGGCATTTACAGTCCAAAGAAGTGCAGTTTTCATTGTGATCATCTGATTAGTATGGACATCATCTGTAGAAACACCCTTATCTCATAGTTGTTTCAGCTCAGCAATCAGTGGTTGTATGTAAATATCTATTAACTTCTTGGGCTTATGAGGGTTAGGCACAATCAATGTTAAAAACATATATGGTGTTTTCATACACATATCGGGTGGAAGATTATACAGAGTTATGATAATTAGCCAGCAAGAATAAGTTCTTCTTGGTTTGCCAAATGGAGCAAAGGCATCAGCACATAGACCCAACCTGATGTTTCACATCTCATTTGCAAACTCAGGATATGTTCTATCAAAATTTTTCTATGCCTCTGCATCTGATTGATGACACTTTAGTCCCTCCTCTGTTTCATGATTTGCATGTCAAGTCATGTGTTCAGCAATTACCTTTGATGCATAAAGCCTTTGTAATCTAGGAGTTAAAGGCAAATAGAACATTTGTCTGAATGATTTATATCGCTTATTACGATTCGATCTCATGGTACTCTTGTACCTACATTGATTACAGAATTTATAAGTCTCTAAATCTGCATTATCTTCTCAATATAATATACAACTATCTCTGCAAACATCAATTCTTTGTACTGGAAGACCTAAATCTTTCATAAGTTTTTTCATACTGTAAAAATCATTCGGCATTATGTGATCGTGCGGCAATACTTCTCCAATAACTTGAACGAAATCATTAAAATAATCTTCAGACACATTATGCCCAGTTTTAAACAATCTTGCTGTGAGAGATAATTAAGTGTGACTGTCACAATCAGACCATAAGGGTTCATCTGCAGCTCTCAACACTTCTTGAAATTTGAGATATGATTCATTGTATACATTTTCATGAACACAAGGTACTTCTACCTCATCCAACGGCGATAAATAACTAGTATACAAATTATCAAATATTTGAGGATTATTAGAACTTGCAACGTTTGATTCGGTATTCAAATTATGACCAACTGCATCAACTATCATCCTCTGATATTGATTGAATTGATCATAATATCTTTGATCTCCAGCAACTATCCTTTGTATGTTTCATCCAACCTCTTCATCGGATATGAACGGTTCACCATGACATGTCCAATTATAATAATTTAGAATAAATATAAATCTACAAAGATGTTCTCGAACTTTATCACACTGGAAAAATTTATCATCATGACATTTCTTGCATGAACACCTTAATTTATTTCCATCCATAAACCCAACATTGCTACTAGCAAAATTCAAAAATTATATATCAAGGATTAATTCTATTTTTTCCATATTTCAACCAAATTAATATAACAATAAATTTATACACAAAATAAAATCTTCTAGTGCTTATTGTGCTTTTGTATGATATTGAATTGCAAACTATATATAACATATCAAACAAATATTATATATTTATAGTAAAAAAATACTTAAAATCAAACATTAATTATATATATTATAAAATAATAATGCTATAAATTTGTGAATATATGATATATAAACATACTTGCTCTGGTGGAAGCAACGGATGAGCTCAAAGCTGAAGACTTCACGAACACACGGATCATCTGAAGGACGAAGTATGACAAACCTATGAAAAATATATAAAATATTAATTAGTTTTGTATTTATATTACACATTAATTACTGATTTAATTTAATTTGAATAACATGTTAACTTTACTATGACCGAGTACATGATGCGGAGGAATGAGATCACCACAACAGTTGTGTGCGATCCAAGGACATCAATGAACGCCCCACCTGGATCGTGTGCGCGGAGCATGGACCAATCACTCCAGCTGGGGCGGCCATGAACCATCCAGGTGCGAGATCCAGAGGGCGACGACGAACTCGCTCGCCGCGTCGACGTCGTTCCCCTATACGACATACAACTTGTGCTCGCGACAGTCGGCAACTCCGGCACCAGCTGGCAACTGCTGCCAACTGGTGTGGCACCTGTCGCGCGACCTCGCAGCAGGTCGCGCGAGGCCGTGACACCTGCCGCGAGCTCGCGGCAGGTCGCGAGGCCTCGGCACCTGCCGCTACCTCACGATAAGTCCCGCAAGGCCGCGACACCTGCATGTCGTGACCTCGCGGCACCTGTCGTGCATGGGACCATGCTATGCGAGCTCGTGGCAGCAACACTGCGAGCTCGTAGGGTAGAGGCGTTGTTGCCGCGAGCTCGCGATAGGGACGCCACTGCTCCGGCGGCGGAAGAGTCTCTGCCGGTGGAAGAGGAGAAGAAAAGTACCTAATCAGGTCGGGAGGGGGGATGAGCATGTGAGGATGGATGAAGGAAAAGTGGAGTGATAATTAGGGAAATATCGGCAATGAGTTCTATTTCGTTGTAATATTCGTCGCCAATTAAAAATACCAACGAAAAAATTTCCATCGCTAAATTTATCACAAATTTTGCAATGAATCATTAAATTGTTGCAAATTTCGCGAATAATTTATATTTCATCGCCAAATTTTGTGACGAAATTTATTTTTCATCGCAAAATTCACGACAAAAAATATATTCGTTGCCAAATTAGCGACAAAAACTAAATTCATCACAAATTTTATTATTCCCGTCGTTGATTTTCATTGCCAAATAATTTAAACTATCTGATGAAAATTTTTGTCGCCAATTTTGTCAGAAAATTTTCGACGAATTCATAATTCGTCGTAATATTTTGCAATGAAAATATAATTCGTTGTAAAAATTTGCAACAAATTCATAATGTATTGTAAATTCTGCGACGAATTTCATTTACGTTGCAAAATATTGTGACGAATTTGATTTTTCGTCGTAAATTTGTGACGAAAAATAAATTTTATTACAAAACTGTAACGAAATCTGCGACGAAAATAAATTTGTTGGAAATGCATATAAGTTTGCAACAAAATAATTTTTATTGCAAATTTCGTTACTAATTTGCGACGAAATTTGGAATTCGTCGTAAATTTTGTTGCATATTTTCAACGAAAAATTTTTGTTGACAAATTTCGTCGTCAAATCCAAAAATTTTTGTAGTGATCTCAATCTCTAAATTAGGTCACAGTGGTATCAAGTTTGATTATTTAATTTGGAATCTTTAATTAAGTTAGATTTTGAATTTTTCAAAATAGATTTAATATGATTATTAGAATTTTTCAAAATAATATTATTAAGATTATTAGAATTTTCAAAATAGTATTATTAGAATTATTATATTTTTTTCAAAATAGTATTACTAGGATTATTAGAATTTTTTCCAAATAGTATTATTAGAATTTTTCAAGGTAGAATTTTTCAAATTTGAGTTTTTTAATTCGAAATTATCTTGATTACTCAAATTTGATTATTCTGATTAAGATCTAGATGATTTTAATCTTGATTTGATCTAGGTCTAAATTAAAAATTTGATTAAGTTTTTGATTATTTTGATTAATGGTCAGATTAGCTTGAGCATTTTCTCCACTAATATTTTTATTATTTAATATAATTAAATCTGAATTATTTGATTTATTCTTAGTTGAATTAATTGAATTAATATCTACATCATTATTAATTGAACTAGACTTAGATAAATTCAATTGAGCATCATTAATATGACTAGAATTAATATCTAAATTATCATGTCTTTCAATAATATAAATTTGAAAAATTTAAATTCTACTAACCTTCTTTTTCTCCGGACATCAATTTTTGTAATGGTCGAACCGTCTGCACCCAAAGCACATAATGTACTCTTTGTTCCTCCGGACTCCTGGCATTGGTTCCTTCTTTGTCACCGATTGTGCAGTCCCAATTTTATGAGTAGAGCACTTATTTTTATAGTATTCTCTTTCCCTACACTTGAAGCATATAACATGATATTTAAAATTTAAATTTAATTTTTTACCTTCCTCAATTCCAGGCCTTGTGGGTTGCTTCTCCATGGTTAGTTCGGTCGAGGAATTTCCAATACTTGCATGCATAAACAAAACAAAAAAAATCTCAAGACTTGGTCTTGGATTAGTAGTGTGGGAGATTAAAAAAATGAAAGAAAGAAAAGAAAAAAAAATTTCTCAAAATGGTGGTTGCACCAAATTTGAGCACCCTCGTCTCTGATACCAATTGTAGGATCGTAAAGAAGTGCTAGAGGGGTGAGGGTGAATAGTATTTAAAATCTTTTCTTTTCTTATTTAATAAACCTCGTAAAATCAAAGCAAAACACAGTGGAATAAGTAAAAACAAAATTACACAAGTACACAAAGGGATTTTATTTGGTTCACAACCTACCGCTTGCTAGTCTAAGGCCCTACAATCCTTGATAGCTTTCGATGGACAATCTAATATAAGTCTCTTCCTCGTTGGAGGTAAGAGACACGCTTCTTACAAAAGTAAGGGATACGGTAACAACCTTACCGTTCCCTATAAGAAATTAAGCACAAAGAAAGCAACCAAAAATCAATTACAAAGATTAAGAGAACAGTAACAACCTTATCGCTCCTTATTGAAATTAAGAGTTAATAAATCAACTAATATTTATCGACGAGTAATGAACTTGTGGAAGAACGATCGACATTTGTAGCTTGGCGATTGGACGGTTGCAAGATTGTAAGAGTGAGATTACTTGAGTATTATTATCTCTAGGGTTTGATTCAAGCCTTCTTTTATAAACCTTCAACTTGACTTAGTCTAGATCTAGATCCAGATCTAGATCCTATAACAATATATCTTATCCTGAGGTGGCAGCTTTGACCGATCAAACTTTGACTTTGTATTTTGGCTGATTCACCTACATCAGTCGACTGCTCCTTTTGCCAGTCGATTGAACTAGTCGATTGTTGGTTCATCCTAGTTGACTATTGTACTTGAGTTTCCATTTAGTCATTTGCATCACAAGATTAGTACGAAGCATACAA
Source organism: Wurfbainia villosa (assembly GCA_025175895.1). Lineage (NCBI taxonomy): Eukaryota > Viridiplantae > Streptophyta > Magnoliopsida > Zingiberales > Zingiberaceae > Wurfbainia > Wurfbainia villosa. The sequence goes on along the minus strand of CM046004.1, from coordinate 13,183,574 downwards.
TAGTAGTGATAGAGACAGTCTTTGACTGTCCGATCTTGACTTTGACATTCCTCCGTCCTTACCACCGCTCTTCAAATGAAGCTTACCTTTGTCAATCCCCTGATCCTTCTGACCTGTTGAACTTCTCGTCTTAGCTTTTGATCCAGCAAACTTACTAAGACTTGCAAGCTTGACATAGAATATAAGATATAATATGACTTAACTTTGAACTTTTGTCATTATCAAAACTCAGGTTCGATTATCTAGTGCCCCTGCACCAATATCCTCTTGTTCCTATATTGATTGTCTATCCTTTCCCTTAATCCTAGAGGTAGAGCCTTGTACAACCTCTTCTAACTCGAAAGTTGAGCACCTCTCAACCTTCGAATCTTCAAGCTCTTGAGATAATGATTCTTCTTCCTCATACTCATCATCATCTTTGACCAATAAGGATTCTTCATGGAGCTTGACTAACTTGCTCCATAGTTCACATGCATCCTTGAATTTTCCTAGTTTACACAAAATGTCATTAGAAATCAAATTAACCATAATTTTTGTTACCTTTTCATTTGCATCAGATCTCAAGATTTGTTCCACAATCCACTTGCTCATTTTAAGAGCTCTTCCCTTCTTGTCCATAGGAACTTCAAATCTCTCTGTTCAGGCAAACTATTCTTCGATGTTCATTTAAAAGAACACCTTAGTTCTAGCCTTCCATTGAGAAAATCCTTCTAATCCAGAAGAAGGTGGTACTCAGATGTCTTATCCAAATTCATTTTGGAACTCCGTTGCTCTTGATGGATACTCTAGCTTTTTCTCCCTTGGCGGTTAGTCTGGTGAAGAGCGACCTCGCTTTAATACCACTTGTTATGACTTGGCGTCACTAGAGGGGGTGAATAACGATTGCAACTCAATCTTCGATATTGTTCACATGCTCGTTTAAAACAAGTTATATGCAGTGGAAATAAGATATAGAAAAATACAACACAAAACAAAGCACACAACACCTAGTTTTTTACATAGTTCAGAATCGCTAATTCCTACTCAACAACCTACCTCCTAGTTCCATTATCCTTTTTCCTTCTTGGAAACCTTTAGGAGGTAGAGAAACCTCTTACAACCTGCTCTTATATAAAAGATGCAACCAAATACAAATATATAAAGGAAATGAGAGAGTAAGAATTAAAAACACTTTACACAATTGAAATCTTGATTGCTTATAGTTTGGTTGTGTTTGAAAGTCTTTGGAAGGTCTGGAATGCAGTATCAACTCCCCTTCAAAGTCTCCAAGAATCAGTATCTTCAAATCACTTTGAAATCCTCTTTTATAGAGTGGTCATATGACTTATTTTCGCTTACCAGTTGACTGATCTTACCTACTAATCGTCTAGTATTCGACTGTTGCTCGTACTGACATTTCAACAACTTAATCTATATTGAATTTTGACCTACTATAGTGCACTAGTCGACTGTCATAAACCACCAATCGACTGGTAAGCTTCGGTCTAACTTACTGATTGAGTTGGAAACGTTCTGTTAAGTTCATAAGTTGAAAATATTATTCATAGTCAACTGTTACTATAGCAGTTGACTATTGTAGAAATGATTGGTTACTGTAATAGTTGACTGCTACTATTCATAGTCGAATTTTAAACTCAATAGTACTTGAACAGTAACACCAATCGACTGGTCACACCTATCAGTCGACTGATACCTCAGTCTTAGTCGATTTTCAAGCTAATTCTCACTTCACCTAGTATCTGATTGACCTCAACCTACTAGGAACTTTCTTATCTAAAATTTAGTCACCCTTGACCTGCTAGAACCTCACTTGTCTAACATCCAATTACCTTGATCTGTCAAAACTTCACTTGGCTAGCATCTAGTTACCTTGACCTACCGGGACTTCCAATCACCAAACATTCGATCCTTTTGACTTGTTTGGACATTTAATCTCTTGCCAAGTGTCTGATCAACCATAACTCACTTGTTCTTTACAATTGTCAAATTCCTGTTGGACTTTCCACCATCAAGTGTTCGATCAATTGTGACTCACTTGTTCTTTACATTTGTCAACACTCTATTGGACTTTTCACCACTAAGTGTCAGATCAACTGTGACTTACTTGGTCTTCTTACTTGCTAACTCTTTGTTAGACTTTCGACCACCAAGTGTCTGATCAAATCTTGACCCACTTGGTCTTTATACTTGCCAACTCCCTTATTAGACTTCCGATCATCAAGTTTCAAGTCAAATCCCTACCCACTTGACTTTCACAACTTGTCAAGTATCTGGTCAACCTTGACCTACTTGACTTCACACTCAATCTTAGCACTACATGCATCATCGATCGACTTGACCCAATGATGATTATATCAACAATCTCCTTCTTCATCACACAACCTTCAGATGTCCCATATCATCCTTCACTCATCATCAACCTATTGTCATAATGTCAAACATCGAAACTCAACTTGAGCCCAACTCGAGCTTGGTCAATCTTGACTTGAGGTTGATTGTACCAACACTTCCTCCAAGATTGCCACCTAGGAGGAATATTCAACACCAAATTGATCTCTGATTTCAGGTTCGAGTCTATCAAATCAGTCAGTTTATCATCTCAATCCAAAGGAGGTCGAAGAGTTGCAGCAACATGAAGTGGAGCTTTTAAAACGAGGATACATCTGTGAGAGCATGAGTCTTTGTGTCATTCTTGCTCTACTTGTTCTGAATAAGGACGGATCGTAGCGAATGTATGTGGATAGCTGAGCTATCAACAAAATACCATAAAATATAGATTTCTGATTCCTTGATTAGATGATATGCTGGATCAACTAGGCGATTCAAGAATCTTTTCTAAAATTTAACTCAAAAGTGACTATCATTAGATTCTGATCAGACCGAGAGATGAATGGAAGACGACGTTCAAGATGCAACATGAATTATACAAGTGGATGATCATGTTTTTTGGACTATCCAATGTAACGAGAACTTTTATAAGGTTTATGCATCAGGTATTGCAATCTTTCAAAGGCAAGTTTGTTATCATTTACTTCAATGATACTCTTATTTATAACCCAACTTGGACTTTACATTTTAATCATATACAAGTAATTTTTGAAAATTTTAGGGCGGAGCACTTATTTCTCAACAAGAAGAAATATTTTTTCTTTTCCATATTGGTGATTTTTCTCAAATTTATTGTGTCCATGGAAGGCGTACATGCAAATCCATCAAAGATAAATGCTATCTTAGAGTGGTAGAAGTCGAAGACTTTGCATGACATTTAGAGTTTTTATAGGTTAGTCTCCTTTTATCATCGATTTTTTCATAACTTTAGTACTTTGATTGCTCCTATCACTAAGTGTTTAAAGAGAAAATATTTCAAGTGGTTCGAAGAAGGATATGCTATATTTCAGTTAGTCAAGCAAAATATGACTGAGGCTTCGGTTCTAACACCTCATGATTTCGAGAAGGTGTTTGAGATATATTGTGACACATAAGACATTGGCATTGGTGGTGTCCTTGGTCGAGCCGAATGACCCCTTGCCTTTTTCAGTAAGAAATTATTGAATTTTAAAAGGAATTATTTTACTTTTGATGTAGAGTTCTATGGTATCATCCAATCCTTGAAGCATTGATGACGCTATTTCATATAGAGGGAATTCATCCTATTTACATATCACGAGGTTTTGAAGTACATCAATGGACAATATAAGTTGAGCAAACGACATGTTTAGTGAATGATTTATTTGTAGAAGTTTACTTTCACACTAAGACATAGATAGGGACTGTAGCGAACAATTTGAGTTAATGATTTTTTTAACTTACCACCACATGGACTAAAGTTATAGAATTCTAATTTTTTATTGAGTTGTATGTAATAGATGCATCCTTTGACGGAATCTTTAAGGAGATGATAGAGGATCTTTATCATGATTTTATAGTGCATAATGACTTTTTATTTTGAGGACTATAATTGTACGTTTCGGATTGTTCATTGAGAAAATAGATTTTAAATGAATTGCATAACAAAAGACACTTTGATTAATCATAAGATGATATGACTTCTATTTGAATCAAATAAAATTTCATTTTTCAGAAAATAGAGATGAAAAATATCCAATCAAACATATTTTCCATATTTTTTTATTTTCCACGGAAAATAAAATTAAAAAATGATTTAACCAAACGCAGCCTTATATTCTCCCTGGACGATAGCAATCTTGATGGTGCATTCGGAGTCCCGTTTTTATCTCCCTCAAAACAAGCAAAAGAAAAAGTATGTCCTTTAATCATTTAATAGCAACAAAAGTTGAATCGTATTTTCCATCAATAGCGACAATATCGAGACGGCATGAGAAACACGACAGAATATTAAGCTATAAGCTGAGCTAAACAAGACGTCAGCGCCATGAACAATGCCAATGACAAGTTTCTATCCTGCTTAGGAAACGTGGAACTGAAAAGCCAACCAAATCGTAGGGAAATATTTAATCGAGCATAACTCCCAACTGATATATGAGAAAACACTAGCAAATATCGAAGCTCATGGGCAAACAGTGGTAACTGACATAGAAGGTTTACGCTTTCTGGTGTACCGAGAATAGTCATGGATCGTTGACTTCATTGTCAAAATTTAAGACCGAGTGAAAATTGCGCCCCAAACTCATGCATCTCGTGCTTCGGCATCACCAAACCAATCTCCACTCCCCCATCCGCATCCCTGCTCTCTGACACAGACATGGCTCCTATCCATGCGATCGACGGGGCGTCCACCTTCGCCGGCCTTCCCCACCCGAAGTCAATGTCGTAAACTTTGAACCTCGGAGACCCCGCGACGCTAAAAGGCTGCTGCATCCAGATTTCCCGGTACTTCTCCGGCCAATTGTCGACGCCCTCCAGCGGATCATCTTTGCGCCTTTCGATGGTTTCACCGACGAGTCGTGCTGCCATCGTAAACCCGTCTTCCCCCGCGAGGTCGCCGGCCTTCGCCTCGACGAAGTAGACGACGATGCAGTTGCCGAAATACTCCGCAGGAAGCGGCGGCTGCAGCCGCTGCCGGCAGTCTCCGGGGAACGCCAAGTGGAGATGCTTTTCCTCGGGGTATCCTCGCGCTCTTACGAGGCAAATCCACGCGTACGCGTAGGTCACCACGACGGTGGAGCAGTGGAATGAGTACTTAGACTTGGAGGTGGCCATCTCCTTCAGCCTCCGGAGCTGGTCTGCGTTAATGGTGAACTTGCACAGGATCGAGTCCGGCGGAGCTAAATTCATCATGATCGACTCGGTCGACTGCGCATCGACGGCAAAGTTGCTGCAAAACCTGGAGAACACATCCCTCGGATGCGGAACCAAGGTCCGGTCGAAGAAGGGCAGCGCCGGCGCCGCCTTGCCTGACCCTGCTGCGGCTCGAGAAGCCCAGGAGGAGATGAATCTGGTGGAGCTGGAGCCATCGCACGCCGCGTGGTGAACGGTCACGGCCACGGCCACTCCTCTGTTGGGAAACAGAGTCACCTGCACGGCCGTCACCGGCCGTCGGCCATCGTCGGGATCAGCTAGTTGGGGGATCAATGAGAGTAACCTGGCGTACTCGCATCCTGCGAGTTCGGAGAGGTCGTCGAAGTCTCCACCGTGCTCGGCGACGGTGAAGGAAACAGAGTCGCCCTCGACGTAGTGTAGCTCGTACTTGTTGTGGCTACCCGGGTGGAGGCGGATCTTGCCAGAGAGGGGGTAGAAGTCCCGGAGAGTGAGGGAGAGGGCGGATTTGAGGGCGGGGAGGAGGGAATCGAGGAAGTAGCAGGCGGAGTGGGAGAAAGGGTAGAAGAAAATGCGCTGAACGGGTCCAGCGTAGAGGCATACTATGTCAAAGATGGTTAAAGGGAGAGAGGATTCCGGCACCGACCCCGGTGGAGGAGCGACTTGAGAGCTTTCGAGGACCATAACTTTCGCCGTCGGCGGCGACATCTTGGAGGAAGAATTGCAGTTTTGAGTGGTAAACCTTCTTGAGTACTTAATGGGTGGAGTGACGACGATTTATAGCTACTCCCTTTAGATATTGAAGCCTTCATTGACCAAACCAGATTTATTGTATGTTATACGAGTTATATGAATTTAAAATACTGAATTTATAATGATTCGTCAAATTCTTTACGGTTTCGAAGATGAATAATTTCAGGAAGAGATCTATTGAATTGTCGGTGATGATCTATTCCTCCGATTTAAACTTATCGTCTGAAGGACGATCATGATTTATAGAATCAGAATATCTCTATTATTCCACGGATCAAGATCCAGATGCACCTTGGATGTCAAAGATGGTTAAAGGGAGAGAGGATTCCGGCACATACCCCGATGGAGGAGCGACTTGAGAGCTTTCGAGGACCATAACTTTTGTTGTCGACGACGACATCTTGGAGGAAGAATTGTAGCTTTGAGTGGTAAACTTTCCTGAGTACTTAATGGGTGGAGTGACGACAATTTAAATCAAATGTTGGATTTAGTGTATCTTATACGAGTTATATGAATCTAAAATATTGAATTTATAGTGTTTCGTCAGATTTTTCACGCTTCCGAAGATGAATAGTTTCAAGAAGAGATCTATTGAATTGTTGGTGATGATCTATTCCTCCGATCTAAACTTGTCGTCTGAAGGATGATCACGATTCGTAGAATCGGAAGATCTCTACTATTCCACGAATTAAGATCTAGACGCACCTTAGATGTTCTCCAACCTTGACACAAAGTCTCGAAAATCTCTCGGTATCACTTCCGTAGCACTTCTGATCTCTTTCTCAGCCTCTACACCTTTCACATTCACACCTCTTTCACCCTTTCCCACACCTCTTGCTCTATGCCATCACTCCTTTGCTTTGCTTGGACGCTACCCTTTTAAAAGGGTTTTTGCAGTGAAGATTGAACTGCACGAAGTGTAGTGCGTGCACATGTTACAATATATAGCAATGTGTGCACATTGCAAGCAGTTAACAAATTGTCTATATCTCCCACTCATCCAAGTTAAGCCATAAAGGTAAATGGTCACATAGACCAAATAAAAGGTATTTAGTCACAAAGACTAAATAGAGTCGGAGTCCATAGTCACAAAGATTAAAAGAACAGAGATCAATAGTCACAAAAACAAACAAAAACAAAGATAAATAGTTACAAAAACTAATAGAACAATAAATTCATATTTAGAAAAATGATTCGTGTGACAACAACTATACTGAGCATTTATTGCTAAGAAAGTTATTATACCTTACATAGCTACTCATAGAACAATCAATATTAAGAAAAGTTATTACACCTAACTTAATCGCTTCCCATATGGTATATAATCATTCTCTGAATGACACATAGTCATTCTTCAGGTGACACACAACAGTTCTCCAGGTGATACATAACCATTCTCCTGGTGGTACATAACCATTTTCCTGGATATATTCATGTCTTGCTATTTTCCCAGGTTAAATAATCCTCATTTATATCAATATGAACATCTCTAATCCCTCATAATGATCATCATATCAAGATCATGTTCCATATTTTCAATATTCACAATCATTTCTATGCATAATAGAAATGGACCGACCAGTGGATAATACCAAAAGATGTAAATCTATTTAATCTTTCTTTTTTAGCTCGAATCTGTTCATTTTAATCAGTTCCTTTCCTAGTCATGTTCCATAGACCGAATCATTCATAGTCAATAGTTTACATGCTAAAGTAGCAGACCATAATTAAAATTTCAAGTAAACAGTTAAATAGTCACTTAGAGCAAATGTTGAGATTAATATATAATCTCAAAGGACTCACATAGTAGAGAAGCAGAGATTCATTCTCCTACTACCCTTATTATCATCATAATACATATAGTATGAATCACATGTTACAATGTTATTCTTTTTACCAATAAAGAGTGCATGTTTTCCTCAAATCAACATCGTATAGATTTCGATCTAGATATTACCAATGCCTAATCCTAAATTTAACGTATGAATTCTAATATTGCTCCAAACAAGTATAGTAAATGGTGGGTGCATTTACTTCGATCACTGCTCTAAAAATAATCTCATCTTGTTACAAATATCAAGCCGAACCCAACTTACAGGTATGTAACAATTTTACACAGCTTCACAAGCTATCTTATAACTACCAGTCTTACCTCTATTCATACACAACAAATAGAGATGATTGTCCATGTGAAATGAGCAATCATTACTTGTCAACATGCTTACTGAGATCTTATCAGAATGTAACATTTCATATACACTGAATAGATTATGACATTTAATACAATCAAATCACAATATCTAATTGTCAATTACAACATTGTTACATTCTTCGAAGTCTCATGACCTTTACATGCTCATTGAATGATTCTCTAGTCATTGGCTTAGTAAAGGTCAGCAAGCATAGTACGTATAGGGATATACTCAAGAATCACCTTCTTCTTCTTAGAAACAATATTTCTCACAAAGTTATACTTTATAGCTATATGTTTACCCTTACTGTGATATTTGGGATCCTTGAAAAAAACTATAGCAGCTTGACTATCACAATAGATAGTCACTGGACTTCCACTGTCCTCAGTAATCTTTAGATGCTATAGGAACCTTCTTAACCAGACTGCTTCTTACACAGTTGTTGAACATGACACATGTTGGATTGATTTGAGCGCTAGAGAGGGGGGGTGAATAGCACAAAACTAATTCTTCTTTTTCGTTCGATAAAGACACGATTTTAGTGCAGTGGAAAGTAAAGTAAGACACAAGGAATTTACTTGGTTCACAGCCTATGACTGCTAATCCAAAGCCCTAACGGTCCTAGACCGTGTACGGAGGGCAATCAACTATAATACTCCTCCTCGTTAGAGGTAGGAGTGAACGAGTACAAGAAGATACAAAAATCTTGAGGTAGAGGGACACTCCCCCTCTCCTCTTTACGATTAAAGCTCCGAAAATATAAACTTTAAAAAGAATATACTGAGTAGACAACTTTAAGTATTACCGACGACTTGAGAAGTTGAAGCTTAAGCTTGGGTCGTCGGTATTTCGGCAGCGCTTCGTCGTCATAGAGTTGTTGGAGAGTCGTGGCGTTACAGAAGCAATTTGGAGCACTTGGAATTGATGAAATGGTGAGGAATGGACCTTCTTTTATAGCCCTAGAAGTCCCCTCCTCGAGGACATCAAGATCCTACATCAATGGCCACCTCACCCTTGAAGAAAGGGATGAGTTTTGACTCATCTCGAAGTTGTAATTCAAAAAGCAGTTGAACTAGCCGATTGAACTGGCCGGTTGAACTGATGGCTAGGATTTTTTACTACAATAAAGAGTTAGCTCGAAATATAAGTGAATTTGACGGCCACTTGCCGTCCGATCTCGACATAGACCTTCCATGGGAAGTCTTGGTCGGATCATCGCCTAAGGATGTCCCCGTACGAAGGACACGACCTCACTTAACTTTACTCACTCGAGCTTACCTCAACATTTACCTTTGAAGCCTTGCTTCCGGTCTCCACCTGATTCCTTCGGCTCCCTCTGAAGTCCTCCCGATGTCGCTGACCTTCAGCTTTAGCTTAGCATGTTCTGCACACTTGATTTAGCTCGTGACATAACAAAATAACCTTGACTTTGTGTCTTTGCTATAATCAAAACATAGGTTAGATTATCTGGTACTCCTGCACCAACAATCTCCCTCTTTTTGATCTATGGCAAACCAACACAAAGTTAAGGGAAATTTAAAGCATAAGGCATAAAACAAGTAATAAATGATAAACCCACTTTAAAGAACTCCCCCTTAACCCTAGGTGAGTTTTGAAAGAAATACTTTAATTTTTTTAAAATTTTGTGGTACTCCCCCTTAACTTACGCTCTTCTCCCCCTTTTTCCATGAATCAAAAATAAGGTCGGGGGTTTATAAAAAAAATGAGTATGAGTCCAAGCATGCATCTCGAATTGGTTAAGTAAATTGGTTCGAGGTATATCCCTCTGCACCAACAATAAGTTTTTGAAACTTAATTTTGATTTTCAAAATACTTATAAGCTAATTTTCAAGAATAACTTTAAAGATTTATAACCCTTAGGGTTTGTTTGCTCTCCCCCTTAGTCAAGTATATGAGGTATAAGAGAGTTAGGGAGCGCTAAACTTTGACCTAGAGAGTTTTATAGTTAATATTGGTCGATTATAATTATTCGTTTAAGTGCAATAGTTTAAAAAAATATCTTTTTGAAAAAGTTATATATTTTATAATTATTTCTTAATCATCTCACCCATTCTATGCGTCTCAGATTTATTCGTCTTATATTTTATGTGAGATGATTTTAACTTAATTAAAGTTAGTCAACCTTGGGTTAGATTCGGATTTAACCCTAAGCTCGTCAAGTAACCTTTTCGAGAAATTGGCTTCCAGGTCATGGCGAGACATAGGGGCCTTCTTTGATCGGAACAATGATCACTTCCTTAGACAAAGCCAAGTTCAAGAAAATGATAACTTGAGTCACTTAAGACTACTTCCTAGTCTAACTAGTTTAGGATATGATGAGATAGCTTCAGCTAGTTCCATTTGGTCAAGTGCATCAAGCTAGATACGCCTTATCTAGCTCGAATACATGAGACTTTATTTCCCTAACGTACTATCATCTCGCCGCGTCCTGATACTATGTTGTCAAGAGTTGACTAACTACTTGTCCTATCTAGCCATTCTAAAAAGTAAAATAAAAGTTTGATCATGCTAAGTTATCGAGTATACTATTTTGGTATTAGCTCCCCCTGGATCGTTGAACCAATATGGTCTAGTCAAGTAATGAACTTGATCCTGGGGAATCCAATACTTGTTTGTCCTTATATGTGAATTTAGTAAGACCTTTGGGACCCAAGCTTGGACTCATTGATGACTACGATTTACGATAGACATATATGATCTATTCGTAGTCTTTGAGCTAAACCTGAGTCCCACTCTATTGTACACGGCTCTCTGAGTCCCAAGAAGTTGGTTAAGATTCTTGGATCCCATTGAGAACTTGTTCAACCGAGCTTCGAGCTCTTGGACTTGTCCTTTCAAGAGAGAGTTCTCTTCTTCGAGTTTTTCAACTTAAGTTGAGTCCTCCTCTTGAACTTGACTAGTGGAAGAGGTTAGGGCGGCCTCTTGCTTGAGGGTTTCAATCTCCTCAAGCAAGGACTCGACCCTAGACTCAGACTTAGCTAAGTTCCTAGTAAGCATTTTAATTGTAAGATACAAAGTACTAATTAAAGAACGGCTAACCTTTACTTTTTATTTCGGTCCGGCTTTGAGTTTCTTCTCGAAGTAGGCTTCAGGATCGGAGTCGGAGTCGGAGTTGAACTCATACTCGGCTTCGAACTCTGACTCGGACTCTTCCTGTCTTGCCATGTAAGCTATGTCGGCGTCTTCTTCTTCGTCCTCCCAAGTTGCATGAAGAGCCTTCTTTTCTCCCTTTTGTTTTGGCCTCCTTCTTGACTTGAATTGCTCCTTGCTCTCGTTCTTTAATTGCCTCCTTTCTTGTCGAACTATTCTCCGTACTATGTTGACTATTGCGGCCTCCTCTTCGGATTCAGATTCTGACTTGAGTTCGGATCATCTTCTTGCTCAGGAGGTGGCTTATTCTTCTCCTTTCTTCTTCGTCCTGCAAGTAAAGCAACACCTCTCTCGGCCCGGACCATGTTAGTTTGTTCATGAAGTTCAAACTCAGAAAATAACTCATCTAATCTAAGTTTAGAAAAATCCTTAGAAACTTTATAAGCATCGACCATGGATGCCCACAAGGTAGTCATAGGAAAAGCATACCTTATTAGGTCTCAATTCTCGACCTTTTGTCCGATGGCGTGCAAGTTATTGACGATGCCTTGAATACGGGCATGTAGTTGTGTTGTCGTCTCGTGTTCCTGCATCTTAAGGTTATACAACTTATTGAAAAGCAAATCACGCTTACATACCTTCGCGTCATCGGTTCCTTCGTGTAGCTCTACAAGTTTAGTCCATAGATCTTTTGCGCTAATGAAGGGGCCGACGCAGTTTAACTCCTCCTTTGACAAGCCGCATTGTAAGATTTGGGTCACCTTGGCATCGACTTCCACTTGTCTTTTCATTGCATTCGTCCATTGATCGTAATCCAACGATTCACCTACTTCATTAGTAGGAAGCGTGAATCCGGTTTGGATTACGATCCACATCTCGATTAGGGTCTTTAAGAAGCACTCCATCCGACCCTTCCAATAACGGAAGTCATCTTCGTTGTAAAATGGAGGTCAGACGGTGCTAAACCCTTCAAGATGGGCCATTTAGACAAAAAATTGAAAGACAAGTACCTCACAAAAACAAAAACACCAAAATGTACCAAGACTTTCGTCTTGGATTAGTAGTGCGGGAGAACAAATTTAATTTAAACGAAAAATCTTGTAAAAACCTGAAATAAACAGAAATAAAAATAAAAATAAATCTGTAAAAATTGCTAGATTGGTGGTTTCACCAAATCGTAGCGCCCCCGGCTCTGATACCATTTGTTGGATCGATTTGAGCGCTAGAGGGGGGAGGGTGAATAGCGCAAAACAAATTCTTCTTTTTCGTTCGATAAAGACACGAGTTTAGTGCAGCGGAAAGTAAAGTAAGACACAAGGAATTTACTTGGTTCATAGCCTACAACTGCTAATCCAAGACCCTAACGGTCCTAGACCGTGTATGGAGGGCAATCAACTATAATACTCCTCCTCGTTAGAGGTAGGAGTGAACGAGTACAAGAAGATACAAAAATCTTGAGGTAGAGGGACACTGCCCCTCTCCTCTTTACGATTAAAGCTCCGAAAATATAAACTTTAAAAAGAATATACTAAGTATACAACTTTAAGTATTACCGATGACTTGAGAAGTTGAAGCTTGAGCTTGGGTCGTCGGTGTTTTGGCATCGCTTTGTCGTCGTAGAGTTGTTGGAGAGTTGCGGTGTTATGGGAGCAATTTGGAGCACTTGGAATTGATGAAATGGTGAGGAATGGACCTTCTTTTATAGCCCTAGAAGTCCCCTCCTCTAGCACATCAAGATCCTACATCAATGGCCACCTCACCCTTGAAGAAAGGGATGAGTTTTGACTCATCTCGAAGCTATAATTCAAACAGCAGTTGAACTAGCCGGTTGAACTGGCCCGGTTGAATTGATGGCCAGAATTTTTGACTACAATAAAGAGTTAGCTCGAAATATAAGTGAATTAGACGGTCACTTGTCGTCCGATCTCGACATAGACCTTCCATGGGAAGTCTTGATCGGTTCGTCGCCTAAGGACGTCCCCGTATGAAGGACACGACCTCACTTCACTTTACTCACTCGAGCTTACCTCAACATTTACCTTTAAAGTCTTGCTTCCGGTCTCCACCTGATTCCTTTGGCTCCCTCTGAAGTCCTCCCGGTGTTGCCCGACCACCATGGTTCCCTCCAGGTGTCGCTGACCTTCAGCTTTAGCTTAGCATTTTCTGCACACTTGATTTAGCTCGTGAGATAATAAAATAACCTTGACTTTGTGTCTTTGTCATAATCAAAACATAGGTTCGATTATCTGGTGCTCTTGCACCAACACCACATATTCAGTTTCCATTGTCGACAAGGCTACACAAGCTTGTTTCTTATTGTTCCAGGAGATGGTGCCACCGTTCAACAAGAATGCATAGCCTAATGTGGATTTTTTATCTTCCAGGTCTTCAGCCCAATCTGCATCTGAATAGCCCTTTAGAATCATATCTGATCCTTAAAAACAGAGACAATAATCTACTATCGCTTTCAAATATTTGAATATCCTCTTCACCATCGTCCAGTGTCTCAATCTCGGGTTTGACTGGAATCGGATGACTAAGCCAACAACATAGTTGATATCGGGACAAGTACACAATATAGTGTATATCAAACTACCAATAGCACTGGCATATGATGTTTTATTCATCTCGATTATTTCTTTTGGAGTCTTGGGACACATACTCTTGGTCAGAACAGTATCCTTCACAATAGGTGTATATTCACTGTTGCAATCAGACATGCTGAAAGTTGTAAAATCTCATTGATATAAGACTCTTGAGACAGACCCACCAGTCTTTTAGATCGATCCCTGATGATTTTAACTCCTAAGATGTATTCAATTTCTCCCATATCCATTATGCAAGTTATGATGAAAGTCACTGATAACTACCATTTTGTCATGTTATTTTAGTCCTTAATATCACTGTTTTTATCCTCTCGAGTGATTTATTATTGATTATTATCATGTTTTATGAGATGGATATATTTTTGGACCTTATTATAAATTCTCCTAAATTTTGGACTTATATGTGAATTTTATCTTTGTTTGTAGGAGATCGAGATGAGCCACTGGACTAGGCTCAAGTTGGATCAAATATGGCTTCATCTAAGGGCATAAAGGACATTTTAAGCTAGAAGAATCTGGACCTTTCATCATGACCAGCGGCAGTTTAATCAACGGACCAGATCTGAGCAATATCGACTGTCTGAGGAAAGCGATTGATTTTGAGCCATCTATCTAGATCTGGAGAGATCCAGTCCATACATTTAGATCTGGACATCTAAGCCCTTCCTCCAGATTCGACCGATCGTGATTATCTCTTCAGATGGATCAGATCCATCTATTCAAAGTCGAGGAATTCTCAGCCGTTGGATGCATTGCCTAGTTCATGGATTAATTGTTGGTGCAGTAGGCACCTAAGTCGAACCTGAGTTTTGATTATAGAAAATGATACAAAGTTAAGCTCATGTTGTTATCTCACGAGCTGAATCGAGTGTGCAGAAAATTGCTATAGTTGGAGCTGAAGGCTAGCGACACCCGGAGGAAGCCGCGGTGGTCGGGCGACACTCAAGTGACTTCGGAGGGAGCCGAAGGAATTGAGTGGAAGGTCGGAAGCAAAAGCAACACGTAAGTATCGAGGTAAGCTCGTGTGTGCGAGTGTAAGTAAGGTCGTATCCTCATTACGGGGAAAGACTTAAGCGTAGATCCGACCCAAGACATCTCATAGGTGGTCTAGGTCGAGATCGGATGGTCGACGACCGTCGAAATAATGTTTTCTTTAAGCTAACATTGCCTTGCAGCCAGCATCAGTCGACTGCCAACCTGAAGGACTCGACTGCCGTCCATCAGTCGAGTGACTACGGCTAGCACTCGATGCGAGCCGATGATCGGTGATGGCCATCGATCATTCAGGATCATCCTCGAGTAGTCAAGAGTTATCACCATTTTTCAAGGGGTTTTGTGCCCATTTGTGATTGGCTAAAGACCCATTCGATGAGGGGCTCAAAGGCTATAAAAGGAGGGCCAAACCTAGGGTTTTTCATCAATTCAAAAGCTTCCAAGTGCTTCCGATACGCTACGAGTCTCCGACATCCCTACGACGAAGCGCTGTCGAGACGACGACTCAAGCTCCAAGATTCAAGTATTCAAAAGTCGTCGTATAAATTTTATAAGTTGTTCTTATTTCGAGCTTTAAATCATATCAAGGAGAGGGGGAGTGTCCCTCTACCTTGAGTATTTATCGAGTTTTGTATTCGTTTAACTCCTATCTCCAACGAGGAGGAGTTTGGTTAGTATTTTGCCCTCCGTGCGTGGTCAAGGACCACTAGGGCCTTGGAGTAGTAGCCGTAGGCTACGAACCAAGTAAAAACCCTCGTGTTTTATTTATTTATTGTTATCTTTCCGCTGCGTTTTACTCGAACGATTACGAAAAAGTTTTTATCGCTATTCACCCCCCCTCTAGCGAACCGCATCGATCCAACAATTGGTATCAGAGCCGGGGGTTGCTAAGATTTGGTGAAACCACCAATCTAGCCATTTTTCACAGATTTATTTTTCTTTTATTTCTGTTTATTTCAGATTTATTTCGCTTTGTTAAATTTACTCCCGCACTACTAATCCAAGACGCGAGTCTTGGTACTTTTTGTGTGTTTTTGTCGTTGCTAGCTTTTTTTTCCTTCGTCTCCTTGTGTTCTTTGTTCTAATGGCCCATCTCGAAGGGTTTAGCACCATCCGACCTCCGTTTTACAACGGAGATGACTTCCGTTATTGGAAGGGTCGGATGGAATGCTTTCTTAAAACCCAAATCGAGATGTGGATCATAATCCAAACGGGTTTCACACTTCCGACTAATGAAGTGGGTGACTCCTTGGATTATGACCAATGAACCATTGCGACAAAAAAACAAGTCGAAGTCGACGCTAAGGCAACGCAAATCTTTCAATGCGGCCTATCCAAGGAAGAGCTAAATCGCGTCGGCCCCTTCATAAGCGCAAAAGATCTTTGGACAAAACTAGTGGAGCTACACGAAGGGACCGATGAAGCCAAGGTATGTAAGCGCGACCTTTTGTTCAATAAATTATATAATCTAAAAATGCAGGAACACGAGTCCGCGACGCAACTTCACGCCCGAGTCCAGGACATAGTCAACAACCTACACGCAATCGGGCAAAAGGTCGAAAACCGCGACCTTATAAGGTATGTCCTAAACTCTTTTCCGAGGACTACCTTATGGGCATCCATGGTCGATGCCTATAAGGTCTCCAAGGACCTTTCTAAAATTAGGTTAGATGAACTCTTTTTGGATTTTGAACTTCATGAGCAGTCTAACTCGGAGCCCGAGAGGGGTATAGCCTTGTTTGCAGGTTCAAAGAAGAAGAAAATCGCAAGCAAGCCACCACCAACCGAGGAGGAAGACGAGTCCGAAGAAGAAGTTGACCCGGAGTTGACTACTGAACTAATGAACCTAGCTCGAAGGATAGCCAAGGGACGAAAGAGAACCACGACTCGACCCAACCAAGGTAAGCCTAAAAGTTCTAATATTAGGTGTTATGAGTGCAACAGGTTTGGACATATCAAGTCCGAGTGCCCCAAGCTCAACCACCAAGCACCTAAGCATAAGAAGGCCCTCAACGCGACATGGGAAGAAGCATCATCCGAAGAAGACGAAGACCACGTCTTCATGGCGAAATCAATTGAGTCGGACATGGAGACCGAGCCTGAACTTGAGTCAGAACCTGAGGATGACTCGGACTACGAAGCTACCTTCAAGTCAAGCCACGGATACGCATCCGGTTCAAAAGATACCCTTAAGGTGAGTCGAAATTTATTTAATACTTTACAAAATACGGTTAGGTTTTTGTCTAGGAAATTAGTTAAATCAGAGTCCAAGGTTGAGACCCTGGTTGAGGAGGTCAAACTTCTCAAACACAAGGTCTCCCTAACCTCTTCGACTAGTCGAGTTCAAGAGAAGGACTCAACTCGGGTTGAAAAACTCGAAGTTGAGAACTCACTCTTGAAAAGTCAAGTCGAAGATCTTAGGAACACGTTGGAAAGGTTCACTTCGGGATCCAAAAGACTTGACCTCATACTTGGATCTCAAAGGGCCGTGTACAACAAGGCTGGACTAGGGTTTAACTCAAACACGACTAATAGGTCGTATATGTCGATTGTAAGTCGACATAGGAAACATGTCCAAGCATGGGTCCCTAAGAACCTTTTGATTTCAACTCTAGGATCCAACCCGTACTGGGTTCCCAAGGACCAAATCCACTATGTGGATAGACCGAACCGATTCAACGGTCTAGGGGGAGCCAGTACAAAACATGTTTGTGCTTTAACTTAGAAATTGCATGTTTTAACTTAGAAAGTTTGTGCTTTAACTTAGAAATTGCATGTTTTAACTTAGAAAGTTTGTGCTTTAACTTAGAAATTGCATGTTTTAACTTAGAAAGTTTGTGCTTTAACTTAGAAAATGCATGCTTTAACTTAGAAACTTTGTGCTTTAAAACTTGTGAACTCACTTAGAACACGTACATAACCAACTAAAAATCCTTCGAAAAGATTGAGCCTCGGGGAGCCTCTTTTCAAATAACCAACTAAAAATCCTTCGAAAAGATTGAGCCTCGGGGAGCCTCTTTTCAAATAACCAGCTAAAATCCTTCGAAAAGATTGAGCCTCGGGGAGCCTCTTTTCAAAAATTAACCAGTTAGACTAGGAAATAGTCTTAGGTGAGTCAAGTCATCATTTTCTTGAAAATGGCTTTGTCTAAGGAAGTGGTCGATGATCCGATAAAAGAAGGCCCCTGTGCCTCGCCACGATCTGGAAGCCATAATCTTGAAAAGGTAAACTTGACAAGCCTAGGGTTAAATCCAAATCTAACATAAAAATTACTTGAACCTAAATCCACTTAATCAACTTAATTAGAAATCATCTCACAAAAAAAAACACATAAGTATAACATGCTTGATCATATAGACACTTACAACCAATTTTCTTAAAAAAATATATAAAAAAAATCTAACATCCAATCCAACCACCTTGTGTGTAGGATCAATGGATGTTGGACAGCGGTTGCTCCCGACACATGACCGGGGATCAACTCAAATTCACAAAGCTTCGATTCAAACGACAAGGATCGGTAGCCTTTGGGAATAATGGCAAGCTCAAAATCATCGGATCAGGTGATATCGAGCTTAACTCGAATTTTGTTATTAAAAATGTATTACTTGTAGAGAATTTCGAATATAACCTGCTTAGCGTAAGTCAATTATGTGACAATAACTATAAGGTCGTATTTTTAGAAAATGAATGTGTAATTAAAACAAATAAAACAGCTAAAACAATACTCAAAGGAACTAGGAAAAATAACATTTATACAATTAACTTAATCAATTCCTCAGCCAAATGTCTTATGACACAGGAAGAGGAATCATGGTTGTGGCACCGACGACTCGGTCACTCGCACCCAAGACTCGTCCACAAGATGAGTCAGAGTGGCTTACCCAACCTCAACAATTTGGTTAATAAAATTTGTAATGCTTGTCAACAAAGAAAACAACCTAGGACACAACACAAGTTAACTAACCAAGAACGAACCTCAAGTGTACTTGAGCTCCTGCATATGGATCTATTCGATTCACATGGAGCCAAGTCACTCAATAAAAGTCAATATTGCTTAGTCATAATTGACGACTACTCGTGTTTACAGGTTAGGTTCATCAAACATAAAAATGATACCCTAGATCAATTAATCAATCTATTCAAATTAATCGAGAATCAAAAAAACCTTAAGGTTAAAAGACTTAGAAGCGATCATGGTGGTGAATTCGAAAATCAAAGGTTCACCGACTTCTGTAATCTAAACGGATACCACCATGAATTCTCTTGCCCTATGACCCCTCAACAAAATGGCCTAGTGGAGCGAAAAAACCGAACTCTACAAGAAGCCGCTAGGACCATGTTGAACGAATACGATCTACCTGATAGGTTTTGGGCAGAAGCCGTGAGTACGGCTTGCTATGTCCAGAATAGGATCCTTATGGTAAAGAGGCACCTTAAGACCTCATACGAGATTTACCATGATAAAATACCTAACATCAAGTACTTTAGGGTATTCGGGTGTAAGGTACATATCCAAAACACTAAGGATTACCTAGGGAAATTCACATCCAAAACCACGACCGGAATCTTTCTAGGATACTCGACTACAAGTAGAGCTGTTACGTATTACTAACCCGGCACTTGCTAGTCGAGGAAACCATTAATGTAGTGTTCAATGAAGGACACGAACCTACAAAACCCCCGGCAACCCCAATTAGCGAGCCGATTCATACTAAACCTAACTCCGATCCGGAGATCAGCTCTAGTGTTAATCCTAACCTAAGTCAACCAAATCACTCTATTGATCAAGTGATAGATGACTCCAACCAAACGAGTGTTCAACCAAGTCACTCCATTGATCAAGCATTAGGTGACACAAACCCAACCCAATCTAGGATTCAGACTAACCACCCTATCGATCAAGTGATAGGAGATCCTAATCTAGGAGTTCGAACTAGAGCATCCTATAGGAATCTTAGTCAAATTTCCTTAATTTCAAAGATAGAACCCAAATCAATTGAACAAGCTCTTCTTGATCCCGATTGGATTATTGCAATGCAAGAAGAGCTAGCTCAATTTACTAGGAATAAAGTGTGGGAATTAGTACCACCACCTAAAGACAAAACGATAATTGGAACAAGGTGGGTGTTTCGAAATAAGCTTGATGATAAAGGTGAAGTAGTTAGAAACAAGGCTAGGTTAGTCGCCAAAGGGTTTAGTCAAGTCGAAGGCTTAGATTACGACGAAACCTATGCCCCAGTAGCTAGACTCGAATCCATTCGAATGTTGCTAGCTTATGCCGCACATCGAGGATTTAAGCTGTTTCAAATGGATGTTAAGTCGGCATTCCTAAATGGATACATTAAAGAAGAAGTTTATGTTAGTCAACCCCCCGGATTTGAAAATCTAGACAAACCCGACCATGTTCTAAAACTTAAGAAAGCTCTCTATGGACTTAAACAAGCTCCTCGAGCTTGGTACGAGAGACTTTCAATCCATCTTAAGTCAAAAGGGTTTAACCAAGGCTTAGTTGACCCAACTCTCTTCGTAAAAACCTTAGGTAAAGAAATATTCATAGCTCAAATTTACGTAGATGATATAATTTTTGGAACCTCTAACTCAGCCTTACTAAACGAGTTCGTTTCACTCATGGAAAGTGAGTTCGAAATGAACTTGGTAGGTGAGTTAAGTTTCTTTTTAGGTCTACAAATTAAACAAACTAAGGATGGTATATACCTATATCAACAAAAATATACTAAGGAGTTAATTAAAAGATTTGGAATGCAAGACGCTAAGATAATAAACACCCCAATGGCGATAAATGTTAACATAGGAGAAGACCTAGAAAGTAAGTCCATTGACTTAAAGTACTATAGGAGCGTGATAGGAAGTCTCCTATACTTAACTGCGAGTCGACCCGACATCCTATTCGCAGTAAGTATGTGCGCCAGGTTTCAAACCTGTGCCAAGGAGTCTCACCTAACCCTAGTTAAGCGTATCCTTAGATATCTTAAGGGTACACTTAACGTTGGTATTTGGTATCCTAGATCTACCGAGTTCGAACTAACCGGCTACTCCGATTCAGATTATGCCGGTAGTAAACTCGATAGAAAGAGCACGAGTGGTTGTTTTCAACTACTCGGCTCGAGTCTAGTAAGTTGGTGCAGTAGGAAGCAACACTGTGTCACTTTATCTACCACCGAAGTCGAATACATCGCGATGGGTGAGTGTGTCACTCAACTTCTTTGGATGAAGCACACCCTCCGCGACTTTAAGTTAGACTTTACGAATACTAAACTTCACGTAGATAACATTAGTTCAATTAATCTTACAAAGAATCCAATATGTCACTCTAGGACCAAACATATAGAAGTCAAACACCATTTCATTTGAGAACATGTGGCCAATGGAGCCATACAACTCGAATACGTCCAAACGAAGTCTAACTTGGCAGACCTATTTACTAAACCCCTACCCGAAGCCGAATTTAGTCTATTAAGACGAAAATTGGGCATGTGTGTAATAGAATAGGACTTTGCAAATTATATTACTACTATTTCTTACTTGTTATTTTTCATAGAACTAGTATAGGACATACCTTAGATATCATGCACCTA
The DNA here is from genome assembly GCA_025175895.1 of Wurfbainia villosa. NCBI lineage: Eukaryota > Viridiplantae > Streptophyta > Magnoliopsida > Zingiberales > Zingiberaceae > Wurfbainia > Wurfbainia villosa. The sequence continues at coordinate 13,162,082 of CM046004.1, read as the reverse complement.
TAGATTTAAGGAGCCAATACATCTCACAACACATAGGACTAATGTTTTTGTGTACTTAGCCACGTAGATGGGCGTGAGATGTTAGGACCTTACTCCTGATTCCAGATGTAGATCTAGTGCATCGCCATGAACCATGGAGTATAATCATACACACTAATCGACTCTGACCAGGACTGGTTGATCTTTCATATCAATCAAACCAAATATGAGTCGAACATTTTATAGATGAGCTTATTTTCAGTATATTATTTTTAAAAAATATATATATATGTGGAACATGCTTGGACTTTAAATTTAACACTTATTTTGTTTTCCACACACCCCTTACTCTTTCTTGATTTATGTCAAAAGGGGGAGTTAAGGTTCAATAAATTCAAAAAAGTTAAGGTTCAATAAATTCAAATTTTTGAATTTGAATACTTAAAGTTAAGGTTCAATAAATTCAAAAAGTTAAGGTTCAATAAATTCAAATTTTTGAATTTGATAACTTAACTTAAAACTTTGATTCTGGCCAAAGTTAAGGGGGAGTAAGGTTTAGGTTTCAACTCTTCAAGTTAAGAAATCAAAAGTTAAACCTTTTGACTTAACTTTTGATTACTTAACTTGCACTTATTTTTGACTCTAAGAAGCCTAAGTTAAGTAATGTCATTTACTTAACTCGTTATCTTTTGTGTTTGGAGAACTAAAAGTCTTTTTTAAGTACTCACCCTCGGTCAAGGAGGAGGATTCCTCAAGGGGGAGCACTTGAAAAAGAGTTTTTATACTCCTGTTCATTCATGCTCTTAACACTCCTACACATTCATATATATCTCATACTCTTGTTACTTAATTTATTTTTCTTAACTTTGTATGTGGATTTGCCATAAATCAAAAAGGGAGAGATTGTTGGTGCAGTAGGCACCTAAGTCGAACCTGAGTTTTGATTATAGCAAACGATACAAAGTTAAGCTCATGTTGTTATCTCACGAGCTGAATCGAGTGTGCAAAAAATTGCTATAGCTGGAGCTGAAGGCTAGCGACACCCGGAGGAAGCCGCGGTGGTCGGGCGACACTCAAGTGACTTCGGAGGGAGACGAAGGAATTGAGTGGAAGGCCGGAAGCAAAAGCAACACGTAAGTATCGAGGTAAGCTCGTGTGTGCGAGTGTAAGTAAGGTCGTATCCTCGTTACGGGGAAAGACTTAAGCGTAGATCCGACCCAAGACATCTCATAGGTGGTCTAGGTCGAGATCGGATGGTCGACAACCATCGAAATAATATTTTCTTTAAGCTAACATTGCCTGCGGCCGGCCGTCGGTCATTGCCAACTGAAGGACTCATTGCCGTCCATCGGTCAGTGACTACGGCTAGCACTTTCGGATCGTCACGTGACGATCGGGTGATGGCCATCGGATCATTCTTTGGTCAAAGGATCAGCCTCGAGTAGTCAAGAGTTATCACCATTTTTCAAGGGGTTTTGTGCCCATTTGTGATTGGCTAAAGACCCATTCGATGAGGGCTCAAAGGCTATAAAGGAGGGCCAAACCTAGGGTTTTCATCAATTCAAAAGCTTCCAAGTGCTTAGATCGCTACGAGTCTCGACATCCCTCTACGACGAAACCTTTGTCAGACGACGACTCAAGCTCCAAGATTCAAGTATTCAAAAGTCGTCGGAATAAATTTTATAAGTTGTTCTTATTTTGAGCTTTAAATCATATCAAGGAGAGGGGGAGTGTCCCTCTACCTTGAGTATTTATCGAGTTTTGTATTCGTTTAACTCCTATCTCCAACGAGGAGGAGTTTGGTTAGTATTTGCCCTCAAAACCCTCGTGTTTTATTTATTTATTGTTATCTTTCTGCTGCGTTTTACTCGAACGATTACGAAAAAGTTTTTATCGCTATTCACCCCCCCTCTAGCGAACCGCATCGATCCAACATTAATCATATTCAATTAGCCTAGGTTTAAGGGACGACTGGGATTTGATGGGCTATGATCGGACGACGCAGGAAATTACCCTATAAAAATCAACATTTCCTCACCATTCCTCTATTGCGCAGCACAGTTTCATCCCCTCCATTGTGCGACGCCGGCGCCTTCTCCTTCCACGCCCAAGCACTACCGGTCGTCCACCTCCACCAAGGTCGGCGATGGTCTCCTCCATCACCTCCTCTTTCACCAGGATCCATAGCTTCTCTATCAAACATCCGGTTTCGCCCCATCTCCGCCTCGATTCACTTGGCGGATCATCCACTCGCCCGTACATGCGCCGATCACCGGAGTGGGGATTCCCCTCCGGTACCATCTCCTTCTCCCACATTTATGGCCAGTTCCTCATGGCAGTGCCGATTTCAGCATCCTCTACTTCACCGACGTCGCCTTTACCATCAAAGCAACTGCACATGTTTGCTCCGGCCAGCACTTCCATCATCTTCATCCAGCAGCTTCAATTTCAGAATCCTACAACAAGTTTTCCAATGTTGATGTGTTTTGTTTGTCTCTTGGTTTAGTTTGTATTGATTGTTTGTAATCACATTTCCCTTTCATGTTTAGAATTGCACGAACTCAGTTTAATTTGTTTCATGCTTACGTAGTGTTCGATTAAATGTCTCTTTAGTAATTAAAATGCAGTTAGATTAGAATACTTAGTTTTTGTTGTCCTTAATTTCATCGCAATCATAGTTTAGTTAGTTGTTTTCTTTTAATCATGTTCATGCAGTAGATTTCGTTGATTCATTGCTTATTTCATTTCGTTGATAGTTTAATCTCTTCTTCTCTTGAGCCCTAGTAGCCGCCTCCACCTTGCTTCCATCCCTTTTCCTCCATGGATTCGAGGAGGAACTGCTTCATCAAGAGATTTCGGCAACGTCCTCCATCTCCACAGCTCATCCACCTTCTCTTTCGGATTCGAGGAGGAGTTCCGTCCCAACGACACTTCTTCGAGCTCAATCGAATCCGCGAGAATTCGGAGCATCCATCAAACTACTAGATTCAGGAGTTTGCACCATCCCACATCCATTGTCGTTTGCGGAGTCTCGATCGAGCTTCATCGGACATAGCCGAAGGAACTTATTCATTCACCGGGCCTATCTTGGGTGGATCAGATTATTTCCTCTTACAGTTTTTGTTGATTTACTTCCTGCATTGTTTGATTTAGTTGTTGCATGTTAGTTTAGGATTTTAATTACCTTGTAACCGTAGGTTTGAGCTCAAATCCCAAACCCCCATCTTCAATAGAAAACCCAAAGCAATAATTAGTGATCATAAGTTTACTATTCTGTCGATTACACTCGTTGGAAAATGATCCGGGCCATCCACTATGCTATATTAATGTAGTTAGGGAGTTTGGTAATTAATTTGAAATGGTATCATGACAAATACCCGTGCATATCAAATTTTGGCGTCGTTGCTGGGGAGTGTAATGATGTTTAGTATACTTAGGATTGTTTATCCATTTTTCTAAAAAAAAAATCAAAATTAAAAAATTTTGTTTAGGGCTTCATTCTTTTATTCTCTTATATATCCATGTATTTTATCATGTATGCTTCCTGTATCTTTTGATATTGTTTATTAGTATTTCAGGAAAGATAGAAAATTTCTTTAAACATGGATCCCTATTATCAGCCATTTGGAGATCTCAGTGATGCTTACTATTCAGGCACTGGGCAACAAGAGTATTACCAACCTGAAGATGATTATTATCAGTACAAACTGCAATATCATTAGCCTGTTCCTCAGTATCAGTAGTCTTATCAGCAGGACAGGTGTAATTCAATTTCTAGTACATCTTTTCATAATTTTGATTCAGATTTCAAGTATGGGCACACACCACTCTATGCCCCTGAGCAGTCTCAATGCTATCTACCCCCACCGTCCATTGATTCTTACATGCCTAGTTGGGGAGATCAATCAAGTTGCTGTGAAGAAACCCCTACTCCCAGTCAAGAAAATACAGAGACACTAGAAAAACTAGCATCATTTCTACATCAATATCAGCAACAAATGAACGATAGTCATCAGCGGATATAGAACATGCAAATCCTGCTAGATCAAATTGCATCATCTATCAGCTAGACACAAGCACAAGATTCTCCCAGTTTTCCTCAGTGATAATTTCTGATGGTAGTGATGTGCTTGAGGAGATGGATTGCAGATCTGGTGATATGTACGCTTCTACCTCTACAACTCTATAGGACTCCTCTGTTGATGTGCATGATGATGATGAACTATCTGATGCTCAAGATAATGATGAAGTTGCTTCTGTGGTCGATGACTTGCAGGATGATACTAGCGGCTTAGATTTACTCTATGATGTTGTTTGTGCCCTAGATTATTCTGAAGAAAAGGAGTAGTTTCCAGATACCAGTGCCCAGACTTGCCAACCAGACCAGAAGACAAGTGAGACAGTGGCGACAAGCAATTCTGATGAGCTGATTCCCATGGAAGTGGTGGATAGCTGGAGGCCCCCAGACTGGACACTTCCATCTCAACTAGAGTGTCCAAGAATTTTGCTGATGAAAGCCCTGACAACAAATGCAATAATCCAGCCCAGGCTGGACACTTTATCTGAATCACCTCCGACCGCCAGAGACTACATATGAGAAGGTGATCCTATTAGAGGGAGCAGCACAGTATTATCCTGATAACACCGTGAAGGCGCTCACCTCTAGTTGGTCCATCCCACTCTCAGCGTGGATGTTAAAGTTGAATCTTCTTCAACCACCGGGACGGGATTTCTCTCGGAGCACTCCACTGCCTGAGTGGCTTCTTTTACTGAATCTTCTTCAACCACCAGGACCTCAGGGGAGTTTGCTCCATCTTATTCTCTTTTCTTTTTCTTTGTATATATATTTCTTTGACTTCATTTGTTTTTATTTTAGTTGTTGAGTTTTTGTTTTGTCGGGTTTTCAAATAAATTTCCTATGCATTCCTTTATATCATCTTAGAAGTCGTGAAAGCTAGTTAAATTTAATTGTCGAGTTTCAGGGATTTATTATCATGAATGGATTATTTGATTGCATGTAGTTACTACTTGGTGATGGATTCTATGTTGATAAACTAAGTTGATTATTTTTGTTTACCTAGTGAAGATTGAGCCTATTTTTATTGCTTGTGTGTGGTGCACTTGTGGTTATTGTAACTCTAGAACTTGCTTTGATTCTTTCGAGACCACACAACAATAGGTTTGCATGATTATTACGAAGGCAATCACATTTCTTTCACTTCGTTTATCGCCACATGCTTATTGAATAACATTTTAGTCGTTCATCATTTCTATTTTTCTTTCCTTCCATTACTTTCTTGTCCATTTATATTTTTGGATGTGGAATACTTGGATGTTTCAAGATGAGTGTTTTGCCTAGGATGGATAAAAATTTAAGTGTGGGGGAGAGGAGTAGCTCAAGGAAATTTAGTGTAAGCATAGGCAAGTCATGTTTGATCACCATAAGCTAGCCATGCTCTTTATCTTTTTAGCTGAGCTTGATGTTGGAGCATAGGGAAGTGCACTACATGTCAAAAAAAAAGTTTGAAAAAAAAACTGAAAAAAAAGTTTAAAAAAATAAATTTGGTGCCCATGAAATAAAAAAAATATATTGTGAAAATTTTGACATGTTGTGTCATTTTTATTTATGTGTAATAGTATTTTTGTTAACGACATCCCTTGTTGTAATCATTGAGAGATTTATTGTATATCATGAGTAGATTTGTATTGAAAAATGTGATAAGAGTTGTTTACATGTTTATTAGATTGAAAAAAAAAATTAGGTCAATGCTTTCTTGTACTCATTTATGTAGCATTCCAGTATTTCCATATCTTCTTGCATTTTTTTAGCTATTTCCTACCATTCTTTCCTTACACACATACTATTATTTGCTTTTATTCATGTTTCCCTTACATTCTCTTAATAAGCCTTCAGTGATTGTGTATTCTTATGTGTATATAGTGGTGAAGGTAGAAGAAAAGCAAGCATATGGTAGTTCATAAACCATGAGTAGCTTGAGTGAACTCCACAATTACATGCTTATGAAAGCGAGAGAAACCACCACTTATCTTGTGAAGCTTAATCATTCTTAGTCTATACAGGATGGATTGAAGTCATGATATTTGTTAACCTGTGTAAGATTTGAGTCCATACTTACTTGAGTCTTTGAGATTTGACAATCCTAGGTAACTTTCTTTGACAATTTTCTATGTATGATTGGGAATTACTAGGGAAATATATCTTTAGTTTTTTTTGTTTTCTTTAATTGCTCGGGACGTGCAAGAATAAATGTGGGGGAATTGATAACTACCATTTTATCATATTATTTTGGTCCTTAATATCACTATTTTTATCCTCTCGAGTGATTTATTATTGATTATTATCATGTTTTATGAGTTGGATATATTTTTGGATTTTATTATAAATTCTCCTAAATTTTGGACTTATATACAAATTTTATCTTTGTTTGTAGGAGATTGAGATGAGCCACTGGACTAGGCTCAAGTTGGACCAAATATGACTTCATCTAAGGGCATAAAGAACATTTTAAGCTGGAAGAATCTGGACCTTTCATCACGATTAGCGGCAGTTTAATCAACGGACCAGATTTGAGCAATATTGACTGTCCGAGGAAAGCCGTTGATTCTGATCCATCTATCTAGATATGGAGAGATCCAGTCCATACATTTATATCTGGACATTTGAGCCCTTCCTCCAGATTTGACCGATCGTGATTATCTCTTCAGATGGATCAGATCCATCTATTCAAAGTCAGAGAATTCTCAGTCGTTGGATGCATTGCCTAGTTCATGGATTAATCAGATTCAATTAGCCTAGGTTTAAGGGACGACTGGGATTTTATGGGCTATGATCGGACGGCGCAAAAAATTGCCCTATAAAAATCAATATTTCCTCACCATTCCTCTATCGCGCAGCACAGTTTCATCCCCTCCATTGCGCGACGCCGGCTCCTTCTCCTTCCACGCCCAAGTACTATCGGCCGTCCACCTCCACCAAGGTTGGCGGTGGTCTCCTCCATCACCTCTTCTACCATCGGGATCCATAGCTTCTCTACCAAACATCCAGTTTCGCCCCATCTCCGCCTCGATTCAATGCCGGCAGCATCATCCAGCTCCGCCCATTCTGTCGTCGCTGATCACCGGAGTGGGGATTCCCCTCCGATACCATCTCCTTCTCCCAATTTGCGGCCAGTTCCTCATGGTAGCGCCGACTTCAGCATCTTCTTCTTCACCGAAGCCGCCTTTACCATCACAGCACCTGCACAGCTTTGCTCCGGCCAGCACTTCCATCATCTTCATCCAGCAGCTTCAATTTCAGAATCCTACAGCAAGTTTTCCAATGTTGATGTGTTTTGTTTGTCTCTTGGTTTAGTTTGTATTGATTGTTTATAATCACATTTCCCTTTCATGTTTAGAATTGCACGAACTCGATTTAATTTGTTTCATGCTTACGTAGTGTTCGATTAAATGTCTCTTTAGTAATTAGAATGCAGTTAGATTAGGATACTTAGTTTATGTTGCCCTTAATTTCATCGTAATCGTAGTTTAGTTAGTTGCTTTCTTTTAATCATGTTCATGCAGTAGATTTCGTTGATGCATTGCTTATTTCATTTCGTTGATAGTTTAATATCTTCTTCCCTGAGCCCTAGCAGCCGCCTCCACCTTGCTTCCATCCCTTTTCCTCCACGGATTCGAGGAGGAACCGTTTCATCGAGAGATTTCGGCAACGTCCTCCATCTCCACAACTCATCCACCTTCTCTTTCGAATTCGAGGAGTTCCATCCCGACGATACTTCTTCCAGCTCAACTGGATCCGCAAGAGTTCGGAGCATCCATCAAACTACTGGATTCAGGAGTTTGCACCATCCCACATCCATTGTCATTTGTGGAGTCTCGATCGAGCTTCATCGGACATAGCCGAAGGAACTTGTTCATTCACCAGGCATATCTTGGGTGGATCAGATTATTTCCTCTTACAGTTTTTGTTGATTTACTTCCTGCATTGTTTGATTTAGTTGTTGCATGTTAGTTTAGGATTTTAATTACCTTGCAACCATAGGTTAGAGCTCAAATCCCAAACCCCCATCTTCAATAGAAAACTCAAAGCAATAATTAGTTATCCTAAGTTTACTATTTTGTCGATTACACTCGTTGGGAAACGATCCAGGCCATCCACTATGTTATATTAGAGTAGTTAGGGGGTTCGGTAATTAATTTGAAATGGTACCATGACAAATACCCGTGCATATCAGTCACTCTTTGACTTCTATCACAAAACCTATGGCATTTCTTGCTATCGGTATATCATCAACATATAATGATAAAATGACATACTTTTCTTTTCCCCTTTTCAGAAAAATGCAATGATCCTCATTGATCATCTTGAAACCATAAGATAAAATGATTTCGTTAAATCTTATGTTCCATTATCTTGATGCTTGCTTTAGCTCATATATAGACTTTTTAAGTCTATATAATTTTTTTTCTTGGCCTTCAGCAATGAAAACTTATGGTTGAACCATATAGATTTTCTCATCAAGCTCACTATTAAAGAAAGTGGTTTTTACATCCATCTGATGTAATTCCAAATCATAATTCACTACAAAATCTAAACTAATTCGAATTGACACAAACTTCACTACAGGAGAAAATATCTCTTCATAGTCAATACCCTCCAGTTGGGTAAATCCTTTTTCAACCAAACGAGTTTTGTATCGATTAATCGATCCATCTTCTTTCCTCTTTATTTTGAGAATCCACTTATTCCCAATAGCCCTTCGGCCAAGAGGAAGATCAACTAAATCCCAAACTTGATTCTGAATCATCAACTCCAACTCTTCAACCATTACTGCTTTTCACTTTTCTCTAACTCTACATCCCATGGCTTCCTCAACAGATTGAGGTTTATCATCGTCAAATAGAAGTGTCATCATTGTCTCATTCTCAATATCAAACCACTTTTTAGGTTTGATCTTACGATCACTTCTTCATAAATTGGGCTCCTGAGAAGTCACCTCATGACTAGGCAAATTACTCTCACTCGGTTGACTAGGTCTAGGTATCTCACTTGACACCTATCTTGTTGATAATGACTTATCCTTCTCAAATAGAGGAATTATCTTATCAACTTCACCTTTAGCTGGAAACTCAGTTTCGAGAAAAGTAGCACCTCTCGAATCTAATTCGGAGATAGTTCCATCTTGTTGCTCGCCTATGAAAAAATAACTTTTGGAGGTCTCAAAATATCTTATAAAGATATATTTCTTATCTCTAGGTCCTAGTTTTCCATACTTGTAAGAACTATCATGACCATAAATAGTTGCTCCCAGGGTCTCAAATTACTCAAATCAAATTTTCTGTCTGTCCAACGTTCATATGAGGTAGATAGAACTGATTTTAAAGGCACTTTGTTAAGTATATAGGTCATAGCTAATAATCCATCTCCTCAATAGGAGATCGACAAATTAGCCTGTGTCATCATAGACTTAACTGTTGGGACCATTGTGACCGCTAGAGGGGGGTGAATAGCGTTGTCGATGCTTGATGGATTTCATTCGTGATCACGTCTACAAATCATGTTAGTGCGCAGCGGAATAATAATAAAAACAATAACACGATACACAATCACAAACACAAGAATATAACGTGGTTCGGAACCGAATGGTTCCTACTCCACATATCGGGCTCTAAAAGCCCTAGCAATGCAAACACGCACTATTAATCCAATAAACTCCTTCTCGACAATAAGTCGGAGGTGGAGAAACCTCGTACAATGAATTACAACAAGTAATACAAAGTAAACAAGCAAATACAAGATGAAAATATAAAACAATGTAAAGAAAACTTTACAACTATTGCTTTGGAATGCTTGCTTGTTGATTGCCTTGGACTAGCCTTGAAGACCCTGATTTGCAACATCAAATCACTCTAAATCGCCCAAAAAATTGCTGCCAAAATCCCTCTTCCGAGCTGCTTTTATAACCTACAATCGGGCTGAATTTTCACCTATCAGTCAACTACACGGGACCATCAGTTGACTGATACCACTGTTGTCGTGAGGCAACCACTACATCCACGCTGGAAAAATCCAAAGGATACACCATCAGTCGATTGATGGCTCAATCAGTCGAGTGGTCGCATCGATCACTCGACTAGAGAACCTTCTGTGCTTGAAATCCCAAGCACCAGTCGACAGATCACCAGATCAGTCGATTGCTCAGGCCAGCAGTCGATTACCCACCTCTGGCAATCGACTACTAGGGCACTCCCCGCAGTCAAACCCTAGTTGACTCACACCAGTCGACTGTCACATGGTACCAGTCGATTGATACACCTCAAACATGAGGTTTTAACCCAAGTATGGTGCCCCCATACTTACTAGATCACCCGTAGCCTAGACCTAAGACTTCTAGTCACCTCCGTCAGCCTCGCGCCCATCGGATCCCTCCAAGTCATCCATGACTTGTTCATCCATATGCTAGCTTTCAGGTGCTTCCATCGGCTATGTCATGCTAACGGTGTCTACACCGCCAAGTCACATTGGACTTACGCTACCAAGACTCCGTTTGGACTTTACGCTGTCAATCATTGAACTTATGCTGCCAAGACTTCACCCTTGGACTTTACGTCGCCAATATCAAACCCCTTGGACTTCTCAAATTCCAAGACTCAAGCTTGGACTTTCCCTTGCCAACCCATGTTGGACTTTCAATGCCAAGGCCCATGCTTGGACTTTTCCTTGCCAAGACCCATGCTTGGACTTTACATGCCAAGTACTCAAGACATGGACTTTCCATGACATAGTCAACCCCAGTCAACCATCAAAATCCCCCTCAAGTCAAACTCGAGTTCGGTCAATCATGACCCGGGTCGATTGCACCAATAATCTCCCCAAAACATTATCAGACATCAATGTCAAACCTTCATGTCAAACATCAAAACATCGCTCGAGTCAAACTCGAGTTCAGTCAATCGTGACCTGGGTCGATTGCACCAACATTAACCATTTCTAGAAGAGCCCTATTTCTTCTTTTAGCAATCCCATTTTACTGTGGAGTTCCTGGGATTGTTAGCTGTCTAATAATCCTCTTATCATTGCATATTGTCTTGAACATATCAGGTAAATATTCCCTCCTATGGTCAGTGCATAAAGTCTTAATCTTACATTTCATTTGATTCTCAACTTCGTTAATATAACGAATGAAACAATCTAATGCTTCAAATTTACGAGAAATCAAATACACATAACCAAAATGAGAGAAATGATCAATGAATGTAATGAAATAGGAAGCTCCATGTCTAGCCTTCACATTCATTGGACTATAAATATTCGAATGAATTAATTGCAATGGTGACTCAACCCTAATAACTTTAATGAATGATTTTCTAGTAGCTTTTCTAGTAAGATAGCTCACATATAGACAAGTTAATCTTAGATCGAGAACCCAACAAGCCCTCTCTAGCCAACTGATTTATGCGATTTTGTCCTATATATCATAATCTAGTATGCAAAACCTCATCAGTTATATCTTCATCATTAATAAGAGCAATGTTTGAAAAACAACTATCAATCACATAATTAACACCTAGTTCCACATCAATAACCATAAAATCATTCGTTAAAAAACTTATATCCGATTGACACTAAGTCAATCTTAAGTTCAGTACACTGGCTGTAAAAATTAATACAATATCCTAAATCAAGAAAACACGTAACGAAAATAAGATTCTGTCGAATTTCAATAGCATACAGGATTTCATATAGAAACAAAGTACTACCACTATGAAGGTTGAGTTTGCAAGTGTCGACTCCTTTGACTTCAACTCTTGTATTGTTTCCTATATAGATCCATTTGTTGTTAGTTGGTACCTATGCGATACTCCACGAACGTAACCCACTCCCGAGCTACATGGTTGGTTGCTCCTGAATCTATAATCCACAAAGGATAAGAATCAGCTAACAACACTGAACTAGCAACAAAATGCTCATGAAAAGAAGACGGACGTGGAATTACCTTTTTTGGCTAAGTACACTCCCGAGTGAAATGACCCTTTTTGCCATAGTTATAGCAGGTCATCTTGCTTTTAGGTTTCTTCCTGGTCTTCTTTCCCTTCTTCTTGATTAGGCCTTGTCCCATTCCCATAACAATAACTTCCTTCTTCTTTCCCTTTTCCTTCTTGATCCATTTCTTTTTCTTGGATCCAGATGATCGAGCAGAACCGACATCCACATAGGCTAATCTAAAAATCCTTGCAGATTCCACTCTCTCCGCCTCTAGTTCCACATGGTGTGAGACATCGGTGAAAGTTTTTATACTCTCACTATGAGTTAAGATCTGCTTCATGGTCTCCTAAGAATATAGAAGAGAACAAATAACTGCTTGAACATGTTATTCATCGATCAACTAATGACCAGCAGTTTTAAGCTCTCGAATCATGTTCGACATCCCCCTGAGATATTGAACCATAGTGACATTCGGACCCTTCTTATAGTTGTCGAATCTGATCATCAGCTGTCGAAGCTTGCTCAGATTAACTCCACTGTATCTATTCCTAAGGGCTACCCTGATTGCATGAGCCATAGGATATGGCTCATACTCAAAAACTAGATCATCTACCATTGAACTTATCAATATACCCTTAGTAGTGGAATTCTTATTTTTCCATGTCTTATAGGCATCAGAGTCTCATCTGTGCTGTGCAATGGGACCCTCAATAGGTTCTTCCAAAATCTGATGTACTGCCTCTAGAATATCTTGTTCCTCAAGTACATACTGTATCTTGATGTGTCAGATCTTGTAGTTATCCCCATTTAATTTTTAACTTTTATTCAATTCAGCTATGATGTTCTTTGTTGTCATAACCTACCATAAACAAATTATTCGATATTCAGTGTATGTTCTATATATGTAATATCTAATTGACTCAATATAAATCTGAATTGGTTTACAAAATCAAGTGACAACTACGTTCCCACTCATCATTTGTATGCACAAATTTTACTTACATTGATCTACTCTATTACATACATCCCATCTAATGAACTTAATCATTATACAAACATGATATTAACATTAAATGAATTGATCATTTATAATTATACTCATAATGAACTAATCTAAGAGTATATTCGAATAAACAAATATCATGCATCAAGTAGGGCAAACAACATAAAATGAACAAATCATTTGAATGAACGTATCATAAACTTGTTGTACATTGTTAACACATAACAAACTCTACTAAGAATATAACACATAACTTTCTTTAACAACCCAAAATCAAAACAACTCTAATAAACTAGATAGGCAATTATTACTTCCACTAAGACAAACACTAGTGCAGTAGTAATCCAAACATGCCTTATCTTTTTAGGCTCAACTAGGGCACTCTCGGCTAGGACACTCTCAGGATGATGCTAAGTCATAGAGTCATGTAAAGAACCCACAGAAAAGTTCTCTTCAGGTTCTTCTTCTGGATCTTCTTAACACTCTGCATAGTAAAGCAACTCTGTGCACAACTGTATATATGTGATGCGACCCTCATAGCGCCCCTATATCTGGTGTGAAACATCACTCAGGCTTTTTGGCAATGAATGAACCAAAGCTCAAATCCTATAGTTATCCAGAATCAGAAACTTCTGCACTGTGAGTCTCCAGAATACATGATCCAGTCACCCCATGTGTCCACCGACTCCATAAGCAAAGTCATACTCTTTCCCCTGGATAGCTTCCCTCAACTTGTTTCGCAATAAATCACGACGAGTCATGGTGGTAATCATCCATGTCATCTGAAAATTGAAATTAAATAAGTCGGTACAAAATCCACTAATCAGTATAAAAATTGGCTTAATTAAATTTATACAGGTATAGAATCAACACAGTAGATTAAGAAAATATCAAATATTCTTGATTGTCAGGAGTCTTGACTGCCCTATTTATCAGTCGATCGATATATTCCTCAGTCGACTCTAACATCATTCAGTTGACTGACATCAATCAATTGTCTATTAGTTGACTATCAACCTAGACCAATCGACTGAAACCATGAAACCTCAACTTGGCAGTGTTCCATGAGAACCCGAACACCACACAATTCACTCCGAGTACCCCAGGCACTCGAGCACTATGTGTGGTGTTATGTCTTCTCAACTACCCTAGCCATCAACCCTAGTTTACTTAACCTATTTTAAGTTGTTTTTCGAGTACAAGTTGTTCCAATAACTACTCGACAATCAAGTTATGAGTTCAGTTGATCATTGTCAACTTAAGTAAGTCAGCCAATGCCAACTTTGTTACTCAAACTCGAGAATATCACTGCCCAAGCACTTCTACTTGGCGTCCTGATCACCACGTGCTTTTTTCGATTGTTTTTTAGTACGAAGCACAATGCTCACTCAGCTGAGTACCGAGCCCAACTCTCATCAGCCGAGTATCAACACCATGCCCACTTATTCTGAGCACACAACCCAAAGACCAAGCACATAGCCTGAGTGCCTTGTGCTTGGTCTAAGTACCCAGTGCTCTGACCGAACACCCTGGGGCCGAGCATGACTACCTTGGATCGTTGGCCGAGCACAAATGCTTCATGGTGAGCACCTCAACGCAATGTGTCTCCGTGCTAAGCACTAAGCTCGAGCGTCGAGATTTCCACATCGGAGCACGGTTCGCTTTTGTCGCCCGACCACCACATGCCCATTGATCATATAATCAAGGATGCAAATTCTCTTATAATCCAAAGCCAGCAAAAAGAATTCCTCAATACAAAAAGCTCCGATATTTTTTAATTAGTGGGAGTCATGCATCTCACAAATGAGTGATTATGACCTTCTGTGGATACGACGAAAAAAAACTTCTTTTTCCTTTTTCCCTGAGAGGAAAAAACACTTGTGCTCCGCATAACACTGAGCGCTTCGCGCGAGTGGTTCGTCATCCAAGTACACAACAAGAGTCGTGTGCTTCTGCCGTTGGACTACTTCGGAACCCGGGGCACACGTGTCCACCTTGTGGTGTCGAGCACCGCATTATGCACCTGTCTGCAGCAGTGTCGAGCACCTAGTGCTTGGGCGTTGCACTTTTGCCGCAGTGTCAAGCACCACCTGCTAGATTTCTTTTCTCCGAATAAAAATCATAGAGGCTCTTTCCCACTCAGGAAATGCTCGGGTTCCCACTCGGGAACCATTCGAGAAAAATCGAGCGCTTCACGCTCTTTGTCTCGAGCACATAGAGTGCTTCGGCAACACTTTTCATCGTCTTCACAATGACCAATGAAATATATTGTCTAGATTCATACAGCCAGACACAAACCTACGTTTTCTCTGATACCAATGTTGGATTTACTGCATCTTATACAAGTTGCATGAATTTAAAATATTGTAAATAAATATTGAACTTACAATGATTCGTTAGATTCTTCGCACTTCCGAAGATGAATAGTTACAGGAAGAGATCTCTTGAATTGTTGGTGAAGATCTATTCCTCCGATCTAAACTTGTCGTCTGAAGGATGATCACGATTCATAGAATTGAAAGATCCCTACTATTCCATAAACCAAGATCCGGTCACGCCTTGTGTAGGATCCTTTGGAATGGCTAGAAGGGGGGTGAATAACCTTTCTTTGTTTTCTACAAGAGTCGTTAGCGGAAGCAATAGAAAAACACAAATTCAAATGTGAAAACAAAGAAAACAAGCTAAAACGAGTATGTAACGTGGTTTGAAGATGACGCTCCTACTCCACGGTGATCCGTAAGGTGGATTACTCCAAGCAAGCTTTCACTAAAGTCTCCTTTTGATGAGAAAACCAAGGTGGAGAAGCCTTTTCTTACAATGAACACTCTTCCTTTTATAAGATGATGAAGAATAAGCTTAGAAGGAAGAGTTGGAGAGCTTAAGAACTTGGGAGAAGGCTTAGGAGCTTAGAGAATGAGAATTTAATGTGTTAGCATTAGTCTCCTCAAGCTTCCAAGCCTTCTCTTATATCAACTTTCGGGCATCAACCCGTTTCTGCCCATTGAGGGTTTCGCCAGTCAATTGCTACATTTTTCACGAAATTTAATGCATTTTTTCAGCTCAATTTTAGAAATTCATAAATAAATAAGGAAATTTCAAAAATTCATGAAATTTTGTAGACACATTACTTATGTCAAGGACAATGAGAGAAAAATAGGGGAACAAAGAAATACCAATTATATGAAAGGACTAAAACAAAGTTCAAAACTATTAAAATCAACAATGGTTTGGTTAACTTTGTATCAATATCATCAATGATAATTGCTATCAAACGATAGACTTTACCAAGATTTTCAAAAATGATTGTAAAATTGTATTCAAACCTTAAGTTTAATCAAGGTATATTGGTTCATCAAAAAATACACATACATAATAAAATTGTGCATGTAGGCATGCTTATCGGTTCCTTGGTTCCAGTTCTAATTCAGTTCTAACCGGTTCCAGATCCGTCGTCATTGGAACAAATTGGAATCTATTCAAAAAAGGTTCTAAATCAATTCCGGTTCCAAAGTTTTAACTTTGAAACAAATTCAATTCGGACTGGTTCTGAATTGGTTTCAAACCGGTTTCTAAATGGTTCAGGACCGATTCCGAAACAGTTCCGGACCATCTTCCTCAAACTTGAGCTTCCAAATTCATCTATCCCACCGGTGATCCTATTCTTTTTTTTCTAACACAAAATAATCTTGTAGTCATGTTAGCATGCTAAGAGTGTCCACCTTTAAAATAGCAACCATAATCAGATCCAAATCGAAAAAAGAACCAGTTCCAAATCGGTTTCGAAATCGATTAGAACCGAACCGAACTAGAACTAGAACAGTTCCAGAACTGGTTAATCTAAATTGGATCCAGTTCTGAATTTAACGGATTGGTTTCGACTCGATTCTGGATTGAATCAGTCGATTAAGCATAGCTTTGTGCATGCCATTCCAAAATGAAATAATAGCATTGTGTCGAGGAACAAGTCATACAAGTACCAAAACAATCAAAATGCAAAAACACACACAGTGATAACTAAGGACCCTCGGCATCATCATCCATCTCCATCGTATGCGTATCATCAGCAGCAACACCACCAACACCAAAGGAGGATGGGAAATACTATGGCGGTTGTCCTAGTACGAAGGAGTGTAGAATCGCAAGCATCTCCTGCTGCTGCCGCTCCATCGTATCAAGATGGGAGAAGACTTGAGTCTGAAACTTGTGATGCTCCAGGATGAACTCCTCCAGACGCGTATCGACAAACTCCTTAAACTCTGGAAAGTGTGATGCTAAGTCGGAGTCTGGCACAGTGTTATCTTCCGTAGTTGCGACAAGGCCGACTCTAGCGTCATCTCCTAGGAGTCGCCCATCCTCCCACGTCATGGAGCCGCCAACAGGCTTCAGCCCCGCCAAAGATAAGGTCTGAGCATTCATCCGATCATACTTCATGGTCATGGGCTTGATCACACCTTTGGTGACGTCGATGCCAATGGAGTCAAGCCATTCTGTAATCACATGACCGTAGGGCATATGGACCTTCCCACTGTTGGGTTTGATGAAATGAATGATGCAATGGAAGGTATTGAGACTGAAATTGACATCGAGGGCATGACAAAGGCATACATAAGAAAGGAATGTGGGGGTTGAACCAAGGCTAACCCATGAGTGATAACGGGTAAAAGGCAATGGACAATGACCTTATAAAGGACATTGTCTTTGGCGGATAGGTCATTGGACGGGAAAAGGTTAACACCAAGTTGACGAGGCCTGTGAAAGAATTGATCATGGACAGAATCCAATGTGATGGCTTCAAAAGGTGATGGGAGAGGCTGAAGGAGAGAAGGAGAGAAGACAATATCACTTTCTGATATGCGACATCCTAGAAAGTCCTCCCATATCTGAGGAGTGAAGTCTAGGTCGCGTTGAGCAACGTGAATCCTATACCTCATGCCATCCCCAACAGAGCGCAGATTATTGAAGAATTCAGATAACAGAGGTGAATTGATAGGATGTTCACAAAAGACTAATGATTCTAACTTGTAGTATTTGATGATTTATATGATGTCAAAATAATTTGCATGGAAGAATTTGTTGTTAGTGCCTATAAGATCCACATATCTCCACAATGGTATGATATTGTCCACTTTGAGCCTAAGCTCTCATGGTTTTATTTTTGGGCTCTACCCAAAAGGCCTCATACCAATGGAAATATCTTTTTATTTTATAAGAACATGATCTTTTCCATGTATTACCAATGTGGGACTTTAATTGTATTCCTCATACTCCCAACAATCCCCCCCCCCTCAAACAAAGGACCACATTGAGCCTCCTCAAGCCTATCCGTCCTCAAAGGACTTCCTCTGCTTGATGTCTGATCCTCAACCCGTCAGGATTTTCTGCCAACTATATGGTCCTCCTGACTCAACTAGACTTCCTGCCAGTTGTTTAGCCCTTCTGGCCCAACTGGACTTTCTGCCAGTTATTCGGTCCTCCCAACCCAACTGGACTTCCTGTCTGGTGTCTGGTTCTCTTGATCTGGACATGGGAGCTCCACTTCCTTCGTTCGAGGTTCATGGCTTGACATGGATCATGGCTCTGATACTAATTGTTAGTGTCTATAAGATTCACATATTTCCATAATGGTATAATATTTTTCACTTTTGGCCTAAGATCTCATGGTTTTGTTTTTGGGCTCTACCCAAAAGGCCTAATACCAATGGAAATATCTTTTTATCTTATAAGCACATGATCTTTTCCATGTCTTATCAATGTGAAACTTTGATTGTATTCCTCATACTCCCAACATTTATCATCTAATGACCGAGGTGGAGTTGAAACTTGTTCGTATTGAAGGCTAATTCATGAGTCAAAGTGGGAAAGCGTGGATCGGAAAGTGGGCGAGGGTCAGATGGGCCCTCACCAGAAGGTAAAGTCCTACGCTTACATGCTAGATGTTTGACCCTTAAGGTAAATAATGAAAATGCATCATGAATGCATGAATGCAACACACAAAAAAATAAGGTGGTTAGCAAACAAGAAGATCAACAAACGATAAAGAAAGTTAACCAAAATTAGTGTTTAGGGATTACTTAGGAGCCATGAAGACTGAGTGACCACTAGGGAAGGCAGAGAGGCTGAAGATCACCAAAAAAAACTCATCCAAGAGGAACCCTAGTGGTGGTTGAGATGGAACCTAGTGTTCCTAGAGAGAGGAATGAGGGCAAGGGCCAAAGGAGAGGCTGGACGGCTTGAAAGTGGTGGTGGAAGCACCAGAGAAAGAAGAAGAGAGACAAAGGGAAGGTCGGCGGCGACGAAAATCGACGGAGAGAAAGGGAAGTGTTGAGGGCTTTTCGAGTCGAACGAGTCAGGTGATGTTTATAATCCGCACTAGCAATTGACTGCTTACTATGCTAGTCGACTGATGAGAACCAGTCGAATTGATCAATCGACTATGAAAGGTTCTGTGTTCGTGGCTAAAAACAATAGTTGACTGACGATGAGCACCAGTCGACTACGATGCAGTCTGTGGATTGGCCACTAAATGATAGTCGACTGCTAAAATCGACAGTGGACTACTCGGTAGCCTAGGATAAGCCACCAGTTGACTACTGGACATATTGTCCGTGGTCAAGATTACCAGTCGATTAGTGATATTCATCAGTCGATTGATATCAGTGCAGTTAGGTTTTTCAGTCAAGTTTTGAAATGCACAACTAATTCTAGAAATGTCAAAAAATCAAAAAATTTCACAGACACATTTGTCAACTTATTCCTTATCAAGAAAAAATGATTTGAAAAATATATCCTCCCTAGATTCTTAGGTTGACACAAACTTGAAAGATCCTAAAAAGTTCACTATTTTTAAACAACTTTATATCACTATTGGGACACAAGCAAAAATTGTTTTTCAAAATAGGACAACATAAGATATTTTATTTAACATTTTCAACCATATTCTTACATCTATGTACACATCAATTGTACACAAGTCTTCCCAATGAATTAAAGTCTCTAGATGTCACTTTGGTTCATGGTAATGCATCATAACAAGCATGATGAACCAAATGCATCTTCCTAACATCTCACATGATATCTAAGTGGCTCAATACAAAAATCATAGATTCTTAGGTGTTTTGTGAGATACTTTGAGGTATAGTCCTAGATTTTGCTTTATGATCATGCAAACTTATACCACTACTCTACAAAGCACATTCCAAGTTCTCTCCTTAATAATGTAAATTCCGCTTCGAGAAGAGCCTTAGTGAAAATGTCGGCAAGGTTAGACTTGGATTCAATGTAATTAAGTTCAATGTCTTCTCTTGCCATATGATCTCTAATGAAGTGATGCTTCACCTCAATTTGTTTTGTCCTAGAATGATGTACCGAATTTTTAGTCATATTGATGGACTCACATTATCACAAAAGACCTTAATTTTGGAGTAATGTAGCTCATAATCCTCTAAGGTATATCTCATCTATAGTAATTGAGCTACACAACCACCCATGGCTACATACTCGATCTCAGTAGTGGATAGAGCAACACAAGGTTACTTCCTACTACTCCAACTAACTAGGGAGGATCCAAGAAATTGGCATCCACCACTAGTACTCTTCCGATCCAATTTGCAACCTGCATAATCTGAATTGGTATACCCAATTAAGTCAAAATACCTAGTCATAGGGTACCAAAGTCCTACACTTAGTGTGCCTTTGATGTATCTTAAGATCTATTTAGCGGCTACTAAGTGGGACTCTTTGGCACAAGATTGGTATCTTGCACACATACCTACCGCAAATAAAATGTCGAGTCTACTAGAGGTTAGATATAGCAAAATACCAATTATACTCCTATAAAGTTTTGAGTAATTAATTTTCCTTCTTGAACATTGTCGATCTTGGTGTTGGTGGCAATAGGGGTGGTTACTACCTTAGCATTTTCTAAACCAAATTTCTTGATCATTTCTTTGGCATATTTGGTCTGGTATATATGAATTCCCTTATTAGTTTGTTTAACTTTTATTTCTAAGAAGAAATTTAATTCTCCAACCAGACTCATTTCAAACTTATTTTTCATATTTTTAATGAAATCTTGAAGGAGTTCATCATTTGTTGACCAAAAAATGATATCATCAACATACACTTGGGCAACAAAGATGCCTTTTGACTTTCACTTTATAAATAGGATTTGATCAACTTGACCTCTTCTAAAATCCTTAGAAATTAAGAAAGATGACAGTCTTTTATACATGGGGAGCTTGTTTTAACCCATATAAAACTTTTCTAAGCTTATAAACATTGTTTGGGTAATCTACATTCTCAAACCCGGGAGATTATTCTACATAAACCTCTTCCTTAATGAACCCATTTAGGAAAGTCGATTTCACATCCATTTGATAGAGTTTAAATCCCATGTGAGCAGCATACCCTAATAGAATTCTTATGGACTCTAACCTAGCAACCGGAGCATAGGTTTCATCATAGTCAAGTCCTTTAACTTGATTGAGTCCTTGAGCTACTAATCTAGCTTTGTTTCTAGTGATATTACCTGATCATCCAACTTGTTCCTAAAGACCCATCTTGTAGTAACAATAGGGCTATCATTGGGTCTAGGAACTAGCTCTCATACTTGACTTCTCTCAAATTCAATCAATTCTTCTTGCATTGCCAAAATCCAATTTAGATTAAGTAATGCATCATTAATTGATTTAGGCTCAATTTGGGAGATGAGAGCTACTTAACTAGTAGGAGCTCTATGGAGAGATCGAGTTCTTACTCCTTGTGATAGTTCTCCTACTACTTGATCGAGGGGATGGTTTTGATGAATCCTTAAGGTCCTAGGATGTGAATCAAATTGATTTTGATCATGGTTATCCTTTCTTCATCATCGGAATCTCCTCTTCCTCCCCCTTGATCATTACCTCCTACTTCTCCCCCTTGACCATTACCTCCTAAATTTAAATTTTGGAGTCCTTGGGTAATGTCTTAATTTTTGTCACTAATATCCTTATCAATGGAGGATTTTCTATGATAGGTGCTAGAGGACTCATCAAATTCAACATTGGAAGATTCCTCAACCTTTTGAGTCCTCTTATTATATACTCTATAACCTCTACTAGTAGATGAGTATCCAACTAGGATTTCCCTATTCGCCTTAGACTCAAATTTTCCTAAATTGTCTTTGGTATTTAAAATATAGACTTTTCATCCAAAGACCTTAAAATAGTGAATTGTTGGAATTTTTCCATTCCATAACTTAAAGGGTGTTTTGTTTAAAAATATATGAATTAAAATATGGTTTTGGATATAGCAAGTGGTGTTAACTACCTCCGCCCACAAGTAGCTAGGTAAAAAGTATGCATTAAGCATTATCCTGGCCGCCTCTTGTAGGACACGATTTCTCCTTTCCACCACCGCATTTTTTTTGGGTGTTCTCGGACAAGAGAACTCTTGTACCCTTGTTCTAAGCAAAAATTTAAAAAATTTGAATTCTCAAATTCTTCACCATGATCACTACAGATCCAGTTGATTTTGAGATTCTTTTCATTTTTAACTCTTTTACTAAATCCTATGATTGTTTCTAAGGTATCATCCTTATGTTTCAAAAAATAAACCCATGTATACCTAGAGAAGTCATCAACTATAACTAAGTAATACTTATTACCATTCAATGAATGAATACTATGACAATCAAATAAATCTAGAAGCAATAGTTCTAGTGGTAGTAAAGTACTAGTTAGGGTTTTACCTTTGTGTGATGATTTAGATTGCTTTCTTTCTTGGCATGCATCACACAAGTTGTCTTTAATATACATGATCTTTGGTAGCCCCTTTACTAATTCTAATTTGGTTACTTTGGCTATGTTCTTCATGTTGACATATCCAAGCCTCCTATGTCATAGCCAACCTTCCTCTTCTTTTGCCATAAGACACTTAGTAGAAATGTTAGAAGCATAGGATAAATCAACATAATAAATATTTGATTTTCTATATCCAACTAACATGCAATCATTTAAACTCTTGTGTTTAATTAAGCATTTTGAGGAATTAAATTCTACCGTATAACCCACATCACAAAGTTGACTAACACTAAGTAGGTTAAACTTCATGCTTTTAACTAATAAAACTTTGTGAATGATAATTTTAGAGGATACCTCAATTGTGCCTTTACCTAAAATCTTGAGCTTTCCACTATTCCCAAAAGACATGGTTCCCCTATTAATGTAGTTGATTGTGAAAAACTTGCTCACATCTCCGGTCATGTGTCTTGAGCAACTACTATCCACAATGTACATACTTGGTCCACCTACCTAAACAACATGAAAAACAAACTCCTTTGGTAACCAAACGTTTGGACCAAAAACATCATTTAAAAATTTCTTTGGAACTCATGTCTTCTTTACCTTACCCTTAGTTGTTGTCTTTCTATTTATTAGAGAAATGTAGGCAATTTTCTTGTCCTTAGGCTTGTATCCTATATCGACCTTGTTGTAAATGACTCTTTGATCTCTAAGTATCATATTAAGGTACTTTGAGCCTTTAGTAAATTTTTCTATGTTTGTCCTTAGCTCAACTACTTGGTTCCTTAAGTTCTTATTTTCTTTCTTAAACATGCATGATTCATTATATGTAGATGTTTCATTTCTAATTTTCACAATTTCTACCTTCAAGTCCTTAACCTTAGATTTTGATTTATCTAATGCATTTTTAAGATATGCAATGGTCTTATACAAGAATTCAACTTGAGGGGAATCCTTTACCTCATCGTCACTTGACTCCGCTTGGCTTGAGCTTTCGGATTCATCTTCATGCACCATCAAAGCCATGTGTCAGATGACATGGCATAGCTCATCTTCATCTGACGAGTCTTCAATACTTTGAGTGTCCCATGTTGTTTGAGCTACATGGCTTCCTTCTTCTTCTTTTCTCTCTTTTCCTTCCTCTTCTTTTCCTTTTCTTCTTTCTTCTTCTTTTCTGGACAATTTGGCTTGATTGCTCATTCTTGTTGCATCCATAACACGTAACATTAGTGTTGAAATCTGAATTACTACTATATTTATTTTTTTGAGACTTGGAAGATTTCCTTTATATCCTTCTTCTTGAAACCTCTAGATTTTCCTACCAACTTCTTGACATAGCCGACATGTCCCTTTCCAACCCATGTTGGACTTTCCATTTGCCAAGACTCAAGCTTGGACTTTCCCTTGCCAAGACCCATGCTTGGACTTTCCATGTCATCCCATGTTGGACTTTCCAATTGACAAGACTCAAGCTTGGACTTTCCCTTGCCAAGACTCATGCTTGGACTTTCCATGCCAAATACCCATGACTTGGATTTTCCCATTGCCAAGTGTCTCACTTGGACTTTCCATGCCAAGTACACAAGACTTGGACTTCTCCATCATATGGTCAACTCCATGTCAACCATATAGTCAACCCATTGTCAAACAATGGTCAACATCAATGTCAAACATCACTGTCAAACATCAAAATACTACTCGAGTCAAACTCGAGTCCAGTCAATCGTGACCTGGGCCGATTACACCAACAATCTCCCCCTTTTTGATGTTTGGCAAAAAATACAAACACCTTTGAATTAGGCCACCTAACTCAAATCTCCTTACCAATTCTTCCAAATTGGTAATTCAATTTCTCCCATAACTTCTCCCGTTAATTCTCCCCCTTATTGACATACATCAAAAAGGTTCTCCCCAAGGGTGTCAATGTCTCATATCCCAATAAAATCTTACAATCTCTCCCTTGGTCCAAAAACACTTAGGATATCTTCACTCTTCCTAGTGATAAGTCTCATATCACTCAAGAGAAGCAATTCTACAAACTCTCTCAATTTTCAAATTAGGCATCTCACATTTCCATTTCTCTAAAATTATCCCCCTCATGTGGAAGAACACATCCATCATCCCATGATGGATACCTCCCCCTAAAGGCTTTCTCCCCTTTGACCGTTGCACCGACAATGTCCTTGGAGAGTCCCTAAGCCTATAGGAATACTAAACCATCAAAATTAAGATCAAAAGTTCAACCTTGAACTTTCACACACCTTAAAATTGATACACACCCTAACAACTCTCCTAATCCATATCCAATGAATTTTCACCATTTTTCAATGCTTTCCAAAGCATATCCTAAGGTTAGTAACAGTTAGGGTAGCCTAACATAGCTGAAATCAGGCTAAACAAACCTTGTTTATCTGAAATCACTCCGCAATCGACTTCTGATCATGATCATCTGATTGGCCGATCGCGCTATAAGCAGCGATCATTGATTCAGAATGCAGGATTTTAGAAATCAGAAAAGATTTTTGGAAAAATGTAAGTAATTATACATAATACAAAAATTCATGAAAATTCATATGTATAATACTTATAACAATCATAATGGGTGAAAAATATTTGAAAAATAATTTACCCATAAAATAGTGAAATTTATACAAAGTTCAAAATTAAGAAAAGCTTCAATATTTTGAGCCCTCTTTGTATCAATATCATCAATGGTGACTTTTATCAAAAGATAGATTGCACCAAGGCTTTTCAAAGTGATTTTGAAATAGTTTTAAAATCTTATATTAGACCATAATCTTTGGGCTCAATGCACATGACTTGCACATTAACTTTCCCTATGATCCACTCATGGTATAAGATGAGTTTGAATTCATCTAGATGCAAAAACTATGCACCTTGAACTTAACTCATTTCCTAGCATCTCACATGTGTCTAAGGTGTATAAAACACACAAGTTAATGTAATTGTGAGATGTGAGTTTTGTTCATCCTAATCTAGGGTTTCATGCATTCTTCTAAGGCAACACTACTTGATCCCCTTATACATGGGACTTCAAGTCATGTCATAGTCCTTAAATCAATTTTAATTAATGCATGAAAGATGATTATGACATAAATGATAACATAAATAAGCATTGCCAATAATCATGATATCATAACATATGAGTATGAACATAAGTATACATGACATAAAAACCTTAAACTTAAGCATAATCATGATTCATTAAATGATAAAATGAAACATGATGTCATGACATGTTATATGGCAAATCAATCATGGAAAATAAAATATAAAGGTATAACGATACCTAAATTTTATTGTTAATTGTCATTTGTTATTATTAATTCCATTTTTCCATATTACTACTAATTCCCTAAGTGTGCCAAAATCCAAAATGGTACACTATGACTCTAAGACCTAAATTGTGTCAATTTAATCAATTTATCAAACTTCTTAAATAATATTAGCACATCCTAGAAATCCTTTAGGATTATAGATCAACCTTCATTTTCAAGGTACCCATGACCTTAAAAATGACCTAAAGTGTCACATTTACCATGGTTAGGCTAACTACCCTTCCATTTAAAGTTGGCACAACCTAACCCATTTAGCGTGAGTCGATCACGCTCCTAGGAACCCAAAACCTATTTGAGTTCCTTGGGTTAACTAGGTATTCC
The DNA here is from genome assembly GCA_025175895.1 of Wurfbainia villosa. NCBI lineage: Eukaryota > Viridiplantae > Streptophyta > Magnoliopsida > Zingiberales > Zingiberaceae > Wurfbainia > Wurfbainia villosa. Next base: position 13,135,637 of record CM046004.1, on the reverse strand, counting down.
TTAGGGATGACCTCCCTAGATACCCTCCTAATGACCCTACTAGGCTTGGTAGCCTTGGTCATTTGGGTCTTGTCATGGTTAACCTTAGGGATTGCCTCCCTAGTAACCTTCTTAGTGGTCTTCCTAGGTTTCATGGAAACCTTGGCCACTAGACACTTGCCTTGATTAACCTTAGGGATGACTTCTCTATTAACCTTGGCTTTCCTAGACCTAGGTTGAGTTCCATAATCAAATGGAACACTATGGTAGGTCTCCTTGGACTTAGGTTTGTGACCCAAACCTCTCTTGTCTTTGGATGAACCTTGCTTTCTTGACCCTAGGTTTTGACTCCTAGATCCTAAATCTTGACAATTTGACCCTTTAATTTGATTTTACATCTTTTTAAGGGTCTTCTCCATTTTCTCAAGTTTTGACTTCAAAACTTGATTTTCCAATTCTAATTCTTTGAATTTTTATTTTGTCTTTGGACATTGTTCCATTTCTTAGACATATGTCTACCCTTCTTAGGGTTAATGTCTAAATGGTCCTCTACCTTCTTAATGGTTTCCCTAGGTACGATTTTTCTATGGACATTAGTCCCAAATTTCTCTTTATTTCTAAAATTGTAACTCTTAGCACCTAAATAATAAAATTTATTATTTTTAGCATGCTCTTTATGAACAATAGCAAGATTACTTCTAGCATGCTTTTTCTTATTACTTAAAGAATGATCGTTATTTAAATTTACCTTAGGTTTGCTTTAGAAGCTCCCCCTACTTGTAATGCTCCTTCTTGACCTTTCTTCCTCCCCATAGGACATTGACTCCTATAATGCCCCAGTTGTTGACACTCGAAGCACATCACGTGCTCCTTGCTCTTCATAATTGGGGCATCGACATCCTTTGAATTTTTGTTGACTTTAGGCGTCAGTGGAGTCTTCTTGACTTTCTTAGTGCACTTGCTCTTATAATGTCCATATTCCCTACACTCAAAACACATAATGTGGTTTTTATTATTAATTGAAGTATTTGAGTTACCTAGGTCAATGGTAGTGGTCGGAGTGAGTTCTTCATCTCTCCCAGAGGTAGATGGCTCTTCTTGCTCTTGTCCTTGCTCCGGTGATCTAATATCCTCCCCCTCAATCCTAGAGGTGAAGACTTATTATACTTCTACCTCTTCTTCACCAATCCCGATCCGGATGTTGATTCTCTATCAACTTTCGGATCCTCACTTTCTTGTGAGGAAGAGTTTGTTTCTTCGGCCTCCTCCTCTTCTTGAGCCAATGAAAATTCTTCGGCTTCTTGTGATTGTTCTTCACTTGAAGTCGGTGATGGTCCTTCATGAAACTTTGCCAATTTTCTCCAAAGCTCCTTGGCATCTTGATATTCACCTAGTCTAGATAAAATATCATTAGGTATCAAATCTCCTAAAAGTTTTGTTACCTTAACTTCATTCTTGAACTTTAGGCGTTTCTCTTGAGTCCACTTCTTTAATTTGAGGGCATCTCCCTTCTTATCCCTAGGAGGTTCAAAGTCTTCCATTAATGCAGACCAATCTTCGAAGTCCCTCATCAAAATGTATTCTTCAATCCTTGTCTTCCATTGATTGAAGTCGTCTTGTCAATAAAGCATGTATGTAATTGGGGTGTTGATATCTCATCCCAATTTTTCTTCAAATTCCTTCTTCTTTCCTCTATCGTGCTCCCTCAGATGTGAAGTCGGTGAAGAGCTCCTAGCTCTGATACCAATTGTTGGAACGTTGATAACCGCTAGAGGGGGTGAATAGCATGTCGTACGTCGATAGAATTCGTTCTGTTTGATCGTCTACACTCTTGTTAGCACAGCGGAATAATAATAATGACAAATACAAATAACAAGCTACATAATCACAACGCACAGATATAACGTGGTTCGGAACCTTAGGGTTCCTACTCCACGGGTTGGGCTCAAAAGAGCCCTAGCGATGCAAACACCACCACTACTCAAATACTCCTTCTTGACAACAAGTCGGAGGCAGAGAAACCTCATACAAAAATTCTTACAACAATAAGAAATAAATACAAGCAAATACAAGTAAACTACATAAATACTAGTAAAGAAAATTTTACACAATGTGAACTTGAATGCTTGCTTTTGGTTGCTTGAAAAGAGCCATGAAGGTCTAGATTGCAACAGCAAATCCCCTCTAAATCGCTTCAAAGAACCATGGTGAAATCTTCCTCCACGAGCTATTTTATAACCTGCATTCGAGCTGATTTCATGTCTGACAGTCGACTATCATAAGGCCCTAGTTGACTGCCAATGATACCGTTGTCTCACAACGGACTTAATCCACGTCGGCATTCAAGCTAAAGGATACACTGGCAATCGACTGCCATTACCCATCAGTCGACTGCCAACACCCGGAGTCGACTGGCCAGTCGACTATCGAGCATTCTGTACTTGCGACATCGACCATCAGTCGACTGCCATACATGGAAATCGATTGCTCAAGTCATCAGTTGACTGCTAGGCCATTTTTGCCGCAGTCGAACCCTAGTCGACTCACAGCAGTCGACTGGTCATAATCTCAGTCGACTGCTAAGTGTTGACTCAGCTACCAAGTATCAACACACTTGACCAGTTGACTGGTCCATAACCCTAGTCGACTGAGAAACTTCAAACATGAAGTTTTCCCCAAGTATGATGCCCTCATACTTGCTAGACCACCCTTAGTCAATACCTAAGCCTTCTAGCCACCTCCATCAGCCTCACGTCTATCGGATCCCTCCAAGTCATCCATGACTTATTCATCTATACACTAGCCTTCTAGTGCCTTCATTGGCTATTGTCATGCTAAGCTAGTCTACACCACCAAGGCACATTGGGCTTACGCTGCCAAGATTATTGCTTGGAATTTACACCGCCAAACCATTGGACTTATGCTACCAAAACTCCATCCTTGGACTTTGCGTTGTCAATATCACCTCTTAGACTTTCCTTGCCAACTTATGTTGGACTTTTCATTTGCCAAGACTTAAGCTTGGACTTTCCCTTGACAAGACCCATGCTTGTACTTTCCATGCCAATCCATGTTGGACTTTCCAATTTCCAAGACTCGAGCTTGGATTTTCCCTTGCCAAGACCCATGCTTGGACTTTCCATGCCAAGTGCCCATGACTTAGACTTTCCCATTGGCAAGTGTCCCACTTGGACTTTCCATGCCAAGCACTACCAAAGCCAATGTCCTAGGAGGAGGCACCCTCATAAGGGAAAAGGAGAGAGTACAAGTGCAAGGGGAGCTAAGGCAAACCCTAAGGTAAATTTAAATAAAGCTCTTCCTTTATCAAATGTTAGAAAGCATGATCATAATTTTAATGCACCTATTATTTTTCATGAAAAGCATGCTAGAAATAGGTTTTATTGCTTAGGTATTAAGCATGTTAATTTACCTAAGGACAATGCTAGATCAACCTTATCTAAGGATAGGAAGGTAGAGAACAATAACCTAGGCATCAACCCTAAATGGATTAGACATATGCCTAGGAAGAAGAATATCTCAAGAGTCAATGAAAAATCAAGACTTGAGATATTAGAAGTTGAAAATCAAGCTTTGAGGTCAAGACTTGAAAAATTAGAAAAGACTCTTCAAAAGATGGAAAATATGATTAATGGGTCAAATGAACAAAAATTAGGCTATAGGAGGCAAGGTGCATCTAAGGACAAGCAAGGCTTGGGTCACAAGCTTAGGTCCAAGGTAGATAAGCCTACCTACCAAAGTGTTCCATATAGTTATGGAACAAATTCTAAGGCTAGGAAAGTTAAGGTCACAAGGGAAGTTATCCCTAGATTTGACCATGATAAGTGTCTAGTGGCTAAGGTTTCAATGAAATCTAGGAAAGTCACTAACAAGGTTACAAGGGAAGCAATCCCTAGGGTTAACCTTGACAAGACCAAAATGACCAAGGCTTCCAAGCCTAGGAAGGTCATAAGGAAGGTACCAAGGGAAGATATCCCTAGTGAGTACCTAGTTAACCCGAGGAGCTCCAATAGATATTGGGTTCCTAGGAGCATGATCGATTCACGCTAAATGGGTTAGGATGTGTCAACTTGAATTGGTGGGGTAGTTAACCTAACCATAGCTAAGTTGGCACTTTAGGATATTTCCAAGGTAATTGGGTACTTTGGAAATAAGATTGAATCTTATATCCTAAAGGTTTTTAGGATGTGCCAATATAATTTATGAAAGTTTTAAAAAAAAATTATTTGATCAAATTGGCACAATTAGGATTAAAGGTCATAGTGTGTCATTTTGGGTTTTTGACACACTAGGGAGATAAGTTGTTATATAGCAAATATAGATTTAATCCTACAAATGTCAATTTAGGCTTAACAAGTAGGTATCATATACTTTTATACTTTATTTGTCATGCTTTGATTGTCATATACATGTCATTACATCATATTTACCTTTTATCATATAAAATGTCATGATCATGCTTAGGATTAATGATTATGTCATGTATGCTTAGATTTCACATTTATATCATGACATCATGGTTATTGGCACACATGCTTATTTATGTTATCATTTATGCCATGATCATTCATGCATTTATGAAAATTAATTTAAGGACAATTGGCATGACTTGAAGTCTCATGTATAAAGGAATCAAGTAGTGTTGCTTTAGAAAAATACATGAAACCTTAGATTAGGATAACCAAAATCCACATCTCACATCAAATTGACTTGTATGTGTAATGACACACTCTAGATACATGTGAGAGGTTAGAAAAATGAGTTAAGTTCAAGGTGCATAGATGTTGCATCTAAATGAACTCAAACTCATCTCAATCATAGGTTTAAATCATGAGGAAAGCTAATATACAAGTCATGTATACTTAGCCCATAGACCATGATTGAAATTAAGATTTTGAAAATATTTTAAAATCATTTTAAAAAACCTTGGTGAAGCCTATCTTTTGATAGCAATTACCATTGAGAAGATTAAAACAAAGTTGGCTCTAAACATTGAAAATTTTAATGCTTTTGAACTTTGTATCATTCTTATAATTTAAAGGTTATTTTCATATAAAGCTATTTTTCCCTGATAGTGTTTAGCATAAGTAATGTGTGGTTAAAATTTCATGATTTTTTGAATTTTTTAGAATTATTTATCCATTTTCTGAAATTGGTCTAAAATTTCGATTTCAGAAATTCCGGACATCAATCGAGGTGGCGCCTCGACTGGAGCTAGGTTCAAACGAGCAGAAGCAAGTGCCTGTCGACTGCGAGCTCGACAGGAGTAGCTTGTTTTGAGCAGAACTCCACACCAAAGCGGCACAATTAAGCTATACTGAATTAACCGGCGAAACCGCCTCGACTAAATCGCCTGCAAACCGCCTGTCAACCGCTCGCAAATCGCCTGAATTATACTGAACCGCCCTAGAACCCTAGACTTATGTTAAACTGCCCTGGAACCTTGTTAAACTGCCCTGGAACCTTGTTAGACCACTATGGAACCATGTCAAACTGCACCATTTTTGGCTTACCAAAGTTGGTTTAAGCCATCTAACCATAACCCTAGGCTAGATAATTACTCATACACCTCTAATGTGCTTAGACAAGCATTGAAAAGGTGAGATTTTCATTGAAAATGAATTGGAGTACAAATCAAATTTTAATGGTTGTGAAAGTTCAAATATGAACTTTTATCCTAATTTTCCAGTGTTTAAAGGGTTCTATTGGCTTAGGAACTCTCCAAGGACATTGTTGGTGCAATGGTCTAGGGGGAGTAAGCCTTTAGGGGGATATTATCCATTTAAGTATGATGGATGATGTTTTATCACAAAAAGGGGGAAAAAATGGAAGATCGCTTTTCATCTAGTGATAGATCATTAAGGAGAATGAATACATTCAAGATGAATGTTGACCAAGGAGGAGAAAGACAATGAAACATTGAGAACCTTGGTGGATTTTTTATGTGTGTCAAGAAGGGGGAGAAATAGAAGGGGTTAAGTTAGGTTTTAACTTAGGATACCCTAATATACACAAAACAAAACCCCAAAAATTTCAAAATTTGAAATTCTAAATTGGGAACACTTCGTGATGCTTTGGCATAAGAAGTGTCAAATTGGGTTTAGGGGATAACCTAACTTAACGGTATTGTCAAACATCAAAAAGGGGGAGATTGTTGGTGCAATCGACCCAGGTCATAATTGACCAGACTCGAGTGGAATTCGAGTAGAGTTTTGATGTTCGACAATAGTTCACAATGTGATTTGACCACATGACTAGTGGATGGTATGGGACATCCAAGGTCATATGAGGAAGACTAATGGAGAAGTCCAAGTTTGGTGACTTGGCAAGGAGAAGTCCAAGTATGGATACTTGACAAGGGAAAGTCCAAGTCGGTCAAGGGAGACCAGACACTTGGTGTATGAAAGATCGACGGGGAGTTGGTGAATGAAGTCCCGGACAAGGAGTCTTAGCAATGAAGTTCCGGAGGCGAGGCCTCTTGGCAGTGAAGTCCCAGATGAGGAGTCTTGGCAAAGGAAGACCCGGCTGATCAAGGAGATCGAGCTTGGAAAAAAGGGAAGTCCTGGAGTTGAGGCCTCTTGACAAAGGTAGACCTGAGAGCATGATGATAGTCGATGGAAGAACTTGAAGGCAAGCGCAAGGATAAAGAGTCGCGGACTCGAGGGATCCGGGAGGCGTGAGGCTGATGGAAGTGGGTTGAAGGCTTAGATCTAGGCTTAAGGTGACTATCAAGTATGAAGGGATCATACTTGGTATGTTAAACCTCATTGTATAAGTATAACAGTCGACTGCTAGGTTGGATCAGTCAACTAGGCTTCGTTTGTAGGCAAACAAAAGCAAGTTGGGCTCAACCAGTGTCTCGACTGGAGTATCAGTCGAGGCAGCGCCTCGACTGGAGTATGCAACTGGCACTTCGACTGCTTTTGTAAAATACCACAAAAAAAATGTTGGTTAATTAGGAGAATAGCCTATGGAATTTTCCAGAAATTTTTAAAAAAATTTCTGAATTTAAATGGAAATTTTATAAATATTTCATGGGGATAAAGCAAACAGGCTTTTGTAAAGCCTATTTAGATTATCTGCTAATGAGGTATTAAATTGCTCAATTAACTCGATTCCTTCGTTTCCCGTCGGTTCCTTATCGCGACTCTTATTTCTCTACGGTCGTTTCTCTCGATCGCGCATGACCCTCCTCTTCTTTCCTGATCCAGTCGATTTCTCTTCCTCTTCCATCGTTCTTCGTCGTCGCGCCACAACGCGTCGCCGCCCTTGCGTGTCAGCCAGCAGCCAACAGCTGCGACTTTCGTACGCTCGCTGCCTAGCCTCTCTTCATCCCGATTTCGCCACCGCCGCCCCTTCTTGCGATAGGGTTGCCGCCGCACTTCATCTTCTCACAATCTCGCCATGCCGTTGCCCATGCCCGCCGCCCTCCTCACCTCACCACCGCCCGCGACCGTCCATGGCCTCTCGAGGTTCCCGAGCATAACACCTCCCGTTCTGTCGTCCCTGTGCGCGAGCACAGCAACGTCGCCTTCCCTATCACCGTCGATCGTGGCTTTCCCCGTGCGAGACTCCGGCGTGTGTCTTCGCAGGGAGCGAGTGGCCTCACTGGGAGCTTGGAGATCGGCAACGATTTTCTTCCTATTTGTCGATTGTGAACTGCTCTTGCGATTCCGGCGTGCTAGGGCAGTAGGAGGAGTTCCGGCATGCTAGGGCAGCAGGAGGAGTTCCAACGAACAGAGTGATTGGGGGAGGAGTACTGTCGGCATAGCTTTAATTTGCTGGTATATATATTTGGATCTCCCTCTTTCTTTTTTTCTGTCAAGTATGATTCTGTGGATCGATTGGCAGCAGTGTGATCTTTATGGGGATGTTGAGTTTCTGTTGATGGGTATGCCGGTTAAGGGCTATTGTTTGAGAGGTTTGTTTGGTTATGGATGAATGTGAGCTGTGGGTGAGTGAAGAAAGCTTGGGGGTGTTGTGTGTTCATCCAGGGTATGTCAGAATTCTATGTCTTTATGTGCGAATGGTGGGTGGCAAATTGAGTGGTATAATGCTCTGTTTGTGTCTGTGATGGTTGTGCATGGAGCTGTAAAGGCTGTGAATTTGGGATTGTGAAGGGTTGTGAATAGTTGTAAACGACTGTGCGCATCTATGAGTGTTGTTTAGATCTAATTACTTCAATTGATCTTGTGGATGTTAGTGGTCTGTTGTGGATTGAGTTTGGTGTGAATCGACCAAGGATGAATGTAGATTTGGGGTTATGAGAGGTGTGTGCTCGTAGTGCTAACTCACGTTCGATAAAGGGACTGGAGTATAGAGACGACGTAGTAGTTATATATTTATCGGATACTTGTACTTAATCATAGTTTGCTATTATGTGCAGGTTTGGGATACGAAACAGATTCATGGCTGTGAGGACTATTTCGAGCTTCGCATCAGGTGGATAATTTCCTACCCTAATCAGGTAGATGCAATTGCATTTAGATTTAGTCGTAGATATGAGCATGTTAGGTGTTCATATTATCTTGACCCTACTCTTATTTATCTTATGCTTGATACTTATCGTTGGCTATATTTACTCAAATGTTGATATCACATTTCCTTTGTTATGATTTAGGGTTATAAATGTGATGTAAATTGGCCTAGATGTTTAATAGGGTGTAGATGTTAGAGTACGGGTGATGAACCAATTTATAAATTGGTAAAAAGATCATCCGTGGGTAGGTAATGCCCTAATGGTAGGATTTAATTCAATACCCATATGTTGCATACTTATTACCAACCATGTGTTGTGTAATGGTTAAGTGAAGGGTGATTAGTGTGTCGCTACAGACCGGTGGTCCCAGCTTGATATGATTAGTCGAGTACGACTCTCTACAGGATAGAGAGTCCGTCGATCAGTTGAGTACGACTCTCTACAGGATAGAGAGTGCGTCGATCAATTGAGTACGTCTCTCTATTGGATAGAGAGTTATGATCAGTTGAGTATGACTCTCTACAGAATAGAGAGTCCGTCGATCAGTTGAGTATGACTCTCTGTTGAACAGAGAGTCTATGGTAGATGTTTGTACGTGTGACAGTACGTTCATGTCATTTACATGCATTCTGACGACATAGTCTCCCTCGGGATTGAGAGAGTCGTCAGTCATCCTGCCTCCCAGGTTACTCCCCGAGGAGTAACTAGTGTGAGGGCAGAGTATTTGTTGTGTCGCACTCTACCACTATAGACGGTGGTAGTTGGAGTTGTGTGCAGTTGTCCTGGGTGTGTGACACTCGACCACTCATTGGTAGTGTCAGTCGGAGTGGCTAGCAGCAGAGACCCTCATTGTGTAGCGAGCTCTTTACGCTCATATGTTACTTGATCATACTGCCCACTCGGTCACTCTAGAGCGGTGGTTGGTGTTGAGTTGGGACAGTTGTCATGTCGTGCCACCTAGGCCACACTAGGGTCGTGGTAGTGAGTAGGGGTGAGCAGACATGACCATGCATGTTGCATTGCCGTATCTTATGACGCTTTGTATATTACCATATATATACATATATGCATGTATATATATATATATATATATGGATGGTTGTAATATATATATATATATATATATATATATATATATATATATATATATGCTTATTGTGATGTTGCATTTGATTGTACTATGCTTGCTGCATTTGGGTGTACATCATATTCATGCATGCTTCTTGCATTTGTTATACGGTTGTGTCGGATACTTGTATATGTGTTGGACAGACCATTAGATACCGTGACCTGTAGCATGAGTATATTGTGAGTTGGTATTACTCTTCCTGTTATATATATGTTGGATATATGCTCAGGTTGGATCGGAGTAGCGTAGCAGACTTTCAGGTATGTCTGCATTTTACGTTGTTCATTTGGTTAGACGGTATATGCTTGTATTTATATACTATGCTGATATATCTGTTGTACCTCTAGATTATGTTGTTGAATTATATGTGACATTTGATATATACATGTTTTTCTAATACCTACTGAGTTTTACTCACCACCACGGACCCTGGGTTTTTCTGTCGCCCAGGTAACAGGTAGAAGTCTTCGTGACGGCTTGGAGCACCGCTGGCTGACATCTCATCTCATCTTCGAGACTCTGGTAGTCGTTTTGGGCTTTCCGCATGGGTGTAGTGTATCTGGAGTTTTTGTGATGTACTATTGTTGTTGTATCTTTCTTTCTGGTTTTGTTACGGTGGTTCTTAGTTTTGGTATTAGTCATACCGGTATGCATGTGTGTGGGATTGTATTGTTGTTGTGTTGTTTCCGCTGTGTATTTGTTGTAGTTAGTTTGTTATGTTGTTGTGGTTTGGTTACATTTTTATATGTGTTGTTGTTATTGTGGGCCTACGGGCCTTGTATTAACACGAAATGTTGCCACGTATAGAGAATATGTTGTCTGTTTGCTTTTTCAGCACGGCATGCTCTTGGGGCGTGACAGCTTTCAACACAAGTATGAAGACGGCGACACATAAGCAAGGTGGCTCGACTGGTGCCTTGACTGGGGTCGCAGTCGAGGCGGCGCCTCGACTGGCGAGGTGACCGTTGTGCTCAGAAGGCTTCGACGCAGATCTATAAGAAGGGGATTTTAGGGCTTCTTCAACAACGATTAAAAATAGATCTCTTGGAGGTTTTAGGGGTGATTTGAAGGGAGGTGTTGCTGCATTTCAGGGCCTTTAAAGTCATCCCAAAGCGATCTACGAGCAAGCATTCAAAAGTCCTAAATCTGTAACGTGTGTTCATTTGCTTTTGTATTTGTTGTATTTGCTTGTCTTTATCTCGTTCTTATTATTGTAAGAGACTTGTAAGAGGTTCCTCCACCTCCGGTGTGTCACCGAGAAGGAGAAGCATTATAGTGGTGGTGTGCATCACTAGAGCCCACTAGGGCTTGCCCGTGGAGTAGGAACTAAGGTTCCGAACCACGTAAAATTTCTTGTGTTGTGCTTGTTGTGTGTTTTGTATTCATACTCGTGTTTGTGTTTCCGCTGCGTACTAACAATTGTAAATAAGCACAACGAATTGAAGAGACGAGTATCGCTATTCACCCTCCCCCTCCCCTCCTCTAGCGACGCCAACGGTCATATAATAATGATTCTATAGTGTGGTTTACCCCAAGAATAATTGATCAAAGAGAGGTCTTTCCGAAGTGCTAAGGAACTATGAGATAAGACAGTCAAGTCAAATGAAGTCAGTTACACTACACTTATGGCTAAGCAAGTGGATCGCGAGTCAAAACCAATCAATAGAATTCATTTTGAAACAATGATAAATTGAAAGTTCTGAGCTCAGGTAATATTTTTTTAAATTTGAATTTTATTATTAAAAAAGTTGTATATGTTGAGCATCTTAATCTACTCAGTTTAGTCAATTATGTGATAGTAGGCATAAAGTAAAGTTTTTGTCAAACAAATGCATCGTTAAGTCTATTAAATCAGATTTGATACTATTAGGATTTTAAAAAAAACAATATTTAATGACACTGAAAGAAAAAAAACTTGGTTATGACATAGGAGATTAGGAACTAAATCTTGTTAGGTACCCAAGTCTTGTATACATTTTGTGAATTCACCGGGAATAACTTAAAATCTTTATTTATTTATTACTTATAATAACTTAGGGGGAGTTTATATTAAAATTCTAATTTAGGAGTTCTTATTGAAATGTTGCTTTTTTATTACTTAAGTTGAAAAGAGCTCAAAATTTTTTTTTAAAATTATTTAAAATTGTTTTAAGTTCAAAATGTTTTTAAGATTAAATGCTCTTCACATTTTTTTTTAAACGTACGGTCAAAATAGTTTTCAAAGTTTATATTTGAAATTTTACTCTGTTTAATGGACTTAGCCTAGATCAAAGTCTAACATAACATATATAAAACCTTTAATAGAAGTAGAATTTAGTACATACAAGAGAAAACTTGGATTATGTAGAATCACCTCCTCTGAATAGGACACTTATAGTAAAAAAAAATTGTATTTTTTGATACTTCTACAGTTGATTTTTCTACTTGAGAATTGACCAATTTTCACTTAATGTTTGACTTAACTTAACTTAATGTTTAACAAGTGTTGTCTAAGTTGACTTAGTTACCTTATTTTGTCTTAGTGTTTCTCAAATAACTTAGTTGATTTAATATTTGATACACTTGTTTACTTGAAGGCCTTGAAGAGAGGAAAGTTTCATATAGTTTACTTGAAACTTGACATGTTTACTTAAAATTTTACTTAAGTAGTTTATTTGAAATTTGATATGTTTATATCATTGACTCAAGGAGTTTACTTGAAACTTAACATGTTTACTTGAAAGTTGACTAAGTAGCTTACTTAAAACTTGACATATTTACATGAAGGTTGATTTATTTATTTTTTTGATAGATGGAACATATTTTTACTATTGCATATGTTATCTTACTCCATGTTATTTACCTAGTTTTGATTTTTCGCATACTTAAGATAGTGTTATCATATTTATCATTTTTTTATGTTTTCGTATTTGTTAAAAGAGGGAGAGAGGAGAGCAAAAAATTGAAACTAATTGTTGAAGCTAATTATTTAAATAGAGGCAGTGGAGGGAAGGGGGCACAAGGGTGTGCGGAAGCACCCCCTTCCTACATTGACTTCTTTATATTTTTTTATGTTTAGAAATTTTTACAAAGAAAAAGTATTATTATAAACACAGAAAAAAAATTGCAAAGAAAGAAATAGTGTTGTTGCCTATTGGACTTTAACGGTGGGTTGTTATCTAATTTAATTAAACCCGACCCATCAAGTCCCAAATTTAAAAAAAAAATTGTAAACCCTAAGCATAGGAATTAGAAAGGAAGTTGAAGTTTGAAGAAAAAAATTGCTCATCTCATTCACTGGCTGCCCCTGCACCGTGAGTCTGCACCCAACTTTCTCCGTCGACAATCGCTACTTGCCTATCTCGTCCCTGGACTATTTTCCATCACTGCCACTCTGTCAGTCTGTCGCATCATCATTGAAGCATGAAGGTTAATATTTTTTTTTATTTTTGAATTTGTGATATCTTATGATTTTTTGTCTATTTTTTAATATTTACAAAGTTTAAATCTTTTGTGATTTTCATAATTTGTTGAAGTGCGATGTTTTATGTAAATGAATATTTAAATTGTTTCATGACTTTTTTGAATTATGAATTTATGATTATTTATTTGTATAATTATATTAATATTGTCAAATTGAATTTGTTCTTATTTAATAATTTTGATGAATTGACATAGATAATGGAGAAATTTTTAAAACTAAATGTTAGTCTTCTAAAAGTTCTGCGGAAGAAAATAATAAGAAAAATTATTCTCACATTGAATTCAATCCGAATGATATTGCTAGCAATCCTGGGCTACGCAAATCAACTAATGAATTTGATGTTTCTATTAGAGATCAAATTCGAAGAGAATATTTGAGTAGAGGACCTTGTCAACCAATTAGTCATAGTTATCCCTGAAGACAATTTAGTAAAGAGCATAGAAGTTTTCAAGTTGCTTGGTTTAAAAAAAATTCATGGTTAAAGTATAGCATATCAAAAGATGCAACTTTTTGTTTGTGGTGTTATCTATTTAAGAATTCTCATAGAGGGCGTCGAGTTGGAGATGAGACATTTACTAATTCATGAATAAATAATTGGAGAAAAGCAATGGAAATATTTAATACGCATGTTGGTGGTGTGGCTAGTGCTCACAATGATGCAAGAATATAACTTAAAGCTTTTCAAAATCAAAGACGAAGTGTGTCACATTTCCTACAAGCACAGGGGCATGGAATGGAGGTTGTGTATCTCACCCGATTAACAGCAGTTTTAGATGTTACTCATTTTCTTTTGAAACAAGGTTTGTCTTTCTGTGGACATGATGAGTATTGAATTCCTCAAATAAAGATAATTTTCTTGAATTGATTGAGTGGTATACTCGAATAAATTATGAGGTTGCCAAAACAATGAATGATAATGCCTTTGAAAATAATTAAATAAAGTCTCTAACAATTCAAAAGGATTTAACACGTGCTTGTGCTACTGAAGTCACAAATGTCATTCTTTTTTTTTTATTAATCTGAGGTATCAGAGTACGATTTCTCTTCCCTTACTAATCCTCAGGGTCAACCGCCTCGGCCCCGCAGAAATTTTTCGACAATCGACATTTGTAAATCAGGATGACACGTGGTCAGTGCACATTGAAAACTCATGCATCACCAGAAAGCCGACCACACTGAGACGGAGGGGCATCAAGCACCGCCACCCACACATCACGCGTTGCTGAAGGGCGAAATCGACCCCTGGAAGTGTAGAGGAGAATCTTGTGATTAACCAACACGTCATTGCCCTGGGAGCTTACAAATGTCATTCTTAATGATATAGGAGATAATATATTTTCTCTTATAGTTGATGAGTGTCGAGATATTTCAATCAAAGAGCAAATGAGAGATGTTTTAAGATATGTCAACAAACGTGGACATGTTATTGAAAGATTTCTTGCTATTGTGCATGTATCTGACACATCTGTTATTTCTTTGAATAACGCTATTGATGAATTGTTTACAAAACATAAGTTATCATTATCAAGATTGAGAGGTCAAGGATACGATGAGGCTTCGAATATGCGAGGTGAGTATAATGGATTGAAGGCTCTCATATTGAAGGAAAATTCATTTGCAAAATATTGTTTTTCTCACCAACTTCAACTAGTTGTTGTTGCAGTTACTAAAAATAATCGAATTGTCAGTGATTTTTTTCAATATATTACTATGATTGTGTATATTACTAGTGCTTCATGTAAAAGAAAGGACAAGTTTAGACAACTTGAACATGATAGACTTTGAGAAAGTTTGGAGAGAGGAGATATTGTTAGTAGTAAAGGAAATAATCAAGAAACTAGTTTAAAATGACCAGGGGATACTCGTTGGGGTTCACATTACATTATTATTGTCAGTTTGATGTCTACGTGGGCTTCTATTTTACAAGTGCTTGAAAATGTATATAATGATGGTACTAATGATGACAATAGTGGTATATCCACCAATTTGATTGATAAGATGGAGAGTTATGAATTTATGTTTGTGATGTATTTGATGAAATCTTTGTTGGGAATCACAAATAAGTTGTTGCTTGCCTTACAACAAAAGGATCAAAACATTGTACTGACTTTCAATTTGATCAAGACGATGAAAGTTCAGTTATAAAAATTCAGAGATGAAGGATGGGAGAATCTTTTGAATGTAGTCAATATATTTTGTAGTAACCATATGATTTTAGTACCGAATATGGAAGAAAATATAAGAATTCGTAGTCGTAGCAGACGTAATGGGCAAATGATTACAAACTTTCATCACTATCGTGTTGAAATTTTTTGTGAGGTATTATTTCTAAATTTTTTATTGCAATTTTAAATTCTAATTTTTTTATTAACTTTTTTTATTGTTACAATATTAGGTTTTTGATATGATGGTTCAAGAGATGAATAATCATTTTTCAAAAGCAAGTACAGAGGTACTTGTTTGTATTGCTTGCTTAGATCCAAAGGACTCTTTTTCTCAATTTGACATTGGTAAGCTACTTTATCTTGCTGAACTTTATCCAGCAGATTTTTCATTGACTAACCGTGTAAACTTGAAGACTAACTTGAAACTTACATTGCAAGTGTACGAGATGAATTTTCTATGATTGAAGATTTGGGAGGTCTTGCTAAAAGGATAATTAAAACTGGCAAGAATGCAGTTTTTCCATTAGTATATCGGTTGATTGAGTTAGCGTTGATTTTACCAGTTGCAACTATCTCTGTTGAAAGAATTTTTTCTGTGGTGAAAATTATCAAGATTGATTTGCGTAACAAGATGGGAGATGAATGGATGAATGACAGTTTGGTAGCATACATCGAGAAGGAAATTTTTGCCACAATTGAAAATAAACAGATTTTACAACATTTTCAATAGATGAACACTCGTAGAACACAATTGCCTCCTCTTGTTTGTTGGTCCAGATCTAGTACTAGTAGTTCAAGTGTTCAGAAATAATGTTTTATTAGTATGTTCATATTTTTATATCTTTATCATTATTATTATCGATTTAGTACTTTTATATTTTTAATGTATTTATTTGATGGCAAGAAATTTTTTTATATATTACATTGATCACTCATTCAAATTTCAGTCTGGATTCGCCACTGAATAGAGGAGAACTTTAACTGGAATTTAGTTATTTGTAAAAAAAAAGGAGAAAGTGAAAATTAGGGAGAATTTTTTTTTTAAACTTGAAAGTTGTCTATTATTGAGGGGAGAGTGCATTATGTACGCATTCATATTTTCTCCTAACTTTAAAAAAGATTGACATACATCAAAGAGTGATTTTTAGTGTTGTGAGCACCATAAGTTCAATCCTATGTTTTGATATATGAAACAAGGTTTAAAGTTAGGATGTCTTATGATCTAATTTGGATTGCCTAGTGTGTAGGAGTAGAAATTTGACGGGTCAAGTCTTGGAGGTCCCAGACATAAATCCATATCAGGAGTCTAGCAGGGCAAGTTCAAAAGGTTCCAAGCAGAAGTTCAGATGAGTTTAGCAAGTCAAGTATTCGAGGTCCTAAGCAGAAGTTCAGATAAGGAGTCTAGTAAGACAAGTCTTGAAGGTCCTAGGCAGAAGGCCAGATGAGAAATCTAGCAAAGTAAGTCATATAGATCCCAAACAGCAGAAGTCTAGATATGGAATCTAATAAAGTAAGCCCTAGAGGTACAAGAAAGATAAATTTGAGTGATCTTTTATTTTAGAAGATAGTAAAGGAGTATTACTATTTCTGTGGGCAAGCTAGACTCAAACTAGGCATCATTCTAACTTAGGTAAGAGTGAGACAACTGAGTTGTTATAGTTACATATTTTATTTGTAAAATAATTTTGTGATGTATGAACTCATGATTAGATAGAACTAGGTGATTGGATCATATCCAAGTGACCAGTCCAGACGATCGAATCATTTCCAGCGATCGAAGCCCAAATTCAATCCAAATACAGTACAATGTGGCGCTTAGTGATTGGTGGGTCACAGTGTCGTCGAGGTCAAATTAGAGTCCTTCCAAAGGAATTCATGGGATTGAAAAAGGAAACTTCCTATATAGGCAACCAAAAGTAATCCAAACTATTAGAAGAGGAAAAATACCAAATGAATTAAACTAGATAAGGTTGAGTTGGGAGCCCTCAGAAAGGAATTAGTACGATCGAAAGTGAAAATATATCAAATGTACCAATTGTGTTAGGGGCGCCCGAAAAAGGATCTAGATACAGCCAAAATAACCCTATAAAAAAGGCGAACAGCCACAACAAAATATGAAATACACAAAAAAAAACCCAATAATATACAAAAAAAAAAAAAAGAGAATTCGTTGAAAGTAAGACGTTGCTCATATTCTCTTCTACAATAACTTATATTTAATTGGTATATTTAAGTATTGTCTATCATTTGATATTATAGTTTCATTGTACTATATATATATTATATATATTGTGTAAGAAATTTCTCTACCTTTAGAGTTTTTTTGAAAAGGTAAAAGTTAATAAGATACACATATTTGAGTGATCTACACGATAAATTGAAGACCGTGAACTAAGAAACTAAAGGAATTATCAAACCATATTAAATAATTGTGTTAATTTATTTTTCTACTGCATATTATATTTGATTTGCTTACTATTAACTTGATAAAATTTAAATAATGATATTCATCCTCTTATTGGATCCTATTACAGTTTGAAGTACGACCAAAAGAGAGAGTGAGAATCCATAATGCATGTAAATTTGGGCAAATCTGGCTCATATATTGCAGTTCATGAAATCACCAATAATCCCCACAAGAGCAGACCCCATCCTTCACATGGTGAAACCGAGTGGCATCCCTGACAATGATCAACCTCTGAGTGATCTTGGAGACGAACTTGGTCCAACTGTGACAATCCAAGCATACTCTTAGGTTCTTGAAGATCCTGATCTCGGTTCCTGGATCAGTGCTGATGATCGCAAAGGTGATTGCTAGCTTCTCGCTGTGAACTTTTACCATGTGCTCCTTCTCTTCCTCCTCGACATCGTACAGAGCCGCATCAGTCTCTGGTTGATACCCTTCCTCGGCCATCTTTGCAGTTATTTTCTGCAACTCAGAATAAATTGCAGCCGACTGTGGGTGAACATTGTCGTTAGCAGTGAAAGTGTGCATAACATCTCCCACTTCAATCGAAGTGCATCCGGGTGATTTCACCAGGTGCTTCTTTTTAGCATCTTGTCTCACCATGGCAGCCTCCAAGTAGTTCCTTTTTGAGGAATGTATGTTAGAAAGAAGAACATAATAACCAGGGTTCTCAGGTTCCAGTTCGAACAACTTGTCTGCAGCCATTCGAGCTAGCTTACTTTCCTTGTGAATCATGCAAGAGCCAAGCAAGGCACCCCAAACGCCAGGGCCAGCACTCTCAGGTGTTGTCTGGATGAACTCTAGAGCTTCGTTGGTTCTCCCAGCTCGACCAAGAAGGTCTACCATGCAAGCATAGTGCTCTGGCCCAGGCCTGATTCCATAATCACAGAGCATGGAATTGAAAATAGCTTGACCATTTTCGACCAACCCTCCATGGCTGCAAGCATACAAAACAGAGAGGAATGTAACACCAGTAGGCACAATGCTAGCACTCAGCATTGCCTCAAAAAACTTCAATGCTTCAGTGCCTTTTCCATGGAGACCATAAGCTGATATCATAGCATTCCAAGAAACCACATTCTTCTCCTCCATTTCATTGAATATCTTTCTAGCTTCTGAGATGCTTCCGCACTTTGCATACATGTCAATCAGAGCTGTCGATACAAAGACATTAAGCTCAATCCGTTCCTCTATGATTATGTCATGTACCCATTTTCCCAAGGCGAGAGATCCAAGCTGAGCACACGCGGAGAGAATGCTAGTGACTGTAATTTGATTAGGCTTTACATTAGAGACTTGCATTTCCTTGAACAATGATATTGCTATTTCTGTCATACCGTTCTGTGTGTATCCTGATATCATGGCATTCCAAGATGCAATGCCGTTCTCAGGCATTGCATCAAACATTCTTCTTGCGGACTCCATATCATCAACTCGACAGTAGATAGTAGTGAAAGAAGTGGATACAGCAGAATTCAAATCAATTCCAGCTTTAATACTGAAACCATGAATGCATGTTATGAGCAATTCATAACCAAAAGGGTTTAAAACTGGAATCAAACCGACCATGGTGCTTGAATTTGGTGTCTCACCACCTAAAGCCAACAACTTTTTGAACAAACAGACAGATGAGGCGACCAAACCGTTGATGGAGTAGCCTGAGATCATTGCATTGTGTGCAATTATATCTGGAAATTCAATCTCTCTGAACAACAATTCAGCCGCAGAGACATTGCCACACTTCGAGTACATGGAAATCAAACCTGTGACAATGTGGGTAAGAGATGAAAGCCCTAATTTGATGGCCAAGCAATGCACCAGTGACCCCAAGATCAAATCTTGGAGCTCCGCCGCAGCCGGGAGAATGACAGCTAAAGTGGTCGAACTGAATTTGACAGTGTCGGAGATCATCATCCTCTGGAAAACGCTCGCTGCTCTTGTAAAGGAGCAATTGTTCACCAACCCGGAGATGAGGGTGTTCCAGAGAACGGTGTCGGGTTCAGAAATTGCGCCGAACACCTTCTCCGCAATGGATACTTGGGACGAGTTGAGATAGAGATTGGCGAGGGCAGAACCGACGTAGGGGTCATTGGCGAAGTCATCAACGACGATTCGAGCGTGTAGCGACGCGATCGATTCCGGACGGGAGGCGGCTGCAGAGGCAACGGTGGCGTAGGTGAAGGAGTTGGGGCGGAGGTGAGGGTAGCGACGAGGAAGAGAGGAGAGTAACGGTAAAGCGGAGGAGGGAGGGAGAGTGCGGAGGAGCACGTTGAGGAGGAAGATGTCGGGGTCTTCGACCGAGGAGAAGAGGCGGAGGGCGTGGGAGGCTGAGCCGCCGAGATCGGAGACGCGGCGGAGGAGGGCGGTGACGGTGATGAGATCGGGGCCGCGAGAGGAGACGATGGAGTGGGCGAGGATCTGGTCGAGGTGGCGGAGAGTGGTGGCGGCGGAGATGAGGCCAAGGTAGCGGTGGCGGCCGAAGGAGGAGGAGCCAGGCCAGAGCATGGAGCCATCAACCATGCGATGCAAGGAGCGCAGTAGTGCTTAAATGCTCGCTCTTTCTTTCTTTCTTTCCTTCTTTCTTTTTCTTTCTTATAGAAAAAAATAAATATCGTTTAAAATATATAATTTAATTTGTTTGCAATAATCACACAGACAAGATTGTTCATTTTAGATCAACATCTTCAAATCTTCAATCCAATTAATTTTTAAAAATAATTAATTTTATTTTACGGATCTTTAGAACACTTTGTCAATTGAATCAGATAAAATCGGAGTTAAAATGATCTTCATCGATCATCAAAGATAAATCAGAAAAATATTTGTTACTTTTTCACAATCCAATCTGGACTCTGCAATTGTATAATTCTTGAATGACAATTCAATACTGAAATCGTACTTCGTCCACTAGATAAACTCTTAGACTTTTAGATCATTTAAATAGTTTTTTCTAAATTTATCGTCGAACGATATCACATTAAAAGATCGAATTATATTTTTCTATAAAATATCTTTTTATTTTTATGATTGTACTGCCACCCGGAGCCGAATCTGCCCACTTCAAACTCTCATATGAATGCACAAAATAGACTTATATTTATCGTAAAAGCATAGACGAGAAATGTTTGAACTTATCGACTGTGTTTGCTATGTCATAATCTGTCTTATAATATAATCCAAATTACATTACAAAGTAGATTTCTTTATTTATTACTGTCTTAATATTATAATGGAATATAATCTGGATTACAAAAGGTACTAAAGTTTTATAATTTAGATTACGAAATAAAATCTATATAATTGATCAAATCGATCGATCGATCGTCGATCGTCGACCGTCGCCGATTGCTGACTGATTATCGGCCATCGATCATTGGTCGTCGATCGTCAATCGTCCGTCGTCACCGATCACCAATTCCTATCGTCTTTGTAATGCATCTAAAAGAATATAATTATTTTTATAATTCAAAATTAAATATAATTTTTATCTAAATATAATAATATAATAAAGATTCTATTGCATTTCATTATAACTTCAATTATATTAAAACTTGAATTACACGATAAAATACCAAACGCAGCCATCATGTTTCACTTTTCCATGTCTTGTACTCCTCCAGGTGTTTTGCTTTTCTTCATTTATAACTAGTTGAACGTTTCTACCGTTTTAATTATGACGTTCTTAATTTATCATTTAAAATTAATTATAAATCAAATTATAAATATCTAAGAATTGAATTGGTCGTTTTACCTTAAATATCTCACTTTGCGGATTAGATTTGGTCATTGATGCGTGCCATCGGAACTCAGAATGGAACAATTTCTTATCCAGATGACTGATATCGATAGCACCAAATCGTCTCCACTCTCCACCCCAAAAACTTTTTAACGCTTATCTACCAAAAGTGCCTAACTTTTCGAGCTTCAAGTCAAAGTCAACCAACTCTTATTCGACGTTTAAAATTCCACATTTCCACTCGTTCTCTCTACCAACAAAACAACGGCATCGTTTACATTTTTATCAACCCGTTCCGTTTTTTCCACACTTCCGTCACATCGTTACCTACTGAAACCAAGTGGAGCCTCTGGATTATTAATTCCTCTCCGAACTCCATCTTCTTCCTCTCCATTCTTTCTTCTTCGCCCGCTAATTAATTTTCCGTCTTCAGATCCACTTAATTCTTCCGCCAAATTCAGATAATTGTTCCCGTAATTTCCCCTCTCGAAGCCTCCATCCATCTCATCTGTTCGATCTTTTTCGTTTTTTTATATCAGTTCCAAATTTATTATTATCTGGGGCTTTCTTCTAATCAAATATGATGTCTGCATCTGTTGTTTCATGTTCCTCTCTGCACGCTAGTTTTTAAGCAAATCTCTGTAATTCTATCTTCCACTCATCGATTGTTTTCAGGGTCTCGTTAATAAATGGGCTGCTCCAGCTCGTGCCAACTGGACGGGCCACCGCCGGGCTGCGTGCGGGTGGTCCACGCCGCCGGCCACGTGGTGGACTTGCCGGCGCCAGTGACGGTGGGCGAGCTCACCGGCCGTCCCCCCACCCACGTGCTCGTCTCTGCCGCCCGCCTCGCCGCGTTCGGCTCGGAGCGCTTCCGCATCGGAGACCGCCTGACGGCTGGCGGCGTTTATTTCCTCATCCCCCACGAGCTCCTCCGTGCCGAGTCGTCGGTCGTCGACCTCGCCACCCACATGGGCCGCCTCCTCGCCGCGGCCAAGCGTGCCGGACCAGTCGCGGCGCCGACGGTGGCCCACAAGGTACGGCCGCGGGCCAGGGCGTGGAAGCCGGAGTTGGATGCGATCGAGGAGACGAGCTGCTGAGAACGGACGGTGGAGATTGGAGGCCCAGAGGGAATGGAAACATTTCAGGCGGCTTTGACTTTAATTTGCGTAACGTGCCGTGAAAAGAGGGTTATCGATTCCACTTGATCGTTGTAAAATTTATGGTCGATGACTCGTCGATTCATACCAATAAATTATCTTGGCGGAGCTGAAGGTCGATTGATTTTCTGAAAAACGATCGAATCTAAGATTAATCCAAGTTGCAGGCCGATGTCTCCCCTCCGAACGGAGAATCTGATATATGAATTATTAAAAAAAAATACAAAAAAATTATTTTTTTTTTTAAATTGTATTCGATCTTTTCCCTATCCCCAACTAAAAATGGATCTGTTGCTTCGGCGTCGTCTCTCTCCCTTAGCAATAAGATCTCACACTTAAGCCTATCTCGCTGTAGCTTTTCGTATGGAATCGATCCTTTGTGCGGGCTATCGCAATCGGGTCTTGGTTCACGCCTTCCATGGTTACGGTCTCTTATGTCTAGCGTAGTCGTGTTAAGATTTGAAAGGGCAAAGGGTTGATTCATGGAGGTGACGATCAAGCTATCGATAACTCTGTTTTTCTGTACTAGTCACTTGGGACCTGATTTACCTTCCTCCATATATAGGGACAGCGGTGAAGAGTCTCTAATGACAGTTTCACAATTTTTTTCTTATGTCTTTATAAGAAAAAAGAGATTTTGAAATAGTAAATCCAAGAAATGCACTTAGCTCACGAGCAAAGAAACTAAGGATAATAATCAATTAATAATCGATTAAATTAAAATGGAGTAAATTGAATTTTTTTAAATAAATTAAATCAATTCAATTTTTCAATAAAATCGAACAAATCGAATAAGATATTAATCGATCGATATAAAATATCAATTGACTAGTAATGATGAAAAACATAGAGTTCGAGACAATCAATCCATTAATTCATTAAAATCGATTGAAGTTCATGACTCAAGTTCGATTTAATCAATTTAATTGATCATTTTTGTTTTGAAATTGAAATCTAACCGAATAAATCGATTAAATTGATATTTTAAAAAAAATAAATTTCTAAATAATTCGAATCAAAAAATTCAATTCAATCGATTTATTTGATTTAACCAAATTTTTACTCGCGGCTAAAAGAAGCAACACAAAGATGTATCCTTTCATGGACAAAATAGAAATAGAAATGAATTTTCAATAAAAATCTAAGTCATCTTCTTTGTGTTATACTTGTAAATAAATCAAAAAACAAAAAACCTTGTCTTCTTCCTCTCCAAGCCTCGCTCATCGTCTCCCTCACACCCACGACGCCTACCGCCGCAGCCTTACCCTTTACCTCTTCAAGCCGACTACGTCACCGAGCAATGTCGCCGGCTCCGTACATCCGTTGATTCCACGCGTCCCCATCTGAATGGACGCTGCCACTCTCTTCTATAAATTAATCGCCGCCCCGATTGCGGGCACGAGAGCTCCTCGAGTTAACTGACATTCCTCCTTCCTCGAGGCAAGGCACTGAGAGCAGCGTGGCCCCGTGAGTTCGCCGTCTTCAACTCCTCTCCGAGCAGTCGAATAATTCCCTCAAACTTCGATTTCTCCTCGCGCTTCGCCGCTGTCTCGACCGGCTGGTTGTTCTCTGGTTTCGAGTGCAGGGACGGAGAAGAGGAAGACGACGAAGGGGAGAAAGAAAGCAATCGGAAAAGATTGCGGAAAAAAATTGATTAATTGCTTTAATTACAAAGGCTGAGCTGAGCTGTAAAGAGAAAAGGTAAGATTTAATTTATTAATTCATTAAACGGTTTAATCGGAAAAGTAACGTAAAGTTTATTTGTAAAGAGTAATTAAAAGGGGTAACTTGTTCGTGGATTATTAATAATAATAAATTAAACTGTATAAATGGAAGGATTTAAATTATTTAATTAATTTATATAATATACAGCGAATTAATTGCTCATGTCATTTAGGATTATATTAAATTAGTAAATTATTTTTATGTGCAGAATGAATAATTAACTGAATTATATATGTTATTATATACACTAAAAAAACATTATTTGACGATAAATTTTACAACGAATTTTGAATAAAAATTCGTTACAAAATTTTTTTGCAACGAAATATTTTTCATTGTAAATAATTCGGCACTAAATTTTACAATGAAAAAAAAATTATCACAAAAATTACAACAAAAAAAATTTTCATTGCAAAATTAATTACTATTTAGTGATAAAAATAGTAACAAAAATATCTTGTCGTCAAATTTGATGACGAAAATAATTATTCGTCGTCAAATTTGACGACGAAACATAGTTCGTCGCCAAATCTGCTATAAAAAATAGTTCATCACAAAAAACTAATACACATTACTCTGCATTGGAAATAAATTTAACGACGAAAATAACTATTTGTCGCCAAATTTACGACGAAAATACAGTTCGTCGTAAAAGTCTAATAAATATATTTTCATTAATGAAAATAAATTTGACGACGAATATTTATTTTCATCACCAAATTTACGGCAAAAAAAAATTTCGTTGCTAAATATTCATGGTCAGTCAACTATCAAAGTTTCTGTAAGTTACTACAGTAACATCAATTGATTAAGCAGCCAACTAAATAATATTTTGTAAGGTGATACAGTATATCAGTCAACTGATCACGTTGATCAGTCGACTGATAATGGATAATCTGCGACAAAAAAAATTTTCGATGCAATTTCTACGATGAAAAAAAAAAATCGTCGCAAAACCGCATTTATCAGTCGACTAATGGTAGATGTCAGTCAACTAGTGGTGGAGAAGCAGATAACAAAATCTTTTTTAGTCGATTGCCCACTCGACTGATAGTATATCAGTCGACTGAACACATGAGGCAGTCGACTGTTGCTTCTTTTTTTGTAACAATTTTTTTTTTCGTTGCTAATTCTGCGATGAAAAATGATTTTTCGTCGCAAATCTGCGACGAAAATTATTTTTGTTGCTAACTTGGGAAAAAAATATAATAATAATTTCTACTATTTTTTCTGTTTTACAACAAACACATATAACAATATAAACTAATTCACATATCAAACTTTAATACCAAATCAATATATACATAACAATTATAAACATAACTTACAATACATAGATATCGAATGTGATAAGTCAAGTAACATTTAAATACAACAAATAAATTCAAACGTAACCACCATCATCATCAAAAAAATACATCATCATTGTCATTATTACAGGGATCAGGAGGAGGACCAGATCGAGAAGGAGGAAGTTGACTTGAACTAGACTTTAATTGAAGATGTTGCATAATTAACATTTGTTGCCTCCAAAATTCGTTCATCTATTCATTTACTTCCTGCTCTCTTTGTCTCGATTCATTTTCCTTTTGCGCTAGTAACTCCCTCAAATGAGTAACCTCCTCGATCAATTGATTTATTTTTGCTCTTACTATCGGTGAGGATGAAGAAGAAGCACAAGGACTTTATAAGTTCGACTCAAAGAACCGATCTCAATTATTCTTCCACTTTTCGCCCTCCAGTTGCTTCGAGTCATAAATTAATATTGCTAACAGAAGACTCAGATTCGATTGCATCATCACCTACACTCGAATTTCTCTGTGCAAATTCATCGTATTTCTCCTATTTTGAAAGAAAAAAAGTTAAATACTAACATAAGAGTTTAAATTTTTTTAAATTACAAACTTTCATTGCATTAGCTCTCTCCTCACTCCACATCTTATCTTTCTTTTGAAATGTATGGATGAAAGTGTCTATGAATAATGACTCAGTACCCGTCTCTTGGGCCTAAACAAACGTCGTTATAATTTATAAATTAGTGAGTATTAGATTATAAAATTAGAATTTGAAAAAACTCACTAATCGATGTCTATGCTCATCAATATTGATTGAGCCTCCCGTATACGTGGCAGACATAGCGCCGGAATTACAATAATTTATCTTATTCTACTCACTCCTCCGTTTGCTATCCTCAAATCCCCAATATGCAATAATTTTATTCCAATTCTCCTCGGTTATACAGTGTGACTTTTTATTTCTAATTTTTGCATGACTAAGTATGTTTTTGATATGGTCGCCACACTTTTTCTTGAAAATCCTCTTAATCTCTAGTATTTCACTCTCCTTCCAAGTAAATAATAGCTGCAGTAGAGAAAAATTGAATTGATTATATTAACTGTAATTTTATATACAAAATGATTTAAACAACTTACCTTGAAATCATTCCACCACAAACTTTTTATTTATTTCGACGTGCTCGTATAAGTCATAGAAACTCCGCACCAATGGTTATTCACTATTTTATTCACCTCGTGAATAACATGTACAGAATTTATAAATCTAACATAAAAAAATAAACCATGTTAGATACTTATAAAAATACATATCGTATTAAAAACATATATAATTTAAAACTTGAATACTTACGAATCTCCGCGTGGAGATATCAACTCTCGCATATCTTCCCTCTCAACGAGTGATTGTTGTACTGGGGAAGATACATTAGCAGGTATCTATTGAGAACCAGAAGATCCTGCAACTGGAGAAGGGGTGGAGGACACATTTCCTGCAAGAGCATCAGAGTGTTCAGGGGTTGAAGTAGAGGAAGACTGTGATCTTCCATCGCTACTCCGTGTATGACCACCACATCGAAACTAACGATCATAATTATTAGAAGAATATGACAGTAAAAAAAAAATACATTTTCATATCGAATTTATAATATGAACAATATGAAAAAATTATCATATTCATAGCAACTGGATAACCTACAAAAAAAGACAGTTCATTAATATATCAATTATATGAAATTTAGAATTAGACAGTAAATAGAAACATAATTGGTACTGAATAAAAGTTATCCATAATTTTAAATCAAAGTTCGCATTGTGATTTTCATCCTAGTCATATGTCTATTCGATCTCATCATCGTCATTGTCATCGTCATCCTCTAAATTAAATTCTTCATCTTCATCCTCATTCATTTCACTTGCATCAACGACTATTACTACGCCGCTAGGATCTCATAACATTGAAATATTATATTCTTCGATATGAAATATACTGACAACTTCATCTTGTTAATATGCTATGTCTTCCTAATGTTCCTCAAATTTTTTATGTGCTTTTGTTTTACAAATAACCCACCAATCACTTTTATCTCGTCTCAGACTAGGATATGAAGTATAAAATACTTAAATCACTTATTATGATAACACAAATGGTTCATACCTCTAGTATAATTTGTTGTAATTTATTTCAACCAAATTAAACTGTGGATGCACCCTCATGCATTTGATAGGGTCAAACCAATGACACATAAATAAAATAATTCGTAAATCTGAGCCTAGGTACGCTATCTCTAAAATTTCATCTAGCAAGCCATAAAAATCATTCCTTGCACCTCCATAATTAAATGACTGAACACAAATCTCACTATTCTTTGTAGCTTTTCCAGTTCCATATTCTTGAGTCTGAAAATTATATTCGTTTATGAAATATGTCGGTCAAGTTTTCACCACTGAGTTTGGACCCCATGACAGATGTTTTACTAGTTCTTGCTCAATGTGAGCATGATTATCAAGAACCTAAAGTCAAATAAGCATGTGTTAAAGTCAAGATTTATCAAATTTATTATCATAGACTACTCACATTTGTTTTAACCATAATTATATTCTTTATCGCAAATACAATCAAACTCATGCTCCGGAAGCTCAGAATATAGGATTTGAAAAATCCTACCATAAAATTAAATATAACACGAACAATAATTTACAATATATGAAATATATAATATAACATTTATATACTCACTCGAAATAGGGTATTACTTTTGGACAGTTCAGTAAAAAATATGTGTGGATTGCTCGCCACTCTTGACCAGTTCAGTAAAGACTTGTACAAGATCCACTTGGTCGACCAAGGTAGTTAAAAATTGAGAATGACTTCAAATCGAGATCAACAGGACCCTCATCATTTCTTCTTGCTCTCCAACTTTTGCATTGAACGTGAGGTTCAAAATAATATGATGCAAAAGTTGTAACTCCCTTTATAATATATACATTAACAATAGAAGTCTAAACATGAGCCTTATTTTTCACCTTTTTTTTTCAAATGATAGAGGAATCTAATAGTAATAAAATAAAATATATTAGAAATTAATTTTTACTAAAATTAATCAAATGCACTAACAATGATAAAAAATGAAAAAGTTCACCTTTTAAACAGATACATCCATCGAAATTGAACAAGACCTCAAACTTTAGTCTCATATGACAAGTGAACCAAAAGATATTTCATGGAATAAAAAAATACCGATGGAAATATTCTTTCTAAGTTATACAAAATGATTGGAATGTCTCTCTCTAATATCTCCATGTGTGAATGATTCAATACTGTTGAGCAAATATCATGAAAAAAATGCTCAATTTCGTAATTGCACCTCATACAAAATTTGGTAATATTTCCTTAAAAGCAATAGCAATTAGTCTTTCTATGAATATATGATGATTTTTCAAACCAATCAATTTTTATTCCTTTAAATCAACGCATCTGGCAAGATTAACGACATAACCATCAGAAAATCTCGATGATTTCAACCATTCACAAACAATTCGTCTCTAATCCTTATTCAATGTATAAATGCTTTTGATTTTGGTCCCCTACTATTTTCATCAACATCAAGGATGAGTCATTTACATATGAAACACATATCTTTTCTTGCATTCAGATTGTCTTTTATTTTTCTAGGAATATCTATCACCGTATTTATCAGATTATCAAAAACATTCTTTTCAATATACATTACATCAAGATTGTGATGAATCAAATTACTTTGCTAATACGGTAAATCCCAAAATATACTCCATTTAGTCCATTTATGCGTAATTTCATAGTCATATGTTGTAACATTTGGTTCTTCAATAATAGATGGAAAGTTAAACACTCTATGTCATAAGAATTGACCGGTGAATCTCAATGGTAGAGGTGTTCTTTCAATTCTATTCTTAGTGAATTATTCTTTATTTCTTCTAAATTTATGATTTGGCGATAAAAATTATCTATGACAATCAAAATAACTCAGTTTCTTTCCATGTTTCAATCTGAATAACTTTGTTCTCTCCATACATATTGGGCATCCTAAAATCTCAACGGTACTCCATCCTGATAACATACCATAAGCAGAAAAATCATTTACGATCCAAAGAAGTGCAACTCTCAATGTGAACATCTAATTAGTATGGACATCATATGTAGAAACATCCTCATCCCATAGTTGTTTCAGCTCGACAATCAGTAATTACATATAAACATCTATTAACTTCTTGAGATTATAAGGGCCATGCACAATCAATGTTAAAAATATATATGATGTTTTCATACACATACCGAGTGAAAGATTATACAGAGTTAAGACAATTGGCCAGCAAGAATAAGTTCTTTCTGATTTGCCAAATGGAGCAAATCCATCAGCACATAGATCCAACCTGATGTTTCGAGTCTCATTCCCAAACTTAGGATATGTTCTATCAAAATTTTTTCACACCTCTATATCTGATGGATGACACATTAGCCCCTCCTCTGTTTCATGATTTGCATGCCAAGTTAAGGCTATAAACGAACCAAGCATTCATGAACAAGCTTGATGTTCGACTCGATAAAAGCTCGTTAACGTTTGTTCAATATGCATCAAAGTCAATTAATAAACAAGTTTGAACAACTTGATAAATTAAATAAACAAGCTTAAACACATGTGTTCAGTTTGTTAATATTCATGAATAGTATTCGTGAACAATATTCAGGTCATTTAAAATTTATTTATGAACTTATTTATACTCATTTATAAATAAGGATTAAAATATTAAAAGTTTAAACAAACAAACAAGTTTGATTTAATAGTTTGATAACGTTTAAATAAATCAAACTTAAACAAGTTTGAATCAAGTTTGATTCGAGCTTGATTAGAATCTTGATACATAAACAAGCTAAGTTCAATTCAAGCTCAATCTCCAAAAGAAGAAACCATGTCAAGCTTAAATAGATTTTTCAATAGCTTGGTTAATTTTAGACTTGGCTTAGCTCGACTTGGTTATCTTATCAAACAAGTCTGAACACTGTAAAACTTGACTTGGCTCGGCTCGTTTACAACCCTATATCAAGTCATGTGTTCAACAGTGACCTTTGATGCATAAAGCCTTTGAAATATAGGAGTTAAAGGCAAATAGAACATTTGTCTGTATGATTTATATCGCTTATTATGATTCGATCTCGTAGTACTCCTGTACCTACATTGATTACAAAATTTACAAATCTCTAAATCTACATTATCTCTTTAATATAACATACATTCATCTCTGTAAACATCAATTCTTTGGACCAGAAGACCTAAATCTTTCACAAGTTTTTTCATATTGTAAAAATCATTAGACATTATGTGATCACGCGGCAATACTTCTCCGATAACTTGAATGAAATCATTAAAATAATCTTTGGACACATTATGCTCAGCTTTAACATTCAACAATCTTACGGTGAGAAATAATTTAGTGTGACTGTCACAATCAAACCATTCGGGTTCATCTGCAGCTCTTAACACTTCTTGAAATTTGAAATATGATTCATTGTATATATTTTCATGAACACCAATTACTTCTACCTCCTCCAACGACGATGAATAACTAGTATACATGTGTTCAAATGTTTGAGGATAACTAAAACTTGCAGCGTTTGATTCGGTATTCAAATTATGGCCAACTACATCAACTATCATCCTCTGATATGGATTTAATTGATCATAATATCTTTGATCTCCACTAACTATCCTTTTTATGTTTCGTCCAACCTCATCATCAGATATGAACGGTTCACCATGACATGTCCAATTATAATAATTTGGAGTAAAACTAAATCTACAAAAACGTTCTCGATCGAACTTTATCACACTGGAAAAAAATTTGCCATTATGATATTTTTTGCACTAACACCTTAATTTATTCCCATCCATAAATTCAACATTGCTACCAGAAAAATTAAAAAATTGTTTCAACCCAATAATAAATTCATCGGTTAAACTACGACGTTTTGGTAAATTCTTTTTATACATCCAACTTCTTTCTCTCTCAATTTGTCTTGTTTCCAAATTTATATCAAAGATTAATTCTATTTTTTCTATATTCCATCCATATTAATTTAATAATAAATTTATACTCAAAATAAATTCTTCTAGTACTTACTGTGCTTTTGTATGATATTGAATTACAAGCTATAACATATTGAACAAATATTATATATTTATAGTAAAAAAATTACATAAAATCAAATATTAATTATATATATTATATAATGAGAATGCTATAACTTTTTAAATATACAATATACCTGTCCTGGTAGAAGCAACGGATGAGCTCATAGCTGAAGACTTTACAAACACACGAATTATCTGAAGGATGAAGTACGACAAACCTATGAAAAATAAAATATTAGTTTTGTTTTTATATTACACATTACTGATTTAATTTGAATAACATGTTGATTCTGTTATGTTCGAGAACATGATGCGGAGGGACGAGATCGCCACAACAGTTGTGCGCGATCCAGGGACGGTGATGAACCACCTAACCAGGGCACGACGGAGCCTGGAACAAACGCTCCAGCTGGGGCAGTGATGAATCACCCAGGTGCGCGATCCAGGGGGCGACGATGAACCCCCCTATCGCATCGTCGTGCCCCTACCACGTGTGCTAGCGGGTGTCCCGCGGTGGCGATTGCCGCTAACGCACAACAAGCCGCCGCGACGAGGTCTGGCGTGGCACCGGTGCCGCGAGGTCACGGCATACCGCCCGCAACCTTGCGGCAGTTGCCGTGCGAGATCGCGGCAGCTGCCGCGATCTCGTAGCAGTTGTCGCGATCTCGCACGGCAGCTGTTGTGAGCTCATTGTCAAGCGCAATGATGTTGCTGCTCCGCAGTGGAAGAGGGGAAGAGGAGGAGGCATATCGATCGAGCGGGGAGGAGCATGTGAGGAGGAAGGAAAGGAGAAGGGTACCTATCGCACAGTGGGGGCGTCACCCCGCGGTAGGGTGAAGCACCATGGAGGTGTCGCTCGCGACAGGGGAGCTGTTGCATGGTTGCTGGTCATTCTCGGCACCCACATGAAGGAGGGAGGGGGGGGGGGGGGGATGGTCAGCAACGCAATACTGTTGCGTGGTCGAGGGGGCCACGACGTCGGCCCCGTGGCACGGAGGGTGTCACTACCGCTGGCACGTCAACCCCGGAAGTGGGCCGACGATGCACCGGGGAACGACGTTGCCGCGAAGGTGTCGCTCTGCAGCAGCGTTGTCACCCCGTGGTAGGGTCATCGACCCTATTGCTCAGATCATCGAATCTGAGCAAATGCAATGATGGATGGCCGGAATTTGAGAGAGAGAGAGGGAGGAGGAGAGGTGTGTATTGGAGAACGGACGAGGATTGCGAGTGTGAAAAGGAAAAGGATAAGTTTTTGTAATTAAATGGGAGTTTGCGACAAAACTTTTTTCGTTGCCAAATTCGTTGTAGGTTTATGATGAGAATATAAATCCATTGCAAAATCTATAATAAATTTCATATTCGTCGCAAATTTTACAACGAATTTCGTATCCATTGCAAATTCTTGCAACTAATATAAACTTTGTTGTAAAATTTATGACGAACATGAAATTTATCGTAAAATCTTAGGAAAATTTATATTTGTCGCAAAAATTTACGGTAGGATGGCGCTTTTTTCTTTATGACAATCACCACGTTTTTTGAAAAATAATAAAAAATGAGTGACAAAAATAATTCGTTGGGGATTTTGTTACAAAATTTACGATAAATTTGGTTTTCGACGCAAAATTTGTGACGAATCCTTTTTCGTCGCAAAGCTTGCAACGAATTATAATTTTGTCACAAATTTTGTAATGATTTTGATTTTTCATCGCAGATTTGACGACGAAAGTTATATCCGTCGTAAATTTTGTGACGGATTTGGCGATAAAAATTAATTTGTTGTAAAATTTGCAATGAATAAATAGTTTGTTATTAATTTTACGATAAAATATTTTTTTGTTACAAATTTCGTTATTGCAATTTATGACGATTTAATAATTTGTCGTTAAATTCGTGATAGATTTATAATAAATTATTTTTATTGTTAAAATTCATTATTATTTTAATATATTTTCGTAGTGGAGGGGTAACGGCATCTCTATAATTACTCAACGTATATACTTATAAGGCCTCCTTGTGTCGTGTGGCCCTCCATGCATCGATCGGCATAAAGTGTCCTCTAGAATCTACGATACTTATTTATGGTCATTAATATAGTAAGCTGAAAAGCTGCAATTCAAAAAGAAATTAATTAAGGATGCATATCCCCTATAGAAATCGACAAGCACATATCATCATAATTTTTTTCAATGAGCTAGTGAATGATTTTTACTGGTTGGCTGCAATTGTCACAAATTAATTAAGATGAGATCCCTCGGAGACGATCGAGGAGCAAATTAATTCATAAGTGTAAACGAGGAAATCCATCCACAGAGTGGTGAAAACAAATGAAAAGTTAAAGAGATCAACGAGCTGAGGAGATGCATGCCCTCGTACAACAAAAGACGAAGAAGATCGAAGGCGTTCTTTTGCCGATGGCTTGCACATCAGGGACGAGTGCGATGGTCGACGTCGTGCAGATTAGCTCGATGGTCGTACAGAGAGGAGGAATATTGTCGTGCGATGATTAACTACGAGGAATATATTATCGTTTTAATTAATATTCCAATAATTTTGTTATCGACGCTTATAAATATCGATCGCCATGACGTGAAAAAAAAATAATAACAAGCCTAACAAAGAATCAGTTGGCAAAAAAAAAAAAAAAAAAAAGAAAAAAAGAAACTAAATATCTCGGCCAAAAACTGAATATAATAAATTCACGCATTTAGTTCAAATGGATTTAATTAACATCTAAGCCATTACTTTACTGTCATTTCATTTTAAGTAAACGTAATTAGCCAGCTTAAATTTGAGATAGCAAGTTGTTCTGAAAATTAAAACTTCAAATTATATTACATTTTTTCCAATTAATTAAGATATGTAGGAATACGAAATGATCGAGTAAATTCGTAAGTAAACCAACCATGCATCCACGCACTTCCATGCATGAATTATCATTATCATTATTATTATTATTTTGAACATGAAGAAAAATTAACAACCCAAATTAACCAAAACTATTAATCAATGAGATCGATTAAAAACTATATCCACTTTTTAATATAAACTAATTCTCAGTCTTCAGTGAATCAAAAACCAACTTACCAATATATATATATATATATATATTTCATTAAGAGATAGGTGTATTCGATGCTCCTGCGTCGCGCACCTCGAACACGTTCCTGCACTTGACCACGACGTCGTACATATGTACCGAAGTGAAGCGGCCAAAATCCCTCGGCACCGAAATCAAGTGCACCGTCGCCGGCATGTGGAACTGCACTAACTCCGGCGAGGTGGAGTACCTCTCCCACCCTTGCTCCGCTAACCGGCGCTCCAGTATCTCCAATGACGACACCACCTCCCCGCTCGCCAAGTGAACCAACACCTTCCTCCGGAGACTCCCCTCCCCTCCTCCTCGGCCTCCGGCACCTCTGCTGCTGCCTCCGCCGGGAATTTCCAGGCTCATGACGCCTTTCTTGAACACCCAAACTCCTGACATATGGCCTCCTCTCAATAATTAATTAAATAAATGAGCATTCATTAGTTAATTAATTAATGCATCTATATATATAAATAATACTTTTTGTTATTATTTTAGATACTATTTCCTTTTTATTAGTTTTTGCACATGTCAAAATCCTCATTCTTATTCTTTTCATCGAGTGTTCAAAATCTTATTTCCTTTTTTTGAATTTTTGCATGTGTCAAAATTCTCATTTTGAATGATTTGGTCACGTGGTGGCAAATTTTATTTTAAATATTTTTTTTAAAATTAACAAAATTTAAAAAAAAACATGTAACATGAGATGTGATTTATTAAGTTTAAATTTCATTTTTTTTTAATAATTTATTTTCCTAATAGAAACGTTTTAAAAGCTTATCCAAGTGAATAGCTCAACTTTTCTACCTAATCGTTTCGAATGAATCACTTGACATTACACGACCTAAACCTAATTCATATGAATCAGTCAAGTCTAACATAACTAATCAATTAATCTATCTAAATTATATTTGATTCAATAGTACCGAATTAACTCATTAATTAGCTACGAGAAAAGAAAAAACTATTTATGAATTTTCTGTTAATAATTAATTTGACTAATAAATATTTAAAATTACCGGCTAAAATAAATTTTAACCAATAAATTATTATAATTACCGGTTAAATTTCATTTTAAGTAGAAATTTTTAATTTTTATAAGTTAAAATTAAGTTAGTCACCGTTTCATAAGTGTTTATTAGTCAAAGTTATTTTTGACCAATAATTTTTTTATAATTAAAATAAGGTTTTACCAAAAAATTTTAACTTTTCATTGGAAATTTCCAAACTCATCCACGCAATCTTCATCATCTGTCCCATAGCAAAATAAAAAGAGATTAATTAAGAGGGACATTTTTCCCACCCAAGAATTAATACAACGGAGATAGATATTCCGAAAAACTTTATAGCTCTCGAGAATTAATCCTTGTTCCTTAGAATAATTTTACTGCCCATACTAATCACTTGATCCTCTCGTGTAGATATTTTCCAAGCTCATCATGCCAATATTCTTGAACACCGAAACTTTAACATATCATCTTCTCACTAAACAATTAAATTATTTAATTAAGTTTAAATTTAAGTAAATCAAATATGATTTATATATCTATCGTTGGACAAGACTAATCCTTATGGATTAGTTTTAGGTTGTCCAATGTCAAGTGATCCTTGTGGAGCGACTAGACCAACAAATTTATTGGTAAAATTAACCTCAGATTAAGATTGATCAAATTTTAGTTTGGTTCAAATTAAGTTTCGATATTTGACAATATAAATGATATGTGAAGTATGGTATGAGACATTTGACTTGTGCAATGAAGAGTGATGCAGAAGAAGTTTGATTAATCATCATTGTATCAGGTCAACAATGATGTAACTAAGGAGTTTGATTAATCATCATCGTATTAATCAATGATTTTGGTTTTGCGATGAAAAATCAAAATCGTTGCACAATTTTATGATGAAATATAAATTCGTCATAAAATTTACAACGAAAATGAGATTAAATATAAAATTTGTGACGAAAATAGAGTTCGTCCTAAAATGTTGCGGTGAATTCCATTTTCGTTGCCAATTTTACAACGGATCCAGAATTCGAGACAAATATTCCAACAAATTCTATGATGAAATATTTCCATCACTACTTTTCAAGTTGTTGGTGGTTTTAGCATCTAATCGAGATTATCTAAGCGAAAATAAAAGAAAAACGAAGCTGTAAAAACTGGAAAAAGAAAAACTTATAGATCCTTCTCGCGTCCGAGTAGTAATGGAAGATGATGCTGCTCTGTCTGAGGACCGATCACAACAGAAGAGTCCTCCTTCTTCACGAGACAAATCCTAGCCGGGCCTTGGTGTTCCTATCTCTCGCTCTCCGACAGACCAGCCTTTCGACGTCAAAACCCTCTCTTATCCTCTCGAATCCTTTGGACGCACCCCCCTTATAAAGGGGGTGTTTCTTCTTATTTGCAATACGCCAATCACAAGCACTTTGTGCGATGTGCTACGTTGCACCGCAACGCGTGCACGCAAAGCAAATGAAGCATTACTCCCACTCGTCCAAAGTATGTCACATAGACAAAATGGTCACATATACCAATAAGAGGTATTTAGTCACATAGACCAAACAGAGTCGGAGTCATTAGTCCCAAATGACTAATAGAAGTATCCAGTCACATAGACCAGAATCGTGTCAGAGACCATAGTCCCAAAAAGACTAATAAAACAGAGATTAATAGTCACAAAGACTAAATAGAACAACCAATTCATACTTAGAAAAATGGCTCGTGCGACAACAGGCACACTAAGCAATCCAATGCTATGAAAGTTGTTACACTTTACATAGCTGCTCAAAAAGCGATCAATGCTAAGAAAAGTTGTTACGCCTAACTTAGCCGCTCCTCAAATGGTATATAACCACTCTCTAAATGACACGTAGTCACTCACCTGATGATCCATTGTCATCCTCCAGGTGGCTCACAGCCATTTACCAGGTGGTATTGAACCTTTCTCCTGGTGATACTTAACCATTTTCCTGAATATAATGTCTTGCTATTTGCCCAGATTAAATAATCTTCACTTACATCAATATGAACATATCTAATCCCTCATAATGACCATCAAGTCAAGAGCATGTTTTATATTCTCAATATTCACAAACATTTCCATACATAACAGAAATGGATCGACTAGTGAATAATTCTCAAAGGATGTAAACTTATTTAATCTTCCTTTTTAGTGTGAATCCATTCATTTTAATCAGTCGCTTTCCTAGTCATGTTATATAGACCGAATCATCCATAGTCAATAGGTTTACATGCTAAAGTAGCAGACCCTGATTAAAACTTCAAGCAGACACCTAAATAGTCACAAAGGACAAACACTGAGATTAACATTTAATTTCAAAGGGCTCACATAGTAGAGAAGCAGGGATCCATTCTCCTACTCTTATTGTTGTCTTAGCACACGTGGTATGAATCACATGCTATGATGTTATTCTCTTTATCAATAAAGAGCGCATGTTCAACATCGTACAGATTTTGATCCAGACATTCCAAATATCTAATCCTGAATTCAACATATAAATTCTAATCTGTCTCATTAAACAGGTATAGTAAATGGTGGGAACATTTACTTCGATCACTTTTCTTAAATAATCTTATCTTGATACATATATCAAGACGACCCCAACTTATAGGTATGTATCCTATACATATAGCTTCCAAAGTTATCCTATAAGCAATAGTCTTACCCCTATTCGTACATAACAAACAGAGATGATTGTCTATGTGAGAGGACTAACCACTACCTGTCAACATGCTCACTGAGATCTTATTAGAATGTAACATCACATACACTGAATAAATTATGGCTTGCATTAAAATCAATCAAATTACAATATCCGATTGTCATTACAAAACTGTTACATTCTACGAAGTCTCATAGACTTTACATGCTCATTAAATGACTATCTAGTCATTGACTTAGTAAAAAGATCTGCAAGCATAGCTCGAGTAGGGATATACTCAAGAATAACCTTCTTCTTAGCAACAATATCCCTGATAAAGTTGTATTTTATAGCAATATGCTTGCCTTTGTTGTGATATTTGAGATTCTTGGAGAAAACTATAGCGACTTATGTGAAAGAGACAACATCGACCCCACTATCTTCAATCAGGATGCTTCAGAACCTCCTTAACTGCAGACCACTTCTGCACAATACCAACATGTCACATATTCAGCTTCCATGGTTGATAAGGCCACACAGACCTGTTTCTTGTTGTTCCATGAGATGACGCCACCATTCAACAAGAACGCATAGCCTGATGTAGATTTTCTATCATCCAGTCCCTTTAATCTGATCAATATCTCTTCAGGCTCATATGAACCTTGATAATGCAGAGTATGTCTGTCATCGCTTTCAGATATCCGAATATCCTTTTCAACGCCTTCCAGTGTCTGGCCCTGGGTTTATGAAACGGTTGACTAAGACAATAAGATATAATGATATCGAACGCAGTATACAAATATAGTGTACATTAAACTACCAACAACACGATATATGATTTTTATTCATCTCGGCTATTTCATTAGGAGACTCTTGCTCGTACCTTTCACAATAGGTGTCTGTTCACTGTTGCAATTAGACATGCTGAAATGTTATAACATCT
The DNA here is from genome assembly GCA_025175895.1 of Wurfbainia villosa. Lineage (NCBI taxonomy): Eukaryota > Viridiplantae > Streptophyta > Magnoliopsida > Zingiberales > Zingiberaceae > Wurfbainia > Wurfbainia villosa. The sequence goes on along the minus strand of CM046004.1, from coordinate 13,096,162 downwards.
TATTTATATAAGACTCTTGAGACAAACCCAAAAGTCTCTTAGATCGATCCCTAACGATCTTTACTCCTAAGATGTATTCAGCTTCTCCCATATCTATTGTGTCAATTTGTAATGAAAGCCACTTTTTGACTTCTATCACAAAACCTATGTCATTTCCTGTAATCAGCATATCATCTACATATAATGATAAAATGACATACTTTCCTTTATCCTTCTTTAGGAAAACGCAATGATCCTCATTGATCATTTCGATACCATAAGATAAAACCACTTCGTTAAATCTTATGTTCCACTGTCTTGATGCTTGCTTTAGCCCATATATAGATTTCTTCAATCTACATACTTTATCTTCTTGGCCTTCAATAACGAAACCTTCTGTTTTGGACCATATAGATTTCCTCTTCAAGCTCACTATTAAGGAAAGCGGTTTTTACATCCATTTGATGTAACTCCAAGTCATAATGCGCCACTAAAGCCAAAATAACTCGGATTAACACAAACTTTACTATGGGAGAAAATGTCTCCTCAAAGTCAATACCCTCCAATTGGGTAAATCCTTTTGCAACTAGACGAGCTTTATATTGGTTAATCGATCCATCAGCTTTCCTCTTTATTTTGAGAATCCATTTATTCCCAATAGCCCTTCGGTCAGGAGGAAGATCGACTAACTCCCAAACATGATTCTTAATCATTGACTCCATTTCCTCAACGATTACAACTTTCCACTTTTCTCCAGCTCTAGAGCCCAGAGCTTCCTTTACTGACTGAGGTTCCTCATCGTCAACAGGGAGTGTCATCATTTCCTCATTCTCAATATCAAACCTCTTCTTAGGTTTGATCTTACGAATATTTTTCCGTAAGTTAGGCTGATGAGAAGTCACCTCGTGACTAGGCAAAGTACTCCCACTGAGTTGACTAGTTCCAGGTATCCCACTAGACACCTGTCCAGTTGATAATGACTCTTCCTCCTCAAATAGAGGAACTGTCTTATCAACTTCACCTCTAGCTGGGAACTCAGTTTTGAGAAAAGTAGCATCTCTCGAATCCAATTTGGAGATTGTTCCATCTGATTGCTCACCTATGAAAATATAACCTTTTGAAGTATCAGAATATCTTATAAAGATACACTTCTTAACTCGAGGTCCTAGTTTTCAATACTTGTGAGAATTGTCATGAACATAGGCAGTCGACCCCCAGGGTCTCAGATTTTTTAAATTTGGTTTTCTGCCTGTCCAACGTCATATGGGGTAGATGGAACTGACTTTGAAGACACTTTGTTAAGTATATAGGTTGCAGCTAGTAATGCATCTCCTCAATAGGAGATTGACAAATTAGTCTGCGCCATCATAGACCTAACCATTTCGAGAAGAGTCATATTTCTTCTCTCAGCAATCCCATTTTGCTGTGGAGTTCCAGGGATCGTCAGCTGTCTAATAATTCTTTTATCATTACATATTGTCTTGAACATATCAGACAAATATTCTCTACCACGGTCAGTGCGTAAAGTCTTAACCTTACGTTCCGTTTGATTCTCAACTTCGTTCATATAACGAATGAAACAATCCAATGCTTCAGATTTGTGAGAAATCAAATACACATGACTGAAACGAGAGAAATCATCAATAAATATAATGAAATAGGAAGCTCTATGTCTAGCCCTCACATTCATTGGACCACAAATATCCGAATGAATCAATTGCAACGGTGACTGCCCTAATAGCCTTACTGAATGGTTTCCTAATTGTTTTTCCAGCAAGACAATGCTCACATACAAACAAGCTAATCTTAGCTCGAGAGCCCAATAAGCCCTCTTTAGCTAACCGATTCATGTGATCTTGTCCTATATGTCCTAATCTAGCATGTAAAATATTATCAGTTATTTCTGCACCACTAGTAAGTGCAATATTTGAAAAGCAATTATCAATCGCACAATTGTCATTTGGTTCTACATCAAGAACCATAAAATCATTCATTAAAAAACCATAACCGATTGATACTGAGTTAATCTTGAGTTCAACACACCGACTGTAAAAATTTATACAATACCCTAAATCAAGAAGACAAGTAATGGAAACAAGATTCCTTCGAATCTCAGAAGCATACAAGACATCATGTAGAAACAAAGTTCTTTCACCCTGAAGGTTAAGTTTGCAAGTGACGACTCCTTTGACTTCGACTCTTACATTGTTTCCTACATATATCCATTTGTTGCCAGCTGGTACCCAGCGGTACTCCATATATGTAACTCGCTCCCGAGCTACATGGTTGGTTGTTCCCGAATCTATAATCCACAAAGGATAAAAATCAATCAACAACACAGAACTAACAACAAAATGCTCAGAAGACAAACTAGAAGTTACCTTTCTTGGCTCGGTACACTCCCGAGCATAGTGACCCTTCTTGTCACAATTAAAGTAAGTTACCTTGCTTTTAGGTTTCTTCCCCGTCTTCTTGTTCTTCTTCTTCTTGATTGGGTCTGTCCCACTTGCAGCAGCAGCTTCTTTCTTCTTTCCCTTCCCCTTCTTGAACCATCTTTTTTTCTTGGATCCAGATGATCCAGCAGAACCGACAGCCAAATAGGCTTGGTCAGAAATCCTTGCGGATTCTACTCTCTTCGCCTCTAGCTCAACATGATTTTAGACATCAGTGAAAGTCTTAATACTCTCGCTGTGAGTAAGGGTTTGCTTTATGGTTTCCCAAGAATCTGGAAGGGATCGAATAACTGCCTGAACCTATTATTCATCTGTCAGCTCGTGACCGACAGTTCTAAGCTCCCGAATCATATTCGACATCTCCCTGAGATGTTGAACCATAGTGACATTCGGGCGCTTCTAATAGCTATCGAACTTGATCGTCAGCTGTCGAAGCTTGCTCAGACTGACTCCGCTATACTTATCCTTAAGGGCAACCTAGACAACATGAGCTGATGGATACGACTCATACTCAAAAACTAGGTCATCAATCATTGAACTAATCAAAATGCCCTTAGTAGTGGAGTCTTTCTTCTTCCATGCTTTGTAGGCATCAGGATCTCGTTTGTTTTGTGCAGTGGGACAATCTACAAGTTCTACCATGACCTGATTTATAGTCTCTAGAACTTCTTGTTCCTCAAAAACATATTGTATCTTGAGGTGCCAGATCTTGTAGTTATCCCCATTGATTTTCTCACCCTTATTGAGTTCAGCTATGATGTTTTTAGTTGTCATAACCTAACATAAATAAACACATTATTTAGTTATTCAGTGTATGATTTTATGTATGTGATCTATAAATTGACTCAATGTGAATTCGATTTGGTTTAAAAAATCAAATGATAATTCAATTCTCACTCATCATTTGTATGTTCCAATCGAATCGACTTTGATCAATTACATTACATACATCCCATCTTAACATGATATTATTAAATGAACATATCATTTAAATTGTACTCAATATGAACAAATCAAAGAGCAAAAATATCATGCATCATGTAAAGTTAACAATATAAATGAATATATCATTAAATTAAACTTGTTGTACATTGTCAACACATAACAAAGATAACTCTACTAAGAATATTACATATAACATTCTTCCTACTCATAACTGAAAAAAACTAAACAACTAGATAGATAATCATTACTCCCACTAGGACAAACACTATTGCAGTAATGATCCAAACATGCCCATTCTTCTTGGGTTGAACTAGGACATTCCCCGTCGAGATGCTCTTAAGATGATGCCAGGATGCAGAATCTTCCGAAGGACACCTTTGAAGCGATCCAAAAGGAAAGATTCCATTAGGGTCCTCTTTCGAATCATCCTCACGGATCTTCATGTCGCCTGATCCTCATAGTGAAGCATAATGGATATATAAACGCACCCCTCATGGCGCCCCAGATCGATCGTTATGTCATTCAGTCTTTGTGGCGTTAAGCGGACCAGAGCTCATATTCTGTAATTCTCCAGAATCGGAAACTCCTGCATCTCAAGTCTCCAGAACAATCTATCAAGCCTCCCGATGTACCACCCGACTCCATGAGCTGAGTCATACTCTATCCCCTGAATAGCCTCTCTCAACCGATTACGCAACACATCGCGTCTCGTCATAGTGGTAATCATCCGTGCCATCTGAAAATTGATATTAATTAAGTCAGTACAAAATCGACAAACCAGTACATATATCGGCGTAATTCAATTTATATATAGGCATAGATCTATCACAATAAATCAAGAACAAATTTCCTTGATTTTATGGAGAACTATCGACAGACTTACTTAGACCAGTCAATTGGTACTTTTACCAATTGACTATTGTCTAAGTTTAGTCGACTAGTATCATGAAGACTCATAATTAACCGTGAGAATCCAAACACCATGCAATTTGCTCTGAGTACCCCAGGCACCCAAGCAATATGTATAGTATTCTTTTTCTTCTCATCGTCCCTTGGCATCAACTCTAATTCATTTGGTTTATTTCTAAGTTGTTTATGTCAAGTTCCAATTGTTCTAAATAATTACTTGGTTATTAAGTCATGAGTTAAGTTGACCAACTTAGCAAGTCAGTCAATACCAACTTCTAAGCATTGTGTTTAACTCAGTACGATCCAAATTTGACCACGATTGACTCAGCCACAACTGATTCAGCCAATGTCAAATCATGCTAATCAACACCAATCTGGACAAATCCAGTTCAGTCAATTTGTTAAAGCATGATCAAGTGGAACCAAATTAGAGTTGAGTTAACCAAGTTCAATTTACACTTGGTCGTGCCAGAGCACTTAACACAACACTTGTTTGAGCCAATTGGACACTTAGTTTTCATTGAAATCCAATTAAATTGAACCTATGCCCAAATTAATTTGGATCTCAAAATCAAAGCCTAAGTCCAATTAATTAATTTCAAATTAGGCTTTTCTAATTGAAAGCCCAATTAGAAATTCAACCCAATTAAAAACTGATGCTGAGCCCATCTAATTCGGCCCAATTAAAAATGATGGGGTCGCTTGAACGCCAGCTAGCATAAGTCGCCACCAGCGATAAACCGCCTGGGGGCGATAAACCGCCCCGCTCGCAGGGAAATCGCTCACGCTTTCAACCGCCGCAAGTGATAAACCACTGGCAGCGGTAAACCGCTCGCTGCGGTTAAACCGCCTGGATGGTTGTCGGGCGGCGAGCGAAACCGCCCGCGGTTAAACCATCACGCCTCGCAGGAAACCACCTGCCGGTGGTTCAACCGCCTAGTAGGCGGCAATCGCCTGCCGGTGGTTAACCGCCTGGCCGACGTTAAACCGCCTCGACGACGGCGGTAAAACCAACTCGCCGGATCATTGAAGCGCCTACCGATAATACCACCACCGGCCGACAAGCGCCTGCCGATCGACGATATACCGCCGGCATAAATCGCCGCGAGGTTCAAACCGCTGGCGGCGTGAATACCGCCTAGCGGTGGTAAAGCGCGGCAGGTAAATCGCCTGTCTTGCTAGAATACCGCCGCCGGTGAAAATCGCCAGCAGGGGTCAACTACTACTCGCGATGTACCGCCTAGCCGGTAAATCGCCCAGCGAGTCAACCGCCTGCAAACAAATGAAACCCCTTTCTAGGGTAGTTTCGCCAGGCGATTAGTGCTTCCAGCCGGTCTGTTTTCCCTAGATCGCCTAACGCCGCATTAATCCAAAGTAGTTTTCCACTCGACAAACCACTCTAGAATGGCCAGAGTAGTTTGTCCAGAGTGGTTTTTCACTCGCCAGAGAAATAGTGTTCATCACTGTTCATCTTCTTCCTCGTACGATTTCGCGATGAACAATGTATATGCAGAAATTAAAACTTTCTAATTTCTTTTAGATGCTTTCCAACAAGGGCTCCGATACCAATGTTGGTAGTTTTAGCATCTAATCGAGATTATCTAAGCGAAAATAAAAGAAAAACGAAGCTGTAAAAACTGGAAAAATAAAAACTTACAGATCCTTCTCACGTCCGAGTAGTAATGGAAGATGATGTTGCTCTGTCTGAGGATCGATCACAATGGAAGAGTCCTTCTTCACGAGATAAATCCCGACCGTACCTTGGTGTTCCTATCTCTCGCTCTCTGACAGACCAGCCTTTCGGCGTCAAAACCCTCTCTTATCCTCTCGAATCCTTTGGACGCAACCCCCTTATAAAGGGGGTGTTTCTTGCGCTGCACGAAGTGCGCCAACTGCGTGCACTTTGTGCAGCGCATGCACACGTTGCACCGCAACGTGTGCACAACAAAGCGGGGAAACAGTTACACAAGTATTTGAAAAAAATACGACCATTTTTTGCTAGAGGTAATAGAATACCAAATGTAAATTTTATGACAAATTTTATATTCATCACTAAATCGACAATGCATTTTAATTTTCATCGCAAAATTTGAGACGAATTTCATATTCACAGCAGATTTTGCGACGAACTTTATCTTTTGTCGTAGAGTCGCCGCAAATTATACAATGAAATTTATTTCGTTGTAGAACTCGCATACAATTCTTCTCATTTCCTTCTCGCAATCATTGCTCAATCGGCTGTCGAAGACAAGTACTTGTCTCTCCCTTTCTCTCTCTCTTTCAAAATCTAGTGATCCATTATCAGATCTACATAGATTCGATGATGGATTGCCGGAGCGGTGCGGGGGTGTCAGGCATGGAGACAAGCATGACCGTGGAGGACTCCACGACTAGACTGTAGACCTTTCTGTGGTGGTGCCTATTTTTCAAAGTTGGCAACGAAAATATTTTTCATTGGAGATTTGGTTACGAAATATGTTTTTCATCTCAGATTTGGGGACAAAAAAAATTTTGTCATAAAATTTTGCGACAAAATATATTTTTCGTTGCAGATGGCGACAAAACACTTGTTCGTCACAGATTTGATGACGAAAAGTTTTTATGTCACAAAAGACAGATTATCTCAATTTATGCGATGAAAATTTAATTGGTCCCAAATTTTGCAATGAAATATATTTTTCATGATAAATATTTGTAACAAACCAATTTTTCATGGCATATTTTTGCAACGAAAATAAATTTGTTGCAAAATTAGTCGCTAATTTACAATAAATTTAGCGATGAAATATTTTTTAATCGTAAAAATTACGACAAATTTTTATTTTTCTTCACTAAATTTGGCAGCAACTTATTCACAACAAAAACTTGTTAGTTGTAAATTCCATTGTAAAATATTTTTGAAACGAATTTATATTCAAAATTCATCGCAAAATTCATTGCAAATTAATGTTTTTTTTTATAGTGTTAGGTGAGAATGGAAAATTCTAACAAGTTAGGAGACTGGATGTTAGATGAGAAGAAAAACCCTAACAGATTAAGGAGAACTAGATATCAAATATCGATGAAGTCCTGACAAATCAAGAAAAATTGAACGTTTGGTATTGGTGAAATTCCGACAAATCAAAATTAATCGAATGCTAGATATGAAAATAAAAGTTTAAATATGTTAAGAAAGATCGAATGTTTAGTGTCGATAAAATTCCAACAAATTAAGAGTGATTGGATGTTCAACAATAAAATCTTGGAAATGAGAAATCTTTAAATAAGGATGAAAATTTTTGCTATATTGATGCTGACATAATATTAGATAAGGACGGTACCTTAATAAATAGAGAATAATTTATACTAATCAAAGTATTAGAAATTAAATTAGAAACCAATTGACAAATTTTTTTAGCATTAATAGCGATTTCAATGGCAAGGTACTTCACACCTTACGTTGCTCGACCTAAAAGTTATTCATATGAATTTGTCTTGTCCAACATGCCTAAACAAATCAACTCATCTAATCCATATCTGGTTCACTTGTACTAAAAAAAATCATCTACCACATGAGAAAAGAAGGGATTGCTAACTAATTTTTTGCATAATTAATTTAGTTGGTAAACATTTAAAATTATAGGTCAAAAATAAATTTTAGCAAATAAAAAATTATAATCACTATCCCAGATTTATTTTGATCAGTAATTTTTAATTTTTTGGTATAATATTTTTGGTAGTATAATATATATACTTTCTTCCAGACAACTTAGATGTCAGTGGAAGGTCAAATTCCGATCGAAATCTGATTGGCATCGGAGTTCGATCGGATCACGATCAGATTCCTATCACATCGTAGTCGAATTTCGACGGACATCGGAGTCCAGTGGATCGCGATCAGATTCCCACCAGATCGCAGTCGAATTTCGATCGGATTGCAATCGACAACCACCGACGACTGCATTCCGACCAGCACCATAGTCAGATTGAATCGCGACTGGATTCCGATCGGAAATGACCACGATTGTGGCCAGCATTGGTCGCGCCATTAGCACCGAAATCGCGACCATTTCCGACCGTAATTCAATTGGGATCCGATCGCAATTTGATCGGAATGTGGTGTTGATCAGACTACGACCGTTTCCGATCGAAATCCGACCGCGATCAGATCGGACTCCAGTGTCAGTCGGACCATGACCGGGTTCTGACCGGAATCCGATCTTCCGTTGGCAATCCGAGCTATCCAGGAAGAAAGTCGTGGTGGGTGATTACTGTGCATTTCTCATTCACGATGATCAACGGTGAGAAACGATTCGCGCGCACATCGCACAACATCACACAATAAATTATATATATATATATATATACACATGAATGAGTGGTGTAAGATAATATTTTTCTCTCTACCGTCCAATCACTTACGTACTACAGTCCAATCCTTGAACCCTAAGAGATCGGACGATAAATAATAGAGGTGCTCAAAAATTAGTTGTATATTATAACATTTTCATATATATAGAGAGAGAGTTTTTTTTAATGGTGGGTGACCATCCACACGTGACACCTTCTCCACCATCTGATCAAACAGTATTACACAGTAATGGAAAATGCACATTACTTTTGTCTTTCACCTTCTTCTCCAATGAGCATTATACCCCAACCCTTAAACTCGTCTGAGTCATCGTCGTCGTCCGATCAATCGACCTACGGTTGATTTCGATCGCAATCCGACAGCGATCCGATCGAATTTCGGGCACCAACGGCCGCGACGCTGGCGGCCACAATTTGGCCGAATTTTGGCCACTATCCGACTGCGGTCTGGCCAGCACCGAAGTTCAACCAGATCGCGATCGATTCCGACCACAATCAGATCACGGTCCGGTCAGACTTGATGCAGATTGGGTTGCAATCGGATTTAGATCGGACCGCAACCAAATTCCGACTGGACCACGATCGGATTTCGATTTGATCGCGGTCGGATAGTGGCTGGAATTCGACCGTTCGACGACGATACCGAGTGGCCAAGGGCGGAGAGAGACTCCGACGAAGAAGTTACTGTGTATTTCCCATTCGGGCATGAGAAATGAGTGATTGGGCATGATGAAAATTACTGTGCACTTCTATTATCGCGTACGGGTCGTGCGACGTAAGACGCGCAATATATATATATATATATATCCGCACGCTTAAGATTGTAAATGAGCCAAGGCAAGCTAACCTTTATAGTGTTCGAGCTTGTCGGATAAGATAACCAAATCGAGTCAAGCTAAGTCTAAAATTAACCAAACTATTGAAAAATCTGTTAAGCTTTGCTTGATTTTTTTTTTTTTTTTTTTTTTTTGAGATTGAGCTTGATTTGAACTTGAATTGAACTTGACTTATTCAATGAGTATCAAGCTTATAATCAAACTCGATTCAAACTTAAATCAAACTGATTTAAGTTTAACTTATTTAAACGCTATCAAACTCTTAGTTAAGCTTATTTGTTTATTTAAATTTTTTAATATTTTAATCCTTATTTATAAATTAGTATAAATAAACTCATAAATAATTTTTAAATGAGTTTGTTCATGAACATTGTTCACAAACATTAACAAATCGAACATATATATGTTCAAGCTTATTTAATTAATTTATTAAGTTGTTCAAGCTTGTATATTAATTGACTTTGATGCATATTAAACGAACGTAAACGAGCTATATATATATATATATATATATATATATATATATATATATATATATATATATATATAAGTCGTTAGGCGCACCTCTGATCCCGTGAGCTCGCTCCGGCCGGATTGCGGCCGAGCCGTATGGTCGGCCGCGATCCGGCCGAATCGCGAGCGGCGATGGCGCGACCATTCGCCGGCCGATTCGGCCGAATCCGGCCGCACCACGTCGGGAAGAGCGCCTTGGCGATCCTTCCGGCCGGTTCGGCCGACGGTCGCCGGAATCAAAGCGGTCGCGGCCGCCGATGCGACGCCTTTGGCGGCCGCTTCTCAGCGGTCCGGCGAATCGCAGCCGGAATCCGGCCGGGAAGGACCGCCGGAGCCGGGCGGTCCTTCCCGACGTGGTCTTGGCGGGATTCGGCCGCGATGATCAGCCGAATCGCGGCTGACAGGCTTCCGCCGCAATCCGGCCGGATAACTCTGGGATCAGCGAGGTGCGCCAACGATCCGTGGCCGGAGGTGGCCGGACGAAGCAACAATGGCGCGATGTGTCGGCCGCCAAAAGTTCTTGTCTTACATTTAACATTCGGTGGACGTATGACAATGAGCGTATGGCGCGATCAATTTCCTATATATATATATATATATATATATATATATATATATAGCTCAACCAAATTGCTATGCATGGATTGCTCAACATTGCATGAACTCAACTTAATCCATATGGATTTGTCTGGTCCATCGTACCCAAATCAATCGATCCATCTAAACCATATTCGATTCGCTTGTACCAATTAACTCATCCAGTTTGCCCAAGCATTTGGCGATTGGTTCACCCAAATTGTTCAGTCCGATCGATCCAAAGTTGATTTTAATAGAACTAAGAGCTCATGGATGATTAAACAAAATTACTTTTATAAGAGAGTTCATTCTCATCTATCGACACATGCTATATATATGTTCTCCGTTGCCAATTGCTTAATTAATTAATTAACATGTATCGATCGTAAGGTTGAGGCCAACGCGAAACGAGAGCTCCTCTGAGGAATCAAATAGCATGAAGGGAAGTGGCGATGCGTGTTCAGGTGAAATTGGAGCAACAAATAACACGACCTGGACATAGCAATAGCCAAGCGATACCTTACGGAAGACCCTTTTCAATGGGTGCTCACTCACAGGGCCTAGAATTAGAGAAAGACACAAGACCCAGAAGAGAGGAAGAGCACTAACTAACGCCTCTTCTGACACCCCAGTTTGTGTGTGATCGAGAATTCAAATTCAAGAGTTGGATGAGATGGGAAATTCTGATATAATTATCAAGGAAGGAAATCTTGTGCACCCAATTTCAACAAGTAGAAATAAACAACAAAATAACATTGCAGTAACTAAGAAGGGGGAGGGGAGCCTCCAGAGGCGGACCTAACCGACTCCCAGATGCTACGGAGGCCGCTGAGTACATGAGGGACGGATGAGACGAAGGCACTGGCGGCGACCCCAATGGCCAAGGATTCAGGAAATCCAGGCTTGGCGTCGAGCTTCATTTCGAGGACGGCGAGGCGGGTGTTGACGCTGTCGAGCTTGCGAGGGTAATCGGTCGCGAATCGATTCTTCTTCGCCGCGTACTTGTAGAGGAGTTCCTGGAGCTCGCCGACAGCCCGGAGGGAGGCCTCGCGGGGGCTGAGGCCCTGCGATTCGTAGTGGGCGAGCACTTCCGCGGGGCCCGGAGGTGGGCGGCGCTTCTTCTTGGAGGGTTCGTCGGCAGTCGCGGAGGAATCGACGGCGACAGGAGGAAGCGTAGGGACGGGGTTGGAGGGGAGGGCGGCGTTGGAGAAAGATGGTTGTTGCATCGCCATTGGAGGCGAAAATGGATGGAATGGCCGTGGCGATAGGGTTGACGGGGGTTCGTTTATGAGTGGATAGGGGGCTAGGCCCGAATAGATAAATTTTAAACGGGCTGGACAAACAAAATATAGAGGCCCAAGTAAGAAACCATAATGATAATCTTGTTATTATTATTATTATTATTATTATTATTATTTGATCATAAATAGATAGACTTCCATCTGATTCAGGACACAGAATATATACATAAGCCAATTTCCAAATCTACGGGAGGGTACCATGGTAAAGTAGGGAGTTGCTTATAGAATGGGTAGGATTCGATTCCGGATGAGGGGTCTAAAATCTCTCTGGCTTCAAATGGACCCCTCCCTGCCTTGCCACAGTGTCAAGGGACTTTGTCCCCCGTGATTTACCTCCCTCTCGCCAGTGCCCTGAAACGAGTGACAGAGGACTGCTAGTTGGGCAGATTCCCAACTTGCAGAATGGTAAGCATCCACATAGATTTTTAAGAACTCCGAGATCGATCCCTAACTACGATATATTTATGAATTTTTCTCTAAATGAAAATCGAACTCTTATGATGCCAAATCTGCTGAGATAACCTACACAAAAATTTGTCTGATTTATCTCTCTCTTCGATAGGAACAACTAAGGGGGTCGCTAACGCGCTAACGTAGTAATTTCATTATTTTTTAATAAACCAATTTCTCACCTCTCACATGAATAGTCATGTAGTGATCGACTATAAATAGACTTTGTAATTTATCTTCCTTCGTATTGCTATGAAACCGATGTTGAAAAACATTTAGAGTGAATATTATCATCTTTTATATCAAATAAGTCAATTTCCAAAATATTGATCCCCTAAGGTCAGTACTTCATTGAAATGAAAATATTCCATTAATCAAAACTTTTCTATAATGGATAGAAATTAATTTTCAAAAAAATCATGACTTTAGATTATCGACGATCCCTCTCCTTTACAATTATTAATTAGAATTCTGATTTACCCTCCTCCAAAAGTAGCAATTCCACATTTTTTTTAGTTGAAACGGAACATGGAATGATACAATTCGTCCTCAAGTGTCTCATACGTCAGACAACTATGTTCTGTTATTTGACACAAATTGCACTCTAGAGACGCAAATGAATGAAGAAACAACCAAACAAATGACGTAACCAACATCTTGTTACAAGGATAATGCTTGAACTAGTAACAAAAGAAAGATATTACAGGGTCATTTCGACAACAAAGTGAAAATTTTGGTCTGCATGACCAAGAATGCATCATTACAATCTCAAGCCCAGATTAAAAAGATCAAGGATATTGTCAAATTTAGACAAGGTTAAAAAAATTCCTCTCGAATATGTTCACACAGGTTCAAAGAAATTCACCATATAGTATATTAGAATCTTATGGGAACCCCAAATATTGTAACCATAATGTTAATATCCAAAATATGAAGTTGTAGAACTACTGTACTCATTAGCTAGCAGATAATTAGATGAATTAATAATAAGTCATCTCCTCGTAATAATTGACTGAGACAGGTATGCAAATCTTACAATTAACAGTAGAACGAATTACGAAGGATGATAGACAATGTAATTCATTGCCATTTTGCATTCCACAGGAAGCTAATATAAAACTCCCAAAATCACAGTCATTTATTTCAAAGTATATATATCTCAGAATGCAATCTGAGAAAGCTTATACCATTTATCCAGACTATTTTTTTTGTCAGCAAATCATCAAAGAAAAACCTGCCATCATAGCAATTAATGTATCCATGCAGCCATGTATGGGAGAAAAAAATATAAACTTGAAGATTGATTAACAAGTATCAAACTTTGAAGCCTTCAGCTCGGAGACATCGCAAATGTGCTTCAATCCATTTGGCACAGGCAGCCTCTCCATGCTCCACAATACACTCATCCCGAATCCGCTTAGTTTCAGGGCAGGCACAGCAAATCTTCTTCTTTGGCTTTGAGCTGTCAGGTGACAGTGTTGAAGCAGGGCCTTGGCTTGATACTGCACAGGGTTGTACTTCATTTTGGTTGCCCATTTTGACCGTAGAACAGTTTCTGGAAGTGCAACTAAGAAGTTGGAAAGATCAGATCTTTGTATCATAAACTTCCATGTTCATTTTTTTTATTTTCTAGAAAATGAAATTCTAAAGTTGAGAAAGAAAAAAAAATACAAATCATTAAAATTTTGATACCATACACTTTTGATAAATTCAAAGGAGACAATTTTCACAAATCAAATAGAAAATTAAGTGATTGCCCGATGAGAAGTAGACAGATAAAGGTGGCAATATCAGTTTTTTATACCTCCAGTATAAAAAACAATAGTAAATTTAAGCCACTAAAAGTAACTGATCTAATTTTTCAAAACTAAAATGTTTAGTCTGAAAATCATTCTCTAGTTATATGCCCAATGAAATTATAGTATCCATCAAATTTAAGTTAAACATACAAGATATATATCTAAGATCAGACACCCAAACTAAAATATGCAAATCCAAGCTCATCTCTTATACATGATGAGTATCTATCATTTCACCCAAATCCCTTCCATACCACAGGTCCTCAAGCTTGATTCACAACTCGGGTAGCTACTAAAACAAATGCCCACATAGTTGTCACTCACAAGAAGCATTGATTTTTCTTTTATGAATCGCCTCTCTATGCCCATGAATAATGTAACAAAAACAAAACAAGACAAGCGGTTTGTTTCTATCTGAAAATGAGAAATCAGAAAAAATATGGCCAAAGGCGAAGCATTTCCGATACAAGGACAGAAACCAACCTGAAAGAGAAAGGAAAGGCGAGGAAATAGGGCTCTTGTCACCTCGTCGGTGTCGCCGCCTCTTTCGGAAACTAAAGGGAAGAGCTGCGATTTGCAAGAAGATCGAGTATGCAAGAACCAAGGAAATCGTCGTCGAAGCCTTGCGGCGACTGCTACATGTAAACCTAACGCAGCTTCGCTTTCGACACGCACTTTTAATTTTCAGAATTTGACATACAAAACCAAATACTTTCCAAAATTCTGGAACAATTCCTTTCCGAAAATTTATTTTTATTTATAATCATTAGTATAATTTTAAACGACAGGAAAGGCAAAGGTCCTTTAAATTCGACCGTTCGATGATGATACAGAGCGGCCAAGGGCAGAGAGAGACTCCGACAAGGAAGTTACTGTGCATTTCCCATTTGAGCGTGAGAAATGGGTGTTTGGGCATGATGGACATTACTGTGCATTTCCGGGTCGTGCGGCGTAAGGCGCGCAATATATATATATATATATGCTACACAACTCATCCATGAACACCTCTATTACCCACCGTCCGATCCTCTTCAAGAATTGGACTATAGTCCTTAGGGTTATAAACAAGCAAAGACAAGTCAAGCTTTACAGTGTTCAAGCTTGTCTTATAAGATAACTAAGTCGAGTCAAGTCAAGTCAAGCCTAAAATTAACCAAGCTATTGAAAAATCTGCTCAAGTTTGGCATGGTTTCCTTTTTTGGAGATTGAGCTTGAATTGAACTTGGCTTATTTAATGAGTATCAAGCTCGATTCAAGCTTGGATCATGCTTGTTTAAGTTTGGTTTATTTAAACGTTATCGAGCTCTTAGTCAAGCTTATTTCTTTATTTAAATTTTCAATATTTTAATCCTTATTTATAAATTAATATAAATAAGTTTATAAATAATTTTTAAATGAGTTTGTTCATGAACACTGTTCACAAACATTAACAAGTTGAATACATATGTGTTAAACTTATTTATTTAATTTATCAAACTGATTAAGCTTGTTTATTAATTGATTTTGATGTATATTGAACGAATGTAAACGAACACTTATCGAGTCGAACATAAAGCTTGTTCATATATCACCAGGGCATTGTCGGAGCACCTGCACGTCCGACTTCGACCGAACCGCAATCGGATTTTGATCGAATTGAGATCGAAATCCAATCGAACTTCGACTTCGGATTCCGATAGGATCGCAGCCAGAATCTAACCACTTAGCGACGATGCCGAGCGACGCAGACGTGGGTATTTGACAGAATTACTATGCATTCCTTATTACAAGCTTTGCTCATGCACGAACATACATAAATTCGTTGGGCAGGAGCATCCATGGCACCTCCATTATCTATCGTCCGATCGCTTATGCACTATAACCCAATTCTTGAAATTTAAGGGATCAAATAATGGAAAATGAAAGTGTATATATATATATATATATATATATTGGTCCACATGAATAGCTCAACCAAATTGCTATGCATGGATTGCTCAACATTGCAAGAACTAAAATTAATCCATATGGATTTGTCTGGTCCATCGCACCCAAATCAATCGATCCATGTAAACCAAATTCGATTCACTCGTACCAATTAACTCATCCAGTTTGTCCAAGCATTTGGCGATTGGTTCACCCAAATTGTTCAGTCCGATCGATCCAAAGTTGATTTTAATAGAACTAAGATCTCAAGGATGATCAAACAAAATTACTTTTATAAGAGAGTTCGTGCTCATCTATCAACACATGCTATATATATATGCTATCGATAAAAAGAAAGAATGTTCTCCGTTGCCAATTAATTAATTAATTAATTAACTAACATGTATCGATCGTAAGGATGAGGCCAACGCGAAACGAGAGCTCCTCTGAGGAATCAAATAGCATGAAGGGAAGTGGCGATGCGTGTTCAGGTGAAATTGGAGCAACAAATAACACAAGCTGGACATAGCAATAGCCAACCGATACCTTACGGAAGACCCTTTTCAATGGGTGCTCACTCACAGGGCCTAGAATTAGAGAAAGACACAAGACCCAGAAGAGAGGAAGAGCACTAACTAACGTCTCTTCTGACACCCCAGTTTGTGTGTGATCGAGAATTCAAATTCAAGAGTTGGATGAGATGGGAAATTCTGATATAATTATCAAGGAAGGAAATCTTGTGCACCCAATTTCAACAAGTAGAAATAAACAACAAAATAACATTGCAGTAACTAAGAAGGGGGAGGGGAGCCTCCAGAAGCGGACCTAACCGACTCCCAGATGCTACGGAGGCCGCTGAGTACACGAGGGACGGATGAGACGAAGGCACTGGCGGCGATGTGGGAAGAGAGGGCACAGGAGTTCCTGGAGCTCGCCGACAGCCCGGAGGGAGGCCTCGCGGGGGCTGAGGCCCTGCGATTCGTAGTGGGCGAGCACTTCCGCGGGGCCCGGAGGTGGACGGCGCTTCTTCTTGGACGGTTCGTCGGCAGTCGCGGAGGAATCGACGGCGACAGGAGGAAGCGTAGGGACGGGGTTGGAGGGGAGGGCGGCGTTGGAGAAGGATGGATGGAATGGCCGTGGCGATAGGGTTGACGAGGGTTCGTTTATGAGTGGATAGGGGGCTAGGCCCGAATAGATAAAGTCTAAACGGGCTGGACAAACAAAATATAGAGACCCAAGTAAGAAACCATAATGATAATGTTATTATTATTATTATTATTTGATCATAAATAGATAGACTTCCATCTGATTGAGAACACAGAATATATACATAAGCCAATTTCCAAATCTACGGGAGGGCACAATGGTAAAGTAGGGGGTTGCATGTAGAATGGGCAGGATTCGATTCCGGATAAAGGGTCTAAAATCTCCCTGGCTTCAAATGGACCCTCCTTGCCTTGTCACCGTGTCAAGGGACTTTGTCCCCCGTGATTTAACTCTCTCTCGCCAGTGCCCTGGGACGAGTGACAAAGGACTACTAGTTAGGCAGATTCCCAACTTGCAGAATGGTAAGCATCCACATAGATTTTTAAGAACTCCGAGATCTATCCCTAACTACGATATATTTATGAATTTTTCTCTAAATGAAAATCGAACTCTTATGATGCCAAATCTGCTGAGATAACCTACACTAAAATTTGTCTGATTTATCTCTCTCTTCGATAGGAACAACTAAGGGGGTCGCTAACGCGCTAACGTAGTAATTTCATTTTTTTTTAATAAACCAATTTCCCACCTCTCACATGAATAGTCATGTAGTGATCGACTATAAATTGACTTTGTAATTTATCTTCCTTCATATTGCTATGAAACCGATGTTGAAAAACATTTAGAGTGAACATTATCATCTTTTATATCAAATAAGTCAATTTCCAAAATATTGATCCCCTAAGGTCAGTACTTCATTGAAATGAAAATATTCCTTAGGACTAATCAAAACTTTTCTATAATGGATAGAAATTAATTTTCGAAAAAATCATGACTTTAGATTATCGACGATCCCTCTCCTTTACAATTATTAATTAGAATTCTGATTTACCCTACTCGAAAAGTAGCAATTCCACATTTTTTTTTAGTAGAAACGGAACATGGAATGATACAATTCGTCCTCAAGTGTCTCATACGTCAGACAACTATGTTCTGTTATTTGACACAAATTGCACTCTAGAGACGCAAATGAGTGAAGAAACAACCAAACAAATGAAGTAACCAACATCTTGTTACAAGGATAATGCTTAAACTAGTAACAAAAGAAAGATATTACAGAGTCATTCCGGCAACAAAGTGAAAATTTTAGTCTGCATGACCAAGAATGCATCATTACAATCTCAAACCCAGATTAAAAAGATCAAAGATATTGTCAAATTTAGACAAGGTTAAAAAAAATCCTCTCGAATATGATCACACAGGTTCAGAGAAATTCACCATGTAGTATATTAGAATCTTATGGGAACCCTAAATATTGTAACTATAATGTTAATATCCAAAATATGAAGTTGTAGAACTACTGTACTCATTAGCTAGCAGATAATTAGATGAATTAATAACAACTCATCTCCTCGTAATAATTGACTGAGACAGGTATGCAAATCATACAATTAATAGTAGAACGAATTACGAAGGATGATAGACAATGTAATTCATTGTCATTTTGCATTCCACAAAAAGCTAATATAAAACTCCCAAAATCACAGTTATTTATTTCAAAGTATATATGTCTCAGAATGCCATCTGAGAAAGCTTATACCATTTATCTTGACTATTTTTTTTGTCAGCAAATCATCAAAGAAAAATCTGCCATCATAGCAATTAATGTATCCATGCAGCCATGTATGGGAGAAAACAATGTAAACTTGAAGATTGATTAACAAGTATCAAACTTTGAAGCCTTCAGCTCGGAGACATCGCAAATGTGCTTCAATCCATTTGGCACAGGCAGCCTCTCCATGCTCCACAATACACTCATCCCGAATCCGCTTAGTTTCAGGGCAGGCACATCAGATCTTCTTCTTTGGCTTTGAGTTGTCAGGTGACAGTGTTGAAGCAGGGCCTTGGCTTGATACTGCACAGGCTTGTACTTCATTTTGGTTGCCCATTTTGAGCGTAGAACAGTTTCTGGAAGTGCAACCAAGAAGTTGGAAAGATCAGATCTTTGGATCATAAACTTCCATGTTCAATTTTTTTATTTTCTAGAAAATGAAATTCTAAAGTTGAGAAAGAAAAAAAAAATTCAAATCATTAAAATTTTGATACCACACACTTTTGATAAATTCAAAGGAGATAATTTTCACAAACCAAACAGAAAATTAAGTGATTGCCCGATGAGAAGTAGACAGATAGAGGTGGCAATATCAGTTTTTTATACCTCCAGTATAAAAAACAATAGTAAATTTAAGCCTCTAAAAGTAACTGATCCAATTTTTCAAAACTAAAATGTTTAGTCTGAAAATCATTCTCTAGTTATATGCCCAATGAAATTATAGTATCCATCAAATTTAAGTTAAACATACAAGATATATATCTATGATCAGACACCCAAACTAAAATATGCAAATCCAAGCTCATCTCTTACACATGATGCGTATATATCATTTCACCCAAATCCCTTCCATACCTCAGGTCCTCAAGCTTGATTAACAACTCGGGTAGCTACTAAAAAAAATGCCCACATAGTTGTCACTCACAAGAAGCATTGATTTTTCTTTTATGAATCGACTCTCTATGCCCATGAATAAAGTAACAGAAACAAAACAAGACAAGCGGTTTGTTTCTATCTGAAAATGAGAAATCAGAAAAAATATGGCAAAAGGCGAAGCATTTCCGATACAAGGACAGAAACCAACCAGAAAGAGAAAGGAAAGGCGAGGAAATAGGGCTCTTGTCACCTCGTCGGTGCTGCCGCCTCTTTCGGAAACTAAAGGGAAGAGCTACGATTTGCAAGAAGATCGAGTATGCAAGAACCAAGGAAATCGTCGTCGAAGCTTTGCGGCGGCTGCTACATGTAAACCTAACGCAGCTTCGCTTTCGACACGCACTTTTAATTTTCAGAATTTGACATACAAAACCAAATACTTTCTAAAATTCAGGAACAATTCCTTTCCGAAAATTTATTTTTATTTATAATCATTAGTATAATTTTAAACGACAGGAAAAGCAAAGGTCCTTTATTGCACAATTACATAATAGATTTTGTCTCAATTAAATCTCAGTAAAAATATAATAGTGTCAAAATGTGAATAATAATATATAAATATTTAGTGGCGAAATATAATTGAACCGACAATTATCCTAAGTAATAAAATATAGTATATTATTTTTGACAATTATATAAGTTCTAAGAAAGAAAAAGATTGCACAAAGGATAATTCGTTGTTTGCGAATTTCGAAAAAAGATTGCAAATGCTTTTCTTTTATAAAAAAAAATTCTTTAGAACTTCATTAAATTTGGATAACCACGGTTATATATGAGAGGTTTTATAAGTTGGAATACTTTTTTAAAAAAATCAGTCAATTATTTTTTTTAAATTTTTAGGACTGAGAGTATTTTGAAAAAGGAAAAAAAAATTATATTGAGCAAAAAAAAAAAAAAAAGAAAAAAAAAGTGGATCACTGCTAAATATATATGAAAAATCAAGGTAATAGCTAGCTTCTAATGCCGATACCTCTTCATGAAGCAAACACAAACTGCCACTCTCTTCATGAAGCATCTAATTACACAAATCTAGCTGCTGAAATCTACTAGACTCGATCAAATTACAGCAATTTCCGATCGATTTTGTGATGGATTAAAATATCAGCAACTCAGTCTAAGAGAGAACGCCACTGCTTGTGCCCAATGCCTCAGCCTTCTTTTAACATGCTCTGGATCATCCCCTGCAAAATAAACAATCGTTCAAATATCTGTCTGTCAAACGACGAAATTTTGATTCAGTTTTTTTTTTTTTTTGATCCATTTGTGATGGCAAATGCTTTAGTTTTAGATTTTGGAATGATTCGAGTTGGAACCGGGATTGCAAATCTTCCAAGTGTCGGCCGTCCCCTGTTCGTTGGCAGGGCTCCCGGGGCTCGGAAGGCCGCCCGGCCCCGAGGAGGACGAGCTGGTCACCGTCGTCGGCGACCCGGAGCCAAGCGGCTTCGGGTCCGACAGCTGCCGGTTCACGGCGAAGTAAAGGTTGAGCGCCGGCAACGTTCCGCAGAGGTCGTGCCCGCCGTCCTCCTCTCTGAACCCGAAGCCGAGGTCGATCGACCCCCGCAGCTCGTCCATGTCCTCGTCGGTCAAACCCCTTGTCTCCCTTCGCTCCTCCGCCGGCGTAGCTTCCGTCTCCCCCGCCGCCGTCGTCGAGCTTTTCCTTCTCTTCAGAATTTGCCTCCGCCGCCTTTCCCATTTCGCCTCCATCGTCGTCTCCCTCATGGACAGTTGCTTCGAAAGCAACCTCCTTTTGAACGCATTGCCTCCGTTCCCGACGGGCAAGCTGTAATCCAACCACGACGACGGTCTGCGCTCCATCTCCGCCACCGCCTCCTCTTCAGACGTCTCCCCCTCTGAAGGAGACGACGACCGCTGCAGCAGCCGATGCGCTGCCTTCATCAACAATGAAAAACTGTTTTTTTTTGTTTTTTTTTTACCAGCGAAACTATATATAACCTCTCGCCTGCTTCGAAGGTTGCCGGAGACTACACATGCGACGCGGCCGAGGCTGACGGCCGCCAGCGGAAGCAGGCGGAGGGAAGGGGAAATCGATGCTACTTCCCCTTCATCGACGACGAATTACTCATCTTCATTGGATGGAAGCGCAGGAGCGATTTAAAGGGTGGCGGAGCAACGCCCGCCTCAGCTATTAATTCACAGCACCTGTTCTTACGAGAATTCTGATGATTTTAGACAGCTCCGCCAAAATAAGCAGTCTGCTATTGTCCATCTCTTCTATTAATCGTAAAAGATGCAATTCACTTATCATGAAATATATATATATATATATATATATATATATATATATATATATATATATATATATAGAGAGAGAGAGAGAGAGAGAGAGAGAGAGAGAGAGTTCTTTTCTCCGCTCGATTCATCTTCCAGGCCGCCTCGCGACGTACCGACTCCATTGCCGCCGCCGCATCAAGCCGCTGCGCCGGGCCACCGGCCACGGCCGTCGCGAAGCGCGTTGGCCGCCTTCGGCTTCCGGCGAGCTCGGCTCCCGGATTAGCCGGCGGATTCCGAAGGCACTCCGGCCGGGATCGCGGCAGAAGGTCGCGTCGATCGCCGCTCGCGATATATATATATATATATATATATATATATATATATATATATATATATATATATATATATATATATATATATATATATTTTTTTTTTTTTTTTTGCAATGTGGCGTGGGCGGAATGCCCTAAATCATGAGGATCAATCAGTCAATATTTAAGTCGAGTTGAAACCCCCAGATTAGACATGATCAAGAGCAACAACAATTAACCTGGAACGGCGGTGTTCATTCATGTCTCGATAGACATGTTTATCTCGGTAGGAGTCCATTCATATCTCGACATATATATTAATTTCGAAAGGAGTCCATTCATATCTCGACAGACATACTTATCTCAGCAGGAGTCCATTCATGTCTCAACAGACATATTTATCACGGCTGAGTTCATTCATGTCTCGACAGACATGTTTATCTCGACGGACATATTTATTTCAATAGTCATTCTGAGATTATTGAGAGGCAAAGCCACCACGTGGCGATTAGACATGTCAGCACACCTCCATTGATTAGAGGTGGTTTTATTACTGATGAGTTCATGTCGTTTTCTCTATTGAAGTCACATCTAACGTATTAATGGAGTTTTATCTTCTATCAACCCCACGGACTATATTAATTAAGCTTCACACGTCTATCATATTTAATAAGATAATATCTCTCATCATTCTTTGTTATATCATATTGTCATAATAAAGAACTCATAATAAGAGTTCGCAACGGGCTCTTAGTTTATATAAAAGTAACTGAAAGAAGTTGAGGATCTCCTTCTCCGATCTCTTTAATTTTTTTTGACATTTATATCTCCTATATTATAATTTATTCTTATTTTTTTAATTTAAATTTCAAGTCCTATATGCTTATTAAACATTTTTTTAATCAAAAGTCAGGTGTTCTCCTGAGATATCGTAGAAGCTTTAAATATGTGTTAAATATATATTTTAATATTCACCTGAGTTAGTTGTTCTTTATGGCCATTAAATATTGTTTTTCCCAAAGAACTGATTGTCATTAACTATCGTTTGCTAAAAAGTGTTCGACGACCACCTGTATCAAACAGTACTGAAATGAAACTTAATCGACATCAAATTAACATGGTTTTACATTTGTGGTCACAGACAAGGGAGCACAGGCTTGAGACAGAAACTTGGCTCACTGCACTAATTTCCTAGGCTTGAGACACAAACTTGGTTCACTCTACTATTACTGGACTATACAATGCTTGGCAAGCATTAACTAAACTATTGTATTGTTCTTATGGTTGATCACCTAGCGGCATCTACGGTGCTCTAATCAATGGACCATCTTAAGGGGACTAAGATCACCTATCGTAAAGTACATACACTGATAATGAATTTTAAGTTCTCTAAGATCCCCATTAGAAGTGGAACCCTCGCCCAACCAAATCCACAAAAGGATGGTTAACATCAGCTCCCCTAAGATGGTGCATATTAAGCTGTGATACCATGGCACTTATGTGTGGAGGAGCTATACCTGGAATGGACACGCATACCACATAATTTGTTGCACGCCTCAAAAGTTAAAAAGGCATAGTTTAGCCTTGAGAAGATCACAGTTCATGGATTTCTAAGAACAAATACATGGAACAGAAAAATAAAATAAAAAAAATCTCAGAGAAGTCAATATGAGTTTCTTGTTAGTCACTGAATAAGTTGGTTAAGGAAATCTTTGTCAGTTGCCTGTACAATGAAAAAAATAATAATAAAAAGACACAAAGCATAGAGGAACATACAATATTACTCGAATTTTGAGAGTATTCACAGTTTAGGTTGTTCTAGCCATTCAACTGAGAACTGCTGTAACTCGGTGGTGCTGCGTGACCCTGCAAATATTCAGCTATATGATCAGATAACGTGATAGTTGGATTATTCATGTGCGAGAAACATGGATTAGCAATTAAGAAATTTTTGATCTCAAACGTGAGCACAAGAGAAAATCTACAAATATACCTACAGTAACATGCATACCTGACTTAACTGAGTGATGCCTTGAAAAGGTTGTTGATGCAGATCAGAAGTAGGATATTCCTGTATGCCATTGGAATGTTACAATAGTCCTGGTAAACAATAAGAAGGAAAGGGAGTGCTGCAGTGTTACCTCACTTAACTGAGTTGCTGCGTGCGATCCTTGGTGTTGAGCAAAGAAAGGTACGTGCATTAAAATTGGTACAGGAGACTTTGGGTCTCCATCAACTGCAATTCCTGAGTCCAATTCCGTATCAGTCTTAGCATCTCTTCTCAATCTCTTCAAGAAATAGCGTTGTGGTAGTTCTTTAATATTTCTAACATCAAGTACTTTTAATACATGACCACATTGAACACCAACAAACTCAAATTTTTTACAAGTGCATGAAACTGAACAATCAATTGAATCAAGGCTAACAATATATTCCTTAGAATTTTCACCAACTGTGATTTTATACTCCGATATACTCCCATCATGACCACGGAAGTACAGCATGCAATCCATGAATACTTCAAACTCCTTGCGAAACATTTCAAACACGGTAGGAGTGTAAAGAGCAGCAGCTTGCCTTAACATTTTTGAAGGAGGTATTCTTGGAATACTTTGGCTTGCATGAAAATCAGCTTGCAATTCAGCATATCTATGGTCATCCACCACCCTCTTATAATGCTTAAAAAATGAGAAGAAGTCCTGCTGTGGAGTCAAATACTTCTTCAATGAACTAAAGTTTTCATTTTGTAGTGTGCTTTTCATATCAACACAGAGAATTTCTCGACCATATGGCAAGGCCCATTTCTCTCTATCTTCAAACAGGTTTGCCAACCACTCATCATTTCTTAGATCATATTTATCTATCATTGTCCTCCATGCTGACAAGAACTCTTCTTCATCCTCATAGTCATAAACACACCTAGCAAAGTCCTTGGCAAATGTTTTTGTACCTTGGAACACGTTGTTAAGATGCTTAATGGCATTTTGATAAAGTTGCCAGATACAAAGGCGGTGGCTGGTACCTGGCCAAGCTGCTCTTATAGCATTGTATTCTGCCATAGACTGGTCAGTCAAGATGGTCTTTGGCTGTTTTCCATGCATTGCAATCTTGAACGTGTCAAACAACCACTTGAATGACTCTATAGTTTCATCATACAATAGTGCTGCACCAAATATCACAATTTGCTTATGATGATTCACACCAAGAAAATGTGCAAATGGCCTACTATATCCATTAACCCTGTAAGTTGTATCTAGACAAACTACATCACCAAAATAGTTGAAGTCTGATATTGACTTTGCATCTGCCCAGAAAAAATTGGTCAGCTTATCATCCTCATCAATTTGTATGGCGTGAAAAAAACATGGGTCACTAAGTTGCATGCTCTGGAGGTACTTCAATACAACTTCTGCATCTCCCATCTGCATGCTCTTCATACGTTTTGAGCGTAGACTCATTCGATAGTCCGCAGGAAAATATCTAACACTACTTTGGGAACCTGAAGTTTGTCTGCCCGTTAGGTGGTGAGCTAATTTTGGAGTAGTCCCAGAATCATCAGATAAATCTGCTTCCCCGGATTGAACTTCAGTCAATATCCTCTGAGACCTTAACATATGAATGGCTGAAGGGGGTGCGGGTTGATGGTTATGATCCGGCACAAATTCAGTAATCCGATATGTACCATTAGGTGTAAGTTTAATGGTTAAACGTGCAGGGCAACCAATTCTAGTTTCTGGCCGAGGTTTCTTCACTTCCTTGGCTCCCTTCTTGTCTTTACGGAATCCTTCCCTTGAGCAAACAAGCGTTCTCGATCTAATAATTTTATCTGAAGATTTGTCGATCCAACCTTTTCGTACACTAAATCCTACCATTCCAGCATATCTATTGTAGAATTCATATGCTTTGTCTTCGTCTTCAAATTCCATATCAACTTCAGGAACCATTTTGGAATTTGCTAAGTTTGTCATTGGAACTTCATAGTCGATAACCTTCCTCTGTTTTCCCTGTGTTACCAAACTTCCGCACTTGTTAAGACTAGCAGCAAGTCCAAGACAATTGAAGGTAGATATAGAGAAAGCCATGCACAATATAATTTGTTGGAAGTATTAACAGAGGGATGATCAAAGGCATAGAGCATAAAAGCACATAACTAGATTCTGGAGAATGTATTGGCACTAAATATCTGTATAAGCCTTAATGTTTTACTAGAGGCAATGAAGCTCTTTTTGATCAACTTAATCTAAAAATGCATTTTGATCCAAGAAACTATTATTGACTGTTCCTGATAGGATGGACTTGTATGTAAATATCTGTAAGGTCATCAAGTCTGTTGTACTTAATCATGAATACAACATGCGGATAAAGCCACTGCAGTAAGTTGTATCATTGATTCAACATTGTAAATTTAGAGGAAGTTTGGACCTATACCTTTCTCCATGCTATTCCACATGCATTGCATAAGGTTCTCCGTCCTTCTGGTCCGCTACGCATATGGCATGTAAGCTTTGCACTGATTCCACAATTAAGGCATCTGCATAAAAGTTCAAGACTGATCAGGTAATGTTAAGTATAATAAGATCTTTCTCTTCCAGACGGTAAAAAAAAAAATCCATGAAAAAGAGGAAAACCTTAGACAGGGTGACAATCACAATATGATGTCAAAAATGGCATTAAACTGCAGTGTTAAAATATGCTAATGTTGTTCAATGGAATAAGTCCTATATATTCCTAAGCATCCCATATATATCATCATCTCTATCCACCTTACATCTGATAAAACTCGTAAACTTGCGTTATCTATATATTTTCATTAAAATTGCCTTCAAAGTCTAATTCTCTTCTCCCAATAACAAATCGATACAAAGTTATAAGGGTCCATTCTCCATTTATCTTGATAAAAATGTCACCGTGTGCTACTGTTTAGCTGATAAGCTGAGCAGAATTCATGATAATCTTAGCTGAACTACGGATACTAAATTTCAAAATATTCAATACACCGCAACAATTTTTTTTTAAAAAAAATTCTCTCTTCAGAGCATCAGTTAAATACCACAATATGCGATCGCAAAAGAGAAGAAAAAAAAAGCTATGAGAATTATGATTCAGAATTCTCCCAAGCTTAAAGGACATGGAGAGAGGAAATGGGGGTCTGGTTCTTACCTGACGGGCCCCTCCATCATATCTTCGCCATTGCTAGGGTGGATCTCCTGGTCTTTATCCTGCTCGACAGGCATCTTTTGCTTCAGAATCAGGTGAAATCTCCGCCTTATTTCATAGCAAGAACAGGAGGGAACAAAATGGAAGTTTTTTTTTTTCCGTCGACCGAATTATGGAACCAACTAATCGGTCCTTAAGCGAGCCTCGATACGACAGTCCGATTGATTGCGATACTCAAGATCGCGAAAGAACCCGTCGAATTAGGGCTTCCCAGCGAGCTAGGGTTTACCTGGTTCTGGGGCGAGGAAGAACGGGGGAGAGAAACGGCGAAAAAGATCAGCTACAAGGCGTTGTTTAAGAGAAAATGGGGAAGTGACGTCTACATCCACCACGCGTCCCCTCGCCAATTCCCTTATATTCTCTTGTTAAAAACTTAAAAATGCTCTCTGGGTTTGTTAAAATACCTTATTTCCCTTTTTTTTTTAAGAAAAATCTAAAACTATATTTTTTCAAAAATAAGAGGACCAAAACGAAAATCTTGCCAACCCTACAGAAACACCTTGAACGACAGGAAAGAGAATATACGTAGGGAGTTGACTGAACCAGGTCAGATCGATCTCGCTCTGCCGCCGGCCATCGCCGGCCACTGCCGCCGAGGAAGAGGTCGACAGAGGCGATGCCGGGACCAGGCGCTCACACGATGTACGCGCTGGGGGTGGGGGTAGGTTTGATGCGCCTCTCTCGCGGCCGCTTCGGCCCTCACCACTGCCTCTTCTACGCCGCCAACGCTTTCCTAGGCCCCGACCTTGGCTCCTTTGCTGAATGGCTCGGTTCCTTCGCCTCATCTTCTGCCTCTGTCGGATCCTTGTTCATGGACCTCGTCCACCACCCCTTTTACTATCCCTTGCTACTCGGCCTTCCACTCTCCTTCTTCTACGCCCGACTTTCCGCCGCTCTCCTCCGCAAGGGCATCCTCGACCCCGCCTCAAATGTTAGTTCCTATGCTCATGTCAGGTTAATATCACACGAAAAAACTGGATTTTTTGAACCTTTCCAGAATTTGTGGCGCTGAACTATTGATAATGCTCGCTCCTTGATTAGATTGTGTGTGTTTTTGTTCGGTTTCTCTTTCAATTCATTTTGGTTCTTCGTTTTATGCCAATTTTATCTTCTTGCGAAATTGTGATTGAATTGATGTGGATTTGATTGTAAAATAGGTTCCACTGAACAAGATGCAATGCTTCATATTGTTATCCGCTGGATCCCTGTCGCACTTTTTCTTGGATCATTTGTTTGAGGTGAGCCTGTTGCTTCTTTACCGGCTAGCTCAATTTCCACCATATATCTGTTTAGTTATTGACAAAAGCTAAAGAAATGCCTAACATCATGCAATAGTGGAACTTATGATACATAATTTAGGTCTCTTGTTTTCTTAAAAACGCATAATATTGCACTAAATGGAACTTGTGATGCGTAATATAGTTCGTGTTTTTAGCAAAATGATGCCTAAAGCTATAAAATGTCATGTGATTTTGTGGTTATCGGTTCGAGTCGTGGAAAAACATCTTGCAATGGAGGATAAGATTGTTTATAATAAATTTAATGTGCTCCAACTCTTCCCCAAGACCTTGCATTGGCGGGAACTTTGTGCACATGGCTGACCCTTTAAATATCAGATCTTTGGTGCTCTGGATTCTGCCTCTGATCTCCGATTGAGTTTTTTTTATATATATTTTTTATGCATCTTAGGAACAGGTGGTAGAAAACTATTCCTTTTTACAACTGTATCTCTTGTTGGAAGAAAGCTCTCTTAGTTCAATTCAGTAGAAAATGAGACTCCAAAATCCAATATTGTAGGGTCAAATCACACAGAGCATGATCCAGTTTATTTGATGTCGAACCATAAGAAACTAATCGACAAAACAAAAATGTGGAATTGTAACTTGAATTTGAGCTCATGCAAGAACACAATACAAAAGAAAGAAATAATATTACTAATTCAAAGATCCAACCTTCATTCAAGATCTTATGTCATGTTTTCTCCCTTGAGATTGAGCTTTCTTCTCTTGTCTTTGTTCATGTCCACAATATCAAGAATGCCTCGACTACCTGTTACTTGTCTTTTTGGCATTGAGGTGAGGAGTCTAGTGTCGTTGTTGTATCAATAAGTGCCTATTTGCCTCCAGCTCAAAATGAGGGCAACATTGGGGGTCATCATATTACTAATTCAAAGATCCAACCTTCATTCAAGATCTTATGTCATGTTTTCTCCCTTGAGATTGAGCTTTCTTCTCTTGTCTTTGTTCATGTCCACAATATCAAGAAAGCCTCGACTACCTGTTACTTGTCTTTTTGGCATTGAGGTGAGGAGTCTAGGGTCGTTGCTGTATCAATAAGTGCCTATTCGCCTCCATCTCAAAATGAGAGCAACATTGGGGGTCATCATGTCTTTTGTATAATCTACTGCTAAAAAACTAGAATAAAATGGTTTATCCGCTTTTTATAGTTAGATGCAATCTTATATTTATATCCCATGAATAGAATAGGAATTTCAGGAAAGGCTTAGGACAGGAAAGGGGGAAGGCTGGGGAAACTAATCTTTACTTGACTGTTAGGAAACCTGAAAGTGAAGAGAGCAAATCCTTTATCCAAAGAAGCTTGAGCACAAGGCATGTTCAATCCCTATCTTGATAGGTGGGTTGTTGAAGCAATGATGTTTCTAGCACTCTAGGGTTCTTTATTAGTTCAGGTTTGAAGCATTGAAGTTGTTTCTCTGCTCGTTCCATAGCAGGAACTAAAATTGGCATGACACTCATATTTGTCAGCTAATAATGCCAAATCATCAGTCTTCAGAGAAGTCAGACAGGGGAAGGTGTATGCTTAAGGAACTGCATTAGTCAAAAATATTTTGTAATTCAAGAAAAAGAAATGGAATGTGGAGTGGTACTATGAAAGGTAATGTTGATCTTTAGCAATTTCAACCACTCATGGAATTGAATATCATCTACTAGACAGATCTTTTCACTGTGTTCTTCTTGAGTGTGAATGACATTGTGTCATAAACTTTGACTTTTGTAAGGATGATTCATCCGAAGCTAGGTAAGTAATTGGAAGAAGTATCAACCAAGTTCGAACACCTACGTTCACTTACCTGGATTGTTCTTGAGATTACTTTTTGCATGTTGAGACTTGAAAAAGATGATGTACCCTGTCAATCAAGCCCTACAGACTTGTTTTGGTAGACTGTGAGACCAAAAGGAATTTGTATTTGTAGCATTGAATCTAAAATTAGCATCCTCCTTTCTTACAAGTTCTGTTTTCCCTCTCCTGAAAAATGTATTGGATATTAGATGTTTAAATTGGTTTTATTTATGGCATGATTTATCTACATAACAGGAGAATGGTCATTCAACAATGTATACTTGGATATTGAGCACAGGGTGGTGGAAGAGCAGAGCTCCAATCAATCCAGATGCTGTTGTTGTTGTTGGAGTCTTATGCACTTGTTTATTTGCTGGCTTTGTTTACATCAACAGGTACTTTGATATGGTGTTGTATCTTAACTCATAGAACACTAACCTTGCTCAAAGATCACACCAAGTATACTGACCACTTGTGCAAACACTTATTTGCATACTCATGAAACTGGTGGTTTTTGATTGTTAATTCAAGTTTCGAGACCATAGTTGCTACCGACCCATAACTCTGATTGTGCATGGGATATATAGCTTGACTGCACTGGAGCACTTGGTAGCATGGCTAAGTTTTGTCTTAGTCTTTTTGTACATCGTAGTAACTAGTTCATCTGCATGCGAGTTAGAACTGCAAGTATAGCTATTCCAAACAATTATCTTCTCTGCTTGCACCCCCATTTATTTCAATGCTTGTTAGGAACAGAGATGCAGATGATAATATCCCTTTTTAGTTCTCGCAAAGGAAGTTAATGATAATCTCTAACTCGAGCAGCCATTAAAAACAATAGCATGTCTTGGATGAATGAGAATTAATATGTTAATTTCTCGATATCTGACTACTAAAAATACTGATTGTAAGTGAATAGGCTCTATGAGTTTATGCTTGCACTGACATTGTCATGGAAACAATATGCTGGCGTTTTATATTTGCTCAGTATCGAGCGAAAGAGTTGGCCTATGTGTCTGTGCAAAACAAAAAGGGCACAGTTTAAAAAAGAGGCTAAACAATTAAAAGAGTGGAATATCTCTTTGGTTCAATTTTTTTTTTCTCGTTCTCATTATCTGTGTCACTCGTCATTTACTAATGTAAGATCATGATCAACTTTGGATGCCACTGTGATGTGCTATTTGCTTCCCAGGTTGAAAACTGGGGAATCTATCATCAAGAGGTCAGATCAGTCCTTGCGACTTATATTGGCTATCGCTGCCCTCTACTCTATATGGTGTGCCAGTCAAATATACTGGCGAAATCCTCCGCAACCGGCGGTGGGCGAAGAGGCAGATCTTGGAGTCGTCATATTCATGGCACTCTACTTCTTTCTGCCACATTGCCTTTGCTTGCTGTCGATGAACGAGAGAGATCATCACCCTGAGACAGCAGACCAACTGCCTTTCTGACGCCACGGATCGTCAATCACTGTACCAAAAATCAACATCAGAATTGCAGGTGAGAATGGACGTTCAATGGTAATACAGTGTTGATTCTGTAATAGTAGTAGTTTTGATATATTCATGTCTCCCGAGTATTTTTCAATTTTTCTTTTATTCAGTAAACTTTCGACAAGTTACATCTCATGTTCTTGGATCCTAACAAAATCCGGTTGATTGGTGACCGACCGAACCCACGCCCACTTGTGATCGTTTGTGTCGACCGAGTTCTTGGCGACGGCCACATCGTCCAGAGGGATGTAGCCATAGATGCCATTGATCGGGCCCGAGACAAAGCCCGTATACCCAGCCATGACGCCGTGAATGGCGGAATGAGCCAACAAGGTGCAATACAAGTTGTCCGTAGCATTTGCTGGGACTGCTCTGATCATGTAGGTCGGATCGATATACTTCACCGTGAACAATTCTTCAGGATGCTCCCTTTCCCACCACCGTTTCAGCTCAGCCTTCAGCCAGGCACCCACGTCTAAAAAGACTGGATTCCCAGACTCATCCTTCTCCTTCTGAGCCTCTGTTTTGGGAATCATGTCCTGCCCTGCGCCCTCCGCCACCACCAGCACCGCATGCCCGTTCTTCTTCAGCCTCTGGTCGAGGAACTCGAGCAGTCCCCCTTTTCCTTCCAAGTAGAAGTCGTTCTCCGGGATCAGACAGCAGTCGACGTCGCGGCTGCTGAGCGTGGCATGGAGAGCGATGTGGCCAGTGCTTCTGCCCATGAGCTTCACCAGGCCGATGCCGTTCACGGCGCTCTCCGCCTCCACATGGGCGGCGTTGATCGCGTGCTGAGCCATCTCCACGGCCGTTTGGAAACCGAAGGATCTGTCTATGATGCCGATGTCGTTGTCGACGGTCTTGGGGATCCCCATGAGGGATACGTACAATTTGCGGCGCCGAATCTCTTCGAATAGTTTTGCAGCACCTCTCATCGTCCCGTCGCCGCCAATGCAATAAACCTGACCCATTTCCATAGAATTGGATGAGATACAGATCAAGTTCCTTATTATTGTAACAAAAAAAAGTCTTATTAGATATTTTTCAAGTCGCGACAATTGAGTTTATGATAGTTAGCACAAAGTCGATCAAAGCCTCCTGTCCAAAAAAAAAAAAACACTTGTTTCTAGTCACTAACTTAGCTACACTGTACGTCACGAGTATAAGAATGGTTTAGAGCTATCCCATTATATCTTTAGACCCGTCAGCGCCGACCAATCTTATGATCTTTTGAGAGAGATAAATCAATCAAAATGGATCACAGGAAAGAACGGCAATGAAGAAATTGGAATTGAGTAGATCGAATTATGCCCCAACCTGATTAAATCCGTGCCTTTCGATGGCGTCGACGATCTTCCCCAGGTCGAAGCCGCCCCTGGAGGTGGTTAAGGCGGTGCCGCCCCTCTTGTGCCAACTGTCCACCATCTTCGGGTCGAGGGGCACCGGATCAGCGGAGTAAAACCCGCGGTACCCCGAGGGCACGCCGAAGACCTCGCGCACGCCGTAGATCTCCCACAGACCCACCACCAGCTCTCTGATGACCGTGTTGAGACCCGGGCAGAGGCCGCCGCAGGTGACGATGGCGGCGCGGACGGCGGCCGGGTCGAAGCGCACCGTCCGCCGCGGCCCGGCGCGGTGGTAGGCGATGAGAGGGGAAGGGGGAGCGGAGGAGGGTAGGTCAAAGACGATGTGGCGGAGGATGACGTCGGACGAGGCGATATAGAAGCCGGCGTACTGGTGGTAGAAGGGGATGCGATCGATGGGGTTGGGGAGGGAAGGGAGGGAGGGCAGGTAGTCGGAGAGGTGGGGGAGAGGGACGAGGGTGAACGGAGGGAGCAGGAACTCAGTGGCGGGGGTGCCGGAGTCGAGTTCCATGTCGGTCAGCGTCGTGAGATCAGAAACCACCGCCCGAGCGCTGCGGATTAAAGAAGTTGAGGGGGCGCGGCTAGGGTTGTGCAACTTCCACGTGGTACACTCACTGTTAGTGATGAAACAATTCCACTGCTTGTAAACGTTGTGATCGGACCGCTGTCCAATTGATTGCGAGTCCAGAAAGAAAGCCCAATTTCCATTCCCAGAAGCGGCCTTTCGGCCTTTGGATCCATATCGGATCGCCGTCCACCTCCGGAGCCTACTGGCTCCTCCTATAAAATTCAACCGCTTTACCCCCATTAAATATTATCGGCTATACGGATCCATCAGTATTTTTTTAAAAATAAAAGTTATTTATTTTATTATTTTTTATTATTAATTTGTATATTTATATCATCTTAAATACTTTTGGAGTTTTTTTTTCAATAAACATAATCCCAACTTTCTCTTTAACAGTTTTTACTTTTTTTCCATTTTTGAACATCCAAATATCTACTCTACTATTTTTATCTCTACAATTCTTACCTTCTACATTTCATATTCTAACATTGGAGATATCATTTATACAGAGGTGATCTCCTGCGCGCCCGATTCCTGCGCGCCCGTGCGCGACCGAAGAAGTGCACAGTAACCTCGCGCCCGACACATCGCCGCTGCCGCCGCTGCCGCTTCGCCGTCCGGCCATCTCCGGCCGCCGGACCGGGTGCGTTGGAACCGCACCTCGGCCGATCCGGGCCGCTTGGCCGGATTGCGATCGGCTGGCACCGGCCACGATTCCGGCGAATCGCGGCCGGCATCGATGGCGCGCCATCGCCGGCCGCGATTCGGCCGGATCGCGGCCGATCCCGGCCAAGATTACGCCGGGGAAGGACCGCTCGCGCCGGGCGGTCCTTCGCCTCGGCCGGATTCCGGCCGCGATTCGGCCGACCGCCCATCGACGGCCGGCGGCAGTCGGCCATCGCCGGCCGCGATTCGCATCTCTGATCATTTATAAATCTTTCTTTTAACTTTAGAGTTACTTACGATAACAATAACACTTGGCATCCTTTTCCGTTCTGATTATCATAACTCCGCGTGGTACACTGTTATTAACACGTGGCATCCTTTTCCATTCTAATTATCATTTTTACAAGTATTTTTTTTTTTACAAAATTCTTCACATAATTTTTCTTTAAATTCTATTATAATTTGTTTTCTAAATTGTGAGGTCAGAGTTTCATGTAGAATGGGCTAATTGAGTTCGACCAAGTTAGATGTGGTTTGGCCCAAAGGTTCAACGTACACTTCAAAGTTTGATCCCTTGGGTGATGGAGGTGCAAGAGGCTGAAAAGCCAAAAAAAAAAAAAAAACATTATACTTCGCCTTTATTCTCATAAATACACATTAGAATTTTTTTTTTCTCCGTAGCATAATAATTCATGCCTACACGATAACTAGATTTCAAACATTTCAAAGGGAGTCTAGAAATGCCTACGTGTCAAAACATTCCGCAAAGGCATAAATGTGCCACACTGATCCTTGGGATTATTATCGGATTATTGAGACCCAATAAAATGTGCCATAAATGCATCATTTCTGCTCCCATCTTTCCACAAATTTTCTTACTGCATTGATCACACGGAGAGGATTCTCTAGATGTACAGCATGGCCGCAATCAGGTACAACGATTGTATCGAATAGCTTTCGTTGCCGGTGATGGTCAGCTACGGAATAACTATCGATTTCACTGCACATCTGCCGTGCAATCTCCCTGAACTTCGTATCCTTTTCTCCCACGATGAAGAGCAGAGGTGTTTGCAAGTGTTTCAAGTCATCCCACAAAGACCTATCATGAATTGGTAAAATGTAGCTGCTATAAATTCCAAGCGAGCAAATTAATCAGTGGCCAAACCCTAAATTAACCACAGGACACCCTTGTTAATGATTTTTTTAGCACAAAGCATCCCAGATTATTTTTTGTTTAATTTCCATAACAACCTTAAATTTGTTATTGCATGATTGAAAGTTTGTAAATCAGCTTGCCGATATATGGTGTAAATTTTTGGACACGTTGAAGCTTAATATGGTAGGCTTGGGTGGGGTATTTCAAAGTTAAGAATGGTGTAAATTTATGAAAATCTTACTGCAAGTCGATTTACATGTTGGCTTACAATAGGATTTGGAGACAAAACAGAACACTAATGAAAGCATGAAAAGCCACCCTAAACCAACCATATCAGCTCGCAAGCTGATTCAAAAATTTCCCAGCAAATCAGCTTGCTGCCATTAAATAACATATGATCTATGGGTATAATGGGTACAATAAAGACGTGGGGCATTCGTTTGGTAAGGAAATTATAAAAATAGGGCATGATTTAATAATTCTCCAATTAACAAAGGTGAATTTCAGTACAAAGCTTCATTAAATTTACACATGAAAGAGAGAGAAAATATATATATAGTTCTAAACAAGAAATTTAATTTAATTTCTTCATAGATCTCAGTGTTAATATATAAGGTCATATTTGCAAGAAAAAAAGTTGTAGGTAACTAGAAAAAGATAAGCTTACAATTGCTTCCCGACGCTTAAGCTCGATAGAACATTTGCAAGACCCTGTATGTCTTTATGCCTGCTGCGAGACCTCTTAATATGGCTGAAGTTGGGATGGCATCTTAAGCTGAAAATGAAGTAAATACTTGTTAATTAAATGCCTACAAAATTAAGATCAGAATACAAGCCTTTGCTCATATTTCAAAAAAAAATATATCATTATAAATGAAAGAATGATAATACATTTTTAATGAGCGATGGGCTAATGATCACACTAATATAGCTGCTACAAATTTCAGATTTGGCTACGATATAATGATGCATTTTGCTGTCTGAAGAAAAAATTCAAAATTTTTGAAAGAGAGAGAGAAGTAGAACACCTAAATATTTTATAACAATTATATAAATTTTGATCGTACGACCAGATCTGTAATATCTATATATTTTATATACACTTTCCTCACTTGTGGATTTGAGGATACCTGGGAAAAACGCTTCTTCTTGAGGAAAAAAATGTTTTAGTTGAAAAGAGTAATTCAATAACAACAGTTATCATGATGAGCAGTAGGAAAATAGTTGAATTATCATTTTTATTATGATTCAAATTAATTCTTTGGGATTCAACTTAGGATCAAACAAGGCCCTATTTTTCAATTTAAATTGCAATTATAAGCTGTGACCTGATGCATGAAATAGCAAAACTAAAATACTAACAAAGTGATCATCTAACTGTTCTACTGTGATCGTTAATAAGAAATAACCTTCTCCATAGGATGCCAGAGTACCATAAATCCAGAAAGCACTCCAAACCATGTTCCTCTAGAAAGTGTGCCTTTGCTTCATCTTGGGCAGCACGGATTCTTTTGGTTGCTCCATTTCTTAATCCTGGGCTTCCCGAGATTATGACAGCTCCAATGACCTTCACAATTTTCATTAACTTTCAGCCCTCAAGGCTTCGAATGAAAAGAAGAATAAATATTTAGAATACCTTTTCTTTGTATTTGAGTGCCATGTTTAATGCAATCCTTGCACCCATCGAATAGCCAACAAGAATGACCTTTCCACTAGTGATACCAGAGATCAACTTTAGCAAAATATTTGCAACAGATTCGACAGATAAATCCAATCTTTGTTTAGAACTCTTATCCACTAACGATTGTAACTTTGACTCCCCATGACCAGGAAGGTCAATGGAAATGCAATGCATGGTGGCTGATATACTCCTCATAATTGGGATCCACTCTTCACTTGTACCCAAGAAGCCATGAAGAAAGACAACCGTTCTATTCTGCATCAATGCACACACCATTTAGCTGAAACTATGTTGGGGGAAGAACTTCAATTAATATTGTCACAGCTGGAAATTTGATAGTGCTAGCTAAAAATTACAAATAATAATATTTGCCAACTGAAAACATGAAGAACAATGCCAAGAGAAGAATGAAAGTAGAAAAATGGGACTGTAAAAGCATAGAAGCTGAAGATCCAACTCAAATATGCTTAGAGAGGATAAGTCTCACTTATCATCAATATTCACCTCATTTTTCATCACTTTAGATGCTAAGGAGTGAGAAAAACGGAAAGAAAAAAAAAAGAACTTACATGAACCAACGGCCCTGGAAGAAATGTGCATTAACCTGGACTCTTATAAAGACTACAGAAGTTAAGACACTTTTCATGGTGTACTATGATTATAGCTATAAGATGGGGGTATGATTTTGCTCATATTAGTATACTGCGTCAGTCCAAGCACTTCCAAAAAAAAAAATGAAGTATTCATTATTTTATAAAATGCAGCACATATTAGCATACTGTGTGATGTCCAAGTACTTCAAAAAAAGAAGTATTCATTATTTTATAAAATGCAGCACATATTAGTATACTGTGTCATGTCCAAGTACTTCAAAAAATGAAGTATTCATTATTTTACAAAATGCAGCACACATTAATATACTGTGTCATGGCCAAGTACTTCAAAAAATGGATTCATTATTTTATAAAATGCAGTATGGTTTCATTGTATACATTATACTAGCTTCGTGTACAAATACTGTTCCCCTCCACAAAGTTAGGTATATCAGATTATTTTTGTTGAATCTCCTTCTCGATCCATCTCAGCATTATAACATT
Source organism: Wurfbainia villosa (assembly GCA_025175895.1). Taxonomy (NCBI): domain Eukaryota; kingdom Viridiplantae; phylum Streptophyta; class Magnoliopsida; order Zingiberales; family Zingiberaceae; genus Wurfbainia; species Wurfbainia villosa. The sequence goes on along the minus strand of CM046004.1, from coordinate 13,057,532 downwards.
TGGCATCGTTCTAACAACAAAAATGCATATATAATATCACACAATAAGATTAGAATATAAATGGGAAGAAGAGTTTCCAAAATTTGATGGTTCCATATAAAATTTGTTAATCGAGAACAGTTTATTCCAAAGACACTTTCTATTTGACCAGCACAGTAAAGGCCAAATTCTCGTGAGAAAGAACTGAAATGAGGAAGGGGGATAAGTGAAAAGGGGAAAAAGATACAAAACTTATAATTATAATAAAAAAAAAACATGGAAGAAAATTACTATACTAGGTGCCCACTGTCATGAGACTTAAGGCCTTGTTTGGGAGGAGGGGAGGAGAGTGTAAGTAATGGAAGGAGAAGGGAGGGGAGGGGAAGGGAGGCTTACACCCCAAATTGGGGTGTAAGAAAAGTTGGGGTTTTGTGAGAAGGAGGGGTATAAGTTCCCCTTCCTTCTCCCCTTCCTCTCCCTTTCCCCTTCCCTCACTTCTTCCCAAACAGGGGTTGTCTTTTTTTCTCCCTTATATACCCTTACCCTTCCATTATTTACACCTCCCTCACCTCCTCCCAAACAAGCCCAGGCAAGTAATGGAAATGGGGTTACTAATTACTAGAAGCAAGAAATCTTGGAACTAGATATAAAAACAATTTACATTTTTATCCACTTTACCTTTTCTTTCTGTCTGTAATTGGGGAAATAAGTATTCCAACAAAAAACAAGCTCATCTATCGAAAAGTAAAAGTGCATATATTCTTACATATATGTTTTGACCAGCCTTCAGAAACTTGAATGAACAGCTTAAAAACTTGGCATCAACTTCAGCTTGATAGGCACTAGTTTGTTCTTCGGAGTAGCTTTTCTGAATATTTGCTTTGTTGATTTGGACAAGCTTCAAAAAATTCTGAGCTTTCTCGACAGATGCTACCAGTCTGTACCTATCTGATGACATGCAAATATCTATACCACTGGAAGTTACATCTTCCTTCAGCCAACGATATGTTCCAAGGCCATGAGCTATTGCTGCATTTAGTTCTCTTCCCTCTATTTTGCCAACTGCAGCATTCTGCTTCTCCAGATAATATGCAAACTGTATATATGCCGACAAACTCACACTACTTTCAAATGCACTACTGACAATGGCTATCTTCTTATGCAACTGAGCCCACTTTGCCACTATAGCTGCATTTTCAAATCCTCCAACAACACTTGGTTTGATAACCTGAGAAACCAAAATGGAATATTATAATGCAACTAATGCAATGAGACAATTCCATTTTACCCCAAGTTTTACTTACAATAGCAACAATTCCTGGATGAGCAAACTTTTTAAGTTCACAAAAGAGATCTCCCTTAAGATTGTCAATTGTCTCATCTAATGCTACTGGCAAACCACTTTCATTGCAAAATTTGAGAATATCCATTTCCCTATCAACAGGTTCCTGAAAAAACGAACATAATGAAGGTGATTGATAGGAAGATATAAAAGAATACTCGAAACACAGTTACAAATATTCCTCCCTGATAACAAAAAAAAAAAACATTGAAAAATTTGCAATGCCATAGCAATCCCACATTGCATGTTTTTATCTGAAGAAAACAAAGAAGGTGATACACCCTAAATGTAGTATTGGTATAAAAAAAATAGAGAATGGATGGTAGACAAAGAAAGATTCATCTTACTGTCTGGGAATGACAGATTGCCACACTTTTCCTGTTATATTAGCATCGATTGAATATTTCTAACAATTTTCAGAAAGACAAAAAAAAGGCCTATTGCTGTGCCAGAATAATGTCATGCTTGTTCTGTGTATGGTAAAAGACAAACATATTAGAAAATTCATTTTATTGCCTGGGAATGACAGACCCACTTCTGTTAAATTAGCAACAATTGGATATTTCTCTAACAATTTTCAAAAGGAAAAATGGGGTATGCTTGCTTCCATATTGTTATGTCTGTACTAAAATAATGTTTGCTCTGTCAATAGTAAAAGACCACATGCAGTCATAAGAGGCAATGCATACCATAAATATTTACTTTTTCTTCTATGCTTATAAATAAGTAAACTTGGCCTGGCTTCTTAACAAAGCTGATGCATGTTGAATATATCCTACACCATGGAAAATTATAAGATCATGTCCATGCTATACATTAATGACAGAACGAAGATAGAATGCTCAAATTATTATTTGGAGGCAATACTGTGAATAAATCAAGAATGAGAAAGACTTCTTGTTTTCTGTTGTTGGGCGTCTAATGAGAAATATCATGAAGCCATATTTCATGCAGAACATTACACTCCTTTAGCAATCTTATAATTCATTATTTTTTAATCACAGGCATTGATCTAGTATATGGATCAATGATTTACCCATCTGATTTGCATGTTTGTTATCTTCCACATTTTCATGGTATACCACATGCAACATTCCTTGATCTTCAACATTGCAGCCGTACTGAAAACAAATTCCTTCCTGAATAATGGACTCTCAAAAAGGCACATGGTAAAGCAACAACATTTAACGAAGTATTGAAGACGAGAAGCATTGCACATTCTGATATTTTGATTTAAGTTATAGATAGGACAAGAAGCATTGCACATTCTGGTCATGTTGATTCTTGCTAAGAGCAGTGATGATTGAAAGATGGCCAATCCTAATTGGTCTCTATCCTTAGCAAAAAAGTAAACTGTTATATAGGACCTTCAACAAATTCTAGAAGGAATACCACTTTTGATACTCAAAAAGTTTGTCAATTTTTATAATTTGGGTTTGTGACAATGTCATACCTCAATGAATTGCAAGTTGAAATGTTTTACACAAGATCCAAATTGCAATGCTTCCTCATATGTCCACTTCCGGTTTGCATCGACACGGATGTTAACTTTGTAACCAACCACTTGTCTGATGACTTGGATGACTTCTGCATCTTCAAAAGGATTTTTTCTTCGTGCTACCTGTAGAATTTCCAGAACTTCACACATTATTGACATCTAACTATAGTAAAACATGGACAAATTTGCTAGGTGTGAAAAACAAGGCAGTTAAGCTTGCAGAGAGGCTATTATTTGTATAATCAGGCCAGGTTGTATTATGCTATTTCAGCTAGTAAGTATACAAACTGGATCAGAGAACAACGTGATACGGTTCTTTCTCTTCAATCTCCTCTTTCATGCTGTCACATAGGTATGTACTGACTCCGACAAACTTGGCTGCACAATTGTGCCCCTCTACGTGGCCTCTCTTGTGAACCTCATGTTGTAATATGGGTACATCATGTTCTTTGTGGGTCCAATTTCTCCAATTAATCCTTGAACACGTACCTACAGGTGCTGGCATAATAACATAGTATTCTGATCTGAAGTTATTTTGGGGTATAGATTGGCTGCTAATTCTGTTAGCAGTTTTCCACAAGGAAACCAAAATTGGATAGCTTGGCCTATGTACTATAAAATAAACAAACTATTGTGTACCTAAAAATCAAGACCAATAAAAATTAAAAGGCTGATGCAAAATAATCAGTTGGTAAAACATATCATTTCTGTAAATTATCCCACAAACTTGGATATCAATATCTACTACTCGAGTTTAATTCTTTAGAAACCATGGGTTGAAATCTTGTGCACTACATGACACAAGACATAGTTAAAATATACCATTTCAGTAAATTATCCAAACCCCTAATTGATCAGCACGAGTGGTCAATCCAAAGTCGACCTTCCAATCATACCATCCTAAGTGACACTATGGCACACATCTACACGCAAAAAAAGATCATGTGTTTGTTATTTTTTTAACCGTGTTTCACCAAAATTATTTAATTGATTATCTAATTACTATATTCTTATTTTTGTTACAAAGTAACAAGTGGAAAAAAATATATACAAGTAAAATTTATGTGAATTTATTTTGACACGCATTGAAGTAAATTGTTTTAGTAAAAATAATTTTAAAATTAAACTACTTAATTGAGATAGTGTATTAAAAATAGAAAATCTAAATGAAGAGAATTCAATGAGTAAAACCCATTTGAATGCTTCTTGGGACTTGCTTTAACACAACATTACAAAGTGTGTCAAGTATTAATATGATAGTATAATAAAATTTTAATTCGACTAATCATCTAATCATTATAGTTTTATTTTTAAAAGATAATATTTTATAGCTTATTGTTCTGAAATTTTACTATAAAAGACTTTTTTTAATTATTATAGATATTTGAAGAAATAAAAGCTAAGTTAAGTGGAAGCAGCTTATAACTAAAAGTTATTGAAGTCATCTTGCCATTTTAGCTGATGAGCCAATGCATGTTGAGTGATGACATGACAGTCAAGACTAAAACTACATTATGACACAAGATATTAAGCCTGGTAGACACCCTCATCGACTGAGGTAACAATATCATATATTACTTTGTCCGAACCAATAAAAAACAATGCTAATGTAAAATTATCTCTTGCTAGATCATGACTATTATCACACAAATTCGGAGATCAATTTCTAGTACCTTCAGTTTTATTGTGTTGAAACCCTCATCGACTAATTGGAACACGATATCAGCTATCTCTTTTGGTGAACCACTATGATCAACGAGAGCACAAATCTCTATCTGTTTGGGATCATCATTACCATCTGCATCAAACTGAGGTTCAACTGACGAGCTCCTATAACCAGGGATCACATCCAAGAAACTGGATGCTTCATTCATTGCCAAGGTATTGAGGATAGCCATCTCCAATCCACACTTAACACTTGGAAAAATGGATGAGGCCTGGGGAAAAAAATATTATTAATACAAGAGTATTTACACAGCAAGTACATGATAGTACTAAAAAAATTATGGTATATAGATATTTGTATACACAACTGGTATTGCTAAGGATCTCCAAATCCATTCAGAAAATGAGCCTCTGAGCAATGGAATAAAACTTATGTTTGATCCTACCAACTTATGCACCAAGAACCTTAGCTGCTCTTCAACATCTAAAAGATCCTCTGCATGGATTTCAATTGGGGCAATCTGTTGAAATTATTAAAAGTAAAATAATTGCAACGCTAGCCTGAGAAAAATATCCTTACAAAACCTATTTTCTTCTTTTAATTGCGAAAGATGAATAACATATATACATGAAAAATAGAAAGATATGGCAAGATATTGTTCACCAGTGAAGGGAGAGTATGTCTGAGGCACATACTAGATATGGAGGATTTAAGCACCCAATAATTTCATGGCAATAGTTTGACTGAAATTAATTTTTTGAGTTAGTCTATTTACATATGAATAACTTGGGAATTAATAACAAACCTCGCCCAGTCCTACAATACTATTGTCCAAATATATTCTTAAGATAAATCCTTCACGGAAGAAACTCTTCATTTCACCATTTAATAGACTTGAAGTCAGTGGAGCACAAAGTTGGATTCTGTCACAAACATAAAAAATATTCATAATATAGGATCCCAATCTATTTCTATGATCAGAGACAAATACATCAAGCTAATATGGGGCAAACACAAAAGAAAATGCATAACAGACTTGCCTATACAATGAGTATTCCACCTTCTGGATTTTGTGGGTAAAGAGACCATTTTTCAAGTTTGTTAATAGGAAGTTCAGTGTCTGATTTGCAGCTTCAGAAGAAAATTTGTTTATTATTCTGAAGGGAAAAAATCACAAAATCCCAGTCCTTTCAAAATGGAAATAACTAAATTATTTACAAAAAAAAAAGACTATCTTGGCAGACAAAAAACCTGTGAAAATTAGCATTTTCCACAATACTACTCTTGACTTCAATCACACAGTCATACTGCTCCTGCTGAGATTTGGATAAAGCATTTTGAAGTTCAGACATCGTCCGCACTAAAAAGTGTTTCACACTACAAAATCCAAACAACTAATAAGCTGAACAATAAGCAACTAAATGAAAAAACAAAGTGACCAGAGTTTACTTCGAGAAAGAATATACAAAGCATTACCTATGGGCACTACAGAGTCTTTCTATTGAGATATTGTGACATGTGTAGAAGAACTTGTTCAGTACATCAGGACTAGCTCTTTCTGCAATTGGTAAAAGACTGAAAATTCCACCACCATGATTGTTTATTACAACAACAGTTAAAGGTTTCCGCTTCACCCTATAAGAAGAAAGACAATTAAGAAAAATTTTAATTGGGGTGGCAAATAAGAGAAAAAAAAAAAGGAGAACCAGTATTCTATCAAATTTCCAAGCAGAGCTTAAAATGCTGGTTCAATGGGGATTGAGAGATATGGATTGCCCAATTTCAGGACTACAGGTGGTATGTATAGTATACCACCGGCAGTTTGCTTGGGATAAAGAGGTACCTAAATCCAATTGTTATAAATAATTAAATATGGCTGATGGATTTGTAATTACTGTAATTATGCTTCCTCCTCCAGATAATTGCAATGATATAAATATAGATGTTGTCCAATGACTAGGATACCTCTCCCACCTCATTGAGGTTGTCTTTCATACTCCCTCCACCTCTACCCTTAATTTCTTTTAGAGCACTGAAGATGGTCGATCTTCGTGGCAACACACTACGCTGCTAGATAAATACAACCAATGGCACTACCTTGGATATATAATCTATGGTGGAGAGATTATGCAGGTGAAGCTACATATTGCCAGTGCTACTCCTAGACCATTAAATATTTTCATCATCGCCAGCATCAAGCTGTGAATCTCCCAACTATCTGAGGCATACTTCTAAGCCATTAAATATACTCTGTCTGGGTATCATTGTCTAAGTTACTACTTGGAATAAAGAACATGTCTCATGTCATCCTAAAGAATAGGAACTACTTAATGGAAGGCTCCAGAACTAAATGAGATTGTCAAGATATTCAAACAATATTGCCTGGCAATTGTTATTCTTGAATAGATAGGTCAACACCTTTCACTAAGAATTGCCAAGCCATTTGTATCATGAAGAAAAGATACATCACCAATCAAGCAAAGTACCTGAACAAGAGCAATATAAACAACATATCAATCTAAGAGGAGATAGCTTATTTCACTACTTTTAATGGGAGCATCTTCACTAGTCATCCATAAAGCAACAAGGGCTTCCATTAAAATAAGAAAATCTAGGTTGGACTTTAGCAAGTTGCACCTAAATCCATGAGAAGCTACTAAGTTTAGATTTGTGAGACAATTGAAAAGTACACCTCAAGCAGAGAATCAATTGTAGTAGATAGGATAATCGCATCTTTAAGTATTGGTGGCATAAGATAGGATAATTTGTGTTCTTCAATTAGTGATTTCATGGGATGACAAGTTACAAGTATTTGGTGGGTGATATTACGAGAAATACAAAAAACAAGAGTTGAAATTTTACTGGAATGAATCAAACAATGAGATGAAGTGCCTCTCATAATATTCAAGCAAAATAAACTAGGTGTGCTTGAAATCAAAAAAAGCAGAAACAAACAAAATAATATTTTAAACCAAGTAGAAATAAAATAGGAAGAAAACTAATATCTTAAATCAGCGTGTTGTATGGGATCAGTTTATTTTAAATTGGTTTGTTTTTATTTGCACCATTTTCCTATACAAAACGAATTCAACTCAAAGTGAGTAAATTGGAAATCATGATCAGTTCTTCCTGTAATGAGCATAAGTACAAACCAGTTCATTGGGGGAAGTTATTAGGCGAGACAATTTTGTCACGGTAGCTACATCCTTAATATGTGGGGTTGTAGTGGGGAGTAAGGACACCAAACTTGAACAAGCATGAACCATGGCTCGTAACACCAAACTTGAACATCAACAGACAAATAGAAAGATCAGAAAGCTCCTCAGTAAGATAGTAAATATTTTATGATGAGAATTACACTAATTTTGATTCAATTGACCAAAGAAAAATAGACCATTGTTTCATAACATGAAAGGGGCTTGTGGAGCAACCAAGAAGTTCTTTGAAAGTACTTTTATGAAAACATTCAGAATGTATGCATAAAATGTCAATCATTCTCTGCCTCCTTTTTTTTAGCCACAATTAACAGGTAGATCTAAAAAAAAATCTCACAATTGAAATTGAATGTGTATAGGGTTCTTAGCTTGGGGGAAGCAAAATGACATTCTGGGAAACTAACCAACAAGCTAGGGCTGCAATAGTTGGAAGCAATGGGTTAATCTAAATTAGTATATAATAAAACAACCACTACAAAATGAGGTATTAGCTGACCTCATCTAGTGGGATAAGGTTTGATTGTTGTTGTACAAAATGAGGTATTACTCCATTATAGGTGATTACAAGAGCTTTTGTCCTTCTATGAGATAAATAACTATGAAAGAGCATTGAAGAGTTAACTTGATATTTAATCAAGAACACCTAAAGAAACTAAAGAGAAGCCAATGAGAATTAATTGGCAATAATTTGGTGCAAAGAGAACATGAGAATTATCTTGCTACGATGAATGGTTTCTTTTTTCCTTCATGAGATATTATATCATGCACATTCCCTTTTGTGCTTAGCTCCACATCCTTTGATCTATCAGGTTACAAAGTTGAAGAGACTACATGAGGTTGGACTTTCTTTTAGTTTAGGTCATACTCAAAGATAATTGGACTCAAAGATAAATGAAATAAAGTATGCAATGACACATGGTACACTGATCAACCACTAAAGCACCTAGTTTGGCCAACCAAAGAAACTCTGACAAAGAATGAGATATTAAGCCTCGTTTTGAGCTACTGTAGAGAAACATGTTAAAAAGCAAGCCCTGAAATACTCAGCATTCCTGCATTTATAATTAAAAATAGTGCATTAATTAAGAAAAATGTGATACCCTCTGACTCTAGCTATTCTAGATAAGGAACAACATGGATCTCTTTCTTTGAAATGAAATGAGTAACTAAATTGTTTAACAAGAGTTTCCTTTATTTCATTTTTTCCTTGTTTTGTTGGTTCAATCAAACAATCAAATCAAATTACTTACATGCTTGTTGCATCCAACTGCAAAACCAACAGCTGTGCTAAGCACTCCATCAATACCACTTGCACCTCTGTTTCCAACCACTCGAAAACCCTGAAACTCTATGCCCAAATCTGACACTGTTTCATAAGCATAGCTCATAAAACTCAACCAGCCTTTCCCATACATGTCTATGTCTCTGATGACCATGCTATTCCCTATAAACAAGGAAGTGTCTTCGTGGAGTAGTTCCCCAATTACATGTGCAACATATGGCTCTGTAAGAAAGCATTTTGAGTAAATTTGAAATGCTATCTCCTGTGCAACCTGTGAAAATGAATGCAAATTAGAGACCGCCAATGCAAACATATTCCAAGAAGATAAAGAAAATTCTCTTGAAAGTTCTATAAGTAAAATATAATCAACTGAGAAGCATGAAAAGAAATATTGCTACAAATAGAGTTTGTTATTTATGTCCAAGAGAAGCAGCACAAGTCCTTTTGTGGTCATGATAAAGCATGCGTTGCAAGTTCAAAGAGTAATCCTACAAATATTGCTAGGGAAGTGATAATGAAGCTATAAAGTAACACAGGCCCTGATTTTGTCGCCCAAGAGGCCACTACAGACATCAAATACCACCATGTTAAACACCAAAAATTTCAAAAATTTGTTAAGGTAATAATTTAGCTTTCATAGGTAAATGCAGACTTGGCAAAGTTCAGGGTGTTACAATAAGGGTAATCATCTACATATTCTAATATAAGCAAGCAACGTGGGTCTACATACCAATCCTTAATGACATGATATATGGCCACTGACTGACATTCAATTATATGGATTCAATAGACAACCTTTGCAATTAAGTGTTTGTCCACGATCCTCTTGCAAGAGGAAGGAAACAATCTACTAATATAATTCAGGCTACAATCATAAAAAAAGATAAAGCTTGAACATTAAGAAATAAAATATCTGACCCTTTGAATAAATAAAACTCAAAAAATTTAAAAGGAAGCAGATTCATACTGCCGCATTCAATTCATTAAGAAAAGTGCTCCATGTTCCAGCCTGTCTTGGGAATTGAATCTTCTGTAAAATGTGAGTAAACTCAATAATGGTGCTTTGAACTCTGTGAGTCACTATATGTGAAGGGTCATGGCGGCATGGGAATTTGTCAACCAAGATATATGAAGATGGAGAACAAAACTCTAAGAATTGGCTAATTCTTTTGCTTGTAATTCTTCTTCCAAGCTGTCATTGTTGCACAACAAAACCCCAATATTAAATCAATACACCCATGAACATAGATAAATATAATTATTTGTGCACATAGCTTGGGCATGGAAATATAAATAGCAATACCCACTTAAAGTAAGCAATATTCCAACAAGTCCAGACAGCACAAGTGCTAAAATTATGCACCGTACAATCAAATGACAATCAGAAATTCTGAGTTCTTCTTTAAAGATGCATTTGGTGACATGCTAAATATCAGAATAAGGCTTTTGAAAATGCACTTGATGCATGTGTGAAGCTAATGTCAGCAGTCTCTATTATACACCAAGGGAAAATTCAATAAAATTCTGAAAGTACCTGAAGAACTACATCTGGATGTGCCCAGCTCCTGACCGAGTCTGACAGTAGAGCATGATCCATATGATCAATAAATAAGAACTTCATCTCAGAAAATGAACTTAATACTCTGCGTAACCTTAGACCAGACATAATATCACAGACAACTGGCCATGATAAATGTTTAACCAAAAGGGATGATGCAAAAATTTCATCTTCATTCTCAATAGCACCAATCAGGAGAAGTCCCCTTTCAGACCTCTGTAGTATTGCTATAACCTCAGCAAGTTGTGAATCGCAATTATTGGATGCAAAGAGAAGTTGCATAGTGATATACTTAGTGTATGGCTCTGTCTTTGATAACCACGAGTTTAACCCTTTTAAACAGTCTATTTTCCATTCTTTTGGACTATCTTCTAGTGGCTCTCTAAATGGACAATTAATATGAACAGGACCAAATGGTACTTGAGTTGCATAGTGCAGGGCTGAGTCAATAGTTGTCAAAATCATTCTCACAGGAACTTGATCAGTTGCTGCAGGAAGACCAAAGAACTTTGCAAACTTCCCAAAGTGGTTCACCTACAGATACATAGAAAGACCACAATCTGAGAAAAAAAATGATATAGATGCGTCTATTTTGATAAGATTAACAATGTATAGTCCTGCCACTAGCATTTTTCAACCAAAAGCTATCTGAAAATTAAATTACTACTGATGTGGATAAAATTAATTCATCACTCCTAAAGGATTTTGAATGGGTGACACGTGTATTCTAAAATGGTCAACAGTGAAAATGGATTCCATCCGTGTGCACCAATGAGAGAGTGAAACCTTGATAGGTAAATTTCTTGTAATTTATTTTGATGGTTTCTTGATCTACAATAAGACACGTTACCCGTTTGGAACATATTCACCTTATTTTGAGACCATTATGGCTAAAATATCGTTTGTTGTCGTGAAAAAAGTGCTCCTTCTTGAAACCTCATATTATTTTCCTACACTCAATTACATTTTTAAAAGAAATCAAATTTGACAGCATTATTCGACTATGATAAAGAATTTTTTCCTATCATCCAAGCCTTTAGACATTGACATTAGTATCTGCTAACTAGTGCATTCATCTTGCACACCAACCATAAGGCATTGAGCTCCATCCAACCCAAAACAAATTTAAGTGCAAGCCATGATAGATGGTTTGAATTCCCTCAAGAAGCTTCGGCCTAGGGCAGACAATAATTTCCCTAGTACCCTAAGTCATGAATAGCCACATCAGTTTTTGTGACCACTACAATTTTTCATGATGTTGCGACCTGTCATAATTCAGTTGACTTTCTGATTGTTATTTCATAAAGAAGAACTACTTTATTACATGAAAGAAATCCTATTTATAAAGTATAGGGTCTATAAATCAAACTCTATCCTAAGAAATAAAATAATGGATTAAACTCTATCCTAGGAGATAAAATAATTATCCCTAATCATATTTAGGGATATCAAATTATTCCTAGAATATTCTAACACTCCCCCTCAAGCTGAAAAATATAAATTATATGCACCTAGCTTGTTATATATGTAGTCAATTCGAGGACCTTTCAGTGTCTTAGTAAATATATCTGCTAGCTGATCATGTGAGTTAACAAAACTAGTAGATATTTCTCCGGATATAACTTTCTCTCTGATAAAGTGACAGTTGACTTCAATATGCTTTATCCTCTCATGAAAAACTGAATTTGACGGGATGTGCATGGCGACCTGGTTATCACATATAAGTGACATTTGTGTAACATCTCCAAACCTTAGCTCCTAAAGTAATTGTTTGAGTCATATAAGCTCTTGACTGGCTATGGCCATAGCTCGATACTCTGCCTCTGCACTGGATCTTGCCACAACATTCTAAGTGACATTTGTATAACATTTCCAAACCTTAGCTCCTAAAGCAATTGTTTGAGTCATATAAGCTCTTGACTGGCTATGGACATAACTCGATACTATGTCTTTGCACTGGATCTTGCCACAACATTGTGCTTTTTGCTTTTCCAAGAGACAAGGTTACCTCCGACAAATATACAAAAATCAGAGGTAGATCTCCTATCAATGGGAGATCTTGTCCAATATGCATAAGAATACCCTATAATTCGAGTATGTCCTTTGTTTTCGAACAAAAGACCTTTTCCTGGAGCGCCTTTGATATATCAAATAATGCGAATCACAACATCCCAATGTTCTTTACACGGAGAGTTGAGAAACTGACTTACTACAGTTACTACAAATGAGATATTTGGACGAGTAACAGTAAGGTAGCTTAGTCTCCCTATTAATTGTCTGTATCGTTCGGGATCTGGTAGAGGTTCCTCCTGATTTAGCAAGAGCTTGACATTAGAATTCATAGGGTTGTCAACTGTCTTTGAGTTTAACATTCTTGTTTCTTCTAAAATATCCATTGCATACTTCCTTTGGGATATAATGATCTCATTTCTAGACTGTGCTACTTCTATCCCCAAGAAATATTTGAGTCTGCCGAGAGCCTTTGTCTGGAAATATTTAAAAAGATGTTGTTTCACCTATGAAATCCCGAGATAATCACTGTCTGTGATGACAATATCATCAACATAAACCACTAGGTAGATCTGACCAATGAGTGGCGAGAAAAGATGTAATGGTCACCTTCGCCCGAAGTCACGCCGAATCTATGTCAATTACACATCAATCTACCAACTACATGCTCGGGTGATCGCTGAGACCATATAAAGATTTTCGCAAGCGCATACAAGACCGTAAGACTTCGAGCAACAAAAACACGAGGTCGCTTCCATGTAGACTTCTTCAAGCAGGTCATCATGCAAGAACGCATTCTTGATGTCCAACTGATAAAGAGGTCAGTGTTGAATCGCAGCAATGGACGTGAATAGGCGTATAGAAGATATCTTGGCAACAGGGGAAAAGGTGTCCCCATAATCCAACCCAAAGATCTGAGTATAGCCTTTAGCAACAAGATGAACCTTAAGCCGATCAACCGTTCCATCTGGACCAACATTTACTGTATATACCCATCAACAATCAACAACTGACTTTCCTGGTGGTAGAGGAATGAGGTCCCAAGTCCCACAACTCCATAAGGCACTTATTTCATCCAGCATAGCTTGTTTCCATCCTGGATGGGCAAATGCATCTCCTGCAGTCTTCGGAAGAGAAACAAACAATAACGAGGAAAGACAAGAATAATAGGAAGGAGAAAGACAACGGTAACTCATAGACACATAATGAGGAGAAGGATTACGAGTTGAACGTATACCTTTCTGAAGTGCAATGAGAATATCAAATTCAGAAGATTGTACCGGAGGAAGGGGCGGAGGACCTGACTCCAAAGATGATTCCACGACAGAGTCAGTGTTGGGCGGCGACAAAACAGGCTGAGGATAACGCTAATAAACTTGTAACAGAGGAGAAATTGAAGCTGGGAGTGATAGAGAATCCTCCGGAGGATAAAACACTAGCGCATACACAGAAGGAGAAAACTCGGACAACGACTCTAAAGGCCCAAAGAAAGGAACTGAATCAAAGAACGTGACATCAACAGAGATGAAATACCGACGGAGAGTAAGAGAATAACACTTGTACCCTTTCTGAGACCATGGGTACCCAAGAAAAACACATTTATGCAACCGAGGAGAGAGTTTATCAATGTCAGGATCAAGAGCATGAGCAAAACATGTAGAACCAAAGACCCTAGATGGTAAAGGATGAAGGGACCGATTTGGATAAAGTACATGATGAGGTATTTGACCCTGTAAAGTAGAGGAAGACATGTGATTGATAAGATAACATGCAGTGAGTACGGCTTCACCCCAAAAAACGAAGAGGAACATGAGAGTGGAGGAGAAGAGTCCGGGTGGTCTCGAGAAGATGGCGATTCTTGCGTTCTGCAACTCTATTCTGTTGGGGGGTATGAGGATAAGACGTCCGATGTAACACGCCGTGAGATGCCAAGAATGTTCGAAATGGAGTAGATAGATACTCACATGCATTATCACTCTGCAAGGATCGAAGAGGAATACCAAATTGTGTTTTGACTTCATTAAAAAAGGACTGAAAAATAGAAAACAACTCCGAACGATCTTTCATCAGATATAACCAAGTACAACGGGAAAAATCGTCTATAAAAGTAACAAAATATCGTGACCCAAATGTAGAAGAATCACGACTCGGACCCCAAAAATCAGAATGAACCAAAGCAAAGGGAGACGTAGCCCGATTTATAATGCGAGGAGAAAACGAACTACAAATATGCTTACCTAACTGACACGACTCACAAGATAAAGACTCTAAGTGAGAAAGACTAGGATGTAATTGTTTTAACTCATCAAGACCAGGATGTCCCAACTAAGCATGAATAACAAGTGGAGATATCGCCGCTGAACCAACAAGAGAGGTTTGGTGACGTCGATATAGGTCATGAGACTCACATCCGAAGTCAATCATCCTCCCCGTACTCCGATCCTGTAATGACACAAAAGTTTTAGTAAACGAGATAACACAATCAAGAGATCGAGTAAGCTGACTTATTGATAACAAATTAAAGGGAGCTCCGAGAACACAAAGAACATTATGAACGGAGAGAGATGGAGAAGGATGAACAACACCAATACCTTGGGACTGAATTTGAGAACCATTTGCCATGGTGACAAAAGGTAAAAAACCGAAAGTAGATAGTGAAGAAAAAAGAGATTTATTACCAGTGATATGATCGGTGGCCCCAGAGTCAAGTATCCAAGGACTCGAAGAGCGAGATATGCTAGCAAAGGGATTACCCGCTTGTGTAACAGCAATTGGGGGATTAGAATCCCGTCGAGCCTCGTACCATTTTAGAAAGTCATCAGAGGAAGGCGGTGGAGTCGGATCTGGTGTCAACTGTGAAGTGGAAGCTGAAGAAGCGATCGAACTTTGGGCGATCTGAGAAGCACGAGGAGGTCGACCATGGAGACTCCAACATTTATTAATCGTGTGTCCTGGTCGGTGACAATGATTATATCAAGGATGCCTTTTGCCACTCTTACGAGGTGGAGATCCGAAAAAGGGTGATTGAGAGGTAGGCGGCCTTCTAAACGACTGAGATGCAGATGGACCTACAAATGATATCGAGAGTGCTGCCCCAGAAGGCGGGCTCCCAGGATATGACTATAGTCCTGATTCTAGAGCAGCAACAGCAAACGGAGCGGGCAACCTGATCGATGACGAGACAACCAAAGGTGGGGCGGGTTGTGTCGAAGGCGGAGGGAGGGTCCGAGGCCCAGGGATCTTGATCGCGCCGTCAACTACGGTGGCGATGGCAGGAACTATCCCGGTTCCCGTGGCGGCGATGATGGCTAGCTTCGCGTGCTGCAGGAGCCACCAGATGGTCTCGTCGTCCGACTTGTATCCTAGCTCACGGGTGAGCTGGAAAACCCGAGCAGCGCAGGCAGCCGACATGGTCATGTTCCTCTTCCGATGGATTCCTCACGCTTGCTAAAGAAGCAGAAGCTGGAAGACGAGGCAATCAACCTCAATGGAGAGACCCTTGCATCGAAGCAAGATGTTGGTGGTAATAGCGTCGACGCATCGAGAAGACAAGGGGCTTCAGGCCGGAGGAAGACGGTTGTCTGCTGCGATGACAAGTTGAGGATCTATCTCTCGCTGTGAACAAGGAAACGATCAGCCGGAGAGATCGGCAGCAGCCTGCAGCAGAGGCGGCACGGGCTCGCGGTTGCGACATGCGAGCGGAAGGCGGCACGGGCTCTGCGGCTGCGACATGCGAGCAGAGCGAAGAGGGAAGTGACCCCGATCGAGGAAGAAGGGTCGGCGGAGCGAAGTTCTCACGACAGAGACCGACAGTGGTCGCGTCCTTATCAGCGGCAGAGGCGGCCCACCGCAGAGCTGCTCGCGTCGGGGACGCAAACCAGCGGCGGCGATGAGGAGAGGCGTGTTCGGGAGAAGAACGCGTGGCGCGCTCAAGGACGCGAAGAGGGTCGCGGCGATGAGGTAGAACGCGAGCAGGAGGTAGGACCCAAAAATAAAAAAAGAAGTCGCGAAAGATGAAAACCTAATCTATGGCTCTGATACCATGTTATTTCATAAAGAAGAACTACTTTATTACATGGAAGAAATCCTATTTATAAAGTATAGGGCCTATAGATCAAACTCTATCCTAAGAAATAAAATAATGGATTAAACTTTATCTTAGGAGAAAAAATAATTATCCCTGACCATATTTAGGGATATCAAATTATCCCTAGAATATTCTAACCCTGATCAAAAGTATGCTAACCCATTTAGGGGTATACAATTATGCATCTAGGACATCTCTTAGAGATAAAGGAAATATACACGATGTAGGCGGTCTAGCCAACACTTTGGAATGTCAATTTTAGCATGCCAAGGAGTATTAATTGTTGTTGATACTCATCGACATAATTAATACGATGACATAGGAGACATTGCCTCAGCAAGCTGAGTTGCATCCAGTTTTAGTAATTTATTAGAACAATGTGTTTTGACCATTTCACCTAGTACAAAACAAGATTTCACGCCATGGTTTTGCACATAACAATTACTCATAATTTCATGTTAAATAACAAAGCATTTAGACCAGATGATACACGAGGACCCATATACCAATGTTGACTTACTAAATGAAAACAAAATGAGCTTCATAGTTATGAAAATTGCCCATAGCTGAACAATAGAAAACTAGAGAAGACAAACTATCAAGCTACCAGGCAAGTATGCGACATGTGTGCTTTCAAACACTTGATCCTGAGGAATTTCTGAATACATTAAAGTGGCATAACGAGGGGAATCCAAGAATAATGAAGGTATAAAGACAAAATCAGAACCTGATCAATAGATTGGTTTGCTCCTGCATCATGCAGCTCTGGAGGGCGATCACCTGTTAATAAAATAAGAGGAGTAAAATCATGATGAGCCTCCACAACCTGTGTGATGTAATACGTGAAGCAGATATTAGGTTCTTTGATAAATATAACAAAAAATGGGAAAAAGAAAATGCAAGCTGGAAGTGTGACATCAAAGGGAGAACAAACATGTCAACAAAAAGGAAAACAAAACCTAGATTAACAGTTGAAAGATATTGGAGAGAGAAAAACTTGAGATTTTTGTAGTATAATCTCAATATTAAACTTCAAGAATAGCACAATTAATTTCTTACCGCAGGAAGAAGATTTGACACAGCTGTGCCAGATGATGTTATGACCACAGCAGGTTTATGAGACCCTTTGGCATACCCAACGGCGTGAAATGCTAGTGAGCGTTCATCATAAGATGAAAAACAAGTAGTGTAAGGATGATGGCAAGCAGCCATTGCAAGTGGAGATGATCTTGATCCTGGCGCTATACAGAAATACTATAAAGATAGAAGTTTTAGAATTAATTCAATACAAGAGTTAAACAAAGCTTGGAAGAAACCGCAATCGAAACTCACAGTCAAACCTAATCGAACACATTCTTCAACTATAAGTGACGCCCAGACAATGTTTATGTTTGCATAATCCTTTTTCAAGCAAATGGAGCCATGAGAATCCATAATCTGATGAAAAAAGCAATCACCATCAGTCGAGATTTAACAGTCTCTAACAGCTTCGTCCTATAAGTTGAAACTTAAAATGTGTGATTGCCGTATTTTCCCTTTTTTATCTAGAATTGCATATAAAAATCATTGACAACAGAATGCACATGCTATAAACAGCTTAGAAGTTACAATTAAAGCTAATGCACAAGAAATATGGTATCACTCTTTTGAAAACTTACCCTAATAGTTCCAACAGACATAGTGGAAGAATGCCTAAAATAAAACTGACGGGAAGTAGGAACCCCTTTCTGCATGGAATCACAGTAAGTAATATAAGCAATAATCATTTCACTTAATTAAGCAAAATACATACGCATTCAGTTTTATCAGATGCTAAATTCTTTGTCCAGAACCACGTGCAACATTAGAAAAATGAAAAGAAAAATGCATCCTATAGAAAAGCTACAAATCTGGAATCATAGAAGAAAATTTTGTCATTTTCTACTAGGAGCCAAGTATCACTAATGGACTACTAAAGATGAATTTCCATACTCAGCTTCAGCCATTAGAATTCAACTTTTTACCTCCTGAATACTATTATTGGCTAGAGAAGAATTCCATCCCACAAGCAATTCAGCATTCAAATAAACCTGTATAAACAAGATAAATAAGAGTTCAGCAGTGAAACAACTAATAAGACAAAGCATACCATTTGTTGCATGGAAAATATTCCAGAAAATGTTTTTGGCACTTCTGGTATTTGGTTGACAGAAAAGGCTATAGTTCCTGCACGTGGAAACCATTGGACCAGGGGGTCTAATTACAGGATTCTTCTCAGGAGATGCAATTTACTTTTGATTGAAAATATTTTTGATCGTAGATGAAAACACATTTTGAACATAAGAAAAACAACTTGCTCAAGCTAAGACATGCCATCTTCCAAATATATTTCAAATTAAAACTTCGATTATTTACTTCTTCAACCTGATGTCAAACAGCAGCATATGATTTCATAAACATTTTTATATTAAGAATAAAGATAATTTAAACAAAATAATAAAATGGTAATAACTATTAAATAATTTATAAGCTATTTTACATTAATTATTATAAAGAAATGATAATAATAATAATCAGAAAACAAAGTTTATAATTGTTGAATATTTTAAGTAATACTATCTTATATTAAATAACACTAATTTACTTGAGAATAATAACCAAATGGTAGATATGTTAAACTAATAATAATTATAGAAATAAATTATAATATAATAACAAAAATGCTATTAATTCTTGTGTATTCTTAATATAAGTAATATTTATCATTTTATATTAAACTAAATATTAAAAATAATTTAAGATATATAGATATAACTTCCTCTGTATGTTGGCTCAGAATTTAACTCAACAGGAAAACACCTGAAATAGTCAGGAAAATAAACCCCAGTGAAAGTACTATACATGAGACAAAAGGAGCTTTAATTTGTCTCATTTACAAAATAAGAAAATCTTACCCACTAGAAGTTGATTATATACAATAATTGATAGTGAACAATCAATAGGCACTTATAAAAGCCCTGGGTTCCTTAGCTTTCTGGCCCTTCGTAGCTTCATCTTGGTTGATTTGGTCAAGATGACATTATCCACTATGCCACAACAGTTTTCCCTCTCAATCATTTCTATATAGATTCTCAGAAGATTTTCATATAAGATACATAAAAATTTGAAGTCAAAGGGAAAATTTGAATGCTTAGAGTTATAACTGTCTACCCAGAGAGCAACATCAATAAACCTTATAACCAATTTAGAGAGAGGTTTATTAACACTACAAGCCATGCAACATCTACTGACGAAATAAGTTTATGTCAGTAAGTCCTACCTGAGCTCACCCAAAGTGGGGACACTCTATTTGAAGTGGAAGTGACACTAAAGAATAAAGCAAGATAGTATGAAGCAGGGTTCCAGGGTTGATGTTGGTCACCCAAGGTGGATGAGATTTTGTCGAGTTGTTTGGCTTGGCTACCAGAGGAGAGAAGACTAAAAGGTGCTGCCTCCTTTTGTCTTTCTTGCTATTCTGAAGTTGCTAAAGCAGCTCAGTCAGGTAGATAACGTTAAGAGGCCAATGGTGAACTCTATAAAGGCTACCAATAATGCTTCTAATACTTTCACAGGTCGATAATAGGTCCTAAGAAAAGGCACAAGCTTCATGATCCCATATGTCCTAATCATGCTGATGCAAGCCTTATATTGTGATGCATCCGGCATTGGCTTAGGGATTTCTCTTTCTGTCCATACACATGACCATCATCTAGGCTACATTAAAAAAAAAAAGTGGAACCGCCACATTAGCGACCCCTCTCAGCTGCCCCTAACCGAAGAGGGAGGTAAATCGAGCGGGTGTGAACGTGGACTGACTCAGCAGATTTAAGCGTTCCAAGGGACCGACACCCATTTGGAGAAAAGTCCGCAAATTCATCGTAGCTAGGGATCGACCCAAGGGTTCCTGGTTATCTGCGTGGACGTCCTATCACTGCACAATAGTCCGAGGGCTATCTAAACTACATTCAAAGATTTTAGGCGGTGGTTACTTTCTCCCACATCAAATCTTTATCACAAATAAAAGGAATTGCCAAAAATTTAACACCACATGTAAATCATGCTGGGTTTTTGTTATATGAGATCATAGTTTGAAATCTCGACCCGTGTCAGGTGATACGGGTGGAATTTATCATTCCGCCTACTGTCCAGCACCGGTACAAGTGGTACCGGTGGCCCTAGGGCCTTGTGTGCCTCACATGAGGCCATGGCAGCCTCTGTCGGGGCCACGGCGACGTCACGTCGCCTTCGCGTGCCCTGCAGAGGCCACGCGATGCACCTACAACCCTACGGAGGCCACTACGACGTCGCGCGACCTCCGTAAAGACCACGACAACATCGCGCGACCTCCGTGAGGGTCGCAACAGTGTCACGTGGCCTCCGTAGGGGAGCGCGATGACTCCGTAGGTGAGCCTAATGTTGGCGACCACGTCGAAGGCATTGCCCAGTGCAATTTGAATGGTTTTAATAATCAACTCCTCAAACTATAGCTCAAACTATATAAAAACTAAATAAAACAATTAAAATTTAATAAATTTATCTTATTAATTTAAAAATATTTCATAAATTATTTTAAAATTTATTTTATTAATTTCTATATGATGAATAATAATTTTATTATTATTTTATTTTATTTTATTTTTTAATCCTACTTAAATTATTTTTACTATTATAATTAATTTTTTGAATTTTTTTTCCATAATTATTTTGTTTATTTTTAATATTTAAATTAAAATTTTCATTTTTATATTTAAAAATTATCGAAATTTATCAATACAGCACGATACGATATCGAAACCGTATCGTTCCAATCATAGACCAAACCATGATACGAGTCAAAATTTTAAATCTTGTATGAGATTCATAATATTATAAAAACTATTAATATTTTTCCATGATATGGATAACGATGAAAGATAATGATCATTTCTTATTGATAGGCATACAACATAAGCAGGACTAGCTGGCATGGCGTACCTTTGACTAAACAGGTAACTGCAAACCTTTGACTAAACAGGTAACTGCATAACCTTAGATCTGGGATAAGAAAAAACCCAGACTCTGCATTGTCACTCTTTCCATGGAATTAATTGAATCAGGAGCATGTTGAAATGAGGAAAGCAGCAGTGGCATATTGGGTAGAACTGAATTTTGGTGCGGGCAACATTGGCACTCCATACTCATCCTACGTTCATACATCACAAAGAAACATTGATCTAATTCATTATCTAGATTGCCTAACTTAAGTTTAGCAATGATAGGACTTTCAATCAATCATTTATTGACAATGTTCAAGATCAAGCTTACATAAATTCATCCCACATACTTTATTCTTAGATTTTTTTTTTATAACCTGCTAAACCAGTTTTTGTGTAATTTGTGTAATTCGATGAAGAGGATGGACTTATTCAGTCAGAGGCTGCAACCAACAGAAAAAGTAACCAAACTGGTTAGCTTATTAGTTCTTGGAAGGAAGAAAATTCTGTGATACAAAGACCTGACAACAAGTATAGGATATGCTTAGCTAGTTTCAGTGCTCAATATAGGATTCACACAGCCACTATAAGGTTCAAAGCAAGCACTAAGAAAAGTTGATTTCTACACTAAAATTGTAGGGAAGAAGTTGACCAGAATATTAAGCAGTACAGAACATATAAATTATAGATACCATTTGTACATCTTTCTTCCCAGCCAAAGATGACTTCCTGTTAGCATGGTTCATCCATAATTTGTCGATGGTACTAAATTGAGGAATATAGTGTCTCATCTGCAAGGAAAAACAAAGAGAAATACAAGAAATATTGGACTTGAAACTTGAAGGACAATTTTCTCACGCAA
The DNA here is from genome assembly GCA_025175895.1 of Wurfbainia villosa. Taxonomy (NCBI): domain Eukaryota; kingdom Viridiplantae; phylum Streptophyta; class Magnoliopsida; order Zingiberales; family Zingiberaceae; genus Wurfbainia; species Wurfbainia villosa. The sequence continues at coordinate 13,035,042 of CM046004.1, read as the reverse complement.
GATACTAAACACTGGGTCTATAAGAAGTTAAACAATATAAAAGAACCATACTTTAGACTTAAAATTTGGCATCATATTTCCTTCAACAAATCTAATTGAAAGTTCTCTAAGTTCTCTAGAATATATCTTGAAAGATAGAAACAGTCATTACTTTTTTACCATTTACAATGGCCAAATCTCTATCTAGTCCTCTTTCTTGCCATAATCAGCTAAGTCCACTAAAAAGATAATTAAATCTTTCCTTAAAATCGTTTGAGATCAGTAGCTATCCAAAGGAAACAATATATTAAAAACATTTTGGCTTCTCTTGTGTAAATATACAAACTTATGTGATTTTTCCTCTCTAGAAATGCTCAGATCCAAGTGAAAACAAAGATACACTTGAGTTACATATTGGCTTAGTAAAATGTTACATGGCTAGCAAGAATGATTTAGAAAGGTCATTGAACCACTATAGAAAACATGTCGTGGCCCAATAACTTTATGAGTCTAACTCATGGAGTCCAAATGTTTTAATCATAAATGCAACAAGACACCTGTGCCTACTTGTTGCACCCAAATTCAATGAGATAATCATCTAATTAGCTTGATGAGGTTCAATCACGCAGCCAAAATGCTTATGTCAAACCATCTAGCAATGGCTTTACAAAATAATTATATCTTCTCAACATCACACTCTCTCTATCCAACAGTAACCATGGTTAATGGGTGATAACTTTTTAATTATCTATGAAGATCATTTTCATTTTCTCCAGAGAAACAAAAAATGCTCATCACAGAAGTATGTTTCTAGAAAATAATATTGCTTTAGTTTTGCGCACCAATGGTGAAAGGTTGGGTCCAAGATTGGCTGTGTAGCTAAATGATATTAATAGTATAGGTGGTGTAGGAAAATTAAATGCCTGAGTCAATGATGCTATTAGATCATGCCCGGCCCACATAACTTCCCTCTTCCTCCCCATATTAGTTGCATTTCTGCAGATATTTGGATAATTTTTTATCATAGGGGAGATGTTGCAAAAATTGTATTTGTTGTTTTTACTGGTAGACCATTGTTACATTCATGTTCTTGATACAGATTTATTGTTGAGCCTTATTTATATGATTTTCTAGCTAGTTACACTAGATATTTATGAACTGATATGTTTACCTGATATAGGTAGTTATTATTTTCAGCTGTGACACTACAACTAATTGGCAGTTGCTTATTTTAAGGTTACACACCTGTGGGTTATGCCTACCATTCAGAGGATTGACCTAGGCCATGGCATACCAAACAGAGAAAGAAAAGAGAAATGATTGTTCAAGTAGTGTGGAGATGATTAAGAAAAGTCCATGACTCCGTGGTTATGACATCGATGCTTCCAGATTAAATTGACGAGAAAGCTCAATAATAATTGACCTTAGGAGATAACATTGATGGGCAAAAGCAAAGGACAAGATGGCTCTAAGGAAGATGGCATGTTTAAATGACAGAAGAAGACAAGCTTATGTAACATTAAGATTTGCTAAAATGGCTAGATAAGCTGGTCTTACTTTAAGCAGAAGAAGTTTGTTGCATGATACTTCCATCAATATGTGGTCTCAAGGAATGCAATTTGGCATGCTAATTTCTTGGCATTAAAATATTTGGAGTTGATCAGTGTAAAAATACAAGACCATTTTAAGATACCTGGTGAACATTGATCTCAAAGGTACTAACTGCATCAGCAATTGTATATGACATACGATCATCCCAAACCAGGGTAGCTGCCAAAAAGGAACAACCCATGTGCTCTTCAACCACAACCTGTAAACAACCACAATCAGTAGCATTGAAACTGGTAGAAGAGGAAAAAGAGCAATTTCACTAAAACAAAAACTTTGAAATACATTAATTATTGGTTGTTCCATGATCAACTAACAACTTGTCAATTCAAATCATCTAATGAGCTGTAGTTTCATCATTCAAATGGTAGAGGAAATCAGGGTGGGGCACATTCTGTGTTGTACTCTTTTATTTATAGAAAACTTACATTGACATTACTATTCATTCAACATCTTCTCTTGGTTGACTTCGTAAAAAGGTCAGTCCAGTGCATGAAGCTCCCGCCATGCGGAGTCCCAGAGAAGGATCCATTGTACACAACCTTATCTTGCTTTGCAAGAGGTTGTTTCCAAGATTCAAATCCGTGACCTCTAGGTCACAAGACAGTAACTTTACCATTGCATCAAGATTGACTTCATATCAAAATAAATTATAGGCAAAAGATCAAGTGCATTTTGTAGATGTTTACTTTGCATATGAGATATTGCCTTCTGGATTTATAAACCAGAATAATTTAATGCTTGCAATAGATTCCCTGATCTGTTCCAATTTTGTGACAGTGTGCCAACAATTGTGCAAGACTATCTTGTACAACAAGGTGAGATCATGGAAAATTGATTTCACAGATGCAGTAGAGAACGCTTGAACTATTAAGCAGTCCAGCTGCAATATCTAACAATAAATTTGTTAAGTTAATCTGGATTCAAACCCTAAAGGTAGCTTCTCAATCAAAAGCACCATCTACACCGCTGTCCTTGGAGGCATCCAAAGGCAAAGGATTGTTGGAGTACAAAGGCACCTACCACATTCACTTGATGATAACAAAACGTAAGCTTCTCACAGAAGTCAACTTCAACAGGTTTCGCATCATCTATTCTGCGCCATAACTCAACTCAATTGAAGATCTACTGAACAATATACTAGTTCCATTTTACATAACAATAATTTACAATACTAGATGAATTGCACTAGGCGGGATCTCGGCCACATGGACCATGAGGAACAACCATGAGTTCTCAGAACACAATTAGTCCCCTAATAACAGACCAAAATTTATTTGCCATTATACTTCTGCATGGGATCTTCTATGCATTCCTTCTTTATTCAATACATCTCAAATAGGCTTTCTGCTGGGCAACATGGACCATGAGGGACAGCCATGAGTTATCTGGACGAAGTAAGTCTTCTCATAACAGACCAAAATGTCAGCCATTTGAGCTGATAACTGGTACTTGTGCATTTTATTTGCCATTACACTTCTGCATGGGATCTTCTCCGCATTTCTTCTTTATTCAATACATCTCAAGTAGGCTTTCTGCTGTACACATACTAATAATACAATTAAGAAAAACTGTATGATTTGAACCAACTAGTGAAAGTGCTTAGCTAAGGTAGAAATGGCCTAACATGGTGAACAAATAACTATTGAAGTTACTTTCACTATGTCAAGTGATATGGTGTAGATGTAATATGCATGGCTCTTCATCTTTGGATAATCATTCTCCAACAGACCTTTCTTATTGCAACAGATTTCAAGATGGAGCATGACTTTGACAGGTTATGTCGGCTTAGAACATTCAGATTATGCACCTGAGATTGAACCTGTAATATCTTTTGATCATCATGGGTTAATACAACTCTAGGAAAGTCAACAAGGACAAGCAACATAGAGGGCTTGATTGATTAACTTGCTACTCCGTCTAATGCACTTTAGAGGGCTTTGGCAACCTCTACTTCAGCTGAGCTGAACTAGTGTTGTGTTGACCCTACCAAATGCTCAATCAACCCTATCAAATACTAGTCAACATTAGTGTTGTCTCTAGTTCTACCAGGCATCAAGTCAAGCTAAATGGTGTTGTAACATACATACTTGGAGTTTAATCTTCTAGACGCTGTGGATTGTTAGAACTTCTAGAAGATTAAACATCAAGCATGGAACACCATACAGATGGCAAAAATAGCATTCATCCATGCAGCCGTCGATGTACGAAAGCTTGTTGATCTAGGTAGGACATGTATCCCTCACTCGATTTTGTGTTCTTCAGTGCTTTTAGCTTTCTCTTCTTCATGATTACTATGTTTCTTATCCATGAAATGTAGATGTTTATTGTGTTTTTAACAAATGGTAATGTCAAGATATCTTATTCTTAGCAATTGGTACTCAGAGATGGCACCATCCTAACATGTAGAACTCGAGATGTGATAACCAAGAATAAAGTGGTTGCACTCAATTTTTACCTATTACTTGTTACATCCCATAGTTGTAGTAGTCATTTTTTGGCAGTTGAGCAATTAGATTGCAATAGCTTTGAATTGGAAGAGTGCCTCTCCCAGCAAAAAAAGAAAGGCGCACAAGAATGTTGCATGTCTGGACTTTATTGATGTCCCATAAGGGTAAGAAGTGAGAACCTTTGTACTAAATTATTGATGTCCTATCTTACCATCTAAAATATGGATTTTTCTAATATTTCAACGGTTCCAATGTTACATAAATTAAACATTTGTCTAAAAAAAGTCCTCAATATCCACATACAAAATCACAGAACAATAATCCAAAACCTGAAACTTGTAGCTAAATATGCCAACTTAGATATTTATGTGAGATACCAAGTTGAAAAACTGGAATAAAATTTTTATTACATTACATTCTTTAAGGATAGGAAAATTTTCTGAAATAAATAAAAATTCTAGTTAACGAAAAGCTAAATGCAAGTAATTTCACCTGTGGAATACAGAGGAAAAATGAACTGGGCATCTCCACCAATAATGAACCATCAACACAATTACCTAGGAACCCATAAGCTCTTATCAGGGGTGAATCAATTGAAAGATATCTGCAGATAATCAATTGTGCCACTACATTATTATGCTACAACTTCTATGTGGAATACACTCATTTACATAAACTTGTAGTTATGCATAAAACACACTGATCCACACATATATATATTGAGAATAGAAAATTTATAGCTTCAGATCATCAATTACAAAACATAAAGTATCTCTTTTTTATGTTCGCAATTTACTACATTACTTTGTTACAATCTGCAGAGAATTGATAAACATATATTTTTGTCAAAGTAATAGGAATCAGATTGTTGATTAAAAAAATTGGCTGCACATAAAAAATGCCAAACTAAGATGAATATTATGCAAAATTATAATTCATTGATGTAGCACAAATTAAGGATATAGATAACTGTAGCAGCATGTACACTGAGGTATAGTCCCTAGGATTACCTTTTTATGCACATCTAAGAGAAATAAATCCTAAAAGGTAAAGAGTCGCTATTATTTGATTCATAAATATGAATCTAGGGCCAAGGGTCCATTTCATTAAGCAAACCTGGTTCATCACTTATAAGACCCAGTCACATTAAAGTGGCATGTATGCATAAAATTCCATAATAATGCAAATAAACAGGTAGTAGAAAAACTTGCCTTGATATCAGACTTGACCCCTGTGGGGTGAACAAAAAACCATGGACAATGACTGCAGCCCCAATCCCACAAACTTCCAGTGGTCTCTTCATCTCAACAGTAGAGGATGTAGTTGTGAGATAAAACTGAGGATACACCAAAAGATCCTTATTTTGACAGAAAAGCCAATTTGATGCCTTTGTACTAGGAGGTACTTCAACCTGTTATTTTAAAAGTTGAAAATCAGCCAACCTAACTTGATAACTTGTGCATGATTAACCTAAAACAGATGCTCAATTCAGGTGTCCCAAATCTCTATATTTACATAGTACTGAGATGTTGAACAAAATTTAGCAAGATGAGCAAAAGGATTAATTTTGTTCCTTGAAAGAAAGATCTGCTTCACATAGATTTGTCATCTCTAACGAACTAGAAAACAAAAATTTAGGCGATAAAAAGAAGATTGTTTTATTCATTTTTTTCCAAAGTTGCTAGACAACTTAAGCATTCACCTTACTACATGGTTACCTCATAATGGCAAGTTTGAAGCAAAAACCTAATATTGTTTGCACACTTTAGTGAATCTATGGCCTAGAAAAGACATGCCATAGGCATGGTGGCAAGAATATGTCTGGATGTATCCCTCACTTTTAAAGATGAGCAAAGGTGTGTGATCGTTTCACATCTTGTGATTGGATGGTTGAGTTGATAGCATGATCAGGGACGTTTTCATCAGTAGAGGTAATCTTATATGGTAGTAGTAATTTTCTCAGTTTTGTGGTGCTGTGTAAAGATTTATAGGATTTAGTGGCAGTTTCATCGATTGTGGTTTGTTATCATTATTCATGTTATTATTTTTTATTTATTTTTATGTTAGGTCTGTGAGTGTAAGGTGGATCTCTTGGATTTTCATATGGGCTTATGTTTGATCTATATGTTCCTGGCATTGATTGATTGGCCAATGTGAATTTCTCATGTTTCTTGTCAATATAGTTTCCATCGCCTCCTCCGGAGTTGTGGCTTAGGGTTTTAAATTGCTGAATTAAGGTTGATGGTGAAATTGATATGAAACACCAGTTATCTCAGATGAGCTTTGGGCAAATATGACAAATGGATTTGAAGCTTTGCATCAAAATGGACTACCTGCCGCATTGTGAAAACATGATCTAGAAAAAGATGGGTTTGCTCTTTTAATGATGAGGCGAAAAGTTCATTAGCATCTTGGAAAAAAGAGCCGATTAACGCATGAAATATGATCCAGAAGACCAGAAGGGGTGCTAGTTCCAAGTAAATTTTCAAAAGATTCAAGGGATTAAGCCATTCTGAGTAATCCTGGTAAGATTCGTGCTAAATCTTTATCGGACCTGGAATCTCATGACACCGCTCCCCGTACGTAGTGGGTTAACCTTGAACTCCTCGACCGCCACCTTTATCTTGTCAAACCCCTCCGCCAGCGAAAGAGCAGAGGGCAGAATGCGAGTTGCACAAATATCCACCGGCAAATCCAAGTCTTCCATTCCGACGATCCCATCAGCGTCGATCTCCAGACCCCCTTTGTGACAACCACGATCTGCATTTACCTAGCAGAAAGAGATAAGTCAGCAAGGAGAAACTGACACCGGAAAGTGAAAGGAAGAAAGTGAAGGGAATGTAGGTACACGAAAATCCATCTCCGAACGAGAACGGAGAATCTTGCAGCGACGGTGGGGGAGACGCGATCGACATGAGAGATCAGGTCCAACTATGCTAACGGTGCGTGGAAGCAGGGGAAAGAGGCGGGGATTGGGGAGATCGAAGGGGGAGGATTTGGAGAAAGACGAAGAGAGACGGAGGAAGCTGAGCGTCAGCATATCCACTCCAGAGAGTGCGAGAGGATGCGACGGCGGAGTGTCAGAATGCAACGTTCTGCGCTGGATAAGATTGCTGTGACACAGACGTTATGGGCTTCATGGGCCTTAATAGTATAGGCCCAAGATACTTTGGAGCTTGCCGTGCGAGCATCCACGCAGGACCAATTCGAAGAATAATCAAAAAGAAAATGGAGCAATTGAAGAACAAAAAAATTTTCACGGACCTACACATGTTATAGGTGCAATAAGAAAGGACATTACAAGTTAAACTACCTAAAAATGAAGCCAAAATACAAACAGCTAAAGCAAACATTTCAAGCGACGTGGGAGGAAGAAGCAGATCAAGGCGTTGACTTGGATTTCATGGTGAAACTGACGGAGTCCGAGTCCGAGTGTGAAGCCTGTTAAAAATATATGAGAGGTGTCCTAAGACAAATCGTCTTATGTTTAAATCATTTATGTGATAAATTAAGATTCACTATTTGAATATACATGTTTTCATATATTTGATTAGATCTTAAACTCATTTACTGAATGTCCACAATACGATTCACAGCATGAGAGAATTTATGATTGAATCACAACTAGTGAGTATATCTATATGTGTAATTGTGATGTATTGGAATTATTCCTAGTCGATGAATTGATGAATTTGGACACCATCAATTCTGTCGAGATTAGCACAAGGTATACTCTTTGGTATATCCAAGCAGCTGATTCTCACTGGTTGAAGACATTGTGATGTCCGGAGTTAATCATGGATGCTAGTTATGGTAACTAGTTCATTGGAGTGAAAAGCTGTAAGACTTCATATGATTCTCTGCATATATGGATATGTCAATGAAGTTCTTATTGCAGCTTAAGTGTGATGTTCCTTTGACTTGCGGTATTCAAGTCATCTTGGTCATAGAGATTTATGCTTTGACATCTTAAGCAAGCATCTCCAAGGAGACGTGGACCCAGGATGATTGGGTATAAGTCGAAATGCCCGAAGGTGTTTGAATAGCCTATAAAGGATTCATCACTTCTTGAGAGGAGATGTATATCTATGGTCTCTCGTCGGATTGTTACTAAAGTTTTTGGCCAAAGTATTACATGTTTAGAGTAAGGTACTCTTGGATACATGTGCAGTAACTAGAATCCATAGGATGAGGAAACGATACCTTGGGCTACGTGTGACATAGTCAACCTAGTGGGGACTGACACTATAGATCATGTCCTGAACCAAGTGGGTATAAGATGCATGAAGGGAACGGGGCACGATTCATTGTAGCTGCTGAAGAGTTTCAGAAATGATTCTGGGACAACCGTTGATTTTTCGGTTAATTAGGGATCATGATGTACTACTAGGTGTCACTCATGATCGTTCTATAATTAATGGTTAATTATAGACGACCAACATAAACCGAGAACCTATTTGGTCACACGCACAACGAGCGTAATCTGAAGGATTTAAAACAAGCTTGAGAATGAGATTCTCAAATCAAGAGAAACTAGATTTGGTTAGACCAAACAAGGAGCGAGCATGAAATTGTTTCAATCGCAATGGAAGCATGGATGGGTCGAGTCTTATGAAAACATGATGGATGAACCAAATTGGTTTGATTCTAATCCAATGGTGGAGAATAAACCAAAGGGGTTTGGTTTGTTTTAAACGAATGAACTAAAGTTGATTCGGTTCGTTTTAACTTAAAATAGACCAACTTGGTTCGGTTTATTTTAACTTAAGTTATTGGAGCGGGTTAACGGGTTTTGGTTATGAACCAATAACTCTAAGGAGAAGGTTTCTTAATGGTTAAGAAACACGCGCTCTATAAAAACGTGGTTAGAGGTTTGGGGGGCCCTAAGTTTATTCTTGGAAATACTCTTCTTCTCCTCTCCCTCTCTTCTCTTTGCCGCCGCCCAACCCTTTTGTGCCATCATCCACCCTAGCTGCCAGGGACCAACTGCTGCCGGCCACTCCTCCGGCAACCCTCCGGCAACCCACCTTGGTTCCGGCGATCAAGGATTAGCCGACCATCTTCTTTGGCCGACGTCAATTTTTAGACAGCTTGTTTCCTTCTTGTCGAAGCGTCGTTTGGATGGTGTTTGGAGCTTCGACAGTGACTTTATTGTCGGGGATTGGATCTCCGGTAATCGTCATAGGTGAAGGACCAAGGATTCGTCAATCGATTGACGAATACCTCTCTGGAGAAGTGAGTTTTGGGGACTCATTTTCGAATCCGAATTTTGATTCGGATTGTGATCTTCTCTCAATCACATCGTCTTCGACACGAGGCTAGTGACTCCTACGAAGACGTGGCTCGTAGCTTGGCGAAGCTATCCCGACGGTACTCGGCGTGGATACGGATAGAGGCAATTCTAGCAAGGGTTGCTTTGGTTGATGATATTCTCGCTGCACGTGATACGTCAAGTATAACTAGCGTAATTTCCTTTTATTGCAAAATTTGAAACTGCGACTATGTCTACACATGTTGTACTTTGTATGTGTGTGGTGTGTGTTGTAATAAATTAGATTTATTGCTTTTTAATTCTTCCGTTGTGCATATGTTTATGAAACATATTCGAACACACACTCGCTGCGGTGCTAGAAACTCAATAGTGGTATCAGAGCCCAAGTTGTGTTTCGACATAATCGTAAAATTATTTTGTGATAGTCATAATTGTATTTATGAAAATTTTCTATTTTAAAAAGTTTAGAAGTATTTATGGAAATTTTTTAATTTTGGAAAGTTTAGAACTATTTATGGAAATCTTCTATTTTTAAAAAGTTTAGAAGTATTTATGGAAATTAACACTTTCCATAAATAAAATATGTGATTAGATTTAAATTTTTTTTCCTAATTTAATCATGATTTGATTTTGGGGATCAAATCTAAAACATATTTTAGTTTCATAAATAATTTTGACAATTTAGGAAATCTATTTCCTTAATTAACACTTTTTATAAATAAAATATGTGATTAGATTTGAAAATTTGTTTCATGATTTGATTTGTGGAATCAAATCTCAAATATATTTTATTTTCATAAATAGTTATGTCATATAAGGAAATTTTTGTACATGTCATAATTGTATGTCATGTAATTGCATTAGATGCATATCATTATGTCATGTGTGTCGTGACATGTAGATGTATGTCATGTCATGCAGATAATAGTTATTTGCATGCAAAAAGGATGAAACATTAAAACCCTTATACAATATTAAAGCCTACACCTTCCATTAATATGGTTAGAACCAGAGTTCTGTTTCTTGTTTGGGTTGTTGGACTCTCTCCAAGCCCGGCTCGAACCTGAACATGTTCAAACCATGGAATAGTTTAATACTAATATGGTAAGAGTCAGAGGTCAATTGTTAGCTTTGGTTGTTGGACTCTCTCCAAGCCGGGCTAATTGGTTGAATGTGTTCTAACCATATTAAAATTATTTATCGATTAATGGGTTGGCTTTAACCTGGAGCATCGGCTTGTTGGACTCTCTCCAAGGTCGATGTGAAGGGAGGTAAAGTTGGGTGTTATGCATATGATGCATACTTGTTAATGAGTTAACAACCCGATGTATGTGTGAACATTCAATTAGTTGATAGCACATTATGATAGTTGCATATATGTGATATGCAATCGGTATACTTGACACCTACCATTGTAGCTATAAATGGCTTGTTGAACTCTCTCCAAGGTTGTTCATATTTATGTTGGATATCAGCCCATTCGGAGATGGACCTACGATCTCCCGAAGTGATTTTGAGGTTTTAAAATTCGAAAAAATGAATGGAATTTGTAAATGTATGTTGATGTATTTTTCCATCTTTCTCATATATGCTTGATTTTGTATTTCTAGGTTAATCGATTGATCATGGCGTCTTTGAATTTATGCTCTATTTTGGATTCGAATAAATTGACTGGGCCTAACTTCTTGAACTGACTTAGAAACTTGAGAACTGTTCTCAAGGCAGAAAAGCTCACGTATGTTCTCGAAGAGACTCTTCCCAATCGTCCTAGGGACGATGCAACTCCAGATCAATTGTTGGCCTATCAGAAACATGTAGCTGATTCTGAACTGGCAAGTTGCATCATGCTAGCCGCAATTGTACTCGAGCTACAAAAGCAGCATGAGCATATGGATGCTAATACCATAGTCTTCCATCTTCATGAGTTGTTTGATGAGCAAGCGAGATCCGAAAGGTTCGAAGTCTCCAGGCTCCTCTTCCCCTCTAAGATGCAAGAAAGTTCATTTGTAGTGCAGTTTATGCTAAAGATAAATGGGTATATCAAGCGGCTGGCTACCCTCGGGTTTGTGATGGATCATGAATGAAGTATTAACTTAATTCTGTATTGTTTGCCCAAGAGTTTTTCACAATTTGTGATGAACTACCGGATGAACAAACTTGAATCCACTATTCCTGAGCTGCTTAATATACTGAAGACTGTGGAGCCTTTTGTAAAGCATGAGGAGAAGGCAGTTCTGTTAGTTGATTCCTCAAAGAAATATTCTAAGAGGAAGTCAAAGGAACAGAAGAAAAGGAAGAAGAAAAAGGCTAAGAAGGCAGAACCATCATAAAAGGGCACTTGCCATCATTGTAGCAAGGAGGGTCATTGGCGAAGAAACTGCAAAATTTATTTTGAGTTCATGAAGAAGAAGAAGGCATCTGATGCCCTATCCTCTTCAGGTATCTTCGTTATTGATTGTCATTTCTATTTCCTTAGATACTTGGGTATTGGATACTGGGTGTGACTCACATATATGTAATGACATACAGGGGATAAGGAATAGAAGAAGACTCGTCAAAGGGGAGTCAAATTTGCGAGTTGGCAATGGAGCAAAGGTTGTTGCGGTCGCCATCGAAACTTATTTGCTGAAGCTCCTTAGTGGACTGGTCTTAGAGTTGAACAATTGCTATTATGTTCCTTCTCTAATAAAGAACATTGTTTCTATTCTTGCTTAAATAGAAATGGTTACCATTTGACGTTTAGTAACAATTATTGTTATATAACTTTGAATGACGTACTTTATGGGACTGGAACTTTGAGCAATGATATTTATACGTTGGACGTATCCAATGACATTTTCAATATCGAAGCGAGCAATAAGCGTACTTGAAAGGATAATCAATTAAACTCCTATATGTGTCATTGTCGTCTTGGTCATGCAAGCAAGAAACGCATGTCCGAATTACACCGATGTGGAATTCTGGAATTGTTTGAATCTAATTCATTCGATACATGTGAATCATGCTTAAAAACCAAGATGACTAAGTTACCTTTGACTGGAAAAGGTGAACCGGTGGGAGAGTTGCTTGGTCTAATACATACTGATGTATGTGGACCTATGTCAACTCAAGCTCTAAGATGCTATAGCTACTTCATTACCTTCACCGATGATCACTGACGGTTTGAGTATGTGTTCTTGATGAAACACAAGTCTGCAGCCTTTGAAAAGTTCAAAGAATTCAGAAATGAAGTAGAGAAACAACATGACAAGAGTATTAAAATACTTCGATCGGATCGAGGTGGTGAATACTTGAGTCAAGAGTTTCTAGATTATCTAAGGGATAATGGTATATTGTTTCAATGGACTCCGTCATATACACCGCAGCATAATGGTATATCTGAGAGGTGTAACCAGACCTTATTGGATATGGTTAGGTCGATGATGAATCATACGAATCTTTCCAAGTCCTTTTGTGGCTATACACTTCAGATAGTTGTTTACTTGCTAAACAGAATGTCAACTAAGGTAGTCTCAACTACTCCATATGAGATATGGAATAGTAAGAAACCTCATTTATCTTACTTGAAGATATGAGGTTGTCCTGCTTATGTGAAGCGGACTGTATCAAACAAATTGGATGCTAAGTCTGATAAATGTCTATTTATTGGATACCCCAAGGAAATAAGGGGTTACCAATTCTATCATCCTGTGGAACAAAAGGTGTTTGTTTCAAGACATGCTGTGTTTCTAGAGAAAAAGTTTCTCTCGCAAGAAAACAGTGGGAGTGTTGTTGAGCTTGAGGAGTCTCGAGAGACTCCAATAGATATTGATGAGATACCTGATGAAACACCACAACCGATAACTCATAGTGATGAGCCATCAGCTGGACCAATTGTAACATCACATCTTCGTAGATCTGGTAAAACACACAATATTCCTGAGAGATATGGATTTCTCGTAAGTGAATCGAATGACGTGTTACTCATTGATGATGAGGAGCCTACCAGTTATGAAGAAGTTCTGAAACGTTTAGAAAGGGATAAGTGACTTAATGTCATGAAGTCGTAAATGGATTCCATGTATAAAAATCAAGTTTGGAACTTAGTTGACCTACCTGAAGGCATAAAGCCTATAGGGTGCAAGTGAGTTTTCAAGAAGAAAACTGACATGGATGGTAATGTGATTACCTATAAGGCTAGATTGATGGCAAAAGGGTATCATCAAAAATAAGGTGTTGATTATGACGAGACCTATTCACCTATTGCTATAGTTAAATTCATTCGGATGCTCCTAGCTATAGCGGCTCATTACGATTATGAGATAAGCAGATTGATGTGAAAACAACTTTTCTTAATGGAAATCTACTCGAGGACGTGTATATGATACAACCTGAGGGTTTCACATTGGTTAATAAAACCAAGGTATGCAAATTGCGACGATCCATATATGGACTGAAGCAAGCATCCAAGAGCTGGAATATCTATTTTGATGAGACAATCAAAAAGTTTGATTTCTCACAAAATTCGGACAAAGCTTGTGCGTACAAGAAGGTTAGTGGGAGTGCAGTCGTGTTTCTAGTATTGTATGTCGATGACATATTACTTATAGGAAACGATGTTTCTGTTTTACAGTCAGTTAAAATTTGGTTGTCCAAGACGTTCGAAAGACCTGAGAGAAGCAACCTACATCCTCGGGATAAAGATCTATAAGGATAGATCAAATCGATTGCTTGGTCTTTCGCAGTCTACATATATAGACCGAGTGCTAAAGAGGTTTAGCATGTCAGAATCCAAGAAAGGTTTCCTACCCATCAGACATGGGATACACCTTTCGAAGTCTATATGTCCACGCACAGAAGACGAGAGGATTTACATAAGTAAGATTCCTTATGCATCTGCAATATGATCTATCATGTATGTTATGTTATGAAGGAGGCGCGATGTATCGTATGTTTTGAGTGTCATGAGAAGATACCGATCTGATCCAGGAATGGATCATTGGACGGTTGTTAAGATGATCCTTAAGTACTTAAGAAGAACTAAGGATGTGTTCCTAATATATGGAAAAGGGGACATGGTGATACGTGGGTATACGAATGTCAACTTCCAAACAGACAAGGATGATTCCAGGTCTCAGTCTGGGTACGTGTTCACCTTGAATGGGGGCGAAGTGAGTTGGAAAAGTTCCAAACAATACACTATAGCGGATTCTACCATAGAGGTAGAATACACTGCAGCTTCGGAAGCAGCAAAGGAAGCAGTTTGGATCAAAAAGTTCATTGATAAACTTGGTGTGGTTCCAACCATTGTCGAAGCAATACCGATTTACTGCGACAATAATGGAGCAATTGCACAGGTGAAAGAGCCAAGGTCTCATCAACGATCCAAACATGTGCTTCGCCGCTATCATTTGATCAGAGAGAACATAAGTAGGAAGAAAATACAAATCGAAAAGATTCCTACTGAAAAGAACTTAGCGGGTCCTTTAACTAAGGCCTTATCTCAAAGTAAGTTTGAGGACCATGTTAGGGCTTATGGGATTGAATACCATGGTGATTGACATTAGGCCAAGTGGGAGTTTGTTAGTAATATATGAGAGGTGTCCTAAGGCAAATCACCTTATGTTTAAACCATTTATGTGATAAATGAAGATTCACTATTTGAATATACATGTTTTCATGTATTTGATTAGATCTTAAACTCATTTACTGAATGTCCACAATGCGATTCACAGCATGAGAGAATTTGTGATTGGATCACAACTAGTGAGTATCTCTATATGTGTAATTACGATGTATTGAAATTATCCCTAGTCGATGAATTGATGGATTTGGACACCATCAATTTTGTCGAGACTAGCACAAGGTATACTCTTTGGTGTATCCAAGCAACTGATTCTCACTGGCTGGAGACATTGTGATGTCCGAAGTTAATCGTGGATGCTAGTTATGGTAACTAGTTCATTGGAGTGACCAGCCGTAAGACTTCATATGGTTCTCTGCATATATAGATATGTCAATGAAGTTCTTACTGCAGCTTAAGTGTGATGTTCCTTTGACTTAGGGTATTCAAGTCATCTTGATCATGAAGACCTATGCTTTGACATCTTAAGCAAGCATCTCTGAGGAGATTTGGACCCGGGATGATTGGGCATAAGTCGAAGTGATCGAAGGTGTTTGAATAGCCTATAAAGGATTCACCACTCATTGCGAGGAGACTTATACCCATGACCTCTCGTCGGATTGTTACTAAAGTCTTTGGCCAAAGCATTACATGTTTAGAGTAAGGTACTCTTGGATACATGTGCAATAACTAGAATTCGTAGGACTAGAAAATAATACTTGGGCTAAGTGTGACGGAGTCAACCTAGTGGGGACTGACACTATAGATTATGTCCTGAACCAAGTGGGTATAAGATGCGTGAAGAGAACGAGGAACGATTCATTGTAGCTGTTGAAAGGTTTCAGAAATGGTTCTGGATCAACCGTTGATTTTTTGGTTAATTGGGGATCATGATGTACTACTATGTGTCACTCATGATCGCTATATAATTAATGGTTAATTATAGATGACCAATATTAACCGAGAACCTACTTGGTCACACACACAACGAGCGTAATCTGAAGGATTTAAAACGAGCTTGAGAATGAGATTCTTAAATCGAGAGAAACTAAGTTTGGTTGGACAAAACAAGAAGCGAGCATGAAATTGTTTCAATCGCAATGGAAGCATGGATGGGTCGAGTCTTATGAAAACATGATGAATGAACTAAATTGGTTTGGTTCTAATCCAATGGTGGAGAATAAACCAAAGGGGTTTGGTTTGTTTTAAACGAATGAACCAAAGTTGGTTCGGTTCATTTTAACTTAAAATAGACCAACTCGGTTCGATTTATTTTAACTTAAGTTATTGGAGCAGGCTAGCGGGTTTTGGTTATGAACCAATAACTCTAAGGAGAAGGTTTCTTGATGGTTAAGAAACACATGCTCTATAAAAACGCGGTTAGAGATTTGGGGAGCCCTAAGTTTATTCTTGGAAATACTCTTCCTCTCCTCTCCCTCTCTTCTCTTTGCTACCGCCCAAGGAGTCCACGCTGCCCAACCCTTTTGTGCCGCCATCCACCCTAGCTACCGGCATCCAACTACTGTCGGCCACTCCTCCGGCGACCCTCTGGTGACCCACCTTGGTTCTGGTGATTAAGGATTAGCCGACCATCTCCTCTGGCCAACGCCAAGTCCTCCACCAAGCTGTCCATTTTTTGGACAGCTTGTTTTCTTCTTGTTGGAGCGTCATTTGGACTGTGTTTGCAGCTCCGACAGTGACTTTATTGTCAGGGATTGGATCTCCGGTAATCTTCATAGGTGGAGGACCAAGGATTCGTCAATCGGTTGACGAATACATCTCCGGAGAAACGAGTTTTGGGGACTCATTTTCGAATCTGAATTTTGATTCGGATTGTGATCTTCTCTCGATCACATCGTCTTCGACACGAGGCTAGTGACTCCTACGAAGACGCGGCTCGTAGCTTGGCGAAGCTATCCCGACAGTACTCGGCGTGGATACGGATAGAGATAATTCTAGCGAGAGTTGCTCTGGTTGATGTCATTCCCGCTGCACGTGATACGTCAGGTATAACTAGCGTAATTTTCTTTTATTGTAAAATTTGAAACTACGATTATGTTTACACATGTTGTACTTTGCATGTGTATAGTGTGTATGTTGTAATAAATTATATTTATTGCTTTTTAATTCTTCTGTTGTGCACATGTTTACAAAACATATTCGAACACACACTCGCCGCGGTGCCGAAAACCCAACAAAGTCGACTGTGAATCCAACCTCGACTCTGATTCTGAGGATGAATTCGAGACATGACTTAAAGTCGGGTAAAAAAATTAAGGTAAGTCATTCACTAATTACAAATTTGTATCATGCTATTAAGTTGTCAAATAGAAAATTAATTAAGTCCGAGTCTCGAGTTGAGTCGTTGCTTGAGGAGGTTGAAATCCTCAAGCAAGAGGCTACTCTAACCTCTTTAACTAGTCGAGTTCAAGAGGGACACTCAACTTAAGTTGAAAAACTTGAGAAGAAGAATTCTCTCTTGAAAGGATGAGTTAAAGTGCTCGAAGCTAGGTTGGAAAGGTTCACATTGGGATCTAAGAATCTTAACCGACTTCTTGGAACTCAAAGAGCCGTGTACAATAAAGTCGGTCTTGGATTTAGGTCAACGACTATGAACAAATCTTACATGTCTATTATAAATCGTAGTCATCAAAGAGTCCAAGCATGGGTCTCTAAAATTCTTTTGAATTCACTTATAAAGACCAATAAGTATTGGATTCTCCAGGATCAAGTCCACTATGTACATAGACCATATCGGTTCAATAGTCCAGGGGGAGCTAGTACTAAAATAGTATACCCACTTTCTTAGTAAAAGTTTTACATTCTTAGTTAATTTTTGTTTTAATTTTTAGAACGGCTAAATAAGACCAATAGTTAGTCAATCTTGATAACATAGTATCAGGACGCGGCGAGATGATAGTACGTTAGAGAAACGAAGTCTTGTGTATTCGAGCTAGATAAGGCATATCTAGCTTCGTGCACTTAGCTAAGTTAAACTAACTGAAGCTACCTCACCGTATCCTAAACTAGTTAGACTAGAAAGTAAGCCTAAGTGACTTAAGTAAATATTTTCTTGAAATTGATTTTGTCTAAGGAAGTGGTCATTGTTCCGATTAAAGAATGCCACTATGCCTCGCCACAACCTGGAAGTCATTTTCTTGAAAAGTCTACTTAATGATCTAAAATTTAAATCCAAATATAACCCAAGGTTGACTATCTTCAATCAAATTAAAATATTCTCATAAAACATATAAGCTGAACATGTTTTGAAACATATAGAATGGGTGAGATGTTAAGGATAATTGAAATACGAATAACATAACTACTTCGAAATGCTTTCAAAACTGCTTATTTTCTTGATTGTTGCATTTAACGTATAGGTATTTTTGGCCAATACTAAATATATAACTTTCTAGGCCAAGTTTAGCGGCCCCTAAATCTTTTACACCTTATTTATTTGACTAAGGGGGAGAAAACTGACCTTAAGGGTTATATTACAAACTTTTAAAGTATTTTTGAAAATGAACTTATGGTATTTTGAAATTATGTTTCAAAAATTTACTTTAGTTTTACAATCGTTGGTGCAATCAGCCCAGGTCACAATTGACCAGACTCGAGTTGGACTCGAATAGTGTTTTGATATTTGACATTGATGTCTGACATGTGTTAGGGAGATTATTGCTGCAATCGACACAGGTCATATTTGATGTTTGACGATAGTTTGACCATTGTCATGGGAGAAGTCCAAGTCTTGTGTACTTGGCATGAAAAGTCCAAGCTTGAGTCTTGGCATGGAAAGTCCAACATACGTTGGCAAGGAAAAGTCCAAGCATGGGTCTTGGCATGGAAAGTCCAACATGGGTTGGCAAGGGAAAATCCAATCTTGAGTCTTGGCAATTGAGAAGTCCAAGGGAAATATTGGCGGCGTAAAGTCCAAGCGAGAGTCTTGGCGGCGTAAAGTTCAAGCAAGAGTCTTGGCGACGTAAGTCCAATGTGCCTTGGCGGTGTAGACTGTTAGTAATATATGTGAGATGTCCTAAGGCAATCGCCTTATGTTTGAACCATTTATATGATAAATGAAGATTCACTATTTGAGTATACATATTTTCATGTATTTGATTAGATCTTAAACTCATTTACTGAATGTCCATAATACGATTCACAGCATGAGAGAATTTGTGATTGGATCACAACTAATGAGTATCTCTACATGTGTAATTGTGATGTATCGTAATTATCACTAGTCGATGAATTGATGGATTTGGACACCATCAATTCTGTCGAGACTAGCACGAGGTATACTCCTTGGTGTGTCCAAGCAGCTGATTCTCACTGGCTGGAGACATTGTGATGTCCGGAGTTAATCGTGGATGCTAATTATGGTAACTAGTTCATTGGAGTGACCAGCCGTAAGACTTCATATGGTTCTCTGCATATATAGATATGTCAATGAAGTTCTTACTGCAGCTTAAGTGCGATGTTCCTTTGACTTACGGTATTCAAGTCATCTTGATCATGAAGACCTATGTTTTGACATCTTAAGCAAGCATCTCTGAGGAGATGTGGACCCGGGATGATTGGGCATAAGTCGAAGTGATCGAAGGTGTTTGAATAGTCTATAAATGATTCACCACTCCTTGCGAGGAGACGTATACCCATGGCCTCTCGTCAGATTGTTACTAAAGTCTTTGGCCAAAGCATTACATGTTTAGAGTAAGGTACTCTTGGATACATGTGCAGTAACTAGAATCCGTAGGACGAGGAAATGATATTTGGGCTAGGTGTGACGTAGTCAGCCTAGTGGGGACTGACACTATAGACCATGTCCTGAACCAAGTGGGTATAAGATGAGTGAAGGGAATGAGGCACGAATCATTCGAGCTGCTGAAGGGTTTCAGAAATAGTTCTAGATCAACCGTTGATCTTTTTGGTTAATTGGGGATCATGATGTACTACTAAGTTTCACTCATGATCGTTCTATAATTAATGGTTAATTATAGACGACCAACATAAACCGAGAACCTATTTGGTCACACGCACAACGAGCGTAATCTGAAGGATTTAAAATGAGCTTGAGAATGAGATTCTCAGACCGAGAGAAACTAGGTTTGGTTAGACCAAATAAGGAGCGAGCATGAAATCGTTTCAGTCGCAATGGAAGCATGGATAGGTCGTGTCTTATGAAGATATGATGGATGAACCAAATTGGTTTGGTTCTAATCCAATGGTGGAGAATAAACGAAAGGGGTTTGGTTTGTTTTAAATGAATGAACCAAAAGTTGGTTCGGTTCGTTTTAACTTAAAATAGACAAAATTGGTTTGGTTTATTTTAACTTAAATTAATGGAGCAGGTTAACGGGTTTTGGTTATGAACCAATAACCATTAGGAGAATTTGTTCTCTATAAAATAGGGCTTAAGGGTTTAATGAGAGCCCTAATCAAAAGTTTTCGCCCCTCTCCCTCCTCTCCTCTTGTGGTCGGCGCCCAAACCCTAGCCGACGCCCACCTCTTGTGCCACCGCCCAAGTTGTTGTCGGCGTCCAAGCTTCAGCCGACGATTCTCCGGTGATCTTCCTTGGCTCCGGCGACAAGGTGAGCATCTAGCTTCCTTATTTGGCCGACGCTAATCCTCCACCAAAGTTGTCCAGTTTTCTAGATAGCTTGTTTACTTCGTGTCAGAGCATCGTCTGGACGACATTTGGAGCTCCGACAGTGGCTTCCTTGCCAGGGATTCGATCTTCGGTAATTCTCATAGGTGGAGGACGAAAGATTTGTCAAACGGTGGGCAAATACCTCTCCGGAGAAGCGAGTTTTTGAGGACTCATTTTGAATCTGAATTTTGATTCGAATTATGATCTTCTCTCGATCACATCGTCTTCGACACGAGGCTAGTGACTCGTATGAAGATGAGGCTCGTGACTTTGTGAAGTCATCCCGAAGATACTCGGCGTTGATACGGATAGAGGCGATTCTAGCGAGGGTCGTTCCGGTTGATGTCTTTCTTGCTACACGTGATACGTCTGGTATACGTAGAATAAATTTTCTTTTATTGCAAAATTTAAAACTACGGTTATGTCTACACATGTTGTACTATGAATGCGTGTGGTGTGTGTGATGTAATAAATTATATTTATTATTTTTTATTTCTTCCGCTGCGCACATGTTTACGAAACATGTTCGAACACACACTCGCCGCGGTGCCGGAAACCTAACAATGGTATCAGAGCCCAGGTTGTGTTTCGACATAATCGTAAAATTATTTTGCGATAGTCGTAATTGTATTTATGGAAATTTTCTACTTTTGGAAAGTTAGAAGTATTTTTGGAAATTTTTAGTTTTGGAAAGTCTAGAAGTATTTATGGAAATCTTCTACTTTTGAAAAGTTATAAGTATTTATGGAAATTGATATTTTCCATAAATAAAATATTTGATTAGATTTGGAAATTTATTTCCTAATTTAATCATGATTTCATTTGGAAAATCAAATCTTAAATATATTTTATTTCCATAAATAGTTTTGACAATTTAGAAAATTTATTTCCTAAATTAAATTTGACTTTCCTTAATTGAGACCTTCCATAAATAAAATATGTGATTAGATTTGGAAATTTGTTTCCTAATTTAATCATGATTTGATTTTAGGAATCAAATCTTAAACATATTTTATTTCCATAAATAGTTATGACATATAAGGAAATTAAGTACATGTCATAATTGTATGTCATGTAATTGCATTAGATGCATATCATTATGTCATGCGTGTCGGGACATGTAGATGTATGTCATGTATGTCATGCCATGTAGATAATAGTTATTTGCATGCAAAGAGGATGAGACATGAAACCCTTACTCAATATTAAAGCCTACACTTTCCATTAATATGGTTAGAACCGGAGTTCTGTTTCTTGTTTGGGTTGTTGGACTCTCTTCAAGCCCGGCTCGAACCCGAACATGTTCAAACCATGAAATAGTTTAATACTAATATGGTAAGAGTCAGAGGTCAATCGTTAGCTTTGGTTGTTGGACTCTCTTCAAGCCGAGCTAATTGGTTAAAGGCACTCTAACCATATTAAAACTATTTCTCGATTAATGGGTTGGCTTTAACCTGGAGCATCGGCTTGTTGGACTCTCTCCAAGGTCGATGTGAAGGGAGGTGAAGTTAGGTGCTATGCATATGATGCATACTTGTTAATGAGTTAACAACCCGATGTATGTATGAACATTCAATTAGTTGATAACACATTGTGATAGTTGCATATATGTGATATGCAATCAGTATATTTGATACCTACCATCGTAGCTATGAATGACTTGTTGGACTCTCTCCAAAGTTGTTCATATCTATGTTGGATATCAACCCATTCGGAGATGGACCTACGATCTCCCGAAGTGATTTTGGGGTTTTTAAAATTCGAAAAATGAATGGGATTTATGAATGTATGTTGATGCATTTTAAATCATCTTTCTCGTATATGCTTCATTTGTATTTCTAGTTTAATCACTTGATCATGATGTCTTTGAATTTGTGCTCTATTTTGGATTCAAATAAATTGATTGGGTCGAACTTCTTGGACTGACTTTTGGATTCAACCTGAAAATTGTTCTCAAGGTTGAAAAGTTTGCGAATGTCCTCGAAGCGCCTCTTCCCGCTCGTCCTAGTGACAATGCAACTCTAGATCAATTGTTGGCCTATCAGAAACATGTGATTGATTCTGAAATGGCGAGTTGCATCATTCTAGCCGCGATGATACCTGGGCTACGGAAGCAGCATGACCATATGGATGCTCATACCATAGTCTTTCATCTTTATGAGTTGGTTGATGAGCAAGTGAGATTCGAAAGGTTCGAAGTCTTCAAACTCCTCTTCACCTATGAGATGCAAGAAGGTTCATCTGTGGTACTGCTCAACATGATGAAGACTGTGGAGCCTTCTATGAAGCATGAGCAGGGGACAGTGTTGTTAGTTGATTCTTCGAAGAAAGGTTCTAAGAGGGAGTCAAAGGAACAACAGGAGGGGAAGAAGAAAAAGGCTAAAAAGGCAGAACCAGCTCAAAAGGGCACTTGCCATCATTATGGCAAGGAGGGCCATTGGCGAAGAAACTGCAAGATTTATCTTGAGTCCGTAAAGAAGAATAAGGCATCAGATGCCCCATCTTCTTCAGATATCTTTGTTATTGATTATCATTTTATTTCCTCAGACACTTGGGTATTGGATACTTGGTGTGGCTCACATATATGTAATGATATACATGGGATAAGGAATAGAAGAAGACTCGTCAAGGGAGAGTCAAATTTACGTGTTGGGAATGGAGCAAAGGTTGCTGCACTCACAATCGAAACGTATTTATTGAAACTCCCTATAGGACTTGTCTTAGAAATGGACAATTGCTTTTATGTTCCTTCGTTGATAAAGAACATCATTTCTATTTTTTGTTTAAATAGAAATGAGTATCATTTAACTTTTAGTAACAATTGTTGTTACATAACTTTGAATGACGTTCTTTATGGGACTACAACTTTAAGCAGTGGTATTTATACGTTGGACGTATCCAGTGATATTTTCAATATCGAAGCGAGCAACAAGAATGCTCGAAAAGACAATCAATTAGACTCTTACATGTGGCATTGTCGTCTTGGCCATGTAAGCAAGAAATGCATATCCGAATTACACCGATGTGGAATTTTGGAATCGTTTGAATTAGATTCATATGATACATGCGAATCATGCTTAAAAGGCAAGATGACCAAGTTACCTTTTACTAGAAAAGGTGAACCGGTGGGTGAGTTGCTTGGTCTAATACATACTGATGTATGTGGACCTATGTCAACTCAAGCCTTAGGAGGTTATAGCTACTTCATTACCTTCACCGATGATCACTCACGGTTTGGGTATGTGTTCTTGATGAAACATAAGTCTGAAGCCTTTGAAATGTTCAAAGAATTCAGAAATGAAGTAGAGAAACAATATGACAAGAATATTAAAATACTTCGATCGGATCGAGGTGGTGAATACTTAAGTCAAGAGTTTCTATATTATCTAAGAGACAATGGTATATTATCTCAATAGACTCCGCCATATACACCACAGCATAATGGTGTATTTGAGAGGCGTAACCGGACCTTGTTGGACATGGTCAGGTCAATGATGAATCATGCGAATCTTCCCAAGTCCTTTTAGGGCTATGCACTTCAGACAGTTGTTTACTTGTTAAACAGAATGACAACCAAGATAGTCTCTACTACTCCATATGAGATATAGAATAGTAAGAAACCTCATGTATCTTACTTGAAGATATGGGATTGTCCTGCTTATGTGAAGCGGACTGTATCAGACAAATTGGATGTTAAGTCTGATAAATGTCTATTTATTGGATACCCTAAGGAAACAAGGGGTTACCAATTCTATCATCCTGTGGAACAAAAGGTATTTATTTCAAGGCATACTGTGTTTCTAGAGAAAGAGTTTCTCTTGCAAGAAAATAGTGGGAGTGTCGTCGAGCTTGAGGAGGCTCGAGAAACTCAAATAGACATTGATGAGATATCTGGTGAAGCACAACAACCAATAACTCATAGTGATGAGTCATCGGCTGGACCTATTGTGACACCACATCTTCATAGATCTGGTAGAACACGCAATATTCCTGAGAGATATAGATTTCTCATAAGTGAATCGAACGACGTGATACTCATTGATGATGAGAAGCCTACCAATTATGAAGAAGTTCTGACAAGTTCAGAAAGGGATAAGTGGCTTGAATCCATGAAGTCGGAAATTGATTCCATGTATGAAAACCAAGTTTGGAACTTGGTTGACCCACCTGAAGGCATAAAGCCTATAGGGTGCAAGTGGGTTTTCAAGAAGAAAATCGACATGAATGGTAATGTGATTACCTATAAGGCTAGACTGGTGGCGAAAGGATATCGTCAAAAGCAAGGTGTTGATTATGATGAAACCTATTCGCCTGTTGCTATGCTTAAATCTATTCGGATGCTCCTGGCCATAGCGGCTCATTATGATTATGAGATATGACAGATGGATGTGAAAACAGCTTTCCTTAATGAAAACCTGCTCGAGGATGTGTATATGATACAACCCGAGAGTTTCACATTGGTTGATAAAACCAAGGTATGCAAATTGCGACGGTCCATATATGGATTAAAGCAAGCATCCAGGAGATGGAATATCTGTTTTGATGAGACAATCAAAAAGTTTGATTTCTCACAAAATCCAGACGAACCTTGTGTGTACAAGAAGGTTAGTGGGAGTGCAGTCGTGTTCCTAGTATTGTATGTCGATGACATATTACTTATAGGAAACGATATTTCAGTCTTACAGTCAGTTAAGATTTGGTTGTCCAAAACATTCTCCATGAAAGACCTGAGAGAAGCAACCTACATCCTCGGGATTAAGATATATAAAGATAGATCGAAACGGTTGCTTGGTCTTTCGCAGTCTACATATATAGACCGAGTGCTTAAGAGGTTTAGCATGTCAAAATCCAAGAAAGGTATCCTACCCATCAGGCATGGGATACACCTTTCAAAGTCTATGTGTCTGCGCACAGAAGATGAGAGGATTTGCATGAGTAAGATTCCCTATGCATCTGCAATATGATCTATCATATATGCTATGTTATGTACGAGGCCCGATGTATCATATGCTCTGAGTATCATGAGTAGATACCAGTCTGATCCAGGAATGAATCATTGGGCGGCTGTTAAGACAATCCTTAAGTACTTGAGAAGAACTAAGGATGTGTTCCTAATATATGGAGAAGGGGACATGGTGATACGTGGGTATACGGATGCCAGCTTTTAGACAGACAAGGATGATTCCAGGTCTCAGTCTGGATACGTGTTCACCTTGAATGGGGGCACAGTGAGTTGGAAAAGTTCTAAACAAGACACTGTAGCGGATTCTACCACTGAGGCAGAATACATTGCAGCTTCGGAAGCAGCAAAGGAAGCGGTTTGGATCAAGAAGTTCATTTATAAACTTAGTGTGGTTCTAGCCATTGTTGAAGCAATACCGGTCTACTGCGACAACAATGGAGCAATTGCACAGGCGAAAGAGCCAAGGTCTCATCAACGATCCAAACATGTGCTTCGCCGCTATCATCTGATCAGAGAGATCATTAGTAGGAAGGAAATACAAATCGAGAAAATCCCCACTGAAAGGAACTTAGAGGATCCTTTGACTAAGGCATTACCTCAAAGTAAGTTTGAGGGTCATGTTAGAGCTTATAGTATTGGATACCGTAGCGATTGGCACTAGGTCAAGTGGGAGTTTGTTAGTAATATATGAGAGATGTCCTAAGGCAATCGCCTTATGTTTGAACCATTTATATGATAAATGAAGATTCACTATTTGAGTATACATGTTTTCATGTATTTGATTAGATCTTAAACTCATTTACTGAATATCCATGATATGATTCACAGCATGAGAGAATTTGTGATTGGATCACAACTAGTGAGTATCTCTACATGTGTAATTGTGATGTATCAGAATTATCCCTAGTCGATGAATTGATGGATTTGGACACCATCAATTCTGTCGAGACTAGGACGAGATATACTCCTTGGTGTGTCCAAGCAGCTGATTCTCACTGGCTGGAGATATTGTGATGTCCAGAGTTAATCGTGGATGCTAGTTATGGTAACTAGTTCATTGAAGTGACCAGCCGTAAGACTTCATATGATTCTCTGCATATATAGATATATCAATGAAGTTCTTACTACAGCTTAAGTGCGATGTTCCTTTGACTTGCGGTATTCAAGTCATCTTGATCATGAAGACCTATGCTTTGACATCTTAAGCAAGCATCTCTGAGGAGATGTGGACCCGGGATGATTGGGCATAAGTCGAAGTAATCGAAGGTGTTTGAATAGCCTATAAAGGATTCAACACTCCTTACGAGGGATGTATACACATGGCCTCTCGTCAGATTGTTACTAAAGTCTTTGGCCAAAACATTACATGTTTAGAGTAAGGTACTCTTGGATACATATGCAGTAACTAGAATCCGTAGGACGAGGAAATGATACTTGGGCTAGGTGTGACGTAGTCAACCTAGTGGGGACTGACACTATAGACCATGTCCTGAACCAAGTGGGTATAAGATGAGTGAAAGGAATGGGGCACGATTCATTGTAGCTGCTGAAAAGTTTCAGAAATAGTTCTGGATCAACTGTTGATCTTTTCGGTTAATTGGAGATCATGATGTACTACTAGGTGCCACTAATGATCGTTCTATAATTAATGGTTAATTATAATTGGCCAATATAAACCGAGAACCTATTTGGTCACACGCACAACGAGCGTAATCCGAAGGATTTAAAATGAGCTTGAGAATGAGATTCTCAGACCGAGAGAAACTAGGTTTGGTTAGACCAAACAAGGAGCGAGCATGAAATCGTTTCAGTCGCAATGGAAGCATGGATGGGCCGTGTCTTATGAAGATATGATGGATGAACCAAATTGGTTTGGTTCTAATCCAATGGTGGAGAATAAACCAAAGGGGTTTGGTTTGTTTTAAATGAATGAACCAAAAGTTGGTTCGGTTCGTTTTAACTTAAAATAGACAAAATCGGTTTGGTTTATTTTAACTTAAATTAATGGAGCAGGTTAACGGGTTTTGGTTATGAACCAATAACCATTAGAAGAATTTGTTCTCTATAAAATAGGGCTCAAGGGTTTAATGAGAGCCCTAATCAAAAGTTGTCGCCCCTCTCCCTCCTCTCCTCTTGTGGTCGACGCCCAAACCCTAGCCGCCGCCCACCTCTTGTGTCACCTTCCAAGTTGTTGCCGGCGTCCAAGCTTCAGCCGACGATCCTCCGGCGACCCTCCGATGATCTTCCTTGGCTCCGGCGACAAGGTGAGCATCTAGCTTCCTTATTTGGCCGGCGCTAATCCTCCACCAAAGCTGTCCAGTTTTCTAGACAGCTTGTTTACTTCGTGTCGGAGAGTCGTCTGGACGACGTTTGGAGCTCCGACAGCGGCTTCCTTGTCGGGGATTCGATCTCCGATAATTCTCATAGGTGAAGGACGAAGGATTTGTCAAACAGTGGGCGAATACCTCTCCGGAGAAGTGAGTTTTTGAGGACTCGTTTTGAATCCGAATTTTGATTCGGATTGTGATCTTCTCTCGATCACATTGTCTTCGACACGAGGCTAGTGACTCGTACGAAGACGAGGCTCGTGACTTTGCGAAGTCATCCCGAAGATACTTGGCGTGGATACGGATAGAGGCAATTCTAGCGAGGATCGCTCCGGTTGATGTCTTTTCTGCTACACGTGATACGTCAGATATACGTAGAATAAATTTCCTTTTATTGCAAAATTTGAAACTACGATTATGTCTACACATGTTGTACTATGCATGCGTGTGGTGTGTGTGATATAATAAATTAGATTTATTACTTTTTATTTCTTCCGCTGCGCACATGTTTACGAAACATGTTCGAACACACACTCGCCGCGGTGCCGGAAACCCAACATAGACCACATTAGCATGACAATAGCTGATGGAAGCGCCTGAAGGCTAGCGTATGGATGAACAAGTCATGGATGACTTAGAGGAATCCGATAGGCGTGAGGCTGATGGAGGTGGTTAGAAAGCTTAGGTCTAGGATAAGGGTGGTCTAGCAAGTATGGGGGCACCATACTTGGGTTAAAATCTCATTTTTAAGGTGTATCAGTCGACTGGGACTATGGTCAGTCGACTAATGGGAGTCAACTACGGTTTGACTGCGAGAAGATAGCCTAGCAGTCGACTGCAAGCATTAGGCAGTCGACTGATGGTGCAATTAGTCGACTAATGCTTCGGCCACGAGCATAGTAGGCTCTATAGTCGAGTGATCGGCCCAAACACTCGATTGATGGAGACATCAGTTGACTGATGGGTATGATCAGTCGATTGATGGACTATCTGTTGGAACTTATCCGACGTGGCTCATGCTGTTGTGAGACAACGACTACAGGGGCAGTCGACTGATGGTCCCGATCAGTCAACTGCTAGGCGGAATCCAGCCCAAGGAGAAGCTCTAAAGGGAGCTCGAGGAGGAGGTTTTCGCTATCGGTTCTTGGACATGTTTGGGACGATTTGTTGCTGCAAATCAGGGTCTCCAAGTGCAACTCAAGCAACGAAACAAGAAAGCGTCCAAAAGCTCTTTGTAAAGTTTTCTTTACTTTCATTTTAGTGTATTTTGCTTGTATTTCATTCTTATTGTTGTAAGAATTATTGTACGAGATTTCTTCACCTCCGGATTATTTCGAGAAGGAGTTATTATTATAGTGATGTGTGATTGACATTGCTAGGGCTCATTCGAGCCCAATCCGTAGAGTAGAAACCATTCGATTCCGAACCACATTATATCGTGTTGTATTGTGCTTGTGTTCATTTTGTATTATATTATTTCTATTTCTGCTACGTACTAATATAATAGTAGCAAGCACGATTGAATTCCTTCATCAATGTCGAAGTGCTATTCACCCCCCCCCCCCTCTAGCGGCCACCGAGGTCCTAACAATTGGTATCAGAGTGAGGCCGCTCTTCAAGGATTAAAAATCAAAAGAGCACTGCTAGAAGAAGATGGAGTTTGAAGAACAACGAACTAGGATGAGACATCAACACACCGATTCTGTACGCGCTTTATGGACAAGAAGACTTTAATTCATGAAAGAGAAGAATTGAAGACTTCATCATGATGAGGGATTTTGAAGAATGGTCTATTTTGATGAAGAGATTAACTATCCAAGAGGACCAAAGGGAGGTTTCCTCAAGGTGAAGAGATGGAACGAGGAGCAACTCCAAAGGTCTGATAAAAATAAGAAGGTAATAAAATTTTTGATTAATTTAATAGCTAACAATATTGTGTCTAGTTTGGGGGACTACATGGATGTCAAGGAACTATGGAGCCAAGTGGCAAGATTCCATGAAGACCCATCACGGCTCAAGAAGAGGAGGTTGAAGAAGAAAGCTCTTCCTCACAAGAAAGTGAGGATTTGGAAGTTGAAGAGGAGTCAACATCCGGGTCAAAGGAAGAGGAAGAAAAGGTGGAAGATGCCTCCACCTTTAGATTGAGGGGGAGGAGATTAGGGCATCCTCAATACCGGAGCTACAAGAAGAACCATCTACCTCCTCTCGAGAGGAAGAGGAAGCTCGGGACTCCCCTACCATGGAAGGTAACTTAAGCATTTCAATAAATAATAAAATTCATATTATATACTTTGAGTGTAGGGAGCAAGGTCACTATAAGATCAAGTGCCCAAAAAGAGTTAAGAAGACTCCACCGGCACCAAAAGTCAATGAAAAGACCAATGAAGCCGAATTCTCCACCAAGAAGAGCAAGGAGCTCATGGTGTGCTTCAGGTGCCATCAAAAGGGGCATTATAGGAGGCAATGCCCAAAGGGAGGGAAGAAGACTCATGAAGGAAGGGCTATACATGTAGGGGGAGCTAAGGCAAACCCTAAGATAACTTCCAATTTTGCTCCTTCCTTAATTAATATGCAAAAGCATGTTAGGAGTAATCTTGCTATTTATCATAAAGAGCATGCTAGAAATAGGTTTTATTGTTTAGGGGCTAAGAATGTCAACATTAGAACTAAGGAGAAATTTAGAACTAATGTCCCTAGAAAAATCCTTCCTAGAGAGACCATTAGGAAGATAGAGGATCACCTAGGCATCAACCCTAAATGGATTAGACATATGCCTAGAAATAAAAATATCTCAAAAGTTAATGAAAAATCAAAAATTGAGATATTAGAAAAAGAAAATCAAGTCTTAAGGTCAAAACTTGAGAAAATGGAAAAGACCCTTATAAAGATACAAAATCAAATGCAAGAGTCAAATTGTTAAAGCCTAGGGTCTAGGAGTCAAAGTCAAAGACCTAGGAAACAAGAACCATCCAAGGGCAAGTTTAAGCCCAAAAAGATCTATCACAATGTTCCATTTGATTATGGAACTCAAGTTAGGTCTAGGAAAGTCAAGGTCAATAGGGAAGTCATCCCTAAGGTTGACCAAAGTAGGTACTTAGTGGGCAAGGTTTCCATGAAACCTAGAAAGACCACTAAGAAGGTTACTAGGGAGGCAATCCCTAAGGTTAACCTAGTCAAGACCCAAATGACCAAGGCTTCTAAGCCTAGGAGAGTCATTAGGAGGGAGCTCAAATAGGTATTGGATTCCTAGGAGCATGATCGATTCACGCTAGATGGATTTAGGTGTGTCAACTTTAAATGGATGGGTAGTTAACCTAACCATGGTAAAGGTGACACTTTAGGTCATTTTCAATGTTATGGATACCTTGGAAATAGGTTTGAATTATAATCCTAAAAGATTTTAGGATGTGCCAATATTATTTAAGAAATTTGATAAATCAATCAAATTGGTATAACTTAGGTTTAGAGGTCATAGTATGTCATTTTGGGTTTTTGGCACACTTGGGAGATAAATGATAATATAGAAAAATGGGTTTAATAATAACAAATGACAATAAATACTAAAATTTAGATATTATATACCTTTATATTTTATTTGTCATGCTTGATTTGTCATATAACATGTCATGACATCATATCTACTTTTAATCATTTAATATGTCATGATCATGCTTGAGATTAAGGTTAAATGTCATGTATGCTTAGATTCCATTTTATGTCATGATATCATGATTATGAGCACATGTTTATCTATATCATCATTAATGTCGTAATCATTTATGCATTAATAAAAATTGAGTTAAGGATAATTGACATAACTTGAAGTCTCATGTATAAGGAAATCAAATAGTGTTGCCCTAGAAAAAGCATGAAACCCTAGATTAGGATGAACAAAACTCACATCTCATATTACATTGACATGTATGCGTATTGATACACCCTAGATACATGTGAGATGCTAGGATATGAGTTGAGTTCAAGGTGCATAGTTTTTGCATCTAGATGAACTAAAACTCATCTATACCATGTGATGAATCATTGGGAAAGCTTATGTTCAGTCCATGTACATTGAGCCCAAGGAACATGATCCAATATAGATTTTCAAAAACATTTTAAAATATTTTTAGAAAACCTTGGTGAAGTCTATCTTTTGATAGCAATCACCATTAATGAAGTTGATACAAAGTGGGCTAAAACATTGAAGTTTTTCTTCACTTTTAAACTTTGTGTCAATTTCGCTATTTTATGGGTAAAATATTTTTCACCCATTGTATTTGTTATAAGTATTATACGTATGAATTTTCATGATTTTTTAAATTATGTATATTTACTTATGAATTTTTAAAATTCAGTTCTGATAATTAAAAATCAGAATTTTCAGTTATCAGTCGACTGTCGCTTGGTGGCAGTCGACTGATGGGTAGGGTAGTCGACTATTTCTTGAGAGAGTCGATTGCCAGGGCTGATTTTAGGTGAACAAGGATGTTTAGCCAATGTTTCAGCTATGTTAGGGTTCCCTAACTTCTCATAACCCTAGGATATGCTTTGAAAAACATTAGAAATGGTGAAAATCTATTGAATATGGATTAGAAGAATTGGTTTAGGGTGTATATCAATTTAAGGTGTGAGAAAATTTAATGTTGAATTTTTAACCTTATTTTTGATAGTTTAGAGTGTCTATAGGCTTAGGGACTTTCCAAGGACATTGTTGGTGTAATGATTAAGGGGGAGTACGCCTTTAGGGGGAGGTATCCATCATGGGATGATGGATGTTATTTTTCTTAAATGAGGAGGAGAAATGAGAATTTGAGATGCCCAATTTGGAAATTGGAAAACTTGATAGGAGTGCCTCTCTTGAGTGATATGAGACTTATCACTAGGAAGAGTGAAGGCATCATAGGTGTTTTTAGATTAAGGAGGAGATTGTAAGATCTCATTGGGATATGAGACATTGACCTCCTTGGTGAGAACCTTTTTGATGTATGTCAAAAAGGAGGAGAATTAATGGGAGAATGTTAGAATTACTAATTTGGAAAAATTGATAAGGGAATTTGAGTTAGGGGCTTAGCTCAAGGGTGTTTTTGTCAAACATCAAAAAGGGAGAGATTGTTAGTGCAATCGGCCCAGGTCACGATTGACCAGACTCGAGTTGGACTCGAGTAGAATTTTGATATTTGACATTGATGTCTGACATGGGTTGGGGAGATTGTTGGTGCAATCGACTCAGGTCATATTTGATGTTTGACGATGGTTTGACTATTGTCATGGGAGAAGTTCAAATCTTATATACTTGACATGAAAAGTCCAATCTTGAGTCTTGGCATGGAAAGTCCAACATGGGTTGGCAAGGAAAAGTCCAAGCATGGGTCTTGGCATGGAAAGTCCAACATGGGTTGGCAAGGGAAAGTCCAAGCTTGAGTCTGGGCAATTGAGAAGTCCAAGGGGAATATTGGCGACGTAAAGTCCAAGCGGGAGTCTTGGCGGCATAAGTCCAATGGTTGGCTACGTAAAGTCCAAGTGGGAGTCTTGGCAGCGTAAGTCCAATGTGTCTTGGCGGTGTAGACCACATTAGCATGACAATAGCTGATGGAAGCACCTGAAGGCTAGTGTATGGATGAAGGATGACTTGGAGGGATCCGATAGACGTGAGGCTAATGGAGGTGGCTAGAAGGCTTAAGTCTAGGATAAGAGTGGTTTAGCAAGTATGGGGGCACCATACTTGGGTTAAAACCTCATTTTTGAGGTGTATCAGTCGACTGGGACTATGGTTAGTTGACTGATGGGAGTCAACTAGGGTTTGACTGTGGGAAGATGGCCTGGAAATCGACTGCTAGGGTATGATAGTCGACTAATGCTTCGGCCACGAGCACAGTAGGTGTTAGTAATATATGAGAGATGTCCTAAGATAATCACCTTATGTATGAATCATTTATATGATAAATGAAGATTCACTATTTGAGTATACATGGTTTCATGTATTTGATTGGATCTTAAACTCATTTACTGAATGTCCACGATACGATTCACAGCATGAGAGAATTTGTGATTGGATCACAACTAGTGAGTATCTCTACATGTGTAATTGTGATGTATCGGAATTATCCCTAGTCGATGAATTGATTGATTTGGACACCATCGATTCTGTCAAGACTAGCACAAAGTATACTCCTTGGTGTATCCAAGCAGCTGATTCTCACTGGCTGGAGACATTGTGATGTCCGGAGTTAATCGTGGATGCTAGTTATGGTAACTAGTTCATTGGAGTGACCAACCGTAAGACTTCATATGGTTCTCTGCATATATAGATATGTCAATGAAGTTCTTACTGTAGCTTAAGTGCGATGTTCCTTTGACTTGCGGTATTCAAGTCATCTTGATCATGGAGACTTATGCTTTGACATCTTAAGCAAGCATCTCTAAGGAGATGTGGACCCGGGATGATTGGGTATAAGTCGAAGTGATCGAAGGTGTTTGAATAGCCTATAAAGGATTCACCACTCCTTGCGAGGAGATGTATACCCAAGGCCTCTCGTCGAATTGTTACTAAAGTCTTTGGCCAAAGCATTACATGTTTAGAGTAAGGTACTCTTCGATACATGTGTAGTAACTAGAATCCGTAGGACGAGGAAATGATACTTGGGCTAGGTGTGACGTAGTCAGCCTAGTGGGGAATGACACTATAGACCATGTCCTGAACCAAGTGGGTATAAGATGAGTGAAGGGAATGAGGCACGATTCATTCGAGCTGCTGAAGGGGTTCAGAAATAGTTCTGGATCAACCGTTGATCTTTTCGGTTAATTGGGGATCATGAACTACTAGGTGCCACTCATGATCATTCTATAATTAATGGTTAATTATAGACGACCAACATAAACCGAGAACCTATTTGGTCACACGCACAACGAGCGTAATCCGAAGGATTTAAAACGAGCTTGAGAATGGGATTCTCAGACCGAGAGAAACTATGTTTGGTTGGACCAAACATGGAGCGAGCATGAAATCGTTTTAGTCGCAATGGAAGCGTGGATGGACCGTGTCTTATAAAGACATAATGGATGAACCAAAATGGTTTGGTTCTAATCCAATGGAGGAGAATAAACCAAAGGGTTTGGTTTATTTTAAACGAATGAACCAAAGTTAGTTCGGTTCGTTTTAACTTAAAATAAATCATCATGGTTTGGTTTATTTTAACTTATATTAATGGAGCGGGTTAACGGGCCTTTTGGTTATGATCCAATAACCATTAAGAGAATTAGTTCTCTATAAAAGAGGGCTTAAGGTGTTGTTAAGCCCTAATCCAAAAGCCCTAACCTAATTGCCACCCACCTCCTCTCCTTGGTGAATTCGGCGCCAACACCCTTGTGCCGCCGCCCAACCACTTGTGCCGCCGTCCAACTTGTTGTCGGCGTCCAAGCTTCAGCCGGTGATCCTCCGGCAACTCTCCGGTGATCTCCTTTGGGTTCGGCATCAAGGTGAGCTTCATCTTATCCTTTTTGGCCGACGCCTACTCCTCCACCAAAGCTGTCCAGTTTTCTGGACAGCTTGTTTCCCACTCGTCGGAGAGTCGTTTGGACGACGTTTGGAGCTCTGACAGTGCCTTACTTACCTGGGATTCGATCTCCGGTAATCCTCATAGGTGGAGGACGAAGGATTCATCAAACGGTTGACGAATACCTCTCCGGAGAAGCGATTTTTGAGGACTCGTCTTTGGATCCGAATTTGGATTTGGATCATGATCCTCTCTCGATCACGTCGTCTTCAACACGAGACTAGTAACCCGTAAGAAGACGAAGCTCGTGACTTAGTGAAGTCATCCCGAAGATACTCGACGTGGACACGGATAGAGACGATTCTAGCGACGATCGTTCCGGTTGATGTCGTTCCCGCTACACGTGATACGAAAGGTATACGTAGTTAAATTTCCTTTTATTGCAAAATTTAAATTTACGGTTATGTCTACACATGTTGTACTATGCATGCGTGTGATGTGTGTGTTGTAATAAATGTAGATTTATTATTTTTATTTCTTCCGCTGTGCACATGTTTACGAAACATGTTCGAACACACACTCGCCGCGGTGCCGGAAACCCAACAGTGGTATCAGAGCCCAGGTTGTGTTTCACATAATCGTAAAATGGTTTTGCGATAGTCATAATGATATTTCTGGAAATTTTCTACTTTTGGAAAGTTAGAAGTATTTATGGAAATTTTTTAATTTTGGAAAGTCTAGAAGTATTTATGGAAATCTTCCACTTTTGGAAAGTTGGAAGTATTTATGGAAATTAATATTTTCATAAATAAAATATTAGATTATATTTTGGAAATTTGTTTTCTAATTTAATCATGATTTGATTTGGGAAATCAAATCTTAAAATATTTTATTTCCATAAGTAGTTTTGATGATTTAGGAAATTGGTTTCCTAAATTGACTTTCCTTAATCAACTATTTCCACAAATAAAATATGTGATTAGATTTGGAAATTTGTTTCCTAATTTAATCATGATTTGATTTGGAGAATCAAATCTTAAACATATTTTATTTCCATAAATAGTTATGACATATAAGGAAATATTATACATGACATAATTGTATGACATGTAATTGCATTAGATGCATATCATTATGCCATGCGTGTCGTGACATGTATATCATGCCATGTAGATAATAGTTATTTGCATGCAAAGAGGATGAGACATAAAAACCCTAACTCAATATTAAAGCCTACACCTTCTATTAATATGGTTAGAACCAGAGTTCCGTTTCTTGTTCGGGTTGTTGGACTCTCTTCAAGTCCGGCTCGAACCCGAACATGTTCAAACCATGGAATAGTTTAATACTAATATGGTAAGAGTCAGAGGTCAATCGTTAGCTTTGGTTGTTGGACTCTCTCCAAGCCGGACTAATTGGTTGAATGTGCTCTAACCATATTAAAATTATTTCTCGATTAATGGGTTGGCTTTAACCTGGAGCATCGGCTTGTTGGACTCTCTCCAAGGTCGATGTTAAGAGAGGTGAAGTTGGGTGCTATGCATATGATGCATACTTGTTAATGTGTTAACAACCCGATGTATGTGTAAACATTCAATTAGTTGATAGTACATTGTGATAGTTGCATATGCGAGATATGCAATCGGTATATTTGATACCTACCGTCGTAGTTATGAATGGCTTGTTGGACTCTCTCCAAGGTTGTTCATATTTATGATGGATATCAGCCCATTCGGAGATGGACCTATGATCTCCCGAAGTGATTTTGGGGTTTTTGAAATTCGAAAAATGAATGGGATTTATAAATGTATATTGATGCATTTTAAAATCATTTTCTCATATATGCTCGTTTTGTATTTCTAGATTAATCACATGATCATGATGTCTTTGAATTTGCGTTCCATTTTGGATTCGAATAAATTGACTGGGCCGATCTTCTTGAACTGGCTTAGAAGCTTGAGAATTGTTCTCAAGGCGGAAAAGCTTGCAAATGTCCTCGAAGCGCCTCTTCCCGCCCGTCCTAGTGACAATGCAACTCTGGACCAATTGTTGGCCTATTAGAAACATGTGATTGATTCTGAAATGGTGAGTTGCATCATGCTAGCCACGATGATACCTGAGCTGCGGAAGCAGCATGAGCATATGAATGCTCATACCATAGTCTTTCATCTTTATGAGTTGTTTGATGAGCAAGTGAGATTAGAAAGGTTCGAAGTCTCTAATCTCCTCTTCATCTCTGAGATGCAAGAAGGTTCATCTGTGGTACTGCTCAACATGCTGAAGACTGTGGAGCCTTCTGAGAAGCATGAGAAGGGGACGGTGCTATAAGTTGATTCCTCGAAGAAAGGTTCTAAGAGGAAGTCAAAGGAATAGCAGAAGGGGAAGAAAAGGGCTAAAAAGGCAGAACTAGCTCAAAAGGGCACTTGCCATCATTATAGCAAGGAGAGTCATTGGCGAAGAAATTGCAAGATTTATCTTGAGTTCGTGAAAAAGAATAAGGCATCGGATGCCCCATCTTCTTCAGATATCTTCGTTATTGATTGTCATTCTATTTCCTCAAATACTTGGGTATTGGATACTGGGTGTGGCTCACATATATGTAATGACATACATGGGCTAAGGAATAGAAGAAGACTCGTCAAGGGAGAGTCAAATTTACGTGTTGGGAATGGAGCAAAGGTTGCTGCACTCGCCATCGAAACATATTTGTTGAAACTCCCTACATGACTTGTCTTAGAACTGGACAATTGCTTTTATGTTCCTTCGTTGATAAAGAACATCATTTCTATTTCTTGTCTAAATAGAAATGGGTACCATTTGACTTTTTGTAACAATTGTTGTTACATAACTTTGAATGGAGTTCTTTATGGGACTGGAACTTTAAGCAATGGTGTTTATACGTTGGATGTATCCAGTGACATTTTCAATATCGAAGCGAGCAACAAGCGTGCTCGAAAGGGTAATCACTTAGACTCCTACATGTGGCATTGTCGTCTTGGCCGTGTAAGCAAGAAACGCATGTCCGAATTACACCGATTTGGAATTCTGGAATCGTTTGAATTGGATTCATACGATACATACGAATCATGCTTAAAAGGCAAGATGACTAAGTTACCTTTTACTGGAAAAGGTGAACGAGTGAGAGAGTTACTAGGTCTAATACATACTGATGTATGTGGACCTATGTCAACTCAAGCTTTAGGAGGCTATAGCTACTTCATTACCTTCACCGATGATCGCTCACGGTTTGGGTATGTGTTCTTGATGAAACACAAGTCTGAAGCCTTTGAAAGGTTCAAAGAATTCAGAAATGAAGTAGAGAAACAACATGACAAGAGTATTAAAATACTTCGATCGGATCGAGGTGGAGAATACTTAAGTCAAGAGTTTCTTGATTATCTAAGAGACAATGGTATATTGTCTCAATGGACTCCGCCATATACACCACAACATAATGGTGTATCTGAGAGGCGTAACCGAACCTTGTTGGACATGGTCAGGTCAATGATGAATCATACGAATCTTCCCAAGTCCTTTTGGGGCTATGCACTTCAGACGGTGTTTACTTGTTAAGCGGAATGTACTACTCCATATGAGATATGGAATAGTAAGAAACCTCATGTATCTTACTTGAAGATATGGGGTTGTCTGCTTATGTAAGCGGTATATCAGACAAATTGGATGCTAAGTCTGATAAATGTCTATTTATTGGATACCCTAAGGAAACAAGGGGTTACCAATTCTATCATCCTGTGGAACAAAAGGTGTTTGTTTCAAGGCATGCTATGTTTCTAGAGAAAGAGTTTCTCTTGCAAGAAAACAGTGGGAGTGTCG
Organism: Wurfbainia villosa; assembly: GCA_025175895.1. Taxonomy (NCBI): domain Eukaryota; kingdom Viridiplantae; phylum Streptophyta; class Magnoliopsida; order Zingiberales; family Zingiberaceae; genus Wurfbainia; species Wurfbainia villosa. The sequence goes on along the minus strand of CM046004.1, from coordinate 12,995,867 downwards.
TCGAGCTTGAGGAGGCTCGAGAGACTCAAATAGACATTGATGAGATACCTAGTGAAGCACAACAGTCGATAACTCATAGTGATGAGCAATCGGCTGGACCTACTGTAACACGACATCTTTGTAGATCTGGTAGAACACGCAACATTCCTGAGAGATATGGATTTCTCGTAAGTGAATCGAACGACGTGTTACTCATTGATGATGAGGAGCCTACCAGTTATGAAGAAGTGCTGACAAGTTCAGAAAGGGATAAGTGGCTTGAATCCATGAAGTCGGAAATGGATTCCATGTATGAAAAACAAGTTTGGAACTTGGTTGACCCACCTGAAGGCATCAAGCCTATAGGGTGCAAGTGGGTTTTCAAGAAGAAAACCGACATGGATGGTAATGTGATTACCTATAAAGCTAGATTAGTGGCGAAAGGATATCGTCAAAAACAAGGTGTTGATTATGACGAAACCTATTCGCCTGTAGCTATGCTTAAATCCATTCGGATGCTCCTGGCCATAGTGGCTCATTATGATTATGAGATATGGCAGATGGATGTGAAAACAACTTTCCTTAATGGAAACCTGCTCGAGAACGTGTATATGATTGATAAAACCAAGGTATGTAAATTACGACGGTCCATATATGGATTGAAGCAAGCATCCATGAGCTGGAATATCCGTTTTGATGAGACAATCAAAAAGTTTGATTTCTCACAAAATCCAGACGAACCTTGTGTGTACAAGAAGGTTAGTGGGAGTGCAGTCGTGTTCCTAGTATTCTATGTCGATGACATATTACTTATAGAAAATGATGTTTCAATCTTACAGTCAGTTAAGGTTTGGTTATCCAAGACATTCTCCATGAAAGACCTGGGAGAAGCAACCTACATCCTCGGGATTAAGATCTATAGAGATAGATCGAAACGGTTGCTTGGTCTTTCGCAGTCTACATATATAAACCGAGTGCTAAAGAGGTTTAGCATGTCGGAATCCAAGAAAGGTTTCCTACCCATCAGGCATGAGGTACACCTTTCGAAGTCTATGTGTCCGCGCACAGAAGACGAGAGGATTTGCATGAGTAAGATTCCCTATGCATCCGCAATAGGATCTATCATGTATGTTATGTTATGTACGAGGCCCGATGTATCGTATGCTCTGAGTGTCACGAGCAGATACCAGTCTGATCCAGGAATGGATCATTGGGTGGCTGTTAAGACAATCCTTAAGTACTTAAGAAGAACTAAGGATGTGTTCCTAATATATGGAGAAGGGTACATGGTGATACATGGGTATACGGATACCAGCTTCCAGATAGACAAGGATGATTCCATGTCTAAGTCTGGGTGTGTATTCACCTGGAATGGAGGTGCAAATAAGTTGGAAAGGTTCCAAGCTTGACACTATAGCGGATTCTGCCACTAAGGCAGAATATATTGTAGCTTTGGAAGCAGCAAAGGAAGCGGTTTGGATTAAGAAGTTCATCTCTGAACTTGATGTGGTCTCATCAATGATCCAAACATGTACTTCGCCGCTATCATCTTATCAGAGAGATCATTAGTAGGAAAGAAATACAAATCGAGAAAATCCCCACTGAAAGGAACTTAGCGGATCCTTTAACTAAGGCATTACCTCAAAGTAAGTTTGAGGGTCATGTTAGAGCTTATGGTATTGGATACCGTAGTGATTGGCATTAGGCCAAGTGGGAGTCTGTTAGTAATATATGAGAGATGTCCTAAGGCAATCACCTTATGTATGAACTATTTATATGATAAATGAAGATTCACTATTTGAGTATACATGGTTTCATGTATTTGATTGGATCTTAAACTCATTTATTGAATGTCTATGATACGATTCACAGCATGAGAGAATTTGTGATTGGATCACAACTAGTGAGTATCTCTACATGTGTAATTGTGATGTATCGAAATTATCCCTAGTCGATGAATTGATTGATTTGGACACCATCGATTCTGTCGAGACTAGCACAAAGTATACTCCTTGGTGTATCCAAGCAGCTGATTCTCACTGGCTGGAGATATTGTGATGTCTGGAGTTAATCGTGGATGCTAGTTATGGTAACTAGTTCATTGGAGTGACCAGCCGTAAGACTTCATATGGTTCTCTGCATATATAGATATGTCAATGAAGTTCTTACTGTAGCTTAAGTGTGATGTTCCTTTGACTTGCGGTATTCAAGTCATCTTGATCATGGAGACTTATGCTTTGACATCTTAAGCAAGCATCTCTAAGGAGATGTGGACCCGGGATGATTGGGTATAAGTCGAAATGATCGAAGGTGTTTGAATAGCCTATAAAGGATTCACCACTCCTTGCGAGGAGATGTATACCCAAGGCCTCTCGTCGAATTGTTACTAAAGTCTTTGGCCAAAGCATTACATGTTTAGAGTAAGGTACTCTTCGATACATGTGTAGTAACTAGAATCCGTAGGATGAGGAAATGATACTTGGGCTAGGTGTGACGTAGTCAGCCTAGTGGGGAATGACACTATAGATCATGTCCTGAACCAAGTGGGTATAAGATGAGTGAAGGGAATGAGGCACGATTCATTCGAGCTGCTGAAGGGGTTCAGAAATAGTTCTGGATCAACCGTTGATCTTTTCGGTTAATTGGGGATCATGATGTACTACTAGGTGCCACTCATGATCGTTCTATAATTAATGGTTAATTATAGACGGCCAACATAAACCGAGAACCTATTTGGTCACACGCACAACGAGCGTAATCCGAAGGATTTAAAACGAGCTTGAGAATGGGATTCTCAGACCGAGAGAAACTATGTTTGGTTGGACCAAACATGGAGCGAGCATGAAATCGTTTTAGTCGCAATGGAAGCGTGGATGGACCGTGTCTTATAAAGACATAATGGATGAACCAAAATGGTTTGGTTCTAATCCAATGGAGGAGAATAAACCAAAGGGTTTGGTTTATTTTAAACGAATGAACCAAAGTTAGTTCGGTTCGTTTTAACTTAAAATAAATCATCATGGTTTGGTTTATTTTAACTTATATTAATGGAGCGGGTTAACGGGCCTTTTGGTTATGATCCAATAACCATTAAGAGAATTAGTTCTCTATAAAAGAGGGCTTAAGGTGTTGTTAAGCCCTAATCCAAAAGCCCTAACCTAATTGCCACCCACCTCCTCTCCTTGGTGAATTCGGCGCCAACACCCTTGTGCCGCCGTCCAAGCTTCAGCCGGTGATCCTCCGGCAACTCTCCGGTGATCTCCTTTGGGTTCGGCATCAAGGTGAGCTTCATCTTATCCTTTTTGGCCGACGCCTACTCCTCCACCAAAGCTGTCCAGTTTTCTGGACAGCTTGTTTCCCTCTCGTCAGAGCGTCGTTTGGACGATGTTTGGAGCTCCGACAGCGCCTTACTTACCGGGGATTCGATCTTCGGTAATCCTCATAGGTGGAGGATGAAGGATTCATCAAACGGTTGACGAATACCTCTCCGGAGAAGCGAGTTTTGAGGACTCGTCTTTGGATCCGAATTTGGATTCGGATCGTGATCCTCTCTCGATCACGTCGTCTTCAACACGAGACTAGTAACCCGTAAGAAGATGAAGCTCGTGACTTAGTGAAGTCATCCCAAAGATACTCGGTGTGGACACGGATAGAGACGATTCTAGCGACGATCGTTCCGGTTGATGTCGTTCCCGCTACACGTGATACGAAAGGTATACGTAGTTAAATTTCCTTTTATTGCAAAATTTAAATTTACGGTTATGTCTACACATGTTGTACTATGCATGCGTGTGATGTGTGTGTTGTAATAAATGTAGATTTATTATTTTTATTTCTTCCGCTGTGCACATGTTTACGAAACATGTTCGAACACACACTCGCCGCGGTGCCGGAAACCCAACAGTAGGCTCTCCAATTAAGTGATCGACCCGAACACTCGACTGATGGAGACATCAATCGACTGATGGATTTGATCAGTCGACTGATGGCCTATCCGTGTGAACTTATACGACGTGGCTCATACCATTGTGAGACAACGGCTACAGGGGCAGTCAACTGATGGTCCCGATCAGTCGACTGCTAAGCGGAATCCAACCCAAGGAGAAACTTTAAAGGGAGCTCGAGTAGGAGGTTTTCGCTATCGGTTCTTGGACGTGTTTGGGGCAATTTGTTGCTGCAAATCAGGGTCTCCAAGTGCAACTCAAGCAACCAAACAAGCAAACATCCAAAAGCTCTTTGTAAAGTTTTCTTTACTTGCATTTTAGTGTATTTTGCTTGTATTTCATTCTTATTATATTAAGAATATTGTACGAGGTTTCTCCACCTCCGAATTGTTCCGAGAATGAGTTATTATTATAGTGGTGTGTGATTGACATCGCTAGGGCTCATTCGAGCTCAATCCGTGGAGTATGAACCATTCGGTTCCGAACCACGTTATATCATATTGTATTGTGCTTGTGTTCATTTTGTATTGTATTATTTCTATTTCCGCTGCGTACTAATATAATTGTAGCAAGCACGATCGAATTCCTCCATCAACGTCAAACACAGAGGGATATACTTCGAACAAATCTACTTAACTAAGTAGAGACACATGCTTGGACTCATATTTGATTTCGTTCTTTAATAATTCTAGATGCAAGCTATACTTATAATGTTTTCTTTAAAACCCCTATCTTATATATACAACCCCAACTTTTACTTTTTTATTTTATGGAAAAAAGGGGAGAAGAGCAAAAGTTAAGGGGGAGTAACACAAATTTTTAAATTTAAAGTATCTTTTTCAAAACTTACCTAGCGTTAAGGGGGGAGGTAGCCTCAAGGGGGAGATTTTGAAAAAGTATTTAATCGTATTGTTTACTTTGTTTTATGCTTAATTTTCTCCTTAACTTTGTGTCGATTTACCATAGATCAAAAATGAAGAGATTGTTGATACAGGGGCATTAGATAATCGAACCTAGGTTTTGATCATGGCAAAGACTCAAAGTTAAGGTGTTATCTTTATCCCATAAGCTACTGTTAAGTGTGCAAAAGTGTTTAAGCTGAGCTGAAGGCCAGCGACACCCAGAGAATCTCGAGTTGAGAAACCATGGTGGTCGGGTAACACCGAGAGAACTTCAAATGGAGTCGAAGAACTCAGGTGAAGACCGAAAGCTAAGCGATAAGTCGTAAAAGACCAGAGGTAAGCACGAGTGTGAGTAATGGTTGTTAGTGCAATCAACCCGTGATATGGTTTTGATGTGTGTGATAAAGGATTTAAGTTAGGATGATTGGATTTGATATGTGCGTTGAGTCTTGCAGGACTTAGTAATTCACACATGGAGCATTGGTGAGTTTCACCTCTCATGACTCGGTCCTTGAGTCGGTGAAGGATGGATTTGCGGAAGCCGTGCGATTGAAGCATTCGAGGGACCACTGGACGAGGAGATTGGAGTGAATCCGAAGAAAGTAGACTTCAGGGCAAGACGTGAAGGATCGCGCTATAGAGCCGTGCGCTTGGCGCATCCGAGGGACGTGGCCAGACGAAGACAACTTCAAAGGCGAGGGACTCCAAGGGATGAGAGTGAGCGAATGTAACCCGAGACGGGGTAGTACGCTTAGGTGAAACTTGGCCAATTGGCTAAGTATCAGATGAGATTTCCTGACATCAATCGACTGCCATGTCATGGCAGTCGACTGCTCCAAGTCGATTATGACTCGACTGGTATACGAGTCCGGTTCATGTGCCAACAACATCGCCATGGATTGGCGGTCATTGCCAGACTATCGATCATTGTGCGATGGCGATGGTCGGTAGTCGAGAGGGTTTGGGGCACAGAACCTCTCGTAGCCGACTGGGCAGTCGACTACGAAGGCATCAGTCGACTGATGGATACATCAGTCGACTACCAAGGTTTCCGTTGAACTACAACGATCGGGATCTGACATGTTCGGAGGCCATTGTAGTGGCAGCAGTCGACTGATGGCGGCCAATGGGAAGAAATCAACCCTCTCTATAAAAAGAGAGGGTGTGGGCTTTTGGATGGCTAATGCTCTTGATCCAAACTATCATCCAAGTGCTCCACAAGTGTTAAACCCTTCTTCTAGTTTTCTTTCACATCTATTGTAAGAGGAGTGCTCTTGAGTTGTAAGGGTTTACCTCCACCTTGCATTGGCTAAAGGGAGAGACCAATAGTGGATTGGTTGCGGAGTGATTCACCGTGGATGAATCGGACCGTGGATTAGTGGCGAGGCCGTGAACCACGTTATATTATTTTGTTAGCATTATTTTTCTTTGTGTTTGTTCTTAATTGTCTTTGCTTTGTATTTTCCGCTTACGCTAATGTTTATTGTAGACGATTAAGAACGACTTCCACCTTACGACGAAAGTGGGCTATTCACCCCCCTCTAGCCGGCCATTATCGTCCCTACAAGTGGTATCAGATCCAAGGCACTTGTTGAGGACTAACCGCCAACACAAGCACTATATCAAGCGATGGCCTGCTCAAACATTCATCCGCCGAAGTTCGAGGGGGAATTCGCTTGGTGGAAGAAGTGAATAGAGGTATTCTTTGAAACCGATTTTGAAATTCTTTTAATTATGGAAAACGGTTTCGAAATACCTAGGGATGAAGAAGGGGAGCCATTGGAAAAATCAAGGTGGAGCAAGAGGCAAAGGGAAGAGTACTTGGCAAACTCAAAAGTCAAACATCACCTCTATATTGTACTCCCCCAACAAGAAGTCAATCGGATAGGAGAGTGTGCTAGCGCCAAAGAAATGTGGGAGAAACTCATAGAGATTCATGAAGGCACATCCGAGGCCAAGCTAGCAAGGAGAGATGTCCTTCGCTCCCAACTATCCAATATCAAACTCGAAAAAGGAGAGAAGGTAAAATCCCTACACTCTAGGTTTAAGGAAATTCTAACCGGTTTGACAAGTGTAGGGGAAAAGCTCTCCAACCGGGATATGGTAATGAAGGTTATAGATGTCTTTCCCCGGTCCTCAAAATGGAGCTCAATGGTGGATTCCTTCTATATCTCCAAGAACCTAGAAGTTAACACCTTGGAGGAATTTTTTTCAACCATGGAGCTCCACGAAACAATGCTCGAAGGAGTAGTAGAAGAGCCAAGAATTCAACCATCGAGAGGAGTGGCATTGTTAGCCAACAAAGGGAAGAAGAAGATGGAGACTCTCTTCTCCTCCGATGAAGCATCCTCCTCCTCCTCCATGGATAGCACGGAAGAAGCATACATGGTAAGGAAGGTAAGGCGTGCTTTGAAGAATTTTAAATTTAATAAATCTAATGATAGGAGAAGAAGACCAAGGGGGAAGGTGATTTGCTATAATTGCCAAGGAGAGGGACACATAAGGGATAATTGCCCCCTCCTAAACAAGAGCAAAAAAGAGAGGAGAAAGAAAGAAGAAAAGAAGAAGAAGGGGAGCAAGAAGAAGGAAGAGCAGAAGAAGGCCAAAGAAAAGGGGAAGGCCAAGGCACTAAAGGCAAGGACATGGGATGACCCTTCCTCCTCATCATCATCGGAAGAGGAGAATGCTTTTGTCACCAACCTTGCTTTGATGACATTTGATGACCTAGACACTTCCTCCTCCGAAAATGAAGAAGCAAGTTCAAGTGAGGAGAGCTCTAGTGAAAGGGGAGGCTCTTCATCATCCTCCGCATCCGAAGAAGAAGACATGAAAACTATGGTAACAAATCTCTCACCCAAAGAAAATAGTTTCCATGATATCTAGCCTCACTAAGGACTTGTTTAGGGCAAAGAAAAAGAATAAATGCATGTTAGATCAAATTAAGGACTTAGAAGAAAAATTAGAAAAAGCATGCTTAACTATTAATGATAATATTTCTTCTAGTTATGATGATGCATGCTCACATGATCTTTATATGCCATTTGATGTTAATGATGCCTGCATAGAGGAAAATAGGACTTTGAGAGAAAAGGTAGACCACTTGACCAAGGCCCTAGAAAAATTTACAATAGGCTCCAACACCCTTAACATGATCATAGGGAGCCAAAGAGCAAGCTTCAATAAGAAAGGCCTAGGATATAAGGAAAATAAAAATGAAAAGGCCTATAAATATTTAATTGCTAGGGGTCAAGATAGAAAGAAGACAATAGCTAGAAAATAGATCCCTAAGGAATTTTTAGTGAACCCAATAGGAAAGAACTTGTTTTGGGTTCCTAAATCCATCTTTAAGGGTTAGGAAAACCCTAGGACAGTCAACCATATGGAATTTACCTATATAATATTTTGGTTGACTTAGGATGGCGGGACTAAGTTTTTGAAATAGTGTTGGGTGATGATAATGCACTCATAAATAGTTTAGATCATGCTCAACACTTAGTGTTATGTATGTTGATACACATTTTTAGCATAGTATTGGGTGATGATAATGTGCCCATAAATTGATAATAATTCTTAAATCATGATAATTAATGTAATTGTTATACATGTTTGCAATCATGATTTATGATCTTGATTTTTGGTACATAGTCATGGGCAATAAGGGCTTAAATCATGCTCTAGGTGATATTGGACTTATTATCATAATTCATACCTAATGCATGATCACAAATTGATGAATACAATTGTTTCATGATCACAATATGAAATCAACACATATATGTCTTTATGATCATGAGGGTTGTTAGGATGATACTTAACCTTGGGTAGAATTGCATGAAATTGAAGGTTAAGTATATATAAATACCCTTAGGATACATCTCACACTCACCATAAGCTACCTTGATTGAAAACTTAGCATGAGTGAGATGATAGGATGATATAAATGGTCCACTAATGCCTATGACATTTAGATGATCATTTAAAGTATCAAAATAGCAATAATAGACCAATCATGGGGAAGACTTATGTTTAATTCATAGACATATTTCCCAAAGATCATGGTTGGATATTTCATATGTTTTCAAAACAATTTCTTACTTTAAAATCTGTGTGTTCATGTTTTGAAATAATCTAAAGCAAAAATAGGTGTTAAAATGGATACAAACTTGATCAAAACACTAGTTATTTTTGAAGCTTTTGGATTTTTAGCAAATCATTGAAAATATAATTAATTTTCATGAAAACTCATTTTTTACTGATAAAGGACTTTAAAAGAAATGTGTTTTCAAAATTTCACAATTTTTTGAATTTTTTGGAATTTATAGTGCATTTCTGAATTTCGTCCAGAAAATCAGAAAACCTGATTTCCTTGTGCCAGTCGACTGCCATGCTGATAGCAATCGACTGATGTACTGTGCACAATCACAGTAACATGATTTTATCAGGTTTTGTTTGGTTTTTGGTAGTTTTTCCTCCTTAGAGTTGATACCTTGGATTATGACATTTGGAAAATATTTTTGATGGTGTCAAAGGGGGAGAAATAGAGAAGTTTAAGTTTAATCATGCTAATAGGGAAGTTTAGCATGTCTTAAGGGGGAGTTGTATGTTTAAGGAGGAGTTGTTATACTCATGTTTTTATTTATATGCTTTCCTTACTTATGATTATTGTTATTTGTTTACCTAACTTAAACGGATTGTCACACATCAAAAAGGGAGATATTGTTAGTGCAATCAACCCGTGATATAGTTTTGATGTGTATGACAAAGGGTTTAAGTTAGGATGATTGGATTTGATATGTGTGTTGGAGTCTTGCAGGACTTAGTAATTCTCACATGGAGCATTGACGAGTTTCAACTCTCATGACTCGGTCCTTGAGTCGGTGAAGGATGGCTTTGCGGAAGGCGTGCGATTGGAGCATCCGAGGGACCGTCGGATGAGGAGATTGGAGTGAAGCCGGAGGAAGTAGACTTCAAAGCAAGACGCGAAGGATGGCGCTACAGAGCCGTGTGCTTAGCGCATCTGAGGGACGTGGCCGGACGAAGACAACTTCAAAGGCGAGGGACTCCAAGGGATGAGAGTGAGCAAATGTAACCCGGGACGGGGTAGTACGCTTAGGTGAAACTTGGCCAATTGGCTAAGTATCGGATGTGATTTCTTGACATCAATCGACTGCCATGTCATGGCAGTCGACTGCTCCAAGTCGATTGTGACTCAACTGGTATACGAGTCTGGTTCATGTGCCAACAGTCGACTTCCATGGATTGACAATCGACTGCCAAGACCATCGATCATTGCGATGCGGCGATCGTGAGTCGAGAGGTTTGGGCCGCAGAACCTCTCATAACGTAGCAATCGACTACGAAGGCATCGGTCATTGCCAAGGTTTCGTTGAACTACAGCGATCGAGATCGGCGTGTTGGAGGTCGTAGTGGCGGCGATCGACTACGAAGCGTGATCGTGATGGCGACCAACGGAAAGAAATCAGCCCTCTCTATAAAAAGAGAGGGTGTGGGCTTTTGGATGGCTAATGCTCATGCTCTAAACTATCATCCAAGTGCTCCACAAGTGTTAAACTCCTTCTTCTAGTTTTCTTTCACATCTATTGTAAGAGAAGGAGTGCTCTTGAGTTGTAAGGGTTTACCTCCACCTTGCATTGGCTAAAGGGAGAGACCAATAGTAGATTGGTTGCGGAGTGATTCACCGTGGATGAATCTGACCGTGGATTAGCGGCGAGGCCGTGAACCACGTTATATTGTTTTGTTAGCATTGTTTTTCTTTGTGTTTGTTCTTAATTGTCTTTGCTTTGTATTTTTCGCTTGCGCTAACGTTTATTGTAGACGATTAAGAACGACTTCCACCGTACAATGAAAGTGGGCTATTCACCTCCCTCTAGTCGGCCATCATCGTCCCTACAATGGTGAGATCGGGTCCTCTGTACGGGGATGACTTTAGGTGACGATCCGACTAAGACTTTCAGTGGAAGGTCTAGGTCGAGATCGGGCGATAAGTAGCCATCAAATAAACTATTACTTGTGTTTTTGGGCTGACTCTTTCTTAAAGTTGAGAAAACAATACAACAGTCAGATGATGGCTATTGACAGTCGATTGATGCCAGCATCAATCCACTGCTGAGGGTGATCAATCGACTGCTATTCAAACTGGTCAGCTCGATGAAAGTCAAGATAAACTCCTCTTATCTTGGGGAGATAAGGAGCTTTGACTCAGATCTAGATCTCAACGAGCTAGGGTTTGAAGAGTTATAAAAGAAAGGGGGTTTTACCCCCTTTAGATCATCTCAATTGCTCTTCAAGTGCTCCACAATGCCGCATCATCAACGACTACTCTATGCCACCGAAACGCTGCTGCAACGCCGATGATGCGCCAAGAATTGAAGTTCCTTTTTCGTTGGTATCTTTTAGTTGTTACTTCATTCTCTCTATATTGTATTCGAGCGTTTCATCTTCGAGCTTTTGTTGTAAAGAGGAGAGGTGGGATTATGTCTCTACCTCGAGCTTTTCGTTTATTGTATTCGTTGTCTCCTATCTCCAACAAGGAGGAGATCTATAGTGAATTGTCCTTCGTACGTGGTCCAAGATTGTAGGGTCTTGGAGTAGCAACCGTTAGGTTGTGAACCAAGTAAAAATAAAGTGTCCTTTACTTTACTTTTATTCCACTGTGTTACTTTAGTTTTATCGAAACGAAAAGAAGTTTTCAAGTTCGCTATTCCCCCCCCCCCTCTAGCTTTCTTTTGATCCAACAGAAGATACCTCCAAAGCAATACGATTGAAGTGTTAGAAATACTCTCGCAAGGTCTCCCGACCTTGTTGCTTCATCTAGAAGAGACTCAGAGGAGTCTTGTGGTAGTGTTTATTACTGACGAAATGATACAAAAATAGAGCACTAAACTCTTTGAAAGAGCCAATGGATTTCAACTTCAAATGGTTGAACCAACGTTGTGCTGGTCTTGCTAGGGTTGTCAAGAAAATCCAACATTTTAATGTCACTGTGCTGATGGAGGGAGGCATCCTTGATGCAACATATGTGGTTTTTGGGATTAGATGTTCTTGTGTATTTTTCAATCTGCAAGGGATGGAAGTGGCTCGACAACTCTTTTACAAGAATACCCTCTGAGAAAAAAGTGTCATTTCAAGTTGTTATCACCTTCTGTCTTGTATCTCATCTTAAAATCTCGTAGGCCTTTTGATGCCTCAAATTCTTCATAGTTCAAGTAGAAGGGGCTCTTGACTCCAAGAGAATAGTGCAATCTCAACCTTCAGATATCAACTCTCAGGTGGCGTTTGATTTAAGGGTTTGAAAATGAGGGAATAAAATGATTCCTAATTATAGTATTTGATTAATGGGTTAATTTGGAAATTGAAGGAATGAAATGATTCCTAATTATTTAGGAATGGATAAAATCCAAGGGGATGGTGAGTTTAAGATTCATTCTCATCGCCCATTGTTGTCTTTGTTGTCGTCGCCACCATTCGATGTCAGTGCCTCTCGCCGTCGTTGCCTGTCGGAGTCTCCCGTCGTCACCGCCCACCAGCTACCCGTCGGCCATTGCCCATCGACCGTCGCCCGTCACTCGTCGCCCATCGACGCTGCCCGCCACCTGTCGCCTGTCGGCGCTGCTTGTCGCCCACCGCCAGCCATCGTCGGTTGCCTGCCACTGACCATCATTCGCAGCCCGTGGATCGTCGCCGACCTCGGTCGGCAGCCACCGCCGCTATTGCCCGTCATCACCGTTGTTGTCTCCCATCATCGTCGTTGTTGTCACCCGTCGCCATCGTCGGTTGCCTGCCACTGACCATCACTCGTCATCGTCGGTCGTCGTGACGATCGGCGACCACCGTCGTAACCACCACCTGCCTCGCTATCATCATCGGTATCGCTATTGCCCGTCGTCATTGTCGTCGCCCCACCCATCGCTATTGTCGTCACCATCACCGACGATGACAATCATATCTAATCCCAACTTATAAACCAAACAACAATATTGGAATGGCTAAATCCATTCTCATTCCAATCTACTGTTAAACTCATTCTCATTCATATTCTCACACTCAAACCAAACACCACGTCATTCTCTTTGGCTCCTTTTTATATCTCCCATCTCAATGTCAGAGTCTGTTTCCCACATACAGTGTCGAAAATGATCTCGTCCGAGATCACTGGATGGACTAAACTCTCTCTAGAGTTTTGATTGGGCTTCTGAGGATACTCTAATAGGGTGGGCCTCTGAATGAACTTTTCATTTTAGTCGACTAGTTGAGTTCACTTTCGATATTAGGTTAGCTTATTGGGTAGTTCTTTGTTAATTGGTCGACTACAGACTATCGAGAATTACGATGTGGGTGAGCAAGAGCTCATTCACATAGTTGATTGGTCAGATCATCTATCACTTAGATCAACGGTCTGATGTGCATCCAAGAAGAAGATATATAGTTTTCGCTCAACAGATGATTCTTGCAGACAGTGAAAAAAGGAAGTAAATGGGTAACTCTTGATGAAACCTTTCAACATTCAAATGAGACTTCGACGGTGGAAAGAAAAAAAAAAGGCAAAGAGAATAGAATTACATAGTAGTGATATTAGAGCTTACAGAGGAGTGTATTAGCGCAAATAGGTGCCTCTCACATGGGCACTCCTTTTATGCAAATCTAAAGACATCACACCCCTCACTTGGATGCACTCCACTACAAAAAAAACATAAAATACCGACGGAAATTTCGATCGCTAATTCCAATTATTGACTGTTTTAATGACCGAATAATTCAGTCGATAATTAACTGGTCGCTAAATTTAGCGACCAAAACAATATTCAATCTCTAATTTAGCGACCGAATAAAGATTTGGTCGCTAAAAATTAGCGATCGAATATGTTTTTGGTCGCTAAGTTAGCGACCGAATAAAGATTCGGTCGCTAATTTTTAGCGACCGAAATATTATTCCGTCGCTAAATTAGCGACCGAATACTGTTTCAGTCGCTAATAATCAGCGAAAAATTTTATATTTATACATATAATTATAATTAAATTATTTAATGAAATAAACCTGTAAACAATTTATAATAGACTTATGTTTCCTGCAAAATAAACTATTAAAATCTCAAAAATAATCATATTCAAATTTTAGATTTCACAATACAAAATAAAATACAATTCAAACTAATACAAAATAGACTTATGTTTCTTGCAAAATATTTCTTGAGCATGATGGGAGTAGGTGAATGTAGTACAAAAGATTCATGATATGGAGATAGAGGAGAGGTTGTTGGAGTTCGACGGAGGAACTGAGAAATAGGTACAATTCCAGAAGATCTAGATGAAGACCTTCTTGTTGGTAGCATATTTATCTTAATCCTGCAAAATATTTGATCAAATAAATCTACTTATGGTCACCTGAAAAACAGTAAAATACAGAATGCATGAACTCAACGTATACGTACTTGTTGTGAACATCAACATACTCATCAGTCTCATCCAATATTTCTTCCTAGAAAACAAAGGCAAATGTCAGATGTGACAAGCGATATGAAATATAGCAAAACTATCCAAGTATAAAGAATTTTACAAAATCAAACTAAGAACTTGAATGCCATTTATTACTGGTTGATATCGAATATGGCATAAAAACAGATTTGCACAATCATATTGCAAAATCGATAATGAACATTTATTATTGAAGTATACAAAATCTTTTATAAAGCTATAATTGAAACGAGTAATAACACTTATTATTGCAATCATATTGCAAAATCGATAATGAACATTTATTATTGCAAAATAGGTCTCATCCAATTATTGAAGTATTTATTAAAAAGTTATACCTATTTGGATTACATGTAGAACATGCATTGTTCTTGTGGTTGGATCCTGCAATTCAAATGTTCATGTTGAGCTTTGCTGGGAATAGAATAGATAATGAACATTTATGGATAATATTTATTTGTCGTGCAATTCAAGTAACTTGAAATATATATGAATAATATCAAATAATCATGGAATGATAGGTCTATAAATCCTTGCCAATATTCATGTTGAGATTTACAGTATTGAGCATAACATGAAATTACTGTAGCGATGAATCAATATTGTCAAGGACCAAAATTAACAAAGAATGCCAGCTTCAATACCTGTATAGTTGCTCCTCCTCTTCCATCTTATGTAGGTTGTGTATGTTGTGCTTTTAGTACCTATAAAAATAATGAATGTTACCCAATGAGCAATGATCAAGTGGTGAAGTATCAACATCAGTCATTTAAATGAATATAATATAAATGCTTACTTATCACCGATACATCTGAGCATACTATGGTTATCGCCGTATGATCTGTCATAAAAAATATCTATAAAATATTATATAAGGTTCAAATATAATCGCCAATTAACTACGATAATTCCTTATATTGAATAACAAATAGTCTTGCTAAAGGTTTAAATCTTACAATTTAATCAGCATCATCATCTGAGTCATTAATATTAATAGTGTCAGAATCACTAAACTCAAACTCCTCGCTGCTGGAAATATATCCATCATCTAATTCCTCATAATTAAGATTTACATCTACAAGTAACTGAGGTATCAATTGAATTTGTGAATCAATTGAATGTCTTTCCACCTCTTCATTTTGAAATGCTTCATGATTTTGAGTACTCTGTATAGTGTTAGGCATTTCTATGGTAGATCGAGACTTTATCTGACAAACTGCTAGCCACTCATTAGATCTTCTCTTCATCGGGTATGCAGTATAAAAAACCTGACTTGCTTGTACCGCAAAAATGAAAGGTTCAAATTTCTTGAAATTTTTTGTTGCATTACCTTCAACTAAATTATAGTTGGAATGTACTCTAGTTCTAGTTCTTGGAGTCGGATCATACCATAAACATTTGAACATCACTAATCTTTTTATGGGTAAAGCAGGATATTCCACCTCAATAATTTCATCAAGTATACCATAATAATCTAATTGAGAACTAGTGTTATTTTTAGATCCTTTTACACAAACACCTAAATTATACGTTATGGTATTTGAATCACGGTGTGCCACATGAAATTTGAATCCATTAACATAGTAACCAGAGTAAACTCTTATATTATGTAGAGGTCCTGCTGCAAGATCCTTTATCATTTGATCATGCACATTTGATCGTCGGTCCTTCACCTGATAAAAGTAGTTGTCATTAATGTATCAATTATAAAATACAAAATAAAAATAAATAAACTATCTAACTTACGTAGTTTGCAAACCATGATGCAAATTCCGTTTCTAACTATTTCTCCACCTTACTACCCTGTATCATTGGATTTTGAAGGTGTAGCTCTTGTTTATACAAACTACCAAGGAATCAAATTTAATTAAGGATGGTATAAACAATTAAAGTAAAATGATAAATAACTGAATATAGAAAATAACTCACTTTGTTTGACCTCCTCACAGTTCAGAAGTATATATGTAGTTGCTGCATGGTATTCTTTTAGATCTAACCATCTACAAAAAAGCCGCCAATTGGCCTACCAGGAAACTTGAATATAGAAAGCATCCCCGGGTCTAACGGTTGAGTATCATCAAAGTTTCGAGGACACTTGCGATGTCTGGTTTTAATGTTGTCAGCAAAGTAATATGCACAAAAGGAAGATGCTTCTTCAACCAAATAAGCATTACATATTGATCCCTCTACTCTTGCTTTGTTACACACATTATTCTTTAATTTATTCAAAAAACATTCAAATGGATACATCCATCTATACTGCACAGGACCAGCTAGCAATGCCTCATAAGCTAAATGAACAGGTAGATGTTCCATTGAATCAAAAAAACTAGGTGGAAAAATACGCTCAAGTTTACAGAGTATAAGAGGTATATTACTTTCTAACTGAAGCATTTCAACTCTGGTAATAACCCTTGATGTCAAATCTCTGAAAAATAGACTCAATTCTATAAGTGCTTGCCAAATATTAATAGGAAGTAGGTCATGAAAGGCTATTGGAATAAGTCTTTGCATGAACACATGACAATCATGACTTTTCATTCCAAACATTTTTAATTTGGTGATATCAACGCATCGAGCCATATTTGAAGCATACCCATCAGGAAACCTGATTTCTTTCAACCAACTACATAGTAAATGTTTACTTTCTCTGCCAAGTGTATAACAAGCCTTTGGAAATTGATGGGTTGTTTCATTCTGATGCAACTCGGGTCTACTAACTAATTCTTTCAATTCCTCACGAGATTTTATTGTGTCTTTAGTTTTTCCTGGAACATTCATCATAGTATTAAAAATATTATCAAAAAAGTTTTTCTCAACATGCATCATATCAATATTATGTCGAATGAGTAAATGCTTCCAATATGACAATTCCCAGAATATGCTCCGTTTCTTCCAACCACATTTGCACACCCTACCAATGTGTTTATTTATATCATCATAATCAAGCTCAGTTACTGGTACAAATCCATAGTTATCTATTTCTTGAATGATCTCTTCCCCAGGCTTGACAATTGGCGGAAGTTTTGTGACAACTGCATTCTTTAGAAAATCTTTTTTATTTCTCCTGAAAGGGTGCCCAATAGGTAATAATTTACGATGATTATCAAACCAAGATATTTTCCCACTGCAAGGTAATATAAATGCATCAGACTCATGCATGCAATGCGGGCATGCTAAATTACCAGTCATGCTCCATCCTGACAACATTGAGTATGTCGGAAAATCACTAATCGTCCATAATAAAGCAGCATGCAAGATGAAATTAGTTTTACTTGCAATATCATAAGTCTCTGACCCTACATTCCATAACTCTTTCAACTCAAAAATCAGAGGTTGCAAAAAAATATCTATCTTGTATTTCAGATTCTTTGGACCTGGAATAAGCACAGTAAGAAACATATATTCGTCTTTCATGCACATCCATGGTGGTTAGTTATATGGTGTTAATATGACAGGCCAAGATGAATATTATAGTCCTGATTGACCAAATGGTTGAAATCCATCAGTTGAAAGCCCTAACCTGACATTACGTGGATCCATTGCAAAAAAAGGAAATTTTGTATCAAGATGCTTCCATGCAGTGGAGTCAGAAGGATGACACATTATGTCTCCTTCATGTGCATGCTCATGATGCCGCCTCATGTGACTTGCAGTTGCAGCAGATGCATACAAGCGTTAAAGTCTAGGAGTTAATGGGAAGTAATACATCACTTTCCATGGTATATTCTTTGTTTTTTTCCTTGATATGCGACTACGGTGCCTATATCGAGGATGATCACAGATTTTGCATTCAGTAAGTTCGGCATCATCATTCCAAAAGATCATGCAGTTGTTTATGCAACAATCTATTTTTTTTCCACAGGCAAACCTAATCCCCTAATTAATTTCTTTGTACTGTAGAAACTATCAGTTATTATGTTATCAGCAGGGAGTAACTCTGACATCAACTGACAAATGTCATCATAACAGCGTTCTGAGAAATGATGTTCTGCTTTAATATTCAATAGTCTTGCAATAGCTGATAGTTGAGAATTACCTGAAGGATTACCCTCCCATACTTCTTTTTCACTGTCCTTTAACATGTCATATAGTTTCTGAATAACTGGTGTTGGTATTTCATTCATGTTAGAATGATCAAGTGCATTTATTGCGTCATGAACCATTGATTGCATACCATTGTCATTTGATGGTAATTCTGTAGTAATAGGGCCAGATGAAGATGCACCCCCATGTCCAATTGCCTCGTACAAATAGGGTTCACCATGACAATACCAATTATAATAATTTGAAACAAAACCATATTTACCCAAATGTACTTTCACAGTTATCTCATCACGAAAAGTTATATTTCTACATTTGCGTTGAGAACATGGACAACGTAGTTTATCACCATCCATACAAATTTGGATGACACTTAGCGAAATTAACAAACTCTTCAACTTTATCACAATATTCTTCAGTTATAAACCCATTTACTAGCCTATTATACATCCAAGATTTATCCATGTTCATTATAACCTAAATAAGAATAAAATTTCAATGTTACCAAAAGTGTATCATCTTTCTATTACAAAAAGCGTGTTACCAAATTAACTAAATAAGACACTAAATTTGGAATTAAATTAATTTACCAAAGAAATTTTTTTGTAGGATAAAATTTCGAAGTCACCTCACTGTCGTGGTGACTTTGCTTCGGAGGCACTGCAAGGCCGGCTCTCTCCTTGTTGTAGGTAAGATCGAGGAGGTTAATTGTTACGAAAATGAACGAGAGTAGGAGAAGCACCTTACTATCGTGGCAACTTCGCAGGCACTACGTAGTGGAAGCAGTTCCAGTTAGGGTTTTGGGAGGAAATATGGAGGAAGTTTGGGAGGAAGAACGATTAGAGGCTGTAAAAATAAGTGGAATTAGCGACGGATTTAAAAATCCACCGTTGAATAGGGACGGATTGATTAAATCCGTCGCTGAATTGAATAGCGATGGATCAACGACGAATTGATTAAAGTGGTCGCTGAATAGCGACGGATTCAAAAATCCGTCACTAAATAGCGACGAATTGATTAAATCTGTCGCTGAATAGCGACAGATTGATTAAATCCGTCGCTGAATTGAATAGCGACGGATTTAAAAATTCGTCGCTGAATAAATATGTAGCGACGGTTTTTTAAGCTAAATCTGTCAGAAATCTACGACGAGAAAAAATTCGATCGCGAATTACCGACAGAATAATTATTCCGTCGGAAATACGCGACCGATTATTTAGCATTTGCCTCGGTCGCGTCAGCGGGCACTTACCCCTTTTCACTTTCCCCTTTTCACCGTCACTTTCCCCTTTTCACGGTAGCGGCGCTGCTCCCCTTTGGCCATTGTCGGTAAGTCCTCGTCTTTAAGAAATCGCCTGCGGCGGAAAGAAGATGTGCCACTGCAGCGTCGGGAAGAAGATGTGCCGCTGCGTGCTGCGTCGATCGTTACCCGGCGTCACGGCGGCGCGCTGGCGGCTGTCGCGGCTAGATCGCGGCTGGCGGTTGTCGTGCTGGCGATGTCGCGGCGAGCGTGGCTTAGCGGGACGATGTGACTGGCGATGGCGATGCGGCTGG
The DNA here is from genome assembly GCA_025175895.1 of Wurfbainia villosa. NCBI lineage: Eukaryota > Viridiplantae > Streptophyta > Magnoliopsida > Zingiberales > Zingiberaceae > Wurfbainia > Wurfbainia villosa. The sequence goes on along the minus strand of CM046004.1, from coordinate 12,975,952 downwards.
CGGCGGCAGCGGCACGACCTCGACAAGGCGGTCGTGGCGGCTTCTGGTCGTCGGCGGCGCGACCAATCCGCATGACATTCCACGGCACCGCCGTGTGACGATCCAGGTGACACCATGGTGCATCCGCGTGATGCTGACCGGTCGTGGCATACACGGCATAGCCGTGATAGCCACACCCGTAACAATGGTATAGTTGTGTGGGTGCGATGGTATGTTTGTGATTATTGTCTATGATTGTGATTAGTGTAAGAATTAATTGTATGTTTTAAAACTGGTTTATAACATACAACAGTTTGTTGATAATATTTATGAGTTTTGTAGATAATATAATGGCAGATCACACATCGACACATAATAGTCAGATAATGCTTCGAATTATTGGTGATAAGTAAGTTGTTTAATTTATGTTATTAAAACTTCTTTGTCATATAATTTAGTTCCAAATAAACAAGAGATTTTTTCTTGTAGATTTACTCCAAATGGACACAGTGTATCGGTATATATTACTGATAAATTTAAAGAACGACAATGCAGTGATGGTTATACATGGAAACATGTCGATTTTGAAATGAAAGAGTTCTATTACAAAGAGTTTTTGGTAATTATTGAATTTATTTTTTATATTGCATAATATATCCTTATACTAATTTTCTAAGTTAATTGTTACAGAAAAAATATATTTGGGAGCCTGGTCATGAGATTGACTTTAAAGCAATATAGAACTTGTATTGCCAAAAATAATACAAGGATCTACTATATAATTGGAGACAACTTGAATCAAAACCATCACATGTACTAGACGATGTTTGGAATTCTTGGCAAACCATTTGGAGTAGGGATAAATGGAAAAAAAATTCAATAATTGCTCGAAATAACAGAACTTCTGAGATTGCTGGCCCAGGTACAGGACTCTCAAAACATACTTTTGGATCACGCTCTAATGTAGAGCATGTAATACACTTGGTGAGTTTACAAAAAATATTTATTAGTTTTCCTTTATGTTGTTATAATTCCCATGACATTTAATGTTGACAATGTGAGTACCTATTAATGTGTTTACGGAATATTGCTTATTTATAATTATCAATGAACTGTGGTATTTTTATTTACTTAATTGTATTATGCAGGAAGAAACTTTACAAAGGCCATCCAATTCTTGGGAGTTATTTCATAGTACACATCTAAGAAAGGATGACTCTTTTGTTGATACTCGATCCAAAATTATAGATGTAAATATCTAAATTTTATTACTTCTTTGATTTAACCATTTATTTGTTGTATTAACGGTTAATTGTATGTTTTTTCATAGAATGATATGAGTGCTAGAATAACACTAGCATCTCAACCTACTATAGAAGGGGAGGAGCCACATACTCCATCACATGAGGAAATTAATGAAATATATTATGACGTTGTTGGTGGGGGCAAAAAAGAACTCTGTTTACGGTCTTGGTTCCCAAGCAAAGGTTATTTTTGATCATCAGATGTGCACTTCTAAAAATAAGGGGCGTTCAGGTTCTTCATCTGCAAGAATTCAAGCATTAGAGGAGGAGAATGCATCATTAAGAGACCGGGTGATGACATTAGAGCAGTCGATGCAACAATTTTTTGATCGTTTTGAGATGTCTCATTCGTTAACTAGTTCTTCTGCTTTTCCAACCCCCCATGGTTTTACTTCCCAAGAGACTCAAGACCCTAGAGCTCCCGATGAGTAGGTTGATTATGAAAACTGTAAATTTGATCATTTTGTTGTACCGACACTGAAGTTAGATAATGTATTCTAATTGTGTATAATGTTCAGTTATCCCATTTGTTGTATTTTTGTATTTGTGTCTTGAGAATGCATGTAATGGTACACTACCATAGATAATTGTGTATTTTTGTATTGTTGTTGGATGATACTATAAGTCAGTTGATCTTGTATTTGTTCATCTATTGAGCTGTGACCACTTGTGTAACATGGTTGTCAAGAGTGTTCTTTCTTTCTTTTTCTCAAATCCAATGATAGGAATGCTAGGGAAGGAGATTCCATAATTGCATGTGCGGAGGAGTTTAATAAGAAGCAAGCAATTGCTTTCCTTGCCCATGTAGCAATCTGCAGTTCTTTTCTTCTGTTTAAGTTTGTGTTTGTGTAATTTGCTTGAATGTTTGGTGGAAATGCAGCAAAATGCCACTAATCTTGTGAATTTGTGGCTTAAGAAAGGATGAAAAAAAAAAGTAGAATGTAAATTTCAATTTGGTTTGGCATATAAATGTATACACTTTTCTCTAGAGAAAACAAGGGAAACAGATCTGTTTCCCTTGTTTTCTGCTGAAGAATCATCATCTCTTGTTAACTTTCTTATGTTTTGATACTTTCCAGCTCCAGGTGATTTAGCTCGAATATAAAACATGGGTATTCGAATCTATCAAATCGAGAATTAGGATTTTGAAGTTAGCACGCAAATTTATTTTCTACTGTCAAAGCTTTCCGTTTACGGCGGCAGTTCTCAAATATTTGAGGACTTTTGTTCATCCGAGAGAATCGATGCAGAACTTCCATTTCGCTTCCCTCTAAAAATCTTTCAGAACTAAGTTTGACTGTAAGCCCATGCATTTGCTCATGGAAAACTTTATAAATGAGCCAACATCCTGAAGAATTTAATTGATAGAACCAACCACGTTAGTTTTAAGAAAATAAATTCGAAAATTGTTAGTCACAGGTCCCGTGTAATATGTCACAACTACATATTAGTGAAGTTTAACCTACAGTCCTAATTTCTCAACTACATATTAGTGAAGTTCTTCCCATTTAGTTGAGAAAGTACCATCAAATGCTGATGCAGTATAAAAGGAAAAAAAATGACGGAATTAGCGACGGAATATATAAATTATGTCGCTAAATCACCGACGGAAAATTAAATCGGTTGGTAATTACCGACCGAATTCCTCAACGGTCGCTAATTACCGACCGATTTTAAATCGGTCGGTAATTAGTGACCGATTTCTAAATCGGTCGCAAAGTAGCGACTGATTTCCTAAACGGTCGTTAATTACCGATCGATTTAGAAATTCGGTTGGTAATTACCGACAGATTTACAAATCGGTCATAAATTAGCGACCGAATTAGATTTCGGTCGATAATTACCGACCGATTTACAAATCGGTCGCAAATTAGCGACCGAATTAGATTTCGGTCGCTAATTGGTCATTAATTAGCGACGGAATTTATATTCCGTCGCTAATTCCGTCGTTATTTTACCCTTTTCTTGTAGTGCTCGTTCCAACCCATCTTAATCATTTAACCGTGTAATTATTATGGTCATTCAAGCGAAACACTATAGTTGCTCGCATTAATGCGTGTAATCCTCAAAAGCTAAGGGGCACAACTTAGACTGTGTTTGGCAGGGTTTTTTTTTCGTTTTCTGAAAATCAAAAAATGATTTTTTTTTTTTCAATTTTTCAGAAAATACAATTTTATTTTCTAAAAAATGAAGATGAAAAACGATAATCAAATATCATTTTCCATATTTTTTTTATTTTCTAAAAATTAAAAATTAAAAATTAAAAATTAAAAAAAATTTCACCAATCAAACGGGCTTTTAATTCTCCGCCTGTCTCATCTAGTCGACCTCCGCTCAGTTCGTACAATCAAACTTTTGGGTCAAATCAAGTTGGTACCATGTCCTACAATTCGACGTGTTCTGCTCCATGCTGATCAAATCTATGTTGATCAAGTGGATTTGTATCATCCACTGTTTTCTATCAAGCAAACAAATAACTCTTCGAATTTAAAATTGTCCTCTTCTTCACTGTAAATTCCAGCAGGATAGGTACCGATGTCTCAATTAAATAAAATTCTAGTTTACTAAATAAATTCTTGTATCACCTTCAAGCATATTCCCTATGGTATCACAGTCTTCTTCTTCTTCATTTTTTTTACTCCTTTTCCTTCGGAATCCTTCAAAATTTAGAAGAGCGGTAATTAGATTTTAATTTATTAGTTGCAATGCCTTCCATTTCCAAGAATTTCTAGCGGAGCCCTACATTCTCTTGTTTCTTTATTGACCTCTTCAAAGTGTAAACATTTTGGTTTAGATGTCAATAAAATAGAAAAAAGATAAATAAAAATGTCTTTCTAAACAATTAAGAAAAAAAAACACCATTTTATTTCTTTTCTTTGCTCGCTTATTTCCCTCCGCTGAAAATTAAGGATGCATCAACATCAAATCACAAGGCAAAACCCAGGGAACGCAGTCGGATCCCAACACGCCGGCGCCGGCGCCTCCTCGCCCTGCAAATTTTTCCTCCACTCCCTCCTCCTCAAATTTTCCGTTCGGTCCTACAATTCCACCCCGTCTGCCCCCAACGGCGTCGGTGCTCCACGCGGACCCTCCTACCAAATCGTCGTCGACCAACCCGGACAGCTGCACTTCATTCGACGAAGGCGGCTCACAGCCATCCACCATGGCCTCGATCCAGACCTTGTCGCACGAGCTTAGTTCAATGACTTTTTCGTCCCCAACATTATTAACACCGGAAGCTAAACTGAAGCACGTAGTAGAAGTAGGGTTCTTTTTGGCGAGCAGATGGAGCATCTCGTCCTTGAAGGAGCCGAGGGCGGCCTCGGCGAGGTGCGTTACCTGCGGGGGGTCGAGCGCGGTGGCGATCTCGGCGATGAGATGGGAGAATGGCTTGTGAGTGACGGGGTCGATGCCCATCCCCGTCAGCTTCTTCTTCAACTTGGTGTTCCAGTGGTTCTTCACGTCGTTGTCCGTGCGCCCCGGCAGCTGCCCCGCTATCATCGACCACCTGCTGCATCTAACTAATTAAATCTGAATTAAATGCTTTAATTTTAATATAGATTTAAATTTATTTTACCTGTTTCCCAGGACGCCATGCAGTTTCACTATGGTTTGTTCCTCCGACTCGGAGAACTCCCCGCGCTTGAGGTCCGGGCGAAGGTAGTTTGTCCACCGGAGTCGACAACTCTTTCCGCATCTTTGCAGTCCTATTAAATTAAAGAAATGAAGCCCGAGTGGAGTACAAGAAGCATGCAGTTGCATTTATAAAGAAGAGAATAATATAATTAATTAGATTGGAGCCTACTTAATTTACTCACCAGCGTTCTTCGGAATTAGACGCCAATTTCGTGTGCCGTGTTGTTGGATGTAGGAGGCGAGCTTGGTGTCTTCTTCCGGCGTCCACTGTCCTCTCTTGACGCTCTCCCTCTCGCAACAAGGAATCCTCCCCATCTAGTTATATATAATTGGGTTTATTAATTAAAGTCTCAGACATATACATGTATAATTGATCTTCCCCCTCTCTTTCTCTCTAATCTCAAGCTTCTTTTCTTAATTTCCTTCTCTTGGGGAAATAATCACTTGGAGAAATTAAACTAAGCGCTGCTGTTCTTCTCGTTGTATGATGTTCGTAATATATATAGTGGCTGACCGAGGAGCGCATGTGTGGGTGTGCTCACGCGGGGTTGCAGATGAAGAATAAGGCAGCTTGAGATGCATGATTTGGATTAAAGTATTCAACGCCCGTCGAGGGGCGTGAACCGGAGGCAGGTTGCTCACCCACACCGCAAGGAGCCTGGTCAAAGCCAGTCTCCTCTTCTAATTTTGTTCTCGGTTGTTGACTAAGTATTCGTCTGTGTTGATGATGCTCCTTAATTTTAAGTATATATATACCAAGTATTAACTCCATATAATTAAGCCAACAGCAACTCCAGAATTGGAGATATCCAGAGTATTTCTTTTTTTCTTTTTTAATTATTTTTGCTTAAATTTGAATTTTTAAATTAATTGTTTTCATTTATCTGATTTGTCCTTCAGAGTTATATTATTTTGATATAATAATATAAGTATGTTTGATTTAAATTATCATGTATAAATAATCATATAATTAAAATTATGGAGAATGAAATATAATTAAGGATTATTTAATTCAATTTAAATAATGAAATAAAAATTTATTGGTTAGTGCTGTATTAAATTGAGTGTGAGTGTAGCAGCATCCAAAGATGACGATTGCCAAAAGTGCAGAGGCAAACCTTGTTCAATAACACGAAAGGTAGGACGTTGGGTGATCATCGCCAAACTGCCCCCGATGTAACCACGACTTTTATCAAAAATGATCGAAGGTTCCATGTACTTCCTTCGATCCTCGGGGAAGCAGATCTCCCAGTCCCAGGGTAGGTCCAATGCGATGGAGGTCTAGGATTCTTCTCCTCCGTCGTCGGCAGCGATGTCTGGAGCGGAAATCCAGTTCGACGATCAAAATGCCCTGTTACGATCTGCCCCACTGTGTCAGACTCGGGTCTGGATGTCGACGGTCCGTCCTCCGCATCTGCCGTTCTCGCGCGGACTCCATTGTCGGGAAAGAAGGGAGGGATTAGCGATATCCTGTTGCATCTCGATCGGAGACTGCCGAACCGGCGGCCCTCGGATCAGGGAGGATCGCTAGATGGCCGTTCGCCCGATGTGCTCAGCGACGGGGCTCCGCCGGAGTGGGCGCTTCTGCTTATTGGGTGCCCTCCTTGGACTCGCCACTGGTATTTGTGTCGCAGCCTTCAGTCGTGGGGTGAGCACTGTCCCTTGGTTTTGTCGTTTATATATTTGACCCATCCAGTTGTTGCTGCCAAATTCAATCGTGGATTATAGTGAACTTTTGACAGAAGTAATAAAATCCTTCTTTCATAGGAGCAGTTTCTCGTGTAAACTGAGCAGTCAGATGTAAACTTTGGTTGAATAAAAAGACCACCTGATTTGACTATATTTGTGGATAGAGAATGTGAAATTAAGTAAAAGCATTGGAAATTGAATCCGAATTAATGTAATTGACCACAAACATTTCTTTCATTTATTCATATTGTTGATGGCTTGTCATATTTTAGTCAAACTGATAGGTTGTCCAGACGACATCCTGGCACTTCTATTAGTTTCTTTTTGATTAACCTAAGTTGCATACTCCTTATTCCATAATAGGTGCATGTGATACATGAATGGGCATGGGCTGGTACCCCAAATGAGGGTGCTGCTTGGTTACGCCTGCGGCGGCTTGCAGATACTTGGCATCAGATATTGCTTATTCCTGTAACAGGCGGAGTTGTCGTTGGAATGACGCATGGTCTACTTGAAATATTTGAGCAGATAAAGCAATCCAGGCAAAGGCAAGATGTTGACTTTCTCACAGCAATTTTTCCAACTATAAAAGCCATCCAGGCTGCAGTCACCCTGGGCACAGGTTGTTCTTTAGGTCTTGAAGGTCCCAGTGTTGATATTGGTAAATCATGTGCAAATGGGTGTTAAGAATTGATTGAGAACATTCGAGAGAGGAGAATTGCTCTTGTTGCTGCTGGAATCTCATCAGGTACATTACAAGCACAAGCTTGTATTTGCGCGTTAGTAGCAGTCCTTATTTTTTGTAATTCCTCATCAAAACACAAATGCATTGTCAAATGAGTTACATATACCACAAGGGGCGAGTATCTAGAAGGGAGGAAAATTTTGCTGAGTGTTACTTCTGTTGAGATTCAGAATAGAGAACAAAAGCATGGGCACAATCTGTATGAAATTGAAAAAGTTAATGTTCATACATCTTTTTCCACTTTTTTTGCATGCTTGGTACATGCTTTTATTACATCACTTATAGTTTTAACTTAAGATGCAACAACACTTCATAATATGAAGGAAGAGAATTTAATAGCTTGGGTTTACTTAAATGTTGCAGAAGAAACTGCATGGTTAATAATTCCAGCATTATCATGTCCTCGATACTTAAACCTAAGCAGTTTTCTAATGTGCCAGTGCATTACTCAACAGTGGACTTTATTTGACTGTTGAAATATAAAAGGTAAGGCATGAGGAAATCTCTTGATATTTATGTCAAGTGCTAAACATTTGACTAGTCTTTCCATGTATTTCAATATTTTCTTCCCATACATGTAACATTTATTTTCTGAAAGCTTCAATGTTACTTTTCAACCAATGACCTATTTCTCAGTGATAATCATTTCCTACATGCTGACATCACTTTTCTATCTTGTCAACGTCTTGCATTCATTTTGTCCCTGGAGAACAAGAAAATTAATTGTATGTAGATTTTCAGGTTTTAATGTTGCTGTTGCTGGATGTTTTTTTGCTATTGAAACTGTTCTGAGGCCACTTCGAGCAGAAAACTCACCTCCATTTACCACTGCAATGATAATATTAGCATCTGTTGTTTCATCTACTGTTTCAAATGTTATACTTGGAGACAAAGCAGCTTTTATTGTGCCGGCATATGTACCGAGATCTGCTGCTGGTATAATATTTCAATATAGATTCATTTCTTAAGCATTTCTATTTATAAAAGTAAAAGCTTGAGCTTTTTTATGCAGGTTTCCATAAGTCTTTTTCATGGTATTTCCATATAACTTTAAATTTTGTGTGATTTTGAAGCCATGGTTGTTATGATAAGATGTTTTACTAATTTCGGCGTTTGAATTTTTATTATTATATGTATTTTATGGATATAAAATGGATCAAGCATGGAGTATGGCATAACTAACAAGGATGAATTGGTCATTTCTCATTCTTTTTTCAATTTTCTGTCTCACATAGTTCAGAAAATCCAACAACTGGTTACAGTTCGTTACAACTAGACATCCCTGAATCAACTCATCTCATCCACTCATACATAAGAACTGCTAAGATCAACATAAAAGTCTAAAAGAGAACCTTTTGAGGAGTGTTGACAAATGAATCAGTAGTTGGATGATTCTTTCATTTTTTTACAGGAACCCACCCTTTTAGGTTAAAATTTACTCCGGCAAATTATTCACTTATCTTTGAGTTTGAAGTATCTAAAACACTCAATCCTGCAAATGTTAGATACATCACAAGAAACTGGATAGTTATTCATGAAATTTGCCAAATTATTCCTGACAGAACTCAGTGGAAACTAGTTGGTTTGTTTGCTTCTTCAAATTTGCCTTTGTAGCTGATCTGTTAGTGGTTGAGGGGTTAGTATAAGAATTATCTAAATAGTTTGAGGCCTTAGTATGAAAGTTTATTCCACCTATCACCTGGGGTGGGAATAAAAATTCTTTGTAAGAGATTAATTAAATAATTATTACTTCTCCATGGCTTGTTAAATATTCCTCATAAGATGCCAAATTAACAACCATTGAAACTAATGATGTATCCTTTATCCATATTCTTTGAATTGTAAAACAACTTAGAACTTGGGTTCAGAACCTCAAACCCCAATACATATCTTTACCATCAACATTTTCTTGGGTGTTAGACTTAATAGGATATCTGGTTGTTAGTGTCGTCGTTAATTTTTAGTCCCACATTAATTGTTGCCCTCTTTCTTTCACAAAGAGACTCACTTTAGGTTAAAAAATAAGCATATTATTTGCCATTCTCAGACACCGTCTTACCTTCCAATTTTGTCCTTCAATAAATAAAGATAATCTCAAGTGTCTCTAGTGCATCTTATCTATTTGTCTCTCTATAGTGGCTTTCAAAAGAGAGGAATTTAGGTATTTAGTTTTTTTCCCCCAAAATGTAATCTTTATTAAGAAGTGTGAAAAAGTATAAAACAAAACAAAAATAGTATGTTGTCATGCATTACGTTATAGTCACAAATACGCATACACATACAAACACGTATATAAAAGTGTGCAATTGTTCTCTTTTAAGAACACAATATAATTCTATGCAAGTGAAAAATGCTACTAGCTATGATGCAATTATGTGTAGAGGATAGAGAAAACAAAGGCAACCAAAAAGTTCATTATTAATAAGATGAATCTATTAGAGTTGAAGGTGTAAAACAAAGAGAGCGCAAAGAAAATTCTTATTAACACAAAAAAAAATCATTTTTGGAAATTTAAATTTACTAATGATATAACCTTGCATCGAGTCTTATAGAGTGATAAGGTCACTGTTGCTATAAATAATTAGGAAGAATATTACTTTTTGGTGATGATTACACAATTATCTCTCTCAACTTGGTACCAGAATTAATGTTTAGCTCCAAGTTGATTATTACATCATGAGGTGTTGCTGGAGTGCCATATGTATGGATATATGTGTGTGTGTGGACTGGTTACAATTGTTCTCTTCAAGGAGAATACAATACGCCCTCTCAACTTTGATTTTTTTTTCTTGGATTAAAACTACACCGAGTTAGTTGTGAAAATTTTCATTTGGATCTGCCTTTGTGGTACATGACATTTGTTGAGTCCAGAAAAAAAACTGTGTAGCCGATGGAACAATATAATTCTTAAGGTGCAGATAATTATACATACTTTTAGAATGGTTGACAAAAATTCTGAAACAAAGGTAGGAACTGAGCATGCACCAATTGTGGAATTAGAGAATTTATGTTTGGATTGTCCTTTTGGTTTGATCACATATTGAACTACATCACCTGATGCACTTTGTCCTGCATATTCTTGTGCTACAAAACTATATAAACATCTCTTTTTGAAGATTGATCAGTATTCATCAGTGGCCCTTTGACTCCATTTGTTTGACAGTAAGTATCTAGTGCCCTTTATGAGTTTTTCTGTGCCATTGTGAAGTAAATGTTAACCTGAAAGACACTTGCATAAGGTATGCGTGCATTAGTGCTAGTTGAAGAACAGAGTACATAACATTAATTTATTTCTCTGCTTTTCTTGTGCAGAACTACCTTTATATCTCATCCTGGGCATGCTTTGTGGGGCTGTAAGTGTGGCTTTTTCCCAGTTAGTGGTGTGGTTCACGAAATCTTTTGAGTTTATAAGGAATAAATTTGCTCTTCCCCCTGTTATATTGCCTGCATTAGGCAGTTTAGGAGCAGGGTTGATAGCTCTTAGATATCCTGGAATCTTATATTGGGGCTTTACCAATGTTGAAGAAATATTGCACACCGGAAAGAGTGCTTCAGCTCCAGGAATATGGTTATTAACCCAGCTAGCTGCTGCAAAGGTTGTAGCAACAGCTGTTTACAAGGGTTCAGGTCTTGTAGGTGGTCTTTATGCCCCAAGTTTGACGATTTGCGCCGCTGTTGGTGCTGTTTTTGGAGGTTCAGCCACAAAACTTATAAATTCAGCAATTCCTGGAAATACTTCTGTTGCTCAACCACAGGCCTATGCCCTTGTAAATCTCAGTCAACTTTATATGAAATCAAATAAATTCTAGTTTCTTATGGCAGAAATTTTAATTTGCTGTTGTACAGGTGGGCATGGCTGCTACATTAGCTTCAGTTTGTTCAGTTGCATTAACCTCAGTGTTGCTGCTCTTTGAACTAACAAAAGATTACAGGATATTGCTCCCACTCATGGTAAATATCCAGACTTGTTTATCATATTGGCCTAGGATTTTGTCCATTCCTGAAAGTTGACTTGCACCATCTGTAACTTTTAAAGAAGCAACTTGACATATTTCTTTATCAACAATTTTCTTCAATTTCTTAAGAAAATATATTCTCTTATTATACATACATATATATGTGTATGTGTGTGTGTCTGTATGTATGTATCAATCTAATATATTCTCCTTTGTTCTCATACATATCAATCCGAAAGTATATATTTACGTGTGTGTGTGCATCTTGGAGTATCTATTTCTTATTATCCTTCTGATTAGGATAGAAGGACCTTATGGCTGTTTTCATCCTTTGTTTAGGAGCAAATATGGTTGCAAGCACCTGTTCTGTCTATTAGTCATAAAAAGAAGAATATGACCCATATGTTTCACTCTTTGTAATGCTATTTTTAACAGGGTGCAGTTGGTTTAGCAATATGGGTTCCTTCTGTAGTAAACCAGCCAAAGAACACTAATATAATGGAGACAAAGGCTCCACAATGTGGTTATTCTTCTTTGTCATCTGTCAAAGAGAAAAATCAGTGTCTGGAATGGAGTAGATGGCCTTGAACTTTCTCAGTTAGAAGTTGGCGATCATAGCCATGAAACTACCTGTAAAGAAGTGCTCCTCGATGAGCTCAAGGTTTTTTCTTTCATTGAATTGTGCTATTTTCATTCTATTAGAATAGTGATATAGTGTAATTGGCCATTTTTTTTTTTACTCTGGTTGGCATTCATTACAGGTCTCCATGGCGATGTCAAAGAACTATGTTAAAGTTCTTCCAGAAACTTTTCTAGGGGAGGCCATAAAACTTATGCATGAAAACCAGCAAACTCGTGTCCTTCTTGTTGACCATGAAGAATTTCTTGAAGGAGTTCTTACATTTAGCGACATTCGATGAAGGGGATTTAAAACAGATGGAGAAGTCCCTGCCACACCCAATCAAAAGCCAGCAATTGCAGATGTATGCACTTTGATGGTTCTTTAATTTTTATTTATCTCATGGACACACACCCACATAGATTTATGGTAATCTTGAAATTGTTTCAGCTCACAAGTACATTATCTTATCGGATTACGTGTCTTAAACCGTTGCAAATCCTTTCCTTCTTTTTAATCCCCCAATATTTTCTCATTTCTTACTATACAATGTGGATATACTCTAAGAAAAGAGGCAATCCGGTGCACGAAGCTTCCACCATGTGGGATCTCAAGTGATGCTGTTGAAGATCGACCCTCTGATGTTAGGTCTTCCGAGGAGAGTCCAGTTGCCTGGCTATACCAAAATTTGTCAAGTATAACATGGGTCAGAGGGTGTCTGTGCTTCAACAATATCCCTCCGATGCCTAAGTCAGACAGGAGGAAAAAATGAAAAGGAGTAGAGTGTAGTACTATGAGGAGAGTTTCGTCGTTCCGTACCTCCAGTACATGGACACTTCCGTCCGTACCATGGTCACGTCTCAGTAAGGTCTACCACTCTCTATTCCCAATCATGATTTTCCGCGTCTATAGGATCCATTCTGGCAGTATCATTGGAGAAGGGTTTATTGTACACAGTCTTACTCTACTTTATAAGAGGTTGTTTTCATGACTCGAACATGTGACCCCTAGGTCATAAGGCATCAACTTTACTGTTGTGCCAACTTTACAATGTGGATATACTCCAATGGTCCAAAATTATCCATACCTGATATTTTTCATTTTTTTCCGATTTCCATCAGTTTAGTTGATCTAGGTTTGCTGTACTTATGAGACCAGCCTCTTTAGTAAAATAACTGATGTATAATGAACATTTGGGTAAGTTTAAGAGGTTTGGTTGGTTTCAAGCTTTCAGCAGTTAGAAATTATCTGCTGAAATCATTCTTATGTGCAAGGTTTTAAATGCCGAGCCGTTTCGGACGAAAATGCCGAAAAATTTCGTTCTGACGAACCACCGAAACCGAAACTCGTACCGATATCGGAAGGAGGCGACGGCGACGACGCAGAGGCGGGTACTGGAAGGAGGCGGCGGCGACGACGATGATGCAGAGGCGATCGCATTCTCGATCGCGATCGGACAGCGCGATCGGGAAGGCGATCGTGCAGCACAATCGCGGTGAGAAACCGCGATCGCGATCGCGTGAAATTTCTAAATTTCTATATATATATATATATATATATATATATTATTAATTAATTTATATATTAAATAAAAATTTAAAAATAAAAGATATTTTAATTAAAATTCTAAATTCGAATTTATAATTTAGGTAAAATTAAATCTTAAATTATTTTTTAAAAATTAACTAAAATTTAAAAAAAAAATCAAATAATTAATATTAATGTTTTAAAAAAATACCGAAATAGTATCGCGACGATACGATGCAGCAAATATCGTTCGTCATGACAAAATTCGATCTGAGTCGAGATTTTAAACTTTGCTTATGTGTAAAAAAAGGAAAATGTAAGGCTACTATATTTTTTAGCATTTAACTTTTTGATATTCACAGTGTTTCTTTAATGGAGAGTCTCAGTGTATATGATACCCAAGGGGTGATAAAATTTCGAGAGAAAAAAAAAATAAAAAAGGTAAAGAACCCTTGATAAGGAGCATTAAGAACCCTCAATCTCAAAAATTATTTCACCATTTCAAACTGATACAAATTATCTAGGTCTTTCAAATCAGTATCGTTGGTGAGTAAATTGATAGCTGGCATTCTTATCAAAGTTTATATTCATGACAGAAACATCATGAATCGATCTTTTTATATCTTTGATGTGATAATTTGTTTATTATGTGTTATTTTTTTGACCCTAACTAGTAACTACAATAATGTAATCTTTTCTACCTTCAGAAATGAAAAGGAGAAAAGTATTACAAATATTAAACAGAAGCATATTTAAGAAACAATGTTACCTGAAATGGAGAAATGCTTATTTGGAAAAACACTTAATTGTTTTCATTTGGTTTTTCAAACCAACGAAATCCTGAATGTTCCTTCATACTTTAGGAGCCAAAACTTCAATGGCATGATTGGTTCTGATGGAATAGCAATTTCAGTTCAAAGAGAAGCTAAAATTTCAAAAGGCTTTGACGGAATGATATTTCTTTTAACCCAACTTAGTTATTTCTCTCATCAACCAAGTTGTAGGTATTCTGATCTATTTTGTTTGTTATTTTCAAAAAATATTCTTTGAAATCTTCCATTTCCTTCCCAGTCCTCCCCCTGTTCTTGCACAAAAAAAAAAAAAAAAACATAGTAACAAGAAGTTTATTCCTTGTGCCAAATTATTGAATACATGATCCTAAAATTGAATGCATGTCCTTACGTTCTTCTTATTAGGTTCCATTTCTGGGGAATAGCTATTTATTTCTAATCAATTTCATTCTGTAAACAAACACATGTTCTTTCATCGTAAAATTGAATGCATGCTCGAATGAAAATTTTATATTTTTGGTGAACATCACTTATCGCTACTTGTAGTTCTTGACCCTTGTGTTCTTAATAATTCATTTATTTTCAGTGTATTATGCTGCAGGTAAATTCTTTTACTGTTTCTTCCTGCCTCACTTGAGGATTTCAATACCGTGGTAGAGAAAGTGGATTGTTAACCTGCTTCGCTGACACAGATTTGACTACTGCAAAGCAGCTTATGGAAGCCAAAGGAGTAAAGCAATTACCAGTAGTCAAGCGTGGTGGGCAGGGTAGAAATGACTGGAAACGCAGACTTGTCAGGCTACTTCATTACGATTCTATTTCACATTGTCTTCAGTAAGTTTTTTGCTCTTTTTATCGGGTTCTTTCCTGGCTTTTATAAATACTAGATTTGGGTTAAAGGTCTAGATGAAAAAGACCACGAAGCAAAAGATCTTGGGGTTGCACTATGTGCCTAGTAGTAGCACTATTAAACCATAATTTAGGTGGAAAAGAAAAAAAACCATGTTGCCCTTTGTTTGCTGGAAACCATGGAGAACTTATATCCATCTTAATTGAATCCCTGTATCAGTATTCCTTTTTGAAACCTGAGTAATTAAAACATTCAGATTTTATAACTGACTGGAAATAATACAAGACTAATTTCTGTTTCAAATTTGCATGATTATAGTTAAATTTGCATCCTTTGACCTGTGATATGTATGAAATATTATGGCAAGTACTCCAATGAGGATTCTCATGTTGAGAAACATCGGATGCTCATCCATGATTAAAAGAAATTTCCCATCAAGGCCTCAACAAAAGATTGTTTCTCTAGTGAATTTGGGATATCTTTTAGCCAGGGAGTTTTTGATACTGGGGACCTTGTTTTAGTGCCTCTTATCAATCGAGCTTTTTTAGGGCATTGACCATAATAGTGTGAAAGGCACGATACTAATTTGTTTCATTTAATAGGTCAACATATTCTATAAAGCTTAATGATACTTGCATACTTGAGACGTGCAAAATATACTCTCTTCTCCAATCTAAAGCTCCTATCCATGTGGGAATTTTTTTTACTTCGTCAACACAAATCTGCTAATTATATGATTCTAGTGAGAAAAAAAATTTAAGTGCTTGTTTATCTTAGTGGCCTAATATCCTGTAGGACGGTTCTTCAGAAAATGTCAACCTCGTGATTAACTTGCCTAATCTTAGGCAATTAAGCATACTAATCAAGCACAAACCTATTTAAGAATTAAATTTCATGCTAATGGGAGTAGGATGTTGCCAGCCCAATTGTATCATACCAGATTATAGAAGATCCTATTGAAGATACCATATGGCATAATCATATATGATTTCATACTCACGTTTAAAATGTCCTATAACAGTTTCAAGATTATGAGAGCATATTTAAGTTATGCAAAACTTTGGTGTTACTTTATTAGCATCTCCCTCTGCCAGTTGAAAACTATTGGCTTTCGACAGAAGGGAACCACCTGTTTGTTTATGAAGGCTTTTCCACTTAACTTACCCTTAAATTTCATCTCTCTTTGGAATGCCTTCTCCATTAATTTTAAACATCATCTCTTTGCAGTCACTTCGATCAATTTTGAAATGCAATACCGACCTTTCACTGCCCATCTACCTATGTATTAATATTTATGACTGGCCTTGTCTTTGATGAGATTTTTTAAGATTATAAAGTTTTGAATTGAATTGACGGTAAAGCTGCTGCAGTGTGACCTGGTGGTCATAGGTTTAAGTCACGAAAATAACCTCATGCAATGCAGGATAAGACTGCGTATAATAGATTTTTCTCCGGTACACCTCGTTAGCGGAATCTTCATCCACCGAGCTATCTTTTTTTTTTTTTTTTTTTGTAAAGTTCAGAATTGAAATCTTTTTGCTTAAGCTTTCGGAGAACTGAACGCCCATGTGAATTTAACATGGAATTCAAAGAGAACACACTGATTGAAATTTAACATGGTTCAAGGAGAAGACACCTGTTCAAATTCTATTTAAAGGGGCTGTGTAGTTGGTTAGATTCCTCTGTATGTTTTTCTGCATATCAGGGATCGGTGTGAATTCAGGTTAGAATCTGAGAGGAGTCTTGTGTTTGAAATTTTAAATCTATCTCTTGCACAACTGAAAAATGCAATCCAATATATCATTATTTGTATTCATTTGTTGCTCTGGTTCCTTTCTCACTGACTAATGTCATACAACTCTGATCCTTGAAATGCAGAGAGGAGTTGCATCGGTGGAAGAGCATCTACCAGGAAGGCAGAGACGAATTTCCAGAGACTCGGTAATTCACATTGACATTATGAAGCACTCGAAGTGAGAATCTCTTGACATCAATATAACAATTAGACACTTAGTCCTGTAAATACACGATAGAGTTACCAGCGTATAGGCGATCTGTATAGTTACTTGAATAAAATCTCATGCAAACTTGGACGACGATGAACGGGCAATGATTATAAACTGCAGGAGGTGCGTAGGAAGTCTCTTCCTTGAAGGATCATATCATTTTCGTCATTTTCTTTATGTTGTGCTTATTTTTAGATTAACCTAGCTAAAAGTCGTGTTATTTTTGCGATTTAAAAATGCATGGAGATTGTACAGAAAGTGTTGTACTAATGCCATCATTTCTAGTGAATGATTATTTGTGTTAAGCTGCACCTGAACCATTTCTACATCTTAGGTTCATGCAGTCTGCGCATGTTGTCCGCAGCAGCAGCAAGCCTTCAATCCTCATTGCTAGAACAATTTTCCACGCAGACACTGCACCTGCATACGCCCAGCTTAACCTTTACTGGAGCTCATGAAAGACCGAGGACAAACATGCTATGTCGTCTCTAATTCAGCAGAGAGCTCAGGTATGCTTTGGCACCGAAACTACTTGGTGGAATTGTGACCATCTCTACGGAATCAAGTTTTTAGTGAGGTAAACATTGGAGAGGACATCAAAAATAATGTTCTCCTAAATCTTTCGACAATCATTTGACAACTTACATATGGGTTCTCTGTGAAACGGTGAACTGATGGTCTGTAGAATTGACAAAGGAGAGGTCATAAAAAAAAAGTGCTCCGATCCTCTTCTAAACATAATTTAATCTCTGTACAGTTATCTGGCTCAGTGACCTGCAGTGGGGGTAATCGGAATTCCCCAAGAATTCATCCTCAAGTTGCCACTGCCCTTTTTTTTTAAAAAAAAAAAAAGAGTGAAACTTACAATAAATCTCAATTCGAGCCATTACTTGGCTTGTAAAAATTTTCAATTTAAATAAAATAAAATTATGTTTTGTTGCACCATTCGTCTTTAATAAATATAAATATTTGTTTTAAAAAATCTAATATATTTTTATTCATTTTTAACTTTCAAATTTTAGTTTCTAAAAAACCAGAAATATTTTTTAAAAAAAATCTTAGCCAAATGGGCCATAGTTTTCTGGTCGAACCCAACATCTCAACCTTTCACGTGTGTTTTGTAATCATGTAACCTTGATTTATCATGAAACCCTAGTTAGATTGTAGTGACATAGTGTTTCCACGGAGATGACATGGTTAAATCGAAAGAGGTTTAAATTTTTTTTCTGAATTTAAATGATCTCCACGTATTTTGACCACCACAATAAGACTCATAGAATTTCTGTGATTTACCTTCCTCATAATTATTGTGGAATAATTCGATGAAGATTACTAGATTGACAATTTCAACCCTCTGCGGATCGAATACTTTTCAATTTATTTAAATGTTTTTTTAAAAAAATAATTGATCATTTTAAAATTAATCGATCTAAATGATCAGAATATGGAATTTGATCTGACAATGACCACTATCAATTGTTGTGGTCATGACGAGGTCGAGCCCAATTAACTGGGCTTTGGGGTGCTATTGTCAAAGCCCATAAGCCAGCATATCAATATGAGAAGGGCAAAATTGATATTCTCACAGTTCGAAACCCTAGCCCCAACTTGCTGATCACCAACCTAACTATATAGCCAGCGTCCCAGATCGGGTCGTCCTATTTCGGAAGGCTTGGGAGGCGAAAGCGCGGACGCAAAGCAGCAGTCATGGTACTCAGACACCGATCTGCTCTATTTCTCCACCAGACAAGAAATTTATGGTTTTTTTTTTCTAAGTACTATTATTTTGAATGAAAATTTTGCGCGTGGTGAGGCAGTACAGATTTGTGAGGCTATGTTTTTGTTACTTTCATTTAAAATAGGGCGTGTTTTGGTGATAAAGGAAGGAGCATCTTCGTCTCGTAATATTATTTTTCATTGTATTTACGATCTGGGATGCTACCTTAGTCTACTTACTTAGCCATGTCTTACGATTGTGCTGTGAGCATCAGTTAAACCAATATATTTTATGGAGTTGCAATTTTGAATTGTAACTGAAGGTTCGTTGGCCATCTAGCATCTCATAAATTCTTCTCAAAGAATATGTTTTCTTTATTAACAAGAGAAATACAATAAAATAAAATAAAAAGGATTTGTTCGCTTCATTGGGAAAATATGGAACTAAGATCTACTTGGAGGATAAACTGTTGCTGATTCATAGAATCCAATCTGAGCTCATGCTTGGTGCAAGTCAGTGCTCGTATAAGATTTTGTTATTTGTTTTTTCCCAATGAAAAATGACATTTTAATCTTCATTTTTATTTAATATACGAATCTGTTGTTTTATGAGGAATAATGTAATATGGACACTAGAATTTTTTATTATAGATTAAATCTTTATTAGAATTTGAAGTCATTGTTTTCAGCATTAGTTAACCATAGTATAATAAATAAATAAATCATGGAAGTGACTATTATCTATTTTTCTAGCCTCTGTGTTCTTATTTGCACAATATCAACTCTAATTAATTTGACTTGCCCAATGAGAAACCTCCATCAATTTAGTTTTTTCTTTCCTTTTAGCAAGTTCTATTCTGTCATGATGGCTGATATTGTTGTTGTATCTTTCTATTCTATCTACAGGTGAACGTTCCCAAGACCAAAAAAACTTACTGCAAAAATAAAGCTTGCAGGAAGCACACCCTTCACAAGGTCACACAGTACAAGAAAGGAAAAGATAGGTTGTCAGCTCAAGGAAAGCGGCGTTATGACAGGAAGCAGTCAGGTTATGGTGGACAGACAAAGCCTGTTTTCCACAAGAAGGTATCTAAAATCATTGTTCCTTAAGGAAGTGTTTCTGAAGCATTGGCCATCATTTTCAGGATTTATTTCTGCCAATTTACAAAGCATATTATGAATAAGTTTCGGAAACAGTGTCTTTCTGTTCAAAGCATTTGAAACAAGTGTTGGTTTCTAGGCAAAAACAACCAAGAAGATTGTGTTGAAGCTGCAATGCCAGAGTTGCAAACACTACTCTCAGCACCCGATCAAGGTACACTAGTAATAATCCACTGGAAATTTGGGATTCTCCTCTGGTACTGATATCATTTATTCTCCTCTTTCTTTGCAGAGGTGCAAGCATTTTGAGATTGGGGGAGACAAAAAGGGGAAGGGAACTTCACTCTTTTAGCTCTATCTTTTGGACATTTCATGCAGACTTCACTTATAATATATGGTAGCTCTAGTTTGTATTGGAGATCTCGATGCTAGTTATCCGACAATTTATTTGGCCTTGCTCGACATCCTGAATGAACAATTAAACAAGTACTAAGTTGCCCATGTCTTTTTATGTTATAAAAGAATGTATTTGCTTTCGAATTGACTGCTGGGATTGTTTTGGTAGCGATTTTGTTATGTGGCATATCGAGTGAAAGGCTCAACGCCAGGAATTGAATTATTGTACATTTGGAGAAGTTCAATTAACTGTTTAGACAACTCGAGTTGCTGCTCAAGCAGAGTTCAATTGCTGAATCGGATAGTTAGCCGATCTTGCCGCAAATGTTGCTGGTTGATCTCACCGCAGAACTAACTCGCCAAGGATGAATTGTGAAGGATCAGCGAAATGAAGAGATGATGAACGAGATTCTGAGCTAAACGTCAAGGACGAATCGCATAACTGTGAGTTTGAAGCTGCAGTCGAATTGCACGATCCGGAGCTTGATGATAAGGAGTAACCACATGAAACATGAACAGTAGAGAATTAAGACAATGCACGCAGAATTTATCCGAGGAAATAAGGATCAATCTTTCGTTGACGTGGAGTATTGACTCTCTATATGATTTATCAATAGATTTTAAATTAAATATTTTTTATAATTTGTTAAGTTACAGGTTGCAATTTTTGCCCAAAAGAATGAGGTCAACAACAGAGCCAGGCGCACCATCGAGCATGTTGTCCTTGGTGAAAAGAGAGAACAATAATAGAGGTTGAATTGTACAAAGACTTCTTGACCAACGGTTGGGATAATTAAAATTTTCATCCTTTTTTCTTGCACTTTCCCGTGCAAAGAAATATAAGTGGGAGAAAAAGTCCACCTTTTTAGGTATAAAAGGGAAAAATGTCATCGACATTAAAAATTCAGCTCACATATTTTATTCAAAATTCATCCACTACAAGCTAGCTAGGAGAACAAACAACGGAAACAAGGTTGTATAAAATTAATAATTTAGCTCGATGAGCTTCGTGTTCTGGAAGATCGCAATGAGGATCAACAATGAGCCACAACCACAAATGGGCTTTGACATAGAGCACACGAGATGAATGAGGGCTTCAGATGACAGTCGCGTACAAGAAGCAAGAGAGAGCGTAGATGAAGGTACAGAGGAGAGAGCAGAAACAATCGAGCAATTAAGATATGAACTCCCTTCCTCTCAATTGTTGAACAGAAGCAAATAACTCCATGGATTCTCCCTCCTCAATTCCACTCTCCTCTCCCTTTCAAATAAAGCCTAAGGATTAAGGAACGGGAGACGCGCGCCACACACACATACATATATTATTTGTAACAAACACACATTATCATCAGATTCGAACTGTCCCAAATGCAATTTTAGTTAACAAAAACCAAAATAGACCATAAAATTTGGGTCGGATGGACCATATACATCTTCATAAACAAAATGTTGCTCTGATCAAACAAAAATTATATTGATAAAAAAACTCATAAAAGTAGGGAAGCAACACGAGGAGAAAACTGAGTGATGATGACAAATGTTAGATTGAATGACGAAGAATATCACCGTTCCGAATGCAGGTTCGAACTTTCGAACAAATATATAAATTTAGGTAGGGCAGACCATATACATCTTTATCGAATAAAATGCTGTTCTGACCAAATAAAAATTATATGGAAACGTACCATAATTAAAAAGTGATGAAAAACAAAAGAAAAGAACACATAAAATGGAGAGAATATTCAATAATAGATGGCAAATAACCCTGCCGTGAATGAGGAAGAATATGAAATCCAATTGTGATATAGATATTACAGAAGTTTCCTTGCAGCTGGAGGAGCAAGTCCAGGAATATCCATTATGTCTTTGTTATTTGGATGCACAAGCTGGATTACCAGAGGAAATTTCGTCACGAATAACTAAAAGTAAATGAACAAAAAAAGAGGAAATTTCATTTTTATTTTTTTTTCCATTGAGTTTGCTAATTTTACATATTACTATCAAAAACTTGCAGATTATTTTTTACTCGTAAAATCATAATTAATGTTTTGACCCTATGGTGTGTTCCAGGTAATGGTCGTCTTATTCAAATCGTTATAAAGTTCTCAATCTCTTATCACTTTACATCCCAAGCATTAACGACATTGATTTGTCAAACAAAATAATGCAATGATGCGTTATAAAACATTTTGTAAAGGAGATAGATTAAATGGGCAAACTGAAATTTGAAATCCTATTTTGTCATTTCATTCTCTCATTCCCAAACCCCTAAACCAAACACCCCTAAGTTTCTATATCCTTAGGTTGACTTTAGACTCATAGACCCTCTAATCACTTAGGTAAGTCTTCCTTATGGTTAACAAGGATATTCTAAGAATGTGTCAGATTAAGGGAAGGTTCTAATTGAAAGATCATTATTTACACAAAGGAGTTTTTAAATATACTCGAAAAATCATGGTTTAAAAAATATTGCATTGAAGATTGCTAAATATTTCTTGAAAAATTATAAACACTACTTTAAAAAATTTCAACGTTGTTTCAAAACTTTCATTATTTGTTGAAAATATTTTTGAAAATTCAAATTCTTTAAAATCATTATCTTTGAAAATATTTGTTAAAATTTTCAAATATATTGAAAATTCAAGTTGAAATTTCCTTTGTAAAAATTTCTTGAAATTATAATTTTTAAATTGGAAATGCCTTCAATATATATGAGCAATCTTAAAAAGATGTTTCAAAAATTTGAAAAATCTAAATGTACCTTAAGTTTTAATAATAACTGAACGATTTTCAAATGACTTTACAAGATTAAAAATGTTAAGTATATGATCTTTTATGAAGGTAAAGTAGTGACCTAGGTTAAAATATTGTTGATGCAAAACCTAAGGAGAACCCCTAGGTTACATTCTTTTTTATATATGCCAAAGGGAGAGAGGAGGACATAAGTTAGAAATATTTAGAACCTCTCATATTGACATAAGATCCTTAGGATCTGAAGCTAACCTAAGAATATTGTCAAACATAAAAAAGAGATTATTGGTACAATCATCCTCCATGATTTCGATGTTTGACAATGTACCTATGTCTAGTCAAAAATTGACCAAGGGTCGATCCAAATAGGACCAAAATGTTTGGATGAGTTAAAAAAGGAAAGTCTAGTCAAGTCAAGGTGGTTGACTGGATGACTAGCAAATCAAAGTCCTAGTAGGTCGGTGGGATCAGATTAGACAAGTAAAAGTCTTGATAGGTCTGCGAGATCATACTAGACAAGTATAAATCCTAGTAGGTTGGTGGGATCAAACTAAAGAAAATCCTAGTCAGGAAGTGACTAGACAAGAAGTCTTAGCAAGATTGAGGACACCAGGTGAAAGATTCAAGATGAGTCAGCGTGGCTTGGACATCAGAAAGAAGTTGTGGAGGTCAAAGGATCGAAAGCTAAGCAAGAAGTCCAAACACGTCCGAGGGACCATAGATTTGGTAGAGGTAAGCCTAGTAGGTCAGGTAGACTACAAGATAGGCTTCCAAGCTTGGTTGTTTGCTTGTCTTAGAGGTTTAGGAGTTCGAGCGATCGAATAGGTTCTAGGCGACTAGATAGGTTCTAGGCAACTGGATTGGTTTCAGGCGACTACAGCAAGATTCAAACGTAACCTAAATCCAATCTAGGTTCCACAACAGATCTAGGCGCCTGGAGCAAGATAAGTCGCGTCCGAATCGGAAGGATTAAAGTTTGCTAAAAGAGTGTCACATCTTCCAAGCGCCTTGAACAGGATAAAGCCCGACCGATACAGATCTGATCGAGACCTGGCTAGAGGTGCCTGGATAAGGTTTATAAAAGTGACCTTGAGTAGAAGCTTTGGATAATGAATTACAACATTCTCTCTTCCATACTCAACGTTGTTGGTGCAACAATGCCCCAAGCATTTATATATTTTGATATTTGGATAATCATCTAAGTTAGGTAATGTTTTGTGATCTAATTGTGAACATGTTTAAGTGACAAGAAAATCCAAGTATGAAGACTTGGTAAAAGACAAGTCCAAGTGTGATCTTGGCAAAGAGAAGTCAAAGGAAAAGTCTTTGCGGCGTAAGTCCAAGCATGTAGTCTTGGCGGCGTAAAGTCCAAGCAGTCCTTGGCAAAGAAAGACCAAAGGCAAGTCTTGGCGGCATAAATCCAAGCATGTAGTCTTGGCGGCGTAAAGTCCAAGCGTACTTTGGCAAAGAAGAAACCCAAAGCATGACAAAATCGAAGGAAGCTTTTGAAGGCAAGCGCATGGATGGAGTCGTGGACTCAGAAAAATCCTAGAGGCGCAAGACTGATGGAGAAGCTAGAAGGTTAAGTCTAGACTTAGAGTATGTTTTCAAGTATGAATTAGTCATACTTGGGGTGTGTCAGTCGACTGGAATATGGTGTCAGTCGAACTGGCCTTTAAAATGTAGCATTAGAGGTTGGAGAGCTGTTGGCGATCGGGGTTATCGGTCAGGCCGTAACGATCGACCAGACCGCCGCCGCCAATTCTAACGGCTTCTGAACAGCCGGATTCGCGGGATTTGCCGTCGTCATCGCCAACGGGAAGACTATCGCCGATCGGCCATGATGGCGATTCGCTTGATCGAGGATCCTTGAACGGCTAGAGGGGGGTGAATAGCCTCTTTTCGTTTTCTACAAAAGATTAGTGGAAACACAACAAATACAATAATAGTAGAAACGAAAATGCAATGCTAACGCGGAAGCTTTTACATGGTTCGGAGATAACGCTCCTACTCTACGGCGATCTTTAAGGTGGATCAACCCAAATCAATCTTCACTAATAGGCTTTCTCTTTACAAAGACCTCCTCTTCTTACAAAAAATGACAATGAAGATTTGAGAGGAGGAAGGAAATTAACACACTTAGAAAGCTTGGAAAACTTGTGGAGCTAGGAGAATGATCGTAATATAAGCATTAGCCTCTTCTTGCTCCCCTTGGCCTCTTTTATAAGAAAGAGCCTCTTTTCCCGCTGAGGTCTATCAATGATTCTTACATCGCCTCGATTCTAACTGGATTCCGCCGCCATCGCTAACGGAAGACTATCACCGATCGCCAACAGCGGCGGGATCGAGCATCGCTCAGTATCGCCGGCCTATCACGCCTTCGCTCGCGGCGGGCCGATCGCCAATAGGCAATGATCGCTAGCATGGTCGATCGACATCGCTAGCTGACCGATAACCCCCAATCGATCCAACGCCTCTCCAACCTCTAATGCGCAGATTTTAAAGGCCGGGCCGATCGACACCATGTTCCCGATCGACACACCCTAAGTACGACTAATTCATACTTGAAAACATACCCTAAGCCTAGACTTAACCTTCTAGCTTCTCCATCACCTTACGCCTGTGATTTCTCTCGAGTCCACGACTCCATCCATGCGCTTGCCTTCAAAAGCTTCCTTCGATCCACATGCTGGGTTTCTTCTTCGCAAAGTACGCTGACTTTACGCCGCCAAGACTACATGCTTGGACTTTACGCCGCCAAGACTTGGGTCTTTCTTTCTTCGCTAAGGATCGCTGACTTTACGCCGCAAAGACTACATGCTTGACTTACGCCGCCAAAGACCTTTCTTCGACTTCTCGCCAAGATCACACTCGACTTGTCTTTACCAAGTCTTCATACTGATTTTCCCGTCACTTAAACATGTTCACAATTAGATCACAAAACATTGCCTAACTTAGATGATTATCCAAACATCAAAATATATAAATGTCAGTATCATTGCACCAACAATCTCCCTTTGATGTTTGACAATCATTTGCTAGGTCTTTAACATCATGCATAAACATATTTCAATATGAATTTAACTTAAATATCCTTCTCCCCTTCGACATACAATCAAAAAGAGAAGAGTTTATCCAATAAGTGAAAAAATTATAATCGATACATCTCAACAAAGGTATAAAATTGATATAAGCTCCCCTTAATCCAAGATACGATTCATGATGTGGAAATAACATGCTAAGCAAAACATAAAAGAGAATAGGCAAATATGTCCTAGCTTTGCACCAACAATTATAGAATTATGACGTAGCTCCCTAAACCAAATGCATCAAGAAGATCCTTCTTTCCATACAAGTTATCATGTATATACTGAATCATATAATGTCCAAAATCGACCTTTAACCGGCGAAAAACCGCTTATTCCAAAATAAAGGTCACCGGCTCGATCGAATCATCACCGATCGCACAATAACGGCAATAATCGATATCGTATAAATCTAAAATCCGAATTTTTCACCAAGGTTTAAAAATGCGAGAAAATTCGTGGATGTCCAAAAATCATGAAACTCACATATACATTATATTCGACTAATACATATATGAAAATATTAGACGAAAACATACGCTCATCGATTAATCTGATTGATACGATATTCAAAATGATAAAATACGAAGCAAAAGTGAAATTATATCGATCAATATTCATAATTTAGTACTATGTGCTCAATTTTTAAACTTGAAAATAACAAATTATAGTAATGTAGGCATAATAGAATGAACTAAAACACAACTTCATTTTATTAAACAAAAATCATTACACAGTTCGAGCTCAGGTCGCATATACTACCAAAAAAGAAAATAAAAAAAAAACATGCTAGTTAATATCTGCCATCAAGATCCATCGGCATCATGACGAACCATCGCGAGGAGGTGGGTGTCCGGTGCAGGAGGGCGAGAATCGCCAAAATGTCCCGTCACGATGCATCCCACTCACGAGGGAGAGGAGCTCATACTCCAGCAAGCTCCCGCCCTGCCAAGCTCCTCAAGACGTATCTACCCGCTCGCAAAAGCATCGGGCTGCAACGGCGATGAGTCCGCAGAACAAAGATCGCTCGCAGCAGCCCTCCGTGACGGCCTCTCAAGAGCAACACCTCAAGATCTCCTCGCAGCAATGCAGATCCTCCGGTGCCGAGCGCCACCGCCGCCGCCGCAGGTGGTCCCGTAAAACGGACCCTCGCCGCCTTCAAGCCCGCCAAGGAGAAGCTCCGACGAGTCATCCGTCATATTTTTATTCATGATTTTAATGACCCTATGTACATCGATGCCTCTGAGAACTAAGCCCTTGAGTAAGGACATTTCCAAATGGCATATGAACCTTCCCATTGTTTGGCTTTATGAAATGAGTAATGCAGTGGAAGGTATTGAGACGATGTCGATGTCTAAAATCTTGTGGAGGATATGCATGAGAAGGAAGTGTGTAGGTCGAACTAAGGCCAGCGTGTAACATAGGAAGAATACAATGAGCAATGACCTTATAAAGGACATTGTCGAGCGACTCTTGGGATTGAAAGAGATTGGTGTTGAAGGGCGAGAGAATTATAGAAAGTAGTATGAAGTGAGTCTAGAAATCTCCTCGAGGAGGTGGAAGTGGATCACTCGAAGAGCGGATACAAAATGAAATCATTCTCGGAAGAGACATCAGAAAATCGGTCCATATACGAGTGAAATCCGGATCGCCTTTGGCGATGCAGTCTTATCTCAGCCATCTCAATTACGCAAATTGTTGAAGAATTGAGAAGAAGGGTGATATTGACATGATTTTCACAAAGACTAATGATTGAGTTTGTAGAATTGGATGATTTGAGCGAATATCAAGCGGTAGTCCTTAAGAAAATTTGGGTCCATTGATCGAGGTGGAATAAGTTGAAATTTATTTTATTGAAGGCATTTTCAAGTCGGAGTTTGAAACCTAGGATCCTGATGGGTGGAGGTTTGATGGGCCCTCGTTGGCGGTGGTACCCGACACGCTAAGATCATAATGCTTAAGTCTAAATGTGCGAAAAAGCGATGTATGTTAAGGATGATGAATGCATACACAAGACAACAAAATAAACAGGTTAGTGAAAGCAAAACTATAGGAACAACAGCGTGAGCGCGAGGATGAGGTTTACCTAGGCGTGGTGAAGATCGAAAGGTCTTGGGAAGGTAGTTTCCACGAAACCCTAGCCGAGCGAGTGGTCTGCGGTGAGGACTAGGGCGGGAACCGCGTGAGAAGAGGTGGTCCTCGAGTCGGAGAACACTTCAAATGGGAGCACCGGTCGGTGAAGTCGCCGGAAAACGGCGAGAGAAGTGCGGTGGAAATTCGTCGGAAGAGGAAAAAGAAGGAAGGTCGGAAAGTTTTGGCGAGTCAAACCGATAGGAAAACCCTAAAAACCGCGGCAGTCATTGTTAGTCGGCCCGATGTAGATCGATCGAGCCCGATCGCATCGCGATGCGTGCTTACGGCGATCGACTAAAGTATCGATCGTCTTGTAGTACGAACCGGCCCGTTTATAGCGATCGAACTTACGGTTTGATATCGTCGTATCGGTCGGGCGATAAGCGTGATCGGTGATATCGATCGATAGGCCTTTTTGGCCAGATTAAAAAATTCATAATTAATTCAATAAAGATCAAAAAATTATGAAATTTTGTGGTTAACATTGTTAGATCATTTCCTATCAAGGAAAAATTATTTTAAAAATATATCACCTCGATATTGACACAAACTTGAGATTTTGTCAAAGTTATGATATTTTTGCAAACTTTGTATCACTTTGGCTTATCAATTGAAAATTGTTTCTCAAGGTTTGATAGACATAGTTTAAATTTTGTTTTATTTGACATTTCCAATCATATTCACATTAATTGTACATAAGTATTCCCAATGATTGGTCCAATGAAAGATTAATGTCTCTAGATGGCACTTTGGTTCATTGTAATGCATCATAACAAGCATGATGAACTAAGTGCATCTTCCTAACATCTCACATGATTTCTAGGTGGCTAAATACACAAATCATGGTTTCTTAGGTCTATTGTGAGATGGTTAGAGGTATAAAACCTAGATTTTTATGGGATCATGCAAAGCCTACATACATTCTCTGCGCGTTCGAGTTCTCTTCTAAGTGATAAAAATTCTATTTCGGAGAGAGGCTTGGTAAAGATGTCGGCTAGGTTGGACTTAGATTCAATGTAATTGAGCTCAATGTCCCCCTTAGCCACATTATCACAAAATACTTTTATGTTGGAGTAAGATAGCTCATAGTCCTCTAAAGTATGTTTCATCCATAGAAGTTGAGCTATGCTGACCACCCGTAGCCACGTATTGGCCGGTGGTGGATAAGGCAATGAGGTTGCTTCTACTACTCGACTAACTAGGGAGGACCCGAATTAGCATCCACCACTAGTACTCTTCGATCAATTTGCTGGCGTGTCGAATCGGTGTACTGACAATCATCAGACTCTAGTCTAGGATACCGTAGTCCTACATTTAGTATGTCTTTAATATATCTTAAGATTCTCTTAGCATGACTAAATGAGATTCTTTTACATGATTGGTACCTAGCACATACTGACCATGAATAATATATAGATCTACTAGCGGTTAGGTACAGGCTACAATCGTACTCTCTATAAGTGTAAGATCGATTTGTTTTCCTTCATTATCACTATCTATTTTTGTATTGGTTGCCGTTGGGTTGAAACTACCTTAGCATTTTCAGACCAAATTTCTTAATAATTTCCTTAGCGTATTTGGTTTGGTAAATATAAATTCCTTCACTTGTTTGTTTGACTTACAATCCTAGGAAGAAATTTAATTCCCACTAGACTCATTTGAACTCTTTTCCATATTCTTAATAAAGTCTTGGAGAAGTTCATCATTTGTTGACCCAAAGATAATGTCATCAACATATACTTGGGCTCTGAGATGTCAGTTGATGTTGACTTTATAAATAGAGTTTGATCTATACTACCCCTCTTAAAGTCCTTAGAGATTAAGGATGATAATCTTTGATAATCTAGCGAGCTTGTTTGAGCAATCTCTTCCTTGTATGCAGATAGTCCGTATTCTCGAAGGAGGTTGTTTCATAAACCTTCAAATAAAACGATTTAGATGAGTTTGATGGAGTTTGAAATAGGAGGCATAATTTCTAGACTAGTAGGTATATATTTAAAGTAGTGAGTCCTTGACTTGATTAAAGCCCCCATCTTGTCTTATTAATTGTAATATTCCTTGGTCGTAGTTTGTTCATCTAGAAAGCGTAAGTTATGCTGAACTAACTCTCATAATGACTCCTTTGATTGAGCCCGATCGCTCAATCCGATCGATTGGTTTGAGCTCGATTTGAGAAGTAAACTATATGA
The DNA here is from genome assembly GCA_025175895.1 of Wurfbainia villosa. NCBI lineage: Eukaryota > Viridiplantae > Streptophyta > Magnoliopsida > Zingiberales > Zingiberaceae > Wurfbainia > Wurfbainia villosa. Next base: position 12,945,478 of record CM046004.1, on the reverse strand, counting down.
CTAGTGGGATCCTGTAAATGACCTAGTCCTAACACCTTGAGATAATTCACCACAGATCTAGGGTGATTTTGATGAGCTCTTATGGGGAGGTGTATTAATTTGAGTTTGATGCTAATCTAATCCTTTGCTCTCATCAGAATCACCTCACTGATCCTCCCCTTGATTACCTTAAATCTTGGAATTGTTGGGTAATTTCTTGATTTTCATTATTGATATCATCATTGATAGGATTTCTAGGGTATGTATTGGAAGTTTCATCAATTGGACATTTAAAGATTCTTGATCTTTTGAGTTCTTTTATTGTAAACTACATACCACTACAGTGGATGAGTATCCATTAGGATTCCCTCATCGCTTTGGACTCGAAACTTACCTAGGTTGTCTTTGGTATTTAAAATATAGACTTTACATCAGACCTTAAAATAATGAATTGTTGGAATTGTACGTTCCGATTGAATGGAGTTTTTCACAAAACACATGAATTAATACCACTATTTTGGATATAGCAGCGGTGTTAACCACTTGCCTAGTAGCTAGGTAAGGGTATCGTTAAGCATTGTCTGGCCGCTTCTTGTAGACACGATTTTTCCTTTCATGACCCCGTTTTGTTGGGGTGTTAGAACAGAAAACTTCGTACTTGTACCCTTGTTACAGCGAAAGTTGAGAAATTAGAATTATCAGATTCTCACGTGATCATTTACGGATCAGGTTGATTTTGAGTTTTCTTTTATTTTCTACTCTTTTGCTAAATCCTATGATTATTCTTAGGGTTTCATCTTTATTTTCAAGAAAAACACCCGAGTAAACCTAAAGAAATCATCTACTTATTCTTAGCGATATTTACTACCAATCATAGAGTCTTGTAATGATCAAATGAGTACATATCTGTAGCTCTAAAGGTAAGCGGTCTTAAGTAAATTTTTACCTTTGTGTGATGTTTTGATTGTTTTATTCTTGGCATCATCCGCGTTTTGTCCTTGAAATTTGACTTTTGACCTTTGACTAACCGTTTTTCTTTATTTTAGCTATGTTCTTCGTGTTTATGTCTAGCCTCTATGTAAATGACTTTCTTCTCTTTTCGATAAGACACTTAGTAGAAACATTAGTAGCGTAGGATAAATCGTAATATATATTTGATTTCCTAAAACCTATTAACATCTGATCGTTTAGTGTCTTATAAAACATTTTGAGAATCAATTTAACATCAGTAATTGGTGGCTTACACTAAAAATTAAATTTATATTTTTAACTAATAATACTTTATGAATGAGGTTGGGGATACCTCGATTGTGCCCTTTCACCAGAATCTTAAGTTTGCATTATTACAGATGATACTTTTCTTTGCTAGTGTGGTTGATAGTGGAGAATTTTCTCTCATCACTTGAGTCATTGTGCTTTGAGCACCACTCGACTATCCATGCTTGGTTCTTACCTATATATCATGAAAAATCTGATCCTTAGGTACCCAGAATCTTAGGACCACTGCATCGATTAGAAATTTCTTAGGAACCCGAGCCTTTACCTTACTTTTAATAATGGTTTTACTACTATGAGGATGTAAATGCTCTCCTTTTCTTTGGAGTGCATATCTATTAGGCCTTGTTGTAAATGGCCTGAACATCGAAAGGGCTATTTACAACAAGGAATAAGATATAGAAAAATGGTAATTTCATCCTTGTTAATAAAAACAATTAAAAAGTAAGTAGAAAGGTTTGGGTTCTAAGAATTGATCTAGTGATCTAGATTTGTACCTAGATTGTATTTTCAGTGATATAGGTAGAAGACAGTTGTGGATAGTTGATAGTGGGTGCTCAACGTGGCGTGATGAAGAAAAATTCTCATTTATCACGAAGAAAAGTATCGTTTGTAATAGCGACGACTTAGATTCAGGAAAGAAGCGATGGTATCTGACTTTGTCGTTCGTAAAGTATTAATTAAAAATATGAAATTTAATTTGCTTAGTGTAAGCTTGATATGTGATCTGACTTTGATGTTAAATTTGATTCCTCGAAATATTTTATAAGACACGAAACTGCAAATAATTGCGTATTGGTAGGTTTTGGAAATCAATATATATTATGTGAATTTATCTTATCTTTGCTAATGTTCTAAGAAACTTATTGAAGGAAAGAAAACATAACAGAAACGTAACTAAAATAACTAAATAGTTAATCGAAGGTTGTTCTAATCGAGCTGTGAACATGTGTGATGCGTAACGAAGAAGTAATCGAGCATCATGTGAAGTAAAATTTACTTAATCTTGCTTTTCTTTAGAACTTTGCATATGGTTATTTGATTGTGTACCCCCTGATGTAGTAAATATTGCTAATAATGAATGATGATTTCTCTAGGTTTACTTGGGTATTTCTTGAAAATAAAGATGAACCAGAATAATCGTAGATTTAGCGAAAGGTGAAAATGAAAGAAAACTCAAAATCGGCGGATCGTGATCGTGGTGAACTGATAATTAATTTCTCGACTTTAGAAACGAATGCAACAACGTGGTTTCTTGTCTTAGACTGACAAATGAGGTTGTAAAAGAAAATGGTGTACTACGAGCGGTGGGAACGATATACTCTTACCTAGCTACTTGTGGCGGCGGTAACGCTTCTATATCGAAATAAATTTCGTAGGTTTTAGGAAAAACTATTTGGTATTGGAATGAGTACGATTCAACGATTCGTTATTTTAAGGTCTTTGGATGTAAAATTATTTTAAATACGAAAGCGACTGGAAGAGTCAGCGGATGAGAATCTGGTTGAATGCTCGTCATTATGTGTAAGATTCTGATAAAGGACTCGAAATTAAGAATCTTCAGTATTTAATTTGATGAAACTTCGATCATACCAGGAAATCCTGCATTGATGATGATATCGATAATGAAAATCGAAATTACGACGATTCAATTTAACTTTGAAATGATGTCGAGGGAGATTGAATCGAAGTAGAAGGTGATTGATGATGCGAGGAGATTAATTATGATCGAGCTGAATACGCACTCTCACAGAAAGAATCGTCAATCTTGCGTCGGTGGTGAATTATCTCCAGTGTTAGGACTGGAATGATAGGGATCACTAATATGTAGCTAATTTCTCGAGGTGATACATTACTTGATCCGGATTTGATCTTAGCAATGCAAGATGAATTGGCTCAATTTGAAAGGAGTCAAGTATGAGAGTTAGTTCCTAGACCTAATGAAAACACCATCATTACTACAAGATGGGTCTTTAGGAACAAACTAGATGACCAAGGAAATATTACTAGGAATAAGACAAGATTAGTTGCAAGGGGCTTTAATCAAGTTGAAGGACTTGACTATGATGAAACATATGCCCCGGTTGCTAGGTTAGAGTCTATTAGAATACTATTAGGGTATGCCTCCTATATGGGTTTCAAACTCCATCAAATTGATGTTAAATCGGCATTCCTAAATGAGTTTATTAAGGAAGAGGTATATGTAGAACAACCTCCCGGGTTTGAGAATATGGACTATCCAAACCATGTATATAAGCTTAGGAAAGCTTTGTATGGTTTGAAACAAGCTCCCCGGGCTTGGTATGAAAGATTATCATCCTTCTTAATCTCTAAGGACTTTAAGAGGGGTAGTATAGATCAAACTCTATTTATAAAGTCAACATCAACGAACATCTTTGTAGCCCAAGTATATGTTGATGATATTATCTTTGGGTCAACAAATGATGAACTTCTCTAAGACTTTATTAAGAATATGGAAAAAGAGTTTGAAATGAGTCTAGTTGGGGAATTAAATTTCTTCCTAGGATTGCAAGTCAAACAAACAAGTGAAGGAATTTATATTTACCAAACCAAATATGCTAAGGAAATTATTAAGAAATTTGGTTTGGAAAATGCTAAGGTAGTTTCAACTCCAATGGCAACCAATACAAAAATAGATAGTGATAATGAAGGAAAACAAATTGATCTTACACTCTATAGGAGCATGATTGGTAGCCTTTTGTACTAATCGCTAAGTAGACCATATATTATTTCATGTGGTATGTATGCTGTACCAATCATGCAGAAAAGAATCTCATTTAGTTCAGTTAAGAGAATCTTAAGATATATTAAAGGCACACTAAATGTAAGACTACGGTACCTAGGACTAGTCTTTTGATTTGGTTAGTATACCGATTGATTACGCCATGAAATCGGATCGAAGAGTACTAGTGGTGGATGTCAATTCCTGGTCCTCCTAGTTAGTCGAGTAGTAGAGAACAACCTTCAGGTTGCCCTATCCACCACCGGGTTTAATACGTATGGGTGGTCAGTAGCTCAACTTCTATGGATTTGAAACATACTTTAGAGGACTACGAGCTATCTTACTCCAACATAAAAGTATTTTGTGATAATGTGAGCACGATAAATTTGACTAAAAATCCGTGCATCACTCTCTAGACTAACACGTTGAAGTGAAACATCACTTCAGATCATTAGAATCTAAGTCCAACCTAGCGACATCTTTACCAAGCCCTTTCCCCAAATAGAATTTTCATCACTTGTAAGAGAACTTGGAATGTGCTTTGTAGAATAGAAGTGTAGGTTTGCATGATCCCATAAAAATCTAGGTTTTATACCTCTAACCATCTCACAATAGACCTAAGAAACCATGATTTGTGTATTTAGCCACCTAGAAATCATGTGAGATGTTAGGAAGATGCACTTGGTTCATCATGCTTGTTATGATGCATTACAATGAACCAAAGTGCCATCTAGAGATATTAATCCTTCATTGGACCAATCATTGGGAAGGCTTATGTACAATTAATGTGAATATGATTGGAAATGTCAAATAAAACAAAATTTAAACTATGTCTATCAAACCTTGAGAAATAATTTTCAATTGATAAGCCAAAGTGATACAAAGTTTGCAAAAATATCATAACTTTGGCAAAATCTCAAGTTTGTATCAATATCAAAATCTAGAGGTGATATATTTTTAAAATAATTTTTCCTTGATAGGAAATGATCTAACAATGTTAATCACAAAATTTCATAATTTTTTGATCTTTATTGAATTAATTATGAATTTTTAATCGCCAAAGGCCTATCGGTGATATCACCGATCGGCGATCGCCGATTCGATGACGATATCAAACCGGCTTACCGGTTCGCTATATCGGCCGATCGCATTTATGGCGATCGTCGCGCATGTAAGCACTCGTATGCGATCGGGCTTCGGCTCGATCGATTACATCACCGATCGTCGATTAACGGCAGCGATCATTATCGCGTTTTAGGGTTTTCCCATCGGTTTGACTCGCCAAAACTTCCCGACCTTCCTTCTTTTTTTTCCTCTTGGCGAATTTCCACCGCACTTCTCTCGTTCTCCCTCGCTTTCCGACTTCACCGACGGTGCTCCCATTCAAGTGTTCTCCGACTCGAGGACCACCTCTTCTCACGGCTCCGCCCTAGTCCTCACCGCATGAACCACTCGCCGGCTAGGTTTCGTAGAAACCACCTTCCGCACCTTTCTTTGATCTTTCACCACGCACTAGGTAAACCTCATCCCCGCCTCAGTTTGGTTGTTCTATAGTTTTGTTTCACTAACCTGTGTTTGTTTTGTTGTCTTTGTGTATGCATTCATCATCCTTAACATACATTGCTCTTTTCGCACATTTAGACTTAAGACTTAAGCATTATCTTAAGCGTGCCAACGAGGGCCCGTCAAACCCTCCACCCATTGTCGATCCTAGGTTTCCAAACTCCGCACTTGAAAATGCCTTCAATAAAAATAAATTTCAACTTATTCCACCTCGATCAATGGACCCAAATTTTCTTAAGGACTACTGCTTTGATATTGTTCAAATCATCCAATTCTATAAACTTGAATCATTAGTCTTTTGTGAACATCATGTCAATATCACCCTTCTTTCTGAATTCTTCAACAATTTGCGATCAGTTGGAGATCGCTTGAGATATCGGACTCGCGTTGCTCAGTGCGATCTGGATTTCAGCCCCCAGATCTGGACCGATTTTCTCGGATGTCTCTCTTCCGAGAATGATTTCATTTTGTATCCGTCTTGGAGTGATCCACTTCCACCTCCCTTTGAGGAGATTTCTCTAGACTCACTTCATATTACTTTCTATAATTCTCCTCGTCCTTTGAACACCAATCTCTTTCAATCCCAAGAGCTTTCTGCTTCTGACAATGTCCTTTATAAGGTCATTGCTCATTGTATTCTTCCTATTGTTACACGCAGGTTGGCCTTAGTTCGACCTACACACTTCCTTCTCATGCATATCCTCCGTCAGTACTTATACATCGACATTGGTCTCAACACCTTCCACTGCATTACTCATTTCATAAAGCCAAACAATGGGAAGGTTCATATGCCATTTGGAAATGTCCTTACTCAGTGACTTAGTTTTGTAGGCATTGATGTCAACATAGGGGTCATTAAAATCATGAATAAAAAATATGACCAGATGACTCGTCGGAGCTTCTCCTTAGCGGGCTTGAAGGCCAGCGAGGGGTCCGTTTTCTAGGACCCTGCACGACGGCCAGCAGGTGGCGCTCCGGCACCAGAGGATGCCGCTGCTGCAGGAGATCGAGGTGTTGCTCGAGGAGTCGATGCGAGAGGAGGCTGCTGCGAGCGTCTCGCGGACTCATCGCCATGCGCGCCGATGCTTTTGTAAAGCGGGTAGATACACGTCTTGAGGAGCTTCGCTTGGGGCAACAGGAGCTTCGCCGGGAGTATCAGGAGCTCCTCTCCCTCGTGAGTGGGATGCATCGTCAGCAGCATGACATTTTGGCGATTCTCCGCCCTCCTGCACCCGGACACCCACCTCCTCGCGATGGTTCGTCATCTGCACCGATGGATGCTGATAACGACGATATTTAGCTAGCATGTTTTTTTTGTTATTTTCTTTTTGGCCGTATGTATGGCACAAACTCAAACCTGTGTAATGATTTTTGTTTAATGAAATGAAGTTGTGTTTTTAGTTCATTCCTATTCGTGCCTACATTACTATAATTTGTTATTTTCAAGTTTAAAAATTGAGCACATAGTACTAAATTATGAATATTGATACGATATAATTTCACTTTTGCTTCATATTTTTATCATTTTGAATATCGTATCAATCCGTTAATCTGATGAGTATGTTTTTCGTCTAATATTTTTCATATGTCATATTAGTCAAATATAATGTGTCTGACGAGTTTCATGATTTTTGGACATCCACGAAATTTTCTACGCATTTTTAAACCTTGACTGAAAAATTCGGATTTCAAATTTATCGATATCGATATCACGATCGCCGTTATTGATCGCTAAGGCCGATAGATTGATCGATGAAAATTTCAATAACCGCGATAATCGCTTTGGAATAGAAAACGGTTTTTCATCGGTTAAAAGGTCCAATTTTGGACATTATATGATTCCCACAGTATATACATGATAACTTGTATGGAAAGAAGGATCTTCTTGATGCACTGGTTTAGGGGGAGCTACATCCCTTAATTCTATAATTGTTGGTGCAAAGCTAGGACATATTTGCCTATTCTACTGTTTATGCTTTGCTTCACATGTTATTTCCACATCATGAATCATGTCCTGGATTAAGAGGGAGCTTCATATCAATTTTATACCTTTGTTCAAGATGTGTCGATTATAATTTTTTTCCTGCACTTATTGGATAAACTCTTCTCTTTTATCAGGTGTCAAAGGGGAGAAGGATATTTAAGTTAAATTCATATTGAAATATGTTTATGTGCATATGTTAAAGACCTAACTTAAATGATTGTCAAACATCAAAAAGGGGGAGATTGTTGGTACAACAATGCCCCAAGCATTTATATATTTTGATGTTTGGATAATCATCTAAGTTAGGCAATGTTTTGTGATCTAATTGTGAACATGTTTAAGTGACAGGAAAATCCAAGTATGAAGACTTGGTAAAAGACAAGTCCAAGTGTGATCTTGGCAAAGAGAAGTCAAAGGAAAGGTCTTGGCGGCGTAAGTCCAAGCATGTAGTCTTGGTGGCGTAAAGTCCAAGCATGTAGTCTTGGCGGCGTAAAGTCCAAGCAGTCCTTGGCAAAGAAAGACCAAAGGCAAGTCTTGGCGGCATAAGTCCAAGCATGTAGTCTTGGCGGCGTAAAGTCCAAGCGCATTTTAAAGAAGAAACCCAAAGTACGATTTAAACCGAAGGAAGCTTTCAAGGCAAGCGCATGGATGGACGGAGTCGTGGACTCAGAGAAATCGAGGCGCAAGGTCATGGAGAAGCTAAAAGGTTAAGTCTAGGCTTAGGTATGTTTTCGCAAGTATGAATTAGTTACATTGGTGTGTCGATCGACCGAACATGGTGTCGGGCCGAATCGCCTTTAAAATGCGGAGACAGAGGTCGAGAGTTGCGCGCGATCGGGGGTTATCCTGGGCCGAATCGATGACAGACCTGCACTGATCGCCGATAAGCCGGGTGATCGCTATTATCGCGATCACATTTCGTAGGCGCCGATAGCCGACCGCCGGCCATAGTAAAGACGCCGAATCGCCATCGCTGAAGGCCGATCGATAGTCTTCCCGTTGGCGATGACGACGGCAAATCCCGCGAATCCGGCTGTTCAGAAGCCGTTAGAATCGGCGGCAGTCGACTGATGAAAGTCATCAGTCGACTGATTGACCTCCAACGGGAAAAAGAGACTCTTTCCTATAAAAAGAGGCCAAGGGGAGCAAGAAGAGGCTAATGCTTATATTCTGATCATTCTCCTAAGCTCCCACAAGTTTTCCAAGCTTTCTAAGTGTGTTAATTTCCTTCCTCCTCTCAAATCTTCATTGTCATCTTTTGTAAGAAGAGGAGGTCTTTGTAAAGAGAAAGCCTATTAGTGAAGATTGATTTGGGTTAATCCACCTTAAGGATCGCCGTGGAGTAGGAGCGTTATCTCCGAACCACGTAAAAGCTTCCGCGTTAGCATTGCATTTTCGTTTCTACTATTATTGTATTTGTTGTGTTTCCACTAATCTTTTGTAGAAAACGAAAAGAGGCTATTCACCCCCTCCCCTCTAGCCGTTCAAGGATCCTACAAATGTAAAAATTCTACTCGTGCAACCAGGGAAGCGCCAGGAGGAGTGTGAGATGCTCAAGACTTCTAGACTGATCAATTTCTATTGTTTCTATTCATTTATATGCTTTTATTTTATATATATTTGTGATTGAATACAAATCTTGTAAAGGGTTTCTTCACATCCGAAAACATTTAGTGGATAGACATCTATGCATAAGCTTTTGACATACTGACCCTAAGGAATTGGGAACCAAATAAATCAGTGTCTTTTATTATTGTTATTATTATTTTCATTACTATTAACGACTTTAACTAAGTTTCATAAAAGGTTAATCAGCAAGAGGAAAACAATTTAGATAAGTTGGAGTCTAATGAAATCTTCGATTAAGGAAATTAAATGAGAATCAAAGGGTTAATGCTAAATAACCACCCACCTTAACAATTATAACTGCTATAACTCCCATCACTATAAGGAAGAGCATTGCCATTATGCACCGATCAGTCGCAACCTAAAATACATAATCAGAATAGTAGCCATGGTAAGTTTGGAACTGAAACAGGACGATGGATAACCCTAATGATAAATCCTTGAGAAACTAACCTGTCTTCCAATTTCCTTCACCAGTTTAGATGCTTTCTTGATTGAAAACTGGATTGAATCAAGTTCATTTACGATCCTACTCATTTGCTCAGTCTGCCATATTTTAGAAAATATTAGGAAAACTAGAAGCAATGTGTTTTCTTGTGTCTATAACGTGACTATTAACAGACCTGTGCCTTGAGAGAAGCTGCAGTTTCTGCACCAACATTGATGGTCTCTTCAACAACCTATTTATTAAATCAGACATAGTTAATTAAATAACAGAGCTTTGCAAATGACTATCGAATAGCATGGTTTAATGAAAACCAATTTAATTTTCATGTTACAAAAAGCAAGATCTTCATTAGAATACTAGAAACTATCATAAATGGAAGAGGAATAACAAGCTAACAAGTCGTTCAACATATGAGCCAATTATTTTCCTTTCCTCATTGAACAATACATAAGAAAATGTTCCTTCTACCTCTCAAATGAAATATGAACAATAAAAAACCATTGTGTGATATCAGTTATCTAAATAGACTTAAGGATGAATTACCACAACGGAATTTGAAGGAGTTCAAGCATATCTGAAAGACTCAATCGAGAAAAATGGGATCAATTTAGAGAACAATATGAAATTGAACTGAGGGATAAACCTTCTTTGCCCTGTCAATAGTCTGATCAGTTTCATCCATCATATGGTTTCCATGATCAATCAACTGTTGATTTGTCATCGCTGAGAGTCAAGAAATTCAGCTTTTAGATTTTCTCCAATTGTTTCTTGCAAAAAAAATCATCAGAAGAAAACCACAGAAGATAGCTCTATTAACCTTGACTTGGCGAAGTTGAGAAAGTTGTCCAAAATGCATAGGAATAATGTCAGATGCAGAACTGATGAGATAACTAATTCCTAATTAGGAATGCTACGTTTCACTTGGACATGAGACCAATAATATGGGCGGATCAGAATGTATTACACAATAAATTTACTCGGTGTTTTATTCACACAAAGTAACCACTACAAATTTATTATCATGTTGAACCAACCAAACACCTAGAAGTTTAAACCAGAGTCTGATAGTGAACAATTTTCTGGAAAAGGTTTATCGTAGAAGGGCCTCCATTGTTTTCTTATTGTCCCCACAGTAACCAGATCATAATTTTATGTAGAGTGAAGTGTCTTTCCTCAGAACTACAAACAAACTCTTAGGAACCTTCAGTACGTTTAAATGTGAAGTCAAGTTCAATGTGAATTGATGTATCCAATATTGACAAATGTGAAGTCAAGGAGTTCTAAACAATACTTCTTGATCATATCCTTTAAAATGTTGAGTTTTTCAGTATGTTTAAATGCACTTGAAGTTAGACAATGAAACAATAGGGCATGAAAAAGAATACTTACATGATGCCAATTGAACATTTTCTTCCCCAAACCCATCACCACCGCCGGGTCCATCAAAGAGATCAATCCTTTTATTTTCACTTGCATGCCTGTATCAACCAAAAGCAACTTATAAAGGAACTATTGCAAGGTTTAGTTAAGAAATCATAGCCAAATTGACAACTTTATGAGTGTGCAAGCAAAATGCAAGGATAAACAAGGAATTTATGGGTAAAACCAAGTGTTTGATGTCAAGAAAGAAAAGGTTGTCCCCACGAGAGGACCAAGTGGCTAGCAAGGACGGTAGAATTGTCCCAAGGAGCAAGGGTCAATCTCCGAGAGCGGCAAAGCTTTTCGGGGTGTCTACCCTCTCGTTGTGCTAGTTCTTTGTTGGATAAAAAATGTCCCTCATGATTTACCTTCCTTCATCTAGCCGTGGGACCGACGATGAGGGGTGTCTGGGGTGAGCGCATCACCTTTGCCCCAAGAAAGAAAAGGTTTGACTAATCAAAGAAACTCTTCAACTAAATTTTTTTTTTTTCAGCTCATTTAGCTTTTCTTTGGATTCACATGTCACTCTTCACTAATTTAAGCATTGGAGCAGCAGAAGGTATAATAATCAATGACATGAAATTTCTTACAGGCATAACTCACATAAGCTTTGCCTTTAGTGGAAGGCCACATATTGCATACATGCAGAAATTTCAACTGTGTAATTTAATAATTATGCTAACATGATTTTGTTTCCAATTATGACACTATTAAATAGTAAATGCAGAACAAACTACAGAATTTTGGACGTAATGCTCAAACATTTTATGATTAGTTCATAAACCATCAACTCTACAAAACATGACCCACTAGCTATTCTGAAACTCATAAAATAAATTGATTGATAGAACTACTACTAGAGTAACAACAGAATCACAAAAAAGATAAAAAAGCAACATCATCAATTGCAAGTAAAATGGATCATCTATAAAAAGAAAATCCAAAAATTTTATAGCATAGTCTCTAACAGAAAATTCTTTGAAAGAGCATTTAAAAAAATAACTCAACTTATATATAACATTATATTTTCTCAAAAACTGCTAAATCAATGATGTTGCTATGAGAGTAAGCAAAAAAAGCATCAACTGATAAATAGACTAAATGATAGAAAAACTTAGACCAAATCAGCCCAAGATAGTATATCCATTTACTAGGAACATATAAGCATTGATGGAACCGTTTTTTGTGATTACTCAAAATAAGACAGACAAAACAATTCAAAAAGAATAACTCAAATTGCCTCAATAAATGAAAAATTAGTAATAAAACTATTAGAGTAAGAACATAAAGAATGAATTATTAACTAGACTAAATGCCACTAAAATTTCAACAAAATCAAACCCTAGCTAGTATATCCATTTGCAAAATCATTGATGGAAATGTTTTCAGTAATTACTCTAAATAAGAAAGAAAGAGAAACTAAGGGGGCGTTTGGTTCATAGAGAATTTTCTGTTTTCTGTTTTCATTCTCTCATTTTTCAGAAAACAGAAAACGAGTTTTTTTTGTTTTCCAGTTTTCCAGAAAACGCTCTTTTATTTTTTGGAAAACGAAAATGGAAACAAAAAACGATTATTTCTCATTTTCCAGTTTTCCAGAAAACGCTCCTTTATTTTCCAGAAAATGGAGATGGAAAACGCGAACCAAACGCGTTTTCTCGTTTTCGCAGAAAATGAAAATGGAAAACGGAGAAGAAAACGCGAACCAAACGCCCCCTAAGAATTGCATTTACGATAAAAGGAATCATTTTCTGTAATTGACTTTTCTTTGTAAACCTCACTAACCTGAACTACCAAATCTCACATAAGCAAGATGTTGACATTCCACTCCAGTCAATGATACATTTTATCAATGAGAAGGCCAGCATGTTTTAACTAATTGATAAATAAGTAAAAAAATTTACAACATTCTGGCGTAAACAGGACCAACTTGAAAAAGTAGGATAAATGTAAAAATTTTCATCAACTTCAGTTGAGGAAAAAATAAATAGCAGGGACAGAACTACTCACTGCTTTTTCAGAGCAACATATGAGTTCAGTTCTTTAATCTGTTCATGCAAAGCCAATGAATTAATAAGTTGATGTTTGCAATAAAAGGATTGTGTAATCAGATATTATAGGATTTTGAAGAAAATGGCACCATTGATTGTTTTCTCTCATTCAGCATCTTGTTTGTATCATGTGAATTCCTAGTCTCCTCTTCCTTCATGACCCTTTCAAACTCCTTGATAAGTCTGATATACACAATTATTTAAAGTTCCAATTAGAAAACAATTTTGATTATACGGTAAAAGCAACAAAAACAATGAAAAAAATATCACAGAGGAAACTAAGTAATCATAGTGACTACTCTTTAACAAAGAGTATATCTATGAGTGTACCTCTTGCATTCCCTCATCTTGTCAGTCAGTTCCTCTAACTGTCTACCTTGTCTGTTGGCATCCTTGATCTTATCGAGCTTCTGAAATCCATTTCTGCAAAACCATTGACCGACATATTAAATCATTACAATATATATCCATAAGAAATCAGGACAATGAATCATTGTTATATATCACTTAAATAATCTAAACATACTACAATTTCCAGTAATTAAGGAAGGCTGTGACTTCTGGACCACAATTATGATAGATGCCAAGAGCATTAGCATCAAGTTTATGGTGTTTCTACCATTTGGAGAAAAACAGAAACATGAAAAATAATATACTTATGTTAGAATAACTATTTTTTCCCTAATTAATTTGTTTAACCATACAATAATCGATAAGTACCACGATAGTCTATTGACATTTGCAAAAATCTGTTGATTAGGAGATTGTCATTTGCAATATCTGCTAAATTAAATTCCAAAAATATTTTTTAGCAAGAAAAAATAAATTCCTCCTCTTCCTACAGAAATGTATTGTTTAAGAAAGGTCATTAATTCTTACGATAAAGCCCGAAATATATCGTTGATCTGCCCTTCTGTAAGGGCCAATTCCTCGCTGATATCAGACAAGTCCATCTTCAAATAGGAACTCTCCTGGACGAGATTTACCACCTCTACCAATCAAGATAGATCCTTTCCCGACGCGTGCACCAAGAAATCCACCTCCCCAATCCAGCAAAGGATGTCCGTTTTAAGAGCAGAGACTTCAACTCCAGCTACGCCCCACGGAGTCCACGCGACGCATTACGAAAGACGACTAGAATCCATCCACGGCGGCCAGATCCAGTAGATACGGATCTCCAAGGCTTCAGATAGTGGCCGAGGAAGTGAAGCCGGGGGAATCCTAGAAATCGCCGGCTACCGGCGATGCTGGATCCGATCTCGGCCGAGCAGGACACGGCGAGGGGAGGGCGGATCTAGGGTTCATAGAATGGGCGTGGAAATCTCGTCGTTGGGAGCACGAACGCGACACGAGGTCGCAACGGTTGCGAAGCTTTCTCGACAGCTCGATCTCTCTCTCTCTCTCTCTCTCTTTTTCTTTTTTTTTTTTTTTTGCCATTTTTAAGGTTGTTTATTCGAGGTTTATCTATTTATTGCCACTTTCTATAATTTGAATTTTCGGTTAAAAATATATATACTGTCAGGGCCGCTAAAAATGCTGAATTGAAATTTCCTTAAAAGATAAAATGCTGCATTTTCTGTATTTTTTTAAAACTACTTTTTTCCTAAAAAATAAAACAATATAATCCATACTCAACTAGTACAGCGGCTACAGTCCTCATGCAAGGATTATAATTTTCGGATTTTGAAGTTTTTTTTTTTTAATTTTAAACGATCAGTCGTTAATCAAGGATAATCATTATGTTAGTTTTAAAGTCAACTCTCAAAGTGTCCAACTAACATTTTTAGCATTCTTCTGTATAAAATATTTTCTTTAATTTGATTTAAGAATCAACAAGCTGCCCATTTAATCTGATTGGTAGTTTTATTTTTTTTTAAAAGGCAAAAATAATGGATTTCATTTCAACATGTTTATTGACGCAGCAGTTTAATGAATTAAAATCAAAAAATAATTTCCCCAAGAAAGATATTATTCATTATATTGCCCACTGGTCTCCAAGTGACCGATTGACTAGAACAATACGATCCTACATCAATGAAATAGAGATCAAATCTTGACCTAAATTCAATCCGACTTCTCTTGTTCTAGTCAATCACTAAGGAATATATTCTTCGTGATTTATCTCTTTCGTATTAAATATAAGATCAATTAATGAGAACATTGAAGACGAACGAATCGTTTTTTTTTTGTCCCCAGTTATATTTAGCCAGCGAATCTGATTTGTACATTTTTAAATATTAGGAGCTTGATTTAGATAAATTTCTCTACCATTTAATTTTTAAAATGAAAATAAAAACATGAACACACACACTCCATTCACTGGAACCTCCCCGATCACTTCTGCAGCGCTACCTCACAAAGTACTCAAAAACAACATGAAGATTAAATCACCTTTAGAATCAATATGAATTATCCATCAATCTATTTAACTTACAGAAGACTCATCCAATGGCGGATCCAAGTCATCCAAAGCTTCTTCTAGCGGCGAAGGTAGGTCATGTCAGACCTTGCACCATCCGAGTCATGACTCAGTCCTTGTGGCTAGGCTGGTAATACTGGTTTTGGTGCTATGTGTTTCTTCATCAGGCTATGGTACACTTCTCTTCATGTTGAGGTTGCAGAGATCATACATATGCTGCATTATGCTAGCTACGCTAATTCACAATAACCAAAAGAAATTGTGATCAAACCAAAACAAAGTAATAGCAATTAATCTTTACTCTATCCAGTGGGCGTGGATTACTGAAAACACTTTAGCATATCTAATTTCCCAACACCTACTCTGATAGTAAAATGAAGGGAGAGACATTGCTCGTTCCCTCAACGTTAGTTCGGTTGGCTCCATATTAAGACTCCCATTAGTAGCTACATTATATTGAGGGTGGGCTACACTTAATAATGGCTCGGTGATAAGGAATCAAAAATTCAACAAATGCTGAAAGTCAGGAGTTTGGAGACACCTTGGATCTGAGGATATCATAGGATAATACAGGAAACTTAATCCTTACTGATACTGTAAATTTGATTTGTGAATGGAACAGTCCTCTCATTCACTGTATGCCTAAGCATGGAGTATGAACACACTGCATTTGTGGGTAAATGAACTGCAAGATCCTCTCTTGGATTTGTGGTCTTGGAGCACAAGTAATAATTGAATTTAAAACATAATTTAGCCTCGGTGCTTAACTAAAACAGCCTATCCTATCATTTATGTGAGACAACTTGCTACCAATGTTCATAGGGTTCTTGTTTTACAAAGGAGGGTAATCGACTGTTAACTACCACTAAAAATTTTGCTTCGCCATGAAGAGTTTATTTTCTCTACATGAAGAAAATCAAGGAAAATGAAACATACAACAACATGAGACTACTTAACTCACTGATATGACCTTGGAAATTACAATGAAACATACATCTCAGCTCTTATATATGACCTTGAGGATTATAATCAAAATATTAACGACTATTTCCGATAAGAAGACTACACACGAAATAAAAGCATATCCAATAATCAAACCAAACAAGAACATAGGAAGAACCAAGGGATTCGAGCAATAGATACTAAATGTTGTACAAAATCAAATAACAAAAGGAAACTCTTGACATATCCATATACTGGCTGTCGAGAAGCATTTTCACATTAATTAAACCAGCAATTTCATAATTCACATTCTATCTGCAATCCCAATATAAGACCTTGACAATTAAAGACAAAGATATCAACAACTGTCTGTCAAATATGATTCCCATAAAATAATGCCCAAGAAAAAACATATCCAGTAATCAAACTAAATAAAAAACACACGAAGAACTAAGGAATTCAAGCAGTGGATAATAAATGTCGTAGAAAATCACAATAACAAAGGAAATTCTGATATTCAAATACTTGTTATCAAGAAGCTTTTCCCATTGCATTCTTAAGTATATGATACATAATCTTTAATGAAATATACCACTCAGCAATTCCTATACATGACCTTGGCGATTATAAACAAATATCAACAACTATCTATCTAATGTTCTTCCCATAAAAAAACTAAAAAAAAAACATATCCAGAAACAAAATCAAACAAGACCACAGGAAGAACCAATGAATTCAAGCAACGGATACCAAAAGCTCCATAAAATCAGAATGACAAAGGGAAACTTTGGCATATCCAAAAACTTGTTATCCAGAGGCATATCCACACTAATCAAACTATTAAACTTCATGATTCAGATTTCGAAGTATGCTGAATATCGCATATAAGCCACATGTATACTACAAGAAATCTCGCAACTATTGACACTTTAAATCTCTCAATTTTCAACTTAATAACGGCAATAAGCGTATTAAAGAATATAAATTTACATACAATAAAGCAAACCAAGATCAAATCTTGCAGAATTACTGAAAGAACTCTAATAATCTCCTTACATTTTAGGAGGAGGAGGAGGAGGAGACGAAGAGAGCAATGAAAGAGAACTAAACCTTTCCAAAACCTTACCCCTCTCCACGACAGTCAACAGTATCTTGATCCTCTTCAAGACCTCATTTTTATCAGAATCCATCAGCATTTTCCGTTTCTCAGCCTTCGTCTTCAATGCCACGACCTTCTCCTTTCTCTCCGTTTCAGCAAGTTCCCTCTTCATCTCACGGAATGCAAACGACGGCGAGACATCCGATGCCTCGGCCACCGTCTCTGGCTTCGACGGCCACGGCCCCGCCGGCAGGTCCTGGCGCTGATCCGCGCATTCCTCGGGGCGGCGCTTACGGAGGACGCTCGATCGGTGAGCATGGGGGCGGTCTTTGATGATAGCGTCCGCCATGACGCCGGCGATCGTCGTGAACCAACGTCAACCGAAATCGAAGGCTAAGAGGATAGAGATTGGAATCACAGACGCTCCCAATTCCGGTGGGCCTTTCTTCCACGGTCGATTAGGAATTTGGATCGCGAATGATGTGGTTTTAACACGGAATTAGGGTTTAAGAAATTTGGCGACCCAATTGGTAAAGCTCAGAGAAGAATTACTAAATAACCGCGACAGTTTTAATTGAAGTGCTTGTATTTTAAGGAAGATTCGATTCAGCAGGTCTTGCCGACCGGAATTCTTTATTTTAAATTTTGGATACTTGTATATAAACCAAAAACAAACAAACAAAAACAAAAAAATAAATCCACATACACCCTCCTCCGCACGCGCTCAGCTGCCTTCAATTATTTTTCCCTAGATTTTCTTCTTTCGCTGTCCTACTCCTTGCCGCATGTCGTCGCTTTCGCCGCTGCGATCCGCACCTGATCCACCCCCTCGTTGGACGGGATCCGCCCTCTCGTCGTGCGATCGCATGGCGAGGGGGCAGATGGTGGGAAGGCGATGCTCGTGTGCGCACAGTGAGAGGTAGATTGCGACGGCGTGCGGCAAGGGAGTGTGCACGGCGGCGAGGGACGGATCGCGACGGTGTGCGACGAGGAGAGGTCCGACTCGAGTGTGTGCGGCGAGTGACGGATCGTGGGAACTGGGAAGGCGATGCTCTCGTGCACACTGCGAGGGGCGGATCCCATGTGACCACGGGCGGATCGCATGGCGGCGAGAGAGAGAGAGACAGAGAGAAATGAAATAAACAAAAACAAATAATGTGAAATGAAATAAACACTTTAATTTTTTATATTTAGTTTATAATGAATTTTAATATATAAAAATAACTGATCTACAAAATTTAACCAATCAAGTCATTCTAATTGACTCTGGATAAATGCATCCAACCTTCAAATCAGTGGTCCTAATATCCAAGATAATATTGAGATTTGGATTTCATGTGTCTATACAAGTAATGAAACCAAAGAATTAAATTTAAAAATAAAATATCGAAATCATTTTGTTGTTCGATTCCATTTTTTGTCCTTTTTTTAACCAATATTTCCAATTTTACATTTTTAATTTTTCTGATAGTATTTAGTATTTACAGAATCATGAATATGAAATAACTCTATTTAAGAATTTCAGATTTTTGAAAGAGTTTGACATCCAGTTTACATTTTAAATTCAAAAATAAATCAAATACAAATGATATTAAAAAAATTTATGATTTTTCTTTATTTGAGCTGGCTACAGGGGAGCTTCCTGCGTGGCAAAGTATCCGATCCAAGTCAGAACAGGAAATCCCAGCTCGTTGACTGCGAAAATACTTGAAGATAATCACAACCGTGCGACTTCATAAGAGAAATCACAACCGTCCATATAATGCAAAATCTCTATCAGTACTCTTTTCCTGTAGACCTTCCCCCGGGTCAAGTCCGAAAATGCTCATGGGCCAGGTCCGATTCGAAATTAGGCCGGAACCTGAGCCAATCGATCCAATTCCATAGGTCGCTTATTTAGCGACAGACCGATTAAGAATTGCACTCATTTTTAACTAATTCAGCTATTGGTTTAAATCAATAATTAAACTGACGGTTAAACTGTCGATTGTTTTACTTTAAAATAATATTTATAATATTTTAATGATGCAATTTAGTATAAATTTATTTATTTATTTTAAATTTTTCAATATGAAATTATTCTATTAATTTATTTAAATCAATTTTTTAATAGGATTGTCTTTGATTCTTTACCATGGCAGTATTCAAAGTTATTAAAACTAATCTCGTTTTACTTTCTTGATAGGTTATTTATTGGTTTTATTTTTTTATTCAATTAATATTAAATTTATATATATCAGACTGTTTGACTTGTATGATACAATCAAGGATTTTCAACCAAAGGGACAAATTCAATAAATTTAAAAAAAATTAATACAACATAGAATATATAAAAGTAATAGGACATGTCTTTGATTCTCTAACGTAACATGGCAGATGAAGTTCTTATAAGATGCAATAGAATGACTTCTACACAAGCTTGAAGCTTGAACGAACGACAATCGTATTTCTCATCTGATGGAGAGAAGCGAAGAGAAACAGTTCAAGAACTCAACGAGCGATCGTAGATCCATAGACTCGGCCTAATGTAAACAACCTTCCACTTATATGCCAAGTCTTATAAGGATCATTTCGGTATTGAGCTCATAACTCATTAATAATCCATCAATATTAATCAATTGGATGAATGAGTTCTATGCATATAATCAATATCTAATAGCTTAAACCTTGTAATTAACAATATATTAGATTATTTTATAGAGTTTAACGGTTAATGACAATGATATGTGCTATTAATTACATATAAATCCATTTCATGGAGACTTAATCCAGCAGAAAAACTTAAAGGAGCAATTTTTATTGTTGGAGAGACAGGTTGTCATCCAAGAAGACACCGAGATCAACGACCACAACAACAACAATGGCGAGAAGGTGAATATTGGCGATGGCATCGTCGAGTGCTCCAATAAGAACAACAGGATTGCAATGCTCGAACCATGAGTTGATTCTGCTTTTTTGTGCATAATTAAGTACATATGTTTCGCTGTTTTATGTCGTTGATAGTATTTTACTGAAGGAAATATAATTAAAATTTATTTTTAATTAATATTTTCCTTCTCTAATTTGAGAGTTGCAACAATTATTTTTCTTGTTTTTAAAGAAAAATTGTGAAAATTCCATTCTCTTGCCAAATAAAGTTTAAATTTTGGTTCCATAATGGAAAATTAATAAGAATACTGTGATATCCATGGTTATGTTCTCATGCAGATGTAAGGTTAAAGAGAGGATCATCTCATGCTCATTTTTAAAGTAATTCAAATCGCTTTTAAAGAGAGCCTAACAATTAATATAAAGGATTTAAAAATTAATTCATTAGTATTTTTTTAAAAAAAATCGATTTAGACCCCTAAAATTTTATGTACGACTCTCTCTCAGATGATTTATGATGACTTATTTCTTTAAAATATTTTCTTAGATTCTTTTTATTTTCAAGTGTTTGAATTACCAAGAACCTTCAAATAAGAATTATTTCTTAGTCGGTGGAAGATATTAGCATTTAAGAGAAAAGTGTTGGGATCGTTGGATGTGCTAGGGGGAGTGAATAGTATTTTGTCGATTCGATTTGTTGTGTTTGTCTACAATTGTTAGTACCCAGTGAATATACAAATATAAAGACAAATAAAACACAAAAACAATTAAGCACATACAATACACATGAAATTTTACGTAGTTCGAAACCTAAGTTCCTACTCCACGTCCGTGCTTTAGTGTATACTCCACTAAATCTTATCTCCTTCTCGACAATACGCTGAAGGTGGAGAAAATCTCTTACAATGAAATTACAACAACCAAATATAAGAAATATAAAAGTAAATACAAGAACAAGGGGAAAATACTTTACAACAATGATCTCTTGATTGTTTGTTTTTTGATTGCTTTGAATGCCTCGAAATCAGCAAAACTCCTCCCAAATGCTCAAGAATTGACTACCTTTTCTTCTCCCGCAACCTGCATTTAATGGTTTGGCTTGGGCTGATTTTCCACCTAGTAGTTGACTGCCAAAAGCCTCGGTCGATTGTCCGCCTAT
This sequence comes from Wurfbainia villosa, assembly GCA_025175895.1. Taxonomy (NCBI): domain Eukaryota; kingdom Viridiplantae; phylum Streptophyta; class Magnoliopsida; order Zingiberales; family Zingiberaceae; genus Wurfbainia; species Wurfbainia villosa. The sequence continues at coordinate 12,923,906 of CM046004.1, read as the reverse complement.
CTGTAGTCTCACAATGAACTAATCCACGTAGGATTCTGCTCAATGGAAACCTGAGCAGTTGACTGTCCAGTCAACTATAGGACCTTCTATGCCCTATATATCCACTTACGACCAGTCGACTGCTAGTGGCCAATCGACTGGTGTAAGCCATCAGTCGACAGCCAGAGCCATAGTTGAGCAGTCGAGCCTCAATCGACTACTCGATCAGTCGACTGCTTGAATCAACTAAGCCTCCCGAGTATAGGGACCTTCGTGACCGCTAGAGGGGTGAATAGCTTTGGCGTTGCTTGATGGATTACGATCGTTCGTGTCTACAAATTCTCCTCATAAATTCTCCCCCTTTTTAACTAACATCAAAAAGGTTCTCTCCAAGGAGGTCAATGTCTCATATCCCAATGAGATCTTACAATCTTCCTCTTGGTCCAAAAATACCTAGGATGTCTTCACTCTTCCTAGTGATAAGTCTCATACCACTAAAGAGAGGCACTCCTATAAACTCTCTCAATTTCCAAATTAGGCATCTCAAAATCCCATTTCTCCTTCTCATGAGAAAAAATATCATCATCCCATGATGGATACCTCCCCCTAAAGACTTGCTCCCCCTTGACCATTGCACCAACAATGTCCTTGGAAAGTCCCTAAGCCAATAGGAATACTGAACCATCAAAAATAAGGTCTAAAGTTCAACATTGAACTTTCCAACACCTTAAAATTGATACACACCCTAATAACTCTCCTAATCCATATCCAATGGATTTTCACATTTTCTAATGCTTTCCAAAGCATATCCTAGGGTTAGGAGTGGTTCGGGAATCTTATCATAGCTGAAATTGGGCTAAACATACCTTATTTACTTGAAATCAATCAGGCGCAATGACTTATCAATATCAATGATCGCCATCAGTGAATGATTGATAATTGAAATTTCGAATTTCAGTTATCAGAAATGAATTTCATAAATGCATAAGTAATTATACGTAACTTGAAAAAATCATGAAACTTCATACATATAATACTTATTACCAATACAATAGGTGAAAAATGTTTGAAAAATATTTTACCCATAAAATAGTGAAATTTACACAAAGTTCAAAAGTGAAGAAAAACTTCAATGTTTTAGCTCACTTTGTATCAACTTCATCAATGATTATTGCTATCAAAAGATAGACTTTACCAAGGTTTTCTAAAATGATTTTAAAATATTTTTTGAAAACCCATATTGGATCATGTTCTTTGGGCTTAATGTACATGGCTTAAACATAAGCTTTTCCAATGATCCATCAATAACATAAGATGAGTTTTTATTCATCTAGATGCAAAAACTATGCACCTTAAACTTAACTCATATTCTAGCATCTCACATGTATCTAGGGTGTATAAAACACACACAAGTCAATGTGATTGTGAGATGTGAGTTTTGTTCTCCTAATCTAGGGTTTTATGTATTTTCTAAGGCAACCATACTTGATTCCCTTATACATGGGACTTCAAGTCATGTTATAGTCCTTAAATCAATTTTAATTACTTTAAATGCATGAATGATTATGACATAAATGATAACATAAATAAACATGACCAATGATCATGATGTCATGACATATGATCATGATGTCATGACATATGATATAATCTAAATATACATGACATTAAACACTAACCCTAAACATACTCATGACATTTTATATGATAAAGATAAATATGATGTCATGGCATGTTATATGGCAAACAAGGCATGACAAACAAAATATAAAGGTATATAATACCTAAATTTTAATGTTAATTGTCATTTGTTATCATTAAACCAATTTTGCCATATTATCATTTATTTCTCAAGTGTGCCAAAAATCCAAAATGACACACTATAACATCTAAACCTAATTTGTGCCAATTTGATTGATTTTTCATAACCCCAAATATATTGGCACATCCTAAAATCTTTTAGAATCATAATTCAAATCTATTTTCAAGGTATCAATAACCTTGAAAATGACCTAAAGTGTCACATTTACCATGGTTAGGTTAACTACCTATCCATTCAAGATCGACACACCTAAACCCATCTAGCGTGAATCGATCACGCTCCTAGGAACCCAATACCTATTGAAACTCCTTGGATTTACTAAGTATTCGCTAGGGATAACTTCCCTAGATACCCTCCTATCACCCTCCTAGGCTTAGAAGCCTTGATCATCTTGATCTTGTCTAGGTTAACTCTAGGGGTGACTCCCTGTGTAACTTTCTTAGTAGCCTCCCTAGATTTCCTTAAAACCTTAGCCACTAGACACACTTTGGTTACCCTTAGGGATAACTTCCCTAGTAACCTTGGTTTTTTTAAACCTAGTTTGAGTTCCATAATCAAATGAAACATTGTGGTAGGTCTCCTTGGACTTAGATTTGTGACCCAAACTTTTATTGGCCTTGATGGACTTTTGTCTCCTAAAACCTAGGTTTTGACTCTTATACCTAGATTTTTTATCCTTTGACCCTTAAAATTGATTTTGCATTTTTGCAAAGGTCCTCTCAAGTTTTTCAAGCCTTGACCTCAAGGCTTGATTTTCTAACTCTAATTGTCCAAAATTTGATTTTTCATCTATCCTTTGGACATTAGACTTCCTAGGCATATGTCTATGGTTCTTTGGATTAAAACCTAGATGGTCTTTTATTTTCTTTATAGATTCCCTAGGTAAGGTTTTTCTAAGGACATTAGTCCCAAATTTCTCCTTATTTGTAATGTGGACATTTTTAGCTCCTAGACAATAGTATCTACTCTTTTTAATATGCTCTTTGTGATAAATAGCAAGATTGCTAACATTATTTCTAGCATGCTTTTTACTATACAATTTAAAAGGTGCATTATTAAATTTTACCTTAGGGTTTATCTTAGAGGCTCCCCCTACTTGTGATGCTCCCTCTTGGACCTTCTTCTTCCCCCTAGGGCATTGACTCCTAAAATGCCCTTTTTGTTGACATTTGAAGCAAATGATGTGTTCCTTGCTTTTAATTGTTGGGAGACCGACATCCTTGACCTTTGTCGTCGATGGAGCTTTCTTGGCTCTTTTCGGGCACTTACTCTTGTAATGCCCTTGCTCCCTACACTTAAAGCATATAATATGAATTTTATTATTTATTGAAATGCTTGAGTTACCTTCCATGGTAGGGGAGTCCCGAGCTTCCTCTTCCTCTCGACCGGAGGTAAATGGTTATTCTTGTTGCTCCGGTATTGAGGATGCTCTAATCTCCTCTCCCTCAATCCTAGAAGTGGAGGCTTCTTCCACCTTTTTTTCCTCTTCCGATCTGGATCCAGATGTTGATTCCCTATCAACTTTCCGAATCCTCACTTGCTTGTGAGGATGAGGATTCTTCTTCTTCGGGCTCTTGGACCAGTTGAGGGTTCTCATGGAGCTTGGCCAATTCACTCCCAAATTCCTTTGCATCCTTGTATTCTCCTAATTTGGACACAACATAGTTAGGAATTAAATCACTCAAAAATTTAATTACCTTATTACTCCTCTCGAATCCTTGGAGTTGTTCTTCGGTCCACTTCTTCATTTTGAGGAACCCTCCCTTAGGCCCTCTTGAAAATTTGAATCCTTCCATCAAAGTGGCCCAATCATCTAAGTCCATCATCATCATAAAATCTTCAATCCTCACCTTCCATTGATTAAAGCCTTCTTGTCCATAGAAGGTGTACGAGATCGGAGTGTTGATATCCCATCCTAATTGTTCTTCAAACTCCATCTTCCCTCTAGCGCATTTGCTCCCTCGGATGCGAAGCCGGTGAAGAGCGACCCGCTCTGATACCAATTGTAGGGACCTTCGTGACCGCTAGAGGGGGGTGAATAGCGTCGACATTGCTTGATGGATTATGATCGTTCGTGTCTACAAATCATGTTAGTGTGCAGCGGAATAATAACAATAAAAATAATAACACGAATACAAGAACACACACAACACTAAATATAACGTGGTTCGGAACTGAATGGTTCATACTCCATAGATAGAGCTTAAACGAGCTCTAGCGATGTCAATCACACACCATTATAGCAATAATTCCTTCTCAGAACAATCCGAAAGTAGAGAAATCTCGTACAAGTGATTACAACAACAATACTAAGCAACTACAATCAAATATAAATATGAAATACAATACAAGTAAAGAAAATAACTTTACAAGAGCTTTTGATTGCTTGCTTTTGGTTGCTTGAAGAGTAGTCTTGAAGGTCTTGATTGCAGTAGCAAATCCTCTCTAAATCGCCTCAAGAACCATGCCAAAAATCCTCCCCACAAATAGCTTTTATAACCTACATTCGGACTGATTTTTCGCCTAGCAGTTGACTGATCGGGACCATCAGTCGACTGCCCTTGTAGTCGTTGTCTCACAACAGCATGAAACACATCAGATAAGTCCAACAGATACATCATCAGTCGACTGATGGCTCAATCAATCGAGTGCTCGCGTCGATCACTCGATTGAAGAGCATTCTGTGCTCGACATCCCGATGAGCATGTTGGTGCAATCGACCCAGGTCACGATTGACCAGGACTCGAGTTTGACTCGAGTGATGTTTTGATGTTTCGACAAAAACATATGACAATGAAATTGTCATGGGAAAGTCCAAGTGGAACACTTGGCATTTGGTAAAGTCCAAGTCTTGAGTACTTGACATGAAAAGTCCAAGTGGGACACTTGGCACAAGAAAAGTCCAAGCATGGGTCTTGGCAATGTAAAAGTCCAAGCATGGGTCTTGGCAAGGAAAGTCCAAGCATGGTCTTGACATGTAAAGTCTAACATGAGTTGGCAAGGGAAGTCCAAGCATGGGTCTTGGCAAGGAAAGTCCAAGCATGGTCTTGGCATGGAAAGTCCAACATGGGTTGGCAAGGGAAAGTCCAAGCTTGAGTCTTGGCATTTGAGAAGTTCAAGGGTTTGATATTGGCAGCGTAAAGTCCAAGCGGGAGTCTTGGCAGCATAAGACCAATGGTTGACGGCGTAAAGTCCAAGCGGAGTCTTGGCGGCGTAAGTCCAATGTGCCTTGGCGGTGTAGACACCGTTAGCATGACATAGCCGAGGGAAGCACCTGGAGGCTAGCGCGATGGATGAACAAGTCATGGATGACTTGGAGGGATCCGAGAGGCGTGAGGCTGATGGAGGTGGCTAGAAGGCTTAGGTCTAGGCTAAGGGTGGTCTAGCAAGTATGGGGGCACCATACTTGGGTTAAAACCTCATCCTTGAGGTTGGCAGTCGACTGGCATTATGGCCGGTTCGACTGCCGTGAGTCGACTTGAGTTCGACTGTCGTTTAAGAGCCGGAATCGCCTCGCAGCCGATCGTTCATTGGAGCTAATCGATAGTCTGGCGATGATCGCTAGTTCACCGCGAGCATATCGCTCAGAGCCGACCAGGCAAATCGACTACGCGCTAGCGCCGATTGCCAATGTTGCGCGATCGCCAAGAGATCCGCTGGAGTTTTTCCATGGATCGATCCGTTGTCTCACGACAACAGCGGGCATCACCGATCGTGACTTATGGCGATCGGATAGGAAATCCAAACCGACGCAGTTATAAAGGCGGCTTAAGGAGGGTTTTTACAGTGATTTTCTTGGACGAAATTGAAGGGGGAAGTTGGTGCTTTCCAGTCCTTCAAAGTTAGTTCAAGGCAATCAAAGATCAAGCAATCCAAAGTTCTTGTAAAGTTGTTTTTCCTTTACTTGCATTGTATTTCTTACTTGTATTTGCTTGTATCTTGTGTATTACTTAGTGTAATCCTTGTACGAGGTTTCTCCGCCTCCAGATTGTTCCGAGAAGGAGTTATTATTGATTAGTGATTGCGTGTGCATCACTAGAGCTCTTTAGAGCTCGATCCGTGGAGTAGGAACCGTGTGGTTCCGAACCACGTTATATCTTTGTGTTCGTGATTGTTGTATTTCGTTATTACTTTTATTTCTATATTCCGCTGCGCTAACGAAATTATAGACACGATCACGATCGAATTCCATCGACGTACGAATTCAACGCTATTCACCCCCTCTAGCGTCGAATCCCAACAAGTGGTATCGAGCCCGGCTCTTCTACGGACTAATCGCCGGGAGCTAGGACAAAGAAGCTAGAGGGTGAAGATGGAAGAACAATTGGGATGAAACATTAACACACCAATCCCTTACTCCTTCTATGGACAAGAAGGGTTTAAGCAATGGAAGTCAAGAATTGAAGACTTCCTAATGATGAGGGACTTCGAAGAATGGTCTATCTTGATGGAGGGTTTTAGCTATCCAATAGGACCAAAGGGAGGATTCCTCAAGAAGAAGAAGTGGAGTGAAGATCAACTCCAAGCCTTCGAGAAAAACATGAAGGTAGTAAAATTTATTCTTGATTTGGTCCCTAATGAGATTGTGTGTATGGTAGGGGACTATATGGATGCTAAGGAGTTGTGGAGCCAAGTGGCAAAGCTCCATGAAAACTCATCATTGGTCCAAGAAGAAGAAGAAGAAGAGTGCTCATCCTCTCAAGCTCAAAAAGAAGCAAGTACATCTTCATCCAAAGAGCTTGAAGATTCGGAGGTTGATAGAAAATCAACATCTGGATCGGAAGGGGTGGAGGAAGTGGAAGAAGCATCCACTTCTAGGATTGAGGAGGAGATTAGAGTTTCCTCAACACCGGAGCATCAAGAAGAAGCTTCCACATCCGGTCAAGATGAAGATGTTTCGATTCCAACACCTTCCACCACCATAGGTAACTCAAACATGTCAATTTGTAATAAAAATCATATCATATGTTTTGAGTGTAGGGAAGCCGGGCACTACAAGAGCAAGTGCCCAAAGAAGATTAGGAAAGCTCCACCGGCACCAAAAGTCAAGGATGTCGGTTCCCCAACACCTAAAGGCAAGGAGCATATCATATGCTTCAAGTGCAATTCAAAGGGGCATTATCGGAGTCAATGCCCTAGGGAAGAAGAAAGGGGCAAGGAGGAGCATCACAAGTAGGGGAGCTTTCTATACTCTAAGGTATATTTTAATAATGCACCTTCCAAATTTAAAAGTCAAAAGCATGCTAGAAATTTTAATTCTCTTGCAATTCACCATGAAAAGCATGCTAGAGATAAATATTTTTGCTTAGGAGCCAAGAGGGTAAATTTTTCAAGAAAGGAGAAATTTGGGACTAATGTCCCTAGAAAAACTCTTCCTAAGGAAAGCATTAGGAAAATAGAAAACCACTTAGGCATTAACCCTAAGAAGGGTAGGCATATGCCTAGAGAAAATGGTAATGCCCAAAAACTTAATCAAAATTTTAAAATTGGGCAATTAGAAAAAGAAAATCAAGTCTTGAGGTCAAGGCTTGAAAAACTTGAAAAGACCCTTAACATTATGCAAAATCATTTTAAAGGGTCTAATGGTCAAACTCCTAGGTCAAGAAGTCAAAGTCAACATCTAGGACCTAAGAGTCAAAAGTCAACCAAGGGCAAGAATGGTTTGGGTCACAAACCTAAGTCCAAGGTGACTTATCATAGTGTTCCATTTGACTATGGAACACTAACTAGGTCTAGGAAGACCAAGGTCAATAGGGAAGTCATTCTTAGAGTTGACCATGGTGTGTGCCTAGTGGCTAGGGTTTCTAGGAAACCTAGGGTGACCACTAAGAAGGTTGCAAGGGGAGTTACCCCTAGAGTCAACCTAGGTAAGACCCAAATGACCAAGGCCAACAAGCCTAGGAGGGTCATTAGGAAGGTATCTAGGGAGGTTATCCCTAAGGAATACCTAATTAACCCTAGGAGCTCAAATTGATTTTGGGTTCCTAAGAGCGTGATTGATTCATGCTAGATGGGTTAGGGTGTGCCAACCTTAAATGGATGAGTAGTTAACTCAACCATGACAAAGGTGACACTTTAGGTTATTTTCAAGGTTATGGATACCTTGGAAATAGATTTGAATTATCATCCTAAAAGATTTTAGGGTGTGCCAATATTATTTGAGAAGCTTGATAAAATGGTCAAATTGGCACAATTTAGGTTTAGAGTGTTAGTGTGCCATTTTGGGTTTTTGGCACACTGAGGAGATTAATGACAATATGGAAAAATATATCTAACTATATCAAATGACAATTAATATTAAAATTTAGGTATTACTATACCTATATATTTTATATGTCATGCTTTGATTGTCATATGTCATGTCATGACATCATGCCTAGTTCTATGATTTTATATGTCATGATTCATGTTTAGGATTAAGGTTTCAAATGTCATGTGTTTTTAGATTTCATCTTATGTCATGACATCATGATTATGAGCATATGCTTATTTATAACATTTCTAATGTCATAATCATTCGTGCATTTAAGACAATTTGGTTGAAATTGAATTAAGGACTATGGCATGACTTGAAGTCCCATTTATAAGGGAATCAAGTAGGGTTGCCTTAGAGAATGCATGAAACCCTAGATTAGGATGAACAAAACCCACATCTCACATCCAATTGACATGTATGTGTATTTATACACCTTAGATACATGTGAGATACTATGATATGAGTTGAGTTCAAGGTGCATAGTTTTTGCATCTAGATGAACTAAAACTCATCTTGTTTCAAAATGTGGATCATTGGGAAAGCTTGTGTACAAGTCATGTGCATAGAGCCCAAGGAATATGATTCAAAATAAGGTTTTGAAAATATTTTAAAATCATTTTGAAAAACCTTGGTGAAGTCTATCTTTTGATAACAATCACCATTGATGAAGTTGATACAAAATAGGGCCAAAACATTGAAAATTTCAATGGTTTTGAGTTTTGTATCAAATTCACTATTTTATGGGTAAAATAATTTTAAAATATTTTTCACCCATTATATGTGTCATAGGTATTATACGTATCAAATTTTGTGATTTTTCGATATACGTATAATTATTTATGATTTTTTGAAATTCATTTCTGATAGTTGAAAATCGAGATTTTCAGTTATCGATCGGCCTCCCATGTGTGGCGATCGGTGATCTTAATGGGTAAACTAGGTTTGGTTAGCCCGTGTTCAGCCATGGTAAAGGTCCCTAATCACTCATAACCCTAGGATATGCTTTGGGAAGCATTATAAAGGGTGAAAATCCATTGGATATGGATTAGGAGAGTTGTTTAGGGTTTGTATCAATGTTAAGGTGTTGGAAAGTTCAATGTTGAATTTCTAACCTTAATTTTGATGGTTTAGAGTTCCTATTGGCTTAGGGACTGCCCAAGGACATTGTTGGTGCAATGGTCAAGGGGGAGCAAGCCTTTAGGGGGAGGTATCCATCTTGGGATGATGGATGTGTTTTTCTCCTTGAAGAGGAGAAGTTATTGGGAGAGTATCATCAATTGAGAAAATTGATGGGTTTTTGATACCCAATTTGGAAATTGAGAGAGTGAATAGGATTGCCTCTCTTGAGTGATATGAGACTTATCACTAGGAAGATGGTAGGCATCCTAGATATTTTTAGGTCAAAAAGGGGGAGATTGTAAGATCTCATTGGGACATGAGACATTGACCTCCTTGGAGAGATAACCTTTTTGATGTTAGTCAAAAAGGGGGAGATTGTAAGATCTCATTGGGACATGAGACATTGACCTCCTTGGAGAGATAACCTTTTTGATGTTAGTCAAAAAGGGGGAGAATGTTTGGGGGAGAACATTTGGAGAGTGTTTACCAATTTGGGATAATTGGTAAGGGATTTGAGTTAGTGGTCTAACTCAAATGATTTGTTTGGTTTTTGTCAAACATCAAAGGGGAGATTGTTGGTGCAATCGGCCCAGTCACGATGACCGGGACTCGAGTTTGACTCGAGTGATGTTTTGATGTTTCGCAAAAAACATAACAATAAATTGTCATGGGAAAAGTCAAGTCAGTGGAACATGAGGCTATTTGGTAAAGTCCAAGTCTTGAGTACTTGGCATGAAAAGTCCAAGTGAGACACTTGGCACAAGAAAAGTCCAAGCATGGGTCTTGGCAATGTAAAAGTCCAAGCATGGGTCTTGGCAATGTAAAAGTCCAAGCATGGGTCTTGGCAAGGAAAGTCCAAGCATGGTCTTGGCATGAAAAGTCCAACATGGGTTGGCAAGGGAAGTCCAAGCATGGGTCTTGGCAAGGAAAGTCCAAGCATGGTCTTGGCATGTAAAGTCCAACATGGGTTGGCAAGGGAAGTCCAAGCATGGGTCTTGGCAAGGAAAGTCCAAGCATGGTCTTGGCATGGAAAGTCCAACATGGGTTGGCAAGGGAAAGTCCAAGCTTGAGTCTTGGCATTTGAAGTTGAGGTTTGATATTGGCGGCGTAAAGTCAGCGAAGTCTTGGCGGCATAAGACCAATGGTTGGCGGCGTAAAGTCAAGCGGAGTCTTGGCGGCGTAAGTCCAATGTGCCTTGGCGGTGTAGACAGATTAGCATGACATAGCCAGGAAGCACACGGAGGCTAAGCGCGATGGATGAACAAGTCATGGATGACTTGGAGGGATCCGAGAGGCGTGAGGCTGATGGAGGTGGCTAGAAGGCTTAGGTCTAGGCTAAGGGTGGTCTAGCAAGTATGGGGGCACCATACTTGGGTTAAAACCTCATCCTTGAGGTTGGCGGTCGCGACATTATGGCGGTTCATTGCCGTGAGTCGACAGGATTATTTATCGTTTAAGCTGAGCGTTACGGCGGTTGGTGCTCATTGGGCGATCGGCCCGATGTCTCGATAGTCGGCGCCAGTCGTGATCATTGCTAGTTAGCGCGACGAGAATGCTCCGTGTAGCCGACTGGCGTCGACTCAGCGGTGGCGATCGGCCGATGTTGGCGATCATTGCCGAAGATCGTTGGAGTTTTCGGCGTGGATCGATCCGTTGTCTCCACGACAACGATGACATCGATCGGTGTGACTTATGGCGATCGGTGATAAGCGAAATCCATCAGCCCGAGGTTATAAAGGCAGCTCGGAAGGAGAGTTTTTGCAGCGATTTTCTTGGGCGAAATTGAAGGGGGAAGTTGGTGCTTTCCAGTCCTTCAAAGCTAGTTCAAGGCAATCAAAGATCAAGCAATCCAAAGTTTTTGTAAAGTTGTTTTTCCTTTACTTGCATTGTATTTCTTACTTGTATTTGCTTGTATCTTGTGTATTACTTAGTGTAATCCTTGTACGAGGTTTCTCCGCCTCCGGATTGTTCCGAGAAGGAGTTATTATTGATTAGTGATTGCGTGTGCATCACTAGAGCTCTTTAGAGCTCGATCCATGGAGTAGGAACCGTGTGGTTCCGAACCTCGTTATATCTTTGTGTTCGTGATTGTTGTATTTCGTTATTGCTTTCATTTCTATATTCCGCTGCGCTAACGAAATTGTAGACACGATCACGATCAAATTCCATGGACGTACGAATTCAACGCTATTCACCCCCCTCTAGCGACGTCAAATCCCAGCAGCGATCCGCGATCTCGGATCGATCATTGCTCGAACCATCGATCATTGCTAGGCTTTTTTTCACAGTCAAACCCTAGTTGACTCATATCAGCCGACTGATACACCTCAAACATGAGGTTTTAGCCCAAGTATGGTGCTCCCATACTTGCTAGACCACCCTTAGTCTAGACCTAAGCCTTCTAGCCACCTCTATCAGCCTCATGCTTATCGGATCCCTCTAAGTCATCCATGACTTGTTCATCCATACGCTAGCCTTCAAGTGCTTCCATCGGCTATTGTCATGCTAACGGTGTCTATACTGCAAAGGTACATCGGACTTATGCTGCCAGTGTTGGGAATTCGACGCCGCTAGAGGGGGGGTGAATAGCGTAGATGACCGTACGTAGATGGAAATCGTTCGCGTGCTTGTCTACAATTCGTGTTAGCGCAGCGGAATAATAATAATAAAAGCAATACACGAAATACAATCACACACGAACACGATGATATAACGTGGTTCGGAACCGTAACGGTTCCTACTCCACGGATCGGGCTCAAACGAGCCCTAGCGATGCCAAACACACACCACTATCAAATAACTCCTTCTCGACACAAGTCGGAGGTGGAGAAACCTCGTACAACAGTTTACAACAATAAACTAAGTACAACAAGCAGTTACAATGAAATACAATGCAATACAAGTAAAGAGATCACTTTACAAATGCCTTTAGATCGCTTGCTTTTGGTTGCCTTGGACTAGCCTTGAAGGACTGGAAGAGCACTAACTATTCCCCTTCAAATCGCCCAAGAGAACACTTGCTTCAATCCTCCCACGAACAGCTCCTTTTAACCTGCGTCGGGGATTTGACCTATCGATCGTGCCATAAGTCCCGATCGATGCCACTGTTGTCGTGAGACAACGGATCGATCCACTGGAAAAACTCAACGGATCTCTTGGCGATCGCCAACATTGGCGATCGGCGCCAGCGCCCGTAATCGGCCGCGCCCGGTCGGCTCTGGGCGTCATGCTCGACACTCGGTGCGATCATTGCCATCCCTTGACGATCATTGCGGAGCATTTTCACCTCGCGGCGGTCGAACTCAAGTCGACTCACGGCAGTCGAACCGGCCATAATGCCAGTCGACTGCCAACCTCAAGAATGAGGTTTTAACCCAAGTATGGTGCCCTCATACTTGCTAGACCACCCTTAGCCTAGACCTAAGCCTTCTAGCCACCTCCATCAGCCTCACGCCTCTCGGATCCCTCCAAGTCATCCATGACTTGTTCATCCATCGCGCTAGCCTCCAGGTGCTTCCCTCGGCTATGTCATGCTAACGGTGTCTACACCGCCAAGGCACATTGGACTTACGCCGCCAAGACTTCGCTTGGACTTTACGCCGCCAACCATTGGACTTATGCTGCCAAGACTCCCGCTTGGACTTTACGCTGCCAATATCAAACCCTTGGACTTCTCAAATGCCAAGACTCAAGCTTGGACTTTCCATTTGCCAAGACCCATGCTTGGACTTCTCATTTGCCAAGACCCATGCTTGGACTTCCCATGCCAAGTACTCAAGACTTGGACTTTCCCAAATGCCAAGTGTCCCACTTGGACTTTCCATGCCAAGTACCCATGACTTGGACTTTCCCATAAACACATGGTCAACCCTAGTCAACCATCAAAGTCTCCCTCGAGTCAAACTCGAGTCTGGTCAATTATAACCTGGGTCGATTGTATAAACAATCTCTCCAAAACATATTAACCGACATCAATGTCAAACATTAATGTCAACACTTTGTCAAACTACTTTGTCAAACATCAAAACATCACTCGAGTCAAACTCGAGTCCTGGTCAATCATGACCTGGGCCGATTGCACCAACAGTCAGGACTCCGCTTGGACTTTACGCCGCCAACCATTGGACTTATGCTGCCAAGACTCCACCCTTAGACTTTACGCCGTCAATATTCCCCTTGGACTTCTCAATTGCCAAGACTCAAGCTTGGACTTTCCCTTGCCAACCCATGTTGAACTTTCCATGCCAAGACCCATGCTTGGACTTTTCCTTCCCAAGACCCATGCTTGGACTTTCCTTGCCAACCCATGTTGGGCTTTCCCTTGCCAAGACCCATACTTGAACTTTACATGTCAAGTACTCGAGACTTGGACTTTTCCAATGCCAAGTGTCCCACTTGGACTTTACCATGATAATCACATTGTCATATATTTTTGTCGAACATCAAAACATCGCTCGAGTCATCTCGAGTTTGGTCAATCGTGACCTGGGCTGATTACACCAACACCGAGTATAGTGCACTCGATCAGTCGACTAGTCAATACCATCATTCAACTGGTAAATCTCAAACATGAGGTTTAACCCAAGTATGATTCCCTCATACTTGTCACTCACCTATAACTTATACCTAAGCCTTATAGCCACTTCCATTAGCTTCACACTCTCAGGATTCATCCGAGTCCTCTATAACTCTTTTAGCTTTTGCGCTAGTCTTCAAGTGCTTCCATCCATTATGTCATGTCATTGGGTATCCTTAGCCTAGACCTAAGCCTTCAAGTCACTTCCATCAGCATCAAGCCCTTGGTTCAAGTCCACGACTCCTTACCCTTAGCCCTAGCCTTCAAATGCTTCCATCGACCATGTCATGCTAACGAGTCTACCTTTGCCAAGAGGTTGTGCCTTCGGGACTTCTCAATTGTCAAGTCTCCATATTTGGATTTTCACCGCTAAGACTACACCCTTAGACTTACACGACCAAGACTACACCCTTGGACTTTTTTTCCTTTGCCAAATATCTATACTTAGACTTTTCCATTGTCAAGAATCCAATCTTGGACTTTTCTTGTCAAGTCTCCAAACTTGGACCTCCATTCAAGTCTCATTCGAGCTAGGTTAACATTGACTTGAGGTCGATTACACCAACAATCGTCTCCTCACAATCTTCCCCATATGACCTTGGATATCTCAATCATCCACTAATTATATGGTTAACATATGGTCAAGTCATATTGTCAAACAATGGTCAAATTCATTGTTAATCCATTGTTAAACATCAAAATCTCACTCGAGTCTTGTCAATCATGACTTAGATAGATTGCACCAATAATCTCTCTCTTTTTGATGTTTAACAACACATTTAAGTCAGGTTATCCCATAAATTCAACTTAACTTTGCTTATGCCAAAGCATAATGAAGGTTTACCTAACTTAAACTCTCATTTCTCTCCCTTTGACATACATCAAAAAGTGTATGATCAAGATTTCGGAGAGAGGGAGGTGAATCTCAGAAGATATTTTTTTTAAGTTTGAAAATTTTTCTTTTTAACTTTTAAAACAAGAGTTATGCAGCGAAAATATAAAATAAGAAAAGTAAGTACATAATTTATTTTTTACTTAGTTCATAACCCTAGCCGGATTGTTAGTCCAAGGCTCGTATCTCTCCGAGAGCTATCTCGATGGGCAATCTGCAAAAAAGCCCTCCAATTCAAAATTCTTGAACTCAGAGGGTATTAGTTTATTACAAAAGATAAGGGTAAGGTAACAAACTACCTTCCCTTTAGAAATTTAAGTACAAAAGCGAAGAATTAAATGCAAAATTTAAAGCTATACCGACACACAAAAATAGGAGATAAAGCTTTGTGTTAGAGATGCAGAGTTTCGTCGTGATGATGCTTTTGCAGGCGAGAGATGACAATGACATCACTTGGACGTAGTAGAGTTATTTTCCTCGGAGCTGGCTCTCTATTTCTTATATATGCATTAGAACACCCTCCAGTTGACTCCAAATCAGGCTGTTGATTTGGTACTTCTGCCTTCCCAATCGATTGGACATGGTCTAATCAACTCTAAGTTACTTGGCTCTACTCCTGCACAATTCGGGAAATTACCTATTCCAGTCGACTGGAACTCTTGCCATCTTAGTCGCATAATTTGCCGTCGATCACCAGCTATGTTGCTAACTCGACATCTCAGTCGATTGAACCTTAGTCAGTCGATTGGACCTCAGTCGACTGAAAACTATTCAGTCGACTAGATACCTACAACATATAGTTAGCACAAAACACAGTATAGAATGAAATAACAATAATAGTACTGCCTCGAACTCGACTTTTTAGTCCAACACAGACTAACCGTCGGATCGACGCCTACCTTGTCCCCCTATATATGACTCGACCTCACCTCTTCACTCGAAGCTTACCTGCCAACTGCCCAGCCGGACTTACCATACTTGACATCCGATCTGACCCACTAGGACTTTCCGCCAGTTGTCTGATCTCCCTGACCCAACCTGATCTGTCAACACAATCTACTAGGACTTTCAATACTTTGCCTAGTATTTGGTCTGCCTGATCTACTAGGGCTTTCTTGTTAAGCCTGCACACATAACATGCATATTAAAACACAATCTGATTCTAACTTTAACTATGATTCATACATCAAAACTAAGAAGTGATGCTCTCTGCACTAACAATTTTTTCCTTTTTGATGTATGCCAACACATCGATTAAAGTTAGAAGAATTTAAGTTCAACATATATTCATGTATTCACATGCAATGCATTAAGTTCAAGTATGAAGTTTAAGTTCATATGCAATGAATGAAATCATGAAATACATTCTTAATATCATGTAAGTGTAATAACTTTGAATTTTACTTCTCTCTTTTTGATACTAACTTTAAACATCTCTCTCCCCATTTGACATACATCAAAATATCATTGTCTTTCAAATGCCAAAATTCAAAGATCAAACCACTTAGTAAGTTCAAGTATTCAGCTTTCAAAATAGGTAAGATTGTTAAAAGTTAAGTTCATCAAATTACTTAAGTATGTTACTTTTGACAAAGTATATTAGCTTTACATAAGCATTTCAAAGTACTTTCAATAAACATAAGCTTTTACAAACTTTTCAAAATAAGCTTTCCAAAATGTTTAGACTAAATTTCATAAGTTGTTTATAAGTACTTAGACTTTTCAAACTTTTCAAAAATCACTAGTTTTTCAAAATGAGCTTGTTAAAGTAAGCTAAGTTATATAAGATTTTCAAGTTAAGCTTTTGAAAAATATACTTTTTAATATATATAAGTGTTTCAAAATCATAATGTATAAGAAGATTTCTAAAATTTTAAAAACACCTTATAGAAAATCTCTCTCTCTCAATAAAAGCTAAAACATTTAAAGCTTCCCCTTAAACATGGCTTGAAAAAATTTGAAAATTATGTTCTCTCCCTTTATTAAGCTATGCAATTATTTTCTCCTCCTCACTTCAAGCTTTAATAATGTAAATTGCTTTTAAAAATACAAATGTAATAAGTTGTCCAAGCATGAATCCTTTTCATAATTGAATAATATATTGAAAATACACGACTAAAAATTATCCTTAAAGCAAATGTCTAACTCTTAAGAAACTTAAGTGATATAGAATTATCATCAAGCTTTGGTTGAGAGTTATTCATCGAAGTGATCGATTTGCTTTTAAATTCCTTTTGATTCATGTCAATACACTAAATCTATATCTAGAACCTGGGGTGCAATCCTAACATCTCATGTCCATCTTCGTGGCTCAATACACAAATAGATAGTCCTAGGTGTTTGTGCGATGTGAAGATTTACCTAGATTTATAGGATCATGAAGTCTAAATTTGATCTAGACTAGAACAATTTTAATTTTCTCAATGAAAAATAATATTTACTTAGTAAAAAATAAATAGGTTTGAAATGATAAAATATTAAAGAAATCTATTCTATCAAGCATAACCTCAATTAACTATTAATTCAATAATCAAGACTTAAGATAAAATAAATATTTGAAATCTTAATTACATATGTTCATAGTAAGTCAACTATAAAGTCCTAATCTGAAGATGAGGGAGGTGAATGAGGATGACTCATGCCTAAAGATCGAAGCATCTCCATCATCTCTTTGTGCTCGCCCCTCTATTGCTGGAACATCTGCATCATCTCATGATACTGCTGCTCCTAACACTGCATCGCATCCTCTAGTCTGGATAATTTCTCGGCTACTGTGGGAGGAGCAGGAAGTCCAAGAAAAGGAGATAAGCCATGAATCTCATAATCTGGTGGCTCTTCACTCCTATCTGATTGATGCTCCGGGTCAAGCTCAGGCTAAGGCTGAGGCTATGGTCCATCCCTCCTCTAGGTTAGGACATTATTTTCATCAAAACCTATTTTAGCTAATGCAAATTGTCTAGAGCTTATCATGTCGTACTTAGTGAGCTGTTTGACATTACCTGCGAAAACATCAAACCCTAATGTAGCTAATAGAGATGTCATAACATGGAAGTAGGGCAGATGTGCCCTACCACTAGTAACGACTCTAGAATGATGAATGATAGACTGAAACATCTGCAAACTAATATCTATGTCTAATCTGTGACTAAGTGCATAGAGTAAAAATGAATGATAGGGATGTATCATAGCGATGTCCCTGGTAGTGAGTGACAAAATACAGTTGACTATGACTCTGTACAGGGTATAGTCCTATATTCTAAGTCTAGTAGAACTGAATATATTCACTGATGGAGTCCTCTCCTCACCAAAGAAATGCAAATGTATCCTATCTAATATGATATGAGAGTAGAGATCACCGTAAGGTAATTCCCTAGAAGAAAAATAGACAACTGGACACGATGAATGCATGAGACTTAGATGATCTCTCAACATAAAAGGGGTAAAGATAACATCTCTACTCTGTACTCTAGTGAAGTATGCAAGATCATCAATCCTAATGAAGTTATTGCAGAACTCATCACATAAGTCTATGTTTATTGAGTTTTTACAATAAACTAATTTATCTAAATCGTAATGTTGTATGACCTCTATACTTGGTATGCACGACCTACTAAAAAATGACCTACTCAGATACCTAGGAGGCATAAAAGTATATGTAGTTATTAAATCTAATCTTATATCCCTCAGTAGGAAATTTAATATCTATACTGGGATCGAAAGATGTTTCCACCTCAACTGCTCTTCTTTTACCCCTAATTGTTTTGCAAAAATTTAATATTTAATCTAAAGTAATTAAAAAAGGATTTAGAATCGTTTCCTATGCATTGTGGACGATATTATACAAGAGATTTGACAACCTAAACACTTATAAGGGCTAAAAACTAGTATTTTTCGAAGGTTTTGGAGAGGTTTGAGTCGACTCGGCGTTGTCTTGGTGTTGGTTTTATAAACGGAATCCAGTCGATTGGTATACCATATCAGTTGACTACTAGAGTCACAGTCAATAGTCGACTGGGTCATAATCTCAGTCGACTGCTCGAGTCAATCTGAATTCTCGAGTGTCAAACACTCGAGACCAGTTGACTGGTGCAAGAGTCAGTCGACCAATACACTTCAAATATGACTGTTTCATACTTAAAATCAACCCTAAGCCTAGACTAAACCTTTCAAGCTCCTCCATTAACTTTGTGTCTTTAGGATCCCTTCGAGTCTACGACTCCTTCATCCTTACGCTTGCCTTCAAAAACTTCCTTCGATTTTGTCATACTTTGGGTTCTCCTTTGTCAAGTCCGCTTGGACTTTACGCCGCCAAGGCTACATACTTGGACTTATACTGCTAAGACCTCGTCCTTGGATTTCCTTGCCAAGATACACTTGGACATATGCCGCCAAGACTACATGCTTGGACTTATGCCATCAAGTCCACATTCTTGGACTTTTCTTGCCAAGGCTTCACCCTTGGACTTTCCTTGTCAAGTTTTCACACTTGGATTTTTTTTAAACCTGAAACTTAATCATTCATATTATGTCACAAATATTGTCTACCTATAAATAATTAGCCAAACATCAAAATTAAATATTACTTGAGATATTCTTGCACCAACATTCCACTATTTCTTTCAATTAAAAATGTCTGAGTTAGATGTCTTCTACTTCTGGTGCAAAGGTTGGAATCCGCCAACCTAACGACCCTTATCAGCCCGCTCTCGGACTATCGTAAGGGAGGTAAATCACGGTAGACCTTTGACCCTTGAGACTAGTAACTAGCGCATGAAGGGATGACACCCTTGCATTTGCGAGGGATTGACCCGTTGTCCTCTGGTGCAACTTCTGCATGTATTAGCTACTAACCCCTTCCCGCGGGGGTTAGATGTCTTCTACTTCATAGCTTGATAGAAAAGTCCAAAGGATGGAAGTAATTATTCTTTTTTGTATGTCCTGTTGGTGCAAATAAGATTCACATATCTTTATAATAATATGATATTGTCCATTTTGAAATTAAATTTTTATGATTTTATTTTTAGGTTTTACTCAAAAGGTCTCATACTAATATAATGGAATAGTAAAATAATCTACTAGAGTTTTTTTTTAATTCGATTTCTCTTTTGCTCATCCTTCGGATATTCTTCTTGTACAAACTTGAGGATGAGTAAACCAACACCTCGCCTCGTGCTCAATCGTGCTCAATCGTGCTCGTTCCTATCCGTCATGCTTGTTTCTATTTGTCATGCTCGTTCAATATATAACTGTTCAAATGAAATATTGTCCTAACTACATTGGTTGTCAATACGCGTAACATTCAGAATCGAGCAAATAATGCCATCGCCTGTTCGTCCGATTCGTCTACCACATCTAGTCAGTCTTCACTTGACTCCTCGATAATTAAATTTCAAGATCGAGTTTAGTGAATTGAGACTTTGAGGCGAAGTTGACTTTGAACTGAAGTCAAGTTAATCTTATAATTCGACATGTCCTTTATTATGATGAGATCTTCTTTCAATCAAGTGGATTAATATTATCTTTGCATCACTCGTGATTTTATATTCGCAATAAGATTTACTTGTTTCTAGTTGTCATATTTATTTTTTAATAAAACAATTTATAAAAAATTTAAAAAATATATATATATTTTTAAAATAAAATTCTTAGAAATTTTATATTTGTCTGTTTATTTTTTTATTTTAAAATATTTGAGTCAATTCATGTCTCCCCTGACGGATCCAACCCATGAACCAGGGGTACGGGCGGCATGATCTGACTTGATTATGTGCAATTTTGTCTTATTTTAATCTAAACATCGATCAATTATGCTCCCGCGCACTCAATCCTCAAAGAAACACACGTCTTGCCACGTCACCGATCCGCGTAACCAGAAATAAACAAATCCTAGCCGTCTAATTGCAATCCAATGGACCATGATGATCACACAGTCCCGCCTTCCAACGTTCCAAATTCCAATTTCCAAAAACCCCAAACTCCCTCTATTTTTCCCTCTCTTCCAAACCAAAATTCACTCCCCTATAAATACCCATCCCTCCCTTTCGTTAACACCCATCTCAATCTCATTCCAATCTACCTCGTCGAGCATCGCAATTCCTGGTCGAGATCGTCGACATGTCAGGACGCGGCAAGGGAGGCAAGGGGCTCGGGAAGGGCGGGGCGAAGCGCCACCGCAAGGTTCTCCGCGACAACATCCAGGGCATTACCAAGCCGGCTATCCGTCGCCTTGCTCGTCGTGGCGGCGTCAAGCGTATCAGCGGTCTGATCTACGAGGAGACCCGCGGCGTGCTCAAGATCTTCTTAGAGAACGTCATCCGTGATGCTGTGACCTACACCGAGCACGCTCGCCGCAAGACTGTCACTGCCATGGATGTGGTCTACGCGCTTAAGCGTCAGGGACGCACTCTCTACGGGTTCGGTGGTTGAACATCTCTTTATTCTCGGGATCGATGACATTCCTGCTATGTTTGTATTACTTGATAGGATTATATTCGCACGAACAATTTCTTGTAAAGGCGATTTGAACGTCTTGGTTTGTAATCGAAACTTTAAAATGAATTGGTTCTGTGGCGATGTTTGAAGCGCGAGTATTTTTTTTCTCGAGAAAATCATTTTACTTTCGTTGGTAAATCGGTATGGTTCTCTCTAGGGGAAACGGATCATTCTGATGTGATCTGGTCCGATCATAGGGAAAATTGGATTTTCTTGCAATTATTCTGGTGATAAAATCTGATTTGCCAATGGGTAGAGAATTTTGATAATGAATGCGGAAGGTAAATTCTTCTAATTGTCCGATGGATGGTGTGGAATTTAAATTTAGTATTTCTTTGTATGTTTGTGAAACTAATTTAAATCAATGTAAATGAAAAAAGTAATTATTTCAATTATATACAAATCGAGCCCGCTTTGACGGAAAGAATACAAACTGTTTTATAGAAATCCAAGAACTAAACGATTATAGAAGCTGATGAATTGCCTTCTCTAGTGAAAACAAATTTGAGGTACAGAAAAGATTGCACACTAATATTATTAGCCATTATTTCTTGCCTGAGCCATATGCCAAGGAGCGACTGTTGTCGACGACACGGCGCGATTAAAGTAACACACATTGTTTGATTGAAAGTCATCACTTCTCTTCCGCCTAATTCCTTTTTCACCAGCCAAGAAAACACAAAACATTGTGACTTTTCATGATTTAAACCTGCAAAAGAAAGAGCAATTAAATAGATAGTGACTGATCAAAAGCTATAGACAAGAAGAATCACCTTTAATCTTGATCGAGCATGCTACCAAATAATAGGGCAACTTGCTTGGAAAAAGTACTTCAAAACATATTCAATACATAGCCATTGTTTTTTAACGATATAGGTAGAAAGACATAAAATGGGTTCGCAACGTACACCAACACTAAATCAAAATACAAGAACGCAAATGCAAAATTTATGGCAGAAATTATCACATCTTGTATCAAACAGCATTTATTTACCAACATGGAAAACACAAACACACTGGAAGCCTTCAAATGAGATGGACCTGAAAGAAGAAAAGAAGATGGTCATTGCAAAAACTATATGGTCTATGCATATTCGATTAAGCGAAGGAAGAGACTTACGTAGGCGAGATGAATTGCTTCGACCATACAAATACTTCCTAATGAATAAGCTCACTGATGACGACGACGACGATGATACTACGACGGATAGATGCAACTAGACTAATGGATTTTTCTCTTCAGAAACTCCCAAGGGAAGAGAAATTATTCTAAAGAAATAATCTTGTACTCCGAAGCAATCCAATGCAAACAGCACCGTAGAAATCACACCTTGTGCTGAGTAGCTTTATTCATCAATACAATTAAAGCAAATACTTACTGATACAAACCTGCAAAAACAAGCAGAGGGTCATCGGCAAAACTCGAGGTTATATGGAAACTGAGAAAAGTGACCGACTTGGCAGATAGAAGAATCAATCACCTTTGTCAATTAGCAGGAACGTGTGGATCATACACGTAGGGATCCTTGGTATAGCGTATATACTCTTTTCCAGAAGGTGTTGTAACTTTGACATAAGGAATTTGCTTGATGATGTCCCAATTCTCATTGCCCTCGAGACAGCTCTTCAGTAGTTGCAGGCTGCATTGCATCTCGAATTTTCTGAAACTCCTATGAGCGTTTGATGTGTTGTTATGCTGCTCGATCAAGCCCGGTAGCCACTGCGGAAGCTGTTCCATTTCCTCTGAACATATCAACACCAAATGCTGCAGCTTGCCAAGATTCTCCACGCACTCCAATTTGGGACAATTGTCGACCTCAAGATATCTTACTGATGAAATGTTGGATATCTTCTTCAACCCACTGCCATTCGTCACCTCCAGCTTGTACGCTACGGGGAGATTGATTATTTCTCTTAGCTCAAACGTTTGGCGCAAGCACAATTCATTGAAGTTGGTGGCGCGGTAGAGACCTGCAGGAAGAGCCCTTAGCTTTGGACAGTCGATGAGAACACAATCCCTGAGACTTGGAAACAACTTCACTGCAATAGGTGTTCCATGACCAGTTAACTCCTCTACTCCATCGAACGTCCATTCCTTCCATTTAGGCATGTCTTCGAATTGCAGCACTTCGAGTTTAGGAAATGCAGAGCTTCTTGATCCGAGGAATTGAGAACCAATGGTGGTTATTGCGCTGGCCCGTTCGATACTGAGGTATTTCAGCTGGGGCAGTGTTCCCAAGGGAGGGAGCTCCGTGCAACATGGCAAACCGATGAGCTTCAAATATGCCAGGTTTGGAAAAGATTCAGCTAGGGAAGAAGATATCATCCAGCTCGGAAGCCGTCGTCCCGGATACTCATCGAAGAGAAGGTCTACTATGCTCGATGAAGGCTGAGACATTTCGTTGCATATCCTCTCGGCTTTGCTAATTTGCTCCTCGCTCCATCCTTTTTCTTCTTCCTTCCCCTCGTCCTCCTCGCTCTCATCTTCTGTTTCGCTGCCTTCATCTTCTGCCTCCTCATTGTCATTTTCCTTTTTTGCGCCATCATCATTGCCATCCCCCATCTCTTCATTATCATTGCCGTCGGTATTAGCACCTTCTGATTCATCCTCCTCGTCTGCATCATCCTCATCTGGCTGCATCCATCCAAGCGTTAGCTGCTTGAGGAAATGTTTGTCTGCAAGTGCAGAAGCTCCTCCTGCTGCCCTCTCAAGCCTGTAAATGCTTATGCCTCTCAACTTGGAGAGATTTTTCAGTTCTTCCAAGTCACAGCCTTCATCGGTGGTCGAGTCATTCTGCCCCACCAGAAAATCCCTGAAGATTATAGAAATTTTCCAGCTTCCCGATTCCCTTGGGCACATAAGTCAGCAGTGGACTATCTCTCATCTCGAGACATCTTAGATTATGCAACATAGTGATGGACTTGGGAAGCCTTTGCAAGTATTGACACTCTGAGATATTCAGATTCTGAAGGTTTACAAGATTCCCAATCGTTGTTGGAATCTCACGAATATTTGTCCCATCGAGATCTAAATATCTTAAATGTAACAAATTCCCAATGCAGTCTGGAATTTTGTCAATGGATGTGCTCGTAAGATCTAAAACTCGTAAACATGATAATTTCTGCAGCACACTGTCTTCGATCGTCTTGGTTTTAGGGGACTCCATTACGATCAGACTTCTTAAACAATCTTGATTTAGAATTTGAGAAGGCAACATTAGCTTCGGCCCCATATTTGAGATCGACAACCGGCGAATCTTTATGTTTTCATCTGTTTTGAATTCCCTGCCATGTCGATATAAAATCCCTTCCTCCCTCATCAAATGTGCACCGAGAGACCGAAAGTGATCGTGCATAGAGAAGTAATCTTTGGACACATCTACACTTGCATCAGCTTCCAAGAGATTCCTCAAAATTAGCTCTCTATAGATCTCCTCCCCTAAATCTTCCACCGTTTTTTGTTTTCCGGCTGGAAGATCTTTCCTCGACTTATCTTCATCATCCACAATGAGACCTTCGGCTACCCAAAACTGAACAATCTCCTTATAGTACATATTCTTCTGAGGGTACAAAGAGCAATAGAGGAAACATTGTTTTAATGTAGATGGTAAATCTTCGTAGCTCAAGTATAAAGGTCTTAGTTCTTCTTCAATCTGGTCCATCTTCCATGCATCGCTTTCAAGAACCTCCTCCCATTTTGCTTTATTTTGCTGGTATAAAACTCCTCCAATAGCTTTAATTGCAAGAGGCAATCCATCACATTTCTTAACTAGTTTAATCCCTATCTCTTCCAAACCTGATATCTCATCTTCATCCTCTCCGCCTTCAAACACCAAACGTTTAAGTAAATTCCACCCACTTTCTTCATCCATTTTTTCAACTGCATGAATATATGCTGGTTTCATTTGTTTTACAACATTTTCCTTCCTAGACGTAACCAAGATCGTACAACTACTTGCACTTTTAACTATAGGTTTCCTCAAGAAATCATTCCACACAGTTGCATTCCATACATCATCTAACACGATGAAAGTGTTCCTCGTGAGGACAGACACGAGTTTGTTCTCCAATTCTGCTTTACTTTTCCCCTCAAAGTTTTCTCCTTTGATTTCACTTCCTTCCTCAAACCTAATCAACTTCTTAAGTAAATCAATTTCTACGTAGTTCTTAGAAACATACAGCCATTTTCTGTTTGGAAAATTCTCCTTGATCCTTTCATCCTCAAATATTTTGCCTGCTAGAGTGCTCTTTCCGATTCCCCCAGTCCCCACGATTCCAAAAACACGAGTTTTCTTTGGATTATTCTCCAGTATCCAACTGACTAGCTTCTCAGTAGCATTTTCAATTTGCATCCCAACGATATCTCCTTCTACTTGTATGTGAGATGTCTCGCGTGCAAATACTAGTTTGTTTGCATTTTCGATCGGTTCTTTCATTGCTTGATCTAAATTATTTTTTATAATAGCATCATTGTTTAGACCTTCCAATCTACTATTCAAAGATATAATCTGGTCGGCAATATCATGGCGATATTTGAGACACTTAAAACATGAAAAGAGATAACTAAAAGGGATGCTTACGGTCGATGAATCCGAAGAAGCTCGAGCCGTCAGTAACTTCCCCCCTTCGAACATACAAAGATCAATAACATCATCAGCATCATACATAATATCTTTCAGCTTCCTCACCCATAAATCAACTTCATCATTTCCGCGCCTCTTCCGTTCTGCCTGCTGAAGATAACCGTGGATCGCTCCCAGTCTAACTCGAAGGGTTTGAATCTCCTTGTCGACGCCCAGCACTTTAAAGATTTCCTTCTCCACCATGGCTGTTGTGTCACTCATGAATTTTGAGACAAAAAAATCTAAGACCATCGCCATGTTTGAGGAAAGATTCCACTGGTTGTGGGTTTATAATTAGCTTTGTGCATGGACAAGACTCGCTGCGCCTTCATGAGAATATATAGAGCCTTCAAAGTATTTGAATAATTACAAAGTCGTCACTGTAGCAAATTTAAATCGTATTTCAGTTTATTTGGAATTAGTTTTTTTTAATCTATTATTTTAATAAAAAAACAGATTATATGACAATATCTTGCGAATTCAGATAAGCATCGCCGATGGAAGAATTGACTTCAATTATTATCGATCTGGTCGCCCTTGAAACTATTGAAAATTTCTTGTGCGCTGGCAGGTTCAGAACCCGTGACTGTGATATTAAAAATAAAGGTAATTAATAAAATAAGTTTTTTTTTTTAAAAAAAAACGTCGATGATCACTATTCAAATCTAGTAAGGTCAACAATCTCATTAAAAAAAAATATTTTAAAAAATTATTTTTTGAGTTTTTATAAATTGTATTCTCAATTTAGTTAGCTGAATTATGCAGCACTTTTGAATTATAAAAAATATAATTTAAATTTTACTAAGATCAAAATATCTCTATTTAATTATTAAATACGGCTACTTTAAAATAACTTAAGAAAATTTTGATATTAGATTTTTTTTTTTTTAAATTCTGTTTAATAATACTAAAAAATTCACTACGTCGAAGCGTCGGTGGCACATGTAGGTTGGCCGAAATGGCAGGATCGGTGGTTGGGAGTTGGGCAGCGCATTAATTTCACTATATAAATTTAATAATTTAAATATCGAATTATTAAACGGATGTGGAGCACGTCGCAGAAAAGATCAACCATTCAATTATATTGAAGTAATATTTTGTTTAACAAATTTTATTATTTGTTGCCATCCCGTTAATTGATTTATAAAAGTTGTTGTATGAATCAATCAGGGAGGACATAGCCAGCCACTAAATCAGATCTGATCCAGATTCGGATTCCATGGTTAAGAATAGACTATTTGAGTTTCCATCCGGGGATCAAATAATTAGTATGAGCTATATAATTATTCTACAGAGAAAAAATTAATCTTCAAATGCTACAAAGATTTTCAAAATTTTCACTCTCTTTTCATGTTAGTTTTTGATTAGATAAAAATATCTCTAATAATTTATCTTTCTTTATCTAATTGTTAACTGTGAGATTGACGATGAGGGACATATGAAGTAAGCTATCACCTTTTACTCTAATAATAGACGATTTAAGTCTTCACGAGAGGACCAAGTGGCTAACACAAGTGATGATATAATTATTCTAAGGAGCAAAGGTCAATCTTTGGGAGCTACAAAGCTTTTTGAGTACCTACTCTTCCGCCATATTAATTCTTGATTGGGCAAAAATACCTCTCGTGATTTACCTTCCTTCATCTAGTTGTGGGACCAGTGATGAGGGACGCCTGAGATGAGCGTATCACCTTTTGCTCAAAGAATAATCGATTTGAGATGTCCCCACGAGAGGATCAAGTGGCTAGCACAGGCAGTCCAAGGAGCATGAGTCAATTCTTGGAGACTGCAAAATTTTTCGGAATGCCTATCCTCTCGCCGTGCTAATTTTTGATTGGGAAAAAATATTTTTCGTGATTTGCCTCTCTTACAATAGTTATGAGACCAATCGGTAGGGTCGCCAGGGTGACAAATTTCACCTTTTATCCCAAGAATAGACGATTTGAGTCCCCATGAGAGAACTAAGTGGCTAGCACAGATGGTATAATTGTCCCATGGAACAAGGGTCAATCCCCCGGTACTATAAAGATTTTTCGGATTCCAACCCTCCCGCCGTGCTAGTTTTTGGTCGGGTAAAATATTCCTCGTAATTTACCTCCCTTACAATGATTATGAGACCAATGGATAGAGGTCACCTGGGAGATGAATTTCACCATTTTAGTCCCAAGAATAGATGATTTGATGTCTCCACTAGAGGACCAAGTGGTTAGCATAAGCGGTAGAATTTCCCCAAGGGGCAAAGGTTAATCTCCGAGGGTTGCAAAGTTTTTCAGGGTGTTTACCTTCCTACCGCGGTAGTTTTTGGTTGGACAAAAATATCCTTCGTGGTTTACCTCCCTTATAATGGTTGTGGGATCAATTGATAGGGCCTGCTAGTGTGATGGATTTCGTCTTTTGCCCCAAGAATAGACGATTTAATATTTCAGAATCATAATATAGCGGTTGATACTGCTGCTACATTTTCCCATGAGTGAAATGAAAGAACCCGTGTGTAAGATATTGTCCGAACCAAAGAGTTGGTTCGACAGAGTGGGTCTGAGAAAACCGGTTCGGTAACATAGGTTTGGGTAAAAATGGCTCGGTGAGGCGGTTCATGGGAATTGGCTCGGTCGAGCGGGTTTGGAGATTGGCTCGGTATAGAGAGTATAGGAATCGGCTTGGCAGAACGGACCTGGAGATTGGTTTTGTACGGGGAGGATAGGAGTTGGTTCGGGCTATTATAAGAAGTCTAAGAGCTATGCTATGCCTAAGTGGTAGGTTTAGGTTAGCTTTACGAAGGGCAAGCGGGTGAAAGGGATGAGCTAGAATATTTTCTAAAATGTTGGTGAGAAGTTTATTATACGACAGATTGGGACCCCACATAATATTCAGAGGAGTCTCCACTTCCCATTTTTGTAACAGAATAATTCTCCACGTAAGCAAGGTGGCCACGTGTACGGTGATAAAAGATGTTCGTTATGCAACAGCTAGCCAGAGAAGAGGAGGAAGATAAAAGACAGAGGAGAGGCGAGAGAGAGGGGGATCCGCAACTTCCAGTGAGAGACGAAGGCACGCTTAAAGGGGAGAGCCACCACATCACTGAGGGGGAGGAAGAAGAAAGGAAGAAGGAGAGGAGAAGAGTAGCAAGTTCTATTTTCTTTAACCTTTGTACACTGAGCTAATTGTAAGAGGTTTTTTCCCTCCGCCTCTGGAAGCTTTTTCCGCGAAGGAGGAAATTCATAGTAAAAGTGCTTTGGCACCGTAGCTCGTGGGAGAGCTCACCCTCGTGGAGTAGGAATCCTTATTCTGAACCACGTTAAATTCGGTGTCTTTGCTCTTTGCTTTGGTTGTTCACGTTTTCCTTTCGTATTTTATTACTGTTGTGGCCGGAGAGAACCCCAAGCCTCCTACACGCACCTTGGCGTTGAAAGGAGGCTAGAAAATCCATCTACGACCGTATTAGTTGGCACCGTCTGTGGGAATATACTGAGCAAGACGTTGAGATGCAGCCAGAGGAGATACACTATCCAGCAGCCTCCTCTGCGGAGGAGAACGCTATTACATTTCTACCATCGTAGCTGAGGGCCATGGTGGACACAGCCGTGGCTGAAGCCCTAGCCAAAGAGAGGAGAAGGATTGGATACCTCCATCCTCATTCCGATGAACCTTCTCCTTGAGGACAACAACAGGAGATGCCCCTCCACTTCGTATAACTACAAATGTCGAGGTGTTGCCTGGGGATGGGATGGGGGCGGGGGAGAATGCATCAGACCACTATATCGGTGACCCAGATCCGACGAGAAGAGCAGGGTGAGAGCCAGTCAACCAGGGCTCTGGAGACTTACGAGCCCAGTCCTTTCACCGTTGACATTCTTTCTGAATTGCCATCCTTGTATTTCAGAAATCCCCAGGTGGATAAATATGGTGACACGATCAATCCTGAAGAATATTTGTCTCAATTCGCATGAGCTGCCTTGCTTCACTGCTACTCTGACACTCTCAAATGCCGGGTCTTTCGTACCACCTTACTGGCTCGGTGCAGAAGTGGTTTAACACCCTCCCCCTGGGTCTATCACTTGTTTCATTGATTTTCAAGGGGTGTTCCGCCAAGAGTTTGCCAGCTGCAAGACATACAAGCATGACGCTTTAATTCTACTACACATTAGGTAGGAGCCCTCAGAATCACTCAGAAGGTATCTTCATCGATTTACTTCTACTGCTAGGAATATCCCTTCCGCGAAGTCAGATGTGCTGAGGGTGGCCATCTCGCATGGGCTAAGAGAGGGACCTTTCCTTAGCTCACTATTAAGAAAGCCCATGGCTAGCTACGAGAAATTGCTAAGCCGCGCGGAGAAATACATTAACGAGGAGGAAGGACTAAAGGTTCGAAGGGCCGAATAGACATCTGCAATGGCCCCTACGGAAAGAAGTCGCCCTGTGGTCCCCCGAGCTCCTCCTCGGAGAGAATATGTGCGACCTTTTATACCAGAAGCTCCCAGGCCCTGATTATTGATGCAAGGAGCTCGTCCCACTCCTCCTTTGCAGATCATGGCTGCCAATGTAGTCCCTCCCCCAAGAACCTGGAAAGAGCGAGAGATGGAGTTTTACGACCAACAAGGTCTTCTGCAATGACCGATGGGGTATAGGGGAGTGCCTCGTAACTCTCCAACTCCTTTCTTCTGTCAATATCATATGGAGTATGACTATGCCAGTGGTCGATGTTTCAAATTGCAAGAAGAGCTGGAGCACATCCGAGCCGGCTACCCACATCTACGACCTCAGATGGGAGGGCTAGCAAGGCGAGGTCAGCGACCTAACGTGGCTCGCCTGGGGCCCTACAACCAAAGA
This sequence comes from Wurfbainia villosa, assembly GCA_025175895.1. NCBI lineage: Eukaryota > Viridiplantae > Streptophyta > Magnoliopsida > Zingiberales > Zingiberaceae > Wurfbainia > Wurfbainia villosa. The sequence continues at coordinate 12,893,321 of CM046004.1, read as the reverse complement.
CCTCAGGTTACCTTCCCTCCGGATCAACAAATTCCCGTCCAGGAGGGTATTTCCCAAGGAGGGCTGTCAGGTGAAGGCCCATCATCTGATCTGAATGACGTCCCCACACGGAGAGTTATTCATGTTATTGCAGGAGGACCTACTGATGGGGACTCCAATAGGGCTCGGAAGTTCTATGCCCGCCTCATGGAGAGCTTAACTATTGTAATAGAGCAGACTATCCAGACTGTGCCACCAGTTTCATTCGGGCCAGAAGATCTGTGAGGCATTCTGCTACCTCATACGGATGCTCTGGTAATCCGTATTTCTCTTGCTAACTATGAGGTAGCTCGGGTCCTAGTTGATTCGGGAAGCTTTGTTAATATCCTCTTCCAAGAGGCCTTTGGACAGATACAGTTGGGGAATATACAGTTAAAGGATGTGGCTACTCCTCTATTTGGATTTGCAGGACATATGATGCATCCCGTAGGGCAGATCTCATTGCCCCTCACTCTGGGCACAAAGCTCAGCCAAAAAACCAATATTGTTCCTTTCCTCATAGTGGATGCTCCGTCCACTTATAATGCAATTTTGGGTCGTCCTTTCTTGTCTATTTTTCAGGCGGTGACTTTCTCCTATCACCAGAAGGTGAAGTTTCCGGTCGGGCAACTGATCGGGGAAGCCAAAGGTGAACAAAAGGCTGCTCAAAGTTGTTATGTACAGATAGTCAGGGATGATCAGAAGAAATCCAGAGCAGATGACTCCAAGGGAAAAGCCGTCATGATCTCTGACGTATATGTGCTTGAAGAGTCTCCTCCTAAAGCGGGAAAAATAGAAGAGGGGGAACCTATAGAGATAGCTCATGGAAAAGTCACTCGAGTAGCTCAACAGCTCGAGATTAAGGAGGAGCTGGTGGCCTGCTTAAAAAAAAATGAAGATATTTTTGCCGGGGATGTGCATGACCTTACAGGAATCGATCCTCGCGTTGCTGAACATCATCTCAACATCACCAGAGGAATCCGACCCGTCCAACAGAAGCGGCGATATTTTGGGCACGAGAAAGACAAAGTTATAGCTAAAGAAGTAGATATGTTATTGCAAGTGGGTCATGTTAAAGAAATTCAATTCCCTGAGTGGGTGTCTAATGTAGTTCTGGTCCCCAAGCCTTCTGGGCAATGGAGGATGTGTATTGACTTTCGTGATTTAAATAAATCATGCCCTATAGACTGCTACCCCTTGCCTTGTATTAATCAGTTGGTAGATTCTACCATGGGATACGAAGTAGTATCCCTTATGGATGCCTACCAAGGATATCATCAGATACCATTAGCCAAAGAAGATCAGAAGCGAGTCAGTTTTGTGCCGGCGGGAGGACTGTATGCATATGTGGTGATGCCTTTTGACCTAAAAAATGCTAGGGCCATGTATCAGCGGCTCATGGACAAAATTTTTGCGGAGCAAAAGGAAAAGAATATAGAAGTTTACGTCGACGACATCCTTGTTAAGTCAAAAACCGCTCGGGATTTAGTTACAGATCTAGATGAGAATTTTGCTACTCTGAGGCAATATAATATGAAATTGAACCCCAAAAAATATTTGTTCGGAGTAAAGAGTAGGAAGTTTCTGGGGTATATTGTAACTGAGAAGGGACTACAAGCCAATCCAGAGAAAGTGCAAGTATTATGCAATATGAAGTCACCTACTAATCTACGAGAAACTCAAAAGATGGTAGGGAGGATCGTTTCCTTGTCTCGATTTATAGCCAGATTAGCAGACAAAGGATTACCTTTCTTTCGGATTCTACACAAAGCTGCTAAATTTCAATGGGATGATCAATGTGAGTAGGCCTTCCAAGAGTTAAAGAAATATTTAGCTGAACTACCTCTGCTAGCCAAACCAGTCGCAGGAGAGCCCCTGTGGATGTATTTAGCTATTTCAGAAGGAGCCATCAGTTCAGTATTATTAAAGCAGGAAGGTTCCCAGCAGCAACCTATTTACTACACCAGTCATATCTTGAAATGAGCTGAATCACGGTACACTGAGTTGGAAAAGTTGACATATATTCTAGTTTTGACAGCTCGCAAGTTGAGGCCATATTTCCTGGCCCACACAATTAATGTTTTGACTCACAGTGAGTTGGGTAAGGTGGTGACTAAGCCTAATTTCTCGGATAGGCTTGATAAATGGGCGGTGGAGCTGAGTGAGTACGACATTCATTATCAACCCCGAACCGTCATCAAAGCTTAAGTTCTAGGTGATTTTCTAGCAGAGGTACCTGTTGGTTTAGAAAATAACTTGGCTGAGAAAGAAGAAGGGTCGGAGATATGGAATGTCTTTGTGGATGATTCTTCTAGATCTATGGGCAGTGGAGTGGGGGTACTGTTAATATCCCCCGAAAAGGAAGAAACTCGCATAGCCGTGAGCCTAGGATATCGAGCATCCAACAATGAAGTAGAGTACGAAGCCATCCTAGCTGGGGTACAAGCAGCCAGAGCTGTGGGAGCAACTTCTATCATGATCCATTCAGATTCCCAGTTAACGGTGTCACAACTCCAGGGTGCTTTTATGGTTCGGGAAGAAAGATTGCAGAAATATTTAATGACCTTTGAGAAAGAGAAGGTTCATTTTCAGCAAGTTCTTCTGCAACAGATTCTAAAAGAAAATAATTGGAGGGTGGACGAATTGGCTTGGATAGCTAGCGCTATGGAGGGGGTAAAACAACCTTAAGCGGTTTGCGTGGAAGTCCCTACTTCTTTGGTAATATATAATGTGGAGGAGGCCATATCAAGAGTGGATCAAATCCCTAACTAGAGGACTGACATCATGACATATTTACAACAAGGGAAGGTTCCAGAAGAAAGAGGAGTGACATTTGTTTTGATGACCAGAGCGAAGTGGTTCACCATCGTGGATGGAGTCCTATATAAGGTGTCTTTTGGGCGGCCCCTGTTGAAATGCTTGGGAAAGGAAGATGCTGAATGGGTACTCCGGGAAATACATGAGGGTTGTTGTAGTAACCATTTGGGAGGAAGAGCCTTGGCGATGAAAGTATTGTTAGCAGGGTACTTTTGGCCCACTCTCTAGCAAGATGCGACTCATATAGTGTAGATTTGTTTGGCCTGTCAAAAGCACAACAACCGATTCGAACGACCGGCCGAGCTGATGAAAGCTATTGTTGCTTTCTGTCCCTTTTATCAGTGGGGAATGAATATAGTGGGCCCCATGCCTGTGACACTTTTACAGAAGAAATTTTTATTAGTGGCAGTGGATTACTTCTCCAAGTGGGTGGAAGCAGAACCCCTTGCCAAAATCACTGAGAATGCAGTAATACAGTTTCTATGGAAGAACATCATTTGTCGGTATGGAATCCCAAGGAGATTGATCAGTGACAATGGGCGGCAATTTCAGGGAAAGAGAATCAGGGAATGGTGTCAGAGTCTCAATATCCAGTAGGCTTTCACTTCTGTAGCTCATCCTCAGGCTAATGGGTAGGTCGAAGTGACTAATAGAATCCTTATTCAAAGGTTAAAGACTAAATTAGTGTTGGTGCAATCGGCCCAGGTCACGATTGACCAGGACTCGAGTTTGTCTCGAGAGATGTTTTGATGTTAGACAAAAACATATGACAATGTGATTGTTATGGGAAAGTCCAAGTCTTGGGTACTTGGCATGGAAAGTCCAAGTGGGACACTTGGCATTTGAAAAAGTCCAAGCATGGGTCTTGGCAATGGAAAGTCCAACATGGGTTGCCAAGGAAAGTTCAAGCTTAAGTCTTGACATTTGATAAGTCCAAGGGGTTTGATATTGGCGGCGTAAAGTCTAAGCGGGAGTCTTGGCAGTATAAGTCCAATGGTTGGCGGCATAAAGTCCAAGCGGAGTCTTGGCGGCGTAAGTCCAATGTGCCTTGGTGGTGTAGACACCGTTAGCATGACATAGCCGATGGAAGCACCTGAAGGCTAGCGCAATGGATGAACAAGTCATGGATGACTTGGAGGGATCCGAGAGGCGTGAGGCTGACGGAGGTGGCTAGAAGGCTTAGGTCTAGGCTAAGGGTGGTCTAGCAAGTATGGGGGAACCATACTTGGGTTAAAAACTCATATTTGAGGTGTGTCAGTCGACTGGTGACATGTGGCAGTCGATTGGTGTAAGTCAACTAGGGTTTGACTAAGGAAAATATCCCAGCAGTCGACTGATGCTCGAGTTTTGGGGCATAGAATGAAGTCTCACTCAACCACTGCGATCAACAGTCTAGTGATGGCTTGATCAGTCGACTGATGGTCATAATCAGTCGACTGATGTCCTAGCCGTTGGATTTTTTCAGCGTGGATTGTTGTCTCACAGCAACAGTGTCATCAGTCGATTGATGGTCCCGAGCAGTCGACTGATCGGTGTTTTTTAGCCCAGGCAGATGCTTTAAATGTAGCTCGTGGAGGAGGAAAAAGCATCCGGTTCTTGAGCATCCTTGGGGCGATTTGTTGTTGCAAATCAGGGTCTCCAAGGCCATTCTTCAAGCAACCAAAAGCAAGCAATCCAAAGGCATTTGTAAAGTGTTTTCTTTACTTGTATTGCTTTGTATTTCATATTAGTTGCTTGTTGTATTTAGTTTATTATTGTAAACTATTGTACGAGATTTCTCCGCCTCCGGATTGTTCCGAGAAGGATAGTTTATTAGTGGTTGCGTGTGCATCACTAGAGCTCGATCCGTGGAGTAGGAACCTTGAGGTTCCGAACCATGTTAAACACTTGTGTTTGCGTGTTTATCTTGTTTCTTGTTATTGCTATTATCTATATTCCGCTGCGCATAAGGAGTTTTGTAGAGACAAACGCCAACGAATTCCATCATGCTACGAATACAAGCTATTCACCCCCCTCTAGCGTTCCAAGGATCCCCTACAAGTGGTATCAGAGCGAGGCCGCTCTTTAAGTTTAACAACTAAGGGAGCATGCTAGAGGGTGAAGATGGAAGTTCAAGGACAACTTGGATGGGATATCAACACGCCGGTCCCATATGGTTTTTATGGGCGAGAGGGCTTCAACCAATGGAAGGCAAGGATTGAAGCCTTCGTGAGGATGAGAGACTTTGAGGAATGATCCATTTTAATGGATGGATTTGAATATCCAAGAGGACCAAAAGGTAGCTTCCTCAAGAAGAAGAGATGGAGTGAGGAGCAACTCCAACAATTCGAGAAAAATAAGAAGGTAATCAAATTTATCTTTGATTTAATTCCTAATGATTTCTTGTGTAGCCTAGGTGATTGTATGGATGCCAAGGAGCTTTGGAGGGAATTGGCCAAGCTCTATGAAGATCCATCATCGACTCAAGAAAAGGAGGCCGAAGATGAATCATCATTCTTACAAGCGAGTGAGGATTCGGAAGTTGAGAAGGAATCAACTTCCGGATCGGTGGAAGAAGAGGAGACCTCCACCTCTAGGATTGAGGGGGAGGAGATTAGAGCATCCTCAACACCGGAGCAATAAGAAGAACCATCTACATCCGGTCGAGAGGAAGAACAAGCTCAAGAGACTCTCACCACCGAACTAGGTAACTCAAGCAATTTGGTTTCAAATAAAAAATATATAATTTGCTTTGAGTGTAGGGAAGGTGGACATTACAAGAGAAAATGCCCAAAGAGAGTAAGGAAAGCTCCTCCGACACCTAAAAGTCAAGAAAAGTCAAAAGATGCCGGTTCACCAACAATCAAGAGCAAGGAGCAAGTGATTTACTTCAAATGCCGACTACCGGGTCATTACCGGAGTCAATGCCCAAAGGGGAAAAAGAAGGGGCAAAGGGGAGCATCACAAGTAGGGGGAGCCACTAAGGCAAATCCTAAGGTATATCATTTCAATAGTGCTCATTCTTCTAGTTTTAATGTCAAAAAGCATGCTAGAAATAACTTAAGTAATCTTGCGATTATTCATGAAAAGCATGCTAGGAATAACAAATATTTTTGTTTAGGAGCTAAGAATGTCCACTTAGGAAATAAGGAGAAATTTGGGACTAATGTCCCTAAAAATATTTTATCTAAGGACAAATCTAGGTCAAATAATTCTAGACCAATTCTACCTAGGGAGATAATTAGAAAGGTACAAGAGCACCTAGGTCTTAACCCTAAATGGACTAGGCATATGCCTAGGAAGTCTCATGCCCAAAGACCAAATCAAAATTCAAAAATTGGGCAATTAGAATTAGAAAATCAAGCCTTGAGATCAAGGCTTGAGAAATTGGAAAAGACCCTTAAAATTATACAAAATCAAATAAAAGGGTCAAATGGTCAAAGTCAAGGGTCTAGATCTCAAAGTCAACACCTAGGATCTAAGAAACAAAAGTCAACCAAGGACAAGAAAGGTTTGGGTCACAAACCTAAGCCTAAGGTGACTTATCATAGTGTTCCATTTGATTATGGAACACAAACTAGGTCTAGGAAGACCAAGGTTACTAGAGAAGTTATCCCTAAGAGTAACCAAGGTTTGTGCCTAGTGGCTAGGGTTTCAAGGAAACCTAGGGTGGCCACTAAGAAGGTTATTAGGGAGGCAATCCCTAAGGTTAACCTAGGCAAGACCAAAATGACCAACGCTACCAAGCCTAGGAGGGTCATTAGGAAGGTATCTAGGGAGGTTATCCCTAAGGAATACCTAATTAACCCTAGGAGCTCAAATAGGTTTTGGGTTCCTAAGAGCGTGATTGATTCACGCTAGATGGGTTTAGGGTGTGCCAACCTTGATTGGATGGGTAATTAACTCAACCATGGCAAAGGTGACGCCTTGGGTCATTTTCAAGGTTATGGTTACCTTGGGAATGTATTTTTAATCTTAAATCCTAAAAGATCTTAGGATGTGCCAATATATATTGAGAAGTGTGATAAAATGATCAAATTGACACAATTTAGGTTTAGAGGTTAGTGTGTTATTTTGGGTTTTTGGCACACTTCGGAGATTAGTAGTAATATGAAAAAATAAATCTAATTATAACAAATGGTAACTAATATTAAAATTTAGGTATTATTATACTTATACTTTTTATATGCCATGCTTTGTTTGCCATATAACATGCCATAACATCATGTTTATTTTTTATCATTTATATGTCATGATCATGTTTAGGATTAAGGATTAAATGTCATGTGTTTTTAGATTTAATCATATGCCATGACATCATGATCATTGGCCATGCTTAATTATTGCTATCATTATGCCATGATCATTTCATGCATTTAAATTGATTAAAGTTGATTTAAAAACAATGACATGACTTGGAGTCCCATTTATAAGGGAATTAAATAGAGTTGTCTTAGAAAAATACATGAAACCCTAGATTAGGGAGAACAAAACCCACATCTCATATTACATTGACATGTATGTGTATTTATACACCCTAGATACATGTGAGATGCTAGGATATGAGTTAAGTTTAAGGTGCATAGTTTTTGCATCTAGATGAACCAAAACTCATCTTATATGAGTGGTGGATCATTGGGAAAGCTTGTGTACAAGTCATGTACATTGAGCCCAAGGAATATGATCCAAAATAAGAATTTGAAAACATTTTAAAATCTTTTTGAAAAACCTTGGTGAAGTCTATCTTTTGATAGCAATCACCATTGATGAGATTGATACAAAGTGAGCTAAAACTTTGAAGTTTTTATTCACTTTTGGATTTTGTATCAATTTCAATATTTTATGGGTAAAATATTTTTCTATCATTTTTTATCCATTGTATTAGTCATAAGTATTATACGTACGAATTTTTGTGATTTTTTGATATATGTATAATTATTTTTGAATTTCCAAATCTCATTTATGATAACTCAAAATTGAGATTTTCAGTTATCAGTCGATTGCCCTTGATGGCAATCGACTGATGGAGACGACAGTTGACTGATCTCTGATAAAGTCGACTGCTAAGCTGATTTTGGGAAAAACAAGGTTGTTTAGCCCGTGTTCAGCTACGGTTAAGGTCCCTAACCACTCTTAATCCTAGGATATGCTTTGGGAAGCATTATAAAGGGTGAAAATCCATTGGATATGGATTAGGAGAGGTGTTAGGGTGATGTATCAAATTCAAGGGTTGAAAAGTTCAAGGTTGAACTTTAGACCTTATTTTTGATGGTTTAGAGTTTCTATTGGCTTAGGGACTTCCCAAGGACATTGTTGGTGCAATGGTCAAGGGGGAGCAAACCTTTAGGGGGAGGTATCCATTATGGGATGATGGATGATATTTTTCCTCATGAGGGGGAAAAAGGGATTTTGAGATACCCAATTTGGAAATTGAGAGAGTGTATAGGATTACCTCTCTTGAGTGATATGGGACTTATCACTAGGAAGATGGTAGACATCCTAGGTATCTTTAGACCAAGGGGGAGATTGTAAGATCTCATTGGGACATGAGACATTGATCTCCTTGGAGAAAACCTTTATGATGTTAGTCAAAAAGGGGGAGAACTTATTGGGAGAATGACATCAATTGGGAAAATTGATGGGGATGATTGGTTTGAGTTAGATGGTCTAACTCAATGGTTTGTTTGGTTTTTTTCAAATATCAAAAAGGAGGATATTGTTGGTGCAATCAGACCAGGTCACGATTGACCATGACTCGAGCTTGACTCGAGATATGTTTTGATGTTAGATAAAAACATATGACAATGTGATTGTCATGGGAAAGTCCAAGTCTTGGGTACTTGGCATGGAAAGTTCAAGTGGGACACTTGGCATTTGGGAAAGTCCAAGCATGGGTCTTGGCAATGGAAAGTCCAACATGGGTTGACAAGGAAAGTCCAAGCTTAAGTCTTGACATTTGAGAAGTCTAAGGGGTTTGATATTGGCAGCGTAAAGTCCAAGGGGGAGTCTTGGCAGCATAAGTCCAATGGTTGGCGGCGTAAAGTCCAAGCGGAGTCTTGGCGGTGTAAGTCCAATGTGCCTTGGCGGTGTAGACATCGTTAGCATGACATAGCCGATGGAAGCACCTGAAGGCTAGCGTAATGGATGAACAAGTCATGGATGACTTGGAGGGATCCGAGAGGCGTGAGGTTGACGGAGGTGGCTAGAAGGCTTATGTCTAGGCTAAGGGTGGTCTAGCAAGTATGGGGGAACCATACTTGGGTTAAAACCTTATGTTTGAGGTGTGTTAGTCGACTGGTGACATGTGGCAGTCGACTGGTGTAAGTCAACTAGGGTTTGACTATGGAAAATATCCCAGCAGTCGACTGCCAGAGGTGGGTAGTTGATTGAGTGGACGAGCAGTCGACTGATCTTGTGATCAGTCGACTGATGCTCGGGTTTTGGAGCACAGAATGGAGTCTCACTCGACTGCTACGGTCAGTAGTCGAGTGATGGTTTGATTAGTCGACTGATGGTCATAATCAGTCGACTGATATCCTAGCAGTTTGATTTTTTCAGCGTGGATTACACCGTTGTCTCACAACAACAGTGTCATCAGTCGACTGATGGTCCCGAACAGTCGACTGATCGACATTTTCCAGCCCAGACAGAAGGTTTAAATGGAGCTCGTGGAGGAGGAAAAAGCATCAGGTTCTTGAGCATCCTTGGGGCGATTTGTTACTGCAAATTAGGGTCTCCAAGGCCATTCTTCAAGCAACGAAAAGCAAGCAATCCAAAGGCATTTGTAAAGTGTTTTTTTACTTGTATTGCATTGTATTTCATATTAGTTGCTTGTTGTATTTAGTTTATTGTTGTAAACTATTGTACGACATTTCTCTGCCTCCGGATTGTTCCGAGAAGGAGAGTTTATTAGTAGTTGCATGTGCATCATTAGAGCTCGTAGAGCTCGATCCGTGGAGTAGGAACCTTGAGGTTCCGAACCACGTTAAACACTTATGTTTGCATGTTTGTCTCGTTTCTTGTTATTGCTATTATCTATATTCCGCTGCGCATAACGAGTTTTGTAGAGACAAATGCCAACGAATTCCATCACGCTACAAATACAAGATATTCACCCCACCTCTAGCTTCCAAGGATCCCCTACAATTAGGTGCTCAGAGGGAAAACTGGGTGGATGAATTGCCAAGGATCCTGTGGGCCTACCGAACTACTCCTAAAACTGCAACGGGAGAAACTCCCTTCGACTTGGTATATGGAACGGAGGCTGTTATTCCAGTGGAGGCCCTTTTGAGTAGCGCTCGCGTGAAAGTTTATGAGCTAAAGCAGAATCAAATCATCTGAGAAACCGAGCTAGATTTGCTAGAAGAGAAATGAGAACAGGCACGGAAGCTAGTAGAGTTTTATAAGTGAAGGGTACAGCAAGCCTTTAATAAAAGGGTAGTGCCCCGATGATTTTGAGAAGGGGATTTAGTTCTGCTAAATCAATCCCTACGATGAACCGTTTCCGATTCCACTGCACCCTTCTACCCACAGTTACAGGAGATCAGGTTTACCCCTAGGTTCCTTGTATAAAATTCCCTAAATCTTAGATATGAGGGCTGTCACCCCTCGTATCGCCTAAGCACAGCAGATAGAAAACCAAACACGCATAGATATAGTAAAAACAACTACCAATTGTCAAATCAAACTTAACATGAACCAACATTGTAATGTGCACACAAGCTACTCCCTAATCCTAGAATCGAAAGTACTACTCCATGTATATGAAGGAAGAATCACAAAACCTGTTTATGTTTGAATACATAAGGAATAAAACGCAGGAACACATGATTACAATGCTTTCGTGGTCTTCTCTCTGGCATTGAAGTTCAAGGCATGGACCTCCGGCGGCGTTCCTCCTCCCCGTTGCGAGTTCCCGAAGCTTTTTAGGGCTTCGACGTGCCGTCCTAGCCGTCGTGCCTCCTCCTAGGGGTTGGGCGAAGCCATCCTTATATAGACATCGCCTCGGACCGCTGTAAAATTCAGAAAAAGCCCTAGTCGCGCAAATATGGCGGGCCGCGACACGGCCGTGTGTTTCCACATGGCCAGGCCGTGTGTGGCCCTGGGGTGCTGATCTCGCCCATTGGGCACGGTCGTGTGAATCCACATGCCCTGGCTGTGTCCCACTCTGCGTCTAGCTGTAAAATGTCCTTCTTTTGCTCCGAAAGCGCATCTTTTTAACCCGAAATGCTATTCTGCACACAAAAGTCCAACGAGCAGACCTCCGAACCCGAAAATAGGAAATGCGTGCAAAATAGAATAACATATGCATGAAACTACCATAAAATATAACAAGATGTGAGCAAAAACTACTCCTAAAACCCTATACATTTTGCTCACATCACTTCCCCCAGACTTAAATCTTTGCTTGTCCTCAAGCAAACCTCAGTGTCGTGAAAATTAAAAAGATTTTGTTCCATACTTAGCATGTTAACTAAATTTATCAAGTGGTATTTACAATCAAAGCAAAATAAATATGTCCTAGAAATTCACTAAGTTAGTTCCTCGTGCTCGTGCTAGGAGAATCATTCTTAGGGGATGCCCGTTCCATAGTGAGTTAAGTCGTCATCCCATAGCTTTCCTAAGGTTTCCGGCTCTTAGGCACTTACCTGCCCAAAGCGAGGGTCGTTACCTAGGTCTAGCATAAAGTCTCAAAGGCGTGCTCGGTATTGATAGGTGTTTCCCCAGTAATCTAACTCGGTCTCAAAGGGGCACCTAGCCATTTCCATCCACGATAACTATTTTTTATCCCTCATAATCTTCTCTCTTTTTTTTTTCATTTCCTTTTTTTTCTCTCTCTCTTTTATTTTTCTTTTCTTTTCTCTCTTTTATTTGTCGGCTCACTGTGATTTTGATTTTTCTGAATGAACTTACATAATCTGAGCATCTCTAGTAACTAAAATGCTAAACCTAGAGTCGCTTATAGATTCCAAAGCACTAGAATACCGAAGTGAATCATAACTAGGTATGTACTAGATTCTCTCTTTCAGGATGTTCGACATGTATAAGTGCAAAAACAAAGCTAACTAGTGTAAGTCTAGAACATTCAATAGAGCGAATAAAATAACATACCACAAGATAAATGGAGTTAAGCTACCTATGGGAACAACTCACGTAAGCAACTTTTTTATAAATACTACTGAGGCAGCTTTATAGATAATAAAAACTAAGTACTGAAAGAAGTTCAATAACCCATGCATGAATAAATGAATGAAAATACTAGAAAAGAAACTACTGCTAGGAAACAAAACAAAATAAACTTTGGAGTCTTCCCCATAGACTTAAATGAAAATATACCTCTAGTATGGTGGATGAGGTGGAAAGTCTGGGAGCCTCGACATCTCTGGATCATGGGAGAACCTGCTGCTGAGCCGCTGATGCCACATGTGTTGGTGCAATCGACCCAAGTCACGATTGACCAGGACTCGAGTTTGGCTCGAGTGATGTTTTGATGTTTCGACAAAAACATATGACAATGTAATTGTCATGGGAAAGTCCAAGTCTTGAGTACTTGGTACAAGGAAAGTCCAAGCATGGGTCTTGGCATGGAAAGTCCAACATGGGTTGGCAAGGGAAAGTCCAAGCTTGAGTCTTGGCATTTGAAGTCCAAGGGGTTTGGTATTGGTGGCGTAAAGTCCAAGCTGAGTCTTGGCTGTAAGTCCATCGTGCCTCAAGTGTAGACACTGCTAGCATGACATAGTCGATGGAAGAACTCAAGGCTAGCGATGGATGAACAAGTCATGGATGACTCGAGGGATCCGAGAGGTGTGAGGTCGATCGAGGTGGCTAGAAGGCTTAGTTCTAGGCTAAGGTGGTCTAGCAAGTACGGGGCACCATACTGGGTTAAAACCTCATGTTTGAGGTGTGCCACCGACCGTGCCATGTGGCAATGAACCGCGAGTCAACTAGGGTTTGATCCGCGAATTGTCTAGCAAATGACCGATATAGATGATCACCGATCGATTGATGAGCAACGATCGATCTTGTGATCACCGATCGATGCTCTGATTTCATGGCACGTATCGAGTCTCACTGACCGCCAGGACGAGCAAATGAGTGATGGCTCATCACCAACCGATGCTCATGATCACCGATCGATGTCCTAGCCGCTGGATTTTTCCAACGGATTACACCGTTGTCTCTCACAACAAGGCGATCTGATCGATGGTCCACCAATGATCGATCGACTTTTTCCAAGACAGGTTGAAGCTATAAAAGGAGCTCGTGATGGAGAAAAATGTATCCGGTTTTTGAGAGCTTTAGGGGCGATTTGTTGCTGCAAATCAGGTCTCCAAGTGCTAATCAAATAACCAAGCATTCAAGCAATCAAGAGCAAGAGCTGTAAAGTTTTTCTTTACTTGTCTTTCATATAAATTGTTTTAATTGCTTGTTTTAGTTTCTTACTGCTGTAAGATTACTTGTAAGGGGTTTCTCCGCCTCCGACTTGTGTCGAGAAGGAGTGTTTATTATAGTGGTGTGTGATTGACATCGCTAGGGTTCGTACGAACCTGATCCGTGGAGTAGGAACCGTTCAGTTCCGAACCACGTTAAATAATTGTGTTTGTGTTGTTAATTGTTTTGTTATTGCTTTCATTACTATTCCACTGCGTACTAACGAAATTGTAGAGACAAACACGCGATTGAATTCCATCTACGTACGAACAATACGCTATTCACCCCCCCTCTAGCAGCATCAAATATCCTACAACATGTACATGTAGTCGATCTAAAAGCCGGTGGATGCAGCGGCTGCTCGGTGCTCCTCCTCCCTAGCCCACTGCGCCTGCTAGGCATGTATGTGCTTCCGCATCTCCCTGTGGTAGGCGACTTCATCCTGGCGACGAACTGCCTCCTTCTGGAAGTATATGCGAGTCTTGTCGTAGAACTCTTCAGCCCGCTAGAAGTGCTCCCGGAATCCCTGGAACTCCCCCTGCTGGTAGGCGCTCTGCTTCTCCCATCGCTGCCTCTGTGTCTGCTGCTCAGTGTATATGTCATCGAGGCACGATCGGAACTTCGAGAAATCATAGGCAGACGTACCTGCATCCTGCTCAAAGGTGGAAAAATGTGGTGGTGCAGGTGCAAACTCATGTCGGCGTGGACTAGGTGGGCTCCTATGCACATGTGGACTGGAGGGAGAGTGATATAAAGGTGGAGAGATGAGCGTCGATGTGGATGGTCCCTCATGTGGAGGGGACTCCACTATCAGGTCCAAGCGCCAGTTGACGCGTATAGCGATGGTGGTATGATCTGGGTCGGGGAGCCTAAGGGCCGTCAAATTTTTCCTTACAAAGCATAAGGAGTCTCCTTCTCTCACAACCATTTTCATGTCCATGCACACTCCTAGGTCGATCCTAGGGCTCCCCTCTATACTCTCTAATGCTGTGTAATCATACCCCATCCTATGGAAAATGTGGGTAAGTAGGCCTCCCACATTAATCTCTCCTCATGCTGCTTTGCCCATCTTCACTAAGTGTCTGATGAAGTGGGACCCTACATCGATGCTACTCCTTTCTTGTAGCCTATCCCATAGGCAAAGCAGCTCGCTAGCTCTAACTACACCGTCACTCTCCCCACGACCAAATATGGTACTGGCCATGATGCGGTGGAGGTATCGAAAGACGGGGTTTTGGAGGCACGACGCTTTGGCCCTAGAAGGGTCATAAGCATGCTCTCCCGTCAACTCGGTCCAACATACCTGAGAGTTGAACCCAATAGAGGTTCTTCTCCTCCCCCACTCGGCAAGCCAAAGCATGAGTTCCATTGGTGAAGGGTCCACTCATGCTCAATGTTAAAAAGCCTAAAAGTTATCCTACCCTCCTCGCTTTCTCTACCCGTTAAAACTTCCGCCTCTAAGGAACTCAAAAATTTTAGAACTATCCTAGGGTAGATTAGGTGCCTTATTCCCATAATCTCTTCCCACCCTACTTTTGTAAATAGGGCTTGAATATCACCCAACAACCCTAAAGACTCTAGCAAATCTTCATCTAAGTACCTAGTAGCAGTGAGTTTACGAGTAGAAAGCATATTATATCTATCTCTATGTTCATTGTTGCGAAAAGGAAGAGTGGGTAGGGTGTTACCCTCCTCCGGAGTTTGAGGGGCATCGACTCTCCTTGTTCGTCGCTCCGAGGCATCGGATCGAGGTGCTACATGCTTGGTCCTCCTCATCCTTGCTTCTTTTGGCTTCCTTAGAGGTTAAAAGTGCTTCTAGATGGTGGGGAAGACGAAACCACACGGCTAGGGCAAGAGCTTTCGAAGCATATGACGCAATGGGGTGAAAACACACGGCTCGCCCCTTCTAACCTCGCGCGACACGGTCGTGTGAAAACACACGGCTAGACCGTGTGCACCTCGGATCGGTCGGGCACGACCGTGGGAAAAGTTCTTTTCTAGTCCTAACTCTAAATGAGATGGATATCAAAACTAAAATCTAACAAATTCATGCAATACAATCAAGGGGAAATCTAAAACTTAACTTGGGTTGCCTCCCAAGAAGCGCTTTGTTTAAGGTCGTTTAGCTCGACCTTATTCCTACATTTCATTTGATATGTTTGAATCTTGCTTGTGGGGGAGCAAGATATTTGCTCACCTTACACCTCCTCCCTTGTGGTCCCTTATCACCATATCTCTTAAATCTTGCTCGTGGAGGGGCAAGGTATTTATTAGCTGCCTTCCTTGGTTCAAGATTGAACACGCTTAGCCTCAAGTAATCATTAGGAGTTTGATCATAATATTCTATTTTGTCCAAATGCTGTAAATAACATAACTCACCACGAACATCCTCAACAAAAGATTGGTTAGCAGATTCTATTATGTCGAATGAAATTTTATCATTACAAATCGCTAAATAGGCTTCGTTATGGGTAGCTAAGGCTTCGGTGAGGGTTATGGTAGGCTCTTCTAGATCCTTGAGGTTAGGAGGTGTTTGGATTGAAGAAATGCTCTGCTCAATTAAAGTATCAATTATATAATCCTCAAGTTCTTCTTCCAGTGGTGATTGAATTGATTGTCCTTCTTCACTTCCTATGTCATCTACGCCCTCCTCATTCATTCGCTCAAAGTGAGTCTCCACCCTATTAGGTGTGATCCAGTCATTAAAGCCACCTTCTAGTCGTTTGGTTTCTATTCTAGCTAGATCCCGTTCCATCATCTCTGCAAATTGTTGGCTATGCTCTTTGCATTCCCTAGTAAAATTATCTAGCAGGGCTTCTAAGTGGGGGCTTGGTTCTAGATAAAATTTGCATGGTGACTCGTAGCTCTCATTCTCATTTTGGAAACGATATTGAGTCTCTTTCTGCGAATGCCGCTGTCGGAATTCATCGTTCGCCGCTTGTTCTGTTGGAATGAAATCTTCCATCATCTGCTCAAGTCGGGATTTAGGTAGACAATATTGAGGGTTTAAGTACCCAGGGTCATAACTATATGAATAGAAATCATCTTGTGACCACTGGTTGTAATTGTAGGTGACATCTTCCTGTTCAAATTATGAAGGTTCGAATATATCCGGACAATCATTAATGGTATGTCTTATTTCACCACAATGTTCACAATAAATATTACCAAAACTTACAGCATTAAATTGACCATAATCATGAGTGAAAGCATGCATCGTTATATGCAGGAAATTATAAATAAGGAAAGAGAAACTGAATAAACAAAACTGAAATAAAATAAAATAAAATAAAACAAGAAAAGTAAATCTATCCTAAGTCCGATCCAATTTACCACTGTTCGATTTGATATCGAATCGATCAGTCCTCGACAACGGTGCCAAAATCTTGATGCGCACGAACGTGGCCACAAATCTCACGATGGAGACCGTCGAGGACTCAAAGCGCGCGCTCATGCTCAACGCCCGCAAGTGCATGAATGTCGTCAAGTAATAAGGATTATCGATCCCATAGGGACTAGGATTCGAATATCAATATATTCAGTGATTGTAATTGTTTGGACGTAACTCTAAGAGGTTTCGATTGGTGAGGGATGTCTGTGGACTTTACTCTATACGGTGTCACACGGAGGAGGAAGGGAGTATGCTGAGGTCTTCAAAGGTGATTCTAGGACTTCGATTTCGCTTGTGTATCACAAAATAATATTGTCAATTGGCGTTGTCTAGATGTTTAGCTATGGTTTTGTGGAAGAGACATTATACACTCTCCCGCAGAGCCGCCGCATCTACCGGGAGCTATCTCCGCCTAAAAGGATGGGATAGACGGTATGAGGATGCCAAATCAATCCCTACGATGAACTGTTTTCGATTCCACCGTACCCTTCTACCCACAGTTACAGGAGATCAGGTTTACCCCTAGGTTCCTTGTATAAAATCCCCTAAATCTTAGATACGAGGGCTGTCACCCCTCGTATCACCTAAGCACAACAAATAGAAAACCAAACACGCATAGATATAGTAAAAACAACTACCAATTGTCAAATCAAACTCAAAGGCAGAATTTAACAAGAACCAACATTGTAATGTGCACACAAGCTACTCCCTAATCCTAGAATCGAAAGTACTACTCCATGTATATGAAGGAAGAATCACAAAGCATGTTTATGTCCGAATGCATAAGGAATAAAATGTAGGAATAAAGGATTACAATGCTTTCGTGGTCTTCTCTCCGACGTTGAAGTGTAAGGCGTGGACCTCCGATGACATTCCTCCTCCCCGCTGTGAGTTTCCGAAGCTTTTTAGGGCTTCTGCGTGCCGTCCTAGCCATCGTGCCTCCTCCTAGGGTTTGGGCGGAGCCATCCTTATATAGACATCGCCTCGGACCGCTGCAAAATCCGGAAAAAGCCCTAGTCGCGCAAATATGGCAGGCCGCCACACGACCGTGTGTTTCCACACGACCAAGTTGTGTGCGGCTTTGGGGTGCTGATCTCACCCATTGAGCACGACCGTGTGAATCCACATGCCCTGGCCGTGTACCACTCTGCGTCTAGCTGCGAAATGTCCTTCTTTTACTCCGAAAGCGTATCTTTTTAACCCGAAATGCTATCCTGCACACAAAAGTCCAATGATCAGACCTTCAAACCAGAAAATAGGAAATGCGTGCAAAATAGAGTAACATATGCATGAAACTACCATGAAATGTAATAAGATGTGAGCAAAAACTACTCCTAAAATCCTATACGTTTTGCTCACATCAGTTGGTTAGTGGGAGGTAGTCCTTGATCGTCATATTGACGAACTGCTTCGTTAAATCCATCCTGGAAAGTGGCCCGCATCAGAGCTATCAGGCATTCTCATTAGCTCGGGTTGTCAGGACTTCAATCTTGATGAAGCCTACGATAATTTTCCTGATGCTCGCGAAGAGATCGATGCATTTTGCAGTTTCACTGAGATATTTGCATGATGGCATCAGCCAACACAGATATGTCATCTACTCAGGAGGTCTGATCCTGTTGCAGGAACCTCATCATTTCCATCATATCCTGGCGTATGGAGGCCGAAATCCCCTCTACAGTCTCCGTGTGGGATCTGGTGAAGATGATCTTGTTGCCCAGTTGCTGGAGGGATGCTTCTTGCCTGCATATGCGGGTGTGAGCGTGCGCCCTATAAGTTATTAAGGAGGAGTTTTCTTGTACCTCCTTGCATAAGCGGGTGTGGAGGTCCGCTATTTTATCCTCAACTCTTTGGTATTAGACTCGAAGATTTGCTATAATTTCAGCGTCCCTTTGCTTTTCACGGAGGAGTTCAACTGTCTGCTCCTGATGATCAACCAATTCTTGGGACCTGGGAGCTGTTCTATTAGTATTTTTCTGCTGGGTGCCCTGCAGAGTAGATAAGAGTTTCGTATGTGCTTGCTATTGCACTTGTAATGTCGCAATGGTCCCAGCATCTTCTTTCCGCTAGCGATGAGCTTCCACTAACTGATCCTGGCATTGCATCAATTTTTGCAGTTGAAGATGCTCCCGACCCTGTGTAGCAGTTTGATCCACCAGTCGTTGTCGCGCCTGTTGCAGAAACTGAGTCCGATATTGTGTGAAGGAACGATCCAACTCTTGATAATTCGTTAATGCCTGGGGGCCATCAATAAAGAAGAAACCGTTATAGAGAAGAAATCAGCGAAGTCATTTTTGGGAGCTTACCAATTCCAAAACATGGTGCAAACTTTCCATCCTTGGAATTTGCTCTTCCAGATTCAGGATTTGAATACCATGGTTGGAGGAAGAAGAGGGGATAGATGACACTAAGGGTGAAGGTTCGCTCATGATGGGTTGGAAAAAGGTGGAGGCAATGGATTGTACAGTGGGTCTGGGAGGAGAAAAGGTGATGTTTAAAGGAATGGAAGGGGACATGGAGACAACCGGATATGTTGAGGAGGCTGCGAATAGAGCTCTTGCCAATAGACTCGAGGAAACTGGAAAAGAAAGAGGGGAAATAGATGTCGATTATGAAATGTCAGAAATCGCCTGCTGTTTGACGGGGGGAAGAAGAATCTGTAGGAGATAATCGGCCCGATAAAGTAGCTGGTGAGGAAGATATAGAGAGCATCGAGATTAAAGGTTCTTCGCTAGTAAGAGGAAGAACAGGAGAGTCTCGGTCTGTATTTAGTTGGGGAGAAATGCCTCCCGAATTTTGGGTAGCAGGGGAAGGCAGCGGGGAGGTGATTAGGAGGTGCAGAGGCGAAGATGAATGAATTGTAGCTAGCGTGGGTTCTGATGTTGATGAAGGCTTCGAAGAAGGAGAAAGAGCAGAAGCAGGGATATCCTCTACCTGCAGACGCAGGCGTGCAGCGCCCCTCAATTCAACCTGATGTTGTAAAAAAGGAGGGGGTGACTTACGGATTCCCAGAACAGAAGGTGAAGAGACGGGTGAGCTAGGGTTTGCAGGTGACTTCAGAGGTGGTGATGGAAAGGTTATACTAAGCACATTTGGTTCTATTGAGAAGGAGGTTTTGGAAGAATAAGGAGGAGAAGGGGGCACTGGAATATGGACGGTGGGGATGGATGAAGACAAAATAGGGGATGAAGGTGGAGGCGCTATAGGCTGTTGGCCCTTGCTTTGCCTAGACCCTTGGCGGTGCTTCGCTAGCAGTTGTTGAAAAAGAGAATGCATCTTGCCTCTTGAGGAAGAAAAGAAACACAAAAGCTAGTTAATTTAGCACCGGGGAGTTGTCGCTGGCAGAGAGAAGAAGAAGGTTGAAAGCTAGAAAAAGAAGATGGAAATGAAAAAGAGGGAAGACGAAAAGTCTTATATGGGGCACTAAATGGGCTTACGATGTTAATTGGGCTTCAAAGTAGAGAGGTGAGCCCTTAGGAGGTGTGGAATTATAATTTATTCTTTTTACAACCTATTATCCGCCAGGACCGTTGTCTCTGCACGGTAGAAGAACAAAAGTATCTATCTTCAGAGCAAAGATATGACCCCTGAAGGTATACTTCTTATTTTTTCTTTAAAGTTTGGCCTCAACCAAAACCATTGTACCTATTTAACGGATGAACGAAGAAATAATGACAGTGTGAAAAAATTCTTCTGACCTGAGGGGGCGAAGCCTTTGGTCAGATTGTTATACTTTCGTGTGACTCGGAGTTATCTGAAGACGTTATCCCCGTGCGGTGGTGGAACGGAGGAGTAGGGTTTAAGGTAAAAACACTTGTGAAGAATGACAGAGTGAAAAAGTTTCTTTTGACCTGAGGGGGCAAAGCCCTATATCGGGTCGTCACACTTTTTTATGGCTCGACACTAGCCGAAGTCATTATCCCTGTGCGGTGGTGGAACGGAGGAGTATGGTTTAAGGTAAAAACACCTGTGAAGAATGGCAGAGTGAAAAAATTTCTTCTGACCTGAGGGAGCAAAGCCCTAGATCAGGTCATCACACTTTTTTGTGGCTCAGCGTTAGCCAAAGCCGTTATCCCCGTGTGGTGTCGGAATGGAGGAGTTGGGTCTAACTGCACTCTTGAAGAAATATAACGGTGGAGTAAAAAATTCTTCCGACTTGACCAGGTGAAGTCCTAAGTCGAGTCGTCACTATTCTTATTGTTTGCCAGCAAGACAAGTAGATATCCTCGTATGGTGGTGGATCGAAGGAGTTGGGTTTAAGGTAGAAACACTTTTGAAGAAATACAGCGGCAGAGTAAAAAATTCTTTTGACCTGACCAGGCAAAGCCCTAGGTCGAGTTGTCACTATTCTTATTATTTTCCTGCAAGATAAGAAGATATCCCTGTGCGGTGGTGGAACGAAGGAGTTGGGTTCAAGGTAGAGGCAAGGAAGAAGATATAGCGGCAGATGGGAAGAGCTGAATCTGTGCGCACCTATATACATTATTTTATCCCTGTGTGGTGGTGGATCGGAAGAGCTGAGTTTTACCTCAGCTATATACATTATTTTATCCCCGTTCGGTGGTGGATCGGAAGAGCTAAGTTTTACCTCAGCTATATACAATATTTTATCCCCGTACGATGGTGGATTGGAAGAGCTGAGTTTTACCTTAGCTATATACATTATTTTATCCCCGTGTGGTGGTGGATTGGAAGAGCTGAGTTTTACCTCAACTATATACATTATTTTAATCTCCGTGCGGTGGTGGATCGGAAGAGCTGAGTTTTACCTCAGCTATATGCATTATTTTATCCCCGTACGGTGGTGGATCGGAAGAGCTGAGTTTTACCTTAGCTATATACATTATTTTATCCCCGTGCGATGGTGGATCGGAATAGCTGAGCTTTACCTCAGTTATATACATTATTTTTATCCCCGTGTGGTGGTGGATCGGAAGAGCTGAGTTTTACCTCAGCTATATGTATTATTTTATCCCCGTGCAGTAGTGGATGGGAAGAGCTGAGTTTTACCTCAGCTATATACATTATTTTATCCCCGTGCGGTGGTGGATCGGAAGAGCTGAGCTTTACCTCAGCTATATACATTATTTTATCCCCGTGTGGTGGTGGATCGGAAGAGCTGAGTTTTACCTTAGCTATATACATTATTTTATACCCGTACGATGGTGGATTGGAAGAGTTGAGTTTTACCTCAACTATATACATTATTTTTATCCTCGTGCGGTGATGGATCGGAAGAGCTGAGTTTTACCTCAGCTATATGTATTATTTTATCCCCGTGCGGTGGTGGATCGGAAGAGATGAGCTTTTACTCAACTATATATATTATTTTATCCCCGTGCGGTGGTGGATCGGAAGAGATGAGTTTTACCTTAGCTATATACATTATTTTATTCCCGTGCGGTGGTGGATCGGAAGAGCTGAGTTTTACTCAGCTATATGCATTATTTTATCTTCGTGCGGTGGTGGATCGGAAGAGCTGAGCTTTACCTCAGCTATATACATTATTTTATCTCCGTGCGGTGGTGGATCGGAAGAGCTGAGTTTTACCTCATATATATATATATTATTTTATCCCCGTGTGGTGGTGGATCGGAAGAGCTGAGTTTTACCTCATCTATATACATTATTTTTATCCCCGTGCGGTGGTGGATCGGAAGAGCAGAGTTTTACCTCAGCTATATGCATTATTTTATCCCCGTGTGGTGGTGGATCGGAAGAGCTAAAGGTTACCTCAACTATATATACATTATTTTATCCCCGTGCGGTGGTGGATCGGAAGAGCTGAGTTTTACCTCAGCTATATATATTATTTTATCCCCGTGCGGTGGTGGATCGGAAGAGTTGAGTTTTACCTCAGCTATATATATTGTTTTATCCCCGTGCGGTGGTGGATCGGATCGGAAGAGCTGAGTTTTACCTCAGCTATATACATTATTTTATCCCCGTGTGGTGGTGAATCATAAGAGCTGAGTTTTACCTCAGCTATATACATTATTTTTATCCCCGTGTGGTGGTGGATCGGAAGAGATGAGTTTTACCTCAGCTATATACATTATTTTATCCCCGTGTGGTGGTGGATCGGAAGAGCTGAGTTTTACCTCAGCTATATACATTATTTTATCCCCGTGCGGTGGTGGATTGGAAGAGCTGAGTTTTACCTCAGCTATATGCATTATTTTATCCCCGTGTGATGGTGGATCGGAAGAGCTGAGTTTTACCTCAGTTATATATATTATTTTATCCCCGTGTGGTGGTGGATCGGAAAAGATGAGTTTTATCTCAACTATATACATTATTTTATCCCCGTGTGATGGTGGATCGGAAGAACTGAGTTTAACCTCAACTGTATGCACTATTTTATCCCCGTGTGGTGGTGGATCAGAAGAGCTGAGTTTTATCTTAGCTATGCATATCATTTTTGTCCCCGCATGAGGGTTGAGTAGGAGAGCTGGGTCCTCACCTAGTTATATATATATTGTCTTTGTGTAAGGAGGAATTAGAAGAGTTGTATTTCTACTTGATTCTTGTGTAGTAACGGGGAGTGGAGGCCTCGCGCAGAAGGAAGAAAGCTAGAAGGATGGAGGGGTTGTGAAGAATACTAGCGAAAACTCAGGGAGCTAGCAGAGGACTCCTCTGAAGGGGGTGTTGGATCGAAAGTGTCGCTAGAGGGGGGGGTGAATAGCGATACGGTGTCGTTAAAAAAAAAACTTTTGCAATAAGTAAAAAGCAAGTAGAGAGTGCACAGCGGAAATATAAAGTAGACAAGATATTTTTACGTGGTTCACAATCTTTCGATTGCTAATCCACGGCCCTAGTGATCCTTGATCACGTACGGAGGGCAATTCACTAAAACCACTCCTCCTCGTTGGAAGTAGGAGCAACGATCACAAAAAGAAATCAAGGCAAAGGGACACTCCCCCTTTCCTTGTTACGATTAAAGCACAAAGACAATTTAAAGAAGTAGAACTTAAATAAATATACCGACAACTCTTATAAGTAGAAGATGTAGCTTTCGTTGTCGGCGGCACTTCGTCGTAGCAAATGTGAGTAGTAGTAGCGGCGTTACGACGGCGTGTTGAGAGCTCTTGATTTCTTATATATTTTGCTTGGCGTGAACATGTCTATTTATGGATATTGATCTATGAATTTAGACATAGGTAGTGTCCAAGGTGAGGTTCTTATCCCCCAAGTCTTGCTCATCCACATCCTTTGCGCCAACTCAAGGATGAGGTGCTTCATCCAACCACCTTGTGCCACAACTCAAGGATGAGGTGCTCATCCAACCACCTTGTGCCACCTCAAGGAGGCCTTCACGCCAACTTGTTGGAGCCATCCAACTTGTGCCACATCATGGGAGCCAACCATCTTGTGCCAACTCTCCTCATTTTGGGCGTCCAAGCTTGATGGTGGTTTGCCAACCATCTTGTGCCAACTCACCTCATTTTGGGCGTCCAACTTGATGATGGTTTGGATGTCCACCTTGATGCCACATCACCTAATTTTGGGGTCCAAGCTTGGTGATGGTTTGGATGTCCACCTTGATGCCACATCACCCTTTGTACCAAAACACGAGTCAAGTCCAAATTCACCCCTTGAAATTCGAGCTCTTCTCGAGGTCGAACTAGACCAAAGAAGCTGATCGTAGTAGACGCATCGTCAAAGGGTTTTGGACCGCAGCATGGTTAGCTTAAAATATAAAGTACGATGGTTCTAACCCGATCTCGACCTAGACCTTCCATTGGAGGTATTGGGTCGGATCTACGCTTAACGCCCTTGCTTCGCTTTCACACGAGCTTACCTTGTAGCCTCGCTTCCGGTCTTCACCGAGTACCTCGGCTTCCTCCGAAATCCTCCGGCGCGTTGCGACCACCTCGGTTCCCACCGGTGTCGCAGACCTTCCGCCAACTTTAGCATTTCGCACACTTAATTGAGCTCGTAAGATAACAAATATACCCTTAACTATTGAGCCTTTTGCCATAATCAAAATACGGTTCGACTTTGGTGCCCACTTGCACCAACAATCTCCCCTTTGATTCATGGCAAACCGACACAAAAGTTAAGGAAAAATTAAGCTAGCATAATGATTAAGCATGAATGAGCTAGCATAAAGATTAAATATGAATGAGCTAGCATAATGATTAAATATGAATGAGAAATATTATTGTTTCAAGTTCTCCTTTGAGGTAACCTCCTCGATCAAGGTGAGTTCTTGAAAAATAATTTTACTCCCCTTAATAGTTGCTTAAGTAATCGGAATTACTTAATATAAAAGGTAATAATTTTGTTTACTTTCTTCCTTTAATTTTGGTTAATTTTGGTTACTTTTGTGACTTTCTCCCCTTTGCCTTAACTCAAAAAGTTTGTAAATATATTTTAGGGTTTGTAAGTCCAAGCAAGTTCCCAATATATATATATATATATATATATATATATATATATATATATATATATATATATATATATATATATATATATTTTTTTAAAAAAATAATAATAAGCTTGAAAATATGTTCATCTAAAATGTACAACTCGGTTGGACTTGATTGATATAGAATGATCAATAAGTCTTGAAGGAGTTGATTAATTTTAAATAATTATACTCCATGGTTCATATCGATGCAGAATCTACATCCGGAACTGTGAGTAAGGTCCTAACATCTCACGCCTGTCACGTGGCTAAGTACACAAACACATTAGTCCTATGTGTTGTGAGATGTTGGCTCCTTAAATCTATAGGTATATGATTTCTAAGGTAAGACTTAGGCTAATTTCATAAAAAGAAGCAAAAATAGAGTACATATATAGAGAAATTTAAATCCTACTCTATTACGCACATACCTAACTTTCGTCTTAATAAACTAAATTCGGCTTCGGGTAGTGGTTTGGTGAAGATGTCCGCTAGGTTTGATTTGGACTCAACATACTCTAGTTGTATAGTTCCATTAGTTACATGTTCCCTAATGAAGTGGTGTTTAACTTCTATATGTTTTGTCCTAGAATGACATATTGGATTTTTAGTTAAGTTAATTGAACTGATGTTATCTATGTAGGTTTTAATGTTGTTAAAGATTAAGCTAAAGTCTTGGAGAGTGTGCTTCATCCACGGTGAGCCGAGAGACACACTCACCCATCGCAACGTATTCGGCCGGTGGTAGATAAGGCAACATAATCTTGCTTCCTCGCACTAACTCACTAGACTCGAGCGAGGATTTGACAACAACCACTGCGTGCTCTTTCTATCGAGTTTACTACCGGCATAGTCGAGTCGGAGTAGCCGATTAGATTAAACTCGGTAGATCTAGGGTACCAAATACCTACGTTAGCGTGCCCTTTAGATATCTAAGGATACGCTTGACTAGGGTTAGGTGAGACTCCTTGGCACAGGTTTGTAACCTTGCGCACATACTTACCGCGAATAAAATGTCGGGTCGGCTCGCGGTTAAGTATAGGAGACTTCCTATTGCGCTCCTATAGTATTTTAGGTCAAGGGGTTTTCCTTCTACATCTTCGTTTATATTAACATTAGTTGCTATAGGTGTATTAATTATTTTAGCATCTTGCATTCCAAATCGATTTATTAAGTCCTTAGTATATTTTTGTTGATGTAAATATATTCCATCTTTAGTTTGTTTAATTTGTAAACCTAAGAAGAAACTTAACTCTCCTACTAAATTCATTTCAAATTCACTTTCCATAAGTGAGATGAATTCGTTTAGCAGGATCGAGTTGGTAGTTCCAAAAATTATATCATCTACATAGATTTGGGCTATAAAGATTTCTTTTCCTACGGTTTTTACTAATAAGGTTGGGTCGACTAAACCTTGGTTGAATCCTTTGGACTTAAGATAGATCGAAAGCCTTTCGTACCAAGCTCTTGGGGCTTGTTTGAGTCCATATAGGGCTTTCTTAAGTCTAAGGACATGGTCAGGTTTATCTAGATTTTCGAATCCGGGAGGTTGACTGACGTAAACTTCTTCCTTAATGTATCCATTCAAAAATGCTGACTTGACATCCATTTGAAACAATTTAAAACCTCGATGTGCAGCATATGCTAACAACATTCGGATGGACTCTAGTCTTGCTACGGGCGAGGTCTCATCGTAATCTAAACCTTCGACTTGACTAAACCCTTTTGCGACTAACCTAGCTTTATTTCTAACTACTTCACCTTTATCATCAAGTTTATTTCGAAATACCCACCTTGTTCCAATAATTGATTTTTCTTTAGGTGGTGGTACTAATTCCCAGACTTCATTTCTAGTGAATTGAGCTAGCTCTTCTTGCATAGCAATAATCCAGTCGGGATCAAGAAGTGCTTGTTCAATAGTTTTGGGTTCGATTTTGGAAATTAACGAGATTTGACTAATGTTTCGGTATGAAGCTCTAGTTCGAACCCCTAAATTTGGATCACCTATAACTTGATTGATAGGATGACTTGGGTTAGGGTCATCTATCACTTGGTCGATAGGATGACTTGGGTTAGGACGAGATTCAAGTTCAAGATCAGAGTCGGGTTTGCTATAAGTTGATTTGCTAGTTGGTTTTGTTAAGGATTGAACGGGTTCGTGTCCTTCGTCGAAAACTATATTAATGGTTTCTTCGACTCTAAGAGTGTCGTGATTGTATACCCTATAAGCTCTACTGGTGGTTGAGTATCCTAGAAAGGTTCCAGTAGAGGTTTTGGATTTGAATTTCCCTAGGTAATCCTTAGTGTTTAAGATATGTACCTTGCATCCAAATACCCTAAAGTATTTGATGTTCGGTATTTTATCGTGATAAATCTCGTACGAGGACTTTTGGTGCCTCTTTACCATAAGGATCCTATTTTGGACATAGCAAGCCGTACTAACGACCTCTGCCCAAAATCTATCGGGTAGGTTATACTCGTTTAACATTGTCCTAGCGGCTTCTTGTAGGGTTCTATTTTTCCGTTCGACTAACCCATTTTGTTGTGGGGTTCTAGGACATGAAAACTCATGGTGGTATCCGCTTAGGTTACGTAAATCAGAACCTGTGGTTTTCGAATTCACCACCATGATCGCTTCTAAGTCTTTTAATCTTAAGGTTCTTTTGATTTTCGATTAACCTACAAAGATTGATTAGTTGGTCTAGAGTATCATTTTTATGTTTGATAAACCTAACCCAAGTAAATCTAGAATAGTCGTCAATTATGACTAAGCAAAATTGACTACCATTGAGTGACTTAGCTCCATGTGAATCAAATAGATCCATGTGTAGGAGCTCAAGAACACTTTTGGTTCGTTCTTGATTAGTTAATTGATGTTGTGTCCTAGATTGTTTACCTTGTTGACAAGCATTACATATTTTATTATCCAAGTTGTTTAGTTTAGGCAAACCTATAACCAAGCCACTCTGACTCATCTTGTGGACGAGTCTTGGGTGCGAGTGTCCGAGTCTTCGGTGCCATAACCAAGATTCCTCTTGCTGTGTCATAAGACACTTGGTTGAGGAGTTGGGTAAATTTATTGTGTAGATGTTGCTATTCCTAGTTCCTTTAAGTATTATTTTAGATGTTGCATTTATCTTGATTACGCATTCATTTTCTAGAAATATGACCTTATAATTGTTATCACACAATTGGCTTACACTAAGTAAATTATATTGAAAGTTTTCTACTAATAAGACATTTTGAATTGTAAAGTTAGAGTTGAGCTCAATATCACCTGATCTGATGATTTTGAGCTTGCCGTTATTTCCGAAGGCTACCGATCCTTGTCGTTTGAATCGTAATCAAAAAATGAGTTGATCCCTCACCATGTGTCGGGAGCAACCACTGTCCAACATCCATTGATCCTACATATAAGGTAGTTGGATCGGATATTGGAATTACTAAAGGGTTGTTTGTAAGTTTTTAAACCTAAATCATCTCACCAATATCTACATGATCAAAACATGTTATTCCTATGTGTTATTGTGAGATGACTTTCAATTTTACTTGATTAATTTTAATGAATTTAAATTAACCAACATTAGGTTAGATTCGGATTTAGTCTAAGCTCATCAAGTAATCTTTTCAAGAGATTAGCTTGCAGTGTGGCGTAGCGAGTACGAGGCCTTCTTTGATCGGAACAACGACCACTTCCTTAGACAAAGCTAATTTCAAGAAATTGATAACTCGACTTACTTGAGACTACATCTTGGTCTAACTAGTTATTTTTGAAAAGAGGCTCCCCGAGGCTCAATCTTTTCGTAGAATTTTAGTTGATTATGAGTCCTATCTAACCATTCTAAAAATAAAGGAAAAACTAAGCATGCAATTTCTAAGACTTAACAAAAATACATTTTGTATTGGCTCCCCCTGGACCATTGAATCGAGTGGGTCTATTCACATAGTGAATTTGGTCCTTGGGAACCCAATACATGTTAGATCCTAAAGTTGAAATCAAAGTGATCTTAGGGACCCATGCTTGGACATTTTTCTTATGTTGGTTTACTATAGACATATATGACTTATTGGTTGTATTTGAGTTAAACCCGAGTCCGGCCTTGTTGTACGGCCCTTTGTGATCAAGTAAGAGGTCAAGTCCCTTGGATCCCAAAGTGAACCTTTCCAACGTGTTCCTAAGGTCTTGACTTGTGTTTTCAAGCGAGTTCTCAACTTCAAGCTTTTCAGCAGGTTGAGTCCTCCTCTTGAATCTGAGTAGTCGAAGAGGTTAGGAGACCTCATGTTTGAGGAGGTTAACCTCCTCAATTAGGTCTCGACCTTGGACTCGGACTTAGCTAGTTTCTTATTTAAAAATTTAATTGCACCATACAAAGTATTAAGTAACGACCGACTTACCCTTAATGATTCTTTTGAACCGGATACGGATCCGTGGCTTGTCTTGAATGGAAGCTCATCATCGGATTCGGACTCGGACTCTTCTTGGTTTGAGTCGTGCTCGATCGGCTTGGCCATTAGAGCTTGGATATCGTCTTCTTCCTCCGACAACTCCTCCCAAGTAGCGTTTAGCGCTTTCTTGGTCTTTGATGCGTTATTCTTTAGCTTTGGGCACTCGGACTTGATGTGACCGAACTCTTGCACTCATAGCATCTAAAATTAGAAGTATTTGAATTAGGTTTAGGCTTACCTTGAGTTGTTGGTCGTTTCGTCTCTTGATCATCTTCGAACTAGATTGACTAGTTCGGATTCTATTTCGAGTCTACTTCGATTCGGACTCGCCTTCTTCCTTCGGGGTGGCTTGCTTGCGGGCTTCTTCTTCTTGGAACCGCAACTAACGCAATACTCTTCTCGGCTACCGACCACGTTAGTTTGCTCATGTAATTCAAGTTCAAACAATTGTCTAACCTAATTTTAGAAAGGTCCTTGGAGACCTTGTAGGCATCGACCATGGATGCCACAAGGTGGTCCTAGGAAAGCGAGTTAAGAGAATACACGATAAGGTCGCGATTCTCGACCTTTTGTCCGATGGCATGGAGTTGGTTGACGATGTCTTGGATCTGAGCATGTAGTTGAGTTGCGGTCTCATTTTCCTGCATTTTCAAGTTATACAATTTATTTAAAAGTAAATCTCTTTTACATACCTTCGTCGGTGCCGTGTAGTTCCACTAGCTTGGTCCATAAGTCCTTTGCACTAATGAAGGGGGCCGACGCGGTTGAGCTCTTCCTTGGACAACCCACATTGCAAGATTTGAGTTGCCTTGGCATCGGCTTCTACTTGTTTTTTCATGGAATTTGACCATTGATCGTAACCCAAAGATTCACCATCTTCATTGATAGGAAGTGTGAAACCGGTTTGGATTACGATCCACATCTCGATTTGGGTTTTAAGAAAGCATTCCATCCGACCCTTCCAATAACGAAAGTCATTACCGTTGTAAACGGGTCTGCTAAACCCTTCGAGATGGGCCATTTAAAAACAAGAAGAAGAACGACGAAAAGAATCTTGCAAAACACACACGGAAAGAATATTCCAAGACTTTCGTCTTGGATTAGTAGTGCGGGAAGTAAAAAAAGATATATAAAATGTAACTTGCAAAAAGAAATAAACAATCAAATGCGAATGTCGTTGAAGTTCCGGAGGACAACCTTACTCGGGATCTAACCCGAAGGACAACCTTATCCGGATCCTAAAGCCTCTAATGCAATTCTATATGTAGGAGAAGATAAGCAAGTGAAATAATTATACGAAAACAGAAATAAATAAATAAAAAATCTGTGAAAAAAAGAAAAACAAAGCTAGATTGGTGGTTTCACCGAATCTTAGCGCCCCCGGCTCTGATACCAATTGTTGGATCGAAAGTGTCGCTAGAGGGGGGGGGTGAATAGCGATACGGTGTCGTTAAAAAACTTTTGCAATAAGTAAAAAGCAAGTAGAGAGTGAAATATAAAGTAGACAAGATATTTTTCGTGGTTCACAATCTTTCGATTGCTAATCCACGGCCCTAGTGATCCTTGATCACGTCGGAGGGCAATTCACTAAAACCACTCCTCCTCGTTGGAAGTAGAACACGATCACAAAGAAATCAAGGCAAAGGACACTCCCCCTTTCCTTGTTACGATTAAAGCACAAAGACAATTTAAAGAAGTAGAACTTAAATAAATATACCGACAACTCTTATAAGTAGAAGATGTAGCTTTCGTTGTCGGCGGCACTTCGTCGTAGCAAATGTGAGTAGTAGTAGCGGCGTTACGACGGCGTGTTGAGAGCTCTTGATTTCTTATATATTTTGCTTGGCGTGAACATGTCTATTTATGGATATTGATCTATGAATTTAGACATAGGTAGTGTCCAAGGTGAGGTTCTTATCCCCCAAGTCTTGCTCATCCACATCCTTTGCGCCAACTCAAGGATGAGGTGCTTCATCCAACCACCTTGTGCCACAACTCAAGGATGAGGTGCTCATCCAACCACCTTGTGCCACCTCAAGGAGGCCTTCACGCCAACTTGTTGGAGCCATCCAACTTGTGCCACATCATGGGAGCCAACCATCTTGTGCCAACTCTCCTCATTTTGGGCGTCCAAGCTTGATGGTGGTTTGCCAACCATCTTGTGCCAACTCACCTCATTTTGGGCGTCCAACTTGATGATGGTTTTGGATGTCCACCTTGATGCCACATCACCTAATTTTGGGGGTCCAAGCTTGGTGATGGTTTGGATGTCCACCTTGATGCCACATCACCCTTTGTACCAAAACACGAGTCAAGTCCAAATTCACCCCCTTGAAATTCGAGCTCTTCTCGAGGCTGGAACTAGACCAGCAGTTGACTGTAGTAGACGACTGGTCAAAGGGTTTTGGACTGCAGTACAAGTTAGCTTAAAATATAAAGTACGATGGTTCTAACCAACTGATCTCGACCTAGACCTTCCATTGGAGGTATTGGGTCGGATCTACGCTTAACGTCCTTGCTTCGCTTTCACACGAGCTTACCTTGTAGCCTCGCTTCCGGTCTTCACCCGAGTACCTCGGCTTCCTCCGAAATCCCTCTGGCGTTGCCCGACCACCTCGGTTCCCACCGGGTGTCGCAGACCTTCCGCTCAACTTTAGCATTTCTGCACACTTAATTGAGCTCGTAAGATAACAAATATACCCTTAACTATTGAGCCTTTTGCCATAATCAAAATACCGGTTCGACTTTGGTGCCCACTGCACCAACAGGGGGAGGTGCCAGAATGACTCTATAGAGGTCGCCTTGAGCCCGAGGTGTAGCGGGTGGAGCTCCGGCGAGGGGGAGCGGAGGAATCTCATCCGGGGGGACTGGAACGAAAGCTAGGGCTGATGGAAGATGAGGAAGTTCAACGGAGGCCCGAGGATCTCCCACTGTATATTCCCAGGTCATGGGAGGGTTCCAAACCCGATTGCAGAAGGAAGGAAAAGGGGCTCGAAAGGACCTCCCCACATTGGGGGTCAAGGCGTTAGTCAGCGCTGGAGGAGGAGGAGGCCGGTATGTTGAGGTCGCAGTAGATTGTGTGGCAGATTCCTCGGTGGGTCCTGCGGCCAAATCATGTAGTTCAAAGGAGTCAGAATCCGAAGATATGTTAATGGGGTGTTCAGCAGAAGTCATGGAGGTGGGATAGAAAATAGGGGACATTCGCAGTAACAATTTATAATCGAAAGAGGGAGATTCACATTCGTCCTTGGGAAGGGAGAGAAGATGAAAGGGCGAAGGAAGTAATGGCGTCAGCATGGGAAATAATCGAGACATTAGTACCAAAGCGGGCAGTTATTTCGAGAAGACAGTGGCAAAACTATTTAATTTTTACCGAGAAAGAATCGATTCTGGCAAGAAAAGGGTAAAGCCAGGATATACTGAGTGGATTCCCGAGCGGAAGATCTTAAAAGTTGACTGGCACTTTGAGAGGCAGAGAATCTGCAGTAACCAATGAAAGATCAGCCCAGAAGTGCCCTTAAAAAATTCTGATCAATAATAATGCATACGTAGAAGGCAGCACGAGGCAGTGCAATTTTCAAAAAATCTTTATTAATAAGAAGTTGATCAGTACTATGAGGAAGACACGATAGTTACAATTCAAAGAGCTCAGGGAGACATTTAGCGAGAGCCACTTCAGGGTCTAAATAGCTCATGTCGATGCCTGGCGAAGGGTAGCCCTGGGCAGCATTCAAGGAGGAGGATCCGTCGAAGCCTAGCATGAATAGCTGCACGCCCTTCTGAGCATATCTCATTTTTAAGTCAGCCTCCTACTCTTTCAGCTGGGATTGGCACTCGGCTAACTGGATGGCTAGGGCATCTCTGTCTTTCGTGGCCATCATAGCTTGTTTGCCCAGCGAAACTAGAACCTCCGTGTGCTCCTTTTGAAGTTTTTGTTGCTGAGTGGTTATTGAAGATAGCAGCCCTAGAAGTGCGGACACCTTTAAAGATAGGTCTTCTTGGTGGTGCCAGCACGACTCCAAAGTGGCCTTCCAAATTTGACGTTCCTGTTGAAGCTGGAATATAGTTGTAGAATACTCAGAAGCTCGGAGCTCGACCTCTACAAGTTGTACTTTCTGTTCTTCTAGTTCTTGTGTGAGGAGGGGGATCTGCTGAAGCTGGCTAGATTGTAGGAATAGCTGCCGCTGGAGGTCCTCGATCTTTTTCTTGAGTCCCTCTTGCTCACTCTGAGCCACTGCTAGTTGGGTCATTAAGTCATCACATTGGACAACCAAGGTAGACTCCTTTTGCTTGCCCTCTTTTAGCTGTTGAGCTAATTTCTTTTGTTGAGTAAGGGAGGCGGTATGGCGAGCGGACATGGTGGATTGATAAGTCACTATGCTTGGTGTTGTTTCTTTACAAGCTCTAATTGCCTGAAACCGGAGACAGGGCATTAGGGGAATACAGGCTAGCTATTACATCCTAAAGGTGAAATAGAGGAGAGCTTACCTCCGCTAGTGATCTGCATAAGCGTTCATAGGGGCTCTGCATTTGAGACTGATTGAAGAGACGTACTTCCTCTATACTGCTTATTTTGAGGGAGGACCCTAAAGAAGTAGAAGGAGGGTCTAGGTGGGTGGGAGGGGAAGATCCCCTCCCACCAAAAAGGGCTCTGTTTGGGCATGGAGGGTATGGAGGGGTCCATGGCCCGAACTGGAGTGGGAGAAGAAGGTATGTCTGTAGGAGTATCTACGGGGAAAGAATCGACCGGGGAATCAACCTTTGAGTCGGGTTGAAAGGGGAATGAAACGAGGGAGGGAGAAGGAGAAAGTTCTTCTTGGGGGGAAGAGAGGGGGACGACC
Source organism: Wurfbainia villosa (assembly GCA_025175895.1). Classification (NCBI taxonomy): domain Eukaryota; kingdom Viridiplantae; phylum Streptophyta; class Magnoliopsida; order Zingiberales; family Zingiberaceae; genus Wurfbainia; species Wurfbainia villosa. The sequence continues at coordinate 12,858,988 of CM046004.1, read as the reverse complement.
AATGCGGTCTCTTCCACCCGAGGTTCGTAGATAATTAGGCGTCGGTGCCTATTTAGTTTTAAGGGGGAGGGCGGAAGAGAAGAATGCGAGGAAGAGGACGCGGGAATAGAGGAAGAGCTGGGGATGCCTTCCTTGAGGGGACACAACTTTTTACGGGGAGAAGAGAGAGCTGTTGGAGACTTGCCTTTACTTCGTTTTTTGGAAGTCTTTTTCTTTGCTGCTACAATCTCCTCCCCTTTTAAGATGACATCCTGCACTAGGTTATCTACAAAATCCACTGTTAGAGAACATGCTGGCCATAAAAGTTATTGGTGCCGAAGTCTAAACAACATCCTACCTATGGCATTCGGGTCGGTCAGTGGAAAAGGGGATAGCTCATGGTGATTGAAGAGGGAAGGTTTCATCAGATGGTCTAAGCTATAGTGATATTCTTTTAATACTCGGTAGACCTCTGGAAAGGGACACTGAGTCCTAACCTTGCGGAAGGAGAGTAGTTCAGGGAGATCTAGTTTTCAAGTGTCCGAATGTGGAAGGGGCATCGGAAGTTGAGCAAAGAAGTAGAGCGCTTCCCATCCCTTATGGGAAAAGGGCATGTTTACCAGAAACTGACAATCTGGGCGACTAGATAGATAGAAGAGGCCCTCCTTGGAAGACTTTAACTGAAAGAAGCAATAAAATAGTTGCAGAGACAAAGGAAGACCTAGATGTCGGAATACTATGATTGCCCCTGATAGTATGCGGAAGGAATTGAGAGTAAATTGGTTGACGAACAACTTATAAAAGTCCAAAATTTCTAGGTAGGAAGGAGGCACGGGAAAATATAAACCATTAAGTAGTTTTTCGGAAAAGAAGCAATGTAAGCTTGGCGGAGGAAGATGGGGTTGATAAGAAGTAGTGTTGAAACGGCAAGGCACAGAGGAGTCTATGTATTGGTGCCTACGATCGAAAAAATAATGCTTGCTATTTAGCTGGGTGACAGTATGTTCATACCAAAGGTGTGGGGATAGGTTCTTCGGGGCCATAGGTGCGAGGGGAGGAGGAGCACTTACTTGAGAGTCGAAGGAGGAACACTTGCAAGAGAGGGAGCTAGGGCACCTGACCACCGTCGAAGAAAGTCATTGGAAGGGGGAGAAGAAAAGACAAAATCGCTAAGAGCGTTAAGTTGTTCGTAAAAAGGGGGAAGAAGGGGATTTATATAGGGTTTTGTGGCTTTTCAACTACCTGGTAGAAAAAGAAAAGCGGGGCCCATGGGCCCAGTAAGCCGCTTCAAGAATATGAGGTAAGATAACGGGAAAAGATAAATTCAAATTGGTAAGGAAAGGATGGATGAGAAATGTTATACTTAGAAAGTCAAACTCAATACCTCATTTGATTATTTTTAGGGGTTGACTAATGATACTGCTGCTACCTTTTTCCATGAGTGAAATGAAAGAACCCATGTGTAAGACATTATCCGAACCAAAGAGTTGGTTCGACAGAGTGGGTTTGAGAAAATCGGTTCGGTAACATAGGTCTGGGTAAAAATGGCTCGGTGAGGCGGTTCATGGGAATTGGCTCGGCCGAGCGGGTTTGGACCTAGAGATTGGTTTTGTATAGGGAGGATAGGAGTTGGTTCGGGCTATTATAAGAAGTCTAAGAGCTATGCTATGCCTAAGCGGTAGGTTTAGGTTAGCTTTATGAAGGGCAAGCGAGTGAAAGGGACGGGCTAGAATATTTCCCAAAAATGTTGGCGAGAAGTTTGTTATAAGACAGATTAGGACCTCACATAATATTCGGAGGAGTCTCCACTCTCCATTTCTGTAACAAAATGATTCTCCAAGTAAGCAAGGTGGCCATGTGTATGGTGATAAAAGATGTTCATTATGCAACAGCTGGCCAAGGAAGAGGAGGAAGATAAAAGGCAGAGGAGAGGCGAGAGAGAGGGGGATCCGTAACTTCCAGCGAGAGACGAAGGCACGCTTAAAGGGGAGAGCCACCACATCACCGAGGGGGAGGAAGAAGAAAGGAAGAAGGAGAGGAGGAGAGTAGCAAGTTCTATTTTCTTTAACCTTTGTACACTGAGCTAATTGTAAGAGGTTTTTTCCCTCCGCCTCCGGAAGCTTTTTCCGCAAAGGAGAAAATTCATAGTGAAAGTGCTTTGGCACCGTAGCCCGTGGGAGAGCTCATCTCCGTGGAGTAGGAATCCTTATTCCGAACCACGTTAAATTCTATGTCTCATCTCTTTGCTTTGGTTGTTCGCATTTTCCTTTCATATTTTATTACTGTTGTGGCCGGAGAGATCCCCAAGTCTCCTACACGCACCTTGGCGTTGAAAGGAGACTAGAAAATTCATCTACGACCGCATCAGTGGTAAAGCGGGACAATATCTCATATACTAGTGTGGTTCGATACTTTGCTGGGATAAATTCAGTTCTGAATTTAAAAAAAAAATTGGATAGACAACCCTGAGCCGAATGCAGATCTGGAGTTTGTCTTCTTGAACGGAGTATATCTTTGATATTGAACCTGCCTTATAGAAACGATGCGACCGTGTTGTCGGATCGGACTTAACTATTGAGTCGCGAATATTTTTTTGATTTACTCTGGTGGTCCATGGAGCATATCTCGTCTAGAAGTATTTAGTGCTATGTCAGAGATCCATAGAGTTAAACCGACCATCTCTAAAATTAGTTAAGTCGAAGACCTGGATACTAGTGCTAGTAAAAAAAAAATGCAATTTGATGATTTATACAAAATCAACCCTATCGTACAAGACGATTATAGTTTACGAATTAAAATTATCGATAATTAATGCACTATCAAAATTTTTTATTTTGTTCTCTAAAAATTATTATTATTATTATTTATTTTAATTTTCATCAAACCGTTAAATAATATTTAAATTTTAAAAAATTAAATTCTAAAATGTGTTATTTTAAAATCTGAATTCTTTTTATTTTTTTAAATATATATATATATATATATATATATATATATATATATATATATATATATATAAATTTAATATTAAATAAATAAAATTTATAAATTTTATATTAAATAAATAAAATTAATAAATAATTTATTGAAAAATTAAATTAGATTAAATATAATAACTTAAAAGCAAAATAGTTGTACTTTAAAACAAATTGATTTAAATAAATTAATATAATAATTTTAAATCAACAAATTTAAAATGAATGAATCAATTTATATTGAATCACATCATTAATATTATTAAAATATTATAAATATAAAAATTAACATAAACAAATTAAAATATAAATAAATAATATTTTAAAGTTATTAATTGACGGTTCAACTATTCATTAATTAAAAAAATTTATCTCGTCTCTAAACAAATGATTACAAATTGAATCAATTGAACCGAATCAATAGATAATCAATTCGTTAATTAAATTCAAATTCTGAATCGAGTGTGATTTGGATATGGTCCTTGGATAGATCTAGATAAACAACTAGTAAACCACTTAATTAATTCAATTTTTTATATTTACCAGATTTTGTTTTCACAAATCTCTAAGCCGCAATCACTTTTAAAAATCGTCAACTGCCAGTCAATTAAAATTTGTTGCCAATCCTAAATAATTTTTCTTCATCGGTAAATTTTGCTTTAAAAGCTTCTCATGTTGCTTGAGCTACATCTCCTAAATAATTTTTCGTAATCCTAAACATAACATCTCCAATTTTTACATCTAATTCATGTTTTGTCATATAGTCTTTTTTTTTACATAAACTGTCCATTGTTTTAAGTAATTATCGTATAGTTGGGAATCACATTCCATGATATTTAAGAGTATCAATTTTTTTCTAAAAAAAAATAACTTTTAGGGGTTTTCGTTTACCCATTGTTCTTAATAGGGGTTATTATTTGTATAGAGATCTATTTGTGTTCTTGAGGGATGTCCTTGACTATAGTCTATAGTTCTCATATAACTTTCTGGGTAAACGATTTGGTATGATTAATTAGGTCTACTTGTCCCTATTGATTCTGTTATATTCATTAGGTCTTTGTTGTGGTTAAATCTTGTGAACTCAGAGGGATTCATAAAATCTTTCAAGCTGTTATTTTCTAAAAGCTTATCAAGTTGATCTATAGATCTTTGTATACTTTGTTTACTCGTAACTATAGTATGTTCTTCAATATATTTATTTTTATAGGTTGTTTCTTCCACTGCTTTTGCTATTATATTTTGATCATCATTCAGATATAGATACATATTTTTTGGAAGTTTTTTATGTTTTTTATCAAAATTTTCTAATTCCTTGAGTTCTTGTGTAGTTATATGATTAGCCACTTCTTTAGGAATGTAGACATATTTGTCTAAGTGATTAAATATTCCTTTTATGTTTGAACTTATATCCTTGAATCTGCTAATATTCATACAATTTAATTGTTTACTTTGATTTTGTGCTAATATCAAATGTTGAGTTCCTATAGCTTTTATTTGGGCTCGAAGTTTTTCCACTAGAGTTTATTCTTTTATGTAGACTAAATTTAATCTTTTGTTTGATTATTTTTGGTTTATAAATTGTCTTTTTCTTCTAATTCTTCAGATGATGAAGAGACTTGTTGGTAGCCAGCAAATTGAACATTTAGATTTCCATTTCTGTTTTTATAGAGAACCAAAGTAGTTGGTTGTAACAGTAGTTCAGTCTCTTCTAAATTTATTATTCATTCTCGATTAGCCTAATTTTTCAAAACTATATTGTCTAGGATTTAAGAATGTTGTTCCTTTTTAACTTAGTGCATCTATGATCCCTTCTATTTGTATTTTGTAGAGTTATGTATACTATTCATGGTTTCTGATGCGGTGATGGGGAAGAAGATCTGTTGACTTCCTGTCAACGCGATGAAGCGTGAAGGAAGCTTCGGGGGTTCTCTCCGGCCGCAACAGTAAAATGAAAAGCGTGAAACAAAGACACGCAAGCCAACACAAGCAACAAACCAAGACACAGGATGTAACGTGGTTCGGAATAAGGATTCCTACTTCACGGAAGTGAGCTCTCTCACTGATTGCTGTGCCAAAGCACTTTCACTATGAATGTCCTCCTTCACGGAAATAACTTCCGGAGGTGGAGGAGAAAACCTCTTACAATTAGGTCAAGATACAAGAAACAATAGGTCAAGATACAAGAAACAATACAAGAAAAATAGAGATCATCACTCTCTTTCTCTCCTTCTCCGGTGAAGTGGTTGCTCTCCTCTTTCTGAATGTGCCTTCGTCTGTCCCTGGTTGGAATAATGCGGATCTCCCTTACTTCTGTCCTGCTTCTCCCTTTTATTCTCCTCCTCTGATCAGTTGCTGCATCGCAAGCTTTCCCCGTCATACACGTGGCTACCACTCCCACCTGGAGAACCATTCTGTTATAGACACGAAGAGCAAAGACTCCTCGAAATATTATGTGGGGGTCTCCTTCTGTGGTGTAACAACTTCTTATCCACATTTCGGGAAATATGCTAGCCTGTCCCTTTCAACCATTTACCTTCAACGAAACTAACCTAAACCTATGGCTCACGTGCGGCGTAGCCCTTAGGCTCTTCTCAGCGGTCCGAACCAACCCCTCTTTTTTCCGCACTAAACTATTTCCGGGCTGGCTATGCCGAACCAATTTTCATCCGCCCCATCTGTTTCTGGGCCTACTAGGCCGAACCGATTCTTGTTCATCTCATAACGAAGTGATCTCCGCCATCGCTTCGCCGTGTCAATTACCCCGACTTGTCCTCCCGTTCCACTTGTCCCAAACGATCGCGCCCGAACCATTCTCCCTTGCTTTCATTGCTGAATCGATTATTTGGTTCGGATAGTGTCTTACACGCGAGCCCTCTTACCCGGTTCATAGAGAAGAGGTAACAACAGTATCATTAGTCAACCCTAAAAAATAGTCAAGCGAAGTTATAAGCTTGACTTTCTAAATGTATAAAGCCTCTACTTCACCCTTTGCTCGCCAATTCAAATTCACTCTTTTCTCATTGCCCTACTCCATATATTCGAAGCGGCTTAATGGGCCCATGGGCCCCGCTTCTCCTTTTCTCTTAGATAGTCGAACGGCTACACAAAACCCTATATAAATCTTCGCCCTTTCTTTTTAGGCATAACTTAGCGTGCCTAACAATCCAGTCTTTTCCACTTCTTCTTCCTAGTGATTTTCTCCGGCAGCATTTCAGCGACCTAGCCCTTTCTTTTGCAAACGTTCCTCCTTCACCCTTTAAGTAAGTGCTCTTCCCTGTTCCGTACCTATGGCCCCTAAGACCTTACCCTCACCTCCTTGGTACGAACATACCATCACCCAACTAAACAGTGACCATTACTTCTTTAACATGAGAAACCAATTCATAGACCCTTCCATTCAATGCCGTTTCAACACTAAAATGTATCGACAACATCGTCCTCCCCCTGGCCTAACCTGCTTCTTCTCTGAACAATTTCTTAATGACTTGTTTTTACCCGTGCCCTCCTCTTATTTGGAAATCCTAGACTTTTATGGTCTGCCCCTAAATAAATTTACCCCCAATTCCTTCCGCCTCTTGTCGGGAGCCATCATAGTATTCCAACACCTGAACCTCCCGTTATCCCCCCAACTATTCCATTGCTTCTTCCAACTGAAATCTTCTAAGGCAGACCTTTTTTACCTCTCCAGTCGCACGGACTTCCAATTCTTAGTAAATATGCCTTCTGTTAGGACCCTTGGAATGGCTAGAGGGGGGGGGGGTGAATAGCGTAGATGAAATTCGATCCCGTTCGTGTCTACAATTTCGTTAGTGCGCAGCGGAAATAGAAATAATGATAAAAGCAATAACGAAATGGACACCACACAAATCACAACAAGAGCATATAACGTGGTTCGGAACCGAACCGGTTCATACTCCACGGATTGGGTTCGTACGAACCCTAGCGATGCCACAAACACCACTAACCAATAAAACTCCTTCTTGACACAAGTCAAGGGTGGAGAAACCCCTTACAAGTAATCTTACAACAATAAGATACAAATACAAGCAATTACAATAATGAATATGAAATACAAGTAAAGAAAAGACTTTACAACACTTGTTTAGATTGCTTGAATGCTTGGTTGCTTGCTTGCACTTGGAGACCTGATTTGCACCAACAAATCGCCCCAATAGCCCTCAAGAACCGATTTTTTTCCTCCATCACGAGCTCCATATATAGCTTCAACCTGTGCTGGAAAAATTCGATCAGTCGACTGATCGGGACCATCAGTCGACTGATGCCACTGTTGTCGTGAGACAACGGCTAGTTCCACGTTGGATAAGTCCAACGGAACTACCATCAGTCGACTGATTGTGACCATCAGTCGACTGATGGAGTCCTCACTCGACCAGTCGACTCTCGACTCCATCGTGGCGAATTCACCGAGCACCGATCGGTGATCACATGATCGATCATTTGCTCAGCTCATCGATCGCTAACCTATGGCAGTCGACTGCTAGGCCATAACCCACAGTCAAACCCTAGTTGACTCGGTCCAGTCGACTGCCATATGACACCAGTCGACTGGCACACCTCAAACATGAGGTTTTAACTCAAGTATGGTTCCCCCATACTTGCTAGACCACCTTTAGCCTAGACCTAAGCCTTCTAGCCACCTCCATCAGCCTCACGCCTCTCGGATCCCTCCAAGTCATCCATGACTTGTTCATCCATCGCGCTAGCCTTCAGGTGCTTCCGTCGGCTATGTCATGCTAACGGTGTCTACACCGCCAAAGCACATTGGACTTACGCCGCCAACCATTGGACTTATGCTGCCAAGACTACCGCTTGGACTTTACGCCGCCAATATTAATCCCCTTGGACTTCAAATGCCAACCCACGTTGGACTTTCCTTGCCAAGACCATGCTTGGACTTTCCTTGCCAATTCATGTTGGACTTTCCATTTGCCAAGACCCATGCTTGGACTTTCCTTGCCAACACATGTTGGACTTTCCATTTGCCAAGACCCATGCTTGGACTTTCCTTGACAATTATATTGTCATATGTTTTTGTCGAAACATCAAAACACATCAAAACATCACTCGAGCCAAACTCGAGTCCTGGTCAATCGTGACCTGGGCCGATTGCACCAACAATCTCCCCCTTTTTGATGTTTGACAAAAATCAAACAAATAATTGAGTTAGAATACTAAATCCAATCCTTTACCAATTATCCCAAATTGGTAAATGCTCTCCAAATGTTTTCCCCCAAACATTCTTCCCCTTTTTGACTAACAGCAAAAAGTTGTCTCCCCAAGAAGGTCAATGTCTCATGTCCCAATGAGATCTTACAATCTCCCCCTTGGTCCAAAAATACTTAGGATGCCTACCATCTTCCTAGTGATAAGTCCAATATCACTCAAGAGAGACAATCCTATTTACTCTCCCAATTTTCAAATTGGGTCTCTCAAAAGTCCCCATCAATATCCCAATTGATGTCATATTCTCCCAATAACTTCTCCTTTTCAAGGAGAAAAACACATCCATCATTCCAAGATGGATACCTCCCCCTAAAGGCTTGCTCCCCCTTGACCATTGCACCAACAATGTCCTTGGGAAGTCCCTAAGCCAACAGGAACTCTAAACCATCAAAATTAAGATTAGAAATTCAACATTGAACTTTCCAACACCTTAAAATTGATACAAACCCCAAATACTTCCCCTAATCCATATCCAATGGATTTACACCCTTTATAATGCTTCCCAAAGCATATCCCAGGGTTAGGAGTGATTAGGGACCATAACCGTAGCTGAAATCGGGTTAAACAACTTTTGGTTACCTCGAAATCAGGCTATTAGTCGACTCTACTACTGATCGATGTGTCCATCACCGACCGCACGGCAATGAATGAGTGATAAAGCATCGCAATCGAGTCCAAACGCCGCCATCACGATCAGATGTAGAAGCTGATCGATAATCGAAAACCCGATTTTAAATCAGACTCGACTTCTGGAAATGCATAAGTAATTCTACGTAAATCAAAAAATCACGAAACTTGATACGTATATTACTTAACACACATACAATCAGTGAAAAATTTTCGAAAAATATTTTTACCATTGAAATAGGAGATTGGTACAAAGTTCAAAACTATTAAAAACTTTAAAGTTTTTGATCTACTTTGTACCAACTTCTACAATGATGATGACTATCAAAAGATAGATTTCACCAAGGTTTTCTAAATTGATTTTAAAATGTTTTCAAAACGTTATCTTGGATCATATTCCTTGGGCTCTATGTACGTGACTTGTACACAAGCTCTCCCAATGATCCACAACTAAAATTAGATGAGTTTTAGTTCATCTAGATGCAAAAACTATGCACCTTGAACTTAACTCATATCCTAGCATCTCACATGTATCTAGGGTGTATACATACACATACATGTCAATTAGATGTGAGATGTGGGTTTTGTTCTCCCTAAACTAGGGTTTCATGCATTTTCTAAAGCAACTCTACTTGATTCCCTTATAACTGGGACTCCAAGTCATGCCATAGTCCTTAAATCAATTTTAATCAAGTTAATGCATGAATGTATGATCATGGCATAAATAATAGCATTATTAAAACATGGCCAATGATCATGATGTCATGACATATGATGAAATTTAAGAACACATGACATCTAAAATAACCCTAAACAATGTCATGACATGGTATATGATAGGATGCAATTTCATGTCATAATATATCAACTTTCATAAGCAATACCATTATACAAATATTCATCCATACACACAAGATTTTTCAGAAACAAAGATTTCATTTAACTTAAAACTTGTCTTTTACATTCAAAATGGAGATTGGCTATGCTCAATCTCACAAAAAAAAATAACAACCACAAAAAAATCTAATATCCTCTAATCGTCCGCAGGAGGTGGCGGTGGAGGAGGCGACTTCGAGGTCGGACGCATCATCTCTAGCATATCGGTGATCTTTGCTCTTCTACGCCCTGGGTCTCCTCCATCCGATCCAGACGTGCGCCGAAGGAAGCCTGGCCTGCCAATAGCTCTGACAACCTAGCGTCAACCATCCGATAGTCTGAAATCGGACTCCGGCCACGACGATCCGATGGACCGCCCGATGTGTCTAATGCATCTGGTCATCCTCATTAGTGGTGTCCGCATCCTCGCAGCCCTCTGTCGCCTCTCTGGGTACCGGAGGAGGCTCTCTGCGTGCCCTGGGGGGTGGTCGAGGTGCCAACTCCATTTGTCCAGCACCCATCCGTAGCTTTGCTAACGAGAAGTTACGAACTGATATACAGTCGTACACCTCCGATAGCGCTCTCAGAGAGCCCCTGTGGATGTTGACGCCTACGGAGTCTAGCCATGCTGTGATGATATGACCAAATGACATATGCACTTTCCTTATGCGAAGTGAAGTGCACAATGCAGTGGAAAATGTTAATGCAAAGTTTATATCTAACTGATGACGCATGGCATATAGAAGAAAAAGATGGGGAGGCCGAATCTTGGCTAGACCCCGAGTGACAATGGGAAGAAAACACCCAACAATGATCTTGTAAAGGACATTGTCAGGTGCAGACAACTCAGTGATAGGAAATAGATTCTGGGCCAGTGGACGAGGATAACCAAAGATATGCTCATGCATGGACTCCATAGAGATATGGTCAAAAGGCTCAGGTAGAGGAAAGTCCATGGTAGGGTAAAAGATAAAGGTGTCATCTGAAAGCCTACACTCGAGAAACTCTGCGAGATCGCAGAGTGAACTCTAACTCGCGTTTTGCAACGCGAGTAGTGTAAGTAGGGCCGTCATCCACCTTTTTAAGGTTTTGATAGAATTCCTTAATAAGGTCATCATTAATTGGATGCGTGCACAAGACGATTTTCATCAGATTGTAGTATGCAATTAATTCCATGACATCACTACAATGCCTATTGAAAAAGTCCCTATCGATGTACCTAACCAACATAGGTTGGTACAATCGAGATTCACCCTCGGGTGGATCATTCCTACGGGCTCTCCTATTATGAATGCAATGTGATGATATGACATGCAATGGCAACAATACACGATTAGATAAACCTAAATTGTAATGGAAATGAAAATTAGGGCTCGGAAAGAAAAATTGTTACTTAGGCGCCATTTGAATGTGTGTGAGAGGAAGACTCAAATGTTGCTGAGGATCGCCGGAAAAGTCGCCGGAGAGCTTCAGACGCCGGAACCCTAATCGGAACAGGAGAAATAAACCCTAAATCGCGTGAACTAGGGCTTGAAATGAAACACGGAAGAGGAGAGGCTTGCCTAACACGTTGGGAGGTTGGCACGGCCGGAAGAGTTGGTCGGAGAGGGGGACGACGATCGAAGAAGGAAAGGAGAAGAAAAAGAAGAGAACCCTAGCGTGGAGCATCTTTATCGAGTGGGCAATGATCGCTCGGCAATCGATCTGAACCTTCTAGAACGCATACGATGATCATCGGTCGACCGATGTTGCTTATCACGATCGATGTGCATATCACTGATCGCTTCGTCGAGCACTCGACTGATGGCCTTCGGCCTCGGTGAACGATATCACGATCGATGGACCTCATCGGGCCGATCGATGTTCGATCGATCCGAGTCATGGAGCTAGCACTCGATCGATGGTCATATCGTATCGCGCATAAGATGTTATCGATCGACCGATAATCAGCTGTATCGATCGATATCTCGATTTCCATTCAAAATCAGAAGATCTCGATTTCATCATCTTAATTATTCCATTTTATCACGTTAGATCTTGTATATTGAATGTATTGATGTTATACTTTTATTCATGTATTTGTTAATGTATTTTAATGTTTTATTTCATTTTTGCAAACATTAACATTCAATGATTTCCAAAACCTAACATCTCACCCTTTCTAAGTGTTGAAATACACAATCAAAGTAAAAGACTTGTTTTGTGAGATGTAATCTATCCTAGACATTCCTTCCATGCAAACATATGGTAAAACATATGAAGCATGGTGAATACAAGACATCAAGTTGTGTGACACTTGAGTATCACTCTAGATGTTACCTTTACATCTTAACCACACATTTCTTGATACATGACCTTCCAAAGTGTGCCAATAATCAAAGGTACACACTATGACCTCTAAATCTAGATCGTGTCAATTTTATTGATTTTCATGTTTTCAAGATATATATTGACACAACCTAAAATTCTTTAAAATTAAGGCTCAAGGATATTTCCAAGGTAACCATAACCTTGAAAGTAACCTAAAGTGCCACCTTTATCATGATTGAGTTAACTACCCATCCAATCAAGGTTGGCACACCCTAAACCCATCTCAGCGTGAATCAATCACGCTCTTAGGAACCCAAAACCGATTTGAGCTCCTAGGGTTAATTAGGTATTCCTTAGGGATAACCTCCCTAGATACCTTCCTAATGACCCTCCTAGGCTTATTAGCCTTGGTCATTTTGGTCTTGCCTAGGTTAATCTTGGAGATTGCCTCCCTAACAACCTTCTTAGTGGCCCTCCTAGGTTTCTTCGAAACCATGGCCAATAGGCACAAACCTTGGTCAACTCTAGGAATGACTTCCCCATTGACCTTGGTCTTCCTAGACCTAGTTAGTGTCCCATAGTCGAATGGAACACTATGGTAAGTCACCTTGGACTTAGGTTTGTGACCCAAACCATTCTTGCCCTTGGTTGACTTTTGACTCTTAGATCCTAGATGTTGACTTTGACTTCTTGACCTAAGAGTTTGACAATTTGACCCTTGAAATTGATTTTGTATCTTGTTTAGGGTCTTTTCCAATTTCTCAAGCCTTGACCTCAAGGCTTGGTTCTCTAATTCTAATTTCCTAATTTTAGAATTTTTATTTAAATCTTGGGCATTTGACTTTCTTGGCAAATGCCTAGTCCATTTTGGATTAAAACCTAGATGTTCTTGGATTTTCTTAATAGATTTCCTAGGTATTGTTTTTCTAGGGACATTAGTCCCAAATTTCTCCTTATTCTTAAGGTGAACATTTTTAGCTCCTAAACACATATGTTTGTTATTTCTAGCATGCTCTTTATGATACATAACAAAATTGCTAAAATTAGTTCTAGCATGCTTTTTAATAATTAAATTAGACGGAGCATTATTTAAATATACCTTAGGGTTTGCCTTAGTGGCTCCCCCTACTTGTGATGCTCGCCTTTGCCCCTTCTTCTTCTTCTTTGGGCATTGACTCCGGTAATGACCCGGTAGTCGGCATTTGAAGCAAATGACATGCTCCTTGCTCTTTTGTCTTGGAGAACCGGCGTCCATTGACTTTTGTTGACTTTTAGGCGCCGGAGGAGCTTTCTTGATCCTCTTTGGACATTTGCTCTTGTAATGCCCATACTCCCTACACTCAAAGCACATAATATGATTTTTGTTTGAAAATAAAGTGTTTGAGTTACTTAGGGTGGTGGTAGGTGCCGGAGTTGAATTTTGAGCTTCCTCATCTTGATCGGATGTTGAGAGCTCTTCTTGAGGTTGTTCCGGTGTAGAGGATGGTCTCTCCTCCTCAATCCTAGAAGTAGATGCTTCTTCCACCTCTTCTACTTCTTCTTTCTCCGATTCGAAAGTTGACTCCATCTCAACTTCCGATTCCTCACTTTCACTTGAGGATGAACTCTCCTCATGGTATCTTGCCAATTTTCTCCATAGCTCCTTGACATACATGTAATCCCCTAGCTTGCACAAAACATCATTAGGGATTAAATCTTCCAAAAGTTTCGTTACCTTAACTTCGGTCTTGATCTTTTGGCGTTGCTCTTGGGTCCACTTTTTCAATTTTAGGATATTCCCCTTCTTATCCCCAGGGGGTTCAAGGCCTTCAACGAGGATGAACCAATCCTCTATGTTCATCATCAAGAATGTTTCCATTCTTGCTCTCCATGCCGGAAAATCTTCTGGATCATATGGAGGTGGAGTGTTGATTTCCCATCCAAGCTTGTCTTGGAATTCCATCTTCACCCTCTAGCCTTTTGCCTTAGCTCCCGGTTGTTAATCCGTAGAAGAGCCCCGGGCTCTGATACCACTTGTTAGGACCCTTGGAATGGCTAGAGGGGGGGTGAATAGCGTAGATGAAATTCGATCCCGTTCGTGTCTACAATTTCGTTAGTGCGCAGCGGAAATAGAAATAATGATAAAAGCAATAACGAAATGGACACCACACAAATCACAACAAGAGCATATAACGTGGTTCGGAACCGAACCGGTTCCTACTCCACGGATTGGGTTCGTACGAACCCTAGCGATGCCACAAACACCACTAACCAATAAAACTCCTTCTTGACATAAGTCAAGGGTGGAGAAACCCCTTACAAGTAATCTTACAACAATAAGATACAAATACAAGCAATTACAATAATGAATATGAAATACAAGTAAAGAAAAGACTTTACAACACTTGTTTAGATTGCTTGAATGCTTGGTTGCTTGCTTGCACTTGGAGACCTGATTTGCACCAACAAATCGCCCCAATAGCTCTCAAGAACCGATTTTTTTCCTCCATCACGAGCTCCATATATAGCTTCAACTGGCTGGAAAAGTCGATCACCGATCGATCGGGACCATCACGACCGATGATGCGAGACAATGGCTAGTTCCACGTTGGATAAGTCCAACGGAACTACCATCAGTCGATTGATTGTGACCATCAGTCGACTGATGGAGTCCTCACTCGACCAGTCGAGTCTCGACTCCATTCTGTGACCGAATTCACGAGCACTAGTCGACTGATCACACGATCGATCAATCGCTGAGCCATCATCGATCGCCAACCTATGGCGATCACTAGGCTAAACCATAACCCCCGATAAACCCTAGTTGACTCGGTCCACGACCGCCATATGACACCAAACATGAGGTTTTAACTCAAGTATGGTTCCCCCATACTTGCTAGACCACCCTTAGCCTAGACCTAAGCCTTCTAGCCACCTCCATCAACCTCACGCCTCTCGGATCCCTCCAAGTCATCTATGACTTGTTCATCCATCGCGCTAGCCTTCAAGTGCTTCCGTCGGCTATGTCATGCTAACGGTGTCTACACCGCCAAGGCACATTGGACTTACGCCGCCAAGACTCCGCTTGGACTTTACGCCGCCAACCATTGGACTTATGCTGCCAAGACTACCGCTTGGACTTTACGCCGCCAATATTAATCCCCTTGGACTTCAAATGGCAACCCATGTTGGACTTTCCATGCCAAGACCATGCTTGGACTTTCCTTGCCAACTCATGTTGGACTTTCCATTTGCCAAGACCCATGCTTGGACTTTCCTTGCCAACACATATTGGACTTTCCATTTGCCAAGACCCATGCTTGGACTTTCCTTGACAATTATATTGTCATATGTTTTTGTCGAAACATCAAAACACATCAAAACATCACTCGAGCCAAACTCGAGTCCTGATCAATCGTGACCTGGGCCGATTGCACCAACACCTTCTTCCCACAAAGGATGGGTAGAATTATATTTCTTTGCTCAGCTTCCAACACCCTTACCCCACTCGGATACCTGGAAGCTAGATCTTCCCGAGCAGTCTCCCTTTGGTGAAATGAGGACCCAATGTCCTTTCTCGGAGGTTTATAAAGTGTTGGGAGAATCCAACTACTACTCGGAACATCTAATGAAACCCCCACTCCTCAGTCACTTCAGGCTATCCCCTTTCCCTCTAACGACTCCGGCCGCCATAGGTAGGAAGGTGTTCGTATTTTGATATAGCTTATTATTCAGATCAACTTATCCTTCTTACCAATGGATTTCGCAGATAACCTAATGCAGAGCGCTTTGGTAAAAGGTGAAGAGATCGAAGCAGCCAAGAAGAAGAAGACCTCCACCAAGCGAGGTAAATCTGTGGCTGTCCCTTCTTCCCCTCGGAAGAAATTGCGTCTGGTTAAGGAAGGAGCCCCCAGTTCCTCATACCTTCCCACATCCTCTTCCAATCGGGAGGAATCTCATCCCCTAGCCATCTATGAACCGAGGATGAGGGATACTACCCTAGCCACCCCATCCTCTTCCCCCAAGGGGGGAACTCTCCTTCCCATTCTCCCGTTTCATCCCCCATTCCTCTTGACTCTCCCACATATTCCCCGACTGAATCTATCCTTGGCACCGCTCATCCAGAAATACATCCTTCTCTGCGCCCCTTCAGCGTGTAGGTCCCCCTCTTCCTTCGGAGGGGGGAGATCTTCCCCTTCCAAACCCTTCACTGGTTACACTGGGGTCCCTCCTAAAGATCCGTCACCTCTCAGAGGTGAAATTTTTCAACCAATCAGGTATACAGGGCCCCTGTGACCAGATGAGCAAACTGCTGACCGAGGCAATTGTTTTCCCTCTTTACCTTTAGCATATATATATATATCTGTGTGCCAACGCTTAACATTTTCTTTCAGGTATCGACCACGCATAATAAGATGATGTCCCGCATAGCCCAATTCCAGTCCAATATGGAGACGCGCCATTTTGCTTCCCTGGCGCACCAGAAACAGCTCACCCAGCGGTTGAGCGAAAAGGAGCAGAAGGAATATGATCAAATCGGTCAATGCAAAGATTCCATGACCCAACTGGCCCTGACTCAAAGCGAGAAGGAGGAACTTCAGCGAAAGAATAAAGACCTCGAGCAACAAATCTTCCTGCATCCATAGTGGACCTTCTTACCACGAGCTAACCGCACAAAAACACTTGGGACGCAATTATCAAGTCATTCTTCAACTATTATTCGCATGGGAAGCCACCCAAAAATCTTGTTTGGAGAGGTGTGAAGAACTCTCTACCCTGGTGGCGGCCTTCCCTAAAGCCCTGTCGTCTATGGCTTGGCAGCAACAAGAACTTCATTGTGAATATACCGAGGCTTTTTCCGCTTTGAGTCGGCGAGCCATGACGGCAACAACAGAAAGAGATGGTTTGGCAGCCCAATTAGCTGAATGCCAGGCCCAACTCGCCGCCTGCCAGTCCCAACTAAAGGAACAAGAGGCCAATTTGAAGGGGCACTATGTCAAAAAGGGGGTAGATTTGTTCATACTTGGCTTCGACAGGTCCTTGACTTTAAATGTCGAACGAGGATATCCTCCCCCTGGCACGGACACCAGCTATTTGAACCCCGTAGCAGCTTTGTCCAAATGCCCCCCAGAGCTCTTTGAATTGTAATTCGTCACATTTCGCTCATTGTAATGACAACTCTTTCACCGTTGAAGAATATTTTTATTGACATGCTTTTTGTTGTTCATCATGTATATCTTGGTATGAGTCGAGAATTTTAGGTTGGTTCCATGCTTCCTTCTTTTTGCAATTGTTGCCCATTTTCTTTCTTGTATGAAATGATGACATTCTTCGCTCGGGAGTCCGTTCGGAATATCCCAGGTGATCTTCTTCCGCCCCGAACCAATTTTGGCTCGGCCAACAATTAAGTTACTTCGGTCTCTTGATCTTCTCAAGTTACCTGGCCACTTCGGAAATGATATCTCGACGATTTCCTATGCTGACGCCATTATGATATTAGTCTCTTCCTCTTCTTCTCCCTCCCGAGGACAAATGCAGTTCTTCCTCCCTCGACTATAAATTGTCTTCCCAAATGTCTTCGGCCTCCCATCTCACTCTCATGGCTTCGGCGGAACACCCCATCGAGATCTCTACAGATTCTGACTCGTTTGAGTTACATGACTGGTCCACTGAAGACACTGAAGAGTCTGAGATACGTTCGACTGCAACTTCGGCCTTTCGCCCCTTTCCTTCTCCACCCTTAACCACTGTTCAAACTCCTACTGCAGGGAGGTCCTTCCGAGCACCCTTCCCTTCCTTCTGCAATCGGGTCTGGAACCCTCCCCTGACGTGGGAATACACAATAGGAGATTCTCGGGCCTCTGTTGAACTTCCTCCGCTTTCGCCAGCCCTAGCTTTCATTCCAGTCCCTTTAGCGAGGGCTTATCCACCTCCTTTTGATGGAGCTCCACCAGCGGCACCTCCAGTTCAAGGCGATCTTTACAGAGTCGTCTTGGCGCCTTCTCCTCTGGAGGACCCCTCTGACGATCCTCCTATTAGTGATAACCCTAAAAAACTTGTATAAGGGTTAGCCTAAATGATGTAACTATGATCGAAAATATTAATAAAAAGAAAAAAGAGGGTACTGAGACTTCTCTTTGTCGTTTTCCTATAAATGTAAAACAACTGCCACCAGAAAAGACTGCCGTCCCATCTGAACATACTTCCCCTTACTGCTTTCATGGAATTTAAGTCGTCCTTCCCAAAGTTACTGCGCTAATAACTTCCACCCACTGTCTTTACGTTTCTCCTTCTTTACTAGCATTCATTATTTTTACCTTTTTCATGAGTCAATGCACCTTCTTTCTTCGCCGTTATAAGGACCCCCAGCCATCACTTGGTTAACATTCATCTTCTCTTCGCCATGGAATAAACTTCTGAATAGGGTAGCATCTCTTTTCCTTCTGAAGAAAAGACTGAAGAACAACGCTATATCGCCGCTCTAGAGGACCAGGTTGGATATCTGCAGCGATGCTTAAGGGAGGCTTCTACCAACAACTACTCTCTACGCCAACAATTGGCGGTATCCCAGAAGGAGTTATCTAATCACATCTTTATACAACAGTCTTACCTCCGGCAGCTACTACGCCAACCCAAGCCACGCAAAGAGGCTTCTTCATTACCTTCCAACAAAGAACTGTAATGCCCTAGGAATAAGGGTTTCTTTTGTTATTTTCTCCTTTTGGGGAAAGTTGTAAAATGTAACCCCTTTAAAGTAATAAACTTTCTGCAATATAAGCTTTCGCCTACATCCTTTCCCGCTTGACCTCTTCTTCCGACATTCCTGCGGCTGTGTCAAATTTTACATTTCCCTGGGATAATACAAAAATTAAATAAACAACCAACTTCTCCGCCCTTTCATTATGTAGGGATCGCGGATACGCTTCCTCGGCACGAGAATGAAATAATCTATAATTGTGGAATGCTCAGTTCTTCCGTTCCACCATCGCAGGGGGATAAAATAATATATAACTGAGGAATACTCAGTTCTTCCGTTCCATCACTGCACGGGGATAAAATAATATATAACTGAGGAATACTCAGTTCTTTCGTTCTACCACCGCACGGGGATAAAATAATATATAATTGAGGAATAAACTCAACTCTTTCGTTCCACCACCACACGGGGATAAAATAATAGATAGTTGAGGAATAACTCAACTCTTTCGTTCCGCCACCACACGGGGATAAAATAATAGATAGTTGAGGAATAACTCAACTCTTTCGTTCCGCCACCACACGGGGATAAAAATAATGTATAGTTGAGTGAAAACTCAACTCTTCCGTTCTGCCACCACACTGAAATAAAAGAATATACAGTTGAGGAATAAACTCAACTCTTCCATTCCGCCACCACACGGGGATAAAATAATATACAGTTGAGGAATAAACTCAACTCTTCCGTTCCGCCATCACATAGGGATAAAATAATATATAGTTGAGGAATAAACTCAACTCTTCCGTTCCGCCACCACACGGGGATAAAAATAATGTATAGTTGAGGAATAAACTCAACTTTTCCGTTCCACCACCACATGGGGATAAAATAATATACAGTTGAGGAATAAACTCAACTCTTCCGTTCCGCCACCACACGGGGATAAAATAATATATAGTTGAGGAATAAACTCAACTCTTCCGTTCCGCCACCATACGGGGATAAAAATAATATATAGTTGAGAAATAAACTCAACTCTTCCGTTCCGCCACCACACGGGGATAAAATAATATACAGTTGAGGAATAAACTCAACTCTTCCGTTCCGCCACCGCATGGGGATAAAATAATATATAGTTGAGGAATAAACTCAACTCTTCTGTTCCGCCACCACACGGGGATAAAAATAATGTATAGTTGAGGAATAAACTCAACTCTTTCATTCCGCCACCACACGGGGATAAAATAATATACAGTTGAGGAATAAACTCAACTCTTCCGTTCCGCCACCACACGGGGATAAAATAATATATAGTTAAGGAATAAACTCAACTCTTCCGTTCCGCCACCACACGGGGATAAAAATAATGTATAGTTGAGGAATAAACTCAACTCTTCCATTCCGCCATCACATGGGAATAAAATAATAGCGATTAATGCCCTTCTGTATAAAGAATGCGCTAATCTTGACCCCAAGATCTGCCTTCATACTATCATCATCTCTTCATTCATCTTAAAGTTGTGTACCCTTGTTCACTTCATCATATTAAGACAAGGGTTTTAGCGGACAGCAGACCATTAAAGGAATAAATCATCACTTCCCTTTTTCCCCGGGGTCTCTTTTACAACCTAGTAGCCCAATTAATATCGCAAGCCCATGTAGCACCCCCTTCTCTATAAGACACCTCATCCTTCCTCCTCTTCGCTTTCATCTTTCATCTTTCCTATTTGCCTCTTCGTCCTTTCCTTCTTCTTCATCACTTCTGCTTCTTCTATCTCGTCCCTTATCTCTTTGAGCCTCCTCACGAGGGCTCCTTCTTCTTTTCCTCCTGAACCCCCGACACATCCTCCTGCTTCCATCTTTCCTTCTCCCATCATGAGTGAGACTTCACCCCTAGTGTCATCCATCCCTTCTTCCTCTACCCGGGGTCTTCGAATATTAAATTTGGAGGAACTAATCCCCCGGATGGAAGGCCTGCGCCATGCTCTGGAATTGGTATGTTTCTAAAACTGGCTTCTCTGACTTTCTTCGCTTAATGATTTATTTTTCATAAATGATCTCTAGGCCTTCACCAATTATCAAGAACTGGACCGCTCCTTCCAACAATACCAGGCTCAATCACTAAAGGAGGATCGAGATAGGCGCCAGAGCGAGAGTGTCACAGTGAAAGAATGCCAGAGTAATCGATGAGGCTCGTCGCCAACACCAAAAGGATGCCGAAACTATAACGGCATTACAAGAACAACAGCGGGCTCATACGGAATCGCTATCTATCCGGCGGGACGTTCAGCCGGAGCGATCTGACAGAGAGACTTCCCCTTCTCAAGAATTAACAAACCTTCGAGAGCAGGTAGTGGAACTCCTTCGGGAGAAGCAAAAGGACTCTGATATCATTGCAAACCTGCAGGTTTAATACCAGAAAGCAGAGAACAAAATAGGGAATCTCCACACCCACCTATGTAAGGAGGTACAAGAAAACTCCTCCTTAATAACCTCTAGTGCACATGCTCACGCCCGTATCCGCAGGCAGGAAATGTCACTCTAGAGGATGAGCAGTGAACTTGTCCGCACCAGATCCCACACGGAGGCGGTAGAGGGGATTTCGACTTCAATACGCCAAAATATGATGGACATGACAAGGCTTCTTCAGCAGGACCAAACTTCCCGAGCAGATGACATCTCGGTCCTGGCTGATGCTATTATGGAAATATCCCGGCGTTATAGCGAAATGCGTCGAACTCTCCGGGAGCATCAAGAGAATTGCCACAGGCTCCATCAAAATTGAAGTCCTGACCGTCCGAACCGACAGGAGCGGTTAATAATCCTGATGCGTGCCACCTTCCAAGATGGATTTAATGAGGCGGTTCGGCAGTATGCTGACCAAGGACTACCTCGACTTTTGACGCTACCCTCTGTTGGGTTTCCGGCACCGCGGCGTGTGTGTGTTCGATCATGTTTCGCAAACATGAGCACAGCGGAAGCAATTAAAAATAATAAATCTATATTTATTACAACACACACAACACACGCATGCTATTACAACAAGTGTAGACATAACCGTAAATTAAAATTTGCAATAAAAGAAAATTATCTACGTTATACCTTCCGTATGACGTGTAGCGGGAACGACATCAACCGGAACGATCCTCGCAAGAATCGTCTCTATCCGTATCTACGCCGAGCTTCTCGGGATGACTTCGCTAAGCCACGAGCTTTGTCTTCGTACGGGTTACTAGCCTCGTGTTGAAGACGACGTGATCGAGAGATGATCACAATCCGAATCCAAATTCGGATCCAAAACCGAGTCCTCAAAACTCGATTCTCCGGAGAGGTATTCGTCAACCGTTTGACAAATCCTTCGTCCTCCACCTCAGAGGATTACCGGAGATCAAATCCCCGGTAAGTTAGGCGCTATCGGAGCACTAACCGTCGTCCAAACGACGCTCCGACAACAAAGAAACAAGCTGTCCAGAAAAACTGGACAGCTTTTGGTGGAGGAATAGAGGCCGGCCAAGGAGAGATGGAGGCTCACCTTATCACCGAACCTAGAGGAGATCACCGGAGGGTCGCCGGAGGTTCACCGGCTGAAGCTTGGTCGCCGGCAATGACTTGGATGGCGGCACAAAGGCTGGGCGGCGGCACACCTAGGGTTGGCGCCGAAAACTCCAAGGAGGTGGGCGGCAACTATGTTGGGCGGCCAAAACTTGATTAAGTTTTAGGGTTAGGGTTTAAGCCCTATTTTATAGAGAACTAATTCTCTTAATGGTTAATGGATCATATCCATAAAGCCCGTTAACCCGCTCCATTAGGATAAGTCAAAATAAACCAAACCATGATGGTTTATTTTAAGTTAAAACGAACCGAACCAACTTTTGGTTCATTCGTTTAAAATAAACCAAACCCTTTGGTTTATTCTCATCCATTTGATTAGAACCAAACCATTTTGGTCCATCCATTATGTCTTCATAAGACACGGCCCATCCACGCTTCCATTGCGATTGAAACAATTTCATGCTCGCTTTATGTTTGGTCCAACCAAACATAGTTTCTCTCGGTCTGAGAATCCCATTCTCAAGCTCGTTTTAAATCCTTTGGATTACACTCGTTGTGCGTGTGACCAAATAGGTTCTCGGTTTATGTTGGCCGTCTATAATTAACCATTAATTATAGAGCGATCATGAGTGGCACCTAGTAGTACATCATGATCCCAATTAAGCGAAAGATCAGCGGTTGATCGAACTATTTACGAAACCCTTGATGCTTCGAATGAATCGTGCCCCATTCCCTTCACTCATCTTATACCCACTTGGTTGAGGACATGGTCTATTGTGTCGATCCCCACTAAGTGCGTCGTCACACCTAGCCCAGTATCATTTCCTCGTCCTCACAGTTCTAGTTACTCCACATGTATCGAAGAGTACCTTACTCTAAACATGTAATGCTTTGGCCAAAGACTTTAGTAACAATCCGACGAGAGGCCATGGGTATACATCTCCTCGCAAGTGGTGAATCCTTTATAGGCTATTCAAACACCTTCGATCGCCGACTTATACCCAATCATCCGGGTCCACATCTCTTAGAGATGTTTGCTTAAGATGTCAAAGCATAAGTCTCCATGATCAAGATGACTTGAATACCGCAAGTCAAAGGAACATCGCACTTAAGCCCGCAGTAAGAACTTCATTGACATATCTATATATGCAGAGAACCATATGAAGTCTTACATTTGGTCACTCAATGAACTAGTTACCATAACTAGCATCCACGATTAACTCGGACATCACAATGTCTCCGGCCCGGTGAGAATCGGTTGCTTGGATACACCAAGGAGTATACCTCGTGCTAGTCTCGGCGAAATTGATGGTGTCCAAATCCATCAATTCATCGACTAGGATAATTCAATACATCACAATTACACATGTAGAGATACTCACTAGTTGTGATCCAATCACAAATTCTCTCATCTTTGTGAATCGTATCGTGGACATTGATAAATGAGTTTAAGATCAATCAAATACATAAAACATGTATACTCAAATAGTGAATCTTCATTTATCATATAAATGGTTCATACATAAGGCGATTGCCTTAGGACATCTCTCATATATTACTAACAGACTCCCACTTGGCCTAATGCCAATCGCTACGGTATCCAATACCATAATCTCTAACATGACCCTCAAACTTACTTTGAGGTAATGCTTTAGTCAAAGGATCCGCTAAGTTCCTTTCAGTGGGAATTTTCTCGATTTGTATTTCGTTCCTACTGATGATCTCTCTGATAAGATGATAGCGGCGAAGCACATGTTTGGATCGTTGATGAGACCTTGGCTCTTTCGCCTGTGCAATTGCTCCATTGTTGTCGCAGTAGACCGGTATTGCTTCAACAATGGCCGGAATCACACCAAGTTCATGAACGAACTTCTTGATCCAAACCGCTTCCTTTGCTGCTTCCGAAGCTGCAATATATTCTGCCTCAGTGGTAGAATCCGCTACAGTCTCTTGTTTGGAACTTTTCCAACTCACTGCGCCCCCATTCAAGGTGAACACGTATCCAGACTGAGACCTGGAATCATCCTTGTCTGTCTGGAAGCTGGCATCCGTATACCCACGTATCACCATGTCCCCTTCTCCATATATTAGGAACACATCCTTAGTTCTTCTCAAGTACTTAAGGATCGTCTTAACAGCCGCCCAATGATCCATTCCTGGATCGGATTGGTATCTGCTTGTGACACTCAGAGCGTACGATACATCGGGCCTCGTACATAACATAGCATACATAATATATCCTATTGCGGATGTATAGGGAATCTTACTCATGCAAATCCTCTCGTCTTCTGTGCGCGGACACATAGACTTCGAAAGGTGTTCCCCATGCCTGATGGGCAGATAACCTTTCTTGGATTCCGACATGCTAAACCTCTTTAGCACTCGGTCTATATATGTAGACTGTGAAAGACCAAGCAACCGTTTCGATCTATCTCTATAGATCTTAATCCCAAGGATGTAGGTTGCTTCTCCCAGGTCTTTCATGGAGAATGTCTTGGATAACCAAACCTTAACTGACTGTAAGATTGACACATCGTTTCCTATAAGTAATATGTCATCGACATACAATACTAGGAACACGACTACACTCCCACTAACCTTCTTGTACACACAAGGTTCGTCTGGATTTTGTGAGAAATTAAACTTTTTGATTGTCTCATCAAAACGGATATTCCAGCTCCTGGATGCTTGCTTCAATCCATAAATGGATCGTCGCAATTTGCATACCTTGGTTTTATCAACCGATGTGAAACCCTCAGGCTATATCATATACACGTCCTCGAGCAGGTTTCCATTAAGGAAAGCTGTTTTCACATCCATCTGCCATATCTCATAATCATAATGAGCCGCTATGGCCAGGAGCATCCGAATGGATTTAAGCATAGCTACAGGCGAATAGGTTTCATCATAATCAACACCTTGCTTTTGACGATATCCTTTCGCCACCAATCTAGCCTTATAGGTAATTACATTACCATCCATGTCGGTTTTCTTCTTGAAAACCCACTTGCACCCTATAGGCTTTATGCCTTCAGGTGGGTCAACCAAGTAACAAACTTGGTTTTCGTACATGGAATCCATTTCCGACTTCATGGCACCAAGCCACTTATCCCTTTCTGAACTTGTCAGCACTTCTTCATAACTGGTAGGCTCCTCATCATCAATGAGTAACACGTCGTTCGATTCACTTACGAGAAATCCATATCTCTCGGGAATATTGCGTGTTCTACCAGATCTACGAAGATGTGGTGTTACAATAGGTCCAGCCGATTGCTCATCACTATGAGTTGTCGGCTGTTGTGCTTCACCGGGTATCTCATCAATGTCTATTTGAGTCTCTCGAGCCTCCTCAAGCTCGACGACACTCCCACTGTTTTCTTGCAAGAGAAACTCTTTCTCTAGAAACACAGCATGCCTTGAAACAAACACCTTTTGTTCCACAGGATGATAGAATTGGTAACCCCTTATTTCCTTAGGGTATCCAATAAATAGACATTTATCAGACTTAGCATCCAGTTTGTCTGATACAGTCCGCTTCACATAAGCAGGACAACCCCATATCTTCAAGTAAGATACATGAGGTTTCTTACTATTCCATATCTCATATGGAGTAGTTGAGACTACCTTGGTAGACATTCTGTTTAACAAGTAAACAGCTGTCTGAAGTGTATAACCCCAAAAGGACTTGGGAAGAGTCGCATGATTCATCATTGACCTGACCATGTCCAACAAGGTCCGGTTACGCCTCTCAGATACACCATTATGCTGTGGTGTATAGGGCGGAGTCCATTGAGACAATATGTCATTGTCTCTTAGATAATCAAGAAACTCTTGACTTAAGTATTCACCACCTCGATCCGATCGAAGTATTTTAATACTTTTGTCATGTTGTTTCTCTACTTCATTTCTGAATTCTTTGAACCTTTCAAAGGCTTCAGACTTGTGTTTCATCAAGAACACATACCCAAACCGTGAGTGATCATCGGTGAAGGTAATGAAGTAGTTATAGCCTCCTAAAGCTTGAGTTGACATAGGTCCACATACATCAGTATGTACTAGACCTAGTAACTCTCCCACTCATTCACCTTTTCGGTAAAGTAACTTAGTCATCTTGCCTTTTAAGCATGATTACATGTATCGTATGAATCCAATTCAAGCGATTCGAATTCCACATCGGTGTAATTCGGACATGCGTTTCTTGCTTATATGGCCAAAACGACAATGCCACATATAAGTCTATGTGATTATCCTTTGAGCACGCGTGTTGCTCGCCGATATTGAAAATGTCCTTTGGATCGTCCAGCGTATAAATGTCATTGCTCAAAGTTCCAGTTCCATAAAGTACACCATTCAAAGTTATATAACAACAATTGTTACTAAACGTTAAATGGAAACCATTTCTATTTAAGCGGGAAATAGAAACAATGTTCTTTATTAGAGAAGGAACACAATAGCAATTGTCGGTTCAAGACTAGTCCACTAGGAGCTTGACAAATAAGTTCGATGGCGGCCGGCAACCTTTGCTCCATTGCCCAACTCATGATTTGACTCCCCTCGACAAGTCTTCTTCTATTCCTTAGCCTGTATGTCATTACATATATGTGAGCTACACCCGAGTATCCAATACCCAAGTGTCTAAGGAAATAGAATGACAATCAATAGCGAAGATACGAAGAGGATGGGGCATCGGATGCCTTCTTCTTCTTCATGGACTCAAGATAAATCTTGCAGTTTCTTCGCGATGGCCTTCCTTGCCCCTGATGATGGCAAGTGCCCTTTTCTTATTTAGTTCCGCCTTCTTTGCCTTTTTCTTTCCTTTCTTACATTCTTTTGCCTTCCTCTTAGAACCTTTCTTTGAGGAATCAACTATGAGAACCGCCTTCTCCTCATGCTTCTGAAGGCTCCACGGTCTTGACATATTAAGGAGCTTGGGAATGGTGGATTCCAATTTGTTCATCCGATAGTTCATCACAAATTGCGAGAAGCTCTTGGGCAAACAATGCGAATTAAGTCAATACTTAACTCATGATCCATCACAAAGCGAGGGTAGCTAGCGCTCGATGTACCCGTTCATCTTTAGCACAAAGCGCACTCTGACGAACCTTCTTGCATCTTCGTAGTGAAGAGGAGCCTAGAGACCTCGAACCTTTCGGATCTCGCTTGCTCATCGAACAGCTCATGAAGATGGAAGACCATAGTATTAGCATCCATAAGCTCATGCTGCTTTTGCAGCTCAGGTACCATCGCCGCTAGCATGATGCAACTCGCCAGCTCAGAATCTGCCACATGTTTCTGATAGACCAACATTTGGTCTGGAGTTGCATCGTCCTTAGGACGGTCAGGAAGAGGCTCTTCAAGGACATATACAAGCTTTTCCGCCTTGAGAATAATTCTCAGGTTTCTAAGCCAGTCCAGAAAGTTAGGCCCAGTCAGTTTGTTCGAATCCAAAATAGTGCGCAAATTCAAAGACGTCATGATCAATTTATTGACCTAGAAATACAAAATGAGCATATATGAGAAAATGATTTTAAAATGCATCAATATACATTTATAAATCCCATTCATTTTTCGAATTTCAAAAACCCTTAAAATCACTTCGGGAGATCGTAGGTCAATCTCCGAATGGGCTGATATCCAATATAGATAAGAACAACCTTGGAGTGAGTCCAACAAGCCATTCTTAGCTATGCTGGTGGGTATCAAGTATACCGATTACATATCATGTATATGTAACTATCACAATGTGCTATCAACTAATTGAATGTTTACACATACATTGGGTTGTTAACATGTTAACAAGTATGCATCATATGCATAGCACCCAACTTCACCTCTCTTCACATCGACCTTGGAGTGAGTCCAACAAATCGATGCTCCAAGTTAAAGCCGACCCATTAATCGCGAAATAGTTTTAATATGGTTAGAGCGCATTCAACCAATTAGCCAGGCTTGGAGTGAGTCCAACAACCCAAACTAACGATTGACCTCTGACTCTTACCATATTAGAGGTAAACTATTCCAATGATTTGAACATGTTCAGGTTCGAGCCGGGCTTGGAGTGAGTCCAACAACCCAAACAAGAAACAGAACTCTGGTTCTAACCATATTAATGGAAGGTGTAGGCTTTAATATTGAGTTAGGGTTTTATGTCTCATCCTCTTTGCATGCAAATAACTATTATCTACATGGCATGGCATACATGGCATACATCTACATGTCACGACACGCATGACATAATGTTATGCATCTAATGCAATTACATGGCATACAATTATGTCATGTATATAATTTCCTTATATGTCATAACTATTTATGGAAATAAAATATGTTTAAGATTTGATTCTCCAAATCAAATCATAATTAAATTAGGAAACAAATTTCCAAATCTAATCACATATTTTATTCATGGAATTATTTGATTAAGGAAAATCTATTTAGGAAACCAATTTCCTAAATCACGTTCCGATGGCGAGTGCAGCAACCTTTGCTCCATTCTCAACACGTAAATTTGACTCTCCCTTGACGAGTCTTCTTTTATTCCTTAGCCCATGTATGTCATTACATATGTGAGCCACACCCAGTATCTAATACCCAAGTGTCTGAGGAAATAGAATGACAATCAATAACGAAGATATATGAAAAAGATGGAGCATCTTATGCCTTATTCTTCTTCACGGACTCAAGATAAATCTTGCAATTTCTTCGCCAATGGCCCTACTCGCCATAATGATGGCAAGTGCCCTTTTGAGCTGGTTCTGCCTTTTTAGCCTTTTTCTTCTTCCCCTTCTGTTGTTCCTTTGACTCCCTCTTAGAACCTTTCTTCGAGGAATCAACTAACAACACCGTCCCCTGCTCATGCTTCTCAGAAGGCTCCACAGTCTTCAACATGTTGAGCAGTACCACAGATGAACCTTCTTGCATCTCAGAGGTGAAGAGGAGCTTGGAGACTTCGAACCTTTCGAATCTCACTTGCTCATCAAACAACTCATAAAGATGAAGGACTACGATATGAGCATCCATATGCTCATGTTGCTTTCGTAGATTTGGGTTCTATCGCGGCTAGCATGATGCAACTTGTCAGTTCAGAATCAGTCACATGTTTCTGATAGACCAACAATTGGTCCGGAGTTGCATCGTCACTAGGATAGGCGGGAAGAGGCACTTCGAGGACATACACAAGCTTTTCACCTTGAGAACAATTCTCAAGTTTCTAAGCCAGTCCAAGAAGTTCGGCCCAGTCAATTTATTCGAATTCAAAATAGAGCGTAAATTCAAAGACATCATGATCAAGCGATTAACCTAGAAATACAAAACGAGCATATATGAGAAAGATGATTTTAAAATGCATCCACATACATTTCGAGCCGGGCTTGGAGTGAGTCGAACAACCCAAACAAGAAACAGAACTCTGGTTCTAACCATATTAATGGAAGGTGTAGGCTTTAATATTGAGTTAGGGTTTTATGTCTCATCCTCTTTGCATGCAAATAACTATTATCTACATGGCATACATCTACATGTCACGACACGCATGGCATAATGTTATGCATCTAATGCAATTACATGACATACAATTATGTCATGTACATAATTTCCTTATTTATCATAACTATTTATGGAAATAAAATATGTTTAAGATTTGATTCTCCAAATCAAATCATGATTGAATTAGGAAACAAATTTCCAAATATAATCACATATTTTATTTATGAAAATAATTGATTAAGGAAAATGAATTTAGGAAACCAATTTCCTAAATCATCAAAACTACTTATGGAAATAAAATATTTTAAGATTTGATTCTCCAAATCAAATCATGATTAAATTAGGAAACAAATTTCCAGAATCTAATCAAATATTTTATTTATGGAAAATATCAATTTCCATAAAATACTTCCAACTTTCCAAAAGTGGAAGATTTCCATAAATACTTCTAGACTTTCCAAAATTGAAAAATTTTCATAAATACTTCTAAATTTCCAAAATTAGAAAATTTCTAGAAATAACATTATGACTATCGCAAAACCATTTTATGATTATGTCGAAACACAACCTGGGCTCTGATACCACTGTTGGGTTTCCGGCACCGCGGCGTGTGTTAAATACTGGAAAATTTAAATAGTAAATTAAATGGCCAAATAATTGAGGAAATAATCCTGGAAATTTTTCGGGATTTTTAGGAATTTTTCTGGAATTTTTCTGGATTTAAACGGACTTTGTACGAGAGTTTTACGGGGATAAAATAAATAGGCTTTAGAGGGGTCTATTTAAAGAGGTTAAATACACAACGAAAACCTAATTTCTATTTTCTATTTCTCCTTTTTCCTTTCCCCGGCGCGACCTCGTTCGGCAGTTCCTCGCGTGAGCCGCTTCCGCCCCCCCCTCTTTCCCTTTCTCCTTCGGCAGTTTTCTCCGCCGACGATCTCTGCTTCGCCGACAACTGCCGTCGCTGCCCCGGCGCGTGATCCCCTTCGCCGTCCGAACCACCGCAGCCATCAGCCGAGCCCTCTTCTCCGCGTCGCCACCCACAGTTCCCGGCCACAGGATCCTCGCCGGTTCCTCGCTGCCGACGCTCGCCTCTGACCGCCGCTTTTCCCAGTGCCCAGGTCGCCGACCCCAGTCGCGCTCGCTGACCTCCACCGCCTGCGTCGGGTTTCCTCTGCCTACGACGGCGGTTGTTCTCTCGCTTGATTTTAGTTTTATTTCTCTCGTCCGACTTTTCTGCGAGCGGCAGCACCTTGATTTTGGTTTATCCGCGTCGGTGAGTCAACTGTAAATATGTGTTGGATAAATTAAGAGGTTAATTAGGTTGAGCTCGTTGATTTATAGGATTAATTAAACAAAATCTGTTGAATGGCTGTGGGTTACATTGGGTTCCAATTAGGGTTCATTAGATCCCTAATTTCGTGGAACGATGGGTGGTAAATGGGCTGATTTTGGAGTCTTTGGTCGGTTGTGAAGGAGGAGGTGGGTATAGAAGGGTGTTTCGGGTTTCATAGGTTGTAAAGGGTTGTGGACGGATTTTTGGTCGATTTGGGGTTGATTGGGTGTTGATCGGTTGATTTGTATGATATTTGGAGGATATGAGATTTGGAATTAATTAGGCTAAATTAATTGTATGGATATTGTGATAAAGGAAATTGGTTTGGTTAATTAGGTTATGAAAATCGATTAATTATTGATTTGTCGGTAATTGTATATTTTGTGCTTGACTATATTATGCTATATACGAGTTTTGATCCTGCGAGTCCCGATCGTGGCGATTGATTCTTCTTGCGGATATATATTTTGGTAGATTTTTGACTTAACGTTTAGATTAAGTCAAATTGATATACTAGTAGGATAGCTTACAATAACATTTTCATGTTTATATGCGATATATTTTTTGGTGCCTACTAGATACATGCATGTGTTAGGATATGATTATATTTACGGTTTGATATGGATCATAGTACATGGATTAGGGATATGTATATATATTGGTTGTACATATCATTTGGATAGATATTATGAGTAGGATTTACATGCTTTAGTATCATGCACCATTTCGCATGATTGCATGCTACTAGACGACGGAGTTCCATTATTGTTGAGCCCGACTAGTTACATAACTACACCGCCACTCATGGGTTAGTGGTACATCGGAGGTGTGTGCGGTTGCTCTGTCGAGCTCCATTGGGACCAGCTCATGGGTAGCGACGCGGCGTGGTAGCGGCGAGGATCCCTCCTCTGGCCTATGACACGAGGAGATGAGAGCTTAGCTCCCCACTATGTTTAGAGGGGGGAGGATAGGTGTACTCGACATCCTGTCCACTCGGTCACTCGGGAAGCGATGATGGCGAGTGCCGCGATTGTCATAGCCCTACCCACTCGGCTTCACCATTGCGTGTAAGCGGTGGTAGCGTCGAGGGTGACCATGTCATTGTACGCATGCACTTTGCATAGATTGCATTTATCTTTGTGTTCTTTGCATTTTTATTGATGCCTTGGATGTGCATATGATTATCATGCATACTGAGGATACATGCTTATATATGATCAGGACTTTATTACTTCTAGTCGGACATGCTCCTATATCGGGTAGGAGATTGAGTAAAATCTGATCATTTTGTATTTCTTGCTTGCATACCCTATTTATGTGAGGTATCTTGGCATGATATTTTTATTGTTAGCTATACCTGATTTTGCATATCTACTATACATGAGTTCTTTGAACTCACCCCCGTTGGTTTATATCTATTTGGGATGAAGCTATCGAGAGAGTCTTCATCTAGGACCCTTTGATTTGGATATTTGTTTTTCACGGTATTTGGACATTTTGGTTAGAGGACATGTATAGGTTTGGAGATTGATTTTGTATTTGGTTTTGGTGTCCTTATGGACCTTATTTGGATTTTGGTTTGGTTGGATTTTGTTGAGTATTCACGCCGGATGGCGAGAAGGGGTAAGTCTATTTATTTTAGGTATTTGTCATTTATTTTGGATGATGGCACGAGGCCAAATTATATAACTGCGTGTGAGTTTGGATTCTGGTCGTGTTGACCGATGTATAGTGGCCGTGTAGGCCTTTGTATGTAAATTGGGATTTGTCACCCGTACAGGGGAGATGCTGCCGGATTTTTGTCTGGTGGGGTCTCCTTGAGCGTGACAATTTATTTAGTATCGAGCGCCTAGGTTTTGAGTTCCTAGGGGTTTTGGATTTTCGGAGTTCGCCATGTATTGGCGGGTTTTGCGAGGTAATTTGGAAATTTTGGATTGGTATGGATTTCGGCGATTTTATGTTTGAAATTCGAGGATTTTGTGACGAGATTAGGGTTTTCATACATCGGACTCTCTCCGATGCAAGTGAAATAGGTATGATGATAAATTTGGTATGTTTTTATTTATGGTAATATCTGTATTCATTTAACAGATATGAGACGAGGTGGGCGTACTTCTGCGCCGAGACGTGGTGTGGGACGGCCACGCCAGAGGACCCAGAGATCTTTGGTGACTGACTTGCCAGAGATCTACCGAGGTGAGCATATTGATCAGTCGATTCCACAGTGGTGCGGGAGTAGTGGATCCTCGCCTCGGCGGATCCTCCTCCCGAGATACCTTCTTGGGGCATCCGATGTACCACCGGAGATCCTCTTGCTACACATCGTAAAACCCCGCCAAGAGGACCTTCTACTACTGCACTGACAGCCCATCGTGAGCCGGCCGACCCTCACTCGATGCTCGGCCCCTACTTATCCTATGAAGCCATGACGAGCTCCTGATTCCGTGGATTGGCTAAGTCGATGAAGAGCCGGTTCACTTTATTCAGCGGAGAGACTGATCCGATCGTGGCTCAGTCTTGGATCGAGACGATGGAGCGTACCTTCTACTATATGGTCTGCTCCGAGTGGGAGAAGGCAGAGTTAGCGGCCTTCCATTTACGAGGCGAGGCCGAGATCTGGTGGGATATGCAGCGCTCGATTATTGGCGAGCAGCAGGTTACCTGGGCGAGATTTAGAGAGGCTTTGAGAGTCGAGATTTCCGCGGCATATCGGATGATGAGGCGTCGGGATTTTCTCGAGTCTAAGAATAATCGCCGATGATGGAGTATAATCTGAATTTAATCGGTTAGCCAGGTTTTGCCCAGAGTTAGTTGCTGAGGATAGGTCACGGATGATGCAGTTTGTGTGGATGGATGGGCATCTACAGTCGGGATGGCGAGGATTTGGTAGTTCTTCCTACCGAGGCGTTGGATAGAGCTTTGTTGATCGAGTCGGCTCAACGGAGGGTCAATACTGAGGAAGAGGAAACGGTGAAGATCTACGTCGGACCCGCCCACCACGGATCACCGGACATCGCCAGTGGCCGCGATCAGCCCGGTCGAGTCATTACAGGGGCATCAAGCCGGCCTCGTAAATCGGGGACGATCTTGGTGGGCCCTCGCGGTCTTTTCAGTGAGCCGAGACCGCCATTGGCGACACCTCGTACTCGTTGTGGATCGAAGAGCATATCATCTCCCTGCACCTTGGGACAACCGGTTTGCTATTATTGCAAGCCGGGACACATGAGTAGATTGTTCGTTGAAGGCTCGGCATGTGGCTTCCGGTTTCTATTCGGGAGGACCGTTGCGTCGATCAGGACTCGAGAGAGGGCGATGACGGACGCAACGCCCGTAGAGGGCAGCTCCCCCTGCAGGAGTCGCCTATGGCATTCATGGACGAGAGTACACGGTGCCGTCACGGTGTCACGAGGTTGATTTGAGACGCGATACGAATCGATCGGCCTGCATGATACGATTACCATTCGCAGCAGCGTCATCGATATCGACGGCGGCCTTCGCCACTAGTTCAGATCACCACGCAACCGATACGATCATCGCAGCCGTTATACCAGCCTTCCTATCAGCCTTCGTACCAGTCTTCGTATCAGTCTCAGGCTCAGGCACAACCACCTTTGGCAGTGATACCACCTCCACCGCCACCGGAGACTGGGCGTATTCATGCGATTACCAGAGAGGATGCGCAGCGAGCCAACGAATCCGTATTTGTGATGACGGTTTCACTTTATGCATTTTCACTATTATGCTAGTTGATACGGTAGTTCGTGATTCGTTTATTTCTCGTACTTTTATGAGAGAGATTGGTAGATTGGCTAGTAGATCACAGAGATTAGTCGCCTCCTACCATCCGGCAATACATTGGATGTTACCAGAGGTCCGAGGTTGTCCTTTAGATTTTGGTAACATCATTCTTACGGTAGATTTATTTCTTTGGATATGGTCGAGTTCGATATTATTCTTGGCATGGATTGGCTGTCAGCATATCATGCCACAGTGGATTGTCAGACGAGGGTGGTCACATTCAGACCTCCGAACCAACCCTCGTGGGATTTTACTGGCATCCGGGACGACGGTATAGCGACCATTTCTGCGATTCAGGCTCAGAAGCTTTTATTGCATGGTTGCCAGGGTTTTCTATTTTCTATGATCAATGTAGAAGACAGTAGTGACTCTCAGATCGCGGACATCCCTATTGTCCGAGAGTATTCAGATGTCTTTCCAGAGGAGTTACCGGGTCTGCCTCCCAGAAGGCAAGTGGAGTTCATGATTGAGTTAATACCTGGGACGGCGCCGGCATCGAAAGCTCCTTATCGTATGGCCCCGAGAGAGTTGGATGAGTTAAAGGTTCAGCTCCAGGAACTTTTGGACAGAGGTTTTATTCGCCCTAGTGCATCACCCTGGGGTTCTCCGGTTCTCTTCGTGAAGAAGAAAGATGGTTCGATGAGACTGTGCATCGACTACAGGCAATTGAACGCCGTCACTATCAAGAATAAATATCCCCTGCCACGTATTGAGGACTTGTTTGATCAGCTCAGAGGTACATCAGTCTATTCTAAGATTGATCTGCGGTCCGGATATCATCAATTAAGGGTTAGAGATTCTGACATTCAGAAGACAGCGTTCCGTACCAGATATGGACATTATGAGTTTTTGGTAATGCCATTTGGGCTTACCAATGCTCCAGCGGTATTCATGGATTTGATGAACCGTGAATTTATGGATTTCCTAGATCGGTTCGTCATTGTTTTTATCGATGACATTCTGGTTTATTCTCGTTCCGAGGAGGAACACGCGCAGCATCTTCGTCTTGTTCTCGATAGGCTCCGACAGAAGCGGCTATATGCGAAGTTCAATAAATGCGCGTTTTGGTTACACTCAGGCGGTTTTTTGGGACATGTGGTTTCGAGTAGAGGTATTTCAGTTGACCCCCAGAAGATCGAGTCACCGGTTGGGAGCGTAGAAATCGATTCGGAGGTTCGATTTCTAGGCTTGGCGGATATTACGCAGTTCGTTGAGGGTTTCGAGCATTTCTATACCATTGACACGCCTTACGGGAAGGGCGTGAAGTTCACGTGGACGAGGCGTGCGAGACTAGTTTTGAGGAGTTGAAGAAGAGATTGGGTGTCGCGACCGATTCGTATTGCCATCGGGGGACGATGGTTTCGTTCTTTATCTGAATCGTCTCTACAGGGTTTAGGCGCAGTATTGATGCAGCACGGCAGGGTAGTCTCCTATGCTTCTCGACAGTTGAAGGATCATGAGAAAAACTACCCAGTTCATGATTTAGAGTTTGCCGCTATTATTTATGCCTTGAAGATTTGGAGGCATCATTTATATGGTATTACGTTTGAGATTCTTACTGATCATAAGAGTCTCAAATATCTGTTTACACAGAAGGAACTCAATCTCCGACAGAGAAGATGGATGGAGTTCCTGAAGGATTATGACTGTACCATCAGCTACCATCCAGGAAAAGCCAATGTGGTTGCCGATGCACTTAGCCGGAAGTCCCGAGGGACTTTAGCTTCTTTCCGAGTTTTGGTCACGGATTTGATTCAGGGTTTCTCTGAGTTGAGCTTAGAGGAGCAGGGACCGACAGAGCAGGGCGTTCTAGTTACCATGGTTGCTCAGTCGTCTATCCGGACGAGAGTCCGGGAGGCTCAGGCCAGTGATCAGCATTTACAGTTCATTGGTAGTCAGATCACTTCGGGACAGCAGACTGAGTTCACCCTAGATGATGAGGGTATTATATATTTCCGAGGTAGATTATGTGTACCTCAGCCTCACCCGGTTATGGAGGAGTTACTACAGGAGGCACATCGCTCGATTTGCGATCCACCCAGGCGGAACCCGTATGTATCGAGATTTAAAGCGGTTGTATTGGTGGAACGGTATGAAGAAAGACATCGCAGATTTTGTAGCTAGATGTCTGATTTGTCAGCAGGTCAAGGCTGAGCACCAGAGACCAGCTGGATTACTTCAGAGGATTCCTATTCCTGAGTGGAAGTGGGATCATATTACTATGGATTTTGTGATGGGTTTGCCGAGGACACGTCAAGGCCATGATGCGATTTGGGTAGTGAGACCGACTAACCAAATCCAGCACTTCTTATCGATTCGGAAGACCGACTCTGGATCGATTGGCGAGCTATATTGTCGGAGATCATCGATTGCATGGTGTTCATTTAAGAATTATATCAGATAGAGATCCCCGTTTCACTTCTAGGTTCTCGCGAGTCTGCGCAGCTTTAGGCACACAGGCTTGGTTTAATCGCATTCCATCCATGAGACAGGATGATCTGAGCGGACCATTCGGACACTAGAGGATTTTGAGGTCTGTGTTATAGATTTGGAGGCAACCGGGAGGATCATTTCTCAGTTAGTGGAATTCGCCTAACAGATTATCATTCGGCTATCCAAATGGCCGTATGAGGCATTGTATGGTAGGCAGTGTCGTACACCCACCCTCTGGGAGGAGGTTGGGGAGGCCCAGTTGCTAGGACCCCAGAGAGCTCAGCATGAGGCAGAGTTGGTCAGTACTATCAGACGTAGGATGACAGAGGCGCAGGATCGCCAGAAGAGTTATGCAGATCGGAGACGGAGACCTCTAGAGTTCTCTATTGGTGATCATGTATTCCTGCGAGTTTCACCCACGAAAGGGTGAAGAGGTTTGACTCCGTGGTAAGCTTGCTCCTAGATATATCGGTCCGCTTTGAGATTTTGGAGAGGATCGGAGGCTTGCTTATCGCCTAGCGCTACCACCATCTTTGGCAGTATACACGATGTATTCCATGTGTCTATCTTTGAGGAAGTATGTGCGATTCTACACATATTACATCGGATGTATCGAGTTCCATTCAACCCGATGCTACTTACAGAGGTTCGGTATGCGATTTTGGATTTCAAGGAACGCATTCTTGGAACAAGGTTGTGCGACTTGTCAAGGTCGGGTGGAGTCACCACACCGACGAGGAGGCTACTTGGGAGCTCGAGGAAAAGATCCGAGCTCAATACCCCCACTTGTTTACTTAAGGTACGTGAGGTGTATTTTCAGTACTTATGGTATTTCTTACTCGTTATGCATTTGAGTAGGAAATTTGGGGACCAAATTTTTATTAGTGGGGGAGAATGTTAAATACTGGAAAATTTAAATAGTAAATTAAATGGCCAAATAATTGAGGAAATAATCCTGGAAATTTTTCGGGATTTTTAGGAATTTTTCTGGAATTTTTCTGGATTTAAACGGACTTTGTACGAGAGTTTTACGGGGATAAAATAAATAGGCTTTAGAGGGGTCTATTTAAAGAGGTTAAATACACAACGAAAACCTAATTTCTATTTTCTATTTCTCCTTTTTCCTTTCCCCGGCGCGACCTCGTTCGGCAGTTCCTCGCGTGAGCCGCCCGCCCCCTCTTTCCCTTTCGCCGGCGATTTTCTCGCCGACGATCTGCCAGCCGACAAGCTGCCGTCTGCCGCCGGCGCGTGATCCCCTTCGCCGTCCGAACCACCGCAGCCATCAGCCGAGCCCTCTTCTCTGCGTCGCCACCCGATTCCGGCCACGGGATCCTCGCGGTTCCTCGCTGCCGACGCCGCCTCGCCGCCGCTTTTCCCGGTGCGGTGCCGACCCCGATCGCTCGGCCTCCTCCACCGCCACACCTGCGTCGTCGGTTTCCTCTCGCCTAGGCGATGGCGGCGGTTGTTCTCGGCCGCTTTTTGCTGCGTTTATTTCTCTCGTCCGACTTTTCTGCGAGCGGCAGCACCTTGATTTTGGTTTATCCGCGTCGGTGAGTCAACTGTAAATATGTGTTGGATAAATTAAGAGGTTAATTAGGTTGAGCTCGTTGATTTATAGGATTAATTAAACAAAATCTGTTGAATGGCTGTGGGTTACATTGGGTTCCAATTAGGGTTCATTAGATCCCTAATTTCGTGGAACAGTAGGTGGTAAATGGGCTGATTTTGGAGTGCTGGTCGGTTGTGAAGGAGGAGGTGGGTATAGAGGGTGTTTCGGGTTGTTCATAGGTTGTAAAGGGTTGTGGACCGGATTTTTGGTCGATTTGGGTTGATTCGGGTGTTGATCGGTTGATTTGTATGATATTTGGAGGATATGAGATTTGGAATTAATTGGGCTAAATTAATTGTATGGATATTTGTGGACAAGGATTGGAAATTGGTTTGGGTTAATTGGGTTATGAAGGAAATCGATTAATTATTCGATTTGTCGGTAAATTGTATTTTTGTGCTTGACTATGGTCTTGCTTTATGCAGGTTTCGGTCACGAGGCAGGTCCCCAGTCGTGACGATTCAGTTCTTCTTGCGGATATATATTCAGGCGGGTA
Organism: Wurfbainia villosa; assembly: GCA_025175895.1. NCBI lineage: Eukaryota > Viridiplantae > Streptophyta > Magnoliopsida > Zingiberales > Zingiberaceae > Wurfbainia > Wurfbainia villosa. Next base: position 12,819,592 of record CM046004.1, on the reverse strand, counting down.
TTTTGACTTAACGTTTAGATTAAGTCAAATTGATATGCTAGTAGGATAGCTTACAATAACATTTTCATGTTTATATGCCTGATATATTTTTGGTGCCTACTAGATACATGCATGTGTTAGGATATGATTATATTTACCGGTTTGATATGGATCATAGTACATGGATTAGGGATATGTATATATATTGGTTGTACATATCATTTGGATAGATATTATGAGTAGGATTTACATGCTTTAGTATCATGCACCATTTCCGCATGATTGCATGCTAGCTGGACGGGGTTCCATTATTGTTGAGCCCGCAGCTAGTTACATGGCCTGCACACACTGCCACTCATGGGTTAGTGGTACATCAGGAGGGTGTGTGCAGTTGCTCTGTCGAGCTCATTGGACCGCTCATGGGTAGCAGCAGGCAGCGTGGTAGAGCGGCAGGATCCCTCCTCGGCCTATGACACGAGAGATGAGAGCTTAGCTCCCCACTATGTTTGGGGCGGGAGGATAGTGTACTCCGACAAGACATCCACTCACTGGCCACTCGGGAGAGCAGTGATGGCAGAGTGCACAGTTGTCATAGCCCTACCCACTCGGCTTCACCATTGCGTGTGAGGCGGCTGACTGGCGTCAGGGGTGACCATGTCATTGGCACGGCATGCACTTTGCATAGATTGCATTTGTACTGTGTTTGCTGCATTTTTATTGATGCCTTGGATGTGCATATGATTGTCATGCATACAGGATACATGCTTATATATGATCAGGACTTTATTACTTCTAGTCAGGCACATGCTCCTATATCAGGGTAGGAGATCTGTAAGTATCTGATCATTTTGTATTTCTTGCTTGCATACCCTATTTATGTGAGACTGTACTGGCATGATATTTTTATTGTTAGCTATACCTGATTTTGCATATCTACTATACCCGCAGAGTTCTTTGAACTCACCCCGTTGGTTTATATCTATTTCAGGATGAAGCTATCAGGAGAGTGCAGTTGCCGGACCCCCACTCGTCGTAAAGTTTTGATTTGGATATTTGTTTTTACGGTATTTGGACATTTTGGTTAGAGGACATGTATAGGTTTGGAGATTGATTTTGTATTTGGTTTTGGTGTCCTTATGGACCTTATTTGGATTTTGGTTTGGTTGGATTTTGTTGAGTATTCCTGCCCAGATGGCAGAAGGGGTAAGTCTATTTATTTTAGACTGTTTGTCATTTATTTTGGATGATGGCCTGAGGCCAAATTATATAACTGCGTGTGAGTTTGGATTCTGGTCGTGTTGACCGATGTATAGTGGCCGTGTAGGCCTTTGTATGTAAATTGGGATTTGTCACCCGTACAGGGGAGATGCTGCCGGATTTTTGTCTGGTGGGGTCTCCTTCGGGGCGTGACAGCGTGTGTGTGTTCGATCACGTTTCGTAAACATGAACACAGCGGAAGCAATAAAATAATAAATCTACATTTATTACAACACACACAACACACGCATGCATATTAAAACAAATGTAGACATAACCGTAAATTTAAATTTTCAATAAAAGGAAATTTATCTACGTTATACCTTTCGTATGACGTGTAGTGGGAACGACATCAACCGGAACGATCCTCGCTAGAATCGTCTCTATCCGTATACACGCCGAGTTCCTTGGGATGACTTCGCTAAGCCACGAGCTTCGTCTTCGTACGGGTTACTAGCCTCGTGTTGAAGACGACGTGATCGAGAGATGATCACGATCCGAATCCAAATTCGGATCCTAATACGAGTTCTCAAAACTCGCTTCTCCGGAGAGGTATTCGTCAACCAATTGATGAATCCTTCGTCCTCCACCTCAGAGGATTACCGGAGATCGAATCCCCGGTAAGTTAGCCGCTGTCGGAGCTCTAACCGTCGTCCAAACGACGCTCCGACGATAGGAGAACAAGCTGTCCAGAAAACTGGACAGCTTTGGTGGAGGTGATAGGCGCCGGCCAACCAAGGGAGATAGAGCTCACCTTGATGCCAAACTTGAAGGAGATCACCGGAGCACTAACCGGCAGCAGCTCGACGCCGGCGAGGGGGAAGGAAGCAGCCTTCTGGACGCCGGTTGGAGCCTCAAGGTGGGCGGCGACAAGGAGGAGGAGAGTTAGCTCCGAATTTCTCCAAGGAGAGGTGGGCGGCAACTTAGGGTTGTGGATTAGGGCTTAATTATCCCTTAAGCCCTTATTTATAGAGAACTAATTCTCTTAATGGTTATTGGATCATAACCATTAGGCCCGTTAACCCGCTCCATTAAGATAAGTTAAAATAAACCAAACCATGATGGTTTATTTTAAGTTAAAATGAACCGAACCAACTTTTGGTTCATTCGTTTAAAATAAACCAAACCCTTTGGTTTATTCTCCTCCATTGGATTATAACAAAACTATTTTGGTCCATCCATTATGTCTTCATAAGACACGGCCCATCCACGCTTCCATTGCAACTGAAACAATTTCATGCTCGCTTCATGTTTGGTCCAACCAAACCTAGTTTCTCTCGGTCTGAGAATCCCATTCTCAAGCTCGTTTTAAATCCTTCGGATTACGCTCGTTGTGCGTGTGACCAAATAGGTTCTCGGTTTATGTTGGCCATCTATAATTAACCATTAATTATAGAACGATCATGAGTGGCACCTAGTAGTACATCATGATCCCCAATTAACCGAAAAGATCAACGGTTGATCCAGAACTATTTCTGAAACCCTTCAGCAGCTCGAATGATTCATGCCCCATTCCCTTCACTCATCTTATACCCACTTGGTTCAGGACATGGTCTATAGTGTCAGTCCCCACTAGGCTGACTACGTCACACCTAGCCCAAGTATCATTTCCTCGTCCTACGGATTCTAGTTACTGCACATGTATCGAAGAGTACTTTACTCTAAACATGTAATGCTTTGGCCAAAGACTTTAGTAACAATCGAGAGGCCATGGGTATACATCTCCTCGCAAGGAGTGGTGAATCCTTTATAGGCTATTCAAACACCTTCGATCACTTCGACTTATACCCAATCATCCCGGGTCCACATCTCCTTAGAGATGCTTGCTTAAGATGTCAAAGCATAAGTCTCTATGATCAAGATGACTTGAATACCGCAAGTCAAAGGAACATTGCACTTAAGCCACAGTAAGAACTTCATTGACATATCTATATATGCAGAGAACCATATGAAGTCTTACGGCTGGTCACTCCAATGAACTAGTTACCATAACTAGCATCCACGATTAACTCCGGACATCACTATGTCTCCAGCCAGTGAGAATCAGCTGCTTGGATACACCAAGGAGTATACCTCGTGCTAGTCTCGGAATTGATGGTGTCCAAATCCATCAATTCATCGACTAGGATAATTCCGATACATCACAATTACACATGTAGAGATACTCACTAGTTGTGATCCAATCACAAATTCTCTCATGCTGTGAATCGTATCGTGGACATTCAGTAAATGAGTTTAAGATCCAATCAAATACATAAAACATGTATACTCAAATAGTGAATCTTCATTTATCATATAAATGGTTCATATATAAGGCGATTGCCTTAGGACATCTCTCATATATTACTAACAGTATTCATATCAGATGATGGGCCCTCATCTAATGGGCCCCCTTGTGAGATACCCTCTGGGGCTGGAGTCTGAGGGTCTGGAGGGAAAGTAACTTGTGGTGGTTGGTTATATGGCCATGGACGAGCCACATTGGGTCGTTGGCCTCACCATGCCGGTCCTCCAGTCTGAGGCCATAGTTGTGGGTAAGCGGCTCAGAGGCGCTCCAGCTTTTCTTGCAACTTGAAACATCAGCCACTAGCGTGGCCGTACTCCATATGGTACTGGCAGAAGAACGGGGTGGGAGGGTTGCAAGGTATTCCCCTATATCTCGTGGGCCGCTGTAATAGACCATGTTGATCGTAGAATTCCATCTCCCGCTCCTTCCAAGTCCTCGGGGGAGGAACTCCATCAGCAGCCATGATCTACAATGGCTGCGCGGGATGAGCTCCCTATAGAAATAATCGAGGCCTGGGAGCCTCCAGTAGAAGAGGCCGTGCATATCCCCGTTTGGGAGGTGCTTGAGGGGCTACGGGACAATTTCTTTCGGTAGGGACCATCGCGGAGGCTCGTTCGGCTCTCTGCACTTTCAGCCCTTCTTCCTCGTTGATATATTTCTCTGCATGGCTTAACAGCTCCTCGTAGCTGTTAGCGGGCTTCCTCAAAAGTGAGCTGAGGAAGGGGCCCTCCCTCAGCCCGTGCGGGATGGCTACTCTGAAAACATCCAACCTTGCTGAAGGGATGCTTCTGGCGGTGGAGGTGAACCGATGAAGATACCCTCTGAGTGATTCTGAGGGCCCCTGCATAATATGCAACAGGATGGAGGCATCGTGCTTGTACGCCTTGCAGCTGGCGAACTCTTGTCGGAACATCCCTTGAAAATTGGAAAAACAAGTAATAGACCCCAGGGACAGGGTGTTGAACCATTTTTGTACTGAGCCGGTTAAGGTGGTTCGGAAGACCCGACACTTGAGGGCGTCAGTATAGCAGTGGAGTGAAGCCGCTCCAGCAAATTGTGATAGGTGTTCTTCCGGATCCATTGTGCTGTCTTACTTGTGTACTTGGGGATTCCTGAAGTACGACGGTGGGATTTCGGAAAGAATGTCCATGGTGAAAGGGCTGGGCTTATAGATTTCTGGAGCCCTAGTTGACCGACTTTTGCCCTGCTCTTCTCGTCTATTCTGGGTCAATGGCAAAGTAGTCTGATGTACTCGCCTCCCTAGCCCTTCTCGAGTCAATACTTCGATGTTAGTGGTGGTACGAGGTGGAGGGGGCATCTCTAGTGGTGGTCCACGAGAAGAAGGTTCACCAGAATAAGGATGAAGATACCCCATCCTTCTCCTTTCTCCGGTGAGGGCCTCAGCCACGGCGTTGTCCACCATGACTCTCAGTTGTGACGGCAGTATCGTAATGGGGTTTTCCTCCGCAGCGGAGGCTACTGGGTGTTGTACCTCTTCTAGTTGCATCTCTACATCTTACTCAGATGTTTCCCACAGACGATGCCAACTGATGCAGTGACGGGGAAGAAGATCTATTGACTTCCTATCAATGCGATGAAGCGCGAAGGAAGCTTCGGGGGTTCTCTCCGATCGCAACAGTAAAATGAAAAGCGTGAAGCAAAAACACGCAAGCCAACACAAGCAACAGACCAAGACACAAGATGTAACGTGGTTCAGAATAAGGATTCCTACTCTATGGAGGTGAGCTCTCTCACCGGCTGCTGTGCCAAAGCACTTTCACTATGAACGTCCTCCTTCACGGAAAGAACTTCCGGAGGTGGAAGAGAAAACCTCTTACAATTAGGTCAAGATACAAGAAACAATACAAGAAAAATAGAGATCACCACTCTCTTTCTCTCCTTCTCCGGTGAAGTGGTTGCTCTCCTCTTTCTGAATGTGCCTTCGTCTGTCCCTGGTTGGAATAATGCGGATCCCCCTTACTTCTGTCATGCTTCTCCCTTTTATTCTCCTCCTCTGATCAGTTGCTGCATCGCAAGCTTTCCCCGTCGTACACGTGGGCACCACTCCCACCTGGAGAATCATTTTTTTATAGACACGAGGAGCGAAGGCTCCTCGGAATATTATGTGGGGGTCCCCTTCTGTGGTGTAACAACTTCTTATCCACATTTCGGGAAATATGCTAGCTTGTCCCTTTCAACCATTTACCTTCAACGAAACTAACCTAAACCTATGGCTCACGTGCGGCGTAGCCCTTAGGCTCTTCTCAGCGGCCCGAACCAACCCCTCTTTTTCCCGCACCAAACTATTTCCGAGCTGGCTATACCGAACCGATTTTCATCCGCCCATCTGTTTCTGGGCCTACTAGGCCGAACCGATTCTCGTTCATCTCATAACGAAGTGATCTTCGCCATCGCTTCTCCGTGCCGATTACCTCGACTTGTTCTCCCGTTCCACTTGTCCCAGACGATCGCGCCCGAACCATTCTCCCTTGCTTTCTTTGCCGAATCGATTATTTGGTTCGGATAGTATCTTACATGTGAGCCCTCTTACCTGGTTCATAGAGAAGAGGTAACAACAATATCAATTTCACTAAAACTATCATTTCAAGGCAGACATTTTTTCCTATAAAGTTTCCATATCTGCTAGCTTGTACTACTACTTTAATATATTTTGTAAAATCTTTTATAGTCATGTTGAAATTTGGGCATAAATATGTGACTCCTATATTATCATCCATATCAACTTCTATTAATCCAATTATTATCTTTTTTTTTGTCTAAGAATCTAGAGTCATATAGTACTATTAGTACTTTTCCTTTGGTTCTCCTTCTTGTTAATCCTTGGATACCAAAAATGATTAGTCCTAGATGTATGTAATTTTGTCGTCTTGCTAATAGTTGTCTAGCAGACTATTCTGTTATTAAGGTTAAATGCTCCTCTCTTCCTTTTGGCAGATGCAGAGCTTCTACTCTTCTATTTTTGTATAGTTAAATATAGAAAGAGATCGAATAAGCTGTTTCCATATAATCTTTTGGGGTTAAGAATATTTAATTTTTCATTGGAGAATACTTATGTATTCCTTTCTATGTCTATTATTTCTTCTAATCTTTGGCTTAAGTATGAGTTTACTCGTATATTGTCTAACCATGAAATACACGCAATAGACCTTCGCCCTTCCAAAGTTCTGGAAGGTACAGTAAAGCTTTCAGTTTTAGTTCTCATATTCATTTGAACTTTTGGGATCTCTATAAGTTATGAAAGAGTAAATTTGTGGTTTATGCCTTAATGTATTTCATGTGGACAAATTTTTTAAATCCTTATTAATATTTTCTAATGTTTGTTGCCCATCTTTGTTTTGGTTTGTTCCAGCTAAAATTTGTTCTATGCTCAAAATTTTTATTTCTAATAAGGTGATTCTATGATGTAGTGAGGTTAAGAGGACAATTATAGTATTATTTTATTGTGTTACAATTCGGTCACTTTTTCCTATTAAATCTACTTTATAGTATCTGTCTTCCTTAGTTTTTGAGAATTGTGATGAATAGTCTATTGCTTCTTCATAATAGCTATTTTCATATCTAAGTTTGTCCATTTATATTTCATTTCTTCCAAAAGTTGTCGTATCTTTCATATCTAAGCTTGTTTATTTATATTTGATTTTTTCCAAAAGTTAGCGTATCTCTTGTATCTTTTAGCTTGTTTGTTTTTTAGTTGTGTAGATTAATTGCCTTACTTCAACTAGTAGGTCTTTGTGTTTTATTTCAAGGTCTTGGGTTGGTGTTCTTCTATGAGATTGGCTAATCTTAAAATGTCTCTTCATCTTGGTAGGTTTATAAAGTTTGTTGCCTTGATTTTGTCATATACTACCTTTTGAGTAATTTTTAGATAGTCTAAGTTCTGAGCAAGTTCTGGTAATTATTTGCTCTGTTTTCCAATTTCTAATTTAATGTCTTCAGTGAGTCTTAATGTATCTCTAGTTAAGATAGTAAGGTTGGCTTCGATATTGATAAGAATATCAGTAAGTGTATTAAGATGTGGTGACTTTGAGTGAAGTGTGTGTAGATGTTCTTGATATAGAATAACAAAGATCATTTTGTCCGTCTAGAGTTGGTGATGATTTCGAGTATTATGTGGCTAAATCTAAGTAGTCTAATCTAGTTGTCCAAGACATTCATGATCCAAGGTCTTAGGCTCTGATACCAGATTTTTTTTTGATTTTTTAATAGTGACTAGAATGACCGGTGGTGCTATAGTACTGCTACAGGATCGATGCTATAATGTTTTTCTACATTTTTAATTTTTTGATTTTTAGATTTTAATGAAATAATCACAAGGGAAAATTAACATAAATAAGGAAGGACTAAACAATAGTAAAAAAAAAGATCTAAAAGAACAATATTAAAAAATGCTTTTGAGGAGTCTGAAAGATACATTTTAGGTTTTTGAAATGATCTCTTTCTCCTGATGAGCATCACCTATTACCATCTATACCGAGGCCCAACATTAGAAGTCTTATCTGTTGTCTCTGTCAGCACAGGTCTTACCAGTTTATTGGTAATAATTACCTTTACAAGGAAAGGAAAAGGACTGAGGGATTTTTAGATCAGATAAAGTGTTTTAAGATGTATTTTTTGTTCCTCAGAAACAAAAGGCTTTATCCTTGCATGATCACAGAGTTACAGAAAAGATAGTATTACTTGAAAAGACAATGGAATTACAAAGGAAATTAAAAATACACACTTACAAGCTAAACTCTTAGGCTTAAGAATTCGAACTAACACACACACACACTTCCACACTGGACTCATTAGCACTCTTGGATAATTTTCAGAAGGAAGGAGATGGTCTTATATAGGGAGAGATTCGAAGTTGGCGTTCCTATGGTGTTGGAATACGTTAAAGGTTGGTGGGGACATTACTGGTTGTCGAGTGGAGCTTTGGTGTTGAAAAGGTTGAAAATACTGTAGGTAGATGCTTCACGAGTGTCAGTACTATTGGTGGATACTGTAGGTAGATGCTTCGTGGGGGTCGGTGCTGCTGGTGGATACTGTAGGTCGATGTTTCATGGGGGTTGGTGCTGCTAGTAGATGCTTGGTAGTGGTGTCTTGTCTTTAGGGTTCCATCATGTTTTTCAGATTTTGTTCTCCCATTGAATCTAATCCCAGTGAGGCTATTTTTGATGGGCCTACAGGTAAAGGTGGGTTGGCTTTTCTCAGTGTTTCTCTAAATTGATGGGTTGTTTGTCTATTGTTCTTTTTGAGCCATTCGTTATTTTACTTCTGATAGTGCTGGAGTAGGGTTTGGTTTTGTGTGGTTGTTTTAAATGGAAAGAATACAATTCCATAATGAGAGGGCCAATACATCTTCTTTGTATATGTTTTTGCAGCTAAACAAGATGGAACCCTGAAGACAAGACACCACTACCAAGCATCTACCAGCAACATCAACCCCCATGAAGCATCGACCAATAGTATCCACCAGCATTTTTTACTTGAAAAATGATTCTAAGTAGTAAATTACTGCTAGGATTTTATAATCAAGAGATGTCAAGTGTCCTTTCTCTTTAAATTTTTTGGATGCATATCTGCAAAGGGTTTCTGTAGATTTGGGGTTATATTTATCGACCTTTTTTAACAACGCCTCACCCCAATCCATTTCACACCTATCTGTTTCTATAATTAGGTAGTCACTGTCTAAGGGAAGAGACAGTGCAGGTAGCATTTTAACCATTTCTTTGATTTTTCTTATTAAGTCTATGTTTTGTTGTTTAAAATGTTTTTTTTCATTTTGTAGAAGTTTTATTATATAATGTTCCACTGATCTTTCCTATGTTTTTCAAATAAGGTTTAGCATAGTTAAGAAGTCCTAAAAAGACTCTTAACGGTTTAGTTTCTTCCATTTTATCCGGGAAGCCTAGTATTTTATTGGCAATATGAGGCTATAGTTTTATTTTCCCTTGTCCTATCTCAACTCTAAGAAAGTCTACATATTTTGTGACTAACTTCATTTTTTTCCTAGAGATAATGAGTCCATGTTTTTCAAAGGTATTAAAAATCATGTGTAAATGTGAAAAATATTCTATTTTAGTTTTTGAAAATACTAATATATCATTTATGTATACACAAGTAAACTTAGATACATCTTTAAAAATGTTATCTATTTTTTTCTGAAAAACTTGAGACGCAATTTTTAACCTAAAGAGCATTACTAGCCACTCAAAATGCCCTTCTGGACAAGAGAAGGTTGCCTAGCCTACTGAGTTCGGATGTATCTTATGCCAGAATCCTGGATTTAAGTCAAATTTTGAGTACCATTATGAGTGTCGTATTTTATTGATAAGTTGTTCTTTGTCTAGTATTTTGTATCCATCTTCATTGCAATTATTATTAAGTCTCTTGTAATTGAAGACCATCCTAGACTATCCTCTCTTTTGTTCTAATCCTTTATTGACTATAATGGCAGGACTTCTATGTCTAGAGGTAGATCTTTATATGAGTTTTAGGTCTAATAATTGTCTAATATGCATCTTACATTCCTTTGATTCCCAATTGGCATACTTAAAATTTTGTGCTTTGATTGTAATGTCTAGATTTATGATATCTAATTTACAATATGTCTTTTCTATATTCCAGTATTTGGTGGGATTTTCTCCTATTATTTCTAGTTTTTGCATTCTAGAAACTAATAGGTCTAAATCGTCTTGTGATTTTAGAAGGTTTAAAAAGTGTGTTGTTTGTATCAAATCATTAGGTATGACTACTTCTAAGTTTTCTATGGCGTTAGAAATTTCTAAAAATTCAATGTTTTGTCTAGCTTGGTTGTAACAATATTTCTTGCATTCTCCTGGTTTTTTACACTGGAATTCTTATTCTATTTTTGTTTGGGTTTCTAAGGAGTCTGTTGGTTCACTAGGCTCCGAAGCATGAAAGGAGGAGGGGTATTCAGATAATAAAGGTGAGATAATAGGAGTGGACATGAAAACCTCATAGTTCTTGGTAAGAAGAAGAGCTCATTGTGAGGATATAAAAAAGGAAAGTCCTAGGATTAGTCATAAATTGGCCTATTTTAATAAGGAGACCCAGAGTTCTGGGACAGGTAAAGAGGAACTGTTAGTGCTATAGTTTGTATAGAATTTCAAATGAGTGTTAGGAATGTATTTGTAAATAGTATGTTTGGAGCCATCAAATAAAGTACTGACTTGGGGTTGGTTAGTGTATTTGATCAGGTGTTGGGGAAGAAAAGAGCTAAGAATGCCTTCATCAATTATTGAGCTGGTAGCTCTAGTGTCTATAAGGGCTTGAAGGTCGAGTTTATGTCCTTATATTGTAAGAGTACATTGAACTCATAACTCTGCTGCATAACCAATGTTACACATACTAGGAGTTTAATAAAAACTCTGTTACTAGTAGAGAGGAGAAATTGCTGATCGATAAGATTACGATCTATAAGAGTAGAGGGTTCTTTGCATTCTTTGTAGGCTTGATTTTGTTGTCATTGTTGTAGATTTCCGATTTTAATTTCTAATAAGTTAAGTCTTATTTCTAGGACAGAAATTCTTACTTCCAATAGGTGATTTCTATTTGTCCCTTGGGATTGTTGATTTTCAATAATGATATTGCATTCACTTTTAAGACAGTAGTTGCATATTTGTTGTTTATATTTATTACAGGTTCATCTTTTATTTACTGCGGGATAAAATCCATAGAGGAAACATGGTGTATAGTAGTTTCCTTCTCTTAATTTCCAATCATGTATGCAATTATTATTTGTAGGGGAGGGTAAAGAGTTCGCTCGACTCGATATATGTAGTTTGTATGTAATAATGGTTGAACCTCACTCTCATTGTTTTCATCAAAAAGGTCATCCTAAGATTGATTGAAGGCTTCAGGAATGGCTATACCATACTTGGTTGCATATCCATATCTTAGATGCGTATGTTCGTCCATAAGGATGTATTCTGAAATAACTTCTTCAGAATCATTTGCAGTTACTATTGAGTAAATAGAAGACGTGTCAGAAATGTCAGATCCTACTTCTATTAAGTCTTCATTTGTACTGGTTACTAGATTTGATGCCTTAATATATAAATTTCTTCTATTAGGACAAGCAGATGATAGATGGCCAGGTTGATTACAAGCAAAATAGGTGAGTGTAGTGGTATAGGTCTTTTTAGGTTTGAATTTTCTTACGTGTTTTTCCTTATTTAAGTATGGTTTTCTTGTTATACTTTTTCTAAGGAAATATGTTTTCTTGTATCTTTGTTTAGGTTTTGGGAGTGGTCGCCTTGTGTTTCTAAAAATTTCTCTTTGTGAAGTTATTTCATACTGTTGGGGAGTATAGATTTATTTGCAGAAAACATATTGTTGTGTTTTTAACATTTTCTATATTTGGATGAAAGTACATTTTTCTTTAAGTTTTGCTATAATGTGTTGGATTCACACTCCTATGTTATTGTGTATATCTGTGACATTCATATATGCTCACGCCTTATGTATCTCTTTTCCTAATTCTCCTAGTAACTTACTAAAGAGTCTTTCAGCTAAGTCTGGATTATATTAATTATCGGAGACTGCTGTTAACACAAAGAAATCATTACAAAAATATTTAATATAGGACCAATTTGTAATTTATAATTGTTCTAGATCTCTCATTGCTTCTCGTTGTCTTAGGTCTAAACCAATATTAGCATCTTTGGCTATAAGTATCCTATGCATGACATAACAAAAATTTAGAATATTGTTTCCTTGACATCTTTGTTACTTCATCGGGAAATTTTACTTTAAAGGCTTCCCATGCTGCTCGAGCTACATCTCCTAAATAATTTTCCACAATCCTAATCAAAGAATCTCCAGTTTCTACATCTAATTCATGTTTTTCCTTATAGTCTATTTTTACTGAAACTGTCCATTATTCTAAGTAATTGTCATATAGTTGGGGATCACATTCCGTGATGTTTAAGAGTACCAATTCTTTTCTAAAAAAAGTAACTTCTGGAGGTTTTCGTTTACCCATTGTTCTTAATAGGAGGTTATTATTTGTATAGGGATCTATTTGTATTCTTAGGGGATGTCCTTGGCTATAGTCTATAGTTCTCATATGGCTTTTTAGGTAAGTGATTTGGTATGGTTGACTAGGTCTACTTGTCCCGGTCGATTTTGTTGTATTGATTAGGTTTTTGTTGTGGTTAAGTCTTGTGAACTTAGTAGGATTCACAAAATCTTTCAAGATGTTATTTTCTAAAAGCTTATCAAGTTGATCTATAGATCTTTGTATACTTTGTTTACTCGTAACTATAGTATGTTCTTCAGTAGATTATTTTTATAGGTTATTTCTTCCACTACTTTTGCTATTATATTTTGGTCATCATACAGATATAGATATATATTTTCTGGAAGTTTTTTATCAAAATGTTCTAATTCATTGAGTTCTTGCGTAGTTATATGATTAGCCACTTCTTTAGGAATGTAGACATATTTGTCTAAGCCATTAAATATTCATCCTATGTTTGAACTTACATCCTTGAATCCTCTAATATTCATACAATTTAACTGTTTACTTTGATTTTGTACTAATACCAAATGTTGAGTTTGTTGGGAGTATAGGGAATACAGTCAAAGTTCCACATTGGTAAGACATGGAAAAGATCATGTGCTTATAAGATAAAAAGATATCTCCATTGGCACGAGGTCTTTTGGGTAAAGCCCAAAACAAAACCATGAGTGCTTAGACCCAAAGTGGACAATATCATGTTATTGTGGAGATATATGATTCTTAGGCACTAACAATTGGTATTAGAGCCATGGTCCATGTCAAGCCATGAACCTTGAATGAAGGAAGTGGAGCTTCCATGTACGGATCAAGAGAACTAGACACCAGGTAGGAAGTCCAGTTGGGTCCGGAGGATCGAATAATTGGCAGGAAGTCGAACTGGGTCAGGAGGATTAGACAGTTGTCAGGAAGTCTTGGTGGATTGAGGATCGGACATCAAGCAAAGGAAGTCTTTCGAGGATAGATAGGCTTGAGGCGGGCTCAATGGGGTCCTTTGTTTGAGGGGGGGATTGTTGGGAGTATGGGGAATAAAATCAAAGTCCCATATAGTAAAATATGAAAAAGATCATGTGCTTATAAGATAAAAATATATCTCTATTGACATGAGACCTTTTAGGTAAAGCCCAAAAACAAAATCATGAGGGCTTAGGCCCAAAGTGGACAATATCATGCCATTGTGGTATCAGAGACACTTGTGTAAACATAAAAATCATCATATTTCTATTTTATATGTGATATAAATCTGCATGAATTGTTTATTACGAGTGCAGGATTGTATGGATGATTTTGTGCGACAAAACTAGCCGGGCAATACTTGTATGTCAATAGTGGCTACAAGAGTCTCAGGTTCATTCTGATAGACTAAGGGCAGCAACTCAGACAATGAGTTAGTGGGATTTTTTTTTTCTTCGAGGGCACTGCCACTTGCAAACCTCGCAAGGGGCACTACCCTTGACCCCGCCCGCTAATCGGCTAGCAAGCTCGCCGTTGTGTAGCGGCTCATAAATCGTGTTTTACATCATAATAAACTTTACATGTCATAGATCTTTGTGAATGATGTATGCCATGGTGCATGGTTATGACCCCTTACCCTAATGTGATTGGATGTATGTGTGTGTGCATGTTATAATTCATAATACGACCTACGTGTCGTTCCTTCCAGTTATATATTTTCGATTGTATATTAATTTATCCTCGAATGTAACTTGAGGATTCTCCATTGTAATGTACATGTAAATTAGTATTAGTCTACTAGATGATGATGAGAAAGGAAGATGTAGACAACAACACACGATAACCAAAGGACGCACTTGAAGAAGATGCTATCCCTAGGTTGACTCATCAATCTTCTCATTGGCTTGAGAAGATCGTAGATTACGGGCCATAACCATGTTACATTTTTTCCCCTGCATGTATGTGATGCATGTGTACTTAATTATTAAAATTAGGTCATTTTTCATATGCCTACCAAAGTTTAGTACTCATGACTACCTCGATCAATCGTAATCAGGTTTGCCAAAGCAAAGTGACTTGATTTATCTTGGTAGAGTGCAACTGGACAATTATGATGTCCGACTATTGAACTTTGGGTGTGACCTAACTAAGTTCTTTCAATTAGATTTAAAAACTTAGAGGCATAATTTGTTATCATAATTAGGTCAATAATATATGCCTACCAAAGTTTAGTACTCATGACTACCTTGATCAATTGAAGTCATATTTGCCAAAGCAAAGTGACTCGATTTATCTTGGTAGAGTGCGATTGGACAATTGTGATGTTTGACTATTGAATTTTGGGTGTGACCTAACTGAGTCGTCTCAATTAGATTGAAAAACTTAGAGGCATATCTCATACGATGGGTAAATGAACAAATAGTGTTGTTCTAAGCAAGAGTTATATGGTGTAATGGGTACATAGTGCCTACCTAAGTTATACAAGTCTTGGGCGACTAGCCAAAGCTAACTCAAGATGAAGTATAATATAGTTCTTGCTCCACTTGTGAAGTGGAAAACTCATTTAATTAAAGACCTAATTGAAATATGATATTTAGTTTTGCATTTCATGTTGTAGATCACCATGTCATCAAATATGTCAAATACTCTTTCTCTGCGATATGTCCTTGAAAAGGACAAGCTCAATGGAGTTAATTTATTGGATTGGTACAGAAACTTGAGAATTATTCTCAAGAAAAAACAAAAACTGTATGTCCTAGAGCAACCCATTCCTAAACCACCCGCCACTACTACCACTCGTGCTGATAAGGATGCTTATAAATGGCATCAAGACAATGCATTAGATGCATCATGCCTTATACTTGCTATTATAAACTCTGAGCTTTAAAAGCAACATGAGAACATGGATGCTTATGATATGGTTGCACATCTTAAACAACTATATTAAGGGCAGGCAAGGGACGAGAGATCTGAGGTATCAAAAGCTAGAGGTAGGGTTGTAATATATCGAAAAAAATTAAATTAAAATTAATTTAATATAATAATAATATTAAAACTTAATAAATGAAATAAATTTATCTATTTTATTAAAAGGAAATTTAGTTATTAATATTTAATTAGAAAAGTTCCGGATAAGTTTATTAGACTTGGAGATAGTCTATTTATCTCATCCAAAAGATAGAAATTTTTGAGAAAATTTTTTTTTAGAACTTGATTAGTTGAATTAATCAAGATTGATTAATTTAATAAAATATAAGTTATAAATAAAATGGCGGAGGGATATTATTATTATGGGATAAATCTAGTTTAAGGTGAAAAATTAGGGATTTAATTTTTCCTTTCCTTCGTTTTCTCGTGATGCCCATCCATGCGTCGCCATTTCCTTCTCGCTAGCTCGAATCACCACCGTCGCCTTCTCCCCGCACGCCACCCACGCCCAGCTCGCCGTCACTGCCTTCCATAGTGGCCAGGCCACCGTCGCTACGGGTGACAGCCGTGTCACCGCTCCTTTCCCTCACATGCGCCTGCTGCCAGGCCAGGCCACCGCCACACACACCCGCCGCCACGATCGACCAGAATCGGCCGCATGCTGGCCAACATCCGATGTTCCAACGGAGTCGATGTCGGAGTTCTGTTTGACACCGGTGCTCGCACGACTCTCGCTTCCGACACCCTCCACGCCGATGGCGAGCAGTAGCTCTGTCACCTTCATCGACCTCTTCGAGTGGACTCAACCAGGAGCACTGCGACCCCATTCTGGTCACTCGCTACTGGAGACTGCCACCGGTGTGGGAGCTGCCCTTCTGGCAAAGCGTCGTCGGAGTAGGTAAGAGCTGCTTCTCTTCTTCGATCTTGGACGGGATCGAAATCCCTACTGTGATTTCCTTTGGTTGAATAGGGATTCTGATTTGGGCAGGGATTTTTCCGGCGAACAGGATAGAGGATTTAGGGAGATTAGCTGCTGGTGGAATCCTAGGGCTGGTAAGTATGATTTTTGGTGTTATTCGGTTGATCGTTATTGTATTCGGTTGATATTGGACTATTGGTTGATATTTTGTGGATGCGGATGAATTTTGGGTTGTGGGATGGATCTCCTTTAGGTGAGTTGGTTGTGAGGTTTGTTATGCATTTTGTACGACTGTGAACAGGGGAGTTGTTGGCTATGACATTTAAGATGGAAATGGGTAAGTTGGATATGAGTGTTTATAAATGCATAATAGGTTGATAATTTGTCTAATGGTCGATAGGGATTGATGCGAAGGCTTGATTAGGTTAAGTGGATAACTAGATCAATCTAGTTGATCGGGCTACGAAATTGATGTAGGATTCGTTTCGATCAGTTGTAATATGATTGCACTTAACCATAATATTTGATATATGCAGGTTTCGGTCACGAGACAGGTCCACGGGTGTAAAGACAATTGTTATTCTTCATAGCAGGCGGGTATCTTTGACTTATCTTCTTTTAGATATTGTCATCTTGTGGTGCATTATTTACTATAGCTAGTAGTAGTTTTCTATTCTTGTTAACTGTCCTGGTATGTCACTACCTAGTACGTGTTGTAGTTGTTTCATATGCTTATTATATTATGCTCTATCACTTTGATACTTGTTATTTGTTTATTTAGCACTAGAGTAGTGACATACCTTACATACTGGGCATTGAATGAATAATGAATATAACTTGCATGTGTACATAGACTTATGTACTTAGGTTATTTGATATGAGCTCCTATTGGTACATACTATAGGTAACCATGGATTGATAGGTGTATCGTGCATTAATGACATGCACCATCTTGCATTATTGCATGACTGACGATCATTGGCTCCTCGGTAGGAGGTGATACTACTTGGTAGTTGAGCCCATCGTCAGTCACATTACCTACACACGCAACAACTCGTGGGTTAGTGGTATTTCAAGTGTGTGTGTGTGTGTAGTTGCTCTATCAGGGCTCCACGATGGTCGCTCAGGTGATTGATATTGCGACGTGGTAGCAGATAGGGATCCCTCCTTTATCGTGAGATGAGGAGATGAGACGAGGTGATATCCCCCATATACATACATGGGGTAGGAGGGTGATACTCTGCCAACATCCTGTCCACTCGATCACATAGGTGTAGTGACCACAGAGTGCACAGTTGTCACAACCCTACCCACTTGGTCGGTACACATGACATGTCGGTGGCTTGACTGGTGTCAGGGGTGACACAGGTCATTGCTTCATGTGCATACGTTTTTACTATATGCATTGCTTGTTGCACTTTTGGTTGTTGCATATGATTGCAATGCACATACAGGAGGTATATGTTGTTTGTTTTGGCGATTCTACATATGCTTGTGTGGATGTATTTTATGTCAGTTTAGGTGATTCTGGTATATACAGTTTCAGGTATGTATTTTTGTTGAGAAACTATAGCCAGCATGATTATTATTGCTACTTATATTTTACTATGCATGACTATTAGATATCCGCTGAGTTTTACTCACTCCGTTGATATCTCTTTCATTTCAGGATGAAGCTTTCCGGAGGGTCCAGTTGCCAGTCCCCTTATCTGATGACTCCATTATTTGGTTTTCAGGCTTTCGCATTTTTATCTCTAGTACTCTTTGTTTCAAACTTGTAGTATTTTATACTCGTGGTTG
Organism: Wurfbainia villosa; assembly: GCA_025175895.1. NCBI lineage: Eukaryota > Viridiplantae > Streptophyta > Magnoliopsida > Zingiberales > Zingiberaceae > Wurfbainia > Wurfbainia villosa. The sequence continues at coordinate 12,801,418 of CM046004.1, read as the reverse complement.
TTTAGTAGTATTTGATTACGTCCTGATGGACTTTTTGTTCGATTTATTTTGGTTATGTGTGTGGTAGTGTATTCCTGCTTTGATGGGAGAAGAGGTGAGTCTAGTAGTTTTAGGCTTTGTATGTACTTTGGGTTGTTGGCCTGAGGCCATGTTGGTCGATGTATAGTGGGCCGTGTGAGCCTTATATATAGGTTTCAATTGTCCGCAGTACAGAGGAGGTGCGGTCCAATTTTCGCCGGATAAGTGTTAGTGCTTATAAGCTCCACATATCTCCACAATGGCATGATATTGTCCACTTTGGGTCTAAGCCCTCATGGTTTTATTTTTGGGCTTTACCCAAAAGGCCTCATACCAATGGAGATATCTTTTTTCTTATAAGCACATGATCTTTTCCATGTCTTACCAATGTGGGACTTTGATTGTATTCCTCATACTCCCAACAATCCCCCCCTCAAACGAAGGACCACATTGGGCCCCCCCTCAAGCCTATCCCTCCTCGAAGGATTTTCTCTGCTTGATGTCCGATCTTCAACCCACCAGGACTTCCTGCCAGTTGTTCGGTCCCCCCGACCCAACTAGACTTCCTTCCTGATGTCTGGTTCTCTTGATCCGGACGTGGGAGCTCAACTTCCTTCGTTCGAGGTTCATGGCTTGACATGGACCATGGCTCTGATACCAATTGTTAGTGCTTATAAGCTCCACATATCTCCACAATGGCATGATATTGTCCACTTTGGGTCTAAGCCCTCATGGTTTTATTTTTGGGCTTTACCCAAAAGGCCTCATACCAATGGAGATATCTTTTTTCTTATAAGCACATGATCTTTTCCATGTCTTACCAATGTGGGACTTTGATTGTATTCCTCATACTCCCAACAATAAGTACCCCTATCGGGGCGTGACAATTTATTTGGTCAGAGCCTAGGTTTTGAGTTCCTAAGGGTTTTTGGGTTTTTCGGAGTTCACCACGTTTGACAGGTCAACCTGTGCATTTTTGGAATTTTACGGATTTTCGTCGATTTGGCATTTCGGATATTTTGGAGTCATAATTCGACATGATCGTATTGGGGACTTGGCGACGATAGGACATCTCCAGATGGCTAACAGGTGAAATTATTGATTTTCTATCGGTAGTAATACTTGAGTAATAATTTAACAGATATGAAACGAGGTGGGCGTGCTCTCGCGCCGAGGCATGGTGCAGGGCAGCCACGCAAGAGGACATTGAGATCTTTGGCAATGGGGTTGCCAGAAAGATCTATGGAGAATGAGTCTGTCGATCAGGGTCAGACTTCATATGATGTCGTGGTGTAGTTGGTTATCACATTCATTTATTTCTCGGGTGTTCCTGAGGGAGATTGGTAGACTACCCACTCTTAGGTCCCAAAGATTGATGGTATCTCTGCCCTCTGGGGATAAATTAGAGGTCACCCAGGAGGTTAGAGGATGTCCATTAGATTTTAGCAACATTATACTCCCGGTAAATTTGTTAGTTCTCGACATGATCGAATTCGACATCATTCTTGGCATGGACTGTCTAACAGTGTATCATGTCACTGTGGATTGCCAAATGAGGGTGGTTACGTTCCATCCTCCTAACCAACCCTCGTGGGATTTCACTAGCACTAGAAATGATGGTATATCGACTGTTTCTGCGATTCAGGCTCGGAAGCTTTTATCACAAGACTATCAGGGTTTTCTATTGTCATTGATCAACACCAAGGACAGTGGTGACTCTCAGATTTCAGACATTCCTATCGTCTGAGAGTATCCGAATGTCTTTCCAAAGGAGTTACTGTTCCTGCCCCCAGAAGGCAAGTGGAGTTCACAATTGAGTTAATTTCGGGGACGACGCCGGCATCAAAGGTTCCTTATCGTATGGCCCCGAAAGAGTTGGACGAGCTGAAGGTCCAGCTTCAGAAGCTTTTGGATTGAGGTTTTATTTGCCCTAGCGTATCTCCCTGGGGTTCTCCGGTTCTCTTCGTAAAGAAGAAAGACAGTTTGATGAGATTATGCATCGACTACATGCGATTAAATGCCGTCACCATCAAGAATAAATATCCCCTGTCACGTATTGAGGACTTGTTTGATCAGCTCAGAGGTACGTCAGTGTATTCTAAGATTGATCTGCGGTCTGGATATCATCAACTAAGGGTCAAAGATTCGGACGTTCAGAAGACAATGTTCCATTCCAGATATGGGCACTATGAGTTTTTGGTAATGCCATTTGAGCTTACCAATGCTCCGGCAGTATTCATGGATTGGATGCACCGTGAATTTATGGATTTCCTAGATTAGTTCGTCATTGTCTTTATTGACGGCATTCTGGTCTATTTCCGTTCCAAAGAGGAACACACGCAGCATCTTCGCCTTGTCCTAGATAGGCTTCGACAGAATCAACTATATGCGAAGTTCAGTAAATATGCGTTCTGGTTACCCTCAGTCAGTTTTTTGGGACATGTGGTTTCCAGCAAAGGCATTTCCGTTGACCCCCAGAAGATCGAGGCTGTCACCAGTTGGGAGCAGCCGAAATCAGTTTAGGAGGTTCGCAGTTTCTTGGGCTTAGCCAGATATTACAGACGGTTTGTTGAGGGTTTTCGCGAGAATTGCTATGTCGTTGACACGCCTTACCAGGAAGGGCGTGAAGTTCACATGGTCAGAGGCCTACGAGACCAGCTTTCAGGAGTAGAAGGAGAGACTGGTGTCAGCATCGATTCTGGTATTGCCATCAGGGGACGACGGTTTTGTCCTTTATACCAATGCGTCTCTCTAGGGCTTAGGCACAATACTGATGCAGCATGGCAGGGTGGTCTCTTATGCTTCTCGCCAGTTGAAGTAGCATGAGAAAAACTACCCAGTACATGATCTAGAGTTAGCTGCTATTATCTTTGCCTTGAAGATTTGGAGGCATCATTTGTATGGTGTTACATTTGAGATTCTCACTGATCATAAGAGTCTCAAATATCTATTTACACAGAAGGAACTCAATCTCCGACAAAGGAGATGGATGGAGTTCCTGAAGGATTAGGATTGTACCATTAGCTACCACCGAAGGGAACCTAGATTATTGAGATAAATGCTTAGAAGGTATATATTGGTTCTTTGACTCTCTAGATTTTAGTACATGGTGATATGATTACATTGCTTACATGGTTTATAGTGTATTTGCACTTGACGATCTATTTAGTATTGTCTTGACTTCGTACTGGCATGACCCCTTTAGTTATACCTTAATTAATTTGAGTCATTGATTTCTATTAGTATGCTTTTGCTGTTATTATTGAACATCATGGTTAAATGATTATTTGGTTATGTATCATCACGGTTGATATCATGATTGAGACTAGTAGATAGTATAACTTAGATGAGGTCATGTCGTAGGAGCGGATCTCAGGAATGAAATAACAATATTGGAACCCTAGGCGTAATAACCTCGACTTACTTATTGGTAGATCGATGATCTTTATCGACTTTGATAGACGTTCTATGCTAGATGTATTAGATAATCCTAGGCTCAACACCCTAGGATAATCGACTGCCCACGAGACCTATTCATGGTAGCATGTTGTTACGTGCAGTCGATAACTAGATAGTTATACACTCTGACTGCCCACGAGACCTGTTCGTGGTAGTATGTGTAGGATATTTGAGGCCGCTAGAGGGGGGGGGGGGTGAATAGCATCGCGCTCGTGCGTAGATGGAATTCATTGCGTTTGTCTCTAAAATTTCGTTAGCGCAGCGGAAATAGAAAAGTAATAATGATAACGAAATATACAACACGCAAACACAAATATTTAACGTGGTTCGGAACCGAACGGTTCCTACTCCACGGATCGGGTTCGTACGAACCCTAGCGATGCGAATCCCACACCACTATAATAAACACTCCTTCTCGACACAAGTCGGAGGCGGAGAAACCCCTTACAATATGATTACAACAATAATCTAAATACAACAAGCAAATACAATATGAAATACAACAAGAGAAGTAAAGAACACTTTACAAAAAACTCTTTAGAAGCTTGCTTGTTGATTGCCTTGGACTAGCACTTGAAGGCCCTGATTTACAGCAGCAAATCACTTCAAAACGTCCAAGAAAATCGATCCCTTTTCCTTCATCACGAGCTCCTTATAAAGCTTCAACCTGTGCTGGAAAATGTCGATCAGTTGACTGATCGAGACCATCAGTCGACTGATGCCATTGTTGTCGTGAGACAACGACTAGATCCACACTGGATAAGTCCAACGGATCCACCATTAGTCGACTGATCATACCCCTCAGTCGACTGATGGAGCCTACACTTGACCAGTCGAGTGGGACTCCATTCTGTGGCCGATTTCTCGAGCATCAGTCGACTGATGCACAACATCAGTCGACTGCTCGAGCCAGCAGTCGACTGCCCACCTCTGGCAGTCGACTGCTAGGCCACTTCCCGCAGTCAACCCCTAGTTGACTAAGGCCAGTCGACTACCACATGACACCAGTCGACTGGCACACCTCAAACATGAGGGTTTAGCCCCAGTATGGTTCCCCCATACTTGCTAGACCACCCTTAGCCTAGACCTAAGCCTTTTAGCCACCTCCATCAGCCTCACGCCTCTCGGATCCTTCCAAGTCATCCATGACTTGTTCATCCATCGCGCTAGCCTCCAGGTGCTTCCATCGGCTATGTCATGCTAACGGTATCTACACCGCCAAGGCACATTGGACTTACGCCGCCAAGACTCCGCTTGGACTTTACGCCGCCAACCATTGGACTTATGCTGCCAAGACTCCCGCTTGGACTTTATGCCGCCAATATCAAACTCCTTGGACTTCAAATTCCAAGACTCAAGCTTGGACTTTCCCTTGCCAACCCATGTTGGACTTTCCATGCCAAGACCCATGCTTGGACTTTCCTTGTGCCAAGTACTCAAGACTTGGACTTTACATGCCAAGACCCATACTTGGACTTTCCTAAATGCCAAGTGTCCCACTTGGACTTTTCATGCCAAGTACCCATGACTTGGACTTTCCCATGACAATTACATTGTCATATGTTTTTGTCGAAACATCAAAACATTTCTCGAGTCAAACTCGAGTTCTGGTCAATCGTGACCTGGGCCGATTGCACCAACAATCTCCCCCTTTTTGATGTTTGACAAAAACCAAACAAACCATTGAGTTAGAATACTAACTCAAATTCCCTTACCAATTTCCCAAATTGGTAATTTAACCTTTCTCCCCCTTTTTGACATACATCAAAAAGGTTATCTCTCCAAGGAGGTCAATGTCTCATGTCCCAATGAGATCTTACAATCTCCCCTTGATCCAAAAATACCTAAGATGCCTACCATCTTCCTAGTGATAAGTCCCATATCACTCAAGAGAGGCAATCCTATACTCTCTCCCAATTTCCAAATTGGTTTCTCAAAATCCCATCAATTTTCCCAATTGATGATACTCTCCCAATGACTTCTCCCCCTTCAAGAAGAGAAAATACATCCATCATCCCAAGATGGATAACTCCCCCTAAATGCTTGCTCCCCCTTGACCATTGCACCAACAATGTCCTTGGGAAGTCCCTAAGCCAATAGGAACTCTAAACCATCAAAAATAAGGTTCTAAGTTCAAACTTGAACTTTCCACACCCTAAATTTGATACTTAGACCTAACACCTCTCCTAATCCATATCCAATGGATTTTCACCCTTTATAATGCTTCCCAAAGCATATCCTAGGGTTAGGAGTGGTTAGGGACCTTTACTGCAGCTGAACACCGGCTAGACAAACCTTGTTTTCCCGAAATCAGCCTTGGCAGTCAACTGCGTCAGATATCAGTCGACTGATAACTGAAAATCTCGATTTTCAATTATCAAAAATGAGATTTGAAAATTCATAAATAATTATACGTATATCAAAAAATCACGAAAATTGATATGTATAATCCCTATGACCAATACAATGAGTGAACAATATTTGAAAATTATTTTACCCATAACATAGAGAAATTGGCACAAAGTTCAAAACCATTGAAATTTTTAATGTTTTGGTCCTACTTTGTATCAACTTCATCAATGGTGATTGCTATCAAAAGATAGGCTTCACCAAGGTTTTTTTTTTAAATGATTTTAAAACATTTTCAAAACCTTATTTTGGTTCATATTCCTTGGGCTCTATATATATGACTTGTACACATGCTCTCCCAATGATCCACAATTGAAATTAGATGAGTTTTAATTCATCTAGATGCAAAAACTATGCACCTTGAACTTAACTCATATCCTAACATCTCACATGTATCTAGGGTGTATAAATACACATACATGTCAATTGGATGTGAGATGTGGGTTTTGTTCTCTCTAATCTAGGGTTTCATGCATTTTCTAAGGCAACCCTACTTGATTCCCTTATAAATGAGACTTCAAGTCATGCCATAGTCCTTAAATCAATTTTCAATACATTAAATGCATGAATGATTATGACATTAATGATGATATAAATAGGCATATGCTCATAATCATGATGTCATGGCATAATATGAAATCTAAAAACACATGACATTTATCCTAAACCCTAAGCATAATCATGACATATAAAATGATTAAAAATAAACATGATGTCATGACATGACATATGACAAATCAAAGCATGACATATAAAATATATAGGTATAGTAATACCTAAATTTTAATATTAATTGCCATTTGATATAATTAGATATATTTTTCCATATTATCATAAATCTCCCTAGTGTACCAAAATGGCACACCAACCTCTAATCCTAAATTGTGCCAATTTTAATTGATTTTTCATAATTCCAAAAATGCATTGGCACATCCTAAAATCTTTTAGGATTAAATATCAACCCTATTTCCAAGGTACCCAAAACCTTGAAAATGACCTAAGGTGCCACCTTTGTCATGGTTGGGTTAACTACCCATCCAATCAAGATTGACACACCCTAACCCCATCTAAAGTGAATCAATCACGCTCTTAGGAACCCAAAACCTATTTGATCTCCTAGGGTTAATTAGGTATTTCTTAGGGATAACTTCCCTAGATACCTTCCTAATGACCCTCCTAGGCTTGTTAGCCTCGGTCATTATGGTCTTACCTAGGTTGACTCTAGAAGTAACTCCCCTTGCAACCTTCTTAGTGGTCACCCTAGGTTTCCTAGAAACCCTAGCCACTAGGCACAAACCTTGGTTACTCTTAGGGATAACTTCCCTAGTAACCTTGGTCTTCCTAGACCTAGTTTGTGTTCCATAGTCAATTGGAACACAATGATAAGCCACCTTAGGCTTAGGTTTGTGACCCAAACCTTTCTTGTCCTTGGTTGACTTTTGTCTTTTGGGTCCTAGATGTTGACCTTGAGATCTTGACCCTTGACTTTGACCATTAGACCCTTGAAATTGATTTTGTATCTTATTTAGGGTCTTTTCTAGTTTTTCAAGCCTTGACCTCAAGGCTTGGTTCTCTAATTCTAATTGCCCAATTTTAGAATTTTGATTTAAACCATGGGCATGGTTCTTCCTAGGCACATGCCTAGTCCATTTTGGGTTAAAACCTAGGTGTTCTCCTATTTTCCTAATTGATTCCCTAGGTAAAATATTTTTAGGGACATTAGTCCCAAATTTCTCCTTAGTTTCAAGATGGACACTCTTAGCTCCTAAACAATAATATTTATTGTTCCTAGCATGTCTTTCATGATGAATAGCAAGACTATTAAAATTATTCCTAGCATGCTTTTGACTATAAGAATTAGAAAGAGCATTACTAAAATATACCTTAGGGTTAGCCTTAGCTCCCCTTACATGTGATGCTCCATTTTGAGTCTTTTTGCTCCCCCTAGGACATTGATTCCTATAATGTCCTTTTGAATTGCATTTGAAGCATATGATGTGCTCCTTGTCTTTAGGTGTTGGGGAACCGACGTCCTTTGACTTTTGTTGACTTTTAGGCGCTGGAGGAGTCTTTTTAACCTTCTTTGGGCACTTTCTCTTGTAGTGCCCATACTCCCTACACTCAAAACACAATATATGGATTTCATTTGAAATTAGAGTGTTTGAGTTACCTAGGTTAATGGAGATCGGAATTGGATTTTGGGCTTCTTCATCTTGACCGGATGTCGAAGCTTTTTCTTGATGTTCTAGTGTGGAGGTTCTCTCCTCTACCTCAATCCTTGAGGTGGATGCTTCTTCCACTTCCTCCACCTCTTCCGATCCGGATGTTGATTCCCTATCAACCTCCGAATCCTCACTTCCTTGTGAGGATGAGCTCTCTTCTTCATTCTCCTCATCTTCTTGGATTGAGTGAGACTCTTCATGGAATTTTTCCAATTTGTTCCATACCTCCTTGGCATCTTTACAATCCCCTATCTTGATCAAAATATCATTAGGGATTATATTAAGCAAAATACCCATTACCTTATTGTTGATGTTATAGTATCAGAGTTGTTCTTGACTCCAATTCTTTTTCTTGATTTTTCTTCCTTCTTCGTCTTTTGGAGTGTCAAAACCTACTAAGACACTAATCCAATTATCAAAGTCACACATTAGAAAATGCATCATTCTACCTTTCCAATACGTGAAATCTTTGCGGTTGAAGGAAGGCGGAACGTTGATGTCGTCACCCAATCTCTCCTTGAATTCCATCTTGTTCCTCTAGCATCTTGACTCCGGGTTGTTAATCCGTTGAAGAGCCCTGGGCTCTGATACCAAATGTAGGATATTTGAGGCTGCTAGAGGGGGGGGGGTGAATAGCATCGTGCTCGTGCGTAGATGGAATTCGTTGCGTTTGTCTCTACAATTTCATTAGCGTAGTGGAAATAGAAAAGTAATAATGATAACGAAATATACAACACGTAAACACAAATATTTAATGTGGTTCGGAATCGAACAGTTCCTACTCCACGGATCGGGTTCGTACGAACCCTAGCGATGCCAATCATACACCACTATAATAAACACTCCTTCTCGACACAAGTCGGAGGCGGAGAAACCCCTTACAATATGATTACAACAATAATCTAAATAAAACAAGCAAATACAATATGAAATACAACAAGAGAAGTAAAGAACACTTTACAAAAAACTCTTTAGAAGCTTGCTTGTTGATTGCCTTGGACTAGCACTTGAAGGCCCTGATTTACAGCAGTAAATCGCTTCAAAATGTCCAAGAAAATTGATCCCTTTTCCTCCATCACAAGCTCCTTATAAAGCTTCAACCTGTGCTGGAAAATGTCGATCAGTCGACTGATCAGGACCATCAGTCGACTGATGCCACTGTTGTCGTGAGACAATGGCTAGATCCACGCTGGATAAGTCCAACAGATCCACCATCAGTCGACTGATCATACCCATCAGTCGACTGATGAAGCCTACACTCGACCAGTTGAGTGGGACTCCATTCTGTGGCTGATTTCTCGAGCCGAATGACCGATGCACAACATCACGATCGGCCGAGCTCAATGATCGCCCACCTCGGCATAAATGATCGCTAGGTCACTTCCCGCAGTCAACCCCTAGTTGACTCAGGACAGTCGACTGCCACATGACACCAGTCGACTGACACACCTCAAACATGAGGTTTTAGCCCAAGTATGGTTCCCCCATACTTGCTAGACCACCCTTAGCCTAGACCTAAGCCTTCTAGCCACCTCCATCAGCCTCACGCCTCTCGGATCCCTCCAAGTCATCCATGACTTGTTCATCCATTGCACTAGCCTCCAGGTGCTTCCATCGGCTATGTCATGCTAACGGTGTCTACACCGCCAAGGCACATTGGACTTACGCCGCCAAGACTCCGCTTGGACTTTACGCCGCCAACCATTGGACTTATGCTGCCAAGACTCCCGCTTGGACTTTACGCCGCCAATATCAAACCCCTTGGACTTCAAATGCCAAGACTCAAGCTTGGACTTTCCCTTGCCAACCCATGTTGGACTTTCCATGCCAAGACCCATGCTTAGACTTTCCTTGTGCCAAGTACTCAAGACTTGGACTTTACATGCCAAGATCCATGCTTGGACTTTCCCAAATGCCAAGTATCCCACTTGGACTTTTCATGCCAAGTACCCATGACTTGGACTTTCCCATGACAATTACATTGTCATATGTTTTTGTCGAAACATCAAAACATTACTCGAGTCAAACTCGAGTTCTGGTCAATCGTGACCTGGGCCGATTGCACCAACAGTATGTTGTTGCGTGCAGTCGATAACTAGATAGTTATACACTCTGACTGCCCACGAGACCTATTCATGGTAGCATATTGTTGTGTGCAGTCGATAACTAGATAGTTATACACTCTGATTACCCACGAGACTTGTTCGTGGTAGCATGTTGTAGCATGCATGATTGAATTGGTAAAAATGATATAATTTAGACTTAACCATCTCTGCGTGTTTATGAGCAGATTTATGATCTTATAGGCCTTGATAAGCATTCATGTTAGAAGGGTTGAAACCCTAGACTTAACCACCCGGGGAAAGCCAATGTGGTTGTCGATGCACTTAGTCGGAAGTCCCGAGGGACTTTAGCTTGCTACTGAGTATTAGTCACGGATTTGATTCAGGGTTTATCCGAGTGGGGCCTTGAGGAGAAGGGACCGACAGAGTAGGGCATTCTTGTTACCATGGTTGCTCAGTCATCTATCAGGACAAGAGTCCGAGAGGCTTAGGTCGATGATCAACACTTACAGTTCATTGGCAACTAGATAACCTCTGGACAGCAGACTGAGTTCACCCGAGATGATGAGGGTATTATTTATTTCTGGGGTAGACTATGCGTACCTCAGTCTCACTCGGTCATGGAGGAGTTACTCCAGGAGGTTCATCACTCTCGATTTATGATCCACCTAGGCGGAACCCGAATGTATCGAGATTTAAAGCATTTGTATTGGTGGAACGACATGAAGAAAGATATCGCAGATTTTATGGCTAGATGCCTAGTTTGCCAACAGGTGAAGGCTAAGCACCAGAGACCAGCTAGACTACTTCAGAGCATTTCTATTCCCAAGTGGAAGTGGGATCACATTATCATGGATTTTGTGGTGGGTATGCCTAGGACATGTCAAGGCCATGACGCAATTTGGGTAGTCGTTGACCGATTAACCAAATCCGTACACTTCATAGCGATTCGGAAGACTGACTCTCTGGATCGTTTGATAGAATTATATTGTCGGGAGATCATCAGGTTGCATGGTATTCCTTTGAGCATTATATCAGATAGAGATCCCCGGTTCACATCCCGATTTTGGCAGAGTCTGTAGCAGGCTTTAGGCACACAACTCCATTTTAGTAGAACATTCCATCCTCAGATAGATGGACAGTCTGAGCGGACCATTCAGACTCTAGAGGACTTGCTAAGGTCCTGTGTTATGGATTTCGGGGGCAACTGGGAGGACCACTTGTTATTAGTGGAATTTGCCTACAACAACAGCTATCATTCGACTATCCAAATGGCCTCGTTTGAAGCATTGTATGGTAGACAGTGTCGTACACCCACCCTCTGGGAGGAGGTTGGGGAGACCCAGTTGCTAGGACCCCAAAGAGCTCAGCATGAGGTAGAGTTGGTTCGTACTATCAGATGAAGGATGATAGAGGCGCAGGATCGTTAGAAGAGTTTTGCTGATCAGAGATGGAGACCTCTGGAGTTCTCTATTGGTGACCATGTATTCTTGCGAGTCTCACCCATGAAAGGGGTGAAGAGATTTGGCCTCCGTTGTAAGCTAGCTCCAAGGTAAATTGGTCCTTTCGAGATTTTGGAGAGGATCAGAGCAGTCACTTTTCGCCTAGCGCTACCACCATCCTTGGCTGGTATTCATGATGTGTTTCATGTGTCCATGTTGAGGAAGTATGTGCCAGATCCTACACATATTCTGGCAAATGTGTCAGGTTCCATTCAACTTGATGCTACTTACGAAGAGATTCTGGTATGGATTCTGGATCACAAAGAATGACAGTTGCCGAACAAGATTGTGCGACTTGTTAAAGTTGGGTGGAGTCACCACACTGATGAGGAGGCTACTTGGGAGCTTGAGGAAAATATCAGAGCTCAATACCCCCACCTGTTTGTTGGTGCAATCGACCTAGGTCATGATTGACCAGACTCGAGAAGGACTCGAGTAGGGTTTTGATGTTTGACAATAGTTTACAATATGGTTTGACCATATGACTAGTGGATGGGACATCCAAGGTTAGATGAGGGAGACTATTGAAGAAATCCAAGTAGATCAAGGTTAACCAGACACTTGGTGTGGAGAAGTCCAAGTATGGATACTTGGCAAGGGAAAATCCAAGTTGGTCAAGGGAGACCGGACACTTGGTGATGGAAAGACCAACGGGGAGTTAGCGAGGGAAGTCTCAGCAGGTCTGGGAGACTGTGCTTGGCAAATGAAGTCTCGGACGGGGAGTCTTGGCAGTGAAGTCCCAGAGGCATGACCTCTTGGCAGTGAAGTCCCTGACGAGGAGTCTTGGTAGTGAAGTCCCGGAGGCGTGACCTCTTAGCAGTGAAGTCCCGGACGAGGAGTCTTGGCAAGGGAAGACCCAACTGACCAGGGAGATCGAGCTTGGCAAAGGGGAAGTCCCGGAGGCGATGCCTCTTGACAAAGGTAGACCCAAGAGAATGACAATAGCCGATGGAAGCATTTGAAGGCTAGCGCAAGGATGAAGATTCGCGGACTCGAGGGATCTGAGAGGCATGAGGCTGATAGAAGTGGGTTGAAGGCTTAGGTCTAGGCTTAGGGTGAGTATCAAGTATGAGGGGATCATACTTGGAGTGTTAAACCTCAATGTAGAGGTATAACAGTCGACTGCTGGTTAGGTTCAATCGACTGGGCTTCGTTTGTAGGCAAACATAAGTAAGGTGACCTCGACCAGCGCCTCGACTAGAGGCGAGTCGAGGCGACGCCTCGACTGGTATGGTGGAGTCAAGTGGTGAGACTTGGAAAGTCAAAGAAGTTGTCACGCCTCGAGAGTATGCCGTGCCGAAAAGCAAACGGACAGCATCTCCCCTGTACATGGCAATATCTCGTGTTAATACAAGGCCCATAGGACACAACAACAACAACATATATATAAGTAAACAAACCATAGCGAAAACTAACTACAACAATATAAAAAAATACACAGTGCATACCGGTATGACTAACCACATTACAACTACATACAGAAAACATCGACAAAGACCCGAAACCACAAGTGAGTACATCACATGACAATCCACAACACATTACACCACGAAAAAACTCCAAATACATAACACACATATGGAAAACCCAAAATGACCACCAGAGTCTCGGGGGTGAGATGAGATGTCAGCCAGCGGTGCTCCAAGTCATCACGAAGACTTCTACCTGTTACCTGGGCGACAGAAAAACCCAGGGTCCGTGGTGGTGAGTAAAACTCAGCAGGTAATAGAAAAATATGTATATATCAATATCACATGTAATTCGATAGAAAAATCTACAGGTATATCAGGTAACACTAGCATGATAACATATCCATGTATATACCTTCTAACCAAAGGGCAATGTAAAATACAGACATACCTGAAAGTCTGCTACATTACACCTATCCAACCTGAGCACATATCCACAATATATACATATACAGGAAGTCTGCTCTAAACCATATAACAACACAAATATGGGTCAAAGAATGTAATAGACAATTCAACAACTATACAGATATCCGACACAACCATATAAGTGATGCAGGTAGCATGTATGAAGATGATGTACAACCAAATGCAACAAGCATAGTACAATCAAATGCAACATCACAATAAGCATATATATATATATAGACTACATCTATATATATTCACTAATCACAATCATCCATATATATATATACATGCATATATGTATATATATGAAAATATCCAAAAATGCCATAAGTCACGGCAATGCAACATACATGGTCATGTCGGCTCACCCTAAAGCTACCACGACCCCAGTGTGGCCTCGGTGGCTCGAGCATGACAACTGTCCCAACTCAACACCAACCACTACTCTCGAGTGGCCGAGTTGACAGTATGATCGAGTAGCATATAAGCGTGAAGAGCATGCTACACGATGGGGGTCCCTGCTATTGGCTACTCCGACAGTCACTACCCATGAGTGGTCGAGTGCCACACACGCAAGACTATGACACGCAAATCCCACTACCACCGTCTATAGTGGTAAAGTGCGACACTACAATGCTCTGCCCTCACACCGGTTACTCTTATGAGTAACCGTGGAGGCAGGATGACTGGCGACCCTCTCAACCACAAGGGAGACCATGTCGCCAGTGTGCATGCAAATGACATGAATACAATTTCTCACATACAGACATCCACCATAGACTCTCTATTATACAGAGAGTCATAACAATCTGATCTACGCACTCTTTATCCTGTAGAGAGGCATACTCAACTGATCATAGCACTCTCTATCTTGTAGAGAGTCGTACTCACTGATCGACGCACTATCTATCCTGTAGAGAGTCGTACTCAACTGATTATAACAAGCTAGGACCACCGGTCCGTAGCGACACACTAAGTACCATTCACTTGACCATTTACATAAAACATGGTCGGCGGTAAACATGCAACCTAAGGGTACTAGAGTTAACCCTAGGTTCAAGACATTATCTACCTACGGATGACCTTTTTGCCCAATTTACAATCAGGTCGTCATTCGAACTTTACTATTTTCACTTAACTAAACAAATTCTAGGTTACTTACATCACCTATATATATATAACTCCTAATCATGATAAAATGAAACATGATAGCAACAATGGAGTTAACAACCAAAGGTAAGGTATCAAGCGCAAGAGTAAATAAGAACAGAGTCAAGGTAACATGATCATATAAGATGATCATGTATCTAAATCTACATGCATTTAAAACTACCTGACCAGGGTAGGGATTACCCACCTGATACGAAGACACCAATTGTCTTTACGTTCATGAATTTACCTTGAATCAAAGTCCTGAAACATAGTATATGAATTATATAGAATTCTATCACAATCCAATATCCTTAGTAACCAGTTCAAATCCGATTATGTAAGGAATACTTCTACAACTCTATCGTGATATACCCAATAGATCCAATAACTATAATTCAACTAACTGGAAGTTAAATACCAAATTTATAACATTTTGATCCTGGCTTACCCATTCTTGCTTCAATCCTTCACCACGAATCTGGAACCAAGTATATTGTCGAATAAGGATAACCCTTCTCAAGTCTTATCCATCGTCTCGTATCAAATATCTGAAACTGTAGAATCCAATCTAACATAAACACCACAAATTAATGGTGAAGGTAGTACGAAATTCCTCAGGAGATTCATTGATCCACCTTAGGAAATTTAAATTTGAAATGATCAGATTCATTGACCGAACCCATTACTCCGATTGCCTTTTCCCACCCATCCATGGAAAAGAATTTGGCCATCAGCTCAGCAATTACTGCAGAAACTAGTTTGGCCCCCCTTCCTCTTAGACTCTAGATCGCATCATGAAATTACAACAATTTGATCGCTAGTGCTGTGGAGAAGCACGAATGGAAGATGGAGGAAGAAAGATCAGTTGCTGAGGAAATAAAGAAAACGCGGTGCACGACCCCGACAGAGCACAAGGAAGAGAAATAGGGATCGACCCTCCGATCCCTCGGTGGAATCGTCGACAGAGTCATCTGCCAACACCCGCATTGCTGTTTGCACACCACCACCGATAGATTGCTAGGTACATCTCCTCCCTATCCTCGGCGCCGAACACTTGCAGAAACGGTCGGCGAATGGTCGTGATCGGCCCCCGACAGGGTGAGGTCGTCAGAGCAAGCAGTCGACGTCGACCGTGGGGGCAGAGGCGGTAGCTAGGTAGGCACAGTGGCGTGTGCTCGTGAGAAGAGGAAAAATCGAGAAGAAGAGAGGCCAAGCGACGAGCGCGCGGAGGTCGCGGATTTCGATCCGAGCACGGTGCTATCGCCACTGACCCAAACTTCCAACCGCGCCCACTCGCCGTGGCCACCGCTTGCCGCGAGGAAGAACGAGAGGTAGAGGTCGGCTGCGGCAAGAAACAGAGACGTAAGGAAGAGGAAGGCGTTCGACAACTTGCATTTCGGAAGAGGGGAGGAGAATCGCGATTGGGGAGGGGAAGAAGAAGGGCTCACGCAGATGAGGAAAAGAAACCGAAGGAAACCGCTCGACCATTAAACCAAATAGGTCGGGTTTTAGGATAACGGGTAGGGTTAATTAAAACCATTAAATTCCTCATTAGAAGATAGTCTAAATAGGCTTTACAAAAGCCTATTCGCTTTATCCCCATGAAATATCCATAAAACTTCCGTTTAAATCCAGAAAAATTTCTAAAAATTTCTGAAAAATTCTATAAGATAATTTATTAATTAACAAGGGTATATATATATATATATATATATATATATATATATATATATATATATATATATATATATATATATATATATTCTAGATCTTACAACAATGCTATGGAATCACTCGACCAACACCTCGACTAGAGTCTAGTCGAGGCGGCGCCTCGATTGAATCACTCGACTAGCGCCTCGACTGGTTTCAGCATAGGTTTGAAAATAGGTGATCAGATGCAAGACAGACCCGACCAGCACCTCGACTAGGTCCCAGTCGAGGCGACACCTCGACTGGTGAAATGACCATTGCAAATCGGGAATATTCGACGAAGCTTTATAAAAGGAGGATCGAGGGAATCTTCGAGCATAGTTCTCTTGGAGGTTTTAGGGGCGATTTAAAGGGAGGTGCTGCTGCATTTCAGGGCCTTCAAAGTCATTCCAAAGCGATCTACGAGCAAGCATTCAAAAGCCCTAAATTTGTAACATGTGTTCATTTAATTTTCTTTTGTATTTGTTGTATTTTCTTGTCTTTATCTCGTTCTTATTGTTGTAAGAGACTTGTAAGAGGTTCCTCCACCTCCGGTGTGTCACCGAGAAGGAGAAGTGTTATAGTGGTGGTGTGCATCACTAGAGCCCACTAGTGCTAGCCTGTGGAAGAGGAACTAGGGTTCTGAATCACGTAAAATTTCTTGTGTTGTGCTTGTTGTGTGTTTTGTATTCGTATCTGTACTCATGTTTGTGTTTCCGTTGCGTACTAACAAAGTGTAGACAAGCACGACGAATCTAAGCAACGTAATCGATGCAAATTGCTATTCACCCCCTCTAGCGACGCCAACGGTCCAAACAAGTGGTATCAGAGCAAGGTCTCTCTTCAAGGCTTAACAACCAAGAGAACACGCTAGAGGGAAGAAGGAAGATGGAGGAGCCAAATTTTGATTTGGGATGGGACATCAATGTGCCTCCTCCATATGAACTCTATGGAGCTAAAGAATTCGATCAATGGAAGGTAAGGATGGAACATTTTCTAATGTGTGAAATAGAAAATTGGTTTATTTTGATGCAAGGAGTTGAAGTTCCTATGGACAAGAAGGGTAGAATACTCAAGAAAAGGAAATGGACAAAGGAGCAACTAGAACAATTCGAAAGAAATGATAAGGTAATGCAATTGTTATTAAATTTGTTACCTAATGAGGTTGTGTCTAGATTAGGTGAGTTTAGGGATGCCAAGGAATTATGGAGCAAGGTAACCAAGCTTCATGAAGATTCTTCATCCACACAAATGGAGGAGCCTCAAGAAGAAGAAAGTCTATCTTTGTCCCAAGCTCATGTAGACTTGGAGGTTGATAGATGTTCAATTTCCGACGAAGAGGTGGAAGAAATAGTCGAAGCCTCCACTTCAAGAATTGAGGGGGAGCTTATATCTTCAACCTTGGAACAAGAACAAGAGGAGGAGCCCCCTACCTCTGAGAGAAATGAAGAAGAAGTTCAAAATTCTCTAATCATTCAAGAAGGTAATTTAAATGCAATTGTTAAAGATAAAAGTCATATAACATGCTTTGAGTGCAGGGAAGTAGGGTACTATAAGAGTAAATGCCCAAAAAGAGTCAAGAAGGCTCAACCGACACCAAGGCCCAAAGAAAAGTCAAAAGGAAGTCGGAGTCCCAATTCACAAGAGCAAGGAGCATGTAGTATGCTTCAAGTGCAACAAAAGGGGACACTACTGAAGCCAATGTCCTAGGGGGAGGCACCCTCAGAAGGGCAAAGGAGAGAGTTCAAGTGTAGGGGGAGCTAAGGCAAACCCTAAGGTAATTTTAAATAATACTCTTCCTTTACGTAATGTTACAAAGCATGCTCATAACTTTAATGCACTTGCTATTCATCATGACAAAACGCATGTTAAAAATAGATTTTATTGTTTAGGTGCTAAGCATGTCAATTTAACTAAGGACAATGCTAGATCAACCTTACCTAAGGATAGAAAGGTAGAGAACAATAACCTAGGCATCAATCCTAAATGGATTAGACATATGCCTAGGAAGAAGAATATCTCAAGAGTCAATGAAAAATCAAAACTTGAGATATTAGAAGTTGAAAATCAAGCTTTGAGGTCAAGACTTCAAAAATTAGAAAAGACTCTTCAAAAGATGGAAAATATGATTAATGGGTCAAATGAACAAAACTTAGGCTATAGGAGGCAAGGTGCATCTAAGGACAAGAAAGGCTTGGGTCATAAGATTAGGTCCAAGGTAGATAAGCCTACCTACCATAGTGTTGCATATAGTTATGGAACAAGTTCTAAGTCTAGGAAAGCCAAGGTCACAAGTGAAGTCATCCCTAGAGTTGACCATGGTAAGTGTCTAGTGGCTAAGGTTTCAATGAAATCTAGGAAAGCCACTAACAAGGTTACAAGGGAAGCAATCCCTAGGGTTAACCTTGACAAGACCAAAATGACCAAGGCTTCCAAGCCTAGGAGAGTCAGAAGGAAGGTATCTAGGGAAGTTATCCCTAGTGAATACCTTGTTAATCCAAGGAGCTCCAATAGATATTGGGTTCCTAAGAGCGTGATCGATTCACGCTAAATGGGTAAGGATGTGTCAACTTGAATTGGTGGGGTAGTTAACCTAACCATAGCTAAGTTGACACTTTAGGCTATTTCCAAGGTAATTGGGTACTTTGGAAATAAGATTGAATCTTATATTCTAAAGGTTTTTAGGATGTGCCAATATAATTTATCAAATTGACACAATTAGGGTTAAAGGTCATAGTGTGACATTTTGGATTTTTGGCACACTAGGGAGATAAGTTATTATATGGAAAATATAGATTTAATCCTATAAATGACAATTTGGGCTTAACAATTAGGTATTATATACCTTTATACTTTATTTTCCATGCTTTGATTGCCATATACATGTCATGACATCATATTTACTTTTTATCATATAAAATGTCATGATCATGCTTAGGATTAATGATTATGTCATGTATGCTTAGATTTCACATTTATGTCATGACATTATGATTATTGGCACATATGCTTATTTATGTCATGATCATTCATGCATTTATGAAAATTAATTTAAGAACAATTGACATGACTTGAAGTCCCATGTATAAGGGAATCAAGTAGTATTGCTTTAGAAAAATGCATGAAACCTTAGATTAGGATAACCAAAACCCAAATCTCATATCAAATTGACTTGTATGTGTAATGACACACTCTAGACACATGTGAGATGCTAGGAAATGAGTAAAGTTCAAGGTGCATAGATGTTGCATCTAGATGAACTCAAACTCATCTCAATCATAGGTATAAATCATAAGGAAAACTAGTATACAAGCCATGTATACTTAGCCCATATACCATGATTGAAATTAAGGTTTTGAAAATATTTTAAAATCATTTTGAAAAATCTTGGTGAAGCCTATCTTTTGATAGCTATCACCATTGAGAAGATTGAAACAAAGTTGGCCTAAAATATTGAAAATTTTAATATTTTTGAACATTGTATCATTCTTTGAATTTAAAAGTTATTTTCATAGAAAACTATTTTTCCCCTATAGTGTTTGACATAAGTAATGAGTGGTTAAAATTTCACGATTTTTTAAATTTTCTAGAATTATTTATGCATTTTTGAAGTTGATCTGAAATTTCGATTTCAGAAATTTCAGAAACCAGTCTAGGAGGCACCTCGACTGGAGATGTTGCCACTCGACTGAGAGGTTCTCAGTCGACTGTTAGCATTGTTTTGGCTTACCAATGTTGGTTTAAGCCATCTGACCATAACTCTAGGCTAAATAACTACTCCTACACCTTTAATATGCTTAGAGAAGCATTGAAAGGGTGAGATTTTCATTGGAAATGAATTGGAGTACAAATCAAATTTTAAGGGTTGTGAAAGTTCAAAGTTGAACTTTTATCCTAAATTTCTAGTGTTTAAGGTTCCTATTGGCTTAGGAACTCTCCAAATACAATGTTGGTGCATTGGATAGTTAAGGGTACGAATTCAGGGGGAGGATACTATTGATTACTCTGTTTGCGTGTTTGCCAAAGGGGGAGAGATAAGTCGAGTTTAGGGTCACTCTAAAACTGCCCTGAAATTAAGCATGGAGAAACTGCCCTAGCGAAACTGCTCGGCCAAACTACCCTGAAATTAAGCAAAGTGCCCAGGAACTATATCAAATTGCTCTGGAATTATATCAAACTACTCTGGGATTATATCAAACTGCTTTGGAATTTAACAACCTACTCTGGAACGGTAAAGAACTGCCTTGGAAACATGCAAAACCTCCCTGACATAAACATACTTCATTGAATTGGTGTCCAAACTACCCGAGAACTCTCTAATGACATTGTTGGTGCAATGGTCTAGGGGGAGTAAGCTTTTAGTGGGAAATTATCCATCTAGGTATGATGGGTGATGATTTATGAAAAGGGGGAAAATGGAAGTTCACTTTTCATCTAGTGATAGATCACTAAGGAGAATGAAGACATTCAAGATGATTTTTGACCAAGGAGGAGAAGGAAGGATCTCATTGTAAAATGAGACATGATAAACCTTGGTGGACTTTTTAATGTGTGTCAAGAAGGGGGAGAAATAGAAGGGGTTAAGTTAGATTTTTAACTTAGGCTATCCAAATATACACAAACTCCAAAAATTTCAAAAAATTTAAATTCTAAATTGGGAACACTTCGTTATGCTTTGGCATGAGAAGAGTCAAGTTGGGGTTATGGGATAACCTAACTTAACGGTATTGTCAAACATCAAAAAGGGGGAGATTGTTGGTGCAATCGACCCAGGTCACGATTGACAAGACTCGAGTGAGACTCGAATAGGGTTTTGATGTTCGACAATAGTTTACAATATGATTTGACCATATGACTAGTGGATGGGACATCCAAGGTCAGATGAGGGAGACTATTGAAGAAATCCAAGTAGGTTAAGGTTAACCGGACACTTGGTGTGGAGAAGTCCAAGTATGGATACTTGGCAAGGGAAAATCCAAGTTGGTCAAGGGAGACTGGACACTTGGTGATGGAAAAACCAATGGGGAGTTGGCGAGGAAAGTCCCAGCAGGTCTGGGAGACCGTGCTTGGCAAATGAAGTCCCGGATGGGGAGTCTTGGTAGTGAAGTCTTGGAGGTGTGACCTCTTAGCAGTGAAGTCCCTGACAAGGAGTCTTGGCAGTGAAGTCCCGGAGGCGTGACCTCTTGGCAGTGAAGCTCCGAACGAGGAGTCTTGGCAAGGGAAGACCCAGCTGATCAGGGAGATCGAGCTTGGCAAAGGGGAAGTCCCGGAGGTGAGGCCTCTTGGCAAAGGTAGACTCGAGAGCATGACAATAGCTAATGGAAGCACTTGAAGGCTAGCGCAAGGATGAAGAGTCGCAGACTCGAGGGATCCGGGAGGTGTGAGGCTGATAGAAGTGGCTTGAAGGCTTAGGTCTAGGCTTAGGGTGAGTATCAAGTATGAGGGGATCATACTTGGAGTGTTAAACCTCAGTGTAGAGGTATAACAGTTGACTTCCAATTCAGTTCAGTCGACTGGGCTTCATTTGTAAGCAAACAGAAGCAAGGTGACCTCGACCAGCGCCTCAACTAGAGGCTAGTCGAGGCGGCGCCTTGATTGGTATGGTGGAGTCGAACAGTGAGACTTGGAAAGTCAAGACAGTGCTATAGAATCACTAGACCAGTGCCTCGACTGGATCACTTGACTGGCGCCTCAGCTGGTTCCAACACAGGTTTGAAAACAAGTGATCAGATGTAAGATAGACTCGACCGATTACTCGATCGGGGTCCCGATGAGGTGGCACCTCATTGCGAAAGCAGATTGAAGCTTTATAAAAGGAGGATCGAGGGCATCTTCGAGCATAGTTCTCTTGGAGGTTTTAGGGGAGATTTGAAGGGAGGTGTTGCTGCATTTTAGGTCCTTCAAAGTCATCCCAAAGAGATCTACGAGCAAGCATTCAAAATCCCTAAATCTGTAACGTGTGTTCATTTGCTTTTGTATTTGTTGTATTTGCTTGTCTTTATCTCGTTCTTATTGTTGTAAGAGACTTGTAAGAGGTTCCTCCACCTCCGGTGTGTCACCGAGAAGGAGAAGTGTTATAGTGGTGGTGTGCATCACTAGAGCCAACTAGGGCTCGCCCGTGGAGTAGGAACTAGGGTTCCAAACCACATAAAATTCCTTGTGTTGTACTTGTTGTGTGTTTTGTATTCGTATCTGTACTCGTGTTTGTGTTTCTGCTGTGCACTAACAAGTGTAGATAGGCACGACGAATTCAAGCAACGAAATCAACACAAATTGCTATTCACCCCCTCTAGCGACGCCAACGGTCCAAACACTGTTTACTTAAGGTACGTGAAATATATTTTCAGTACTTGTGCTATCTCTTACTCATTATACATTTGAGTGGGAAATTTGGGGACCAAATTTTAATTAGTGGCGGAGAATGTAATATATCGAAAAAAAATTAAATTAAAATTAATTTAATATAATAATAATATTAAAACTTGATAAATGAAATAAATTTATCTATTTTATTAAAAGGAAATTTAGTTATTAATATTTAATTAGAAAAGTTTCGGATAAGTTTATTAGACTTGAAGATAGTCTATTTATCTTATCCAAAAGATAGAAATTTTTGAGAAATTTTTTTTTTTAGAACTTGATTAATTGAATTAATCAAGATTGATTAATTTAATAAAATATAAGTTATAAATAAAATGGCGGAGGCATATTATTATTATGGGATAAATCTAGTTTAAGGTGGAAAATTAGGGATTTAATTTTTTCCTTTCCTTCCTTCGTTTTCTCGCGATGCTCATCCACGAGCCGCCGTTTCCTTCTCGCGAGCTCGAATCCCCATCGTCGCCTTCTCCCCGTGCGCTGCCTATACCTAGCTCGCTATCGCTGCCTTTCACAGTGGCTAGGTCGCCGTCACTACGGGTGACAACCGCATCACCACTCCTTTCCCTCGCGTGCACCTACTGCCAGGACAGGCCATCACCACGCACACCCGCTGCCACGATCGACCAGCACCGGCTGCATGTTGGCCAACATTCAGCGTTCCAACGGAGTCGACGCCAGAGTTCTGTTTGACACCAATGCTCGCACGACTCTCGCTTCTGACACCCTTCGCACCGATGGCGAGCAGTAGCTCTGTCACCTTTGTCGGCCTCTTCGAGTGGGCTCAGCCAGGAGCATCGCGACCGCTGTCGCTCCTTGTTGAGATCGCCACCGTGTGGGGAGCCGCCTTACAGGCCGAAAGCGCCCCGAGTGAGCGCTTCTCTTCTTCGATATTGGACGGGATCGAAATCCCTATTGTGATTTCCTTTGGTTGAATAGGGATTTCGATTTGGGCAGGGAGTTTTTCGACGAACAGGACAAAGGATATGGGGAAATTGGCTGCCGGTGGAATCCTAGGGCTAGTAAGTATGATTTTTTGTGTTATTCAGTTGATCGTTATTGTATTCGGTTGATATTTTGTAGTTGCGGATGAATTTTGGGTTGTAGGATGGATCTCCTTTAGGTGAGTTGGTTGTGAGGTTTGTTATGCATTTTGTACTGTTGTGAACAGGGGAGTTGTTGGCTATGAGATTTAAGATGGAAATGGGTAAGTTGGATATGGGTGTTTATAAATGCATAATAGGTTGTTAATTGGTCTAATGGTCGATAGGGATTGATGTGAAGGCTTGATTAGGTTAAGTGGATAACTAGATCAATCTAGTTGATCGAGCTACGAAATCGATGTAGGATTCGATTCGATTAGTTGTATTATGATTGCACTTAACCATAATATTTGATATGTGCAGGTTTCAGTCACAAGACAAGTCCACGGGCGTAAAGACAATTGTTATTCTTCATAGCAGACGGGTATCTTTGACTTATCTTCTTTTAGATATTGTCATCTTGTGGTGCATTGTTTACTATAGATAGTGGTAGTTTTCTATGCTTGTTAACTGCCCTGGTATGTCACTACCTAGTACGTATTGTAATCGTTTCATATGCTTATTATATTATGCTCTATCACTTTGATACTTGTTATTTGTGTATTTAGCACTAGAGTAGTGACATACCTTACATACTGGGTATTGAATGAATAATGAATATAACTTGCATGTGTACATAGATTTATGTACTTAGGTAATTTAATATGAGCTCCTATTGGTATATACCATAGATAGCCATGGATTGATAGGTGTATCATGCATTAGTGACATGCACCATCTTGTATTATTGCATGACTGCCAATCATTGGCTCCTTGGTAGGAGGTGATACTACTTGGTAGTTGAGCCCATCGTCAGTCATATTACCTACACACACAACCACTCGTGGGTTAGTGGTATTTCAAGTTTGTGTGTGTAGTTGCTCTGTCAGGGATCCACGGTGGTCGCTCAGGTGATTGATATTGCGACGTGGTAGCAGACAGGGATCCCTCCTTTGTCATGAGACGAGGAGATGAGACGAGGTGATGTCCCACATATACATACATGGAGTAGGAGGGTGATACTCTGCCAGCATCTTGTCCACTCGATCACATAGGTGTAGTGATGACAGAGTGCACAGTTATCACAACCCTACCCACTCAGCCGACACACATGACATGTTTCGGTGCGGTGAGTGTCATTGCATCATGTGCATACGTTTTTACTATATGCATTGCTTGTTGTACTTTTGGTTGTTGCATATGATTGCAATGCACATACAGGAGGCATATGTTGTTTGTTTTGGCGATTCCACATATGCTTGTGTGGATGTATTTTATGTCAGCTTAGGTGATTCTGGTATATACAGTTTCAGGTATGTATTTTTGTTGAGAAACTGTAGCCAGCATGATTATTATTGGTACTTATAGTTTACTATGCACGACTGTTAGATATCCGCTGAGTTTTACTCACTCCGTTGATATCTGTTGGGTTTCCGGCATGGCGGCGAGTGTGTGTTCGTACATGTTTCGTAAACATGTGCACAGCGGAAGAAATAAAAATAATAAATCTACATTTATTACAACACACACATCACACGCATGCATTGTACAACATGTGTAGACATAACCGTAAATTTAAATTTGCAATAAAAGGAAATTTAACTACGTTATACCTTTCGTATCACGTGTAGCGAAAACGGCATCAATCGGAACGATCCTTGCTAGAATCGTCTCTATTCGTATCCACGCCGAGTATCCTCGGGATGACTTCGCTAAGCCACGAGCTTCGTTTTCGTACGGGTTACTAGCCTCGTGTTAAAGACGACGTGATCGAGAGATGATCACGATCCGAATCCAAATTCGGATCCTAAGACGAGTCCTCAAAACTCGCTTCTCCGGAGAGGTATTCGTCAACCGATTGATGAATCCTTCGTCCTCCACCTCAGAGGATTACTGGAGATCGAATCCCTGGTAAGTTAGCCGCTGTCGGAGCTCTAACCGTCGTCCAAACGACGCTCCGACGAGAGGAGAACAAGCTGTCCAGAAAACTGGACAGCTTTGGTGGAGGAGATAGGTGCCGGCCAACCAAGAGAAGATAGAGCTCACCTTGATGCCAAACCTAAAGAAGATCACCGGAGTACCACCGGCAGCAGCTCGACGCCGGCGAGGGGGAAGGTCAGCACCTTCTGGACGCCGGTTGAAGCCTCAAGGTGGGCGGCGGCAAGGAGGAGGAGAGTTGGCGCCGAATTTCTCCAAGGAGAGGTGGGCGGCAACTTAGGGTTGTGGATTAGGGCTTAATTATCCCTTAAGCCCTTATTTATAGAGAACTAATTCTCTTAATGGTTATTGGATCATAACCATTAGGCCTGTTAACCCGCTCCATTAAGATAAGTTAAAATAAACCAAACCATGATGGTTTATTTTAAGTTAAAACGAACCGAACCAACTTTTGGTTCATTCGTTTAAAATAAACCAAACCCTTTGGTTTATTCTCCTCCATTGGATTAGAACAAAACCATTTTGGTCCATCCATTATGTCTTCATAAGACACGACCCATCCACGCTTCCATTGCAACTGAAACAATTTCATGCTCGCTTCATGTTTGGTCCAACCAAACCTAGTTTCTCTCGGTCTGAGAATCCCATTCTCAAGCTCGTTTTAAATCCTTCGGATTACGCTCGTTGTGCGTGTGACCAAATCGGTTCTCGGTTTATGTTGGTCGTCTATAATTAACCATTAATTATAGAACGATCATGAGTGGCACCTAGTAGTACATCATGATCCCCAATTAACCGAAAAGATCAACGATTGATCCAGAACTATTTCTGAAACCCTTCAGCAGCTCGAATGATTCGTGACCCATTCCCTTCACTCATCTTATACCCACTTGGTTCAGGACATGGTCTATAGTGTCAGTCCCCACTAGGCTGACTACGTCACACCTAGCCCAAGTATCATTTCCTCATCCTACGGATTCTAGTTACTGCACATGTATCGAAGAGTACTTTACTCTAAACATGTAATGCTTTGGCCAAAGACTTTAGTAACAATCCGACGAGAGGCCATGGGTATACATCTCCTCGCAAGGAGTGGTGAATCCTTTATAGGCTATTCAAACACCTTCGATCACTTCGACTTATACCCAATCATCCCCGGTCCACATCTCCTTAGAGATGTTTGCTTAAGATGTCAAAGCATAAGTCTCCATGATCAAGATGACTTGAATACCGCAAGTCAAAGGAACATCGCACTTAAGCTACAGTAAGAACTTCATTGACATATCTATATATGCAGAGAACCATATGAAGTCTTACGGCTGGTCACTCTAATGAACTAGTTACCATAACTAACATCCATGATTAACTCCGGACATCACAATGTCTCCAGCCAGTGAGAATCAGCTGCTTGGATACACCAAGGAGTATACCTCGTGCTAGTCTCAACAGAATTGATGGTGTCCAAATCCATCAATTCATCGACTAGGGATAATTTCGATACATCACAATTACACATGTAGAGATACTCACTAGTTGTGATCCAATCACAAATTCTCTCATGCTGTGAATCGTATCGTGGACATTCAGTAAATGAGTTTAAGATCCAATCAAATACATAAAAACATGTATACTCAAATAGTGAATCTTCATTTATCATATAAATGGTTCATACATAAGGCGATTGCCTTAGGACATCTCTCATATATTACTAACAGACTCCCACTTGGCCTAATGCCAATCGCTACGATATCCAATTCCATAAGCTCTAACATGACCCTCAAACTTATTTTGAGGTAATGCCTTAGTAAAAGCATCCACTAAGTTCCTTTCAGTGAGAATTTTCTCGATTTGTATTTCGTTCCTACTGATGATCTCTCTGATAAGATGATAGCGGCGAAGCACATGTTTGGATCATTGATGAGACCTTGGCTCTTTCACCTGTGCAATTGCTCCATTGTTGTCGCAGTAGACCGGTATTGCTTCAATAATGGTCGGAATCACACCAAGTTCATAAATGAACTTCTTGATCCAAACCGCTTCCTTTGCTGCTTCCGAAGCTGCAATGTATTCTGCCTCAGTGGTAGAATCCGCTACAGTGTCTTATTTGGAACTTTTCCAACTCACTGCGCCCCCATTCAAGGTGAACACGTATCCAGACTGAGACCTGGAATCATCCTTGTCTGTCTGGAAGCTAGCATCCATATACCCGCGTATCACCATGTCCCCTTCTCCATATATTAGGAACACATCCTTAGTTCTTCTCAAGTACTTAAGGATCGTCTTAACAGCCACCCAATGATCCATTCCTGGATCGGACTGGTATCTGCTCGTGACACTCAGAGCATACGATACATCGGGCCTTGTACATAACATAGCATACATAATAGATCCTATTGCGGATGCATAGGGAATCTTACTCATGCAAATCCTCTCGTCTTCTGTGCGCGGACACATAGACTTCGAAAGGTGTACCCCATGCCTGATGGGTATGAAACCTTTCTTGGATTCCGACATGCTAAACCTCTTTAGCACTCGGTCTATATATGTAGACTACGAAAGACCAAGCAACCGTTTCGATCTATCTCTATAGATCTTAATCCCAAGGATGTAGGTTGCTTCTCCCAGGTCTTTCATGGAGAATGTCTTGGATAACCAAACCTTAACTGACTGTAAGATTGAAACATCGTTTCCTATAAGTAATATGTCATCGACATACAATAATAGGAATACGACTTCACTCCCACTAACCTCCTTGTACACACAAGGTTCGTCTGGATTTTGTGAGAAATCAAACTTTTTGATTGTCTCATCAAAATGGATATTCCAGCTCCTGGATGCTTGCTTCAATCCATAAATGGACCGTCGCAATTTGCATACCTTGGTTTTATCAACCGATGTGAAACCCTCAAGCTGTATCATATACACGCCCCTCGAAAGGTGTTTCCATTAAGGAAAGCCGCTTTTCACATCCATCCGCCATATCTCATAATCATAATGAGCCGCTATGGCCAGAGCATCCGAATGGATTTAACAAAGTAATAGGTTTCGCCATAATCAACGCCTTGTTTTGACGATATCCTTCGCCACCAATCTAGCCTTATAGGTAATCACATTACCATCCATGTCGGTTTTCTTCTTGAAAACCCACTTGCACCCTACTATCGGCTTTATGCCTTCAGTGGGTCAACCAAGTTCCAAACTTGGTTTTCATACATGGAATCCATTTCACTTCATGGCACCAAGCCACTTATCCCTTTCAACTTGTCGACTTCTTCATAATCGTAGGCTCCTCATCATCAATGAGTAACACGTCGCTCGATTCACTTACGAGAAATCCATATCTCTCGTGAATATTGCATGTTCTACCGGATCTACGAAGATGTGGTGTTACAATAGGTCTCATCACTATGAGTTGTCAGGCTTCACCGTGTATCTCATCAATGTCTATTTGAGTCTCTCGAGCCTCCTCAAGCTCGACGATACTCCCACTATTTTCTTGCAAGAGAAACTCTTTCTCTAGAAACACAGCATGCCTTGAAACAAACACCTTTTGTTCCACAGGATGATAGAATTGGTAACCCCTTGTTTCCTTAGGGTATCCAATAAATAGACATTTATCAGACTTAGCATCCAATTTGTCTGATACAGTCTGCTTCACATAAGCAGGACAACCCCATATCTTCAAGTAAGATACATGAGGTTTCTTACTATTCCATATCTCATATGGAGTAGTTGAGACTATCTTGGTAGGCATTCTGTTTAACAAGTAAATAGCTGTCTGAAGTGCATAACCCCAAAAGGACTTGGGAAGAGTCGCATGATTCATCATTGACCTGACCATGTCCAACAAGGTCCGGTTACGCCTCTCAGATACACCATTATGCTGTGGTGTATAGGGCGGAGTCCATTGAGACAATATACCATTGTCTCTTAGGTAATCAAGAAACTCCTGACTTAAGTATTCACCACCTCGATCCGATCGAAGTATTTTAATACTCTTGTCATGTTGTTTCTCTACTTCATTTCTGAATTCTTTGAACCTTTCAAAGGCTTCAGACTTGTGTTTCATCAAGAACACATACCCAAACCATGAGTGATCATCGGTGAAGGTAATGAAGTAGCTATAGCCTCCTAAAGCTTGAGTTGACATAGGTCCACATATATCAGTATGTATTAGACCTAGTAACTCTCCCACTCGTTCACCTTTTCCAGTAAAAGGTAACTTAGTCATCTTGCCTTTTAAGCATGATTCGCATGTATCGTATGAATCCAATTCAAACGATTCCAGAATTCCACATCGGTGTAATTCGGACATGCGTTTCTTGCTTACATGGCCAAGACGACAATGCCACATGTAGGAGTCTAATTGATTATCCTTTCGAGCACGCTTGTTGCTCGCTTCGATATTGAAAACGCCACTGGATATGTCCAACATATAAACACCATTGCTTAAATTTTCCAGACCCATAAGGAACTCCATTCAAATTTATGTAACAACAATTGTTACTAAAAGTCAAATGGTACCCATTTCTATTTAAACAAGAAATAGAAATGATGTTCTTTATCAACGAAGGAACACAAAAGCAATTGTCCAGTTTTAAGACAAGTCCTGCAGGGAGTTTCAACAAATACATTCCGTTGGCGAGTGCAGCAACCTTTGCTCCATTCCCAACACGTAAATTTGACTCTCCCTTGACAAGTCTTCTTCTATTCCTTAGCCCAATTTATGTCATTACATATATGTGAGCCACACCCAGTATCCAATACCCAAGTGTATGAGGAAATAGAATGACAATCAATAATGAAGATATGTGAAAAGATGGAGCATCTTATGCCTTATTCTTCTTCACGGACTCAAGATAAATCTTGCACTTTCTTCGCCAATGGCCCTACTTGCCATAATTATGGCAAGTGCCCTTTTGAGCTGGTTCTGCCTTTTTAGCCTTTTTCTTCTTCCCCTTATGTTGTTCCTTTGACTCCCTCTTAGAACCTTTCTTCGAGGAATCAACTAACAACACCGTCCCCTGCTCATGCTTCTCAGAAGGCTCCACAGTCTTCAGCATGTTGAGCAGTACCATAGATGAACCTTCTTGTATCTCAGAGGTGAAGAGGAGCTTGGAGACTTCGAACCTTTCGAATCTCACTTGCTTATCAAACAACTCATAAAGATGAAGGAGTACGATATGAGCATCCATATGCTCATGCTGCTTTCGTAGCTTGGGTTCCATCGCGGCTAGCATGATGCAACTTGTTAGTTCAGAATCAGTCACATGTTTCTGATAGACCAACAATTGGTCCGGAGTTGCATCGTCACTAGGATGGGCGGGAAGAGGCACTTCGAGGACATACGCAAGCTTTTCAACCTTGAGAACAATTCTCAAGTTTCTAAGCCAGTCCAAGAAGTTCGGCCCAGTCAATTTATTCGAATCCAAAATGGAACGCAAATTCAAAGACATCATGATCAATCTTAGAAATATAAAACGAGCATATATGAGAAGGATGATTTTAAAATGCATCATTATACATTCATAAATCCCATTCATTTTTTGAATTTCAAAAACCCCAAAATCACTTCGGGAGATCGTAGGTCCATCTCCGAATGGGTTGATATCCATCATAGATATGGACAACCTTGGAGAGAGTCCAACAAGCCATTCATAACTACGACGGTAGGTATCAACTATACCGATTGCATATCACATATATGCAACTATCACAATGTGCTATCAACTTATTGAATGTTCACACATACATCGGGTTGTTAACACATTAACAAGTATGCATCATATGCATAGCACCCAACTTCACCTCCCTTTACATCTACCTTGGAGAGAGTCCAACAAGCCGATGCTCCAGGTTAAAGCCAACCCATTAATCGGGAAATAGTTTTAATATGGTTAGAGCGCATTCAACCAATTAGTCCAGCTTGGAGAGAGTCCAACAATCAAAGCTAACGATTGATTTCTGACTCTTACCATATTAGTATTAAACTATTCCATGGTTTGAACATGTTCGGGTTCGAGCCGGGCTTGGAGAGAGTCCAACAACCCAAACAAGAAACGGAACTCTGGTTCAAACCATATTAATGGAAGGTGTAGGCTTTACTATTGTTTAAAGGTTTTTATGTCTCATCCTCTTTGCATGCAAATAACTATTATCTACATGACATGACATACATGGCATACATCTACATGTCACGACACGCATGACATTATGATATGCATTTAATGCAATTACATGACATACAATTATGTCATGTACATAATTTTCTTATATGTCATAACTATTTATGGAAATAAAATATGTTTAAGATTTGATTCTCCAAGTCAAATCATGATTAAATTAGGAAACAAATTTCCAAATCTAATCACATATTTTATTTGTGGAAATAGTTGATTAAGGAAAGTCAATTTAGGAAACCAATTTCCTAAATCTTCAAAACTACTTATGGAAATAAAATATTTTAAGATTTGATTTTCCAAATCAAATCAAGATTAAATTAGGAAACAAATTTCAAAAATCTAATCAAATATTTTATTTATGGAAAATATTAATTTCCATAAATACTTCCAACTTTCCAAAAGTGGAAGATTTCCATAAATACTTCTAGACTTTCCAAAATTGAAAAATTTCCATAAATACTTCTAATTTCCAAAATTAGAAAATTTCTAGAAATAACATTATGACTATCACAAAACCATTTTTATGATTATGTCGAAACACAACCTGGGCTCTGATACCACTTTTGGGTTTCCGGCATGGATGCGAGTGTGTGTTCGTACATGTTTCGTAAACATGTGCACAGCGAAAGAAATAAAAATAATAAATCTACATTTATTACAATACACACATCACACGCATGCATTGTACAACATGTGTAGACATAACCGTAAATTTAAATTTGCAATAAAAGGAAATTTAACTACGTTATACCTTTCGTATCACATGTAGCGGGAACGACATCAACCGGAACGATCCTCGCTAGAATCGTCTCTATCTGTATCCACGCCGAGTATCCTCGGGATGACTTCGCTAAGCCATGAGCTTCGTCTTCGTACGGGTTACTAGCCTCGTATTGAAGACGACGTGATCGAGAGATGATCATGATCCGAATCCAAATTCGGATCCTAAGACGAGTCCTCAAAACTCGCTTCTCCGGAGAGGTATTCGTCAACCGATTGACGAATCCTTCGTCCTCCACCTCAGAGGATTACCGGAGATTGAATCCCCGGTAAGTTAGCCGCTGTCGGAGCTCTAACCGTCGTCCAAACGACGCTCCGACGAGAGGAGAACAAGCTGTCCAGAAAACTGGACAGCTTTGGTGGAGGAGATAGGCGCCGGCCAACCAAGAGAAGATAGAGCTCACCTTGATGCCAAACCTAAAGAAGATCACCGGAGTACCACCGGCAGCAGCTCGACGCCGGTGAGGGGGAAGGTCAGCACCTTCTGGACGCCGGTTGAAGCCTCAAGGTGGGCGGCGGCAAGGAGGAGGAGAGTTGGCGCCGAATTTCTCCAAGGAGAGGTGGGCGGCAACTTAGGGTTGTGGATTAGGGCTTAATTATCCCTTAAGCCCTTATTTATAGAGAACTAATTCTCTTAATGGTTATTGGATCATAACCATTAGGCCCGTTAACCCGCTCCATTAAGATAAGTTAAAATAAACCAAACCATGATGGTTTATTTTAAGTTAAAACGAACCGAACCAACTTTTGGTTCATTCGCTTAAAATAAACCAAACCCTTTGGTTTATTCTCCTCCATTGGATTAGAACCAAACCATTTTGGTCCATCCATTATGTCTTCATAAGACACGGCCCATCCACGCTTCCATTGCGACTGAAACAATTTCATGCTCGCTTCATGTTTGGTCCAACCAAACCTAGTTTCTCTCGGTCTGAGAATCCCATTCTCAAGCTCGTTTTAAATCCTTCGGATTACGCTCGTTGTGCGTGTGACCAAATCGGTTCTCGGTTTATGTTGGCCGTCTATAATTAACCATTAATTATAGAACGATCATGAGTGACACCTAGTAGTACATCATGATCCCCAATTAACCGAAAAGATCAACGGTTGATCCAGAACTATTTCTGAAACCCTTCAGCAGCTCGAATGATTCGTGCCCCATTCCCTTTACTCATCTTATACCCACTTGGTTCAGGATATGGTCTATAGTGTCAGTCCCCACTAGGCTGACTACGTCACACCTAACCCAAGTATCATTTCCTCGTCCTACGGATTCTAGTTACTGCACATGTATCGAAGAGTACTTTACTCTAAACATGTAATGCTTTGGCCAAAGACTTTAGTAACAATCCGACGAGAGGCCATGGGTATACATCTCCTCGCAAGGAGTGGTGAATCCTTTATAGGCTATTCAAACACCTTCGATCACTTCGACTTATACCCAATCATCCCGGGTCCACATCTCCTTAGAGATGTTTGCTTAAGATGTCAAAGCATAAGTCTCCATGGTCAAGATGACTTGAATACCGCAAGTCAAAGGAACATCGCACTTAAGCTACAGTAAGAACTTCATTGACATATCTATATATGCAGAGAACCATATGAAGTCTTACGGCTGGTCACTCCAATGAACTAGTTACCATAACTAGCATCCACGATTAACTCCGGACATCACAATGTCTCCAGCCAGTGAGAATCAGCTGCTTGGATACACCAAGGAGTATACCTCGTGCTAGTCTCAACAGAATTGATGGTGTCCAAATCCATCAATTCATCGACTAGGGATAATTTCAATACATCACAATTACACATGTAGAGATACTCACTAGTTGTGATCCAATCACAAATTCTCTCATGTTGTGAATCGTATCGTGGACATTCAGTAAATGAGTTTAAGATCCAATCAAATACATAAAACATGTATACTCAAATAGTGAATCTTCATTTATCATATAAATGGTTCATACATAAGGCGATTGCCTTAGGACATCTCTCATATATTACTAACAATATCTCTTTCATTTCAAGATGAAGCCTTCTGGAGGGTCCAGTTGCCAGTCCCCTGATCTGACGACTCTGTTATTTGGTTTTCAGGCTTCCACATTTTTATCTCTAGTACTCTATGTTTTAAACTTGTAGTATTTTATACTCGTGGTTGTTTGGTAGTATTTGATTATGTCCTGATGGATTTTTTGTTCGATTTATTGTGGTTATGTGTGTGGTAGTGTATCCCTTCTTAGATGGCAGAAGAGGTGAGTCTATTAGTTTTAGGCTTTGTATGTACTTTGGATTGTTGGCCCGAGGCCCATATACTATTTGCATTGTGTTTTTATGTTCCGACCATATTGGCCGATGTATAGTGGGCCGTATGGGCTTTGTATACAGGTTTCAATTGTCTGCAGTACATGGGAGGTGTTGTCCGATTTTCGTCGTACAAGTACCCCTCTCGGGGCGTGACAAGGGTACCTAAGAAAGGAACCTACTTCCATTGTAAAGAGACCGGACATTGAAAGAGGAACTGTAAGTTGTACCTAGAGGAAGTTAAGAAGAAGAGAAGTGAGATTTTTGCCTCAGTTTAAATGTTATAGAAGTTAATATATCTATTTCTTTTTCATTGATATTAGATACCGATTGTGCTTCTCACATTTGTACTAATGTGCATGGCCTAAGAAATAGTAGATCATTGACAAAAGGAGAAGTGGACCTACGTGTAGGCAATGACTCAAGAGTTGCTGCTATAGCTATAGGAACATATTCCTTATCTTTGCCCAGTGGTTTTATCTTAGAACTAGAAGAATGCTATTATGTACTTGCTATAACTAAGAACATTATCCCTATCTCTTGTTTGGATAAGAGTGGTTTCTCATTTATAATAAAGGATAAATGTTGTTCTATTTATTTAAATGAAATGTTCTATTGCAGTGCACATCTATTGAATAGACTCTATGTTCTAGATTTAGAAAACCCAATCTATAACATACATACCAAACGGTTCAAATCTAATGATATGAATCAAACATATCTCTGACATTGTCGCTTGGGTCACATAAATGAGAGTCGCATATCACAACTTCATAAGGATGGACTCTTGGACTTATTTGATTTTGAATCATATGAGGTATGCAAATCTTGTCTATTAGGCAAGATGACAAAAATTCCTTTTAGTTGACACAACAAGAGAGTTAATGATTTGTTAGGACTCATACATACTGATATTTGTGACCTTTTCAAAGTAGCAGCTAGAGGAGACTATCAGTACTTCATTATATTTACTAATAATTTTAGTAGATATGACTATGTGTATCTTATGAAACACAAATCTGAATCTTTTGAAAAGTTCAAAGAATTCAAGAATGAAGTACAAAATAAACTTGGTAAGAGTATTAAGATGCTTCGATTAGATCGAGGTGGAGAATACCTTAGCAAGAGTTTCATGACCATCTAGTTGAGTTTGGGATAATATCTCAACTCACTCCACTAGGAACACCACAGTGGAATGGTGTATCAGAAAGGAGAAATCGTACTTTAGATATGGTATGATCAATGATGAGTCAGATATATCTCCCTTCTTCCTTCTGGGGATTTACTCTAGAGACTGTTGCTTTCACTCTTAACCACGTTCCATTTAAGGCAATCATAAAGACACCATATACGATATGGACTGGGAAAAGTCACAAGATATTTTTTATGAAGATTTGGGATTATGAGGCTTACGTTAGACGATAAATCTCAGATAAATTAGGACCCAAATCAGATAAGTGCTATTTTATTGGATATCCCAAGGAGACTAAGGGATATTACTTTTACGATCCCACACAAGGCAAAGTGTTTGTTGCCAGAAATGATGTTTTTCTAGAAAGAGAATTTATTTTTAAAGGAATTAGTGGGAGTAAAGTTGATCTTGAAGAAATTCGAGATACACAAGATAGTCCTGAAGCCTTAATGAAAATTGAATATGCACTGCAAGGTGGTGAAGATTACGAATCTATAACACCGCATGAAGTTGTGGCACAATCTGTTTGAGTAGACCATGCTCTATCCAGATATGATAGGATACGCCATCAATCTGAGAGATATTCTTTTCTCTTGTGTGACCACGGTGATGTAATGCTTGTTGATTTCAATGAGCCCATAACCTATCAAGAAGCTATAATGAGCCTAGATTTTGAGAAATAGCTAGAGGCAATGAGGTTCGAAATGGAATCCATGTACACTAACTAAGTATGGACCTTGGTTGATTTACCTGAAGGGGTCAAACCCATTGGGTGTAAGTGGGTCATTAAAAGAAAGGCTGACATGGATGATCGTATGCATACCTATACAAGGTGCTTGGTAGCTAAATGATTCAAGTAGATTAATGGTATAGACTATGATGAAACCTTTTAACCAGTTGCGATGCTTACATCTATTCGGATCATGCTTGCTATTGTAGCTTACCATGATTATGAAATATGACAGATGAATGTAAAAACTATATTTCTTAATAGAAATCTACTTGAGGATGTATACATGACACAATCTGAGGGTTTTGTAGATTCAAAGGATGCTGGAAAGATATGTAAGTTGCAAAGGTCTATTTATGGGTTAAAGCAAGCTTATAGAAGCTGGAATCTTTGATTTGATGATGCGATCAAAATGTTTGGTTTCATCAAAAATGAAGATGAACCTTGTGCCTACAAGAGAGTTAGTGGGAGCATAGTTATTTTTCTCATCCTATATGTAGATGACCTACTACTTATTGGAAATGATATCCCAATGCTACAGTCTGTAAAGACTTAGATTAGGAATTATTTTTCAATGAAAAACTTAGGAGAAGTAGCCTATATATTGGGCATCAAGATCTATAGAAATATATCTAAGAGACTGCTTGGCCTAAGTCAGAGTACATATATTGACAAAGAGCTTAATCATTTTGCTATGCAGAATTCTAAGAAGGAATTCCTGTCGATGTCACATGGTGTAAGCCTTTCGAAGGCTCAATGCCTTTCTTCTAAGGAAGAAAGGAATCACATGGATCAAATTTTTTATGCATCTGCTATAGGGTCTATCATGTATGTCATGTTATATACTCACCCCAACGTTTCGTATGCATTAAGCATGATGAACAGATTCCAGTCAGATCCAGGTGAAATTCACTGGACAATAGTCAAGAATATTCTTAAGTATTTGAGAAGAACAAAAGATTATTTCTTGATATTTAGAGGCGATGAGGAACTTGTTGTAAAGGGTTACAATGATGCTAGCTTCCAAACTGACAAGAATGATTCCAGATCATAGTCAGGGTATGTATTTTGCTTAAATGGTAGTGCTATGAGCTAGAAGAGTTCAAAGCAAGACACAATAGCTGATTCTACTACATAAGCCAAGTATATTGTTGCTTCAGCGGCAACAAAAGTGGTTGTTTGGATTAGAAAGTTTATTTTAGAGCTTGGTGTTGTTCCTAGCATAATGA
Organism: Wurfbainia villosa; assembly: GCA_025175895.1. NCBI lineage: Eukaryota > Viridiplantae > Streptophyta > Magnoliopsida > Zingiberales > Zingiberaceae > Wurfbainia > Wurfbainia villosa. Next base: position 12,763,209 of record CM046004.1, on the reverse strand, counting down.
GACCTATAGACCTCTATTGTGATAACAATGGGGCTATTGCACATGCTAAGGAAGCTCGCTCTCATCAGCGATTCAAACACATACTATGACGGTTCCATCTCATTCGAGAGATCATCAATAGAGGAGATGTGAGAATATGCAGAATATCGATCGATGCTAACATTGTAGATCCTTTGACCAAGACTTTGGCATAGAGGAAGCATGATGGTCACACTAGGTCACTGGGTATTAGATATTTCAATGATTAACATTAGTGCTAGTGGGAGATTGTTAGTATTAGCTCTAAGTGTCAATTATGAGATGATCAATAAGAGAACTTTTGTATCATATTTCTTAATAAAGGCAGAGTTTATGGTTATTGTATTTACTTCATTGATGTGCCATTTTAATAAATATAATAATATCCTGGGATAGTTGGTTCTAGTCTACGGTATATCAAATTGGTGACTTGATAGTGGGATACTGTAGATATATATAGAACACTACTCATAACTATTCCTAGTCAAGTATTAATATATAAGGATAATATTAATACATTGAGACTAGCATGTAGGTCAACTGATGACTTAATCTCACAAGTCATGGATATATGATATCAAGTTGACACATGAGTATATATTAGAGAATATGTACTGAACTGACCCGCCATAAGAATGTTTCATAGATTGTCATATAAGTGTCATAAACATTCTCATAGTGGCTATTGGTATGAATAGTCCTTAGACTTGAAATCACTATGATTCCCTACATAAAGAGTTGTATATTTTGGTATCGACAAACGTCACCTGTAACAAAGTGGACTATAAAGTCGATCACTGGATATGCAATGATTTATACGGAGGGATGTGAATAATGTAGATGGGATCTCTCCCTTCCATATGATGGAAGTGATATCTGTGGTCCCCTCGATAAAGTAGGACTACTAAAATGCTTGACCATGCTCAAATAAATCAATATGAGATATTGAGCTCATTTGATTAGGGTAGTTTACTTGGGGATCAAGAAACACAAAGATTGATAAGAGGATGACATGGGCTATGCCTCATTGAGCAATCAAGATATCAAGGATAGAAAGATTGAGTCATATGAGATAATAGTCACAGACAGGTTACTTCGGATCTCATCATTCTCATCACTTGGATAGCAATGATGCATTGCTAGATGTCACTCATTGCTTATGTTTCTAAAAGGGGTTTTAGAGGCATTGCCAATGTTACGAGAACTTATTGGGTCACACATAAAGAATATGTTATTTTGGAGACGGGGTTCATTTTAGTTTGACTAAATGAACCATTAGGCTATTGAATTGGAATCATTGAGTTAGACTCATTGATTGGGTTGAAACTTGAGTTAGACTCAAGTTGAATCAATTTGAGTTAGACTCAAATTAAACCAATTGAAGAAGATGAATGGATTTGGATTCATCATGCATGATTAATGTGGATTAATCATGTATTAAAGGTGGAATACAAATGGTTCCAAGACCTTTGGTATTCATATGATGAATATAAAAGGTTTTTGGATTATTCTTCATGATGTGTGACTTTTCTATCTTCTTCTCTTCTTCTTGGCCGAAACCTATGCTCTAGTTTTTGTGAAAAGCTTGTGTGGGTTGCTAGCACAACTTTGATTCTCCAAAGTGTGTGTTCGTGTGAATACCATAGAGGCACAACCATCCTGATCGCGCTGAGATCCACTATAAAAAGGTTGTTGCTGGGATTGTGAAGGGCTACACATCAAGGGTAATCTCTCAACTAGATGTAGTTGTAAGAATGATCACAATGTTGGTGCAATCGACCCAGGTCACGATTGACCAGGACTCGAGTTTGACTCGAGTGATGTTTTGATGTTCGACAAAAAACATATGACAATGTAATTGTCATGGGAAAGTCCAAGTCTTGGGTACTTGGCATGGAAAGTCCAAGTGGGACACTTGGCATTTGGTAAAGTCCAAGTATGGGTCTTGGCAATGGAAAGTCCAACACAAGTTGGCAAGGGAAAGTCCAAGCATGAGTCTTGGCATGGAAAGTCCAACATGGGTTGGCAAGGGAAAGTCCAAGCTTGAGTCTTGGCACTTGAGAAGTCCAAGGGAATTGATATTGGCGGCGTAAAGTCCAAGCGGAGTCTTGGTGGCGTAAGTCCAATGTGCCTTGGCGGTGTAGACACCGTTAGCATGACATAGTCGAGGGAAGCACCTGGAGGCTAGCGCGATGGATGAACAAGTCATGGATGACTTGGAGGGATCCGAGACGCGTGAGGCTGATGGAGGTGGCTAGAAGGCTTAGGTCTAGGCTAAGGGTGGTCTAGCAAGTATGGGGGAACCATACTTGAGCTAAAACCTCATGTAGTGTCATGTGGCGATCGTGTGGTGTAATCAACTAGGGTTTGACTACGGAAGTAGCTTAGCGATCATTGCCGGAGGTGGGCGATCGTTGGCTCAGCGATCGTGATCGAGTGCATCACCAACCGGGTGCTCGAGAAATCAACCACAGAATAGAGTCCCACTCGACTGGTCGAGTGTAGGCTCCATCAATCGACTGATAGGTATGATCAGTCGACTGATGGTGGAGCCGTTGGACTTATCCAACGTGGATCTAGCCATTGTCTCACGACAACAGTGGCATCAGTCGACTGATGGTCCCGATCAGTCGACTGATCGATTTTTTCCAGCACAGGTTGAAGCTATATAAGGAGCTCGTGATGGAGGAAAAAGGAATGGTTCTTTGAGGCGATTTGGGGCAAGTTGCTGCTGCAATTCAGGGTCTCCAAGTGCTACTCGATCAACCTAGCGATCAAGCATTCAAGAGCATTTGTAAAGTGTTTTTCTTTACTAGTCTTGCTTTGTATTTCATTGTATTTGCTTATAGCTTTTGATTATTATTGTAATCATCTTGTACGAGGTTTCTCCGCCTCCGGATTGTTTCGAGAAGGAGTGTTTATTATAGTGGTGTGTGATTGGCATCGCTAGGGTTCGTATGAACCCGATCCGTGGAGTAGGAACCATTCGGTTCCGAACCATGTTAAATAATTGTGTTTGCGTGTTGTTAATTGTTTCGTTATTGCTTTCATTATCTTTGTTTCCGCTGCGCTAACAAAAATTGTAGACAAGCACGCGATCGAATTCCATCTACGAACGTACACGACGCTATTCACCCCCCTCAGCGACTTCAAATATCCTACAATTGGTATCAGAGCCCGGGGCTCTTCTACGGATTAACAACCCGGAGTCAAGATGCTAAAGGAAAGATGGAAGTTCAAAGACAATTGGGATGGGATATCAACACCCCAATTCCGTATGCCTTCTATGGACGAGAAGGTTTCAATTCTTGGAAGGCGAGAATTGAAAATTTTTTGATGATGAGAGACTTTGAGGAATGGTCATTGCTAATGGAAGGATTTGAGTATCCAAGAGGACCAAAAGGTGGTTTCCTCAAAAAGAAGAGATGGAGTGAAGATCAACTCCAAAGATTTGATAAAAACAAGAAGGTAATCAAATTCATTTTTGATTTAATTCCTAATGAATTCTTGTGTAGTCTAGGCGAATGCATGGATGCCAAGGAGCTATGGAACCAAGTGGCCAAGCTCCATGATAGCTCATCAACGGTCCAAGAAGAAGAGACCGAAGAAGCTAATGCATCATCCTCACAAGGAAGTGAGGATTCGGAGGTTGATAGGGAATCAACATCCGGATCGGAAGAGGTGGAGGAAGTGGAAGAAGCATCCACCTCAAGGATTGAGGTAGAGGAGAGAACCTCCACACCGGAACATCAAGAAGAAGCTTTGACATCCGGTCAAGATGAAGAAGCCCAAAATCCCACTCCAATCACCATGGATCTAGGTAACTCAAGCAATGTTTCAAATAAAATCCATATATTGTGTTTTGAGTGTAGGGAGTATGGGCACTACAAGAGCAAGTGCCCAAAGAAGGTTAAGAAGACTCCTCCGACACCTAAAAGTCAACAAAAGTCAAAGGATGCCGGTTCCCCATCATCTAAAGGCAAGGAGCACATCATATGCTTTAAGTGTAATTCAAAAGGACATTATAGGAATCAATGTCCTAGGGGGAGCAAAAAGACTCAAAATGGAGCATCATATGTAGGGGGAGCTAAGGCTAACCCTAAGGTATATTTTAACAATGCTCTTTCTTTAGTAAATAGATAAAAGCATGCTAGGAATTTCAATTCACTTGCTATTCACCATGAAAAGCATGCTAGGAGTAATAAATACTTTTGCCTAGGAGCTAAGAATGTCCACTTAGATAGTAAGAAGAAATTTGAGACTAATGTCCCTAAAAATAATTTATCTAAGAGCAAATCTAGGTCAAATGTCCCTAAAAATATTCTACCTAGGAAATCAATTGAGAAAATAGGGGATCATCTAGGTTTTAATCCAAAATGGACTAGGCATATGCCTAGAAAGGATAATGTCCAAGGACCAAATGAGAAATCAAAAATTGGGAAATTAGAGTTGGAAAATCAAGCCTTGAGGTCAAGGCTTGAAAAACTTGAGAAGACCCTTAGGAACATCCAAAATCAATTTCAAGGGTCCAAAAGTCAAAGTCAACACCTAGGACCTAAAAGTCAAAAGTCAACCAAGGGCAAGCAAGGTTTGGGTCACAAACCTAAGCCTAAGGTGGCTTATCATAGTGTTCCATTTGATTATGGAACACTAACTAGGTCTAGGAAGACCAAGGTCAATGGGGAAGTCATCCCTAGGGTTGACCAAAGGTTGTACCTAGTGGCTAGGGTTTTTAGGAAACCTAGGGTGGCCACTAAGAAGGTTGCAAGGGGAGTTACCCCTAGAGTCAACCTAGGTAAGACCACAATGACCAAGGCTAACAAGCCTAGGAGGGTCATTAGGAAGGTATCTAGGGAGGCTATCCCTAACAAATACCTAATTAACCCTAGGAGCTCAAATTGATTTTGGATTCCTAAGAGCGTGATTGATTCACGCTAGATGGGGTTAGGGTGTGCCAACCTTGATTGGATGGGTAGTTAACTCAACCATGATAAAGGTGGCACTTTAGGTTATTTTCAAGGTTAGGGTCACCTTGGAAATACATTTGAGTCTTAATCCTAAAAGATTTTAGGATGTGCCAATATCATTTGAGAAGTTTGATAAAATGATCAAATTGGCACAATTTAGGTTTAGAGGTTGGTGTGCCACTTTGGATTTTTGACACACTTGGGAGAAAAGTAGAAATATGGAAAAATATGATGAATTATATCAAATGACAATTAATATTAAGATTTAGGTATTATTATACCTATATATTTTATATGCCATGTTTTGTTTGCCATATAACATATCATGACATCATGCTTACTTTTATTCATTGTATATGTCATGTTCATGTTTTAGGATTAAGGGTTTAAATGTCATGTGTTTTTAGATTTTATCATATGCCATGACATCATGATCATTGGCCATGCTTAATTATTGCTATCATTATGCCATGATCATTTCATGCATTCTTTTTGACTAAAATTGAATTAAGGACAATGACATGACTTGAAGTCCCATTTATAAGGGAATCAAGTAGGGTTGCCTAGGAAAATGCATGAAACCCTAGATTAAATGAACAAAACCCACATCTCACATTAAATCGACATGTATGTGTATTTTATACACCCTAGATATATGTGAGATGCTAGGATATGAGTTAAGTTCAAGGTGCATAGTTCTTGCATTTAGATGAACTAAAACTCATCTAATTTCAATTGTAGATCATTAGGAAAGTTTGTGTACAAGTCATGTACATAGAGCCCAAGGAATATGATCCAAAATAGGGTTTTGAAAACATTTTAAAATCATTTTGAAAAATCTTGGTGAAGTCTATCTTTTGATAGCTATCACCATTGATGAGATTGATACAAAGTGAGCTTAAACTTTAAAGTTTTTAGTCACTTTTGGATTTTGTATCAATTTTGCTATTTTATGGGTAAAATATTTTTCAAATATTTTTCACCCAGTGTATTAGTCATAAGTATTATACATATCAAATTTCATGATTTTTCGATATACGTATAATTAGTTATGATTTTCTAAAACTTATTACGATAATCAAAATCGAGATTAAGATGTCAGATCGGCCTTACGGGTGGCGATCGATGATATGTCGATCGATCGTGATTTCTGAATCACTCGACTGATAGCCTGATTTTGGAGTAACCAAGGTTGTTTAACCCGATTTCAGCTGCGGGTAAGGTCCCTAACCACTCCTAACCCTAGGATATACTTTGGGAAGCATGATGAAGGGTGAAAATCCATTGAATATGGATTAGGAGAGGTGTTTAGGGTTTGTATCAATTTTAAGGTGTTGGAAAGTTCAATGTTGAATTTCTAACCTTAATTTTGATGGCTTAGAGTTCCTATTGGCTTAGGGACTTCCCAAGGACATTGTTGGTGCAATGGTCAAGGGGGAGCAAGCCTTTAGGGGGAGGTATCCATCTTGGGATGATGGATGTGTTTTTCTCCTTGAAGAAGAGAAGTTATTGGGAGAGTATCATCAATTGGAAAAATTGATGGGTTTTTGATACCCAATTTAGAAATTGGGAGAGTTAATAGGATTGCCTCTATTGAGTGATATGAGACTTATCACTAGGAAGATGGTAGGCATCCTAGGTATTTTTAGACCAAGGGGGAGATTGTAAGATCTCATTGGGACATGAGACATTGACCTCCTTGGAGAGAAGACCTTTTTGATGTTAGTCAAAAAGGGGGAGAATGTTTGGGGGACAACATTTGGAGAATGTTTAAGATTACCAATTTGGGATAATTGGTAAGAGATTTGAGTTAGTGTTCTAACTCAATTTTTTGTTTGGTTTTTGTCAAACATCAAAAAGGGGGAGATTGTTGGTGCAATCGACCCAGGTCACGATTGACCAGGACTCGAGTTTGACTCGAGTGATGTTTTGATGTTCGACAAAAAACATATGACAACGTAACTGTCATGGGAAAGTCCAAGTCTTGGGTACTTGGCATGGAAAGTCCAAGTGGGACACTTGACATTTGGTAAAGTCCAAGCATGGGTCTTGGCAATGGAAAGTCCAAGCATGAGTCTTGGCATGGAAAGTCCAACATGGGTTGGAAAGGGAAAGTCCAAGCTTGAGTCTTTAGACCGAGTCATGTGGATAGAAATGACTCCACAGTAAGTGTTTTAAGAGTTGAAGATTTGATAAGCATATATTGCAAGTCAAATTATTGGAATTAGAAGTATCCGTATGTTGGATAAAAAAGAGCGAGATTGAAGTTATGAGTCACAAGCGACTATTGGAGAGTTTTCCGATCATAGAAGACCGATTGCAGATTGTCAGCAGCTTCTCATGTTTATCAGTGAACTCAGAGGAAAGACTCCGAAGGGAGATTAAGGGTGTGTAGTGCGGGTTACGACGAGACACAGAGTCAGATTATCCGATGGACCATTGTATCTGTTTCTACTATAAGCAGCCGATATCTACGAGGAGAGTATGTACTTTGAAGACTCAGTGGAAGACTATGGATGATGCTTTCGAGTGGATGATCCACAACCTCGGAAGCTGAGATCATGACAGAAGAATGGATTATCACATCAGCGGCGATCTACTACCTCAGATATAGTTGAAGTTCTTTGATACTTTCATCCGGAAGAAGCAAGTTACTCGAGTGAAGACATTTGAGAAGACTCGAGCGTTGAGGCGACAAGCATTACTTTTCCAGACATGGTTATGCTTTATACAGAGGAGAGATTTTACAATGATGGTCGTATCTATGCAGTATTCTTCAATTGCAGTTATACCTTTCGCAGAGTTGGAGCGTGCTACGATGTTGACAGTTCTTCAGTATTGTACAGATGGATGTGTACCCTTTGCCAGTACAACAATGTTTACCATCTCCATTGCAGTTGTTGCAGTTTGTACTTCAGTTCAGCAGTTGATTTCAGTTCCTCCATGATAGTCGTTGCATCTACATGAGTTCAGCCGTCCAGAACAGAGGTTGGACAAGTTTACATGATTACTCGAGAAGTATAGAAGACCGAAGGATCGGTCCTTCGGGGTATTACTTTAGGTTATCCTATTTGCGGATATATCGAGAGATACTGGTAGTTTACAGGTATCTTTGTCTAGAACATTCTTGGATAGGGTTCGAAGGGTTTCTATCGACTTGTGGGTTGGTGATTTTCTCTACCGTCAGGTGAGATGTTGATCAACAATCAAGAAGTCAAGGGATACCCTTAGCCTTTGCTAGACATACCTTCACTATAGACATATCCTTACGGATAGTTGGATTGTTGAAGCGTTGGTATACTAAGACTCTCGGATGTACGTATAATCCGAGAGTATTCGGATGTAGTTACGGATGAACTCTCGGGCTGGTCACTGCATGGGCAAGTGGAATATGCGATTGAGGTGATTTCGGGAATAATCCTGACATTAGGGACCTCATACCGGGAGACGGTTTATTGGTATCAGTGTTGCTAAACACTAAGGGAGATTTATTTTTCCTAGGGTTTCTTCTCGAGAAGATCCAGAACTTCTTGTAAGAAGGGAGATAAACCTTTGAGGTTATGCATCGATTATCGATGATTAGAATGCAGTAGTTGATGTGAATGAGTATCCTTCATGGTGGATAGAGGATTTGTTTAGATAAGCTAAATGACACATGTGTATACCCTATGGTTGATCTACAACTGGAGGGTTGATATTGTAGTGACTTAGTGTCATACAATTATCATTATTGGTGGGATGATTAAGCTATCATTAGCATAGAGTAAAAGGGATACAGGTGTGTAGAAGATGTTATTTCATACTTGGTATGAATTTTAGGAGATGTTGATAATGTTGTTAGACTTATCGACGATTTAGTCGTTCATGAACTTGAGGAATCAAGTACTCTTGGAGTATTTGAGACCGATTGTCATCATATCTGTGGAGGATATATTTATGGATATATTCCTAATCTTGAGGGAAGTTGTGGTTTCCCTAGATTGATTTGGTGTTTACCAGAGATAAGGATAGGATATTCTAGCGATACTATACTGCCGACTTGTTAGACCAAGAAGGTGATGGAAATCACCTGGTCGGAAGTTGGGAAGCTAGGTTTCAAGGCCTAGAAGGTGACTGACTTTTGGGTCAGTGTTAGTTAATCTGTCCGATATGGATGGAAGGGTATTGTACGCAGATGCATCATTTCAGGGATTGGAGCAATCCCGATGCAGTTGAATGAGACGTATATTATGTGTATGCTAGTTGAGAAACTAGCGAGATTAGTCATTATAGCCTTCCAGTTACTTTCAGTTCTGGGTGACAGAGTGAATTTTGGACATTAGATTAATTTCTCTTGCAAGAATAAATCTCCGTCTCTGGGAAGGATAGTGGTTCCCGGAATTGTATTTCGATTTAGGAAGAGTTGTTCAGAAGACTCTTCATTCGAGAGTGATGATTTATTCGGAGTGTATCCGAAAATAGTGAGTATTGAGACGTTCCGGTTGGTGGAACGATATGTGGGACATGGATGATTCTGTAGTTTCATGTTGGTATGCCCACTAGCAAAGGTGGAATATTGTGATCGATAGGGTTACGTACCGTGATGAAGTGGGAGCCTAGTACGTTAGACTGTGTTGGGAGATTATCTAGGAATCGGAAAGGACTTGAGGTGATTTGGGTAATCGAGGATCGATTAGCTAGGTCTGCTCATTTTCTTCCGAGCTGTAAGATGAATTTCGTGGATCGCTTGATGGAATTATATCCATGGAGTATCCTTGAGTATCATTTCTGATAGTGATTCATGATTCATCTTACGATTCTGGCAAAGTTTTCCATCGGTTACGGGTATAGAGCTCCACTTTGGTACAATTACTTATCTTTTAATAGGTCGGTTGAGAGTGTATATAAGAGCTAGAATGTAATACTCGAGCTCAGTACCCTACTTAGTCACTTGAGGTGTGACTTTTTCTAGATATTTGAGATGGTTGTTGTGACATCTCCTATTCATACATGAGTCGGAAATTTGGGGACCAAATTTTTATTAGTGGGGGAGAATGTAAGATACGGAAAAAAAAATTATTAAATAAAATAAAATAATAGCCTTTGTTAATTGAGAATTAACTCGGGAATTCATAGAAATTTTTCTGGATTCAAAAGGAGACCATACGAGGAAGATTTGAGCTTGAACAGGTGGTTGGGTCAACTTAGGCTAATTCGGACTTGACCTAGGCTAGCTTAACCACAAGTGGTGGGGTTATAAGGTCGAACCGGACGCAGATTCCGTTAATTCCTTTCTCAGTCGTGATTTCTTCTCCCCAAATCCCGATCGCGTGATTCTTCCCTGTTTCATCGCCGCGACCGATCTCCTCCGACGCCGACCCGATCGGCAGTCGCCTTGGATCTCGAAGCTCGGTTCGTCGGTGTCTCTTCTTCCTTGTCCTTTCGTCGTCGTTTTATATCGTGTCGAGCTGAGCTCCGGTCGACCTTTGTTGTCTCTCGTCATGCACCGCGCTTGAGTTGGTGATTTCAAGAGGAGAAGCTGGTGGCTTAGGGTTCTCGATGATGACATGATCCGGTGCGCCACTCCTACAAGTTTTGCTGTTTTCTCTTCTTCTCCATTGTCTGCTTGGCGACGATTTTTCTGACTTGGATTATTGTTATCCCACGAGCTGATGTTGGCACTTTCGGTAGGAGATCTAGCCGGCGGGAGGGACTCCGGTTGAACTCCGTCTGGTGAGAGACCTCGCTGGGAGCTAGGATTTCCATCGGGAGCAGCCGGATTGTGAGGTCTAGAACCGTAAGCGATCGTGTGTTGTTCGATCAGGGTGATTGGTGATTGAGGAACTGGGGGGGGGGAAGAAATGTACTGTCATTGATCCAGATCCAGTGAGGTTGGAGTTTGGGACTGCTTCGGTGAACAAGGGGTGCCGCCGGAGATGTTCTGTTTGGTGTCGGGTGTGAGGATTTTGTTTGACCTACGCCGATGGGTTGTTTGGGTGTAGGGATTGAACGGTGGAGTTTATGGTATAATATCTGTTTCCCTTTGGTTGATTTGTGTAGGAGATCGATTTGTTATGGTGTTGAGCTGTAATCGGTTTGGTGTTTGTAGATGATTAGAGAGCTGTGGATGATGAAGTTACCATGGCAGTGAAGAAGGTAAGTGTGAATTGATTGGAGGCAGTGATTTGGAGATTTAGGTCAGCTTGGAAGGTTGTGAGTAGTGTTTAGATCCATATATTTCAATTGATCTATGTAGTGTATCGGATTGGGATAGTTGGAGTTAACATGTATTCGGAGAGGGATGCGAATATAGAAAGAATTATTATTTTATTCGTATAATTATCGGAGACGTGTACTTAACCATGATTGTTATTATTGTACAGATTTGGGATACGAAGCGGGTCCGCGGCCGTGAGGATTAGTCGAGCTTCGTATCAAGTGGGTAATATCTACCTGGTCCGGTAGTTTGATCAATTCCAGTGCATGACATTGTATATATGTTTATACCTATTTACCTTAAATCCACTCTTATTTAATCGTATGCTTGTACTGCCTTTGACCTTTGAGATATATACTCTGTTACTTCATTGATTATCTAGCACTGATAGGAACTATAAAACCCTATTATGTGTTAGCTGATAGATGTTTAGTAAGTACATGTGGTTAGGGTTATTTTTATGACCTCAGATTGGGTTACTGGGTTGCATCACTAGGTTAGGTGATGAGTCCAAATTATGAGGTCGGTCGTTGTATCGTATACATATCAGTGTGTTAGTTTGACGGATCTATTTATCTATACATAGGTAAATAGGTTGTGATTTCGGATTTGTCGTCCTTGCATGGTTGACTTTTGGTTAACTAGGTCTCCCCGTGAGTTAGGGAGTGTTGCGAGGATTTGTGTGTGAGCTATGCATCATTACATTTCATGCATGCTGACGACTGGGTTTGCCTTGTGGTTGAGATGGGTCGTCAGTCATCCTGTCTCCCCGGCCACTCGGGGTAGTGGTTGCAGGGTTGAGGGCAGAGCATTGTTGTGCGTGCCGTTCTCGGCCACTAAGGATGGTGGTAGCTGGAGATGCGCACTTGACCACTGTGCGGAGTAGTAGTTAGCGCACTCACCCACTATAGACGGTGGTCGTGTGATGTGCAGTTGTCCTGGGTGCAGTGCTCGTCTACTCATGGGTAGGGACGGAGCGGCTAGCAGCAGGGACCCCCCGTGTGAGTAGCATATAGCTCTATGGCGGCTAGCTACTGTTTCATACTACCCAACTCGGTCACTCGAGAGTGGTAGCGGCTGGAGTCGGGATAGTTGTCATGTCGTGCCACCTAGGCCACACTGGGGTCGTGGTAGCGAGTTGGGTGCGCAGGCATGACCATGCATATGCATTGCTGATATATATATATATATGTATGCATGTATTTGATATATGTTTTACATATGCCTGTGAGATGTTGCATTTGATTGAACTATGACTGCTGCATATGGTTGTTCATCATGATACATGTCATTTACATTTTATATACTGCTATGTGTTGAGCATGATACATGCGTTGATTCAGACTTGTATGCATTTGATTAGCGTCATGTCATAGTGTGGTATGGACCGGGTTGTTATTACAGGTGATTATATACAGTTCATATGTCGGAGTATTGGTCGGGTATGGGATTGATTTTGTACATTATATGGGTTATGTTATTGTATATCTGTTCAGGATGATATAGTATATGGTGTTGCAGATCGTCAGGTACGTTGGTACATTACTTCATGTTCAGTTGATCAGTTTAGTATATATACATTGAGTATGACTATACTGTGGTTACTTGTTATTAGATTTGGATAGGATTGTATGTCTATTGGACTCATGTTGTATACCTGTATATCTTCACATGTATACTTGCAGATTTCTTTACCCTATATGTTCATGCACTTTCTATATATTATCCCTGAGTTTATACTCACCACCCCTGGACCCTGGGTTTTCTGTCGCCCATATTACAGGTAGAAGATTCCTTGGACGTTCGGAGCTCCGCCAGCTGATCCCATCTCACACCGAACAATTGGGGTTTTTCAAGTATTTGCTTCCGCTGTTGTTTTATATTATGGCCATGTATAATCAGTGTTGTATTTGGCAGTTGGTTTGTATGTTGTTTTTGTGTAGTATGTTAGAGTCGCACCGGTGCGCACCTTTTGTGTTGTTGTGGATATATTGTTTGGTATTGTCCATATATATATTGTTGTTGTGGGCCTACGGGCCTTGTATTAACCCGATATGTTGCCACGTACAGGGGAGATGTTGTCCGTTTGCTTTTCGGCACGACATACTCTCGGGGCGTGACATTAACCTCTTCGGTTAATTGAATAACTTGGGCTTTTAATGCTGGAGAGGATGAAGAAGAAGCACCAGGGACTTTATAGGATCGGCTTAAAGAGCCGAGTCCAAGTATTCTTCCACTTTTCGGTCCTCCAGATGCTTCGAGCCATAAATTTATATTGCTAACAGATGGCTCCGATTCGACTCCATCATCACTTGCTCCCGAATTTCTTTGTGAAAGTTCAACGTATTTCTCCTATTGTGAAAGAAAAAAGAATTAAATATTAACATAAGAAATTAAATTTTTACAATTACACACCTTTATTGTTCTAGCTCTTTCCCCACTCCATGTTTTATCCTTTTTTTGGAATGTACGAGTGAAAGTGTCAATAAATAATGACTCAGTTCCCGTCTCCTTGGCCAAAACAAATTAAACAGTTAATATTTATAAATTAGTGAGTATTAGATTACAAAACCATAAATTTAAAATACTCACCAATCGATGTCTATGCTCATCGATATTTATGGATCCTCCCACATACGTGGTAGACATAACGCCAGAGTTACAATTCTGATTTTTCTTATTCTGTTTACTCCTCCGCTTACTTTCATCAGATCCCCAATGCGTAACAATTTTATTCCAATTCTCCTCAGTTATACAGTGCGGTTTCTTATTTCTAGTTTTTGCATGATTTAGTATGTTTCTAATATGATCACCACATTTTTTCTTAAAAATCCTCCTAATCTCTAGTGTTTCAGTCTCGTCCCAAATAAATACCCGTTGTAGTAGAGGAAAATAAAAATTGATTATATTAACTGTAATTTCATATACTAAATGATTGAAATAAGTTACCTTGAACTCATTCCACCACAGAACTTTAATTTCTTCCGGCGTGCTTGTATAAGTCATAGAAGCGCCGACCCAATGGTTATTCACTATTTTATTCACCTCGTGAATAACACGTACAGAATTTGTAAATCTAACATAAACAAAAAACAAACTCCATTATATACTTTAAAAAAACATATTGTATTAAAATTTTAATATAGATATTATAAAACTTGAATACTTATGAATCTCCTCGCGGAGATATAAACTCTCTCGTATCTTCCCTCTCCACGAGTGATTGTTGTACCGGGGAAGAAACATTAGCAGGTATATGTTGAGAATCAGAGGATCCTGCAACTGGGGAAGAGGTGAAGGGCACATTTCCTGCAAGAGCATCAGAATGTGCGGGTGCTGAAGCAGAGGAAGACTGTGATCTTCCATCACTACTACGTCTATGACCGCCACGTCGAAACTAACAATCATGATTATTAGAAGAATATTACAGGAAAAAAAATGCAGTTGCATATCGAATTATTAATAGGAAAAATATGAAAATATTACCATATTCATAGCAACTAGATGACCCTAAATAAAAAAAAGTTCATTAGCATATCAAATATATGGAATTTCGAATAACACAGTAAATTAAAACATCATTGGTATTCAATAAATTAAAAGGTAATTTACCAATAATTAGAAATTGAAGTCTTCAATAAAATTTTCAGCCTGATAATGCGTCTAATCATCATCGTCATTGTCATTGTCATCCTCATCCTCATCATTGAAATCTTCATCTTCATACTCATTCAATTCACTTGCATCAATGTCTATTACTATGCCACTAGGATCTCGTAATGTTGAAATATTATACTCTTTGATATGAAATGTATTGACAACTTCATCTTGTTGATAGGCTATGTCCTCCCAATGTTCCTCAATTTTATTACGTGCTTTTGTTTTACAAACTGCCCACCAATCACTTTTGTCTCGTCTCAGACTAGGATATGAAGCATAAAATACTTGAATCGCTTGTTGTGCTAATACAAATGGTTCGTACCTCTTGTATATTTTTTTGTAGTTAATTTCAACCAAATTAAACTATGGATGCACCCTCATGCCTTTGATAGGGTCAAACCAACGACACATAAATAAAATAACTCGCAAATCTGAGCATAGATACGCTACCTCTAAAATTTCATCTAGTAAATCGTAAAATTCATTCCTTACACTTCCATTAATAGATGACTGAACACAAACTCCGCTATTCATTGTAGTTTTTCCAGTTCCATAAGCTTGAGTATGAAAATTATATCCGTTTATGAAATATGCAGGCCAAGTTTTAACCATTGAATTTGGACCCCATGACAGATTGTTTATTAGGTCTTGCTCAAAGTGGCAGTGATTATCATGAACCTAAAGTAAAATCAATATGCGTCATCAGACAAGATTTATCAAATTTACTATCATATGCTACTTACATAATTTTTGAACCATTGTGCAAATTCTTAATCACAGAAATTATTAAACTCATTCTCCGGAAGCTCCGAATATAGAGTTTGAAAAATCCTACAATATAATTAAATAAAACATGAACAATATTTTATGATATACAAAATGTTTAATATAACTATTATATACTTACTCAAATATATTTACGATACTTCAATAAAATATATGTATGGGTTGCTCGCCACTCAGGACCAGTTACGTATCTACTTGTACAAGATCCACTTGGTCAACCAAGTAATTAAAAATTGAGAATGCCCTCAAATTTGGATCAACGGGACCCTCATCGTTTCTTTCTTCTTTCCGACTCTTGCATTGAACGTGAGTTTCAAAGTAATATGAAGCAAAAGTTGTAACTTCCTCCACAATATATGCATTAACAATAGAAGCTTCAACATGAGCCTTATTTTTCACTTTTTTTTTTCAAGTGATAGAGGAATCTAAGAGTAATACAATAAAATTTATTAGAAAATAAATTAGACTAGATTTGACCAAATGAAATAACAACGAGAAAAAAGTCAAAAAAAAAAAACCTTTCAAACGGATACATCCATCGAAATTGAACAGGACCTCCAACTTTAGCCTCATATGTCAAGTGAACCAAAAGATGTTCCATTGAATCAAAAAATACCGATGGAAATATCCTTTCTAAGTTACACATAATAATCAGAATGTCTCTCTCTAATGTCTCCATGTGTGAATGACTCAGTACTGTCGAGCAGATATCATGAAAGAAAATGCTTAATTCCGTAATTGCACCCCAGACAAAATTTGGTAACAATTCCTTCAAAGCAATAGGAATTAATCTTTCCATGAATATATGACGGTCATGACTTTTAAAACCCATAAATTTGCATTCCTTCAAATCAATGCATCTACCAAGATTTGAGACATAACCATCAGGAAATTTCAACGATTTCAACCATTCACAAACAATCCGTTTCTGATCCTTATTCAATGTATAAACTGCTTTCAGTTTTGGCCCCCTACTATTTGCATCAACATCAAGGGTAGGTCATTTACATATAAGATGCAAATTTTTTCTTGTATTTAGATTGTCTTTTGTTTTTCCAGTTATATCCATCACTGTATTTATCAGATTTTCAAAAACATTCTTCTCAATATGCATTAAATTAAGATTGTGACGAATCAAATTACTCTGCCAATACGGTAAATCCCAAAAGATACTCCGTTTTATCCATTTATGTGTAATTCCATAGTCATATGTTGTGACATTTGGGTCTTCAATAACAGATGGAAAGTTAAGCACTCTTTGCCATAGAATTTGACCGGTGAATCTCATTGGTGGAGGTGTTCTTTCAATTCTATTATTAGTAAATTCTTCTTTATTTCTTCTGAATTTATGATTTGGCGGTAAAAATTGTCTATGACAATCAAAATAACTCGGTTTCTTTCCGTGTTTCAATCTGAATGACTTTGATCTCTCCATACATATTGGACATCCTAAAATCCCATGATACTCGGCCGATAACATCCCATAAGCAGGAAAATCATTTATGGTCCAAAGAAGTGTAGCTCTCATTGTGAACAACTAATTAGTATGGACATCATACGTAGAAACACCCACGTCCCATAGTTGGATCAACTTGGCAATCAACGGTTGCATGTAAACATCTATTAACTTCTTCGGATTATGAGGGCCAGACACAATCAATGTTAAAAACATATAAGGTGTTTTCATACACATACCAGGAGGAAGATTGTACGGAGTTACAATAATTGGCCAGCAAGAATACGTTCTTCCTGATTTGCCAAATGGAGCAAATCCAGCACATAGACCCAACCTGATGTTTCGGGTCTCAATTGCAAACTCAGGATATGTTCGATCAAAATTTTTCCACGCCTCTGCATCAGATGGATGACACATTAGCCCATTCTCTGTTTCATGATTTGCATGTCAAGTCATGTGTTCAGCAGTCACCTTTGAAGCATAAAGACTTTGCAATCTAGGAGTTAAAGGCAAATAGAACATTTGTCTGAATGATTTTAATCGCTTATTACGATTTGATCTCGTGGTACTCTTGTATCTGCATTGACTACAGAATTTGCAAGTCTCTAAATCTACATTATCTCTCCAATATAGCATGCAACCATTTCTGTAAACATCAATTCTTTGCACCGGAAGACCCAAATCTTTCACAAGTTTTTTCATACTGTAAAAATCATTTGGCATTATGTGATCACGCGGAAATACTTCTCCAATAACTTGAAAAAAATCATTAAAACATTCTTCTGACACATTAAACTCAACTTTAACATTCAACAATCTTGCGGTGAGAGATAATTTTGTGTGACTGTCACAACCGGATCACACGAGTTCATCTGCAGCTCTCAATACTTCTTGAAATTTTATATATGGCTCATTGTGCACATTTTCATTACCACCAGTAATTTCTACCTCCTCCAATGGTGTTGAATAATTATTATACATGTGTTCAAATGCTTGAGGATAACTAGCACTTGTCGCGTTTGGTTCGCTATTCAAATTATGACCAACTGCATCAACTATCATCCTCTGGTACGGATTGAATTGATCGTAATATACTTGCTCTCCACTAACTGTCCTTTGTATGTTTCGTCCAACCTCTTCATCGGATATAAACGGTTCACCATGACAAGTCCAATTATAATAATTTGGCATAAAACCAAATCTACAAAGATGTTCTCGAACTTTTTCACATTGGAAAAATTTACCATTATGACATTTTTTGCACGGACATCTTAATTTATTCTCATCCATAAACTCAACATTATTAGTAGCAAATCTCAAAAATTGTTCCAACCCAAATATAAATTCATCGGTTAAACCACGATATTCTGATAAATTCTTTTTATACATCCAACTTCGTTCTCTCTCCATCGATCCTGTATTCAAAATTATATCAACAACGATTAATTTTCATTTCTTCTAAATTAACTTTTCATCCATATATATATCAATCTAACCATAAATTTATACTCAACATTAATTAAATTTTTCTAATACTAAATATGATTTTGTGTGATATTTAATTACAAATTATAATATCATTATTTCGAACAAATTATTATCTACTAACAGTAATTAAATTACTTCAAATCAAACATTACGAATAAAAATTATAACAGAATTCATAATACTGTAAATAATATTATAAACAATATTTTTTCATGAACCTATCCAAAAGGAAACAACGTGGGGATGAGCTCACGACTAGATGAACACCTTGACAAACACCTTCAAAGAATGACAACCTATGAAAAAAAATATGATATTTAGATTACGATACAGTATTATATATATATATAATTTTATAATTACTTTAAATAATATTTGAAATCATGATCGAAATCGATCATGCGACAACTGCCAAGCACGCGCAATGCACAGAAAGTACGTAAGGCGCGACTTATGTTACATTACGCGCGTGAGCTAGGGCATGCGCACGCGATGGAGGACACGTGCGCGGGCACGCATGCGGTGGCCGCAAGGGCACTTACGCCCATGCGCGCGTGGACAGGCGGCGTTCGACAGCTACGTATAATTAATGCCGCCACTCTAGGGCACGCGCACGACTGCCGCAATCAAACCCGGCGGTGCGGCCGCAACTGTGCGGTGGGAGCGCCACCACGAGCATGTGCGACAGCTACCGCCGCCGCGAGCTCGTGGGGCCGCCTGTTGCCGCACACGATCTCATGACAGAACCTCGCGGCGCACGCGCAAAGACTTATCTCGCCGCCACCACACGCTTCCGCGAGCTCGCGACGATCGATCACAGCAGCGTACTCGGGCCGATCTTGCGCCGCGTGCTCGGCGACTGCGAGCACGCGAGCGCGGCGAGCGGCGCGAGCTCACTCACGGTAGCGGCGGCAGCTACCACGAGCACGTGGCAGCGGCGGCAGCTGCCGCGAGCACGCGGCAGCGCCGTCGTAGCTCCGGCGACGGCGCCGGAAGGGAGAGGGACTTACGGACGGGGCGAGGGAGGAAGACGACCGGATAGATGGAAATGGAGAGAGTTGGATCGGTGGGATAATTAAGGAAAATTTAGCGACGAATGTTTTTTCGTCGCTAATTTCGTCCCTAATTTGGCGACGAATTCTATATTCGTTGCAGATTCTGCAACGAATAAATAAATTCATTGCAGAATCTGCAACGAATTTATTTTTGTTGCAGGATTCTGCAACGAATTCAAAATTCGTTGCAGAAATTTGCAACGAATTTATTTTTTCGTTGCAAAATTCTGCAACGAATTGTTTTTCGTTGCAGAATCTGCAACGAATTTTGAATTCGTTGTAGAATCCTACAACTAAAAAATTATTGTAGCATTCTCGCAATCTAAAAACAATTGCGTCACTTTGCAAACGGAAAATAAATTCGCTGAAATTTCTCAAGAATGAATTTTGAATTCTGCAAGTAACTCGCAACAAAAAAATCGCTATGCGTAAATATGCAACGAATTTATTTTTTTCGTCGCAAATTAGAGATGAAAATTATTTTTCGTCGTAAATTTTTGACGAAAAATATTTTTCGTCGTAAATTTTTGACGAAAAATAATTTTCGTCGCCAATTTGCTACGAATTTTGCAACGAAATTTAAATGTTGCAATTTTTACAATAAAATGGGTTCTATTTAAGAACTCAAAATATAAGGGTTCATGCTTGAGATGTTGTACTCATCAAATTATTCATTACAAATTTAGTTATGAATGCTTGAAATTTTTATTTAACAAAATTTTTACTTCCTCATTTTTAATGTGTAGAAAAAGGGGAGAGTAATGGTTAACTTAAAGTTTGTAGTTTTAACTTAAGTATGATAAATTGTTGAAAACTTATGAATAATAGGCTTTGCATTTTTTTGGAAAAAAAAACATGGATAAAGGGAGAGAGCATAAATAAAAGGAAAGAGTAAAATTGAAAAATATAAGGGAGATTATGAGTTTGTGTTGAACATGAAAGTTTAAGTTTCAAAGTTTCAAAAGGAATTTTTTTTTATTGTTAAACGAAATTCTAATCCTTGAATTTAAATTCTCGATGCTTTCAAATAAGTTTTCAAAAGGAACAACTTTTTCGTTTAAAAAGAAGTTATACATTTTCCTACTCATTCTCAAAAAGAAAAGATAAAATTTTAACTTTAGGAGAAATTTTGAACCTTAGCGTGAGTTTATGGGGAAGTTATAAAACTTGACATGATCTTTGGCTTTTGTATTTTGATGTATGTCAAAGGGGAGAGAAAATATATGTTTTTAGAAAACTTGGAAGAGAGTATTTAAAGTTTGGGAGATATGAGAATATATTTAGAGAGAGAGAGAATATATTTAGAGAAAGAGAGAACATTTTACATGTATTTCATGGAATTTTATGCTTAATTGGTATATTTCTACTTCTAACTTTAAAACTGTTGTTATAGATAAAAAAAAATTGTTAGTGCATAAAACATCACTCCTATGTTTTGATGTATGAATCGAGGTTTAAAGTTAGGATATGCTTGTGAAGTGATGATGTTGTTAAGTGTGAGGACTTTGTTGGTACAACAATGCCCCAAGTATTTATGTCTTTTGATGTTTAGATAATCATTTATAGTTAGGCAATGTTTTGTAATCTAACTATGAATATGTCAAGTGACAGAAAAAACCAAGTGTGAAGACTGTTGGTGCAATCGACCCAGGTCACGATTGACCAGACTCGAGTTTGACTCGAGCGATGTTTTGATATTTGACATGGAAGTTTGACATTGATGTCCGATAATGTTTTGGGGAGATTGTTGGTACAATCACCCCGGATCATGATTGACCAGACTCGAGTTTGACTTGAGGGAGATTTTGATGGTTGACTAGGGTTAACCATGTGATGATGAAAGTCCAAGTCTTGAGTACTTGGCATGTAAAGTCCAACCATGGGTCTTAGCAAGGAAAAGTCCAAGCATGGGTCTTGGCATGGAAAGTCCAACATGGGTTGGCAAGGGAAAGTCCAAGCTTGAGTCTTGGCATTTGAAAAGTCCAAGGGTGTAGTCTTGGCCACGTAAGCCTAAGGGTGTAGTCTTGGCGGTGAAAGTCCAACATGGGTACTTGGCATTTGAGAAGTCCAAGGGGAATATTAGCGGAGTAAAGTCCAAAGGTGGAGTCTTGGCAGCATAAGTCCAATGGTTGGCGGCGTAAAGTCCAAGCGAAGTCTTGGCAGCATAAGTCCAATGTGCCTTGGCGGTGTAGACACCGTTAGCATGACATAGCCGATGGAAGCACCTGAAGGCTAAAGCATGGATGAACAAGTCATGGATGACTTGGAGGGATCCGATAGGCGCGAGGCTGACGGAGGTGGCTAGAAAGCTTAGGTCTAGGCTAAGGGTTGTCTAGCAAGTATGGGGGAACCATACTTGGGTTAAAACCTCATGTTTGAGGTGTATCAGTCGACTGGTACCATGTGGCAATCGACTGGTGTGAGTCAACTAGGGTTTGACTGCGGGGAGTGCCCTAGCAGTCGACTGCCAGAGGTGGGCAGTAAACTGCTGGCTTGAGCAGTTGACTGATCTGGTGATCAATCGACTGGTTCTCAAGAATTTGAGCACAGAATGGAGTCGAACTCGACTGCTGGGGTTAGAAGTCGAGTGAAAGATCGATCAGTCGACTGATGGACATGATCAGTTGATTGATGTCCTATCCGTTAGATTTTTCCAGCGTGGATCACACCGTTGTCTCATAGCTATAGTGTCATCAGTCGACTGATAGGTGAAATCCAGCCCAGGTAGCAGCTTTAAAGGGAGCTCGTGGAGGAGATTTCGACAACCGGTTCTTGAGGAGTTTTGGGGCGATTTGCTACTGCAAATCAGGGTCTCCAAGTGCATTTCAAGCAACCACAAAGCAAGCAATCAAAAGAGCAATTTGTAAAGTGTTGTTTTCTTTACTTGTTGTGTATTTCATTTGTATCTTGCTTGTTTTTGTTTCTTACTGTTGTAAGAGTTATTGTACAAGGTTTCTCCGCCTCCAACGTATTGTCGAGAAGGAGTTTATTATTTAGTGGTGTTTGTGGCATCGCTAGAGCTCTTTAGAGCTCGATCAGTGGAGTATGAATCATTCGATTACAAACCATGTTATATTCTTGTGTAGTGCTTGCATTTGTGTTGTATTTGTTTTATTATTTCTATTTCCGCTGCGTATAACACATTTTGTAGCAAGCACGCAACGAATTCCATCGACGCATCGAAATGCGCTATTCACCCCTCCCCCCCTCTAGCGGTCACCGAATCCCCAACAATTGGTATCAGAGCCTGGGGCTCTGATACGGACTAACCCCCGAGAGCAAAGACGCTAGAGGGAAAGATGGAAGTTCAAGAACAACTAGGATGGGACATCCACACACCACCACCATACGACCAAGAGGATTTTCTGACATGGAGGGCAAGAATGGATAACTTCTTGATGATGGACATAGAAGATTGGTTCATCATCATTGAAGGCTTTGAACCTCCTAGAGATAAGAAGGGAAATATCTTGAAGTTGAAGAAGTGGACACAAGAGCAACGTCTCAAGTTTAAGACTGAAGTCAAGGTAATAAAGCTTTTAGAAGATTTGATACCTAATGATATTTTGTGCAAGCTAGGGGATTACATGGATGTCAAGGGGCTATGGAGCAAGTTGGCAAGATCCCATGAGGAGTCTCACTCTGCACAAGAAGAAGAAAGCTCCTCTTCACAAGCAAGTGAGGATTCGGAAGTTGATAGGGAATCAACATCCGTATCCCAATCGGAAGACGAAGAAGAGGTGGAATTGGAAGAAGCCTCCACTTCTAGGATTAAGGGGGAGAAGATTAGACCTTCCACTCCGGAGCATCAAGAAGAGCCTTCCACATCCGGTCAAGATGAAGAAGCTCAAACTCCGGCACCTACCACCACCCTAGGTAACTCAAACATATCAATTCATAATAAAAATCATATCATATGTTTTGAGTGTAGGGAATATAGGCACTACAAGAGCAAGTGCCCAAAGAAGGTCAAGAAAAGTCCACCGACACCTAAAAGTCAAGAAAAGTCAAAGGAAGCCGGTTCCCCAACCATCAAAAGCAAGGAGAACATTATATGCTTCAAATGTAATCAAAGAAGACATTATAGGAGTCAATGCCCTAGGGGGAGCAAAAAGACCCAAGAAGGAGCATCACAAATAGGGGGAGCTAAGGCTAACCCTAAGGTACATTTTAGTAATGCACCTTCTAATTTAAATGTCAAAAAGCATGCTAGGAATTTTAATTCTCTTGCAATTTATCATAAAGAGCATGTTAGAAATAGGGAATATTGTTTAGGAGCTAAGAAGGTCAACCTTAGGAATAAGAAGAAATTTGGGACTAATGTCCCTAAAAATATTTTACCTAAGGCATCTATTAGAAAAATTGAAGACCACCTAGGATTTAACCCCAAATGGACTAGGCATATGCCTAGAAAAAACAATGCCCAAAGATTAAATCAAAATTCAAAAATTGGGCAATTAGAGTTTGAAAATCAAGCCTTGAGGTCAAGGCTTGAGAAACTTGAAAAGACCCTTGCAAAAATGACAAATCAAATGCAAAGGTCAAATGGTCAAACTCTAGGGTCTAGAAGTCAAAGTCAAAACCTAGGGCCTAAGAGATAAGAGTCATCCAAGGGCAAGCAAGGTTTGGGTCACAAACCTAAGCCCAAGAAAACTTATCATAATGTTCCATTTGATTATGAAACTAAATCTAGGTCTAGGAAGACCAAGGTTACTAGGGAAGTCATCCGTAAGGGTAATCAAGGAATGTGCCTAGTGGCTAGGGTTTCAAGGAAACCTAGGGAAGCCACTAAGAAGGTTACCAGGGGAGTCACCCCTAGAGTTAATCATGGCAAGATTACAATGGCCAAGGCTAACAAGCCTAGAAGGGTCATTAGGTGGGTATCTAGGGAGGTCATCCCTAAGGAATACCTAGTAAACCCAAGGAGCTCAAATAGGTTTTGGGTTCCTAGGAGCGTGATCGATTCGCGCTAAATGGGTTAGGTTGTGCCAACTTTAAATGGATGGATAGTTAACCTAACCATGGTAAAGGTGGCACTTTAGGTTATTTTCAAGGTTATGGATACCTTGGAAATAGATTTGAATTATGATCTTAAAAGATTTTAGGATGTGCCAATACATTGTTGGTATTATGAAAAATCAATTAAATTGGCACAATTTAGGTTTAGATGTCATAGTGTATCATTTTGGGTTTTTAGCACACTTGGGAGAAAAGTGATAATATGACAAAATATACTTAATTATATCAAATGACAACTAATGTTAAAATTTAGGTATTATTATACCTATACTTTTTATTTGCCATGTTTTGTTTGTCATATATCATGTCATGACAT
Organism: Wurfbainia villosa; assembly: GCA_025175895.1. Classification (NCBI taxonomy): domain Eukaryota; kingdom Viridiplantae; phylum Streptophyta; class Magnoliopsida; order Zingiberales; family Zingiberaceae; genus Wurfbainia; species Wurfbainia villosa. The sequence goes on along the minus strand of CM046004.1, from coordinate 12,738,248 downwards.
CATGTTTATTTTTATCATTAATATGTCATGATCATGTTTAGGATTAAGGTTTAATGTCATGTGTTTTTAGATTATATTATTGTTGGAATGTATACTGAAAGCCTAGCTCTTTTTGTATGAACATTTTTATTTTGAAATAAGAATCACATGATCATTGTTTGTACTTTATATTTATTATATGTGTGCATATTATCTAATATTTTACATTGTAGATAACATGGTGCTTGGTGTGGCACAGAAGATCATGTTATCAGTCCCTTGTAGAATATAAGTAGAGGCTCACAACCAAGATAGTTTTGGACAAATCATTGGCATGGTTGTAGTGTAGCTTGGTATTGTTTTGTCTTGAACATAGAGTTACACTAGTACACTTAGGTGTATTGAGCATGACCGACATAGAGGTGATTCAATTTATTGCTGACTACATAATTGAATCGGACCTCGGATATTATGTTGTACATGCTCTTAATCCCGATATAATAACGGGCACATGTACTTAGTATTTATTTCTTTGATTTACCAAAGGGAGAGATTTAGATGGATTAAATCAATATGCCCGGTAAGTTGGGAAATGATATTATTTACATGGTGTGTCGTTAATTATAGGAGGAAACCATGTCCTATATATAGGTTGATGATGTCCCCTTGAGGAGCTCATAAGGTTCATCATGTAAACCCTGCAGGTTGACTTAGTCAACATGATGATAAGGTTGAGTGGTACTACTCAAGGAGTTAGATGTTAATTAATTGATGGTCAATAAATCAATTAATTGACGGACATTCGATATCTTAAACATGGGGAGATGGATGTACAAATAATATATGGAGCTCATATTAATTTATGGGGGTTGGTGAGGTAGTTCAATGATGATCCTCTAGTGGAATGGAACATCATTGATGGATCAAGTTTGTGTGGTTCCGATCCATCGGGTGGCCAAGATCCAACTCCTCCTCATGGTCCCTATCGTAGCCTAATATAATCCTCATGAAGTCTAGATCCAAGGATGGAAAACAAAACTCTAGATCCAACGGTGGAGATTAAATCCCTAGAACCGACGGTGGAGATTAAATCCCTAGATCTGACGGTTGGGATGAAACCCTAGATCCGACGGTTGGGATGAAACCCTAGATCCGACGGTTGGGATGGAATTCTAGATCCGACGGTTAAGATTAAATCTCTTGATCCGACGGTTGAGATTAAATCTCTAGAACCGACGGTGGAGATTAAATCTCTAGAACCGACGGTTGAGATTAAATCTCTAGAACCAATGGAGGAGATTAAACCTAGGCCTAAACCTAACTCTATATATATGGGAGAATGGGTTGGGTGGCAACAAGGATTTGGTTTTTTGGAGATTAGGGTTTTGCCCATCAATGGCTTGGGCGGCAAGAAACCCTAAGGATGAAACCCTAGATTAGGGTTTGGCTCCTTTGGTTGGGCGGCAAGGTAAGGAAGGAGAGGGGCGGCAACTATAGGAGAAGAGCTCTTCTTCTTCCTAGGTAAGGTGGCCGGTTCCTAGATCTCTTCCTTCCACCTTGGTTGGGCGGCAAGAAAGCCTAAGGAGGAAACCCTAATTAGGGTTTGGCTCCTATGGTTGGGTGGCTAGGGTTTGCAAGAAGGTGGGAAGCAACTATAGGAGAGGAGCTCTTCTTCTTCCTAGGGTGTGGCCGGCTCCTTCCTCTATTCCCTCCACCTTGACCGGCGCCCAACATATTCCCTTTCTCCTCTTCACTCCATCTTGGCCGGCGGCACTAGAAGCTAGGGTTTGTCCCTAGTTTGGTTCCTTGGTGGTTTCCATTTAGTTCTCTCTATTCTTGGGGCCGGCGGCATCAATCCTTTGTGGATTGGTGGTTGGCTCAAGCAAGAAGGGAAGGAGAGTTCTTCTTTCTTGGATTGAAGAAGATCTAGGAAGCTTCAACTTGTGGAGGATCTTCGCCCACACGAAGTCTACAAGGAGGTTAGGACATACGATAGAAGATCAAGAGGTATAAAAGTTTTATAACTTTTATTATTGATCTTTGCATGTTCTTATTGATATGCTAGCTTATGTTCTTTATGTTAGTATGTGTTGATTATGCTAGTTTACATTTGTATGTATTTGTATAATCATGGACCACGAAGATAAACACAAAAACCGGTGATCCGTCCGTCGTCTCTTCCGCGGCTAACCAACTAGAAGAGTTGTGTTGTTTGAACAACTAGTTTGTTCAAGCGATCGCTCAAGTTGTTAGCACGATGACAAATTGGTTGTGCTTAGGAAACTCATCCCATCCGGATTAATTTTCATTAGTGAAAATTTTAATCCGGGGACATGGGAGCCAATGAGCCTCCGAGCGAGCATTAGTTTCCATCAATTATATGCCATGACATCATGATCATTGGTCATGCTTAATTTTGTTATCATTTATGTCATGATCATTCATGCATTTAATTTGATTAAAATTGATTTAAGGACTATGACATGACATGAAGTCTTATTTATAAGGGAATCAAGTAGTGTTGCCTTAGAAAATGCTTGAGGTTTTAGTTTAAGATAAACCAAAACCCACATCTCACATCTAAATTGACATGTATGTGTATTTATACACCCTAGATACATGTGAGATGCTAGGATATGAGTTAAGTTCAAGGTGCATAGCTTTTGCATCTAGATGAACTAAAACTCATCTTATCTTAATGGTGGATCATTGGGAAAGCTAGTGTACAACTCATGTACATTAAGCCCAAGGAATATGATCTAATATAGATTTACAAAATCATTTTAAAATCCTTTTAGAAAACCTTGGTGAAGTCTATCTTTTGATAGCAATCACCATTGATGAAGTTGATACAAAGTTAGCTAAAACATTGAAGTTTTTCTTCACTTTTGAACTTTTTATCAATTTCAATATTTTATGGGTAAAATATTTTTCTAATATTTTTTACCCATTGTATTGCTTATAAGTAATATACGTATGAATTTTCATGATTTTTCGATATATGTAGAATTACTTATGCTTTTTCGAAATTCATTTCTGATAACTGAAATTCTGAAATTTCAGTTATCAGTCGACTGCCCTTGGTGGCAGTTGATTGATGGACATGACACTCAACTGTTGTCTGATAGAGTCGACTGTCAGGCTGATATCGAGAAAAACAAGATAAAGGTCCCTAATCACTCCTAACCTTAGGATATGCTTTGGGAAGCATTATAAAGGGTGAAAATCCATTGGATATGGATTAGGAGAATTGTTAGGGTGATGTATCAAATTTAAGGTATTGGAAAGTTCAATGTTGAATTTTAGACCTTATTTTTTATGGTTTAGAATTCCTATTGGCTTAGGGACTTCCCAAGAACATTGTTGGTGCAATGGTCAAGGGGGGGGGGCAAGGCTTTAGGGGAGGTATCCATCATGGGATGATGGATGGTATTTTTCCTCATGAGGGGGAAAAATGGGAATTTTGAGATACCCAATTTGGAAATTGGGAGAGTTTGTAGGATTGCCTCTATTGAGTGATATGAGACTTATCACTAGGAAGATTGTAGGCATCCTAGGTATTTTTAGATCAAGGGGGAGATTGTAAGATCTCATCGGGATATGAGACGTTGACCTCCTTGGAGAAAACCTTTTTGATGTTAGTCAAAAAGAGAAAGAATGTTTGGGGAGAATGTTTGGGAGAATTTATGGGATTACCAATTTGGGAAAATTGGTAAGAAGATTTAAGTTAGTGTTCTAACTCAAAGGTATGTATTTTTTTGTCAAACATCAAAAAGGGGGAGATTGTTGGTGCAATCGGCCCAGATCACGATTGACTGGACTTGAGTTTGACTCGAGCGATGTTTTGATGTTTGACATGGAAGTTTGACATTGATGTCTGATAATATTTTGGGGAGATTGTTGGTACAATCAACTCGGGTCATAATTGACTGGACTCGAGTTTGACTCGAGGGAGATTTTGATTGTTGACTAGGGTTGACCATGTGATGATGAAAGTCCAAGTCTTGAGTACTTGGCATGTAAAGTCCAAGCATGGGTCTTGGCAAGGAAAAGTCCAAGCATGGGTCTTGGCATGGAAAGTCCAACATGGGTTGGCAAGGGAAAGTCCAAGCTTGAGTCTTGGCATTTGGAAAGTCCAACATGGGTTGGCAAGTAAAGTCCAAGGGTATAGTCTTGGCCACGTAAGTCCAAGTGTGTAGTCTTGGCGGTGAAAGTCCAAGTCATGGGTACTTGGCATTTGAGAAGTCCAAGGGGAATATTTGCGGCGTAAAGTCCAAGGGTGGAGTCTTGGTAGCATAAGTCCAATGGTTGGCGGTGTAAAGTCCAAGCGAAGTCTTGGCAGCGTAAGTCCAATGCGCCTTGGCGGTGCAGACACCGTTAGCATAACATAACCGATGGAAGCATCTGAAGGCTAGCATATGGATGAACAAGTCATGAATGACTTGGAGGGATCCGATAGGCACGAGGCTGACGGAGGTGGCTAGAAGGCTTAGGTCTATGCTAAGGGTGGTCTAGCAAGTATGAGGGAACCATACTTGGGTTAAAACCTTATGTTTGAGGTGTATTAGTCGACTGGTACCATGTGGCAATCGACTGGTGTGAGTCAACTAGGGTTTGACTACGGAGAGTGCCCTAGCAGTCGACTGTCAGAGGTGGGCACACCGTTGTCTCACAGTAACAGTGTCATCAGTCGACTGATAGGCAAAATTCAGCCCAGGTAGCAACTTTAAATGGAGCTTGTGGAGGAGATTTTGACAATCGGTTCTTGAGGAGTTTTGGGGCGATTTGCTGCTGCAAATCAGGGTCTCCAAGTGCATTTCAAGTAACCACAAAGCAAGCAATCAAAAGAGCAATTGTAAAGTGTTGTTTTCTTTACTTGTTGTGTATTTCATTTGTATCTTGCTTGTTTTTGTTTCTTACTGGTGTAAGAGTTATTGTACGAGGTTTCTCCACCTCCGACGTGTTGTCGAGAAGGAATTTATTATTTAGTGGTGTTTATGGCATCGCTAGAGCTCTTTAGAGCTCGATCCATGGAGTATGAATCATTCGGTTCCGAATCACATTATATTCTTGTGTAGTGTTTGCATTTGTGTTGTATTTGTTTTATTATTTCTATTTTCGCTGCGTATAATACATTTTATAGCAAGCACACAACGAATTCCATTGACGCATCGAAACACGCTATTCACCCCCCCCCCCTCTAGTGGTCACCGAATCCCCAACAAAGACTTGGTAAAGGAAAGTCGAAGTATGAACATGACAAAGGAAGTCCAAGGGAAGGTCTTGGCAATGTAAGACCAAGCATGTAGTCTTGGCGGCGTAAAGTCCAAGCGGACCTTAGCAAAGGAAGACCAAAGGAAAGGTCTTGGCAGTGTAAGTCCAAGCATGTAGTCTTGGTGGCGTAAAGTCTAAGCGGTCTTTTGGCAAAAGAGAAATCCAAGTCATGACAAAACCGAGAGAAGCTCTTGGAAGCAAGCGCAAGGATAAAGAAGTCACAGACTCAGAGGGATCCTTGAGGCGTAAGGCTGAAGGAAGAGCTAGAGATTGAGACTAGGTCTAGGGAGTTGATTTCAAGTATGATTTAATCATACATGAAGTATCAGTCGACTGGAGATTTTGTCTCAGTCGACTGATCAGTCACTCGATTGAAGTTGACTGAGTTCTGTGGCCATTAGTAGACTACTAGTGTTTGGCAGTCGATTGGTCCACCATCAATCAACTACTATACCCCAGCAGTCGACTGTTATAAGTGGACATCAGCACAGAAGGTTCTCCAGTCAAGTGATCGCTTGGGGCACTCAACTGGTTACTCAATCAGTCGACTGATGGAATAATTAATCAACTAATCAGAGTTCTGTTGGGAAGTGACGATCATGTATCTGACTCGTCAGAAGTCGTTGGATGGCGACAGTTACAGCAACAGTCGACTGACGAAGCTCAACGGGAAAATCAGCCTTTTCTCTATAAAAAGAGGTCATGGGGTGCTTGAGGAGGTTAGTGCTCATATTCCTAATATACTATGAAGCTCCCACGTTTTTCTTAAGCTTTCTAAGTGTTTTTAATCTCCTCTTCTCTAATCTTCATCTTCATCATTCGTAAGAAGAGGAGTATCCTGTAAGAGAAAGCTTTCTTAGTGAAGATTTGCTTGGATTGATCCACCTTAAGGATCACCGTGGAGTAGGAGCTTAATCTCTGAACCACGTAAAATTCTTCTTGTTAGTGATTGTTTTTTTTACTCTTATTTTTCTTTAGTATTTGTATTTGCTTCCGCTAATCGCAATTGTAGAATTCAAGAGAGGCTATTCACCTCCCTCTAGCCTTCCAAAGATCCCCAACAAGTGCTATCAGAGCCTAGATCACGTCGGAAGATCTAACAATCAACCAAAGCACGATGGCATTTCAAGAGGGATATAGTACGGTGAGGCCTCCATTCTTCGACGGCAACAACTTTGAGTATTGGAAAGGTAGGATGCAATACTACCTTATGAACGATATTAAAAATTGGTTTAGCATTTTAGATGGATTCGAGAAGTTGGTCGACGAATATGGAGTGTCAATACCAACAAAGGATTGGACTAGTGAGATGGCAAAGAAAGTGCAAGCCAATTCAAAAGTAACGACCACACTTCAATGTGGTCTATCCAAGGAGCAACTATCCAAGGTCGGGCCCTTCAAATCTGCAAAAGAGCTTTGGGAGAAGCTCATCGAACTCAACGAAGGGTCAAAGGAGATAAGAAGAGCCAAAAGAGACATATTGATAGGTCAACTCCAAAGCTTCACCATGAAGATCAACGAGACAGTGAGCCAAATGCACGGTCGATTCAAGGAGATAGTCAACGGAGTACACGTAATAAGTGAAAAGGTCAAAAACCAAGACCTTGTAAGGTATGTGCTTCAAGCTTTCCCTATAACAACTCTATGGGCATCAATGGTAGATGCTTATAAGGCTTCTAGTGACCTTTCTTTAGTTAAGTTAGATGAACTTTTTTGTGAATTTGAGTTACATGAGAAAGCTAACACTTCTTCGAAAGAAAAAGGTATAGCTCTTGTTGTAGGTAAGAAGGAGAAGAAGAAGAAAGAGAATAAGGAAGTCTCTTCATCATCCAAGTCGGAGGAAGAGTCTTCAAGTAGCAATGAGGAGCTATCGGCTAGTGAGGTGGCTCACTATGTGAAGAGATTTGGTGGGAGATCAAGGAAGCTCACCAATAAGGATGTTCCAATCCTCAAAAGGTAAACCCTCTAGTAGTTCAATTTCTACTCCTAATGTTACTTGCTATGGTTGCAATAAAAAGGGGCACATCAAGCCAAATTGCCTGGATCTAAAGAAGGAGGAAAAGGAAAAGAAGAAGAAGAAGAAGAAGGAGAAGAAAAAGAAGGAGGTCATGGTAGCACAAACGTGGGATACACAAAGCCTAGAAGATTCATCGGATGAGGAGGAGTTTTGCCATGTCACACGCAACTTGGCACTCATGGCTTTGGAAGATAAATCTGGAAGCTCAAGTGAGGGGTCATCATCATCATCAAGCGACGAATCGTCCTCTAGTGACGATGAGGTAAAAGGCTCCTCTAGGATAGAATTATTGTAAAAAACTATTGTATGTCTTCAATGTTGGTGCAATCGGCCCAGGTCACGATTGACCAGGACTCGAGTTTGACTCGAGTGATGTTTTGATGTTCGACAAAAATATATGACAATGTAATTGTCATAGGGAAGTCCAAGTCTTGAGTACTTGGCATGGGAAGTCCAAGTGGGACACTTGGCATTTGGCAAAGTCCAAGCATGGGTCTTGGCAATGGTAAAGTCCAAGCATGGTTCTTGGCAATGGAAAGTCCAACATGAGTTGGCATGGAAAGTCCAAGCATGGGTCTTGGTAAGGTAAAGTCCAAGTCTTGAGTACTTGGCATGGAAAGTCCAACATGGGTTGGCAAGGGAAAGTCCAAGCTTGAGTCTTGGCATGAGAAGTCCAAGGGGTTTGATATTGGCTGCGTAAAGTCCAAGCGGGAGTCTTGGCAGCATAAATCCAATGGTTGGCGGCGTAAAGCCCAAGCGGAGTCTTGGCGGTGTAAGTCCAATGTGCCTTGGCGGTGTAGACATCGTTAGCATGACATAGCCGATGGAAGCACCTGAAGGCTAGCCCGATGGATGAACAAGTCATGGATGACTTGGAGGGATCCGAGAGGCGTGAGGCTGATGGAGGTGGCTAGAAGGCTTAGGTCTAGGCTAAGGGTGGTCTAGCAAGTATGGGGGCACCATACTTGGGCTAAAACCTCATGTTTCGGTGCCATGTGGCGTCGTGGAACAAGTCAACTAGGGTTTATTGCGGGAAGTGGCCTAGCAGCGATCGCCCGAGGAAGATGGCGATCGTGATGGCTCAGCGATCGGCCCGGATTGCATGATCAGTCGACTGGTGCTCGGGAATTCGACCACAGAGTGTAGTCTCACTCGACCGCTGGGACCAGCAGTCGAGTGAGGACACCATCAGTCGACTGATGGGTTTGATCAGTCGACTAATGGTAGATCCGTTGGACTTATCCAGCGTGGATCTAGCCGTTGTCTCACGACAATAGTGGCATCAGTCGATTGATGGTCCCGATCAGTCGACTGATCGACTTTTTCCAGCACAGGTTGAAGCTATAAAAGGAGCTCGTGATGGAGGAAATTGGCATCGGTTTCTTGAGCGTTTTGGAGCGATTTGTTGTTGCAAATCAGGGTCTCCAAGGTGATTTCAAGCAACCAAGCAATCAAGCAATCCAAAGGCAATCGTAAAGTAGTTTTCTTTACTTGCATTGTATTTCATTATTGTAATTACTTATATTTGTATCTTATTATTGTAAGATTACTTGTAAGGGGTTTCTCCACCTCCGACTTGTGTCGAGAAGGAGTATTTGTGATTAGTGAGTGTGTGTGCATCACTAGAGCTCGTAGAGCTTGATCCGTGGAGTAGGAACCGTGCGGTTCCGAACCATGTTAAATATTTATGTTTGCGTGTTGTATATTTTGTTATCATTATTATCTTTCTATTTCCGCTGCGCTAACAAAATTGTAGAGACAACCGCGAACGAATTCCATCTACGAACCGTCACGCACTATTCACCCCCCTCTAGCGGCGTCAAATATCTAACAATTGGTATCAGAGCTCGAGGCTCTTCTACGGATTAACAACCCGGAGTCAAGACGCTAGAGGGAAAGATGGAAGTCCAAGAACAATTAGAATGGGACATCAACACACCGGTCCCTTATTCATTCTATGGACGAGAAGGCTTCAATTCTTGGAAGAAAAGGATTGAAGATTTTTTGATGATGAAAGATTTTGAGGGATGGTCTCTATTAATGGGAGGATTTGAGTTTCCAAGAGGACCAAAAGGTGGATTCCTCAAAAGGAAGAGATGGAGTGAAGATCAAATTCAAGCCTTCGAGAAAAACGTAAAGGTAGTAAATTTTATTTTTGATTTGGTCCCTAATGATATTGTGTGTATGGTAGGGGATTTTATGGATGCTAAGGAGTTATGAAGCCAAGTGGCAAAGCTCCATGAAAACTCATCATCGGTCCAACAAGAAGAAAAAGAGGTGGAAGAAGTATCCACTTCTAGGATTGAGGAGGAGAGACCATCTACATCGGAGCAACCTCAAGAGGAGCCTTCAACATCCGGTCAAGATGAGGAAGCTCAAAATTCAACTCTGGCACCTACCATCACCCTAGGTAACTCAAGCATATGTGTTAATAATAAAATGCATATAATATGCTTTGAGTGTAGGGAAACCGGGCACTACAAGAGCAAGTTCCCAAAGAAGGTTAGGAAAGCCCGACCAGCACCAAAAGTCAAGGATGTCGGTTCCCCAACATCTAAAGGCAAGGAGCACATCATATGCTTCAAGTGCAATTCAAAAGGACATTATAGGAATCAATGTCCTAGGGGGAGCAAAAAGACCAAAGAGGGAGCTACACATGTAGGGGGAGCATCCAAGGCAAACCCTAAGGTATATTTCAATAATGCACCTTCCTTAGTTAATAGGCAAAAGCATGCTAGAAGATTTAATTCTCTTGCTATTGTACATGAAAAGCATGCTAGAAGTAATAGCCATATTTGTTTAGGTGCTAAAAAGGTCCACTTAGGAAATAAGGAGAAATTTGGGACTAATGTCCCTAGAAAAACCTTACCTAAGGAATCTATTAGGAAAATACAAGAACACTTAGGTTTTAACCCTAAATGGACTAGGCATATGCCTAGAAAGGACAATGCCCATGGTTTAAATCAAAACTCAAAAATTGGGCAATTAGAATTGGAGAATCAAGCCTTGAGGTCAAGGCTTGAGAAACTAGAAAAGACCCTTAGGAATATACAAACTCAATTTAAAGGGTCTAATGATCAAAAGTCTAAGTCTAGATCTCAAAGTCAACATCTAGGACCTCAAAGTCGAAAGTCAACCAAGGGCAAGCAAGGTTTGGGTCACAAACCTAAGCCTAAGGTGGCTTACCATAGTGTTCCATTTGATTATGGAACACAAATTAAGTCTAAGAAGACCAAAGTTACTAGGGAAGCAATCCCTAAGAGTAACCATAGTTTGTGCCTAGTGGCTAAGGTTTCTAGGAAACCTAGGGTGGCCACTAAGAAGGTTGCAAGGGGAGTTACCCCTAGAGTCAACCTAGGTAAGACCAAAATGACCAAGGCTAATAAGCCTAGGAGGGTCATTAGGAAGGTATCTAGGGAAGTTATCCCTAAGGAATACCTAATTATCCCTAGGAGCTCAAATAGGTTTTGGGTTCCTAAGAGCATGATTGATTCACGCTAGATGGGGTTAGGGTGTGTCAACCTTGATTGGATGGGTAGTTAACTCAACCATGATAAAGGTGGCACTTTAGGATATTTTTAAGGTTATGGTTACCTTGGAAATACATTTGAGTCTTAATCCTAAAAGTTTTAGGATGTGCCAATATTACTTGAGAAGTTTGATAAAATGATCAAAATTGGCACAATTTAGGTTTAGAGGTTAGTGTGCATTTTGGATTTTTGGCACACTTGGGAGAAAAATAGAAATATGGCAAAATATAATTAATTATATGAAATGAAAATTAATATTAAAATTTAGGTATTACTATACTTATATATTTTATATGTCATGCTTTGTTTGCCATATAACATGTCATGACATCATGTTTATTTTTAATCATTCTATATGTCATGTACATGTTTAGGATTAAGGATTAAGTGTCATGTGTTATTAGATTTCATATTATGCCATGACATCATGATTATGAGCATGTGTTTATCTATATCATCTCTAATGCCATAATCACTCATGCATTTAAGATAATTTGATTGAAATTGATTTAAGGATAATGGCATGACTTGGAGTCTCATTTATAAGGGAATCAAGTAGGGTTGCCTTAGAAAAATGCATGAAACCCTAGATTAAATGAACCAAAACCCACATCTCACATCCAATTGACATGTATGTGTATTTATACACCCTAGATACATGTGAGATGCTAGGATATGAGTTGAGTTCAAGGTGCATAGTTTTTGCATCTAGATGAACTAAAACTTATCTTGTTTCAATGATGGATCATTGGGAAAGCTTGTGTACAAGTTGTTGATGCAATCGGCCCAGGTCACGATTGACCAGGACTCGAGTTTGACTCGAGTAATATTTTGATGTTTCGACAAAAACATATGACAATGTAATTGTCATGGAAAAGTCCAAGTCTTGTGTACTTGGCATGGAAAGTCCAAGCATGGGTCTTGGCAAGGTAAAGTCCAAGTCATTGGTACTTGGCATTTGGGAAAGTCCAAGTCTTGAGTACTTGGCATGAGAAGTCCAAGCATGGGTCTTGGCGAATGGAAAGTCCAAGCATGGGTCTTGGCATGGAAAGTCCAACATGGGTTGACAAGGGAAAGTCCAAGCTTGAGTCTTGGCATTTGGAAGTCCAAGGGGATTGATATTGGCAGCGTAAAGTCCAAGCGGAGTCTTGGCGGCGTAAGTCCAATGTGCCTTAGCGGTGTAGACACCGTTAGCATGACATAGCCGAGGGAAGCACCTGGAGGCTAGCGCGATGGATGAACAAGTCATGGATGACTTGGAGGGATCCGAGAGGCGTGAGGCTGATGGAGGTGGCTAGAAGGCTTAGGTCTAGGCTAAGGGTGGTCTAGCAAGTATGGGGGCACCATACTTGGGTTAAAACCTCATGTTTGAGGTTGGCAGTCGACTGGCAATATGGCCGGTTCGACTGCCGTGAGTCGACTTGAGTTCGACTGCCAATTTAGAGCTGGAATTGCTCGCGATCGCTTACTCATTGGAAGCGATCGATGATGACTACAGGCGATCGCCAAGGGTTGGCCGATCGCTAGTTCCGTGGTCGAGCACGTAACGCCAGAAGCCGATCGGCCGTACCGACACGCGCTAAGGCGTTAGCGATCGACTTCCAATGTTGGCGATCATCCAAGAGTCCCGTTGGAACTTGTCCAACGTGGATTGAGCCGTTGTCTCACAGCTACAGTGCTGGCAGTCGACTGGGGACTTATGGCAGTCGACTGCTAGGCGGAAATCCAGCCCGATGGAGGATAAAAGCAGCTGTTCGTGGAAGGCTCAAGCATCAGTTCTTTGGGGGCTTTGGTGAGGTGATTTGAAGGCGATTTACAGGTGCATTTTAGGGTCCTTCAAGCTCATCCAAGCAACCGACAAGCAAGCGCTCAAAACCCTAGTTTGTAAAGTGTTCTTTACATTTTCACTTGTATTTGCTTGTTTGCTTTGTATTACTTGTTGTAATTCATTGTACGAGGTTTCTCCACCTCCGACTTATTGTCGAGAAGGAGCTTTATTGCTTAGTGGTGTTTGTGGCATCGCTAGGGTTCGTACGAACCCAATCCTTGGAGTAGGAACCGTTACGGTTCCGAACCATGTTATATCCTCATGTTGTGCTTGCGTTCGTGATTGTATCTTTTTGTTATTTCTTTTATTATTTCTATTCCGCTGTACATAACGAGATTTGTAGAGACGATCGCGAACGTTTTCCATCTACGTACGGTCAACGCTATTCACCCCCCCTCTAGCGGCCTCAAATTTTCAACAAGTGGTATCAGAGCAAGGGGCTCTTCTACAGACTAACCGTCGGGAGCTAGGACAAAGAAGCTAGAGGGTGAAGATGGAAGAACAATTGGGATGGAACATTAACACACCGATCCCTTACTCCTTCTATGGACAAGAAGGGTTTAAGCAATGGAAGTCAAGAATTGAAGACTTCCTAGTGATGAGGGACTTCGAAGAATGGTCTATCTTGATGGAGGGTTTTAGCTATCCAATAGGACCAAAGGGAGGATTCCTCAAGAAGAAGAAGTAGAGTGAAGATCAACTTCAAGCCTTCGAGAAAAACATGAAGGTAGTAAAATTTATTCTTGATTTGGTCCCTAATGAGATTGTGTGTATGGTAGGGAACTATATGGACGCTAAGGAGTTGTGGAGCCAAGTGACAAAGCTCCATGAAAACTCATCATTGGTCCAAGAAGAAGAAGAAGAAGAAGAGTGCTCATCCTCTCAAGCTCAAAAAGAAGCAAGTACATCTTCATCCAAAGAGCTTGAGGATTCGGAGGTTGATAGGGAATCAACATATGGATCGGAAGAGGTGGAGGAAGTGGAAGAAGCATCCACTTCTAGGATTGAGGAGGAGATTAGAGTTTCCTCAACACCGGAGCATCAAGAAGAAGCTTCTACATCCGGTCAAGATAAAGAAGTGTCAATTCCAAACTCCACCACTAACCTAGGTAACTTAAACACTCTAATTTCAAATAAAAATAATATTATGTGTTTTGAGTGTAGGGAATTTGGGCACTATAAGAGCAAGTGCCCAAAGAAGATTAGGAAAGCTCCACCGGCACCAAAAGTCAAGGATGCTGGTTCCCCAACACCTAAAGGCAAGGAGCACATCATATGCTTCAAGTGCAATTCAAAGGGGCATTATCGGAGTCAATGCCCTAGGGGGAAGAAGAACGGGCAAGGAGGAGCGTCACAAGTAGGGGGAGTTTCTATAGCTAACCCTAAGGTATATTTTAATAATGCACCTTCCAAATTTAAAAGTCAAAAGCATGCTAGAAATTTTAATTCTCTTGCAATTCACCATGAAAAGCATGCTAGAGATAAATATATTTGTTTAGGAGCTAAAAGCGTTAACTTCAAAAGTAGGGAGAAATTTGGGACTAATATCCCTAAAAACAACTTATTTAAGTACAAACCTAGGTCAAATAACTCAAGATCAATTTTACCTAGGGAGACAATTAGAAAGGTGCAAGAGCACCTAGGTCTAAACCCTAAATGGACTAGGCATATGCCTAGGAAGTCCAATGCCCAAGATTTAAATCAAAATTCTAAAATTGGGCAATTAGAAAAGGAAAACCAAGTCTTGAGGTCAAGGCTTGAAAAACTTGAAAAGACCCTAAATAAGATACAAAATCAATTTAAAGGGTCTAGTGGTCAAAATCAAGGGTCCAAAAGTCAAAGTCAACACCTAGGACCTAAGAGTCAAAAGTCAACCAAGGGCAAGCAAGGTTTGGGTCACAAACCTAAGCCTAAAGTGGCTTACCATAGTGTTCCATTTGATTATGGGACACAAACTAGGTCTAGGAAGACCAAGGTCAATAGGGAAGTCATCCCTAGAATTGACCAAAGGGTGTGCCTAGTGGCTAGGGTTTCTAGGAAACCTAGGGTGGCCACTAAGAAGGTTGCAAGGGGAGTCACCTCTAGAGTCAACCTAGGTAAGACCCAAATTACCAAGGCCAACAAGCCTAGAAGGGTCATTAGTAAGGTATCTAGGGAGGTTATCCCTAAGGAATATCTAATTAACCCTAGGAGCTCAAATCGGTTTTGGGTTCCTAAGAGCGTGATTGATTCACGCTAGGTGGGTTTAGGATGTGCCAACCTTGAGTGGATGGGTAGTTAACTCAACCATGTTAAAGGTGGCATTTTAGGTTATTTTCAAGGTTATGGATACCTTGGAAATAGGGTTGAATTATAATCCTAAAAGATTTTAGGATGTGCCAATATTAGTTATGAAGTTTGATAAAATGATCAAATTGGCACAATTAGGGTTTAGAGTGTTAGTGTGTCATTTTGGGTTTTTGGCACACTAGGGAGATTAAGGTTAATATGGCAAAATATATCTAATTATATCAAATGGAAATTAATATTAAAATTTAGGTATTACTATACCTATATATTTTATATGCCATGCCTTGATTGTCATATGCCATGTCATGACATCATGCCTATTTCTATGATTTTATATGTCATGAGTATGTTTAGGTTTTAGGTTAATGTCATGTATGCTTAGTTTTATATCATATGCCATGACATCATGATTATGAGCATATGCTTATTTATATCATTTCTAATGCCATAATCATTCATGCATTTAAGACAATTTGGTTGAAATTGATTTAAGGACTATGGCATGACTTGAAGTCCCATTTATAAGGGAATCAAGTAGGGTTGCCTTAGAAGATGCATGAAACCTTAGTTTGAAATGAACCAAAACCCACATCTCACATTCAATTGACATGTATATGTATTTATACACCCTAGATATATGTGAGATACTAGGATATGAGTTAAGTTCAAGGTGCATAGTTTTTGCATCTAGATGAACTAAAACTCATCTAGTTTCATTTGTGGATCATTGGGAGAGCATGTGTACAAGTCATGTACATAGAGCCCAAGGAATATGATCCAAAACAAGGTTTTGAAAACATTTTAAAATCATTTTGAAAAACCTTGGTGAAGTCTATCTTTTGATAGCAATCACCATTGATAGAGTTGATACAAAATAGGGCCAAAACATTGAAAATTTCAATGGTTTTGATTTTTGTATCAAACTCACTAGTTTATGGGTAAAATAGTTTTCAAATATTTTTCACCCATTGTATTGACTATAAGTAATATACGTATCAAATTTTATGATTTTTCAAATTACGTAGAATTACTTATGCTTTTTCAAATCTCGATTCTGATAGTTGAAATTCGGAAATTTCAGCTATCAGTCGACTGATATGGGTGGCAGTCGACTGATTACTGTCAGGAGTCAACTGTCAGGTCTGATTTCGGGTTAACAAGGTTTGTTTAGCCCGTGTTCAGCTATGGAAAAGGTTCCTAATCACTCCTAACCCTAGGATATGCTTTAGGAAGCATTATAAAGGGTGAAAATCCATTGGATATGGATTAGGAGCTGTGTTAGGTCAAAGTATCAAATTTAGGGTGAGCGAAAGTTTTATGTTAAACTTAGAACCTTAATTTTGATGGTTTAGAGTTCCTATTGGCTTAGGGGCTTCCCAAGGACATTGTTGGTGCAATGGTCAAGGGGGAGGTATCCATCTTGGGATGATGGATGTGGTTTTCTCCTTGAAGAGGAGAAGTTATTTGGAGAGTATCATCAATTGGGAAAATTGATGGGATTTTGATACCCAATTTGGAAATTGGGAGAGAGTATAGGATTGTCTCTCTTGAGTGATATGTGAATTATCACTAGGAAGATGGTAGGCATCCTAGGTATTTATTTTTGGATCAAGGGGGAGATTGTAAGATCTCATTGGGATATGAGACATTGACCTCCTTGGAGAGAAAACCTTTTTGATGTTAGTCAAAAAGGGGGAGAATGTTTGGGGGAGAACATTTGGAGAGTGTTTACCAATTTGGGATAATTGGTAAGGGATTTGAGTTAGTGGTCTAACTCAAATGATTTGTTTGGTTTTTGTCAAACATCAAAAAGGGGGAGATTGTTGGTGCAATCGGCCCAGGTCACGATTGACCAGGACTCGAGTTTGACTCGAGTGATGTTTTGATGTTTCGACAAAAACATATGACAATGTAATTGTCATGGGAAAGTCCAAGTCTTGTGTACTTGGCATGGAAAGTCCAAGCATGGGTCTTGGCAAGGTAAAGTCCAAGTCATGGGTACTTGACATTTGGGAAAGTCCAAGTCTTGAGTACTTGGCATGAGAAGTCCAAGCATGGGTCTTGGCATGGAAAGTCCGACATGGGTTGGCAAGGGAAAGTCCAAGCTTGAGTCTTGGCATTTGGAAGTCCAAGGGGATTGATATTGGCAGCGTAAAGTCCAAGCGGAGTCTTGGCGGCGTAAGTCCAATGTGCCTTGGCGGTGTAGACACCGTTAGCATGACATAGTCGAGGGAAGCACCTGGAGGCTAGCGCGATGGATGAACAAGTCATGGATGACTTGGAGGGATCCGAGAGGCGTGAGGCTGATGGAGGTGGATAGAAGGCTTAGGTCTAGGCTAAGGGTGGTCTAGCAAGTATGGGGGCACCATACTTGGGTTAAAACCTCATGTTTGAGGTTGGCAGTTGACTGGAAATATGGCCGGTTCGACTGCCGTGAGTCGACTTGAGTTCGACTGCCAATTTAGAGCTGGAATTGCTCTGGCAATGATCGCTCATTGGAGCAATGATCGATGACTACCAGCCGATCGCTAAGGGCGGCCGATCGACTACTAGTTCTGTCGGTACGTAACGCTCAGCCGACTAGCCGATTACGGGCGCTGGCGCCGATCGCCAATGTTGGCAATGATCCGCCAAGAGCCCCGTTGGAACTTGTCCAATGTGGATTGAGCCATTGTCTCACAGCTACAGTGTTGGCAGTCGACTGGGGACTTATGGCAGTCGACTGCTAGGCGGAAATCTAGCCCGATGGAGGATAAAAGCAGCTGTTCGTGGAAGGCTCAAGCATCAGTTCTTTGGGGGCTTTGGTGAGGCGATTTGAAGGTGATTTACAGGTGCATTTTAGGGTCCTTCAAGCTCATCCAAGCAACCGACAAGCAAGCGCTCAAAACCCTAGTTTGTAAAGTGTTCTTTACATTTTCACTTGTATTTGCTTGTTTACTTTGTATTACTTGTTGTAATTCATTGTACGAGGTTTCTCCATCTCCGACTTGTTGTCGAGAAGGAGCTTTATTGCTTAGTGGTGTTTGTGGCATCGCTAGGGTTCGTACGAACCCAATCCGTGGAGTAGGAACCGTTATGGTTCCGAACCACGTTATATCCTTGTGTTGTGCTTGCATTCGTGATTGTATCTTTTCGTTATTGCTTTTATTATTTCTATTCCGCTGCGCATAACGAGATTTGTAGAGACGATCGCGAACGTTTTCCATCTAAGTACGGTCAACGCTATTCACCCCCCTCTAGCGGCCTCAAATTTTCAACACAAGTCATGTGCATAGAGCCCAAGGAATATGATCCAAAATAAGGTTTTGAAAACTTTTTAAAATCATTTTAGAAAACCTTGGTGAAGCCTATCTTTTGATAGCAATCACCATTGATGAGATTGATACAAAGTGAGCTTAAACTTTGAAGTTTTTAGTCACTTTTGGATTTTGTATCAAACTCGCTATTTTATGGGTAAAATATTTTTCAAACATTTTTCACCCATTGTATTGGTCATAGGTATTATTCGTATCAAATCTCGTGATTTTTTGATATACGTATAATTATTTATGATTTTCAATTGATTCTCAAATTCGAATTAGTTGTCATCGATCGCTATTGTGGCGCGATCGATAGAGGTGCCAATGATCGATGTCCAATCACTCGACTGGTAGCCTGATTTTGGGGTAACCAAGGTTGCTTAACCCGATTTCAGCTACGGTTAAGGTCCCTAACCACTCTTAACCCTAGGATATGCTTTGGGAAGCATGATGAAGGGTGAAAATCCATTGGATATGGATTAGGAGAGGTGTTTAGGGTTTGTATCAATTTTAAGGTGTTGGAAAGTTCAATGTTGAATTTCTAACCTTAATTTTGATGGTTTAGAGTTCCTATTGGCTTAGGGACTTCCCAAGGACATTGTTGGTGCAATGGTCAAGGGGGAGCAAGCCTTTAGGGGGAGGTATCCATCTTGGAGTGATTGATGTGTTTTTCTTTCTTCTTGAAGGGGAGAATGTTATCAATTGGGAAAATTGATGGATTTTTAGAAATCCAATTTGGAAATTGGGAGAGTGTATAGGATTGCCCCTCTTGAGTGATATGAGACTTATTACTAAGAAGATGGTAGGCATCCTAGGTGTTTTTGGACCAAGGGGGAGATTGTAAGATCTCATTGGGACATGAGACATTGACCTCCTTGGAGAGAAAACCTTTTTGATGTTAGTCAAAAAGGGGGAGAATGTTTGGGGGAGAACATTTGGAGAGTGTTTACCAATTTGGGATAATTGGTAAGGGATTTGAGTTAGTATTCTAACTCAATGATTTGTTTGGTTTTTGTCAAACATCAAAAAGGGGGAGATTGTTGGTGCAATCGGCCCAGGTCACGATTGACCAGGACTCGAGTTTGACTCGAGTGATGTTTTGATGTTCGACAAAAACATATGACAATGTAATTGTCATAGGGAAGTCCAAGTCTTGAGTACTTGGCATGGGAAGTCCAAGTGGGACACTTGGCATTTGGCAAAGTCCAAGCATGGGTCTTGGCAATGGTAAAGTCCAAGCATGGTTCTTGGCAATGGAAAGTCCAACATTAGTTGGCATGGAAAGTCCAAGCATGAGTCTTGGCAAGGTAAAGTCCAAGTCTTGAGTACTTGGCATGGAAAGTCCAACATGGGTTGGCAAGGGAAAGTCCAAGCTTGAGTCTTGGCATGAGAAGTCCAAGGGGTTTGATATTGGCTGCGTAAAGTCCAAGCGGGAGTCTTGGCAGCATAAATCCAATGGTTGGCGGCGTAAAGTCCAAGCGGAGTCTTGGCGGTGTAAGTCCAATGTGCCTTGGTGGTGTAGACACCGTTAGCATGACATAGCCGATGGAAGCACCTGAAGGCTAGCGCGATGGATGAACAAGTCATGGATGACTTGGAGGGATCCGAGAGGCGTGAGGCTGATGGAGGTTGCTAGAAGGCTTAGGTCTAGGCTAAGGGTGGTCTAGCAAGTATGGGGGCACCATACTTGGGCTAAAACCTCATGTTTGAGGTGTGCCAGTCGACTGGACCAAGTCAACTAGGGTTTGACTGTGGGAAGTGGCCTAGCGATCCGCCGGAAGATGGCGATCGTGATGGCTCGAGCAATGATCGATTGCATGATCGATCCGACTGGTGCTCGGGAATTCGGCCACAGAGTGTAGTCTCACTCGACTGCTGGGACCAGCAGTCGAGTGAGGACACCATCAGTCGACTGATGGGTTTGATCAGTCGACTGATGGTAGATCCGTTGGACTTATCCAGCGTGGATCTAGCCGTTGTCTCACGACAATAGTGGCATCAGTCGACTGATGGTCCCGATCAGTCGACTGATCGACTTTTTCCAGCACAGGTTGAATCTATAAAAGGAGCTCGTGATGGAGGAAATTGGCATCGGGTTCTTGAGGGTTTTGGAGCGATTTGTTGTTGCAAATCAGGGTCTCCAAGGTGATTTCAAGCAACCAAGCAATCAAGCAATCCAAAGGCAATCGTAAAGTAGTTTTCTTTACTTGCATTGTATTTCATTATTGTAATTGCTTGTATTTGTATCTTATTATTGTAAGATTACTTGTAAGGGGTTTCTCCACCTCCGACTTGTGTCGAGAAGGAGTATTTGTTATTAGTGAGTGCGTGTGAATCACTAGAGCTCGTAGAGCTCGATCTGTGGAGTAGGAACCGTGCGGTTCCGAACCACATTAAATATTTGTGTTTGCATGTTGTATATTTTGTTATCATTATTATCTTTCTATTTTCGCTGCGCTAACAAAATTGTAGAGACAACCGCGAACAAATTCCATCTACGAACCGTCACGCGCTATTCACCACCCTCTAGCTGCGTCAAATATCTAACATTCAAAATGCATTAAATAGATCAAAATCTAGGATTAAGGATTTAAAAATAGAAATTAAGGAAATAAGAAATGTAGAACCTTCTTTTAATGATGCATGTTCACTTAAGGATGAAAATGATGAACTTAAAAAGGAAATAGGTGAATTAAGAGCATGTTTAGAGAAATATACAAATGGATCAAAATACCTAGACATGATACTTAGGGACCAAAGGGCTATTTACAACAAGATAGGAATACGATATAGACCTAAGGAAAAGGAAGTAGCCTTTGCCTCCCTAATTAGTAGAAAAGCAACACTTTGGAGCAAGGTTAGAAAGGCTTGGGTTCCAAAGAAATTTCTAGTTGATGCTACCGGTCCTAAAATTTGGGTACCTAAGGCTTGTGTTTTTCATGTTGTATAGGTAGGTGGATCGGGTATGTGGATTGTGGATAGCTAATGCTCAAGACATATGACTGGAGATGTGAGTAAGTTTTCCACAATCAACTACATTAGCAAGGGGACCGTGTCTTTTGGGAATAGTGGAAAACTCAAAATCCTAGGTAAAGGCACAATTGAGGTATCCCCAAACCTTATTATTCATAAAGTCCTTTTAGTCAACAACATGAAATTTAACTTGCTTAGTGTTAGTCAACTTTGTGATGCAAATTTTAATATTGAATTTAGTTCCACAAAGTGCTTTATTAGACACAAGGAATTAAATGATTGCATGTTAGTAGGATATAGGAAATCAAATATTTATTATGTTGATTTATCCCATGCTTCTAACATTTCTCCTAAGTGTCTTATGGTAAAATAAGAAAAAAGTTGGCTATGGCATAGGAGACTAGGGCATAACAACATGAAAAACATAGCCAAGGTAGCTAAATTGGAGCTAGTAAAGGGATTGCCTAAAATGAAGTACATCAAAGACAAGATGTGTGATGCATAACAAGAAGGAAAACAATCAAAGTCATCACACAAGGGTAAAACTTTAACTAGTACTTCCTTACCTTTAGAGCTTATTCATTTAGATTTATTTGATTGTCATAGTACTCCTTCCTTGAATGGTAGTAAATATTGCTTAGTTATAGTTGATGATTTTTCTAGATATACTTGGGTGTATTTTATGAAACATAAGGACAATACCCTAAAAATAATCATAGGGTTTAGCAAAAGAGTAGAGAATGAAAGAAATCTCAAAATCAACCGGATCCGTAGTGATCATGGTGGAGAATTTGAGAATTCCAATTTCTCCAAATTTTGCTTAGAACAAGGGTGCAAGCATGAATTCTCTTGTCCTAGAACTCCCTAACAAAATGGGATGGTAGAAAGGAGAAATCATGCCCTACATGAGGCGGCTAAGACTATACTTAATACATACTCATTACCTAGATACTTGTGGGTGGAAGCGGTTAATACCACTTGTTATATCCAAAATAGAGTCCAAATCCATAGGTTTCTAGGTAAAACTCCATTTGAATTATGGAATGACACAATTCCAACAATTCATTACTTTAAAGTCTTTGGATGCAAAGCTTACATCTTAAACACCAAGGACAATTTAGGAAAATTTGAGTCCAAAGCGGATGAGGGAATCCTAGTTGGATACTTATCCACTAGTAGAGTCATAGAGTCTACAACAAGAGAACACAAATAGTTGAGGAATCTTCAAATGTTTAATTTGATGAAAACTCTACTATTTACCCTAGGAAATCCCCCATTGATAATGATATCAATGACAAAAATCAAGACATTACCCATAAACTTCAAACCTTGACCTTAGGAGGTAATGATCAAGGGGGAGGATTAGTGAGTAATAATCAAGGGGGAGTAAGAGGAAATTCCGGTGATGAGAGGAGGATTGAGGATAGTCATGATCAAAATCAACTTGATACACCTCCTAAAACAATAAGAGTTCATCAAAATCATCCTCTAGACCAAGTTGTAAGAGAATTATCTCAAGGTGTTAGAACTAGGTCTTTTCATAGAGCTCCCTCTAGTCAAATAGCTCTCATCTCCCAAATTGAGCCAAAATCAATCGATGATGCACTACTTGATCCGGATTGGATCTTAGCAATGCAAGATGAATTGGCTCAATTTGAAAGGAGTCAAGTATGGGAGCTAGTCCCTAGACCCAATGATAGCACAATTGTTACTACAAGATGGGTCTTTAGGAATCAATTAGATGATCAAGGAAATATAACAAGAAATAAGGCTAGGTTAGTTGCAAGGGGCTTCGATCAAGTTGAAGGACTTGACTATGATGAAACCTATGCCCCGGTTGCTAGGTTAGAATCAATTAGAATCCTATTAGGATATGCCTCTTACATGGGTTTTAAAATCCATCAAATGGATGTAAAATCGGCATTCCTAAACGGGATCATTAAGGAAAAGGTATATGTAGAACAACCTCCCAGATTTGAGAATATAGACTATCCAAACCATGTATACAAGCTTATAAAAGCTTTATATGGTTAAAACAAGCTCCTCGGACTTAGTATGAAAGATTGTCATCTTTCTTAGTTTCTAAGGGGTTTAGAAGGGGCCAAGTAGATCAAACTCTCTTCATAAAGTCAAAATCAAAGGATATCTTTGTAGCCCAAATATATGTTGATGATATCATTTTTGGGTCAACAAATGATGAACTCCTTCAAGACTTCATCAAAAATATGGAGAATGAGTTTGAAATGAGTTTAGTTAGAGAATTAAATTTCTTCCTAGGTTTGCAAGTCAAACAAACAAATAAAGAAATTTATGTATACCAAACCAAATATGCTAAAGAAATGATTAAGAAATTTGGTTTGGAAAATTCTAAGGTAGTATCAACTCCTATGGCAACCAACACAAAGATAGATAATGATCAAGAAGGTAAATCAATTGACCTAAAGCTTTATAGAAGCATGATTGATAGCCTTTTATACTTAACCACTAGTAGACCCGACATTTTATTTGCAGTAGGTATGTGTGCTAGATACCAATCATGTGTCAAAGAATCCCATTGAGTGGTTATTAAGAGAATTTTAAGATATATCAAAGGCACACTAAATGTAGGACTTTGGTACCCTAAGACAAAATCTTTTGATTTGATTGGGTACACCGATTCTGACTATACAAGTTGCAAGTTGGATCGGAAGAGTACTAGTGGTGGATGTCAATTTTTTGGATCCTCCCTAGTTAGTTGGAGTAATAGAAAGCAACCTTGTGTTGCTCTATCTACCACTGAGGTTGAGTATATTGCCATGGGTGGTTATGTAGCTCAATTAATTTAGATGAGACATACTCTAGAGGACTATGAGCTACACTACTCCGATGTCAAGGTTTATTGTGATAATGTGAGTACCATAAATTTGACCAAAAATCTGGTACATCACTCTAGGACAAAGCACATTGAAGTGAAGCATCATTTCATTAGAGATCATGTGGCAAAGGGGTCATTAAACTCAATTATATAGAATCCAAGTCCAACCTAGCCGACATTTTCACCAAGGCTCTCCCCGAAGTAGATTTTTTATCACTTAAGAGAGAACTTGGAATGTGCTTAGTAGAGTAAAGGTTTAGCCTTGCATGATCCAATAGAAAATCTAGGAATATACCTCTAAGCATCTCACAAAATACCTAAGAAACTATGATTTTTGTATTGAGTCACTTAAACAATATGTGAGATGTTAGGAAGATGCACTTTGTTGATCATGCTTGTTATGATGCATTACTATGGACCAAAGTATCATCTAGAGACATTAATCCTTCATTGGACTAATCATTGGGAAGGCTTATGTACAATTGATGTGCATATAGTTCTAAGAACATGATTGGAAATGTCAAACAAAATATATTTTAAACTATGTTTATTATATTTTGAAAAATAATTTTCAATTGATAAGAAAAAGTGATACAAAGTCTTCAAAAACCTTAAAGTTTTTGCTAGTTCTCAAAATTGTATCATTTTTTAAATCTGGAAAATATATATTTTTCAAATTATTTTTTTCTTGATAGAAAATGATTTCAGAAATGTGTACACAAAATTTCATGATTTTTCGATGTTTCTTAAATTTTTGACGCATTTCTGAAGTTGGGATGAAATCCTTGAAAATGGCATTTCAGGTGTGATAGTCGACTGCTTAAGTATTCAGTCGATTGACACTCTGATATTTCTACAAATCAGCCTTACTTCTTTGTCTTAAGTGCAATCTTAAGTATCTTGACCCTATGGTATGATAATCCTAGTAATTAAGAAGGTGTAGGACTGGTTGATGCATTATTTTAGGGGGAGCTTCATGACTTAATCTTTTTATCCCTAAAATATATATTGTTGGTGCAAAGTTAGGACATATTTTTATACTTCTTGGTTCATGCTTTGCTCAACATGATCTTTACACATCATAAACCATGTCTTGGATTAAGGGGGAGCCTCATATCTATCTTATACTTTAGTTCAAGACATAACCAATTTAATTCTTTCATAAACTTATCTTATATGAATCCTTTTCTTTTTGATGTATGTCAAAGGGGAAGAAGGAAAATTTAAGTTAGAATTCATATTGGAAATATGATGTTTTTCATTATGTGCATATATTAAGACCTAACTTAAATGATTTCCAAACATTAAAAAGGGAGAGATTGTTGGTGCAACAATGCCCCAAGCATTTATATATTTTGATGTTTGGATAATCATTTATAGTTAGGCAATGTTTTGTGATCTAACTATGAATATGTCAAGTGACAGGAAAATCCAAGTGTGAAGACTTGGTAAAGGAAAGTCCAAGTATGAACTTGGCAAGGGAAGTCCAAGGGAAGGTCTTGGCGGCGTAAGACCAAGCATGTAGTCTTGGCGGCGTAAAGTCCAAGAGGACCTTGGTAAAGGAAGACCAAAGGCAAGGTCTTGGCAGCATAAGTCCAAGCATGTAGTCTTAGCGGCGTAAAGTCCAAGCGGTCCTTTGGCAAAAGAGAAACCCAAGACATGACAAAACTGAGGGAAGCTCTTGGAAGCAAGCGCAAGGATGAAGGAGTCGTGGACTCGGAGGGATCCTAGAGGCGCAAGGCTGAAGGAAGAGCTAGAAGGTTGAGTCTAGCTCTAGAGAGTTGATTTCAAGTATGATTTAAACATACTTAAGGTATCAGTCGACTAGAGCTTTTGTCTCAGTCGACTAGAGCTTTTGTCTCAGTCGACTGATCAGTCACTCGACTGAAGTTGGTTGAGTTTTGTGGTTATCAGTCGACTGTTAGGGTTTGATAGTCGAATGGTCCACCATCAGTCGACTGCTATACCTCAACAGTCGACTGTTATAAGTGGACATCGACATAGAAGGTTCTCCAGTCGAGTGATTGTTGGATCGAGAAGCGTCGCTAGAGGGGGGGGTGAATAGCGATCGTAAATCTTTCGTTCGAATTCGTTCGTTGAGACACAAGTAAACGAGTAAGCACAGTGGAAAATAAAGTGACACGTTTATTTTACTTGGTTTACAACCCAGCGGTTGCTACTCCAAGGCCCTATCGGTCCTAGACCGCGTACGGAGGGCAAAGCACTATAACGTCTCCTCCTCGTTGGAGGTAGGAGACAACGATCACAAAATCCGAAAGTACGAGGATGAGGCAACAAGCCTACCTCACCTCGTTACGAATAAAAACAACGAATACAATATTAAAATATATTACTAGATGCTGCTGCCGACGAAGAAGATCTGAGCTTATTGTCGCGTCGGCGTTATGACGGTGTTGGAGCGTTGGCGTTGTAGGAGCACTTGATGAATAAACTTGATGTGATTTGGAGATGGAATCCTCCCCTCCTTTTATAGATTTTGGCCTCTGAATATGTCTCCCTTTTTTTTTGAACAGATCACGAAGTTGTCCAAATTTTATCGTGAAGTGGTCACGTCAAACGTTATCCATTTTGACCTAGAGCAAGGGATGATTAATGCGCCATCACCGACCGATGCCTCCCATCGATCGTCGATGAGCATCGATCGACTACCGATGTCCGATGATCCTGCCCGGCTCTGCAGTGAAAGGTTAGCTCGAAAAATGATAAATACGACGGTTTCTAACCGTCCGATCTCGACCTAGACCTTCCACAAGAAGTCTTAGTCGGATCGCCGCCTACGGTCGTCCCCGTACAGAGGACACGACCTTACCATCTCTCACTCACACGAGCTTACCTCGATTCTTACTGTGTCACTTTCGCTTCCGGCCTTCCACTCGATTCCTTCGGCTCCCTCCGAAGTCACTCGAGTGTCGCCCGACCACCGCGGCTTCCTCTGGGTGTCGCTAGCCTTCAGCTCTAGCTTTAGTACTTTTCTGTACACTCGATTTAGCTCGTGAGATAACAATGTAAACTTAACTTTGTGTCTTTGCCATAATCAAAACACAGGTTCGATTATCTAGTGCCCCTGCACCAACAGTGATCACTTGGGGCACTCGACTGATTACTCAATCAGTCAACTGATGGCATAATCAGTTGACTGATTAGAGTTCCATTGGACAGTTACGATCGCGTATCCGGCTCATCAGAAGTCGTTGGATGGCAATAGCTACAGCAGTAGTCGACTAATGTTGTACATCAGTCGACTGATCGAGGCTCAACGGGAAAATCAACCTCTTCTCTATAAAAAGAGGTCATGGGGTGCTTGAGAAGGCTAGTGCTCATATTCCTAACATACTCTCAAGCTCCCACATTTTTCTTAAGCTTTCTAAGTGTTTTTAATCCTCCTCTTCTCTAATCTTCATCGTCATCATTTGAAAGAAGAGGAGTGTCTTGTAAGAGAAATCTTTCTTAGTGGAGATTTTCTTGGATTGATCCACCTTAAGGATCGTCGTGGAGTAGGAGCTTAATCTCCGAATCACGTAAATTTCTTCTTGTTAGTGATTTTTTTTTTAACTCTTGTTTTTTTTAGTATTTGTATTTGCTTCCGCTAATCGCAATTGTAGAATTCAAGAGAGGCTATTCACCCCCTCCCCCCTCTAGCCTTCCAAAGATCCCCAACAGACTTAATAGGAAAGCCCTAGTAGGTTTGATATACCAGATACTAGGCAGTGTTGGTGTAATCGGCTCAGGTCACGATTGACCAAACTTGAGTGGGACTCGAGTAGAGTTTTGATGTTCGACAATGGGATTATCAATGTGTTTATCAGTATGGTTTGACCATATGTTGACGATATGACAAGTGGATATTTGGGATAGCCAAGGTTATATGAGGAAGTTGTTTAAGGGGAAGATTGTTGGAGCAATAAACCTTGGGTCAAGGTTGACCAGACTCGAGTGAGACTCAAGAAGTCCAAGTTTGGATACTTGGCATGGAAAGTCCAAGTTTGGAGACTTGGCAAGGGAAAGTCCAAGAATGGTCTTGGCATGGAGAAGACCAAGGTCATATGAGGTAGTTGTTTAAGGGGGAGATTGTTGGAGCAATCAACCTCAGATCAAGATTGACCAGACTCGAGTGAGACTCATGGGGAAGTCCAAGTTTGGATACTTGACAAGGGAAAGTCCAAGAATGGTCTTGGCAAATGGAAAGTCCAAGTTTAGATACATGGCAAATGAAAAGTCCAAAGGTGTAGTCTTGGCCACATAAGTCCAAGTATGTAGTCTTGGCGGTGAAAGTCCAAGTTATGGATATTTGGCAAAGGAAAAGTTCAAGGGTGTAGTCTTAGCCATGTAAGTCCAAGTGTATAGTCTTGGCGGTGAAAGTCCAAGTATTGAGGCTTGGCAATGGAGAAGTCCCGGAGGTATGGTCTCTTGGCAAAGGAGACCCAGTTAGCATGACATAGCTGATGAAAGCACCTGAAAGCTAGCGTGAAGGATGAACGAGTCATGGAGGACTCGGATAGATCCTAAGGGTGTGAGGCTGATAAAGGTGACTAGAAGGCTTAGGTCTAGGTATGGGTGGTTGATCAAGTATGAGGGGATCATACTTTTGTTAAACCTCATGGTTGAGGTTTATCAGTCGATTGGGGTTTTGGACCAGTCGACTGGTCGAGTGTTTAATACTCGAGAGGCCTAGTTGACTCGATCAATCAACTGGGGTTATGACCCAGTTGACTAAGGATCGACTATTTGTTGTGCCTTGGAAATTAACTGGTGTGTTGTACCAGCCAACTGGTTCATGGCAGTCGACTACCAATAATGGGCAGTCAATTGGTGATAGTAGCCACGAGCACAGAAGCTCTGGTAGTCGACTAGACAATCGACTAATAACTTGGCAATCTACTATCGGTAAGGGCAATCGATTACTAAGGTATCCGTTGGCTAGAATGTCAACGTGGATTAATCAGTTGTGAGACAACGACACAGTGGGCAGTCGACTGGTGCCTTTAGATAGTTGAATGCTAGGCGGAAATCTAGGTCGTGAGGAGGCTTTAAATGGAGCTCTAGATGGAGGATTTCGACAGTAGTTTCTTGAGGAATTTAAAGAGGAGTTGATGTTGCAATCCAAACCTTCCAAGTCATTCAAAGCAAGCAAATCATCAAGCAAACAAAGCTCACTTCTTGTAAAGTGTTTTAGTTCTTTGTTTTGTATTCACTCTTATATTTGGTTGTATTACATTTTCTTATTGTTGTAAGATTTTGTAAGAGGTTTCTCCACCTCCAGTTTGTTGTCGAGAATGAGAAGGTGTTAGTAAGGATAGATCACTATACTGCTGTCGTAGAGTAGGAACCTTAGTTCCAAACTACGTAAAAACATGTGTCGTATTTGTGTTCTTGTCATTATATTTGTTTCTGCATTTTATTTCTATATTCCATTGTGATACTAACATATTGTAGACAAACACGATTGAGAGTTGAAATCGATGAACCGCTATTCACCCCTCCCCCCTCTTGCGCATACAAATCAGTTCCTACAAGCAGTGCAAGGCCTAGTAGGTACGTTGGGTCGGATACTAGGTAAGAAGTCTTGATGGATAAAAAGGATAGGATACCAGGTAGAAAGTTCAGATGGATTATGAGGATCAAACATCTGGTAGGACAAGCTTGATGGGTCAGCGAGGATCGGACATTGAGATGAGGAAGCTCTGATGGGTTGAGAGATAAGACATCAAGTAGAAGAAGAAGTCCAAACATGTCAAGTAGACCAGAAGGTTTGGCAGGTAAACTCCTAGAGTGGAGTAGAAAAGTCGAGTCCTCATTTGAGAACAAAGATAGGTAATGATTTAACTAAAGGGTCACCTTGGACTCCAAAGTCGAGATCAGAAAGTTAGAGAACTATCCTACTTGTATTATTCCTATGCTAATCTTATGTTACAGGGTTCCATGCACCTTGGTAAGGTTCAAGTGACTGAACATAGTTCATGCGACTTGAGTGTGTATATGGCCAAGTTAGACTCGAGGAGCCTGGGATGGACCCAAGTGACCTAGTTACACAAATGGCAAGGGGTTTCAAGCAATTGGGAAGGGAAAATACCAGAAAAATATTGACACGGATAAGGCTGACTTGGAGGCGACTGGACTAGGTCCAGGTGACTTGGAGGGCTAGGTTGCCTTTTCGACATTTTGACTTAGAGTCACCTGGAAAGTATTCTAAATGCCATAAAAATGTCACGCCCTGGGGTAGACTCTATCCGGCCAACAGACGATATTCCCTTATGACAATTCAATATACATAGCAAGATAGTCGCAGCCAACACAACACATATGGAAATACATATAATCGATAGCGGAAGACAAACACAATAGAAGTTATAAACTCAACGATAAATGCATACCGGTATGTCCATCCACAAAGTAAATGAAATCCCACAATGAAACCATAAAGGAAAACACAATCTCTACAAATAACCAACAATACTATCTCCAATAGAATCCAAGTCCATAATGAGATACATACGATATACGAAAATCAGGACCCTCAGAAAAGTGATGGGATGGGATCAACTGGCGATGCTCTAAGTCCATTATGAAGTCTTCTATCTGCCACCTGGGTGACAAGAAACCCAGGGTGTGTGGTGGTGAGTATAAAATTCAGCGGTAATATAAGAAATAGTGCATGAACAACATATAATCTATGGAGATCAATGTAATATGGTATAAAGATACAACAGATATTCACTAGTATGATCATAATCAATGCTTACACCAACTATCTAACTGAATATAAAGTAATGTACTAACATACCTGAAGGTCTGCAACAACACGTACCTCATGCTCAACACACATCAGTATAGAATATGCAAATGGCATGTAACAGGATGTACAAGCATATGCAGCAATCATAGCTCAACCAAATGCAACAACTCACAGGCATATGTAAAACATATATCAAAATAGACACATACATATATACATATCCCAGCAATGCATATGCATGGTCATGTCTGCGGACCCTACGCACAACCACGACCCCAATATGGCTTGGGTGGCACGACATGACAACTATCCCAACTCTAGCTACCACTACTCTTGAGTGGTCGAATGGGTAGTATGAATAAGTAGCTAGCTGCCAGAGAGCTATACGCTACACCATGGGGGTCCCTACTGCTGGCCACTCCGTCACTACCCATGAGTGGACGAGCACCGCACACAGGACGACTGCACACCACACAACTACCACCATCTATAGTGGTCGAGTGCGCAACTCCAACTACCACCCTCAACAGTGGCTAAGTACGCAACTCCAACTACCACCATCTATAGTGGTCGAGTGCGGCACAACCAATGATCTGCACTCAACCTTGCTACCACTACCCCGAGTGGTCGAGGAGGCAGGATGACTGACGACCCATCTCAACCACAAGGGAGACCCAGTCGACAGCATGCATGCAATGTAATGATGCACAACATCACACACGTATCTTCACAACACTCTCTATCACACAGAGAGTCCTAGTCAACCATGCAAGGACTACTAATCCACAACCACATACTGACAACAACCCACTTATCTATGAACAGATGACGAGATCCACCATAGATGCACAACTATTATGTGTATGATACAACAATCGACTTCATAATCAAATCCATCACCTAACCCTAGTTGTGTGACACGGTGACCAAATCTGAGTTCACAACTGTGCCCTAACTACATGTACTTAACTGAACATCCATAAGCCAAAATACAATAGAGTTTGTAATTCATATCCGTGATAAATGAATGATGAATTAACAACAACACATCTCAAAGATCAAAGGCTAAGTAACAAGCACATGATTAAATAAGAGTGGAGTCAAGGTAAAGGTATCATCATCAATACAAATTCATGCACTAGATTCAACAACTAACTGACCAAGGTAGGGGTTACCCACCTGATACGAAGCTTGTAATAATCCTCATGGTCGTGGACCTGCCTCATATCCCAAACCTGCACATATTAGCAACCATGGATAAGTTCAAGCATCCGACAAATATACAACTCAACTACTACATCGTTTCTATATTCTAGTCCAACTTCCACCACACACTCCCGAATAATCACCAAAACAAAAACTCTGAGAACTCGATCTCACAGTGTTTCAATCCAAAAATAAAACCCATAATAGAGCATCTTTCATATCCCTCCATACATCACCCTATTCCCGCTTGCACCACAAAACCATACAACACCCAAATAGCTATCCAACAATCTAAACCTATCATTCACAGCTCCATCACCGAGCACAACCAAAACCTCACCAACAAAACATCTACAATAACCCATACATCACCTTACTCACCAAAAATCAAACATCCAACAGCTAAATCAAAGAATAAAAATCTTACCCCTTAATCGCTCGATTACACACAGCTTGAATCATGCCACAAAGAAAACAGCTCAGTGACCCCGGTTGCTGTCAGAAAGTCCAAGTTCGACTGCCAACAGAGTTATCCAAGCTCAAGGTTGCTATGATCAACAATAACCCATCCATAACAACTGTTGTGAATGAAAATACTCCAAGACTTACCTCACAACGCAGCCTACACCATATACACCAGCGCAAATCAATGACACCAATTCCCCCCTTCTTCGATTTGCTCTGCACACCGGACAACCCAACGCCAACCACTGCTGCCCTTCTCCACTCAACAATCTAAGCTAATGGTAGTGAGGAACACGAGTAAGGATGGATCTCATCCAAACTGAGAGAGAAGATCGACCACTTACCTAACCTCGACAGAAATCGTGAAGCCCAGCTCACGATCGGAGACCCGATAGAACCACCGTCGACCCCTAGCTCCCAGCGAAAACTCTTTGTCGGAATCTTGCTCGGGAACTCACAATCAAATGTCCCCCGGTGAGACGATCCTCCACCGCGTGTGCATCACTAGCAGCCGCCTCGGAGAAGAAGAAGAAGAAGAGGATATGGGAACGACGCTCGCGAAGAGGCAAATGGGGAGGAGAGAGGTGCGTCGGGTTGGCTTAAATAAGTCGTTCAGCTTTTGGATTTGAGCCAACTTGCTCATGGTCTGACCCAAGTTAAGCCCAACACCTAACTAATTAAACCCATCCCTTAATTAAACCCAACAGCTAATTAAATTAATTAACCCATATAATTAATTTAAATAAATTTTTTTTCACTGTATTTTACGTTCTCCTCCAATTAATAAAATTTGGTCCCTAAATTTCATACTTAACTATGATAATTAATTCAAGAAATATCTTGAACCACTACATACCTCATGTGAACAAATGGGGGTATCGAGCTCGGATAGTATCCTCCAGGTCCCATGTAGCCTCCTCATCAGTATGATGTTGTCATCCAACCTTTGCTAGTCGAATGATTTTGTTCCGTAGCTGATGCTTCTTGCGATCAAGAATTCGCACTGGGATCTCCTCATATGTCACATTAGGCTAGAGTGGAATCGGTGAAGGGAATTGCCTCTTGCTTCGGTCGCTTGTGCATGGCGATCCTATCACACGTCCTCGGATTAAAATTTTATCAATCAAAACTAATCCAGACGAAGATGGATTACCCAAGCAACCGATTCATCATCGTGCTATTCGATTTGAGTAGTCGCTTGAACAAACTTATTGTTCAAGCAACCTTACTCTTTTTCTCGATTAGCTGCGGAATAGATGATGAACGAATCGCCAATTTTTGTGTTTATCATCGGAGTCCATGTTAATCAATAACATACAAAATACAAAAGAACTAGAATCAAAAATAAACAAGATTATACCTCTTGTTTTACCTCTTGATCTTCTATTGTATTCCTATCCTCTTCTTGGACATCGTGTGGGTGACAATCTTCCAAGAATCGAAGCCTCCTAGATCATGTGTCTTCCCTTCCTTGCTCGCTTCGAACAAGGGAAGAACAAACTCCCTTCTTCTCCTTGCTTGTGCCGACCACCAACCACCAAGCTTGGTGTCCGTCGACCCTAAGGAGAGGGAGAGGGTGTGCCAGCCAAGACAAAGGAAGGAGGAACCCTCACCTTTGTTGTCGCCGGCCCTTGGAAGAGGATGAAGAAGCACCGAGCAAAGCTTGAAGAAAGGAGGCGTCGGCCAAGTGAGGGAGGAGAAGAACAAAACCCTAGCCTCCAACCTTGTTGTCGCCGACCCTAGGAGAAGAAAACCCTAGCAACCAATGCTTGTTGCCCAAGCCTCTCCAATGCCAACTCCAAACCCTAGCACAACTTGTTCTCCTTGCCGCCCAAGCCTTTCCAACCCCATTTATAAATCTAGGCTTCATGAGGTATTTATAATAGGCTACAATAGGGACCATGAGGAGGAGCTGGATCTTGGCCACCCAATGCATCCGAACCACACAAAACCCGATCCATTAATTATGATCCATTCCACTAGAGGATCATCATTGATCTACCTCACCAACCCGATAAATAAATATGAGATCCACATATTATTTGTACAAAATATCTCCCCGTATTTAAGATATCGAATGTCCATTAATTAATTAATATCTAACTCCATGAGTAGTACCACTCATCCTTATCATCATGTTGGACCAAGTCCACCTGCAGGATTTACATGATGAACTTTATGAGCTCCTCAAGGGGACATCATCATCCTAATATATAGGACATGATTTCCTCCTATAATCAATGACACACCATGTAAATAATATTATTTCCCGACTTACCAAGCCTATCGATTTAACACATAAATCTCGCCCATTGGTAAATCAAAGAAATAAATACTAAGTACATGTGCCTGTTATTATATCGGGATTAAGAGCATGTACACCATAATATCTTAGGTCCGATTCAATTATATAGTCAATATAAATTGAATCACCTCTGAATTGGTCCATCTCAATACACACAAAGTGTACTAGTATAATTCTATGGTCAAGATAAACCAATACCAAATTACACTACAACCATGCTAATGGTTTATCCAAAACTATCTTGGTTGTGAGCCTCTACTTATACTCTATAAGGAACTGATAACATGATCTTCTGTGCGACACCACACACCATATTATCTATAATATAAAGTATCAGACAATATGCATAAATATAAAATACAAACAATGATCATGTGATTCTTATTTCAAAATGAAGATGTGCATTCAAAGGCTAGGCTTTCAGTATACATCCCAACAATCTCCCACTTATACTAAAAGACTATGCTGCTATCAAACTGTCATACATCTGATTCCCATTCTCTCCACATGTCTATCAAAAGCTCTCACTAGAAGAGTCTTAGTGAAAGGATCTGCCAGGTTATCCTCTAATGCAATCTTGGCGATAGAAACTTCTCCTCGCTTTACGATCTCTCGTATCAGGTGGTACTTGCGCTCTATGTGTTTACTTGCCTTATGGGCTCGTGATTCCTTCGAGTTTGCAACTGCACCACTATTATCACAATAAATTGTGATAGTTCTGGGCAAACCAGGAATCACATCCAAGTCCATCAAGAAGTTCCTGAGCCATACAACTTATTTGGCTGCCTCAGAGGCTGCCACATACTCAACTTCCATGGTGGAGTCCGCCATGCATTTCTGCTTGACACTCCTCCATACAATGGCTCCACCTCCCAAAGTAAACACAAAACCTGAGTTAAACTTACTATTATCCCTACCTTATTGGAAGTCAGAATCTATGTAACCCACAGGGAGTAATTGATCTGCCTGGTATACCAGCATATAATCCCTAGTCCTTCTCAAGTACTTCAATATATGCTTTACCGCAGTCCAATGTCTCTATCCTGGATTACTCTAATATCTGCTAACCATGCCCACGGCAAAGCAGATATCTGATCTTGTACATAACATAGCATACATGAGGCTTTCTACCGCCGAAGCATAAGGAACCACCTTCATCTCCTCTATCTCCTTTGATGTTCTAGGACACATCTCTTTAGATAAAGGTACTCCATGTCGAAAAGGTAGAAAACCTTTCTTGGAGTTCTGCATGCTAAAACGAGCTAAAATATTGTCTATGTATGAAGCTTGAGATAAGCACAACATCATTTTCTTGTGATCCCTTATAACTTTGATCCCAAGGATGTGTCTCACTTCTCCCAAGTCCTTCATATCAAATTATTTGGACAACCATATCCTTACGTCTAATAACACTTTGACATTGTTACCAATGAGCAAAATGTCATCTACGTATAGTACAAGAAATACCACTACGTTTCTGTCACATCTCTTGTATACACAAGACTCATCTGAACTTTGAATAAATCCATATGACTGGATTACCTCATCAAAGCAGATGTTCTAAGACCTCGAAGCTTACTTCAATCCATAAATGGACCGATTAAGCTTGCACACAAGATGTTCTTTGCCCTTTGCAATGAATCCCTCTGGTTGCTCCATATAGATGTTTTCTTCAAGACTTCCATTAAGGAAAGCTGTCTTGACATTCATCTACCAAACCTCATAATCCATATGAGCAACAATAGATAAGAGAATCCGAATAGACTTAAGTATGGCTACCGGCGAAAAGGTCTCCTCATAATCGATACCCTCTTTCTGAGTATACCCTTTCGCAATAAGCCTTGCTTTGAAGGTCTCTACCTTCCCGTCTGATCCTCCCTTTCTTTTGTAGATCCACTTGCATCCAATGACTTTTACACCATTGGGTGGTTCTACTAGCTCCCAGACCTGATTTGAATCCATAGATTCTATCTCAGAATTCATCATCTTTTGCCAAGATACTGCATCTTCATCTTGGAGTGCCTCGTCATATGTCCAGGGATCAGGTTCATCTTCACCAGGGACCAAATCAGAAGATTCTCCCAAGAACATAAATCTATCAGATTATCTAACAACCCTCTAACTACGATGAGATATCACCTGTGTATCCTCTGTGACACACGGTGCAGTCACTTGTGGTATGTCCTCTTGTACCATTGTTATTGAAGTAGTGACTTCCCCTCTTAATTCCTCCAGAACAATCTTGCTCATGGGCTTGTGGTTCATCACATAGTCTTCCTCTAAAAATCGGACATTCATGCTAATGATCACCCACTGATCTCTAAGACTATAGAACAACCCACCTTTCGTTTCTCTAGGATAGCCTACGAACAGGCGCACTTCTGTACGAGGTTCCAACATACCAGCATCTCTCTTCAGCACATGTGCTGGACTACCCTAAATCTGAATATGTTTCAAACTAGGCTTTTGCCCAGTCCACAATTCTGTGGGAGTAGAAGGTATAGATTTAGATGGTACCAAGTTCAGAATATACACTTTCATTTTCAGAGCATACCCCCAGAATGAATCTGGTAACTCAGAATAACTCATCATCGATCTAACCATCTCCATAAGAGTCCTATTCCTTCGTTCTATCA
This sequence comes from Wurfbainia villosa, assembly GCA_025175895.1. Taxonomy (NCBI): domain Eukaryota; kingdom Viridiplantae; phylum Streptophyta; class Magnoliopsida; order Zingiberales; family Zingiberaceae; genus Wurfbainia; species Wurfbainia villosa. The sequence continues at coordinate 12,700,839 of CM046004.1, read as the reverse complement.
CACCATTCTATTGGGGTGTACCAGGTGCAGACAGTTGGGATTGAATCCCAGCGTCTGATAAGTAACTCCTAAACTCTCCCAAGAGGTACTCACCACCACAATCAGATCATAGTGTCTTGATATTTTTACCTTGACGTTTCTCCACATCAGCCTTAAATTCTCTGAACCTATCAAAGCATTCAGACTTGCGGCGCATCAAGTCAATGTATCCATATCTTGAATAATCCTCTATAAAAGAGACAAAATATTCAAAACCACCTCTAGCCTGGATAGATATAAGACCACACAAATCAGAATGAACCAATTCCAACACATCTTTGGCTCTATACCCCTTGGCCTTAAAAGGCCTCTTGGTCATTTTACCATCCAAGCAAGATTCGTAGGTTGGGAAATCTTCCACCACCAATGAGCCCAAAGGTCCATCAGCTATCAACCTTTGAATTCTACTCAGGTTAATATGACCTAACCTTATATGCCAAAGATATGTTTAGTTCATTTCCGAAGGTTCTTTTCTCTTATTATATTTAGAAGATGAATTATTTATTTCTATTTTCATCGTGGGAGCTTTTGGTTTAAGAGTGTACAAATTTCCTACTAACACACTAGAATAGATAATCTCCCTATTCCTTTTTATAACAACTCTGTCATTAAAAGAAATAGAATATCCATCCAAAAACAATTTAGAAACTGAAATCAAATTCTTTCTTAATGAAGGTACATAAAGGTAATTTCTCAGAACCAATGTTTTATTCCTATCAAAAGATAAATAAACATCTTCCACTGCAATAGCCTCCACCTTCGTAGCATTGCCCATATAGACAGTAATCTCCCCCTCAGCTAGTCGTCTGGTTTCCTGGAACCCCTACAAAGAGTTGCAAACACGATCAGTGGCTCCCGTATCTACACACTAAGTACTGGTAGATAACACTGCTAAACATGTTTCAATGACTAAACTAAAAGATATACCTTTGTTCTATTTCCGATTGGGAGAGTCCGCCTTCCAATGTCCAGTCTGCTTGCAAGTGAAGCACTTGTCTTTCAGCTTATTCACTCCTACCTGAGGTCCTGTCCCCATCTTTGCTGCACCTTGTTTCTTCTTCTTCTTGCCTTTCGGCTTAGAAGTAGAAACTTTTTGAGCAACCATAGCCTAAGCACTCTGATGAAAAAGCCCTTCTGTCGCCTGGAGTTTTGTTAGAAGCTCCGCCAATGAATACAACCTCTTATTCATGTTGTAGTTCAAGCGAAACTACTTAAAACTTCTAGGGAGAGATTGGAGAATGATATCGACCTGGGTTTACCCATCGATCTCCGCTCCAAGGACTTCTAGCTCATTCAAATGAGCCATCATCTTGAGAACATGATCCCTCACGGGTGTTCCCTCAATCATGGTGGTCATCATCAAGTTCCTCATAGTTTCCTACCTAGCAGTCCGATTCTGGTGTCCAAAATGTTCCTTGAGATTGAGCATCATGTCATTGGCAGTATTCATGGCCTGATGTGATATTGCAATACATTTGACATAGAAGCCAAAATGTAACACTGTGCCATCTCATTAGTGAAAAATACGAAAAAAAATCAAAAATAAAATAAAATACCCCTTGTTAATTGAGAAATTGTCTTATATAATTTCTCAAGAGTTCACATAAATTTTTTCGAATTCAAAAGGAGTCCATATGAGGAAGATTTTAGTATAAATGGGAGTTGGGTCGACTTGAGTTAACTCGGACTTAACCTAGGTTAGCTTTGAGTCAAGCTTGAGCCAACCCAACCGAATCGGTTAGCCTTAAGAACCAAATCCCAATTTCTTGATCGCATTCCTTCTCCTTTCCTCTGTTCGGCGTGATCCCCTTCTTCACCGTGTGATTTCTACAGCCAACCATCACCGATTCTTTCTCCGTTGCGATGCCCTTTCCCGATCGTCACCTTCTTCATCACAAGCGATGGCCTCGCTACCGCCACCAGGTCTTCAGAGGTCGCCAGAGGTTGCCCGAGCAAAAGACCGTCGACCGTTGACCATCGTGAGTTAGATGTGCCACCGTTGCTATCGCGAGCTGGAGTTGCCTCTCGTTGTCAAGAGGGAGAACTATCTCAGCCTCGCCAGTGAGCTATTCAGTTGGTTCTTCTGTTCCCCGTGTGTAATCATCGGTGTCACTCGAGCTCAGATCATCGCCGCCCTGGCTGATCATTTCGACCACAGGTCAGCTCAATTTCTCCCTTTCGATTCTGAGCTTGCATTCATTAGATCAAGAACTTGAGCTTATCCTGGTCTCTCCCGATCGTCTCTGTAGCATTTTGATCAATATAGTCGTTCTCTATGATCCAGATCATAACTCTCCAATATTGGCGATCGACGCTAGTAAAGATTCTCTTATCATTCTATTCTTCTAGTGTTGGGTAGGTTGTGATCCATATCTCTGGTTTTTGAATTGTGGGTGGAAGGATCAGGTTCGGTGAAGGTTTGCGATGGATTTCAGATGTTGTGCAGTGGAAGCCAAACTTGGTGGGTCTTGGATTGGGATACTTTAGGAAGATATACTATTGTTTGCAGTTGATTTTGTTTTTGGTTCGATGCTTGATAATTGAGAGTGAATTGATGTGTCGTTAATTGAATAGGGATTGAAGGATTAATGGCAATAGGAGTGTTTGATCTGTGGTAGGGGTGTTGTTATGAACTAGTGTAAATTTCTAGTGGGGTTGTTCAATTGGTAAGATTTGGGATTTGGATTGAGTTAAATTCCTATTCCTACAGATTGATTATGGTAGTGTTTGGTTATGTTGTATTCTTTGGTTGCAGGATGTTGATTCGGGAGAGAGATATGACTATGAAGACACTAAGTACAATCTATATATCAGGTGGGTAATATCTACCCTAGTCAGGTAGTTTTTATCTGAATTTGGTGCATGAATTTGGATTTATACTGAATTCTTTTACCTTGACTCCACTCTTATTTTATCATGTGCTTGTACTTAGCCTTGACCTTTGAGATATATTGTTGTTACTTTATTGATTATCTATCATGGATATGAACTACAAACCCTATTGTGTGTTAGTTGATGGATGTTCAGTAAGTGTTGGGTTTCCGGCACCGCGGCGTGTGTGTGTTCGATCACGTTTCGTAAACATGAACACAGCGGAAGCAATAAAAATAATAAATCTACATTTATTACAACACACGCATGCATATTACAACAAGTGTAGACATAACCGTAAATTTAAATTTGTAATAAAAGGAAATTTATCTACGTTATACCTTTCGTATGACGTGTAGCGGGAACGGCATCAACCGGAACGATCCTCGCTAGAATCGTCTCTATCCGTATCCACGCCGAGTTCCTCGGGATGACTTCGCTAAGCCACGAGCTTCGTCTTCGTACGGGTTACTAGCCTCGTATTGAAGACGACGTGATCGAGAGATGATCACGATCCGAATCCAAATTCGGATCCTAATACGAGTTCTCAAAACTCGCTTCTTCGGAGAGGTATTCGTCAACCAATTGACGAATCCTTCGTCCTCCACCTCAGAGGATTACCGGAGATCGAATCCCCAGTAAGTTAGCCGCTGTCGGAGCTCTAACCGTAATCCAAACAACGCTCCGACGAGAGGATAACAAGCTGTCCAGAAAACTGGACAGCTTTGGTGGAGGTGATAGGCGCCGGCCAACCAAGGGAGATAGAGCTCACCTTGATGCCAAACTTGAAGGAGATCACCGGAGCACTAACCGGCAGCAGCTCGATGCCGGCGAGGGGGAAGGAAGCAGCCTTCTGGACGCCGGTTGGAGGAGCTTTGGGCGGCGGCAATAGGTTGGCGCCGAGAGCTCCAAGGAGGAGGTGGGCGGCAACCTTAGGGCTAGGGGTTTTTGGATTAGGGCTTAATTATCCCTTAAGCCCTCTTTTATAGAGAACTAATTCTCTTAATGGTTATTGGATCATAACCATTAGGCCCGTTAACCTGCTCCATTAAGATAAGTTAAAATAAACCAAACCATGATGGTTTATTTTAAGTTAAAACGAACCGAACCAACTTTTGGTTCATTCGTTTAAAATAAACCAAACCCTTTGGTTTATTCTCCTCCATTGGATTAGAACCAAACCATTTTGGTTCATCCATTATGTCTTCATAAGACACGGCCCATCCACGCTTCCATTGCGACTGAAACGATTTCATGCTCGCTTCATGTTTGGTCCAACCAAACCTTGTTTCTCTCGGTCTGAGAATCCCATTCTCAAGCTCGTTTTAAATCCTTTGGATTACGCTCGTTGTGCGTGTGACCAAATAGGTTCTCGGTTTATGTTGGCCGTCTATAATTAACCATTAATTATAGAACGATCATGAGTGGCACCTAGTAGTACATCATGATCCCCAATTAACCGAAAAGATCAACGGTTGATCCAGAACTATTTCTGAAACCCTTCAACAGCTCGAATGAATCGTGCCCCATTCCCTTCACTCATCTTATACCCACTTGGTTCAGGACATGATCTATAGTGTCAGTCCCCACTAGGCTGACTACGTCACACCTAGCCCAAGTATCATTTCCTTGTCCTACGGATTCTAGTTACTCCACATGTATCGAAGAGTACCTTACCCTAAACATGTAATGCTTTAGCCAAAGACTTTAGTAACAATCCGACGAGAGGCCATGGGTATACATCTCCTCGCAAGGAGTGGTGAATCCTTTATAGGCTATTCAAACACCTTCGATCACTTCGACTTATACTCAATCATCCCGGGTCCACATCTCCTTAGAGATGCTTGCTTAAGATGTCAAAGCATAAGTCTCTATGATCAAGATGACTTGAATACCGCAAGTCAAAGGAACATCGCACTTAAGCCACAGTAAGAACTTCATTGACATATCTATATATGCAGAGAACCATATGAAGTCTTACGGCTGGTCACTCCAATGAACTAGTTACCATAACTAGCATCCACGATTAACTCCGGACATCACTATGTCTCCAACCAGTGAGAATCAGCTGCTTGGATACACCAAGGAGTATACCTCGTGCTAGTCTCGACAGAATTGATGGTGTCCAAATCCATCAATTCATCGACTAGGGATAATTCTGATACATCACAATTACACATGTAGAGATACTCACTAGTTGTGATCCAATCACAAATTCTCTCATCGTGAATCGTATCGTGGACATTCAAAATGAGTTTAAGATCCAATCAAATACATAAAACATGTATACTCAAATAGTGAATCTTCATTTATCATATAAATGGTTCATACATAAGGCGATTGCCTTAGGACATCTCTCATATATTACTAACAGACTCCCACTTGTCCTAATGTCAATCGCTACGGTATCCAATACCATAAGCTCGAACATGACCCTCAAACTTATTTTGAGGTAATGCCTTAGTCAAGGGATCCGCTAAGTTCCTTTCAGTGGGAATTTTCTCGATTTGTATTTCGTTCCTACTGATGATCTCTCTGATAAGATGATAGCGTGAAGCACATGTTTGGATCATTGATGAGACCACATCAAGTTCGTAGATGAACTTCTTGATCCAAACCGCTTCTTTGCTTCCCGGCTGCAATGTATTCTCGCCTTAGTGGCGGAATCCGCTATAGTGTCAAGCTTGGAACCTTTCCAACTTATTGCGCCTCCATTCCGTGAATACATACCCGGACAAAGACATGGAATCATCCTTATGCATGCGTCGCATCCGTATACCCACGTATCACCATGTACCCTTCTCCATATATTAGGAACACATCCTTAGTTCTTCTCAAGTACTTAAGGATCGTCTTAACAGCCGCCCAATGATCCATTCCTAGATCGGACTGGTATCTGCTCGTGACACTCAGAGCGTACGATACGTCGGACCTTGTACATAACATAGCATACATGATAGATCCTATTGCGGATGTATAGGGAATCTTACTCATGCAAATCCTCTCATCTTCTGTGCGCGGACACATAGACTTCGAAAGGTGTACCCCATGCCTGATGGGTAAGAAATCTTTCTTGGATTCCGACATGCTAAACCTCTTTAGCACTCAGTCTATATATGTAGACTGCAAAAAACCAAGCAACCGTTTCGATCTATCTCTATAGATCTTAATCCCGAGGATGTAGGTTGCTTCTCCCAGGTCTTTCATGGAGAATGTCTTGGATAACCAAACCTTCACTGACTGTAAGATTGAAACATCATTTCTTATAAGTAGTATGTCATCGACATACAATACTAGGAACACGACTGCACTCCCACTAACCTTCTTGTACACACAAGGTTCGTCTGGATTTTGTGAGAAATCAAACTTTTTGATTGTCTCATCAAAATGGATATTCCAGCTCCTGGATGCTTGCTTCAATCCATAAATGGACCATCGCAATTTGCATACCTTGGTTTTATCAACCGATGTGAAACCCTCAGGTTGTATCATATACACGTTCTCGAGTAGGTTTCCATTAAGGAAAGATGTTTTCACATCCATCTTCCATATCTCATAATCATAATGAGCCACTATGGCCGGGAGCATCCGAATGGATTTAAGCATAGCTACAGGCGAATAGGTTTCGTCATAATCAACACCTTGCTTTTAACGATATCCTTTCGCCACCAATCTAGCCTTATAGGTAATCACATTACCATCCATGTCGGTTTTCTTCTTGAAAACCCACTTGCACCCTATAGGCTTTATGCCTTCAGGTGGGTCAACCAAGTTCCAAACTTGGTTTTCATACATGGAATCTATCTCCGACTTCATGGCACTAAGTCATTTATCCCTTTCTGAACTTGTCAGCACTTCTTCATAACTGGTAGGCTCCTCATCATCAATGAGTAACACGTCATTCGATTCACTTACGAGAAATCCATATCTCTCAGGAATATTGCGTGTTCTACCAGATCTACGAAGATGTGGTGTTACAATAGGTCCAGCCGATTGCTCATCACTATTAGTTATCGGCTGTTGTGCTTCACCAGGTATCTCATTAATGTCTATTTGAGTCTCTCGAGCCTCCTCAAGCTCGACGACACTCCCACTGTTTTCTTGCAAGAGAAACTCTTTCTCTAGAAACACAGCATGCCTTGAAACAAACACCTTTTGTTCCACAGGATGATAGAATTGGTAACCCCTTGTTTCCTTAGGGTATCCAATAAATAGACATTTATCAGACTTAGCATCCAATTTGTATGATACTGTCCGCTTCACATAAGCAGGACAACCCCATATCTTCAAGTAAGATACATGAGGTTTCTTACTATTCCATATCTCATATGGAGTAGTTGAGACTACCTTGGTAGGCATTCTGTTTAACAAGTAAACAGCTGTCTGAAGTCCATAGCCCCAAAAGGACTTGGGAAGATTCGCATGATTCATCATTGACCTGACCATTTCCAACAAGGTCCGGTTACGCCTCTCAGATACACCATTATGCTGTGGTGTATATGGCGGAGTCCATTAAGACAATATGTCATTGTCTCTTAGATAATCAAGAAACTCTTGACTTAAGTATTCACCACCTCGATCCGATCGAAGTATTTTAATACTCTTGTCATGTTGTCTCTCTACTTCATTTCTGAATTCTTTGAACCTTTCAAAGGCTTCAGACTTGTGTTTCATCAAGAACACATAACCAAACCGTGAGTGATCATCGATGAAGGTAATGAAGTAGCTATAGCCTTCTAAAGCTTGAGTTGACATAGGTCCACATACATCAGTATGTATTAGACCTAGTAACTCTCCCACTCGTTCACCTTTTCCAGTAAAAGGTAACTTAGTCATCTTGCCTTTTAAGCATGATTCGCATGTATCGTATGAATCCAATTCAAACGATTCCAGAATTCCACATTTGTGTAATTCGGACATGCGTTTCTTGCTTACATGGCCAAGACGACAATGCCACATATAGGAGTCTATTTGATTATCCTTTTGAGCACGCGTGTTGCTCACTTCGATATTGAAAATGTCACTGGATACGTCCAACGTATAAATGCCATTACTCAAGGTTCCAGTTTCATAAAGTACGCCATTCAAAGTTATATAACAATAATTGTTACTAAACGTCAAATGGAAACCATTTCTATTTAAACAGGAAATAGAAACAATGTTCTTTATTAGAGAAGGAACATAATAGCAATTGTCCAGTTCTAAGACTAGTCCACTAGGGAGCTTCAGCAAATAAGTTCCGATGGCGACCGCAGCAACCTTTGCTCCATTGCCAACTCGCAAATTTGACTCCACTCTGACAAGTCTTCTTCTATTCCTTAGCCCCTGTATGTCATTACATATATGTGAGCCACACCCAGTATCCAATACCCAAGTGTCTAAGGAAATAGAATGACAATCAATAACGAAGATACCTGAAGAGGATGGGGCATCGGATGCCTTCTTCTTCTTCATGGACTCTAGATAAATCTTGCAGTTTCTTCGCCAGTGGCCTTCCTTGCCACAGTGATGGCAAGTGCCCTTTTGCGCTGGTTCTGCCTTCTTTGCCTTTTTCTTCTTTCCTTTCTTCTGTTCTTTTGCCTTCCTCTTAGAACCTTTCTTTGAGGAATCAACTAACAGAACCGCCTTCTCCTCATGCTTCACAGAAGGCTCCACAGTCTTCAGCATATTGAGGAGCTCGGGAATGGTGGATTCTAATTTGTTCATCCGATAGTTCATCACAAATTGTGAGAAACTCTTGGGCAAACAATGCAGAATTAAGTCAATACTTAACTCATGATCCATCACAAAACTGAGGGTTGCTAGCCACTCGATGTACCCGTTCATCTTTAGAATAAACTGCACTACAGATGAACCTTCTTGCATCTTCGTGGTGAAGAGGAGCCTAGAGACCTCGAACCTTTCGGATCTCGCTTGCTCATCGAACAACTCATGAAGATGGAAGACTATAGTATTAGCATCCATATGCTCATGCTGCTTTTGCAGCTCAGGTACCATCGCCGCTAGCATGATGCAACTCGCCAGCTCAGAATCTGCCACATGCTTCTGATAGACCAACATTTGGTCTGGAGTTGCATCGTCCTTAGGACAGTCAGGAAGAGGCTCTTCAAGGACATATGCAAGCTTTTCCGCCTTGAGAACAATTCTCAGGTTTCTAAGCCAGTCCAGGAAGTTAGGTCCAGTTAGTTTGTTCGAATCCAAAATAGTGCGCAAATTCAAAGACGTCATGATCAATTTATTGACCTAGAAATACAAAACGAGCATATATGAGAAAATGATTTTAAAATGCATCAATATACATTTATAAATCTCATTCATTTTTCGAATTTCAAAAACCCCAAAATCACTTCGGGAGATCGTAGGTCCATCTCCGAATGGGCTGATATCCATCATAGTTATGAACAACCTTGGAGAGAGTCCAACAAGCCATTCATAACTACGACGGTAGGTATCATCTATACCGATTGCATATCACGTATATGCAACTATCACAATGTGCTATCAACTAATTGAATGTTCACACATACATCGGGTTGTTAACACATTAACAAGTATGCATCATATGCATAGCACCCAACTTCACCTCCCTTTACATCGACCTTGGAGAGAGTCCAACAAGCCGATGCTCCAGGTTAAAGCCAACCCATTAATCGGGAAATAGTTTTAATATGGTTAGAGCGCATTCAACCAATTAGCCCAGCTTGGAGAGAGTCCAACAACCAAAGCTAACGATTGACCTTTGACTCTTACCATATTAGTATTAAACTATTCCATGGTTTGAACATGTTCGGGTTCGAGCCGGGCTTGGAGAGAGTCCAACAACCCAAACAAGAAACGGAACTCTGGTTCTAACCATATTAATGGAAGGTGTAGGCTTTAATATTGTTTAAGGGTTTTTATGTCTCATCCTCTTTGCATGCAAATAACTATTATCTACATGGCATGGCATACATGGCATACATCTACATGTCACGACACGCATGGCATAATGTTATGCATCTAATGCAATTACATGGCATACAATTATGTCATGTATATAATTTCCATATATGTCATAACTATTTATGGAAATAAAATATGTTTAAGATTTGATTCTCCAAATCAAATCATAATTAAATTAGGAAAAAAATTTCCAAATCTAATCACATATTTTATTCATGGAATTATTTGATTAAGGAAAATCTATTTAGGAAACCAATTTCCTAAATCATTAAAACTACTTATGGAAATAAAATATTTTAAGATTTGATTTTCCAAATCAAATCATGATTAAATTAGGAAACAAATTTCCAGAATCTAATCAAATATTTTATTTATGGAAAATATCAATTTTCATAAATACTTCCAACTTTCCAAAAGTGGAAGATTTTCATAAATACTTCTAGACTTTCCAAAATTGAAAAATTTCCATAAATACTTCTAAATTTCTAAAATTAGAAAATTTCCAGAAATACATTATGACTATCGCAAAACCATTTTTATGATTATGTCGAAACACAACCTGGGCTCTGATACCACTGTTGGGTTTCCGGCACCGCGGCGTGTGTGTGTTCGATCACGTTTCGTAAACATGAACACAGCGGAAGCAATAAAAATAATAAATCTATATTTATTACAACACACACAACACACGCATGCATATTACAACAAGTGTAGACATAACCGTAAATTTAAATTTGCAATAAAAGGAAATTTATCTACGTTATACCTTTCGTATGACGTGTAGCGGGAACGGCATCAACCGGAACGATCCTCGCTAGAATCGTCTCTATCCGTATCCACGCCGAGTTCCTCGGGATGACTTCGCTAAGCCACGAGCTTCGTCTTCGTAGCCTCGTGTTGAAGATGACGTGATCGAGAGATGATCACGATCCGAATCCAAATTCGGATCCTAATACGAGTTCTCAAAACTCGCTTCTCCGGAGAGGTATTCATCAACCAACTGACGAATCCTTCGTCCTCCACCTCATAGGATTACCGGAGATCGAATCCCCGGTAAGTTAGCCGCTGTCGGAGCTCTAACCGTCGTCCAAATGATGCTCCGACGAGAGGAGAACAAGCTGTCCAGAAAACTGGACAGCTTTGGTGGAGGTGATAGGCGCCGGCCAACCAAGGGAGATAGAGCTCACCTTGATACCAAACTTGAAGGAGATCACCGGAGCACTAACTGGCAGCAGCTCGACGCCGGCGAGGGGGAAGGAAGCAGCCTTCTGGATGCCGGTTGGAGGAGCTTTGGGCGGCGGCAATAGGTTGGCGCCGAGAGCTCCAAGGAGGAGGTGGGTGGCAACCTTAGGGCTAGGGGTTTTTTTGGATTAGGGCTTAATTATCCCTTAAGCCCTCTTTTATAGAGAACTAATTCTCTTAATGGTTATTGGATCATAACCATTAGGCCCGTTAACCCGCTCCATTAAGATAAGTTAAAATAAAACAAACCATGATGGTTTATTTTAAATTAAAACGAACCGAACCAACTTTTGGTTCATTCGTTTAAAATAAACCAAACCCTTTGGTTTATTCTCCTCCATTGGATTAGAACCAAACCATTTTGGTTCATCCATTATGTCTTCATAAGACACGGCCCATCCACGCCTTCCATTGCGTGAACGATTTCATGCTCGCTATGTTTGGTCCAACCAAACCTTGTTTCTCTCGGTCTGAGAATCCCATTCTCAAGCTCGTTTTAAATCCTTTGGATTACGCTCGTTGTGCGTGTGACCAAATAGGTTCTCGGTTTATGTTGGCCATCTATAATTAACCATTAATTATAGAACGATCATGAGTGGCACCTAGTAGTACATCATGATCCCCAATTAACCGAAAAGATCAACGGTTGATCCAGAACTATTTCTGAAACCCTTCAAGAATGAATGAATCGTGCCCCATTCCCTTCACTCATCTTATACCCACTTGGTTCAGACATGGTCTATAGTGTCACCCCACTAAATGACTACGTCACACCTAGCCCAAGTATCATTTCCTCGTCCTACGGATTCTAGTTACTCCACATGTATCGAAGAGTACCTTACTCTAAACATGTAATGCTTTGGCCAAAGACTTTAGTAACAATCCGATGAGAGGCCATGGGTATACATCTCCTCGCAAGGAGTGGTGAATCCTTTATAGGCTATTCAAACACCTTCGATCACTTCGACTTATACCCAATCATCCCCGGTCCACATCTCCTTAGAGATGCTTGCTTAAGATGTCAAAGCATAAGTCTCTATGATCAAGATGACTTGAATACCGCAAGTCAAAGGAACATCGCATTTAAGCCACAGTAAGAACTTCATTGACATATCTATATATGCAGAGAACCATATGAAGTCTTACGGCTGGTCACTCCAATGAACTAGTTACCATAACTAGCATCCACGATTAACTCCGGACATCACTATGTCTCCAGCCAGTGAGAATCAGCTGCTTGGATACACCAAGGAGTATACCTCGTGCTAGTCTCGACAGAATTGATGGTGTCCAAATCCATCAATTCATCGACTAGGGATAATTCTGATACATCACAATTACACATGTAGAGATACTCACTAGTTGTGATCCAATCACAAATTCTCTCATGTTGTGAATCGTATCGTGGACATTCAGTAAATGAGTTTAAGATCCAATCAAATACATAAAACATGTATACTTAAATAGTGAATCTTCATTTATCATATAAATGGTTCATACATAAGGCGATTGTCTTAGGACATCTCTCATATATTACTAACAGTAAGTACATGTGGTTAGGGTTATCTTTGTGATCTCAGATTGGGTTACTGTGTTACATCACTAGAGTTAGGTGATGGATTAGATTAGGGAGTCGATTGTTGTGTCGTACACTTATTAGTTGTGCATCTATGGTGGATCTAGTGGTTGTGCATAGATAAGTGTGTGAGTGTCAGTATGTGGTTATGGACTGGAGGTCCTAGCATGATTGTATATCCATTATGGATCGTATATCTATGTATGGTTATATGGATTGTCGATAGTATCTAGCCACAGACTGGAGGTCTTAGCGTGGTTGACTATCAGTTGGGTATGACTCTCTGTGTGGTAGAGAGAGTGCCTTGTGGATTAGTAGTCCTTGCATAGTTGACTTTTGGTTGACCAGGGCTCCCCGTGGGATAGGGAGTGTTGCGAGGATACTTGTATGGAGCTATGCATCATTACACTGCATGCATGTTGTTGACTAGGTCTTCCTTGTGGTTGAGACGGGTCATCAGTCATCTTGCCTCCCTGGCCAATCGGGGTAGTGGTAGCAGGGTTGAGGGCAGAGCATTGGATGTGCCACCCTCGGCCACTATAGACGGTGGTAGCTGGAGTGGCGTGCAGCTTGTCTTGTCATGCAGCACTCGGTCACTCATGGGTAGTGGTAGCTAGAGTTGCTTGCAACAGGGACCCCTAGGGTATCATATAGCTCTATGGCGGCAAGCTATCAGTCATACTACCCAACTCGGCCACTCGAGAGTTGTGGTAGCTAGAGTCGGGATAGTTGTCATGTCGTGTCACCCTGGCCACTCTGGGGTCGTGGTTGGACGGGTCCGCAGACAATGACCATGCATATGCATTGCTGATATATATGTATGCATGTATTTGATATATGGTTTACATATGCCTATGAGCTGCTGCATTTGATTGAGCAATGATTGCTGCATATGTTTGTTCATCATGATACCTGTCATTTGCATATTGTTATACTGTTGTGTGTTGAGCATGATATATATGTCGGTCCAGACTATTGTATGCATTTGATTAGTGTCATGTCATAGTGTGGTATGGACCGAGTTATTATTACATGTGATTATATACTATTCATATGTCTGAGTGTTGGTCGGATATGGGATTGATCTTGTACGTTACATGGGTTATGTTATTGTATACCTATTCAGGATGATATAGCTTATGGTGTTGCAGACCGTCAGGTATGTTGGTACATTACTTCATGTTCAGTTGATCAGTTTAGTATATGCATTGAGTATGACTATGTTGTGGTTACTTGTTATTAGATTTGGATAGGATTGTATGTCTATTGGACTCATTCTGTATACTTGTAGATCTTCACATGTATACTTGTAGATCTTTATATCCCTATATGTTGTTCATGTACTTTCTATATATTACCCCTGAGTTTATACTCACCACCCCAGACCCTGGGTTTCCTATCGCCCAGGTAACAGGTAGAAGATTTTTGGATGTTCGGAGCTCCGCCAGCTGATCCCATCTCACACCGAACGGATAGAGGTTTATTACGATTTATGGTATTCTGTTGGATTGTCATTTTGGGATTTGATCATGTATCGTTTCCGTATTTGTGGTTATGGATGTGTTGTATGTATTTGACTTGTGATGTGATTTCTATTATGGTTCTTGTTGTGTCAAGTCACTCCGGAGTGCATAGTTGAGTCATTGTGTATTTATTATTTGTCAGTATCTTTCGCTGTGTTTGTATGGATTATGTCTATATATTTCTTATGTGATTGTGGCCGAAAGGCTTTATGTATATCAGGAAATTGTATCACGTACAGGGGAGATGTTGTCCGATTATTTTCGGCTCGGCATACTCTCGGGGCGTGACAATTTTATTGGTATCAGAGCCCTAGGTTGCGAAGTCCACATTTGGATTTGATTTCGTTCGGACATCGAGTTTTGCTTTACTCGGTTTCGATTTTGTGAGTTTTGGGATCTGGCTGTTGCGGGACATCTCCGAGCTACAAGGTTTAAGGTATGATAACTGTTATCACATATCCTTCTATTAGCTATGCATTTAGTTTCTTATAACATGAATGACTTGTAGTGTGGTAGTCACTATTCGTAACCGTGGTTTGAGTTGACCACAGGAATGACATGTTGAGGTTATTAGACAAGTACCTGCTATCCAAAAGGTAATTACCTTTGAGAGCCGACTGATACCGAGTCGGAAAGCAGGGGTTAGGTAGTCACATCTCTTGTGGAGATCAAAGATTACAGTCCTAAGAATTTTCACTAATTATGCTTATCAGATTATTACCTGAGGGGTAATGGACTAAGTGAGTATATTATTGCTGATGCAGATAGTAGAAAATTAGTGGATGATATTCATAGCGATTTTGATCCCTGGGTTGGTCGTTCTAAGTTGTATAACTTTGAGAGTATTTTTGAGTACTTAACTCGTGTTATACAAAGATAGTGGAGTTGGTTGCATGACATTATCGGGATCAAGCCAATACGTGGTGGAAGAGATAGGAAATAACCTTCGGGAAATCACACATCACTTGGCCACGATGTAGTGATGTTGTAAGAGAGTATTTCCCCACGTCATCTTCTTTGACTCATTGTCAGGGAATTCTTGAGTTGTGATGTGTCGATTTCCGCAAGTGCATGGTTGTCGTCAAGTAATAAAAACATCGATCCCACAGAGATTGGGTCAATTACCGAATGATCGTAATACCAAGTTATCTAGTCAAATCAAAATTGAGAATTAAGTAAAGAAACTAAGCAGTCAAGACAGCGAATGAGAAGAATGAGCTAAAAGTCAATAATTGAGGGGGAATCTCAGGATATAGGTTTCACTGCATCGACGATTTATAAGGTGATTGTGTTCTCTCCTACTCCTTAGAGTTGTTTTGATGGAACCTGTCCTAAGGTAAATCAACGGCCCCTTTCGAGGTCTACGTCAATTGTACCTATCAAACTCAATTTCCCTGTCATGGTATTCGAGCGTAGGTGATCATAATCAGCTAAGGGGACCTGTCACGAGACCTCTGCAAACCTCCCTAGTCTTACTACCATTACTTGGTAAAAATTGGATTTGATAGATCCATTAAGTCCATAAGAGTTCCTCTAGAGACTAAATTTCTTTTTCGCGATAGGTTTGCACACGGGACGATAATCAGCTAAGGAATCATCAATGATTCCCGCAAGCCCTCATAGATACGCTATCGATACTTAGTAGGAATTAATCCCTAGTTTGGATATAGGTTTTGGGAACTTGGGTTCACTGTTAGGTACTTCCCCAAGGTTCCTTAAATTTATCAATAAGAATCTAAACCCAACTCAAAACAAACGATAATTCCAGTAGAAGAAATTCAATCAACCATCATAAATTGTCAAGGGCTACTCCCCCATCCTAAGATTATAGGACACTACTCCATAGTTGTATAAGAATTGCCAAAGAAAAAGTTTACAATCCTTAACGCCATCGTTCGTTGTGTTTCCTCCGCCGTCGACTTTGTCCTCCTTCTTCCAATTCCGCTGCCTCCCCCCTCTAGGGTTAGAATTCATCTTCTTTTATAGCCTTGGCTTGGTCTTCAATTAAGGCAGAAATTCTTCAATTAAGTGGAAATCCCGGGCTTTGTCGTAGAAAAGGAAAGAAGTCAATAGGGCAACACACCCATTTCAATGGAGGGCATGGGCGTGTCGAGCTTTTGGCATGGGCGTGTCGAGCTTTTGGCGTGGGCGTGTTGGCTATGGTATGAGCGTGTCAGCTAACACACTCGGGGTGTGTTGAGGTCTAAAAACTCAACACGAACGTGTCACTGATAGCACGCATGTGTTATTCTTATACGCCTTGATAATTGCCGATACTTCACCTGTTAACATGAAAAATACCCCAAAACAATTTCTTTGTCCAACATATATTAAACTTGACTAAAACATAACAAAATACATGACTAAAACATAAAATGGGATGAAATGCATGCATATTGAATATCCAAAATGCAACATGAATTACACACATCAAAAGTTCAGTTGCATGTGCTTTTTGCTTGTCCTCAAGCAAAGAAAAGGGAAAAACACAAAAGACAACTTATGTGTGGAGGTGCAAGAGATCATCCAGAGGTATAAAATATGATCTTAATCTTATCAAATCATTCCTAATTGCAAAACTTGAAAGATCCCTATATAGTGCACGTGAAAAGTCGATCCAAAGGCATTGGACACCAATCCGGATTTGACATCCCCTCTATCGTGTTCCTCTTATTTCCGGCATAGAGACACTTACCTGCCTTAATGCATGGATCATCCTCCCTTATCAACAAAAGGTCTCAAAGGAGAACTTACCAAGAAGAAAGAAGGGAAGAAATTTATAATAAGTATTTCCCCAGTAACTAGTTAGCCTCAAAGGGGCACCTTTTAGGTGTTTCTCCAGTAGCTACTTGGTCTCAAAGGGGTGCTTCGAAACAATTCCAGTCCTCCTTTTTTTTCAAGTCAAAAACTTCTAGGAAAAGTGTTTCTCCAGTAACCAAATTGCATAGGAAAGTCCCCAATGGAAAATCGAGTACTAGTCCGATATGGGGGATTTAAACCCTTTTCGGATACCTCAAACCTTTAGGTAGTGTGAAAAGTGAAATAGGGTTCTTATCAAATAAGCACAAAGGAATATTATGATCCGACCAAGGTTTAGTTATACTATGCTAGATAATATGCAATGTTCAGCTTACATAATGAAACATACTCCCCTAGACCTAAATTATGCAATAACCAAATTAAAAATCTAAGAAGAAACAGCATAAGCAATAAATGAAAGGCATCGATACTCATAAAATATCTCAAGGGGATCAATGGTCATCATCCTCGCTACTAGCATCCTCCTCTGCCCATCTACGTCGCTGCTCCTGGTAAAACTCTCGGGACTCCTGCCTAAATCTAGCATCATCCTCCCTCCTGGCGGCCTCGGCAGCGAAGAACTCATCATCCCTCCTGTGAAAATCTGTTGCCCTCTCCAAATGCTGAGTCACCATACGATGGTGCTCCTCGGTAGTCTGGGCAATCCGATCCCACACACATATGTACGAGGTATGCTCGACCCTGAAAGCCTCGAATGATGATCGGAACCATGAAAAATAAAATGAAGAATGTCCTGTATAAAAATTGTCAATAGAAAATCGAGGGGGCTCAGGAGTCGAATGGGATGGCTCGGGGGCTATGTGAGATGGCTCCCTAGGTGAGGGTGATGGAGCATGGGCAGTAGGGGTAGGCAAGGGACCGTGGGCATCTCTAAAAAGCCAATTGCCTTCATTACGTACGGTGATCCGCTCGGGGTTTGGAAGAGGGATTTTAATTTAATTTTTCAACACCAAAAGATATCCCTCTTCAAATGCCTCAATCATCTTCATATTGATACAAGCATCCAAATCCAATCTAGGGCTAGCAGGATAATGTTCTGTTGGATCGAAGTGGATCGCTAGAGGGGGGGTGAATAGCGATAAAAACTTTTTCTTTTAAATCGTTCGGTGGACAATCAAACGCAGCGGAAATGTAAATAAAAACTAAATGAGACAAATAGTTTTTTTACTTGGTTCGTAGCCTTCGGCTACTACTCCAAGGCCCTAACGGTCCTAGACCGTGTACGGAGGACAATTCACTAAAACACTCCTCCTCGTTGGAGGTAGGAGTTTTACGATTACAAAAACCTTCGAAGCACAAGATAGAGAGACAAACCCTCTCTTCTATTAAAATGAAATACAACCATAGAAAGCCTCGATTAACAAACGAATTGCAAGATTAAAAGAAATGACAAAACAAGATTATACCAACAACTCGAAGATAGGACTTAAACTAGGGTTGTTGGCAGCACTTCATTGTCGTAGAGTTATCGGAGAGTGGCAGTGTTGTGGAGGCTTTTGAGCACTTAGAATTGATGAGAAAACCCTAAGTTAGGACCTCCTTTTATAGCCTTTGAGCCCCTTTTCGAGAGGAACCCTAGCCAATCATATTTGAGCACCACTCCCCTTGAAATTTGGTGATAAACCTTGACTCCTCGAAGCTGATCCTTTGACCATTAGTCGACTGATGGCCATCATCGATCGGGATGGCAACATCGATCAGTGTTGACCTCTGGCGGTCGATTGTGGCGGTCGAGTCCTCTGGCAATGCGATCGTGATGCTAGCTGCAAGGCAAAGTTAGCTTAACAAAAACATTATTTTGACGGCCTCTGACCGTCCGATCTCGACCTAGACCATCTATAGAATGTCTTTGGTCGGATCTACGCTTAAGGTGATCCCCGTAAAGAGGATACGACCTCACTTACGCTCGCACACACGAGCTTACCTCGATACTTACGTGTTGCTTTTGCTTCCGGCCTTCCACTCGATTCCTTCGGCTCCCTCCAAAGTCACTCGAGTGTCGCCCGACCATCGCGGCTTCCTCCGGGTGTCGCTAGCCTTCAACTCCAGCTATAGCAATCTTCTGCACACTCGATTCAGCTCGTGAGATAACGACATGAGTTTAACTTTGTATCGTTTGCTATAATCAAAACTCAGGTTCGACTTAGGTGCCTACTGCACCAACAATCTCCCCCTTTTTGATTTATGGCAAACCCACATACAAAGTTAAGTAAATAGCAAGCATGAAGAATAATGTGCATTAGAAACAAACAAGAAATAAAGAAGATTAAATTGGAGTAGTAAGGATTTTCTTCAAGTACTCCCCCTTGAGGAAACCTCCCCCTTGACCGAGGGTGAGTCTTTGAAGAAAGACCTTAATCCTCCCCCTTGAGGGTTGCTTTAAGTAATTACTTAAAGTTGGCCTTAGTAAAATGTTTAAGTTAAGATTTCTTCTTAACTTGGCCCTTTCTCCCCTTTAAGTAAAGCATTAAAAATGAGTAAAACATTGATGGCACAAATAAGTTTAAGTTAAGAATTATCTTAACTTGGTCTTAATAAGTTTTCAAAACTTAAAGTTAACTTTTGGTTTAAATATAAAGTAAGAGTTAAGTTATATATAAAAAAAATTTTGACCCCTTAACTTTGGCCTTTTTCTCCCCCTTTTGCCTTATATCGAAAAGAGTGAGGGTGTGTGTGGAAAACAAAAATAAGTGTTAAATATAAATTCCAAGCATGTTCCACATTATTTGAAAATAATATACTGAAAATAAGTTCATCTATAAAATGTTCGACTCATATTTGGCTTGATTGATATGAAAGATCAACCAGTCCTGGTTAGAGTTGGTTAGTATGTATGATTATACTCTGTGGTTCATAGCGATGCACTAGCTCTACATCTGGAACCAGGAGTAAGGTCCTAACATCTCACGCCCATCTACGTGGCTAAGTACACAAACACATTAGTCCTATGTGTTGTGAGATGTATTGGCTCCTTAAATCTATAGGTGCATGATATCTAAGGTATGTCCTATACTAGTTCCATAAAAATGAAAATTTAAGAAATAGTAGTAAGAAAATATAATTTGCAAGTTCCTATTCTACTACGCACATGCCCAATTTTCGTCTTAATAGACTAAATTCGGCTTCGGGTAGGGGTTTAGTAAATAGGTCTGCTAAGTTAGACTTTGATTCGACGTATTCGAGTTGTATGGCTCCGTTGGCCACATGTTCTCGAATGAAATGGTGTTTGACCTCTATATGTTTGGTCCTAGAGTGACATATTGGATTCTTAGTAAGATTAATTGAACTAATGTTATCTACGTGAAGTTTTGTGTTCATAAAGTCTAACTTGAAATCGCGGAGAGTGTGCTTCATCCAAAGAAGCTGAGTGACACACTCACCCATCGTGATGTATTCGGCTTCGGTGGTAGATAAGGCAACACAGTGTTGCTTCCTACTGCACCAACTCACTAGACTCGGTAGAAGTTGACAACAACCACTCGTGCTCTTTCTATCGAGCTTACTACGGCATAGTCGAATCGGAGTAGCGTTAGTTCGAACTCGGTAGATCTAGGGTACCAAATACCGACATTAAGTGTACCCTTTAGATATCTAAGGATCGACTAGAGTTAGGTGAGACTCCTTGGCATCGGTTTGGAACCTTGCGCACATACTTCTGCAAATAGGATATCGAATTCTGCGGTTAAGTAAAGGAGACTCCCTATTATGCTCCTATAGTATTTTAAATCAATTGAGTTTCCGATTAAATCTTCTTCTATATTCACATTAGTTGCCATTGGGGTATTAATAATTTTAGCGTCTTGCATTCCAAAGCGTTTAATTAATTCCCTAGTATATTTGCGTTGATGTAGGTATATTTCATCTTTAGTTTGTTTAATTTGTAGACCTAAGAAGAAACTTAACTTGCCTACTAAATTCATTTCAAATTCACTTTCCATAAGTGAAATGAACTCATTTAGTAGGATTGAGTTGGTGGTTCCGAAAACAATATCATCTACGTAGATTTGGGCTATGAATATGTCTTTACCTAAGGTTTTTACGAAAAGGGTTGGGTCAACTATACCTTGGTTAAAGCCTTTGGACTTAAGATAAATCGAAAGTCTCTCGTACCAAGCTCGCGGAGCTTGTTTAAGTCCATAAAGAGCTTTCTTTAACCTAAGGACATGATCGGGTTTGTCTAAACTTTTGAAACTGGGGGGTTGACTAACGTAAACTTCTTCTTTAATGTATCCATTTAAGAATGCAGATTTCACATCCATTTGAAACAATTTAAATCCTCGATGTACTGCATATGCTAATAGCATTCGAATGGACTCTAATCTAGCTACTGGGGCATAGGTCTCGTCATAATCTAAACCTTCGACTTGACTAAACCCTTTAGCAACTAGTCTAGCTTTATTTCTAACTACTTCACCTTTATCATCAATTTTATTTCTAAACACCCACCTTGTTCCAATGATTGTTTTATCTTTAGGTGGTGGTACTAATTCCCATACTTCATTCCTAGTGAATTGAGCCAACTCTTCTTGCATTGCAATAATCCAATCGGGATCAAGAAGAGCTTGGTCAATAGTTTTTGGTTCAATTTTAGAAATCAAAGATATTTGACTAAGGTTTCTGTATGAGGCTCTAGTTCGAACTCCTAGACTTGGATCACCTATCACTTGGTCGATAGGATGATTCGTTTGGGTCCTAGTTGGATTTGGGTTTGAGTCTACAACTTGATCCATAGGATGGCTTGTTTGAGTTCTAGTTTGGTTGGAGTCATCTATCACTTGGTCGATAGAGTGACTTGGTTGACTTAGGTTAGGATTAACACTAGACCTGATCTCCGGATCAAAGTTAGGTCTAGTATGAGTCGGCTCGCTAATTGGGGTTGCCGGGGGTTTTGTAGGTTCGTGTCCTTCATCAAATACTACATTGATAGTCTCCTCGACTCTAAGGGTGTCGTGGTTATATACTCTATAAGCTCTACTTGTAGTCGAGTATCCTAGAAAGATTCCGGTCGTGGTTTTGGATGTAAATTTCCCTAGGTAATCCTTAGTGTTTAGGATATGTACCTTACATCCAAATACCCTAAAGTACTTGATGTTAGGTATTTTATCATGATAAATCTCATATGAGGTCTTAAGGTGCCTCTTTACCATAAGTATTCTATTTTGGACATAGCATGTCGTACTCACGACTTCCGCCCAAAACCTATCGGGTAGGTTATACTCATTTAACATTGTCCTAGCGGCTTCTTGTAGGGTTCTATTTTTGCGTTCTACTAGGCCATTTTGTTGTGGAGTTCTAGGGCAAGAGAACTCGTGGTGGTATCCATTTAGGTTACAGAATTCTGTAAACCTATGGTTTTCGAATTCACCACCATGATCAGTCCTAAGTCTTTTGATTTTAATGCTTTGTTGATTTTCTATTAATTTAAATAGATTGATTAATTGATCTAGGGTATCATTTTTGTGTTTGATGAACCTAACCCAAGTAAATCTAGAATAGTCATCAATTATGACTAAGAAGAATTTACTTCCGTTAAGTGACTTAGCTCCGTGTGAATCAAATAGATCCATGTGTAGGAGCTCAAGCACACTTTTGGTTCGTTCTTGACTAGTTAGTTGATGTTGTGTCCTAGATTGTTTACCTTGTTGACAAGCATTACATATTTTATTATCCAAGTTGTTGAGGTTAGGCAAACCTTTGACTAAATCACTCTGACTCATCTTGTGGATGAGTCTTGGGTGTGAGTGACCGAGTCGTCGGTGCAACAACCACGATTCCTCTTGCCGTGTCATAAGACACTTAGTTGAGGAGTTAGTTAAGTTGATAGTGTAAATGTTGTTATTTCTAGTCCCTTTAAGAATTGTTTTAGAGGTTTCGTTTGTATTAATTACGCATTCATTTTCTAGAAATATGTGTTGGTGCAATCGGCCCAGGTCACGATTGACCAGGACTCGAGTTTGGCTCGAGTGATGTTTTGATGTGTTTTGATGTTTCGACAAAAACATATGACAATATAATTGTCATGGAAAGTCCAAGTTGGACACTTGGCAGTTGGGAAAGTCCAAGTCCTGAGTACTTGGCAAATGGAAAGTCCAACATGAGTTGGCAAGGAAAGTCCAAGCATGGTCTTTGCATGGAAAGTCTAACATGGGTTAGCATTTGAAGTCCAAGGGGTTTAATATTGGCGGCGTAAAGTCCAAGCGGAGTCTTGGCGGCGTAAGTCCAATGTGCCTTGGCGGTGTAGACACCGTTAGCATGACATAGCCGACGGAAGCACCTGAAGGCTAGCGCGATGGATGAACAAGTCATGGATGACTTGGAGGGATCCGAGAGGCGTGAGGCTGATGGAGGTGACTAGAAGGCTTAGGTCTAGGCTAAGGGTGGTCTAGCAAGTATGGGGGAACCATACTTGAGTTAAAACCTCATGTTTGAGGTGTGCGGTCGGCCCGTGCCATGTGGCGATCGGACCGAGTCAACTAGGGTTTGACTGCGGGTTATGGCCTAGCAGTCGATTGCCATAGGTTGGCAGTCGACTGATGGCTCGAGCAGTCGACTGATCGTGTGATCAGTCGACTGGTGCTCGAGAATTCGGATATAGAATGGAGTCGAGACTCGACTGGTTGAGTGAGGACTCCATCAGTCGACTGATGGTCACAATCAGTCGACTGATGGTAGTTCCGTTGGACTTATCCAACGTGGAACTAGCCATTGTCTCACGACAACAGTGGCATCAGTCGACTGATGGTCTCGATCAGTCGACTGATAGACTTTTTCCAGCACAGGTTGAAGCTATATATGGAGCTCGTGATGGAGGAAAAAGTAACCGGTTCTTGAGGGCTATTGGGGCGATTTGTTGGTGCAAATCAGGTCTCCAAGTGCAAGCAAGCAACCAAACATTCAAGCAATCAAAACAAGTGTTGTAAAGTCTTTTCTTTACTTGTATTTCATATTTACATTGTATATTGCTTGTATTTCGTTCTTACTGTTGTAAGATCTATTGTAAGGGGTTTCTCCGCCTCCGACTTGTGTCGAGAAGGAGTGTTTATCATTAGTGAGTGCGTGTGCATCACTAGGGCTCTTTAGAGCTCGATCCGTGGAGTAGGAACCGTGCGGTTCTGAACCACGTTATATCATTGTGTTAGCTTGTTGTCTATTTTGTTATCGCTTTTATTATTTCTATTTCCGCTGCGCACTAACGAAATTGTAGACACAAACGCGAGCGAATTTCATCAACGCTATTCACCCCCCTCTAGCTATTCCAACGATTCCTAACAAGTGGTATCAGAGCCCGGGGCTCTTCTACGGATTAACAACCGGGAGCTAAGGTGAAAGGCTAGAGGGTGAAGATGGAATTCCAAGACAAGCTTGGATGGGAAATCAACACTCCACCTCCATATGATCCAGAAGATTTTCCGGTATGGAGAGCAAGAATGGAAACATTCTTGATGATGAACATAGAGGATTGGTTCATCCTCATTGAAGGTCTTGAACCCCCTAGGGATAAGAAGGGGAATGTCCTAAAATTGAAAAAGTGGACCCAAGAGCAACGCCAAAAGCTCAAGACCGAAGTTAAGGTAACGAAACTTTTGGAAGATTTAATCCCTAATGATGTTTTGTGCAAGTTAGGGGATTACATGTATGCCAAGGAGCTATGGAGAAAATTGGCAAGATACCATGAGGAGAGTTCATCCTCAAGTGAAAGTGAGGAATCGAAAGTTGAGATGGAGTCAACTTCCGAATCGGAGAAAGAAGAAGTAGAAGAGGTGGAAGAAGCATCTACTTCTAGGATTAAGGAGGATAGACCATCCTCTACACCGGAGCAACCTCAAGAAGAGCTCTCAACATCCGATCAAGATGAGGAAACTCAAAATTCAACTCCGGCACCTACCACCACCCTAGGTAACTCAAACACTTTATTTTCAAACAAAAATCATATTATGTGCTTTGAGTGTAGGGAGTATGGGCATTACAAGAGCAAATGTCCAAAGAGGATCAAGAAAACTCCTTCGGCGCCTAAAAGTCAACAAAAGTCAACGGACGCCGGTTCTCCAAGACAAAAGAGCAAGGAGCATGTCATTTGCTTCAAATGCCGACTACCGGGTCATTACCGAAGTCAATGCTCAAAGAAGAAGAAGAAGGGGCAAAGGGGAGCATCAGAAGTAGGGGGAGCCACTAAGGCAAACCCTAAGGTATACTTAAATAATGCTCCGTCTAATTTAAAGCATGCTAGAACTAATTTTAGCAATTGTGGTATGTATCATAAAGAGCATACTAGAAATAACAAACATATGTGTTTAGGAGCTAAGAATGTTCACTTTAAGAATAAGGAGAAATTTGGGACTAATGTCCTTAGAAAAACAATACCTAAGAAATCTATTAAGAAAATCCAAGAACATCTAGGTTTTAATCCAAAATGGACTAGGCATTCGCCAAGAAAGTCCAATGCCCAAGAGTTAAATAAAAATTCTAAAATTGGGCAATTAGAATTAGAAAACCAAGCCTTGAGGTCAAGGCTTAAGAAATTGGAAAAGACCCTAAACAAAATACAAAATCAATCTCAAGGGTCAAATTGTCAAACTCTTAGGTCAAGAAGTCAAAATCAACTTCTAGGACCTAAGAGTCAAAAGTCAACCAAGGGAAAGAATGGTTTGGGTCACAAACCTAAGTCCAAGGTGACTTACCATAGTGTTCCGTTTGACTATGGGACACTAACTAGGTCTAGGAAGACCAAGGTCAATGGGGAAGTCATTCCTAGAGTTGACCAAGGTTTGTGCCTATTGGCCATGGTTTCGAAGAAACCTAGGATGAAAACTGAGAAGGTAGTTAGTGAGGCAATCACTAAGGTTAACCTAGGCAAGACCAAAATGACCACGGCTAATAAGCCTAGGAGGGTCATGAGGAAGGTATCTAGGAGGTTATCCTAAGGAATATCTAATTAACCTAGGAGCTCAAATCGATTTTGGGTTCCTAAGAGCGTGATTGATTCACGCTAAGATGGGTTTAGGGTGTGCCAACCTTGATTGGATGGGTAGTTAACTCAACCACAATAAAGGTGGCACTTTAAGGTTACTTTCAAGGTTATGGTTACTTTGGAAATATCCTTGAGTCTTAATCTCAAAGAATTTTAGGTTGTGTCAATATATATCTTGAAAACATGAAAATCAATAAAATTGACACGATCTAGATTTAGAGGTCATAGTGTGTACCTTTGATTATTGGCACACTTGGGAAGGTCATGTATCAAGAAATGTGTGGTTAAGATGTAAAGGTAATATCTAGAGTGATACTCAAGTGCCACACAACTTGATGTCTTGTATTCACCATGCTTCATATGTTTTACCATATGTTTGCATGGAAGGAATGTCTAGGATAGATTACATCTCACAAAACAAGTCTTTTACCTTGATTGTGTATTTTAACACTTAGAAAGGGTGAGATGTTAGGTTTTGGAAATCATTGAATGTTAATGTTTGCAAAAATGAGATAAAACATTAAAATACATTAACAAATACATAAATAAAAGTATAACATCAATACATTCGAAATACAAGATCTAACGTGATAAAATGGAATAATTAAGATGGTAAAATCGAGATTTTCAGAACTAGAAATCAGACATCACGATCGATATCGATTGGTGATAACAATCGTAGCACGATACGATCGGCCATCGATCAGTGCTAGCTCCATGACTCGATCGATCGAACATCACGATCGATGAGGTCCATCACCGATCGATGGTAATGCTCACCGAGGTCGAAGGCCATCGATGAGTGCTCGACGACGACGAGTGATGTGATCGCTCGATCGTGATGGGCAACATCGATCGTGATGCATCAGAGCATCGCGCGAAGGTTGATCGATTGCCGAGCCGGATCGATCGAGCCGACTTCGGTAAAATCGGTAATAAGCCCATCGATCGATGCTCCACATCAGTCGACTGAATCGCATTTTTAAAACGCGAACCACTAGGGTTCGGCGTCTTCACGCGACGAACTGTTTCTTTTTCCTCCTTCGGTCTCCGATCGACGGCTCTCTCCGACCAACTCTTCCAAAGTCCTAGGTTTGATAAACAAATCTCTCCTCTTCCATTTTTGACCTATCTTGGAGCCCTAGTTCGCACGATTTAGGATTTATTGCTCTTGTTCCGTTTAGGGTTCCGGCGGCTGAAGCTTTTCGGCGACTTTTCCGACGATCCTCAGCAACATTTGAGTCTTCCCTCCGGCACACATGGCGCCTAAGTAACGATTTTTTCCGAGCCCTAATTTTCATTTCCATTACAATTAAGGTTTATCTAATCGTGTATTGTTGCCATTGCATTGCATATCATCACATTACATTCATAATAGGAGAGCCCGTAGGAATGATCCATCCGAGAGTGAATCTCGATTGTACCAACCTATGTTGGTTAGGTACATCGATAGGAATTTTTTCAATAGGCATTGTAGTGACGTCATGGAACTAATTGCATACTATCATGAAAATCGTCTTGTGCATCGATCAAGACCTTATTAAGGAATTCTATCAAAACCTTAAAAAGGTGGATGACGGCCCTACATACACTACTCGCATTGCAAAACGCGAGTTAGAGTTCACTCCTGCGATACTGCAGGAGTTTCTCGAGTGTAGGCCTTCAGATGACACCTTTATCTTTTACCCTACCATGGACTTTCCTCTACCTGAGCCTTTTGCCCATATCTCTATGGAGTCCATGCATGAGCATATCTTTGGGTATCCTCGTCCACTGGCCCAGAATCTATTTCCTATCACCGAGTTATCAGCACCTGACAATGTCCTCTACAAGGTCATTGTTGGGTGTTTTCTGCCCATTGTCACTCGGGGTCTGGCCAAGATTCGGCCTCTCCATCTCTTTCTTCTATATGTCATGCGTCATCAGTTAGACATAAACTTTGCATTGAACATTTTCCAATGCATTGTGCACTTCACTTCCCCTGTACAAGGGAAAGTGCATATGCCATTTGGACATATCATCACAGCATGGCTCGACTCTGTAGGCATCAACATCCATAGGGGCTCTCTGCGACAGCTATCGGAAGTGTCTGTTGTATATCGATTCGTAACTTCTCCTTAGCGGCTACGGATGGCCCAGACGAGATGGAGTTGGCGCCTCGACCACCCGAGCACCACAGACAACCTCCTCCACCACCCAGAGGCGACGAGAGGACCACGAGGATCTGAGACCAGCATGAGGATGACGGATGCCGGCGAACACATCGTGGCCGGTCCGTCGGATCGTCGTGGCGGTGAGTCCAGGACCAGAGTATCGTGATCGGTTGGCGCTCATGTGAGCTCTTGTGAGCCGAGTTTCCTTCGGCGCATGTCTTGATAGGATGGAGGAGACCCAGGGCTGCATAGAGCAGCATCAGCTCGATATGCTAGAGATGATGCGGGCCTGGACTCTGAGTCAGCAGCCTCCTCCGCCGCCACCTCCTGCGGACGATTAGAGGATATTAGATTTTTTTTTTTGTGGTTGTCATTTTTGTAGTGAGATTGAGCATAGTCAATCTCCATTTTGAATGTAAAAGACAAATTTTAAGTTAAATGAAATCTTTGTTTCTGAAAAATCTTGTATGTGTGAATGAATATTTATATAATTGTATTGCTATCATATACCATGTCATGACATTGTTTAGGGTTACCTTAGATGTCATGTGTTTTTTTTTTTAAATTTCATCATATGTCATGACATCTTGATCATTGGCCATGTTTTAATAATGCTATTACTTATGCCATGATCATACATTCATGCATTAACTTGATTAAAATTGATTTAAGGACTATGGCATGACTTGGAGTCCCAGTAATAAGGGAATCAGGTAGAGTTGCTTTAGAAAATGCATGAAACCCTAGTTTAGGGAGAACAAAACTCACATCTCACATCTAATTGACATGTATGTGTATTTATACACCATAGATACATGTGAGATGCTAGGATATGAGTTAAGTTCAAGGTGCATAGTTTTTGCATCTAGATGAACTAAAACTCATCTAATTTTAGTTGTGGATCATTAGGAGAGCTCGTGTACAAGTCACATACATAGAGCCCAAGGAATATGATCCAAGATAAGGTTTTGAAAACATTTTAAAATCATTTTAGAAAACCTTGGTGAAGTCTATCTTTTGATAGCAATCACCATTGATGAAGTTGATACAAAATAGGGCCAAAACATTGAAAATTTCAATGGTTTTGAGTTTTGTATCAAATTCACTATTTTATGGGTAAAATATTTTTCAAACATTTTTCCCCCATTGTATGTGTCATAGGTATTATACGTATCAAATTTCATGATTTTTTGATATACGTATAATTATTTATGATTTTCTGAAACTCGATTCTGATAACTGAAATTCGGAAATTTTAGTTGTCAGTCGATACTGAGTGGCGATCGATGATGTGAGCGTGTGATCATTAGTCGTAGTCGACTGCCAAGGCTGATTTCAGGAAAACTAAGTTTGGTTAGTCTGTGTTCAGCCATGGCAAAGGTCCCTAACCACTCCTAACCCTAGGATATGCTTTGGGAAGCATTATAAAGGGTGAAAAGCTATTGGATATGGATTAGGAGAGTTGTTTAGGGTTTGTATCAATTTTAAGGTGTGGAAAGTTCAATGTTGAATTTCTAACCTTAATTTTGATGGTTTAGAGTTCCTATTGGCTTAGGGACTTCCCAAGGACATTGTTGGTGCAATGGTCAAGGGGGAGCAAGCCTGTAGGGGGAGATATCCATCTTGGGATGATGGATGTGTTTTTCTCCTTGAAGGGGAGAATGTTATCAATTTGGGAAATTGATGGATTTTTAGAAACCCAATTTGGGAATTGGGAGAGTGAATAGGATTGCCTCTCCTTGAGTGATATGGGACTTATCATTAGGAAGATGGTAGGCATCCTAAGTATTGTTGGATCAAGGGGGAGATTGTAAGATCTCATTGGGACATGAGACATTGACCTCCTTGGAGAGAAAACCTTTTTGATGTTAGTCAAAAAGGGGGAGAATGTTTGGGGGAGAACATTTGGGATAATTGGTAAAGGATTTGAGTTAGTATTCTAACTCAATTATTTGTTTGGTTTTTGTCAAACATCAAAAAGGGGGAGATTGTTGGTGCAATCGGCCCAGGTCACGATTGACCAGGACTTGAGTTTGGCTCGAGTGATGTTTTGATGTGTTTTGATGTTTCGACAAAAACATATGACAATATAATTGTCATGGAAAGCCCAAGTTGGACACTTGGCAGTTGGGAAAGTCCAAGTCCTGAGTACTTGGCAAATGGAAAGTCCAACATGAGTTGGCAAGGAAAGTCCAAGCATGGTCTTGGCATGGAAAGTCTAACATGGGTTAGCATTTGAAGTCCAAGGGGTTTAATATTGGCGGCGTAAAGTCCAAGCAGAGTCTTGGCGGCATAAGTCCAATGTGCCTTGGCGGTGTAGACACCGTTAGCATGACATAGCCGACGGAAGCACCTGAAGGCTAGCGCGATGGATGAATAAGTCATGGATGACTTGGAGGGATCCGAGAGGCGTGAGGCTGATGGAGGTGACTAGAAGGCTTAGGTCTAGGCTAAGGGTGGTCTAGCAAGTATGGGGGAACCATACTTGAGTTAAAACCTCATGTTTGAGGTGTGCCAGTCGACTGGTGCCATGTGGCGCGATCGGACCGGACCGAATCAACTAGGGTTTGACCGTGAGTTATGGCCTAGCGATCGATTGCCATAGGTTGGCGCGATCGGTGATGGCTCGGCGATCGGATCGATCGTGTGATCACGGACTGGTGCTCGAGAATTCGGCCACAGAATGGAGTCGAGACTCGACTGGTCGAGTGAGGACTCCATCAGTCGACTGATGGTCACAATCAGTCGACTGATGGTAGTTCCGTTGGACTTATCCAACGTGGAACTAGCCGTTGTCTCACGACAACAGTGGCATCGATGATGGTCTCGATCGATCGGTGATAGACTTTCCAGACAGTTGAAGCTATATATGGAGCTCGTGATGGAGGAAAAAGTAACCGGTTCTTGAGGGCTATTGGGGCGATTTGTTGGTGCAAATCAGGTCTCCAAGTGCAAGCAAGCAACCAAGCATTCAAGCAATCAAAACAAGTGTTGTAAAGTCTTTTCTTTACTTGTATTTCATATTTACATTGTATATTGCTTGTATTTCGTTCTTACTGTTGTAAGATCTATTGTAAGGGGTTTCTCCGCCTCCGACTTGTGTCGAGAAGGAGTGTTTATCATTAGTGAGTGCGTGTGCATCACTAGGGCTCTTTAGAGCTCGATCCGTGGAGTAGGAACCGTGCGGTTCCAAACCATGTTATATCATTGTGTTAGCTTGTTGTTTATTTCGTTATCGCTTTTATTATTTCTATTTCCGCTGCGCACTAACGAAATTGTAGACACAAACGCGAGCGAATTTCATCAACACTATTCACCCCCTCTAGCTATTCCAACGATTCCTAACAATATGACCTTATAGTTATTATCACACAATTGGCTTATACTAAGTAAATTATATTGAAAATTTTCTACTAATAAAACATTTTGAATAACAAAATTTGAATTGAGCTCAATATCACCTGATCCGATGATTTTGAGCTTGTCGTTATTTCCAAAGGCTACCGATCCTTGTCGTTTGAATCGAAGCTTCGAAAACTTGAGTTGATCCCCGGTCATGTGTCGAGAGCAACCACTGTCCAACATCCATTAATCCTACACGCAAGGTAGTTGGATCGGATATTGGATTTATTAAAAATTGGTTGAATATTATTAACCTAAATCATCTCACCCATGTCTATATGATCAAACATGTTAATCCTATATGTTATTGTGAGATGACTTCACATTTTTTAGTTGAATTAAGTTTAATGACTTAAACACTTGTCAACCTTGCGTTAGATTTGGATTCATCAAGTCACCTTTTCAAGATCATGGCTTCCAGGTCGTGGCGAGGCACAGAGGCCTTCTTTGATCGGAACAACGACCACTTCCTTAGACAAAGCCATTTCCAAGAAAATAGAGACTTGACTCACCTAAGACCACTTCCTGGTCTAACTAGTCTAGGATACGGCGAGATAGCTTCAGCTAGTTCCGCTTGGTCAAGTGCACCGAACTAGATACGCCTTATCTAGCCCGAATACACAAGACTATGCTTTCCTAGCGTACTATCATGTCGCCGCGTCCTGGTACTATGTTATCAAGTATTGACGAGTTATAGTCCTATCTAACCATTCTAAAAAGAAAAATCAAACTAAATAAAAACCTAAGCATGCAATTTCTAAGTTAAGACACAAACAAATTTCGTACTAGCTCCCCCTGGACCGTTGAATCGATTCGGTCTCTCCACATAGTGGATTTGGTCCTTGGGAACCCAGTACTGGTTTGATCCTATGTTTGAAATCAAGGTGGTCTTAGGGACCCATGCTTGGACACATTTTCTATGTCTACTTACGATTGACATATACGACTTATTGGTCGTGTTTGAGCTAAACCCTAGCCCGGCCTTGTTGTACACGACCCTTTGCGATCCAAGTAGGAGGTCAAGTCCTTTGGATCCCAAAGTAAACCTTTCCAACGTATTCCTAAGATCTTCGACTTGACTTTTCAAGAGTGAGTTCTCAACTTCGAGTTTTTCAACTCGAGTTGAGTCCTTCTCTTGAACTCGACTAGTCGAAGAGGTTAGGGAGACCTCGTGTTTGAGGAGTTTAATTTCCTCAACCAGGGTCTCGACTTTGGACTCGGACTTAGCTAACTTTTTATTTAAAAACTTAATTGCACTATAAAGAGTAGTAATAAGAGACCGACTTACCTTGAGTGTATCTTTTGAACCGGATGCGTATCTGTGGCTTGTCTTGAATAGTGTTTCGTAGTCCGACTCGTCTTCGGTTTCTGATTCTGGTTCCGATTCCGACTCCGTCTCTGATTCCACCGGTTTAGCCATAAGGACTCGATCGTTGTCTTCTTCCTCGGAGGCTTCTTCCCAAGTAGCGTTGAGTGCCTTTTTATGTTTTGGTGCCTTGCTCTTGAGTTTTGGGCACTCAAACTTAATGTGTCCAAACCTGTTGCATTCATAACATCTTATGTTTGAATTTTTAGGCTTACCTTTGTTGGGTCGAGTGACGGCTCATTTTCGGCCCTTGACTATCCTCCGAACTAGGTTGACTAGTTCGGCTTCCATTTCCGAGTCGACCTCCGAATCCGACTCATCCTCTTCTTCCTTCAGGGGTGGCTTGCTTGCGGTTTTCTTCCTTGAACCTGCAAAAAGTGTTATACCCTTCTCGGGTTCCGAGTTAGACTGCTCATGAAGTTCGAAATCAGAAAAAAGTTCATCTAACCTAAGTTTAGAAAGATCCTTGGAGACCTTGTAGGCATCGACCATGGATGCCCACAAGGTAGTCCTCGGAAAAGAGTTTAGGACATACCTTATAAGGTCGCGGTTTTCGACCTTTTGCCCGATTGCGTGTAGGTTGTTGACTATGTCTTGGACACGGGCGTGGAGTTGCGTCGCGGACTCATGTTCCTGCATTTTTAGGTTATATAGTTTATTGAACAAAAGGTCGTGCTTACATACCTTGGCTTTATCGGTCCCTTCGTGTAGCTCTACTAGCTTTATCCATAGGTCCTTTGCGCTGATGAAGGGGCCGACGTGATTTAACTCCTCCTTGGACAAGCCGCATTGGAGGATTTGTGTTGCCTTGGCATCGGCTTCGACTTGTCGTTTTGTTGCAACGGTCCATTGATCATAATCCAAGGAGTCACCCACTTCATTAGTCGGAAGTGTGAAACCCGTTTGAATTATGATCCACATCTCGATTTGGGTTTTGAGAAAGCATTCCATCCGACCTTTCCAGTAACGGAAATCATCTCCGTTGTAAAACGGAGGTCGGACGGTGCTAAAACCCTCGAGATGGGCCATTAGAACAAAAAGACAAGGAGACTAAAACAAAAACCTAGCAACAATAAAAACACACGAAAGTACCAAGACTTGCGTCTTGGATTAGTAGTGTGGGAAATAAAAAGAAACAAACGAAAAATAGAAAGTTAAGCAAAGAAATAAGAAACTAAATAAAAAGTAAGTACTCACAACCTTCGATGTCCCCAAAAGGCTACTAAACATCAATTTTTGAGGATGAAAACAGCTTGTTACGGGGGGTAAACCCCAGTAAGAAGTGTATATCTCTGCGAGATCTTCAATTTGGTGGGTAGATCATTTCGTGAGTCCACTTGTAGCAAAAGTTATGTTCGTTTGATCGTGAGGAACTCCGAAGGCAATCAATACTTGCAAAACAAAACCAAACGAAGAGTACCAAGACTTTGTCTTGGATTAGTAGTGCGGGAGAAAAATTTAAACGAACGAAAAACAAATTTGTAAAAAATGTTAGATTGGTGGTTTCACCAAATCTAAGCGCCCCCGGCTCTGATACCAATTGTTGGATCGAAGCGGATCGCTAGAGGGGGGGGTGAATAGCGATAAAAACTTTTTCTTTTAAATCGTTCGGTGGACAATTAAACGCAGCGGAAATATAAATAAAAACTAAATGAGCCAAATAGTTTTTTTACTTGGTTCGTAGCCTTTGGCTACTACTCCAAGGCCCTAATGGTCCTAGACCGTGTACGGAGGACAATTCACTAAAACACTCCTCCTCATTGGAGGTAGGAGTTTTACGATTACAAAAACCTTCGAAGCACAAGATAGAGAGACAAACCCTCTCTTCTATTAAAATGAAATGCAATGGTAGAAAGCCTCGATTAACAAGCGAATTGCAAGATTAAAAGAAATGGCAAAACAAGATTATACCAACAACTCGAAGATAGGACTTAAACTACGGTTGTTGGCAGCACTTCGTTGTCGTAGAGTTATCGGAGAGTCGCAGTGTTGTGGAGGCTTTTGAGCACTTAGAATTGATGAGAAAACCCTAGGTTATGACCTCCTTTTATAGCCTTTGAGCCCCTTTTCGAGAGGAACCCTAGCCAATCATATTTGAGTACCACTCCCCTTGAAATTTGGTGTGATGGCCATCATCGATCGTGATGGCGACATCGATCGATCTGACGACCTCTGGCAGTCGACTGATTGACGGCAGTCGAGTCCTCTAAGCTGGCAGTCGACTGATGCTAGCTGCAAGGCAAAGTTAGCTTAACAAAAACATTATTTTGACGGCCTCTGACCGTCCGATCTCGACCTAGACCATCTATAGGATGTCTTTGGTCGGATCTACGCTTAAGGTGATCCCCGTAAAGAGGATACTACCTCACTTACGCTCACACACACGAGCTTACCTCGATACTTACGTGTTGCTTTTGCTTCCGGCCTTCCACTCGATTCCTTCGGCTCCCTCCGAAGTCACTCGAGTGTCGCCCAACCACCGCGGCTTCCTCTGGGTGTCGCTAGCCTTCAGCTCCAGCTATAGCAATCTTCTGCACACTCGATTCAGCTCGTGAGATAACGACATGAGTTTAACTTTGTATCGTTTGCTATAATCAAAACTCAGCTATAACAATTCTTCCCTTGAAGTATTTCAGCAGATAATGAGCTAAAGAATTCAAGAGTAATGCTAGGATAAGTAAGATGATGATACGTGATAAAGTCAGTCCAACCAATCCTATTAGTCAACCAAATTATATCATCTCTAATTCCTAGGGTTGTCAACATGTAGAAATCAATGGTTCGTGTAGAAACTATTTTTCTTTTCTCAAGCTTACTGAACCTAGATTTTATAACATCATCTCTAAAGACAATTCCACACGGATGACAAGAGGGAGGAGGATCGTTACCCAAGTCTTGAGCTTTCCTCTTTCCCTTGTCCCGAGCCGTCGGTTGAGAAGAAACTTCTCCCCTAGTCTTCACTCACTTACTCATGGAATTTGGGAGGGAGAGAGTCGGTTGAGCTTCCGACTGGTTGAGAGGGAGAGATGAGGTTGAGCTTCTGGCCGATTGAGAGGGAGAGACGAGGTTGAGCTTCCGGCCGATTGAGAGGGAGAGACGACGGCTGCTCCAGGCTTGTGGAAAGTTAGGGCATGTTTGAGACGATTTAAAAGGGCAAGCGGCGACCCAGGCATGCCACCCATACTTTTTGCGTGACACAGGTGTGCCAAGCAGCATGCCTTCCTTCTTTTTGCACAACACAGGTGTGTCAGCTAACACACCCAGGGTGTGTTGAGTTCGGGTGAGCTTGACATGCCCGTGCCTTTTGACATAGGCGGGTCATGTAAATCTGGCACGTAGTGGCACGACAATGACACGCCCGCGTCAAACAGCACGATCTCACCGTGCCAACCTTTCGAGGTTGTGTTGACGAGCGACACGGACATGTTGTGTCCTGTAATTCTGAAAACCTGAAAAATGCAAAACTCAAAGTTAAAATAAAAACGAAGAAAATAAAATAAAATGAATAGAAACAAAAATAGCTTGGGTTGCCTCCCAAGAAGCACTTGTTTAAGGTCATTAGCTTGACCCCTCAATTACTCCCTAGTTGGATGGATGTGGCTTGAGGAGTGTACTCTGCTCCTCCTCCTCAATCAACTCTTCAGGTTTGTTTGAGAAGTATTTCTTAAGTCTTTGTCCATTCACTTTGAAAACTCCGGTATACTCACTTGATATATCAATAGCTCCATGAGGATAAACCTTTTTAACTTGGTATGGTCCCGTCCATCTGGATTTCAGCTTCCCAGAAAAAAGTTTCAATCTCGAGCTGAAGAGTAATACCAAGTCTCCTTCATGGAATTCTCTACGCATGATATTCCGGTCATGCCAACTCTTTGTTTTCTCCTTATAAGATTTTGCATGTTCATAAGCATCAAGGCGTAGTTCTTCAAGTTCATTTAGCTGTAATTTTCTTTTCTCTCCGACTTTCTTTAGGTCAAAATTAAGCCATTTAATTGCCCAATATGCCCTGTGCTCTATTTCAACTGGAAGATGACATGGTTTTCCATAAACTAATCGAAACGGAGTCATTCCAATGGGTGTCTTGTAAGCTGTTCGACAGGCCCACAGAGCATTGTCAAGCTTCAAAGACCAGCCCTTCCTTGACCTTGATATTGTTTTCTCCGAGATAGCCTTTATTTCCCTGTTTGAAACTTTGACTTGCCCACTTGTTTGTGGATGATATGGTGAGGCTACTTTATGGGCTACTCCATACTTCTTGAGAAGGCTTCCAAATTGTCTTTCGATAAAATGTGAGCCTCCATCGCTTATTACTGCTCTCGGTACTCCAAATCTTGGAAATATTATACTCTTAAAAAGTTTTATAACTGTTTTTGCATCACAGGAGGGAGATGGGAGAGCCTCAACCCACTTAGACACATAGTCCACCGCCACCAATATGTAGGCATTGTTATAGGAAGAAAGGAAAGGTCCCATATAGTCAATTCCCCATACATCAAATAATTCAACTTCCAATATCGAATTTTGAGGCATCTCGTGTCTTCTTGATACGTTCCTGGTCCTTTGACAATGGTCACAAGTCATCACATAATTTCGGGAGTCTCTAAAAATATGAGGCCAGTAGAATCCTGCTTGTAAGACCCTTGTCGCAGTCTTGTCCGTGCTAGTATGACCTCCATAAGCAGAAGAATGACAATGATACAATATGTCCTCAATCTCTTCTTCGGATACACATCTTCGATAAATAGCATCGGCTCCTTGCTTGAACAAGAATGGCTCATCCCACACATATTGCTTTACATTCGCGAAAAACTTCTTCCTCTGATGATAAGTCATATGGAAAGGTATTATCCCGCAAGCTAGGAAATTGGCAAAATCAGCGTACCACAGAGCCTTGATTTTCTTGACAACTAGTAGCTTCTCATCCGGAAATAAATCATTAATAGAAAGATCATCGTCGCTTCCTGCATTTGTTTCTGGGTGTAGTCTCGATAGATGATCTGTAACTACGTTCTCCATTCCTTGTTTGTCTTGAATTTCCATATCAAACTCTTGCAGAAGAAGTATCCACCGGATGAGTCTTGGCTTGGATTCCTTTTTGTTCAACAAGTATCTTATGGCTACATGATCTGTGTAAACTATCATCTTAGACCCAATAATATAAGATCTAAACTTGTCAAAGGCGAAGACTATAGCCAAGAGTTCTTTCTCCATAGTAGCATAATTCACTTGTGCTTCATCCAACGTTTTACTGGCGTAGTAAATTGCATACACCTTGTGGTCCTTCCTTTGTCCCAAAACTGCCCCTACAGCGAAATCACTTGCATCACACATAATTTCAAAAGGAAGACTCCAATCTGGAGGTTGCATTATTGGGGCGGTTGTCAATGATTCTTTTAATCTGAAAAATGCATCAAGACAAGAATTATCAAAATAAAACTCGGAATCCTTAGCAAGCAAATTAGTCAATGGCTTTGAGATTTTTGAAAAGTTCTTAATGAACCGCCGGTAAAACCCCGCATGTCCTAGAAAACTCCGCACTCCCTTAACATCGGTTGGAGGAGGTAACTTCTTGATCACTTCAGTTTTAGCAATGTCCACCTCGATACTACACTGTGAAACTAGGTGCCCAAGCACTATGCCTTCTCGCACCATGAAGTGGCACTTCTCCCAATTAAGCATTAAATTTATTTCCTCACATCTCTGCAAAACATTGACCAAATTAGATAAGTACATATCAAAATCTGCACCATATACAGAAAAATCATCCATGAATACTTCCATTATATTCTCGATCATATCGAAAAAAATTGAAGTCATGCATCTCTGAAAAGTTGCTGGTGCATTGCAAAGTCCAAAAGGCATTATCCTGAAAGCAAAAGTACCATATGGGCAAGTAAAAGTTGTTTTCTCTTGGTCGTTAGGATAGATGGGGATTTGGTAGAAACCAGAGTATCCATCTAAGTAACAGAAATGCGAATGTTTTGCCAACCGGTCTAACATTTGGTCAATAAAGGGGATAGGAAAGTGGTCCTTTCTAGTTTCCTTGTTTAATTTCCTATAATCAATACACATTCTCCACCCGGTGACTACTCTCGTGGGGATTAACTCATTCGTAGCATTTTTTATCACGGTTATCCCCCCTTTCTTAGGCACCACATGGACAAGACTCACCCATTCGCTATCGAATATAGGATAGATAATTCCTGCATCTAGTAATTTCAGGACCTCTTTCTTGACCACCTCTTTCATGGCTGGGTTTAGCCTTCGTTGATGTTCTATTGAAGGTTTATAATTATCCTCGAGTAGAATTCTATGCATGCAAACCGATGGACTAATTCCCTTTATATCATCAATCTTGTATCCAATGACATTCTTATGTGTTTTCAGCACTTCGATTAGTTTTTCAGTCTCTGCATCGCTTAAATTAGTGTTAATGATCACGGGATAAGTAGAATTTTCACCAAGAAATTCATACCTGAGTGTCGATGGAAGAGGCTTAAGTTCTACCTATGGTGGTAGGTTAAGGTCGACAATCTCCAGCTCTTCATCCTCGAAATCCCTTTCGAGCCTACCAAGATGAGTTTGTTCTTGTGCTCCTTTTAGTGCAATTGACGGGAAACTGTCAATCCTGCAACAAACATCAAAATTAGAAGGTTGTTTAACAGCTTTGGAAAGATCAAATTCAATCTTATCATTTCCAAATGCAAGTGAAAGTTTGTGATTCTTGACGTCTATCATCGCCCCTGCAGTAGCCAAGAAAGGTCTCCCTAAAATGAGTGGAATACATGGGTCTTCATCCATGTCAAGCACTACGAAATCGGCGGGAATAATAAAATTTCCCACCTTCACAGGTACATCTTCTAAGATTCCCAAAGGATATCTAATGGATCGATCGGCTAACTGCAAGTCCATAGTTGTTAGTTTCATTTCTCCCAAATCTAATTTCTTACATATAGAAAGAGGAATCAAATTGACACTAGCGCCTAGATCACAAAAAGCCTTATCAAAACTAGAGTCATTAATTATGCAAGGGATAGAAAAACTACCTGGATTATTTAACTTGGGAGGTACCATGTTTTTAATTAAAGCACTGCATTCTTCGGTAAGAGCCACTGTTACATGCTCCTCAACTTTCCTTTTATTGGTTAAAATATCCTTCAAGAACTTGGAGTACGTAGGCATTTGTTGAAGAGCTTCTGTAAAAGGTATATTAATATAAAGCTTTCTAATTACCTCAAGAAACTTACCAAATTGTTCATCCAATTTCTCCTTAATCAGCCTCTGAGGGAATGGAATAGGAGGCTTGTATGTCCTTGGCTCTTTGTGCGACACGACTATGTCATCTAGCTCGGCTAGGGCGTGCTGGCTTCTACAGCGACCCGACACAGGCGTGTCAGCTGGCACACCCTAGGTGTGCTTATGGGCATCACCCGACACAGGTGTGTCAGCTAACACACCCAGGGTGTGTTGTCGGCTGCCTATCTCAAAATCATTCAACACAGGCGTGCTGCTGGGCATGACCACTTCTTCAAACTCCGACACACCTGTGTTCTTGAACACGGGTGGGGCTTGTTGAGCTCTGGCAGGTGGCACTGCTTTCTTGTCTCCTTCTAAAATTCTTCCACTTCTCAAACTTATAGAATTATAATGTTCAGCTGGGTTTACTTCCGAATTTCCAGGAAATCTACCGGGCATCCTAGATGTAGAGCTAGCAATTTGAGAAATTTGATTCTCCAACATTCTTGTGTGATTAGTCAAATTATCCACCTTGCTTCCCAATTGCTTAATCGCCTCGGTATTGTTTTGATGTTGCTGATTGGATTCTATAACATGCTGTCGAAATTCATCATTCATCTTCCCTTGGCATGTGATAAAATTTTCCATCATCTTCTCTAAGTTTGACTTTGGCTCTAGTTGAAATCCCGAAGTTGCTCCAAAATTGTTCTATCCAGAAGAATTTTGGTTGGCTCGATATGAAATGTTGGGGTGATTTCTCCAACCGGGAGTGTACGTGTTCGAATAAGGGTTGCCACCATTAGGCTTCTGATTAAAATTATTCAGTGCATTTACTTGCTCAACCCCTGCTCCTGATGATGGTGCGTGTAGAATTTGGCAATTTGTAGCCATATGTCCTGTTACACCACAAATCTCACAAGTGACATTAGATGAGTTTACAGCTGATACATTAAAATGTTCAAGCTTTTGAGTTAATGCATCAACTTTAGCGCTGAGTAAATCGAGAGTACTTACCTCATACTTACCTGACGTTTTAATCGGATACCCTCGTCCTGTAGCCCATTGGTGAGAATTCATTGCCACATTCTCGATGATCTCAAAGGCTTCATCCAACGTTTTGTTCATGAGAGCTCCTCCTGCAACAGAATCAAGAGAAACTTTAGTGGCATACGAGATTCCATTATAGAAAGTATGAACAATGAGCCATTTCTCCAGCCCATGATGAGGTCATTGCTGTAGTAATCCCTTAAATCTGTCCCAAGCTTCAAATAATGTCTCTCCATCCTTCTGTGCAAAATTAGTGATTTGATGACGAAGACTTACAGTTTTGCTTGGTGGAAAATACTTGTCTAGAAATCTTTGCTCCAGCTGATCCCATGTAGTTATGCAGTCCGCTAGAAGAGAGTGTAACCACGCTCTAACTTTGTCCCACAATGAGAAGGGGAACAAGCGCAATCTAATAGCATCAGCTGAGGCTCCATTCAGTTTTAACATTTCGCAAAATTCTAAAAATACTTCCAAGTGCAGATTAGGATCTTCAGTGGGCGCTCCTCCAAATTGATGCTATTGGACCATGGAAAGTAGAGCCGGTTTCAATTCAAAATTATTCGCTTCAATGGGGGGTCTTCTAATACTTGATATCAATCCCCTTATACTAGGTGCTGCGTAATCCCTTAAAGGTTTATTCTCATTCTGATCAGCCATGTTAGAGTTCAAATTTTCTTCCTATTGCTGCTGGAGTCTTCTTCTAGCAAGGAACGTTCTCTCTATCTCAGAATCAATTTCGAGAATTTCCCTGTTAAATCTGTGGATGCAACAGCTAGAGAAGCTTCCAAAATAAGAATTCAGAATAGACAAAAGAATAAGAACAGAAACAGAAATCTAGATTAACTAAATCACACTCAATTCAATATTGAGTGCCAATCCCCGGCAACGGTGCCAAAAACTTGATGTGTCGATTTCCGCAAGTGCACGGTTATCATCAAGTAATAAAAATATTGATCCTGTTGGTGCAGTAGGCACCTAAGTCGAACCTAAGTTTTGATTATAGCAAACGATACAAAGTTAAGCATATATTGTTATCTCATGAGCTAAATCAAGTGTGCAGAAAAGTCTCAACGCTGGAGCTGAAGGCTAGCG
The DNA here is from genome assembly GCA_025175895.1 of Wurfbainia villosa. Lineage (NCBI taxonomy): Eukaryota > Viridiplantae > Streptophyta > Magnoliopsida > Zingiberales > Zingiberaceae > Wurfbainia > Wurfbainia villosa. The sequence goes on along the minus strand of CM046004.1, from coordinate 12,658,562 downwards.
ACACCCGGAGGAAGTCGCGATGGTCGGGCGACACTCAAGAGACTTCGGAGGGAGCCGAAGGAATTGAGTGGAAGGCCGGAAGCAAAAGCAACACGTAAGTACTGAGGTAAGCTCGTGTGTGCGAGCGTAAGTAAGGTCGTATCCTCTTTACGGGGATGATCTTAAGCGTAGATCCGACCAAAGACTTCTTATAGATGGTCTAGGTCGAGATCGGATGGTCGACGACCATCGAAATTATGTTTTTGTTGAGCTAACCTTGCCTTGCAGCTAGCATCGGATCATTGCCCGGCTTGGAGGACTCATTGCCGTCAACAAACGATCGCCAAAGGTCGCTAATCGATCAGGCCGCCATCACGATCGTGATGATGGCCGTCGATCGATGGTCAAAGGATCACCTCGAGTAGTCAAAGTTATCACCATTTTTCAAGGGGTTTTGTGCCCATTTGTGATTGGCTAAAGACCCATTCGATGAGGCTCAAAGGCTATAAAAGGAGGGCCAAACCTAGGGTTTTGAATCAATTAAAAGCTTCCAAGTGCTTCCGATACGCAGACTCTCCGAGCATCCCTACGACAGGCAGACTTCAACCTCTAACCTTTAAAGTCATTGAATAAAAAGTTCTAAATTGTATTTCAGTTTATTCCTTTTAGTAAAGCTTTCATTATAACGAGGAGAGGGGGAGTGTCCTTCTACCTCGGGCTTTTTGTATCCGTCTAACTCCTACCTCCAACGAGGAGGAGTTCTTTAGTAGTTTGCCCTCCGTACGTGGTCAAGGACCACTAGGGCCTTGGAGTAGTAGCCTTCAGCTACAAACCAAGTAAATCTCTTGTGTCTATTGTCTCCTTTACTTTTTGTTTTGTTTATCTTTCCGCTGCATATAAGTTTTTTTTTTTAAAACGAATTCGTACTAAAAAGTTTCTATCGCTATTCACCCCCCCCCTCTAGCGATCCGATCGATCCAACAATTGGTATCAGAGCCGGGGGTTGCTAAGATTTGGTGAAACCACCAATCTAGCCTTTTTTACAGATTTATTTTTTCTTTTAATTCTGTTTTTTTTTTATTTCGCTTTGTTAAGTTTCTCTCCCGCACTACTAATCCAAGACGCGAGTCTTGGTACTTGCTTTCGTGTTTTTGTCATTGCTAGTTTCTTCGTCTTCGTCTCCTTCGGTCTTTTGTTCTAATGGCCCATCTCGAGGGTTTTAGCACCGTCCGACCTCCATTTTACAATGGAGATGACTTCCGTTATTGGAAGGGTCGGATGGAATGCTTTCTCAAAACCCAAATCGATATGTGGATCATAATCCAAACGGGTTTAATACTTCCGACTAATGAAGTGGGTGACTCCTTGGATTATGATCAATGGACCATTGCGACAAAACGACAAGTCGAAGCCGACGCCAAGGCAACACAAATCCTCCAATGCGGCCTATCCAAGGAGGAGCTAAATCGCGTCGGCCCCTTCATAAGCGCAAAAGATCTTTGGACGAAACTAGTGGAGCTACACGAAGGGACTGATGAAGCCAAGGTATGTAAGCGTGATCTTCTTTTCAATAAACTATATAACCTAAAAATGCATGAACACGAGTCGCCCGAGTCCAGGACATAGTCAACAACCTACACGCAATCGGGCAAAAGGTCGAAAACCATGACCTTATAAGGTATGTTCTAAACTCGTTTCCGAGGACTACCTTGTGGGCATCCATGGTCGATGCCTACAAGGTCTCCAAGGTTCTTTCTAAAATTAGGTTAGATGAACTCTTTTCCGATTTCGAATTACATGAGCAGTCCAACTCGGAACCCAAGAGGGGTATAGCCTTGTTTGCAGGATCAAAGAAGAAGAAAATCGCAAGCAAGCCACCACCAACCGAGGAGGAAGACGAATCCGAAGAAGACGAAGACCACGTCTTCATGGCGAAATCGATTGAGTCAGACACGGAACTTGAGTCGGAACCTGAGGATGACTCAGACTACGAAGCTACCTTCAAGTCAAGCCACGGATACACATCCGGTTCAAAAGATACCCTTAAATATCAATGGATGTTGGACAGCGGTTGCTCCCGACACATGACCGGGGATCAACTCAAATTCACAAAGCTTCGATTCAAACGACAAGGATCGGTAGCCTTTGGGAATAACGGCAAGCTCAAAATCATCGGATCAGGTGATATCGAGCTTAACTCGAATTTTGTTATTAAAAATATATTACTTGTAGAGAATTTTGAATATAACCTACTTAGCGTAAGCCAATTATGTGACAATAACTATAAGGTCGTATTTTTGGAAAATGAATGTGTAATTAAAACCAATAAAACAGCTAAAACAATACTCAAAGGAACTAGGACAAATAACATTTACACAATTAACTTAATCAAATCCTCAGCCAAATGTCTTATGACACAGGAAGAGGAATCATGGTTGTGGCACCGACGACTCGGTCACTCGCACCCAAGACTCGTCCACAAGATGAGTCAGAGTGGCTTAGTCAGAGGCTTACCCAACCTCAACAACTTGGTTAATAAAATCTGTAATGCTTGTCAACAAGGAAAACAATCTAGGACACAACACAAGTTAACTAACCAAGAACAAACCTCAAGTGTACTTGAGCTCCTGCATATGGATCTATTCGATTCACATGGAGCCAAGTCACTCAATAGAAGTCAATATTGCTTAGTCATAATTGACGACTACTCCAGGTTTACCTGGGTTAGGTTCATCAAATATAAAAATGATACCCTAGATCAATTAATCAATCTATTTAAATTAATCGAGAATCAAAAAGACCTTAAGGTTAAAAGACTTAGAAGCGATCATGGTGGTGAATTCGAAAATCAAAGGTTCACCGACTTCTGTAACCTAAACGGATACCACCATGAATTCTCTTGCCCTAGGACCCCTCAGCAAAATGGCCTAGTGGAACGAAAAAACCGAACTCTACAAGAAGCCGCTAGGACCATGTTGAACGAATACGACCTACCCGATAGGTTTAGGCGAGCCGTGAGTACGGCATGCTATGTCCAAAATAGGATCCTTATGGTAAAAAGGCACCTTAAGACCTCGTACGAGATTTATCACGATAAAATACCTAACATCAAGTACTTTAGGGTATTTGGGTGTAAGGTACATATCCTAAACACTAAGGATTACCTAGGGAAATTTACATCCAAAATCACGACCGGAATCTTTCTAGGATACTCGACTACAAGTCGAGCTTATAGAGTATATAACCACGACACCCTTAGAGTCGAGGAGACTATCAATGTAGTATTTGATGAAGTACCCAAACCTACAAAACCCTTAATGACTCCAAGTGTTGAGCCCATTGATACCAAACTCGTCTCCGACCCTGAGATCGAGTCTAATCCACATCAACCAACTTCTCTTGTCGACCAAGTGACAAGTGATCCGAGTCAAACTAGTGTTCAACCAAGTCACCCCATTGATCAAGCATTAGGTGATACAAACCCAACCCAATCTAGGATTCAGACTAACCACCCTATCGATCAAGTGATAGGAGATCCTAATCTAAGAGTTCGAACTAGAGCATCCTATAGGAACCTTAGTCAAATTTCCTTAATTTCAAAGATAGAACCCAAATCAATTGAACAAGCTCTTCTTGATCCCGATTGGATTATTGCAATGCAAGAAGAGCTAGCTCAATTTACTAGGAATGAAGTGTGGGAATTAGTACCACCACCTAAAGACAAAACAATAATTGGAACAAGGTGGGTGTTTCGAAATAAGCTTGATGATAAAGGTGAAGTAGTTAGAAACAAGGCTAGGTTAGTCGCCAAAGGGTTTAGCCAAGTCGAAGGCTTAGATTACGACTAAACCTATGCCCCAGTAGCTAGACTCGAATCCATTCGAATGTTGCTAGCTTATGCCGCACATCGAGGATTTAAGCTGTTTCAAATGGATGTTAAGTCGGCATTCCTAAATGGATACATTAAAGAAGAAGTTTATGTTAGCCAACCCCCCGGATTCGAAAATCTAGATAAACCCGACCATGTTCTAAAACTTAAGAAAGCTCTCTATGGACTTAAACAAGCTCCTCGAGCTTGGTACGAGAGACTTTCAATCCATCTTAAGTCAAAAGGGTTTAACCAAGGCTTAGTTGACCCAACTCTCTTCGTAAAAACCTTAGGTAAAGAAATATTCATAGCTCAAATTTATGTAGACGATATAATTTTTGGAACCTCTAACTCAGCCTTACTAAACGAGTTCATTTTACTCATGGAAAGTGAGTTCGAAATGAACTTGGTAGGCGAGTTAAGTTTCTTTTTGTTGGTGCAGTGGGCACCTAAGTCGAACCTAAGTTTTGATTATAGCAAACGATATAAAGTTAAGCTTATATTGTTATCTCACGAGCTAAATCAAGTGTACAGAAAAGTCTCAATGCTGGAGTTGAAGGCTAGCGACACACGGAGGAAGCCGCGGTGGTCGGGCGACACTCGAGTTACTTCGGAGGGAACCGAAGGAATCGAGTTGAAGGCCGGAAGCAAAAGCGACACGTAAGTATCGAGGTAAGCTCGTGTGTGTGAGCGTAAGTGAGGTCGTATCCTCTTTACGGGGATGATCTTAGGCGACGATCCGACCCAAGACTTCCCATGGAAGATCTATGTTGAGATCGGACGGCAAGTGGCCGTCGAATCCACTTATATTTTGAGCTAACTCTTTATTGTAGTCAAAAATCCTGGCCATCAGTTCAACCGGCCAGTTCAACCGGTGGTCAAAAATCAGCCTCGAGGAGTCAAGCTTTATCACCATTTTTCAAGGAGTTTTGTGCCCATTTGTGATTGGTTGAAGACTTATTCATTGAGGGGCTTAAAGGCTATAAAAGGAGGGCCAAACCTAGGGTTTCATCCTCAATTCTAAGTGCTCAAAAGCCTCCGCATACCGCAACTCTCCGACGAATTTCTACAACAACGGGCCGCCAACAACCCTAGCTTAAAGTTTCTTTTGTTTAGTTGTTGGTATAATCTTAATTTGTTATTGCTTTCAATATTGCAATTCTTTTTAATCGAGGCTTTTCGTTGCATTTTACTTTAATAGAAGAGAGGGTTTGTCTCTCTATCTTTTTGCTTCGAATGCTTTTGTAATCGTAAAACTCCTACCTCCAACGAGGAGGAGTGTTTTAGTGAATTGCCCTCCGCATACCTGCCTAGACCGTTAGGGCCTTGGAGTAGTAGCCGAAGGCTACGAACCAAGTAAAAAAACTATTTGTCTCATTTAGTTTTTATTTACATTTCCGCTGCGTTTAATTGTCTATCGAACGATTTAAAAGAAAAGTTTTTATCGCTATTCACCCCCCCCCCTCTAGCGATCCGCTTCGATCCAACAATTGGTATCAGAGCCGGGGGTTGCTAAGATTTGGTGAAACCACCAATCTAGCCATTTTTCACAGATTTATTTTTCTTTTATTTTTGTTTATTTCTAATTTATTTCGCTTTGTTAAATTTACTCCTGCACTACTAATCCAAGACGCGAGTCTTGGTACTTTGTTTTGTGTTTTTGTCGTTGCTAGTTTCTTCGTCTTCGTCCCTTTTTGTCTTTTGTTCTAATGGCCCATCTCGAGGGTTTTAGCACCGTCCGACCTCCGTTTTACAACGGAGATGACTTCCGTTATTGGAAGGGTCGGATGGAATGCTTTCTCAAAACCCAAATAGAGATGTGGATCATAATCCAAACGGGTTTCACACTTCCGACTAATGAAGTGGGTGACTCCTTGGATTATGATCAATGGACCATTGCGACAAAATGACAAGTCGAAGTCGACGCCAAGGCAACACAAATCCTCCAATGCGGCTTGTCCAAGGAGGAGTTAAATCGCGTCGGCCCCTTCATTAGCGCAAAGGACCTTTGGACAAAGTTGATCGAGTTACACGAAGGATCGGATCAAGCTAAGGTTTGCAAACGTGATTTGTTGTTCAATAAATTGTACACACTAAAAATGCAGGAACACGAGTCCGCGACGTAACTCCACGCTCGTGTCCAAGACATAGTCAACAACCTGCATGCAATCGGGCAAAAGGTCGAAAACCGCGACCTTATAAGGTATGTTCTAAACTCTTTTCCGAGGACTACTTTGTGGGCATCCATGGTCGATGCCTACAAGGTCTCCAAGGACCTTTCTAAACTTAGATTAGATGAACTCTTTTCGGATTTTGAATTACATGAGTACCCAACTTAACCCGAGAGGGGTATAGCCTTGTTTGCAGGTTCAAAGAAGAAGAAAATCGCAAGCAAGCCACCACCAACCGAGGAGGAAGATGAGTCCGAAGAAGAAGTTGACCCGGAATTGACTGCCGAACTAATGAACCTAGCTCGAAGGATAGCCAAGGGACGAAAGTGAACCACAACTCGACCCAACCAAGGTAAGCCTAAAAGTTATACTATTAGGTGTTATGAGTGTAACAGGTTTGGACATATAAAGTCCGAGTGCCCCAAGCTCAACCACCAAGCACCTAAGCACAAGAAGGCCCTCAATGCGACATGGGAAGAAGCGGCATCCGAAGAAGACGAAGACCATGTCTTCATGGCAAAATCGATTGAGTCCGACACGGAGACCGAACCTAAACTTGAGTCAGAACCTGAGGATGACTCGGACTACGAAGCTACCTTCAAGTCAAGCCATGAATACGCATCCGGTTCAAAAGATACCCTTAAGGTGAGTCGAACCTTATTTAATACTTTACATAATATGATTAGGTTTTTGTCTAGGAAGTTAGCTAAGTCCGAGTCCAAGGTCGAGACCCTGGTTGAGGAAGTTAAACTCCTCAAACACGAGGTCTCCCTAACCTCTTCGACTAGTCGAGTTCAAGAGAAGGACTCAACTCGGGTTGAAAAACTCGAAGTTGAGAACTCATTCTTGAAAAGTCAAGTCGAAGATCTTAGGAATACGTTGGAAAGGTTTACTTTGGGATCCAAAGGACTTGACCTCCAACTTGGATCGCAAAGGGTCGTGTACAACAAGGCCGGACTAGGGTTTAGCTCAAACACGACCAATAAGTTGTATATGTCAATCGTAAGTAGACATAAAAAATGTGTCCAAGCATGGGTCCCTAAGACCACTTTGATTTCAACTCTAGGATCCAACTCGTACTGGGTTCCCAAGGACCAAATCCACTATGTGGATAGACCGAACCGATTCAAAGGTCTAGGGGGAGCCAATACAAAACATGTTTGTGTTTTAACTTAGAAATTGCATGCTTAGATTTTTTTTGTTTTTTTTTCTTTCGTGAACTCACTTAGAACATGTAAATAACCAACTAAAATCCTTCGAAAAGATTGAGCCTCGGGGAGCCTCTTTTCAAATAACCAACTAAAATCCTTCGAAAAGATTGAGCCTCGGGGAGCCTCTTTTCAAATAATCAACTAAAATCCTTCGAAAAGATTGAGCCTCGTGGAGCCTCTTTTCAAAAATAACTAGTTAGACGAGGAAATAATTTTAGGTGAGTCAAGTCATCATTTTCTTGAAAATGGCTTTGTCTAAGGAAGTGGTCGATGATCCGATAAAAGAAGGCCCTTGTGCCTCGCCACGACCTGGAAGCCATGATCTTGAAAAGGTAAACTTGACAAGCCTAGGGTCAAATCCAAATCTAACATTACTTAAACATAAATGCACTTAATCAACTTAATTGGAAGTCATCTCACAAAGAACACATAAGTATAACATGCTTGATCATATAGACTCCGGTGAGATGACCTAGGTTTAACAACTTACAACCAATTTTTTTTAAAAAATATATATATAATAATCTAACATCCAATCCAACCACCTTGTGTGTAGGATCAATGGATGTTAGACAGCTCTAATACATGACCGGGATCAACTCAAATTCAAGCTTCGATTCAAACGACAAGGATCGGTAGCCTTTGGGAATAACGGCAAGCTCAAAATCATCGGATCAGGTGATATCGAGCTTAACTCGAATTTTGTTATTAAAAATGTATTACTTGTAGAGAATTTTGAATATAACCTGCTTAGTGTAAGCCAATTATGTGACAATAATTATAAGGTCGTATTTTTAGAAAATGAATGTGTAATTAAAACAAATGAAACAGCTAAAACAATACTCAAAGGAACTAGGACAAATAACATTTATACAATTAACTTAATCAAATCCTCAGCCAAATGTCTTATGACACAGGAAGAGGAATCATGGTTGTGGCACTGACGACTCGGTCACTCACACCCAAGACTCGTCCACAAGATGAGTCAGAGTGGCCTAGTCAGAGGCTTACCCAACCTTAACAATTTGGTTAATAAAATCTGTAATTCTTGTCAACAAGGAAAACAACATAGGACACAACATAAGTTAACTAACCAAGAACGAACCTCAAGTGTACTTGAGCTCCTGCATATGGATCTATTCGATTCACATGGAGCCAAGTCACTCAATAAAAGTCAATATTGCTTAGTCATAATTGACGACTACTCCAGGTTTACCTGGGTTAGGTTCATCAAACATAAAAATGATACCCTAGATCAATTAATCAATTTATTCAAATTAATCGAGAATCAAAAAAAACTTAAGGTTAAAAGAATTAGAAGCGATCATGGTGGTGAATTCGAAAATCAAAGGTTCACCGACTTCTGTAACCTAAACGGATACCACCATGAATTCTCTTGCCCTAGGACCCCTCAACAAAATGGCCTAGTGGAGCAGAAAAACCAAACTCTACAAGAAGCCGCTAGGACCATGTTGAACGAATATGACCTACCCGATAGGTTTTGGGAAGAAGCCGTGAGTACGGCATGCTATGTCCAAAATAGAATACTTATGGTAAAGAGGCACCTTAAGACCTCATACGAGATTTATCACGATAAAATACCTAACATCAAGTACTTTAGGGTATTTGGGTGTAAGGTACATATCCTAAACACTAAGGATTACCTAGGGAAATTTACATCCAAGACCACGACCGGAATCTTTCTAGGATACTCGACTACAAGTCGAGCTTATAGAGTATATAACCACGACACCCTTAGAGTCGAGGAGACTATCAATGTAGTATTTGATGAAGGACATGAACCTACAAAACCCCCGACAACCCCAATTAGCGAGCCGATTCATACTAGACCTAACTCTGATCCGGAGATCAGGTCTAGTGTTAATCCTAACCTAAGTCAACCAAGTCACTCTATTGATCAAGTGATAGATGACTCCAACCAAACTAATTTTCAACCAAGTCACCCCATTGATCAAGCATTAGGTGACACAAACCCAACCCAATCTAGGATTCAGACTAACCACCCTATCGATCAAGTGATAGGAGATCCTAATCTAGGAGTTCGAACTAGAGCATCCTATAGGAACCTTAGTCAAATTTCCTTAATTTCAAAGATAGAACCCAAATCAATTGAACAAGCTCTTCTTGATCCCGATTGGATTATTGCAATGCAAGAAGAGCTAGCTCAATTTACTAGGAATGAAGTGTGGGAATTAGTACCACCACCTAAAGACAAAACGATAATTGGAACAAGGTGGGTGTTTCGAAATAAGCTTGATGATAAAGGTGAAGTAGTTAGAAACAAGGCTAGGTTAGTCGCCAAAGGGTTTAGTCAAGTCAAAGGCTTAGATTACGACGAAACCTATGCCCCAGTAGCTAGACTCGAATCCATTCGAATGTTGCTAGCTTATGCCACACATCGAGGATTTAAGCTGTTTCAAATGGATGTTAAGTCGGCATTCTTAAATGGATACATTAAAGAAGAAGTTTATGTTAGCCAACCCCCCGGATTCGAAAATCTAGATAAACCCGACCATGTTCTAAAACTTAAGAAAGCTCTCTATGGACTTAAACAAGCTCCTCGAGCTTGGTATGAGAGACTTTCAATCCATCTTAAGTCAAAAGGGTTTAACCAAGGCTTAGTTGACCCAACTCTCTTCGTAAAAACCTTAGGTAAAGAAATATTCATAGCTCAAATTTACGTAGACGATATAATTTTTTGAACCTCTAACTCAGCCTTACTAAACGAGTTCGTTTCACTCATGGAAAGTGAGTTTGAAATGAACTTGGTAGGCGAGTTAAGTTTCTTTTTAGGTCTACAAATTAAACAAACTAAGGATGGTATATACCTATATCAACAAAAATACACTAAGGAGTTAATTAAAAGATTTGGAATGCAAGACGCTAAGATAATAAACACCCCAATGGCGATTAATGTTAACATAGGAGAAGACCTAGAAAGTAAGTTCATTGACTTAAAGTACTATAGGAGCGCGATAGGAAGTCTCCTATACTTAACTGCGAGTCGACCCGACATCCTATTCGCAGTAAGTATGTGCGCCAGGTTTCAAACCTGTGCTAAGGAGTCTCACCTAACCCTAGTTAAGCGTATCCTTAGATATCTTAAGGGTACACTTAACGTTGGTATTTGGTACCCTAGATCTACGGAGTTCGAACTAATCGGCTACTCCGATTCGGATTATGCCGGTAGTAAACTCGATAGAAAGAGCACGAGTGGTTGTTGTCAACTACTCGGCTCAAGTCTAGTGAGTTGGTGCAGTAGGAAGCAACATTGTGTTGTCTTATCTACCACCGAAGCCGAATACGTTGCGATGGGTGAGTGTGTAACTCAGCTTCTTTGGATGAAGCACACTCTCCGAGACTTTAGGTTGGACTTCACCAAAACTAAAATTTTTGTAGACAACATAAGTTCGATAAATCTAACTAAGAACCCTATATGCCATTCAAGGACAAAGCATATAGAGGTAAAACATCATTTCATTCGAGAACATGTAGCCAACGGCTCCATACAACTCGAATATGTTGACTCGAAGTCTAACCTAGCAGACATATTTACTAAACCACTACCCGAAGCCGAATTTAGTCTCTTGAGACGAAGATTAGGCATGTGCGTAATAGAATAGGAACTTGCAAATTATATTTTCTTACTACTATTTCTTACTTTTTTTTCATGGAACTAGCATAGGACATACCTTAGATATCATGCACCTATAGATTTAAGGAGCCAATACATCTCACAACACATAGGACTAATGTGTTTGTGTACTTAGCCACGTAGATGGGCGTGAGATGTTAGGACCTTACTCCTGGTTCCAGATGTAGAGCTAGTGCATCGCTATGAACCACGGAGTATAATCATACATACTAACCGACTATGACCAGGACTGGTTGATCCTTCATATCAATCAAGCCAAATATGAGTCGAACATTTTATAGATGAACTTATTTTCAGTATAAAATTTTTAAAAATAAAAATGTGGAACATGCTTGGACTTTAAATTTAACATTTATTTTGTTTTCCACACACCCCTTACTCTTTTCGATATACGGTAAAAGGGGGAGAAAAAGGAGAAAAAGGACAAAAGTTAAGGGGTCAAAAAAAAATTTTTGATAACTTAACTCTTACTTCATAATTAAACCAAAAGTTAACTTTAAGTTTTGAAAACTTATTTAACTTTTAACAAAAGGCCAAGGTTAAGAAATCATTTGGTTTCTTAACTTAAAACTTATTTTAAACACTATGGCCAATATTAAGTAATTTCGGTTACTTAATTCTTTTTCTTAGTAGCGCATATCAAGGGGGAGAGTTAAAACCCTTTCTCAAGTACTCACCCTCGGTCAAGGGGGAGGATTCCTCAAGGGGGAGCACTTGAAAAAGTATTTTTTATACTCCTACTCATTCATGCATAATCTCATACTTATTTTTGTCTTAACTTTGTATGTGGGTTTGCCATAAATCAAAAAGGGGGAGATTGTTGGTGCAGTGGGCACCTAAGTCGAACCTAAGTTTTGATTATAGCAAACGATATAAAGTTAAGCTTATATTATTATCTCACGAGCTAAATCAAGTGTGCAAAAAAGTCTCAATGCTGGAGCTGAAGGCTAGCGACACCCGGAGGAAGCCGCGGTGGTCGGGCGACACTCGAGTTACTTCGGAGGGAGCCGAAGGAATCGAGTGGAAGGCCGGAAGCAAAAGCGACACGTAAGTATCGAGGTAATCTCGTGTGTGCGAGCGTAAGTGAGGTCGTATCCTCTTTACGGGGATGATCTTAGGCGATGATCCGACCCAAGACTTCCCATGGAAGGTCTATGTTGAGATCGGACGGCAAGTGGCCGTCGAATCCACTTATATTTTGAGCTAACTCTTTATTGTAGTCAAAAATCTTGGCCATCAGTTCAACCGGCCAGTTCAACCGGTGCCAGTTCAACCGGCGCCAGTTCAACCGGCCAGTTCAACCGGTGGTCAAAAATCAGCCTCGAGGAGTCAAGCTTTATCACCATTTTTCAAGGAGTTTTGTGCCCATTTGTGATTGGTTGAAGACCCATTCGTTGAGGGGCTTAAAGGCTATAAAAGGAGGGTCAAACCTAGGGTTTCATCCTCAATTCTAAGTGCTCAAAAGCCTCCGTTACGCTGCAACTCTCCGACGACTCTACAACAACGAAGTGCTGCCAACAACCCTAGCTTAAAGTTTCTTTTGTTTAGTTGTTGGTATAATCTTAATTTGTTATTGCTTTCAATATTGCAATTCTTTTTAATCGAGGCTTTTCGTTGCATTTTACTTTAATAGAAGAGAGGATTTGTCTCTCTATCTTTTTGCTTCGAAGGCTTTTGTAATCGTAAAACTCCTACCTCCAACGAGGAGGAGTGTTTAAGTGAATTGCCCTCCGTACACGGTCTAGGACCGTTAGGGCCTTGGAGTAGTAGCCGAAGGCTACAAACCAAGTAAAAAAACTATTTGTCTCATTTAGTTTTTATTTACATTTCTGCTGCGTTTAATTGTCTATCGAACAATTTAAAAGAAAAGTTTTTATCGCTATTCACCCCCCCCTCTAGCGATCCGCTTCGATCCAACACTTTTTAGGTCTACAAATTAAACAAACTAAGGATGGTATATACCTATATCAACAGAAATACACTAAGGAGTTAATTAAAAGATTTGGAATGCAAGACGCTAAGATAATAAACACCCCAATGGCGATTAATGTTAACATAGGAGAAGACCCTGAAAGTAAGTCCATTGACTTAAAGTACTATAGGAGCGCAATAGGAAGTCTCCTATACTTAACTGCGAGTCGACCCGACATCCTATTCGCATTAAGTATGTGCGCCAGGTTTCAAACCTGTGCTAAGGAGTCTCACCTAACCCTAGTTAAGCGTATCCTTAGATATCTTAAAGGTACACTTAACGTTGGTATTTGGTACCCTAGATCTACGGAGTTCGAACTAATCGGCTACTCCGATTCGGATTATGCCGGTAGTAAGCTCGATAGAAAAAGTACGAGTGGTTGTTGTCAACTTCTCACCGAGTCTAGTGAGTTGGTGCAAAGAGGAAGCAACACTGTGTTGCTTTATCTACCACCGAAGCCGAATACATCGCGATGGGTGAGTGTGTCACGCAGCTTCTTTGGATGAAGCACACTCTCCATGACTTTAAGTTAGACTTTACAAATACTAAACTTCACGTAGATAACATTAGTTCAATTAATCTTACAAAGAATGATATGTCACTCTAGGACAAAACATATAGAGGTCAAACACCATTTCATTCGAGAACATGTGGCCAACGGAGCAATACAACTCGAATATGTCGAATCGAAGTCTAACTTAGCAGACCTATTTACTAAACCCCTACCCGAAGCCGAATTTAGTCTTTTAAGACGAAAATTGGGCATGTGCGTAATAGAATAGGTACATGCAAATTATATGTTCTTACTACTATTTCTTTAATTTCATTTTTATGGAACTAGCATAGGACATACCTTAGATATCATGCACCTATAGATTTAAGGAGCCAGTACATCTCACAACACATAGGACTAATGTGTTTGTGTACTTAGCCACGTAGATGGGCGTGAGATGTTAGGACATTACTCTGGTTCGGATGTAGAGCTAGTGCATCGCTATGAACCAAAGTATAATCATACATACTAACCGACTGACTAGGATCGGTTGATCTTACATATCAATCAAGCCAAATATGAGTGAACATTTTATAGATGAGCTTATTTTCAGATATTATTTTTTTATAAAAATGGGGAACATGCTTGGACTTTAAATTTAACACTTATTTTATTTTCCACACACCCTTACTCTTTCGAAAAGGGGGGAGAAAAAGGCCAAAGTTAAGGGGTCAAAATTTTTTTTAACTTAACTCTTACTTCATATTTAAAGCAAAAGTTAAAACTTAGTTAACTCTTACCAAAAAGCCAAAGAATTCTTAACTTAAACTTATTTGTGCCGTCTACGTTTTACTTAAACTTATTTTTTAAACTTTATGTCGTTAATGTTTTGCTTAAGGGGGAGAAAGGGCTTAACTAAAATGTTTTACTAAGGCCAACTTTAAGTAATGTTAATTACTTAAAGCAACCCTCAAGGGGGAGGATTAAGGTCTTTCTTCAAGACTCACCCTCGGTCAAGGGGGAGGTTTCCTCAAGGGGGAGTACTTGAAGAAAATCCTTACTACTCCAACTTAATCTTCATATTTTTTGTTTCTCATGCACATTATTACTCTTCATGCTTGCTGTTTACTTAACTTTGTATGTGGGTTTTCCATAAATCAAAAAGGGGGAGATTGTTGGTGCAGTAGGCACCTAAGTCGAACCTAAGTTTTGATTATAGCAAATGATACAAAGTTAAGCATATATTGTTATCTCATGAGCTAAATCAAGTGTGCAGAAAAGTCTCAACGCTGGAGCTGAAGGCTAGCGACACCGGAGGAAGCCGCGGTGGTCGGGCGACACTCAAGAGACTTCGAAGGGAGCCGAAGGAATTGAGTGGAAGGCCAGAAGCAAAAGCAACACGTAAGTACTGAGGTAAGCTCGTGTGTGCGAGCGTAAGTAAGGTCGTATCCTCTTTACGGGGATGATCTTAAGCGTAGATCCGACCAAAGACTTCTTATAGATGGTCTAGGTCGAGATCGGATGGTCGATGACCATCGAAATTATGTTTTTGTTGAGCTAACCTTGCACTAGCATCGATCATGGAGGACTCATTGGTAGTCAAGATCGGTCATAGAAGGTCGACCGTCGATTGATGCCACCATCGATCGATGATGGTGTCGTCGATCGATGGTCAAAGGATCAGCCTCGAGTAGTCAAGAGTTATCACCATTTTTCAAGGGGTTTTGTGCCCATTTGTGATTGGCTAAAGACTCATTCGATGAGGGGCTCAAAGGCTATAAAAGGAGGGCCAAACCTAGGGTTTTGAATCAATTAAAAAGCTTTCAAGTGCTTCCGATACGCTCCGACTCTCCGACATCCCTACGACGAAGCGCTGCCGAGACGACGACTAGAGCTTCAACCTCCAACCTTTAAAGTCGTCGGTAACGAAAGTTCTAAATTGTATTTCAGTTTATTCCTTTTAGTAAAGCTTTCATTATAACGAGGAGAGGGGGAGTGTCCTTCTACCTCGGGCTTTTTGTATCCGTCTAACTCCTACCTCCAACTAGGAGGAGTTCTTTAGTAGTTTGCCCTCCGTACGTGGTCAAGGACCACTAGGGCCTTGGAGTAGTAGCCTTCGGCTACGAACCAAGTAAATCTCTTGTGTCTATTGTCTCCTTTACTTTTTGTTTTGTTTATCTTTCCGCTGCATATAAGTTTTTTTTAAAAAAACGAATTCGTACTAAAAAGTTTCTAGCGCTATTCACCCCCCCCCCTCTAGCGATCCGATCGATCCAACAGATCCCACAGGGATTGGGTCAATTACCGAATGATCATGATACCAAGTTATCTAGTCAAATCAAAATTGAGAATTAAGTAAAGAAATTAAGCAGTCAAAATAGTGAATGAGAAGAACGAGCTAAAAGTAAATAATTGAGGGGGAATCTCAGGATATAGGTTTCACCGCATCGATGATTTATAAGGTGATTGTGTTCTCTCCTACTCCTTAGAGTTGTTTTGATGGAACCTATCCTAAGGTAAATCAACGGCCCCTTTCGAGGTCTACGTCAATTGTACCTATCAAACTCAATTTCCCTATCACGGTATTCGAGCGTAGGTGATCATAATCAGCTAAGGGGATGTGTCACGAGACCCCCGCAAACCTCCCTAGTCTTACTACCGTTACTTGGTAAAAATTGGATTTGATAGATCCATTAAGTCAATAAGAGTTCCTCTAGAGACTAAATTTCCTTTTCATGAAAGGTTTGCACACGGGACCATAATCAACTAAGGAATCATCAATGATTCCCGCAAGCCCTCATAGATATGCTATCGATACTTAGTAGGAATTAATCCCTAGTTTGGATCTAGGTTTCGGGAACTTGGGTTCGCTGTTAGGTACTTCCCCAAGGTTCCTTAAATTTATCAATAAGAATCTAAACCCAACTCAAAACAAATGATAATTCAAGTAGAAGAGATTAAATCAACCATCATAAATTGTCAAGGGCTACTCCCCCATCCTAAGATTACAGGACACTACTCCATAGTTGTATAAGAATTGCCAAAGAAAAAGTTTACAATCCTTAACGCCATCGTTCGTTGTGTTTCCTCCGCCGTCGACTTTTTCCTCCTTCCAATTCCGCCGCCTCTCCCCTCTAGGGTTAGAATTCATCTTCTTTTATAGCCTTGGCTTGGTCTTCAATTAAGGCAGAAATTCTTCAATTAAGAGGAAATCCCGGGCTTTGCCGCAGAAAAGGAAAGCAGTCAATAGGGAAACACGCCCATGTCAATGGAGGGCATGGACGTGTCGGGCTTTTGGCATGGGCGTGTCGACTATGGCGTGGGCATGTCGGCTAACACACCCGGGGTGTTTTGAGGTCTGAAAACTCGACACGGACGTGTCACTGATAGCATGCCTGTGTTATTCTGATACGCCTTGATTGTAAAATACCGGGGAAAAAATATAATAATAATAAAATAAAATATTCCTCATTATTTGATAAAATATCTTGTGGAATTTTTCAGGAATTTTTAGAAATTTTTTCTGGATTTAAATGGAAGTTTTATGGATATTTCATGGGGATAAAGCAAACAGGCTTTTGTAAAGCCTGTTTAGACTATCTACTGAGGTATTAAATGGTAATTAACCGAATCCTTCCATTCCCCGTCGGTTCCTATTTCGCGAAATCTCTTTTATTCTTCTCGCGACTTTCCTTCTCCTGCACCGCCGCTCCCTTTTCTCCTTCTCTCCACCGTCGCCGCCCGAGCCCTAACTCGCAGCCACCGCTGTCGCTCCATCGCCACCGCGAGAGAGGGAGCGGTTGTTGCCGATGCTGACCTCCGCACTAAGCTTGTCGCCGTCGCGGTTCCCTCGATTTCACTCGAGCGTCGACGGTTCCCTTCTCTGCTCGCTGGCCACTCATCGTTCCGGTGGAAGATCCGACTGAGGGCAACCTTGACTCTTCTTCTCCGGGCTCACGTGGATCTCTGTGCGTGAGTCGATCGGCGGTGTTAGCGCTGCAATGGAGAGCTGCTACCACAGATCTCACGATGGTCGCCGGAGCAAGTTGGTCGTTCCGGCCAGAGGAGGGAGCTTTCTGGCGAATTAGGGGATTGGGGGAGCAGTACCGTCGGGGCAGCTTCTCTGTGTCTTCATAGGTGTCCACGAACTCGACGAGCAGCGCGATGGGTGCACGACAAGAGGTTCGAGTCGGTGGCAGCTTCACTGTGCCTTGATCGGAAGTGCTCTTCGCGATCTCCATCGGAGCTTGGTAAGTCGAATTTCTCTTTGTCTTGGATGAAATCAACTCTCACGGTAATCTTCTTTGGTTGACCGTGGGTTGTGTTGAGCAGAGGGTCCATGGAAGCCAATTGCTCCGGTGAACAGGATTTGGGGAAGAGCAATAGCAGTTCCGGTGGTGGAGCTGTCCACGGTGAACCACTTAGATTGAGAAAGAGGGGTTGCGTCGTGTGGTAGGTTTGGGTGTATCTTCGTGATTTTTGTGTGTTGCTCACAGTGAAATGACTCTGTTTTGCAGCCGGGCTAGGAGCTGGGATCTACGTCCTGGTGCGCTGTTGGTGTGGTGTCCGATTGGTGGGAGAAGAGAAGGTAAGATGTATTTACAGTTTTGAATCTAGGTATTTTCCAATTTGTTGTTATTGGATTCAGTTGATATTGGACCTATTGGAGGTTTGGGAGTAGCTGTGAACAAGGTTGTGTCTATGATGCTCTGTTATGCTTTGTGTAGGGGTTGTGAAAGAGTCTATGTGGTCAACATGGTTGTTCATAGGCTGTAGTGTAGGTGTAGGTGATTTAGCTGTGAATTGAGTTGTAATTGAATTGGAGATTTGGTGAGTTTTGACCTGATCATGCTATAAAGTGCGGTAGTAATATCGTTCTATGATCCTTGTTATAGGCATTAATATGGAGGGTTGATTAGGTTAATTGGATAACTAGATCAATCTAGTTGATCGGGATATAAAGTTGATGTAGGATTATGATTTGATCCTAATATTAGAATTGGTATCTGATTGGATCATATATGTTTGTTTGCAGGATTTTGGTTCAAGATATTCACGGACGTGGAGACGACTGCTGTCTACAAAGCAGGTGGGTAATTCCTACCCTGGTCAGGTAGTTTTAATGCATTCAGATTTAGTCATAAATATGAGCATGTTAGGTGTTCATATTATCTTGACCCTGCTCTTATTATCTTATACTTGAACTTATCGTTGGATGTATTTATGCTCAATTGTTGATATCACATATTCCCTATCATGATTTAGGAGGTATAGGTGTGATGTAAATTGACCTAGATGTTTAGTAGGGTGTAAATGTTAGAACGGGTGATGACCCAATTTATAAATTGGCAAAAAGGTCATCCGTGGGTAGGTAATGCCCTAAATGTAGGATTTATTTCTAATACCCGTATGTTGCATACTGTTACCAACCATGAGTTGTGTAATGGTTAAGTGAAGGGTGATTAGTGTGTCACTAGGGACCAGTGGTCCCAGCTTAATATGATTAGTCGAGTACGACTCTGTACGGGATAGAGAGTGCGTCGATCAGTTGAGTACGACTCTATATTGGATAGAGAGTTATGATCAGTCGAGTACGACTCTCTACAGGATAGAGAGTGCGTCGATCAGTTGAGTACGACTCTCTATTGGATAGAAAGTTATGATCAATTGAGTACGACTCTCTACGGGATAGAGAGTCCGCCGATCAATCGAGTACGACTCTCTATAGGATAGAGAGTGTATTGATCAGATGAGTATGACTCTTTGTTGAACAGAGAGTCTGTGGTAGATGGTTGTACATGTGACAGCATACTCATGTCATTTGCATGTATTCTGATGACATAGTCTCCCTTGGGGTTGAGAGAGAGTCGTCAGTCATCTTGCCTCCTAGGTTACTCCCCGAGGAGTAATTGGTGTGAGGGCAGAGCATCTGTTGTGCCGCACTCTACCACTATAGACGGTGGTAGTTGGAGTTGCATGCAGTTGTCCTGGGTGCGTGGTACTCAACCACTCATTGGTAGTGTTAGTCGGTGTGGCCAGCAGCAGGGACCCCCGTTGTGTAGCGAGCTCTTTACGCTCATATGCTACTTGATCATACTAGCCACTCGGCCACTCTATAGCAGTGGTTGGTGTGAGTTGGGACAGTTGTCATGTCGTGCCACCTAGGTCACACTGGAGTCGTGGTAGCGAGTAAGGGTGAGCAGGCATAACCATGCATGTTGCATTGCCGTATCTGATGGCGCTTTGCATATTACCATATATATACATATATGCATGTATATATATATATGGATGGTTGAGATTAATATATATATATAGATGCAGTCTATATATATATGCGTATTGTGATGTTGCATTTGATTATATTATGCTTGCTGCATTTGATTGTACATCATATTCATGCATGCTTTTTGCATATGTTATACGGTTGTGTCGGATACTGGTATATGTGTTGGACAGACCATTAGATACCTTGACCTGTAGCTTGAGTATATTGTGAGTTGATCTTACTCTTCCTGTTATATATATGTTGGATATATGTTCAGATTGGATCATAGTAGCACAGCAGACTTCAGGTATGTCTGCATTTTTCATTGTTTATTTGGTTAGATGGTATATGTTTGTATTTATATACTATGTTGATATACCTATTGTACCTCTATATTATGTTGTTGAAATACATGTGATATTACATATATACATGTTTTTCTATTACCTACTGAGTTTTACTCACCACCACCACGGACCTTGGGTTTTTTTGTCGCCTAGGTAACAGGTAGAAGACTTCGTGACGGCATTGGAGCACCGCTGGCTGACATCTCATCTCACCTCCGAGGCTCCCGTGTTTGTTTTGGGCTTTCCGTTCGTTGTGTATTGTATTTGGAGTTTTCGTGATGTACTATGTTGTATATTCGAATTTTGTCGAGGTTTCATATTATTGTGATGTGTTAGTCATACCGGTATGCATGTGTGAGATTGTATTATTGTTGTATCGTTTCCGCTGTGTATTTTGTTGTAGTTAGTTTGTTATGTTGTTGTGGTTTAGTTATATTTTTTTATATGTGTTGTTGTTATTGTGGGCCTACGGGCCTTGTATTAACCCGAAATGTTGCCACGTACAGGGGAGATGTCGTCCATTTGATTTTTAGCTCGGTACGCTCTTGGGGCGTGACAACTTTAGTGGTATCAGAGCCCAAGGTTCTGCGATGTCATACAAGGTTGTTTTGTGTCGAGTCTTGGATTCTCGGGAGTCGATTTTTTCGATTTTGGTTTCCTGAGATGAGATGGACAGCAGCCTGAGCTCCAAGCAGCACGAGGTAAGAATTCCTGATAACTTATAGTTTAGTAGATATTTATCTAAACTTGATCAGTAGGAGTATACAATAGAGTTATGACACCTGTGCAGACTTGTAGTAGGGGTCGTCCACCGAGGCGACCAACCGGAGTGACCTTTAGGGTTTATACTCCCGATTATGTTGGCTATGCATTTAGATGCTTATACCAGGGAATAACATGTAGTGTGTTGGTTATTATTCATAACCGTGGTATGAGTTGACCACGGGAATGACCTGTTGAGTCTGTGAGTCTTGAACCTGTGTCGAGAAGGTGATTTACCTTTGAGAGCCGACTGATACCGAGTCGGAAAATAGGGGCCAAGTCATCACATTTATTATGGAAATCAGAGACTACAGTCTTAGAGATTTCCACTAAGCGTATAGTCGGATCATTACATGGGTAATGAGCAGGACTTATGAGACTATTGTGATGCAGATAGCGGAAGGCTAGGTTACAGTTTTTCATAGGGATTGTATCCTTGAGTTGTTCGTACTGAGTAGTATAACTTTGAAGGTACCTTTGAGTACTTAACTCGTGTTATACAGAGAAAGTGAGTTGTTTGCATACCATTATCAGGATCAAGTCGGTATTTGGTGGTAAATGCAGAAAATAATCTTCGGGGAATAATATATCACTTAATCATGGTTTAGTGATGTTGAAATAGAGTATTTCCCCGTGCCACTTTCAGTGACACATTGTAGAGAATTCTTGAGCTTCAAGTAGAGTGATCGGTTAGTAATAGTGTACTGTGCAGAGTCGTGAGACTTGCAGAGGTTACGACCACCAAATAGCTCAAGAAGATGAATGGATGATTTAACCCACCCAGAGTTATTGGCTTATAGTTGGATTGGGATGCCGGGAGCTTCTACCAGACTCTATCGGAAGACGTTGGATTGAGACAGGAGTTAGAAATGACTCCGTACAAGGGTTTAAGAGTTGGAGACCGATAAGCAAATATTGTAGGTCAACTTAATAGAGACAGAAGTCTCCGACTGTTGGATAAAAGGAGCAAGATCAGAGTCATGGGCGTTGAGCTATTTTTCGATTATAGAATACCAACCGCAGATCATCAATATGTTCTCGTGCATATCAACAAAAAATTAGAACAAAGACTCCGGAGGGATTATTTGTGTGCAGTGTGGATCATGAAGACACGCGAAGTCAGATTATCCGTTGGATCAGTTCAGCTGTTGCTATTATGAGCAACCAGTACAGTGGAGGAGCTATACTTTGATAGTGTGTTCCGGACTATGATAAGGATAGTGTGTTCCGGACACGCATTCAGTCAAGGAAGAGTCGCTACAGGAAGCATATCATTAGAGATTTGCTATTCACCTTGGTGGTACTCAGATGTACCAAGAGTTGAAACGTTTATACTGGTGGAACGGTATAAAGAGAGATATAGCAGATTTTGCTACTCAATGTTAGTATGCCAGTGGGTGAAGGCTGGACATCAGAAACCCGCTGGATTGCTCTGGGAAATATCGATTTCCAAAATGGAAGTGGGAGCATATCACTATTGATTTCGTTACGGGATTTCCTAGAACCCGAAAAAGACATGATGCGATTTGGGTGATCGTGGATCGACTAACCGAATCAGCTCACTTCTTTCCTATTCGTGGGTCGTACCCATTGGATCGTTCGACAAAGTTGTATTGCCGGAAGATTATCGGATTGCATGGGGTACTTTTAAGTACCATATCGGATAGAGATTCGCGATTTATCTCGCGATTTTGACAGAGTCTGCACCAGACTATGGGCACAGAGTTTCAGCTTAGTGCAACGTTTCATCCACAGATAGATGAACAGTCTGAGTGTATCATTTAGACGTTGGAGGATCTATTCAGATCTTGTGTCGTGGATTATAGAGGTGTTGCTTATCGGTTGGTTTTACCTCTGACACTTGCGGGTAATCACAATGTATTCCATGTATCGATGCTGAGGAAATACGTGCCGCAATCGGACCATATTCTGGAAGAGGTTCCGATACCACTCCAGGCAAATGCAACTTATGCGATGATTCCGGTGCGGATTCTGGGTCGCAAGGAGCGACAGTTGCGGAACAAAAACCATCCGACTCGTAAAGGTGGGATGGCAGCATCAAACGGATGAGGAGGCTATGTGGGAGCTGGAAGTTACTATCCGAGCTCAATATCCTCATCTATTCACATGAGGAATATATGTGGTCCTTTCGGAAACTTGCTTGAAGTAATTTTTGCATGTTAGTACGAAGTTTGGGGACCAAATTTTTATAAGTGGGGGAGAATGTAAAATATCGGGAAAAAAAATAAAAATCAAAATATAATAATAAAAAAATAAAATATTCCTCGTTAATTGATAAAATATCTTGTGGAATTTTTTAGAAATTTTTAGAAATTTTTTCTGGATTTAAACGGAAGTTTTATGGATATTTTATGGGGATAAAGCGAACAGGCTTTTGTAAAGCCTGTTTAGACTATCTACTGAGGTATTAAATGGTAATTAACCGAATCCTTCCATTCCCCATCGGTTCCTATTTCGCGACATCTCTTTTATTCTTCTCGCGAATTTCCTTCTCCCGCACCACCGCTCCCTTTTCTCCTTCTCTCCACCGTCGCCGCCCGAGCCCTAACTCACAGCCGTCGTTGCCGCTCCATCGCCACCGCGAGAGAGGGAGCGGTTGTCACCGGTGCTAATCTCTGCACTAGGCTTGTCGCCGCCGCGGTTCCCCTCGATTTCACTCGAGCGTCGATGGTTCCCTTCTCTGGTCGCTGGCCACTCGTCGTTCCGGTGGAAGATCCGGCTGAGGGAAACCTTGACTCTTCTTCTCCGGGCTCGCGTGGATCTCTGTGCATGAGCCGATCGGCAGTGTTAGCGCTGCGACGGAGGGCTGCTACCACAGATCTCACGATGGTCGCAGGAGCAAGTTGGTCGTTCCGGCCAGAGGGGGGAGATTTCTGGTGAATTGGGGGATTGGGGGAGCAATACCGTCGGGGCAGCTTCTCTGTGTCTTCGTCGGTGTCCACGAACTCGGCGAGCAGCGTGGTGGGTGCACGGCAAGAGGTTCGAGTCGGTGGTAGCTTCACTGTGCCTTGATCGGAAGTGCTCTTCGCGATCTCCGTCGGAGCTTGGTAAGTCAAATTTCTCTTTGTCTTGGATGAAATCAACTCTCGCGGTAATCTTCTTTGGTTGACCGTGGGTTGTGTTGAGCAGAGGGTCCATGGAAGCCAATTGCTCCGGTGAACAGGATTTGGGGAAGAGCAACAACAATTCCAGTGGTGGAGTTGTCCACGGTGAACCACTTAGATTAAGAAAGAGGGGTTGCGTCGTGTGGCAGGTTTGGGTGTATCTTCGTGATTTTTGTGTGCTGCTCACAGTGAAATGACTCTGTTTTGCAGTCGGGCTAGGAGCTGGGATCTATGTCCTGGTGCGTTGTTGGTGTGGTGTCCAATTGGTGGGAGAAGAGAAGGTAAGATGTATTTACAGTTTTGAATCTAGGTATTTTCCAATTTGTTGTTATTGGATTCAGTTGATATTGGACCTATTAGAGGTTTAGGAGTAGTTGTGAACAAGGTTGTGTCTATGATGCTCTGTTATGCTTTGTGTAGGGGTTGTGAATGAGTCTATGGGGTCAACATGGCTGTTCATAGGCTGTAGTGTAGGTGTAGGTGATTTAGCTGTGAATTGAGTTGTAATTGAATTGGAGATTTGGTGAGTTTTGACTTGATCATGCTATAAAGTGCGGTAGTAATATCTTTCTATGATCCTTGTTATAGGGATTAATATGGAGGGTTGATTAGGTTAATTGGATAACTAGATCAATCTAGTTGATCGGGATATAAAGTTGATGTAGGATTTTGATTTGATCCTAATATTAAAATTGGTATATGATTGGATCATATATGTTTGTTTGCAGGATTTTGGTTCGAGATATTCACGGACGTGGAGACGACTGGTGTCTACAAAGCAGGTGGGTAATTCCTACCCTGGTCATGTAGTTTTAATGCATTCAGATTTAGTCATAAATATGAGCATGTTAGGTGTTCATATTATCTTGACCCTGCTCTTATTATCTTATGCTTGAACTTATCGTTGGATGTATTTATGCTCAATTGTTGATATCACATATTCCCTATCATGATTTAGGAGTTATAGGTGTGATATAAATTGACTTAGATGTTTAGTAGGGTGTAAATGTTTGTACAGGTGATGACACAATTTATAAATTGGTAAAAAGGTCATCCGTGGGTAGGTAATGCCCTAAATGTAGAATTTATTTCCAATACCCGTATGTTGCATACTGTTACCAACCATGAGTTGTGTAATGGTTAAGTGAAGGGTGATTAGTGTGTTGCTGCCGACCAGTGGTCCCAGCTTGATATGTTTAGTCGAGTACGACTCTCTATAGGATAGAGAGTTCATCGATCAGTTGAGTACAACTCTCTATTTGATAGAGAGTTATGATCAATCGAGTACGACTCTTTACAGGATAGAGAGTGCGTCGATCAGTTGAGTACGACTCTCTATTGGATAGAGAGTTATGATCAGTTGAGTATGGCTCTCTACGGGATAGAGAGTCCACCGATCAGTCGAGTACGACTCTCTATAGGATAGAGAGTGTATTGATCAGATGTGTACGACTCTTTGTTGAACAGAGAGTCTGTGGTAGATGGTTGTACGTGTGACAACATACTCATGTCATTTGCATGCATTCTGACGACATAGTCTCCCTTGGGGTTGAGAGAGAGTCATCAGGCATCTTGCCTCCCAGGTTACTCCCCGAGGAGTAACTGGTGTGAGGGCAGAGCATCTGTTGTGCCGCACTCTACCACTATAGACGATGGTAGTTGGAGTTGCGTGCAGTTGTCCTGGGTGCGTGGTACTCGACCACTCATTGGTAGTGTTAGTCGGTGTGGCCAGCAGCAGGGACCCCCGTTGTATAGCGAGCTCTTTACGCTCATATGCTACTTGATCATACTGCCCACTCAGCCACTCTATAGCAGTGGTTGGTGTGAGTTGGGACAGTTGTCATGTCGTGCCACCTAGGTCACACTGGGGTTGTGGTAGCGAGTAGGGGTGAGCAGGCATGACCATGCATGTTGCATTGTCGTATCTTATGGCGCTTTGTATATTATCATATATATACATATATGCATGTATATATATATATGGATGGTTGAGATTAATATATATATAGATGCAGTCTATATATATATGCTTATTGTGATGTTGCATTTGATTGTATTGTGCTTGCTGCATTTGATTGTACATCATATTCATGCATGCTTTTTGCATATGTTATACGGTTGTGTTGGATACTGGTATATGTGTTGGACAGTCCATTAGATACCTTGACCTGTAGCTTGAGTATATTGTGAGTTGATCTTACTCTTCCTGTTATATATATGTTGGATATATGTTTAGGTTGGATTAGAGTAGCGCAGCAGACTTCAGGTATGTCTGCATTTTTTGTTGTTCATTTGGTTAGACGGTATATACTTGTATTTATATACTATGCTGATATACCTATTGTACCTTTAGATGATGTTGTTGAAATACATGTGATATTACATATATACATGTTTTTCTATTACCTGCTGAGTTTTACTCACCACCACCACGGACCCTGGGTTTTTCTGTCGCCCAGGTAATAGATAGAAGACTTCGTGACGGCATTGGAGCACCGAAGCTGACATCTCATCTCACCTCCGAGGCTCCCGTGTTTGTTTTGGCTTTCCGTCCGTTGTGTATTGTATTTGGAGTTTTCGTGATGTACTATATTGTATATTCGGATTTTTTCGAGGTTTCGTATTGTTGTGATGTGTTAGTCATACCGGTATGCATGTGTGAGATTGTATTGTTGTTGTATCGTTTCCGCTGTGTATTTTGTTGTAGTTAGTTTGTTATGTTGTTGTGGTTTGGTTATATTTTTATATGTGTTGTTGTTATTGTGGGTCTACGGGCCTTGTATTAACCCGAAATGTTGTCACGTACAGGGAAGATGTCGTCCGTTTGATTTTCAGCTCGGCATGCTCTCAGGGTGTGACATTGATAATTGCCAATACTTCACCTGTTAACATGAAAAATACCCCAAAACAGTTTCTTTGTCCAAAATTTATTAAACTTGACTAAAACATAATAAAATACATAACTAAAACATAAAATGGGATGAAATACATGCATATTGAATATCCAAAATGCAACATGAATTACACGCATCAAGCTGCAAGTAGGGTGATCGTTTGGTAACAAAGGTGCCATGTAGAGTCGGTAGACTTGCGATGGTTACGATCACCTAATAGCTCAAGGATGTGATTGGATTGGTTTTGGCCACTCACAGTTTATTGGCTGACATCTTGATCAGGATGTTTGGATATCCTATCAGATCCTACCTGAAGGCATTAGACCGGGTCATGTGTATAGAAATGACTCTGTAGCAAGTGTTTTAAGAGTTGGAGATTTGATAAGCATATATTGCAAGTCAAATTATTGGAATCAGAAGTCTCCGAATGTTTGACAAAAGGAGCAAGATTAGAGTGATGAGTCACGAGTGACTATTGGAGAGTTTTTAGATCATAGAAGACTGACTGCAGATTGTCAGCATCTTCACCTATTTATCAGCAAAATCAGAAGAAAGACTCCGAAGAGATTGTGTGCGTGCAGTGTGGGTCACGACGAGACACTAAGTCAGATTATCCGATGGATTATGTTATCTGCTTCTACTGTATCTACGAGGAGAGTATGTACTTTGAAGACTCAGTTGAAGACTATGGATGATGCTTTCGAGAGGACGATCCACAACCTCGAAAGATGAGTTCATCACAGAAGATTAGATTATCACATCAGCAGCGATCTTATCTCAGGCATAGTGGAGTTCTTTGATACTTCCATCCGAGAGAAGCAAATTACTCAGCAGTATCAGCAGAAGATATCTCAGAAGACTCAGACGTCCAGACAACAACGGTTACCTCTCCAGACGATAGCAACTGTTACCTTCCCAAGTGTGGTTATGCTTTGTACAAAGGAGAGTGTATACGACGATGGTCATATCTTTGCAATATTCTCCATTTGCAGCTATACCTTTCACAGAGTTGGAGCGTGCTATGATGTTGACAGTTCTTCAGTATTTTACAGTCGGATGTGTACCCTTTGCCAGTACAACAGTGTTTACCATCTCCATTGCAGTTGTTTCAGTTTGTACCTCAGTTTCAACAGTTGACTTCAGTTCCTCCATGGTAGTCCTTTGCACTTACAGGAGCTTAGCCATCAAGAACAGATGTTGGGCAAGTTTATATAATTACTTGAGAAGAGGTATAGAAGACCGAAGAATTGGTCATTCGGGGTGTTACTTTTAGGTTACCCTATTAGCGGATATGTCGAGAGATACCAGTAGTTTACAGGTATATAGATCTAGAACATTCTTAGATAGGATTAGATGGGTTCCTATCGACTTGTGGGTTGGTGGTATCTCTACCGTCAAGTGAGATGTTGACCAACGATCACGAAGTAAAGGGATGTCCTTAGACTTTGATAGAGATACCTTTACCATAGACATATCCTTACAGATAGTTAAATGGCTGAGAATATGGTATAATATGTCTCTCTGGTGTGCATATAATATGAGAGTATTCGGATGTAAATTCGGATGAACTCCCGGGTTTTCCACTGCATGGGCAAGTGGAATATGCGATTAGGGGTGATTTCGGGAATAGTTCCGATATGAAAGACCTCATATCGGGAGATGATTTTATTGGTATCAGTGTTGCTAAACACTGTGGAAATTGAAAGAACGTAAGTTGTGATTATAGGAGGTGTTGTATGGGATATTTATCCATCTCAGTATTCCTTTTGGAGAAGAACCGGAACTCTTGGTAAAAAAAAGGATGGATCTTTGGGGTGATACATCGATTATCGATGGTGGTATGTAGTAGTTGTTGAAAATGGATATCCTGTGCTGTGGATAGATGATCTGTTTAGTTCAGCTAAAGAACACTTGTGTATACCCTAGGGTTGATCTATTATTGGAGTGTGTGCCATACAATTATCATTATTGGTGTGATGATTGATATATCATCAACGTAGAGTAAAAGGATGCAGATGTAAAGAAGACGGCATTTCATACTTGGTATGGATTTTATGAGTTGTTGATAATGTTGTTAGACTTATCGATGATTTAGTTGTTCATGAATTGATTGAACCAGTAGGTGGTTGTCGTCTTAGACGATATTTTTGGATTTACTCACAATCTTAAGGGAAGTTATGGCTTCCCTAGATTGATTTAGGTTATTATGGCAGATGTTGGATAGGATGTTTTTAGCATTACTATACCCCCGACTTGTTGGACCAAGAAGGTGATGGAAATCACCTGGTCGGAAGTTTATGAAACTAGGTTTCAAGGCCTAGATGGTGACTAACTTTTGCACCAGTGTTAGTTAGTCCTTCTGTTGTGGATGGAAGGGCACTACACACAGATACATCATTTCAGGGATTGGAGTGATTCCGATGCGGTTTAATGAGACGTATCTTATGTTTACATCAGCTGAGGAACTGCAAGATAGGCTATCATACTCATGACGTGGACTTAATAGTTATTATCTTGATTAGTAGATGCATAGAGCAGGAATGCTCATGGAGTTTTGACTAACTACTGGGTAGCTGCTATAGGATTGCTGGAACACGGACAGTTACAACTAAGGAGATTGATCATTATGGTCTCCCAGTCACTCCCAGTATGTGTGGTAGAGTGGATTTTGGAGAGTAGATGTTTTTCTCTTGTGAAAGTAATTCTCCGTCTCCGAGGAGAATAGTGAGTTAATGAGTTGCATTCGATTCAGAAAGAGTTGATTCAGGGGTCACGACATTAGAGACTGGTAATTTGTTCGAAGTGGATCCGAATATAGTGAGTGTTGAAATGTTCTTTGTGGTGGAACGACATGCAGGGCGTGGTTCGATGTTGGGTGTGCCAACGAGTAAAGGTGGAATATTTGTGACCAGTAAGGTTACGTACCGAAAGAGAAGTGGTAGCTTAGTACGATGGACTGTGTAAGGAGATTATCTAGAATTCGGAAAGGATTTGGTGTGATTTGGGTAATCGGTGATCGATTAGCCAAGTCTGCTTATTTTCTTCCGAGCCATAAGATGGTTTTCGTTGGATCACTTGATGGAATTATATCCATGGAGTATCCTTGAGTATCGTTCCGATAGTGATTCATGATTCACCTTACGATTCTGGCAAAGTCTCCCATCGGTCACAAGTATAGAGCTCCACTCTGGTACAGTTATTTACCTTTTAATAGGTCGGTTGAGAGTGTATATAGGAGCTAGAATATAATATTCGAGCTCAGTACCCCACTTAGTCACTTGAGGTGTGTGCCTTTTCTCTAGATACTTGAGATAGTTGTTGTGACATCTTGTACTCGTACATGAGTCAGAAATTTGGGGACCAAATTTTTATTAGTGGGGGAGAATGTAAAATACGGAAAAAAAAATCAAAAATAAAATAAAATACCCCTTGTTAATTGAAAATTTGTCTTATATAATTTCTCAGGAGTTCACAAAAAATTTTCCAGATTCAAAAGGAGTCCATATGAGGAAGATTCAAGTATTAATGGGAGTTGGGTCCACTTGAGTTAACTCAAACTTAACCTAGGTTAGCTTTGAGTCAAGCTTGAGCCAACCCAACCGAACCGGTTAACCTTAAGAACCAAATCTCATTTTCTTGATCACATTCCTTCTCCTTTCCTCTGTTCAGCATGATCCCCTTCTTCACCGCGCGATTTCTACAGTCGACCATCGTCGATTCTTTCTCCGTTGCGATGCCCTTTCCTGATCGTCTCCTTCTTCGTCGCAAGCGACGGCCTCGCTACCTCCACCTGGGCGTCAGAGGTCACCGGAGGTTGCCCGAGCAGAAGACCATCGACCGTTGACCATCGTGAGTTAGATTTGCCACCGTTGTTGTCGTGAGCTAGAGCTGCATCTCGCTGTCAAGAGGGAGAACTGTTGTCAGCCTCGCCGGTGAGCTGTTCAGTTGGTTCTTCTCTTCCCCATGTGTAATCACCAGTGTCGCTCGAGCTCATATCATCGCCGCCCTGGCTAATCATTTCGACCACAGGTCAGCTCGATTTCTCCCTTTCGATTCTGAGCTTTTGTTCATTAGATCAAGAACTCGAGCTTATCCTGGTCTCTCCCAATCCTCTCTGTAGCATTTTGATCAATATAGTCGTTCTCTATGATCCAGATCATTACTCTCCAATGTTGGCGATCGACGCTAGTAAAGATTCTCTTATCATTCTATTCTTCAAGTGTTGCGTAGGATTGTGATCCATATCTCTGGTTTTTGAATTGTGGGTGCAAGGATCAGGTTCGGTGAAGGTTTGCGATGGATTTCAGATGTTGTGCAGTGGAAGCCAAACTTGGTGGGTTTTGGATTGGGATACTTTAGGAAGGTATACTACTGTTTGCAATTGATTTTGTTGTTGGTTCGATGCTTGATAATTGAGAGTGAATTGATGTGTCGTTAATTGAATATGGATTGAAGGATTAATGGCAATAGGAGTGTTTGATCTGTGGTAGGGGGGTTGTTATGAACTAGTGTAAATTTCTAGTGGGGTTGTTCAATTGGTAAGATTTGGGATTTGGATTGAGTTAAATTCAAATTCTTACAGATTGATTATGGTAGTGTTTGGTTATGTTGTATTCTTTGGTTGCAGGATGTTGATTCGGGAGAGAGATATGACTATGAAGACACTAAGTACAATCTATATATCAGGTGGGTAATATCTGCCCTGGTCAGGTAGTTTTGATCTGAATCTGGTGCATGATAACTGTCATTTTGTTGTATTATTTCAGTCCTTAATATCATCGTTTTAATCCTCTCGTGTGTTTAATTGTTGATTATTTACATATTTTATGAGTTGGATCATCTTTTGGACCTAATTGTAAATTCTCCTATATTTTGGACTTATATGTAAAATTTATCTTTATTTGTAGGAGACCAAGATGAGCCACTGGACTAGACTATATTCAAGTTGACTTAATCTGAGCGTTTCATCCAGATCAGAGACAATTAGATCAAGAGATTAGATCTGAGCATTATGGACAGTTCGATGAAAGTAGTTGATTCTGAGCCATCTATCCAGATCTGGAGAGATCTAGTCCATACATTTCGATCTGAACATCTGAGCCCTTCCTTCAGATTCGACCGATCGTAATTATCGTTTCAGATGGATCAGATCCATCCATTCAAAATCGGAGGAATCACAGTCGTTGGATCACAACCTTCTTAATGGATTAATTGCTTAATCAAGCCCTAGTTTCAAATGGACGGCTGAGATTAATGGGCGTGCGATCGGACGGCTAAGGTTTTTCATTTAATCAAACATCTTCCCAAATCGGCGCAGAACAGAATCGGCCGAAGGCAGAAAGCGCAGACGGTCTTCTTCTCACGAGCGACGGTGGCGTCCTCTTCCGCTTCCGCACGAGCGACGGCGGGATCGCACAGGAGTCGCAGGCGACACGCATAAGGAGTTCCTTCAACATCGCGACGATCAACAGAAACTCGCGAGCCGCAGTCTCTTCTTCCCTAATCCGTGCAGCGTCCTCCCCAAATCGCACTTCGCCGGCAGTTTTTTTTCTCCACGCCACTGCCCGAAGCACCGCCGGTCGTTCCCTTCCTCCACCAATGCCGGAGGTGGCATTCCCTATTTCTTTATCTTCTCCACGCAGCGCAGCCCTGTCATCTTCCTTTCGCGAGCGCGGTGACAGTCCTTCCACAGCAGCACTCCGGCGATGGATTCTGACAATCCATGGTCCTCCCCGATTCCATTCCACTTGGCATCCTCTCCTTCCCTTGGTCCAGCGGAGTTCGCAGCTGCATTTGGGCGGCGGTAGTCCATCGACCGAGCGGTGGAGTTCGTCTGTCTTCACCAGCGATCCTCAGATCCCTTGCTGATGGAGCTGAGATACCCTAGTGGGATGTGGTCACGCGAAGCTAGGGGTGACTTGCTACTGTCAGGATCCAGCAGAATCTTTTCCCAGCTTCGGCGGCAACGCTTCTTCCAATCCAGGGCGGTCTTCAACAACAGCTGGCGGCGACGATTATCAGTTCATAGATCCGATTCCATCCACATTGACTGCTCATGGTCACGGCAGTCCCGCATCCATCATCGGAGCTGTGAACTACCGCATCGATCCACCTCTCGTCGAGTTCTGATGAGAGATCTGTATCCTGAGACCCTTGGAGTGTTCGGTATTGTCGTAGGTCACCGGAGAGGGTGGTACCTTTCCGGTGTTTGTGGATGACTGTTGATTTACTTTATTGATTTACTGTTAATTTAGTACTGTGTTTCTTATTATTTTACTGCATTGTTCACTTTGGGTATTTTAGTATTTTTACATTGTTGGCTCCCTAATGTGCACTATATTTTATCAGTATTATTCTAGTATTGATTTCTTAGTGTGCAGTAGTGTTCCACTGATGTTTAGTCGTATCATGTCTGTGTGGTAAATCATGCACGTGGTAATTAGTTGATAGTTTAGTGAGTCTTGTTTTTCGTTTACAGTGTTTACCTAGTGGTTAGATTTATTTCCTTTAGTGTAATTGTCCTTTCCCATTTTAGTTAATCTTCATCCAGTGTGTCGTATAGTGACAGTGCGGTGCATGGTTGAATTGCTTTCATTTATTGCATTTCGTTTACTGTAGTTTTTAGTGACTGTTTGACTACTGTGTCGTATAGTGACAATGCGGTGCATGGTTGAATTGTTCACCTTTGTTTGATCAGTGTACCGTATAGTGACAGTGCGGTGCCTGGTTGCTTTCTTTTCTGTCTATTAGTTTAGCTTTTCAGTGACTGTTTGATCACTGTGTCGTATAGTGACAGTGCGGTGCATGGTTGAATTGCTCACATTTTTTTTATCATTGTACCGTATAGTGACAGTGCGGTGCGTGATCACCTACTTTTGCGCAATAGGATAGTTGCTTGTTACTTGTTATTTGGTAGTTAGATTTACTTTTTGCATGTTTAATTCTCATGTTTTCTTTTGATTTTGCATTTTAATTGTTTTGATAATTATAAAAAACCCCAGTGTTTACTTCTGTTTAAAAACAAACGTTCAGCCATTAGGTTCATTGGGAGATTATCCGAGTCAGTCCTATACTGCATTAGTGTAGTTAGGGGGTTCAGTAAATAATTTGGGAACGATATTGCGACAATTAAAAATCGTTCGATCAATGCATGAATTTGGATTTATACTGAATTCTTTTACCTTGACTCCACTCTTATTTTATCATGTGCTTGTACTTAGCCTTGACCTTTGAGATATATTTTTGTTACTTCATTGATTATCTATCACGGATATAAACTACAAATCCTATTGAGTGTTAGTTGATGGATGTTCAGTAAGTACATGTGGTTAGGGTTATCTTTGTGATCTCAGATTGGGTTACTGTGTTACATCACTAGAGTTAGGTGATGGATTAGATTAGGGAGTCGATTGTTGTGTCGTACACTTATTAGTTATGCATCTATGGTGGATCTAGTGGTTGTGCATAGATAAGTGTGTGAGTGTCAGTATGTGGTTATGGACTGGAGGTCCTAGCATGATTGTATATCCATTATGGATCGTATATCTATGTATGGTTATATGGATTGTTGATAGTATCTCGACGCGGACTGGAGGTCTTAGCGTGGTTAACTGTCAGTTGGGTATGACTCTCTGTGTGGTAGAGAGAGTGCCTTGTGGATTAGTAGTCCTTGCATAGTTCACTTTTGGTTGACCAGGACTCTCCGTGGGATAGGGAGGGTTGCGAGGATACTTGTGTGGAGCTATGCATCATTACACTGCATGCATATTGTTGACTGGGTCTCCCTTGTGGTTGAGACGGGTCGTCAGTCATCTTGCCTCCCTAATGTGTCGATTTCCGCAAGTGCACGGTTGTCGTCAAGTAATAAAAATATCGATCCCATAGGGATTGTGTCAATTATCAAATGATCGTGATACCAAGTTATCTAGTCAAATCAAAATTGAGAATTAAGTAAAGAAACTAAGCAGTCAAGACAGCGAATGAGAAGAACGAGCTACAAGTTAATAATTGATGGGGAATCTCAGGATATAGGTTTCACCACATCGACGATTTATAAGGTGATTGTGTTCTCTCCTACTCCTTAGAGTTGTTTTGATGGAACCTATCCTAAGTTAAATCAATGGCCCCTTTCGAGGTCTACGTCAATTGTACCTATCAAACTCAATTTCCCTATCACGGTATTCGAGCGTAGGTGATCATAATCAGCTAAGGGGACCTGTCATGAAACCCTCACAAACCTCCCTAGTCTTACTACCGTTACTTGGTAAAAATTGGATTTGATAGTTCGGTCCATAAGAGTTCCTCTAGAGACTAAATTTCCTTTTCATGATAGGTTTGCACACGGGACCATAATCAGCTAAGGAATCATCAATGATTCCTGCAAGCCCTAATAGATATGCTATCAATATACTTTGTAGGAATTAATCCCTAGTTTGGATCTAGGTTTCGGGAACTTGGGTTCACTGTTAAGTACTTCCCCAAGGTTCCTTAAATTTATCAATAAGAATCTAAACCCAACTCAAAACAAACGATAATTCAAGTAGAAGAGATTCAATCAACCATCATAAATTGTCAAGGGCTACTCCCCCATCCTAAGATTACAGGACACTACTCCATAGCTGTATAAGAATTGCCAAAGAAAAAGTTTACAATCCTTAACGCCATCGTTCGTTGTGTTTCCTCCGCCGTCGACTTTGTCCTCCTTCTTCCAATTCCGTCACCTCCCCCCTCTAGGGTTAGAATTCATCTTCTTTTATAGCCTTGCCTTGGTCTTCAATTAAGGCAGAAATTTTTCAATTAAGCGGAAATTTTGGGCTTTGCTGCAGAAAAGGAAAGCAGTCAATAAGGTGACACGCCCATGTCAATGGAGGGCATGGGTGTGTCAGGCTTTTGGCATGGGCATGTCGGCTAACACATCCGAGGTGTGTTGAGGTCTAGAAACTCGACACAGATGTGTCACTGATAGCACGCCTGTGTTATTCTAATACGCCTTGATAATTGTCGATACTTCACCTGTTAACATGAAAGATACCCCAAAATAGTGTCTTTGTCCAAAATATATTAAACTTGACTAAAACATAACAAAATACATGACTAAAACATAAAATGGGATGAAATGCATGCATATTGAATATCCAAAATGCAACATGAGTTACACACATCACTCTTCGGTCACTCGGGGTAGTGGTAGCAGGGTTGAGGGCAGAGCATTAGATGTGTCGCGCTCGGCCACTATAGACGGTGATAGCTGGAGTGGCGTGCAACTTGTCCTGTCGTCCAGCACTCGGCCACTCATGGGTAGTGGTAGCTAGAGTCGCTTGCAGCAGGGACCCCTAGGGTATCATATAGCCCTATGGCGGCTAGCTACCAGTCATACTACCCAACTCGGCCACTCGAGAGTAGTGGTAGCTAGAGTCGGGATAGTTTTCATGTCGTGCCACCCTGGCCACTCTGGGGTCGTGGTTGGACGGGTCCACAGACAGTGACTATGCATATGCATTGCTGATATATATGTATGCATGTATTTGATATATGTTTTACATATGCCTCTGAGATGCCGCATTTGATTGAGCTATGATTGTTGCATATCTTTGTTCATCATGATACATGTCATTTGCATATTGTTATATTGTTGTGTGTTGAGCATGATATATGTGTCGGTCCAGACTATTGTATGCATTTGATTAGTGTCATGTCATAGTGTAGTATGGACCGGGTTGTTATTACATGTGATTATATATTGTTCATATGTCTGAGTGTTGGTTGGATATGGGATTGATCTTGTATGTTACATGGGTTATGTTATTGTATACCTGTTCAGGATGATATAGCTTATGGTGTTGCAGACCATCAGGTATGTTGGTACATTACTTCATGTTCAGTTGATTAGTTTAGTATATACATTGAGTATGATTATACATTGAGTATGGTTACTTGTTATTAGATTTGGATAGGATTGTATGTCTATATGACTCATTCTGTATACCTGTAGATCTTCACATGTATACTTGTAGATCTTTATATCCCTATATGTTGTTCATGCACTTTCTATATATTACCCCTGAGTTTATACTCACCACCCCGGACCCTAGGTTTCCAGTCGCCCAGGTAACAGGTAGAAGATTCCTTGGATGTTCGGAGCTCCGCCAGCTGATCTCATCTCACACCGAACGGATAGAGGTTTATTACAATTTGTGGAATTCTGTTGGATTATCGTTTTGGGATTTGATCCTGTATCATTTCTGTATTTATGGTTATGGATGTGTTGTATGTATTTGACTTCCGATGTGGTTTCAATTATGGTTCTTGTTGTGTTAAGTCACTCCGGAGTGCATAGTTGAGTCGTTGTATATTTATTATTTGTCAGTATCTTCCGCTGTGTTTGTATGGATTATGTCTATATATTTATTATGTGATTATGGCCGAAAGACTTTATGTATATCAGGGAATTGTGTCACGTACAAGGGAGATGTTGTCCGATTATTTTCGGCTCGGCATACTCTCGGGGCGTGACAATTTTATTGGTATCAGAGCCCTAGGTTGCGAAGTCCACATTCGGATTTGATTTCATTCGGACATCGAGTTTTGCTTTACTCGGTTTCAGTTTTGTGAGTTCTAGGATCTGGCTGTTGTGGGACATCTTCGAGCTACAAGGTTTAAGGTATGATAACTGTTATCACATATCCTTCTGTTAGCTATGCATTTAGTTGCTTATAACATGAATGACTTGTAGTGTGGTAGTCACTATTCATAACCGTGGTTTGAGTTGACCACGGGAACGACATGTTGAGGTTATTAGACATATACCTGCTATCGAAAAAGTAATTACCTTTGAGAGTCGACTGATACCGAGTCTAAAAGTAGGGGTTAGGTAGTCACATCTCTTGTGGAGATCAAAGATTATAGTCCTAAGAATTGTCACTAATTATGCTTGTCAGATTATTACCTGAGGGGTAATGGACTAAGCGAGTATACTATTGTTGATGCAGATAGTAGAAAATTAGTGGATGATATTCATAGGAATTTTGATCCCTTGGTTGGTCGTTCTAAGTTGTATAACTTTGAGAGTACTTTTGAGTACTTAACTCGTGTTATACGAAGATAGTGGAGTTGGTTGCATACCATTATCGGGATCAAGCCGATACGTGGTGGAAGAGATAGGAAATAACCTTCGGGAAATCACACATCACTTGGCCACGGTGTAGTGATGTTGTAAGAGAGTATTTCCCCATGTCATCTTCTTTGACTCGTTGTCAGGGAATTCTTGAGCTGCAAGTAGGGTGATCATTTTGTAACAAAGGTGCCATGTAGAGTCGTTAGACTTGCGAAGTTTATGATCACCTAATAGCTCAAGGATGTGATTGGATTGGTTTTGGCCACTCACGGTTTATTGGCTGACATCTTGATCAGGATGTTTTGATCTCCTACCAGATCCTACCTGAAGGTATTAGACTGGGTCATGTGTATAGAAATGACTCCGTAGCAAGTGTTTTAAGAGTTGGAGATTTGATAAGCATATATTGCAAGTCAAATTATTGGAATCAGAAGTCTCCGAATGTTTGACGAAAGGAGCAAGATTAGAGTGATGAGTCACGAGAAACTATTGGAGAGTTTTTAGATCATAGATGACCAACTGCAGATTATCAGCATCTTCACCTGTTTATCAGCAAAATCAGAAGAAAGACTCCGAAGAGATTGTGTGCGTGCAGTGTGGGTCACGACGAGACACAGAGTCAGATTACCCAATGGATTATGTTATCTGCTTCTACTGTATCTACAAGGAGAGTATGTACTTTGAAGACTCAGTTGAAGACTATGGATGATGCTTTCGAGAGGACGATCCACAACCTCGAAAGTCGAGTTCATCACAGAAGATTAGATTATCCCATCAGCAGCGATCTTATCTCAGGCATAGTGGAGTTCTTTGATACTTCCATCCGAGAGAAGTAAATTACTCAGTAGTATCAGCAGAAGATATCTCAGAAGACTCAGACATCCAGACAACAACTGTTACCTCTCCAGACAATAGCAATTGTTACCTTCCCAGGAGTGGTTATGCTTTATACAAAGGAGAGTGTATACGACGATGGTCGTATCTATGCGGTATTCTCCAGTTGCAGCTATACCTTTCACAGAGTTAAAGTGTGCTATGATGTTGACAGTTCTTCAGTATTTTACACTCGAATGTGTACCCTTTGCCAGTACAACAGTATTTACCATCTCTATTGCAGTTGTTTCAGTTTGTACCTCAGTTTCAGCAGTTGACTTCAGTTCCTCCATGGTAGTCCTTTGCACTTACAGGAGCTTAGCCATCAAGAACAGATGTTGGGCGAGTTTATATAATTACTTGAGAAGAGGTATAGAAGACCGAAGAATTGGTCATTCGGGGTGTTACTTTTAGGTTACCCTATTAGCGGATATGTTGAGAGATACCGATAGTTTATAGGTATCTAGATCTAGAACATTCTTAGATAAGATTAGATGGGTTCCTATCAACTTGTGGGTTGGTGGTATCTCTACCGTCAGGTGAGATGTTGACCAACGATCACGAAGTCAAGGGATGTCCTTAGACTTTGATAGACATACCTTTACTGTTAAATACGGAAAATTTAAAATACCTAAATAAATGGCCAAAAATTAAGAGAAATAATCCTGGAAATTTTTCGAGATTTTTAGGGAATTTTAGGAATTTTTCTGTAATTTTTTGGATTTAAACGGAGTCCGTACGAGATAATTACGAGGATAAAATAAATAGGCTTGGGTGGAGTCTATTAAAGGGGGGGTTAATAGGTGGTAATAACCTAAGAAAAACCTAGATTTTTTTTCCTTTTTCTTTTCCCCGCCGCGCTCGACACTTCTTTCTCTCACGCGACCCCCTCTCCTCCGTCGATGGTTCTCTTGCGACTCCTTCTCCGTCGACGACTAGGTCGCCGCTCTTCTCCGCCTTCCTTGCATCTGACCGCCGCCCGAGCCTTCTCTTCCTCACGTCCGCAGCCAGAAGCCCGACGTCGAGGTCACGCTGGCCTCCTCTGCCACAGCCGTACGCGCCGGCTCCTCGCCTCTGACCACTGCACAAGCCACCGCTTCTCCTTCCCTGTGCCCGTAGCCACCGCCGCCCGGCGTGTCGTGGGCTCGCCGTCCACCGCCGACGCCTCCTCCTCTATTTTTTTTGGCCGAGCAACGCCGGAGGAGAATCGTAGCGTTGTTTACTCCGGTGAACAGTGGATAAAGGACGGTTGCTACCGAGGGATCTCTAAGTCCGGTAAGCTGTGACTCACCCTTCTTGGTTCATTCGTAATTTGTTGTATTTGGTGGTGGGTTGAAGGATTCGGGAGTGCCTCGATTAAGGGCTGCCGTTGGAGGTTCCCAAGGCTGCGAGTTGGGGGTTTGGGTGTTAAAGTTGATTTCGATGTTCCTGTAGGGAGTTGTTGGCCGGTTGTGAAGGAGGGGGTGGTTATGGAAGGTGTTTTGGGTTGTTCATCGGCTGTGAACAATGTTTTAGCCACTGTGAATTGAGTTGGGGATCTGATTTGGGCGAAGGATTGGCTGCCGGTGGGATCCTAGGGTCGGTAAGCACGATTTTGGTGTTATTCGGTTGATCGTATTGAATTCGGATGATATTGGATGGTTGGATGATATTTTGTTGATTTCGGATAAATTTTGGGTTGTGGGATGGATCTAAGTTTGGGTGAGATTAATTGCAAGGATACGTTCTTGGATTGAAGAGTTAATCACAATTTGTGACATACGAGTTGAGGGTCTACTTGGGGATACATAGTAGTAATTTAGCACGTTATCGTATGCTTGGATTTGATGGATTTACTTTAGGTTTAATTGTGGTGTTAAATGTACAAGTGAGGGTTTCTAACTCGTATTCGATTTGTCGGTGAATTGCATTTTGTGCTTAACAATAGTTATGTTGTATGCAGTGTGTATCGAGTTTTGATCCTGGCGAGTCCCGGTCGTGGCGATTTGTTGATTTCATTCTTGCGGAATTTTATCAGGTGAGTATTTTGACTTATCTCTTAGATATAGTCATGTTGATATGCTAGTTAGTATAGCTTATAATAATTTTCATGTTTATCTGCCTTGCATGTTTTTGTGCCTACTTGATACATGCATTTGATCGGTTTATGGATATACTTTCCCTGGTTTATTTGGATCATTGATATGTACTTATTGGTTGTGCATATTATTCATATATGTGTTTTAGTTTGTATTTACATGCTTTAGTATCATGCACCATCTTGCATAATTGCATGCTGGCTGGACAAGGTTCCTTGATAGTTGAGCCCGCAGCCAGTTACATGGTCTGCACACACTACCACTCATGGGTTAGTGGTACATCAGGAGGGTGTATGCAGTTGCTCTGTCAGGCTCCGCTGGTCCGCTCATGGGTAGCAATGAGGCAGCGTGGTAGCGGGCAGGGATCCCTCCTCTGGTCTACGACACCAGGAGATGAGAGCTTTGCTCCCCCATTCTGTTTGGGGCAGGAGGATAGGTGTACTCCGACAGCATCCTTTCCACTCGGTCACTCAGGAGCAGTGATGGTAGAGTGCACAGTTGTCATAGCTCTACCCACTCGGCTTCACCATCGCGTGTGAGGCGGCTGACTGGCGTCAGGGGTGACCATGTCATTTGCACGACATGCATTTTGCATGGATAGCATGTGTATTGTGTTTGCTGCATTTTTATTGTTGCCTTTGATGTTGCATATGATTGCCATGCATACAGGATACATATTTGTATATGGTGATGACTTTAATTCTTCTAGTATGGTACATGCTCCTATATCAGGGTAGGAGATTCAGGTAAGTACAGTCCTTTTGTATTTCTTTCTTGCATATCCTTTATATATGAGACTGTACTGGCATGATTGTTATTGTTAGCTATATCTTACCTTGCATATCAACTATATCCATTTAGTTCTTTGAACTTACCTCGTTGATTTTATATCTATTTCAGGATGAAGCTCTCAGAAGAGTCCAGTTGCGAAACCCCCTCGTCGTGATAGTTTAATTTGGTTATTTCATTTATGGTTTTGGATATTTTGATTAGAAGATATGTTTAGGACTGGAGTTAGATTTATGTACTCGTGGATATTTGGTGTCCTTATGGACCTTTATTTGGATTTTATTTCGATTGGTTTTGGTTGGGTATTCCTGCCCAGATGGCAGAAGGGGTAAGTCTAGTTATTGTAGACTATTTACTATTTACTTTGGTTGTTGGCCTGAGGCCTCTCTTATTACCTACGTGTGTTGTTTGGATTCCGGTCGTGTTGACCGATGTATAGTGGTCGTGTAGGCCTTGTATGTAAGTTTGGTATTGTCACCCGTGTGAGAGATCTTTTAGATTTTCGTCTGGGACTCCTGGGTGTGACAATTTATTTGCATCGAGCAGTTTCGAGTTCCTAGGGGTTTTTGGAATTTTCCAGAGATCACCACTTGTGGCATGTTTTGCGAGTCAATCTGGCGATTTTCGGATTTGTACGGATTTCTGACGATGTTTATGTTTCGGAAATTCGAGGTATTATTGACGAGGTTAATTTGGGGATTTGGCGACGATGGGACCTCTCCTGACGGTGAAATAGGTATGATGATTAATTTTATATGTTTTTACTTGTAGTAACATCTGTAATAATTTAATAGATATGAGACGAGGTGGG
The DNA here is from genome assembly GCA_025175895.1 of Wurfbainia villosa. NCBI lineage: Eukaryota > Viridiplantae > Streptophyta > Magnoliopsida > Zingiberales > Zingiberaceae > Wurfbainia > Wurfbainia villosa. The sequence continues at coordinate 12,616,132 of CM046004.1, read as the reverse complement.
CGTGCTCCTACGCCAAGACGTGGTGCGGGGCGACCACGCTAGAGGACATTGAGATCTCTGGCGACGGAGTTGCCAGAGAGATCTACTAAGGGTGAGCATGTTGATCAGGGTCAGATTCCACATGGTGTTGTGGGAGTCGTGGATCCTCAGTCCTCGGCGATTCCTGCTCTAGAGATACCCACTTCTAGAGTATCCAATGTACCAGTAGGAGACCCTGCTGCTACACTTCAGACACCCCCGCCAGTAGGGCCAGCTACTACGGACCCGACAGGCCCATCAGTGGAGCCGGTCGGCCCTCACTCGGTATCTGCCCCTGCGTATGCAACGGCACCATTTGTTGTGCCAGCTCCTGCGACGGCCCCTACTCATCCTACTGATGTGGCTGTGGCACGAGCTCGGATTCTCGGTTTAGCAAAGTCGATGAAAAGTCGGTTCACCTTATTCAGCGGAGAGACTGATCCGAGCGTGGCTCAGTCTTGGATCAAGACGATGGAGCGTACTTTCTACTATATGGTCTGCTCTGAGTGGGAGAAGGCAGAGTTGGCAGCCTTCCATTTACGAGGCGAGGCCGAGATCTGGTGGGACACGTAGCGCTCGATCATCGGCGAGCAGCAGATTACCTGGGCGAGATTTAGAGAGGCTTTTGAGAGTCAGTACTTCCCACGGGCATATCAGATGATGCGTCATCAGGATTTTCTAAGTCTATGACAGAATAATCGCTCAGTGATGGAGTTTAATGCAGAATTTAATCGGTTAGCCAGGTTTTGTCCAGAGTTAGTTGCTGAGGACAGGTCACGCATGATGCAATTTTTTCAGGGACTAGATGGGCATCTCCAGGTCAAGATGGTAGGATTTGGCAGTTCTTCCTACCGAAAGGCATTGGATAGAGCTCTGTTGATTGAGTCGGCTCAACAGAGAGCTAATACTGACAGGAAGAGAAAACAGACAAAACGAACTACAGGACAGACCCAGCAGCCACAGACTACTGGACAGCAGCAAAGTGGTCACAGTCAGTCGGGTCAGAGTCATTCTGGGGCATCTAGTCGGCCTCAGAAGTCAGGACGATCTTCAGCTGAACCCTCCTGGTCTTCTCAGCAGAGCCGGAGGTCGCCCACTAGTGACACCTACTATACCTGTTGTGGGTCGAGAGAGTATATCGTCTCAGCCTGCACCTTGGGACAGTTAGTTTGCTATTATTGCAAACTGCCTGGACACCTGAGTCGAGATTGTTCATTGAAGGCTCAGCATGTGGCTTCCGGGGTTTCTATCCAAGGAGGACAGTTGTGACAGTCTGGGACTCAGACAGGGGGGCAAACAACTAGACCTTCGCAACACCCGCAAAGGACAGCTCCCCCTACAAGAGTTGCATATGGCATGCATGGACAGAAGTACTCCAGTGCACGTACGGTGTCATAGGGTTCTATTTCAGGACCACAGTATCAGATGTAGCCCCAAATGATCGGTACAGACCGCAAAGATCGCCATCGATACGGATCACCGCACCCGCCACTAGTTCAGATCACCGTAGCTACCAGATGCAATACGATGCGACCATCATACCAACCTTCAGATCAACCTTCATATCAGCCTTCGACGTCGGGCCTGAGCACGCCCACCGCAAAGTGATACAACCTCCACCTCCACCGGAGACTAGGCGAATTCATGCGATTACTAGAGAGGATGTGCAGTGAGCCAGCGAATCCATTTTCCATGGTACAGTTTCACTTTATGCATTTTCATCTATTGTGCTAATTGATACTAGCAGTTTGCATTCATTTATTTCTCATACATTTATGAGAGAGATTGGTAGACTACCTACTGTAAGATCACAACAATTAATCATCTCCCTACCGTCCGGTGATACGTTGGACGTGACCCAGGAGGTTCGAGGTTGTTTCTTAGATTTTGGTAATATCATTCTTACTATAGATTTATTAGTACTGGATATGGTCGAGTTCGATATTATCCTTGGCATGGATTGGCTATCAGCATATCATGCCACAGTTGATTGCCAGACGAGGGTGGTCATATTTTGACCTTCGAACCAACCCTCGTGGGATTTCACTGGCATCCGGGACGACAGTATAGCGACCATTTCTGCGATTCAGGCTCAGAAGCTGTTATTGCACGGTTGCCAGGATTTTCTATTATCTATGATCAATGTAGAAGACAGTGGTGACTCTCAGATTGTTGACATTCCTATTGTCCAAGAATATTCGGATGTCTTTCCAGAGCGATTAGCACCCGCCTCCTGTATGCGGGCGGAGTTCATGATTGAGCAACTTCGACGCCGCCGATCGAAAGCTCCTTATCGTACGGCCCTCGAGAGAGTTGGACGAGTTAAAGGTTCACTCCGTGAACTTTGGACGTAGGTTTTATTCCCGCAGTGTATCACCCCGGGTTCTCCTGGCCTTCGTGAAGAAGAAAGATGGTCGACGAGACTGCATCGACTACAAAAATAACGCGCTACTATCAAGAATAAATACCCCCTGCCACGTATTGAGGACTTGTTTGATTAGCTCAGAGGTACATCAGTATATTCTAGGATTGATCTGTGGTTCGGATATCATCAATTAAGGGTTAGAGACTCAGACATTCAGAAGACAATGTTCCGTACCAGATATGGACACTATGAGTTTTTGGTAATGCCATTTGGGATTACCAATGCTCCAGCGGTATTCATGGATTTGATGAACCGTGAATTTATGGATTTCCTAGATCGGTTTGTCATTGTCTTTATTGACGACATTCTGGTCTATTCTCGTTCCGAAGAGGAACACGCGCAGCATCTTCGTCTTGTTTTGGATAGGCTTTGACAGAAGCGACTCTATGCGAAGTTCAATAAGTGCGCGTTCTGGTTACCCTCAGTCGGTTTTCTGGGACATATGGTTTTTAGTAGAGGCATTTCAGTTGACCCCCAGAAGATCGAGGCTGTCACTAGTTGGGAGCAACCAAAATCAGTTCAGGAGGTTCGCAGTTTCTTAGGCTTGGCCAGTTATTACAGATGATTCATTGAGGGTTTCTCGAGTATTTCTATGTCGTTGACACACCTTACCAGGAAGGGCGTGAAGTTCAAGTGGACAGAGGCATGCAAGACTAGTTTCCAGGAGTTGAAGAGGAGACTGGTGTCAGCACCAATTTTAGTATTGCCATCAGGGGATGACGGTTTCATTCTTTATACCGATGCGTCTCTGCAGGGTTTAGGTGCAGTCTTGATGCAGCACGACAGGGTAGTCTCTTATGCTTCTCACCAGTTGAAGGAGCATGAGAAAAACTACCCAGTTCATGATTTAGAGTTAGTCGCTAATATCTTTGCCTTGAAGATTTGGAGGCATCATCTGTATGGTATTACATTTGAGATTCTCACTGATCATAAGAGTCTCAAATATCTATTTACACAGAAGGAACTCAATCTCAGACAGAGGAGATGGATAGAGTTCCTGAAGGATTATGACTGTACCATTAGCTACCACCTAGGGAAAGCCAATGTGGTTGCTGATGCACTTAGCCGGAAGTCCCGAGGGACTTTAGCTTCCTTCCGAGTTTTAGTCACAGATTTGATTCAGGGTTTCTTTGAGTTGAGCCTTGAGGCGAGGGATCGGCGAGGCGAATTACGGTTACCATGGTTGCTCGATCGCCTATCCGGGACGAGAGTCCGGAGGCTCGGGCGGTGATCGGCATTCTGATTCATTGGCGGTCGGATAACCACAGCGGCGGTGAGTTCACTCGAGATGATGAAGGTATTGTTTATTTCCGGGGCAGATTATGCGTACCTCAGTCTCACCCGATCATGGAGGAGTTACTTCAGGAGGCTCATCGCTCTCTATTTGCGATCCACCCAGGTGGAACCCACATGTATCGAGATTTAAAGCATTTGTATTGGTGGAACGGCATGAAGAAAGACATTGCAGATTTTGTAGCTAGATGTCTGATTTGTCAGCAGGTGAAGGCTGAGCACCAGAGACCAGCCAGATTACTTCAGAGGATTCCTATTCCTGAGTGGAAGTGGGATCACATTACCATGGATTTTGTGGTGGGTTTGCCTAGGACACGTCAAGGTCATGACGTGATTTGGGTAGTCGTTGATCGACTAACCAAATGCGCACACTTCTTAGCGATTCGGAAGACCGACTCTCTGGATCGTTTGGCAGAGTTCTATTGTCGGGAGATCATCAGATTGCATGGTGTTCCTTTGAGCATTATATCAGATAGAGATCCCCGGTTCACGTCCCGATTCTAGCAGAGTCTACAGCAGGCCTTAGGCACGCAGCTTCGTTTTAGTACTACATTCCATCCACAGACAGATGGACAATCTGAGTGGACCATTTAGACACTAGAGGTTTTGCTTAGGTCTTGTGTTATAGATTTCGGGGGCAACTGGGAGGACCACTTGCCGTTAGTGGAATTTGCCTACAATAACAGCTATCATTCGGCTATCCAAATGGCCCCGTTTGAGGCATTGTATGGTAGACAGTGTCGTACACCCACCCTCTGGGAGGAGGTTGGGGAGGCCCAGTTGCTAGGACCCCAGAGAGCTCAGTATGAGACAGAGTTGGTTCGTACTATCAGACGTAGGATGGCAGAGGCGCAGGATCGCCAGAAGAGTTATGAAAATCAGAGACGGAGACCTCTGGAGTTCTCTATTGGTGACCATGTATTCCTGCGAGTCTCACCCACGAAAGGGGTGAAGAGATTTGGCCTCCGTGGTAAGCTAGCTCCTAGATACATTGGTCCTTTGAGATTTTGAAGAGGATTGGAGCAGTCACTTACCGTCTAGCGCTACCACCATCTTTGACAAGTATTCATGATGTGTTCCATGTGTCCATGTTGAGGAAGTATGTGTCAGACTCTACACATATTTTGTCAGATGTGTCAGGTTCCATTCAACCTGATGTCACTTACGCAGAGGTTCTGGTACGGATTTTGGATCACAAGGAACGACAGTTGCGGAATAAGAAAGTGCGACTTGTCAAGGTCGGGTGGAGTCACCACACCGATGAGGAGGCTACTTGGGAGCTTGAAGAAAAGATCAGAGCTCAATAACCCCACCTGTTTACATAAGGTACGTGAGATATATTTTTCAGTACTTATGGTATCTCTTACTCATTATGCATCTTAGTAGGAAATTTGGGGACTAAATTTTTATTAGTGGGAGAGAATGTTAAATACGGAAAATTTAAAATACCTAAATAAATGGCCAAAAATTAAGAGAAATAATCCTGGAAATTTTTTGGGAATTTTAGGTAATTTTTCTAGATTTAAACGGAGTCCGTACGAGATAATTACGAGTATAAAATAAATAGGCTTGGGTGGAGTCTATTTAAGGGGGGGTTAATAGGTGGTAATAACCTAAGAAAAACCTAGATTTTTTTTCCTTTTTCTTTTCCCCGCAGCGCCCGACACTTCTTTCTCTCGCGTGACCCCCTCTCCTCCGTCGACGGTTCTCTTGCGACTCCTTCTCCGCTGACTCCTTCCTCGCCACTGACCGCCGCCCGAGCCTTCTCTTCCTCGCGTCCGCAGCTAGCAGCCCGACGTCGAGGTCACGCCGGCCTCCTCTGCCACAGCCATATGCGTCGGCTCCTCGCCTCCGACCGTCGCACGAGCCACCGCTTCTCCTTCCCTGTGCCCATAGCCACCGTCGCCCGGCGTGTCATGGGCTCGCCGTCCATAGCCGATGCCTTCTCCTCTATTTTTTTTTGGCCGAGCAACGCCGGAGGAGAATCGTAGCGTTGTTTTCTCCGGTGAACAGCGGATAAAGGACGGTTGCTACCGAGAGATCTCTAAGTCCGGTAAGCTGTGATTCACCCTTCTTGGTTCATTCGTAATTTGTTGTATTTGGTGGTGGGTTGATGGATTCGGGAGTGGCTCGGTTAAGGGCTGTCATTGGAGGTTCCCAGGGCTGCGAGTTGGGGGTTTGGGTGTTAAAGTTGATTTCGATGTTCCTGTAGGGAGTTGTTGGCCGGTTGTGAAGGAGGGGGTGGTTATGGAAGGTGTTTTGGGTTGTTCATCGGTTGTGAACAATGTTTTAGCCGCTGTGAATTGAGTTGGGGATTTGGGGGAAGGATTGGCTGCCGGTGGGATCCTAGGGTCGGTAAGCACGATTTTGGTGTTATTCGGTTGATCGTATTGAATTCGGATGATATTGGATGGTTGGATGATATTTTGTTGATTTCGGATAAATTTTGGGTTGTGGGATGGATCTAAGTTTGGGTGAGATTAATTGCAAGGATACGTTCTTGGATTGAAGAGTTAATCACAATTTGTGACATACGAGTTGAGGGTCTACTTGGGGATACATAGTAGTAATTTAGCACATTGTCGTGTGCTTGGATTTGATGGATTTACTTTGGGTTTAATTGTGGTGTTAAATGTACAAGTGAGGGTTTCTAACTCGTATTTGGTTTGTCGGTGAATTACATTTTATGCTTAACAATAGTTATATTGTATGCAGGTTTCGGTCATGAGGCAGGTCCACGGTCGTGACGATTTCATTTCGTGGTTTTCTCGAGCATTTTATCAGGTAAGTATTTTGACTTATCTCTTAGATATAGTCATGTTGATATGCTAGTTAGTATAGCTTACAATAATTTTCATGTTTATCTGCCTTGCATGTTTTTGTGCCTGCTTGATACATGCATTTGATCGGTTTATGGATATACTTTCCCTGGTTTATTTGGATCATTGATATGTACTTATTAGTTGTGCATATTATTCGGATATGTGTTTTAGTTGGTATTTACATGCTTTAGTATCATGCACCATCTTGCATGATTGCATGCTGGCTGGACGGGGTTCCTTGATAGTTGAGCCCGCAGTCAGTTACATGGTCTGCACACAATGCCACTCATGGGTTAGTGGTACATCAGGAGGGTGTGTGCAGTTGCTCTGTCAAGCTCCGCTGGTCCGCTCATGGGTAGCGATGAGGCAGTTTGGTAGCAGGCAGGGATCCCTCCTCTGGTCTACGACACCGGGAGATGAGAGCTTTGCTCCCTCATTATGTTTGGGGCAGGAGGATAGGTGTACTCCGACAGCATCCTTTCCACTCGGTCACTCAGGAGCAGTGATGGCAGAGTGCACAGTTGTCATAGCCCTACTCACTCGGCTTCACCATCGCATGTGAGGCGGCTGACTGGCGTCAGGGGTGACCATGTCATTTGCATGGCATGCATTTTGCATGGATAGCATGTGTATTGTGTTTGCTGCATTTTTATTGTTGCCTTGGATGTTACATATGATTGTCATGCATACAAGATACATATTTGTATATGGTGATGACTTTAATTCTTCTAGTATGGCACATGCTCCTATATCAAGGTAGAAGATTCAGGTAAGTACAGTCCCTTTGTATTTCTTTCTTGCATACCTTTTATATATGAGACTGTACTGGCATGATTGTTATTATTAGCTATATCTTGCCTTGCATATCAACTATATCCGCTGAGTTCTTTGAACTTACCCCGTTGATTTTATATCTATTTCAGGATGAAGCTGTCAGGAGAGTCCAGTTGTCAAACCCCCTCGTCGTGATAGTTTAATTTGGTTATTTCATTTATGGTTTTGGATATTTTGATTAGAATATATGTTTAGGATTGGAGTTGGATTTATGTACTCGTGGATATTTGGTGTCCTTATGGACCTTTATTCGGATTTTATTTCGATTGGTTTTGGTTGGGTATTCCTGCTCAGATGGCAGAAGGGGTAAGTCTAGTTATTGTAGACTATTTACTATTTACTTTGGTTGTTGTCCTGAGGCCTCTCTTATTACCTGCATGTGTTGTTTTGATTCCGGTCTTGTTGACCGATGTATAGTGGTCGTGTAGGCCTTGTATGTAAGTTTGGTATTGTCACCCGTACAGGGGAGATGCTGCCGGATTTTCGTCTGGCGGGGAGTCCCCCGGGGCGTGACATTTACCATAGACATATCCTTACGGATAGTTAAATGGCTGAGAATATGGTATAATATCTCTCTCAGGTGTGCATATAATATGAGAGTATTCGGATGTAGATTCGGATGAACTCCCAGGTTTTCCACTGCATGGGCAAGTGGAATATGCGATTAGGGGTGATTTCGAGAATAGTTCCGATATGAAAGACCTCATACCGAGAGATGATTTTATTGGTATCAGTGTTGCTAAACACTGTGGAAATTGGAAGAACGTAAGTTGCGATTATAGGAAGTGTTGTATGGGATATTTATCCATCTCAGTATTCCTTTTGGAGAAGATCCGGAACTCTTGGTAAAAAAAAAGGGATGGACCTTTGGGGTGATACATCGATTATCGATGGTGGTATGCAGTAGTTGTTGAAAATGGATATCCTGCATTGTGGATAGATGATCTGTTTAGTTCAGCTAAAGGACACTTGTGTATACCCTAGGGTTAATCTATGATTGGAGTGTGTGTCATACAATTATCATTGTTGGTGTGATGATTGATATATCATCAACGTAGAGTAAAAGGATGCAGGTGTATAGAAGATGGCATTTCATACTTGGTATAGATTTTATGAGTTGTTGATGATGTTCTTAGACTTATCGACGATTTAGTTGTTCATGAAGTGATTGAACCAGTAGGTGATTGTCGTCTTAGATGATATTTTTGGATATACTCAGTTTAGTATATGCATTGAGTATGATTATACTGTGGTTACTTGTTATTAGATTTGGATAGGATTGTATGTCTATTGGACTTATTCTGTATACCTGTAGATCTTCACATGTATACTTGTAGATCTTTATATCCCTATATGTTGTTCATGCACTTTCTATATATTACCCCTGAGTTTATACTCACCACCCCGGACCCTGGGTTTCCTGTTGCCCAGGTAACAGGTAGAAGATTCTTTGGATGTTCGGAGCTCCGCCAGCTGATCCCATCTCACACCGAACGGATAGAGGTTTATTACGATTTATGGTATTCTGTTGGATTGTCGTTTTGGGATTTGATCCTGTATCATTTCCGTATTTGTGGTTACGGATGTGTTGTATGTATTTGACTTTCGATGTGGTTTCTATTATGGTTCTTGTTGTGTCAAGTTACTTCGGAGTGCATAGTTGAGTCGTTGTGTATTTATTATTTATCAGTATCTTCCGCTGTGTTTGTATGGATTATGTCTATATATTTGTTATATGATTGTGGCCGAAAGGCTTTATGTATATCAGGAAATTGTATCACGTACAGGGGAGATATTGTCCGATTATTTTTGGCTCGGCATACTCTCGGGGCGTGACAATTAGCCTTGATCCACTCCTTATAACTCGCTTTCTCCTTTTCACCAGAATCATCTATAGGCTTAGAAGGACTCTCTTCGAAGAGTGCATATTTGTACTCCTCAGTAGCCAAGACAATGTCCAGATTCCATTTCCAATCAACATAGTTAGGTCCAGTAAGTTTGTTTTCTTTCAAAATCACATCAAGTGGGTTGAAAGTCATTTTGAAAAACCTAAGAATCACAGTGATCAAAACATTAGATTTCAAAATTTTATTGATTCCTCAAACAATAAAATTTTAAAATCAACCAACACCTCAAAGCACCGAGAATATCGTATGCCACGATAGTGTAGACGTATACGAATTCAACATTTGTAAGAGGAGGTTTTACCCATTAATTTTATTATCCTGTCAACCTTACTTTTTGATAAATAAAATTAATAGTTGGTTCCTCTTCATCCCTACAAATAAAAGCAATGACTCCGATGGGGAGGATATTTTTATTTGCATCTAAGTGTTTACCATTATCCGATACTAAGGCAATTATCTCGGATTATATGCCTTCTGATGGGGAAGTACACACACTCCTAAATAATTTTCTATAACCATATTTGACCTAGTGATCCGCAAAACAAACTCATCCGATATGGAGGAAGGCACTCAGAGCCAACGCCCAAGTTTGTTCGCATCACATGTCAAATTTTAATGGAGGCCGCGGGAATTAAAAAATATCCCTCTCCCACTTAGTAATTTAAAATTGAGGAATTTTCACACAACATGCATATCAAACAATAAGAAATAAACATGAAAAAAAACTTTCCAACTATTATGGCTTTTATTTTCCAATATGCTTCCCGTCGTGTCGCCACCTCATCTACTCCTCCCTTTACCATGCACAAGCCACAAGGATATCCGAGCCGAGAAAAATCATTTTAATTTACATCCATCAATCCTATACTCCACGAAGGAGTGTACAACATGTCTAGATCAAATAGTAAATTAAAATGAGTGGCTAAACAGTGTCGTGTTTAATTACAAAAATTAAATACTAATTAGCCTCGTCAACCCCGAGGATTCAAAATTTAGTTACAATCACACACACACAATCACATACATCCACATAGCCATAATAGTTGGATCTTATGCCTGCAAGCAAAAAGTTAGCCTACGCACATCCTACTATTATACGGCATATACAATATATGATAAATGCATGAAAGTAACCGAATTCAAACACACAAAATCGGAAACCGTGGTTCTAATACCACTTGAAGGGAATTGCCTCTCGCTTCGGTCGCTTGTGCATGGCGATCTTATCACACATCACCGGATTAAAATTTTATCAATCAAAACTAATCCAAATGGAGATGGATTACCCAAGCAACCGATTCATCATCGTGCTATTCAATTTGAGTAGTCGCTTGAACAAACTTGTTGTTCAAGCAACCTTACTCTTTTCCTCGATTAGCTGCGGAATAGATGATGAACGGATTGTCGGTTTTTGTGTTTATCATTGGGGTCCATGTTAATCAATAACATACAAAATACAAAAGAACTAGAATCAAAATTAAACAAGATTATACCTCTTATTTTACCTCTTGATCTTTTATTGTATTCCTATCCTCTTCTTGGATGTCGTGTGGGCGACGATCTTCCAAGAATCGAAGCCTCCTAGATCGTGTGTCTTCCCTTCCTTGCTCACTCCAAACAAGGGAAGAAAAAACTCCCTTCTTCTCCTTGCTTGTGCCAACCACCAACCACCAAGCTTGGTGTCCGCCGGCCCTAAGGAGAGGGAGAGGGTGAGCCGGCCAAGACAAAGGAAGGAGGAACCCTCACCTTTGTTACCGCCGGCCCTTGGAAGAGGATGAAGAAGCACCGGCCAAAGCTTGAGGGAAGGAGGTGTCGGCCAAGTGAGGGAGGAGAAGAACAAAACCCTAGCCTCCAACCTTGTTGCTGCCGGCCCTAGGAGAAGCAAACCCTAGCAACCAATGCTTGCCGCCCAAGCCTCTCCAATGCCAACTCCAAACCCTAGCACAACTTGTTCTCCTTGCCACCCAGGCCTTTCCAACCCCATTTATAAATCTAGGCTTCATGAGGTATTTATAATAGGATATAATAGGGATCATGAGAAGGAGTTGAATCTTGGCCACCCAATGCATCCGAACCACACAAAACCCGATCCATTAATGATGATCCATTCCACTAGAGGATCATCTTTGATCTACCTCACCAACCCCATAAATAAATATGGGCTCCACATATTATTTGTACAAAATATTTCCCCGTATTTAAGATATCGAATGTCCATTAATTAATTAAATTACTAACAATTTAATTAATTAATATCTAACTCCATGAGTAGTATCACTCATCCTTATCATCATGTTGGACCAAGTTCACCTGCAGGATTTACATGATGAATTTTATGAGCTCCTTAAGGGGACATCATCATCCTAATATATAGGACACGGTTTCCTCTTATAATCAACGGCACACCATGTAAATAATATTATTTTCTGACTTACCAGGCCTATCGATTTAACACATAAATCTCACTCATTGGTAAATCAAAGAAATAAATACTAAGTATATGTGTTCGTTATTATATCGGAATTAAGAGCATGTACATCATAATATCTTAGGTTCGATTCAATTATATAGTCAGTATAAATTGAATCACCTCTGAATCGATCCAGCTCAATACACACAAAGTGTACTAGTGTAATTTTATGGTCAAGATAAATCAATACCAAATTACATTACAACCATGCCAATGGTTTGTCCAAAACCATCTTGGTTGTGAGCCTCTACTTATACTCTACAAGGAACTGATAACATGATCTTCTGTGCGACACCACACACCATGTTATCTACAATGTAAAGTATCAGACAATATGCATAAATATAAAATGCAAACAATGATCATGTGATTCTTATTTCAAAATGAAGATTTCATACAAAGGCTAGGCTTTCAGTATACATCCCATCAATCGGTACCTCTTTCAATACATGATCCGGATGCGACACATATTTCCTCAGCATAGAAACATGAAATACATTATGAACACCCGCAAGTGTCGGAGGTAAAGCCAACCGGTAAGCTACACCCTCAATCCACTCCAATATCTCAAATGGACCAATGTAGCGTGGTGATAACTTTCCCTTAAGCTCAAATCTCTTGACTCCTTTTGTAGGTGAAACACGCAGAAATACATTATCCCCTACTGAGAACTCCAGAGGCCTTCGCCTCCATCCACATAACTCTTCTGTCGATCTTTGCCTCTGATATCCGTCGTCTAATGACACGCACTAATTCTGCATCATGTTGAATACTTTGTGGCCCCAATAGCTATCATTCCCCAACATCCTCCCACAATACAGGAGATCTGCAGGGTCTGCCGTATAAAGCCTCGAAAGGAGCCATCTGAATAGAAGAGTGATAACTGTTATTATAAGCAAACTCCACCAAATGGACGTGATCCCTCCAACTACCTCCGAAATCCATGACACAAGATCTTAATAAGTCCTCCATAGTCTGAATGGTACGCTCAGACTGTCCATTTGTCTGCGGATGAAATGTTATACTGAGATGAAGCTCTATACCCATAGCCTGCTGAAGACTTTGCCAGAATCATGAACTAAATCGTGGATCTCTATCAGATATGATACTCAAAGGCACTCCATCTTGCCTGATAATCTCTCGACAGTATAACTCTGTCAGTCGATCTAACGGGTTTATCCCACGAATCAGAAGGAAATAAGCATATTTGGTTAGCCGGTCCACAATCACCCAAATCACATTATGTCCTTTACAGATTCTGGGCAACCCCGTAATGAAATCCATAGTGATATACTCTCACTTCCATTCTGGTATTGAAATTTCCTAAAGCAACCCAGCGGGTTTATGATGTTCAACCTTTACCTGCTGGCATACTAAACATGAAGTCTACAATATCCCTCTTCATATCATCCCACCAATATGAACGCTTCAAATCCTGATACAACCAGGTACCACCAGGATGTATAGCAAATCTCGAATGATATGCTTCCCATAACAACTCTTCCTTGATTAGATGCGTGTTCGAAACATATAATCTTCCACAGAAACAAAGAACTCAAGTCTCATCACATAAGAAATCTATCTGTCATCCTGAGTCCATAGTGTTGCATAAAAACTGAACATGCTAATCACTAGCTTGTGCCTATTTGATCCTCTCAACAATAGCGGACTAGGCAACCATAGAAACTAATATCCCTCGAGATGTTTTTGTTAGTGCCTATAAGATTCACATATCTCCACAATGGCATGATATTGTCCACTTTAGGCCTAAACCCTCATGGTTTTATTTTTGGGTTTTACCCAAAATGCCTCATACCAATGGAGATATCTTTTCATCTTATAAGCACATGATCTTTTCCATGTCTTACCAATGTGGGAATTTGATTGTACTCTCAATACTCCAACAATCCCCCCCCCTCAAACGAAGAACCACATTGAACCCCCCCCCTCAAGCCTATCCGTCCTCAAATGACGTCCTCTTCTTGATGTCCGATCCTCAACCAACCAGGACTTCCTGTCAACTGTCTAGTCCTCCTGACCCAGCTGGACTTTCTGCCAGTTGTTCAGGCCTTTTGGCCCAACTGAACTTCCTTCTTGGTGTCTGGTTCTCTTGATCCGGACATGGGAGCTCAACTTCCTTCATTCGAGGTTCATGGCTTGACATGGACAATGGCTCTGATACCAATTGTTAGTGCCTATAAAATTCACATATCTCCACAATAATATGATATTGTCCACTTTGAGCCTAAACCCTCATGGTTTTATTTTTGGGCTTTACCCAAAAGGTCTCATGCCAATGGAGATATCTTTTCATCTTATAAGCACATGATCTTTTCCATGTCTTATCAATGTGGGACTTTGATTGTATTCCCAATACTCTAACAGTTTGACCTTGTTCAGATAACCCCAACTCTGAGAACTATCAAACTAGATCAGTAACTGCTGTCAAATGACTAACCAAAATCCCACGGGACTTCCTGCTCAGTGCATCTGCTACCACATTAGCTTTTCCTGGATGATAATGAATGGTGCAATCATAATCCTTCAGATATTCCATCCACCGTCTCTGTTTAAGATTCAATTCCTTTTGAGTGAAAAGATATTTCAAGCTCTTATAGTCTGTATAGATCTCAAAAGTAATCTCATATAGATAATGTCTTCCTATCTTTAGCACAAAAATAATGGTTGCTAACTCCATATCGTGCACTAGATAATTCCTTTCGTGATCCTTTAGTTGACGGGAGGCATAAGATACTACACGGTCGAACTGCATCAGAACTGCTCCCAACCCTTGGAAAGAAGCATCAGTATACAGTACCATCCCATCGCAACCAGAAGGAATCACTAACACAAGTGCAAAATTTAGCCACTGCTTAAGCTCCTGAAAGCTAGTCTCACAAGCCTCTAACCAGGTGAATTTGATCCCTTTCCGGGTCAAGCGAGTAAGTGGTGTGGCAATACGAGAAAATCCCTCCATGAATCTACGATAATACCCAACCAAATCAAGGAAACTATGGACTTCCTAAACTGACTTTGGCTGCTCCCAACTGGAAATCACCTTGATTTTCTAGGGATCAATAGAAATACTCCTGTTAGATACCACATGTCCAAGAAAACCCATGGAGGATAGCCAGAAAGCACATTTATTGAACTTGGCATATAGATGCTCTCGTCACAATGTCTTTAACACTATCCGAAGATGATACTCATGCTCCTCCTCAGATCAAGAATATATCAAAATATCATCTATAAATACAATGACAAACTGATCCAAGTACCTCAAGAATACCCGGTTCATCAAATCCATAAATATGATCGGGGCATTAGTAAGACCAAATGACATCACCAGAAACTCGTAATGTTCATAACGAGTGTGGAACGTTGTCTTCTGAACATCTTCGTCTCTTTCTCTTAGCTGATGATAACCTAAGTGCAAATCAATCTTGGAATACACACAAGTATCCTTGAGTTGATCAAATAAATCCTCTATCCTCGGCAGTGGATATTTGTTCTTAACGGTCACTGCATTTAGTTATCAGTAGTCAATACATAACCGCAATGATCCATCCTTCTTTTTAAAAAAAAAGTACCAGAGCTCCCCATGGTTAAACACTAGGACGAATAAATCCCTTATCCAACAACTCCTACAGTTGTACTTTAAGTTCATTCAGCTCTTTCGGTGTCATCCGATAGGGAGTCTTCGATACAAGTTCGATTTTTGGACTTACCTCTATCGCAAATTCCACTTGCCTTGGAGGTGGTAAGCCCAAAAGTTCATCTGGGAACACATTCGGATACTCTTGAACTACCCGCACACTTGAGAGGGGTGGTAGTTCCTCACTCTCCACTTTGACCAAAGACAATA
Organism: Wurfbainia villosa; assembly: GCA_025175895.1. NCBI lineage: Eukaryota > Viridiplantae > Streptophyta > Magnoliopsida > Zingiberales > Zingiberaceae > Wurfbainia > Wurfbainia villosa. The sequence goes on along the minus strand of CM046004.1, from coordinate 12,600,498 downwards.
AGTACCCCTGACAACCATAAGACAATAGTTTTCGAGCCTATAATGCAGATATAATGGACACTCCATCATCTCTGGTACCAACGAATTCCCATGCAGGTTGATCTAGTGGTCGAAAAGTCACTACTCTTGCCCTACAATCCACTGTAGCATAATAAGTAGCTAACCAATCCATGCCGAGAATGATGTCAAATTCCACCATCTCCAACACCTGAAGATCCACCGTAAGTATATGCCCATCGAAATCCAACGAGCGACCTTTGATTTCTTGATGGCTAGCCAGCACCTCTCCCGATGGAAATGATACCGCTAACCCACAAGAACGAACCATAAGAATCCTTCCAATTCTACTCAGAAACATTCTAGATACAAAGGAATGCGAACTACCAGTATTAATCAAAGTATCAGCATATATGGAATAAACTGAAACCATACCCCGATAGACCGATCCCTCGGCCCACTGTGCATCCTCTCTGGTAATGGCATAAACCCAGCTAGCCTCCACATTCGATGGTTACACTCCTGATGAAGTAGTAGAGTGCCTCCACTTAGGATGAATATGGCTCTATGACACTGTTGCTAGAGGCTGAATCTGCTGCGAAGGCATAATATATCCCTAAGAGTTGGTCGGTAGATATCGCTATGTAGGTGTCTCTGATAATAAATCTCTGGAGTTGTAAGATAGTGAATAGCCACTAGCATCCCCGAAGAGTCACTCCCCTATATATGATACAGCTATGTCATGGGAGGTAGTGGTTACCTCTGACCATATGTTTGTGTCCTAGGTGTTGTCCTCTATTGATGATGCTAGCCAGACCTCTTTTCCTTGTTGGAGTTATTTGAAAACTCCAACTGTGCCTTCAGAGTATACTCTCGACTAGTATGCCCTCGATGCTTGAAGTAATAGCAAACATCGCGATCTAAGGGACACTCTGAAATTCTATGGCTTCCAGACCCACATCTATGGCACCCAGTTATATGCCCGCTCTTACGGTTCTTCTGAGAACCTCAGAATACCCAGAAGTTGGTCGCTTCCCATTTTGTGATCTAGATGACCCTTCCACAGCACCTCAAGAAGCCCCACTTTGATCTTGCTTCTTTTGAGTCTCATTAGATGAATCCTATTTTCGCTGCTTACCCTGTGACATCTGCTTCTCCACCTTCTTCTCCTTTGCAATCTGCTGAGAAGTCATCTCAATAGAATAGCCCGATCCAATGCCTCTTGGTAGGAGTTAATAGAATATCTAAACATTCTGGCCCGAATATATGCAGCCAAGTCCTGAGTAAATTGGAACATCCGATCTCCATCCTGCGATACGAGATAAGGGCAGAATCCTACGAGTCGAGTAAATTCTACATTATACTCCAAAACTGAACGGTCACCCTACTTAAGGCTCAAGAATTCCTGACAGCGAGATGTAGAGAATGCAGAAGGAAAGTATTACTTCCAAAAAACATCTCGAAAGACTGACCAGGTAATCTCACACTCCCCAATTAAGGTCTTCTGCATCTTCCACCAAGTAACCGCCTGCTCCCGGAGGTGATATGCAGTTAAACCCACCTTCTCCTCATCTGTACAAGTCATGTACTCAAAGGTGTCTTCTAAATTATCTAGCCAAGCCCAAGCAATCCAAGGGTCAGACTCCCCTCGAAACAACATTAATCATTCCTTGGTTGAACGTGCCAATACGGGTATACGAGCCTTATCCCTGACCCAACTAGAATCCGCAGGAGTCGGCATAGTCAGGGGTAAATCTGAATTTTGAGGTTCCGAACCTCTAATAGGGGAATGATGTGGCCCTTCCTGGTTGACAGGTCCACTGGTAGTAGGTCGCTTTGTTGGATGACCCCTAGCACGAGTCCGAACAGGTGTCATAATACCATCTATCCACACCTACTGAACGACTTAAATAAGTATCTAAGCAGAAGATATAATATGTCAAGAATTCTTACTTCATACAACTTGGAGCTAATGTCGTTTTCAATCCACAAAACAAAACCAATCCAAAACAAAATAACTTTCGTGGTCCAAAATCCGACGAAAAACATTATTGTACGACATCACAACCTTGGCTCTGATACCAATAAAATTGTCATGCCCCAGGGTAGACTTTATTTGGCCAACGGACGGTACCCCCTTATGACAATTCAATATACATAGCCAGATAGTCGCAGCCAACACAACACATATGGAAATACATATAATCGATAACGGAAGACAACCACAAAAGGAGTCATAAACTCAACGATAAATGCATATCGGTATGTCCGTCAACAAAGTAAATGAAATCCCACAATGAAACCAAAAAGGAAAATACAATCTCTACAAATAACCAACAATACTATCTCCAATAGAATCCAAGTCCATAATGAGATACATACGATATATGAAAATCAGGACCCTCGGAAAAGTGATGAGAAGGAATCAACTGGCGATGCTCCAAGTCTATTCCGAAGTCTCCAATCTGCCACCTAGGTGACAAGAAACTCAGGGTGTGTGGTGGTGAGTATAAAATTCAGCGGTAATATAAGAAATAGTGCATGAACAACATATAATCTATGGAGATCAATGTAATACGGTATAAAGATACAACATATATTAACCAGTATGATCATAATCAATGCTTATACCAACTGTCTAACCAAATATAAAGTAATGTACTAACATACCTGATGGTCTGCAACAACACATACCTCATGCTCAACACACATCAGTATAGAATATGCAAATGACATGTAACAGGATGTACAAGCATATGAAACAATCATAGCTCAACCAAATGCAGCAACTCACAGGCATATGTAAAACATATATCAAAATACACACATACATGTATACATATCCCAGCAATGCATATGCATGGTCATGTCTGCGGACCCTACGCACAACCACGATCTCAGTATGGCTTGGGTGGCGCGACATAACAACTATCCCAACACCAGCTACTACTACTCTCGAGTGACCGAATGGGTAGTATGAATAAGTAGCTAGCCGCCAGAGAGCTATATGCTACACCACGGGGGTCCCTGCTGTTGGCCACTCTGTCACTACCCATAAGTGGTCGAGCACCGCACACAGGATGACTGCACACCACACAACTACCACCATCTATAGTGGTCAAGTATGCAACTCCAACTACCACCCTCAATAGTGGTCAAGTATGCAACTCCAACACTACCACCATCTATAGTGGTCGAGTGTGGCACAACCAATGATTTGCACTCAACCCTGCTACCACTACCCCGAGTGGTCGAGGAGGCAGGATGACTGATGACCCATCTCAACCACAAGGGAGACCTAGTCGACAGCATGCATGCAATGTAATGATGCACAGCTCCACACACGTATCTTCACAATACTCTCTATCACACAGAGAGTCCTAGTCAACCAAAAGTCAATCATGCAAGGACTACTAAGACACAACCACATACCGACAACAACCAACTTATCTATGTACAAATGACGAGATCCACCATAGATGCACAACTATTATGTGTATGATACAACAATCGACTCCATAATCAAATCCATCACCTAACCCTAGTGATGTGACACGGTGACCAAATCTGAGTTCACAACTATGCCCTAACTACATGTACTTAACTGAACATCCATAAGCCAACATACAAGATAGTTTATAATTCATATCCGTGATAAATGAATGATGAATTAACAACAACACATCTCAAAGATCAAAGGCTAAGTAACAAACACATGATTAAATAAGAGTGGAGTCAAGGTAAAGGTATCATCATCAATACAAATTCATGCACTAGATTCAACAACTACCTGACCAGGGTAGAGGTTACCCACCTAATACGAAGCTCATAATAATCCTCACGACCGTGGACCTGCCTCGTATGCCAAACATGCACATATTAGCAACCACGAGTAAGTTCAAGCATCCGACAAATATACAACTCAACTACTACATCGTTTCTATATTCCCGTCCAGCTTCCACCACACACTTTCGAACAATCGCCAAAACAACAACTCTGAGAACTCGATCTCACAGTGTTTCAATCCCAAAATAAAACCCATAATAGATCATCTTCCAGATCCCTCCATACATCACCCTATTCCCGCTCACACCACAAAACCATACAACATCCAAATAGCTATCCAACCATCTAAACCTATCGTTCACAGCTCCATCACCGAGCACAACCAAAACCTCACCAACAAAACATCTCCAATAACCCATACATTACCTTACTCACCAAAAATCAAACATCCAACAACTAAATCAAAGAATAAAAATCTTACCCCTTAATTGCTCGATTACACACAGCTTGAATCACGCCACAGAGAAAATAGCTCGTTGACCCCGGTCGCTACCGGAAAGTCCAAGTTCGGCTACCAACAGAGTTATCCAAGCTCAAGGTTGCTATGAACAACAATAACCCATCCATAACAATTGTTGTGAATAAAAATACTCCAAGACTTACCTCACAACGCAACCTACACCACATACACCAACACAAACCAATGACACCCCTTCTCCGATCTGCTCTGCTCACTGGACAATCCAACGCCAACTGTTGTTGCCCTTCTCCACTCAACTATCTAAGCTAATGGAAGTGAGGAACACGAGTAAGGATGGATCTCATCCGAATCGAGGGAGAAGATTGACCACTTACCTAACCTCGACAGAAATCGTGAAGCCCAGCTCATGATCGGAGACCCGATAGAATCGTCGCCGACCCCTATCTCCCAGCAAAAACTCTTCACCGAAATCTTGCTCGGGAACCCGCGATCAAAGGTCCCCCAACGAGATGATCATCCACCGTGTGTGCGTCAGCAGTAGCCGCCTCGGAGAAGAAGAAGAAGAGGAGATGGGAACGACGCTCGCGAAGAGGGAAATGGGGAGGAAAGAGGTGCGTCGGGTTGGCTTAAATAAGTCATTCAAAGCTTGGGTTTGAGCCAATTTACTCATGGTATAACCCAAGTTAAGCCCAACACCTAACTAATTAAACCCAGCCCTTAATTAAACCCATCAGCTAATTAAATTAATTAACCCATATAATTAATTTAAATAATTTTTTCACTGTCTTTTACAAAAAAATGCCTATAAAAGAAGAGTTTGTGCAACCATGATGAAGAACTCATTGATCTTCATTCTAAGTTCTACAACCTCATTTCACATTTGAAAGAGCTCTGTTCTATTGCCTCATTGATTCACCGACAATCGAGCAAGATCATGCACCTCTTAATATTGTCGTTATAACATTACTTTTAGTAATTGCATTTGTAATTTTATTGTAGAGGGAAGGTAGGGTGTTACCTTGCTCTCATCTCTTATAATCGTACACTCTCCGAGTTCAAAGTTTTTTGAATCGAAAAGCATTTAGTGTTTTTCCCATCGAGGTAGTCCTAGAGGGTTATGTGCCTTGGTGTAGCAATCTGACATAGATTGTGAAGCAAGTAAATGTTCTAAGTATTTAACTTTATTTCCACTGCATGAACTTTGATTTGAAAAAGAAAAGAAAAAAATAATTATCGAGATTCCCCCCCCCCTCTCAGTCTTCTTGATCCTACATGTTTCGTGGTAATTTGAAGACGCTCATTCTTAGAGACTTTGAACGAGAGTTGTTGTTGCATTTTCGACCTTCAAAAGGCTTTCTAAAGCAATCAAACTATGATCAAGTAAAAATCTCATTGTGTAAAGTATTGTTCACTTTATTTCTTCTTTTTATTTCATTATTGTATTTGGTTGCAAGTGTTTGTAAAGAACATGTTGCAAAAGGTTCTACGCATTCAGAAAGTTTCTAAGAAGGAGAAAGAATAGTGATAATACTGCTAAGAAGTTAGGTCGTGAAGTAGAAACTAAGGGTTTTTCGAACCATATAAAATCTAGGTGTCATTGTGCTTATTTTGTATTATTATTTGTATTTCTTGTTTCCACTGTGCATTAACATCTTGTAGGCTATCATGTAAACAACAAACGATGATCTAGTCAAGAATGCTATTCACCCTCCCCCTCTAGCGGTGCATAGGTCCTAATAGTTCCCCGACAACTAGCTTAGATAGAGTGGTTATGTTGGATAAGTTCCTTTTAAGCTTAGTGAAGGCTTGCTTGCATTCTTAATCCCATATATAATGGGTTGACTTCTGAAGCACTTTAAAAAAGAAGAGACTTCAATCTGTCGACCTAGAAATGAATTGCAACAATACAGTAATTCTTCCTATCAACCTCTAAACTTTACTAGTACTCTAGGAGTCTACATATTTTATAGATCTTAGATCTTCTCAAGGTTAGCTTCGATCCCACTTTCAGTCACTATGTAACCCAAAAAATATCTACTTCTAACATAAAAAATGTATTTGCTATTAGTGCCTATAAGAATCATATATCTCCACAATGGCATGATATTGTCCACTTTGGGCCTAAGCCCTCATGGTTTTATTTTTGGGTTTTACCCAAAAGGCCTCATGCCAATGGAGATATCTTTTCATCTTATAAGCACATGATCTTTTCCATGTCTTATCAATGTGGGACTTTGATTGTATTCACAATACTCCAACAATCCCCTCTCAAACGAAGGACCACATTGACCCCCCCCCCTCAAGCCTATCCATCCTTGAAGGACATCCTCTGCTTGATGTCCGATCCTCAACCCATCAGGACTTCCTGCCAACTGTCTAGTCCTTCTGACCCAGCTAGACTTCCTGCCAGTTACCCATCCCTTCTAGCCCAACTGGACTTCCTGCCAATTATTTGATCCTCTCGATCCAACTGGTCATCCTGTCTAGTGTCTGGTTCTCTTGATCCGGACATGGGAGCTCCACTTCCTTCATTCAAGCTTCATGGCTTGACATGGATCATGACTCTTATACCAATTGTTAGTGCCTATAAGAATCATATATCTCCACAATGGCATGATATTGTCCACTTTGGGCCTAAGTCCTCATGGTTTTATTTTTGAGCTTTACCCAAAAGTCTCATGCCAATGGAGATATCTTTTCATCTTATAAGCACATGATCTTTTCCATGTCTTACCAATGTGGGACTTTGATTGTATTCTCAATACTCCAACATTTGCTAGGATTGAGTTTCAAATCATACTTTTGAAGGGTTTCTTCCATATCACGAGTCAGGTCTTTGGTATGTACATATATCTCAATATTTCTCCCAATTTGATATTTAAAAATTTGATCCATCGACCTTTGGTATGTAGTCCCAACATTTTTTAGTCTAAATGACATTATCGTGTAGCAGAAGGTCCCATCTGAGATAATAAAACTGATTTTATTTGATTATCTCGTGCTAATGGTACTGGTGATACCCTTGATATGCATCCAACATACAGATATATACTCATATTTTGATGTCAAATTTACTAACTGATCTATCTGAGACAAAAGGTAATAGTCTTTATGGCAAGTTTTATTGAGATATTGAAAGCCTACATAGACCCTCCACCTACCTTCGGGCTTGGGCACTAGTATTACATTTGTCAATTACGTCAGGAATCAGATTTCTCTAATATGTCCTTCCAACAATTTAGTGATTTATGTTCTAATCACCTTATCTTTCTCGGAACCAAAGTATCGCCTCCTCTTCTTAACTACTTGAACCTTTGGAAGGATGTTGAGCTTTTACTCCATAATTTTATAAGATATTCCTCTAACCTCTTGAACTAACTGGGAAAAAAAATCTTTATTCTATATGAGACAAATAATCAATCTCTGCTTGACCTCTAGGGAGAGAACAATTGTCACCCAAGTTGTTCTTTCAGACTGACTAGGCTCAATGGTGCTTCTTCCAAGTCCCCCTTAGTTGATTTGGACATAGGTAGTTCCTAATGGGCCTAGACCTCGACCTCCTTCTTACTTCTACGTCGGGCTTTCTTCTAATCAGAATGCACCAATTATATGTAACATTTTTTGGTAGTTGTCTGATCTCCCATAACTTCACCAACTTGATTCTCTACTGAAAACTTGATCTTTTCATAGTATGTGGATACTATCGCCTGAAACGAACTCATGGAAAATCATCCTAAAATAACATTATATGAAGAGGAGGCTTCTACCACATTAAAGGTGGTAATCCAAGTGTGTTTCTTCTTCTCCCAAAGAGAGCAATAGGCTAATCTGCCATAGTGGTTGAACCTCATATCTTGCAAACCAAATAAAGAAGTGGGCATGAGATGAAGTTCAATGAGTTCTCCCTACATTTGATTGAAAGCATCTTTGAATAGAATATTGACTGAACTTTCCATGTCCATAAATACTTGGGCCACATCATAGTTGATTATAGTAGCATGAATCATCAATGCATTAGTATGAGGAGTAGATACCCTTCCAAATCTTTAGGTCTGAAGTTAAACATCGGTCCTACTCCTTTTTTGCATCCGATTATAACTCCATAATTCTCCAATCTTCGATCATGAATCTTCCTGGCTCGATTGGAATCCCCGTCTATTACTTCTCCTAAGATCATACTAATAATATCTCGATGGGGAAGGTTGTTCTTAGGCGCCCCTTACCAAGCATGATGATTCTTGTGGGGTGACTCCCAAAGCCTCCAAATGTTTCATGTCACCTCCCCCTCTTTAACCTATCTTCGAACTTTCATTGGCTGAAGGTGCTTAATCGACAATTAATGGTCATGTTTATTATGATCGTAGTGCCACTAGAAGGGGGGTGAATAGCATTCGAAATTTGATCATCGATTGTGTTCGTGTGCTTGTCTACAAGATGTTGGTGCAACAATGCCCCAAGCATTAATATATGTTTTAATGTTTGGTTAAATCATCTAAGTTAGGCAATGCTTTGTGATCTAATTGTGCACATGTTTAAGTGACAGGGAAATCCAAGGATGAAGACTTGGTAAAAGAGAAGTCCAAGTATGATCTTGGCAAGGAAAGTCCAAGGGACGGACTTGGCAGCATAAGACCAAGCTTGTAGTCTCGGCAGCGTAAAGTCCAAGTGAACCTTGGCAAAGAAAGTCCAAGGGATGGACTTGGCAGCGTAAGAGCAAGATTGGAGTCTTGGCATCATAAAGTCCAAGTGAACCTTGGCAAAGGAAGTCCAAAGTAAAGTCTTTGCAGCATAAGTCCAAGCTTGTAGTCTTGGCGGCATAAAGTCTAAGCATTTGGCAACCCAAGACATGACGAGGCCGAAGGAAACTCTTGAAGGCGGGTGCAAGGCTGAAGGAAGAGTTAGAAGGTCAAGTCTAGGTCTAGGGAGTCAATTCAAGTATGAATTATTGATACGATGTACTCGATCGAGGATAAAACTCGACATATCGATCGCTTGGTCAGATAAAATGATCGATGAGGCAATCGATCGCCAATCCAGCAAATGATCCGATCGAGTCAAAAATGGGCACAGAATGGAGTCTCACTCGACTCCTCGCGGCGATCACTCGACTGATGAGGTGATCAGTCGACTGATAGGCCTCTCGTTGGAAATGGCAGCTGTGAATCCCCGTGGATTGGCTTTGTCAGAAGCCGTTAGCTTCGACGGCAGTCGACTGATGGTGATCATCAGTCGACTGATCAAAGCCCAACGGGAAAAATAGCCCTTATTCTATAAGAAGGGGCCTTGGGCAGCTTGGTGAAGCTAGTGCTCTCATTCCTAACTACACCCTCGTGCTCACCAAGCTTTCTCCAAGTGTTTTAGTGATTCTAAACCTCCTCTTCTCTAGTCTTCATCTTCCATCATTGTAAAAAAGAGAAGTGCATTGTAATACAAGGTTTCTCCACCTTGGTTCATCCAAAGGAGGATATAGTGAAGCTTGGTTAGGGCTAATCCACCTTACGGATTACTGTGGAGTAGGAGCGTCATCTCTGAACCACGTACATCGGGTGTTAGCATTGTTTTTCTTGTTTCTTATTCTTATTCGTATTTGTATTTGTATTGCTTCCGCTAACGTATTTATAGAAACAAAGAAAGGTTAATCACCCCCTCTAGCCGTTACAAAGATCCAACAAGTGGTATCAGAGCCCGGATAGCTTGGAAGATTTCACCATCAACCAAGGCATCAATGGCTCTTCAAGAGGGATATAGCACCGCCAAGCCACCGCTCTTCGATGGGAGTCACTTTGCGTATTGGAAAGGTAGGATGAAGTATTATCTAATGAGTAATATTGAGATTTGGCATAGCATTGTAGATGGCTTTGAGGAACCGGTGGATGAACATGAAAACCCTATTCCAAGCAAGGATTGGACAAGGGAAATGAATAGGAGGTTCGAATCAAATGCAAAGGTGGTACTCACCATCCAATGTGGTATTACAATGGAGCAACTCAACAAGGTGGGGCCTTTCGAATCCGCCAAGGAATTATGGGAAAAGCTCATTGAGCTAAATGAAGGATCCAAGGAGTCAAAGAGGGCCAAGAAGGACTTGCTAATTGGACAATTTCAAGCCTTCCAAATGAAGATGCATGAAACCGTAAGCCAAATGCATGGAAGGTTTAAGGAGATTGTGAATGGACTCCACATCATAGGTGAGCGAGTTGACAACCGGGACTTTAGTATATTCTCCAAGCATTTCCTAGAACTTCTCTATGGACTTCTATAGTTGATGCTATTAAGGTAACTAGGGATCTTTCTCAAATTAAAATTGATGAATTATTTTGTGAGTTTGAATTGCATGAGCAAACTAACATGTCCTCTAAGGAAAAAGGTTTAGCTCTATTTGTTGAAAAGAAGGAAAAGAAGAAGAAAGAAAGGAAAGAAGTGTCATCATCATTCGAGTCGGAGCATGATTCAAGTAGTGATGGAGACTCATCTAGTGAGATGGACAACTTTGTCAAGAAGCTCTATAGAAAATCAAAGGACTTCAAGAATAGAGAAGCAAGGAAGGGGTCCCATTCTTCAAGAGGTAAGTTTAGTGGTAATTCAAATTTTAATAATAATGTGATTTGCCATGCTTGCAATAAGAAGGGGCACATAAAGCCAAATTGCCCAGAGCTAAAGAAGAAGGAGGAAAAAGAAAAGAAAAAGAAGGATAAGAAGGAAAAGAAGAAGAAGGAGGTCATGATGGCTCAAACCACATGGAACACACCGAGTGTTGAAGAGTCCTCCTCCGATGATGAGCTTTGCCACATCACACGTCATGTGGCACTCATGGCCCAAGGAGATGACTCCGGTACATCAAGTCAAGAAGAAGACTCTTCAAGTGATGAATCGTCATCTAGTGACGATGAGGTAATGAATTCTCCTAAAGTTAAGCTTCTCTATAAATCAATTGCTTATCTTAAAGAGGCTCTAGATAAGTCTAAATCTAAGGTTAGAAGCATGAAAGTAGAACTAAAGGCCATTAGGAATGAAAAACCTTCACATGTTGATTCTTGCATACTTAAGGAAGAGAATGACAAACTTAAGGATGAGGTTAGGGACCTAAAGGCATGCTTAGAGAAATTTACGAATGGCTCAAAATATCTTGACATGATCCTTAGCCGACAAAGAGCCATTTACAACAAGGCCGGTTTAGGATATAAGCCAAAAGAAAAAGAAGTTGCTTATATCTCATTAATTAATAGAAAAGCAACCACTAAGGGTAAGGTTAAGAAAACATGGGTACCTAAGAAGTTTTTACTTAATGTTACCGGTCCAAATGTTTGGGTACCAAAAGCTTGTGTTTTTCATGTGATTTAGGTAGGAGAGCAAGGTATGTGGATTGTGGATAGCGGTTGTTCAACACATATGACCGGGGATGTGAGCAAGTTCTCCACAATTAAGTATGTGAAGAAGGGAGCGGTGTCTTTTGGAAATAGTGGAAAACTCAAGATATTAGGTAGAGGTACAATTGAGGTATCCCCCAAAATTGTCATTCACAAAGTTTTACTAGTTGAAAATATGAAATTTAATTTATTGAGTGTTAGTCAACTTTGTGATGCAAGCTACCATGTTTCTTTTGAATCTTCTAAATGCATGATTAGACACAAGGAATTAAATGATTGTATGTTAGTTGGATATAGGAAATCAAATATTTATTATGTTAATCTTTCATATGCTTCTAATATTTCTACTAAGTGTCTTATTGCAAAAGAAGAAGAAAGTTGGCTATGGCATAGGAGATTGGGGCACATCAACATGAAAAACATAGCCAAGGTAGCCAAATTGGAGTTGGTCAAAGGGCTACCAAAGATCAAGTATGTCAAGAACAAAATGTGTGATGCATGCCAAGAAGGAAAACAAGCAAAGGCATCACACAAAGGTAAAACCTTAACTAATACCTCTTTACCGTTAGAACTATTGCATCTTGACTTATTTGATTGCCATAGTACTCCTTCTTTAAATGGTAACAAATATTGTTTAGTCATAGTAGATGATTTTTTTAGGTATACTTGGGTCTATTTTATGAAACATAAGGATGATACCTTAAAAATACTCATAGGATTTAGTAAAAGAGTTGAAAATGAAAAGAGTCTCAAAATCAACCGGATCCGTAGTGATCATGGTGGTGAATTTGAGAACTCTAAATTTTCACAATTTTGTTTAGAGCAAGGGTACAAGCATGAGTTCTCTTGTCCTAGAACACCCCAACAAAATGGGGTGGTGGAAAGGAGAAATCGTGCCCTACAAGAGGCGGCTAGGACTATGCTTAATGCATATTCTTTACCTAGCTACTTGTGGGCGGAAGCGGTTAATACCGCTTGCTATATCCAAAATAGGGTTCAAATCCATAGGTTTTTAGGAAAGACACCATTTGAATTATGGAATGGGACTATTCCCACAATTCATTATTTCAAAGTCTTTGGATGTAAAGTTTACATTTTAAACACCAAAGATAACTTAGGAAAATTTGAATCCAAAGTGGATGAGGGAATCCTAGTTGGATACTCATCCACGAGTAGAGGATATAGAGTCTACAATAAGAGAACCCAAGGAATTGAGGAGTCCTCTAATGTTCAATTTGATGAAACCACTAGTACCTACCCTAGAAAGTCCTCCATTTATAAGGATATTAATGACAATAATGAAGACATTACCCAAACACTTCAAAATTTGACCATAAAGGGTAATGATCAAGGGGGAGGAAGAGGAGATTTTGATGATGAAAGGAGGGTAGAAGATAACAATGATCATTTTGAAACCCCTTCTAGAACCCTAAGAACTCATCAAGATCATTCACTTGACCAAGTAGTAGGAGATCTATCTCAAGGAGTAAGAACTAGGTCATTTCATAGAACTCCTACTAGTCAAGTTGCTCTTATTTCACAAATTGAGCCCAAATCGATCAATGAAGCATTACATGATCCGGATTGGATTTTGGCAATGCAAGATGAATTGGCTCAATTTGAGAGGAGTCAAGTATGGGAGTTAGTTACTAGATCCAATGATAGCACCATAATTACTACAAGATGGGTCTTTAGGAATAAGCTAGATGACCAAGGAAATATCACTAGAAATAAGGCTAGGTTGGTTGCTAGGGGATTCAATCAAGTTGAGGGGCTTGACTATGATGAGACTTATGCTCCGGTTGCTAGGTTAGAGTCTATTAGAATTCTTTTAGGATATGCTTCCTATATGGGATTTAAACTTTATCAAATGGATGTTAAATCGGCATTCCTAAATGGTTATATTAAGGAAGAAGTATATGTAGAACAACCACCCGGGTTTGAAAACCTAGATTATCCAAACCACGTATATAAGTTTAGGAAAGCGTTATATGGGTTAAACCAAGCTCCCCAGGCATGGTATGAAAGATTGCCATCCTTCTTAATTTCTAAGGAGTTTAGAAGAGGCCAAGTAGATCAAACCTTGTTCATAAAGTCAACATTAAAGGATATCTTCATAGCCCAAGTATATGTTGATGACATTATTTTTGTGTCAACAAATGATGATCTTCTTCAAGACTTTATAAAAAACATGGAGAATGAATTTGAAATGAGTTTAGTTGGAGAGCTTAACTTTTTCCTAGGGTTACAAGTCAAGCAAACCAATGAAGGGATTCATATTTATCAAACCAAATATGCAAATGAAATGATCAAGAAATTTGGTTTGGAAAATGTCAAAATTGTAACCACTCCTATGGCCACTAGCACTAGAATAGATAGTGATCATGATGGTAAACCAATTGATCTTAAACTTTATAGGAGTATGATTAGTAGCCTACTATACCTAATCGCTAGTAGACCCGATATCTTATTTGCGGTAGGTATGTGTGCAAGATACCAATCTTGTGCCAAAGAATCACATTTAGTAGCCGTTAAGAGAATTTTAAGATATATTAAAGGCACCCTAAATGTAGGACTTTGGAATCCTAGGACTAGGTCTTTTGAGTTGCTTGGCTATACCGATTCCGATTATGCCGGTTACAAATTGGATAGGAAGAGTACTAGTGGTGGATGCCAATTTCTTGGGTCCTCCCTAGTTAGTTGGAGTAGTATGAAGCAACATTATGTTGTTTTATCAACCACCGAAGTCGAATATATGGCTATGGGTGGTTGTGTAGCTCAATTACTTTGGATGAGACATACTCTTGAGGACTATGAGCTACACTACTCTAATGTTAAAGTTTATTGTGACAATGTGAGTACCATCAACTTGACCAAAAATCCAGTACATCACTCTAGGACCAAGCACATTGAAGTGAAACATCACTTCATAAGAGATCATGTGGCAAGAGGAGACATTGAACTTAATTATGTAGAATCTAAGTCTAACCTTGCCGATATCTTCACCAAAGATCTTTCGGAAACCAAATTTTCATCATTAAGGAGAGAACTTGGTATGTGCTTTGTAGAGTAAAATTCTAGGTTTGCATGATCCCATATTCATAATGTTTAACCTTATACCTCGATGCATCTCACAAAAAGCCTTTAGAAACCTTGATTTTTGACACTTAGGAACATGTGAGATGATAGGGAAGGTGTACTTGGCTCATCATGCTTGTTATGATGCATTACTATGAGCCAATGACACAACTAGAAACATGAATACTTCATGGACCAATCATTGGGAAGGCTTGTATTCAAGTAATGAATACATAGCTCTAAGAACATGGTTGGAAATTCCAAATCATATATATTTTAAACTATGTTCATCATATTTTGAAAAATAGTTTTCAAGAGGAAGACAAAAGTGATACAAAGTTTGTCAAATTTTTAGAACTTTTGTTAGTTTCCAAGTTTGTATCAATCCTGGAATCTGGAAAACATAAATTTTTCAAATTATTTTTCCTTGATAGATAATTATTCCAGAAATGTGTATGCCAAATTTCGTGATTTTTTGAGGTTTTTATAATTTCTAACGCATTTCTAAAGTTGGGCTGAAAAAATTTGAAATTGGTTCGGTATGTGATCATAGTTGAAACCAGTCGACTGATACACTGTGTTTTCTGATAAATAGCTCCATTTTCTGATATTTTAGTGAATCTTTGATGTCCTAAAACTATAGCATGATAATATTGAGTATAAACAAACTTTTAGGATTGCTTAATACAGTGTTTTAGGGGGAGTTTCATAAAATATATCCTTTTCATCCCCAAACTTACATTGTTGGTGCAAAGTTAGGACTTAACTTTCGAACTTTTGTTATGCTTTGCTTCAAACATTATTCACACATCATGAAGTATATCTTGGATTAAGGGGGAGCTTAATATCAATCTTATACCTCAGTCCAAGATACAACTATCTTAATTCTTTCATGAAATTTATGAATCCTTCTCTTTTTGATGCATATCAAAGGGGGAGAAGAAACGTTTAAGTTAGAATTCATATTATGATTATGTAAAGACCTAACTTAAATGTTTGTCAAACATCAAAAAGGGGGAGATTGTTGGTGCAACAATGGCCCAAGCATTAATATATGTTTTGATGTTTGGTTAAATCATCTAAGTTAGGCAATGCTTTGTGATCTAATTGTGCACATGTTTAAGTGACAGGGAAATCCAAGGATGAAGACTTGGTAAAAGAGAAGTCCAAGTATGATCTTGGCAAGGAAAGTCCAAGGGACGGACTTGGCAGCATAAGACCAAGCTTGTAGTCTCGGCAGCGTAAAGTCCAAGTGAACCTTGGCAAAGAAAGTCCAAGGGATGGACTTGGCAGCGTAAGAGCAAGCTTGGAGTCTTGGCAGCGTAAAGTCCAAGTGAACCTTGGCAAAGGAAGTCCAAAGTAAAGTCTTGGCAGCATAAGTCCAAGCTTATAGTCTTGGCAGCATAAAGTCCAAGCATTTGGCAACCCAAGACATGACGAGGCTGAAGGAAACTCTTGAAGGCGAGTGCAAGGCTGAAGGAAGAGTTGTTGGAGATTTGAGGCCGCTAGAGGGGGGGTGAATAGCGATGTGCCCGTAGGAAGATGGAATTCATTCGCGATCGTCTCTACAAAACTCGTTATGCACAGCGGAATAGAAATAATCAAAGTAATAATGAAAAGATACAATCACGAACACAAGCACAACACGATATATAACGTGGTTCGGAACCGAAACGGTTCCTACTCCACGTATTGAGCTCTAACGAGCTCTAGCGATGCCAATGCAATCACTAATCAATAAACTCCTTCTCGACAACAAGTCGGAGGCGGAGAAACCTCGTACAAACGTTTACAACAATAAACGAAAGAAATATAAGCAAATACAAGTGAAAATGTAAAGAACACTTTACAAACTAGGGTTTTGAGCGCTTGCTTGTCGGTTGCTTGGATGAGCTTGAAGGACCCTGAAATGCACCTGCAAATCCCCTTCAAATCGCCTCACCAAAGCCCCCAAAGAATTGATGCTTGAGCCTTCCATATTTACTAGCGATCATGACCGCCATAAGTCCTCGATCACAAGATCGTAGCGGTGAGACAACGGCTCAATCCACGTTGGACAAGTTCCAACGGGACTCTTGGCAGACTAAGCCGCTTACGTGGCTTGACACGAACTAGCGATTGCGACCGGCCATTGGCGATCATTGCGGTAGACATCAGTCGACTCCTCCAATGAGCAGTCGACTGCCAGAGCAATTCCAGCTCTAAATTAGCAGTTGAACTCAAGTTGACTCACGGCAGTCGAACCGGCCATATTGTCAGTCGACTGCCAACCTCAAACATGAGGTTTTAACCCAAGTATGGTACCCCCATACTTGCTAGACCACCCTTAGCCTAGACCTAAGCCTTCTAGCCACCTCCATCAGCCTCACGCCTCTCGGATCCCTCCAAGTCATCCATGACTCGTTCATCCATCGCGCTAGCCTCCAAGTGCTTCCCTCGGCTATGTCATGCTAACGGTGTCTACACCGCCAAGGCACATTGGACTTACGCCGCCAAGACTCCGCTTGGACTTTACGCTGCCAAAATCAATCCCCTTGGACTTCCCAAATGCCAAGACTCAAGCTTGGACTTTCCCTTGCCAACCCATGTTGGACTTTCCATGCCAAGACCCATGCTTGGACTTTCCATTTGCCAAGACCCATGCTTGGACTTCTCATGCCAAGTACTCAAGACTTGGACTTTCCCATGACAATTACATTGTCATATGTTTTTGTCGAAACATCAAAACATCACTCGAGTCAAACTCGAGTCCTGGTCAATCGTGACCTGGGCCGATTGCACCAACAATCTCCCTTTTTGATGTTTGACAAAAACAAAATAAAGCATGTGAGTTAGACCACTAACTCAAATCCCTTACCAATTATCCCAAATTGGTAAACACTCTCCAAATGTTCTCCCCCAAACATTCTCCCCCTTTTTGACTAACATCAAAAAGGTTATCTCTCCAAGGAGGTCAATGTCTCATGTCCCAATGAGATCTTACAATCTCCCCCTTTATCTAAAATATCTAGGATGTCTACCATCTTCCTAGTGATAAGTCTCATATCACTCAAGAGAGGCAATCCTATTCACTCTCCCAATTTCCAAATTGGGTATCAAAAACCCATCAATTTTCCCAATTGATGATACTCTCCCAATAACTTCTCCTCTTCAAGGAGAAAAACACATCCATCATCCCAAGATGAATAACTCCCCCTAAAGGCTTGCTCCCCCTTGACCATTGCACCAACAATGTCCTTGGGAAGTCCCTAAGCCAATAGGAACTCTAAACCATCAAAATTAAGGTTAGAAATTCAACATTGAACTTTCCAACACCTTAAAATTGATACTTTGACCTAACACCTCTCCTAATCCATATCCAATGGATTTTCACCCTTCATCATGTTTCCCAAAGCATATCCTAAGGTTAGGAGTGGTTAGAGACATTAACCGTAGCTGAAATCGGGTTAAACAACCTTGGTTATCCCGAAATCAGACCTGGCAATGACTCGTAACAATGATCATCACACATACATCGCCATCACTGGCAGGCGATCGACTAATAACTGAAAAATCCGATTTTCAGTTATCAGAAATGAGTTTCAGAAAATCATAAATAATTATACGTGTATCGAAAAATCATAAAAATTCATACGTATAATACTTATGACCACACAATGGGTGAAAAATATTTGAAAATTATTTTACCCATAAAATAGTGAGTTTGATATAAAACTCAAAACCATTGAAATTTTCAATGTTTTGGCCCTATTTTGTATAAACTCTATCAATGGTGATTGCTATCAAAAGATAGACTTCACCAAGGTTTTTCAAAATGATTTTAAAATATTTTCAAAACCTTATTTTGGATCATATTCCTTGGGCTCTATGTACATGACTTGTACACATGCTCTCCCAATGATCCACTAATCATATAAGATGAGTTTGAGTTCATCTAGATACAAAACCTATGCACCTTGAACTTAACTCATATCCTAGCATCTCACATGTATCTAGGGTGTATAAAATACACATACATGTCAATTTAATGTGAGATGTGGGTTTTGTTCATCCTAATCTAGGGTTTCATGCATTCTCTAAGGCAACCCTACTTGATTCCCTTATAAATGGGACTTCAAGTCATGTCATAGTCCTTAATTCAATTTCAACCAAAATTTTCTTAAATGCATGAATGATTATGGCATTAATGATGATATAAATAAGCATATGCTCACAATCATAATGTCATGGCATAAGATATAAAACTAAGCATACATGACATTAACCTAAAACTTAAGCATACTCATGACATATAAAATCATAGAAATAGGCATGATGTCATGACATGGCATATGGCAATCAAAGCATGGCATATAAAATATATAGGTATAGTAATACCTAAATTTTAATATTAATTGTCATTTGATATAATTAGGTTTATTTTGCCATATTAATCTAAATTTTCCCAAATGTGCCAAAAACCCAAATTGACACATTAAAACCTCTAAAACTAAATTGTGTCAATTTGATCAAATTATCAAACTTCTTAATTAATATTGGCACATCCTAAAAACCTTTAGGATTTAAATCAAACCACATTCCCAAGGTAACCATAACCTTGAAAACATCCTAAAGTGCCACCTTTACCATGATTGAGT
Organism: Wurfbainia villosa; assembly: GCA_025175895.1. Classification (NCBI taxonomy): domain Eukaryota; kingdom Viridiplantae; phylum Streptophyta; class Magnoliopsida; order Zingiberales; family Zingiberaceae; genus Wurfbainia; species Wurfbainia villosa. The sequence continues at coordinate 12,581,151 of CM046004.1, read as the reverse complement.
TAACTACCCATCCAATCAAGGTTGGCACACCCTAAACCCATCTAGCGTAAATCAATCACGCTCTTAGGAACCCAAAACCGATTTGAGCTCCTAGGGTTAATTAGGTATTCCTTAGGGATAACCTCCCTAGATACCTTCCTAATGACCCTCCTAGGCTTGTTAGCCTTGGTCATTTGGGTCTTACTTAGGTTGACTCTAGGGGTAACTCCCCTTGCAACCTTCTTAGTGGCCACCCTAGGTTTCCTAGAAACCCTAGCCACTAGGCTCACCCTTTGGTCAACTCTAGGGATAACCTCCCTATTGACCTTGGTCTTCCTAGACCTAGTTAGTGTTCCATAATCTAATGGAACACTATGGTAAGTCACCTTGGGCTTAGGTTTGTGACCCAAACCTTGCTTGCCCTTAGTTGACTTTTGACTCTTATATCCTAAGTGTTGACTTTGAGATTTGGACCTAGACTTTTGATCATTTGACCCTTTAAATTGATTTTGTATCTTATTTAGGGTCTTTTCATGTTTTTCAAGCCTTGACCTTAAGACTTGATTTTCCTTTTCTAATTGCCCAATTTTAGAATTTTGATTTAAATCTTGGGCATTTGACTTCCTAGGCATATGCCTAGTCCATTTAGGATTGAAACCTAGGTGTTCTCCTATTTTCTTGATAGATTCCCTAAGTAAAACATTTTTAGGGACATTAGTCCCAAATTTCTCCCTATTATCTAAGTAGACATTCTTAGCTCCTAAGCAAAAATACTTGTTCCTATTGTTTTTCATAAATTGCAAGTGAATTGAAATCCCTAGCATGCTTTTACTTGTAAATTGAAGAAGGAGCAAAATTAGAAGTTACCCTAGGGTTTGCCTTAGCTCCCCCTACATATGATGCTCCATTTTGAGTCTTCTTGCTCCCCCTAGGACATTGATTCCTATAATGTTCTTTTGAATTTCACTTGAAGCATATGATGTGCTCCTTGCCTTTAGGTGTTGGGGAACCGGCATCCTTGACTTTTGGTGCCGGTGGAGCTTTCCTAATCTTCTTTGGGCACTTGCTCTTGTAGTGCCCGACTTCCCTACACTCAAAACATATGATATGATTTTTATTACAAATTGACATGTTTGAGTTACCTATGGTGGTGGAAGGTGTTGGAATTGAAACTTCTTCATCTTGACCGGATGTGGAAGCTTCTTCTTGATGCTCCGGTGTTGAGGAAACTCTAATCTCCTCCTCAATCCTAGAAGTGGATGCTTCTTCTACTTCCTCCACCTCTTCCGATCCAGATGTTGATTCCCTATCAACCTCCGAATCCTCAAGCTCTTTGGATGAAGATGTACTTGCTTCTTTTTGAGCTTGAGAGGATGAGCACTCTTCTTCTTCTTCTTCTTCTTCTTGGACCAATGATGAGTTTTCATGGAGCTTTGCCACTTGGCTCCACAACTCCTTAGCATCCATATAGTCCCCTACCATACACACAATCTCATTAGGGACCAAATCAAGAATAAATTTTACTACCTTCATGTTTTTCTCGAAGGCTTGGAGTTGATCTTCACTCCACTTCTTCTTCTTGAGGAATCCTCCCTTTGGTCCTATTGGATAGATAAAACCCTCCATCAAGATAGACCATTCTTCGAAGTCCCTCATCATTAGGAAGTCTTCAATTCTTGACTTCCATTGCTTAAACCCTTCTTGTCCATAGAAGGAGTAAGGGATTGGTGTATTAATGTTTCATCCCAATTGTTCTTCCATCTTCACCCTCTAGCTTCTTTGTCCTAGCTCCCGGCGATTAGTCCGTAGAAGAGCCCCGGGCTCTGATACCACTTGTTGGAGATTTGAGGCCGCTAGAGGGGAGGTGAATAGCGATGTGCCCGTAGGAAGATGGAATTCGTTCGCGATCGTCTCTACAAAACTCGTTATGCGCAGCAGAATAGAAATAATCAAAGCAATAACGAAAAGATACAATCACGAACACAAGCACAACACGAGATATAACGTGGTTCGGAACTGAAACGGTTCCTACTCCACGGATTGAGCTCTAACGAGCTCTAGCGATGCCAATGCAATCACTAATCAATAAACTCCTTCTTGACAACAAGTCGGAGGCGGAGAAACCTCGTACAAATGTTTACAACAATAAACGAAAGAAATACAAGCAAATACAAGTGAAAATGTAAAGAACGCTTTACAAACTAGGGTTTTGAGCGCTTGCTTGTCGGTTGCTTGGATGAGCTTGAAGGACCCTGAAATGCACCTGCAAATCGCCTCACCAAAGCCCCCAAAGAACTGATGCTTGAGCCTTCCATGAACAGCTGCTTTTATCCTCCATCGGGCTGGATTTCCGCCTAGCGATCATCGCCATAAGTCCCGATCATTGCCCGGCCTATCGTGTGAGACAACGGCTCAATCCACGTTGGATAAGTTCCAACGGGACTCTTAGCGATCATTGCCGCTCTGAAGCATTCTGCTCGACCGACAGAACTAGCGATCGGCTAGGCCCTTGGCGATCATTGCGGTAGGCATCGATCGGCCTCGATGAGCGGTCATTGAGCAATTCCGGCTCTAAATTGGCGGTCGAACTCAAGTCGACTCACGATCGAACCACCATATTGCGGTCATTGTCAACCTCAAACATGAGGTTTTAACCCAAGTATGGTGCCCCCATACTTGCTAGACCACCCTTAGCCTAGACCTAAGCCTTCTAGCCACCTCCATCAGCCTCACGCCTCTCGGATCCCTCCAAGTCATCCATGACTCGTTCATCCATCGCGCTAGCCTCCAAGTGCTTCCCTCGGCTATGTCATGCTAACGGTGTCTACACCGCCAAGGCACATTGGACTTACGCCACCAAGACTCCGCTTGGACTTTACGCTGCCAAAATCAATCCCCTTGGACTTCCCAAATGCCAAGACTCAAGCTTGGACTTTCCCTTGCCAACCCATGTTGGACTTTCCATGCCAAGACCCATGCTTGGACTTTCCATTTGCCAAGACCCATGCTTGGACTTCTCATGCCAAGTACTCAAGACTTGGACTTTCTCATGACAATTACATTGTCATATGTTTTTGTCGAAACATCAAAACATCACTCGAGTCAAACTCGAGTCCTGGTCAATCGTGACCTGGGTCGATTGCACCAACAAGAGTTAGAAGGTCAAGTCTAGGTCTAGGGAGTCAATTCAAGTATGAATTATTCATACTTGACTAGTATCAGTCGACTGATATGAAGTATCAGTCGACTGGTCAGGTGCTCGACTGAGTCAGGATGAAACCCTGACTATCAGTCGACTGCTTGGTCGTAGCAGTCGATTGATGAGGCAATCAGTCGACTGCCAATTCAGGCTTATGTGCAGTAGAAAATAAGATATAGAAATAATTACAAAACATAAGCACACAACATCTTGATTTTACGTAGTTTGAAATCCCTAGTTCCTACTCCATATCCTAGCTCCTAGCGATAGATCTACCATCCTTTCTCCTTGCTGAAAATCTTTCAGAGGCGGAGAAATCTCTTACAACATGTATCTTTACAATAAATGCAATAAATATAAATATACAATGGAAATGAGAGAAATAAGAAACAAAATGACTTTACCCAATGAATTCTTACTTGCTTGTAGTTTGGTTGTGTTGGAAAGCTTCTTGAAGGTTTGGAATGCAATAACAAATCCCCTTCAAAGTCTCCAAGAATTGGCCCCTTCAAATCACCATGAAACCCCCTTTTATAGGGTGGTCATTAGGTAGATTTTCATCAATCAATCGACTAATCATATCCACCAGTCGACTGGTCCCCTGCAAATTTGATCGTTACTTTGACTCGTCAATTAAATGACTTAATCCACATCAGCTACAATGCATTAGTAGACCGGTAACCCTAACAGTCAGCTGCTAAATAATTTGTGCACACTATAGTAGCACCAGTCAATTCCCAAATATTTTGTTGTATGCTACAGTAACCATAGTCAACTAACCACCCAAATCAATCGACTACCAAGAAGTATGTGACATGCTACAGTGCACCAATCAACTGGTAAATCCTATGAGTCAATTGATCATATCTAAATATAAAATTTATGGTTTCGGATTCATTAATCTACTAGTGTCCCATACAAATCAATTGCCAAATATTTATTTGGTTTTGGACTAAAAATACTATTTCAGGTTAAAAACATTGTTCACAGTCGACTGGTCCACTACTACAATAGTCGACTGATATTGTCCACAGTTGACTATTACTATTCATAATCAGGTTTTGAACTCAACACTTGCTCGAACAATAACATCAGTCGACTAGTGAACCCTACCAACTGATAGAGTTGTAAACAAACCAAGCGTTCGTGAACAAGCTTGGTGTTCGATTCAGCAAGAGCTCATTTATTTTCGTTCAATATGCATCAAAGTCTATTAATGAACATCTTGATAAATTAAATTAACAAGCTTGAACATATATGTGTTTGTCTTGTTAATGTTCGTAAATCATGTTCATGATTAGACTCATTTAAAAATTAGTTATGAGCTTATTTATACTCATTTATGAATAAGGATTAAAATTTTAAAATTTTAAACAAACAAACAAGATTAACTTAAGGTCTTGATAATGTTTAAACAAGCCAAACTTAAACAATTTTGAATCAAGATTTATTCAAGCTTGATTAGAAGCTCGATGTCCATTAAACAAGTCAAGCTCAATTCAAGCTCTAGTCAAGCACAATCTAAAAAATAAAAGAAACTAAGGCAAGCTTGAACATGTATTTCAATATCTTAGTTAATTTTAGGTTTGGCTTGGTTCAGCCTGGTTATCTTATCAAACAAGTCTAAATACTATAAAGTTTAGCTTGGCTTGTCTAGCGATGTCTAAAACTCTCCTAAACTCCCGAACTCAGTGTTTAGGATACACTAGTCAACGAATATGCCCTATCAATCGATTGATGCCTCAATTACAGTCCTAACTTGAGCTAACTCTCAATGCATCTAGTATTCAACAAATCACAATCTACTAGGATCTTTCTCGCACCTAGCATCTGGTCACTCTTAATCTATCGGGACTTTAGTCACCTAGCATCCGGTCACTCTTGACCTTCCAAAACTTCAGCCTGCCTGGCATTCGGTCACCTAGACTTGTCAGGGTTCCACTGACATCAAGCATTCAATCCCCCTTAACTTGCTTGAACTTTTCCTCTTGTTCCTAGCATATGATCAAACTTGATCTGCCAAAACTTTTTGACACTAAATATTTGATTCTCTTTAACCTATTTGTACTTTTCCTCTCGTGCCAAGTATCTAGTCAACTGTGACTCACTTGGACTTCCCATCTCATGCCAAGTGTCTGGTCAACGTGACTCACTTGGACTTCTCACTTGTCAATGCCCTATTGAACTTCCAACCACTAAGTGTCTGATCCTCCCTGATATAGCCCCTTGCGTCCGCTAGAGGGGGGTGAATAACATTTCATCGTCGAATGATGGAATTGATCGTGTGCTTGTCTACAACATGTTAGTATGCAGTGGAATATACAAAAATAAAATAGATAAACACACAATACACAAGACAACTGATATAACGTGGTTCAGAACCGTAGGATTTCTACTCCATGGATTCGGCTCGAAAGAGCCCTAGCGATGCAAACACACACCACTAATCAAAATACTCCTTCTCGACAACAAGTCGAAGGCAGAGAAACCTCGTACAAATGATTACACTAAGTAATACAATAGATACAAGCAAATACAAATATGAAATGCAATACAAGTAAAGAAAAATATTTTACAAAGAGTTTTTGATTGCTTGATCTTTGATTGCCTTGGACTAGTCTTGAATGACTAGAAAGCACCAGCTATTCCCCTTGCAAATCACCCAAGAGAACCTTGCCAAAAATCCTCCCTTCGTGCTCCTTTTAAACCTATAACTCGGGCTGATTTTCGCCTAACAGTCGATTGATCGAGACCATCAGTCGACTGCTCCTGTAATCATTGTCTCACAACGACATGAGCCACATTGGATAAGTTCCAACAGATAGACCATTAGTCAACTGATCATACCCATCAGTCGACTGATCGAGTCATCACTCGATTGTCAAACCCTAACAGTCAACTCGGAAACTTTCTGTCCCCAAAAACTCGACCATCAGTCGACTGATCACCATATCGATTATTTGCTCAACATCGATCGGTCAACTCACATCATTCGACCACCCCATAATCAATCGACTGATAACCTCATCCATGAGGTTTTAACACCAAGTATGATGCCCTCATACTTGCTAGACCACTCTTAGCTTAGACCTAAGTCTTTTAGCCACCTCCGTCAGCCTCACGCCTATCGGATCCCTCCAAGTTATCTATGACTTGTTCATCCATATGCTAGCCTTCAGGTGCTTCCATCAACTATTGTCATGCTAATGTGGTCTACACCGCCAAGGTACATTGGGCTTATGCTACCAAGACTCTCGCTTGGAATTTACGGCGCCAACCATTGGACTTATGCTGCCAAGACTCCACCCTTGGATTTTACGCCGCCAATATCAACCCTTGGACTTCCCAAATGCCAAGTACCCATGACTTGGACTTTCACCGCCAAGACTATACCCTTGGACTTACATGACCAAGACTACACCCTTGGACTTTCCATGTTAATCCAATATTGGACTTTCCAAATGTCAAGACTCAAGCTTGGACTTTCCCTTGCCAAGACCCATACTTGGACTTTCCTTACCAACCCATGTTGGACTTTCCATTTGCCAAGACTTAAGCTTGGACTTTCCCTTGCCAAGACCCATGCTTGGACTTTCCATGCCAAGTACCCATGACTTGGACTTCTCTATCATATGGTCAATCTCATGTCAACCATATAGTCAAACAATAGTCAAACCATCGTCAAATAGTCAATCATGACCTGGGTCGATTGCACCAACAATCTCCCCAACACATTGTCAAACATCAAAATACTACTTGAGTCAAACTCGAGTCCGGTCAATCATGACCTAGGCCAATTACACCAACACCTGATCCACTTGGCTTTCTTCATTTTTCAAGTATCCAGTCACCTTGACCTACTTGACTTCTCACTCAATCATTTTTCATCAACCTTACATCCATCATGGTCAACCCAATCCAATGATGACTACACCAACAATCTTCTTCTTCATCACACAACCTCGGATGTCTCATACCATCCTTCACTGGTCATTAATCTATTGTCATATTGTCAAACATCAAATTTCAACTCGCGCCTAACTCAAGTTTGGTCAATCTTAACCTGAGGTCGATTGCACCAACATTGTTCAAGTGTCCAAGTTTGTTGATGGTGCCGCGATGTTGGGCAAATCTCTCCAATAATCCTATAACATGACTGAGTAGAGTGGCTATATACCTAATGTAAGATACAAAAATATCTTGTCCCTTGAGAGTTTTGTTGACTCAAGCATCCTTGTGTTGTCATCCACATGAGATTTTCTTCTACACTTAGATGGTCAGTTTTTCTCTAGCTTTCACCAAGACATAAATGTGGAGTGGTTTTGATACCAAGTTTCAGGGAGGCAAGGGTAGGGCCCTCCTTTGAATATGAGATGGCCCAAGAGGATCATACTTACCATTTCGAGCATGCTAAATTTACTCTACATTGATATATTTTTCAGCCCTTCCTAAAAGATCATTATAATTGAAATTACCAACAATATAAAGAAGTCTCCTCCCATCGACCCCTAGGAGAATGTGCAAGTAAGGATGTCAGAGGTAGCGGAGGGCACATCTGAGGTGATTCAATTGAAGCATTGAATGTACTCCAATAGAGACTCCTAATTCCATTGCTTCATTGTAAAAAGGTTGAGAGATGTCTTATGGTATCGCTTACAACTAGAGAAATGATTAGGAATATGGCACTAAACTCCATGAAAGACCTGATAGAATTTTGCCTTAATTGATTAAACCGTCTTTGTTTTGTCCTTGCTAGGTTCATTAGAAAAAATTGACAATTCACCCCATCAATACATTGATGCAAAAGAGAAGCATTTTTGAACTGACCAAGATGATCTTCCAAGTTTGAAGGTCTTGTATACTCCCCAATCTATAATGGCCAAAAATAAATTGGAAATTCTTCGAGTAGGATTTCAAAGGAAAATGGAGTATCTCAAGGAATCAACATCTCCTTCCGTTCACTTATTAGGGCAACCTTCCCTTTTCTAGGGTCCATAGGAGGGATTCCCAAGTTGTTGACTCCCGTAATTATTTTCCCTGAGATATGATACTCCTTTTGGTACTGCTATAGGATTTGACAGTGTGTCGTTGCAAAATCTCCTTCACATTAGTTGTAATAAGCTGACTTAAGTTCTCTATCATTGAGGTAAGTCCCTGAGTCAGGTAGGCTAGCCTGACTCCTTACGTCTGAGGTAGGTTTTTGTGCTCTCTATCTTCTGCTCAATCAAATCAACTTCAAAAGAATTGGCTATGACTCTTTTGCATAGTCGTAGGGACTCAGATGAAGATCTCTGGCATTGGATCGCTCAAAGAATAGAAAGAGATTAGAAGGGGAGTTAAGGCATGCCTTGGCTAAGCCCCTCCTATATTGAAGTCAGATTTGAGGCCAGAGAAAGTGTAGTAGAGAAAAATAGAACTATATTAATCCACACCCCCCCCCCCCTCCTCCTTTGTCATGTTGTCACTATTACCTTGTATAATAATGAGCTCACTCTATAGGGGATCTATAATCATTAACTCTTCAAAGGAGATTCAACTTGCTATATTCAATATTCATCACCTACTATGACCGTCATATCCTTTAAAGCATGGTTTCCTCTTTTGACCTACTATAACTGCCATAGTCTTTAAGGCACAATTACATCATTTGGGATGACATAATTGTCACTTCTTTTAAGATGGCAATTGCATCCTTTAGACTGTTGTAACTAATGCATCTTTAGTGGTTGTGACCCTTGAACTGTTATAACTATCGCATCTTTTACGTGACTTAGATAAGACTTGGCTGAGAGTCGTCCCTCTCGACCCGACTTCAGACACCAATTGACTATCTTGAACTAAGTATTTGTTTCGTATTAATTGATATCACCCGAGTATCATAGAGAGGATTATGTTGACCGAGTTATGGATCTAGCCATGTGGTACCATTAGCGCATCATTCATGAACTAATGCCAACTAAATACATTAAGCTATACTAGCTAAACACATTGTTTATGAACATTATATATAAATAATACCACAGTACTGACTTCCTTGCTAATCTACTCCCATGAATTGATATGTACAAATGAAAATTACTTCGATTATATTATGAGCATTCACATCCAAATAAATTGGATTGTCATCATTAATTAAAAATATCACTTTCAATAATCAATATCCCTATGGATACATAGCATTAAGAAATGACTAATATGATTCAGCATGTTCATCTACTTATTTTTTTTATAAACGAATTCAACTTAGAAAGTTCTACAATCATTTAGGTCATCTATTTTTAATTTGTTAGCCACTAGGATTTCCTATATAAAGTATTATGACAAAAGACAAGCTAATTAACAATAAAATATGACTATATTTTGATCATTTAGATGTATCATAATATAATTTATATATTGTACCTATCATAATAATTTCAAACTATCGTTAGGTATTTCAAATTCATCATATGAACAATTGGCAATTTATTAAAAGTCAAGGAATGGAAAAACAAAGACAGTAAAAAAAAAATTAATCATTTTGTTTGATATTTTTTGTTTTGGAGCTTATTATATTGTACATTTTGATCTTATCCATTAATCATTCAAATTGATATGACTATTGTTTTAGGCATGATGACAATATGATAGTTCCTAGCATGTGATGCATTAGTAACGATGGAATGGAATCATTCGATGTAATGAAGGTTTGATTCTTACACCGCATAAATATTCATCAATAACATTTGAATCACTTACGATGCTAAAATGAAAATTTTCCATGGTCTGAGCTGATCTCCTCCAAACTAGTCAGACTAGAAGTCTAAATCATTAAATTATCAAAAAAAGCAATTTGACAAAAAAATATTAGTTTATGACTAATATTTATCAATTCTTTTTGTTCTTGTTTTATCTTTTTCAAGGGCAAAATAATTTTAATTTTAAAAAAATATACTTTGTTTTTATTAGAGCCAAAAGGTTTAAAACAGATAAATAATTATTTAAGACAGAATTAAAGTTTTGAGCTAAAAACTAAATTGAAGAATGCATACCATTATTTTTAAAAAAAATGGTTGTTATGCTCATGTTCGATTTAAATGACTTAATTAAGTTTTAACTGAAATAAAATTTGGTAAGTGTTAAAATTGAATCATCACTATAGGGGATCTCGTGACCGCTAGAGGAGGGTGAATAGTATCGTTCGTCGTCGATGGAAGAATTTCGATCGTGCTTGCCTATGATTGTTAGTACGCAGCGGAATATGAAAAATACAATACAAATATACAATCCCAATACAAAGACAATCGATATAATGTGGTTCGGAATCGAATGGTTCCTACTCCACGGATCGAGCTCAAACGAGCTCTAGCGATGCGACCACACACCACTAATTCAATAAACTCCTTCTCGGAACAATCCGTAGGTGGAGAAACCTCTTACAATTATTTACAACAATAAACAAGTAGATACAAGCAAATACAAATATGAAATATGCTACAAGGAAAAATACTTTACAATTACTCTTTTGATTGTTTGATCTTTGGTTGCTTGAATTGCACTTGGAGACCCTGATTTGCAGTAGCAAATCGCCCCAAAGATGTCCAAGAATCGATGGTGAATCCTCTCTCCACGAGCTCCCTTTAAAGCTGCTCCTTGGGTGGATTTCGCCTAACAGTCGACTGATCGGGACCATTAGTCGACTACCCCTGTAGCTGTTGTCTCACAACGGCATGAAACACGTCGAATAAGTCTAACGGATACACCATCAGTCGACTAATCATAGCCATCAGTTAACTGATGGCTCAATCAATCGAGTGCTCGGGCTCATCACTCGACTGAAGGGCTTTTTGTGCTCGAAAGCTCGACCATCAGTCGACTGATCTCTAGATCAGTCGACTGCTCAGATCATCAATCGACTATCCGATGCTGACAGTTGATTGCTAGGCCAATTCCCGTAATCAAACCCTAGTTGACTCCCATCAGTCGACTGATACATCTCAAACATGAGGTTTTAACCCAAGTATGGTGCCCCCATACTTGCTAGACCACCCTTAGCCTAGACCTAACCCTTCTAGCCATCTCCATCAGTCTCACGCCTATCGGATCTCTCCAAGTCATCCATGACTTATTCATCCATACGCTAGCTTTCAGGTGCTTTCATCGGTTATTGTCATGCTAACGGTGTTTACACCGCCAAGGCACATTGGACTTACGCTGCTAAGACTCCCGCTTGAACTTTACGCCGCCAACCATTGGACTTATGCTGCTAAGACTTCACCCTTGGACTTTACGCCGCCAATATTCCCCTTGGACTTTCCCTTACCAACTCATGTTGGACTTTCCATGTCAAGACCCATGTTTGGACTTTACATGTCAAGTATCAAGATTTGGACTTTCCATGTCAAGTACCCATGACTTAGTCTTTACCATGACAATCACATTGTCATATATTTTTGTCGAACATCAAAACATCGCTCGAGTAAAACTCGAGTCCGATCAATCGTGATCTGGGTCGATTGCACCAACAATCACGTCTATAAACTTCGTAATTCTTTATTTTAATCTCTGTTCAAAATTTATACTAATTGAAAAGTATATAATTTTCTAAAATTATACTGGAGGTTTTAAATAATCATAAAATTGTAGCCTTTTTTAGGTTTGTTTTTTACGATCATCAATTTAATATATATAGAAAAACTTACCCAACTCATCCATTAGCATCCATGAGCATCTCAACTATTCATCGTCTAATCGGATAAATGCTATAGCTTAATCTTTGAATCTTAAAAGATCGAACGATAAATAATAAAAATGCTTACGAGTATTCACAAATGAGTTGAGTGTGTATATATATATATATATATTTAAAAAAATAAAAAAATTATTTTCAAAAGAACTATAAAATATTTTATGTTTTATTCTTTTTTAGATTTTAATTTTTAAAAAAATATATTTGAGATTGGATAAGCGGAGTGGACTTTACCTTACAATAGAAGATGTTATATGTAATAGACTAACATAAAATTAGTACAATAAACTTACATAAATTTGGCCTTGCCGAGCAACAAAACTCCTGTGCAAACAGTCGATAGAGACAATTGACTAAATACGGTACAATAAGGCATATCCAAATTGTCCTATCAACCATAATTGGATTCATCGGTAGACTTCTAATTTTTATGTTGAAAATATATATTTGAATTAATTAATTACAATTGACATGAACACGATACAATAGCAAAACGTAGAGACATCTCATGATACAATTTAATTTTTTACTGGGATATATTTGATTATGATTATAAAAAAATATATGTTTGATGACCCTGAAATAAATGGACTGGGTCTAGTGTTTGTCTTCACAGACAAAATACGACTTCAGCATTGGACAATCTTAGAAGGATGATACGACCGTGGAAGTCGAACTTCACCATCGAATTTAGAGGACTATCTGGATTTATTTTGATGATCGATAAAATACTTTCGTAGGACTGAATCGTTAGTTAGATCGAAGGCTCAGAAATCTAATGTGAATTTAAAAAAATATATATAATGGACTAAATAGCCTTACAATAAGGCATATCCTAATTAGTTCTATCAACCATAATTGGATTCATTAGTTGGCTTTTAATTTTTATGTTGACCATTTACATTTGAATTAATTAATTACAACAAGAAGACTTTTAAATTAATACTATCTATACCAACATTTGATCAATGATATTATATATTAAACATGACATCTTACCTACTCGGATAATACAAAATGACAAAAAAAAAATCTTAATTAATTTGATAATATATTTAAGTCAATTTTAATTAAAATAATTCCATCTTAATTATTAAATTATCCTAGATGAGCTCTTTGCGTGGAATGGTCTACGCTTATCTGTAAAGCTGATTTAATTATTTTCTTTAAAAAAAGACTATGAGTTTACTAAACAGAATAAAAATAAATAACAAAGAAAAATTTATTTTACCAATAGATTTTTATTTTTTAAATATCCTTTCTAATTTTATTATATTTAAAATATATTATTATTATACTCGTACTTTATAATGATGCATTTACTTAATGACATAAGCGAATAAATTAACAAGTCTAGAAACAAAATTATAATTTTACTTGTAAAAATATAAAGATAAATAATATTACCGAAATCCACTACAATATAATGATTGAATAATAATAATAATAATAATAATAATAATAATAATAATAATAATAAAAGGGTTGTCTTAACAAAGTAATACGAACGAACAATTTTTTAAAAATAAAAATAATTTAGAATAAAATTAAAATTTTCTATATAATCCAATTGATATAGTTTTCACAAACATTATTACAAATTTCTTTCTTTTCTTTTTTTACTTTCTTGAAAATATTAAAAACTTCTTGACATCAATAATTTAAAAAAAAAACTACTATGTGTTGGAGATATTTAAAAAATTATCCATTAATCATTGAGGTTTATGTCAATGGTTTAATTAGTCAACGCCAACCTAGCTAACTTCGGCATGAATACACACTTTTAAAATTTGTAATTTGCATGTTAAAATAGAATTCGATGGAGCAAATTCACATGAAAGTTTCATATAATAAAAAAAAAAAGTACAACTTGTGAAAATATCAACAACAACGTATAGGTAAAGCCTCCCTGCAATAAGCCGACGTAACGTCCATGACAAACCACTCAATCTGTAAATTAATCTTGAACTCTCTACATTCAAGTGAATTGCCTATATATGCTCATCAAAGCATCACTTTTCTCCATACGAAAATAAAAATTACCCGCCACTTGTGAGCTCTTGCCTCTCTTCTCTTCTCCTACCAACAATGGCAATGGTTTTAGATTTCTATGTCTCGAGATTCATGAAAGTCACAGCAGACATGGTGGAGACAGAGGTCTTTAAAGTGCTTAAAGTCCATAAGGAAGTTAAAATCCTCCAAGACAGGCTAAGGACAATCAATGGTTATCTCCACCAGGCAGAAAGGAAGAGGCATGAAAATAATGAAATTGATATCTGGGTGAGGAAGCTGAAAGATATTATGTATGATGCTGATGATGTTATTGATCTTTGTATGATCGAAGGAGGGAAGGCATTGAAGGCTCAAGCCTCATCGGGTTCATCAACAGTAAGCATCCCTTGCAGCTATCTCTTTTCATGTTTTAGATGTCTTGGAATTCGTCATGACGTTGCCAACCAAATTATTGAATTGAATAGTAGATTGGAAGCTTTGAAAAATGATAGTTTCATAAAAAATAACTTGGATCAAACAATGAAAGAACCAGTTGAAAATGCTAAAGTATTTGCACGAGAAACATCTCACCTACAAATAGAAGGAGATATTATTGGAACGCAAATTGAAAATGCTACTGAGAATCTAATTAGTTTGATACTAGAGAATAATCCAAAGAAAACTCGTGTTTTTGGAGTTGTGGGGACTGGGGGAATTGGAAAAAGCACTCTAGCAAGCAAAATATTTGAGGATGAAAGAATCAAAGAGAACTTTCCCAATAGAAAATGGTTATATATTTCTAAGAACTATATTGAAACTGATTTGCTAAAGAAGCTGATTAGGTTTGAGGAAGGAAGTGAAACCAAAGGAGAAAACTTTGAGGGAAAAAGTAAAGCAGAATTGGAGAACAAACTCGTGTCTGTCCTCACGAGGAACACTTTCATCGTGTTAGATGATGTATGGAATGCAACTGTGTGGATAGATTTCTTGAGGAAACCTATAGTTAAAAGTGCAAGTAGTTGCACGATCTTGGTTACGTCTAGGAAGGAAAATGTCGTAAAACAAATGAAACCAGCAAATATTCACGCAGTTGAAAAAATGGATGAAGAAAGTGGGTGGAATTTACTTAAACGTTTGGTGTTTGAAAGCGGAGAGGAAGAAGATGAGATATCGAGTTTGGAAGAGATAGGGATTAAACTTGTTAAAAAATGTGATGGATTACCTCTTGCAATTAAAGCTATTGGAGGGGTTTTATACCAACAAAATAAAGCAAAATGGGAGGAGGTTCTTGAAAGCGATGCATGGAAGATGGACCAGATTGAAGAAGAACTGAGGCCTTTATACTTGAGTTATGAAGACTTGCCATCTAGATTAAAACAATGTTTCCTTTATTGCTCTTTGTACCCTCAAAAAGATATGTATTATAAGGAGATCGTTCAGTTTTGGGTAGCCGAAGGTCTTATTATGGATGAAAACGATAAGTTGAGGAACGATCTTCCAACTGAAAAACAAAAAACAATGGAAGATATAGGGGAGGAAATCTATAGGGAGTTAATATGGAGGAATCTCTTGGAAGCCGATGCAATTGTAGATGTGTCCATGGATTACTTTTCTATGCATGATCATTTCCGATCTCTCGGTGCACATTTAATGCGAGAGGAAGGGATTTTATATCGACATGGCAGAGAGTTCAAAACAGATGATAATATAAAGATCCGCCGGTTGTCAGTCTCTAATATGGGGGCCAAGCTAGTGTTACCCGATCAAATTCTTAAACAAGGTTGTTTGAGAACTTTAATTCTCATGGACTCCCCTAAAACTAAGATTATTGAAGATAGTGTGCTACAAGCATTAGCGCGCTTGCGAGTTTTGGATCTCACTAGCACATCCATTGAAAAAATTCCAGATTGCATTGGGGATTTGTTGCATTTAAGATATTTAGATCTTGATGGGACAAACATTCGTGAGATTCCCAAGACTATCGGGAATCTTGTGAACCTTCAGACTCTAAATATCTCGGAGTGTCAGTCCTTGGAAAGGCTTCCTGAGTCCATCACTATGTTGCATAATCTAAGATGTCTTGAGATGAGAGATAGTCCATTGCTGACTTATGTGCCCAAGGGCATTGGAAAGCTGGGAAATTTCTATAATCTTCAGGGATTTATGGTGGGGCAAAACGACTCGACCTCTGACGAAGGCTGTGACTTGGAAGAGCTGAAAAATCTCTCCAGGTTGAGAGGCATAAGCATTTACAGGCTTGAGAGGGCTGAAAGAGGAGCCTCTGCACTTGCAGACAAACCTTTCCTTAAGCAGCTAACGCTTGGATGGATGCAACCAGATGAGGATGATTCAGACGAGGAGGATGAATCAGAAGGTTCGGAGGAAGAAGAAGCTAATGGAGGAGGCGCCGATGATACAGTCGATTCGAAGTCAGAAGCTAGCGGCAATGATGATGAAGATGCACGCAATGAGAAGGGGGATGGCAGTGATGATGGCTCCAAACAAGAAAATGAAAATGAGGAGGCAGAAGATGATGAAAATGGAGAGGCAGAAGATGCAGGCAACGAAACAGAAGACGACAGTACTGATGATGACGACGAGGAGGAAGAAGAAAAAGGATGGAGCGAGGAGCAAATTAGCAAAGCCGAGAGGATATGCAACGAAATGTCTCAGCCTTCATCAAGCATAGTAGACCTTCTCTTCGATGAGTATCCGGGACGACAGCTCCCGAGCTGGATGATATCCTCTTCCCTGGCTGAATCTTTTCCAAACTTGGCATATTTGAAGCTCATTGGTTTGGCATGTTGCGCTGAGCTCCCTCCCTTGGGAACATTGCCACAGCTGAAGTACCTCAGTATTGAACGGGCAAGCGCAATAACCACCATCGGTTCTCAATTCCTCGGATCAAGAAGTTCGGCGTTCCCCAAGCTCGAACTGATCCAATTCGAAGATATGCCTAAATGGGAGGAGTGGACGTTCGATGGAGTAGAGGAGTTAACTGCTCATGGAACACCACTTGGAGTGAAGTTGTTTCCGAGTCTCAGGGATTGTGTTCTCATCGACTGTCCAAAGCTAAAGGCTCTTCCTGCAGGTCTCTACCGCGCCACCAACTTCAATGAATTGTGCCTGCGCCAAATGTACGAACTAGAAGAAATAATCAATCTCCCCGTGGCGTTCAAGCTCGAGGTCACAAATGGAAGTGGGTTGAAGAAGATATCCAACATCCCATCAGTAAGATATCTTGAGGTTGATGATTGTCCCAAATTGGAGTGCGTGGAGAATATTGGCAAGCTGCAGCATTTGAAGTTGATATGTTCAGAGGAAATGGAACAGCTTCCGCAGTGGCTATCGGGCTTGATCGAGCAGCATAACAACACAGCAAACGCTCACAGAAGTTTCAGAAAATTCGAGATGCAATGCAGCCTGAAACTACTGAAGAGCTGTCTCGAGGGCAATGAGAATTGGGACATCATCAAGCAAATTCCTGATGTCAAAGTTACAACACCTGGAAAAGAGTATATACGCTATACCAAGGATCCCTACGTGTATGATCCACACGTTCCTGCTAATTGAGAAAGGTGATTGATTCTTCCATCTGCCAAGTCGATCACTTTCCCTAACTCGTTTCCATATAACCTCAAGTTTTGCCAATGAGCCTCTGCTTTTTTTTGCAGGTTTGTATCAATAAAAGTATCAGTTCGTGTTTGCTTTAATTGTATAGGTGAATAACGCTGTTCAGCGCATGGTGTGATTTCTATAGTGCTGTTTGCATTTGCTTCCTTCTACATTCGGTTACAAGACTGTTTGTTCAGAATAGCTGCTCTTTCCTTGGTGTTCTTCAAAGAAAAAAAAATGGTCGTGGTCATGGAATTTATACATTGTTAGAAGTGTTTTTCGCAAAGTCCATTAATCTAGTCACGTATTATGAAGTATGTTGCAGGATTGAAGCAGTTCGTCTCTCCCATGTAAGCCGCTTCCCTCTCATAATCGGAATACATAAACCACATGGTTCTTGCAATGATCGTCTTCTTTTCTTTTGTCAGGTTCATGTCATCTGAAGTACTCTTCTAGTGTGTTTGCGTCTTCCATGTTGGTAAACAAAAGCTAGTAGGTGCAAGTATTTTCTATGTTGATCATTTCTACCATGCAATTTGTATTTGCTTTCCTGCTTTTGATCTAGAGTTGGTGTGTTGAGAAACCCTTTATTTCTAAACATATTGCTTTAAAAAGTACCCGTGCAGTCTCATCGACATAGTGGAGTTAAGAACTATGAAAATTCGTCTTGTAAGTCACCTCTCCCTAATTAATCATCTTCTATAATCTTATAGCTTTTGAACTGATAATTTCTTCTTTCTTTCTTTCGCAGGATTGGTGTGTCTTTTTTTTTTTCTTTGGTATTTTATTTATCAGTGACTAAGGCTATTTAGCTCGATGTAATGAATTCAGTATTCGATCAACATGTTCCTTTTGTACATTGTATATGTTTCCTTGATCAATTATGTTTGCATTGTAGATGTTTCTTAGTCATCACTTAGGTTGAGAAATACTTTAACAATCAGCTGCAGAGACACCCCATGAAAGAAGCCCTGTGCAGAAATAGTTACGAGGGAAAGAGGATCCTGTTCATCATCTGTTCTCAAAAAAGGTAAAGAGTATGAGAGTCTCATATTTATCCGTGTTTCGATCCGTATACATTTTGTTCGTTGCATGATCTCGAGTGGCACTCATTCAGAACAATAAAATTAAATCTCTTTTAATAAATATGGATAGAAAAAAAATCAAATAATATTGTTGTTATTTGTTTAGACCCTTAGTTGTTGTTGAAGGTTATGTTCGACATGAATTGATCCTTTTTGTTAAGTTCTTACAATATGATAAGAATTATAATATCTGAGTTAAATCTTCTTCTTTCAGATTGAGGTATGATTATGTTGTTAGGACTTAGGATGTAGTTGTCTATTTTGATAAACCATATTTAAAGGAAGCAGCTAGCTAGACTTTAATTCAATTTATACAAAATAAACACACTGCTAATCTAAACACTAATTAATTATAAGTTAGCATCGAAGAAGTCAAATGTTCACAGACAGTTGTTTGGTAATCGGAATTCTTAAGTAGGAATATAAATACGTAGATCATCTATGATGTGCATGCATGTCAGTGGAACATAAATATGCAGATTAAAAAGGACTGTGATCTTCTTCGAATGAGCTAAAATATAATCCTGTCTACTTTATTTAAATATTGTATTTAATGGAAGTAGATAGATTTTAATACTATTTCTACGCGGTAAGCATGCATGGTGCCTATTTAAATATCAATGATGCGGTAGATAGATTATAATCAATATTCAAAGTAAATAATAAATATCAATGGTGGTCTAATCCGTGACTCTGCGTGGATGTGGCGGTTTTTTTCCAGAATCATATTGGAACTAACTCAGCTTTGGGAGCTCAGAACCCAGGGACATCAATGGAGGCCTAGTGAGTCATTCAGCCAGAGCCATCACATGGAAATTAGACTTTGCCTTTTTGACGCCTCTGGTCATCATGTATTCTTGATTTAATGAGTGCCCTCGTATATATGTTATTTTTCTCTGAATTTGGATGGGAATCCTTACCGAAAAGAGAGAAATTATAAAATGTTGTGAGTGAGGTCCTTCAAATGAATGTTCTCGTTTCTTACGATACATGATCTCATTCGCATCCTTTTTCTTCTTTAATTATGCACGTGGTCCATGTACTGCTTGCTTTAATTGCTTGACCTTTTGCAACATAGGATCTCATTTACAGCTTTTCCCTTCGATAAGTATGTGATCTTGGGATTGAGTTCAGTCGGTCAAGTGGCTGGATCGGGTGGGTCCGGCAGGCGCTGTGAATTCGAGATATATCTGTTCCCTTCTATGCGCAGATGGTGGTGGTTGTGTATCGCAAATCCCCACGCCTTGGGTAGAGTTGCAACATTCTTCCTCAGCGAAGCGAGTCGAAAATGGTTGATGGGAGGGGGGTTAAAGAATTTACTCACACACTCGCTTTGATGTTGTAATGAAAATAAGCAGCATGTCATTCTAAGATGCCTGGCACATAAGCAAGCGAAAGGTCCTTTTATCATCCTATTTCATGCGACTCATTATGCTAGCTCGTTCATCACTTGGGAACACTTCTAATTGGAGACACCTATTTTATCAACCGGCAGTGAACTTCACATGGGATTTTCTCGATGAGTTTACGATATTCATTCCCATGGTTACGAACTTGATCCTTTCCCTCCCCTTAACCAGAGTTCTAGGGTTACAAGTCAAGGTACCACAAAAGGATGACTCGTAAGCTCTCTTTTTATTTGTGGTGAAGAAGGTCATTTTGCTCATGAATGCATGAATAAAGTGGGTAACAAGGAGAGGATCGCAATGCTTGGCGAACTCGAGTTACCAGAAGATTTTGATGTTGTCTCAGTTGAGGGATAGATAGTTTCTGAACTTTTGCTCTTCTCAAAGGACCGAAACTTCAATGCACTTGTCCTTTGAAACTCAGAAATTACAGTGCCGTCGACTAGACTCATACTTCGGACTGCTATGTTTAGTGATGGGAGGGTCCTCGTGACAAATTCACATTTACACGTGCTTGGATATTCACTATTCGAATTTATAATGTGAAGGTTTTCATTGGAGATTTTATTTAGCTGAATTTTTTTTACAGTTGTTAGATCTTCGATCTAATTAATCCTGAAAAAGATTGATCTAACCTCACAAAAAATGTTCACTATCTGTCAAAATAAATCGAAAAATACGACGACTCAACAGTCCAATATTCTAAAATTTAATGTCTCATTTAAAAATATATATATATAGATACACAGCAACTGAAAATCAAATTAAAGATACCTAAAAAAATTAAATGGGCATTCTGTCGCTGCTGCACCATTGTCCAGGAGCAGCTGGTTTGCTACTTAGAAGGCTGTGCAAAGTTTTTGCAAGTCTGAGATGCTAGTCCAGTTACTCTTGGACCCTGTGTAATTTGACGGCGTTTTGGGTATCTCTAAGATGCAATGAAAATTTTATACAAAAATTTGTTGAAGACAATAGTTCATATTGATCATATTCCAAAAGAGATTAAAGTATTCAATAAATCTAGCAAAGCACGAGATCGTTGGAAGGATGACATCATATTACATTTACGATGTTCTAAAATCTATACAAGTAAAAAAAATAAAACCCGTGGATTGGACTGGGTAAGTAGATGCTGACCTGATTAGAACGTGGTCTTCCGAGCTTCTCTTTCCCATGCAGCTTTTACGGTACAAATCATGAACTGGAGCCATTTTTCAACGCGTACGTTTGCAACAAGGTACCAAATTGCAGAACTGCAGCAGGTCATGTAGACATTAGGATAACAGAAACAATTACAAATTCAGTAACTAGGAAAGGAAGGGGCCTGCTGATGCTTGCTAGCGACAGTGAGATGCTGGAATTGGAAGAAAGGATTAATAATAGAATGGATTCTGAGTCAATATGCCCTGCATCATCCACACTTCAATGAGCAAATGTCAAGCTTTAAGTTGGGTCGACAAGCGGCATTCAGTGTGTAGGGAGCACATTACAGGTTGGCAGTTCAAGTTCTCAAATGTGAGCAAAATTTGCATGGCAGGATGATGCTCCTTAATTTCACTTGCTGGGCATTCAAGAAAATGATGATTCAACATCACTATCATCCATCTCGTGGATTATGAGAATATTATATATACAGTTGTTGACATTGCCAGCATCATATCTTTAAGTTCCAACATTGACAACAAAGGGAACTAGGCGCTTGTGATCCCTCTTCTTACCAAGCGCACAATTGTCAAGCACACGACCAAGAAGCAAGCGAGTATTCTGAAGTGCTGTCTCTCTAGCTGACGAACTACCATCTGCTGCACCTGCAGCACCTTGAGCTGCAAATGCAAGGCCAAATGCAGATCCTGCTAAATATTGAAGAGGTCCACTTCGAGCCTTGAACGAGCTCTGAGGCACCAGAATACCTTGCAAGATTCTCTCGCTTGCACCATAACCATTTTCGTTAAACACCAGATCATCCGTGTATCCACCACCAATGCTACTACAACTCTGCAAAAGAGCTTCCAGAACACCAAGTGCCTCCCAACACAGTGTACTCTCAACAAGTTGAGACACCACAGCATAAACATGTGGACTTTGGGCTGCATCCATGGGTGTCTGCTGCAAAAATGCTTTGAGCATCAATAATACCACTCGCTGATACGCCAACGGGCCCTTCTCAAGTAACCTTAGCAAATGACCAAATGCTAAAGATGAGTGTTTGGGGAACCACGCAGAACAGATAAGCGGAGACACACGAGCAAATAGATCGTCAGTGGAAATTATTTCACCACGAGAATAAGCTAAAAACAATTCAGCAAGATCATCTAATGCTTTTGCACGACACCAGAAGGAAACATTAGAAGCAACAGAGCAAGCCTTCTGGTACTGATGTTGAAGAGGTGAAACTGAATCAGTGGAAACTGGATCCTTGGTTAGCTGCAAGGCGAGCCAGGGCAGTAAACCTGTGATGTGCATCAAAAGTCGTGTCTCCTGGCTCCCAAATATGGAGTCACAGAAAGGAACAGTCATTCGAGATAGCACCTCGATTGCCGAATCATGACTCACAGTGGACATAAGTCCCTTCAGCACAAGAGGCTGTACACCTTCAAATGCTGGGACTTTCCCGCTCTCAGATGGCAAAGATTCTCGGCCAGATCTTGTTTCCAAGCTGTGAAGCTCTGCTGTGTCACAACTGTAGGTGTCAAACTCGTCACGTGGCATGCTGGACAATAGTACATTCTCAGTTGTCTGATCACGGAAGGACAACCTATCAATTACACGGGAAAACAGCTCGAGCACCTGGCTGTAGATGTACACGAAGTCTGTGTGCATCATAGCAACACAGCCCCAGAAAAGTTGTGGATAGAGAATAACCTTCTCTGGCTCCATGTTTTCCACCATTACCTGCAGTGTCAAGAGAATTTCCATTGCAAACCCAAGAACAACTGGAACAGGATTACCCAAGCACCTGTGAAGGCAACGGAGAAGTATCACACAATTCTCACTTTTCACACTAGGCCGTAGAGCCCTATATATCTGGTGTGAACGACATGCAAGATGTCTAGATGTGCATTCAGTTGCCCACTTGAGTGCTTCTGCACCCCATGTTTCTCGTAGATCACCCTGGAAAAAAATAGCATCCACCATGCTCAAGACAAGTGCCGAAAGCAGTGCAGTACTGGGGAGATCAGTTCTCACAAGAGTTGGATCCTCATTCTCCCACATCATGCTGCCACGCTTGGACTGTATGTACTTTATTAGGCTAAACACTTTCTGCTTATTCTCTCCGTCGCTGATATCAACCTCATATAGTTCTAGGTGTCTTCCAGCAAGTGAATAAAGTAAGTTGACAAGAAGATGTTGAGAATGCAAGAGAACTATGTCTTCTGAGCTATCCATGGAAACACAGGTAACATGGAAGAGCAAAGGCAAATGTTCACGAAAATCTTCATCGTTTTCATAGCCAATTTCAGCAAGCAATATCAATGCTATGTCTGCTCGGGAAAGTAAATGCTGTTGATGTCCTTGCAATGCTGATTGGAGCTCGCTGGCATTAATCCCTTGAATTATACTACCAGGATGCAATATATCCTCACCAGAATTTGGTGTATCAATCAGACAATCTGCACTATCACGAGATACATGGCGACTTCTCAAGTTGCCAGTTGAGCCTCGAATATTCATCAATGGCCCTGACAAGCTCATGCCTGAAATGTTCATAAGTGCAGGAAGGAGCTGCCCTGATCTACCAGTGGTAGGAGGAACCATGTTACCTTCAGGATGCATTGGGCTCAATGGGCCTGAGATACTACGGCCTGTTATTCCTGAAGTCCGCCAGCTCAAATTACCACTCGCATTTTTAAGTGGGCCATCAAGGGAGCCTCGAACAAGCAATGGGGACATATGAGGTTGACTGTCAGCAATTGTTGCAACCTGAGCAGCAGTTGCAGGTCCTTGAGAGAACTCCAAAATAAAGTTTGCCATAGGGTCACCCTTGATAGGCCTAACTGGTTCCTCAATCTCCTCCAGCATTCTCTGTGACAACTCGCATACCAAGTGATCAATTGTTTGCTGTGGACAGATACGTGCTAGATATAAACTAACACGTTTGGCTACTGAAAAATATGTAGCAAATGCTCCTGTTATCTCTGCTGATGTATTAGAATCACAATCTTCAATCCCTTTAGTGATCAAAAAGTCAAGGACTGGAACAATGTTCCTGTTATTGCAAGCAACTGTGCTCCATAGCTTCTCTATCTCATCAGGAAATTGATCCCCATGTTTCCACGTCACGTAGTAGAGACTTTTCAACAGTCTTTTGTTCCAACCAGAACGAGATTCCCAAAGTTTCACGAAGTTCAGATTTTCAATCCACGGAGCCATGCATGTTAGGACCTGATGCTGAGCAATTATGTCGACTGCATCAAGCTGACGTTGCATAATTTCTTCACAAAGAAGTTCACTAAGTTCAGGATGGTCTTTAGCAAGTTTTGAGGAGAGTTTGTACTGAAACTGTTGATAAGAGTCTGGAAGGTTGCCAACAACTGACACCTGGTAGCGTCCTGCACCTTCAGTATCATCCTCAGCCCACTCACGTATATAAAGGGTTTCCAACATTTGAAGAGCATTATCACGAATTTGCCTGGATTGATCAACTACTTTGTAGAGGATTAAACTTAATAGTCTCTGGATCTCACATTTTGTAACTTCTTCGCACATGTAGACCTCGGCTAGCACACTGAAGTAACCATCTGCTATTGAAGAATCTGGAGAATAGCACTGCACCATGGAAAGGAGATTAGTTAAACATTTGGAATAAGCTAACAATTCTAAACAGGATACAATTAACTGAATAAATAAATACTTAAACATAAAATAAAATAAATATTGCAAAATGTAAATACATGTTAAAAATCACAGCATTAATTTCTTAGAAATCCCTAATTTTGCACATTGAGAAGATATAACCAACTTGCACATTGAGAAGATATTACCAACTTATAACTTAGTTAAAATGCATCCTGCCTAAGCAATGTATTCACGAGAGTCACATCTATAATCACACAGACAACTGGAAGCATTTACACAAATGCACAACAACAACAATAATCAAGTCTTATCCTACTAGATGGGATCAGTAATATGGATCTTTCTACGTCATTGACTCTATCCCCTACTATATCATCATCAATACTTAAATAAATTTTATTTTATTTTACTGTTGCAAACTAAGTCTTTTTTTTCTTCTTCCTCGTTTAACGTGTGTATTTATCATATCTTCACATCGCCTAACTGGAACATTTATTTATAGTTTAAGTACATATTTGTACTACCTTAAACGAATCTATCGGAATTTTTCCTCAATAGATGCAGCTCCGACTCTCTCTAATGCACTCATTTCTTATTTTGTCTATCTTCGTATTTCCACATATCCACCTTAACATCTTCTTCTCTACAACTCTCATCTTCTGTTCATGTGCTCAAATTGTAAGCCAACATTCGATGTCATATGACATAGCAGGTCTAACCGTCATTTTGTAGAGTTTCCCTTTAAGTTTTGAAAGTACTTTACGATCACATAAAACACCCGACATTCTCCTCCATTCCAACCATTCTACTTGTATTCTATGTAAGACATCTCTCAATCCCTCGTCTTGCAAAAATGATCCTAAATACTTCTTTCAGTTCCAGACAACTCATCATCTCCTATCTTAACACTTACTTCATTACATCTAATATTGATAAACTTAAATTTCATATATTCTGTCTTTAGTCTATTGAGTCTAAAACCTTTAACTTCTAGTATTTCCCACCAAAATTCTAGTTTAGCATTTACTCCTTCACATATCTCATCTATCAAAATAATATCATCTGCAAATAACATACACCACGGTACAATGTCTTGAATGTGTCCAGTGAGTTTATCCATGATAGTGTAAAAAGAGAGTAATTTAGAGATGATCCTGAATGTAATTCTATCTTTATTAGAAATGTTTCAGTTAATTCGTCTGAAATCTTCACTCTGATCGTTCCTCATATATATTTTAATTAGTTCAATATATACTATGCTAAGTCGTTAACACCTCTCTTTTCTAGAATTCTCCATATAATTTCTCTTAGGACTCTATTATAAGTTTTTTCTAAGTCAATGAATACCATGTGTAGATTTTGCTTTTGCTCCCGATACTTTTCAATTAGTTACTTGAGAAAATGTATAGCTTCTATTATCAACCCTTTAAATATGAACCCAAATTAATTTTTGAAAATTGTGGTCTCCTTCCTTAATATTTGTTTATTACTCTTTCTCAAAATTCATGGTACGACTAATTAGTTTAATACTTCTATAGTTTGCATAAGTTTATATGTCCCTCTTATTCTTATATAAGGGAATTAGGGTACTTACTCTCTATTGATCAGATTTTTTTTTCAATATCATGTTAAATAATTTTACAAGTCATTTAATATCTTGTTTCCCTAGGCACTTCTATACCTTTATTAGAATATCATCTTGACCAATAGCTTTTCTATTTTGCATATCATTTAAAGCTTTTTCTAATTCTGAAATTTGAACTCTATAATAAAATTTTAAATTTCTATATTCATTTGACTTACTTAAATTACCTAAATTAAGTTGGTCATCTAAATCTTCATTAAAAAGTTGATGAAAACACCTCTTCCATTGTTTTTTTATTTCTTCATCATTTACTAGTACTCTATTACATTCATCTTTAATACATCTTATTTGAATAAAATCTTTTGTCTTTCTCTCTCTCACTTTAGCTACTCTATAAATGTCTCTTTCCCCTTTTTTTTGTATTTAATTTTCGATATAACCGTTCAAAAATTTCATTCGTAGCTTCATTCACTGCTTTTTTAGCCTTTTTCTTGCCTATTGTATATTTTTTAAGTTTTTTTTTATTTCTTACAAATATATAATTTTTTATGGGTTGTTTGTTTTTCCTTCGCTTTCTCCTATACATTCTCATTCCACTACCAAAATTCCTTACTTGGTGGTGCATGCCCCTTTGACTCACTAAGTACACTCTTGGCTACTATTTTCAACTTTGATACCATCTTATCCCATGTCGTATTTGAGTCACCGTATATTTTATCTAATACTTATACTCCTACTTTCTCCTTAAATATGTTATGTTTCCCATCCTTTAATTTCCACTACTTAATTCTCTGGGTCATGTATATTTTCCTTCTATTGATACAATGCTTGAGACGTATATCCAACACTACTAACCTATGTTTAGATAGTTAAACTTTTTTCAGAGATGATCTTACAATCTTTACAAATCTTTCTATTCCTCTTCCTAACCATAAGAAAGTCAATTTACGATTTATTGTTCACACTTTTGAACGTGAACAAGTGTTTTTCTCATTTTTAAAAAACGTATTAATTAATATAAGATCATATGCTATCGCAAAATCCAATATAATTTTACCTTTTTCATTTCTTGTTCCAAACTCATACCCCAATATACTCTCTCATATTCCTCATTTTTTACTCCAACATGTCCATTTAGATCGTCTCCTATTAAAATCACTTCATTTGACGAAATATTTTATAATACTTTATTTAGGTCGTCCCAAAATCTTAATTTGGTATCTTCATCTAATCCCACTTAAGATGCATATATGCTAATTACGTCCATAGTTTGTTTCTCCACTACTATCTTGAGAGCTATAATTCTATTTTCCTTTCTAACTACTCCTACAACTTCATTCTTTAACGTATTATCTACAACAATACCCATCTCATTTCTGATTTTACTCTTTCCTATATACCATAACTTAAAATCCGAATTCTCAATCATTTTTGTCTTCTCGCCTACCCATTTTGTCTCTTGTACATATAAAATACTAATTCTTCTCCTAATCAGTGGATCTACTACCTCCATTGCTTTACAAGTAAGGGTTCCTATGTTTTATGTTCCAAATCTTAGACTATTAGTTTTCTTATAATATTTATTCTTACCCAACCTGTGGTGTGAGAACTCTTTCCTATTTACTACACCTAAATTGTTATGAAAATATAGCAGTCATTGCCGATACGTTACAGTCGAACCTTGCAATACGAACAACAATCATTTTAATTTTTAAAACAAATACACAAGGCCTAAACTTCAAGAACCTCATAAGATAGCACCTATAAACTCAGAAGCCGCATCAAAATCAAATTGGCATGCACTCACGGAAGGCTAGCAGCTAACCCGTTGATCAATGATGCAAAAAATGTCATAGCCACAACCCCACAGGATGAAAGCATTCATAGAGTGCAGTAACCAAATTGCCAAATTCGCCAAAAAAAAAAACAAAGAGCTAATAACTTGGTGAAAGCTATCCCAGGCTACAATGGAGGCCGAAGCGCAAAAATATACAGGACACAAGTAGGTTTTAATGACACATGGCAAGTCTAGAAGCAAAAGCTGAGGGAAATATGTAATTCATTTCTTGGTTGGCAATGTCCACAGTAACATTAGCTTTATTCTCAATATGCTGATATGTTGAGTGTTTCACATCTCTACAAGAAGCTTAAGATTCAAAACATATCTGCTAACTCATGCCAAGTATTCAGATTCATTGTCATCAATTGGTACAGTGTGATGATATCATCGGACAATTAGGGTCATCATTTTTAACAGTTTTTTTTTCCCATTTGTGATCAATACGAATATTGGTAAGAGTCAAGACAAATGCTCCTGCTGAGTCCTCAAAACACCAACAAAAACAACTGAATCCTAACTATTAATAGGTCTAATTTAAGTTGGGCATGAATTAACATATAATTAATTCAACGGAAGAATTAAACCTATGACTAACAAGGAAAAAAAATAGAGTTGCAGAATCTGTTTACTTTGTTCAAGGCATTGATCTCTTTTATCTTCCACTGAACTCTGAATATAAATTAAGATGACAAGGACTATATGTAAATGAACTACCTGATCAATGCAAGCAGGAAATAACTCCAGATTTGTTTGCAGAAGATTTTTTAAGGCAATTTTTGCTAGAAGGACCCGGAGATGTCCATTTTTATGCTTATCTCGTCCAGCATTCAGACGACCTCCATCTCCTATGTACTTTGAATATGACGGAGTTCGAGGATCCACAGGAGAATAACCAAATGGAGCACGGTGGGCTGGTTCCAAAAACAAATTGTTGATCCAAGATATAACGCGACCACTCATCTTCCTCGCATTATCATCAAAAGAAGGTCCATACAACAGAGAGGCAATTGCATTCATGGAGGCCCATTGTACAGCCTCCACTTGTTCAACTACCTCCTTATCAAAAGAAAATTTATCTATAGACTCTCTTGATCTAATGTGCTGTCCTGACTTGTAACGCTCAACCTCCCTATGGTAATCATTGCTGCTTTCACTGTTTGTATCATCACACCAACTGAGAAGGAAATCAAAGAGCTTCTTCCTAGTTCGTACATCAAACTTCTCAGACTTTGATTCAACAAACTCTGGAGCTAAATATCTTACAACAGAAGCTAACGCATAACGAAGTGGCAGCAGTTCCTGGAAGTTGTCAAATGCTGGCGTGCTATGGCGATATGTTTCATCAATGAATTTCAGAAAATGTAGTCGCAGAAGAGGCTTCCGGATAAGCATCCCTGGCCAGATTTTTTCAGCAATTGTTCGATAGATATTTGCAATATGTATCCGGAAATCTTCACGGCGAGGTTTCTGATTCTGCACACATGCAATTTAATTGTAGTTAAAGAAATTGATGTAGCATAACAGCACCAGAAATCTTTTTTCCAATTCCAACATCAAACTAGTAATAACAATATTTAAAATTTACTGCACCTAAGCAATCTAAAACTAGTAATTGAAACTTCACTACATGGTCGCCAAATAGCAGCTAGCATTTTGAGAATTGATGACTTCCAGGATATACATTAAATGAAACTTTGACGATGGTCTACCAGGGAAAATAAAAGGTTCAGGTATATTGTTCAGAGAAGAGAGATGAGAAACAAGATAGAGTACATGAGGCGCGTTATTAGTAGTATAGGCCAGTGGCCTATGGTATATAATGGATAACTATTTAACGAAGTGTTTTTGTTCAATCAACTGTTCAATGCAAGTCTCTAATATGATTAATCAAATCAATATGATCAGATAAAGGTACACAAATGATGACGAAACTGAGAAAATGAAAATTAATGTAAAAATAGTGACTAGCATAGTGTTGGAATCCAAGATAATTAATGCTGACCATGCATCGGTGAACCAAGATAATTATCCAAATTATAACATTCTTCCACAAAAGGTTGGAATTCGTCAACCTAGTAGTCCTCCGCCAGCCTGTCCCACGGCCATTATGAGGGAGGTAAATCACGGAGGACCCTATGGGCCTTGACGTGGTGGCAAATTATAACATTCTTGAACCATGAAACGAGGCCTCTATATTGAATTTATCTAAATGTTGATGGAGAATTAGTCAAATTATGTGCTAATGCCCAAGAGATTATGCAAATCTTAAGGAAGAACATGGAATAAACTACATAAAAGCTACAATAACCAAAACAAGAGTAACTCAACTAATCAAGAAAAAAATTGATATGCTTGAGCATATATATATCAACAAAGGACTTCCCTCTTAGTGCTATCAACATGCTTGGCAAATGGCTCATAAATACATCAAATGAATTATCACAGGCAGTAGAAGATGTACCTTCCATTTTGGTTTGCCTTCTGCTTCTGATGAAACTTCTTCAACAAATGTTGCAAGCTCGCCAAACATTGTTTCACATATTTCCAAGTTTGAGTGGCCAAGAGCAGTAATAGCGGCTTGCTAAACAAGAAATGAAGTAAATCCACCATTAGTTACCATCCTGTCCCATTAGACCAATTCTAAAATGCAAGTGTCGTAAAATGTATGAGTCTTGTAATTTAATAATTGTATTAATGTATGGAAGATTAGATCAAATTCTTCTACAACATGCCTAACATAACTATGCCTCTTAAAACAGACATTATTTGGTGACGCACACACAATTCCATTGTGAACTAGGTGTATGCGAATCAAGGAGCTATTGCTATACATATAGAGGGCCTGAATATGGTGAAAACTAGAAGCAGAGGCAGAAAAGAGTCATAGAATAGAATTCAAAAGGATGGCATAATTCAAAGCACTAACAAAAGTGAATAGTTGGAAGACCAGAGGAGGCAAAGCAGAAATTGAAGAACTAAAGCAGAATTATGCGGGGAAAAACTAATCCAGGAAATGAGGCAAGATCAATGTGTCAAAATAAAAATCCAGTTGGCTTAGAAAAATAGGACACAATTACAAAGGAAACCATGGGCCAAGTTGACTGGCAACTAGCTGATTACAAATGAGAATCTTCCAATCCCATTTTCAATAAAGCAAATCTATGGTTGCAAGGGAAATAAAGTAATATGATCTATCGACAAGGTAATACCAGAGGTAAATTAGTCTTAACTGGCAAAGCCCATGCCCATCGCCCATCTCTAGACAAGGTAATAAATTTGCCATCGAAGATAACATTAGGAAGTAGACATATACTTGAACTTACTACATGTGTTTCAGAGCCATGTCTCAGAGCCGGGAATATAAGATGAAAAAGTTCCTTGGCAAAGCTACCCTCTTCTCTGTTATCAGAAGGACAGGAACATGCAAACATCGCATACATTAACCACTGATCTAGTTTGTTTTCTGCATCTTGAGACTGATTAGCCTTCCCACCTAATTCAACAGGTGTAACAAGTGCAAGCCTCCTCATAACCTCCAGCCTGAAAAAACTAGTCCTGGATGAGTTCCAAACTACCTAACAATTCACTAACATGAATGTAAATACTCAGAGAAAAAGTTAGAGAAATAAGTTTAAATAATGACTAAATATAAAGCAGAACAATATGAACAGACATTGGATAGTTTATGCTATTTGCAAGAAAGCATCACA
The DNA here is from genome assembly GCA_025175895.1 of Wurfbainia villosa. Taxonomy (NCBI): domain Eukaryota; kingdom Viridiplantae; phylum Streptophyta; class Magnoliopsida; order Zingiberales; family Zingiberaceae; genus Wurfbainia; species Wurfbainia villosa. Next base: position 12,549,215 of record CM046004.1, on the reverse strand, counting down.
TGTAATGATACACAAGAAAACTAAGTTGTCTAGCTACAAGATTCAGATGAAAATGCTTTAATATGAAAAGAAAAAGATTGTTTGAAATGATATTTACAGGCTGCAAATACAGAAGATTTAGACTGAGGACAACTTCAAAATTGCAATTCTAAAAAAGATGGAAGTATATAACATCCTAGCTAGATAATCATATTCTTACCTTGCTTCTTGAACAGAACTTGGGCAAAGTTCAGCAGCAAACTTAACAAATTCACTAAGGCAGCGAGCCCATCTGTTTTTATCAGGGTTTTCAAGAATGGATTGCAAGGTTATATCAGGAGGCACCGGATCAAATTCCCTCCTCAAATCAAATGGGCGTCCAGGATCCCAATAGCAACTCATAACAATATCATCCTGTAACCAAACAAAAACCGAATCAAGGAAACCAGCAAGATTTAAAGCTATAACATAAATAGACAGATCTCTTTATTATTTAATGCTACTAAGATCTTTTATCAAGGTCACAGTTACAAACATGATATCCAATCAAATGTAAAGTAAAAAATTCACTGAAAGTTATTAATCGTCACTTTGTCATACAAAAAATGGTGATAATTCTCTTTGCCCATCCAAATTCTAGTTCAAAAAATAGGAGTTCAAGCAGCCAGTGAGAAACTCACTCCATTTTCTTCCAACACATCAATGACATATATTGGCTCTGGCTCATAAAATTTATGATCTGCCCGCTCATTTGCTGCAAGGTCTCTGATATAATTTCTTAAAAGACGAACAGATCTCAGTAATTCTAATGCGGTATGTCTTATCTGGACATCAACTGAACTGAGGAAAACAAGACCAAGAGCATCAACTTCTGTTGTTCTGAAATCAGACAGATCTGCAGACTGAAAAAATGGAGATTTGCTGACTTTCTCCCCTCCAAGACCTGACCTCTTAATGTTTTGGCCATCATTTAGCAACAGTTCTTCAGACAAGCAAGCCCTCCACAACCGAATAAGCTCCACAAGGCGGACCAGCGAAGTTTGAATTAATAGAGGGAATTCATCAGGTAGTTTGAGTATAAAGGTAGCCATCCCTTTTACCACAGCATAACGACGATGAGGAAGATGCCGTACAATGCGATTCATAACCTGTACTGCTTCTTCACGAACACCAGGATCAATACTTATGCCGTGTTGTGGAATAATTTCAGTGATTTTATCACTGCGACCAACTTCCTCAATCAAATATGGAATGCACTTCAGAACTGACCTGAAGAGAGATGCTTGAGATTTTTCCTTCGTAACAGTATCTGAAAACATGTTCATTTAAGTGATCCCCAAATTCATTTCAGGAAATACAGATAAGAAACAGATGAATATGTAAGCAGAACAAATACTCATACATTTGTAACATATATTACCAAAACCAAACTAAAGGAACTAAAGTTCATAAGGTTCAGAAAACATGAAGATGAAAGAAAAGTGCAAAAATCCAGACTGCTTAATATCTTGTTAGCAACATTACACTGTAACCAAAAAAAAGATTAGAATGCACTTAATATTATGGACGAGAAATTGCACTAAGTTAACCAATGCATTGCCACACTGAACGAAAAATTGCACTAAGTTAACCAATGCAGAAGAACATCAAACATGGACCTAAGCAACCTGTTGGAAAAAATAACTTTGAATAAGTCACTAATTTGTTTGTTAAATAAAAACAATAGGACATTATTTTGTACTTTTTAATTTTCTTTGTATAGTGAAAAAGAAAATCATATTTACAGTGCATGGAAACATCCTAAATTACTTTGTGAAATTTAAGGAGGGATACAATAAATCCAAGTTCTCAAACATTAAACTCTGACATGTTTGACCTTTTTTTCTTTTGCATAGTCAACAAAAGCATCCACATTTACAGTGTATTCAAGCATTATAAACTAATTTGTAATTTTTAACAATCAAGTTTGGACATGATAAAACTAAGTCTCATCCTCATCCAAGGTTCAAGATCCAAACCTCAATGCCAGCATGAACAATATCTAATCATCCAACCACAGATGCATAGAAGACAACCCAAATTTAGGTGCCCCACCTCAAAACTTCCTGTGCATAACAGCCAATAAATCCTAAAATCAATTAGGGCTCGCTCAACCCAATTTGTTGTTACACATTCCAAAATTCTCTTGAGCTAAAACACTTTCACACGCTCTTTCTTCTACCCAATTTATGCTAGTTTCCTCTGTGTGGTTCCACGACAACATGGTATGCAACCAATTCTGCAAAAGTTAGGAATCTGTCAAACTAGCAGCCCCCTACCACCCGTCCCAGGGCACTGGCGAGAGGGAGGTAAATCACGGGGGGGACAAAGTCCCTTGACACGGTGGCAAGGCAGAGAGGGGTCCATCTGAAGTCAGGGGGGATTTTAGACCCCTCATCCGGAATCGAACCCTGCCCATTCTGCAAGCAACACCCTGCCTTACAACATGGTATGCAACCAATGATTCTATTGCTTATGGTGAGATTATCATATCTCTTGACCAACACCTTGATAGTGATTATCCTAATATTACCAAATGCCCAAAGTTGCAAAAAGAAACTTGACAAGTTTACAACAAGCAGCAGACATATAAAAGCAACCAAGTGGCATTGACAACTGAAGGAGATCAAAAGATTGTATGTTTGAGCAACTCATCTTTGACAAATATAATGGAAGAATGGATGGCATTGAGAATCCTGAAATTGCAAATATAAATCATGCTCTTATAACTCAGTATTAGCAAAAGCAATAGTAGCATAACAACCTCTATTGTGAAAGTGTCCCAAGTGGCAGCTTAGGTGGTTTCGATAGGGGACCTTATCGTGTGTGTGTGTGTGTATATGATCCCCTTGAAGTGGGTGCTTTAGTAAGCTATCAAGGCAGACCACTTACATAGCTCAGGCAAAGTATCAAGCAGGCTCAAGCAGAATCCTTCGACAAAGTGCACAATATTTCCTCTTCATGATGAAGTATCATCTATCTTCTTTTCATTATCCTTTATTATTATTGTGAACGTATTTTGATTGACTAATATGCTTTGTTAAATATGTTTGTGCGCGTGTGTGTTGTCCATTTTTATATTAATTTAATATTTTTTTAATGTCAATAGCATATACCTTGCATACTGCATATGTAATATGTAGTGGTTTGACCATCTATTGCCTTAAATCGTCTTTTAAATCATAAATAACAATTAACACAAATGTCATTGTAATACTAGGGAAATTTGGAACACCCTGTGTATCCACATCTATAGTATATGAGCATGATCAGCTAATGCCTGAATCTGTCCTAGATAGTAGTAAGATCAAGGACCCTATGTCATAAATCTCAACCCTAGGTCTGTGTTCCCTACAACGGACACAATGTGGGAAAGAAAAAAAATAACATAAAGGAAAGAAAATCAGTAGAAGCGTTGCTTCCTTGAGGGGAAAGAAAGATGTAAAGTTTTATTTCCCAACACTAGTTTAAAAAAAATAGGGAAAGAATATCTATTTTTATTATTTTATTGTTCATGAACTTGAAAAAAAAAACAAAATAATAATTCGATAAATACAAAACTACTTTTTTATTATGAAATAATTGACTATGTTAGCTCCCCCAGATTTTTCCCAAATTTGGGCAGAAGCAATTTGAGGGAAAGAGAGCAATATCTCTCTTCCTCTCTCTCTCCTTTTGTTTCTTCACAAGATATGGAGGAAAACCATTTTCTTTCCCATTTTTCCCTAAGCTAATTCTTTTCCTCCAACTTTTCCCACAGGAAAACATAACCTAGCATTTCCAATCCATACAAGCTAACAAATATGCATAAATGATAATATCGGGAAAATAAAGGAGATAAGGAGGGAAGTCTCCTAGCTCACTTCCACAGAAATCTTCCACAAATGGCCTGCAACCATACCTGATATCAACGTCCATCTAATCATAAATTAATCATCTGATTACATTTAAGTATATTACTAATTTGTACTTATGAAAGTCTTTATGGTAAAACAAGCATAGCGGGATGAACCAAAAAGGTAGGGATCAGGTCAAATATGATTATCATTCAAATTATGGTGAAAATAAAGAATTATAGTCTTGTCTCATCTCATTCCTATCTCACTCCGTTTAGACGCATCACTTTTTTCTCCTGACAAAAAAGAGACTAAGAATCCTCTGACAAAAACTGTTGAAGTCAGTCCATGATGTGTCAAATGATGACAACAGTATCGGTACTATATGAGATTTTGAAACTTATCATCAAAGCACTTAATTTATAAAATCATAGTGGATCACCATTGGTCGAGTTAATGTTAGACAAATGTGGTAATTCCTTTCTTTCTTTGGCGGTACGAAAGAGAAAAGACAGGGATAATGATTGGCAAAAAGAAACATATAAAATGACTAAGATATCTACTGCACCTTCCCCATATATGATGTAAAAATATTCTTTGTTTGAATTGGTAACAAATGTACTGAGGGTCATATAATTTTAAGAAGGCATGAAAAAACATATACTTGAATCCCTACATCACTTATGTCGATCAAGGAACTAACAAAAGCCCAGGTATCAAAAAAGTCTCATGGCATGTTTGCTATAGCAGACAGAAGCATGGAATAAGCAATGTTAGATAACCAAAAATATTTATTCCAACTGTCAAAAGTTAATATGTTCCGATTTACCATGTGGGAGTCATTAAACATGTGGGAAGAACATGTGCTGCCATATCTCATGAGCACTATCATCTTTATCTCTAATTTAAACTATAAGTCAAACGTGTATCATGGACTACCATTACTAACAGTTTATCAGGTAACTGACCATTTTTAGATGCTGTGCTAGCAGAAACTAGTATGAATATAAAACCTCGATATCCCCTTGTACAAGAACTATAGGCATACTTGTACATTAGCAAAAGAAAAAATGTATAGAAAAAGGAAAATCATACCAATGGTTGTCTTTGGCGAAGTGAGAAGAGCTTGACTATAGGCTTTATTACATGACCTTAAAATAGACTCAATTGCAGATTTCACTTTGGGAATAAAATGACCGATACCATGCACTGAAATAGCAACAAGTTAGCATAATGTGTTAATATAAAGAGAAACTTTTATTTTACCCCAATAGTTTTTTACCTACTTTTCATTTTGCCCCTTGTAGTTTACAATATTATATTTTACCATATTGTATAAAATAGAAACAAAAACACCACCTTAATGCTGTTTCTTCTTCCTTGTAAATAGTGATTTCTTCATTGCATATGCTGCACACATGACAACATATTCGACAAATCAAGTTTAAATGGTCGGATTAATTGCTGCAAGTTGTGATTAGAAGTTTATTCAATAAAGATCTCTTTTTTATATAGCAATTTACATTATCACCGTATGACAAGGAACTAAGATGTTTATAACTACAACATTCTTCTATTGGAGATAATCAATGGGTGAATTATCAAAGAACCAAAACATATAGTGATAAAAAGAAAAGGAAGAAGAGAGTGGAGGTAAGGGAACCTTTAAGACAAGCATTTAATAGGTAAATAAAAGGTGAATCACAATTTTACACATTTGAATTCTTGCCTGGTTTTGTCATGTGTATTATACATGGATGAACAATGTCCTTCCCAATAGTATTGATGGAGGAGGGGTATTTTATTTTTGTTTTGCAAAAAATGATAACTCAGTGCACGAAGCTTCCACCAATACGGGAATGATATATTGTACACAGTTTTACCCTGCTTTGTAAGAGGTGATTTCCGTGACTTGAACTCATAACCTCCAATTCCCACGGCAATAACTTTACCATTGTGCCAAAACTCCCCTTCTTGTTTTGCAAACTATGAGCAAATTATATTATCCTAAACCATTGGGGCAAAATGAAAAAGTGGATAAGCTATAGGGGCAAAATGAAATTTTCTCTAACATAAAAGTACAAACAAATTTTTGGATAAGTTTCTCAAGCTGAAGTATCACCGTGAAAAACTTCCAAGCCAAATTGTTGGTTTGAAGGAGACATGACAATGGCAAGTAAAGCCCGCAGACCAATAACCTTTGCTTCACTCAAACTATCAGGTTTTAACAATTCCAATATCATATGATTCATGGTGAAATCAAGGTTGCTCTCAGCTAAGGTTACACAGAACTCAACAAGCTTGTCATGCTGAACATCTTGAGTTAGCAAACCTTTCTTTAAGATTGTCAACAACTGAGATGTCACACTGTATAAATAATCCCATACTTGATTTTTAGGCTGGTAACCTGCATAAACATTTAAGTAAAACTTCACAACCCGATGCAAACAATCAAGCGCCATGGAGCGATGGTTTTTGTCCTGCAAGCAGATCATATCAAACGAATTAGTTAGTTCCTGACTGAAGCAAAAAAAAAATCAGCTAACCAAAGAAGCCATCTGAAATATACACACACATATATATAAATATATACACACTTGCAAATTGTAACTGTACAAGTAAAGACTCACTTTAAGATGCTTATACAGAAGCTCCATATGAGGACCAAAGTTAGTGTTAAATATGTGGGGATCACCAAGACATAGTAGAAGGGTCACCAATGGAAAACCAACCTGAGAACATAAACTATTATAAATTTACTAGGATTAGATCAAAGAACAAACTCAGTCAGAACTTAAATGCATATGTGCACCCAAAAAAAGCCAAATAACAGAAACTGCTTCAGAATCTGGCCATTATTCGATTTAGTTTTCCTTTTTTGGTGCCTTGTACATGTCAGAGAGGCTAGAAATGCATATTTATGTGCTACACAATTCTCAGATGTATCCAATTATGATGCAGATTACTTTTTTAGATCTTCCATGTTATCATAAAGTTTTATTTCATCAAACATTCATCAAAAGTAGGCAACATTATCCCATGGTATGTTTCTATTTCTTTGTACAACGAGGAAATGCCATAAGTTCAGAGTGATCTGGAACTCACTACTTAGTTTCAGCACATTATGGACAATTACAAGCATCTTATGCACTGACTGAAAGCCAAAGTACAATGAATTTGCTTCCCATTTTCAATAGCTGTAAAGGTTCCTCTGAAACCTTGTAGTATGATAAATTTAACTACCAAAGCCATGTATTCAACCAAATTCAACTCAAGCCAACCTATGATAGCTGAACCTTATATCACAATTATCAGAGCAACGTCCATGAGTAATGCAACTAAACCAATCATCCATAAAAACAAAGAGGACGAGAACCTTGCAGCCTTGAAATTAAAATATTGCGTTATTTTTACTTCTGTGACTAATATTAAATAAAATCAAATTTCAGAAAGTATCAAACCAAAACTAAAGCCGAGCTATGAATTTTACAAGTTGAAGGACTCCATATATCATATTCCTTCATATCACTCTTAATATTGAAGAGAAAACAAACCTGAATGACAATATAAACCAATCAAAAGGAATCTACAAGGTCAACCTTTCAGTGTGGATCAGTACCAAGCAACAGTCACCACACCTTTAGATACACTGGCAGGAGCAATGAGTCTGGTGGATGTAAGTTTAAGCAATTCCATAGTCAAGGTCAAAAAAGTATAATTCACGGTTTAATCCATCCATCAATGAGATGGGTATGTCTAACAGTATCATGCAGAGAGGACCTATAAAAACCAAAATCTTATACTCGAGTATAAGAAGTTAAAACTTGATGCTTTAGTTTATAGATAAATGCACATGTGAATCAACAATAGGAAAAAAATTAAATTCAGAAAGTATCAGCAAGTTGCTTACTGCTATATGTTTGGTCTGTTTCTCCATCCAATGCATAAGTTGCCCTCTAATTCTAGCTACTGCTTCATACCATAATGCCAAAGCAGAATCCACTCCCACTGGAGGCCAGTGGCTTTTTCCACCTTCTGCAAGTGGTGCTAGAATGCTTGAAAGCATATTGCACAACGCATGATACAGTTCACTCTTTCTCTTGTGAGGAGCACGATTAAGAGGATTAGCTTTTGCCACGAAGGATGCTGAAGCATTCAATCCACCTTCTGTCTTTACCTAGCAAAAAGTTAAACAAGATGTAATTGTACAAAATAGATTAAAGAAAGACATGATAAAAAAAATTCTATACAACTGACAAACCAACACCAACATTTGCAAGATGGCATCGACAACGCAAATAACTTCCCAACTTACCATTAGTCTCTTTCATCCGTTGAAAATCAGTTTTATTATAACTAGATGGATGTAATTCTTCTGTTGGATTTTAGATTTTTTTAAGGTTTCTATTATTTTTGTGTCAAAGACCAAATTAAATCAAATCATCCTTGTAGCAATATGGTTATGTTAGAATATTGTAGATATGATTAGGGATAATTGTTATCCCTAAAATATCATTAGGAATAATTATTTCTTAGGATAGATTTTTGATTTATTCCTAGGATAGGGTTTGATTTATTCTTTTGAATAAGCCCTAATCTTGTCTATAAATAGGGCTTCTTTCATGTAAGTTAAGGATATCTCTAAATTATGAAATAACATGGTATCAGAGCATTAGGTTTCTTTTTAGGTTTCCGCAATTTTTTTTTTCTCCTCTCTCCCGCGTTTCTCTCCCGAACGCGCCTCTTCTTTCTTTTCCGCAGCTGCGTTTCTTTCCCGAACGCGCGAGTTTCTCTTCCTCGCGCGAGCAAAGCCGGCGACAGCGACATTTCTCTTCCTCGCGCGAGCAGAGCCGGTGAAAGGAAGCGTCCGACACGACTCCGGCGACGCCGAAGCACAGCAGAAGCGCGACCACGGCGGCGGCGAGATCCATCGCCGGCCTCTTCCCAACGGAAGAAACTTTCTTCCCAACGGCGGCGGCGACAATTTCGGTCAGCATATCTTCTTCTTCGTCCCGCGGGCGATTTCGGTCTCCGGAGAGTCTCTCCACCGCGAAGCGAACAACAGACCGGCCGCGAACGCTCGACGTGGAGGCGGAGAGAGAGGAGAGGAGAGAAGGCGACGGAGGCCGTTGCAGGTGACGCACAGCACGTGAGAGGGCCTCCAACGGCGGCGGCGACAATTTCGGGCAGCATATCTTCTTCTTCGTCCAAACCTCCGACGGGAACCGCCCCATTCCTTGCTCTACCGCCGATCAGCCCTGTGCCATAGCTCCGTTCATCTTCTCCGGGCAGCATTTCCAGCCTCCGGCAGATCGTCTTCATTTCTGGCAGCTTGGTTTCCCTCCGGCAGATCTTCTTCATTTCTGGCAGCTTGGTTTCCCTCCGGCAGCTTCATTGCAGCACCATTTCCAGCTGCCGACCATTTCCATCATCCATCTTCTCCAACTTCCGGCAGCACTTCCACAGCGCCTATTTCAATTCCGGCAGATTTCCACTCCAGTGTCGGTGAAGAACACAAGACACATCGTCAGATTCCCATCCCTTCCAAAGAGCGGAATCCTTCCAATTAGCAAACTCCAATACGCGGATGGCTGGTTCTAATTCCTCACTGTTACACAAGTTGGTATTTCCTTTATTGGTATATCTCGCTCTGCGAGTCCTTGGGTACTTGACTCTGGGGCCACCGATCATATCACTGGTAATAGATCTCTTTTTTCTTCACTATCTACTTCCGGTTATTTACCATTTGTCACCATGGCAAATGGTTCTCGAATTCAGTCTCAAGGTATTGGTATTGTTCATCCTTCTCCATCTCTTTTCATTCATAATGTTCTTTATGTTCCCGGAGCCCCCTTTAATTTGTTATCAATAAGTCAGCTTACTCGGTCTCTTGATTGCGTCGTCTCGTTTACTAAATCTTCTGTGTCATTACAGGACCGGAGTACGGGGAGGATGATTGGCTCCGGATATGAGTCTCATGGCCTATATCGATTTCACCAGGCCTCTTTTGTTGGTTCAGCGGCGGCATCTCCACTTGTTATTCATGCTCAGTTGGGACATCCTAGTCTTGATAAGTTAAAACAATTACATCCTAGTTTTTCTCATTTAAAGTCTTTATCTTGTGAGTCATGTCAGTTAGGCAAGCATGTTCGTAGTTCATTTTCTCCTCGCGTTATAAGTCGGGCTACATCTCCTTTTGCTTTGGTTCATTCCGATATTTGGGGTCCGAGTCGTGTTTCTTCTACATTCGGATCACGATATTTTGTTACCTTCATAGACGATTTTTCCCGTTGCACTTGGCTATATCTGATGAAGGATCGTTCAGAATTGTTTTCTATTTTCCAATCTTTTTTTAATGAAATCAAAACACAATTTGGTATCCCTCTTCGATCCTTGCAAAGTGACAATGCACGTGAGTATCTATCTACTCCGTTTCAGACCTTCTTTCATGTAAGTTAAGGATATCTCTAAATTATGAAATAACAGGTTATATAGCAATGGTACTTTGAAATAAATCACATTTGGTCATCTGAAATAAATAAAAAATATTTAACCTGCCAATTTTTTATCTGAAAAACAGTAATGTCTCAAAGAAAATAAAAGTCATGTCAAAGAGTATGAAAAAACACTTAAATGAAGAACAAAAAAATCCATGCATGAAAAAATCTACATACTCCTAATTTAAGGTAGCGCATCCCATTTATAATACTGAGAGTCTCACTTCTGGCAACACTTGTGTCAATGCGCCGAGTATTTAGCTCCATAAAAAACCGCTCAGTCACAGAACTAAACCTGTTTAGTAGACAAACCTAGTTTAGTTAAAGAAAATTATCACCATTAAGCCATGTTAGTCATGTTAATCATGCCTGTTTGATGTCAGCTAGTTTGGTTAATGAAAATATTAGTATATATCATTGACATCAGATAAAGAGGTAATATCCATAAGCAAATAGTAGTAGACTAAGAGAAAATATAGAAAGATGGTATGGAATTTATTCAAACATGGCTAGAAGGTTTTACAGTTAGACAAGTAGAATTAATTAGTGTCAAAATTACAAGAATTAATTAAAGTTATGTTGTAAGGATAAAGGAAGACTGAATAAATTTCTACTTAAAATAATCGTGATCTAAATGACCAATATAATACTAGCAATATGCCCTTATCTAGAGCTCAAGTGCAATATTGCTAGCTAATCTTAAATATTTGAAGAGAAAACATGTTGGTATGGTAGTATATATTGTTAGATATTACCAACAATATAGCCTTTATCTAAAGATCAGTTACAATATTGAATAGTTTATCTCAAATAGTTGAATAAATAGCATGTTGGATCTGAAGTTTATATCGTTGATATTAAATAAAGTTCTTGAATACTAAATCAAATTTTTAATGAAAAAGAATACAATTAGTTAAAATAAAACCTACACTACAGTCACCCAAGTATTTTCACTTGGATTGGATGGTAGTCTGGCCTACATTTTATCCAAATGATCAAATTAACTTCAACATGCTTCTTCCATTTGTTTATCTACAGATATGAAAAAGTATAACAAATTGGATATTTTATCAAAATATGTGGAATAAGACCCTTATCTAATAGAATGTCATGGCATCACATGATATGATATGCTGCAGAAATGCATAATACAAGGAACTGTTAGATTTCATATTTTCCATAGCAGACGAGTTGGTAAGAAATTGAAATTATAGGGAAATGTTCGGTTCCATACTTCCCATAACAGCCAAGAGTAGATAATGAGAAGAATAGGTACTGATACCGTGGGTATCTAACCCAGTAGATCCAGCCCATATGACACAAGTCCGATTCAGCCCAGAAACCAGTAAGGTATATTGGAACAACATCCACATACCACCAACAACCTACAGATCAAGACCCGATAGCCTGCTAGAGTATGCCTCTATAAATATCACAACGAAGGATGTAAACTGGGTCCTCCTTCATCATTTCATTTCATTTTCTCCTCTTTATGGAAGGCGCCACCTAACTTAGGCATCGGAGGAGCCTCGTTGGGCAACTCCTGGTCAGTCCCTTTGACATGTATTCATCTATGCAGGTCCAATTACATCACAGGAGAAAGTTTGGTCGATAATCTTAAATAATGCGGTAGATTCCTACTACATCATTTTGACATTGTTTGTGGGAACTTTGAAACTAAGGTGTTGAGCCCGGAGGAAGAGAAACAGTGCCCCTCAACGGGCGACGATGTGGTCGCAAAGGTCCAACATGTTGAGGAGATCGTGAGGGAGGTGGGCCCAATCCTTGTCCTCATTGACAGTGTGGATTCGGACGGCATACAGGTTTCCCACTGCAGCCTAGGGATGGCACTTCCCCTCCCACTTGGCGTGCTAACAGTTGAACTCGTTAGCAAGAGGGATCCCTCGATCAATCAATCCCATCACCTGCACAGCTTCATCTCCTTTCCAATGGCCAATCAGCCACTAGAACAACGCATCCACAACTGTTTAAATGCGACTATAACTATCACATCCTCTGCTTTTCATTTCCCAAATAGTCTCCTCAAACACAGTGTCCCCTTCTCTGCAACTAGGGGATGTTGTCGTAGTTGTCGTCTTCTCTACGACTGTTCGAGGGCGTCCTAGAGCGCTACCTACTCGACTAGGAGGGTCGAGGTTGTTCGTCTCCCTTGGGCAAGACTATTTGTGTCGATAACCATCGCCTCCTAGGATGGTTCGGCATGAAACCTTTTCTTCAATGATCAAGCTTCGCCTATGGCCGAGCAGGGTCGTCCTTGATTTCGCCATCAACGAGTCCGACCTCAAGTTCATCCCTTCGCCGTTTACTTAGCATGAGCTTAGGATTCAACTCCTCCACAGAGGCAACCATTTTCCCTTCTCTGTGAGGTGCCAAAAAATGAAAGAAGGATCCTACACCAATTCTAGCGTTGGGATGACAGAGTCCATCAATACTTTTGTACTCGCTACGTCTTTCTTATTGTCCCCGAATCAATCCCTTTACCTGCTCCTTGAGTTTGCTTCAGATGAGGTCAAGCTTTTGGGGTTTTTGGTTGGTGTCTATTCTTGATGCAGATGTAGGATTCTTTCCATCAATGCATCAAGGAGGATGGATTCTCTTCTTCCCCTTCCTCAGCTCAGAGGCCACAACAGGAAGCTTTATCCATGTCGATTGCATTGCACCCCCGCCATGTCCCTTCATCCTTCAACGACGTCTTTGGTGCCCCCAAAAACTCTTTCTGGGGCTTCTGCAAGCTTTCCACAAGTCGCCATAGAACTATGGTCACCACTTCGAGGAAAAGGGTGGCCTATAGATGCAAGACACATTCTTCCAACAACTAAGATCACATACCCTGCAAATTCCTGGAGGAGAATCTTTAGGAGGGGCCTTGTGCAGGAGATACTTCTTCATTGCCAGATTGAAGCATCTTCCTTGTCGAGAGTTCTTTGAGAATCTAATCCCACTGTGTTCAAAGAATCAATGTCATAAGTTATAGGTTGATGCCCATATAAGGATGCGAGATCATCACTTTCTTCTAAATGCAGATGTTCGTCTAATGCTTCTTCATTATACACCAAAACATTAAGGTGGTGCCTTCTCTTCATGGTTCACCTTGAAGGACTCTCAGGATTCCTCCGCAAGCTTCATCTTGGGAAATTCTAGAGATTCCTCTGTGCCAGAAAATTTTCAAACTGGGGTTGTAATATTATGGAAATTGAAAAAATTCTTTTTGCCCCATTAACACCATTCTCAAAGCTAGCTTTGGATTTTTTACGGCAACTGCTGATGGCGGAAATAACATGAGCTGGACTTGATAGGCTTTCGGTCGGGCATGTTTGTGCATAATGATTCATTGTCCCTAGTGTTTTTCCTATGTTTGTAGTTGAGGCTCAAAGGGGAACTTCATCATACAAAATAAAATGTTTTGGAACAAGGCTTGCTTGCTTTGTTTTATCATCAGAAACTTCATCATAGTGAGCAAGATCTTTTGGAACAATATTTGCTTGGTTTGCTTTATCATCAGAAACTTCATCATAGTGAGCAAAATCTTTTGGAACAATATTTGCTTGGTTTGCTTTATCATCAGAAACTTCATCATACGGAACAAAATCTCTTGGAACAATGCAAGCCTGCTTTGTTTTATCATCAGACAAGTCAAGATTGGATGCCATCTCTTCTGAAAGAAGCAACCCAGAGTCACATCCCAAATTAGAGTTTTCAGTGGGACAAATTTTGAGGTATTAAGATGCTTATTCCAACTGAACTACTTACTGCATCTTCATTTCTTGATCCACTGGAACCTGCATCCCTTCTGTTGAGGCCACCATCATAGAGAATGGAACTTCACTCTCAAGGCCCTCCACCCAAAGTGTTTTGAATTAACGGACAGGAAAAATGATCGACTATATGGAAGTCTTCTTCCACATGATCTTCCGGATGAGTTTTCTCAAGTAGACATGGATTTTGATAAGGTGGATCAGTGTCTAATTGGGCGCCATTGCTAGCTGAGGTATTATTGTTACTAGGGATTAAACAAGGTGCAAAAATTTCTCCGGGATTAATATTTAATAAACCAGAAGTAGGGTCGGTTTCATAAGAATCCAAGAGTTCCTTTGTGATTTCTTCTGATTTTAGCATGGGATCATCAAATGTCTCCATATTGCTGCCTTCATTAGACACTAAATCAGCTGAGTTAGCAACCTCCCCGTGTGGCTTATGAGCAACTTGATCTGAAATTGCTGGCTGAGTCGGAATTTGCCCATGGTGACAATAAAGACTCTAAGAAGGCAGTTTCTTTAAACTCTTCTCACCTCCCTTCATTTGGTCAACCACCATAATGGAGAAGAAGAAAAATTCAATTTTTTTTTCTCTTCCTTTATCTCCAAAACAAGCACTTTTATTCATTGATTCACAATCATGAACTTGTTAATGAGCTTATGAGTTATGGCCCATTATTTCTTTTCCATCTTAGGCTATTGGATTTTAGAATATTTCTAAAACCCAGTAAAAAAGTTCGTCTATTCATAACCTCTTTTATGAATAACCAATATTTGTGTCATATTAATTTGGTCCAACCAGATATAATTTCTATCTCTTTGAGAATCATATTCTCTAACTTGTTTTACGTCCCTTGAAACACCATTATGCATGTGACCCAATAGATTCCTCACTATGTTGACAATTCATAATTAATCATTAGTTATGAATAGATCATGAGTAGCACCTAATAAGCAGTACATCATCACTCCAATTCACCGGAAAGTCATTGTTGACTTCAGAATAATTCTGAACCCTTCAACAGCTACAGCTGTTTGTATCTCTGTTCCTTTCACTCTTCCTATATCCACTTGGTTCAGAACATAGTTTATAGTGTTCGTCCCCACTAGGCTGACTACGTCACATCTAGCCCAAGTATAGCTCCTTATCCGTTGGATTCAAGTTACTCCATACATGTGTACAAGAAGACTATCTTCTTGACATATATGCTTTGGCCAAAGACTTCTGAGTAACATTCCTGACAAAAAACCTATAGCATACATCTCCTTATAACAAGAGTGGTGAATTTTATGTGGATTATTTAAACATATTCGATCACTTTAAATTATACACAATCAACCCAGAGTGACGTCTCCTATGGAGATGGCTGCGAAGCAATCAAAGTATAATTCATCATGATCAAGATGACTTTAATACCTCAAGTCTAAGGAAGCTTGCACTCGAGTTGCAATGAAAACTTGTCAACATTAATAACCATATGAAGTCTCATAGCAGGTCACTACAATGAACTAGTTACCCTAACTAGCATCCACATGTTCACTCTCAACATCCCTATGTTTTCATTCAGTTAGTACCGAATGTTTGGATAAACTTAGGAGCATAACATATGCTAGTCTTCCAGAATTGATGATGTTCAATCTCATCAATTCATTTACTAGAGACAATTTCAATACTTACATAATTACACATGATGAGATACTCACTAATTATAAACCAATCATAATTTCTCTCATACTATATATATCATATTGTGGACTTCAGTAAATGAGTTTAAGATCCAATCAAATACACAAAAAATGTGCACTCAAATAGTGAATTTTATTAATAATATTTAAGATGATTATTTAAGGATATCTCTCTGTTACAATATGATATAGATTATATTAATTTAGTATCTCTATTTGAATGATATATAAGTATATTAAAATAATTAAATTGACTTTTTAATTAAATTCAATGAAATTAAATTTGAAATTTTGTCCATTACTCAAAATTTATTGAGAAACAAAAGCTTCTCGTTGACCAACACTTTGGAAAATGCATTCGAAGTGTGTTGATTGACTACAAAAGAATGATAATATTATTTGACATGTCCAATGACTATTTTGTGGGATCGAACTTATTATTTTCTCTCCGATTTTGCGAGCACTCAAGATTCGAGAAATCGAGTTTATTATTCTCTCTCCGACTTCGAGGGTACTCGGGAGTCGCTGGATCGAACTTATTATCCTCTCCTTGACCCCTCAACTCCGGAAGTACTCTAGAGTCACGGGATGAAACTTATTATTCTCTCTTGACTCCGCGGGTCCTCAAGAGTCACGGAATCAAATTTATTATTCTCTCTCAGATTATACGGGTCCTCGAGAGTCGCAGGATCGAATTTATTATTCTCTTCTTGAGTCCGTGAGTATTCAAGAGTAACAGTATTTGAGCTCATTATTCTCTCTCCGACTTGATGGGTATTCGAGAGTCGTGGAATCGAATTTATTATTCTCTCCCCGACTTCACAGGTATTTGGATGTCGTGCAATCGAGTCGAGAGTCATATGATCGAGTCGAGAGTCGTGCAATCGAGTCAAGAGTTGTGGGATCGAATTTATTATTCTCTACTCGACTCTGCGAGTATTCAAGGGTCATGGGATTGAGTTTATTATTCTCCTCTCCAACTCCATGGGTATTCGAAAGTCATGGGATCGAGCTTATTATTCTCTCATCGATCCCACAGGTACTCAAAAGTTACGAGATCGAGTTTATTATTAACTCTCTGACTCCATAGGTCCTCGAAAGTCGCGAGATCGAATTTATTATTATCTCCCTGACTCCGCGAGTCTTCGAGAATCGCGAGATCGAGTTTATTATTCTCTCCCCAACTCTACGAGTATTTGGAAGTCACAAGATTTGAGTTCATTATTCTCTCCCCGACTCTGTGGACGTTCGGGAGTCGTGGGATTGAATTTATTTTTCTCTTCTCGACTTCATGGGTGCTCAAAAGTCGCGGGATTAAATTTATTATTCTCTCTCTGACTCTGTAGATATTCAAAAATCACGGGATCGAGTTTATTATTCTCTCCTCGACTCTATAGGTATTCGAGAGTCGTGGGATTGAATTTATTATTTTCTCTCCGACTCCGTGGGTACTCGAGAGTCACAAGATTAAATTTATTATTCTCTCCCCGACTCCATAGGCACTTGAGAGTCGAAGGATCGAGTTTATTATTTTCTCCTCGATTCCATGGGTACTCAAGAGTTGCTAGATCAAGCTTATGATTCTCTCCCCGACTCTATAGGTATTCGAGAGTCGTAGGATCGAATATATTATTCTCTCCCCGACACCACGAGTACTCGAAAGTCGTAAAATGTAAGTTATTATTCTCTCGACTCTGCGAATCCACGGAAGTCGCAGGATCAAACTTATTGTTCTCCCCGACTCTACAAGCATTTTAGAGTCGAGGATTGAGCTTATTATTCTCTCTTCAACTCCACGAATCCTTGAGAGTTAGGGGATTGAGTTTATTATTCTCTCCCCGACTCTGCGAGTATTCAAGAGTCACAGGATCGAATTTATTATTTTCTCTCCGACTCTATGGGTATTCGGAAGTCGTGAGATTGAGTTTATTATTCTCTCTCCGACTCCGTGGATATTCAAGAGTCGAAGAATCAAGTTTATTATTCTCTCTCCACCTCTGCGGGCACTCGGGAGTGGAGGGATGAAGTTTATTATTCTCTTATTGATTCCACAACTACTCAAGAGTCATGAAATCAAGCTTATTATTCTCTATCCAACTCTATAGGTATTCGAGAGTCATATGATCGAGTTTATTATTCTCTCCCCGACTCCGTAGGTACTCAGAAGTCATGAGATCGAGTTTATTATTCTCTCTCCAACTTCGTGGGTTATCGGGAGTTGCATAATCGAATTTATTATTCTTTCTCCGACTCCACAAGGATTTAAAAGTTGAGAATTGAGCTTATTATTCCCTCTCTAACCCCGCAAATCCTCGAGAGTCATGGGATAAAGCTTATTATTCTCTCCCCGACTCCACGGGTATTCAGGAGTTATCGAGTCGAGCTCATCATTCTCCTTGACTCCACAAGTATTCGGGAGTTATAGAATCGAATCTATTATTATTTCCCAGACTCCTTTAGAAGGTTGACTTGTTGCACTCTCCCAATTCAAACATAATCACGAATCTAATTCTCCATTGCCCTCTCAAAGGATTCTTGACACTCACCCGACTCGAATATAGTCGTGAAACGAGTACTCTTCACACTCCTTTGGAAGGTCAACTCGTTACACTCTCCCAACTCGAATATAGTCGCGAATCGAGTTCTCCATTGCCCTCTCAGAGGATTCATGACATTCGGCCAACTTGAACATAATCACGAACCGAATATTCTTCAAACTCCCTTGGAAGGTTAACTCATTACACTCTCCCGACTCGAACATAGCCGCGGATCAAGTTCTCTATTCCTCTCTTGGAGGATTAACTCGTACACTTTCATAACTCAAACATAGTCATAGATCGAGTTCTCCATTGGCCTCTCGGAGGGTTCGTGACAGTCGTTCAACTTAGACATAGTCGCAAAATGAGTACTCTTCAAACTCCCTTAGAAAGTCGACTCATTATCGCAGATCGAGTTATCCATGCCTTCTCGGAGGGCTCGTGACACTCGCCCAATTCGGACATAGTCATGGATCAAGTATTCTTCAAACTCCCTTGGGAAGTCGACTCGTTACACTCTCCTGATTCGGACATAATCTCAGATCGAGTTCTCCATTGCCCTCTCGGAGGGTTCATGACACTCGTCTGACTCGAATATAGTCGCAGAATGAGTACTCTTTAAACTCCCTTAGTAGGTCAACTCATTATACTCTCCCGATTCAAATATAGTCGCAAATCGAGTTCTCCATCCCCTCTCAAAGGGTTGACTCATCTATGTCATCCCCTATCTCAGAACGAGGTGTTGGTGCAATCGGCCCAGGTCACAATTGACCAGACTCGAGTTGGACTTGAGTAGTATTTTGATGTTCTATAATATTTTGGAGAAATTGTTGGTGCGATCGACTCGAGTCATGATTGACCAGACTCAAGTTTTACTCGAGGGGTATTTTGATATTTGACAATGGTTTAATCATTGTTTGACTATATGGTTGACATAAGGTTGACCATATGATAGAGAAGTCCAAGTCTTGTGTGCTTGGTATGGAAAGTTCAAGCATGGGTCTTGGCAAGGGAAAGCCCAAGCTTGAGTCTTGGCAAATGGAAAGTCCAACATAGGTTGACAAGGAAATTCCAAGGGGTGATATTGGCGGCGTAAAATCTAAGAGTAGAGTCTTGGCGACATTAGTCCAATGGTTGGCGGCATAAAGTCCAAGCGGTAGTCTTGGCAGCGTAAGCCCAATGTGTCTTGGCGGTATAGACCAACTTAGTATTACAATAGCCGATAGAAGCACCTGAAGACTAGCATATGGATAAACAAATCATAGATGACTTGGAGGGATCCGATAAGCGTGAGGCTGACGGAGGTGGCTAAAAGACTTAGGTCTAGACTAAGGGTGATCTAGCAAGTATGAGGGCATCATACTTGGAGTTAAACTTCATGTTTGAGGTTAGCAATCGACTGGGCTTTGGACCAATCGACTGATCAAGTGTTTTGACACTTGACAGTCGAGTAAACTCGCAGATTGATTGGTGGGATTATGATCGGTCGGCGCTCGAACTCAGCAGTGTTCGACTACGAAGCAGTTGACAATCGATTATCGGCATTAGGCGATTGGTGATAAGCGAGCGATCTGCGTGATCATGATGGCGATCGGGCTAATCGAGGTCTACGAGCACAGAATGCTCGGTAGCCGATTGGCGATCGACTCGACCCTAGCGATTATTCTTTGGGTTATAGCGATCGTATCGGTGTATCCGTTGGCTTGAATGTTGATGTGGATTAAGTCCGTTATCTCACAACGGCACTATTAGCAGTCGACTGGGGACTTATGGCAGTCGACTGTCAAGCGAAAATGCAGGTCGCGAGGAGGCTTAAAAGGAGCTCGACGGGAGGGATTTCCATAGCTATTTTTGGGATGATTTTAGAGAGAAATTGTTGCTGCATTCCAAACCTTCAAGGTCAATCCAAAGCAAACAATAAGCAAGCAATCCAAAGTTCTTGTATAAAGTGTTCTTTACTTGTTTTTGTATATTGCTTTAGTATATTTGTTGTATTTTATTATATTACTCTTGTCATCGCTCATACGAGGTTTCTCCACCTCCGACTTGTTGTTGAGGAGTTTTATTAGTGGTGTTATCATCACTAGAGCTCGTTGAGCTCACCCCGTGGAGTAGAAACCTTGAGATTCCGAACCACGTTATATCATTGTGTATTGTGTGCTTGTGTCGTGTTTTATTTTTATTATTCTATATTCCACTGCGCTAACGACATTGTAGCAAGCACACGATCGTTATCCATCATCGACGTACGAAACGCTATTCACCCCCCTCTAACGACAGTCAATTCTCCAACAAGTGGTATCAGAGCGAGGTCGCTTTTCATTTGGACTAACCTCCAAGGGAGCACGCTAGTGGGTGAAAAAGAAAATGGATCATCAAGAGAAATTAGGATAGGACATCAACACACCTCCACCATACGACCAAGAAGATTTTCCGGCTTAGAGAGCGAGAATGGAGACATTCTTGATGATAGACATAGAAGATTGGTTCATCATCGTAGAAGGTTTTGAACCCCCTAGGGATAAGAAGGGAGATGTCTTAAAATTGAAGTGAACCCAAGAGCAACGCCTAAAGTTTAAGACCGAAGTCAAGGTAACAAAACTTTTAAAATATTTGATACCTAATGATATTTTATCTAGATTAGGTGAATATCAAGATGTCAAGGAGCTTTGAAGCAAATTATCAAAGTTTCATGAAGGATCATCACCGACTTCAAGTGAAGAACGATCACAAGAAGCCGAAGAATGTTTATTGGCTCAAGAAGAGGAGGAGGCCGAAAAAACAAGCTCTTCCTAATAAGAAAGTGAGGATTCAAAAGTTGATAGAGAATCAACATCTGGATCGGGATCGGGATTGGTGGACGAAGAGGTAGAAGTAGAAGAAGTCTCCACCTCTAAAATTGAGGGGGAGGAGAGACCATCCACTCTGGAGCATCAAGAAGAAGCTTCCACTTCCGGTCAAAAAAAGAGTAAGTCCAAACTTCCACCATTGACCTAGGTAACTCAAGCATTTTAATTAAAAATAAAAATCACATAATTTGCTTTAAGTGTACGGAACCCAGGCACTATAAGAGCAAGTGTCCTAAGAAAGTCAAGAAGGCTCCGTCGGCACCAAAACCTTAAGAAATCTCAAAGGATGTCGGAGCCCCAACCATCAAAAGCAAGGAGCACGTGGTGTGCTTCAAGTGTCACCAAAGAGAGCATTATAGGAGTCAATGTCCTAGGGGGAGGAAGAAAGGGCAAGAAGGAGCTACACATGTGGGGGGGCTAAGGCAACCCTAAGGTAATCTCTAATTATGTTCCCTTCTTAATTAATAGGCAAAAACATGCTAGGAATTTTATTGTTATTACTCATGAAAAGCATGTTAGTAAAAATAGACTATATTGCTTAGGAGCTAAATCATATAACTTTAAAAATAAAGAAAAATTTAGGACTAATGTCCCTAGAAAAACTCTACCTAAGGAAAGTATTAGGAAAATAGAAGACCATTTAGGCATTAACCCTAAGAAGAGTAGGCAAATGCCTAGGAAATGGAACAATGCCCAAAGACTAAATCAAAATTCAAAAATTGGGCAATTAGAGCTAGAAAATCAAGTCTTGAGATAAAGGCTTGAGAAAATGGAAAAGACCCTTAGAAAGATGCAAAATCAAATGCAAGAGTCAAATTGCTAAAATCTAGGGTCTAAGAGTCAAAGTCAAAGGCCTAGGAAACAAGAATCATCCAAGGGCAAGAAAAGTTTGAGTCATAAACCTAAGCCTAAGGAGACCTACCATAGTGTTCCATTTGATTATAGAACACAACCAAGGTCTAGGAAAACCAAGGTCACAAGGGAAGTCATCCCTAGAGTTGACCATGGTAGATGCTTAGTGGCTAGGGTTTCGAAGAAACCTAAAAAAGCCACTAAGAATGTTACAAGGGGAGTCACCCCTAGAGTTAACTTAGGCAAGACCCAAATGACCAAGGTTACCAAGCCTAGAAGGGTTATTAGGAGGGTATCTAAGGAAGTTATGCCTAAGGAATACCTAGTAAACCCAAGGAGCTCAAATAGGTTTTGGGTTCCTAAAAGCGTGATCAACTCACACTATATGGGTTAAGGCGTGTCAACTTTAAATGGATGGATAGTTAACCTAACCATGGTAAAGATGACACCTTAGGTCATTTTCAAGATTATGGATACCTTGAAAATAAATTTGAATTGTAAATCCTAAAAGACTTTAGGATGTGTCAATATTATTTAAGAAGTTTGATAAATTAATCAAATTGGTACAATTTAGGTCTTAGAGTCTTGGTGTGTCATTTTAAGTTTTTGGCACAATTTGGGGATAAGTGACATTAAGGCAAAATTGAATTTAATCCTAGAAATGGCAATTTGAGCTTAACACTTAAGTATTTAATACCTTAGTAATTCATGCTTTGTTTGTCTTGTCATGTCATGACATCATGTTTATTTTAATCATTTAATATGTCATGATAATGCTAGGTTTAAGGTTTAATGTCATGTATGTTTAGATTTATATTTTATGTCATGACATCATGATCATTGGTCATGCATATTTATGTTATCATTTATGTCATGATCATTCATACATTAATTAAAATTGATTTAAGGACAATTGACATGACTTGAAGTCTCATATATAAGGAAATCAAGTAGTGTTGTCTTAGAAAATACATGAAACCCTAGTTTAGGATGAACAAAACTTACATCTCACATCAAATTGACATGTGTGTATTTTCAAACACCCTAGACACATGTGAAATGCTAAGAAATGAGTTAAGTTCAATGTGCATAGTTTTTGCATCTAAATGAACTCAAACTCATCTTATATCATAAGTAGATCATGGGGAAAGCTAATATACAAGTCATGTGCATTGAGCCTATTGATCATAATCCAATATAGATTTTCAAAAATATTTTTAAATTATTTTAGAAAACCTTGATGCAGTCTATCTTTTAATAGAAGTCACCATTGATGATGTTGATACAAAGAAGGCTCAAAACATTGAAGTTTTTCTTATTTTTGAACTTTATATCAATTTCACTAGTTTGTGAATAAATTAATTTTCAAATATTTTTCATCCATTGTATTTGTCATAAGTATTATACATATGAATTTTCGTATTATGTATAATTACTTATGAATTTCCGAATTTCATTTCTGAATTCTGATTTATGCATTTAGAATCACCGATCACGCATGGCAATCGATCAGATCAACAAAGAATGATCGGGTGATTATAAGAGTCGACTGTCAGAGCTGATTTCGAGTAAACAAGGATGTTTAGCCCATATTTCAGCTAGGTTAGGCTACCCTAACTGCTCCTAACCCTAGGATATGCTTTGGAAAGCATTAGAAATGGTGAAAATCCATTGAATATGGATTATGAGAGTTGTTTAGGGTGTGTATCAATTTTAAGGTGTGTGAGAGTTCATATTTGAACTTTTGCCTTTAATTTTGATGGCTTAGTGTTCCTATAGGCTTAGGGACTCTCTAAGGACATTGTTGGTGCAATAGTCAAGGGGGAGCAAGCCTTTAGGGGGTGGTATTCATCATGGGATGATGGATGTGTTCTTCCTCATGAGGGGGAGAAATGGAAATGTGAGATGCCCAATTTGGAAATTGGGAGAGTTCATAGGAAGCCTCTCTTAAGAGTGAAGGCATCCTAGATGTTTTGCACTGGGAAGATCAGTAAGATCTCATCGATATGACATCGCCTCCTCGAGGAGAACCTTTAATGTACCAAAAAGGAGGAGAATTTAGGGATTACCAATTTGGGAGAACGGGTAGAGATTCGAGTTAGTAGCCTAACTCAACGGTTTGTAGTTTTGCCAAACATCAAAAAGAGGGGATCATTGGTAACCTACGGCCCGCGATCGACTGCACTCAAGTAGTGTTTTAATGTTTGACAATGTTTTGGAAAGATTGTTGGTGTAATCGACTCAGGTCATGATTGACAAGCCTCGAGTTTGACGATGGTTTGACCATTGTTTGACTATATAGTCGATACGTAGATCGATTTAAAAGTCCAAATCTCACAGACTTGGTACGGAAAGTCCAAGCATAGGTCTCGCAAGGAAAGTCCAAGCTCGAGTCTGCAAATGGAAAGTCCAACACGGGTCAAGGATAGTCCAAGGGGTGATATTGACGCATAAAGTCCAAGGGTGAGTCTTTGCAAAGATAAGTCCAACGGTCAAGTGTAAAGTCCAAGCGTAGTCTCGCAACAGAAGTCTAACGTGCGACTAGATAACTCAACTTAGCACGACAATAAATGGAAGCACCTAAAGGCTACAGATGTGGATAAACAAGTCATGGATGACTGGAGGGATCCGACAGTACGAGGTCGACGGGTGGCTGTAAAGTTTGTGGTCTAGGCTAAGGGTGGTCTAGCAAGTACGAGGGCATCATACTGGGTTAAACCTCATATTCGAGGTTAATAATGACCGGGCTTGACTACCGACTAGTCAAGTATTTCGACACTTAGCCGATCCGATTACGGCCAAATGAATCGCCGGACTGATCGTGTTCGATCGGCAGAAATACCGTACGATCACGAAGATTAGGCAATCGATCAATGGCTTAAGCAATGATCACATGGATGGCAATGATCGCCATGGACGGCAATGATCGCTAGTCGTGGTTACAAGCACAGAACGCCTAGAGCTCGATCGCTGGCCATACGACTTCTAATAATGATCATTGTTACGGCAATGATCATTGCTTACGGCCACGATCGCTAGTGTATCCGCTGACTAACGCCGACGCGGATTAAGTCTGTTGTCTCACACCCAGACTGGCTACGATCGCTGCGAAATCCAGATCGCGAGGAGGCTTAAAAGGAGCTCGACATGAGGGATTTCCACAGCGATTTTTGGGGCGATTTTGGAGGGAAATTGCTACTGCATTCCAAACCTTTAAGGTTAATCAAAAGCAAGCAACAAGCAAGCAATCTAAAGTTCTTGTTTAAAGTGTTCTTTACTTATTTTTGTATATTGCTTAGTGTATTTGTTGTATTTCACTATATTACTCTTGTAATCGCTTGTACGAGATTTCTCCACCTCCGACTTATTGTCGAGGAGTTTTATTAGTGGTGTTGTCATCACTAGAGCTCGTTGAGCTCACCCTGTGGAGTGGGAACCTTGAGGTTCCGAACCACGTTATATCATTGTGTATTGTATGCTTGTGTCATGTTTTATTTTTATTATTCTATATTCCGCTGCGCTAATGATATTGTAGCAAGCACACGATCGTTATCCATCATCGACGTACGAAACGCTATTCACCCCCTTCTAGCAACAGTCAATTCCCCAACACGAGGCAGTATCAACATGTTAAATTTTATCTTATTTATTTAATATTGAGCATAATCATTATTTTTCCCTCTCTAGTCCTACTACTAGCAGCTGACCTTTCCAACTCAGCTTATTTCACCAGCTCGACCTTAAAAGGTGTGATGCAAGTGCATCGCATCCATCACAACATAACATGCTCCTATTCCTTAACACAAGTGTGCCTCATTTAGAACCAAAACAAAGAATAATGGAGCTCTCAAAGACTACCACGATCTATCCATGGTCACCACCATAAGCGTGGCTCGACACGAGGCTTCCAACAGGGACCACGGTCTACCCATGGTCCCCACCACAATCGTGGTCTCCATCACAGTCGTGGTCTCCCACCACAACCAGATCGTGGATCCCTCCACGGTCGTGGCACGTCGCCGCCGTAAATTAGGATTTTATTAATATTTTATTATTATTTTTATTTGGTCTGAATTTTCTATTTAAATTTTTATATTTATTTTTTCTACTTCGTTAAGAAATTTTTATTATTTCTTTTGTTTGAACTTTTCCCTTTCTCTAACTTATTTAAAGATAGGTTTAGGCTCTTGTAATTCATAGATGAGTTTTTTATTAATAAAGTTTATTTTGGTTTCGTTTAAACATAGAGGTGGATCCTCTTTTGTTGATGAATTCCTCCTCTCCTTCGATTCTCTCTGTCCCCCTCTATACTAACCTCACACATGGAGGATTTTTAGCATCATCCCGCTACCCCGCCTATGTCAATTGGTATCAGAGCCCTAGATCTATGAAAGGTCGACGAGGACATGGTTATGATCATAATCGACAAGTTCCGATTGAGGAAATCGCATCCCAGGATCAAATTACCCATGAGCTCATCAATCTAAGGGGCAAATTATGGAGTTATATCAGCAATTCATAGATGGTCATCATGGTCGTGATTGGCAGGTTCTGATCGAGAAAGCCTCACCCCAGGATCGAAGTTTCCAAGAGATCATCAAGAATCTACGAAGAAAAGTCGAAGCATTAACTCGGCATGTAACATTGCAAGAACTTGAAGTAAGTCTTTGATGCTCTAAAATTCTAAGTCATCAAGAATATTATGGTCGTAAAGAATGGTATAGAGAACTCGTCTACAATGACGATGAAGATTCTATCTACGATGAAGAAATTGAAGACCATGTCTACGATAATGATGAAGACACGAAAGACCCCGTCTACAATGATAATAATATTGACGAGGTCATAGACGACCCCATCTACAACGATGATGAGGAACTTTGCGAAGATGGCCATGAGACATTGCTTGATCTCTCGTCCAAGGATAAAACGAGGGATGAATGGTTGATGACGACGAGCACCCATATTAAAGGATCAAATATTGTACTTGCACCCCGACAAGAAGATTTCACTCCTCTTTTGGTATATTCTATTTCTCCTCTTCTTTCTATGTCCAAGTGTTTGGTCGCATATGCTCTAACACTTCATCCGAGCAGCATCTTCGACTCAGGCCTAAATTTCTCCATCAAGGATCAAGTCTACCTAATCGAAACTCGAGGACAAGTTCTTTTCAACCCCGGGAGTCTGATGCAGATGCATTCATCACAACATGGCATATCCGTATTCCTTAACACGAGTGTACATCATTCGGAACCAAAACAGGACATAATGCAACTCCCAGAGGCTACCACGGTCTATCCGTAGTTACCACCACAAGCGTGGATCATTCCGTGACTAGACATGGGGCTTCCAACAGGGACCATGGTATGTTCGTGGTCCCCACCACAATCGTAGTCTCCACCACAGCTAGGCCATGGATCCCTCCACGGTCATGACGCACCACCGCCGTAAATTAGGGTTTCGCTAATATTTTATTATTATTTTTATTTGGTCTGAATTTTCTGTTTAAATTTTTATATTTACTTTTTCTATTTTGTTAAGAAATTTTTATTATTTCTTTTATTTGAATTTTTCTCTTTCTCTAGCCTATTTAAAGATGGACTTAGGCTTTTGTAATTCATAAATGAGTTTTTTATTAATAAAGTTTATTTTGGTTTCGTTTAAACATAGAGGTGGATCCTCTTTTGTTGGTGAATTCCTCCTCTCCTTCAATTATCTCTAGCCCCTCTATTTTAACCTCACACATGGAAGATTTTTAGCATCATCCCGCTACCCCGCCTGCATCAAAAAGGCAAAACCATTTTAGTATCCTATTAGCATTTTAATCGAGTCTCGTACGCAATAGCTCCTCAGCTTAATCAAAGGAGGGACTCATGACACTGTAGGTATCTAGCCCATCAAATCCAACACATATGACACAAGTCCAATTCAACCCAGTTACTAAAGAGGTATATTAGAACAACGTTCACATACCGCCAACAACCTGTACATCCGAAACCTTATAGCCCGTTAGAGTATGCTTCTATAAATATCACAAGTAAGGATGCAAACTAAGATCCTCCTTCATCATTTCATTTTATTTTCTCCTCTTTAGAGAAGACACCTAACTTAGGCACCAAGGGGATCTCGTCGAACAACTCCCGACGAGACCTTTTGATGTGTGTTCATCTATACAGATCCAATCATATCACGATAGAAAACTTCATCAATAATCTTAGATGATGCGGTAGATTCCTACCGCATCAAGTACCATATTTAAAAATCCACCTTTGTGCTTTGTATAAACAGCATTAGATAATTTCATGTCTTGCATTATGTATCCCCTTCAAATGTAATGGTATCTTGTTTGAAAATGCAAGTATATATTTTGCACTATACTTATGCAATCTGCAAAAACATGAAATGTCAATCGCACAAGAGAATATTCTATGTTGAGAATATGAATCTTTCTTATCAGGCCAATATTATGCCAAGATGCAAACTATCAGGTGGAATGCAAATAAATATGTAGTTCTAAGGCATTCAAGTTCCAATATCATACACCTCAATAGAAGTGATAACATGCCTGATCCGTGATAAAGCGCCTAGAAGTTGTGCAACAAGGTCCAAAAGAAGCCCACGCAAATCTACCAAGGAAGGATAATCAACCTGGCTGACAACCCTACAAGCCCAACAAATAGCTGTTAGTGAAAAAGACAACAAAAGTCAATTTAAATAATAGATTTAAATTGAGTCAGTTTTCTAGCACAACTCGCAAAATTACCAATCCTTACAAATTTATCAGAGGGAAGTACAAGAAGCAAACAAGTATAACTAATAATTAAAAAAATGACAGCTTATCATAAGAAGCATATATATATCTCTTCCACCAAAAACCTAAAATTCTGAAACTTGATAAACTCTAACCGTTTACTCCAAAAGATGGAATGGGGAAGGAAAAGAATTCAAAGTGGAAAAAAATTCCTAGGGAAAAGTAAAGAAAAGTAAAAAGGACAGTCTGATACACGAAGCTCCGCTATACGGGGTCCCGGAGAAGGATCCATTATGCGCAACCCTACTTTACTTTGCAAGAGGTTGTTTTCAGGATTCAAATCCGTAACCTCTAGGTCACAAGGCAATAAAGTACCATTGCGCCAAGACTCCCCTTCAAAAATAAAAAAAAGGAAAGAGAAAAAAAATCTCTAGGGAAAACAAAAAGGAAAGAGAAGTCAAAAAAACAAGGAAAAGAATGTGAGATGACTTCGCACGGGGTCGTCGGATACAGGCATGCGAGGCTACCTTGCGCGGGGTTGCTGGATGCGGCCACGCAAGGCAACCTCCCGCAGAGCCACTAGATGTGGTGCCTCGCGCGAGGCTGCCGGATGCGGCCACGTGAGGCAACCTCCTACAAGGCCACTAGATGTGGCGCCTTAAGTGAGACCGTCAATCGCGACCATGCGCGGCATGGTCGGAGTTGGAAGAAATCTGGCTGGGAAAGAGGAAATTACTTTCCATCCGATTTGGACGAACAACAAAATGATTAAAAAAAGATCCATGGATGGATTCTTAAATTCGTCTACCAATTAGGTAACAGAAGAAAAAAAATAATTCATCCTTTTTTACGAAATAAACAGGGGAAAGTTTTTCATCGTGACAATCTTTCCATAATTTTTATTTCCATCCTTCCAAGTAAACCATAAATGTGATAACAGGGTAAAGGAAGAACATGAATAGTCGACATGATGTCAGCATATCATAAATGTGATAGTTGATTACAACTACCTTTAGAACTCCAAAGTTGAAGGAATTTCAAAACAGCAATGGTCAAAATAGGATTTGTCTACCCATGCAATTTAAATCTCACCATGAGGTCCAAGAGACTTGACTATGTATGAGAAAAAAAAATCATTGTCATGTCTGATAAAGCAATCTACCTAATAAGAAACAAATCAATAGCAAGTAAGATGTTCTAGTTGTCGGTGTCATTTTTTCAAACTTAAAGAATGGTGTAGAAAGTTTAATGCCATCTATTGGTCAAATTAGGTAATAAGGTAACTGACTGTTTAACGAAAATGATCTGGCCTCATCTTTAACTTTGAGACCATCAGTATAAAGACTGTTATTCTAATTACTACATCAGACGCTTCACTATATGTTATCCACTTCATGCCACAATCCTTGTGCACTTTCATGTGAATGAGAAGGCTCCTATCATGAGACAAACCTGGCATGGAGCATGACGCCACTAAGAACTTGTCTGTTGTATTAACTAACTGTATTTCATGAATGTAAAAAATGACCAAACTCATTTCTCCAAGAAACCTAAACAATGGAGATTGAAAGACTGGTAGGTCAATATTTTCAGTGAAAGACTCCAGATATTACCAAGTTCTATCATATTTGAACTACCAACATCGGATATAAATAGAAGAATGATATATGAGGGATAATAAACAATAGGGAAAGGCACATTTTTAACTCCTTTTAAATTACAGAGATAATGCATGATAGTAATATTAGAATGAGAAAAAACATCTGTTAAATTCCATTTGCCACTCACCTACCATTTGATCTCAGCAAACTGTATGCAGAAGCTCTCATAAACATAAAAGGTTATAAAAGAACACACTCACAAGAAATAGACAAGTGAATCAAATATTTTGTCAGGATAACTTCAAGCTACTTTCGGTATTAAAAGTGATCTGGATATGTATGCTTCAGTTTGAGCACGATAACAAATGAGAGATCACAAAAAAGTTGTGGTCATAACCATAATTTTGTATGCAAGTACAATGAATAAGATTTAGCGTCGACAGAAGTAAAGCGAAAACAGGTCAGAGATAGAAGACTCACCTGTCTGCATTAATTAGCCAGTCAAACACAAAATTTTCTAGACCAGACCACAGTTTTTCTGAAATGAAACAAGAATGCATGCTTCAATTCTAAAATTTTAATGTCTTGATGACCATGGAGAGATCCATGCACACGAGCATTTACCTGTGATCCCTTCCTGAGGACAACATTCCACAAAGCGAATGCAAGCAGAGCAGAATATGCACTCCACTCCAAGCTAAGTAAAAAAGGTCATCATAAGTTTGAGAACACAGCCAATTTCATCCACACAATGAAGATTGTTATCATTATCCTGCTTAAATGCCGCTAAATTTGAATATGCTAAACTATGGTATGACTTGGATGGAACTATGCATGAATGAAGAAACATTTTGTTATGGATCAAGGAATCGATCCATGGGTGACAAACATATAGACCATGTCAGGATGAGAGAACTTCAAACCTAGAGTTTTGCACAACTATTGAGACAAAACTTACATAAGTTACTTCTAGCTTTTACACTATTCATTTAGCATTACACATGACCCACTTCATGAAGGAAATTAACTATACATCATCCACAATTAACCTAAAGAGAGAATCGCAAGACTGAGTCGTAATGGCTACAACACCCTATACACGCAAACTACAATCTTTAATAACTGAACATTCAAACAACTCCTAGACTAATAATTCATGCAGCATATCCATGATATTCATGTAACTGACTCCATTTTCGGGATTTGCTTCACCAAGTACCATTTATACTTCATTGCTAACAATATATTGTTTAAGCATCATATTTTAAAAATATACTAAAACGTATGGAGGATTAGAAATTAGAATTATAATACCCAAGCTTTTTATATTTCATTAAAACTAAACTCCATACTTTGTTCAAACAATGAACAAACTGCCAATCCAAAACAAAAGAAAAATAAGGATGGAATCAAGAATTTGATGTACATAGAAAAAAAAAGCAGTGTTGATAAATTATGTAGAGAATTCCAAGTATACTGTATGAAGCAAAGAAAAGAGATAAACCTTTTTCTGGTAAGTAGAAGCATCATTTGCACCCTTAGGAGACTCACTGAAATAAGATTAAGAAATAAAAAGTAAAAGAACAAGTAGAAACTTCTGCCGATTTATGTAAAACACCAACCAAGAATATGTCCTTGTCTGTGATACTCATTCTAGGTTAAAAACCTACTTTGAAAAGATAAAGGATCCCGAGGCATAAAAACAAATAGTCATCAGAGAGATACATTATATGTGAGAACTACAACTGTGGTTTAACAATAAACCATGAAACTGAAGGGGGACAGAAGAACTGGGTAGGAGTCATAATAGGAATTATGTTTTAAATGAAAATCTTGCCCTTCTTCCTGGAAACAGCTTTGTATGCAGATACAACTATACAAGCAAGTCATCTAGATATATAATCTAGTGCATGCAACACTGTAGTATAAGCTCCATTTTGCAACAGTCATTCTAATGGAAGGGCATAGCTCATATTTGGTTCTTCATCTTCATTACAAAACCACCAGCTTATTTAATAAGACACTCTCCATTTATTTCACGCGATCAGTATGATTTACAAAGTTTGGTCATTTCCGTTTTGCAAGAAAATTTAATTTTTTTAGGTCACCACCTATTCACCCCTCCTCTCTAGTGTTTTCATCCTCTCTTAGTAGAATAACAAAGTACAACTTTTTCCTTAGTGGAGCATGCATCCCAGCATCACCATTATGGTAAACTGGAATTAATCATTTCTTCCCACCTTTGGTATGGCTCAATAATGGCAACTTACTAAACCATCAAAGTTTGAAATATCTGAGGAAGATATAGAACACAAAAGGATGAGTTAAATTACAAGTACAACCCATAACTCCCAACTGTTTGTATTGCAATGCGATTTAGAAGGTACAATTTTTTTGGCATTGTAAATATTAGCTAAGGTAGTAGAGCAACCAAAGCCTGCTTGGGACCTGCATTGGCAGACAGCATATATCGAGTCCCCTGTATAACAGTGGGTTTCAGTATTCAAAACCAGGTAGTCTATGACTGCACATGAACTATTTACATCTGCATATGCAGACCCCCAATGCAAAAATTGTGGTTCATTAAACTAGTTTAGGTTGAACCACATCCAATAAAACCCTAATTATTTTTCTCATCCCTTCTCCAATAGTAACACCTTTCATGATGTTTTTTTCTCCCACGTAGTTCTTGTAATTGTGAAATATTTCACAAACTATATTCTTGGCATTGTAAATGAAGAATTGAATATTGAAATAGGAATAGATTCTTCCTAACTAAACCCTTTGATTGAACCCACATTTAACATAATTATCTTGGATGGCAGTCATTCACTTTTGACAAGCAGAGAATGGTGGATGAGATGTTGGTAAGAAGTAGCTAATTGTCAACTGTGGCTATTTTATGCAACCTATGCATCAATCTTGCCAATTAAAGTAGCAAACAAATGAAGTCTTCTTCCTATTTTGGCAAAATAATCAAGCATTGTCTTTTCCCATTGCGGGGACATCGCATATCGTTCAAAACATCAAATAATGATCATGTTATGCTAGCCAAAAGTTCTCTATACGAGCCTATATTGACCTGCAACTGGATATTTGTTTCCATGATTAGTATGGTTGAAAATGGCAGACTCATAAACCATCAGGGTTTAATAGGACAAAAGAAATATAGCAAATCTAATCAAGGTGTGATGAACTAAATATCAATTATTTTATGTACCTTTCTCTCCAACGAAGAAGAGCTTCCAAAAGAGGAACAGGTGTGTGACGCGCAACCATAGCTAACGAGTCCAGTACTTGCTCATACGCTGGATCAGATGGACGAAGATATTGCCCATCCTGCTTAACATATGCAACGAATCAAATGGAAACTGAAACAACCTTGTAGCATACAGATACATGGTTAAAGGTATATCTTCGATATAATAAATTAAAATTTAAGTGGGCGCAGTGTTGTTTTGGAATAATCACAATACATGAATTCGATAACAAGCGCTCAAATTAGAACAATTTAATGATTAGTATCTTTCCTTGTGATCTGAGGCAAATTGGAAACAGAAAATAAAATGGTGAAGCATTCTGTGCTAAAGACACGCGAAGGAAATTTTCCACACTATGAGATCAGTGGAGGCCTTCAACCTATGTGGGAATCCGATAAAAGGGGACTAAGGTGAAACAAGAACTTCATAAAGACCATCCCATAGGAATACAAATCAAGAGACGCCTCCCGACACCGAGAGCAATAATTGCCCTAGGGAAGTATGCTTTATGGGAAATCAACAGGAAACCTGGTAGTGATGGGATCTCAAGGACTAGAACAGTCAAAAGGAAAGAGAAGAAAAGGTGGAGAAGGTACAACGGGATCTGACCTGGGCCTGAGCGGTCTCGATGCGACGGCGTGCGAGCGGGAGGAAACGTTGGAGGAGCGCCTCGACGATGAGTTTCGCGGCGCTGCCGGCGTTCATCTCCGGCGTTGAAGGCGGACGTGGAGAAGGGTGAACGGAGGCGGTGCTGACGCCCAGCCAAGGAGGGGGCGGAGGAAAGGGGACTCCGGCGAGATCGTTAATTTGGGCGTCGCTTTCGATCGTTCCGCGTCAGGATCGCAGTGGGTTTTTTTTTTTACTTTTCATTGAACACCAAATAAGTCGAGACATTGCAGCGATTTCATTGGGAAATTTCAAGACACACCCCGGACTTTACACATTTAAGAAATGGCCACTTCAGTTTTTTTACCGAATTCCCCTCCAAATATTTTAAAGATATTTTTTATTCGCCTAAAAAATTATTTATTTTAAATGCCTCTAAAATTGTCAAAAACAAAAAAAAATCTTATAGGCAGGTCTGCAGGGCATACTCGAAGGATATCCTCGAGAAGATGATCAATCTCAGAAAGTAGACCAACAGGAGCTTTTCAATTAATGCAAAAGTAATTTATTCATTCTCAACGTCCCGTTAGTCGGCCTCATAGCTAATGCAAATGAAATAGATCATAAAAATCATATTATTCAATCTAAAATTAATATGGTAGGAACAAAAGCCTTTCAAGCATATTGCAATAGTAAAATCAATAATGATTTTTTTTCAAAGAATTCTAAATTACTTTTCAACTATTATAAAAGGAGATTTTAAATGTCGAACAATTTTAATAGAATCATATACACTTTCTAAATTTGTTTAGTGTGTATTTATAGGATTAGACGCTTATTTTCAAAATAGTCGGAGTTGTTGAAATCGATGTTCATCCTCCGATTGAGAAATCATTATGAATATCTAGGTTATCAAAAAAAAAAAAATAACAAACAATTCTATTAGAATATTTTTATCCTCTAAGGGTCCCGATCTTTATAAATTTTTCTCTCTTTTTTCCCCTGTGAATACTCAAATATAAATATTATTTACAAATTTAGAATCCCTTTTTCTCAAATTTGTTACTTTTTTACTTTTGCTTTTGATTTTCCTTTCTGTTTTTTTTTTATGGCTTATGTATTAAAACGTCTCACTGAAACAACTCTAACCCTCTCTTTTAAGTATCTGTGTGTACCATCTGCTACAGACCTACCTTTGCAAGTTAGCTCTTAATATGTAGCATTCACCTTGACATTTATCTAAATTTCCATTTTGACAATTAATAAATTTATTTTAGTATCCACTCCGATGATGATTGATTTGTTACATACATGTATATATAAATATGTCGGAACAATAGACAAAGACATCTTAATTTAAACTCAATTTAAATTTATTTTGCTGAGTGACCTGAGTTGATTATCTTAAAGGGATGAGCTATTAAGATTGAGTGTTGAATGATTGTCATTGAGTATCGAGTCGATGAGTGATTGAGTCATTAATTGTCAAGTCGATGAGTATGAATGTCGAATGAACGAGTCACTGAGTGTCGAGTCGCTGAGTGTTCGAGTCCGAGTAATGAGTGGTCGAGTCAACAAATCAGAGTGTCGAATGGTTGAGTGTCGAGTCGTTCGAGGGCGAGTGACTAATTGTCAAGTCACCTGAGGTCGAGTGATCGATTGTCGAGTTATTTGAATAGTATTAAGAAGTCGAGATATATGTTTAATATAGATTTGTTCCACCTTCAAAGTACTTCAAGGTTGTAGTGGATAGTTTATTTTTCTAAGATACAACAATGAAACCGCCACCAAGTACTAATGGTTGCGGTAAACTAAAATGCACTTGAATGTTATCATCAGAGTTCCACCGAGTGAAAAAAAATTTCGACGAAAAGAAAGAGAAAAGAAAGAGAGAGAGAGAGGAATGATGGCGAATGGATTATCAGTCACACTTTTTGCTCCAGTTAAACACTCCTTTTATAGGAGTTCTCTTCGATTGAATAAAAGTCCTTAATTATTTATATTCACTAGTAGAGAAATGCCAGCTATTTTGGACGATTAAAATGGGATCGAAAATAATTTGGATGATAAAATATTGATTTATTTGTTTGGGCAAATTAGACATGACCGATCTAACATTCAACGCCACGCATATCGTACTCGCACATAAGTCACCGTGCACGCGAGAGAATATCTCCCCATGTGTATATTCATAATATACATGTCTATTTCCCCAGGGCAACGACACATCGGTAATAGCTTGGGCGGTTCCTGCGGCAAGCCATAGTTTGATCTCTACCTTTGCGGAAGAAATTTTATCGTTTTCCACTTACTTGCGGGTTGTGGAGGCGAGTTCCTGTTTTCCAGCTGAGTTGGTGTGATATGCGGACCTTAATTGATGTACATACCCTTCATGACGACTTGGCGGGTGCGTCACCCTGATTTACCCTTGTGAGCCGGTGGAGACTCTCGGAGGCCGTGGGGCAGAGCTGGTTCACCAAGTGGATTAATCGGACGAAGCTTGAATACCACTTATAAATAAAAAAAAAAAAATACATGTCTATGAAACAAATATAAATCAACCATTAAACTTTGAATTTTTTAATATAAAATTAAAATCCTATACATAATAAAATATCCTTCATCTACCTTTTTTTTCGTTCACATTTCCAACCAAATATTACCGTTTTACTTACGAAGGCATTAACCTGTTATTTCATTGAATAAAATAATAAAAAAAAAATCATAATGAAATATTATTTGTTTAAAAATACAGAGAATTTTGATAATTAAAATATTTAAAAACATTTTAAACTTCTAAGGATGAAATAAAATCCTCCTTTTTAAAAACTCTATTAACCTATTAACCTGATCAAAGAACCCGATTAAAAAGACTAAGAGAACAATTCTCTATCTTTCTATATCACTTCGGTCCAATTTAAACGAATTAAGAAAGAAAATTTTAAATAATGAAATAATTAGAATGTTTTATGATAATTAAATAATATTCTTTTTTTGGTATTTTATTTTTCTTATCATCTTACTTTGCCGGTGACTACTTTAAACTATGACTATGCCCGGTACTGATATCTTGCTAAGAGTACTCATGTTTAGTTGTATTGAATATTTTTTTTACTAGCATCATATTTAGATCTTCAACCGATTAATTTTGAGAATGGTCGATCCTACTTCACATATCTCTAACGAGATACTAAGTAATTTTTAAGTAAAAATATGTCTCACTAGTCACCAGAGTAAATTAGGAAGTACTCGTGTTGACAGTTACAGTTCCTTCAGTTTGTCATTCCATTAGAAGAAAATCTTACAAATACAACATGACTAAAGATTAAACCGTGGGTATCTGGGAGGCGAGCTGGACGCTCTATCGCTACACTATAACTCTGGGGCAAGACGCACTTCCTTTTTTTCTTTTTACTAGCAACAAGTATTTAAGCCTTTGGCCCGATTAATTCTGAGGATGATAAATCCTACCACACAGATCTCTAACGGAGTGCTAAGTAACCCCTAAGCAAGATATTCTCTACCGACCACCAGGATAAATCAGGAAGTGCTCGTATGAATAGCGTCAACAGCTACAAAGTCCTTAGTTTATCATCCCATTTGGAGAACAAATTATGCAAATATGCCATGACTGGAGATTGAATCGTGGATATTTAAAAGTTAAATTGAATGTTCTACTGTTGCACCGTAGTCCTTGTTGGGCTAGTTCAGAAATATTACGCAGTGGATGTCACGGCCGCCCTTTTTCCTCGTAATCTATTGGGGTTTGGAAGGGCGGCGCGACACGATCATACATACATACATCTACAGCGGAAGACTACATGCATTTACAGCGGAAGACTTTAAACTTCTTTTTATTTTTCTTTTTGAAACATAAAGCATAAAACATGGAGCATGCATAATCATTTCATAAGTACTTAGTTCAAGTTCATGATAATCAACTTAAGGACACCAAGTAGCAACCATCAACATCAAGTAGAATTCGACTCTTAACACTAACATGCAAAACTTAAAGGGAAACATGCATAAGTCTGGGAACATAAACAGATCTCCTCCACCATGTCACTACCACACACACTTTGCCCCTCCTGCTGCTCCCTTTAGTTTAGTCATTCTTTACCCTTATCTGTAGTACAAGGGAACATAAAACTATAAGCACATAGGCTTAGTAAGATCCTTTCCTACTCACAAAAGTCATACATTAAGAATTAGACATAGAGTAGTGACATGATCATTGAAGAACATATAAGCATAGCATTCATATAAAAGTAATGACATGATCATTCAAGAACATATAAGCATATCATTCATATAAAGTAATGACATGATCATTCAAGAACATATAAGCATAGCATTCATATAAATGTAATGATATGATCATTCAAGAACATATAAGCATAGCATTCATATAAACATTCAAGAACATATAAGCATAACATTCATATAAATATCATAATCACATAGACATGAAAAGGAGTATATGCAAGATGCTCTTTGAAAACATATATTTTATAGGTACTTAAACATAATTTCAA
The DNA here is from genome assembly GCA_025175895.1 of Wurfbainia villosa. NCBI lineage: Eukaryota > Viridiplantae > Streptophyta > Magnoliopsida > Zingiberales > Zingiberaceae > Wurfbainia > Wurfbainia villosa. The sequence continues at coordinate 12,510,411 of CM046004.1, read as the reverse complement.
CATATTGGGCCCGACATTGTACCACATTCATCATCATCATTGCGTGTATCCCTAAATAGACCCGAGGTAGCTAATCCCAAACCTACTAGGTTACTAGATCCATACTATGTCCGTCGACCTAGGGGCAACATAACATAGAAGCCCATCCTAGGCTCGTACTATGTCCGTCGGCCTAGGGCAACTTAGGAGCCCATCCCGTACTAGGTTCGTACTATGATCGTCGACCTAGGAGCACGTAAGAGCCCATCCCTTGGATCTTATTAGGGTCTGGTACAAGTCATGCATAAAGTAAAATAGCATACCATGTTCCTTATCATAACATATCATGTTCCTTATCATAACATATCATATTCCTTATCATAACATATCATGTTCCTCATCATAGCATATCATGTTTCTTATTATAACATATCATGTTCCTTTTCATAACATATCATGTTCCTTTTCATAACATATCATGTTCCTTTTCATAACATAAAGAGTGCTCTTAGTCCCCATTCATAGGGAAGCATCTCTTAGGTATTTCATCATACATACTTGTTCATCAAGATGCAATGAGCATAACATAATCATACATTCATACAATTAACATGGACATAAGGTAGTGACATAAATCCATCATGCTATCATAAAGTCTATCTATCAACATGTTAACATCATATACATAAAAGTCTAACTATCAACATGTTAACATCATATACATATAAAACATGACAAGGGAAAAACATTGGTAGCCCAAACATGGTTTGACCAAAACCCTAATAGAGGTTTCTCAAGCATTCAAGCGCTAAAACATCTTGTACAAGGTCTACTTAACATCATACTAACATCATATACATATAAAGTGTGGCATGAAACATCATTAACAAGCATAACATGGGTTGGCCGAAACTTCATGGGGGTTCTAACATAATTCAAACCCTAAACAACTTGTACAAGGTCTAACTAACAACATGTTAACATCAATTACATATAGATCATGGCATGGAAGACCATTAGGAGCATAAGTAGGGTTTGGCCGAAAGTTTCAAGGAGAACTTTGGAATCAAACACTCAATCAAGTCTATCTATCAACATGTTATCTTCATTTATATACAAAACATGACATGGAAACATATAGATCATAGCATGGAAGACCATTAGGAGCATAAGTGGGGTTTGGCTGAAAGTTTCAAGGAGAGCTTTGGAATCAAACACTCAATCAAGCCTATCTATCAACATGACATCTTCATCTACATACAAAACATGGCATGGAAGACCATTAGGAGCATAAGTGGGGCTTGGCCGAAAGTTTCAAGGGGAGCTTTGGAATCAAACACTCAATCAAGCCTATCTATCAACATGTAATCTTCATCTACATACAAAACATGACATGGAAACATATAGATCATAGCATGGAAGACCATTAGGAGCATGATTAGGTCTTGGCCAAAAGTTTCAAGGGGCTTTTTGGGATCAAACACTCAATCAAGCCTATCTATCAACATGTTATCTTCATCTACATACAAAACATGGCATGGAAACATATAGATCATAGCATGGGAGACCATTAGGAGCATGATTAGGTCTTGGCCGAAAGTTTCAAGGAGAGCTTTGGAATCAAACACTCAATCAAGTCTATCTATCAACATGTCATCTTCGTCTACATACAAAACATGGCATGGAAACATATAGATCATAACATGGAAGACCATTAGGAGCATAAGTGGGGTTTGGCCGAAAGTTTCAAGGGGCTTTGGGATCAAACACTCATATCAATCCTATCCATCAACATATTATCATCATATTCATACAAAATATAGCATGGAAAATCATTGGAAGCATGAAGGAGGTCTTGGCCGAAAGTTTCAAAACAAGTTTTTAAGCAACTATCAACCGAAACAACTTGTACTGCAGGTGAGGGGATACTTACATCCTTTCGTTTGTTTAGTAGTAGAATATACCCTATGTGATGCCAAGACTAGAGCTCTCTTCTTGCTTAGTTGGTTTTTGGAAATGGAAGAAGGGGGAGGTAGGGTTTCCGTGGGGAAGAAGAAGAGAAGAGGAGAATGACAAGTTGTGGTTCTCTTGTCTCCTCATACTCTTATTTATTCACTTGAAGGTGTCCCTTAGCCTCCCTTAGCCTTATCTATCATTTCCCATACCCTTCTAATTGCACAACCCTGCTGGGCTTCTGATTATTGGATGCATCCTAAGGTTTAGTTATCTACTTGGAGGTTTAGCGTTCAAACCCTGGGCCATGCATCCCTTTTTGGCTTTATTTTCTTTTATTTTTGAAAGAGCCCACATAAAAGCCCATTATGATCATGCAAAAATTCTTATAAAATTTTCTAAAAATTTTACGGGCGTTATAGTGGAAGTAATGAATAAAATAGTTTTACTTCGTCTCAGACATCCCCTGAGGATCAGGATCTCATGCTTTGACATAAACATATGATAGAGGAAGAGAAAAGAAAGATGATCATATCTTCGAGATTTTTTTCGAATTCTTAGAAACCACAATCAAGACTAACGGGTCTTGCTTCTATCAGTATCCATGTTGGATCTTCGTGAGACAACCTTCCAATGGCCAACAAGTTTTCCTCTCTGATTGGTGCTAGCCAAGCATGGAGAGGAAGAGGAGATGACGACCCATGGGAACGAAAAGGCACTCATCATCCACATACACCATGAAGAGATCTATGTATATCTCTTAAATTTAGAGCATCATAGGAGGTGTTTGTTAGTGCAATCAAGCCCATCGAATGTTTCAATGTTTAACAACAAGGTTTAAGTCTAGGAAATTGAAATCTAGTTTGAGCTAGAATGTAGTCAAGACATTACCTTAACTGTTTCAAACCTAAGGTCACTAAGTTAGATGTTTAGAGTGACATTAGACCCATGGATGAGAAATCCAAGGGTAGGTCTTGGCATGGGAAGTCCAACCTGGGGTTGGCATAGGAAGTCCAAGCTTAGGTCTTGGCATGGGAAGTCCAACTTGGAGTTGGCATGGGAAGTCCAAGCTTAGATCTTGGCATGGGAAGTCTAAGCTTGAGTTTTGGCAATTGAGAAATCCAAGGAAAAACCTTGGTAAAGAAAGAGTATAAGCTGTTCGGAGGCCCGAAAGCTTGGTGATGGAGAGGGCATAGTAATGTGCTCGTTCTCCATTGATGTTAGAGAGGACACAAGGGAGTGCTCGGTCTCTAGCTAGTGTACTCGTTAGTAAGAGAGGGCACAGTAACGTGCTCGGTCTCTTAGTAGGGTACATGGGCCCAATACTCGTTAGGCAAGAAGGGCGTAGTAACACGCCCGTTCTTTGTCTAGGGTACTGGGAGTACTCGTTAGGCAAGGAGGGCATAGTAACACGCTCATTCTTTGTCTAGGGTACATGGAGTACTCGTTAGGCAAGGAGGGCGTAGTAACGCGCTCGTTCTTTGTCTAGGGTACAGAGAGTACTCGTTAGGCAAGGAGGCGTACTAACGCGCTCGTTCTTTGTCTAGAGTACATGGAGTACTCGTTAGGCAAGGAGGGCGTAGTTACGCGCTCGTTCTTTGCCTTGGGTACTTTGAGCATTCGTTAGTTGGAGAAGACACCGTAACGTGCTTGGTCTCTTACTAGGGTGCTTGAAATGACAGCTTACTAGGAAAGATACTCATGTGCTTCAAATATTTCCAATGTCAGTCGAGCCACCATGGGGTCAGCTCGACTGACACTCTTGCACAAAGACACAAAATCGAGCTGGCTCGACTATCAGCTCGACTGACACTCTTGCACAAAGGCACAGAATCGAACTGGCTCGACTGCTCACTACGTGGAACAACACAGAATCGAGCCCAGCTCAACTGCGGGCTCGACTGCTCCAGGGCACTTTGTCGCCAAGGCAAATTCACCAGAGCAGTTTTCAGTCAAGTCGATTTGGTAGCGGCTCGACTGATAGCTATGAATTCAGTTAGAGAATCGAGCCCGACTCGACTGCGGGCTCGACTGATAGGTATTTTTCGAGCACAGATGCGAGTCAGACTTGACTGTGGGCTCGACTGATGGAGGTGACAACGAGATGCTTCCGTTTCGAGTAAAGATTCAAATGCGCCGACTTTCGGTTGAAGGAGCAGGCTCCATTCTTAGCAAACCACCAGAAGTTGGAGGCAGTAACGGGGACAAGCTCAAGTGACCAGAGTTTGGTCGGGCATGGTCTCTAGGGCTCCAACGACGAAAGATAGAAAGCTCGCTGGAAGAAACGGCTATAAGATGAGAAGGAAGAAAAACAGAGGGAGAAACTTAGAAAAAACGAAAAAAGCTTCCAGTGATTCATACTAAAGGAGAAGGAGTGAAAAAGTTTTGCTCTCATCTCACCTCCTCTCCAACAAGTGTTCCCAACTACTGTCGATCACCTTCTTGCAAGCGCTACAACTCCATCTTCAACGCAAGAAGTCAATGATTAATCAGAATCGTGGTTTTTAATACTTAGCTTACTGTTCTTAAAGTATATTCATTGTCTTGTAAGCTTGTAAGAGGTGAAGTTTTCACCTCCGGAACCATTCCGATCATATATAGTAAACTTTCCTTTTGAGCTATCCATGGAGTAGGAACTGCTGAGTTTCGAACCACGTAAATACCTGCATTTGGTTGTGTTTGTGCTTTGTGTTCTTGTTTTTCCATTTCCACTGCGTAATCCTTTGTTTTGTAGTCAAAAGTGAGTTAGAATTTTTTAGACTCGCTATTCACCCCTCTCTAGTGAGCCTCGATCCCAACAAGTGGTATCAGAGCAAGGGCTTTGCATCGGATTCACCTCCACGAGCAAGCGCAAGAGGATTGACAACTCGACCCCCATATTTCGACGGCCAAAACTTCCAGTATTGGAACAGCCAGATGGAATACTACTTGATGATGGACATGGATATGTGGTTCTCAGTCTCAGAGGGATTCACACCACTAACCGACGACAAAGGAAGGATTTTGGTGTCCTCTCTGTGGTCACCAGAATAAAGGAGAAGAGCCCAGACCAATGCCAAAGCAACTGTAACTCTGCAGTGCGGTGTAGCCAAGGACCAACTCAACAAAGTTGGCCTCTTCAGTAGTGCTCAAGAACTTTGGAAGAAGTTGATGGAGCTACATGAAGAAACCAAAGATTCAAGGACAGCGAAGAGGGATCTCTAATTGAACCAACTTCAGAATTTCAGCATGAAGGAGACTGAAATAGTAAGTGAACTGCATGGTAGGTTCAAAGAAATACTCAATGGCCTCCATTCTGTTGGAGAGGTTGTTGAGAATAGGGACTTAGCCAGGTATGTACTCAAATCTTTCCCTAGGAATACTTTATGGTCATCTATGGTGGATGCCTACAAAGTATCAAGGGATCTTTCAACAATTAAGATTGATGAATTATTTTGTGAATTGGAATTGCATGAACAAACTAATCGAAGCCCAAAGGAGAAGGGTTTAGCTTTTATTGCAGGATATCGCAGCAAGGAGAGCAAGAAGAAGAAGGAGAAGAAGGAAGCTTCTTCCTCCTCTTCATCATCAGATTCAGATGGAGATGATGAGTCATCCTCTAGCGAAATGGCTAACTTTGTGAGGAGACTGATGAGAAGAAGCCAAAAATACAACAAGAAGGATGTGAAGAAATACTTCACCAAGAAAGGTAAAAGTTCAGAAATTAATCAGGATAAATCTAATGTAGAGTGCTTTCATTGTCATAGGAAAGGTCACTTCAAAAGTGAATGCCCTAAGTACAAAAAGAAGGAAGAAAAGACCAAGAGGAAGAAATCAGAGAAGGCTACTTGGGATGATACTTCATCCTCATCCTCCTCATCGGAAGAAGAAAGTGAGGAGAAGGGAGCAAAGCAAAAGGCTCTCATGGCATTGGAGAATTTTGAAGATTCTGAATTAGATGGAGAACTGAACCATTCTGATGGGGAGCAACCAAGTTCGGACTCTTCATCATCATCTTCTGATGATGATCAGGTAAACTCTCCCCATCTAGATAAATTATATGAAACTATTGCTTGTTTGACAAATGCTCTAAAAAAATTCAAAACTAAGGTTAAGTTACTGAAAACTGAATTAGAATTAGTTAAGAATTCTAATACACTGTCTGATGACAGTGGTGTAGGAAATCCTCATTTGGAGGAGATCAAGGATGAGAATACATCCTTGAAAGTTCAGGTGGAATTCTAATACTTGAGAAATTCACCAATGGATTAAAGACATTAAATATGATTCTAGGAGCCCAACATGCAGTCTATAACAAGGCTGGACTAGGGTACAATACACAACAAAAGAAACTTAGTTATATGTCCTTAGTATCTAGGAAACCTGCATCTAAATCCAAAGTTTCTTTTGGTGGAATTAGTGGATCCAAAACTGCTAAAGGAAAATCTGTTAATGCAAGAACTGCTAGGTCTAAATTTGATAATGGTAAAACTATCACTATTGGTTTTGTTTCTACTAGATCACCTTTTATTAGAACTTCTAAGGCTTGGATTCCTAGGAAATTTGTAGTAGATGCTGAGGGACCCAACTTGTGGGTTCCAAAAGACCAAATTTTCCATGTTTAGCAGGGACCCATCAAGGGGGAGCGTCCTACTACATGGTTTGTGGACAGTGGATGCTCCAAACATATGATAGGAAACTCCTCTTTGTTTTCCTCAATTCATGCCAAATAACGAGGTACAGTTTCTTTCGGTAATAGTGGTAAATTGAAGGTTGTAGGAGTAGGTAACATTAGCATTTCTAAAAAAATTTGTAATTAGAAATGTGTTGTTAGTGAAAGGAATGACATTTAACTTGTTAAGTGTAAGTCAATTGTGTGATGCAGGGTATAGGGTTGAGTTTCACTAAACTCAATGCCTTGTGATCCACAGTGGCACCAATGAAACCATGCTAATAGGATCTAGGAAGGAAAACATTTATCAAGTTAGATTTAGTAGTGCTACTAACATGTCTTTTAAGTGTTTCATATCAAAGGAAGAAGAGTCTTGGTTATGGCACAGGAGATTGGCCCATGTCAACATGAAAAACATCAAGAATTTGGCCAAGAAGGAACTTGTAAGAGGACTGCCCTCAATCACCTACGAGAAGGATAGGATTTGTGGGGTGTGCCAAAAAGGAAAGCAAGTAAGATCTTCCCACAAAGGGAAGAATTCTGTAAGTTCTTTACAAGCATTAGATTTACTACACATGGATTTGTTTGATACTAGCACTATTAGATCTATCAATGGTAGTAGATATTGCTTGGTTATTGTGGATGATTACACTAGATATACTTGGACTTATTTTCTTAAACATAAGGACCAAACAGTAGAAACCTTCATTTTCTTTTGTAGAAGAGTTGAGAATGAGAAAAACTCAACAATTAAAATCATTAGAAGTGATAATGGAGGAGAGTTTGAAAATGCTAAACTTAAGGACTTTTGTTTAGAGAAAGGATACAAACATGAATTCTCCACACCTATAACACCACAGCAAAATGGTGTTGTAGAAAGAAGAAATAGAGCCTTGCAAGAGGCAGCTAGGAGTATGCTAAACGAATACAAATTACCAAACTACCTATGGGCAGAAGCAGTTAGCACCGTGTGCTATGTTCAAAACCGAGTTTTGATACATAGATTCTTAAGAAAAACACCACATGAACTTTGGTTTGGAAAGCCACCAACAATCAAGCACCTTAGGGTATTTGGTTGTATGGTGTATATCTTAAATACCAAGGATCATTTAGAAAAATTTTCTGCAAAAGTTGATGAGGGTATCCTTGTTGGTTATTCCCTCACTAGCAAAGCTTATAGAGTCTACAACCATAGGACTAAGCTCATAGAAGAGTCAACTAATGTTGTGTTTGAAGAAAAAGGAATGAATATTGATTCAGACAGAAAATCGGTTGAGTTTGAGCTAGAATTGGGAGATAGCAACCTTATAAGGGAAGCAAGAGTGGATTCTGATGAAGAGAGAGTGAGAGCTCAAGGGTCATCACTTGAGGTTGGAGAACCTGAACAAATTTCGATAGTACCCGAACCATCTCAAGTAACAAGATCCACTAGGAATGATTCTAGCCATCCCCAAAACCAGATTATTGGAGGCATCCAACATGGGGTTAGGACTAGATCATTTTTCAGAAATGAAGGAAATGAAGTTGCCTTGATTTCTGAGATCGAGCCCAAGTTAGTGGATGAAGCTCTGCTTGATCCAGAATGGATCATTGCAATGCAAGATGAGTTAGGCCAGTTTGAGAGAAATCAAGTTTGGGATTTAATCCCTAGACCTGGTCAAACCTCCATTATTGGGACTAAATGGGTGTTTAAGAATAAGAGAAATCATAGAGGAGAAATAGTTAGAAATAAGGCAAGGTTAGTAGCCAAAGGCTACAACCAAATTGAGGGGTTAGACTATGATGAGACTTATGCCCTTGTAGCAAGGTTAGAGTCCATAAGACTAATGCTTGCTTATGCAGCATACAAAGGCTTCAAACTACATCAAATGGATGTGAAGTCAGCCTTCTTGAATGAAGTCATCAAGGAGGAAGTCTATGTTGAACAACCCCCGGTGTTTGAGAATGCACAATTCTCAGACCACGTGTACAAACTAAAAAAGGCTCTTTATGGGCTTAAACAAGCACCTCGTGCTTGGTATGAGCGGTTGTCAACTTTCCTAATTGAGAAAGGTTTTAGGAGAGGACAGATAGATCCCACACTATTCTTAAAAAGGGATGGTGAATACATATTTATAGCCCAGGTTTATATTGATGACATTATTTGTGGCTCAAACAATAGGGATTATCTCAATGAGTTTATTGGTCACATGGAAAGTGAATTTGAGATGAGTCTAGTAGGAGAATTGACCTTCTTTCTAGGACTCGAGATAAAACAAACCAAGGAAGGAATTTTTATACATCAATCTAAGCATGCATTGGAGCTACTGAAAAGGTTTCATATGGAGGAAGCTAAGGAAGTAAGTACACCTATTGCTGTCAATACTCGTCTAGATAGTGATGAGAAAGGGAAGGCAATGGATTTGAAAATTTATAGGAGTATAATAGGTAGTTTATTATACTTAACAGCGAGTCGACCTGATATTTTATTCGCTGTTGGTATGTGTGCTAGATTTCAAGCTTGTGCTAAGGAGTCTCACATGATTGATGTAAAAAGAATCATGAGATACTTAAAAGACACTATCAATGTAGGATTGTGGTATCCCCGGACTGAATCTTTTGATTTAGTTAGCTATACCGACTCCAACTATATCGGATGTAAGTTGGATAGGAAAAGCACTAGTGGGGGCTACCATTTCTTAGGTTCGTCCTTGGTTAGTTGGTCAAGCTGTAAACAACATTGTGTAGCACTTTCCACAACCGAAGCTGAATATGTAGCTATGGGAGAATGTGTATCACAATTGCTATGGCTAACACACACCTTAGAAGATTATGGATTGACCTATAGGAATGTACAAGTACTATGTGATAACATTAACACTATTCATCTCACCAAAAATCCGGTTCATCACTCAAGGACCAAACACATTGAAGTGAGGCATCACTTCATTAGAGATCATGTAGCTAGGGGAGACATTGAACTCAGTCATGTTGAGTCCAAGTCTAACCTAGCCGACTTATTTACAAAACCTCTTCCCGAAAATGAGTTTAGCCATATGAGAAGAGAGTTGGAAATGTATGATGCTCAATGAAGGAGGATCCCTCCATGATCTTAAGTTAATATAAAAAATCCATTTAACAAGAGAAATGGGAATTTACAAGGGGAAGACCTGGGATCATCTCACAAAAACGATAAGGATCACAAAACTATTTTTGTATTGCTAGAAATGGGGTGAGATGATAGATTCAACCACTCTAATTCAAATGCTCATTGCATCCCTGAGATAGAGAGGTTGACGAGACAAAAATCACTAACGTGACTAGTTATGGGGAAGACCATTACACATTCTTGTGTTTGTGGTTCCAAGATCATAACTAGACATTCCAACCAAGTAAAATTGGTTGGATCCTCTTTGAGACCAAGAACATAGATACCAATTGTTTAAAACAATCAAAAATATGTTAGGTTATCGTATCGAGTGTTTTTAACACTTACCTAAGCCTTAGGAATTACATGAAACTCAGTTGGAGTGTTTAGATATTGAAATCCAGTTTGTTAAGCCTAACAACCGAGACAGAATCGACCAGCGCCCCGACTGGCATGAGTTTTTAACACTCAGAATCGAGTGTGCTTCGACTGGCGCCTCGACTGACCAAATCCAATCACACTCCGAATCGAGCGCGCTTCGACTGGCGCCTCGACTGGCCAAATCCGATCACACTTAGAATCGAGCGCGCTTCGACTGGCCAAATCCGATCACACTCAGAATCGAGTGCGCTTCGACCGTCGCCTCGACTGGTGTTACCAGTCGAGTCGACTCACTTATCGCCTCGACTGATGTATCGTGGATTTAAACCCTAAATCCTTTCATTCCGCGATGTTTTCTTCCCAACAATCGTGCTCTTCCGATTGCGACAAGCGCCAGTTGAGCTCTTCATCTCCATCCAAGCTTTACAACCTCAAGACAAGCCTTCTCTAGACTAGGGTAAGGATCTTCTTCCTTCTCCGTGCCATTTTCTCTTAACCCTAACCCTAATCTCTGACCACTCGCCCACAACTAGGGTTCTAGCAAGAAAAATTCATCTGCCTCAGCAAGCACTTGTTCTTGGTTCTATGACACCCAAGTAAGACTTCTTCCTTACTTTCCTTGTGATTTTAGAGAATTTCTAAGAAACTAATCACTTTCCCCACTTGACATGCATCATTTCATTCCTTGCATTCATTCATGGGTCAATCTTGTGTTCATGACATATTTGACACATGCCATTCTAGACTAAAAAGAAAGGAACCTGAGTCCTCCACTTCTAGGCCCTCACGAGAGAGGCCTTGCTCGGACCATCGGTTCCCTTCGGAATATCATTTGCACACCTTTAGGACCTACGAGTTTGAACTCTTAAGCATCCGATCCATAGATGGTCCTTTCTTCTTAAATAATGCACCATATGTTAGTGAGATGGTTGAACACTATAGACTCGGTAAGTTAGTCTACTGCGATCACGATATCAATGAAGACTTACTTATCGAATTCTATAACAACCTACAACCCACTGAAGATAGGCTTATCTATAAGTCTAGGGTAGCCAAAACCGATGTCACTCTTACTCCAACCATCTGGAGATCATTTCTAGGATGTAGAGAGTCCTCCTCTAACCTAGAATGCTATCCAACTCTTCCTGAAAATTTGGAAGGCTTTGACCTCAATTCAATTCACGAATCCTTGTTTAGACGTCTTAGAGATGAAGGAGTAAATTTGGTGTCAGCCATGATACTAACGGCTCCTGACAATATCTTATACAAAGTCATTGTCGGATGCATTTTACCCATAGTCACCAAAGGGCAAGCCAAAATTAGGCCACATCATTTATTGACTCTCCACCTTCTCAAAAACCACCTTGATTTTAACATAGCTTTGAACATGTTTTTGTTGGATCGAGAAGCGTCGCTAGAGGGGGGGGGGGTGAATAGCGATCGTAAATCTTTTCGATGTTTCGTTCGAGTAGATAATTGAGTAAGAGCAGCGGAAAATAAAGAGACACGTTTATTTTTACTTGGTTCACAACCTAGCGGTTGCTACTCCAAGGCCCTATCGGTCCTAGACCGCGTGCGGAGGGCAAAGCACTATAACATCTCCTCCTTGTTGGAGGTAGGAGACAACGATCACAAAACCGAATGTACGAGGATGAGGCAACAAGCCTACCTCACCTCGTTATGAATAAAAACAATGAATACAATATCAAAATATATTACTAGATGCTGCTGATGACGAAGAAGATTTGAACTTGTTGTCGCGTCGGTGTTATGACGGTGTTGGAACGTTGGCGTTGTAGGAGCACTTGATGAATAAACTTGATTATGTTTGGAGTTGGAATCCACCCCTCCTTTTATAGATTTTGCCCTCTGAATATGTCTCCTCTTTTTTCGGAACAGATCACGAAGTTGTAATAAATTTTATCGCGAAGTGGTCGCGTCAAACCTTATCCGTTTTGACCTAGCGCAAAGGCTGATTCGTCGCCATCAGTCGACTGATGACTCCCATCAGTCGACTGATGAGCATCGATCGGCGCAATGGCGTGATCATTGCGGCTGGCCACTTCCCTGCAGTAAGAGGTTAGCTCGGAAAATGATAAATACAACGGTTTCTAACCGTCCGATCTCGACCTAGACCTTCCACAGGAAGTCTTAGTCGGATCGCCGCCTACGGTCATCCCCGTAAAGAGGACACGACCTTACAATCTCTCACTCACACGAGCTTTGCTCGATACTTACCTTGTAGCTCTCGCTTCCGGCCTTCCACTCGATTCCTTCGGCTCCCTCCGAAGTCACTCGAGTACGACCACCACGACTTCCTCCGGGTGTCACTAGCCTACAGCTCTAGCTTTAGTACTTTTCTGCACACTCGATTTAGCTCGTGAGATAACGATGTAAACTTAACTTTGTGTCTTTGCCATAATCAAAACACAGGTTCTATTATCTAGTGCCCCTGCACCAACAATCTCCCCCTTTTTGATCTATGGCAAACCAACACAAAGTTAAGGGAAATTAAAGCATAAAACAAGTATAGCAAATGATGAATGTCATTTTCAAAAACTCCCCCTTAACCCTAGGTGAGTTTTGAAAGAGATACTTTAGTTTTCAAAATTAAATAAATTTTGTGTTACTCCCCCTTAACTTTCGCTCTTCTCCTCCTTTTGCCATAAATCAAAACAAATGTTGGGGTTTGTTATGTAAAAATGAAGTTTTTTATATAAAATAGGGGTTTAAAAACAATATGGTATATGCATGCATCAAGATAAATCAACTATGAGTCCAAGCATGCATCTAGCAGTAATTAGATAGATTGGTTCGAGGTGTATCCCTCTGCACCAATAATCTAAAGGTTTGTAATATAACCCTTAGGGTTAGTTTGCTTTCCCCCTTAGTCAAATATATGAAGTATAAGAGATGTAGGGGGCGCTAAACTTTGGCCTAAGAGTTGTCAAGTACAATAGTTGGGAAAATAAGTAGTCTTTTGAAGAGGTTATATTTCAATTATCCTTAACATCTCACCCATTCTATATGTCTCAGAATTTATTCACCTTATATATTTTATGAGATGATTTTAAATTGATTAAAGATAGTCAACCTTGGGTTAGATTCGGATTTAACCTTTAGATCGTTAAGTAACTTTTCGAGAAATTGGCTTCCAGGTCGTGGCGAGGCACAGGGGCCTTCTTTGATCAGAACAATGACCACTTCCTTAGACAAAGCCAAATTCAAGAAAATATCACTTAAGTCACTTAGGGTTACTTCCTAGTCTAACTAGTTTAGGATACGACGAGGTAGCTTCAGCTAGTTCCACTCGGTCAAGTGCACCAAGCTAGATACGCCTTATCTAGCTCGAATACACGAGACTTTGTTTCCCTAACGTATTATCATCTTGCCGTGTCCTGATACTATGTTGTTAAGATTTGACTAACTATTTTCCCTATCTAGCCGTTCTACAAATTAAAGTAAAATATTAAATGGTTTTGCTAAGTAAGCGGGTATACTATTTTAGTGGTAGCTCCCCCTGGACTATTGAACCAATATGATCTATTCAAATTATGAATTTGATCCTGGGGAATCCAAAACTTATTAGTCCTTATATGTGAATTCAATAAAACCTTTGAGACCCATGCTTGGACTCTTTGATGACTACGATTTACGATAGACATATATGACCTATTCGTAGTCGTTGACCTAAATCCGAGTCCGGCTTTGTTGTATACGACTCTTTGGGTTCCAAGTAGTCTGTTAAGATTCTTAGATCCCAACGTGAACCTTTCCAACGTAGCCTCAATCTCTTGAACTCGGTCTTTCAAGAGAGAATTCTCTTCCTCGAGTTTTTCAATTTGGGTTGAGTTTCCCTCTTGAACTTGACTAGTTGAAGAGGTTAGAGTAGCCTCTTGCTTGAGGGTTTCAACCTCCTCAAGTAACGACTCAACCCTAGACTCGGACTTAGTTAATTTTCTAGTAAGCATTTTAATTGTATTGTAAAGCGTATGAATTAGTGAGCGGCTAACCTTAATTTTCTCTTTTGGTCCGGCTTTGAGTTGCTTCTCGAAGTAGTCCTCGAGTTCGGAGTCGGTGTTGTAATTGGATTCAGATTCGGACTCTGACTCGGACTCTTTGGGTCTTGTCATGCATGCTATGTCGCCGCCTTCTTCGTTGTCCCATGTTGCATGAAAAGCCTTCTTTTGATTTGATTTGAATTGTGCCCTCTTTTGATTCTTTAGTAGCCTCCTTTCCCTCCGAACGATCTTCCGCACTACGTTCACTATTACTTCCACCTTTTCGGATTCGGACTCTAATTCGTCATCGGGTTCGAGTCCATCTTCTTGCCTGGTAGGTGGCTTGCTTTTTTGTCCTGCAAGTAGAGCAATATCTCTCTCGGCCCGGACCACGTTAGTTTGCTCGTGAAGTTCAAACTCAGAAAATAATTCATCTAACCTAAGCTTCGAAAGGTCCTTAGAGACCTTGTAGGCATCGACCATGGATGCCCACAAGGTAGTCCTAGGAAATGAATTAAGAACGTACCTTAGTAGGTCACGGTTTTCGACCTTGTGTCCGATGGTGTGCAGGCCGTTGACAATGTCCTGTACGCGAGCGTGTAGTTGCGTCGCCGTCTCGTGTTCCTGCATCTTAAGGTTATACAACTTATTGAAAAGAAGGTCACGTTTACATACCTTAGCATCGGACGTTCCTTCATGTAGCTCGATTAATTTGTTCCATAGGTCCTTGGCGCTAATGAATGGTCCGATGCGGTTGAGTTCCTCCTTGGACAAGCCGCATTGCAATATTTGGGTTGCTCTTGCATCGACTTCGATTTGCCTCTTAGTTGCATTTGTCCACTTATTGGAATCCAAGGGCTCTCCTTGATCATTGGTGGGTAGAGCAAAGCCAGTTTGGATTATTATCCAAGTCTCGACTTGTGTTTTCAAGAAACACTCCATCCGACCTTTCCAATAACGAAAATCATCTCCGTTAAAGAACGGAGGTCGGGTGGTGCTATACCCCTCAATGTGAGCCATTAAGTATCTTGCAAAACACGAATAAAAACCAAAGGGAATTCCAAGACTTGGTCTTGGATTAGTAATGCGGGAAATAAATAGGAAATAAACAGAATTAAATGAGAAAAATAAGAAACTAACAAAAACTAACAACTTACGACCTTCGATGTCCCCGAAAGGGTACTAGACGTTGGATTTTGGGGCTGGAAATAGCTTGTTACGAGGGTAAACCCTCATAAGAAATGTAGATCTCTCAGAGATCTTCGATTTGGTAGGTAGATCGTTATGTGAGTCCACTTGTGCGAAAAGTTATGGCCGTTTTACCGTCGGCTACTCCAAGAGAGAATACTTGCAAGCACACAACCAAAAGAATCGTACCAAGACTTCGTCTTGGATTAGTAGTGCGGGAGGAAAAAGACCTAAAAAAAAATGAATCGAAAAATATGAATAGAAAACCAAAACGTGCTAGATCGGTGGTTTCACCAAATCTTAGCGCCCCCCGCTTTGATACCAATTGTTGGATTGAGAAGCATCGCTAGAGGGGGGAGGTGAATAGCGATCGTAAATCTTTTCGACGTTTCGTTCGAGTAGATAATTGAGTAAGAGCAGCGGAAAATAAAGAGACACATTTATTTTTACTTGGTTCACAACCCAGCGGTTGCTACTCCAAGGCCCTATCGGTCCTAGACCGCGTACGGAGGGCAAAATACTATAATGTCTCCTCCTCGTTGGAGGTAGGAGACAACGATCACAAAACCGAATGTACCAGGATGAGGCAACAAGCCTACCTCACCTCGTTATGAAAAAAAACAACGAATACAATATCAAAATATATTGCTAGATACTGCTGCCGACGAAGAAGATATGAACTTGTTGTCGCGTTGGTGTTATGACGGTGTTGGAGCGTTGACGTTGTAGGAGCACTTGATGAATAAACTTGATTATGTTTGGAGTTGGAATCCACCCCTCCTTTTATAGATTTTGCCCTCTAAATATGTCTCCTCTTTTTTCGGAACAGATCACGAAGTTGTAATAAATTTTATCGCGAAGTGGCCGCGTCAAACCTTATCCGTTTTTACCTAGCGCAAAGGTCGATTAAATGCGCCATCACCGATCGATGACTCCCATCGATCCGATGGCCCAATGGCCAACAATGATCCGGCCCTAGTCACTTCCTGCGAAGAGGTTAGCTCAAAAAATGATAAATGCGATGGTTTCTAATCGTCCGATCTCGACCTAGACCTTCCACAGGAAGTCTTAGTTGGATCGCCGCCTACGGTCATCCCTGTAAAGAGGACACGACCTTTCAATCTCTCACTCACACGAGCTATCCTCGATACTTACCTTGTAGCTCTCGCTTCCGTCCTTCCACTTGATTCCTTCGACTCCCTCCGAATTCACTCGAGTACGACCACCACGGCTTCCTCCGGGTGTCGCTAGCCTATAACTCCAGCTTTAGTACTTTTCTGCACACTCGATTTAGCTCGTGAGATAACGATGTAAACTTAACTTTGTGTCTTTGCCATAATCAAAATACAGGTTCGATTATCTAGTGCCCCTGCACCAACAGTTTTTGTGTATTATCCATTTCTCCGTTCTAGTCAAGAAAAAGGTTTATATGCCTTTTGGTCACATCCTCACATTCTGGTTAGAGTCCCTAGGCATAAATACATCCAGGGGAAAAGTAAGGCAGGTGAAAAGGCTGGACTATATCCATTGGAGGAAATTATCTTTAGCTGGCATGATTCGCACGCGTACAGGAGAAATTCAATGGAAGGATGGTCATCAAGGTGAGGAGCATAGGGATCTTGAGGAAGAACCTGATCTTCCTGCTAAAGAACCACACCATCCGGATCCTAACCAAGCTGAACAATTGACCACTATCATGTAGCAGTTATCACAACTCCGTGAAGCACATGAGACGTTTATGAACACAATCACAATGACGATATCAGATTTCCATCTACAAACCAACCTAAGAATGACTCAAATCCAAGACACCCAAGATAAAATCCTTTAAGAGCAGAAGGAAATCAAAGAGATCATGATCAGTTGGGGAAGTAGCTCGGAGGAACCTTCTACATCAGCCCCCGACAAATAGAATCACGATTAACTGTGTCAATTCACCTAGGATGGTTGTACTATGGATGTTTAATTGTCTGTTTAAACTTCTAACTATGATTGTTCTTGTGAAACAATTTTTGGAAAGTCAACTTTTGGTTCATTTTGTTTTCTATTATGTGATCTGTTATTGATTATGTGTGGGTGAGTCGGTTAGTGTCTATCAAACTTCTTGTTGAATGTGCAATTCTTGTTAGCGCCACCCGAACAACTCAAACCTTGACTCCATCCCACCATTGTTAGTGCAATCATTATGTGTGCACCTAATCAACCCTAAAAGAATGTTTGATTGAGGGGGAGCTACAGTTTGGGAAATCCACAGTATTAGTGGAAGTTTTCCATATATTTTATACCCCAAGCCCAATAATACCCTAAGATATGAGTGTCGCCATGTTAGAATAACATTTCAAAACCATTTTAGAAAACCTTGGTGAAATCTATCTTTTGATAGCAATCACCATTGGGAGAGTTGATACAAAAAGGAACCAAAACATTGAATTTTTCAAAAATTTTGAGTTTTGTATCAAACTCACTATTTTATGGGTAAATTAATTTTCAAACATTTTTTACCTATTGTATTTGTGATAAGTAATGTACGTATAAAATTTCATATTTTTCAACTTATGTACATTGACTTATGCTTTTTCGAAGTTCGGTTTCTGAAAACTAAAATACAGAAATTTGAGTTATCAGTCGAGTGCCATCCATGGCACTCGACTGATGGGCAACAGATCGCACTCGCAAAACCTCCTGGGTGGCAATCGCCTAGCGGCAGACTTCGAGGCGATCGCTCGCGCGATAAACCGCTTCGGCGCAACCGCCTGGAGGCGAGACTACCTAAGCGCGACAAAGCGCCTCGGCGGCAAACCGCCTGGCGCGCAACAAAATCGCCTTCGAGGCGGTGCGCTAGCGGCAGACAACCCTGACGGCAAAACCGCCCTAGCACGGCAAAACTGCCCTGGCACAAAACCGCCCTCGCAAATCGCACCAAAGAACTACCCTGACAAAGAACTACCCCGCGTAAAACGCTCTGAAACTTCGGAGTTTGATCGTGATGCTTAGTATCGATCGTGATGTCTGTGGGCGATCGAATGATTACTTGTCGAATCAATCGCTATGTTTGAGCTCTCTAACCACTCCTAACCCTAAGGTATGCTTTAGGAAGCATTAAAAAGGGTTAAAATTAATTAGTTATAGATTAGGAGGGTTGTCAGAATGTTGTATCAAACTCAAGGTGAGGGAAAATTCAATGTTGAACCTTTAATCTTAACCTTGATGGTTTAAAGCTCCTATATGCTTAGGGACTTCCCACGGACATTGTTGATGCAATAGTCAAGGGGGATCAAATCTTTAGGAGGAACTATCCATCATGGGATGATGGACGTGTTTCTTCCTCATAAGGGGGAGAAATTAAAACACTTGGAATACCCAATTTGGATATGAGATGTTGACCTCCTTAAGGAAATTTTTTTTTGATGTGTGACAAAGGGGGAGAGTATGGGTTTAAAGTTATTAGTGATATTTGTTGACGTTGCCTTTGTTTTTTTTTTTATGTGTAACAAAGGGAAAATTTCTGCCCATTATATGAAATATTTCTACAACTCATGCTAAATTACTAAAATATTTTTGCAACTCATGCTAAATTACTGATATGAAATATTTCTGCAACTCATGCTAAATTACTGATATATTTCTGCACCTCATGCTTAATTACTGATATGAAATATTTCTGCAACTCATGATAAATTTTTGACATGAACTATTTCTGCACTTCATGCTATATTTCAGAATTTGAGATGAACTGAATTTATATCACCTAAACTTAAACCATGTTGTCAAACATCAAAAATGGGGAGATTGTTAGTGCAGTCAAGCCCATCGAATGTTTCAATGTTTAACAACAAGGTTTAAGTCTAGGAAATTGAAATCTAGTTTGAGCTAGAGTGTAGTCAAGACATTACCTCAATTGTTTCAAACCTAAGGTCACTAAGTTAGATGTTTAGAGTGACATTAGACCCATGGATGAGAAATCCAAGGGTAGGTCTTGACATGGGAAGTCCAACCTGGGGTTGGCATGGGAAGTCCAAGCTTAGGTCTTGGCATGGGAAGTCCAACCTTGAGTTGGCATGGGAAGTCCAAGCTTAGGTCTTGGCATGGGAAGTTCAACCTTGAGTTTTGGCAATTGAGAAATCCAAGGGGGAACCTTGGTAAAGGAAGAGTACAAGTTGTTCGGAGGCCCGGAAGCTTGGTGATGGAGAGGGCATAGTAACGTGCTCATTCTCCATTGAAGTTAGAGAGGGCACAAGGGAGTGCTCGGTCTCTAGCTAGTGTACTCATTAGTAAGAGAGGGCACAGTAACATACTCGGTCTCTTACTAGGGTACTTGGGCCCAATACTCATTAGGCAAGGAGGGCGTAGTAACGCACTCGTTCTTTATCTAGGATACTGAGAGTACTCGTTAGGCAAGGAGGGCGTAGTAACGCGCTCGTTCTTTGTCTAGGGTACATGGAGTACTCGTTATGCAAGGAGGGCGTAGTAACACGCTCGTTCTTTGTCTTGGGTACATGGAGTACTCGTTAGGCAAGGAGGGCGTAGTAACGCGCTCGTTCTTTGTCTAGGGTACATGGAGTACTCGTTAGGCAAGGAGGGCGTAGTAACGCGCTAGTTCTTTGTCTAGGGTACTTAGAGCATTCGTTAGTTGGAGAAGGTACCGTAACATGCTTGGTCTCTTACTAGGTTGCTTGAAATGACAACTTACTAGGAAAAATACTCCTGTGCTTCAAATATTTCCAGTGTCAGTCGAGCCACCATAGGGTTAGCTCGACTGACACTCTTGCACAAAGGCACAGAATCGAGCTGGCTCGACTATTAGCTCCACTGACACTCTTGCACAAAGACACAGAATCGAGCTGGCTCGACTACCAGCTCAACTGCTCACTACGTGGAACAACACAGAACTGAGCCCAGCTCAACTGCGGGCTCGACTGCTCCAGAGCACTTTGTCGCCAGGGCAAATTGTCGCCAGGACACTTTCACCAGAGCAGTTTTCAGTTGAGTCGATTTGGTAGCGGCTCGACTGATAGCTATGAATTCAGTCACAGAACTGAGCCCGGCTCGACTGCGGGCTCGACTGACAGGTATTTTTTGAGCACAGACACGAGTCAGACTCAACTGCGGGCTCGACTGATGGAGGCAGCAATGAGATGCTTCCGTTTCGAGTAAAGATTCAAATGCATAGACTTTCGGTTGAAGGAGCAGGCTCCGTTCTTGGCAAACCACCAAAAGTTGGAGGAAGTAATTGGGACAAGCTCAGGTGACCAGAGTTTGGTCATGCGTGGTCTCTAGGGCTCCAACGGTGGAAGACAGAAAGCTCACTGGAAGAAACAGCTATAAGATGAGAAGGAAGAAAAACAGAGGGAGAAACTTAGAAAGAAAAACGAAAAAAGGTTCCAGTGATTCATACTGAAGGAGGAGTGAAAAATCTTTGCTCTCATCTCACCTCCTCTCCAACAAGTGTTCCCAACTGCTGTCGATCACCTTCTTGCAAGCACTACAACTCCATCTTCAACGCAAGAAGCTGAACAACAATCTGTAATTGGTTTTTAATACTTAGCTTACTGTTCTTAAAGTATATTCATCGTCTTGTAAGCTTGTAAGAGGTGAAGTTTTCACCTCCGGAACCATTCCGATCATACATAGTAGACTTTCCTTTTGAGCTGCCCATGGAGTTGGAACTGCTGAGTTTCGAACCACATAAATTCCTGTGTTTGGTTGTGTTTGTGCTTTGTGTTCTTGTTTTTCCATTTCCGCTGCATAATCCTCTGTTTTGTAGTCAAAAGTGAGTTAGAATTTTTTAGACTCGCTATTCACCCCCCTCCCCCCTCTAGTGAGCCTCGATCCTAACAGTGTTAAATGAATCAATCTTACCTTAATTGTCCCATAAATATGGTAAAACAATCTAGGCAAAAATCTAACACACAAAATTCTGAACATGGTGGCCCAAACCATGGTCATGGTTTGCTCCAAGGCCAGGCTATGGACCTCTCCACCACGGTCGTAAAGGGATCCATGGTCAGGTCGTGGATCTCTCTGCCACGGGCAGTCCTTGACCATATTGGGCCTGCCGTGTTGGGCTTTGTATGCTCCGTTTTGACTCATTTGCGTTAGACATGAATGTGCTAAGCTTCGACACGACCGTGTTCAATTTTTTAAGGTTTGTTTCATGCCATTTTATGTCTCGTCTATTCCAGACATTTTTCTTTCTTTGAGAGTCTTATTCTCAAACTTGTTTTATATCTCTTGAGACACCGTATTGTGTGTGACCCAATAGGTTCGTGGGTATATTAGTCATTCATAATTAATCCATTAATTATGAATAAATTATAAGTGATACTTAGCAGTACATCATAACCTCTAATTGACTAAAAAGTCCTAGTCGACTTCAGAATGTTTCTAAATCTTTCGACAACTACAGTTATTAGTGGCATGTTCCTTTCACTAATCCTATATCCACTTGGTTCATGACATGGTCTATATGCACATCCTCACTAGACTACTACTACATCACACCTAGCCTAAGTTATACTACAACAAATTTGACTTTCTGCAATGTGCAATTATTCTATCCGCAGCGCACATCGCATGTTGCACAATACCAAGCTGTTAAAAGTCAAGACATCGACAGTGTGCATGCGCGCGCTGTGGTTAAGTGCATTTGCAGTGCACGGGTGCTCGCTGTGGTTAAGTGCATTTGCAGCGCGCGGTCGCAATACACATTTATAATACTTCACACAATTATAATATCAAATACAAATAATTATAAAATTCTAATTCAAACAATTATAATGCAATACACAAATACCACACAATTTTATTTCCACATACAAATATCACACAAAATTATAAGATAACATACACAATTATAAAATCAAAATTAAAATAATTATAATATATACCAGAGATAACCATCAACATCACACTTAAATAAAATAATAATTCACTTAGTTAGAAAAAATAATCCAAACTAGTAACAGAAATTCACTTACATGATTTCTTACTACAAAAAGTATATGATCAAAGCTATAGAATCTATATCAGTCATACAAAACTATAAACTTCGATAACCAAGCGATTATGCTTCCTATTGCATCCTCAAGAAAAAATATTTCTTCATTTGGTCGAATTAGGTCCACCTTCTCTATAAAAACTCTATCAACCCAAACTTTCCAATAAGATCCACCAAGAGGAACGTGATACACTTTTGCTTTTGGATATGTGGATGCAATTCGATCCTCTGCAACAACTCAATCAACAGACCAATGAAACAACTTACATTTAGCATTATCACTGATATCTCCATAACTCACATTCTTTAGTTTTGACTGTATAACAATAAACAGTTAATAATGATACCAAGTATATTTGTATAACAAAGCATATTATTTGTAATATGAGAAAGCAAAACACAAAAATTGATTTTTACATAACTATGTTCACATTGATTTTGTTAAATTAAAATTAAATATATGTTGGCATGACATTATTCAATGTCAAGATAATTGCCTGAACTTCAACATTTCTTTTTTTTTCTTCCACCATTCACAGTGCTATCGACACCAACATAATTTCCAATACCGCTACCAATGCCACCACTAGCAACCTAATTTTATAAATAAATTAATTAATAGTTAAGATATGAATGCAACTCAATTATTCAATAGATTAATATAATATAACATAATATTAAAAAACATTTTCAAAGTAATGCTCATATTCAGTGATGTACATAGACAACTGATGGTGTTCACTTCTTTGGTCTGCCAAGATCTCCCTCCCCCTTGTGAATTGTTGGATTTGTCACCAGAGAAAGTTAAAGATGAGATAAAGAGATATTTGTCTTTTGATTCATCTCGGATCCTTGGAATGGAGCTAGATCTGCCACTGTGTGAGAAAGAGTGTTAGAGATGTGTCGACTTCCCGGTGCGGCCACTCCGATACTCAAGTTAGTAAGAGTATGAAGAGGAATAGTAATGCAGAGAAAATGAAGAAGTGAGAAGAAGATATACGAGGTACCGAATAGCGAAGAAACAATCATCCCCAATCCTTTCCTCCTCTGACCCTTTTATAGATGGTTCACTTCGCCTTCTCCTTGAAGTGAATTTACTTTAATGCCCATTGCCAAGCTGTCCCTTATAACCACTTTTCCCACTTTAATTTAAAATATCTATTTTGAATACCTTATACACCGTATGCTTCCCTGCCACATATTAATTAAGCAAAATACATAAAATAAATGATTAAATATATTAAACTAACCATTTTCAACCTCCTTCTACCACTTCCCCTACTCCGGCATACCCTTTCCTCTTTATTTCGCCATACTCAGAAAGAAACCCCAAAACCCATAAATGACTCAGGAAATGAACATACCACTCGGGTAATGAACACACTATACGGAAAATAAACATATTGCTCGGAAAACACACTGACCACTCAGGATTTCCCATAGACTGCTCTATTAGCACCATTCTTAGTCACTGAACAATACTGCCCTGCTCACCCCTACTGTGCTCGGGAATCACACATACTACTCGGAAAATATATACACTTCTCGGGAATCATACATACTACCCGGGAAACACATATATTGCTTGAGAAAAGTATTTAATACTCTGTTAATACCATACTTCACCTCTGAACAATACTGCCCTACTCACCCCCACTGTGCTCGGTAATCATACATACTGCTCAGGAAACACATACACTGCTCGGAAAATACATATACTGCTCGGGAAAAGTACTTACTACTCTGTTAATATCATACTTCACCTCTGAACAATATTGTCCTACTCACCCCCACTGTGCTCGATAATCATACATACTTCTCAGGAAATATATACACTACTCGGGAAACACAAACACTGCTTGGGAAAAGTACTTACTACTTTGTTAATATCATAATTTACTGATGCGCACGGATGCGATCTCAAATATCGCGATGGATATCGTCGAGGACTCAAAGTGCACGCTCGCGCTCAATGCCTGTAAGTGCACGGATGTCGTCAAGTAATAAAGATTATCGATTCCACAGGGACTGGGATTCGATTACCAATATAGTAAGTGGTTGTATTTTTTCAGACATGATCTCTAAGAGAGTCGGTTGGTGAGGACGGTCGGTGGACTCTACTCTGCACGGTGTCACACGGAGGAGGAAAAGAGTGTGCCGGGGTCTTAAAAGGCGATTCTAGGACTTCGGTTTCACTTGTGTACCACAGAATAATGTTGTCAATTGGCGTCGTCTAAATGTCTACCTACAGTTTTAGGGAAGGGACATCATACACTTTCCCGCAGAGACGCCGCATTAACCGGGAGCTATCTCCGCCCAAAAGGACGGGATAG
Source organism: Wurfbainia villosa (assembly GCA_025175895.1). Taxonomy (NCBI): domain Eukaryota; kingdom Viridiplantae; phylum Streptophyta; class Magnoliopsida; order Zingiberales; family Zingiberaceae; genus Wurfbainia; species Wurfbainia villosa. The sequence goes on along the minus strand of CM046004.1, from coordinate 12,485,801 downwards.
AGGGTACGAGGATACGAGGATACCAAATCAATCCTTGCGGTGGACCGTTTCCGATTCCACCGCTCCCTTCTCCCCGCAGTTATGGGAGGTCAGGTTTACCCCTAGGTTCCTTGGATCAAACCTCCTAAATTTTAGATTGCGAGGGCTTTCACCCCTTGTATCGCCTGAACACAGCAGAAAGAAAGCCAAATACGCATAGATATAATAAAGAGCAACTACCAATTGTCAAATCAAACTCATGAGAAGAATTTAACATGAACCAACATTATTTATGTACACAAGCTACTCCCTAATTCTAGAATCGAAAGTACTACTCCATAAATACGAAGGAAGAATCACAAAACATATCTAAGTTTGAATATATATGCAATGAAGCGTAGAAACATAGAATAACAATACTTTTGTGATCTCCTCTCCGGCGTTGAGTTGCAAGATGTGGACCTCCGGCGGCGTTCCTCCTCTCCATTGCGAGTTGTCGAAGCTTTTTAGGGCTTCGGTGTGTCGTCCTAGTCGTCGTGCCTCCTCCCTAGGGTTTGGGAGGAGCCATCCTTATATAGACATCGCCTCATACCGCTGCAAAATCTGAAAAAAAAACCCTAGTCGCGCAAATCCGTCGGGCCACCATACTGCCGTGTGTTTCCACACGGCCAGGCCGTGTGCGGCCCTGATGTGCTGATCTTCGCCCATTAGACACGGCCGTGTGAATCCACACGCCCTGGCTGTGTCCCACTCTGCATCTAGCGTGAAATGTTTTTCTTTTGCCCCGAAAATGCGTCTTTTCTCCCCGAAAAGCCAACCTGCACACAAAAGTACAACGAGCAGACCTCCGAACCAGAAAATAGAAAATGCGTACAGAAATAGGGTAACATATGCATGAAACTAACATAGAATGCAATAAGATGTGAGCGAAAACTACTCCTAAAACCTTATATGTTTTGCTCACATCACTTCCCCCAAACTTGAATCTTTGCTTGTGCTCAAGCAAATCTCAGTGCCATGAAATTTAAAAAGATGTTGTTCCATAATTAGCATGCTAACTAAATTTATCAAGCAGTATTTGCAATCAAAGAAAAACAAATATGTTCTAGAAGTTCATTAAGTTAGCTCCTTGTGCTCGTGCTAGGCGAATCATTCTTAGGGGATGCCCGTTCCATGGTGAGTTAAGTCGTCACCCCATAGCTTTCCTAAGATTTCTGGCTCTTAGGCACTTACCTGCCCAAAGTGAGGGTTGTTCCCTAGATCTAGCATAAAGTCTCAAAGGCGTGCTCGGTATTGAGAGAAATTGTGAGGTGTTTCCCCAGTAACCTAACTCAGTCTCAAAGGGGCACCTAGCCATTTCCACCCACGACAACTATTTTTTTATCCCTCTCAATCTTTTTTTTTTCTTTTTCTCTCTCCTTTTTTTTTCTCTTTTTCTTCGGCTCACTGGGATTTTGATTTTTTCGAATGGGCTTACACAATCTGAGCATCTCCAGTAACTAAAATGCTAAACTTAGAGTCACCTATGGATTCTAATGTACTAGACTATTGAGGTAGATCATAACTAGATATGTACTAGATTCTCCCTTTCAGAATGTTCGGCATGTGTAAGTGCAAAACCAAAGCTAACCAGTGTAAGTCTAGAACATTCTATAAAGCGAATAAAATAAAATACCACAAGATAAATGAAGTTAAGCTACTTATAGGAACAACTTATGCAAGCAACTTTTAAAAATACTACTGAGGTAGCCTTAAACATAACAAAAATTAAGTACTGAAAGAAGTTCAACAACCCATGCATGGGTAAATGAATGAACATACCTAAAAAGAAACTACTGCTAGGAAACAAAACAAAATAGATTTTGGGGTCTCCCCCCCAGACTTAAACAAAAATATACCTCTAATATAGCGGACGAGGTGGAAAGTCCGGGAGCCTCGACATCTCTAGATCCTGGGAGAACTTGCTGCTGAGCCGCTGATGCCACATATACATGTAGTCGATCTGGGAACTGGTGGATGCAGTGGCTGCTCGGTGCTCCTCCTCCTTAGCCCACTGTGCTTGCTGGGCATGCATATGCTGCTGCCTCTCCCTGCGGTAGGCAGCCTAATCCTGGCGACGAGCAGCCTCCTCCTGGAAGTATACACGAGCCTCATCGTAGAACTCCTCAGCCCGCTGGAAATGCTCTCGGAATCCCTGGAACTCCGCCTGCTGGTAGGCGCTCTGCTCATCCCATCGCTGCCTCTGCGTCTGGTGCTCAGTGTAAATGTCGTCGAGGCGCGATCGGAACTCCGAGAAATCATATGTCGACGTACCTGCATCCTGCTCAAAAGTAGAAAAAGATGGTGGTGCAGGTGTAGGCTCATGTCGGCGTGGACTAGGTGGGCTCCTATGCATGCGTGGACTGGAGGGAGAGTGATATAAAGTTGGAGAGATGGGCGCTGATGTGGATGGTCCCTCATGTGGAGGGGACTCCACTATCAGGTCTAAGTGTTAGTTGGCGCGTATAGCGATGGTGGTACGATCTAGGTCGGGGAGCCTAAGGGCCGTCAGATTCTTCCTTGCAAAGCATAAGGAGTCTCCTTCTCTCATAATCATCTTCATGGCCATGCATACTCCTAGGTCGATCCTAGGGCTCCCCTCTATACTCTCTAATGTTGTGTAATCGTATCCCGTCCTATGGAAAATATGGGTAAGTAGGCCTCCCACATTGATCTCTCCACGTGCTGCTTTGCCCATCTTCACTAAGTGTCTGATGAAGTGGGACCCTACATCGATGCTACTCCTTTCTTGTAGCATATCCCATAGGCAAAGCAGCTCGCTAGCTCTAACTACATTGTCACTCTCTCCATGACCAAATATGGTACTAGCCATGATGCAGTGTAGGTATCATAAGACGGGGTTTTGGAGGTGCGATGCTTTGGCCCTAGAAGGGTCATAAGCATGCTCCACCGTCAACTCTGTCCAACATAACCGAGAGTTGAACTCAATAGGGGTTCTCCTCTCTTCCCCACTTGGCAAGGCAAAGCATGTGTTCCATTGGTGGAGGGTCCACTCATGCTCAATGTTAAAAAGCCTAAAAGTTATCCTACTCTCCTCGCTCTCTCTACCCGTTAAAACTTCCGCCTCTAAGGAACTCAAAAATTCCAAAACTATCCTAGGGTAGGTTAGGTGATTTATTCCCATGATCTCTTCCCACCCCATTTTTGCAAATAGGGTTTGCATATCACCCAACAAACCCAAGGATTCTAGCAAATCCTCATCTAAGTACCTAGTAGCAGTAAGTTTACGAGTAGAGAGCATATTGTACCTATCTCTATATTCATTATTACGAAAAAGTAGAGTGGGTAGGGCGTTACCCTCCTCCGGAGCTTGAGGGGCGTCGACTCTCCTTGTTCGTCGCTCTGAGGCGCCGGATCGGGGTGCTACGATCTTAGTTCTCCTCATATTTGCTTCTTTTGGCTTCTTTAGAGGTAGAAAATGCTTCTAGATGGTGGGGAAGATGGAATCACACGGCTTGGGCAAGAACTTTTGAAGCACACGGCGCAAATGAGGTGAAAACACACGACTCACCCTCTTTTAATCTCGCGCGCCATGACCGTGTGGAAACACACGGCTAGACTGTGTGCGCCTTTGGTCAGTCCGACACGGCCATGGGAAAACACACGGCCAGGCCGTGTGTCCCCTTTTTCCGCCCAGTTTTTGCACCACGGTCTGAATTTTCTCATGCACTTCGCCGTGTAGGCAAATCTGGATTTCATTCTTGCCTAACAAAGTTATTTTCTACTCCTAACTCTAAATGGGATGGAAATCAAAACTAAAAATCAAACAAATGCATGCAAAAGGGAAATATAAAACTAAACTTGGGTTGCCTCCCAAGAAGCGATTTTTTTAAGGTCGTTTAGCTCGACCGCACTCTACTATCTGTAGGGGATCCTTGGAACGCTAGAGGGGGTGGTGAATAACTTGTTATCGTTGTTCGATGGAAATCATTCGTGTTTGTCTATAATTTTCTTTAGCATAGCGGAAATAAAATAAATAACAATAACGAAATACGACAAACACAATTCACAACACAAGCATATAACGTGGTTCGGAACCAAACGGTTCCTACTCCACGGATCGGGCTCTAAAAGCCCTAGCAATGCAAACACACACTACTAATCACAATAACTCATTCTCGACACAAGTCGGAGGTGGAGAAACCTCGTACAAATGATCTTACAACAGCAATAAATAAATAAAAGCAATATACAATACAAATATGAAAGACAAGTAAAGAAAACTTTACAACACTTTGCTTTTGATTGCTTGGTTGCTTGACTTGCACTTGGAGACCTGATTTGCAGCAATAAATCACCCCAAAAGATCTCAAGAATCGGATGGGATTTCCTCTTCTACGAGCTCCATTTAAAGCTGTAACATGGGCTGAAAATCATCGATCAGTCGACTGATGACACTGTTGCTTTGAGACAACGGTGTAATCCATGCTGGAAAAGTTTAACGAATAGAACATCAGTCGACTGATCATGTCCATCAGTCGACTGATGGAGCCTTCACTCGACTGCTTCACTCCCAGTCGAGTCTCGACTCCATTCTGTGCCTGATTTCTCGAGCACCAGTCGACTGATCACACGATCAGTCGACTGCTCGAGCCAGTAGTTGAGTGTCAAGCTCTGGTAGTCGACTGATGGGACACTTCCCGCAGTCAAACCCTAGTTGACTCACACCAGTCGACTGTCACATGGCACCAGTCGACTGGCACACCTCAAACATGAGGTTTTAACCCAAGTATGGTGCCCCTATATTTGCTAGACCACCCTTAGCCTAGACCGAAGTCTTCTAGCCACCTCCGTCAGCCTCACGCCTCTCGGATCCCTCCAAGTCATCCATCACCTGTTCATCCATTGCGCTAGCCTTCAGGTGCTTCTATCGGCTATGTCATGCTAATGATGTCTACATCGCCAAGGCACATTGGACTTACGTTGCCAAGACTCCGCTTGGACTTTACACCGCCAACCATTGGACTTATGTTGCCAAGACTCCCGCTTGGACTTTATGCCGCCAATATCAAACCCCTTGGACTTCTCAAATGCCAAGACTCAAGCTTGGACTTTCCCTTGCCAACCCATGTTGGACTTTCCATGCCAAGATCCATGCTTGGACTTTTCTTTGCCAAGACCCATGCTCGGAGTTTACATGCCAAGTACTCAAGACTTGGACTTTCCATGACATGGTCAACTCCAGTCAACCATCAAAGTCTCCCTCGAGTCAAACTCGAGTCCAGTCAATCATGACCCAGGTCGATTGTTCTAACAATCTCCCCAAAAATATTATTAGACATCAATGTCAAACATCAATGTCAACTCACTATGTCAAACATCAAAACATCACTCGAGTCAAACTCGAGTCCGGTCAATCGTAACCTGGGCCGATTGCACCAACAATCTCCCCCTTTTTGATGTTTGACAAAAACACATACCTTTGAGTTAAAATACTAACTCAAATTCCCTTACCAATTATCCTAAATTGGTAATTTTACCTGTCTCCCCCTCTTTGACATACATCAAAAAGGTTCACCTAAGGGGGTCAATGTCTCATATCCAATGAGATCTTACAATCTTCCCCTTTGTCCAAGAATACTTAGGATGCCTACCATCTTCCTAACGATAAGTCTTATATCACTCAAGAGAGGCAATCCTATATACTCTCCCAATTTCCAAATTGGGTATCTCAAAATTCCATTTCTCCTCCTCATAAGGACAAATGACATCCATCATCCCTTGATGGATACCTCCCCCTAAAGGCTTGCTCCCCCTTGACCATTGCACCAACAATGTCCTTAGAAAGTCCCTAAGCCAATAGAAACTTTAAACTATCAAAATTAAGGCCTAAAGTTCAACATTGAACTTTTCTTCACCTTAAAATTTGATACAAACCCTAAACAACTCTCCTAATTTATATCCAATGGATTTTCACCCTTTCTAATGCTTCCCAAAGCATATCCTAGGGTTAAGAGTGGTTAGGGAACCTTACCATAGCTGAAATGGGGTTAAACACTCTTGTTTTACCTGAAAATAGCATGGGCAGTCGAGTCATTCAGAAATCAGTCGACTGTCGTACTCATCAATCGACGGGCACCAGCGGCGATCGGTGATAAGCTGTGTCGGCGATTCGCGGTGCACTTTCACTAGGGTGGTTTCGCTAGGCGGTTTTCGCGAGCGATTTCGCGAGCGATTTTACGCCATGCGGTTTTACGCGGCAGTGATGCCGTGCACCAGGGTGATTTTGCCAGGGTAGTTTTGCCGCCAAGGCAATTTTACGGTGGTTTTATCGTCGGTCACGGTTTCACGAGGCGATTCGCGAAGCGTAGCCCATCATCGATCGCAAGGTGGCGGTAGATTGATAATCGAAAACTTCGATTTTGATTATCGAAAGCGAACTTTGAAAAATCATAACTAATTATACATAGCTTGAAAATCACGAAATTTCATATGTATAATACTCATAACACATACAATCGGTGAAAAATATTAGAAAAATATTTTACCCATTAAAATAGGAGATTGATACAAAGTTCAAAATAATTGAAATTTTCAATGTTTTGGCCCTACTTTATATCAACTTCATCAATGATGATTGCTATCAAAAGATAGTCTTCACTAAGGTTTTCTAAAGTGATTTTAAAATGTTTTTGAAAACCTATTTTGAACCATGGACTCTTGGCTAGATGTACATGACTTGTACATTAGCTTTCCTCATGATTCACATTGATGATAGAGATAAATTTAAATTCATCTAGATGCACTATCTATGCACCTTGAGCTTAACTTATTTTTCTAACATCTCACATGTATCTAGGGTGTATAAATACACATACATGTCAATCGGATTGTGAGATGTGAGTTTTGGTTATCCTAATCTAAGGCCTCATGCATTTTCTAAGGCAACCCTACTTGATTCCCTTATAAATGAGACTCCAAGTCATGTCATTGTCCTTAAATCAATTTTAATCAAGTTAAATGTATGAATGATCATGACATAAATGATAACAATAATAAAACATGACCAATGATCATGATGTCATGACATATGAATAAGCTCTAAAAACGAATATGACATCTAAAATAATCCTAAACAATATCATGACATGTTAATGATAAGTATAAGTATGATGTCATGACATGACAAATTTGTATAAACAAGCACATTAATACCCACATATAATCAGACAAAAATATTTTTATAAACAAAACATTTCATTCAATTAAAACTTAAGTTTTTTACAACCAAAATAGAAATTTGAAACGCTCAACTAAAACTAGAATTCCTAAACATCCTCTAGCTCTAATTTCCTGCAGAAGGTGGAGGCGGAGGAGGCTGCTGGCTCAGGGTCTAAGCCCGCATCATCTCGTACATATCAAGTTGACACTGCTCCATGTGACTCTGGCACTCCTCCATCTGGGTGTGGCGCTCCTCCATCCGGCTGAGGTGTTAACCCATGGAGGACTGACCCGATATGATCTCTGCCAGTCGAGAGTCAATCGTCTGCTGGTAATCCTCGAATCTGGCCTCCAGCTGTGCAACCCGATCTGAAGGACCTGCTGCTGATGCATCTGCTGACATATGGTCATCCTCATCAGCAGCATCGGGGTCCTCATACCATCCTGCAGGCTCTCCAGGCACTAGAGGTGCCCCCCCATGTGCCCTGGGCTGAGGCCGAGGTATCAGCTCCATCTGTCCATCTTTGGTCCGCAACCCTGCCAATGTAAAGTTACGCACTGATATACAGTCGTAAACCTCGGATAGTGCCCTCAAAGATCCCCTGGATATGTTAATGCCTATGGACTCTAACCATGCAGTGATGATATGTCCAAAAGGCATATGAACTTTCCCTTGCACAGGGGATATGAAATGGACAATGCAATGAAACATGTTCAATGCAATGTTTACATCTAATCTATGACGCATGGCATACATGAGGAAGAGATGGGGAGACCAAATCTTGGCCAGACCCCGAGTCACAATAGGAAGAAAACATCCAACAATGACTTTGTAAAGCACATTGTCAGGTGCAGATAACTCACTAATGGGGAAAAGGTTCTGAGCTGGTGGGCGAGGATGGCAAAAAAGGTGCTCATGCATGGAATCTAAAGAGATGTGATCAAACGGAGCAGGAATAGGGGCATCAAAGGTAGGATAGAAGATGAAGGTATCATCCGATGGCCTACCCTCAAGGAACTCCTACAAGATCGCAGGAGTGAACTCCAAGTTGCGTTTTGCAACGCGACTGGTGTAAGTAGGACCATCGTCTACCTTCCTTAAATTTTGATAAAACTCCTTAAGGAGATCATCATTGATGGCATGTTTACATAGAGCGATCTTCATGAGTTGATAGTACATTAAGATCTCCATGACATCGCTACAGTAATGTCTAAAGAATTGATCATCGATGTACCTAACCACCATCGGTTGGTACAATCGTGATCCACCCTCATTTGGGTCATTCCTACGCGGTCTTCTACATGATGAATGCAATGCAATGCAATGTAATGACATAAATACATGATTAGATCAAGATATGGTGTAAAAGAAAATTAGGGTTTAAGGGGTATAGAGATATACTTTGGCGCCATTACTTGATGGTTGTTAGGGCCTAACTGGATAGTTGGTTTGCCGGAGAGAACGCCCGAGGGTCGTCGGAATGATGATCTCGTCGGAACCCTAATGCTGGAGGAGAACCCTAGGGCTGTGAGATGCCATTAGGGCTATAGAGAGATCAAAAACATGAACGGGAGAGATGGCTTCCAAACCTAGGGCTTTTAGTCACCGGCGTGGACGGGGAACGGTTGCTCAGAGAAGGTTGGCGACAAATGAAGAGAAGAAATCGAGTGAAGAGGGCATAAAGACGTCGAACCCTAGCGGTTCGGCATTATAAAATCGCGATGACAGTCGACTGATGTGTGACATCAATCGACTGATGGTGGGTTAGTGAGCGGTTTACTGAATCGGCAGTCGACTACTCCGTCTCGGCACTCGACTGCTAAACATTCTGTACCGAGCTACAGTAATATCAGTCGATTGATAGTGGTCGTCAGTCGACTGATGTAACCAACACTCGACTGTTGGACGAGCCATTTGACTGTTGGCTCTTCTGTCCCGATGAACAGACCATCAGTCGACTGATGAAGATGTTCAGTCGACTGATGAAGATGTTCAGTCGACTGATGGACAAATTAGTCGAGTCCTGGAAGCAGCACTCGACTGCTGGGCTCATGGTGTCGTGCTACAGTGTTATCAGTCGACTGATATCTGATTTTCAGTTCTGAAATTAAGTGAATTTCGATTTCTTCACTCAATTTATTTCATTTTACTATGTTTATTCATGTGTATCGAATATATTAATGTTATGCTTATGTTCATGTATTTGTTAATGTATTTTGGTATTTTATTTCATTTTTACAAACATTAACAATCAATAGTTTCAAATCCTAACATCTCTGTTGGTGCAATCGGCCCAGGTCACGATTGACCAGGACTCGAGTTTGGCTCGAGTGATGTTTTAATGTGTTTTGATGTTTCGACAAAAACATATGACAATATAATTGTCATGGAAAGTCCAAGTCGGACACTTGGCAATGTAAAGTCCAACATGGGTTGGCAAGGAAAGTCCAAGCATGGTCTTGGCATGGAAAGTCCAACATGGGTTGGCAAGGGAAAGTCCAAGCTTGAGTCTTGGCATTGGAGAAGTCCAAGGGTTTGATATTGGCGGCGTAAAGTCCAAGCGGGAGTCTTGGCAGCATAAGTCCAATGGTTGGCGACGTAAAGTCCAAGCGGAGTCTTGGCGGCGTAAGTCCAATGTGCCTTGGTGGTGTAGACACCGTTAGCATGACATAGCCGACGGAAGCACCTGAAGGCTAGCGCGATGGATGAACAAGTCATGGATGACTTGGAGGGATCCGAGAGGCGTGAGGCTGATGGAGGTGACTAGAAGGCTTAGGTCTAGGCTAAGGGTGGTCTAGCAAGTATGGGGGAACCATACTTGAGTTAAAACCTCATGTTTGAGGTGTGCGGTGATGCCATGTGACTCAACTAGGGTTTGGTGTGGGTTATGGAGCCTAGCGATCATTGCCATAGGTTGGCGGTCGGTGATGGCTCAGCGATCGATCGATGATCGATGATCGGGTGCTCAGAATCGACCGAGAATGGAGTCGAGACTCATCGGTCGAGTGAGGACTTCATCACCGATCGATGGTCACAATCGGGCCGATCGATAGTAGTTCCGTTGGACTTATCCAACGTGGAACTAGCCGTTGTCTCACGACAACAGTGGCATCAGTCGACTGATGGTCTCGATCGATCGATCGATAGACTTTTCCAGACAGTTGAAGCTATATATGGAGCTCGTGATGGAGGAAAAGCAACCAGTTCTTGAGGGCTATTGGGGCGATTTGTTGGTGCAAATCAGGTCTCCAAGTGCAAGCAAGCAACCAAGCATTCAAGCAATCAAAACAAGTGTTGTAAAGTCTTTTCTTTACTTGTATTTTATATTTACATTGTATATTGCTTGTATTTCATTCTTACTGTTGTAAGATTTATTGTAAGGGGTTTCTCCGCCTCCGACTTGTGTCGAGAAGGAGTGTTTATCATTAGTGAGTGCGTGTGCATCACTAGGGCTCTTTAGAGCTCGATCCGTGGAGTAGGAACCGTGCGGTTCCGAACCACGTTATATCATTGTGTTAGCTTGTTGTCTATTTCGTTATCGCTTTTATTATTTCTATTTCCGCTGCGCACTAACGAAATTGTAGACACAAACGCGAGCAAATTTCATCTACGCTATTCACCCCCCCCCCTCTAGCCGTTCCAACGATTCCTAACAAGTGGTATCAGAGCCCGGGGCTCTTCTACGGATTAACAACCGGGAGCTAAGGTGAAAGGCTAGAGGGTGAAGATGGAATTCCAAGACAAGCTTGGATGGGAAATCAACACTCCACCTCCATATGATCCAGAAGATTTTCCGGCATGGAGAGCAAGAATGGAAACATTCTTGATGATGAACATAGAGGATTGGTTTATCCTCATTGAAGGTCTTGAACCCCCTAGGGATAAGAAGGGGAATGTCCTAAAATTGAAAAAGTGGACCCAAGAGCAACGCCAAAAGCTCAAGACCGAAGTTAAGGTAACGAAACTTTTGGAAGATTTAATCCCTAATGATGTTTTGTGCAAGTTAGGGGATTACATGTATGCCAAGGAGCTATGGAGAAAATTGGCAAGATACCATGAGGAGAGTTCATCCTCAAGTGAAAGTGAGGAATCAGAAGTTGAGATGGAGTCAACTTTCGAATCGGAGAAAGAAGAAGTAGAAGAGGTGGAAGAAGCATCTACTTCTAGGATTGAGGAGGATAGACCATCCTCTACACCGGAGCAACCTCAAGAAGAGCTCTCAACATCCGATCAAGATGAGGAAGCTCAAAATTCAACTCCGGCACCTACCACCACCCTAGGTAACTCAAACACTTTATTTTCAAACAAAAATCATATTATGTGCTTTGAGTGTAGGGAGTATGGGCATTACAAGAGCAAATGTCCAAAGAGAATCAAGAAAACTCCTCCGGCGCCTAAAAGTCAACAAAAGTCAACGGACGCCGGTTCTCCAAGACAAAAGAGCAAGGAGCATGTCATTTGCTTCAAATGTCGACTATCGGGTCATTACCGGAGTCAATGCCCAAAGAAGAAAAAGAAGGGGCAAAGGGGAGCATCACAAGTAGGGGGAGCCACTAAGGCAAACCCTAAGGTATATTTAAATAATGCTCCGTCTAATTTAAAGCATGCTAGAACTAATTTTAGCAATTGTGGTATGTATCATAAAGAGCATGCTAGAAATAACAAACATATGTGTTTAGGAGCTAAGAATGTTCACCTTAAGAATAAGGAGAAATTTGGGACTAATGTCCTTAGAAAAACAATACCTAAGAAATCTATTAAGAAAATCCAAGAACATCTAGGTTTTAATCCAAAATGGACTAGGCATTCGCCAAGAAAGTCCAATGCCCAAGAGTTAAATAAAAATTCTAAAATTGGGCAATTAGAATTAGAAAACCAAGCCTTGAGGTCAAGGCTTGAGAAATTGGAAAAGACCCTAAACAAAATACAAAATCAATCTCAAGGGTCAAATTGTCAAACTCGTAGGTCAAGAAGTCAAAATCAACCTCTAAGACCTAAGAGTCAAAAGTCAACCAAGGGCAAGAATGGTTTGGGTCACAAACCTAAGTCCAAGGTGACTTACCATAGTGTTCCGTTTGACTATGGGACACTAACTAGGTCTAGGAAGACCAAGGTCAATGGGGAAGTCATTCCTAGAGTTGACCGAGGTTTGTGCCTATTGGCCATGGTTTCGAAGAAACCTAGGATGGCCACTGAGAAGGTTGTTAGGGAGGCAATCCCTAAGGTTAACCTAGGCAAGACCAAAATGACCAAGGCTAATAAGCCTAGGAGGGTCATGAGGAAGGTATCTAGGGAGGTTATCCCTAAGAAATATCTAATTAACCCTAGGAGCTCAAATCGATTTTGGGTTCCTAAGAGCGTGATTGATTCACGCTAAGATGGGTTTAGGGTGTGCCAACCTTGATTGGATGAGTAGTTAACTCAACCATAATAAAGGTGGCACTTTAAGGTTACTCTCAAGGTTATGGTTACTTTGGAAATATCCTTGAGTCTTAATCTCAAAATTTTAGGTTGTGTCAATATATATATCTTGAAAACATGAAAATCAATAAAATTGACACGATCTAGATTTAGAGGTCATAGTGTGTACCTTTGATTATTGGCACACTTGGGAAGGTCATGTATCAAGAAATGTGTGGTTAAGATGTAAAGGTAATATCTAGAGTGATACTCAAGTGCCACACAACTTGGTGTCTTGTATTCACCATGCTTCATATGTTTTACCATATGTTTGCATGGAATGAATGTCTAGGATAAATTACATCTCACAAAACAAGTCTTTTACCTTAATTGTGTATTTCAACACTTAGAAAGGGTGAGATGTTAGGTTTTGGAAATCATTGAATGTTAATGTTTGCAAAAATGAAATAAAACATTAAAATACATTAACAAATACATAAATAAAAGTATAACATCAATACATTCAAAATACAAGATCTAACGTGATAAAATGGAACAATTAAGATGATAAAATCGATTTTGGAAATCGGACATCGATCACCGATAACACCGTAGCACGATACGATCGACCATCGAAAGTGCTAGCTCCATGACTCGACCGATCGAATATCGGTCGATCGATGAGTACATCGATCGGTGATGTGCTGCTTCACCGAGGCCATCGATCGAGTGCTCGAAAGGCGATCGAGTGATATGCACATCGATCGTGATGAGCAACATCGATCGTGATGCTACTCAGAGCACGTCACAGAGAGTTCGATCGATTCTTTGAACCGAGTAGTTATTGCCGATTCGGAAAACTTCGATAACGACCGCGATCGATCGGTGATGCTCACATCCCGATCGATCGCGATATAACGCCGAACCGCTAGGGTTCGGCGTCTTCACGCGACGAGTTCTCCTTCTTCTTTCCCTCTCCGATCGTCGTCTTCCTCTCCGATCGACTCCTCCGGCCGTCCCAATCGTCCAAGATATTAGGTTTGACAGATAAGCCCTTCCTCTTCCATTTTTCACTTGTTTCGAGCCTAGTTCACGCGGTTTAGGTTTTTGTTCCCTTGCTCCAGTTAGGGTTCCGGCGGCTGACGTTCTCCGGCGACTTTTCCGGCGATCCTCAGCAACTTTTGAGTTTTCCCTCCGGCACACACATGGCGCCTAAGTAACGATTTTTCTTTCCGAGCCCTAATTTTCATTTCCATTACAATGCAGGTTTATCTAATCGCGTATTGTTGCCATTGCATTGCATATCATCACATTACATTCATAATAGGAGAGCCCGTAGGAATGATCCCTCCGAGGGTGAGTCGAGATTATACCAACCTATGTTGGTTCGGTACATAGATAGAGATTTCTTCAATAGGCATCAGAGTGATGTCATGGAACTCATTGCATACTACAATTTGATGAAGATTGTCTTGTGCACGCATCCAATCAATGATGACCTTATTAAGGAATTTTACCAAAACCTTAAAAAGGTAGATGACGGCCCTACATACACTACTCGCGTTGCAAAACGCGACTTAGAGTTCACTCCTGCGATACTGCAGGAGTTTCTCGAGTGTAGGCCTTCAGATGACACCTTCATCTTTTACCCTACCATGGACTTTCCTCTACCTGAGCCTTTTACCCATATCTCTATGGAGTCCATGCATGAGCATATTTTTGGTTATCCTCGTCCACTGGCCCAGAATTTATTTCCTATCACCGAGTTATCTGCACCTGACAATGTCCTTTATAAGGTCATTGTTGGGTGTTTTCTCGCCATTGTCACTGGTCCGCCAAGATTCGCCTTCCATCTCTTTCTTCTATATGCCATGCGTCATCGATTAGACATAAACTTTGCATTGAACATCTTCCATTGCATTGTGCACTTCACTTCCTGCATAAGGGAAAGTGCATATGCCTTTGGACATATCATCACGCATGGCTCGACTCGTAGGCATTAACATCCAGTACGATCAGATATCGTCAGAACTCTCCTTAAGCGGGCTACGGATGGGCGCTGGACAGATGGAGTTGGCGCCTCGACCACCCAGGGCGCACAGACAGCCTCCTCCGCCACCCAGAGATGCAGCAGAGGACGACGAGGATGCGGAAACCTCTGATGAGGATGACCAGATGCCGGCAGACACATCAGCGGCTGGTCCATCAGTTCGTCGTGGTCGGCTGGAGTCTAGATTTGAGGATTATCGTGATCGGTTGACTCAGTCGTCGAGTTATTGCGAGCGGCAGCTTTTGGCACACGTCTCGATAGGATGGAGGAGACCCAGGGCCGCATAGAGCAGCATCAGCGCGATATGCTAGAGATGATGCGGGCCTGAACTCTGAGTCAGCATCCACCTCCACCGCCACCTCCTGCGGACGATTAGAAGATATTATTTTTTTTTTCTTGGTTGTCATTTTTGTAGTGAGATTGAGCATAGCCAATCTCCATTTTGAATGTAAAAGACAAATTTTAAGTTAAATGAAATCTTTGTTTCTGAAAAATCTTGTGTGTATGAATGAATATTTATATAATTGTATTGCTATCATATACCATGTCATGACATTGTTTAGGGTTACTATAGATGTCATGTGTTCTTAGATTTCATATTATGCCATGACATCATGATTATGAGCATATGCTTATTTATATCATCTCAAATGCCATAATCATTCATGCATTTAATTAAAATTGATTTAAGGACTATGACATGACTTGGAGTCCCATTTATAAGGGAATCAAGTAGAGTTGCTTTAGAAAATGCATGAAACCCTAGTTTAGGGAGAACAAAACCCACATCTCACATCTAATTGACATGTATGTGTATTTATACACCATAGATACATGTGAGATGCTAGGATATGAGCTAAGTTCAAGGTGCATAGTTTTTGCATCTAGATGAACTAAAACTCATCTAATTTTAGTTGTGGATCATTAGGAGAGCTCGTGTACAAGTCACACACATAGAGCCCAAGGAACATGATCCAAGATAAGGTCTTGAAAACATTTTAAAATCATTTTAGAAAACCATGGTGAAGTCTATCTTTTGATAGCAATCACCATTGATGAAGTTGATACAAAATAAGGCCAAAACATTGAAAATTTCAATGGTTTTGAGTGTTGTATCAAATTCACTATTTTATGGGTAAAATAATTTTCAAACATTTTTCACCCATTGTATTGGTCATAGGTATTATACTTATCAAATTTCATGATTTTTCGATATACGTGTAATTATTTATGATTTTCTGAAACTCGATTCTGATAACTGAAATTCGGAAATTTCAGTTATCACCAACCGCCTGAGTGGCTGATCGATGAGTGCGGTCATGATCGTAGCCGATGTAGAGTCGACTGCCAAGGCTGATTTCGAAAAACTAAGTTTGGTTAGTCCGTGTTCAGCCATGGCAAAGGTCCCTAACCACTCCTAACCCTAGGATATGCTTTGGGAAGCATTATAAAGAGTGAAAAGCTATTGGATATGGATTAGAAGAGTTGTTTAGGGTTTGTATCAATTTTAAGGTGTGGAAAGTTCAATGTTGAATTTCTAACCTTAATTTTGATGGTTTAGAGTTCCTATTGGCTTAGGGACTTCCCAAGGACATTGTTGGTGCAATGGTCAAGGGGGAGCAAGCCTTTAGGGGGAGATATCCATCTTGGGATGATGGATGTGTTTTTCTCCTTGAAGGGGAGAATGTTATCAATTTGGGAAATTTATGGATTTTTAGAAACCCAATTTGGAAATTGGGAGAGTGAATAGGATTGCCTCTCTTGAGTGATATGGGACTTATCACTAGGAAGATGGTAGGCATCCTAGGTATTTTTGGATCAAGGGGGAGATTGTAAGATCTCATTGGGACATGAGACATTGACCTCCTTGGAGAGAAAACCTTTTTGATGTTAGTCAAAAAGGGGGAGAATGTTTGGGGGAGAACATTTGGGATAATTGGTAAAGGATTTGAGTTAGTATTCTAACTCAATTATTTGTTTGGTTTTGTCAAACATCAAAGGGGGAGATTGTTGGTGCAATCGGCCCAGGTCACGATTGACCAGGACTCGAGTTTGGCTCGAGTGATGTTTTGATGTGTTTTGATGTTTCGACAAAAACATATGACAATATAATTGTCATGGAAAGTCCACGTCGGACACTTGGCAATGTAAAGTTCAACATGGGTTGGCAAGGAAAGTCCAAGCATGGTCTTGGCATGGAAAGTCCAACATGGGTTGGCAAGGGAAAGTCCAAGCTTGAGTCTTGGCATTTGAGAAGTCCAAGGGTTTGATATTGGCGGCGTAAAGTCCAAGCGGGAGTCTTGGCAGCATAAGTCCAATGGTTGGCGGCGTAAAGTCCAAGCGGAGTCTTGGCGGCGTAAGTCCAATGTGCCTTGGTGGTGTAGACACCGTTAGCATGACATAGCCGACGGAAGCACCTGAAGGCTAGCGCGATGGATGAACAAGTCATGGATGACTTGGAGGGATCCGAGAGGCGTGAGGCTGATGGAGGTGACTAGAAGACTTAGGTCTAGGCTAAGGGTGGTCTAGCAAGTATGGGGGAACCATACTTGAGTTAAAACCTCATGTTTGAGGTGTGCCAGTCGACTGATGCCATGTGGCAGTCGACTGGACCGAGTCAACTAGGGTTTGACTGTGGGTTATGGCCTGTGATCATTGCCATAGGTTAGCGGTCGGTGATGCTCAGCGATCGATCGTATGATCGGTCGGTGGTGCTCGAGAATCGACCACGAGATGGAGTCGAGACTCGACTGGTCGAGTGAGGACTCCATCAGTCGACTGATGGTCACAATCAGTCGACTGATAGTAGTTCCGTTGGACTTATCCAACGTGGAACTAGCCGTTGTCTCACGACAACAGTGGCATCAGTCGACTGATGGTCTCGATCAGTCGACTGATAGACTTTTTCCAGCACAGGTTGAAGCTATATATGGAGCTCGTGATGGAGGAAAAAGCAACCGGTTCTTGAGGGCTATTGGAGCGATTTGTTGGTGCAAATCAGGTCTCCAAGTGCAAGCAAGCAACCAAGCATTCAAGCAATCAAAACAAGTGTTGTAAAGTCTTTTCTTTACTTGTATTTCATATTTACATTGTATATTGCTTGTATTTCATTCTTACTGTTGTAAGATTTATTGTAAGGGGTTTCTCCGCCTCGGACTTGCGTCGAGAAGGAGCGTTTATCATTAGTGAGTGCGTGTGCATCACTAGGGCTCTTTAGAGCTCGATCCATGGAGTAGGAACCGTGCGGTTCCGAACCACGTTATATCATTGTGTTAGCTTGTTGTCTATTTCGTTATCACTTTTATTATTTCTATTTCCGCTGCGCACTAACGAAATTGTAGACACAAACGCGAGCGAATTTCATCTACGCTATTCACCCCCCTCTAGCCGTTCCAACGATTTCTAACAATCTCATCGTTTCTAAGTGTTGAAATACACAATCAAAGTAAATGACCTATTTTGTGAGATGCAATACACTATAAACATTCCTTCCATGCAAACATATGGTAAAACACATGAAGCATGGTAGGTATGAGACATCAAGGTGTGTAGCACTTGAGTATCAATCTTAATGTAATTTCTAAGCCTTAAGACAATTCTCTTGATACACTAATTCCCAAAGTGTGCCAAACCCAAAATGACACACTATGATCTCTAAATCTAGATTGTGTCACTTTTATTGATTTTTCATGATCCCAAGGATGTATTGGCACATCCTAAAATCTTTTAGGATATAAGATCAAACCTATTTCCAAGGTATCCATAACCTTGAAAATAACCTAAAATGTCAACTTTGCTATGGTTGAGTTAACTACCCATTCAATCAAAGTTGGCACATCCTAACCCATTTAGCGTGAGTCAATCACGCTCCTTGGAATCCAAAATCTATTTGAGCTCATTGGGTTAATTAGATATTCCTTAGGGATAACCTCCCTAGATACCCTCCTAATGACCCTTCTAGGCTTGTTAGCCTTGGTCATTATGGTCTTGCCATGGTTAACTCTAGGGGTGACTCCCCTTGTAACCTTCTTAGTGGCTTCCCTAGGTTTCTTAGAAATCCTAGCCACTAGGCACACACCATGGTTGACCTTAGGGATAACTTCCCTAGAAACCTTGGTTTTCTTAGACCTAGGTTTAGTTTCATGATCAAATGAAACATTGTGGTAAGTAGGCATTGCTTTCTTGGACATAGGCTTGTGACCCAAACCTTGCCTCCTAGATGGTTCTTGCCTCTTACACCCTTTACTTTGACTCCTAGATCCTAGAGTTTGACCATTTAACCCTTTAAAATGATTTTGTATATTTGCAAGGGTCTTTTCCAATTTCTCAAGCCTTGACCTCAAGGCTTGATTTTCTAACTCTAATTGCCCAAATGATTTTTGATTAGGTTTTTGGGCATTACCATTTTCTTTAGGCATATGCCTACCCTTATTAGGGTTAACGCCTAAATGGTTTTTGATTTTCTTAATTGTTTTCCTAGGAAGGACTTTTCTAGGGACATTAGTCCCAAATTTCTCCTTCTTTGAAATAGGTCTAGAGTTATTATTTCTAGATTTTTCTTTAGACCTAAGACAAACATGTCTAGCTTCTAAACAAACATACTTATTATTTCTAGCATTCTTTGATTCATGAGTAATAGAAAAATTGTTTAAATTATTTCTAGCATGCTTTTGCCTAAAATTTAAAGAATGAGCATTATGAAAATATACCTTAGGGTTAGTCTTAGAGACTCCCCCCACATGTGATGCTCCCTTTTGAGTGTTCTTGCTCCCCCTAGAGCATTGACTCCTATAGTGCCCCTTTTGATGGCACTTGAAGCAAATGATGTGCTCCTTGCTCCTTTGACTTTGAGCACCGACATCCTTGACCTTTGGCGCCGGTGGACTTTTCTTGACCCTCTTTGGGCACTTGCTCTTATAGTGCCCAATTTCCCTACACTCAAAGCAAACTATATGAATTTTATTTTGAACCGAAATGCTTGAGTTACCTAGGGTATTGGTGACCAGAGTGAGTTCTTCATCCCTCCCGGAGGTTGAGGCTTCTTCTTGATTTTGTTCCAGCTCCGATGTGGATGGTCTCTCCCCCTCAATCCTAGAGATGGATGCTTCTTCCACCTCTTCTACTTCTTCTTCCTCTGATCCAGAAGTTGACTCCATCTCAACTTCTGATTTCTCACTTTCACTTGAGGATGAGCTCTCTTCTTCCTCTTCCTTATCTTCTTCTACTTGTGCCAAGTGAGGCTTCTCATGGAACTTGGCTAATTTGTCCCATAGCTCCTTGGCATCTTGAAATTCACCTAAGCTAGACAAAATGTCATTAGGTATCAAATCTTCTAAAAGTTTTGTTACCTTAACTTCGGTCTTGAACTTGCGACGTTGCTCTTGTGTCCACTTCTTCAACTTCAAGACGTTTCCATTCTTATCCCTAGGGGGTTCAAAGCCTTCTTCTACAAGGATGAACCAATCCTCTATATCCATCATCAAGAATGTCTCCATTCTTGCTCTCCACGTCGGAAAATCTTTTTGGTCGTATGGTGGCGGAGTGTTGATGTCCCATCTAAGCTTGTCTTTGAATTCCATCTTGTTCCCTCTAGCGTGCTCCCTTAGTTGTTAAACATAGAAGAGCGGTCTCGCTCTGATACCACTTGTAGGGGATCCTAGGAACACTAGAGGGGGGTGAATAGCTTGTTATCGTTGCTCGATGAAAATTATTCGTGTTTGTCTATAATTTTCATTAGCGTAGCGGAAATAAAACAAATAACAATAACGAAATATGACAAACACAATTCACAATACAAGCATATAACATGGTTCGGAACCAAACGGTTACTACCCCACAGATCGGGCTCTAAAAGCCCTAGCAATGCAAACACGCACTACCAATCACAATAACTCCTCGACACAAGTCAGAGGTGGAGAAACCTCGTACAAATGATCTTACAATAGCAAGAAATAAATACAAGCAATATATAATACAAATATGAAAGACAAGTAAAGAAAACTTTACAACACTTTGCTTTTGATTGCTTGAATGCTTGGTTGCTTGACTTGCACTTGGAGACCTGATTTGCAGCAACAAATTGCCCCAAAAGCTCTCAAGAATCGGGTGGGATTTCCTCATCCACGAGCTCCATTTAAAGTTGCAACCTGGGCTGGAAATCGTCGATCAGTCGACTGATCGGGACCATCAGTCGACTGATGACACTGTTGTTGTGAGACAACGGTGTAATCCACCCTGGAAAAGTCCAACGGATAGAACATCAGTCGACTGATGGAGCCTTCACTCGACTGCTTCCCTCGTAGTCGAGTCTCGACTCCGTGCGTGATTTCGAGCACCCGATCGGTGATCACACGATCGATCATTGCTCGAGCCAACGATCAGTGCCAAGCGCTCGCGTGATAGGACACTTCCTGCAGTCAAACCCTAGTTGATTCACACCAGTCGACTGACACATGACACCAGTCGACTGGCACACCTCAAACATGAGGTTTTAACCCAAGTATGGTGCCCCCATACTTGCTAGACCACCCTTAGCCTAAACCTAAGTCTTTTAGCCACCTCCGTCAACATCACGCCTCTCAGATCCCTCTAAGTCATCCATGACTTGTTCATCCATTGCGCTAGCCTTCAGGTGCTTCCATCAGCTATGTCATGCTAATAGTGTCTACACCGCCAAGGTACATTGGACTTACGCTGCCAAGACTCTGTTAGGACCTTTGTAACACTAGAGGGGGGGGGTGATTAGCGTCAATGGAATTCAATCGCGGTTGTGTCTACAAATTCGTTAGCGCAGCGGAATATAGATAATACAATAACAATAATGAAAACACAACACGCTAACACGAGTATATAACGTGGTTCGGAACCGCACGGTTCCTACTCCACGGATCGGGCTCAAATGAGCCCTAGCGATGCCAATCACACACCACTATCAAATAACTCCTTCTCGGAACAATCCGGAGGTGGAGAAACCTCGTACAATATGATTACAACAATAATCAAATGAATACAAGCAATATAGTGAAATACAAAGCAATACAAGTAAAGGAAACACTTTACAAATGCTCTTGAATGCTTGATCACTTGGTTGATCGAGTAGCACTTGGAGACCCTGAATTGCAGCAGCAACTCGCCCCAAATCGCCTCAAAGAACCATTATAAGAACTTATCTTTTTCCTCCATCACGAGCTCCTTAAATAGCTTCAACCTGTGCTGGAAAAAGTCGATCAGTCGACTGATCGGGACCATCAGTCGACTGATGCCACTGTTGTCGTGAGACAACGGCTAGTTCCACGCTGGATAAGTCCAACGGAACTACTATCAGTCGACTGATTGTGACCATCAGTCGACTGATGGAGTACTCACTCGACCAGTCGAGTCTCGACTCCATTCTCGCGTGACCACGAACCACGACCGATCATCACAAGATCGGCCGATCATTGCTCATCACCGATCGCCATCGCATCATCGCTGGCTACTATAACCCGCAATAAACCCTAGTTGACTTTCGGTCCGCCCACATGGCACTGCCGACCGCACACCTCAAACATGAGGTTTTAACTCAAGTATGGTTCCCCCATACTTGCTAGACCACCCTTAGCCTAGACCTAAGCCTTCTAGTCACCTCCATCAGCCTCACGCCTCTCGGATCCCTCCAAGTCATCCATGACTTGTTCATCCATCGCGCTAGCCTTCAGGTGCTTCCGTCGGCTATGTCATGCTAACGGTGTCTACACCGCCAAGGCACATTGGACTTACGCCGCCAAGACTCCGCTTGGACTTTACGCCGCCAACCATTGGACTTATGCTGCCAAGACTACCGCTTGGACTTTACGCCGCCAATATCAATCCCCTTGGACTTCAAATGCCAACCCATGTTGGACTTTCCATGCCAAGACCATGCTTGGACTTCTCAAATGCCAAGACCATGCTTGGACTTTTCCCAATGCCAAGTGTCCCACTTGGACTTTCCATGCCAAGTACTCAAGACTTGGACTTTACCAAATGACAATTACATTGTCATATGTTTTTGTCAAAACATCAAAACACATCAAAACATCACTCGAGCCAAACTCGAGTCCTGGTCAATCGTGACCTGGGCCGATTGCACCAACAATCTCCCCCTTTTTGATGTTTGACAAAAACCAAATAAATAATTGAGTTAGAATACTAACTCAAATCCTTTACCAATTACCAAATGTTCTCCTCAAACATTCTCCCCTTTTGACTAACATCAAAAGGTTTTCTCTCAAGGAGGTCAATGTCTCATGTCCCAATGAGATCTTACAATCTCCCCTTGGTTCAAAATACCTAGGATGCCTACCATCTTCCTAGTGATAAGTCTCATATCACTCAAGAGAGGCAATCCGAATCACTCTCCCACTTTCCAAATTGGGGTTCTAAAAATCCATCAATTTCCCAAATTGATAACATTCCCATAACTTCTCCTTTTCAAGGAGAAAAACACATCCATCATCCCAAGATGGATACCTCCCCTAAAGGCTTGCTCCCTTGACCATTGCACCAACAATGTCCTTGGGAGTCCCTAAGCCAATAGGAACTCTAAATCATTAAGGTTGGAAATTCAACATTGAACTTTCCACCACCTCAATTGATACTTTGACCTAACACCTCTCCAAATCCATATCCAATGAATTTTCACCCTTCATAATGCTTCCCAAAGCATATCCTAGGGTTAGGAGTGGTTAGGGACCTTCTAATAGAATTGGGTTAAACAAACCTTGTCAACCCAAAATCAGCCTTGGCAGTCGACTCTGTCAGATAACGATGATCCATATCGATCATTGCCACCCACGCCGGTGATTGAAAAATCGATTTTGATTATCGAAATGAATTTCAAAAAATCATAAATAATTATACGTTTATCGAAAAATCACGAAATTTGATACGTATAATACTTATGACCAATACAATGGGTGAAAAATGTTTGAAAATTATTTTACCCATTAAATAGTGACATTGGTACAAAGTTCAAGAACATTGAAATTTTCAATGTTTTGGCCCTACTTTGTATCAACTTCATCAATGGTGATTGCTATCGAAAGATAGACTTCACCAAGGTTTTTCAAAATGATTTTAAAATGTTTTCAAACCTTATCTTGGACCATAATTTATTGGCTAAATATACATAGCTTGTATATTAGCTTTCCTTATGATTTTTGGTGATAATTAAAATAAGTTTGAGTTCATCTAGATGCACTACCGATGCACCTTGAACCTAACCTATTATCCTAGCATCTCACATGTATTTAGGGTGTATACATACACATACATGTCAATTAGATGTGAGATGTGGGTTTTGTTCTCCCTAATCTAGAGTTTTATGCATTTTCTAAAGCAACTCTACTTGATTCCCTTATAACTGGGACTCCAAGTCATGCCATAGTCCTTAAATCAATTTTAATCAAGTTAATGCATGAATGATTATGGCATTTGAAATGATATAAATAGGCATATGCTCATGGCATATTATATGGCAAACAAAGCATGACATATAAAATATATAGGTATAGCAATACCTAAATTTTAATATTAGTTGCCATTTGTTGGGATTAAGTTCATTTTGCCATATTTCTATTTTTCTCCCAAGTGTGCCAAAATCCAAAATGGCACACTAACCTCTAAACCTAAATTGTGCCAAAATGATCATTTTATCAAACTTCATAATTAATATTGGCACATCCTAAAGACTTTTAGGATTATGATTCAAAACACATTCCCAAGGTAACCTCAACCTTGAAAATGACCTAAAGTGCCACCTTAACCATGGTTAGGTTAACTACCCTTCCATTTAAAGTTGGCACACCCTAACCCATCTAGCGTGAATCAATCACGCTCTTAGGAACCCAAAACCTATTTGAGCTCCTAGGGTTAATTAGGTATTCCTTAGGGATAACCTCCCTAGATACCTTCCTAATGACCCTCCTAGGCTTGGTAGCCTTGGTCATTTGGATCTTACCTAGGTTGACACTAGGGGTAACTCCCCTTGCAACCTTCTTAGTGGCCACCCTAGGTTTCCTAGAAACCTTAGCCACTAGGCACACACCATGGTCAACTCTAGGGATGACTTCCCTATTGACCTTGGTCTTCCTAGACCTAGTTAGTGTTTCATAGTCAAATGGAACACTATGGTAAGCCACCTTAGGCTTAGGTTTGTGACCCAAACCTTTCTTGCCCTTGGTTGACTTTTGACTCTTAGGTCCTACTTGTTGACTTTGACTATTTGACCTAAAAGTTTGACCAATTGACCCTTGCATTTGATTTTGCATAATTTTAAGGGTCTTTTCTAGTTTTTCAAGTCTTGACCTCAAGACTTGATTTTCCTTTTCTAATATCTCAATTTTTAATTTTTCATTTTCTCTTGAGATATTTTTATTTCTAGGCATATGTCTAGATTTCTTAGCATTAAAACCTAGATGTTCTCCTATTTTCTTAATGCTTTCCTTAGGTAAAATATTTTTAGGGACATTAGTCCCAAATTTCTTCCTATTTCCTAAGTGAACACTCTTAGCACCTAAGCAAATATGTCTATTAGTTCTAGCATGCTTTTCATGTACAATAGCAAGAGAATTAAAGGCATGCTTTTGCCTAGAAATTGAAGGTGCATTAACAAATTTTACCTTAGGGTTTGCCTTGGAGGCTCCCCCTACTTGTGTAGCTCCTTCTTGCCCCTTCTTCTTCCCCCTTGGGCATTGACTCCGGTAATGTCCCGGTTGTCGGCATTTGAAGCAAACGACTTGCTCCTTGCTTTTAGACGTTGGGGGACCGGCATCCTTGACCTTTGGAGCCGGTGGAGCTTTCTTGATCTTTTTAGGACACTTACTCTTGTAATGTCCTTGCTCCCTACACTCAAAGCAAATTATATTATTTTTATTTTGAATTGAGGTGTTTGAGTTACCGATGGTGGTGGAGACCGGAGTTGGACTTTGAGCTTCTTCATCTTGACCGGATGTTGAAGGCTCTTCTTGAGGTTGCTCCGGTATCGAGGATGGTCTCTCCTCCTCAATCCTAGAAGTGGATGCTTCTTCCACTTCTTCCACCTCTTCTTCTTCTTCTTGCTCCGATTCGGAAGTTGACTCCATCTCAACTTCCGATTCCTCACTTTCACTCGAGGATGAGCTCTCCTCATGGAATCTTGCCAATTTCTTCCATAGCTCCTTGGCATATGTGTACTCCCCTAGCTTGCACAAAACGTCATTAGGAATTAAATCTTCTAAAAGTTTTGTTACCTTAATTTTGGTCTTGAGATTTTGGCGTTGTTCTTTGGTCCACTTTTTCAATTTGAGGACCTTTCCCTTCTTGTCCCTAGGGGGTTCAAAGCTTTTAACGAGGATGAACCAATCCTCTATGTTCTTCATCAAGAACTTCTCCATTCTTGATCTCCACGCCGGAAAATCTTCTCGGTCGTATGGCGGTGGAGTATTGATGTCCCCGCCCCATCTTTCTTGAAGCTCCATCGTCTTCCCTCTAGCTTCTTGACTCCGGTTGTTAGACCGTTGAAGAGCCACCAGGCTCTGATACCACTTGTTAGGACCTTTGTAACACTAGAGGGGGGGGGGTGATTAGCGTCAATGGAATTCAATCGCGGTTGTGTCTACAAATTCGTTAGCGCAGCGGAATATAGATAATACAATAACAATAATGAAAACACAACACGCTAACACGAGTATATAACGTGGTTCGGAACCGCACGGTTCCTACTCCACGGATCGGGCTCAAATGAGCCCTAGCGATGCCAATCACACACCACTATCAAATAACTCCTTCTCGGAACAATCCGGAGGTGGAGAAACCTCGTACAATATGATTACAACAATAATCAAATGAATACAAGCAATATAGTGAAATACAAAGCAATACAAGTAAAGGAAACACTTTACAAATGCTCTTGAATGCTTGATCACTTGGTTGATCGAGTAGCACTTGGAGACCCTGAATTGCAGCAGCAACTCGCCCCAAATCGCCTCAAAGAACCATTATAAGAACTTATCTTTTTCCTCTATCACGAGCTCCTTAAATAGCTTCAACTGTCGAAAAGTCGATCGATCGACCATCGGGACCATCGATCGTGATCTTGTCGTGAGACAACGGCTAGGTCCACGCTGGATAAGTCCAACGGAACTACCATCAGTCGACTGATTGTGACCCTCAGTCGACTGATGGAGTACACACTCGACCAGTCGAGTCTCGACTCCATTCGTCTGACCACGAGCACCACGATCGATCACAAGATCGGGCCGATTTGCTCAACCATCGATCAGCCATCATCATCGGCTAGGCTAACCCGATCAAACCCTAGTTGATTCACCCCGATCGTCACATGGCACCGAGCACACCTCACACATGAGGTTTTAACCCAAGTATGGTTCCCCCATACTTGCTAGACCACCCTTAGCCTAGACCTAAGCCTTCTAGCCACCTCCATCAGCCTCACGCCTCTCGGATCCCGCCAAGTCATCCATGACTTGTTCATCCATCGCGCTAGCCTTCAGGTGCTTCCGTCGGCTATGTCATGCTAACGGTGTCTACACCGCCAAGGCACATTGGACTTACGCCGCCAAGACTCCGCTTGGACTTTACGCCGCCAACCATTGGACTTATGCTGCCAAGACTACCGCTTGGACTTTACGCCGCCAATATCAATCCCCTTGGACTTCAAATGCCAACCCATGTTGGACTTTCCATGCCAAGACCATGCTTGGACTTCTCAAATGCCAAGACCATGCTTGGACTTTTCCCAATGCCAAGTGTCCCACTTGGACTTTCCATGCCAAGTACTCAAGACTTGGACTTTACCAAATGACAATTACATTGTCATATGTTTTTGTCGAAACATCAAAACACATCAAAACATCACTCGAGCCAAACTCGAGTCCTGGTCAATCGTGACCTGGGCCGATTGCACCAACAGACTCCGCTTGGACTTTAGCCGCCAACCATTGGACTTATGCTGCCAAGACTCCCGCTTGGACTTTACGCCGCCAATATCAAACCCCTTGGACTTCTCAAATGTCAAGACTCAAGCTTGGACTTTCTCTTGCCAACCCATGTTGGACTTTCCATGCCAAGACCCATGCTTGGACTTTTTCTTGCCAAGACCCATGCTTGGACTTTACATGCCAAGTACTCAAGACTTGGACTTTCCATGACATGGTCAACTCCAGTCAACCATCAAAGTCTCCCTCGAGTCAAACTCGAGTTTGGTCAATCATGACCCGGGTCAATTGTTCCTACAATCTCCCCAAAAACATTATTGGACATCAATATCAAACATCAATGTCAACTCACTATGTCAAACATCAAAATATCACTCGAGTCAAACTTGAGTCCGGTCAATCGTGACCTGGGCCAATTGCACCAACACTATCAACTCGGCTCTGGTGGTTTAGTGAACCTCCATTCATCCGTCTCGGGATCTGCATATGGAGGTTCCGGCTTCATTCTGCTAATCGTGAAGCTGTCAAAGTAGGGAGCTCTGTGCTCCGAAAGGTTGAAAAGGATGATCTCCCCATCTACCTCCAGAGAGATCTGGTGTGCCTTCATATCTATGCATGTCCCTGCGGTTGCTAGAAAAGGCCTTCCCAGAATGATGGGATTCTGAGGATTTGGTCCTATATCCAGTATGATGAAGTCTGTGGGTATCACGAAATTCTCAATCATCACAAGAACGTGTGGTAGCAGGCCAACGAGCTCCTTTACTAAATCATCCCCCATACGAATACCAAGATTCACTGGTTGGAGCCCGCTCAATCTCATTTTCAGAAAATATACGTATGACATCACACTAACTGATGACCCTAAGTCGCATAGTGCTTCATCGAAGCTCTCCCCATAAATCGAGCAGGGGATAACAAATTCATCAGGGTCCTCAAGCTGTACTAGAATCTTCTCTTCGAACTCAGCTTGGTCAGGTAGGGTGGTAATCATGGTTGCACACCCCTTGGCGAATTGGCTACTCTGCCCCACTCCTTCCTCTTTTCCTTGGCTCGCTGGAGAGTTCTTCACAGGTTGCGACACGGATTGGGCTATTTGGGTCACTTGTATCTTCAACATCCGGGTATGACTTGCAAGGTCGTCAACGGTTGCCTTCAAGTCTCTCAGTGCTTCTTCAGACTTTTGATGTTGGCGACGAAATTCCTCATTGGCCTTAGTTTGGGTAGCGATGAAGTCCTCCATTATTAGTTCCAGTCTAGACTTCTGCGATCGCTGCCCATTGCCCTGTTGCTGCCCATACCCTCCGGATGGTTGGGGGTTTCCCGAGTTATTCTTGTAGGAGAAATTCGGGTGATTTCTCCATCTGGGATTATAAGTATTAGAGTATGGGTTGTGGGGCCTTTGATCATAGTCCCCAATCGGATCACAATGCTCAATCTACTCGTCTGACGTCCCTTGCCCTCCATAGTGGTCCTCACAATACGTTGTCGCTCCCTCTCCAAAATCAATGGTCGTGCATGCAGATGAAGGATTCAAAGATTCAAACCGTCTGCTGAGCGTGTCCATCCTTGCCGAAAGGTGGTCCATGGAGTTGACAGTGTATCGTCCCACTGCAGGCGTGGGTTGACCACTTTCGGAAGCCCATTGATGGTGGTTTTGGGCCACCTCTTCGATAAGCTCCTCTGCCTCCTCTATGGTCTTGTTCATTAATGCTCCTCCTGCGGCAGAATCCAAGGATATTTTTGTGGCGTAAGCGATCCCATTGTAGAAAATGTGGATCACCAGCCACCTCTCCAGTCCGTGATGTGGACATTGGTAAAGTAGCCCCTTGTAGTGATCTCATGCTTCGAATAAGGACTCCCCCTCCTTCTGGGGAAAGCTCGTGATATGATGGTGCATGTGAGCAGTCTTACTTGGTGGGAAGTATTTATTGTAAACTGCTCACACTTTGCTCCCATGTGGTGATCTTTGCGGAGAGTGAAGCCAAGCCTTAGCCTTATTCCACAGTGAAAACGGGAACAAGCTCAGGCGAATCACATCAGTAGGGACTCCGTTCAATTTCATTGTTGAGCAGATTTCAAGAAAAGCCTCAAGATGCCGGTTCGGGTCTTCAGTCGCAGCTCTCCCGAATTGGCTCTACTGGACCATATGTACAAGTGTCGGCTTCAGTTCAAAGTTGTTTGCCGAAATAGATGCTCCAGCTATACTCAGCCTGAATCCTCTAGCGCTAGGAGCTGCATAGTCCCACAGAGGTTGGCTGCCTATGTTCACCTCGGATGCAGCTTGATCTTCCATCTTTCACTGCACTGCTCTCCGACGGTGAAAGGTTCGCTCAATCTCTAAGTTGATCGAAATTAGACCTTTAGACCCTAATCTTCTAAGCATATGATGAACCAAACCACAAAGGTAAGAGTGCTAATTTAATTCTAAAAGCAGAAAATAAATAAATCTAGCAAAAATCTAAGATGCAATAACTAAATAGGAAATTACTGCTAAAAAGTAAAAACTAAATCTAAAATATGGAAAATAGAACTAAAGCAGATAAGATAAACTAATAAGAAAATAAAGCAAGAAAATAATCTAATTCTAAGTCCGATCCAATTTACCACCGTTCAATTTGATATCGAATCGATAGTCCCCGATAATGGTGCCAAAAACATGATGCGCACGTACGCAACCTCAAATCTCGCAACGGATACCGTCGAGGACTCAAAGTGCGCGCTCGCGCTCAATGCTCGCAAGTTCATGGATGTCGTCAAGTAATAAAGATTATCGATCCCACAGGGACTGAGATTCGATTACCAATATACTAAGTGGTTGTATTTGTTCGGACGTGATCTCTAAGAGAGTCGGTTGGTGAGGACGGTCGGTGGACTCTACTCTGCACGGTGTCACACGGAGGAGGAAAAGAGTGTGCCAGGGTCTTAAAAGACGATTCTAGGACTTCGATTTTGCTTGTGTACCACAGAACAATGTTGTCAATTGGCGTCGTCTAAACGTCTACCTACGGTTTTGGGGAAGGGACATCATACACTCTCCCACAGAGTCGTCGCATTCACCGAGAGCTATCTCCGCCCAAAAGGACGGGATAGAGGATACGAAGATGTCAAATCAATCCTTGCGGTGGACCGTTTTTGATTCCACCGCTCCCTTCTCTCCGCAGTTACGAGAGGTTAAGTTTACCCCTAGGTTCCTTGGATCAAACCTCCTAAATTTTAGATTACGAGGGTTGTCACCCCTCGTATTGCCTAAACACAGCGGAAAAAAAGCCAAATAAACATAGATATAATAAAGAGCAACTACCAATTGTCAAATCAAAATCATGAGAAGAATTTAACATGAACCAACATTGTTTATGTACACAAGCTACTCCCTAATCCTAGAATCGAAAGTACTACTCCATAAATACGAAGGAAGAATCACAAAACATATCTAAGTTTGAATATATATGCAATGAAGTGTAGAAACACAGAATAACAATACTTTTGTGATCTCCTCTCCGGCGTCGAGTTGCAAGATGTGGACCTCCGGCGGCGTTCCTCCTCCCCGTTGCGAGTTGCCGAAGCTTTTTAGGGCTTCGGTGTGTCGTCCTAGCCGTCGTGCCTCCTCCCTAGGGTTTGGACGGAGCCATCCTTATATAGACATTGCCTCGTACCACTGCAAAATCCGGAAAAAACCCTAGTCGCACAAATCCGTCGAGCCGCCACACGGCCAGGCCGTGTGCGGCCCTGGTGTGCTGATCTTCGTCCATTGGACATGGCCGTGTGAATCCACACACCCTGGTCGTGTCTCACTCTGCGTCTAGCATAAAATGTCCTTCTTTTGCTCTAAAAATGCATCTTTTCCCCCCCGAAAAGCCAACCTGCAGACAAAAGTACAACGAGCAGACCTCCGAACCAGAAAATAGGAAATGCGTGTAGAAATAGGGTAACATATGCATAAAACTAACACAGAATGCAATAAGATGTGAGCGAAAACTACTCCTAATACCCTATATGTTTTTCTCACATCATTTACCTCTGAACAATACTGCACCACTCACCCCCACTGTGCTTGGGAATCATATATACTGCCCGAGAAAAACATATACTGCTCAGGTAATGAACATACGGCTCGGGAAACACACTAACCACTCGGGCTTCCACATAAACTGCTCGGGAAAAAAGCAATCCCGATCAGAAAAAACCTTGACTCCATCATAAGTTCCCCCTCTTTAGTAAAACTGAAGAGCAAAGTCGAATGAAGTTTTACAAGTATTTAAAATAAAATTTTTCTCTGCCTTAACTGAAAAAAATCCTACACCCATCATAAGTTCTCCCTCTTTAGTAAAACCGAAGAGCAAAGTCGAGTGAAGTTTTACAAGTTCTTATGAATTCATAGACACTGTCATACCAAACTTAAACACTCAAACCTATCATACTGTCATATTAGGGACTATGTTTTAAACATTGCAAGAAGCACCGAGCCTTAGATAGTGTATAAGGCTTCTAGCCTTAAATATTATATGAAACGTTAAGCTTTGAATATTATATGAGGCGTTAAGCCTTGTTAGGAATTTACCTGTCCATTATAGTTGGCGTTATAGTTCTCCGTGGGGGAAGGTATCTACATAGCCCATAGGCTGTTATAAGAGGCATAGGAACCTTAACAACACTATACATATGCCATATAGTGCATTATAGTTCATCATGGGGAAAAATAGTTATCTATCCCATAGGCTATTATAGTAGGCGTAAAGCCTTGAAAATTTTACATATGTCATATAGTGGCATTATAGTTTCCCGTGAGAGAAAATATCTATCTAGCCCATAGACTGTTATAAGAGGCGTAAGAGCCTGAGTTAGTTTTCAACACTTAGAAAAAATGTTAATTATAACAAATTTGTCATACCTTAGAAAGAATACCACTGCCCCAAGAAAGAAGAAATTCTGATTAAGTATAGAAAACCACTAGAATAAATACCATTGCTAAGAAAAATTTGAGTAGATGCAAAAACCCTTAAAAATATTAACAGTCTTAGTTAGCCCTGTTCTGAACCAGACATACAATGTCTTTAGAAAAATTTGATAACCTTCCAATTTTACCCGAGATGTAGAATGCCTTAGAAAAAATTATATAACCCTTTGTCAAAGAACATTAAATAGCCTAAAACCCTTAGGTGTAAAATGCTTTAGAAACATTAATAACCCTTCCTTGCAAAATAATCATTAGATGACCTTGAAATTGTACATTAGACGCAATATGTCTTAGGAAAAAATACGTATAACCCCTACAAGAAAACAAATTCCTTAAGAAAAATATTAAGATTTATAAAGATTCTAAACCACATTTTCTCCACATCCCAACCATCATACTTACTCCCTACTTCCTTCTTAAAAGCCATTTCCCTCACTAGAGCCAGTCCACGATGTTTTTGGGCTCTGGACGAAGTAAAAAAATGAGTCCTTTTATAGATAATTTCCCCCCCATAAAAATAGGCCCCTTTCCTCTATAACTTTAAAAAAATCTTCATTGGGCCCTGGGCGGGGGCCCCAACTGCCCCTGCCCAGGGCCGACTCTGGCCCTCACTAACACTCTACCGTTCAACTTCTACTTGCGCTTGAAACCCTAAGTTCCTCTTTCTCCAACACCTTCAAACTCTCTACAACCAACTCCTCTCCATGGCTTCCTCTTCCTCCACCATTCTCTAGTACGAAACCACGCCCAACCACCTAACCCTCAACAACTCATTCTTCCTTCGTGAACCCAAATACATCCCCAAGGGTTTCACCGCTATCATCCCTAATTGCAACCAACACCCTTATCTTACTCCGCCCCACACCAATGCCCTTTTCACAGGGCAGATAGAAGGAGGTCTCTGCCTTCCTGTCCCAAAACCCCTCTTTCACTTCCTCACCTATTATTACCTTCCGATCAACCAATTAACCCCAAACTCCATCCGCATTCTCGTCGGAACCATCATCGTATTTCAACACCTTGACATTCCCTAAATTCTTCATATATTCCATTGTCTTTATCAACTAAAAATGGTTGACTCATGTGTGTTCTATTTCATGGCATGTCAAGGCTATCAATTTCTGACTGATATGCCTACTTCCCACAAGGACTGGAAGGAATTATATTTCTTTGTCCCCATGGATCCCCCCCTTCAATTTTCCTACTATTGGAGAACCACCCTTAAAGATCTTCCTGACCTTAAGACTATTAAAACTACCATTAACTTCTCTCCATCAAAGCCAAACTTAAGAATAAACATTTCAGCATCAACGAACTACTCCAAAACCTATCTTGTCCTATTATGGACTATCACCCGTTCAATCACCAAACGCACACTCCATTGGTAAGTTTCCTTTACTGCAATTGTCTTTACATATATAACAATATTGTATTTTGTTCCTTGTAGTCTACATATTAGCACCGTACCTTGCTTACTTGCCATACCGATCTAAAACATATATTAATACTACATATTGTTCTATGAAATATACTAATGTCTTGCTTTAGATATCCACTTACTTTTGTATACCAACTAATCACCTGACCCGCACAAACACTAAATTGATACTGTCACCCTGTGCCAAATAGCTAGAATTTCTATTTTTGAATATATATACATATCAGATTTTGTATACTCACTCATTTTTATGTTAAAATGTCCACAAATATTCTATTTTGCAAAGGATATAATGAGTGTAGCTATTTCCAAGACTCTGGCCAAACAACAATAACAAAAAAAAAGAACCGATCCAACAACTACCTCTACTGCTATCCCCGAGCCACATGCTTCAGTAATAGGCCCTCACCTCTCCACTATGTCTTATTTTAAATATCTTGATTCAATTTCACCAAAAATAACTTATACTTCTCTATCACATGTTCCCCTTGAACTGTTATTTATATATGAGAGGTGTCCTAAGGCAATCACCTTATAATTAAACCATTTATATGATAAATGAAGATTCACTATTTGAGTATACATGTTTCATGTATTTGATTAGATCTTAAACTCATTTACTGAATGTCCACAATACGATTCACAACATGAGAGAATTTGTGATTGGATCACAACTAGTGAGTATCTCTACATGTGTAATTGTGATGTATTGGAATTATTACTAGTCGATGAATTGATGGATTTGGACACCATCAATTCTGTTGAGACTAGCATGAGGTATACTCTTTGGTGTAATCAAGAAGCTGATTCTCACTGGCTGGAGACATTGTGATGTCCGGAGTTATTCGTGAATACTAGTTATGGTAACTAGTTCATTGGAGTGACCAGCTATAAGACTTCATATGATTCTCTGCATATAAAGATATGTTAATGAAGTTCTTACTACAGCTTAAGTGCGATGTTCCTTTGACTTGCGGTATTTAAGTCATCTTGGTCATGGAGACTTATGCTTTAACATCTTAAGCAAACATCTCCAAGGAGATGTGAACCTGGGATGATTGGGTATAAGTCGAAATGTCCGAAGGTGTTTGAATATCCTATAAAGGATTCACCACTCCTTGCGAGGAGATGTATACCCTTGGCCTCTCGTCGGATTGTTACTAAAGTCTTTGGCCAAAGCATTACATGTTTAGAGTAAGGTACTCTTGGATATATGTGCAGTAATTAGAATCCGTAGGACAAGGAAATGATACTTGGGCTAGGTATGACATAGTTAGCCTAGTGGGGACTGACACTATAGACCATATCCTGAACCAAGTGGGTATAAGATGAGTGAAGGAAACGGGGCACGATTCATTGTAGTTGCTGAAGAGTTTCAGAAATGGTTCTGGGATCAACTATTGATTTTTCGGTTAATTGGGGATCATGATGTACTACTTGGTGACACTCATGATCGTTCTATAATTAATGGTTAATTATAGACGACCAACATAAATCGGGAACCTATTTGGTCACACGCACAATGAGCGTAATCTGAAGGATTTAAAACGAGCTTGAGAATGAGATTCTCATATCGAGAGAAACTAGGTTTGGTTAGACCAAACAAGGAGCGAGCATGAAATCGTTTCAATCGCAATGGAAGCATAGATGGGTCGAGTCTTATGAAGACATGATGGATGAACCAAATTGATTTGGTTATAATCTAATGGTGGAAAATAAACCAAAGTTGTTTGGTTTGTTTTAAACGAATGAACCAAAGTTGGTTCGATTCATTTTAACTTAAAATAGACCAACTCGGTTCGATTTATTTTAACTTAAGTTATTGGAGTTGGTTAACGGGTTTTGGTTATGAACCAATAACTCTAAGGAGAAGGTTTCTTGGTGATTAAGAAACACACACTCTATAAAAGCGCGGCTAGAGGTTTGGAGAGCCCTAAGTTTTATTTTTGGAAACTTCTCTTCCTCTCCTCTTCCTCTCCTCTCCCTCTCTTCTCCTTGCCGCCGCCCAAGAGGATTCATGCCCAGCTTGTGCCATCATCCACCTTTGTGCCGCCAGTGACCAGTTGCTACCGGCCACCCCTCCGGCGACCCACTTTGGCTCCGGTGACCAAGGATCAGCCGGCCACCTCCTTTGGTCGGCGCTAAGTACTCCACCAAGCTGTCCAGTTTTTAGACAGCTTATTTCCTTCTTGTCGAAGTGTCGTTTGAATGACGTTTAGAGCTCCAACAGCGACTTCCTTACCGGGGATTGGATCTCCGGTGATCCTCATAGGTGGAGGACCAAGGATTCGTCAAGAGGTTGACGAATACCTCTTCGGAGAAGCGAGTTTTTGGGGACTCATTTTTTGAATCCGAATTTTGATTCGGATTGTGATTTCCTCTCGATCACATCTTCTTCGACACGAAGCAAGTGACTCCTACAAAGACGAAGCTCGTATCTTGGCGAAACTATCCCGACGGTACTTGGCGTGGATATGGATAGAGGCAATTCTAGCGTGAGTTGCTCTGGTTGATGTCATTCCCGCTGCACGTGATACGTCAGGTATAACTAGCGTAATTTCTTTTTATTGCAAAATTTGAAACTGCGATTATGTCTACACATATTATATCTTGCATGCGTGTGGTGTGTGTGTGTATTGTAATAAATTAGATTTATTGCTTTTAATTCTTCCGTTGTGCACATGTTTGTGAAACATGTTTGAACACATACTCACCGATGCCGGGGTAACCCAACATGAACATCCTGCAACCCCAATCACCATTATCACTGAACCGAATCAGCCAACCCTTACGTTAGTAGCTTCTGATCTTATCCCTCCTCCACCATCACCAATTCCTAACTTCCTTCCTTTCCTTACCACTTCCTCTTTCTTAGAATCATCTTCCTCAACTCCTCCATCAGAACCTTTGCCCCCTTCTGACACATGTCCACATTCCTTCTACTGATACCTTTAACGAACCCAATGAGCTCTCCTCATCTCCTTCCCCTTCTTCCTCCACAGATGACCTCCTCTTAGCCTCCTTATTCCCCAATAGGCAACAACAATCCACACCTCCTCCCAGTCCAATAAATCCAGAACTTACAACCTCTTCACCATTAGACCTGCTGGTACAAGCAGTATCAAAATCTTACCTCAGCTATCTTCTCTCTTCCCTTCCTATTATGCCTATCTCCGATTCTCTCCCTACACTTCCTCACCTATCATCCCTCCTGATAATCTTTCCACCGTATCAGATTTTGCCCTACCGTAACATACTTTCTTCCCCCATTCCTCTGATACTCCTCACATAATTCAAGAATTGCAAGAAAGCCATCGGATAGTAAGTTTCTTTAACAATTAATTATTTCCTTATACAAACAATTCATTTCATAATACTTCCCTATATTTTTCAGAGTACCTCCAAATTGCAATTCTTCACACAATGGCTATCGGAATACCAGAGTCAACAAGATAGACCATCCACTTACTACTCATAGCCGCTACAACCACTACAAAAAAAACAGAAATTTGGGATTTAATTTAGCTATTTAATTTTAAAAAAATTCGGCAAAAAATTTATAACTTAATTTAGCGACAAACATTTTTGGTTGGGAAAAAGCGTCAAAATATTAGTGAATTTTATGCATTTAATTTTAGCGACGAAAATTAGGGACGAATTTTAAAATTCGTCCCTAATTTTGTTGCAAAAGTTACCCCGATTTCCAAAATTCGTCGCAGAATTCGTCGCTAAATTTTGCAACGAATTACAAATTCGTTGCAAATTTGACAATTTAATTTAGTCTGCAAAATTCATGATTTAATAAATTTTTCGTCGAAAAATTTCGCAAGGAAATAAGGAATTCGTTGGTAAATGATGCTTCCAAATTCGTTGCAAAATTATTGCTGCAAAATATTTGCGACGAATTCTTTTCGCTGCAAATATTTGCATTTAAATAATTTTGTTGCAAAGTTCGTCGCAAATTTCATGCAAAATTTGTCGCAGATTGATTCGCTAATTTCCGCAATTTTTGCGATTTAATCTGCTTTTCGTTGCAAATATTTGCATTTAAATAATTTTTGTTATAAAGTTCTCGCAAATTTCGCTGCAAAATTTGTCGCAGATTCGTTTCGTTGCAAATATTTGCATTTAAATAATTTTCTTTGGAAAATTGTCGCAAAATTCGTTGCAAAATTTGTCGCAGATTGATTCGTTATTTAATTTGTCGTAAATTTGCGATTTAAATTTAAATTCGTCGCAAAGTTCGTCGCAGATTTATCGGGATTTAGCAACGAATTGGGATATTTGTCGCTAAATTTGTCGCAAAATTAAAAAAAAATTGACAGATTTATTCCGTTTCGATATTCAATCGTATATACAAATGATCACACACACAACAAAAAACAATAAGTTCTAATATCCAAATAAATACTTTCAATACAACCAAAACACACACACATTCAATATAACAAAATAATAAGCAACATTCCAACAAAAGATATCCAAATAAAAAGTTATATCCTACTAAAATTCAAACATCAACATAGTTATGATATCCAAATAACAATGTTTACAAAAGATCTAAACACATGAGGGAAAAAAGAAAATCTAGTAAGCAATCGCGCGCCGACATTCTTCTACCTGCATTAGAAAAGAAACAAACAGCAAAAAGTAACATACATTAAAAAAAACTATATATTAACGCGAAAATAAATATGCAAAGACTTACAATGATGTGCATTTTCAACCGCCATAAGGATTGACTTCATAGATCATTCCTGTTTAAAGCAAAATAAAAAGAACTAATAAAAAATGTAAAAAATGAAGGAGTAACAAAATAAATAAACTAAATAATTTTAAAGGTACTAATTAAAAACATGCATACAATATCATCATCGTCGCCGGCATCATCGCCTCTTGACTTGAGGAATATGACTTGGACCAAGTAAATTAAATGGCATAAGAAAGGCTTGTTGTTGTCGTGATTCTATCATTTCCTGATCCCTTTGTGAGTTTTGATGTTGTATTGCTAAAATTTGCTGATCTCTTTCATGTATTATGCCCTTCAAATTGCTAACCTCCTCAGTCAAGTTGTGTATCTGTGCCGCTACTGCTGGTGGAGTAGAAGAAATAGATCTACGAGGAGCATTATGCACCGCTCAGAGAACCCATACCTAGTATCCTTCCCCTTTGGATCCTCCACTGCCTTCAAGCCATAAATCCATATTATTACTAACAGATGGCTGATCCTCAAGATCACCGTCATCTCGAAATTCTCGAGATGAGGATCGATCATATCTCTCCTACACAAAATTAAAAATTTAATCGAGCATTTACATAACTAATGAATTAAAGTTATAAAGTAAGTTTAAAGATTATTTCAAACCTTAATAGCTCGAGCTCTATCTCCACTCCAAGTCTTATTTTTTTGGAAAGTGCTAACGAAAAAGTATCTATAAATTCCTACTCTTTCCCAATTCCTTAGACTAAATATAAGAATGTTAGAAATAAAATAATAATCTGAAATAAATTTAAAACTAATTGTAGAATTTAAAATTACCAATCTACGTGAATGCTCCTCGATATTTATAGATCCGCGCGTATATGTTGCGGATAAGTCTCGAATTACAGTGCTTGATTTAATTTATTACATTGACTTCTTTTTGCTCTCATCCGAGGTGCCAATAATTGGAGATTTTACTCCAATTTTCTGACGTGACACAGGCGGGTTTTTTTCCAGTAGATTTGGCATGACTCAGTACATGCCGGATATGATCGCCACATTTTTTTTTAAAAATTCTTTTAACTTCCAAGTCTTGACTAGGGTCCCAAATAAATCTCACGAGATGGAAATAAAACAATTGATTATATAATCACTTATTTAATATATAAAATGAATCAATTATACCAAACTCGCACCACCATAATTCTTGGCGTGCTCGAGTATGACAAAGAATCTCCTCTCCAATAGTTATTCACGATTTTATTGATCTCATGAATAATGCAAATGTAATTTTCAAACCTACGATCAAGTGAAAAAAATTTGAATAAATAATTAAGATATTTTAAAAATTTTAATACTTATATTACTTACGAATCTCCCATAGGAAATATATATGGTCGACTTTCGATGTTCTCAGTGGAGGAGTGTCTGGCGGGTACAGGTGAATCAGAATGGGAAGGCCGTGCCGGGGAATGAGATGGTACCGCGGTGATCATGTGAAGGTCCAGAAGATCGGAGGGCAAGTAGGTATAGTCTTTGGCGGTGGATCACTCGCCATCGCTAGTACTCATTGCCTCTCGTCCACCACGTCAAAACTATCAACCAAAAACAAAATTAGAATAAAGAAAATAAAACTTTTATGCTTAATGAAGAACATGAAAACTTACAATATGCATAATGAAGATATGAGATACAATTGCGCTTAAGCTACGATGATTTCACCACTGATAACCTATAAGAACAAATTATACAAAACATACAGAGACAAAAGATATAAATTTAACAATCAGACATTATATAAACAAATAATTGAGCTAAGAAAATTTGTAAAATTATAGTTTAAAACAAAATTATATATATAAAAACTTACCCTAGACGTCCAAATTTCAAAGTCCTCATTATCATCTTCCTCATCCTCAAGATCCTCATCTTCGGTCTCCTCCTCCTCTTCCTCCTCGTCCCCTCCTCCTCGCCCCCTCCTCCTCTTCATCATTATCATCAATTTTTGCATCCACGTTTATCACTACTCATTTGGGATCTCGTGAACGCTGGAATTATATATTCCTCGGTATGAAACATATTTGTAACTTTGTCTTGTTGATATGCAATGTCTTGCCTCTTCAATTTTTTCCGTGCTTTTGTTTTATTAAATGACACCATTCATTTTTGTCACGCCAAACTAGGATATGGAGCATAGAAAACTTGAATCGCTTGTTGTGCCAAAATAAATGGTTCATATCTCTTATAAAATCTTTTATGATTTACTTCAACCAAATTATACTGTGGATGCACCTTCATCCCCCTGACGGGGTCAAACCAGCGACACATAAATAAGATAACTCGCATCTCTGGACCAGGATAATCAATCTCTATAATTTCATCCAGCAAACCATAAAATTCATTGCACCTCCATCATTGGAAGACTGAACACATACTCCACTATTCATTGTACTCTTTCCATTTCCATATTCTTGAGTGTGGAAATTATATCCGTTTATGAAATATGCTGGCCAAGTGCGTACCATTGATTTTGGACCCCATGATAGATGGATTAGCAATTCTTCTTTGAACGCGTGAGTTTGATTAGCATAAACCTATACTCAAATGAAAATGATATTTATTTAAAAGTTAAGATATGTCTAAACAAAATGAGGTAATTAAATGCACATATGATTTGAACCAAGGTGCAAATTCACGATCGCAGTATGATCAAAGTCACGTGTCGGATTTGAGTATAAGTTTTGGAAAATCCTATAATAAAAAATTGTATTATAACACAAACAAATTAACACTTGACGAAGAAATAGGAAATATATACTAACTCGAAATATGGCGATACTTCGACAATTAAGTAAAACATATGTCCGAGACGCCATTCTTGATCGATTAAGTATCGTTGTTACACGTCCACTTGGTCGACTCAAGATAATTAAAAATTGAGAAAGAATTTAAATTGGGATCGACAGACCTTCATCATTCCTTCCGATTTCCGTCTTTTGGTCAACGTGAGGCTCAAAATAATATGATGCAAAAGTTGTTACTTCCTCCACAATATATGCATTCACAATAGAGGCTTCAACATGTGCCTTATTTTTCACCTTTTTCTTCAAATGATATAAGAATCTAATTGTAATATAACAAATTGTATTAGAAATGAATATATAAAAAAAATTAAAATTTTTATGCAATATTAACGAAATATAGAATATGTGAATTATACCTTTCAAAAGGATACATCCATCGATAATGAACTGTCCTCCAACTTTGGCCTCTATACGCAAGTGAACCAAAAGATGTTCCATTCAATCAAAAATGCAGCGGAAAAATCCTTTCTAAATTGCACAAAATAATTGGAATGTCTCTCTCTAACTTCTCCATGTGTGAATATCCCAAAACGTTGAGCATATATCATGAAGAAAAATACTTAACTCAGAATGGCACCCTGCATAAAATTCGGT
The DNA here is from genome assembly GCA_025175895.1 of Wurfbainia villosa. NCBI lineage: Eukaryota > Viridiplantae > Streptophyta > Magnoliopsida > Zingiberales > Zingiberaceae > Wurfbainia > Wurfbainia villosa. The sequence goes on along the minus strand of CM046004.1, from coordinate 12,443,642 downwards.
AAGAGTTCTTTAAAGGCAATAGAATAAGTCTTTCCATGAATATATGGCAATCATGGCTTTTCAAACCCATCAATTTGCATTCCTTCATATCGACACATCTCCCAAGATTAGAAACATAGCCATCTGAAATCTCAATGACTTCAACCATTCACAAACAACACGTCTGTTCCTTATTCAATGTATAAACCGCCTTTGGTTTTGGTCCTCTACTATTTTCATCAACATCAAGGCCGGGTCGCTTGCAAATGAGTCGCATCTTTTCTTGCATTCAGATTATCTTTTGTTTTTCCGGTGATATCCATCATCGTATTTATCGATTATCAAAAACATTCTTCTCAATATGCATAACATCGAGATTATGATGAATCAAATTACTAAACCAATACGGTAACTCCCAAAATATACTTCGCTTTGGTCCATTTATGGTTGCTTCCATATCCATAAGTTGTATCGTGGCTCTTCAATAACAGATGGAAAGTGAAGAACTCAGACTCAAATATCTTGACCACTAATCTCAATGGCGGAGGTGTTCTTTCAATTCGATTCCTAGTGAATTCATCTTTATTCCTTCCAAATTATGATTTAGTGGTAAAATTATGTCGTGATAATCAAAATAACTCGGCTTCTTACCATGCTTCAATCTAATCGACTTTGATCTCTCCATACATATTGGGCATCCTAAGATCCTGCAGATCTAACTCGATAGCATACCATGCCGGAAAGTCATTAATGGTCCAAAGAAGAGCAAATTCATTACAAACATCCGATTAGTATGAACGTCGTATGTAGGAAAACCTTCATCCCATAGTTGTTTTAGCTCGCAATCAATGGTTGCATATAAACATCTATTAACTTCTTCGATTTTTGGGCACAACCAATGTTAAAAACATATACGGTGTTTTCATGCACATCCCAGCGGAAGATTATACGGAGTTAATATAATCGCCAACAAGAATAGTGTCTTCTGATTTACAAATGGAGCAAATCCACAAGACAGAGACCTAACCTAATATTTCGAGTCTCCTTCGCAAAATCAGGATATGTTCTATCAAAATTTTTCCACGCCTCTGCATCTGATGGATGACACATTAGTCCCTCTTCTGTTCGATGATTTGCATGCCAAGTCATGTGTTCAGCAGTTGTCTTCGATGCATAAAGCCTTTGTAACCTAGGAGTTAAAGGCAAATAAAACAACTGACTATATGATTTACGTTGTTGCCTCCTACTAGTGCTCTTGTACCTATCTTGATTACGAATTTACAAACATCCACATCTGCATCATCTCCCCAATATAACATACAACCATCTCGCACATCAATTCTTTCCACTGGGAGACCTAATTCTTTCATCAGTTTTTTCATACTGTACAAATCATTGGGCAGTATATTATCACGCGGCAATGCCTCTTCAAAAGCTTGAACAAAATTATTAAAACACTCTTCAGACACATTGTGCTCTGCCTTGACATTCAACATTCTTGTGGTGAACGATAGTTTAGTGTGAGTCTCACATCCAGCCCATAAAGGTGCATCTGCAGCACTCAACACCTCCTGAAATTTGAGATATGCTTCATTATTCATATTCTGACCGATATCTGTTACGTGCACCTCTTCCAAGGGTGATGCATTAGTAAACATTTGCTCAACTGTTGGAGGACAACTTGAAGTTGCACATCATATATCATCCTCTGATATGGATTTAATTGATTATAATCACTTTGATCCCTAGAGACTTGTGTGTTGTGTCTATCATAAACTTCATCAGACATAAATGGTTCACCATGACATGTCCAGTTATAGTAATTTGCAACAAATCCAAATCTACAAAGATGCTCTGAAACTTTGCTAGACGGTAAAAATCTACCATTCTGACACTTTCTGCACGGACACCTTATCTGATTACCATCCATAAACTCAACATTACTAGCTGCGAAATTTAAAAACTCTTGCAACCCACTCATAAATTCATCAGTTAAACCCTGACGTTCAGGTAAATTCCTATTATACATCCAACTCCTTTCACGCCGCATTTTGTCTGTTTTCAATCAATTATAATATTATCAACTCCTAGAAATTACAATAATACGAATATACCTTAGTTCACATATGAATTCACTATGTTTAACTAATATTTAAACAGAGACGAAGAAAGACTAGCATAGAGAAAAAGAAATTCACTATAAAAAACAGAGGACTTTTATTACTTAAGGATAAACATTAAATAATAACTTTAATGTTCATTTTTACATTTCCCTAAAGTGTTACTTGATCTCAAAAATAACTTTATTTTCATCACGAGTAGCATGACCTTCTTGACACCGATTACTCGGAACTAGTAAACTATCAAGAATTGTTACAGAGAGTAAACATGTGGATAGGCATTCAATTTAAAAAAGAAATTTTCAAGATCTTATGTAAAGCATACATGTAGAGGAGTTAAGTAACTTGAGAGACGGCAATCAAACAAACTAGTGTATAAAATTAATTGTATAACAATTAATTATACTAATATTAATATCAATATTTAATATACACAAAGTATTATTTAATTTGATTTCAAAAACCCTATGGGTTGATTTTACAAGGGTGCTACAAGAAATAATATTCCCTCCAAAGATATGACATTGCTTTTGGTATTAACAAAGAATGTTTGTAACAATTTGTACTTTATTGTTCTTAAATGTTATTGGTCACAAGTGTGCAAGTAGTTCCAATGTAAACAAACGTATGGTTGCAAAGATCGACCGCATGTAGCTACTTTTGGTACAAATGAAAAAGAGAATTGCAGATACCTCAAGATATGTTGCATGGTCGCTACGCGTGGTCGCGGCGGGCGGCGTGGTCGCGGGGTCCAAAGTCTCTGACAATACGGGTGGATCGCGGCCGGACGGGCCGGCCATGGCGGCGCTGGCCGGTTGGCTACTGGCGGCTCGCGGGCCGACGGCGGCTCGCGAGCTGGGGCACGCGGGCGGATGAGGGTCACGGCGCCTGGCGCTCGCGGCGCCGTGAGGCAGAGGTGCAAAGTCTCGACACGGGCGGGTGGATCGCCACGACGGCCGGGCTCGCGGGCGGCGCCGGGCTTGCCGGTGCTGGCGGCCTCGCGGCCGGACGGCGGGCTCGCGAGCGCTGGGGGGCACGCGGGCGGATGAGGGGCCGCCGGCGGCTCGGCGACGGGCGCCGCTCATGCAATGCTGGGGCACGCAGCCACCGAGGGATAGCGGCCGACGGCTTGCCGCCGCTCGCGGCCGGACGGCGGTTCGTGGCCGGACGGCGTCTCGCGGACGATCGGGCTCGGCGCGGACGGAAGGGCGGCGGGCGAGGCTCTCACGGACGCCGAAGGTCGGGCGAGGCTCGTGGCGCGGACGAAGGGCGGCGGGCGGAGGCTCGCGGCGCGGACGTGGTGGCGGCCGCATGCGAGGCTCGCGATCGAGGACTCAGTGGCGGTGGATTAGGCATCGGGCGAAAGTTTAACTTTGCAACGCACTAATCTGATTCGTTAGAATTGCAACTAATCCAAAGATTCGCTGTAAATATTTAAAAAAAATTAAAACATTTCAAAACGTTAACTGACTTTTTTAAATTTTTTTAAAATTTTGCAACGAATTTGAGGATTCAAATATTTGCAACTAATCTATTATTCGTTATAATTTTGCAACGACTGAGGATTCGTTAGAAATTTGCAACGAATCATAGATTCGCTGCAAATATTTTTTTAAAAAAATTAAAACATTTGAAAACGTTAATTATTTCTTTAATATATTTTTTATAAATTAAAAGTTTGCAACGAATCTGTGATTCGTTGCAAAATATTTTGCAACAAGGCCGGGCCCACGCGCCGACGAGGGCAACCTCGGCGGCGGCGTTGCCGGGCGCTGCTTGGCCGACCTAGTCACCGCTCGCTCGTGGCCCGGTGGCCGGGTGTGCAAGAAAGTGTTCGGCCAAGGGCCGCGATCAAGGGCTGGCGTCGTGGTCGAACGCTGCGCACCGAGGCGAGGGGAAGACCGGCGGCGTGGAGGGGAAAGGTTAGGGGGCGATCGTCCGCGAGAAGAGGGGAACAAATTAGGGCGGGGTAAGTTTATTAAATTTTGCAATGAATCGTGGAATTGTCAAATTTTGCAACGAATCCTGGATTCGTTGCAAAATTTTAAAAAAAAAATTTAAGTTTTTAGAACGTTAATTTTTTTTTAATATTAATATCAAATTTGCAACGAATCCAGGATTCGTTGCAAATTAGCAACGAATCCTGGATTCGTTGCTAAATTTAGCAACGAATCCTGGATTCGTTGCTAATTTAGCAACGAATCTAGGATTCGTTGCTAAATTTAGCAACGAATCCTAGATTCGTTGCTAAATTTAGCAACGAATCCTATATTCGTTGCTAAATTAGCAACGAATAATAGTATTCGTTCCTAAATTTTAAAAAAGAAAATTTAAAGTTTTTAAAACGTTAATTTTTTTTTATATTAATATTAACTTTGCAACGAATCCTATGATTCGTTGCTAAATTTAGCAACGAATCCTGAATTCGTTGCTAATTTAGCAACGAATATAGGATTCGTTGTAATTAGTTAACGAATCCTATGATTCGTTGAAATTAGCAACGAATTCGTGATTCGCTGTAAAATTAGCAACGAATCATAGTATTCGCTCCTAAATTTTAAAAAGAAAATTTAACGCTTTTAAAACGCTAATTTTTTATATTAATATTAACTTTGCAACTAATCCATCGATTCGCTGTAATTTAGCAACTAATCCGTGATTCGTTGCTAAATTTAGCAACGAATCCTGTATTCGTTGCTAAATTTAGCAACGAATACATGATTCGTTGCTAAATTTAGCAACGAATCCTTTATTCGTTGCAAATAATTGCAACGAATACGTGGATTCGTTGCAATTTTGCATCGAATTCTGAATTCGTCGCTAAATTTTGCGACGAAATAAATTTCGTCGCAAATTTGCGACGAAACTTAAAATTCGTCGCTATATTAGTTGCAGATTTGCAACGAAAATAATTCGTTGCTAAATTTCGTTGCCAAAAAATAGTTTTTTTGTAGTGAACCCTTCACAATGCCATCTGTTCCTCCAACCTCCACTATGGGTACCCATACCAACCCCGAAGAAATCACAACATTCAGTCTGGGCATACAAACTAGCCTTCCTTCCTCTCCCAACCGAGTAGCAAAAGAAACTGAATTTCAACAAAAAAATCAATGGTTGCAACTCCAAGTAGGAACTCTATCTACCAACCATGATCAACTACTAGTAGAGCAGAAGAAGATATCTGCTCAGTATAAATAAGACATGCATGCTATGAAAAAAGAAATTTCCCTTCTGAACACTGATATTAGATTGCTAAAAGAATGTGAAGAAATATCAAAGCGGACCATAACCTTCCAACAATCATAAATTCGAAAATGGGAACAAAAGGAAAGTGACTGGCACCTCCAATCAGGCGAGTACTTCCAACCTATGGAAGACCTTATAGATGCCTATCTTGAACTTAAAGAGAGAACCTTCAACGGCCTAGATGAATTCCATTTCCATTTTAATGTACTAAAACAACATTTTAATGCTCTAGACAATGTTGCAAAAGAACAAGTTGACCGAGCCAGTCACCTTAACCAGGAGTTGTCCCAACTTAAAGAAATAGAAGATGAAAGATGGGCCACTGAACAAACTAAAATCCTAACCCAAACTAAAATCAAACATTAATTATATATATTATATAATGATAATGCTATAAATTTTTGAATATACAACATACCTGCCCTGGTGGAAGCAACGGATGAGCCCACAACAGAAGACTTTACAAACACATGGATCACCTGAAGGACGAAGTACGACAAATCAATGAAAAATAAAATATTAGCTTTGTATTTATATTACACATTACTGATTTAATTTAAATAACATGTTGACTTTGTTGTGGCCGAGTACATGATGCAGAGGGATGGGGTCGCCACAATAGTTGTGCGCGATCCAGGGGCGGCGATGAACCACCCAACTAGGGAACGACGGAGCCTGGAACAAACGCTCCAGCTAGGGCGGCGATGAACCATCCAATTGGGGCACGGCGGAGCCTGGAACAAACGCTCCAGCTGGGGTGGCGATGAACCACCCAAGTGAGCAATCTAGGGGGTTGCGATGAACCCCCTTGCCGCGTCTTGCCCTTGTGGCGTGCTAGTGCCTCTGTTGCGTGCTTGGGGCAGGCCCTGCCACATGCTTGCGATGACAGCCTGCGAGCACACGCGCACATGGTGCTCGGGCTAGCAGAAGCTGTGAGCATGCAAGTAGTGTGTTTGTGTGTGGTGCTCGCGTGACGTGTGCTCACGGCAGTTGGCAGCTGCTGCGCGAGATCGCCGTAGTTGTCTCGCGAGATCGCGACACCTGCCTACGACAGTTGCCGCGAGGCGAGATGGCAGTAGCTGTCGCACAAGCTAGCGCAGCTGCCGCCTGCCGCACGCAGCGACGCCGCTGCCCCGCGGTGGAAGAGGAGATCGAGGCGTACCGAGATTAATCAAGCTGGGAGAAGCGCGTGAGGAGGGTGGAAAGGAGAAGGGGATGCTAATTAGGGGGAATCAATGACAATTTATAATTCGTTGCAATATTCGTCGCCGAATTGGCAACGAATATTATATTCTTCAAAAATTAGCGACGAATACAGTATTCGTCGCCAATAAAAAATTCCAACAAAAAATTTTCGTTGCTAAATTTATCACAAAATTTGCAACGAATAATTCAATCGTTGCAAATTCTGTGACGAATTCATATTTCGTTGCAAAATTCTGCGATGAATTTTATTGTTCGTTGCAAAATTGGCGACAAAAATTAAATTCGTTGCCAAATTAGTGATGAATATTAAATTCATCGCAAATTTCTTAATTCTCGTCATTGTCTCTTCTGCCAAAATATTGAAAATGTCCGATGAAAATATTTCGTTGCCAAATTTGTCGAAATATTTGCAATGAATTTTCAGATTCATTGCAAATTTTACAACGAGAATAGATTTCGTCGCAAAGTTTGCATTGAATCCCAATTTCATTGCAAATTTTGCGACGAATTTATAATTTGTTTCAAAAGTTTGCAACGAAATCAATTTTTCGTTGCAAATTTGTGATGAAAAATCGAATTCGTTGCAAAACTGCGATAATATTTGCGATGAAATTTAATTTGTTACAAGTATTTTTATGTTTGTAACAAAAAAGTTTTTGTTGGAAATTTTGTTACTAATTTGCGATGAATTTAACAATTCGTTGCAAAGTTTGTTGAAAATTGCAATAAATTATTTTCATTGCTAAAATTTATCGCTATTTTGATGTATTTTTGTAGTGCTTGCCAAGTATTCATACTTGGACTTTCCCTTGCCAAGACTACACCCTCAGACTTTTTCTTGTCAAGTATCCATACTTGATCTTTTCCTTGCCAAGAATTCATTCTTGGGCTTTTCCTTGCTAAATATCCATACTTAGACTTCTCCATTGTCAAGAGTTCATTCTTGGACTTTTCTTTGTCAAGTTTCTAAATTTGGACTTCCTCTCAAGTCTCACTCGAGCTTGGTCAACCTTGAACTGAGGTTGATTGCTCCAACAATCTCCTCATCACAATCTATCCCATATGACCTTAGATATCCCAATCATCCACTAGGCATATGGTCAACATATAGTCAAACCATATTATCAAACATATAGTCAAACTCATTGTCAAACATCAAAACCCTACTCGAGTTCCACTCGAGTATGATTAATCGTGACCTGAGCTGATTGCACTAACAACTCCCACTGACCTTCTTATATACATAGAGTTCGTCAGGATTTGATGAGAAATCAAACTGTTTAATTACCTTATCAAAATGGATTCCAACTCATAGATGTTTGCTTCAATCCATAAATGGATCTTTGCATACTTTATTTTTATCAATTGATGTGAAACTCTCACGTTGTGTCATATCTACTTCCTCAGATAGGCTTCCGTTAAGGAAATCTATTTTTACATCCATCTGTCATATCTCACAATCATAATGGGTTGTTATGACTAGGAGTATCCAAATGAATTTAAACAAAGCTATTGGTGAAAAAAGGTTTCGTCATAGTCAACACCTTGTCTTTGACAATATCCCTTCGCCACTAACCTAACTTTATAGGTAATTACATACCATCCATGCCAATTTCTTCTTGAAAACCCACTTATACGCCATAGGCATAATGCCTTTGGATGGGTCCACCAAGTTCCAAACTTGGTTTTCATACATATAATTCATTTCTAATTTTATTGTTGTAAGTTATTTATCTCTGTTTGAACTTTTCAGAACTTCTTCATAACTAGTAGGCTCATCACCCTAGATAATCAATACGTCATTCGATTCTCATATGAGAAATCTATATCTCTCAAGAATATATCGTATTCTACTAGACCTAAAAAGAGGTTGTGTTTCTAAAGATTCAGTCATTACCTCATCTCTATAAGTAATAGGTTATGGTTCTTGATTAGACATCTCTTGTGTGTCTATTGGAGTCTCTTGAAGTATACTTAGTCCAACCTCACTCCCACTATTTTTTTGTAAGAGAAAATCCTCTAGGAATATAACATGCCTTAAAACAAATACTTTTGTTCCAAAGGATGATAGAATTAGTAACTCCTTGTTTCCTTAAAGTAATTAATAAATAGACACTTATCAAACTCAGCCTCCAACTTATTTGATATTGTCCTCTTCATATAAGCAAAACAACTCTATATCTTCAAGTAAAATAAATGAGGTTTCTTACTATTCCATACCTTACATAGAGTAGTAGATATAACCTTAGTCAGGACTCTGTTTAGTAAGTAAACAACGATGTCGAGTGTGTAACCCTAAAAAAATGGAAATACTTACATGAAACATCATCTACCTAACTATGTCCAATAAGGCTCGCTTTCGTTTTTCAACTACACCATTATACTGTGGTGATAAGGTGGAATCCATTGGGATAAGATGTTATTGTCCCTTAGATAATCTTGAAACTCTTAACTTAAGTATTCTCCACCTCAATCCGATCGAAGTATTTTGATGCTTTTACCAAGTTGTTTCTCTACTTCATGTATGATTTTTTTGAATTTTTCAAATGTCTCAGACTTGTATCTCAATAGATACACATACCAAATCATGAACAATCATCGATATATGACATTTATATAACTATCACTTTATGCTATCAACTAATTGAATGCTTACATATATTTTAGCTTGTTAACTCATTAAAATATATACATCATATACATATCACTTAATTGCATCTCTGTCTACATTAACCTTGGAGAGAGTTTACGAATCAATGCTTTCAGTTAGGGTCAACACATTAATCATGAAATCGAAATTAAATGGTCCAAACACACCTAATTTTTTAGTCAGACTTGGAGAGAGTCCAGCAACTCAAACTAAAAATTTAGACTATGTTTCTTATCATTTATTGAAACATCGAATCTCAAATAATTTGAACATGTTCAATGTCTTGTTAGGCTTGGAGAGAGTCTAACAATCCAAATATTAAAAAGAACTTTGGTTCATACCATATTAATAGAAGGTGTAAGCCCTAATATTTGCACTAGAGATTTTCAGGTTAACCTAAGTCTCATCAATTAACTACAAGGCAACCTATGTATTTTGTAAACAATTTACAAGACTAGACTATACATATAATCATATTAATTACAAAATAATCATGCATTGTATTGTAAATTAATCAATAACATCCAAGGTCACATTCATAAACAATTTCCAAATGTGTATGTGGGCCAAGCATCGGTCGCACATCTTGCCATTCGAAACTTGACAATTATAATGTGTAACCTATTACAACGCATGGATTGCCTATGCTCTGACCTCATGTAATGCGGCTAGCACCTCTGGTTCTTCTCGGTACATCCTCGGATATTTACAATTAAGCATATACTACTATAATCAAATATGATATACATGCAAAATTAACTCTACAATTAGAAACTAAAGGTGAAAATATAAGGTCACATTAGGAAACAATTTCCCAATGCATAAATAAGCCAAAGCACTTAACCCACATGTCGTTATTATGATTAGGTATGTGAAACTCGCAGCCTATTCCAATGCATGGATAGTCTATGCTTCGGCTTTCAATGATGCGGTTGACACCTTCGATGCTACTAGGCGCATCCTTGATTTTTTTCCTTTTGGTTACAAGAATATACAATCGTACATATCATATAATACAGATTATACATGCATTCAATAACCTAAATATATGAACTATGTCAAAAATAAAGTGGTTCTGATACCACTATTGGGCTAGTCCAAGACTATTACGCAGCAGAAGTAATGAATAAAATAATTCTATTTTATTTTAGGCATCCCTTGGGGTCAGGATCCCATGCTTTGACATAAACATATGAAAGAGGAAAAGAAAAGAAAGATGATAATACCTTCGAGATTCTTTTCGAATCCGTAGAAACCACTAGCAAGACCAACGAGTCTTGTCTCTATCGATATCCATGCCGAATCTTCGCGAAACAACCTTCCAAAGGCCAACAAGCCTTCCCCTCCGATTGGTGCTAACCAAGCATAGAGAGGAAGCATGGAGAAGAGGAAGGGGAGACGACGACCCATGGAAACGAAAAGTCACTCATCATTTGTGGGCATCATGAAGAGATCTATTTATATCTCTTCCATTTAGGGCCTCATACGAGGGATTAAACGAACCAATCACCATAATTATCTCATAAATATGATAAGAAAACCCAGGTTAAGACCTAACATGCAAAATCCTGAAATGGCGACCCAAACCACGATCGTGGTTTGCTCAAAGACCTGGCCATGGAGCTTTCAATGGTCGTGGAGGGATCCATGGTCAGGCCATGGATCTCTCTACCACTACCAATGTTTGATCATGTTGGGTCATGTATTCTCCGTTTTAACTCATTTGCGTGTGGCATAGACGTGCTAAGCTTCGGCATGACCGTGTTCTATTCTATAAGATCCCTTTCATTTTATGTTTGGACCATTCCAGACATTCTTCTTTCTTTGAGAATCTTATTCTCAGACTTGTTTTACGTCTCTTGAGACATCGTATTGCGTATGATGACTCAATAGGTTTCCGATTATGTTGGTCATTCATAATTAATACATTAATTATGAATAGATCATGAGTGACACCTAGTAGTACATCATGACCCCCAATTGCTCGGAAAGTCCAAGTTGACTTCAAAATGTTTCTAAACCCTTCAGTAACTACATTTATTAGTGTCATGTTCCCTTCACTCATCCTATACCCACTTGGTTCAGGACATGATCTATGTGCTCGTCCCCACTAGTCTGACTACATTACACCTAGTCCAAGTTAGTTTATTTATCTTGTGGATTCAAGTTACTCCCTACATATATCCAAGAAGATCATTTTTCTTGACATGTACAGTGTGCTTTGACCAAAGAATTCTGAGTAACAATCCTGACAATAGGTCTAAGATATACATCTCCTTATAACAGGAGTGGTGAATCCTCTGTTGAATATTCAAACATCTTCGATCACTTTGACTTATATCAAATCAATCCAGAATGACATCTCCTATGGAGATGGATGCAAAGAAGTCAAAACACAAGTCGTCATGATCAAGATAACTTGAATATCTCAAGTCAAAGGAAGCTCGCACTCGAACGACAATGAAATCTTCATCGACATGAATAATCATATGGAGGCTCATAGTAGATCACTTCAATGAACTAGTTATCCTAACTAGCATCTACATGTTCATTTTCAGCATCTTTATACATCAATTCAGTAAGTATCGAATGCTTGGATAACCCAAGTGCATAACATGTACTAGACTCAAAATTGATGATGTTTTGTCTTATCAATTCATCGATTATGGATAGTTTCAATACTTATATAATTATACATAATGAGATACTCATTAATCGTGCTTTCATTATAATTTCTCTCATACTATATATCATATTATAAGTTTCAATAAATGAATTTAAGATTCAATCAAATATATATATAATATACACTCTAATATATAGTAAATTATATTAATAATATTTAAGGTAATTGACTTAGGCCCTCTCTTTGTCCTGATGCACTTTTTTACATCAAGGTATTGTGGGAATTGAAGGATTATTTGAGTGCTTATTTTTATTTAAAAAAAAAAGTTATACGACATCTAAAGGGCCAGCGTAAATTGAAATGAGAAAGCTTAACGATGAGACAAGACTCCAAAAGTGACACAGAAGATGATTAATAGATTTCAATTTTTTTTCTCCGATTATAAGGATCAACTGTTGCTCGTGAGTTACTGAAATGTTTTTTTTTTTTTGCATAATAAGAATAAATAGCAGTGTACAAGATATATTTCAAGTAAATAAAGTTCACTTTAAAAGTCTATTTATTAGACCAGTATATTCTTTAGTTATCAAGATTTTTTTTTACTACTCATTGTGAAATAGTATTGGGTGATTTATCAAAGAATGTATCTCAAATTTGGAATTACTCAAACATAGTTTTATAATTTCATATTTACCAAAGGTTATATCTCATTCTCTTTTTACCCCTTCCGTCAAACGTGAATTTAATGCTCAAATATTACATGAATCCGAGCCATAACTGGAAATCTTAAACCATTTAAACGTCCCGTCAACTCTCGTTCCTTAACTACACATGAACAACATTGAGCATCTTAATCCCAGGAACACCGTTGTCATGGGAATTGAAATTTCCATCACCATATAAAAAAACCAGTCGAACATATAATGTGGTGTTGAAAATTCTATTCCCAGGAACACTGTGGTCCTGGGATATAAATTCTCAGCACCATGTAAAATCAACCCGTCGAATATAAAAGATGGTGCAGGAAAATATAATCCAAGGAATCTCATGTTCCTGAGAATTTAAATGGTCAGGACCATATAAAAACAACCTGCCGGACATAAAAGGTGGTGGTGGGAAATAAATTTTCAGCACCACGTAAATCAAATTGTCGTAGATAAAAGATGGTGTTGGGAAATCTAATCTCAGGATTATCGTGGTCTTGGGAAATCTAATACCAAGATCACCATGGTCCTGAGAATTTAAGTTTCCAGCACCATGTAAAATCAACAACAACAATCATTTATGATACAAAGTATACAAAATGGTAATCATAAGAGGATATACTTTCCTAAATCAAAAAGTTGAAGTGGTTGACCAAGTTTAAGTAACCATAGTGATCTTGAGCTTTAAATCCCAGAAACACAGTAATTCTGGGATTTAAATTTCCAGCAACACGTCCAATTTTAAACTGGTTCTGATAAAAAAAATGGTACTGAGAATTATATTTCCAGGAACACAATGGTCTTGAGATTTAAATTCCCAACACCATATGATATCAAGCTGGTCGAGAAAAAATACAGTACTAGAAATTATATTCCCAGAAACACAATGGTCCTGAGATTTAAATTCCCATCACTAGGTATAATTTCAAGCTGGCTGAGACAAAAGGTGGTGCTAAGGATTATATTCCTAGTAACACAGTAGTTTTGAGATTTAAATTCTCAACACCACATGACACGGGGCCTAATTTTTGATATATGGTTGTGGACACCTAATAAAATCTAGATTATCAGAAATTTTGGATACGGATACACAGAGAGGCACTTCCCAAACCCAATTGACTTGGATTTGATCGAAGAAGAGGTGAGAAGGGTCATCAATGAGTTTTGACCGAAACTCATTGATGGACCTAGAGGAGTCCAATTTCTAAAATCTTGACATGGACTAAAAGATCTTATAACATGAATTGTTGATGTGTCGAGGAAACTTAGTACTGATCATCCTACCTCCAAGTTTTGGCCACGTGTCACGTGACACGGGACCTGATTTTTGAAATATGGTTGTGAATACCTAATAAAACATTAATATCAAAAAATTTTAGCATGTATATACAGAGGAACACTTCCCAAACCTAATGGACTTTGATTGGATCGAAGAATAGGTGAATAAGACCATCAATGGATTTTGACTGAAACTCATTGATGGACCTGGAGGAGTCCAAATTCTGAAATCTTGACATAGATTGAAAGATCTTACAACATGAATTGTTGATGTGTCAAGGAAACTTGGTTTTATCCTCCTACCTCTCAGTTTGGGCGCGTGTCACATGGCACGGGGCTTGATTTTTGAAATATAGTTGTGGATGCCTAATAAAATCTTGAATATCAAAAATTTTGGACACTGATACACAGAGAAGCACTTCCCAAATCCAATGAACTTGGATTGGATCGAGGAAGAGGTGGGTAGGGTCATCAATGAGTTTTGACCGAAACCCATTTATGGACCTAGAGGAGTCCAAATTCCGAAATCTTGACATGGACTGAAAGATCTTACAACATGAATTATTGATGTGTCGAAGAAACTTGGTTCTGATCCTCCTACCTCCTAGTTTTGGTCACATGTCACGTGTCACGTGCCACGGGGCCTAATTTTTGAAATATAGCTGTAGATACCTAATAAAATCTTGAATATCAAAAATTTTGGGCACGTATATACAGAGGAGCACTTCCTAAACCCAATGGACTTAGATTGGATCAAAGAAGAGATGAATAAGATCATCAATGGATTTTGACTGAAACTCATTGATGGACCTAGAGGAGTCCAAATTTCAAAATCTTGGTATGGACTGAAAGATCTTGCAACATGAATTGTTGATGTGCCGAGGAAACTTAGTTATGATCCTCCTACCTCTCAGTTTGGATGTGTGCCACATGGCACGGTGCTTGATTTCTGAAATATGGTTGTGGATGTATAATAAAGCCTTGAATATCAGAAATTTTGGGCACCGATACACAGAGGGGTGTTGGTGCAATCGACCCAGGTCACGATTGACCAGATTCGAGTTGTACTCGAGTAGTGTTTTGATGTTTGGCAAAGGAGTTGACCGTTTGATAATGGGTTGACTAGATGGTTGATTTGGGGTTTACCATAATGGAGGAGTCCAAGTGGGACACTTGGCAAGGAAAAATTCCAAGATTGAGTCTTGGCAATTGGAAAGTCCAACATGGATTGGCATGGAAAGTCCAAGCATGGGTCTTGGTAAGGGAAAGTCCAAGCTTGAGTCTTGATAAATGGAAAGTCCAACATGGGTTGCCAAGGGAAGTCCATGGGTTGATATTGGCGATGTAAAGTCCAAGGGTAGAGTCTTGACAGCATAAGTCCAATGGTTGACAACGTAAAGTCTAAGCGTGTGTCTTGACAGCGTAAGCCCAATGTGTCTTGGCGGTGTAGACTAGCTTAGCATGAAAAAAGTCGATGGAAGCATCTGAAGGCTAACGTATGGATGAACAAGTCATGGATGACTTGGAGGGATCCGATAGACATGAGGTTAATGGAGGTGGCTAGAAGGCTTAGGTCTAGACTAAGGGTGGTATAGCAAGTATAAGGGCATCATACTTGGGGTTAAACCTCATATTTGAGGTGTGTCAGTCGACTGGGATTATAGCCCAGTCGACTGGTCAAGTGTTTTGACACTTGGCAACCAAGTTGACTCTGAGCAGTCGACTGAGATTATGACCAGTCGACTGGTCGGGAGTTGACTGTCATTCGATAGTGGTCGTGTGGCCTTGGCAGTCGAATGCCAGCATTGAGCAGTCGACTAATGGCTTGATCAGTCGACTGGCGTGGAGGTCAGTCGACTGATGGTCGAGGATACAGGCACAGAATGTTTTTGAGTCGACTGCTAGGGTTTGGCAGTCGAGTGGAGGTATGATCAGTCGACTAATGGTCTATTCGTTGGAAATTGTCTAACGTGGATTAAGTCATTGTCTCACAACGGCTACAGGAGCAGTCGACTAATGGTCGCGATCAATCGACTACTAGACGGAATCCAGCCCAAGTTACAGCTTTAAAGGGAGCTCATGGAGAAGGATTTTGGCATGGTTATTTGAGGCGATTTGGAGGAGATTTGCTGCTGCAATCCATACCTTCAAGGCTCTTCTTAAGCAACCGAAAGCAAACATTCAAAGCAATCATTTGTGAAGTTTTTTTTACATCATTTGTTATATTCATCTTCGTATTTGCTTGTATTCATTGTATTACTGTTTGTAATTACTTGTACGAGATTTCTCTACCTCTGGTGTGTCACCGAGAAAGAGTATTATTGTTTAGTGGTGTGTCCATCACTAGAGCTCGTTGAGCTCACCCCGTATAGTAGGAATCCTAAGATTCCGAACCACATATATTCTCGTGTATTGCTCATTGTGTGTATTTATTTTTGTTATCATTATTTTCGTTGCGTACACTAACATTTGTAGCAAGCACAATCGAATTTCATCAACCGACGAACACATTATTCATCCCCCTCTAGTGGTCACCAACGTTCCTACAAAGGGAATTTTCCAAATCCAATGGACTTGGATTGGATTGAAGAAGAGGTGAATAGAGTCATCAATGAGTTTTGACTGAAACTCATTAATGGACCTAGAGGAGTCCAAATTTCGAAATCTTTACATAGACTAAAAAATCTTACAACATGAATTGTTGATTTGTCGAGGAAACTTGATTATGATCCTTCTACCTCCCAATTTTGGTCGCGTGTCACATATAAATTCAAGTTGGGCGAGAAAAAAAATAGTGTTGGGAATTATATTCCCAAGAACACAGTGGTCATGGGGTTTAAATCCCATGAACATAATGGTCCTGGAATTTAAATTTCCAACAACATGTCCAATTTCAAATCGGTTGAGAAAAAAGATGGTGTTGGGAATTATATTCCCAGGAATATAGTGGTCCTGAGATTTAAAATCCTTGCACCATATAATATCAAGCTAGCCGAGAAAAAAGGTGATATTGGAAATTATATTCTCAAGAATACAGTGGTTCTGAGATTTAAATTTCCGACACCACGTACAATTTCAAGCTAACTGAGACAAAAAGTAGTGTTGGAAATTATATTACCAGGAAGATAGTGATGTTGAGATTTAAATTTTCAGCATCATGTATAATATCAAATTGGTCGAAAAAAGTGGTGCTGAGAATTATATTACCAGGAATATAGTGGTGCTAGGATTTAAATTTCTAGTACCATGTACAATATTAAGTGACGTTTGGATGACTCGAGATTTTCGGTTATGGCTCGGATGCATGCAAAATCTCAGTATTAATTGCATGTTTGTTTAGCGTGAGGGGTAAAGTGAATGATGTGTGTGTTTTGAAAAATATGAAACTACGAAACTGTGTTTGAAAAATTCTAAACTTAAAATGTACTCTTTGATAAATTGCCGAACAATATTCATTTGTGACTTGGAAGTTGGAACAACATATCCCAAATTTAAAATAAAAAAAAAAAAGAAATTATAAAATGTTAAAAGAACTAAAATGAAATCAAAGAAATATTTTAAAAAAAAATATGCAAAGACAATATTTATTTATTTTGTTTTTGTATAGATTTAATTATTCTATTTTGGGAAAAAAAATCTAACGGGCAAAGCTTATGTTGAACTTCGACGTCATTAATTGACGGTTCATACTAACATTAGACCTAACGGCTAATTAAGCCGTGTCTAATAAAATTTGTGGCAGCGCTTACTTAGCACTAATTGAAGGATCACTTAAATGGACAATCCAATTAATTCAATTTTAATCTCGCCCTTCTCTCTTTGTGTAATAATGATCCCGTATATAATTCATTCGTGAGTATCTTTCGTATTCATCGTCCAAATATAGTCCAATTCTTAAATTCTAAGAAATCGGATGGTAGATAAGGAAGATACTGTTACTATACATAACTCATTCGTGAGTACTTTCATTATCTATCCATTGTTCGATCCTCGATAGTTCAAGTATTGAACTATAGTATTCACTCGATCGGATGATGAATAATGGAGATACTCACGGATGAAATATATATATATATATATTTCAACATTATCTCTATCCCTCCTTCGATCGATGACAATCTCTAACTCTTTTAAAAAATAACAACCAAATATATAAAGCTCCCATTAATATGATATTTAAAAAAAATAAAAAAAAAAGATGATTTGTTCGACCCAAACATCTCTATCAATCAATTTTACAACCATTGCAAAAAAAAATAAACTATGGTAATCAAGTAATCTCTTAGACAGACAAATCTTATTTCCGGAAGAGAACCTCGAGGATCGACCTCTATTTCAATGTGACAAGTATCCACCCGATTACTAATTCGGTTATATGAAATTTTAAGAAAGATCCATGGTAAATAATTTATTTATGTTTTACAAAGATATTATTTTCATAGCTCAAATTTATAAACTCTAAATCATATTCGACAATAATTTTATTATTATCTCAATGGTAAATTGTATAATTTATTTTTATATTCAGGTCCACATCCTATATTAATTAATATTAGTCTGTAAATTCAATCTTTGTTAATTATTTCATAAGATAATTTGCATATCTTCGTGCTATTATTTATTTCACCTTGCATCTTCCTGCTCTTGAATTAACTTTTTCATGCTCTATTTGCTTAATCCATACCAATAGTTTATAATCATTAACGGATGGCACGCATTTTTTTTAATAATATTTAAACTTATTATAAAATTTCATACCATATATATTTTTAAATTATATATACTTAAAATTATTCATTCATATAAAGCAATGGCCTACATTGAAAGTGAATTTACTCTTTAACTCCGAGTAATACCGAAAATAAATTTCTCTCGATATAAATCCCTTTTTAA
Source organism: Wurfbainia villosa (assembly GCA_025175895.1). Classification (NCBI taxonomy): domain Eukaryota; kingdom Viridiplantae; phylum Streptophyta; class Magnoliopsida; order Zingiberales; family Zingiberaceae; genus Wurfbainia; species Wurfbainia villosa. The sequence goes on along the minus strand of CM046004.1, from coordinate 12,424,940 downwards.
TTCTTAAAACAATGATGATTATACAAAATCTTGGAATCCGTCAACCTCTATCACAAGAGTGTTATACTCTCGGTATAGTTCCTCTTTTTTTATAGGACTATAAGTGACGCGCTAGAGGGGAGGATAAATAGCGGTTTATTTCGTTGTTGCTCGATTTCGATCGTGCTTGTCTACAATCGTTATTATGCAACGGAAATAAAAATACTAATACAAATACAAACAACAATACAGAAGCACAAAGACAAAAGATGTAATGTGGTTCGGAACCTAGAATTCCTATACTCCATTAGTTGAGTTCAAATGAGCTCTAGTGATGTAAATCACCACTAATCAATTTTTCCTTCTCGAAAAATACTCCGAAGGTAAAGAAAACTTCTTACAATAGTTCTTACAATAATAAGAAAGAAATATAAGCAAATATAAATGAAATATAACAAACAACGTAAAGAAAATTTTACACGAGGTTGCTTTGAATGTTTTGCTTATTGGTTGCTTGGATGAGCTTGAATGACCCTGAAATGTACCAGCACTTCATCTCAAATCTCTCCTAGAACCGTTGCCAAAATCCTTCCTATCGTTCTTCTTATAAAGCTGCAACTCGAACTGATTTTCGCTTAACAGTCAACTGCCCATACCTAGCAGTCGATTGCTTCTGTAGTCATTGTCTCACAACGGCTTAATCCACACTAAAAAAACTTCAACGGATAGCTCATCAGTCGACTGTCAAACCCTAGTAGTCGACTGCTGCTCCTTCAGTCGACTACCCAATCGACTACGGAACTTTCTGGGCTCGTGGCCACAAACAACAATCAACTGCCCTCCATGGCAGTCAACTACTCTGAAAGTCGACTGCCACGATCACGCGACCGCAGTCGAGCTCTAGTCGAATGGTCATAATCTCAGTCGACTGCCCAGAGTTGATTAGGCTGCCAAGTGTCAAAACACTTGACCAGTCGACTGGTTCATAATCCCAGTCGTCGGATCCCTCCAAGTCATCCATGATTTGTTCATCCATACGTTAGCCTTTAGATGCTTCTATCGGCTATTGTTATGCTAACCGGGTCTACATTGTCAATACACATTTAGGCTTACGCTGCCAAGACACACGCTTGGACTTTACGCCGCTAAACATTGGACTTATGCTGCCAAGACTATAGCTTGGACTTTATGCCGCCAATATCACACCCTTGGACTTCCCTTGCCAACTCTGTGTCGGACTTTCCAATTGCCAAAAACCCATGACTTGGACTTTACCATTGCTAAGACTCATGCTTGAACTTTCCATGCCAAGTACTCAAGAGTTGGACTTTACCATTGCCAAGACCTATGCTTGAACTTTCCATGTAAAGTACTCAAGACTTGGACTTTCCATCATATGGTCAATCTCATGTCAACCATATAGGTAACTCATTGCCAAACATCAAAATACTACTCGAGTCAAATTCGAGTTCAATCAATCGTGACCTAGGTCAATTGCACCAATAATCTCTCCCTTTTTGATGTTTAACAAAACCTTTGAGTTAGGCTACCTAACTCAAGCTATCAAATCTCACAAATTCTCTCAATTCTCCCCCTTTTTTACGTACATTAAAAAGATTCTCTCCAAGGGTATTAATGTCTCATATCCCAATGAGATATTAAAATCTCCCCCTTGGTCTAAACACATTTAGAATGTCTTCACTCTTCATAGCGATGAGTCTCATACCACTAAATGAGAGACAATTCTCACTTCTCAAATTCTCCCCATTTGGTGAGCACAATGAGAGTTTTCAAAACCCTTCATATCTTCCCCTTTGAGGAAAACATATCCATCATTCCATGATGGATAACTTCCCCCTAAAGGATTGTTCTCCCTTGACCATTGCACCAACAATGTCCTTGGAGAGTCTCTAAGCCTATAGGAATACTAAACCATAAAAAAAAAGAATAAAAGTTCAAACTCGAACTTTCACACATCTTAAAATTTGATTCTCACCCTAAACAACCCTCATAATCCATTTCCAATGGGTCTTTCACTTTTCCAATGATTTCCAAAGCATATCTTAGGGTTATGAGTAGTTAGAGTAACCTAAAATGGTTGAAATATGGGCTAAACAACCTTGTTTACCCGAAATTAGCCTTGGCAGTCGACTCGGTTAATAATAAATCGACTGCCCAAAGCGACAGTCGACTGGTTTCTACACTGTGCAAAAATCAGGTTTAGAAATCAAATTTCGAAAATGCATAAGTAAATATATATAATTTAAAAAATAATGAAACTTCGTACGTATAATATTTATAACAATCATTATGGGTGAAAAATATTTAAAAAATAAAATACCCATTAAATAGTAAGATTGATACAAAGTTCAAAAATAAAGATAACTTCAATCTTTTGAGCCTACTTTGTATCAACTTTATTAATAGTAACTTCTATCGAAAGGTAGACTACGCCAAAATTTTTTAAAATATTTTTAAAATCTTATATTGAACAATGATTTATGGGCTCATTGCACATAACTTGCACATAAACTTTCTCAATGATCCATCATTATTACTTAATGAGTTATAAGTTCATTATGAAGTACTAAGTAAGCACGTGAACTCAACTCATTTTTAGCATCTCACATGTGTTTAGAGTGTATCAATATACACACATGTCAATTTAATGTGAGATATGAGTTTTATTTTTCTTAATCTAAGATTTTATGTATTTTTCTAAACAACATTATTTGATTCCCTTATACATGGAACTTCAAATCGTGACAATGTCCTTAAATCAATTTTAATTCACTTACATACATGAATGATGATTATGACATACAAGATGAAGATAAAATAAATAAAGCATGTGCTAATAATCATGATGTCATGACATAAAAATATAAATCTAAATATAAGCATGACATTAACATTAAACATAAGCATTATCATAACATTTTAAATAGTAATATGAAGCATGATGTCATGACATGGTATATGACAAACATAAGCATGATAATTTTACAATATGAAGGTATAAGAATACCTAAAGTTCAAATCTAAATATTATCATGATATTTTACACGATTAAATAAAATATGATGTTATGACATGGCAAGGCAAAACAAAACATGACATGTATAAAATACATATGTATATAATACCTAAGTGTTAAGCTTAAATTTGTCATTTTCTAAAATTTTCACTAATTTTCCATAATCACTCATCTCCCAAGTGTGCCAAAAACCCACAATGACACATCATGACTCTAAAACCTAACTTATGTCAACTTGATCAATTTTTCAATACTTCTCAAATTTTATTAGCACATCATAAAATCTTTTAGGATTAGATTCTAATCTCATTTCCAAAATATCTCATTACATTTGAAATGACCTAAAGTGTCAACTTTGCTACGATTAGGTTAACTACTCATTCATTCAAGTTTGGCACAACCTAACACATTTAACGTAATAGAATCATGCTCCTAGGAATCCAATACTTATTTGTGTTCCTTGGATTTACTAGGTACTCACAAGGGATATCTTCCCTAGTACCTTCCTAATGATCTTTTTTGGCTTGGAAGCCTTGGTCAATTTTGTCTTATCAAGGTCAACTTTAGGGATAACTTCCCTTGTGACCTTCTTAGTGACTTCCCCAGTAACCTTGGTTTTTCTAGACCTAGAACTTGTTCCATAGTTAAATAGAACAGTGTAGTAGGTGGACACAACCTCCTTGGACTTAGGTTTGTAACTCAAACCTTTTCTATCCTTGGAAGGCTCTTGTCTCCTAACACCTAAACTTTGACTCCTAGACCTCTTAATTGAATTTGTCATTCTTGCAAGGGTCTTCTCCAATTTTTCAAGTCTTGACCTCAAAACTTGATTTTCTAACTCTAATTTCTCAAATTTGGTGGACCCATTATTTCTTTGAGTATTTTTATTCTTCCTAGGCATATGTCTACCCTCCTTAAGGTTAATGCCTAAGTGATTTTCTACTTTCCTAATGACTTCCTTAGGTAGAATTGTTCTTGGATTATTGGTTCTAAATTTATCCTTGACCCTAATATCACAAGATTTAGCACCTAAGCAATAAACTCTATTTCTAACATGCTCTTTATGATTATGCACAATTACAAGTGAATTAAAAGCATGTTTTTTTTTTATCATTAAGATTTGAAGGTGTATTACTAAAATATACCTTAGGGTTTACTTTAAAAGCTCTCCCTACATGTATAACTCCTCCCTTGCCCTTTTTAGGCTGTCTTCCATTAGAGCATTGACTTTTATAGTGCCCCTTTTGATAGAATTTGAAACAAATGATGTGCTCCTTGCTCTTGATTGTTGGGACTCCGACATCCTTAGATTTTTCATGAACTTTTGACATCGGTTGAGTCTTCTTGACTCGCTTTAGACACTTGCTCTTATAGTGTTCATTTTCCCTACACTCAAAGCATACAATATGATTTTTATTTTTAATTAAAATGCTTGAGTTACTTAGGTCGGTGGTAGGAGCCGGAGTTGGTTCTTCATCCCTCCCGGATGTTGATGGTTCTTCTTTTTGCTCTGGTATGGATGATCTAATCTCCTCCTCCTTAATCCTAGAGGTGGAGCCTTCCTCCAATTCTTCCACTTCTTCTACCCGATTTGAATGTTGATTCCTTCTCAACCTCTGAATCCTCACTCTCTTGAGATTTTTATTCAATTAAGGTCGGTGAGGAATTTTCATGAAGCTTTGCCAATTTGCTTCATAGCTCCTTGGCATCTTGAAATTCACCTAATTTAGACATGACATCGTTAGGTAACGAATTTAATATCATGTGCATTACCTTATCATTTTCTTTTGAAGGCTTGGACTTGCTCTTCGGTCCATCTCTTCTTCTTGAGGTATTCACCTTTTGGACCCCTTGGAAATTCAAGATGACCCAATCTTCGATGTTCATCATGAAGAAATTTTCCATCCGTGCTTTCCATTGATCGAACCCTTCTCGTCCATAGAAGGTGTATGAAATTGGAGTATTAATGTCCCATCCAAATCCATCATTGAACAAATCTATCCTCTAGTGCTTTTCTCCTTGGCAGTTAGTCCAAATAAAGAGCGACCTCGCTCTAGTACTAATTGTAGGATCATAAGTGACGCGCTAGAGAGGGAGTGAATATCGGTTCGCTTCGTCGTTGCTCGATTTCGATCGTGCTTCTCTACAATCGTTAGTACACAGCGGAAATAAAAATACTAATACAAATACAAACAACAATACACAAGCACAAAGACACAAGATGTAACGTGGTTCAGAATCTAGGGTTCCTACTCTACGGGTTGAGCTCAAATAAGCTCTAGTGATGTAAATCACCACTAATCAACCTCTCATTCTCAGAAAATACTTTGGAGGTAGAGAAAACCTCTTACAATAGTTCTTACAATAATAAGAAAGAAATACAAGCAAATACAAATGTAATACAACAAATAACGTAAAGAAAACTTTACATAAGGTTGCTTTGATACTTTGCTTATTGGTTGCTTGGATGAGCTTGAAGGACCCTGAAATACACCAACATTTCACCTCAAATCTCTCTTAGAACCGCTGCCAAAATCCTCCCTTTTGTGCTCCTTATAAAGCTGCAACTTGTGCTGATTTTTACCTAGTAGTCGACTGCCCATACCTAACAGTTGATTGCTCATGTATCCGTCATCTCACAATGGCTTAATCCACGCTGAAAAAACTCTAAGGGATAACTCATCAATCGACTGTCAAATCTTAGCAGTCGACTGTTGCCCCGTCAGTCAACTACGGAACTTTTTGTGCTCGTGGCCACAAACATCAGTCAATCGCCAAATCGGCGGTTGATGCCACACCTATGGTCACGAGTTGTGCTCTAGTCGATCGGGTCATAATTCGATCATTGTCGAGTCGACTAGGCTGCCAAGTGTCAAAATACTTTACCAATTGATTGGTCTATAACTCTAGTCGACTAATGAACCTCAACCATGAGGTTTACCTAAGTATGATCCTCTCATACTCGCTAGATAACCCTTAGCCTGGACCTAAGCCTTCTAGCCACCTCCATTAGCCTCACGCCTATCGGATCCCTCCAAGTCATTCATGACTTGTTCATCCATGCATTAGCTTTTAGGTGTTTCCATCAGCTATTGTCATGCTAGTCGGGTCTACATTACCAAGACACATTTGGGCTTACGTTGTCAAGACACGCGCTTGGACTTTACACTGCCAAACATTGGACTTATGCCGCCAAGACTACAGCTTGGATTTTACTTCGCCAATATCACACCCTTGGACTTCCCTTGCCAACTCCATGTTGGACTTTCCGATTGCCAAGTACCCATGACTTGGACTTTACCATTGCTAAGACCCATGCTTGGACTTTCCATGTCAAATACTCAAGACTTAGACTTTACCATTGCTTAGACCATGCTTGAACTTTCCATACAAAGTACTCAAGACTTAGACTTTCTATCATATGATCAACCTCATGTCAACCATATAGTTAACCCATTATTAAACAATGATCAACCCATTATCAAACATTAAAATACTACTCGAGTCCGATCAAACGTGACTAGACCGATTGCACCAATATTTTTTGTCTATTTTTTTATTATCGATAATATAAAAACGAAATACTAAGGGTGTGTTTGATTTAAGTTATCAAATATTACTTTGGTTATGTGATTGTCAAGTAATCCCATAACCAAGGTTATGGGGAATGAGATATAACTTATGTTGTTCGGTTCAATCCTAAGTAATACAATAAAAAATTATTTGTTTAGAGATTTTAGTGTATAATCTAGTTAAATATTTTACTATATTATCCTTGGTTCAATTCTAATGTGCAAGGCGGCAAATTAGCGACGAACCGGCGGCGGTGGCGTGGCGGCGATCAGCGAGGCGGCGGCGATTGACGATCAACGACGACCGATAGCGACGCACGATCGACGGTGATAGCGACGGGCGATCGACTAAGATTTTGATTAAATTAGGACGAAATTGAGATTTGATAAAATTTGAGGGATAATTTTGGAAAAATTATTTGTTAACTCCAGAATAAAAAAAATTACCCTCCCCTTGGTAATGTGATTCTAGATTGCATGTCTCATTTGCTAATGTGGCGAGGATACTTCATTACTTGGGAATCACTAATTCCTTGAACCAAATAAGATCACTATAGATAATCTTAGATAGATAATCAAAGTTATCTATGATAATTTTGAACAATGCACCCTAATATTGTTTGGTTTAATCCTAGGTAATGAGACAAAACCTTATTTGTTTGAAGGTTTTAATGTATTACTTACTATGATATTTATAATATTACCCCCTAACCAAGCATATGGTGGCCGCCTCGCAATTGGCGGCGGCGGCGGTCGGCCAGCGACCAACGACAGCAGTCGACCGACGATTGGCGACCAATGAAGACGGTCGATCGACAGCGATGGCGGTGGCGACGACGACCGACCGACGACCAATGGCGACGACGGTGATCGACCACCTACCGGCGGTGGCGGCGACGACCGCTCGACAACCGACGACGACGATCGGTCGACGACTAGCGGTGGCGACCGATCGACGACCGACGACGGCGGTCGGCTAGCGACTGACGGCGGTGGCCGACCGACGGCGATGACGACGACGATCGACGCCCAATCGACAATCGACTAGATTGTAATTTGATAAATTGATAAGGATAGTTTTGTCATAAATGGTAAAAAATAGAGGGTATTTTTGAAAAAAAAAAATTCATAACCAAGGGAATCATGAAAAAACAAGTTTCTTGGAGGTTTTTCAATTCCCCATCCATAATTCTTTTGCTGACGTAACATGACGTGTCGGATATTCATCATTACTTAGTAATCGTTCAAATTCTAAACTAAACAAAATTTTCTTTGATAACCTTGAATGAATAATCAAGATTATCACAGATGACTCCCAACTAAACACATCTAACATAATCTTAGTTATGTTTGATGTGTTTGGTTCAAGTATAACCTTAAGGGTGCGTTTGGTTGGGGGTTTTTGTTGATAACCTTGTTAGGTTATCAACAAAAACCTTGTTTGGTTTAGGTTATAAACAATTATCTGGTAATTGATCATTACCAAGTTATGAACAAAAACCATTTTAGGGGGAATCGAAAAACCTTAAAGAACCAAGGTTTTTGTTGATTCCCGGGGTTAAGGAAACTTTTTTCCAATATTACCCCAAGCAATATATTAAATGACAATTTGTTAAAACTCAATCGATTTCGATCGCCCTTTGTCCTGCCGTCGTCGCCATCGCTGTCGCCATCGCCATCACGCCGCCGCCCTTGCCGCCCGCCCGCCGCCGCGCCGCCTTCGGCCGCCACCGCCACGCCGTCACGCCACCGCCTCCGCCGCCGCCGCCTTACCACTACCGCCACCACCCGCCACCGCTTCCGCCATCGCCACCGTCGCCGCCATCGACCCGCCGCATTATGCCGCCCCTCGCCGGCCCGTCGCCATCGATCGGGCCATGCCGTCGCCGCCGCCGCTGCCGCTCACCATACTGTCGCCGCCGCCGAGGACCGCATTGTCGTCGGTCATCGTCGGTCGGACGATCGTTGTCATCGTCATTAATATTTCTATCATTGTTGTCGAATTGATTGAGGAAAGACAAAGGATAATTTAGTAAAATGTTAAACTAAGTTATATATTAAAACCTCCAACCAAACAAGGTTTTTATCTAAGGTTATACTTTATTCTAAGGTTATGTTTTATTCTCTGGTAATCACATAACTAAGATTATGTATGATTACTTAATCTATATTAAATAAAAACACTTCTGGCTTAAACTAAATATAAATTTACAGAAACAAGGTGGATTGCTGTGGGATTCAGACATGATATTTTCACCTCAATTATGAGAGAAAGGGTCGAAATAAATTGATATTTCCTGGTGGATTAAATTGTTAATTATATCTCTAAACACTCACACGAAATTAATAATACATATACTCCTTTTTTAAATTTGCTCTTGTTACGTCGGGAGATAAAGGGTATCTTATTCCTATTTCCAAAATATTATTACATTCTATAGCCGTTGACTTTTATATTAGAGCGAAAGGGATCGGAAGGTAATGCTCGAAACATCAAAAATGTCAACCCCGGATTCTTTTATTCTTGGTTTTTTTCTAATCAAGGTCGGCTTCTTAGAATGTGGTTTTTAAGATTAATCTACTATGTTTGCTTTCCCTTGAAGTTGACTTTTTGTGACGAGAGGAGCTACGCAATAACCATGCAGTTGACATTCGATGAGTTTGTCAACTTCAAGAATATAGAATCCACTTGGTTATTGTCGGCGCGTGAGAGATCAAATTGAAAACAGTTTCGGAAGATATTATCCATGTAATGAATGAAAGTATTTAATTTATCTACATTTTGCAAATTTATTTTTTATTAGTGTGTAATTCCAATTCCAAAAATAAAAATAAAAATAATTGAAGCGTAAAAAAACAAAAAAAGTCAAGAGATTTTATGGATAATAAATTCTTTATCTTCGATTTAAAATAAATATTTTTTTTTTGGCAAGACCATTCAATTCCCGATTGCCTCAGCAGGAACGGACCGACGGGAAATCATTCACGAACCGAACCAAATCTCTGGCCCACTCCGGTTTAGCAGGGAATAAATGTGAAGATCCTTTTCTCTTCGACCCAAATCTTTTCTGATACACTCCTCGAGAAAATTATATTTGGTCTCCTTTTTTATTAATTATTTATTTGATCCTCTCTTTGTCCGAAATAAAATATTTTTTTTCTTAATTAATTCCTCCTCCAACGGCAAGAAAAGACCTGGATCCGCTATAAATTTTAATTGCCCGAGTTGAAAATAAAATTTATTATCCATAAAATAAACAGCATAAGCCAACTGAATTAATAAGTAAATAAATTATATTTCAATTCGAAGTAATTATATTATATCAAAAAGCTGTTGTAAGAATAAATTTCCTTGGTATTTATTAATATGTAGATTTATTATATCTTTTAGCAAAAGTCTTATTGGCTTTCTTTTTTCACTAATGCCTTCGTTGTGAATTCCCTAAATATTGAAATATAATAATAATAATTTTAATGTATTTAGATTTTTTTTTTGAAATTTTGTTTCTTTTCATGGCCTGATTGCTAGCGATCTTCCTCGGTACTCACCCGTTACATTCCATTTACTTTTCTTCCATGTGACGATATATTAATCCACGGGGAGATACCGATACGATACGCCCGTGACGGCACCATATCTCTCCCGATATAAAAAATAGGGGAAATTCCGCGCGACACACAAAAGTGGGGCCCGCGCTTTATTGGGAGGTAATTCTGTGGTCAATAATTGAGGTGCGCATTTGGGTTATCGCATCCGGCAAATTAATAATTGGCGTCTTTGTACTTGAGCGAGGATTTGGTCGCGATTCCCTGCCCTTTATTCTTCGCCCTCTTTATATACCTGGCAATTCGGTGGGCGAAATGCGAGATCGATAGTCTTCTTGTTTGATTTGCTGGCTGTTGATCGGATAGCTGCGTGTCTGCAATGTCTTCTTCTTCGGGGAGAGGAGGGAGAGGCCTCGGCAGCGGAGTTGGGGTCGCAAGGGAGCCGGCCGCGATCCATGTGCTGGCGGTGGATGATAGCTCCGTCGACCGGGCGGTGATCGCCGGACTTCTCCGGAGCTCGAAATACAGAGGTATCATACCATCGATCCTTCACAAAGTTGTCCTCGTTTGCGATTCCTCTAATTAGGGCTTCGCCCTTTTCTTCCGGTGTTCGGTTGCAGTCACGGCTGTGGACAGTGGGAAGAAAGCACTGGAACTGTTGGGAATGGTGAGTCGGGTCGATTCGTTTTTTTTTTCCCTTCTGGTTCAGCCGATTCTTAGATCACTCGATGGGATTCTGATGAACAAAAAAAAAATGGAATTTTGTAGCAGGAACCGAACGTGAACATGATCATTACTGATTACTGGATGCCAGAAATGACAGGATACGAGCTGCTCAAAAGGGTGAAGGTCAGAACAAATCTCATAAAAAATGGATATTTTCCTGTGATTTTGAATGCTGATGCCTGAATCTTAATTCTGTGACAGGAATCAAACAAACTGAAACAAATCCCTGTGGTCATAATGTCTTCTGAGAACGTTCCCAACAGAATCAACAGGTAAACTCATATTTTAACACTCTTCAGTATAATAAAACACCATTTTTCCCGATTTGACGATAGTTCTTTCTTTCCTTCAGATGTTTGGAAGAAGGAGCCGAAGATTTCTTGCTGAAGCCTGTGAGACAATCTGATGTATCTCGTTTGTCCAGTTGGATCAGATAGCAACCGGCGATGACAGAGGAGTCGCCCGGTGGCACAATTTTCTTCAGCTCGCTCTCGTTTAGCATTTTATTCTTTTGTTTTTTTTATGAGCTTTGGTAGATAAAGAGCATGGACGAGGAACTGTCACGATGAGAGACCATCGTCTTCCATGAATCTCATGTTGCATTTTCAGATGTGAATATGCTTCGAGCAGCCATTTCAATGTCATTCCGATTTGCCACTCCGTGTTGCTCGTAAAACTCGAAAGACCATTTGTTCCTGAGAGAAAGAAGCATTTTTTGTAAAAGAGTTTTGTTGTTGGAGAATGAACAGGAAGGAGGAGGGACAAGTCCAGTTGTAAGATTTGATGAGGAAATCAAAGCAGATTTGGTGTACTGGACGACTGACTAAGCTTTGCCTTGTTGGAGCGGAGCTGTGGGATCCTCCTTGTCGGAATCCTATGGGGGAACTTGGAGTCGTTCGTTATCTGCTCCTCGTTTGATATTTCGCCATTTTATTTACCCTCAAGTAACTTTCAAAATATAATTATATATATATATATATAGCCATGGATTAGTTGTTGATTATATTGGATACAATTTCAGCTCATTGAAGTTAAATATTTTGATTAAAAGTGTTTTTAAAGAGTTTAAAATAAAAAAATATAAACATGTGCATAAATAAAAGGCTTTTGGGGTAATTAATTGTTTATTATATCAAAAGTGATTAGAAGATTCAAATTCTAAAAAAAAAAAACTAACATAGACATATTCATGGAACCTACAGTGTAATGGTCACATTTAATATGTACTTAAAGCTTCCAGAGCAATTAAGTTTTTGACCAAATAGTGTATGTATAATGTATTTTATATGGTTGATTATAAATCAATATAATTTTAACGCGAGAATGTTAATTCTTAAGAAATAGATTTATGGCATTTGTACTTTTTTTTTCTTCTTATGCATCAATACATTTTATTTATTAAAAAAAAAAAGGTGTTGGCCAAGGTGTAAAAACAGGAATGAGTCAAAGTTACTCTGGACAAATTGATCTGATAACTTTTGTACACTTTTAACAAATTTTTTTTTGATAAATTTAAAATTTTTGAATAATGTTAAATTGGACCATTAAGATTTAGGGTCGTTGAATTTATCAATGTGTGTGTGGTTTTTTTTTTTTAATTTATTTTAAATCCTTCAAAACCATCAAAGTGCTTGACAACTAGAGGATTCAAAAATTTAAAAAACTAACATGTGCAAACATAAGAAGTTTAGGATAAATTTGGGTTCTATCCGTATTAGAATATAGTCGAATCAAATGTTCATAAATAAATTTAGTATTCGATTCGATAAGAATTCGTTTATATTCATTCAATGTGCATCAAAGTCAATTAATAAACAAATTCGAAAACTTAATAAATTAAATAAATAAATTCGAATACATATATTCGGCTTATTAATTTTCATGAATAATATTCATGAACACTGTTCGTGAACAGTATTTATGAACAATGTTCGTGAAAAGTGTTTATGAACGAACTCATTTTTAAATTATTTATGAGCTTATTTATATTCATTTATAAGCCAGGATTAAAAATTAAAAGTTTAAAATAAACAAACAAACTTAACTTAAAAATTTGATAACGTTTAAATAAATCAAACTTAAGAAAGTTCGAATCAAATTTGATTCAAGCTGGATTAGAAGATTGATATCCAATAAATAAGTCAAACTCAAGCTAAATTCAATTTCTAAAAAAACAAATCAAGCCAAGCTTGAACGGGTTTTTCAATAGCTTGATTAATTTTAGACTCGGCTTGGCTCGGTTTGATTATCTTATCAAATAAATTTAAACACTGTAAAATTTAACTTGGCTTGATTCGTTTACCATCCTACTCTCTAAAGTGATGGGAAATTTTTGATTAAAAGTTCGATAAAATTATTTGACAGTTTTATAAGTCTCAAAATATAAAAAATTGTTAAAGAAATTTAAAGTCCACGAGTAAAAAAATGTCAATTTAGCCAAACCCCGAAGGTTTTATGGTCGTCAAACACTTTCTCTTTTAGTTTAATTGCTCGATTTGAATCTGATCAATCAATAAGTCAACAATTTAAAATTTTGACAATTCAAAATGATTTATTTATTTTTAAATAAAATATAAATACATTTAAAATTTAAATTTTAAAATTTGCAAGGGCTTCGGCGGCTTATTTGAAATGCATGTTTTTAATATTTTAGTTGACATGCAATTATATTTAAATTAAAAGTTTACGTGATCATTTTTTCATACCTTTGTTAAATTACTATGATATATATGATTTATTTTTTAATTATATTTTTTTTAATATTGCGATTTGATTCATCGAATCGACAATATTGTCAATTTGTTCCCGTTCATTTTCAAAATATTCTATTCATAGACATTTCTTCCACGTGTACATCACTTTATGAATAATTAAAGGATATATTCTATTTATAGACAATTCTTCCACATGTATATCTCTTCAAATAAAGCAAATGCCCATTCGTGATAGAAAAATAATGATAGAATATATCATTGATTGATCCATTTAAAATTTTATTGTTTTGTTTAACTAGGAGAACAATTATAAATCCTTCTTAGGGATTTCCATTTGAGTTTTTCTTTTAACTTATTTATTATTATTATTTTTTATTAAAGTATTTGATTAGACAAAAAGGTGATAGGGCTATTCACTTTACACCCATGTAGGCGCAAAAGAACCATCAACATCCTTTGAAAAGATATCCAAATCTAAGTGATATCTTAATCTATTAATTACTAATCTCTATCGCCCTAATTTGTTTAACCAACAGATTTTGAAGGAACAATAACTAAAAATATTGAATCATCTTACACTGCACGAGTTGAGTTTAATAATACAATTTTTTTTAACAAGAAAAGCAAAATAGTAATTTTAATGAAATAGAGATCTTCAATATTATAAAATGATACAATTGATATTTCTTGATCAACAAAAATATTGGTTGAATCCTCCCATCTAGCTGTGTGTTTAATCTGGTCAAGTATTCAATCTAGTTGAGTGTCTGGTTTGATCGAGTGCTCTGATTAACCTGATCAAATGTTCTAGTTTAACTAAGTCATTTAATTTGACTAAATGCTCCAACTTGGTAGAGTGCTCCAATTTGATCAAATGATTAGTTTGATTGAATTCTCTAATCTAGACGATTGCTTAGTCTGACAGAGTCTTTCAATTTAATTGAGTGCTCAATTTGATCAAATTTTGAGTCTGGTCGAGTCCTTCGACTTGGTCAAGTTACTCTAATATAGCCATTTCGAGCAATCGAGTCATTCTTAGTCGAGTGATCAAATTAAGTCAATCCGAACTAAATCATTTTTAATCGAAGTCACTGGGCTAAGTTTTTATTGTTGACTATTTTAGTTTGGTCAAGTGTTCTTATCCAAATTCAATAGATCATAAGCAGACATGAACAATGCTCCTCACATGGTCTCTTCGTGATGATAATTGATATTAATGAGAAATTAATAATAATAAAAAACTCTCCACTTATTCATCATCTCCTCATTTTCTCTCGTCATTCTTTCTTTTTAATTTATTATTTACAGTAAAAGCGGAGCCAGCCCGGATTAATCCCCAAGCTAATCATCCATTAAATTTTTTATTCCGAACTAAATCATAACTAAATATATATATAAAAAAGATTACACAGTAATACAATGCAAAAAAAAAAAAAAATCCCTCGGGGCGGGTTACCACCTGAGTAAGCTTGCACTTGGCTCCGCTCGTGGTTCACAGTTCCATGACAATTTAAATATTAGAGGAGTCTCATTGAAATATTTTCGGCGCTTTCTAATGCATATTATTATTATTTTATCTTCAAAGTGTTAGAATTATTGAAAGTATAATCAAAATTCTATATTGGTAAGATATAAAAAAATTTATGATCAATTTATAAAATGAAAAAATATCTTTTTGGATATGAGATTTTTTAAATAAATTTAAAAAAAAATCATGAGAATTTAATTTGAAAGTGAACAATATCATACCCAATATAAAAATATATGAATTTCATCAAAAGTAACACAAAACATCACCTATTTTTGATGCAACTATTTCTTGCACATATATTTGGTATAAAACTTTACACCAACTAAAATTAAAAAATAAGATGTGAATTATGCAAATTAGTAAGTTGTTTTGTTTTTAGGTGAAATTGTAGATACGTCATGAATATACTACATAAAGACACGATTAAAAATAAATAAAATGCAGACTAGTATAGTAGAGGGAAAAATTAAGAAATATGAAAATAACAAGTAGCAGAGGCGATTTTAAGTATAATTCGTTCTAATCAAATATCAAAAAACACGTTTATAACATTTAACAGAGATTTATATATTTAGAAGGGTTTGTCTCAAAATGCATTCATGCGATCTACAATTTACCCCTTCTATTTACTTTTTTTTTTTTTCTATTTAGATTGCTGGTATTTAATTATGGACCACTGTGTCCTCTCTGATATATTTGTTTAGTAGCATTCAATCCGATTAATTTTAGAGATAGTCAATTCAATTCTACGAATCTCTTTCGAAGAGTTTATAATTCTCCTAAGTGAAGTCTTTATTGATCATATCATCAAAATAAATTTGGAAGCATTCGCAGTTCAACGGTCTAATTTGACTCCTACATTTGAGTCGTTTTTGTAAGATTGTCCAATATCGAAATCGTACTCTATTTACGAAGGCAAATTTCAATGGCTAAAGTCATCCACTAATTTTCTAAAATTCACCGCTGAATATGTCTGAACAGAGAATCGAATATATATATATATATATATATGTTTGAGGATTATGATTAGATTCTTCATGGGGAAAACGATGGAGGAAGGAAATTAAAACACACATGGTAATTGCGTCGCAGTGATAACAAAATTTGAGAATGTGAAAGTAGCCTCCGGCGGCAAACTAGTTCACGACGGCGATGGGTTCCGTCCTCGAGAAAATTTGGAAGCCGTACAAGGGTTCGTTGCTAGTTTTTGAAGTCGGAGACAGAAGTCAATAGCTGCGATCTGCATCGGCCAGGCAACCACGACAAGCGTGCGCCTGTACAAGCCATGACTTTGATGGCGGCGGACGTCGGCTGACTCCGTTGGAAATCTATAATTTCAGTGATGTGGATATATAGAGTGTGACTTTTGGCCAAATTGATCAATTAATTAGATGATGAATCAATGACCTGGATCGATGAAGTTCGATCGGTAGGTGATATGGACCTTGTCCCTTTTGGATTCTCGACGTGCCGCTTCCATTATCAAAGTATTTACCTTTCTTTTTTTTTTTTGGTAACATTGTTACCGATTTAGTTTTATCAATAGTCGAATTATCTCTTTAGATATTGACATATACCCTTTCAAGTATATACCCACTTTGACATACATATTTTCGGATAAGATTATCCCTACGGATCAAAATATTAAAGTTGTGATGAAGACACTCTCTCTTTCTTTAAGATGATATTACTCTATTTATTGATAATCACCTCTCAAAATATAATAACTTACATCTTGAAATAGGAGGGCTTCAAATTTAGAGCCCCAACAAACTTTCAAAACCTTGAAAGATTTTATCTTTGGTTTGAGTAGGTGGAGTAGAAGTAGGATTTTTTTTACGGGGATGAATAATTTCTTTCAAAGGGTGTAGGGATTAATTATTCCAAAAGGTAAAAGATATGCGTATGTCATTTCATTTAATAATTTATACATCAATTAATTAAGATTATAATTCTTAATTTAATTAATCAATATATAGTTAGTCGATTATTTAATTAATCAAAATTTCTTTATGAATATTAATTAATCTAATAATCAATTAATATTGTCATGATTTAATTAATCTTCTATCAATCAACTAATCTTTCTAATTAATCTATTAATTAATGTTGAACCATTCAAAGTTATCTTTTTAATGGTTTTGCATGAATTGACATTCATACATATTCGAGTTAGCGTTCATATGATCACATCCATGAACCTAGCTCATGTGCAAGCCAAATTTTTATTCGATCATACTAGACTAATCCTTCATTACTCAAATAATCATAAACATTAATCTCTCATTCACTCAAGAAATTGATTTACAACGATTTACTCACGAAATAACCGACCATATCCCTATTCAATTTATTGGTTAATGAAACTAATTTTCCAACAATCCTCCATATGAATGGAAATTATGGATAAGTTTCAAGTCTCAAACAAGAGTTTCAGCATGAGACTATCGCATCGGAAGAGGTAGACTTTGAACCTTCCATAGTAGAATACGATCGGATTTACTTAGCAGTCCAATGAACTGTATTTTGAATTGTTCAACTGTTAGTGTAAACCAAGACAGTCATACACACGCAATTGCCCCTAGACTTCTACTAATTCTCTAGCATGTCCGTTTTGACCATGAACAACAGCTTGAGAATTCACAAGTGTTTCATTGAAGCAGCTTATTTTCACACTTATATAGGTGATCTCCTATTAAGAGTATCCTACAATATCTCATCATAACTCTGCAGTATAATATAGGAATCATTTAGTTGCCCCTTTTGAACCATGATTTTGGAATCTCTAGTCAGCATGGTTATGTTACAACTACTTATTCAAATATTAAGTTTTTAAACTCATTTCCCTAAACATGCAGTATATTAAGTTTTTAAACTCATTTCCCTAAACATGCAGTATATTTGATCTCATGTTAGGCCTTTTTAACTAGTGGATCCATACAATTCTCCATATTCAATGAGAATTTCATCGTTAGAGATCTACTATTTTAATGGTGTCAAATTTTTTATAATTATTCCAAGACTTACCATTTCACATTGTGCCCTTTTTGCATCTTCTTAGCTATTTAATTTGGGTATTAACTTATTCAAATATCTCCACATTTATTGGTTCATCCCATATTTATCAAGTCCATAGGATGATCATGACCTTTCTGGCTCTTAGAGATTTTTCGTCTATATCTAAATGAGGCTTGTTATTCCTTGTGAAGATAATTTCTTCACAATATATCCAACTAACATTCGGGTACGGTTAGATCTCATTCTTTATGGTCAAAAACTACTAAGTACCAAGTCAATTGCAAGTTGTTTGAGTTCCAATTCGACTAAGAGTTGCTAAGTATCAATTTAGTTGAGAGTTGTCAAGTCAACCAAAAGGGATTTTGCACAACGTCGAGACTACAATTAACTCCTATCTCTTTTTACTTGTACTTAGGTCTCGTTAAGTTAGACTCAAGTCTAGCTTTCATCAAAGTGGGCTTGAGTTTTATCTGAAACTTTTCATTAGCCTTTTAACTTAGTGACTTAGTCTAATGACCCCACAAAGTCATAATCATCATTATGATATTATGCCCATTGTATAACATAGTTATTACATAGGAAATTATATTTTCCTTGCAATCAACTTTCAAGTAATTATATGCAAAGATGGGTTGGGCCTTTTTTCAATATTAATTATATGCAAAGATATTTTCTTGAAGTAACACATATAGTGTTTTATTATTGTTTGAAGAAAGTTATGAAGAAAATCTTCGATTCTTCTCCGATAGAAATGAGACTTATGGTTGTCATAATCGATAATGTCATCTTAAAATTGTTGGAAATATATAATTTCCAGTTATATTGGATATATAGAGTTTGGTGTTTGGCCAAGTTGATACAATAGGTGGGTCTGGTCAGTCGATTTGATAACTTGAACCGGTGGAGATATAGTGACATGGACGTTGTCCTATTTGGACTCTCAGTACACTCTTTCGATCATCAAGACATCTCTTTAGATCATAGATATACCCTTCTTGATAACATCATTATTGACGTAGTCTCATCGATCGTCGAGTTATTCATTTGGATATCGACACATCTTTTCAAGTGCATATCTACTTTTTTAGATAAAATTATCTCTATGGATAAAAGTATTAAGGTCGA
This sequence comes from Wurfbainia villosa, assembly GCA_025175895.1. NCBI lineage: Eukaryota > Viridiplantae > Streptophyta > Magnoliopsida > Zingiberales > Zingiberaceae > Wurfbainia > Wurfbainia villosa. Next base: position 12,405,692 of record CM046004.1, on the reverse strand, counting down.
GATGAAAGCAAACCCTAAAGAACCAACTCTTGGATCAATTTAGTCAAACACCAAACTTTATATATGCAACATCCCTGGAAATTAGAAATTTTCAATAATTTTTTAGTTTGAATTGTCTATAGAAAAAGTGAGATTTCTGAAGAGTTTTTTCAAAGGATGAAAGGATTCTTCCAAAAGGTAAAGACATAGGGTGTATTTTTTAATTTAATAATTTATACATCAATTAATCAAGATTATAATTATTGATTTAATTAATCATTAATTAATTAATTAACTAATTAATCAAATTCGAATTAATTAATATAATCATAATTTAATTAATCTTCTATCAATCAATTAATCTTTTTAACCAATCAATTAATTAATATTAAACCATTAAAATTAAGATTTTAATGATTTTATGTGAATTTACGTTCACGTACTCGAGTTAGTATTTATGTAATCGCATCCATGAACTCAACTCATATGCAAATTAAATTTTCATCTGATTATACCGGATTAATCATTCATTACTTGAATAATCATATATATTAATTTCTCATTCATTCAAAAAATTAATTTATGAACATCTACTTGTGAAATAGTCATTCATACCCCTATTTAATTTATTAGGTTCTAAAATTAATTTTCCAACCGACTCCAGGTGTCGACCTTTAGCGTGATGCTCCGGATGGATGTTGCTATGTAGGCCTTGGACTTGATCCCGTCAGACTTCGATAGATTCTAAGCGTCGAGTTCCTTAAGTGTTGGGGGATCGATGACACACTAGAGGGGGAGGTGAATAGCGATTTCATTCATTCGATGGATTGCGTTCATGATTGTCTCTACAAAATGTTAGTACGTTATGGATATACAAATACAAAGTAGAGATAAACACAGACAACACAAGCACGATAATACGATTTAGTGTGGTTCGGAATTAGAATTCCTACTCCACGGGGCCAGCTCTAATTGAGCTCTAGTGATGCACACCACCACTATCTTCTCTTTCTTGGAAATCGAGAGGTGGAGAAACCTTTTACAAGGTTCTTACAACGATAAGAAATAAATATAAGAAAATACAATGAAATACAAGTAAAGAAAACTTTACAAAGAAGATTATTGATGCGCTACGAATTTTCGACCTCCTTTGGAGCGAAGAGATCAAGGAGGTTCGAGGGTCTTCTCCGACCGCAACAGTAAATAATGAAAGAGATAAAAATGAGGACAAGAGATTTAACGTGGTCAAGTGTCCAGAGAGCTAATTCGCCAGCAAGCCAGAGAGCAAAGAATTCAAGTGTCCAGAAGTTGAAGCTCATTCTTCTTCCTTCCTTCCCTCCTTTTATACTTATTGCCCCTGGAGCCAACCATTGCATAACAAACCACCCGAATCACCATCTACATGGAGGGCCCTTCTCACTTGAAGAACAATATTGTTATGATATTAGTGAGTGAAGGCTACTAAGAATCTCCTGTGGGGTCCTTCAAGTGCCTTGGTTTGTTATACCGTGTAACAAACTCTCATGAAAAAGTATGATAAGAAGCATCTTCCTCTTTTCTTTACCCTCACCTTACCATGGGGCTCTTATTTTCCCTAGTTACTTCTTCTTATCCCTACTTCAACTCAGCTCTGTTTCCCGAGTTACCCTTGGCTCATTTTTCCGACTTGCTTCCCTACACTATTCTAGTCGTTTAAGCCAAGGTGCATATAACTCCACTCAGCTTTCTGAGTTGCTATTTAGCCTTGTTTTGGGTCATCGGGCACATGAACTTATAACCCACCTTGACTTCCCAAGTTGCCCCCCTCAACCTAGCTCACTTTCCTGAGTCACTATCTAGTTTCATTTTGACCACCAGACTTCCTCTCCCTTCCCCAAGTTGTCACCTTATCAACTCGACCTATTTTTCGAGTCGGGTCTTGCTGGACTAGAGAATATATCCTATATTATAATCCTTCCCTCCAATTTCATCCTACCCATCATAATTCCTTTTTATAGCTCCTAAGTCATATCATAACAATATCATTAGCCACCCCCAAAAATAGTTAAACGAAGCCTTGAATTTGACTCTTTTTTTTTTTTTTAAATTAGGAATCCCCTTTAGTCACCCTTCCTTGTGTTGGTGCAATCGACTCAAGTCACGATTGATCAAACTTGATTTTGACTCGAGTAGTAATTTGATGTTAGTATTTTGATGTTTGACATTAATGTTTGACAATGGGTTGACTAGATGGTTGACTTGGGGTTGACCATAATGGAGAAGTCCAAGCATAGGTCTTAGCAAGAGAAAGTCCAAGTCTTGAGTACTTGGCATGGAAAGTCCAAGCATGCGTCTTGGCAAGGGAAAGTCCAAGCTTGAGTCTTGGCAATTGGAAAGTCCAACATGGATTGACATGAAAAGTCCAAGCATAGGTCTTGGCAAGGGAAAGTCCAAGCTTGAGAATTGGTAAATAGAAAGTCCAACATGGGTTAGCAAGGGAAGTCCAAGGGTTGATATTGGCAGCAAAAAGTCCAAGAGGGAGTCTTGGCAGCATAAGTTTAATGGTTTGGTGGCGTAAAGTCTAAGCGTATGTCTTGGCAGCGTAAACCCAAATGTGTCTTGGCGGTGTAGACCAACTTTGCATGACAATAGCCGATGGGAGCACCTGAAGGCTAGCGTATGGATGAATAAGTCATGGATGACTTTGAGAGATCTGATAGGCGTGAGGCTGATGGAGGTGGCTAGAAGGTTTATGTCTAGGCTAAGGGTGATCTAGCAAGTATGAGCATCATACTTGGGGTTAAACCTCATGGTTGAGGTTATTAGTCGACTAGGGCTTGGGACCAGTCGACTGGTCAAGTATTTTGACACTTGACAGCCGAGTTGACTCTAAGCGATCAATCGGGATTATGACCCGATCATTGAGTCGATCGCGACAAAACCTAGCGGTCGATTAGCGGTATTAGGCGCCAATTGCCGGCATTAGGCGATTGGATGGCTGATCGATGGACAATCGATTGCTGGTATTGGTCGCGAGCTCAGAACGTTCGGTAGCCGATTGATCAGTCGACTATAAGGTTGGCAGTCGACTGATGGGTAATGGCAGTCGACTGTCAGTGTATCCGTTGGCTTGAATGACGATGTGGATCAAGTCTGTTATGAGACAACGACACTGTTGGTAATCGACTGGGGCCTTATGGCAGTCGGCTGCCAGGCCCGAAATCAGCCCGATGCAGGTTATAAAAATAGCTCGAAAGGGAGGATTTAACAGTGATTTTCTTGGGCGATTTGAATGAGAATAGTTGATGGTTTCCAGTCCTTCAAGGCTAGTCCAAGGCGATCAACAAGCAAGCATTCAAAAGAGTTTTTTGTAAAGTGTTCTTTGCTTCTCTTGTTATATTTACTTTGTATTTGCTTGTTGTTTCTTTGTATTACTGTTGTAATTATTGTACGAGGTTTCTTCGACTCTCACTTGTTGTTGAGAAGGAGTGTTTTAGATTAGTGGTAGTGTTTGCATAGCTAGAGCTCATTTGAGCTCAATCCGCGAAGTAGGAATCCTAAGGTTCCGAACCATGTTATATCTTGTATATTGTGTGCTTGTGTTGTGTATTTATTTTTGTTTATCATTATATATTCCGTTGCATACACTAACACTTGTAACAAACACGCGATCAATTTCCATCATCGAAGCAACGAACATGCTATTCACCCCCCTCTAGCGACGTTCAATTTCCTAACAAGTGGTATTAGAGCGAGACCGATCTTCAAGGTTTAACAACTAAGGGAGCACTCTAGGGGGAAGAAGATGGAGTTTGAAGAAAAATTGGGATGAAACATCAACACCCCAATTCCATACACCTTCTATGGACAAGAAGGGTTTGAGCAATGGAGGGCACGAATAGAGAACTTCTTCATGAAGGACTTTGAAGATTGGATGATCCTAGTGAAGGAGTTTGAAATTCCAAGAGGTCCAAAAGGTGGATACCTCAAGAAGAAAACATGGACCGAAGAGTAAGTCCAAGCCTTCAAAAGAAATGATAAGGTAACGTAATTAATATTAAATTCAATACCTAATGATATTGTGTCTAGGTCAGGTAAATTTCAAGATGCCAAGGAGCTATGGGATAAATTGGTCAAGCTCCATGAAGAATCATCCGTGGCTCAAGTAGAGAGAGAGCCCGAAGAGGAGTGCTCATCCCCTCTCACAAGAAAGTGAGGATTCGAAAGTCGAGAGATGTTCGACATCCAAGTAAGGAGAGGTGGAAGAAGCCTCCACCTTTAGGATCGAGGGGGAGGAAATTAGATCACCAGAGCCGGAGCAAGAGCAAGAAGTGGCTTCAACCTCCGGAAGAAGTGAAGAATCAACTCCGACGCCGACCACCATTGACCTAGGTAACTCAAGCATTCCATTTAAAAATAAAAATCATATTATATGCTTTGAGTGTAGGGAACAAGGACACTACAAGAGCAAGTGTCCGAAAAGAGTCAGAAGACTCTTCTGGCACCAAAAGTCAACAAAAACTCAAAGGATGTCGGTGCCCCAATTAGGAAGAGCAAGAAGCACGTGGTGTGCTTCAAGTGCCAATAACCAGGACATTATAAGAGTCAATGCCCTAAAGGGAGGAATAAAGTCCAAGATGGAGCATCATAAGTAGGGGGGCCATCTAAAGCAAACCCTAAGGTAAAATTTAATAATGCACCTTTCTTGTTTTATAATGATAAGCATGCTAGGAGTAATCTTGCTATTGTCCATAAAGAGCATGCTAAAAATAGATTTTATTGCTTAGGGGATAAACATGTCAATCTTAGAAATAAGGAGAAATTCGAGACTAATATCCCTAAAACATCACAATGGACTTGATCCACATCTGCATTCAAGCCAACGGATATCTGATCATTGATCATTACCCATCACCAATCGCCAACCTTATAGCCGATCGATCGAGGCTCACTGGCGTTACGATCTCGCGACCAATACTAGCGATTATGCTCGCCATCGATCACCAACTCGATCTTTGGAAGTCGATTGCCTAGGCCTTTTGTCACAGTCGTACCCTAGTCGACTCAAGACAGTCAACTGGTCATAATCCTAGTCGACTGCCCAAAGTCAACTCGGTTGTCAGGTGTCAAAATACTTGACTAGTCGACTGGTCCCAAGCCCCAGTCGACTGATAATCTCAACAATGAGGTTTAACCCCAAGTATGATGTCCTCATACTTGCTAGACTACCCTTAATCTAGACCTAAGCCTTCTAGCCACCTCCATCAGTCTTATGCCTATCAGATCCCTCAAAGTCATCCATGACTTGTTCATCCATACGCTAGCCTCTAGGTGCTCCCATCGGCTATTGTCATGCTAAGCTAGTCTACATCACCAAGGCACATTTGGGCTTACGCTGCCAAAACATACACTTTGACTTTACGCCGCTAAACTATTAGACTTATGCTGCCAAGACTCCCGCTTGGACTTTACGTCGCCAATATCAACCCTTGGACTTCCCTTGCCAACCTATGTTGGACTTTCCATTTGTCAAGACTCAAGCTTAGACTTTCCCTTGTCAAGACCCATGCTTGGACTTTCCATGCCAACCCATATTGGACTTTCCAATTGCCAATACTCAAGCTTGGACTTTCCCTTGCCAAGACTCATGCTTGGACTTTCCATATCAAGTACTCAAGACTTGGAATTTCCCTTGCCAAGACCCATTCTTGGACTTCTCCATTATAGTCAACCCCAAGTCAAACATCTAGTCAACCCATTGTCAAACAATAGTCAACTCATGGTCAAACATCAATGTCAAATATCAAACCACTATTCGAGTCAAACTCGAGTCTGGTCAATCGTGACTTGGGTCGATTGCACCAATAATCTCTCTATTTTTGATGTTTGACAAAAACCAAATACCTTTGAGTTAGAACGCTAACTTAAACCAAACCTCCCAATTATCTAATTTAGGAGTTCCCAAATTCTCCCATTTTTTGACATACATCAAAAAGGCTCTCCCCAAGGGTGTCAATGTCTCATATCCCAATGAGATCTTACAATCTCTACCTTGGTTCAAAAACATCTAGGATGCCTTCACTCTTCCTAGTGATAAGTCTCATATCACTAAAGAGAGACAATCCTTACTTCTCCAAACTCTCCAAATTCTCCCCCTCATGATGAAGAACACATCCATCATCCCATGATGGATAACCTCCCCCTAAAGGCTTACTCCCCCTTGACCATTGCACCAACAATGTCCTTGGAGAGTACCTAAGCCTAGAGGAATACTAAACCATTAAAATTAAGGTTGAAACTTCAAACTTGAATTTTCACACACCTTAAAATTGATACACACCCTAAACAACTCTCCTAATCCATATCCAATGGATTTTCATCCTTTCCAATGCTTTCCAAAGCATATCCTAGGATTAGGAGCAGTTAGGGTAGCCTAACATAGCTGAAATCAGGCTAAAAAACCTTGTTTACCCAAAATCATATCGGCGATCGACTGACATCAATCGCCAATGATCACATAGCAAGATCGATTTCTACAAATGCAGAAATTCAGTTTCAGAAAATGAAATTATGAAAATCATAAGTAATTATACATAAATAAAAAAATCATGAAATTTCATATGTATAATACTTATGTCAATTATTGGGGATCCTTGGAAGCTAGAGGGGGGGGAGGTGAATAGCGTCGTGCTCGTATGATGGAATTCGATCGTTCTTGTCTCTACAATTTTTGTTAGCGCACAATGGAATAATAATAAAGCAATAACGAAATAGACAAACACACAATTACACAAGAATATAACGTGGTTCGGAACTGCACGGTTCCTACTCCACAGATCGAGCTCTAGCGATGCCACAAGCACACCACTATGCAATATCTCCTTCTCGACACAAGTTGGAGGTGGAGAAACCTCTTACAATAGTTTACAACAATAAACTAAATACAACAAGAAAATACAATATGAAATACAACAAAAGAAAGCAAAGAAAACTTCACACAAATCTTTTGGAAGTTTTCTTGTTGATTGCCTTGGACTAGCAGTTGAAGGCACTGATTTGCAGCAGCAAATCACTTCAAAACGTCCAAGAAAATCGGTTGCATTTTCCTCCTCCACGAGCTCCCTTTAAAGCTGTTACTTGGGATGGAAATCATCGATCAGTCGACTGCTCGGGACCATCAGTGACTGATGGAGCCTTCACTCGACTACTTCCCCTGTAGTCGAGTCTCGACTCCATTCTGTGTCCAAATTCTCGAGCACCAGTCGATTGATCACACGATCGATCACGATCGCTCGAGCCATCGATCATTCTTTGGGACACTTCCGTAGTCAAAACCTAATTGATTTCGCACTACCGATGTCACATGACATCAAACATGAGGTTTTAACCCAAGTATGGTGCCCCCATACTTGCTAGATCACCCTTAGTCTAGACCTAAGGCTTCTAGCCACCTCCGTCAGCCTCACGTCTCTCGGATCCCTCCAAGTCAATCATGACTTGTTCATCCATTGCGCTAGCCTTCAGGTGCTTCCATCGGCTATGTCAAGCTAATGGTGTTTACACCACCAAGACACATTGGACTTACGCTGCCAAGACTCCGCTTGGACTTTACGCCGCCAACCATTGGACTTATGCTGCCAAGACTCCTGCTTGGACTTTACGCCGCCAATATCAAACCCCTTGGACTTCTCAAATGCCAAGACTCAAGCTTGGACTTTCCTTGCCAACCCATGTTGGACTTTCCATGCCAAGACCCATGCTTGGACTTTTCCTTGCTAAGACCTATGCTTGGACTTTACATGCCAAGTACTCAAGACTTGGACCCATGACATGGTCAACTCCAGTCAACCATCAAAATCCCCTCGAGTGAAACTCGAGTCTGGTTAATCATAACCCGGGTCGATTGTATCAACAATCTCCCCAAAATATTATTAAACATCAATGTCAACTCATTATGTCAAACATCAAAACATCACTCGAGTCAAATTCGAGTCCGGTCGATCGTGATCTGGGCCGATTGCACCAACATCAATCATTATAGGTGAAAAAGATTTATAAAATAAAATACCCATAAAATAATGAGATTGATACAAAATTCAAAACCATTGATAACTTCAATGTTTTTGAGCTATTTTGTATCAACTTCTATAATGGTGATTGCTATCAAAAGAGAGTCTTCACCAAAGGTTTTCAAAATGATTTTAAAATATTTTTTTTAAATCTTATATTGAACCATGGTCAATGGGCTTAATGCACATGACTTGTACATAAGTTTTTCTCATGATTCATCCATGGTATAAGATGAGTTTGAGTTCATCTAGATGCAAAAACTATGCACCTTGAACTTAACTCATTTCCTAGAATCTCACATGTGTCTAGGGTGTTTGAAAATACACACATGTTAATTTGATGTAATATGTGAGTTTTGTTCATCCTAATCTAAGATCTCATGTATTTTTCTAAGGCAACACTACTTGATTCCCTTATACATGGGACTTCAAGTCATTTCAATTGTCCTTAAATGAATTTTATTAATGCATGAATGATGATTATGATATAAATGATAGTATAATTAAGAACATGTGCCAATAATCATGATGTCATGACATAACAATTAACCCTAAACATACATGATATTAAAACTAACCTAAGCATAATCATGATATTTATATGATTTAAATGAATATGATATCATGACATGATATATGACAATCAAATCATGGAAAATGAAATATAATGGTATAAAAATATCTAAATTTTAATATTGATTGCCATTTCTAGAGTTAAATCCATATTTGCCATAGTATCACTCTTCTCCCAAGTGTGCCAAAAAACTCAAAATGACACACCATGACCTCTAAACTTAATTTGTGCCAATTTGATCAATTTTTCATAGCTCTCAAAACACATTGGCACATCCTAAAATCATTTAAGATTTAAATTCAAGCTTATTTCCAAGGTATCCCAAAACCTTGAAAATGTCCTAAAGTATCAACTCTACCACGGTTAGATTAACTACCCATCCACTTAGGGTTGACACACCCTAACCCATCTAGCATGACGGGATCACTCTCCTAGGAACCCAAAACCTATTTGAGCTCCTTGAGTTTATTAGGTATTCACTAGGGATGACTTTCCTAGATACCCTCCTAATGACCCTCCTAGGCTTAGAAGTCTTGATCATTTGGGTTTTGTCATGGTTAACCTTAGGGATTGCCTCCCTAGTAACCTTCATAGTGATCTTCCTAGGTTTCAAGGAAACCTTAGCCACTAGACACTTACCATGGTCAACTATAGGGATGACTTCCCTTGTGACATTGGTTTTCCTAGACCTACATTGACTTCCCTTGTGATAAGTATGCATTACCTTCTTGGACATAGACTTGTGACCCAAACCTTGCCTCCTAGATGGTTCTTGCCTCTTACACCCTTGACTTTGACTCTTAGACCCTTGAATTTGATTTTGCATATTTCTAAGAGTCTTTTCAAGTTTCTTAAGTCTTGACCTCAAGGCTTGGTTCTCTAACCCTAATCTTCCCAATTTTGATTTTTCATTTATCCTTTGGGAATTATCATTTCTTCTAGGCATATGCCTACCCTTCTTAGGGTTAATGACTAAATAGTTTTCTACTTTCCTAATAGTTTTCCAAGGTAGAATTGATATTCCGCTACGTACACTAACACTTGTAGCAAGCATGTGATCGATTTCCATCATCGAAGCAACGAACACTCTATTCACCCCCCTCTAGCGACGTTTAATTTCCTAACAAGTGATATCAGAGCGAGGCCACTCTTCAAGATTTAACAACTAAGGGAGCATGCTAGGGGGAAGAAGATAGAGTTTGAAGAAAAATTGGGATGAGACATCAATACCTCAATTCCATACATCTTCTATGGACAAGAAGGGTTTGAGTAATGGAGGGCACGAATGGAGAACTTCTTCATGATGGACTTTGAAGATTGGATGATCCTAGTGAAGGGGTTTGAAATTCCAAGAGGTCCAAAAGGTGGATACCTTAAGAAGAAAAGATAAACCGAAGAGCAAGTCCAAGCCTTCGAAAGAAATGATAAGGTAATGCAATTAATATTAAATTCAATACCTAACGATATTGTGTCTAGATTGGGTGAATTTCAAGATGCCAAAGATCTATGAGATAAATTGGCCAAGCTTCATGAAGAATCATCCATGGCTCAAGTAGAGAGAGAGTCTGAAGAGGAGTCCTCATCCTCACAAAAAAATATGGATTCAGAGGTCGAGAGGTGTTCGACATCCGAGGAAGGAGAGGTGAAAAAAGCTTCCACCTCTAGGATTGAGGGGGAGGAAATTAGATCACCAGAACCGGAGCAAGAGCAAGAAGTAGCTTCAACCTCCGGAAGAAGTTAAGAATCAACTCCGGCGCCGACCACCATTGACCTAGGTAATTCAAGCATTTCATTTAAAAATAAAAATCATATTATGTGCTTTAAGTGTAGGGAACAATGACACTACAAGAGCAAGTGTCCGAAAAGAGTCAAGAATACTCCTCCGGCACCAAAAGTCAACAAAAACTCAAAGGATGTCGGTGCCCTAATTAAGAAGAGCAAGAAGCATGTGGTGTGCTTCAAGTGCCAACAACCAGGGCATTATAGGAGTTAATGCCCTAGAGGGAGGAAGAAAATCCAAGAAGGACCATCATATGTAAGGGAGCTTCTAAAGCAAACCATAAGGTAAAATTTAATAATGTACCTTGTTTTATAATGATAAGCATGCTATGAGTAATCTTGCTATTGTTCATAAAGAGCATGCTAAAAATAGATTTTATTGCTTAGGTGGATAAACATGGCAATCTTAGAAATAAAGAGAAATTTTGGACTAATATGCCTAAAACAATACTACCAAGGGAAACTATTAGGAAATTAGAAAATCATTTAAGCATTAACCCTAAGAAGGGTAAGCATATGCCTAGAAGAAATGGTAATTCCCAAAGGATAAATGAAAAATCAAAATTGGAAAGATTAGAGTTAGAGAACCAAGCCTTGAGATCAAGGTTTGAGAAACTTGAAAAGACCCTTAGAAATATGCAAAATCAAATCCAAGGGTGTAAGAGGCAAGAACCATTTAGAAGGCAAGGTTTGGGTCACAAGCCTATGTCCAAGAAGGTAATGCCTACTTATCACAATGTTCCATTTGATTATGGAACTCAACCTATATCTAGGAAAATTAAGGTCACAAGGGAAGTCTGTCATGCCCCGAGAGTATGCCGAGCCGAAAAGCAAACGAACAACATCTCCCCTGTACGTGTCAACATATTATGTTTATACAAAGCCATTCGGCCACAACTACATAACATATATATGAATATAATCCATAAATCATAGCGGAACATACTGACAAATAATAAATATACAAATATTCCAATATGCACTCCGGAGTGACTTTGACACCACAAAAATCATAATAAAGATCAAATACATACAACATATCCGTATACCACAAATACAGAAACCATGTAGGATAAAATCCCCAAAACCAACAATCCAATAGAATACCACGAAACAGAATAAACATCCAACCATTCGGTGTGAGATGGGATCAGCTGGCGAAGCTCTGAATATCCAAGGAATCTTCTACCTGTGAACTGGGTGACAAGAAACTCAAGATATGTGGTGGTGAGTATAAACTCAGGGGTAATATGTAGAAAGTGCATGAACAACATATAGGGATATAGAGATCTACAAGTATACATATGAAGATCTATAGGTATACAGAAAGAGTCCAACAAACATACAGTCCTACATGTAATAACCAGTATAGTCATACTCAATGCATATACTAAACTGATCAATTGAACATGAAGTAATGTACCAATGTACCTGACGGTCTGCAACACCATAAGCTATATCATCCTGAACAGGTATACAATAACATAACCCATATAACATACAAGGTCAATCCCATATCTGACCAACACTCAGACATGTGAACAATATATAATCACATGTAATAACAACCCGGTCCATACTATACTATGACATGACGCTAATCAAATGCATACAACAGTCTGGACCAACACATACTTCATGCTCAATACACAGCAGTATATAATATGCAAATGACATATAACATGATGAATAAGCATATGCAGCAAATATAGCTCAATCAAATGCAGCATCTCATAGACATAAGCAAAACATACATCAAATACATGCATACATATATCTCAGCAATACATATGCATGGCCATGTCTGCGGACCCATCCAACCACGACCCCAATATGACCTGGGTGGCACGACATGACTACTATCTCGACTCCAGCTACCACTACTCTCGAGTGGCCGAGTTGGGTAGTATGAATGAGTAGCATATAAGCGTAAAGAGCTAACTACTCTATGGGAGTCCCTACTGCAAGCCGCACCATCACTACCCATGAATAGACAAGTATCACACACAGGACAACTGCACATCACACAATCACCGTCTATAGTGGGCGAGTGCGCTATCTACCACTCTGCACAGTGGCCAAGTGCGCATCTCTAGCTACCACCGTCTATAGTGGTTGAGCACGACACATCCAATGCTCTACACTCAACCTTACTACCACTACCCCGAGTGGTCGGGGAGGTAGGATGACTGACGACCCGTCTCAACCACAAGGAAGACCCAGTCAACAACATGAATGCAATGTAATGATGCATAGCTCCTCATACGTATCCCCGCAACACTCCCTATCCCACAGGGAGTCTTGGTCAACCAAAAGTCAACTATGCAAGGACTACTAATCCATAAGACTCTCTCTCTACCACACAGAAAGTCATACACAATCGACAGTCAACCATGCTAGGACCTCCAGTCCGTAGCGAGATACTATCGATAATCCATATAAGCATACGCAGACACACGATCCATAATGGATATACAATCATGCTAGGACCTCCAGTCCATAGCTATATACTGACAACCACACACTTATCTATGCATAGATAAATAGATCTACTATATATGCACAACTAATATGGGTACAATACAGAAATCGACTCCATAATCTAATCCATCACCTAATCCTAGTGATGTGACACGGTAACCCAATCTGAGTTCACAATGATAACCCTAATCACATGTACTTAATTGAACATCCATCAACTAACACACAATAGGATTTATAGTTCATATCCGTGATAGATAAACGATGAAATAACAGCAATATATCTCAAAAGTCAAGGCTAAGTACAAGCACATGATTAAATAAGAGTGGAGTCAAGGTAAAAGAATTCAGTATAAATCCAAATTCATGCATCGGAATTAGTCAAAACTACCTGACCAGGGTAGATATTACCCACCTATTAAGTAGCTCATATCCGCCATCCATAACTACGAGCATCATCACTAATCAAAGTCCTGCCATTAACAATTAATTAGCTATAGATCAAGCTAACCAAATCCATATCTCAATCCACAACACCTGCCTATTCACAACTAATAATCCACAATCAACTACAACATCGACTGCAAATATAGTGAGCATCCATATCACTTAGATTTATACTTACCTTGCACTGCCTATTCAAGCCCAGCCTTCTTAGCTCCACTTCAATCACCACGGCAGCTCCACTTCAATCACCCGCTGCCTCCCTTAGCTTCTGCTCAAATAATCGATTGCCAACAAGAACAATCCACTATACTGGTCGATTATAGCATTTGGAGCACCCCAAGCCCAGCTATGATTTAAGCATCATCACAAGAATGCAAGATTATGGGCTCTTACCTTAACACAAATTCCACTTGGAAAAACAATAACAATCCAGGTCCAGAGTACTAAGGAGAAGACATCTAGATACTTACTTGGAGACTGTTGACTGTGAAATCACCGGCTTGAAAATGATGATGATCCTGCCAAATCAGACGCGAACTCAGAACTCCAGAAACTCATCAACTTGTGAGAAGCTAGCGATCCCGATCAGAAATCGTTCGAGGAGATAACCAAAATAAGAAATTCGCACAGCTACTGAGATCTGGTCAACCGGCAATAGGTAGAATCGCACGATCAGCAACCTACTTTAGCTCGAGGTGAGTGATGGCTGTGGCGATTCGCGATGGTGGACGCAATAGCTACAGAGAAGAGAAAGGCACGACGATCTGAGCTCGAAGAAGAAGAGGATGGCGACGGTGGCTTGAGCTCATAGCAAATCCTCGACACCGGGAGCGAAGAGCAGAGAGTGAGAGCTTCGACGATAATGCGGTGGCGATGATGACCTTGCCGAGCTCTCTTGCATAAAGAAGCCGGCGAATGGGGAGATGGTCCCACGATCGAGAAAATGAGGAAGGAATCGGCTGGGAAAACAAATTGGGATCGGGGATTTGATTAAGTTTGAACCTATTTATATAAGTAATTAGACCTTATGTTTAATTAATTAAATCTTAATCAATCCCATTAATCCAATGATCCCCAATAGGGTTTAAACCCTCCTAAGAATTCTATTTAAATTTTAGGACAACTCTCAGAATTTTCCTATGAAATTGTTCTATAGTATAATTTCTTAGTTAATCAGTCTTTTTTTTTTTCAGATATCTTACATTCTCCCCCATTAATAAAAATTTGATCGTCAAATTTTCAACTCATGTACGAGTATGGGATGTCACACAACCATCTCAAGTATCTGGAGAAAAGTCACACACCTCAAGTGACTAAGTGGGGTACTGATAGCCTCTAAAATCTATCATGGATACTCTCAACAGACCTTTTAAAGTCTGAATAACACCTTCATACCGTTCACCTATCAAGAAGTATATAACTGTACCAAAGTGGAGCTCTATACTCGTGACCAGTGGGAGACTTTACCAGAATCGTAAGATGAATCGCGAATCACTATCGAAAATGATACTCAAGGATATTCCCTGGATATAATTCCGTCAAGCGATCTAACGAAATCCATCTTACGACTTGGAAGGAACCGAGCAGACTCAGCTAATCGACCACCGATTATCCAAATCGCATCAAGTCCTTTCCGAATTCTAGATAATCTCCCAACATAGTCCATCGTACTAGGCTCCCACTTCATCATGGTACATAACCCTACCGATCAACAATATTCCACCTTTATTTGTTGGCACACCCAACATCAACTACGAAATCAACCATCGTCTAGGCCCTAAAACCTAGTTTCACAAGCTTTTTACTAAGTGATTCCTATCACCTTCTTGGTCCAACAAGTCAGTGGTATAGTATCGCTAGAGCATCCTACCCACATCTATGGTAAATACCAAATCAATCTAGGGAAATCACAACTTCCCTTAAGATTGTGAATATATCCATAAGTATATCGTCTAAAACGACAACCACCAACTGGTCTAATCGCTTCTAGAATATTCGATTCCTCAAGTCCATGGATGACTAAATCATCGATAAGTCTAACAACATTATCAACATCTCCTAAAATTCATACCAAGTATGAAATATCATTTTTCACACACCCTTTTTACTCTAAGCTGATGATAGCTCAATCATCACACCCACAATGATAATTGTATGACACTAAGTCACTACAATATCAATACACCAATCATAAATCAACCCTAGAGTATACACCGGTGTCCTTTAGCTGATCTAAATAGATCACCTATCCACAACGAAGGATATTCATTCTCAACAACTACTGTATTCGATCATCGATAATCGATACATAACCTCCAAGGTTCATCTCTCTTTTAACAAAGAGTTTCGAATCTTCTCAATAAGAAGCATTGAGACAGATAAATCTCCCATCTGATACCTCTGATAATCGCAACTTACGTTCTTCTAATTTTCCCAGTGTTTAGAAACACTGATACCAATAAAATCATCTCCCAGTATAAGGTCTTCAATATCGGAACTATTCTCAAAATCACCCTCAATTGCATATTTCACTTGCTCA
This sequence comes from Wurfbainia villosa, assembly GCA_025175895.1. Taxonomy (NCBI): domain Eukaryota; kingdom Viridiplantae; phylum Streptophyta; class Magnoliopsida; order Zingiberales; family Zingiberaceae; genus Wurfbainia; species Wurfbainia villosa. Next base: position 12,389,845 of record CM046004.1, on the reverse strand, counting down.
TATAGTGGCAAGCCCGAGAGTTCATCCAAAACTACATCCAAATACTCTAGGATTATACGCACATCTGAGAGACATGTTATACTAACATTCTAACAATTTAACTATCCATAAGGATATGTCTATAGTAGAGGTATGTCTAACAAAGGCTAAGGGTATCCCTTGACTTCTTGGTTGTTGATCAACATCTCACCTGACGGTAGAGAAAAATCACCAACCCACAAGTTGATGTATAAGGACTCTTCTAATCATATCTAAGAATGTTCTAGACCTAGCTACCTATAACTACCAGTATCTCTCGATATATCCGCAAATAGGGTAACCTAAAGGAATACCCTACATGACAAATTCTTCGATCTCCTATACCTCCTCTCGAGTAATCATGTAAACTCGCCCAACATCTATTCTTGACGGCTGAGTTCATGTAGGTGCAAAAGACTACCATGGAGGAACTGAAGTCAACTACTGAACTGAGATGCAATACCCAAAATGATTGCAATGGAGATGGTAACCACTGTTGTACTGGTAATGAGTACACCATCGATTGTGAAATCTTGAATAGTACAACATCGATGTACGCGCTCCAACTCTACAAATGGTAAAGCGTATGCGGAGAATACTTGATTATTATGCGAATTCGAGTATTCTAAGATGTCTTCTGTTGATACTGCTGAGTAACTCACTTCCCCTGGAGGGAAACATCTAGGAACTCCACTATGTCTGAGGTAGCAGATCGCTGCTGATGTGATAACCTAATCTTCTGTGATGATCTCGGCTTTTGAGGTTGTGGATCATCCTCTCGAAAGCATCATCCATAGTCTTCAACTGAGTCTTCAAAATACACCTCCTCATATGTACTGGTTGCTTACCATAGCAATAGGTGAACTGATCCAATGGATAATCTGACTTTGTGTCATCGTGATCCACACTGCACACATACAATCCCTTCGGAGTCTTTCTTCTGAGCTCGCTGATAAACATGAGAAGATGCTGACGATCTGTAGTCGGTCTTCTATGGTCGAAAAACTCTCCAATAGTCGCTCGTGACCCATGACTCCAATCTTGCTTCTTTTGTCCAACATTCGGAGACTTCTAATTCCAATAATTTGACTTGCAATATCTGCTTATCAAATCTTCAACTCTTAAAACACTTGCTACGGAGTCATTTCCATGAACATGACTCAATCTGATGTCTTTCGATAGGATGTAATAGAAGATCCAAACATCCTGATCAAGATGTCAACAAATAAATCGTGGGTGGCTTAAGACATGTCGATCACATTCTCAAGCTATTAGGTGGTCGTAACCCTCGCAAGTCTAACGACTTTGCATGGTACTCCCATTACCAAGAGATCACCCTACTTGATGCCCAAGAATTCTCTGACAATAAGTCAAAAAAACGATGTGGGAAATACTCTCTTACAACATCACTACACCGTGGCCAAGTGATGTGTGATTTCCCGAAGGTTATTTCCTACCTATTCCACCAAGTATCGGCTTGATCCCGATAATGATATTCAACCAACTCCACTTTCTCTGTATAACACGAGTTAAGTACTCAAAAGTATCTTCAAAGTTATATAACCTAGCACGAACACTCAGGGATTAAAATCCCTATGATAAACTATCTATAAATCCTCCACAATTTGCATCAGCAATAGTATACTCGCTTGTCCATTACCCCACAGGTAATGATCTGACTAGCATAGTTAGTGAAAATTCCTAATATTGTAATCTTTGATCTCCATAAGAAATGTGACTACCTGACCCCTGCTTTCTGACTAGGTATCAGTCGACTCTCAAAGGTAATTCACCTTTTCGAAAGCAAGTACAAGACACATCAAGTTATTCCCGTGGTCAACTCAAACCACGATTATGAATAGTAACTAACACACTACAAGCCATCCCTATTATAAGCAACTAAATGCATAGCCAACAGAAGGATATGTGATAATAACTAGCATACCTTAAACCTTGCAGCTCGGAGATGTCCCGCAATGGCCAGATCCTAGAACTCACAAAACCAAAACCGAGTAAAACAAAACTCGATATCCGAATGAAATAAAATCCGAAAATGGACTTCGCAACCTAGGGCTCTGAACCAATAAAATTGTCATGCCCCGAGAGTATGCCGAGCCGAAAAGCAAACAAACAGCATCTCCCTTGTACATGACAACATATCCTGTTTATACAAAGTCATTCGACCACAACTACATAACATATATATGGATATAATCCATAAATCACAGCGGAATATACTTATACAAAGACTCCAATATGCACTCCGGAGTGACTTTAGCACCACAAAAATCATAATAAAGATCAAATACATACAATACATCCGTATACCACAAATAGAAAAACCATGTAGGATAAAATCCCCAAAAACCAACAATCCAATAGAATACCATGAAACAGAATAAACATCCAACCGTTCGATGTGAGATGAGATCAGCTAGCAGAGCTCCGAACATCCAAGGAATCTTCTACCTATGATCTGGGTGACAAGAAACCCAGGGTCCGTGGTGGTGAGTATAAATTCAGGAGTAATATGTAGAAAGAGCATGAACAACATATAGGGATATAGAGATCTACAAGTATACATGTGAAGATCTACAGGTAATCAGAAATATTCCAACAAACATACAGTTCTACATGTAATAACCAATAACCACCAGTATAGTCATACTCAATGCATATACTAAACTGATCAACTGAACATGAAGTAATGTACTACCATACCTGACGGTCTGCAACACCATAAGTTATATCATCCTGAACAGGTATACAATAACATAACTCATATAATATACAAGGTCAATCTCATATCTGACCAACACTTAGACATATGAACAGTATATAATCATATGTAATAACAACCTGGTCCATACTACACTATGACATGACGCTAATTAAATGATACAACAATCTGGACCAACACATACATCATGCTCAATACACAGCAGTATATAATATGCAAATGACATGTAACATGATGAACAAGCATATGCAGTAAACATAGCTCAATCAAATGCATCATCTCACAAGCATATGTAAAACATACATCAAATACATGCATACATATATCTCAGCAATGCATATGCATGGCCATATCTGCGAACCCATCCAACCACGACCCCAGTATGGCCTGGGTGTCACGACATGACTGCTGTCCCGACTCCAGCTACCACTACTCTCGAGTGGCGGAGTTGGGTAGTATAAATGAGTAGCATATAAGCTTAAAGAGCTAACTACTCCACAGGGGTCCCTGCTGCAAGCCGCATCATCACTACCCATGAGTAGACAAGTACCTCATGCACACAAGACAACTACACATCACACAACCACCGTCTATAGTGGGCGAGTGCGCTATTTACCACTCTGCACAGTGGCCAAGTGCGCATCTCCAGCTACCACCGTCTATAGTGGTCGAGCGCGGCACATCCAATGCTCTGCACTCAACCCTGCTACCACAACCTCGAGTGGCCGGGGAGACAGGATGACTGACGATCCATCTCAACCACAAGGAAGACCTAGTCGACAACATGCATGCAATGTAATGATGCATAGCTCCTCATACGTATCCCCGCAACACTCTCTATCCCACGGGGAGTCCTGGTCAACCAAAAGTCAACTATGCAAGGACTACTAATCCATAAGACTCTCTCTACTACACAAAGAGTCATACACAATCGACAGTCAACCACGCTAGGACCTCCAATCCGTAGCGAGATACTATCGACAATCCATATAACCATATGCAGACACATGATCTATAATGGATATACAATCACGCTAGGACCTCCAGTCCATAGCCACATACTGACAACCACACACTTATCTATGCACAGATAAATAGATCCACCATATATGCATAACTAATATGGGTACAATACAGAAATCGACTCCATAATCTAATCCATCACCTAACCCTAGTGATGTGACATGGTAACCCATTCTGAGTTCATAATAATAACCCTAACCACATGTACTTAACTGAACATCCATCAGCTAACACACAATAGGGTTTATAGTTCATATCCGTGATAGATAAATGATGAAGTAACAATAATATATCTCAAAAGTCAAGGCTAAGTACAAGCACATGATTAAATAAGAGTGGAGTCAAGGTAAAAGAATTCAGTATAAATCCAAATTCATGCACCGAAATTAGTCAAAACTACCTGACCAGGGTAGATATTACCCACCTGTTAAGTAGCTTGTATTTGCCATCCATAACTACGAGCATCATCACTAATCAAAGTCCTACCATTAACAGTTAATTAACTGTAGATCAAGCTAACCAAATCCATATCTCAATCCACAACACCTGCCTATTCACAACTAATAATCCACAATCAACTACAACATCGACTGCAAATATAGTGAGCATCCATATCACTTAGATCTATACTTACCTTGCACTGCCTATTCAAGCCCAGCCTTCTTAGCTCCACTTCAGTCACCACGACAGCTCCACTTCAATCACCCGCTGCCTCCCTTAGCTTCTGCCCAAATAATCGATTGTCAACAAGAACAATCCACTATACTGGTCGATTACAGCATTCAGACCACCCCAAGCCTAGCTTTGATTTAGGCATCATCACAAGAATGCAAGATTACGGGCTCTTCCCTTAACACAAATTCCACTTAGAAAAACAATAACAATCCAGCTCCAGAGTACTAAGGAGAAGACATCTGGATACTTACTTGGAGACTGTTGACTGTGAAATCACCGACTTGAAAACGATGATGATCCTACCAAATCAGACATGAACTCAAAACTCTAGAATCTCATCAACTTGCGAGAAGCTAGCGATGCTGATCAGAAATCTTTCGAGGTGATAACCAAAATAAGAAATCCGCATAGCTACTGAGATTTGGCCGACCGGCGATAGGTAGAATCGCGCGATCAACAACCTTCTCCGGCTCGAGGTGATTGATGGTTGTGGCGATCCGCGATGGTGGACGCGATAGCTGCGGAGAAGAGAAAGGCACGACAATCTAAGCTCGAGGAAGAAGAGGATGGCGACAGTGGCTTGAGCTCATAGCAAATCCTTGACACCGGGAGCAAAGAGCAGCGGAGAGTGAGAGCTCCGATGACAATGCGGCGACGATGATGACCTTGCCGAGCTCTCTCACGTGAAGAAGCCGACGAATGGGGAGAAGGTCTCGTGATCGAGAAAATGAGGAAGGAATCGGCTGGGAAAACAAATTGGAATCGGGGATTTGATTAAGTCTGAACCTATTTATATAAGTAATTAGACTTTAGGTTTAATTAATTAAATCTTAATCAATCCCATTAATCCAATGATCCCTAATAGGGTTTAAACCCTCCTAAGAATTCTTTTTAAATTTTAGGACAACTCTCAGAATTTTCCTATGAAATTATTCTATAGTATAATTTCTTAGTTAATCAGTCTTTTTTTTTCGATATCTTACAAAGTCATCCCTAGAGTTGACCATGGTAAGTGTCTAGTGGCCAAGGTTTCTATGAAACATAGGAAGATCACTAAGAAGGTTACTAAGAAGACAATCCCTAAGGTTAACCATGACAAGATCCAAATGACCAAGGCTTCTAAGCCTAGGAGGGTCATTAGGAGGGTATCTAGGGAAGTCATTCATAGTGAATACCTAATAAACCCAAGGAGCTCAAATAGGCTTTAGGTTCCTAAGAGCGTGATCCCTTCACGCTAGATGAGTTATGGTGTGTCAACCCTAAGTGGATGGGTAGTTAACCTAACCATGGTAGAGTTGACATTTTAGGACATTTTTAAGGTTTTGGGACACCTTAGAAATAAGTTAGAAATAGGTATCTTTTATTTTGCTAGTCGTCCAAATTGCCAATTCCTGACTAATAAATCTTCCTCCCACAAAGGTTGGAGGGACTCATACTTCTTTGCACATCTTTTTACCCCACTTTCTTATTTTGATACTTGGAAGATTGCCCTTCCAGAATTACCTCCCTTCCAGAATTGTAGGCTTCAATGCTCTTTTGCCGAGGTCCATAAGGTGTTGAAAAAACACTACTATAATTCTGACCTCTTATTAGATGCCCACATCCTGAGCCACTATGGGTTGTCCCCCTTCTACCTAGACGATCCCGTCATAATAGGTAGGGTACTTGTCACGCCCCGGGGGCATATTCGTCATCCAAATGATGGAGGAGCCTCTTAGTGATAATATTCAGAAATACAATACTAGAACCAGATCTGGTAAAAACCTCGAAATAATAATAGAGATATAAGTATTTTATTAACTATATGCATGCACAACTAAACATAAATCAATTAAAAGTAAAATAGTTTTATAACACTAAATCAAATTGAGACAAAACCAATGTGCATAAACAAACGACGATAACAATAAGGAAAATAGAACGACATCTCGATGATGTAGTGGGACCAGCACGACAAGGGACTCTCTGAGCGACGCGAAGGTAAGTCAACTGAACACATCCTCTATCAACTAATCTGAAGGATAAAAGAAGAGGGGGTGAGTACAATCACTCAGCGAGTGGATAGAAAATAGTGCATAATCATAATGGATATAATGGGCAAAATGGAAGGTAAAGGAAACAACCTAGAGTAACCCAAATCTCAGAGTACCAATATCGTTGGATCGAGAAGCGTCGCTAGAGGGGGGGGGTGAATAGCGAGCGTAAATATTTCCGTTCGATCATTCGATACACGAGTAAGCGTAGCGGAAAATAAAGAGACATGTTTATTTTACTTGGTTCACAACCCAGCGGTTGCTACTCCAAGGCCCTATCGGTCCTAGACCGAGTACGGAGGGCAAAACACTATAACGTCTCCTCCTCGTTGGAGGTAGGAGACAACAATCACAAAACCAAAATTACGAGGATGAGGCAACAAGTCTACCTCACCTCGTTACGAATAAAAACAAAGAATACAATATCAAAATATATTACTTGATTCTGCTACTGACGAAGAAGATCGGAACTTGTCGTTGCATCGGCGTTATGACGGTGTTGGAGCGTTGGCGTTGTAGGAGCACTTGAGAATAAACTTGATGATGCTTGGAGTTGGAATCCTCCCCTCCTTTTATAGATTTTGGCCTCTGAATTTGTCTCCTCAATTTTCGGAACAGATCACGAAGTTGTACAAATTTTATCACGAAGTGGCCGCGTCAAACCTTATCCATTTTGACCTAGCGCAAAGGCTGATTCATCGCCATCAGTCGATTGATGAGCATCAGTCGACTGCCCAATGTCCAACAGTCGACTACCAACCTGGCCAATCCCCTGCAGTAAGAGGTTAGCTCAGAAAATGATAAATGCGACAGTTTCTAACCGTTCAATCTCGACCTAGACCTTCCATAAAAAGTCTTAGTCGGATCGCCGCCTATGGTCGTCCCCGTAAAGAGGACACGACCTTACAATCTCTCACTCACATGAGATTTTCTCGATACTTACCTTGTAGCTCTCGCTTCCGGCCTTCCACTCAATTCCTTCGGCTCCCTCCGAAGTCACTCGAGTGTCGCCCGACCACCGCGGCTTCCCCTGGGTGTCACTAGCCTTCAACTTCAGCTTTAGTACTTTTTTGCACACTCGATTTAACTCGTGAGATAACGATGTAAACTTAACTTTGTGTCTTTGCCATAATCAAGACACAAGTTCGATTATCTAGTGCCCCTGCACCAACAAATATCAGTTTGCAACTAACTTGGTCAGCAATATAACAAATACACCTGCAACATATACAATTCACTGCAATCTACAAGCAATACACATCAAAATACCGTAACAAAGCCTCGTGGCTCTCGAGGTAATACAAAGGGACTCTATCCTTGAGCTACGACGAATGGGACTCGTGGGTCGATAAGCAATATACAAAGCATTGTCTACGCATAACTACATGCTACCACGAATGAGACTCATGGGTAGACATGCAATATAAAGACTCAATATCTACAGGCAACGATATGCTCCATTAATGGGTCTCGTGGGCAGATAGAGTATATAGCTATCTAGCTATTGACTGCACGCAATAACATGCTACCACGAATGGATCTCGTGGACAGTAAGAGTATATAACTATCTAGTTATCGACTGAACGAAACAACATGCTACCACAAATAGGTCTCATGGGCAGTTGATTATCCTAGGTTGTTAAGCCTAAGGTTATCCAACACATCTAGCATGGAACGTCTACCAAAGTCGATAAAGATCGTCAATCTACTAATAAGTCCATCGAAGTGGTAAATCCTAGGGTTCCAACCCAACTGACGTGAAACGTCTGTTAAGGCCGATAAAGATCGTAAATCTACTAATAAACACATTAAGATGATTAATCATAGGGTTCCAACCCAACTAACATGAAATGCTTATCAAGGCCGACAAAGATAACAAACCCACTAATGAACGTCGAGACGATTAAGCCTAGATTATACCATTTCTATCAGTTCAATCATGCATGCTACAACATGCTACTACGAACAGATCTTGTGGGTACTTAAGATGTAAAGTAGCTATCTAGCTACATACGCCATATGAATCTAATTATCACTAACTCCGAACGGATAATGCAAGAGTATAACTTTACGATAGGTCATCTCAACCATGATTGAGAGACATGATCGACCACAAATATACAAAGCAACCATAGGGAAACTCTACTGTAAACTTTCTCAACCATGAATGAGAGACATGTTGGGATCGATTGGCCAGCTAGAGGGGGGTGAATAGCCCTCGTTCGTTGGATGTCGTAATTCGCTCGTCTACAAAACGTTAGTGCAAGCGGAAGCAATAAACTAAGACAAGCAAATAGAAATAAAACAAAGATAATACAAACACCGAGATGTAACGTGGTTCACGGCTACGCCGCTAATCCACGGTCCGATTCGTCCACGGTGAATCACTCCGAAATCTATCCACTAGATCTCTCCTTTGCACAAAGCTAGGTGGAGGTAACCTCTTTACAATCTCTCTTCTTACAATAGAATGGAAATAAAACTAGTAAGAAGAGTGGAAGAACACTTAGAGTACTTTGGGAGCAATTTGGAGTATAAGCATTAACCCCCCAAAGCCTCATCCCCTTCCTTTTTATAGAGGAAGAGGGTTTCTTCCCATTGATGGCACCCATCACCGATCGTCCCGTAGCACTGCCCAATAACGGCTGCTTTCCACGTTGGATACCATCCACCAGATCGCATCACGATCGATGGCACCATCGATCGGCCGGTGCTCGATCAATGAGTGCCCCCGAGTCGACTCCATTCGTGCCCATGCCGCATGCCATCGATCGCCATTCTCTCGGCAATGATCGAGCCGACATCACCGATCACACCCATGGCAAGCGATCCGCCAAGCAGAACGATCTTATACCAGTCGATCGACCCATCAACTCAGAGCAGTCGACTGCCGTGACATGGCAGTCGACTGTTGTCGGGAAAACTCATCCGACACTTGGCCAAATGGCCAAGTTTCACCTAAGAGCTACCCTTCCCGAGTTACAATCGCTCACTCTCATCCCTTGGAGTCCCTCGCCTTCGAAGTTCTCTTCGCGGCCACGCCCTCTCAGATCGCGACGGCTCTGCAATGCTCCTTCGCGTCTCTTGCCTCGAAGTCTACTTCCTCCGGCTTCACTCCAAGCTCCTCGTCCGACGGTCCCTCGGATGCTCCAAGCGCACGACTTCCACAAAGCTATCCTTCACCGACTCAAGGCACGAGTCATGAGATGTGAAACTTGCCATGGCTCCATGTGCGAATTACTAAGTCCTGCACGACTTCAACGCACATATCAAATCAATACATCAAACTAACTTAAACCCTTTGCCACACCATCAAAACCATATTACGGCAAGAGATTGCCCTAACAATCTCCCCCTTTTTGATGTGTGGCAATCCGTTTAAGTTAGATAAAAACATTTGATATAATTTTAAAGGAAAGAAAGCATGTAAACATAATCATGATATAACAACATGCAACTCCCCCTTAATCCATGAAACTCCCCCTTAGATTTCTCCCTTAATTTCTCCCCCTATTATAATTAACTTAAACATAATCATTTCTCCCCCTTTGACACCATCAAAAAGATTATTACTAAGTTAAAACCACATGGCATCAAGTCTAATAGAAGGAAAATACCATAAGTTGATTTAAAATCGGAATTCAGCATTTACTGGTCTGATATTCAGTTATCACGATCGTTCGTATACTACGATCGACACGTGGATTTCGGGATTTTCTGATTTTCAGACCGAATTTCAGATATGCATTAAAAATTCCAAAAAATTCAAAAAATCATGAAATTTGGGGAACACATTTCTTTTAAGTATATCTATCAGTGAAAAATGTGTTTTCATGAAAAATCATTATATTTTCACGTATTTGCCAAAAATCCAAAAGCTTTAAAAACTACTAGGTTTTTTATCATAAGAGTATCCATTTTAACACCTAGTCTTGCATCCAATTGTTTCAAAACATGAATACATGTATTTTAAAGTAAGAAATTGTTTTGAAAACATATGAGATATCCAACCATGATCTTTGGGCAATATGTCTATGAATTAAACATAAGCCTTCCCCATGATTAGTCTATTATTGCTATTTTGATACTTTAAATTACCATCTAAATGCCATAGGCATTAGTGGACATTTGTATCATCCTAACATCTCACTCATGCTAAGTTTGCAATCAAGTTAGCCTATAGTGAGTGTGAGATGCATCCTAGGGGGTATTTGTGTATACTTAACCAATATATTCATGCAATTCTATCAAGGTTAAGTATCAACCTAATAATCCTCATGATCATAAGGGCATATATGAATGAATTCTACATTATGATCATAAAATACATGTTTTCATCAACTAATAATCATGCATTAGGTATTATATGATGATAATAACCAAAGTATCACCTAAAGCATGATTCAAACCTATTTCTCATGATAACGTGCCAAATTTCAAAAACATAAATCATGATTGCAAATATACATAGGAATTACATCAATCATCATGATTTAAGCATTATTATCTATTTATGGGTACGTTATCATCACCCAACACTATCTAAAAAATGTTGTCCCGTCATCCTAAGTCAACCAAAATATGATATAGGTTAGGTCCATGTGGTTGACTACCCTAGGGTTATCCTAACCCTTAAGGATGGATTTTGGAACCCAAAATAAGTTCTTTTCTATTGGGTTCACTAAGTATCCCTTGGGGATCCATTTTATAGCTATTACCTTTTTCTTATCTTGTCCCCTAGCTATGAGACATTTGTAGGCCTTTTCATTTTTCTTTTCTTTGTAGCCTAGGCCCTTTTTGTTAAAGCTTGCCCTTTGGCTCCCTATGATCATATTTAATGTGTTGGAGCCAATAGTGAATTTCTCTAGGGCTTTATTTAAATAATCTACCTTTTCTCTTAAAGCCCTATTTTCATCCATACATGCATCACTAACATCTAATGACACATAATTATCATGTGAGCATGCATCATCATGGCAAGAAGAAACATTATCATTTAGGCATGCATTTTCTAGCTTATTTTCCAATGCCTTAATTTTATCTAGCATGCTCTTATTTTTCTTTTTCATGCCAAATAAGTCCTTAGTTAAACTAGAGATTATGGAAACTATTTTCTTAGGAGAAGCATTTGTTACCATAGTTTCCATGTCTTCTTCTTCTTCTTTGGATGATGAGGATGTAGAAGCTCCCCCTTCATTTGAGCTCTCTCCACTTGAGCTTGATTCTACATTTTCGGTGGAGGAGGAGCAATCCGAGTCATGAAGAGCCATTAGTGCTAGGTTGGAGTAGACATGCTCTTCTTCTTCGGATGAGGAGGATGGGGCAACGTCATCCCATGTCTTGGCTTTGAGTGCCATGCCCTTCCCTTTTCCTTTTGCCTTCTTCTCTTCTTCCTTTCTCTTGCTCCCTTTCTTCTTCTTCTTTTCTTCCTTCTTTTTCTTCTCTTCCTTGCTCTTGTTTAGGAGGGGACAATTGTCCCTTATGTGCCCCTCTCCTTGGCAATTATAGCATATGACCTTCCCCCTTGGTCTTCTATTCCTATCATGAGATTTATCAAATCTAAGATTCTTAAATGCACGTCTTACCTTCCTTACCATGTTGGCTTCTTCCGTGCTATCCATGGAGGAGGTAGAGGCTTCATCGGATGAGGAGGAGGGAACTTCCATCTTCTTCTTCCCCTTATTTGCCAACAAGGCTACTCCCCTTGAATTTTGGACTCTAGGCTCTTCTTGTATACCTTCAAGCCTTGTCTCATGAAGCTCCATTGTTGAGAAAAATTCCTCCAAGGTACTTACTTCCAAGTTCTTGGAGATGTAAAATGAGTCCACCATGGAGCTCCATTTTGAGGACCAGGGAAAGGCATCTATGGCCTTCATTACCATATCCCGGTTTGATAGCTTCTCACCTACACTTGTTAGCCCAATTAATATTTCTTTAATTCTAGAATGTAGGGAAGTTACCTTTTCTCCCTTTTCAAGCTTAATATTTGATAGTTGGGAGCGAAGGAGATCTCTTCTCGCTAGCTTGGCTTCCGAAGTGCCTTCATGAAGTTCAACCAATCTCTCCCACATCTCTTTGGCACTTGAGCACTCCCCTATTCTATTTACTTCTTGTTGAGGGAGGACATTGTATAGGTGGTGCTTGGCCTTTGAGTTTGCCAAGTATTCTTCTCTTTGCCTCTTGCTCCACCTACATTTCTCCAATGGCTCCCCATTTTCGTTCCTAGGCAACTCGAAACCGTTTTCCATTATTAAAAGAATTTCAAAGTCGGTTTCGAAGAATACCTCCATTCTCTTTTTCCACTAAGAGAATTCGCCGTCGAACTTCGGTGGGTGGATGTTTGAGCCGGCCATCTTTAGATGAAGTGTTTGTTGCGGCGGTTAGTCCTCGACAAACAACCTGGCTCTGATACCACTTGTTGGGATCGATTGGCCGGCTAGAGGGGGGTGAATAGCCCTCGTTCGTTGGATGTCGTAATTCGCTCGTCTACAAAACGTTAGCGCAAGCGGAAGCAATAAACTAAGACAAGAAAATAGAAATAAAATAAAGATAATACAAACACCGAGATGTAACGTGGTTCACGGCTACGCCGCTAATCCACGGTCCGATTCGTCCACGGTGAATCACTCCGAAATCTATCCACTAGATCTCTCCTTTGCACAAAGCTAGGTGGAGGTAACCTCTTTACAATCTCTCTTCTTACAATAGAATGGAAATAAAACTAGTAAGAAGAGTGGAAGAACACTTAGAGTACTTTGGGAGCAATTTGGAGTATAAGCATTAACCCCCCAAAGCCTCATCCCCTTCCTTTTTATAGAGGAAGAGGGTTTCTTCCTGTTGACACAGGAGCAGTCGACTGATGACACCCATCAGTCGACTGGTCCCGTAGCCGTTGCCCAATAACGGCCGCTTTCCACGTTGGATACCATCCAACGGTACTGGCATCAATCGACTGATGGCACCATCACGATCGGCCCGGTGCTCGATCGATCGAGTGCCCCCGAAAGTCGACTCCATTCTCGCGTGCACGCGCTGCCGATCGCCATTCTCGGCGATCACGCTCAATCGATCATTGCCGATCCATGGCAATGATCGCCAAGCACCGAACCGGTCTTATACGGTACCAATCGACCCATCGACTCGGCGATGACCGTCGTGACATGGCGATCGCGTGTCGGGAAAACTCATCCGACACTTGGCCAAATGGCCAAGTTTCACCTAAGAGCTACTCTTCCCGGGTTACAATCGCTCACTCTCATCCCTTGGAGTCCCTTGCCTTCGAAGTTCTCTTCGTTCGCGGCCACGTCCCTTAGCAGCATCAGGCGCACGGATCTGCAATGCTCCTTCACGTCTCTTGCCTCGAAGTCTACTTCCTCCGGCTTCACTCCAAGCTCCTCGTCCGGCGGTGCCTCGGATGCTCCAAGCGCACGGCTTCCGCAAAGCTATCCTTCACCGACTCAAGGCACGAGTCATGAGATGTGAAACTCACCATGGCTCCATGTGCGAATTACTAAGTCCTGTACGACTTCAACGCACATATCAAATCAACATATCAAATTAACTTAAACCCTTTGCCACACCATCAAAACCATATTACGACAAGAGATTTCCCTAACAAGACATAGTTGACAGCCGAGATATGAGAAATGGTATATACCCTCTAAGGATCATACTACCCCTAATAGTCCAATCACAATATCCATTGAACCAATAAGTAGCATATATCAATAAGCACGTCCGAGTTATTACACCTAGGGGTCTATTAATGTTGTTTCATTTCTTAGATTCACTACTAAGGAATAACCTCATTTACATTATACTATCTCAACTAGTCTCAATCAAAATATCAATGGTGGTAATAACTAAATAACATATACCAGTAGCATCTGCCAATAAGCACGTCCGAGTTATTACACCTAGGGTTCCAACACCTAGGTTTCTATTAGTGTTACATTGTTTCATTCCTTAGATTCGCTCCTAAGGAATAACCTCATCTAAGTTATACTATCTACTAGTCTCAATCATGGTATCAACAGCAACAATACATAACAAAATAAGCATATAACAGTGATATTCAATAACCAACAGCATAAGCATGGGATCCAATAGCCTAAAGTCAAATAGAGTATAACAAGGGGCCAAGCAAGTACAAGATCAAGGTAATACTAGAAAGAGCATCAAGTACACATATAAACTAAGTAAGAACATAATCATGCACTAAAATCTAATGAGGTCACATAATCTATATATACCTTCTAAGGGTTTATCTCATTCTAATACTAATCCAACAAATAATAGGTAAACATCTATCAGTACTATCTATCAATTATATCACAATAATAGCTTGACACGTATAACAGTAATATAAATCAATAGCTACATGCTAATGATGAGCAAGCAACCTAGGATCCAATGGTCCAGCAAATATAGGGTTAAAGTAATTCTAGCAAGAACGTAAAGTATAACTACAAGATAATCTAAGTAAATAATGTAACCATTATAACCATGCACTAAATTCTAAAGAGAGAACCACCCACCTTTAACTGTAGAGTGCCCTAGTTATCCGAGAAATGGCTTCAGCTTTCAAATCTAAATTCTCCACTGTAAGTCACCTTGAAGATTGGATTCAAATCCATAAGTAGTTAAGTACTTTGCAAGCTGTTCTCCGAGTTCTTATTGTCAATCCTACGTAACCTTGGCTTCTAATGCAACCCCAAAAAATGTCGTTTGTCTCTAGGTTAACTATGGTAGAATGTACTGGAGGTTGATATGTAGCTCGTGATGAGGGTCTTCGTGTCCACGAACCTACCTCGAATCAAAGCCCTCGTGTCATTCCAATTTTCCTATAGTGGATCTGGACGTGAAACCCACTGTCGATCTCCCCCTTGATAGCCAAGAATTGATGCGCGATTCTGCCCTCGAGCCATCGTGGGTTGTGGTGATGGTGGCATTTTTTTTCCTTCCTCCTTTCCCCAATGTAACCACCGCACAGCCAGAAACCGATCACCAATCACCCTGTCAAAGGGGAGCTATGCTCCTAATCGGTAGTCGTCGTAGAGAATTACACTCTACTAAAATGAAAACTAGGGGGTTTCGTGGATAACCCTCTTTGGGGGTAGAGGTGGAGCCATGTGACGACCTAACTCGTTGGGTCTTGTGTACTCCTCCAATCCGCCAACACACGGGGATAAGAGCTTTGGCTTAGGTCAAACTGTAAAAATAGTGATGATGTGACATAGGGTTTCGCCTGGTCAGATCGGAGTAATTTTTTTACTTCCATCATCTTTAACAGTGCATCTATCTTGAACTCAACTCCTCCGATCCGCCATTGCACGTGGATATGAGCTTCGACTATCACCAAGATGTAAAAGTAGTGATGATCTAACTTAGGGCTTCGCCTAGTCAGATCAAAATAATTTTTTTACTTATGTCATCTTCAACAGTGCATCTACCTTGAACCCAACTCCTCCGATCCGTCACTGCTCGGGGATAAGAGCTTCGGCTGAGGCCAAGCTATAAAAATAGTGATGATTTGTCCTAGGGCTTCATTTGGTCAGATCAGAATGAATGTTTTACTTCCGTCATCTTCGATAGTGCATCTACTTTGAACTCAACTCCTCCGATCCACCACCGTACGAGGATAAAAGCTTTGGCTATCGTCGAGCTGTAAAAATAGCGATGACTTGATCCAAGGCCTTCCCTTGTCAGATTAAAATGTATTTTTTATTTCCGCAATCTTTCACAGTGTATTTATCTTAAACCCTACTCATACAATCCACCACCGCATGGGGATAAAAGCTTCGACTATCACCAAACTATAAAAATAGTAGCAATTGTTGGTGCAATCTGCCCAGGTTGACTCGAGTTTGACTCGAGCAGTACCTTGATAGTATTTTGATGATAGACAAAACTCATGACATGGGATTGTCATGGGAAAGTCTAACATGGGGTTGGCATGGAAAATCCAAGCATGGAGCTTGGTGTGGAAGTCCAAGGGGGAAGCCTTGGCATGGAAAAGTCCAAAGCATTGCGAAGCCGTGCGCTTGGTGCTTGGCATGGGAAATCCAAAGCATTGCGAAGCCGTGCGCTTGGTGCTTGGTGAGAAATGCATTGCGAAGCCGTGCGCTTGGTGCATTTGGGAAGTCTTGAGAACTTGGCAAGTTCACTAGGCTCGGTCCTTGAGTCGGTGAAGGATGGCATTGCGAAGCCGTGCGCTTGGTGCATCCGAGGGACTGCCGGACGGGGAGCGAATGGAGTGAACCCAAAGGGAAGCATACTTCTAGGGTATGAGACGCGAAGGATGGCGTTACGAAGCCGTGCGCTTGGCGCATTCGAGGGACGTAGGCCGAGGGAAGAGAGCTTCGGTGGGGAACTCCATGAGGGATAAGGTGGACTTGGCCAAGTGGCTAAGACTGAGTGTCGGAGGCTCAAACATCGTTATGTTTGAGGTTTTAGCCGACATCAGTCGACTGGCATAGGTGTCAGTCGACTGCTCTAGGTCGTATGAGTTCGACCAGTGTTCGACTGAACCAAGTCTAGCTGATCAGTCGACTGCCGAGGGAGGCGATCATTTGTTGGGAATCGGCCGATCGCGAGGGATGGCAATGATCGATGACATTGTGCACGAGCACAGAATGGAGTCGAGCTCGCCAGCACTCGACTGATGGATGATCAGTCGACTGATGGGTGCCATCAGTCGACTGATGTGTGATCCGTTGGAACTTAACCAACGTGGATCCGCCGCCGTTGAGACAATGATTACGGGACCACGATCGATGGTCACGATCCGATCGATGGGCGGAGCTCGAGTTGGAGGATTTCGCCATGGTTTTTGTGGAGCTATTGGAGGGGAATTGATGCTGCATTCCAGTCTTTCAAGAGCCAATCAAAGCAAGCAACAAACAAGTGATCAAAAGCAATCGGTAAAAAGTGTTTCTTTTGATTTGTATTTGTATTCTTGTTTGTATTTGTATATTACTGTTGTAATTACTTGTGAGAGGTTTCTCCACCTCCGACGTGTAGTCGAGAAAGAGTTTGAGTATTGTCGTGTGCATCTCTAGAGCTCGAGGAGCTCGCCCGTGGAGTAGAAACCATTCGGTTCCGAACCACGTATATGCTTGCGTATTTGGTGTGCTTGTATTGTTGTTAGTATTATTGTAATTTCTATTGTTATTCCGCTGCGTATATTAACGACAATTGTAGACGAGCACACGAGAATGAACGAATTACGACATCCAACGAACGAGGGCTATTCACCCCCCTCTAGCTGACCAATCGATCCCCTATAAGTGGTATCAGAGCCGAGGTTGCTCTTCAAGGACTAACCGCCACGAGAGCACTACAAATGGCCGGCTTCATCCATCCACCGAAATTCGATGGAGATTTTGTTTGGTGGAGGAAACGGATGGAGGTATATCTTGAAACCGATTTTGATTCTATGTTAATTATAGAAAATGGTTTTGAGATGCCTAGGGACAAATACAACAAGCCCATTGAGAAGTCTAGGTGGACCCAAGACCAAGTCAAGGATTTCAAGACAAATCTTGAGGTAATCAAATTGATTAGTGATTTGTTACCTAACACTATTTGGTCTAGATTGGGTAATTTTAGGGATGCAAAGGAATTATGAGAGAAGATAATGAAATTTCAAGAAAGTTCCCAATCGGCACAAGTAGAGGAAGATGTCGTGGAAGAAAGCCCATCCACATTTGAAGATGTTGATGATTTGGTGGAGACTTCCACCTCTAGCATTGAGGGGGGGGGGGGGGGGAAAGAATTTCAACTTCGGAGCCAAGTCAAAATGAAGCATCCACCTCCGGAAGAAGTGAAGAGGCCTCCACCAACTCCCTAGGTAACTCAAGTGTTGTTATTTTAAATAAAAAACACATAATATACTTTGAGTGTAGGGAGAAAGGGCATTACAAGAGCAAATGCCCTAAATTGGCTAAGAAGAAGGCATCGACACCAAAAGTCAACCCAAAGTCAAAGGATGCCGGTGTTCCCAAAATTAAAAGCAAAGAGCACATTGTGTGCTTCAAATGCAACCAACGGGGACATTACCGAAGTCAATGCCCTAGGGGGAGGAAGAAAGGGCAAGAAGGTGCAGCTCATGTAGGGGGAGCTCCTAAAGTTAACCCTAAGGTAAATTTACTTAATGCACCTTTAATTTCTAGAGTCAAAAAGCATGCTAAGAATTATTTTAGTTCTCTTGCAATTATAAATGAAAAGCATGCTAGGAGAAATAATAAGGTTTATTGCTTAGGTGCCAAGCATGTTCATATAACTAAGGATAAACCTAGGACTCATAATTCTAGACCTATTTTACCTAAAGAGTCCATTAGGAGAGTTGAAAACCATCTAGGTATTAACCCTAAGAAGGGTAGACACATGCCGAAGAAGAAGAACATTTCCCAAAAGTTAAATAAAAATTCAAAATTGGAAAAATTAGAGTTAGAAAACCAAGCATTGAGGTCAAAGCTAGAAAAATTGGAGAAGACCCTAGCAATAATATCAAATTCGGTTAAGGGGTCTAATGTACAAAAGTCAAGACCTAGAAAACAAGAAATGTCTAAGGGCAAGAAGGGTTTGGGTCACAAACCTATGTCCTACCATAATGTTCCATTTAATTATGGAACCACATCTAGGTCTAGGAAAACCAAGGCTAATAGGGAAGCCATCCTTAAGTCTAGCCATGGTATGTGTTTAGTGGCTAACACTTCAAAGAAATCAAATGTAGCCACTAAGAAGGTCAATGGAGGAGTCACCTCTAGAGTTGACCTAGGAAAGACCCAAAAGACTATGGCTTTAAAGCCTAAAAGGGTCATTAGGAAGGTATCTAGGGAAGTTATCCCTAGGGAATACCTTGTTAACCCAAGGAGCTCCAATAGATATTGGGTTCCTAAGAGCGTGATTGATTCACGCTAAATGGGTTAGGGTGTGTCAACCCTAAGTGGATGGGTGGTTAACCTAGCCATTGTGAGTTGACACATTAGGGTGTGCCAATGTGGTTTGAGAAGTTAAAAATGATTTAAATTGGCACAATTAGTCATAGAGGTCGTGGTGTGCTATTTTGGGTTTTTGGCACACTAAGGAAATAATGGCATTAAGGCAAAATGAATTTAATCCCTAAAAATGGAAAATTGATTTTAACACTTAGGTATTTTATACCTTAGTATATTTTTCTTGCCATGCTTTATTTGCCTTGCCATGTCATGACATCATTCTCATTTTATCTATAAAAATGTCATGATCATGTTTAAATTTATGTTTAGATGTCATGAATGCTTAGTTCTCATTCACATGCCATGACATTATGATATTAGCATATGTTTTTATCTAAATCATATTTATGTCATAATCATATCATGCATTAAATAAAATGAAATTAAGGACTATGACACAATTTGAAGGGAATCAAATTAATGTTGCCTAGAAATATGCATGAGAACATAAACAAAATAAAACCCACATCTCACAAAAATTTGACTTGTATGTGTTTTACACATCTAGATATTGGTGAGATGTTTAGGAAAAAGAAATAAAGGTTTGAAAAATATTTTGAAAACATTTTGAAAAACCTTGATGAAGCCTATCTTTTGATAGCTATCACCATTGAATGGGATGATACAAAGATGACTCTTTATTGAAGCTTTTCTTAAATTTTAAACTTTGTATCAATCTCCTAATTTAATGGGTAAAATAAATTTCCAATATTTTTCACCCATAGTGTTTAGGATAAGTATTATACGTATGCATTTTCAAGATTTTTAAAATTACGTATATTTACTTATGGATTTCGAAAATCCAATTTCTGAAACTGAAAAAACTGCATAATGCAGTTATCAGTCGACTGTCTGTAATGGCAGTCGACTGATGGTAAGTCCAGTTGACTGGTATCTGACGGAGTCGACTGGCACAGGCTGATTTCGGGTAAACTTGATAGTTAGGCCCATGTTTAGCCATGTTTTGGTCCCCTAACCACTCCTAACCGTAGGATATGCTTGGGAGAGCATTAGAGAGGGTGGAAATCCATTGGATATGGATTAGGAGTTGGGTTGAGGGTGAGTATCAAATTTAAGGTGGAAGAGAGTTCATTGTTGAACTTTGCCTTAATTTTGATTTGGTTAATGTTCCTATTGGCTTAGGGACTCTCCAAGGACTTTGTTGGTGCAATGGTCAAGGGGGAGCAAACCTCTAAGGGGAGGTATCCATCTTGGGAAGATGGATGTGTATTTCCTCATGGGAGGAAAATTGGGTTGCCTCTCTTTAAGTGATATGGGATCACTAGAAAGATGGTAGGCATTTGTTCCTCCAGGGGAGAGATATAAGATCTCATTGGGATATGAGACATTCATACCCTTGGGGAGGACCTTTTTGATATAATGTCAAAAAGGGGGAGAAGTTACCAAGTTACCAATTAGGGTTCGTTGGAATTCTCATTGTGATATGAGAATTGCCAATATGGGAAAATTGGTAGACTTGAGATGGTAGTTTTGTCAATCATCAAAAAGGGGGAGATTGTTGGTGCAATCGGCCCAGGTTGACTCGAGTTTAACTCGAGCAGTACCTTGATAGTATTTTGATGATTGACAAAACTCATGACATGGGATTGTCATGGGAAAGTCCAACATGGGGTTGGCATGGAAAATCCAAGCATGGAGCTTGGTGTGGAAGTCCAAGGGGGAAGCCTTGGCATGGGAAAGTCCAAAGCATTGCGAAGCCGTGCGCTTGGTGCATTTGGGAAGTCTTGAGAACTTGGCAAGTTCACTAAGCTCGGGTCCTTGAGTCAGTGAAGGATGACATTGCGAAGCCGTGCGCTTGGTGCATCCGAGGGACTGCCGAACGGGGAGCGAATGGAGTGAACCCAAAGGGAAGCATACTTCTAGGTTATGCGACGCGAAGGATGGCGTTGCGAAGTCGTGCGCTTGGCGCATCCGAGGGACGTGGGCCGAGGGAAGAGAGCTTCAGTGGGGAACTCCATGAGGGATAAGGTGGACTTGGCCAAGTGGCTAAGACTGAGTGTCGGAGGCTCAAACATCGTTATGTTTGAGGTTTTAGCCGACATCAGTCGACTGGCATAGGTGTCAGTCGACTGCTCTAGGTCGTATGAGTTCGACCAGTGTTCGACTGAACCAAGTCTAGCTGATCAGTTGACTGCCGAGGGAGGGTAGTCGATTGTTGGGAGAATCAGTCGACTGCCGAGGGATGACAGTCGACTGATGACACTGTGCACTAGCACAGAATGGAGTCGAGCTCGCCAACACTCGACTGATGGATGATCAGTCGATTGATGGGTGTCATCAGTCGACTGATGTGTGATCCATTGGAACTTAACCAACGTGGATCTGGCCGTTGTGAGACAACAACTACGGGACCATTCGACTGATGGTCACGATCAGTTGACTGATGGGCGCGAAAATAGCTTGATGCAGGTTATAAATGGAGCTCGAGTTGGAGGATTTCGCCATGGTTTTTGTGGAGCTATTGGAGGGGAATTGCTGCTGCATTCCAGTCCTTCAAGAGCCAATCAAAGCAAGCAACAAACAAGTGATCAAAAGCAATCGGTGAAAAGTGTTTTTTTTGTATTGTATTTGTATTCTTGTTTGTATTTGTATATTACTGTTGTAATTGCTTGTGAGAGGTTTCTCCACCTCCGACGTGTAGTCGAGAAGGAGTTTGAGTATTGCCGTGTGCATCTCTAGAGCTCGAGGAGCTCGCCCGTGGAGTAGGAACCATTCGGTTCCGAATCACGTATATGCTTGCGTATTTGGTGTGCTTGTATTGTTGTTAGTATTATTGTTATTTCTATTGTTATTCCACTGCGTATATTAACAACAATTGTAGACGAGCACACGAGAACGAACGAATTACGACATCCAACGAACGAGGGCTATTCACCCCCCTCTAGCCGACCAATCGATCCCCTACAAGTGGTATCAGAGCCGAGGTCGCTCTTCAAGGACTAACCGCCGCGAGAGCACTACAAATGGCCGGCTTCATCCATCTACCGAAATTCGATGGAGATTTTGCTTGGTGGAGGAAACGGATGGAGGTATATCTTGAAACCGATTTTGATTCTATGTTAATTATAGAAAATGGTTTTGAGATGCCTAGGGACAAATACAACAAGCCCATTGAGAAGTCTAGGTGGACCCAAGACCAAGTCAAGGATTTCAAGACAAATCTTGAGGTAATCAAATTGATTAGTGATTTGTTACCTAACACTATTTGGTCTAGATTGGGTAATTTTAGGGATGCAAAGGAATTATGGGAGAAGATAATGAAATTTCAAGAAAGTTCCCAATCGGCACAAGTAGAGGAAGATGCCGTGGAAGAAAGCCCATCCACATTTGAAGATGTTGATGATTTGGTGGAGACTTCCACCTCTAGCATTGAGGGGGAGGAAAGAATTTCAACTCCGGAGCCAAGCCAAAATGAAGCATCCACCTCCGGAAGAAGTGAAGAGGCCTCCACCAACTCCCTAGGTAACTCAAGTGTTGTTATTTTAAATAAAAAACACATAATATACTTTGAGTGTAGGGAGAAAGGGAATTACAAGAGCAAATGCCCTAAATTGGCTAAGAAGAAGACATCGACACCAAAAGTCAACCCAAAGTCAAAGGATGCCGGTGTTCCCAAAATTAAAAGCAAAGAGCACATTGTGTGCTTCAAATGCAACCAACGGGGATATTACCGAAGCCAATTCCCTAGGGGGAGGAAGAAAGGGCAAGAAGGTGCAGCTCATGTAGGGGGAGCTTCTAAAGCTAACCCTAAGGTAAATTTACTTAATGCACCTTTAATTTCTAGAGTCAAAAAGCATGCTAAGAATTATTTTAGTTCTCTTGCAATTATAAATGAAAAGCATGCTAGGAGAAATAATAAGGTTTATTGCTTAGGTGCCAAGCATGTTCATATAACTAAGGATAAACCTAGGACTCATAATTCTAGACATATTTTACCTAAAGAGTCCATTAGGAGAGTTGAAAACCATCTAGGCATTAACCCTAAGAAGGGTAGACACATGCCTAAGAAGAAGAACATTTCCCAAAAGATAAATGAAAATTCAAAATTGGAAAAATTAGAGTTAGAAAACCAAGCCTTGAGGTCAAGGCTAGAAAAATTAGAGAAGACCCTAGCAATAATATCAAATTCGGTTAAGGGGTCTAATGTACAAAAGTCAAGACCTAGAAAACAAGAAATGTCTAAGGGCAAGAAGGGTTTGGGTCACAAAACTATGTCCTACCATAATGTTCCATTTAATTATGGAATCACATCTAGGTCTAGGAAAACCAAGGCTAATAGGGAAGCCATCCCTAAGTCTAACCATGATATGTGTTTAGTGGCTAACACTTCAAAGAAATCAAATGTAGCCACTAAGAAGGTCAATGGAGGAGTCACCTCTAGAGTTGACCTAGGAAAGACCCAAAAGACTATGGCTTCAAAGCCTAAAAGGGTCATTAGGAAGGTATCTAGGGAAGTTATCCCTAGGGAATACCTTGTTAACCCAAGGAGCTCCAATAGATATTGGGTTCCTAAGAGCGTGATTGATTCACGCTAAATGGGTTAGGGTGTGTCAACCCTAAGTGGATGGGTGGTTAACCTAGTCATTGTGAGTTGACACATTAGGGTGTGCCAATATGGTTTGAGAAGTTAAAAATGATTTAAATTGGCACAATTAGTCATAGAGGTCGTGGTGTGCTATTTTGGGTTTTTGACACACTAAGGAAATAATGACATTAAGGCAAAATGAATTTAATCCCTAAAAATGGCAAATTGATTTTAACACTTAGGTATTTTATACCTTAGTATATTTTTCTTGCCATGCTTTATTTGCCTTGCCATGTCATGACATCATTCTCATTTTATCTATAAAAATGTCATGATCATGTTTAAATTTATGTTTAGATGTCATGAATGCTTAGTTCTCATTCACATGCCATGACATCATGATATTGGCATATGTTTTTATCTAAATCATATTTATGCCATAATCATATCATGCATTAAATAAAATGAAATTAAGGACTATGACACAATTTGAAGGGAATCAAATTAATGTTGCCTAGAAATATGCATGAGAACATAAACAAAATAAAACCCACATCTCACAAAAATTTGACTTGTATGTGTTTTACACATCTAGATATTGGTGAGATGTTTAGGAAAAAGAAATAAAGGTTTGAAAAACATTTTGAAAATATTTTGAAAAACCTTGGTGAAGCCTATCTTTTGATAGCTATCACCATTGAATGAGATGATACAAAGATGACTCTTTATTGAAGCTTTTCTTAAAATTTGAACTTTGTATCAATCTCATAATTTAATGGGTAAAATAAATTTTCAATATTTTTCACCCATAGTGTTTAGGATAAGTATTATACGTATGCATTTTCAAGATTTTTAAAATTACGTATATTTACTTATGGATTTCGAAAATCCAATTTCTGAATCAAAATCGCATAATGAAGCTCACGATCATTCTGTAATGGCAATGATCGATGTAAGTCGATGGTAAGTCCGCTTGATCGTATCACAGAGATCGACCGCACAGGCTGATTTCGGGTAAACTTGATAGTTAGGCCTATGTTTAGCCATGTTTTGGTCCCCTAACCACTCCTAACCGTAGGATATGCTTGGGAGAGCATTAGAGAGGGTGGAAATCCATTGGATATGGATTAGGAGTTGGGTTGAGGGTGAGTATCAAATTTAAGGTGGAAGAGAGTTCATTGTTGAACTTTGCCTTAATTTTGATTTGGTTAATGTTCCTATTGGCTTAGGGACTCTCCAAGGACTTTGTTGGTGCAATGATCAAGGGGGAGCAAACCTCTAGGGGGAGGTATCCATCTTGGGAAGATGGATGAGTATTTCCTCATGGGAGGAAAATTGGGTTGTCTCTCTTTAAGTGATATGGGATCACTAGAAAGATGGTAGGCATGTGTTCCTCCAGGGGAGAGATATAAGATCTCATTGGGATATGAGACATTCATACCCTTGGGGAGGACCTTTTTGATGTAATGTCAAAAAGGGGGAGAAGTTACCAAGTTACCAATTAGGGTTCGTTGGAATTCTCATTGGGATATGAGAATTGCCAATATGGGAAAATTGGTAGACTTGAGATGGTAGTTTTGTCAATCATCAAAAAGGGGGAGATTGTTGGTGCAATCGGCCCAGGTTGACTCGAGTAGTACCTTGATAGTATTTTGATGATAGAAAAAACTCATGACATGAGATTGTCATGGGAAAGTCCAACATGGGGTTGGCATGGAAAATCCAAGCATGGAGCTTGGTGTGGAAGTCCAAGGGGGAAGCCTTGGCATGGGAAAGTCCAAAGCATTGCGAAGTCGTGCGCTTGGTGCTTGGCATAAGAAATCCAAAGCATTGCGAAGCCGTGCGCTTGGTGCTTGGTGAGAAATGCATTGCGAAGCCGTGCGCTTGGTGCATTTGGGAAGTCTTGAGAACTTGGCAAGTTCACTAGGCTCGGGTCCTTGAGTCGGTGAAGGATGACATTGCGATGTCGTGCGCTTGGTGCATCCGAGGGACTGCCGGACGGGGAGCGAATGGAGTGAACCCAAAGGTAAGCATACTTCTAGGGTATGAGACGCGAAGGATGGCGTTGCGAAGCCGTACGCTTGGCGCATCCGAGGGGCGTAGGTCGAGGGAAGAGAGCTTCGGTGGGGAACTCCATGAGGGATAAGGTGGACTTGGCCAAGTGGCTAAGACTGAGTGTCGGAGGCTCAAACATCGTTATGTTTGAGGTTTTAGCCGACATCAGTCGACTGACATAGGTGTCAGTCGACTGCTCTACGTCGTATGGGTTCGACCAGTGTTCGACTGAACCAAGTCTAGCTGATCAGTCGACTGCCGAGGGAGGGCAATGATCGTTAGAGAATCACCGACCGCCGAGGGATGGCAATGATCGATGACACCGCACGAGCACGAATGGAGTCGAGCTCGCCAAAGACTGATCGATGGATGATCACGATCGATGGGTGCCATCGATCGATGTGTGATTCGTTGGAACTTAACCAACGTGGATCTGGCCGTTGTGAGACAATGACTACGGGACCAGTCGACTGATGGTCACGATCAGTCGACTGATGGGCGCAAAAATAGCTTGATATAGGTTAAAATGGAGCTCGAGTTGGAGGATTTCGCCATGGTTTTTGTGGAGCTATTGGAGGGGAATTGCTGCTGCATTCCAGTCCTTCAAGAGCCAATCAAAGCAAGCAACAAACAAGTGATCAAAAGCAATCGGTGAAAAGTGTTTCTTTTGTATTGTATTTGTATTCTTGTTTGTATTTGTATATTACTGTTGTAATTGCTTGTGAGAGGTTTCTCCACCTCCGACGTGTAGTCGAGAAGGAGTTTGAGTATTGCCGTGTGCATCTCTAGAGCTCGAGGAGCTCGCCCGTGGAGTAGGAACCATTCGGTTCTGAACCACGTATATGCTTGCGTATTTGGTGTGCTTGTATTGTTGTTAGTATTATTGTTATTTCTATTGTTATTCCGCTGCGTATATTAACGACAATTGTAGACGAGCACACGAGAACAAACGAATTACGACATCCAACGAACGAGGGCTATTCACCCCCCTCTAGCTGACCAATCGATCCCCTATAAGTGGTATCAGAGCCGAGGTCGCTCTTCAAGGACTAACCGCCGCGAGAGCACTACAAATGGCCGACTTCATCCATCCACCGAAATTCGATGGAGATTTTGCTTGGTGGAGGAAATGGATGGAGGTATATCTTGTAACTGATTTTGATTCTATGTTAATTATAGAAAATGGTTTTGAGATGCCTAGGGACAAATACAACAAGCCCATTGAGAAGTCTAGGTGGACCCAAGACCAAGTCAAGGATTTCAAGACAAATCTTGAGGTAATCAAATTGATTAGTGATTTGTTACCTAACACTATTTGGTCTAGATTGGGTAATTTTAGGGATGCAAAGGAATTATGGGAGAAGATAATGAAATTTCAAGAAAGTTCCCAATCGGCACAAGTAGAGGAAGATGCCGTGGAAGAAAGCCCATCCACATTTGAAGATGTTGATGATTTGGTGGAGACTTCCACCTCTAGCATTGAGGGGGAGGAAAGAATTTCAACTCCGGAGCCAAGCCAAAATGAAGCATCCACCTCCGGAAGAAGTGAAGAGGCCTCCACCAACTCCCTAGGTAACTCAAGTGTTGTTATTTTAAATAAAAAACACATAATATACTTTGAGTGTAGGGAGAAAGGGAATTACAAGAGCAAATGCCCTAAATTGGCTAAGAAGAAGACATCGACACCAAAAGTCAACCCAAAGTCAAAGGATGCCGGTGTTCCCAAAATTAAAAGCAAAGAGCACATTGTGTGCTTCAAATGCAACCAACGGGGACATTACCGAAGCCAATTCCCTAGGGGGAGGAAGAAAGGGCAAGAAGGTGCAGCTCATGTAGGGGGAGCTTCTAAAGCTAACCCTAAGGTAAATTTACTTAATGCACCTTTAATTTCTAGAGTCAAAAAGCATGCTAAGAATTATTTTAGTTCTCTTGCAATTATAAATGAAAAGCATGCTAGGAGAAATAATAAGGTTTATTGCTTAGGTGCCAAGCATGTTCATATAACTAAGGATAAACCTAGGACTCATAATTCTAGACATATTTTACCTAAAGAGTCCATTAGGAGAGTTGAAAACCATCTAGGCATTAACCCTAAGAAGGGTAGACACATGCCTAAGAAGAAGAACATTTCCCAAAAGATAAATGAAAATTCAAAATTGGAAAAATTAGAGTTAGAAAACCAAGCCTTGAGGTCAAGGCTAGAAAAATTAGAGAAGACCCTAGCAATAATATCAAATTCGGTTAAGGGGTCTAATGTACAAAAGTCAAGACCTAGAAAACAAGAAATGTCTAAGGGCAAGAAGGGTTTGGGTCACAAAACTATGTCCTACCATAATGTTCCATTTAATTATGGAATCACATCTAGGTCTAGGAAAACCAAGGCTAATAGGGAAGCCATCCCTAAGTCTAACCATGATATGTGTTTAGTGGCTAACACTTCAAAGAAATCAAATGTAGCCACTAAGAAGGTCAATGGAGGAGTCACCTCTAGAGTTGACCTAGGAAAGACCCAAAAGACTATGGCTTCAAAGCCTAAAAGGGTCATTAGGAAGGTATCTAGGGAAGTTATCCCTAGGGAATACCTTGTTAACCCAAGGAGCTCCAATAGATATTGGGTTCCTAAGAGCGTGATTGATTCACGCTAAATGGGTTAGGGTGTGTCAACCCTAAGTGGATGGGTGGTTAACCTAGTCATTGTGAGTTGACACATTAGGGTGTGCCAATATGGTTTGAGAAGTTAAAAATGATTTAAATTGGCACAATTAGTCATAGAGGTCGTGGTGTGCTATTTTGGGTTTTTGACACACTAAGGAAATAATGACATTAAGGCAAAATGAATTTAATCCCTAAAAATGGCAAATTGATTTTAACACTTAGGTATTTTATACCTTAGTATATTTTTCTTGCCATGCTTTATTTGCCTTGCCATGTCATGACATCATTCTCATTTTATCTATAAAAATGTCATGATCATGTTTAAATTTATGTTTAGATGTCATGAATGCTTAGTTCTCATTCACATGCCATGACATCATGATATTGGCATATGTTTTTATCTAAATCATATTTATGCCATAATCATATCATGCATTAAATAAAATGAAATTAAGGACTATGACACAATTTGAAGGGAATCAAATTAATGTTGCCTAGAAATATGCATGAGAACATAAACAAAATAAAACCCACATCTCACAAAAATTTGACTTGTATGTGTTTTACACATCTAGATATTGGTGAGATGTTTAGGAAAAAGAAATAAAGGTTTGAAAAATATTTTGAAAAACCTTGGTGAAGCCTATCTTTTGATAGCTATCATCATTGAATGGGATGATACAAAGATGGCTCTTTATTGAAGCTTTTCTTAAATTTTGAACTTTGTATCAATCTCCTAATTTAATTGGTAAAATAAATTTCCAATATTTTTCACCCATAGTGTTTAGGATAAGTATTATACGTATGCATTTTCAAGATTTTTAAAATTACGTATATTTACTTATGGATTTCGAAAATCCAATTTCTGAAATCAAAAAAGCATAATCTGCGATTATCGATCAATTGTAATGGCGATCAATGGTAAATAATCGATGGTATCCAGCTTGATAGTTAGGCCCATGTTTTGCCATGTTTTGGTCCCCTAACCACTCCTAACCGTAGGATATGCTTGGGAGAGCATTAGAGAGGGTGGAAATCCATTGGATATGGATTAGGAGTTGGGTTGAGGGTGAGTATCAAATTTAAGGTGGAAGAGAGTTCATTGTTGAACTTTGCCTTAATTTTGATTTGGTTAATGTTCCTATTGGCTTAGGGACTCTCTAAGGACTTTGTTGGTGCAATGGTCAAGGGGGAGGTATCCATCTTGGGAAGATGGATGTGTATTTCCTCATGGGAGGAAAATTGGGTTGCCTCTCTTTAAGTGATATGGGATCACTAGAAAGATGGTAGGCATGTGTTCCTCCAGGGGAGAGATATAAGATCTCATTGGGATATGAGACATTCATACCCTTGGGGAGGACCTTTTTGATGTAATGTCAAAAAGGGGGAGAAGTTACCAAGTTACCAATTAGGGTTCGTTGGAATTCTCATTGGGATATGAGAATTGCCAATATGGGAAAATTGGTAGACTTGAGATGGTAGTTTTGTCAATCATCAAAAAGGGGGAGATTGTTGGTGCAATCAGCCCAGGTTGACTCGAGTTTGACTCGAGCAGTACCTTGATAGTATTTTGATGATAGACAAAACTCATGACATGGGATTGTCATGGGAAAGTCCAACATGGGGTTGGCATGGAAAATCCAAGCATGGAGCTTGGTGTGGAAGTCCAAGGGGGAAGCCTTGGCATGGGAAAGTCCAAAGCATTGCGAAGCCGTGCGCTTGGTGCTTGGCATGGGAAATCCAAAGCATTGCGAAGCCGTGCGCTTGGTGCTTGGTGAGAAATGCATTGCGAAGCCGTGCACTTGGTGTATTTGGGAAGTCTTGAGAACTTGGCAAGTTCACTAGGCTCAGGTCCTTGAGTCGGTGAAGGATGACATTGCGAAGCCGTGCGCTTGGTGCATCCGAGGGACTGCCGGACGGGGAGCGAATGGAGTGAACCTAAAGGGAAGCATACTTCTAGGGTATGAGATGCGAAGGATGGCGTTGCGAAGCCATTCGTTTGGCGCATCCGAGGGACGTAGGCCGAGGGAAGAGAGCTTCGGTGGGGAACTCCATGAGGGATAAGGTGAACTTGGCCAAGTGGCTAAGACTGAGTGTCGGAGGCTCAAACATCGTTATGTTTGAGGTTTTAGCCGACATCAGTCGACTGGCATAGGTGTCAGTCGACTGCTCTAGGTCGTATGGGTTCGACCAGTGTTAGACTGAACCAAGTCTGGTTCGATCGGACGCCGAGGGAGGGCAACATCGTTGAGACCGGTCGGCCCGAGGGATGGCAGTCGACTTATGACACTGTGCACGAGCACAGAATGGAGTCGAGCTCGCCAGCACTCGACTGATGGATGATCCGTTGGAACTTAACCAACGTGGATCTGGCCGTTATGAGACAACGACTACGGGACCAGTCGACTGATGGTCACGATCAGTCGACTGATGGTCACGATCAGTCGACTGATGGGCGCGAAAATAGCTTGATGCAGGTTATAAATGGAGCTCGAGTTGGAGGATTTCGCCATGGTTTTTGTGGAGCTATTGGAGGGGAATTGCTGCTGCATTCCAGTCCTTCAAGAGCCAATCAAAGCAAGCAACAAACAAGTGATCAAAAGCAATCGGTGAAAAGTGTTTCTTTTGTATTGTGTTTGTATTCTTGTTTGTATTTGTATATTACTGTTGTAATTTCTTGTGAGAGGTTTCTCCACCTCCGACGTGTAGTCGAGAAGGAGTTTGAGTATTGTCGTGTGCATCTCTAGAGCTCGAGGAGCTCGCCCGTGGAGTAGGAACCATTCGGTTCCGAACCACGTATATGCTTGCGTATTTGGTGTGCTTGTATTGTTGTTAGTATTATTGTTATTTCTATTGTTATTACGTTGCGTATATTAACGACAATTGTAGACGAGCACACGAGAATGAACGAATTACGACATCCAACGAACGAGGGTTATTCACCCCCCTCTAGCCGACCAATCGATCCCCTACAGCAATCTGATCCAAGTCCTTGCCTTGTCAGATCGGAAGGTATTTTTTACTTTTGTCTACTTCCACAGTGTATTTACCTTAAGCTCTACTCCTCTGATCCACCATCGTACAGGGATAAAAGCTTCGGCTATCGCCGAACTATAAAAATAGTGACAATCTGATCTAAGGCCTTGTTTTATCATATCAGAATTTATTTTTTACTTCCATCATCTTCCAAAGTGTATTTACCTTAAGCCCTACTCCTCCGATCCACCATCACACGGGGATAAAAGCTTTGGCTATCGCTGAGCTGTAAAAATAGTGATGACATGATCCAAAGCCTTGCCTTGTCAGATCGGAATAACTTTTTGCTTCAGTCATCTTCCACATTGTATTTATCTTAAACCCTACTCCTTCGATCTACCATCGCACAGGGATAAAAGCTTTGGCTATCACCGAGCTATTAAAATAGTGACGATATGATCCAAGATCTTGCCTTATCAGATCGGAATGTATTTTTTTACTTCCGTTATCTTCCACAATATATTTACCTTAAACCATACTCCTCTAATCTGCCACCGCACGAGGATAAAAGCTTCGGTTATCGCCGAGCTATAAAAATAGTGGCGTTTTGATCCAAGGTCTTGCCTTGTCAGATCGAAATGTATTTTTTACTTCTGTCATCTTCCACAGTATATTTACCTTAAACTCTACTCCGATCCACTACCACACGGGGATAAAAGCTTCATTTATCGTCGAGTTATAAAAATGAGCAAAGGTTTAACTCACCAATAAATCATGCCTAAAGCTTCTTCAAGGCCCATATCTTTGCCCACAAGCCCAATTATCTTGCTCAACACAAATACACTGCCCTCCTTTAATTTTGACTCACTGCCTTCCCCTTCTTCATCCTTTGGTCTTCCTGTCTTGGAAACCCCTCCTCCCACTTCTTCCTAGCACGAAGATTTTCCCTTCCTCTTGCACTGCCCCTTAATCCTTCCTTCCTTTTAAAAAAATGAAAGCTCGCCTCAAGAGTGCAACTAGAGCTATCAAACAGGCCGACCCATGGCGGGCCGGGTCAACCCGTCGCAAATCCAACATTTTGCGGGGAGGGGCGGGCCGACCCATCATCTTGGCGGGTTGAGAAATCTCCAACCCAACCCAACCCAACCCAATCCAAGACGGGTTGCGGATTAGGCGGGCCAACCCACGGGCCCGAAAAATAAAAAAAATCTAAAATTATTGAGGTGTTGAAGGCTTGAGGTGATAACCGACAAGAAGGATAGAATATTATTATAAAAAATATACATTTGAAACAACTAAAATCTTGTAATTAGATCCAATTATCGATCAACAATATTAGGTACCAATGTTTTTTATTCTTCCAACACTCCAAAATATCCAAATCTTGATAATATACAAATTCAGGTTTTGACTCCTCCAAGATCTAGTTGAGATTTTTCGGCATTTGTAATTGGTTGACTCTGTCCGATATATCATCATTTCCTATATTAATTGAAATTGAAATAATAGTGACAAACTAATTAGAGTATACAAAAAAAATTATTAGAGTACTTAAATCAAATATTTTTTTATTATTTTCTTTAACTTCTCCTACACTTTGTGTCGAATTGTATTTGTGATAGAAGATTATAATTATGAGCTTGTTAGTATTAGAATATTAATAAAAAAAACTTAAATAAATATTTTGTACAAGTTTTATCTTCTTTTGATATCTCTCAACCCGCGGGCCAACCCAAGCCCGCCACGGGCCAACCCGTCTAACCCGCAACCTGCGCGGGTTGATTTGTTTAGGCCTGC
The DNA here is from genome assembly GCA_025175895.1 of Wurfbainia villosa. Classification (NCBI taxonomy): domain Eukaryota; kingdom Viridiplantae; phylum Streptophyta; class Magnoliopsida; order Zingiberales; family Zingiberaceae; genus Wurfbainia; species Wurfbainia villosa. Next base: position 12,356,326 of record CM046004.1, on the reverse strand, counting down.
CAAAATGACGGGTTGATAAAATTTCAATCCAACCCGCTTAAATTACTTGGCGGGGCGGGCCAACCCGACGGGCCTAACCCAACTTGACGGCTCTAAGTGCAACCCTTCAACGACTGCGAGATGAACAGATGAACTTCGTTCATACCACTGCCTACTACCTTGGCTCCCATAGAACTCCCTTATGTCGTTTCCTTCTAACATCGCCTTCCCCTCCATTGATGATATCTTCCACTGCTGCCCCACAACCTTCTACCACCCATCTTCCGCAGGTATTGCCATCTTCCCCTCTCCCGACAGTATTACCACCAAACCCTAGCCTTTCCTCCTCTTCACCCCTGCTTCTATGTAGCCCTATGTCGCCTCCAGCATTCTTAAATATGGAAGCAAAATTGCGAGGAGATGCACATCGACGGATTCAGGAAGAAGATGCTCTTGCTCTTTACCTTTCTTCTTCGCTCACTTTGCTTACACACACTGCATCGATTCCTGTCACCCCCTCCCCCTCATCTTCTATTTTATCAACCCTACCAGAACCATATATTACTCAACCTTCATATATTATTCTTTCTGCCAATCCTCCTATGGTCCCTAACGACCTCCATCAATGGTCCCACCCTAGTTTCCCCTCTAGCGTCTCCCCTTGGTTGAAGAGGAGCTTCCAATTGTCACATCCCCTCCCACTACCTTCACGTCGTTTGCCATGGCTTCGACCCCAATGTCCATATCACCTGGACCGCCAAATTCCCCTCTTCATACTTCCCCTCCATATTCAAGGCATACCCACTTTTTTGTTGTTCATGTGGTAATTTTTGACCCCCTTCCTCCACCACTAAGCCTCCCCTTTTCATCTTCCACCTCCATATGATCTGAAATAAGTTCTTTGGTTGTGATCCTTTTCCTCATTAGTTCCACATCTTCTCTTACAACTGACATTTCTACTTCCCTGCCACTTGTGACCTCCCCATTTCCCTTTCTTCTTCCCCTTCATCTTTGAAACCCTTGAATTCCCCTTCTTAAAGTCAAAATCTAACCTCCTACCTTGTAGTGACATTTTCCCTTTTTCCTCTGGAACCTCCCCTCTCTTCCCTCTTGAGCTAATAAAAAATTTCCCTGCAGCATCTCATCCTTCACCAATTATGAGTGAAACAACTCTTCTCATTGCTTCTACTCCTTTTTCACCTTTCGCCAGAGACTCTCGCATCCTTAATTTGGATGAATTAATATCACAAATAGAAAGTTTGCAGTATGCTATGGAACTGGTAAGATTTTCTAGGCCATTTTTGCATATACCGTCAGTAGTGACCCCTTCATTAATTTGTTATTTCAGGCGATAACGAATTATCAAGAGCTAAAGCGCTCCTTTTCCCATTATCAAATACAACTTTAGCAACAAACTTTGCAACAATCGATTACAAATTCAGCACCCTAGGAAGAATTTAAGCAAAGAGAAAATTCTTTGCTCCAAGAATTGGCACAATGTCATGCCCAGTTATTAGAGGCTCAACTGCAACAATTGAGAGATGTAGAGACCATAGCCACCCTACGGGCCCAAGTAAGTAGAGAGATTTGCCACAATTCGGCTTTAGTGTCAGAGAGGAATCAAACTCTTTCTCAAGTGCACTAGCATGAAGTTTCCTTGCAGCAAGTGAGACACAAAGTTGCCCAGAACAAGGCACACACTGCAGTTGTGGGGGAGATTTCAGCTTCGATGCGCTAAGATTTGATAGATATGTCAAGGGTCATTCAGCAAGACTACGCCTCTCAATCTAAGGGCATATATATCTTGACTGATACTATCACTCAAACATCACACCAATATCATTGAATTCGTCACGACTTTCTGGAGCACAAAGAGTGTTGCATAAAGTTTCGCCAGGATGTGCATGATGCTGACAAGTGCCGACAAGAATGCTTAAAGCCCTTGATGCAAGCCACATTCAAGGATGGTTTCAATGAGGCAGTCAGACAATATGTTGCTCTAGGGTTCCCTTCGGCACATCAATCAGTTCCTTTTTTGAACTGGAAAATCAGCTTTAGGCGCTATCCCCCTGCGTTTCAGGCTGTAACCTTTCTGTTTTTCTTCTTCTTCTTTCGATTGTAAACAACTACCGATTTAAATGATACAGAACTATATTTGATTAACATTTCTCATTTTTAATGATTAATAGCAAACTTGTAACAGACAACTCTTCTCATTGACGTCTCTCAATTACATGGTATAAAAATATTTTAATTGCACAACATTTCAAGGCCTCGGAAACTCCTTGCCCTCAGCATCTTTTAAGTAATACACCAATCTAGCAACTCGACGAGTGACTATATAAGGTCCTTCCCAATTAGGGGCTAGCTTTTCAGGAACTCCAACATGATTGACTTTGCGCAAAACTAGGTCACCCTTCTGAAACCTCCTTGGTACTACCATCTTGTTGAAGACTTATTGTATTCTTCGCTTGTATGCTTCAACTCAGATTCAATCTTGTTCCTGCCTTTCTTCCAACAAATCTAATTCAGTACCTCTCAAGATTTGGTTTTGCTCCAAGTCATAAGCTTGAACTTGGACACTATTCAAGATGGCTTCCATTGGGATGACTACTTCAATTCCATACACCAGACTAAATGGGGTTTCTCCAGTGGTTGTTTTGGGTGTGTTTCGATAAGCCCATAGGATCCTGAGCAACTCATCCACCCAATTTCCTCGCTTGCCCCCCAAATTAGTTTTCAACCCTTGAATGAGAATTCTGTTAACTACTTCCACCTGACCAGTAGCTTGAGGATGAGCTACCGAAGTCAAGACCTACTAAATATTGGGACTTTAACACCATTCCATAATCATTCGGCCCTGGAACTGGCGTCCATTGTCGATGACCAACTTTCGGAGAACTATATAACGACATATGATATTCTTCCATAGAAATTGTATTACCGTACTCTCTGTGATCTTGGATAAAGGTTTAGCTTCTACCCATTTTGAAAAGTAATCCACTGCCACTAGCAAGAATTTCTTCTGTAAAGGGGCTATAGGCATCGGGCCGACTATGTCCATTCTCCACTTATCAAAGGGGCAAGAGGCGACTATGACCTTCATCAACTTGGTGGGCCGCTCTGACTTGTGGCTATGTTTTTGACAGGCTGGACAAGTTTGCACTAGGCATGTTGCATCTTGATGAAGAGTTGGCCAAAAGTATCCAGTTAACATCACTTTCCGAGTCAACGCCCTTCCTCGCAAATGGTTGCTACAATACCCTTCATGTATTTCTTTGAGTACCCACTCGGCGTCCTCTTTCCCGATATACTTCAGTAGAGGTTGACCAAAAGATGTCTTGTATAGAGTTCTATCAATAATTATAAACCACTTCACTCTTCTCGATAAAGTTGATGTTGTCCCACCTTCGGTTGGAATACTCCCATGCTGCAAATAAGTCATAATATTGGTTCTCTAGTCGGATGTATTATTACTTTCCTGCATTACGCCTTCCACGTTATGCACCACCAAGGAATGAGAGACTTCTATGCATAAAGAATCTTGAAGTCTCCATCCATTTAGGGAACTAGCTAGCCAAGCCAATTCATCTGCCTTTCTATTCTCCTCTCTTGGAATTTGTTGCAAGGTTACCTCCCAAAAATGAGTCTTTCCTTTTTCAAAAGCCACAAAGTACTTTTGTAACATATCCTTCTGAATGGCAAAAACACCCTTGAGCTGTGACACTGCCAGTTGAGAATTCGAATGGATTATGATAGAAGTGGCACCTACTACCCGAGTTGCCTGTAATCTAGCTAGAATAGCTTCGTACTCAACCTCATTGTTAGATGCTTTATATCCCAAATGAATGGCTATACGAGTCTCTTCATCTGATGGAGATATGAGTACTACTCCAACTCCGCTTCCTTCAACTTTTAAAGATCCATCCACAAAGATGTTCCATGCACTCTTCCATCCTGTTTCTTTTGCTGAACTGTTCTCCACACCCATTAGTACTTCAGCTAGGAAATCAATTAGCGCCTGAGCCTTGATGGTAGTTCGGGGATGGTAGTGCATATCATACTCATTTAGCTCCACAACCCACTTGGCTAATCTCCCTGATGAATTTGGTTTAGTGACTACCCGACCCAACTCACTATTTATCAGCACATTCATCAGATGGGTCAGGAAATATGACCTCAATTTGTAGGCAGTCAGGATTAGTATATATATCAACTTCTCTAATTCAGTATATCTCAACTCGGCCCCCTTCAGTATGTGACTTGTATAATAAATAGATTGTTGTGCGACTTCTTGTCTCAATAAAATTGAACTGATGGCTCCCTCAGATACGACTAAGTATAGCCATAATGGTTCTCCTGAAACAAGTTTAGCTAGTAATGGGAGTCTTGTTAGATATTTCTTCATATCTTGAAAAGTTTGTTCACACTTCTCATCCCATTGAAATTGAGTGGCCTTTCTCAGAATCCGAAAAAGGGGTAAATCTCGATCTGCTGATCTAGCAATGAACCGAGATAATGAAATAATTCTCCCAACCAGCTTCTGTGTTTCCTGCAAGTTGGTGGGAGACTTCATATTACACAAGGCTTGAACTTTTTCCAGGTTAGCCTACAATCCTTTTTCAATCACGATATATCCTAGGAATTTCTCTTTACCCCAAATAAATACTTCTTTGGATTCAACTTCATGTTATAGTATTTGAGAGTAGCAAAGGTTTCCTCCAAGTCTTACACCAAACTCTGAGTAAGTTGTGATTTTACCAAAATATTATCAACGTATATCTTCATATTCCTACCCTTCTGCTCAGCGAATATCCTATCCATTAACCTTTGATAAGTGTCTCTATCATTCTTTAACCCGAAGGGCATCACCACGTAGGCATACAACCTTCCGAATGTCACAAAGCTTACCCTCCTTCTATCCTTCTGAGCCAGTGAAATTTGATGACACCCCTGGTAAGCGTCCATAAGCGACACAACTTCATATCCCACAGTAGAATCCACTAATTGATCAATACGAGACAAGAGATAGTAGTCTTTAGGGCAGACTTTATTTAAATCAAAAAAATCAATACATATTTTCCATTGCCCAGAGGGCTTGGGGATTAGAGCTGTGAAATTGGGTTGGCCCCATCAGATTGGCCCGCCCCGCCAAACAATTTAAGCGGGTTAGGTTGATATTTTATCAATCTGCCATTTTGGCGGGCCTAAACGGATCGACCAGCACGGGTTGCGGGTCTAGACAGGTCGGCCCGTGATGGGCTCGGGTTGGCCCGTGGGTTGAGAAATGTCAAAAGATGGAACATGTGAAAATAAAATTTTATAAGTTTTTTTTACCAATATTCTAATATTAACAAGACAAATTTTTCACCATCACAATCTTCTTCTATCATACATACACCTCAACAAAGTATAAAAGAAGTTAAGAAGAAAGAACAAAAGAATATTTGATGAAGTACTCTAATTGTTTTATATTATCTTGTCATTACTATTCTAATCAATGTAGAAAATAATGACATATCAAAATCAAATAATTACAAGGGCTAAAAAATCTCAATTGAATCTTTATTTGGAGAAGAAAAAAAAATTATATTTACATATTATCAAGATTTGAATATTTTGGAACATTGGAAGAATAAAAAATATCGGTACTTAACTTTGTAGGTCAATAATTTAATCTCAATTATAAGATTTTAGTTACTTCATATGCTTGTTTTCTAAAATCATGGTACCCCATCTGTCTGACTGATCATTGCCTCAAGCCCTTAATGCCTCAGAACTTTTAGATATATTTTTTAAATTTTTGTGGCTCGAGGGTTGGCCCGCCTAATCTGTAACCCGCCTTTGATTGGATTGGGTTGGAGATTTCTCAACCCATCAAGATGGCTGGTCGGTCTGCCCCTCTCCGCTAAATATTGGGTTTACGATTGGTCGACTCGCCTCGCTATGGGTCGGTCCGTTTGACAGCTCTATTGGGGACCAACACTACATTAGATACCCACTCGGGGTATTGGATTTCTTCTATATGACCAGCTTCAAGTAGTTTATCCACCTCTTCAGTGATGACCTTGTCCTTCTCTGACCCGAAGTGTCACCTCTTTTGTTGGACAGTTCGTGCTCCAAGGAGGATGTTCAGATGGTGCTCCGCAACTCAGGGGTCAATTCCAATCAGATCATGCACATCTTTAGCGAATATATCTTCATTCCTCCACAAACAAGCAATGAATTCTTCCTTCACCTCCAGCTATTGTGCTATCCGAGTCACTTTTCCCAAAGCTATTATTATAGCTTCCCCTTCTTCTAATTTCTCCTTCTTGGCAGGGTTTCTTCTAGTACATATGCTTCTAAAGTGACAATGACCTTCCTCTTGGTGTTTTCTACTCTAGCCTTCTTCTTGTCGTCCCTGACCATTTGCACATAACAACTCTGAGCTATTTTCTGTTCACCTCGGACTTCTTCAATGAGCTAGCCCACCGAAAACTTTATCTTCTGATGATCAGGAGAAGCCATTGCCTGAAAAACTAACAAAAAAGGATGACCAAAAATAACATTATAAGAAGAAAGAGCATTCACCACCAGGAAGGAAGTCATATTGGTCCTCTGACTTGGCCTCGTTCCCAAAGTAAGGGGCAGAGTTATTTGCCCTAAGGGGCGCACCACATGCCCAGCAAACCTAAATAAAAGAGTTGATATATCCTCCAACTGGACCTTCCCGAGCTACATCTGGCTAAAAGCATCCTGAAAGAGAATGTTAATCGAACTCCCCGAGTCCACCAGGACCTGAGCCACCTCATAATTTGATAATGAAACCCTAACTACCAGGGCATCAGTGTGGGGCAACAGAATACCTTGAAGGTCCTCATGTCAAAAATGTATTCGAGGTGTATTTTGAGCAGCTCAATCTTCTCCAATGGCTAAACTCTCCAACATACGAGCAAAGGATTTCCAAGCTCTGTTAGAGTCTCCATCAGCGGGTCCTCTTACAATAACATCAATAACCCCTCTAGTGGGGGCATCACTTGCGGTGGCCAAGGTCCCTTCATTTGTTGATCCTTCTTGAGGGAAAACTTCAGCATTGGGTGGTATCTGTCCTGGTGGAGAAAGGACTTGAGGCCTTATGTTGTAAGGTCAAGGACGAGTAGCATTAAATCGACATCCTCTCCCCACTTGTCCCCTGAACTATTGCAAGTGCGGATGGCTGGCTCCAATTCACTCTGTAGCTTGAAGCATTGATCGCTGACATGCCCATAATCCATGTGGTACTGACAAAAATAAGGGGTTGGGGGATTACGAGGAACTCCTCTATACCCTGTCGGACGTTCCAGAACACCCTGCTAATCATAGATTTCCATCTCCCGTTCTTTCTAGGTTCGAGGCAGGGGCAGAGCTTTAGTAGCCAAGATTCGGAGAGTAGGGTGAGGATGACCTTCTATCCTAAAGGGTCGAGGCCGAGGTACTTCCGACAGAAAAGGCCTAACATACTCCCTCATGGGAGGTCCCCACTGAATAGGGGGAGGATTTCTTTCTGCAAGGGTGGAGGTGGACTTTTTATCAGCTCTCCTTACCTGCAATCCCTCTTCTTCATTAATATACTCTTTTGTACGACCAAACAATTCTTCATAACTAGTGGATGGTTTCTGCAACAAAAAGCTGAGGAATGACCCTTCCTTAAGACCATGAGGAATAGCAAGTCTTAAGGAGTCAGGTGTTGCTGAAGGTATTTCCTAGACAACAATAGTGAAGCGATGTATATAACATTTTAAATATTCAGTTGGCTCTTGCTTTAAGTGGAGTAGAATGGAAGCATCATGCCTATACTTTTTACAACTAGCAAATTATTTGAGAAAAACCCTCTTCAAATCTGCAAAACAAGTAATAGAGCTAGGAGGTAGAGAGCTAAACCAGCTTTGAGCAGACACCTTCAAAGTGATGTGGAAGGCTTGACATTTGAGAGCATTTGTATAACAGTGTAAGGAAGCTGCCCCCTCAAATTGAGACAAGGGTTCCTCTGGATCAAAAGTACCATCGTACATTCCTACATGCGGATTATGAAAGTGGATTGGCAATGGTTCTTGTTAGGACCTTGTGTGCCCGCTAGAGAGGGGGTGAATAGCGCGTCATCGACGTTGATGGAATTCAATCGTGCACTTGCTTCAATTATATTAATACACAGTGGAAATAGAAAGACAATACAAATATAAATACAAGCACACTACGCAAGAATATAACGTGGTTCGGAACCTTAAGGTTCCTACTTCACGGGTTGAACTCGAACGAGCCCTAGCGATGCAAATGCAACCACTAATCAAATATACTCCTTCTCGACAACAGGTCGGAGGCAGAGAAACTTTGTACAAGAGATTACAAAAGTAATACAAATAAACAAGCGTATACAAGTAAATACAACAAAAGAACATAAAGAACACTTTATAAAAATCTTTTGGAAGCTTGCTTGTTCATTGCCTTGGACTAGCCTTGAAGACCCTGATTTGCACCAGCAATCGCTCCAAATCGCCCAAGAAAATCACTACCAAAACCTCCCCTTCGAGCTGCCTTTATAACCTGCACTCGGGCTGTTTCACGCCTGGCAGTCGACTGATCGGGACCATCAGTCGACTGCTCCTGTAGTCATTGTCTCATAATAGCATGAGCCACGTTGGATAAGTTCCAACGAATAGACCATCAGTCGACTGATCATGTCTATCAGTTGACTGATCGGGTCATCACTCGACTGTCAAACCCTAACAGTCGACTAGGGAACTTTCTGTCCCCGAATACCCGACCAGCAGTCGATTGATCTCCATATTAGTCGACTGCTCAGGCCAACAATCAACTGCCCAATCCAGGCCAATTCCTACAGTCGAACTCTAGTTGACTCCCATCAGTTGACTGTCCATAATATCAGTTGACTGATAACCTCATCCATGAGATTTTAACCCCAAGTATGGTGCCCCCATACTTGCTAGGCTACTCTTAACCTAGACCTAAGCCTTCTAGTCACCTCTATCAGCCTCACGCCTATCGAATCCCTCCAAGTCATCCATACGTTAGCCTTCAGGTGCTTCTATCGGCTATTGTTATGCTAACGGTGTCTACACCGCCAAGACACATTGGATTTACATTCCCAAGACCACGCTTGGACTTTACGCTGTCAACTATTGGATTTATGTTGCCAAGACTCCACCCTTGGACTTTACACCGCCAATATTCCCCTTGAACTTTCCAATTGCCAAGACTCAAGCTTGAACTTTCCCTTGCCAAGACTCATGCTTGGACTTTCCTTGCCAACCCATGTTGGACTTTCCATGCCAAGACTCAAGCTTAGACTTTTCATGTCAAGTACACAAGACTTGGACTTTTCCAAATGCCAAGTGTCACACTTGGACTTTCCATGCCAAGTACATAAGACTTGGTCTTCTCCCATCACATGGTCAACCCTAGTCAACCATCAAAATACCTCTCGAGTCAAACTCGAGTCCGGTCAATCATGACCCGAGTTGATTGCACCAACAAACTCCCCAAAACATTGTCAGACATCAATGTCAATCCTCTATGTCAAACATCAAAACACAGCTCGAGTCAAACTCGAGTCTGGTCAATCATGACCTGGGCCGATTGCACCAACAATTCTAGGACTATATTCACCGTAAAGGGGCAAGATTTATAAGGTTTTGGAGCCTTGATAGAGCGACTCTCTCCTTGGTCCTCCCGTCTCATCGACGGTTGATAACTGACATTTTGACATAATATTTTATATTCATTCCTCGATGTTTTGATCCATTTGTATGCGTAATTTGACATATTTATCATATTTTACAAATATGGATCATTTTAGAGCTTTAATACAAATATATGCTAATTTGATGTCTTAAAGACTAATTTGTTATATACTTTATTTTGTAGGATATTTAAGAGCAAATCGAGGAATGCACAATTAAAAAATGAGAAGTTATTGTAGCAAAGTACTGTAGCACAGTATTGTTTTTCCAGAAAAAGACATGGCTCGGTCGTGCCAAAAGGCACGACCATGTCGCAGGTCCAAATTTAGGGTTGGAGCACTTTTAAAAGTAAGAAAGGTCGGACAAAATGTCATATCTTCTTCCCTTGAGTCCTAGCAACCGCCTCCACCTCCCTTCCATACATTTTCCTCGGATTCGAGGAGGAACCTCTTCATCAAGGGATTTCGGCGATGTTCTCCATCTCCATAGCTCATCCACCTTGTCCTTCGGATTCGAGGAGAAGTTCTGACCCGATGACACTTCTTCGAGCTCAACCGGATCCGTGATCGGAGCATCCATCAAGCTACTGGATTTAGGAGTTTGTGTCATCCCACATCTACCACCATTTGCGGAGTCTTGATCGAGCTCCGTTGGACTTAGTCGGAGGAACTTGTTCATACATCGGGCCTATCTTGGGTTGATTTGATCATTTATTTTCTTATTTTAGCATAGAAGACTTTAATTTGTATACATGTCAATTGTTTGTTAAATTTCTCCTTACATTTATGGTAGTTTTACATTTGTGCACATTAGGTGTTTGATTTAATGCTTCTTATAGTTTTCTTTTTTTAAATCCTGCATTGCTTTACTTGTTGAATGCTTTAATTACTTGCATTGTTAGATTATCATTTTAATTACCTTGTAATTGTAGGTTAGAACTCAAATCACAAACCCCCCAATTTACATTAGAAAACCCCAAGCAATAATGGAAATGATCCTAAGAAAATCATTCTACCGATTGCATTCGTTGGGAGATAACCCGAGTCATCTCTATACTACATTAATGTAGAGGGTTCTGATTAATTATAAATTTTGTTTTGTAATGGTACCATGACAAAGACCATTATCAAAAAGGAGTGTAATGGTGCTTGGTAGACTTATGATTGTTTACCCATTTTTCTGAAAAAAAAATCCAAAATCCAAAAATTTTGTTTAGGGCTTCCTTCTTTTATTTCTTGTATCCATGTATTTATCATGTATACTTCTCGTGTATTTTGATTTGTTTGTTAGTGTTTCAAGAATGAACAAAAAATTTCTTTAAACATGGATCCATATTATCAGTGGTTTGGATATTTCAATGATCTTTATTATTCAGGCATTGGACAGCAGGAGTATAATCATCTTGAACATCAACAGTATCAGTACCAGCCTCAATATCATTTGCCTGTTCCTCAGTATCATCAGTTTTATTAGCAGGACAAATATAATTCAATTTCTGGTACATCTTTTTATAATTTTGATTCAGATTTCAGGTATAGGCACACACCACAGTATGTTCTTGAGCAGCCTCAGTGCTATCCACCCCCACCATTTGCCGATACTTACATGCCCAGTTGGGGAGATTAATCAAGTTATAGTTATGGAGAAGCACATCAGGAAAAGGCTCAAATTTTTTTATCTTATCAGAGTCCATTAGGATTACAAGATGACACCATGTGTGATGGACTATAGCCATTCCAACAAGCTGAGTCAATTACCTGGGAGATATACCAAGACTACAGTGAAGAAACCCTGACTCCCAGTCAAGCATGTACAAAGACACTAGAAAAGCTTTTGCAGCTAGGATCATTGCTACAACAACACCAACAACAAATGAGTGATAGACATCAACACCAATAATAGCGGATACAAAACATGCAAATCCAGCTGGATCAAATTGCATCATTCATCAGCCAGACACAAGCACAAGATTCCTTCCAGTTTTCCTCAGAGATCATTTCTGATGGTAGTGATGTGCTTAAGGAGATGGATTGCAGAGCTTGTGATATGTATGTTTCTACCTCTACAGCTCTACATGACTCCTCTACTGATGTGCATGATGATGATGTACTATCTGATGCTCCAAATAATGATGAAGTTGCTGCTGTGGTTGATCACTTGCAGGATGATACTAGCGGCTTAGATGTACTCTGTGATGGTATTTGTGGCCCATATTATACTGAAGAAATGGAGCAGTTTCCATATACCAATGCCCAGACTTGCCGGCAAGACCAGAAGACAAGTGAGATAGTGGCGGCAAGTATTTGTGATGAACTGATTTCCCTGGGAGTGGTGGATAGCTAGAGACCTCCAGACTGGACACTCTCATCTGAGCTGAAGACTCCAACACCTATGCTGATGAAGGCCCTGACAGAAAATGCAACAATCCAACCCCAATGCTGGACACTTTATCTGAATCGCCTCCGACCGCCAGAGATTACATATGATGAGGCAATCATATTGGAGGGAGCGACATGGACCTATCTTGATCATACCATGAAGGCACTCACCTCCATTCAATCCATCCCACTCCCGACATGGATGCTTACTTTGAATATTCTTCAACCACCGGGATGAGATTTCTTTCGGAGCACTCCACTGCCTAAGTGGCTTCTCTTACTAAACCTTGTCCAACCACCTGAATCTCAGGGAATTTTGCTCCATCTCATCTTCTTTTTTTTCTTTGTATATACGTTTCTTTTACTTCATTTGTTTTTTATTTTAGTTGTTATGTTTCATTTGTTGAGTTTTTATTTTATCGGGTTTTGAGATAAATTCCCTATGCATTCCTTTATATCTTCTTAGAAGTCGTGAAAGCTAGTTAAATTTGGCTGTCAAATTTTGAGATTTATTGTCATGAATGGATTATTTGATTGCATGTTATTACTACTTAGTGATGGATTCTGTGTTGATAGACTGAGTTGATTTTTTTTGTTTACCTAGTGAGGATTGAGCCTATTTTTATTTCTTGTCTGTGGTGCACTTGTGATTATTGTAACTCTAGAACTTGCTTTGATTCTTTCATACCACACAAAAATAGGTTTGTATGATTATTATGAAGGCAATATCATTTGTTTTCCTTCACTTCTTTTATCATCACATGTTTATTGAATAATATTCTAGTTGTTCATCATTACATTTTTCTTTCCTTCCATTACTTTCTGCTCCATTTCTATTTCTAGATGTGGAATACTTGGATGTTCCATGATGAGTGTTTTACCCAGGATGGACAAAAATTTAAGTGTGGGGGAGAGAAGTAGCTCAAGGAAATTTAGTGTAATCATAGACAAGTCGTGCTTGATCACCATGAGTTAGCCATGCTCTTTATCTTTCTCGCTGAGCTTAATGTTGGAGCATAGGAAAGTGCACTACATGTCAAAAAAAAAAAGAGTTTGAAAAAAAAAAGAAAAAAAAGATGAAAAAAGAAGTTGAAAAAAAAAGAATAAACATTTGGGTGCCCATGAAATAAAAAAAAATATTATGAAAATTTTGACATGTTGTGTCATTTTTTATTTATGTGTGATAGTATTTTTGTGATGGACATCCCTTGTTGCAAACATTGAGAGATTTCTTGTATATCATGAGTGGATTTGTATTAAAGAATGTGATAAAGGTTGTTTACATATTTATTGGATTGGAAGAAAAAAAAATTAGGGCAATACTTTCTTGTACTCATCTATGTAGCATTCCATTATTTCCATAACTTCCACTAATTTCTTTGTCTCTTTCATTTCTTTTTCTTACATACACACCATCATTACTTTTATTTCATGTTTCCCTTACATTCCTAATAAGCCTTCAAATATTTTGCATTCTTATGTTTATATTAGTGGTGAAAAGTAGAAGAGAAGCAAGCATATGGTAGTGCATAAACCATGAGTAGCTTGAGTGAACTCTACTATTATATGCTTATGAGAGCGAGAGAAAACACCACTTATCTTGTGAGGCTTAGTCATTCTCAGTTTATTCAGGATGGATTGAAGTTACCATATTTGTTAAACCATGTAAGATTTTAGTCCATGAATGCTTGAGTCTTTGAGAATTGACAATCCTAGGTAATTTTCTTTCATGATTTTCTATGTATGATTGGGAATTGCTAGGGGAATGCATCTTTAGTCATTTTCTTAGTGTTGTTTACTTGCACGAGACGTGCAAGAATAAGTGTGGAGGAATTGATAACTCACATTTTGACATGATATTTTATATTCATTCCTAGATGTTTTGATCCATTCGTATGCGTAATTCGACATATTTATCATATTTTACGAATATGGATAATTTTAGAGCTTTAATGAAAATACATGCTAATTTGATGTCTTAAATACTAATTTGTTATATACTTTATTTTGTAGGACATTTAAGAGCAAATCAAGGAATGCACATTGAAAAAAATGGGAAGTAGTGTAGCAGGTTACTATAGCATCGTGTTTTTTTTTCCAAAAAATACACGACCCGACTGTGCCAAAATGCATGACTGTATTGTTGGTGCAATCGGCCCAGGTCACGATTGACCAGGACTCGAGTTTGACTCGAGCGATGTTTTGATGTTTCGACAAAAATATATGACAATGTAATTGTCATGGGAAAGTCCAAGTCTTGAGTACTTGGCATGGGAAGTCCAAGTGGGACACTTGGCATTTGGTAAAGTCCAAGCATGGGTCTTGGCAATGGAAAGTCCAACATGAGTTAGCAAGGAAAGTCCAAGCATGAGTCTTGGCAATGGAAAGTCCAAGCATGGGTCTTGATATGAAAAGTCCAACATGGGTTGGCAAGGTAAAGTCCAAGCATGAGTCTTGGCATGAGAAGTCCAAGGGGTTTGATATTGGCTGCGTAAAGTCCAAGTGGGAGTCTTGGTAGCATAAGTCCAATGGTTGGCGGCGTAAAGTCCAAGTGGAGTCTTGGCGGCGTAAGTCCAATGTGCCTTGGCGGTGTAGACACTGTTAGCATGACATAGCCGATGGAAGCACCTGAAGGCTAACGCGATGGATGAACAAGTCATGGATGACTTGGAGGGATCCGAGAGGCGTGAGGCTGATGGAGGTGGCTAGAAGGCTTAGGTCTAGGCTAAGGGTGGTCTAGCAAGTATGGGGGCACCATACTTGGGCTAAAACCTCATGTTTGAGGTGTGACAATGATCGGGTGCCATGTGGCCAACTAGGGTTTGACTACGGAAGAGTAGCCTAGCTGACCGTGAGGCGGGCAATGATCGACTATCGAGCCGAGCGATCGATCGATTGCATCACGACCGTGGTCCTGATTTTCGGTCACATAATGGAGTCTCACTCAACCGCTGTGACGAGCAGTCGAGTGATGGCTCATCAGTCGACTGATGCTCATGATCAGTCGACTGATGTCCTAGCCGTTGGATTTTTCCAGCGTGGATTACACCGTTGTCTCACAGTAACAGTGTGACCAGTCGACTGATGGTCCCGAGCAGTCGATTGATCGACTTTTTCCAGCACAGGTTGAAGCTATAAAAGGAGCTCGTGATGGAGAAAAAGATAGCGATTTTCTTGAGCGAAATTGAAGGGGGAAGTTGGTGCTTTCCAGTCCTTCAAAGCTAGTTCAAGGCAATCAAAGATCAAACAATCCAAAGCTCTTGTAAAGTGTTTTTCCTTTACTTGCATTTGTATTTCATTGTATTTGCTTGCATTTATTTGATTATTGTTGTAATCATTATTGTACGAGGTTTCTCCGCCTCCGGATTGTTCCGAGAAGGAGTGTTTATTAGTGGTTGCGTGTGCATCACTAGAGCTCGTAGAGCTCGATCCGTGGAGTAGGAACCGTGCGGTTCCAAACCATGTTACATACTCGTGTTCTTGTTGTGTTTGCGTATTTCGTTATTGTATTATATCTATTTCCGCTGTGCACTAACGAAATTGTAGAGACGAACACGCGATCGAATTCCATCTACGAACGGTCAAACGCTATTCACCCCCCCCTCTAGCGGCGTCAAATATCCTACTATAGCATCGTATTTTTTTTTTCCAAAAAATACACGACCCGACTGTGCCAAAATGCATGACCGTATCACGGGTCCAGATTTAGAGTTGGAGCACATTTAAAAGCAAGAAAGGTTGGAAAAAATGCCATCTTTTCTTCCCTTGAGCCCTAGAAGCCGCCTCCACCTCCCTTCCATCCATTTTCCTCCTCGGATTTGAGGAGGAACCGCTTCCTCGAGGGATTTTAGTGATGTTCTCCATCTCCACAGCTCATCCACCTTCTCTTTTAGATTCGAGGAGGAGTTCCGCCCCGACGACACTTCATCGAGCTCAACCGGATCCGTGAGGGTTCAGAGCATCCATCAAGCTACTGGATTCAGGAGTTTGTGTCATCCTGCATCCACCACTGTTTGCGGAGTCTCGATCGAGCTCCATTGGACCTATTCGGAGGAACTTGTTCATACACCGAGCCTATCTTGGGTTGATTTGATCATTTATTTTTTTATTTTAGCATAAAGGACTTTAATTTGTATGCATGTCAATTGTTTGTTAAATTTCTCCGTACATTTATGGTAGTTTTACATTTGTGCACATTAGGTGTTTGATTTAATGTTTCTTATAGTTTTGTTCTTTTAAATCTTGCATTGCTTTACTTGTTGAATGCTTTAATTACTTGCATTGTTAGATTAGAATTTTAATTAACTTGTAATCGTAGGTTAGAACTCAAATCACAAACTCCCCAATTTACTTTAGAAAATCCCAAGCAATAATGGAAACGATCCTAAGAAAATCATTCTACCGATTGCATTCGTTGGGAGACGACCAGAGTCATCTCTATGCTACATTAGTGTAGAGGGTTCTGTTTAATTATAAATTTTATTTTCGACTTTCTTTGGAGCGAAGAGATCAAGGAGGTTTGGGGGTCCTCTCTAACCGTAACAGTAAAGAATGAAAGAGATAAAAATGAGGACAAGAGATTTAATGTGGTTATGAATTCAAATTCCTACTCAATGGGTGAGCTCTAGAGTGAGCTCCGGCGCTATACACCTTTACTATAATCTCTCATTCTCGGAAGTACTTTCAGAGATGGAAAAAACTCTTTACAGATAGAAGCTTATACAAAGTAGATGAAAATAAGAATCGTATCCCTTTCCTCCTCCTTCCTTCGTCCTGGATGGGTCTCCTCTTCCAGGAGTGAGCCTTCGCTGAGAAAGCTAATTCGCCAGCAAGCCAGAGAGCAAAGAATTCAAGTGTCCAAAAGTTGAAGGCCCTTCTTTTTTCTTCATTCCCTCCTTTTATACTTGCTGCCCTTGGAGCCAGTTGTTGCATAACAAACCACTCAGATCACCATTCACATAGAGGGCCCTTCTCAACTGAAGAACAATGTTGTTATTATATTAGTGAGTGAAGGCTATTAAAAATCTCTTGTGGGGTCCTCTAAGTGTCTTGGTTTGTTATACCACTTAACAAACTCTCATGAGAAAGCATGATAAGGGGCATCTTCTTCTTTTCTTTACCCTCACCTTACCATGGGGCTCTTATTTTCCCTAATCACTTCTTCTTATCCCTACCTCAACTCGGCTCTGTTTCCCGAGTTGCCCTTGGCTCATTTTCCTGGTTTGCTTCCCTACACTATTCTAGTCATTTAAGCCGAGGTGCATCTAACTCCACTCAGCTCTTTGAGTTGCTATTTGGCCTTGTTTTGGGTCATCGGGCACATGCACTTATAACCCACCTTGACTTCCCGAGTTGCCCCCCTCAAGTCGGTTCACTTTCCCAAGTCACAATCTAGTTTCATTCTGACCATCGGACTTTCTCTTCCTTCCCCAAGTTGACACCTTATCAACTCGGCTTATTTCCCGAGTCGGGTCTTTCTGGACTAGAGAATATATCCTACATTATAATCTTTCCCTCCAATTTTATCCTACCCATCATAATTCCTTTTTTTAGCTCCTAAGTCATATTATAGCAGTATCAATTGCTTTTTCTTGTTTGTTGGTTGCTTGGAGATGCCTTTGAAGACCCTACAATACACCACACTTCGCCTCAAAATCGCTAAGAAACCCTTATTTGAATCCTTCCCATCAACCTCCATTTATATTTCTATCGGGCTGATTTTCAGCTTAGCAGTCGACTGCCCACAGTGTCATTGTCTTACAATGGACTTAATTCATGTTGGATTACTTCAACGAATACCTTAGCAGTCGACTACCAACCCAGTAGTCGGCTGGCCAGTCGACTGCATGACATTTTGTGATTGTGTCCACAAATTCTAGTCGATTGCCATCCATAACAGTCGACTGCTCAAGACCAGTCAACTTCCAGTAACACACAGGACTAGTCAAGCCTCCAGTTGACTACTTGTCAGTCGATTAGTCATAATGTTAGTTGACTATTGTAAGTCAATTGAGTTTTTAAGCGTTAAACACTCGACCAGTCAACTGGTAAACTTCAAATATGAGATTTAATCCAAGTATGAACCCCTCATACTTGATAACCACTCATAACCTAGACCTAAGCTTGTTAGGACTTGTACGCCCGCTAGAGGGGGGGGGGGTGAATAGCGATTCGACGTCGAAGATAGATCTCGATCGTGTGCTTGCTACAAAATTTGTTATACGCAGCAGAACATACAATAATAAAATAAATACAACAAGAGCACAAGCACAACACGATAATATAATGTGGTTCAGAATTGCACGGTTCATACTCCACGGATTGGGCTCGAACGAGCCCTAGCGATGCAAACACACACCACTACTCAAATACTCCTTCTCGACAATAAGTCGGAGATGGAGAAACCTCGTACAATGGTTTTTACAACAATAAGAATGAAATACAAGCAAATACAAGTAAACTACACAAATACAAGTAAGGAAAACCTTAACAAATGTGAACTTGAATGCTTGATCTTTGGTAGCTTGTGAAGAGCCTTGAAGGTTTGGATTGCAGCAGCAAATCCCCAACAAATCGCCTTAAAGAACCATGCCAAAAATCTTCTCCACGAGCTTCTTTTAAAGCTTCACTCGGGCTAGATTTCCACCTGACAGTCGACTGCCATAAGGCCCCAGCCGACTGCCAACACTGTACCAACAATATAATTTTAGGGGATGAAAAGATTTTACTATGTTGCTCCCCCTAAAACAATGCATCAATCAGTCCTATACCCTTTTAATTACTTAAGTTAACATTCCATGGGGTTAGGACATTTAAGAGTACACTTAAGACCAAGAAATAAGGCTGAATCAGAGAAAACTAGGGCATCAGATCAATTTGATTCAATGATCGCTACACCCCAAAGCTCTTTTCGTGTTTAAATTTAACTTCAAATGCGCCAAAAATTCAAGAAATATCGAAAAATCACGAAATTTTGTGTACACATTTATGAAGTCATTTTCTATAAAGGAAAAATAATTAAAAAAAATATATGTTTTCTATATTTTGAAAATGATATAATTTTGAAACCTAGCAAAAGCTTTAAGTATTTTGCAAACTTTGTATCACTTTTGCTTAACAATTGAAAATTGTTTTTCAAAGTATGATAAACATAGTTTTAATTATGTTTTATTTGACATTTTCAATCATATTCTTGGAGCTATATGCACATCAATTGTGCATAAGCCTTCCCAATGATTGGTCCAATGAATGATTAATATCTCTAGATGACACTTTGATTCATAGTAATGCATCATAACAAGCATGATGAACCAAGTGCATCTTCCTAACATCTCACATGTTGTCTAAGAGGCTCAATATAAAAATCATGGATTCTTAAGTGTTTTGTGAGATGCTTAGAGGTATAAATCCTAGATTTTCTATAGGATCATGCAAACCTAGACCTTTATTCTACTAAGCACATTCCAAGTTCTCTCCTTAGTGATGTGTAATCCGCTTCGGGGAGAGTCTTGGTAAAAATGTCGGCTAAGTTGGACTTAGATTCTATGTAATTAAGTTCAATGTCCCCCTTTGCCACATGATCTCTAATAAAGTGATGCTTCACTTCAATGTGCTTAGTCCTAGAGTGATGTACCAGATTTTTGGTCAAATTTATGGTACTCATATTATCACAATAAACTTTGACATTGGAGTAGTGTAGCTCATAATCTTCTAAAGTGTGTCTCATCCAAAGTAATTGGGCCACACAACCACCCATAGCCACATATTTGCCCTCGGTGGTTGACAAAGCAACACAAGGTTGCTTTCTACTACTCCAACTCACTAGGGAGGATCCAAGAAATTGGCATCCACCGCTAATACTCTTCCGATCCAACTTGCAACCCGCATAGTCGGAGTCGGTGTACCCAACCAAATTAAAAGACTTAGTCCTAGGGTACCAAAGTCCTACATTTAGTATGCCTTTGATATATCTTAGAATTCTCTTAACGACCACTAAATGGGACTCTTTGGCACAAGATTGATATCTTGCACACATACCTACCACAAATAAAATGTCGGGTCTACTAGTGGTTAAGTATAAGAGACTACCAATCATGCTCCTATAGAACTTAAGGTCAATTGATTTTCCTTCATGATCATTATCTATTTTTGTATTAGTTGCCATTGGGGTTGAAACTACTTTAGTATTTTCCAAACCAAATTTCTTAATCATTTCCTTAGCATATTTGGTTTGGTATACATAAATTCCTTCATTTGTTTGTTTGACTTGTAGACATAGAAAGAAATTTAGTTCCCCAACTAGACTCATCTCAAACTCATTCTCCATATTTTTGATGAAGTGTTGAAGGAGCTCATCATTTGTTGACCCAACGATAATGTCATCTACATATACTTGGGCTACAAAGATGTCCTTAGACTTTGATTTAATGAAGAGAGTTTAGTCTGTCTTACCCCTTCTAAATCCCTTAGAGACCAAGAAAGATGACAATCTTTCATATCAAGCCTGGGGAACTTGTTTTAACTCATATAAGGCTTTTCTAAGCTTGTATACATGGTTAGGGTAATCCATATTTTCAAACCCGAGACGTTGTTCTACATATACCTCTTCCTTAATGAACTCATTTAGGAAAGTCGACTTTACATCCATTTGATGAAATTTAAAACCCATGTAGGAGGCATATTCTAATATAATTCTAATGGACTATAACCTAGCAACCGGGGTATATGTTTCATCATAATCAAGTCCTTCAACTTGATTGAAGCCCCTTGCAACTAACCTTGCCTTATTCCTAGTTATATTGCCTTGATCATCTAGTTTGTTCCTAAAAACTCATCTTGTAGTAATGATGGTACTATCATTAGGTCTAGGAACTAACTCTCATACTCGACTCCTTTCAAATTGAGTCAATTCATCTTGCATTGCTAAGATCCAATCCGGATCAAGTAATACATCATTGATTGTTTTGGGCTCAATTTGGGAGATGAGGGCTATATGATTAGAGGAAGTTCTATGGAATGACCTAGTTCTAACATCTTGAGATAATTCTCCTACAACTTGATCCAGAGGATGATTTTGATGAACTCTTATTGTTCTAGGAGGTGTATTAATTTGATTTTGATCATGATTATCCTCAATCCTCCTTTCATCATCTGAATCTCCTCTTGCTCCCCCTTGATTATTGCTTTCTAATTCTCCCCCTTGATTATTGCTTTCAAATTCTCCCCCTTGATTATTACCTCCTAAGGTCATATTTTGAAGTTTTTGGGTAATTTCTTGATTTTTGTCATTGAATCATTATCAATGGGGGATTTCCTAGGGTAAGTAGTAGAGGTTTCATCAAATTGAACATTTAAAGACTCCTCAACTATTTGAGTCCTTTTGTTATATACTCTATAACCCCTACTAGTGGATAAGTATCCAACTAGGATTCCCTCATCCGCTTTGGACTCAAATTTTTCCAAATTGTCTTTGGTGTTTAAGATATAAGTTTTACATCCAAAGACCCTAAAGTAGTGAATTATTGGAATTGAGCCATTCCATAACTCAAATGGAGTTTTTCCTAAAAACCTATGGATTTGGACTCTATTTTGGATATAGCAAGCGGTATTAATCGCTTCCGCCCACAAGTAGCTAGGTAAAGAGTATGCATTAAGCATAGTCCTAGCAACTTCTTGTAGGGCACAATTTTTCCGTTCCACTACCCCATTTTGTTGAAGTGTTCTACGACAAGAAAATTCGTGCTTGTACCCTTGTTCTAAGCAAAATTTGAAGAAGTTAGAATTCTCAAATTCTCCACCGTGATCACTACGGATCCGATTGATTTTGAGACTTCTCTCATTCTCTACTCTTTTGCTAAAGCCTATAATTGTTTCTAGGGTATTGTCCTTATGTTTCATGAAATATACCCAAGTATATCTGGAAAAGTCATCTACTATCACTAAGCAATATTTGCTACCATTTAATGAAGGGGTACTATGACAATCAAATAAATCTAAATGAATAAGCTCTAAAGGCAATGAAGTACTAACTAAATTTTTACCCTTGTGTGATGACCTTGATTGTTTCCCTTCTTGGCATGCATCACACATCTTATTCTTTATGTACTTCATTTTTGGCAATCCCTTCACTAGCTTCAATTTGGATACTTTCGCTATGTTCTTCATGTTGGTATGCCCTAATCTCCTATGTCATAGCCAACTCTCTTCCTATTTTGCCATGAGACACTTAGGGGAAATGTTAGTGGCATATGATAAATCAACATAATAAATATTTGATTTCCTATATCCAACTAACATGCAATCATTTAATTTCTTATGTCTTATAAGACATTTAGAAGAATCAAATTGAACATCAAAATTTGCATCACAAAATTGACTTACACTAAGCAAGTTAAACTTCATGTTTTCAACTAATAGTACTTTATTAATGACAAGATTTGGGGATACCTCAATTGTGTCTTTTCCTAGAATCTTAAGTTTTCCACTATTTCCAAAAGACACTTTTCCCTTGCTAATGTGGTTGATTGTTGAGAATTTGCTATCATCACCGGTCATGTGTTTTGAGCAACCACTATCAATAATTCATAAGTTTGGTCCTTCTACCTATACAATACAATATGAAAAATGCAAGTCTTAGACACCAAAATTTTAGAACCGTTAGCATTAACTATATAGCTTTTGGGACCCAAACTTTTCTAGCCTTGCTTCTAATGGTTGATTTTCTACTAACTAGTGAGGTGAAAGCTACTTCCTTCTCATTAGGCCTATATCCTATGTCGGTCTTGTTATAAATGACCCTTTGGTCCCTAAGAATCATATTAAGATATTTGGACCCATTCGTAAATTTCTCTAAGCATGCTCTTAGTTCACCTATTTCTTTTCTAAGTTCATCATTTTCATTCCTAAGTGAACATGCATCATCACAAGAAATTTCTACATTCTTAATTGATTTAATTTTTATTTTTAAATCCTTAATCCTAGATTTTGATTTATTTAGTGCATTTTGAAGGCATACAATAGTTTTATATAGCAATTCTATCCTAGGGGAGTCCTTTACCTCATCGTCACTAGATGACGATTCATCACTTGAGGAAGAGGATGACTCTTCACTTGAGCTTCCGGCTTTATCCTCCATGGCCATGAGTGCAAGGTTGTGGGTGACATGGCAAAGCTCATCATCATCCGATGAGTCTTCTAGATTTTGCGTGTCCCATGTTTGTGCCACCATTGCCTCCTTCTTCTTCTTCTCCTTCTTTTCCTTCTTCTTCTTTTCCTTCTCCTTCTTCTTCTTTAGGTCCGGGCAATTTGTCTTTATGTGCCCTTTCTTGTTGCAACCTTAACAAGTTACATTAGACGTAGAAATTGAACTAGTTGAAGTTTTACCTTTAGAGGATTGCAACATCCTCCTCACATCCTTCTTGGTGAGTTTTCTTGACTTCCCACCAAATTTCTTTACATAGTGAGCTACCACACTAGCCGATAGCTAGTCATCGCTACTTAAAGATTCCTCCTCCGACTCGGATGAAGAGGAAACCTCCTTCTTCTTCTTGTCCTTCTTACCTACAACAAGAGCTATACCTTTTTCTTTTGAAGAAGTGTTAGCATGTTCATGTAGCTCAAATTCATAAAAAAATTCATCTATCTTAACTAAAGAAAGATCCCTAGAGACCTTATAGGCATCTACCATTGAAGCCCACAAGGTTGTTCTAGGGAAAGCTTGAAGTACATACCTCACAAAGTCTCAGTTTTCGACCTTTTCACCTATCACATATAGTCTGTTGACTACCTCCTTGAAGCGACCGTGTATTTGGCTCACAGTTTCATTGGTCTTCATGGCGAAGCTTTGGAGTTGACCTATCAAAAGGTCCCTCTTTGCTCTTCTTGTCTCCTTTGACCCTTCATTTAGTTCAATGAGCTTCTCCCAAAGCTCCTTTGCGAATTCGAAGGGTCCTACCTTAGATAGTTGCTCCTTTGATAGACCACATTGAAGTGTGGTCGTTGACTTTGCATTTGCTTGCGTCTTCTTTGCCATTTCTCTTGTCCAATCCTTGGGTGGTAGTGGTGCTCCAAACTCGTCGACCGGCTTCTCGAACCCATCTACAACACTAAACCAATTATCAATGTTGTTAATAAGGTAGTATTCCATCCTACCTTTCCAATAGCCGAAATCGTTGCCATCGAAGTATGGAGGCCTCGCGTGCTATACCCCTCTTGAAACGCTATTATGCTCCGGTTAATGGTTAGATCTTTCGATGCGATTCAAGCTCTAATACTACTTGTTGGGGATCTTTGGAAGGATAGAGGGGGGGTGAATAGCCTCTTTTCGAATTCTACAAGAAATGTTAGCGGAAGAAAAATACTAAACAAAAACAAGAAACTATAAACACAAACGTTAACACGAAAGCTTTTATGTGGTTCGGAGATTAAGCTCCTACTCCACGGCGATCCTTAAGGTGGATCAACCCAAGCAATTCCACTAAGAAGCTTTTCTTACAAGACCCTCCTCTTCTTACAAAAGATGAAGATGAGGATTATAGAGGAGGGGAATTAAAGACACTTTGAAAGCTTAGGAAAAACATGAGAGCTTGAGAGTATGGTTGGAATGTAAGCACTAGCCCACTCAAGCACCCCAAACCCTCTTTTTATAGAGAGAGGGATGTTTTTCCCGTTGAGCCTCGATCAGTCGATTGATGTACAATATCAGTCGACTGCCATCGCAGCTAACGACTTCTGATGAGGTGAATCTGTGGGGATACGCAACTGTCATTTCCAACGGTAGCCTAATCAGTCGAGTAATCACTTCATCAGTCGATTGATGAAGTGATCAGTCGAGTGAGACTCCATTACGATCGCCAGATCAATAATCGATGACGAAATCACGATCGATCATCAAGTTTTCAACTGACTTAGTCGAACACCTGATCAGTTGAGTGATATGATGTATCAGTCGACTGATACTCGACAAGTATGATAATTTCATACTTGAATTAACTCCCTAGACCTAGACTCAACCTTCTAGCTCTTCCTTAAGCCTTGCGCCTCCAGGATCCCTCCGAGTTCACGACTTGTTCATCCTTTGCACTTGCTTCCAAGAGCTTACTTCAGTTTCGTCATGTCTTGGATTTCTCTTTGCCAAAGTACGCTTGGACTTTACGCCGCCAAGACTACATGTCTGGACTTACGCTGCCAAGACTTGCCTTTGGTCTTCCTTTGCCAAAGTCTGCTTGGACTTTACGCCGCCAAGACTACATGCTTGGACTTACGCCGACAAGACTTTTTCTTTACCAATTTACCAAGTCTTCATACTTGGATTTTCCTGTCACTTAAACATGTTCACAATTAGATCACAAAGCATTGTCTAACTTAGATGATTATCCAAACATCAAAACATATAAATGCTTGGGGCATTGTTGCACCAACATAATCTCCCCAATACATTGTCAAACATCAATGTCAAATATCAAAACACTACTCGAGTCAAATTTGAGTGTGGTCAATCGTGACCTAGGCCGATTGCACCAATAATCTCCCCCTTTTTGATGTTTGACAAAAATCAAACACTTTTGAGTTAGGCCTAAACCCTAACTCAAATCTCAAATACTTTTAAGTTAGGCCTAAACCCTAACTCAAATCTCCTTACCAATTATTCTAAATTGGTAATTTCACTTTCTCCCCCTTTTTGACATACATCAAAAAGGTTCTCCTCAAGGAGGTCAATGTCTCATATCCCAATGAGATCTTACAATCTCCCTCTTGATCCAAAAACACCTAGGATGCCTTCACTCTTCCTAGTGATAAGTCTCATATCACTAATAAGAAGCAATCCTATAAACTCTCCCAATTTCTAAATTGGGCATCTCAAATTCCCATTTCTCTCTCTCATGAGGAAGAACACATCCATCATCCCATGATGGATACCTCCCCCTAAAAGCTTGCTCCCTCTTGACCATTGCACCAACAATATTCTTAAGAAGTCCTTAAACCCATAGGAACACTAAACCATCAAAATTAAGGTTAAAATTTCAAACTTGAACTTTCACTCACCTTAAAATTGATACACACCCTAAACAACTCTCCTAATCTATATCTAATGAATTTTCACCCTTTCTAATGCTTTCTAAAGCATATCCTAGGGTTAGGAGTGATTAGGAAACCTTACCATAACTGAAATTGGGCTAAACAAACCTTGTTTACTTCATCGTGCTCATCAATGAATATCAATTGGTAGAATCAATCGATATAATCGCAAATGTAGAATTCAGTTATCAGAAAATAAATTTTTGAAATGCATAAGTAATTATACGTAATTTGAAAAATCACGAAACTTCACATATATAATACTTATAACAAATACAATTGGTGAAAAATATTTGAAAATTACTTTACCCACAACATAGTAAAATTGATACAAAGTTCAAAAATGAAGAAAAACTTCAATGTTTTGAGCCCTCTTTGTATCAACATCATCAATGGTGATTGCTATTAAAAGATAAACTTCACCAAGGTTTTTCAAAATGATTTTAAAATTATTTTAAAACCTTATATTGGATCATATTCTTTGGGCTCAATGTATATGACTTGAACATAAACTTTCCCAATGATCCATCAATAATATAAGATGAGTTTGAGTTCATCTAGATACAAAAACTATACACCTTGAACTTAACTCATTTCCTATCATCTCACATGTATCTAGGGTGTATCAATATACATACATGTCAATGTAATGTGAGATGTGAGTTTTGTTCATCCTAAACTAGGGTTTCATACATTTTTCTAAGGCAACACTATTTGATTCCCTTATACATGGAACTTCAAATCATGTCATTGTCCTTAACTCAATTTTTATTAATGCATAAATGATTATGACATTAATGATGATATAAATAAACATGTGCTCATAATCATAATGTCATGACATAAAATGAAATCTAAGCATACATGACATTTAACTTTAAACCTAAGTAATATCATGACATATTAAATGATTAAAATAAACATGATGTCATGACATGACAAGACAAACAAGGCATGACAAGTGTAAAAATTAAGGTATTAGATACCTAAGTGTTAAGCTCAAATTGTCATTTCTAGAATTAAATCCAATTTTGTCTTAATGTCACTTATCCCCCAAGTGTGGCAAAAATAAAAAATGGTACACTATGACCTTTAAACTTAGTATGTGTCGATTTAATTGATTTTTCATAATTCTTAAATAATATTGGCACATCCTAAACTCTTTTAGGGTTAAAAATCATCCTTATTTCCAAAGTACCCCATTACCTTGGAAATGACCTAAAGTGTCACTTTTATCATGGTTAGGTTAATTACCTATCCATTTAAAGTTGGCACACCCTAACCCATTTAGCGTGAATCGATCACGCTCCTAGGAACTCAAAACCTATTGGAGCTCCTTGGGTTTACTAGGTATTCCTTAGGGATAACCTCCTTAGATATCCTCCTAATGACCCTCCTAGGCTTGATAGCCTTGGTCATTATGGCCTTACCTAGATTAGCTCTAGGGGTAACTCCCCTTGTAACCTTCTTAGTGACTTCCCTAGGTTTCCTTGAAACCCTAGCCACTAGGCATTTACCTTGATCAACCTTAGGGATGACTTCCCTATTGACCTTGGTTTTCCTAGACCTAGGTTGTGTTCCATAATCGAATGAAACATTATGATAAGTCCTTTTAGACTTAGGCTTGTGACTCAAACCTTCCTTGCCCTTTGATGGTTCTTGTTTCCTAAAACTCAGATTTTGACTCCTTGACCCTAGATTTTGACTATTTGACCTTTGTATTTTTCTAAGGGTATTCTCAATTTCTCAAGCCTTGACCTCAAGACTTGATTTTCCAACTCTAGTTACTCAAATTTTATAGGCCCATTATTTCTTTGAGTATTTCCCTTTCCTAGGCATATGTCTAGTTTTCTTTGAATTAAAGCCTAGATGGTTCTCTATTTTCCTTATACTTTCCTTAGGTAAAATTAGTTTAGGGACATTAGTCCCAAATTTCTCTTTATTCCTAAGGTTGACATGTTTCGCTCCTAAACAATAAAACCTATTATTTCTAGCATGCCTTTCATGAATAATTGCAAGATTACTTCCAGCATGCTTTTGATAATTAATTGAAGAAGAAGTATACTTAAAAGTTACCTTAGGGTTTGCCTTAGCTCCCCCTACATGTGTAGCTCTTCCTTCATGAGTCTTCTTCTTCCCCTTTAGGCATTGACTCCGATAGTGTCCTGGTTATCAGCATTTGAAGAAAATAACATGCTCCTTGCTCTTCTTATCGAGGACTCATACATCTTTTGAGATTTCTTGAAGTTTTGGTGCTGGAGGAGTCTTATTGACTCTTTTCGGACACTTACTCTTGTAATACTCGGCTTCCCTACACTCAAAGCATATGATATGAATTTTATTTTTAACCGAAATGCTTGAGTTACCTAGGGTGGTGGTGAGGGCCTCTTGAACTTGTTCATTACTTCTCCTGGAAGTAGATGACACTCCTTGCTCTTGCCCTTCCTTGGACGTTGATAGTCTCTTAACCTCCAATTCTTCACACTCTTCTCTTGACCCGGATGTTGATTCCTCTTCAACTTCCGAATCCTCACTTTCTTGTGAGAATGATGATGCTTCTTCTTCGGGCTCTCTTTCTACTTGAGTCATAGATGGTTCTTCATGAAGCTTGGCCAATTCGCTCCAAAACTCCTTTGCATCCTTGTATTCTCCTAATTTGGACACAACATCGTTAGAAATTAAATCACTTAAAAATTTGATTACTTTATTACTCCTCTCGAATTCTCGGAGTTGTTCTTCGGTCAACTTCTTCATTTTGAGGAACCCTCCCTTAGGCCTTCTTGGAAATTTGAACCCTTCCATCAACGTGGCCCAATCATCTAAGTCCATCATCATCATGAAGTCTTCAATCCTCGCTTTCCATTGATTGAAGCCTTCTCATTCATAAAAGGCATAGGGAATTGGGGTGTTGATGTCTCATCCCAATTTGTCTTCGAATTTCATCTTTCCCTCTAGTGCTTTTGCTCCCGGGTGTTAGTCCGTAGAAGAGCTCCAAGCTCTGATACCACTTGTTAGGACATGTGCACCCGCTAGAGGGGGGGGGTGAATAGCGATTCGTTGTCGAAGATGGATCTCGATCGTGTGCTTGCTACAAAACTTGTTATACGCAGTGGAATACATAATAATAAAATAAATACAACAAGAGCACAAGCACAACACGAAAATATAACGTGGTTCAGAACTGTACGGCTTCTACTCCACGGATTGAGCTCGAACGAACCCAAGCGATGCAAAACACACACCACTACTCAAATACTCCTTCTCGACAACAAGTCGGAGATGGAAAAACCTCGTACAATAGTTCTTACAATAATAAGAATGAAATATAAGCAAATACAAGTAAGGAAAATCTTTACAAATGTGAACTTGATGCTTGATCTTTGGTATCTTGTGAAGAGCTTTGAAGGTCTGGATTACAGTAGAAAATCCCCTCCAAATCGATTCAAAGAACCATTCCAAAAATCTTCTCTACGAGCTCCTTTTAAAGCTTCACTCGGGCTGGATTTCCACTTGGCAATCGACTGTCATAAGGCCCCAGTCGACTTCCAACACTGTTGTTGTGAGATAACAGCTTGATTCATGCTGAAAAAACCCTAACAGATCATCAAGCTGATTGCCAGCGGCGCTTCAATCACAACGCTTCGTAGTGACTACTCGCTTGGCTACGGAATGTTCTGTGCTCCATCGATCGATATATGGCGATATCGCATCGCTACGAGCAGTCGACCACCAATGATTTTTCAGCCCTAAGTTGCAGTCAAGCCGCAGTCGACTTCCATCAGTCGAACCGGTCATAATGTCAGTCGACTGATAACCTCAACCATGAGGTTTAACCCCAAGTATGGTGCCCCCATACTTGCTAGACTACCCTTAACCTAGACCTAAGCCTTCTAGCCACCTCCGTCAACTTCGTGCCTATCGTATCCCTCCAAGTCATCCATAATTTATTCATCCATACATTAGTCTTCAGGTGCTTCCATCGGCTATTGTCATGCTAACGGTATCTACACCGGCAAGACACATTGGACTTACGCTGCTAAGACAACGCTTGGACTTTACATCATTAACCATTGGACTTATGCTGCCAAAACTCCACCCTTGGACTTTATGCCGCCAATATTCCCCTTGGACTTTTCAATTGCCAAGTACCCATGACTTGGACTTTCACCGCCAAGACTACACCCTTGGACTTTTCATGCCAACTTCATGTTGGACTTTCCAATTGCCAAAACTCAAGCTTGGACTTTCCCTTGCCAAGACCCATGCTTGGACTTTCCTTGTCAATCCCATGTTGGGCTTTCCAATTGCCAAGACTCAAGCTTGGATTTTCCCTTACCAAGACTCATGCTTGGACTTTCCTTGTCAACCCATGTTGGACTTTTCATGCCAAGTACACAAGACTTGAACTTCTCTCATGACAATAGTCAAACCATCGCCAAACATCAAAATCATGACCTGGGTCGATTGCACCAACAATCTCCTCAATACATTGTCAAACATCAATGTCAAACATCAAAATAGTACTCGAGTCAAACTCGAGTCTGGTCAATCGTGACCTGGGCCGATTGCACTAACAAAGCTTTCTAGCCACCTCCATCAACCCCACACCTTTCGGATCCTTTGAGTTCACGACTCTTCATCCTTCGCGTTAGCCTTCAGGTACTTCCATCGACTATGTCATGCTAATCGAATTCTTTGCCAAGGTTCATTTGGACTTATGTCGTCAAGACCCATGCTTAGACTTTACACTGCCAAAACCTCACCCTTGGACTTTCATATTGTCAAGATCCATTTGGATTTACGCCGTCAAGACCCATACTTGGACTTTACGCTGCAAATTGGACTTATGCCACCAAGACTATATGCTTGAACTTTATGTTGCCAACCTCACTCTTGCACTTCCATATTGCCAAGATCCATTTGGTCTTACGCCTTATGCCGCCAAGACTATATGCTTGGACTTTACACTGCCAACCTCACCCTTGGACTTTCATATTGCCAAGATTTATTTGGACTTGTGCCGCCAAGACTCATGCTTGAATTTTACGCCGCAAAATATACTCTTAGAGTTCTCTTTACTAAGTACCCATGACTTGGACTTTCAATTGTCAAGTACCTATGACTTGGACTTTTCAATTTCCGAAGTTCACTTAGATTTTACGTCGTCAAGGCTACACACTTGGACTTCTCATGCTAAGAATTATGCTTAGATTTTCCATGTCAAATACCCAAAACTTGGACTTTCTATACCAAGATTCATGCTTGAACTTTTCATACAAAGTATCCATGACTTGGACTTCTTAATCATGTGGTCAAACAATGATCAAACCCATTGTCAAATACATTGACAATTTAATTGTCAATCCTATTGTCAAACATCAAAATCCTACTCAGTTCACTTGAGTTTGGTCAATCGTGACTTGAGCTAATTGCACAAACATCGAGCTTCGATTAATCTTGGTCGTTGAATTTGTATAAAGATTGTCTCATTGTTTTTTTTTCTTGATTAACATCAAATATCTAAGCATTCAATTTGATTAATTAGCACCGATTCACCCTCGTAGAAGTTTTCCATTGACCATCATGATAAATCTGAAAAGTACTTGTGATTCAATGGCAGAACATGACCTCACAGTCGTACTGTCTCTATAAGACTATCAACATCGAAATCATACTTTATTTGTTTGGGAAGATAACTTCCAAATTCAACACTTAGCTATGATCGTCAAACAAAAATTTTTGTTCTAGATTCATAAACAAACCCATTTTTTTTCATTTACCATTTATGATATGTAAAAAGAGAGTTTTTTTCCAACTTGTCCCTCAGAATTTTAGAATTCGTTTTACTCCCACCTATTTAAGTGAATTAAATGGTAACTCGTAATTAAAATTAAGGTCTTGGGTCACAGGCAGGAATCAGAATCTGGGCTGAAGATATGATTCAAATCGGACCGTTATTCGGCCCAATTTTAAGCTATCGTTTAGAGAACTGGCGGGAAAATCTCCAATCTCTCTTCCCTAAAATTTCCCGCGTGTTGCTGCTTTACATTCCCGCCGCTTTGACTGCTAGGGCTTCGGTTGCTCGATTCGCTCTTCTTCGTCGTCGATCGCAAAGGCTACACAACGATGTTCTCCAGCCAGATAGATGGAGGCGGCTTTGGTCTTTCACAATCTTCCCAAACCCCTGATTCTGGCTTCTCTAAGGTAACTACGAAGAGAGGAGCCGCAAATTTCCTCTGGATTTTCCTCCATTTCTCTGTTTTACGGATCTCTTGATCTCGATTTCCATCTCAGAACCGCGGCGCTCCAGGTCTCCTTCCACTGACAGTGAAGCAGATAAGCGTGGCATTTGACGCCGCGGACGACAAGTCCAGTATCAAAGTTGATGGAGCCGATGCAACAAATGTAATCAAGAAGAAAATGAAAAAAAAAAAAAACACAACTTTCCCCTATAATTTCTTCCATTTGCGTATCCTCATGAACTCTATTGTTTGATTTTATTGGGGGTTCTGGCAGATTAGACTCCTGGGGCTGGTGATGAACAAGGCGGTTAGAGCTACGGACGTTCACTTCACCCTCGACGATGGAACGGGCCGAATCGATGTCATTAGATGGCAGGAGTCTTTGGACTTACCTTTATATTGCATCTCTCTGATCCTGCTTCATTACTCAACATTTCCTTCGACTTGCAGGGTTAATGAAACTTCTGATGCAAATGAGACCGCCGTTATTCAGTAAGCATTATAACAAATTGTTATACTAACTTGGGTATTGTCGATGCCTCTGTTCCTTTTCCAGTTTCATAATAAAATTTTTTCCTATAAAGGAACGGTATGTATGTGTCTGTGAGTGGTAGCCTTAAAGGATTTCAAGACAAAAAGCGAGCTGTTGCCTTCTCCATCAGGCAAGATATAAAGATGTTTCTTATCTTCATACACGTTCACTATTTAATATTAGCTGTGATGTTTGTTAAAATGTGAACATCCAAAGCTTTGAGAATTGGTAGCTTATTGCTGGTAATTTGCTATCATCTCATTTATTTAACCGAAAAGGTGTTGTCTGCATTCTGCCTGGAAGAGATGGTAAACCAAAATAGCTATTACTAGATGAAATTCCCCTCAAAATCTATTACTAGATAAAAAAATTGATACTCTGATTATTTACTTACGAACATCAAAATAAATTTTATCACTATGAATATCATTATTCGAAGTGTTGATTGTGAATTTTGCTCGTTAAACCTTTTGTTGCGGTTTTATTTTTACTGCATCAAAACGATCACTTATTGTTTATATTGCTTTAACTATGAGTGAAACATGTTAGAGTTGCTATGCTACTGGAGTAATTAGTTGTCTGTGCTGTTCATTTAGTCCCATATTTTAGCTATAGGGTTATTATTTTTGAAATGAAACATTGTAGTGTTAAATCCGGTAGAATCTGATCATAATTTACAAAGTAAGCTTTAGAAAAGTGGAGAAGAATATTGCAAATGAAAAAAAAAAACTATAACCCAGTGCACGAAACTCTCGTCACGCGGGGTATCGGAGAAGGAATCCATTGTACGCAACCTTACCTTGCTTTTTTTTTTGCAAGAGACTGTTTTCAGGATTTGAACCTGTGACCTCTTGATCACAAGGCAACAACCTTACTGTTGTGCCAAGGCTCCTTTCTAAGAATATTGCAAATGAGATCTTAGAAAAATTATAACATTCATAAATCCTTTGAATTTACCACACAAAGTAAGATGTTTTAATAAAATTATTCAAATTTTAAAAGATAGATCGAGTTAGAATAATTTGCCTAGAAATTATTGAATTTAATGCTTTGTTAAAAAAGACTTCATAATATCTTTACTATTTCAAACAAATCCCACCTTAACTTGGTTGGCATGTGTCAATCTAACTCCAATCAACCATAATGTAGCTGGTGCACCATGGAGCAGGTTTGAGATGGCCATCATTTTCCTTGGAATTTGGCACAAGGTTGCTTTTTCTATTGATTCCACACTACTATTTCTAATGGATCTTTGAGGTGCCAACTAATTCAATTTGTAAGAAGCCTAGTTTTTGACAAGAAATTGCCCTGGAATACCCCTGAATATGCAAACTTTAATTCTTATCTTCTTCCTTTACCTAAATATGGCATTTTTGAAGTACTTTGTTACTTATAATACATGTTCAGTTTCCCCTTGAACCATCCATATTTTGCCAGATGCAGTTGCATATTACTTTGTATTGTTTAGTCCTTGTTTAAGAGCTGCATACCTAAAGTTTCCTTCCAGGCCTGTCACTGACTACAACGCTGTTGCACTTCACTTCATTCAGTGCATACATGTGCATCAGTGGAATGCAAAGCAGAAGGTATTGGCATCATGCCGGTGTGCATATTGGTATGCATGAATTGCAATTTACGTGCTAAATTATTGTGCCTTTTATGCTTTGTGAACTTTCACAGGGTAGTGATGTTTTCCATAACACAAATTTCAACCAAATCTCTTCTCAAAGTGTAGTAAAGGATTCCCAACCTCCAGTTTCCAGTCAAGTATGACCATTTTCATATCCTTTTATTTTCCTTCATAATCATGAATAAACTAGGGAATTCTTGAACTAACTAATTCTCTATTTTTCAGCCTTTTTTCGGTGCTGGGATGGGTGGATCTAAGACAGACACCTACAAGTTGGTCCTGGATATTTTCCAGGAACCTGCAAGTCTGTAAGTCGTTCACAACCCATTTTGCTTTAACAAAGACTTAAGAAAATTAGCTTTTTCTGCTGTTGATTCATTCCAAATGAGTTAGTTCAATGATAAAATGATACTGCTAACAGTGCCAATGACCATGGTTTGCATATTGATGAAGTTGCCAGGCGGCTTGGACTTTCAACGAATAAGATCAAGTTCCTCTCTTTCTCCCTATTTTCTTTTCTTGTCTTATGGAATAAATCTTATGTGCGTTTTGTACATGGAACAGGGAAGCTATTGACTACTATGTAGACATCGGCCACATTTACTCTACAATTGACGACTACCACTTTAAGTCTGCCTGCATCGACTGATATCTGATTTGAGTTGTTTGTCTATTCTGAATCTTTTAATGGTTCTCTGAAAGCACATGCATCAAAAGATGAAGCAGCAAAATTTTATTGTCATGGGTTGTAAGCTTTCCTTTAACTCTCATAGCATCAAAACTAGTTTTATATGTTTAAACTGGAGAATTTCTACTGAAATATTATGAACGATATTGTTTTTGTTTCTTTCTAGCTCTCTTGTTTGCTTAAGATGTAAATTGACATTTTCAGGTTTTAGTGTCTTTTAGGTTTTTTCCTTGAAAAAAAAAAGTTCCGATAAGTCAAATCGGAATCCTTCACTATCCCATATCTCATTGCATCTACAGGGTTAAAATGTTTTAGGGGAGAATTTTTTATTTTTTATTTTTTATTTTTATTCTCTTTTTTTCAGAAAATAAAAAATGAGTTTTTTTTGTTTTTCAAAAAATATTTTTTTATTTTTTAGAAAATAAAAATGGGAATAGAAAATGATTATTTTTTGTTTTTTAATTTTTCAGAAAATACTTCTTTGGTTTTTAGAAAATGAAGATGGAAAATATATTTTTTTATTTTCACAGAAAATGATGAAGAAAAAAAATATTTACCAAATGTTCCCTCGGTATTTCAACACCATATTACGTACTTTGCTTCTTACACTAGCTTATTTCAGAATAAAAATTATGGACGATGGAGAATTTTTGTTTATCTTAAGAGTTTAGAAAATGATACAAAAGCACCAAAATCAACAAGAACACAATAAATCCCTCTTGGCCTCGAAGAAAATTGAACATTTACATTGTGATCAAGTAGCCTCGGTGTATCGAACAAGTGAAACCTTCGCTTGTTGCCCGCCTTGAATATACACAAACACAAACTTAGATCCAGCTTCCACCTTCTTCAGCCACCAAGGGAGCTCGTAGATCTTCTGCTCATGGGTGGCGGAGAGCCCCCATAGTGGTCCGGTGAGATCCTCGATCTTCAACTCGAGGTAGGTGATCGCCATCGCGCCGGTGTTCTTCACTGTCACCTCGTGGCGGTAGTACTGCTCGGCTTGATGAGTCCATGTGTTAGTTATGGCGTGGATGAACTTAACTGGTGGTTCTGCAACATGATCACTTGACATTTGGCTTTAAGACTCCAAGAAAATAGTTACTGAATTTGATTTTGAGAGCTGAAACCGATGAAAAAACTCACCACCATTTGGTTTTGGATATGATTTAGTTTTGTTCTTCGCGGTATCTGCCACATCACGACGCAAACAAAACTTGAGTTTTCGTGGATTCTCACGAGTTGAGTTCTCATTGCTAGTAACTCATGTTTAATCGAGAGCTTATCGACACAGCTTGTGCTTTACGTACCTGGACTTGTAGCTAAGCTGTCCAAAACTGCGAAGAGGCCAACAAGGGGAGCATTTCCTCCGACTGATGGTTCATTCTGCTCATACATGTCCCGTTCATCGTAGAACTCATCGTTCGCGTTGGGGCCGCCAACGAGAGCCCCTTCGATGATGTTCGGGTTCCTCTTCTTGCTTGCGTACCAGTTATCGAACCCATCAATGCAGCCGACCTTCTCCGGCAGTGCGCGTATCGACGGAATGGAGGCTCCCCTGTGGTGAACATGAGTTGGGTAGTCGTCTCCATAACCTACCAAGTAGCTCATGGACTTTGGGTTCTCCCCCAAAATGTAGTCAGCCTGGTGAATCACAGCAATGCAGAAGAACACAGCCACTGATTAGTGACTTTTACAGTCGATCTCTCTCTACCGAAACCTTTTTCATGTCGAACCTGAGATTGTGCAAATTTTTGGATGAAACCAGTTGTGACTTGGCCATCAGGGCAGGTGAGGATGGTATTTGCCATCGTCAGATGGTGAGAGTAGACTACCATAAGGAACGCTGCTGAAGAAACATATTGCAGATTTTGCCACTCTTGGAAGTACAACAAACCCCCTGTTTGGTCACAATTAACGATCAGACTCGAAGTCGAGCACGATGCCGTGCAGTGAAAAACTGATAATAGGTTTTGGTCGATTGAAAACCTGGAGTCATGTCGACATTGTCCCCATCGTTCTTCTGGAGGCAGGCGCATAGGAAGTACTCAGCTTTGGCCTTGTATTGCTTCAGCACTCCGCTGTAGGATTCACCATCGCCGTTGTTCAGAACCTAATCATCGGATTTTCGCATCGTAAGTCGGCGCCGCCGTGAGGACGATAAAATTGTGCTGCATTTTTACGGATGTCTATATATGGCTCATACCTTCGTTAGGAGAAGCTGCAATCCAGCGTACTTGTTGTCCCACGAGAACTGAGTGACAGCCCAGCCAGTTCCTCCGAGGAACACAGCATTCTTCGCGACATAATTGAGGTAGTATTTGTCGTTCGTCGCTTCGAAGAGCCAAGCAGCGGCCCACAGCAGTTCGTCCTGCGCGATTCGGCTCATTATGATCTCTTACAGAAACGGACGGAACATCAAAACTGCTCATCATGTGTTCTCACACACACACACACAAGGAGAATTAGACAGATTTTGATGAGGAAAGTGATGATTCAATTCTTACGGAGAATCCGGTCGAAGAAGGGTAGTACTTGCGCACTGATTGAACCGAGATATCATATCGACCTCGATATGTGTCAGCAAAGGTGAACAACTGCAGCAGCAGCATCAACAAATTTGTCAGTGTTCAGATTCAGAAATGGCGATTATAAGATAAGATTACGACATGAACCATGCATTCACTCACTTGGCGAGCATGTAAGATGAGGAGATCAGAGTACTCTGAATCATAAGGCCTGAAAGCCACGGTTGCTGCCGCCAAAGCAGCGGCCGTCTCCGCCGCCACCTCCGATCCGGGGTGATCGCAGTCGATCTTGTAGGCAGTTCTCGGAGTGTCCATGTCCTCTGCTCTCTCCCAGCAGAGGTGGTCGGTGTCTCCATTGCCAACCTTCAATTCCAAAGGAGGAATTAATTCATTTTTCACAATGAAAAAGAATATGAATCAATTTTTTCTTCTTTTTTTAAAAAGAATAGAATATATGGTTCGATCTTCACTCTCAAATTAAGTGAAATAGTTCTTGCGATTTCACGTGAAGTCCCTCTTCACACTGAAGGAAGATCTTTAGCGGATTTGATGGTGAAATTAATTAATTAGTAGCTAATGTTACCTGAACCCAGAGGATGTCAGGTTGGTTGTGCGCCTTGAGGAAGTAATCGGTTCCCCATCGGATGGCGTCGAGGGCGTGATCCAGTTGGCCGGCGGCGAGGATCTCCTTCTCGAACTCGACAACGCCCCACGCGAGCATCGTCATTGCGTAGGCCATCGGCAGGCCGAACTTGACGTGGTCGCCGGAATCGTAGTAGCCGCCGACCAAGTCCACCCCCTCGTCGAACCCATCCCTGAGGCCCGAGTCCCCCCGCCACGGCACTCGATGGACTGCGGGAAGCTTTCCGGATCTCTGGGCCTCGAAGAAGAGCAGGCTCTTGTTCAAGGCCTCCCGGTAGCTGAATCCGCCGGCGCCGGCGCCGGCGCTGGCGGACGAGAGCAGCAGCAGCAGAAGGACAACTTTTGTGAACAGAGACATTGTGGAATACATCCCCCTCGTATCTTTTTCCGTCGCCGGCGATCTGGAGAAAGCAAATGTTGCAGAAACCGGTGCAGTTCTTTTTGTGATTTATAAGGGATTGAGAATTAACGGGGGGTTTGAGATTGTGTTTTGCACGTTCATTACAGCCATGCACGTTGAGTCAGTGATCAAATAATTTATGATTAAATATTTAAAAATTTCTGTATCTTGAAGAGTTGAAAATTTGAAGCCATACTATAAATTTGCGAATATATTTGCATCAATAAATTTATGGATATAATATAAATATATAAATATACAAGAAATGTAGATATACTCACGGAGGAATTTTTATTTTAAGATGCTCTTGGTCGTATACCTTGACTGAAATTAGAAGAGAAGAAACTCTAATTAATTTCTCACCGTAAATTGATTTTTTAATGATTTGTTAATAAATCCATGATTTTTAATGTTTTAATAAATTTAATACTAGTTTTTATTTATTTTAAATATGGTAACAAGCATAACACATTTTTATTTTAACTCATCATTCGATTAATTTTACATTTGTAAAAGATTGAAACTGTCAATCTAGCTGTCCCATTGGTCTGTCTCATGATGATTATGAGGGAGGTAAATCACGAAAGGTTTTATAAGTCTACTTGATGACCAAGATATGTGAGAGTCATCTGAATCCAAAAAAGAATTTTAGACCTCATTCGAAATCGATTCATGTCACTTCTATAAACATCGTTACGTTGTGCCTTAATCACCATACTATCCCTGCGAAATTTTACATCGTTTCATATGATGACTACAATTTCAACATAAATTATAAATTAAGATGAAGCTACATAAATTTAAAGGTGCGTTATACATGCCTCCAAGTGCATGTTGCAGCGGTGAAGTGAAAAAATATTTTACAGGAGAATATAGTTCGATCTTCTGTTCAAAATTGAGATAATATTCAATGACGAATTTTGAAAAAAAATCCATGGAGGCGACCATGTGCGTAGAAGTTTATTTGACGGATGAAGTAAGACTTCAACGTTGAATAATATTTTAGAGAAGATGTGACTGCGGAGTTCGGGTTAGATCGTTGAGCCACGAGTGTTTCTCTGATTTACTCTGGCGATTGGCAGGGATTTACTGGGACTTCGACCTCTTTTGACTCAGCTATTGAAAAGACGTCCTTATAGAGACCATGAGATCAGATTTACCATTCAGAAATTAATCGGATCGAAAAATTGAGATGCCAATGTAAAAAAAAAAAGCATTCTCTTTGGTGATGTAAATAAAATAAATCTCAAATTAAAAGTGCATGCACCCGTTCTTTTGATTCTTTAAATTTCAATCTATATTTTTAAAACATAAAAAAAATGATGCTAAATTTAACAACTACTTTTTGTTAAAAAAAAAATTAAATCGTGAGTGCTACGTCATTACTAACGTGCTGTAAGATTCATACTGTTCCCTCTTAAACAAATTAAGAAATAGTTCCAGTTGCTATTGTTTCCCTTTCATTTTCAATTGGGTATATGAAAACGGCCTCCGTTGTTTCCTTTTTGTTAAATAATTTGGTTCATAAGCATCTCCAACAGTTCAAACCGAATCATTCTTTACCTTTTTAAAGAAAAAACAGTTTTTTTTTTAAATTTTAATTTGTTAAAGTTTAGTTAGATGGATACACGGGCAGGAGAAAACTGATGCATCCGATCCAAATTAAAAAATCCAAACTAATTTGATGAAAATGAATATTTTCGGCGAAAATTATTATTTTTTTCAATTTCAGTTTAAGTTCCATAGGTATCCACATTTTCAATCGGGCGGTCATCGTCTACCCACGTACCACCTGGAGCCATCCCATTCATATCCGAATCAAAACACGGAAACGCCGTTTGTGTCTCTCCTCCCGTAACAGAACTGGTTTCCCCTTTTTCAAAGCGTACTTGTTATCCTCTCCCAAGTCGCCGCCGGAGAAGCGAAACGCCCTGGAGCTCGATCGAACCGGCGGAGGACAGTTTCGGTAGAGTTTCTACGTCGCTTAAACTTTCTAGAGTTTTGTACTATCTTACTCCAGTCATCGGATATTATCTGGATTCGAGGTTTGTTTCAGTATGCGATTGAACTTCCTCAACTTTAGCTTATGGTTTTCTTTTTGTGTGCGATTCGTGTAGAATTGATGGCGAACATAGACATCGACGGGATTTTGAAGGATCTGCCTAACGATGCGCGGATGCCGAAGACGAAGATAGTGTGCACGCTGGGGCCGGCGTCGAGGTCGGTGCCGATGCTGGAGAAACTTCTGAAAGCCGGCATGAACGTCGCCAGGTTTAATTTCTCTCACGGGACGCATGAATACCACCAGGAGACCATCGACAACCTCCGGATCGCTATGCAGAACACCCAGATTTTGTGTGCCGTCATGCTCGACACCAAGGTACTTTCTTGTTCAGAAGACCGGGTGATGCACGTGATGCAAATTTACTTTTTTATCTGGTTATTACCTTGAAGAAAAACCTTGACTTGTGCGGGCTGTTTCGTTGATAGAGATTTTGGAGCAAATCTAACTTATATGAGTTTAAAAGATACGTTTTCTTTTTTTGATGAAAAAAAAAGAGATACATTTTCACTAAAAGGCTTATTGTATTTGTGCCTTTTCCCATCAGTATGAAAGCGTTTGAATATCCTATCCTAAGATATTTGTTAATTATACTATTATACGCACCTAAGTAAGGAAGTTGGCCTTAATATCAACGTCTGGATGCAACTTGGCCACATTAGCACAAAAAAGAGAAGTTAGGCAAATTCCTAAAAATTCCTTCTTGTTTCAAAACTCCTAAACAAGATTCCTATTTTTAAAAAGTTCCATCATTTAAAGTTGAACATGAAAGTCATGGAATGTTACTATGTTAGTTGATAGTGTCACTGCAGCCTTTTCTTTAAGAAACCTGAAATTTTCTCTACATTTTTTTGCGGTGATTAATCAAGAAAAAATGGAAAATAGGAGCAAACCTAAGAATGCAAACAACAAATATATTGTTTCACCACCAAATACTTTCATTTAGAGTTAACTATTCATCAATGTTGAGTAGATCTCCAGCATCATGTGTAACTAAGGACCCTAACATAAGGACCCTAACATATTTTTGGAATAAATAATTGTCCAATGGTTGTTTCATAAGCACCCGTATTTATTTATTGGTACCATCTTATTTTTTTCTAGTGTTTATAAGAGGGTTTCTATAAGTCTTTGGAGGATAAAAGAATCCTGTCAAGTTATAGCTTTCCATTCTGGGAATATATGATTCAGCTCTTCTTTCTAGTTGATCTAATTGATTGAGTCATGTGATTAATACAAAAATATTTCCAAATAAATGAGTTCCACACAATTTTCCCATCTTGTTCTATCAGCAGTGTTTCATCTTGTATTGCAACTCGTGATTGTTTAGTCCTCATATTATGCTTTAATTACTGATTCTGTCACAAAAAACTATACCAACATGTTTAAATTCTTCAAAAGGACGTTCTTCCTTCATCCATATATTATATTCATAGAGTTTACTTGCATGGAAGGAATCATAATTTAAATTTTGAGCAGCGACCAATCCTGGATCTGATTATGCATAGCATTTATTGGAAGATAAACTTTTGTCTATAATGGGGTAACAAACATAGTAAACTAAGTTAATATGCCATTCAAAATAAAAAATTTTACTCGTAAGATTTTAAACTTAATGCCAGTGGCTAATTGCCTATTTTCTTCATTTTGTTGATTGCCCTTTTCATTCTATGAGCCATGAGTCCTTTAGTTTATAGCTTTTGTATTTTAGTATCCCTGGAAATGCCCAATTTCTGAGTTGCTTTTGTACTTTACCATCCGTGGGAATGCCCATTTTCTATAGTTGCTTTTGTACTTTACCGTCCATGGAAATGCCCATTTTCTATAGTTGATCTGGTTTCTGATGAAAGCTATTGTTGTTGTTTCATTTCTTGAAAATATCTTTTCAATTTTTTTTTTCTATTTTTCTTTGACCTGCATCATTTATTTAAATTAACAGGTCATCAGAGTATCTCTCTTGACTTTTATTGTGTTGACACAGGGCCCTGAGATTCGGACTGGCTTTTTGAAGGATGGGAAACCCATCAAACTTACTGAAGGTCAAGAAATTACAATCACCACTGATTACAGCATCAAAGGAGATGAGAAAATGATTTCTATGAGTTACAAAAAGCTCTCTGTTGATTTGAAACCTGGGAATACAATATTGTGCTCTGATGGTACCATAACTTTGAATGTCCTTTCATGTGACCCGAAGGCTGGAACTGTGAGATGTCTTTGCCAGAATACAGCAACCCTAGGTGAGAGGAAGAATGTCAATCTTCCAGGTGTTGTGGTTGATCTTCCAACACTAACTGAGAAAGATAAGGAAGACATTATGGGCTGGGGTGTTCCAAATGACATTGATATGATTGCAGTGTCATTTGTTCGCAAGGGATCAGATCTTGTTACTGTTCGGCAGTTCCTTGGGCCATATGCAAAGCAAATACAGTTGATGTCGAAGGTAATTGTTTCCTTATCTGCCACTCCATTTTATTTTCTCTGCTGTAGCAATTAATTACAAGAAAGACATAATCCATCTTGTATAGTTTGTATGGACAAATCACACCAATTAAATTGGTTGTAGAAGGTAAACCAAAAAGTAAGGATATGTAGGAAAATTTGATTATCAGTCAAACTGTTCAACTTGTTGATAGCTTTGTTTTGGATGAACTTGATTTATGAGATTTAGATCATGATTTTGGTAACTTCACCACATGGATCTTTTTCTCATATTTGATTTATTCATCTAGTTTATGGCTGGGAGAAGTTATGTTTCTCTCCTGTTATAAAATCAGAATTATGTGTAGGCATGGATATTAGTCTCGCCATAATAAAAAATCAACTAGCAAGATTTTATCCTACTATTGTCTATTAAATTTGATGCACAAAGTAAAAAAAAAAATAAACACAAAAAATATGAAAGAACCAGAAGTTAATTCGTTTGTCTCAAAGCAATAATTCACTTT
The DNA here is from genome assembly GCA_025175895.1 of Wurfbainia villosa. Classification (NCBI taxonomy): domain Eukaryota; kingdom Viridiplantae; phylum Streptophyta; class Magnoliopsida; order Zingiberales; family Zingiberaceae; genus Wurfbainia; species Wurfbainia villosa. Next base: position 12,312,502 of record CM046004.1, on the reverse strand, counting down.
TTTGGCGTAGGTTGGCTTTGATCTCTACCCAAAGTTACAACTAGGGTTGAAGTCTCTACAAATGATTGATTTGACACTAGGAGCTTGTTTCTATACAATTTGATGCATAATGAATTTAGTTCCTTGCTCATAAACTACCATGAGCACTGTTTTGACTTTCCGACTGAGAACTTTAGGATCGAACTTATCATTCATGTGTTGCAGTTATTCTGCAAAAAATAACTGTCGTTGCTATGAAAAATAATATTTTTGTTCTCTCTCTCTCTCTCTATTTATCTATATATGTAGGTTGAGAACCAAGAAGGTGTTATAAACTTTGATGAGATCTTAAAGGAGACAGATTCTTTCATGGTTGCTCGTGGTGATCTTGGAATGGAGATACCTGTCGAGAAAATTTTCCTTGCACAAAAAATGATGATCTACAAATGCAATCTCATCGGCAAGCCTGTAGTGACTGCCACTCAAATGCTAGAATCAATGATCAAATCCCCACGCCCAACCCGCGCTGAGGCTACAGATGTTGCAAATGCTGTTCTAGATGGAACAGACTGTGTCATGCTCAGCGGTGAAAGTGCAGCGGGTTCCTATCCAGAGATGGCGGTGAAGATTATGCGTCGTATATGCATTGAGGCCGAGTCCTCTCTTGACTATGGGGCCATTTTCAAGGAGATGATACGATCTACTCCTCTGCCCATGAGCCCACTGGAGAGTCTAGCATCCTCTGCTGTTCAAACTGCAAGCAAGGCCAAGGCCACATTGATTGTGGTCTTGACTCGTGGTGGGACAACAGCTAAGTTGGTCGCAAAATATCGACCCCGAGTGCCAATCGTATCAGTCGTGGTTCCAGTGTTGACTACTGACTCGTTTGACTGGTCTGTCAGCGGCGAGTCACCTGCAAGGCAAAGCCTTGTTTACAGAGGTTTAATTCCATTGCTGGCAGAGGGTTCTGCCAAGGCTACTGATTCCGAATCAACAGAGGTGATCCTTCAGGCGGCACTCAAGTCGGCAGTGGAGAGACAGCTTTGCAAACCAGGTGATTCTGTTGTAGCAATTCATCGTATTGGGGTCGCCTCTGTTGTAAAGATCTGCATCGTGAAGTAATTTTTGAGTTGATAAGGTCGGTTATATTCTGATCCCAATCTGTTGCTGCTGGTGCTCATTTATGCCTTTCCCAGTTTGTTATGATATGCTATGTTAGTTTCCATGCTCATCCCAATTGATAGACAATTTTATTACATTAGGAGCTGAACACTAGAAACAGAGCTCCTTGTTCTTTTTTTTTTTTTTTGACAAATTGCTTGTTGTTGTATTATGATCTAAAGCCACGAATGCATCTGGTTCCCAGCCAGTCGATATATAAGCAAAACGTTAATTTTGCCTTCAGTTTGCTGGCATTATTTTGAATAATTGTAGCTGTGAATTAGGATTGTCTTGCTCTAAATTTCTGACGTATTTCAGAATGGTGCACGACTTATATTCCTCCTGTGGATTCGATATCATGTTTCTTCTATAGATGCCATGGTAGCTAGGCGGCTGTTACTTGCTTAAGACTGTGCAATCCATTATTAACCGAATTGATTAAAATGAAATGGAATAAAATAATTTTTTTATAAAAAAATCAAATCGATCAAATTAATAATAAATTGGTTAATTCGATCAAAAATAAAAAAATAATTTTTCAAAATCAATCGATTGATGTTCAGTTGATTAAAAATTATTCTATGTTCAATTAGTCATTCAATTAGTCAATTAATAAATAGTAAATTATTCTATATTCAATTAGTCAACTAATGGACAGTGACAATTGATTGCAGGATAGTAATAGTTGGCTGTTTGACGATGTCAATCGATTGATATCTATGTTCATCAATACTCAACAATTTTAATCAATCGATTTTTTTTCATATGTTAGTTAATTGATATTCATCAAAAGTTCAAAACATCTTTGATTGCATCAATAATTTGTTCGGTTTTTTTAGTTTGATTAATTATTTAAGTTTAGGCTTTCTAACCATATTTTTAATATTATATAATTATATTATACAATATTATTACCTAAATTTCAATTATCTATATCTTCTCCTTTGTCAAATATTAAAAAGAAGAGCAAACACAAAACTCTCCTTGTTGATTATAAACTTATAATCATACTTCATGCATTCGGTAATCGATAGTCAACACAAAAAGAGACATACAATTATACAAATAACATATCAAATAAAAATATCGAACATGCACATTTTAAAACTCACAATAGAACGACAATATTGAAATGATATATAATTTAATTAAAAGACTCAAAACTCAGATTGCATATTTACATTGCATATTCACTTAATAATAGTTTTATACAAAATATATCAAATAAAGTATAATCATATATTCATATTATAAAATACTAAACTACCAATCAACATCAATTTCATCATTATTAGCTGGAGCATGAGATGGTGGAGGAGGTGGGCTAGGTGGCGGCTACTGACCATGAGTCAAAGCTCGTAGCATCTCATTTATGTTGAGTTGACATTGCTCGAAAGTCTGAAATTGAGATTGCATTTGTGTCATATGAGAGTCATAAGCGGAATGTTCTATACTGAGCTCCTCAAGCTAAGTGTTAACATATTTGTAAAACTCCTCAAAGCATGCAAAACGATCTGAGATACTCTCATAAGACTTGTTAAATAACACAAGAGGTTTCTCCTCCTGGGTCTAGAGTTGGGGTCCCTATCCTTCCTCTACCTCTTCGCCCTGTTGGTGTCCATCCTCTTACTCCATTGTGCGGAAACCCTTTTTCATGTCGGCTAGTGAGAAGTTCCGCTATGTGATTCAATCATATGCTTCTGTCATTGGCTTCAAGACACCCCTAGAGACATTGATGCCTAATGATGCGAGCCATATAGTGATAACATTTTCTAAAGTCATATGCCTTGACTTGAATAGGGGTAATGAAATGAACAATATAATGAAAGACATTTAATGCAATATTTATTTCTAAATGATGACGAGAATCATACAACATGAACAAGTGAGGAGACCGTACCAAAGCTAATCCGCAAGTGACTAAAAGAAAAATACATCCAACAATGACCTTATAGAGGACATTGTTTAGGGCGGACAATGCATTGGTCGAAAATAGATTTTTGCATTTGTCACGCGATTGATAGTCAAAATATTCATGCATGTTATTCAAGTTGAATTGATCAAATGGAGAGGAAAAATATTCTTCTAATTCTAAAGAGGGATATAAAATAAAAGTGGAAGTCGATGGCGACATTCTAAGAATTTCCGAAGGATTTATGGAGAAAGTCTAATTCGCGTTGAGCGATGCGAGACCGATATGACGGTCCATTGCCAACTTTTCTAAGGTTGTAAAATTCAGAGAGATGATCAACCTTGATATTATGCTTGCAATAAATTAATTTTTCTAATTAATAATGTCGAATAATTTCGATGATATCACGATAATAAATACTAAAGAAATATTGGTCAAGGTATCGTGCAGATACAATTTGAAATGCATGACTTGTAGGATCCGACGAGGGTCTACTCCTAGAACTAGAAGAACCTTCACTCAATTCACCACCCATCCTACTTTTTTTTCTTTCTAAAATGCATGAATAATTGAATAATACATATGAATGCAACATGGAATCATGATTGATGAATGCATTAATAATCATTGGTTAGTAAAGATAATCATGTAATGATATAAATGATAAATCGAAACTTCGAAAGGAGATGTTAGGGCTAGGGTTTGGATATGTTACCTGGCGCCATTATTTTATTAGCAACTAATGGATGTTGGTTGAGACTGAAAAATTATTGTCGAAGGGAAATGTCCTTGACAACTGACAACGATCGTCGAAGAAAATGGTCAACACCTGACTTTGGTGACAAAACTATTAAATCCAGAAGAAAACAAACTTTATAAACATTTTTGTGTGGGGGTGTGGGGGGGGGGGGGGGTGAGGAATGAGAGAGGACAACTAAGAGTAACAAGATTTAGAGTTTTTAAGGTTTATCGGAGGGAAAGATTGTTCAAAATCTTGAATGGAGAGGGAGGCAATTGTTCTCGGTGGAGAAATCACGAACGAAGAAAGAGCGACTAAGAATATAAAAAAAGTTGAATGTCAATTGACTGTATTTACTATAACAAATCATAGAATATTTAGTAATCTACTGCTCAACCCTATTAGTTGACTATTATAGTATATTAGTCGACTGATGTACTATACCAATCGACTGCTAAATAGTCTATGACTTGCTACAGTTAATAAAGTCGATTGATGCCAATTGAATAATGATTTCTAGTCGACTAAAAAATTCTGTCCCATGTTACATGATAACTAGTCGACTGATATTCTCTATGACAGTTGACTGATATACTTTGAAACAATCTCTCTGGACAATTGTAGTCGATTGAACACACTGCCCAGTTGATTGTTAAAATATCTGTGCATTGTCATAGTGAAATCAATTGACTAGTTAATGTAATTAGTTGACAGTTATTTTTTTTGTGTCAAATTTATGATAAACAATAGACTATTTTTCCTGAAATTCAATTGTTGATTCTGATTTGATATCATTTCATGTGTTTAATAAGCATATATGGTAACCCCATTATATGGCATGATCAATCAACTATTAATTTTATTCATAAGTTTATTAAATTATTTTTTTTTCAAAATATCCCCTTTATATTTATAGAATTATTTTTTCCTTTGCATTTTTATATTTCACCATTAGAACATCTGAGAATCAAGATTACAAAACTATTCAAATTGATACATGTCAATAAGATAACAAGACAACAATTTAATACATGTCAACATATCAAAATATAGATAACATATCTTTAAAACATTCAAGTTAAAAGTTTTAACATTCTTACGTAACATTCAACCATTCAAATTATACAATAGGTCTCTTTTTGAAGTCACTCTTACATTTCACCATTAAAAACATTCAAGTATTACCAAATTCTAATACATATCAACATATCAAAATATATAAAACAAAGTCCTTGAATCTTGAGAGCTGAGAGTCGAGTCCTTGACTCCTTGTGATTCCACACTTATCTTCTTGTGCAGTTTACAGTTGTGTTTGTCCCTAATGAGTAATAAGTAATGCCCAAGAAGTAACAATTTATTTTTTTACCACTTGAACAAATTAATTAAAAAGTAAATGCACTTATAAATAAAATAAAATATTTAAAATATACTATGAATTGATTAATTATCGATGAATTGGTGTTGTTGAAGAAGACGAGTCCATTATTATTTTTGAGAACTCTGACAAAAAATGATAACATTATACAAGTCAAACAAATTAATACTTTATGCATTTTTAATTGTAAATAAAAACTAACTATATATTTTTCTAAATAAAACATATCGCTTTCAAATTTTTCCACATCCTCTAAAATTTCTTCGCCTTTATTGGCTCTAAACTTAACTAAAGCCAATTTTAGGTACAAATAAAATTTTCTACCACTCTAGGAGTCAATGAACTCTTGAAACAATCAAGTAAGCGACCATCAATACTAAAAGTGGTCAAATTTCGAAGCAACTATTGATATTGGAATAACTAACATATCATGAGCAATTTGAGTAAGTATAGAAAATCTGTGATAATTTTGCTTCCATCATCTCAAAATGTCTAAAGTATCATAATATTCTTAAACTATTTCATTAAGATACTTGTTTAATTCTGACACGTTACTATCATAAAAAATTTATGCATGTTGTTTTTTATACTTTGCAAAGATTGATTATTTTTTCAAATCTATTTGACTCATATTTTTTTGTTACAATGTCGCTATCACCTGATTTTAGAATAGATGAAAATTTTAAGGTGCTACTTTGAGGCTTCATTTTATCCTTATAATTTTTATACAAAGCAAATAAAGTCTCTTTTATATGCTTTCCAGCTTTTGCACCTTTTTCATCTCCATATAATTCAATCAATATAAATTCCACGAAATCTAATTTATATCTTAGATCAAGTACCACTACAATATAAAACAACTTATTCATCTTCTCTAGATCTCTCCAATACTTGTCAAATTTAATTTTCATTCTAATTCTCATCGAATATATATTAGCTTCATCACTTTCTTGCCACTCCTTTAACATTATAACTAATATCATGTGCAAAAGTATTAAAAGTGACAAAAAAAATCTGAAACTTTTAATGTTAACTCATGAAAAACTTATAATAGAGATACATAAAGTGTAATATTATTACAATATGCACTTGTTGGCTTCCCATCAAAAAGTCCTTAATTATGTTTGTGGTTTCTCATATGATCCAAGTATTGTATCTCCATTATCATTCATAATAACATCTGAATCTATATAATGAATATCTAATATAAAACATGATTCTTGTTCATCAAACCTATCAAAAGTTCTTTCAAAATTTCAATTATTTAATATCGAGTAAGTTGAATTCCATCTATTTGGTACATTCAAACATAATGAGTTTTTACTTTCAATTTTTTCAATTTCTATACATTCTTTAAACTTGCTTAATCCAAAAGGGGAGTGCTTAATATATTTAATAATATTCTTAACTCTCATCATAGATGGATTTATATCTTTCATTATATGAGCTACATACTTCATATGAATAAATTCTCCTTTTAAAATAGTGAAATTCCAGTTCGCCAACTTTTTCTTGAAACTAGTGATAGCGACATCATTTGAACTTGCATTATCAATAGTAATAGTGAAATTTTTATGAATTCCCTAACCACTCAAATAATTTTCAATAGCTAACCTGATTGTCTCACCTTTATGACTTATAATTGGATAAACATTCAGAATTCTTTTAAGAAACTTCCAATGTTTATCGATAAAATGAGCTGTTAAACAAATATAGTTAATTTTTTGAATTGATGTCCATGTATCAGTAGTCAATGAAACTCTTTGTATTGAATCATGCAATAAACTTTTTAATTTTTCTCTTTCAATTGTATATAATTCAACACAATCACAGGGAATTGTCCATCTCAAAGGAATTCTAAATTTTGAACATACTATAGCCATAAATACTTAAACCTTTCTCCTTCTACAAATTTAAAAGATAATTCATCTATTATAATCATTCTAGCTAATATTTTTCTAGATGTATCATGATCAAATTTTTAAGAAATTAAAGATTCCTCATCCTATCTTGCACCTAATTGAAAACTCAATTGCATTTGAGTTGTTTCAATAGAATGAGGATGTTTTTTTTTGCATGATGTTATATGAGATCTCAAGTTTGTTGTTCTATTCTTGTATGGATCATAAAAAAACTTCTTATCACAATATTTACATATGACTTTAATCTCATTAGCAGTATTAATAAACTTTATAAAATGATTCCATGTTTGAGGGGAGAATGGAGAAGAGAGTGTCAATGTGTTGTTGTGATTCTGTGACGAGGGGTGGAACCGAGGAAAGGAATTAAGGAGATTGCGAGTGAAATAGTGGAAGGATCGCCAATCTAGGAAAGTGTTGGTAGTTCCACACCATGTCTGCAGTTGTGTAGACGTGCAACTATGTAACATGGATGTGGTAACTTCCTATAAATTAGTGTCCAAGAGTAGAGACGGGGAATGATGATGTGTTCATCAAATTAAACACAAGGAAGAACATCTAGGAAATACTTGAAGGTTTTGGTTCGTGGACTTGTGAAGAATTGTTTGTCTTTAATAATTCTTCCGATAGTAGGTAGAAAGATCTCAGAAACACTGTATGTAAGATACCAGAAAAAAATAAAATAAAATAAAATAATAATAATAAAATAATACTTGTTAATTAGGAAAATACTCTATGAAATTTTTAGAAATTTTCCTGAACTTAAATGAAAATTTCTATGGTAGTTGCGAGGAAAGATTTAATAGGCTTTGGGAAAGCCTATTTGGGATAAATTAAATTTGATGATGCATGGTTAGGAGTTAATTTAAACCTAACCTAGGTTTAAAATCTTATGGGTTTAATTCAATGAATCTAGGTTTAATTAAATCCGACCCATTAATGGACCCGACCCGCTCCATTTCTTAATGCCCAACCGTTGCGTTTCTCACTGTCGCTCTTTATTTCCTGAGCATTTTCTTTCCTTCCCTTCCATGACTTCTCATTCTTACCGCAACACCTTCTCGTCGCGACCTCCAAGTTTTCCTCCTTGGCACCTCAGCGATTGTCGACGATTCCTTTCGGTGGGAGAGCCTGCTGGAGGGGAAGACCGTCGATTGGGCTCCGCCAGGCGTCCTCAATCTTAGAAGCTAGGGATCGACAGCGGTTTCACGCGGTCGGATTGGGAGCTGCCCTGATCGATCATCGCCAGAGCTAGGTAAGGTCTGATCGAACTCCTAGTCATGGTTCCCCTCTCTTAGCTTGATCGGTTGACTTGTGGCAGTAAGGGAGGAGCGATGGGTTGTGCGACCGTGAGGGGGGCTGTCGGTGTAGATTGCTCTGTCGGTGGTCGTCGGAGCGAGGTAAGAACCATTTTTCTCCTTACCTTGGACGAGATTTAAGTGTTGCGGGGGGGGGGGGGGGTTCTTTCGCTGAGCTTGACCTGTCAATATGGGCAAAGAATTAGAGCTGGTGAACAAGGGTAAGGGGAGGATGGCTACCGAGGGACTTCTAAAGAAGGTAAGTTGTTAATACAACTCTAATTTTAGGTGTTGTTCAAGTCTTTTCCTTGATTGATCTAGTCAATGTTGGAGAATTGATGAATGTTTGGTTCCGGGGAGTTGCTCAGCTGTGAATAAGAGTAGGAGACCTAGTTACGCTGTATGTGCACTATAGGGGTGCCTGTGAAAGGGGTTGATGCACAACAACCTCGTCGACGAACTGGTATTGGTCAGATTGTAAGGTAAGCTACTGATACAAAATGGAATTATAGGGGTTTTCCAATTGTGGCTTGTTGACCTGGTTGATCTTGATAGCTGTGGATTGGAATTTGGAAATTCATCTATGGTGTGTTTGTAGGTGATAAGTGATATGAGATTTGGGAGATGCTACTTCTAGTTCGGCTATTGATTTAGAGTTGATACCTTAGTATTGGATCAGGAGGTTTTGTGTATTTTATAAGTTTTAAAATACTTAAGAGCATGGTTTATACAAGAGACATGTGTTCAGAGTTATGATTTCCAGTTATGCTTATATGTGTATCGATGTATCAAGGGTAAGAGAACTAGTTGCATGATTTCATACGTTGCATGTTTTTGTGAGCATAGAAAGTACTTACTAAGCGTTATTGCTTACAGTTTGCATTTCCTTATACTGCAGATAAAGGTAAAGAAAAGCTTCAGTAAGATGACATAGCGGATGAAGTGCTTGGAGTGTGTGGCGACGAAACAGTGGAAATAAAAGATCCTAAGTGCAGATGTCTAAACTAGATTTTAAGTTTCTAATTATTTTTTTAATATTGTTTAAGTTTAATTGGATTGCTTATGGTTGAGACCGAAGAATGCTAGAGTCATATTGGGTTAATCTTAATACTTGCATGTTATGTGATGATTGAAGTATAATGTCAGAGTAAAAGTAGAAAATACAAAATCTGTAATGATCTCTCCCTTGTGGGAGGGGTGGTACAGTTGGTATCAGAGTAAGATAAGGAAGAATTAAAGAAACAGATAGTAAAGTAGTGACATCTTCCCTAGTAGAGAGTGGAAAGGCTAGGGGGATGTTACATTTAAGGATTGAGCTATAGTGCTCATCCGATCGGACGATGGATAATAGAGGTGCTCGCGAATGAGTTGTATAGGAGATCATTTCTCTCTCTATATATAGAGCAATGATCTTGTACACAACTCATCGTGAACACCTTTATTATTCACCATCCGATTGAGTGTGAATAATATGTTATACAATTTATCTGTGAGCATCTTCATTATCTATCGTTTGATCTCTTAGGATTCAAAGATTGAGCTATAGTGCGCACTCGATCGGATGGTGGATAATGGAGATGCTCATGGATACTTTCGATGAGATTACGGACAAAATCTGACTGAATATATATATATATATATATAATTTAGTTATAACTAAAATATATTTTCTCATTCAATTGAATTTGCTGGATAATCAATTTTTTTTCTGAGATAACGTAAGGCAACGAGAAAAAAAAACATAATAAGATATCAATAAAATTATTTGATTAATTATACAGTTCAAAACTCGGAAAAAACATGCTGAATTTTTTATTATTAATAGGTCACGGGGTTGTTAATAATAAACAAATGGAAATATATATCATAAATAGTTAATTAGTTGTTCTCCAAAAAGATCAAATGATTAATGTCGATGATATAATTATTTCAAAGAATAAAAATTAATTTTTAAATTTTATAAATTTTTTTGAAATGTATATCATTTTACCGTGTTAATTTTTGATTTAATAAAAATATTTTTTTATAATTTATTTATTTTAAATTTAATTGTAGAATCGATGATGAAAAATAATTAGAGTGAGTACATTTTTTTTTTCTAAAAATAGTTAATTAGTTTATGTAACCGATAATGGCGACATACCTACGTGATTTGGACTGTTTGATGGCATGTGAAAGTAAAATGTTTAATATTTCAAAGGAAAATTCTATTTTGGAAATATTTAATTAGGCCCTTCAATTATTGTTATATCCCCTCCTCCCCATCTATTTTATTATTAGTTCATCAATAATAATTTGACATATAGTGTTAAATAAATTGACAGTGTTAATAGCAAAGTGGAAAATAACTTTTTCTTTATTTTACTTGTTTTTATCTTGAAATTTCCACAATGACTTTTGACCTTTACAAGTGATTTTTTGATTTGTGTGATAAAATTTTTGACGATAATATTTAAAACTCACGTTCGATGTACCTGTCGAACGAGAAATTCATTCACTTTGTCATTAAACTCGCTCATACGACATTAAGTGAAAGTTAATGACGGTTTATGACTTGATACATTGAGTTTGGTCTTCCTCCAATATCTAAGTCAAGTTGACTTGAGCATTAATTGCTTTCATTGGGAAGCAATTTAACATGAGAAATCTTCAAATCTTTCTCCAGATAATTTCCTAAATTCATTAAATTTTCATTCAATTAGCTCAATTTGTTATTAACTAATTATTTATTTAGTTAACAAATTCCTTCAAAATCCCATTACAAAATCATATTTAGTTTATTAAAATGTGATCTTTCAATATATTATTAATCTTCCAATTTTCTATGATGGGAGAGCACAAAGTCAAAAAGGCGCATACAAAACCCCGTGCGCCTTCGCGTGCAAAGCTAAAACACTAATTAAACACCGAGATTAGTCACTCGTATCCGCGTGCGCTGATTCTCTTACCCAAACATAGGCTACCTTCTTCTTCACCCGCTCACTCGAACGCTCGATCATCCAATCACTCATCATTGTTCCGCGGTCCCAAAGGTGTGCCCATGGAGTCCGCGCGCACGAGCGGCGCGAGCTACGACGCGAAAAGCGGCCACTAAAACATAATTATTAATTATTACGATCTAGGCATCGACGTACACGTGATGCGGGCCTACGAATTTCCAAAAACACCCTTACGGCTCCCCTCCGGCCTTCGAGGTCCGCCTCCGTCATATCAACCGTCGATTTCGACGATTCGGGCGTTCCGATGGTGGAGATTGGCTTATGATGCCGCCGCGAGAGAAGCAGGTAAAGTGGTAATTTTGGTCGGCTTGACGCCAACGTTTGATGGCGTGTTTGACCTTCTCGCCTCGTAGCTTTTCCGGTGGAAGTTTAATATGATTAGCTTTCGAATGCTGCTCCTCTCTCCGTCTCCCTCTCCCATCTCGCTTTTGATTCCTTCCTCCTCCCTCTTCGATCTCTCCTCTCGGCCTATCGCGGCACGATTCGATTCGTTCTCTTTGAATTTCATCGGTTCCTGTTGGGAAATTATTCGGATGCGATCGTAAATTGTCGCTTTTCGACGGGATTTGAGTTGTATTTGCTAAAATTGGTCTGCTCTCGGGGGAATTTTCTCGAGGAGGGTAACGTCTTCTTTCTTCCGGATTTAGGAAGAGGAGGAGATGAGGGGCGTCAATAATAGCGTGGAGACTGTGAATGCGGCGGCGGCGGCAATTGTCGCTGCTGAGAGTCGTGTCCAGCAAGTGACCGTCCCAGTTGGTTTCCTTTCCTTATCCTCTTTGTTAATTTATCTTTTGTCGCTGTATGATTTTGATGTGATTATTGATGTTGTGTTTCTTTTAGAGTTTTGCTGGTTTAGATCTGCGATGGTTTTGGTGTGTTACCAGTAATTTTAACTTTTGATGTATTTCCCAGGGCACGCAAGAGATCTGGGTAATAGTTCTGTTACCATGAATTTTTGAATTTATCCTGTTAATTTTATGGTTGTCAGTCAGTTCATGACTTAATTCAGGCGAGTTACTAGACAATCGTGTAAAGGTTTTATTTATTGGAATTTTGTGAGTTTCTTGGTGCGTGTGTAGTTGGTACTGTTTAATAGTGATAAGCTTTACGAAATACCTAGCGATGCAGAGCATAGTAAACCGTAGTTAAGCTTTGCATGATGGGTTGTGGGGAAAGGTGAGATTACATATTATGGTTCTTTTCTGGTAAGGTAGGACTTACATGGTATTGGTTGGTGTAAGGGATATGGAGTCTAGCCAGGTAATTTGAGGTAGGGAGACACTAAACCGATAAAAAAAGAGAGCAAGAATTGGCAGTTGATATTGATGCTTTATTCATCATTTTGCACATGATAAGTTATTTGAGTTCAGATGTTTGTTTTGATTCACGAATTGCGCTTATTTGTTTCTTTCACATTGGCTAAACTGTAGATAAAGAGTGAATGAGTGCTTGATGAGGATGTCTTGAATTGTCATGTGCCTTTTAGACTACAAAGAAGCTTATAAGAATTGTGGTAGCACTTGTTATATTGGACAGTTAGGAAACAATCTCTTCCAAATATCAACATAAAAAAAAAAGAGATGAAAGTGGAAAATTATGTGTTTGAGGTTATTAAAAATGAATCATTAAAAAATATTATCTTGGAATTAATCAGTTACTCTAATAGATGATAAAATAAAGAAATTTGGTTGAGATGTTATGAAAATGTTCAAAGGTGACCAATGGATTGCATGATTAGATGAATTTAATCAATTAGTGTTGCAGTCATAAAAACTAGAGGATGACCAAATAAAACTCTAGTTGATGCAACAAAAAGTGATTTAGTTGATTTAACCATCTCTAGCGTTGTAGCCTTAGATAGAGTTTAATGGTTAAGACCCATGTAGCTGACCCCAAATAGGAATAACATGACCTGGCAATGATATATAGTTAAACAACCTATGTAGTTTTCAAGATCCAACAAAACCTGGAAAGAAAAAACTCTCCTTTTTGTTGTTAGTTTCCATGGAACACGATGTATGATCTCAACTTGGTTAAGGGTGGATGAACCTGGACTGAAAACTTGACAGAGATGTTTTTTGATAAATTGGAATAATTTGATAACAAGAAGACAGAGCAGTAAGGATTCTTAAATTGCAACAAGCACGTTGGGAGCTTAAGCAGATATGTTGAACACGATGCTTTCTGTTATGTTCCTTAGATCAACAGATCAACTTCATGGCATAGCCAAAATATTCTCCAATATTACTGGCTGTGTTGTCATCATATATTCATATTTATTTGTTTTTATAAGATTTGGGTGTATTATTTCTTAAGGTGTTGGATTTACTGATATAGGACAAATTGTGTAGATATTAAAAACTGTAATCAAATTGACAATGATTAGACTAAGCAGTTAAAGATAAATGGATTTTTTTTTTAAATCTTAACAGGAGTATGTTATCTCAATGGTTATGCTTTCTGTATTCCAAGGAAGAAGGAATGTGTATGACATGAAATTGAGTAATCATATTGCAAATCTAATTCAGATTTTGAAATTATGTGAACTTTTATGAAATAGTCCAAATCAGGAAAGTAAAGATGAAATAGATGGAAAAATAAGGAAGATTGTTGTGATTTATTCCATGCCTAATATATGTGTTTCCCCTTCCAGTTACTAAATCACCATGTGCATTTTCCTTCCCTTTCCTTCTAGTTGCAACTTCAGCTTCAGTCATTTGGCTGGACAAGCATAAGTTTCATTGATGAAGTTTTGTGTAGCCTAAATAAAAATCTGTCTCCTGTTTCAATTTTATTCAAATCCTCTTAGTTGCATTTTCCCTATTTGCTCACTTCTAGTGTTATCGAAGGTCATTCCAAGTGAAGAAGTTAAGTTCTCATCAATCCTCATGGTTTGTAGGTTTCTTCTGGGCATACAGTGGATAATCATTCCAAGGGTCTTTGAAAGGAATAGATACATAAAAAAAATGTAGTACCGCTACATTAACGGCCCCCCTATGACTGCTCGATGCTTTTAGAAGGGAGGTAAATCAGGAACCCACATTGGAAAGTGAGGAATGAATATATAAAAGATATACCTCTTAGCAGTGCAATTTAATGTTCTTTTAATTATCATGCTTTGTAACAATAAAGGTAACTTTGCACAATGCTTTAACACTAGCTTTATCACTAGTAAAGGAGTAAAGGAAATGTGAGTGGTTATCCCTATTCACTAGTTGTGTATATTCTGATATGCACTGTCTTTATCACTATATCATTCATACCATACATCGATAATGTGAAAATTTGACAATTTACTTTAGCACATGAAAGCAAAAAAACATCTTGACATAAGTCCAAAACAATAATAAGTACGGTAACCCATCAATAGTTTGTTGATAAATAGTTTATTTTTAGCCAGTAAATCTGTAATTGTTCATAGGTGCATTTATTTATTAGTTATGGGAAGGCAGATCAATTACATTACATGACTTCTTGCAATCAATTAGATTGTTCTTGTAAAACTTTATGTATACCTTCCAATACTATTTTCAATTTTTACAAATCATTGTTTATTTCAATGGAAATTCCATATTACCTTATTGTGCTGAAAATTATTATACGTATATTATATTTCTGATGTTTTTAGGTCAAATTATTAATGATGACTGTAAACAAGATAAATTTTGTGCATTGTAGACTTTGTTGTTAATACAAGCATATTGGGATATGTCTTTTTAATTTCCTATTAGTTCTACACTTATTGTATGAGCTTATACAAAGAACAACCAATATTTTGATTATTAGCTGACATTATTATTTTGTACATCAGGTTCCTGATGGTTTATGTTAAGATGGTTTACTCACTAACTCCTATTCTAATTGCTTTTAAGAAGACTCAGGATGCCTTTATTGCAAATCTTTTAGGCTCCAAGAAAACCTTGAATCTGTTTTGCACCTTAAACCTTAATTAATTTTAAACTAGATGTTATTCTGCAAAATGTATTAGTAAATTCTAGTGTGGTATTTTTACTTGTGTTTTAAATTCTTTTCGGATACATGAGTGTGCCTGTTCATATAATGCCATTTCATATCAAATATCCTATCTTAGCCATGGTTCAGGAACAATTATAATAGGGTGATTCACTTGTGTCTAAAGTCAACTCTAATCCAAATTTTGAGACATAATTCCCTTTGTAGTTTGTTTCTGGGAATACTTTTTATGGTTCTTCTTGGTGGTTATTGATGTTCTCTGGAGTATTCTCTTCTGGCTATTGTTTATCTGTGACAGTATTGCCTAGTTCCTTTTTTATGCATTTATCTTTTATGAAACTTGTTGGCTTGCAAGCATTTGGTATGAAGAAACAATCGGAAGAATTATTGACTTAATAACTAAAATATTTTTTTTTTCCTTTTTTTTTAATGAATTATAATGGATGGAATGGTCTTCCACTAGGGATGGCGGCATGTTGGTGTCTGCAATTTTTGGTACTACATAAACCTGTACGTGTTTAAATATCTGCTATGTCAACCATTCAAATAGTCGCTTTGGATGATAAATAGGCACTTGAACCCGTAGGTATCGAACTTAAATCAGTAAAATATGTAGGCGCCTGAAATTTTAAAAGCAAACTCAAATCTAATTTGAATCCATTAAATATACCAGTAAATATAAATTAAGTACCTGAGTCCGACTTAGATGGGTGGATACCCACGGATACTTGATTTTCGGGTACCCATTATCATTCCTATTCTCCACCATGAGGATTCCTCAAATAAATTACATGGCCACCATTTCTACAATTATTACACAACCTATAACCTTTGAACAATGAAGAGGGAAACCTGCTGCTGAAGTACTTGACTAACAACCTAAAATTCATGCTTACTTTATGCCAAAGATTTGTTAATTATTTTGTTTGCTGAAGTAAATTTTTCTTTACTGGATTTTAGAATCATATTCTCCTTTATAGTCTAACAATGTTTAGTGTTTTTTTTTTTGTTTTCTGCTTCTTTGAGCTGAATGATTTATGATTTATATAAATCTGTAGCTGGGGTCGATATCTTTAATTGGTAATTTAATAATTTTTTCAAAGTAAAGGATGATTATATCTGCAATCTATAAGAGTTCTGTTTGTTATTTGCATGTGAATTCTCAGAATATCTTTAAATTCAACTCCTGATTTCTTATTTTTTTTTTCTTTCAATTGCCAGAGAAGAAGATGGACTGCTTGGCTCAGTGTGTATTGGTGCTTTGGATCACATAGAAATGAGAATCGCATTAGCCATGCTGTCCTTGTTCCTGAACCTGCATTTCGTCGGTCGGATACCCCTGCAATTGAGATCCCAAACAATCCCCCTGAAGTGAGGCTTCCATTCATTGCCCCACCTTCGTCTCCAGCTTCCTTTCTGCCATCAGGAACTCCCTCTGCTATGCAATCACCTGTAGCTCCTATTTCTCTATCTGCTCTCTCAACAAATACCTATTCCCCAAATGGTCCGACTTCCATCTTCGCCATTGGGCCTTATGCAAACGAGACTCAATTGGTGTCACCCCCCATCTTTTCCACCTTCACAACTGAACCTTCCACTGCTCCTCTTACTCCCCCACCAGAGCCTTTGCACTTGACCACCCCTTCTTCTCCTGAGGTGCCATTTGCCAAATTGCTGACTTCTTCCTTTGATGCAAACTGCAAGAAAGCTGAGGCGTATGAGTTCCCATCCTACCAACTTTACCCTGGAAGTCCAATTGGTCGCCTTATATCACCGAGTTCAGCATGTTCCGGTCCTTCCTCACCATTCCCTGATCCTGATTACCACTCAGCTGGCATCTCTTTCCAATCATTCCCTATCGGCGAACCACCGAAGATCTTGAGTGCTGAAGGAGTGGCTGCAAGAAAGCTTATACCTCGGCATGCTCAAATTGGTGGATCACTTTTGGATGGTCGTATATCTGCTGCAGCAGCAGCAGTGGAATCTGCTGTTCCGCCTAAGAATAACGAACACGGAATGGATCACAGAGTATCATTCGACTTAACTGCTGAACAGTTCACTGCTGAACAGTTCACACGGTGTTTGGAAAAGAAGGTAGCAATCGCCAGTGAAGGGACTTCTGAAACCTTTACTGCAAGAACTGATGGGGCTCTAGTGACTAACGAGGCAGATAACAATAAGAGAATTGACACTGACGGTACCTACCATGACTTGACTGAGAAAGTCCAATCTTCTTTCAATCTTCCTCCAACTAAAGAATTCAAATTTAACAACTCAGATGGGATTTCAGATGCACCTAGTGCTGGTTCTGACTGGTGGGCCAATGAGAAGGTTATTGGCACAGCATCTGAGCATCGAAAGAGTTGGGCTTTTATGCCAATGATACAACCTGGGGTGAGCTGATTGGTCATTTTGCGTGTATTTATGCAAATTAAAGGAGGATCTTTTTGTCAACTATCCTTGGGCAGGCCTATCTCAATCTCAATAGACGACCATGTCATAATCAGAGGCATCTGTGAATATCTTTGGTTAGATAGTGAAGCACACTAATAGTGTTTGTCTGCTTGATTTAATACTCTGGAGATCATCAACATCTGCATCAGACAGGAATAGAGAGAAGCTTTTGATGTCTTATTTTGAACACCTGTGATACATTAACGGTTTTCTTGCTCTCGTGCTGATTAAATAATCAGGAAACGTTTTTTTTTTTGTAACATCCTTATTGTAGGGACTAGAAACATACATTCTGCTTCAGAATTCATCTAGGATTTTGATTATCTACAACTAGCTATTTGTTTGACAGCTGATTTTTCTTGGTAACATATAGTTTCTTATCCTTCAAGTTCAATCCTCCTGCAGGTAATGAGGTCTTGATGTATCTATTGCTTCATTGTTTTGATCAGGTCGTCTTCATGGACTTGTGTGCAGATGATCTCAGGAAGCACGAAATGGAGACTACTTTTGTATGGAGGGTTTCTCTGTAGCTGCCCGATCTCAGTGATCTCAAATCAGGTTGCTGGGAAAGAGCTCTCCATATATTATAAACTGTAGAAGGGTCCTTCGTAGCTACTTCATAGAAATCACGTTCGGAAATATTGCCTTGTAATAGTTGGCACTCGACCTTAAGATTATGTGCTTATCTTAGAACATCCACAGGGTTTAGTTTGATGATCACGTTTTTAGAAATGGATTATAATTTGATGATAAAGTATCCAATATCCTCTGCGAAACTGGAGTAATTGGGCGACTCGTTGGGTCGACGGTCTTGGCTTCCTTGATTATTTTGAATACTTGAATAAATAAAAACAAATACAATTTTTTCTAAGAAAAAAAAACGAAACTGGAACAACAGCCATCGCGATTATTTGGGTTCTAAACGTAGAGAGTGAAAAATTTGCAAAAAAAGAGTCACCCAATTACTTTAGTTTCGTAGAGTATATTGGATACTTTATCATCAAATTATACTAAAAAATTAGGAATCTGTCCAACTAGCAACCATTATCATCCGATCCCAGGGCTATTGGTGAGAGGGAGGGTAAATCACGGGGAAACTATTTTCCGGACACGGTTGCAAGACAGTGAAAGAGTCCTCTGAAGCCAGGGGAATTTTAGATCCCTCTCCGAATCATACGTCAATATCTTACCATTCTGTTTGTCTTACTTATCGCTATGTATCCAAGACTACTTTATCATCCAATTATAATCCATATCTAAAAAATCCTTGATATTCAAAATTTGATGAAAATCTACAGGAAATGCATCTGTGCCGGACCTCATCGTGTTTCTAATCTAACTCGCGCAAGATCGACGGCTAGGGTGTTCACGGAACGAACACTACACACGTATAAAAGAGTAGTCCGCCGTACCACCGTTGCCGGCTTGGCAGAAAAGTTGAAGTTCAAGCTAAAAAAAAATCCTCGCCTCTTCAGTTCCTCGTCTTCGATCGATGGAAGGCGGCGCCGGCTCCTCCCCATTTCTACCGTATCCACAGCGGCGACCTTCCTTGTCCCTGGATTCCTCTTCCAATCCACCGATGACCGACGAGGAGCTTGTTGTGTACCTTGAGGGAAAGATCCACAGGCCACAGCTAATCGCCGAGGTAAACCTCGAGAAGTGCGAGCCATTGGACCTCTTCAGTCGCTCCAGATCCGCATCCCCAAATTGGGTACTTCTTCAGCCTTCTGGACGTCGAGTTCTTTGGCCGATCTCGGACTACCGCGGCACACGAAATTGGTACGAAGGATCTCTCGCGACTCGCGCCATTTTGTCCTTTTCCTAGTATAAAATTTAAATCTCTCGCGTTGTTAAACAACTAAAACTAGGAACCGTTGTCCGAGGAGGCGTATGGTACGAAGGATATTGAGGAACAGTAGGGAGGGGAAGCAATCGACGCTGCGGTTCTGATGCCAAACGTTCAAATCGAAAGAGGGAACCAAACACTGTTTGCAGTTCAGTATCACAATGCCCCTCAGGTGATTGTTCAATATGTCCTCGAAATTCATTGTTTGTCACGCTCTTTAGCTTACTCTGGTTTGAAGTTTGAAAATTCATTGTTGTTTCGTCTAGCAATTTTGAATATCAAGTGATTGCCGCAGCTTGCACATGCTATTCTATAATTGTAGGAAATTGGTTAGATGAACGAAATGAACTCTACTGATTTATCTAGCAGAAGGAAGGATCTTTGATTGCTTGTATTGTCAGTCTAGAGGAGATCACCCTTGGGAAAATCTTTCTGATGCATAACCTAAGTATCTTCTTCAATAGCAATTCCTTTGATTATTCTAAAGTTAATATAGCCCGTAGCAAAACACATTATGCCTTTCGTTTGAAGTATAGTTGCCTTTCATTTTGGATGCACTATTATTAGTAAAATGAAACACGCTTATGCTCTATCACTAACATTGTTGTCCGGCACAGATACATTTCCTGTTGATTTTCATATAACCTATAAGTTATTTTTCTGTTATCAGCTTGCAGCTATTTGCCCTATCTCACAATCAATTCAATAACTGGTCAGATTTTTATGCATTAGCTTAATTATTGTTGCCAAAAATTTCTTTTGTATGTAGTTCATAAACTACAATAACTTGTCACAAAAATTATCATAATACTATGTCTCCTCTCACTTAGTTCCAATTTTATTTTATTTCCATTCCACTAGAAACCTAGGATACTGGTGATCTGTAAACTTGCTATTACAGCTCATTGTGACAAAATTTATCATTTTGAAATAGAACATAATTTGTAGTTTACTCATCGTCCTTTGTTCCTCATTCTTTTATCTCTTTTGAAAACGTTGTTAAGCTAATTATAAGGTTTTTTTTTTAAATCCTATTTACAACAATTTAACAGTGGTAGAATTTTCTATCTTAGAATAGAAAGACAACAAATTAGGTGAATTTGCTTCAAGCTTTATTCTTTTCCACTGTAGAAACTGTGGGGAAAAAACACGTAGAGAATTAAACTAACAGAAAAAAAAAATAGAGCAATATATGGTATCCATGTTCTTGCTTCAAGACATTAGTTGATCTTATGATTGCTTAGCTCAACAGTTAGTTGCTAATTCTGAATCAATGTGTTTTTCAAAAGAAACTGAGAAAATTGATGTCTCTTCCCTGAACAATATGGTTATTGACAATTTGTGCTTTCCTTTGAACTAATTTCTGGATGAAGATAGCAAGAATTGGCAAGGAAATTCTTCCAATTGGGTCAGAATCTAATTGCAAGGACTTTTAGCCTACCAAAAGAGAAGGCAGTTTCATTGGATAATGTGCTTAATATTGAAAAATTGCATGAACTATGACAATAAATAAAATTTTTATCTTCCTTTTTTTTTGTGCGCTAGAATTCATTCATTTTAATCAATTGCTTTCTTAGTCATGCTCTATAAATCAATAATCCATAGTCATTAGGATACATATTAAAATAGCAGACACTGATTAAAACTTCAAATAGACAACTAAAAAGCCATTGAGGATAAAATCGAGATTATCTTATAATATCAAGGACTTCACATAATAGAGAAGCAAGGATCCATTCTCCAAATATCTTTATTGTCGCTATAGTACATGTGATATGAATCACATACTGCGATGTTATTATCTTTACTAATAAAGAGCATATATTTTTTACAAATTTTGATCTAGACGTACCTAATGCAACTCATGAATTCTAATATGACTTCCAGCAAATTTAGTAAATGGTGGATACATTTACTTTAATCATTATCAATACAAATGATCTCATCTTGATACTACTGTCAAGGTAACCCCAGCTTATAGGTACATCTCCATTCACAGCTTCATTGGCTGTCCCATAAGCAATGGTCTTATCTCTATTTACATTTAACAAATAGAGATGATTTATCTCAACTCACTAACATTCTCATCGAGACTTTATCCAAATTTAATAATGACATACACGGAATACATCATGACATTCCACAAGAAAATGTCTTGCAATATCTGATTATTTTTATAATATATTGCATTCTATGAAGTCCCAAAGACTTCACATGTATTTGAAATGACTTAGTAAAAAGATCAGCAAACATAGCACGTGCAGGGACATACTAAAAAATTATCGTTTTCTTATCAACTATATCCCTTATAAAATTATACTTAATAAATATGTACTTGCTCTTGATGTGATATTTGAGATCCTTAGAAAAAGCTATAGCAATTTGATTGTCACAATAAACTGTAATATATAAGACTCCCACTGTTCTCAGTCATCTTTAGATGCTTCAAGAATCTTTTTAACTATACGACTTCTTGCATAGCTGCTGAACAGGCTACATACTCAACTTTTATTATTGACAACACTGCACAAGCTTACTTTTTGTTGTTCCATGAGATAACTCCATAATTTAGCAAGAAGACATCATCAGATGTGGATTTTCTATCATCAAAGTTCTCAGTCTAATTTGCATCTCTGTAGCCTTTCAGGCTCATATCAGATCCTTAATAATAAAGATAATAATTTGTTGTCCCTATAAGATATTTGAATATCCTCTTCATCATTTTTCAGTGTTTCGGTTGTGAGTTTGATTGGAAACGACTAACTAAGCTAACATTGTAGCTGATATTAGTACGTGTGCACAATATAATATACATTAAACTACCAATAACATTGACATATGGTCTTTTCTCTATCTGGGCTATTTTCTCAAGACCCTTAGGACACATACTTTTGTTTAGAACAATACCTTTCACTATAGGGATTTGTTTAATGTTGCAATTTGACATATTAAAGTGTTGTAACATCTTAATAATATAAGTCTCTTGAGACAAATTCAAAAGTATTTTTGACCGATCTCTTATGATCTTTACTCATAAGATGTACTTAGTTTCTCTCGTATCTTTTATGTCAAATTGGATTGAAAGTTATGCTTTAATTTCTATCACAAACTTTGTCACTTCCAACTATTACCATATTATCAATATATAATAATAAGATGATAAACTTTCCTTTTTTCTTTTTCTTTTTTAAATAGACACAATGATCTTCATTGGTCATTTCAAAACCAAAAGATAAAATAATTTTATTAAATCTTATATTTTATTATCTTGACTTTTGCTTTAGACAATAAATAAACTTTTTAAATCTACATACTTTGTCCTCTTGACCTTCAATCTTCTGGCTATGCCATATAAATTTTCTCGTCAAACTCACTATTTAGAAAAATTATCTTTACTTCCATTTGATGTAATTCCAAATCAAAATGTGCTACTATAGCTAAAAAGAAACGAATTGATATAAACTTTATGACTGGGGAAAGTATCTTTTCAAAATTAATACCCTCTTGTTGGGTATAACCTAACTTGTGCAACTAAATAAGCTTTGTATCGATGAATCAATCCATCTACTTTTCTCTTAATTTTAAGAATCCATTTATTTTTAATAGCTTTTGGACTGGAGAAAGATTTATTAATTCTCAAATTTGATTCTTTTTCATTGACTCCAGTTCTTCATTAAAACTTTTCACTTTTTTCTAACTAAGCATCTCAATGTTTCTTTAACAGTTTAAGATTTTTCATCATCGAATAGGAGAATCATTAAGACCTCATTCTCAATGTCAAACCTTTTTTAAGAAATAATCTTATGACTACTTCTTCATAGGTTGGACCATTAAGAAATTCACTCATTAATTGATAAATCCCTCCCACTTGATTGACTAGATTCTGACATATATTGTAATAACTTATTCATTGATAAAGTACCATCCTCCTCCTCTATTACAAATAGCAGAATAGTTTTATCAACGTTGCCTCTTGTTGTCGAAAAAAGTTGCATCTCTCGATTCTATTTCATAGATGGTTTCAATTTGTTGCTCACCGACAAAAACATAATCTTTGGAGGTCTCAGAACACCTTACAAAAATACACTTTTTACTTGCGTGTCTTAATTTTCCATATTTGTGAGTATTATTATAAACATAGATAGCTGATCCCCAAGGTTTCAAATGACTTAAATTTGATTTTTTGCTTGTCTAACATTCATATGATATAGATGAAACAGATTTAGAAGATACTCAATTAAGTATATAAGTTGCTACTAATAATACAGCTATCTAATAAGAAATTGGCAAATTAGCTTCAACCATCATAGACTAAACCATATCTAAAAGAGTTTGATTTCTTCTTTTAGCAATCCCATTTTACTGTGGAGTTTTTGAGATTGTTAGTTGTCTTATATGTTGGTGCAATCTGTCCAGGTCATGATTAACCGGACTTGAGTTTGACTCGAGTAGTGTTTTGATGTTTGACATTGATGTTTGACAATGTATTAGGGAGATTGTTGGTGCAATCGACCTAGGTCATGATCGATTGTTTGACGATAGTTTGACCATTGTTTGACTATATGGTTGACTTGGGGTTGACCATATGATAGAGAAGTCCAAGTGGGACACTTGGCAATGGGAAAGTCCAAGCTTGAGTCTTGGCATTTGGAAAGTCCAACATTGGATTGACATGGAAAGTCCAAGGGTGTAGTCTTGGTCATGTAAGTCCAAAGGTATAGTCTTGGCGGTGAAAGTCCAAGTCATGGGTACTTGGCATTTGGAAAGTCCAAGGGTTGATATTAGCGGTGTAAAGTCCAAGGGTGGAGTTTTGGCAGCATAAGTCCAATAGTTGGCGGCGTAAAGTCCAAGCGTGGTCTTGGCAGCGTAAGTCCAATGTGCCTTGGCGGTAGACAGATTAGTAATGTGATAGCGATGGAAGCACACGAAGGCTAGCGTATGGATGAACAAGTCATAGATGACTTGGAGGATCCGAGGTGTGAGGTGATGGAGGTGGTTAGAAGGCAGTGCAGGCTAAGAAGTGGTCAGCAAGTATGAGGCATCGTACTTGGTGTTAAACCTCATGGTTGAGGTTTGTCGGTTACGGGGTTATGGACCGACCGGTCGGTTTCTGACACTTGGCGGTAAGTCGACACTCGTGATCGACCGAGATTATGACTGATCGACCGTCGTGAGTCGACTAGGGTTTGATTAATGAAAATAGCGATCATTGCGGGCGGGGGCGATCGTGGTGGCGATCAATCGCCATGGATGGATACGATCGCTAATTGAGTTTACGATCACGTAACGCTCGCCATTGGGGCTACTGGCGGCTTGATCGACGATGATGTTGTCGATCGATCACAATCGATCCGCTGAGTTTTTCGGCGTGGATCAAGCCATCGTTGTCTTCTAACGATCTTGTTGGCAATCATTGGAATCTTATGACAGTTGATTGCCAGGCGCAAAATCAACCCGTTGCAGGTTAAAAGGAGCAGCTCGTGGGAGATTTCGGCATTGGTTCTTGGAGTGGTTTCTTAAGGCGATTTGGAGGCGAAGTGCAGGCACATTTCAGGGTCTTTCACGCTCGTTCAAGCAACCAATAAGCAAAGTGTTGAAAGCCCTAATTTGTAAAGTGTTCTTTACATTTCAGTTATATTTTTCTTGTATTTCTTTGTATTGCTTTTGTAATCGCTTGTAAAAGATTTTCTCCACCTCCGATGTGTCACTGAGAAGGAGGGTTTGATTAGTGGTGTGTGTTTGCATCACTAGGGCTCATTCGAGCCCAATCCGTAGAGTAGGAGCCTTGAGGTACCAAACCACGTTATATCTTCATGTTGTGATTGTATTTGTGTGTATTGTGTGTTTGTCTATGTTATTTTTGTATATTCCGCTGCGTACTAACGTGTTGTAGGCAAACATGCGATCAATTCAATCGAACCGACGACAATGCTATTCACCCTCCTCCTCTAGCAGGCGCATAAGTCCTAACATAATAATCTTTTTATCATTACATATTATCTTGAATTGATGAAACAAATATTCACCCTCATGGTTAGTGCGTAAGGTTTTAATCTTATGATCTAATTGATGCTCAATTGCATTCAAGTAACGTTTAAAGCAATCTAATTTTTCAGATTTATGAGAAGTCAAATACACATGACCAAAACTTGTGAAGTCATCAATAAATGTAATGAAATAGAAAACTCCATTTCTAACATTCACATTCATTGGACTTCAAATGTTCAAATGGATCAATTACAATGGGAATTCAGGTCCAATAGCCTTACCAAATAGTTTCTTAGTTGTTTTTCAATAAGACAATTCTTATACACAGACAAATTAATCTTAGCATGAGCGCCTAGCAAACCTTCTTTAGCTAATTTATTCATTCTTTCTTGTCCGATATGTCTTAATCTAGCATATCAAACTTTATCATTAATCAACATCACTAGTAAGAGCAATATTTAAAAAATAACCATCGATTTTATAATTAATATCCGATTCTGCATTAAGAGCCATGAAACCATTCGTTAGAAAATCATATCTAATCAACACAAAGTTAATAAGAAGTTCCATACACCTACTATAAAAGTTTAAACAATATCCTAATTTAAGAAGATAGGTAACAAAAACTAAATTCCATCGAATTTGAAAAGCATAAAAGACATCATATAGAACAAAGTACGTTTACCACATAAGTTGAGTTTGCATATGTCAAGTACTTTGACTTCAATCTTTATATTGTTTCTCACATATATCCACTTATTGTCAATTGGTATCTGACAAATACTCCACAAATGTAGCTCATTCATGAGCTACATGGTTTATTGCTCCCTAATCTATAGTATATAAAAGGTAAAAATCAGTTAACAACACTGTATTAGCAACATGATGCTAATGAATAAAAGATAAACATGGATCAACTTTTTTCAACTCGGTACATTCTCGAGTAAAGTGACCCTTCTTGCCACAATTATAGCAAGTTAATTTGGTTTTAGGTTTCTGTCCATGCGTCTTCCCCTTGAATTTCTTCTTGTTTGGGCCCAACCCAACAGTAGTATTAGTACAACCTCCTTTCCCTTTTCTTTCTTGAATCATTTTTTCTTATTCTTGGATCTATATGCACTAACAAAACCTTCAATTACAAAAGTTTGCCCAAAAATCCTTCGGATTCAATTCTCTTCCTCCAATTTAACATGACATGAGACATCAACAAAAGTCTTGATACTCTCATTGTGAGTAAGATTCTATTTCATCGTCTCTAAAAAATTAGGAAGTGAATGGATTACTATCTAAACCTGTTGTTCATTGGTTAATTCATGACCAACCTTTAGCTCCTGTGTCATATTTGTCATTTCCCTCAAATATTGGTCCATGGTGATATTCGGATGCTTCTTATAGTTGTGAAACTTAATAGTCAGTTATCGAAGCTTGTTTAGGCTCACTCTACTATATTTCCAGCCAATATGAGCCGTTGGAAATTGCTCATACTCACAAACTAGGTCATCATCCATATAACTGATTAAGATTCCCTTAACAGTAGAGTCCTTTTTCTTCCATGTCTTATTGGCATCATGATCACATTTATGCTGTGTTGTAGGACCATAAACAGGTTATTCTATAACCTGATTGACATCCTTAAAAATTTCTTATTCCTCAAGTACATATTGCATCTTAAGGTGTCATATCTTATAGATATCCCTATTTAACTTCTTTCTTTTATTAAGTTCATCTATGTTATTTTTAGAAGCCATAATGTAACATAAACAAATACATTATTTAGTAATTCAGTGTAATACACAATCCATATGTATGCAATTCATGATTAATTCAATGTTAATTTGATTTGATTTACCAAATCAAATGGTAATTAAGTTTTCACTCATTATTCATATGATCAAATCTAACCAATATTGTTCAATCATATTACTTACAACCATCAAATTTATAATAAATGAACAAATCATTTATAATAAACATGCTATTAACACATAATATCCATCCAAGTCATACATTCAAAAATAATAAAGTATGAATTTCAAAACCAGTGCAAATAAACATCATGACAGTAATATAAATCCATAAAAAATTCTAAGAAAATAGATATGTCATTACTACTCGCATCAGAAGTAACTAATATAATCCCTATCTCTCTAGGCTTAACGAGGGCAATAATCTTAGGCAGATTGGCATCGAAACTCTCTATAGAATCCTCATTCGGATCCTCTTGAGGAGGTGACACATCGTCATCTACATGATCTACGTGATGAAGTAGCTCTCTGATCAACTCCACATATGTGACTTGCCCCTCATAACACCCCCATATATGGTGTGCTACTTTGTTGAGATATATTGGCAATGATCGAACCAAGACTCAAATCTAGTAATTGTTTAGGATAGGAAAATCCTATTGCTCAAGTCTCCTGAATGATCTATCGAGCCTCTTAATGTCATCTGACTCCATAAGCAAGGTAGTACACTCTCCTGGATAGCCTCCCTTAGCTCATTTTATAACACATCACGATGAGTCATAGTGTGTATAATTCATGCTATTTGGAATTGAAATTAGTAAAGTCAGTACAAAATCGACAAACTAGTATCAAAATCGGCTCAATTCAATTTAAAGTAAGCATAGAACCAACACATTAAGAACACACAAGCAATCAATAGATAGAAAAATTTTCACAAAATTTTCAAACTCAAAAAATAATTTTTCCTTATTTAAATTTAATTTTCACAAAGAAAATTTAATTTAAAATGTTTAAACAATTCAAAAAATTATTCTGAAAATATTGAAAAATTAACTTTCACATAGAAAAATTAATCTGAACTGACCTAAGACTTTCACGCCCTCACCGATGTTGTCATGCACTCACATGCGTGATGCATGCATTGATTGAATCTCGTCAATGATCACACCATCCATGACACATCACATCCACATCATGCACACTTATCGCATATGTGGACGACACGTATGCAAACTAGCACCCAATTGTTCGATGGGCTAATAGTGGCACGTGTGCTACATGCGCCATCAACATGACCTCTGCTCTAACACAATCACCACCATCTGTCTCTTTTTACCTTTTTTTATATTCTATTTATTTTTATTTTTTAAATATAATTCCATCAATACAGAATTCTTAGAGAAAAAAATTTAAAAATGTCATAAGATTCAACGGTTGGTAATCACAACATAAAATTTTGTACATATTGTTCTATATATATAGAACAACACATTTTAGAGACCAAAATATATTCAATCTCTAATTAGAGATCAATTTTATAAAATCAATATCTAATTAGAGATCGAATTAAAATTCGATCTCTAAATTAGAGATCAATTTGAATTTGGTCTCTAAATTAGAGACCAAACTAAATTTTAATCCCTAAATTAGAGATTGATTTGAATTTGGTCTGTAATTTAGAGGCCGATTTGAATTTGATCTCTAATTTAGAGATTGAATTTAAATCAATCTCTAAATTAGATATCGAAATTCAAATCGATCTCTAAATTAGAGATCGATTTCAAATCGATCTCTAAATTAGATATCGAATTCAAATCGGTATTTAAATTAGAGACTGAATTTGAATTGATATATATTTTAGAGATCAAAATTTAGTTCGGTCTCTAAATTAAAGATCGATTTTGATTCAATCTCAAATTTTGGTGTCTAAATTTCGATCTAAAAAATAAAAGTATCATTTAAAAAAAATAGTGGAGAACTCAAAGTCGTAGGAATATCTAATATTGAAATCTTTGAATAATTTAAGATTAAAAATATCCTAATAAAGGCTATGAACAATTCATGTTACCTTCGATTGCATCTCACAAGAACATAGGATGTACCTTGATTGTATTTTTAATATAACTATATGGGAGTGAGATGTTAGGAATAAATTCTCTTTATCATAATGCTTATTATGATGTATTACTTTGAGTAAGAAGGTTGAAATCTTTTATGAATCATTGACTTGATCAATCATGGGGTAGACTAATACACAATTAATGTGTACGTAGTCTGAAGATTATGATTGGACATTTCAACCATCCCAGAACACTTGAATATACATATTAATTTTTGCTACACCTCATACACATGAATATAAATATTAATAGTAAATGATGGTATGAAATGGGATGAAAAATTGGATTTATCGAGTGTTATAAATAATATCAATGGATGAAAATATCGGGTTTTATCAATAATATCAATTGATTATTGACAGTTACCAATCGATTGGTAATTTCATTTCAGCCATAGAATTGTGTTGAATCAATCGCATAGTTCAACAGAGTCACTCCAATCGATTGATGATTTTGTGATTTACCCCAAAATGACTCCGAATTGATTGCAATTGATTCGACTGGGAGTAAAGGTTTTTAAGTTGTGTAAATCAATTGTTCCTTATAACTAATTGATCGATTGGTAATGAATTTCCTTGGGCACAAGACCATGCTTAACCGATTGCTCAGATCAATTAAGACAAACCAATTGATTGGTTGTCGCGATTTTATATCCCAAGCCCTAACTAATTGATTCATAACCCTCGATTTATCTCCTGGGACCACTACTACGTGTGTCGCCGTTGTCTTCTCCAGTGTGTCTGCGACGATTTTTTACTTCGGTAAGCCATAGAACATCAATTCCTCGTGTCTCCAACGTGTCTCTGTTGCCTCTTTTCTTCATGGGCGTGGTTGTGTCTTCGGTGTGCCCCTCCTCTAGTCTTCAAGCTAGGGTTTTGGGGAAGGTTGGTCTCTGGCGCCAATTTGTTCTCCGATGAACTCGTGGCAGCCTAGGGTTCTTTACCAAGCCATCTTCATCTCTTTGAGCATCAAATGATGTCAGAGTAAAGCCCTAAACCCTCATTGTATCTTGTTTCGTGTTATTCTATCTAATGTCTCTAATCAGTTGATGTTTTGCATTCCATTTGTGCATTCATGCATCATTTGCTTTGGTCCTTGCATTGTTGGTGCATTATCATTCATTATCCTTAGAAAAAAGCAAAAGCAAATTGCATTTGGTGAGGGATCTTCCTGACCTCAATCGCCAACTGATTCTTGTTTCCCGAATGCAACTCTTCAGCATGCATTCAACATGTAAATTCAAGCACATTCCAACTCGGTCAATTGAACAGAAGTTCTTCCATGATCATTGTTTTGATGTCATAAAAATCATTTGCCATTATAAACTAGAATCCATTGTCCTATGTGAACATGACATAAATGAAGACTTGGTGTCTGAATTTTATAATAACTTGCATTCGGTTGGAGATGGTCTCCAATACCTGATTTTGTATTCTATCCATCATTACTTGATCTTTTGCCTCGACCGTTTGAGCACATCTTCTTGTCCACCATGTACGAACACTTCTTCCATAGACCTCGCCTAGATGGTCCTAGCACTTCGATCTCCACATTTTCTGCTCTTGAGATAGCGACTCCTGATAATGCTTTATATAAATTCATTGTCAATTGCATCCTTCCTATCGTAACCTGTGCATTAGCCATGATTGGATCGCCACACCTCTTCTTGTATTATGTATTTTTGTGGATCCCATTCTATTATAGAGCATGTAATAGTGATGGTGGGGTTTTCATTGATATTAATATAAGTATTTTATAATTATCAATGATTTCTTTTTAACTCATAAATAACTTTGTTTATGCAGGAAGACACATTACAATGATTTTCTAATTGTTGGGAGTTATTGCGTAGTATCCATCGGCGAAAAGATGATACTTTTGTTGATGTACAATCCCATACCATAAATGTAAGTATATAAATATTATTATTTAAACATTAAATAATGAGAAATTTTATTGTTTGTATATTATATGATAATAATAATAAAATCTTCTTTTATGTAGGACCAAATGACGAAAAGAGTTTCACAGACTTCACATTAAGCTATAGAGGGAGGGGAGTTACAGATTCCATCACACAACGATATAAATAAACTATACTATGAGGTTGTCGGCGGAAGCAAAAAGAACTCACTTTATGACCTTGCCTCACATGCAAAAGTTTTATTTGATATGTTTACTCCTGGGCTCAAGAGTGGATCAAGTTCCTAATTTGATCAAGTGGAAGCATTGTGGAAAGAGAATGAAGAATTGAGACAACAGTTTAAGGCATTAGAGCAAAGCATGGAAGATTGGGTCAATGAAAAAGCGGAAGAATGAGTCAATGCAGTATTACAAGATCGGGTTAATGCAGGAGTGGAGCAGTCAATGCAAGCTTTCATGGCTCATTTTATGTCATTTCAACATTAATGAATCCTTCCTATTTTTCGACACCGCATTGTTTTGCTTTCCAAGAGACTCATGATCCTAATGCTAATGATGAGTAACTCATAATAGAAGCTTGTTCGAAGTCTGTTTCCTTGTTGCAAATGAACATCCAAATTAAAACTCTTGATCTGTGCAAATAACTGGAGTTGGAGGTTGCCTATGCTCTCCTAGAGGGAGATGAAACTAACCTCACTTTTGAAGGACGTGTCATGATCTGATTATTACTGCTTCATCTTTGTGCATTTTTATTCCTGATATTCTGCTACTATATTTTTTGTTTGAATAGCCATTTTGGTTAGCTAATTTCTAATTGAATTTCAAATAAATTTGTTTTGAGTTAATCTTTTATTGTTAATATTTCATTTTTGGTCTTGGTTACAAGCCTTAGAACTAGCAGTTGCCCAAACATTCCTTTAGGCCACAACAATGGATAGCTATGCCCTATCTTTCTAACAAACTTAATCTTGTTTCTGGCACCTTATTTATCTCCTAATTGCTAATATAGAAGTAATAACTATATACTCTATTGTTTCAGATAATTATGTAAAGCCATTAGTTCTTGGACCATTGATAAAGGTGAGTAGACAAATATTTACATTTTTAGTCACTTGTATAATGTTCTTCGGGTTTTAACAAACAAATTATGTTAATATCCATTCAGGAGCATGCTAAAGGTGGTAAATGCATTGTGTTTACTCAAACAAAACAAGATGCAGATAAATTATCTTATGTAGCAGAAGTTTTGGAATTGAAGCCCTCGGTGACATCTCTTTGGAACACCCTCATATAATTATACATTGTTATTTGTTTACTCATATTATCATTTTGAATGGTCGATATGTGAAGTTGTTTATCTGTTTTTTTTTTAATTTTCAAAACGGTTCTCAAGTTTGATACTAGTATTACTTTGAAAATTTTAATCTTAAAATTTGAAGCAATCTCTGTATAATAATGACTATTCTATCTTTTATCGTAAAAAGATAATGACTTCTATTTATATGTTGTCATTAATGGATCATTTTTTATCTATGGTAACATCTTTGTTTATGGAAACATATAGTTTAAACACTTCGAGTTGCTAAAGCATCTCTTCATATTTCTATTCTTAATTTATTGTAGATGTTATCTTTCCTTTCCCGCTTGTATTTAAATAGACTAGTTGAGATGCACAAACATCATTCCTTTCATAATGTTGTTTTTATCCATTGTAGATAACTTATCGTGCATATTTTCTCCCTATTATACGTAGTAGATAACTAGACATACACACTAATTTGCATGATGAACTTATTGACAAACTTATTTAAGTTTACTATCATGTTTTTCCTCAAAAAAAAAAATACTGACTTTTACTTTTTACCTCAAATAGCATGCAATGCATAATAATCTCTTTTATATTTGAAAGCATATTGCTAATGCTGGAAAGTGGGTCAAAATTGTATCTCCATAGACAAAAGACATGATAACTCATTTCAAGTATATATTTCATTTATGGTTATTTCTGTACTCCTTTCTTAAGTTAATATTTTTCAATATAAATCAATTCCACGCTGCAGTTCCATTAGAACCTCAAAAACCAACTGTATGTACCATAGATGGTGTCTGGATATGTTTGATATGGTTATTTACTTGTTTGATTAAATTTTTTACACTACCCTCTTTGTTCAATTGGAAATATTTATTAGCATTACTAGGTTAATAGGTAAGATTTTTTTTATTTATTATACTTTCTTATAAATTATAGTTATGTAGGTAATTCGTGATTCTTTGACCACCATACATCGGCATTTGAGCTTCATGAGGAATGAGTTCTTCATAGAAGGTATAGATGCAATTGTTTCTGATTCTTTATAAACCTGATGAAATTTATTTTAATGCAAGCTCTTAGGTTATAAGATAACTAGGAGAAATTTCATTATTTGTCAGGTGCAAAATATATAAATGAATCGGGCATCGCTTTGGGCATATACTGGTCATGGTTTATAAGGTGAACCACTAGGTACTTTATAAACCTGTATTTTTTTAGTTTTTATATTGACTCTTTGCTAAACTTAGTTGATCACATATTTATTATAAATAATGTTTGGTTAGCTTTGGAGAAAGAAAATATGATTGGGGAAAGAACTTGCTGGTTATGTAAGTTTTTGCACAAAAGGGTAGTGCTAGAATGAACCTTGTTGAAGTATAGATTTGTAGTACTTTTGATCTTTATATCCGCATGTACTTATAAGTATGTCATTGTGCAAATTATATTGAAATGAATACATAGATAAAATTAGTAGCATAATAGAGCTTCACTTTTAGATGCAACTCCCCATAATGATTACTTGCCTTCTCATGGTTAACAGTTTTATGTACGTTTATATATATATATTTTTCATTTCAGTTAATTATTGACAACTGCATTCTCTTAGAGTTAGAGAAATTAGTTGTTCACAATTAGATTGCAAAATGTCATATGATACAGAATTGATTTGGTGCAAAATGTAGAGGACCAAGATAGTAGTTGATCTTCTTATTTTTGCATTATAAGAACATACTTACACTTTGAGTTGTTCAATAGAAAATGACTACCATCTAGGGCTCTTTAGGCTTGAGTGTTCCTGCTTTGTGGTTTAAGTTGTGTCTTGCATGAAATTGAAAAAAATAAAATTCAAGCAAATGTATGTGCGGATACTCGTTTTCATTATTTGTAGAGGAAATTTGTAACTTGAAGCCTCAAATAGGGATTTTTTTGGGTAGTGTTAGGCAATAAATTTAACTTTCTTTTTTTGCATCATTTGATGGTTGGATTAGAATTAGTCTATCAGCACGAGTGAAGTATATGTTTCTCTTATCTTTTCTTTGTATTCTCTCGACTCAGTCCTATCTTATGCTTTTGTTCAAAATTCATACTCTCCGATAACATACCAATTGATAATAGCAGAAAATAGCCATCTTCCGATTTATAAGTCATTGCTTATAGTTAATAGTTTATAAGTTTTAGCTTTCATGTTTTGCAGAATTGACCAAACAACAAATTTCTATAGCATAAAATGTCATTTCATGGTTTATAAATTTATTCAAGTAGATACCTAGTTGTCTATCTCTTTATAATTTTCATTATTATATTTATTTTTTTATTATTTATATAATTGTATGTGCAGATCCTCAAAATATTTCTCAGTTCAAATTCTGATGTGCAAGTTCATACAAACTCTAAAGCATAGTTGCTCATCCTTGCCAGCGATGATCTGTAAAAAATTGTTTAATATTCTTTGAATATTTTGTAATCATATTTGTTTACTGCATATCATACTATTTGAAAAAAAAAGAAGTAGAGAAATTTAGCATTGTATTTATATTATAATTGTGTACACATAGATATTAATAAAATTAAATTAGATTTATATTTATATTGTAATTGTGTTATTTGGATATTAATAAAATTAAATTTGATTAGTATTTATATTGTAATTATATGGTTTGGATCTTATTAGGAAATATTAAGGTTAATATTGATTATCGAAATAATATATAGATCTTTTATAAATAAGTCTTTAGAGATCGATTTTGTATTCAATTTCTAATTTAGAGATTGATTTTGGATTTTGCCTCTAACATTAGATATTGAATTTGAAATTTATCTTTAAATTTAGAGAATGATCTTAGTTTCAATTTTTAATTTAGAAATTAATTTTGGATTCGATCTCTAAATTTAAAAATTGAATTCAAATTCGATCTCTAATATTAGAGACCGATCTTAAATTCGATCTCTAAAATTAGAGATCTATTTTGCATTTGGTCTCTAAGTTTAAAGATTGATTTCAAATTCAATCTCTAATTTTAAAGATTGATCATAGATTTGATGATCTTGAAATCAATTTCTAAATTTAGAAATCAATTTTGTATTTGTCTTTAAATTTAGAGATTGAATATCAAATCGGTCTCTAGATTTAGCAACTAAAATTTTAGAGATCGAAAATTAATTTCTAATTCAGTGTCTAAAATAGATTTATATATTGTGCAAAAGGTTATAATTTATTAACCTAATGACTCCTATCAGTTCATCTTTGGATCATCGTAAGGGAGGTAAATCACGGTGAATCTTTGACCATTGAGACTAATAGTCAATGTATGGAGGGGCCACACTCTTGTATTTATGGGAGATTGACCTGTTATCCTATTGTGCAATGTCTGTATGTGCTAACCATTGAATTCTTTCCGCAGAGGCTATAAAATAAGTTAATACATGAATCATAAATAACTAAGCCACTAGTTAGAATCGACAACTGGGCCTCGCCTAGGATCCAAAGATTTTTTTTAAAATTTATAAGGGAAGAGGGCCAATTTTTATTGAAAAATAATTCTTTTTTTTATCTATAAAAAATCTATTTTTTTTATTTGATTCAGAACCCTAAAATACCGAGGACCAGCTTTGCCATGGGTTATCCAACATGCCTATTGTTGTGTGCACGAATCATTACAGGCATGAATGAATGCATATCATTCAAACAGCATATTATTCTGTACATGTATATGAAATTTGACCATAAAAAAAAAGATTGACTGCTATCAAATTTTACGTTTTATTTGCATCATGCATTCAATTACATGCGTATCAGATTTGACCATCATGGAAAAATGAATGAAATCTATCATATTTGCATTTTATTTGCATCATGCATTCAATTACACGCATATCAGATTTGACCATCATGGAAAAATGAATGAATGCTATCATATTTGCATTTTATTTCCATCATGCATTCAATTATAGCTATGATACCAATATTGAAAAATTACGTGAATAATGACAATAAATAAAATCAAATGCTTACTATTGATATTTTAATTTGTTGCCAATTACGATGAATCACCACTTTGGAACCGGGAACCAAATCCTTTCCACTTTAGTACTATGTTTCCTTGGATGGATGCAAAGGAAAACTAAGGAAAATTTTCCATTCTCTTATTTATCTCGTGAACAATTTAGAAAATAGGGAAAGTTAATCCTTACGTGGATAATGCCTAGTATTGATAAATGTTCTTATCTCAGATTTTTCATTATCATTATTAATTTTTCTGGGACGCATATATATATTCTGAAAAAAAAAACATGGACTGCCTCTTGCAAGTGTCAAATAATTGTCCCTTGAAAAAACACAAGGAGTGCAACTGCACCTTGCAGTTGCCAAGTAACTGCCAACACTTGATGATTGAGTGTATTTATGAATCAGAACTCTGGAATAACATAACTCTCAGTGATGACATGAAAAGAATGAAAAAAAAATCAGAACCGACAAGATAAAAATCTTGTCAATCCAAGAGGATCCAAATGACTAACTATGAAGAAAACTCTTGAAATGAAGAAGTTTGAAGAGATTATCAGAAATAAATAAAAAAATTAACTCTACCATACTAACGAGAAGTAGAGCTGTCAAATTGGGTTAGGTCCGTCGGATTGACCCGCCCCACCAAATAATTTAGACGGATTGGATTGAAATTTTATCAACCTGTCATTTTGGCGGGTCTAAACGGATCGACCTGCGTGGGTTGCGGGTTTAGATGGGTCGGCTCGCCGTGGGCACGGGTTGATCCGCGGGTTGAGAAATACCAAAAGATGGAACATGTGAAAATAAAATTGTATAAATTTTTTTTACCAATATTCTAATATTAATTAATAAGAGAAGTTTTTTACCATCACAATCTTCTTCTATCACATATACACCTCAACAAAGTGTAAGAGAAATTAAGAGGAAAAAACAAAATAATATTTGATGTACTCTAATACTTTTTTTTTTTTGTATACTTTAATTGTTTTATATTATCTTATTATTACTATTCCAATCGATGTTAGAAATAATGACATATCAAAGTCAAATAATTATAAGAGCTAAAAAATCTCAATTAGATCTCTATTTAGAGGAGTAAAAATTTAAATTTATATATTATCAAGATTTGAATATTTTGGATCATTGGAAGAATAAAAAATATCAGTACTCAATTTTGTCGGTCGATATTTAAATCTCAATTATAAGATTTTAATTACTTCAAATATTTATTTTTTTAATCATGGTATTCCATTTGTCTTATCGATCATCGCCACAAACTCTCAACACCTTAGATATAGTTTTTTAATTTTTATGGCCCCCGGGTTGACCCGCCTAACCCGCAACCCGCAACCCACAACCCGCCTTGGGTTGGGTTGGGTTAGAGATTTCTCAATCCGCCAAGATAGCGGGTCGGCCCGCTCCTCTCCGTTAAATGTTGGGTTAATGGCGGGTTGACCCGCCCCGTCATGGGTCGGCCCATTTGACAGCTCTAACGAGAAGGAAAAAGCCTATATATAAGTTTTACATCAAAATTCTTCAACCTATCATTAAATCACAGATCCTATAAATTAGATCACACAAGACACGTTTTAAACACCTAAAGACTCAAACAAAACTATCAACGATTAGACTTCCAAATTATAAAATAAACCATTTAAATCTTAACCAAACAAAAAATACAAACCCAAAATTATTTTTAGAAAAACACACAGTAGACTAGATTAACTCAGTCTTTTAGGAACATCACTTTATAATTCAACACTCCCCCTTAAAGTGATGTTCTCAGAACTAATCTGAGCTTTGATC
Organism: Wurfbainia villosa; assembly: GCA_025175895.1. NCBI lineage: Eukaryota > Viridiplantae > Streptophyta > Magnoliopsida > Zingiberales > Zingiberaceae > Wurfbainia > Wurfbainia villosa. The sequence goes on along the minus strand of CM046004.1, from coordinate 12,273,948 downwards.
GCAGATCTTCGAATGTACCCTTCGGAAGTGATTTTGTAAAAATGTCGGCAATATTGTCTTCACTCTTAACTGCAATTATATAAATAATCTTGTTGAGCACTTTCTCACGAATGAAATGATGCTCAAGTTCAATATGTTTTGTCCTCGCATGGAAGACAGAATTAGAAGTAAACTTGATTGCACTCAGATTATCTCCATGAATAGGAATGGGTTGATCAATGGGTACTTGCAAATCTTCAAAGAGTCTACGAAGCCATATACACTCTTGAGCGGCATGAGCATATGCTTTATACTCTGCTTCAGTTGTGGATAGAGATACCGAACCTTGCTTTTTGCTACACCATGATATACTTGCAGTTCCACATATAAATACAAAGCCAGAAGTTGATCTCCAATCATCCAAGTCTCCACCAAAATCAACATCTGCAAATCCTTGCAAGGAAAACCCTACACCCTGCTTATAAAATAGACCCAAGTTAATAGTAGAGTTAACATACTTTAGGATCTTCTTTGCCTCTTCAAAGTGTGGCTTCCTTGGCTCTTGCATATATCGACTAACCATACCAACGGAGAAGGCAATATCTGGCCTTGTTATTGTCAAATAAATAAGACTTCCCACAAGTGCACGAAAGGAATGAGGGTCCGACAAACATGTTCCTTCATCATGACGAAGTCTTGCACTCACATCAAGTGGTGTAAATCGCTTCTTCCCATCAATCAAACCAAATTTCTCAATGAGCCATTTAGCATAGCTAAATTGAGACATATAAATTCCCTGATCCAGATTTTCAATTTGTAGCCCAAGAAAATTTCTGAGCTCCCCAAGTTTCTTCATATCAAACCGCAACGAAAGTTCTTTCTGAAGACGAGTTACCTCTACATAATTGCTGCTTGTTAGAATTATGTCATCCACATAAAACAGAACGATCACTATGAGTCCTTGACATTTCTTGATAAAGAGACTTGAATTTTCTTCAGAACCTGCGTATCTGCAGAATCTTAAATATTCTGCTATTTTTCCATACCATGCACATGGAGGCTGCTTTAATCCGTAGAGGGCCTTCTTCAACTTACACACAAAATATGGATGATACTTGAACACAAATCCAAGCGGTTGATCCATATAAATATGTCTATCAAGCTCTCCATATAAGAAAGCATTTTTAACATCCAACTGCCACAATTTCTAACCTAGGCTGGTTGCTAATGCTAGAACAGTATGTACCGAAGTCATTTTTGCCACGAGGCTAAATGTTTCTTCATAATCTTCCTCGTACTTTTGAGAGAAACCTCGAGCTACTAGCCTTGCTTTGAATCAATCTATGCTTCTATCATCCTTCCTCTTTATTCGAAAGACCCATTTACATGAAACTGGTTGCACTTCAAGGGGTTTAGGAACCAAGTCCCATGTCTGATTTTTTTTTTTTTTTGCAAAGCATTCATTTCTTCTTTCATGACAGCTTCCCATTCTTTTACTCCTTTAGCTTCATCATAAGAAGAAGGTTTGCCATCATCAATGGGGTTAGCAAAGAAGCAAGAAAAGTTTGTGACAAAATTATCATCTCTATAATGAGACAGTCGCACAACATTTCATCTTGGGCATTGGCTGATTGTCTCTTCCTGAGAACCGTCATTTTGAATAGAACATAAGTTCTCCCTATCTCCTTGATTTTCTTCCGATACATTTTCTGAGAAATGGGATAATGACAAAGTTACTGTATCATTTTCTTCCTTATAGACATCTGTAGAATCATGGGAAGAAATCTCATCAAAGATAACATTGTGAGAAATAACACATTTATTAGTCGTAGGATCCATACACCACCAGCTTTTTCTTTGTTCGTCATAACCGATGAAAATACATTTAATTGCTTTAGCATCCAACTTACTCCTTTGAGAATCAGACACATGAACATAGCAGATTGAACCAAAGACTCAAAGATGCTTCACGTTTGGTTTAACACTGAAGAGCAATTCATAAGGTGCCTTATTATTGGTTGGACTGAGTGGCACCCGGTTAATAACATAAGCTGCACATTTCATACCTTCTGCCCATAACTCCTTGGATAAATTCTTCGCATGCAACCAACATTTGCAGGTCTCCACAAGATGTCTAATTTTTCTTTCAGCCATGCCATTTTGTTGTGGCGTCTCCGGAAAAGACATTTCTCTTTTAATGCCATTATTTTGGCAAAATGAGACGAATTCATTTGAACAGAATTCCCCTTCGTTATCTGTTCGCAAAATTTTAATTTTTCTACACAATTCTCTTTCCACAATTTCTTTGAATTCTAGAAATCTTGAAAATACCTCTGATTTGTGTTTCACAAAATAAACCCATGTGAATCGCGTATAGTCATCTACAAACAACAACATATAGTGAGATCCGGAATAAGAAGCAATTCGAGTAGGACCCATCAAATCACTATGGATTCGTTCCAGGGGAATTGTGCATCGTGAATTTGAGCTTTCGAAAGGAAGTCTATGTGCCTTTCCAAATTGACAACCTTCACAAATTTTTCCATCCTCAACCTTTGATAGATCAGGCAAACCATCAACTAGTTTCCTCTAAATCATAACCTTTAGCTTAGTCATGTTTAGATGACCAAGTCCTGCATGCCACAAGGAGGAATTATCATTGCTACTCATCTTTTCAACGTATGAATTTGATGCAGATAGAACAAATAAATCATTTACACACGTACCAGTGTGAACAACGTCGGCTTTAATTTCTTTGATGTTTTGAAGAAACTTCACATCTCGCGGTCCGAAGAGCACGAAGTTTCCAACATCCACCACATTTGCAACAGAAAAAAGATTATTTTGTATCCCTGGCAAGTGATATACCCTTTTTAGTGTGATTGATTCTCTATGATTGTTGTCAATAACAACAGTGTATTCTTTATGAATTTTATGAATTGTATCATCGGTGGTGATAATACCCTTGTCGCCATCATGTAACTGAGAACATGAAAAAATCGATTCGTCTCTAGTAAGATGATGACCACAATCGGAATCCACAATCCATTCATTTTTGGTGGGATGCTTTGTGTGAGAAGTTCCTTTTGCTATTAAGCATGTTTCTCGTTGAGTATCAACAACATCAGTAAGGAAACAATTCTTCCAATCATCTTCTTTGGCCACATCGACCAAATTTGCATAGTTTTCTAATTTCAATTTAACTCGACAATTCCTTCTAATATGACCGAGCTTGCCGCACCTGTAACATTTAAACGTCTTCTTAGGTGCATTTGAATGATCTGGAGTAACTTCTTCTGTCTTACTTTTTCCTTCATAAAAATTCCCTTTTTTAACAAACAAGGCATTCTTTGACTCCTCCTTAATATTCATTGTAGCCATTTGTTTGGCCACCGATTCCTACGATGAGAGAAGATTTTCGAGTTCTTCTAGTGATGGTTGTTGAGCCCATCCTTGAATTGAAGTGATAAATGGAGTATACTCAGGCTGAAGACCACGAATAATATATCACTTCTTTCTTGCTTCCGAGATTCATTATTTAGGATTTAGAAGAGAAATTTCTGAACATAAATTTTTCACTTTGAGAAAATATTCAGAAATAGAGATACCATCTTGCTTTGCAATCGCCAACTCGTTTTCAAGCATTTGCAATCGAACCTCATTCCTTTTATTGAACAATCGATCAAGAGTTTGCTAAATTTCACGAGCAGACTCACATCCGATTACATGCTCAAATATTCCATGAGAAATGGATCTCTTCAAAACAAATTCTGCCTTAGCATTTTGTTGCTTCCATTTCTTAAACATTTCTGCGTTCTCGGTGATATTTGCTGGAGCGACAACTCCATTAGCGGAAATGACATCCCACAAATCTTCACCGACTAAATATGACTCCATACACGTCTTCCAGATCCGGTAGTTGGACTGATTCAACAATTCCAAACCAAGTCCTGCTACACGACCAGTGCCTTCCATATCGAGAGAGCAATAACCTTCTTCACGAAAATAACTAGGTTCTGATACCATGTAAAGAAAACTAGAACCGACAAGATAAAAACTTTGTCAATCCAAGAGGATCGAAATGATTAACTGTGAAGAAAACTCTTGAGATGAAGAAGTTTGAAGAGATTATCGCAAATAAAAGAAAACTCTCTCTACCATACTAACGAGAAGAAAAGAGACTATATAAAGGGTTTACATCAAAATTCTTCAACCTGTCTGTCACGTCCCGAGGTAGACTCTGTTCGGCCAATGGATGATACCCCCTTATGACAATTCCAATACATATCCAAATAGACGCAGCCAACATAGCACATATGGAAATACATAACATCAACAACGGAAGACAAACACAATAAGAGATATAAACTCAGCGATAAGTGCATATCGGAATATCCGTCCACACGTAAATGAAATCTCACAATGAAATCGTAAAGGAAGCCACAATTACTACAAATAGTCCACAATACTATCTCCAATAGAAACAAAGTCCATATCGAGATACATACGATATATGAAAACAAGATCCTCGGAAAAATGGTAGGATGGGATCATATGGTGATGCTCCAAGTCTGTGCTGAATCTTCTATCTGCCACCTAGGCGACAAGAAACCTAGGGTCCGTGGTGGTGAGTATAAATTCAGGGATAATATGTAGAAAGTGCATAGACAAAATATAAGAACATAGAGATCTACAAATATACATGTGAAGATCTACAGGTATACCGAAGGAGTCCAATAGATATACCGTTCTAAATGTAATAACAACTAACCACCAGTATAGTCATACTCAATGCACATACTAAACTGATCAACTGAACATGAAGTAATGTAAAGTACCAATATACCTGACGGTCTGCAACAACATAAGCTATACCATCCTGAACAGGTATATAATAACATATCCCATATAGCATATAACAAAATGAACCAACACATACTCATGCTCAACACACACACAACAGTATAAAATATGCAAATGAAATGTAACATGATGTACAAGCATATGCAGCAAACAAATGCAGCATCTCACAGACATATATAAAACATATATCAAATACATGCATACATATCCAGCAATGCATATGCATGACCATGTTTGCGGACCCATCCAACCATGATCCCAGTATGGCCTGGGTGACACGACATGACAACTATCCCGACTCCAGCTACCACTACTCTCGAGTGGTCAAGTTGGGTAGTATGAATGGTAGCTAGTCGCTATAGAGTTATATGCTATCCCACAGGGGTCCCTGCTGCTAGTCGCTCAGTCACACTATCCATGAGTGGACGAACATCGCACACAGGACAACTGCACACCACACAACCACCGTCTATAGTGGGCGAGTGAACTATCTACCACTTTACATAGTGGCCAAGTGCGCATCTCCAGCTACCACCGTCTATAGTGGCCGAGCGTGGCACATCCAATACTCTGCACTCAACCCTGCTACCACTACCCCAAGTGGCTGGGGAGGCAGGATGACTGACGACCCATCTCAACCACAAGGGAGACCCAGTCGACAGCATGCATGCAATGTAATGATGCATAGCTCCACACATGTATCCCCGCAACACTCCCTATCCCACAGGGAGTCCTAGTCAACCCAAAAGTCAACTATGCAAGGACTACTAATCCATAGTCACAACCTACTTATCTATGTACAGATAAATAGATCTACCATAGATACACAACTAATATGTGTACGGTACAACAGTCGACTCCATAATCTGATCCATCACCTAACTCTAGTGATGTAATCCGGTAACCCAATCTGAGTTCACAATGGTAACCCTAACTACATGTACTAAACTGAACATCCATCAGCTAACACACAATAGGGTTCGTAGTTCATATCCGGGATAAATGAATGATGAATTGACAATAATATATCTCAAAGGTCAAGGCTAAGTACAAGCATAAGATTAAATAAGAGTGGATTTAAGATCAAAAGTAATAGCATAAGTCCAAATTCATGCACCAGATTTAGATCAAACTACCTGACCAGGGTAGATATTACCCACCTGATACGAAGCTCGAAATAATCCTCACGACCGTGGACCTGCTTCGTATTCCAAACCTGCACATAATAGCAAACTATGATTAAGTACAAGTCTACAATAAATATACGAACTAAACACTAATTCATTTCTATATTCACATCCTTTCCTCGTCTATGAGTTAGAAATCCTGATTATCCCAATCTGATACACCATAACCAAACCCATAATAAATCACTGACATTCACAAGATCAATTAAGGTAAATAGATCTAAACACACTTAAATCAACTTGCATAATCACAAATCTAACCTCACCACAACTCCATCATTTACAGCAACACAACAACCATGGTGAGCAACCTCAAGAACAATTAGATTACACACTATTGCTCATCTGAACATCACTCACACTACAATCGGATACCACTCCATCCAATCCAAGATTAATCAGACACATTAACAACACCTCAGCTTACCTTCTTTTAAACTTGCACGACATCACCCACAACCATACACAACTGAAATTAATCCACAGAAACACCCTGGACAGCAAAAGAAAAAACAATCGAAAGATACACTAACAATCGATTACAACTCTACTGATCATTGAATCAATCACAGCAACCCTAAACAACACCTACACCATAGTAGACATCATTCCAACCATAGCTTCCAATTCTGCAATCCATCACATAGATCAATTGGAAAAAACTTCAAACACCAACACAGAAAGGGTAACAAGAGCTTACCGTGCTCAACTCTCCACCGACCGCACCTCCCTTAGTTACTCTGTTCATCGACACAAACCGAGCTCCAAAACACTGCCCAAACACTGATCTAAGCTACTAGCAGTGAGAATCACAAGCAAGAATGGATTTCATCCAAATCAAGGAGAAAATATCAACCGCTTACCCAAATCTCAGCAAAAACTCGTGAATCCTAGCTCACAGTCAGAGATACGATCAAATCACCGCCGACTCCCAGCTCCTAGCAAGGTCTCTCACCCGTCGGAGCTCGACCGCAGTCCCTCCCTCTAGCTGGATCTCCTACTCGATGAACGACGACGACGAGATGCGGAGGGGATAAGAGACAAATTAGCAGAAATCGCGAGGAAGAATGAAGAAGAAGTCGATCTCAATAGGGAGGAAGAAGAAATGAGGTGAAAAGATTCGTTCAGCTCTTTTGAAGGTTGTTCGGTCAACCGGTTCAAGTCAGCCGGTTCAGGCTAAACCGGATCAGCCAAATTCAATTAACCCGGATCATCCCTTAATTAAACCTAATTAACTGGGTTAATCCATAATTTTTTTCTTCATATTTTTACACTCACTAAATCACAAATTCTATGAATTAGGATCACACAAGACACATTCTAAACACCTAAAGACTCAAACAAAACTATCAATGATTAACTTCCAAATTATAAAATAAACCATTTAAATCTTAACCAAAGAAAAAATACGAACCCAAAATTATTTCTAGAAAAACACGTTGTAGACTAGATTAACTGAGTCTTCTAGGAACATCACTTTATAATTCAACAAAGAATCCTAATATTGATGGAGTTGCTCAGTCATAGTCATGTAAGACCAAGTTATGAACACTTGATGTTGAATGACAAGGAAAAGAGACCTCTTGAATGGCTTCATGTCTCTGTCATTGCCATCTAAACAAAAAAAGAACATGTCGTTGAACAGAACAAGTAGATGTTCAAGTTATTGGGGAATCATAATGGTCAGAATGCAGATGGATTAATGGGGAATAGAAGTGTCACACCCCGAGAGTATGCCGAGCCGAAAAGCAAACGAACAGTATCTCCCATATACGTGGCAACATATCCTGTTTATACAAGCCTTTTGGTCACAACCACAATAACATATACAAATATAAATATAACAAAGCATAGTAGAAACTATCACAACGAAATAACAACTACACACAGTGCATACCAGTATGACTAACACCAAAACATAAAGAAAATATCGTCAAAACCAGCACCAACATGTGCGTACATCAACAATGTCAAACACACATCCACCATATAAAACTTGATCGATATAAGAAACATTTGATAACAAAATGAAACATAAATGCAAGTCGGGACCCTCGGAAGTGAGATGAGAGGTTGCTAGCCAGCGTTGCGCCAAGCCCATCACGGAGTCGAGTACCTGTTACCTGGGCGATAAGAAAACTCAGAGTCTGTGGTGGTGAGTATAAACTCAGCGGTAATATGAAAGAACATGTATATATCAAAATATCACATATAATTCAATAATATAACCTAAAGGTACATCAGGTATACACCAGTATAGTATATATATATATATACATGCATATACCAACTAAACAAATGAACAACATAAAATGCAGACACACTTGAAAGTCTGCTACGCTACACTCATCCAACCTGAGCATATATCCACAGTATACAACAATAAATCTGGTCTAACTCATACTACATCATGATACTGATCAAAGATATGCAATAGTCCGACCAACTTATGACCAGGTATCCCACACACTATTATATAGCAAATGCAGTAGCATGTATGATGATGTACAAATAAATGCAGCAAGCATAGCACAAACAAATGCAAAATCACAATAGGCATATATATAGACTGCATATATATATATATATATATATATATATATATATATATATATATATATATATATATATATATATATATATATATGCAAAATGCATAAGAACACGGCAATTCAGAATGCATGGTTATGCATGCTCGCCCTAACCGCTACCACGATCCCAATGTGGCCTAGATGGCTTGACATGACAACTGTCCCAACTCAACACCAACCACTACTCTCGAGTAGCCGAGTGGGCAGTATGAACAAGTAACATATAAGCATAAAGAGCTAGCTGTACAACGGGGGTCCCTGCTGTTGGCCACTCTGACAGTCACTACCCATGAATAGTCGAGTGTCACACACGCAGGACAACTGCACGCAACTCCAACTACCATCGTCTATAGTGGTCAAGTGTGGCACAACAAATGCTCTGCCCTCACACTAGTTACTCCTCCATGAGTAACCTGGGAGGCAGAATGACTGACGACCCTCTTAACCACAAGGGAGACCAAGTCGCCAGTATGCTTGTAAATGACATGAATGCACAGTCACCCATACAGACATCTACCACATACTCTCTATTCTACAAAGAGTCATACCAATTTGATCAACACTCTCTCTATCCTACAGAGAGTCATATCCAATTGATCACAACCAAGCTAGGACCTCCGGTCCGTAGCGACGCACTATCCATAATCCATATGACCATACATAATCACATGATCCAAAATGGTACACAACATAAGGATTTAACATAAGATTCAATTCTATGTTCAGGACATTACTCACTCTCCAAGATGACCTTTTTATCCCATTTACAATTCAAGTCTTCATCCGTACTCTATTAAATACACCTAATTGAACAACTATAGGCTTACATGCATCACATCTATAACCCATAACCATGATGAAGGAAAATGTGATAACAATAATAGAGTATTTAAAAGGGCAAAGACTAAGTATCAAGAATTAGAAAAACTAGAGTGGAGTCAAGGTCAAAGTGACAATAATATGAAGTTATATACTTCAGGGTTTAGCTACTACCTGACTAGGGTAGGAAATTACCCACCTGATATGTATAGAACACCAATTGTCTTCACGTCCAAAAGACAATCCAGATTCAAGGTCCCAGTTCTGAATCCATGGCACCAGCTTCTTGATCCAAGTTCCTTAAATTTCACCACAATCTATATAATAGATATCATCCAGTATTCATAATCCACTGATTAGTTGTAACAACAATATACATCCATAAACATCTAGATTTGGACTTACCATACTTAGCCTCGCTTGCAACACTTCTTGATCTAATTCAAGGCATCGGATTAAAGTCCAAATAGCTAAATTGGAAGCAACCTCAGAACCCAAATCGTCTTCTCCAACAGCTTGCTAAGTATTGCCAATTTCGATCATTGCAACCTTATCCAAACATCACAGATCCTACCAAATTTGCTACTTCTCAAAATTACAATTCCATTACAGAGGAAAGGGTGAAGGGTTTACCCTAGATTGATAATGTAGGTGGCTGCCAGGAGTCGATCAGCTGTAATAGCCTTGGAGACGACCGTGGATCACTGATCTAGAGCCGTTTACAAATCTTACATTCCTTGTCATAATCAACCTTTGTCATTCGAATGTAAGGGTTTCCACCGAAGCAGAACTCGCAGGTGAAGGGGGAAATCGGAGTGCTCCCACCCGTCAGCCTGCGCGCCCCTTAGTAGCGGTGTGCCATAGTAGATCAAGTGCATAATTAGGACAAACAAAGAGAGAGACTTGCAACTCTACAGATTATATTTTATCTCGCCTGCTAGTGAGCTACAACCCTAGGAGTGCCTCCTCTCCCGCTGGACGAAAGGAACTGAGAAGGTTAACAGGAAGGAAACCTCGACATCGGCAACGTACACGGGCACACAGGCAGAATCAGAGAGGAGAGTATATCTGTATATGTCTGCAATCGAGGAGGGAGAGACCACCGACATGGTATGGCACACGATCTAGAGGGCAAGCGACTGCAGAATCAAACTCGTGATGGATGGTAGGGGTGCGCCTCGTGTGGAGGATCGATGAACGGAGCACTGCTTTGCCAACCCTCGATGGAGAGTACAACTCGTGGTGTGGCTGGCTTGGCTACCGACGATGTTGCTTCTTCACGCCTCCAGTCGCGAGGCCGACTTCCTCCTTGCCTTCGTCGCCAACTGCTTGCGATGGGGTGACATCGATCGGGAGTGGCGGCAGCGATAGGGAGCACGCTCGATCACGAGCTTGGAAGAAGAAGGAAAGTCAGGATAGAGAAAAGGGAGCGATGGGGGGGGGGGGGAGAAATCAGGAGAAAATGGAAAAAGAACGACGATGTGAAAGGCGAGATTGTGGAAGAGAAATGAAGAAGCGGGTCGGTTACGGTGGAAGAAACGGATCCAGGAAAGGAAGAAGAACTCACCCTTTTTAATAACCCTTTTTAAACCTAGGGTAACTTTAATTTAGCCCTAACCATCCCTCGTTAACTGATTTAATAATAATAATAATAAAATAAATAAATAAATTCCTCTAATTAAATCATTATTATTCTATAGTAATGTTATTTACAGTATTTTACATTCTCCTCTACTAATAAGAATTTTGTCCCTAAATTTTCAACTCATGTTCCAGTACGAGATGTCACTGTAATCAACTCAAGTACTTTGAGAAAGGTCTCACACCTCAAGTGTATAGATGAGGGTACCGAGCTCGGATAATATCTTCTAGATCCCACGTAGTCTCCTCATCAGTATGATGTTGTCTCCCAACCTTTATAAGTCGGATGATTTTGTTCCGCAACTGACACTCCTTGCGACCCAGAATTCGTACTGGAATCTCCTCGTAAGTTGAATTAGACCGGAGTGGAATCGGTACCTCTTTCAGAACATGATTAAAATGTGGCACGTATTTCCTTAGCATAGAAACATGAAAAACGTTGTGAACACCCGTAAGTGTCGGAGGTAAAGTCAATCAGTAAGCTACACCTCCAAACCACTCCAATATCTCCAATGGACCAATGTAGCGTGGAGCTAATTTTTTCTTTCAACCCAAATCTTTTGACTCCTTTGGTGGGTGAAACACGCAGAAATACATGATCCCCTACTAAGAATTCTAAAAACCTTTGTCTCCGATCTGCGTAACTCTTCTATCGATCCTGCACCTCTGATAACCATCATCTGATGATGCGCACCAATTCTGCATCATGCTGGATACTCTATGGCTCTGACAACTGTCGTTCTCCAACTTCCTCCCACAACATGGGAGATCTACAGGGTCTACCATATAAGACCTCGAAAGGAGCCATCTGAATATAAGAGTGGCAACTGTTGTTATAGGCAAATTCCACTAAATGAACGTGGTCCTTCCAACTGCCTCCGAAATCCATAACACAAGATCTTAGCAAATCCTCCTATGTCTGAATGGTACGCTTAGACTGTCAATCTGTCTGCTAACGAAATGTTGTACTAAGCCGAAGCTCTGTGCCCATGGCCTGTTACAGACTCTTCCAAAATCGCGAGGTAAATCGTGGATCTCTATCAAATATGATACTCAACGACACTCCATGCAATATGATAATCTCTCGGTAGTACAACTCTGTCAGACGATCCAACAGGTCTGTCCCACGAATAGGAAGGAAATGGGCAGATTTGGTTAGTCGATCCACAATCGCCCAAATCGCATCATGTCTTTTACGAGTTCTAGGCAATCCCGTAATGAAATCCATAGTGATATGCTCCCACTTCCATTCTGGAATCGGAATTTTCTGAAGCAACCCAGCGGGTTTCTAATGTTCAACCTTTACCTGCTGACATACTAAACATCGAGCAACAAAGTCTACAATATCTCTCTTCATACCGTTCCACTAGTATAAATACTTCAAATCTCGGTATATCCGAGTACCACCAGGATGCATAATAAATCTTGAATTATGTGCTTTTTGTAGCAACTCTTCCTTAATTGGATGCGTGTCTGGAACACATATCCATATTAGAGACGGAGAATTATCTTCTCACAAGAGAAATCCATCTACCATCCAAAATCCACTCCATCACACACTCTGTAGTGCATGAGAGACTATAGCGACCAATCTCCCTTGTTGTAACTGTCCATATTTCACAACTCTATGGTAGCTTCCCAGTTGCTAGTCAAAATTCCAAGAGCATTCCTTATCCATACATCCACAAATCAGGATAACATCCACTAAGTCCAGGTCATGTGTATGACAGCTTGTCTCGTAGTTCTTTAACTGTCGTAAGATTAAGATATGCCTCATTCAACTGCATTGAGATCACTCCGATCCCTAAAATGATGCATCTGCGTACAACATCCTTCCATCCACCTCGTAAGGATTAACTAATACCCGTGCAAAAGTTAACCACCATCTACGGTGGCCGAGTGCACAACTCAACTACCACCATCAATAGTGGCCAAGTTATGCAACTCCAACAATTACAAATTGATCCAATCGTGTCCATAACACATGATATCTCAAATCCATGAACGACTAAATCGTTAAATACGTCTAACAACATTATCGACAACTCATAAAATTCATACTAAGTATGAAATATCGTCCTCCATACACTTGCATCCTTCTTAAGTCAAGCTGATGATACTTCAATCATCACACAGACAATGATAATTGTATGACACTAAGTCACTACAATATCAACACACCAATCTTAAATCAACCCAAGAGTCTACACAGGTGTCCTTTAGCTAATCCAAACAAATCATTTATCCTCAACGAAGAATATTCATTCTCCACAGCTACTACACTCCATCCATCATCGAGAATCGATCCATAACCTCAAAGGTCCATCTCTCTTTTAACAAAGAGTTCCTAATCTTCTCTAGAAGAAATACTGGGACAGATAAATATCCCATCAAACACCTCCTATAATCGCAATTTACGTTCTTCCAGTTTCTATAGTGTTTAGCAACACTGTTACCAATAAAATTATCTTCTGGTAAAATCGTCATTCCAACAAATACCTCCTGTGCATCAACCTTGCCAACTTTGCAACCCCGATCACTGAGGGTATCAATCAACCTAATTAGGTTCACAACCAATGAATAACATTGCATTGAGTACATCACGAGCTTCAACTACTTTGTGTGCTTTACACCAACCCTCAGTCAATACACCATAAGTAAAGACATTTGGCTCTAAAATATCATTGCCTCAATCGGTAAAGTAATCATCAGAAATTTTCTTTCGATATGAGGTCTTCAGTATCGAAACTATTTCCGAAGTCACTCCGATCGTATACTCCACGTGCCTATATAATGACAAGCCTGAGAGTTCATCCGAAACTACATCTGAATACTCTCGAATTATACACACTTTCGAGAGACACTTTATACTATCATTTCAACATCATAACATCCAAGTTAATATTAAGATATCCACATCATATCAACCAAGTCAACAATATAACTACCGAGTCAACTCTCCCACCATAATATAGCATCTCCAACAATCAACCTCTAAACATCCAAAATCAATATCATAACCCTTTGATAATCATCACAGTAATCAACTCAACATCTCACCTATCAGTGGAAACACAACTAATTCACATGCTTCAAATATAGAAATCCTTCTAATCATATCTATGAATGTTCTAGACAAAGATACCTATAAACTACCAATATCTCTCAATATATAAAGTAAGGTAAACTACAGTAATACCCCAAATGATCAATCCTTCAACCCTCTACATCTCCTCTCGAATAAAGATGTAAACTCATCCAACTTCTGCTCTTGGCCACTGAGCTCATGTGGGTGCAAAAGATTACCATGGAGAAACTAAAGTCAACTTCCAGAACGGAGATGCAAATTAGAACGACTCATAACCCATGACTCCGATCTTGCTCCTTTTATCCAACATTCGGAGACTTCTAATTTTAATAATTTGACCTGCAATATCTGCTCATCGGTCTCCAACTCTTAAACACTTATACGAAGTCATTTCTAAACTCCTGACTCGATACAATGTCTTCCGGCAGGATCTGATAGAAGATCCAAACATCCTAATCCAAATGTAAGCCAATAACTCTGGGTAGTTTAAGACATCCATTTACACTCTTGAGCTATTAGGTGAGCGTAAACTCTGCAAGTCTAACGACTCTGCATGGTATTCCCGTTACCGACGATCACCCTACTTGAAGCTCAAGAATTCCTTGACAATAAGTCAAAGGAATAACACAGGAAAAATACTCTCTCACAACATCACTAAACCATGATCAGTAATATATTATTCCTTGAAGGTTATTTCCTGCATCTTCCACCAAGTACCGGCATAATCCCGATAATGGTATGCAACTAACTCTACTTCCTTTGTATAGCACAAGCTAAGTACTCAAAAGTACCTTCAAAGTTATACAACCTAGCACAACAACTCAAGGATCAAAACCCCTATAAAACACCGTAAACTAACACTGCTATCTGCATCAATAATAGCCTACATGTCTTGTCCATTACCTAACAAGTAATGATCTGACTAGCATAATTAGTGAAAATTCTTAAGACTGTAGTCTCTGATTTCCACAAGAAATGTGACGACTTGACCCCTGCTTTTCGACTCGGTATTAGTCGCCTCTCAAAGGAAATTCACCTTTTCGACACAGATTCAAGACTCACAAACTCAACAGGTCATTCTCGTGGTCAACTCATACCACGATTACAAATAATAACCAACACACTACATGTTATTCCTTGTTATAAACATTAAATACATAGCCAACAAAACCGTGAATATAAATACTAAAGGTAACTCCAGTTGGTTGCCTCGGTGGACGACCCCTAGTACAAGTCTGTAAAGGTGTCATCGCTCTGTCTGTATATACCTGTTGAACAAGTTTAGATAAGTATCCAACTAGAATATAAGTTATTAGGAATTCTTACTTCATGCTGCTCAGAGCTTAGGCCGATGTCAATCTCATCTCAGAAAACCAAAACCGAAACAAATCGACTCCGGAGAATCCAAAACTCGACAAAACAACATTGTATGACATCGCAAAACCTAGGGTTCTTATACCAATAAAGTTGTCACGCTCTAACCCGAGAGTATGCTGAGATGAAAAGCAAACGGACAGCATCTCCCCTATACGTGACAACATATCCTATTTATACAAGCCTTTCGGCCACAACCACAATAACATATACAAATGTAAATATAACAAAGCACAGCGGAAACTATCACAACGAAATAACAACTATACATAGTGTATACCGATATGACTAACACCAAAACATAAAGAAAACATCGTCAAAACCTGCACCAACATGTGCTCACATCAACAATGTCAAACACACATCCACCATATAAAACCAGATCGATATAAGAAACATCCGAAACAAAATGAAACATAAATGCAAGTCGGGACCCTCAGAAGTGAGATGAGAGGTTGCCAACCAGCATTGCTCCAAGCCCATCACGGAGTCGAGTACCTGTTACCTGGGTGACAAGAAAATCCAGGGTCTATGGTGGTGAGTATAAACTCAGCGGTAATATGAAAGAACATGTATATATATATATATATATATATATATATATATACACCAACTAAACAAATGAACAACATAAAGTGCAGACATACCTGAAAGTCTGCTACGCTACACTCATCCAACCTGAGCATATATCCATAGTATACAACAATAAATTTGGTCTAACTCATACTACATCATGATACTGGTCAAAGATATGCAATAGTCCGACCAACTTATACACAGGCATCCCACACACTATCATATAGCAAATGCAGTAGCAAGTATGATGATGTACAAACAAATGTAGCAAGCATAGCACAAATAAATGCAACATCACAATAGACATACATATAGACTCAATCTATATATATACTGCATATATATATATATATGCAAAATGCCATAAGAACATGACAATGCAGAATGCATGGTCATGCCTACTCACCTTAACTGCTACCATGACCCCAGTGTGGTCTAGGTGGCTCGACATGACAACTATCTCAACTCAATACCAACCACTACTCTCAAGTGACCGAGTGGGCAGTATGAACAAGTAGTATATAAGCATAAAGAGCTAGCTACACAATGGGGGTCCCTGCTGTTGGCCACTCTGACAGTCACTACCCATGAGTGGTTGAGTGCTACACACGCAAGACAACTGCACACAACTCCAACTACCACCGTCTATAGTGGTCGAGTGCGGCACAACAAATGCTTTGCCCTCACACCAGTTACTCCTCCATAAATAACCTAGGAGGTAGGATGACTGACGACCCTCTCAACCACAAGGAAGACCAAGTCGTCAGCATGCATGTAAATGACATGAATGCACAGTCAAACATACAGACTTCCACCACAGACTCTCTATTCTACAGAGAGTCATACCAATCTGATCAATACACTCTCTATCCTACAGAGAGTCATACCCAATTGATCACAACCAAGTTAGGACCTCCGGTCTGTAGCGACGCACTATCCACAATCCACATGACCATACATAATCACATGATCCGAAATGGTACACAACATAAGAATTTAACATAAGATTCAATTCTATGTTCAGGACATTACTCACTCTCCAAGATGACCTTTTTATCCCATTTACAATTCAAGTCTTCATCCGTACTCTATTAAATACATCTAATTGAACAGCTATAGACTTACATGCATCACATTTATAACCCATAATCATGATGAAGGAAAATGTGATAACAACAATAGAGTATTTAAAAGGGCAAAGACTAAGTATCAAACATTAGAAAAACTAGAGTGGAGTCATTGTCAAAGTGACAATAATATGAAGTTATATACTTCAGGGTTTAGCTACTACCTGACCAGGGTAGGAGATTACCCACCTGATATGTATAGAACACCAATTGCCTTCACGTCCAAAAGATAATCCAGATTCAAGGTCCCAGTTCTGAATCCATGGAACCAGCTTCTTGATCTAAGTTCCTGAAATTTCACCACAATCTATATAATAGATATCATCCAGTATTCATAATCCACTGATCAGTTGTAACAACAGTATGCATCCATAAACATCTAGATTTGGACTTACCATACTTAGCCTCGCTCGCACCACTTCTTGATCTAATTCAAGGTATCGGATTAAAGTCCAAATAGCTAAATTGGAAGCAACCTCAGAACCCAAATCGTCTTCTCCAGCAGCTTGCTAAGTATTGCCAACCTCGATCTTTGCAACCTTATCCAAACATCACAGATCCTATCAAATTTGTTACTTCTCAAAATTACAATTCCATTACAGAGGAAAGGTGAAGGGTTTGTTGGTGCAATCGACCCAGGTCATGATTGACCAAACTCGAATTTGACTCGAGCGATGTTTTGATGTTTGACAAAAACATATGACAATGTGATTGTCATGGTAAAGTCCAAGTCATGGGTACTTTACATGGAAAGTCCAAGTGGGACACTTGACATTGGGAAAGTCCAAGTCTTGAGTACTTGGCATGTAAAGTTCAAGCATGAGTCTTGGCAAGGGAAAGTCCAACATGGGTTGGCAAGGAAAGTCCAAGCATGGGTCTTGGCAAGGAAAAGTCCAAGCATGGGTCTTGGCATGGAAAGTCCAACATGGGTTGGCAAGGGAAAGTCTGAGCTTGAGTCTTGACATTTGAGAAGTCCAAGGGGAATATTGGCGGCATAAAGTCCAAGGGTGAAGTCTTGGCAGCATAAATCCAATGGTTGGCTGCGTAAAGTCCAAGCGTGGTCTTGGCAGCGTAAGTCCAATGTGTCTTGGCGGTGTAGATATCGTTAGCATGATAATAGCCGATGAAAGCACCTAAAAGCTAGCGTATGGATGAACAAGTCATGGATGACTTGGAGGGATCCGATAGGCGCGAGACTGACAAAAGTGGCTTGAAGGCTTAGGTCTAGGCTACGGGTGGTCTAGCAAGTATGGGGGCACCATACTTGAGGTTAAAACCTCATGTTTGAGGTTGGCAGTCGACTGACATTATGGTCGGTTCGACCGTTGAGAGTCGACTAGTGCTCGACTTCTGTTTAAGGGCCGAAAAGGCATGACAGTTGACTGATGATTTAGTTGCGAGCACAGAATGCTCCATAGTTGACTGGGAAGTCGGCTACGGGTGCTAGCGTGGATCTTCAACCTCATCCAAGCAATCAACAAGCAAAGCACTCAAAACCTAATTTGTAAAGTGTTCTTTACATTTCAGTTGTATTTTGTTTGCATTTCCTTTATTACTGTTGTAATTACTTGTAAGAGGTTTCTCCGCCTCTGACTTGTTGTTGAGAAGGAGTATTTGTGATTAGTGGTGTTGTTCACATCGCTAGAGCTCATTTGAACTCAATCCGTGGAGTATGAACCATTCGGTTCTGAACCACGTTATATCTTGTGCATTATGCTTGTGTTGATTATTTGTATTTGTTGTTATTATTATTCCGCTGCACACTAACTGAATTGTAGCAAGCATGCGATCAAATTCCGATCAACCGATGAAACGCTATTCACCCCCCTCTCTAGCAGTCACGAATGTTCCAACAATTGGTATCAGAGCGAGAGCGCTCTTTAAGGATTAACAACCAAGAGAGCACCGCTAGAGGAAGAAGATGGAATTAGAAGAAAGACTAGGTCGGGACATCAATACACCACCATCTTATGAGGACTATGGGTTTGAAGGCTTCAACTCATGGAAAATAGGAATTGAAAATTTCCTAATGATGGTGGATATCAAGCTTTGGTCCACCTTGATAGAAGGTTGCGAATTCCCAAGAGGCAAAAAGGATGGAATCCTCAATGTTGAAAAATGGACCAAGGAACAACTCAAAGAGTTCAAGACAAATATTAAGGTAATCAAAATGTTAAGTGATTTAATTCCTAATAATGTCTTGTCCAAGTTAGATGAGTACAAAGATGTCAAGGAGCTTTGGAGCGAGTTGGCAAAATATCATGAAGGACCATCACCGGCTTCAAGTGAAGAACAATCACAAGAAGCAGAAGAATGTTCATCGGCTCAAGAAGAGGAGGCCAAAGAAACAAGTTCTTTCTCATAAGAAAGTGAGAATTCGAAAATTGAAGAGGAGTCAACTTCCGAATCAGTAGAAGAGGAAGCCTCCACCTCTAGGATTGAGGGGGAGGAGACTAGGTCACCGAAGCAAAGGGAAGAGCAAGAGGAAGCTTTTACTTCCGACAAGGAGAAGAGGAAGCTCAAAATTCGGCCACCATTGACCTAGGTAACTCAAGCATTCAAATTAAAAATAAAATCTATATTATATGCTTTGAGTGTAGGGAAACCGGGCACTATAAGAGTAAGTGCCCTAAGAAGGTCAAGAAAAGTCAACCTACACCAAGACCTCAAGAAAAGACCAAGGATGTCGGTCCCCCAATACGTAAAAGCAAGGAGCACCTAAATTGCTTCAAGTGCCAATAACCGAGGCATTTTAGGAGTCAATGCCCTAGGAGGAAGAAGAAAGTCCGAGAAGGAGCATCACAAGTAGGGGAGCTTTAAAAGCTAACCCTAAGGTAAAATTTAATAATGCTCATTCTTTAAGTTATAGGCAAAAGCATGCTAGAAATAATTTTAGTAATCTTGCTATTACTAATGAACAAAAGCATGCTAGAAATAATAGGTTTTATTGTTTAGGAGCGAAACATGTCAACCTTAGGAATAAGGAGAAATTTGGGACTAATGTCCCTAAAAATATTTTACCTAAAGGCAACTCTAGATCAAATAATTCTAGACCTACTCTTCCTAGAGAGACCATTAGGAAGATAGAGGATCACCTAGGCATCAATCTTAAATGGACTAGACATATACTTAGGAAGAATAATGTCCAAAAAATTAATGAGAAATCAAAAATTGAGATATTAGAGTTGGAAAACCAAGCTTTGAGGTCAAGGCTTGAGAAACTAGAAAAGACCCTTGCAAAAATGCAAAATCAAATACAAGGGTCAAAGGATCAAAAATCTAGGTCTAAGAGTCAAAACCTAGGTTTTAGGAAGCAAGGTCCACCTAAGGGCAAGAGAGATTTGGGTCACAAACCTAAGCCCAAGAAGACCTACCATAGTGTTCCATTTGATTATGTAACACAACCTAGGTCCAGGAAAACCAAGGTTACTAGGGAAGTCATCCCTAAGGGTAACCAAGGTGTGTACCTAGTGGCTAGGGTTTCAAGGAAACCTAGGGAAGCCACTAAGAATGTTACAAGGGGAGTTACCCCTAGAGTTAACCTAGGTAAGACCCAAATGACCAAGGCTTCAAAGCCTAGGAGGGTATCTAGGGAGGTCATCCCTAAGGAATACCTAGTAAACCCAAGGAGCTCCAATAGGTATTGGGTTTCTAGGAGCGTGATCGATTCACGCTAAATGGGTTTAGGTGTGCCAACTTTGAATGGATAGGTAGTTAACCTAACCATGGTAAAGGTGCCACTTTAGGTCATTTCCAAGGTTATGGATACCTTGGGAATGTGTTTTGATCATAATCCTAAAGGCTTTTAGGATGTGCCAATATAATTTATGGAACTATGAAAAATTGATCAAAGTGACAACTTAGGTTTAGAGGTCATAGCGTGTAGGGTTTTTGACACACTTGGGAGATAAGTAATAATATGGCAAAATGGACTAAATAATAACAAATGACAATTAATATTAAAACTTAGGTATTTAATATCTTAGTATTTATACTTATCATGCTTTGTTTGCCTTGTCATGTCATGACATCATGTTTATTTTAAACATACTTTGAAAAACAATTTATAGTTGATCAGCAAAAGTGGTACAAATTTGTGAAAAACTTTAAAGCTTTTGCTAGATTTCAAGTTTGTGTCAATATTAAAATTTGAAAAAGATGTATTTTTCAACTTATTTTTCATTAATAGTAAATAACTTCAAAAGAGTGTCCACAAAATATCGTGACTTTTTTACCCTTCTTGAATTAGTTACGCATTTACCAACCTGGCTGAAAAACCTATCGATCGATATCGATCGGACCGACGTTTGTCACGATTCGGTGATAAGTGTCCTGCGAACAGTCATCCGGTTCACCGAGCGATCCGACACTGCCGATTGACGATTGGGCCGATCTACATCGATCGTATCGATGTCGTCGATCGACGCACCTGAAATGCCGTAGCCAATCGCCGCGGTTGATCGCTCTCCATCGATCGGGCGAGTTCGTCAGTTCAACTAATGTTGTGGATATTATGGTAAATCGGGCCAATTCGACTTGCGAAAAAACCGAAGTCCTTCCTATTTCCTCCTCCGTCGCGTTCCTCCACCGAGTTCTTCTCGCCCTTCTCCCTTTTTCCGGTGATCTCACCGCCCAATTCTTGTGCTTGAAGGCTCTTTCGACTCAAGGACCCTCTCCTCTCACCATTTCAAGCCTCGGTCTCCACCACAGCCTACCCCTTTCGGTTAGGGCTTCATGGAACCTCAACTCCAGCGCCATTTTTTGGTAGTAGCAGCTTTCCACCATGCCTCCTAGGTAAACCCTCACCCCTACTCTTGGATTCGTTGTTTATCTACTCTTGAATCACTAACCACTGTTGTCTTTATTTGTTTGTGTGATGCATTCATCATCATCATGCATTTTTGACTTGCATTTGTTCCTTTCAATCCACATATTTAGGTTTAAGCGTCTTGCATCTAAACACACTCCTACACAACCTATTCATGAGGGATCGTCGAACCCTCAACCATCTACCGATGATCGGTTTCCCACTCCGGGCCATGAGCTTGCATTTCACAAAAACAAATTTCAACTCATTCCTCCTCGAGCATTGGACCCCAAATTCTTTCAAGACCACTGTTTTGACATTATCCAGATCATCCGTTTCTATAACCTAGAGTCCTTGGTGTTTTGTGAACACTCGGCCAATTCTACTTTGCTTTCAGGATTTTTTGAATAACTTGCAATCGGTTGGAGAGGGGAGGTACCGGACTTGCATTACTCAACGCGATCTGGACTTCACTCCCCATATCTAGGCCGACTTTCTTGGATGTCGCCCATCCGAGAGTGAGTTTCTTTTCTATCCTTCTTTGGATGAGCCTCTTTCGTCCCCTTTTGAGGACATTTCCCTAGGCACCCTTCATGATCAATTCTATCACAGTCCCCGTCCATTGAATGTTAATCTTTTCCCCTCGAACGATCTTTTTGTTCCTGACAATGTCCTTTATAAGGTCAATGCTCATTGCATCCTTCCCATAGTCACCCGTGGATTGGCTTTGGCTCAGCCCCCACATCTATTTCTTATGCATGCATTCCGCCAAGGGTTAGATGTGAATATTAGTCTGAACACATTCTATTGCGTCATTCATTTCATTAAGCCAAACAATGGCAAAGTCCACATGCCCTTTGGTCACGTGCTCACTGAGTGGCTTGGTTCTGTCGGCATCGACGTAACCAAAGGGGTCATCAAGCCCATATCCACCAAGTATGACCACATGAATGCATGGAGTTTTTCATTAGCGGGCTTGAAGCCTTTCAAGGGATCCATGACCTGGGCCGCTAGGCAACAGCAGGCAGGTGGCCCTCCAGCACCCGAGGGTGACGCTGCAGCGGGTGTTGATGCAGAGGATGACGTTGTGCCAGACTCGGTCTTCGCAACACGCCTCAATGCATTTGAGGAGGAGATAGATACCCATCTTGTGGAGCTTCATCTGGAGTACGAGAAGATTCGTTTAGAGCACCAGGCGTTTCGCCAGGAGCACCGGGAGTTCCAATCTTTGGTCATCTCCCAGCTAGGGACATTGGACCGACAACAACAAGAGCTCCTAGCGTTTCTCCGCCCTCCTGCACCCGGACATCCGCCTGTTGCCGGCGGTTAACAGTCGATGGACATGGACACTGATGAACCTACATCTTAGATAGCCGTCCACTGTATTTTGATTTTTTTTTCTTTACATGTGTAAGGCACTGCCTTGAACTTCGTGATTAATGAAATGAACTTTTTTTTGGTACATTCCTATCATCTATTTCATCCCTAAATGTCATGTATGTTTAGATTTCATCTTTATGTCATGACATCATGATCATCGGTAATGTTTATTTATGCTATCATTTATGTCATGATCATTTATGCATTTAAAGTAATTAAAATTGATTTAAGGACTATGACATGACTTGAAGTTCCATGTATAAGGGAATCAAGTAGTGTTGTCCTAGAAAATACATGAAACTCTAGTTTAGGATGAACAAAACTCACATCTCACATCACATTGACATGTGCATGTATTGATACACCTTAGACACATGTGAAATGTTAGGAAATGAGTTAAGTTCAAGGTGCATAATTTTTGCATCTAGATGAACCTAAACTCAATTTATACCATGGATGAATCATAAGGAAAGCTTATGTACAAGTCATGTGCATCAAGCACATAGACCATGATTCAATATAAGGTTTTAAAACTATTTCAAAATTATTTTGAAAACCTTGGTATAGTCTATCTTTTGATAGAAGTCACCATTGATAATGTTGATACAAAGTGAGCTCAAAACAATGAAGTTTTTTTTTTTCATTTTTGAACTTTGTATCAAACATTTTTGAATTTTTACGATTTTTCAAAATATGTAGAATTACTTATGCTTTTTTAAAACTCGATTTCTAAAATTGAAAATGGGCAGTTTCAGTTATCAGTCGACTGTCACTTAATGGCAGTCGACTGATGAAAGGCAGTCGAACTAGTGACTGTAAGGAGTCGGCTGTCAGGCCTGATTTCGGGTAAACAAGATTTGTTTAGCCGAATTTCAGCTATGGTAAGGTTCCCTAACCACTCCTAACCCTAGGATATGCTTTGAAAAATATTAAAAAGGGTGAAAATCCATTGAATATGGATTAGGAGAGTTGTTAGGGTGTATATCAATTTTAAGGTGTTGGAAAGTTCAATGTTGAACTTTGGACCTTAATTTTTGATGGTTTAGTGTTCCTATTGGCTTAGGGACTTCCCAAGGACATTGTTGGTACAATGGTCAAGGGGGAGCAAGCCTTTAGGAGGAGGTATCCATCTTGGGATGATGATGTATTTTTTCTCATAAGGGGGAAAAATGGGAATTTGAGATACCCAATTTGGAAATTGGGAGAGTTTGTAGGATTGCCTCTCTTAAGTAATATGAGACTTATCACTAGGAAGATGGTAGACATCCTAGATGTTTTTGGATCAAGGGGGGATTGTATGATCTCATTGGGACATAAGACATTGACCTTCTTGGGAGGACCTTTTTGATGTTAGTCAAAAAGGGGGAGAATTTATGGGATTATCAATTTGGAAAAATTGGTAAAGAGTTTTTGAGTTAGGTGGCCTAACTCAATGGTGTTTGTGGTTTTTGCTAAACATCAAAAAGGGAGAGATTGTTGGTGCAATCGACCCAGGTCACGATTGACCAAAGTCGAGTTTCATTCGAGCGATGTTTTGATGTTCGATAAAAACATATGACAATGTGATTGTCATGGTAAAGTCCAAGTCATGGGGTACTTGGCATGGAAAGTTCAAGTGGGACACTTGGCATTGGGAAAGTCCAAGTCTTGAGTACTTGGCATGTAAAGTCCAAGCATGAGTCTTGGCAAGGGAAAGTCCAACATTGGTTGACAAGGAAAGTCCAACATTGGTTGACAAGGAAAGTCCAAGCATCGGTCTTGGCAAGGAAAAGTCCAAGCATGGGTCTTGGCATGGAAAGTCCAACATGGGTTGGCAAGGGAAAGTCCAAGCTTGAGTCTTGGCATTTAAGAAGTCCAAGGGGAATATTGGCGACGTAAAGTCCAAGGGTGAAGTCTTGGCAACATAAGTCCAATGGTTGGCAGCATAAAGTCCAAGCGTGGTCTTGGCAGCATAAGTCCAATGTGCCTTGGCTGTATAGACACCGTTAGCATGACAATAGCCGATGGAAACACCTGAAGGCTAGCGTATGGATGAACAAGTCATGGATGACTTGGAGGGATCCGATAGGCGCGAGGCTGATGGAGGTAGCTAGAAGACTTAGGTCTAGGCTACGGGTGGTCTAGCAAGTATGAGAGCACCATACTTGAGGTTAAAACCTCATGTTTGAGGTTGGCAGTCGACTGACATTATGGCCAGTTCGACTGCTGAGAGTCGACTAGTGCTCGACTATCATTTAAGGGTCGAAAAGCATGGCAGTCGACTGTGATATATATAGCAGTCGACTAATGGTTTAGTCGCGAGCACAAAATACTCCGTAGTCGACTGGGCAGTCGGCTACGGGTGCTAGCAGTCGACTACCAATGTTGGCAGTTGACTGATGAGAGTCCCGTTGGAACTTTTTCAGCGTGGATCGAGTCGTTGTCTCACAACAACAGTGTTGACAGTCGACTGGGGACTTATGGCAGTTGACTACCAGGTGGAAATTCAGCCCGATGCAGGTTAAAAGGAGCTGTTCGTGGGAGATTCGGCTAATGGTTCTTTGGGAGCTTTATTGAGGCGATTTGAAGGCGAAGTGCAGGTACATTTCAGGGCTTTTCAACCTCATCCAAGCAACCAACAAGCAAAGCACTCAAAACCTAGTTTGTAAAGTGTTTTATCATTTCAATTGTATTTTACTTGTATTTCCTTTATTACTGTTGTAATTACTTGTAAGAGGTTTCTCCGCCTTCAACTTGTTGTCGAGGAGTATTTGTGATTAGTGGTGTTGTTCGCATCGCTAGAGCTCATTTGAGCTCAATCCGTGGAGTAGGAACCATTCGGTTCCGAACCACATTATATCTTGTGCATTGTGCTTGTGTTGGTTATTTGTATTTGTTGCTATTATTATTCCGCTGCGCACTAACCGAATTGTAGCAAGCACGCAATCAAATTCCAATCAAACGATGAAACGTTATTCACCCCCCCCCCTCTAGCGATCACGAACATTCCAATAGGGTTTACCCTAGATTTTTTTTTGATGAAGGTAAAATGTATATATCATCAAAATACAGCACAATCATACAAGACCCAAGGACTCTACACATGTCATATCTGACGAAATGTCTGATCTGAGTAGGCATCCAAGGTAGAGCGTACATGTTCTCTCCTGAGTACCATCACACTCTCTGTGTCGCAACCTCATGTATGCTACGGTCAATCCTCCATTTTCCCTAAAAGTTGTGGGAGATGAAGGCTTGAACGTATCCTAAGACAAGTCCTCTCCTCATATGCACCAGATCACCTCCCTCACTGGTGTGCCCCTGCATCGCATGCCCGCCTATATACATCGTGTGGGCTCAGCTGTCACTAGGGTCTATCATCCCATCCTGTCAGTATTGAAAGTCTTCCATCCTCTGCCTATGTCCTCGCCTGATACATGTACCCACTTTTAGCAAGTGGTCAGTTGTCAACGGATTTGTCGCATCTTTACCGCGAGCCATTTGCTACAGACTAGATAGATCATCTCGGTTGATATATTCACCTTGATGGGCTTATTGGCCAAGTCCCAGCTAAAAATGGATTTGGTTTGTCTTTACCACGAGCCGTTTGCTGCGGACTAGATAGGTCATTTCCGGTGGACCTATTCACCTATGCAGGCTTTTTGGCAAAGCCTTAGCCCTAATGAATTTGATGAGTCTTTACCGTGAGTCGTTAGCTGCGGACTAGATAGATCTTTCTGTCAGATCTATTCACCATCAAAATACTCAAAGGAACCAACCAAGATGTACACTTTTTTTTTTGAAATAGGCTAAAAAAGGGGGGTGACTGTTTGCCTTTATATATATATATATATATATATATATATATATATATATATATAAAGAGAGAGAGAGAGAGAGAGAGCCACCGTCGTTGTCGCCGTCGCCGTCACCGCCGTGCCATCCGGCCACCGCCAGCCGCCGGACCGGGCGCGATCGATGCCCGACTCACCGACGGTGACCGATTTTCGGTCGGTTAGTGCTCAGAATCTGACACAAACCGGCCGGAAATGACCGCTTCACGCGGACGGCAGTGGTGTGGCCACTGCCGGCCATGATCGGATAGTTTCGGCCGACCATATGGAATCCGACGGCGACGAACCGAAGCCGACGCGGTCCGTTGGGCCGGATTCGGCATTCGCCGAATTCGGCCCGCGACGCGTGGAAATTGGCCACAATTCGGTTGGAATCCAGCCCGCACGCAGCGGAAATCGGGCGCCCGATTTTGGCCGCGATTTGGCCCGTCGGCGGTCGAATGGAGGCCGCTCGATTATACCCGACAGACCGGCGTCGACTGCTAGTCCATCCGGCGCTGGATTCCGACCGTAATTCGGCCGGAATCTGGCCCGATCACGGTGGGCAGTGGCCGCGCCACTGCCACCCGCGTGAACCGATCATTTCTGACTGGTTTGCACCGAATTCTGGGCGTTAACCGGCCGAAAACCGGTCACCGCCGGACCGCGCATGAGTCGGGCGTCGATCGCGCCCGGTCCGACGGCCGGCGGTGGTCGGACGGTGCGGCGACGACGACGGCAACGACGGTAGCTCGGCGCATCGCGGATGGTTCAGTCGCGCGGCAGAAGATTTTCCTATATATATATATAATAGGCTGAAAAAAGGGGGGAGAGGCAGCTGACTGTTCGTCGTTTTTTTTAACATGCTTACATGGGATACATCAAGGGCTCTATACACATGAATCTGTATCCTTCGAAGGATCCGGTCCTCATCAAAATGGGCGTCCTCAAATCTGATCTCATTCTAGCCCTCCAAACATAGTGAACTATCACACCTAGGGCTAGGTGTCGTGCTCTCATCCAGACTGAGTCCCTCCGATAATGTCGCCTGAAGATGTGCAGCGCACGTCTATAAGTGCTCATCTCTAATCTCATCTATAGCCACCCCCTCACCCTTCCCCACAACTGTCTAACGGGCTGACATCTGAAAAATACATGGGCCTGCATCTCCTCCTCCTGTCGGCAGAAGGCACATCGCCTGTCCTCTAGGTAGCTCTGTCGGTCTCTGGTAGGTAGTCTCCCATTCGCCAGTAGCCAAAGTGTGAACCGGTGGCTCGGCTGAATATCCTTCTACCATACTGTCCTGACCCATGACTTCTGCAGCCGGTGCTCCCTGAAATGGTCATATGCCTGCCCCACCCCACCTGGGCCTTTGCTGAACTATGTAGTCAGTGTATGTAATGCAGTGGTGGGGCTACCTGCAGAAGTCATGATATTGTCTCTGATGTGCAGAAGTCTCTTGATTAGTGGGGAGCCCATGTGCTTCAGTGTCCACTCCCATATATTAGACTGTCGGAGGTAATGATGATGTACCCATCGTATTCATAAGGAGTTCGGCTTGTCCTATATACGCCATAAGACCTTTACTAAAAGAGCAAGGTTCCAAGACTTCAAGTCCCTCAAGCCTAGACCACCTTCCTCCTTCGGCCTACATAATGTTGACCATGCAATGGGAGGGTTCTTGTTCGTCCACATGAAAGCCCGGCACATGCTATGGATGCGCTCTATAACTCCGTTCGGTAGGGGTAGTATAAACATCCAATAGCACTCAACCCCCTGTAGTACCGATGTGATGAGCTGGGCTTTACCTGCATAGGAGAGACTTTGCTTTGGCCATGAATTTATTCTCCTGGAGAGGCCATCTAGTAGCATGTTAAAATTTGAAATCTTTAGCTTTTTGGAGGCTAATGGGATTCCCAAATATCTAAAAGGCATCTCTCCCTCTTGGAAACCGATGATAGTGCGTATATGCTCTTTAGTCTGTCCATCTATCCCAGCCATGTAGCAGCTAGATTTGGTTGCATTGGCAAAAAGACCGGCCATCTGTGAAAACTGTGCCCAGAAATCTACAAGGCGCTTAACTGAAGGTACATCACCACGGGATAGGAGCAATAGATCATCTGCATATATAAAGTGTGCTATCCCCAAGTGCTCACATGTGGGATGGAATCTGAAATCTGATCTGGTGGTGGCCCTTGTAACTGATCTGGATAGATACTCCATGCAAATACCAAATAGATAAGGTGAGAGCGTGTTAAATATTGAAATTTAAAATACTAAATTAAATGGCCAAATAATTAAGAAAATAATCTTGGAAATTTTTCAGGATTTTTAGGGAATTTTAGGAATTTTTTTGGAATTAAACGGGGTTTGTACGAGATAGTTACGGGGATAAGAAAAATAGGCTTTTAAAAGGCCTGTTTGGATTATCTGACCTAAGGTTTTAAATAGAAAAAAAAATTAGATTTTTCTATTTCTTCTTTTTCCTTCCCGACGCGCCGCTCGGGCGGTTTCTTCTCTTCGCAACATCTTCTCCTCGCCGCAGCCAGCAGCCCGGCGTCGCCCACGCCAAGACCATCGCCGCCTCTCTTTCCCATCAGTCGTCGTTCCTCTTCCTTGCGGCAGGCAGTGGCCGTCGGCTTGGATGGGCTCTTCGGACAAGTTAGGGCGGTGGTGCACGGCTGGAAATTTATGCCGACGGCGAGCGATCGGCGGCTGGAAGCTTGTGCCGGCGACGTTCGCAACTTGTTCTGCCGAAGCCACAGGGTCGCCGCCGCTGTTTCTTCTTCTCCAGTGCACCTGCAGCCACTGGATTGCCGCTGTGAGCCCTCCGCGTTGCCGGTGATCGTGATATCTAGGTCAGAAATTGGGGATTCTGCCAGTGGTCGTTGTATCTAGGTAAGGGTTGGTCTCGGTCTCTATCTTGGACGAAGTCGACTTGTCGTGATTCTTCCTGCTGTGACTCACCTCGATTTGAATTGGTTTGTTGTTTAGGGCAACAACTGGGATTGGATTGTCCGGTGAACAGGGCAGCATTGGGAAATCCCTACCGATGGAGTGCAGGGCGGGTAAGCTTGTTCTATTCCCTCTTGTATAGCCGTAAATTGTTAATTTAGGTTGTGATATGTGATGAGTGGATGAAGCTAGTTCGGCTGTGGATGAATGAAGAGGTAGTGGTGGCTGTGATTTGGGGTTTTGACAGGTGGAGAGGGTTGTGAGGCTTTATTGGGTGCTGATGTGGCTGTAAATACAGTTAGTGCGACTGTGAAATTGAAGGTTGAGGATTTGGGATATGTTGTACAGGATTTTTGGGCAACTATTAGGTTGTAGAGGCAGTTGGGCTTAAGGTGAGTCCTAAATTAACCCATAGTTGTTTGGCTGTGACAATTAAGATGGAAATTTGTAAGTTCATATATGGGTGTTTATAAATGCATAATAGGTTGTTAATTGGTTTAATGGTCGATAGGGATTGATGTGAAGTCTTGTTTAGGTTACGTGGATAACTAGATCAATCTAGTTGATCGGGCAACGAAGTCGATGTAGGATTTGATTCTATCAGTCGTTGCATGATTGTACTTAATCATAATGGTTGTTATATACAGGTCCCCGGTCATGATGATTTCATTCTTGTGGACATTTTTATTTCAGGCGGGTATTTTGACTTATCTTTTAGATATAGTCATTGTTGATATGCTAGTTAGGATAGCTTACAATAATTTTTCATGTTTATATGCCTAGTATGCTTTTGGTGCCTACTTGATGCATGCATGTGATAGGATATGATTATATCTCCCTGTTTGACTTGGATCATAGTTATTTGGATTATGTATATGTACATATTGATTGTACATATTATTCGGATAGGTATTTTGAGTAGGATTTACATGCTTTAGTATCATGTACCATTTTTGTATGATTGCATGCTGGCTGGACGGGGTTTCATTATTGTTGAGCCCGCAGTCAGTTACATGGCCTGCACACACTGCCACTCATGGGTTAGTGGTACATCAGGAGGGTGTGTGCAGTTGCTCTGTTAGGCTCCGCTAGTTCGCTCATGGGTAGCGATGAGGCAGCGTGGTAGTGGGCAGGGATCCCTCATCTGGTCTATGACACCGGGAGATGAGAGCTTAGCTCCCCCACTCTGTTTGGGGAAGGAGGATAGGTGTACTCCGACAGCATCCTGTCCACTCGGTCACTCAGGAGCAGTGATGGCAGAGTGCACAGTTGTCATAGCCCTACCCACTCGGCTTCACCATCGCGTGTGAGGCGGCTGACTGACGTCAGGGGGTGACCATGTCATATGCACAACATGCATTTTTGCATGGATCGCATTTGTATTGTGTTTGATGCATTTTTATTGATGCCTTGGATGTTGCATATGATTGACATGCATACAGGATTCATATTTGTATATGATGATGATTTTATCTCTTATAGTAGGGCACATACTCCTATATCAGGGTAGGAGATTCAGGTGAGTACAGTCCCTTTTGGATTTCTTTCTTGCTTATCCTATATTAGAGACTGTACTGGCATGATTTTTATTGTTAATTATACCTTACTTTGCATATCGACTATTATCTGCTAAGTTCTTTGAACTTACCCCGTAGTTTTATATTTATTTCAGGATGAAGCTGTCAGGAGAGTCCAGTTGCCAATCCCCCTCGTCGAAGTGGATAGGTTTTATTGGTCTTATGGTTTTTGGTTATTAGTTTTATGGATTGGGATTTTATTGGAGGATATGTTTAGGATTTATGTTTGGATTGTATACCGGTGGATGTTTTGGTTATATTTGTTATGTCCTTGTGGACTTATATTCGGTTCGTTTTGGTTGTATGTTCCTGCTCAGATGGCAGAAGGGGTAGGTCTTGATGTTTTAGATCTTTTACCTATTTTGGTTGATGGCCTGAGGCCGCATATTATGTATATTGTGTTGCGATTGGATTCCGGTCGTGTTGACCGATGTATAGTGGCCGTGTAGGCCTTGTATAAAAATTGGTATTGTCACTCGTACAGGGGAGATACTGTCGGATTTTCGTCTGGCGGGGACTCCCTCGGGGCGTGACAATTTATTTGGTATCAGAGCCTAGGTTCTGAGTTCCTTAGGGTCTTTGGGTTTTGAAGTTTGCCACGTTTGGCAGGTTAACTGGGGTATTTTCGGATTGGTATGAATTTTCGACGATTTTTTTATGTTTCAGAAATTCGAGGTATTATTGATGAGGTCAATTTGGGGATTTGACGGCGACGGGACATCTCCAGACGGCTAACAGGTAAATAAATTCTAGAAAATTTTCTAGATTTGGTACATAATTGTATTGGTTATATTTGGTTATGCGGTGATATCATGTTTTATCTAGTATTGTTTTAACCTGATATCTGTTGGACTGTTAGATTTTTAGGTTGCTGGTTTATAGATAGCATTTGGTTATAAATTGCTATTACTGCTATACGTAGCTTGTGATCATTGTGATAAAAATGATTAGATATTATTGGTAGATGTTTACCTCTTACTTTTTGGACTAGTATTAGGATTGGACTGGTATTGGGATTAGACTAGTTGAATGATATGACTAAGATGGATAAATTCGTAGAAGGCATGATGACATGATTACAGCTTATGTAGTTTAGAGTATATATAAGCATCTGATGCTTTATTTAGTATTGCCTTGACTTTGTTCTGGCATGACCCTTTAGTTATACCCTAATTAATTTCAGCCATTGATTCCCATTAGTAGGACTATGCTGTCGTTTATTAGACAGCTTGTTATATATTTATATGGTTCTGTGTTTTTGTGGTAGATACCATGATTAAGACTGGTAGAGATAGAATAACTTAGATGAGGTTATTCTGTAGGAGCGGATCTCAGGAATGAAACAATATTAGTAGAACCCTAGGTGTGGAAACCCTAGGCGTAATAACCCGGATGTGCATATTGGTATATGTTTATCCATTTACTATTTCAGTGATATGGTGATCAGACCAGTAGAGTTCGTATGATTAGGATACGATTAATCCTTCGAGGGTATATAACATTGTTCATATCTAGGCTGTCAACTATATCTCCTATTCTTGGTGGAGAGAGAGTCTGCAGTAGAGTCTCTCTATAGGTAGGTGCTTTGTATATTTGGGGTCAATCATGCCTCCCAATCATGGTTGAGATGACCTACTGTAAGGTTATATTCTTGCGTTATTTGTTCGGAGTTGGTAATAATCGAATTCGTATGATGCTTGTAGCTAGATAGCTACTTTATGTCTTAAGTACCCACGAGATATGTTCGTGGTAGCAGGTTGGAGCATGCCTGATTGAGCTGGTAACAATGGAATAATTGAGGCTTAACCCTCTTGTCGGGCTTGTTAGTAGGTTTATTATCCTTATTGGCCTTGATAGGCGTTTCCTATTAATTGGGATGAAACCCTATGAGAAATTGTCTCGACGTGGTTATTGGAGGACTTATGATTTTGATCGACCTTGATAACCGATCATGTTAGAAGGGTTGGAACGCTAGACTTAACCATCTCGATTTATTTATCTATAAGTCGATGATCTTTACCGGCTTTGGTAAACATTTTGGTATTAGAGGTGTTGAAACCCTCACTTGACCGCCTCAATGAGTTTAATTGTAGATCGATGATCTTTATCGATTTTGATAGTCGTTCTATGCTAGATGTATTGGATAACCCTAGGCTTAACAACCTAGGATAATCGACTGCTCACACGACCTATTGGTGGTAGTACGCTAGTGCGTACAGTCAATAACTAGATATCTATATGTGTCGTCTGCCCAAGAGACTCATTTATGGTAGCAGGTAGTTGCGCATAGACAGTGCTTAGCATATTGATTGTCGACCCATGGGTTACGTTTGTGGTAGCCCATAGACAGTTCCCTTTTTGTGCGAGAGCCACGAGGCTTTGTCGTAGTATCTGGATGTGCACTGCTTGTTGCAGTGGTTGTGTATGTTGCGGGTATATTTGTTATACCGCTGATCAGGATAGTTGTAGACTGATATTGGTACTCTGAGGGTTGGGTTACTCTAGTTGTTTTCTTTGACTTTCATTATGTGCATTATGAGTATGCACTATTGTCTATACATCCACAGAGTGGTTGTACTCACCCCTCCTCACTTATCCTCTAGATTAGCTGATGGAGGACGTGTCCGGTTGACCTACCTTTGTGTCGCTCAGAGAGTTCCTCGCCGTGCTTGTCTCCCTGCATCGTCGGGATGCCACTTTATTTACTTTATCGGTATTGCATTTTATTTATGCACTTTGGATTTTTGGTCGCAATTTGATTTGGTGCCACAAAACTATTTTACTTTAAGTGATATATGTTTAGTCATGCATGCATGCAGTTAATAAAATATTGGTATTTCTATAATTATTTCGAGGTTTTTACCATATCTGGTCCAGGGATTTCTGAATATTGTCACTAAGGGGCTCCTCTGTCATTTGGTTGACGGATACGCCCCCAGGATGTGACAATTTTATTGGTTTGCAGTTTTGGTTTGTGGGTTTTGTGTTTCGAGGATTTTATTTTCCTTGGATTTTTGGGAGTTCTCGTGTTTTGGGACCAAGCAAGCTGAAGGATATCTCTGAGCTATAGGAAAAGTATTGTCTTTAGTGGTTACGGTACTTTTTTGGTTAGGAAAACTATTGACTTAGTGAAATTGTCCCTACTCATAGTCGGGGACGAGGTCGATGACGTATTGATCTTGCGGAACCTAACGATGATTTCAGGAGTACGGACTCATTAGAGGTGTCGACTGATGTCGAATTAGGAAGCTAGGAATTTAGCCTGCTAGCCACCAATTTGAAGGACAAGGAGTAAACCCTCAGAGAATATCAGTCCCTACTATTAGTGATTTGGTTATGGATAAGGCGTGTATGCCTACACTAGTTAAGACAATGAAAGATCGTTTTACTTTATTATAGGAGGTGTTGGATGGGATATTTATCTGTCTCAGTATTTCTTCCAGAGAAGATCCGGAACTCTTTGTTAAAAGAGAGATAGACCTTTTAGATTATGTGTCGATTTTCGATGATAGAATGCAGTAGTTGTGGAAGGAAATGAATATCCTTCATTATGGATAGAGGATCTATTTAGATCAGATATAGGGCATCGGTGTATGCTCTAGGATTGATTTATGACTGATGGGTTGATATTGTAGTGACATGGTGTCATACAATTATCATGGTCGTTGTGATGATTGTTATATCATCAACCTAGAGTAAAGAGAATGCAGATGTGTAGCGACGACAATTTCATACTTGGTATGAATTGTATGAGTGTTTGATTTTCTTATTAGACTTATTGACGATTTAGTCGTCCAGGGATTTGGGAGGTCGTGTATTCTGGACACGATTGGATCAGTGTGCACTCGGCCACCGTAGATGGTGGTTTCTTGGTATTGAGTTGATTATTATCATAGATATGGATAGG
Organism: Wurfbainia villosa; assembly: GCA_025175895.1. Taxonomy (NCBI): domain Eukaryota; kingdom Viridiplantae; phylum Streptophyta; class Magnoliopsida; order Zingiberales; family Zingiberaceae; genus Wurfbainia; species Wurfbainia villosa. Next base: position 12,238,265 of record CM046004.1, on the reverse strand, counting down.
ATGCTCTAGCGATACTACAATCGCTGACTGGTTGGACCAGGAAGGTGATGGAATTTACTTGGTCTGAAGCTTGTGAAACTAGTTTTAGGGCTCATATGATGGTTGACTTTTACGCCAGTGTTGATTAGTCATGCTGGTGTAGAAGGAAGGGTAGTGTGCATGAATGCATCATTTCGGGGATCAGAGTGATTCCGATGCTATAGAATAAGACGTATCCTAAGCGTACGACAGTTAAAGAACTGTGAGATAAGTCATATATATGACGTGGACTTAGCAGTGATTATGTTGTATTACAGAGGTGAAGAGCAGGAATGCTCATGGGGTTTTGGCTAGCTACTGGATAACTACTATAGAGTAGTTGGAACACAAATAGTTGTAACAAGTTTAGTCGTGATAGCCTCCCATGCACTTACATAGTGTGTGGTGGAGTGGATTTTGGATGGTAGATGGACTACCGTCTCTGTCTCCGATGAGGATAATGGTTTCCGGAGTTGCATTAGTTTAAGGAACATATGCTTCAGGAAATTCCGATTCCGGAATGGAAGTGGAAGCGTATTATTATGGATTTTATGTGGGTTTGCCTAGGACACATCAAGGCCGTGACGCGATTTGGGTAGTTGTAGACCGACTAACCAAATCCGTGCACTTCTTAGCGATTCAGAAGACCGACTCTTTTGATCATTTGACAGAGTTATATTGTTGGGATATCATCAGATTTCATGGTTTCCTTTGAGCATTATATCAGATAAAGATCCCCGGTTCACGTCTCGGTTCTAGCAGAGTCTGCAGCAGGTCTTAGGCACGCAACTTTGTTTTAGTACTGCATTCCATCCGCAGACAGATGGACAGTCTGAGCGGGCCATTTAAGACACTAGAGGACTTGCTGAGGTCCTGTGTTATGGATTTCGGGGCCAACTGGGAGGACCAGTTGCTAGGACCCATAGAGCTCAGTATGAGGCAGGGTTGGTCCGTATTATCAGACGTAGGATGAAAGAGACGCAGGAACGTCGGAAGAGTTATGCCGATCGAAGACGGAAACCTCTGGAGTTCTCTATTGGTGACCAAGTATTCCTATGAGTCTCACCCACGAAAGGGGTGAAGAGATTTGACCTCCGTGGTAAGTTAGCTCCAAGGTACATTGGGCCTTTCGAGATTTTGGAGAGGATCGGAGCAGTCGCTTATCGACTAGCGCTACCACCGTCTTTGGTTGGTATCCATGATGTGTTTCATGTGTCCATACTAAGGAAGTATATGCCAGACTCTACGCATATTCGGTCAAGTGTGTCAGGTTCTATTCAACCTGATGCTACTTACGTAGAGGTTCCGGTACGGATTCTGGATCACAAGGAACGACAGTTGAGGAAACAAGGTTGTGCGACTTGTCAAGGTCGGGTGGAGTCACCACACCGATAATGAGGCTACTTGGGAGCTTGAGGAAAAGATCAGAGCTCAATACCCCCACCTGTTTACTTAAGGTACCTGAGATATGTTTTCAGTACTTGTGGTATTTCTTACTCGTTATACATCTGAGTAGGAAATTTGGGGACCAAATTTTTATTAGTGAGGGAGAATGTTAAATACTGAAATTTAAAATACTAAATTAAATGGCCAAATAATTAAGAAAATAATCTTAGAAATTTTTCAAGATTTTTAGGGAATTTTAGGAATTTTTCTGGAATTAAACGGGACTTGTACGAGATAGTTACGGGGATAAGAAAAATAGACTTTTAAAAGACCTGTTTGGATTATCTGACCTAAGGTTTTAAATAGAAAAAAAAATAGATTTTTCTATTTCTTCTTTTTCCTTCCCGACGCGCCGCTCGGGCGGTTTCTTCTCTTCGTGACATCTTCTCCTCGCCGCAGCCAGCAGCCCGACGCCGCCCACGCCAAGACCATCGCCGCCTCTCTTTCCCATCAGTCGTCGTTCCTCTTCCTTGCGGCAAGCAGTGGCCATCGGCTTGGATGGGCTCTTCGGACAAGTTAGGGCGGTGGTGCACGGCTGGAAATTTATGCCGACGGCGATGTGGCGGTGAAGCTTGTGCCGGCGACGTCAAGAATTTGTTCTCGCCGGCCACTGGTCGCCGCCATTGTTTCTTCTTCCCAAAGGCACCGCAGCCCACCGGATTGCGTATGAGCCCTCCGCGTTGCCGGTGATCGTGATATCTAGGTCAGAAATTGGGGATTCTGCCAGTGGTCGTTGTATCTAGGTAAGGGTTGGTCTCGGTCTCTATCTTGGACGAAGTCGACTTGTCGTGATTCTTCCTGCTGTGACTCACCTCGGTTTGAATTGGTTTGTTGTTTAGGGCAACAACTGGGATTGGATTGTCCGGTGAACAGGGCAGCATTGGGAAATCCCTACCGATGGAGTGCAGGGCGGGTAAGCTTGTTCTATTCCCTCTTGTATAGCCGTAAATTGTTAATTTAGGTTGTGATATGTGATGAGTGGATGAAGCTAGTTCGGCTGTGGATGAATGAAGAGGTAGTGGTGGCTGTGATTTGGGGTTTTGACAGGTTGAGAGGGATGTGAGGCTTTATTGGGTGTTGATGTGGCTGTAAATACAGTTAGTGTGGCTGTGAAATTGAAGGTTGAGGATTTGGGATATGTTGTACAGGATTTTTGGGCAACTATTAGGTTGTAGAGGCAGTTGAGCTTAAGGTGAGTCCTAAATTAACCCATAGTTGTTTGGCTGTGAGAATTAAGATGGAAATTTGTAAATTCATATATGAGTGTTTATAAATGCATAATAGGTTGTTAATTGGTTTAATGGTCGATAGGGATTGATGTGAAGTTTTGTTTAGGTTACGTGGATAACTAGATCAATCTAGTTGATCGGGCAACAAAGTCGATGTAGGATTTGATTCTATCAGTCGTTGCATGATTGTACTTAATCATAATGGTTGTTATATGCAGGTTTCGGTCACGAGGCAGGTCCTCGGTCGTGACGATTTTATTCTTGCGGACATTTTTATTTCAGGCGGGTATTTTGACTTATCTTTTAGATATAGTCATTGTTGATATGCTAGTTAGGATAGCTTACAATAATTTTTCATATTTATATGCCTAGTATGCTTTTGGTGCCTACTTGATGCATGCATGTGATAGGATATGATTATATCTCCCTGTTTGACTTGGATCATAGTTATTTGGATTATGTATATGTACATATTCATTGTACATATTATTCGGATAGGTATTTTGAGTAGGATTTACATGCTTTAGTATCATGTACTATTTTTGCATGATTGCATGCTGGCTGGACGGGGTTCCATTATTGTTGAGCCCGCAGTCAGTTACATGGCCTGCACACACTGCCACTCATGGGTTAGTGGTACATCAGGAGGGTGTGTGCAGTTGCTCTGTCAGGCTCCGCTGGTCCGCTCATGGGTAGCGATGAGGCAGCGTGGTAGCAGGCAGGGATCCCTCCTCTGGTCTATGACACCGGGAGATGAGAGCTTAGCTCCCCCACTCTGTTTGGGGCAGGAGGATAGGTGTACTCCGACAGCATCATGTCCACTCGGTCACTCAGGAGAAGTGATGGCAGAGTGCACAGTTGTCATAGCCCTACCCACTCGGCTTCACCATCGCATGTGAGGCGGCTAACTGGCATCAGGGGTGACCATGTCATATGCACGACATGCATTTTTGCATGGATCGCATTTGTATTGTGTTTGATGCATTTTTATTGATGCCTTGGATGTTGCATATGATTGACATGCATACAGGATTCATATTCGTATATGGTGATGATTTTATCTCTTATAGTAGGGCACATACTCCTATATCAGGGTAGGAGATTCAGGTGAGTACAGTCTCTTTTGCATTTCTTTCTTGCTTACCCTATATTAGAGACTGTACTGACATGATTTTTATTGTTAATTATACCTTACTTTGCATATCGACTATTATCCGCTAAGTTCTTTGAACTTACCCCATGGTTTTATATTTATTTCAGGATGAAGCTGTCAGGAGAGTCCAGTTGCCAATCCCCCTCGTCGAAGTGGATAGGTTTTATTGGTCTTATGGTTTTTGGTTATTAGTTTTATGGATTGGGATTTTATTGGAGGATATGTTTAGGATTTATGTTTGGATTGTATATCGGTGGATTTTTTGGTTATATTTGTTATGTCCTTGTGGACTTATATTTGGTTCGTTTTGGTTGTATGTTCCTGCTCAGATGGAAAAAGGGGTAGGTCTTGATGTTTTAGATCTTTTACCTATTTTGGTTGATGGCCTGAGGCCGCATATTATGTATATTGTGTTGTGATTGGATTCCGGTCGTGTTGACCGATGTATAGTGGTCGTGTAGGCCTTGTATAAAAATTGGTATTGGCACTCGTATAGGGGAGATGCTGTCGGATTTTCGTCTGGCGGGGACTCCCTCGGGGCGTGACAGAGCGGGTCACCTTGTTTAAGTCCTCTACCCCCCCCCCCCCGGAAGTGTCCATGCATATACCCATTAATCACTACAGAAAATGACGTGGTGGTGATACATTCTCTGATCCATGTGATATATATGGGAGGGAAATGTAGAGAGTTGAGGACATCCAATAAGAAATCCCAATGCACCGAGTCAAAGGCTTTCTGCAGGTCAATTTTCAGAGTGCATCTTGGGGAGATTCTCTTTCTGGTGTAGTGTCATAGCAATTCCTGAGCTAACTGGATGTTATCTGTGATAGTTCTCCCCTTGACAAATGTTGTCTGTGCAAGGTTCAATAAGTGATCTATGACTCCTGATAGTCGGCTTGCAAGGAGCTTGGAGATGACCTTATAAAAGACTGTGCAGCAAGATATGGGCCTATAGTCCTGAACCTTGGTAGCGTGCCCACTTTTAGGTACTAGGCTGATGAGAGTGTGAATCCATGATTTGAGGAGCTTCCCGTTAAGGAAAAATTCCATTATTGCCTCGGTGAAGTCCTGCTCAACTATTTCCCATGCCTCTTTATAAAATTTGGAGTTATATCCATCAGACCCTGGTGCTTTAAGGTCACCTATGTCAAAGAGTGCCGCTTTGATCTCTTCGGCAGTGGGCATCCGGGTGAGTTGGAGTTTTTGTTCAGTAGTTAGCACTTTCCCATGTTGCATGCATTCACTCTGAAATGTGGCACGATCCCTCTGACCTCCCAGTTGGTCTTGAAATTAATCTATGAACTCCTGTCCCACCTCTCCAGCTTCTATGGTGATCTCCCCATTCATTTTCTCCACCGCTACTATCTCCCTTCGCTTGTTGTTTCTTTTGACCAAAGAAACAACAAAAATCGGTGGAGACGACCGTGGATCACTGATCTGGAGCTGTTTACAGATCTTACATTCCTTGTCATAATCAGCCTTTGTAATTCGAATGTAAGGCAAGACTCGCAGGTGAAGGGGGAAATCGGAGCGCTCCCATCCATCAGCTTGCGCGCCCCTCAACAGCCGGTGTGCCATAGTAGATCAAGCGCACAATTAGGACAAACAAAGAGAGAGACTTGCAACTCTACACATTATATTTTATCTTGCCTGCTGGCAAGCTACAACCCTAGGAGCGCCTCCTCTCCCGTTGGACGCAAGGAACTGAGAAGGTTAACAGGAAGGAAACCTCGACATCGGCAACGGACACGGGCATGCAGGCAGAATCTGAGAGGAGAGTATATTTGTATATGTCTGCAATCGAGGAGGGAGAGACCACCGGCATGGTATGGCACGCGATCTGGAGGGCAAGCAGCGACAGAATCAAACTTGTGATGGATGGCAGGGGGTGCACCTCGTGTGGAGGATCGATGAACGGAGCACTGCTTTGCCAACGCTCGATGGAGAGTACAACCCACGGTGTGGTAGGCTTGGCTACCGACGATGTGGCTTCTTCATGCCTCCGGTCACGAGGCCGACTTCCTCCTTGCCTTCGTCGCCAACTGCTTGCGATGGGGTGACATCGATCGGGCATGGCGACAGTGATAGGGAGGACGCTCAATCGCGAGCTTGGAAGAAGAAGGAAAGTCGAGATAGAGAAAAGGGAGCGACGCGGGTGGGGGGGGAGAAAATGGAAAAAGAACGACGATGCAAAAGGCGAGATCGCGGAAGAGAAATGAAGAAGCGGGTCGGGTACGGTGGAAGAAACGGATCCAGGAAAGGAAGAAGAACCGACCCCTTTTAATAACCCTTTTTAAACCTAGGGTAACTTTAATTTAGCCCTAACCATCCCTCGTTAACTGATTTAATAATAATAATAATAAATAAATAAATTCCTCTAATTAAATCATTATTATTCTATAGTAATGTTATTTACGGTATTTTACAAGAAGCTCAAGAGAAACTTTTGATCTCGAGGAGTTTCCTTAATTACATCGCTAAATTTGGGTTTTCTGGAACCTTATAACCTTTTATGTTGGATATATAAAGTTTGATGTTTAGTGAAGTTGATCCAATAGATTATTCTAATCAATTAATTCGACAATGAGTCAATAACTTGAACTGGTGGAGTTCGGTATGGCGATACGGACCTTATCCCATTTAGACTTTTGACATCCTTCCGATTATCAAGACATCTCTTTGAATAATGATGCACCTTTCTTGCTAACAACATTATCAAATTAATCTCGTTGGTCGTCGAGTTATCCTTTTGAATATTGATATACCCTTTCAAGTGTATATCCATTTTGGTATACACTCTTTCGGATAAACTTATCCCTACGGATAATATCAAGGTCTTAGTGAAAATAAGTCTTCTATTTTCTTAAGACGATATTACCTTGCTTAGATACTTACAATTTATTGGTAATTACCTTGATTTACAAGCACTTCAAATTTAGAACCTTGATGAACTTTCAAAGTCTTGAAACTCTTAAGAAAGGAGAAAGTTCAATGGAGAATTCACAATTTGGATTTTTTTGCTTTTCGACTACTAGAATAGGAGTGAGGTTCAAATGAAGAGGCTCTCCTAAAATATTAAGGGTTTAGGGTTTCTTAAAAAAAAAAGTAAATGTCTTGGATACATCTTTTCATTTAATGATTCGTACATCAATTAATCAAAATTATAATTAATTGATTCAATTAATCAATATATAATTAATTGATTAATTATCTAATTAATCATATTGATTTTATAAATATTAATTAATCAAATGATTGATATTACTGATCTTTCCATCCAATAATTAATTTTTTAATTAATTAATCTTGAATCATTCAAATTAATTTCGATTTTACATCCTTCAATGATTCCACGCTAATTAATATTCATGCATGTCTATGAATCCAATTCATGTGCGAGCTAAATTTTCATCTGATCATACTAGACCAATCCTTTATTATTTGAATAATTATAGATATTAATTTTTCATTCTCTCGAAAAATTGATTTACGATGGTTTATATATGAAATAGTCATTCATATTTCTATCTCATTGATTAATTATTGAAATTATTTTTTCAATATTATATTTAGAGCTGTCAAACAGGTCTACTCGTGGTGGGGTAGATCAATCCGTTGTAAATCTAATATTTAACGAGAATGAGCGGATCAACCTGCTTTTTCGGTGGGTTGATATAATCCAATTCGAGATGGATTGTAGATTAGACGGGCTATCAATATAAGTACAAATCTCATTGATAGGTTAACAACAGGATGAAATATTTTTAGAGTAATTGTCAAAACAGAACTTAGCCATACAATTACAAAAATAAAATTATCATCTTTCATTAATATGAAAATTACAATGGCAAACTTAATGTGGAGGTAACACTCAAAACGGTCAAAATCAATTAAGTAGAACTAATTAAGTACAATAACTAGAACTAATTAATGTGGAGGTAACACTCAAAACGGTCAAAATCACTGTAGAATTTCTTAAAGCACTGCAACATATGGCCTAAAGTTGATATTATCTGAAGATAGTTCTCCATCTATGGCAACTTGAAAGTGACTATCAAACTTCTCTATGAAAGGCTCTCTAAAGCCAACTGATGGTTGGTGAGATGACATTTGAAGTGTTGTTGCATGTTGCATAACTTCATTCTATGAGACTAGATCAAACTGTGTTTTGGACCCAATAAAAGCAGACTGAGAACCTGTTCCGTCCGAGTCTTTGCTTACATTTCATAAAACGAAATGAGACGAACAAAAAACGGACACATGAAAAGTGTGCCCTGCATACTTGTTCTGCTTGTTCTCAAAGAACTGATCATAATCCGAATAAAACTCTTTCTTTCCTTGGCAAAAGTAGTTATGGCAAAAGTAGTTAAGCTGAGCTTTACAATCAATTGGGCAAATTAATCAATGTGCAAAGCCATGAATAAGAAGCTTAAGAAGAAATGTTACGTAGATGAAGCATTCTGTTCTATGATTAGAACCTGAGACTAACAACAGTTAAAAAAGGAAACTAAATCTTTTTATTTGGCAAAAATACAAACATTAACACCAAGCAGAAATTGATTTTCATCAGAAAACTATGTTGTTTGTCTTTAAACTCACCAAAGTCATGTTTTAACTTCTCAGATAAACTGAAAATCTTTGATTGTAACTCGGATAGTTTTGCGTTGGCATCATCCTACTCCTTATTCACTTGAGAAGACTTTACAAATGTGAACATAAATAAATAAATAAGAAATGACATATTCTCATGCTTCATGGACCAATGACCATATGTCTCCATGGGGATGGCGTAGTGGCTAAGACACAGTGAAGTTTACGGATAAGGCAATGGTCGATTCCAAAGAAAGTCTAAAACTCTTTTTTGAATTCAGATGACCCCCACGTCTCTTGGGCACTATGTCAATGTCCATAGAGTCCTCCATGATTTACCTCTCTCACAATGGCCATGAGACAGGTCAGTGAGAGCCGCTAGATTGACGGATTCCAATCTTTTACGGATAGACCAATGACCATAGGAGGAAAGAGAAGCATAGTTATAACTCATACAATATTGTCCTCGTTGGTGTATCTTTCATACTTAAGTCTCTAGTTTTAGATCAACTAAGAAAATGACTGTTAGCATCTTTGATAGTGATAATCATTAACCAAATAGTTCAATAAATTAATTAAAAATATAAAAAAGTTCACAAAACAGAAAGTTCAATAAAGTCTATGAAATTAAATAAATAATATAATATTTTTTAAATTTTATCGATCATGACATCGTCCATATCAAATTCTTTTGATTCTCCTCCATCTTCTTCTTTCTCTTTATCAATATCATTTAGAGCATTTGATCTTTGTTGGGACAACATTGTGTTGATACTTACATTGTCTTCGTTATCTTTATTTGCATATAAAATACACAAAGAAGATAGTAAAAAATAAAATCATAATAAACTAATATATCAACTAAGTCAAGAATATAATTAAAAATTTATAAACAAAGTTACCAGTAGCATAACCATGTAACTAATTGCAAGTGCAAATAAGAGTTTGTACTTTTTCACGAAGAATGCAACTTCTATACTTAGTAAGAACACGAGCACCAATAGAAAAAGTTGATTCTGATGCAACAATAGTTATAAGAATAGCTAAAACATTACATGTCATTAGTGTAAGGATTGAGTACTAATACTTTTGATTTTTCCAATGCTCTAAAATATTCAAATCTTGATAATATGCAAATTCAAGTTTTGACTCTTCCAAATAGAGATCAAATTAAAAATTTTCAACACTTGTAATTGTTTGACTCTTATACGTCATCATTTCCTATATTGATTGGAATAGTAGTGAGTAGTAACAAGTAAATATAAACTAATTAGAGTATAAAAAAAACTTATTAGAGTGCTTACATAAAAAATTCTTTTGTTATTTCTTTAACTCTTCCCATACTGTGGAGGTGTATGTATAATAGAAGAAGATTATAGTTGTGAAAAATTTATCTTGTTAGTATTAGAATATTGGTAAAAAAGTTTATACAATTTTGTCTTTATAAGTTCCATCTTCTCTTGACATTTAACACAATCACTCTCAACCTTTGAATAAAAAACTCCAACATTGAAAACTTTGTTTATGAGTCAAGAATAACTCCAAATGTAAGCACCAAGCTATATTGAGTCCAATACTTGTCAAATTTCTCCGTCATTCTTTTACATATATAACTTATCACCTCATCTTCATTTGATAATTTTTCTTTTCACAAAACTTCAATCTTCTAGACTTGCATAAAATATAAATTTAATATAGGATAAGGAGAACTAGAGATCAAATTGGTAGTCTCATAAAATGGTTTAAGGAACTCATATATTTTCTCTCCTCTTTTTCACTCTTTACTTGAAGGACAATATTTATAATTATTGTGGTTGATTGAATAGAAGAAAAAACTTTTTTTTTAATATTTGATGGCACTATTCAACATTAAATATGTTGAGTCCCAATGAGTAAACACATTCAATCGCAAATCAATATTAGTATTAATAGTACCAACTGCTTGTACACATTCTCCAAACTTCTTTATCCTAGTCTCTAAACCTTTAACATATTTGATTGATTCTTTAATTTTATTCAAAGCTATAGTAGCAACTTTCAAATTTTCTTAGACAATTAGATTCAATATATGAGTAGAATAACGAACATGAAAAAACTCACCATCACACAATAAGCTATAATTCAAAAAGAGTTGCTCTTTCAAATGAACTTGCATATTGTCATTACTAAATGCATTATCCAATATCAAAGAGAAAACCTTTTCTCAATCCCCCATTCCTTTAAATATTCAACTAATTTTGCAGTTAATTCAACTCCTAAATGTGAAGGAGATATATGAGAAAAATTATATATGTTACTATTCAATTTCCAATTATTATCAATAAAAAGAGCAGTCAAACAAATATAATCTTCACTAGTGCATGTTGTCCACAAATATGAAATTAAACACACTCTATTCCAAATAGTAGTCAAAATATACTTAAGTTTCTCTTTCTCCCTTAAGTAGATTCGTTTAATATCAAAAACAAAAGTATTTCTAGAAATACAAGCAACATTAAGATTTAAGTACTTCATCCAAGCTCTAATACCATCATACTCAATAAATGAAAATGATAAATAGTATCTGATGATTGCACAAGTCAGTAACTCAGTGAAATCTTTTGGTCTATTTTCTTAGACCTCATATTCTCTTCTTGATCAAGAATCATTTGTTCTATCTCATGGAACTTTAATTTGATGTAAGTTTTAAGATGACGTCACAATATAAAAGTTCCATAAAATTTACCCTCACATTTATATTGTTTTTTATATCCATTCCATTCAATTTTATTTATACTATCAATTCCTTTGATTTTTTTAAAATACATTCAAATATCAAAAGTTTCTCTAGACCTTTTAATTGACCCTTTATCATACTTAACACTTTCTAATTTATCAACGTTTAAATTTATAATTTGATTTTGAAGAGTAGAATTCATTTCAAAACCAAAAACCAATATGTATAAACCCTGCTCGGTCCAATCCTGCGAGAGAGGTAAGGACTAAAATACGAAATAATGCTTATTCCTGATTGATTTTCGATCAAGTCCAGATCACAATCAGATTAACTATTCAGTACCAATTATTTTAGTCTAAGGGTTCTTTTGTTTCTCATTTTCCGTTCTATTACTTTAATCTCAAAGGTTACGTCTTTGAAATATCATGTTTGACTGACAGTTGTTTGTTGCTCATCTTGCAGCTTGATTACATACCCTCTTCAATATTTAACAAATCTTTCTACATATACATGCTAAATGAAACGTGAACAGTAGTACGATCGCAAAACATCTGGTGGACTTGGCTCAAACATTTTGAGCTCGCTCTCTGTGTCTGAAATGGCTAGCTTCCATGGTTTTATAGCGTCGGGATATTGATCTCCAACAGTAGAATGTTCCCATCATCAAGGTGAGTAGCTGTTCAACCTTCTGTAATCTCTTATTATATAAAAAAAGGTGAAATGCTTTATTCCGGAATCTCTCGTGTCTATTTTACAATGAAGAGAGATTATCATAATTGATATGTAAGTATATAGACATTTGAATACATTAAAAAAACAAACACCTTATTAGTATTTTTATCTAGCAATAAAGATAGACTCTTGCTCACTTTCATAACTCTATCTACAATATAGAGCATAAATATTTTGAAGGATATTTAAGGCGTTTGGTAGAGTGAAAATTTTTCATTTTTTATTTTCATTTTTTGAGAAAACGAGAAAACGTATTTGGTTGACGTTTTTCATCTCCGTTTTCTAAAAAATAAAGGAGCGTTTTCTGAAAAACTCTAAAAAATTATTTTCTATTTTCATTTTCGTTTTCCAAAAAATAAAAAAATATTTTCTAAAAAATTAAAAAATATTAAAAAAATTATTTTCTATTTTCTAGAAAAATAGAAAATAGAAAATAAAATTGCCAAACGCTACCTTAGGTTTTTGTTTTTTATTTTCCATAAAAACCACCGCACAAACGCACGACTAAAATATGCCAGAACACAACAGAGAGTTCGAAGGACAATAAACAAAGCTTTGATTTATTTTGACTCGATTGGACCGGATTAAACAGTTAGAAGTCGTCACCCTCGTCATAACCGTCGTCGGCAACGTCGTCCTCCACCTTATCCGCCACATCGTCGGCGAGCTTGTCCTCCAAGTAGTCCACTCCCTCCGCGATCGCCAGTCCCCCGAGCAACCCCGCGGCCGCCCCCACCGCCAGCCCCGTACCCATCCCCATCTTCGACTTGCTCTTCTGTTGCTCCTGCCCGTAGCCCACCGGCGGAGCCCCGGTATCGTACCCGTACCCTCCTGCCCCTGAGGGAGGGCCGTACGAGTACTCCGTCGGTGGCGGCGCGTAGGGCGCGGAGGCGCCGTAGGGAGTAGGCGCGGAACTGCCGTAGCGGGGCGGCGCGTAGCCGTACCTGTCGCCGGAGGGGGCATAGTCCCTGGAAGGCGGCGCATCGTAGGGGTCGCAGTAGCGGACCAGTTCCTTGACCGCAACCGTCACCTCGAGCTTGCCTTGCGGGCGGCCGGATGGGCGCTTAAGTTTCAGTTTCTTCGTCAGCTTCTCGCCGTTGCCGACCTCGTCGAGGACTTCCACGAGGCAGAGGCGGGCCGATCCGACGAGGGGCTTCACGCCCTCGCCGCCACCGGCGTGGACGACGTCCATGTAGATGGTGGCGTCCTCGAGCGGGACTCTCGGCGGAAGAGGCAGCGTGAGCTTCTCGTCCCAAATCGGGTCGTCATCATCGCCGGCGGTGGCAACGCGGGTGGAGCACTTGGCAGCGGGATCGACCCATACGACGACGTAGGGGCAGAGATCACCGTTGCGCCAGTTGACGTTCTTGAGGTCGTGGCCGGAGGCGATGGTGAGCTCGACTTCGGAGCAAGATCCCATGGCCACAGAGAAAGAGGACGGAAAATAAGAGAAGAGAGGCGGAGAATGGAATGGACTGGGGGAAGGGAAGGAGATTTATCAGAGAAAACAACCGACCAAGTAGTAAATTAAATTACAGAAATGGTACCATGTTTTTTTTTAAAGAAATAATCAGTACAATAACCTCAATTATTTGATGTATAATTATTAATTAATATTAAGGTAAATGAAGGTTAATCATAAAGAAAAATAAAATAAAATTTAAGGTAAGTATTTCATGTGCTTCAAGAATAAAGCGGGCATCCGTTGGCGGTGGCGTAGTAATGAAGTAGGAGAGGGTGGAGAATAAAGAACAAAACAAGCAAAGAGAAGAAAGAAACCTCAAACCAGTAGAATAATGGAATATTCTTTTGGGTTACCTTTGTTTACTAGGACGCGGATTGAACGCGCATCAGCGTAGAAGGCCCAATAGAGGCCTCAATAAATTTATTTAATAGTGTTCACTTCTGACTGTGCAAACCAGATAACACTATAAAAAAAACAGTCCTTAGCCGGCACGAATTTTAAAAAAAAATTCGTTAGAAAATAAATTAGCGACGAATTTTACGACAAAAATATTTTTGTTGCGAATAAAGCGTCGCAAATAATAGCGACAAAATTTGCGACGAATTTTAGCGACGAAAATTAGGGACGAATTTAAAAATTCGTCGCTAATTTTGTTGCAGAAGTTACTAAGATTTCAAAAATTCGTCGCAATTTTCGTCGCAAAAGGTTGCGACGAATTACAAATTCGTCGCAAATTTGCGACGAATTATTTTTTTCGTTGGTAATTTTCGCGACGAAATAAGAAATTCGTTGGTAAATTGCCGACTGATACAAATTCGTCGCAAATTTCGTCGTTGAATTCGTCGCAAAAAACCATATTTTGCGACGAATTAATTTTTTCGTTGGTAATTTTTGCGACGAAATAAGAAATTCGTTGGTAAATTTGCGACTGATAGAAATTCATCGCAAATTTTGTCGCTAAATTCGTCGCAAAATTCGTCGCAAAGTTCAATATTTTGCGATGAGTTCCTTTTTCGTTGCAAAAATTTGCGACGAATTTAATTTTCGTCGCAAATTTCGTCGCAAAATTCGTTGTAAAATTTGTCGCAAGTTGGATTCGTTGCTAAATTCGTCGCTAATTTGCGACGAAAATTTAATTCGTCGCTAATTTGCGACGAAAATTTAATTCGTCGCAAATTTCTCAGAATTTAGCAACGAATTTGTATTTTTGTCGCTAAATTTGTCGCTAAATAAAATTTTTTTTAACAGATTTCATCCGTTTCGATATTCTATCGTATATACAAATTTTCACACACACACAATAAAACACAATAAGTTCTAATATCCAAATAAATACATTAAATACAAATAAAATACACACACATTCAGTACAACAAAATAATATTCAATCATATCCAAATAAATACAAAGCAACACAATCAGTTAAGAACAATACAACATTCCAAATAAAAAGTTATATCCTACAACATTTCAAACATCAACATAGTTCTAATATCCAAATAACAATGTCTACAAAAGATCTAAACATATGGGAAAGAAAAAAGAAAAAAGAATCTGGTAAGCAATCGCCGACATTTTTCTACTTGCATTAGAAAAGAAACAAACAAAAAGTATCATACATTAAAAAAAAACTATATAATAACACGAAAATAAATATGTAAAGACTTACAATGATGTGCATATTCAACCGCCATAAGGATTAACTTCATCGATCATTCCTGTTTAAAGCAAAATAAACAAAGTCAATAAACTAAAAAATTTTAAAAGTACTAATTAAAAACATGCATACAATATCATCATCGTCGCCACCATCATCGTCATGACTCGGAGGAATACGGAATATGAACTTAATTAAATTGAAACTATCGCATAAGAAAGGCTTGTTGTCGCCGTCGCATTTCTATCATTTCTCGATCCCTTTGTGAGTTTTGTTGTTGTATTTCTAGAATTTCTCGATCTCTTTCATGTATTATGCCCTTCAAATTGCTAACCTCCTCGCTTAAGTTATGTATCCCGTGCCGCCATCACGCGGTGGAGTAGAAGAAATAGATCTACGAGGAGCATTATGCATTCTGCTCAGATAACTCATACCTAATATCCTTCCCCCTTTTGATCCTCCACTCGCCTCAAGCCATAAATCCAAATTATTACTAACAGATGGCTCAGATCCCTCAGTATCACCGTCATCTCCTAAAATTCTCTGAGATGAGGATAACTGATCATATCTCTCCTACACAAAATTAAAATTTTAATCAGAGCATTTACATAACTAACATAATTAAAGTTATAAAGTAAGTTTAAAGATTAATTTAAACCTTAATTGCTCGAGCTCTATCTCCACTCCAAGTCTTATCTTTTTTTTGGAAAGTGCGAACGAAAGTATCTATAAATTTCGGCTCCTTTCCCAATTCCTTAGACTAAATATAAGAATGTTAGAAATAAAATAATAATCTGAAATATATTTAAAAACTAATTGTAGAATTTAAAAATTACCAATCTACGTGAATGCTCCTCGATATTTATAGATCCTCCCGCATATGTTGCAGATAAGTCTCCAAAATTACATGCTTGATTTAATTTATTCATTGACTTCTTTTTGCTCTCATCCGATCACAATAATTGAGATTTTACTCCAATTTTCGACGTGACACAGTAATTTTTTCCAGTAGATTTGACATGACTCAATACATGCCGGATATGATCGCCACATTTTTTTTAAAAAATTCTTTTAACTTCCAAGTCTTGAGTAGGGTCCCAAATAAATCTCCGCTGAGATGGAAAAAAAACAATTATTTATATAATCACTTATTTAATATATAAAATGAATCAATTATACCTGAAACTCGCACCACCATAATTCTTTTGTAGGTCCTGGCATGCTTGAGTATGACAAAGAGTCTCCTCTCCAATAGTTATTCACGATTTTATTGATCTCACGAATAACAGGTACAAAATTTTCAAACCTACGATAAAGTGAAAAAAAATTGAATAAATAATTAAGATAGTTTAAA
Source organism: Wurfbainia villosa (assembly GCA_025175895.1). Lineage (NCBI taxonomy): Eukaryota > Viridiplantae > Streptophyta > Magnoliopsida > Zingiberales > Zingiberaceae > Wurfbainia > Wurfbainia villosa. Next base: position 12,221,904 of record CM046004.1, on the reverse strand, counting down.
AATTATAATACTTATATTACTTACGAATCTCCAATCGGAAATATATATGGTCGACTTTCGATGTTCTCAGTAGAGGAGTGCCTGGCAGGTACAGGTGAATCAGAATGGGAAGGTCGTGCCGGCGAATGAGATGGTACTGGCGACTAATCATGTGAAGGTCCAGGCAGATCAGGAGGGCAAGTAGGTATAGTGCTGGCAGGCGGTGGATTAGTTTGGCCACTACTAGTACTCTGTCGTCTCTGTCCACCGCGTCGAAACTATCAACCCAAAACAAAATTAGAATAAAGAAAATAAAACTTTTATGCTTAATGAAGAACATGAAAAACTTACAATATGCATAATGAAGATATGAGATCGATCACGCTTAAGCTACGATGATTTCACCACTGATAACCTATAAGAACAAAATATACACAACATACAGAGACAAAAGATATAAATTTAACAATGAGACATTATATAAACAAATAATTGAGCTAACAAAATTTGTAAAATTATAGTTTAAAACTAAAATTATATATAAAAAAACTTACCCTAGACGTCAAATTTCAAAGTCCTCATTATCATCTTCCTCATCCTCATCAGTATCCTCATCCCTGCCTCCTCCTCCTCTTCCTCCTCGCCCCTCCTCCCCCTCCTCCCTCCTCCTCCTCCTCATCATTATCATCAATTTTTGCAACCACGTTTATCACTACTACGCTGGGATCTAGTAACGTTGGAATTATATATTACTCGGTATGAAACATATTTGTAACTTTGTCTTGTTGATATGCAATGTCTTGCCAGCGCTCTTCAATTTTTTTCCGTGCTTTTGTTTTACAAACAGCCCACCATTCATTTTTGTCACGCCTCAAACTAGGATATGGAGCATAGAAAACTTGAATCGCTTGTTGTGCCAAAATAAATGGTTCATATCTCTTATAAAATCTTTTATGATTTATTTCAACCAAATTATACTGTGGATGCACCTTCATCCTCCGACGGTCAAACCAATGACACATAAATAAGATAACTCGCATTTACGGACTGTGATAATCAATCTCTATAATTTCATCCAAAGAAACCATAAAATTCATTGCTTGCACCTCCATCATTGGAAGACTGAACACATACTCCACTATTTATTGTACTCTTTCCATTTCCATATTCTTGAGTGTGGAAATTGTATCCGTTTATGAAATATGTTGGACAAGTGCGTACCATTACTTTTGGACCCCATGATAGATGGATTAGCAATTCTTGCTGAACTTGAGTTTGATTAGCATAAACCTATACTCAAATGAAAATGATATTTATTTAAAAGTTAAGATATGTGTAAACAAAATGAGGTAATTAAAATCGCATATATGATTTGAACCATGGTGCAAATTCCTGATCGCAGAAGTGATCAAAGTCACGTGTTTGGATTTCAGAATATAAGTTTTGGAAAATCCTATAATAAAAAATTGTATTATAACATAAACAAATTAACACTTGACGAAGAAATAGGAAATATATACTAACTCGAAATATGGCGATACTTCTGGACAATTAAGTAAAACATATGTCTGGGCTGCCCGCCATTCTTGATCAGTTAAGTATCGTTGCTTACACGGTCCACTTGGTCGACCAAGATAATTAAAAATTGAGAATGAATTCAAATTGGGATCGACAGGACCTTCATCATTCCTTCCGGATTTTCGTCTTTTGGTCTGAACGTGAGGCTCAAAATAATATGATGCAAAAGTTGTTACTTCCTCCACAATATATGCATTCACAATAGAGGCTTCAACATGTGCCTTATTTTTTACTTTTTTCTTCAAATGATATAAGAATCTGATTGTAATATAACAAATTATATTAGAAATGAATATATAAACAAATTAAACATTTTTATGCAATATTAACGAAGTATAGAATATGCGAATTATACCTTTCAAAAGGATACATCCATCGATAATGAACTGGTCCTCCAACTTTAGCCTCATATGGCAAGTGAACCAAAAGATGTTCCATTGAATCAAAAAATGCAAGCAGAAAAATCCTTTCTAAATTGCACAAAATGATTGGAATGTCTCTCTCTAACTTCTCCATGTGTGAATATCCCAAAACTGTTGAGCATATATCATGAAGAAAAATACTTAACTCAGAATGACACCCTGCATAAAATTCGGTAAGAGTTCTTTAAAGGCAATAGGAATTAGTCTTTCCATGAATATATGACAATCATGGCTTTTCAAACCCATCAATTTGCATTCCTTCATATCGACACATCTCCCAAGATTAGAAACATACCCATCAGGAAATCTCAATGACTTCAACCATCCACAAACAACACGTCTCTGTTCCTTATTCAATGTATAAACTGCCTTTGGTTTTGGTCCTCTACTATTTTCATCAACATCAAGGGTGGGTCATTTACAAATGAGTCGCATATCTTTTCTTGCATTCAGATTATCTTTTGTTTTTCCGGTGATATCCATTACTGTATTTATCAGATTATCAAAAATATTCTTCTCAATATGCATAACATCGAGATTATGATGAATCAAATTACTAAACCAATACGGTAACTCCTAAAATATACTTCATTTGGTCCATTTATGGTTGGTTCCATATTCATAAGTTGTACCATGTGGCTCTTCAATAACAGATGGAAAGTGAAGAACTCTGTACCAAATATTTTGACCTGTCAATCTCAATGGCGGAGGTGTTCTTTCAATTCGATTCCTAGTGAATTCATCTTTATTCCTTTTGAAATTATGATTTAGTGGTAAAAATTGTCTGTGACAATCAAAATAACTTGGCTTCTTACCATGCTTCAATCTAATCGACTTTGATCTCTCCATACATATTGGGCATCCTAAGATCCTGCACTCTAACCCGATAGCATACCATGTTTGAAAGTCATTTATGGTCCAAAGAAGAGCAGCCTTCATTACAAACATCTGATTAGTATGAACGTCGTATGTAGGAAAACCTTCATCCCATAGTTGTTTTAGCTCTGCAATCAATGGTTGCATATAAACATCTATTAACTTCTTCGGATTTTTTGGGCCAGGCACAACCAATGTTAAAAATATATACGGTGTTTTCATGCACATCCCAGGCGGAAGATTATACGGAGTTAATATAACTGGCCAACAAGAATAGTGTCTTCCTGATTTACCAAATGGAGCAATCCACAAGACAGAGACCTAACCTAATATTTCGAGTCTCTTTCGCAAAATCAGGATATGTTCTATCAAAATTTTTCCACGCCTCTGCATCTGATGGATGACACATTAGTCCCTCTTCTGTTCGATGATTTGCATGCCAAGTTATGTGTTCAGCAGTTGTCTTTGATGCATAAAGCCTTTGTAACCTAGGAGTTAAAGGCAAATAAAACAACTGACTATATGATTTACGCCTGTCGTTTCCTACTAGTGCTCTTGTACCTATCTTGATTACAAAATTTACAAACATCCACATCTGCATCATCTCCCCAATATAACATACAACCATCTCTGCACACATCAATTCTTTCCACTGGGAGACCTAATTCTTTCATCAGTTTTTTCATACTGTATAAATCATTGGGAAGTATATGATCACGCGACAATGCCTCTTCAAAAGCTTGAACAAAATTATTAAAACACTCTTCAGACACATTATGCTCTGCCTTGACATTCAACATTCTTGCGGTGAACGAGCGATAGTTTAGTGCGAGTCTCACAACCACCCATAAAGGTGCATCTGCGGACTCAACACCTCCGAAATTTGAGATATGCTTCATTATTCATATTCGACCGATATCATTACTTGCACCTCTTCCAAGGGTGATGCATTAGTAAACATTTGCTCTTGTTGGAGGACAACTCAAGTTGCACCTTGTGATTGGGGAATCAAATTCGGGCCCGCTACATCATATATCATCCTCTGATATGGATTTAATTGATTATAATCACTTTGATCCCTAGAGACTTGTGTGTTGTGTCTATCATAAACTTCATCAGATATAAATGGTTCACCATGACATGTCCATTATAGTAATTTGCAATCGAATCCAAATCTACAAAGATGCTCAAACTTTGCTAGACGGTAAAAATCTACCATTGTGACACTTTCTGCACGGACACCTTATCTGATTACCATCCATAAACTCAACATTACTAGCTGCGAAATTTAAAAACTCTTGCAACCCACTCATAAATTCATCAGTTAAACCTCGACGTTAAATTTATATTATACATCCAACTCCTTTCACGCTGCATTATGTCTGTTTTCAATCAATTATATTAATATAAACTCCTAGAAATTATAATAATATAAATATACAGTTAGTTCACATATGAATTCACTATGTTTAACAATCTTTAAACATAACCCAAAAAAGACAACAGTTGTATAGAGAGCTTACTGTTAATTTAGGTTTAAACATTTTGGGATGTTTAAGCCCGAAATGTTAAACAACTTAAGTTGATTGTGACAATTAATATCACAAATGAACACAATCCAAGGCATTGTGTGGTGTTAGAGATGGCTGCATGTGGGATAGTGTGGCTACCATTGGGCCTCACATTCTACTGATTAGGAATGGTTCAAATTATGTGTTGGGGTTTCGGTCTTAACGAGGACATCAAGACTTAAAATGGGGGTGATTGTGACACCCTAAATTTAGTGTCAAATTGTGAATTGTAGGCTAATAATATAGAGAAGTTTTATAAGCTTAGATGAGAGAGTTATTATTAACATAGGTCTAGGAGTTTTGTTAATCGGCCAATTCTCTCATTTAAGCAAGCAGTGACAACAAACTAATCAAATTTATTGAACATGAAAGATACTCATTGCAATTATGCCATTTAGGTCAAATTATTGTTGTAGATGTATAACAATCGTCGCAAATGAGATGTACTCATTGACACACGAGGTCCAAGCGTGGATCAAAATGTATCACCACAAGTTAATACTAATCTAAGCCTTAAACACTAGCTCCCCCACCACCACTGACTTTAAGATGCTTGTAATTACTCAGGTAGATGTGCATGATTTGCTCATCTAAGCCTTATAAACTGCTTGTTTTATCCCATAACTTCCTATATGTGACTAAACAAAATCATAAAATATTTCTTCTAACTTAGTACTTAGCATTATTTGGTATGTGTATCTCTATGGCAAATTAGCAGCTTAAAGCTTCAGATTTTACATTAACTATATATAGTTCTGAGAATAAGTAGGATAGCAAAGATAAAGCCAGAGTTATGGAGTTAAATATAGGGGGAAAATTATACCACTGGTGGCTGCGGGCGTCTCCGAGCCGGCGATTGGTGGTCGCGGCGGCTACTGCCGCGATCGACCTGGCGACTCTCCTGACAGAGACTAATCAGCACCACGGCCGCGTGGGCGTGGCACGGGCCGGGCAGCCTTGATACCGGTCGCCGTCGCCGGCTGGTCGCGTCGCAAGCCGGAATCGTTTGACACCGGTGCCAGCTCGCGGCCGGTAGGAGGCGGCCGGCCGCCGAGTGTCGGACAATGGCGACGAGACTTCGCGCGCCGGGTAGAAGGCGAGCGCGGCGGCGGGCAGGAGGCGCGCACCGGCGCACCGTGGAGGCTGCGCCGGCCGCGGGCAGGCTCGGGAGGCGTGGCCGCGGCGAGGCGCCAGGCCGGGCCGGCTCAGGCCGGGGCGACGCGACCGGACAAGGCGGCGAGTTAGCAGCGCCGCTGTCGCCGGCGGCGGCTCGCCGCGGCGGGCTCGGCGGCGGCCGGAAGCGTCGCCACGGTCAGCGACGTGGCCGGACGAGGGGAAAAAATTAGGGTAGCGGGTAAGTTAATTAAATTTTGCAACGAATCCAGATTCATTGCAAATTTGCAACGAATCTAAAAAATTAAAAAAAAAAATTAAAGTTTTTAAAACGTTAAGTTTATTTTTTAATTTTAATTTAGCAACGACTCCGTGGATTCGTTGCAAATTTGCAACGAATCCACGTTGCTAAATTAAAATTAAAAAATCAGCGTTCGCCAAAATTAAAACACGCCCACCGACACGCCATGCCATAAATAGTGAAAGATTACGCGCGATACACGCCCATACAACGAGGCACAGCGCATCATCGCGGTGAATGTGCGACACGCCCATGCCAAGGCGTGTCGCACATTCGATACGGGCGTGTCGACATTTCCAATTCTTATATTGCAATGGATTTTTAATATTGTTTGCAATTATGTTTTTAATTCTTATATTTTACAATTTTTATTGTTTACAATCTTAAACGTTTTTAATATTCTTGTTACTTGTTGAGTTGTTGTTAGTTGTTATTTGTTACATGTATGTGGAGGCTATAAAGTGAGTTTTGACTTTTGAGTGCCCCTAATATATTAATTTTGTTATATATTATTATATTTAAAGCTTCCGCTAGCGCTAAGCAGTACGCCTATCTAAGCGCTTTTTAGAACACTGTTAAAAGCTTTAATTTTTTTTTTAAAATTTTGCAACGAATCCAGGATTCGTTGCAAATTTGCAACGAATCCCGGATTCGTTGCTAAATTAAAATTAAAAAATAAACTTAACGTTTTAAAAACTTTATTTTTTTTTTTAAATTTTGCAACGAATCCCAGGATTCGTTGCAAATTTTAAAAAAAAAATTTAAACTTTTTAAAACGTTAATTTATTTTTTAATATTAATATTAATTTTGCAACGAATCCAGGATTCGTTGCAATTTTTTAAAAAAAATATATTTTAAACTTTTTAAAACGTTAATTTATTTTTTAATATTAATTTTGCAACGAATCCTTGATTCGTTGCTATTTTGCAACGAATCCTCGAATTCGTTGTAAAATATTTAAAAATTAACTCGTTCGGCAGAACTTGTTTTCTTTTTCTTTTAAATGAATTAAATATCTGCGACGAATTAAATCATTTAAATTATCTTGACGAAAAATTATTTCGTCAGAATTGGCTGACGAAAAAATAAATTGTCAAATATAATCGAATTCATAATTGTTCTGAGAAATTTGCAATTTATTTTTAAATGCAAATTCTAAAATTTATTTCGTTACAAATTTGCGACGAAACCTAAAATTCGTCGCTATATTTGTTGCAGATTTGCAACGAAAATAATTCGTCGTCAAAAAACAGTTTTTTTGTAGTGTAAGTTGAAGTTTTATCATATTCAAATTTATTTATCTTTATATATATATATATATATATATTAAGATTGAATTTTTTTATCGAGATCAACTAATGATCTTGATTTACTTATAATTTAGATATAATATATTAATCAAACATATAAAATTTATATTATTTTTTATTTTTAATGTATATAATTATAAAATTTTATAAATTACAATATTAATATATATATTTAAACAAAATAGATAATTAGAATAAGACAGTACATCAATTTAGTTATAAATTAATGAACATCAGTTTCTGCCTTTGAATTAAGATGGTGAAAAGATTTCAACAGATAGTTGGCTCAAGATCGACCAAGGAAAAATGTCACATTAATGGGTTTTTCCGACTGTTTTTATCAATGGAGGAGATAAGACAAATACAAAGATAAAGATCGATCGATGAAAAATCACGGTAGGTTGTAAAGCCAGAAAGACGACACTAGCTAAACCAGAAAATGCAGTGGAGTTGCAATTGGATATGTGGCAAAAACCTAGGGGGAGTAACATTTCATGTTGATATGCCATAAATGGGGATGATGTCTTATCGATCCGCAATATGTTTAACACTACTTAAACAAAAGCACTTTAATTAATACACAGGCCAAAATTTATAACCATACATGCATGACAAATTTAAATGGCTAGATCCGGAGCATCAGGACTAGCTCAGTTGATAAGTACAAAGAGGTAACTCTTAAATGAGTAGGAGTCAATTTCCAAAGAGATCATGACTTTAAACTATCAATCGATACTCTTCTTTGCACTTGTCATTTAGATTCTTGATTTATTTCCTCCATCGATAGGGACAGTCGGAGGGGATCGTTAATGTGACGGTTTCGTATTTTTTTTTAAATGGCTAGATCCGTAGATGAAATCAATTGAATCGAATGAGTGACATGGCTTAGATCGATTCACATGTTTGACCTATCACCTATAAACAATAGTCACAAACTTGGAAATTCATCCATCGATTAAATTTATCCAGTGTATACGTATTATTATAAAGTATAAACCCATTATCATGGAACAAATTAAGAAATCCAAACACGACCAATTTGTTTATTTACAAGTCAAATACAAATTCAAAAATTTGAAGAGTGAATTGTGTTTGTGTAAATGAGATGTTCAATCTTTTGTCACTCCTACATCTATTATTGACAAATAACTAACCCCTTTAACTTTAACTAGCTTAAAGCTGTAAGACAAGTTGGCAGTAGTCATAATAAAAAAATTTATTGGTCTAACCCCCAATTAGCAACCTACTTCTGAAGCAATGTCCCTATTCAACTTATGAATTAAGACTTAGCTTTATGATAGATTATGGTATTTGCATGTAGACCCAAGATTAGGTCAACACTCTTTTACTTCATTTGATAAATTGAGATTAATAATGCAAGAGATAAAAAGAAAATATGAATCAAATAAATGGCCTAATAAACCATATATTTTGCTTTAGTTAAATATAGTCATGCTTTGCTCATCAAGAAGCATTATATTTTTCATCGATTACCAATTCACATGCCATTTTCAAATGGGAAATGAACCGAAGAAGTTATGATGAAGCCATGTCGAGTTTAATTGGATAATCTCTTTTTATCCCAAAAGCTTAAGATGCATGTTAAGTTCGATTTTACTTTATTGTTACAGACCAACATATCACTTCCTTTTTCAGTTACATTACCTTTTCTACCTCCACCATGCTTTGGGTTTTCTGTTGAAATCAAATCAGAAAATAATATTATTTTTCGCGCTTTACTGTTCTATAACCTTTGATCATGCTCAGTGTTTATAAAATGAGCAGACCTTTACCATATTTGTTGTAAGAGAAGAGATTAATTGCTGCAGAAATTAGGAAATTACCTTTAGCATTATCCTTGAAGTTAGAACTTGTTTGGATCTTACAACCTATATGAGTATTTAAAACTAATAGGTAAGAGCTAGTAGGCTATTTGTTTGTTAAAGGGGATACTCTTTAAAATGCATTACTTTAATAGCTAATCGTGATCTTGAGGGACTTTTTCCAAATTCCAACCATTTAAAAACCTGGCTCATCATGATTCCTAGGTAAGATGTCCAATCCCAATGTTATCTTAATTTGTCAATCCTAGCAATACCATTCTCCATTATGAAGCGAAGTGAGTTTGAATAAACTGTCTTATTCCTGTCTAGATATAATTGTACATTCGCAAACCTCGTCAAGTATTGCATAGCATCAGGACCAAGAAAAGCCTCTTCCAAGTTCCATGAGCTTGTGGCACACCTCATTCTATCAATCAAAATTGAAGGTGATGTTTCATGAGTTAGCCTCTCATGCACAATTAAGATGGCCAAATGCTACTGACTGGAGGTCCTCCATTTCGAGATAGGATGATCTCCTTGCATTGGCCTCTATGTCAAGTGAGGCCATGCCACATGATGAATTGTCATCAATGAAGGAGGTGTGATCACTGTCCACATATGAAAGTTGATCATAGTATTGAGTAGATGGGAAAGAATTTGGACTGATTACTCCATTCTTGAAGTACAGCATCGCTTCTTGATTTGAAATAGCATCTGAAACTAAAGGCTGGGTTATCCTCCCTTCTCCATCCAGATTGAAGCCATGCCCCAGTTGGAAAGGTGGTTGCTTCTGATTCAATTTCACATCCTCAATTATGGAAGTCATGGAGTATCCACAGGCTAAACCTTGAGCAGCTTGAGCCTTCAAGGAAGCTAATTGTGCTTCCAGTGTTACTACCTACAAAGCAAGAAAAGACATTATTGCAACCTTGAATCTAAAAAATCTTACCGAAGTAGAAAAGAAAAAAAGTTAAATAGGACTTTTTTTTTTCTAGATGTTGATAAGAAATATCATTTCCATGCTTCATAGGATTGAAATTTATTAGTGTTGGCTAACTGTTTTTGATCCTGAAAACTAATGAGAGATTGGATGTGCAATCACATTGATGAATTACCCATTTGCTCAACTGTACTAAACAAAGTTTATTATTGTTGCATGTCTGGAAAGTGACTTTGTCCTTGCTAGATTACTGAATGTTTGATCACAATTTTTGCAAAATTATATGTACTAGTTGATACTCACTTGTTGTTGCAGCGCAAAGATGTGAGCAACACAACCATAGATGGGATCTTGAAGCCTAGCTTGAGCCTCATAGGAGATGGTAAGTGCGGCCTCTGACCTGTCTGATACTGGGAGGTGCATGAGGAGCTTTGAGGCATTGCTCGCTCCAAAGACCTTGTGAATAGCAGCAAAATGAGTGGCACCTTGTTCATGGCAGAAGTAAGGAGCAAAAACACACCCTCTCACGCATTTTCTCCTCAAGAATTTGCATGCACCGCAAGGAGAGCCAAAGCCAGTCATTTTTGGATTCTAAGAACTTTGATCTTTTCTTCTCTTTTATTTCCTATTCCTTGGTCTTAGCCTATGTGGTGAATCATCATCTCCTTTTAAACACTAGAATGCTGAATAATTTATTTGCTTTGGTCTCCTTAATGGCCTGCATTAGGCCATTTTTTTTAATAAGCCCTGGCCTTCCCTCATTTCATCTTCAATTCTATACTTTTCAGATTCCATTCAAGGAGGACAAAGAAGTTCACAGTGACACAACCCATTACAGTTTGTTTCAGAATTCTTCCTTGTGGTGAGTTTAGCCCGTCTTCTTTGATTGTAAAACATGTTTCCATTTGATTATATTACTTTCTCTCATTTAGAACTCAATCAAGAAAAGGCCAAGAACTCAAAAGAGCTTTGCTCTCCATGCTGAATAGAATGGTGTGCTTATGCTGATCGATTGCTCTCAATCAATTTAGTAAGTGACTAGACATAAGGACAATCACAACATTATCCTATCATTTCATGGCCTACTTCAGTAAATTCCAACTAATCCTAGTTCCTGTTGAAGGACTGGGACATCAAGAGTTGGTGAAACATTATTATCATCCTAGAGTAGCTGACATGTTCTCTTCCTGTTTCATAAAAACTCAAAATTTAGAAGAAAAACAAAAAAAGGGTCTTCTTTTCTTATTACATCAGAATTTTGCCAGTGGTAAGTCAAACCTAAGTATGATACAAGTTTGTAGCAATGGCAACAATGGTTTCACTATGATATCCCAAAGAAAGCTGATTAGTTCAACTACTATGGTGTGCTTATGATCAATATCACACACTTCATTGTCTTCTTTGCACATGCAAACTATATTTGAGTTGAATGCTCGTGGTTACTCTTGTGAAGGTTTATATATATATTTTTCTCTCTTCTTCTTCTTCTTCAAGAAACTGCCTTCCTATTGGTTGTCATGCATGAACCCATGCATGCCAACCATTGCTGGCTGGGTCTACAAACCCGTGCCATGCCGTGCCGGTTTTCATGGCATATTTCTTCCTGCAAGACATTGTTTGTGTTTGCCACTGTTCTGATCATCCCCATTTTGTTTGCCACTTGACTAAATGTGGAAGTATGGCTGGTTCTGTAGACACCCAAGCCAAGCTACATTTTTTAAGCAAGAAGTAGGGAATTCCCTCTACTCAAAGCCAAAGCTGCTCCTTTTTTAAGTGATGGCAAACCCATTTGCTCAATATAATAAAATTGCATGGACTATTATTGTGGTTGTGACACAAGTAGGAGGGAGCACAGAGGGAGCACTTGAAAAAGATAGGTGTTAACTTTGGAGATGTCTAATTTTTTTAAAGTGAGAAAGAGCATGGAAACTGTCCCCACCTCTTTCATGTCATTCTAAAGTTGTTTCCGAACATCCATGTTTTCACCAACATACCTTGCAATTTACTACAATTCTGTTTTCACTTTCTTTTTCCTTTTTTTTTCCCTCTCTTTTCAGTCAATTTTCTATGATACGTGAATTGTGTGACTAGAGTCTGAAGCAGCACTTCAGATTTTAATGTTGCAACTGATGACATGCATGATCTACATTCTTCAGCTGAATGAATGCTATGCTACTGCTTCTCTTTCAGTTCAGAGACAGATAAGCATGTCAGGGTTCATGAATCATCACTTGGCGAAAGGACAGATACCAGACTTTAAATGGAAAATGCAATGCAATCCCAACAAATTGTTGAATTTACTAGCCCACAAAGTTCACCAACGCAGCTTTCCCAAGTTCCAAGTAAGTTTCAGTCCCCACTCTCCCTAGGACTTTTCCTAGCCTGCTTAGGATATGGATTTCAGAGAAAATTTCATTTTACCACTAAAGTTTTGTTATTTTTGGAATATCCTTTATAATTTCACTATTATCATTTTACCTTCATACTTTTGTTAATGTTGTCAAAATACACCCCTTTAGTTCCTCCGTTATCATTTTATTTTACACTTTTACAATGTTGTCAATTTGTCCCTCCATTGTCGTCGACAGCAAAGAGGATAAATTGACAATTCTACGAAAATATGAGGACAATATAGTGAAACTCATGCAGAAAGTATCTCGACAATAATTGAGAAAGTGCAGAGGTGAAATAAAAATAGTCAAACTACATGGCCATTTTGAAAAAAGCAATAAAAGTTTAGTAGTATAATAAAATTTTCTTGGGCTCTGTCATCATATGATGCGATATTTTAGCATTATATTAAGTTTTTCTATAGTCAAAATTCAACTGTTATTCCTTTTTACAGAATTATTTTTCAAAAAGAAAACAGTGTGTCTTATGGCAGCAAATGGCCTGTCAGAATTGCACAGGGAAAGCAGAACAAAGAGCAAATTAGGGGTTGGCCTTACCTTGCCCCAAAGGAAGGCCATGTAGGATTAGGGAGGGGCCCTAAACTGGGGGAAACCAGAGGAAGTGGGGATGAGGAAGAAGGTTGGGGAGAAGGTAGGCATGGCCAAGACTATATATATAGATATATACTGAAAGGAATCAAACAAAGACCTTCTCATTTTAATTTGGGGTCAGTGTGAGGTTTCCATCGTTAGGATTAAATGTTCTAATAATTAAAGGTTATCATCATCATTATTAATGACTTATCTCTTAATTAAATAGTCATCTTTAGGTTTCTGTACTTGTTGATAAAGGTTAGTGTGAGTTATAGATCCACCTGAGAATTTGAAACTAAAAGGAATATTACAGCCCTCGAGATGCAAATAGAATTGGATAAAAATAAAAGATTTGACTTTGAGCGTTATATATGTTTAATCGTTGAGCTTACACTCTCGAGCATGGAGACAGATGCAGTTTAGGTAAATAAAATAAATAAATTCAATCTTTTTGATGACACACTCGACTCTAAAAGTGCCTCACGAATGGCCCAATCTAACATTTTTCACCTCTTTTATCTATAACAATCTATATTTGATGATGACCGACACTCCTTTGACATTCTTCGATTGACTATTTAACATTGTCGTTAAATAAATTGATCTATATATATGTAATTTCAAATAATTGCAAAAAAGTGATTTATTCGTTTCAAATGTCCTTATCAGTCGGTCCATAGCTAATGTAATAAGAGAAGTAAATTACGAAAATTAAACGACATCCGGAGATGATTGGGCAAATTAATTTTCCTTGGAACATAAATTCTAAGGATCGATCCTTACCTCATTGATTGTAAATCCCATTGGAACACCAACTCAGTTGAGCTTGCGGAGACTTGCATATATGTGCAACTTCGAGATAGTTAATCAAGTGGGATAATTTTATATCCACATTGGGACGGGTCAAATGCAGATCGAGGATAGTTAAGGGTCATCCCCATGAGGATGACGTGGTGGCTAAGGCACGGTGGAACTTATGAATAAGACAATGGTCGATTCTGGAAGAGGTCTAAAGTCATTTTTTAGATTCAAATGATCCCCACGTGTCTTGATCACTACGTCAAAATCTATAGGATTTTCTGTGATTTATCTCTCACACAATGACTCTGGAATAGATCGGTAGAGACCGTTAGATTGACGAATTCCAACCTTTGCGGAGGATAATTAAGGGTCCAACCATGTCCTAAATGTGAAGCATGAGAGTGCCAAGTTAAATCCTTGCGTTAAGAGGGTTCTGTTGTTCTAAAATGTCAATAATGGATGAATAGATCATAAATGGGAGCTAAACCTTTAAAGAAAGGGAAATACAAATAATCTTTTTTAAAAAATAGACATATAATGATTATTTATTAAATTTTTTTTACCATCTTTCCGCCCTTTCTTTCATCCACACTAATAAACAAATCATACACTTCCAAAACAATGCTTGTTTCTAGACTCATGAAGTTCTTTTTTAAATTTGTCACCTTACACGAACTTTACTCAGGCCAGTTGCAATATAAAAGTAGTGAATTAATTAAGTGATCAATTTAAGAAGAACCAAAATTTTTATTATCTCCATATAAAACATTCACGTGTTGGTCAACAATATACATCCAAAGCTTCATCCTTCACCTGATTCTAGGGTTCAATCTTTGTCTTCTTCCTCTCAATCACTTTGCAGACAAATTTTCTAACCCTAGCTAACCTAGCTTCATATATATATATTATATATAGAGAGAGAGATTACATACATAATGGTTATTTGATGGCTTTCAGTGTTTGAGGTGGACTGAAAGTTTGTTCTGGTCCAAATATAATAACATGCACTTAGTTGGACACCCAGGAATAGATCCAAGATAGATATACAATTAGAGTCAGTCAAGAGAAATTAGATTAGCTTCAAAGTGCTTGGGATCGGGACGTAGTCAAACTTCTGCTATGATTTTTGGGCGCAAGGAAGAAACAGATTTAAGAAATTAAAGTTAATTAGTACTGGCATGGGGGCGCAGGATGCCCTAGCTTCACTCTCTGCTCAGTATCATACTTTTCGAGGTCCTTTTTTATCTTGATTTTATGAAGGTATTCCTAGGACGTAGTCTCACTGCTACTAAGATTTTTGGGATTAAGAAAGTTAATAGTCAGGTTTTCGAGGTCCTGCTTCTCACTGTGCCCTTGCAGTGAATTGTAGTAGCCTTTGAGATCCCTTTCAATCTAGATTTGATGAAGTTTAATTTATATAGGCACACGAGAGGGGATAGATCTTAAGACACCATCAATTAAATTTTATCTCTAGAGAATGCTATTGAATTTTATTCTCTACTTATCATTATTTATATTTAAATAAATTTTATTTTATTTTATAATTATTAATCAAGTTTTTTTTTCTCTTTTTCATTTGATTTATATATTTGTAATAGTTTCATATCGTCTATTTGAAATATTATTGGTCATATAAATACATATTCATACTATTTTAAATATGTCTCAGAATTTTTTTCTCGATATTTATAATATTAACTTTCGCTATTTATGTGCCCGATGCTTATATCCATTTCAATCATTTAACTTGTATCTATATAAGACATCTTTTTCAATCCTTCTAACTTTTTATAAAAATGATTTTAAATATTTAAAATTCTCGGTTATAGATAATTCATTATCACTTTTCTTAATAATTGTATCATTGTGTCTGATATTGCTAATTTAAATTTTGTATATTTCGTCTTTATTCTATTAAGTTTAAATTTTTTCACTTTCAGTATTTCCCTCTAAAATTCAAATTTAACATTACTTCTTCATATGTCTTATTTTTCAAAATAATATCATCTGCAAATAACAACACCATGATATATATCGTGTCTTAGATGTATTCAATGAATTTATCCATAATTAGTATAAAAAAATAGAGACTTAAAGTTGATCATTGATGTAACTCTACTTTATGGGAAACACTTTGGTTAATCCTCTTGTTATTACATCCTCATATATATTCTTAATTACTTCAATATACACTACACTAATATTTTTTTTTAGAATTTTCTACATAATTTCCTTTGTGATTCTATAATAAACTTTCTTCAAGATCAATAAATACCACATGTAAATTTTACTTTCGTTATCGATACTTTTCAATTAGTTGTCTAAGAAGATATATAACTTCTATTATCGATTTTCTTAGCATAAATTTAAATTGATTTTCGATTACCATAGTTTAGTCTTTTTTTCTATTGTTCTTTGTCAAAATTTTATGGTATGACTTAATAGTTTAATACCCTTATAATTTACATAATTTTATAGGTCTCCTTTATTTTTATATAAAAGAACTAGAGTATTTACCCTCCACTAATTAGATTTTTTTTTTCATTATCAGAATAAATAAATTTGTAAGTTATTCAATACTTTGTTTACTTAGACACTTCTATACCTCTATCAGAATATCATCTGGTCTAACTAACTTTTTCATTTTGCATCTCATTTAAAGCATATTCGACTTTTGAATGTTAAATTATATGATAAAAATTTAAATTTCTATATGTTGGTGCAATCGACCTCAGGTCAAGATTGACCAAGTTCGAGTTGAGCTCGAGTTGAGTTTCGATATTTGCCAATACAATAATAGGTTGATGATGAGTGAAGGATGGTATGAGACATCCAAGGTTGTGAAGGAGAGTGTGGGTGTAGTCATCATTGGGTCAGGTTGATCAATGATGCAGTTACGATCAAGGTTGAGCTGAAGTCAAGTAGGTCAAAGTTGATTAGACACTTGACAAGTGGAGAAATCCAAATGAGTCATGGAGGACTAGAGCTGTCAAATGAGCTGCCCCATGGTAGGCTAGGTCAATTCGTTATAAATTCAACATTTAGCAGGGAGGGGCGAACCGACCCGTCATCTTGGCAGGTTGAGAAATCTCCAACCCAACCCAAGGCGGGTTGCGGATTAGGCGGGCCAATCCACAGGTCAGAAAAATAAAAAAAAATCCAAAATTATTGAGACGTTAAGGGCTTAAGGTGATAACCGACAAGGAGGATAAAATACCATGATAAGAAAATATGCATTTGAAGCAACTAAAATCTTATAATTGAGATCTAATTATCGATCGACAATGTGATGTACCAATATTTTTATTCTTCCAACACTCTAAAATATCCAAATCTTGATAATATACAAATTCAAATTTTGGCTCCTCCAAATAGAGATCTAATTAAGCTTTTTCAGCACTTGTAATTGATTGACTCTGATATGTTATCATTTCCTATATTAATTGAAATAGTAGTGACAAAATAATTATAAACTAATTAGAATATACCTAAAAAAATTATTAGAGTACTTAAATCAAATATATTTTTTTATTATTTTCTCTAACTTCTTCTATACTTTGTGCCGAGTTATATGTGTGATAGAAAAAGATTGTGATTATGAGCTTGTTAGTATTAGAATATTGGTAAAAAAAATAATTTTTCTTTCACAAGTTTTATTTTCTTTTGACATTTCACAACCCACGGGCCAACCCAAGGTCGTCGTGGGCCAACCCGTTTAGATCCGCAACCCGCGTGGGTTGATTCATTTAGGTCTATCAAAATGACAGATTGATAAAATTTCAATCCAACCCACTTAAATTACTTGGTGGGGCGGGCCAATCCAGCGGACCTAACCCAACTTGATGACTCTATGGAGGACCGAACATTTGATGGTTGGAAGTCCAACAAGGAGTTGACAAGTGAGAAATCTAAGTGGATCATGGAGGACCGGATATTTGATGGTTGGAAATCCAACAAGATATTGACAAGAGAGAAGTCAAGTAGGTCAAGATTGACTGGATACTTGACTGGTGGAAAAATCCAAGTGGAGGACAAGACATTTAGTGGTCGAAAGTTCAATAGAGAGTTGACAAGTGTAAAGACTAAGTGGATCACAGTTGACTGGACACTTGACATGAGATAAAAAGTCCAACCATATAAAGGAGGATCATATACTTGGTGTTAATGAAGTCCTGATAAGTCAAGATGACCATATGTTAGGCAGGATAGGATCCGACAAGTCAAGGGTGATCAAGTGTTGGACGAGAAAGGTCATGGTAGGTTGAAGTCAATCAGATACCAAGTGAAGTGAGATTTAGCTTAAAATTATATTGAAATTGAGGGATCGGTCGACTGGTAGGGTCTACTAGTCGACTGGTGATAGTGTTCAAGCAAGTTCAACTCAATTGGTTCAGACCAGCCGACTGATGATGTTGATCAATCAACTGAGGTCATGCTCGGGAAGGTGATCAGCGCTTGATGTTGGTGCAATCGGCCCAGGTCACGATTGACCAGACTTGAGTTGGACTTGAGTAGTATTTTGATGTTTGACAATGTATTGGGGAGATTGTTGATGCAATCGACTCAGGTCATGATTGACCGAACTCGAGTTTGACTCGAGGGGTATTTTGATGGTTGACTAGGGTTGACTATGTGATGAAGAAAGTCCAAGTCATGGGTACTTGACATGAAAAGTCCAAGTGAGACGCTTGACATTTGGGAAAGTCCAAGTCTTGTGTACTTGACATGAAAAGTCCAAGCATGGGCCTTGGCAAGGGAAAGTCCAAGCTTGAGTCTTGGCAATTGGAAAGTCCAATATTGAGTTGGCATGGAAAGTCCAAGGGTGTAGTCTTGGCCACGTAAGTCCAAGGGTGTAGTCTTGGCGGTGAAAGTCCAAGTCATGGGTACTTGGCATTTGGAAAGTCCAAGGGTTGATATTGGCGGCGTAAGGTCCAAGGGTGGAGTCTTGACAACATAAGTCTAATAGTTGACGGCGTAAAGTCCAAGCGTGATTTTGGCAGTATAAGTCCAATGTGCCTTGGCGGTGTAGACACCGTTAGCATGATAATAGCCTATGGAAGCACCTGAAGGCTAGCGTATGGATGAACAAGTTATGGATGACTTGGAGGGATCTGATAGGCGTGAGGCTGATAGAGGTGACTAGAAGGCTTAGGTCTATGCTAAGAGTGGTTTAGCAAGTATGAGGGCATCATACTTGGTGTTAAACCTTATGATTGAGATTTGTCAGTCGACTGGGGTTATGAACCAGTCGACTGGTCAAGTGTTTTGACACTTGGCAGCCAAGTCGACACTCAGCAGTCGACTGAGATTATGACCAATTTGACTGATGTGAGTCGACTAGTACTCGACTGTGGTTTAGGGTCGAAAAAACCTTGGCAGTCGACTGCTCATTGGATTAATCGACTGATGTCAGTCAACTCATGGTTTGATGTCGCGAGCATAGAACGCTCAGTAGTCGATCGGAAAGTTGGCTACGACATTGACAGTCGACTGGTGATGTTGGCAGTCAACTGCCAAGTGATTCGTTGGAGCTTTTCCAGTTTGGTTCAAGTCATTGTCTCACAACGATAGTGTTGGCAGTCGACTAAGGCCTTATGACAATCAACTGTCAAGCGCGAAAACAGCTCGAGTGCAGGTTATATAGGCAGCTCAAAGGGGAGGTTTTGACAGGGATTTCTTGGGTGTTTTGAGGCGATTTGCTAGTGCAAATCAGGGTCTTCAAGCACGGTTCAAGCGATCATCAAGCAAGCATCCAAAACAATAATTGTAAAGTTTTCTTTACATTATCTTTGTGTATTTTCTTTGTATTTACTTGTATTTATTTCTTATTGTTGTAAGAATACTTGTATGAGGTTTCTCCGCCTCTGACTTATTGTCGAGAATGAGTATTTGTGATTAGTAGTGGTGTTTGCATCGCTAGAGCTCGTTCGAGCCCAATCCGTGGAGTAAGAACCGTACGGTTTCGAACCACATTATATTCTCGTGTTCTTGTGTATTGTGTGTTTGTACATTTTGTTATTACTTTATTATTATTTTGCTGCGCATATTAACGATCATTGTAGACAAGCACGCAAGAACGATCAAATTTCGTGAATCGACGACAACGCTATTCACTCCCCCTCTAGCGGGCACATAGGTCATAACAAGTGATATCAGAGCTAGGAGCTCTTCAACGGATTAACAACCGGGAGCAAGCGCTAGAGGGGAAGATGGAATTTGAAGAAAAATTAGGATGATACATCAACACACTGCCACCATACGACCAAGAAGATTTTCCGGCATGGAGGGTGAGAATGGAGACATTCTTGATGATGGACATAGAAGATTGGTTCATCATCATGGAAGGTTTTGAACCCCTTAGAGATAAGAAGGGAGATGTCTTGAAATTGAAGAAGTGGACTCAAGAGCAATGTCTAAAGTTCAAGACCGAAGTCAAGGTAATAAAACTTTTAAAAGATTTGATACCTAATGATATTTTGTCTAGACTAGGTGAATATCAAGATGCCAAGGAGCTTTGGGACAAATTGGAAAAGTTCCATGAAGGTTCATCATCGGCTCATGAAGGAGAGGAGGAGTCCGAAGAGGAATACTCATCGGCTCAATCGGAGGAGACCGAAGAAGCAAGCACATCATCCTCACAAGCAAGTGAGAATTCGGAAGTTGAAGAAGAGTCAACATCTGGGTCAAGAGAAGAGTGTGAAGAATTGGAGGTTGAGAAACCATCAATGTCCAAGGAAGATGAAGAATTGGAGGAGACCTCCACCTCTAGGATTGAGGGGGAGGAGAGGATTCCCACACCGGAGAAAACTCAAGAGAAGTCATCTACCTCCGGTCGAGAAGAAGATGAAGAACCATTTCATTCCACCACCACTCTAGGTAACTCAAGCAATTTAATTAAAAATAAAAATCATATAATTTGCTTTGAGTGTAGGGAATATGGGCACTATAAGAGCAAGTGTCCTAAGAAGGTCAAGAAGGCTCCACCGGTGCCAAAGGTCAAGGAGACTGTTGCCCCAACACAGAAGAGCAAGGAGCACGTAGTGCGCTTCAAATATCATCAAAAGGGGCATTATAGAAGCCAATGCCCTAGGAGAAGAGAAGGAGCATCAAATGTAGGGGGAGCCTTTAAGGCAAACCTTAAGGTACATTTTAATAATGCATTTTCTAGTTTTAATGTCAAAAAACATGCTAAAAATAATTTAAATAATCTTGTTATTGTTCATAAGGAGCATGCTAGAAATAATAAGTTATATTGTTTAGGGACTAAACATATTAACTTTAGAAATAAAGAGAAATTTAGGACTAATGCCCCTAAAACAATTTTACCTAAGGAAACCATTAGGAAGATAGAGGACCATTTAGGCATTAACCCTAAGAATGATAGACATATGCCTAGAGGAAATGGAAATGCCCAAAGACTAGATGAAAATTCAAAATTGGGAAGATTAGAATTAGAAAATCAAGCCTTGAGATCAAGGCTTGAGAAACTAGAAAAGACCCTTAGAAAAATGCAAAATCAAATGCAAGGGTCAAATAGTCAAAGCCTAGGGTCTAGGAGTCAAAGTCAAAGGCCTAGGAAACAAGAATCATCCAAGGGCAAGCTTAAGCCCAAAAATACCTATCACAATGTTCCATTTGATTATAAAACTCAATCTAGGTCTAGAAAAACTAAGGTCAATAGGGAAGTCATCCCTAAGGTTGACCAAGGTAGGTGCTTGGTGGGTAATGTTTCAAGGAAACTTAGGAAATTCATTAAGAAGGTTACAAGGGGAGTTACTCCTAGAGTTAACCTAGGTAAGACCCAAATGACCAAGGCTTATAAGCCTATGAGGGTCATTAAGAGGGTATCTAGGGAAGTTATTCCTAGCGAATACCTAGTAAATCTAAGGAGCTCCAATAGGTATTGAGTTCCTAGGAGTGTGATCGATTCACGCTAAATGAGTTTAGGTGTGCCAACATTGAATGGATAGGTAATTAACCTAACCATGGTAAAGGTGACACTTTAGGTCATTTCCAAGGTAATGAGGTACTTTGAAAATAAGGATGATTTTTAATCCTAAAGGTTTTTAGGACGTGCCAATGTCGTTTATGAAAGTGAAAAATCAATCAAATTGGCACAATTTAGGTTTAGAGATTAAGGTGTGCCATTTTAGATTTTTGGCACATTTAGGGTAAAATAATAATATGGAAAAATGGACTAAATAATAACAAATGACAATTAATATTAAAACTTAGGTATTATTATACCTTTACATTTTATTTGCCATGATTGATTTGTCATATGTCATGCCATGACATCATATTTATTTTTTCATATAAAATTCATGATCAATATTTATGTTAAATGTCATATATGCTTAGATTTCATCTTTATGCTATGACATCATAATCATTGACCATGCTTATTTATGCTATCATTTATGCCAAGATCATTCATGCATTAATTAAAATTGATTTAAGGACTATGACATGGCTTGAAGTCCCATGTATAAGGGAATCAAGTAGTGTTGTCTTAAGAAATGCATGAGACCTTAGATTAGGATAACCAAAACTCACATCTCACATCAAATTAATATGTGTGTATTTTAAAACACCCTAGACACACGTGAGATGCTAGAAAATGAGTTAAGTTCAAGATGCATAGTTTTTGTATCTAGATGAACTTAAACTCAACTTATACCATGGATGAATCATGAGGAAAGCTTGTGTACAAGTCATGTGCATTAAGCCCATAGACCATGGTTCAATATAAGGTTTTAAAACTATTTCAAAATCATTTTAAAAAACCTTAGTGTAGTCTGTCTTTTGATAGAAATCACCATTGATGATGTTGATACAAAATGAGCTCAAAACAATGAAGCTTTTCTCATTTTTGAACTTTGTATCAAACTCACTATTTTATGGGTAAATTATTTTTTAAATATTTTTCACCCATTATATTTGATATAAGTATTATACGTATGAAGTTTCATGATTTTTCAAAATATGTATAATTACTTATGTATTATTAAAATTCATTCTGAAAGCTGAAAACTACATTTTGCAGTTATCAGTCGACTGACATCAACAACAATCAACTGATAACTGTCAAAAGTCGATTGTCAGGCCTGATTTCGAGTAACCAAGGTTGGTTTTGTCTGATTTCAGCTATGTTAGGTTACCCTAACACCTCCTAACCCTAGGATATGCTTTGGAAAACATTAGAAAGGGTGAAAATCCAATGGATATAAATTAGGAAAGTTGTTTGGGTATTGTATCAATTTTAAGGTGTGTAAAAGTTCAAGTTTGAACTTTTAACCTTAATTTTGATGGTTTAGTGTTCTTATAGGCTTGGGAACTCTCCAAGGACATTGTTGGTGCAATGGTCAAGGGGGAGCAAGCCTTTAGGGGGAGGTATCCATTATGGAATGATGGATGTGTTTCTTCCTCATGAGGGGGAGAATTTGGGAGAGTTTATAAGAAGCCTCTTTTGAGTGATATGAGACTTATCACTAGGAAGAGTGAAGACATCCTAGATGTTTTTGGACTAAGGGGGAGATTGTAAGATCTCATTGGAATATGAGATATTGACCTCTTTGAGGATAACCTTTTTGATGTATGTCAAAAAGGAAGAGAAAGTGAAACTACCAATTTGGAAAAATTGGTAAGGAGATTTGAGTTAGGTGGCCTAACTCAAAAGTGTTTGGTTTTTGTCAAACATTAAAAAGAGGGAGATTGTTGGTGTAATCGGCCTAGGTCACGATTGACCATACTCGAGTTGGACTCGAGTAGTGTTTTGATGTTTGACAATATTTTGGGGAGATTATTGGCTCAATCGACTCGTATCATGATTGACCCGACTCGAGTTTGACTCGAGGGGTATTTTGATGGTTGACTAGGGTTGACCATGTGATAAAGAAAGCCCAAGTCAAGGGTGGTCTAGGCTAGAAGGCTGATGGAGGTGGCTAGAAAGCTGATGGAGGTGGCTAGAAGACTTAGGTCTAGGCTAAGGGTAGTCTAGCAAGTATGAGGGCATCATACTTGGTGTTAAATCTCATGGTTGAGGTTTGTTAATCGACTGAGATTATGGACCAGTCGACTGGTCAAGTGTTTTGACACTTGGTAGCAGAGTTGACACTTAGTAGTCGACTGAGATTATGACCAGTTCGACGTTGTAAGTCAACTAGTGCTCGACTGCGGCTTAGGGACGAAAAATCCTTGACAGTCAACTGCCCATTGGATTAGTCGACTGATGTCAGTCGACTGTCATGTATGGCAGCCGACTGATGGTTTGATGTCGCGAGCATAGAATTCTTGGTAGTCGACTGGGCAGTCGGCTACGACGTTGGCAGTCGACTGGCAAGTGATCAATTGGAGCTTTTCCAGCATGGATCAAGCCGTTGTCTCATAACGACAGTGTTGGCAATCGACTCGGGCCTTATGGCAGTCAACTGCCAGGCGCGAAAACAACCCAAGCGCAGGTTATAAAGGCAGCTCAAAGGGGAGGTTTTGACAGTGATTTCTTGGACGTTTTTGAGGCGATTTGCTGGTGCAAATCAGGATCTTCAAGCACGGTTCAAGCGATCATCAAGCAAGCATCCAAAACAATAGTTGTAAAGTTTTCTTTACATTGTCTTTGTGTATTTTCTTTGTATTTGGTTCTTATTATTGTAAGAATACTTGTATGAGGTTTCTTCGCCTCTGACTTGTTGTCAAGAAGGAGTATTTGTGATTAGTGGTAGTGTTTGCATCGTTAGGGATCGTTCGAGCCCAATCCGTGGAGTAGTAACCGTACAGTTCTGAACCACGTTATATTCTCGTGTTCTTATGTATTTGTGTGTTTGTACATTTCGTTATTACTTTATTATTATTCTGTTGCGCATATTAACGATCATTGTAGACAAGCATGCAAGAACGATCAAATTCTGTGAACCGACGACAATGCTATTCACCCCCTCTAGCGGGCGCATTGATCCTAACACTCAAGACCCAGGTGCTCAGGAGACTGGCGCTCAGCGCTCGGGACTCAGGTGCTTGGGAGGTCGATGCTTGGCGCTTGGAACTCGGGTGCTCAAGAAGGCGCTCAGGAAGTCGGTGCTCAGGAAGCATGACTCAACGCTCGGGAAGTCGGTGCTCAGGAAGCACGACTCGGTGCTCAGGAAGCACAACTCGACGCTCAGGAAGTCAGTGCTTGGGAAGCACGACTCGAGCACTCGAGACGGTGCTCAAAAAGTCAGGAACATAAGACAATGGTTGGGAAGCTCCATCGAGGCACTGGGAAGCCAATGCTCAGGAAACTCTAACCGACATTCAGGACTTGGTGCTCAGGAAACACCAAGGCACTTAGGAAGTCGATGCTTGGGAAGCTCTGACAAGATGCTCGGGGTCCACACAATTGATTAGTGACACTATAGCTCGGCAAAGAAGGTTGGAGAGTCGACTGATAGAGATAATTAGTCCACTAGTGTTACTATAGCAAGCCACAAAAAGTTGGCTAGTCGACTGGTGCACTGTAGCACGTGAGAATTCGACGTAGATCATGCCATTGGAGAGATAGTTGAGCAACGATCGAGTGTCTAGTCGACTGGGGTAAGGCCGATCGAGTGACCAATCAACTAGGAGTAAGGGCAGTTAATGGTAGACGAAAATCAATCCGATGGTGGTCCTATAAAAGAGGGTTTGTGGTGATTTGAATGTGTGGGTTCTTGGTGACTTTGAATAGGAAGTGCTACTGCATTTCAGACCTTCCAAGGCATTCCAAAGCAACCAAACAACAATTAAGTAAAAATTTCATCATGTAAATTATTTTGATTCTTGCTTTCTCATTTCACTTGTATATTTCTCATTTGGTTGCTCTTCTTGTAAAGACATAGGTTGCAAGAGGTGTCTCTATCTCCAGAAGGTTTTTGAGAAGGAGAAAGGATAGTGGTGATCTATCACTAGAAGCTAGGTCATAGAGTAAGAACCTAGGGGTTCTAAACCACGTAAATCGAGGGGTTATGATTGTGTTGTTTGTATTCTTAATGCTTTATTTTTTGCTACGTATTAACCTCTTGTAGACGAGCACAAACACAAGAACGAAATCGAGGATCGAGTTATGATCACTATTCATCCTCTTCTAGCGACGCCAAGGTCCTAACACTATATTCCTTTAACTTAAAATATCTAAGTTAAATTTATCATCTAAATCTTTATTAAAAACTTGATGAAAATATCTCTTTCATCGCTCTTTTATTTCCTCATTGTCTAAT
Organism: Wurfbainia villosa; assembly: GCA_025175895.1. NCBI lineage: Eukaryota > Viridiplantae > Streptophyta > Magnoliopsida > Zingiberales > Zingiberaceae > Wurfbainia > Wurfbainia villosa. The sequence continues at coordinate 12,195,975 of CM046004.1, read as the reverse complement.
AGTACCCTATTATATTTATTTGTAATGTATCTTATTTGGATAAGATATAGTCTTTCTCTTTAGCTTTAGCTATTCTATAAATATTCTTTGCTCTTTTTTTATCTAATTATCTATATAAGCATTTAAATATTTCATTCTTAGCTTCATTTATTACTTTTTTTTCTTCTCTCTTGGTTATTGTATATTTTTTAAAAAATTTCTCGTTATTACAAGTGTAGAATATAACTTATATGTTATTCATTTTTCTTCACTTTTTTTCTATACTTTCTTATTTTACTATCAAAATTTTTTATTTGACAGTGCACATCTCTTTGACTCATCAAATATATTTTTTAATAATTTTCAACTTTAATGTCATCCTAACTCACATCGTATTCAAATTATTATGTATTTTTTTTCTAATACTTGTACTATCACTCTCTCTTTAAATATATTTTGTTTCTCATTTCTTAACTTTCATTATTTAATTTTAGGAGTTATATATATTTTTCTTCTATTAATAGTGTTCTTAAAGTGTATATCTAATACTACCAAACTATGTTAGATAGTCAAATTTTCTTCAAAAATTATATATTTTTATATCATTCTTCTTCATCGTAAGAAAGTCAATTTGTGATTTAGTTTTTCCCTTTTTGAATGTGATTAAGCTTTTATTTCCGTCGTTGATTTAGAGATGGAATTATTTTTATTTTCATCCCCAATTTAGCAGCATATTTTTAATTCCGACGCTAATTTCATGACCCTATCATAAAATCCGATCGAATTTAAATTCCGTCGTTAATATGGCTATCAAATTTAATTTCCATCAGAATTTATGTCAGTCATTAATTAATAATCGATAATTTAATTAGTCACTAATTAGCGTTCGAAAAATTTATTCGATTGTTAATTAGAAATGGAATTAAAATTTCGTTGGGAATTCAATTGCTAATTCATGGTTTCTTTCAGTGGTAATGATGGTGTCATCCTGCAAGCTATGGCACCCTCGACATGTACTTGGACCTACTTGTAGTGTTGGACCCCACTTAGTTTGTTTACATCTTCAAAAGCTAAACATGACCCAAACACAGGGTCGGAGTGTTAGTCTGGAGTGTTTAGAGGTTCTGAATGAAACAATAAATATTGAGCCCTTTTAGATGTGATATTTTGAAGAATAATTTTTAGGCCCTCGGTGGGGGCCCAATTGCCCTGGCTCAGGGCCGAACCTGCCTAAACATGTTGGTCAGGTCAATTCTTGTGGTATGAACCTTTGACTTCTAAAAAAATGTATTCCTTATATATCATCTAACAACATAAGAGCTTCACGAGTAATCGATTATTAATCAAATCAACCAAATCAATTAAATTAAAATCAAATGAGTTGATTTTTTTAATTAATTGAATCGATCAAATTTTTTCAACAAAACAAAACCGATCAAATCAATAACAAATCGATTAATTCAGTCAAAAATTGAAAAAAATAATTTTTCAAAAATAATTAACTAAAAAACAATATCAATCGACTAATAAAACCAATCAAGTTGACAGTCAACTAGAAAATATTCCGTACCCAATAAGTCGATTGTCAATCGACTAATGGAGAGTTTTAGTCGTCTGATACTAACAAGTCGAATTGGACGGTTGACTTAAAATATTTTGTGCTTTTAAACATTTTTAATCAATCAATTGATTTCATATTCTAATCTACTAATATACATCAAAACTTTATCTGAGGACTCAAGGCACGAATGATTGCATCAATAATCTTTCCATTTTTAAAGTTTGATAATCTATTTAAATTTTTAACAATTTTTTAATATTATACAATTATATCATGCAACGATCACACAAATTTAAATTATCATACAAATGCAAAACTTCCCCTATAGGCTATAATCATGCACTTGACAAAAAAGGAGACAAATAACATATCAAATAAGAACATCCAACATGCACATATTCAAACTCACAATTGAATAACAACATCGAAATGATATATAATTTAGTCAAAACTCAAATTGAATTGCATATTCGCTTAACAAATAGGCTTATATAAAATGCATCAAGCAAAGTACAATCATATAACAAAACACTAAACTATCGATCAACATCATCAGCTAGAGCTTGAGGTGGTGGAGGTGGGTCAGGTGGCAGCTGCTAACCCTGAGTCAAGGCCTACAACATCTTGTACCTATCAAGCTGATATTGCTCGAAAGTTTAGAATTAAGATTGCATTTGAGCCATCCAAGAGTCATAAGTGGAATGTTCTATACCGAGCTCCTCAAGCTAAGTGTCAATAGTCTTGTAAAACTCCTCAAAATGTGACTCAAGGTGTGCAAAAATGATCCAAGATACTCTCATAAAAGTCGTCAAGTAACATAAGAGGTTCCTCCTCCTTGGCTTGGGGTTCCCGTCCTTCCTCGGCCTTCTCATCCTATTGGTGTCCATCCTCCCACTCCATCGTGTGAAAATCCTTTTTCATGTTAACTAGTGAAAAGTTCCTCAATTTAATTCAATCATATGCATTTGTCATCGGCTTCAAGGCACCCCTAGAGACATTGATGCCTAATGATATGAGTCATGCAGTGATAACAATCCCTAAAGACATGTGAACCTTGCCTTGAATAGGGGTCATGAAATGGACAATGCAATGAAAGACATTTAATGCAATATTTATTTCTAAACAATGAGGTATACATTATGAACAAGTGAGGAGACCATACTAAGGCCAATATGTGGGTGACTATAAGAAGAATACACCAACAATGACCTTATAGAGGATATTGTTAGGGGCATATAATGCATTGGTCAAAAATAGATTCTTGTGTTCAACATGTAGTCGATGATAAAAATGTTTGTCCATGTTATTCATGTTGAATTGATCAAATGGAGAGGGGAAATGTTCTTCTAATTCTAAAGAGGGATAGAAAATAAAAGTGTCAATCGATAATCAATATTTCAAGAATTCCGTAAGGATTTTTGGAGTAAACCAAATCACGTTGAGTCATACGAGTTCGATATGACAGTCCATCGCTAACTTTTATAATATTGTTGTAAAACTCTGAGAGAAGATCAAGATTTATATCATGTTTGTAATAAATTAATTTTTCTAAATGATAATGTTAAATAATTTTGCTGACATCATGATAATAAATACTAAAGAATGTTGATCAAAGTATTGTACAAGCACAATTTAAAATGCACAACTCATACGTGTAGGATTGGAGATTTATGAGAGAGAGGGTGAATCTCGTAAGTTATAAAATTTTCTTTTTAAAATATAAGAGTATGCAGCGGAATTAGAAATAAGATAAGACAAGTTTTTTTACTTGGTTCATAATCCGAGCCGAATTACTACTCCAAGGCCCATAGCTCTTTGAGAGCTACCTTGATGGACAATCCACTTAAAGATCCTCCGATTCAAAACTCTCGAACTCGGAGGGTGTTTGCTTTTACAAGGATGAGAGGGAAAGGTAACACACTACCTTCCCTCTAGAAATTAAGTACAAAAACAAAATCAATTATAAGAAATGAATTACAAATTTAAGCTTATACTGACACTTGGAAATGTAGAGGTGTAGCTTGTGTCGAACTTGCAAGAGTTTGGCGTGTCGAAGTTTTTGTGGATGAGAGATGATGGCGACAACACTTGGACGTATTTGAATTTTTGTACTCAGAGCTGGTCCATAATTTCTTTTATAAGCCTATTCCAGTTGACTAGAACACCCTCTAGTCGACTCCAAATCAGCCCATCGATTTGGTACATCGACTTTTCCAGTCGACTGGACTTGGTCCAGTTGACTCCAAGTCATCTGGCTCTGCATCGGGAGATTTGCCTTTCCAGTTGATTGGACCTCGCCAGTTGACTGGAGCTCTTGCCATCCTGGTCACCAGATCTCCAGTCAATCACCAACTACCTTGCTAACTAAGCATCCCAGTCGACTGGATACCTGAAAAATAAGATTAGTACAAAATACAATATAAAATGGAATGGAAGTGGTAATACTGCCCGATCTCGACTTCTTAGTCTCACACGGACTATCCGTTAGATCAACGCCTAGCTTTGTCCCACTATAGAGAACTTGACTTCACCTCTTCACTCGAGGGTTACCTGTCGGCTGCCTAGCCGGACTTACTATGCTTGACATCTGATCTGACCAACTAGGGCTTCCTACCAACTGTCCGGTCTCCCCGACCCAGCTGGGCTTCATATCGATTGTCCGATCTCCTGACCCCATCGGTCTTCATGTTAGGTGTCTAGTCTCCTGACCCATCTGGACTTTCTGCCTAGTGTCCGGTCATCCTGATCTGTCAAGTCTTCTGCCTAGCTAGTATCCGGTACAGCCAACACGACCTACTAGGATTTTTCATATTTTTACTAGTATCTAGTCTTCTTGACCTACTAGGGCTTTCCTGTTAAGCCTGCACACTTAACATGCATATCAAAATACAAGTAATTCCTAACTTTAACTTATGGTTCATACATAAAAAATAAGGAGTGATGCTCCCTGCATCAACAATAGGATCTGACGAGACTCTGCTCCTAGAACTAGAAGAGCCCTCATTCGACTCATCCACCCTACATTTTTGTTTAAAATGCATGAATAATTGAATATGAATGCATCAATAATCATTAGTTAGTAAAAATGAATCATATAAATCGAAAGAAAATGTTAGAGCTAGTATTTGGATGTGTTACTTTGGTGTTATTATTTTGTTAGTAATGGATGAGACTAAAAAAATGGAGGAACTATGACAAGGATCGCCGAAGAAATTAGTCGGAACCTGAGCTTGGCGACAAAACTACCAAATCTTGAAGAAAACAAATCCTAGCAAACATTTTGGAGGGTGAGGAATGGAAGAGGACAACTAAGAATAACAAGATTTAGAGTTTCTAATGCTTACCGGAGGGAAAGATCGTTGGAAATCTTGAATGGATGGGGGAACGACTATTCCCGATGAGCGAAATCATGAGTCTCAACAAGGAGAGAGCTAGAATTTGGTTTAGTATATAAAAAAAATTAAGTATCGGTCGATTGATAAGGTACATCAGTCAATTAATAAGTCAATAGTCGAGTGGTATAGTTGACTCAAATATTCTGTGACTTGTTATAGTAAATGCAGTCGACTGATGGTTTCCATTTAGTCAACTAATTAATGGGAAGTTGACTGACTAAGTGCCCAATCAATTTTAAAATTCTTTGTGCATTCTATAGTGTAACCAATCGACAGGTAGTTTTGTGTCAGTCAACTAATACTCCCTGATACACTCTCTCTATAGTCAGTGGTAGTCCACTTTCCACAGTGCCCAGTCAACTGTTAAATTTTGTGTACATTGTTATAATGAAATTAGTCAATTGGTTTTCAAAATCAGTTGACTGTTAATCATTTTTCTGTGAAATTTTCAATAAACAATCGATTGTTATATTTATAACTTAATTGTTGACACTGATTTTATATCATTTCGTGTGTTTAATACTCATTTACAACATACCCATTATATTGTATGATCAGTTGACTATAAATTTTGATTCATAAGTTTATTAAATTTACATGGTTTGTTAAATAAAAAAAATCAAAATATCTCCCTTATATTTATAGAATTATTTTCCCTATGTGTTCTTAAATTCACTGTTAAAATATTCAAAATTACACAACCATTCAAATCAATAACTCAAAAATCAAATTAAATACAATAAGATAACAATTCAATACATGTCAGCATTGGGAACAACAATACTCCTTTACTCAAGAAGGATTTCAGGTCATGGAGGATCATTTTCGGAGAGGCGAGGAAATCAAAATGTATAGATATCCTTAAAACATTTAAGTTAAAAGTTTTAATATTTTCACGTTCAAGTTATACAACATGTCAAAATGAATCCCTTTTTATTATACATTCTTACATTACACCGTTAAAACATTCAAGATTACACAACCATTCAAATCAATAATTCAAAAACTAAATTAAAGAAAACTCAATATGCGTCAACATGACAAAATGTATATTACACAAATCCCTTGAGTCTGTGACTCTTCACCCTTGCGCTTGTCTTCAAGTACTTCCATCGGTTATCGTCATGCTCTCGGGTCTACCTTTTCCAAGAAGCCTCGCCTCCGGGACTTCCCCTTTTGCCAAGCTCGATCACCCTGATCAGCCAGATCTTCCCTTGCCAAGACTCCTCGTCCAGGACTTCACTGCCAAGAGACCACGCCTCCGGGATTTCACTGCTAAGACTCCTCGTCCAAGACTTCATTTGCCAGGACTCCTTGTTCGAGACTTCATTCTCCAAGACTCCCCGTTCGGGACTTCATTTGCCAGCACGGTCTCCTAGACCTGTCGGGACTTCCTTCACCAACTTCCCATTGGTCTTTCCAACACCAAGTGTCTAGTCTCCCTTGACCGACTTAGATTTTCTCTTGTTAAGTGACCAAACTTGGACTTCTCCACACCAAGTATCCGGTCAACCTTGACTGACTTGAATTTCTCCAATAGTCTTTCTCATATGACCTTGGATGTCTCATACCATCCACTAGTCATGTGGTCAAACCACATTGTAAACCATTGTCAAACATCAAAACCCTACTTGAGTTCCACTCGAGTAGGTCAATCATGCCTTGGATCGATTGCACCAACATGTACTAGGTATCCAAACCTTTGGCTTGACTAATCTTGGGATGATTGATCTAATACCACAGAAGTTTCCCATCGATTGTCAAGGTAAATCAGAAAGCACTTGCAGCAGGTGCCCTAGTAACCTAGCATTCTAGAGTTTGTCATTCTATTTAGAGGAAAATTCCTATAAATGTGTCGCAGCTGGGGATCAAAGCTAAGATGCCTGAGAGACTGCATGGGTGCTCTATTGTTGCACCATACCCTCGAGGGCTTGTTCATTTTGTTTATTATACTCGTAAAGATTGATCATTTTTTCAAATCTATTTGACTCATATTTTTTGGCACAATGTTACTATCACCTGATTCTAAAATGGATGAAATTTTTGAGGTGCTATTTTGATACTCCATTTTCTTCTTATAATTTTTGTACAAAGTAAATAGAGTTTCCTTTATTTTCTTGTCTTTTTACACCATTTTCATCTCCATATAATTTAATTAATATAAATTTTATGAAATCTAATTTATGCATTAGATCAAGTAATACTATAATATAAAGCAAGTTATTCATCTTCTTTAAATCTTCCCAAATTAAATTTATTTTTCATTCTAATTTCTATTAAATATACATTAAGTTCATCATTTTCTTGTCATTCCTTTAATATAGAATGAATATAACTAATTTCATGCACAAAAGTATTAAAAGTGACGTATAAAGATTTTAAAGCTTTTAATGTTAACTCATAAAAAACTTGTAATGGATATTAAAAAATTTAACATTATTTTAATCTGCACTTATTAACTTCCCATCAAAAGTCTTTACGTCTTTTAGAGGTTTTTCATCTTATTCAAGTATGATATCTTCATTATCATTCACAACATGTCAATATGTATATTGAAAATCTAATTTAAAACATGTTTTTGTTCATCAAATCTATTAAAAACTCTTTTAAATTTTTCAGTTGCATTCAACGTCAAGTAAGTTGAGTTTCATTTGGCTGGTACATCCAAATATAATTAATGAGTTCTTGCTTTCAATTTTTTCAATTTGTACACATTCTTTATACTTGCTTAATCTAGAGAGAAATTATTTAATATATTTAATAGTATTCCTAACTCTCATCCTAGATAGATTTATAACTTTCAAGTCATCGACAAAAATCAAATTGATTATATGAGCTATACACATCATATGAATGAATTCTATTTTTAAAATAGTGGAATCTCAATTAGCCATATTTTTCTTAAAACCAATGATAGTGATACTGATATCATTTGAACTTATATTAATTCTCCACCCTCTCAAGCAATTTCATTAGTTAAACTAATAGTCTCACCTTTTTAGCTTGTAATTAAATAAAAATATAGAATTCTTTTATGTAACTTTCAATGTTTATTGATAAAATGAACGGTTAAACACATATAATATCAATAGTCAAAGAAACTCTTTGTAATTGAATCATGCAATAGATTTTTCAATTGCATATAATTCAACACAATCACATACAGCTATAAATATTTTAAACTCTCTCTTTCTATAAATTTAAAATGCAATTCATCCATTATAATTATTCTAGCTAATACTTTTTTAATGCATGCATCCCGATCAAATTTTTAATAAATTAAAGATCTCTCACCCTATATTATATCTAATTAAAAACTCAATTATGTTTGGATTGTTTCAATTGCATGCGAATATTTTTTTTGCACAGGGTCATATAAAATTTCAAGTTTGTTATTTCATTTTTGTATATATAAAAAAAATGGCTCCTTATCACAATATTTTCATTTGACTTTAATCTCATTAACAATATTAGTAAACTTTATGAAATGATCCTATACTCAAGGACGAATTTAAGATTTTATATTGGGGAGTGCATACTAAAATATAATAATGTTAATTAAGAAAAAATAAAAAAAATAAAATTTTGATAATAATCACTTAAAATTAGGAGGGGGCGAGGGCATAACCCATCCAAAATCCCTCTAAATCCACCCCTAACAGACTCTTCATAGTCCATGTAGTAGGGTTTTTAAGTGATGATTGCATTCTCATATTTTGGATGCAATTAGTAAGAAATTATAAGAGACCGGATTTTCTAAGAGAAGATTTTGCCTAAATAAAGGACGTAAGAAATTCTCTTGTCCCTAAGTCTACGTAGAATAACAGTTGGAAAAAGAAGACGAGCAGGAAGATTAGGGGGTGTTTGATTCATAGAGAATTTTTTATTTTCTATTTTCATTCTCTCGTTTTTCAGAAAATAGAAAACGAGTTTTTTTCATTTTTCAATTTTTCAGAAAATGCTCTTTTATTTTTTGAAAAATGAAAATGGAAATAGAAAACGATTATTTCTCGTTTTCTAGTTTTCCAAAAAACGCTCCTTTATTTTCTGAAAAATAGAGATGAAAAATACGAATCAAACACGTTTTTTCGTTTTCGTAAAAAATGAAAATGAAAAATAGAAAAAAAAATAGTTACCAAACGCCCCTTAATGTCTGCTATTTTTTACCTACCCGTGTTTGGATAGGTCAATTATGTGTTTGAACTCTGTTGCCAAAAATAGTAGACAAAATTAATATGAATGATTCCTTCATCATATTTTACTAATAATTATTCTAACTATTAAGAAACATACCAATGATGCCCATCCGCGATAAACGCAATTCAACTCGGTTTATTAGACCAAATGCATATATAATAATTATTTCGAAGTCCCTAATTAATGTGAGATTTAACATTTGATCATTATGATCCTCATTCAAACCTTAAGAAATCACCGCCGAACTACATGTGATCTATCAAGATCGAGAGAACGTAGAAGGCATCGTCGAACTCGCGCTCCAACTTCGACAAATCGGAAAGGCTTCCTGTGAAATCCTCCGAATGTTGGGCAACATACGCCACCGAATTGCCTCCGGGGTGCACCTTGGCGATGAGTGACTCCTTGATGGTCTTGACATTCTTGATCGTATAGACGTAGGAAGTGGTGGCAGTCAGGGCCTTCTCCTCAGTGTCCTTGTCGTGGGTGTTGTCGATCAGCATCGTTGCGTAGGATTCGACCTTGACGGCTCTGTCGATGGAGATATCGACCGCGATCAGGGCCACATCATGGATGTCCTTGACGGTCTTGCTGCGGGGGTCAGCGCCGATTATGCTGAGGCAGGAAGAGTATGCGTAAGAATCGCCAATGTATTTGCAGACTTGTTCGAGTACACCCGCAGAGACAGGCTTGAAAGAGAAGAGTTGGAGAAGGAAAGAATGCAAGAAACAAGTACGCCTTCATCTTCCCTTTAATTACGACGCCTTTCTCTTCTCTTTCTTTTTTGATGCGACTGCTTTCGATGTGATTTGTAACTCGAGTTTTGTTTATAAGCAAAAATTTAGAAAACTAATTAAATTGAAATTTTTAAAGATAGTTAAATATTGAATGAGAAAATATTTTATTACATTTTCAACACATGGAAAGATTATGGGAATGTAGTGCTTATTATTTTTATCATTTATCAATTCAATCATAAATTCTGAATTCGTAAGGAATAATTAATAAGAGTTAATTCTTATTTATTATTTGAATGTTGTCTTTCTTGTCATATATATAATAAATTATGGATTGACAAATAATAATTAATTCTTACTTGAAGGGTTTGTTATTTCAATATTCATTCCGTATGTTTTTCATATATAATAAATTATGGATTGGCAAGTAATAATTAGCAAGAGTTATTATTTAAAAACTAAATTTAGAAAAAGAATAACATTTTCCAAGTTAATGGAACTTTTTTTGGAGAGTTATTTATTATTTATGAATTCAATTAACAGAAGAAAAAGACATTCGTAATCATCATTAAATTTTATAACTCTAAACTAAATTGCCCTTTACGTCGGTGAGGGCTGAGGGGAGAACAGAGAAGAACGTGTCACAATGATGAGGAATCGATGAGAGGAAGTCGCGAGTGAAAGGACTGAAGGAGAGTCAAAAGGTGATTAATCTTGATGGAGGTGAAGCTACACCACTATCCGCAGGAGAAGAGATGAGGATACTAGTCATCGGAGAGGAGATTGGTCATTGTCGATTGTCAAAGAGAGGATCAAAGAGGTGTCGAAGATGTAGGAGGTGCTAAAGGTCTAAAGATATTAAGGTTAGGACTTAGAAGTCAAGAGTCATTGTATAGAGAGAAATCAGATGAGGATTCAAGAATAGAATTGCGATTTCAAAATCAAGATTCATGACAATCAGTTGATTGGTAATTTACATCAGTCAACTAAGATACCAATCGTCTGAAAATAAATATCAATCGACGGTTGAATTCCAATTTGATTTATCTATTAAATCGATTGTGTTAACCTGAAATCAAATTGAATTAACTAAAATAATCAATATTTCTTAAAATAAAAATTAAATTTTCAAATAAATCAAATCAAACTTTCGATTTCGATTAATTTAATCGATTTATTCAATTTAATCGAACTTTTACACAACTCTATTCACAATGAAAGCTCCTTTAAGCTCTCATGTAATGATCTATACAAGGAGCTCCCTTCGTCGTGGGAGGGAGCTTTTATTATAAAGTACGGAGTGAATAATAATTTTTATTTTTATTTTCTTTAAAAAAATAAATTAATAAAAAATTTATTGTACCACCGCTAAAAATAAAAATAATAATGTAGGGAAAAATATTGTTGTATTTTATGAATATTTTATAAAAAATGAATTGAAAAAATTATTGAGTAGTGTTTTATAATGAAAAAATAAATAATTTTTTTAGACAATTTATCATAGGACACATTTAAAATTTAGGATTGTGTATCCCAAGTTTGAAAATGTTCAAAGACCCATCTCTTTTTTATTTGACCTCTTTGATAATTTTTCTTCTCTTTGTCGGTTCTATTTTGCATGTGAAAAAAAAATATCCTTTCTTTCCTAATAAAATTAAATTTTTCTCTCTCTATTACATACACATAATAATTAATAATTAATATAGTACTGATTAAAAATCAATACCACAATTTAATTGTATTAGTACAATAATTAAACTTTGAAAACTTTTTGATTACGGTTGTTAATAACTTCAAGCTAATATTTTTTTGACACATAGATTCTAGGACATTTCAAAAACCTATAACATTTGAAATGAGTCCGATTAAAACTTAGGTTCATCAATAGAATTCGATCAAAACCTATTGATGGACCTAGGAAATTTAAATTTTTTAAAAATTGACGTGTAATGGAAGAAGACAGAAGGTTATTTGTGATATTTATGTTTTATTTTAATATTCTTACAATAAATTATGTATCAATTAATTTTTTTAATTTCTCCCTTTTATATATACATGCAACAACCACGATAATACTGATTTTAAAAATCAACACCATAATTGATGTTGATTTTTGAAAATCGACACCATGATAATGTTGATTTTTAAAAACCAACACCATCAAATGTGATGTTAGATTTTTCTAACACATGGTGCTAGTTTGAAAACCAACACTACCATAAAGTGTGGTGTTGGTTTCGAAAACCAACACCACCACAAAGTGTGGTGTTGTGTTAGATTTTTAAAACTCTTTCTTTCTTTATTGTATTGTATGCATGTAATAATTAATGTGGTGTTGATTTTTAAAAATTAGTATTACAATTTAATTATATCAGTACTACAATTAAATTTTGAAAATCTTCTGATTACTATTGTTAATGACTTCAAGCTAATATTTTTTAGCACATATAGACTCTAAAATACTTTAAAAATCTATAGCACTTGGAATATATCCGATCGGAGTTCTTTAGATCCATCAATGAATTTTGATCGAAACTCATTAATGGACTTAAGGAATTTATATTTTTTAAAAAATATCATGTAATGGAAGAGGACAGTACAGTAAAATTATTTATAATGTTCATGTATTATTTTAATATTTCTACGATAAATTATGTCAATTAATTTATTCTCTTCTTTATATATATATATATATATATATATATATATATATATATATATATATCAATCACTGTGATGCTGATTTTAAAAATCAATATCACATGTTATATTAATTTTCAAAAATCAATACCACCAAATGTAATACTAGATTTTTCCAACACCCAATCTCACTTTATCATCAAAATCAAGCAATCTTCCTTTAAGCTACGTTGTTTCGTTCTGTTATTGTACTCTTTCTTTACAAAGTTTTTGAATCTTGTTTACTTGCTTGCAAGTATTACTTAAAGGAAGATTGCTTGATTTTTGATGATAAAGTAAGATTGAGTAGCGCTGGTTTCGAAATCAGCTCCAAATCCACTACCATGGAATTGGTCTTCAAAACTCCAACACAATGATATTAATTTTCGAAAATCAACATTAATTGTGATGCTGATTTTAAAATAAAACATGAATAGCATATAAAATTTAATTGATACATAATTTATCATAAAAATATTAAAATAAGAAATAAATACTTAAGAACGGATCTAGAATTTTAAATTTGGAGGGATCATGATACCACTCAGATTTTTTATTTTTCGATCTTGTACTGTCTAGGAGGGATTCTCTCCGACCGCATCAGTAAATATTTTTAAAAAATTAACACGTATTAAACCACCATCGGCCTATCCGACAGTGGCCCTCCGATGTTTAAGTCAGAAACGTCATGGATGAAAGAAAATATATTAAATACAGTAAAAACAATATAAAGTAAAAAAGAAGAGAATTTATCTCATAAGTAGCTAGAAACATATAAAAGACTGCGAAAGAATATTTAGATAATACCAGAAGAAAAAAAATCATCGGATAGCTAGAAAAGAAATGTCAGAAAAAATCACAGGAGATCCTCTATAATAATTAATTAAATTCAGATTTAATTAATCAAACATTAGTTAATTAATTAAACAGATTAATTAATCTAACCCAATTAATCAATTAAATCAAAATTTAATTAATTACTTTAAAATTAATTAATCAATTAAAACAGATTAACCAATCTAAAATCAATTAATCAATTAAAATAAATAAATTAATCTAAATTCATGTGGTTTAATCAATATAAATCTAATTAATTATTTAAATCTAACCCAAATTAATTAATTCAAATAATCTGATTAATCAAAATACAAAATTGATTAAATAAAATCTTAATTAACCTAACCTTCAAATGTCGACAGATTTCATATGTGGTCGGGCGGAAGGCGATGACGATTAGTGACGCAATGACGTGCGATTGTAAATGTGGTGCGACACTGACGGGACAACTTCCGTGATCGCAATGTGGCTGTGCACGTGAAGTAGAGGCTGACGGTGATCGGAGATGCGACTGACAACGCTGAGTTAGCAGGGACAATGACATATCGACACACAACGGCGGACTTGCGAGTCACGACGTGTGAGCAGTGGACGAAGAGAAACTGTGGATGACCATTGCGACACGAAAGAAAAAATTGAGAACGACTACTGCGACATGATCGTTCTATGTAGGAGAGAAAATAAATATATAATAATTAATTATATAGTATTTTTATAGATAGAAAATAAGTATAGGATTTTGGGAAGGAAAATTTTAGGCTTAATTATGCATGGATTGAGATCTCATTACTATATAAAATTTTTTATAAAAAAATATATATTTTTTTATAAAACACATGGACTGGGGGTTCATGGCCCCCTCTAGTCCTTGTGTAGATCCATAACTGTGAACACTATAAATAATTTTCCTACCTAATCCTCTTTCATTATAGATTAACTTTTTAAAAATTCAAATCCTCTAAGTCCATCAATATATTTCAATTGAAATTCATTGATGAACTTAGAGAGCTCCGATTAGAATCATTTGAAATGATATAGGTTTCTAAAATGCTCTAGAGTCTATATGTTTCAAAAAAATATTAGATCAAAATCATTAACAATCGTGATCAAAAGACTTACAAAATTTAACCGTGATACTGATATAATTAAATTGTGGTCTTGTTTTTAAAAATCAAGATAACATTAATTATTGTATGCATATAATTGAGAAAGGTTTAATTTTATTAGAAAAAAAGAAAAAAAATGCATTGGGAAAATTTTTTTACATGTAAAGGAAAAACGACAAAGAAAGAGAAGAAAAGATAATTTTATCAGAGGGATAAAATAGAAAAGATATACACTTTTTTGTAAGAGGATCGGGCGTCGTTATAGGGGATGAATAACGTTTCGTCGTCGCTCGATTGAATTTGATTGCGCTTGTCTCTACATAAACTTGTTAATGCGCAGCGGAATATAAAATAATGAAAATACACAAAAATAATACACGATCACAGCAATAGACAAGGCGATATAACATGGTTCGGAACCTTAGGATTCCTACTTTACGGATTGAGCTCAAATGAGCTCTAGCGATGCAAAACACCACTAATCAACTTCTCCTTCTCGAAAAATACTCCGGAGGTGGAGAAAAATCTCTTACAATACTTCTTACAACAATAAGAAAGAAATACAACCAAATATAAGCAATTACACTAGAATATGAATACAAAGTAAAGAAAACACTTTACAAATGAGCTTTGATTGCTTGATCACGCTTTGGTTGTTTTGGATAGCTTGGAAAGTATCAACTTATCCCCTTCAAGATCACCAAGAACTGACATCCATCTCCTCCTCTTCGAGCTCCATTTAAAGCTGCGTCTAGGGTTGATTTCCGTCGATCAATCGACTGTCAGAAGGCCTAGTCGACTGCTCATAGAGTTGTTGTCCCGCAACAGACTAATCCACGCCAGATTAGGGTACACCAATGATCGATTCGACCATCGATCGATCCCATAGCCATCGATCAACTCAAACTTTACGTGCCCAAAGCAAAGAATCGACTGTCATATATGGCAGTTGACTACTTGACATTAGTCGACTGCCAAGGCCATTTGACCACAGTCAAGCTCCAATCGACTCCGACCAGTCGACTGGTCATAATCTCAGTCGAATGCTCTTAGTCAACTTGGTTGCTAAGTGTCAAAACATTTGACCAGTCGACTGGTCATAATCCCAGTCGAATGCTCTTAGTCAACTTGGTTGCTAAGTGTTAAAACACTTGACCAGTTGACTGGTCCATAACCCAAATTGACTGATAAATCTTAACCATGAGGTTTAACCCAAGTATGATGCCCTCATACTTGCTAGATCACCTTTAGCCCAGACCTAAACCTTCTAACCACTTTCATCAGCCTCACGCCTATTGGATCCCTCCAAGTAATTCATGACTTGTTCATCCATATGCTAGCCTTCAGGCGCTTCCATCGACTATTGTCATGCTAACTGGGTATACACTGTCAAGGTACATTTGGGCTTATGCTGCCAAGACACATGCTTGGACTTTACGCCGCCAACCATTGGACTTATGCTTCCAAGACTACCGCTTGAATTTTACGCCGTCAATATCATACCCTTGGACTTTCTCAAATGCCAAGACTCATGCTTGGATTTTTCCAATGTCAAGACCCTTGCTTGGACTTTTCCAATACCAACTCCATATTGGACTTTTCAAATGCGAAGACCCATGCTTGGACTTTACTATTGCCAAGACTCATGCTTAGACTTCTCCATCATATGATCAACCTCATGTCAACTATATAGTCAAACAATGGTCAAATCATTATCAACCATCAAAATACTACTCGAGTCCGGTCAATCGTGACCTGGATCGATTGTACCAACAATCTCCCTAAACTATTGTCAAACATCAAAATACTATTCGAGTCAAACTTAAGTCAGGTCAATCGTGATCTAGTCCAATTGCACCAACAATCTCTCCCTTTTTAATGTTTGACAAAAATTTTAAACCACAAACCTTTGAGTTAGTCCACCTAACTCAATCCTATTCTCCCAATTGAGAATTCCCAAGTTCTCCCCCTTTTTGACATGCATCAAAAAGGTTCTCCCCAAGGGTATCAATATCTCATATCCAATGAGATCTTACAATCTCCTCTTAGTCCAAAAATATGTAGGATGTCTTCGCTCTTCCTAGTGATAAGTCTCATATAACTAAAAAGAGACAATCCTCCAATGTCCAAATTCTCCTCCCATGAGAAAAAAATACATCCATCATCCCTTGATGGATAACCTCCTCCTAAAGGCTTGCTCCCGCTTGACCATTGCACCAATAATGTCCTTGGAGAGTCTCTGAGCCTATAAGAACACTAAACAATCAAGACTAAGGTCAAAAATGCAAACTTGCACTTTCACATATCTTAAAAATTGATTTCCACCCTAAAAAAAACTCTCCTAATCAATTTTTAATGAATTTTCACCCCTCCAATATTTTTCAAAGCATATCCTAGGGTTAGGAGATGTTAGGGTACCTAGGGATGGCTGAACATGGACTAAACAAACCTTGTTTATCCAAAATTGATCGTGATATAAACATCGATTGACGGATAGTGAAACAATGATCATAGCTAGCTGATTTTTAAAAATCAGAGATAAATTTTGAAAATACATAAATAAATATACATATTTCGAAAAATCCTGAAACTTCATATGCACATTACTTACATAAAATACAATGGGTGAAAATTAATTTTAAAATAAATACCCATTAGAATGATAGATGGATACAAAGTTCAAAACTATAGAAACTTTCAATGTTTTTGATCTACTTTGTATCCACTTATTCAATGGTAATTGCTATCAAAAGATAGACTTCACCAAAATTTTCTAAAATAATTTTAAAATATTTTCGAAAACCTATTTTGAATCATGGACTATGAGCTAGATGTACATACCTTGTACATTAGTTTTTCTCATTATTCATATCTATGATTGAAATGAGTTTGAGTTCATCTAGATGCAATATCTATGCATCTTGAACTTAACTCATTTTCCTAACATCTCACTTGTATCTAAGGTGTATGAAAATACATTCAGTCAAGTATTCATGTAAGATGTGAGTTTTGATTATTTAAGGTTTCATATATTTTCTAAGCAACTCTATTTAATTCCCTTATACATAAGACTTTAAATCATGTCATAGTTTTAAAATCAATTTTAATTAATCTTAAATGTATGAATGATGATTATAGCATATAATGATAGCATAAATAAAAACACGTACCAATAATCATAATATTATAATATATGAATACAATCTAAACACTAACATGACATAAAACTTAACCTTAAGCATTAATCATAACATTTTATATGATAAAAAAAGAGATATGATGTCATGACATTGCATATAACAACTAAATCATGACAAATAAAATATAAAGGTATAATAATACCTAGTTTTAGTATAAATTGTCATTTGTTAGGATTGAGCCCATTTTGCTATAATAACCAAATCTACCAAGTGTGCCAAAAGAAAAACCAAAATGACACACCATGATCTCTAAACCTAATTGTGTCAATTTAATTGATTTTTCATATTTCTCAAGTTACATTGGCACATCCTAAAATTCTTTAGGATATAAAATTGAAACTTATTTTCAAGGTATCCCATAACCTTAGAAATAACCTAAAATGTCAACTTTGCTATGGTTAGGTTAACTACCCATCCATTCAAGGTTGACACAATCTAACCCATCTAGTGTGAAGGGATCACGCTCCTAGGAACCCAATACCTATTGAAACTCCTTGGGTTTACAAGGTATTCACTAAAGATAACTTCCCTAGATACCCTCTTAATGATCCTTTTAGGCTTGAAAGACTTGGTCAATTGAGTCTTGTCATAGTTAGCCTTAGGGGTTGCCTTCCTAGTAATCTTCTTAGTGGTCTTCCTAAGTTTTATGGAAACCTTGGCCACTAGACGTCTACTATGGTTAATCTTAGGGATGACTTCCTTAGTAACATTCGTTTTCCTAGACCTAAATATAGTTCCATAATCGAATGGAACATGGTGATAGGTTTCCTTGGACTTAGATTTGTAACCCAAACTTTTCTTGCCCTTTAATAGTTCTTATCTTCTAGACCCTAGATTTTGACTCCTATACCCTCTAATTGAATTTGTCATTTTTGCAAGGGTCTTTTCTTATTTCTCAAGCATTGACCTCAAGGCTTGGTTCTCCAATTTTAATTGCTTAATCTTGGTGGGCCTATTATTTCTTTGAACATTTTTGTTCTTAATGCCTAAATGGTTTTCTACTTTTCTGATTGCTTCCTTAAATAAAATTGTCTTAGAATTATCCTTAGACCTAAGGTTATCACTCTTGGCACCTAAGCAAAAATATTTATTTCTAGCATGCTCCTTATGATTATGCACAATTGCAATAGTATTAAAAGCATGCTTTTCACTATGAAACAAGGTGCATTACTAAATTTTACTTTAGGGTTTGCTTTAGAAGCTCCCCTTACATG
The DNA here is from genome assembly GCA_025175895.1 of Wurfbainia villosa. Taxonomy (NCBI): domain Eukaryota; kingdom Viridiplantae; phylum Streptophyta; class Magnoliopsida; order Zingiberales; family Zingiberaceae; genus Wurfbainia; species Wurfbainia villosa. The sequence goes on along the minus strand of CM046004.1, from coordinate 12,177,070 downwards.
TGATGCTCCTTCTTGGCCCTTGGTTTGCTTCCTCCCCTTAGGATATTGACTCCTATAATGCCCCTTTTGATTGCATTTAAAGCACGTCACGTGGTCCTTGCTTTTAATTGTTGAGGCACCAACATCCATGACCTTTGGTGCCGGTTGAGCCTTCTTGACCTTCTTAGAACATTTGCTCTTATAGTGCACATATTCTCTACACTCAAAACACATAATATAATTTTTATTATTAATTAAAGTGCTTGAGTTACTTAGGTCGGTAGAGGCGATATGAGAAGGTTCTTCACTCCTTCCGGAGGTGGATGCTTCCTCTTGACTTTGCTCCGGACTAGAAAGTCTCACCTCCTCCTCAATCCTTGAAGTAGAGATTTCCTCCGATTCTTCCACCTCTTCTACCGATCTGGGTGTTGACTCCTTCTCAACTTTCAAATTCTTACTTTCTTGTGAAGATAAACTTGTTTCTTTAATCTCCTTGTCCAATTGAGCTGATGATGTGTCTTCATGATATTTTGCTAACTCGCTCCAAAGCTCATTGACATTCTTATATTCACCTAATATACACAAAATATCATTAGGAATTAATTTAACCAAAAATTTTATTACCTTATTTTTCTCGAACTTTTGGAGTTGTTCCTCGATCCATTTCTTCATCTTGAGGAATCCTCCCTTTGACCCTCTTGAATATTCGAATCCTTTCATCAAGACGGACCACTCTTCGATGTTCATCATCATCATGAAGTCTTCAATCTTTGCCTTCAATTGATTGAAGCATTCTCGTCCATAAAACGCATATAAAACCAGAGTATTGATGTCTCATCCCAATTTGAGACTTGACTCCTTCATCTTCCTTCTTCCCTCTAGCGGTGTTCTCTTGGCGTTAGTCCGTAGAAGAGCCTCGAGCTCTGATACCAATTGTAAGAGGATCGGACGTCGCTAAAGGGGGGTGAATAACATTTCGTTGTCGCTCAATGGAATTTGATCGCGCTTGTTTCTACACAAGCTTATTAATGCGTAGTGGAATATACAATAATGAAAATGCACAACAAGAATACACAATCACAACAATAGACAAGACAATATAACGTGGTTCGGAACCTTAGAGTTTCTACTCCACAGATTAAGCTCAAATGAGCTCTAGCGATCTAAAATACCACTAATCAATCTCTCCTTCTTGGAAAACACTCCGGAGGTAGAGAAAAACATCTTACAATAATAAGAAAGAAATACAATCAAAGACAAGAAATTACACTAGAATATGAATACAAAGTAAAGAAAACACTTTACAAATGAACTTTGATTGTTTGGATAGCTTGGAAGGTCTAGAAAGCATCAACTTATTCCCTTTAAGATCACTAAGAATCGACATCCATCTCCTCCTCTTCGAGCTTCATTTAAAGTTGTGCCTAGGGCTGATTTCTATCGATCAGTCGACTGTCGACTGCTCATAGAGTCATTGCCCCGCAACGAACTAATCCACGTCAGATTATGCCACACCAGTGGATTGATGTAACCATCACGATCGTCATCATAACCATCGAGCCCTTACTCGAATGACTAAACTTTCGGTCCGCGTAGTCATAGCCGATCGGCCTGCTACATGGCGATCGCACCGCCGATCGTTCAATGTTGGTAGTCGATCGCCTATTTGGTCGTAGTCGAGCTCCAGTCGACTCCGACCAGTCGACTGATCATAATCCCAATTGACTGCTCTTAGTCAACTCAACTGCCAAGTGTCAACACTTGACCAGTCAACTGACCCATAACCCCAGTCAACTGATAAACCTCAACCATAAGGTTTAACCCGTTATCATACTTGCTACACCACTTTTAGATTAGACCTAAGTCTTCTAACCATCTACATCAGCCTCACGCCTATTGGATCCCTCCAAGTCATCCATGATTGTTCATCCATATGCTAGCATTTAGGTGCTTCCATCGGTTATTGTCATGCTAACCGGGTCTAGTCCACCAAGGTACATTTGGACTTATGTTGCTAAGACACATGCTTGGACTTTACGTCGCCAATCATTGGACTTATGCCGCCAAGACTATCACTTAGATTTACACCGTCAATATCACACCTTTAGACTTTCTCAAATGCCAAGACTCATGCTTAGACTTTCCCAATGCTAAGACCCATACTTGGATTTTCCCAATGCCAACTTTATGTTGGACTTTCTTATGTCAAAACTCATGTTTGAACTTTGTTATTGCCAAGACCCATACTTGGACTTCTCCATCATATGGTCAATCCCATGTCAACCATATAATCAATCTATGTCAACCGTATAGTCAAACAATGATCAAACTATTGTCAACCATTAAAATATTACTCGAGTCAAACTCGAGTCCGGTCAATCATGACATGGGTCAATTGTATTAGCAATCTCTCCAAACTATTATCAAATATCAAAATACTACTCGAGTCAAACTCAAATCAGGTTAATTGTGACCCGGTCCGATTATACCAATACTTTTGAATTTTCAAACTTTGGGACGTCTTTTAAGACATCTAAAACTTATGTGCGTTCTTTAATAAATTGTCAATTTTTTTTTCATGTGAAATTGATGTGACATGATAGAAATTGCAAAAAATGTTAAGAGTGCACCGTTGAAGATGTCCTAATTTCGTAAAAGGTTGAAATCGTCAACCTAATGATATTCATCGGCCTATCTTTCGACCATTGTGATGGAGGTAAATCGCCGGAGATCTTTAGCCTTGATGCAATTAGTTAAGGCAAAAGAGAGTCATCTGACGCCGAAGAAGGATTTTAGATTCTCCTTTAAAATCAATTCGTACTCATTTCGTAAATATCATCCTGTGCGATGAAAATGTCTTAATGATCTGACAAATAAAACATATGACCCAACCCATTTCGTTAGGCTCATACAATCGTCGTCGTAGATTATAACTTTTTATTTTATAAGAATGAAAATCTTTTTATCCCTAATGAATGTAGCATTCGAGTAAATGTGAGAAATATCTCACGTCAAAGAGGCTCCTGGTCGACTTACAGGCAACGAGTTGCAGTGCAGCTGGTTCCACCTTCCCATCGACTCTCAGCGCGTCCGCTTTACCCTTAGCTCACCGCAATGACTTCATCCCCATCGCCGATCACGCTGCTCCACCACTTCCAAGTCTCTCTGCCGCCGGACTCCGCCCCGGCCGCCGCCGCCCTCCCCCTCACCTTCTTCGACATCGTATGGCTCCCCACCGGTCCCGTCGAGCGCCTCCTCTTCTACCGCTTTCCCCACCCCACCTCCCACTTCCTCTCCCAGCAACTTCCCCTCCTCACCTCCTCTCTCTCCCGCGCCCTCCTCCTCTTCTACCCCCTCTCCGGCCGCGTCTCCCCGCCTCGCATCTCCTCTCCCGACGCCAAGTTCCAACTCCGCTACTGCCCCGGAGACTCCGTGCCTCTCGACGTCGCAGAGAGCTCCGAAGACTTCGACCGGATCTCCGGCGACTGCCCGAGGGCGTTACGCGATCTCCACTCGATGGTCCCCAGGTTGCCGCTTGCCGACGACGGCTCGATCCCGCTGATGGCCTTGCAGATCACGGTGTTCCCAAATCAAGGCGTTGCCCTAGGCGTCGCCGTTCACCATGTGGCCTGCGACGATTCAAGTTCGATTCACTTCCTGAAGTCATGGGCCGCCGCTGCGATCGGAGGAGACTCGAACGAGTCTCCGATCTCGCCACCGCTGATCGATCGGACGGCGATCGTAGATCCGGACAGGTTATACTTCAAGATCCTAGCCGAGATGCAAGCGCTGCAATCTTCCGTGCCGCCGCCTCCCGATCTGCCTCCGGAATTGGTGATCGCCTCGTTTTCGATCGGTCAGGAGCAGATCGAGCGGTTGAAACGAAGCGCCGCCGCTAAATCCGGCGGCGCCGCCCGCGTCTCTACCTTCATGGTGGCCTGTGCTTTCGCTTGGGCGTGCTTGGTGAGGGTTCAAACGAGGTTCTACTCTACCAAGAAGACGGCGTACCTGCTGTTCTCTGTGGAGTGCAGGGGACGGCTGAATCCGCCGGTTCTGGCGAGCTACTTCGGAAACTGCCTCCGGCCTTGCTTTGTGGAGGTGGGGGTGAGGGATCTGTTGAACAGCGACGGCGAGGGCGTCTTCGCGGCGGCGGAAGCAATCGGGAAGGCGATCAAGGGGCTGGAAGAGGGAGGAGTGCTCGAGGGGGTGGAGGGATGGTTGCAGAAGATAATATCTCTAGTGCCGGAGCGGCCAATGTCTCTCGCCGGGTCGCCGAGGTATAGGGTTTACGATGTGGACTTCGGGTGGGGGAAGCCGATGAAGGTGGAGATGACGTCGATCGAGAATACGCCGGGGACGATTTCGCTGGCGGAGGGAAGGCAAGGAGGGATCGAGATGGGGTTGGTGCTTCCGAAGCCGGAGATGGAGGCGTTTGGCGCCTGCTTCAGGGATGGCCTCAAGTTGCTTCTTTGAAAGCCATCGCCATGGCCTCAAGGCGCGTGGAAGTGATCCATCTGTTCTACCCATTATACGGGATGTGCGTGTAAGTGATTTGGTTACAATGAAACGCATGGAAAATATTTCACTAGAAAATTTATGCATGGAAAAGACTAAATGAATGTACATAACCCAGCTACACGCACAAATTAATCATCGAAGTGTCATAAGTATAGAGATATGTGTTACCAGAGATGTCGGATTCGAGTCCTTCTCAATGATAAATAATTATTGATTGAAATACTTGGTCGTCCAAATATGCTCTTATCAATACCGTGATATTAGACCTCTAAAAATTCCTTCGAGAGTTTATGATGAGGGACTGTTTCGACGGTGGGATCAGTCACGTTAAAAAGTTTACCCATCACAGTTTGCCCCTATGAAAAGGGCCTAGTGACTAGTGTATGCAGAAGTTGTACCAAAGGATAACGGATTAATCTCTCACAAATGCGAGAGTGTCGTCCCTTCATATGCTATTTATTAGTCTCAAGGCCCAAAGATCTATCGTGATTTACCTCCCTTACGATGGTTGGAAGGCGGGCTGATAGGAGCCATCGGAAGGCGGGCTGATAGGAGCCGCTAGGTTGACAAATTCTAACCTTTTGCACCATAGTATAACAAATTAATCATGCTCATGAGAAAATGATTAGTACGCACGATGAAATTATATCAAAGAACGACAAAATCGGTCATGAGTATTTAGAGATTTTGAAAGAAACAATAAAAGTTAGATCTCTTTGTACGTGAAAAATTTATTTTTTGATAAAAATTCGATTCTTTTATATGTGATATTTTAAAAAATAAATTTTGAGTCCTAAACGATGGCTCAATTGGCCTGGGAAGTAAGAGTTAATTTTTGAGAATTATAATTTTTTTTGAAATATTTTTTTTTATCGTATTAATTTTTAATTGGATAAAAAATATGATTTATTTTTTTTTATCTAATTGTAAATGAACAATGTTGAGCCAAAAAAAAAAAAAAATTTATTTTTCTTTATTTAATTATAAACAGACACTGAAGGATGTAGATGAACATATCCCTTTTGTCCCACTTAAAACAAATTAATCATGATGTACAAATTTTTATCTATTAAATATTATATCAAATAATAAGTATGATAAAGTGATATAAAATCAAAATTATATTTTCTTTCCCAGACCATATATATAAACTATACTTTTAACATCGCAAACAAATCAAAAATTGGCAAAACGTTATACAAGACCACAAATATTAAGTATACTTTTAACATCACAAAAAAATGTAACAAAACTTAATACCAAAATATGATTATATGTTCACAACTATTAACCGAACAAAAAATTTAGTAATTAACATCAATCTCAATTGAATACTGAAATATATTATCTATTTTAAAAAAAAAATCTCAGGATTCTAAATAACTATCAGATTATATCTTTTTTAAATACTCAATTAAATTTTGATCAAAATTTGATTCATACCAGGTAGATAAATTAAGAGTATTTTAAGAATGAGATTAAGAGGATTCTAAGAATAGTATATCTCAATGGCAAAAATATATGAAAAACTAAAAATAAAGAATTCAAGGCAACTTTTTATTACCATTTCACAGAAATTCATAAAAGTGATAGAATAGTTTATGTTCTCACATAGGTTCTCCACGAATACTACATTACAGCCAGGCAGATTATACAACAGTAAATAGGATAAATGCTTCCTTTGATGCTAGGCGGCCTCACGTTATACATAATAGTGAAAATTAATCAAGGTGATAATACCATAAACTCTGAATAAAAGAAAACTTCAGAGAGATATTAGTCGGCCAACTCAGTCTTGTTCCTAAGGTGCTCCTTAAAGTCCATAATGTCACCCTCCCACTTGGTGGCAGCTTGATTCTCGCACACCCAAATCTCCTCGGCCACCTGGTTGATCAATCTAAAATCATGACTCACCAGAACTAGGCCACCGTCCCACTCATTCAGCGCTTCAGCTAATGAATCAATAGTTTCAATATCCAGATGATTTGTTGGTTCATCGAGCAGCAGCAGATGGGGTTGCCTCCAGGCCAGCCAGGCAAAAATTACCCTGCTCCTCTGACCATCGGACAAGTGTTTCATGGGCATCACCTGCGCTTTTCCTGACAGTCCAAACTTCCCTATCGCAGCCCTCATTCTCTCTTCCTCATTGCCTGGGTACTCCATCATCATGTACTGGAGGGCTGACACATCCAGATCCAGCTTTTCAGCTAGATGCTGGTGAAACTGTGCAATTCTGAGATGATTGTGCCGCCGCACCATTCCGTCTAAAGGAATGAGATCACCCGTCATTAGCTTGAGCAATGTGCTCTTGCCAGCACCATTAGGCCCTACAAGGGCAATTCTTGAATCTAGATCCACCCCAAAATCTAGGTTTTTGTAGATGAGATTCTCTGGAGTGTAGCCAAAAGTCACACCGACAAATTGTAGGACTGGCGGGGGTAACTTACCGACATCCGTGAAGCGAAAGACCAACACTTTGTCCCTCACCACTTTCTCTGTAAGTCCGCCACGCTCCATCTTAGCGAGGGTTTTCTCCTTGCTCTGAGCTTGACGAGCCAGTTTTGCAGAACCATGTCCAAAACGAGCAATGTACTCTTTCATTGATGCAATTTGATCCTGCTCCCATTTGTACTGCTTCATCTGATTCTCTTCCAGCTCTGAGCGGGTTTGGACATACTGATCGTAATTACCAGTGTACAGCTTCAGCTTCTTGTTCTGCATGTGTATGATGTTGGTACATACTCCATTGAGAAAATCCTGGGAGTGCGACACCACCACTAGGATTCGGTCAAACTTCTTTAGAGTCTCTTCCAACCAAACACATGCTTCTAAATCTGCAATGGAAAATAAGAACAAGCTTCTATTTCAGTAGCTATCAGAAAGAAGCACGAAGGATAATCATGAGCTTGTATCTACTAATTAGCACAAAGTAAAAAATTAAACAAAAAAAGGAGAGGAAAACAGACACTTAAATAATCAAAGGTATAAAGCATCCTGCAATCAAAAATAATTGCAAACCAAACCATGCCATGATAATGTATATGGCTTAAGTTGGACTATAAAACAGAATATAAAATGTAAATATATATAGTGATTGAGAAAAAGGAGAAATGAAAAGACAGCTTGTTGGAACAAGAATCAAATTTGATCTTGTGGGATAAAGAATTACTCACTCTATGCAATTATTTCATTTAATACTTTGAGTTTCTTTAAAAATTTGGATATAACTTCAAGTGAGACATTTTGGAAAAATATTCAGACCAAAACCATGAATAAATTGCATACTAGAAAGTGTGAGTTAGTAATGAAAATAAGAGGGCTAAGATTTGAAGGAATCTAATGTTGATACACTACCAAGATGATTTGTCGGTTCATCAAGCAAAAGTATTGTTGGATTCATAAAGAGTGCTCTAGCTAATGCAATCCGCATACGCCAGCCACCAGAGAAGTCTCGGGTTTTCTTTGCCTGCATTTGTTTATTAAAACCAAGACCATACAAAATCTCAGCAGCCCGTTTTTCAGCGGTCGATGCATCAAGAGCTTCCAATCGCTCATAGATGCGATCCAAAGCTTCTCCACCACCGTCATCCTACAAGGAGCCATAGCCATTTGCAATCAGAATGATTTTATCAAGTATGATTATAATCTACGTGCTAGCTGTGACATAATAGTTGTTCCAACAGACAGACCTCAGCAGCTAATATTTCAGCTTCTTTCTCCAACCTCGATCTTTCTTCATCACAGCAGATGACAGCCTCCAGTGCAGACATATCAGAAGCTTCAATTTCCCTGCTAAGGTGATATATATCCATGTGCTCAGGAATAGGGAGTTCTCTGCATCCAACAGCTGTGAGAAGAGTTGACTTCCCACAACCATTAAGTCCTAACAAACCATAGCGCCTATAGATACATCAGACAGATTAACACAAAGAGAAGATGAATAAATAAAATTTGATTTGTCAATTACAAAGTAAAATGTTGAACTCCATAATACCTTCCATAGTTGAGCTCCAACTCAGAATCTACTATCAGGTCATGCCCATGAAAGGTTAATGACAAGGACTCGATCTGGAATGAGCACATAGAAGATCATATCAGAATGATATTTGATTGGAAGGGACGAAATAGAAATCCAATACATGTTGCACAAAAAGTTGTATAAATGAAAAGAAAATATATCATTTTTTTTCAGTCCCTAGATATTGGATTGGTCAGTTATACTGATAATTCACTTTTAATTTATGCAAGTAATAAAATAATTCCGTAAAAGAAGCTTGAATGTGCACCTTAAACTAATCCTAGAAAAATGAACGGTAACAACTTTATGCAGACCAGGTATTCCTACTGAGTAGAAATAATCACAAAAAATAAAACCATATGAAAGCACAACACCAATTAATTCCAAGCTTCAAGATCCCAGTTTTCAAAATAACTATTGCAGCGTGCTTATATATATCCAACATTATAACAGTAATTTCTAATCCCATAAACCAAATACAAAATGATATATTCTTAGAGAAATGTAATTTAGCATCTTTAAGGAATCTTCAACGGGAAAGAGACTCTTAAGAACAGTGTTGATAGTGAAATAATCAACATACTAGAGAAAGAAGGCTTCTCTTTTTGAGCATAAAAGACTTTTCCAATTTAAAATTGTTATACGTTCCTATGTGCCTAAACCAATGAAACTGCAAGTTACAAATAGAGGAATAAACCCATCATTGTCCCTTTCAAATTAAGTATTTTTCAGGTTGGACTTCAAATGTAAAACTGGATCCATAGTAAGAGCATATCATCAGCACGTAAAAATACACAGCAACATAGAGGAAATAAATCTACAAGCACCAACATTATGTAAGTCGATTAACAAATCTTCTAAACTAGCAAAATAATATCTTCCCCAATACAGAGGATGCATTAAAGATAGCATATTATTCATCATAAAGGGAAACAGAATCCTTGAGGAAACAATATGCCAATCAAATTTTTTTGTAAAAAAAAAAAAACTTAAAGCTCCCAACCCATATAATTGTGTCTCATAATTCATATGAAAAATAAATCTATCTTATGCGAAAAAAAAAAAACAAACAAAACCAATCCGACATTAAGAAATATAAGTAAATTCACCTCCCAGCCAGACTCGTGCATAGATTGAGTTTATAAAAAGTGAGTGAACCTCATATTCAATTGTCCAGGTCTGACCTTCAAACTTACCATTTTTTTACAGTCTTCTATCAAAACCACCCTTGTCCAATAGAGAAACAAATACAAACAAAAGCGAACGAGGAAGAAAATAACTTACGTGGATATCTCTGGATTGGGGATGCGAAGCAAGCACTCCAGTGCAAGTCCGATCCGAGATCTGAAGGGCCCCCACTCCATCAGCAACCTTAGCAGCTCCGTTGGTCACCTCAGACGTCTTCGACGACGCCGCGGCAGACTTCCCACCCCTCTTAGCTGCGGCTGCGGCTTTCTTTGCCGCCGCCTTCCTCTTGCTCGCGTCCGAAACCATCCTCCTGCTCAAGTTCCAACAGGTAAACCTTCCGCCAAATACGATCGAACCAAAAAGTCGCTGAGCGGAGATCGAAGATCAAGAAGAAGTGATAGGGACGGATCGAGAACTGAAATACGAGGGCGTAACGATCCCGAAGTTCCCGACCGCTCCACTCTTCCGCTAGGGTTTCGCTTTTCCTTTCTCCTGCGAGCAAGAAGAACGAGTACGAAGGATCCTTTGCCGATGCGGGTGCTGATGTATTTATAGTCGCCTTCTCGCTCGCATCGTCGTCACAAGCTGACGACTTTAAAAGCTGGATCCACCGTCCACGTGGAACTTCACCCCCGTCTTGTTCAAATCTGGACGTCGATTTGACCCGGCCATAAAGCGACTCGGGTGGACCTGTGTCCATATCGAGCCGGTCGTGCTAGATGTCGTCCGGTCGTCATGTTCATTTAGCACTTATTGGGCCAACTCCTACTTTAAAGGCCCAGTGAGTAACAAATGATATAGTTGTTTGCCCCATCAACGTAAGAGCTCTGATGTCATTTTCTTTATCATTATTTTTTTAATTTTTTTTTTATGAAAGCCACACCACCACATTTTCTTTGCCTTTAAGATTTCCAGTGCTTTTGATTATTTTAACAGAAAGGTGGTTCTCCCAAATGACGTCCCGATTTTTCATTCCATTTTTGTAAGTAAAAAAAAAAAAATGTCCAGCAAGTCCACGCGGAACTTACGTCGAGGAAACGGGCCGGCCAGGCTTTCCAGATCCCTAAATTTCTGGACTCTTTTAAAAAGAAAAATCTTGATAAATATTGGAAATATACTCTCGCAGGCAGCTGAAACTGATAGGATTATTTGTTTTTCTCCCAAACAAACAGGCAACCTTCAAAAAAAAAAAAAACACACACACAAAAACATCACCTTCACAGGTCATCAATAGTAACTTTCGCTTTCATCTCATTATCTCCAGAATTGATCACCTCATTAACATTAGACACGCAATTTAGGCACTAAAAGTGACTTAATCTGATCTTATCGACACAGCACACCTGCCACTGTACACTTTCAGAGTCAATTAATCGCTCTAAAAAATTACATCATGTAATTGACGTTAGATAATCGTTGATCTGGTTGACGGTAGTACACTTTGCGGGTTATGAAACACGTTATCCGGGTCAATTTTGGTCTTGGCTCGAACCAGCCTCTCATAGTTCCCCAAGAAATAACTCTCCCCCCATGACCTTACGTTTGTCGTTCGATCGCTCGCATGCTCGTCCTTTATCGTCCATCCGTTGGTACCTAGATCTAAATCCACGTAGTTTACGTATGCCGCTCGTGGGTTATCGGATACCTTATCGGCCATGGATCCGTAGAACTTGCTTATCCACTCTAGGTAGTTTTCGTCGTTTCCGTCGGCATTTCTTTGCCATTCGATTAGATATTGGATTGCGTAGAGATTCCCACTCCGATGGGGGAATGGTAGATGATCGCTCGGGATTCTATCCATGGCTCCCCCATACGGGTCGAGAATCAAGTATGCCTTCGGCTCCGCTAAGAGCTGGTCGAGGATCGTGATTAGGTCCGATTCGGGGATCGGGATCCGCACGTAGTCAGATTTAGCCTTGAAGGATTTCTTATCGACGAAGAGCCGGTTTTTTAGATCCGAAACCGTGCTCCCCTCCGGTAGACCTGAGAAGAACACCACCGACTCGATCCAACTCATCTGATGGCAGTCCGAGTCTGCGAGTTGCAACTCAGGGAACGTGCTGGTCATGATAGAGAGCGCCTCCGAAGCCGGACCGAGGTAGAAGCCCTTGAACGTCGCAGACATACCGCCGACCTTTCCCGACTCTGGGAGGCCGGCGCCGACAAAGGCGGAGAGGTAGAACTCATCGGGGAGATTCGGCGCGACGAGTTGCCACTTGTGGAGGAGCTGCGCGACCCGGGGAGTCGACCCGGGGCGGTTAATGATGAAAGCGGCGACGCGGCTGGGGACGGGGAGGAGACGGAGTTTCCAGGCGTAGACCGCCCCCCAGGCGCCGCCCCCACCGCCTCTAATCGCCCAGAAGACGTCCTCGCCCATTGCGTCACGGTCCATGACTCGGCCATCGGCGTCGATGAGGACGGCGTCGAGGACGTTATCGGCCGCGAGGCCATACTTGCGGGAGAGAAGGCCGAATCCGCCGCCAGCGATATGGCCGCCGCTTCCCACGGTGGGGCAGGACCCAGCGGAGAAGGCGAGATCGTCGCAGCCTGCGGCGATGGCGTGGTAGGTCTCGCCGAGGGTGGCTCCGGACTCGACCCACGCGGTGCGAGACGCCAAGTCGACTATGACGCGGTTGAGGCGCATAAGGTCGACGACGACAAAGGGGGAGGAGGCGGAGTAGGAGAGGCCCTCGTAGCTGTGGCCGCCACTACGGAGGCGGACGCTGTATCCGGCCTCGCGGGAGCAGAGGACTGCGCTCCGGAGGTGGAGTTGGGTGGCGGGGAGGACGACAGCGGCGGGTAGGGCGGCGAGACCTTGGGAGAAGCGCAGATTTTGGATGGAGAAGTTGAGCAATTGGTAGAATGAGGAGGTGGCGGTGTCGGTGGGGTCGGCGGACGGGGACGTGAAGTTGTCTACGCCGGCGATGGTGAGGCAGGCGGTGAGTTGTCTCAGTCCGTCAGAGAACTGATCGCTCCGCACGCCGGAGCTATGCCTGACGGAGGCTAGGTGGCTCAATTCATCGTTGTACTGACCACTCCACTCGCCGGAGCTATGCATGATGGGGGCGAGGTGGCGCAGTTCGTCGGAGTACGGATCACTCTGCTCGCCGGAGCACTTCGTGAGGGCGGCTACAGGGAGGGACAAAAAGAAGAGGAGGAGATCGATGAAGCGAGTCGCCATCACTGGGTAGAAGAGCAAGGAGAGGCTCCGAGGCCTTGAGGTTGGTGGACAATTAATACCAACGAGGAGGAGGAGGAGGCCATGGCCGGCCGGCCTCGTATTGGAGACGTCGGTCACATGGAGACGAGTAAAGATTAATTGGACGGTCGATACGAGAAGAATCGGGGAAGCGGACGGTGGATGGGGTAATTGATGAGGGTGAGATAGCCAGTAGTCTGGAGGATCCCGCGATAAAGAAGACAAAGGCGTCGCTAGAGGGCGGTGGTTGGAGTGAGGATTAACGTAAGCTTCCTGATGGTGTTCAAAATTACGGACGTAGATATATTCATTTGTAATTGTAATCGACTGTCAATAAATTTACATACAAATTAGTGTGGGCCGGCAAAGCCGTGAGAGCTTCCATTTGGGGTTTAAGGCTTGTCCACAAGGGAAATGAATAGTTTTTTAGGGGACGGAGGTTCTATATTAGAGCTGTCAAACGGGTCGATTCATGATGGGGCGGATTAATCCATCGCAAACTCAATATTTAGCGGAGAGGGACGGGCCGATCCGCCATCTCGACGAGTTGAGAAATTTCCAACTCAACCCAACCCAAGGCGAGTTACGGGTTAGGCGGGCCAACCCGCAGGTCACACAAATTTAAAAAATATATCTAAAATTACTGAGGTGTTGAGGGCTTAAGGTAATGATCTGTAAGATAGATAGAATACCATGATTAAAAAAATAAATATTTAAAGTAACTAAAATCTTATAATTGAGATTCAATTATCGACTTACAAAATTGAGTACCGATGTTTTTTATTCCTTTCCAATGTTCTAAAATATTCAAATCTTGACAATATGCAAATGTAAATTTTTGCTCTTTCAAATAAAGATTCAATTGAGATTTTTTAGCTTGGGTAATTATTTGATTTTGATATGTTATTATTTCCTATATTGATTAGAATAGTAGTGACAAGATAATAAACAATAATTAGAGTATAAAAAATATTCTTTTGTTTTTTACTCTTAACTTCTTTTATACTTTATTGAGGTGTATGTGTGATAGAAGAAGATTGTAACGGTGAAAAACTTGTCTTTTGACATTTCTCAACCCGTGGACCAACCCGTCCCACGGCGGGCCAACCCGTCTAAACCCGCAACCCGCACGGGTTGCTCCGTTTAGGCCCATCAAAATGGCAGGTTGATAAAAGTTCAACCCACCCCGCTTAAATTATTTAGCGGGGCGGGTCAACCCGACGGGCCTAACCCAACTTGACAGCTCTATTCTATATATGCACTGTATATTCTAAGGGATGGAGCCAAAACAAAGATGGAGTAAAGGGAAGAAAGTTGTATATATAGATGGAATTTTAGTGAGCAGAAAAGGGAAAAATAATATCATCATATGTAAAAAAAAAGAATCATCAATTTAGCGGTCTCTATCGATTTATTCCATGGTCATTATGAGGAAGATCATTAATCACGGAGGACTCTATGAATTTTGATATGATGATCAAAATATATGGAGATCATCTGAATCTAGAAAAAAGTTTAAGACTTCCTCCAAAATCAACCCGTGTCACTTCTATAAACAACGTCGTATTTTAATCACCACACTAAGGATAAGATAATATCATCTTCAATTACTCATCTACGGTAAATATAACCTCTTTTCTATATCATCGATAATTTATCACTGTTGTCCCCACGGGGATGGTGCGGTGGTAAGATAGTGTGGTTGCTTTGGATACGGAGTGGGGTCGATTCCGGAGGGGTCTAAAATCCCCCCTGGGCTCAGATGACCCCTCCTGTCTTGTCACCGTGTCAAGGGACATAGTCCCCCCGCGATTTACCTCCTTTTAACCGCAGCCTTGGGACGGATGGCAGGGACTGCTAGTTGGACAGATTCTCAACTTTTGGATAATTTATCACTGTCATTATATATATATATGGATAAATTACAATTTATTATTATATTTTATTGTCAACCTGCTCAATTATTATCAAAAGTATGATTTTAAATTCGATAGTTAGGCACCGAGAATTGTTTTCTCATTTAGAACATGTATGCACATAATATTCTGATTCTTTTGGATGGATGAGAATGAGAGAGTATTAATTATACTTGTTCTTGTCTTCGATTGTGTATGCTCATAATTTACGACATAATGCGCGTGGGCACAATAAAATATAATCGTCGATATAAAATAGACGGTTGGGGGTTGCTTAAGACAAGATAACTTACTTTATCCTTTTTCTATATCGGTGGCCAAAATATTATTTCAGTATTTACTTATTGAATTCTTGATTTGCATCAAATTCATATAAAACATGTATTCATGTTGGTTGGTGGAGGCGTTGAAGGCGAACGAATCGCCTTTATACCAATGTATTCATGTCGACTCAATTCATAACCTGATTAGGTTATGAGATCATCGAGTGGATTGAAATGTCTTTTACCATTTATCAACTTACAGAGATGTCGACCTTCGTGGATTGACATGTGAGACAGACTAGAGTCGGCCTTGGAGGAGTGCTACTGGAGCCTCGCTCAAGGCCCAAAATTTTTTTAATACTAAATAGGGCTCAAATTTTAAATTTCACAGTGAAAATAAGGTTCAATTTTTAAATTTCGCTCAAGATCTTAGGATCCAATTTTAAAATTAAGATCGACTCTGATAGACTCACATATCGGACTAGGAATGACATAAATTGGAAGGCATATTGTCACCTTGAATTCGGGATCCTGATGGGTTCTCACATAGGTAGTCTTTAGCAGGTGTAGATTCTTATTGGGTCAAAAGACATATTCATTTGTTCAGCTGCATACTTCTGACGAAGACCAGATAGATCTTTCTCTTTAGAGAGCATGTTTCAAAGTTTGAGGTCAATCTGGCTAAGTTATCGATACTATATCATGTATTTGCAATCAAGAAAGAGATTAAAAGAGAGCCAAGAAATAACTCTGGGTAAAAATCCTTCGATACTCAAGTTAGATCTCTGAGAGAAAGTACGGAGGAACGTAACAAAAAAAAAAAAAAAGAAGTTAAATACCATATATGCCCTTGTAGGTTACCTCTCATCCTATATTTATATCATTCTGAAAATAAATAAAGCAAAATAAATGAAGTGTAATAACCGCTTCCTTCTCAATTGTTGAATCACCATAATGGATGAATAAACAATTTCATTAATTACCAATTATTCAACAGAGTTATTATAACCACCATCACAATTATCATTTGATGAATAATTAGTATCTTATCATTGAAAACCCTTGTAACAGACTATCATTAATATTGATGAATTAAGAGTATAATGGAGGAGATAAGTCAAGAGTCATCATAACCTTTGGCTTCATAACTGATTAAGACACCTTCCAAATGGACAAACTACTCGAGTTGCCACGTATTCTCCTGTCATATCATAGGTATCCTCCAAGTCCAATAGAAGGAGGTCGTATGACAACCGACTAGAAGTTTGTCTTGAAGAGAGACTTTAACTCAATCTTTGGTTGTTGAAAACCCTAATAGTCACATATATTTGTTTACTTGGGAATTCCAAAAAATAGCTCTCTAAAGCGATTGAACTTTCCAATCTACTAGATGATCACATAAAGCACGTCAAAGAATTCATATTGGTCATCTTGATGATTCCCTACATTTCAAAGAATCAACTTTTAAAGATACCCTACATTTGATGATTCCCCTATATTTAACAAGAAAATCACATATATAATGTGTTTTCACCATCGTCATTTCATTACTAGCGCTGATTTACTGTCACGCCCGCCCTTTTTGCCAGACCCTGAATGTCCGGAGAGGCGGCGCGTGACGCGACCGTACATACATTTCATACAATGGAAGACTTTATATATGTACTTCTTAGTTCTTACAGCGGAAGACTTTAGACCTAAATACTTTTTTTTTCTTTTTTTTTTCTTTTAAACATAAACATGCATTAACGCTTCTTCTTAACATAGAGTATGTTTCATACCATACATGGATGGATACTTCTTCTTCTTCTTCTTTACTTCTTCTTATCAACATAAAGCATGCATCATATATATATAGATACTTAGTGCTTAGTAGGTTCATAACATCATCGTCATAGGGAGACATAAGTAAAGACATCCATAGACATCATCATCATAGGTAACATGTATTATAGACTTAATCTGATCTTCCACCGTGCTACTACCACACACCTTGGCCCCTCCTCGCCGCCTCCCTTTAGTTTACCCATCCCTTACCCTTATCTCGCAGACGAGGTAAAGATAAACTATAAGCTCATAGGCTTAGTAAGATCCTGTCCTACTCACAAAAACCATACATCATTATTAATCATGGCTTGTAGCATTTATAACGTAAAATCAATATAACATGTAACTTACATGGTGTCATCAACTCATCATGTAGCATAAGTAACATAAGTGAATAAAGCATGGATCATCCCTAACTTAGTAGCATAACATGAATATATACTTAATCAGCATAATATGCATCATATGTAACTTAGTAATATAGCATCATCAATACATAACATGTAACGATACATCATGACATATCATTCAATCATAACATGTAACTTAAACATTATGGCATATTATCAAACATAACATGTAAACATCATGGCATATCATCAAACATAACATGTAAACATATGGCATATCATCAAACAAACATGTAACCATCATGGCATATCATCAAACAAACATGTAAACATCATGGCATATCATCAAACATAACATGTAAACATCATGGCATATCATCAAACATAACATGTAAACATATGGCATATCATCAAACATAACATGTAAACATATGCAGGATGATTTTGAAAACATATATGTTATGTAATTAAATATAAATCTCAACATATTTGGGCCCGGCATTGTACCACTTCTTCATTATCATAGCGCGCATCCCTAAATAGGCCCGAGGTAGCAAGTCTCGAACCTAATAGGTTTCTAGGGCCGAGTCTTATTCCATCGACCTAGGGGCAATCGTCATAGCGTAGAAGCCCATCCTAGGCCCGAGTCTTACTCCATCGACCTAAGGCATCTTGGAGCCCATCCCGTACTAGGCCCGAGTCTTATTCCATCGACCTAGGGGCAATCATACATAGAAGCCCATCCTAGGCCCGAGTCTTATTACATCGACCTAGGGCATCTTAGGAGCCCATCCCTTCTTGGACCTTGTTAAGGTCTTGGTACAAGCCATGCAGAAGGTAAAATACTTATATGCTTATTTTACAACATATCTTATTTCTTTAACATAGCATAGCATACTTCATTTCATACACATCATGCTTCATTTCATTAACATAACATAGCATACTTCATTTCATACACATCATGCTTCATTTCATTAACATAGCATAGCATACTTCATTTCATACACATCATGCTTCATTTCATTAACATAGCGTAGCATACTTCATTTCATAACAACATAGCTTATTTCATTAACATAGCATAGCATACTTCATTTCATACACATCATGCTTCATCTCATTAACATAGCATAGCATACAATTCATGGTATGAACTTCATTGTAACCTAAGAGACCAAAGGTGGCCGAATGACCCTTATAGGCTTTTTAGGGTTTAGACTTTTAACCTAATTCAAGTAACATACATATGCATACAAATTCCATAAATTTCATGGTATGAACTTCATTGTAACCTAAAAGACCAAAGGTGGCCGAATGGCCCTTATAGGCTTTTTAGGGTTTAGACTTTTAACCTAATTCAAGTAACATACATATGCATACAAATTCCATAAATTTCATGGTATGAACTTCATTGTAACCTAAAAGGCCAAAGGTGGCCGAATGGCCCTTATAGGCTTTTTAGGGTTTAGACTTTTAACTAATTCAATTAACATACATATGCATACACTTCATGGTGTAAACTTTATTGAAACACACAAAGAAAAGAAACAACCAAGGGTGGCCGAATGGCCCTTTTAGGCTTCTTAGGGTTCTTGTCACCCAACATTCATTCATGAGCATTATAACCTAGCATAGCATTATTAGGGACATTTTCATGCAACCCTAACCCTAATTCCCTAGGGTGGCCGAAACACATAAGGGGCTCAACTAGGGTTCTTGTTACCCAACATTCATTCATGAGCCTTATAACCTAGCATAGCATCATTAGGGACATTTTCATGCAACCCTAACCCTAATTCCCTAGGGTGGCCAAACACATAAGGGCTCAACTAGGTTAGCTTTGGTCCTAATCCATTTTTAAATCTTAACTACATCATATAGTGAATAAAACATAGCATGTAACTTCATGTAAAACCCCAATCCTAGCTTGGCCGAATAGGTCTTGGTGGCCATTAGGGCTAGCTTTTTAACCAAACTCTTTTCCCATCTTAGCATCATCATATACTTCCTAACATAGATTACAAACATAGATTACCACTTCTTTGATAAACCAAAACATGCTTGGCCGGATCTAACATATAGGTTGTTCAAACATTCAATCTCAAAACTACTCAGATGCAGTGAGGGATACTTACATCCTTCGCTTTGCTTTGGGTGAGGAAGATGACCTAAGGAAGACCAACCCTAGCCTTCTCTTGCTTGGATGAGATTCGGCCAAAGGTGGAGAAGAAGCTAGAATTCGGTGAGGAGGAGAAGAAGAAGGGTGGAAGTGACCAAATCCAATCTTCCTCTTCTTTATAAAGGGGAGGAAGAGAAGTTCCTCTTTCTTTCCATGCCTCTTCATTTACTCTTAGTCCCATTTATCTATAGTTTCCTCTTCCTTAATCATATAATCCTATTGGGCTTCTGTTAGTGGGTGCATCTATAAGGCTTGGCTATTTCTAGAGGTTTGGGGTTCAATTCCTAGGCCTTGCACCCTTTTGGCTTATTTTCTTTTATTTTTAAAAAGGCCCACATAAAGCCCATGATCATCAAGCCAAAATTTCTGTAAAATTGCTAGGAATTTTACTAAGCTATAATCCTTCATACCTTTAAAAGTTTCATTCCTCGAGACTTAGAACAATTAGGGTACTGCTTCATGTCCTCCTCGCTCCTGTGTAGCTTCCTGCACTGCTGATTCTGCCACAGGACTTTACTAAGGGCACCTCTTTATTCCTTAGCCTCTTGATTTCTGGTCTAGTATTTGGATAGGCCGACTTTCAATACTTAGGTCCTCTTGAACTTGTACCGCTTTGTGGCTCGATCACTGGTCCAGACCGAAATGCATTTCTTGAGCAGAGACATGGAACACGTTGTGAATAGCCGACATCTCTTGAGGCACTAGCTTGTAAGCTACATTGCGATCCTCTCGCGATATCGGATACGGCCCCACGAACGTGGACTCAGCTTTATCCTTCCTTCCAATCTCATTACTCCCTTCATGGGAGCCACTTTGAGGAATACTAGGTCCCCAACCTCAATTCTAATGGTCACGCCTCTTATCCGCATAGCTTTTTGTTTGGCGGGCGCTTCAATCCTCCCGCGATGTTCCAGATAGCTCGTGGTGTCGTCGATGAAATCCGTCGAGTCCCATCCTCTTCTTTTCACCACCCTCGCATCAAAGATATGGGAGATCTACATTTCCTCCCGTATAGAGCCTCGTAAGGTGCCATTCCAATAGTAGCTTGGTAGCTATTATTGTAGGCGACTGCCAAACATAAGTATCGGCACTCGGCTACCTTTGAAATTCAGTAGCAGCTCGTAACATATCCTCCAAGATTTGATTTACTCTCTCTCATCTCGTCTGGGGATGGAAGGCGATCAACAATAGCTTTGTGCCTAAGGCCTTCAACGCATTCCCGTAAATGGGATATAAAGCGACCATCTCTCGTAAATGATGGTCTTAGGAATTCCATGTAGTCCGATAATTTCTAGCATATAATCGAGCCATTGCTCTCGAATAGGTCATCTTGATTGCTAAGAAATGGGCGGACTTAGTCAATCAGATACAATCACCCATATAGCATCGTAATCGCTTGTCGCCTTGAGAAATCTGAGATGAAATCCATAGAAATGTCCTCCCATTTCCATTCCGAACTGGATCTACCGCAGTTGTTCCTCCGTGTCTTTGGTGCTCGCCTTAACCCTTTGGCGTGTCGTGCAAGTAATCGACATATCGAGCCACATCTCTTTTCATTCGAACCACCGTAACTTCCGCTTAAGATCTTGGTACATCTTGGTGGTTCCGATGCATCGCATAGGAGTTCGCGTGAGCTTCTCAAATATCTCCTCCCGCACTCGATTGCCTGAATACACAAGCGATCTCGGAGGTAGAGTACTCCACTATTAGAGATCCAAACCCGTCGCCCTTTCCTTCTAAGACCTCTTGCTTGATCCTCCAAGGCTTGGGTCACGGGCTTGCTTTTCCGGTGATATCATCGAACAACGGGCGTTATCGTCATGGTTGAGTCATGTCCGGAGATGATTTCAACCCGTGAACGCATAATCTCTTTTCTAAGGGCCGAGATAACCGATAGAGACATCAAGGTGGCGACTTGACGAGTGCATCACCACCTTGTTAGCTTTCCTTTTTTTTTTTTCAGATGTTCCAGCTATCCAAAGATTGTTCAACTATATCATACACATCCCATGCAATGAACTCATCATCAAGTTCGAAAAAAAAAGAAACGACTTGTCGTCTCTTATTCACATCTCTTATTCATATTTTCCAATCAGAAGGAAAAATGTTAACATATAACATTCCTTATTTCCAAATTAAACCACAGCAACTATTTGAGAAGATAGTTCATTATGACTCCCACTAGGACAAACCCTAGTGCGATCGTAATTATTTTTTTGTCCCATCTTCCTTGGCCTCACCAGGGTGGTCTTTGGTTGGCCAATAAGTTGACTGTTTGCAGATCCTTCTTCCTTCCTCCCAAGGCCAGCTACCACCGGATTCTCTACCACAGGCTTCTCTTGTACCCTATGCTCCAGCAGTTCCCAGCACAACTCCGCATAGGTTATCCGCCCTTCATAACGGCCCCACACGTGGTGTGCAACTACCATGAACTCATTTGGCAGGGAGCGGACCAAGGCCCATATCTTATAGTTGTCCAGTAACGGAAACTCCTGCCGCTCGAGTCTCCTAAAAAGACCATCGAGCCTTCTCATGTGTCCGATGACCCCACCATCTGGTTTATAGACTATCTCTTCAATAGCTTCCCTTAATCGGTTTCGTGACACATCACGACGGGTCATGGTAGTCATATCGTCAGCCATCCGAAATTGAAATAAATGAAGTCGATAAAACCGACCAACCCGCATTTAAACCTAGCTTAATTCAATTCTGGATGAACATAGACCTTACACAGTTAATTACGAAAAAATCAAATTTTCGTAACAAAACTTGTTTATTTATTTATTTATTTGTTTATATATATATATATATATATATATATATATATATATATATATATATATATATAGATATATATTATTATATATTTTTTTTTTGTGTAATTAAACTAAGGCTAGCATAAGGTCGTTTTAAGCTTAAGGCATCATAGCTTAAGGCATCATTCATGTTCTCCTGCATAATTTAAGCTTAAGGTATTTTATATCATACATGAACAATCATAAGGGTATCATACATATTTTCGTGCATGTTTAAGCTAGAAGCATTTCCTATCATACATGAGTCAAGCATAAGGGAAAGGCATTTTATATTATACATGAACTAAATAATCTAAAGATATTTCATATCATGCATGATAAAAAAAACTAACAAAATTAAAGCATAGACATAGAATTCTTACTTGGAGCAGCAGGATTTGGAGCTTGATGTGTGTGTAGTGGAAAGGCAGATCCGCTCTGATACCAACCTGTCACGCCCGCCCTTTTTGCCAGACCCTGAATGTCCGGAGAGGCGGCGCGTGACGCGACCGTACATACATTTCATACAGCGGAAGACTTTATATATGTACTTCTTAGTTCTTACAGCGGAAGACTTTAGACCTAAATACTTTTCTTTTCTTTTTTTTTTCTTTTAAACATAAACATGCATTAACGCTTCTTCTTAACATAGAGTATGTTTCATACCATACATGGATGGATACTTCTTCTTCTTCTTCTTTACTTCTTCTTATCAACATAAAACATGCATCATATATATATAGATACTTAGTGCTTAGTAGGTTCATAACATCATCGTCATAGGGAGACATAAGTAAAGACATCCATAAACATCATCATCATAGGTAACATGTATAAATAAACTTAACGGATCTTCTCCACCGTGCCACTACCACACACCTTGGCCCCTCCTGCTGCTCCCTTTAGTTTACCCATCCCTTACCCTTATCTGCAGTACGAGGGAAAGATAAACTATAAGCTCATAGGCTTAGTAAGATCCTGTCCTACTCACAAAAACCATACATCATTATTAATCATGGCTTGTAGCATTTATAACGTAAAATCAATATAACATGTAACTTACATGGTGTCATCAACTCATCATGTAGCATAAGTAACATAAGTGAATAAAGCATGGATCATCCCTAACTTAGTAGCATAACATGAATATATACTTAATCAGCATAATATGCATCATATGTAACTTAGTAATATAGACATCATAGCGTACCATCGAACATAACATGTAACGTATACATCATGACATATCATTCAATCATAACATGTAACTTAAACATTATGGCATATTATCAAACATAACATGTAAACATCATGGCATATCATCAAACATAACATGTAAACATATGGCATATCATCAAACAAACATGTAACCATCATGGCATATCATCAAACAAACATGTAAACATCATGGCATATCATCAAACATAACATGTAAACATCATGGCATATCATCAAACATAACATGTAAACATATGGCATATCATCAAACATAACATGTAAACATATGCAGGATGCTTTTGAAAACATATATGTTAGGTACGTAAATATAAATCTCAACATATTTGGGCCCGGCATTGTACCACTTCTTCATTATCATAGCGCGCATCCCTAAATAGGCCCGAGGTAGCAAGTCTCGAACCTAATAGGTTTCTAGGGCCGAGTCTTATTCCATCGACCTAGGGGCAATCGTCATAGCGTAGAAGCCCATCCTAGGCCCGAGTCTTACTCCATCGACCTAAGGCATCTTGGAGCCCATCCCGTACTAGGCCCGAGTCTTATTCCATCGACCTAGGGGCAATCATACATAGAAGCCCATCCTAGGCCCGAGTCTTATTCCATCGACCTAGGGCATCTTAGGAGCCCATCCCTTCTTGGACCTTGTTAAGGTCTTGGTACAAGCCATGCAGAAGGTAAAATACTTATATGCTTATTTTACAACATATCTTATTTCTTTAACATAGCATAGCATACTTCATTTCATACACATCATGCTTCATTTCATTAACATAGCATAGCATACTTCATTTCATACACATCATGCTTCATTTCATTAACATAGCATAGCATACTTCATTTCATACACATCATGCTTCATTTCATTAACATAGCGTAGCATACTTCATTTCATAACAACATAGCTTATTTCATTAACATAGCATAACATACTTCATTTCATACACATCATGCTTCATCTCATTAACATAGCATAGCATACAATTCATGGTATGAACTTCATTGTAACCTAAGAGACCAAAGGTGGCCGAATGGCCCTTATAGGCTTTTTAGGGTTTAGACTTTTAACCTAATTCAAGTAACATACATATGCATACAAATTCCATAAATTTCATGGTATGAACTTCATTGTAACCTAAAAGACCAAAGGTGGCCGAATGTCCCTTATAGGCTTTTTAGGGTTTAGACTTTTAACCTAATTCAAGTAACATACATATGCATACAAATTCCATAAATTTCATGGTATGAACTTCATTGTAACCTAAAAGGCCAAAGGTGGCCGAATGGCCCTTATAGGCTTTTTAGGGTTTAGACTTTTAACTAATTCAATTAACATACATATGCATACACTTCATGGTGTAAACTTTATTGAAACACACAAAGAAAAGAAACAACCAAGGGTCGAATGGCCCTTTTAGGCTTCTTAGGTTCTTGTCACCCAACATTCATTCATGAGCATTATAACCTAGCATAGCATTATTAGGGACATTTTCATGCAACCCTAACCCTAATTCCCTAGGGTGGCCGAAACACATAAGGGGCTCAACTAGGGTTCTTGTTACCCAACATTCATTCATGAGCCTTATAACCTAGCATAGCATCATTAGGGACATTTTCATGCAACCCTAACCCTAATTCCCTAGGGTGGCCGAAACACATAAGGGCTCAACTAGGGTTAGCTTTTGGTCCTAATCCATTTTTAAATCTTAACTACATCATATAGTGAATAAAACATAGCATGTAACTTCATGTAAAACCCCAATCCTAGCTTGGCCGAATAGGTCTTGGTGGCCATTAGGGCTAGCTTTTTAACCAAACTCTTTTCCCATCTTAGCATCATCATATACTTCCTAACATAGATTACAAACATAGATTACCACTTCTTTGATAAACCAAAACATGCTTGGCCGGATCTAACATATAGGTTGTTCAAACATTCAATCGAAACTACTCGTATGCAGGTGAGGGATACTTACATCCTTCGCTTTGCTTTGGGTGAGGAAGATGACCTAAGGAAGACCAACCCTAGCCTTCTCTTGCTTGGATGAGATTCGGCCAAAGGTGGAGAAGAAGCTAGAATTCGGTGAGGAGAAGAAGAAGAAGGGTGGAAGTGACCAAATCCAATCTTCCCTCTTCTTTATAAAGGGGGGAGGAAGAGAAGTTCCTCTTTTCTTTTCCATGCCTCTTCATTTACTCTTAGTCCCATTTATCTATAGTTTCCCCCTCTTCCTTAATCATATAATCCTATTGGGCTTCTGGTTAGTGGGTGCATCTATAAGGCTTGGCTATCTCTAGAGGTTTGGGGTTCAATTCCTAGGCCTTGCACCCCTTTTTGGCTTATTTTCTTTTATTTTTAAAAAGGCCCACATAAAGCCCATGATCATCAAGCCAAAAATTTCTGTAAAATTGCTAGGAATTTTACGGGCGTTACATTTACTACCTTCATTTCATCTTCACTTTCACCTTGTACTCATCCTCCTGCACTAAACTAATAAGCTTTCTTCTCTTACTAGACATGACTTCTTCTTCTAGTGCCAACATTTCACACCACTCCCACCTCTTACAATGAGATTGAGAATTTTGTTCTTAGAGTTACATTCAACATTCCTAGTGACCCATTCAATCTAGATCCATTGACCACACCAACGAGCACACTATCCTTTTCCTGGATACACAACTTTCTTTTATCATCAGTTGACTAGAAGATTGCATTTCCTAATTGTTGGTAGTTTTGGCATCTAATCGAGATTATCTAAGTAAAAATAAAAGAAAAACGAAACTGTAAATAAAAATTGGAAAAACTTACAACGAGTTTTTTCTTTCGGGACTTTTAGGACGACGAGTTTGCTTGCCGTCTGAGGAATGATCACGCCGGAAAAGTCCTCTTCCACGAGATAAGATCCAAGCTTGGTGTTCGCTCTTCACTCCTGAAGGTAGGAAACTTCGCTTCCCACTTCAACTCGGTCGCTTGTTCATGGCGATCCCGTCTTCGTCCCCGGATTAAAAAAATTAATCCTTGACAAATAGGGATTACCCAAGCTACCATTCCATCGTCGTGCTATCCGATTAGAGTGGTCACTTGAATAAACTTGTTGTTCAAGCAACCTACCTCTATTCTTCGAATAATCCCAGAATAGACGATGTACGGATCGCTGGTTTTTGTGTTCGTATTCGGGGTCCAAGTAAATTAGCCACATAACAAAACATATAACATACAAAGAAACAAAGGGAAAGCAAAATAAGATTTATACCTCTTGTTTACCTCAAGGTCTTCTATCGTATGTCCTATCCTCCTCTTGGACGTTGTGTGGGCAACGATCCTCCAAGAGATGAAGCCTCCTAGATCACGATCTTTCTTTCCTTGCTCGCTCCGAACAAAAGGAAGTATAGAACAAAGCTCTTCTTCCTATCTAGGACCGGTCACCAAGTCAATGGACTTGATGTTGCCGCCGGCCAAGAAGGAGAACAAGGTGTATGGGTGCCAGCCAAAAGCTCCAAGGGAAGAGACCCTAGCTCTTACCGTCGGCCAAGGAGGAGAGAAAGAGAGTTGGGACGCCGGCCAAGGATGAGAGGAAGAAGGGAGGCGCCGACCAAAACCCTAGGAAGAAGAGAGAGCCTTGCTGCCTAAGGAGGAGAGCAAACCCTAGTCGCCTAATGCCTCTCCAAGCCCTAGCCACCCAAAACCCTAATCTCCCTTAGTTGTTTTTGTCGCCCACCATATAAGCCTTATTTACATAGTTGGGCTTAAGCTTCCTTTCAATCTCCACCATCGGATCTAGGGATTTAATCTCAACCATCGGATCTAGGGATTTAATCTCAATCGTCGGATCTAGAGATTTAATCTCCACCGTCGGATCTAAAGATTTAATCTCCACCGTCGGATCTAGAGATTTAATCTCCACCGTCGGATCTAGAGTTCCATTCTCCACCATCGGATCTAGAGTTCCATTCTCCACCATCGGATCTAGGCTTCATGAGGGTTTTAATAGGCTACAATAGGGACCATGAGGAGGAGTTGGATCTTAGCCACCCAATGGATCAAGCCCACATAAAGTCCGATCCATTAATGATAATCCATTCCACTAGAGGATTATCATTGATCTACCTCACCAACCCCCATAAGTTAATATGAGCTCTATATATTATTTGTACATATATCTCCCCGTGTTTAAGATCTCGAATGTCCGTTGATTAATTAATTTACTAATAATTAATTAATCAACATCTAACTCCATGAGTAGTACCACTCAACCTTATCATCATGCCGGACTAAGTCCACCTGCAGGGTTTACATGAAGAACCTTATGAGCTCCTCAAGGGGACATTATCATCCTAATATATATGACACAGTTTCCTCCTATAATCAACGACACACCATATAAATAATATCATTTCCCACCTTACCGAGCCTATCGATTTACTCTATAAATCTCGCCCATTGGTAAATCAAAGAAATGAATACTAAGTATATGTGCTCGTTATTATATCGGGATTAAGAGCATATACAACATAATATCCGAGGTCTGATTCAATTATGTAGTCAGCAATAAATCGAATCACCTCTAAGTCAGTCCTACTCAATACACTCAAAGTGTACTAGTGTAATTCTATGGTCAAGGCAAACCAATACTAAATTACACTACAACCGTACTAATGGTTTGTCCAAAACTATCTCAGTTGTGAGCCTTTACTTATACTTCACAAGAAACTGATAACATGATCTCCCGTGTGACACTACACACCATGTTACCTACAATGTAATGTATTAGACAATATGCATAACCATAAATATGAAAATAATGATCATGTGATTCTTATTTCAAAAATAAAGATGTTCATACAAAAGATAGACTTTTCAGTATACATCCCAATAATCTCCCACTTATACTTAAAGACTATGCTGTCCTCAAACTGCCATACATCTGATTCCCATTCCCTCCACATGCCTATCAAAAGCTCTCGCTGGAAGGGCCTTAGTGAAAGGATCTGCTAGGTTATCCTCCGATGCAAACTTGGCCACAACAACTTCTCCTCTCTTTACGATTTCTCGTATCAGGTGGTACTTACGCTCTATGTGTTTACTTGCCTTATGGGCTCGTGGTTCCTTCGAGTTTGCAACTACACCACTGTTATCACAATAAATTGTGATAGTTCTGGGCAAACCAGGAATCACATCCAAGTCCATCAAGAAGTTTCTGAGCCATACAACTTCTTTGGCTGCCTCAGAGGCTGCCACATACTCAGCTTCCATGGTGGAGTCCGCCACACATTTCTGCTTAATACTCCTCCATACAATGGCTCCACCTCCCAAAGTAAACACAAAACCTGAGGTAGACTTACTGTTATCCCTATCTGATTGGAAGTCGAAATCTATATAACCCACAAGGAGTAATTGATATGTCTGGTAAACTAGTATATAATCCCTAGTTCTTCTCAAGTACTTTAATATATGCTTTACCGCAGTCCAATGTCCCTGTCCTGGATTACTCTGATATCTGCTAATCATGCCAATGACAAAGCAGATATCCGGTCTCGTACACAACATAACATACATGAGGCTTCCTACTGCCGAAGCATAAGGAACCACCTTCATCTCCTCTATCTCCTCAGATGTTCTAGGACACTCTCCTTAGATAAAGGAACTCCATGCCTAAAAGGTAGAAAACCTTTCTTGGAGTTCTGTATGCTAAAGTGAGCCAAAATGGTGTCTATGTATGAAGCTTGAGATAAGTACAACATTCTTTTCCTGCGATCCCTTATAACCTTGATCCCAAGGATGTGTCCCACTTCTCCCAAGTCCTTCATATCAAACTGTTTGGACAACCATACCCTTACGTCCGATAACACCTTGACATTGTTGCCAATTAACAAAATATCATCTACGTATAGTACAAGAAATACCACCATGTTTCCGTCACATCTCTTGTATACACAAGACTCATCCGAACTTTGAATAAATCCATAATACTGGATTACCTCATCAAAGCGGATGTTCCAAGATCTCGAAGCTTGCTTCAATCCATAAATGGATCGATTAAGCTTGCACACAAGATGCTCTTTGCCCTTTGCAATGAATCCCTCTGGTTTCTTCATGTAGATGTTTTCCTCAAGACTTCTATTAAGGAAAGTTGTCTTGACATCCATCTGCCATACCTCATAATCCA
This sequence comes from Wurfbainia villosa, assembly GCA_025175895.1. Taxonomy (NCBI): domain Eukaryota; kingdom Viridiplantae; phylum Streptophyta; class Magnoliopsida; order Zingiberales; family Zingiberaceae; genus Wurfbainia; species Wurfbainia villosa. The sequence continues at coordinate 12,147,438 of CM046004.1, read as the reverse complement.
TATGAGCAGTAATACATAAGAGAATCCGGATAGACTTAAGTATGGCTACCGGCGAAAAGGCCTCCTCATAATCGATGCCCTCTTTCTGAGTATACCCCTTCGCAACAAGCCTTGCTTTGAAGGTTTTAACCTTCCCGTCTATTCCTCTCTTTCTTTTGTAGATCCACTTGCATCCAATGACTTTTACACCATTGGGTGGTTCTACTAGCTCCCATACCTGATTTGAATCCATAGATTCAATCTCAGCATTCATTGTACTTTGCCAAGATACCGCATCTTTATCTTGGATTGCCTCGTCATATGTCCAGGGATCAGGTTCATGTTCGCCAGGGACCAAATCAGAAGATTCTCCCAAGAACATGAATCTATCAGGCTGTCTAACAACCCTCCCACTACGACGAGGTATCACCTGTGTATCCTTTGTGACACGCGGTGCAGTGACTTGTGATATATCCTCTTGTATCGGTGGTACTAAAGTAGTGACTTCCCCTCTCAATTCCTCTAAAATAATCTTACTCATGGGCTTGTGGTTCATCACATAGTCTTCCTCTAGAAATCTAGCGTTCGTACTAACGATCACCCTCTAATCTCTAGGACTATAAAACAAACCATCTTTCGTTCCTCTAGGATAACCAACGAACATGTGCACTTCTGTACGAGGTTCTAAATTACCAGCATCTGCCTTCAACACATGTGCTGGACTCCCCCAAATTCGAATATGTCTCAGACTAGACTTTCGCCCAGTCCACAATTCTGTGGGAGTAGAAGACATTGATTTAGATGGAACCAAGTTCAGAATATACACCGCTGTATCCAGAGCATAGCCCCAGAACGAATTTAGCAACTCAGAATAACTCATCATCGATTTAACCATCTCCATAAGAGTCATATTCCTTCACTCTACTATACCATTCTGCTGGGATGTGCCAGGTGCAGACAATTGGGATTGAATCCCAGCCTCTGATAAGTAATTCCTAAACTCTCCCAAGAGGTACTCACCACCACGATCAGATCGTAGTGTCTTGATACTTTTACCTTGACGTTTCTCCACATCAGCCTTGAATTCTTTGAACTTGTCAAAGCATTCAGACTTGTGGCGCATCAAGTAAATGTATCCATATCTTGAATAAACGTCTATGAAAGAGACGAAATACTCAAAACCACCTCTTGCCTGGATAGACATAGGACCACACAAATCATAATGAACCAATTCCAACACATCTTTGGCTCTATACCCCTTGGCCTTGAAAGGCTTCTTGGTCATTTTACCTTCCAAGCAAGACTCGCAGGTTGGGAAGTCTTTCACCACTAATGAACTCCGAGGTCCATCAGTTATCAACCTTTGAATTCTACTTAGGTTAATATGACCAAGCCTTAGATGCCAAAGATATGTTTGGTTCATCTTTGAAGGTTCTTTTCTCTTATTGAAATTAGAAGATGAGTTATTAACTTCTATTTGCATCGTGGGAGCTTTTGGTTCAAGTGTATGTAAATTTCCTATTAATGCACCAGAACAGATACTCTCCCTATTCCTTTTTATAACAACTCTGTCATTAAAAGAAATAGAATATCTATCCATAAATAATTTAGAATTCGAAATCAAATTCTTTCTAAATAAAGGTACATAAAGACAATTTTTAAGAATCAAAACTTTATTCCTCTCAAAAGACAAATAAACATCTCCCACTGCAATAGCCGCCACCTTCGTGGCATCGCCCAAGTATAGGGCAATCTCTCCCTCAGCCAGTCGTCTGATTTCCTAGAACCCCTGCAAAGTATTACAGACATGATCAGTGGCTCTCGTATCTACACACCAGGTGCCGATAGATAACACCGCTAAACATGTTTCAACGACTAGACCAAAAGATATACCTTTGTTCTGCTTCTAGTTGGGGTAGTCCTTCTTCCAGTGTCCAGTCTGCTTGCAAGTGAAGCACTTGCCTTTCGGCTTCTTCACTCCTCCCTGAGTTCCTCCCGCCACCTTTGCCCCACCTTATTTCTTCTTCTTCTTTCCTTTCGGCTTAGAAGTAGAAACCTTTTGGGCAACCATGACCTGCACCTGAGCACTCTGACGAAACAACCTCTCTGTCGCCTGGAGTTCTATCAGAAGTTTCGCCAACGAATACAACCTTTTATTCATGTTGTAGTTCAGGCGAAACTGCTCAAAACTTCTAGGTAGAGACTGGAGAATAATATCGACCTGGGTTTCCCCATCGATCTCAGCTCCAAGGACTTCCAACTCATTCAAATGAGCCATCATCTTGAGAACATGATCCCTCACGGGTGTTCCCTCGATCATGGTGGTCGTCATCAAGTTCCTCATGGCTTCTTGCCTAGCAGCCCGATTCTGGTGTCCGAAAAAGCTCTTTGAGATTGAGCATCATGTCATAAGCAGTGGGCATGACTTGATGCTGATGTTGCAATACATTTGACATAGATGCCAAAATGTAATACTGCGCCATCTCATCAGCCTTAATCCACTTCTTATAACTCTCCTTCTTCTTTTCCCCAGAATCAACCGCAAGCTTAGGAGGACACTCTTCGAAGAGTATATATTTGTACTCCTCAGCAGTTAAGACAATGTCAAGATTCCTCTTCCAATCAATATAATTAGGTCCAGTAAGTTTATTTTCTTTCAGTATCACAGCAAGTGGGTTGAAAGACATTTTGAAAAACCTAAGAATCACATAGATCAAAACATTAGATTTCAAAAAATTATTGATTCCTCAAACAATAAAATTTTAAAATCAACCAACACCGAGAATATCGTATGCCACGATAGTGTGGACGTATACGAATTCTACATTTGTAAGAGGAGGTTTTACCCATTAATTTTACTATCTTGTCAACCTAACTTTTTGACAAATAAAATTAATAGTTGGTTCCTCTTTGGCCCTACAAATAAAAGCAGTGACTCCGATGGAGAGGATACTCCTATTTGCATCTAAGTGTTCACCATTACTTGGTACCAAGGCAATTATCTCGGATTATGTGTCTTCCGATGGGGAAGTACACACGCTCCTTAATAATTTCCTATAACCATATTCGACCCTGTGATATGTAAACAAACTCATCTGATGGGGAGGAAGACACTCAGAGCCGACACGTAAGTTTATTTGCATCACATGTCAAATCGTAATGGAGGTCGTGGGAATTTATAAAAATATCCCTCTCCCACTTAGTAATTTAAAATTGAGGAATTTTCCTAGCCTACGACATGCATATCAAACAAAAAGTAATAAATATGAAAAAAATATTTTCCAACTATTATGACTTTTGTCTCCAATATGCCTCCCGTCGTATCGCCATCTCGTCCGCTCCTCCCTACGCCATGTACGAGCCATCCGGAGATCCGAGCCGAGAATAACTATTTTAATTTACATCCATCGATCCTATACTCCTCGAAGGAGTGTACATGAAATCTAGATCGAAAGTAAACTAAAATAAATGAGTGGCTAAACAATGCCGTACTTAATTACAAAAATTAAATACGAGCCTCGTCAACCCTGAGGATTCAAACAATATTACACACATACAATCATATACACACATATGACCATAATAGTTGGATCTTATGCCTGCAACCAAAGAGTTAGCCTACTCACATCCTACTATCATCCGACACATATAATATATGATAAGTGCATAAAATAACCGAATCCTAAACGCACAAAACCGAAAACCGTGGCTCTGATACCACTTGAAGGTAGGAAACTTCACTTCCCACTTCAACTCGGTCGCTTGTTCATGGCGATCCCGTCTTTGTCCCCGGATTAAAAAAATTAATCCTTGATAAATAGGGATTACCCAAGCTACCGTTCCATCATCGTGCTATCCAATTAGAGTGGTCACTTGAACAAACTTGTTGTTCAAGCAACCTACCTCTATTCTTCGAATAGTCGTGGAATAGACGATGTACGGATCGTCGGTTTTTGTGTTCATATTCGGGGTACAAGTAAATTAGCCACATAACAAAACATACAACATACAAAGAAACAGACGGAAAGTAAAACAAGATTTATACCTCTTGTTTACCTCAAGGTCTTCTATCGTATGTCCTATCCTCCTCTTGGACGTTGTGTGGGCAACGATCCTCCAAGAGATGAAGCCTCCTAGATCACGATCTTCCTTTCCTTGTTCGCTCCGAACAAGAGGAAGTATAGAACAAAGCTCTTCTTCCTATCTAGGACCGGCCACCAAGTCAATGGACTTGATGTTGCCGCCGGCCAAGGAGGAGAACAAGGTGTATGGGCACTGACCAAAAGCTCCAAGGGAAGAGACCCTAGCTCTTGCCGCCGGCCAAGGAGGAGAGAAAGAGAGTTGGGACGCCGGCCAAGGATGAGAGGAAGAAGGGAGGCACCGACCAAAACCCTAGGAAGAAGAGAGAGCCTTGCTGCCCAAGGAGGAGAGCAAACCCTAGCCGCCCAATGCCTCTCCAAGCCCTAGCCGCCCAAAACCCTAATCTCCCTTAGTTGTTCTTGCTGCCCACCCTATAAGCTTTCTTTATAGAGTTGGGCTTAAGCCTCCTTTCATTCTCCACCGTCGGATCTAGGGATTTAATCTCAACCGTCAGATCTAGAGATTTAATCTCAACCGTTGGATCTAGAGATTTAATCTCCACCGTCGGATCTAAAGATTTAATCTCCACCGTCGGATCTAGAGATTTAATCTCCACCGTCGGATCTAGAGTTCCATTCTCCATCATCGGATCTAGAGTTCCATTCTCCACCATCAGATCTAGGCTTCATGAGGGTTTTAATAGGCTACAATAGGGACCATGAGGAGGAGTTGGATCTTGGCCACCCAATGGATCAAGCCCATATAAAGTCCGATCCATTAATGATAATCCATTCCACTAGAGGATTATCATTAATCTACCTCACCAACCCCCATAAGTTAATATGGGCTCCATATATTATTTATACATATATCTCCCCGTGTTTAAGATCTCGAATGTCCGTCGATTAATTAATTTACTGACAATTAATTAATCAACATCTAACTCCATGAGTAGTACCATTCAACCTTATCATCATGCCGGACCAAGTCCACCTACCACTCAACCTTATCATCATGCCGGACCAAGTCCACCTGCAGGGTTTACATGATGAACCTTATGAGCTCCTCAAGGGGACATCATCATCCTAATATATAGGACACGATTTCCTCCTATAATCAATGACACACCATATAAATAATATCATTTTCCAACTTACCGAGCCTATCGATTTACTCTATAAATCTCGCCCATTGGTAAATCAAAGAAATGAATACTAAGTATATGTGCCCGTTATTATATCAGGATTAAGAGCATGTACAACATAATATCCGAGGTCCGATTCAATTATGTAGTCAGCAATAAATCGAATCACCTCTAAGTCGGTCCTACTCAATACATTCAAAGTGTACTAGTGTAATTCTATGGTCAAGATAAACCCATACCAAATTACACTACAACCGTACCAATGATTTGTCCAAAACTATCTCGGTTGTGAGCCTTTACTTATACTTCACAAGGAACTGATAACATGATCTCCCGTGTGACACTACACACCATGTTATCTACAATGTAATGTATTAGATAATATGCATAACCATAAATATGCAAACAATGATCATGTGATTCTTATTTCAAAAATAAAGATGTTCATACAAAAGATAGACTTTTTAGTATACATCCCAGCTGTTTCTATATCTCTCTCTCTTGACGCACACCTTATAAAGGGGGTGTATTTCAAGACGCACGTGCACCAATCGATTATTAGTAAATGCGTGCACACGTTGCAAAGTAACGTGTGCACGCTGAAGCCACAATAAGCGATTACATCTCCCACTCGTCCAAAGCATGTCACATAGATAAAATGGTCACATAGACCAATAAGAGGTATTAAGTCACATAAGACTAAATAGAGCCGGAGTCATTAGTCCCAAATGACTAATAGAAGTATCCAGTCACATAGACCAGAATCGTGTCGGAGATCATAGTCCCAAAAGACTAATAGAATAGAGATTAATAGTCACAAAGACTATTAGAACAATCAATTTATATTTAGGAAAATGGCTCGTGCGATAGCAAGCACACTGAGCAATCCAATGTTATGAAAGTTGTTACACCTTACATAGCTGCTCACAGAGCGATTAATGCTAAGAAAAGTTGTTACGCCTAACTTAGCTGCTCTTCAAATGGTACATAACCATTCTTTGAATGCCACATAGTCAATCACCTGATGACCCATTGCCATCCTCCAGGTGGCTCACAACCATTTACCAGGTGGTACTGAACCTTTCTCCTGGTGGTACTTAACCATTTTCCTGGATATAATGTCTTGCTATTTGCCTAGATTAAATAATCTCTACTTACATCAATATGAACATCTCTAATCCCTCATAATGACCATCAAGCCAAGAGCATGTTACATATTCTCAATATTCATAAATATTTCCATACATAACAGAAATTGGTCGACCAGTGAATAATTCTCAAAGGATGTAAACATATTTAATCTTCTTTTTTAGTGTGAATCCATTCATTTTAATTAGTCGCTTTCCTAGTCATGTTCCATAGACCGAATCATTCATAGTCAATAGGTTTACATGCTAAAGTAGCAGACCCTGATTAAAACTTCAAGCAGACACCTAAATAGTCACAAAGGGTAAATGCTGAGATCAACATATAATCTCAAAGGTCTCACATAGTAGAGAAGCAGGGATCCTTTCTCCTACTACCCTTATTGTTGCTTTAGCACATGTGGTATGAATCACATGCTAAGATGTTATTCTCTTTATCAATAAAGAGCGCATGTTCAATATCGTACATATCTTGATTCAGACATTCCAAATGTCTAATCCTGAATTCAACATATGAATTCTAATCTGGCTCATTAAACAGGTATAGTAAATGGTGGGAACATTTACTTCGATCACTTTTCTTAAATGATTTTATCTTGATACATATATCAAGACGACCCTAACTTATATGTATCCTATACATATAGCTTCCAAAGCTATCCTATAAGCAATAGTCTTATCCCTATTCGTACATAATAAACAGAGATGATTGTCCATGTGAGAGGACCAATCACTACCTGTCAACATGCTCACCGAGATCTTATCAGAATGTAACATCACATACACTGAATAAATTATGGCTTGCATTAAAAATAATCAAATTACAATATCCAATTGTCATTACAAAATTATTACATTCTACGAAGTCCCATAGACTTTACATGCTCATTAAATGACTCTCTAGTCATTGGCTTAGTAAAAGGATCTGCAAGCATAGCTCGAGTAGGGATATACTCAAGAATAATCTTCTTCTTAGCAACAATATCCCTGATAAAGTTGTACTTTATAGCAATATGCTTGCCCTTGCTGTGATATTTGGGATCCTTGAAAAAAACTATAGCAGCTTGATCGCCACAAAGAGATACATCGATTCCCACCGCCTTCAAAGAATCTTCAGATGCTTCAGGAACCTCCTTAACCAGACCGCTTCTTGTACAACTATCGAACATGCCACATATTCAGCTTCCATGGTTGATAAGACCACACAGGCCTATTTCTTGCTGTTCAAAGAGATGACGCCACCATTCAATAAGAACACATAGCCTGATGTAGATTTTCTATCATCCAGGTCCCCAGCCCAATCTGCATCTGAATATCCCTTCAGGCTCATATCTGATCCTTGATAACAGAGACTGTAATTTGTCGTCGCTTTCAGATATTTGAATATCCTTTTCACTGCCTTCTAGTGTCTCGGTCCTAGGTTTGACTGGAAATGACTGACTAAGCCAATAGCATAGCTGATATCGATACGAGTACATAATATAGTGTACATTAAACTACCAACAACACTGGCATATGGTTTTTTATTCATCTCGGCTATTTCATTAGGAGTTTTGAGACTCATACTCTTGCTCAGAACAATACCTTTCACAATAGGTGTCTGTTCACTGTTGCAATTAGACATGCTGAAATATTGTAACATCTTATTTATATAAGACTCTTGAGACAAACCCAAAAGTCTCTTAGATCGATCCCTGATGATCTTTACTCCTAAGATGTATTAAGCTTCTCCCATATCTATTGTGTCAAATTGTGATGAAATCCACTTTTTGACTTCTATCACAAAACCTATGTCATTTCTTGCAATCAGTATATCATCAACATATAATGATAAAATGACATACTTTCCTTTATCCTTCTTCAGGAAAATGCAATGATCCTCATTGATCATTTCGAAACCATAAGATAAAACCACTTCGTTAAATCTTATGTTCCACTATCTTGATGCTTGCTTTAGCCCATATATAGATTTCTTCAATCTACATACTTTATCTTCTTGGCCTTTAGCAACAAAACCTTCTGGTTGGACCATATATATTTCCTCATCAAGCTCACCATTAAGGAAATCAGTTTTTACATCCATCTGATGTAACTCCAAGTCATAATGCACCACTAAAGCCAAAATAACTCGGATTGACACAAACTTTACTACGGGAGAAAATATTTCCTCAAAGTCAATATCCTCCAATTGAGTAAATCCTTTTGCAACTAGACGAGCTTTGTATCGGTTAATCGATCCATCAGCTTTCCTCTTTATTTTGAGAATCCATTTATTCCCAATAGTCCTTCGGCCAGGAGGAAGATTGACTAACTCCCAAACTTGATTCTTAATCATTGACTCCATTTCTTCAACCATTGCAACTTTCCACTTTTCTCCAGCTCTAGAGCCCAGAGCTTCCTTTACTGACTGAGGTTCCTCATCGTCAACAGGGAGTGTCATCATTGCCTCATTCTCAATATCAAACCTCTTCTTAGGTTTAATCTTACGAACACTTTTCCATAAGTTGGGTTGATGAGAAGTCACCCCGTGACTAGGCAAAGTACTTCCACTGGGTTGACTAGTTCCAGGTATCCCACTAGACACCTGTCTAGTTGATAACGACTCTTCCTCCTCAAATAGAGGAATTGTCTTATCAACTTCACCTTTAACTGGGAACTCAGTTTCAAGAAAAGTAGCATCTCTCGAATCCAATTCGGAGATCGTTCCATTTGATTGCTCACCTATGAAAACATAACCTTTTGAAGTATCAGAATATCTTATAAAGATACACTTTTTACCTCGAGGTCCTAGTTTTTCATACTTGTGAGAACTATCATGAGCATATGCAGTCGACCCCCAGGGTCTCAGATTTCCCAAATCTGCTTTTCTGCCTGTCCAATGTTCATATGGGGTAGATGGAACTGACTTTGAAGACACTTTGTTAAGTATATAAGCTGCAGCTAGCCATGCATCTCCCCAATAGGAGATCGGCAAATTAGTCTGCGCCATCATAGACCTAACCATTTTGAGAAGAATCCTATTTCTTCTCTCAGCAATCCCATTTTGCTGTGGAGTTCCAGGGATCGTCAACTGTCTAATAATCCCTTTATCATTACATATTGTCTTAAATATATCAGACAAATATTCTCTGCCATGGTCAGTGCGTAAAGTCTTAACCTTACGTTCCGTTTGATTCTTAACTTCGTTCATATAACGAATGAAGCAATCCAATGCTTCAGATTTATGAGAAATCAAATACACATGATTGAAACGAGAGAAATCATCAATAAATATAATGAAATAGGGAGCTCCATGTCTAGCCCTCACATTCATTGGACCACAAATATCCGAATGAATCAATTGCAACGGTGACTCTGCCCTAATAGCCTTACCGAATAGTTTCTTAATTGCTTTTCCAACAAGACAATGCTCACATACAGACAAGCTAATCTTAGCTCGAGAGCCCAATAAGCCCTCTTTAGCTAACCAATTCATGCGATCTTGTCCTATATGTCCTAATCTAGCATGCCAAATATCATCAATTATTTCTGCATCACTAGTAAGAGCAATATTTGAAAAGCAATTATCAATCGCACAATTTTCATTTGGTTCCACATCAAAAACCATAAAACCATTCGTTAAAAAACCATAACCGATTGACACTGAGTCAATCTTGAGTTCGACACACCGACTGTAAAAATTTAAACAATACTCTAAATCAAGAAGACAAGTAACGGAAACAAGATTCCTCTGAATCTCAGGAGCATACAAGACATCATGTAGAAACAATGTTCTTTCACCCTGAAGGTTAAGTTTGCAAGTTCCGACTCCTTTGACTTTGACTCTTGCATTGTTTCCTACATATATCCATTTGTTGCCAGCTGATACCCGACGGTACTCCACATATGTAACTCGCTCCCGAGCTACATGGTTGGTTGCTCCCGAATCTATAATCCACAAGGGATAAGAATCAGCCAACAACATAGAACTAGCAACAAAATGCTCAGAAGACAGAATAGAAGTTACCTTTCTTGGCTCGGTACACTCCCGAGCATAGTGACCCTTCTTGTCACAATTAAAGCAAGTAACCTTGCTTTTAGGTTTCTTCCCTGTCTTCTTGTTCTTCTTCTTCTTGATTGGGTCTGTCCCACCTGCAGCAGCAACTTCTTTCTTCTTTCCCTTCCCTTTCTTGAACCATCTTTTTTTCTTGGATCCAGATGATCCAACAGAACCGGCAGCCAAGTAGGATTGGCCAGAAATCCTCGCGGATTGTACTCTCTCCACCTCTAATTCAACATGGCGCGAGACATCAGTGGAAGTCTTAATATTCTCATTGTGAGTAAGGATCTGTTTCATGGTCTCCCAAGAATCTGGAAGGGATCAAATAACTGCCTGAATCTGTTGTTCATCTGTCAGCTCATGACCGACAGTTATAAGCTTCCGAATCATATTTGACATCTCCTTGAGATGTTGAACCATAGTAAGATTCGGGCGCTTCTTGTAGCTATCGAACTTGATCGTCAGTTGTCGAAGCTTGCTCAGACTGACTCCACTGTACTTGTCCTTAAGGGAAACCCAGACAACATAAGCTGAAGGATACGACTTATACTCAAAAACTAGGTCATCAATCATTAAACTAATCAAGATTCCCTTAGCAGTGGAGTCTTTCTTCTTCCATGCCTTGTAGGCATCAAGATCTCGCTTGTTTTGTGCAGTGGGACCATCTACAGGTTCTACCATGACCTGATTTACAGCCTCTAGAACTTTTTGCTCCTCAAAAACATACTGTATCGTAAGGTGCCAGATCTTGTAGTTATCCCCATTGAGTTTCTCACCCTTATTGAGTTCAGCTATGATGTTTTTAGTTGCCATAACCTAACATAAATAAACACATTATTTAGTTATTCAGTGTATAATTTTATGTATGTAATCTATAAATTGACTCAATGTGAATTCGATTTGGTTTACAAAATCAAGTGACAATCCAATTCCCACTCATCATTTGTATGTACCAATCGAATCGACTTTGTTCAATTACATTACATACATCTTATCTTAACATGATATTATTAAATGAACATATCATTTAAATTGTACTCAATATGAATAAATCAAAGAGCAAAAATATCATGCATCATGTAGAGTTAACAGCATAAAATAAACATATCATTAAATTAAACTTATTGTACATTGTCAACACATAACAAAGATAACTCTACTAAGAATGTTACATATAACATTCTTCCTACTCATGACTGAAAAGGGAAAAAAACTAAACAACTAGATAGATAATCATTACTCCCACTAGGATAAACACTAGTGCAGTAATGATCCAAACATGCCCAATCTTCTTGGGCTGAACTAGGACATCCCTCGCCGAGATGCTCTCAAGATGATGCCAAGATGCAGAATCTTCTGAAGGACACCTTTGAAGCGATCCAAAAGGAAAGATTCCATCAGGGTCCTCTTCCGAATCTTCCTCTGGATCTTTACGATGGACCTCACAGTCCTCATAGTGAAGCAGCTCAGTGCATAACTGGATATAAGAGACGCATCCCTCATAGCGCCCCCAGATCTGATGCGCTATATCACGCAGGTGCTGTGGCAGTGAGTGGACCAGAGCCCATATTCTGTAATTCTCCAGAATCGAAAACTCCTGCATCTCAAGTCTCTAGAATAATCTATCGAGCCTCCCGATGTGCCACCTGACTCCATGAGCTGAGTCATACTCTATCCCCTGGATAGCCTCTTTCAGCCGATTACGCAACACATCGCATCTCATCATAGTGGTAATCATCCATGCCATATGAAAATTGATATTAATTAAGTCAGTACAAAACCGACAAACCAGTACATATACAAGCTTAATTTAATTTATATATAGACATAGATCCATCACAATAAATCAAGAACAAATTTCCTTGATTTTATGGAGAGATATCGACAGACTTACTTAGACCAGTCAATTGGTACTTTTACCAATTGATTATCATCTAAGTTTAGTCGACTAGTACCATGAAGACTTAGAATTGACCGTGAGAATCCATACACTATGCAATTTGCTTCGAGTACCCCAGACACCTAAGCAATATGTATAATATTCTTTTTTCTTCTCATCGTCCCTAGACATCAACTCTTATTCATTGGGTCTATCTCTAAGTTGTTTATATCAAGTCCTAATTGTTCCAAAACAATTACTTGATTATTAAGTCATGAGTTAAGTTGACCAAAGTCAACTTAGTCAACTTTAGCAAGTCAGTCAATACCGACTTCTAAGCATGGTGTTTAACTCAACCCGATCCAAATTTGACCATGACTGACTCAGCCACAACTGATTCAGCCAATGTCAAATCATGCTTATTAATGCCGATCTGGACAAATCCAGTTCGGTCAATTTGTTAAAGCATGATCCAGTCGAACCAGATTAGAGTTGAGTTAACCAAGTCTAATTTACACTTGGTCGTACCAGAGCACTTATCACAACACTTGTTTGAGCCAATTGGACACTTAACTTTCATTGAAATTCAATTAAATTGAACCTATGTCCAAACTAATTTGGATCTCAAAATTAAAGCCTAAGTCCAATTTATTAATTTCAAATTAGGCCTCTCTAATTGAAAGCCAAATTAAAAATCTAGCCCAATCAGAAATCCAATGCTCAGCCCATCTAATTTGACCCAATCAAAATTGATCGGCAGAAGAACTACTGGGCAGGCGAAATCGCTCGCAGGCGGTAATCGCTCGGCCGGTAAACCGCCCTGCCGGGGGTTCAACCGCCCTAGCAACCGGCTTAATCGCCCTGGCCAGCGGTGCAACTGCCCTACCGCCGGCTAAACTGCCATGCCGACGGTTCAACCGCCCTGTCAGCCGACTTAACCGCCTTGGTCAGCGGTTGAATTGCCCTAACAGTGATTAAACTGCCCTGACGACGGTTAAACCGCCCTAGCAGCGGTAAAACCGCCCTGCCAGAGGTGAATCTGCCCTGCCGATGCATATCGCCTGTCGGTGGTACAACTACTCGCCGGGTTAAGCCGTCAGTGATAATACCACCTTGGCCCGACGGTGAACCGCCTCGCCAGCGATAATACCGCCGTCTGCGGTGGTAAACCGCCGAGCAGAGGTCAAACTGCCCTGGTCGACGGTGAAACCACCCTTCCAGGGTAGTTTCCCGCCAGGGCAGTTAGTGCTTCCAGACCGATCTGTTTTCCAGACTGGTCTAACTGCCCGACCAGTTAATCCAGAGTGGTTTTTCACTCAATAAACCACTCTGGAATGGCCAGGGTAGTTTGTCCAGAGTGGTATTCCACTCGCCAGAAATAGTGTTCATCACTATTCATCTTCTTCCTCGTGCGATTTCGCGATGAACAATGTATTTGCAAAAATTAAAACTTTCTAATCTCTATTATATGCTTTCCAACAAGTGATTTGATACCATTGTTGGTAGTTTTGGCATCTAATCGAGATTACCTAAGTAAAAATAAAAGAAAAACAAAAACTTACAGTGAGTTTTTTCTTTCGGGACTTTTAGGACGACGAGTCTGCTTGCCGTCTGAGGAATGATCACGCCGGAAAAGTCCTTCTCTTCCACGAGACAAGATCCAAGCTTAGTGTTCGCTCTTCACTCCGACAATAGTTCGCTCACACTTCCAGCAGCGCTTCGGCGTTCTATATCTCTCGCTCTTGGACGCACATCCCCTTATAAAGGGGGTGTATTTCTGCGCTGCACGAAGTGCGCCAACCGCACTTCATGCAACGCATGCACAAGTTGCAAAGCAACGTGTGCACGCTGCAGCCGCAATAAGCGGTTACACTAATTCCTTTCATATTTGAAGAAATCACATCCTACTTTCACATCCCCTTAAACTAATTATCCGAAATTCCTTTTGATTCTTATGTGGGATCACCAACGTTTTCTATTCCTACCGTATTCCATTGTGTCCCCCACCGTTTGATTGTTTATTTCATATGAAGAAAGGAGAGGAAGGGGTTTTCTTCTTCGGTGCTCGATCATCCTATCAATTTTTATACAACTTCCCCTCCTCTCATAAACAATGGAAAATCTATTAATTTTTTATTCACCCTTCAATACCTTTTACTTGGCTCTTTCAATGGAAAATTGACTTTTCTCCTAACCAGATCTCAATGGATACAAGGAAACTATAGGATATCAAGATGCAATATCCCATCTCCAAAGCCTTTGTCTTAATGTTAATATACTTATGGAGGAGGATCTACTATTCCACTATGGATTGAGTTCAATATCAACCAAACTAGCTCTTCCTTTAGGTACTTACTATAACCTTAAATTACAACTATTGACTCACTTACTTCATTACTTTTTGTATGACAATGACAAGATGTTGGCGGGCGATGAAGAAACATATTCAAAAGTCATGTCCCAACCAAGAATCCTTTGAGTCACCATCTAGAGAAATGGCACCAACACTTAAGGAGACTAATGGCGTAGAGGCACCACTAGCTTTCATCGCAATGACCCCCGCCCATCACAATGACCAACCACTTCAGAAAAGCTTCAAGCAACTCTGACAAAGTTTTAGAGCAAGCTCCACCCATCATGTTGGTGCAATCGGCCCAGGTCACGATTGACCAGACTCGAGTGAACTTGAGTAGAGTTTTGATGTTTGACAATTGGATTGTCAATGGTTTGACAATGAGTTTGATCATTGTTTAACCACATGATTGAGAAGTCCAAGTCATGGGTACTTGGCATGGAAAGTCCAAGTTTGGATACTTGGCATGGAAAGTCCAAGTCATGGGTCCTTGGCAATGGTAAAGTCCAAAGGTATAGTCTTGACAACATAAGTCCAAGTGTGTAGTCTTAGCAGCGTAAAGTTCAAGTGAACTTTAGCAATTGGAAAGTCTAACATGAAGTTAGCTAGAGAAAGTCCAACATAGAGTTGGAAAGAAAAGTTTAAGTCATGGGTGCTTAGTAAAGGGAAAGTCGAAGGGTAGGCTTGGTAGGATAAAGTCCAAGTATGGGTCTTGGCGGCATAAGTCCAAATGGATCTTGGCAAAGAAGTCCAAGGGTGAGGTTTTGGCAACGTAAAGTCCAAGATGGGTCTTAGCGGCATAAGTCCAAATGAACCTTGGCAAATGACCCGGTTAGCATGACATAGTTAATGGAAGCACCTAAAGGTTAACGCAAAGGATGAAGAGTTGTGGACTCAAGGGATTTGAGAGGCATGAGGCTGATGTAGGTGGCTAGAAGACTTAGGTCTAGGATAAGGGTGGTTATCAAGTATGAGGGGATTATATTTAGGTTAAACCTCATGTTTAAGGTTTACCAATTGACTGGGGTTATGGAACAGTTGATTGTCCGGCTGTTTGATACTAAAAAATCTAGTTGATTCAGATCAGTCGAGTGGGGTTATGTTCCAATCGACTGGTCAAGTATTTGACTGAGGCTCGATTGTTGATTTGTGACTCTGGTAGTCGACTGCTAGGGTTGAGAAGTCAACTAGTCCACACTAGTCGACTGTTAGGGTAGAGCAGTCAACTGGAATTAAGAGACCAGGGTATAGAATGTTGAGCAGTCGACTGCTTGCTCATGGCATTCGATTGGTGACTATGGTAGTCGACTGCTAGGTCATGGCAGTAAACTAATGGGCAACTTTTTGACATGAATTAAGTCATTGTGAGGCAATGACTAAGTGATCAATCGATTGTTGGGTAAGAGCAGTTGATTGGATGGCAAAAATTCAGCTTGACGGATTCTTTATAAGGAGCTTGAAGGGAAGGAAGATGGCTGCTGATTTTTGGTGATCTTGAAGGGGAATTTCTCTGCATTCCAGACCTTTCAAGCTCGTTCAAGTAACCAAATCAACAAGCATTCAAAACTCTCATTTGTAAAGTGTTTCTTTGCATTTCATTTGTAATCTTGTTGTTCTTTGGTTGTATCTTTATTATTACTGTTGTAATTCATTGTAAGAAGTTTCTCCACCTCTGGTGTGTCACCAAGAAGATGAAGTTTGATAGTGGTGGTGTCACGCCCCGAGAGTATGCCGAGCCGAAAATCAAACGGACGACATCTCCCCTGTACGTGGCAACATATCCTATTTATACAAGGCCCTTGGGCCCACAATAACAATAACATATATAAATGTAACCATAATAACACAACAAAACACGACGGAATTTACATAACTACAATACAAACCACCATCAACATGCATAATGGTATGACTAACACCCAACTAAGAAAATGCCGTAACAAAACCAGAAAGCACGGTACAACAATAATAGTGTTTAACACTACAAATCCTCACATAAAACCAAAGACATATTGAAACACCAACGATAACCCAAAAACCCGGACTCTCGGAGTTGAGATGAGACGATGCCAGCCAGCGGTGCTCCAAGCTGTCATGAAGACTTCTACCTGGTACCTGGGCGACAAAAAAACCCAGGGTCCATGGTGGTGAGTAAAACTCAGCAGGTAATAAGAAAAACATGTATATATCAAATATCACATGTAATTCAATAGAAAAATCTACAGGTACATAAGGTAAACACCAACATGATAATCATATACATGCATATACCTTCTAACCAAATGAACAATGTAAAATAAAAACATACCTGAAAGTCCGCTACGCTACACCTATCCAACTTGAGCGCATATCCAGCGGTGCTCCAACCTGAAACATACCTCGTGTTGCCTGGAGCTTGTGTCTCTGTCCATCTAATCTCAGAAAACCAAAATTGAAACAAATCGACTCCTGAGAATCCAAGACTCGACACAAAAACAACATGGTATGACATCGCAGAACCTAGGGCTCTGATACCACTAAAGTTGTCATGCCCCGAGAGTATGTCGAGCCGAAAATTAAACGGACGACATCTCCCCTGTACGTGGCAACATATCCTGTTTATACAAGGTCCTTGGGCCCACAATAACAATAACATATATAAATGTAACCATAATAACACAACAAAACACGACGGAATTTACATAACTACAATACAAACCACCATCAACATGCATACCGGTATGACTAACACCCAACTAAGAAAATACTGCAACAAAACCAGAAAGCACGGTACAACAATAATAGTGTTCAACACTACAAATCCTCACATAAAACCAAAGACATATCGAAACACCAACGATAACCCAAAAAGCCGGACTCTCAGAGTTGAGATGAGACGATGCCAGCCAGCGGTACTCCAAGTCATCACGAAGACTTCTACCTGTTACCTGGGCGATAGAAAAACCCAGGGTCCGTGGCGGTGAGTAAAACTCAGCAGGTAATAAGAAAAACATGTATATATCAAATATCACATGTAATTCAACAAAAAAATCTACAGGTACATCAGGTAAACACCAACATGATAATCATATACATGCATATACCTTCTACCAAATGAACAATGTAAAATGCAGACATACCTGAAAGTCTGCTACGCTACACCTATCCAACCTGATCACATATCCACAATATATATATATATATATATATATATATATATATACACTCATGTTGGATAGGTGTATATCATAGGAAATCTGGTCTAAACCATACAACATCATAAATACTGATTAAAGGTATCTAATGGTCCGACCAACAAGTATACAGGTATCTGACACAATCATATAACAAATGCGAGTAGCATGTATGAAGATGATGTATAACCAAATGCAGCAAGCATAGTACAATCAAATGCAACATCACAATAAGCATATATATATAGACTGTATGTATATATATATGGTAATATGTGAAATACCATAAGATACGATAATGCAGCATCCATGGTCATGCCTGCGCACCTTTACTCGCTACCACGACCCCAGTGTGGCCTAGGTGGCACGACATGACAACTGTCCCAACTCAATACCAACCACTGCTTTAGAGTGGCCGAGTGGGCAGTATGAATGAGTAGCATATGACCGTAAAGAGCTCGCTACACAATGGGGGTCCCTGCTGCTGGCCACTTTGACTGACACTACCTATGAGTGGTCGAGTGCCACGCACCCAGGACAACTGCACACAACTCCAACTACTACCGTCTATAGTGGTAGAGTGTGGCACAACAAATGCTTTGCCCTCACACCAGTTACTCCTCCATGAGTAACCTGGGAGGCAGGATGACTGACGACTCTCTCAACAATAAGGGAGACTATGTCGTCAGTATGCATGCAAATGATATGAATGCACAGTCACGCATACATACATCCACCACAGACTCTCTATTCTACAGAGAGTCATACCAATCTGATTAACACACTCTCTATCCTGCAAAGAGTCATACTCAATTGATCATAACACTCTCTATCATGTAGAGAGTCATACTCAACTGATCGACGCACTCTCTATCATGTAAAGAGTCGAACTCAACTGATCGATGCACTCTCTATCCTGTAGAGAGTCATACTCAACTGTTCATAATAAGCTAGGACCACCAGTCTGTAGTGACACACTAATCACAATTCACCTGACCATTACACAACACCTGATCGGTAGTAAACATGCAACATAAGGGTATTGAAATCAATCCTACGTTCAGGACCTTACTTACCCACGGATGACCTTTTACCCAATTTACAAATCAGGTCATCATCTGTACTCCAACATCTACACCCTACTAAACATTTATAGATCTACTTACATCACATCTGTAACACCTCAATCATGATAAAGGAAAATGTGATATCAACATTAGAGCATATATGGCCAACGACAAGTATCAAGCACAAGAATAAATAAGAGCAGGGTCAAGATAATATGAACATATAATATGATCATATATATGTCTAAATCTGTATGTAACGACAACTACCTGACCAGGGTAGGAAATTACCCACCTGATATGTAGAACACCAATATTGATTGTACTCACATCCGCGAACCTGCCTCGTATCCACGTCCTGCACATATCAAACATTATGATTAAGTACAAGTATACGATGAATAATCGAATTGTATCCTACATCGACTTCGTATCCCGATCAACTAGATTGATCTAGTTATCCAATTAACCAAATCAAGCCTTCACATTAATCCCTCAGCTTGTATAGTTAACACCATAATTAACCCACAGTTTCCAATTAGCGAATATGATAACCTACAACTTTCAACTCCATACATAACTACAAACATATTTATCCATAGCCCCATTTGTAGCCGAGATTAGAGCATCACACAGCTTGATCAACAACCGACATTTCACACTAATTTAGGGACCTGACGAACCTCAAACCAAACCCTATTCATAGCCCCTACCACCGGCACAAACAGAGTATCCATATGGTACTCATCTACTACATCAACATCACCACAACATCAACCTAACAACACAGTCATAACATAAGTCAATACACATCTCACCTCAAGATCAATCAACACTTCGATCCATACCACCACCGCCCCTCTTGAACTCATAAAGTAGCACCTACAATCACATGGGATCCCTTCACAACCAAGACTCCTCGATAGGTAACAAAAATCAAACAACAACAATTGAAGGGAAAGGTAAATCAAGCTTACCAGCCCTAGAAACTCCACCGTCAGCCTCGTCCCTCCTATCCCCTATTTACCGACACAAACCACTGCCCATATATACTGATCAATTCAGAACGAGAAATAACCACAGCTAAAACCTAGATCTCATCCAAGATTGAGGAAGAGCAACTCTTACCTACTCTGACAACAATCGGCCAGGGCAGCTCACAGCGAGGCAGATTTGGAAAAGCAACCAATCAGTCCGGCAGAGTGGCGACGTCGGATGTCGAGCGATGGTGTTGCAGCTGTGATGGGGCGGCAACACCGACTGCCTTCAAACCGGAAGAAATAGAGAGGGGCAAAATGGTCGGCGCTTGAGTGAGATCGAGAGGGGTCGACTGCCGAGGTTATCCATGGTGGCCGGAGGCAAATCGACTGGCGGCGAAGATCGGGAAGAAGAGAGGGCGACGTGCGGCAACAGAGGGCAGGTGGCGAGCGCATGGAGGTCGCGACATCTGGCTTCTGGCCGACTCGCACGAGCGGCGACGCATGTGCGATGGTTGCAAAGCAAAGGCAAATCGGCAGCTAGGCGTGGCCGGCGCGCGAGGGAGAAGGCGGCAGCGGAGATGCAGTCGCGGTGAGGAATTGCGAGAGAGACGAAGAATCGAGATCGAGAGGGGAAGAGAAGAAGAGGATCGGCCGGAGAAGAGGAGTCGAGCGGTAACGGAGAAATGAGAAAAAGAAATGGTTTTCTTTTTGTTTTTTGCTTTTTTAGAAATCGCCCAAATGGTTGAGCTAGCTCAAGTCTAACGCAATCACCTATTTAAGTCTTAATCTTCCTTTGATTTGATCATATGAACTCCATTCAATTCTAGATAAATTTCTAAAAACTCTTGAAAAATTACACAAGATAATTTATCAATTGACAAGGAATATTTTATTTTATTATTTTTTTTCTGATATTTTACAGGTGGTGTGCATCACTAGAGCTCGCCCATGGAGTAAAAACCCTAGGTTCCGAACTTATTATATCGTTGTGTTTGGTTGTGATTTTGTATTTGTTGTGCATTTCTTTTTGTATTCCATTGCGCACTAACATCATTGTAGACGAGCATGTGAACGAATGACGAAATCGATGAATCGCTATTCACCCCCCTCCAGCACGACCATATTGGTCCCTACAATTGGTATTAGAGTCTGGGGCTCTCAGAAGAAACAAATCGCTCTGATACCTTACAATTGGTATCAAAGTGGGGTCACTCTTCAAGGATTACTCACCAAGAGAGCACAAAGTGCTAGAGGGAAGATGGAGTTTCCAAAGGGATTGGGCCATGACATCATGGTTCCACCTACCTTCGACCGCGAGAACTTTGGGTATTAGAAAGGCAGGATGAAGCATTTATTATGTGCGATATATAAAATTTGATTGTCATGACACAAGGTTTTGAGGCTCCATTGGACAAGAAGAAGAGAGTCCTCAAGAAAAAGGAATGGACGGAGGACCAAATTCAAAGATCTGAGAGAAATGACAAGGTAATCGAAATGTTGATTAGTTTGGTATTTAATGATATTTTGTGTAGATTAGGTGAATTTAAGGATGCTAAAGAGCTATGGAACAAGTTAGTCAAGTTCCACGAAGAGCCCTCATCGGCACAAGTAGAGGATGTCGGGAAAAGTTCATCATCATCTCAATCTCTTGAGGGCAGGCCTGAAGAAGAAGCAAGCTCATCCACTCAAGAGCTTGAGGACTCAGAAGTTGAAAGGTGTTCAACATCCGAGGAAGATGATGTTGAAGAAAACTCCACCTCTAGGATTGAGGGGGAGGAGATTAGATCACTAGATCCGGAGCAAGAGCAAGAAAAGCCATCTAACTCTGGATGAGAAGAAGAGCAAGCACAAGGGTCTCCTACCACCGACCTAGGTAACTCAAACATAGTAATTAAAGATAAAAATCATATTATGTGTTTTGAGTGTAGGGAGCAAGGGCATTATAAGAGCAAATGACCAAAAAGAGTGAAGAAGGCTTAATTGGTGCCAGATGTGAGCAAAACATATAGGGTTTTAGGCATAGTTTTCGCTCACATCTTATTACATTTTGTGATAGTTTCATGCATATGTTACTCTATTTTCGCATGCATTTCCTATTTTCTAGTTCGGAGGTCTGCTCGTTATATTTTTCTATGCAGGTTGGCTTTTCGAGCGGAAAAGATGCATTTTCGGAGCGAAAGAAGGAAGTTTCACGCTAGACGCAGAGTGGGACACGACCAGGGCGTGTGGATTCACACGGATGTGTCCGATGGGTGAAGATTGGCACACCAGGGCCGCACACAGCCTGGCCTGTGGAAACACACGGGCGTGTGGCAGCCCGATGGAGTTGCATGACTAGGGTTTTTTCCCGATTTCGCAATGGTCCGAGGCGACATCTATATAAGGATGGCTCCGCCCAAACCTAGGGAGGAGGCACGATGGCTAGGATGGCACGCCGAAGCCCTAAACAACTTCGGTAACTGATAACTGCCATTTTGTTATATTATTTTGGTCCTTAATATCATCATTTTAATCCTCTTGTGTGTTGAATTATTGATTATTTGCATGTTTTATGAGTTGGATCATCTTTTGGACCTTATTGTAAATTCTCTTAAATTTTGGACTTATATGTAAATTTTATCTTTGTTTGTAGGAGATCGAGATGAGCCACTGGACTAGACTAAAGTTGGATCAAATATGGCTTCATCTAGGGATAGAAGGATTATTTCAAACGTGATTAATCTGGACCTTTCATCAAGATCAGAAGCAGTTTAATCAAAGGGTTCAGATCTAGTCAATCCTGACCGTTCGATGAGATCTGATCGATTCTGAGCCATCTATCTAGATCTGAAGAGATCTGGTCTGTACATTTAGATCTGGACATCTTATCCTTTCATCTAGTTCTGGTCAATCGTGATTTTCCATTCAGATTCAATCAGTTCCATTCATTAGACATTGGAGCAATCTAGACCATCCAATGTGATGGCTCGATCTGAGCCATTAATTTGAATCTAGAGTGTGCTTCGTTCAGTTACGTATTGCTAAGTCTTGCTCTTGGATCCAAGGGGATAAATATGATAAGGCCCCCTTTTCACTTCTTAGCGGCTCTCAAAAGCTTCAAAATATAGTAAAATGAAAGACCTTGATCGGAGGAGGAGAGTGTCCTGATCATCAAGCCCTAGTTTCATTTGGACGACTGAGATCAATGGGCTAAATGATCGGACGACTCAGAAAAATCCTTTAATCATCTGCTTCACGCGTCTTCTTCATCCCAAAAAAATGATTGCGATCTGCAGTTTTTCTTCTTCCCCTAATCCGCGCATCTTCCTCCCCAAATCGCACCCCGCCGATGACTTTCTTCCACAGCATCCGCCCAGAGCACTGCCGGCTGTTCCCTTCCTCCACCAAGGCCAGCGGTGGCATTCCCTATTCCCTCATCTCCTCCACGCAGTGCAACCCCTTCTTCATCCCAAAACGAGAGCGATGGCAGCGATTCCACAACAGCACTCTGGCGACGGATTCTGGCAATCCATGGTCCTCCCCGATTCCATTCCACTCGGCGTCCTCTCCTTCCTTTAGTCCGGCGGAGCTTGCAGCTCCATTTGGGCGGTGACAGTCCATCGACCGAGCGGTGGAGTTCGTCTGTCTTCACCGGCGATCCTCAAATCCCTCACCGACGGAGTTGAGCTACCCTAGTGGGACGTGGTCACGCGAAGCTAGGGGTGACTTGCTACTATTGGGATCCCACAGAATCTTTTTCCAGCTCCGGCGGTAGTGCGTCTTCCAATCCAGGGCGATCTTCAACAGTAGCTGGTGGCGACGATCATCAGTTCCCAGATCCGATTCCATCCATTGACTGCTCATGGTCATGGCAGTCCCACATCCATCATCGAAGCTGTGAACTACCGCATCGATCCAACTCTCGTCGGAATCCGACGAGAGATCCGTACCCTGAGACCCTTGGAGTGTTCGGTATTGTCGTAGGTCACCAGAGAGGGTGGTACCTTTCCGGTGTTTATGGATGACTGTTGATTTACTTTATTGATCTACTGTTGATTTAGTATTGTGTTTGTTATTGTTTTACTGTGTTACCTTGTTACTTTGTGTGATTTGAGTTTGTGGTTCAGTTTATGGTTCAGTTTGTGTTTTCCTTCGTATTTGCACTTGTGTTGTCACTGGTGTTATTACATTGTGGTTGCATTAGTGTTTTCAATTGTGTTTTCGCTAGTGTTTTTAATATGTGATTTCACCAGTGGTCTTGAATTGTATTTTTACTAGTGTTCGTAACCTGTGTTTTCACTAGTATTTTACTTTGTATTTTAATCTGCGGTTTACCTTGTATTTTATTCTGTATTCTAACTTGTGTTTAATTCGAGTCATAGTTAGAGTTTTATTTGTGTTATGCTTTAGTTGTTAGGATAGTTTCATTTACATTCGACCAATGTACCGTATAGTGACAGTGCGGTGCTTGGTTGAATTGCTTTCATATATTGCATTTCATTTATTGTAGTTTTTAGTGACTGTTTGATCACTGTGCCGTATAGTGACAGTGCGGTGCATGGTTGAATTGTTCACATTTGTTTGATCATTGTACCGTATAGTGACAATGCGGTGCTTGGTCGATTTCCTTTCTGTCTGTTAGTTTAGTTTTTCAGTGATTGTTTGATCACTGTGCCGTATAATGACAGTACGGTGCATGGTTGAATTGTTCACATTTATTTGATCATTATACCGTATAGTGACAGTGCGGTGCGTGATCACTTACTTTTGTGCATTAGGATAGTTGCTTGTTACTTGTCATTCAGTAGTTAGATTTACTTTTTGCATGTTTAATTCTCATGTTTGCTTTTGATTTTGCATTTTAATTGTTTTGATAATTATAAAAAACTCCAATGTTTACTTCTATTTAAAAATAAACGTCCAACCATTAGGTTCGTTAGGAGACGATCCGAGTCAGTCCTATACTGCATTAGTGTAGTTAGGGGGTTCGGTAAATAATTTGGGAACGATATTGCGACAATTAAAATCGTTCGACCAAATTTTGGCGCCATTGCCGGAGAACTTTAATGGGTTTTTTGTCTTTAAACTGTTGTTTGTTTGTTTGTTTTCTTTTTCTTTTATTATTATTATCTTTCTTATTATCTATATTTGTTTCTCATTGTATTTTTTTGTGTGGATGACTAGGTCTTCAGGCGATAATCTACTTGAGTTTTATGCAGCAATTTTTCTCTTCCCTCAGAGGCCCAGCCTAGGAAGGGGGTTGTTGAAGAAAAGGCTAGGGAATTCCAAGAGCTAGCAGATTCCCAAGACCTATCTGTGGGCCCTATTTATTGTAGACAGGGATATGGAATGTGTGTTGGTGCAATCGGCCCAGGTCACGATTGACCATACTCGAGTTTGACTCGAGTGTTGTTTTGATGTTTGACATAGGATGTTTGACAAAGTGGTTGACATTGATGTTGGACATTGATGTCGGTTAATATGTTGGGGAGATTGTTGGAGTAATCGACCCAGGTTATAATTGACCAGACTCGAGTTTGACTCGAGGGAGACTTTGATGGTTGACTAGGGTTGACCATGTGATCAAGGGTAAGTCCAAGCATGGGTCTTGGCAAGGTAAAGTCCAAGTCATGGGTACTTGGCATGGAAAGTCCAAGTCATGGGTACTTGGCATTTGGGAAAGTCCAAGTCTTGAGTACTTGGCACAAAGGAAAGTCCAAGCATGGTCTTGGCATGGAAAGTCCAACATGGGTTGGCAAGGGAAAGTCCAAGCTTGAGTCTTGACATTTGAGAAGTCCAAGGGGATTGATATTGGCGGCGTAAAGTCCAAGCGGAGTCTTAGCGGCGTAAGTCCAATGTGCCTTGGCGGTGTAGACACCGTTAGCATGACATAGCCGAGGGAAGCACCTGGAGGCTAGCGCGATGGATGAACAAGTCATGGATGACTTGGAGGGATCCGAGAGGCGTGAGGCTGATGGAGGTGGCCAGAAGGCTTAGGTCTAGGCTAAGGGTGGTCAAGCAAGTATGGGGGGCACCATACTTGGGTTAAAACCTCATGTTTGAGGTTGGCAGTCGACTGACAATATGGCCGGTTCGACTGCCGTGAGTCGACAGTTATTTGCGCTTTAGAGCTGAAATTGCTCGCGTTATTGCTCATTGGAGGCGATCGGGATATCTGACGATCGCAAGGGTCGACGATCGATCGCTAGTTCAGGTCGAGCACAAGCGCTCCGTAGTCGCGCCAGCGATCGACTACGGCGGCGATCATTCGCCAATGTTGGCGATCGCAAGAGTCCTGTTGGAACTTGTCCGACGTGGATTGAGCCATTGTCTCACAACAACAGTGGCATCAGTCGACTGGGGACTTATGGCAGTCGATTGATAGGCGGAAATCCAGCCCCGACGCAAGATAAAAAGGGGAGCTCGTGGAGGATTTCATCATCAGTTCTTTGGGGGCTTTGGTGAGGCGATTTGAAGGTGATTTTTAGGTGCATTTCAGGGTCCTTCAAGCTCATCCAAGCAACCGACAAGCAAGCGCTCAAAACCCTAGTTTGGAAAGTGTTCTTTACATTTTCACTTGTATTTGCTTGTATTTCTTTCGTTTATTATTGTAAACGTTTGTACGAGGTTTCTCCGCCTCCGACTTGTTGTTGAGAAGGAGTTTATTGATTAGTGATTGCATTGGCGTCGCTAGAGCTCGTTAGAGCTCGATCCGTGGAGTAGGAACCGTTCGATTCCGAACCACGTTATATCCTTGCATTTGTGTGTTTGTGTTTTCGTTATTGCTTTATTATCTTTGTTTCCGCTGCGCTAACGAAAATTGTAGACAAGCACACGAACGATTTCCATCACAATTAGCACGACGCTATTCACCCCCCCTCTAGCGGGCGCACATGTCCTAACAAGTGGTATCAGAGCCCGGGGCTCTTCTACAGATTAACAACCCGGAGTCAAGACGCTAGAGGAAAAGATGGAAGTCCAAGGACAATTGGGATGGGATATCAACACCCCAATTCCGTATGCCTTCTATGGATGAGAAGGTTTCAATTCTTGGAAGGCGAGAATTGAAGATTTTTTGATGATGAGAGACCTTGAGGAGTGGTCCGTGTTAATGGAAGGATTTGAATATCCTAAGGGACCAAAGGGAGGGTTTCTCAAGAAAAAGAAGTGGAGTGAGGATCAACTCCAACAATTCGATAAAAACAAGAAGGTAATCAAATTCATTTTTGATTTAATTCCTAATGACCTCTTGTGTAGCCTAGGTGACTATGTGGATGCCAAGGAGCTATGGAGCGATTTGGCCAAGCTTCATGAAAGTCTATCACCGGTCCAAAAAGAAGGACCATCACCTTCTCAAGCTCAAGCAAGCACATCCCCATCTAAAGAGCTTGAGGAGTCGGAAGTTGATAGGGAGTCGACTTCCGGATCGGAGAAAGAAGAGGTGGAAGAGGTGGAAGAAGCATCCACCTCAAGTATTGAGGGGGAGGAGAGAACTTCCACACCGGAACATCAAGAAGAAGCTTCGACATCCGGTCAAGATGAAGAAGCCCAAAGTCCAATTCTGGTCTCCATTAATCTAGGTAACTCAAACATATGTGTTAATAATAAAATGTATATAATATGTTTTGAGTGTAGGGAAACTGGGCACTATAAGAGCAAGTGCCCAAAGAAGGTTAGGAGAGCTCCACCGGCACCAAAAGTCAAGGATGCCGGTGCCCCAAGTCAAAAGAGCAAGGAGCACATCATATGCTTCAAGTGCAATTCAAAGGGGCATTATCGGAGTCAATGCCCTAGGGGGAAGAAGAAGGGGCAAGAAGGAGCATCACATGTAGGGGGAGCTAAGGCTAACCATAAGGTATATTTTAGTAATGCTCTTTCTAATTCTTATAGTCAAAAACATGCTAGGAATAATTTTAATAGTCTTGCTATTTATCATAAAGAGCATGCTAGAAGTAAGGAATTTTGCTTAGGAGCCAAGAGGGTAAATTTTTCAAAGGAGAAATTTGGGACTAATGTCCCTAGAAAAACTCTTCCTAAGGAAAGCATTAGGAAAATAGAAAACCACTTAGGCATTAACCCTAAGAAGGGTAGGCATATGCCTAGAGAAAATGGAAATGCCCAAAAACTTAATCAAAAATCAATTGGGCAATTAGAGGTTGAAAATCAAGCCTTGAGGTCAAGGCTTGAAAAACTAGAAAAGACCCTTAGGAATATACAAAATCAATTTCAAGGGTCTAATGGTCAAACTCCTAGGTCAAAAAGTCAAAGTCAACATCTAGGACCTAAGAGTCAAAAGTCAACCAAGGGCAAGAAAGGTTTGGGTCACAAACCTAAGCCCAAGGTGGCTTACTATAGTGTTCCATTAGACTATGGGACACTAACTAGGTCTAGGAAGACCAAGGTCAATAGGGAAGTCATCCCTAAGGTTGACCAAAGGTTGTGCCTAGTGGCTAGGGTTTCTAGGAAACCTAGGGTGACCACTAAGAAGGTTACTAGGGAGGCAATCCCTAAGATTAACCATGGTAAGACCCAAATGACCAAGGCTAATAAGCCTAGAAGGGTCATTAGGAAGGTATCTAGGGAGGTTATCCCTAAGGAATATCTAATTAACCTAGGAGCTCAAATCGGTTTTGGGTTCCTAAGAGCGTGATTGATTCACGCTAGGTGGGTTTAGAGTGTGCCAACCTTGATTGGATGAGTAGTTAACTCAACCATGGTAAAGGTGGCACTTTAGGATATTTTCAAGGTTATGATTACCTTGAAAATACATTTGAGCTTTAATCCTAAAAGATTTTAGGATGTGCCAATATTATTTGAGAAGTTTGATAAAATGATTAAATTGACACAATTTAGTTTTCCATTTTGGGTTTATGGCACACTAGGGAGATTAATGATAATATGACAAAATATATCTAATTATATCAAATGACAATTAATATTAAAATTTAGGTATTACTATACCTATATATTTTATATGCCATGCTTTGTTTGCCATATAACATGACATCATGTTTATTTTAATCTTTTCATATGTCATGTTCATGTTTAGGATTAAGATTTCAAATGTCATGTGTTTTTAGATTTCATCTTATGCCATGACATCATGATTATGAGCATATGCTTATTTATATCATCTCTAAATGCCATAATCATTCATAAATTTAAGACATTTTGGTTGAAATTGATTTAAGGACTATGACATGACTTGAAGTCCCATTTATAAGGGAATCAAGTAGGGTTGCCTTAGAGAATGCATGAAACCCTAGATTAAATGAACCAAAACCCACATCTCACATCCAATTGACATGTATGTGTATTTATACACCCTAGATACATGTGAGATGCTAGGATATGAGTTAAGTTCAAGGTGCATAGTGTTTGCATCTAGTTGAACCCAAACTCATCTTAACTCAACATGTGGATCATTGGGAGAGCATGTGTACAAGTCATGTACATAGAGCCCAAGGAATATGATCCAAAATAAGATTTTGAAAACATTTTTAAATCATTTTGAAAAACCTTGGTGAAGTCTATCTTTTGATAGCAATCACCATTGATGAAGTTGATACAAAATAGGGCCAAAATATTGAAAATTTCAATGGCTTTGAGTTTTGTATCAAAATCGATATTTTATGGGTAAAATAATTTTCAAATATTTTTCACCCATTGTGTGTGTCATAAGTATTATACGTATGAATTTTCACGATTTTTCGAATTATATATAATTATTTATGAATTTCTAAAATTCATTTCTGATAGCTGAAAATCGAGATTTTGCTATCATCACCAATCCTGTGTGGTAGTCGGTGATGTGAGTGGCGATCGGTGATTCTGTCGAGTCATTGCCAGGTCTGATTTCGGGTTAACAAGGTTTGTTTAGCCCATTTTCAACCATGGTAAAGGTCCCTAACCACTCCTAACCCTAGGATATGCTTTGGGAAGCATTATAAAGGGTGGAAATCCATTGGATATGGATTAGGAGAGGTGTTAGGTCAAAGTATCAAATTTAGGGTGTGGAAAGTTCAAGTTTGAACTTTTAACCTTAATTTTGATGGTTTAGAGTTTCTATTGGCTTAGGGACTTCCCAAGGACATTGTTGGTGCAATGGTCAAGGGGGAGCAAGCCTTTAGGGGGAGTTATCCATCTTGGGATGATGGATGTGTTTCTCTTCTTGAAGGGGGAGAAATTATTGGGAGAGTATCATCAATTGGGAAAATTGATGGGAGTTTGAGAAACCCAATTTGGAAATTGGGAGAGAGTATAGGATTGCCTCTCTTGAGTGATATGGAACTTATCACTAGGAAGATGGTAGGCATCCTAGGTATTTTTGGATCAAGGGGGAGATTGTAAGATCTCATTGGGACATGAGACATTGACCTCCTTGGAGAGATAACCTTTTTGATGTATGTCAAAAAGGGGGAGAAGATTAAATTACCAATTTGGATAATTGGTAAGGGAATTTGAGTTAGGGGCCTAACTCAAGGTTTGTTTTTGTCAAACATCAAAAAGGGGGAGATTGTTGGTGCAAGCGGCCCAGGTCACGATTGACCATACTCGAGTTTGACTCGAGTGTTGTTTTGATGTTTGACATAGGATGTTTGACAAAGTGGTTGACATTGATGTTGGACATTGATGTCGGTTAATATGTTGGGGAGATTGTTGGAGCAATCAACCCAGGTTATAATTGACCGGACTTGAGTTTGACTCGAGGGAGACTTTGATGGTTGACTAGAGTTGACCATGTGATCAAGGGTAAGTTCAAGCATGGGTCTTGGCAAGGTAAAGTCCAAGTCATGGGTACTTGGCATGGAAAGTCCAAGTCATGGGTACTTGGCATTTGGGAAAGTCCAAGTCTTGAGTACTTGACACAAAGGAAAGTCCAAGCATGGTCTTGGCATGGAAATTGTTGGATCGAAAGTGTCGCTAGAGGGGGGGGGGTGAATAGCGATACGGTGTCGTTAAAAACTTTTGCAATAAGTAAAAAGCAAGTAGAGAATGCACAGCGGAAATATAAAGTAGACAAGATATTTTTACGTGGTTCACAATCTTCCGATTGCTAATCCACGGCCCTAGTGATCCTTGATCACGTACGGAGGGCAATTCACTAAAACCACTCCTCTTCGTTGGAAGTAGGAGCAACGATTACAAAAAGAAATCAAGGCAAAGGGACACTCCCCCTTTCCTTGTTACGATTAAAGCACAAAGACAATTTAAAGAAGTAGAACTTAAATAAATATACCGACAACTCTTATAAGTAGAAGATGTAGCTTTCGTTGTCGGCGGCACTTCGTCGTAGCAAATGTGAGTAGTAGTAGCGGCGTTACGACGGCGTGTTGAGAGCTCTTGAATTCTTGTTCTTTGCTTGGCTTGAACATGTCTATTTATGGATATTGATCTATGAATTTAGACATAGGTAGTGTCCAAGGTGAGGTTCTTATCCCAACTCAAGGATGAGGTGTTTCATCCAACCACCTTGTGCCACCTCCAACCTTCTTGTGCGCCAACTCAAGGATGAGGTGTTTCATCCAACCACCTTGTGCCACCTCCAACCTTCTTGTGCCAACTCAAGGATGAGGTGTTTCATCCAACCACCTTGTGCCACCTCCAACCTCCTTGGGCCAACTTGAGGATGAGGTGTTTCATCCAACCACCTTGTGCCACCTCCAACCTCCTTGGGCGCCAACTTGTTGGAGCCATTCAACTTGCACATCATGGGAGCCAACCATCTTGTGCCAACTCACCTTATTTTGGGCGTCCACCACAAGGAAGCTTGGTGATGGTTTGGATGTCCACCTTGATGCCACATCACCCTTTGTACCAAAACATGAGTCAAGTCCAAATTCACCCCCTTGAAATTCGAGCTCTTCTCGAGGCTGGAACTTGACTAGCAGTTGACTGTAGTCACAGGGTTTTGGACTGCAGGACAAGTTAGCTTAAAATATAAAGTACGATGGTTCTAACCATCTGATCTCGACCTAGACCTTCCATTGGAGGTATTGGGTCGGATCTACGCTTAACGACCTTGCTTCGCTTTCACACGAGCTTACCTTGTAGCCTCGCTTCCGGTCTTCACCCGAGTACCTCGGCTTCCTCCGAAGTCCCTCTGGCGTTGCCCGACCACCTCGGTTCCCACCGGGTGTCGCAGACCTTCCGCTCAACTTTAGCATTTCTGCACACTTAATTGAGCTCGTAAGATAACAAATATACCCTTAACTATTGAGCCTTTTGCCATAATCAAAATACCGGTTCGACTTTGGTGCCCACTGCACCAACAATCTCCCCCTTTTTGATTCATGGCAAACCGACACAAAAGTTAAGGAAAAAATTAAGCATAACAGTAAGCTAGCATAATGATTAAGCATGAATGAGCTAGCATAAAGATTAAATATGAATGAGCTAGCATAATGATTAAATATGAATGAGCTATATTATTGTTTCAAGTTCTCCCCTTTGAGGTAACCTCCCCCTTGACCGAAGGTGAGTTCTTGAAAAATAGCATAATGATTAAGTATGAATGAGCTAGCATAAAGATTAAGCATGAGTGAGCTAGCATAAAGATTAAGCATGAGTGAGAAATATTATTGTTTCAAGTTCTCCCCTTTGAGGTAACCTCCCCCTTGACCGAAGGTGAGTTCTTGAAAAATAATTTTTACTCCCCCTTAATAGTTGCTTAAGTAATCGGAATTACTTAATATAAAAGGTAATAATTTTGTTTACTTTCTTCCCCTTTAATTTTGGTTAATTTTGGTTACTTTTGTGACTTTCTCCCCCTTTTGCCTTAACTCAAAAAGTTTGTAAATATATTTTAGGGTTTGTAAGTCCAAGCAAGTTCCCAATATATTTCTAAGGTAAGACTTAGGCTAATTTCATAAAAAGAAGCAAAAATAGAGTACATATATAGAAAAATTTAAATCCTACTCTATTACGCACGTACCTAACTTTTAATGTTGTTAAAGATTAAGCTAAAGTCTTGGAGAGTGTGCTTCATCCACAGGAGCTGAGAGACACACTCACCCATCGCAACGATTCAGCTTTCTGGTAGATAAGGCAACGCAATGTCGCTTCCCATCGCACTAACTCACTAGACTCGAGCCGAGGATTTGACAACAACCACTGCGTGCTCTTCTATCGAGTTTACTACCGCATAGTCGGAGTCGAGTAGCCGATTAGATTAAACTCGGTAGATCTAGGGTACCAAATACCTACGCTTAGCGTGCCCTTTAGATATCTAAGGATACGCTGACTAGGGTTAGGTGTTTGTAACCTTGCGCACATACTTACCGCGAATAAAATGTCGGGTCGGCTCGCGTTAAGTATAGGAGACTTCCTATTGCGCCCTATAGTATTTTAGGTCAACGGGTTTTCCTTCTACATCTTCGCTTATATTAACATTAGTTGCTATAGGTGTATTAATTATTTTAGCATCTTGCATTCCAAATCGATTTATTAAGTCCTTAGTATATTTTTGTTGATGTAAATATATTCCATCTTTAGTTTGTTTAATTTGTAAACCTAAGAAGAAACTTAACTCTCCTACTAAATTCATTTTAAATTCACTTTCCATAAGTGAGATGAATTCGTTTAGCAGGATCGAGTTGGTAGTTCCAAAAATTATATCATCTACATAGATTTGGGCTATAAAGATTTCTTTTCCTACGGTTTTAACGAATAAGGTTGGGTCGACTAAACCTTGGTTGAATCCTTTGGACTTAAGATAGATCGAAGCCTTCGCATCAAGCTCTTGGGGCTTGTTTGAGTCCATATAGGGCTTTCTTAAGTCTAAGGACATGGTCGTTTATCTAGATTTTCAATCCGGAGGTTGACCGACGAAACTTCTTCCTTAATGTATCCATTCAAAAATGCTGACTTGACATCCATTTGAAACAATTTAAAACCTCGATGTGCAAGATATGCTAACAACATTCTGGATGGACTCTAGTCCTGCCACGGGGCGTAGGTCTCATCGTAATCTAAACCTTCGACTTGACTAAACCCTTTTGCGACTAACCTGGCTTTATTTCTAACTACTTCACCTTTATCATCAAGTTTATTTCGAAATACCCACCTTGTTCCAATAATTGATTTTTCTTTAGGTGGTGGTACTAATTCCCAGACTTCATTTCTAGTGAATTGAGCTAGCTCTTCTTGCATAGCAATAATCCAGTCGGGATCAAGAAGTGCTTGTTCAATAGTTTTGGGTTCGATTTTGGAAATTAACGAGATTTGACTAAGGTTTCGGTATGAAGCTCTAGTTCGAACCCCTAAATTTGGATCACCTATAACTTGATTGATAGGATGATTTGTTTGAGTCTTAGTGTGACTCGGGTTAGGGTCATCTATCACTTGGTCGATAGGATGACTTGGGTGAGTTCTAGTTTGACTTGGGTTAGAGTCATCTATCACTTGGTCGATAGGATGACTTGGGTTAGGACGAGATTCAAGTTCAAGATCAGAGTCGGGTTCGCTATAAGTTGATTTGCTAGTTGGTTTTGTTAAGGATTGAACGGGTTCGTGTCCTTCGTCGAAAACTATATTAATGGTTTCTTCGACTCTAAGAGTGTAGGATCAATGGAATTACTAAAGGGTTGTTTGTAAGTTTTTTAAACCTAAATCATCTCACCAATATCTACATGATCAAAACATGTTATTCCTATGTGTTACTGTGAGATGACTTTCAATTTTACTTGATTAATTTTAATGAATTTAAATTAACCAACATTAGGTTAGATTCGGATTTAGTCTAAGCTCATCAAGTAATCTTTTCAAGAGATTAGCTTCCAGGTCGTGGCGAGGCACAGAGGCCTTCTTTGATCGGAACAACGACCACTTCCTTAGACAAAGCTAATTTCAAGAAATTGATAACTCGACTTACTTGAGACTACATCTTGGTCTAACTAGTTATTTTTGAAAAGAGGCTCCCGAGGTTCAATCTTTTCAGGATTTTAGTTGGTTTATTTTTGAAAAGAGGCTCCCGAGGCTCAATCTTTTCGCAGGATTTTAGTTGGTTATGAGTCCTATCTAACCATTCTAAAAATAAAGGAAAAACTAAGCATGCAATTTCTAAGACTTAACAAAATACATTTTGTATTGGCTCTCGACCATTGAATCGAGTGGGTCTATTCACATAGTGAATTTGGTCCTGGGAACCCAATACATGTTAGATCCTAAAGTTGAAATCAAAGTGGTCTTAGGGACCCATGCTTGGACATTTTTCTTATGTTGGTTTACTATAGACATATATGACTTATTGGTTGTATTTGAGTTAAACCCGAGTCCGCCTTGTTGTACACGGCCCTTTGTGATCCAAGTAAGAGGTCAAGTCCCTTGATCCCAAAGTGAACCTTTCCAACGTTCTAAGGTCTTCGACTTGTGTTTTCAAAAGCGAGTTCTCAACTTCAAGCTTTTCAACTTGAGTTGAGTCCTCCTCTTGAATACGAGTAGTCGAAGAGGTTAGGAGACCTCATGTTTGAGGAGGTTAACCTCCTCAATTAGGGTCTCGACCTTGGACTCGGACTTAGCTAGTTTCTTATTTAAAAATTTAATTGCACCATACAAAGTATTAAGTAACGACCGACTTACCCTTAATGATTCTTTTGAACCGGATACGGATCCGTGGCTTGTCTTGAATGGAAGCTCATCATCGGATTCGACTCGACTCTTCTTCGGTTTCGAGTCGTGCTCTCGGCTTGGCCATTAGAGCTTGATATCGCCTTCTTCTTCCTCCGAGGGTGGCTTGCTTGGGGCTTCTTCTTCTTGGAACCTCGCAACTAACGCAATACTCTTCTCGGCCTCGACCACGTTAGTTTGCTCATGTAATTCAAGTTCAAACAATTGCCTAACCTAATCTTAGAAAGGTCTTGGAGACCTTGTAGGCATCGACCATGGATGCCCACAAGGTGGTCCTAGGAAACGAGTTAAGAGAATACCGATAAGGTCGCGATTCTCGACCTTTTGTCCGATGGCATGGAGTTGGTTGACGCGATGTCTTGGATACGAGCATGTAGTTGAGTTGCGGTCTCGCTTTTCCTGCATTTTCAAGTTATACAATTTATTTAAAAGTAAATCTCTTTTACATACCTTCGTGTCGCCGGTGCCTTCGTAGTTCCACTAGCTTGGTCCATAAGTCCTTTGCACTAATGAAGGGCCGACGCGGTTGAGCTCTTCCTTGACAACCCACATTGCAAGATTTGAGTTGCCTTGGCATCGGCTTCTACTTGTTTTTTCATGGAATTTGACCATTGATCGTGAACCCAAAGATTCACCATCTTCATTAGGAAGTGTGAAACCGGTTTGATTACGATCCACATCTCGATTTGGGTTTTAAGAAAGCATTCCATCCGACCTTCCAATAAGGAAAGTCATTACCGCTGTAAAACGGGCTCAAGGGTGCTAAACCCTTCGAGATGGGCCATTTAAAAACAAGAAGAAGAACGATTTAAAAGAATCTTGCAAAACACACACGAAAGAATATTCCAAGACTTTCGCCTTGGATTAGTAAAAGGGAAGTAAAAAGATATATAAAATGTAACTTGCAAAAAGAAATAAACAATCAAATGCGAATGTTGTTGAAGTTCCGAGGACAACCTTACTCGGATCTAACCAGAAGGACAACCTTATCGGATCCTAAAGCCTCTAATGCAATTCTATATGTAGGAGAAGATAAGCAAGTGAAATAATTATACACAGAAATAAATAAATAAAAATCTGTAAAAGAAAAACAAAGCTAGATTGGTGGTTTCACGAATCTTAGCGCCCGACTCGATACCAATTGTTGGATCGAAAGTGTCGCTAGAGGGGGGTGAATAGCGATACTGATGTCGTTAAAAACTTTTGCAATAAGTAAAAAGCAAGTAGAGAATGCCTGGCGGAAATATAAAGTAGACAAGATATTTTTCGTGGTTCACAATCTTTAGATTGCTAATCCACGGCCTAGTGATCCTTGATCACGTCACGGAGAGCAATTCACTAAAACCACTCCTCTTCGTTGGAAGTAGAAGAGCGATTACAAAAGAAATCAAGGCAAAGGACACTCCCCTTTCCTTATTACGATTAAAGCACAAAGACAATTTAAAAAGTAGAACTTAAATAAATATACCGACAACTCTTATAAGTAGAAGATGTAGCTTTCGTTGTCGTGACGCTTCGTCGTAGCAAATGTGAGTAGTAGTAAGCGGCGTTACTGACGGCGTGTTGAAACTCTTGAATTCTTGTTCTTTGCTTGGCTTGAACATGTCTATTTATGGATATTGATCTATGAATTTAGACATAGGTAGTGTCAGTGAGTTCTTATCCCAACTCAAGGATGAGGTGTTTCATCCAACCACCTTGTGCAACCTCCAACATCCTTGGTCGCCAACTCAAGGATGAGGTGTTTCATCCAACCACCTTGTGCCACCTCCAACCTCCTTGTGCGCCAACTCAAGGATGAGGTGTTTCATCCAACCACCTTGTGCCACCTCCAACCTCCTTGGGCGCCAACTTGTGGATGAGGTGTTTCATCCAACCACCTTGTGCCACCTCCAACCTCCTTGGGCGCCAACTTGTTGGAGCCATTCAACTTGTGCCACATCATGGGAGCCAACCATCTTGTGCCAACTCACCTTATCTTGGGCGTCCACCACAAGGAAGCTTGGTGATGGTTTGGATGTCCACCTTGATGCCACATCACCCTTTGTACCAAAACACGAGTCAAGTCCAAATTCACCCCCTTGAAATTCGAGCTCTTCTCGAGGCTGGAACTTGACTAGCAGTTGGTAGTCAAAGGGTTTTGGGCTGATACAAGTTAGCTTAAAATATAAAGTACGATGGTTCTAACCATCTGATCTCGACCTAGACCTTCCATTGGAGGTATTGGGTCGGATCTACGCTTAACGACCTTGCTTCGCTTTCACACGAGCTTACCTTGTAGCCTCGCTTCCGGTCTTCACCCGAGTACCTCGGCTTCCTCCGAAGTCCCTCTGGCGTTGCCCGACCACCTCGGTTCCCACCGGGTGTCGCAGACCTTCCGCTCAACTTTAGCATTTCTGCACACTTAATTGAGCTCGTAAGATAACAAATATACCCTTAACTATTGAGCCTTTTGCCATAATCAAAATACCGGTTCGACTTTGGTGCCCACTGCACCAACAGAAAGTCCAACATGGGTTGGCAAGGGAAAGTCCAAGCTTGAGTCTTGGCATATGAGAAGTCCAAGGGGATTGATATTGGCGGCGTAAAGTCCAAGCGGAGTCTTGGCGGCATAAGTCCAATGTGCCTTGGCGGTGTAGACACTGTTAGCATGACATAGTCGAGGGAAGCACCTGGAGGCTAGCGCGATGGATGAACAAGTCATGGATGACTTGGAGGTATCTGAGAGGCGTGAGGCTGATGGAGGTGGCTAGAAGGCTTAGGTCTAGGCTAAGGGTGGTCTAGCAAGTATGGGGGCACCATACTTGGGTTAAAACCTCATGTTTGAGGTTGGCGGTCATCGCAATATGGCGGTTCATTGCCTAGTGAATCGCACCGATTTAGAGCTGAAATTGCTCGCGATCATTGCTCATTGGAAACGATCGGTGATGTCTCTGACGATCGCGCCAAGAATCGAAACGATCATTGCTAGTTACGTGTCGAAACACGCAGAATGCTCCGTAGTCGGGCGGTCGACTACGGGTATGCGATCGGCCCGCCAATGTTAGCGATCACGGCCAAAGTCCTGTTGGAACTTGTCCGACGTGGATTGAG
Source organism: Wurfbainia villosa (assembly GCA_025175895.1). Classification (NCBI taxonomy): domain Eukaryota; kingdom Viridiplantae; phylum Streptophyta; class Magnoliopsida; order Zingiberales; family Zingiberaceae; genus Wurfbainia; species Wurfbainia villosa. The sequence goes on along the minus strand of CM046004.1, from coordinate 12,108,900 downwards.
CCGTTGTCTCACGATAACAGTGGCATCAGTCGACTAGGGACTTATGACAGTCAACTGATACTCGAAAATCCAGCCCGACGCAAGATAAAAAGGGGAGCTCGTGGAGGATTTCATCATCAGTTCTTTGGGGGCTTTGGTGAGGCGATTTGAAGGCGATTTTCAGGTGCATTTCAGGGTCCTTCAAGCTCATCCAAGCAACCGACAAGCAAGCGCTCAAAACCCTAGTTTGTAAAGTGTTCTTTACATTTTCACTTGTATTTGCTTGTATTTCTTTCATTTATTGTTGTAAACATTTGTACGAGGTTTCCCCGCCTCCGACTTGTTGTTGAGAAGGAGTTTATTGATTAGTGATTGCATTGGCATCGCTAGAGCTCGTTAGAGCTCGATCCGTGGAGTAGGAACCGTTCGGTTCCGAACCACGTTATATCCTTGCGTTTGTGTGTTTGTGTTTTCGTTATTGCTTTATTATCTTTGTTTCCGCTGTGCTAACGAAAATTGTAGACAAGCACGCGAACGATTTCCATCACAATTAGCACGACGCTATTCACCCCCCCTCTAGCGGGCGCACAAGTCCTAACAATGTGTAGGGACTTGCACGCTTCAAGTGACACCCCAAGGATCACTTCCATCAGATGTTTGTGAGAAATGTCATTTCATGGTCGAGCATGGGATAGTCTTAGGTCATATCATTTCTGTGTATGGTATTGAAGTAGATCCTGCTAAAATTCATGTTATATCTTCTTTATCTTACCCTGCTTCTGTGCGGGAAGTCTGTGCTTTTCTAGATCATGCAGGTTTCTACAGATGTTTTATCAGAGACTTCAGCAAGATTGCCCTACCCTTGACCAACTTGTTGCAAAAGGAGGTGGTATTTCAGCTTGACTAGGATTGTGATGGAGATTGAGCCCACCCCCAAAGCAGATTCTTTTCCAGATGAGCAATTTTTCACCTGTAGGGTAAGATACCATGGTATGCAGATCTTGCTATTTATTTAGTTGCCGTGTTGTACCTTCACATTTTACTCATGCACAAGTCCAGAAATTGAAAAGTGATGCTAAGTATTATGTATGGGATGATCTTTATCATTGAAAATTTAATAGTGATCAGATTATTAGATGATGTGGACTTGATTATGAGTTTCATTCCATACATACTTACTTTTTGTTATTCTCTGGCTTGTGGGGGATATTTTGGACCCCAAAGGACTGCTAGAAAAGTTGTATAGTCTAGTTTGTATTGGCCCACCTTATTTCATGATGCCTTTGAATTCTACAAGTCTTGTGAGCGATGTTAACAAACAGGGAACATAGGACGTAGAAATGAAATGCCTCAACAACTTTTATTATTCTGTGAGATTTTTAATATTTGGGGTATTGATTTTATGAGTCCGTGTCCTGTATCTTTTGGATTTTCATATATTCTTTTGGCATATGATTATGTTTCCAAATGGGTGGAGGCCATCCCCACCAGGACTGATGATTCTCTAGTTGTTGTGGATTTTATTAGTTCTCACATATTTTGCAGAATTGGAGTACCCAGGGCGATAATTAGTGATCAAGGGTCTCACTTTCGCAATAGACGCAGACTATTTTAAGGAAAGAGATCAAATCTATTCTGGAGAATACGGTGGGGCCAGACATGATAATGCTTTTTCTTCGACTTGAAAGAGGAGTGTGTTCTTTTATTACTGCATTTATTTTCTTCCTTTCATGTTCGAAATAATTTGTGTGGTTGATTGCTTGTTTGCCTGTTTACCTAGGTTTAGTGTTGTTGTTGAGTCAAATAATTTTCCCTTTTGCATACCTTAGTATCATGTCAGAGACGGTAAAAATTAGTTAAGTTTGATCATCAAATTATGGATTTTTGTGTATGATAGGAGACTTCACCTGCATGCAGTCACTTATTATGTGGTGAACTTTTTATTGATAGACCAAGCTTGATTTTTATTCACCTAGTGAGGTTGTAAGCCATTTTCATAAATTACCCACTTTGGTGTGATACACGTGTGATACTTGTTGCTCTAGAACTTGCTTTGAGTCTTTTCAAAACTTCAAGAACATTTACTTGCATGAATATGATGAAGGATTTCATTCTTGAATCTTTTCTGACTTGGTTTGCTTGTCTAATCCACATGATACTTACTTATTCCATCTCTTGTCATATCTCTTCATTTACTATTCATTGTCTTTGTATCTTGGTGGATTATCTTTTGTATATCTATTGTTTTCCATGTTGGAGGAATAGTTTGATGGGTTGTATTGTCCGAGACGGACAAAATTTTTAAGTGTGGGGGAGGAGCTATATTATTTTTATTGGAAACATGATATGAAAGACATAGTTTTCAGAGGTCATTGGTCCTGAGATATATTTGCTTGTGATTAGTACTTGATTTTCTGCAAAAAAAAAAAGAGAAAAAAATGGCACCATTGATGTTTCTTTTGTTAAAAAAAAAAAGAAAAAAAAAGTGCAATTGTAATGCAGGCAAATGGAATTGCAATGTGTTGGACAGAGCCATTTGATCCTGAATCCAATTCTAAAGTTTCCAATTGTCCTAACCTCTTCCCATATTATTGTTGTCATTGAGCATTGTCACAGAGCAACTCATCAGGTTTATTTGCCCAATTCTTCTATTGTTCCCTATTCATTTGTACCTTTGTCTTGTACTACTCTTTGCATACTTTATTTGCAATCTACTTTTGATCTTATTTTGATTCTTGATAAATCCTTTTGATTTATGTATGAGATGTATTGATAGCAGTAGAGAAGTAGATGATAAGCAAGCATATGGTAGTACAAGATTACATGTTGTTTTGAGGGCGCCCCACTCCTACGTTTATTATGTGAGCATCAGTGCATTTATCCATTTTGGGAGGTTTTGTATCAGACTTAGTCTATTTGATTTGACTGTAAATCATCATACATGTTGACTGTTGTAGGAGTCGGATTTTTTTGACTACCCTAGATCCGGACCTATTTGGTGATCCTAAGTAACTTATTTTTTCTATCTTTGAATTATTGATCTGGGTATTGTTTGGGGAATGAGTGATTGAGTTAGTGTGTCTTTATTTTTATTATTACACGGGACGCACAAAAATAAGTGTGGGGGAATTAATAACTGCCATTTTGTTGTATTATTTTGGGCCTTAATATCATCGTTTTAATCCTCTCGTGTGTTGAATTATTGATTATTTGCATGTTTTATGAGTTGGATCATCTTTTGGACCTTATTGTAAATTCTCTTAAATTTTGGACTTATATGTAAATTTTATCTTTGTTTGTAGGAGATCGAGATGAGCCACTGGACTAGACTAAAGTTGGATCAAATATGGCTTCATCTAGGGCTAGAAGGATTATTTCAAACGTGATTAATCTGGACCTTTCATCAAGATCAGAAGCAGTTTAATCAAAGGGTTCAGATCTAGTCAATCCTGACCGTCCGATGAGATCTGATCGATTCTGAGCCATCTATCTAGATCTGAAGAGATCCAGTCCATACATTTAGATCTAGACATCTTATCCTTTCATCTAGATCCGATCAATCGTGATTTTCCATTCAGATTCAATCAGTTCCATTCATTAGAGATCGAAGCAATCTAGACCATCCAATGTGATGGCTCAATCTAAGCCATTAATCTGAATCTGGAGTGATCCGACCCATGCATTGTGATCTACACATCTTGGCTATTCATCCAGACCGTTGGATCTCGATTATCCCTTCAGATGGATCAGATCCGTCTGTTTGAAATCAGATTGATTACAGTTGTTGGATTGGGTAGCCAAATGAAGCCAACTTAATTGATTAATCAAGCCCTAGTTTCATTTGGACGGCTGAGATCAATGGGCTAAATGATCGGACGGCTCAGAAAAAGCCTTTAATCATCTTCTTCACGCGTCTTCTTCATCCAAAAAAACGATCGCGATTCGCAGTTTTTCTTCTTCCCCTAATCTGCACATCTTCCTCCCCAAATCGCACTCCGCCGACGACTTTCTTCCACAGCATCCGCCCGGAGCACCGCCAGCCATTCCCTTCCTCCACCAAGGCCGGCGGTGGCATTCCCTATTCCCTCATCTCCTCCACACATCGCAGCCCCTTCTTCAACCCAAAACGAGCGCCAAGCAATGATTCCACAAAGAAAGACTCTACGACGGATTCCTAAATCCATGGTCCTCCCGATTCCATTCCACTCCGGCCCTTCCTCTTCCTTTGGTTCGACTGAGCTTGCACCGATTTGGGCTGGCACCCATCGACCGAGCGGTGGAGTTCGCCCTGCCTTCACCGACGATCCTCAAATCCTCACCAATGAGCCGAGCTACCCTAGTGGGACGTTAGGGGTGACTTGCTACATCGCCGAGATCCCGCAGAATCTTTTCCCAGCCCGGCAGCGCCTTCCAATCCAGGTGGTCTTCAACAAGAATGGTGGCGACGATCATCGCCTCGTGATCCGATTCCATCCATTGACTGCTCGTGGTCACGGCAGTCCCGCATCCATCATCGGAGCTGTGAACTACTGCATCGATCCAACTCTTGTCGGAATCCGACGAGAGATCCGTACCCTGAGACCCTTTGAGTGTTCGGTATTATCGTAGGTCACCAGAGAGGGTGGTACCTTTTCGGTGTTTGTGGATGACTGTTGATTTACTTTATTGATCTACTGTTGATTCAGTATTGTGTTTGTTATTGTTTTACTGTGTTACCTTGTTACTTTGTGTGATTTGAGTTTGTGGTTCAATTTGTGTTTTCATTTGTATTTGCACTTGTGTTTTCATTTGTGTTGTCACTGGTGTTATTACATTGTGGTTGTATTAGTGTTTTCAATTGTGTTTTTGCTAGTGTTTTTAATATGTGGTTTCACCAGTGGTCTTGAATTGTATTTTTACTAGTGTTCGTAACCTGTGTTTTCACTAGTATTTTACTTTGTGTTTAATCTGCGGTTTACCTTGTATTTTATTATGTATTCTAACTTGTGTTTAATTCGATTCTTAGTTAGAGTTTTATTTATGTTATGCTTTAGTTGTTAGGATAGTTTCATTTACATTCGACCAATGTACCGTATAGTGACAGTGCGGTGCTTGGTTGAATTGCTTTCGTTTATTGCATTTCATTTATTGCAGTTTTTAGTGACTGTTTGATCACTGTGTCGTATAGTGACAGTGCAGTGCATGGTTGAATTGTTCACATTTGTTTGATCATTGTACCGTATAGTGACAGTGCGGTGCTTGGTCGATTTCCTTTCTGTCTGTAAGTTTTGTTTTTCAATGGCTGTTTGATCACTGTGTCGTATAGTGACAGTGCGGTGTATGGTTGAATTGTTCACATTTATTTGATCATTGTACCGTATAGTGACAGTGCGGTGTGTGATCACTTACTTTTGCGCATTAGGATAGTTGCTTGTTACTTGTCATTCGGTAGTTAGATTTACTTTTTGCATGTTTAATTCTCATGTTTGCTTTTGATTTTGCATTTTAATTGTTTTGATAATTATAAAAACCCCCAGTGTTTACTTCTGTTTAAAAACAAACGTCCAACCATTAGGTTCGTTGGGAGACAATCCGAGTCAGTTCTATACTGCATTAGTGTAGTTAGGGGGTTCGGTAAATAATTTGGGAACGGTATTGTGACAATTAAAATCGTTCGACTAGTAACTCGCTGTGGGGAGGAGTAACGCCGCCGGAGGTCCACAACTTGCAAATACAATGTCGGAGAGAAGATCACAACACATTGTAATCTCTATTTATGTGCTTATCTCTATTTGTATTCGAACTTAAACATGTTTTGTGGTTCTTCCTTCGTATTTATGGAGTAGTACTTTTGATTCTAGGATTAGGGAGTAACTTGTGTTCATAGACAATGTTGGTTCATGTTGAATTCTGGCCAAAAGTTTAATTTGACAATTGGATGTTGTTCTCTATTATATCTTCGTGAATTTGGCTTTCTTTACGCTGTGCTTAGGCGATATGAGGTGGTGACAACTCTCGAAATCTATATTTAGGAGGTTTGATCAAGGAACCTGGGGGTAAACCTGACCTCCAGTAACTGCGAGGAGAAGGGAGCGGTGGAATCGGAAATGGTCCCCCGCAAGGATTGATTTGACATTCTCGTACCCTCTATTCCGTCCTTTCGGGCGAGGATAGCTCCTGGTGAATGCGGCGGCTCTGCGGGAGAGTGTATGATGTCCCTTCCCCAAAATCGTAGGTAGACATTTAGACGACGCCAATTGACAACATTGATATATGGTACACAAGCGAAATCGAAGTCCTAGAATCGCCTTTTAAGACACCGACACGCTCTTTTCCTTCTCCGTGTGACACCGCACTGAGTAGGGTCCTCCGATAGTCCTCACCAATTGACTCTCACTGAGATTTCGTCCGAACAATTGCAACCACTTAGTATATTGGTACTCGAATCCCAGTCCCTGTGGGATTGATAATCTATTTATTACTTGACGATATCCGTGCACTTGCGGGCATTGAGCGCGAGCACGTACTTTGAGTCTTCGACGGTCTCCGTCGCGAGATTTAAGGTCGCGATCGTGCGCATCAAGTTTTTAGCGCCGTTGCCGGGGACTGTTGATTCGATATCAATCGAATGGTGGTAGATTGGATCGGACTTAGGATTAGATTAATTTTCTTGCTTTATTTTTCTTTTTAGATTAATCTTATCTGCTTAGTTCTAGTTTCCATATCTAGATTTAGTTTTTATTTGCAGTAGTAGTTTCCTTTTACTTGTTGCATCTTAGATTTTTATTTGCTAGATTTATTTATTTTTCTGCTTTTAGTGCTAGGTTAGCACTCTTACTTTTTGTGGTTTGGTTCGTCGTATGCTTAGAAGTCTAGGGTCGGAAGGTCTAATTTCGATCGATTTTGAGATAGAGCGAACCTTTCACCGTTGGAAAGCAGAACAACGTAAGATGGAAGATCAAGCTGCTTCCAAGGTGAACATGGGAAGCCGACCTTTGCAGGACTACGTAGCTCCTAGTGCTAGAGGATTCAGGCCGAGCATAGCTGGACCATTCATATCGGCGAATAACTTTGAACTAAAGCCGACACTCATACATATGGTCCAACAAAGCCAATTCGGGGGAGCTGCAACTGAAGACCCGAACTGGCATCTTGAGGCTTTCCTTGAAATCTGGTCAACCATGAAACTGAACGAAGTACCTTTTGACACGATCCTCCTGAGCCTTTTTTCGTTTTTACTGCGGGATAAGGCTAAGGCTTGGCTTCACTCCTTACCCTCTGGTAGCATCACCACATGGGAGCAGTGTGAGCAGCAGTTTCTGAATAAATACTTTCCACCAAGTAAAACTGCTCACATGCGCCATCTTATAACGAGCTTTCGCCAGAAGGAGGGGGAGTCCCTGTTCGAAGCATGAGATCACTACAAGGGGCTACTTTATCAATGGCCACACCACGAACTGGAGAGGTGGCTAGTGATCCACATTTTCTATAATGGGATCACTTACACCATAAAGATGTCCTTAGATTCTGCCGCAGGAGGAGCCTTAATGAATAAGACCATTGAGGAGGTAGAGGAGCTTATCAAGGAGGTGGCACAAAACCACCATCAATGGGCCTCCGAACGTGGTGAACCCACACCTGCAGCAGGACGATACACTGTCAACTCCATGGACAACCTTTCAGCAAGGATGGATGCGCTCAGCAGACGGTTTGACTAGCTCTATGAATCCTTCATCTTCATGCGGGGCCATTGACATTGGAGAGGGGGTGACAGCGTATCGTGAGGACCACTTTGTAGGGCAGGGGACCTCAGATGAGCAGATCGAGCATTGTGACGTGATTGGGGACTATGATCAAAGGCCCCACAACCCGTACTCTAATACTTACAATCCCAGATGGAGGAGTCACCCAAACTTTTCCTACAAAAATAACTTGGGAAACTCCCAACCATCCGGAGGATACGGGCAACAACAGGGCAATGGGCAGTGACCATAGAAGTCCCGACTGGTGTTGGTGCAATCGGCCAAGGTTGACTCGAGTTTGACTCGAGCAAGTACCTTGATAGTATTTTGATGATAGACAAAACTCATGACATGGGATTGTCATGGGAAAGTCCAACATGGAGTTGGCATGGAAAATCCAAGCATGGAGCTTGGTGTGGGAAAGTCCAACATGGTGTTGGCATGGAAAATCCAAGCATGGAGCTTGGTGTGGGAAAGTCCAACATGGTGTTGGCATGGAAAATCCAAGCATGGAGCTTGGTGTGGAAAAGTCCAATGCATTGCGAAGCCGTGCGCTTGGTGCATGTGGGAAGTCTTGAGGACTTGGTAAGTTCACTAGGCTCGGGGTCCTTGAGTCGGTGAAGGATGACATTGCGAAGCCGTGCACTTGGTGCATCCGAGGGACCGCTGGACGGGGAGCGAATGGAGTGAGCCCAAAGGGAAGCATACTTCTAGGGCATGAGACGCGAAGGATGGCGTTGCGAATCCGTGCGCTTGGCACATCCGAGGGACGTAGGCCGAGGAAAGAGAGCTTCGGTGGGGAACTCCATGAGGGATAAGGTGGACTTGGCCAAGTGGCTAAGACTGAGTGTCGGAGGCTCAAACTTGATGTTTGAGGGTTTACCCGACGGTTGGATGCTCAAACAACTTGGTGTTTGAGGTTTTGTCCGACAGCAGTCGACTGGCATAGGTGCCGGTTCGACTGATCCAAGTCGACTAGGGTTCGACTGGTGTAAGGCTGTGGTTTTGTGCTTGGCAGTCGACTGATGTCGACAGCAGTCGACTGCCGAGGGATGGTAGTCGAATGATGGGAGTGTCGCAAGCACAGAACGCTCCGTAGCCGACTGGGCAGTCGACTACTAGCCCATCAGTCGACTGATAGGTGATCCGTTAGAACTTATCCAATGTGGATCTGGCCATTGTGAGACAACGGCTACAGGGGAAGTCGACTGGGGCCTTATGGCAGTCGACTGCTAGGCGCGAAAACAACTCGATGCAGGTTATAAATGGAGCTCGAGATGGAGGTTTTTGCCAAGACTTTTGTGAAGCTATTGGAGGGGAATTGCTGCTGCATTCCAGACCTTCAAGAGCCATCTAAAGCAAGCAACAAGCAAAGGGTTCAAAGCAAGCGTTGTAAAGTGTTCTTTACGTGTATTTCGTATTTGTCTTTGTATTGCTTGTATTTCATTACTTAGTGTAATTGCTTGTGAGAGGTTTCTCCACCTCCAACGTGTAGTCGAAAAGGAGTGTTATAGTTAGTGCCGTGCACATAACTAGAGCTCGGTGAGCTCGCCCGTGGAGTAGGAACCATTCAGTTCCGAACCACGTATATCGCCTGTGCTTGCGTGTGATTGTATTTGTATTAGTATTCCGCTGCGCTAACAACAATTATAGACGAGCACACAACGAGAACAAACGAATTATGTCATCGAATGAAAGAGGGCTATTCACCCTCCTCTAGCCGGCCAACACTTCACCACATCGATCCTATAAGTGGTATCAGAGCCAAGGTCGCTCTTCAAGGACTAACCGCCACGAGAGCACTACAAAATGGCCGGCTTCATCCATCCACCGAAATTCGAAGGAGATTTTCTATGGTGGAGAAGAAAAATGGAGGTATACCTAGAAACCGATTTTGATTTTATGCTAATCTTAGAAAACGGTTTCGAATTGCCTAGGGATGAAAGAAATAGGCAAATTGAGAAGTCAAAGTGGACCCAAGACCAAATCAAGAACTTCAAGACAAATCTTGAGGTAATAAAATTGATTAGTGATTTGTTACCTAACACTATTTGGTCTAGATTGGGTGATTATAGGGATGCAAGGGAAATATGGAATAAGATAATGAAATTCCAAGAAAATTCCCAACCAACACAAGTAGAGGAGAATGCCGAAGAAGAAGCACCATCCACTTTTGATGATGTTGATGATTTGGTGGAGATCTCCACCTCTAGCATTGAGGGGGAGGAAAGGATTTCCATTCCGGAGCAAGATCAAAATGAAGCATCTACCTTCGGAAGATGTGATCATGAAGAATCCTCCACCTCCCTAGGTAACTCAAGTGTTATTATTTTAAATAAAAATCACATAATATGCTTTGAGTGTAGGGAGAAAGGGCATTACAAGAGCAAATACCCAAAATTGGCTAAGAAGAAAACACCGGCACCAAAAATCAATCCAAAGTCAAAGGATGCCGGAGTCCCCACAACTAGAAGCAAAGAGCACATTGTGTGCTTTAAATGCAATCAAAAGGGGCACTACCGAAGCCAATGCCCTAGAGGGAGGAAGAAAGGGCAAGAAGGTGTGACTCATGTAGGGGGAGCTCCTAAAGCTAACCCTAAGGTAAATTTAAATTATGCACCTTCAATTTCTAAAGTTAAAAAGCATGCTAAAAATTATTTTAGTTCTCTTGCTATTATCAATGAAAAGCATGCTAGGAGAAATAATAAGGTTTATTGCTTAGGTGCTAAGCATGTTAGTTTCACTAAGGACAAACCTAGGACTCAAAACACTAGACCTATTTTACCTAAAGAGTCCATTAGGAGAATAGAAGAAAATCTAGGCATTAACCCTAAGAAGGGTAGACACATGCCTAAGAAGAAGAACTTTTCCCAAAAGATAAATGAAAATTCAAAATTGGGAAAATTAGAGTTAGAAAACCAAACCTTGAGGTCAAGGCTAGAAAAATTGGAGAAGACCCTAGCGATCATCTCAAATTCGGTTAAAGGGTCTAATGTAGAAAAGTCAAGACCTAGGAAACAAGAAATGCCTAAGGGCAAGAAGGGTTTGGGTCACAAACCTATGTCCTACCATAATGTTCCATTTAATTATGGAACCACATCTAGGTCCAGAAAAACCAAGGCTAATAGGGAAGTTATCCCTAAGACTAGACATGGTGTGTGTTTAGTGGCTAAGGACTTAAGGAAAACCAAGAAAGCCACTAAGAAGGTTAATGGAGGAGTCATCTCTAGAGTTGACCCAAGAAAGACCCATTTGACTAAGGCTTCAAAGCCTAAAAGGATCATTAGAAAGGTATCTAGGGAAGTTATCCCTAGAGAATACCTTGTTAACCCAAGGAGCTCCAATAGATATTGGGTTCCTAAGAGCGTGATCGATTCACGCTAAATGGGTTAGGGTGTGTCAACCCTAAGTGGATGGGTAGTTAACCTAGCCATGGTGAGTTGACACATTAGGATGTGCCAATATGCTTTGAGAAGTTTAAAATGATTTAAATTGGCACAATTAGGTCTTAGAGGTATTGGTGTGCCATTTTGGGTTTATGGCACACTAGGGAAATGAATGGAATTAAGGCAAAATGAATTTAACTCATAGAAATGGCAATTTGAATTTAACACTTAGGTATTTTATACCTTAGTATACTTTACTTGCCATGATTTGTTTGCCTTTCCATGTCATGACATCATTTTCATTCTTATTTCTAAAAATGTCATGATCATGTTTAGATTTATTTTTATATGTCATGTATGCTAGTTATATCATTTACATGCCATGACATCATGATTTTGGCACATGCTTAAGCTATATCATATCTATGCCATAATCATATCATGCATAAATTAAAATGGAGTTAAGGACTATGACACAATTTGAAGGGAATCAAATAGAGTTGTCTTAGAAATATGCATGAGAACATAAAGAACAAAAACCCACATCTCACTAAGATATTTGACTTGTATGTGTTTTACACATCTAGATATTGGTGAGATGTTTAGGAAAAAGAAAATAAAGGTTTTAAAAATATTTCGAAAATATTTTGAAAAACCTTGGTGAAGCCTATCTTTTGATAGCTATCACCATTGAATGGGATGATACAAAGAGGGCTTATTATTGAAGCTTTTCTAAAATTTTGGACTTTGTATCAATCTCCTAATTTAGTGGGCAAAATAATTTTCAAATATTTTTCACCCATAGTGTTTAGGATAAGTATTATACGTATGCATTTTTAAGATTTTTGAAATTACGTATATTTACTTATGGATTTCAGAAATCCATTTTTGAAACTGAAAAACTGCAGAATGCAGTTATCAGTCGACTGCCTGTAATGGCAGTCGATTGATGGTAAGTCCAGTCGATTGGTATCTGATGTAGTCGACTGGCACATGCTGATTTCGGGTAAACTTGATGGTTAGACCCATGTTCAGCCATGTTTTGGTCCCCTAACCACTCCTAACCCTAGGATATGCTTGGGAGAACATTAGAGAGGGTGGAAATCCATTGGATATGGATTAGGAGAAGGGTTTAGGGTGAGTATCAATTTTAAGGTGGAAGAGAGTTCATTGTTGAACTTTGCCTTAATTTTGATTTGGTTAATGTTCCTATTGGCTTATGACTCTCCAAGAACATTGTTGGTGCAATGGTCAAGGGGGAGCAAGCCTCTAGGGGGAGATATCCATCATGACATCATGATTATTGACACATGCTTTAATTATACTATTATCTTTATGCCATGATCATTTTTTATACATTTAGATTAATTAAAATTGATTTAAGGACAATGACATGATTTGAAGTCCTATGATAAGGGAATCAAATAGAGTTACCTAGATAAAATACATGAGACACTAGTTTAGAAAGAACAAAACTCACATCTCACGAAAACATTTGACTTGTGTGTGTATTGATATACCTAGATACATATGAGATGTTAGGAAAATGAGTTAAGTTCAAGGTGCATGGATATTGCATCTAGATGAATTAAAACTTATCTCAATCATATGTATGAATTATGAGAAAAGCTTATGTATAAGTCATGTGAATTATGCCCATAGACCATAGTTCAAAATAAGGTTTTAAAATCATTTCAAAATGATTTTAGAAAACCTTGATCAAGCCTATCTTTTGATAGCAAACACCATTGAATAAGTTGGGACAAAGTTAGACAAAAATATTGAAGTTTTCAATGATTTTAAACTTTGTATCAATCTTGCAATTTAATTCGTATTTTAATTTACAAATATTTTTCTCCCATTGTTTTTATCATAAGTAATATGCTCATGAAGTTTCATGATTTTTGAATTTTCTAGAATTACTTATGTATTTTTGAATTTTGCAGAAATTCAACTGATTTCAGAAAACGTAGAATCAACCGACTGCTATCAGAGGGCAGTCGACTGGTGTTGAAGGCAGTCGACTAGTTGCTGGTCGAGTCGACTGATGGGTTGATTTAGGATAAACAAGATTTGTTTAGCTCATTTTCAGTCATCCCTAGGTACCCTAACATCTCTTAACCCTAGGACATGCTTTGGAAAGCATGAGAATGGTGAAATATCATTGAAAATGATTAGGAGAGATGTTTAGGATGGTGTATCAAATTTTAAGGTTTGTTAAAGTTAAAGTTTGAACTTTTACCCTTATTTTCGATGGTTTAAGTTTCCTATAGGCTTAGGAAATCTCCAAGGACATTGTTGGTGCAATGGTCAAGAGGGAATAAACCTTTAGGGGGAGGCTATCCATCAAGGGAAGATGGATGAGTTTTTCCTCAAAGGGGGAGACCTCATTGTGCTCACCAAAGGAGAAAAATTGGTGAAGTGAGAATTGCCTCTCATTTAGTGATATAGGACTTATTATTAGGAAGAGTGAAGACATCCTAGATTTTTTTTTTACAAAGGGAGAGAATGTAGGATCTCTTTGGGAGATGAGACATTGAAAACTTTGGTAAGCTTTTTGATGTATGCCAAAGGGGGAGAAGTGAGGTTTAAGTTAGATAAACCTTCACTATGATTTGGAATTAGATTTAATCTTGGGTTATTGTTAACCTAACTTAAAGGTGTTGTCAAACATCAAAAAGGGGGAGATTGTTAGTACAATCGACCCAAATCATGATTGACTAGACTCGAGTGGACTCAAGTAGAGTTTTGATGTTTGACAATGGGATTGACAATTAGATTGTCAATGTGTTTGACAATGGATTTGACCATTATTTGACCACATTATTGAGAAGTCCAAGTCATGGGTACTTGGCATGGAAAGTTCAAGTTTGGATACTTGCCATAGAAAGTCCAAGTCATGGGTACTTGGCATGGAAAGTTCAAGTTTGGATACTTGGCATGAAAAGTCCAAGTCATGAATACTTGGCAATGGTAAAGTCCAAAGGTATAATCTTGGCATCATAAGTGCAAGTGTGTAGTCTTGGAGGCGTAAAGTCCAAGTGAACTTTGGCAATTGGTAAGTCCAACATGGAGTTGGCATGTAAAAGCCCAACATGGAGTTGGCAAGGAAAGTCCAAGTCATTGGTGCTTGGCAAAGGGAAAGTCTAAGGGTAGGTTTGGTGGCATAAAGTTCAAGCATGGGTCTTGGCGGTATAAGTCCAAATGGATCTTGGCAAGGAATGTTAGGACCGTTGGCATCGCTAGGGGGGGGGGGTGAATAGCAAATACTTGTCTCTTCGATTTTGTTGGATTCATCATGCTTGTCTATAATCGTTAGTATGCAGCGGAAACACAAATACAAATACAAATACAAATACACATACAAAACACACAGCAAGCACAACACGAGGATTTTACGTGGTTCGGAACCCTAGTTCCTACTCCACGGGCGAGCCCTAGCGGGCTCTAGTGATACACACCACCAGTATATCTCTTCTCCTTCTCGGTGAACACACCAGAGGTGGAGGAACCTCTCACAAGGCTCTTACAACAAATAAGAACGAAATACCACAAGCAACTACAACAAATACAAAAGCAAATAGAGAAAGCAAATAAAAACTCTTTACATATTAGGGCTTTTGAATCCTTGATTGTTGGTTTCTTTGGGATGACTTTGAAGGCTCTAAAATGTAGCAGCACTCCCTTTAAATCGCCCCTCAAAACCGTGCTCAAAGATGCCCTCAAACCCTCCACTTATAGAGTCGTTGAAGTTTCCCGATCTGCAATGGTCGCTTCGCCAGTTGAGGCGCTAGTCGAGCCACCTTGCCTTTGTGCCTCCATCTTCTTACCTGTCTTAAAATGAGTCGAGGCGCCAGTCGCGTCCTCCATTCGAAGCACCGCCTTGACTGGCCTCCAGTCGAGGCGCTGGTCGAGCGTGCCTCGCCTCTGAGCCTCCTTCCAGACCGTCGAGTCGAGGCACCAGTCGCCACCTCCAGTCGAGGCACTGCCTCGACTGGCCTCCAGTTGAGGCATTGGTCGAGCGCGCCTTGCTTCTGTTTGCCTACAAACGAAGCCCAAACGACTGATCCAACCCAGCAGTTGACTGTTATACCTCTACAATGAGGCTTAACACCCCAAGTACACACCCTAAGCCTAGACCTAAGCCTTCAACCCACTTCCATCAGCCTCACGCCTCCCGGATCCCTCGAGTCTGCGACTCTTCATCCTTACACTAGCCTTCAAGTTCTTTCATCGGCTATTGTCATGCTCTCGGGTCTATCCTTGCCAAGAGGCCTTGCCTCCGGGACTTCCCCTTTGCCAAGATCGATCTCCCTGATCAGTCGGGTCTTCCTTTGCCAAGACTCCTTGTCTGGGACTTCACTGCCAAGAGGCCTCACCTCCGGGACTTCCCTTGCCAAGACTCCTTGTCCGGGACTTCACTGCCAAGACTCCTCGTCCGGGACTTCACTCACCAACTCTCCGTCGGTCTTTCCTACACTAAGTGTCCGGTCTCTCTTGACCGACTTGGATTTTCCCTTGCCAAGTATCCATACTTGGGCTTCTCCTTGCCAAGTTACCAAACTTGGACTTCTCCAATAGTTTTCCTCATATGACCTTGGATGTCCCATACCATCCACTAGTCATGTGGTCACACCACATTGTGAACTATTGTCGAACATCAAAACTCTTCTCGAGTTCCACTCGAGTCTGGTCAATCATGACTTGGGTCGATTGAACCAACAATCTCTCCCTTTTTGATGTTTGACAATACCATTAAGTTAGGTTATCCCATAAACCCAACTTGACTCTTCTTATGCCAAAGCATAACCCAATTTAGAAGTTCAAATTTCTGAAATTTTGGAGTTTTACTGTATATGACCCTAACTTAACCCCCTTCTATTTCTCCCCCTTCTTGACACACATCAAAAAGTCCATCAAGGTTTACCATGTCTCATTTATAATGAGATTTTTCTTTCTTCCCCCTTGATCAAAAATCATCTTGAATGCTTTCATTTTCCTTAGTGACCTATCACCAAATGAAAAGCAATCTCCCATTTTCTTCCTTTTGTGATAAATCATCATCCATAACACCTAGATGGATAATATCCCCCTGAAAACTTACTCCCCCTAGACCATTGCACCAACAATGTCCTTGGAGAGTTCCTAAGCCAATAGAAACCTTAAACACTAGAAATTTTGGATAAAAGTTCAAATTTGAACTTTCACAACCCTTAAAATTTAATTTGTACTCCAATTCATTTCCAAAGAAAATTTCACCATTTCTATGCTTGTTTAAGTACATTAGAGGTGTAGGAGTAGTTATCTAGCTTAGGATTATGGTAAGATGGCTTAACCTAACTTTGGTAAGTCAAAACAGTGCTAATAGTCGACTGAGAAAGGCTCCAGTCGAGGCGCCGCCTTGACTGGTTTCTGAAGTTTCTGATTTCGAAATTTCAGACCAACTTCAGAAATGCATAAGTAATTCTAAAAAATTCGAAAAATCACAAAATTTTAACCACACATTACTTATGTCAAACACTATAGGGGAAAAATAGTTTTATATGAAAATAATTTTTAAATTCCAAGAATGATATAAAGTTCAAAAGCATTGAAACTTTCAATGTTTTAAGCCAACTTTGTTTCAATCTATTCATTGGTAGTTGTTGCTGCAATCGGCCCAGGTCACGATTGACCAGGACTCGAGTTTGACTCGAGTGATGTTTTGATGTTTCGACAAAAACTTATGACAATGTAATTGTCATGGTAAAGTCCAAGTCATGAGTACTTGGCATGGTAAGTCCAAGTGGGACACTTGGCATTTGGGAGAGTCCAAGTCTTGGGTACTTGGCACAAGGAAAGTCCAAGCATGGGTCTTGGCATGGAAAGTCCAACATGGGTTGGCAAGAGAAAGTCCAAGCATGGGTCTTGGCATGGAAAGTCCAACATGGGTTGGCAAGGGAAAGTCCAAGCTTGAGTCTTAGCATTTGAGAAGTCCAAGGAGTTTGATTTTGGCGGCGTAAAGTCCAAGCAGAGTCTTGGCGGCATAAGTCCAATGTGCCTTGGCGGTGTAGACACCGTTAGCATGACATAGCCGATGGAAGCACCTGAAGGCTAGCGTGATGGATGAACAAGTCATGGATGACTTAGAGGGATCCGAGAGGCGTAAGGCTGATGGAGGTGGCTAGAAGGCTTAGGTCTAGGCTAAGGGTGGTCTAGCAAGTATGGGGGAATCATACTTGGGTTAAAACCTCATTTTTGAGGTTGGCAGTCGACTGGCATTATGGTCGGTTCGACTTCCGTGAGTCGACTTAAGTTCGACTATCATTTAAGAGCTGAAATTGCTCTGCGATCAGCTCATTGGAGCGATCGCTAAGATGATAACGATCATTGTCGATTGAGTTGCGAAACGCGTAACGCCCGTAGCCGATCGGGCATGACTCACGGGCGCTAAGATCGACTAGTGAGAATACCGTTGGAACTTGTCCAACGTGGATTGAGCCGTTGTCTCACAGCTACAGTGTTGGCAGTCGACTGGTGACTTATGGAAGTCGACTGCCAGGCGGAAATCCAGCCCGATGGAGGATAAAAGCAGCTGTTCGTGGAGGGCTCAAGTAGCGGTTTTCTTGGGCGATTTGAAGGGGAATTGTTGGTGCTCTTCCAGTCCTTTAAGGCTAGTCCAAGGCAACCAAAGATCAAGCAACCAAAGTGCTCTTGTAAAATGTTTTTCTTTACTTGCATTGTATTTCTTACTTGTATTAGCTTGTATCTTTTGTATTACTTAGTGTAATCCTTGTACGAGGTTTCTCCACCTCTGACTTGTGTCGAGAAGGAGTTATTTGTGATTAGTGAGTGCATGTGCATCACTAGAGCTCTTTAGAGCTCGATCCGTGGAGTAGGAACCATTCGGTTCCGAACCACGTTATATGACCGTGTTGTGATTGTGTATCTTGTTATATTTATTTGTTATTACTATTCTGCTGTGCTAACAAGATTGTAGACGATCAAATGCAAAAGAATTCCATCATCGTACGATCACGTGACGCTATTCACCCCCCTCTAGCGGCCTCAAATCTCCTACAATTGGTATCAGAGCACGGGGCTCTTCTACGAATTAACAACCCGGAGTCAAGATGCTAGAGGAACAAGATGGAATTCAAGAAGAGATTGGGTGATGACATCAACGTTCTGCCTTCCTTCGACCACGAAGATTTCGCGTATTGGAAAGGTAGAATGATGCATTTTCTAATGTGTGATTTTGATAATTGGATTAGTGTCTTAGTAGGTTTTGACACTCCAAAAGACAAAGAAGGAAGAAAAATCAAGAAGAAGAATTGGAGTCAAGAACAACTCCGATACTATAACATCAACAATAAGGTAATGGGTATTTTGCTTAATATAATCCCTAATAATATTTTGATCAAGATAGGGGATTGTAAAGACGCCAAGGAGGTATGGAACAAATTGGAAAAATTCCATGAAGAGCCTCACTCAATCCAAGAAGATGAGGAGGATGAGGAAGAGAGCTCATCCTCACAAGAAAGTGAGGAATCAGAGGTCGAGGAGTGTTCGACATCCGAGGAGGAAGAAGTGGTGGAAGAGGTAGAATTAGAAGAAACCTCAACCTCTAGGATTGAGGGGGAGGGGATTAGAACATCTACACCGGAGCAACCCCAAGAAGAAGCTTCGACATCCGGTCAAGATGAAGAAGCTCAAAATCCGATTCCGGCACCTACAACCACCCAAGGTAACTCGAGCATATGTGTTAATAATAAAATACATATAATATGTTTTGAGTGTAGGGAAACCGGGCACTACAAAAGCAAGTGCCCAAAGAAGATTAGGAAAGCTCCATCGGCACCAAAAGTCAAGGATGCCGGTTCCCCAACACCTAAAGGCAAGGAGCACATCATATGATTCAAATGCAATTCAAAAGGACATTATAGGAATCAATGTCCTAGGGGGAGCAAAAAGACCCAAGAAGGAGCATTACAAGTAGGGGGAGCTACTAAGGCAAACCCTAAGGTATATCATTTCAATAATGCTCATTCTTCTAGGTTTAATGTTAAAAAGCATGCTTTTAATTCTCTTGCAATTCATCATGAAAAGCATGCTAGGAACAATAAATATTATTGTTTAGGAGCTAAGAGTGTCCATTTTGAAACTAAGGAGAAATTTGGGACTAATGTCCCTAAAAATATTTTACCTAGGGAATCTATCAAGAAAATAGGAGAACACCTAGGTCTTAATCCTAAATGGACTAGGCATATGCCTAGAGGAAATGGTAATGCCTAAGGACCAAATGAGAAATCAAAAATTGGGAAATTAGAGTTGGAAAACCAAGCCTTGAGGTCAAGGCTTGAAAAACTAGAAAAGACCCTTAGGAATATACAAAATCAAGTTCAAGGGTCTAGTGGTCTAAGTCAAGGGTCCAAAAGTCAAAGTCAACACCTAGGACCTAAGAGTCAAAAGTCAACAAGCAAGGTTTGGGTCACAAACCTAAGCCTAAGGTGGCTTATCATAGTGTTCCATTTGATTATGGAACACAAACTAGGTCTAGGAAGACCAAGGTCAATAGGGAAGTCATCCCTAGAGTTGACCAAGGTGTGTGCCTAGTGGCTAGGGTTTCAAGGAAACCTAGGGAAGCCACTAAGAAGGTTGCAAGGGGAGTTACCCCTAGAGTCAACCTAGGTAAGACCAAAATGACCAAGACTACCAAGCCTAAGAGGGTCATTAGGAAGGTATCTTGGGAGGTCATCCCTAAGGAATACCTAATTAACCCAATGAGCTCAAATAGATTTTGGGTTCCTAAGGGCATGATTGACTCACGCTAGATGGGTTAGGTCGTGTCAACCTTGATTGGATGGGTAGTTAACTCAACCATAGCAAAGTTGATATTTTAGGTCATTTCCAAGGTTATGGATGTCTTGGAAATAGATTTGATTATAAATCCTAAAGGTTTTTAGGATGTGCCAATATTAATTATGAAGTTTGATAAATCAATCAAATTGGCACAACTTAGGGTTTAGAGTCATAGTGTGTCATTTTGGGTTTTTGGCACACTTGGGAGATCAATGGGAATATGACAACAATATACTTAATTATCTCAAAAGGCAATTAATATTATAATTTAGGTATTATTATATCTATATTTTTTATTTGTTATGCCTTGATTTGTCATATGCCATGTCATGACATCATACTTATCTTTAATCTTTTATATGTCATGATTATGCTAAGGGTTAGGATAAATGTCATGCGCTTTATTTTTATATCATATGCCATGACATCATGATCATTGGCCATGATTTATTTTTGCTATTATTATGTCATGATCATTTCATGCATTTAATTGATTAAAATTGATTTAAGGACAATGACATGACTTGGAGTCCCATTTATAAGGGAATCCAGTAGAGTTGCCTTAGAAAAATACATGAAACCCTAGTTTAGGGAGGACAAAACCCACATCTCACATTACATTGACATGTATGTGTATTTTATACACCCTAGATACATGTGAGATGCTAGGATATGAGTTGAGTTCAAGGTGAGTAGTTTTTGCATCTAGATGAACTAAAACTCATCTAATTTCAATGGTGGATCATTGGGAAAGCTTGTGTACAAGTCATGTGCATAGAGCCCAAGGAATATGATCCAAAATAAGGTTTTGAAATCATTTTAAAATCAATTTAGAAAACCTTGGTGAAGTCTATCTTTTGATAGCAATCACCATTGATAGAGTTGATACAAAATAGGGCCAAAACATTAAAAATTTCAATGGTTTTGAGTTTTGTATTAAACTCACTATTTTATGGGTAAAATAATTTTCAAATATTTTTCACCCATTGTTTTCCTTATAAGTAATATACATATCAAATTTCATGATTTTTCGATATACGTAGAATTACTTATGACTTTTCAAAATTCATTTCTGATAGTTGAAATTCAAGAATTTCAGTTATCAGTCGACTTCCCTTGGTGGCAGTCGACTGATGTGAGTGGAAGTCGACTGATTACTGTAAGTAGTCGACTGCCAAGCTGATTTTGGGAAAACAAGGTTGTTTAGCCCGTGTTCAGCTATGGTAAAGGTTCCTAATCACTTATAACCCTAGGATATGCTTTGGGAAACATTAGAGAGGGTGAAAATCCATTGGATATGGATTAGGAGAGTTGTTTAGGGTTTGTATCAAATTTAAGGTGGGGAGAGTTCATGTTGGAACTTTTAACCTTATTTTTGATGGTTTAGAGTTCCTATTGGCTTAGGGACTTCCCAAGGACATTGTTGGTGCAATGGTCAAGGGGGAGTTATACATATTGGGATGATGGATGTGTTTCTCCTCTTGAAGGGGGAGAAGTTATTGGGAGAGTATCATCAATTGGGAAAATTGATGGGTTTTTGAGAAACCCAATTTGGAAATTGGGAGAGAGAGTATAGGATTGCCTCTCTTGAGTGATATGAGACTTATCACTAGGAAGATGGTAGGCATCCTAGGTATTTTTGAATCAAGGGGGAGATTGTAAGATCTCATTGGGACATGAGACTTTGACTTCCTTGGAGAGATAACCTTTTTGATGTATGTCAAAAAGGGGGAGAATGTTTGAGAAAATGTTTGGGATTACCAATTTGGAATAGTTGGAAAGAGTTTTGAGTTAGTGTTCTAACTCAATGGTTTGTGTGGTTTTTGTCAAACATCAAAAAGGGGGAGATTGTTGGTGCAATCGGCCCAGGTCATGATTGACCAAGACTCGAGTTTAACTCGAGTGATGTTTTGATGTTTCGACAAAAACTTATGACAATGTAATTGTCATGGTAAAGTCCAAGTCATGAGTACTTGGCATGGTAAGTCCAAGTGGGACACTTGACATTTGGGAGAGTCCAAGTCTTGGGTACTTGGCACAAGGAAAGTCCAAGCATGGGTCTTGGCATGGAAAGTCCAACATGGGTTGGCAAGGGAAAGTCCAAGCATGGGTCTTGGCATGGAAAGTCCAACATGGGTTGGCAAGGGAAAGTACAAGTTTGAGTCTTGGCATTTGAGAAGTCCAAGGAGTTTGATTTTGGTGGCGTAAAGTCCAAGCGGAGTCTTGGCGGCGTAAGTCCAATGTGCCTTGGCGGTGTAGACACCGTTAGCATGACATAGCCGATGGAAGAACTTGAAGGCTAGCATGATGGATGAACAAGTCATGGATGACTTGGAGGGATCCGAGAGGCGTAAGGCTGATGGAGGTGGCTAGAAGGCTTAGGTCTAGGCTAAGGGTGGTCTAGCAAGTATGGGGGAATCATACTTGGGTTAAAACCTCATTTTTGAGGTTGGCAGTCGACTGACATTATGGCCGGTTCGACTGCCGTGAGTCGACTTAAGTTCGACTGTCGTTTAAGAGCTGAAATTGCTCTGGCAGTCGACTGCTCATTGGAGCAGTCGACTGATGTCGACGGC
The DNA here is from genome assembly GCA_025175895.1 of Wurfbainia villosa. NCBI lineage: Eukaryota > Viridiplantae > Streptophyta > Magnoliopsida > Zingiberales > Zingiberaceae > Wurfbainia > Wurfbainia villosa. Next base: position 12,086,397 of record CM046004.1, on the reverse strand, counting down.
AACATGATCGATTGAGTTGCGAGCATAACGCCTCGCCGATCGGGCAGGACTACGCGCTGGCAACAACTAGTGAGAATACCGTTGGAACTTGTTCAACGTGGATTGTGCCGTTGTCTCACAACTACAGTGTTGGCAGTCGACTGGTGACTTATGGCAGTCGACTGCCAGGCGGAAATCCAGCCAGATGGAGGATAAAAGCAGCTGTTCGTGGAGGGCTCAAGTAGCGGTTTTCTTGGGAGATTTGAAGGGGAATTGTTGGTGCTCTTCCAGTCCTTCAAGGCTAGTCCAAGGCAACCAAAGATCAAGCAACCAAAGTGCTCTTGTAAAGTGTTTTTCTTTACTTGCATTGTATTTCTTACTTATATTAGCTTGTATCTTTTGTATTACTTAGTGTAATCCTTGTACGAGGTTTCTCCACCTCCGACTTGTGTCGAGGAGTTATTTGTGATTAGTGAGTGTGTGTGCATCACTAAAGCTCTTTAGAGCTCGATCCGTGGAGTAGGAACCATTCGGTTCCGAACCACATTATATGACCGTGTTGTGATTGTCTATCTTGTTATATTTATTTGTTATTACTATTCCACTGTGCTAACAAGATTGTAGACGATCAAACGCGAAAGAATTCCATCATCGTACGATCACGCGACGCTATTCACCCCCCTCTAGCGGCCTCAAATCTCCTACAGTAGTTGCTATCAAAAGATATGCTTCACCAAGTTTTGTCAAAATGATTTTAAAATATTTCAAAACCTTAATTTCAATCATGGTCTATGGGCTAAGTATACATGACTTGTATACTAGCTTTCCTCATGATTTATACCTATGATTGAGATGAGTTTTAGTTCATCTAGATGCAACATCTATGGAACTTGAACTTAACTCCTTTTCCTAACATCTCACATGTGTCTAAGGTGTATAAATACACACACATGTCCATCTAATGTTCTTGTGAGATGTAGGTTTAGGTTATTAAGGTTTCATGCATTTTCTAGGCAACATTATTTGATTCCCTTATACTTGGGACTTCAAATCATGTCATTGTCCTTAAATTGATTTTAATTATCCTAAATGCATGAATGATGATTGTGGCATATAAGATAGCATAAATAAACCATGTGCTCATAAGCATGATGTCATGGCATAAAGTATAAACCTAAGCATACATGACATAAAAACAATAGATCTAAGCATGATCATGATATTTTATATGATAAAAGGTAAATATGATGTCATGACATGGCAAAGCAAACAAGGTATGACAAATAAGATGCAAAGACATGAAAATACCTAAGTTCTTAATATTCGTTGCCATTTTTTGGAATTAAGTTCATTTTGCCATAATACCATTTATCTCCCAAGTATGCCAAAAATCTAAAATGACACACCATGACCTCTAAAACCTCATTATGCCAATTTGATCAAAATTTTCAACTTCCATACAATTTATTGGCACATCCTAAAAACTTTTAGGATTTAAAATCAACCTTAATTCCAAAGTATCCAAAACCTTGGAAATGACCTAAAGTGCCAACTTTGCTATGATTGGGTTAACTACCCATCCATTCAAGGTTGATACAACCTAACCCATTTAGCGTGAATCAATCACACTCCTAGGAACCCAATACCTATTGGAGCTCCTTGGGTTTACTAAGTACTCACTAGGGATAACTTCCCTTAGGACCTTTCTAATGACCCTCCTAGACGTGGAAGCCTTGGTCATTTTGGTCTTGTTAAGGTTAACCCTAGGGATTTCTTCCCTTGTAACCTTGTTAGTGGCTTTCCTAGATTTCATTGAAACCTTAGCCACTAGACACTTACCATGGTTAATTCTAGGGATGACTTTCCTTGTGACCTTGGTACTCCTAGACCTAGAACTTGTTCCATAACTATATGGAACACTATGATAGGTAGGCTTATCTACCTTGGACCTAGGCTTGTGACCCAAGCCTTGCTTGTCCTTAGATGCACCTTGCCTCCTAGAACCTAAGTTTTGTTCATTAGACCCATTAATCATATTTTTCATCTTCCTAAGGGTCTTCTCCATTTTCTCAAGCTTTAACCTCAAAGCTTGATTTTTCTTTTCTAATATCTCAAGTTTCGATTTTTCATTTACTCTCGAGATATTCTTCTTTCTAGGCATATGTCTAGTCCATTTAGGGTTGATGCCTAGGTTATTGTTCTCTACCCTCCTATCCTTGGGTAGAGTTAGTCTAGCATTGTCCTTAGTCAAATTGACATGCTTAGCACCTAAACAATAAAACTTGTTGTTTTTAGCATGCCTCTCATGAACAATTGCAAGTGAATTAATATTATTTCTAGCATGCTTTTTGATATTAAAATTTAAAAGTGCACGACTAAAATATACCTTAGGGTTTGCCTTGGAGGCTCCCCCTACATGTGATGCTCCATCTTGCCCTTTCTTCTTCCCCTTAGGGCATTGACTTCGGTAGTGTCCCCGTTGATTGCACTTGAAGCACACAATGTGCTCTTTGCTTTTCTTGATTTGGACATCGACATCCTTTGACTTTTCTTGAGGTTTTGGTGTCGGTTGACTTTTCTTAACCTTCTTTGGGCATTTACTCTTATAGTGCCCTACTTTCCTACACTCAAAACACGTTATATGACTTTTATCCTTAACAATTGAATTTAAATTACCTTCTTGAGTGATTGGAGCCTTTTGGACATCTTCTTCATTTCTCCCCGAGGTAGAAAGCTCCTCTTGCTCTTGTTCCGGGGTTGAAGATTTAACCTCCCCCTCAATCCTTAGCATGGAGGTTTCTATAATTTCCTCTTCAGATGGTGAACAACTATCATCTTCCGGATCTTCACTCACTTGAGACGATGAACATTCCAAACCTTCGGATTTTTCCTCATCTTCTTGAATCATGGAAGTTTCACCATTGAGCTCAGCAAGCTTTCTCCATAATTCTTTTGCATCGATGAACTTCCCTAATTCGCACAAAACATTGTTAGGTATTAAATTAACTAAAATATTCAATACCTTCTCATTTGCCTCAAATCTTTGGACTTCCCCCTCAGTCCATTTACTCCGGTCTAGAGCTCGTCCCTTTTTGTCCGTTGGAGTCTTGAACCCTTCCATTAGTGCAAACCACTTCTCTATGTTCACTTGAAAGAAGAATTCCGTCATCATCTTCCATTGAGCAAATCCTCCGAAACCATATGGCGGTGGAAATCGAACATCACATCCAAATCCATCCTCAAATTCCATCTTCTCTAGCTGTAGCTCCCTCGACGATTAGTCCGATTGAAGACCACTTGTTGATATTGGTGCATCTCCTTCTTCTTAGAGCAAAACCTTGCTCTGATACCACTTGTTAGGACCGTTGGCGTCGCTAGGGGGGGTGAATAGCAAATACTCGTCTCTTCAATTTCGTTGGATTTGTCATGCTTGTCTACAATCGTTAGTACGCAGCGGAAACACAAATACAAATACAAATACACATACAAAACACACAGCAAGCACAACATGAGGATTTTACGTGGTTCGGAACCCTAGTTCCTACTCCACGGGCGAGCCATAGCGGGCTCTAGTGATGCACACCACCACTATATCTCTTCTCCTTCTCGGTGAACACACCGGAGGTAGAGGAACCTCTCACAAGGCTCTTACAACCAATAAGAAGAAATACCACAAGCAACTACATCAAATACAAAAGCAAAAAAAACTCTTTACAAATTAGGGCTTTTGAATCCTTGATTGTTGGTTGCTTTGGGATGACTTTGAAGGCTCCGAAATGCAGCAACACTCCCTTTAAATCGCCCCTCAAAACCGTGCTCGAAGATGGCCTCAAACCCTCCTCTTATAGAGCCGTTGAAGTTTCCCGATCTGCAGCGTCCGCCCGATCAGGCGCCGCCTCGATGCGACCCGATCGAGCGCCCGCCTCAGCTGTGACCCGATCGAGTGCCCAGTCGAGCCACCTTGCCTCTGTGCCTCCGTCTTCATACTTGTCCTGAAATGAGTCGAGGTGCCAGTCGCATCCTTCAGTCGAGGCGCCGCCTCGACTGGCCTCCAGTCGAGGTGCTGGTCGAGCGTACCTCGCCTCTGAGCCTCCTTCCAGACCGTCGAGTCGAGGCATCAGTCGCCACCTCCAGTCAAGGCGCTGCCTCAACTGGCCTTCAGTCAAGGCGCTGGTCGAGCGCGCCTTGCTTCTGTTTGCCTACAAACGAAGCCCAAACGACTGATCCAACCTAGTAGTCGACTGTTACACCTCTACAATGAGGCTTAACACCCCAAGTACTCACCCTAAGCCTAGACCTAAGCCTTCAACCCACTTCCATCAGCCTCACGCCTCCTGAATCCCTCGAGTCTGTGACTCTTCATCCTTGCGCTAGCCTTCAAGTGCTTCCATCGGCTATTGTCATGCTCTCGAGTGTACCCTTGCCAAGAGGCCTTGCCTCCGGGAATTCCCCTTTGCCAAGATCGATCTCCCTGATCAGCCGAGTCTTCCTTTGCCAAGACTCCTCGTCTGGGACTTCACTGCCAAGAGGCCTCGCCTCTGGGACTTCCCTTACTAAGACTCCTCGTCTGGGACTTCACTCACCAACTCCCCGTCGGTCTTTCCTACACCAAGTGTCCGATCTCCCTTGACCGACTTAGATTTTCCCTTGCCAAGTATCCATACTTGGGCTTCTCCTTGCCAAGTTACCAAACTTGGACTTCTCAAATATTTTTTCTCATATGACCTTGGATGTCCCATACCATCCACTAGTCATGTGGTCACACTACATTGTGAACTATTGTCGAACATCAAAACTCTACTCGAGTTCCACTCGAGTCTAGTCAATCATGACTTGGGTTGATTGCACCAACAAGGAAGTCCAAGGGTGAGGTTTTGACAGCGTAAAGTCCAAGCTTGGGTGTTGGTGGCATAAGTCTAAATAAACCTTGGCAAAGGACCCTGTTAGCATGACATAGATGATAGAAGTATCTGAAGGCTAATGTAAAGGATGAAGAGTCGTGGACTCGAGGGTTAACCTTGGGTTAAATTTCATGTTTGAGATTTACCAGTCGACTGTCGGAGTGTTTGACACTCGGAAGCCTAGTTGACTCAGATTAGTCAACTGGGTTTATATCCCAGTCGACTGATCAGGTAGTCAATTGAGGCTCGACTATTGATCTGTAGCTCTAACTGTCATGCCCCGAGAGGGGGTACTTGTCTGACGAAAATCTAACAACACCTCCCCTATACTATGGACAATTGAAACCTATATACAAAGTCCACATGGCCCACTATACATCGGCCAATATAGCCGGAACATAAAGCACCCAATACATATAATATATGGGCCTCAGGCCAACAACCAAAATAAATAAGAAGTCTAAAACCTCTAGCCATACCTCTTCTGCCATCTGAGTAGGAATATACAACCATACACATAACTAAAACAAATCAAATAAAAAATCCATAAGGACATAATCAAATACCATCAAAACAACAACGAGTATAAAGTACTACAAGTTTAACACATAGAGTACTAGTGATAAAAAGTATGGAAAACTGAAATCAAATAACGGATTCGTCAGATCAAGGGACTGGCAACTGGACCCTCTGGAAGGCTTCATCCTGAAATAAAATAGATATCAATAGAGTGAGTAAAACTCAGCAGATATCTAATAGTCATGCATAGTAAACTATAAGTAGCAATAATAATCATGCTGGTACAGTTTCTCGATAATAAACAAACAAATGCTTATATATACCTGAAATTGTACATACCAGAATCACCTAAGATGATATAAGATACATCCATACAAGCAAATGTAGAATCACCAAAATAAACTACATAATACCTCCTGTATGTGCATGGCAATCATATGCAACAACCAAAAGTGCAATAAGCAATGCATATAGTAAAAGCGTATGCACATGATGTACTGACCTATGTCACCCCTGACGCTAGTCAAGCCACCAACATATCATGTGTGTCGGCCGAGCGGGTAGGGTTGTGAAAACTGTCCACTCTGTCGTCACTACACCTATGTGACAGAGTGGACAAGATGTTGGCGGAGTATCACCCTCCTACCCCATGTATATATATGGGGGACATCACCTCGTTTCATCTCCTTGTCTCACAACGAAGGAGGGATCTCTGTCTGCTACCATGCCGTAATACCAATATCCTGAGCGACCACCGTGGAGCCCTGATAGAGCAACTACACACACCCTTCTGAAATACCACTAACTCGAGTGGTTGTGTGTGTAGATAATATAACTGACGATGGGCTCAACTACTAAGTAGTATGACCTCCTACCGAGGAGCCGATGATCGCCAGTCATGCAATAATACAAGATGGTGCATGTCACTAATGCACGATACACCTATCAATCAATGTCTACCTATAGTATGTACCAATAGGAGCCCATATCAAATAACCTAAGTACATAAGTCTATGTACACATGCAAGGTATATCCATTATTCATTCAATGCCCAATATGTAAGGTATGTTACTACTCTTAGTCCTAAATAAACAAATGACAAATATCAAAATGATAGAGCACCAATATAATAAGCATATGAAAAGGCTACAACACGCACTAGGTAGTGACATACCAAGGTAGTTAAAAGCATAGAAAACTATTACTAGCTATAGTAAACGATGCACAACAATATGACAATATCTAAAAGAAGATAAGTCAAAGATACCCGCCTGCTATGAAGAATACCAACTGTCTTTACGCCAGTGGACCTGTCTCGTAACCGAAACTTACATATAACATAATTACCATTAAGTTCTAGCACACATAACAACGATTAAATCAAATCCTACATCGCTCTTGTAACCATCTCAACCGACCCACAACCCAATTCATAGTTGTATAGCTGATTCACAACCTTCACAGCTATTCATATCCACCCAAAAACACACTCGATCACAACCCCTTCGTGGCCCAGAATAGTCCTATTCAGTCTATTCTATTCACCGGAACAACCCACTCCATCGAAGGAAAAATCCACCCCACACCACAGAACACGCACAACTCTCACAGCTCACACATCCCGTGAACAGAACACTCCAAGCTCAACATCACAATTATAAAACCTTACCACAGAATTTATCCCACAAATTGGCACCCATAGTCCAATACTCGACTGAAATTCACAAAATTGAAATGGACCGAAAGAACATAATGGAAAACAAGACATATACCAGAAATTGGAACCTCCCCTCGGCAGCCCTCCTCGCTAATTGCTCAGTTCGCCGGAAACCTAACACCAATGTCGCTGCCCTAATCAAACAGATCATTAAACGAGGGAAACCATGACTAGGAGTTTAATCTTCGTCCAATGTAAGAAGAAAATCGGATCTTACCTAGCTCCAACGAAAATCACAACCCTAGGTTAGAACCAGGTGTAGTCGCCACCGATGCCACCTCCCGGGCTCATCAGTAGGCGCAAGCGAGTCGGTCATCCTTTGCAGAGGAGAGAATGAGAGGAGGAAGAAGGAAGACTACGGCAAGAAGTGGATTCGTGAGAAAGAGATGAGTTGCGAGGAAGGCAGATCGCGTGGGAGAGGAGGAAGTCACGTCCATTCGCGAGAAGAAAATAAAGAAGAAGAAAAAAAACCGCCGCTCGGGAGAGAAAAGAAAAAGAGAAATGACTCATGCGTTAAGAATGAGGAAACGAGTTAACCCTAGGTTTTTAGTTAACACATTAATCTTGATATTTCAAATAGGCCCTCTAAAAGCCTATTTTTCTTATCCCCGTAAATATCTTGTACAAGCCCCCGTTTAAGTTCAGAAAAATTCTGAAAAAAATTCTAAAATTCTCCAAAAATTACTGAAAATAATTCCTAGGATCATTTTTCTAAATTAGGGCCATTTAATTTAGTATTTTAAATTTTCATATTTAACATTCTCCCCAACTAAATAAAATTTGGTCCCCAAATTTCTCACTCAAATGTATAATGAGTGAGAGATAGCACACTCACGTAAAATAAGTACTGAAAGTATATTTCACATACCTTAAGTAAACAGGTGGGGGTATTGAGCTCTGATCTTTTCCTCAAGCTCCCAAGTAGCCTCCTCATCGGTGTGGTGACTCCACCCGACTTTAACAAGTCGCACAATCTTGTTCCGCAACTGTCGTTCTTTGTGATCCAAAATCCGTATCGGAACCTCTTCGTAAGTAGCATCAGGTTGAATAGAACCTGACACATCTGACAGAATATGTGTAGGGTCTGGCACATACTTCCTCAGCATGGACACATGAAACACATCATGAATACTAGCCAAGGACGGTGGTAGCGCTAGGCGGTACGTGACTGCTCCGATCCTCTCCAAAATCTCGAAATTGTTGGATCGAGAAGCGTCGCAAGAGGGGGGGTGAATAGCGATCGTAAAACTTTCATTTTCGTTCGTTCGATATGCAAAGTAAACGAGTAAACACAGCGGAAAATAAAATGACACGTTTATTTTACTTGGTTCACAACCCAGTGGTTGCTACTCCAAGGCCCTATCGGTCCTTGACCGCGTACGGAGGGCAAAGCACTATAACGTCTCCTCCTTGTTGGAGTTAGGAGACAACGATCACAAAATCCGGAAGTACGAGGATGAGGCAACAAGCCTACCTCACCTCGTTACAAAAAAAAAAACAACGAATACAATAATAAAAAGTATTACTAGATGCTGCTGCCGACGAAGAAGATCTGAGGTTGTCGTCGCGTCGGCGTTATGACGGTGTTGAAGCGTTGGCGTTGTAGGAGCACTTGATGAATAATTGATGTAATTTGGAGATGAATCCTCCCCTCCTTTTATAGACTTTAGCCTCTGAATTTGTCTCCTATTTCTTTGGAACGGATCATGAATTTTTCCAAATTTTATCGCAAAGTGGCCGCGTCAAACGTTATCCGTTTTGACCTAGCACAAAGTGATCGTCGCCATCGATCGTGATGACTCCCATCGATCGACTAATGGACATCGATCGTGCTATGTGTCCAAGAGATCATTGCCGGCCCACTTCCCTGCAATAAGAGATTAGCTCGGAAAATGATAAATGCGACGGTTTCTGACCGTCCGATCTCGACCTAGACCTTCCACGGGAAGTCTTAATCGGATCGCCGCCTATGGTCGTCCCCGTAAAGAGGACACAACCTTACAATCTCTCACTCACACGAGCTTACCTCGATAGTAGCTCTCGCTTCCGGCCTTCCACTTGATTCCTTCGGCTCCCTCCGAAGTCACTCGAGTGTCGCCCGACCACCGCGGCTTCCTCCGGGTGTCGCTAGCCTTTAGCTCCAGCTTTAATACTTTTCTGCACACTTGATAGCTCGTGAGATAACGATGTAAACTTAACTTTGTGTCTTTGCCATAATCAAAACACAGGTTCGATTATCTAGTGCCCCTGCACCAACAGAAAGGACCAATGTACCTTGGAGCTAGCTTACCACGGAGGCCAAATCTCTTCACCCCTTTCATGGGTGAGACTCGCAAGAATACATGGTCACCAATATAGAACTCTATATGTCTTCGTCTCCGATTGACATAACTCTTCTGATGATCCTGCGCCTCTGCCACCCTTCGTCTGATAGTACGGGCCAACTCTGCCTCATACTGAGCTCTATGGGGTCCTAGCAACTGGGCCTCCCCAACCTCCTCCCATAGGGTGGGTGTCCGACACTGTCTACCATACAATGCTTCAAACGGTGCCATTTGGATAGCCGAATGATAGTTGTTGTTGTAGGCGAATTCCACTAATAGCAAGTGGTCCTCCCAGCTGCCCCCGAAATCCATAACGCAGGACCTCAGCAAGTTCGATCCTCTAGAGTCTGAATGGTCCACTCAAACTGTCCATCTATCTACGGATGGAATGTTGTACTAAAACGGAGTTGTGTGCCCAAGGCCTGTTGTAGACTCTGCTAGAACCGGGATGTGAACCGGGAATCTCTATCAATATAATGCTCAAAGGAACACCATGCAATCTGATGATCTCTCGACAATATAACTCTGTCATACGATCCAGAGAGTCGGTCTTCCGAATCGCTAAGAAGTGTGCGGATTTTGTTAATCGATCAACGACTACCCAAATTGCATCATGGCCTTATCGTGTCCTAGGCAGACCCACCACAAAATCCATGGTAATGTGATCCCACTGTTAGGAATATTGTAACGGCTAGAGGGGGGGGGTGAATAGCGTCAATGGAATTCTTTCGCGTTTGTTTCTACAATTTCGTTAGCGCAGCAGAAATAGAAAAGTAATAACGATAACGAAATGTACAACACGCTAACATAACGATATAACGTGGTTCAGAACCACACAATTCCTACTCCACGGATCGAGCTCTACGAGCTCTAGTGATGCACATGCAACCACTAATAAACACTCCTCGGAACAATCCGGAGGCGGAGAAACCTCGTACAATAATGATTACAACAATAATAAATTAGATACAAGCAAATACAATATGAAATACAAATGCAAGTAAAGGAAAAACACTTTACAAGAGCTTTGGATTGCTTGATCTTTGATTGCCTTAAACTAGCTTTGAAGGACTGGAAAGCACCAACTTCCCCCTTCAATTTCGCCCAAGAAAATCACTATCTTTTCCTCCATCACGAGCTTCTTATATAGCTTCAACCTGTGCTGGAAAAGGTTGATTAGTCGACTGATCGGGACCATCAGTCGACTGATCACACTGTTGCTGTGAGACAACGGTGTAATCCACACTGGAAAAATCCAACGGCTAGGACATCAGTCGACTGATCATAACCATCAGTCGACTGATGAGCCATCACTCGACTGCTCGTCTCAGCAGTCGAGTGAGACTCCATTCTGTGGCTAAAAATCCGAGCATCAGTCGACTGATCACATAATCGATCATTGCTCCCATCGATCGCAATGCCTAGGTGGCGTCATTGCGCTAGGCCACTTCCCGCAGTCAAACCCTAGTTGACTTGGTCCAGTCGACTGCCACATGACATCAGTCGACTGACACACCTCAACCATGAGGTTTTAACCCAAGTATGGTTCCCCCATACTTGCTAGACCACCCTTAGCCTAGACCTAAGCCTTCTAGCCACCTCCATCAGCCTCACGCCTCTCGGATCCCTCCAAGTCATCCATGACTTGTTCATCCATCGCGCTAGCCTTCAGGTGCTTCCATCGGCTATGTCATGCTAACGGTGTCTACACCGCCAAGGCACTTTGGACTTACACCGCCAAGACTCCGCTTGGACTTTACGCCGCCAAGCATTGGACTTTTACATTGCCAAGACCCATGCTTGGACTTTTCATGTGCCAAGTGTCCCACTTGGACTTTTCATGCCAAGTACTCAAGACTTGGACTTTACCAAATGCCAAGTGTTCAACTTGGACTTTCCATGCCAAGTACCCATGACTTGGACTTTACCTTGACAATTTCATTGTCATATATTTTTGTCGAACATCAAAATATCATTCGAGTCAAACTCGAGTCCTGGTCAATCGTGACCTGGGCCGATTGCACCAACAATCTCTCCCTTTTTGATGTTTGACAAAAACCAAACAAATTATTGAGTTAGAACACTAACTCAAATCCCTTACCAATTATCCCAAATTGGTAAATACTCTCCAAATGTTCTCCCCCAAACATTCTCCCCCTTTTTGACTAACATCAAAAAGGTTTCCTCCCCAAGAAGGTCAATGTCTCATGTCCCAATGAGATCTTACAATCTCAGTTGCATGTGCTGGAAAGTCACCTTTGCTAACTGATCCCTTGCAGTTCTTCTCAAAGCCCTAACCCTTCCCAGAGCCCTATAGTGGATATCTTGCGAAGGCAGCTCCTTCTCGAGGGTGGAGTCTTGACAAGGAAAGTCATCTGTCCTCCACGCTCCTTGGTAGGTAAACCACACCCAGTTTAGTCTTGGTCGTATTAAGTCCAAGGGTGTAATTTTACATTATGAACTCTAAACCATCAAAATTAAGGTTAGAAATTCAATATAGAACTTTCCAACACCTTAAAATTGATACAAACCCTAAACACTTCTCCTAATCCATATCCAATGGATTTTCACCCTTTATAATGCTACCCAAAGCATATCCTAGGGTTAGGAGTGATTAGGGACCATAACCGTAGCTGAAATCGGGTTAAACAATCTTGTTTTCCCCAAAATCAGGCTACCGATCAGTGATTCGAAATCGATCATTGGCACCTCCATCGATCATTGCCACCAATAGCGATCGACTAATAACTAATTTCAATTTGATTATCGGAGTTAATTTGAAAATCATAAATAATTATATGTATATTGAAAAATCATGAAATTTGGTACGTATAATACTTATGACCAATACAATAGGTGAAAAATTTTGGAAAAATATTTTTACCATTGAAATAGGAGATTGGTACAAAGTTCAAAACTATTAAGAACTTTAAAGTTCTTGATCCACTTTGTATCAACTTCTACAATGATGATGGCTATCAAAAGATAGATTTCACCAAGGTTTTCCAAATTGATTTTAAAATGTTTTTGAAAGCCTATTTTGAACCATAATTTATTGGCTAAATATACATAGCTTGTATATTAGCTTTCCTTATGATTCTTGGTGATAATTAAAATAAGTTTGAGTTCATCTAGATGCACTACCCATGCATCTTGAACCTAACTTATTATCCTAGCATCTCACATGTATCTAGAGTGTATAAATACACATACATGTCAATGTGATGTGAGATGTGGGTTTTGATTCACTTTATCTAGGGTTTCATGCATTTCCTAGGCAACCCTACTTGATTCCCTTATAAGTGAGACTTCAAGTCATGCCATTTTCCTTAAATCAATGTTCAATCAAATTAATGCATGAAATGATCATGGCATAGTGATGGCAAAATAAGAAAATGACCAATGATCATGATGTCATGACATAAGATGAAATCTAAAAACACATGACATTTAAAACCTTAATCCTAAAACATGAACATGACATATAAAATGATTAAAAGTAAGCATGATGTCATGACATGTTATATGACAAACAAAGCATGACATATAAAATATATAGGTATAATAATACCTAAATTTTAATATTAATTGCCATTTGTTGGGATTAATCATATTTTTCCATATTAACCTAATCTCCCTAGTGTGCCAAAAACCCAAAATGGTGCACTAACCTCTAAACCTAAATTGTGCCAATTTAATTGATTTTTCTTAATTTCAAAAGTGCATTGGCACATCCTAAAATCTTTTAGGATATTGATTCAAATCTATTTCCAAGGTAACCATAACCTTGAAAATATCCTAAAGTGCCACCTTTACCATGGTTGAGTTAACTACCCATCCAATCAAGGTTGGCACACCCTAAACCCATCTAGCGTGAATCAATCACGCTCTTAGGAACCCAAAACCGATTTGAGCTCCTAGGGTTAATTAGGTATTCCTTAGGGATAACCTCCCTAGATACCTTCCTAATGACCCTCCTAGGCTTGTTAGCCTTGGTCATTTGGGTCTTACCTAGATTGACTCTAGGGGTAACTCCCCTTGCAACCTTCTTAGTGGCCACCCTAGGTTTCCTAGAAACCCTAGCCACTAGGCACAACCTTTGGTCAACCTTAGGGATGACTTCCCTATTGACCTTGGTCTTCCTAGACCTAGTTTGTGTTCCATAGTCAAATGGGACACTATGGTAAGCTACCTTAGGCTTAGGTTTGTGACCCAAAACTTGTTTGCCCTTGGTTGACTTTTGACTCTTAGGTCCTTGGTGTTGACTTTGACTTTTGGACCTTTGACTTTGACCATTAGACCCTTTAAATTGGTTTTGTATATTCCTAAGGGTCTTTTCTAGTTTCTCAAGCCTTGACCTTAAGGCTTAGTTTTCTAATTCCAATTGCCCAATTGATTTTTGATTAAATTCTTGGGCATGAAACTTTCTAGGCATATGCCTAGTCCATTTAGGGTTTAGACCTAGATGTTCTCCTATTTTCCTAATTGATTCCTTAGGTAAAATATTTTTAGGGACATTAGTCCCAAATTTCTCCTTACTCCTAAGGTAAACATTTTTAGCACCTAAGCAAAATTCCTTACTTCTAGCATGCTTTTTATGAATTGCAAGGGAATTAAAATTCCTAGCATGCTTTTGACTATTAAATCTAGAAGGTGCATTATTGAAATATACCTTAGGGTTTGCCTTGGAGGCTCCCCCTACATGTATAGCTCCTTCTTGGGTCTTTTTGTTCCCCCTAGGACATTGACTCCGGTAATGCCCCTTTGAGTTGCACTTGAAGCATATGATATGCTCCTTGCTCTTTTGACTTGGGGCATCGACATCCTTGACTTTTGGTGCCGGTGGAGCTTTCCTAACCTTCTTTGGGCACTTGCTCTTATAGTGCCCAAATTCCCTACACTCAAAACACATAATATTATTTTTATTTGAAATTAGAGTGTTTGAATTACCTAGGTTAGTGGTGGAGTTCGGAATTGACACTTCTTCATCTTGACTGGATGTAGAAGCTTCTTCTTGATGCTCCAGTGTCGAGGAAACTCTAATCTCCTCCTCAATCCTAGAAGTGGATGCTTCTTCCACTTTCTCCACCGACCCGGAAATTGACTCCCTATCAACTTCCGATTCTACTTCCTCTTCCTCTTTGGATGTTGATGATCTCTCAACCTCCAAGTCCTCACTTCCTTGTGAGGGTGATGCATTAGCCTCTTCGGTCTCTTCCTCTTGGACCATTGATGGGCTTTCATGGAGCTTGGCCACTTGGCTCCATAGCTCGTTTGCATCTACATAATTACCTAACATACACAAGATATTGTTAGGTATTAAATCAATTAACAACTTCATTACCTTCTCATTCTTTTCGAAGGCTTGGACTTGCTCTTCGGTCCATCTCTTTTTCTTGAGGAATCCACCTTTTGATCCTCTTGGATAGCTATATCCTTCCATTAAGATAGACCATTCTTCGAAGTCCCTCATCATTAGGAAGTCTTCAATTCTTGACTTCCATTGCTTAAACCCTTCTTGTCCATAGAAGGAGTAAGGGATTGGTGTGTTAATATTCCATCCCAATTGTTCTTCCATCTTCACCCTCTAGCTTCTTTGTCCTAGCTCCCGGCGGTTAGTCCGTAGAAGAGCCCCGGGCTCTGATACCACTTGTTAGGAATATTGTAACGGCTAGAGGGGGGGGGGTGAATAGCGTCAATGGAATTTTTTCGCGTTTGTTTCTACAATTTCGTTAGCGCAGCGAAAATAGAAAAGTAATAACGATAATGAAATGCACAACACGCTAACACAACGATATAACGTGGTTCGGAACCGCACGGTTCCTACTCCACGGATCGAGCTCTACGAGCTCTAGTGATGCACATGCAACCACTAATAAACACTCCTTCTCGGAACAATCCGGAGGCGGAGAAACCTCGTACAATAATGATTACAACAATAATAAATTAGATACAAGCAAATACAATATGAAATACAAATGCAAGTAAAGGAAAAACACTTTACAAGAGCTTTGGATTGCTTGATCTTTGATTGCCTTGAACTAGCTTTGAAGGACTGGAAAGCACCAACTTCCCCCTTCAATTTCGCCCAAGAAAATCACTATCTTTTCCTCCATCACGAGCTCCTTATATAGCTTCAACCTGTGTTGGAAAAGGTTGATCAGTTGATTGATCGGGACCATCAGTCGACTGATCACACTGTTGCTGTGAGACAACGATGTAATCCACGCTGGAAAAATCCAACGGCTAGGACATCAGTCGACTGATCATGACCATCAGTCGACTGATGAGCCATCACTCGACTGCTCGTCTCAGCAATCGGTGAGACTCCGATACGTGGCGAAAATCAGAGCATCGATCGGTGATCACATAATCGGTCGGCCTACTGCAATCGACTGCTAGGCCACTTCTCGCAGTCAAACCCTAGTTGACTTGGTCCAGTCGACTGCCACATGACATCAGTCGACTGACACACCTCAATCATGAGGTTTTAACCCAAGTATGGTTCCCCCATACTTGCTAGACCACCCTTAGCCTAGACCTAAGCCTTCTAGCCACCTCCATCAGCCTCACACCTCTCGGATCCCTCCAAGTCATCCATGACTTGTTCATCCATCGCGCTAGCCTTCAGGTGCTTCCATCGGCTATGTCATGCTAACGGTGTCTACACCGCCAAGGCACTTTGGACTTACACCGCCAAGACTCCGCTTGGACTTTACGCTGCCAAGCATTGGACTTTTACATTGCCAAGACCCATTCTTGGACTTTTCATGTACCAAGTGTCCTACTTGGACTTTTCATGCCAAGTACTCAAGACTTGGACTTTACCAAATGCCAAGTGTTCAACTTGGACTTTCCATGCCAAGTACCCATGACTTGGACTTTACCTTGACAATTTCATTGTCATATATTTTTGTCGAACATCAAAACATCATTCGAGTCAAACTCGAGTCCTGGTTAATCGTGACCTGGACCGATTGCACCAACACCCACTTCCACTCGGGAATAGGAATCCTCTGAAGTAGTCCGGCTGGTCTCTGGTGCTCAGCCTTTACCTATTGGCAAACTAGACATCTAGCTACAAATCTGCGATGTCTTTCTTCATGCCGTTCCACTAATACAAACACCTTAAATCTCGATACATGCGGGTTTCACCTGGGTGGATCGCAAATCGAGAGCGATGAGCCTCCTGGAGTAACTCATCCATGACCGGGTAAGACTGAGGTACGCATAATCTGCCCTAGAAATAAATAATACCCTTGTCATCTCGGGTAAACTCAGTCTTTTGTCCAGAGGTTATCTAGTTGCTAATGAACTGTAAGTGCTGATCACTGGCCTGAGCCTCTCGGACTCTCGTCCTGATAGATGACTGAGCAACCATGGTAACAAGAATGCCCTGCTCTGTCGGTCCCTGCTCCTCAAGGCCCAACTCGGAGAAACCCTGAATCAAATCTATGACTAAAACTCGGTAGCAAGCTAAAGTCGCTCGGGACTTCCGACTAAGTGCATTGGAAACCACATTGGCTTTCCCTAGGTGGTAGCTAATGGTACAATCATAATCCTTCAAGAACTCTATCCATCTCCTCTATCGGAGATTGAGTTCCTTCTGCGTAAATAGATATTTGAGACTCTTATGATAAGTAAGAATCTCAAATGTAATGCCATACAGATGATGCCTCCAAATCTTCAAGGCAAAAATAATAGCAGCTAACTCTAGATCATGTACCGGGTAGTTTTTCTCATGCTCCTTCAATTGGAGAGAAGCATAAGAGACCACCTGTCGTGCTGCATCAGTGTTGTGCCTAAACCCTGGAGAGACACATCAGTGCTGTACCAAAATCGGTGCTGACACCAGTCTCTTCTTCAACTCCTGAAAGATGATCTCGTAGGCCTCTAACCATGTGAACTTCACGCCCTTCCTGGTAAGGCGTGTCAACGACATAGCAATGCTTGAGAAACCCTCAACGAACCATCTATAATATCCGGCTAAGCCTAAGAAACCGCGAACCTCCTGAACCGATTTCGACTGGTCCCAACAGGTGACAGCCTTGATCTTTTGGGGGTCAACTGAAATACCTTTGCTAGAAACCACATGTCCCAGAAAATCGACTAAGGGTAACCAGAACGCGCATTTATTGAACTTCGCATATAGTTTCTTCTGTCGAAGCCTATCCAGTGTTGGTGCAATAATGCCCCAAGCACTTATATGTTTTTATGTTTGGATAATCATCTAAGTTGGGCAATGCTTTGTGATCTAATTGTGAATGTGTTTAAGTGACAGGAAAATCCAAGTATGAAGACTTGGTAAAAGAAAAGTCCAAGTGTGATCTTGGCAAGAGAAGTCCAAGGAAAGGGCTTGGCGGCGTAAGACCAAGCATGTAGTCTTGGCGGCGTAAAGTCCAAGCGAACCTTGGCAGCATAAGTCCAAGCATGTAGTCTTGGCGGCGTAAAGTCCAAGCGTACTTTGGCAAAGAGAAACCCAAGACATGATGAAACCGAAGGAAGCTCTTGGAAGCAAGTGCAAAGGGTGAACAAGTCACGGACTCAGAGGGATACTGGAGGCGCAAGGCTTAAGGAAGAGCTAGAAGGTTGAGTCTAGGTCTAGGGAGTTAATTCAAGTATGAAATTATCATACTTGATGAGTATCAGTCGACTGATACATCATATCGCTCGGCCCGATCGGTGTTCATTGGTCGGTGACAACTCGATGATCGATCGGAGCAAAGGGTTGGCGATCGATTTCGTCATCGATACTACTCATCGTGATCACTCGGTGATAGAGGATCAATCGGTGATGAGCTGCCGTTGGATGATGGCCTGTGAATTCCATGAATCCGACTAATCGAAGCCATTAGCCACGGCAATGATCGCGATGTCTAGTGATCGATCGATCGTGACGAGAAAAACAACCCTCTCTCTATAAAAAGAGGGCTTGGGGTGCTTGAGAAGGCTAGTGCTTATCTTCCAACCTTACTCTAAAGCTCCCCACAAATTTCAAAGGCTTTCTTTGTGTTAATTCCTCCTCTTCTCCTAAACTTCACTTTCATCATTGTAAGAAGAGGAGAGTGTCTTGTAAGGAAAGCTTCTTAGTGGAATTGCTTGGGTTGATCCACCTTAAGGATCGCCGTGGAGTAGGAGCTTTATCTCCGAACCACGTAAAAGCCTTCGTGTTAGCGTTTGTGTTTGAGCTTCTTGATTTTGTTTAGTATTTTGCTTCCGCTAACATTTCTTGTAGAATTCGAAAAGAGGCTATTCGCCCCCTCTAGCCTTCCAAGGATCCTCATCAATTTGTATCAGAGCCCGGATCACATCGGAATATCTAACCATCAACCGGAGCATAATGGCATTTCAAGAGGGGTATAACACGGTGAGGCCTCCATACTTCGACGACAATGACTTTGGATATTGGAAAGGTAGGATGGAATACTACCTTATGAACGACATTGATAATTGGTTTAGTGTTGTAGATGAGTTCGAGAAGCCAATCGACGAGTTTGGAGCACCACTACCACCAAAGGATTGGACAAGGGAAATGGCAAAGAAGGCGCAAGCCAATGCAAAGGCAACGACCACACTTCAATGTGGTCTATCAAAGGAGCAACTATCCAAGGTAGGACCCTTCGAATCCGCAAAGGAGCTTTGGGAGAAGCTCATTGAACTAAATGAAGGGTCAAAGGAGACAAGAAGAGCAAAGAGGGACCTTTTGATAGGCCAACTCCAAAGCTTCGCCATGAAGACCAACAAAACCGTGAGCCAAATGCACAGTCGCTTCAAGGAGATAGTCAACGGATTACATGTGATAGGTGAAAAGGTCAAAAATCGAGACCTTGTGAGGTATGTACTCCAAGCCTTCCCTAGAACAACCTTGTGGGCTTCAATGGTAGATGTTTATAAGGTCTTTAGGGATCTTTCTTTAGTTAAGATAGATGAACTTTTTTGTGAATTTGAGCTACATGAACATGCTAACACTTCTTCAAAAGAAAAAGGTATAACTCTTTTTGTAGGTAAGAAGGACAAGAAGAAGGAGGTTTACTCCTCATCCGAGTTGGAGGAGGAATCTTCAAGTAGCGATGAGGAGCTATCGGCTAGTGAGGTAGCTCACTATCTAAAGAGGTTTGGTGGGAGATCAAGGAAGCTCACCAAAAAGGATGTTTCAATTCTCCAAAGGTAAAACCTCCACTAGTTCAATTCCTACTTCTAATGTTACTTTCTATGGTTGCAACAAAAAGAGGCATATCAAGCCAAATTGTCCGGAGCTAAAGAAAAAGGAGGAAAAAGAAAAGAAGAAGAAGGATAGGAAGGAGAAGAAGAAGAAGGAGGCAATGGTGGCTCAAACATGGGATACGCAAAGCCTAGAAGACTCCTCCGATGATGAAGAACTTTGCCATGTCACAAGAAACATGACACTCATGGCCTTGGAGGATAGCTCAAGTGAAGAGTCATCCTCCTCCTCAAGCGACGAATCGTCATCTAGTGACGATGAGGTAAAGGACTCCCCTAGAATAGAATTACTATATAAAACTATTGCATGTCTTCAAAATGCACTAAATAAATCAAAATCTAGGATTAATGATTTAAAAGTAGAAATTAAATCAATTAAGAATGTAGAAATCTCTTGTGATGATGCATGTTCACTTAGGAATGAAAATGATGAACTTAGAAAAGAAATAGGTGAACTAAGAGCATGCTTAGAGAAATTTACGAATGGGTCAAAATATCTTGATATGATTCTTAGGGACCAAAGGGCCATCTATAACAAGGCCGGCATAAGATATAGGCCTAAGGAGAAGGAAATAGCTTTCACCTCACTAGTTAGTAGAAAATCAACCATTAGAAGCAAGACTAGAAAAGCTTGGGTTCCCAAAAGCTATATAGTTAATGCTAATGGTCATAAAATTTGGGTGCCTAAGACTTGCATTTTTCATGTTGTATAGGTAGAAGGACCAATCTTATGGATTGTTAATAGTGGTTGCTCAAAACACATGACCAGTGATGAGAGCAAATTCTCAACAATCAACTACATTAGCAAAGGGAAGGTGTCTTTTTGGAAATAGTAGTAAACTTAAGATCCTAGGAAAAGGGACAATTGAGGTATCCCCAAACCTTGCAATTCACAAAGTATTATTAGTCAAAAATATGAAATTTAATTTTTTTAGTGTAAGTCAATTATGTGATGCCAATTTTGATGTTCAATTTGATTTTTCTAAATGCTTCATAAGACACAAAAATCAAAATGATTGCATGTTAATAGGTTTTAGGAAATCAAATATATACTATGTTGATTTATCCTATGCTACTAACGCTTCTACTAAGTGTCTTATTGCAAAAGAAGAAGAGAGGTGGCTATGGCATAGGAGGCAAGGGCACATCAACATGAAAAACATTGCCAAAATAGCTAAGATGAAGCTAGTCAAGGGGTTACCAAAAGTCAAGTATCTTAAGGACAAAATGTGTGATGCATGCCAAGAAGGAAATCAATCAAGATCATCACACAAAGATAAAACTTTACTTAGTACCGCTTTACCTTTAGAACTCTTGCATGTTAATTTATTTAATTGTCATAGTACTCCCTCCATGATTGGTAGTAAATATTGTTTAGTTATAGTAGATGATTTTTCTAGATTTACTTGGGTATTCTTCATGAAACATAAGGATGAAACCCTAGGAATAATCATAGGCTTTAGCAAAAGAGTAGAGAATGAAAAGAATCTCAAAATCAATCGGATCCGTAGTGATCATGGTGGAGAATTTGAGAACTCTAACTTCTCAAAATTTTACCTAGAACAAGGGTACAAGCATGAATTTTCATGTCCTAGAACACCCCAACAAAATGGGGTGGTGGAAAGAAAAAATCGTACCCTACAAGAAGCGGCTAGGACTATGTTTAATGCATATTCTCTGCCTAACTACTTGTGGGTGGAATTGATCAATACCACTTTCTATATCCAAAATAGAGTTTTAATTCATAGGTTTTTAGGAAAACCCCCCATTTAAATTATGGAATGGTACAATTCTAATAATTCACTATTTCAAAGTCTTTGGATGCAAAGTTTACATTTTAAACACCAAAGATAACCTCGGTAAATTTGAATCCAAAGTGGATGAAGGAATCCTAGTTGGATACTCATCCACTAGTGTAGGGTATGGAGTTTATAATAAAAGAACTCAAAAGGTTGAGGAATCTTCAAATATCCAATTCGATGAAACCTCTAATACTTACCCTAGGAAATCCCCCATTGATAATGATATCAATGACAAAAATCAAGAAATTATCCAAAAATTTCAAGATTTAACTTTAGGGGGTAATGATCAAGGGGGAGAGTTAAATCAAGGGGAAATAAGAGGTGATTCCGATGATGAAAGGAGGGTTGAGGATAATCATGATCAAAATCAATTTAATACACCTCTTAGAACTATAAGAGTCCATCAAAATCACCCTCTAGATCAAGTTGTAGGTGAATTATCTCAAGGTGTTAGAACTAGGTCATTTCATAGAGCTCCCTCTAGTCAAATAGCTCTTATCTCACAACTTGAGCCCAAGTCAATTAATGATGCATTGCTTGATCCGGATTGGGTCTTAGCAATGCAAGATGAATTGGCTCAATTTGAGAGGAGTCAAGTTTGGGAGCTAGTTCCTAAACCCAATGATAGTACAATTGTCATTACAAGATGGGTCTTTAGGAACAAATTAGATTATCAAGGAACAATAACAAGAAATGAAGCTAGGTTAGTTGCAATAGGGTTTAATCAAGTAGTGGGGCTTGACTATGATGAAACACATGCCCCGGTTGCTAGGTTAGAGTCCATTAGAATCCTATTAGGATATGCCTTTTACATGGACTTTAAACTCTATCAAATGGATGTAAAGTCGGCATTCCTAAATGGGTTCATTAAGGAGGAAGTATATGTAGAACAACCTCCCGGGTTTGAAAGCATAGACTATCCAAACCATGTATACAAGCTTAAAAAGGCTTTATATAGTTTGAAACAAGCTCCCCGGACTTGGTATGAAAGATTGTTATCTTTCTTGGTCTCTAAGGAGTTTAGAAGGGGTCAAGTAGACCAAACTCTCTTCATCAAATCAAAGTCTAAGGACATCTTTGTAGCCCAACTATATGTAGATGACATTATCTTTGGGTCAACAAATGATGAGCTCCTTCAAGACTTCATAAAAAATATGGAGAATGAGTTTGAGATGAGTCTAGTTGGGGAACTAAATTTCTTCCTAGATCTACAAGTCAAACAAACAAATGAAGGAATTTATGT
This sequence comes from Wurfbainia villosa, assembly GCA_025175895.1. Taxonomy (NCBI): domain Eukaryota; kingdom Viridiplantae; phylum Streptophyta; class Magnoliopsida; order Zingiberales; family Zingiberaceae; genus Wurfbainia; species Wurfbainia villosa. The sequence goes on along the minus strand of CM046004.1, from coordinate 12,063,690 downwards.
ATACCAAACCAAATATGCTAAGGAAATGATTTAGAAATTTGGTTTGGAAAATGCTAAAGTAGTTTCAACCCCAATGGCAACTAATACAAAAATAGATAATGATCATGAAGGAAAACAAATTGACCTTAAACTCTATAGGAGTATGATTGGTAGTCTTTTGTACCTAACCGCTAGTAGACCCGATATATTATTTTCGGTAGATATGTGTGCAAGGTATCAATCATGTGCCAAAGAGTCTCATTTAGTGGCTGTTAAGAGAATTCTAAGATATATCAAAGGCACACTAAATGTAAGACTTTGGTACCCTAGGACTAAGTCTTTTGATTTGGTTAGGTACACTGACTCCAACTATGCGGGTTGCAAGTTTGATCGGAAGAGTACTAGCAGCGGATGCCAATTTCTTGGATCCTCCCTAGTGAGTTGGAGTAGTAGAAAGCAACCTTGTGTTGCTTTGTCAACCACCGAGGCCGAATATGTGGCTATGGGTGGTTGTGTGACTCAATTTGAATGAGACACACATTAGAAGATTATGAGCTATCACTACTCCAATGTCAAAGTCTATTGTGATAATGTAAGTACCATAAATTTGACCAAAAATCCGGTACATCATTCTAGAACTAAGCACATTGAAGTGAAGCATCACTTCATTAGAGATCATGTGGCTAAGGGAGACATTGAACTTAATTACATAGAATCTAAGTCCAACTTAGCTGACATATTCACCAAGGCTCTCCCCGAAGCGGAATATTCATCACTTAGGAGAGAACTTGGAATGCGCTTAGTAGAATAGAGGTCTAGGTTTGCATGATCCTATAGAAATTCTAGGATTTATACCTTTAAGCATCTCACAAAACATCTAAGAAACCATGATTTTTGTATTGAGCCACTTAGACAACTTGTGAGATATTAGGAAGATGCACTTGGTTCATCATACTTGTTATGATGCATTACTATGAACCAAAGTGACATCTAGAGACATTAATCCTTCATTGGACCAATCATTGGGAAGGCTTATGCACAATTGATGTGCATGTAGCTCCAAGAATATGATTGGAAATGTCAAATAAAACATAATCTAACCTATGTTTATCATACTTTGAAAAACAGTTTTCAATTGCTAAGCAAAAGTGATACAAAGTTTGCAAAATACTTAAAGCTTTTGCTAGGTTTCAAAATTGTATCATTTTCGAAATCTAAAAAACATATACTTTTTAAATTATTTTTCCTTGATAGAAAATGATTTCAGAAATGTGTACACAAAATTTCATGATTTTTCGATGTTTCTTGAATTTTTGGCGCATTTTTGAATTTGGGATGAAAAACTTGAAAAAGGGACTTCCGGCGTGGCAGTCGACTAAATCAGAATTTAGTCGACTAATACACTGTGTTTTCTGAAAAACAACCCTATTTCCTAGTCTTAAGTGTATTTTTGAATGTCCTAAAATTATGGTATGATAATCTTCAGTAAAAAGAAGTTTTAGGACTTTTTGATACAATATTTTAGGGGGAGTTCATAATATAAATCTTTTCATCCCTTAAATTGTTGGTGCAAAGTTAGGACTTAACTTTCTATCTTTTGTTATGTCTTGCTCCACATGTTATTCACACATCATGAACCATGTCTTGGATTAAGGGGGAGCCTCATATCGATCTTATACCTTAGTTCAAGATATACCAAATTTAATTCTTTCATGAACTTATTATTGTATGAATTCTTTCTTTTTGATGCATGTCAAAGGGGGAGAAGGAATGTTTAAGTTAGAATTCATATTGAAAATATGATTATGTGCATATGTTAAAGACCTAACTTAAATGATTGTCAAACATCAAAAAGGGAGAGATTGTTGGTGCAACAATGCCCCAAGCATTTATATGTTTTGATGTTTGGATAATCATCTAAGTTAGACCATGCTTTGTGATCTAGTTGTGAATGTGTTTAAGTGACAGGAAAATCCAAGTATAAAGACTTGGTAAAAGAAAAGTCCAAGTGTGATCTTGGCAAGAGAAGTCCAAGGAAAGGGTTTGGCGGCGTAAGACCAAGCATGTAGTCTTGGCGGCGTAAAGTCTAAGCGGACCTTGGCAAAGGAAGTCCAAAGGCAAGTCTTGGCAGCGTAAGTCCAAGCATGTAGTCTTGGCGGTGTAAATTCCAAGCGTACTTTGGCAAAGAGAAACCCAAGACATTATGAAACCGAAGGAAGCTCTTGGAAGCAAGCGCAAAGGGTGAACAAGTCGCGGACTCGGAGGGATCCTGGAGGCACAAGGCTTAAGGAAGAGATAGAAGGTTGAGTCTAGGTCTAGGGAGTTAATTCAAGTATGAAATTATCATACTTGACGAGTATCAGTCGACTGATACGTCGTATCACTCGACTGATCAGGTGTTCGACTGAGTTAGGCTAAAAACTTGATGATCAGTCGACTACCAAGGGTTGGCAGTCGACTGATTCCGTCATCAATCGACTGATCAAGTCGACATCGGGCACAGAATAGGGTCTCACTCGACTTCTCACCGTGATCACTCGACTGATCACTTCATCAGTCGACTGATGGAGGGATCAGTCGACTAATGAGCCTGCAGTTGGATGATGACGCTTGTGAATCCTGTGAATCCGACTAATCAGAAGTTGTTAGCCGCAACGGCAGTCAACTGATGTACAACATCATTCGACTGATTGTGGCCTAACGGAAAAAATAACCCTCTCTATAAAAATAAGGCTTGGGGTGCTTGAGGAGGCTAGTGCTTATCTTCCAACCTTACTCTCAAGCTCCCCACGAATTTCAAAGGCTTTCTTTATGTTAATTCCTCCTCTTCTCCTAAACTTCACTTTCATCATTATAAGAAGAGGAGAGTGTCTTGTAAGGAAAGCTTCTTAGTAGAATTGCTTGGGTTGATCCACCTTAAGGATCACCGTAGAGTAGGAGCTTTATCTCCGAACCACGTAAAAGCCTTCGTGTTAGCGTTTGTGTTTTAGCTTCTTGATTTTGTTTAGTATTTTGCTTCCACTAACATTTCTTGTAGAATTCGAAAAGAGGCTATTCACCCCCTCTAGCCTTCCAAGGATCCTCATCATCCAGGACAATGCGAAGATGTTGCATGCGTTCCTCTTCAGAACAGGAATAGACCAGAATGTCGTCAATAAAGACAATGATGAACTGATCTAGGAAATTCATAAATTCATGGTTCATCAAATCCATGAATACTGCCAGAGCATTGGTAAGCCCAAATGACATTACCAAAAACTCATAGTGCCCATATCTGGTACGGAATGCTATCTTTTGAATGTCTGAATCTCTGAACCTTAGCTGATGATATCTGAACCATAGATTAATCTTAGAATACACTGACGTACCTCTGAGCTGATCAAACAAGTCCTCATGTGGCAGGGGATATTTGTTCTTGATGGTGACGATGTTCAATTGTCTGTAGTCGATGCATAATCTCATCGAACCGTCTTTCTTATTTATGAAGAGAATCGGAGAACCCTAGGGAGATACGCTAGGGAAGATAAAACCTCTATCCAAAAGCTCCTAAAGCTAAACCTTTAGCTCGTCCAACTCTTTCGGAGCCATACGATAAGGAGCTTTCGATGTTAGCGTCGTCCTCGGAATTAACTCAATTGTGAACTCCACTTGCCTTCTGGGAGACAAGCCCGATAACTCCTCTGGGAAGACACCAGGATACTCTCGGACGATAGGAATGTCCGAGATCTGAGAGTCACCACTATCCTCGGCATTGATCAATGACAATAGAAAACTCTGACAGCTGTGTGATAAAAGCTTCCGAGCCTGAATCACAGAAATGATCGATATACCATCATTTCTGGTGCCAGTGAAATCCCACGAGGGTTGGTTAGGAGGATGGAATGTAACCACCCTCATCTGGCAATCCACAGTGGCATGATATGCTGTTAGCTAGTCCATGCCAAGTATGATGTTGAATTCGATTATATCGAGAACCAACAAATCTACCGAGAGTATAACGCTGTCGAAATCTAATGGACATCCTCTAACCTCCTGGGTGACTTCTAATTTAGCCCCAGAGGGCAGAGATACCATCAATCTTTGTGACTTAAGAGTGGGTAGTCTACCAATCTCTCTCAGGAATGCCCGAGAAATAAATGAATGTGAACTACCAGTGTCAACTAACATATCAGCAGAAAATGCATAAAGTAAAATCGTACCATGGAAAACAGATCCGTCGGCTCACTACGCATCCTCTCTGGTAATTGCATGAATATGTCCAGTCTCTGGTGGGGGTGGAGGTGGTAGCGCTGCCAAAGGCTACGGCGGCTGTGCCCAAGACTTCCACTGAGGCGGATACTGAGACGGTGTCGAGTACTATACCGAAGGCTGATATAAATATTGCTGTTGATACTGAACCAACGGCTGAGGTTGCGACTGATACTGCACCAACGACTGAGGCTGAGACTGATACTGAGGTTCTGATATAGAACTTTGCAACTTTGTAGGGGCACTAGAGTGCTCCTGTCCATGCATAGCATATGCAACAACTGCCGGGGGAGCCATCCTTTGCTGGCATTGTGAAGATTGGGATTTCTGCCCGCCTCACTGAGGTCCCTTTTGTCCGAACTGTCCTCCCTGCACAAACACTCCTGAAGCCACATGCTGAGCCTTTAGCGAGCAATCTCGGCTCTGGTGTCCAGGAAGTTTGCAGTAATAGCAAACTGACTGTGTCATTGAACAAGATGATATCATATGATCCCTGGACCCGCACCTAACACAGTGATTGTCATTAGAGGACCGCTTCTGGTTCTGCTGGTCAGACTGGGAGCATCCTGACAAAGATCATCCGGTCTTCTAGGATTTGCCTGATGCCTCAGAAGCATTCTAACCTATCTCACTGCGACTGTCTCGCTGTTGACCCATAGCCGACGGCTGCTGAGCCTGAACTGAACTCTGAGCTGGCTATTTCGTTTTCCTTTCCGCATTTGCTCTCTACTGTGCCGACTCAATCAAAAGAGCTTGATCCAATGCCTCTCTGTAAGAAGAATTCCCAAAACCTTCTAGCTTCACCTGAAGATGTCCGTCTAAACCCTAAACAAACTGAAGCATGCGAGACCGATCCTCAGCGACTAACTTCGGACAGAATTTGGCTAACCGATTAAATTTAGCATTATATTCCATCACCGTGCGATTATTTTATTGAAGATTTTAAAAATCTTGACAATGCGTCATCTAATAAGATAGTGGAAAATATTGGCTCTTGAAAACCTCTCTGAATTTTGCCCATATTATCTGTTGCTCGCCTATAATCACGCACTGCGTGTCCCACCAGGTTTTACCCTCGTCCCGTAAATGGTAGGCTGCAAGCTCTGTCTTCTCCCACTCGGAGCAAGCCATATAGAAAAAGGTCCGCTCCATAGTCTCTATCCAAGACTAAGTCGCCCTTGGATCTGTCTCTCCGCGAAAGAGCATGAATCGGCCTTTCACCAACTCCGCCAAGGCTAGGATCCGAGCTTGTGCCACAATCACATCAGCAGGATGAGTAGAGATCGCCACGGAGCCGCGTAACCATCGAGTTGGTGCGGCCGCATGCTGTGGGCGCCATCGAAAAAGGGGCAACCAAGATCGCCGTGGGGATGTTGGGTATGCAATAGCAGACACCGCTAGCGGAGGTTCGACACATCTCGTAGGCACTATTGGAGGAGGTGCCTGATATGTAGCAGCAGGGGTTACCGGTGGTACCTCTGGGGGTACAATAGCAAGTGTTGCCGGGGGTACTGTGGGATATGCTGGAGTGGGTACCACTGGTGGTACAGTGAATACTACAGAAGTGGGTATCTCTAGAGGAGGAACCGTCGGGGACTGAGGGCCCAATACACCCGCGACACCATGTGAAGTCTGACCCTGATTAACATGCTCATCCTCCGTAGACCTTTCTGGCAACTAAGTAGATCTCAATGTCCCCTTGTGTGGCCGCCCTGCACCACGTCTCAGCGCGAGAGCACTCCCACCTCGTTTCATATCTGCTAAATTATTACCCAAGTATTACTACAAATAGAAAATCAATAATTTCACCTGTTATCCATCTGGAATGTCCTGTCATCGCCAAATCTCCAATACGATCTTGTCGAAATATGACTCCAAAATGTCCAAAACGCCAAATCGACGGAAATCTATAAAAATCCAAAAATGCACAGGTTGACCTGTTAAACGTGGCGAACTCCAAAAACCCAAAACCCCTTAGGAACTTGGAACCTAAGCTCTGATACCAAATAAATTGTCACGCCCCGAGAGGGGGTACTTGTTCGATGAAAATCGGATAGAACCTCCCCTGTACTGCGGACAATTGAAACCTGTATACAAAGCCCACACGACCCACTATACATCGGCCAACATGGCCGAAACATAAAACACTACAATAGATATAATATATGGGCCTCAGGCCAATAACCAAAATAAATAAGAAGTCTAAAACCTCTAGCCTTACCTCTTCTGCCATCTGAGCAGGAATACACAACCACACACACATAACCAAAATAAATTGAAAAAAAGTCCATAAGGACATAATCAAGTACCACCAAAACAACCACGAGTATAAAGTACTACAAGTTTAACACATAGAGTACTAGTGATAAAAAGTATGAAAAACTGAAATCAAATAACGGAGTCGTCAGATCAGGGGACTGATAATTGGACCCTTCGGAATGCTTCATCCTGAAATAAAATAGATATCAACGGAGTGAGTAAAACTCAGTGGATATTTAATAGTCATGCATAGTAAACTATAAGTAGCAATAATAATCATGCTGGTACAGTTTCTCGACAATAAACAAATAAATACTTATACATACCTAAAACTGTACATACCAGAATCACCTAAGCTGACATAAGATACATCCATACAAGCAAATGTAGAATCACCAAAACAAACTACATAATATCTCCTGTATGTGCATGACAATCATATGCAACAACCAAAAGTGCAACAAGCAATGCATATAGTAAAAGCGTATGCACATGATGTAATTGTCACGCCCGCCCTTTCCAGGGGTTGGAGTGTCAGCGCGACACGATCATACATACATGCATTTACAGCAGAAGACTACATACATGCATTTACAGCGGAAGCCTTAACATTTTTTTTTCTTTTTAAAACATAAAGCATGAAACATAGAGCATGCATATTCATTTCATAAGGTCACTAAGTAGCAACCATCTAAACATCAAGTAGTGATCAACTCTTAACTACTAACATGCAAACTTTAAAACATGCATAAATCTTGGAACATAAAAACAGATCGCTTCCACCATGCCACTGCCACACACACACTTTGCCCCTCTTGTTGCTCCCTTTAGTTTAGCCATTCTTTACCCTTATCTGCAGTACAAGGGAAACATGAAACTATAAGCACATAGGCTTAGTAAGGTCCTTTCCTACTCACAAAAGCCATACATCGGTATTAGACATAGAGTAGTGACATGTTCATCTAGACAGCATATAGACATAGCATTCATATAAAAGGTCTTAACATGATCATTTAAGAACATAAGACTAGAATTCATAAAAACATTAACATGTTCATCTAAACAACATATAGGCATAGAATTCATATAAAAGGTCTTAACATGATCATTTAGGAACATAAGACTAGAATTCATAAAAACATTAACATATTCATCTAAACAACATATAGGCATAGCATTCATATAAAAGGTCTTAACATGATCATTTAGGAACATATAGACTAGAATTCATAAAAACATTGACATGTTCATCTAAACAACCTATAGGCATAACATTCATATAAAAGGTCTTAACATGATCATTTAAGAACATATAGACATAGCATTCCTATAAAAGTAGTGACATGATCAATTAAGAACATATAAGCATAGCATTCATTTAAATATCATAATCAATCAATTGAGAACATATAAGCATAGCATACATATAAACATTCAAGAACATATAAGCATAGCATTCATATAAGAGTAATGACATGATCGTTCAAGAACATATAAGCATAGCATTCATATACAAGTAATGACATGATCATTCAAGAACATATAAGCATAGCATTCATATAAAAGTAATGACATGATCATTCAAGAACATATAAGTATAGCATACATATAAATATCATAATCACATAGACATGAAAAGGGTATATGCAAGATGCTCTTTGAAAACATATATTTTATAGGTACTTAAACATAATCTCAACATATTGGGCCCGACATTGTACCACATACATCATCATCATTGTGCGCATCCCTAAATAGACCCGAGGTAGCTAATCCCGAACCTACTAAGGTACTAGGTCCGTATTATGTCCGTCGACCTAGGGGAAACATAACATAGAAGCCCATCCTAGGCCCATACTTATGACCATCGGCCTAGGGCAACTAGGAGCCCATCCCGTACTGGGTCCGTACTACGATCGTCGACCAAGGGGCACGTAGGAGCCCATCCCTTGGATCTTATTAGGGTCCGGTACAAGCCATGCAAAAAGTAAAATAGCATATCATGTTCCTTATCATAACATATCATATTTCTTTGCATAACATATCATGTTCCTTATTATGGCATATAACATTTCTTTTCCTATACATATCATGTTCCTTATCATGGCATATCATATTCCTTCTTCATAGCATATCATGTTCCTTCTTCATAGCATATTATGTTCCTTTTCATAACATAAAGAGTGCTCTTAGTCCCCATTCATAGGGAAGCATCTCTTAGGCATTCATCATACATACTTCTTCTGTTGGCGATCGAACGACCGGCTAGAGGGGGTGAATAGCCCTCGATAGATGGATGACGTTATTTGCTCATCTACAAAACTAATTAGCGCAAGCAGAAATAACAAAAACAAGACAAGCAAACAAACAAAGAAGAATACAAACGCTAACACAAAATGTAACGTGGTTCACGGCTACGCCGCTAATCCACGGTCTGATTCGTCCAAGGTGAATCACTCCTCTAAAGCCAATCACTATTGGTCTCTCCTTTGCACCAAGCCAGGTGGAGGTAACCTTTACAACCAAACTCACTCTTCTTACAATAAGAATGAAGTAAAAGCAAGTAAGAAGAGTGGGAAGACGTTTATGGCACTTTGGGAGAAGATTGGAGTTCAAGCATTAGCCTCCCAAAGCCTCATCCCCTTCCTTTTTATAGAGGAAGAGGGTTTCTTCCCGTTGACACAGGAGCAGTCAACTGATGTCTCGATCAGTCGACTGGTCCTGTAGTCGTTGCCCAATAACGGCCACTTTACACATTGGATTTCATCCAATGGCAACATCATCAGTCAACTGATCTTACCATCAGTCGAGTGCTCCGCGGGCTCGACTCCATTCTCGTTCGACAGTGCCATCACGATCGCCATCCTTGGCAATGATCGATGTCGATCAAAGAATGATCGCTGGGCCAAATGCCCATGAGTCGGACACTAGTCGAACCCGTTCGACTCAGAGCAGTCGACTGCCATTCATGGCAGTCGACTGATGTCAGGAAAACTCATCCGACACTTATCCAAAAGGCCAAGTTTCACCTAGGAGCTACTACCCCTTTCTCGGGTTACATTCTCTCACTCTCATCTCTCAGAGTCCCTCGCCTTCGAAGTTTTCTTCGTCCGGCCACGCCCCTCGGATGTGCCAAGCGCACAGCTCTGCAGCGCCATCCTTCGCATCTCGCCCTGAAGTCTACTTCCTCCGGCTTCACTCCAAGCTCCTCGTCCGGTGGTCCCTCGGATGCTCCAAGTGCACGGCTTCCGCAAAGCTATCCTTCACCGACTCAAGGACCGAGTCATGAGAGGTGAAACTCGCCAAGGCTCCATGTGCGAATTACTAAGCCCTGCAAGACTCCAACGCATATATCAAACCATAACCACAACCTAACTTAAACCCTTTGCCACACACATCAAAACCTTATCATAGCAAGAGATTGCCCTAACATCTTCATCATGATGCAATGAGCATAACATAATCATACATTCATACAATTAACATAGACATAAGGTAGTGACATAAACCAATCATGCTATCATAAGGTCTAGCTAACATCATATTTGCATTTTATCTACATGTAGCATGACATGGAGGATTAGTAGAGGGCATGTACATGGGCTGGACGAAACCCTAAGGGAGGGTTCTTAGGAGTTTACATGCTAAAACAACTTGTGGAAGGTCTACTTAACATCATACCAACATCATACACATATAGAGTATGGCATAAACATCATGAACAAGCATAACATGGTGTGGTCTAAACTCCATGGAGTTCTAACAAAATTCTAAACCCTAAACAACTTGTACAAGATCTAACTAACCACATGTTAATCTCCATTACATATAGATCATGGCATGGAAGGTCCTTAGGGGCCTAAATAGGTCTTGGTCGAGAGCTTCAAGGAACCTTAAGATCAATCACTTAAATCTAGCTTAGCTATCAACATGTTATCTTCATCTACATTCAAAACATAGCATGACTACATATAGATCATAGCATGGAAGACCATTAGGAGCCTAAATGGGTCTTGGATGAGAGTTTCAAGAGGCTTAAAGATCCAACACTTAAACCTAGCTTAGCTATCAACATATTATCTTTATCTACAATCAAAACATAACATGACTACATATAGATCATAGCATAGAAGACCATTAGGAGCCTAAATGGGTCTTGGCCGAGAGTTTCAAGAGACTTTAAGATCAAACACTTAAACCAAGCCTATCTAGAAACATATTATCATCATATTCATACAAAACATAGCATGGACAATCATGGAAAGCATGAAGGAGGTCTTGGCCGAAAGTTTCATAAAGGATTTTCTTAACAACCATCAACCGAAGCAACTTGTACTGCAGGTGAGGGGATACTTACATCCTTTCGCTTGTTTAGTATAAGGATATACCCTAGGTGGTGCCAAGACAAGGCCTCTTTTGTTTCTTCTTGAGCTTTCAGAAATGGGAGAAGGAGATGGAGTGGTTTCGGTGGAGTTGGATCTTCTAGCATTACTAAGACTTGTGAGGAACTCCTCTTGGAAAACCCCTCTTGAGAATCCCTACACAAGAAACCCTAGATCTTGGGATGAAAAAGGGAGGAAGGGTAAATGAGGAATTCGTCCAAGGATGAAGAAGAAGGAGAATGAAGAAGGAAAGTGGGGGTTTACTTCCTCTCTTCTCTTAATTCTCCTCTTTAATACCTAGGGAATGAACACCCTTCATCCTTTCATGGGGGGATGAACCAACTCCTCATCTTCCCATCTATATTCTTTGTATATTCTTTACATATCTTATCCATGAATAATCCTATGGTCTTGTACATTCTTTATATATCTTATCCATGAATCATCCTATGGTCTAGTGGTGTCAAGGCTACCTCCCTATTAGGAGGTTCATGGTTCAAATCCTACCTATAACCATCTTTTATTTTATTTTATTTTAAACCTTTTATGTTGTTAAAACTCATATAATTACTTTGAATAGTTTAGAATTTTACGGGCGTTACAGTAATGACCTGTGTCACCCTTAACGCCAGTTAAGCCACCAACATGTCATGTGTGTCGGTCGAGTGGGTAGGGTTGTGACAACTGTGCACTCTGTCATCACTACACCTATGTGACCGAGTGGACAGGATGCTGAGTATCACCCTCCTATGACCGAGTGGACAGGATGCTGAGTATCACCCTCCTACCCCATATATATATATATATATATATATATATATATATATATATATATATATATATATATATATATATGGGAGACATCACCTCGTCTCACGACGAAGGAGGGATCCTTGTCTGCTACCACGCTGCAATACCAATATCCTAAGCGGCCACCGTGGAGCCTTGACAGAGCAACTACACACACCCTCCTGAAATACAACTAACTCACGAGTGGTTGTGTGTGTAGATAATGTAACTGACGATGGGTTCAACTACCAAGTAGTATCACCTCCTACCGAGGAGTCAATGATCGCCAGTTATGCAATAATGCAAGATGGTGCATGTCACTAATGCACGATACACCTATCAATCCATGGCTACCTATAGTATGTACCAATAGGAGCCCATATCAAATAACCTAAGTACATAAGTCTATGTACACATGCAAGGTATATCCATTATTCATTCAATGCCCAGTATGTAAGGTATGATACTACTCTTAGTGCCAAATAAACAAATGACAAGTATCAAAATGATAGAGCACCAATATAATAAGCATATGAAAAGGCTACAACATGCATTAGGTAGTGACATACTAGGGCAGTTAAAAGCATAGAAAATTATTACTAGCTATAGTAAATGATGCACAACAATATGACAATATCTAAAAGAAGATAAGTCAAAGATACCCGCCTGCTATGAAGAATACCAACTGTCTTTATGTTAGAACGTCGGTGGCCGGCTAGAGGGGTGAATAGCCTCTTCTCGTGTACGGTGGGAAGAGGCCATTCTTCCCATTGAGCCAGCAGCAGTCAACTGATGCCCCGATCAGTCGACTGCCGCTGTAGTCGTTGCCCTCTAACGGCTTCTTCCACATTGGATTTCATCCAATGACTCCCACATTAGTCAACTGATCATCCCATCAGTCGACTGATAGAGCCAACAATCGAGTTCCGTGGCGCAGCACTTGATCGCCAAGCTTCTATGCCCGAACTCTCGACATCGGGCCGATCGCTTCTCGCACGATCGATTGAGTAGCAATGATCGCCACAAGTTGGCAATGATCGCTTGGCCATAACTTGGACTCAAACACCAGTCGAGTCTCGAATCGACTTGGAGCAGTCGACTGCTACCTATAGCAGTCGACTGGTGTCGGGAAAACCCATCCGACACTTAGCCAATTGGCCAAGTTCACCTAAGCGCTACCCGTCTCGTGTTACAATCGCTCACTCTCATTCCCTCGGAGTCCCTCGCCTTTGAAGTTCTCTTCGTCCGGCCACGTCCCTCGGATGGGCCAAGCGCATGACTTTGCAGCACCATCCTTCACGTCTCGCCCTGAAGTCTACCTCCGGCTTCACTCCAATGCTCCTCGTCTGATGGTCCCTCGGATGCACCAAGCACACGACTTCCGCAATGTATCTTTCACCGACTCAAAGACCGAGTCATGAGAGGTGAAACTTGTCAATGCTCCATCCATGTGTGAATTACTAAGTCCTGCATGACTTCAACACACATATCAAATCCATATCAATCCTAACTTAAACCCTTTGCCACACACATCAAAACCACATCACATGGATTGATTGCTCTAACAATCTCCCCCTTTTTGATGTGTGGCAATCCGTTTAAGTTAGGTAAAACAATTACAATAAAAAACATAAGGCAAGAAAGCATGTAAGTAAAAACATGAGTATCAAACTCCCCCTTAAACATGCAACTTCCCCTTAAGACATGCTAAAATTTCTCCCTTAGCATGATTAACTTAAACTCACCATTTCTCCTCTTTTGACACCATCAAAAATATTATTCAAATGTTATACACGCATGACATCAAGTCTAAGGAAGAAAATACCCCAAACCAAACTCAAAACCTGATAAAACAAGTTACTATGCTTGTGCATAGTATATTAGTCGACTGACACTCAGTTTTCAGATTTTCTGATTTTTGAATTCCAATTTCAGAAATGCATTAAAAATTCTAGGAAATTCAAAAAATCATGAAATTTGAAGTACATATTTCTAGTGAGTTCCTTTATCAGTGAAATGATTTTTCATTAAAATTTATTTTATTTTTGAAAATTAGGCAAAAACTCAAAAGTTGCAAAAAGTCTAAAGTTTGTATCATCTTTGAAGCCTAGTTTTGCCTTGAAACTTTTCAAAACATGAACTCGCTATTTATGAAACATGAAATATTTTTAAATCATTTAAAATATCCAACTATGATCTATGGGCAATATGTCCATTGATTAAACATTTGCTTTCCCCATAGTTGATCTATGATTGCTCTAATGATACACTTAATGACCCATCTAAATGTCATAAGCATTAGTGGACCATTTGTATCATCCTATCATCTCACCCATTACTATGTTCTCAATCAATTTAACTTATAGTGGGATGTGAGATGTATCTAAAGGTATTTATACTTAACTAAAATTTCATGCAATTCTACCCAAGGTTAAGTATTATCCTAAAAATCCAAACATGAACATGCATCAAGAATTATCAATCATGATCATAAATCATCAATCATTGCATATCATAATTATAAATTATAAAATTAAGCATGAATTATGATTCAAGCATTCAATTCATGGGTTATACATTATCATCACCCAACACTATGTTAAAAATTTATAACCCACACCCTCCTAAGTCAACCATATGATATGATATAAATAAATTCCTCATGGTTGACTATCCTAGGGTTTTCCTAACCCTTAAGAATGGATTTGGGAACCCAATATAAATTCTTTCCTATAGGGTTCACCAAAAATTCCTTAGGGATCCATTTTCTAGCTATTGTTTTATTTTTGGCTTAACCCTTAGCAATTAGGCAATGATAGGCCTTTTCATTTTTATTTTCTTTTATAACCTAGGCCTTTCCTATTGAAGCTAGCCCTTTGGCTCCCAATTATCATGCTCAAGGTATTGGAGCCAATGGTAAATTTTTCTAGGGCCTTAGTTAAATGATCTACCTTTTCCCTTAAAGCCCTATTTTCCTCAATACATGCATCATTAACATTAAAAGGCATGTAATCCTCATGTGAGCATGTATTATCAAAACTAGAAGAGACATTATCATTAATATTTAAACATGCTTTTTCTAGATTTTCTTCTAGGGCCTTAATTTCATTTTGCATGTATTTATTTCTCTTTTTAGCCCTAAATAATTCCTTAGTTAAGCTAGATATCATAGACATAATTTTCTTAGGAGGAAGATTCATTATCTCACTTACCAAATCCTCTTCCGATGATGAGGATGAAGATGAAGCTCCCCCTTCACTCGAGCTCTCCTCACTAGAGCTTCTTTCTTCTTGATCGGAGGAGGAGGTAGAGTCCAAATCTTCTATTGTCATAAGGGCAAGGCTTGTGAAAGCTTCTTCTTCTTCAGATGATGATGATGGATCATCCCAAGTCACCGCTTTGTGTGCCTTAGCCTTCCCTTTTTCTTTTGTTTTCTTTTCATCCTCCTTCTTTTTGTTCCCTTTCTTCTTCCCTTCTCTCTTCTTCCTTTCTTCTTTGCTCTTGTTCAAGAGGGGACAATCATCCCTTATGTGTTCCTCTCCTTGGCAATTATAGAATATGATCTTCCTCCTTGGCCTTCTTCCCCTATCATGAGATTTATTAAATTTAAAATTCTTAAGTGCATGTCTCACCTTTCTTACCATGTAGGCCTCCTCATTGCTATCCATGGAGGAGAAGGATGATTCATCGGATGAGGACGGTGCAATCTCCTTCTTCTTCTTCCCCTTCTCGTCTATTAGTGCCACTCCCCTTGGTTGGCTCCTTGGCTCTTCTACTATGCTTTCAAGTCATGTTTCATGCAATTTCATAGTAGAAAAGAATTCCTCTAGAGTACTTACCTCTAGATTCTTGGAGATGTAGAAGGAGTCCACCATTGAACTCCACTTCAAAGACCGGGGGAATGTGTCTATAGCCTTCATTATCATGTCCCGGTTCGATAGCTTCTCTCCTACACTTGATAAACCGGTTATGATTTCCTTGAATCGAGAATGTAAAGAAAGTACCTTTTCTCCCTTTTCTAATTTGATGTTGTTGAGTTGGGAGCGGAGAAGGTCCCTTCTTGCTAACTTGGTCTCGGATGTGCCTTCATGAAGCTCCACTAGCTTCTCCCACATCTCCTTGGTGCTAAAGCATTCTCCTATCCAGTTTATTTCTTGTTGGGGGAGCACATTGAAAAGGTGATGCTTAGCCTTTGAATTCGCCAAGTGCTCCTCCCTTTGTTTCTTGGTCCATCTTGATTTTTCTAGTGGCTCCCCTTCTTCATCCCTAGGCAACTCGAAACCGTTTTTCATAATTAACATTATATCAAAATCGATCTCGAAGAATACCTCCATTCTCTTCTTCCACCAAGAGAATTCCCCCTCGAACTTTGGTGGATGGATATTTGAGTCGGTCATTGTAGTTGTCGTGTTTGTTGCGGCGGTGAGTCCAGTGACAAGCAACTTGGCTCTGATACCACTTGTTGGAACGTCGGTGGACGACTAGAGGGGGGTGAATAGCCTCTTCTCGTGTACGGTGGAAAGAGACCATTCTTCCCATTGAGCCAGCAGCAGTCGACTGATGCCTTGATCAGTCGACTGCCGCTGTAGTCATTGCCCTCTAATGGCTTCTTCCACGTTGGATTTCATCCAACGACTCCTACATCGATCGATCGTCCCATCACCGATCGATGGAGCCATCGAGTGCAGTGGCGAGCACTGACCGCTCAAGCTTCGCTTCTCGAAACCTCGACATCACCGCTCCCCTTAGCGCGATTGATGGAGCTAGCAGTCGACTGCCACAAGCTGGCAATCGATTGTTCGGCCAGAACTTGGACTTGAACATCAGTCGACTTGGAGCAGTCAACTGCTACCTATAGTAGTCAACTGGTATCAGGAAAACCCATTCGACACTTAGCCAATTGGCCAAGTTCACCTAAGCGTTACCCGTCCCGTGTTACAATCGCTCACTCTCATTCCCTCAGAGTCCCTCGCCTTTGAAGTTCTCTTCGTCCAGCCACGTCCCTCGGATGCGCCAAGCGTATGGCTTCACAACGCCATCCTTCGCGTCTCACCCTGAAGTCTACTTCCTCCGGCTTCACTCCAATGCTCCTCGTTCGGCGGTCCCTCGAATGCACCAAGCGCACGACTTCCATAATGCATCTTTCACCGACTCAAAGACCGAGTTATGAGAGGTGAAACTTGCCAATGCTCCATCCATGTGCGAATTACTAAGTCCTGCATGACTTCAATGCACATATCAAATCCATATCAATTTTAACTTAAACCATTTTCCACACACATCAAAACCACATCACATGGGTTGATTGTTCTAACACTTTATGCCTGTGGACCTGTCTCATGACCGAAACCTGCGTATAACATAATTACGATTAAGTTCTAGCACACATGACAATGATTAAATCAAATCCTACATCGCTCTTGTAACCATCTCAACCAACCCACAACCCAATTCACAGCTGTACAACCGATTCACAACCTTCACAGCTATTCACATCCACCCAACAACACACTCACAACCCCTTCGTGGCCCAGAACAGTCCTATTCAGTCTGTTCTATTCACCGGAACAGCCCACTCCACCGAAGAGAAAATCCACCCCACATCACAGAACACGCATAGTTCTCACAACCCACATAGCCCGTGAATAGAACACTCCAAGCTCAACATCACAATTATAAAACCTTACCACAAAATTTATCCCACAAATTGGCACCCACAGTCCAATACTCAATCGAAATTCACAAAATCGAAATGGACCGAAAGAACACAAAAGAAAATAAGACATATACCAGAAATTGAAACCTCCCCTCGGTAGCCCTCCTCGCCAATTGCTCAGTCCGTCAGAAACCTAACACCAATGTCGCTGCCCTAATCAAACAGATCATGTTAAACGAGGGAAACCATGGCTAGGAGTTCGATCTTCGTCCAGTGTAAGGAGACGATCGGATCTTACCTAGCTCCGGTGAAAATCACATCACTAGGTCAGAACCAGGTGCAGCCGCCGCCGATGCCACCTCCCAGCTGCACGCGCTCCCGTCGGCTCATTCATGGGCACCGATAAGGTCAGTCTATCACTACTTGTAGAGGAGAGAACAAGAGGAGGAAGAAGGAAGGCTGCGATGAGAAGCGGATTCGCGAGAAAGAGATGAGTCACAAGGAAGGCAGATCGTATGGGAGAGGAGGAAGTCGCGTCCATTCGCGAGAAGAAAATAAAGAAGAAAAAAAACCACCGCTCGAAAGAGAAAAGAAAAAGAGAAATGGCTCGTGCGTTAAGAATGAGGAAACGAGTTAACCCTAGGTTTTTAGTTAACACATTAACCCCTCAGAATTGATATTTCAAATAGGCCCTCCAAAAGCCTGTTTTTCTTATTCCCATAAATATCCCGTACAAGCCCCCGTTTAATTCCAGAAAAATTCTGGAAAAATTTCTAAAATTATTCAAAAAAATGTCAAAAATAATTCCTAGGATCATTTTCTTAAATTATGGCCATTTAATTTAGTATTTTAAATTTCCATTTTTGACACTAACACTCAACTATTAAGGTTGAGCAATCGATTGGTCCATAGCAGTCAACTGCTAGAGTAGAGCAGTCGATTAAAATTAAGTGGTTAGGACACAAAATGTTGAGCAGTCAACTACTTGCCCATGACAGTCGACTGGTGATTATGACAGTCGATTGATGGCAACTTTCTGATGTGAATTAAGTTGTGAGGAAACGACTAAGTGACCAGTCGATTGTTGGGTTAGAGCAATCAATTGGAAGGTGAAAATCCAGCTTGATGGATTCTTTATAAGGAGCTCAAAGGGGAGGAACATGGATGTCAATTTTTGGTGATCTTGAAAGGGAATTGCTACTGCATTCAAGATCTTTCAAGCTCGTCCAAGAAACCACATCAAGAAGCATTCAAAGTTCTCATTTGTAAAGTGTTTCTTTGCATTTCATTTGTAATCTTCTTGTTCTTTGGTTGTATCTTTATTATTACTGTTGTAATTCATTATAAGAGATTTTTTCACCTTCGATGCATCACAGAGAAGGAGAAATTTGATAGTAGCGGTATGCATCACTAGAGCTCTTTCGTGGAGTTGGAACCATAGGTTCCGAACCACGTTATTGTTGGTGCAATCAGCCTAACTCACGATTGACCGGACTCGAGTTTGATTCGAGTAGTATTTTGATGTTTGACAATGGGTTAACTATATGGTTGACATGGAGTTGACCATATGATGGAAAGTCCAAGTCATGGGTACTTGACAATGGAAAGTCCAAGTTATGGGTACTTAGCAAGGAAAGTCCAAGTCATGGGTTCTTGGCATAAAAAGTCCAAGCATGGGTCTTGGCATCTAGAAAGTCCAAGCATGGGTCTTGACGTTTGGGAAAGTCCAAGGGTGTGATTTTGGCAGCGTAAAGTCCAAGCTTGTGTCTTGGCAGCATAAGTCCAATGCTTAGCAGCGTAAAGTCCAAGCATGTATCTTGGCAGCGTAAGTCCAAATGTACCTTGACAGTGTAAACACTGTTAGCATGACAATAGATGATGGAAGCACCTAAAGTCTAACATATGAATGAATAAGTCATGAATGACTTGGAGGGATTCGATAGGCGTGAGGCTGATGGAGATGCCTAGAAGGCTTAAGACTAGGTTAAGGGTGATCTAGCAAGTATGAGGGCATCATACTTGGGTTAAAACCTCATGTTTGAGGTGTATCAATCGACTGGGGTTATGGACCAGTCGACTAGTCGAGTGTTTTGACACTTGACAACCTAGTCGATCGAGCGATTGGTGGGGTTATGATCGATCGTAGTAGGAGTCGTGATACTCGTTATTCAGTGGTCCATCGCATCGCTAGGGTATAACAGTCGACTACTTTAAGTGGACACGAGCACAGAAGGTCTGGTAGTCGACTGAGTAGTCGACTGTTTTGCATCAGTTGACTGCTAGGGTTTAGCAGTTGACTGATGGGCTATCTATTAGAGTTTTCTAGTGTGGATCGAGTCATTGTGAGACAATGACTACAGGAGCAGTCGACTGCTAAGTATGGGCAGCCGACTGCTAGGCGAAAATTAGCCCGAGTTGCATCTTTAAAAGGACCTCAAAGGGGAGATTTTTGGTAGAGGTTCTTAGGGTGATTTGAGGTAATTTATTGGTGCAAGTCAGGGTCTTCAAGTGGAGTCCAAGTAACCAACAAGCAAAGCAATCAAAGCTCACATTTGTAAAGTGTTCTTTACATAGTTTGTTGTAATTATTTTGTATTTGTTTGCATCTTTTCATTACTGTTGTAATACACTTGTACGATGTTTCTCCACCTCCGGTGTGTCACCAAGAAGGAATGTTTTTAATTAGTGGTGGTGTGCATCACTAGAGCTCAATATTGAGCTCGCTCTGTGGAGTAGGAACTAGGGTTCTGAACCATATTACATCGTGTGCCTCTTGTGTTTATTGTATTCTTGTGTATTCATGCTTGTATTCATATTATACTTTCTATTTTCGTTGTGTACTAACCTAATTGTAGACAAGCATGATCGATTTCCATCAAACAAATAAGAAACGCTATTCACCCCCCTTCTAGTGCATCACCAATAGTCCTACAAGTGGTATCAGAGCAAGGAGCTCTTCTATGGACTAATCGCCAAAAGAGCATCGCTAGAGGGTGAAGAGGAAGATGGAGGAGCCAAACTTTAGACTAGGTCGTGACATCAACATGCCTACTCCATATGAACTTTTTGGAGCTAAGGGTTTTGATCAATGGAGGATGTGGATAGAGAATTTCTTGATGTTGGACATCGAGAAATGGTTCACCATAATAGACGGATTCGAACATCCAACGAGTTCAAAGGGAGGATATCTCAAGAAGAAGAGATGGACCCTAGATCAACTCCGAAAATCCAAAATAAATGACAAGGTAATCGATATGCTATTAAATTCATTACCTAATGATGTCGTGTCTAGATTAGGTGAATTTCAAGATGACAAGGAGCTATAGAGCAAATTGGCTAAGCTCCATGAAGATTTCTCGTTCACACAAGTGGAGGAGCCTCAAGAAGAAGATAGCTCATCTTCATCCCAAGATCATAGAGATTCGGAAGTTGAAAGATGCTCAAAAACTGAGGTGGAAGAAGAAGAGGAGGTTGAAGAAGCCTCCACCTCTAGGATTGAGGGGGAGGAGAGGCAATTTTCTATCCTGGAGCAAAATCAAGAGGAAACTTCAACCTCCGAGAGTCGAGGACAAGACCAAGATTCCCCTACCGATCTAGGCAACTCAAACACCTCAATTAAAAATAAAAATCATATTATGTGTTTTGAGTGTAGAGAATATGGGCATTATAAGAGCAAGTGTCCTAAAAAGGTCAAGAAGACTCAACCAACGCCAAAGGTCAAAGATGTCGGTGTTCCCACTAGGAAGAGCAAGGACCACGTAGTGTGCTTCAAATGTCATCAAAAGGGACATTATAGAAGTCAATACCCTAGGGGAAGGAAGCCTAGCAAAGGTAAAGAAGGATCATCAAATGTAAGGGGAGCTTCTAAAGAAAATCCTAAGGTAAATTTAAGTAATGCTCATTCTTTATGTAAGGCCAAAAAGCATGCTAGGAGTAATTTTAATACTCTTGCTATTGTTCATGATCATGAAAAGCATGCTAAAAATGTATCTTATTACTTAGGTGCTAGCTCTTGCAATATTAGGGTTAAGAATACATCCAAAACAAATAACCCTAAAATAATTCTACCTAAGGAAACTATTAGGAGAGTAGAGGATCATTTAGGCATTAACCCTAAGAAGGGTAGACATATACCTAAGAGAAAGAACCATTACCAAAAGATTAATGAAAAATTAAAATTGAGAAAATTAGAGTTAGAAAATCAAGTTTTGAGGTCAAAACTTGAAAAATTAGAAAAGACCCTAAGAATGATGGAAAAATCCATTATGGGGTCTAATGGACAAAATCTAGGTCTAGGAGGCAAGAGCCACCTAGGGGTAAGAAAGATTTGGGCCACAAACCTAAGCCCAAGGAGACCTATCATAGTGTTCCATTTGATTATGGAACCACCCATAGGTCTAGGAAAACCAAGGTTACTAGGAAAGTTATCCCTAAGGCTAACTATGGTAGGTGCCTAGTGGCCAAGGTTTCTATGAAACCTAAGAAAGTCACTAAGAAGGTCACAAGGGAAGTTATCCCTAGAGTTGACTTAAACAAGACCAAATTGACCAAGGCTTTCAAGCCAAAAAGGGTCATTAGAAAGGTACTAAGGGAGGATATCCCTAGTGAGTACCTAGTAAACCCAAGGAGTTTCAATAGGTATTGGGTTCCTAGGAGCCTGATACCTTCACACTAGATGAGTTTTGGTTGTGTCAACTTGAATTGGTGGGGTAGTTAACCTAACTGTTGGAGTATTAGGAATGCAATCAAAGTCCTACATTGGTAAGACATGGAAAAGATCATGTGCTTATAAGATGAAAAGATATCTCCATTGGTATAAGGCCTTTTGGGTAAAGTCCAAAAATAAAACCATGAGGCCCAAAGTGGACAATATCATGCCATTGTGGAGATATGTCAATATTATAAGTATTAACAATTGATATCAGAGTCATGATCCATGTTAAGCCATGAACCTCGAACGAAGGAAGTTGAGCTCCCATGTCCAGATCAAGAGAACCAGACACTAGGCAAGAAGTCCAATTGAGTCGGAAGGACCGAACAACTGGTAGGAAGTCCAGTTGGACCAGAAGGGCTAGACAACTGGCAGGAAGTCCAACTGGGTCAGGAGGACCAGACAGTTGGCAGGAAGTCTTGGTGGGTTGAGGATCAGACATCAAGCAAAGGATGTCCTTCGAGGATGGATAGACTTAAGAGGGGGTGGTTAATGTGGTCCTTCGTTTGAGGGGGGGATTGTTAGATTATTGGGAATACAATCAAAGTCTCACATTAGTAAGACATAGAAAAGATCATGTGCTTATAAGATGAAAAGATATCTCCATTGGAATGAGGCCTTTTGGGTAAAACCCAAAAACAAAACCATGAGGGCTTAGGCTCAAAGTGGACAATATCATACCATTGTGGAGATATGTGAATCTTATAGGTACTAACACTAACCATAGCAAAGTTGACACTTTAGGTCATTTCCAAGGTAATGAGATACTTTGGAAATATGATTGAATTTATATCCTAAAGAATTTTAGGATATGCCAATAAAATTCAAGAAGTTTGAAAAGTCAATCAAAATTGGCACAGCTAGGGTTATAGGTCATTGTGTGCCATTTTTAATTTTGGCACACTTGGGAGATTGATATATCAAGGCAAAATTGTCTTATTTTGTTTAAAATGACAATTGAGTCTAACACTTAGGTATTATATACCTTTGTATGTCATACACTTGCCATGCTTCACATGTCTTATCGTATGTCTGCATGAAAGGTGTGCTTATGAAATATTACATCTCACAAGAATATAGGGTTCACCTTGATTGTGTATTTCAAACATCTAGAAAGGGTGAGATGCTAGGAATAAAATCCTTGAATGTTAATGCTTGTGAAAATAGAATAAAAATATCAAAACACATTAACAAATGCACAAATACAAACATAATACTGAGATAGTCATTACACATGGATAAATACACTAAAATGAAACAAAATCAAATGAACAAATCAAATCCAGTCAAGTAATCATAGATCAGTCGATTGCTTTAGTTAAGCAGTTGACTGAAGTCACTATATTACGACATAGATGGCTTAGTAGTCGACTAATGATCCCTATTAGTCGACTATTGTTACTATAGCTCAAGACACGAGTTGAGCGATCATCGCTGAACCCTAGCTGATTGACTACTAGCATCGTGGTCCGCGAAGACCGATTAGTCATGCTCGCTCGACCTAGCAGTCGACTAATCGCCATGATTTTATAAGGTTGAACCCTAGCGGTTCAGCTTCTTCATGTGAGTTCTTTTCTTCCCAGTGCTTCCGACGATTTCACCCTTTCGTGTCTGAGTGCACGCTGGCAATTCTAGCCTTTGGTAAGCCTAGTTCTTGAACCCTAATCGTGTTTACTCTATTTTTGTCTCTCCATCACTCTAATGGAACCCTATTTTCGTCGTTTTTGCCCAAACTAGGGTTTTTAGGTGCAAGAGATTGTTCCCTGTCGTTTCCCTCCAGCAGTTGCTTGCTCTGATCGTCTTCTACAACCTCAGATCAAATGCCACCTAAGTAACTTCTCTAACTCAAACCCTAATCATTTTACTTATACAATGCTTTGATTTAACCATGTTTTTGTGCCATTTCATTACATTCATATAGACAACCACATAGGGCAGAGCCTGGTGAAGAATCCCAGGCTCCCTCCCGATCATACCAACCCATGCTCGTAAGATACTTAGATGAGCCATTTTTTCCATCTTATTGCGGAGATGTTATCCAGATTATCATGCATTACCAGCTAGTGAATTTAGTATTCTGCATGCATCCAATTAACATGGACTTACTTAAGGAGTTCTACTCAAATCTTAGAAGAGTTGGCGATGGTCCGACATACTCCACTCACATTATAAAATGTGATTTAGAGTTCACTCCTGCGATCCTATAGGAGTTCTTGGAGTGTCGACCATCTAATGACACCTTTGTTTTCTATCCTACTTTTGATGAGCCATTTCCAGCTCCATTTGATCATATTTCTCTAGAGTCCATGCATGAGTACTTCTTTCATCGACCACATCCTTTGGGTTAAAACCTCTTTTCAATCAATTCTCTGTCTTCTCTTGACAATGTACTTTATAAAGTCATTGTTGGGTGTCTTTTACCTATCATGACCCGAGGTCAGGCCAAGATTCATCCTCCCCATCTCTTTCTGATGAATGCAATGCAGAATCTCTTAGATATCAATCTTGCATTAAACATTTTATATTGCATAGTCCATTTTGTGTCCCTTGTCAAGGGGAAGATTCACATGCCTTTTGGTCACATCATCACCGCATGGTTAGCATCTAGGGGGATAAATGTCTCCAGGGTACCCTCAGGTCATTATCTGACTCCTATGATTGCATCACCATGAGACATTTTGCATTGGCCGACATGCGGACAGGCCTTGGAAGGATGGAGTGGCCAGCTCAACCTCAGCCAGCTGGGGGCATGCAGAGCCAGCTGGGGGGCATGGTGCAACTGTGGAGCTTGGTGAGGGAGATGCAGAGGAGGATGACCCCATGCTATCGGATGCACCGTCGGAGAGTCTCTTGGCACAATTTGCACGCTTAGAGTCTAGATTCGAGGAGTTTCATGAGGAGGTTGACACGTGATTGGAGAAGCTCATCTTAGAGTAGTCCTCCATTTCCTATCAGTTGAGCCGGATGGAGCAGCGTCAACTTGAGATATTCGAGATGATGTGGAGTTGGACGCTGGGTCAGCAGGCTCCACCTCCTCCACCACCTCCGACTGATGACTCTGGTGGATGGTAGCTAGGATCCCGTTTATATACTTCATTTTATTTTCATAGTGAGGCTGAGCGTTTGGACATCTGTTTTGCTTGTAGGAATGACTTAAGATAAATGAAATATTTTATTTTGCAAAATTGTGTCTTTGCTTGGTTGATGTGTGTGTTGATGTGTATGTCGATGTGTATGTTTATGTATTCCTATTATGCGATGTCATGACATCATTTTTCATCCAATTATTTTAAATGTCATGATAATGTGTAGGTTTAATTTTTATGTCATGCTTATATTTAGATCATATCTTTATGTCATGGCATCATGATTATTGGCATATGTTTATTTATGCTATCTTATATGTCATAATCATCCTTCATGCATTTTTGGTTAATCCAATTGATTTAAAGCAAATGACATGATTTGAAGTCTCAAGTATAAAGGAATCAAATAGAGTTGCCTAGAAAATGCAAGAAACCCTAAGAACCTAAACCCACATCTCATATTAAATTGACATGTGTGTGTATTGATACACACTAGACATATGTGGGATGTTAGAAAATGAGTTAAACTCATGTGCTTATTGAGTACATCATATTGAGTTTAGAACTCATTAAATGATAATGGTGAACCATAAGGAAAGTTAATGTACAAGTCATGTACATCTAGCTCATAGTCCATGGTTCAAAATAGGTTTTCAAAAATATTTTAATATTATTTTAGAAAATCTTGGTAAAGTCTATCTTTTGATAACAATCACCATTAGAGGAGTTGATACAAAGTAGGTCAAAAATATTGAAAGTTTCAATGGTTTTGAACCTTGTATCAATCTCTCATTTTAATGGGTATTTTATTTTAAAACTATTTTTCATCCATCGTATTTCATGTAAGTAATGTACGTATGGACTTTCAAGATTTTTTCATATATATATTTTTACTTATGAATTTCCAAACCTCGTTTCTGAAAAATTGATTTATGAAAATCAGAGATCAGTCGACTGATGGTGCTAGCAGTCAACTGCTTACTGATCAAGTCGATTACTGAGCTGATTCTGGGTAAACAAGGGTTGTTTATCCCATTTTCAGTTATCCCTATATACCCTAATTTCTCCTAACCCTAGGACATACTTTGAAAAATATTAGAAGGGTGAAAATCCATTGAAAATGGATTAGGAGAGTTGTTTAGGGTGAAAATCAAATTTTAAGATGTGTGAAAGTTCAAGTTTGAACTTTTGCCTTTAATTTTGATAACTTAGTGTTCCTATAGGCTTAGGGACTCTCCAAGGACATTGTTGGTGTAGTGGTCAAGGGGGAGCAAATCTTTAGGTGGAGGTTATCCATCATGGGATGATGGATGTGTTTTTCCTCATAAGGGGGAGAATTTGGAGAAGTGAGGATTGCCTCTGATTTAGTGATATGAGACTTATCACTAGGAAGAGTGAAGGCATCCTAAATATTTTTGACCAAGGGGGAGAATGTAATATCTCATTGGGATATGAGACATTGATACCCTTGGGGAGTCTTTTTGATGTATGCCAAAGGAGGAGAAGTGAGGTTTAAGTTAGGTAAACCTTCACTATGCTTTGGCATTGGAAGTATTTAAGTTTAGGTTATTGTTAGCCTAACTTAAAGGTAGTGTCAATAATCAAAAAGGGGGAGATTATCAGTGCAATCAGTCTAGTTCATGATTAATCGGACTTGAGTTTGACTCGAGTAGTATTTTGATGTTTGACAATGAGGTGACCATTGTTTGACAATGGGTTAACTATATGGTTGACCATATGATGGAAAGTTCAAGTCATGGGTACTTGATAATGGAAAGTCCAAGTCATGGGTACTTGGCATGGAAAGTCTGATGTGTGTAAATCATGCTATGTTTTCACTACTCCATATACATGCATTCTATCACATTTCATATCCTAGGCATGTATTTTATCATGATTCAGTTAAAGTTTAGCATATTTTGGATGAAGAGACTGCTTTTGGGTGTTTTTGTGTTAACAGGGCGAAGAAACAGGCGTATCAAAACAACACAGGCGTGTTAGAAATCAACACGCCCGTGTCATGAGAGCCAGCAACCGACACACCCCAGTTCAGCTCCGACACGCCCTAGTTCAAAGATCGACACGCCTGTGTCAAGGGTTCCAACAGCCGACACGCCTAGTTCAGCTTCAACACGCCCCGGTTCAAGCGCAACACGTCGGAGGGAAATGCCCGACACGCCAGTGCCCTCATTTGGCACGGGCGTGTTGGCTTGATTCCAGAATTCCTTTTCTGCGAGCAATCAGGATCTTCGTCTCAATTATGGGGAAATCTATTGCCTTAATTGAAGAGGAGGCCAAGGCTATAAAAGAGGAGAGATTCTAACCCTAAAGGAGGACGGCAGGTGGTCAGAGATCGACGACAGAAGAAGATAAAGAGAAGGAGTCGGCAGAAGAAGGATATGGCACCCAGTATCGTAATTTCTTTCTCTAGCAATTCTTGTCAGACTATGGAGTAGTATCCTGTAATCTTAGGATGGGGGAGTAGCCCTTGACAATTTATGACGGATGATATAATCTATACTACCTGAACTATTGTTTATTTTGATCTGGTTCTTTTGGATTCTTATTGATAAACCTAAGGAGCAAAGGGGAAGTACCTAACAGTGAACCCGAGTTCCCGAAAGCCAGAACCAACTAGGGAATAACTCCTACTAGTAGCGGTAGTGTATCTGAGGGCTCATGGGGTCTCGTGACAGGTCTCCTTAGCTGATTATGGTCCCGTGTGCAAGCCTACCGTGAAGAGGAAATTTGACTCTAGAGGAACTCTCATGAATTTAATGGATCTATCAAATCCAGTTTTTACCAAGTAACGGAGGTAAGACATAGGGAGGTTTGCGGGGATCTCGTGACAGGTCCCCTTAGCTGATTATGATCCCCTATGCTCGAACACCGTGACAGGTAAATTGAGTTTGATAGGTACAGTTAACGTAGACCTCGAAAGGGGCCGTTGATTTACCTTAGGATAGGTTCCATCAAAACAACTCTAATAAGGGTAGGAAAGAATTAAATCACCTTATAAATCATCGACGTGGTGAAACCCATATCCTGAGATTCTCCTCAACTCTTGACTTTCAGCTCGTTCTTCTCATTCGTCGTTCTTGACTTCTCAGGTTCTTTGCTTAAACCACAATTCGATTGACTAGATAACTTGGTATCACGACCACTCGGTAATTGACCCAATCCCTGTGGGATCGATATTTTTATTACTTGACAACAACCGTGCACTTGCGGAAAACGAGACATCAAGTTTTTGGCGCCGTTGCCGGGGATTGGCACTCAATATTGAATTGAGCGTGATTTAGTTAATCTAGATTTCTGTTTTTGTTTTTTTTCTTTCTTTTTGTCTATTCACGATTCTTGTTTTGGGAGCCTCTCTTGTCGTTGCATGCACGCATTTAATAGGAAATCATCGATATTGATCCCGAGATAGAGAACATTCCTTGCTAGAAGACGATTTCAAGAACGACAGAAGAAAATCGACCTCCAACATGGTCGATCGTAATGAGAATAAACCTCTAAGGGATTATGCAAAGACCTAGTACAAGGATTGAGATCGAGTATTAGAAGACCCCTATTGAAGCGAACAATTTTGAATTAAAACCGGCTCTACTATCCATGGTCCAACAAAGATCAATTCGGAGGAGCACTCATCAAGATCCAAATCTACACTTGGAAGTATTTTTGGAATTTTGCGAAACTTTAAATGAATGGAGCCTCGGTGATGCTATTAGATCTGCGCTTGTTTCCTTTCTCATTCATGCGGGACAAAGCTAGAGCTTGGCTACACTCTTCCGTAGATTGTATAACTACAGGGATCACCGAGCAAAGATTCTTAGACAAGTATTTTCCACCCAAAGAAACTGCAAGTCTTCGTTATCAAATCACAATTTTGCGCAAAAGGATGGAGAAACATTATTTGAAGCCCGGGATGATTTAAGGGATTACTACAAAGAATGCCCTCATCATGGGGTCGGAGAAGTGGCTCATTGTTCATACTTTCTACAATGGAATCTATGCTACTAAAGTTTCTCTTGATTCTCTGGAGGAGCTCTTATGAACAAAACATTGGATGAAGCTTTTGAGATCATCGAGAATGTGGCAATGAATTCTCACCAATGGGCTCTGAGCGAGGATATCAAACTAAAATGCTAAGTAAGTTCGAGGTAAGTACCATTGATCTACTCAGGCAAAAGTCGATCGTTAACTCAAAAGCTCGAACATTTTAATGTATCACCAGAACTCATCTAATGTCACTTATAGATCCGTGGTGTAACAGACATGTAGCGATGAATTGCCAAATCCTACACGCACCATCCAAGGAGCCGGATTGAGCAAGTGGATGCGCTAAATAATTTTAATCGAAGCCTAATGGTGGCAACCCTTACTCAAACACGCATAATCCCGATTGGAGGAATCATCCCAACTTTTCGATAGAGCAAATCAAAATTCTTCCGATCGAACAATTCTTCCGATCAACAATTTTGAGCACCTTCGGATTTCACCAGACCCAAGTCGAGCTTAGAAAGATGATGGAAAATTTTATTACGTGTCGTGGAAGATAAATGATGAATTTCGAAAGATATTGTAGAATCAAATCGGCAACATCAAAATAATACCGAGGCAATCAAGCAATTGGGAAGCAAGGTTGATAATTTGACTAATCACACAAGAATGCCGGAAAATCAAATTTCCCAAATCACCACCAAAGATCAAGGACGCCCGCAGATTTCCGAAATTGTAAGTAAACCCACCGAGCATTGTAATTCTATAAGTTTGAGAAGTGGAAGGATTTTAGAAGGAGACAACAAGCGACCGACACGAGCGTGTCGAGTTGGAAGAAGACAAAGATGCATGGGTAATAGAAAGGAAGCCGACAACACACTGACCCGCATGCGTGTTGTTCAACACGCTGAGGGAAAGCGGAACACGAAGCGCGTGTCACCGACACACCCGTGTCGGGTAACTCCAAAGCATGACACGCCCGGCTGTCTTGCCGAATGACACAGCGCGTGTAATAGGGAACCAAGAACATATAAGCCCCTATCCTGCTCCTCAAAGTGATTAAGGAAAAATTGGATGAACAATTTGGTAAGTTCCTTGAGGTAATTAGGAAGCTATATATCAATATACCTTTACGTAAGCTCTTCAACAAATGCCCACATACTCCAAGTTCTTGAAGGACATCTTAACAAATAAAAGAAAAGTCGAGGAGCATGTAATGCGTGGCTCTTACTGAGGAGTGCAACGCGTTAATTAAGAACATGGTACCTCCCAAACTAAATGATCCGGGTAGCTTTTCTATACCTTGCATAATTAATGACTCAAATTTTGATAAGGCTTTTTGCGATTTGGGCGCCAGTGTAAATCTGATACCTCTTTCTATATGCAAGAAATTGGATTTGGGAGAAATGAAACTAACTACTATGGCCTTGTGTTGGTGATCGCTCCATTAGATATCCTTTGGGAATCTTAGAAGATGTACCAGTGCAGGTGGGAAATTTTATTATTCCTGCAGATTTTGTAGTACTAGACATGGATGAAGACCCATGTATTCCACTCATTTTGGGGAGACCTTTCTTGGCTACTGCAGGAGCAATGATAGATGTCAAGAACCACAAACTCTCACTTGCATTTGGAAACGACAAAATTGAATTTGACCTTTCAAGTTAAACAACCTACATTTTTGATGTTTGTTGTAGGATTGTGATCTCAGTCAATAGCACTAGAAGGAGCACCGAACAAACTCATCTTAATAAGCTCGGAGGATTTTGAGGATAAAGAGTCGGAGATTTGCGACCCCAACCTCACACCACGTAGAACTTAAGCCTCTTCCATCCACACTCAGGTATGAATTCCTTGGCGAAAACTCTACTTATCCTGTGATCATTAATGCTAATCTGAGCAATGCAGAGACCGAAAAACTGATTGAGGTATTGAAAACACATAAGAATGTCATTGGATACAAGCTTGATGATATTAGGGGAATTAGTCCATCGGTTTGCATGCACAGAATTCTACTAGAAGACAATTTTAAAACCTCTATAGAGCATCAAAGAAGGCTGAACCCAGCTATGAAAGAGATAGTCAAGAAAGAGGTCATGAAATTGCTAGATGGAATTATCTATCCAATATCCGATAGCGAATGGGTAAGTCCAGTCCATGTCGTGCCAAAGAAAGGGGGGGTAACGGTGATAAGGAATGCTACGAATGAGTTAATCCCCACTAGAACTGTTACGGGATGGAGAATGTGCATTGATTATAGGAAATTGAATAAAGAAACTAGAAAGGACCACTTCCCCATCCCATTTATTGACCAAATGCTAGACCGATTGGCAAAACACTCGCATTTCTGTTACTTAGATGGATACTCGGTTTCACAAATCCCTATTTATCCTAATGACCAAGAGAAAACAACTTTCACCTGCCCATATGGTACTTTTGCTTTCAGAAGAATGCCTTTTGGACTATGCAATGCACCGGCCACATTTCAGAGGTGTATGACTTCAATTTTTTCTGACATGATCGAGAATATAATGGAAGTGTTCATGGATGATTTTTCTGTATATGGAGCAGATTTTGATATGTGTTTATCTAATTTGGTCAAGGTCTTGCAGAGATGCGAGGAAATGAATTTAATGCTTAACTGGGAGAAGTGTCACTTCATGGTGCGAGAAGGCATAGTACTTGGGCACCTAGTCTCACACCGTGGTATCGAGGTGGACATTGCTAAAACTGAAGTGATCAAGAAGTTGCCTCCTCCAACTGATGTCAGGGGAGTGTGAAGTTTCCTAGGACATGTAGGGTTCTACCGACGGTTCATCAAAGACTTCTCAAAAATTTCAAAACCATTAACTAATTTGCTTGCTAAAGATGCTGTGTTTCACTTCGATAATCCTTGTCTTGATGCATTTTCCAGGTTAAAGGAAGCATTAACAACCGCCCCAATAATGCAACCTCCAGATTGGAGTCTCCCTTTTGAAATTATGTGTGATGCCAGCGATTTTGCTGTGGGAGCAGTGTTAGGACAAAGGAAGGATCGCAAGGTGTATGCAATCTACTACGCCAGTAAAACATTGGATGAAGCACAAATGAATTATGCTACCACAGAGAAGGAACTCTTGGCTATAGTATTTGCTTTCGACAAGTTCAGATCTTATATCATAGGGACCAAGGTGATAGTTTACACAGATCATGCATCCATAAGATATTTCGAGTAAAAAGGAATCTAAACCAAGACTTATCCGGTGGATACTTCCTACAAGAGTTTGACTTAGAAATTGAGACAAGCAAGGAATGAGCGTGGTTGCGGACCATCTATCGAGGCTTCATCTAGAACCAAATGCTAGAAGAGCCGATGATCTTGCTATAAATGACTTCTTTCCTGAT
This sequence comes from Wurfbainia villosa, assembly GCA_025175895.1. Classification (NCBI taxonomy): domain Eukaryota; kingdom Viridiplantae; phylum Streptophyta; class Magnoliopsida; order Zingiberales; family Zingiberaceae; genus Wurfbainia; species Wurfbainia villosa. The sequence continues at coordinate 12,031,195 of CM046004.1, read as the reverse complement.
GAGCAATTTACTAGCGCTAGAACAATCAAAGCTCCGTGGTATGCTGATTTTGCCAACTACCTAGCTTGCAGGATAATACCTTCTCACATGAGTTATCATCAGAGGAAGAAGTTCCTTTCGGATGTAAAGCATTATGTGTGGGACGAACCATTCTTGTTCAAGCAAGGGGCGGATGTTATATATCGAAGATGTGTATCCGAAGAAGAGATTGAGGATATATTGTATCACTGTCATTCTTCAGCATATGGAGGTCACACGAGCATGCATAAGATCAAGCGGCAAAGGTTCTGCAAGCGGATTTTATTGGCCTCATATTTTTAGAGACTCTAATTATGTGACGACTTGTGACCGCCATTGTCAAAGGACCGGGAACATATCAAGGAGACATGAGATGCCTCAAAATTCGATATTGAAGTCGAATTGTTCGACGTCTGGGAATTGACTATATGGGACCCTTCCTACTTCCTATAAAAATACCTATATCGTAGCAATGGACTATGTGTCTAAATGGGTTGAGGCTCTACCATCCCCTCTTGTGATGCAAAAATAGTCATTAAGCTCTTTAAGAGTATAATATTTCCAAGATTTGGAATAGAGAGCGAATAAGTGATGGAGGCTCACACTTTATCGAAAGACAATTTGAAAGTCTTCTCAAGTATGGAGTAACCCATAAACTAGCCTCACCATATCATCCACAAACAGCGGGCAAGTAGAAGTTTGAATAGGAAATCAAGACTATCTTGGAGAAAATGATCAAGATCAAGGAAGGATTGGTCTTTAAGACTTGATGATGCTCTATGGGCCTATCGAATCGCCTACAAGACACCCATTGAATGACTCGCTTCGATTAGTTTATGGAAAACCATGTCATCTTCGATTGAAATAGAGCACAGGGCATATTGGGCAATTAAATGGCTTAATTTTGACCTGAAGAAAGCCGGAGAGAAAAGAAAACTGCAGCTAAATGAACTTGAAGAACTACGCCTTGATGCTTATGAACATGCAAGATCTTACAAGGAGAAAACGAAGAGGTGGCATGACAAGAACATCATGCACAGAGAATTCCATCAAGGAGACTTGGTATTACTATTCAACTCCAGATTGAAACTCTTTCCTGGGAAGCTGAAATCCAGATGGTCGGGGTCATATCGAGTTGAAAAGGTTTATCGTCATGGAGTTATTGATATATCTAGTGAGTCTACGGGAATTTTCAAAGTAAATGGTCAAAGACTTAAGAGATACTTCGCAAACAATTCTGTTGAGCTAATTAGAGATGAGGAGGGGCAGAGCACACTCCTCAAGCCATATCCCCAAAACTAGGGAGTAACCAAGGGGTCAAGCTAACGACCTTAAACAAGCGCTTCTTGGGAGGCAACCCATGCTATTTTCATTTTTTTTTGTAGTCATTTTATTTTATTTTATTCTTTATTCTATGTTGTTGGTACCAAGACAACGCCGCGTCACACACTTCTCAACCTCAAGACGCTCGGCGATGCGCACGCGCTGGCCGGATCGCGGCATGCCTCGGGGAGCGACGAGACGCCTATATCGCGCTTAAGCGGGAATTGGGTATTTGCGTAGAGGATGCGGAAACCGCCTATCTTGCGGATAGCCCTCTAAAAGCCCCGGCCGAGCACGCCCTAATTTTCCACTCGCGATCAAGGTTGAGCGGCCGTCGGTCTCTCTCAGCGGCCGAGAGCTAACTGCTTTGTCTCTCCTCCCAGCGCCATGAGTAAGCGGTGAAGACTAGAGGAGGAGCTTCTTCCTCTTGGCAAGGACAAGGGAAAGAAAAGCTCGGGATTTGGGTAGCAGACCTCCTCCGACCTCTAGCCATCCATATGGAATTGTTTTTAGAGATGATGTTATGAAGACTAAATTCAGTAAGCTTGAAAAAAGGAAGTTAGTATCTACAAGAACTATAGACTTCTACACGTTGACCACCCTAGGGTTAAGAGATGACATAACTTGGTTAACCAATAGGATAGGATGGACCAAGTTTATCACGCACCATCATCTTACTTACCCAAGCATCACTCTTGAATTCCTTAGCTCCCTGTCTGCTGAAACACTGCAAGGAAAGGATTGTGAGGAAGGAAAAATAAAATTTAGATTAATGAACCATGAGTTTACCCTTTCTTTAAGTGATTTTAATACGATATTTGATTTTCCTAGTGGAGGGAAAGGCACATTCATAGACATTTTATTGATCATCAATTTTGGAGATTAATTTCTGATGACCCTCGCCCCTATGATGCATCCAGGTCCAAATCATTTAACATCCCTAATTCTACTTTTCGTTATCTCCTTAGATTCATGGCTAATACAATCTCGGGAAGATATGATAGTGCAGGGGTGGCTAGGCAAAGTGAGTTACAATTTTTATGGGCCATGCTAAATGAAGTTAATATTGATTCTGGAGCCCATATGGTTAGACATCTAGTTAAGGTTAGTAATAGCCCATCCGGAGTCATAGTCATAGGTGGTATTATCACTAGGATTGTTGTAGCCTTAGGATGTGATGTAGATGACCTTGAATATTGTCCTGCTAGCCCTAGATTGGATTTGGATGCTTGTATAAATATGAAGATGATTGAGGCATGTGACGAGGGATATCGTTTGGTGTTAAGAAATGGAATTAAAATCTCTTCCAACCACGAGCGGATAATCGTAATTCATCCAATTGGCTTTTTAGAGATGTCCAGAACCCTTTCCTACCCCCCTTGCCCATGCTCCATCACCCCCTCCTAGGAGCCATCTCACATAACCCACGAGCCATCACTTTGACTCGAACCCCCACGGTTTCCTCGACAATGTTTGCAGGTACTCTTCTTTTGATTTTTGAGGATTCCTATCATCATTCGAAGCTTTCAGGGTCGAACATACCTCGCACATAGGTATGTGGGATCGGTATGCCCAAGCTACAGAGTATCACCATCGTATAGTGACACAACATTTGGACAGTGGCTGATTTTTGAGAGTGATGAGTTTTTCATCACTTGAGTCCGCCCGAGGGAAGATGATGATAGATTTTTGACAGAGTCCCGGAATTTTACAGAGGAGCGTGCGGCGAAGGTGGCAGGAGGATGCTAGTAGTGAAGACGATGACCATTGACCACCTTGAACTATTTTGTGAGTTTCGATGCACATCCTTTATTGTTTGTTCTATCTCTACTTAGATTTTTAGTTTGGTTACTGCCATTTTATTTGCATCTTTTCATATATCATAATGATTGCATTTTTTATATCATCTAGCGTAATACAACTGAACATTGGTCGGATCATGATATTCCTTTTTGCCTATTTGATAAGAACCCTATTTCACTTCTAACACGGTCTATAGGTCTGAGGTATCCAATGAAAAGATTTAAATCCCCCATATCGGACGAGTACTCGATTTTCCATTGAAGACTTACCTGCGCAACTTGGTTACTGGAGAAACACTTTCACTAGAAGTATGTAAAAAAAAAAAAAAAAAAAAAAAAAAAAAAAAGGTTACTGGAATTGTCTTCAAGCACCCCTTTGAGACTAACTAGTTACTGGGGAAATGCTCTCTATAATTCCTTTCCTTCTCTCTTCTTAGAAAGTGCTCCTTTGAGACCTTTTGATGATAGGTAAGAATGATCCATGCATTAAGGCAGGTAAGTGCCTCTATCTAAATAAGAATGTTCTACGATAGAAGGGATGTCAAGTCCAGATTGGTGTCCAATGACTTTAGTCCACCTTTTCACGTGCACTATATAGGGATCTTTCAAACTTGGCAACTAGGAATGATTTGAAAAGATTAAGATCAAATTGTATACCTCTGGATGGTGTCTAGCATTTCCACAATTAAGTTGTCTTTTGGGTTTTCTTTGCTTGAGGACAAGCAAAAGTTTAGGACTAGGGGATTTTAATGTGTGTAAATCATGCTATGTTTTCACTATTCCATATACATGCATTCTATCACATTTCATATCCTAGGCATGTATTTTATCATGATTCAGTTAAAGTTTAGCATATTTTGGACGAAGAGACTGCTTTTGGGTGTTTTTGTGTTAACAGGGCGAAGAAACAGGCGTATCAAAACAACACAGGCGTGTTAGAAATCAACACGCCCGTGTCATGAGAGCCAGCAGCCGACACGCCCCAGTTCAGCTCCGACACGCCCTAGTTCAAAGATCGACACGCCTGTGTCAAGGGTTCCAGCAGCCGACACGCCCAGTTCAGCTTCAACACGCCCCAGTTCAAGCGCAACACGTCGGAGGGAAATGCCCGACACGCCAGTGCCCTCATTTGTCACGGGCGTGTTGGCTTGATTCTAGAATTCCTTTTCTGCGAGCAATCAGGATCTTCGTCTCAATTACGGGGAAATCTATTGCCTTAATTGAAGAGGAGGCCAAGGCTATAAAAGAGGAGAGATTCTAACCCTAAAGGAGGACGGCAGGTGGTCAGAGATCGACGACAGAAGAAGATAAAGAGAAGGAGTCGGCAGAAGAAGGATATGACACCCAGTATCGTAATTTCTTTCTCTAGCAATTCTTGTCAGACTATGGAGTAGTATCCTGTAATCTTAGGATGGGGGAGTAGCCCTTGACAATTTATGACGGATGATATAATCTATACTACCTGAACTATTGTTTATTTTGATCTGGTTCTTTTGGATTCTTATTGATAAACCTAAGGAGCAAAGGGGAAGTACCTAACAGTGAACCCGAGTTCCAAAGCCGTAACCAACTAGGGAATAACTCCTACTAGTAGCGGTAGTGTATCTATGAGGGCTTATGGGTCTCGTGATAGGTCTCCTTAGTGATTATGGTCCGTGTGCAAGCCTACCATGAAGAGGAAATTTGACTCTAGAGGAACTCTCATGAATTTAATGGATCTATCAAATCCAGTTTTTACCAAGTAACGGAGGTAAGACATAGGGAGGTTTGCAGGGGTCTCGTGACAGGTCCCCTTAGCTGATTATGATCCCCTATGCTCGAACACCGTGACAGGTAAATTGAGTTTGATAGGTACAGTTAACGTAGACCTCGAAAGGGGCCGTTGATTTACCTTAGGATAGGTTCCATCAAAACAACTCTAATAAGGGTAGGAAAGAATTAAATCACCTTATAAATCGTCGACGTGGTGAAACCCATATCCTGAGATTCTCCTCAACTCTTGACTTTCAGCTCGTTCTTCTCATTCGTCGTTCTTGACTTCTCAGGTTCTTTGCTTAAACCACAATTCGATTGACTAGATAACTTGGTATCACGACCACTCGATAATTGACCCAATCCCTGTGGGATCGATATTTTTATTACTTGACAACAACCGTGCACTTGCGGAAAACGAGACATCAAAATCCAAGCATGAGTTTTGGAATTTGGAAAGTCCAAGCATAGGTCTTGGCATTTGGAAAGTCCAAACATGGGTCTTGGCATTTGGGAAAGTCCAAGAGTGTGATATTGGCGGCGTAAAGTCCAAGCTTATGTCTTGGCAGCATAAGTCCAATGCTTGAAGTTCTTGAAGGTTAACATATGGATGAACAAGTCATGGATGACTTGGAGGGATCCGATAGGCGTGACATAGTTGGAGGTGGATAGAAGGCTTAGGCCTAGGTTAAAGGTGGTCTAGCAAGTATGAGGGCATCATACTTGGGTTAAAATCTCATGCTTGAGATGTATCAGTCGACTGAGGTTATGTATCAGTCTACTAGTCGAGTGTTTTGACACTTGATAACCTAGTCGACACTGAGAAATCGACTGGGGTTATGATCAGTTGACTAGCAGGAGTCGACTGATGCTCGACTGTTGTTCTATGGTCCATCAGTTGACTGCTAGGGTATAATAGTTGACTGTTTTAAGTGGACACGAGCACAAAAGGTCTGGTAGTCGAGTGAGCAGTCGACTGCTTGTGCATCAATCGACTGCTAGGGTTTGGAAGTCAATTGATGGGCTATCCATTGGAGTGTTTTTAGTGTGGATCGAGTCGTTGTGAGATAACAACTATAAGAGAAGTCGACTGCTAGGTATGACAACCGACTACTAGGTGAAAATCAGCCCGAGTTGCATCTTTAAAAGGAGCTCGAAGGGGAGATTCTTGGTAGCAGTTCTTAGGGAGATTTGAGGCGATTTGCTAGTGCAAGTCAGGGTCTTCAAGTGCAGTCCAAGCAACCAATAAGCAAAGTAATTAAAGCTCATATTTGTAAAGTGTTCTTTACATAGTTTGTTGTAATTACTTTGTATTTACTTTCATCTTTCCATTACTGTTGTAATACACTTGTACGAGGTTTCTTCACCTCCGGTGTGTCACCAAGGAGTGGTTTTGATTAGTGGTGTTGTGCATCACTAGAGCTCGATATTGAGCTCGCCCCGAGGAGTAGGAACTAGGGTTCCGAACCATGTTACATCATGTGCCTCTTGTGTTGATTGTATTCTTGTGCATTCATGCTTGTATTCATATTGCACTTTTTATTTCCGTTGCGTACTAACCTAATTGTAGACAAGCACGATCGATTTTTATCAAACGAACAAGAAATACTATTCACCCCCTTCTAGCGCATCACCAACGGTCCTACAAGTATCGTTGTGATTTTGTATTTGTTGTGCATTTCTATTTGTATTCCATTGGACACTAACATCGTTGTAGACGAGCACGTGAACGAACGACAAAATCGACGAATCGCTCTTCACCCCCCTCCTCTAGCACGACCATATCGGTCCCTACACATCACTCCTCTAATCCAAATGTTCCTCTAAATCCATCTGTAGGTCCCAGTGATCTCTCGGTTGTTACAACAATTGCTACTACTCCAACCAATCCAATAAGAACAATAGCTACCACATCTACACTAGCCTTAGCCTCTACTTCTACCCCCAATATTCCCCAAGCGCCAACCAGCAACGCACTTGATAACAACAATGTGTTATACCACTACAATATCAAATAATTTTAATTTCTGAACTCCCTCTGTACTAATGTTGCATAGAGATGACTCAGATCATCTCCTAATAGTGTAATCGATTGAATGGTCATCTTAGGATCACTAATTATTACTTTGAGTTTTCTATTGTGAACAGGAGGGATTTTGAATTGGAATTCTAATTTAAATGCAAGGTAATTAAAACATCCCTAATCTATCCTAACCTAATTGCATCCAAATAAAATAATTCAAACTAAAAAAGCTTTGTAGTAATTAAATCAAACATCTTACGTGCATTAAAGTAAAACAACAACAATGTAAGGAGAATAAAATCACACTTAACATGTAACAATTAAAATAGATAAGTGCAACTAACATAAATATAAGGGGCAATTTGACGAACACTTGACCTGTAGAAAAATTAAACTAAACTAAAACAAAAAGATAATGGAGATCTCTCCCTCAAGTGGTGGATGTGGATGGATGATGACAAAACACCTTTTCTAATTTAGACAAAGGCTCGTCAATGTAATATGTTGGAGGATCGTGGCCCGATTAGAAGGGGGGTTGAATAGCCCCGATGTTGTAGATGGAAATCAATTGCATCTTAATCGTCTACAAGAGTAATTAGCGAAACGAAAATGCTAAAACAAAGACAATTAAAACAATACAAAAGGCAAAGAGAAAGCAAACACTAAGACGAAAATGTAACGTGGTTCACGACCCTTGCCGCTAATCCACGAACAATTCATAAGGTAAATCACTCCTCAACCAAATTCACAAATCTCTCCTTTAGCTCAACAAGGTGGAGGTAACCTCTTTACAACAAATCACTCCCTCTTATAATAAAATAGAAGTAAACACAAGGAAGAGGAGTGGAAGGCGTTTAGTAAACTCAAGCCCTCTTTTTATAGAGAAGAGAGCTTTCTTCCCGTTGGACATGCAACAATCGACTGTTGCATGTCATCAGTCGACTGTCGCCGTTTCAACGACCTCTGACCATGTCAGATCGTGACCATTGTAGTCCAATCCAGAGGCTTGGCAATGATCGCCGCTATCGCAGTCGATCATTGCTCGCGTAGTCGATCGATCACCAACTACGGAAGTTCTGTGCCTGTGACCACCTTCATTAGTCAACCATCGTCCCTTGGCAATCGATTGATGGTGCAGCAATCGACTATCATCCCTTGGCAGTCGACTGTTGGGCCAGAAACCCACCAGTCGAACACCAGTCGAGTGTCATCACTCAGAGCAGTGGACTATTATCTATAGCAGTCGACTGGTGTCAAGTAAAACCTCAAACAAATACTTGTTTGAGCATCTGACACTTGACTTAGCCATTTGACCAAGTTCACCTATGAGCTACTATTACAAGCGCTCAATCTCTAATCTCCCTTGGAGTCTCTCACTGAAGCTCTCTTCGTCCAACCACGTCCCTCGGATGCACCAAGTGCACAACTTCCACAATGCCATCCTTCGCGTCTCACCCTGAAGTTTGCTTCCTTTGGCTTCACTCCAATGCTCCTCGTCCGATGGTCCCTCAGATGCACCAAGCGCACGACTTCCGCAATGTCATCCTTCACCGACTCAAGGACCCGAGCCATGAGATGGTGAACCCACTAATGCCATCATCAAGCTAACTCATGTGTGATTTACTAAGTCCTGCACAACTTAAACACACATATCAAATCAACATAAACATCCTAACTTAAACCTTTGCCACACATATCAAAACCAAATCATACTTGGGTTGATTGCCCTAACAATCTCTCCCTTTTTGATGTGTGGAAACCATGTGTAAGTTAGGTAAAATATTAACCAAATACATAAAGAAGGAAAGCATGTAAAACAAATATGAGTATCAAACACTCCCCATTAATACATGCGACTCCCCCTTAACACATGTTAATTCCCCTCCTAGCATGATTAACTTAAACACTCACATTTCTCCTCCTTTAACACCATCAAAAACATCTAACATATGTTATATAACATGACATCAAAGTCTAAAGGAAGAAAAATACCAAAATCAGGCTTAAACCCACTTAAAATAGGTTATTGTGCTCATGCATAATACATCAATCGACTGCGTCAGAATGCCAGTCGACCGGCAACTGAAAAACTCAAAATTTTGATTTTTGAACCCAAATTCAAAAATGCATTAAAAATTCTAAAAAATTTGAAAAATTATGAAATTCGGGGAACGCATTTACAATGAGTTACTCTATCAAGGAAAAATGATTTTTCATGAAAATACATTCAATTTTCAAAAATTAGGCAAAAACTCAAAAGTTTGAAAAAGATTCAATTTTGTATCAACTTGAAAACTAGTTTTGCCTTAGAAACTTTTCAAAGCATGAACCCTTAGTTTTCAAAACATGAAATGGTTTTAAATCATTTAAAATATCCAACCATGATCTTTGGGCAATATGTCCATGAATTAAACATAAGCTTTTCCCATGGTTGGTTTATGATTACTATATCATGATACTCTAAGTGACCCATCTAAATGTCATAAGCATTAGTGAGTCAATTATATCATCCTAATATCTCACCCATTTCTATGTTTTTAATTAAGTTAGCCTTATGGTGACTGTAAGATGTACCTAAGGTGTTATACTTAGCCATCAATTTCATGCAATTCTATCAAGATTAAGTATCATCCAAAACAACCAACATGATCATAACACAAACATTATCATAATTGCATATTATGATCATAAATCAAGTATTATTACTACATCATTATCATAAAGATCATAAGTCAAATATCGCCCCCACGGGAAGGGGCTAGTGGCTAGCACATGTAGAAAGTTGCACAAATGGACAACGGGTCAATCCCTCGCAAAAGCGAGAGTTCTGTCCCTCCATGCGTTGGTTACTAGTCTCAAGGGTCAAAGACCCACCATGATTTACCTCCCTTACGATAGCCCGGGGGCGGGCTGGTAGGGGCCGCTAGGTTGGCGGATTCCAACCTTTGCACAAATAAGTCAAATATCATCCATAATTACTTACTATGATCACAAATCAAATATTACACCAATCAACATCGTAAGTCAAAAACTAACACCCACATCATTATAAGTCAACCAAATAATCATGATATGAAATGAATTCAAGTATGGTTGACTATCCTAGGTTTCTCTAACCCCTAAGCATGGACTTGGGAACCCAATATAAATTCTTTCCAATGGGGTTCACCAAGTACTCCTTTGGGATCCATTTCCTAGCTACCATTGTTGTCTTTGATTGTCCTATAGCAATTAAGCAATGGTAAGTCTTCTCATTCTTTAATCCCTTATAACCTAGGCCCTTTTTGTTAAAAATAGCCCTTTGGCTCCCTATGATCATGTTCAAGGTGTTTGAGCCAATTGTGAATTTCTCTAGGGCCTTGGTGAGAAAATCTACCTTTTCCCTTAGTATCATATTCTCTTCTAAGCATGCATCATTAACACTAGAAGAAGAAATATTTTCATGTGAGCATGCACTTTCAAGTTTTTCTTCTAGGGCCTTAATTTCATTTAGCATGCATTTAATTTTCTTCTTAGCCCTAAATAAGTCATTAGTCAATCTAGTAATCATGGAAATAATATCTTGAGTGGGTAGGCTTTTTACCTCATTTATCCAATCTCCTTCTTGCGATTCCGATGAGGATGCTCCCCCTACACTTGAGCTCTCCTCCTCACTTGTGCTTCCTTCTTGCTCGGATGAGGTGGAGTCTAAGTCAATCCCTATTAGTGCGAGGCTTGTAAAAATTTCTTCCTCCGATGAGGATGGATCATCCCATGTTGCCTTTAGATTTTGCGTTTTTGTCTTCCCCTTTTCTTTTGATTTCTTTTCTTCTTTCTTCTTTCTTCTTCCCTTCTCTCTTTTTGTCCTTCTTCTTGTCTTCCTTTTCTTTGTTCAAGAGAGGACAATCATCCCTTATGTGTCCCTCTACTTTGCAATTATAGCATATCACCTTTCTTCTTCTCCTCCTATCATTAGATTTGATAAACTTAAAATTTTTCAATGCATGCTTTACCTTCCTTACCATATATGCTTCTTTATTGCTATTCATGGAGGAGAAAGATTCTTCATCGGATGAGGAGGGTGGAGTCTCCTTCTTCTTCTTTCCTTTGTTGGCCACTAATGCTACTCCCCTTGATAGCTTGATTGGATCTTCTACTATACTTTCAAGCCTAGTTTCATATAATTCCATGGTGGAGAAAAATTCTTCAAGAATACTTACCTCTAGATTCTTTGAGATATAGGAGTCCACCATGGAGCTCCATTTGGATGACTGGGGGAATGCATCTATAACCTTCATGATCATATCCCGATTTGATAGCTTCTCACCTACACTTGTTAAACCGTTAATTATTTCTTTAAACTGAGAATATAGGGATAATACCTTTTCTCCTTTGTCGAGTTTGATATTGTTCAATTGAGAGCGGAGAAGGTCTCTTCTTGCGAGTTTTGCTTCAGAGGTGCCTTCATGAAGCTCCACTAGCTTCTTCCACATTTCTTTGGAACTTGAGCACTCACCAATTCTATTAATCTCTTGTTGAGGAAGCATGTTGAAGAGGTGATGATTGGCTTTCGAATTCGCTAAGTGCTCCTCTCTTTGCTTCTTTGTCCATCTTGATTTCTCTATCGGCTTTCCTTCTTCGTCCCTAGGTACTTTAAAACCACTTTCCATGATTAGCATGATATCGAAGTCGGTCTCAAAAAATACCTCCATTTCGTTAGCATGAATGTTGAAGTCGACCATTTCGTTGATTGTTACGGCGGTGAGTCTGACAACAATCTCCTCACTCTGATACCACTTATTGGAGAATTGTGGCTCAGCTAGAAGGGGGTTGAATAACCTCGATGTTGTAGATGGAAATCACTTACGTCTTAATCATCTACAAAAATAATTAGCGTAACAGAAATGCAAAATCAAAGACAATTAAAATAATACAAAAGACAAAGATAAAGAAAACAATAAGATGAAGATATAACGTGGTTCACGACCCTTGCTGTTAATCCACAAACGATTCGTAAGGTGAATCATTCCTCAACCAAATCCACTAATATCTCCTTTAGCTCAACAAGGTGGAGGTAACCTCTTTACAACAAATCACTCCCTCTTACAATAAAATAGAAGTAAACACAAGGAAGAGGAGTGGAAGACGTTTAGGGTACTTGGGAGTATGATTGGAGGTTAAGCATTAACCTCCCAAAGCCACCCAAGCCCTCTTTTTATAGATAAGAGGGCTTTCTTCCCATTGGACATGCAGCAGTCAACTGTTGCATGTCATTAGTTGACTGTCATCATTCCAACGGCCTCTGACTACGTCAGATCGTGACCGTTGTAGTCCAACGGTAGGCTTGGCAGTCGACTACTACTATCAGCAGTCGATTGATGCCTGCGTAGATGATTGATCTGTCGGCTACGAGAGGTTATGTGCCCACGACCACCTTCATTAGTCAACTGTCATCCCTTGGCAGTTGACTGATGGTGCAATAGTTATTTATTGTCCTTCGCGATCGATGGTGCAACAATGATCGTTGTCCCTTAGCAATGACCATCGGGCCGAACTCACCAATGAACACCGGGCCAAGTGCTATCGACTCAGAGCAGTCGACTGGTGTCAGATAAAACCTTAAACAAATACTTGTTTGAGCATACGACACTTGACTTAGCCATTCGGCCAAGTTCACCTATGAGCTACCATTACAAGCACTTAATCTCTCATCTCCCTTGGAGTCTCTCACCGAAGCTTTCTTCGTCCGACCATGTCCCTTGAATGCATCAAACGCACGGCTTCCGGAATTTCATCCTTCACGTCTCACCCTGAAGTCTGCTTCCTTTGGCTTCACTCCAATGCTCCTCGTCCGACGATCCCTCGGATGCACCAAGCGCACGACTTTCGCAATGTCATCCTTCACCGACTCAAGGACCCGAGCCATGAGATGGTGATCCCACCAATGCTATCATCAAGCTAACTCATGTGTGATTTACTAAGTCCTGCACAACTTAAACACACATATCAAATCAACATAAACATCCTAACTTAAACCTTTTCCACACACATCAAAACTAAACCATACTTGGGTTGATTGCCCTAACATAATAGACGGGGAACCTTGCAGCGATGGATGGAACAAGCTCCTAAGATGGTAGCTTGGTGGAGAATTTGAACTCTCCCTAATCCGTTTGAGCTCGGGGAACGCCATCAAAGGCGGAGTAAACTCTTCTCTCTAATCTGAGCTAGAGAGGTGGTGTCGTCAGAAGTGGAACAGACTCTCTTCTCTAATTCAAGTAGGAGAGTTGATATCGATGGAGCCACTGGAGTTTCTTTGAGGATGGATGGATCTCTCCCTTCTAATCCAAGAGAGAGAGGTAGAAGGGAGTGGAGATGGAGGTGGTTTTTGGACAAAGAAGAAGACCTCTCTCAGTAATTGATCCCTTGAAAGCTTTTATAGCTGCGTCAAATGGGGGCTTCGCCCCGCACCACTGCCAGGCCATGGTGGCCTAGCCATGATGGCCTCTGGAGTGACTATCTTGTGGCAGCAAGGACCATTGTCGTGGTGCCTACTCTGGTGGTTTTTGCTTCAAATATCCTTGATTTGCTTCTCAAATACCCTACAAAATAAAGTATACAATAAATTGTCTTAGGGACATAAATTTATAAAGTTTTTGTATTAAGACACTAAAATAATCCATACTCATAAAACATGATAAATATGACAAATTAACCATACGAGTGAATTAAAACATCAAGAAATGTATCAAAATAGCATGTCAAAATGTGAGTTATCACACTCCACACTTTATTCTTGCACGTCTCATGCAAGTAAACAAAAATAAGGAAACAACTAAAGACACATTTCCCTAATAATTCCCAATCACATTTAGAAGATCATAAAAGAGAGTTACCTAGGACTGTCAATTCTCAAAAAACCCAAGCATTCATGGACTCAAATCTTATATTGGTTAACAAATATGGTGATTTCAATCCATCCTGAATAAATTGTGAATACTAAGCCTCACAAGATAAGTGGTGATTACTCTCTCTCTCTCTCGTATATATGTAATGGTGGAGTTCACTGGAGCTACTCATGATTTATACAATATCATATGCTTGCTTATCTTTTACTCTTCACCACTATTGTATATATATGAATGTACAATTATGAAGGTTTATTAGGATTGTAAGGGAAATAAAAAAAGCAATGGAGAAAGATATGGAAATAATGGAATGTATGTAAGAAAAATAATATAAGATATAAAAGGAAATCAAAGCAATAAAGATATGGAAATATTAAAATGTTACATAGATGAGTACAAAAAAACAATGCCTAAAATTTTTTTCATCCAAGTTAACTTTTTACAATTCAATAAATATGTAACCAACATTCTACATCTTCCTAAAATATGCAAGCCATTCAATCCACTTTCAACAAATCAAAATAATATGAACAATTCTATCACACTTTGAAGTTAAAGTTGCACAACATATCAAAAGAAATTTTTTATTGTCTTTATTTATTTGGACAAATATTTATTTATTTTTTTCATTTTTCTCTCTTTTTTCAATTATTTTTTTCGTAATTTCTTTTTGACATGTAGTAAATTTTCCTATTCTCTCTCCTCAAGCTCACAAAAAGATAAAGAGTATGATTGACTGGTGATGATTAAGCACAACTTGTCTATGTTTCCATTGCATTTTTCTAAGCTACTCCTCTCCCCTATTTATTCGCCATGGGAAAACCACTCATCATGGAACATCTAAATTTTTACATCCCAAAATAGAAATGGAGAAGAAAGTAATGGGCATGTGACAACAAAAGAACCAAAGAAAATAAGCAAGTTGGCATTCATCATAATTATGCAAACTTATGATAATGTGGTCTCAAAAGAATCAAAGCAAGTTATAGATTTACAATAATCATAAGTGTACCACACACAAACAAAAAAAAATAAGCTCAATCCCCACTAGGTATACAAAAAAAATCATCAACTCAATCTATCATAGTAGAATCCATCACCAACTAGTAACCACATGCAATTCAGAAATCCAATCATGACAATAAATCCTGAAATTTGAAAGTTAAATTTAACTAGCTTTCATGACTTCTAAGAAGATATAAAGAAATATATAGGAAATTTATCTCAAAATAGAAAAAATTAAAACTTGACAAATAAAACATAACAACTAAACAAAAACAAACAAATAAAAAACATCATATGTACAAAGAAAAAGAAAGAGAAGGAACAAACTCCCTTGAGTGCCTAGCGGTTGAAGATGATTTAATAAAAGTAGCCACGCAAGGAGTGGAGCAGTCCAAAGAAGATCTTCCCTGACAGTTGAAGATGATTTAGTAAAAGTAGTCGCGTGGGGAGTGGAGTGGTCTGAGAGAAAATCCTTTCTGGTGCTTAAAGGTGGTTCAATTGTAGGATCCAAGTTAGGAGTGGAATAAACCAAGGTGAGGTGAGCACCTTCCTCATATGATCAATGTCTTTAATGTTGGTGTAAATAAGATCCACATATCTCCACAATTATATGATATTTTCCACTTTAGGCCTAAGCTCTTATAGTTTTATTTTTGGACTATACCCAAAAGGTCTCATACCAATGGAGATATCTTTCCATCTTATAAGCCTCATGATCTTTTCCATGTCTTTCCAATGTGGGATTTTGATTATTCTTGAAATAATCCCCCCCCCTTAAATGAAGGACCACATTGGACCTCTCTCTCAATTTCATCCATCCTCGAAGGACTTCCTTTGCTTGATGTCTAATCCTCAATCCACCATATTTTCCTATCAATTATCTAGTCCTCCTGATCCAGCTGTATTTCTTATCAGTTGTCAGGTCCTCTTGACTGGACTTCCTATCAATTGTGTAGTCCTCCTGACCCAACTGAACTTCTTGCCAGTTGTCCAATCCTTCTAACTCAATTGGACTTCTTGCTTGGTGTCTTGTTCTCGTGATCTGGATATGAGAGTCTCCACTTCCTTCATTCGAGGATCATGGCTCGACATGGACCATTGACTCCGATACTAATTGTTGGTGCAAAGAAGATCCACATATCTTCACAATAGTATAATATTGTCCACTTTGGGCCTAAATCCTCATGGTTTTATTTTTGAACTATACCCAAAAGGTCTCATACCAATGGAGATATCTTTTCATCTTATAAGCCCATGATCTTTTCCATGTCTTTCCAATGTGGGACTTTGATTGTTCTCCCAACACTTAAGTGTCACTTCCTTAAATATTATCACCTCATCATATGTCCTCTCTGGTGGTCGAAGGTGATTCAAAAAAAGGATCCAATATGGGGGCTAGATTATTGCATTTAGTGTTAGGGCCTTCATAAACACATATATTAGAGTGTTTAGCTCAAATAGGAGTATTCAATCTGAGACCTCTAGCTATCCATCACTCATGTGGGGATCAACTCGTCATATCTGCTTTCTACTTCTGTCCCACTAGTCTTATGGTTAAGCTAACAATTTTGGGCACTGATATGTGGCTATTGCTCCTCTTCATCTAAACATACACACTCTAAATAATCAACAAGAGGTTCTTGTTAGGACCTTGATGTTGTGCTAAAGGGGTGTGAATAGTGTTTCTTTGATTTCGCTCTTGATTATGTTCTTGTCTATAAATCGTTAGTATGCAGCAGAAATAAAAGAAAATAATATAAACAAACACAAATATGAAGCACAAGAACTACACCGGTGTTTTAACGTGGTTCGGAGATCCACTCCTACTTCACAATAATTCTTAAGATGGATTACTCCTCTTGTAAGGTTTCACTATCTTCTCCTTTTGGTGAACATCAAGGTGGCAGAAACCTTCTTACAACCTAGAGCTTAATACAACCAAATGCAAAACACAAGTGTAAATAAACAAAACAAATTACAAAATAAAGATTTACACAAAAACTTGATCGTTGTTTGGTTGCATTGGAGAGCTTTACAAGATCTGGAATACAAAAACACTTCCTTTTCAAAGATCCAAGAAATTGGTTTGGAAGAAACTCCCAAAGTCCTCCTATAAGTTCTGCATGGGTCGATTTCTACCGATCTATCTACTGCCTTACCCCCAATCAACTGGTCACTTATCTATTGTTTCACAATGACTTAATCTATGTCAAATTTCAATTGATCAGTCGATTGACCTGCCAGTCGACTGCCCTGAGCCATCAGTAGGCTAAGAAATATTCTGTACTTTTGTCCGTTGAAGCTAATCAACTACTTCATCACATCAGTTGACTGCTGCATTGAAGCACCATTTCTCAACTCAGCTCTATAACCCACGACCAGTCGACTGCCCGAACACTAAGTCCGAGTGTCAACTACCCGTGACCAGTTGACTGCCTCACCATAGCAATCAATTGCCCGAGCACTGAGTCTCTCGAGTACTCGAGTTGACTACTCAATCAATCGATTGCCAAATAGTTTGTGCAATTATTTTATCCCATCAGTCAACTAGACCAAGTCCTAATCGACTGGTGCATCTCAAAACTGATGTTTAACCCATTGATGCATGCGAACGCATCCTCAAATCTCACGACGGAGGCTGTCGAGGACTCGAAGCATGTGCTCTCACTCAACACCCTCAAGTACATGGATGTCATCAAGTAATAAAAGATTATCGATCCCACAGGGACTGAGATTCGAATACCGATATGTTCAGTGGTTAAAATTGTTCGAAAGTTAACTCTAAGAGGTTTCGATTTGCAAGGGCTATCGGTGGACTAAACTCTAATACGGTATCACACGGAGGAAGAAGGGAGTGTGCCGAGGTCTTCAAAAGTGATTCTAAGACTTCAATTTCACTTGTGTGTCACAAAACATGCTGTCAACTAGGTGATTATCTAAACGTCTAGCTATGATTTTATGGAAGGGACATCATACACTCTCCCGATGAGCCACCGCATCTATCGGGAGCTATCTCTGCCTTACAAGGATGGGATAGACGGTACGAGGATGCCGAATCAATCCTTACGACGAACCGTTTCCGGTTCCATCGCATCCTTCTACCCACGGTTATAGGAGATCAGGTTTACCCCAGGTTCCTTGTATAAAATCCCCTAAATCTTAAATACGAGGGATGTCACCCCTCGTATCGCCTAAGCACAGCAGGTAGAAAACCAAACATGCATAGATATGGGTATAAACAATTTTCAATTGCCAAATTAAACTCAATAACAGAATTTAACGTGAACCAATATGTAATGTGCACACAAGCTACTCTCTAATCCTAGAATCGTAAGAACTACTCCATATATATAAAAGAAGAATCACAAGGCATGTACAAGTTTGAATACATCAGAAATAAAGTGCAAGGACAAGGAATTACAATGCCTACGTGGTCTTCTCTCCAGCGTTGAAGTGTAGAATGTGAACCTCCGGCAGCATTCTTCCTCCCCGTTGTGAGTCCCTGAAGCTTTTTAGGGCTTCGGTGTGCCGTCCCGACCGTTGTGCCTCTTTCCTAGGGTTTGGGAGCCCTAGGGCGGCTCACTCATAATACCTCGCCTCTTGGATGAGTTTTCTATATATAGAGGTGGCTCCGACTTTCCATAAATGCTTGAAAAACCCTATTTCCTTGAATTCGCAGCGCCGTCACACGATCGTGTGGATTTCACACGGTCTGGCTGTGTGCAAGGCTGGAAAATAGATGAAATCTCGGCTGGAAATTGAGCTGGAAAAAAGGCACGATCATGTGTTTTCACATGGCCTGGTTGTGTCTTTTCCTTGAGCATCCGTTTTGATCCGTTTCGCTTCGGAAACATGCCCAAGTCTTGGGACATGGTCAGTGTGTGTTCCCTAAGGTCCGTGCTCAACAAATTGGACCATTTTTGCTCCAAAAATGTGCCATTTTCCCATGAAATTCTATCTTGTACACAAAAGTATAAAAAGTAGATCTCCGCACCAGAATATATGAAATGCATGCAAAACAAAGTGAAATATGCATAAAAAAACATAAAATGTAATGAGATGTGAGCAAAAACTACTCCTAAAATCCTATATGTTTTGCTCACATCACTTTCCCAGACATAAATCTTTGCTTGTCCTCAAGCAAACCTCAATGCCATGAAGTTTTAAAAAGATATTGTTCCATACTTAGCATGTTAACTAAATTTATCAAGTGGTATTTATAATCAAAGCAAAATAAATGTATTCTAGAAATTCACTAAGTTAGCTCCTCGTGCTCGTGCTAAGCGAATCATTCTTAGGGGATACTCATTCCATGGTGAGTTAAGTCGTCATCCTATAGCTTTCCTAAGGTCTCCAGCTCTTAGACACTTACCTTCCCAAAGCGAGGGTCATTCCCTAGATCTAGCACAAAGTCTCAAAGGCGTGCTCGGTATTGAGAGAAATTGGTAGGTGTTTCCCCAGTAACCTAACTCGGTCTCAAAGGAGAACCTCATCATTTCCATCCACGACAACTATTTTTTTATCCCTCATAATATTTATATATTTTTTTTCTCTTTCATTTCTCTCTCTCTCTCTCTTTTTCTCTCTCTCTTTTTTTTTCTTTTATTTTTCTGCTCACTGGGATTTTGATTTTTCCAAATAGGCTTACATAATCCGAGCATCTCCAGTAACTAAAATGCTAAACCTAGAGTCACCTACGGATTCCAAAGTACTAAACTACTAAAATGAATCATAACTAGGTACGTACTAGATTCTCCCTTTCAGAATGTTCAACATGTGTAGGTGTAAAAATAAAAGCTAACCAGTGTAAGTCTAGAACATTCATTAGAGTAAATAAAATAAAATACCACGAGATAAATGAAGTTAAGCTACCTATGGGAACAACTCATGTAAGTAACTTTAAAAATACTACTGAGGCAGCTTATAGATAGCAAAAACTAAGTGCTGAAAGAAAATGAACAACCTATGCATGAACAAATGAATTCTAACTAAAATGCAAATATCATGAAAGAAGCTACTGCTAGAAACAAAATAATCAGAACTTGGGGTCCCTCCCTAGACTTATATGAAACAATACCTCTAATATTATGGTCGAGGAGGGAAGTCTGGTAGTCTCGGCATGTCAGGCTCCTGGGAAAACCTGATGTTAAGCCGCTGATGTCACATGTACATGTGGTCAATCTGAGAGCTGGTGGATGCAGTGACCGCTTTGTGCTCCTCCTCCTAGGCCCACTATGCCTGCTGGGCACGCATATGCTACCGCATCTCCTGGCGGTAGGTGGCCTCCTCCTGGCGTCATGCATCCTTCTCTTGAAAGTAAATATGAGCCTCATCGTAGAAGTCCTCAGCCCACTAGAAGTGCTCCCGTAAGCCTGTAAACTCCGCCTATGATCATCCCATCGCTACCCCTGCATCTACTGCTCGACATATATGTCATCGAGGCACTATCGGAACTCCAAAAAATCGTAGACAGAAGTACCTGCATCCTGCTCAAAAGTAGGAAAAGAAAACGGTGCAGGTGTAGGCTTTTCACGTGGACTAGGGGGCGCGACATGGCCGTGTGAAATCACACGGCCTGACCATGTGCGCCTCTGGAAGTCAGGGCATGACCATGTGAAAACACACTGCCTGATCGTGTGCGACTCTGGAAGTCAGGGCATGACCGTGTGAAAACACATGGCCTAGTCGTGCGCCCTTTATTTCTTTTCTCGTGGTGCACAATGGTATGATTTCTCTCACTCACTTCACCGCGTAAATTTAAAATGACTTTTATTTTTACCTAGCAAGTTCTTTCCTTACCTACAAATGCTAAATACCATAAATAAAAGTTTGAATTACAAAAAATTGAATGCAATAAAAAGAAATCTTAAAAAAACTAAACTTGGGTTGCCTCCCAAGAAGCACTTTGTTTAAGGTCTTTTAGCTCGACCTTATTCCTACGTTTCATTTGAGGCGTTTGAATCTTGCTCGTGGGGGAGCAAGATATTTGCTCACCTTATGCCTCCTCCCTTGTGGTCCCTTATCACCATATCTCTTAAATCTTGCTTGTGGAAGGGCAAGATATTTATTGGCTGTCTTCCTTGGTTTGAGAGTGAACATGCTTATCTTTAAAAAATCATCAGGAGTTTGATCATGATATTCTGTTTCATCCATATGCTGTAAATAATGTAACTCACCACAAATATTCTCACAAAAAGATTGATTAGTAGATGCTATTAGGTCGAATGAAATTTTATCATCACAAATCACTAGATGGGCTTCATTATTGGTAAATAAAGTTTTGGTGAGGGTTAAGGCAGGCTCTTCTAGATTCTTGAGGTTAGGAGGTGTTTTTATTGAAGCAATGCACTCCTCGATTAAAGTATCAAATAAATAATCCTCAAGTTCTTCTTCAAGTGGTGATTGAATGGATTTCTCTTCTTTACTTCCTATGTCATCTATGTCTCCCTCATTCATTCGCTCAAAGTGAGTCTCTGCCATATTAGGTGTAATCCAGTCATCAAAACCACCTTCTAGTCATTTAGTTTCTTCATCTGCTAGATCTCATTCCATAATCTCCGTAAATTGTTGGCTATGCTCCTCGCATTCCCTAGCAAAATTATCTAGCAGGGCTTCTAAGTGGGGAATTGGTTTTGGATAAAATTTGCATGGTGACTCATAGCTCTCGTTCTCATTTTAGAAACAATATTGAGTCTTTGTCTGCAAATGCCGCCATCGGAATTCAGCGTTCACCGCTTGTTGCGTTTGAATGAAATCTTCCATCATTTGCTCCAGTCGAGATTTAGGCGGACAATATTGAGGGTTTAAGTAGCCATGGTCATAACTATATAAATAGGAATCATCTTGTGGCCACGCATTGTAATTGTAGGTGACATCTTCTTGTTCAAATTGTGAAGGTTCGAATATATCCAGACAATTATTAATAGTATGTCATGTTTCACCACAATACTCACAATAAATGTTACCAAAACTTACAGCATTAAATTGACCATAATCATGAGTAAAAGCATGCATCATTATATGCAGGAAATTATAAATAAGAAAAGAGCAACTGAATAAACAAAACTGAAATAAAATAAAACAAAACAAGAAAAGTAAATCTATCCTAAGTCCGATCCAATTATCCGCTTCACGTTTCGATATCGAATCGATCAGTCCCTAGCAACGGCGCCAAAAACTTGATGCACGCGAACGCGTCCCCAAATCTTGCGATGGAGGCCATCGAGGACTCGAAGTGTACGCTCGCGCTCAACGCCTGCAAGTGCACGGATGTCATCAAGTAATAAAATATTATCGATCCCACAGGAACTGGGATTCGAATATCGATATGTTCAGTGGTTGAAATTGTTCGGAAGTTAACTCTAAGAGGGTTCGATTTGCGAGGGCTATCAGTGGACTAAACTCTAATATGGTGTCACACGGAGGAAGAAGGGAGTGTGCCGAGGTCTTCAAAAGTGATTCTAGGACTTCGGTTTCGCTTGTGTGTCGCAAAACGTGCTGTCAACTAGGGTTTTTGTCTAAACGTCTAGCTATGGTTTTGTGAAAGGGACATCATACACTCTACCAATGAGTCACCGCATCTACTGGGAGCTATCTCTGCCTTACAAGGACGAGATAAATGGTACGAGGATGCCGAATCAATCCCTATGACGAACCATTTTCGATTCCATCGCATCCTTCTACCCACGGTTACAGGAGATCAGGTTTACCCCTAGGTTCCTTGTATAAAATCCCTTAAATCTTAAATACGAGGGTTGTCACCCCTCGTATCGCCTAAGCACAGCAGGTAGAAAACCAAACACGCATAGATATGGGTATAAACAATTTATAATTTCCAAATTAAACTCAATAACAGAATTTAACGTGAACCAATATGTAATGTGCACACAAGCTACTCCCTAATCCTAGAATCGTAGGAACTACTCCATATATATAAAAGAAGAATCACAAGGCATGTACAAGTTCGAATACATCAGAAATAAAGTGCAAGAACAAGGAATTACAATGCCTACGTGGTCTTCTCTCTGCGTTGAAGTGCAGAACGTGAACCTCCGACAACGTTCTTCCTCCCCGTTAAGAGTCCCCAAAGATTTTTAGGGCTTCGGTGTGCCGTCCTAGTCGTCGTGCCTCTTCCCTAGGGTTTGGCAGCCTAGGACGGCTCCCTCATGATTCCTCGCCTCTTGGATGAGTTTTCTATATATAGAGGCGGCTCTGACTTTCCATAAATGCTTGAAAACCCTATTTCCTTGAATTCGCAGCGTCGTCGTCACGTATTGCTAAATCTCATCGGTGTAATTCAGAGCTTGTATGCAGTGAAAAACTCAAATCCTAGAATCTTATGTTAGGAAATTTAGAAAAAGCATATTAGGTGTGTTGATCATGATGGCGTGTATCTTTTCGAAATTAGTTTTGTCAGTTGTTTCGGAAACATGCCCAAGTCTTGGGACATGGCCAGTGCATGTTCCCTAAAGTTCGTGCTCCACAAATTGCTCTATTTTTGCTCTAAAAATGCATCATTTTCCCATGAAATGCTATCCTGCACACAAAAGTATAAAAAGTAGATCTCCGCACCAGAAAATATGAAATACATGCAAAACAAAGTGAAATATGCATGAAACAAACATAAAATATAATGAGATGTGAGCAAAAATTACTCCTAAAATCTTATATGTTTTGCTCACATCACCCATCAAGTATGATACTCTCATACTTGACACTTACCCATAGCCTAGACCTAAGCCTTCAAGCATCTTCCATGAGCCTCATGCCTTTAGGATGCATCAAGTCCTCCACGACTCCTCATCCTTTACACTAGCCTTCAAGATCAACTTTGTTATGCTACCGGATAACCTTAGCCTAGACCTAAGTCTTCAAGCATCTTTCATCAGCCTCACACCCTTAAGTTGAGTCTACGACTCTTCACCCTTTGTGCTAACCTTCAAGTGCTTCCTTCGACTTTGTCATGCTAACGAGTCTTCCGTTGCCAAGAGGTTGCGCCTTCTGGATTTCTATTGCATTTTGGTCCAATCATCCCAGGTCAAGATTGACCAAACTCTAGTGGGACTTGAATAGTGTTTTGATGTTTGCCAATACGGTTGACTACATGTGTTTGACCATCTGTTGACCACATGATAAGTGGATGTTTGGGATATCCAAGGTCATATAGGGAAGTTTGTTTAAGGGGAAGATTGTTGGAGCAATCAACCTCGGGTCAAAGTTGACAAGACTCAAGTGAGACTCGAGGGGAAGTCCAAGTTTAGATACTTGGCACGGGAAGTCCAAGTTTAGATACTTGGCACGGAAAGTCCAAGCATAGTCTTGGTATGAAAGTCCAAGTTTGGATATTTGGCATGGAAGGTCAAAGAATGGTCTTGACATAAAAGTTCAAGCATGGTCTTGGCATGGAAAGTCCAAGGATGGTCTTGGCATAGAAAGTCCAAGCATGATTTTGGCATGGAAGTCAAAGTTTGGATACTTGGCATGGAAGTCCAAGATGGTCTTGGCATGGAAAGTTCAAGCATGGTCTTGGCATGGAAAGTCCAAGTTTGAAGTCTTAGCCACGTAAGTCCAAGTGTGTAGTCTTGGCGGTGAAAGTCCAAACATTAAGGCTTGACAATCGGAAAGTCCAAGGGTGAGATTTTTGGCAGCGTAAAGTTCAAGCATATAGTCTTGACTGCATAAGTCCAAATGAATCTTAGCAAAGGAGACCCAATTAGTATTGGTGTCTATAAGATTCATATATCTCTACATTGATATGATATTGTCTACTGGGGCCTAAATTCTCATGGTTTTATTTTTGGACTTTACCCAAAAGGCCTCATACTAATGGAGATATCTTTTTATCTTATAAGAACATGATATTTTCCATGTTTTATCAATGTGGCACTTTGATTGTATTCCCCATACTCCCAACAATCTCCCCCTCAAACGAAGGATCACATTGAGCCCGCCTTAAGCCTATCCGTCCTCGAAGGACTTCCTCTGCTTAATGTCTGATTCTCAACCCACTAGGACTTCCTGCAAACTTTCTGGTCCTCCTAACCCAGCTAGACTTCCTGCTAGTTGTCTAACCCTTCTAGCCCAACTGGACTTCATGCTAATTGTTCGATCCTCCCGACCCAATTAGACTTCTTGCCTGGTGTCTAATTCTCTTGATACAGACATGGTAGCTCCACTTCCTTTGTTCGAGGTTCATGGCTTGACATGGACCATGGCTCTGATACCAATTATTGATCCTTATAAGATTCAAATATCTCTATAATTGTATGATATTGTTCACTTTGAGCCTAAGCCCTTATGGATTTATTTTTAATCTTTACCAAAAGGCCTCATACTAATGGAGATATCTTTTTATCTTATAAGTACATGATCTTTTCTATGTCTTACCAATGTGGGACTTTGATTGTATTCTCCGTACTCCCAACAGTTAGCATGACATAACTAATGGAAGCACCTGAAGATTAATGTGAAGAGTGAAGGAGTGGTGGAGGACTCGGATAGACCCTGAGGGTGTGAGGATAATGGAGGTGGCTAGAAGGCTTAGGTCTAGGCTAAAAGTGATCGATTAAGTATGAGGGGATCATACTTGGGGTAAATCTCATGTTTGAGGTTTACTAGTCGAATAGGGTTATGGACTAGTCAACTGGCCAAGTGCACGACACTTGAGTGCTTAGTTTGACTCAAGCAGTCGATTGGAGTTATGACTCAATCGACTGGTCGAGTAGTCGACTGAGGCTCGACTGCTTCTATAGCTCTGGCAATCGACTGCTAGGGTTTGACAGTCGACTAGTCATTAGCAGTCGACTTCTAGAGGTTTAGCAATTGACTAGAATTAAGTGGTCAGGGCACAGAATATTAGACAATCGACTGTTGGCCTATGGCAATCGACTAATGCATATAGCAGTCGACTGCTAGGTCAGAGTAGTCAAGTGGTTGACTTAATTTGACGTGGATTAAGCCATTATGAGACAACAATACAGTGTCCAATCGACTGATAAGTAAGAGCAGTCGACTGGAAGGCGAAAAATCAGCCCGAGCAGAGTTATAAAAGGAGCCCAATGGAAATATTGAAGGTTGTCGATTTTTGGTGATCTTGAAGGGGAATTGCTTCTGCGTTCCAGACCTTCCAATCTCATCCAAAGTAGCCAAAGTGAAAGCAATCAAAAGTGCAATTTTTTAAAGTGTTTTCACTTGTTTTTGTCATTTGCTAGTGTATTTGGTTGTATTTTTGTATTTCTTATTGCTGTATGAACTTGTACGAGGTTTCTTCGCCTCCGATGTCATACCGAGAAGGATAGGTTCATAGCGAGGGTAGATCATTATAGCGCTGCCATGGAGTAGGAATTATAGTTCTGAACCATGTAAAATCTTGTGTATTGCGTGTGTTGCCTTTGTGTTTATTTGTAATTGTATATTTTGTATTCCACTGTGTATTAATATTTTGTAGACAAGCAATCATGATCAAAGCATGAAATTGATGAAACACTATTCACCCCCTCTAGCGCATACAAATCGGTCCATACATTGCCAAGTCTCTATACTTGGACTTTCTTTACCAAGTCTCTATACTTGGACTTTTCTTTGCCAAGTCTCCATATTTGGACTTTGCCATGCTAAGTCTCCATACTTGGGACTTTTCCTTGCCAAGTATTCATACTTGGACTTCTCCTTTGCCAAGTCTCCATACTTAGACTTTTTCCATCAAATCTCTGGTTAACCTTTACCTACTTGACTTCTCGGTCAACAACTCCATATGACTATGGATATTGTCAAACCTATTATCAAACATCAAAACTCTACTCAAGTCCCACTCGAGCTTGGTCAACCTTGACCTGAGGTTGATCGCACCAACAATCTCCTCAACAGTTCTAACTGCAAATCATGTGGTTGTACAACTGAAAGATATGTTGGTGCAAGGGCACTAGATAATCGAACCTAGGTTTTGATTATGGCAAAGATCCAAAGTTAAGGTCATATTGTTATCTCATGAGCTGAATTAAGTATGCAAGAAATGCTTAAGCTAAGCCGAAAGTCAGTGACACCAGGAGAATCTCGAGTCAGGAAACCGTGGTGGTCAAGCGACATCGGGGGAACTTCGTGGGAGTTGAAAAACCTAGGTGGAAGACCGGAAGCAAAGCGATAGGTCATAAAGGACCAGAGGTAAGCTCATGTGAGTGAGAGATGGTAAGGTTGTGTCCTCTGTACGGGGATGACCGTAGGCGGCGATCCGACTAAGACTTTCTGTGGAAGGTCTAGATCGAGATCAGAAGGTAAGAAACCGTCGCATTTACCATTTTTCGTGCTAACCTCTTCTTTGTAGGAAGTGGCGGGCTAGCGATCATTCTGGCCATTAGGCGATCGTGATGCACATCGGTCGTGATGTGATGAATCGACCTTTTTTAGCTGGTCAAAATGGATAATGTTTGACGTGGCCACTTCGCGATAAAATATGGTGTCACCTCGTGATCAGTTCCAAAAGATGAGGATCTACATCAAGACTTATTCCAAGGCAAAACTCTATAAAAGGAGGGGAGGACTCCAACCCAAAAAACAATCATCTTGCTCTCAAAGTGCTCCCGCAACGCCAAAGCTCCAACGTTGTAATGCCGACGCAATGCCAACTTTAGAATCTATTCGTCGGCAGTATGTTTTTATTTACTGTATTTGATTGTGGTTTTAATCATAATGAGGTGAGGTAGGCTTGTTGCCTTATCCTTGTACTTTCGGTTTTGTGATCGTTGTCTCCTACCTCCAACGAGGAGGAGACTTTATAGTGGATTGCCCCTTCGTACGTGGTCAAGGATCACGGGGCCTTGGATTAGCAACCCGTGGGCTCAGAACCAAGTAAAATTAAATTGTGTTATTTATTTTTCCACTGTGCTTTCTCTTATCGAACGAACGAAAGAAAGTTTTACGCTCACTATTCACCCCCCCCCTCTAGCGACGCTTCTCGATCCAATAATTGGTATCAGAGCGGGGGTGCTAAGATTTGGTGAAACCACCAATCTAGCACTTTTTGACTTTCTTCTTGTATTTTTCAATTCATATTTTTTTTAAGTTTTTTTCCTCCCACACTACTAATCCAAGACGAAGTCTTGGTACTCTTCCTTTGGTTGTGTGTTTGCAAGTATTCTCTTTTGGAGTAGCCGACGGTAAAACAACCATAACTTTTCGCACAAGTAAACCCACAAAACGTGCTACCTATCAAATCGAAGCTCTCTGAAAGATATACACTTCTTGTGAGGGTTTACCTCATAACAAGCTATCTTCATCCCCAAAAATCAACGGTTAGTACCCTTTCGGGGACATCGAAGGTCGTAAGTTTCTAGTTTTTGTTAGTTTCATATTATTTTTATTTATTTCTGTTTATTTCTTATTATTTCCCGCATTACTAATCCAAGACCAAGTCTTGGAATTCCTTTTGGTTTTTATTCTTATTTTGCAAGATATTTAATGGCTCACATTGAGGGGTATAGCACCACCCGACCTCCGTTCTTTAACGGAAATGATTTCTGTTATTGGAAAGGTCGGATGGATTGTTTCTTGAAAACACAAGTCGAGACTTGGATAATAATCTAAACCAGCTTTGCTCTACCCACCAATGATCAAGGGGAGCCCTTGGATTTCGACAAGTGGACAAATGCAACCAAGAGGCAAATCGAAGCCGATGCAAGAGCAACTCAAATGTTGCAATGCAACTTGTCCAAGGAGGAGCTCAATCGAATTGGACCATTCATTAGTGCCAAAGACCTCTGGAACAAATTAATTGATCTACACGAAGGGACGTCCGATGCTAAGGTATGTAAAAGAGATTTACTTTTAAATAAACTATATAATATAAAGATGCAGGATCATGAGACCGCTTCACAACTCCATGCGCGGATCCAAGACATATTGAACGACCTACATGCCATCGGACAAAAGGTAGACAATCGGGATATAATAAGGTACGCTCTTAATGCTTTTCCTAGGACCACCTTGTGGGTATCGATGGTTGATGTCTACAAGCCCCCGCGAGAAGGGCTTAGTGGCTAGCACATGTAGACGTTGCATCATAGGACAACGGGTCAATCCCTTACAAATGTGAGGGTGTCGTCCCTTCATACGCTAGTTACTAGTCTCAAGGGCCAAAGGTTTATCGTGATTTACCTCCCTTACGATGGTCCAAGGGCGAGCTGGTAGGGGCTACTAGGTTGGCAGATTCCAACCTTTTGCATCATGGTTGATGTCTACAAGGTATCTAAAGATTTATCTAAGATTAGATTAGATGAATTCTTTTTGGAATTTGAGTTATATGAACAAACTAATGCGGTCTCGGTCGAGAGAGGTGTTGCTTTACTTGCAGGACGAAGAAGAAAGGAGAAGAGCAAGCCACCTCCTGAGCAAGAAGATGGATCCGAACCCGAGGACGAACCCGAATCCGAATCCAAAGAGGAGGCCGCAATAGTCAACATTGTGCGGAGAATAGTTCGACAAGAAAGAAGTCAATTGAAGAACAAGAACAAAGAGCAATTCAAGTCAAGGAGGCGGCCAAAGCAAAAGGGAGCAAGGAAAGCCTTCCATGTAACTTGGGACGACGGAGAAGAAGGCGTCGACATGTTGGTGCAGTGGGCACCAAAGTCGAACCGGTATTTTGATTATGGCAAAAGGCTCAATAGTTAAGGGTATATTTGTTATCTTACGAGCTCAATTAAGTGTGCAGAAATGCTAAAGTTGAGCGGAAGGTCTGCGACACCCGGTGGGAACCGAGGTGGTCGGGCAACGCCAGAGGGACTTCGGAGGAAGCCGAGGTACTCGGGTGAAGACCGGAAGCGAGGCTACAAGGTAAGCTCGTGTGAAAGCGAAGCAAGGTCGTTAAGCGTAGATCCGACCCAATACCTCCAATGGAAGGTCTAGGTCGAGATCAGATGGTTAGAACCATCGTACTTTATATTTTAAGCTAACTTGTACTGCAGTCCAAAACCCTTTGACTACAGTCAACTGCTAGTCAAGTTCCAGCCTCGAGAAGAGCTCGAATTTCAAGGGGGTGAATTTGGACTTGACTCGTGTTTTGGCACAAAGGGTGATGTGGCATCAAGGTGGACATCCAAACCATCACCAAGCTTCCTTGTGGTGGACGCCCAAAATAAGGTGAGTTGGCACAAGATGGTTGGCTCCCATGATGTGGCACAAGTTGAATGGCTCCAACAAGTTGGCGCCCAAGGAGGTTGGAGGTGGCACAAGGTGGTTGGATGAAACACCTCATCCTTGAGTTGGCGCACAAGAAGGTTGGAGGTGGCACAAGGTGGTTGGATGAAACACCTCATCCTTGAGTTGGGATAAGAACCTCACCTTGGACACTACCTATGTCTAAATTCATAGATCAATATCCATAAATAGACATGTTCAAGCCAAGCAAATTACAATAATTCAAGAGCTCTCAACACGCCGTCGTAACGCCGCTACTACTACTCACATTTGCTACGACGAAGTGCCGCCGACAACGAAAGCTACATCTTCTACTTATAAGAGTTGTCGGTATATTTATTTAAGTTCTACTTCTTTAAATTGTCTTTGTGCTTTAATCGTAACAAGGAAAGGGGGAGTGTCCCTTTGCCTTGATTTCTTTTTGTAATCGTTGCTCCTACCTCCAACGAGGAGGAGTGGTTTTAGTGAATTGCCCTCCGTACGTGATCAAGGATCACTAGGGCAGTGGATTAGCAATCGAAAGATTGTGAACCACGTAAAAATATCTTGTCTACTTTATATTTCCGCTGTGCACTCTCTACTTGCTTTTTACTTATTGCAAAAGTTTTTTAACGACATCGTATCGCTATTCACCCCCTCTAGACACTTTCGATCCAACAATTGGTATCGAGTCGGGCGCTAAGATTCGTGAAACCACCAATCTAGCTTTGTTTTCTTTTTTTACAGATTTTTATTTATTTATTTCTGTTTCGTATAATTATTTCACTTGCTTATCTTCTCCTACATATAGAATTGCATTAGAGGCTTTAGGATCCGGATAAGGTTGTCCTTGGGTTAGATCCGAGTAAGGTTGTCCTCGGAACTTCAAGCGACATTCGCATTTGATTGTTTATTTCTTTTTGCAAGTTACATTTTATATATCTTTTTACTTCCCTACTAATCCAAGGCGAAAGTCTTGGAATATTCTTTCGTGTGTGTTTTGCAAGATTCTTTTAAATGTTCTTCTTCTTGTTTTTAAATGGCCCATCTCGAAGGGTTTACTTTGCCCGACCCGTTTACAAGCGGTAATGACTTTCGTTATTGGAAGGGTCGGATGGAATGCTTTCTTAAAACCCAAATCGAGATGTGGATCGTAATCAAACCGGTTTCACACTTCCTATTAATGAAGATGGTGAATCTTTGGGTTACGATCAATGGTCAAATTCCATGAAAAACAAGTAGAAGCCGATGCCAAGGCAACTCAAATCTTGCAATGTGGGTTGTCCAAGGAAGAGCTCAACCGCGTCGGCCCCTTCATTAGTGCAAAGGACTTATGGACCAAGCTAGTGGAACTACGAAGGCACCCGACGACACGAAGGTATGTAAAGAGATTTACTTTTAAATAAATTGTATAACTTGAAAATGCAGGAAATCGAGACCGCAACTCAACTACATGCTCGTATCCAAGACATCGTCAACCAACTCCATGCCATCGGACAAAAGGTCGAGAATCGCGACCTTATCAGGTATTCTCTTAACTCGTTTCCTAGGACCACCTTGTGGGCATCCATGGTCGATGCCTACAAGGTCTCCAAGGACCTTTCTAAAATTAGGTTACGAATTGTTTTGAACTTGAATTACATGAGCAAACTAACGTGGTCCGCGAGAAGAGTATTGCGTTAGTTGCGTGTTCCAAGAAGAAGAAGCCAAGCAAGCCACCCCGAAGGAAGAAGGCGATATCCAAGCTCTAATGGCTGCCGGCCGAGCACGACTCAAACCGAAGAAGAGTCCGAGTCCGAATCCGATGATGAGCTTCCATTCAAGACAAGCCACGGATCCGTATCCGGTTCAAAAGAATCATTAAGGGTAAGTCGGTCGTTACTTAATACTTTGTATGGTGCAATTAAATTTTTAAATAAGAAACTAGCTAAGTCCGAGTCCAAGGTCGAGACCCTAATTGAGGAGGTTAACCTTCTCAAACATGAGGTCTCCCTAACCTCTTCGACTACTCGTATTCAAGAGGAGGACTCAACTCAAGTTGAAAAGCTTGAAGTTGAGAACTCGCTTTTGAAAACACAAGTCGAAGACCTTAGGAACACGTTGGAAAGGTTCACTTTGGGATCCAAGGGACTTGACCTCTTACTTGGATCACAAAGGGCCGTGTACAACAAGGTCGGACTCGGATTTAACTCAAATACAACCAATAAGTCATATATGTCTATAGTAAACCAACATAAGAAAAATGTCCAAGCATGGGTCCCTAAGACCACTTTGATTTCAACTTTAGGATCTAACATGTATTGGGTTCCCAAGGACCAAATTCACTATGTGAATAGACCCACTCGATTCAATGGTCCAGGAGCCAATACAAAATGTATTTTGTTAAGTCTTAGAAATTGCATGCTTAGTTTTTCCTTTATTTTTAGAATGGTTAGATAGGACTCATAACCAACTAAAATCCTGCGAAAGATTGAGCCTCGGGAGCCTCTTTTCAAAAATAAACCAACTAAAATCCTATTTAAAAGATTGAGCCTCGGGAGCCTCTTTTCAAAAATAACTAGTTAGACCAAGGCGTAGTCTCAAGTAAGTCGAGTTATCAATTTCTTGAAATTAGCTTTGTCTAAGGAAGTGGTCGTTGTTCGATCAAAGAAGGCCTCTCGTGCCTCGCCACGACAGAAGCTAATCTCTTGAAAAGATTACTTGATGAGCTTAGACTAAATCGAATCTAACCTAATGTTGGTTAATTTAAATTCATTAAAATTAATCAAGTAAAATTGAAAGTCATCTCACAATAACACATAGGAATAACATGTTTTGATCATGTAGATATTGGTGAGATGATTTAGGTTTAAAAACTTACAAACAACCCTTTAGTAATCCCAATATCCGATCCAACTACCTTATGTGTAGGATCCTTATGGTAAAGAGGCACCAAAAGACCTCGTACGAGATTTATCACGATAAAATACCGAACATCAAGTACTTTAGGGTATTTGGATGCAAGGTACATATCTTAAACACTAAGGATTACCTAGGAAATTCAAATCCAAAACCTCTGGAACCTTTCTAGGATACTCAACCACCAGTAGAGCTTATAGGGTATACAATCACGACACTCTTAGAGTCGAAGAAACCATTAATATAGTTTTCGACGAAGGACACGAACCTGTTCAATCCTTAACAAAACCAACTAGCAAATCAACTTATAGCGAACCCGACTCTGATCTTGAACTTGAATCTCGTCCTAACCCAAGTCATCCTATCGACCAAGTGATAGATGACTCTAACCCAAGTCAAACTAGAACTCACCCAAGTCATCCTATCGACCAAGTGATAGATGACCCTAACCCGAGTCACACTAAGACTCAAACAAATCATCCTATCAATCAAGTTATAGGTGATCCAAATTTAGGGGTTCGAACTAGAGCTTCATATCGAAACCTTAGTCAAATCTCGTTAATTTCCAAAATCGAACCCAAAACTATTGAACAAGCACTTCTTGATCCCGACTGGATTATTGCTATGCAAGAAGAGCTAGCTCAATTCACTAGAAAAAATATATTTATATTGGGAACTTGCTTGGACTTACAAACCTTAAAATATATTTACAAACTTTTTGAGTTAAGGCAAAAGGGGGAGAAAGTCACAAAAGTAAGGAAGAAAGTAAACAAAATTATTACCTTTTATATTAAGTAATTCCGTTTACTTAAGCAACTATTAAGGGGGAGTAAAAATTATTTTTCAAGAACTCACCTTTGGTCAAGGGGGAGGTTACCTCAAAGGGGAGAACTTGAAACAATAATATTTCTCACTCATGCTTAATCTTTATGCTAGCTCACTCATGCTTAATCTTTATGCTAGCTCATTCATACTTAATCATTATGCTAGCTCATTCATATTTAATCTTTATGCTAGCTCATTCATATTTAATCTTTATGCTAGCTCATTCATGCTTAATCATTATGCTAGCTCATTCATATTTAATCTTTATGCTAGCTCATTCATGCTTAATCATTATGCTAGCTTACTGTTATGCTTAATTTTTCCTTAACTTTTGTGTCGGTTTGCCATGAATCAAAAAGGGGGAGATTGTTGGTGCAGTGGGCACCAAAGTCGAACCGGTATTTTGATTATGGCAAAAGGCTCAATAGTTAAGGGTATATTTGTTATCTTACGAGCTCAATTAAGTGTGCAAAAATGCTAAAGTTGAGCGGAAGGTCTGCGACACCCGGTGGGAACCGAGGTGGTCGGGCAACGCCAGAGGACTTGAGGAAGCCGAGGTACTCGGGTGAAGACCAGCGAGGCTACAAGGTAAGCTCGTGTGAAAGCGAAGCAAGGTCGTTAAGCGTAGATCCGACCCAATACCTCCAATGGAAGGTCTAGGTCGAGATCAGATGGTTAGAACCATCGTACTTTATATTTTAAGCTAACTTGTACTGCAGTCCAAAACCCTTTGACTACAGTCAACTGCTAGTCAAGTTCCAGCCTCGAGAAGAGCTCGAATTTCAAGGGGGTGAATTTGGACTTGACTCGTGTTTTGGCACAAAGGGTGATGTGGCATCAAGGTGGACATCCAAACCATCACCAAGCTTCCTTGTGGTGGACGCCCAAAATAAGGTGAGTTGGCACAAGATGGTTGGCTCCCATGATGTGGCACAAGTTGAATGGCTCCAACAAGTTGGCGCCCAAGGAGGTTGGAGGTGGCACAAGGTGGTTGGATGAAACACCTCATCCTTGAGTTGGCGCACAAGAAGGTTGGAGGTGGCACAAGGTGGTTGGATGAAACACCTCATCCTTGAGTTGGGATAAGAACCTCACCTTGGACACTACCTATGTCTAAATTCATAGATCAATATCCATAAATAGACATGTTCAAGCCAAGCAAATTACAAGAATTCAAGAGCTCTCAACACGCCGTCGTAACGCCGCTACTACTACTCACATTTGCTACGACGAAGTGCCGCCGACAACGAAAGCTACATCTTCTACTTATAAGAGTTGTCGGTATATTTATTTAAGTTCTACTTCTTTAAATTGTCTTTGTGCTTTAATCGTAACAAGGAAAGGGGGAGTGTCCCTTTGCCTTGATTTCTTTTTGTAATCGTTGCTCCTACCTCCAACGAGGAGGAGTGGTTTTAGTGAATTGCCCTCCGTACGTGATCAAGGATCACTAGGGCCGTGGATTAGCAATCGAAAGATTGTGAACCACGTAAAAATATCTTGTCTACTTTATATTTCCGCTGTGCACTCTCTACTTTCTTTTTACTTATTGCAAAAGTTTTTTAACGACATCGTATCGCTATTCACCCCCCCCCCTCTAGCGACACTTTCGATCCAACACGACATAGCTTACATGGCAAGACCGGAAGAGTCTGAGTCAGAATTCAAAACTGAGTCCAACTACAACTCCGACTCCGACCCGGAAGACTACTTCGAGAGGAAACTCAAAGTCGAACCAAAAGGGAAAGTCAAGATTAGCCGCTCTTTAATTAGTACACTTTACCTTACAATTAAAATGCTTACTAGGAAATTAACTAAGTCCGAGTCTAGGGTTGAGTCGTTACTTGAGGAGA
The DNA here is from genome assembly GCA_025175895.1 of Wurfbainia villosa. NCBI lineage: Eukaryota > Viridiplantae > Streptophyta > Magnoliopsida > Zingiberales > Zingiberaceae > Wurfbainia > Wurfbainia villosa. The sequence continues at coordinate 11,995,647 of CM046004.1, read as the reverse complement.
TTGAAACTCTCAAGAAAAAGGCTACTCTAACCTCTTCAACTAGTCAAGTTCAAGAGGGAAACTCAACCCAAGTTGAAAAACTTGAGAAGGAGAATTCTCTCTTGAAAGACCGAGTTCAAGAGGTCAAGGCTAGGTTGGAAAGGTTCACGTTGGGATCTAAGAATCTTAACCAGCTACTTGGAACCCAAAGAGCCATGTACAACAAAGCCGGACTTGGATTTAGGTCAACGACTACGAATAGATCTTACATGTCTATTGTGAATCGTAGTCATCAAAGAGTCCAAGCATGGGTCCCAAAGGTTTTATTGAACTCACATATAAGGACTAATAAGTATTGGATTCCCCAGGATCAAATTCATTATTTGAATAGACCATATTAGTTCAATGGTCCAGGGGGAGCTAACACTAAAATAGTATACCCGCTTCCTTAGCAAAACTATTACATAATTAGTTATTTTATTTTAATTTTTAGAACGGCTAGATAGGGAAAATAGTTAGTCAAATCTTGACAACATAGTATTAGGATACGGCAAGATAATAGTACGTTAGGAAAACAAAGTCTCGTGTATTCAAGCTAGATAAGGCGTATCTAGCTTGGTGCACTTGACCGAGTGGAACTAGCTGAAGCTACCTTGTCATATCCTAAACTAGTTAAACCAGGAAGTAATCCTAAGTGACTTAAGTGATATTTTTTTGAATTTGGCTTTGTCTAAGGAAGTGGTTGTTGTTTCGATCAAAGAAGGCCCCTATGTCTCGCCATGACCTGGAAGTCAGTTTCTCGAAAAATTACTTAACGAAGTAAAGGTTAAATCCGAATCTAACCCTAAGGGTTATATTACAAACCTTTAGATTATTGGTGCAGAGGGACACACCTCGAACCAATCTATCTAACTATTGCTAGATGCATGCTTGGACTCATAGTTGATTTATCTAGATACATGCATATACAATGTTGTTTTTAAACCCCTATTTTATATAAAAACCCTAACATTTTTTTTTATTTATGGAAAAAGGGGGAGAAGAGTGAAAGTTAAGGGGGAGTAACACAAAATTTAATTTTAAAAATTTAATTATCTCTTTCAAAACTCACCTAGGGTTAAGGGGGAGTTTTTGAAAATGACATTCATTATTTACTCTACTTGTTTTATGCTTTAATTTTTCCTTTAACTTTGTATTAGTTTGACATAGATCAAAAAGGGGGAGATTATTAGTGCAGGGGTACTAGATAATCAAACCTAGGTTTTGATTATGGCAAAGATCCAAAGTTAAGGTCATATTGTTATCTCATGAGCTGAATTAAGTGTGCAAGAAATGCTTAAGCTAAGCCGAAGGTCAACGACACCCGGAGAATCCCGAGTCCGAATCCGAGTGATCCGACTAAGACTTCATGTCGAAGGTCTAGGTTGAGATCAGACGGTAAGAAACCATCGCATTTACCATTTTTCATGCTAACCTCTTACTGCATGGAAGTGGCCAGGCTAGCAATCGACTGATGCACATCAGTCGACTGATGGAAGGCATCAATCGACTGATGGCGACGAATTAGCCTTTTGTGCTAGGTCAAAATGGATAATGTTTGATGTGGTCACTTCGCGATAAAATATGATGCCACCTCCTGATCAGTTCCAAAAGATGAGGATCTACTTCAAGACTTATTCCAAGGCAAAACTCTATAAAAAGAGGGGAGGACTCCAACCCAAAAATCAATCATCTTGCTCTCAAAGTGCTCCCGCAATGCCAAATCTCCAACGTCGTAATGTCGACGCAACGCCAACTTCAGAATCTATTCATCGACAGTAAGTATTTTTTTATTTACTATATTCGATCGTGATTTTAATCATAATGAGGTGAGGTAGGCTTGTTGTCTCATCCTCGTACTTTTGGTTTTGTGATCGTTGTCTCCTACCTTCAACGAGGAGGAGACTTTATAGCAGATTACCTCTTCGTATGCGGTCAAGGATCACGGGGCCTTGGATTAGCAGCCGGTGGGCTGTGAACCAAGTAAAAATAAATTGTGTTATTTATTTTTTCGCTGTGCTTGCTCTTATTGAATGAACGAAAGAAAATTTTACGCTCGCTATTCACCCCCCCCCCTTCTCTAGCGACGCTTCTCGATCCAACAAGATACACCTCTAGAAATATGGCCTCCTTTGCAACATCATATACAATAATTTCACAAGGAGTGGTATCATGGCCTAAGAATACCTTATCATATGCTGGCCATTTAATTTGGAGTTGGTGAGATCGGTGCTCCAAGGTATCGAATGTTATTGACTTTCCATCCTTCCTATGTCATGTGGGGTCATTGATAAAATCTATGGCATATGTCGATCGTTTGTTTGGTCTTTAAAGCATCCACTGATCTCTTGGGCCACGATATGTCTCCCCAAGGAAGAAGGAGGTCATGGACTTAGAGATCTCCAGGCATGGAACAATTCGTTGTTATGTAAAACATTGTGGGACATCCAACGCAAGATGGGCTCTCTATGAGTGCAATGGGTCCATAACATTACCTCCGAGGAGCAAATTTTTGGTGGTGGGCTTCAAGGAAGACGGATTCTCCATTAATTAAGAGGCTTGTCAATATCAAAGGCCAACTCCTACAACAGTTGAGCGAACAAGGAGATGCAAATATGAAGATGATCGAACAGTTTGTAGCGGAGCAGCATGGGACAGCTAAGGCATATGAGTTCTTTAGGCCACGACAGTCCCCAGTCCCTTGGTCTTGTGTAATCTAGAAGCCTTATGTTTTTCCCAAGCATCAATTCACAGCTTGGTTGCTTGCTCATGGGAAGCTGAGGATAACAGACAGATTGTCTTATGAGCTATACAAGTTGTGCGCATTACGTCCGACAATGATCAGTCGAATTCCCACATTTTCTTTGATTGTTCTATTATGAGACTACTCTAGGATAAGGTCAAGTGGTGGTTGGACGTCAGATTTTTTATCCCTAGCATGGAAAGTCTTCTCCGAGTATTTCGGCACCACTATAGGGGTGATGAGCATGTGATGAAGGCACAACACCTTGCTACTTTTTGTATATTTACCATTCCCAAAAAAAAAACAAGCAAGAGCAGTTGACAACTCATCAAAGTTCCCATTAATATATGAAACATCATCAACTACATAATCACAACACAAGGTATCATAAGAGTCATGTAGAGTAGTAGAATCATAGACATGTCTATCGCAAACTCTACAATTCATCTCCTTAAGCATGTCGATACCTATAGAAGTGATCTTTGATGAAAGATAATTGAATCATTGTGCTTGCAGGTGACAGATGATGTGAGTTGATCTAGTTGTATTTGTAATTCCTGTCTTGATGCTTCAACTTGCTATTGGGTCTTGAGACCACTGGCCATTAGTAGTTGCTTCATAGTTATATGCTAGATAAGCTCCCTAAGACCTCGTATTGAAGTATCTTGTTGGTTGGGGGCAGAATCTTGGACTCTGATATGCTGAAAAATTTTGAGCATCTTGTCCTTGTGCTTCCCCATAGTTGTAACTTGATTGACCTCCCTAACTAGGCATGTAAGTATTGGCAATTCATAACTGCCTTGTTGTGGCAAGGGTGGATAGCACTGAAGCTGCTCAGAGACATATTGTTGCATGTTCCCATACCTAAAATCTTAATTAAAATTATACGTATCAGAAAATGAATTAGACATGCCCTATCGATAGGGTTGATGATACTGAGGAGTAGGTTGATGATATTGAGGCTGATATTGATAATATTGTTATTCAGGCTGGTAACACTGAAAATATGTATCTTAATTCATTATGGCTTGTTGTCTAGTGCCTTTATTATAATAATTATTGAAGTCTCCAAATTACTGATAATATTTTTTACAATAGAAATCTCCTAGTCTTATCTAAAACACTAGCAAATAAAATCCAAAGGCATAAGAAATAGATATGATAAAATACATGGATATACAAGACATAAAAAGAATTTAGTCACCGAACAAATTTTTAGCAATATTCAAATTTTGTTCAGCAAGATAGAAAGACAATCCTAAGTCTACCAAGCACCACGACACTTCCCAACAACATCACCATTTTGATAACAATAGTATGTCGTACCATTATGATATCAAATAATTTTAATTACTGAATCTCCTCTACACTAATGTAGCATAGAGATGACTAAGATCATCTCCCAATGAGTGTAATTGATAGAATGATGGTCTTATGATCACTAATTATTACTTTTTATTTTATATTGTGAATGGGGATTTGTAATTGGAATTCTAACCTAATTGCAAGGTAATTAAAACATCCCTAATCTAACCCAACCTAATTGCATACAAATAAAAGCATTCAAACTAAACAAGCTTTGCAAGAATTAAATCAAACAACTTATGTGCATCAAAGTAGAACAACAACAATATAAGAGGAATTGAATCAAACACTTAACATGCAACAATTAAAAGAGGTAAGCATAACTAACATAGTGCTGGATGTGGATGGATGATGACGAAACACCTGTCCTAATTCAGACAAGGGCTCGTCGAGATAATGGACGAAGAACCTCGCGACGATGGACGAAACAAGTTCCTAATTTGGAAACTTGGTGGATAATCCGATCTCTCCCTAATCCATTCAAACTCGGGGAACATCTGTTGGGGAATTGATTGTCGCTAGAGGGGGGGGTGAATAGCGATTTCATCGGATAATGGAATTTGATCGTTTGTTTCTATAAATCATGTTAGCGCAGCGGAAATAATAATAACACGAATAAAACACGACAATCACAAGATCAATACACCAAGATATAACGTGGTTCGAAACTTTGAGGTTCCTACTCCACGGGTTGGGCTCGAATGAGCCCTAGTGATGCCAAACACCACTAAATAATAAACACTCCTTCTCAGAACAATCCGGAGATGGAGGAAACCTCTTACAACAGTTCTTACAACAATAAAAAATGAATGTAAGATAATACAAATATGAAATACACTACAAGTAAAGAAAAAACACTTTACAAGAGATCTTTAGATGCTTGCTTTTGGTTGCTTGAGAATAGCCTTGAAGGTCTAGATTGCAGCAGAAAATCCCCACCAAATCGCCTCAAGAAACCTTGCCAAAATTCTTCTCGACAAGCTCCTTTTAAAGCTTCACCTCGAGCAGGATTCTGCCTAGCAGTCGATTGATCGCGACCATTAGTCGACTGCTCCTGTAGTCATTGTCTCACAACGACTCGAGCCACGTTGGATAAGTTCCAATGGATAGGCCATCAGTCAACTAATCATGTCCATCAGTCGACTGTTTGAGCCATCACTCGACTGTCAAACCCCAACAGTCGACTCGAAAACTTTTTGTTCTCGAAAACTTGACCATCAGTCGACTTCCATGGATGGCAGTCGACTGCTCAGGCCATCATCGACTGCCCAATGTTGGCAGTCGACTGCTAAGCCATTTCTTACAGTCGAACTCCAATCGACTCCCATCATTCGACTGGTCACAATCTCAGTCGACTGATAACCTCATCCATGAGGTTTTAACACCAAGTATAATGCCCTCATACTTGCTAGACCACTCATAGCCTAGACCTAAGCCTTCTAGCTACCTCCGTCAGTGTTACGGCTATCGAATCCCTCCAAGTCATCCATGACTTGTTCATCCATACGTTAGCTTTCAAGTGCTTCCATCATCTATTGTCATTCTAACGTGCTCTATACCGCCAAGGCACATTGGGCTTCCGCTGTCAAGACTCCACTTGGACTTTACACCGCCAACTATTGGACTTATGCTTCCAAGATTCCACCCTTGGACTTTACGTTGCCAATATCACCCCTTGGACTTCCCTTGCCAACCTATGTTGGATTTTCCATTTGCCAAGACTCAAGCTTGTACTTTCCCTTGCTAACCCATGTTGGTCTTTCCATGCCAAGTACCCATGACTTGGACTTCTCCATCATATGGTCAACCACATGTCAACCATATAGTCAAATAATGGTCAAATCATCGTCAAACATCAAAATATCACTCGATTCAAACTCGTGTCTGGTCAATCATGACCCAGGTCGATTGCACCAACAATCTCCCTAAAACATTGTCAAACATCAAAACACTACTCGAATCTGGTCGATCGTGATCTGGGTCGATTGCACTAACAATCTCTCCCTTTTTGATGAGTTAGGCTACCTAACTCAAATCTCCTTACCAATTTTCCCAAATTGGTAATCCCATAAATTCTCTCCCTTTTTGACATACATCAAAAAGGTTCTCTCCAAAAAGGTCAATGTCTCATATCCTAATGAGATCTTACAATCTCCCCCTTAGTCCAAAAACATTTAGGATGCCTTCACTCTTCCTAGTGATAAGTCCCATATCACTTAAGAGAGACTTCCTATAAACTCTCCCAATTCTCTCCCTCATGAGAAAGAAAAACATCCATCATCCCATGATGGATACCTCCCCCTAAAGGCTTGCTCCCCCTTGACCATTGCACCAACAATGTGCTTGGAGAGTCCCTAAGCCTATAGGAACACTAAACTATCAAAATTAAGGGTAAAAGTTCAAACATGAACTCTTACACACATTAACATTGATACACACCTTAAACAACTCTCCTAATACATATTCAATGGATTTTCACCCTTTCTAATGCTTTCCAAAGCATATCCTAGGGTTAGGAGCAATTAGGGTAGTCTAACATAGTTGAAATTAGGCTAAACAAACCTTGTTTACCCGAAATCAACTCTAGCAGTCGACTCTTACAGTCACCAGTCGACTGCCCTATGCATCAGTCGACTACCATCAAGCATCAATCGACTGATATCTGTAAAATGTAGAAATCAGAAATTAGAAATGAATTTCAGAAATTCATAAGTAATTATATATAATACAAAAAATCACGAAAATTCATATATATAATACTTATGACAAATATAATGAGTGGAAAATATTTAAAAATTAATTTACCCATAAAATAGTGAAATTGATACAAAGTTCAAAAATAAGAAAAGCTTCAGTGTTTTGAGCCCTCTTTGTATCAACGTCATCAATGGTGACTTCTATCAAAATATAGACTACACTAAGATTTTCTAAAATGATTTTAAAATGTTCTTGAAAACCTATATTGAATCATGATCAATGGGGTCAATGCACATGACTTGCACATTAGCTTTCCCCATGATCCACCCATGATATAAAGTGAGTTTGAGTTCATCTAGATGCAAAAACTATGCTCCTTGAATTTAACTCATTTCCTAGCATCTTACATGTGTCTAGGGTGTTTGAAAACACACACATGTCAATTTGATGTGAGATGTGTGTTTGGTTATCCTAATCTAAGACCTCATGCATTTTCTAAGGCAACTCTACTTGATTCCCTTATACATGGGACTTCAAGTCATGTCAATTGTCCTTAAATCATTTTAATTAATGTATGAAGAATCATGGCATAAATGATAACATAAATAACCATAACCAATGATCATGATGTCATGATATAAAATATAACCTAAGCATACATGACATTAAACCTTAAACCTAAGCATGATCATGACATATTATATGATAAAAATAAATATAATGTTAGAACATGGCATATGACACACAAAACATGGCAAATAAAAAGCATAGGTATAACAATACCTAAATTTTAATATTGATTGCCATTTGTAGAATTAAATTCAATTTTTCCATAATACTCACTTATCCCCCAAGTGTGCCAAAAACCCAAAATGACACACTATGACCTATAAACCTAGTTTATGTCAATTTGAATGATTTATTATAATTCTCAAAATATATTGGCATCTCCTAAAATCCTTTAGGATATAAAATTTAACCATTTTTCTAAGGTATCCATAACCTTGAAAATGACCTAAAGTGTCACCTTTACCATTGTTAGATTAACTACCCATCCATTTAAAGTTGGCACACCCTAACCCATTTAGCGTGAATCGATCACGCTCCTAGGAACCCAAAATCTATTAGAGATCCTTGGGTTTACTAGGTATTCCTTAGGGATGACCTCCCTAGATACCCTCCTAATGACCCTTCTAGGCTTGGTAGCCTTGGTCATTTGGGTCTTGCCTAGGTTAACTCTAGGGGTGACTTCCCTTGTAACCTTCTTAGTGGCTTCCCTAGGTTTCTTCGAAACCCTAGTCACTAGGCACTTACCTTGGTTAACCTTAGGGATGGCCTCCCTAGTAACCATAGCCTTCCTAGACCTAGGTTGTGTTCTATAATCAAATGGAACACTATGATAGGTCTCCTTAGGCTTAGGTTTGTGATCCAAACCTTTCTTGCCCTTGGATGGTTCTTGTTTCCTAAGCCTTTGACTTTGACTCTTAGACCCTATATTTTGGCAATTTGACCCTTGCATTTGATTTTGCATCTTTCTAAGGATCTTCTCCATTTTCTCAAGTTTTTACCTCAAAACTTGATTTTCTAGCTCTAATTGCCCAATTTTTGAATTGTGATATAATCTTTGGGCATTGTTCCATTTCCTAGGCATATGTCTACCCTTCTTAGAGTTAATGCTTAAATAGTCTTCTATTTTCCTAATACTTGCCTTAAGTAGAGTTTTTTTAGGGTCATTAGTCTCAAATTTCTCCTTATTTTTAAAGGTATATGATTTAGCTGCTAAACAATAAAGTCTAATTTTACTAGCATGCTTTTCATGAGTAATAGCAATAAAATTCCTAGCATGCTTTTGCCTATTAATTAAAGAGGGAACATAATTAGAGGTTACCTTAGGGTTTGCCTTAGCTCCTCCTTGGACCTTCTTCTTTCCCCTAGGGCATTGGCTCCTATAATGTCCCCATTGTTGGCATTTGAAGTACACCATGTGCTCCTTGCTCTTCCTAGTGGGGACTCCGGCATCCTTGACCTTTGGTGTCGATTGACTTTTCTTGACCTTCTTAGGGCACTTGTTCTTATAGTACTCATATTCCCTACACTCAAAATACATTATATGATTTTTATTTTGAATTAATGTGCTTGAGTTACCTAGGTCAATGGTGGCCAAATTTTGAGCTTCTTCAACTCTTCCGGATGTTGAAAGCTCTTCTTCTTGACCGGAGGTAGATGCTTCCTCTTGAGTTGGCTCCGATATTGAAGTTTACCTAGTCTTCTCCCCCTCGATCCTAGAGGTGGAGGCTTCTTCTACTTCTTCTTCCTCCTCTTCTTTCTTAGATGTCGAACACTCCTTGGCCTTCGAATCCTCACTTTCTTATGAGGATGATCTTGCTTCTTCGGTCTCTTCCTCAAATTGAGCCAAAGATGATTCTTCATGGAGCTTGGCCAATTCGCTCCAAAATTCCTTTGCATCCTTGTATTCACCTAACTTGAACACAATATCGTTAGGAATTAAATCAATCAAGAATTTTATTACCTTATTACTTATCTCGAATTCTTGATGTTGTTCCTCAGTCCACTTTTTCATTTTGACGAATCCTCCCTTAGGCCCTCTTGGAAACTTGAATCCTTCCATCAAGGTGGTCCATTCTTCAAAGTCCCTCATCATGTGAAGTCTTCAATCCTTGTCTTCCATTGATTGAAGTCTTCTCATCCATAGAGTTCATATAGGACTGACGTGTTGATATCTCATCCCAATGTTTCTTGGAAATCCACCTTCTTCCCTCTAGCGTGCTCCCTTAGTTGTTAAACCTTGAAGAGCGGTCTCGCTCTGATACCACTTGTTGGGGAATTGATCGTCGCTAGAGGGGGGTGAATAGCGATTTCGTCAGATGATGGAATTTGATCGTTTGTTTCTACAAATCATGTTAGCGCAGCGAAAATAATAATAACACAAATAAAACATGACAATCACAAGAACAATACACCAAGATATAATGTGGTTTAGAACCTCAAGGTTCCTACTCCACGGGTTAGGCTTGAATGAGCCCTAGCAATGCCAAACACCACTAAATAATAAACACTCCTTCTCGGAACAATCCGGAGGTAGAGGAAATCTCTTACAACAGTTCTTACAACAATAAGAAATGAATGCAAGCTAATACAAATATGAAATATACTACAAGTAAAGAAAAAATACTTTACAAGAGATCTTTGGATGCTTGCTTTTGGTTGCTTGAGAATAGCCTTGAATGTCTGGATTGCAGTAGCAAATCTCCTCCAAATCGCCTCAAGAAACTTTGCCAAAATCCTTCTCCACGAGCTCATTTTAAAGCTTCACCTCGGGATGGATTCCACCTAGTAGTCGACTAATCACGACCATCAGTGGATTGCTCCTGTAGCTGTTGTCTCACAATGACCCGAGCCACATTGGATAAGTTCCAACGGATAGGCCATCAGTCGACTGATCATGCCCATCACTCGATTGTCAAACCCCAACAGTCAACTCAGAAACTATTTTTTCACGAAAACTCGACCATCAGTTGATTGCCATCCATGGCAGTCGACTGCTCAGGTCATTAGTCGATTGTCCAATGTTGGCAGTCGACTGTCAGGTCATTTCCTATAGTCAAACTCCAATCGACTCCCATCAGTCGACTAGTCACAGTTCCAGTCGACTGATAACTTCATTCATAAGGTTTTAACACCAAGTATGATGCTCTCATACTTGCTAGACCACCCATAGCCTAGACCTAAGCCTTCTAGCCACCTCCATTAGCCTCATGTCTATCGGATCCCTCCAAGTCATCCATGATTTATTCATCTATATGCTAGCCTTCAGGTGCTTCCATCAGCTATTGTCATGCTAACGTGGTCTATACCGTCAAGGCGGCTTACGCTTCCAAGACTCCGCTTGGACTTTACGTTGCCAACCATTGGACTTATGGTGTCAAGAGTGTTAGTAATATATGAGAGATGTCCTAAGGCAATCGCCTTATGTATGAACCATTTATATGATAAATGAAGATTCACTATTTGAGTATACATGTTTTATGTATTTGATTGGATCTTAAACTCATTTACTGAATGTCCACGATACGATTCACAGCATGAGAGAATTTGTGATTGGATCACAACTAGTTAGTATCTCTACATGTGTAATTGTGATGTATCAGAATTATTTCTAGTCGATGAATTGATGGATTTAGACACCATCAATTCTGTCGAGACTAGCACGAGGTATACTCCTTGGTGTATCCAAGCAGTTGATTCTCACTAGCTGGAGACATAGTGATGTCCGGAGTTAATCGTGGATGCTAGTTATGGTAACTAGTTCATTGGAGTGACCAGCCGTAAGACTTCATATGGTTCTCTGCATATATAGATATGTCAATGAAGTTCTTACTGTAGCTTAAGTGTGATGTTCCTTTGACTTGCGGTATTCAAGTCATCTTGATCATGGAGACTTATGCTTTGACAAATTAAGCAAACATTTCTAAGGAGATGTGGACCCGGGATGATTGGGTATAAGTCGAAGTGATCGAAGGTGTTTGAATAGCCTATAAGGATTCACCACTCCTTGCGAGGAGATGTATACCCATGGCCTCTCGTCGGATTGTTACTAAAGTCTTTGGCCAAAGCATTACATGTTTAGAGTAAAGTACTCTTCGATATATGTGCAGTAACTAGAATCCGTAGGACGAGGAAATGATACTTGGGCTAGGTGTGACGTAGTCAGCCTAGTGGGGACTGACACTATAGACCATGTCCTGAACCAAGTGGGTATAAGATGAGTGAAGGGAATGGGGCACGAATCATTCGAGCTGCTGAAGGGTTTCAGAAATAGTTCTAGATCAACCGTTGATCTTTTCGGTTAATTGGGGATCATGATGCACTACTAGGTGCCACTCATGATCATTCTATAATTAATGGTTAATTATAGACGGCCAACATAAACCGAGAACCTATTTGGTCACACGCACAACGAGCGTAATCCGAAGGATTTAAAACGAGCTTGAGAATGGGATTCTCAGACCGAGAGAAATAAAGTTTGGTTGGACCAAACATGGATCGAGCATGAAATCGTTTCAGTCGCAATGGAAGCGTGGATGGGCCGAGTCTTATGAAGACATAATGGATGAACCAAACTGGTTTGGTTCTAATCCAATGGAGGAGAATAAACCAAAGGGTTTGGTTTATTTTAAACGAATGAACCAAAAGTTGGTTCGGTTCGTTTTAACTTAAAATAAACCATCATGGTTTGGTTTATTTTAACTTATCTTAATGGAGCGGGTTAACGGGCCTAATGGTTATGATCCAATAACCATTAAGAGAATTAGTTCTCTATAAAAGAGGGCTTAAGGGATAATTAAGCCCTAATCCAAAAACCCTAGCTCAAGTTGCCGCCCACCTCATCCCCTCTAAGAGTTGGCGCCAACCTCCATTGCCGCCCAACCTCTTGTGCTGCCGTCCAAGTTGTTGTCGGCGTCCAAGCTTCGGCCGGTGATCCTCCGGCGACCCTCCGGTGATCTCCTTTAGGTTTGGAATCAAGGTGAGCTTTATCTTCCCTTGGTTGGCCGGCGCCTATCTCCTCCACCAAAGCTGTCCAGTTTTCTGGACAGCTTGTTCTCCTCTCGTCAGAGCATCGTTTGGACGACGGTTAGAGCTACGACAGTGGCTAACTTACCGGGGATTCGATCTCCGGTAATCCTCTGAGGTGGAGGATGAAGGATTCGTCAATCGGTTGACGAATACCTCTCCGGAGAAGCGAGTTTTGAGGACTCATTTTTGGATCCGAATTTGGATTCGGATCGTGATCATCTCTCGATCACGTCGTCTTCAACACGAGGCTAGTAACCCATACGAAGACGAAGCTCGTGGCTTAGCGAAGTCATCCAGAGGATACTCGGCGTGGATACGGATAGAGACGATTCTAGCGAGGATCGTTCCGGTTGATGTCGTTCCCGCTACACGTCATACGAAAGGTATAACGTAGTTAAATTTCCTTTTATTGCAAATTTAAATTTACGGTTATGTCTACACATGTTGTACTATGCATGCGTGTGATGTGTGTGTTTTAATAAATGTATATTTATTAATTTTATTGCTTCCGCTGTGCTCTTGTTTATGAAACGTGATCGAACACACACACGCCGCGGTGCCGGAATCCCAACAGTGGTATCAGAGCCCAAGTTGTGTTTCGACATAATCGTAAAATAGTTTTGCGATAGTCATAATGTTATTTCTGGAAATTTTCTAATTTTGGAAATTTAGAAGTATTTATGGAAATTTTTCAATTTTGGAAAGTCTAGATGTATTTATGGAAATCTTCCACTTTTGGAAAGTTGGAAGTATTTATGGAAATTGATATTTTCCATAAATAAAATATTTGATTAGATTCTGGAAATTTGTTTCCTAATTTAATCATGATTTGATTTGGAGAATCAAATCTTAAAATATTTTATTTCCATAAGTAGTTTTGATGATTTAGGAAATTGGTTTCCTAAATTGATTTTCCTTAATCAATTATTTTCATAAATAAAATATTTGATTAGATTTGGAAATTTGTTTCCTAATTCATCATGATTTGATTTGGAGAATCAAATCTTAAACATATTTTATTTCCATAAATAGTTATGACAAATAAGGAAATTATGTACATGACATAATTGTATGTCATGTAATTGCATTAGATGCATAACATTATGTCATGCGTGTCGTGACATGTAGATGTATGTCATGTATGTCATGTCATGTAGATAATAGTTATTTGCATGCAAAGAGGATGAGACATAAAACTCTAGCTCAATATTAAAGCCTACACCTTCCATTAATATGGTTAGAACCAGAGTTCTGTTTCTTGTTTGGGTTGTTGGACTCACTCCAAGCCCGGCTTGAACCTGAACATGTTCAAATCATTGGAATAGTTTAACTCTAATATGGTAAGAGTCAGAGGTCAATCGTTAGTTTGGGTTGTTGGACTCACTCCAAGCCTAGCTAATTGGTTGAATGCGCTCTAACCATATTAAAACTATTTCGCGATTAATGGGTCGGCTCTAACTTGGAGCATCGATTTGTTGGACTCACTCCAAGGTCGATGTGAAGAGAGGTGAAGTTGGGTGCTATGCATATGATGCATACTTGTTAATGTGTTAACAACCCAATGTATGTGTAAACATTCAATTAGTTGATAGCACATTGTGATAGTTACATATACATGATATGTAATCGGTATACTTGATACCCACCATCATAGCTAAGAATGGTTTGTTGGACTCACTCCAAGGTTGTTCTTATCTATATTGGATATCAGCCCATTCGGAGATTGACCTACGATCTCCCGAATTGATTTCAAGGGTTTTTGAATTCGAAAAATGAATGGGATTTATAAATGTATATTGATGCATTTTAAAAATCATCTTTCTCATATATGCTCGTTTTGTATTTCTAAAATTGATCATGTTGTCTTTTAATTTGTGTTCCATTTTGGATTCGAATAAATTGACTGGGCCGAACTTCTTGGACTGGCTTAGAAACTTGAGAATTGTTCTCAAGGTGAAAAGCTTGCGTATGTCCTCGAAGCGCCTCTTCCCACCCATCCTAGTAACGATGCAACTCTGGACCAATTGTTGGTCTATCAGAAACATGTGACTGATTCTGAACTGACAAGTTGCATCATGCTAGCCGCGATGGAACCCAAGCTACGAAAGCAGCATGAGCATATGGATGCTCATATCGTAGTCCTTCATCTTTATGAGTTGTTTGATAAGTAAGTGAGATTCGAAAGGTTCGAAGTCTCCAAGCTCCTCTTCACCTCTGAGATGCAAGAAGGTTCATCTGTGGTACTGCTCAACATGCTGAAGACTATGGAGCCTTCTGAGAAGCATGAGCAGGGGACGGTGTTGTTAGTTGATTCCTCGAAGAAAGGTTCTAAGAGGGAGTCAAAGGAACAACAGAAGGGGAAGAAGAAAAAGGCTAAAAAGGCAAAACCAGCTCAAAAGGGCACTTGCCATCATTATGGCAAGCAGGGCCATTTGCGAAGAAAGTGCAAGATTTATCTTGAGTCTATGAAGAAGGATAAGGCATCAGATGCCCCATCTTCTTCAGAAATCTTCTTTATTGATTGTCATTCTATTTCCTCAGACACTTGGGTATTTGATACTGGGTGTGACTCACATATATGTAATAACATACATGGGCTAAGGAATAGAAGAAGACTCGTCAAGGGAGAGTCAAATTTACGTGTTGGAAATGGAGCAACGGTTGCTGCACTCGCCATCGGAACGTATTTGTTGGAACTCCCTGTAGGACTTGTCTTAGAACTGGACAATTGCTTTTATGTTCCTTCGTTGATAAAGAACATCATTTCTATTTCTTGTTTAAATAGAAATGGGTACCATTTGACTTTTAGTAACAATTGTTGTTACATAACTTTGAATGGAGTTCTTTAAGGGACTGGAACTTTAAGCAATGGTGTTTATACGTTGGACGTATACAGTGATATTTTCAATATTGAAGCGAGCAACAAGCGTGATCAAAAAGATAATCAATTAGACTCCTACATGTGGTATTGTCGTCTTGGCGATTACGTATTGCTAAGCATGTCGAATTACACTTGGATGTGGAATTACGGAATCGTTTGAATTGGATTCATACGATACATGCGAATCATGCTTAAAAGGCAAGATGACTAAGTTACCTTTTACTGGAAAAGGTGAACGAGTGGGAGAGTTACTAGGTCTAATACATACTGATGTATGTGGACCTATGTCAACTCAAGCTTTAGGAGGTTATAGCTACTTCATTACCTTCACCGATGATCACTCATGGTTTGGGTATGTGTTCTTGATGAAACACAAGTCTGAAGCCTTTGAAAGGTTCAAAGAATTCAGAAATGAAGTAGAGAAACAACATGACAAGAGTATTAAAATACTTCGATCGGATCGAGGTAGTGAATACTTAAGTCAAGAGTTTCTTGATTATCTAAGAGACAATGGCATATTGTCTCAATGGACTCTGCCATATACACCACAATATAATGGTGTATCTGAGAGGCATAACCAGACCTTGTTGGACATGGTCAGGTCAATGATGAATCATGCGACTCTTCCCAAGTCCTTTTGGGGCTATGCACTTCAGACAGCTGTTTACTTGTTAAACAGAATGTCTACCAAGGTAGTCTCAACTACTCCATATGAGATATGGAATAGTAAGAAACCTCATGTATCTTACTTGAAGATATGGGGTTGTCCTGCTTATGTGAAGCGGACAGTATCAGACAAATTGGATGCTAAGTCTGATAAATGTCTATTTATTGGATACCCTAAGGAAACAAGGGGTTACCAATTCTATCATCCTGTGGAACAAAAGGTGTTTGTTTCAAGGCATGTTGTGTTTCTAGAAAAAGAGTTTCTCTTGCAAGAAAATAGTGGGAGTGTAAATTGAGAGGCTTGAGGAGGCTCAGAGACTCAAATAGACATTGATGAGATACGGTGAAGCTGACGATCGATGACTCATAGTGATGAGCAATCGACTGGACCTATTGTAACACCACATCTTCGTAGATCTGGTAGAACACGCAATATTCCTGAGAGATATGGATTTCTTGTAAGTGAATCGAACGACGTGTTACTCATTGATGATGAGGAGCCTACCAATTATAAAGAAGTGCTGACAAGTTCAGAAAGGGATAAGTGGCTTGGTTCCATGAAGTCGGAAATGGATTCCATGTATGAAAACCAAGTTTGGAACTTGGTTGACCCACCTGAAGGCATAAAGCCTATAGGGTGCAAGTGGGTTTTCAAGAAGAAAACCGACATGGATGGTAATGTGATTACCTATAAGGCTAGATTGGTGGCGAAAGGATATCGTCAAAAGCAAGGTGTTGATTATGACGAAACCTATTCGCCTGTAGCTATGCTTAAATCCATTCGGATGCTCCTGGCCATAGCGGCTCATTATAATTATGAGATATGGCAGATGGATGTGAAAACATCTTTCCTTAATGGAAACCTGCTCGAGGATGTGTATATTGTTGGTGCAATCGGCCCAGGTCACAATTGACCAGACTCGAGTTTGACTCGAGTGATGTTTTGATGTTTGACAAAGGGATTTGACAAAGTGGTTTGGCATTGATGTTTGACATTAATGTCGGTTAATATGTTGGGGTGATTGTTGGAGCAATCGACCCGGGTCATGTTTGACCGGACTCGAGTTTGACTCGAGGAAGACCTTGATGGTTGACTGGGGTTGACCATGTGATTATGGGAAAGTTCAAGCATGGGTCTTGGCAAGGTAAAGTCCAAGTCATGGGTACTTGGCATGGAAAGTCCAAGTGGGACACTTGGCATTTGGTAAAGTCCAAGTCTTGAGTGCTTGGCATGAAAAGTCCAAGTGGGACACTTGGCGCATGGAAAGTCCAAGTCATGGGTACTTGGCATTTGGGAAAGTCCAAGTCTTGAGTACTTGGCATGAGAAGTCCAAGCATGGGTCTTGGCAAATGAGAAGTCCAAGCATGGGTCTTGGCAAATGGAAAGTCCAAGCATGGGTCTTGGCATGGAAAGTCCAACATGGGTTGGCAAGGGAAAGTCCAAGCTTGAGTCTTGGCATTTGGAAGTCCAAGGGGATTGATATTGGCAGCGTAAAATCCAAGCGGAGTCTTGGCGGCGTAAGTCCAATGTGCCTTGGCGGTGTAGACACCGTTAGCATGACATAGCCGAGGGAAGCACCTGGAGGCTAGCGCGATGGATGAACAAGTCATGGATGACTTGGAGGGATCCGAGAGGCGTGAGGCTGATGGAGGTGGCTAGAAGGCTTATGTCTAGGCTAAGGGTGGTCTAGCAAGTATGGGGGCACCATACTTGGGTTAAAACCTCATCTTTGAGGTTGGCGGATCGGCGGCATTATGGCGGTTCGAGCGTGAGTCGACGAGTTATTGCGTTTAAGAAACTAGAAGCGCACTCTGGCGGTCATTGCTCATTGGAGCGTCGAGCGATGTCTCTGGCCGATCGGCCAAGGGTCGGCGATCGTTGAGTTACGTGTTGACCACGCAGGCGGCCGTAGCCGGCGGCGGTCGATTCTGGCGTTAGCGATCATTGCCAAGAGTCCCGTTGGAACTTGTCCAACGTGGATTGAGTCGTTGTCTCACAGCTACAGTGTTGGCAGTCGACTGGGGACTTATGGCAGTCGACTGCTAGGCAGAAATCCAGCCCGATGAAGGATAAAAGCAACTGTTCGTGGAAGGCTCAATCATCAGATTTTTGGGAGCTTTGGTGAGGCGATTTGAAGGCGATTTGCAGGTGCATTTCAGGGTCCTTCAAGCTCATCCAAGCAACCAACAAGCAAGCGCTCAAAACCCTAGTTTGTAAAGTGTTCTTTACATTTCCTTATATTTTGCTTGTATTTTTGTGTATTACTTGTTGTAATCCATTGTACGAGGTTTCTCCACCTCCGACTTGTTGTCGAGAAGGAGTTATTGCTGAGTGGTGTGTGATTGGCATCACTAGGGCTCGTTTGAGCCCGATCCATGGAGTAGGAACCGTGCGGTTCCGAACCACGTTATATCCTTGTGTTCGTGATTGTATCTTTTCGTTATTGCTTTTATTATTTCTATTCCACTGCGCATAACGAGTTTTGTAGAGACGATCGCGAACGATTTCCATCTACGTACGAATTCAACGCTATTCACCCCCCCTCTAGCGACGTCAAATCTCCAACAAGTGGTATCAGAGCCCGAGGCTCTTCTACGGACTAACCGCCGGGAGCTAGGACAAAGAAGCTAGAGGGTGAAGATGGAAGAACAATTGGGATGGAACATTAACACACCAATCCCTTACTCCTTCTATGGACAAGAAGGGTTTAAGCAATGGAAGTCAAGAATTGAAGACTTCCTAATGATGAGGGACTTCGAAGAATGGTCTATCTTGATGGAGGGTTTTAGCTATCCAATAGGACCAAAGGGAGGATTCCTCAAGAAGAAGAAGTGGAGTGAAGATCAACTCCAAGCCTTCGAGAAAAACATGAAGGTAGTAAAATTTATTCTTGATTTGGTCCCTAATGAAATTGTGTGTATGGTAGGGGACTATATGGACGCTAAGGAGTTGTGGAGCCAAGTGGCAAAGCTCCATGAAAACTCATCATTAGCCCAAAAAGAAGAAGAAGAAGAAGAGTGCTCATCCTCTCAAGCTCAAAAAGAAGCAAGTACATCTTCATCCAAAGAGCTTGAGGATTCGGAGGTTGATAGGGAATCAACATCTGGATCGGAAGAGGTGGAGGAAGTGAAAAAGGCATCCACTTCTAGGATTGAGGAGGAGATTAGAGTTTCCTCAACACTGGAGCATCAAGAAGAAGCTTCCACATCCGGTCAAGATGAAGAAGTTTCAATTCCAACACCTTCCACCACCATAGGTAACTCAAACATGTCAATTAATAATAAAATGAATATTATATGCTTTGAGTGTAGGGAGAAAGGGCACTACAAGAGTAAGTGTCCTAAACGGATTAAGAAGACTCCACCCGTGCCAAAAGTCAAGGAGACCGGTGCCTCAATGAAAAAGAGCAAGGAGCAAGTGATTTGCTTCAAATGACACCGGTCATTACCGGAGTCAATGCCCGAAGGGGGAGAAGAAGGGGCAAAGGGGAGCATCACAAGTAGGGGGAGCTACTAAGGCTAACCCTAAGGTATATCAAGTTAATAATGCTCTTTCTTTAGTTAATAGACAAAAGCATGCTAAAAATTTCAATTCCCTAGCAATTTGCCATGAAAAGCATGCTAATAGAAATAAATACTTTTGTTTAGGAGCTAAAAATATTCACTTAGATAATAGGGAGAAATTTGGGACTAATGTCCCTAAAAACAACCTATCTAAGGACAAACCTAGGTCAAATAACTCTAAAAAATTTTTACCTAGGGAGACAATTAGAAAGGTGCAAGAGCACCTAGGTCTAAACCCTAAATGGACTAGGCATATGCCTAGAAAGTCCCATGCCCATGATTTAAATCAAAATTCTAAAATGGGGCAATTAGAAAAGGAAAATCAAATCTTGAGGTCAAGGCTTGAAAAACTTGAAAAGACCCTAAATAAGACCTAGGTCCAAAAGTGGCTTATCATAGTGTTCCATTTGACTATGGAACACAAACTGGGTCTAGGAAGACCAAGGTCAATAGGGAGGTTATCCCTAGAGTTGACCAAAGGGTGTGCCTAGTGGCTAGGATTTCTAGGAAACCTAGGGTGGCCACTAAGAAGGTTGCAAGGGGAGTTACCCCTAGAGTCAACCTAGGTAAGACCCAAATGACCAAGGCTAACAAGCCTAGGAGGGTCATTAGGAAGGTATCTAGGGAGATTGTCCCTAAGGAATACCTAATTAACCCTAGGAGCTCAAATCGGTTTTGGGTTCCTAAGAGCGTGATTGATTCATGCTAGGTGGGTTTAGGATGTGCCAACCTTGAGTGGATGGGTAGTTAACTCAACCATGATAAAGGTGGCATTTTAGGTTATTTTCAAGGTTATGGATACCTTGTAAATAGGGGTGAATTATAATCCTAAAAGATTTTAGGATGTGTCAATATTAGTTATGAAGTTTGATAAAATGATCAAATTGGCACAATTAGGGTTTAGAGTATTAGTGTGTCATTTTGGGTTGTTGGCGCACTGGGGAGATTAATGATAATATGGCAAAATATAACTATATCAAATGGCAATTAATATTAAAATTTAGGTATTACCATACCTATACATTTTATATGCCATGCTTTGATTGTCATATGTCATGTCATGACATCATGCCTATTTCTATGATTTTATATGTCATGAGTATGCTTAGGTTTTAGGTTAATATCATGTATGCTTAGTTTTATATCTTATGTCATGACATCATGATTATGAGCATATGCTTATTTATAACATTTCTAATGCCATAATCATTCATGCATTTAAGACAATTTGGTTGAAATTGAATTAAGGACTATGACATGATTTGAAGTCACATTTATAAGGGAATCAAGTAGGGTTGCCTTAGAGAATGCATGAAACCCTAGATTAGGATGAACAAAACCCACATCTCACATCCAATTGACATGTATGTGTATTTATACACCTTAGATACATGTGAGATACTATGATATGAGTTGAGTTTAAGGTGCATAGTTTTTGCATCTAGATGAACTAAAACTCATCTTGTTTCATTCGTGGATCATTAGGAAAGCATGTGTACAAGTCATGTACATAGAGCCCAAGGAATATAATCCAAAATAAGGTTTTGAAAACATTTTAAAATCATTTTGAAAAACCTTGGTGAAGTCTATCTTTTGATAGCAATCACCATTGATGGAGTTGATACAAAATAGGGCCAAAACATTGAAAATTTCAATGGTTTTGAGTTTTGTATCAAACTCACTATTTTATGGGTAAAATAATTTTCAAATATTTTTCACCCATTGTGTGTGTCATAAGTATTATACGTATGAATTTTCATGATTTTTCGAATTACGTATAATTATTTATGAATTTTCAAAATTCATTTCTGATAGCTGAAAATCGAGATTTTCAGTTATCAATCAACCGCGATTCTTTGTCGATCGATTCTGCGGTCTAGTTTCGGGTTAACAAGGTTTGTTTAGCCCGTGTTCAGCTATGGAAAAGGTTCCTAATCACTCCTAACCCTAGGATATGCTTTAGAAAGCATTATAAAGGGTGAAAATCCATTTGATATGGATTAGGAGCTGTGTTAGGTCAAAGTATCAAATTTAGGGTGAGTGAAAGTTCTATGTTGAACTTAGAACCTTAATTTTGATGGTTTAGAGTTCCTATTGGCTTAGGGGCTTCCCAAGGACATTGTTGGTGCAATGGTCAAGGGGGAGCAAGCCTTTAGGGGGAGTTATCCATCTTGGGATGATGGATGTGTTTCTCTTCTTGAAGGGGGAGAAGTTATTGGAAGAGTATCATCAATTGGGAAAATTGATGGGTTTTTGATACCCAATTTGGAAATTAGGAGAGAGTATAGGATTGTCTCTCTTGAGTGATATGTGAATTATCACTAGGAAGATGGTAGGCATCCTAGGTATTTATTTTTGGATCAAGGGGGAGATTGTAAGATCTCATTGGGATATGAGACATTGACCTCCTTGAAGAGAAAACCTTTTTGATGTTAGTCAAAAAGAGGGAGAATGTTTGGGGGAGAACATTTGGAGAGTGTTTACCAATTTGGGATAATTGGTAAGGGATTTGAGTTAGTGGTCTAACTTAGATGATTTGTTTGGTTTTGTCAAACATCAAAAAGGGGGAGATTGTTGGTGCAATCGGCCCAGGTCACGATTGACCAGACTCGAGTTTGACTCGAGTGATGTTTTGATGTTTGACAAAGGGATTTGACAAAGTGGTTTGGCATTGATGTTTGACATTAATATCGGTTAATATGTTGGGGAGATTGTTGGAGCAATCGACCCGGGTCATGTTTGACCGGACTCGAGTTTGACTCGAGGAAGACCTTGATGGTTGACTGGGGTTGACCATGTGATTATGGGAAAGTCCAAGCATGGGTCTTGGCAAGGTAAAGTCCAAGTCATGGGTACTTGGCATGGAAAGTCCAAGTGGGACACTTGGCATTTGGTAAAGTCCAAGTCTTGAGTACTTGGCATGAAAAGTCCAAGTGGGACACTTGGCGCATGAAAAGTCCAAGTGATGGGTACTTGGCATTTGAGAAAGTCCAAGTCTTGAGTACTTGGCATGAGAAGTCCAAGCATGGGTCTTGGCAAATGAGAAGTCCAAGCATGGGTCTTGGCAAATGGAAAGTCCAAGCATGGGTCTTGGCATGGAAAGTCCAACATGGGTTGGCAAGGGAAAGTCCAAGCTTGAGTCTTGGCATTTGGAAGTCCAAGGGGATTGATATTGGCAGCGTAAAGTCCAAGCGGAGTCTTGGCGGCGTAAGTCCAATGTGCCTTGGCGGTGTAGACACCGTTAGCATGACATAGCCGAGGGAAGCACCTGGAGGCTAGCACGATGGATGAACAAGTCATGGATGACTTGGAGGGATCCGAGAGGCGTGAGGCTGATGGAGGTGGCTAGAAGGCTTAGGTCTAGGCTAAGGGTGGTCTAGCAAGTATGGGGGCACCATACTTGGGTTAAAACCTCATCTTTGAGGTTGGCAGTCGACTGGCATTATGACGGATTCATTGCCGTGAGTCGACAGAGTTATTTGTCGTTTAAGTAGGCTGCTCTGCGCGATCGGCTTGCTCATTGAATCAGGCGATTGTAGAGGATCGATACGGCCGGCTAGAGGGGGGGGTGAATAGCCCTCTTCAATGGATGTTGGAATTCTCACGTTCGTTTGCTCGTCTACACAATCGTTAGCGCAAGCGGAAGCATAAACAATAAAGACAAAGCAATAAATGAAAATGCAAACGCTAACAATAAGATGTAACGTGGTTCACAGCTACGCCGCTAATCCACGATCCCGATTCGTCCGAGGTGAATCACTCCTCCAAAGCCAATCACTATTGCTCTCTCCTTTGCACCAAGCTAGGTGGAGGTAACCTTTACAATCAAGATCACTCTTCTTACAATAAGAATGGAGTAAAAACAAGTAATAAGAGTTTAGAGCTTGTGGAGCACTAGGAAGATCACTTAGAGCATAAGCATTAGCCTCTTAAAGGCTCACACCCTCTCTTTTTATAGAGAGGGCTGATTTCTTCCCGTTGGTCGCCACGATCATTGCCGCCCTTAGCGGATCATTGCAATCGTCCTGGCCTCCGAACACGTCGAGATCCGGCCGTTGTAGTCCAGCGGAACTCTTGGCGATCGGTGATGGACCTCGTCGGTCATTATTGCCCTCCGTAATCAGCCCGATCGGCTCGAGCGGTTTTATGGCGAAAACCCTATTGACCCGATCGCTGCGCCTTGATCGGTGGTCTTGATCGGCCGCCCGTATGGCGATGGCCGCCACCACCGATCGTATACGGTCGAACCCACTCGACTAGGCGATCATTGCCACGACATAGCGATCGGCGGTGTGAAACTCAAACTTAACATAAGTTTGAGCTTCCAGCGGTCGGGTAAACCTTAACCTTTGCGGTCAAGTCTCCGACACTCAGCTATTCGGCCAAGTTCACCTAATGAGCTACTTACATTTCACTCATTCTCTCATCTCACTTGAAGTCCCTTGCCGAAGCTCTCTTCGTTCACGGCCACGTCCCTCGGCAGCATCAGGCGCACGGCTCTGCAATGCTCCTTCGCGTCTCTTGCCTCCGAAGTCTGCTTCCTTGGCTTCACTTCAAGTCAACTCGTCCGGCGGTCCCTCGGATGCTCCAAGCGCACGGCTTCCGCAAAGTCATCCTTCACCGACTCAAGGACCGAGGTTGTGAGGGTGAACCCGCCAAGGCTCCATGTGCGAATTACTAAGTCCTGCACGACTTCAACGCACATATCAAATCACATAACCCACTAACTTAAACCCTTTGCCACACCATCAAAATCATATTACGGCAAGAGATTGCCCTAACAATCTCCCCCTTTTTTATGTGTGGCAATCCGTTTAAGTTAGGTAAAAACATTTGATATAAATTCTAAGGTAAGAAAAGCATGTAAAGATAAACATGATATAGCAACATGCAACTCCCCCTTAATCCATGAAACTCCCCATAAAAATATTCTCCCCCTATCATAAACATAATCATTTCTCCCTCTAAATATGTTCCCCTTTACTTAAACATACATTTCTCCCCCTTTGACACCATCAAAAAGATTAATCCTAATTTGTAAACTCATGGCATCAAGTATAGTAGAAAGAGAAACCCAAAAACTTGATTAAAATTTGAAATCAAAAAATATTGGGCTGTTTTTCAGGTTATCAGTCGACTGCTATCAGTATGGCAGTCGACTAGCACAATGGCTTCCGAAATTCTGATTTTCTGGGCGAAATTCAGAAATGCATTAAAAATTCCAGAAAATTCGAAAAATCATGAAATTTTGGGAACACATTTCTTTTAAGTATATATATCAGGGAAAAATAGGTTTTCATGAAATATTATTATATTTCCACGTATTTGCCAAAAATCCAAAAGCTTTAAAAACTACTAGGTTTTTGGTCATAAGAGTATCCATTTTAACACCTAGTCTTGCTTTGAATTGTTTCAAAACATGAATACTTAGATTTTAGATTAAGAAATTGTTTTGAAAACATATGAAATATCCAACCATGATCTTTGGGCAATATGTCTATGAATTAAACATAAGCCTTCCCCATGATTGGTCTATTATTTGCTATGTTGATACTTTAAATGACCATCTAAATGTCATAGGCATTAGTGGACATTTGTATCATCCTAACATCTCACCCATGCTAAGTTTGCAATCAAGTTAGCCTAAAGTGAGTGTGAGATGCATCCTAGGGGGTATTTGTATATACTTAACCCTTGCATTCATGCAATTCTATCATGGTTAAGTATCAACCTAACAATCATCATGATCATAAAGGCATATGTCAATTAATTTTACATTATGATCATGAAATACATGTATTTATTGAATAACAATCATGCATTAGGTATTATATGATGATAATAAGCAAAGTATCACCTAAAACATGATTCAACCCTATTTCTCATGATTACGTGCCAAATATTAAAATCATAAATCATGATTTCAAACATACATAGTAATTACATTAATCATTATGATTTAAGCATTATTATCTATTTATGGGCACGTTATCATCACCCAACACTATCTAAAAAATGTTGTCCCGTCATCTTAAGTCAACCAAAATATGATATAGGTTAGGTCCATGTGGTTGACTACCCTAGGGGTTTTCTAACCCTTAAGGATGGATTTTGGAACCCAAAATAAGTTCTTGCCTATTGGGTTCACTAGATACTCCTTGGGGATCCATTTTCTAGCTATTACCTTCTTCTTATCTTGTCCCCTAGCAATTAGGCATTTATAGGCCTTTTCATTTTTCTTTTCCTTATATCCTAGGCCTTTCTTGTTGAAGCTAGCTCTTTGGCTTCCTAAGATCATGTTCAATGTGTTGGAGCCAATTGTGAATTTTTCTAGGGCCTTTGTTAAATAATCTACCTTTTCCCTTAAGGCCCTATTTTCATTTATACATGCATCACTAACATCTAATGGCACATAAAGGTCATGTGAGCATGCATCATTTAAGCTAGAAGAAATATTATCATTTAAGCATGCATTTTCTAGCTTATTTTCTAATGCCTTAATTTGATTAAGCATGCTTTTATTTTTCTTTTTCATTCCAAATAAGTCCTTAGTTAAACTAGAAATTATGGAAATTATTTTCTTAGGAGAGGCTTTCGTTACCATAGTTTCCATGTCCTCTTCTTCTTCGGATGATGAGGATGTAGAAACTCCCCCTTCACTTGAGCTCTCCCCACTTGAGCTTGATCCTTCATTATCGGATGAAGAACAATCCAAGTCATCAAAGGCCATTAAGGCCAAATTGGTGACAAAGGCATTCTCCTCATCCGATGATGATGAGGATGGATCATCCCAAGTCCTTGCCTTGAGAGCTTTAGCCTTTCCCTTTTCCTTTGTCTTCTTCTCCTCTTCCTTCTTTTTCTTGCTCCCCTTTTTCTTCTTCTTTTCTTCTTTCTTTTTTCTCTCTTCCTTGCTCTTGTTTAGGAGAGGACAATTGTCCCTTATGTGCCCCTCTCCTTGGCAATTGTAGCATATGACCTTCCCCCTTGGTCTTCTATTTCTATCATGAGATTTATCAAATCTAAAATTCTTAAATACACGTCTTACCCTCCTTACCATATAGGCTTCTTCGGTGCTATCCATGGAGGAGGAGGAAGACGCTTCGTCATCGGAGGAGGAGGGGATTTCCATCTTCTTCTTCCCCTTGTTTGCTATCAAAGCTACTCCTCTTGAGGGTTGAATTCTAGGCTCTTCTTGTATTCCTTCAAGCCTAGTTTCATGGAGCTCCATTGTTGAGAAAAATTCCTCCAAGGTACTTACTTCCAAGTTCTTGGAGATGTAAAACGAATCCACCATGGAGCTCCATCTTGAGGACCGGGGAAAGGCATCTATGGCCTTCATTACCATATCCCGGTTGGAGAGCTTTTCACCTACACTTGACAAACCGGTTATAATTTCCTTGAAACGAGAATGTAAGGAAATTACCTTTTCTCCCTTTTCTAATTTAATGTTGGATAATTGGGAGCGGAGGAGATCTCTCCTTGCTAGCTTTGCCTCGGATGTGCCTTCATGAAGCTCAATTAGCTTCTCCCACATCTCCTTGGCGCTTAGGCATTCTCCTATTCGGTTGATTTCTTGTTGGGGGAGCACATTGAAGAGATGATGCTTGGCTTTTGAATTTGCAAGGTGCTCTTCCCTTTGCCTTTTGGTCCACCAAGATTTCTCTATTGGCTTCCCTTCTTCATCCCTAGGCAAAACGAAACCGGATTCCATTGTAATCATTATATCAAAATCCGTTTCGAAAAATACCTCCATTCACTTCTTCCACCAAGCGAATTCTCCTTCAAACTTCGGAGGATGAATGTTGGAGCCGGCCATTTTGAAAATTGCTTGTTGTGGCGGTTAGTCCTCGACAAGCTTTCCTCGGCTCTGATACCACTTGTAGAGGATCGATACGGCCGGCTAGAGGGGGGGTGAATAGCCCTCTTCAATGGATGTTGGAATTCTCGCATTCGTTTGCTCATCTACACAATCGTTAGCGCAAGCGGAAGCATAAACAATAAAGACAAAGCAATAAATGAAAATACAAACGCTAACAATAAGATGTAACGTGGTTCACGGCTACGCCGCTAATCCATGATCCCGATTCGTCTAAGGTGAATCACTCCTCCAAAGCCAATCACTATTGCTCTCTCCTTTGCACCAAGCTAGGTGGAGGTAACCTTTACAATCAAGATCACTCTTCTTACAATAAGAATGGAGTAAAAACAAGTAAGAAGAGTTTAGAGCTTGTGGAGCACTAGGAAGATCACTTAGAGCATAAGCATTAGCCTCTTAAAGGCTCACACCCTCTCTTTTTATAGAGAGGGCTGATTTCTTCCCGTTAGCGCCACTACCGATCATTGCCGCCCTTGGCGATCATTGCCTCCTCGGGCCTCCGAACACGCTCGGATCTCGATCGTTGTAGTCAGCGGAACTCTTGGTAATCGGTGATGGACCTCATCGACGATCGCCGCCTCCGTAGTCGATCGCTTAGTCGGCTACTAACGGGCGGGCTAAAACCCTATTGACCCGATCATTTCGCCTGGATCGGGTCTTGGCGATCGGCCCACGTATGGCGATCATCGCCACACTTCGACCGATCGTATACCCGAACCCACTCGACTAAGAGCGATCATCCGACATGGCAGTCGACTGGTGCCGTGTGAAACTCAAACTTAACATAAGTTTGAGCTTCCGGCGGTCGGGTAAACTTTAACCTTTGCGGTCAAGTCTCCGACACTCAGTCATTCGGCCAAGTTCACCTAATGAGCTACTTACATTTCACTCATTCTCTCATCTCACTTGAAGTCCCTTGCCGAATCTCTCTTCGTTCACGGCCACGTCCCTCGGCAGCATCAGGCGCACGGCTCTGCAATGCTCCTTCGCGTCTCTTGCCTCCGAAGTCTGCTTCCTTGGCTTCACTTCAAGTCAACTCGTCCGGTGGTCCCTCGGATGCTCCAAGCGCACGGCTTCCGCAAAGTCATCCTTCACCGACTCAAGGATCGAGGTTGTGAGGGTGAACCTGCCAAGGCTCCATGTGCAAATTACTAAGTCCTGCACGACTTCAACGCACATATCAAATCACATAACCTACTAACTTAAACCCTTTGCCACACCATCAAAACCATTTGCCAAGGTCGCCGATCGCTTAGTTCTGTCGAGCACGGAACGAGCCGAGCCGATCGCTAATCGACTACGGGCGTTGAGCCATTGTCTCAAGATACGGATGTTGGCGCGATCGGAGGACTTATGGCGATCAGCTAGGCGAAATCTAGCCCGATGAAGGATAAAAGCAGCTGTTCGTGGAAGGCTCAATCATCAGATTTTTGGGAGCTTTGGTGAGGCGATTTGAAGGCGATTTGCAGGTGCATTTCAGGGTCCTTCAAGCTCATCCAAGCAACCAACAAGCAAGCGCTCAAAACCCTAGTTTGTAAAGTGTTCTTTACATTTCCTTGTATTTTGCTTGTATTTTTGTGTATTACTTGTTGTAATCCATTGTACGAGGTTTCTCCACCTCCGACTTGTTGTCGAGAAGGAGTTATTGCTGAGTGGTGTGTGATTGGCATCACTAGGGCTCGTTTGAGCCCGATCCGTGGAGTAGGAACCGTGCGGTTCCGAATCACGTTATATCCTTGTGTTCGTGATTGTATCTTTTCGTTATTGCTTTTATTATTTCTATTCCGCTGCGCATAACAAGTTTTGTAGAGACGATAGCGAACGATTTCCATCTACGTACGAATTCAACGCTATTCACCCCCCCCCCTCTAGCGGCGTCAAATCTCCAACATATATGATACAGCCTGAGGGTTTCACATCGGTTGATAAAACCAAGGTATGCAAATTGCGACGATCCATTTATGGATTGAAGCAAGCATCCAGGAGCTGGAATATCCGTTTTGATGAGATAATCAAAAGTTTGATTTCTCACAAAATCCAGACGAACCTTGTGTGTACAAGAAGGTTAGTGGGAGTGCAATCGTGTTCCTAATATTATATGTCGATGGCATATTACTTATAGGAAACGATGTTTCAGTCTTACAATCAGTTAAGGTTTGGTTATCCAAGACATTCTCCATAAAAGACCTGGGAGAAGCAACCTACATCCTCGAGATTAAGATCTATAGAGATAGATCGAAACGGTTGCTTGGTCTTTCGCAGTCTACATATATAGACCGAGTGCTAAAGAGGTTTAGCATGTCGAAATCCAAGAAAGGTTTCCTACCCATCATGCATGGGATACACCTTTCGAAGTCTATGTGTCCGCGCACAGAAGACGAGAGGATTTGCATGAGTAAGATTCCCTATGCATCCGCAATAGGATCTATCATGTATGCTATGTTATGTACGAGGCCCGATGTATCGTATGCTCTGAGTGTCACGAGCAGATACCAATCTGATCCAAGAATGGATTATTGGGTGGCTGTTAAGACGATCCTTAAGTACTTGAGAAGAACTAAGGATGTGTTCCTAATATATGGAGAAGGGTACATGGTGATACGTGGGTATACGGATGTCAGCTCCAGACAGACAAGGATGATTCCATGTCTCAGTCTGGGTATGTATTCACCTAGAATGGAGGCGCAATAAGTTGGAAAGGTTCCAAGCTTGACGCTATAGCGGATTCTGCCACTAAGGCAGATTACATTGCAGCTTTGGAAGCAGAAAAGGAAGCGGTTTGGATTAAGAAGTTCATCTCTGAACTTGATGTGGTCTCATCAATGATCCAAACATGTGCTTCGCCGCTATCATCTTATCAGAGAGATCATCAGTAGGAACGAAATACAAATCGAGAAAATTCCCACTGAAAGGAACTTAGCGGATCCTTTGACTAAGGCATTACCTCAAAGTAAGTTTGAGGGTCATGTTAGAGCTTATGGTATTGGATACCGTAGCGATTGGCATTAGGCCAAGTGGAGTCTGTTAGTAATATATGAGAGATGTCCTAAGGCAATCGCCTTATGTATGAACCATTTATATGATAAATGAAGATTCACTATTTGAGTATACATGTTTTATGTATTTGATTGGATCTTAAACTCATTTACTGAATGTCCACGATACGATTCACAGCATGAGAGAATTTGTGATTGGATCACAACTAGTTAGTATCTCTACATGTGTAATTGTGATGTATCGGAATTATCCCTAGTCGATGAATTGATGGATTTGGACACCATCAATTCTGTCGAGACTAGCACGAGGTATACTTCTTGGTGTATCCAAGCAGCTGATTCTCACTAGCTGGAGACATAGTGATGTCCGGAGTTAATCGTGGATGCTAGTTATAGTAACTAGTTCATTGGAGTGACCACCCGTAAGACTTCATATGGTTCTCTGCATATATAGATATGTCAATGAAGTTCTTACTGTAGCTTAAGTGTGATGTTCCTTTGACTTGCGGTATTCAAGTCATCTTGATCATGGAGACTTATGCTTTGACATCTTAAGCAAACATCTCTAAGGAGATGTGGACCCGGGATGATTGGGTATAAGTCGAAGTGATCGAAGGTGTTTGAATAGCCTATAAAGGATTCACCACTCCTTGCGAGGAGATGTATACCCATGGCCTCTCGTCTAATTGTTACTAAAGTCTTTGGCCAAAGCATTACATGTTTAGAGTAAAGTATTCTTCGATACATGTGCAGTAACTAGAATCCGTAGGACGAGGAAATGATATTTGGGCTAGGTGTGACGTAGTCAGCCTAGTGGGGACTGACACTATAGACCATATCCTGAACCAAGTGGGTATAAGATGAGTGAAGGGAATGGGGCACGAATCATTTGAGCTGCTGAAGGGTTTCAGAAATAGTTCTGGATCAACCGTTGATCTTTTCGGTTAATTGGGGATCATGATGCACTACTAGGTGCCACTCATGATCGTTCTATAATTAATGGTTAATTATAGACGGCCAACATAAACCGAGAACCTATTTGGTCACACGCACAACGAGCGTAATCCGAAGGATTTAAAACGAGCTTGAGAATGGGATTCTCAGACCGAGAGAAATAAAGTTTGGTTGGACCAAACATGGAGCGAGCATGAAATCGTTTCAGTCGCAATGGAAGCGTGGATGGGCCGAGTCTTATGAAGACATAATGGATGAACCAAAATGGTTTGATTCTAATCCAATGGAGGAGAATAAACCAAAGGGTTTGGTTTATTTTAAACGAATGAACCAAAAGTTGGTTCGGTTCGTTTTAACTTAAAATAAACCATCATGGTTTGGTTTATTTTAACTTATCTTAATGGAGTGGGTTAACGGGCCTAATGGTTATGATCCAATAACCATTAAGAGAATTAGTTCTCTATAAAAGAGGGCTTAAGGGATAATTAAGCCATAATCCAAAAACCCTAGCTCAAGTTGTCGCCCACCTCATCCCCTCTAAGAGTTGGCGCCAACCTCCATTGTCGCCCAACCTCTTGTGCTGCCGTCCAAGTTGTTGCCGGCGTCCAAGCTTCGGCCGGTGATCCTCCGGTGACCCTCCGATGATCTCCTTTAGGTTTGGCATCAAGGTGAGTTTTATCTTCCCTTGGTTGGCCGGCACCTATCTCCTCCACCAAAGCTGTCCAGTTTTCTGGACAGCTTGTTCTCCTCTCGTCGGAGCGTCGTTTGGACGACGGTTAGAGCTTCGATAGCGGCTAACTTACCGGGGATTCGATCTCCGGTAATCCTCTGAGGTGAAGGATGAAGGATTCGTCAATCGGTTGACGAATACCTCTCCGGAGAAGCGAGTTTTGAGGACTCGTTTTTGGATCCGAATTTGGATTCGGATCGTGATAATCTCTCGATCACGTCGTCTTCAACACGAGGCTAGTAACCCGTACGAAGATGAAGCTCGTGGCTTAGCGAAGTCATCCAGAGGATACTCGGCGTGGATATGGATAGAGACGATTCTAGCGAGGATCGTTCCGGTTGATGCTGTTCCCGCTACACGTCATACGAAAGGTATAACGTAGTTAAATTTCCTTTTATTGCAAATTTAAATTTACGGTTATGTCTACACATGTTGTACTATGCATGCGTGTGATGTGTGTGTTGTAATAAATGTAGATTTATTAATTTTATTGCTTCCGCTGTGCTCATGTTTACGAAACGTGATCGAACACACACACGCCGTGGTGCCGGAAACCCAACAAAGAGTACTCCACCCTTGGACTTTACATCGCCAATATCACCTCTTGGACTTCCCTTACCAACCCATATTGGATTTTCCATTTGCCAAGACTCAAGCTTGAACTTTCCCTTGCCAATCCATGTTGGTCTTTCCATGCCAAGTACTCATGACTTGGACTTCTCCATCATATGGTCAACCCCATGTCAACCATATAGTCCAACAATGGTCAAACCATCGTCAAACATCAAAATATCACTCGAGTCCGGTCAATCATGACCCGGGTCGATTACACCAACAATCTCCCTAAAATATTATCAAATATCAAAACACTACTCGAGTCTGGTTGATCGTGACCTGGGCTGATTGCACCAACAACATCGTCAAAGGCAAAGCGCACTCTCCTCTCTAGTCCGAGTAGGAGAGGTGGTGTTTTCGGAAGCGAAATAGGCTATCCTCCCTAATTTGAATAGGAGAGTTGATGTTGATGGTTGTCGAGTTTGTTCAAGGGTGGATGGATCTCTCCCCTCTAATCTGAGCGAGAGAGGTGGAACGTAGTGGAGATGGAGGTGGCTATGGTTTTTAGACGAAGAAGATATCCCTTAGCAATTGAGCCCTTGGAAGCTTTTATAGTCACCTCAAATGAGGGCTTCACCCTGTACCATGTTCGTGGAGGTCTCTGGAGTGACCATCCGGGCTGTGGCAGCGGCACCATGGCTGTGGTGCTTGTTGTGGTGGTTTTTGCTCCAAACATTCTTGATTTGATCCTCAAATGCCATATAAAATATAGTGTACAACAAATTAGTCCTAGGATAATCAATTTAGAAGTTTTTGTATTAAAACACTAAAACAATCCATACTCTTAAACATGATAAATGTGACAAATTAACTATACAAGTGAATTAAAACATCGAGAAATGTATCAAAATAGCAAGTTGAAATGTGAGTTATCAACACTCACCCCCTAACTTCTACTTCGACCACTCCGAAGGTACATATCAATAAGAGAGCATCTATCGAGGAGCTTCTCTTTTTCCCAGCTTATGATGATGCAGAGAGATCTTATGGGATATCTTCCTTATGTCATAGAGTCTTACCAATAGATGTGATCCCAAAATAGGGATCTTGAGACTCAAATGGAAGTGTTGGTTGAAGAGCTACAAACAACCAAAGTTGATACTCAACTATATCAAACTGAGGCTATCACCCTATCCGAGCAACTCCTCCACCTTTAACGTAGCATGGGAGACCTCAAGCTCCGTTGTTCAAAGGTTGAGACAAAAGAGGCTAACTAGAAAAAAAAATAAAGAGTCTTTCGATGCAAAGGTGGAACACCTTAAAAAAGGAACTTTCGGATTACAAAGAGGGGGAAAGAGGGTGATGGGCTTCTCAGAAGGAGCTATTTCTAACATCGAGTTTTTTGAAATGCTTGGCTCTCGATCTACCTTCCATTTGGAACAAGGTTTTGATGGAGCAGTCTAATAGTTCTGAGGAACAAGTTATCCCCCATCTGCTATTCCACTCAATTTTTTAGATCTTCAAAAGGTTACAAACAACATTCCTGAAGATAAGTTGAGAGATTAAGACTGTTGTTTGTTGACTCAGTGTAACACTTTATGCTCCAAAATATAAATTTTATTATTAGCATCTTGGTAATATTTATGTATGCATATATTCAAAAAGTGAAGTTGTTAATCTTACAGTAAGTATCCATCATAGAGAAATTAAAATCATACTGTAAAAAAAATAAGAATATGGAACAACGCTTTTGATTTCTTGTGTATAAGAAGAGATTCCCCCTCTGAATATACCCCTTGTAATGATCATCATCATCATTCCTCTAAGGATCTATCAAGTTTGAATATTTAGAGATTTATATGTAAAGTCACTTCTTGAAAATTATCAGAATAGTAATCGATGTGGTCTCATTTAGAGAAAACCATTCTGGATTAGCATAGAAATTTCTTGAAAGAACTTGGTGCTTAAATTAAAATCACTCACAGAAGTTGGAACCGAAATCACTCTCGGCTCAACAGATGTCTAAATCAAAATACTTAGTGTTTATTAGAGCTCTGAATTGAATTGAAATAACTCTAGGCTCAACAAGGATCTGAATTGATTGACTCTACGTGTTAGAGGTACAAATTGAACTAAAATCACTCTAGGCTAAACTGGGATCTAAATTGACTGACTATACTTATCAAAGGTCTGAATTGAATTAAAATCACTCAGAGCTAACTGACTCTGCTTATCAAAAGTTTGCACGAATTTAGACAATTATATCCTTGACAAAAGAAAAGTTGGTGGTGACCCTATCTCTGATAGGGGAATGCATGCATTTATTAAAATCACTCTGTGTTTAATAGAGGTTTAAATTGAAATCCCTCTATACTTAAAAGAAATTTATATGCATTTTAGCGACTCTATCCATGATAGAGGGAATGCATGTTTTTACTAAAATCACTCTGTGTTTAATAGAGGTTTGAACTACAATCACTCTATACTTAATAGAGGTTTATATGTATTTTGGCGACTCTGTTGACAGAGGAAAAGTTGATGATGACCTTGTTTCTAATAAGGGAATGCATACATTTACTTGAACTTGTAGATAACAAGAAATTTCCAGCATATAAGAAAGGTTTTTCCATTAAAATAAGTAAAGAATATTATACACTAGAAAGGAAATAACAAATCCTTTTACATATAATAAGGCTTGAGATGAAAGGCACTCCATGGACATCCAATTTCTTTCCTCTTTCATCCTCTAGATAATATGCTAGCTCAACTTCTCTATAATTCTATAAGGTCCTTCACATCGGGATTCAAGCTTTTCTACATCGTCTGTTGGTTGATGTTTCTTCTAAACTACATCTCCAACCTAAAAAGAATGAGGTATTACCTTTCTATTATAAGTCTAACACATCCGTTGCTTGTATGATTTGAGTTGAACTGTCACCTTATCTTGAGCCTCATCTATCAGATCGAGCTCCATAGCACGCTTTTCATCATTATCCTCCCCATAAGTATTAATCTAAGTAGAAGTCATGCCAATTTCGATTGGGATCACTACTTCACCAACATACACTAGATGTAATGGTGCCATACCTGTATCTTCCCGAGGAGTAGTCCAGTAAGACCATAAAACACTAAAAAGTTCATCTATCTAGCTTCCTCCTATTTTTGGTTTATACAATATAGGAAAAATTTCTAAATACTTCTAAGATCATTGAAAGACGAGTCAAACTTTTCATCCCTAGTGAATTTTGAGAATTTTCACAACACTTTGAAGAATGGAAGACTTCTATCAACAGACTTGGAAATGAACCGAGATAAGACAATAATCCTACCCACTGACCTTTGGAACTCCCGAGCACTTTGAGGAGTCTTCATGTTTTGTAGAGTCGTGACCTTCTCAAGGTTTACTTCTATTCCTCTTTTAGTAACTAGGTATCCCAAAAACTTTTATTGCCTTAGGATTTAGTTTTAATCCATACCTATGTAATGTAGAGAATGTCTCTTCAAGATCAACTATTAAATCTTTAGCTTTAATAGATTTAACCAAAATATTATCCACATAAACTTCTATATTTCTCTCGGTTCTGAATACTCGATTGATCAAACGTTGACAGGTGGCTCCAACTTTCTTAAGACCAAATAGCATAACTGTATAACAAAAGGTTTCATCCGAGAAAATAAAACTAACCTTATTTTGATTATTTTTGCCAAAGGTATTTGAAGATAATCCTAGTAAGCATCCAACATGTAAATCAATTCATATCCAAATATAAAATCCACTAGCTTATCAATTCAAGCCAGTGGTTAGTAGTCCTTCAGGTAAACTATCCAAATCTCTGAAATTAACATAAACTCTGCCTTCGTTACTTGGTTTTGAGACTAGTACCATATTGGCGAACCAAATGGGAAAATGGATTTCGTGAATATATCCTTCTTTCAATAATTTTTCTATGTCAACTTAGATAATTTTATCTTTCTTAAGACCAAAGTGCCTCTTCTTTTATTTAATTGGCTTAGCATCTAGAAATATGTTAAGTCGATGTTTCATTATTCTTGTAGTTATCCCTCTCACTTCCTGAGATGACCATGAAAAAATTTTGTTGTGGTTAGTGAGACAAAGGACTAATCGTTTCTTCAGCTCATCATTTGGGATTTTCCCTCTTTTAGTAATTTCCCATTCTATCATTTTTTTTATTTTCTAAATTGGACATCAACAACTCCTGCACCATCTACACTTTTGCTCATCATTTGGGCTGATGAACACTTCCATCTATCCTAGCTCGCTTTCGATCAGTTTGGGTCATCTCAGCATAACATTTTTGTGAGATATTTTGACTTTCACTCACCTTCTACTTGCCATCCATCTGGAAATTTGATCTTCTAATAATATGAAGATGCTACTGCTTTAAAAGCACTCAAAGCAGATTTTCCGAGAATAATATTGTAAAAAGAAACCACACCCATTATTGTGAAGACAGTGGATCAGATTCTACCAAGTGGTTCTTCTCCTAAGGAAAGAGAAAGATTAACCTATCCTAGAGGTCATACTTCACGACCTACAAAATCAAACAATAAAGTAGATAAAGGTTGTAACTCAAACGGATCAATTCACAAAGGCTCAAGTGACATCATAATTAGCTATAGTGGCTCAGATAATCAAGGCATCTATAGGGACTGATGTGGTCGGTCTAGAGAGAGGGTGAATAATGTTTCGTCGATTTCGTTGTTTGTTTGTGTACTCGTCTACAACAATGTTAGTGTACACAGCGGAATATATAATAATAGAAATGAATACACAATAAACACACAAATACAAAGATATAACGTGGTTCGGAATCTAAGATTCCTACTCTACGGGTCGAGCTCAAATAAGTTCTAGTGATGCACACCACCACTAATAAACTTCTTCACAGTGACACATCGGAGGCGGAGAAACCTCTTACAATAATCTTACAATAATAAGAATGAAGATACAACCAAGTACAACAAAGAGTATAAATAAAATGCAAATGACACTTTACAAACTAGGGCTTTTGAATGTTTGTTGATGTGGTTGCTTGGACAAACTTGGAAGGTCTAGAATGTAATAGCAATTCCCCTTCAAGATCACCAAAAACCAGCATCCATCTTCCTTCCCTTCGAGCTCCTTATAAAGAACACCTCGGGCTGGATTTTCGTCTAGCAGTCGACTGCCAAAATGCACTAGTCGACTGCTCTCCCATCCGTTGTCTCACAACGACTCCATCCATGTTGAAACCTATCCAACAGATACACCATCAGTCGATTGTCATTACCATAAGTCGACTAGTCAATCGACTACCAGAGCTTCTGTGCTCGTGTCTGCTTAAACCAGTCGACTGCCATCCATGGTAGTCGATTGTTCAAGGCCAGTCGACTGCCCACAATGACAATCAACTGCCAGAGCTTCACTCGAACAGTCTAAGCTCGATCGACTACTAGACCAGTCGATTGGTCATAGTCCCAGTTGATTGATCCAAATTGACTAGGCTACCAAATGTCAAACACTCGGCCAGTAGACTGATAAACCTCAAACATGAGGTTTAACTCAAGTATGATCCCCTCATACTTGATAAACTACCCTTAGCCTAGACTTAAACCTTCTAGCCACCTCTATCAACCTCATGCATATCGGATCCCTCCAAATCCTTCATGACTTGTTCATCCATACGATAACATTCAGGTGCTTCCATCGGCTATTGTTATGTCAATCGGGTCTACTTTACCAAGGTATATTTGGACTTATGCCGCCAAGACAAATGCTTGGACTTTACGCCGCCAAACATTGGACTTATGATGCAAAGACTAAATGCTTGGACTTTACGCCGCCAATGTCACACCCTTGGACTTCCCAATTGCCAAGCATCCATACTTGAACTTTCACCGCCAAAATTCACTTGGATTTTACACCGCCAAGACTACACACTTGGACTTATGCCACGAAGACTATACCTTTGGACTTTTCTTATCAAGTACCCATGACTTGAATTTTACCATTGCCAAGACTTATACTTGGACTTTCCAATTGCCAAGTATCCATGACTTGGACTTTACAATTGCCAAGACCCATGCTTGGACTTTTCCTTTTCCAAGACCTAGACTTTCTATGCCAAGACTCATGCTTAGACTTCTCAATTGCCAAGTACCCATTACTTGGACTTTCCATGACAATCACATTGTCAATCATTTTGTCAAACATCAAAACACTACTCGAGTCAAACTCGGGTTTGGTCAATCGTGACATGGGGTGATTACACCAATAATCTTCCCCTTTTTTATTTTTGACAACACCTTTAAGTTAGGCTAACTAATAAGCCCAACTACCCTTGCCAAATATCCATACTTGGACTACTTATGCCAAAGCATAGTGAAAGTTTAACTAATTTAAACCTTACTTCTCCCCCTTTGGCATACATCAAAAAGACTATCAAGTGTATTCATGTTTCATATCCCAATGAGATCTTACATTCTCCCCCTTAATCCAAAAACATCTAGGATGTTTTCACTCTTCATAGTGATAAGTCTCATATCACTAAATGAGAGGCAATCCTCACTTCTCCAATTTTCCCCCTTTGTTGAGCACAATGAGGATTCCCAAACCTTTCATGTCTCCCCCTTTGAGGAATACTCATCCATCATCCCTTGATGGATAACCTCCCCCTAAAGACTTACTCCCCCTTAACCATTGCACCAACAATGTCCTTGGAGAGTTCCTAAGCCTATAGGAAACTTAAACCATCAAAATTAAGGATAAAAGTTCAAACTTGAACTTTCACAGCCTTTAAAATTTGATTCTTACCCTACATAACTCTCCTAATCATTTTCAATAATATTTTACTCTTCCTATGCTTTCCAAAGTATATCCTAAGGTTAGAAGATGTTATGGTATCTAGGGATGGCTGAAAGTGGCCGAAATAAATCTTGTTTATTCGAAATCAGTCCAGCAGTCGACTCGGCCGGCAACTAGTCAACTGACATCAACACTCGTCGACTACCCTCAAGCGGCAGTCTACTAATTTCTGCAAATGCAGAAAAATAGATTTCAAAAATGATTTTTGATAAATCATAAGTAAATATAGATAATTTAAAAAATCATGAAAATTCATACGTACATTACTTATTAGAAATCCAATGAGTGAAAAATAATTTTAAAATAAAATACCCATTAAAATATAAGATTGATACAAGTTCAAAATCATTGAAAACTTTAATATTTTTGGCTTAACTTGTATCAACTTCATCAATGGTGATTGCTATCAAAAGATAGATTTCACTAAGGTTTTTCAAAATGATTTTAAAACCTTATTTTGAATCATGGTCTATGAGCTAAATGCACATAACTTGTACATTAGATTTCCTCATGATTCATCAATGTTATATTATGAGTTTGAGTTCATCTAGATGTAACATCTATGCACCTTAAACTTAACTCATTTTCCTAACATCCCACATGTGTCTAAGGTATATCAATATACACACATGTCAATTTAAGATTTTTGTGAGATGTGGGTTTAGGTTCTTAGGGTCTCATGCATTTTATTTAGGCAACTCTATTTGATTCCCTTATCATGGGACTTCAAATTATGTCATTGTCCTTAAATCAATTTTAATTAATCTAAATGCATGAATGATGATCATGACATATAAGATAGCATAATTAAGCATGTGCCAATGATACATGATGTCATAACATAAAATTCTAACCTAAGTAGAAACATGACCTTAAAATTAAACCTAAACATTATCATGATATTTTAAATAATAATATGAAGTATGATGTCATGACATGACACATGACAAACAAAGTATGACAAATATATAAAATACAAAGGTATAGAATACCTAGGTTTTAAAGCAAATTTGTCTTTTTTTAGAATTATGTCCATTTTGCCATAATAACTCAAACTTCCAAGTATACCAAAAACTCAAAATGACACACCATGACCTCTAAATCTACTTATGCCAATTTTGATTAATTTTTTAAACTTCATAAATTCTATTGGCACATCCTAAAATCTTTTAGGATCACAATTCTTATCTCATTTCCAATGTATCACATAACCTTGAAAACGACCTAAGGTCCCAACTTTGCTATGGTTAGGTTAACTACCTTACCAATTCAAGTTGACACACCCTAACCCATCTAGCATAAGAGAATCACACTCTTAGGAACCCAAAATCTAATTGAGCTCCTTAGGTTAACT
Organism: Wurfbainia villosa; assembly: GCA_025175895.1. Lineage (NCBI taxonomy): Eukaryota > Viridiplantae > Streptophyta > Magnoliopsida > Zingiberales > Zingiberaceae > Wurfbainia > Wurfbainia villosa. The sequence goes on along the minus strand of CM046004.1, from coordinate 11,954,788 downwards.
AGGTATTCACTATGGATGACCTCCCTAGATATCTTCCTTATGACCCTCCTAGACTTTGAAGCCTTGGTTATTTAGGTTTTTTCAAGGTCAACTTTAGGGGTAACTCCCCTTGTAACTTTGCTAATGACTTTCCTAGACTTCTTTGTAATCTTAATCACTTGACACTTGTCAAGATTAGCCTTAGGGATGACTTCCCTAGTAACCTTAACTTTCCTAAACTTAAGAGTAATTCCATAATTAAATAGAACATTGTGATAGGTAGGCTTATCTATCTTGGACTTAGGTTTGTAATCCAAACCTTTCCTATCATTTGGTAGTCTTGCCTCCTAACACCTAAATTTTGCCTATTTGACTCTTGAATTGAATTTGTCATCTTATTAAGGGACTTTTCTAATTTCTCAAGACTTGATTTTCTACCACTAATGCCTCCAATTTTGAATTTTTCATTTGTTCTTTGGGCGTTGTTCTTCCTTTTAGGCATATGTCTACCTTTCTTAGGGTTAATGCCTAAATTGTTCTCTATCTTCCTAATGGTTTCCTTAGGTAGAATAGTTCTAGAATTAATAGGTCTAGTTTTTTCCTTAGGCAAATTATAAGGCTTTGCTCCTAAACAAAAATACTTATCACTAGTATGCTTTTGTTCATGAGCGATAGTAATAAAATTATTAGCATGTGATACCTTGTTAGCATGCTTCTTACCATTACTAAAATAAAGAGCATTATTAAATGATACCTTAGGGGTTGCCTTAGCTCCCTCTACATTTGAACTCTTCCTTTTATCCTTGGTAAGCTTCCTCTCCCTAGGGCATTGACTTCTATAGTGACATTTTTGATTGCACTTGAAGTACACAATATACTCCTTGCTCTTAATAGTGGGGACTCCGGTCTCCTTGGTCTTTGACACCACTTGTGTTGTCTTCTTGACTCATTTTGAACATTTACTCTTGTAATATCCATTTTCCCTACACTCAAAATACATTATATGATTTTTTATCTTTAATACATGTATTTGAGTTACTTTCTTGATTGGTAGGAGAATTTTGGATTTCTTCTTCAATTCTCCCGGATGTAGATTGTTCATTTTGCTCTTGCTCCGACGTGGAAGGTCTCTACTCTCCCTCAATCCTAGAGGTGGAGACTTCCATGACCTCCTTGACCTCTTCCAATTCGGAAGTTGAACACCTATCAACTTTCGGATCTTCATGGGCTTGAGAGTATGAGCATGATTCTTCGAATTCCTCCTCTACTTGAGTTGGTAAGATTTTTTATAGAGCTTGACTAACTTACTTCATAGTTCCTTAGTATCCCTAAACTCACCTAATCTAGACAAGACATTGTTAGGTAAAAAATTTAATAGCACTTGCGTTACCTTATCATTTCTTTCAAAATTTTCTAGTTGCTCCTCCGTCCATTTCTTCTTCTTGAGTATTCTACCCTTCTTGTCCATGGGAACTTCAAATCCTTGCATCAAAGCAAATCAATTTTCTATTTCGTACATAATAAAATGTTACATCCTCACATTCCATTGATCAAATTCTTTAGCTCCATATAGTTTATACGGAGGAGGCACGTTGATGTCGTGTCCTAATCTAAAACTTGGCTCCTCCATCTTCCTTCTTCCCTCTAGCGCTTTGCTCTTTTGATGCTCATCCCATTAAATCATCATAATGGGAAGGAGATTTTTTAGCTAGAGATTGAAAAAAGTCACCTTCCAGTAATCTCTGTGAAAAAGAGCTCACCAAAATTTTCAAAGTAGTAGAGGATACCTCTATAGCAAGCTTGTTGAAACACTGAATGTATTCTTTTAAGGTCTCCTGACTTTGATGCTTCATGGAGAAGAGGCTGAGAGATAATTTGTGATAACGCTTACTGCTAGAAAAATGATGAAGAAATAGAGTACTAAATCTTTAAAGGAACTAATGCATCATGCCTGTAAACAACTAAACCAATGTTGTATTGGTCCAACTAGAGTTATCAAGAAGACTCGACATTTAACGTTATCACTATATTGATGTAATAGATAAGCATTTTTAAAATGACCAAGATGGTGTTCAGGGTCAGTTGTCCTTGTATATTCTCCAATTTGTGGAGACAAAAAATATTTTGATAGTTTCGTTTCAAAAATAGCTTCTATGAATGAAGTATCCTTATGAGCAATTAGCATCCTTTTTTCCCTTTTCAAGAAGCTTCTTGATGTTTTCCAGAGTCTTCCTCTGGGAGATCGTAGATTGTTAAATCACAGACTATTCTTCTTGTGGAATGACTAATTCCTCTGGTTGTTCGATTGACTAAGGAATTATTGTCGAGTGACGATGAAGAAGCTCTTCAACAGTGACAAACACTACTCGGGTCAGATTGTCAATAGTCCATACCAACCCTTTGAGAAGAGGATCATGTTTCCAAACTTGGGATGGTCCCTTTGTCGGACTTCTTTTTGAATTTCTTATCTTAATGTCTCAGCTCGTTTCCCACATATGACACTAAGAATGATCTGATTCTGATATCATTGAGTAAATTGAGACATCTTCTGTCGCACGTCAATGTATAGAGATGTCGACCTTTCTGGGTTGACATGCTAGATAAACTTAAGTATCGAGCTAGGATTGATGCAAATTGGAGGACAGACTGTTGACTCAAACTTGAGATCCTGATGGGTTCTTAGCCCGTCAGTCCTTATCGGGGCAAACTCTTACAAGGTCAAAAGACAGATTCGTTTGTGTGGATGTATACTTCTGACGAACGGCTAGATAGATCCTTCTCTTTAGGGAGCGACTTCAAAGTTCGGGGCTAGACTAGTTGGGTTGCCGATATGGTATCCCGTCTTTGTAGTCATGAAAGAGGTTAGGAGAGAGCTAAGAAATAACCCTTGACCAAAGTCCTCCGACATTCAAGTCAAACATTTAAGAGAAAAGTATGAAGGAACATACACAAAAAAACAAAAAAAAAATAAAAATACAGATATCTCATATGCCCTTATTGTTCCCTCTCAACCTATATTTATATCATTTCAAAAATAAATGAAGTACCCGTTGTACATTTTCAGTTGCTAAATTGTCATAACAAATGAATAAATAACTTTATTAATTATCGATCATAATCACTATCACCACTATCATTATGATAATTAATTAACACTCTATATTTGAAAATATTTATAACAGACTATTACCTGATGAGTTAAGATTATAATGGAAGAAATAAGTCAGGACTTTTAGCTTCATAACTATCGTGACTTTTAACTTCATAACTAATTAACCATGTGCACAAATCACTTGAATTATCTCTTATTCTTCTGTCATATCATAATCCATGACTAATTTATGAGACATTTTTACAAAGGAAACATTATTTGCCTATATACAATGCTTTCTCTTTTTTTTTTTTCTGAAAAGTTTATTTTCAAGCAATTATTATTGGTTATCCCAAGCAATAAGATCGATAGTTTTTAGAAGAGAACGTTAATGTAGCAAACATTTGATACCAATTTACAGAATTAAAACCGCGCCATAACATCAAAACTATATTTGCCACTAATTACGACCACTTTACCATTTCGATATAAATAAATAGATAATTTTAAAATACTCCTTAATGATTAAATAGCCTTTTTGAAATAATTTTAAATTTTTATCAATGCCAGACTGTTATCTTAGCGCTGCTTTTAAAAGGAGATAAAGTCTGAGGGGCCAATAGAAATTTTCCGTTTCATGAGTCCCAATGTAAATACTTGCGCTGTAGTAATTTACCAATTTAGAGGGCGAATTGGGGGCGATGAGTGCCCGCCACATCGGTTTCATAGTCTGCAGCCGCCGCCTCGCCGCACCTTCTACTCGCAACCTCGAACAGCATCACCGTCGCCGCTTCTCCAGCCTGACCGAGCTCAAGCAAACCCATGCGAAGCTCCTTCGAAGTGGAGAGCTCAACGACAGTCTCACGGCCGGCAAGCTGGTTGCCGACATCGCCGTCTCCGACCCTTCCAACCTCCCCTATGCCCGCACTCTCTTCGCCCGCATCCCGCCGCCACTCAACGCCTTTATATGGAACTCCATGATCCGAGGTTACGCCCACAGCAGCAGCCCCGAGGAGTCTCTCTCCCTCTTCCGCTCCATGGTCGCCCGAGGTTACGCCCCCAACAACTATACCTTCCCCTTCCTCCTCCGTGCCGCCGCCCGCCTCCCAGACAACAACACCAGCGTCGGGCTGTCCCTCCACGCCTCCCTTGTCCGCCGCGGTCTCGACGTCCTCGATCCCTTCATCGTCACCTCCCTGGTCAGTCTGTATGCTTCCATTGGGTCGGTGGATGACGCCCGTAAGGTGTTCGACGGAAGTCCCCACAAGGACGTCACCACATGGAACGCGCTCTTGAAGGGCTACATCGCATGCGACCAGCACGCCGACGCTCTGCGGTTGTTTCGGCAAATGCACGAGCGAGTCGACGCTGACGAGATCACCATGCTTAGCGTGGTGGCCGCGTGCGCGCACATCGGGGCGCTCGGGATCGGCCGGTGGATCCACGCCCACATCGGCCGGAACCGGATGCGGATGACGCTGAACCTCGCGACCGCGCTCGTCAACATGTACGCGAGATGCGGCGAGATCGAAAGCGCCCGGTGGGTGTACGACAGAATACCGGAGAAGGACGTAAGGGCCTGGAGCGCAATGATAAGCGGTCTAGCACTTCACGGGCTGGCGAAGGAGGCGCTGGAGCTGTTCGCCGAGATGCGAATCGCTGGAGTCGATCCCGACTCTGTGACTCTCACCGGCGTACTCAGCGCGTGCAGCCACGCTGGACTGGTGGACGAGGGGCTCCAGGTTCTGAAACGGATGAAGGCCGACTATGGCGTGGAGCCGACGATCGAGCACTACGGGTGCGCTGTGGATCTGCTGGCGAGAGCAGGGCGGCTGGATGCGGCGCTGGATCTGATCGAGACGAGTCCGGTGAGGGCTGACGTGGTCACTTGGGGCGCGCTCCTGGTGGCCTGCAGAGTCCACAGAAACCTAGATATGGGCGAGCGGGTGGCGCGGGAGATGCTGGATCTCGATCCCCACCACGCCGGCGCTCGCGTCTTCCTATCCAACGTCTACGCCGCCTCTGGCGATTGGAACCGGGTCCAGGAAGTGAGGAGCCTTATGAAGGAGCGAAAGGTGTACAAGCCGCCAGGATGGAGCTCGATCGAGATGGCCGGAACGGTGCATGAGTTCCTTTCTGGCGATCGCTCGCACCCGCAATCCGATCGGATCTACATGATGATCGACGAGATCGGGAAGGTGGCGAGCCAGAAGGGGCACAGGGCGGCGACCAGCAGCGTGGCGCTGGACGTGGACGAGGAGGACAAGGAGGTGTGTGTGCGGGAGCACAGCGAGAAGTTGGCAGTGGCGTTCGGGCTGATCAACGCGCAGCCGGGGAACGCCATTATGATCGTGAAGAACCTTCGGATCTGCGAGGACTGCCATTGCGTGATGAAGCTGGTCTCTGATGTCTACGGTCGAGCCGTGGTCGTCAGGGACCGGAACCGGTTCCACCATTTCAAGAACGGGGCTTGCTCTTGCAACGATTACTGGTGAGACTGGACCATTTAGTGCCATTTTAAACACCTATAACAGACATCATTATATTATATAAGATAATATTAAAAATTATAAATTGGTAGAGATAAGATTTTCTCTGCTCTGTTTATAATTTAATTTTAGTTAACAAAATAATTTGTAATTTTTTTGTTAGATAAATTATTATGAAGCTTTTTCTTTAAAATTGATGGTTCACAATTTCTCAAAAATAAATCCAAATAACTTTAATTCAATTTTAAATATTTCTCAGTTTACAAGTACAAATATTTACTGAACTAATAAAAATTGGATTTAAATTGTCACGATCTAGATGTTTAATTAAATATTTGTTTCAAAACAATGAGTTTATTATACTTATGACATGATTGACATTTGACCTTGTACAAAATAATGAAATAGAAAAAAAAAATCAAAAATGTATAAATAACAACCAATGTAAAAAAAGAAATAAACTAATCGAATTCTATAGAAATTGTTTTCAAATTATCGGTGTGCATCTCTAAATAATCAATCATAAAACTTTGACAATTACTTTAAATTTGTAAATTTGAAAGCAAAGGAAATGAACATAACGTGCACAATATAGAAATAAAAGACGTGCATAAATGTATGAAATTCAAGAGGTAAATAATAAAAAAGATAATTTATATTTTTATATTTTAAACGCCATTAATTAATTATTATTTCTTTCATGTTAATTAAATTTTTATTCATTCTTTAATTAATTTTATCGATTTTTCTCAATTTTTCATTTTCAATATTAAACACATGTTACTCTTATTTAAATATATAACTCAACATAACTATTAAATATATAAACGATCTACAATTTACCCTTCTAAAATGTATTGTATATGTCAAAGTAAATGACATACAATTCACTTGATACGAAAAAACATGATATATAAATATAAGATAAAGGTGAAACGACTTGTAACTCACACAGTAAAAATGTATTGTATGTGTGTATATGAACGATCCATAATCTATCCAATATAAAATCGATTTTTCTCAATTTTTCATTTTCAATATTAAACACATGTTACTCTTATTTAAATATATAACTCAGCATAACTATCAAAAAGGTAAACGATCTACAATTGACCCTTCTAGAATGTATTGTATATGCCAAAGTAAATGACATGCAATTCATTTGATAGAAAACACATGATATATAAATATAAGAAAAGTGAATGACTTGCAACTTACACAGTAGAGATGCATTGTATATGTATATGAACATGTGTGTGTATATAATATATATATATATATATATATATATATAAACAATTTACAATTCACTCAAAATGTCTCAAAAATAGGGTGAACGACTTACAGTTCATTCCATAAGGTGTCTCACATGAAAATAGAATGAATTATCTGTAATTCATCCGGTAAGATAAAATTATTTATTTATTATTTTTAAAGCACAAAGTAAAAGTTTTATATTTATAGAACATTATTTTGTTACTCAATATGAATAATTTCAAAAATTTTATTAATTATAGAATTGAAGTTCCTGTAGTATATGAGTTATATTCATTTCTTTATTAATTCAGTTGAGAAGTTATATAAATTTTTACAATTGCTAAGCCAAAATTTTATCGTAGGATTTAGTTAGAGGCAATCATCTACGTAAAATCATTTTCGTTATGGGCTCATTTGGAATTCTCATAAAGTTTTGAGTTCTCTTTAAGGAAATTATTTTGAGTTTCCTTATTTTACCTTTAAATTTCAAATTGACTAAATGGATCGTCTTTGTCGTTGAGTGTCAACGATGCGATGCCAGCAACACTAGCAACCGCGGCAAGCAATAACAACGATGAATAGCGAGGACAATGGTGTCGGCAGTAGCATGATGCAATTGTTGCGGTGTTGATGGGCAATAGTGGTGAAGAAAGAAGAAGGTTGATGATGGGGGAAAGGGTCATGGTAGTTCACGACAAAAGGGAAAGGAATGTGACATAAAAGGTTCGACGATTGCTTATAGGGAGAAGAAATATAACGGCAGAGAGACTGCTCACGAGAAGAGAAAGGCTAAGTGTTTCGATTGAGACGTGAATGACAGAGTTTCCACCAGCAAATCAGTATCAGCACTTGATGCTTCGGATTACACTCTAACTCAACCGAACTTATTGAAGTGGTTGGTTCGTTTCCTCGGCGGTATTGACGAATCATCTCGCCTAGCGCCGAATGACGCATCTCGGATGGTCAAGAAGAGGAAGTCTGCGAAGGAAACATCGTTAAGGGCGCCGAGAGAAATCTCGCTACGCCCCTCCGACGCTCAAGTTAGGGATTGATAGGAAAAAGAGGAGCAATGAATGCAAAGAGAAGAGGATTAGAGAAATTCCGAACCTTAAACCCTCGCTGATCTCCTCAAGTTACCTTTATATAAGTGAGTCTATCCCTGCGACGTAGTACGGAGGATATGGGAGGCACAAATTCTTTAAGGTGGTGACCTTCCATACTTAGGAATGATAAAGGACATTACTTCCATAAATATTATCGACGCATGGGGCGTAATTAATGTCGCTCACGTGGTTGATGGGAGACAGGGCTCCATTAATACGGTGGACATATCCTCTTGATGTAGGCATGGAAATATATTTTCTTGTTGCGTGGAGCCTTCGACAAATGATGCCTCGTTGGACATCTTGAATTTAATGACCACCACGTCACTTGATTTGCCGAGATATAAACTGACCGAGATATATGCCTACCGAGATATAATGCTGTAATGTCATTCGGTCGAGCCAAAATATGATGCTTCCAAAGATATACATATAAATATAATGCTGCCCAATCCTATGTTAGTTCTAACTGATATCATAGGCATCCCCCCAGTCTAGTCGAAGGACATGCGCATCATGACTGATTGAAATAGCCTTAATGAATTTTTAGATCTGGTGCTCGTGCCTTTTCGACCAGGTAATGTAGCTATGGGGGAATGTGCTTAAAGCTTACCCTCGGGAATGTATAAGATCTCCTCTTAATGACAGACCATAAATGTGCAGATTTGGCATGATCGCCTCGTCTCTCGAGGCCTTACCAAACATTTTGAACTCATGTGCGAATCGCCACGTGTCTCTCAAGGCCCTAGATCGGATGGTTGAGAGACGACACCTGTCTTTCTCGACTTTTCTTTATAAGCGGCATTTGAAACCTAGAGTCCGCCATCGATTTGTCATGGTCTCCCCAGTGCAGTCATCTTCTCCGGCGATTTCTCTCCCGTATCTTCTCCGGTGTGTCTGCCCCTTTGTAAGTTTCTCCCCTTCCTTTTCCTATGGCAGACAACTCCAACCTCTGGTTCCTTAGAACCTGCAGTGTCTTCACCCCCGAGGACTGCTACAAACTTAGGGTCGCCTTTCATACCCCTCCTACCTATAGACTTAGGGTGCCCCACAAATACCAACACCCACACGAACCGCCTAAAGGCTTTACAACCTTCTTTCGCGATCAACTAGCGGCCGACCTTCGCTTCCCCCTTCACCCTTTTTATGTCGAGCTATCCGCTTATTTTTGCATCCCCTTACAGCAGATGGCTCCAAATTCCTTTAGCCTTATTAGTGCCTTTATCATTATCTTTTTGTTTTACCATCTACCCTTAACTCCCGAGTCATTCCACTACTACTTTGTCTCAAAACGGAAAGAAGTCGGAGTCTTCTTCTTTACCGTGCACCAAGAGGTTAAATTCTTAGCCAACCTCATTACCTCGCACAAGTATTGGAAGACACGATACTTGTTCGTAAGACCAACCTCCCCGTTTGCCTAGCCAAATGACTGACAGTTGGAACTGTCGCCTACCCCCTCCTTGCGGTGTTTCAAGATGTCAGCAACCTACCAAGAGATAGCCGAAGTACTCTCTGGTCTAAGCTTCGACGTTAATGTCTTATTAGAGGAGGGGATATTATATCACTTCGGTCTAAGTCTGATAGAAGCCGAATTGAGTGGGTCCTTAGGTAAAAAACTTCACTTATCTCTTTTTCCTTATTAACATTTAACTTGTCTTATGTTTTTTTTAGCCGAAGTCATGTTGAAAGCTTCCATTAATAAACGAATGAAATGGAAGAGGGCCTAGATGATTTCTTCGCCAGAGGCTCCCGCCGAGACACTGAAAGGGGCTGGCTCAGATCAACTCCCACCACCTCAGCCTTCTATAGTGGTCGAGATGATCAGCTCTGAGGAATCAGAGGAGCGACTTCGACACCGGAAGAGGAGCCGAGTGATTGAATCTTCACTCGAGGGAAGCCCCTCTTGCAGGTTCCCCAATCCGCCTACCAACAGCTTGGATGGGCCGAGTCACACCAGACAACTCGGCAGTCCAGCTCTTGCCCCTTCGCCTATAGCCTTCAGTTCGACCTCGATCCCCGTCGAGCCATATCCCGAGGCTTTGGCTCCTCCAGATATTCAAGCTTCGTCCTACCAGCATAGCCCCAGTACCTCTCTTCCCAGAATGACGTCCGGGCATAGCTTGCCGAGAAGGGAGCGCCCTCCTCCTAAAGGATTTCTTAAGGAAATTCATGATGTAGCCCGGGCTTCCGTGAAGGACAAGACTATGTTGGTGCTTTGCGACGCCATGAATGACCATCTGACACAAGTAAGTAATTTTTTTTTATACTATTGTAGTTAACATATTAACTTGTCTGTTTCGCAGTTTTGGGCCTATCACTTAGAGTTGATGGCGCATCTCCCTCAAATGAATACAATGTTCCAGGGGACGCGAGCTTAAGCGGTGGCCATCTTGACTCAAATCTAGGAGAAGGAAAAGGAGATCGAGATGGCCCAGGCCGAATCAGCCATCTTCCTGTCCAAGGCTGTCCATTATGAAGCCAAGTTACACAGTCAGGCATGAGAGATCGAGGGTCTACGACTTCAAGCAATCGAAGTAGAAGAACTTCGAGCACATGCAGCGGAAGTGGAGGGGCTGCGGGCAAAGTTGTTTGAGGCCAAGCAGGCTCAACTGGCCTAGGCGACCTCGGAAGCGACCCGGCGCGAGGAGCTAGTGTCTCGAGCAAAGACAACCAGAGCTGAACTAGTTTCATATCAGGCGGGTGAAGAGGGCCCATGGGAAAGCCGCAAGAAGGCTTTCCTATCTTCTGAAGAATTCGCTGACATCTTGGGAGAGCGCACAGTCGACTTCTTGGACATAGGCTATTAGGGTGCCATTTAGCATTTCAAGGAAGCCGACTACCTCCCTGAAAGAGTCTCTCCTAGCTTTTTGGATCTCTAAAGACTAATAGACGAGACTCCATATTCTCAACTCGATGAGCTTCCTAAATAGTTTCTGTAGCTATCTTTAGTAGTTCTGTTGTTGTTTTTTCTTTCGACAATTTTGAATACTTGTACTATTAACTTTGATATAATAAGTGCTTTGCCGAATATAAATATTGTTGTGTACCTCTCTGTTTGAAGGAATAGTTGGATATCTTGGTTTTTTCTGAAGCACTCTCCAATCAGGTATACAAGTAAATGAACTGTGTCATGATAGGTGACTTTATCGGTGATACTCAGATTTGAGGCAAGAACCATAATAAGTCGTGATAAGAGCCTCTACTAAAGGACGAATATAATGCATCATGTTTGGCGACTTTATTGGAAAACAAATAACGCGCAATGATAGGTGACTTTGCTGAAGAACTAATGATGCGTCATGATAAGCGCCTCTGCCGAAGGATGAATATAATGTGTCATGATAGGCGACTTTACTGGAAAACAAATAACGCACTGTGATAGGCGACTTAAAGAGATGCGCCATGATAGATGGTTTTATTGAGATGCGTCATGATAGACATCTTTGCTAAGATGCATCATGATAGACGACTTTGCTAAAATGCACCGTGATAGGCGACTTGAAGAGATGCGTTGTGATAGGTGACTTTGCTAAGATGTGTCGTGATAGGCAACTTGAAGAGATGTACAGTGATAGACAACTTTTTGTTGAAATGCGTCGTGATAGGTGACTTGAAAAGATGTCAGCCCCTTAATAGGCGGCCCCATTAAAATGCACCGTGATAGACGACTTTATTAAGATGCGTTGTGATAGGTAACTTTGCTGAAATGCACCGTGATAGGCGACTTTGTTGAAATGCACCGTGATAGGTGGCTTTGCTAAGATGCGCCGTGATAGACGACTTTGTTGAAATGCGCTGTGATAGGGGACTTAAAGAGATGCGCTGTGATAGGCGGTTTTTTGCTGAAATGTGTCATGATACGCGACTTGAAGAGATGCACCGTGATAGGCGACTCCATCAAGATGCGCCGTGATAGGCGACTTTATTAAGATACGTCGTGATAGGCGACTTTGTTGAAATGCACCATGATAGACAACTTTGTTGAAATGCACCGTGATAGATGATTTGAAGAGATGCGTCATGATGGGCAACTTTGTTAAGATGCGTCGTGATAGACGACTTTGTTGAAATGCGCTGTGATAGACGACTTGAAGAGATGCGCTGTGATAGGTGGCTTTTGTTGCAACAATAAGAGTAACTTTTTATTATTCAAGAAAAAAGTACCATTACATACCCTTGGTCGTCGGCCACTACACATGATAAAGCTATAAGTGAAAAGCATTTCATGGCGAGCGAGCTCTTTAGCTTTGCTGTCTTGCAGATAATAAGCTCCCGAGCCGAGTTTCCTGATGATCTTGTAAGGGCCCTCCCATCGGGGTGACAACTTGCGAACCTCCCTCGTCGGCTGGATCTTTTTCCATACGAAGTCACCCGGCTGAAAGGAGCGAGGTACAACCTTCTTATTGTAAGCTTGAGCTATCTTTTGCCGGAAGATCTCCATTCAGAGGGCAACATTCTCTCGCATCTCGGTCACTAAGTCCAATTCGCCCAACCTTTTTTCAGCATTATCGCTACCGCCCAGAGTGTAAGCAAAAACCCGTGGTGAGCCCATGTCAATTTCTACCGGGACAAGGCCCTCAGAGCCGTAAACTAAGTGAAAGGGAGTAAGACCCGTACTTTCTTTGGGGGTTGTTCGGTATGCCCATAAAATACTTGGTAGCTCCTCAACCCAACTTCCCCCGGTATGGTCAAGCTTGATTTTAAGCCCCCGAATCAACTCCCAGTTAGTGACTTCAGCTTGTCCATGTTAGTGATATATGAGAGATGTCCTAAGGCAATCACCTTATGATTGTACCATTTATTTGATAAATGAAGATTCACTATTTGAGTATACATATTTTTATGTATTTGATTGGATCTTAAACTCATTTACTGAATGTCCGCAATACGATTCACAGCATGAGAGAATTTGTGATTGGATCACGACTAGTGAGTATCTCTACATGTGTAATTGTGATGTATTGGAATTATCCCTAGTCGATGAATTGATGCATTCAGATGTCATCGATTCTGTTGAGACTAACATGAGGTATACTCTTTGATTTATCCAAGCAATTATTTCTCACTGGCTGGAGACGTTGGGATGTTTGGAGTTGATCGTGGATGTTAGTTATGGTAACTAGTTCATTGGAGAGACTAGCTGTAAGACTTCATATGGTTCTCTGCATATATGGATATGTCAATAAGCTTCTTACTGTAGCTTAAGTGCGATGTTCCTTCGACTTGTGGTATTCAAGTCATCTTGATCATGGAGACTTATGCTTTGACATCTTAAGCAAGCATCTCCGAGGAGATGTGGACCCGGGATGATTGGGTATAAGTCGAAGTGGACGAAGGTGTTTGAATAGTCTACAGAGGATTTACCACTCCTTGCGAGGAGATAGATACCCTATGGCTTCTCGTCGGATTGTTACTAAAGTCTTTGGCCAAAGCATTACATGTTTAGAGTATAGTACTCTTGGATACATGTGCAGTAACTAGAATCCGGAGGACGAGGAAGTAATACTTAGGCTAGGTGTGATGTAGTCAACCTAGTGGGGACTGACACAATAGACCATGTCCTGAACTAAATGAGTATAAGATGAGTGAAAGGAACAGGGCACGATTCATTGTAGCTGCTGAAGGGTTTCAGAAATGGTTCTGGGATCAATCGTTGATTTTTTGATTAATTGGGGATCATGATTTACTACTATGTGACACTCATGATCATTCTATAATTAATGGTTAATTATAGACGGCCAACATAAACCGGGAACCTATTTGGTCACACACACAACGAGCGTAATCTGAAGGATGTAAAACGAGTTTGAGAATATGATTCTTAGATCGAGAGAGACTAGGTTTGGTTGGACCAAACAAAGAGCGAGTATGAAATGGTTTTAGTCGCATCAGAAACATGGATGAGCCAAGTCTTATGAAGACATGATGGATGAACCAAATTGGTTTGGTTATAATCCAATGGTGGAAAATAAACTAAAGTGGTTTGGTTTGTTTTAAACGAATGAACCAAAGTTGGTTCAGTTCGTTTTAACTTAAAATAGACTAATGCGGTTTGATTTATTTTAACTTAAGTTATTAAAGCGGGTTAACGGGTTTTGGTTATGAACCAATAACCGTTAGGAGAATGTGTTCTATATAAAAACACGGCTTAAGGGTTTTTGTGGATAACTTTTGGTGTTGGAAACCCTAGCCGCCCAACCCCTCTCTTCTCCTCCTCCTTGCTCTTGTCGCCCAATATAAGGAGCCGCCTAAGTTGGCTGCCGCCCAAGACAAGGAATCGCCTAAGTTGGTTGTCGCCCAACCTTGTTGTTGTCGTCTCCTTTCCGCTGACTATCCACCAGCCACCGGTAACTCCTCCGGCCATCCTCTCTTGGCCGCCAACGACCAAGGAGCAGCCGACCATTGATTGGTCGGTCATCTCTTCCACCGCAAACAAGTTGTTCAGTTTCTAGACAGCTTGTTGTTCTCCTCGTGGAGAGGTCGTTTGGTCAGCGTTTTGCGCTCCAACAGTGACCTACTTGTCGGGGATTGGATCTCCGACAATCCTCATAGGTGGAGGACCAAAGTTTCATCAATTGGTTGACGAAAACCGCTTTCGAGAAGCGAGTTCGTGGAGCTCATTTTTAGATCCGAATTTTGATTCGGATTGTGATCGTCTCTTGGATCACAACGTCTTCGACACGAGGCTAGTAACTCTTGCGAAGACGGAGCTCGTGGCTTTGTAAGGCTATCCCGAAGATACTCGGCGTGGATACGGATAGAGGCGATTCTAGCGAGGGTCGCTACGGTTGATGTCATTCCCGCTACACGTGATACATCAGGTATAACTAGTTATAAAGTTTCCTTTATTGCAAAAAATTAAATATGCGATTATGTCTACACTTGTTGTATCCTGCATGCGTGTGGTATGTGTGATGTAATAAATTGGTTTATTACTAGTTTTTGCTTTCGCTGTGTGTATGTTTACGAAATATGTTTGAACACACACCCACGTCGATGCCAGGAAAATCCAACAGTGTATCAGAGCCGGTTGTGTTTCAACATAATCGTAAAATTATTTTGCGATAGTCATAATTGTATTTATGGAAATATTCTACTTTTTGAAAGTTTAGAAGTATTTATGAAAATTTTAATTTGTAAAGAAATTCAAATTTGAAGTTTCCTAATATGATTAGGAAATTACAATTTAGAAATTTATTTCCTAAATTATATTTGACTTTCCTTAATTAACACTTTCCATAAATAAAATATGTGATTAGATTTGAAAATTTGTTTCCTAATTTAATCATGATTTGATTTAAGAAATCAAATCTAAAACATATTTTATTTTTAAAATAGTTATGACAAATAAGGAAACTATTTGTACACGTCATAATTGTATGTCATGTAATTGCATTAGATGCATATCATTATGTCATGCGTGTCGTGACATGTAGATGTATGTCATGTGTGTCATGTCATGTAGATAATAGTTATTTGCATGCAAATAGGATGAGACATTAAAACCTTTACACAATATTAAAGCCTACACCTTCCATTAATATGGTTAGAACCGGAGTTCTATTTCTTGTTTGGGTTGTTGGACTCACTCCAAGCCCGACTCGAACTTGAACATGTTCAAATCATTGGAATAGTTTAACACTAATATGGTAAGAGACAGAGGTCAATCGTTAGTTTGGGTTGTTGGACTCACTCCAAGCCTAGCTAATTGGTTGAATGCGCTCTAATCATATTAAAACTATTTCGCGATTAATGGGTCAACTCTAACTTGGAGCATCGATTTGTTGGACTCACTCCAAAGTCGATGTGAAGAGAGGTGAAGTTGGGTGCTATGCATATGATGCATACTTGTTAACGTGTTAACAACCCAATGTATGTGTGAACATTCAATTAGTTGATAGCACATTGTGATAGTTACATATACGTGATATGTAATCGGTATACTTGATACCTACCATCATAGCTAAGAATGGCTTATTGGTACTCACTCCAAGGTTGTTCTTATCTATGTTGGATATCAACTCATTAGGAGATGGACCTATGATCTCCCGAATTGATTTTGAGGGTTTTTTATTTCGAAAAATGAATGAGATTTTGTAAATATATGTGGATGCATTTTAAATCATCTTTCTCATATATGCTCGATTTGTATTTCTAGGTTAATCGCTTGAGCATGATGTCTTTGAATTTGCGCTCTATTTTGGATTTGAATAAATTGACTGGGTCGAACTTCTTGGACTGACTTAGAAACTTGAGAATTATTCTCAAGACTGAAAAGCTTGCATATGTCCTCGAAGCGCCTCTTCCCGTCCGTCCTAGTGATGACGCAACTCCGTACCAATTGTTAGCCCATCAAAAACATGTGAGTGATTCTGAACTAGTGAGTTGCATCATGTTTCCCGTGATGGTACCTGAGTTGCGGAAGCAACATAAGCATATGGATGATCATACCATAGTCTTTCATCTTTATGAGTTGTTTGATGAGCAAGTGAGATCCGAAAAGTTCGAAGTCTCCAAGCTCCTCTTCACCTCTGAGATGCAAGAAGATTCATCTGTGGTACTGCTCAACATGCTGAAGACTGTGGAGCCTTATGTGAAGCATGAGCAGGGGACGATGTTGTTAGTTGATTCCTCGAAGAAAGGTTCTAAGAGGAAGTCAAAGGAACAACAGAAGAGGAAGAAGAAAAAGGCTAAAAGGCAAAACCAGCTCAAAAGGACACTTGCCATCATTGTGGTAAGGAAGACCATTGGCAAAGAAACTGCAAGATTTATCTTGAGTCCGTGAAGAAGAAGGCATCTGATGCCCCATCCTCTTCAGGGATCTTCATTATTGATTGTCATTCTATTTCCTCTGACACTTAGGTATTGGATACCAGGTGTGGCTCACATATATGTAATGACATACATGGGCTAAGGAATAGAAGAAGACTCATCAAGGGAGAGTCAAATTTACATGTGGGGAATGGAGCAAAGGTTGTTGTACTCACCATCGGAACGTATTTATTGAAACTCTCTACATGACTTGTCTTAGAACTGGACAATTGCTTTTATGTTCCTTCGTTAATAAAGAATATTATTTCTATTTCTTGTTTAAATAGAAATGGGTACCATTTAACTTTTAGTAATAATTATTGTTATATAACTTTGAATGGAGTTCTTTATGGGACTGGAACTTTAAGCAATGATATTTATACGTTGGACGTATCCAGTAACATTTTCAATATCGAAGCGAGCAACAAGCGTGCTTGAAAAGATAATCAATTAGACTCCTATATGTGGCATTGTCGTCTTGGCCATGTGAGCAAGAAACACATGTCTGAATTACACCGATGTGGAATTCTGGAATCGTTTGAATTAGATTCATACGGTACATGTGAATCATGCTTAAAGGGCAAGATGACCAAGTTACCTTTTACTGGAAAAGGTGAACTGGTGGGAGAGTTTCTTGGTCTAATACATACTGATGTATGCGGCCCTATGTCAACTCAAGCTCTATGAGGCTATAGCTACTTCATTATCTTCACCGATGATCACTCATAGTTTGGGTATGTGTTCTTGATGAAACACAAGTCTGAAGCCTTTGAAAGGTTCAAAGAATTTAGAAATGAAGTAGAGAAACAACTTGGCAAGAGTATTAAAATATTTTGATCGAATCGAGGTGGTGAATACTTGAGTCAAGAGTTTCTAGATTATCTAAGGGACAATGGTATATTGTCTCAATGGACTCCGCCGTATACACCACAGCTTAATGGTGTGTCTGAGAGGCAAAATCGAACCTTGTTGGACATTGTTAGGTCGATGATGAATCACACAAATCTTCCCAAGTCCTTTTGGGGCTATACACTTCAGACAGTTATTTACTTGTTAAACAGAGTCCCGACCAAGGTAGTCTCTACTGCTCCATATGAGATATGGGCTAGTAAGAAACCTTATTTATCTTACTTGAAGATATGAGGTTGTCCTGCTTATGTGAAGTGGACTATGTCAGACAAATTGGATGCTAAGTCTGATAAATGTCTATTTATTGGATACCCTAAGGAAACGAGGGGTTATCAATTCTATCATCCCTTGGAACAAAAGGTGTTTGTTTCAAGGAATGTTGTATTTCTAGAGAAAGAGTTTCTCTTGCAAGAAAATAATGGGAGCGTCGTTGAACTTGAGGAGGTTCAAGAGACTCCAGTAGACATTGAGGAGATACCTGGTCAATCAACTAAACTGATAACTCATAGTGATGAGACATCAGTTTAACCTATTATGACACCAAATCTTTGTAGATCTGGTAGGACACGCAACATTCCTAAGAGATATGGATTTCTCGTAAGTGAATCGAATGACATGTTACTCATTGGCGATGAGGAGCCTACCAGTTATGAAGAAGTTTTGAAAAGTTCAGAAAGGGACAAATGACTTGAAGCCATGAAGTCAGAAATGGATTCTATGTATGAAAATCAAGTTTGGAACTTGGTGGACCCACCTGAAGGCATTAAGCCTATAGGGTGCAAGTGGGTTTTCAAGAAGAAGACCGACATAGATGGTAATGTGATTACCTTTAGGGCTAGATTAGTGGTGAAAGGCTATCATCAAAAGCAAGGTGTTGATTATGACGAGACTTATTCACCAGTAGCTATGCTTAAATCCATTCGGATGCTCCTGGCCATAGCGTCTCATTACGACTATGAGATATGACAGATGGATGTGAAAATGGCTTTCCTTAATGGAAATCTACTCGAGGACGTATATATGATACAACCTAAGGGTTTTACATCAGTTGATAAAACCAAGGTATGCAAGCTTCGACGGTCCATTTATGGACTGAAGCAAGCATCCAGGAGCTGAAATATCCATTTTGATGAGACAATTAAAAGGTTTGATTTCTCACAAAATTCAGACGAACCCTGTGTGTACAAGAAGATTAGTGGGAGTGTGGTCGTGTTCCTAGTGTTGCATGTCGATAACATATTACTTATATGAAACGATATGACCTGGGAGAAGTGACCTACATCCTCGGGATTAAGATCTATAAAGATAGATCGAAACGGTTGCTTGGTCTTTCGCATTCTACATATATGGACTGAGTGCTAAAGAGGTTTAGCATGTCAGAATCCAAGAAAGGTTTCCTTCCCATCATGCATGGGATATACCTTTCGAAGTCTATGTGTTCGTGCACAGTAGATGAGAGGATTTGCATAAGTCAGATTCCCTATGCATCCGCAATAGGATCTATCATGTATGTTATGTTATGTACGAGGCCCGATGTATCTTATGCTCTAAGTGTCACAAGCAGATATCAGTATGATCCAGGAATGGATCATTGGGTGGCTATTAAGACAATCCTTAAGTACTTAAGAAGAACTAAGGATGTGTTCCTAATATATAGAGATGGTGATATGGTAATACGCGGGTATACGGATGTCAACTTCCATACAGAAAAGGATGATTTCAGGTCTCAGTCTGGTTATGTGTTTACCTTAAATGGAGGCACAATAAGTTGGAAAGGTTCCAAGCAAGATGCTGTAGTAGATTCCACCACTGAGGTAGAATGCATTGCAGCTTCGAAAGCAACAAAGGAAGCGGTTTGGATCAAGAAGTTCATCTTTGAACTTGATGTGGTTTCATCAACGATCCAAGCATGTGCTTCACCGCTATCATTTGATCAGAGAGATCATAAGTAGGAAGGAAATACAAATCGAGAAGATTCCCACTGAAAGGAACTTAGACGATCCTTTAACTAAGGCCTTACCTCAAAGTAAGTTTGAGGGTCATGTTACAGCTTATGGTATTGGATATCGTGGCGATTGGTATTAGGCCAAGTGGGAGCTTATTAGTGATATATGAGAGATGTCCTAAGGCAATCGCCTTATGGTTGTACTATTTATTTGATAAATGAAGATTCACTATTTGAGTATACATGTTTTCATGTATTTGATTGGATCTTAAACTCATTTACTGAATGTCCGCAATACGATTCGCAGCATGAGAGAATTTGTGATTGGATCACAACTAGTGAGTATCTCTACATGTGTAATTGTGATGTATTAGAATTGTCCCTAGTCGATGAATTGATGCATTCGGACACCATCGATTCTGTTAAGACTAGCATGAGGTATACTCTTTGGTTTATCCAAGCAGCTGTTTCTCACTGGTTGGAGACATTGAGATGTCCGGAGTTGATCGTGGATGCTAGTTATGGTAACTAGTTTATTGGAGTGACTAGCTGTAAGACTTCATATGATTCTCTGCATATATGAATATGTCAATGAAGTTCTTATTGCAGCTTAAGTGCGATGTTCATTCGACTTGCAGTATTCAAGTCATCTTGGTCATGGAGACTTATGCTTTGACATCTTAAGCAAGCATCTCCGAGGAGATGTGGACCCGGGATGATTGGATATAAGTCGAAGTGGCCGAAGGTATTTGAATAGCCTATAGAGGATTCACCACTCCTTGCGAGGAGATGTATACCCTATGGCCTCTCGTTGGATTGTTACTAAAGTCTTTGGCCAAATCATTACATGTTTAGAGTATGGTACTCTTGGATACATGTGCAGTAACTAGAATCCGGAGGATGAGGAAGTAATACTTGGGTTAGGTGTGACATAGTCAACCTAATGGGGACTGACACAATAGATCATGTCCTAAACCAAGTGGTATAAGATGAGTGAAAAGAATGGGGTACGATTCATTGTAGCTGCTGAAGGGTTTTAGAAAAGGTTCTGGGATCAACCGTTGATTTTTCGATTAATTGGGGATCATGATGTACTACTAGGTGTCACTCATGATCATTCTATAATTAATGGTTAATTATAGACGACCAACATAAATCGGGAACCTATTTGGTCACACGCATAATGAGCGTAATCTGAAGGATTTAAAATGAGTTTGAGAATAGGATTCTCAAATCGAGAGAGACTAGGTTTGGTTGGACCAAACAAAGAGCGAGTATGAAATGGTTTCAGTCGCATCAGAAGCATGGATGAGCCGAGTCTTATGAAGACATGATGGACGAACTAAATTGGTTTGGTTCTAATCCAATGGTGGAAAATAAACCAAAGTAGTTTGGTTTGTTTTAAACGAATGAACCAAAGTTGGTTCGGTTCGTTTTAATTTAAAATAGACCAATGCGGTTTGATTTATTTTAACTTAAGTTATTGAAGCGGGTTAACGGATTTTGGTTATGAACCAATAACCATTAGGAGAATGTGTTCTATATAAAAACATGGCTTAAGGGTTTCTGTGGATAACTTTTGGTGTTGGAAACCCTAGCCGCCCAACCCCTCTCTTCTCCTCCTCCTTGCTCTTGCTGCCCAAGACAAGGAGCCGCCTAAGTTGGTTGCCGCCCAACCTTGTTACTGCCATCCCCTTGCCTCTGGCTACCCACCAGCTATCAACAACTCCTCCGACCATCCTCTCCTGGCCGCCAGCGACCAAGGAGTAGCCTGCCATTGATTGACCGCCCATCTCTTCCACCGCAAATAAGTTGTCCAGTTTCTGGACAGCTTGTTGTTCTCCTTGTGAAGAGGTCATTTGATCAGCGTTTTGCGCTATGACAATGACCTACTTATCGGGGATTGGATCTCCGGCAATCCTCATAGGTGGAGGACTAAGGTTTCGTCAATTGGTTGACGAAAACTGCTTCCGAGAAGCGAGTTCGTGGAGCTCATTTTTAGATTCGAATTTTGATTCGGATTGTGATCATCTCTTGGATCACAATGTCTTCGACACAAGGCTAGTAACTCTTGTGAAGACAGGGCTCGAGGCTTTGTGAAGCTATCCTGAAGATACTCTGTGTGGATACGGATAGAGGCGATTCTAGAGAGGGTCACTACGGTTGATGTCATTCCTGCTACACGTGATACGTCAGGTATAACTTGTTATAAAGTTTCCTTTATTACAAAAAATTAAATATGCGATTATGTCTACACTTTTTGTATCCTGCATGCGGGTGGTGTGTGTGATTTAATAAATTAGTTTATAACTTGTTTTTGCTTCCGCTGTGTGCATGTTTACGAAACGTGTTCGAACACACACCCACGTCGGTGCCGGGGAAACCCAACAGTCCATTGCTCTGGGGATAGACAACTGAAGTGAAAGCCTATTGGATCTCCAGCTGTTGACACATTCTTTGATTTTTCGGCCTTGTAACTGTCAGTCGTTATCTGATACTAGCCTTTGAGGGATGCCGAATCGACATACTATATTTATCCAGAGGAACTTTAATACCACCTCCTCCGTTATCTTAGCCAATGGTTCTGCCTCTACCTACTTTGAAAAATAATCTACAGCGATGAGTAGAAACTTCTTCTAATTCTGCCCAGTTGGCAGTGGACCCATGATGTCCATTCTCCACTGATCAAAGGGGCATGATACCCCTGACGCCTTTAATAACTCGACAGGATGTTGAGAGAAATTCTGATGTTTATGACAGCTGAGGCATATACGAACACAGCGAGTGGCATCTTTTTATAAGGTTGACCAAAAATACTCGGCCAATAAAATCTTCTGAGCTAAGGCCTTTCCTCCCAAATGATTTTCATAGCAACCCTCATATATCTCTCTCATAACATATTCAACTTCTTCTGGGCCGAGACACTTGAGTAGTGGACGGGCGAAGACACACTTGTATAGAGTATCTCTAACTAAAACAAATCGGACCCCCCTTTTCTTTATGAGTTGCGCCTCAGCTTTGTTATTCGGCAATGCTCCCCTTCTCAGATAATCTATCAGAGGGTCTCTTCAATCCGGAGGACTTCTCAGCATATTCTGATCTATCTGGGCAATAAATTTTGTCTTGGCAAACGAATCTTCTAACCTCTCTGTGGTGAGCGCACTGGTCATGCGAGCCAATTCATCGACCTTATGGTTATCTCTCCGAGGAATCTTATGTAGAATTACCTCTTGGAATTCCGTCGCTAACTTTTGATAAGCTTGGATATAAAGTTGAAGTTGACTATTATTGGTGTTGAAGAATCCTTTGACTTGCTCCATAGCTAGCTGTGAGTCAGAGTGTAAAATAACTCAGGAAGCTTCAACATGGCAAGATGCGCGACGACCAGCTAATAAGGCCTCATATTCAGCTTCATTGTTGGAGGCATGAAAATTAAACTACACGGCTATTCGGATCATGTCTTCTTGTGGGAATATTAATAACACTCCCACACCACTCCCTTACTTAGTAGTCGATCCATCAACATATACTTTCCATACTTCATTCTTCGCGGACCCCGGAGCCTCGACTAAAAAATCTGCCAGTACTTATCCTTTGAGGGTTGTTCGAGGTTGATATTGTATCTCTTACTCGGCTAGCTCTGTGGTCCACTTGATCAAACAACCAAAGGTTTTAGGATTGGCTAATATTCTTCTGAGACCGCTATTGGTTAGCACCGTAATCGGATGAGATAAGAAATAAGGACGAAGCCTCCGACTCGATATGAGAAGAGCAAGAGCCAACTTTCCAATGTAGTGTATCAGCTCTTGGCGTTCAACAGGTGACTAACAAAATAAATAGGGAGTTGTTTACCCTCCTCTTGCCGAATTAAGAAAAATGTCACAGCTTCTTCTAAGGTAGCCAAATATAATTGCAAGTTTTCTCCCGCCACTGGCTTGGCTAGAGTGGGTAATTCAGATATGTATCGCTTCAATTCAGTAAAGGCCCATTCACAATTTTCATCCCATGAAAACCAAGCCAATTTTGCGGAGTATCTTGAAAAAGGGCAACCTCCGCTCAGCCGACTTAGGGATGAATTGTGAGAGGGTTGTTACCCTTCCCAATAGCCTCTATACTTGTTTGGTATTCCGGGGAGAAATCATATTTTGTAAGACTTGAGCTTTCTCAGGATTAACTTCAATACCTCGTTCGGTCACAATCTAGCCGAGGAATCTACCATTTTTGATGCCGAACAGACATTTTCTAGGATTGAGTTGAATTCCATATTGGCGCAGTGTGCCAAATGTCTTGGACATGTCTTTAACAATATCCTCCGCCTTAGTGGACTTAATGAGGATGTCATCTACATATACCTCAATGTTTCGGCTAATCTGCTACCGAAAGACTTTGTCCATCAGCCTTTGGTAAGTGGCGCCAACGTTCTTTAATCCTAATGACATGGCCATGTAGCAAAAGGTGTCATTAGCGGTGACAAAGCTAACTTTTTCTTAATCTTCTTGAGCCAACGGGATTTGATGATACCCCTGATAGGCATCTAACATGCAAATAAGCTCGCATCCTGCCATAAAGTCAACTAACTGATCTATCTGAGGCAAGGGGTAACAATCTTTAGGACATGCTTTATTAAGATCACAGAAGTCTATACATACCCTCCACTTGTCTCCCGGCTTGGATACTAATACAACATTCGAGAGCCATGAAGGGAACTGAACCTCTCGAATATATCCTGCCTGCAACTTCTGTACTTTGGCTCAGATGACCTGATCTTTTTCTAGTCCAAAGCGTCTTCTCTTCTTCTTCACAGGTCAAGCTCCGAGTAGAAGGTTCAGCCGATGCTCCATTATGGCTCGAGAGATTCCTTTGTTCTTCTCTTCGAGTCAGGCGAAAAGATAGCTGACCACTTTCTGCTTTAACTCAAATGAAAAATCAGTAGCGACTCGGACAACTCGGCTGGGTTGATCTAGCCATATCCGCACAACTTCATCCTCGCCTAACGACTCTTCTCGAAGGGTGTAAACTTCTGCAATCTCCATCCTTCAGCTCTTCTTGGGGCCCGCCCGGACTTCTTTCACATAGTACTTCCTAGCTGCCTTCTAATCTCCCGCGACTTCTCCCACTTGATTATTCATAGGGAACTTAATTTTTTGGTGGTAGGTTGATATGATAGCTTCAAAGGAGTGCAATGTTGGCATTCCCAAAATGACGTTGTAGGCCGAGGTAGCATCAACCACTGTAAAAGTGGTGATCCTGGTCCGACAGAGGGGCTCCTCCCCCAGGGATAAGGGCAGGTCGATTCGGCCGAGAGGTGACACCTCGTGCCCCGAGAAGTCGAACAGAGCAGTGTTCATGGGTTGGAGCTGAGCTAGGTCGAGCTGCATACGAGCAACGACTTCTTTAAACAAAATATTTACCGAGCTACCTGTGCCCACGAAGATCCTTGCCACATCGTAGTTAGCTATGGTGGCCCGAATCACCAAAGTGTCATCATGTGGAACAGAAACTCTTCGCAGGTCCTCGAGGCCGAAGCTTATTGATGGTCCTTCGGCGCGTCTTCTGTTGGTACCCACCTCCATGTCTTCTAGTCACTCCCATGGGCTTTCCGGACCTGGTTTGAATCTTCATCTGTGGCTCCTCCTGCAATCATATTGATGGTACCTCGATGTGGAGCATTAGACATTCTTGGAGAATCCCTATAAGGAACTCAATGCCTTGGGGAGAACTCCCGAGCCCTTCATGGTGTCTTGGGCCATCTGTCAGACTCATCAGGTGGAGTCTCCGAGCCTATCTCGAGGGACTCACCGAGTGTTGCTTCTCGGCTCTGGTCTTACTTCTAACTGCGGAAATACGGGCTGAGTGTCTAAACTCTGCTGGTTCTCCCGTACCACCTATCTGATCTCTTCAAATAGATTGTGACATTCTCCGGTGGAGTGGTCGTGTACTTGATAGAAAGTGCAGGATTGGCTGGGTTGACCTGGCACCACGAGGCGACTGAGTGATCTCCTGTACTGTTTAGATTACCTTATCCCTGGATGGGTGGGGCGCATAAGTGTGGGGAGCTCGAGGGGGGCGCGCCAGTGCCAGGACAAGAGCCTTCTTATTCAGCTGCAACAGATGAGGCTTGCTCGACTCTCCTACGGTTTTGTGCTCATCAGCAACTCTCTTAGCCTTCTCTAGGTTGATATACACTTTGGCTCGTCCCAATAGGGCCTCAAAGTTGGTGGGAGGTCTCTTCATTAGGGACTTGGAGAAATCTCCCTTCACTAAGCCTTGGGAGAAGACATTGACCACCATCTCGGGCGAGATGCTAGAGATGTCCATAGCCACCCAGTTGAAGCAGCGTATATTCCCTCAGAGACTCCCGATTTCTCTGCTTTACAGACAAAAGATATTGAGCAATTTTACGGTATCTTTTGCTACTGGTGAAATGCTGGAGGAAGAGAGCGTAGAGTTTTACGAAAGAGTAGATGGATCCCTGGGGAAGTCAGTCAAACCACCTTTACGCGGATCCTACTAGGGTGATAGAGAAAACTTTGCACTTCACTTCATCAGAATAAGTATACAGTAAGGCAACTTTTTCGAACCGACCCAAATGCTTCTCTGGGTCGGTGGAACCGTTATATTCTCCGACATTCAGCAACTTGAAATGCTTGGGAAGTCTTTCGGATATAATGTCGAGGGAGAGTGGAGAACCCCTACTAGTCATCGGAGATTTTCCTCTTTTTGGGTCTCAAACAAGCAGTTTGCAGGAGAGCACCTCTTCGGACGACTCCTTCGAACGCCATTGAAGACAACTCGATTGGTAATGATACTATCGGGACTGCTTTTGGAGGAGCCAATGTCGGAGGAGCAGGTGCTGGTGTTGGGGCCTTAGCCGAGCTGGGAGATGCAGGTATCAGAGCAGGGCCCCTAAAAAAATGCTCCCGCAGAACGTCTTCCATAGTTGTCTTGACTAGTGCAATGATGTTTTTCCTTGTCATGATTCCTTCAGTAGAATTTTGATTTCCGAAATTCGCTCCTTGGTCCCCCATCTACGTCTCAGTTATACTAACGAGTTCCCATAGATGACACCAATTATGTTTCGGCTGAGACGCGAATGACAGGGTTTCCACTAGTGAATCGGTATCAACACTTGATGCTTCGGATTACACTCTGACTCAGCCGGACTTGTTGAAGTGGTTGGTTCATTGCCTCGGTGGTATCGACGAATCATCTCGGCTGGTGCCGAATGATGTGTCTCAAACGGTCGAGAAGAGGAAGCCTGCGAAGGAAACACCATTAAGGGCGCCGAGAGATATCTCGGCTATGTCCCTCCGACGCTCAAGTTAGGGATTGGTAGGAAAAAGAGGAGCAATGAATGTAAAGAGTAGAGGATTAGAGAAATTCGGAACCTGTAACCCCCGCTGATCTCCTTAATTTACCTTTATATAAGCGAGCTTATCCCTGCGACGTAGTACGGAGGGTATGGGAGGCATAAATTTTTTAAGGTGGTGACCTATCATACTTAGGAATGATAGGGGACATTACTTCCATAAATGTTGTCGGCGCATGGCGCGTAATTAATGTTGCTCGCGTGGTTGATGGGAGGCAGGACTCCATTAATGCGGCGGACATGTCTCCTTGATGTAGGTATGGAAATATATTTTCTTATCGCGTGGGATCTTCGACAAATGATGCTTCGTTGGACATCTTGACTTTAATGACCGCCACATCACTTGACTTGCTGAGATATAAACTGACCGAGATATCGCCTACTGAGATACAATGTTGTAATGTCATTCGACTGAGCCGAGATATGATGCTTCTATAATGCATACAGTCAATCCGAGATATGATGCTTTCAAAATGTCATATGGTCTAGCTAAGATATGAAACTTCCAGAAATATACATATAAATATAATACTGTCCAATCCTAGATTAGTTCTAACCGCTATCACTAAGGTTTTTTTTAATTGATAGGTTAGGGTTAGAGAGATTTAAAAAAAAATGCGGCACATGAGGAGGGCAGATTATGTTGTAATTGCACTTTTGCAAAAAAAGTCTAGTCGTTTTAAAATTTTCAACCACACCCCTATCGTTAATTAATAAGTTTTTTTATATATAACATAAATGACATAAAATTATAAATAAACTATTTGAGATTCAAAAATGTGTTTGAAGTATCAAAATGCTTCTTGTTATTGTCGTTGCAATGCATTTTTGTGTTTAGTTTGTGCATGTGTTTATTAATTGTGACTCAACTGATGAAATATAATGGGAGAGGTTAATTTTCTTAAAAACTCTTTATTTACAAATTTAGGATAGAGATCCATTATGTTATAAAAATAAATAAGATGTGTATTAGCACAAAAATTTTAAGATAATATTTTCACTAGCTGGATGTTTGTAATTTAATTTTGATTAGCAAAATAAGTTATAATTTCTTTTGCTAAATAAATATTATGAATTTTTTCTTTAAAATTGGTGATTCAAGAATTCTCAAACATAAATTAAAATAACTGCAACTATTTAAATTTTAAAAAACAGAATGCTTGATTTTCCTTGAGAATAAGAAGAAGAAAAAAAAATCAACAACGACATAAAAAAGAAAAAAAGAAAGAAGAGGACTATATTAAAAAAAAAAAAAAGAAGAAGATCAAACTACAGCTGCAACTATTTAATAGCAATCAACCCCCTTCACTTTCAGTTCGTTGCCTTCTCCTTGTAGCAATTTCCCATCTTCTATTTGGAGACCATGTTACCCTCTAAAGCCAGGAATGATTTTCCTTAGTAGTTAGTTTGTTCTACAAAGGATTGGTTGGATTCTTTCAAGCGAGAGAAGAGCAAAGCTACTGAAGAGTGGAACGAAGTTAAGAATTTTGCTAATGAGTTGAATGAGAAATTCCAAGTGGCAGTTGCAGCAAAGAAGATGGCTGAGGGCTGATGGCTTGGAAGAAGCGTATCGAAAGGAACTTGTGAAATTGAAACTTGAGATTCGTAATGGCACCCACAAAAAGGAACACTGCCACTAGGGAGGTTGTTCACATGAAGCATGCTGAATTAGATGCATATAAGCAAGCTGATGAGTTGAAGGATGAGGTGGTCACGTTAAAATCTAGTCTGAAAGATGCCAATCAACCTGAAAGATATGCAATGAAGATTCTTGCAACCATAAAGAAACGAATGGAAAAGGACACTACATCACTGCACAATGCTGAAATTGAAATTTCAACTTTGAAAGGAATGATTGGATCCATGGACAAGTTTTTTCTCAGATGAAAGTGATAGAAATCTGAGACTGTCAGAAGAAAAGGTACTCAACTTGGATAAGACAGTTGAGATACTAAGTTCTGAATTTGGAAAAACAGTGAAATTGTGGGACAAGACCAAAGCTAGTTATACAGATATTGTGGGACAAGAGGAGAAAAAACAACAGGCTGAAACAATCAGAGATGGAGAAAAGAATACTAAGGAGATGAAAGGTTTAACTTTAGCATTTCATGAGGTTTCTTCTATTGCTAGAGAAAATCAAGAATCTCTTCTAGCAAAGCAATCTGAAATAGAAGATTCGCTTTTGCAGATTGAGAAATTGAAGTCAGACCAGACCTCTCAGGAACACTGAAGAGAAGTATGAGGTAATGCTTGATGAAGCAAGATATAAAATAGTTTGCCTCCAAAAAACTATTGAAAGTTATGAAGTTGAAGCCAGTAGTTCAAGTGCTGAGTAGAATACGAGGAAATTATTTTCTGTTAACTATACTTAAGATGAATTTCCTTGCCTAATCAAGGCAGACAGTCTGCATCAACTGCCGCAAGTGAAGCAAAGGAAGAAAAAAAAATGCTGTGATTTTGCCCTTCAAGAAATTATTGTTGGATCATAGGACAGAATCAAGAGCTGATGGCATAAAATCAAAGGTGAATAGTGGTATGTGATATCTTCTATCGAAGATTGTTTGTTGGAGATGCAAGAAATAATCTGAATTTAAATTCACAAAATGAATTCAGACTTGTGTGTTAGGATGATACCCTTCTTTGACTGAGTGGTTGGGTTATTGAATGCTAAGTATTCGAACTAGCTAAGTAGCTGAGTTGCCTGAGTGGCAGAGTGACGTAGGGGGAGCGAGATGAGAATCCTTCCACGAGCAATGATTGATTAGAGGGCTGCACAGAAATTGAAAGAGGAGAGAATTCTCAAACAAAGAGGAGTCACATTTATATTTAACTATTTTTTTTTATTAAACTAAAACAAGATTATCCTTACAAAGTCCTAACCCTTATTTGAAAGATTAGGAATTGAGAAAAGTTCAAAGCAATCAACAAAATTCGCAAACATGAAAAATTAAAAAATAAACCAAACCCTAACTTGGGTTTGGTGCACGGTGTGACACGCCATGCTTGTGGTCGTGTTCCCTAGTGGAACTGCTTGTTAAGTTCTAGAATGGGACACAATCATATCCTTGGGCACGATTAGGCTGTGGTAGCCTCTGATAATCATGTTTTGCCTAGTTTGGATTCAAAATAAAGCACACTCATTCTAGGAGCCACAAGCAGCCCATGTTGGTTGTTGGATGCTCCTACATCACCGAGCTAGTTGAGTGGATGAGCACTTGAACTGATTGAATGATTGAGTTGATGAGTGTTGAGTTGTCGAGTGCTCGAGCTAGTTGAGTGATCGAGTCATCGTCACTAAGTGGCTAAGCTGACTGATTAGTCAAGTTGCCCAAGTGGTCGAGTGGTCAAGCTGGCTGAGTGGTCGAGTCGCCAAGTCTTTCGAGTGGTCAAATCGCCTAGTCGCCTAAGTGGTAGACTGGCCTGAGTTGCCAAGTGGCTGAGTTGCCCGAGTAGATAAGTCGTCAAGTGGCCCTAGTGGAAAGAGATGTCGAGACTTTTTTTTATACAGTTTTCTTAAAACAAATTTCTCCTCTTCAACGGTACTTTGAGGTTACGATAGATGTCTATTTCTCAAGATACAATGACTAGACCATCTACACAATCAATTATAGGTTGTTTGCGACAAACTGAGTATATACCTAATTGTTATTATGGAAAAGTTGTTGTGTGGGTCGCTTAGCGGGGAAGGAGAGAACATGGGGGAGAAAAATTGGAAGGAGAGTTCGTCTGTGTTGTCTACTCTCTATCTAAGATCATAGCCTCCTTATATAGGCTCTGATCCTCAACTACACTGAATGGTCGAGTAATGACCATTCAATGTTTCCGACCACCTGAGTCATAACACCTACAACTGGGGTGGTTAATACTTGACCAATAACAGATTCGACAATAGTTTCTAACCGTTATGAATTCAAAAATTTATGCGTTTGTTACATACTTGAGCAAGCAATAACATGAATGATCCACTTGGGAAGATTTTGCCCAAATCAGTCCTACATTTGATGCACACAAGTTGCACTTGCACACAAATCACCTAAGTTTAGTGCAATTTGAGCCTTGGATTTTCACTTCTCTATGGCCATGCACGTGAGAGAGAGTCTTTTACTCATATATGTTTACAACCATAAATATTGTGATTCAATATAAATCAACTAACTTGTATCTCAACTATCAATGTGAGACTAATACTTCTTCGTATGAGAGCCCCTTTTCACCATTCATTTTTTTAACAATCTCCCACACGAATGGAAAAAGAGTATATAACAACATTAAACAATTGAGTCTTATATAGGATAGGTAGGTGTTACCCTTTGAATCTTCCTTTATAAGAATATATTTACTTATTAGCTGACCAGTAGTGTCACACCCCGAGAGTATGCCGAGTCGAAAAGCAAACGGACGACATCTCCCCTGTACGTGGTAACATATCCTGTTAATACAAGGTCTTCCGACCACATCCACACAAACATAAACAAGTATATCTATATTAAAACACAGCGGAAGACATCACAACAAAATAACAACTTACAACAATCCATATCGACATCAAAATCCGAAACAAACACGGGTGTACACCCACATAACAAGTCCACAACACAAAACATCATATAATTCCAAATACATACTAAAACATACGGGAACTCAAAATATCCATGGGAGCCTCGAAAGTGAGATGGGAGGGATCAACTAGCCATACTCCAAGTCGACACCCTGTCTTCTACCTGTTACCTGGGCGACAAGAAAATCCAGGGTCTGTGGTGGTGAGTATAAACTCAGCGGTAATATGAAAGAACATGTATATATCAAATATCACATGTAATTCAACAATATAATCTACAGGTACATCAGGTATACATCAACATAATAAATATATATACGTGCATATACCCTCTAAACAACTGAACAACAAAAGATGCCGATATACCTGACAGTCAGCTACTCTACACTCATCCAACCTGAGCATATATCCATAATATGAAGAGTAATACTAACTCACACTATATCATGATACGGGTCAAAGATATCAAGTAGACTGACCAATAAGTATACAGTTATCCGACACACACCATATAGCAAATGCGAGTATCATGTATGAAGATGTACAAACAAATGCAAAAAGCATAGCACAAACAAATGCAACATCACAATAAGCATATATATAGACTGCATCTATATACATACTAATCACAATCATATATATATATATATATATATACAGTTATTCGACACACACCATATAGCAAATGCGAATATCATGTATGAAGATGTACAAACAAATGCAACAAGCATAGCACAAACAAATACAATATCATAATAAGCATATATATAGACTGCATCTATATACATACTAATCACAATCAGACACACACACACACACACACACACACATGCATATATATATATAGATGGCAATATGCAAAATGCCATAAGACACGACAATGCAGCATACATGGTCATACCGACTCACCCTAAAGCTATCACGGCCCCAGTGTAGCCTCAGTGACTCGACATGATAATTGTCCCAACTCAACACCAACCACTACTCTCGAGTGGCCGAGTGGGCAGTATGGTCAAGTAGCATATAAGAATAAAGAGCAAGCTACCCAACGGGGGTCCCTATTGTTGGCCACTCCGATAGTCACTACTCATGAGTGATCGAGTGTCACACACGCAGGACAACTGCATGTAAATCCAACTATCACCATCTATATTTGTAGAGTGCGACTCATCAAATGCTCTGCCCCTCACACCAGTTACTCCTTCTATGAGTAACTGTGGAGGCAGGATGACTGACGACCCTCTCAACCACAAGGGAGACCTAATCACCAGCATGCATGTAAATGACATGAATGCATAGTCACACATACAAACATCCACCACAGACTCTCTATTCTACAGAGAGTCATACCAATCTGATCAACGCACTCTCTATCCTGCAGAGAGTCGTACTTAATCTATAACAACCAAGCTAGGACCTATGGTCCGTAGCGATGCACTATCGATAATCCACCTGACCATACATAATCACATGATCTAAAATGGTACACAACACAAGAATTTAACATAAGATTCAATTCTATGTTCAGGACATTACTCACCGATCCCCAAGATGACCTTTTATCCCATTTATAATTCAAGTCTTCATCCGTACTCTACTAAATACACCTAATTGAACAACTGTAGGCTTACATGCATCACATCTATAACTCATAATCATAATAAAGGAAAATGTGATAACAGCAAGAGTATTTAAAAAGGTCAAAAACTAAGTATCAAGCATTAGAAAAACTAGAGTGGATTTAAGGTCAAAGTGATAATAATATGAAGTTATATACTTCAGGATTTAGCTACTACCTGACCATGATAGGAAATTACCCACCTGATATAACGCTCGAAATAATGAAATCCTCACGGCCGTAGTCCTGTCTCGTATCCACGTCCTGTAATATTGCAAATATAATCAGATCATATTGCCAACTCTAGTATCAAGATTAAAACCTAATGGTTTAAGCTATCCACTTAACTGATCACTTATAGCCATATCAAAATATAATTCCATTAGAATTATCATACCACTCGCATTCCAAATTTACAACTCTCCAATTAATACACAGACATCCACTGTATCAACCTCCGTTTGCCAATATCACGGGGCTGATCTCTCAAACTCACTGTTACAACCCTCACAGCTCACCTTCCCTCAATTCAACCTCAATTAAACTTACCTTACCATCCACATCTATTTACATCCCATTTACGACCATTCACAATGATCTACAGCTCATGAACAACCAACACATCTCGCTCTATTCATCGGAACAACCCACTCGAGTCTTCTCCTCTCACTCACACTCACACAGTCGGCAAGTCCCTTGCTCACAGCCGCACAGTCGTCCCTCAGACCCATTCACAGCCGACAAATCCATTATAAACATCCAAATCATCTATCTCCAACTCACAGCCACTCCACTAAAGGGAAAACCACCCTGAATCAACCAATCCATTCTGTTCACAGCTCCATCACGAGCATGAACAGAACATCGCCAGCCAATCTCCAAACAGAAACATTACAACCAACTTAAACAACCAAATCTCCAACTCATAACCAACTCCACAGATCAAAAACCCAGCCACAGACGACAAGGTTTAACCACAGCAAGGAAAAGAGGTAATTCGAAATATACCTGCCCTTGGGACTCCACCGGCAGTAGTTCTTCTCCTAATCCTCTGTTCACCGACAATCCACTGCCAATACCGCTGGCCTACTCCCATACGGAAAGATTTCAGTTATAAATTGAGAAAAACTATGATCAGAGAGGAATATCGTCTGAGATCAAGGAAGAACGATGCCTTACCTTGCTCCGACGACGAACGGACAACACCACACACCCCCCGTGGTAGTGATGTTGTCGATTTACCCGCTAAAGGCTATCGGCGAGAGATGGGACAGAAATAGTCGGGATCCGCCAATGAGAGAAACACTGTCGCGAAGAAGAAAGGAAAGATATCGCGTGGAGAGAAGGAGGAGTCGGGGAAGGTAATGAAAAGAAATTGCGGCTGGGAAAACGTTCGAGGTGATTCGACGCATAAATAAAAGACGGTGAGGAAACGGGAAGAAATGGCTGGGGTTTAATGGTAACGGGTGGAGTTTTAATAAGTGGGTCGGGTTTAAATCCTATAAGCCCA
Source organism: Wurfbainia villosa (assembly GCA_025175895.1). Classification (NCBI taxonomy): domain Eukaryota; kingdom Viridiplantae; phylum Streptophyta; class Magnoliopsida; order Zingiberales; family Zingiberaceae; genus Wurfbainia; species Wurfbainia villosa. The sequence continues at coordinate 11,920,149 of CM046004.1, read as the reverse complement.
ACCCATATCCAATAAAACCTAGGTTAGGTTTTAATTTAAAGTCCTAACCATGATTGTTTTTCTTTTTTTTTACTGTGGTATTTTACAAGTAGACATAATGTCTTTGAACTATTCTGTCATTCATGTAAATATTGACAAATCTCACCTAGGATTCTCTCTGATGCAACTCAATTCTTATAGGTGCATTCTTTTTTTTGTCATGAACACACTTCATTCTATAAAAGAGTCTAAGAATTATTCCTTTCAAATCACTTCGAAGCGGTCCTGCTACTCTTTCACATCGGTGAACTCTTAATTAAGAGTAACTTACATTACTCCTTTGGTAAGCATAAGTTTATTAGAAACCTCAATCTTAGTCTCTATCCTTGATGGGTATCACTAATCTGTTGGATAATCTTCCCATGGTGAGCTTACTTCATTGGTGTAGTTAGGTTGTCCCATTGAACCTAGTTCTTAGGATCTCTAGTCAGCATATGTTGTATTTCCTTTGCATTAACTTGTTCCACATATATCAATCTCATTGCACGTGATGATCTTATAATTAACTCTCTATTTAACCCTTTGGTTAGTAAATCCACTGAATTATCCTTTGACTTTACATAGTCAACAATGATAACTTTGATTGAAAATAGTTATCTAATAGTATTATACCTACAATGTATATGTTTTGACTTACCATTATACAGATGACTTTGTGTCTGTCCAATCATCGACTGACTATCATAATGCATGCAGATTATCAACATAGATTTCGATCGTTTAGAAATATCTTCTAAGAATTGTTGTAACCATTCAATCTTTTTACCACATTTGTTAAGAGCTACAAACTCATATTCTATTGTAGATCTAGTTATTAAGATTTGCTTTAAATCCTTTATGTTAGATATCTAATTTGCATCATTGTATCCTTCATCTACAATTGGATGTCTTATATAGTGTAGTATATAATCACGATTATATCTTAAGTACTTCAATACTCTTGTTATCCCTTTCCAGTACTCAACACTAAGATTACTCATGAATCTACTCAATTTAATCATAGCATAGGCTAAGTCTGATCATGTACAAATCATTAAGTACATCAAACTTTTAATCACTTTGAAGTTCTCTAACTGAGAGATACTATCTCCTTGATTTTCGATAGATGTTGACTTACATCTATCAAAGTTCGGGCTAATGCAGTGTCATCTTTGTTGATTTTTTTAAGAATCTTATCCACATAATGAAATTGGTACAGAACATGTCCTTTTAATGTTATAAGAATCTTAATTCCCAGAATCATATCAGTAAGACTCATGTCCTTCATGTTGCATATTGAATTCAACATTTTCTTAGTGGATTTTATTATTTTATCATCGCTTCTAATGATAAATATATAATCTACATAAAGACATAAGATGACATAACCATCTTTTGTGTCTTTATCGTAGACACATTTATCACTTTCATTGATTTTAAATCCATTTTCCTCTATGACATTGTCAAACTACTACTTTGGAGTTTGTTTCAAACCGTACAATGATTTCACCAATTTACATATCTTTTTTTCTTGCCTTAGAGCAGAAAATATTTAGTTTGCTCCATATAGATTTTCTCTTCCAAATTATCATTTAGAAAAGAAGTCTTTACATCTATTTAATGTACTTTCAAATTTCATAGAGTGACAATCGATAATAATACCCTAGTGGAAGTTATTCTTAATATCAGAGCATTCACATCAAAGTAGTCAAGGTTTTCTTGTTATTGGTAATCCTTAATTACCAAACTAGTCTTGTACTTGTCAATCGTGCCATAAGACTTCATTTTTCTCTTAAAAAATACATTTGCAACTCAGTGACTTACTTCTCAAAGGAAGATCTATAAATGTCCAAGTAAAATTTTGTAAGATCAAATCGATCTCAGATGCAATTGCCTCCTTTTATTGAGGACCCTCAAATGAATTTATAGCTTCTGAGTAGCTTTATGGTTCACCTTCCAATATTAAAGTGATAAAATTTGATCCAAAAGATTTTTCCATAGGAGTTATTATACTTCGTCTGAGCTCAACCTCAACTGGTTCGCTATTTTCTTCTTCTATTTCAAATGCCCTTTTTGAGAAACTTGCTTTCTTTTGGGTCTTATATGGAAACACATGTTGAAGAACAAGATATTTATCGATTCAATTATTGAGATTTTATGTATTTTCGGTATTTGAAATTCATACATAAGAAACTGGTAAACATTGTTTTCTGTCATATCTTATAAATATACAATCAACAGTATTTGATTCTATCCTAATCCTTTTTGGATTATGAACCAAAATTTTTGCAAGACACCCTCACACTCATAAGTATTCGTAGGATATTCTTCCATTCAACAACTCATAATAGTTCTTTTATATTTTTTTTTCTTATGAAGAACCTTATTTAAAAGATAATTAGTTGTTAGTATAACTTGCCCCCAAAAATTCTTTGGCAATCCAGAGCTTAATAGAAGATCGTTCATCATTTCTTTTAAAATGTGATTCTTTATTTTAGTAATACCATTTTATTGAGGAATATAAGGAGTTGTTGTTTCATATTCAATACAAAACTCTACAAATGGTAATATATATTCATCATTTTGGTCACTTTGTACTACCTTAATTTTCTTATTAAGATGATTCTCAACTTTATTTTTCATAGAGAATAAATTTCTCTATAGCTTCATCTTTACTTTTGAGAAGATACACATAATAAAATTTTATGTCATCATCCACAAAAGTAATAAAATACTTGTTTCCATCACTTGCCGATACCCCTTTTAGGTCGCACATGTTTACGTGGATTGGGTTAAGTGATTCATTGCTTTTTTCAACTTGTTGAAAGGACAACCTTGTCATTTTTACTTCTACACAAGTCTCACACTTGTATTTTGGGTTAATTTGAAATGTGAGTATGCTTTGCATGTTAATTGATCTACACAACAAATCGTAGTTAACATGTCCTAGTTAAATATGAGACAAAATGGGAAGACTCAAGCATATACACAGAAGAACTTTATTTTTATTAATTTTAAGTCCGATGACCATTACACTGAACTTGAAATGCCCATCAATTATATATTTCTTCTCTACAAGAATTTTATTTTTGGATAGAATAACTTTATCCAACTCAAAAATAATGTGAAAACCCTGCTTGCTTAAAAGTGATCTAGATACTACATTTTTGCGAATCTTCGGGACATACAGTGTTAGAGTATTGAGAATATAATCAAAGTCCTATATTGGTAAGACATGGAAAAGATCATGTGCTTATAAGATGAAAAGATATCTCCATTGATATGAGGCCTTTTGGGTAAACTCCAAAAATAAAACCATGAGGGCTTAGGCCCAAAGTGGACAATATCATATCATTGTGGAGATATGTGTATCTTATAGGCACTAACAATTGGTGTCAGAGCCATGGTCCATGTCAAGTCATGAACCTCGAACGAAGGAAGTTGAGCTCCCATGTTAGGATCAAGAGAACCAGACGCTAGGCAGGAAGTCCAGTTGAGTCGGAAGGATCGAACAAATGGCAAGAAGTTCAGTTGGGCCAGAAGGGTTGGACAACTGGCAGGAAGTCCAGCTGGGTCAGGAGGACTTGATAGTTGATAGAAAGTTTTGGTGGATTGAGGATCAGACATCAAGCAGAGGATATCCTTCGAGGACAAATAGTCTTGAGGGGGGGGGGAGGGGGTCAATGTGGTCTTTCGTTTGAGGGGGGGATTGTTGGAGTATTGAGAATACAATCAAAGTCTCACATTGGTAAGACATGAAAAAGATCACGTGCTTATAAGATGAAAAGATATCTCCATTGGTATGAGACCTTTTGAGTAAAGCCCAAAAAAAAACCATGAAGGCTTGGACCCAAAGTGGACAATATCATACCATTATGGAGATATATGAATCTTATGGGAACTAACATACAATACATTGTTTAAAGTCAACTTCTTGTCCAAGGTCATCTTTAGTACCAATTTTCCTTAGCCCTTGATTTTTGAGGTTATTGAGTTTTCCATGAATAATTTTTCTTCAAAATTGTGGAGCAGCTCCTTGTTGTAGCACATATGTTTGGTGGCATCAATATCGATCCACCATTGCGATAGGTTTGTGCTTATCATGTTCACTTTAGAGACAATGACGCAGAGATCTACATCTAGCCTCTCGTCCAGTTAGCCTCTTGCTTCTTCTTCGACTTTTTGTAGTTCGAAGATTTGTGACTAATTTGATCATAGTGAAAACATCACTTAGAGAATTTCTTTATGCTAATGCCTCCTTTGGGTCTCCTTTAAAAGATTTGGGTGGGTTTCTTTTGTTTTGAGTTTTCATAGTGCTTGATCACATTGGCTTTTACAATCGACTGAGTGAATGATTGCTCGTCATACTTCCTATTGTCTTCCTCAATACACAGTTGGACAATGAGTTCCTCAATGTTTATCTCTTTCCACTTATGCTTCTGATAGTTCTTGAAATCCTTCTAGCGGAGAGATAGTTTTTCAATAATAGTTTCCACTTGAAAGGTTTCACTTAACACCATGCCTTTTGAATCTCGTATATCATCACCTGAAACTTTTGGATTTGACTGATCACTATCTTGAAGTCTACCATCTTAATCCAAGAATCAGCCTGTGATCAACTTCTTATCCTTGACACCCTTCATATTGTGTTTTCGATCCATCTTTATGCTACACACATTGTACAATGAGCCAACCAAGCAGTTGAGGATATAATTTCAACATAGTAACTTTGAGTGGTTTCATGTTTCTATTACAGTGATGACCTGGACATCACTCACACACTCAGGTACCTTAATAGGTTTCTCTATCAAGAACCAACTCGAGTTCAACATGATCAGAAAGAAGAGTATCTTCTGCTGTCACCTCTTGAAGTTTAACCTCGTGAACTTTGACTTTTTCCATGATTGATTGAGATATTTCCAATCATGGCAAAGGGAATCATCACTTGTTGAGTAGTTGATTCAACCTTCTTATCTCAACTATCTCTGTAGTCATCTCAACATATCAAAATATGTCTTAGGACTGTTATGCGATATCTTCAATTGAAGATTGTCTGACAGAGATGTAGTAAATAATTTGAATTTAAATTCATAAAATGAATTCAGACTAATCTCTCAAGATGCACCCTTCTTGGCTGAGTTAAGTTACTGAGTGTTGAGTGTTTGAGTTGGATGAGTGGCCAAGCTGACTGAGTAGCTAAACTACGAAGTGTTAAACTGGTTGAGTGGCTCAGTACCCAAGCTGGTTAAGTGGTTGAGTTATTGAGTGCCAAGCTGCCTGAGTGGTTGAGTCACGAGTGGCTAAGTCACCGAGTGACCTAGTCGTCGAGTAGTCGAGCTAAATGAGTGGTTGAGTGCCTGAGTCATCCTAGTCATTGAGTCACCCAAGTGGCTGAGTAGCTTAAGTCGTCGAGTGACTGAGTGGCTCAAGTCGACGAGTCCCTAAGTTGTCGAGCGGCTAAGTTGCCGAATGGCCCAAGTGGTCAAATGGAAAAAGATGCACAAACCTATGTTTGACATAGTTTCCTTAAAACATATTCATCTCTTCCAATAGTGCTTCGAGATTACGACTAGTATTTGTTTCTCAAAATACAACATCAGGGCCACATACATAATTAAGCATGGGTTATTCGCGACAAATTGAGCATATACTCAAACGTTATCATGAAAGAGTTGTCGAGCGAGTTGCTAAGCAAGCACTACAAAAATAAATAAATTTGGCGACAAATTTTGCAATGAATTTCGAAAAAAAATTCGTTGCAAAAATTTTTTGCAACGAAAAAAATTTCGTTGCAAATAATTAGCCGCAAAATTCAGCAACGAAAAATAAAAATTCGTCGTCAAATTGCAACGAATAATATTTTCATTGTAAAATTCGTCGCTAAATTTGGCGACGAATACATTTTTCGTTGCAAATTTGGTGACGAAAAGCAATATTCGTCGCCAAATATGTGACGAAAAATAAATTCGTTCCCAAAATCTAATAAATATATTTCCACAAATAAAATTAAATTTGACAACGAATTTATTTTTCCTCGCAAATTTGGCGACGAAAATCAAGATTCGTCGCCAAATTTTTCAAGATCAGTCGACTGAATATATGACCAGTTCGACTGATCGGTCGGCTACCAAAGATTTTGTGACATGCTACAATAATGGCAGTCGACTGGTCATTTTCATTAGTCGACTGCCAAGTGAGTAGTCAACTGCTCAATCGGCTAGGAAAAGTTTTGTAAGCTGCTACAATACCATCAGTCGACTGATCATGTTGATTAGTCGACTGATGTTGAAAATCTAATTTGAAGCAGCAGTTTTTCATGTATCAGTCGACTGATGCATCTATTTTTGCAATGAAAATAGTATTTTCGTTGCAAATCTAGAAAAATAAAATAAAATATTTTTATAGATTATCCTTTTTTTCCTATTTTGCAACAAACACACATAACAATATTAACAAATTTAGATATCAAACTTTAATATGGAATTAATATATATATAATAAACCTAAACCAACTTACAAATACATAAATACCGTATGTCGTAAGTCAAGTAACATTTAAATACAATAAATACATTCAAAAGTAACCACCATCATCACCATCATCATCAAAAAATACATCATCATTATCTCCATGACAGGGATCAGGAGGAGCAGATCCAGAAGGAGGAAGTTGACTTGAACTAGACGTTAATTGAAGATGTTGTATAATGAACATTTGTTGCCTTTGAAATTCGTTCATCTTTTCATTTAAGTCTTGTACTTTCTGAGCATTTTCTCTCGATTCAGTTTCCTTCTGTGCTAGTAACTCCCTCAAATGATTAACCTCTTCGGTTAATTGAATTACTTGTACTTTTGATGCCGGGGAGGATGAAGAAGAAGCACTAAGGACTCTATAAGATCGGCTCAAAGAACCGAGTCCAATTATTCTTCCACTTTTCGGCCCTCCATTTGCTTCGAGCCATAAATTTATATTGCTAACAGAAGGCTCAGATTCGACTGCATCATCACTTGCACTCGAATTTCTCTATGAAAGTTCATCGTATTTCTCCTGTTGTGAAAGGAAAAAAATTAAATACTAACACAAGAAATTAAATTTTTAAAATTACAAACCTTTATTGTTCTAGCTCTTTCCCCACTCCACGTCTTATCTTTCTTTTGGAATGTATGGGCGAAAGTGTCTATAAATAATGACTCAGTCCCCGTCTCCTTGGCCTAAACAAACAGTTAAAATTTATAAATTAGTGAATATTAGATTACAAAATTATAATTTGAAAATACTCACCAATCGATGTCTATGCTCATCAATATTTATTGATCCTACCGCATACGTGGCAGACATAACGCCAGAATTACAATGCTGATTTTGCTTATTTTGCTCACTCCTCCGTTTGCTTTTCTCAAATCCCCAATGTGCAACAATTTTATTCCAATTCTCCTCAGTTATACAGTGTGGTTTCTTATTTCTAGTTTTCGCATGATTGAGTATGTTTCTCATATGATAGCCACACTTTTTCTTAAAATCCTCCTAATCTCTAGTGTTTGACTCTCCTCCCAAGTAAATATCCGCTGCAGTAGAGAAAAATTAAATTGATTATATTAACTACAATTTTATATAAAAAATGATTTAAATAAGTTATCTTGAACTCATTCCACCACAGAACTTTTATTTCTTCCGGCGTGCATGTATAAGTCATAGAAGCTTCGCCCCAATGGTTATTCACTATTTTATTCATCTCGTGAATAACATGTATAGAATTTGTAAATCTAACATAAAATAAAAACAAACCTCATTAGATACTTATAAAAATACATATCGTATTAAAAAAACATAGATAATCTAAAACTCGAATACTTACGAATCTCTACACGGGGATATAAACTCTCTCGTATCTTCTCTCTCCATGAGTGATTATTGTACCGGGGAAGATACATTAGCAGGTATCTGTTGAGAACCAGAAGATCCTGCAACTAGAGAAGAGGTGGAGGGCACATTTCCTGCAAGAGCATCAGAATGTGCAAGGGCTGAAGCAGAGGAAGACTGTGATCTTCCATCACTACTCCATCTATGACCGTCACGTCGAAACTAACAATCATAATTATTAGAAGAATATGAAAGTAAAAAAAATACATTTGCATATCGAATTTATAATAGGAACAATATGAAAAAATTACCATATTCATAGCAACTGGATGACCTAAAAAAACAGTTCATTAATATATCAAATATATAAAATTTCGAATTAGATAGTAAATTAAAACATTATTGGTAATCAATAAAAAGTTACCCATAATTAGAAATCGAAGTCTGCATTAAAATTTTCATCCTGGTCATGCGTCTATTCATCATTGTCATCGTCATCCTCATCCTCATCCTCAGCAACACCCTCATCCTCATAATTAAAATCCTCATCTTCATCCTCATTCAGTTCACTTGCATCAATGGCTACTACTACGCCGCTGGGATCTCGTAACGTTGAAATATTATGTTCTTCAATATAAAATGTATTGACAACTTCATCTTGTTGATATGCCATGTCTTCCCAATGTTCCTTAATTTTATTATGTGCTTTTGTTTTACAAATAGCTCACCAATCACTTTTGTCTCGTCTCAGACTAGGATATGAATCATAAAATACTTGAATCGCTTGCTGTGCTAACACAAATGGTTCATACCTCTTGTATATTTTTTTTGTAATTAATTTCAACCAAATTAAACTATGGATGCACCCTCATGCCTTTGTTGGGGTCAAACCAATGACACATAAATAAAATAACTCGCAAATCTGAGCCTGGGTACGCTACCTCTAAAATTTCATCTAGCAAGCCATAAAATTCATTCCTTGCACCCCCATCATTAGATGACTGAACACAAACTCCGCTATTCATTATAGTTTTTCCAGTTCCATAATATTGAGTATGAAAATTATATCCGTTTATGAAATATGTCAGTCAAGTTTTCACTATTGAGTTTGGACCCCATGACAGATGTTGTCACGCCCCGAGAGTATGCCGAGCCGAAAATCAAATGGACGACATCTCCCCTGTACGTGGCAACATTTCGGGTTAATACAAGGCTCGTAGGCCCACAACAATAACATAATATAACATAACAACCACAGTGGAAAAAGAAACCACATACCCATAACAAATATACCAAAACATACAGGTGTACACCACCTGACAAGTCTACAGTACTAAAACCGTACATAAAGCATTGACACAAAACAAAGTCCACAACATAAAGACGAAGTCCATACATAAACTAGAGTCCATGACATAGAACATAATCCATAAGGTAAACACAAATCCTCGGGAGACTCAGAAAAGTGGAGATGGGATGGATCGTCGGCGCAGCTCCAAGTCGTCACGAAGACTTCTACCTATTACCTGGGTGACAGAAAAACCCAGGGTCTGTAGTGGTGAGTAAAACTCAGCAGGTAATAAGATAGAACATGTAAATATATGTATCAATATTACATGTCATTCAACAGTTTAATCTACTCGTACAATAGGTATACATTATCATAACAGGTATATATGTATGCATACACTACATAAACTAAACAACAAACGATGCTGACATACCTGACAGTCAGCTACTCTATCCTCATCCAACCTGGGCATATATCCACAACATAAGGTATAAAGAATAGTACTAACTCACACTATATCCTGATATGGGTCGAGGGTATCACAGTGAATAACCAACAGGTATACAAGTACCGGCCAACTACCATACAGAAAATGCAATAGCATGTATGAATATGTACAAACAAGTGCAACAAGCATAGTACATACAAATGCATCATCAAAGTGAGTATACATATAGACTGTATCTGTATGTATACTAATCACCATCATCCATGTATATATATATATACAAGCATGTATGTATATATATATATATAACCATATGCAAAACATCGTATGATACGACAATGCGACATGCATGGTCATGCCTGCTCACCCCTACTCGCTACCATGACCCCAGTGTAGCCTAGGTGGCACGACATGACAACTGTCCCAACTCACACCAACCACTGCTATAGAGTAGCCGAGTGGGCAGTATGATCAAGTAGCATATGAGCGTAAAGAGCTCGCTACGCAACGGGGGTCCCTGCTGCTGGCCACTCCGACTGGCACTACCAATGAGTGGTCGAGTGTCACGCACCCAGGACAACTGCACGCAACTCCAACTACCATCATCTATAATGGTAGAGTGTGGCACAACAAATGCTTTGCCCTCACACCAGTTACTCCTCTGGGAGTAAACTGGGAGGCAGGATGACTGACGACTCTCTCAACCCCAAGGGAGACGATGTCGTTAGTATGCATGCAATGACATGAAGGTACTATCTCACATACAAACATCTACCATAGACTCTCTGTTCAACAGAAAGTCACGCCCATTTGATCAGTACACTCTCTATCCTGTAGAGAGTCGTACTCATCTGATCATGGCAAGCTAGGACCATCGGTCCGTAGCGACACACTATCCATGACTCACCTAACCATTTACACAATACGTGGTTGGTAAATAAGTGTGCAACATACGGGTATGGAATAAGTTCTACATTTAGGGCATTACCTACCCACGGAGGACCTTTTTGCCAAATTTACAATTTAGGTCATCCTCCGTACTCTAACATCTACACCCTACTAAACATTTAGACCTACTTACATCACATCTGTAACTCCTAAATCATGATAGGGAATATGTGATATCAACAATTGAGCATATATATATCCAACGATAAGTTTAAGCATATGATAATCAGAGCAGGGTCAAGATAATATGAACACCTAACATGCTCATATCTACGTCTAAATCTGAAAACCATTACATCTACCTAACCAGGTAGGAAATTACCCACCTATTGTCAATGCTCGTAGTAATAGAGTCCTCACGTCCGCGGACCGGTCACGTATCCACGTCCTGCACATTTCAAACATTGTGGTCATGTTCAAGCATACAACAATATATATATAAATTCGCTATTCTCCCATTTCTATATTCGCGTCCCTTAATCGAATACGATTTAGAAACCCCAATTAGCCAGACTTGACCATTTAATTTAAACCCATCGGTTTCAATTAGCAAAAGTACAAACTCCCTCATCCAATTCTATAATCGACTTAACAAAGTTAATCTCATAAAGATTTAACCTTTTTACCCCCAACCTATTGTAATAGTATCACCAACAGAATCAGTTATAAATCTAATTCATAAACACAACACTTAAATCACAGCTGCCCCCTACTATAATTAATTCTATAATTAACATCCATCATTCCCGGTTAACAAGTATGCTAACCTACAACCGTTTACAGCCATCCCTACCTATTTTATCCACCGGGATAGGCCACACACATCCTCTCCTCTCACTCACAGCCAATACAATAAATTGAACTGGACTGATAGAACAAAAGGTAGGTAATCGGGCTTACCAACAATTGAAGTCTCCACCGGCAGCAACTCCCCTAGGACTGGCTGCTCCATTCAACTGCTCGAGACCACTGCCCAAAACCCCAACAGCATCACCCATGAAATCTTTACCGAAAAGAATTCACAGAACAAAAGGAAAATTACTCTTCCTTACCCGAAATTGAACTTCACCGGCAATTAGAATCGCCAACAACCGGCAGCCACCCCTATTCACCGGAACCCACTGCCCAAAACAATATCCAGTTAACGAACGAAATTGGTCGGAGATGCAACTCATCGTAGATGGGGAAAAGAAACCTACTGATGGAGAGATCCAAGCTCACCGCCTATTATTGCCTAAGGTCTCGGTGCCTAGCTCCCACGATTAGTGAGAAACCCCAACCGACGGCTCTGCTCATCGACGAAATCAACTCCCCCGACGCACTGCCCTAGCTCACGCTGGAACCTCTGGCTCTGACAGCCAGTCAACGTCTTCCCTACCCGAGCACAGTGCCATCACTGCTGACCCAAGCCCCCAAATCGCGAGCCTCCTTCGTTGCTCTGGTCTGTCCACGAGCACTGTCGCCTGCCGCCGTCCACTCGCATAGAGGAGCCAACAAACTCCGACCGGTAGGAGTCGAAGAGGTCACGCGGAGGAGGAGAGAAAGCGAGATAGGGAGAGTTATGTTTGTGCGGAGAGAAGAAGTTGATCGGGGGAGCTGTGGTCGCGTAAGAGATAACGAAATAACGCGATCGGGAAACGCTCGCCAAAAAATAAAGTCAGTGGCGTGGAAACGGAAAGAAATCGTAATGTTAAGGCTTAGCGGGTCGGATTTCAGATAAACGGGTCGAATTTCAGACCCGTTAAGCCCACTAACTCTTAAATAAAAAGAATTTCCGTTCGAGTCCAGAAAAATTCCTAAAAATTTCTGAAAAATTTCTATAGGGTATTCTCCTAATTACCCAACATCTATTATTATTATTATTATTATATTTTTTTCCTGTGGTATTTTACATTCTCCCCCACTTATTAAAATTTGGTCCCCAAGTTTCGTACTTAAATGCAAAAATTAATTCAAGTATATTCTGAAATAACCACATACCTCAGGTAAACAGATGAGGGTATCGAGCTCGAATAGTATCTTCCAGCTCCCATGTAGCCTCCTCATCTGTACGATGCTGCCATCCCACTTTTACGAGTCGAATGGTTTTGTTCCGCAATTGTTGCTCCTTGCGACCCAGAATCCGCACTGGAGTCTCCTCGTAAGTCGCATTCGCCTGGAGTGGTTTCGGAACCTCTTTCAGAACATGGTCAGATCGCGGCACATATTTCTGCAGCATAGATACATGGAATACATCGTGAACACCTGCAAGTGTCGGAGGTAATGCCAACCGATAAGCAACACCTCCAATCCGCTCCAATACCTCAAATAGACCAATGTAGCGTGGAGCTAATTTTCCTTTTAGCCGAAATCTCTTGACGCCTTTGGTGGGTGACACTCATAGGAATACATGATCCACGACTGAGAATTCCAGAGGCCTTCGCCTCCGATCTATATAACTCTTCTATCGGTCCTGTGCCTCAGATAACCGTCGTCTGATCACTCGTACTAACTCTGCATCATGCTGGATACTCTGATACCCCAATATCTGTCGTTCCACAACTTCCTCCCATAACACAGGAGATCTGTAGGGTTTGCCGTATAATGCCTCGAAAGGAGCCATCTGGATAGAAGAGTGGTAGCTGTTGTTGTAGGAAAACTCCACTAAAGGAATGTGATCGTCCCAATTGCCACCGAAATCCATGACACAAGATCTCAATAGATCCTCCAGAGTCTGAATGGTACGTTCGTACTGTCCGTCTGTCTGTGGATGAAAGGTTGTACTGAGTCGAAGCTCTGTGCCCATGACCTACTGCAGACTCTACCAGAATCACGAAGTAAATCACGGATCTCTATCAGATATGATACTCAATGGTACACCATGCAATTTGATGATCTCTCAGCAGTACAATTCCGCTAGACGATCCAATGAGTCCGTCTCACGAATCGGAAGGAAGTGAACTGATTTGGTTAATCGATCCACGATCACCCAAATTGCATTATGTCCTTTACGGGTTCTAGGTAATCCCATAACCAAATCCATTGTGATATTTTCCCACTTCCATTCCGGGATTAGAATTTCCTGAAGTAAGCCAGCAGGTTTCTGATGTTCAACCTTCACTTGCTGGCATACTAGACATTGTGCAACAAAGTCTGCAATATCCCATTTCATACCGTTCCACCAGTATAAACGCTTCAAATCTCGGTACATCCGAGTACCACCAGGATGTATAGCAAATCTTGACTGATGTGCATCCTGTAGCAATTCTTCCTTAATTGGGTGTGTCTGGAACACATAGTCGTCCTTGGAAACGAAGTACACCATTCTCGTCACTCGAGAAATCCGTCTGACGTTCTGAGTCTATCGTGCTGCTCAAGAACTGCATATGCTGGTCACTGACTTGTGCTTCCTTGATCCTCTCAGCAATAACGGAATGGGCAACCATAGAAACTAATATTCTCTGAGATGTTTGACCATGTTCAGACAATCCCAACTCTGAGAACTGTCAAACTAGATTAGTAACCGTTGTTAGATGACTGGCCAGAACTCCACGAGACTTCCTGCTCAGTGCATCTGCTACCACATTAGCCTTTCCCGGATGATATTAGATGGTGCAGTCATAATCCTTCAGATATTCCATCCACCGTCTCTATCTCAGATTCAACTCTTTCTGCGTGAACAAATACTTTAGACTTTTATGGTCTGTGTAGATCTCAAAGGTAATCCCATACAAGTAGTGCCTCCATATCTTCAATGCGAAAATAATGGCGGCTAACTCTAGATCATGCACTGGGTAATTTCTCTTATGATCTTTTAGTTGACTAGAGGCATAAGATACCACACGATTGGACTGCATTAGCACTGCACCCAACCCTTGGATAGAAGCATCCGTATAGAGAACCATCCCATCCACACTAGAAGGAATCACTAAGATTGGTGCAGAAACTAACCGTCGCTTAAGCTCTTGGAAGCTAGTTTCACAGGTCTCCGACCAGGTGAATTTGACCCCTTTCCAAGTCAGGCGAGTGAGTGGCATGGCGATACTCGAGAATCCCTCCACGAATCTTCGATAATACCCGGCCAGACCAAGGAAACTACGGACCTCCTGAACTGATTTTGGCTGCTCCCAACTGGTAATCGCCTCAATCTTCTGGGGACCTACAGAAATACCTCTGTTGGACACCACATGTCCAAGAAAACCCACTGAGGATAACTAGAACGCACACTTGCTAAATTTGGCATACAACTGCTCCCGTCGCAATGTCTCCAATACTATCCGCAGATGTTGTTCATGCTCCTCCTCGGATTGAGAATAAATCAATATATCATCGATGAACACTATCACAGACTGATCTATATACCTCAGGAATACCCGGTTCATTAAGTCCATAAATACAGCTGGGACATTCGTGAGACCGAACGACATCACTAGAAACTCGTAATGCCCATAACAGGAGCAGAAAGCTATTTTCTGAACATCCTCATCTCTTATCCAAAGCTGATGATATCCTGAGCGCAGATCAATTTTAGAATACACACATGTATCCTTAAGCTGATCAAATAAATCTTCTATCCTCGACAGTAGATATTTGTTCTTAACTGTGACTGCATCAGTTGCCGATAGTCAATACATAACCGCAACGATCCATCCTTCTTTTTGACAAAGAGTATCGGTGCTCCCCATGGTGAAACACTAGGGCGGATGAATCCATTATCCAGCAACTCCTACAGTTGAACTTTAAGTTCATTTAGCTCATTTGGTGCCATCCGATAAGGAGGTTTCGATATAGGCGCAGTTCCTGGAATCACCTCTATCGCAAATTCCACTTGCCTAGGAGGTGGCAAGCCTGGAAGTTCTTCTGGAAATACGTCTGGATACTCCCGGACTACTCGCACATCAGAGAGGGGTGGTAGTCCTTCGTTCTCAACTTTGACTAGAGATAATAAATAACCCTGACAACCCTGGGCCAATAGGTTCTGAGCCTGTAAAGTCGATATAATAGATAATCCATCATCTCTAGTACCAACAAATTCCCAAGCTGGTTGATCCGGTGGTCGAAATGTCACGACCCTTGCTCTACAATCCACTGTAGCATGATAAGCGACTAACCAGTCCATACCGAGAATAATATCGAACTCTATCATTTCCAAAACCTGAAGGTCCACTGTAAGGATATGCCCGTCAAAATCTAATGGGCAACCATTGATTTCTTGGTGGCTAGTCAGCACCTCTCATGATGGCAAGGATACGGCTAACCCAAAAGAACGAACCATTGGGATTCTTCCAACTCTACCCAGAAATATTCTAGATACGAATGAATGGGAACTATCAGTATTAATCAAAGTATCAGCATATATAGAATAAACTGAAACCATACCGCGTATGACTGATCCCTCAGCCCGCTGTGCCTCATCTCTGGTGATGGCAAAAACTCGTCCAGTCTCGATATTCGTCAGCTGCATCCCTGACGAAGTAGTAGTGTGCCTCCACTCCTGGATCCGCTCTGTGTCGGGGCTAAGTCATTTGTGCGGCATAAGATATCCTCGAGAGTTGGCGGTAGAAGCTGCTGCGTGCGGATACTCTAGATAGTAGATCACCGGAGATGCGAGGATCTTTGGATCGTCGGCATCAGCGTAAAGGCACCCCCACTCTTGGTGGAATCTTGTGTTGTCCTCTGCCTTCCCCTTGTTGGAGCTATTAGGAAACTCCAACTGTGCTTTCAGTGTACAATCACGACTAGTATGACCAGGTTGTTTGCAATAATAGCAAATCGGCTACTCCAAAGGACACTCTGATACTCTGTGGCTTTCAGATCCACATTTATAGCATCCATTCCTCGCCTTCCCACGGTTATTCTCGAGACCCTCCGAATACTCGATCGGGCGTTTCCCTTCTGCGATCTAGCTGACTATTCTGCAGCACCTCACACAGTTCCTTTTTTTTCCCCTTTCTTCTGAGTCCCCTGAGCTAAACCCTGGTTATGCTGCTTGCCCTTAGTCATCTGCTTCTCGATATCCTTCTCCCTGGAAATTTACTGGGAAGTCATCTCGATGAAGAGGGCGCAGTCCAATGCCTCCCTATATGAGGAAATGCTAGATCCTGACATCCGGCTCCATATATAAGTAGCAAGATCCTGCGTGAACTGGTACATCCGATCTGCATCCTGTGCTACCAGGTGAGAGCAAAACTCTGAAAGTCTGGTAAACTCTACGTTGTACTCCATGACGGAACGATCACCTTGCTTCAGGCTCAGAAATTCCTGACGACGTGCTGTAGAAAATGCCGAAGGAAAGTACTGTCTCTAAAAAACATCTCGAAAGATGGCCCAAGTAATCCCATGCTCCCCGAGTAGAGTCTTCTGCAATTTCCACCAAGTAACAGCCTGATCTCTGAGATGATATGCAGCAAGGCCCACCTTCTCCACATCTGTACAATTCATGTACTCGAAGGTGTCTTCCATATTTTTCATCCAAGACCGGGCAATCCATGGGTCAGACTCCCCTCAGAATAAGGTGAACTTTTCCTTGGCCGAACGTGCTAACACGAGTATTCGTGCCTTATCATTGAGCCAACTGGACTCTGCAGGCTCTGGCATAGTCAGTGGTACATCCGGATTCTGAGGCTCCGAATCACCAATAGGGGAAAGCTGAGGATGTTCCCGAATAACGGGCTCAGTAGTAGCAGCCTCCTGTCCCTCAACTCCGACAGATCACCTTGATCGACGACCTCTACTACGAGTCCGCATAGGTGCCATAATCTTTGACGGTATACATCTGTTGAACAAATTTAGATAAGTAACTATCTGAAATATGAGTTATCAGAAATACTCACTTCGTGATGCCTGGAGCTTATGCCGCTGTCAATCCCATCTCATAAAAACCAAATCCGAAAAAATATACCGACTCTCGAGAATCCAAGACTCAAAAACCAAAATCATTGTATGGCATCGCAGAACCTTCGACTCTGATACCAATAAAGTTGTCACGCCCCGAGAGTATGCCGAGCCGAAAATCAAATGGACGACATCTCCCCTGTACGCGACAACATTTCGAATTAATACAAGGCTCGTAGGCCCACAACAACAACATAATATAACATAACAACCACAACGGAAAAAGAAACCACATACCCACAACAAATATACCAAAACATACAGGTGTACACCACCTGACAAGTCTACAGTACTAAAATCGTACATAAAGCATCGACACAAAACAAAGTCCACAACATAAAGACAAAGTCCATACATAAACTAGAGTCCATGACATAGAACAAAATCCATAACGTAAACACAAATCCTCGGGAGACTCAGAAAAGTGGAGATGGGATGGATCGCCGGCGCAACTCTAAGTCGTCACGAAGACTTCTACCTGTTACCTGGGCGATAGAAAAACCCAGGGTCTGTGGTGGTGAGTAAAACTCAACAGGTAATAAGATAGAATATGTAAATATATGTATCAATATTACATGTCATTCAACAGTTTAATCTACTCATACAACAGGTATACATTAGCATAACAGATATATATGCATGCATACACTACATAAACTGAACAACAAACGATGCTGACATACCTGACAGTCAGCTACTCTATCCTCATCCAACCTGGGCATATATCCACAACATAAGGTATAAAGAATAGTACTAACTCACACTACATCCTGATATGGGTCGAGGGTATCACAGTGAATAACCAACAGGTATACAAGTATCAGCCTACTACCATACAGAAAATGCAATAGCATGTATGAATATGTACAAACAAGTGCAACAAGCATAGTACATACAAATGCATCATCAAAGTGAGTATACATATAGACTGTATCTGTATGTATACTAATCACCATCATCCATGTATATATATATATACAAGCATGTATGTATATATATATATAACCATATGCAAAACATCGTATGATACGACAATGCGACATGCATGGTCATGCCTGCTCACCCCTACTCGCTACTATGACCCCAGTGTAGCCTAGGTGGCACGACATGACAACTGTCCCAACTCACACCAACCACTGCTATAGAGTAGCCGAGTGGGCAGTATGATCAAGTAGCATATGAGCGTAAAGAGCTCGCTACGCAACGGGGGTCCCTGCTGCTGGCCACTCCGACTGGCACTACCAATGAGTGGTCGAGTGTCACGCACCCAGGACAACTGCACGCAACTTCAACTACCATCATCTATAATGGTAGAGTGCGGCACAACAAATGCTTTGCCCTCACACCAGTTACTCCTCTGGGAGTAAACTGGGAGGCAGGATGACTGACGACTCTCTCAACCCCAAGGGAGACGATGTTGTTAGTATGCATGCAATGACATAAAGGTACTATCTCACATACAAACATCTACCATAGACTCTCTGTTCAACAGAAAGTCACGCCCATTTGATCAGTACACTCTCTATCCTGTAGAGAGTCGTACTCATCTGATCATGGCAAGCTAGGACCATTGGTCCGTAGCGACACACTATCCATGACTCACCTAACCATTTACACAATACGTGGTTGGTAAATAAGTGTGCAACATACGGGTATGGAATAAGTTCTACATTTAGGGCATTACCTACCCACGGAGGACCTTTTTGCCAAATTTACAATTTAGGTCATCCTCCGTACTCTAACATCTACACCCTACTAAACATTTAGACCTACTTACATCACATCTGTAACTCCTAAATCATGATAGGGAATATGTGATATCAACAATTGAGCATATATATATCCAACGATAAGTTCAAGCATATGATAATCAGAGCAGGGTCAAGATAATATGAACACCTAACATGCTCATATCTACGTCTAAATCTGAAAACCATTACATCTACCTGACCAGGTAGGAAATTACCCACCTGTTGTCAATTCTCGTAGTAATAGAGTCCTCACGTCCGCGGTCCGATCTCGTATCCACGTCCTGCACATTTCAAACATTGTGGTCATGTTCAAGCATACAACAATATATATATAAATTCGCTATTCTCCCGTTTCTATATTCGCGTCCCTTAATCGAATACGATTTAGAAACCCCAATTAGCTAGACTTGACCATTTAATTTAAACCCATCGGTTTCAATTAGCAAAAGTGCTAACTCCCTCATCCAATTCTATATCCGACATAACAAAGTTAATCTCATAAAGATTTAACCTTTTTATCCCCAACCTATTGTAATAGTATCACCAACAGAATCAGTTATAAATCTAATTCATAAACACAACACTTAAATCACAGCTGCCCCTACTATAATTAATTCTATAATTAACATCCATCATTCCCGGTTAACAAGTATGCTAACCTACAACCATTTACAACCATCCCTACCTATTTTATCCACTGGGACAGGCCACACACATCCTCTCCTCTTGCTCATAGCCAATACAATAAATTGAACTGGACTGATAGAACAAAAGGTAGGTAATCGGGCTTACCAACAATTGAAGTCTCCATCGGCAACAACTCCCCTAGGACTGGCAGCCCCGTTCAACTGCTCGAGACCACTGCCCAAAACCCCAACAGCATCACCCATTAAATCTTTATCGAAAAGAATTCATAGAACAAAAGGAAAATTACTCTTCCTTACCCGAAATTGAACTTCACCGGCAATTAGAATCCCCAACAACCGGTAGCCACCCCTGTTCACCGGAACCCACTGCCCAAAACAATATCCAGTTAAAGAATGAAATTGGTCGGAGATGCAACTCATCGTAGATGGGGAAAAGAAACCTACTGATGGAGAGATCCAAGCTCACCTGCCCTATTCGCCTGCTAAGGTCTCCGGTGCCCTAGCTCTGGCGCTGATTGGCAGTGAGAAACCCCAACCGACGGCTCTGCTCATCGCGAAATCAACTCTCCCGATGCACTGCCCTAGCTCACGCTGGAACCTCCGCTCGACCGCCTAGCTCACGCTGAACCTCGCTCTGTCCCTACCAGCCGCATCGCCACGACCCAAGCCCCCAAATCGTGAGCCTCCTTCGTTACTCTGGTCTGTCTGCGAGCAACGTCGCCTGCCGTCGTCCACTCGCACAAAGGAGCCGACGAACTCCGGCCGGTAGAAGTCGAAGAGGTCACGCGGAGGAGGAGAGAAAGCGAGATACGGAGAGTTCTGTTCGTGCGGAGAGGTGAAGTTGATCGGGGGAGCTGTGGTCGCGGAAGAGATAAGGAAATAACGCGATCGGGAAACGCTCGCCGAAAAATAAAGTCAACAGCATGGAAACGGAAAGAAATCGTAACATTAAGGCTTAGCGGGTCGGATTTCAGATAAACGGGTCAAATTTCAGACTCGTTAAGCCCACTAACTCTTAAACAAAAAGGGTCTTAGAAATTTCCATTCGAGTCCAGAAAAATTCCTAAAAATTTTTGGAAAATTTCTATAGGGTATTCTCCTAATTACCCAACATCTATTATTATTATTATTATTAGATTTTTTTTCCTGTGGTATTTTACAGATGTTTTATTAGGTCTTGCTCAATGTGAGCGTGATTATCGAGAACCTAAAGTCAAATAAATATGTGTTAAAGTCAAGATTTATCAAATTTATTATCATAGACTACTTACATATTTTTTGACCCATTGTGCAAATTCTTTATCGCAGAAATGATTAAACTCATGCTCCGGAAGTTCAGAATATAGAGTTTGAAAAATCCTACCATAAAATTAAATATAACATGAACAATAATTTACGATATATGAAGTGTATAATATAACATTTATATACTCACTCGAAATATGATGTTACTTCTGGACAGTTTAATAAAATATATGTGTGAGTTGCTCATCACTCCTGACCGATTAAGTATCTACTTGTACAAGATTCACTTGGTCGACCAAGGTAGTTAAAAATTGAGAATGCCCTCAAATTTAGATCAACGGGACCCTCATTGTTTCTTCCTGCTTTCCGACTCTTGCATTGAACGTGAGGTTCAAAATAATATGATGCAAAAGTTGTAACTTCCTCCATAATATATGCATTAACAATAGAAGCTTCAACATGAGTCTTATTTTTCACTTTTTTTTTTCAAGTGATAGAGGAATCTAAGAGTAATACAATAAAATTTATTAGAAAATAAATTATACTAAATTTGATCATATGAAATAACAATGATAAAAAAAATCAAAAAAATCACCTTTCAAATGGATACATCCATCGAAATTGAACAGGACCTCCAACTTTAGCCTCATATGACAAGTGAACCAAAAGATGTTCCATGGAATCAAAAAACGCTGGTGGAAATATTTTTTCTAAGTTATACAAAATGATCGGAATGTCTCTCTCTAATGTCTCCATGTGTCAATGACTCAATACTATCGAGCAGATATCATGAAGGAAAATATTTAATTCCGTAATTGCACCCCAGATAAAATTTGGTAACAGTTCTTTCAAAGCAATAAGAATTAGTGTAACAGCCCAAATTTTTAGTTCTTATACTTTTATTTTATTTATAATTTTAGTTCTTATACTTTCTATTTAGAGGAAAATAGAAATAAGAAAAAGAAAAAAAATTCGAATAAATGGTTCGTTAGTCGGAGCTCGAACCATGAACCCTTGGTTTGGGAGAATAGACTTCCTACCACTAAGTCATAAGATTACCAATGAGTAGGATATAACAGAATATATCTATAGGTAGGAAAAAGGGAGAAGTTGGTTAATTTGACTAATCATTTAAAGGGGGTAATTAAGTTAAGGAAAATCCTAGTTTATATTTATTTTTTTTTCTATTTTCCTTTCCCTAAAACCCTTGCGCCAAAACCAACCCACCTCTTCTCCTCCTCTTCTCTCCAACCGCCAACCAACCCACCTCTCCTCTCCAAACGCCGATCCTCTCTCCACCGAGGAAAAAAAAAGAAAAAAAGGAGAGCCTCTATAATTTCTCCACCGTGGGATAATTCAAGAGGGGATTTTCAAGAGGGATCTCCTCAAGGACTTGGTAGAGGATCACGCTAAAGCAAAGGAACACGTAGGAGGTCTTCTCTTTATGAAATCTAATGGTATAAATTGGTGAAAAAGCGTAGGAGGTAAGTATTTCTCACATGCAGTATAAGTAGTTATCGTATGTCATTGATATGTTTTTATATGCATGTTATTTCCAGTTATGCATGGTGTTTTTAGTTATATGATTTTACCCGTTATGTCATGGTTAATTCAGTATCTTGTTTAGATTCTTGATAAGAATGTGATTTATGATCATGCATGTGGTAGATAAGTTGTAGCTTACAATTATCTGCATGATGTAGAGTAAGATGTAAGAATATTTTCTTTATAAGGAAAATTTAAAGATGCACCCCGTTCGAATTGGGGATTAAGAGCACAATGATCTTCAATATGCTCCCCATTTCAGTTTTGGGGGTCAAGAGCATAATGATCTTTATGGTGCTCCTCATTCGTGGTTTAGGGGATTAAGAGCATTCTTTCAGTATGTATAAGAATATAAGTATAAATAAAGTATTTTACTTTTGAAAGGGCATGTACTGGGCATCAGTTTCGCCTATGGGCCAAGACCCTCAGTTTCAGTTACCCTAGTAGGTTCGGTGGTTAGCCACTCCGCCCTATTAGGAAAGCGCGCATTGGTACTATGTCGGGCCTATATTCAGAATGATTATTAATTTAAAGTATCAGTATAAGTATAAGTAAAAGTTTTTCAAAGTTAATCATTCCAGTTCAAATACACTGTTTACAAGTTTAAAATACTCAAGAGACATGTATTTAGAGTTATGATTTCCAGTTATGCTTGCATGTGTATCAAGGGTAAGAGAACTAGTTGCATGATTTCATACGTTGCATGTTTTTGTGAGCATAGAAAGTACTTACTAAGCGTTATTGCTTACAGTTTGCATTTCCTTATATTGTAGATAAAGGTAAAGAAAAGCTTTAGTAAGTGACATAGCGGATGAAGTGCTTGGAGTGTGTGGCGACGAAACAGTGGAAATAAAAGATTCTAAGTGTAGATGTCTAAACCAGATTTTTAAGTTTCTAATTATTTTTTTTTATATTGTTGAAGTTCAACTGGATTGCTTATGGTTGAGACCAAAGAATGCTAGAGTCATGTTGGGTTAGTCTTAATACTTGAATGTTATGTGAAGATCTTGAAATGATTATTGTTTAAGTGATGTCAAGGTTCTTATGATCATTTTAGTTGTTAGCATATTGCGTTGGTATATTGCATGAATTTTGGAATGATGGTAATATGGGGTGATGACTAAAGTATAGTGTCAGAGTAAGATAAGGAAGAATTTAAGAATAAGATAGTAAAGTAGTGACATCTCCCCTAGTAGAGAGTGGAAAGACTAGGGGGGGTGTTACAATTAGTCTTTCCATGAATATATGACAGTCATGACTTTTCAAACCAATCAATTTGCATTCCTTCAAATCAACGTATCTGCCAAGATTATAGACATAACCATCAGGAAATCTCAATGATTTCAACCATTCACAAACAAATCCATCTATGATCCTTATTCAATGTATAAACTGCTTTCGGTTTTGGTCCCCTACTATTTTCATCAACATCAAGGGCGGGTCGTTTACATATGAGACATAAATCTTTTCTTGCATTTAGATTGTCTTTTATTTTTTCGGTAATATCCATCACCGTATTTATCATATTATCAAAAATATTCTTCTCAATATGCATTAAATTAAGATTGTGATGAATCAAATTACTCTGTCAATACGGTAAATCCCAAAATATACTCCGTTTAGTCCATTTATGCATAATTTCATAGTCATATATTGTGACATTTGGTTCTTCAATAACAGATGGAAAGTTAAGCACTCTTTGCCATAAAATTTGACCGGTGAATCTCAATGGTGGAGGTGTTCTTTCAATTCTATTCTTAATGAATTCTTCTTTATTTCTTCTAAATTTATGATTTGGCGGTAAAAATTGTCTATGACAATCAAAATAACTCGATTTCTTTCCGTGTTTCAATCTGAATGACTTTGATATCTCCATACATATTGGACATCCTAAAATCCCCGCGGTACTCCAGCCCGACAACATCCCATAAGCAGGAAAATCATTTATGGTCTAAAGAAGTGAGCTCTCATTGTGAACATCTAATTAGTATGGACATCATATGTGGAAACACCCTCGTCCCATAGTTGGATCAACTCGGTAATCAACGGTTACATGTAAATATCTATTAACTTCTTCGGATTATGAAGGCTAGACACAATCAATATTAAAAATATATAAGATATTTTCATACACATAGCGGGTGGAAGATTATACAAAGTTACGATAATTGGCCAGCAAGAAAAGTTCTTCCTGATTTGCCAAATGGAGAAAATCCATCAGCACATAGACCCAACCTGATATTTCGAGTGTCATTCACAAACTCAGGATATGTTCTATCAAAATTTTTCCACGCCTCTGCATCTGATGAATGACATATTAGCCCATCCTCTGTTTCATGATTTGCATGCCAAGTCATGTGTTCAGCAGTGACTTTTGATACATAAAGCCTTTGCAATCTAGGAGTTAAAGGCAAATAGAATATTTGTCTGAATGATTTTAATCGCTTATTATGATTTGATCTCGTGGTACTCTTGTACCTGCATTGACTATAGAATTTACAAGTCTCTAAATCTGTATTATCTCCCCAATATAGCATACAATCATCTATGCAAACATCAATTCTTTGCACCGGAAGACCTAAATCTTTCACAAGTTTTTTCATACTGTAAAAATTGTTCAGCATTATGTGATCACGCGACAATACTTCTCCAATAACTTGAACAAAATCATTAAAATAATCTTCAGACACATTATGCTCAGCTTTAACATTCAACAATCTCGCGGTGAGAGATAATTTAGTGTGACTGTCACAACCAGATCACACGGGTTCATCTGCAGCTCTCAATACTTCTTGAAATTTTAGATATGGCTCATTGTACACATTTTCATAAATACCAGTTACTTCTACCTCCTCCAACGACGTTGAATAATTAGTATACATGTGTTCAAATGTTTGAGAATAACTAGAACTTGTAGCGTTTGGTTCGTTATTCAAATTATGACCAACTGCATCAACTATCATCCTCTGGTATAGATTGAATTAATCGTAATATATTTGTTCTCCACTAACTGCCCTTTGTATGTTTCGTCCAACCTCTTCATCGGATATAAACGGTTCACCATGACAAGTCCAATTATAATAATTTGGCATAAAACTAAATCTACAAAGATGTTCTCGAACTTTATCACATTGAAAAAATTTACCATTATAATATTTTTTGCACGGACACCTTAATTTATTCCCATCCATAAACTCAACATTATTATTAGAGCTGTCAAACGGGCCAACCCATGGCGGGGCGGGCTAACCCGTCATTAACCCAACATTTTGCGGAGAGGGGCGGGCCGATCTGCCATTTTGGCGGGTTGAGAAATCTCCAACCCAACCCAACCCAAGGTGGGTTGCGGGTTAGGCGGGCTAACCTGCGGGCCACAAAAATTAAAAAAAACTATATCTAAAATTACTAAGGTGTTGAGAGTTTGTGACGATGATCGATAAGACAAATGGAGTACCATGATTAAAAAAATAAACATTTGAAGTAATTAAAATCTTATAATTGAGATTTAATTATACAAAGTTGAGTACCGATATTTTTTATTCTCCCAATGATCCAAAATAACCAAATCTTAATAATATATAAATTTAAATTTTTACTCTAAATAGAGATCCAATTGAGATTTTTTAGCTCTTATAATTATTTGACTTTAATATGTCATCATTTCCTACATCGATTAAAATAGTAATGATAAGATAATATAAAATAATTAAAGTATACAAAAAAAATATATTAGAGTACATCAAATATTATTTTGTTCTTTCCTCTTAATTTCTCTTACACTTTGTTGAGGTGTATATGTGATAGAAGAAAATTGTGATGGTGAAAAACTTCTCTTATTAATTAATATTAGAATATTGGTATAAACACTTATACAATTTTATTTTCACATGTTCTATCTTTTGACATTTCTCAACCCGTGGGCCAACCCGTGCCCACGGCGGGCCGACCCATCTAGACCCGCAACCCGCGCGGGTCGATCCGTTTAGGCCCGCCAAAAATGGCTGATTGATAAAATTTCAACCCAACCCGCCTAAATTATTTGGCGGGGCGGGCCAACCCGATGGGCCTAACCCAACTTGACAACTCTAATTATTATTAGCAAATGTCAAAAATTGTTCCAACCCAATAATAAATTCATCGGTTAAACCACGACGTTCTGGTAAATTTTTTTTTACACATCCAACTTCGTTCTCTCTCCATTTATCCTGTTTTCAAAATTATATCAAGGATTAATTTTATTTTTTCTAAATTTCATCTATGTATATCAATCTAACAATAAATTTATACTCAAAATAAATTCTTCTAGTACTAAATATGATTTTGTGTGATATTTAATTACAAACTATAATATCATTTCGAACAAATATTATATATTTATAGTAATAAAATTACTTAAAATCAAACATTAATTATAATTAATATAAAATAATAATACTACAATTTTATAAATATATAATATTTATACGTACCTATCCTGATGGAAATAACGGATGAGCTCACAGCTAGCTGAAGACTTTACAAACACACCGAACACCTTAATGACAAAGTATGACAAACCTATGAAAAATAATTTTATATTTAGATTACACATTATACTGATTTATATAATTTGAATAACATTTAAATTTTAACTCTATTGTTACGGCGATAAACGACAAGTTGGGACGATGATTAACCACCCAAACCACGCCCCATGTTAAATTACACGGTAGCTTGCAAAGTCGCCCGCTCACAAAGTCGTGATGGGCGCCCGACCTCCACGGCGGTTGCTCGCAGTGGGGCAACCCGCATAAATCGACGGCGGTGCCGATCGACCTCGCGGCAGCAGAAATTCACGAGGGCATGCGACAACTGCCGCGAGGGCACGCGCATGGTGCAACAACTGCCGTGCGGCGTGGCCTGGCGGCGGCCATGCGAGTCTTGGCCGCTTCATGGCGGTGCCGCGGTGCCGAACAGGCGTGGCGACGGGCGCCGTGCCGTGCGGCGGTTGCATGATTGCCGCCGGCCGCTAGTAGAAGAAGAAGAAGAAAAGAAGAAGGCATATCAGGATCGGGCCGAGGTCCTCACGCGATTCGATAGGGGAAAGAAGGGGGGAATAATTAGGGAGAAATTGGCGATGAATCTTATTTCGTTGCTAAATTCGTCGCCAATTTGGCGATGAATATAAGATTCGTCGTCAATTTGGTGACGAAATTTATTATTCGTCGCCAAATTGGCGACGAATTTATTTTTCGTCGCCAATTCTGCAATGAATTTTGAGTTCGTTGCAAACATTTGCAACAAATTCAAATTTCGTTGCAAAATTTGCAATGAATTTATTAAATCGTTGCAAATGTTTGCAACGAAAATATAATTCATCGCAAATTGGCGATGAAAAATCATTTTCGTCGCCAATTTGCGATGATTTTTACGATGAAAAATAAATGTTAGAAATTTAAATAATTTTGCAACAAAATAATATTTGTTGGAAATTTCGTTACTAATTTACGATGAAATTTAAAATTCATCGTAAATTTTGTTGCAGATTTGCAACAAATTTTTTTCGTTGCCAAATTTCGTCGCCAATTTTATATTTTTTTGTAGTGAAGGAAGAAGAGAACGTGATAAAGCGAAGTTGAAAGGAGAGCTCATCTATATTGTCAACATTTTGTCTGTGATTGTTGGCTTCATATATAGACTTTAATCCTCGATTGCATTGAATAATCGAGTAATGACCATTCAATGCCTCTGATCGTCCATGTCATACCGCCTGCAATTGGCATAGTTAATACCTTGACTGATTATAGATTCATCAATAATTTCTAACCATTGCGAATTCGAAAATTAATGCGTTCATTACACATTTGAGCAGATAACAAAATGGATTTAGATGATAAAATATAAGTTGATTTGTTTGGACACATTTTGTTTTGATCAATCCGATATTCAATACACATAGGTTGCACTCGCATACGAATCATTTTGATTTAGTGCAATCCGAATTTTGGATTTGCACCTCTACGATCGTGCATATGCTAGAAAGTCACTCACTTGCATATTTTCATAATCATAAATATTATAATTCAATATAAATCAACTAATTTGTTCCTGAGACTAAAACTCCTTGCATAAGAGCCCCTTTTCACCCCATTCCATTCATTTTTCCAACAAATAGTAGTACCTATGAGCAAACAATTTGTGTGACTGAGAGAATCAATTGGAGGGAAACCTCACTAGCCTGGAACCAGCAGAAAGAGATTTAGGAGTTTTCTAGATAAGGGCATCCATAGTAGCTATTAACATGACGGTAGCTCAAAGGTGCAGCACATTGGATCTCATATCTTATTGTAGTCTAAGGTGGCATAGAGTTTCTTCCACTTGCATGTCTTTCCTCACGTGCCTGTAAGAGATCCTGTGATCGTAAAAATAAAAAATGTAGAGTGAAATTTGTTGCAAAATAAGGAATCTCGTCGTCTGTCTCCGACAGACAACTTCATCGCGATCGACGACCACCTTGGAAATTGATTATACATTTACAACCAAGAACACTGAAAATTCGAATTGGTTTGCAGTTAGTTACTTGTTTCCAAGGAGGGAGTGGAGCATCTTTGGTGAACTCGTCGCCCTTGATGTCCTGCCGGAGGTTGTTGGTCTACCGACTATAGGAGTGGACAACTCTTGGCGCAACAGTTGAGGTCGGCGAGCTTGGAGCTCTATGTCCGTGGTAAATCGCTTGTGTATTATTGTTCAATTTTTAAATTCTAAAAGAGCTAAAAGTGATAAAATTTTTAATCAAGCAAAATGTAAATGCAATTACAAACTCACAAAAATATCAAAAAATAAATCATTTCAATAAACCATAATAATTTTTTAGAGTGGAAAAAAAAACTATAATTTTTTAGAGCAGAGATATTGGAGTGACCCTCCGTTATAATAAGCATACGGGCGTTCCTACACTGAATTTAAAAATAGGGGGCTTTGCTCCAGGAGCGCGGCGCACTGATAACCACAACTCTTCTCTTCGCAGTTATCCAGGATTTAATTCCTCCGTGGTGCACTCCATTGGGTTTAATGCCTGGGGTGTACGGTAATTGCGTTGATCGGCTCTGAAGCGAGACATCTGTCCAAGTCGAGCTGCAGGTGTCAGTGCGTCCTCCTGATTCCTGATTTATCCTTGCTAACTGATGGAGACTCTCATTGAAGGCATTGAGACGGAAGCGACCAGCTAAGTAGATTAGTTGGTACCAATTGTCCAAATATTATTTGTAAATTAAAAAAAAAAAAAATAGGAGGCTTACTCCATTTTATTTGTTTTTTCCAGAAAAAATTATCAATTTTTTAAGTGCAAAATAGTTATTTTCTACGGTCCTGTCCTTTCCGTCCCGCCGCCTCTTCCATCCTCTCGTCCGATGGATGCTCGCCGCTGGAAATCGACGCTCATTCGCCGGAACATTTCCGACGTATTTCGAAGGCTCCGACGGTGGTCGGCTTCCTGGATCGACGTGTCTCTGTCCGCTTCATGTCTAATTCGGATGGCACTTCCCTTTCGACCAGGTTTAGATCTAGGTCTTTTCTCGTGGTTTGCGGGGTTCTGTTCGAACCGAATTTCAAGCGGCTGATCTCGATGGGATTCGGAGTAAGAAGCACTTTTCGAGTGGAAATCCGATCCTAATGAGCTGGTAAGCAGTCGCTATACCCACAGTTGATTCTAATGAAATCTTAGCCTTGCTCCGCTATCCTGTGTTAATTCTACTCTGCTGCTGTGGTCTTAATTATTGATGCTTTTCTTGGATGCTAGTGGGAATTTTATCCTTTTTCTCTTTGCAAGTTCCCAATTTTTGTCGTTGATGTGGAGGTGGATAAGATGGTCCACGTGGTATTGTCTGGACTCTGTCATTGACGAGGGGGCAAAAGAAATCGTAATCAATAAACTAGCCACCTAAACAATCGGGTGGGCATCGAGAAACACAAAGGACTCGATGAAAATTGTGAAGAGCTCGACGAAGACCATAAAGGACTAAGTGAGGATCGTAGGTAACTCAGCGAAGGTCACAGAGAATTTGGTGAGGATCATAGGTAATTCGGCGAAAGTCACGTAGGACTTGGCAAGAGTCATGAAGAGCTCAGCGAAGACCATAAGGGACTCAGAGGGGATCACAAAGGGCGTTGTTGTGAAAGACTCGGTGGTCAGAATCGTAGGTGAGCATGCTTGTCAGAACACAAATATGGGAGCCCATTAGAAAATCTTATCATAATAATTGTCGTATCAGTGCAGGGTTGCACATTTACTTCACGAGGCCATGAGGTTCCATGTTGCCCTTATTTATCGTGGAAGTTTCAGGCGCTTTCAACATTATCTCCACATCCCCACTTCTCTGTTGGCACATGACCTCACTACCACGCCACAGGTATATATGTTAACTTCGTTACATGTACAGGGTAAGAAAAGAAACAACAACACAACTCTGTCTTCCTCTCCATTTTTCACTCTAATCTCTGGACTGACTTGAGTATTGGAGGAGATTAGGTAAGGCATGTCTTGACTCCCTTCTCACTTTGTGTTACATTACCAAGTCGTGACATATACTTCTTGGCTCCCTCTCGGTGTGACGTAGAGCGATCTTAACCTCGAAGACATTGTCTTTGATTTTCAACTAGAACATTTTGGTACTGTGTGGGAAATTGAGTTGAGACATTGAGATGGATAACTTGACACTGCAAGATGACTCTAGGCGACATTTGCTGACCTTAGAGGAATTGGGTCATATGATAGTGATGGTCGTTCACCATTACTTCCAACAATGAGAATCCACATCGAATCCTCCTCCTCTATCTCCTACTCCTCCTTTGTATACTTTCAAGCAAGAAGAATAGTCCCAAGGATCTCAAATCCCGGTAGTCTAGACATACGGAGGAGAAGTTGCTCATAAGCAAGGGACTCCATTGCAAAAAAAAAAAAAAAAACATCGGGTCCACGGACTTGGAACATCACATAGCGTGTTTCGAAAATACAACTCTGTTGCTCTAGTATACTAATGGAGTCAAGTGTAGTACCTTAGCGGGATCAACCCAACGGTGGTTTAGTCAACTGCCTTCAAATTCCATTAAGTATTTTGATGATTTTAGCACTTTTTTCTACAACACTTCATCAATAGTAAAGTAAAAGATATCATAAAACAGTATTAAGCTTGTTTTCTATGAAACAACAAATGTGTGAGACATTGCGCAACTATATATGTTGCTTTAATCGAGCTACTCTAGAGGTATCCTCTTCTACTCAAGAGATCCTTATCAGTGCTTTTTCGCAGGGATTAGTGGAAGGGAATTTCTTCTGTTCTTTGTTAAAAAAACCACTTAGTAGCTAGTAGCTATGATGCTTTGTTGGGGGCAGGCTGGGAAGTATATCCATAGAAAAGAAGCCTAGCAGTCATGAAAAGGGGATGGGGACTTGGCAGACTCATCTTGTCTAGAAAAAGAGAACCCTCCGAGTGCCTCCTCGGCAATTGATGCCTTGATCCTTTTTGCAATAAGCACTTGAGCAAGAGGAGAGGAGGCCCCGAGCATTAGACGAGATAGGGGAGAGCAGAGCACGGTCGTTGGTAGCACAGATGATTGAAAGATTGAGGCCTTCTGTTCCTATTACTTGACCTCCTCCCTATAGGTAGCTGGAAGGCAACACACCCTTTTGCACCTTTCACTAGGTGTATGGCCATTCAACCCGATCCTGCTATGGGTTGATGGATGAAATTCATAAGGTGGTTTATTACCATCAATCTCGTCCTTTGCTCTGGCCACCTCAAAGGCGTCCTACTAAGGGATCCCCTTCTCAGGAAACTAAGGGTCAGCCTATGGAGAAACACTCCTATCGTTGGCAAAAAGATGATAAGGGGAAAGAAGTGATGGAAGATCACTTATCGTCGTATGACTCAATAAACACGATAGCAGGAGGTGTAATTGATAGACTCCAACTGAGAAAAGAAGGCACCCAGGAGGTCACTCAAAGTTTACGAGGTCGAAGTGGAAGCACATAGAGGGTCTGTCATTAGCTTTGGGCTAGAGGACCTATCGGGGGATAACTACCCCACATACTGACGCTCTGGTAATCCCGACCACCATCGCCAACTATGTGGTGGCTAGGGTATTTATCAACATTGGCAGTTCTGTCAATATCATTTCCAAGGACACCTTTGTTCAAATGTAGTGGGCATGGCTGAGTTACAGCATTCTGCTACATCTTTGTTTGGGTTTGCTGGTCACAGGTTTAGCCCTTGGGACAAGTTTCCCTTCCTCTATATCCGAGGAGAGAAGCTTGCAAGCAAACTCGGGTTACTATTTTTTCATGATAGATGTTCCTTCTGCCTACAATGTCATTTTGGAGTGACCTGTCATAAATTCTTTCCAGACAATAGTATTCACATATCATCAGAAGATAAAATTTTCACTAGGGGACCAAGCGGGGGATGTGGTAGGTGATCAATATTCTTCTCGAAATTGTTACGTGGAGATGGTCCGAGTATATCAAAAGAAGGCTCGACGGGACCCTGATAGGAGTCGCTGTTGTAAAGAAGCTCAAATCTTAGAGGAAGGTCTTACGACGCAGGTGGTAGAGCTTGGAGAGCGTCCATATTGTGTCAGGAAACTTGGAGAGAGTGACTAAGATGACATTGGAGTTACTAGTTGAATGGAAAGATAAGTTAATTTCTTATCTCCGTGGTAACCATGATATTTTTGCCTAGTTAGTGGAAGAGATTCGTGAAGTCTCTTTATGTATTATGAAACACAAGTTGAATATCTTACTGGGCACTCGACCAGTAAAGCAAAAAAAAGGCATTTTAGGATGGAGAAAAGATAAAATCATTCACGCTGAAATATTGAAGCTTCTAGAGGTGGGGCATATTTGAGAGTTCTAGTTCTCATCATGACTGACCAATGTGGTTTTGGTACCCAAGAAGAAGGGACCTAGCGAGTTTGTGTTGACTTTCGAGATCTGAACTGAGTGTGCCCCAAGGATTGCTACCCTCTTCCTCGGATTGATTAGTTGGTAGACTCAACGACCAGATATGAGTTCATATGTATATTGGATGCCTTCTAGGGATATCATATGGTGCCTCTAGCCAGAGAGGACGAGGATAAAGTCAGCTTCATCACCTTCGATGGCAAGTATTGCTATCGAATTATGCCTTTCATATTGAAAAATATGAGTGTCACGTACCAAAGGCTAATGGATCAGATATTTTAGGAGCAGCAGGGTAAGAATGTCGAAGTATGTAGGGACTATTGGTGACCGCTAAAGGGGGGTGAATAACACATTTTTGTCGTTTGATAAAATTCATTTGTTCATCTCTACAATCGTCGTTAGCATAGCGGAATATAAAAATACAAATGTAGAAACGAATACAAACACAAATACACAAGGATATACATGGTTCGGAACCTTAGGGTTCCTACTCCACGGGGTGAGCTCAAATGAGCTCTAGCGATGCAAATAACACCACTAAACAATAACGCTCCTTCTCGACAATACGTCGGAGGTGAAGAAATTTTGTACAAGAGATTACACTAAGTAATACAATGAATATAAGCAAATACAAAGATGAAATACAATACAAGTAAAGAAAAATACTTTACAAAAGATCTTTGAATGCTTGCTTTTGGCTGCTTGAGAATAGCTTTGAAGGTCTAGATTGCAACAGCAAATCCCCTCCAAATCGCCTCAAGAAACCCCAGGCCAAATCCTCCCTTTGTGCTCCTTTTAAACCTGCAATCGGACTGGATTCACGTCTGGCAATCGATTGCCAACAGTATCGTTGTGAGACAACGACTTAATCCACGTCGGCATTCAAGCCAACGGTTACACTACAGTCGACTGTCAGTTACCATCAGTCAACTGCTAGCCTCGTAGTCGATTGATCAATCGGCTACTGAGCATTCTGTCTCGTATCCTCGACCAACAGTCGACTGCCCTCCATGGTAGTTGACTGCAATCAGTCGACTGCCAAGACATTTTGCCACAGTCAAACCCTAGTCGACTCACGACAATCGATCGCTTCATAACCCCAATTGATAATCGTCCAAAATATTGACTAATCGAACTATGAGGTTTAACCCCAAGTATGATGCCCTCATACTTGCTAGACCACCCTTAGCCTGGACCTAAGCCTTCTCGTCACCTCTGTCAGCCTCACGCCTATTGGATCCCTCCAAGTCATCCATAACTTGTTCATCCATACTGTAAAATACTGAAATTAAAATACGAAATTTAATGGCCAAAATTTCGGGGAAATAATCCTAGGGATTATTTTCGGGATTTTTAGGGATTTTTAGGAATTTTTCTGGATTTAAACGGAGGTCGTACGAGATAATTATGGGGATAGGGAAAACAAACTTTTAAAGGGCCTATTTAGTCTAGGTTTTCTATTTTTTTTTAATTTCTAGATTTCTATTTTTTCCCAGTCGCGACCTTTTCCTCGGCAGTTCCCTCGCGCGACGGTTTCTTCGCCGGCGACGTCTTCTCCGCCGATTTCTCTGCGCGCTCGTTGTCCAGACGACGCGCGCCGGCAGATGGCTCGCCGTCCTCGCCTCGGACCGCCGTGCGACGCCTCTCTTCTTCCCCGAGCGACCGACGCCGCAGCGCCCTTCCGCCATCGCCTACCTCGGCCTGGCCACGTCGCCGTCTGTGGCCTCCTCCTCTTCGCCAGGAAGCCGTCGCCGCTCCTCTTCCTTTCTCCCCGCCGCGCCCGACGCCCGACGCCCGAAGCCGTTGCCTCTTCCCTTCGCCGACGACGCCTTTCCTCGAGCCTACGCCGTCCACAGCCGCAGCCCTTATTTGCGTTCCCGCGAGCACTGCCGCCCGATGCGACGCGAGCTCGCCTTCCATGATGCAACGCCGGGCTCCTTCCTGCCGTGACGGGTTGTTCCTCCGCGGCCCGTAACAATGCGCCCTTCCCGGACGCTGCGACCCACCGGATCGCCGCCGTTTCTTCCCCTTCGCTAGGATTTCTGGCCGGAGGAGACTATTAGGGCATCGGCAGGTCCTCGTTCAGGTGAACCGAGCGGTTTGGGGGAAATTCCATCGCAGGTATAACATGAACTAGTTTCTTCCTTGCCTGCCGGTTGTTTGATTTGGTTGATT
The DNA here is from genome assembly GCA_025175895.1 of Wurfbainia villosa. NCBI lineage: Eukaryota > Viridiplantae > Streptophyta > Magnoliopsida > Zingiberales > Zingiberaceae > Wurfbainia > Wurfbainia villosa. The sequence goes on along the minus strand of CM046004.1, from coordinate 11,884,411 downwards.
TAGGGGCAGTAATTAGGGCAGCAAGGGAGTGTTGGCTGAGAGGGGTTGTGAGAGTTTTATTTGGAGGGTGTCGTGTGGTTAGGGTTGGAGGTGTCACTGTGAATTTAAGAAATTGAGTTGGGGTATCGTAGTGGATGGAATTTCTAGGGCGGGTGAGCTTGATTGGTCGATTTGGGTTGATTCCGGTGTTATTCGGTTGATCGGTACGGTATTCGGAGGATATGGGATTTGGGTGATATTGTTTGATCTTGAGGATATTTTTTTTTTGTAGGTGATGAATTAGGTTAATTGATTTGGAATTAATTGGGCTAAATTAATTGTATGGATATTTGTGGACAAGGAGAATTGGAAATTGGTTTGGGTTAATTGGGTTATGATGGAAATCGATTAAGTATTCGATTTGTCGGTGAATGGTATTTTGTGCTTAACAATAGTTATGCATTATGCAGGTTTTGGTCACGAGGCAGGTCTCCGATCGTGACGATCTGGTTCTTTTGCGGATATATTATCAGGCGGGTATTTTGACTTAACTTTTAGATTAAGTCATGTTGATATGTTAGTTAGGATAACTTACAATAATTTTTCATGTTTATATGCCTAGTATGCTTTTGGTGCCTACTAGATACATGCATGTGATAGGATATGATTTTATCTTCCCTGTTTGATTTGGATCATAGTATATGGATTAGGGATATGTACATATTGATTGTACATATTATTCGGATAAGTATTTTGAGTAGGATTTACATGTTTTAGTATCATGCACCATTTTTGCATGATTGCATGCTAGTTGGACGGGGTTCCATTATTGTTGAGCCCGCAGCTAGTTACATGGCCTGCACACACTGCCACTCATGGGTTAGTGGTACATCAGGAGGGTGTGTGCAGTTGCTCTGTCAGGCTCCGCTGGTCCGCTCATGGGTAGCGATGAGGCGTGCGTGGTGCGGCGAGGATCCCTCCTGCAGTACATGGCCGGAGATGAGAGCTTAGCTCCCCCACTCTGTTTGGGGCAGGAGGATAGGTGTACTCCGACAGCATCCTGTCCACTCGGTCACTCAGGAGCAGTGATGACAGAGTGCACAGTTGTTATAGCCCTACCCACTCGGCTTCACCATCGCGTGTGAGGCGGCTGATTGACGTTAGGGGTGACCATGTCATTGGCACGACATGCACTTTGCACGGATTGCATTTGTATTGTGTTTGCTGCATTTTTATTGATGCCTTGGATGTACATATGATTGTCATGCATACAAGATACATGTTTATATATGGTCAGAACTTTATTACTTCTAGTCAGGCACATGCTCCTATATCAGGGTAGGAGATTCAGGTAAGTACAATCCTTTTGTATTTCTTGCTTGCATACCCTATTTATGTGAGACTGTATTGACATGATATTTTTATTGTTAGCTATACCTTACTTTGCATATCTACTATACCCGCAGAGTTCTTTGAACTCACCCCGTTGATTTATATCTATTTCAGGATGAAGCTGTTAGGAGAGTGCAGCTGCCGGACCCCACTCATCGTAAATGTTTTATTTGGGTATTTGCTTTATGGTTTGGATATTTTGGTTAGAGGACATGTGTAGGTTTGGAGATTGATTTTGTATTTGGATTTTTGGTGTCCTTATGGACCTTATTCGGATTTTGGTTTAATTGGATTTTGTTGAGTATTCCTGCCCAGATGGCGGAAGGGGTAAGTCTATTTATGGTAGACTGTTTATCATTTATTTTGGTAGATGGCCGGAGGCCAAATTATATAACTGCGTGTGTGTTTGGATTCCGGTCGTGTTGACCGATGTATAGCGGTTGTGGAGGCTTTGTATGTAAATTGGGATTGTCACCCCGTACAGGGGAAATGTTGTCGGATTTTCATCTGGCGGGGACTCTTTCGCGGTGTGACAATTTATTTGGTATCAGAGCGCCTAGGTTTTCGAGTTCCTAGGAGTTTTTGGATTTTTCGGAGTTCGCCACGTTTGGCAGGTTTTACGAGGCAATTTGGAAAATTTTGGATTGGTATGGATTTCCGACGATTTTTATATTTCGGAAATTCGAGGATTTTGATGAGGTCAATTTGGGGTTTTGGCGGCGATGGGACCTCTCCTGCGGAGAAATAGGTACGTTGAAAAATTTTATATATTTATACTTCTAGTAACATCTATAATAATTTAACAGATATGAGACGAGGTGGGCGTGCTCTTGCACCGAGACATGGTGCAGGGTAACCACGCGAGAGGACAGTGAGATCTCTGGCTAAGGAGTTGCCAGAAGGGTCTATAGAGTTTTGACTCATGTGCAGACTCGTAGTAGGGGTCGCCCACCAAGGTGACCAACCGGAGTTGCCGTAGTGTTTATACTCCTGGTTAGATTGACTATGTGTTTAGTGGATAACAGGAAATAACATTTAAGTGTGTTGGTCACTATTTGTAATCGTAGATGGAGTTGACCACAAATGACTTGTTCAGTTTGTGAGTCTTGGACCTGTGACGAAAAGATGCATTGCCTTTTTGAGAGCTGACTGATACCGAGGCAGAAAAGCAGGGGTCAAGTCGTCACATTGGTTGTGGAAATCAAGGACTACAGTGTCAGAGATTTTCACTGATTATGCTAAATGATTATTACTCAAAGAATGTATACTATTGTTGATATCCTTGGAGGTTTAAGTTACGAAGTTCCATAGGATTTTGATCCTTGGCGGCTTGAGCCTTAGATTGATAACATTGAAGGTCTTTATTAAGTACCTAAGTATTTATATAGAGTGGAGATAGTTTCTTACTATTGCAATGATCAAGTTGTTACTTGGTGGAATAAGTGGAAGAAATTTATTTGAGGAAATAACCCATTCTTGGGATCACGGGTTCGAGGATATTTTTTGAGAGACGGTATTTCTCCATGTTATTTTGTATGACTCATTGTTGGGAAATGCTTGAGCCTTAAGTTGAGTGATTAATTGATAATGGAGTTTCATTATAGAGTTTGTTAGACTTGCAGAGTTTACCCCCATTTAAGGGCTCAAGATAGTGATCAAGTTGTTTTCGATCACCCACGATTTATTGACTTACATTTGGATTAGGATAGTTGGATCTTCCATCAGTTCCTATCGGGAGGCATTAAAGTGAGTCATAATTATGAAAATGACACTGCAGTAAGTGTCTCCAGAAAATAGCGTAGTCAACCTAGTGATAATAACCTACACTATGGATAAGGCAACCGTAGAAGTCGTGAACGTGCTCTTCTAGCTGGATTCACGTGACATTATTTCGTTCCCATGTTGTTGCTCGATATTGATTATGTCAGTTGCTAGAGATGGTAACTTGATGTTGATGATGGGGGTTTACAACCTCTTGAGTGATTGAGGATTTAGTTGGAATTTTGGGTTGTTTTGGTGGTGATCAAGGCTCTGTCCCGGGAATGAAAGATGGATGAAACACCTCATTTCAGTAAGCAGGAATATGGATTTAAATTTTCTCCTCAGATATATGTCACTATCAGAAGTGGTTTGTACACTTGTGGAGATATGAGGCTGGTTGTATGGTTCGTGAAGAAAAGGAGAGGAAGAGGTGTATACACCTAGATTCATACAGTTATCGAATTCTTTTTCTAGATCACTGTGAAATAGGGAATCCATTAAGAGCAGAAGTTGGATGAGTTTACATCTTTACTCGAAAGGAGTTGTAGATGGTTGAAGGATTGATCATTGAGGTTGGTATCAGATGATTGAAGGATTGATCATTGAGGTATTACTATAGTTTACCTTACTTGATGATATATTGAGAGATACATGTGTTTACAGATATCTGTTGTTAAAACATGCACTGATAGGATTAAAAGGATTTTTATATTTGGATCATGTGGATTAATAGTGTTTCCACTGATAGGTGAGATGTTGAGATGATTACTGTGATGATTATCACAGGGGTATGAAAATGATTTTGGATGTTTAGAGGTTGATTGATGGAAATGTTGTATTATGGTGAGAGAGTTGACTTAGTTGTTTTATAGTTGACTTGGTTGATATGATGTGGATATCTGGATATTAACTTGGAGGTTATGCTTGTGACATGATGGTATAAGAAGGTCTCTCGGATGCCTGTATAATTCGAGTGTAATCAGATGTAGTGTTGGAGGAACTTCTAGGTTTGCCGCTGTATAGGCAAGTAGAGTAGGCGATCGGAGGGATTTCGAAAATAGTTTCGATATCGAAGATCCCCCACTGTGAGATAATTTATTTGATCGAGGTAATGTTATTTTTACGAGCTAATATTTTTATTTATGATGCGTTGGCTGAGGGCTAGTGTAAAGCGCACAAGGTTGTTAAAGCTCGTGATGTACTCAAGGCAATGTCATTCAATTGGCTGTAAGCCAATCGAGTTGCTTAGATACCGTCATCGATCGGTCTTTCAGAATTGGCAAGGTTGATGATGCCAAGAGGTATTTGTTAGAATGACGATTTTTCAGGGGATAATTTAGTTGGTATCAGTGTTGCTTAACACTATGGGAATTGGAAGAATCTAAGTTCCAATTAAAGGAGGTATTGGATGGGATATTTGTTGTCCCAGTATTTTATTTCTTGAGAAGCTCTGGAACTTGTTGTTCAAAGAGATATGAACCTTTGAGGTTATACATCAATTATTGATGATGGAATGCGGTAGTGGTAGAAGGAAAAGAATATCCTTCATGGTGGATCGAGGATCTATTTAGATCAACTATAGGACACTTGTGTATACTCTAGGATTGATTTATGATTGATGTGTTGATATTGTAGTGACAGAGTCATACTGATTATCAAAGTAGGGATGATTGATATATCATCAGCCTAGAGTAAAGAGGATGCAGGTGTGTAGAGATGACAATTTCATACTTGGTATGAATTGCATGAGCTTTTGGATTATCTTATTTGACTTATTGACGACTTTGTCGTCCAAGGATTTGGGAAATCGTGTATTCTAGACACGATTGGATCATTTGAGGTGGCGTTGGAGTTGAGCACTCAAACCGTAGATGGTGATTTTTTGGTATTTAATTTGATTATTACCATAAATATGGATAGGATGCTCTAGTGGTACTACCATTGTGGGTGATGGAATTTATTTAGTCTGAAGCTTGTGAACCTAGTTTCAAGACTCAGACGATGGTTGACTTTTACACCAGTGTTGTGTGATCATTCTCGGGTGAAAGGAAAGTTAATTTATATCTTGGATCACGATGTTTGAAGAATGGGCGTTTGATTTAGTTGATTGAGACATATCCCATGGTTACGTCAAATGAGGAACTACGAGATGGGTTGTCATATATATATATGACGTGGACCTAGTAGGAGTTGTTATGTTGTTTTGTAGAGGTGAGGAGCAGATGTGCTTATGAGGTTTTAGCTAGCTCGTGTAGTTGCATTTGAATTTAGGAAGAGTTACTATTGATTGGGAACAACAGATAGATTCTGTTGTGATGATAGAGCATCTACCATAGAGTTGTACTTTTGCTCTACTGGTTCGAATTAGTGATATTGGAATTTGTATGTAGTAGGTGGATAGATAGCTACGACATCTTGGTGACTATGAGTCCGGCGTGGTAGCATGTCGTTGCCCGTAAGTAGTGCCTTTTGCATTACCTCGAGAGCCACGAGGCTTTATCATGATATTTTGAGAAGTATTGCTAGTAGATTGCGGTAGGTTCTATATGTTGAAGATGTATAGGATTGTATCCGGAAAATAGTAAGTATTGAAACGTTCTCCATGGTGGAACGTCATGTGGAACTTAGTTGATTTGGAAGTCTGATGTTCAGTGTGTCAACTAGTAAAGGTGGAATGCTAATAATCAGTAAGGTTCTGTACCAAGAGGAAAGTGGGAGCCTAGTATGATGGACAGTGTTGAGAGATTAATTGGAATTCGGAAAGGACTTAGTATGATTAGCTAAGTCCGCTCATTTTCTCTAGATCCATACGATGAGTTATAGGATCGCTGGATAGGTTATATTGTGGCAATTTCCAGTTCATGGAGGATTTTTGAGTATCGTATGCGATAGTGATTCAGGATTTACCTTAGGATTATGGTAAAGTCTTTAACAGGTCACGGATATAGAGCTCCACTCGGGTACAGTTAGGTACTTATGATAAGTGATCGATATGAAGATACTATTCATACTTTGGAAGGGCTGTTAGAAGCAAGTGTGATTGAATGTTAAGGGATATCAGTAACCCCACTTAGTCACTTGAGGTGTGACTTGTCTCCAGATGCTTGAGATGATTGTTGGGACATCTCGTACTAATATACGAGTAGAAAATTTGGGGACCAAATTTTTATTAGTGGGGGAGAATGTAAAATACTGAAATTAAAATACGAAATTTAATGGCCAAAATTTCGGGGAAATAATCCTAGGGATTATTTTCGGGATTTTTAGGGAATTTTAGGAATTTTTCTGGATTTAAACGGAGGTCGTACGAGATAATTACGGGGATAGGGAAAACAGGCTTTTAAAGGGCCTATTTAGTCTAGGTTTTCTATTTTTTTTTAATTTCTAGATTTCTATTTTTTCCTCGTCGCGACCTTTTCCTCGGCAGTTCCCTCGTGCGGCCGGTTTCGCCATCGGCGGCGTCTTCGCCCGATTTCTCTGCCGCTCGTTGTCTGGCACGGACCACCGTCGGCGACGCTCTCTTCTTCCCGAAGCGGCCAAGCGCGGCGCCCTTCCGCCATCGCCTACCCCTCGACCACCAACGTCGCCGTCTGCGCCGGCCTCCTCTGCCACTGACGGTGCGCGCCGGCCTCCTCTGCCAAAGAGCGCCGTCGCCGCTCCTCTTCCTTTCTCCCCGTCGTGCCCGACGCCCCACGCCCGAAGCCGTTGCCTCTTCCCTTCGCCGACGACGCCTTTCCTCGAGCCGACGCCGTCCACAGTCGCAACCCTTGTTTGCGTTCCCGCGAGCCGCGCCGACGCGGCGCGAAGCTCGCCTTCCACCGCGGCGGGCTCCCTTCACGCCTGCCGACGCCAGAGGTTGTTCCTCCACGGCGCCGCAGCGGTGCCCTTCCCCAGCACGCCTGCAGCCACCGGATCGCCGCCGTTTCTTCCCCTTCGCTGGGATTTCTGGCCGGAGGAGACTATTAGGGCATCGGCAGGTCCTCGTTCCGGTGAACCGAGCGGTTTGGGGGAAATTCCATCGCAGGTATAACATGAACTAGTTTCTTCCTTGCCTGCCGGTTGTTTGATTTGGTTGATTTAGGGTGAATTAGGGGCGACAAGGAGTGTCATTTGGGAGGGGTTGTGAGAGTTTTATTTGGAGGGTGTCGTGTGGTTAGGGTTGGAGGTGTCACTGTTAATTTAAGAAATTGAGTTGGGGGTATCGGCCGTGGATGGAATTTCTAGGGCGGGTGAGCTTGATTGGTCGATTTGGGTTGATTCCGGTGTTATTCGGTTGATCGGTACGGTATTCGGAGGATATGAGATTTGGGTGATATTGTTTGATCTTGAGGATATTTTTTTTTGTAGGTGATGAATTAGGTTAATTGATTTGGAGTTAATTGGGCTAAATTAATTGTATGGATATTTGTGGACAAGGAGAATTGGAAATTGGTTTGGGTTAATTGGGTTATGAAGGAAATCGATTAAGTATTCGATTTGTCGGTGAATGATATTTTGTGTTTAACAATAGTTATGCATTATGCAGGTTTTGGTCACGAGGCAGGTCTCCGATCGTGACGATCTGGTTCTTTTGTGGATATATTATCAGGTGGGTATTTTGACTTAACTTTTAGATTAAGTCATGTTGATATGCTAGTTAGGATGACTTACAATAATTTTTCATGTTTATATGCCTAGTATGCTTTTGGTGCCTACTAGATACATGCATGTGATAAGATATGATTTTATCTTCCCTGTTTGATTTGGATCATAGTATATGGATTAGGGATATGTACATATTGATTGTACATATTATTCGGATAGGTATTTTGAGTAGGATTTACATGTTTTAGTATCATGCACCATTTTTACATGATTGCATGCTAGCTGGACGGGGTTCCATTATTGTTGAGCCCGTAGCTAGTTACATGGCCTGCACACACTGTCACTCATGGGTTAGTGGTACATCAGGAGGGTGTGTGCAGTTGCTCTGTCAGGCTCCGCTGGTCCGCTCATGGGTAGCGATGAGGCAGCGTGATAAGCGACGAGGATCCCTCCTCGGTCTATAACACCGGAGATGAGAGCTTAGCTCCCCACTCTGTTTAGGCGGGAGGATAGGTGTACTCGGCGGCATCTGTCCACTCGGTCACTCGGGAAGCGGTGATGAGTGCCTGATTGTCATAGCCCTACCCACTCGGCTTCACCATCGCGTGTGAGGCGGCTGACTGGCGTCAGGGGTGACCATGTCATTGGCACGACATGCACTTTGCACGGATTGCATTTGTATTGTGTTTGCTGCATTTTTATTGATGCCTTGGATGTGCATATGATTGTCATGCATACAGGATACATGTTTATATATGGTCAGGACTTTATTACTTCTAGTCAGGCACATGCTCCTATATCAGGGTAGGATATTCAGGTAAGTACAGTCCTTTTGTATTTCTTGCTTGCATACCCTATTTATGTGAGACTGTACTGACATGATATTTTTATAGTTAGCTATATCTTACTTTGCATATCTACTATACCCGCAGAGTTCTTTGAACTTACCCCGTTGATTTATATCTATTTTAGGATGAAACTGTTAGGAGAGTGCAGCTGCCGGACCCCACTCGTTGTAAATGTTTTATTTGGGTATTTGCTTTATGGTTTGGATATTTTGGTTAGAGGACATGTGTAGGTTTGGAGATTGATTTTGTATTTGGATTTTTGGTGTCCTTATGGACCTTATTCGGATTTTGGTTTGATTGGATTTTGTTGAGTATTCCTGCCCAGATGGCAGAAGGGGTAAGTCTATTTATGGTAGACTGTTTATCATTTATTTTGGTAGATGGCCTGAGGCCAAATTATATAACTGCGTGTGTGTTTGGATTCCGGTCGTGTTGACCGATGTATAGCGGCCGTGGAGGCCTTGTATGTAAATTGGGATTGTCACCCGTACAGGGGAGATGTCGGATTTTCGTCTGACGGGGACTCCTTCGGGGCGTGACACATACGCTAGTCTTCATGTGCTTCCATCGGCTATTGTCATGCTAAGCTGGTCTATCCCGCCAAAGCACATTGGGTTTACGCTGCCAAGATTACCGCTTGGACTTTATGTCGCCAACCATTGAACTTATGTTGCCAAGACTCCCGCTTGAATTTTACGCCGTCAATATCAACCCTTGGACTTTCCTTGCCAATCCATGTTGGACTTTCTAATTGTCAAGGCTCAAGCTTGGACTTTCCTTTGTAAAGACCCATGCTTGGACTTTCCATGACAATCACATTGTCATACATTTTGTCGAACATCAAAATACCGCTCGAGTCAAACTCGAATCTAGTCAATCGTAACCTGGACTGATTGCACCAACAATTTTTCCCTTTTTGATGTTTGATAAAAACCACAAACACCTTTGAGTTAGGCCACCTAACTCAAATCTCCTTACTAATTCTCTCAAATTGATAATTTCAAATTCTCCCATAACTCCTTCCGTTAATTCTCTCCCTTTTTGACATACATCAAAAAGGTTCTCCCCAAGGGTGTTAGTGTCTCATATCCCAATGAAATCTTACAATCTCTCCCTTGGTCCAAAAACACTTAGGATGTCTTCACTCTTCCTAGTGATAAGTCTCATATCACTCAAGAGAGACAATCCTACAAACTCTCTCAATTTTCAAATTGGGCATCTCACATTTTCATTTCTCTAAAATTCTCTCCCTCATGAGGAAGAACACATCCATCATTCCATGATGGATAACTTCCCTCTAAAGGCTTCCTCCCCCTGACCATTGCACCAACAATATCCTTGGAGAGCTCCTAAGCCTATAGAAACACTAAACCATCAAAATTAAGGTCAAAAGTTCAACCTTAAACTTTCACACACCTTAAAATTGATACACACCCTAAACAACTCTTCTAATCCATATCCGGATTTTCACCCTTTCTAATGCTTTCCAAAGCATATCTTAGGGTTAGGAGCAGTTAGGGTAGCCTAACATAGTTGAAATCGGATTAAATAAACCTTGTTTATCCGAAATCAGACCTGACAGTCGACTCTTACCGTCAGCAGTCGATTGCCCTTGATGCCAGTCGACTGCCATAAGCGACAGTCGACTGATTTCTGCAAATGCAAAATTTCAGAAATAAGAAATGAATTTTTGAAAATCATAAGTAATTATACGTAATTTGAAAAATCTTGAAACTTCATACGTATAATACTTAAATCAATAATTATGGGTGAAAAATATTTGAAAAATAAATTACCCATAAAATAATGAGAATGACACAAAGTTCAAAACTATTGAAAAGTTTAATATTTTGGCCATATTTTGTATCAACTTCATCAATGGTGATTGCTATCAAAAGATAAACTTCACCAATGTTTTCTAAAATGATGTTAAAATATTTTTGAAAGCCATATTGGATAATGATCAATGAGCTCAATGCACATGATTTGCACATTAGCTTTCCTATGATCTATCATGGTATTAAATGAGTTTGAGTTCATCTAGATGCAAAAACTATACATCTTGAACTTAACTCATTTCCTAGCATCTCACATGTGTCTAGGGTGTATCAATATATATACATATCAATGTAATGTGAGATGTGAGTTTTGGTTATACCTATACTGAGGTCTCATGCATTCTCTAAGGCAACATTACTTAATTCCCTTATACATGAGACTTCAAGTCATGTCATAGTCCTTAAATCAATTTTACTTAATACATGGAATAATCATGGCATATATGACAACATAAGTAAGCATTGCCAATAATCATGATGTCATGTCATATGATTAAATCTAAATACACATGACATAAAATAGTCCTAAGCATAATCATGATATTTTATATGATTAAAAAGAAATATGATGTCATATCATATGATTAAATCTAAATACACATGACATAAAATAGTCCTAAACATAATCATGACATTTTATATGATTAAAAAGAAATATGATGTCATGACATGTTATATGGTAAATCAAGCATGACAAATAAAAGGTACAGGTATAACAATACTTAAATTTTAATATTAATTGTCATTTGTTATTATTAAGTCCATTTTACCATAATTGTCACGCCCCCAAGAGAGAGTCCCCGCCAGACGAAAATCCGACAGCATCTCCCCTGTACGGGTGACAATACGAATCTTGAATACAAGACCCACACGACCCACTATACATCGGCCAACATGGCCGGAACATACCACACCACAATATATATAATATATGGCCTCAGGCCATCAACCAAAATAAATAAGGAATCTACAACTTCTAGACTCACCTCTTCTGCCATCTGAGCAGGAATACACAACCACACATAACCATAACCAATCGAACAAAAGTCCATAAATACATATCAAGTATCGCCAAAACAACCACAAGTATAAAATACTACATGTTTAAAAAATAGAGTACTAGCGATAAAAATACGGAAGCATGAAATCAAAAATACGAAGGCGTCAAATCAGGGGACTGACAACTGGACTCTCCGGAAGGCTTTATCCTAAAATAGAATAGATATCAACGGGGTGAATAAAATTCAGTAGATATCTAATAGTCATGCATAGTAAACTATAAGTAGCAATAATAATCATGCTAGTACAGTCTCCTAATCAATAATAGAAAATGCTAGGAAGAAATGTGGAAATACTGTACTTACCTAAATCTCCTATCCTGACATAGGAGTGTAAGTCATACTAGAAGAAGTAAGGTCGTCGGACCAAATACATGATGTATCCTGTATGCATGTCAAACATATGCAACAACCAAGACAGCAACCAAAATGAAGTAAACACAAACAAATGCAATCCATGCAATATGCATGCGATGCAAATGACATGGTCACCCCTGACGCCAGTCAGCCGCCTCACACGCGATGGTGAAGCCGAGTGGGTAGGGCTATGACAACTGTGCACTCTGCCATCACTGCTCATGAGTGATCGAGTGGACAAGATGCTGTCGGAGTACACCTATCCTCCTACCCAAACATAGCGGGGGAGTAAAACTCTCATCTCCCGGTGTCATAAGACCAAAGGAGGGATCCCTGCCTGCTACCACGCTGCCTCACCGCTACCCATGAGCGGACCAGCGGAGCCTGACAGAGCTACTGCACACACCCTTTTGATGTACAACTAACCCATGAGTGGTTGTGTGTGCATATCATGTAACTGGTTGCAGGCTCAACTACAAAGGAACCGCCGATCAACCAGCATGCAATCATGCAAGATGGTGCAGGGCACTAAAGCATGTAACACCAACCAATATACGTCTCCAAATAATATGTACAAACAAAATGAGTACATATCGATGACCTAGGTATACAGGGAAAGTATATCTAAAAGCTAGTCAAGTGTATGTCACAGCTCCTAAAATAAGTACACATGACAAGTATCCAGATAAATGAGCACCAATAAAGTAAGTATATGAAAAGACCACAACCCGTACTAGGTAGTGACATACCAGGGCAGTTAGAAGCATAGAAAATTATTACTAGCTATAGTAAACAACACACAATAATATGACAATATCTAAAATAAGATAAGTCAAAGATACCCGCCTTCTATGAGGAATATAAACCGTCTTTACGTCCGTGGACCTATTTCGTGATCGAAACCTGCATACATCATCGATTATGATTAATTTTAAGCACACGACAACATGCTAAATTACTACTATATAGCTCCTATATTCGCATCCTTTTATCGAATACGAATTAGAAACCCCCACTTGTACATTTAACGCTACAATTAAACCCACCATTTACAATTAGCAAATATACTAACCTACAACATGCAACTCTATACACCAATTCACCATCACATCCCTCACAACTCACAATTACACCAATTTAGGGATCTAACCACTCTAATTGAAATCTCATCGCAACCCAATTCCATTCATAGCCCCTGAACAACCACTCCTTCCCAGCCGGCTCAACCCCTGTTCACAGCCGACCACATCCACCCACAACCACAATCAACTGAACCAAAACCAAACAGCATACCAACAGGAGATAGCTCGAGATATACCTGCGATTGGAACCTCCCAACTGCTCAGTTCGCCGATAAACTTCCTTGCTGCCCTAAACCCACAGAACCGAGCTAATGGTAGTGAATAACACAATTGAGGATGGATCTCCTTCAAAATCAGGGAAAGAGTTCGACCACTTACCTAACTATGGCAGAGATCGTGAAGCACAGCTCACAATAAAAAATCAGACCAAACTGCCGTTGATCGGCTCACGTGAAGAAGTCGACGAGAGCTCGAAGAGGAGGAAGAGATTGGCTATCCCGCGACAACTGCAACCGGCCAAGGTGACATCGTCGTCCAATTGGTCGGCCAAGGAGACCGACAACCTGCTGGAACGAGATTTGAGTGAGGAGAGGGAATCGAGTCGCCGCGAGGAAGAAGAGAAGGTGCGGAGGCTTGCACGGTAACCTTGCTTCCGACCGGACCTCCCACCGAACGAGCTCTCGCCACCACAGAGAAGATGAAGAAGAAGAGGGGTTGCTGCCGACCCAAGCTTCAGCCACACATATGCTTGCCATTGGCTCATCCACGGGAGCGTCGCGGGTGGTCCGGTCGCCGTCGTTTGCCACGAGGAGGGGGAGGAGTCACAGTGAGGAGTGAAGACGCGAGGGGAAGTTGGGTGCAGCGGAAAGGAGATCGTGATGTGGAATCACGAGAAGGGAGAAGGGCTGCGCGTCGAGAAGTTTGCGGCGGAAGAGATCGTGAGGAAAATAGGGAAATATAAACCTAAGGTTTAATATCTAATTAACCCTAGGTAAATTAAACCTATTACCCCTTAACTAATATTTCAAACATGCTTTATCAAAGCCTATTACATCTTTCCCCATAAAACATCCATTTATTTTCAGAAAAATTTCTGAAAATTCTTGGTAAATTGTATAAGATAATTTCTTAATTAATAAGGGTATTTTTTTATTATTTATTTATTTATTTATTTATTTTCGATATCTTACATTCTCCCCCACTAATAAAAATTTGGTCCCCAAATTTTCTACTCATGTACGAGTACGAGATGTCACAACAACCATCTCAAGCATCTGGAGACAAGTCACACCTCAAGTGACTAAGTGGGGTTATTGATAGCCCCTAAAATCTGTCACACCTGCTTCCAACAACCCTTCCAAAGTATGAATAATATCTTCATATCGACCACCTATCAAAAAGTACATAACTGTACCAGAGTGGAGCTCTATATCCGTGACCTGTTGGAGACTTTGTCAGAATCGTATGGTGAATCATGAATCACTTTTCAGTATGATATTCAAGGATACTCCATAAAAATATAGAAATCTCCTTGCAATATAAGTCTATCAAGCGCTCCAACAAATTCATCTTATGGATCGGAAGAAAATGAGCGGACTTGGCTAATCGATCACCGATTACTCGAAATCGCATCAAGTCCTTTTCGAATTCTAAATAATCTCTCAACACTGCCCATCATACTAGGCTCCCATCTCGGTACACCACTTTGCTGATCGTTAGTATTCCACTTACTAGTTGTCACGCTGAACACCAGACTACGAAATCAACTATGTTCTACATGTCATCCTACTACGAAGAACATTTCAATACTTACTATTTTCCGGATACAATCCGAATACATCTGCAACATATATAATCTACTGCAATCTACTAGCAATACATATCAAAATAATGTGACAAAGCCTCGTGACTCTCGAGGTAATACAAAAGGCACTATCTGCGGGCAACGACATGCTATCACGATCGGGACTCGTGGATAGATAGGGAATATATAGAGCACTGTCTATGTGCAACCACATGCTACCACGAACGGGACTCGTAGGTTGACAGGCAATAAACAAAGCATTGTCTACGCGCAACCACATGCTACCACGAACGAGACTCGTGGGTAGACAGGCGATAAAAGACTCCATGTCTGCGGGCAACGACATGCTACCACGATCGGATCTCATGGTCAGATAGAGTAATAGCTATCTAGCTATGGACTGCACGCAACAACATGCTACTACGATCGGGTCTCGTGGGCAGTCAAGATGTCAGGTAGCTATCTAGCTATAGACGACATACGAATTCAACTATCACTAACTCCGAACGGGTAGAGCAAGAGTATAACTCTATGATAGATTCTCTCTATGATCACAACAGGGATCTATCTGTTGTCCTGAATCAAAAGTAACTCTTCCTAAATTCGAATGCAACTATGTAACCCACTATTCTCCTTGGAGATGGAGAAATATTTCCTCATAAGAGAAATTTACTGTCTAAAATCCACTCTATCGCACAGAACGGAAGGTGACTGGGAGACTATAATGACCAATCTCCCTAGTTGCAACTATCCGTGTTCTAACAACTCTATGCAGCTACCCAGTAGCTAGCCAAAATTCCATGAGCATTCCTGCTCCTCGCCTCTACAAAACAACATAATAACTGCTAAGTCCAAGTCATATATTTGACAGCTTATCTCGCAATTCTTTAACTGCTGTAAGCTTAGGATACGTCTTATTCAATAGCATCGGAATCGCTTCGATCCCCGAAATGATGCACCCATATACACTACCCTTCCATCCACACCAGAATAATTAATCAACATTGGCGTAAAAGTCAACCATCGTCTGAGCCCTGAAACTAGTTTCACAAGCTTCAGACCAAGTAAATTCCATCACCTTCCTGGTCCAACCAGTCAGCGATGTAGTACCACTAGAGCATCCTATCCATATCTATAGTAATAAACAAATCAATACAAGAAAACCACCATCTACGGTGGTCAAGTGAGCAACTCCAACTACCACCATCAACAGTGGCCAAGTTACGCAACTCCAATGACCACAACTGATTCAATCGTGTCCAGAATATACGACTTCCCAAATCCCTGAACGACTATGTCATCAATAAGTCTAACAAGATAATTAAAAGCTCATACAATTCATACCAAGTATGAAATTGTCGTCGCTACACACCTGCATTCTCTTTACTCTAGGCTGATGATATATCAATCATCACAACGACAATGATAATTGTATGACACCATGTCACTACGATATCAACACACCAGTCGTAAATCAACCCTAGAGTATACACATGTGTCCTATAGCTGATCTAAACAGATCATCTATCCACAATGAAGGATATTCATTTCCTTCTACAACTACCGCATTCCATCATCGATAATCGATGCATAATCACAAAGGTTCATCTCTCTTTTAACAAAGAGTTACGGATCTTCTCAAGAAATATTGGGACCGATAAATATCTCATCCAACACCTCTTATAATCGGAACTTAGGTTCTTCCAATTCCCATAGTGTTAAGCAACACTGTTACCAACAAAATTATCTCTTGGTAAAATCTTCATTCTAACAAATACCTCCCGAGCATCATCAACCTTGCAAACTTTGAAAAATCGATCGATGACGATATCAAAGCAACTCGATTTGGTTCATAGCTAATCAAATGACATTGCCTTGAGTACATCACGAGCTTCAACGACTTTGTGTGCTTTACACCAGCCCTCAGCTAGCGCACTATAAGTAAAAAAAATATTTGGCTACTAAAATATCATTATCTCAGTACCAATAAAATTGGCACCCGGTATGAGGTCTTCAATATCGATACTATTTTCGCAATCATTCCGATCACCTATTCCACTTGCCCATGCAACGACAAGCCTAGGAGTTCATCTGAAAATACATTCGAATGCTCTCGGATTATACGTGCATTCGAGAGACATATCATACCATAATCCCAACAAATTAACCATCTGTAAGGTTATGTCTACCGTAAAGGTATGTCTATCAAAGTCTAAGGGCATCCCTTGACTTCCTAATTATTGGTCAACATCTCACCCGATGGTAGAGATACCACCGACCCACGAGTCGATGTATGGGAACCCTTCCAATCCGAACTAAGAATGTTCTAGTCAAAGATACCTGTAAACTACAAGTATCTCTCAATATATTAACCCAGAAGATAACCTAAAGTAATATACTAAACGACCAATTATCTGTCGATCTGATACAAAGGCTCCCCGCAGGTCTCGGTCTTTCCCCGAAGAGAACGGGATCAGATCCAACAGTCCGCGACAAAGCAATCGTATTTTTTTCGGCGCATGACCCGGAGATTTTCCTGGATCATTCGATCCTATCACTTAATCCTACGAGCTGCAACTGTAGAATACATAATAGATACGACCATCGTCGTATTCTCTCTCCTCTATACAAAGTCAATCCACGTCTGGGGTAATAGTTGTTGTCTGCATGAGTCTTCTAAGATGTCTTCCGACAGGATCTGATAGAAGATCCAAACATCCTAATCCACATGTAAGCCAATAAACCGTGGGTGGCTTAAAACATCCATTCACATTCTTGAGTTATTAGGTGGTCGTAACCTCTGCAAGTCTCACGACTCTGTATGGTACACCATTACCAAACGATCACCCTATTTGAAACTCAAGAATTTCCTGACAATGAGTCAAAGGAATAACACAGGGAAAATACCCTCTCACAACATCACTACACCGTGACCTAGTGATGTACTATACCCCGAAGATTATTTCCCTGCATCTTCCACCAAGTACCGGCTTAATCTCGATAATGGTATGAAACTAACTTTACTTTCTCTGTATAACACGAGATAAGTACTCAAAAGTACATCCTAAGTTATACAACCCAACACGAACAACTCAGGGATCAAAATCCCTATGAAACACCGTAATCTAACCCTCTGCTATCTGCATCAACAATAGCCTACACGTCTTGTCCATTACCCCACAGGTGATGAGCTAACTAGCATAATTAGTGAAAATTCCTAAGACTATAGTCTTTGATTTCCACAAGAAAAGTGACACTTGACCCCTGCTTTCCAACTCGGTATCAATCGACTCTCAAAGGAAATTCACCTTTTCGACACGTGGTCAACTCAAACTACGATTACGAATAGTAACCAACACACTAAATGTTATTTTCTTTTATAACCACTAAACACATAGCCAACCTAACCGGGAGTATAAACACTAACGGCAACTTCGGTTGGTCGGCTTGGTGGGCGACCCCTACTACAAGCCTGAACATGTGTCATAACTCTGTAGACCTTTCTGGCAACTCCATCGCCAGAGATCTCAATGTCCTCTTGTGTGGTCGCCCTGCACCACGTCTTGGCACAGGAACACGCCCACCTCGTTTATATCTGCTAAATTATTATCCAAGTATTACTATAAGTAGAAAATTTTAAAAATCATGACTTTCACTTGTTAGCCATCTGGAGATGTCCTGTCGCCACCAAGTCCTCAATCCGATCTTGTCGAAATCTGACTCAAAAATGTACGAAACACCAAAACGACGGAAATCCATAAATCCTAAAATACATAAGTTAACCTGCTAAACGTGGCGAACTCCGAAAACCCAAAGAAAGCAAATTTTAGGAACTCGGAACCTAGGCTCTGATACTAAATAAATTGTCATGCCCCCAAGAGAGAGTCCCCGCCAGACGAAAATCTGACAGCATCTCCCCTGTACGGGTGACAATGTGAATCTTAAATACAAGACCCACATGACCCACTATACATCGGCCAACATGGCCGGAACATACCACACCACAATATATATAATATACGGCCTCAGGCCATCAACCAAAATAAATAAGGAATCTACAACTTCTAGACTCACCTATTCTGCCATCTGAGCAGGAATACACAACCACACATAACCATAACCAATCGAACAAAAGTTCATAAATACATATCAAGTACCGCCAAAACAACCACAAGTATAAAATACTATATGTTTAAAACATAGAGTACTAGCGATAAAAATATGGAAGTGTGAAATCAAAAATACGGAGGCGTTAGATCAGGGGACTGACAATTGGACTCTCCGGAAGGCTTCATCCTGAAATAGAATAGATATCAACGGGGTGAGTAAAACTCAGCGGATATCTAATAGTCATACATAGTAAACTATAAGTAGCAATAATAATCATGTCAGTACAGTCTCCCGATCAATAATAGGAAATGCAAGGAAGAAATGTGGAAAGACTGTACTTACCTGAATCTCCTATCCTGACATAGGAGTGTAAGTCATACTAGCAGAAGTAAGGTCATCGGAACAAAAATATGATGTATCATGTATGCATGTCAAACATATGCAATAACCAAGGCAGCAACCAAAATGAAGCAAACACAAACAAATGCAATCCATGCAATATGCATGCGATGCAAATGACATGGTCACCCCTGACGCCAGTCAGCCGCCTCATACACGATGGTGAAGCCGAGTGAGTAGGGCTATGACAACTGTGCACTCTGCCATCATTGCTCCTGAGTGACCGAGTGGACAAGATGCTGTCGGAGTACACCTATCCTCCTACCCCAAACAGAGTGGGGGAGTAAAACTCTCATCTCTCGGTGTCATAGACCAAAGGAGGGATCCCTGCCCGCTATCACGCTGTCTCACCGCTACCCATGAGCGGACCAGCGGAGTCTGACAGAGTTATTGCACACACCCTCCTGATGTACCACTAATCCATGAGTGGCTGTGTGCAGATCATGTAACTGGCTGCGGGCTCAACTACAAAGGAACCGCTGACTAGCCAGCATGTAATCATGCAAGATGGTGCATGACACTAAAGCATGTAACACCAACCAATATACGTCTCCAAATAATATGTACAAACAAAATGAGTACATATCGATGACCTAGGTATACAGGGAAAGTATATCTAAAAGCTAGTCAAGTGTATGTCACAACTCCTAAAATAAGTACACATGACAAGTATCCAGATAAATGAGCACCAATAAAGTAAGTATATGAAAAGACCACAACCCGTACTAGGTAGTGACATACCAGGGCAGTTAGAAGCATAGAAAATTATTACTAGCTATAGTAAACAACGCACAACAATATGACAATATCTAAAAGAAGATAAGTCAAAGATATCCGCTTGCTATGAAGAATATAAACTGTCTTTACGTCCGTGGACCTGTTTCGTGACCGAAACCTGCATACATCATCGATTATGATTAATTTCAAGCACACGACAACATGCTAACTTACTACTATATAGCTCCTATATTCGCATCCTTTTATCGAATACGAATTAGAAACCCCCACTTGTACATTTAACGCTACAATTAAACCCACTGTTTACAATTAGCAAATATGCTAACCTACAACATGCAACTCTATACACCAATTCACCATCACAACCCTTACAACTCACAATTACACCAATTTAGGGATCTAACCACCCTAATTGAAATCTCATCGCAACCCAATTCCATTCACAACCCCTGAACAACCACTCCTTCCCAGCCGACTCAACTCCTGTTCACAGCCGACCACATCCACCCACAGCCACAATCAACCGAACCAAAACCAAACAATATACCAACAGGAGATTGCTCGAGATATACTTGCGATTGGAACCTCCCAACTGCTCAGTTCGTCGGCAAACTTCCTTGCTGCCCTAAACCCACAAAACCGAGCTAATGGTAGTGAATAACACGATTGAGGATGGATCTCCTTCAAAATCAGGGAAAGAGTTCGACCACTTACCTAACTACGGCAGAAATCGTGAAGCACAACTCACGATCGGAAATCAGACCAAACCGCCGTCGATCGGCTCATGCGAAAAAGTCGACGAGAGCTCGGAGAGGAGGAAGAGATTGGCTATCCCGCGACAACTGCAACTGGCCAAGGTGACATCGTCGTCCAATCGGTCGACCAAGGAGACTGACGACCTACTGGAACGAGATATGAGTGAGGAGAGGGAACCGAGTCGCCGCGAGGAAGAAGAGAAGGTGCGGAGGCTTGCACGGTGACCTTGCTTTTGGGCGGACCTCCCACCGAACGAGCTCTCGCCACCACAGAGAAGATGAAGAAGAAGAGGGGTAGCTGCCGACGCAAGCTTTAGCCACACATATGCTTGCCGTCGGCTCGTCCACGGGAGCGTCGCAGGTGATCCGGTCGCCACCGTTTGCCACGAGGAGGGGGAGGAGTTGCAGTGAGGAGTGAAGACGCGAGGGGAAGTTGGGTGCAGCGGAAAGGAGATCGCGATGTGAAATCGCGAGTTGGGATAAGGGCTGCGCGTCGAGAAGTTTGCGGCGGAAGAGATCGTGAGGAAAATATAAACCTAAGGTTTAATATCTAATTAACCCTAGGTAAATTAAACCTATTACCCCTTAACTAATATTTCAAACAGGCTTTATCAAAGCCTATTACATCTTTCCCCATAAAACATCCATTTATTTTCAGAAAAATTTCTGAAAATTCTCGATAAATTGTATAAGATAATTTCTTAATTAACAAGGGTATTTTATTTTATTTATTTATTTATTTATTTTCGATATCTTACAATAATACTAATTATCCCCAAAATGTGTCAAAAATCTAAAATGACACACCAAGACTTCTTGACCTACTTTGTGCCAATTTGATCAAATTATCAAACTTTCATTATTATATTGGCAAATCCTAAAATCCTTTAGGATATAAATCAACCTCCATTTTTAAGGTACTCATGACCTTGAAAATGACCTAAAGTGTCACCTTTACCATGGTTAGGTTAACTACCTATCCATTTAAAGTTGACACAACCTAACCCATCTAGCGTGAGTCGATCATGCTCTTAGGAATCCAAAACCTATTTGAGCTTCTTGAGTTAACTAGGTATTTCTTAGGGATGACCTTCCTAGATACCCTCCTAATGACCCTCCTAGGCTTGGTAGCCTTGGTCATTTGGGTCTTGCCTAAGTTAACTCTAGGGGTGACTTTCCTTGTAACATTCTTAGTGGTCTCCCTAGGTTTCTTTGAAACCCAAGCCACTAGGCACCTACCATGGTCAACTCTAGGAATGACTTCCCTTGTGACCTTGGTTTTCCTAGACCTAGTACTAGTTCTATAATTGAATGGAACATTGTAATAGGTAGACTTATCGACCTTGGACCTAGGCTTGTAGCTCAAGCCTTTCTTGCCCATAGATGAGCCTTGTCTTCTAGACTCTAGGCTTTGACCATTTGACCCCTTAATTTGATTTTGTATATTCCTAAGCTTTTCCAATTTTTCAAGTTTTGATTTCAAAACTTGATTTTCTAATTCTAAATGCCCCATTTTTTATTTTTGATTGAGTCTTTGGGCATTGTCATTTCCTCTAGGCATATGCCTACCCTTCTTAGGGTTAATGCCTAAATGCTTTTCTATCTTCCTAATACTTTCCTTAGGTAATATTTTTCTAGGGACATTAGTCTCAAATTTCTCCTTAGTTGAAATATGTCTAGAGTCATTATTTCTAGACTTATCCTTAGACCTAATATCAACATGCTTAGCCCCTAAGCAATAGTATTTATTTTTACTAGCATGTTTTTCATGATTATTAACAATTGCAAAAGTACTAAAATAATTCCTAGCATGCTTTTTAAACTTAGAACTAGAAAGTGCATTAAAGTATACCTTAGAGTTTGCTTTAGAAGCTCTCCCTACATTGTTGACTCCTTCTTGACCCTTGGTAGGCTTCCTCTCCCTAGGGCATTGACTCCTATAGTGTCATTTTTGGTTGCATTTGAAGCACAACACGTGCTCCTTGCTCTTCCTAATTGAAGCATCGGTATCCTTTGAATTTTTGTTGACTTTTGGTGCCGGAGGAGCCTTCTTGACATTCTTTGGACACTTGCTCTTGTAGTGTCTGGCTTCCCTACACTCAAAACATATTATATGAATTTTATTATTGACATATGTGTTTGAGTTACCTAGGGTAGTGGTAGAGACCTCTTGAGCTTGTCCATCACTTCTCCTGGAGGTAGAAGCTTCCTCTTGCTCTTGCCCTTGCTTCGGCGATCTAATCTCTTTCCCCTCAATCCTAAAGGTGGAGGCTTCCTCCAATTCTTCCTCTTCTACTTCTTCCGATCCAAATGTCGATTCTCTATCAACCTCCGAATCTTCACTTTCTTGTGAGGAAGATGAACTTACTTTTTCAGCCTCCTCCTCTTCTTGAGTCGGTGATGGATCTTCATGAAGCTTGGCCAATTTATCTCATAGCTCCTTGGCATCTTGAAATTCACCTAATCTAGATAATAAATCATTAGGTATTGAATCAACTAACATATCGATTGCCTTATCATTAATTTTGGATTTTTGGAGTTGATCTTGGGTCAAACTCTTTTTCTTGAGATATCCTCCTTTTGGACCCCTCGGAAGTTTGAATCCATCTAGTATGATGAACCATTGCTCGATGTCCATCGTTAAGAAATTCTCCATCCACATCCTCCATTGGTCAAATCCCTTAGCTCCAAAAATTTCGTATGAAATAGGTGTGTTGATGTTGCGTCCCAATTTAAGACTTAACTCCTCCATCTTCTTCTTCACCCTCTAACGGTGCTCCCTTGGCGGTTAGTCCAAATGAAGAGCGATCTCGCTCTGATACCAATTGTAGGGACTGTTGGTGACCGCTAGAGGGGGGTGAATAGTGTGTTTTCGTCGCTTGATAGAATTCGTTCGTTCGTCTCTACAATCGTCATTAGTACAACGGAATATAGAAATACAAATGTAGAAACAAATACAAACATAAATACACAAGGATATATGTGGTTCGGAACCTTAGGGTTCCTACTCTACGGAGTGAGCTCAAATGAGCTCTAGCGATGCAAATAACACCACTAAACAGGAATGCTCCTTCTCGACAACACGTCAGTGGTGGAGAAACCTCGTACAAGAGATTACACTAAGTAATACAATGAATACAAGAAAATACAAAGATGAAATACAATACAAGTAAAGAAAAATACTTTACAAGAGATATTTGAATATTTGCTTTTGGTTGCTTAAGAATTGTCTTGAAGGTCTGGATTGCAGCAGCAAATCCCCTCCAAATCACCTCAAGAAACCCCTAACTAAATCCTCCCTTCGTGCTCCTTTTAAACCTATAATTGTCACGCCCCCGGGAGTATGCCGTGCCGAAAATCAAACGGACAGCATCTCCCCTGTACGTGGCAACATCTCGGGTTAATACAAGGCCCGTAGGCCCACAACAACATAATAATGAACAGATATAAGTATATCAAACACACACAGCGGAAACATAAACACATACCACAACAAGAATACCAAAACATACAGGTGTACACCCCCTGACAAGACCACGGTACTAAAATTCGTACATAAAACATCGACACAAAGTGACATCCACAACATAAGACGAAGTCCATACATAGAACAAAATCCATAACACCAATACAAATCACAAATCCTCGGGAGACTCAAAAGGTGGAGATGGGATGGATCGCCGGCGCAGCTCCAAGTCATCACGAAGATCTCTACATTGCAGGCGTGAGAAAAACCGAGTCCGTGGGAGTGAGTAAAACTCAGCAGGTAATAGATAAACATGTACATCAATATCACATGTATTTCGATAGTAAAATCTACAGGTATCACTAGCATGATAATATATATATATCTATGTATATACCACCTAACCAAAAGTCAATATGAGCTGAGACATACAGGCGTGCCTTTCGCTACATCTATCCAACCTGAGCACATATACACAACATATGGTATAAAGAATAGAACTAACTCATACTACATCCTGCTATGGGTCAAGGGTATCACAGTGAATAACTAACCAGTATACAAGTGATGGCCTACTATCATCTGAAGAATGTAATAACATGTATGAATATGTGCAAACAAATGCAACAAACATAGTACATACAAATGCATCACAATAAGCATATCTATATATATTTGCATCTATATCGTATGTTAATCACAATCATCCATATATATATATACATGCATATATGTATATATATGGTAATATGACAAAAATGCCATAAGTCGGCAATGCGATGCATGGTCATGTCGGCTCACCCTAAAACTACCACGACCCGGTGTGGCCTCGGTGGCTCGAGCATGACAATCGTCCCAACTCAACACCAACCACTACTCTCGAGTGGCGAGTGGGCGATCGATCGGAGTAGCATATAAGCGTAAAGAGCAAGCTACACGATGGGGTCCTCTTTGTTGGCGATCAGCTACTACCCATGAGTGGTCGAGTGCCACACACGCAGACTATGGCGACGCAAATCCAACTATCACCGTGTGTAGTGATAGAGTGCGGCACTACAATGATGCTCTGCTCGCGCAGGTTACTCCTCCATGAGTAAGCAGTGGAAGGCGAGATATTTGGCGACACTCTCAACCACAAGGGAGACATCGTCGCCAGCATGCATGCAAATGACATGAATATAAGGTCTCACAAATAGACATCCACCATAGACTCTCTATTCTACAGAGGGGCATGCTAATCATATCAACGCACTCTCTATCCCGTAGAGAGTCGTACTCAACTGATCGTATCAGACTAGGACCACCGGTCCGTAGCGACACCCTAAATATCATTCACCCGACCGTTTACATATTGTATGGTCAGTAGTAAACATGCAATCTATGGGTACTAAAATTAACCCTAGGTTCAAGACATTATCAACCTACGGATGACCTTTTTGCCCAATTTACAATCAGGTTGTCATCCGTACTTTACTACTTGTATTTAACTTAAATAAATTCTAAGTTATTTACATCATCTATATGTATAACTCCTAGTCATGGTAACATAACATGATAGCAGCAAGGAGTTAATGGCCAACGGATAAAGTATCAAGCATAAGATAAATAGAACAGGATCAAGGTAACATGATCATTTAAGATGATCATGCATCTAAATCTGTATGCATTAACTACCTGACCAGGGTAGAAATTACCCACCTGATAAGAAGCTCGTGACAATAAGATCCTCACGACCGCGGTCCTGCCTCGTATCCACGTCCTGCACAAACCATAATATGCATTAAGTTCAAGCACATGACAATAGATGTATATCATTTACTATTCTATCGTTTCCATATTGGCGTCCCTTTATCGAATAATTAGAAGCTCAAAGAGTTAAGCTTGACTATTTAATTTAACTCACCGTTTCAATTAGCAAAAGTGCTAACCTAACTTATCCAACTCCATACCCATTCAACCAAATCAATCTCATGTAGATTAATCTTTTTATACTTAATTGATGTAACATGATTACTAACAAATTAAGTATAAATCTAACTCATATTCACACCGATACACATCTCTTTTCGTAGCCCAACCAAAGCTACTGCTTCACAGCCGGGTTAAACAATCAACAAAACCTCACAACCGGCTAACCACCACTCCACCTACTCCATTCCTCCGATCACTCACGGTTGCGCGATAATAGAAATTCAATTAGCAACATTCCCTGATGAACATGTGATAAACCAAGCTTACCAACGGTTGGAACTTTCCCCCAATTGCTCAGTTTTGCCCGATCAGTTCCTTGCTGCCCTAGTTTCGTGAATCAACTTCCAACCGCCTGTAGCAACTACAATTACAGCCATAACACATAAGGAAATTCAATATTCTCACTGATTCAACAAATCGGATTTGGTGTGTGAACAAATCGGAAAGGAATCATGCTTACCAACGATTGGAGTCTCCACCAACAGAACAATCCCTAGTTCCACCGTCCGTCGAAACCTACCACTGCCCAAACTCAGGTTAGGTCACGGTAAATCCATAGGATTCTAAAATCCCGTCCACTGCAAGAAACATCCACATCTTACCTTGTTCCAGCGTTGATCGACAACGGAGGTTAGAATCGTGAGGGAAAACTTGAAGATGGCTGTAATCACAGAAGGAACGAAATTGGTCGGAGATGGAAATTCATCGTAGATGGGGAAGGAGAAACCTACTGATGGAGAGATCCATGCTCACCTGCCCTATTTGCCTGCCAAGATCGAGAGCCCCCAACTGACTGCTCTGCTCACCGACGAAATCAAAGCCCCCCGACGCACTACCCTAGCTCACGCTGGAAACTCCGGCTCCGGCAGCCAGTCGTCGTCTTCCCTACCCGAGCACAGTGCCGCCGCCGTTGACCCAAGCCCCCAAAATTGAGAGCCTCCTTCGTTGCTCTGGTCACATCAGCACCTATCGCCGTCCACTCGGCGGAGGGAGATGAACCTCGGCGGCGGGAATCGGGTGATGTTGCGGAAAAAGAAAAAGCGAGAGGAGAGGGAGGTTTTGGTCGCCGACTGCGTTGGAGAAGAAGAGAAACCGAAGGAAAAGATTTCGGCGTGCGTGCGGTGAAGAAACGGACAAAACGGGGAGTTTAATGGGAAGGAAACGAATCGGGTTTCCTCATATTGGGTTGGGTTTAAAGATCCTATAATCCTTTAACCCTAGATTCAATTAACCCCCCCTTGACCATTAATTAAACCAAGGTTTGATTAAATTAAATACTAACCATGGTTTAAATTTAATCCCTAAAAATAAGTTCTCTAACTACGAATAATAGGGATACTAATCTTAAATGGAAAAAATTTATTCGTGGTATTTTATATTCTCCCCCACTTATTAAAATTTGGTCCCCAAATTTCGTACTCGAATGCAAAAATTAATTCAAGCATTTTCCGAAATAACCACATACCTCAGGTAAATAGATGAGGGTATCGAGCTCGGATAGTATCTTTCAGCTCCCATGTAGCCTCCTCATCTGTATGATGCTGCCATCCCACCTTTACAAGTCGGATGGTTTTGTTCCGCAGCTGTCGCTCCTTGCGACCCAGAATCCGCATCGGAGTCTCCTCGTAAGTCGCATTCGCCTGGAGTGGTATTGGAACTTCTTTCAGAACATGGTCAGATCGCGGCACATATTTCCTCAACATGGAAACATGGAATACGTTGTGAACACCCGCAAGTGTCGGAGGTAAAGCCAACCGATAAGCTACACCTCCAATCCGCTCTAATATCTCAAATGGACCAATATAGCGTGGAGCTAATTTTCCTTTTAGCCCAAATCTCTTGACTCCTTTGGTGGGCGACACTCGTAGGAATACGTGGTCCCCGACTGAGAATTCCAAAGGCCTTCGCCTCGGTCCGCATAACTTTTCTGCGATCCACATGCCTCGGATAGCTCGTCTGATCACTCGCACCAACTCTGCATCCTGCTGGATACTCTGAGGCCCCAATATCTATCGTTCCCCAACTTCCTCCCATAACACAGGAGATCTGCAGGGTCTGCCGTATAATGCCTCGAATGGAGCCATCTGGATAGAAGAGTGGTAGCTGTTGTTATAGGCAAACTCCACTAAAGGAATGTGATCCTCCCAACTGCCACCGAAATCCATGACGCAAGATCTCAATAGATCCTCCAGAGTCTGAATGGTATGTTCGCATGTCCGCCTGCTCTGCGGATGAAAGGTCAGATCTTGAGTCGAAGCTCGTGCCCATGGCTCGCCGCACTACTGCGGAATCGGGAAGTAAAGCGCGGATCTCTATCAGATATGATACTCAATGATACACCATGCAATCTGATGATCTCTCGGCAGTACAATTCCGCTAGACGATCCAATGAATCCGTCTCACGATCGGAAGGAAGTGGTGATTTGGTTAATCGATCCACGATCACCCAAATCGCGATGTCCTTTACGGGTTACGGTAATCCCGTAATGAAGTCCATCGTGATATGCTCCCACTTCCATTCCGGATCGGGATTTCTGAAGTAACCGCGAGTTTACGATGTTCGGCCTTCACTTGCTGGCATACTAGGCATCGTGCGACGAAGTCCGTAATATCTCGTTTCATACCGTTCCACCAGTAGAAACGCTTCAAATCTCGGTACATTCGAGTACCACCAGGATGTATAGCAAATCTCGACTGATGTGCTTCCCGTAGCAGTTCTTCCTTAACTGGGTGTGTGTCCGGAACACATAGTCGTCCTCGGAAACGCAGTACACCATTCTCGTCACTCGAGAAATCTGTATGACGTTTTGAGTCTATCGTGCTGCTCAGGAACTGTAGATGCTGATCACTGACTTGTGCTTCCTTGATCCTCTCAGCAATGGCGGACTGGGCAACCATAGAAACTAATATCCCCCGAGGTGTTTGACCGTGTTCGGACAATCCCAACTCTGAGAACTGTCGAACTAGATCGATGAATCGCTGCCGGATGAGTGGCGAACTCCACGAGACTTCTCGCTCGCGTATACGCTACCACATTAGCCTTTCCCGGATGATCTTGGATGGTGCGATCGTAATCCTTGATATTCCATCCATCGTCTCGCCTCGATTCACTCTTTACGTGTGAGCAGATACTTGGACTTTATAGTCTGTAGATCTCAAAGGTAATCCCATATAAGTAGTGCCTCCATATCTTCAATGCGAAAATAATGGCGGCTAACTCCAGATCGTGCACTGGGTAATTTCTCTCGTGATCTTTTAGTTGACGGGAGGCATAAGATACCACACTGCTGATCGCATCGTAATCGCTCCCAACGGATAGAAGCATCCGTATAGAGAACCATCCCATCAACACCAGAAGGAATCACTAAGATAGGTGCAAAAACTAGTCGTCGCTTAAGCTCCTGGAAGCTAGTTTCACAGGCCTCTGACCAGGTGAACTTGACCCCTTTTCGAGTCAGTCGAGTGAGTGGCATGGCGATACTCGAGAATCCCTCCACGAACCTCCGATAATACCCGGCTAGACCAATGAAACTACGAACCTCCTGTACTGATTTTGGCTGCTCCCAACTGGTAATCGCCTCAATCTTCTGGGGATCTACAGAAATACCTCTGTTGGACACCACATATCCAAGAAAACCCACTGAGGATAACCAGAACGCACATTTGCTAAACTTGGCATACAACTGCTCCTGTCGCAAAATTTCCAATACTATCCGCAGATGTTGTTCATGCTCTTCCTCGGATCGAGAATAAATCAATATGTCATCGATGAACACGATCACGAACTGATCTATATACCTCAGGAATACCCGGTTCATTAAGTCCATAAATGCAGCTGGGGCATTCGTGAGACCAAAAGGCATCACTAGAAACTCGTAATGTCCATAACGGGTGCGGAAAGCTGTTTTCTGAACATCCTCATCTCTTATCCGGTGATGATATCACGGCCAGATCAATTTTAGAATACACACATGTATCCTTAAGGTGTCGAACAAATCTTCTATCTCGGCGGTGGATATTTGTTCTTAATCTATCGCATTCGATTCGATAGTCAATGCATAACCGCAACGATCCATCCTTCTTTTTGACAAAGAGTACCGGTGCTCCCCATGGTGAAACACTAGGTCGGATGAATCCATTATCCAGCAACTCCTGCAGTTGAACTTTAAGTTCATTCAGCTCCTTTGGCGCCATCCGATAAGGAGGTTTCGATATAGGCGCGGTTCCTAGAATCACCTCTATCGCAAATTCAACTTGCCTAGGAGGTGGCAAGCCTGGAAGTTCATCGGGAAATACATCTGGATACTCTCGGACTACTCGCACATCAGAGAGGGGTGGTAGTCCTTCGTTCTCAACTTTGACCAGAGATAGCAAATAACCTTGACAACCCTGGGCCAATAACTTCTGAGCCTGTAAAGCTGATATAATGGATAATCCATCATCTCTAGTACCAACAAATTCCCAAGCTGGTTGATCTGGTGGTCGGAATGTCACCACTCTTGCTCTACAATCCACTGTAGCGTGATAAGCGGCCAACCAGTCCATACCGAGAATAATATCAAACTCTATCATTTCCAACACCTGAAGGTCCACTGTAAGGATATGCCCGTCAAAGTCTAATGGGCAACCCTTGATTTCTTGGTGGCTAGTCAGCACCTCTCCTGATGGCAAGGATACTGCTAACCCACAAGAACGAACCCTTGGGATTCTTCCAACTCTACTCAGAAATACTCTAGATACGAATGAATGAGAACTACCGGTATCAATCAAAGTATCAGCATATATAGAATAAACTGAAACCATACATCTGAATGGTGATCCCTCTCGTGCCTCATCTCTAGTGATGGCAAAAACTCGTCCAGTCTCGATATTTGTCGGCTGCATCCCCGACAAGGAAGTAGTGTGCCTCCACTCGGTGAGTCGACTGAGTCAAGACCAGTCACGGTCGCATAAGGTAACCATGAGAGTGGTATGGCAGTCGGTCAGATACACGGTAGTAGATCAGGAGATGCGAGGATCTTTGGATCATTATCGGCATCAACGTAGAGCGCTTCCTGTATCGATATAAGTGTCTTTGGTGGAGGTCTTGGTGCCTCTGTCCATAAGATCGCATACGCAGTCTTGTCCTCTCTTGCATTCTTTGGTTGGGTATCTTCCCTTATTAGAGCTACCAGGAAACTCCAACTGTGCTCTCAACGTACAGTCTCGGCTAGTATGTCCGGGTTGCTTGCAATAGTAGCAAACCGGCTGCTCCAAAGGACACTCTGGAGCTCTATGACTTCCGGATCCGCATTTATAACATCCACTTCTGCTCTGACTCTTACGGTTCTTCTGAGACCCTCCAGAGAACTCTGATGCTGGACGCTTCCCTTTCTGCGATCTAGCTGTCCCTTCTGTCGCACCTCGCGTAGTTCCTTTTTGCTCCCCTTTCTTCTGAGTCCCCTGAGCTGAACCCTGGTTCTGCTGCTTGCCCTTAGTCATCTGTTTCTCGATATCCTTCTCCTTGGAGATTTGCTGGGAAGTCATCTCGATAAAGAGGGCACGGTCCAATGCCTCCCTGTAGGAGGTAATGCTAGATCCTGACATCCTCGCTCTGATATAAGCTGCTAGGCCCTGGGTGAACTGGTACATCCGGTCTGAATCCTGTGCTACCAGGTGAGAGCAAAACTCTGATAGTCTGGTAAACTCTGCGTTGTACTCCATAACAGAACGATCACCTTGCTTCAGGCTTAGAAACTCCTGACGCCGTGCTGTAGAAAACGCCGAAGGAAAGTACTGCCTCCAGAAAGCGTCTCGAAAGCTGGACCAAGTAATCCCACGCTCTCCAAACAGAGTCTTCTGTAATTTCCACCAAGTGACAGCCTGATCTCTAAGATGATATCTAGCAAGGCCTACCTTCTCCACATCTGTGCAGTTCATATACTCAAAGGTGTCTTCCATATTTTCCAGCCAAGATCGGGCAATCCATGGGTCGGACTCCCCTCGGAACAAGGTGAACTTCTCCTTGGCTGATCATGCTAACACGAGTATCCGTGACTTATCATTGAGCCTACTGGACTCTGTGGGCTCTGGCGTAGTCAGTGGTGTATCCGGATTCTGAGGCTCCAGATCACCAATAGGGGTTTGCTGAGGTGGTACTTGAGTAGTAGGCTCAGTCGCAACGGTATCTCATCCCCTCCCTCTGGCTGCTCGCCTGGATGGACGGCCTCGACCACGAGTCTGAATAGGTGGCATGACTCTGACAGTATTCACCTATTGAACAAGTCTAGATAAGCATCTAACTAAAGTATAAATTATCAGGAATACTTACTTCGTGTTGCTCGGAGCTTATGCCGCTGTCAATCTCATCTCACAAAAACCAAAACCGAAAAATATACCGACTCCCGAGAATCCAAGACTCAAAAACAAAATCACAATATGGCATCGCAGAACCTTCGGCTCTGATACCAATAAAGTTGTCACACCCCCGGGAGTATGCCGTGCCGAAAATCAAACAGACAGCATCTCCCTTGTACGTGGCAACATCTCGGGTTAATACAAGGCCCGTAGGCCCACAACAACATAATAATGAACAGATATAAGTATATCAAACACACACAGCGGAAACATAAACACATACCACAACAAGAATACCAAAACATACGGGTGTACACCCCCTGACAAGACCACGGTACTAAAATTCGTACATAAAACATCGACACAAAGTGACATCCACAACATAAGACGAAGTCCATACATAGAACAAAATCCATAACACCAATACAAATCACAAATCCTCGGGAGACTCAAAAGGTGGAGATGGGATGGATCGCCGGCGCAGCTCCAAGTCGTCACGAAGATCTCTACCTGTTACCTGGGCGACAGAAAAACCCAGGGTCCGTGGGAGTGAGTAAAACTCAGCAGGTAATAGATAAACATGTACATCAATATCACATGTATTTCGACAGTAAAATCTACAGGTATCACTAGCATGATAATATATATATATCTATGTATATACCACCTAACCAAAAGTCAATATGAGCTATGGACATGCAGGCGTGCGCTCGCTACATCTATCCAACGAGCACATATACACAACATATGGTATAAAGAATAGAACTAACTCATACTACATCCTATATGGGTCAAGGGTATCACGTGAATAACTAACGATACAAGTGATGGCCTACTATCATCTGAGAAGAATGTAATAACATGTATGAATATGTGCAAACAAATGCAACAAACATAGTACATACAAATGCAGCATCACAATAAGCATATCTATATATAGACTGCATCTATATACGTATGCTAATCACAATCATCCATATATATATATACATGCATATATGTATATATATGGTAATATGCAAAAATGTCATAAGTCGGCAATGCAGTATGCATGGTCATGTCGGCTCACCCTAAAGCTACCACGACCCCAGTGTGGCCTCGGTGGCTCGAGCATGACAACTGTCCCAACTCAACACCAACCACTACTCTCGAGTGGCCGAGTGGGCAGTATGATCGAGTAGCATATAAGCGTAAAGAGCAAGCTACACGATGGGGGTCCCTGCTGTTGGCCAATCCGACAGTCACTACCCATGAGTGGTCGAGTGTCACACACTCAGGACTATGACACGCAAATCCAACTATCACCGTCTGTAGTGATAGAGTGCGGCACTACAATGCTCTGCCCTCACACCGGTTACTCCTCCTATGAGTAACCGTGGAGGCAGGATGACTAGCGACACTCTCAACCACAAGGGAGACATCGTCGCCAACATGCATGCAAATGACATGAATATAAGGTCTCACAAATAGACATCCACCATAGACTCTCTATTCTACAGAGGGTCATGCTAATCAGATCAACGCACTCTCTATCCCGTAGAGAGTCTTACTCAACTGATCGTATCAGACTAGGACCACCGGTCCGTAGCGACACCCTAAATATCATTCACCCGATCGTTTACATATTGTATGGTCAGTAGTAAACATGCAATCTATGGGTACTAAAATTAACCCTAGGTTTAAGACATTATCAACCTACGGATGACATTTTTGCCCAATTTACAATCAGGTTGTCATCTGTACTTTACTACTTGTATTTAACTTAAACAAATTCTAAGTTATTTACATCATCTATATGTATAACTCCTAGTCATGGTAACATAACATGATAGCAGCAAGGAGTTAATGACCAACGGATAAAGTATCAAGCATAAGATAAATAGAACAGGATCAAGGTAACATGATCATTTAAGATGATCATGCATCTAAATCTGTATGCATTAACTACCTGACCGGGGTAGGAATCACCCACCTGATAAGAAGCTCGCGACAATAAAATCCTCACGGCCGCGGTCCTGCCTCGTATCCACGTCCTGCACAAACCATGATATGCATTAAGTTCAAGCACATGACAATAGATGTATATCATTTACTATTCTATCGTTTCCATATTCGCGTCCCTTTATCGAATACGAATTAGAAGCTCAAAGAGTTAAGCTTGACTATTTAATTTAACTCACCGTTTCAATTAGCAAAAGTGCTAACCTAACTTATCCAACTCCATACCCATTCAACCAAATCAATCTCATGTAGATTAATCTTTTTATACTTAATTGATGTAACAGGATTACTAACAAATAGTATAAATCTAACTCATATTCACACCGATACACATCTCTTTTCATAGCCCAACCAAAGCTCGCTTCAGTAAGGGTTAAACAATCAACAAAACCTCTGGCTAACCACCACTCACTGACCTACTCCATTCCTCCGATCACTCACGGTTTGCGATAATAGAAATTCAATTAGCAACATTCACGATGAACATGTGATAAACCAAGCTTACCAGCGGTTGGAACTTTCCCCAATTGCTCGGTTTTGCCGTCGGTTCCTTCTTTGCCCCTAGTTTCGTGAATCAACTTCCAACCGCTGTAGCAACTACAATTCTGACCATAACACATAAGGAAATTCAATATTCTCACGATTCAACAAATCAATTTGGGTGTGAGAACAAATCGGAAAGGAATCGTGCTTACCAGCGATTGAGTCTCCACCAGCAGAACAATCCCTAGTTCCACCGTCGTCGAAACCTACCACTTTGCCCAAACTCGGGTTAGGTCATGGTAAATCCATAGGATTCTAAAATCCGTCCACTGCAAGAAACATCCACATCTTACCTTGTTCGGCGTTGATCGGCAAGCGGAGGTTAGAATCGTGAGGGAAAACTCGAAGATGGTGTAATCGGAAGCGAACGAAATTGGTGGAGATGGAAATTCATCGTAGATGGGAAGGAGAAACCTGCGATGGAGAGATCCATGCTCACCGCCCTATTTGCTGCCCAAGATCGAGAGCCCCAGACCGCTCTGCTCACCGCGAAATCAAAGCCCCGACGCCTTGCCTAGCTCATGGCTGAAACTCCGGCTCCTGACGGTCGTCGTCTTCCCTACGAGCACAGTCTGCCGCCGTTGACCCAAGCCCCCAAATTGAGAGCCTCCTTCGTTGCTGCAGTGCATCATGAGCACTGCCGCCGTCCACTCGAGCAGAGGAGCCGATGAACCTCCGGGCGGCAGGAATCGGAGCGGTCGTGCGGAAAAGGAGAAAAAAACGAGCGAGAGGAGAGGGAGGTTTCGGTCGCCGACTGCGTTGGAGAAGAAGAGAAACCGAAGGAAAAGATTTCGGCGTGCGTGCGGTGAAGAAACGGACGAAACGGGGAGTTTAATGGGAAGGAAACGAATCGGGTTTCCTCATATTGGGTTGGGTTTAAAGATCCTATAATCCTTTAACCCTAGATTCAATTAACCCCCCCTTGACCATTAATTAAACCAAGGTTTGATTAAATTAAATACTAACCATGGTTTAAATTTAATCCCTAAAAATAAGTTCTCTAACTACGAATAATAGGGATACTAATCTTAAATGGAAAAAATTTATTCGTGGTATTTTACAATAATCGGGTTGGATTTGCACCTGACAGTCGACTGTCATAAGTCTCTAGTTGACTGCCAACAGTACCGTTGTGAGACAATAACTTAATTCACGTCAGCATTCAAGTCAACGATTACACTAGTAGTCGACTGCTAGTTACCATCAGTCGACTGTCAGTCTCGTAGCCGACTGATCAGTCGACTATCGAGCGTTCTTCTTTATATCCTCGACCGTGATCATTGCCCTCCATGGTAGTCATTGCCATCATCGGCCTTGAATGTTGGCGGATCATTGCCAAGGCTATTTGTCGTAGTTGAACCCTAGTCGACTCACGCCTGTCGACTGCTCATAACCCCAGCGATTGTCAAGAGTCAACTTGGTTGTCAAGTGTCAAAACATTTGACCAATCAACTGGTCCAAAGCCCTAGCCGACTGATAACCTCAACCATGAGGTTTAACTCTAAGTATGATGTCCTCATACTTGTTAGACCACCCTTGGCCTAGACCTAAGCCTTCTATCCATCTCCGTCAGCCTCACATCTATCAGATCCCTCCAAGTCATCCATGACTTATTTATCCATACGCTAGCCTTCAGGTACTTCCATCAGCTATTGTCATGCTAAGCTGGTCTATCCCGCCAAGGCATTTTGGGCTTACGATGTCAAGACTACCGCTTGAACTTTACGCCGTCAACCATTGGACTTGTGCTGCCAAGACTCTCGCTTGGACTTTACATCACCAATATCAACCCTTGAACTTTCCTTGCCAACCCATGTTGGACTTTCCAATTGTCAAGACTTAAGCTTGGACTTTCCTTTGCCAAGACCCATGCTTGGACTTTTCATGACAATCACATTGTCATACATTTTGTCGAACATCAAAATACTGCTCGAGTCAAACTCGAATATGGTCAATCGTGATCTGGGTCGATTGTACCAACTTTGGATGCCTTCTAGGGATATCATCAGGTGCATCTAGCCAGAGAGGACGAGGATAAAGTCAACTTCATCACCTTCGATGGCAAGTATTGCTATCAAATTATGCCTTTCATATTGAAAAATGCGAGTGTCATGTAGATCAGATATTTTGGGAGCAGCAGGGTAAGAATGTCGAAGTATACATCGATGATATTTTGATCAAGTTTACCATTGCAGAGCCCATGATTGTTGACATTGAAGAGATTTTCGCCACCCTAAGGAGGTATGAGTTGAAAATAAATCTAAAAAAAAAAAGAAATTTTTGTGTTAGAAGCAAGCACTTCTTGGGATACGTGGTCACCGAGAGAGGCATAGAAGCCAACCCCGCCAAAATACAAGGCTTATAGGACATGAAAGCACCATAAAATATTCGAGAAGTCCAAAGGCTCAGGGAGAGAATCACGACTCTATCTAGGTTCATCTTTAAATTGGTTGATCGCAGTCTTCCTTTCTTCAAGATACTCCATAAAGCGTCAAGGTTCAGATGGGATGAAGCGTGTGATTAGACCTTCCTAAAGTTGAAGTAGTATTTAGCCACTTTGCCTATACTCACCAAGACAATGGTGTGAGAGCCTCTATGGATCTACCTGGCAGCTATAGAAAGAACAGTTAGCTCAGTCTTGTTGCGACAAGAGGAGGGAACTCAACACCCCATCTACTTTATTAGCCATTTGTTAAAGAATGTCGCAAGGTGGTACACCTTGTTGGAAAAACTTATGCATTAGTGATAATAACTTGTCGTTTGCACTCTTATTTTCTGTCTCATCCTATTACTGTGCTCACTAATAGTGTCATAGGATGAGTGCTCAGCAATCTAGAAAATTTATGTCCGTTGATTAAGTAGACTACGGAACTCAATGAGTATGACATTCAGTATCATCCTCACACGACAATCAAGGTTCAGGTGTTGGTCGATTTTCTGACTGAGATTATAGGGGACACAAAAGATGAAGTCTGAGAAGTCTTTGTGGATGATTCTTTTATAAATCAAGGAAGTGGCATGAGGGTGTGGCTACTCTCACCTTAAGGAGAAGAGCCTTCAAAAGTCATTTGACTTAATTTTAAGGCTTTTAATAATGAGGCAGAATGCGAGGCCCTATTGGCGGGTTTACATGCAACTAAGGATGTAGTTCAGGTAGGTTGATCATGCACCTCAAACATGCACAGATTGGCTAGCGGAGATAACCTATTATCTTCAAGAAGGAAGGACCCCCAAAGATCCCAAACAAAAGAAGTTACTAATGTGGAGAGCGACAAAATTTACATTAGTTAGAGATGCCCTATACAAAAGATCTTTTTCTAGATCGTTGTTGAATTGCTTGGGCCCCAGAGGAAATTGATATGTGATGAATGAGATTCATGAGGGGATCTGTGGGAGGTACGCCAGAGGAAGAACATTAGTATAAAAAGTATTATTAGCAGGATATTACTTGTCGACAGGATGCAATGAAGTATGCAGCGGCTTGTGAAAGTTGCTAGAAACATCGACATGTACCTCGGAGGTTGACTGAGTATTTGAAGACATTAACATCTTCCTATTCATTTGATCAGTGGGGAATGAATATAGTTGAACACTTCTCCACTGAACCGAATCAAAAGAAGTTCCTATTGGTTACCATGGATTACTTTTTTAAATGGGTGGAGGCAAAAGTCTTTGCCAAAATCACTAAAGAAGCAATTATTAGATTCTTGTGGAAGGCGATTATCTGCAGGTATGACATTCCTCACAAATTAGTTTTAGATAATGGGTGTGAATTTCAAGGTCACATGATAAGGGAATGGTGCCAGGAATTAGGAATACTCTAGCCATTCACTTCTCTGGCATACCCATCGAGTAATAGCCAGGTGAAAGTCATCAATCAGGAGCTGGTAAAGGGGTTAAAGTGAGAATCGACTGATATGACGGAAGCTGAGTGGAAGAGTTGCCAAGTGTTCTCTGGGCATACATAACCACCCTTGCGATAGCACAGACATGCCACCCCTTCCAGCTAGTATATGGGGGAGAAGTGGTGATGCATGTGGAGATTGGAATGAGGTAAGTAAGAGTGAAAGATTACAATGTAGAAAAAAATATGAGGATGCGAGTAGAGTTGGATTTATTGGTCGAGGCATGGGAGAAAGCAACAACTGGGTTGTGGGCCTACAATAGGTGCAAGAGTCATGCTTATAATAAGAAGGTAATCTCTCGTTCCTTTCAAGTGGAGAACTTAATCTAGAAAAAGGTACAATCGGCGGGAGATGTGGGGAAGCTAGAGCCTCGGTGGGAAGGATCGTACACCATCTACTAGAAGTTGAGTTTTGAAGCATATTATTTGTGAGACCAAAAAGGTAAGCAACTTGAGCGACCATGGAATGCATATCATCTACTTTCTTATGAAGTTTAATGGGTGTTTCTATTACTTATTTTGTTAGATAACGTTTATGTTCCTATTTCCGATTGAATTATTTGAATCTTGCTACGAGTGTGATTTTAGTGCAAGATGTTTGCTCCTTATATAAGAATCACCGACACTCCTGACTTAGACATAGTCGGTCTCAAGTCAAGGTTAGCCAAGCTTGAGTTATACTCGAGTTGAGTTTTGACGTTTGACAATATGATAGTAGATTGATGATAAGTGAATGATGGTGTGGGACATCGAGGTTGTGTAATAAAGAATATTGAAGGAGAGTGTTGGTGTATTCATCATTGGATCAAGTTGACTATGTATAGTCTTTGATGGAAAGTGATTGAGCAAGAAATCAAGTAGGTCAAGATTGATCGAATACTCGACAAGTGGAGAAATCCAAGTGGGAATGGTAGGACCGAATGCTTGGTGGTTAAAAGTCCAACATGACAATGGCAAGTGAAAAAGTCAAGTAGATCAAGGTTGATCAAATACTTGACAGAATGAGAAATCCAAGTAGGTCAAGGAGGATCAGACACTTGATGGTCGGAAGTCCAACAAAATGTTAGCAAGTGAGAAGATCAAGTGAGTCACGATTGACCAGACACTTGATATGAGATGGAAAGTTCTGGTAGATCAAAGTTTATTGGATGCCAAGCTTGAGAGGAAAAGTCCAAGCCGGTCAAGAAGATCGGATGCTTGTGTTGGTGAAGTCCTAGCAGGTAAAGGTGATCGGATGTTAGGCAAACAAAGTTCTAACAAGTCAAGGTGATCGGATGTTAGACAAGTCAAGTCCTAGCAGGTCAAGATGATTGAATGCTAAGAAAACGAAGTCCTGATAGGTCAAGAGTAGCCAGATGCTACACGTAAGAAAGGTCATGGAAGGTTGAGGTCAATCAAATATCAGGTAAAGCGAAAGTCAGGTCAAGATAGGACTAAAACTGAGGTATTAGTCGACTAATATGGTATATCAGTCCACTAGTGAATCCTAAATCTAAGTTCGGGGATTTGAGAAAGTTTGAGTGGAGAGAGTTTCTGTTGCATTCCAAACCTTCAAAATACTTTTCAACGCAACTAAATTACAAGCAAGTAAGATTTCACTATGTAAAATCATTTTGTTCTTGTTCATCTCATTTATCTTGTATATTTGTTTTGGTTGTATTTACTATAAGGAATAGATTGTTAGAGGTTTTTCTGCCTCCGGAAGATATCCAACAAGGAGAAAGGATAGTGGATATCATTAAAAGCTAGCTCATAAAGTAGGAGCCGAAGGTTCTGAACCACATAAAATTGATTTGTGGTGTGCTTATGTTTTATTTTTGTTTATGGTTGTTTTCATTGTGTATAACATCTTATAGATAAGCACGAATGTAAGAACGCAATCGACGATTGACAACGAATGTTATTCACCCCCCTCTAGCTCGCTATGGTCATAACAAGTGGTATCATAGTAAGGTTGCTCTTCACTAGACTAATCGTCGAGGGAGAACAAGCTAGAGGATTAGAAGATTCCATCAAAATTCATGGAGTTCGAAGATGAATTTGGATTCGACACTCAACTTCCACCTCTTAACGGGTTAGGGAGATTTGCTCAATGGAAGGTTAGAACCAAGATATTATTTCAAATGGACATTGAAGAATCGTTTACCTTAATAGAGGAGTTCGAAGCTCCAAGGGATAAGAAAGGAAGATCACTAAAAGGATGGATCGAGGAGCAAGTCCAAATATCTAAGGAAAACGACAAGTTAACTAAAATATTGATAAATTTGGTACCTAATGAAATATTGTGTGAGTTATAAAAATACAAAGATGCAAGCGAACTAAGGAGAAAATTGGTCAAGCTCGATAAGAATCTATCACCGGTACAAAGTGAGGATGACCCTAAGGAAAATGACTCATCGGCTTAAGCTCACGAAGATTTGAAGGTTGAGAGGTGATTAACATCCGAGTTGGAAGAGGTTGTAGGAGCCTTTATCTCGAGGATTGAGGGGAGGATAAATCATCGACACTAGAATAAAAGGAGCCTTCGACATACGGAATGATGAGGAACAAGCCTATGTTTTTCCTATCACCATACAAGGCAACATAAGTCCAATTCATAAAAATAAAAATTATATAATATGTTTTGAGTGTCAGAAGAAGAGTAAGATTAGGTGTTCAAGATTAATTAAGAAGAAGATTCAAGTGGCACCAAGGGCTAAAGAAAAGCCCAAGGAAGCCGATACTCTAATACACAAAGGAAAGAAGTACATTATGTGCTTCTCATACAATCAAATGGGGCATTATTGGAATCAATGTCCAAGGGGGATATGGGAGAAAACTCAAACTTAGGGGGAGTTTCTAAGATTAAGTCAAAGGTATTATTTCATAGTGCAATTTCTTTATATCATAATATAAAACATGCTAAAATTAAATATTATGATTTAAATACTAAGTATCATGTCAATAGAAAATATGAAGGATCCGAGGAGCTTAGAATTTTTCAAGATAGACCAAATTTATCGAAGAATAGGAAGAACGGGAACTATCTGGGCAATAGTTCTAAGAAAAAAAGACACATGCTAAAGAGGAAAAAAAGTGTAAGTTGGAACTTATGAAAAATCAAAAATTAAAGAATTAAAGAAAGAAAATCAAATTTTGACGTCAAGACTTAATAAATTAGAAAAGATCTTTAAAAATATGAAAAATATATTTAAAAAGTTAAATGGACAAAATATAGGATTTGATAAGTAAAAGTCATTTAGGGACAAGAAGGGTTTGAGATACAAATTTAAGTTTAAGGAAAATTTGTCATCATATCATAAAGTTTCATATAACTATGGAACTGTTTAGAAATATCAAGATTATAAGAGAGGTCATCCTTAGAGTTAACCTTGATGAAACTATAATGACTAAGGCTTCCAAGGAGTCTAGGAGAGTCATTAAAAATGTATCAATAGAGATTATCCCTAGTGAATACCTAAAAAATTCAAGGAGTTCTAATAGGTCTTGGATTCTTAGGAGTGTGATCCCTTCACACTAAAGAAGTAAAAGGCATGTCAACTTAGAGTAGAAAGGTAGTTAAACCGTAGTAAAGTTGATATTTTATGACATTTTTGAAGTATAGTGATGTTTTGAAAATGAATCTAGCATTTTATCATAAAAGATTTTAGGATGTGTCAATGGAATTCGAAGTTTATGTTGTTTAAAATTAGCACATTAAGATAGAGTCCATAGTGTGTCAAATTTGAGATTTTAACACACTCAAGGAAGTTAATCCGTTCTTATGTCAAATTTGATATTTGACATAATTTT
Source organism: Wurfbainia villosa (assembly GCA_025175895.1). Classification (NCBI taxonomy): domain Eukaryota; kingdom Viridiplantae; phylum Streptophyta; class Magnoliopsida; order Zingiberales; family Zingiberaceae; genus Wurfbainia; species Wurfbainia villosa. The sequence goes on along the minus strand of CM046004.1, from coordinate 11,841,693 downwards.
AAATAATGACAATTAGATTTAAAAGACTTATGTATTCTTATACATTATTATGTTACACATTTGTCATGCTTTGTATATCATATGATATGTCATGAAATTACGTCATACATGATGATATATTATGAAAATTATTTTTTCATAATGATCTATGTTCTTTTCATGTCGTAACATCATGCAACATTTAAGATTGATAGACTTTCTTATGAGAGTTATATACTTAATCTATGTCATGATTATATTCATCTATTGAAGGAAAGCTCCGAGAGACACGTTTAAGGTGGTACGGACATGTACTTAGACGATCAATAAATGCTCCAGTTAGGCAATGTGAAACGATGACAAATATACACATCAAATGAGGAAGAGGAAGACCAAAAAAGACTTAGTTAGCAACAATAAAATAAGATAAAATTTATTTAAATATAGATGATGATATAGTAGGGAATAGAGTCCAATGGCGTAGAAGGATTCAAATAGTCGACTCCACCTAGTGGGATAAGACTTTATTGTTGTTCTTACTGTTGTATGCCATGATTATATTCATGCATTGATTTATTTTAATTGTGATTAAGGACAAATGACAATATTTTATATTCTAGGTAAGAGATCGAATTAAAAATATCTAAATAGAAATGCATGATCTCTTAGTTTAGAAAAAATCTATTTACATCTCATAAATATCTTAGGATGACTTGTATATGTATCAAAAACATTTTAAACACAAGTGAAATGTTAAGATGATAGATTAAGTTCAAGATGCTTATATAGTGCATCAAAATGAATTAAACTTCATTAAATGATATGAATAAATCATGAAAAAAAAGCTAATATACAAGTAATGTGTACTTGACTCATAAATCATGATAGAAAATAAATTTTAAAATTATTTTTAAAATTATTTTGAAAAATCTTGGTGAATTTTATTAATTGATAGTAATCACCATTAATAATATTGATACAAAATTAGGATGAATAATTGAAATTTTCAATCATTTTCAACTTCGTGTCGTTCTTTGAAAATGATGATATTTTCATAGAAAATTATTTTTCGGCTATAGTATTTAACATAAGTAATATATATATATAAAGTTTTCAAGATTTTACAAAAAATATAGAATTACTTATGTATTTTTAAAATTGATTTGAAAATAATTTTTAGGATTACCAGATATCAGTCAAATGATTCACAAGATTAGTCGATTTGGAGTACATAGTATCAGTCGATTGGTGTTCTTTATCAGTTGACTATTTGAGTTGTATTTAGTTGTCAGTTTAGTCATTTACCAATAATCCTAGGTATATTAATTACTCATAACCATTTAATATGCTTGAAAAATCATTAAAAAGGAAAAAAAAATTCAATGAAAATGAATAAGAGAGTTAAATAGAGTGAGAATTAAACTTGAGGATGAGCTTAAAGTTCAAGGTTGAACTTTTGACCTCATGTTTAGAATTTAGAATCTCCTATAGGCATAGAAACTTTCTCAATACATTATTGGTACAATGGTCAAGGGGAAGCAAGCGTTTAGGGGGAGGTCTTCCTCAAAAGTATGATAACTATTTTATCAAAGGAGAGATTGAAGGGTTTAAGGATGTTGATGAATGGAGAATGAGGTAGGAGGAAGAGAAATTTTTGGATGTATGACAAAGGGGAAGTATGAAAGGTTTAAGTTAAGAAACTTTCATCATGCTTTGGCATAAGAAGTGATAAATTGGTCGTATAAGTTAGTCTAACTTAAAGATATTGTCAAATATTAAAAATAGAAAATTGTTGCTGCAATCGGCCTCAGGTCAAGATTGATTAAGCTTGAGTTGGGTTTAAGTTGGGTTTCAATGTTTGACAATATAACAGTAGATTGATGATAAGTGAAGGATGGTGTGGGGGCATCTAGAGTTGTGTAATGAAAAGTATTGAAGAATGAGAGTATTGGTGTAATCATCATTGGATCAGATTAACCATGATGTATAGATTCTTTGATGGAAAATGGTTGAGCGAGAAGTCAAGTAGATCAAGATTGATCGAAACTCGACAAGTGGAGAAATCCAAGTGGGTCAGATAGGATCGGACGCTTGGTGGTCGAAATTCATATAGGGCATTGACAAGTGAGAAATCAAGTAGGTCAAGGTTGACCAAATATTGGTGCAATCGGCCTAGGTCACGATTGACCGGACTCGAATTTGACTCAAGTAGTATTTTAATGTTTGAGAATGGGTTGACTATTATTTGACAATGGGTTGACTATATAGTTGACCATATGATGGAGAAGTCCAAGTGGGACACTTGACATTGAAAATTCCAAGCATGGTCTTGGCATTTGGGAAGTCCAAACATGAGTCTTGACAATTGAAAAGTCCAAGCATGAATCTTGGTAATTGGAAAATCCAACATGGAGTTGGCAAGAGAAGTCCAAGGGTGTGATATTGGTGGCGTAAAGTTCAAGTTGTAGTCTTGGCAGCATAAGTCCAATATTTAACGACGTAAAGTCCAAGCGTATGTCTTGGCAGTGTAAGTCCAAATGTACCTTGAATGTGTAGACCCGGGTAGCATAACAATAGCCAATGAAAGCACCTAAAGGCTAGCATATGGATTAACAAGTCATGGATGACTTGGAGGGATCCGATAGGTGTGAGACTGATGGAGGTGGTTAGAAGGCTTAGGTCTAGGCTAAGGGTGGTCTATCAAGTATGAGAGCATCATACTTGGGGTTAAACCTCATTGTTAAGGTTTATTAGTCGACTGAGATATTGGACAGTCGACTAGCCGAGTGTTTAGCACTCGAAAGCCAAGTTGACTCAAGAGCAATCGACTGGAATTATGACCAGTCGACTGCTCGGTAGTCGACTAGAGGCTAGACTGCCGAATGTGCTCTAGCAGTCGACTGGAGGGACTTCCAATCGACTGCTATGGATGACAATCAACTGCTTCTTGTAGACACGAGCACAGAAAGCTCAGTAGTCAATTGAGCAGTCAATTGTTCGTAATGACAGTTGACTGTCAGTGTATCCGTTGGTTGGAATGTCAATGTGGATTAAATTCGTTGTGAGACAACGACGCTATAGTAAGTCGATTGGTGTCTTTGGGCAGTCGACTGTCAAGCGAAAATTTAGGTCGCATGGAGGCATAAAAGGAGCAGTTCGTGGAGGATTTCGGCCATGGTTTCTTGAATGGTTTTTGGGGCGATTTGAAGGGAAATAGTTGGTGCTTTTCAAACCTTCAAAGTCATTCCAAAGAAATCAACAAGAAAGCAATTCAAAGTTCTTTATGTAAAGTTTTTTTTACTTGTATTTGTGTATTGTTAGTTTACTTGTTGTATTTCGTTGTATTACTTTTGTAATCACTTGTACGAAGTTTCTCCACCTCCGGATTATTTCGAGAAGAAGTGGTTTGATTAGTGGTGGTGTGCATCACTAGAGCTCGCTATTGAGCTCACCCCGTGGAGTAGGAAATAGGGTTTCGAACCACGTTACATATTGTGTCTTTGTGCTTGTGTATTCGTGTTTGTATTAGTATTTATATTTCCGCTGTGTACTAATGAATTGTAGAGACAAACACGAATGAATTTCATCGAACAATGTAAAATGCTATTCACCCCCTCTAGCACGACTATCAATTCTCAACAAGTGGTATCAGAGTTCGGTAGGCTCTCAAAAGAACAAGACGCTCTTCTACGGACTAACCGCCAAGGGAGCATCGCTAGAGGTTGAAGAGGAGGATGGAGTTGCCAAATCTTGGATTAGGTCGTGACATCAACACTCCACCGCCTTTTGGATTTTACGGAATTGGGGGCTTTAACCAATGGAAGGAGAGTATAGAAACCTTCCTTATGATGAACATTGAATATTAGTTCATCTTGATGGAAGGATTCAAATATCCAAGATGGTCGAAGGAAGGATTCCTCAAGATGAAGAAATGGACCGAGGAACAACTCTAAAAATTCGAAAAAAATAAAAAGGTAATGAAATTCTTGGTTTATTTAATCCCTAATGATATTTTATGTAGATTATGTGAATATAAGAATGTCAAGGAGCTTTGGAGCGAATTGACAAAATTCCATGAGAAGCCTTAACCGGTCCAAGAGGGAGGAATCCAAGGAGGAGGAAGAAAGCTCATCCTCTCAAGAGAGTGAGGATTCAGAGGTTGAGAAGGAATTAACATTCGGATCGGTAGAAGAAGTGGAAGAATTGAAAGAAGCCTCCACCTCTAGGATTGAGGGGGAGGAGAGACCTTCCACACTGGAGGAAGAGCAAGAAGAATCATCAACATCCAGGAGAAGTGATGAACAAGTTCAAGAGGCTTCCACCACCACTCTATGTAACTCAAGCATGCAAATTAAAAATAAAGATCATATTGTATGCTTTGAGTGTGAGGAGCAAGGACACTACAAGAGAAAGTGTCCAAAAAGAGTCAAGAAAACTCAACCGACACCAAAAGTTCATGAAAAGCCTAAGGATGTCGGTGCATCGACAATTAAAAGCAAGGAGCACATCATTTGCTCCAAATGCCATCAAAATGGGCACAATAGAAGCCAATGACCCAAGGGAAGACAACCTAGCAAGGGCAAGAGAGGAGCTACATATGTAGGGGAGCTAAGGCAAACCCTAAGGTATATTTCAATAATGATCTTTATTTACGTAACAATCAAAATCATGCTAGGAGTAATTTTAATTCTCTTTTAATTGTGCATAATCATGAAAGACATGCTAATAGCAATAAATATATTAGCTTACGTGCTAAATCTTGCAATGTTAGGGTTAAGGATAAATATAGAACCAATAACTCTAAAATAATTCTACCTAAGGAAGTCATTAGGAAGGTAGAGAATCACTTAGGCATTAACTCTAAGAAAGGTAGACATATGCCTAACAGAAAGAACAACGCCCAAAGAATAGATGAAAATTCAAAAATTACGCAATTAGAGTTAGAAAACTAAGTCTTGATGTCAAGGTTTGAAAAATTGGAGAAGACCCTTGCAAGAATGACAAATTCAATTAAATGATATAGGAGTCAAAACTTAGGGGTTAATAGACAAGAACCATCTAGGGGCAATAAAGATTTGGGTCACAAACCTAAGCCCAAAGAGACCTATCATAGTATTCCATTCGATTATGGAACCATTTCTAGGTCTAGAAAAACCAATGTTACTAGGGAAGTCATCTCTAAGGTTAACCATGATAGATGCCTAGTGGCCAAGGTTTTCATGAAACTTAAGAAAGCCACTAAGAAGGTCACAAAAGAAGTTATCCCTAGAGTTGACCTAAGCAAGACCCAATTGACCAAGGCTTCCAAGCCTAAAAGGGTCATTAGGAAGGTACTAAGGGAAGATATCCCTAGTAAGTACCTAGTAAACTCAAGGAGCTCTAATAGGTATTAGGTTCCTATGAGCGTGGTCCCTTCATGCTAGATGGGTTAGGTTGTGTCAACCTTGAATAAATGGGTAGTTAACCTAACCATAGTAAAAGTTAGCACCTTAGGTCATTTTCAAGATTATTAGATACCTTGAAAATAAGTTTGGATTTATATCCTAAAAGATTTTAGAATGTGCCAATAAAATTGTAGAAGTTTGAAAATTTGATCAAAATTGGCACAATTAGGTCTAGAGTTCATGATGTGTTATTTTGGATTTTTGACATACTTCGGAGATTGATCTATTATGACAAATATAGATTTAATTCTAGAAATGACATTTTGAGCTTCACTTAGATATTATATACCTTTATATTTTATACTTATCATGATTTGTTTGTCATATATCATGTCATGACAACATAATTCATTTAATCTTTAAAATGTCATGATAATGTTTAGGTTTTTATGTCATGTATATTAGGTTTAAGTTTTATGCCAAGACATCATGATTATTGACACATGTTTTATTTATGCTATTATTATATGTCATGATCATATTTTATGTATTTAAGTTAATTAAAATTTATTTAAGGATAATGACATGATTTAAAGTTCCATGTATAGGGGGAATCTAATAGAGTTGCTTAGAAAAATGCATGAAACCTTAGATTAGGAAGAACAAAAATTCACATCTCACATTAAATTGACATGTGTGTGTATTGATACACCCTAGACACATGTGAGATGCTAGGAATGAGTTGAGTTCATGTGCTTACTTAGTACTTCATAATGAACTTAGAACTCATTAAGTAATAATGATGGATCATGGGGAAAGCTAATGTGAAAGTCATGTGCATTGAGTCCATAGATCATGGTCCAATATAATGTTATAAAATCATTTCAAAATCACTTTGAAAAATCTTGGTGTAGTCTATCTTTTGATAGAAGTCACCATTGATGAAGTTGATACAAAATAGGCTCAAAAGATTGAAGTTATCTTTGTTTTTGAACTTTGTATCAATCTCACTATTTAATGGGTATTTTATTTTTCAAATATTTTTCACCCATAATGATTGATATAAGTATTATACATATGAATTTTCATGATTTTTCAAATTATGTATAATTACTTATGATTTTCCAAAAATCATTTTCTGAACTTGATTTTTGCACATTGCAGAAACCAGTCGATTGCCGCTTTGGGCAATCAATTGGCATTAAGGATAATCGACTGGTTGTTGACCGAGTCGACTACTAAGTCTGATTTTGGATAAACAAGGTTGTTTAGCCCATGTTTCAGCCATTTTAGGCTACCCTAACTGTTCATAAGCCTAGGATATACTTTGGAAAGCATTAGAAGGGTGAAAATCCATTGGAAATGGATTAAGAGAGTTGTTTAGGATGAGAATCAAATTTTAAGGTCCATGAAAGTTTAAGTTTGAACTGTTACCCTTAATTTTGATGGTTTAGTGTTCCTATAGGCTTAGGGACTCTCCAAGGATATTGTTGGTGTAATGGTCAAGGGGGAGCAAGTCTTTAGGGAGAGGTTATCCATCTTGGGATGATGGATGTGTATTTCTTAAAGGGGGAGATATGAGGGTTTTGGAAACTCTCATTGTGCTCATCAAAGGGAGAGAATTAGAGAAGTGAGGATTGTCTCTCATTTAGTGATATGAGACTTATCACTAAGAAGAGTGAAAGCATCCTAGATGTGTTTAGACTAAGGGGGAGAATGTAAGATCTCATTGGAATATGAGACATTGATACCCTTGGGGAGTCTTTTTGATGTATGCCAAAGGGAGAGAAGTGAGGTTTAAGTTAGGTAAACCTTCACTATGCTTTGACATTGGAAGTGGTTAAATTTAGATTATTGTTAGTCTAACTTAAAGGTATTGTCAAATTTCAAAAAGGGAGAGATTATTAGTGCAATCGGCCTAGGTCACTATTGACCGGACGTGAGTTTGACTCAAGTAGTATTTTGATGTTTGATAATAGGTTGACCATTGTTTGACAATGAGTTGATTATATGGTTGACATGTGATTGACTATATGATAGAGAAGTCTAAGTGGGACACTTGACATTGAAAAGTTCAAGCATGAGTCTTGGCATTTGAAAAGTCCAAGCATGAGTATTGACAATTGGAAAGTCCAAGCATAGGTTTTGGCATTTGGAAAGTCCAACATGGAGTTGGCAAGGGAAGTCCAAGGGTATGATATTGGTGGCGTAAAATCCAAGTTGTAGTCTTGGCGCCATAAGTCTAATATTTAGCGGCCTAAAGTTCAAGCATGTCTTGGCTGCGTAAGCCCAAATATACCTGACTATGTAGACTCGGGTAGCATGACAATAGCCAATGGAAGCACTTGAAAGTTATTGTATGGATGAACAAGTCATGAATGACTTGGAGGGATCCGATAGCCGTGAAACTAATGGAGGTTGCTAGAAGGTTTAGGTCTACGCTAAAGGTGGTCTATCAAGTATGAGAGCATCATATTTGGGATTAAACCTCATTGTTGAGGTTTATCAGTCAACTGGGGATATTTGACAGTCGACTAGACAAGTGTTTAACACTCGGAAGCCAAATTGACTCAAGAGCAGTTGATTGGGATTATGACCAATCGACTGCTCGGTAATCGACTAGGTGCTAGACTGTCGAATGTGCTCTAACAATCGACTGGAGGGACTTCCAGTTGACTGGCCATGGGATAGTCGACTGCTGCTTGCGGACACGAGCACAGAAAGTTCGATAGTCGACTACGGACTTAGCAGTCGACTGCTGGTAATAATAGTCGACTGCTAATGTATTCGTTGGCTGGAATGCCAATGTGGATTAAGTCTGTTGTGAGACAATGACACTGTAGACAGTTGATTGTCAGACAGAAATTCAGGTCGCGCTGAGGCATAAAAGGAGCAGTTCATGGAGAATTTCGGCCATGGTTTCTTGAATGGTTCTTAGGGCAATTTAAAGGGGAATAGTTAGTGCTTTCTAATGCTTCAAAGTCATTCCATAGCAATCAACAAGCAAACAATCCAAAGTTCTTTGTGTAAAGTTTTCTTTACTTGTATTTGTGCATTGCTTAGTTTACTTGTTGTATTCGTTGTATTACTTTTGTAATCACTTGTATGAGGTTTCTCCACCTCTGGATTGTTTCGAGAATGAGTGATTTGATTAGTGGTGGTGTACATCACTAGAGCTCGCTATTGAGCTTGCCCCGTTGAGTAGGAACTAGGGTTTCGAACCACGTTACATTTTATCTTTGTGCTTATGTATTCGTATTCGTATTTGTATTAGTATTTCTATTTCTGCTTCGTACTAATGAATTGTAGAGACAAGCACGAACAAATTCCATCGAGCGATGCAAAATGCTATTCACTCCCCTCTAGTGCGACCATCGATTCTCAACAAATTTTTGACATACTGAGAAATCCAAGTGGCCCAGGGAGGATCATACACTTAGTGGCTAGAAGTCCAATAGAGTGTTCACAAGTGAGAAGACCAAGTGGATTATAATTGACTAAACACTTAGTGCAAGATGGAAAGTCTGAGTAGATCAAGGTTGATCGAATGTCAAACATGAGAGGAAAAGTCCAAGCAGATCAAGAAGATCAGATGCTTGGTGTCGATGAATTCCAAATTGGTCAAGGTGATGAGATGTTAGGCAGGTGAAGTCCTGACAGATTAAGGTGATCGGATGTTAGGCAGACAAAATCCCAGCAAGTCAAGAGTGACCAAATGCTAGGGGCAAGAAAGGTCCTAGTAGGTTAAGGTCAACTGAATTCCAGGTGAAGTGAAAGTCAAGACAAGATAAGATTAAAACTGAGATATCAGTTGACTGATAGGGTATATTTATTGATTGATGAATCCTAAATCTGAATTCAGGGGTTTGAAAAAGCTTGAGAGTTTTAGGTGTGACCAGTCGACTGGTAGGATTTACTAGTCAACTGATAATAGTATTCGAGCAAACAGTGAGTTCAAAACTCAATTGTTAACTCAACTAACAAATACCAATCAACTGATGTTATTGATTAATCAACTGGTGTTACTGTAGCATGTCACATAATATTTGAGAGTTGATCGATCAGTCGACTAGGGTTATTGTAGCAGTGCACAGATTATTTAATAGTCGACTGTTATGATTTCTAGTCAATTGATGCACTATAGCATGCCCAAAATCTAACGTGAATTAAGCCGTTTAGCAGTCAGGTCAAAGAAATAGTTGAATTTATAAGGGATCAGTCGACTGATCGACAAAAATCAACATGATGATTGGGGACTTTAAAAGGGAGTTGTTATTGTATTTTAGACCTTCAAGAGACTTATCCACGCAACCAAACTACAAGCAAACAAGATTTCATTGTGTAAAGTCATTTTGTTATTGTTCATCTCATTTCTCTTGTATATTTATTTTGGTTTTATTTGTTATAAAGAATAGGTTGTAAGAGATTTCTTCGCCTTCGAAAGATATCCAACAAGGAGAAAAGATAGTGGGTATCACTAGGAGTTAGGCCATGAAATAGAAATCGAGGATTCCGAACCGCATAAAATCAATTTGTTTTATGCGTGTGTTTTTTTTTTTGTTTATGGTTGTTTCCACTATATATAACATATTGTAGATAAATACGAACGTAAGAACGCAATCGATGAGTGACAACGAATGCTATTCACCCACCTAACTCGCCACGATCCTAACATAATCCATATAGCTTATCAATTAAGGAATGTATATCGATTAGTATTGAATTTTGAAAAATACTAAATGTTTCATTTCCAAATAAACAAGAGTATTATGATTTAACATGAATGAAAATTAAGTTCCGCCTAAATGATGAAATAACAAATGTATTTTTCAAATTCAAAAATGCATTGGTCCCTAGATTAAATCTAAAAACACCTATAGTTGTCACTATATCGTTCTTGTCATTACCCATATAAATCTATCTTTCATCATCACTAGGCTACAAACTTCTAAGATAACTAGACACAGTGGTATTAATATGAGTGGTAGCTTAAGTATCTATCCACCAAGTGCCTATAGGTACAATAATAAAATTGACTTTTGAACTAACAAGATTGAGAAGTACATCTTTATTGGTATTCTTATTCATATCAATAGTCCTTTTACCTTTAGTGGATTCTAAATTCAAAAGTCATTGGAATGTTATTCGTATAAACAAATATCAATTGTGTTATAAAATAAAAAAGAAATAACAAAATAAATGCTCACATGCTCAACTAAAAGATGCATATATATGTTTTGATAGTGAAATAAGATAAAACTTAAATATATATAATTAAGTAGGTTTTTTTTGAGATACTAAGTACAATATGACAATTAATCTTTGAATTAAATTGTAACTTATTAACATTATTCTTTAATCTCAATTCAAGACCTCCGTAATCAATCACATAATATGTCTTCCCTTTGGATTGATATATTATATGCATGATTGATACACATTATCAAATATGAGCTAGATTGGATTATTTTAATTATAATCATATTTTACTATCTCCTTAGTCAGTAAGAATGATTTTCCTTTAGACTAATCATCCTTAGCATAGATATGAAATCCTAAAAAACTCAGCTGCACTTTCTTAACTTCTCGACCTCTCTTTTTGAAATATAATTTTGAATGTATGGTCTCCCTCTTAGTGCATGCAAGACTCCCCCTAGAATTATGTTTTTATTTTATTTTTTTTAAATAAGATTTTTAAAAATATCTTAACTTCCCCTTAATCTCATACTCATGTCACTTAATGATGCCTATATTCTACCCATTGTTTCTTTTGAAAACTAACAACCTAAGCTTAAGCTTAGTTCTTTTGAAAACTCAAGTTCTTGAGTTCAAATGCTTAAGTTTAAAACAAAGTTTCCATAAACTTATGTACTTCTCAAAAATATCGTAGAAATATTCTTTTGAAAATTAACCTTCACCTTAATATATTCTTACCATGTTCAAATATAAACTTTTAAATCTTATACTAAAAAATAGTTGATTTCTACACTCACAGTCGACTAACACTAACAACAATTGACTGATACAGTTAATGTAGCTACTGTGATCAATTTCATCCATAATAGTTGACTGATTCCTAATATCAATTTATTAGTTCCAATACCAATCGATTGGTTCCTAATAAAAATTGATTGTTGTATATCCGTCGAATTAAAAATATTATGTGGACAACCTAATATAAATCAGTTTACTAGAAACTAATAGCAATCGATTGATACCATCGATCGAGTGCTCCAGTCGACTTGAAAACTTTCTATGTGTAAATTTAGGCCCATTAATTGACTGATGCTTGATATCATTCGACTGATTGCTAATCAATAGACTGCCTCAATCAACTCCATACCTTCTGTGCCCAAGTTAATGTACATCAATCGATTGACTCAAATGACAATCCACTGGTTACTTCAGTCGAGTTTCATAATTGAACTGCAAACATTCTATTTGCAATTTTAAGTACAATAATCGACCGATCCAAATGGTAGTTGACTAATGAAAGTCAGCCAATTGCTTCAGTCGATCAGAAAATATTCTATGCTATTTTACAACTAGAAGTCAACTGATTTTCATACAGTTCAATTTTTGTAGATCATACATGATAGTTGTAACACGATGATGGATATGTCGTTGTTCTTTGTGAAAAAAAATACGAAAAGCATCAATCTGATGTAAACCTTAGGATTTCTAATGTAAAATACCAGAATAAAAAAATGTGTGTTTGGCGATACCTGGTTAGGGATACACTTAGACCTAACCTAGATCTAAATGGGTTGGGTTTAATTAATGGAGCTTAGGGTTAAATTAACCTAGGCTTAATTGAACTTTTGGGTTAATGGATTGTAGGATTAAACCCAAACCCACTAACCCTCAAACCCGACCCGTAAACCCATTTAAAACCATCGTCGTTCCTTCTTCCATTTTCCGCCGACACCATCTCCTCAATCGAGCGTTTCGCGCAGTAACTCGTCGCCGACTCCGCCGCCGGCGCCGCCCTTCCCAAGCCTCGTCTCCTCTTCTTCCTCACGCGCGACGGCACTCTCACCTCCTCACCGCACGCACGCGAGCGACCCTTCTCCCTCACAACATCTTTCCTCTCGCGACCTCGCTGACTTCTGCCGTCCCAGATCCTGTCGGGTTCTTTGCGCGAGGGGACGACGAGAACTCTGCCGCGGCTGAACGCCGGATACAGCAGGCTTGAGGGATTTGGGATTTTGGGAAGAGCACTGGTAAATTCCCCCTCTTCTCAATCGGTGAACAGATGTTAGAGGGAGGTGGTCGCCGGTGAGCAGAGCCGTCGACTGGGGTTTCTCACTGCCGATCAGTGCCGGAGCAAATTAGGGCAACCTCTCCTTTCTGATCGGTAAGTGTCTTCTTCCCTGATCTCGGATAGGATCCATCTTCGACTGAAAATCCTTCCTCCCGTGCAGCTCACAAACCAGTGGTGTTAGGGCAGCAACAAATTTCGGATGGATTGAGCAAAGTGGGAGGAGTACCTGTTGGGGTTGATCCGTGAGGGGAAACTTCGCTTCCCCTTCACCTCGGTTGCTTGACCATGGTGATCCCTTCGATGTCCCCGGATTAAAAATTTAATCCTAGACAAAAGGGATTCCCAAAGCAACCAAGTCATCGTCGTGCTATTCGTTTAGAGAGGTCACTTGAACAAACTAGTTGTTCAAGCAACCATCCTCTATTCTACGAGTAGCCGCGGAATAGACGATGTCCGGATCGCCGGTTTTTGTATTTATACTCGGGATCCAAGTATTATTTAGCCATTTACAGAAATATAACATGCTCATAAATCAAAAATAAATACAAGCAATGAATAAATGAGAAAGAAGAATAGGTATACCTCCTAGTCTTCTAATGTATGACCTTCCTCCTTTTGGACGTCGTGTGGGCGACGATCCACCAAAAGTTGAAGCTCCTAGATCGCAACACTTCCTTCCTTGCTCTTCCAAAGCAAGAGAAAGAATAGAAACAAGGATATTTACCTCCCTAAAACCAGCCAACAAGAAGCAAGGAGTATCCTTGCCGCCGGCCAACAAAAGAAGGAAAGAGAAGGAGTTTTGGGTGTGGCGCCAAAAGCTCCAAGGAAAACCCTAAACCTTTGTTCCACCGCCAAGGAGAAGGAGAAGGCTTGTTTGGACGCTGCCAAGGTCTGGAAGGAAGAAGATGGGCGCCGCCTTGGGAAGAAGAACAACTAAGGAAAGACTTTCCTTAATAGGTGCCGCCCAAGCTCCAAACCCTAATTCCTAACCTTGCCTCCCTTCAATTGTTTTCCACGCCAACTCCATGCCATCCTTTTATAGAGTTAGGGATAAGCCATGAATTAATCTCATCCATTGGTTCTAGGGATTTAATCTCAACCGTCGGATCTAGAGTTTTAATCTCAACCGTCGGATCTAGAGATTTAATCTCTACCTTTGGATCTCGAGATTTGTTTCTATCCTTTGGATCTAAGCATCATGAGGTGTTAATAGGCTACATTAGGGACCATGAGGAGGAGTTGGGTCTTGGCCACCCATGGATCAAGCCCACATAAAGTCCGATCCACTAATGATGATCCAATCCACTAAAGGTCCATCATTGATCTACCTCACCAACCCCCATATGATAATATGGGCTCCATATATTATTTGTACATTTTCTCCCCGTGTTTAAGATCTCGAATGTCCGTCGATTAATTAATTTACTAACCATTAATTAATCAACATCTAACTCCATGAGTAGTACCACTTAACCTTTTCATCATGCCGGACCAAGTCCACCTGCAGGGTTTACATGATGAACCTTATGAGCTCCTCAAGGGGACATCATCATCCTAATATATAGGACACGGTTTCCTCCTATAATCAACGGCACACCATATAAATAATATCATCTCCCAACTTAAAGTCTATCGATTTAATCTATAAATCTCGCCCATTGGTAAATCGAAAGAGATGAGTACCAAGTATATGTGCCGTTATTATATCGGGATTAAGAGCATGTACTAAATAATATCGAGGTCCGATTCGATTATGTAGAATAAATCGAATCACCTGCGTGTCGATCTGCTCAATACACACAAAGTGCACTAGTGTGATTCTATGGTCAAGACAAACCAATACCAAATCACACTACAACCATTCCGATGGTTTGTCCAAAGTCATCTCGGTTGTGAGCCTTTACTTATACTTTACAAGGAGCCGATAACATGATCTCCCGTGTGACACCACACACCATGTTATCTACAATGTAAGGTATTAGACAATATTGCATAACCATAAAAATATGCAAACAATGATCATGTGATTCTTATTTCAAAATAAAGATGTTCATACAAAAAATAGACTTTTAAGTATACATCCCTACAATCTCCCACTTATACTAAAAGACTATGTTGTCCTCAAAGTGCCATACATCTGATCCACATTCCCTCCACATGCCTATCAAAAGCTCTCGCCGGAAGGCCCTTAGTGAAAGGATCTGCCAGGTCATCCTCTGATGCAATCTAGGCGACAACAACTTCTACCTCCTTTACAATTTCTCGTATCAGGTGGTACTTGCGCTCTTTGTGTTTACTAGCCTTATGGGCTCGTGGTTCCTTCGAGTTTGCAACTGCACCACTATTATCACAATAAATTGTGATAGTTCTGGGCAAACCAGGAATCACATCCAAGTCCATCAGAAAGTTCCTGAGCCATCTGACTTCTTTGGCCGCCTCGAGGCCGCGTACATACTGCTTCCATGGTGGAGTCGCCACGCACTTTGCTTGACACTCCTCCATACAATGGCTCCACCTCCCAAAGTAAACACAAAACACGAGGTAGACTTCATTTGTTATCCCTATCAGTTGGAAGTCGAATCAGTAACCCACGAGGAGTAATTAGTCCGCCTGCAGAAACCAAAGATATAATCCCTAGTCCTTCTCGGTACTTGATATATGCTTTACCGCGGTCAATCAATGTCCTGTCGATTACTCGATATCTGACCATGCCCACTAGAAATAGATATCTGGTCTGAGAGCATCGCATACATGAGGCTTCCTCGCCGAAGCATAAGGAACCGCCTTCATCTCCTCTATCTTCTCAGATGATCTAGGACACATCTCCTTAGATAGAGGTACTCCATGCCTGAAAGGTAGAAAACCCTTCTTGGAGTTCTGCATGCTAAAACGCTCCATAATCGTGTCTATGTATGAAGCTTGGGATAAGCACAACATCCTTTTCTTGGGATCCCTTATAACCTTGATCCCAAGGATGTGTCCCACTTCTCCCAAGTCCTTCATATCAAACTGTTTGGACAACCATACCCTTACGTCTGATAACACTCTGATATTGTTGCCAACTACCAAAATGTCATCTACGTATAGTACAAGAAATACCACTACGTTTCCGTCACATCTATTGTATACACAAGACTCATCCGGACTTTGAATAAATCCATAAGTCTGGATTTACCTCATCAAAGCGGATGTTCCAAGACCTCAAAGCTTGCTTTAGTCCATCAGCGGACCGATTAAGCTTACATACAATACGCTCTTTGCCTTTAGCAATGAATCCCTCTGGTCGCTTCATGTAGATGGATTCCTCAAGACTTCCACTAAGGAATGCTGTCTTGATATCCATCTGTCACACCTCATAATCCATATGAGTTGCTATGCATAAGAGCTCCCAGACCTGTCTTGAATCCATAGATTCAATCTTAGTATTCATTGCACTTTGCAAAGATGCTGTATTTATATCTTGGATTGCCTTGTCGTATGTCTAGGGATCAAGTTCATGTTTGCTAGGGACCAAATCAGAAGATTTGTCCAAAAACATGAATCTAAGAGGTTGTCTAACAACCCTCCCACTATGACGAGGTATCTTGTATCCTCGTGACACGGTGCGATGACATGTGGTATGTCCTCTTGTACGGTGGTACTAAAGAAGTGACTTCCCTTTAACTCCTCCGAGCAATTTTACCTTTGGGCTTGTGGCTTATCACATAGTCTTCCTCTAGAAATCTGGCATTCGTGTTAACGATCACCCTCTGATCTCTAGGACTATAAAACAAGTCAGAATAACTCATCATCGATCTAACCATCTTCATAAGAGTCCTATTCCTTCGTACTGCTACACCATTCTGCTGGGGTGTGCCAGGTGCAGTCAATTGGGATTGAATCCCAACCTCTGATAAGTAGTTCCTAAACTCTCCCAAGAGGTTGTCACCACCACGATCAGATCGTAGTGTCATCCATATCTTGAATAATCGTCTATAAAAGAGACGAAATATTCAAGATTACCTCTTGCCTAGATAGTCATAGGACCTCACAAATCAGAATGAACCATTTCTAACACATCTTTGGCTCTATACCCCTTGGCCTTGAAAGGCCTCTTGGTCATCTTGCCCTCCAAGCAAGATTCGTAGGTTGGGAGATCCTCCACCACTAATGAACCCAAAGGTCCATCAGCTATCAACCTTTGAATTCTGCTTAGGTTAATGTGACCAAGCCTAAGAAGCCAAAGATATGTTTGGTTCATCTTCGAAGGTTCTTTTCTCTTATTGGAATTAGAAGATGAGTTATTAACTTCTATTTGCATCGTGGGAGGTTTTGGTTCAAATTTCCTTTCAATGTACCTGAATAGATATTCTCCCTATTCCTTTTTATAACAACTCTGTCATTAAAAGAAATAGAATATCCATCCATAATAATTTAGAAACTGAAACTAAATTCTTTCTAAATAAAGGTACATAAAGGGAATTTTCCAGAACCAAAGTTTTATTATTCTCAAGAGATAAATAAAACTTCTCCCACTGCAATAGCCGCCACCTTCATGGCATTGGCCAAAATGGTAATCTCCCCTTTAGCTAGTCGTTGGGTTTCCTGAAACCCCTGTAAAGTGTTGCAGACATGATTAGCGGCTCTCATATCTACACACAAGTGCCGGTAGATAACACCGCTAATCATGTTTCAACGACTAGTCCAAAGGATATACCTTTGTTCTGTTTTGGACTGGGACAGTCCTTCTTCCAATGTCCATCCTGCTTACAAGTGAAGCACTTGCCTTTCGGCTTCTTCACTCCTCCCTGAGTACCTCCCAACGCCTTTGCCCCGGTTTGTTTCTTCTTCTTCTTGCCTTTCGGCTTAGAAGCAGAAACCTTCTGGGTCATCACGGCATGCACCTGAGCACTCTGACGAAATAGTCCCTCTGCTGGAGTTACTCGGAAGTTCACAACCTCTTGTTCATGTTGTAGTTGAGGCGAAACCGCTCAAAACTCCTAGATAGAGACTGGAGTATGATATCGACCTGGGTTTCCCCATCGATCTCAGCTCCTAGGACCTCCAGCTCATTCAAATGAGCCATCATCTTGAGAACATGATCCCTCATGGGTGTTCCCTCGATCATGGTGGTCGTCATCAAGTTTCTCATGGCCTCTTGCCTCGCAGCCCGATTCTGGTGTCCGAAAAGCTCCTTGAGATTGAGCATCATATCATAGGCAGTGGGCATGACTTGATGCTGATGTTGGAGTACATTTGACATAGATGCCAAAATGTAACACCGTGCCATCTCATCGGCCTTGTTCCACTTCCTATAGCTCTCTCTCTCCTTTTCCCCAGAATTATCTGTAGGCTTGGGAGGGCACTCTTCGAGGAGTACATATTTGTATTCCTCAGCAGTCAAGACAATATCTAGATTCCTCTTCCAATCTACATAGTTGGGTCCAGTAAGTTTGTTCTCTTTCAGTATCACAGCAAGTGGGTTGAAAGTCATTTTGAAAGAAAACCTAAGAATCACATAAATCAAAACATTAGATTTCAAAAAATTATTGATTCCTCAAACAATAAAATTTTGATATCAACCAACACCTCAATCCACCGAGAATATCGCATGCCACGCAGTGTGGACGTATACGAATTCTACATTTGTAAGAGGAGGTTTTACCCATTAATTTTATTATCTTGTCAATCTTACTTTTCGACAAATAAAATTAATAGTTGGTTCCTCTTTGGCCCTACAAATAAAAGCAGTGACTCCGATGGGGAGGATACTTTTAATTTGCATCTAAGTGTGCACCATTACACGATACTAAGGGAATTATTTCGGATTATGTGTCTTACCGCTGTGGAAGTACACATGCTCCTAGATAATTTTCTATAACCATTATTTGACCTAGTGATCCGCAAACAAACTCATCCGCAGGGAGGAAGGCACTCAGAGCCAACACGCAAGTTTGTTGCATCACACGTCAAATTGTAATGGAGGCCGCGGGAATTAATTAAAATATCCCTCTCCCACTTAGTAAATTAAAAATGAGGAATTTTCCTACGACATGCATATCAAACAAAAAGCAATAAATATGAAAAATAAATTATTTTCCAACTATTATGGCCTTTGTCTTCAATATGGCTCCCGTCGCATCGCCATCTCGTCCGCTCCTCCTACGCCATGTACAAGCCCTCCGGAGATCCGAGCCGAGACTAAAACCTATTTTAATTTACATCCATCGATCCTATACTCCACGAGGGAGTGTACATGAATCTAGATCGAAAGTAAAATAAAATAAAGAGCGGCTAAACAATGCCGTATTTAATTTACAAAAACTAAATACTAGCCTCGTCAACCCCGAGGATTCAACAAAATAAATATTTACACACATACAATCACATACCCACACACGGCCATAATAGTCGGATCTTATGCCTGCAACCAAAGAGTTAAACTACGCATATCCTACTATTATCCGGCACATATAATATATGAAAAAGTGCATAAAATTAACCGAATCCTAAACACACAAAACCGGAATCCTTGGCTCTGATACCAATTGTTGGGGTTGATCCGTGAGGGGAAACTTCGCTTCCCCTTCACCTCGGTTGCTTGACCATGGTGATCCCTTCGATGTCCCCGGATTAAAAATTTAATCCTAGACAAAAGGGATTCCCAAAGCAACCAAGTCATCGTCGTGCTATTCGTTTAGAGAGGTCACTTGAACAAACTAGTTGTTCAACAACCATCCTCTATTCTACGAGTAGCCATGGAATAGACGATGTCCGGATCGCGGTTTTTTTTGTGTTTATACTGATCCAAGTATTATTTAGCCATTTACAGAAATATAACATGCTCATAAATCAAAAATAAATACAAGCAATGAATAAATGAGAAAGAAGAATAGGTATACCTCCTAGTCTTCTAATGTATGACCTTCCTCCTTTTGGACGTCGTGTGGGCGACGATCCACCAAAAGTTGAAGCTCCTAGATCGCAACACTTCCTTGCTCTTCCAAAGCAAGAGAAAGAATAGAAACAAGGATATTTACCTCCCTAAAACCAGCCAACAAGAAGCAAGGAGTATCCTTGCCGCCGGCCAACAAAAGAAGGAAAGAGAAGGAGTTTTGGGTGTGGCCGGCCAAAAGCTCCAAGGGAAAACCCTAAACCTTTGTTCCACCGCCAAGGAGAAGGAGAAGGCTTGTTTTGACGCTGGCCAAGGTCTGGAAGGAAGAAGATGGGCGCCGTGCTGGGGAAGAAGAACAACTAAGGAAAGACTTTCCTTAATTGGCCCAAGCTCCAAACCCTAATTCCTAACCTTGCCGCCAACTCCAAAAACCCTAGCTCCCTTCAATTGTTTTCCACGCCAACTCCATGCCATCCTTTTATAGAGTTAGGGATAAGCCATGAATTAATCTCATCCATTGGTTCTAGGGATTTAATCTCAACCGTCGGATCTAGAGTTTTAATCTCAACCGTCGGATCTAGAGATTTAATCTCTACCTTTGGATCTCGAGATTTGTTTCTATCCTTTGGATCTAAGCATCATGAGGTGTTAATAGGCTACATTAGGGACCATGAGGAGGAGTTGGGTCTTGGCCACCCATGGATCAAGCCCACATAAAGTCCGATCCACTAATGATGATCCAATCCACTAAAGGTCCATCATTGATCTACCTCACCAACCCCCATATGATAATATGGGCTCCATATATTATTTGTACATTTTCTCCCCGTGTTTAAGATCTCGAATGTCCGTCGACTAATTAATTTACTAACCATTAATTAATCAACATCTAACTCCATGAGTAGTACCACTCAACCTTTTCATCATGCCGGACCAAGTCCACCTGCAGGGTTTACATGATGAACCTTATGAGCTCCTCAAGGGGACATCATCATCCTAATATATAGGACACGGTTTCCTCCTATAATCAACGGCACACCATATAAATAATATCATCTCCCAACTTACCGAGTCTATCGATTTAATCTATAAATCTCGCCCATTGGTAAATCAAAGAGATGAGTACCAAGTATATGTGCCCGTTATTATATCGGGATTAAGAGCATGTACTAAATAATATCTGAGGTCCGATTCGATTATGTAGTCAGCAATAAATCGAATCACCTCTGTGTCGGTCCTGCTCAATACACACAAAGTGCACTAGTGTGATTCTATGGTCAAGACAAACCAATACCAAATCACACTACAACCATTCCGATAGTTTGTCCAAAGTCATCTCGGTTGTGAGCCTTTACTTATACTTTACAAGGAGCCGATAACATGATCTCCCGTGTGACACCACACACCATGTTATCTACAATGTAAGGTATTAGACAATATTGCATAACCATAAAAATATGCAAACAATGATCATGTGATTCTTATTTCAAAATAAAGATGTTCATACAAAAAATAGACTTTTAAGTATACATCTCTACAGTACCATCGGCAAGCACTGGTATATCTTGAGTTTTCTTTCCTTCCCTGTTGTCCAGTTGATTTATTGTTGTCGATGGTGCCTACCGGAGTAGTGGATGGGCGGCTGTGAGCATGGATCCTGCGCATGGTCGGTGGAGATGGCTGAGGATGGAGTTTTGGTCTGTTAAATGGTTGTGATGTGTTGTGGGAGTTGCTCGGCTGGGGTTTTATCTGTGTTGGGTGTGTTGTGCGAGTTCTGTGGAGATGGGGAGGGGCTGTGAAACTGTGGCGATGGTGTTGGAGTGGCTATGAATCATGGTAAATTGGAGAAAGTGTGAGCTATGAGGGTTGTGGTGGATTGATGAAGGAAGGAGTATATAGATTGTAGGTTGTAAAATTGGGGTGTTGCGAAGAGCGGGATGTTCACGTTCGTGTGAATAAGTGGGAGTCCAAGAGAAGGAACTAAGTTGGTGTGATTTGACCATGAGTGATTTGGGGGTTTTCCTAATTCGATAAGGGATACGGATATATGGATAATATAGTAGCTAATTCGTATTATTGATATATGCTCCCACTGAATGATAATTGATGATATTTGCAGGACGTGGATACGAGGCTGGTCCGCGGACGTGAGGACTCTATTACCACGCGCATTGACAGCAGGTAGGTAATTTCCTACTGGTCGGGTAGATGTAATGATTTTCAGATTTAGACATAGATATGAACCTTAGGTGTTCATATTACCTTGACCATGCTCTGTTTATCGTATGCTTGAACTTATCGTTGATATATATGTGTGCTCGATTATTGATAACACATATTCCCTAGCATGATTCAGAAGTTACAGATATGATGTAAGTAGGTTTAACTGTTTAGTAGGGTGTAGATGTTAGAGTACGGAGGATGACCTAAATTATAAATTTGGTAAAAAGGTCCTCTGTAGATAAGTATGACCCTAAAGGTAGGACCCGTTCCATACCTATATGTTGCATATTTATTTACCAACTACGGGTTGTGTAAATAGTCAGGTGAGTCGTGGACAGTGTGTCGCTACGGACCGATGGTCCTAGCTTGTCAGGATCAGATGAGTATGACTCTCTACAGGGTAGAGAGTGTACTGATCAATTGGGTGTGACTCTTTGTTGAACAGAGAGTCTAGGGTAGATGTTCTGTATGTGAGACAGTACCCTCATGTCATTGCATGTATACTGATGACATCGTCTCCCCTTGGGGTTGAGAGAGAGTCGTCAGTCATCCTGCCTCCCAGGTTACTTCCAGAGGAGTAACTGGTGTGAGGGCATAGCATTTGTTGTGCCGTACTCTACCATTATTGACGATGGTTGTTGGAGTTACGTGCAGTTGTCCTGGGTGCGTTGGTACTCGACCACTTATTAGTAGTGTTAGTCGGAGTGGCCAGCAGCAGGGACCCCCGTTGCGTAGCGAGCTACTTACGCTCATATGCTACTTGATCATACTACCCAACTCGGTCACTCGAGAGTGGTGGCGGCTGGAGTCGGGATAGTTGTCATGTCGTGCCACCTAGGCCACACTGGGGTCGTGGTAGCGAGTAGGGGTGAGCAGGCATGACCATGCATGTTGCATTGCCGTACCATACGGTGTTTTGCATATGATTATATATATATATATACATACCTGCTTATATATATATATATATATACATGGATGATGGTGATTAGTATACATACAGATACAGTCTATATGTATACTCACTTTGATGATGCATTTGTATGTACTATGCTTGTTGCATTTGTTTGTACATATTCATACATGATACTGCATTTCCTGTATGGTAGTAGGTTGATATTTGTATACCCATCTGACATTCACAAAGCTGATACCCTCGACCAAAGTTAGATACCGTGTTAGTACTGCATCAAGTATACCCTATGATGTGATTATATGCCCAGTTGGATCAGATAGAGTAGCCGATCGCTGTGTATGTCAAAGATCGCTGATGTTCGCTTTTATTTAGTATATGCATGCATATCTACCGATGTATACATGTTGTACGAGTAGATTAAATCGCTGAATGACATGTAATATCGATACATATATTTACATGTTTTCTCCGACATACCGAGTTTTACTCACCACCTCCGACCTAGGTTTTCGCCGCCTGTAATGTAGACGACTTCGCGACGACTTGAGTCGCTACGACCGATCCATCCCATCTCCGCTTTCCGAGTCTCCCGAGGAGTTCG
Organism: Wurfbainia villosa; assembly: GCA_025175895.1. Taxonomy (NCBI): domain Eukaryota; kingdom Viridiplantae; phylum Streptophyta; class Magnoliopsida; order Zingiberales; family Zingiberaceae; genus Wurfbainia; species Wurfbainia villosa. Next base: position 11,818,452 of record CM046004.1, on the reverse strand, counting down.
CTTTTCTTATGGCTTGGACTTGTTTATCGCTTTTGGATTTCGGTCCTATGTCATGGACCTTAGTTTATATTCGACTTCGCTTTTTACGTTGTGGATGTTATTTCGTGTTGATGTTTTATGCGGTTTTAGTGTTAGTGTTGTGGTCTTGTCGTGGAGTACACTGATATGATATTTTGTTATGTATGTTGTGGGTATGCGCACTTTATTTCAGCTATTATTTGTTATATATATATCGTTGTTGTTGTGGGCTCACGCCTCAGATTAACTCGAAATGTTGCCACGTACAGGGGAGATGCCGTCCGTTTGATTTTCGGCTCGGCATGCTCTCGGGGCGTGACAACTTTATGCTGGATCACTTGGTTACCAGGATTCATAAACTTTAGTACTTAGCCTGGAGGTCTAGAGTTCGAATCCTGGGGAAGACAAAAACCCACTTCCAGGGGTGAGAAGACCAGATGGGTAACGACGGGCCAACAGGGGCGATGGTCGTCGACCAATAGGGGTCGCCGAATTCTGCCAATAGGGGCCAGGTGCCAATCCGTTACAATAAAAGGCGCTTTTATTTAACGAGTCGTCGTTGGATTCGGTGACTATTGGTCAACGATCGTCGCCTATTGGTGGCCGACTATCTCGTTGGTCGGTTCGTGGCCTGCCGTTCGCTCACCGATTTCTCCACCGAAGCGTTTTCAGATTCGAACTTAGACCTTCCGTGCCAAGTACTAAAGTTTATGAATCCTGGTAACCAAGTGATCAAACTTTAGTACTTAGCCTGGAGGTCTAGAGTTCGAATCCTGGGGAAGGCAAAAACCCACTTCCAGGGGTGGAAAGTCCAGGTGAGTAACGATGGGCCAACAGGGGCGACGACCGTTGACCAATAGGGGTCACCGAATTTCGCCAATAGGGGCGACGGTCGTTGACCAATAGGGGTCACCGAATTCCGCCAACAGGGACCCGGTCGTTACATCTAACCTCTAAATTCGACAAATATATGTGTTTAAATGTGTTAGATCAAAATCTAATGCAAATCACATGCATCATATCAAAATCACCAAAAAAAAAAACTTGCCTCGTAATATTGTAAAATCATCGACAACCTAACATATGGTTATGATACCAATTGATGGAATTCAATCTATCAATGGATCGTGCATCCGCTTGGAGATCTACAACAATCGTGTGATAACATATGCAATGGAAATAAAAGAAAATAGTAAATTCCCCACCTAAATCCAGAGACTTTTTCGTTTCTTTTATTGCTTGAAGAACTGGAAGATCGAAATCAAATTAGCCACGTGGCCAGATTTTTCGTAAATGTGATGGTGAAACCTCGATCCGATGGGAAAAAAAAATGAGGCAATCATCTAGTTACCCTTCTATGGGACCCCATTCACATATATAACGAGTTCAAATTTGTTTGTCTCTACGGAGATGACGTGATGATTAAGACACGATGGCATTTATACAAGTATCATGGGTCGATTCCGAAGGAAGTCTAAAGTCCTTTTCTAAATTCAAATGATCTCCACATATTTTGACCATCACGTCAAAGTTTATATGGTCCTTCGTGATTTACCTCTCTCACAATGATCGTGGGACAGATCGATGGGGGTCGCTAGGTTGACGGTTCCAACCTTTTGCAGAGTTTAAATTTGTTAACAGTATCGATGCTAACGACAACTAGTTAAAGAGTTTAATGCATATAATTTCACATCCGATAATATAAATCCGCGATTAAAATCACTAGATTAGATCACTTTGATCGGTTTCGTTCAAATGACAAAATCTGTGTTTCGAAATTTAAACTAAATCCAACACTTGATTGTAAACACCTCACTTCCTTAATTATCATATTATATTCTTGTTAGACATAACAATGCAATGCATATGGCAGAGAAATCACTATTTGTAGACGACATTAATTAGAGTGGTTTATTTCTATTTTACAAATTATGAAGGTAAAACATAATATTCTAAACGATAGGAGGGGGAATGGGAAATTAATTAATTTATAGGGGAAACGAAAAATAATCGAAGAAATATTCGTTTTGGACTTTGCTATATTCAATTTGGTGGTCCAATTGGATAGAGTGTCAATGAATCATATTCTTGGGCATGACTTGGCCGGTTTTATCAACTTAAAATTTTGTTAGAAATGAATTGGAAAAAGCTTTGACTCTGCTAAATTATCAAAAATAAAATTGAACATCACTTATTTCCATCAAGAGATATGATAAATCAATCAATAAATAATATTAATAAGAAAAATTAAAGAAAATGAAACAACATGATAGCTGAAGCTCACAAATCTAGGAATTTCTTCGGTTGCGCGATGAAATTCTCTGCGTGCCCGCTCGCTTCCACGCCGACTAACGACGCCGTCGCTGCCGCTGCCGTCGCCGTCGGCCGTCCGCCGTCGTCGGCCGACCGGGCACGATCGATGCGCAACTCACGGCAACCGACGGCTCGACTCGGTCAGATTAGCGCTAATCCAACAGAACCGATAAAAACGACCGAAACACGCGGTCGATAGTGGCACGACCATTGCCGATCGCGATCAGATCGGAATCCGACGGAGGACGTACCGACAGTCGGTCAGCGGTCGAATCGCGGCCGACCGAGTATACCGGACGGACCGACGTCGACTGTCGGTCCGTCCGGTGCCAAATTCCGGTCTCGATTCGGCTGGAATCCGGCTTGATCGCGATCGACAGTGGTCGCGCCACTGTCGGTCGCGTGTTTCGATCGGTTTGCGTCGGATTCTGGGCGCTAACCGGTCGGAATCCGAGCCCCGCCGACTAGTTGCGCATCGATCGCGCCCAGTCCGGTGGCCGGCAGTGGCTGGACGACATGGCGGTGACGGCGGCAATGAGCAGGGCTCACGCATGGAGCGCACGAGAATGTCGCGTGGGAAAAGAAAACTCCACAAATCTAATGCAAAGGTTTGTCCTTTTCGTGTGCGTTGATTCCAATCTTATACCGTGAGGATTCAATTGGCGTCATCTCGATTGTTGGCTCGTCGATGGGGAAAGTCCGTGATTCTTTCCGTTAGGATCTTGGCAAGCTAAGGAAGATGAATAGTAATTTGTGATTCATTGTTATATTTTTCTATGAAAGTTAGTGTACAACGAAAACAAAAAATATAGAATAAATAAATAATATAAACACAACATATCAATTTTACATGATTCGAAATCTTCAATTCTTACTTCATGGTTTAGTATTCTACTGATAGCCCTTTATGTTTTTTTTCTTCTCAGATATTTTTTGAAGGTGAAGAAATCTCTTACAACATCTGATCTTACAAACAATATAAACCAAATACAAAGATATATATGAAAATAAATATAATATAAATAAATTATTTACATCATAAATTTTTTACTTTGCTCATTGTTGATTGCTTTTAAAATGCCTCATATGTCCTAGAAATGCAGTAAGTAGCACTCTCTAAAAATCCAAAGAATTGTCGCCTTCAAAGATCTATAAAGTTCTCTTTTATAAGCTATAGGATGGGTCTGATTTCCACTTAACAATCGATTAGAAGGATTACAATAAATCTAAACATTACACTTGCAAAACAGTTCTTTTAGCTCAATTTTGACCAACATCAGTTGAGTCAATTGATCATTATCATTAGTCGATTGATGCTCATACAGTCATGTTCTTCATGAATTGCCAAACCTTTTATGCGTTACAATATTATCAATCAATTGCTTCATTCTATTAGTTGACTAATGACAATGAGTCGAGTTGAACAGTCAAGCTCCAAACTCTCTGTTAGCTCGAGCAATAATATGAGTCATCTACTACTCCATAACAATCGACTAATCACGATTAGTCGAGTTGAACGATCGAGTTTCAAACTCTATTCACTCGAAGAATAATGTTAGTCGACTGTTAATCCCAACAGTCAATTGATCACGTCGAAAGCTCACGTAAACCCTCGATCTCAGGATTTATGGTTTATCAATCAATTGCTACTCTACACAATTGACTGATGCTCTTATTTTAGCTTTTCTAAAGCTGAAATCTTATTTTTCTTAATATATGATTGATCACAACCTACTCGAGGACTTCTCTTGTTTAGGATATGGTCATCCTTGGCCTACTAAGATTTCACTTTCCTAGCACCTAATCAACCTTAACTTACCATGAGTTCACTTGTCTAGAATCCGATCAATTTTGATCTTATTAGGACTTCATCATTGTCAAACATCCGATACTTCTTGATCTGTTTGGATTTCCCTTCTCGAGCTAAACATCCAGTCAATCTTGATTTATTGGGAATTCACTACTGTCAAATATTCGGTCCTCAGTAACCTGTTTAGACTTCGCATCACACCTAACATTCAATCCTTCCGATCTATTAGGGCGTTCATACATGTGCTTAACATTTGATTCTCTGTGACATATTAGAACTTTTATGACTTGCAAAGTGTGTGATCCTTCATGATCTACTTGGATTTCTCTTCTCATCTCGTATCTATGTGTCAAATGTATGGTCCTCTACAGTCCACTTAGACTTCCCTTCTCATCATGTGCTAAATATTTAGTCAATCGCGACTCGCTTAGGTTTCACTTTTCTCGCATTGAATATCCGATTAATCATGATTCAATTGGACTTCATCCATTTATTAAAAATCATATTAATCTTGATCTACTTGATTTTTCGCTCAATTATCAAAGTCGACTGCACCACAATCTCCGTCTTCCAATAATCTCCTCTTTTACACTGAATTTGGTCACCTTTGACCAACAATCTTTCTCTAAAGAGTATCATTCGGTCATCATCACATATTATTTAAATATCAAAATTTAATTCGAATTCAATTCGAGTTTTGTCAATCTTGACTAAGAGTCCAGCAACACTTTCAATATTTGAGCAACCTAATAAATGTATTATTGAGAATAGCAAAGAAGAAGAATAGTGGAAGAAGGATGTTAGAGACGCCTCCGCTTTCTTTCTAATATGACTTGCTCTTCTCTTAGTGTGCTTGGCCCACTTGTTGTGAACCAAGCATAGGTTGTACTGTTTTTGGCACGCAAGCTGTGGTCTTGAGGCTTGACACGAACCCACATTTTGATCCATGTGGAGCACAGGTCCACAACACAACATATTGCAAGTCCGAACAGGCCGTGTAATAGGCCACCCTCTCACTTGACAGTTCTAGTTTAGCGGTTGTCCCATAAAAGAAATTTATTATCAGGAATAGTTTTGGCGTTAAACCAAGCACTCAATTTTAAGGGGTCTGCCGACAGCAGCCTACTACTGAAATGCTTGTGCCAACAAATGAAATTAATACAAAACCAACATAAGTGAAACTTGAAGCACTAGCAGGATTTCGAGAATAGTGCAATGACAGAAGAGGTAATGACTGTTCAATGGCCACCACTGAGTGGAGCATCTGTCTTCTTTTAATCAAAATGGGAACTACATTTAACTGTCTATTTTTACATATCTCAGTTAGATCTGTATGGAAATTACATTTGGCATATGAAGGAAATCAAATTTTCTCTTTGAACATCAAAATAGACAACAGTCTCAACACCAAAATAGTTGCCTTTTATATTGAATTTTTCTATCATCTTCGTCATCGTAAAAGAAATCTTAACTTATCCAATATCAATTGTCATCGTAGAATAAATATTCAATTTTGAAAGAAACATATTAGATGAACAACGTTCTAGTTTTTCCTTAGATTTTTTTAGAAGCATAGGCATTGCTTGTTGATTGGACCAGAGTAAACAAAATACAAGGAATGCAATTTTATAAGGACAAAACACATGAGTTCAATACTAAAGGAACTATAACTATGAGAACGAAAAATGAAAGTTAGTAACAATGTCACTTCTTAAAATTACAAGAGTAAAAAGATAAGAGAATTAAATTTTATTTTTTCTACGCTCTAAAAGGATATGTAAACAACTTTAATAAGTTCAAGTCTTTTTTAAATATATTTAAAAAATTTAAATAAATAATAATAAATTTTAACCATGAACCAATGGTTTCAAATTGTGAACCAAATCGTGAACCAGTAGTTTCAAATCATGAACCGTAACTGATATGGTGGAAATATACCCAACCATGTGGTAAGCTTAGGTCAATAATCAAACTGAGGTCAATAGTCAAATTCAGCTCCAATCAAACTAGATATGAGTCAACTCATGCTCATCCAAATTAGGTTAGCATAGTTGATCAGATGAGAAGGCTTGACAATTACATTAGATGTACATTCTTCTCTCTATGAAGACACATCTTCTCTCCAGGCGCATCTTCTCTCTAGGAAACTACGTGTCTCTCCCTATATAAAGGTAAAAGAAAGAAAGATGAAGACTTAAATAATCTCTAACACTCTGCCCCATGTTTCCTTCTCTCCTCACTTTCTTTCACTTCTGACTCGAGCATCGAAGGGGCTATGTCGAGGTATGTCTGAGGCCCCTTTTCACCTGTTTCGAGTTCTTTTAGGTTTGAAGTATTTCTCATTCCAACAATCAATCTGGAGAAGGTCGACCTTGTAAAGGCCGACCTAAGGACACCCAACCTCCCGAAGTCTTGTTGACATCCGATCTCCCCAGACATAGTAGTCGCCCGACCTAAGCCTAGTCATAGCCCGACCTAACGAAGCTTTGTAGAAGGAAGTTGATCTAACCAGATTGACACATTGAAGATCGACTTGATTAGTACCCAGCCGATCGAAAAGATTTGTTTGTGGGCCTTCTGCTGAAGGCATCCCATCCAGTAATCTCGGATTGGATCATTTTGGTATTTTCTATGGGAAATCTAAGCTGAGACGTTGAGATGAAAGACACTAGAGGAAATTTCAAAAATCAAGATTCCACCAGTAGAGAAGTTCTAACTAAAGAAAATATGACTAGAATGTTGTCGTGATCGTCAAATAAATTTTGCAAAGGCATATGTCGCAGAATGAAAACCTACGGAAGTACTACCAACTCCTACAAAACCATTACCACGAATATCAATTCCTTAGGAGGAACAATCTAAAGGGATTGTCTCTCGAAAGTCACCCCAGAGGGATTCGAGGAAGGAGAAATCTCCAATGATCGGTACAGAGAGAAGTAGCTAAGGTACCCCTTTCTCTCAAAACATATTAGAAGAGGAACTACCGAAGCATTTCTGACCTCTGCAGCTCGGGGAATAGGGTTGTAAATGAGCCAAGTCAAGCCAAGCTTTGTAGTGTTCAGACTTGTTTGATAAGATAATCAAGCTAAGCCGAGCCAAGCCTAAAATTAATCAAGCTGTTGAAAAACTTGTTCAAGCTTGGTTTGGTATTTTTTTTTTTAGCTTGAGCTTTAATTGAGCTTGGCTTATTTAATGGATATCGAGCTTCTAATCAAGCTTGTTTAAATTTGGCTTATTTAAACGTTATCAAACTCTTAAGTCAAACTTGTTTGTTTATCTAAAATTTTACTAATTTAATTTTGGTTTATAAATGAGTATAAATAAATTCAAAAATAATTTTTAAAAGAGTATAATTATAAATCGGCTTGTTAATATTCACGAACACTATTCACGAACATTAACAAGTCGAACACATATGTGTTCAAGCTTATTTATTTAATTTATCAAGTTGTTTAAACTTGTTTATTAATTGACTTTGATGCATATTGAACGAACATAAATGAGCTCTTATCGAGTCGAACACCAAGCTTGTTCATGAACGTTTGGTTCGTTTACAGCCCTATCGGGGAATATAATGGGTCCTTTGATCTCGAAGATCATCTCTGTCATTTCAAAAATACTTCCCTACTGCACCAGTATATAAACGGAATCAAATGAAGGGTTTTTGACAACCTTGTTTGGATCATTCCAGAGGTGGTTTAATAGACTTCCACTTGGTTCTATATAGTCTTTTGAAAGTTTGAGTGTCGTTTTCTTACATTATTTCGCCAGTAGCAAAAGGTATCACAAAATCACTTAATCTTTTTTCAATGAATCAGAAGAACCATGAACCTTTGCAAATTACATTCAGTATTTCAATCGGGTGACGTTATACATACCCTTGGCTACTTTTGAGATCCTTGTCAATGCCTTCTCGCAAGGATTGGTGGATGGATATTTTTCATATCTCGGATGAAGAATCCCCCGATTGATAATGAAAGCCTTCTTGGACAAGTTGAGAAATATATTGATCTGGAGGAAGCTCAGCGAGCTTGAAAAGAAGACGATTGTTCAACGAGAATTGTTGTTATTGGCAAGATAAAAAGCCACTGTTTCCTCCTCGCAACCGTGAGCCTCATCTAATTAGTGGCTATGTCCTGGGAAAAATGGAAGAAAAGGCAGTGCAAACGTTGCAAGAAGTGTCAAAGTCATCTGTTGATCAGAGAAAACCACCATAAAAGCTCATGCGCTTTTGTGTCTTCCATCAGTATATGGGCATTCTACCAATGAGTGTCATCGGTTAGAGGAAGAAATTCAGCAAGAAATGCATGACCAATAGTGGAATTTCAACCAGAGACTTGAATCATCTAACCGAAGACCTCAACCTGAGGAGTCCATGCATGGATTTGCAAAAAATATCCTGGATATCTTCAGAACAACCTCCTTGCCACTACGATTCTCGCCAAGAAAGCCTTCGACGAGAAAAGCAGAATACTCCTCATCGAGGTATGTTAACATAATTGCAGGAGGAGTGATGGATGGAGACTCAAATTGGGCTCAGGAGGCTCACCACCATTGCCTAGAAAATCTTGAAGTTGGAACAAGTCAAGGACAGGGAGAAGGACCTATGATTGGCTTCGGGCCATAAGATTTGCAAGGGGTGGTCACACCACATGATGAAGCTTTGGTAATCTGAGCTACCATAGCCAACTATAATGTAGCTCAGATATTTATGGATACAGGTGGTGTTAGCATTAGCCCTAAGTGTCAATTATGAGATGATTAGTAAAAGGACTTTTGTATCATATTTCATAATAAAGACAAAGTTTATGGTTATTGTATTTACTTCATTGATGTATCATTTGAATAAATATAATAATATCCTAGGATAGTTGGTTTTAGTCTACAACATAGATACTGTATATATATAACACTACTCGTAACTGTTCCTAGTCAAGTATTAATATACAAGGATAATATTAATACACTGAGACTAGCATGTAGGTTAACTGATAACTTAATCTCACAATTCATAGATATAGAATATTAAGTTGACACATGGGTATATATTAGAGAATATGTACTGAACTGACCCACTATGAGAATGTTTCATAGAATGTCATATGAGTGTCATAAACATCCTTATAGTGGCTATTGATATAAATAGTCCTTAGATCTGAAATCATTACAGTTCCCTACATAAGGAGTTGTATACTTTGGTATCGACAAACATAACCTATAACAAAATGGACTATAAAGTCGATCACTGGGTATACAATAAATTATTCGGAAGGATGTGAGTGATGGAGATGAGATCTATCCCTTTCATATGACGAAAGTGATATCTGTAGGCCCCTTGATAAAGTAAGAATACTAAAATGCATGACTATGCTTAAATAAGTCAATATGAGATATTGAGCTCATTTATTTGGGGCAGTCTATTTGGAGATCAAGAAACACAAAGATTGATAAGAGGATGACATGGTCTATGCCTCATTGATCAATCTAGATATCAAGGATTGAGTGATACAAGATAATAGTCATGGAAAGATTATGTTGGATCTCGACATTCTTGTTACTTGGGTAGCAATGATGCATTACTAGATGTCACTCATTGTTTATGTCTCTACAATGATTTTTAGTGGCATTGCCAACGTTACGACAACCTATAGGGTCACACACAAAGAACATGTTATTTTGGAGATGAGTTCAATTTAGTTCGACTAAAAAACCATTAGGTTCATTGAATAGACTAGATTGAGTTAGACTCATAGCTAGGCCAAAACTTGAGTTAGACTCTAGTTGGATCAATTTGAGTTAGACTCAAATTAAACCAATTGAAGAAGATGAATGGATATGGGTTCATCATGCATGATTAATGTGGATTAATTATGAATAGAAGAAGATGAATGGATTTGGATTCATCATGCATGCTTAATGTGGATTAATCATGCATTGAAGGGGGAATACAAAAAGATGCAAAACCTTTCATATTCATGGGATGAATATAAAAAGACTTTGGATGATGATGCATTGTGGATTGCTTTTTGTTCTTCTTTCTCATCTACATGGCTAAAACCTTCTTGGGGCAAAAAAGCTTTTGTGAGGTTACTAGCACAACCAAAGGCTTCTTCTTCCTCTCCTAAGTGAGTGTTCGTGTGGATACCATAGAGGCGCGACCATCCTGATCACGCTGAGATCCATTGCAAAGGGTTGCTGTCGAGATTGCGAAGGGCTACGCATCAAGGGTAATCTCTCAACTGGATGTAGTTTTAAGAACATGTTTATTATGTATATGCATGGATCTCTGGAGGGATCCAATTTTTCGCTGCATTTTTACGATGGTTTTTCACACAAGATCCCTACAGTGGTATATATATATATAACACTACTCATAATTGTTCCTAGTCAAGTATTAATATACAAGGATAATATTAATACACTAAGACTAGCATGTAGATCAACTGATGATTTAATCTCACAAGTCATGGATATAGGATATCAAGTTGACACATGGGTATATATTAGAGAATATGTATTGAACTGACCCACCATGAGAATGTTTCATAGATTATCATATGAGTGTCATAAACATTCATAGTGATTGTTGGTATGAATAGTCCTTAAATCTGAAATCAGTATTGTTCCCTATATAAGAAGTTGTATACTTTGGTATTGACAAACGTCACCTGTAACAATATGGACTATAAAGTCGATCATTAGGTATGCAATGAATTATGCGGAGGGATGTGAGTGATGGAAATGAGATATATCTCTTCCATATGACGGAAGTGATACCTGTGGGCCCCTTGATAAAGTAAGAATACTAAAATGCATGACCATGATTAAATAAGTCAATATGAGATATTGAGCTCATTTATTTGGGATAGTCTACTTGGAGATCAAGAAGCACAAAGATTGATAAGAGGATGACACGATATATGCCTCATTGATCAATCTAGATATCAAGAATAGAAAGATTGAGTAATATAAGATAATAGTCACAGAAATATTATGTCGGATCTCGACATTCTTGTCACTTAGATAGCAATGATGCATTACTAGATGTCACTCATTGCTTATGTCTCTAAAATGATTTTTAGAACATTGCCAACGTTACGAGAACCTATAGGGGCACACACAAAGAATATGTTATTTTGAAGATGGGTTCGGTTTAGTTCGACTAAAGGAACCATAGGCTCATTGAATGGACTAGATTGAGTTAGACTCATAGCTAGGCCGAAACTTGAGTTAGACTCAAGTTGGATCAATTTGTGTTAGACTCAAATTAAACCAATTGAATAAGATGATTGGATATGGATTCATCACGCATGATTAATGTGGATTACTCATGAATAGAAGAAGATAAAGTAATTTGGATTCATCATGCATGATTAATGTGGATTAATCATGCATTGAAGAGGGAATATAAAAGATACAAAACCTTTCATATTCATGGGATAAATATAAAAAGTTTTTGGATGATGATGCATTATGGATTGTCTTTTGTTCTTCTTTCTCATCTTCTTGGATGAAACCTTCTTTGGGATAAAAGCTTTTGTGAGGTTGCTAGCACAACCAAAGGCTTCTTCTTCCTCTCCTAAGAGAGTGTTCGTGTGGATACCATAGAGACGTGACCATCCTGATCGCGCGGAGATCCATTGCAAAGGGTTGTTGTCGGAATTGCGAAGGGCTACGCATCAAGGGTAATCTCTCAACTAGATATAGTTGTAAGAACAACATGTTTATTATGTATACACATGGATCTCTAGAGAGTTCCAATTTTTTGTTGCATTTTTGCGATAGTTTTTTGCACAAGATCCCTACAGGTAGTTCAGTAAATGTTTTGCTTAAAGAAGATTTTGATCAAATGCAGATCGACTGTGTTGAACTCCTGCCAATGAACATGACTTTATTTGGCTTCTCTGGATATGAAATACAACCTCTGGGCCAAATCAACTACCCGTTATCCTTGGGAGAAGAGCCATCTCACCGAACTAAGATCACTACGTTTATGGTGGTGGATGTTGTTTCTTCATATAACATCATCTTGGGTTGACCTGATTTGAACCCTTTCTAAGTCGTGGTGTCTACGTATCATCAAAAGATGAAGTTTCCTATTGACAATCAGATTGGGGAGGTGTCAGGAGATCATAAAGCTGCAAGGAAATGTTACGTAGAGGTTATCCAAATTGGCTCTAGGAAAAATCAAAGGGTCAAATAGACAGGGGTGTATACTCTTCAAGAAGTACTTGTAAAATAAGACAGAGATTCAGATAACACCTAATCAGTTAGACAGAGTTATCGGAGTTGCAGTCGATCCCTCGTCAAAGCTAAAGCAAAGAGTAATTTTTTTGCCTCTCCCCAAATATTGATAATTTTGCTTGGTTAGGACAAGAAGTTAGTGGAATCTCTCTGATAGTGATGGAACATAAACTCAATATCTCCCTAGGAGCTCGGCTAATCAAACAGAAGAGGAGACACTTTGGTTCTGAAAAAGACGAGGTGATTAGAGTCGAAGTTAATAGACTATTGCAAGCAAGACATATTCAGGAAGTTTAGTTTCCTACATGGCTAGCGAATGTAGTGTTGGTACCAAAGCCTAATGGAAAATGAAGGGTTTGTATAGATTTTCATGATATTAATAAAAATTTTCCTAAAGATTGCTACCCTCTATCTCAAATAAATCAATTAGTTGACTCAACCTCTAGATGTGAGTTAATCTGCATGTTGGATGCTTATCAAGGGTATCATTAGATTCTTTTAGCTACAAAAGATCAAAAAAAGGTTAGCTTTATCATCTCTGATGACACTTTTTGCTATACCGTTATACCTTTTGGACTCAAGAATGCATGAGCCACTTATCAAAGGCTAATGGACCGAGTCTTTCAGCATCAAATTGGGTGGAACATTAAAGTCTATTTGGATAATATACTCATCAAGTCCAACTGAGATAAGAATATTATTCATGACATAAAAGAATATTTGGGATATTGCAAAGGTTTGGGATAAAATTTAATCCGAGCAAGTGCATATTTGGTGTTTGGAGTGGATGATTTCTTAGGTTATGGTGACTGAGTGAGGAATTGAAGCTAATTCGAAAAAAGCTCTGCAAAATATGTTGTCAAAGTACAAAGGTTAGTCGGAAGAATTATTGTCTTATCTCGCTTCATTTCTAGATTAGCATATTGGAGCCATCCATTCTTTAAAGTGCTTAGTAAGTCGGCTCGATTTTCATGGGACGAGAAGTGCGAGTAGACTTTTATCAATATTAAAAGGTATTTAATAGAATTACCCACTCTTTCTAAACCAATTATAGGGGAAAGTATGTGGTTATATATAGCAGCCACAGAAGGAGTAGTTAGTGTTGTTGTAGTCAGACAAGAGGATGAAAAATACATCCCATATACTTTACAAGTCATCTCTTAAAAGATGCAGAAGGTCGATATATTACACTAGCAAAGTTGAGTTTGCTTATCATTCTGACATAGGGCCACGGTCCGGGTCCGGTCCGGGTTTGGGTTGGAACCGTCGGGTCCGGGTTTGCAAAATATTAACCCTTAACTGGCCCGCTCGTGATCGGTTACGGTCCGGATCCAGGTCCGGTCCGGTTAATCGCCATCTTAGTTAAATAAATACAAATTTAAAGAATGATGTAAATAATTAAAATTAAAAAAATTACACAATTGAACTTATAAAAACTCTATCAAATATTTCATTATCTCAATAAAAAATATATTACATCTCAAATTTCAACATCTTGGACTTAAATAAAAAACCTATTACAATAAAAAAAAATCAATTACATTTTAATTTTCATTATATTCAATTAATTTCAGTCGTATTTCCTCCCGTCGTAGTTCCGGATGTTCCCTCTGTTTCGTCTTGGTCTTCTTCGTCACTTTTAATATGTTGGGTTCGACTTGCAGCTTTTGACCAATCATTGAGTAAACATTGCGCTTCCAAATTTTCCGACCTTAAGCTAGAACGTCTCTCGTCCAATGTATTTCCTCCAATACTAAAAGCTTGTTCCACTGCAATCGTTGAAATTGGACAAGCTAGATTTTCTTTTGCCATTATAGATAAGATTGGAAATATTTGAGTTCTTTGCAACCACCATTTTAGAATGTCGAAACTTTCTTCATCTGCATCACTAAAATCAAAAGAAGTGGTAAAATAATTCTCATGTTCCTGATTAGAACTTGAGGATCATCATTGACATTTAGTTCATTCTCTTAATAACAGTTATGCTTTAGTGAGTTTAGAAGTAATAATACTAGTTGTAGTGGATTGATGTGTTTCATGTCCAATAGTTTGTTCACCATATTTAATGTTATATTCATTATAAATATCATGTAAATGAGTTTTAATATTAAACAAAATCAAAGAAATATTAGGAGCAGTTTCGGTAATAGGGCTTAAAGATTCATAATATAATGATAACATATCTTGCAAACCATCTAATTTAAGTCTAGGATCTAAAACAAAAGCACATAAAAATATTTTAGGAATGTTTAAGAAATATTTTTCCCATTTTTCTTTCATTACATAAATACATTGAGATAAATAATTATCATTTGATTGAATTTGTTCATTAAAAATACATGCAATATTACAACAATGTGTTAAAACTAAATATGAAGTTGGATAATAAACACCGGATAATTGGTCACTATCATCACTAAAAACTTTTAAAATTTCACAAATACTAGTGCATATATTCCATTGATTTGAAAACAAATAAATATCACGTGATTGAACTTGTTTATGAAAAAACATACATAATAAATCTTTGTATTCAAAAGTAAATAACAATAATTTGTAAGTAGAATTCCAACGAGTTGAGACGTTATGTGCAAACCGTTTAGGCTTCATACCATTTGTTTTGCAAAATTTTCTCCATTGTTTCATAACTTGAGGATGTGTCCATAAATAATGAATTGCACTCCTAATTGGTTGAATATGTAATCCTAAATTTTTAAGTCCATCTTGAACACATAAATTTAAAATGTAACATGTATACCTAATATGAAAAAATCTTCCACCTATTGATGGTTTACATATATCAATAAGCTCACTAATACTAGAGATATTTGCACTAGCATTATAAAAAAAAATTGAAAAAACTTTAGAAGTTAGACCATATTCTTCTAAAATAACAAAGATAAGTTGTGAAATATTTTGTGTCGTGTGTGTTTCGTTAAAACATATATATGCTAGGAATCTTTTTTGAATGTTCTAATTATTATCAATCCAATGATAAGTAATACCCATATATGAACAAATTTCCCAATGATCACTCCAAATATCGGAATACAAAGAAACTTTACTATTTAAACTAGAAAAATTCTTTAATCAATTCTTTTTTTTTTTGTTCTAAGACTAATTTTAAAAGTGTGTGTTTTAGAGTATTTCTTGGGATACATTTAATAGAAGGATTTGCACTTGTAGAAAGTCAATTTTCAAAAGATGATTTATCACTAAAACTAAAAGAAAGTTGTTCAATCGCACAAAATTTAGCAGTTTCTTCTCTAAATCTAGATTCGTCAAATTTAAAAAGTTTAGATTTGTTACCCCAACCCAATTGTGAAGAGAATGTCGGAATTTGAGTTTGAGAACGATCGATATCAATTTCCACCGGATGATTTCTCTCCACATGTCGAGTAAGAGTTCTGTAACCTCCTCCTTGTTGAAATTTGTAACATTTTGAACAATATTTGTATTTTGCTTGCATATCACCGGAAGGGAGCGTTACTTTATCGAAATGTTTGGTGAAGATATCAGATGTCGGGCGAGACACTCGAGTTGGTCTTGTAGCCGTAGAACCCGCCATCGTACTGGATGTATTGCTTCTACTTTCTTGACTTTGATGATGATGTATTTGATATTCATCATCGGAAATATCAAGATCATAGTCATCGATATCGAATTGAGGTGAATCGCCGCCTTGCTCGAACTCGGACTCGGGCGATGGTGGCATTATGCTCTTTCCCTTTCCTTTGGCACCGGCCGCACCCTTACGACTTGATCCGACTCCAGACATTTGTAAAAATATGACTTGAGACTTGAGAGCAAATGAGGCAATGAGAATTAGAGATTTAGAGAAGAGAAGTTGTGATTTATGAAAAAAATGAAAGGTAGTGGGGAAGAATTTATAGGAAAAAAAGAATTTAAAAAAAATAAACTTTTCTTGTCCAGTCGGGTCGACTGGTGGTCGCCGTTAATAACGACCACGAAATCATGGTCGTTGATGATCAACTGCCACGACACGAAATTGTGGTCGTCCGATTTTTTTTTTAAAAAATAAACGGTTGACCCGCTAGGTCCGGGCCGACCCGACGGGTCGACCGTTGCACAATGGCCACGAAATCGTGGCCGTTCATTTCCGTTTATTTTTTTTAAAAAAATCCGGTTCGGTTTTTTAAAAAATCGTGACCGGACCGCCTATTAGGCAGTCCGGTCATGGGTCTGAGTCAAACCCGATTAATGGGACCATTGACCACGGTCCGATTTCAGGTCAGGTCCAGGTCCGACCCAGACCTTGGCCGGGTCTATTCTGATAGCTCAGAGGTTGTGTCCCTACTTTCTCTCTCATTCGATCATGGTATTGATCAACAATAGCCTTGGAAGGGTGTTGCCGAACTCAGAAGCTTTAGGATGGCTAATTAAGTGGACGACCGAGCTAGTGGAATATGATATTCAGTATCAACCTTGAGCAACAATCAAGGCACAAGCGTTGGTTGATTTCTTAGTAGAAATTTTTAGTCAAGAGATTAATGAGGTATGAAAATTTACGTTGATGGCTCGATGATCAAACAGGGATGTGGCGTAGGAATTCTACTAGTTTCACCCAAAAAGGATGTGATTCAGATAGCTCTGCAACTTAACTTCTGTGCTTTCAATAATAAAGCCAAGTATGAAGCAGTGATGGTTTCATAGCTGCCAAATAAGTCGGTGCTTCTAAAATTACCATTCATTCAGATTCTCTGATAATTGTATAGCAATTGAAGGGCTCCTTTGAAATAAACAATGATTGATTTAAGTAGTACATAGAAGCTTATAACAAGATGAAGGCTGACTTTCTAGAGGTTGTTCTTTAAAAAATTCCTCAAGTGGAGAATCAGTGGGTTGATAAGTTAGCCCAGATAGCTAGTACCTTGATAACATAGACAATAAACGAGTCAATTACTGAAGTACAACTTAATTCTTAAATAGATCAAAACCTCGAGAGCCCTTAGCTGATTGGTGAGATTTTTTAATCTCTTTTTTGAAGTAGGGACTTCTCCCAAATAATCCCGAGGAGGCAAAGCTTCTCAAGAAAAGAGTAGCACGATTCACTTTCATTGGAGATAATTTATATAATCATGCTTTTTCTCAACCCTTGCTCAGGTGTTCAAGTTCAGAAGAAGCATACTATGTGATGCAGAAAATATATGAAGGTTGTTGTGGCAATCACATCTAGTTGAGAACTTTAGCTCGGAAAATCTTATTAGTCTGTTATTTTTTGCCAACTTTATATAATGATGTTGCTCGGTTCGTGAATGTTGGATCGAGAAGCGTCGCTAGAGGGGGGGGGGTGAATAGCGAGCGTAAAATCTTTTCTTCGTTTCGTTCGAGTAGACAATTAAACGAGTAAGTGCAGTGGAAAATAAAGAGACACGTTTATTTTACTTGGTTCACAACCCAGCGGTTGCTACTCCAAGGCCCTATCGGTCCTAGACCGCGTACGGAGGGCAAAGCACTATAACGTCTCCTCCTCGTTGGAGGTAGGAGACAACGATCACAAAACTGAAATTATGAGGATGAGGCAACAAGCCTACCTCACCTCGTTACGAATAAAAACAAAGAATACAATAAAAATAATTACTTGCTACTGCTGTCGACGAAGGAGATTGAAAATTGTCGTCGCGTCGGCGTTATGACGATGTTGGAGCTTTGCCATTGTAAAAGCGCTTGAGAATAATCTTGATGTACTTTGGAGTTGGAATCCTCCCCTCCTTTTATAGATTTTGGCCTCTAAATTTGTCTCCTCATATTTCGGAACAGAACACGAAGTTGTATAAATTTTATCGCGAAGTGGCCGCGTCAAACCTTATCCATTTTGACCTAGCGCAAAGGCTGATTCGTCGCCATCAATCGACTGATGCCTCCCATCAGTCGACTGATGAGCATCAGTCGACTGCCCAATGTCCAGTAGTCGACTGCCAGCCTGGCCACTTCCCTGCAGTAAGAGGTTAGCTCGGAAAATGATAAATGTGACGATTTCCAACCGTCCGATCTCGACCTAGACCTTCCATAGGAAGTCTTAGTCGGATCGCCGCCTACGGTCGTCCCCGTACAGAGGACACGACCTTACCATCTCTCACTCACACGAGCTTACCTCGATACTTACTGTGTCGCTTTCGCTTTAGGCCTTCCACTCGATTCCTTCGGCTCCCTCCGAAGTCACTTGAGTGTTGCCCGACCACCGCGGCTTCCTCCGGGTGTCGCTAGCCTTCATCTCCAGCTTTAGTACTTTTCTGCACACTTGGTTTATCTCGTGAGATAACGATGTAAACTTAACTTTGTGTCTTTTCCATAATCAAAACACACATTCGATTATCTGGTGCCCCTGCACCAATAGTGAACACTTGCCTCCATTATCAGATGCATCAAAATCTATCTCAGTAACTGATAGAATTTTTGAATATTTCAATAATCTCATGTCCTTACGATCAATGGAAAATGGATATCGTGAGTCTTTTCCTATGAGACCTAATCAGAAGAAGTTTCTTTTCATAACGATGAAATATTTCTCCAAATGGATGGAAACCGAGCCTTTAGCGAAAATTACCAAGGACACATTGATGAAGTTCCTTTGAAAAAACATCATTTGTTGATATGGTATTTCTTGAAGAATTATTTCTGATAATATGATGCAATTCCAAGGTTAGAAACTTCGTGAATGGTGCCAAAATTTGGGATTCATTAAGCCTACACCTCGATTGCTTATCCTCATAGTAATGGACAAGTGGAAGTCATCAATAGAGAGTTAGTCGGAGGACTCAAGATTAAGCTTGACCATATCAGAGTAAGTAGGATAGAAGAGTTACTGAGTATTCTCTAGGCTTACCGAACTTGTCACGCCCCGAGGGAGTCCCCGCTTGACAAAAATTCGGCAGCATCTCCCCTGTACGGGTGACAATATGAAACTAACATACAAGGCCTACACGACCACTATACATCGGTCAACACGACCGGAATCCAAACAGCCCACGCATGTAATAATTAGGCCTCAGGCCATCAATCAAAGTAAATAAATAAAATCTATCACCTCTTAACTTACCCCTTCTGCCATCTGGGCAGGAATACTCATCCAAATCCAATCCAAAATAAAACTCCGAACAGAGGTCCATAAAGACATACCAAAACATCCACAAGAACATAAATCCAACTCCACTCCTAAACATATCTTCTAATCAAAATATCCAAAACCCTAAATGAAATAACCAAATAAAAACAATCACGACGAGGGGGTTTGGCAGCTGGACTCTCCTGACAGCTTCATCTTGAAATAGAAATAAATCAACGGGGTAAGTTCAAAGAACTCAGCGGATATAGTCGATATGCAAGGTAAGAAATAACTAATAATAACAATCATATCAGTACAATCTCAAATAAATAGGGTATGCAAGAAAGAAATACAAAAGGACTGTACTTACCTGAATCTCCTACCCTGATATAGGAGCATGTGTCATACTAGAAGAAATAAAGTCATCACCATATACAAATATGTATCCTGTATGCATGACAATCATATGCAATATCCAAGGCAGCAATAAAAGTGCAGCAAACACAATACAAATGCTATCCATGCAAAATGCATGTGGTGCAAATGACATGGTCACCTCTGACTCCAGTCAGCCGCCTCACACGTGATGGTGAAGCCGAGTGGGTAGGGCTATGACAACTGTGCACTCTGCCATCACTGTTCCTGAGTGATCGAGTGGACAGGATGCTGTCGGAGTACACCTATCCTCCTACCCCAAACAGAGTGGGGGAACTAAGCTCTCATCTCCCGGTGTCATAGACTAGAGGAGGGATCCCTGCCCGTTACCACGCTGCCTCATCGCTACCCATGAGCAGACCAGCAGAGCCTGACAGAGCAACTGCACACACCCTCCTGATGTACCACTAACCCATGAGTGGCAGCGTATGCAGACCATGTAACTAGCTGCGGGCTCAACTATAAAGGAACCCCGTCCAGCCAGCATGCAATCATGCAAGATGGTGCATGATACTAAAGCATGAAAATCCAACTAAAATACATATCCGAATAATATGCACAACTAATAAGTACATATCTATGATCCAAGTAAAACAGAGAAGATATAATCATAACCGATCAAATGCATGTATCAAGTAGGCACAAGAACATACTAGGCATATAAACATGAAAATTATTGCAAGCTATCGTAACTAGTATATCAACATGACTATATCTAAAAGATAAGTCAAAATACCCGCCTGATATAATACTCGAAATAATATAATCTTCACGCTCGTGGACCTGTCTCGTGACCGAAATCTGTATATAACAACCGTTATGATTAAGTACAATCATATAACGACTGATCGAATCGAATCCTACATCGACTTCGTAACCTGATCAACTAGATTGATCTAGTTACCCACATAACCTAAACAAGTCTACACATCAATCCCTATCGACCATTACACCAATTAACAACCTAATCGTTGCCCAAAATCCTGTACAACCTATCCCAATCACACTGCAGCCAACCTAAACCTCCAACCCATGCTACCTTGACTCACATCCAAAATAATCTAGCAATTTACAATAAAAAGGAAACAGGGAATCGATCAATCTTACCAGCACTTGAGACTCCACCGATAGAATTTCCCCACCTTTGCCTTGTTTGCCGGGAAAGTCCACTACCCAATTCGCAAATTGAGCTCAAACACAGAAATTCACAGCTATGAACTAGGTCTCGCCCAAGGTAAGGAGAAAAATTGGCGCTTACCTATTCCTGATGACAAACGGCATTGGAACCCCCTCCTAATCTCCTCGGTTCGCCAGAAAAATCCAATGCCAATTGCTTCCCTAATCCACAGATCGCATCAACACTTCATTCAACACCGTCGATCCATAGAAAACATCATGAACAGAAGAGAAAAGAAGGAAACAAGGAAATATACCCAAATTTCAAACTTCGCCGGCAGAATTTGTCGCTGCCCTAACCCCAGGTTTTTGAGCTCCAGCGAAGATGGCAACCTTCGTTCAGATCTCGCTGCAGCAAAAACCCACTACTTCGACATCCCAGCCTACTTCCAATTCAGAGCTCCACACACGCGATCTTGCCCCAGCTTCGATCGGGAAGAACAATTCCCACTTCGAATCGTCAGCCAGCCCGCCACCTCTGTTCGGCGAGACTTCGCCAGATCAACGCGTGGCGACTCCTCTGACCTAACTTCCGGCCACGTGCTCACTCACCGTCAGCGCAAGCCCGCCGCCCTTGCTTGATCGAGGGGAAGATCGCCAGGAGAAAGGGCATCGAGAGGGTCAGCAGCCAGGGGTGTTGTTGGAGTCGCGTGCGTGCGGGGCAGGGCTGGCGACCGCGAGGGCTCGGATGAGCGGCGTCGATGATTGCGGCTGCGGCGTGGAGAAGAGCGAGGCGGTGGTGATCTGGTGATTGCGGGCGAGAAGAGAGGAGAAGGTGTCGCGAGAGGAAACCGTAGCGAAGAGGGGGATCGGGCGCAATGGGGAAAAGAAAAGGGGGAAATAGAAAACCTAGGTTTTCTATTTAAAACTTTAGGTTAATAAAATTTATTAACCCCTCAAAATTGATATTTCAACTAGGCCCTCCAAAAGCCTATTTATTTTATCCCCGTAAATATCTCGTACAAGCCTCATTTAATTTCAGAAAATTCCAAAAAAATTCCTTATATTCTCTAAAAATCCCGAAAAATTTTCAGGATAAATTTCTTAATTCTTTGGCCATTTTATTTATATTTTAAATTTTTCCGTATTTAACATTCTCCCCCACTAATAAAAATTTGGTCCCCAAATTTCCTACTCAGATGCATAACGAGTAAGAAATTACCACAAGTACCAAAATATATCTCACGTACCTTAAGTAAACAGGTAGGGTATTGAGCTATGATTTTTTTTCCCTCAAACTCCCATGTAGCCTCCTCATTGGTGTGGAAACTCTACCCGACCTTGACAAGTCGCAAAATCTTATTCTGCAACTGTCGTTCTTTGTGATCCTGAATTCGTACCTGAGCCTCTTCGTAAGTAGCATCAGGTTGAATGAAACCTGACACATCTGACAGAATGTGTAGAGTCTGACATATACTTCCTCAGCATGGACACATGAAACACCTCATGAATACCCGTCAAGGACGGTGGTTGCCCTAGGCGGTAAGCGACTGCTCCGATCCTCTCCAAAAATCTCAAACGAACTAATATATCTAGGAGCTAGCTTACCACGGAGGCCAAATCTCTTCACCCCTTTCGTGGGTGAGACTCGCAGAAATACATGATCACCAATAGAGAACTCCAGAGGTCTCCATCTCCGATCCGTATAACTCTTCTGACGATCCTGCGCCTTTGTCATCCTGCGTCTGATAGTACGGACCAACTCTGCCTCAATGCTAAGCTCTCTGGGGTTTTAGCAACTGGGCCTCCCCAACCTCCTCTCGGAGGGTGGGTGTACGACACTGTCTACCATACAATACTTCAAACGAGGCCATTTGGACAGCCGAATGATAACTGTTGTTGTAGGCGACTTCCACTAATGGCAAGTGATCCTCCCAGTTGCCCCCGAAAACTATAACACAGGACCTCAGCAAATCCTCTAGAGTCTGAATGGTCCGCTCAGACTGTCCACCCGTCTGTGGATGGAATGCAGTATTAAAACGAAGTTGGGTGCCTAAGGCCTGCTGCAGACTCTGCCAGAACCGGGACATGAACCGGGGATCTCTATATGATATAATCCTCAAAGGAACACCATGCAATCTGATGATATCCCGACAATATAACTCTGTCAAACGATCCAAAGAGTGGGTCTTTCGAATCACTAAGAAGTGCGCGGATTTGGTTAGTCGATCAACGACTACCCAAATCGCGTCATGACCTTGATGTGTCCTAGGCAAACCCACCACAAAATTCATAATAATATGCTTCCACTTCCATTCCGGAATCAAAATTTCCTTAAGCATCTGTTCCTTAAACTAATGCAACTCCGGAAACCATTATCCTCCTCGGAGTCAGAGACGGTAGTCCATCT
This sequence comes from Wurfbainia villosa, assembly GCA_025175895.1. NCBI lineage: Eukaryota > Viridiplantae > Streptophyta > Magnoliopsida > Zingiberales > Zingiberaceae > Wurfbainia > Wurfbainia villosa. The sequence continues at coordinate 11,795,040 of CM046004.1, read as the reverse complement.
ACCGTCCAAAATCCACTCCACCACACACTCTGTAAGTGCATGGGAGGCTATTGCGACCAAACTTCTTTGTTACAACCATTCGTGTTCCAACTACTCTATAGTAGCTATCCAGTAGCTAGCCAAAACTCCATGAGCATTTCTGCTCCTCACCTATTCAAAACAACATAATAACTGCGAAGTCCACGTCATATATATGACGACTTATCTCGCAGTCCTTTTGTCACGCCCCGAGGGAGTTCCCGCCAGACAAAAATCCGGCAGCACCTCCCCTGTACGGGTGACAATACCAATTTTCATACAAGGCCTACACGACCACTATACATCGGTCAACACGACCGGAATCCAAACATCACATGCAGGTAATAAAATAGGCCTCAGGCCAACAAATCAAGGTAAACAAAAGTCTACACTAACTAGACTTACCCCTTCTGCCATCTGGGCAGGAATAACCCAACCAAAACCAATCAAAATAAGATCCAAATAAAGGTCTACAAGGACACCAAAAATCCACGAGTACATAAATCCAATTCCAGGCCTAAACATGTCTTCTAATCAAGATATCCAAAACCATAAAAAAAAACAAATGACCAATAAAACTGTCACAACGAGTGGGGTTTGACAGCTGGACTCTCCTGATAGCTTCATCCTGAAATAGATATAAATCAACGGGTTAAGTTCAAAGAACTCAGCGGATATTATAGATATGCAAAGTAAGGTATAGCTAACAATAAAAATCATGCCAGTACAGTCTCACATATAGGGTAAGCAAGAAATAAATGCAAAAGGACTATACTCACCTGAATCTCCTACCATGATATAGGAGTATGTGCCCTACTATAAGAGATAAAGTCATCACCATATACGAATATGAATCTTGTATGTATGACAATCATATGCAACATCCAAGGCATCAATACAATAATGCAGCAAACACAATACAAATGCGGTCCGTGCAAAGTGCATGCCGTGCAAATGACATGGTCACCCCTGACGCCAGTCAGCCACCTTACACGCGATGGTGAAGCCGAGTGGGTAGGGCTATGACAACTATGCACTCTGCCATCACTGCTCCTGAGTGACCGAGTGGACAGGATGCTGTCGGAGAACACCTATCCTCCTGCCCCAAACAGAGTGGGAGAGCTAAGCTCTCATCTCCCGGTGTCATAAACCAGAGGAGTGATCCCTGCCCGCTACCACGCTGCCTCATTGCTACCCATGAGTGGACCAGTGGAGCCTGACAGAGCAATTGCACACACCCTCCTGATGTACCACTAATCCATGAGTGCCAGTGTGTGCAGGCCATATAACTGGCTGCGGGCTTAACTATAAAAGAACCCCGTCCAGCCAGCATGCAATCATGCAAAAATGGTGCATGATACTAAAGCATGTAAATCCTACTCAAAATACCTATCCGAATAATATGTACAATCAATATGTACATATCCATAATCCAAGTAACTATGATCCAAATAAAACAGGGAAGATATAATCATAATCTATCACATGCATGTATCAAGTAGGCACCAACAATATACTAGGCATATAAACATGAAAATTATTGCATGCTATCCTAACTAGCATATCATCAATGACTATATCTAAAAGATAAGTCAAAATACCCGCCTGATTAAATGCTCGAAATACTATAAATCTTCACGCCCGTGGACTTGTCTCGTGACCGAAACCTGCATATAACATAATCAATTACGATTAAATTCAAGCATACAACAACTTACTAATTAAATTCTACTTTGATCCCGTATTCACTCAATCTAACGAATACGAGTACAACCTCTCGACACACCAAATTCACCGTCCACAGGACGGATCCAAAACCCAATAGCTACCTCACAGATCAAAACACATTCCGAACCATTTACAGCTCACTTAACATACCGCTTACAATCGTACAACCGACATCAAACCCACTCACAGCTACCTCATAGCCCTTCACAGTCCTCACCTACACCCATAGACCTATTCACAGCCCCAACTCCACACAGAACACTGTCCACCTTGCTGCACCGAAGGAAAACCCTCCCCGAATCAACCAATTCAATCTATTCACAGCTCCTTCACGAGCATGTACATAACTCCACCAACTAAATCTCCAAACATATGCATTACAACCAACTTAAACGACCAAACCAACTCTAACTCGTAGCCAACTCCACAGATCAAAAATCCAACCGCATATAACAAGAATTAACCATAGTATGGACAAAGAAAAGAAGCAGATCGAGCTTACCAATGGTTGGAACCTCATCGGCAGCAACCCCCCTCCCAATAGCTCTGTTCGTCGAAAAATCCCACTGCCCAAATCACAGCTCCAGTTCAATGAAGGGTGACCACAGCTAAAACCTAGATCTCATCCAAGATAAGGAGGGGAGCAGCCCTTACCTAACTCCGGCAAAATCGCGCCTCCGAGCAAATCAGGGTGTAGCTGCCGCCGATGCACGCTCCCAGCCACGCTTCCTCTGCGCTCTTTCTCGTCCGCGGGCTCTGGCGAGGGGTAGTCGGCCGTCACTTGTAGAGGAGGGAAAAGGGCAAGTCATGTCCGAGGAGGTCGATCGGCATTGCAGACGAGCAGCGTCGGCAACGGGGAAAGCGACGGTGAAGATGTTGCTGTGCTCGCGCGCAAGAGTGGTCAGCTGTCATCGCGCGTGGGGCAACACCGTCTGTAGCCGGCGTTGATTGCCTGGCGACAGCGTCGCAAGGAGAAATAGGCGCGGAGGCACGCAATCTGGAGCGGAAGGAGGCAAACGACGGCGGGGAAAGGGGCAACGAGCAGTGGCAGCGTCGGAGATCTTTGGGCGCGCGACGGTGTTGCAGCGTTCACGAGGCGAGCTCGAGCTCGGAAATCAACGGAGAGGGGTGCGCGGAGAAGGAGAAGGAGAAGCAGGCGTCGGTGTGGCTGGAGACGCGAGGAGAAGGAGAAACCGCCTGCGGTGCGCGGAGAAAAAGAAAAATCGGGGAAATATAAAAAACCTAGGTTTTCTATTTAAAACCTTAGGTCAGATAATTCAAATAGGTCTTTTAAAAGCCTGTTTTTCTTATCCCCATAATATCCCGTACAAGCCCCGTTTAAATCCAGAAAAATTCTTAAAATTCTCCAAAAATCCCAAAATAATTCCTAGAATTATTTTTCCTAACTTCTTGGCCATTAAATTTAATATTTTAAATTTTAGTATTTAACATTCTCCCCCACTAATAAAAATTTGGTCCCCAAATTTCCTACTCAAGTGCATAATGAGTAAGAGATACCACAAGTACGAAAAATATATCTCACGCACCTTAAGTAAACAGGTGGAGATATTGAGCCATAATCTTTTTCCTCAAGCTCCCAAGTAGCCTCCTCATCTGTGAGGTGACTCTACCCGACCTTGACAAATCGCACAATCTTGTTCCGCAATTATCGTTCCTAGTGACCCAGAATCCGTACCGGAACCTCTGCGTAAGTAGCATCAGGTTGAATGGAACCTGACACATCTGACAAAACATATGTAGAGGCTGACATATACTTCCTCAGCATGGACTGAAACACATCATAGATACTAGCCAAAGACGGTGGTAGCACTAGTCGGTAAGCAACTGCTCCGATCCTCTCCAAAATCTCGAAAGGCCCAATGTACCTAGGAGCTAGCTTACCACGGAGGCCAAATCTCTTCACCCCTTTCGTGGGTGATACTCGAAGGAATACATAATCACCAACAGAGAACTCCCGAGGTCTCCATCTCCGATCTGCATAACTCTTCTGACGATCCTGCGTCTCGGCCATCCTTTGTCTAATAGTACGGATCAACCCTACCTCATATTGAGCTCTATGGGTCCTAGCAACTGGTCCTCCCAGTTGCCCCCGAAATCTATCACACAGGACCTCAGCAAGTCCTCTTGTGTCTGAATGGTCCGCTCAGACTGTCCATCTGTCTGCGGATGGAATGCAATACTAAAACGAAGTTGCATGCCTAAGGCTTGCTGCAAACTCTGCCAAAACCGAGACGTGAATTGGGGATCTCTATCTGATATAATGCTCAAAGGAACACCATGCAATCTGATGATCTCCCGATAATATAACTCTGCCAAACGATCCAAAGAGTCGGTCTTCTGAATCGCTAAGAAGTGCGCGGATTTGATTAGTCGATCAACGACTACCCAAATCGTGTCATGGCCTTGATGTGTCCTAGGCAAACCCACCATAAAATTCATAATAATACGCTTCCACTTCCATTCCGGAATCAGAATTTCCTAAAACATTTGTTCCTTAAACTAATGAAACTTCGAAAGCCATTATCTTCCTCGGAGTCAGAGACAGGGAATTATCTTTGCACATGAGAAGTCCATCTACAGTCCAAAATCCACTCCACCACACACTCTGTAAGTGCATGGAAGGCTATCGCGACCAAACTTCCTTGTTACAATCGTTCGTGTTCCAGCTACTCTATAGTAGCTATCCAGTAGCTAGCTAAAATCCCATGAGCATTATTGCTCCTCACCTCGATAATACAACATAATCACTGCGAAGTCCACGTCATATATATGACTTATCTCGCAGTTTTTAACTGCCGTAAGTTTAGGATATGTCTTATTCTATAGCATCGGAATCGCTCCGATCCTCGAAATGATGCATCCATGTACACTACCCTTCCTTCCACACCAGCATGATTAATCAACACTGGCGTAAAAATCAACCATCGTCTGAGCCCTGAAACTAGTTTCACAAGCTTCAGACCAAATAAATTCCATCACCTTCCTGATCCATCCGATCAGTGATGTAGTACCGCTTGAGCATCCTATCCATATCTATAGTAATAATCAAATCAATACCAAGAAAACTACCATTAACGGTGACCGAGTGCACAACTCCAACTACCACCATCAACAGTGGTCAAGTTACGCAACTCCAACGACCACAACTGATCCAATCGTGTCCAAAATACACGACTTCCCAAATCCCTGGACGACTATGTCGTCAAATAGTCTAATAAGATAATCAAAATCTCCTACAATTCATACCAGGTATGACATTATCGTCGCTACACACCTGCATTCTCTTTACTCTAGGCTGATGATATAACAATCATCATAACAACAATGATAATTGTATGACACCAAGTCACTACAATATCAACACACCGATCATATACCAACCCTAGAGTATATACAGGTGTCCTATAGCTGATCTAAGTAGATCCTCTATCCACAATGAAGGATATTCATTTCCTTCTACAACTACCGTATTCTATCATCGATAATCGATGCACAACCTCAAAGGTTCATCTCTCTTTTAACAAAGAGTTTCGGATCTTCTCTGGAAGAAATACTGGGACAAATAAATATCCCATCCAACACCTCTTATAATAAGGTAAAATAATCTTTCATCGTCTTGACCAGTGTAGACATACATGCCTTATCCATAACCAAATCACTTTTAGTAGAGACTGATATTTTTTGAGGGTTTACTCCTTGTCCTTCAAATTGGTGGCTAGCATGCCAGATCCCTACCTTCCTAATTCGACATCAGTCGGCACCTCTAAAGAGTCCATACTTCTGAAATCATCATTAGGTTCCTCAAGGTCAATACGTCATCGACCTCGTCCTCGACCATGAGTAGGGGCAATTTTACTAGGTCAATACTTTTCCTAATCACTAAAGTACAGTAACCACTAAAGGCAATACTTTTCCTATAGCTCAGAGATATCCTTCATCTTGCCTGGTCCCAAAACACGAGAACTCCCAAAAATCCAAGGAAAAGATATCCTCGTAACACAAAACCCACAAACCAAAACCGCAAACCAATAAAATTGCCACGTCCTAGGGGCATATCCATCATCCAAATGACAGAGGAGCCCCTTAGTGACAATATTCCGAAATACATGGACCAGATCTGGTAAAAACATCAAAATAATAATAGAAATACAAGTATTTTATTAACTGCATGCATGCACGACTAAACATATATCCATTAAAGTAAAATAGTTTTTATGACACCAAAACAAATTCCGACAAAATCCAAAGTGCATAACCAAAATGCAATACCGATAAAGTAAACAAAGCGGCATCTCGACGATGCATGCATGTAACTCCAAGAGCCAATGGCTCTTGGTCTCCCTCATGAGGTGGCACCCCATGATATGTTAATGATGATGTGGAGCATCATCATTGGTCGGCCCCCATGCCAAGTCACCATGACATGGCAATTGGTCAAGTCAAAATTGATCATTCATCTTCCCTCTCAAGTCAAGTCAAACTTGACCTTTAATCTCCTATGGTTGATCAAATCCAACCATTTGATTCAAGTTAATTTGATTTAATGAATCTCTATTCAATATTTTAAATTGACTCAATGAATCAAATCTAAATTAGACTCATTCAACACTTGAATCAAATTGAGTCTAACTCAATTAGTCTAATTTGGATTACTCTTAATCCAATTTGGTTCATCCCATGAACTTAATCCTCATGGTTCATCATATGAACCTAATCTCCATCTAATTGCCCTTTGTGTGTGACCCTATAGATTCTTGTAACATTGGCAATGCTCCAAAACCGATTTAGGAACATAAGCAATGAGCAGTATCTAGCAACACATCATTGCTATCCAAGTTACAAGAATGTTGAGATCCAACATCACCTTTGTGATTACTAATTGTGACTCTCACAATATGTGACAATGTCCCTCTATCTTTGACATTTAGATTGACCAATTGAGTCATAGATCGTGTCATCCTCAGTACAATCTATATCTTGAACTCCAAGTAGACTCACTCTAATCAAATGAGCTCAATATCTCATATTGACTCATTTGGGCATGGCCATGCACTTCGTGGTCTCACTCTATCAAGAATAACGATGTCACTCCCGTCATATAGGAGGGATAGATCCCATCTACATCACTCACATCCCTCCGCATAATTTGTTACATACCCAGTAATCGCCTTTATAGTCCACCCATTTACGGGTGACGTTTGACGAAGCCAAAGTATGCAACTCCTTATGTAGGGAACCATGGTGACTTCAGGTTCAAGAACTAATAGTCATACTAATAGTCATACTAATAGTCACATGAGAAAGTATATGACACTCATATAACGATCCATGATACTTTCTCATCGTGGGGCATTCAGTATACATTCTCCAATGCATACCATGTGTCAACTTGATATCTCATATCCATGACTTGTGAGATCAAGTCATCAAGTTGACCTACATGCTAGTCTCTACGCATTAACATTGTCCCTAAATGTTAATACTTGACTAGGAATAATTAAGAGTAGTGTTCTCTATATCATCTCATTATCGATTCAACCAATCGATTGATATAGATAAGAACCTTCTACTCAAGGATGTTATTATACTTAGTTATTTGGCACCAATACAAATAAATATAATAACCATGCCTTTATAAATAGGAATATGATACAATAAAGTCCATAAAACAATCATCACATGATTGGCTCTAGGGCTTTCACTAACAATCTCCCACTAGCACTAGTGCCAATCATCGTAGTATCTAATACCCAATGACCTAGTGTGACCATCATGCTTTTTCTGTACCAAAGCCTTGGTCAAGGGATCTACGATGTTAGTCTCTGTGGGTACTCTGCAAATCTTCACATCTCCTCTATCGATAATCTCTCGAATGAGATGGAAGTGTCGTAGTATGTGTTTGGTCCGCTGGTGTGAGCGAGGTTCCTTAGCCTGCGCAATCGCTCCATAGTTGTCACAATAGAGCTCTATAGGATCTGCTATGCTAGGAACCACCCCAAGCTCAGTAATGAACTTGCGGATCCAAACTGCCTCCTTTGCTGCCTCTGATGCAGCGATATACTTGGCTTTTGTTGTAGAATCAGCAATTGTGTCCTGCTTCGAACTCTTCCAACTCACAACACCACCATTCAAGCAAAAAACGAACCCTGACTGTGATCTATAATCATCCTGGTCAGTTTGGAAGCTGACATCGTTGTAACCCTTTACAGCTAGCTCCTCATCGCCTCCAAATATCAAGAAATATTCTTTAGTCCTTCTCAAATACTTAAGAATATTCTTGATAGCTATCCAGTGACGTTCACCTGGATCTGACTGGTATTTGCTCGTCATGCTCAAAGCATACGATACATCAGGGCGAGTACATAGCATGGCGTACATGATAGATCCTATAGTAGATGCATAAGGGATCTTATCCATGCGAACTCTCTCCTCTCTAGAAGAGGGACTTTGTGCCTTCGAAAGACTCACACCATATGACATCGACAGAAGTCCCTTCTTGGAATTCTGCATGGAAAATCGTAGTAATACCGTGTCAATATATGTACTCTGACTTAGGCCAAACAATCTCTTAGATCTATTTCTATAGATCTTGATGCCTAGAATACAGGTTGCTTCACCTAAGTCCTTCATTGAGAAGCACATCCCCAGCCAAGTCTTCACAGACTGTAGCGAAGGGATGTCATTCCCAATGAGTAATATGTCATCCACATACAATACAAGGAAGACAACTGTGTTTCCATTAACCCTCTTGTAGACATAGGGTTCATCTTCATTCTTGATGAAACCAAACTGTTTGATCGCATCATCGAATCGAAGATTCCAGCTCCGAGAAGCTTGCTTTAGCCCATAAATGGACCTTTGTAGCTTGCATACTTTTCCAATATGTTGTGGATCTACAAAACCCTCAGGTTGTGTCATGTACACATCCTCGAGCAAGTTTCCATTCAGAAACGCGGTTTTGACGTCCATCTGTTAGATCTCATAATCGTGGTACGTTGCAATAGCAAGCATGATCTGAATGGACTTAAACATCGCCACTGGAGAAAAGGTTTCATCATAGTCAATACCATGAATTTACTTGAAACATTTAGCCACCAATCGGCCCTTATAGGTATGCGTAAGTCCATCCATGTCAGTCTTTCTCTTAAAGACCCACTTACACCCAATGAATTTTTCACCTTCAGGTGGATCAACCAAAGTTCATACTTGGTTGGTGTACATGGATTCCATCTCGGATCTCATGGTCTTTAGCCATTTCTCAGAATCTGGGCTCATCACAGCTTCCTAATAGAAGGTAGGCTCATTCTCAATGAGCATAACATCATCATAGTCAGACAAGAGAAAAGAGTATCTCTCAGGCTGATGACGTACCCTATCAGACATGCGAAGAGGTAGGTCTACCGGAATAGGTGGTTGTTCCACAACTCTTTGTGCAACAATCTCATCACCCACAACACTTTGTGGTTCTTGTTCAACCTCCATCAAGGCCTCAGTGCTATGGTCCTTATCTTGAATTTCTTCAAGATTGAACGTACTGCCACTAGTTTTTCTAGAAACAAAATCACTTTCTAGAAATACCCCAGTCTTTGCCACAAACACTTTGTGTTGACTGGGAATGTAGAAGTAATATCCCTTCGTCTCCTTTGGATATCCAATAAAATAGCACTTATCGGATTTGGGTCCCAGTTTGTCTGAGACTTGACGTCGAACGTAAGCCTCACAACCCCAAATCCTCATGAAAGATATCTTGGGATTTCTCCCTGTCCATATCGTATATGGTGTCTTTATCACAGTCTTGGATGGTACACGGTTAAGTGTGAAGGCTGCTGTGTCTAGAGCATATTCCCAAAAGGATATAGGAAGATCTATGTGACTCATCATAAATCGTACCATATCTAATAGGGTACGATTCCTCCTTTCGAATACACCATTCCACTGTGGTGTTCCAGGAGGAGTGAGTTGGGATAAAATCTCATACTCAGCTAGATAGTCACGAAACTCATGGCTAAAGTATTTACCACCTCGATCTGATCGAAGTATCTTAATACTCTTGCCAAGTTGGTTTTGTACTTCATTCTTGAATTCTTTAAACTTTTCAAAGGATTCATATTTATGTGTCATCAGATACACATAACCATATCTACTGAAGTCATCAGTAAATGTAATGAAGTACCTATAACCACCTCTAGCAGCAACATTGAAAGGACCACATACATCACTATGTATAAGTCCTAACAAGTATGTTGCTCTTTCGCTGTATTCACTAAAGGGAGTCTTAGTCATCTTGCCTAGAAGGCAAGACTCACATGTCTCATATGATTCAAAATCAAATGAGTCCAACAGCCCATCCTTATGGAGCTGGAATAAGCGACTCTGATTTATGTGACCTAAGCGACAATGCCAAAGATAGGTTTGGTTCAACTCATTTGACTTGAACCTTTTGATACTTATGTTATAGATGGGGCTCTCTAAGTCTAGAAAGTAGAGTTCGTTCATTAGAGATGCACTACAATAGAACATATCATTTAAATAAACTGAACAATATTTGTTCTTTATTATAAATGAAAATCCTTTTTTGTCCAAACAAGAAATCAAAATTATGTTCTTAGTCAAAGCAGACACATAACAACATTCATCTAGTTCTAGTACAAGCCCAGAGGGCAGAGATAGAAAATAAGTTCCTACAGCAACAGCGGCAACTCTTGCTCCATTGCCTACTCGTAGGTCCACCTCGCCCTTTGTCAATGCCCAACTATTTCTCAACGCCTGCACATTGGTACAAATGTGAGATGCACATCCGGTATCTAATACTCATGATGAAGAAATAGCTAGATTGACCTCTATAACATTTATACCTGAAGTAGAAGTCTCACTTCTCTTCTTCTTAAGATCTTCCAGGTATGCTTTGCAGTTACGCTTCCAGTGTTCAGCTTCCTTGCAGTGGAACCAAGTCCCTTCTTTGGCCACCCCTCCTTTCGGTTTCAGTTCTTTGCCTTTGCCCTTGGCTTGGGACTTTCCCTTACCTTTAGGCTTGCCCTTGCCTTTCTTCTTTTGCACCATCAAAATGGAGTCAGATTTTCCCTTCTTAAGGTTGAGCTCAGCAGTTCTCAACATGCTGAGCATCTCAGGCAGTGGCTTATCAATTTCATTCATGTTGTAATTCATGACAAATTGATTGTAGCCTTGTGGCAAAGATTGCAAGATCAAGTTAGTGGCCATCTCTTGGCCAAGTGGAAATCCCAGCCTCTGTAGGTTCTCGATGTACCCAATCATCTTGAGTACATATGGACCTACGGGAGTCCCTTCTTGCATCTTGGACTGAAATAGTGCCTTAGAGATCTCATATCTCTCGTGTCTTGCTTGTCCTTGATATAGTTGACGAAGATGTTCAACCATATCATGAGCATTCATGAACTCGTGTTGCTTCTGAAGCTCAGAGTTCATGGTCACGAGCATGAGGCATGATACATCTAATGCATCATCTTGATGCTTCTTGTAAGCAGCTTTGTCAGTTTGCGAGGCAGTGGCAGGAGGTGCCTCCGGAATGGGCTGCTCCAGGACGTACAGTTTCCTTTCTTGGGTGAGAACGATTCTCAGGTTCCTGTACCAATCCAGGAAATTATCTCCATTGAGCTTGTCCTTCTCAAGGACAGAACACAGGGAGAGAGTGTTCATATTTGTCGACATGGTAATCTACAACATACACAATGCAGAAAATTAATATCATATTCTATTTATCATTTAATTAGGCCTTTAATCAAATGATGCTCCCACTGAATTATAGGACTTTTGTAGAATCGAGTTATGGATGTGGTCAAACCACATTACTAGATTCATACAAATTAGCTATAATTCTTGCGGAACAAGATCCACATCATACTACGCCTTGAGTTAGCTTTGGCTAAATCGCCCAAGACTTAGTATGATCGGTAGGTAACATATTACCGATTACATCTCTATGCAACTCTTGTTTATAGGATCAAGACCCACATTTACAAAAGACCTTGAGTTAGCTTTGGCTAAATCGCCCAAGATTTAGTGTAAATGCGATCTTATCCTATCTTTCCAATGGTTGGAATATGCCTATAGTTCTACTCGATCCAATTGAGTTAACTAGTTTTACTCAATCTAATTGAGCTTACTCTAACCCAAGCCGTGATAGGAGGGACCAAGATTGTCCCTCCGCTCCCTACCAAGATAATATGTGTTGCTCTACTTTGGCAGATTCAACAACTACAAATGATCGAGGTAGTGATGGGTATCAAGACTTGGTAGACATTTTCGAGTTGATTCGATTAGGATCTAATCTAATCGTGAATGTGTATCATATACACATCAAAGCCTTTATTATCCTATACTAGCATGCATCACATACATACAAGCATTATTCTAGCATGCATCATATACATACAAGAAAAATATCCTAGCATGCATCATATACATACAAGCAAAATTTACTAGCATGCATCACATACATACAAGCAAAAATATATATATATATATATATATATATATATATCAATTAATTGTGATGTGGTCATGACCCTACTACGATCTTCTCAAGCCAATGAGAAGATCAGACGGTCAACCTAGGGTTAGCGGCTTCTCCAAGTGCCTCCTTTGACCGTCATGTGTCGTCGGCACCCTTCTCGTAACTCCGTCTACTAGTGGACCTTCCACTGCTCCATTTTGTACATTACAAACATGAAACTCGAGTTACATTCGAGTCTAAAACTATTTACAACTAGAATTTTAAAAGAAGAGGCACGACGCGCAGGTCGCATACCCTATACAACATGCACAACCACAAAAATGGCACACAAGTCGTATTATGAATTACAACACATTTATCATCCAATCATATTGGGGTTCTTGAGCCATGACCATCACAGAATTATACATAATTCTAAATTATGTATTTTACAGAAATTTCTATAACTTTTCCTATTTTTTTTTCAATTTTATGAGTCACATCTCCGTAACGATTGTAGGGATTTTTTATGCAAAATAGCATATGCGCAACGGAAAAATAGGATCCCTTCCAAGTGATCCTTGCGAAAGAAAACCTCGTACAAAAAAAAAATCTCTAAAAGAAAAAAAACCTATCTTATAGGAGAATATTACCTTTGTTGCGTGCCCTTTTTAATCCCGCTTCTCCTTGGGTTTGTTGGATCTTTTAGCACGTTCAAATGTCCGTGCCTCTATATGTATCCACACGAGCAAGCTCTTGTCTTACAAAAGAAACTAGAAGAGCTCTCCTTTACTTCTTGCTAGAGAAGTCCCTAAAGGAGAGGAAGGTAGGGAAAAAGAGAAAGGAAGAAGAAGACCACTCTTCTTGCTAGCCTACACTCACAAAAGCCACACAACCAAAGCCTCTCACCACCAAGCTCTCTCCAAGCCTTAAGCTTCCACCACATGGCCGGCCACCCCATGGAGTGTTTTATAGGATTGAAAAAATCTTTCACCTCCTATCACATTCAATGCAATCAATTGCATACACTCCTTGTTTGGCCGGCCACATGTGGAGAAATTCCAAAGGTCAAACCCTTTGTCTCCTTCCACCTCATCAAGCTTATGTGGCATGCTTATGTGGCATGCTTATGTGGCATGCTTATGTGGCATTCATGCATGTTGAATTAATCTTATTAATTCAATAAGCTTATGTTATCATATTGAATTAATCTCATTAAATCAATAAGGTAACATATTGAATTAATCTTATTAAATCAATTAAGCTTAGGCTATCATGATAACATCTTTATTTAATCTTATTAAATTAATAAGCTTAGCATATTGAATTAATCTAATTAAATCAATAAGCTAAAATTCTCATTAAGCTTAAAGTCCAAAAACCATTTTGTACTTAAGCTTATTCCCAAATTATTCTAGTCAAACTAGAATGCACTAATTCTTCTAATCATCATGCTCTTTGTGTGTGACCCTATAGGCTCTCATAACGTTGGCAGTGGATCTAAACTCTTTTAAATACACAAGCAATGAGCGGCATCTAGCAATACATCATTGCTACCCAAGTTACGAAATAAGTCAAGATCCGACTAACCTTTCCGTGACTACTATAATGTATGACCGTGTCCTTCTATCCTTGATATCAGATTGACCAATGAGGCATAGACCGTGTCATCCTCGATCAATCTATGTGTTTCTTGATCCCTGAGTAAACTAACTCAAACAAATGAGCTCAATATCTCATATTGACTCATTCGAGCATGGCCATGCGTTTTAGTAGTTCTACTCGATCAAGGGGCCCACAGATATCACTCCCGTCATATGGGAGGGATAGATCTCATCTACATCACTCACATTCCTCCACATAATTTGTTATATACCCAGTAATCGCCTTTATGGTCCACCCTGTTACGGGTGACGTTTGACGATACCAAAGTACATAACTCCTTATGTAGGGAATCGTAGTGACTTCAGGTTTGAGGACTATTCATACCAATAGTCACATGAGAAAGTTTATGACACTCATATGACAATCCATGAAACTTTCTCATGGCGGGTCAGTTCAGTATATATTCTCTAATATATACCCATGTGTCAACTTGATATCATATATCCATGACTTGTGAGATCAAGTCATCAATTGACCTATATGCTAGTCTTTATGTATTAATATTGCCCTTGCATATTAATACTTGACTAGGAACATTTAGGAAAGTGTTCTCTACAGCCTCTCATAATCAATTCTGCCAATTGATGTGCTGTAGATAAGAACCTACTTTTCTAGGGCATTATTATATTTAATTTAGCTGGCACAAGCAAGACGTAAATATAATAACCAATCCTTTGCCTTTATAGAATATGATACAAAATGTTCCCTATTCAACCATCACATGATTGGTTCTAGGGCTATAACTAACAATCTCCCACTAGCACTAGTATCAATCACTATAATATCTAATACCTAGTGACCTAGTGTGACCATCATGCTTCCTCTATGCCAAAGCCTTGGTCAATGGATCTGCGATGTTAGCTTCTGTCGGTACTCTGCATATCCTCACATCTCCTCTATCGATGATCTCTCGAATGAGATGGAAGCGCCGCAGTATGTGTTTGGTCCGCTGATGTGATCGAGGTTCCTTAGCCTGTCTGATAGCCCCATTGTTGTCACAATAGAGGTCTATTGGATCTGCAATGCTAGGAACTACCCCCAAGTTCATCGATGAACTTGCGAGCCAAACGACCTCCTTTCTTTGCATCGAGCAGCAATATACTCTCGCTTATGTTGTAGAATCAAGAATCGCGTGTCCTGCTTCGAACTCTTCCATCTCACAGCTCCACCATTCAGGCAAAACACGTACCCCAATTGCAATCTATAGTCATCCTTGTCTGTTTGGAAGCTTGCATCACTATAACCCTTTACAGTTAGCTCCTCATTGCCTCCAAATATCAGGAAATATTCTTTCGTTCTTCGTAAGTATTTAAGAATATTTTTGACTGCTATCCAGTGACTTTCACCTGGATCCGACTGGTATCTACTCGTCATGCTCAAAGCATACGAGACGTCAGGACGAGTACAAAGCATGACGTACATGATAGACCCTATAGCAGATGCATAAGGGATCTTATCCATGCGATCTCTCTCCTCCTTAGAAGAGGGACATTGAGTCTTCGAAAGACTCACACCATGTGATAAAGGCAGAAATCATTTCTTGGAATTTTGCATAGCAAAACGATCTAGCACTTTATCAATGTATGTACTCTGACTTAGGCTAAGTAATCTTTTAGATCTATCTCTATAGATCTTGATGCCTAGAATATAGGTAGCTTCACCTAAATCTTTCATCGAGAAACAATTCCCTAACCACATCTTCACAGACTGGAGTTAGGGAATATCATTTCCGATGAGAAGTATGTCATCTACATACAAGATAAGAAATACAACTGTGCTCCCACTATTTCTCTTGTAGACACAAGGTTCATCTTATTCTTGATGAAAACAAACTCCTTGATTGCATCATCGAATCGAAGATTCCAGCTTCGAGAGACTTGCTTTAGTCCATAAATGGACCTTTGCAGTTTGCATACCTTTCCAGGATGCTTTGGATCTTCAAAACCCTCAGGTTGTGTCATGTACACATCCTCGAGTAACTTTCCATTCAGAAAAGTGGTTTTGACATCCATCTGCCAGATCTCATAATCGTGGTAGGCTGCAATAGCAAGTATGATCCGAATGGATTTAAGCATCGCAACTGGTGAAAAGGTTTCATCATAGTCAATACCATGAATTTGTTTGAATCCTTTAGCCACCAATCTACCTTTATAGGTATGCTTATTACCATCTATGTCAGTCTTTACTTTAAAGACCCACTTACACCCAATGGGTTTTACCCCTTCAGGTGGATCAACCAAAGTCCATACTTGGTTAGTGTACATGGATTCCATTTCAGATCTCATGGCCTCTAGCCATTTCTCAGAATCTGGGCTCATCATAGCTTCTTGATAGGATGTAGGCTCGTCAAGATCGACAAGTAATACATCACCGTTGTCAGTCAAGAGAAAAGAATATCTCTCGGGTTGACGATAGATTCTATCAGATCTACGAAGAGGTTGGTCTACTTGAACAGGTGTTTACTCCACGACTCTTTGGGCAACAATTTCCTCATCCACAACACTTTGTGGTGCCTGTTCATTTTCCATCGAAGCCTTAGTGTTATCTTCATCTTGAATTTCTTCAAGATGAATTTTACTCCCACTAGTTTTTCTAGAAATAAATTCTCTTTCTAGAAAGACAGCATTTCTGGCAACAAACACCTTGCCAAGTGTGGGATTGTAAAAGTAATATCTCTTAGTTTCCTTGGGATATCCTACAAAATAACACTTATATGATTTGGGTCCTAGTTTATCTGAGACTTGACGTCTAACATAAGCTTCACAACCCCAAATCTTTATAAAAGACATTTTGGGACTCTTCCCATTCCATAACGTAT
This sequence comes from Wurfbainia villosa, assembly GCA_025175895.1. Classification (NCBI taxonomy): domain Eukaryota; kingdom Viridiplantae; phylum Streptophyta; class Magnoliopsida; order Zingiberales; family Zingiberaceae; genus Wurfbainia; species Wurfbainia villosa. The sequence continues at coordinate 11,778,319 of CM046004.1, read as the reverse complement.
ATGGTGTCTTTTCTACGGCTTTTGATGGGATGCGATTAAGTGTGAAAGCGGTTGTCTCTAGAGCTAAACCCCAAAAGGAAGTAGGTAGATCATTCTGGCTCATCATTGATCGTACCATATCTAATAGAGTACGATTTCTCCTCTCATATACACCATTCCATTGTGGTGTTTCAGGTGGAGTGAGTTGGGATATTATCCCACACTCAGCTAGGTGATCACGAAACTCTTGACTAAGGTATTCACCACCTCGATCTGATCGAAGTAGCTTAATACACTTACCAAGTTGGTTTTGTACTTCATTCTTGAATTCTTTGAACTTTTCAAAGGATTCTGACTTATGTCTCATCAAATATAAGTAGCCAAATCTACTCATATCATCAGTGAAAGTAATAAAGTACTTATAGTCTCCTCTGGCTTCCACATTGAAAGGACCACATACATCAGTATGTATGAGTCCTAACAAGTCTGTCGCTCTCTCACCATGTCCACTAAATGGAGTTTTAGTCATCTTTCCTAAAAGACAAGATTCGCATACCTCATATGATTCAAAATCAAATGAGTCCAATAATCCATCTTTATGGAGTTGGGATATGCGTTTTTCATTTATGTGACCTAGGCGACAGTGCCAGAGATATGTTTGGTTCAAATTATTCGATTTGCACCGTTTGGTATTTACGTTATAAATTAGGTTTTCTAAATCTAGAACATAGAGACCATTCATAAGTGGTGCATTACAATAGAACATTTCATTCAAATAAATGGAACAACATTTGTCCTTTATTATAAAAGAAAAGTTTTTCTTGTCTAAACAAGATACAGAAATTATGTTCTTCGTTAATGCAGGTACATAAAAGCACTCCTCTAGTTCTAAGATAAGCCCAGTGGGCAAAGACAAAGAATATGTTCCTACAGCTGCAGCAGTAACTTTTGCACCATTGCCTACTCGTAGGTCCACTTCGCCCTTTTCCATTAGTCTACTATTTCTCAGTCCCTGCACATTAGTACAAATGTGAGATGCACATCCGGTATCTAATGCCCATGTAGAAGAAATAAATAGATTAACTTCTATAACGTGTATACCTGAGGCAGAAGTCCCACTTCTTTTCTTCTTTACTTCCTCAAGGTAGACTTTGCAGTTCCGCTTCCAGTGTCCAGTCTCACCGCAATGGAAACAGTCCCCTTCCTTAGGTACTTTACCTTTACCCTTTGAAGTGGATGAATTGGCCTTGCCTTTGGCTTGGGTCTTACCCTTGCCTTTGCGCTTACCTTTGCCCTTCTTGACCATTAGTACGTTACTAACTTTCTTCTTGAGATTGGTTCTGATTCTTAACATCTTTGAGAATCTCGAGCAAAACTTATCAATTTCATTCATGTTATAATTCATGACGAATTGATTATATGCTTCCGCAATGATTGATTGCGAGGATAACATCGGTTGCCAATTCTTGGCTCAGTGGAAAACCTAGTCTTTCAAGGTTCTCAACGTACCCTATCATTTTAAGTACGTGAGTTCCTACAAGTGTTCCTTCTTGCATCTTGCATGCAAAAAGAGCCTTAGACACTTCAAAACGCTCGTGCCTAGCTTGTCCTTGATATAGTTGTTTCAAATGCTCAACCATACCATAGGCATCCATGTTCTCATGTTGCTTCAAAGTTCATGGTGGCAAGCATAAGACATGACACATCTAATGTGTCATCTTGATGCTTCTTATAAGCATTCTTTTCAGCATGAGTAGCCGCAGGGGTGGGTGTTTCAGGGATAGACTGCTCTAGGACATACAGTTTACGTTCTTGCTTGATGATAATCCTCAAGTTCCTATACCAGTCTAGAAAGTTAGCTCCATTGAGCTTGTCTTTCTCAAGGACAGATCGCCAGGTGAGGGTGTGTGTTAGATGACATGGTGATCTACAACATTAAAATGCAAAATTAAGTATCATACCTAAGTCATTTAATTAGGCCTTTAATTAAATGAGGCTCCCACTAAATTCTCATAGCTTTGATATGAGCTAATCATTGATGTAGGCAAACACATTTTGCTTACATCATTAGCTTCTATTTAGCTATAAATTTATATGGGATAAAGATCCACATCATACTTCGTCTTGAGTTAGCTTTGGCTAATCACCCAAGACGTAGTATGATTAGGTAGGCAATCTTTTGCCAATTACATCTGATGTAACTCTTTAATAGCTTTGGTTAAGTTTAGATTAGTTTAGTGCTTATTCCTAAACCAGCTTCCAGGCCGTGGCGAGGCACAGAGGCCTTCTTTGATATCGGAGCAATGACCACTTTCTAAGACAAAGCTGATGTTCGGAAATCACACAAAACTAATTTTTAAAACTTATGTTCAAAGCTAATATATGCCTCTACTTTCTTAATTAATTAAGAAAAACTTAATTAAGTCTTAACCAAGTTTGATAGCGGGACATCACGATTGTCCACTCGCACTCTTCCAAGATAAAATGCATTGCTTTGCTTTGGCAAACCCAACAACAAATGATCAAGGAAGTAGTGAGTTCCAAACTTTGGTAGGCATATCGTTTTTGACTTATTAAGAAATAAACTTAAACATGCATCACATACATATTAGCATACATCACATATAAGCTAAATTAACATGCATAACATACATATTAAACTAAGCGTGTCATGGTTATGACCCTTATTCTACAATCTTCTCAAGCCAATGAAAAGATTGATTGGTCAACCTAGGGATAGCATCTTCTCCCAAGTGCTTCCTTTTGGTTGTCTTGTGTTGTTGACTTCCTCCTTGTAACGTCATCTTCCAATAGACCCTCTATCTTTATTTTGTATATTACAAAAGGAGAAATACTCGAGTTACATTCGAGTCTAAAACTAATTTTACAACAAGAATTTTAGGAGAAAGGCATGACACGCAGGCCGTATTAAGAATTACAACACACACATTCACAAACTTTTGGGGACTAGGCCATAACCATGCACCATGTCAATTTTAACTTTTAAAAGACATCGGATATATTATTATGTTTGAAAAATTGCTAATGCAATTATCAACTCATAATAAAATTTATCCTACTTCTATATCATATATAAAATAGAGAAAACCTATTTTTTTTATACGATCTTTCGCAAGTGGCTCTGATACCACTATAGGGATTTTTTATGCAAAATAGCATATGCGCAACGGAAAAATAGGATCCCTTCCAAGTGATCCTTGCGAAAGAAAACCTCGTACAAAAAAAAAATAAATTTCTCTAAAAAAAAAACCTATCTTATAGGAGAATATTACCTTTGTTGCGTGCCCTTTTTAATCTCGCTTCTCCTTGGGTTTGTTGGATCTTTTAGTACGTTCAAATGTACGTGCCTCTATATGTATCCACACGAGCAAGCTCTTGTCTCACAAAAAAACTAGAAGAGCTCTCCTTTACTTCTTACTAGAGAAGTCCCTAAAGGAGAGGAAGGTAGGGAAAAAGAGAAAGGAAGAAGAAGACCACTCTTCTTGCTAGCCTACACTCACAAAAGCCACACAACCAAAGCCTCTCACCACCAAGCTCTCTCCAAGCCTTAAGCTTCCACCACATGGCCGGCCACCCCATGGAGTGTTTTATAGGATTGAAAAAACCTTTCACCTCCTATCACATTCAATGCAATCAATTGCATTGAAAAATAATCAACTCCTTGTTTGGCCGGCCACATGTGGAGAAATTCCAAAGGTCAAAACCCTTTGTCTCCTTCCACCTCATCAAGCTTAGGTGGCATGCTTATGTGGCATGCTTAGGTGGCATGCTTATGTGGCATTCATGCATGTTGAATTAATCTTATTAATTCAATAAGCTTATGTTATCATATTGAATTAATCTCATTAAATCAATAAGGTAACATATTGAATTAATCTTATTAAATCAATTAAGCTTAGGCTATCATGATAACATCTTTATTTAATCTTATTAAATTAATAAGCTTAGCATATTGAATTAATCTCATTAAATCAATAAGCTAAAATTCTCATTAAGCTTAAAGTCCAAAAACCATTTGTACTTAAGCTTATTCCCAAATTATTCTAGTCAAACTAGAATGCACTAATTCTTCTAATCATCATGCTCTTTGTGTGTGACCCTATAGGCTCTCATAATGTTGGCAGTGGATCTAAACTCTTTTAGATACACAAGCAATGAGCGGCATCTAGCAATACATCATTGCTACCCAAGTTACGAAATAAGTCAAGATCCGACTAACCTTTCCGTGACTACTATAATGTATGACCGTGTCCTTCTATCCTTGATATCGATTGACCAATGAGGCATAGGACCGTGTCATCCTCGATCAATCTATGTGTTTCTTGATCCCTGAGTAAACTAACTCAAACAAATGAGCTCAATATCTCATATTGACTCATTCGAGCATGGCCATGCGTTTTAGTAGTTCTACTCAATCAAGGGGCCCACAGATATCACTTCCGTCATATGGGAGGGATAGATCTCATCTACATCACTCACATCCCTCCGCATAATTTGTTATATACCCAGTAATCGCCTTTATGGTCCACCCTGTTATGGGTGACGTTTGACGATACCAAAGTACATAACTCCTTATGTAGAGAACCGTAGTGACTTCAGGTTTGAGGACTATTCATACCAATAGTCACATGAGAAAGTTTATGACACTCATATGACAATCCATGAAACTTTCTCATGGCGGGTCAGTTCAGTATATATTCTCTAATATATACCCATGTGTCAACTTGATATCATATATCCATGACTTGTGAGATCAAGTCATCAATTGACCTACATGCTAGTCTTTATGTATTAATATTGCCCTTGCATATTAATACTTGACTAGGAACATTTAGGAAAGTGTTCTCTACAGCCTCTCATAATCAATTCTGCCAATTGATGTGCTGTAGATAAGAACCTACTTTTCTAAGGCATTATTATATTTAATTTAGCTGGCACAAGCAAGATGTAAATATAATAACCAATCCTTTACCTTTATAGAATATGATACAAAATGTTCCCTATTCAACCATCACATGATTGGTTCTAGGGTTATAACTAACAACGGTCCCGCTAAGCGATTTCCGGACGCGATCGTGGGACAATGCCCCTTTCGGGGTTAGGGGAAGCGCCCCTACTCGCAAAATAAACTTTGTGAGTGTCCCATCTTGATCTTACAGTGACTTAAGTCGCTGTCCCAAAAACCTAAAGCGAGATTTCGCCATTCCGGAGAGTTTTTCTCGGTGGTTGAAGCCTACTAGTGTCCCAACACTTGTTGCTTCGACTCTTCGAGAAAAATACCCAAAAATTCTATAAAAATAGGAAATTTACAAAAACTTATAGATCTGTAATTTTTATATCTATATATAAAAACTACAAAATTAAAACACATACATACTTGGCACGTGACTCTGATATCACTATTGGACTATCTGAGCTGCAAAAATCACTTTTTGCGTTGCGTAAACCTCGGAAACCCGGCCACGGATCCGTGCGAAGTATAACAAAAATTACATGTACATGTTTAAAACCTTAGATCTACCTTATATCTACATGAGAAGAGTATTACCTTTGATGCGACGTCCTTCGCTTATCCCGCTCGTCCAAATTGCTTGCCGGAACTCGAGAGTGTCAAGTGTACACCCCTCTATTGGTATCCACACAAGCAATAGGTGGAGAAAATCAACCTAGAGTGTGCTAGCACTCATGGAAGTTTCAGCCAAGGAGGATTGGGAGAGAGCAAGAAGGAGCAAGGAAGAAGATGAAGTTACCACCAATTAACTTCCCACTTAGATCACCACTAAGTGGTGGCCAGCCACTTCATGGAGGGGGGGTTACATGCATGCATGTAACTCCAAGAGCCAATGTCTCTTGGTCTCCCTCATGAGGTGGCACCCCATGATGTGTCAATGATGATGTGCATCATTGGCCGGCCCCCATGCCAAGTCACCATGACATGGCAATTGATCAAGTCAAAATTGATCATTCATCTTCCCTCTCAAGTCAAGTCAAACTTGACCTCTAATCTCCCATGGTTGATCAAATCTAACAATTTGATTCAAGTCAATTTAATTTAATGAATCTCTATTCATTATTTTAAATTAACTCAATGAATCAAATCTAAATTAGACTCATTCAATACTTGAATCAAATTGAGTCTAACTCAATTAGTCTAATTTGGATTAATCTTAATCCAATTTGGTTCATCCCATGAACCTAATCCTCATGGTTCATCATATGAACCTAATCTCCATCTAATTGCCCTTTGTGTGTGACCCTATAGGTTCTTGTAACGTTGGCAATGCTCCTAAACCGATTTAGGAACATAAGCAATGAGCGGTATCTAGCAACACATCATTGCTATCCAAGTTACAAGAATGTTGAGATCCAACATCATCTTTGTGATTACTAATTGTGACTCTCACAATATATGACAATGTCCCTCTATCCTTGACATCTAGATTGACCAATTGAGTCATAGACCGTGTCATCCTCAGTACAATCTATATCTTGAACTCCAAGTAGACTCACTTTAATCAAATGAGCTCAATATCTCATATTAACTCATTTGGGCATGGTCATGCACTTCGTGGTCTCACTCTATCAAGAATAACGATGTCACTCCCGTCATATAGGAGGGATAGATCCCATCTACATCACTCACATCCCTCCGCATAATTTGTTACATACCCAATAATCGCTTTTATAGTCCACCCATTTACGGGTGACGTTTGACGAAGCCAAAGTATGCAACTCCTTATGTAGGGAACCATGGTGACTTCATATTCAAGGACTAATAGTCATACTAATAGTCACATGAGAAAGTATATGATACTCATATAATGATCCATGATACTTTCTCATGGTGGGTCATTCAGTATACATTCTCCAATGCATACCCATGTGTCAACTTGATATCTCATATCCATGACTTGTGAGATCAAGTCATCGAGTTGACCTACATGCTAGTCTCTACGCATTAACATTGTCCTTGAATGTTAATACTTGACTAGGAATGATTAAGAGTAGTGTTCTTTATATCATCTCATTATCGATTCAACCAATCGATTGATATAGATAAGAACCTTCTACTCAAGGATGTTATTATACTTAGTTATTTGGCACCAATACAAGTAAATATAATAACCATGCCTTTATAAATAGGAATATGATACAATAAAGTTCATACAACAATCATCACATGATTGGCTCTAGGGCTTTCACTAACAAAAAGCTCTAGCAATGCAAACACGCACTACTAATCACAAATACTCCTTCTCGGAACAATCCGGAGGTGGAGAAACCTTGTACAAGTGATTACAAAAGTAATACAATAGGAATACAAGCAAATACAATAACGAATTGTAATATAAGTAAAGAAAATAACTTTACAAGAGCTTTTGATTGCTTGCTTTTGTGGTTGCTTGAAATGCACTTGGAGACCCTGATTTGCAGCACCAAATTGCCCTAAAACTCCTCAAGAACCGGTTGTCAAATCCTCCTCCACGAGCTCCATTTAAAGCTGCTGTCTGGGCTGGATTTCACCTATCAGTTGACTGCTCGGGACCATCAGTCGACTGATGCCATTGTTATGTGAGACAACGGCTAGATCCACGCTGAAAAAATTCAACGGATACACCATCAGTAGACAGACCATACCCATCAGTCGAATGTTGGCTCAATCAGTCAAGTGGTTGGGTCGATCACTCGACTGGAGAACATTCTGTGCCTGAAATCTCGACCATCAGTCGACTGATCACCTTGATTAGTCGACTGCTGAGGCCAACAGTCGACTGCCCACCTTTGGCAGTCGACTGCCAGGACACTTCCCGCAGTCAAACCCTAGTTGACTCACACCAGTCGACTGACCCATGGTCCCAGTCGACTGATACACCTCAAACATGAGATTTTAACCTCAAACATGAGGTTTAACCCAAGTATGGTGCCCCCATACTTGCTAGACCACCCGTAGCCTAGACCTAAGCCTTCTAGCCACCTACGTCAGCCTCGCGTCTATCGGATCCCTCCAAGTCATCCATGACTTGTTCATCTATACGCTAGCCTTCAGGTGCTTCCATCGGCTATTGTCATGTTAATAGTGTCTACATTGCTAAGGCACATTGGACTTATGCTGCCAAGACTCCGCTTGAACTTTACGCCGCCAACCATTGGACTTATGCTGCCAAGACTCCACCCTTGGACTTTACACCGCCAATATCAAACCCCTTGGACTTCCCAAATGCCAAGTACCCATGACTTGGACTTTCACCACTAAGACTACACCCTTGGACTTACATGGCTAAGACTACACCCTTGGACTTTCCAAATGCCAACCCATGTTAGACTTTCCATGCCAAGTACACAAGACTTGGACTTTCCCATGATAATGGTCAAACCATCGTCAAACATCAAATGTGACCTGGGTCGATTGCACCAACAATCTCTCCAACACGTTATCAAACATCAATGTTAAACATCAATGTCAAACCTCCATGTCAAACATCAAAACATCGCTCGAGTCAAACTCGAGTTCGGTCAATCGTGACCTCCTCCATGTCAAACATCAAAATATCACTTGAGTCAAACTCGAGTCCGATCAATCGTGACCTGGGCCGATTGCACGAACACTCCAGACGGGTGTCAAGCGGCTGCGGCTGCCCATTTCCTCTCGATTGTAGGAAATTTTCCGAGTTATTCCTATACGAAGAATTTGTGTGGTTCCTCCATCCGAGATTGTAAGTACTGGAGTATGAATTGTTGGCCCTTTAATTTTTGTCTCCAATCGCATCGATATGTTTGATTTTCTCTTCTAAGCCACCCTGTCCTCCATAGCAGTCCTCCTGATACGCTGTTGCTCCTTCTCCAAAGTCATTGGCGGCACATGCAGAAATAGGATTAAAAGAGTCGAACCATCTGCTAAGCGCACCCAACCTCACTGCCATGTGGTCCACGGAGTTGATAATATATCGTCCCATAGCAGGAGCTGGGTGACTATGTTCGGAAGCCCATTGATGGTGGTTCTGGGCCACCTCTTCTATTAGCTCCTCTGCTTCCTCGATAATCTTGTTCATAAGTGCTCCTCCTGCGGTAGAATCGAGGGACATCTTTGTGGCGTACGTAATCCCATTATAGAAGATGTGGATCACCAGCCACCTTTCCAGTCCATGATGGGGGAATTGGTAGAGTAGCCCCTTGTAGCAATCCTAGGCTTCAAATAGGGACTCCTCTTCCTTCTGACAGAAGCTCGTTATTAGATGGCGCATGTGAGCAGTCTTGCTTGGTGAGAAGTATTTATTCAAGAACTGCTGCTCACATTGCTTCCATGTAGTAATGCTTCCCGAAGGCAGGGAGTGAAGTCATGCCTTAGCTTTATCTCGCAATGAGAACGGGAATAGGCTAAGCAGATCGCGTCTGCAAGGACTCTATTTATCTTCATTGTTGAGCAGATTTTCAAAAATGTCTCCAGGTGTCGGTTCGGGTCTTCAATCGTTGCTCCCCCGAATTGACTCTGCTAGACCATGTGTATGAGTGTCGATTTTAGCTCAAAGTTGTTTGCTGAAATGGATGGTCCAGCTATACTCGGCCTAAATCCTCTAGCACTAGGGGTTGCGTAATCTCGCAAAGGTTGGCTACCTATATTCACCTCGAATGCAACTTGGTCCTCCATCCTCTTCTGTTCAGCTCTTCGACGATGATAGGTTCGTTCGATTTCTAGATCGATCGGAATCAGGCCTTCCGATCCTAAGCGTCTATGCATACGAGGAACCGAGCCATAAAATTAGGAGTATTACCTAATACTTAATTAAAATAGAAAATAGCCTAAACTAATACTAAATCAAATGCAAAATATTTAACTAAAGGTTAATTCAATGTAATTACTGAAATAAATCTAAACTTACACTAGATATTAAAAATATAAAATTGAAGTAAATAAAAAAAGAAAAGAAAAGAAAGTAATAAAAGTAAAGCAAGTAAATAAATCTAATCCCCAGTCTCATCTAATTATCCACTTCTTGATTCGATATCGAATCAATTAGTCCCCAGTAATGGTGCTAAAAACTTGATGCACGTAAACGTGACCTCAAATCTCACGACAGAGACCGTCGAGGACTCGAAGCGCACGCTCAATGCCCAAAGTGCACGAATGTCGTCAAGTAATAAAAAGATTATCGATCCCATAGGGACTGAGATTCGAGTACCGATTTGTTAAGTGGATGTTATTGTTCAAAATTCAGTTCTAAGGGTTGTGATTGCGAGGATTGATGACAGTCCTAACTCAATACAGTGTCACACGAAAGAAGAAAGAAACTAGTTGCGAATCTTTGGAAGGGATTCTAGGATTTCGGTTTCGTTTGTGTGTCGCAGAACACATTGTCAATTGGGTTTTTGTCTAGGTTTCTAGCTACGGTTTTGTGGAAAGGGCATCATACACCCCCCGATGATCATGTTCGTATAAACAATAGATATTATGCAAAGAATAGAAATTACAATGCGATATGGCTCTTCTCTCCTACGTTGAAATGCAGAACTTAGATCTTGGCAGGTTTCTTCCTCCCTGTTGCGAGTTCCTGAAGCTTTTTAGGGTGTTGGAGTGTTGTCCTGGTCATTGTGCCTCCTCCTTAGGGTTTGAGCGTAGCCTCTTTTATATAGACATCAGCCTGGATCTCCCTAAAACCTAGAAAATAAATGAATCGCATCAGAATCGCACAACGCCACATGACCGTGTGTTTCCATAGGGTCAGGCCATGTGTGGCGCTGTGGTGGCCAATCTCGACCATTGGACATGGTCGTGTGTAGCCACACGCCCTGGCCATGTCCCCTTTTGTGTCCAGCTGCAAAATATCCTTCTTTTGCTCCAAAAGTGCACCGTTTTCCCCATGAAATATTATCTTGCACATAAAAGTACAAAAATCATATCTCCGAACTAGAAAATAGGAAATGCATGCAAAACAAAGTAAAATTTGCATGAAATAAACATAAAATATAATGAGATGTGAGCGAAAACTACTCCTAAAACCCTATATATTTTGCTCACATCAATTCCACAACCAAGATTCCTCTTTTTATATCATTAGACACTTGGATGAGGAGTTGGGTAAATTAATTGTGTATATGTTGCTATTCCTAGTTCCTTTAAATAGTTTTTATAGGCATCATTAGTTTTAATTGAACATTCATTTTCTAAGAATGTAACCTTATAGTTGTTATCACACAATTGTCTTACACTAAGTAAATTGAAATCAAAATTTTCGACTAGAAGAACGTTGCGAATTATAAAATTAGAGTTTAACTCAATATCACCTGAATCGATGATTTTGAGCTTCCCATTATTTCTGAATGCTACTGATCTTTGATTTTTGAATCTGAGCTTCGAAAATTTCAATCGGTCTCCGGTCATGTGTCGGGAGCACCCACTGTCCAACATCCATTGATCCTACACATATAGTAGTTGGATCGGATATTGGGATTTTAAGTTGGTTGAAAGTTATTAGTCCTAGGAATCATCTCACCCTTTCTACATAATCAAGCATGTTATCCTTATGTGTTCTATAAGATGACTTCAATTTTACTTGTTTAGATTTAGTGAATTGAAATTAATCAACCTTGGATTAGATTCAGATTTAACCCTTAGCTCATCAAGTAACTTTTTCAAGAAATTGACTTCGAGATCGTGGCGAGGCACAAAGACCTTCTTTGATCGGAACAATGACCACTTCCTTAGACAAAGCCAAATTCAACAAATCGATTACTTGAGTCACTTAAGATTATTTCCTGGTCCAACTAGTTAAGAATACTGTGAGGTAGCTTTAGTTAGTTCAACTTAGTCAAGTGCACCAAGCTAGATACGCCTTATCTAACTTGGACACACAGGACTTCGTTTCCCTAACGTACTATCATCTTATCGCGTTCAAGTATTATGTTGTCGAGATTGACGAGTTATTAACCCTATCTAGCCATTCTAAAAATTAAAACAAAATAACTAAGCATGCAAAGACTAATTTCATGTAATGGAACAAACAAATTTAGTACTAGCTCCCCCTGGACCATTAAATTGATTCGATCTATCCACGTAGTGGATTTGGTCCTTGGGAATCCAGTACTTATTAGATTCTAATTGTGAAATTAAAGCGGTCTTAGGGACCCATACTTGGACTTGTTTTCTATTATGGTTTATGATTGACATGTATGATTTAGTAGTTGTGGTTGATCTAAATCCTAATTTGTCCTTGTTGTACACGACCCTTTGTGATCCAAGTAGTAGGTCAAGTCCCTTGGATTCCAAAGTGAACCTTTCCAATGTTTGCCTAAGATCTTTGACTTGTCCTTTCAAGAGTGAGTTCTCAACTTCGAGTTTTTCAACTCGAGTTGAGTCCTCCTCTTAAACTTGACTAGTCGAAGAGGTTAGGGAGACCTCGCATTTAAGAAGATTAACCTTCTCAACTAAGGTCTCTGTTAGTAATATATGAGAGATGTCCTAAGGTAATCGCCTTATGTATGAACCATTTATATGATAAATGAAGATTCACTATTTGAGTATACATGTTTTATGTATTTGATTGGATCTTAAACTCATTTACTGAATGTCCACGATACGATTCACAGCATGAGAGAATTTGTGATTGGATTACAACTAGTGAGTATCTCTACATGTGTAATTGTGATGTATCGGAATTATCCCTAGTCGATGAATTGATGAATCTGGACACCATCAATTCTGTTGAGACTAGCACGAGGTATACTCCTTGGTGTATCCAAGCAGCTGATTCTCACTGGCTGGAGACATAGTGATGTCCGGAGTTAATCGTGGATGCTAGTTATGGTAACTAGTTCATTGGAGTGACCACCGTAGTAAGACTTCATATGGTTCTCTGCATATATAGATATGTCAATGAAGTTCTTACTGTGGCTTAAGTGCGATGTTCCTTTGACTTGCGGTATTCAAGTCATCTTGATCATGGAGACTTATGCTTTGACATCTTAAGCAAACATCTCTAAGGAGATGTGGAGCCGGGATGATTGGGTATAAGTCGAAGTGATCGAAGGTGTTTGAATAGCCTATAAAGGATTCACCACTCCTTGCGAGGAGATGTATACCCATGGCCTCTCGTCGGATTGTTACTAAAGTCTTTGGCCAACGCATTACATGTTTAGAGTAAGGTACTCTTCGATACATGTGGAGTAACTAGAATCCGTAGGACGAGGAAATGATACTTGGGCTAGGTGTGACGTAGTCAACCTAGTGGGGACTGACACAATAGACCATGTCCTGAACCAAGTGGGTATAAGATGAGTGAAGGGAATGGGGCACGATTCACATTCGAAAGCATCAAGGGTTTCAAATAGTTCCGATCAACTGCTGATCTTTTCGCTAATTGGGGATCATGATGTACTACTAGGTGCCACTTCATGATCGCTCTATAATTAATGGTTAATTATAGACGGCCAACATAAACCGAGAACCTATTTGGTCACACGCACAACGAGTGTAATCCAAAGGATTTAAAACGAGCTTGAGAATGGGATTCTCAGACCGAGAGAAACTATGTTTGGTTGGACCGAACGTAAAGCGAGCATGAAATTGTTTCAGTCGCAATGGAAGCGTGGATGGGCAGTGTCTTATGAAGACATAATGGATGGACCAAAATGGTTTGGTTCTAATCCAATGGATGAGAATAAACCAAATGGTTTGGTTTATATTAAACGAATGAACCAAAGGTTGGTTCAGTTCGTTTTAACTTAAAATAAACCATCATGGTTTGGTTTATTTTAACTTATCTTAATGGAGCGGGTTAACGGGCTTTATGGATATGATCCATTAACCATCAAGAGAATTAGTTCTCTATAAAATAGGGATTAAACCCTAACCCTAAACCTAATCAACTAGTTGCCGCCCAACATATTGTGGCCGCCCAACATCTTGTTGCCGCCCAACATCTTGTTGCCGCCCAGCTTGTGGTGCAGCCTTCCAACCTAATCAACTAGTTGCCGCCCAACATATTGTGGCCGCCCAACATCTTGTTGCCGCCCAACATCTTGTTGCCGCCCAGCTTGGTATCAGAGCAAGGTTGTGTTTCGACATAATCGTAAAAATGGTTTTGCGATAGTCATAATGTATTTCTGGAAGTTTTCTAAATTTTGGAAATTTAGAAGTATTTATGGAAATTTTCTAATTTTGGAAAGTCTAGAAGTATTTATGGAAATCTTCCACTTTTGGAAAGTTGGAAGTATTTATGGAAATTTATATTTTCCATAAATAAAATATTTGATTAGATTCTGGAAATTTGTTTCCTAATTTAATCATGATTTGATTTGGGAAATCAAATCTTAAAATATTTTATTTCCATAAGTAGTTTTAATGATTTAGGAAATTGGTTTCCTAAATAGATTTTCCTTAATCAAATAATTCCATGAATAAAATATGTGATTAGATTTGGAAATTTGTTTCCTAATTTAATTATGATTTGATTTGGAGAATCAAATCTTAAACATATTTTATTTCCATAAATAGTTATGACATATAAGGAAATATAGACATGACATAATTGTATGCCATGTAATTGCATTAGATGCATAACATTATGTCATGCGTGTCGTGACATGTAGATGTATGCCATGTATGTCATGCCATGTAGATAATAGTTATTTGCATGCAAAGAGGATGAGACATTAAAAACCCTTAATCAATATTAAAGCCTACACCTTCCATTAATATGGTTAGAACCAGAGTTCTGTTTTTTGTTTGGGTTGTTGGACTCTCTCCAAGCCCAGCTCGAACCTGAATATGTTCAAACCATGGAATAGTTTAATACTAATATGGTAAGAGTCAGAGGTCAATCGTTAGCTTTGGTTGTTGGACTCTCTCCAAGTTGGGCTAATTGGTTGAATGCGCTCTAACCATATTAAAACTATGTCCTGATTAATGGGTTGTCTTTAACCTGGAGCATCAGTTTGTTGGACTCTCTCCAAGGTCGATGTAAAGGGAGGTGAAGTTGGGTGCTATGCATATGATGCATACTTGTTAATGTGTTAACAACCCGATGTATGTGTGAACATTCAATTAGTTGATAGCACATTGTGATAGTTGCATATACGGGATATGCAATCGGTATAGATGATAACTACCGTCGTAGTTATGAATGGCTTGTTGGACTCTCTCCAAGGTTGTTCATAACTATGATGGATATCAGCCCATTCGGAGATGGACCTACAATCTCCCGAATTGATTTTGGGGTTTTTGAAATTTGAAAAATGAATGGGATTTATAAATGTATATTGATGCATTTTAAAATCATTTTCTCATATATGCTCGTTTTGTATTTCTAGGTCAATAAATTGATCATGACGTCTTTGAATTTGCGCACTATTTTGGATTCGAACAAACTGACTGGGCCTAACTTCCTGGACTGGCTTAGAAACCTGAGAATTGTTCTCAAGGCGGAAAAGCTTGCATATGTCCTTGAAGAGCCTCTTCCTGACCGTCCTAAGGACGATGCAACTCCAGACCAAATGTTGGTCTATCAGCAGCATGAGCATATGGATGCTAATACTATGGTCTTCCATCTTCATGAGTTGTTCGATGAGCAAGCGAGATCCGAAAGGTTCGAGGTCTCTAGGCTCCTCTTCACCACGAAGATGCAAGAAGGTTCGCTCAGTACGGTTTGTGCTAAAGATGAACGGGTACATCGAGCGCTAGCTACCCTCGGTTTTGTGATGGATCATGAGTTAAGTATTGACTTAATTGCATTGTTTGCCCAAGAGTTTCTCGCAATTTGTGATGAACTATCGGATGAACAAATTGGAATCCACCATTCCCGAGCTCCTCAATATGTCAAGACCGTGGAGCCTTCGTGAAGCATGAGGAGAAGGCGGTTCCATAGTTGATTCCTCAAAGAAAGGTTCTAAGAGGAAGGCAAAAGAACAAGAAAGGAAAGAAAAAGGCAAAGAAGGCGGAACCAGTAAAGGGCACTTGCCATCATGTGGGCAAGGAAGGCCAGCGAAGAAATCGCAAGATTTATCTTGAGTCCATGAAGAAGAAGAAGGCATCCGATGCCCCATCCTCTTCGTATCTTCGCTATTGATTGTCATTCTATTTCCTTAGACACTTGGGTATTGGATACCGGTGTAGCTCACATATATGTAATGACATACAGGGGCTAAGGAATAGAAGAAGACTTGTCGAGGGGAGTCAAATTTGTAGTCGGCAATGGAGCAAAGGTTGCCGCTACGCCATTGGAACTTATTTGTCAAGCTCCCTAGTGGACTAGTCTTGAACTGACAATTGCTATTATGTTCCTTCTCTAATAAAGAACATTGTTTCTATTTCTGCTTAAATAGAAATGGTTTCCATTTAACGCTTAGTAACAATTGTTGTTATATAACTTTGAATGGCGACTTTATGGAACTGGAACTTTGAGTAATGGCATTTATACGCTTGGATGTATCCAAAGGACATTTTCAATATCGGCGAGAGCAACAGCGTGCTCGAAGGATAATCAAATAGACTCCTATATGTGTCATTTTCGTCTTGGCCATGTAAGCAAGAAACGCATGTCCGAATTACACCGATGTGGAATTCTGGAATCGTTTGAATTGGATTCATACGATACATGCGAATCATGCTTAAAAGGCAAGATGACTAAGTTACTTTTACTGGAAAAGGTGAACGAGTGGGAGAGTTACTAGGTCTAATACATACTGATGTATGTGGACCTATGTCAACTCAAGCTTTAGGAGGCTATAGCTACTTCATTACCTTCACCGATGATCACTCACGATTTGGGTATGTGTTCTTGATGAAACACAAGTCTGAAGCCTTTGAAAGGTTCAAAGAATTCAGAAATGAAGTAGAGAAACAACATGACAAGAGTATTAAAATACTTCGATCGGATCGAGGTGGTGAATACTTAAGTCAAGAGTTTCTTGATTATCTAAGAGACAATGGCATATTGTCTCAATGGACTCCGCCTATACACCACAAAGATAATGGTGTATCCGAGAGGCGAATCGACCTTGTTGGACATGGTCGTCAATGATGAATCATGCAACTCTTCCCAAGTCCTTTTGGGGTTATGCACTCGCATACCATTGTTTACTTGTTAAATGTAATGCCTACCAAGGTAGTCTCAACTACTCCATATGAGATATGGAATGGTAAGAAACCTCATGTATCTTACTTGAAGATATGGGGTTATCTCGCTTATGTGAAGTGATCAGACGTACAAACCGGATGCTAAGTCTAATAAATGTCTATTTATTGGATACCCTAAGGAAACAAGGGGTTACCAATTCTATCATCCTGTGGAACAAAAGGTGTTTGTTTCAAGGCATGCTGTGTTTCTAGAGAAAGAATTTCTCTTAAGAAAAGAAAGTGGGGAGTGTTGCCGAGCTTGAGGAGGCTCGAGAGACTCAAATAGACATTAATGAGATACGGTGAAGCACAACAAATGACAACTCATAGTGATGAGCAATCGGTTGGACCTATTGTAACACCACATCTTCAGAGATCCGGTAGAACACGCAAACATTCCCGAGAGATATGGATTTCTCGTAGTTTAATCGAATGACGTGTTACTCATTGATGATGAGGAGCCTACCAGTTATGAAGAAGTGCCGACAAGTTCGAGAAAGGGATAAGTGGCTTGGTGCCATGAAGTTTTAAATGGATTCCATGTACGAAAACCAAGTTTGGAACTTGGTTGACCCACCTGAAGGCATAAAGCCTATAGGGTGCAAGTGGGTTTTCAAGAAGAAAACCGACATGGATGGTAATGTGATTACCTATAAGGCTAGATTGGTGGCGAAAGGATATCGTCAAAAACAAGGTGTTGATTATGACGAAACCTATTCGCCTGTAGCTATGCTTAAATCCATTCGGATGCTCCTGGCCATAGCGGCTCATTATGATTATGAGATATGGCAGATGGATGTGAAAACAGCTTTCCTTAATGGAAACCTGCTCGAGGACGTGTATATGATACAGCCTGAGGGTTTCATATCGGTTGATAAAACCAAGGTATGCAAATTGCGACGATCCATTTATGGATTGAAGCAAGCATCCAGGAGCTGGAATATCCGTTTTGATGAGACGATCAAAAAGTTTGATTTCTCACAAAATCCAGACGAACCTTGTGTGTACAAGAAGGTTAGTGGGAGTGCAGTCGTGTTCCTAGTATTGTATGTCGATGACATATTACTTATAGGAAACGATGTGTCCATCTTACAGTCAGTTAAGGTTTGGTTATCCAAGACATTCTCCATGAAAGACCTGGGAGAAGCAACCTACATCCTTGGGATTAAGATCTATAGAGATAGATCGAACTGGTTGCTGGTCTTTCGGTCTACATATATATAGACCGAAAAGCAAAGAGGTTTAGCATGTCGGAATCCAAGAAAGGTTATCTGCCCATCAGGCATGGGGTACACCTTTCGAAGTCTATGTGTCCGCGCACAGAAGACGAGAGGATTTGCATGAGTAAGATTCCCTATGCATCCGCAATAGGATCTATCATGTATGCTATGTTATGTACGAGGCCCGATGTATCGTATGCTCTGAGTGTCACGAGCAGATACCAGTCTGATCCAGGAATGGATCATTGGGCGGCTGTTAAGGCGATCCTTAAGTACTTGAGAAGAACTAAGGATGTGTTCCTAATATATGGAGAAGGGGACATGGCGGGATACGGATGCGCCTTCCAGACAGACAAGGATGATTCCAGGTCTCAGTCTGGATACGTGTTCACCTTGAATGGGGGCGCAGTGAGTTGGAAAAGTTCCAAACAAGAGACTGTAGCGGATTCTACCACTGAGGCAGAATATATTGCAGCTTCGGAAGCAGCAAAGGAAGCGGTTTGGATCAAGAAGTTCGTTCATGAACTTGGTGTGATTCCGGCCATTGTTGAAGCAATAGCGGCCCATCATGCGACAACAATGGAGCAATTGCACAGGCGAAAGAGCCAAGGTCTCATCAACGATCCAAACATGTGCTTCGCCGCTATCATCTTATCAGAGAGATCATCAGTAGGAATGAAATACAAATCGAGAAAATTCCCACTGAAAGGAACTTAGCGGATCCTTTGACTAAAGCATTACCTCAAAGTAAGTTTGAGGGTCATGTTGGTGCTTATGGTATTGGATACCGTAGCGATTGGCATTAGGCCAAGTGGGAGTCTGTTAGTAATATATGAGAGATGTCCTAAGGCAATCGCCTTATGTATGAACCATTTATATGATAAATGAAGATTCACTATTTGAGTATACATGTTTTATGTATTTGATTGGATCTTAAACTCATTTATCAATGTCCACGATACGATTCTACAAGATGAGAGAATTTGTGATTGGATCACAACTAGTGAGTATCTCTACATGTGTAATTGTGATGTATCGGAATTATCCTAGTCGATGAATTGATGGATTTGGACACCATCAATTCTGTCGAGACTAGCACGAGGTATACTCGGTGTATCCAAGCAGCTGATTCTCACTGGCTGGAGACATAGTGATGTCCGGAGTTAATCGTGGATGCTAGTTATGGTAACTAGTTCATTGGAGTGACCAGCCGTAAGACTTCATATGGTTCTCTGCATATATAGATATGTCAATGAAGTTCTTACTGTGGCTTAAGTGCGATGTTCCTTCGACTTATGTATTCAAGTCATCTTGATCATGGAGACTTATGCTTTGACATCTTAAGCAAACATCTCTAAGGAGATGTGGACCCGGATGATTGGGTATAAGTCAAGTGATCGAAGGTGTTTGAATAGCCTATAAAGGATT
This sequence comes from Wurfbainia villosa, assembly GCA_025175895.1. Taxonomy (NCBI): domain Eukaryota; kingdom Viridiplantae; phylum Streptophyta; class Magnoliopsida; order Zingiberales; family Zingiberaceae; genus Wurfbainia; species Wurfbainia villosa. The sequence continues at coordinate 11,758,564 of CM046004.1, read as the reverse complement.
CACCACTCCTTGCGAGGAGATGTATACCCATGGCCTCTCGTCGGATTGTTACTAAAGTCTTTGGCCAAAGCATTACATGTTTAGAGTAAGGTACTCTTCGATACATGTGGAGTAACTAGAATCCGTAGGACGAGGAAATGATACTTGGGCTAGGTGTGACGTAGTCAGCCTAGTGGGGACTGACACAATAGACCATGTCCTGAACCAAGTGGGTATAAGATGAGTGAAGGGAATGGGGCACGATTCATTCGAGCTACTGAAGGGTTTCAGAAATAGTTCTGGATCAACCGTTGATCTTTTCGGTTAATTGGGGGTCATGATGTACTACTAGGTGCCACTCATGATCGTTCTATAATTAATGGTTAATTATAGACGACCAACATAAACCGAGAACCTATTTAGTCACACGCACAACGAGTGTAATCCAAAGGATTTAAAACGAGCTTGAGAATGGGATTCTCAGACCGAGAGAAACTATGTTTGGTTGGACCAAACGTAAAGCGAGCATGAAATTATTTCAGTCGCAATGGAAGCGTGGATGGGCAGTGTCTTATGAAGACATAATGGATGGACCAAAATGGTTTGGTTCTAATCCAATGGATGAGAATAAACCAAATGGTTTGGTTTATATTAAACGAATGAACCAAAGGTTGGTTCGGTTCGTTTTAACTTAAAATAAACCATCATGGTTTGGTTTATTTTAATTTATCTTAATGGAGCGGGTTAACGGGCTTTATGGATATGATCCATTAACCATCAAGAGAATTAGTTCTCTATAAAATAGGGATTAAACCCTAACCCTAAACCTAATCAACTAGTTGCCGCCCAACATATTGTGGCCGCCCAACATCTTGTTGCCGCCCAACATCTTGTTGCCGCCCAGCTTGTGGTGCAGCCTTCCAACTTGTTGCCGGCGTCCAAGCTCCAGCCGGTGAACCTCCGGCGACCCTCCGGTGATCCCCTAAAAGGTTCGGCATCAAGGTGAGCTTTTGTCTCCTTGTTTTGGCCGGCGCCTATCTCCTCCACCAAGCTGTCCAGTTTTCTGGACAGCTTCTTCTCCTCTCGTCGGAGCGTCGTTTGGACGACGGTTAGTGCTCCGACAGCGGCTAACATACCGGGGATTTGATCTCCGGTAATCCTCTGAGGTGGAGGACGAAGGATTCGTCAATCGGTTGACGAATACCTCTCCGGAGAAGCAAGTCTTGTGGACTTGTTTTTAGGTCCGAATTTGGATTCGGATCGTGATCATCTCTCGATCACGTCGTCTTCAACACGAGGCTAGTAACCCGTACGAAGACGAAGCTCGTGGCTTGGCGAAGTCATCCCGAGGAGCTCGGCGTGGATACGGATAGAGACGATTCTTACGAGGATCGTTCCGGTTGATGCCGTTCCCGCTACACGTCATACGGAAGGTATAACGTAGTTTAATTTCCTTTTATTGCAAATTTTAATTTACGGTTATGTCTACACTTGTTGTAATAGTATGCGTGTGTTGTGTGTGTTGTAATAAATAGGAGTATTTATTATTTTTAATTGCTTCCGCTGTGCTCATGTTTACGAAACATGATCGAACACACACACGCCGCGGTGCCGGAAACCCAACAGTCTCGACCTTGGACTCGGACTTAGCTAATTTTTTAGTTAAGAATTTAATTGCACCATACAATGTATCGATTAAAGAGCGACTCACCTTGAGTGAACCTTTTGAACCAGATACGGATCCGTGGCTCGTCTTGAATTGAAGCTCGTCTTTGGATCCGGAGTCGAACTCTTCCTCGGGTTCGGACTCATCCTCGGGTTCGGTCGGCTTGGCCATGAAGGCGAGATTTTGAGTTCGTCTTCCTCCTTCAACGATTCCTCCCACGTTGCATTGAGTGCCTTCTTAGATTGTGGTGCCTTGTTCTTGATTCTTGGACACTTCGACTTGATGTGACCCATCTTGTTGCACTCATAGCATCTATAGTTAGAATTTTGTTTCGACTTACCCTCCTTGGATTGATTGTTTTGTCCTCTTCAGCTCTTGATCATTTTCCAAACTAGATTTACTAGTTCGGTCTCCATTTCGTTGTCCACTTTCGATTCGTACTCGTCTTCTTCCTCTGGTGGTGGTTTGTTCTTTGGCTTCTTCTTCAGACCTGCAAACAAAGCGATACTTTTCTCAGCGGGGGTCGAATTAGACTGCTCATGTAATTCGAATTCGGAAAATAATTCGTCTAACCTAATTTTTGAAAGGACCTTAGAAACCTTGTAGGCATCAACCATGGATGCCCACAAGGTAGTCCTAGGGAATGCATTAAGCGCGTACCTAATCACATCTCGGTTTTCGATCTTCTTTCCGATCGAATGCAGCCCATTCATAATATCTTGAATTTGGGCATGGAGCTGGGTGGTCGACTCGTGTTCTTGCATTTTTTAGGTTAAATAATCTATTTAAAAGTAGGTCCCTCTTACATACCTTGGTGTTCATGATCCCTTCGTGAATCTCGATGAGCTTATTCCACAAGTCCTTTGCATTGATAAAGGGGCCGATGCAGTTGAGCTCCTCTTTGGATAGCCTGCATTGTAGGATTTGTGTGGCCTTGGTGTCGACTTCCACTTGGCGTTTCATGACATTTGTCCACTGATCACAATCCAAGAATTCACCATTTACATTTGTTGGAAGTGTAAATCCGGTTTGAATTACAATCCACATCTCTACTTGGATTTTCAAGTAGCACTCTATCCGGCTCTTCTAGTAACATAAGTCATCTCCATTGTAAAACGAATGTTGGGCGGTGCTAAACCCTTCGAGATGGACCATTTAAAATAAAACCTTGCAAAAACACAAACGACAAGAAAAGCAAGTTGCCAAGACTCTTGTCTTGGATTAGTAGTGCGGGAGATAGGAACTTAACGAAATAAAAAAAAATAATACGAGATGAAAATTAAAATGAATACGAAAAAACCGATGCTAGATTGGTGGTTGTACCAAATCATAGTGCCCATACCAATTGTAGGATTGTAAAAGCGCTAGAGGGGGAGTGAATAGCACATGTAAAACTTCGTTTCTTTTTCGATTCGTTCGATAAAAATAAAGAGATGCACAGCGAAAAAGTAAATGAGAAGTTGATTTAACTTTGGTTCACAACCTAATGATTGCTAATCCAAGGCCCTTGCAATCCTCGATCGCGTACGGAGGCCAATTCACTAAAAGATCTCCTCCTCATTGGAGGTAGGAGACAACGGATACACGAAAATACGGAAAGCCCGAGGATGAGGCAACAAGTCTACCTCACCTCGTTTTACAATGAAAACTTTGAATACAATAATTGAAAAGAGACTTAGTACACTGAATAGAAATGAAAATTTTAAGAACTTATACCAATGGAGAATGGATCTTTGAGCTTGAGGTCGTGTCACCAGCGTTCAGACAGTGTTTCAGCGTCGTAGCTAGTCGTAGAGAAGCGGTGTTATGGGATCACTTTGTAAGTACTTTGGATGACCTAAAGGGGTGAAACTCCCCTTCTTTTATATCTTTGGAAGCTCCCCAACATTCAATTCCAGCTCATGGTCAAAGAACCTTATCTCTCCAAGATAAGTGGAGCTTATCTTGACTCTCCTCGAGGTGGGCAGTTTGATTGGAAATTGACTGATGACCTCCATCAGTCGATTGATGACAGCGGCAGTTGACTACCAATAGCCAGCAGCCGACTGTCAGCTAGTTTACTCCACGTGAATAACAAGTTAGCTCGAAATGAAAACAATACAAGTGTATTCGACGACCACTTACCGTCCGATCTCGACCTAGACCTTCCACGGGAAGTCTTAGTCTGATCGCCGCCTAAGGATGTCCCCGTACGGAGGACCCGACCTTACATTCACTCACACACGAGCTTACCTTAGGTCCTTTTGTGACTTGTAGCTTTGCTTCAAGTCTCCATCTATGTTCTTCGTCTCCCTCCAAAGTTCTCTCGGTGTCGCCCGACCACCACGGTTTCTTGACTCGGGATTCTATGGGTGTCGCTAATGTTCAACTCAACTTAACCATTACTGCACACTTGGTTCAACTCGTTAGACAATAATATGACCTTAGCTTTGGGTCTTTGTCATAATCAAAACCTATGTTCGATTATCTAGTGTCCACTGCACCAACACTTGCTTGATTAATAGCTAATTTTGTCTGGGTTATTTCTAGTTCCTTGTCTTTCTTCGTAAGCTGCATCGAACACTCTATAATCTGAGCTTGCATTACTCGATATGTTCCGAACATATGCAAAAGATGAGTTGTTATCTCTTGTTATTGAGCCAGAATCTGAGAACTTAATGTGAGGTCAGTATGTCAAAATAATTATACGAGGGAAGATACTTTGGGTACCCTTTATTATAGTGGAATTCATCAGGTCGCTTAAGGTTGCTATAAACTTATCCTTCAATTTTGCCTCCTCGGTCTCCATAATTCACCTTAAAATGCTCTCATGAGGAGGCACTCATTGGCACCGAGGTAGATTATGGCTCGAGGTAATTCCTAGAATGGAAGAAGAGCTAATACTCGGTTCTTGGGGAGGTCTTTCTGTAGGAATTTGTGAGGGACCGACATATATGGGAGGTATTGTCGAGCTATGACTAGGCAAATGACGTGAGGAGCTTGGCTCTGTGGAGGGTGCCTGTGGCGGACTTCATTTGCAAGATCGGGATTCTTCTTCAGACTCATTCAAAGTCACGACCTCTGGCACTAAGGACGCCCGAGGATAAGATAGTTCAAACAATTTTAGGGGTTTCTGGAGTGGGGGTTTCTTTTGGTACTTCGAGGATATTAATTTCTTTCAGAATACTTAATGGAGGTTTGATTCAGGCTCGAGTTTACTTCAAGTGCTTATTACATGACACCTTCCACATGACTTTGACCCTAAAAAAGAAAATAGGACACATGGTCAAATCATATTTTACAACGAAGAAAGATCAAGTTTTTCTCACCTAAAGAACCATGGATCTTAATTCTTGGGTGACTTAGTCCAAAGTAGTATAGTAAGCATTCATCAAGTAGCAGATTGATATCAAATTGAAGGTCGGTTAGGATATCTGATATCTCTTTATATTGGGGAAGTCTTTTATAGTTACCTAGTTCAAGTACTGGTGGCAATTATATTTGTCAGTCAGTAGGCCAATCAAATGCGGGTACATGTCGGACATAAAAGTAATGAGATTTTCAATACTTGTAGGAGGTGGGATATTTGCCTAGAAATTTGATGGATAGTTTCGCAACAAAATAGAAGTCTCCATTTTCCTTCTTTTTGGGATAAAGAAGAAGTGAAAGGTCTCAAGAGTCAACGGAATATGGTAAAAACGAAAGATAATCACAACTCCACATAGTAAACAAAAAGAGTTGGGAGTTAATTGTTGCAAAGGAATCCGGAAGTAATTGTATACCTCGCCGAAAAAGGGGAAATAGAGATTCGGAGACTTCCTACCAACTGACCATGGAAAAAGTCGTAAAGTCATATTCTGATGGAAGATGAGGGGGCTACTCCTCACAGGGGATCCACACTCAGTAGGCATTGGCAATGTCAAAAGATGCATGGATGGCTAGTCTATCTTCCTCATCAAGAACAGAGGGTGTCATCTCAAACCAAAATGAGGAATTCTCATCCATGAATGGAAAATAGAAGTTGGTGAGGAAAACTTACAAGCTAACGAAGATAACTGAAAGCTCAAGGAAGCAGAAGGTGAATGATTAGAGTAGATAAGCGGTGGATGAATCGATGCACAAACTCTGTGGGCCCTAATAAAGAGGAGGGGATTAATCGCAGTCGTCTAATTCAAAAGGTGGGATATACTATAAGACCGTCCTACAGAAGTCAGGATTTCAGAAATCTCCACCTTCCCATCAAGTGTGATCTCCACAATCTCCATGATTGCCTTAGCAATTGTTGTTGCATGGCCATGCGATGTGCGCTGGCACATGGCTTGACGTACGAAGTCTAACATATATTTAATGGATGGACAAAAAGATGATTTCTTGAACAAAGTTTATATCACCTCGGATCTCACCATAACTCGCCATGATTTCGCTAGTTCTCAAGATGAGAACTCAACACAAGTCTAGTCAATCAGGCTTACACCTCCTTCGACTAAACTAAGTGAGAGATACCTGTGATACGGTGAAAATAGACACAACAATGTGGCAAGCTTAGGTCAATAGTCAAGTTGAGGTCAATAGACAAGCTAAGGTGGAAGTCAAATTTGGATCTAGTAAAACTAGGTACGAGTCAACTCACGCTCATCCAAATTAGGTCAACAGAGCTAATCAGATGAAAAGACTTGGAAGTTACATTAGAGACATGTTCTTCTCTCTATAAAGACACGTCTTCTCTCTAGGAAGGCACATCTTCTCTCCAAGAAGACACATCTTCTCTCTAGGAAGGTACGTCTTTTGATTGTCTCTCCCTATATAAAGGTAAAAGATAGAAGGATGAAGGCTTAAGAAATCTCTAACACTCTACCTCATTTTTCCTTCTCTCTTCACTTTCTTTCACTTCTAACTTGAACGTTAGAGGGGCTTCGCCAAGATACGCCTTAGCACCCTTCTCACTCGTTTCGAGTCCTTTCAGGTCCGAAGTACTTTCCATTCTAAACCCAATCTAGAGAAGGTCGGTCGTGCAAAGGTCAACCTAAGGACACCCGACCTCCCAAAGTCTTATTGATGTTCGATCTCCTAAGGCCCAATTGTTGGTGCAATCAGTTTAGGTCACGATTGACCAGACTCTCGAGTGGGACTCGAGTAAGGTTTTGATGTTTGACAATGGTTTGTCAATTATTTGACAATACTGGGTTGACCATATGTTGACCATATGACTAGTGGATGATTGGGATATCCAAAGTCATATGGGGGAGATTGTTATAAGGAGATTGTTAGAGTAATCCGCCTCAGGTCAAAGGTTGACCAAGCTTGAGTGAGACTCGAGTGAAAGTCCAAGTATGGATACTTGGCAATAAAGAAGTCCAAATATGAATATTTGACAAAAAAAAAAGTCCAAGGGTGTAGTATTGGTCGTGTAAATCCAAGAGTGTAGTCTTGGCGGCGAAAGTCCAAGCATTGAGGTCTAGGAATGGAGAAGTCCCAAAGGTGTGGCCTCTTGGCAAAGGAGATCCGTTAGCATGATAAAAAAAGACAAAAACACTTGAAGGCTAGGGCCAAGGGTGAGGAGTCATGGACTCGAACCAAGGGCCTGAGATTGATGGAAGTGGCTTGAAGGTTTAGGTCTAGACTAAGGGTACCTGATGGCATGACAAAGTTGATGGAAGCACCTAAAGGCTAGCACGAAGGGTGACGGAGTCATGGAGGACTCAGATGGGCCTTGAGGGCGTGAGGCTGATGGAGGTGGCTTAAAGGCCTAGGTTTAGGCCTGGGGTAAATATCAAGTATGAGGGGATCATACTTGGATTAAATTTCAGTTTTGAGGTTTGCCAGTCGACTGGTAGTATTGACCAGTCTACTAGATGAGTGCACGTCACTCGGAAGCTCACTTTGACTCAAGCAGTCAACTAAAGTTATGACTTAGTCGATTGGTCAAGTAGTCGACTGAGGCTCGACTGCTGCCATATACTTCTAGCAGTCGACTGTTAGTGATGAACAGTCGATTGGTCATAAATGGGCATGTAACAGAATGTCTCGTAGTTGACTGTTGGCTTATGGTAGTTGCCTGGTGGTTATGGCAATCAACTGCTAGGTAAGGATAGTTAATTGGTCGAGCATAATCCAATGTGGATTAGTTCGTTGTGAGACAACAAATAGGTGGGCAGTCGACAGTGAGTAAGGTCAGTCGACTTCTAGGCGAAAATCAGCTCGAGTTGTAGCTTTATAGGGAGACTTCGTGAAGAGAAGAAGAAGCTGGTTCTTGGAGCTTTTAGAGGGGAAACAATATTGCTTTCTAGATTTTCAAAGAATCTCAAATAGACCAAAAGATCAAGCAATCAAAAGTGCTCAATTGTAAAGTGTTTTCACTTATTTCTTTCATTTTCTATGGTATTTTCTTATATTTGATGTTTCCTTGTTGTAAGCTTCGTATTGTACAAGGTTTCTCCACCTCCGGTGTCATACTGAAAAAGAGAGATTTTAGTGAGTGTAGATCACTAGAGCTCGACCATGGAGTAGGAACTAGGGTTCTGGACCACATAAAATCCGACGTTGTATGTGTGTGATTGTATTATTTATTTGTTTCTACTTTGTATCTTGTATTCCACTGTGCTAACCATCTTATAGATAAGCAATCACGAACACGATCGAACAAGAAATCAGAAATCGCTATTCACTTCCCTCTAGTGCACCAAACGGTCCCCAACAAGTGGTATCAGAGTGAGACCGCTCTTCAAGGACTAATTGCCTAAGGAACACACGCTAGAGGAGTGGAAGATCCATTGGAAGCATCAAGGAAGATGGAGTTGTCTAACGATGGATTAGACTACAACATCAACATTCCACCTATCTACGACCGCGAGGATTTCGAGTATTGGAAATATATGATGAAATATTTTCTAATATATAATATAGAAGATTGGTTTATTTTGATGGAAGGATTCGAAGCTTCAAGGGGTAAGAAGGGTGGATTTCTCAAAAAGAAGAGATAGACCGAGGAACAACTTAAAAAGTCTGAGGCCAATGATAAGGTAGGAAAAATATTAGTTTAGTTAATATCTAACGATATTTTGTCCAAGAGAGGTGGTTATAAGGACGCAAGAGATTTATGAAACAATTTGATCAAGTTCCATGAAAAACTTTCACCGACCCAAAGAAAAGAAGATGACAAGCTCAAAGAAGAACAAACTCATCTCCTCAAGAGCTTGTGGATTCGGAGGTTGATAGATATTCAACATCCGAGGGAGAGGAAGTTGAAGAAACATCCACTTCTAGGATTGATGGAGCATATGTCTTCAATGTCGAAGCAAGAGGAGGAACCTTTAACCTCCGGACAAAATGAAGAACAAATTCAAGATTCCTCTATAGGTAACTTAAATGCAATTATTAAAAATAAAAATCATATTATTTGCTTTGAGTATAGGGAACAAGGGCGTTATAAGAACAAATGTCCAAAAAGAGTCAAGAAGACAACTCAAGTGTCAAAGGCCAAAGAAAAAGTCAAGGAAGCCTGGGCCCCGATTCGCAAAGGTAAGGAGCATATAGTATGCTTCCGGTAAAATCAAAACGGACACTACCGGAGCCAATGTCCGAGGGGAAGTCACCCTAAGAAAGACAAAGGAGGATCTTCACATGTAGGGGGAGCTAAAGCAAACCCTAAGATATATTTTAATAATGCTTTTCCTTTATATAATGATAGGAAGCATTCTAGTAATGTATCACAATTTAATGCACTTGCAATTTATCATAAAAAGCATGCTAGTAGTAAGACTTTTTGTTTAAGTGTAAAATTTCATGAATTTAGGCCTAAGAACAACTTTAGAGTTATCACTTCAAGGACTACCCTACCTAAGGATAGAAAGGTAGATGAGAACCTAGGCAATAACCCTAAGAAGGGTAGGCATATACCTAGGAAGAAACAAAATGTCCAAAAATATAGTGAAAGATCAAAAGTAGCTATATTAGAAAAGGAAAATCAAGTCTTGAGATTAAGACTTGATAAATTGAAAAAGATCCTTGAAAAGATGACTAATTCAACTAAGGGGTCTAATGGACAAGGTCTAGGTTTTGGTAGGAAGGATCTACCTAAGGACAAGAAAAGTTTGAGTCATAAACCCAAGTCCAAGAAAACCATAAAATCCTACCATAGTATTCCATTTAATTATGGAACTAGTCCTAGGTCTAAGAATACCAAAGTCACATGGGAAGTCATCCCTAGAGTTGACCATGGTGAGAGTCAAGTGACTAAGGTTTTGAAGAAACCTAGAAAAGTCACTAAAAAAGTTACAAGAAAAGATATCCCTAAAGCTAACCTTAAGGACACCACAATGACCAAGGCTTCTGTGCCTAGGAGGGTCATTAGAAAGGTAGGGAGGTTATCCCTAGTAAGTACCTTATAAATTTAAGGAGCTCAAATAGGTTTTGGATTTCTAGAAGCATGATCCCTTCACGCTAAATGAGTTTAAGGTGTGTCAATCTTGAATTGATGGATAGTTAACCTAACCATAGTAAAGTTGATATTTTAGGACATTTTCAAGGTGATGTACCTTGGAAATGAGATAAGAAATATTATCCTAAAAGATTTTAGGATGTGTCAATGGACTTCATAGGAGATAAAAAATTGATTATAATTTGTACAAGTAGGTTTAGAGTCAAAAGTGTCATTTTGAGTTTTGGCACACTTGAGAGATTGAGTCATTATGACAAATTGGATATAATTCTAGAAAATGACAATTTAATTTAAGACTTAGGTATTTTATACCTTTGTATTTTATATATTTGTCATATGTCATGTCATAACATTATGTTTCATATGATTATCTAAAATATCATGATAATACTTAGGTTTTTATTATTATGCTATGATGTCATGCATCATTGGCAATGCTTCTAATTATGAAATCTTTTATGCCATGATCATATACATGCATTAAAACCATAAAATTGGATTTAAGAACAAGTGGCATGATTTGAAGTCATAGATAAAGGAATCAAATGAATATACCTAGATATAATGCATGAACCCTTAGATTTAGGAAAAAATCAAACTTACATTTCACAAAGACCATAAGGAAACATGTGTCTGTATTGATACACTTTAGACACATGTGATATGTTAGAAAAATGAATTAGGTTCGTGTGCTTATATAGTACACTTATATGAACTCAAACTCATAATATAACATGAAGAAGTCATAAGAAAATTTAATGTACAAGTCATGTACATTTATCTCAAAGACCATGATTGAAATTAAGATTTTGAAAATCATTTTAAAAATATTTTGAAAAACCTTGGTGAAATCTATCTTTTGATAGAAACCACCATTGACAATATTGATACAAAGTTAGCCAAAAACATTGAAGTTTTTAATGGTTTTAAACTTTGTATCAATCTTTCAAATTGATGGATATTTTAATATAAAATTATTTTTCACCGATTGTATTTTATATAAGTAATGTGTATATGAAATTTCAAAATTTTTCGAAAAACACAGAATTACTTATGTATTTTTAAATTTCATTTTTAAAAGTCTGATTTTTGAAAAATTAGACTCGATCGATCATTGAAGGTAGCGATCATTGGTGGTAATCTTGATCATTGTTGTGTTTGATTTTGACTAAACAAGGGTTATTTAGCTAATTATCAGTACCCCTAAGTACCCTAATCACTCCTAATCCTATGATATTCTTAGAGAAGCATTGGAAGGATGAGATTGTCATTGAAAATGATTAGGAGAGCTAATTATGGTGGAGAATCAAATTTTAAGGGAGGTTAAAATTCAAGTTTGAACTTTTACCTTTATTTTTGATGGTTTAAATTTCCTATAGACTTAGGAACTCTCCAAGGACATTTGTTAGTGCAATGATCAAAGAGGAGTAAGCCTTTAGGGGGAGTTTGTCCATCAAGGGATGATGGTTGATGTTTAAAAGGGGAAGAATAAAAACTTGCCCTTCATTGGGATGAATGCATGTGAGATGATTTTAGACAAAGGGGGAGAATGAAGGATCTCATTGGAAGATGAGATATTGAAAACCTTGGTTGGCTTTTTTATGTGTGTCAAAGGGGGAGAAATGAGGGTTTAAGTTAGGAAAACCTTCATTATGTTTTGGCATAAGAAAAGTCTAGTTAGGCTTATTGGATAGTCGAACTCAGAGGTATTGTCACCTAACTTAAAAGTATTGTTAAACATGAAAATGGGGAGATTGTTTATATAATCGACCCAGATCACGATTGACTAGACTTGAGTGGAAATCGAGTAGGATTTTGATGTTTGACAATGGTTTGTCGATTGTTTGACAACATGGATTTGACTATATATTAATCATATGACTAGTGGATGATTGGGATATCCAAGGTCATATGGGAGAGATTGTTACAAGGAGATTATTGGAGCAATCAACCTCAGGTCAAAGGTTGACCAAGCTCGAGTGAGACTTGAGTGAAAGTCCAAGTATGGATATTTGACAATGGAGAAGTCCAAATATGAATATTTGGTAAAGGGAAAAAGTCCAAGGTGTTAGGAACGATGGCGTCGCTAGAGGGGTTGAATAGTGATTTCACTTGTCGCTTCAAATTCGTTCACATTAGTCTACAAAATGTCAGTGTGCATAGCGGAATACAAATAGAAATAAACACAATACGAGAGAAACACAACACATGCAATACACGATGATATAACGTGGTTTGGAACCTAGGGTTTCTACTCCACAGATCAAGCTCAAGTGAGCTCTAGTGATGCACACAACCACTAATAAATCTCTCCTCGAAAAATACACCGGAGGTGGAGAAACCTCGTGCAATGGTTCTTACAACAATAAGAATGAAATACAAGCAAATATAAAAGAAATACAACAACAATATAAAGAACACTTTACAAACTAGGGCTTTGAATGCTTTGTTTGTTAATTGCTTGGACAAGCTTGAAGGACCCTAAAATGCACCAGCATTTTACCTCAAATCACCCTTAGAACCATAGCCAAAATCCTCCATTAGCTTCTCCTTTTATAACCTACAGATGACTGATTTCGCACCTAGCAGTCGACTGCCAAAAGGCCTCAATCGACTATGTTGATGCAATCAGGCCCAAATGATGTTTTAGTGTTTGGCAAGGGTTTAAGTCAAGGTGATAATCATGTGTGTATCTCATGCGGCTGGTTGAGATGTATTTCAAGGAAATTCCTTGTAGGTCGAGGACTGGACGCAAGGTGATTAAGTCCCGAACGAGGAGTCTTGGCAAATGAAGTCCCGGACGAGGTGTCACACCCCGAGAGTATGCCGTGCCGAAAAGCAAACGGACGGCATCTCCCCTGTACGTGGCAACATATCGGGTTAATACAAGGCCCGTAGGCCCACAACAACAATATGATATAAAGATATCAACATACCAATTATACTAAACACAGCGGAAACAATACAAACAGATAAACAAGATACAAAGACCAACTGTGCACTCCGGAGTGACTTGACACGACAAGAATCATAACAGAAATCGAATCAAAGACCAAATACATACAATACGTCCGTATATCACAAATACGGAAACAATACAGGATAAAAACCCAAACCAACAATCCATAGTAATACAACAATACGAAAAATATATCCATTCGTCCGGTGTGAGATGGGATCAGCTGGCAGAGCTCCGAACGTCCAAGGAATCTTCTACCTGTTATCTGGGTGACAGGAAACCCAGGGTCCAGGGGTGGTGAGTATAAACTCAAGGGTAATATATAGAAAGTGCATGAACAACATATAAGGATAGATCTACAAGTATACATGTGAAGATCTATAGGTATACAGCATGAGTCCAATAGACATACAGTCATATCCAAATCTAATAACAAGTAACTACAGTAAAGTCATACTCAATGTATATACTAAACTGATCAACTGAACATGAAGTAATGTACCAACGTACGCCGTGATGCGTAACACCATATGCTAGATCATCCTGAACAGATTTACAATAACATAACTCATATAACGTACCAAGTCAATCCCATACCTGACCAATACTCCAACATATGAACAGTATATGATCACCTATAATAACAACCCGGTCCGTACCACACAATGACATGATGCTAATCAAATGCATATAACAGTCTGAATCAACGCATGTATCATGCTCAACACATAACAGTATATAAAATGCAGATGGCATGTATCATGATGAACAACCATATGCAGCAATCATAGCTCAATCAAATGAAGCATCTCACAGGCATATGTAAAACATATATCAAATACATGCATACATATATATCAGCAATGCATATGCATGGTCACTGTCTGCGGATCCGTCCAACCACGGCCCCAGAGTGGCCAGGGTGGCACGACAAATGACAACTAGCCCGACTCCAGCTGCCACCACTCTCGAGTGACCGAGTTGGGTAGTATGACTGAGTAGCGTATAAGCGTAAAAAGCTAACTACTCCTAGGGCCCCTGCGCGAGCCATCGTCCCTACCCATGAGTAGACAAACGCCGCACACAGGACAATTGCACGTCACACAACCACCGTCTATAGTGGGCGAGTGCTAACACCACTCTGCACAGTGGCCAGGTGCGCATCTCCAGCTACCACCATCCATAGTGGCCGAGCGCGGCACATCCAATGCTCTACCCTCAACCCTGCTACCACTACCCCGAGTGGCCGGGGAGGCAGGATGACTGACGACCCATCTCATCCATTAGGGAGACCCAGTCGTCAGCATGCATGCAAATGTAATGATGCATAGATCCACACAAGTATCCTTGCAACACTCCCTATCTCATGGGGAATCCTGGTCAACCAAAAGTCAATTATGCAAAGACTACAATCCACAAGACTCTCTCTATCGTACAAAGAGTCATATTCATCTGACAGTCAACTACGCTAAGACCTCCAGTCAGTAGTGAGATACTATTGACCATCCATATAACCATACACAGATATACGATCCATAATGGATATACAATCATGCTAGGACCTCTAGTCCGTAACCACATACTGACAACCACACACATTTATCTATGCACAGACAACTAAATCCACCATAGATGCACAACTAATATGTGTACGATACAACGATCGACTCCATAACCCAATTCATCACCTAACCCTAGTGATGTAGCACAGTAACCCAATCTGAGGTCACAAAGATAACCCTAACCACCTGTACTTACTGAACATCCATCAGCTAATACATAATAGGGTTTATAGTTCCTATCCGAGCTAGATAATCAATGAAGTACCAGAGTATATATCTCAAAGGTCAAGGCAGTACAAGCATATGATTAAATAAGAGTGGATTTAAGGTAAACAAGTATAAACATAAATCCAAGATCATGCACTAGAATTTGATCAAAACTACCGGACCAGATATATATTACCCACCTGATACGAAGCTCGAATAATGCTCACGGCCGCGGACCTGCTTCGTATCACACACCTGCACAATAATAACAATCATGGTTAAGTACACGTCTCCGATAATTATCCGAACAAAATAATAATTCTTTCTATATTCGCATCCCCCTCCGAATACGTGTTAACTCCAACTATCCCAATCCGATACACTACATAGATCAATTGAAATATAGGGATCTAAACACTACTCACAACCATCCAAGCTGACCTAAATCTCCAAATCACTGCATCCAAATCAATTCACACTTACCTTCGATCACTGCCATAGTATCTCTCTGATCTACAGCATCAATTGCTTCACCACCTACGCCATCCACAGAATGACAAGTCTGGGAAAATCATGTTCATAATCGATCAAGGAAAACAGGAAAGCTGCCACATCAATACAACCCCTAGCAACAACCTATCTTTGAATCAAACACCACACTATAGCTACACAATTGGGATATCAACGTTACTGATCAAATCATCACCAACTCAGAACATATCAAGCCTTAACTAATAACAGTCCAAACATACATCATCACCCGAAACCAATGTAAGCCATTCAAATCACAAATTAATTTCCACAACCTAACTGAAATTCCTAACCATCCTAACTTCACAGTTCCTCTTCTCAACCTCCTCGCTTCAATCGGCAAACCCTGAGTTCGCATCAATCACCGATATCACAAATACATCCGAATCAACCGAATACCCAAAATCACATTAACAGAACACCATAATCACAATACCACGGGGGAATGTTAGGTTAAATCCAAACTTACCGGATCTAAACTCCACTGATGGCGAAATTTTCCAAATCCCGGCTTCTCGCCGAATCAATCCAGACTCCCGATCACTGCCAACCCATAGATCTAAGCTAAAATCACGCAAACCACAGCTAACAGCAAAGCTTAAACTCGGAAGGAAAGACAACAATCGGTCCTTACCTTCGATGGCAGCTCGCTGCCGTGACAACGATGCCACTGTCCGATGGGAGTGTCATCGCGACCTTCCCCTGGCGAGAACCCCTTGATCCCTGGCCGGAGATCAGCCCAGGGATGGCACCGTCGAGCTGCCTGCACCGGACGCCGACGAGCGGAGGTCGGCGACGCGATTGCGCGGAGCGGAAGGAACGAGGCGGAAAAGAAATATAAACAGGGATCGCGATCTGATGAAATCAGTTTGTTCGGCAGCTTATAAAAGCCGTTCAAACTGATCTGGTTAACTCAGCCCAATCCCAAACCTGAGTCTAATCCAAACAGATTTAGCATGTTTCCAGCCCAAGCCCATTCCAAATCAAGCCCAATTTCAAATAAGCCCAATTTCCAGCCCAACTAAAAAAATCATCTTTCTTAACCCACTAATTAAGCCCAATTAATCTACTCATTAACCTCAATTAATTAAAGGGTTAATTCATAGATTTTTTTTCCGTATTTTACACGAGGAGTCTTGGCAAGTGAAATCCTAGACGAGGAGTCTTGGCGAGTGAAGTCTCAAATGAGGAGTCATAGCAAGTGAAGACCCGGACGAGGAGTCCTGGCAAGTGAAGACCCAAACAAGGAGTCCTGGCAAGTGAAGACTCAGATGAGAAGTCTTGACAAATGAAGACCCGGATGAGAAGTCTTGGTGGATGAAGTCCCGGAAGCAATTTTTGGCACGGAAGACCTATGAACAATGGTTCATAGGCATCAGGTAAGGGGTGCATGGTAGACCTCTTCCTAGGCATGGTTTCAGCTCTAGACGGGTTAAAACGGACAAGGTTCAAGGTAGTAGTCAAGGCAGCACCTTGATTGATTACCTTATCAGTCGAGGAAGCACCTCGACTGGTACCTGATACCCTGGACGAGTCACTGAGCTCAGGATTAGTCTAAAGCCTTCCTAGTCGAGATGACACCTCAACTAGACATGGTTAGTAGGGTTTTAGGACTCAGCTTGACTAGTCTCACGGTTGCTGAGGAAGAAACGTCAGTCGAGGCGCCGCCTCGACTGTTGTTTCATTCAATCGAACAGAAGCAAGGCATTGTCGACTGCAACCTCGACTGGGCTAGCATGATTTGAGAAAAGCCCCATCGCAGTTGAGGTGGCGCCTCCACTATTGCTTTGTTCAATCAAACAGAAGCAAGGCAATGTTGACTACAACCTCGACTAGGGTAGCATAACTTGAGCAAAATCCATCGCAGTTGAGACGGTGCCTCGACTGATGCTTTGTTCAGTTGAAACAGAAGTGAGGTAGGCTCGACTGGAGGCTCGACTAAGGTTATCAGTTAAGGCGATGAACCATCGCCTCGACTGGACCTATGTTACAATGAGCAATAAGTAAAAATTGAGAGGGAAAACTTACCGTTAGCTATGGTAATCAAATGATAATCGAGGCACCAGTCGAGGTGACTCGACTGCACAAGCAGAAAAAGCCCTAATCAGGTTCATTATAAAGGTTTTCTCTGGCTCCTTTTGTCACTTACCAACGCTACTGTTCACCATACTCTCTAAAGTGATTCTCTTATGGTTTGCCTTCATTCTCCAAGCTCCAAGCATCCTCAAAGGCAATCAAGGGAGTGAAGAGAAGAAGCCCAAGCTATTACTACACATTGTAACCTTGCTCTTCTCAAACAATTTCTGCTGTAAGTTCTACTGTAATTCTTGTAAGCTTGTATTAAGGGGTTTCTCCACCTTCGGAGCTTTTCCAAGGAGAAAGAGTATATGTAGGCCTTAGATGTAGCAGTTCGTGGGGGAACTGTGAACCAAGTAAAAAACTGTGTTCTTGTGTGTGTGATATTTTTCTTTCTCTTTTGTTTTCGCTGCTTATCGTCGAATGAGCTATTTTCCTATGGAACTTTGAGTGATGACGATCGACGCTATTCAACCCTCCTTCTAGCAACGCCAATGGTCCTACAGACTGCTCTCCTACCCGTTGTCTCACAACAACTCAATCTACATTGGAAAAACTCCAACGGATACCCTGACAGTCGACTGCTCATACCATCAGTCAACTGTTGCTCAATAGTCGACTACTAAAGCTTCTAGACTCGTGTCCACTTAAATCAGTCGATTACCCTCTATGGCAATTGACTGCTCAAGGTTATTAGGGCAATCTCTTGTCGTGATATGGTTTTGATGTATGTGGCAAAGGGTTTAAGTTAGGTTGTTATTATGATTTAATATGTGCGTTGGAGTCTTGCAGGACTTAGTAATTCACACATGGAGCCTTGGCGGGTTCACCACTCAGAACCTCGTGCTTGAGTCGGAGAAGGAGCATTGCAGAGTCGTGCACTTGATGCTGCCGAGGGACCGCCGGACGAGATGACTTGAAGAGAAGCCAAGGAATAAGACTTCGGAGGCAAGAGACGCGAAGGAGCATTGCAGAGTCGTGCGCCTGATGTTGCCGAGGGACGTGGCCGCGAACGAAGAGAGCTTTGGCGAGGGACTTTGAGTGAGATGAGAGAATGAGTGAATTGTAAGTAGCTCATTAGGTGAACTTGGCCGAATGGATAAGTGTCGGATGAGTTTTCCCGACATCAGTCGATTGCCATAGAATGACAGTCAACTGCTCTGAGTCGAATGGGTTCGACTGGTATCCGACTGAGTTGTTTTGGGGCCAGCATGATCACATATGTGGCGCTAATCGCAAGACCATCGACCAATCGCCAAGGCGCATGATCGATCAAGAGGGTTTGGGCCAGCGATTGCTCGTAGCCGATCGGGCGATCAACTATGCAAGCAATGATCGATGAGGTCCATCACCGATCGGCTAAGTGTTCCATGCTGACTACAATGGTCGGGATCCGACGTGTTCGGAGGCCATTGAAGTGGCGGCAGTCGACTGCCAAGGGCAACAGTCGACTGGTGACGGCCAACGGAAAGAAATCAACCCTCTCTATAAAAAGAGAGGGTGTGGACTTTTGGATGGCTAATGCTTATATTCCAAACCATCGTCCAAGTGCTCCACAAGTGATAAACTCTTTCTTCTAGATCTCTTTCACATCTATTGTAAAAGAAGGAGTGTTCTTGAGTTGTAAGGGTTACCTCCACCTAGCTTAGCACAAAGGAGAGACCGATAGTGATTTGGTTGCGGAGTGATTCACCGGGGACGAATCGGACCATGGATTAGCGGCGTAGCCGTGAACCACATTATATTTCGGTGTTAGCATTGTTTGTATTCTTCATTGTTTATTTGCTTATCTTTATTAGTATTCCGCTTGCGCTAACAATTGTGTAGACGAGCAAATTCCACCATCCAACGACAAAGGGCTATTCACCCCCCCCCTCTAGCCGGCCGATCGATCCCCTACAAGTGGTATCAGAGCCAAGGAAAGCTTGTCGAGGACTAACCGCCACAACAAGCACATTCAAGAATGGTCAGCTCTAATATTCATCCGCCAAAGTTCGAGGGGGAATTCTCTTGGTGGAAAAAGAGAATGGAGTTATTTTTCGAGACCGATTTTGAAATCTTATTAATTATAGAAAACGGTTTCGAGATGCCTAGGAATGAAGAAGGGGAGCTATTGGAGAAATCAAGATGGAGCAAAAGACAAAGAGAGGAGTACTTGGCGAATTCAAAGGTCAAGCACCACCTCTACAATGTACTCCCCCAACAAGAAGTAAATAGGATAGGGGAGTGTGCTAGCGCCAAGGAAATGTGGGAAAAACTAATAGAAATTCATGAAGGCACATCCGAGGCGAAACTAGCAAGAAGAGATGTCCTTCGCTCCCAATTATCCAACATCAAACTCGAAAGGGAGAGAAGGTAAAATCCCTACACTCTAGATTTAAGGAAATTCTAACCGGCTTGACAAGTGTAGGTGAAAAGCTCTCCAATCGGGATATGGTAATGAAGGCCATAGATGTCTTTCCCCGGTCCTCAAGATGGAGCTCTATGGTGGACTCATTTTACATCTCCAAGAACTTAGAAGTGAGCACCTTGGAGGAGTTCTTCTCAACAATGGAGCTCCACGAAACGAGGCTTGAAGGAATACAAGAAGAGCCAAAGTTTCAACCTTCAAGAGGAGTAGCCTTGATGGCACACAAGGGGAAGAAGAAGATAGAGATCCCCTCCTCCTCCGATGAAGCGTCCTCCTCCTCCTCCATGGATAGCATGGAAGAAGCCTATATGGTAAGGAGGGTAAGGCGTGCTTTAAAAGGTTTTCAATTTAATAAATCTAATGATAGGAGTAGAAGACCAAGGGGAAAAATTATTTGCTACAATTGCCAAGGAGAGGGACACATAAGGGACAATTGTCCCCTCTTGAACAAAAACAAAGAGGAGAAGAGAAAGAAGGAAGAAAAGAAGAAGAAGAAAGGGAGCAAAAAGAAAAAGGAAGAAGAAAAGAAGGCCAAGGAAAAAGGGAAGGCAAAGGCATTAAAAGCAAGGACTTTGGATGACCCATCCTCCTCCTCATCATCATTATCCGAGGAAGAAAATGCTTTTGTCACAAATTTGGCATTGATGACCTTTGACGATCTAGATTGCTCCTCCTCCGATGGTGAAGAAGCAAGCTCAAGTGGAGAGAGCTCAAGTGAAGGGGGAGCCTCCTCTACATCCTCATCATCGGAAGAAGATTTAGTAAGTGAGGTAACGAATCTACCCCCTAAGCAAATAATGTCCATGATTTCTAGCCTCACTAAGGATTTATTTAGGGCAAAGAAAAGGAATAAATACATGCTTGAGCAAATTAAGGATTTAGAAAATAAGCTAGAAAAAGCATGCTAAAATGATAATGATAATATTTCTTCTAGCTTAAATGATGCATGCTCACATGAATATATGTCATTTAATGTTAGTGATGTATGTATGGATGAAAATAGGGCTCTAAGGGAAAAGGTAGATTATTTGACCAAAGCCCTAGAAAAATTTACAATAGGCTCCAATACCCTTAACATGATAATGGGGAGCCCAAGAGCAAGCTTCAATAAGAAAGACTTAGGTTATAAGGAAAAGAAAAATGAAAAGGCCTATAAATGTCTAATAGCTAGGGGTCAAGACAAAAAGAAAGTAATTGCTAGGAAATGGATCCCTAAAGAATTTTTAGTGAACCCCATAGGCAAGAATTTATATTGGGTTCCAAAATCCATCCTTAAGGGTTAGGAAAACCCTAGGGTAGTCAACCATATGGAATTCACCTATATCATATTGTTGGTTGACTTAGGATGGCGGGACAATATTTTTGAAATAGTGTTAGGTGATGATAATGCACCTATAAGTAGATAAATCATGTTTTAGGTGATATTTGCTTTATTATCATCATGTAATACCTAATGCATGATCACAATTTGATGAATACATTTGTTTCATGGTCATAATGTGAAATCAATTCATATATATCTTTATGATCATGTGGAATGTTAGGATGATACTTAACCTTGATAGAATTGCATGAAAATAATGGTTAAGTATATACAAATACCTTTAGGATACAACTCACACTCACCATAGGCTACCTTGATTGAAAACCTAGCATGGGTGAGATGTTAGGATGATACAAATATTCACTAATGCCTATGATATTTAGATGGTCATTTAAAGTATCAAAATAGCAATAATAGACCAATCATGGGGAAGGCTTATGTTTAATTCATAGACATATTGCCCAAAGATCATGGTTGGATATTTCATATGTTTTCAAAACAATTTTTTACTTTAAAATATGTGTATTCATGTTTTGAAACAATCCAAAGCAAGACTAGGTGTTAAAATGGATACTAACATATTCAAAAACCTAGTGGTTTTTAAAGCTTTTGGATTTTTGGCAAATCTCTTAAAATATGATGATTTTTTATGAAAAACTATTTTTCATTGATATATATACTTAAAAGAAATATGTTCCCCAAATTTCACTATTTTTAGAATTTTCTAGAATTTATGTAAAATCGTAAATTGAATTATTTATGAAATGCGCCATACCGATCAATGATCGATGGATCAGAATGAGCACAGTAACCTGATTTTATCAGGTTTTTGACTGGTTTTAATTTTTTTTTCTCTCTATACTTGATGTCATGATATATAAACATTGTTTAATCTTTTTGATGGTGTCAAAGGGGGAGAAAACTATATGTTTAAGTAAGGGGGAATATATTTAGGGGGAGTTTCACGTATTAAGGGGGAGAGTTGCAAATCATGTTATTCACATGATTTCCTTTCTTAATATTTTATCAAATGTTTTTACCTAACTTAAACAGATTGCCACACATCAAAAAGGGGGAGATTGTTAGGGCAACCTCTTGTCGTGATATGGTTTTGATGTGTGTGGCAAAGGGTTTAAGTTAGGTTGTTATTATGATTTGATATGTGCGTTGGAGTCTTGCAGGACTTAGTAATTTGCACATGGAGCCTTGGCGGGTTCACCACTCAGAACCTCGTGCTTGAGTCGGAGAAGGAGCATTGCAGAGTCGTGCGCTTGATGCTGCCGAGGAACCGCCGGACGAGATGACTTGAAGCGAAACCAAGGAAGCAGACTTCGGAGGCAAGAGACGCGAAGGAGCATTGCAAAGTCGTGCACCTGATGCTGCCGAGGGACGTGGCCGTGAACAAAGAGAGCTTCGGCGAGGGACTTTGAGTGAGATGAGAGAATGAGTGAATTGTAAGTAGCTCATTAGGTGAACTTGGCTGAATGGCTAAGTGTCGGATGAGTTTTCCCGACATCAGTCGACTGCCATGGAATGGCAATCGACTGCTCCGAGTCGAATGGGTTCGACTGGTATCCGACTGAGTTGTTTTGGGGCCAACAGTCGACTGTCATATGTGACGACGATCGCCAAGACATCATCGATCGGTGATGAAAGCGTGATCGATCAAGAGGGTTTAGGCCACAGAACCGCCATACCGATCGACGATGATTACGGAGGCGCTGATCGGTGATGGGATCCATCAATCGACTGCCAAGTGTTCCGTTGGACTACAACGGTCGGGATCCGACGTGTTCGAAGGCCATTGAAGTGGCGGCAGTCGACTGCCAAGGGCAGCAGTCGACTGGTGACGGCCAACGGGAAGAAATCAGCCCTCTCTATAAAAAGAGAGGGTGTGGACTTTTGGATGGCTAATGCTTATATTCCAAACCATCATCCAAGTGCTCCACAAGTGATAAACTCCTTCTTCTAGATCTCTTTCACATCTATTGTAAAAGAAGGAGTGTTCTTGAGTTGTAAGGGTTACCTCCACCTTGCTTAGTGCAAAGGAGAGACCGATAGTGATTTGGTTGCGGAGTGATTCACCGGGGACGAATCGGACCGTGGATTAGCAGCGTAGTCGTGAACCACGTTATATTTCGGTGTTAGCATTGTTTGTATTCTTCATTGTTTATTTGCTTGTCTTTATTAGTATTCCGCTTGCGCTAACGATTGTGTAGACGAGCAAATTCCACCATCCAACGACAAAGGGCTATTCACCCCCCTCTAGCCGGCCGATCGATCCCCTACAAAGGCCAGTCAACTACCCATAATGGCAGTCGACTACCAAAGCTTCACCCGAGTAGTTGAAACTCAGTCGACTACTTGACCAGTCAACTTGTCATAATCCCAGTCGATCAATGCAAGTTGACTAGACTGTCAAGTGTCAAACACTTGACCAGTCAACTGGTCCATACCCCTAATCGATTGATAAACCTCAAACATGAGGTTTAACCCAAGTGTAATCCCCTCATAATCTATAGATCACCCTTAGCCTAGACATAAACCTTCTAGCCACCTCCATCAGCCTCACGTCTATCGGATCTCTCCGAGTCATCCATGATTTGTTCATCTATACGCTAGCCTTCAGGTGCTTCCATTGACTATTGTCATAATAACCGGGTCTACTTTGCCAAGATACATTTGGACTTACGCCGCCAAGATAAACGCTTGGACTTTACGCTGCCAAACATTGGACTTATATCGCCAAGACTACAGCTTGGACTTTACACCTCTAATATCACACCCTTGGACTTTTCAAATGCAAAGTATCCATACTTGGACTTTCACTGCCAAAGTTCACTTGGACGTTATGCCGCCAAGACTACACACTTGGACTTAGGCCGCTAAGACTATACCTTTGGACTTTCCTTGTCAAGTACCCATGACTTGGACTTTACCAATTGCCAAGACCCATGCTTGGACTTTTCCTTTGTCAAGTACACATGACTTAGACTTTTCAAATGCCAAGACTATTCTTGGATTTCTCATGATAATCACATTGTCAATAGTTTTGTCTAATATCAAAATACTACTCAAATCAAATTCGAGTCTAGTCAATTGTGATCTGGGTCGATTGCACCAACAAGCTCTCCCTTTTTTATGTTTGACAAAACCTTTGAGTTAGGCTACCTAACTCAAGCCATTAATTCTCTTCCTTTTTGACATACATCAAAAAGTCTCCCCCAAGGGTATCCATATCTCATATCCCAATGAGATAACTCAATCTCCCCTTGGTCCAAAAACATCTTAGATGTCTTCACTCTTCCTAGTGACAAATCACATATCACTAAATGAGAGACAATCCTCATTATTCTCCAACTCTCTCCCTATAAGGAAAAACTCATTCATTATCTCTTAATGAATAACCTCCCCCTAAAGGCTTGCTCCCCCTTGACCATTGTACCAACAATATTTTTGGAGAGTTCTTAAGCCAATAGGAAACTTAAACCATCGAAATTAAGGGTAAAAGTTCAAACTTGAACTTAAACCTCCCTTAGAATTCGATACTCAAACCTAAACACCTCTCCTAATCATTTTCAATGATATTTCACCCTTCCAATGTTTTCCAAAATATATCCTATGGTTATGAGACATTAGGGTACCTAGGGATGGTTGAAAATGGGCTAAACAAATCTTGTTTACCTGAAATCAGCCTAGCAATCGACTTGATCAACAATCAATCGACTGTCATCAGCATCAATCGACTGCCCTTAAACCATAGTCGATTGATATCTGCAAACACAGAAATCAAAAAACAGAAATGAATTTTAAAAATTTATAAGTAATTATATGTAATTTG
Organism: Wurfbainia villosa; assembly: GCA_025175895.1. NCBI lineage: Eukaryota > Viridiplantae > Streptophyta > Magnoliopsida > Zingiberales > Zingiberaceae > Wurfbainia > Wurfbainia villosa. The sequence goes on along the minus strand of CM046004.1, from coordinate 11,733,593 downwards.
AAAAAAAATAGAAAAATTCATACATACAATACTTATATCAAATACAATTGGTGAAAAATAGTTTTGAATTAAAATACCCATTAAAATATGAGATTGATACAAAGTTCAAACCATTGAAAATTTCAATGTTTTGAGCTTACTTTGTATTAACTTCATCAATGGTAATTGCTATCAAAAGATAGACTTCATCAAGATTTTCTAAAATAATTTTAAAATATTTTTGAAAACCTATTTTGAACCATGGTCTATGGGTTAGATGTACATGACTTGTACATTAGCTTTTCTTATGATTCATCATTATCATTTAATGAGTTCTAAGTTCATTATGATGTACTAAATAAGCATATGAACTTAACTCATTTCCTAGCATCTCACATGTGTCTAGCGTGTATAAATACACACACATGTCAATCTAATATTCTTGTGAGATGTGGGTTTAGGTTCTTAGGGTTTCATGCCTTTTTCCAAGCAACTCTATTAAATTCCCTTATATATGAGATTTCAAATCATGTCATTATCCTTAAATAAATTTTAATTAACCTAAATATCTGAATGATGATCATGGCATATTAGATAGTATAAATAAAGCATGTGTCAATGATACATGATATCATGACATAAAGATATATCCTAAGTATAAGCATGACATAAAAATTAAGCCTGAGTATTTTCATGACATTTTAAATAATTAAATGAAATATGATGTCATGATATGGCACATGACAATCAAAATATGTCAAATAAAATGTAAAGGCATAAGAATACCTAAATTTTAATATTAATTGTCATTTGTTAGAGTTAAACTCAAATTTGTCATAATGGATCAAACTCCCAAGTGTGCCAAAACCCAAAATGGCACATCATGACCTCTAAATCTAATTGTGTCAATTTTGATCAATTTTTCATACTTCTCAAATTCTATTGACACATCCTGAAATCTTTACGATATAAATCCAAACTTATTTTCAAGGTATCCCGTAGCATTGAAAATGTTCTAAAGTGTCAACTTTGCTATTGTTAGATTAACTACCTTACTAATTCAAGTTGACACACTCTAACCCATCTAGCATGAGGAAATCACGCTCCTAGGAACCTAATACCTATTGGAGCTTTTTGGGTTAACTAGGTACTCACTAGGGATATCCTCCCTTAGTGATGTCATTGAAGAAAAATCTTTCCAAACCGTGAAATCTTCGTCGTTGAAGAAAAATAGAACCGTGATGTCATCCCCCAATCTATCATTTGACAATTTCATCTTGCCTCTAGCATACTCCCTTGGTTGTTAAGCATTGAAGAGCATCCTCGCTCTGATACCACTTGTTATGAACAATGGCGTCGCTAGAGGGGGTGAATAGTGATTTCACTTGTCGCTTTGAATTAATTCATGTTCATCTACAAAATGTCAATGTGCACAGCGGAATACAAATAGAAATAAACACAACACGAGACAAACACAACAAATGCAATACACAGTGATATAACGTGGTTCGGAACCTAGAGTTCCTACTCTATGGGTCAAGCTCAAGTGAGCTCTAGTGATGCACACCACTACTAACAAACTTCTCCTTCTCGGAATACACATCGGAGGTGGAGAAACCTTATACAATGGTTCTTATAACAATAAGAATGAAATACAATCGAATACAAAATAAATACAACAACAATGTAAAGAACACTTTACAAACTAGGGCTTTGAATCCTTTGCTTGTTGATTGCTTGGACGAGTTTGAAGAACCTTGAAATGCACCAACATTTCGCCTCAAATCGCCCATAGAACTATGGCTAAAATCCTCCATTAGTTGCTCCTTTTATAACCTGCAGATGGCTGATTTCGCGCCTAGCAGTCGATTGTCAAAAGACCCCAGTCAACTACTCTCCTATCCGTTATCTCACAATGGCTCAATCCACATTGAAAAACTCCAACGAAAACCCTGACAGTCGACTGCTCATACCATCAGTCGACTGTTGCTCAGTAGTCGACTACCAAAGCTTCTATACTCGTGTCCACTTAAATCAGTCGACTGACCTCCATGGCAGTCGACTACTCAAGGCTAATCAACTGCCCATAATGGCAGTCGACTGCCAAAGTTTCACTCAAGTAGTTAAAGCTCAGTCGACTACTTGACTAGTTGACTAGTCATAATCTCAATCGACTGATGCAAGTTAACTAAGCTACCAAACACTTGGTCAGTCGACTGGTCCATAATCTCAGTCGATTGATAAACCTCAAACATGAAGTTTAACCCAAATATGATTCCCTCATACTTGATAAACCACTCTTAGCCTATACCTAAGCCTTCTAGCCACCTCCATCAGTCTCATGCCTATCGGATCCCTCCGAATCATCTATGACTTATTTATCCATATGCTAGCCTTTAGGTGCTTCCACCAGCTATTGTCATGCTAACCAGGTCTACTTTGCCAAGATACATTTGGACTTACGCCACCAAGACAAACGCTTGGACTTTATACCACCAAATATTGGACTTATGCTGCCAAGACTACAACTTGGATTTTATGTCGCCAATATCACACCCTTGGACTTACCAAATGCCAAGTATTCATACTTGGACTTTCACCATCAAAGTTCACTTGGACTTTACGCCGCCAAGACTACACATTTGGACTTATGTCACCAAGACTATACCTTTGGACTTTCCTTGCCAAGTACCCATGACTTGGACTTTACCAATTTCCAAGACTCATGCTTGGACTTTTCCTTTGCCAAGTACACATAACTTGGACTTCTCAAATGCCAAAACCATTCTTGGACTTCTCATGATAATCATATTGTCAATCATTTTGTCTAACATCAAAATACTACTCGAGTCAAACTCGAGTATGGTCAATCGTGATCTGGGTCGATTGCACCAACACAAGGGTGTAGTCTTGGTCGTGTAAGTCCAAGAGTGTAGTCTTGGAGACAAAAGTCCAAGCATTGAGCCTTGACAATGGAGAAGTCTCAGAAGCGCGACCTCTTGGCAAAGGAGACCCGTTAGCATAATGGAAGAACTTAAAGGCTAGGGCTAAGTGTGAGGAGTCGTGGACTCGAACCAAGAGCTTGGGGCTGGTAGAAGTGGCTTGAATGATTAAGTCTAGGCTAAGGGTATCTGATAGCATGACGAAGCCAATGGAAGCACCTGAAGACTAGCGTGAAGGGTGAATGAGTCGTGGAGCACTCAGATAGACCATGAGGGTGTGAGGCTGATAGAGGTGGCTTGAAAGCTTAGGTCTAGGCCTAAGGTAAGTATCAAATATGATGGGATCATACTTGAGTTAAATCTCAATTTTGAGATTTACCAATCGACTGGTGGTATTGACCAGTTGAATGGCTGAGTGCATGACACTTGGGAGATCAATTTGACTCGAGTAATCGACTGGAGTTATGACCCAATTGACTAGTCGAGTAGTTGACTAAGGCTCGACTACTGATCTGTGGCTCTGGCAATCGACTGATGGCTTGCACTAGTCGACTGGCCACTGGCAATCAATTTCTAGTGATGAGCAGTCAAGTAACTATAAGTGGACAGGGTACAGAATATCTCATAGTCAATTGCTGGCTTATGACAGTCAACGGGTGACTATGGCAATCGACTGCTAGGTAAAAGCAGTCGATTGATTGGGCAGAATCTAACGTGGATTAATCCATTATGAGACAATGGATAGGTGGGCAGTCAACTGGTGGGTAAGACCATTTGATTGCTAGGTGAAAATCATCCCTAGTTGCAGCCTTATAAGAAGACTTCGTGAAGAGGAGAAAAAGTTGGTTCTTGGAGCTTTTGGAGGGGAAACGATGTTGCTTTCAAGATATTCAAAGCATCTCAAAACAACCAAAAGATCAAGCAATCAAAAGTGTTCAGTTGTAAAGTGTTTTCACTTGTTTCTTTCATTTGTTATTGTATTTGTTTGTATTTGATATTTTCTTGTTGTAAGCTTTATATTATATGAGATTTCTCCACCTTCAGTGTCATACCGAGAAGGAGAGGTTTTAGTGAGTTTACTCACTAAAGCTCGACGTGAAGTAAGAACTAGGGTTCCGAACCATATAAAATCTGACATTGTGTGTGTGTCTTGTTTATTTGTTTTTACTTTGTATCTTGTATTCCGCTGTGCTAACTATCTTGTAGATAAGCAATCACGAGTACGATTGAACAAGAAATCAGAAATCGCAATTCATTCTCCCTAGTGCATGCACCAAACGGTCCCCAACACCACCAGTGCCACCCTACCTAAGCCTAGTCATAGTTCGACCTGACGAATTTCTGTAGAAGGAAGTCGATCTAATCAGATTGGCACATTGAAGATTGACTTGATTGGTATCCAACCAGTCGAAAAGATTCGACCGTGGGTCTTCTACTGAAGTCATCCCATCCAGTGATCTCGGATCATATCAATAACCATCTTAGACTGTTAAGATTAAGGCTCACCTAACTACACCCTATCGTGTGCTTCATTAAGCGATCAACGAAGCTCTATTACGATGCAGGAGAATCTTCAGATTTACATCAAACGAATGGCGTTTAACGATTAATTGGAAGCCCAAAAGCTATTCGATTAGCTTGGAAGATTCAAGTGGCAATGCCCGACATGAATGTTTCACAATCAAAGTTCCAAGGTATCACAACTCAGAAGTCAGTTGTTCGTGAGCAATCAACCAACCAACGTTGATACAATTTGATTCCTTCCATCACTGTCACAGCTACACCCGTGTCTTTGTTCATTAATTGCTCTTCTATAATTCTGATTTTTTTTTCTCTCCCCATGTTAAGCAGGAAGAGGAGAAAGCTGGTTATATTCGAATCTACCACTCCAAATAATATTATTCTGAAGCATTTGCAATTGCATTCATCAGAAGGGAAACAATAACAAGAAGTTTTGTATTATTTTTTTTTAAGAAAAAAGAGAGAGAGAAAAACAGCATAAAAGTAGGCTGGCAGGGGTTCAATATAATTGGCTGACAATATAATACGGTACCACCCTAATGGAGATGGGCCAACACCAATGAATGCCTTTTTGTCCACATTGTAAACATATATTAAGTGAAGGTGCTAGTGAACAACAATTTGTAGATTTTCATCAAATCAATCCATGTTTCTTACCTCCCCGTATTGATGTGCCAATTGCAATTGAATTATATCAGGTGATGGTCAGGTCAGTGTCCCGGTATTGTCGTCGTCTTGCTTTGCACTAGATGTTTGGTTTAAGTCGAATTTAAGAAGTAATTTATACAAAATGACAGAGACTCGAGTTTATGTTCTATCCGACTTGTTTACATTGGATCAGACTCTAGCAATCTTACACTGTTTTCTCTGTTAGTTTAATCCAACGAATCCAAAAATGATGCAACGGCAGTTACGAAAGCGATAGTGTTTCTACATAACTTTTTCCCTTTAGTTCCGATAAGATTTTAATTTCTCTCTACTGAAGCATTTCCTCTACTCCATTTTATCCTTGAACCAATGCTCATGTCAACTCCTAGGTTGGCGAAGCTGGCCTAGTATAATAGATAGAAGGAACTAGTAAAATCTCCCTTTAAAATTTTCTCTTTTTTTTTTCCTTAGCTTGAATGATCTACAGGAAACAGGGGTCATAGTAAACTTTACCTTGTAGTTAACATTAGCATCAGGACCCGATTAATCCCATACACTTGTCTTTCATTTGATGAGACGTAGCTAATTAATGTAGTTATCAAAGATTGTTAATGATACGTAGAACAATTCTCCTTATTGTTGATGGACTATAGATTTTCTCCAAATATCTTGAATCCGAGTGAAGCTCATTAATTTAATCCCACACCAACTAATTATTTAATTATATATATATAGCATCTTTATTTTCTTAATTCATTGTTTTTGTTCATAGAGAAACCCTGTGATTCATTAAGGAGCACCACCACATCACAATATTCATAACTTACTCTATAAATATGTTATTAATTCGATATGGCATGTTCTTTAGGACCATCTCAGTTGGATCAACACAAGGGAGAGCCCGCAGACATTTTGTCAAGTTATAGATTCTTCTTTGGCTCCTCTTGTTTGTCGATCTCTACAAATCAGGGATTAAATATTACTTTATCATTGTTTTATTAATTGAAAGGTTGATGAAATTGTTTATTCTATTTTTTTTAAAAAAAGTGTTAAAAAAAATCCACAAAAAGCTCTAGTAATTACTCTTTACAAAAACATAATTATATCGTGTGGGTTCTCCCTTCTGTCTTTTGACAACTAAAGTCATCCCCATGTTTTTCTCATTGATTTATGACTCAAGGAGAGTAGAGTTGGCGATATTCCATCCTCACAAATATTCGATATACATCATCGATCAAGAAAAATAGTCCCTTTTATAAAGGAACAATTAATATTGTTACTATTCATAAAATTATGATAGGTACTTGGATTTATTATTGTCTCAAGAAGAATATTAATGCCACAAAATAAAGTTTTATAAAAATAATACCAATTTAAAGAGCTAGTTGCCTGGAGAATACAGTAGAATTAGGGGATAATGATTGAAATTGATCAGCAAATTATTAAAAGACTGGAATTTTAATTTTTCAATTGGTTGCTTGTGTCACTGAGTTATTTTGCTTTTGCACATGTTTGTAGGTAGCACGTGCAAGATAGTACTTTTTAATTCTTTCTAAATTTAACTTTTAATATTAATAAAATAAAATAAAAAACTCTCATTGCATGAGTAGATAAAAAAGGAATTCTCACGTGACAATAGTTGTGGCTAACGGAGGCAGATTACTCTCAAGTCAAATCTTGTTAGACAAAATTTATGGGTCCTTTACTTCTTTCTCCTATTGGTACGATAGATAACATGATTTATTTCATTCATATTGACTATGGAATCAACTGATGAATGTCCTCAGGTGAGAGTTTCACCTTTTGCTCCCAGTAAATACAAAAAGATACTTTGCGATAAGAAAATTTTTCTTCTCTATTTTTAGGCCTTTTATGAATTTCAAATGAATTCCCACAACACTTCAAATGGTATAAAATTCTCAACCTTAAGTATGTAAAATTATATTGTAATCGACATTTAGTAATGAATGTTTGGGCATGTTTTGAGTTTATTAAAAAATTATTTGGCTCATGAGATTCTAGAGATGTTCTCCGATTGTTTTATCCCATTTACAAGGTTATCAATTAGACACATCACGATTTTAAAAAAGATATTAATTATTGTTCAATTGTCTAATAATATTTAACGAATATGATTGTTTAAATGGTCCAAGACTTTAATACGATGCAGATGCGAAAGGTTATTGCAGCTAACGGTCTTGTTACACAATTACCTCTATATTATTAATTAGCTATGAACAATTTCTATATGATTACCTACATTTATTTGCATCTAGGAAGCTAAACAATGTTGTTTTCCTTAACTAGGCACCACCTTCGATAAGTTGTTCGTACAAATTATCAGCCACTCCACGGTGACATTTAGCTCGAGCAACAACTACATATACCTATCGTCCCATAAAGATCGCCTACGAGGAGAGGTTCTTCATGTAATCCCTCGCGCACGACTCAAAATGACTTCCCTCGTGTTGGTAGCTTAGTAGATGTGGATGCAATTTGATAGTGGTTAGTTGTATTTCAGAAATAAGTTATCAAATCTTCAAGGGTATTATTCATTTGTCTACTCGAGTAAACGAGTTTTTAGGTCACAATTTTTATGAAAGAAAGAAAGTGTATAGAATAAAAGTGGTAAAATTTAGAAGAAGTGAAAGAAAATTGATCACTCGTTAATTTTTCCTTCCATCGAAACATTGGGAGGAAGAAAATTATGCACCTAAGAAAAGATTTCTCTCAATTTCTTCAAATTTGACTTTTATTTTACGTCAATATAAAATCAAATGGTGGGAGAAAAAAAAGGTCTATCGACCAATTATTTCCTTAATTAATTTAAATTCGCATTCTACCCAAATTAAAAAAAAGAATTAAAAAGGTTAAAATTAAATTATTTTCAAAATTCACTCATTAATAAACCACAAAAAAAAATCTACTTTTTCCGTAAACTTCGGTTGCCTAGACTTTTCCCTCTTTATGGGAAACACAGACAATTCTCTTAGCTACACTTCGATAAGAAACTTGATAAAAGATGATCTTTTTTAGAATGAGGCGAGTAAAGCTAAACACTCGAATAACTCAAACGACAAAAAAAATTCTTTTTGTTAGAACAAAAGTATGCATGACCTTTCTTTTGATGCCTCATGTCTCTCAAAATACATGATCACCACAAATATATGAACCCTATACCAAAAGTTAATGTTTGCTTGTCTTTCATAATCAATCAATGCATTGTTAGATACATGTCCACTAATGAGGATTTGCACCTCTCATTCTCATCCATCCAAACAATATGTGGGTAGGGATACAAAGATGCGATGCGAGCCATTGCAATCAATGTTAATTTGCTAGCCTAAACCTATACCCTATCTTGTACCAAGGGTTTATTGCATGTTCAACCACAGATTGTGAGTTAGCATTCATGTCATGTTTATTTGCAAAATATCCCTAAGCGTTTGGTATTACCTGAATACACCGTAAAGATTCGTGAAAAAGACAAGTGCTTAATTCCTAACTCGGATGGGATCGATCGGCTCGAGTTCAACCACCGCTATGGTTACAAACATTTGACAGGATAAGTTTTCTAGATAGTCCTTAGTTCAATAGTCAAATGTTAATTTTTTTTTCACTTTAATTATAGATTATTCGATTGAGCAACAATAGTAATATGGGTGGGGGGTTGTTCAGGTTAAATATAATTCACACTCTATTAATTTTTAAAAAATGAATAAAAAGTTCAATATTCCCTTTATGTTATAATTTTTGTGTAGGGCAGTGGGTTTTATGGTTAAACTTTTGGGAATGAAAGGCCAAATTGGTCTACTTCCATTAGTGGAGGTCACCTGGTCGAACCAATGAAGTCTGAAAATCAATGAGCCTTCAATTCTCAATTGTTTGTTTTTTCAGAAGGAAAAAAAAAATGGCAAAAATGTGATGCTCCAAAAGAAAATACATTTGTTTAAACAAGTAGTGAAAGGGGGTAGGAATCCTCATGCCTATATCACTGCTAACAGTGACACCCCCTGAATTGTCATTTTCTTGGGGCATGTTGAGTTGCCAAAAGAAAGCAAAGAAATAGGGCCTTTCTCACTCCAACCCCCTCCTTCTTTACCTTTCTCTTCTTTACCCCTTCCATGTTAACACCTCATGTGCATCGTGCATGCACCATAAACTTTGTCACCGTAACATCACTCATTCTTGAACAAATTCCTCCACATCTTCTCACCCATATCAATATTCCACACACACTTCCAACGAGCACTTCATTAGCTGCAGCAAGAAGAAGAAGAAGAAGAAGAAGAAGAAGAAGTTGTTGTGGCTGCTGTTGTTGTTGATGGAGTTCTTCTCAGCACAGCCAGATTTGTCACTCAGAATCAGCCCACCAAGTGCCACTCCACCTTCCACTTCGACTGATGAGAGTATGGAGCTAGGGTTTTGGAGGAAGCCGTCGATCGGTGGCGCCCCCAATAGTCCCTTTGGGGTGACGGTCTCGGGCGCGAAAGCGGGTGTCGGTGAGGTTGCCGCTGAGCTCTCCCTGAAAACAAGCCCAACGTGTCCCTACTTCCTCCATTTCAACCACCACCACCAGGACCCCCTCAGTTTGATGAAGCCCATAAGGGGAATCCCAGTCTACGACCGCCGCCCGCCCCTCCCGTTCGCTCTGTGTGACTCCTCTTCCTCCTCGAGCAACTCCAACGGGTCCCTCTTTGCCCAGGCTCAATTAGGGTTGTCGAGGACGTCGTCGTCGAGGTACTACCTGCCGCCGCCGCGGCTATTCTCTGGGAAGCGAGGGGCGAGGGCGCCGAGAATGCGATGGACCGCAACGCTCCACGCCCGGTTCGTCCACGCAGTCGAGCTGCTTGGCGGCCATGAGAGTAAGAATTGACCTTCGTCCATCTACTCGACCAATTGATTTTGCCCTAGTGATCTAAATCTATGAGAAAGAAAGAACCTTAGCCCTTTTTTGTTTTCATTTTCTTTGATTTTTTTTTTAAAATTCAGGAGCCACTCCCAAGTCAGTTCTTGAGCTCATGGATGTGAAAGATCTCACTTTGGCCCATGTCAAATCTCACTTGCAGGTAAAATCCGATTCAAGAATCTGAAAACAAACAAGAAAAAAGGTTCTTCTTCTTCTTCTTCTTCTCAGGTTTCAAGAAATTATATATGCTGCAAGAAATCTTATCCCTTTTTCTCATGATCTCTTCCATTATATTTCTGATGCTGTATATTAATCATAGAATCTCGTGTAAATTAAACAAGATTTGCTTTCAATATGAACTGTGGAACATCTTAGAAACTATTCCCTACCTTTGTTTTCATTTCTTATATAATTCCTCTTTCATATATCTACTCTCTCTCTCTCTCTCTCTCTCTCTCTCTCCTTTCTTCTGCAGCAGCCTTTTGTGCTACCATAAATTATCAATTAATGATGAAAATTTTGCGTGTATCGTTTTTGCAGATGTATAGGACTGTGAAGAACACGGATCACAGGACATCAGCTTCAGGTATATAATTAGTAAATATCTTAATTGCAATTTTATTGAGAATATATTCCTACTAATTATTAATTAAATGGGAGATTTTAAAGATAATTTCCCTCTTTTTTCAGAAAATTTAGAAGTGTATGAGAATGGATTAAGTAGAGAAATAGTCTCTGATGATAACTCATCAGAGAATCCAAATTTGCTCGCATTGGGATCAACCATGCATCAGGGAAGGTGAGATTAACAAGATACCACTATTTTTTTCAGCAATATTAATTGGTCATTTTCATTTCATGTATATAAATATGTCTCCAATATTTACAGACAAAATCACTTGCTAGCCTCAATATCTTTTATGACGGAAGATATATAATTTATGTTCAAGCTAGAACGAAAGTAATGTTATCTTACATGGAATTATAGCTGATATCGATCGGATTATCCTTTCTGCCATGTTTCTTTTGAGAGAAAGAATGGAAGAGAGAAAATAAAATAAAATAAAATAAGAATTGAAAAATTAGACAATTTTTTTAAAAAGCATAAAAGTATATATAATCTTCTTTTTATTTTAACACAACTTGAGAAGACATTATGGGTGACAATTCACATCATATATATTATGTTAATCTTGTCATTATTATCAATATATAGTAACATAAAGTACATTAAGAATAATTAAATCTTCAAAAAAGTTGTATAATAATTTTTTAAAAAATAAAAATTAACATAATTTAGTAACTATGTTTCGAGTGAAGGTTGTGTTAGCATGTTACCATCTCATGGTCAATAGTGCCAGCCCTAGAAGACATCGCCTTTTATCCTCTCTTTCAATAATTTTTACGTACCCCTTTTTTTCCCTTTTATTGTCTTTTACTCCAAAGAAATATACCCTTGAGGTTTCACCAAGTAATTAATACCACTATTTATATTTCAGAAACAAATAAAATATTTTAAAAGTTGAGGCATATTTATCAAAAACTATGGCATTATTTCATTGAACTAGTCACTGAATAGGTTCCCCTTTGTAGCTAGTGCCAATCTTTTGTGCCTTTGGCACGAAAGCCCTCTCCTTCACTCCTTTATATTAACTTTCTACTTATACTGATCACTACACAAACGCTTAAAGACAACCTATGTAATAATATAAATTCTAGCTGTCCAAGGATCTTTTCAACACTTCTAAAACCCTCATCATAATGACAATAATTAATGATGATTTGATGATGTGCTGTTTCTCTTATTCCAAGACAAACAGTTCATCTAGAGAAAAAAAAAAAGCTGGCCCAAAAGAGACAAACAAACTGTTGTTCTTTATAGCTTTTGTTTTGTTTTGCTAGTCTTGCAACTCTTACCTTGTTGTGTTAATTGTGTCAACTCAGGGAAAGCTACTTCAATGGTGATATGAGGAACACTGTGAAATCGTTTAAGGTGCCGAATTAAACAAGTTCAGTTAAATATTGAAGAAAACATTTGGTTAATATGTGTGTAGTTTTTTTTTTTTTTTTTTTTTGCAGGACATGGAAACAAGAAACATGGAAGTGTTTTCAGATTTGAGCCCGAGCAAACTCAATCTAGACTTCACGTTGGGTAGGCCACAATGACTTAGGTTAGACAAAGAATTGAGGATGCATGTATCCATTGGCAAAATAAAGGATTTCCAGAAAAAAAAAGTGTTTTAGAAAAAGTGATAGAGACCAAAAGATTGAGTCAAAGGAGTTGAGAGGGGGGAAACAAATGTGCATGGCTCTGGGAGAGTTAATTAATTAAAATGAATCAATCAACAGATGTGTTGTACAAATTGATGGCTCTAAATGCATGTAAAGATTGTCTTTGCTAGGGCTCTTTAAGTTACTTTCATAAAGGTAAAAAATTAATATGAAGTAGTGTTGCTGATCAATTGCTTTCCTGAATCCTAATGCATGAGCATGAGCATGTGATGCGTGCTTTTCTTTACATTCTCACAAAAAAAGCTGTTTTCATATAATTTCTTCTCTCTCTCTCTCTCTCTCTCTCTCTCTCTCTCTCTCTCTATCTCTCTCTCTCTCTATATATATATATATATAGCCTTTCAATTTCTCTCAAGTTTCACTTGTATAGTTGTGTGTGTGTCACTTTTCAAACCTGCAAAATACTCAGATTACCTTCAACCTCCTCAAGTAATTCTGAAACTGACCAAAGCACTAAACACCGAACTTTTTTCATCTGAAGTTTGGAAAAAAAAAATAAAAGGGAAAGTATTAGAAGCAAGTAAGAAAGGACGGATGATAGCAGGTAGGGGAAATGAAAGCAGCAGAAGAAAAAGCTGAAAAGTTTGCATGGATAGCAAGTAAAATAAAGCAGTGTAATATGGATCATCAGCTGGATGATAAAAGATATCTTTTCAGAGATCATGGTACATCACCATCTGTACCTTTTCAAACACTCATTTCATAAAAAAGAATAGTAAACTAAGAGCTCAAATAATAGAAGAATGATTACTCTATGATGAATAATATATTTAAGTGTTTGTGTTTTTATTTGATTTTTTTTTCTTTCTCCCCCTCTGAATTCGCTGGCACAGTACAACAGTTAGGAACAGAGGAGCAGTGAGTTGTCCTCTCTCTCTTTCATTGGGGAGAGACAGAGAGAGAGAAAGGGGGGAAGGGGGTAGGGCTTGTTGTGACTTGTGAGGTGATGTCTCTTTTATTTATTTGGTGCCTTGTTTTCATGCAATGCTTGTGCATCTTCCCCATGGTCTCAAGGCTCTAGGGCGCTGTGTTTGATTAACTCTTTTAACTTGCTAGGAATTTGTTTGTCTTCCTATGGCCAAGTTTTATTTTTACTGAATCACACTTCACTTATGAAAATTTATTAGAACATACCTCTCATATTTTTTTACTCATTTTTACCATAGTTCAATGGATGATTAATATCCACACATCTATATTTGCACATCATATATATTAGGATACAATAGAATCCAAATTAAAAAGTATTAGAATAGAATTCAAACAAGTCAATTTTATATAAACGAAAAAATTATATTACAAGATGGTAACTTAAATAAAAAAAATAGATTATGGGTGGATCATGTTTTGATGATTTCTAATTATTAGGGTATGAACTCTTAGAGTAAATGCATTTTTAAAAAAAAATAAAAATAATATGAGAGGTCAGGTAAAAATTTCACAATTTTATGGGTGTGAAAGTGAAAAAAAATCTCTATATTGGCAGTCAATCTTGAAGGTCAAAGTAGGGTAGGGTTGTAGGTGGGGTACTGGTGTTTTGGTCAACACTCAACCGAGGTAGGGTTTGCTGTGATCAGTAGGGTAGGTATTGAGCTTGTCAAAGTGGTGTTATTTTTAGGGACAAGGAACTGTGTAAGACTTTGGGAATGTAAATTCATGGGAGACAAATATTCCAAATTTTAAATCAATTATTTTAATTTTTTTTTAAACAACAAATTCAACCCATTTTGATACCCCAATTTATTTCAAATTTCTATATATTATGACCATAATTTAGAAAAAAAATGGAATACTTTTTTATTCATAGAGAATATGTTTTTTTTAATTATTGTTTACTTAAAAAGAGGAAAGAAAAAAATATATAAAAATTGCTCTCTTTCTCTCCTTGTTTTTCTTCTTAATTGAGTAGGAAATTAAGAGACTTTCTTCTTTCTTTCTTTCTTTCTTTATTTCAACTTAGCTTTGTCTCTCTTTAAGTAGACATGCTTTGTGAGGATGATAAAATGATATAGTATTGTCTTATAAAAACAAATAAAGTAGTTTTTGGAGAAAAGAAAATCTTTTAGCCGTTGGATGGGATGAGATGAGATATTAATTCTAACCCTATAACATTGTACGATTAAGAATAAATGCTGACCAATTTAACGGTGCAAAAGCATTAATCTCTCATATGATTTAGAGATGAAAAAGAAAATTAGAATAGTAGCGGAGAACAAGTAACAATTTGCAACTCTTTGTACTTCACTATAGAACAAAAATGGCAAAGGAAGAAAAGAAGAAGAGTTAAAAGGCGACCAGTGAGTAAAGATGGAAGAGGAGAGAGACATATGGTAATGCATCAGTACAAGAACGAGTTATAATGAGAGAGAGAAATAAGGCGATATCATATAATTTATTAATTATAAAGCGCACAGGAATCAAGGAGGAATTGGAATTGCATGATATGGTATCGATTGCTTTATGATTGGCAAACTGCAGCGTCCATGCACCAACGCATGCATGGGCTCTGACTCTTCTTATGCATGACGTGGCAAGGCATATATATATATATATATATATATATATATATATATATATAAAAGAGGCTTCTGTCGTGCACCTGCTGTGTGCGCTGCCCGTCCACGCGTGAGGGAATTATTAGCGTGGCAATCAAATGCCACGTCAGCAAGTGCCTCACGTGAGGACGACTGCTGTATATATATATAGGATTTTGATATGTTGGGGGACTTACGTTGAGCGTCCGTGTACTCCTCGCGAGATCAACGCTTGCTGTCGGCGTCACCGCTGCGCCGTCCAACCACCGTCGGTCGTCGGACCGGGTGCGATCGACACGCAACTCGCCGACGGTCCGACGGGGCTCGGATTCTGGCCGGTTAACGCCCGAAATCCGAAGCAAACCGACTGGAAATGACCGAAACACGCGGTCGGCAGTGGCCGGAATCCGACCCGATCGCGGGCAGCAGTGGCGACGCCACTATCGGCCGTGTGTTTCGGTCATTTTCGACCAGTTTGCGTCGGATTCCGAGTGCTAACCGGTCGGAATTCGAGGCTCGTCGGACCGCCGATGAGTCGGGCGTCGATCGCGCCCAATCCGGCAGCCAGAGGTGGCCAGACGGCGCGACAGCGACGACGACGCCGACCGCAAGCGTCGGTCTCGCGTGGAGCGCACGGACGCTCAGTGTAAGGTGCGTAGGGTATATATATATATATATATATATATATATATATATATATATATATATATATATATATATATATATAGCACGCAACTCATCCCTACGCCCATGAGCTACGCGCTCACCGGCTCAATCAATTGCGAGAAATGCATGTGCATTTCTTCACCACGAGCCGAAGTCCCAAATCGACGGCGGACGGCCAAATTCCGACCACCTTCCGACCGAAATCCGACCGCCGTCCGACCGGCACTGGATCCCGTCGAAATTTGACCGATTCGCGGTCGGAAACCGCTGGATCCCGTCGAAATCCGGTCGTCGTCCGGGTGGCACTGGCGGCCGATTTCGACCGCGATCGAGCCGGATTATGGCCGAATTGCGGCCGGAATCCAGCGCCGGGCGGGCCAGCTTCGCCTGCCGGTCCTTCCGCCACCGGATTCCGACTGTAATTCGGCCTGAATATGGCCCGATAGTGGGCTCACCAATGTAGGCCGCGTGACACGATGAATTTCCAACCGTTAGCGCTGGATTCTGGGCGCTAACCGACCGAAAGTCGAGCCCCATCGGACCGCCGACGAGTTGTGCGTCGATCGCGCCCGGCCGCGGCCGTGACGACGACGTGCACGGCGACAATGCCGCGATGGCGCTGGGTCGGCGTGGACGAGCAGAATTGGTCGTCAAGAGATCGAGTATATATATAACTCATTCGTGAACACTCATGAATATCTTTATTATTCACCGTCCGATCAGATGTAAAATATAGCTCCATCCTTGAATTCTAGAAGATCGGACGATGGATAATGGAGGTACTCACGTTGCGCACTGTTCAATGTGCACTCGAGCACGCATAGTAATAAGAAATGTACAGTGTGTCATCTGAGTGGAAAATTATAATTTTTATCGTTCGACATCGCCGTCGAGTGGTCAAATTCCGATTACAATCTAATCAAAATTTGAGTCCGACTGGCGATCAAATTCATTACAAGAAAGTAGGGCTTCATAAATAAAAATTTTTGTCTCTGAGAGTCATTTTTCCATCTCTAAATATAAATTGAGACAGAATATTTCATCTAAAAATCCGTTAGTAAAAACCCCGTAGCTAATTTTAAGACGAAAATATTTCGTCTCTAATTTCAAAAACATATTAAAATATTATTTATAAATCCATTTTTAATTAACCAAATAAAAATAATTTCAAATACATATTCCGTTTCAAATTTTGTTTAAAATCTATTAATAATTTATTTCAAATAACATGTCAAATATAATTTTAATTTGTTTATAAATCCATTTACATTTTTGTTTATTAATCCATATATGATTTCATTTTTGAATATATCATTAAAATTTTATTATATTTTAATTTTACATTTCTCATCTACATAACAATTTACAAGAAACAATCATACATATTTCAAATGAATTATAATTTGTTGAGCAACTAATTTCTAATCCAAAAGTACTATACAATTAAAAATTGAAACAAATAAATATTCACATATTCAAATAAATAAATTATCCCAACATGAGTAATCTAAACTTTATTTCATCTATCACGCCGCTCATGAGGTCCTCATCCTCCTGGATATAAATAATTTATATATCTCATCTCTTGAATCATTTTACGAACTCTCTTCTTGAGATTTTCTTCTCTTTGCCTACCTTCCTTGATAAGCTTTTGTTCCCTCTGTTTATTTTCTGTAATAAAGAGTTTCAATTTTTTATTGCTTTCAATAATTTCTTCATCCATTCTCTTGTTTACAGCACACATATCTTCAATTTCTTGTGCAAGTTCTTTGTTCTTTTTATTGGAGCACATTTCATTGGAACATCCATTGTATGATCTTCTAAAGTATTGATAGCGCCCAAATTCATACACTTTACCCTTACATTAATTAGTCACCCACCACATCACACCATGATTCGAGATTGAATGAATGATAAGTAGAGTGATCAACAATATTTTGTCGGTCTCTATATTGTTCCTGTTCATATTAAAATAACTAATGTTAGTGTAATAAACATGAAAACAAATAAGTAAGATGTCGTTCCCTCTGTCTATTTTTTGTGATAATGAGTTTCAATTTTTTGTTACTTTCAATGGTTTCTTCCTCCATTCTCTTGTTTGCAGCATGCATATCTTCAATTTCTTGTGCTAGTTCTTTGTTCTTTTTATTGGAGCATATTTCGTTGGAACTTCCATTATATGATCTTTCAAAATATTAATGGTGTCCAAATCCATACACTCTACCCTTACATTGGTCACCCACTACGTCACACCATGATTCAAGATTTAATGAAGGATGAGTATGTTGGTGCAATCGACCCAGGTCACGATTGACCGAACTCGAGTGATGTTTTGATGTTTGACATAGTGAGATGACATTGATGCTTGACATTAATGTCTGTTAATGTTTTGGAGAGATTGTTAATACAATTGACCCGGGTCATGATTGACCAGACTCGAGTTTGACTTGAGAGAGACTTTGATGGTTGACTAGGGTTGACCATGTGATTATTGAGAAGTTCAAGTCATGGGTACTTGGCATGGAAAGTCCAAGTGGGACACTTGACATGTAAAGTCCAAGCATGAGTCTTGGCAAGGAAAAGTCCAAGCATGGGTCTTGGCATGGAAAGTCCAACATAGGTTGGCAAGGGAAAGTCCAAGCTTGAGTCTTGGCATTTGAGAAGTCCAAGGGATTTGATATTAGCGGCGTAAAGTCCAAGCGAGAGTCTTGGCAGCATAAGTCCAATGATTGACGGCGTAAAATCCAAACGGAGTCTTAGCGGCATAAGTCCAATGTGCCTTGGCGGTGTAGACATCGTTAGCATGACATAGCTGATGGAAGCACCTGAAGGCTAGCGCAATGGATGAACAAGTCATGGATGACTTGGAGGGATCCGAGAGGCGTGAGGCTGATGAAGATGACTAGAAGGCTTAGGTCTAGGCTAAGGGTGGTCTAGCAAGTATGGGGGAACCATACTTGAGTTAAAACCTCATGTTTAAGGTGTGCTAGTCGACTGATGTCATATGACGATCGTGTGTGTGAAATCAACTAGGGTTTATCTGGGAAGTGTCATAACGATGATCGGATTGGTGGAGCGCGATCGATTGATCATCGTGATCGATCGTGGTGCTTGATTTTTCGGGCACAAAATGGAGTTTGACTCGACTGCTGGGGTTAGCAATCGAGTGGAGGATCTATCAGTCGATTGATGGTCATAATCAGTCGACTGATGATGGATCCGTTGGATCTTTCCAGCGTGGATCTAGCCGTTGTCTCACGACAACAGTGACATCAGTCGATTGATGGTCCCGAGCAGTCGACTGATCGGCGTTTTCTAACACAGGTTGAAGCTTTAAATGGAGCTCGTGAAGGAGAAAAAAGCAAGCGATTTCTTGGACGTTCTTGAGGCGATTTGCTACTGCAAATCAAGGTCTTCAACCACAGTTCAAGCGATCAACAAGCAAGCAATCCAAAGGCATTTGTAAAGTGTTTTTCTTTACTTGTATTGCATTATATTTTATATTATTTGCTTGTTGTATTTAGTTTATTGTTGTAAACTATTGTAAGTGGTTTTTCTGTTAGTAATATATGAGAGATGTCCTAAGGCAATCGCCTTATGTATGAACCATTTATATGATAAATGAAGATTCACTATTTGAGTATATATGTTTCATGTATTTGATTGGATCTTAAACTCATTTACTGAATGTCCACGATACGATTCACAACATGAGAGAATTTGTGATTGGATCACAACTAGTGAGTATCTCTACATGTGTAATTGTGATGTATCGGAATTATCCCTAGTCGATGAATTAATAGATTTGGACACCATCGATTCTGTCGAGACTAGCACGAGGTATACTCCTTGGTGTATCCAAGCAGCTGATTCTCACTGGCTGGAGACATTGTGATGTCCGGAGTTGATCGTGGATGCTAGTTATGGTAACTAGTTCATTGGAGTGACCATCTGTAAGACTTCATATGGTTCTCTGCATATATAGATATGTCAATGAAGTTCTTACTGTAGCTTAAGTGTGATGTTCCTTTGACTTACGGTATTCAAGTCATCTTGATCATGGAGACTTATGCTTTAACATCTTAAGCAAACATCTCCAAGGAGATGTGGACCCGGGATGATTGGGTATAAGTCGAAGTGATCGAAGGTGTTTGAATAGCCTATAAAGGATTCACCACTCCTTGCGAGGAGATGTATACCCATGGCCTCTCGTCGGATTGTTACTAAAGTCTTTGGCCAAAGCATTACATGTTAAGAGTAAGGTACTCTTCGATACATGTGCAGTAACTAGAATCCGTAGGACGAGGAAATGATACTTGGGCTAGGTGTGACGTAGTCAGCCTAGTGGGGACTGACACTATAGACCATGTCCTGAACCAAGTGGGTATAAGATGAGTGAAGGGAATGAGGCACGATTCATTCGAGCTGCTGAAGGGTTTCAGAAATAGTTCTTGATCAACTGTTGATCTTTTTCGGTTAATTGGGGATCATGATGTACTACTAGGTGCCACTCATGATCGTTCTATAATTAATGGTTAATTATAGACGGCCAACATAAACCGAGAACCTATTTGGTCACACGCACAACGAGCGTAATCCGAAGAATTTAAAACGAGCTTGAGAATGGGATTCTCAGACCGAGAGAAACTAGGTTTGGTTGGACCAAACAAGAAGCGAGCATGAAATCGTTTCAGTCGCAATGGAAGCGTGGATGGGCCGTGTCTTATGAAGACATAATGGATGAACCAAAATGGTTTGGTTCTAATCCAATGGAGGAGAATAAACCAAAGGGTTTGGTTTATTTTAAACGAATGAACCAAAAGTTGGTTCGGTTCGTTTTAACTTAAAATAAACCATCATGGTTTGGTTTATTTTAACTTATATTAATGGAGCGGGTTAACGGGCCTCATGGTTATGATCCAATAACCATTAAGAGAATTAGTTCTCTATAAAAGATGGCTTAAGGGATTGTTAAGCCCTAATCCAAAACCCTAGCTAGAGTTGCCGCCCACCCCATTGAAGGAGTCGGCGCCAACTCCTTGTCGCCGCCCACTTCTCCTCCAACCGGCGTCCAGAAGGAGCTTTCCTTCCCCCTCGCCGGCGTCGAGCTGCTGCCGGTTGGTGCTCCGGTGATCTTTCTAGGCTTCGGCGATAAGGTGAGCACTTGGCTTCCCTTGCTTGGCCGGCGCCTACTCCTCCACCAAAGCTGTCCAGTTTTCTGGACAGCTTGTTTTCCTCTCGTCGGAGCGTCGTTTGGACGACGGTTAGAGCTCCGAAAGTGCCTAACTTACCGGGGATTCGATCTCTGGTAATCCTCTGAGGTGGAGGACGAAGGATTCGTCAAATGGTTAACGAATACCTCTCCGGAGAAGCGAGTTTTGAGGACTCATCTTTGGATCCGAATTTGGATTCGGATCGTGATCATCTCTCGATCACGTCGTCTTCAACACGAGGCTAGTAACCCGTACGAAGACGAAGCTCGTGGCTTAGCGAAGTCATCCTAAGGATACTCGGCGTGGATACGGATAGAGACGATTCTAGCGAGGATCGTTCCGGTTGATGTCGTTCCCGCTACACGTGATACGAAAGGTATACGTAGTTAAATTTCCTTTATTGCAAAATTTAAATTTACGGTTATGTCTACACATGTTGTACTATGCATGCGTGTGATGTGTGTGTTGTAATAAATGTAGATTTATTATTTTTATTTCTTCCGCTGTGCACATGTTTGCGAAACATGCTCAAACACACACTCGCCGCGGTGCCGGAAACCCAACAGTGGTATCAGAGCCCAGGTTGTGTTTCGACATAATCGTAAAATGGTTTTGCGATAGTCATAATTGTTAGTGCTTATAAGCTCCACATATCTCCACAATGACATGATATTGTCCACTTTGGGCCTAGACCCTCATGGTTTTATTTTTGGGCTTTACCCAAAAGGCCTCATGCCAATGGAGATATCTTTTTTCTTATAAGCACATGATCTTTTCCATGTCTTACCAATGTGGGACTTTGATTGTATTCCCCATACTCCCAACAATCCCCCCCTCAAACGAAGGACCACATTGGGCCCCCCCTCAAGCCTATCCCTCCTCGAAGGATTTTCTTTGCTTGATGTCCGATCTTCAACCCACCAGGACTTCCTGCCAGTTGTTCGGTCCCCCCGACCCAACTAGACTTCCTTCCTGATGTCTGGTTCTCTTGATCCGGACGTGGGAGCTCAACTTCCTTCGTTCGAGGTTCATGGCTTGACATGGACCATGGCTCTGATACCAATTGTTAGTGCTTATAAGCTCCACATATCTCCACAATGACATGATATTGTCCACTTTGGGCCTAGACCCTCATGGTTTTATTTTTGGGCTTTACCCAAAAGGCCTCATGCCAATGGAGATATCTTTTTTCTTATAAGCACATGATCTTTTCCATGTCTTACCAATGTGGGACTTTGATTGTATTCCCCATACTCCCAACAATAATGTTATTTCTGGAAATTTTTTAATTTTTGAAATTTAGAAGTATTTATGGAAAATTTTCAATTTTGAAAAGTCTAGAAGTATTTATGGAAATCTTCCACTTTTGGAAAGTTGGAAGTATTTATGGAAATTGATATTTTCCATAAATAAAATATTTGATTAGATTCTGGAAATTTGTTTCCTAATTTAATCATGATTTGATTTGGGAAATCAAATCTTAAAATATTTTATTTCCATAAGTAGTTTTGATGATTTAGGAAATTGGTTTCCTAAATTGATTTTCTTTAATCAACTATTTCCATAAATAAAATATGTGATTAGATTTGGAAATTTGTTTCCTAATTTAATCATGATTTGATTTGGAGAATCAAATCTTAAACATATTTTATTTGCATAAATAGTTATGACAAATAAGGAAATTATGTACATGACATAATTGTATGCCATGTAATTGCATTAGATGCATATCATTATGTCATGCGTGTCGTGACATGTAGATGTATGTCATGTATGTCATGTCATGTAGATAATAGTTATTTGCATGCAAAGAGGATGAGACATAAAAACTCTCACTCAATATTAAAGTATACACCTTCCATTAATATGGTTAGAACCAGAGTTCCGTTTCTTGTTTGGGTTGTTGGACTCTCTCCAAGCCCGGCTCGAACCCGAACATGTTCAAACCATGGAATAGTTTAATACTAATATGGTAAGAGTCAGAGGTCAATCGTTAGCTTTGGTTGTTGGACTCTCTCCAAGCTAGGCTAATTGGTTGAATGTGCTCTAACCATATTAAAACTATTTCTCGATTAATGGGTTGGCTTTAACCTGGAGCATCGGCTTGTTGGACTCTCTCCAAGGTCGATGTAAAGGGAGGTGAAGTTGGGTGCTATGCATATAATGCATACTTGTTAATGTGTTAACAACCCGATGTATGTGTGAACATTCAATTAGTTGATAGCACATTGTGATAGTTGCATATACGTGATATGCAATCGGTATAGTTGATACCTACCGTCATAGTTATGAATGGCTTGTTGGACTCTCTCCAAGGTTGTTCATATCTATGATGGATATCAGCCCATTCGGAGATGGACCTACGATCTCCCGAAGTGATTTTGGGGTTTTTGAAATCGAAAAATGAATGGGATTTATAAATGTATATTGATGCATTTTAAAATCATTTTCTCATATATGCTCGTTTTGTATTTCTAGGTCAATATATTGATCATAACGTCTTTGAATTTGTGCACTATTTTGGATTCAAACAAACTGACTGGGCCTAACTTCCTGGACTGGCTTAGAAACCTGAGAATTGTTCTCAAGGCGGAAAAGCTAGCATATGTCCTTAAAGAGCCTCTTCCCAACCGTCCTAAGGACGATGCAACTCCAGACCAAATGTTGGTCTATCATAAGCATGTGGCAGATTCTGAGCTGGCGAGTTGCATCATGCTAGTGGCGATGGTACCTGAGCTGCAAAAGCAGCATGAGCATATGGATGCTAATACCATGGTCTTCCATCTTCATGAGTTGTTCGATGAGCAAGCGAGATCCGAAAGGTTCGAGGTCTCTAGGCTCCTCTTCACCATGAAGATGCAAGAAGGTTCGTCTGTAGTGCAGTTTGTGCTAAAGATGAACGGGTACATCGAGCGGCTAGCTACCCTCGGGTTTGTGATGGATCATGAGTTAAGTATTGACTTAATTCTGCATTGTTTGCCCAAGAGTTTCTCACAATTTGTGATGAACTATCGGATGAACAAATTAGAATCCACCATTCCCGAGCTCCTCAATATGTTGAAGACTGTGGAGCCTTCTGTGAAGCATGAGGAGAAGGCGGTTCTGTTAGTTGATTCCTCAAGGAAAGGTTCTAAGAGGAAGGCAAAAGAACAGAAGAAAGGGAAGAACAAAAAGACGAAGAAGGCAGAACTAGCGCAAAAGGGCACTTGCCATCATTGTGGCAAGGAAGGCCACTGGCGAAGAAACTGTAAGATTTATCTTGAGTCCATGAAGAAGAAGAAGGCATCCGATGCCCCATCCTCTTCAGGTATCTTCGTTATTGATTGTCATTTTATTTCCTTAGACACTTGGGTATTAGATACTGGGTGTGGCTCACATATATGTAATGACATACAGGGGATAAGGAATAGAAGAAGACTTGTCAGAGGGGAGTCAAATTTACGAGTTGGCAATGGAGCAAAGGTTGCTGCGGTCGCCATCGAAACTTATTTGCTGAAGCTCCCTAGTGGACTAGTCTTGGAACTGGACAATTGCTATTATGTTCCTTCTCTAATAAAGAACATTATTTCTATTTCCTGTTTAAATAGAAATGGTTTCCATTTGACGTTTAGTAACAATTGTTGTTATATAACTTTGAATGTCGTACTTTATGGAACTGGAACTTTGAGTAATGACATTTATACGTTGGACGTATCCAGTGACATTTTCAATATCGAAGCGAGCAACACGCGTGCTCGAAAGGGTAATCAATTAGACTCCTATATGTGGCATTGTCGTCTTGGCCATGTAAGCAAGAAACGCATGTCCGAATTACACCGATGTGGAATTCTGGAATCGTTTGAATTGGATTCATACGATACATGCGAATCATGCTTAAAAGGCAAAATGACTAAGTTACCTTTTACTGGAAAAGGTGAACGAGTGGGAGAGTTACTAGGTCTAATACATACTGATGTATGTGGACCTATGTCAACTCAAGCTTTAGGAGGCTATAGCTACTTCATTACCTTCACCGATGATCACTCACGGTTTGGGTATGTGTTCTTGATGAAACACAAGTCTGAAGCCTTTGAAAGGTTCAAAGAATTCAGAAATGAAGTAGAGAAACAACATGACAAGAGTATTAAAATACTTCGATCGGATCGAGATGGTGAATACTTGAGTCAGGAGTTTCTTGATCACCTAAGAGACAATGGTATATTGTCTCAATGGACTCCGTCATATACACCACAGCATAATGGTGTATCAGAGAGGCGTAACCGGACCTTGTTGGACATGGTCAGGTCAATGATGAATCATGCGAATCTTTCCAAGTCCTTTTAGGGCTATGCACTTCAGACAGCTGTTTACTTGTTAAATAGAATGCCTACCAAGGTAGTCTCTACTACTCCATATGAGATATGGAATAGTAAGAAACCTCATGTATCTTACTTGAAGATATGGGGTTGTCATGCTTATGTGAAGCGGACAGTATCAGATAAATTGGATGCTAAGTCTGATAAATGTCTATTTATTGGATACCCTAAGGAAACAAGGGGTTACCAATTCTATCATCCTGTGGAACAAAAGGTGTTTGTTTCAAGGCATGCTGTGTTTCTAGAGAAAGAGTTTCTCTTGCAAGAAAACAGTGGGAGTGTCGTCGAGCTTGAGGAGGCTCGAGAGACTCAAATAGACATTGATGAGATACCCGGTGAAGCACAACAGCCGACAACTCATAGTGATGATGAGCAATCTACGACTTATTGTCAGAACACCACATCTTCGTAGATCCGTAGAACACGCAATATTCTGAGAGATATGGATTTCGTAAGTGAATCGAACGACGTGTTACTCATTGATGATGAGGAGCCTACCAGCTATGAAGAAGTGGCCGATAAGTTCGTAAAGGGATAAGTGGCTTGGTGCCATGAAGTCAAATGGATTCCATGTACGAAACCAAGTTCGAACTCGTCGACCCACCAAGGCATAAAGCCTATAGGGTGCAAGTGGGTTTTCAAGAAGAAAACACATGGATGGTAATGTGATTACCTATAAGGCTTAGATTGGTGGCGAAAGGATATCGCCAAAAATAAGGTGTTGATTATGACGAAACCTATTCGCCGTAGCTACGCTTAAATCCATTCAGATGCTCCCGCCATAGCGGCTCATTATGATTATGAGATATGGCGGATGAATGTGAAAATAGCTTTCCTTAATGGAAACCTGCTCGAGGACGTGTATATGATACAGCCTGAGGGTTTCACATCGATTGATAAAACCAAGGTATGCAAATTGCGACGGTCCATTTATGGATTGAAGCAAGCATCCAGGAGCTGGAATATCCGTTTTGATGAGACAATCAAAAAGTTTGATTTCTCACAAAATCCAGACGAACCTTGTGTGTACAAGAAGGTTAGTGGGAGTGCAGTCGTGTTCCTAGTATTATATGTCGATGACATATTACTTATAGGAAACGATGTTTAAATCTTATAGTCAGTTAAGGTTTGGTTATCCAAGACATTCTCCATGAAAGACCTGGGAGAAGCAACCTACATCCTCGGGATTAAGATCTATAGAGATAGATCGAAACGATTGCTTGGACTTTCTCGCCATACATATATGTAATCCGAAAAGCAAAGAGGTTTAGCATGTCGGAATCCAAGAAAGGTTTCCTTCCCATCAGGCATGGGGTACACCTTTCGAAGTCTATGTGTCTGCGCACAGAAGACGAGAGGATTTGCATGAGTAAGATTCCCTATGCATCCGCAATAGGATCTATCATGTATGCTATGTTATGTACGAGGCTCGATGTATCGTATGCCCTGAGTGTCACGAGCAGATACCAGTCTGATCCAGGAATGGATCATTGGGTGGCTGTCAAGACGATCCTTAAGTACTTAAGAAGAACTAAGGATGTGTTCCTAATATATGGAGAAGGGGACATGGTGATACGCGGGTATACGGATGTCAGCTTCCAGACAGACAAGGATGATTCCAGATCTCAGTCCGGATACGTGTTCACTTTGAATGGGGGCGCAGTGAGTTGAAAAAGTTCCAAACAAGACACTGTAGCGGATTCTACCACTGAGGCAGAATACATTGCAGCTTTGGAAGCAGCAAAGGAAGCGGTTTGGATCAAGAAGTTCATTTATGAACTTGGTGTGATTCCTACCATTGTTGAAGCAATACCGGTCTACTGCGACAACAATGGAGCGATTGCACAGGCGAAAGAGTCGAGGTCTCATCAACGATCCAAACATGTGTTTCATCGCTATCATCTTATCAGAGAGATCATCAGTAGGAACGAAATACAAATCGAGAAAATTCCCACTGAAAGGAACTTAGCGGATCCTTTGACTAAAGCATTACCTCAAAGTAAGTTTGAGGGTCATGTTAGTGCTTATGGTATTGGATACCGTAGCGATTGACATTAGGCCAAGTGGGAGTCTGTTAGTAATATATGAGAGATGTCCTAAGGCAATCGCCTTATGTATGAACCATTTATATGATAAATAAAGATTCACTATTTGAGTATATATGTTTCATGTATTTGATTGGATCTTAAACTCATTTACTGAATGTCCACGATACGATTCACAACATGAGAGAATTTGTGATTGGATCACAACTAGTGAGTATCTCTACATGTGTAATTATGATGTATCAGAATTATCCCTAGTCGATGAATTGATGGATTTGGACACCATCGATTCTGTCGAGACTAGCATGAGATATACTCCTTGGTGTATCCAAGCAGCTGATTCTCACTGGCTGGAGACATTGTGATGTCCGGAGTTGATCGTGGATGCTAGTTATGGTAACTAGTTCATTGGAGTGACCAGTCGTAAGACTTCATATGGTTCTCTGCATATATAGATATGTCAATGAAGTTCTTACTGTAGCTTAAGTGCGATGTTCCTTTGACTTGCGGTATTCAAGTCATCTTGATCATGGAGACTTATGCTTTGACATCTTAAGCAAACATCTCCAAGGAGATATGGACCCGGGATGATTGGGTATAAGTCGAAGTGATCAAAGGTGTTTGAATAGCCTATAAAGGATTCACCACTCCTTGCGAGGAGATGTATACCCATGGCCTCTCGTCGGATTGTTACTAAAGTCTTTGGCCAAAGCATTACATGTTAAGAGTAAGGTACTCTTCGATACATGTGCAGTAACTAGAATCCGTAGGACGAGGAAATGATACTTGGGCTAGGTGTGACGTAGTCAGCCTAGTGGGGATTGACACTATAGACCATGTCCTGAACCAAGTGGGTATAAGATGAGTGAAGGGAATGGGGCACGATTCATTCGAGCTGCTGAAGGGTTTCAGAAATAGTTCTGGATCAACCGTTGATCTTTTCGGTTAATTGGGGATCATGATGTACTACTAGGTGCCACTCATGATCGTTCTATAATTAATGGTTAATTATAGACGGCCAACATAAACCGAGAACCTATTTGGTCACACGCACAGCGAGCGTAATCCGAAGAATTTAAAACGAGCTTGAGAATGGGATTCTCAGACCGAGAGAAACTAGGTTTGGTTGAACCAAACAAGAAGCGAGCATGAAATCGTTTCAGTCGCAATGGAAGCGTGGATGGGCCGTGTCTTATGAAGACATAATGGATGAACCAAAATGGTTTGGTTCTAATCCAATGGAGGAGAATAAACCAAAGGGTTTGGTTTATTTTAAACGAATGAACCAAAAGTTGGTTCGGTTCGTTTTAACTTAAAATAAACCATCATGGTTTGGTTTATTTTAACTTATATTAATGGAGCGGGTTAACGGGCCTCATGGTTATGATCCAATAACCATTAAGAGAATTAGTTCTCTATAAAAGAGGGCTTAAGGGATTGTTAAGCCCTAATCCAAAACCCTAGCTAGAGTTGCCGCCCACCCCATTGAAGGAGTCGGCGCCAACTCCTTGTCGCCGCCCACTTCTCCTCCAACCGGCGTCCAGAAGGAGCTTTCCTTCCCCCTCGCCGGCGTCGAGCTGCTTCCGGTTGGTGCTCCGGTGATCTTCCTAGGCTTCGGCGATAAGGTGAGCACTTGGCTTCCCTTGCTTGGCCGGCGCCTACTCCTCCACCAAAGCTGTCCAGTTTTCTGGACAGCTTGTTTTCCTCTCGTCAGAGCATCGTTTGGACGACGGTTAGAGCTCCGACAGTGCCTAACTTACCGGGGATTCGATCTCCGGTAATCCTCTGAGGTGGAGGACGAAGGATTCGTCAAACGGTTGACGAATACCTCTCCGGAGAAGCGAGTTTTGAGGACTCGTCTTTAGATCCGAATTTGGATTCGGATCGTGATCATCTCTTGATCACGTCGTCTTCAACACGAGGCTAGTAACCCGTACGAAGACGAAGTTCGTGGCTTAGCGAAGTCATCCTAAGGATACTCGGTGTGGATACGGATAGAGACGATTCTAGCAAGGATCGTTCCGGTTGATGCCGTTCCCGCTACACGTGATACGAAAGGTATACGTAGTTAAATTTCCTTTATTGCAAAATTTAAATTTACGGTTATGTCTACACATATTGTACTATGCATGCGTGTGATGTGTGTGTTGTAATAAATGTAGATTTATTATTTTTATTTCTTCCGCTGTGCACATGTTTGCGAAACATGCTCGAACACACACTCGCCGCGGTGCCGGAAACCCAACATTCTCCGCCTCCGACTTGTGTTGAGAAGGAGTTATTTGTGATTAGTGAGTGTGTGTGCATCACTAGTGCTCTTTAGAGCTCGATCCGTGGAGTAGGAACTGTTCGGTTCCGAACCACGTTAAATACTTGTGTGTTTGCGTATTTGTATATTCGTTATTGCTTTATTATCATTATTCCGCTACGCGCTAATGAAAATTGTAGACGAACATGCGAACAATTGTACGAGCACGAAGCTATTCACCCCCTCTAGCTTCCAAGGATCCCCTACAAGTGGCATCAGAGCGAGGTCGCTCTTCAAAGTTTAACAACTGAGCGACCACGCTAGAGGGTGAAGATGGAGTTGGAAGAACAATTGAGATGGGATATCAACACCCCAATTCCCTATGCCTTCTATGGACGAGAAGTTTTCAATTCTTGGAAGGCGAGAATTGAAAACTTTTTGATGATGAGAGACCTTGAGGAGTGGTCCGTTTTGATGGAATGATTCGAATATCCAAAAGGACCAAAGGGTGGCTTCCTCAAGAAGAAGAAATGGAGTGAAGATCAACTCCAAAGATTTGAGAAAAACAAGAAGGTAATCAATTTCAGTTTTGATTTAATTCCTAATGACTTCTTGTGTAGCCTAGGTGAGTGCATGGATGCCAAGGAGCTATGAAGCGATTTGGCCAAGCTTCATGAAAATTCATCATCAATCCAAGAAGAAGAAGAAGAAGAAGAGTGCTCACCCTCTCAAGCTCAAGCAAGTACATCGTCATCTAAAGAGCTTGAAGATTCGGAAGTTGATAGGGAATCAATTTTCGGATCGATGGAAGATGTGGAAGAAGCCTCCACTTCAAGGATTGAGGGGGAGGAGAGACCATCCACACCGGAGCCGGAGCAAAATCAAGAAGAAGCCTCAACCTCCGGGAGGAATGAGGAACCCACTCCGATCACCACCACAAATACCCTAGGTAACTCAAGCAATTTAGGTTTAAATAAAAATTATATAATTTGCTTTGAGTGTAGATAAAGTGGGGATTACAAGAGCAAATGACCAAAGAGAGTAAGAAAAGCTTCACCGACACCAAAAGTTAAGGATGTCGGTCCCCCAACAACCAAAAGCAAGGAGTAAGTGATTTGCTTCAAATGCCAGCAACCGGGACACTACCGGAATCAATGCCCAAAGGGGGAGAAAAAGGCTCAAAATGGAGCATCACATGTAGGGAGAGCTAAGGCAAACCCTAAGGTATATCATTTAAATAATGCTTTTTCTTTAAATAATATGCAAAAGCATGCTAGGAATTTTAATTCTCTTGCAATTCATCATGAAAAGCATGCTAGAGATTAATATTTGTGTTTAGGTGCTAAAAGTGTCCATTTTGGTAATAAGGAGAAATTTGGGACTAATGTCCCTAAAAATATTTTACCTAGAGAATCTATCGAGAAAATAGGAGAACGCCTAGGTCTTAATCCTAAATGGACTAGGCATATGCCTAGAGGAAATGCTAATGCCCAAAGACAAAATGAAAAATTGAAAATTGGGCAATTGGAGATGGAAAATCAAGTCTTGAGGTCAAGACTTGAGAAACTAGAAAAGACCCTTAGGAATATACAAAATCAATTTAAAGGGTCAAATGATCAAAAGTCTAGGTCCAAGAGTCAAAGTCAACACCTAGGACCTAAGAGACAAAAGCCAACCAAGGGCAAGCAATGTTTGGGTCACAAACCTAAGCCTAAGGTGGCTTATCATAGTGTTCCATTTGATTATGGAACACAAACTAGGTCTAGAAAGACGAAGGTCAATAGGGAAGTCATCCCTAGAGTTGACCATGGTGTGTGCCTAGTGGCTAGGGTTTCAAGGAAACCTAGGGAAGCCACTAAGAAGGTTGCAAGGGGAGTTACCCCTAGAATCAACCCAGGTAAGACCACAATGACCAAGGCTAACAAGCCTAGGAGGGTCATTAGGAGGGTATCTAGGGAGGTCATCCCTAAGGAATATCTAGTAAATCCTAGGAGCTCAAATAGGTTTTGGGTTCCTAAGAGCGTAATTGATTCACACTAGATGGGTTTAGGGTGTGTCAACCTTGATTGGATGGGTAGTTAACTCAACCATGGTAAATGTGGCACTTTAGGTAGTTTTCAAGGTTATGGGTTCCTTGGAAATAGGTTGATATTATGATCCTAAAAGATTTTAGGATGTGCCAATACATTTTTGGAATTATGAAAAATCAATTAAATTGGCACAATTTAGGATTAGAGGTCATAGTGCGTCATTTTGGGTTTTTGGCACACTAGGGAGAAAAGTGATAATATGACAAAATATATTTAATTATATCAAATGGAAATTAATATTAAAATTTAGGTATTATTATACCTATACTTTTTATATGTCATGTTTTATTTGTCATATAATATGCCATGACATCATGTTTATTTTTATCATTTATATGTCATGATCATGTTTAAGATTAAGGATTAAATGTCATGTGTTTTTAGATTTAATCATATGTCATGACATCATGATCATTGGTCATGCTTTACTTATGTTATCTTTTATGCCATGATCATTTCATGCATTTAAATTGATTAAAATTGATTTAAGGATAATGACATGACTTGGAGTCTCATTTATAAGGGAATCAAGTAAAGTTACCTTAGAAAATGCATGGGGCCTTAGTGTTAGATAACCAAAACCCACATTTCACATTACATTGATATGTATGTATTTATACACCCTAGATACATGTGAGATGCTAGGATATGAGTTAAGTTCAGGGTGCATAGTTTTTGCATCTAGATGAACAAAAACTCATCTTAATTCAAAGGTGGATCATTGGAAAAGCTTGTGTACAAGTCATGTACATTGAGCCCAAGGAATATGATCCAAAATAAGGTTTTTAAAATATTTTAAAATCAATTTAGAAAACCTTGGTGAAGTCTATCTTTTGATAGTAATCACCATTGAAGAAGTTGATACAAAGTGAGCCAAAACTTAGAAGTTTTTCTTCACTTTTAAATTTTGTATCAATTTTGATAGTTTATGGGTAAAATATTTTTCTATCATTTTTCACCCATTGTATTGCCTATAAGTAATATACGTATGAATTTTCATGATTTTTCGATATACGTATAATTACTTATGATTTTTCGAATTTTGTTTCTGATAATCAAATTACGATATTTCGATTATCGATCGCCTACGGGTGGCGATCGGTGATGAGTGACTGATCGTGTAGTAGAGAGTCGACTGCCAATGTTGATTTCGAGAAAAATAAGGTTGTTTAGCCCGGTTTCAGCTATGGTAAGGTTCCCTAACCACTCCTAACCCTAGAATATGCTTTGGGAAGCATTAGAAAGGGTGAAAATCCATTGGATATGGATTAGAAGAGTTGTTTAGGGTTTGTATCAAATTTAAGGATGGAATAGTTCATGTTTGAACTTTGAACCTTATTTTTGATGGATTAGAGTTCCTATTGGCTTAGGGACTTCCCAAGAACATTGTTGGTGCAATGGTCAAGGGGGAGCAAGCCTTTAGGGGGAGGTATCCATCATGGGATGATGGATGGTATTTTTTTCTCATGGGGAGGAGAAAAAGGGATTTTGAGAGACCCAATTTGGAAATTGGGAGAGTGTATAGGATTGCCTCTCTTGAGCGATATGAGACTTATCACTAGGAAGATGGTAGACATCCTAGGTATTTTTTGGACCAAGGGGGAGATTGTAATATCTCATTGGGACATGAGACATTGACCTCCTTGGAGAGAACATTTTTGATGTTAGTCAAAAAGGGGGAGAACTTATTGGGAGAATGACATCAATTGGGAAAATTGATGGGGATGATTGGTTTGAGTTAGATGGTTTAACTCAATAGTTTGTTTGGTTTTTGTCAAACATCAAAAAAGGGGAGATTGTTGGTGCAATCAGCCCAGGTCATGATTGACCGGACTCGAGTTTGACTCGAGTGATGTTTTGATGTTTGACATAGTGAGATGGCATTGATGTTTGACATTAATGTCTGTTAATGTTTTGGGGAGATTGTTGATACAATCGATCCGGGTCATGATTGACTAGACTCGAGTTTGACTCGAGGGAGACTTTGATGGTTGACTAGGGTTGACCATGTGATTATTGAGAAGTTCAAGCATGAGTCTTGGCAATGGAAAGTCCAAGTCATGGGTACTTGGCATGGAAAGTCCAAGTGGGACACTTGGCATGTAAAGTCCAAGCATGGGTCTTGGCAAGGAAAAGTCCAAGCATGGGTCTTGGCATGGAAAGTCCAACATGGGTTGGCAAGAGAAAGTCCAAGCTTGAGTCTTGGCATTTGAGAAGTCCAAGGGGTTTGATATTGGCGGCGTAAAGTCCAAGCGGGAGTCTTGGCAGCATAAGTCCAATGATTGGTGGCGTAAAGTCCAAGCGGAGTCTTGGCGGCGTAAGTCCAATGTGTCTTGGCGGTGTAGACACCGTTAGCATGACATAGTCGATGGAAGCACCTGAAGGCTAGTGCAATGAATAAACAAGTCATGGATGACTTGGAGGGATCCGAGAGGCGTGAGGCTGATGGAGGTGGCTAGAAGGCTTAGGTCTAGGCTAAGGGTGGTCTAGCAAGTATGGGGGAACCATACTTAGGTTAAAACCTCATGTTTGAGGTATGTCAGTCGACTGGTGTCATATAGCAGTCGACTGGTGTGAGTCAACTAGGGTTTGATTGGATCGATCAAGTGATCACCGATCGGTGCTCAATTTTTCGAGCACGTATCGGAGTCCGACTCACCGCGGGTTAGCAGTTGAGTGGA
Source organism: Wurfbainia villosa (assembly GCA_025175895.1). Classification (NCBI taxonomy): domain Eukaryota; kingdom Viridiplantae; phylum Streptophyta; class Magnoliopsida; order Zingiberales; family Zingiberaceae; genus Wurfbainia; species Wurfbainia villosa. The sequence goes on along the minus strand of CM046004.1, from coordinate 11,699,470 downwards.
GGCTCTATCAGTCGACTGATGGTCATAATCAGTCGACTGATGATGGATCCGTTGGATCTTTCCAGCGTGGATCTAGTCGTTGTCTCACGACAATAGTGGCATCAGTCGACTGATGGTCCCGAGCAGTCGACTGATCAGCATTTTTCAGCACAGGTTGAAGCTTTAAATGGAGCTCGTGAAGGAGGAAAAAGCAAGCGATTTCTTGGACGTTCTTGAGGCGATTTGCTACTGCAAATCAGGGTCTTCAACCACGGTTCAAGCAATCAACAAGCAAGCAATCCAAAGGCATTTGTAAAGTGTTTTTCTTTACTTGTATTGCATTGGATTTCATATTATTTGCTTGTTGTATTTAGTTTATTATTGTAAACTATTGTAAGGGGTTTCTCCGCCTCCGACTTGTGTCGAGAATGAGTTATTTGTGATTAGTGAGTGTGTGTGCTTCACTAGAGCTCTTTAGAGCTCGATCCGTAGAGTAGGAACCGTTCGGTTCCGAACCACGTTAAATACTTGTGTGTTTGCGTGTTTGTATATTCATTATTGCTTTATTATCATTATTCCGCTGCGCGCTAACGAAAATTATAGACGAACACGTGAACGTATTCCATCGTACAAGCACGAAGCTATTCACCCCCCCCCCTCTAGCTTCCAAGGATCCCCTACAGAGTAGAATGATTATCAACATTTTGTCTGCCTCTATATTGTTCCTATCTGTTGGGACCTTGACGTGTGCTATAGGGGAGTGAATAGCATTCGACTTGATCATGTTTACTCTTGATTGTGTCGCGCTTGTCTACAAGGGTTATACGCAGTGGAAACAAAATAATATAAACAAATAAATAAGACAAGCACACTCACAACCACAACATCGAAATTTTATGTGGTTCAGAATCCTTGATTCCTACTCCACGACCTATCTCTAGTGATACACCACCACTAAAACTTTCTCCTCTCAGAATCACATTGGAAGTAGAGAAACCTCTTACAAATACCTAGAGTTTACAAGAGTGTAACTAAATACAAACAAATGAAATAACAACACTTTACAAGTGGGCTTTTGATCGATGTTGATTTGGTTGCTTTGAAGTGATGCTTGAAGACCTGAAATGCATCAGCACTTCCCTTCAAAACCTCCCAAGAATCGGCATTGAAGAACTCCTCTGTGTCCTCCTTTTATAAGCTTTGTGTCAGTTGATTTTCGCCCATCAATCGACTGGTATTATCCCCAGTCGATTGGTCACTCGACTGTTGTCTTGCAATCACTCGATCCACGTTGGAAACAATCAAGCAGTCGACTGCTTAAGCCACCAATCGACTGGCCAGTCGATTCCACAGCTCTCTGTGTGCTGACGGGTAAAGCCAATCAACTGGTCTTACCACACCAGTTGACTGCTTCCATCAGAACACTATTTCTCATATTCTACTCGGATGCCCGCTGACCTTTGATGTTAGTCGACTGAGCAGTAGACTACCGAGCTCTCGACTGACACCAGTCGACTGCTCACTCCACAACAATCGACTGTTGTCATCGGAGCTTTCCCAAGCTAGGTTTTTCATACTCCACTCAGCTTTCTCCCCGTCGCTTGAGCACCAGCCCAAGCGCTCAAGTTTTCCTTTCGGCCAGTCGATTGCTTCCAAACACAGTTGACTACTGAGTCGCAGTGCTCTCAAGCATTGCTTTCTCACTTGGCTGTCGCCCGAGCACCTGCAGTCGAGCACTCGACTTCCCGAGTCGAGATTTCTCTTTTCTAGCACTACTCGACCTGAGCACTATTTGGTCAGAGCACTGCTCATGCGCCCAAGCACCCCCAGTGCCTGAGCACTACAGCGCCAGAGCGCCTATCACCCAACTACTGAGTCCCAAGCCCCACCCGATTTCCCGAGCCCCCAAGCATGTAAGATACGAAAAAAAATGAAATACCTCTTGTTAATTAGGAAATTATCTTATATAATTTCTTTGAAATTCACAGAAATTTTTTCGGATTCAAAAGGAGTTCATACGAGGAAGATTTAAGCTCAAATAGGTGATTGGGTCAACTTAGACCAGCTTGGACTTGACCTAGGCTAGCTTAACCATAAGGGCTAGGTTTATAAGGCCGAACCCGACCCGTTTGGATGCAGATTCCGTATTTCCTTTCCCAGTCACGATTTCTTCTCCCCAAATCCCGATTGCGTGATTCCTTCCTCCCCTCTCTCGTGACTTCGGTTACATCTCCCTTCTCCCTCCGTGAGCCGCTGCCACCGACAGTGGAAGATCTGGCTGGTGGGAGGGACGCCGTGCAGCTGGAATCGGGTGGAGAATTGGTTGGGAAGCTGGGAACAATGCGGAAGTGAGCTGCCGAGAGTGAGGAGCTTGCCGCCGGTTGTCGTCGGATGTGAGATGAGATCTCGATGTGGGTTTTTGATTGAGCTTGGATCCATGTTTTGGGCAGTGATTGGAGTAGATTTCGCGGGTGAACAGGGGAGAAACGGTGTCGGTGAAGATTTGGGTCGGTAAGTTTGGTTTACCTTTGTTGTTTCAATGTTAATTGCTGATTTCCTTTGGAGGTTGCTGTGTGATTTGTGGTATGAGATGATCTTGTCCGATGAGTTTGATATGGAGTGTGAATGTTGATTTATCTATGTGTTGTGTCGGCTGTGGGTGGAAGGAGGAGGCAGATTGGATTCGTCCGATGATATGTTCTTGCTGTGAGTGTCCTCGACCGATTGTTTCAATGGTAGCTCGAATCGTTGTAGGAAGAAGGGGCAATTATTGATCCGGTGAACAGAACTCCATAGGGGATAGGATTGGCCGGTGAAGTCCGATTTGGTTTAATCTCTTTTTTATTCCCTTTATCTTGTTCTATTCATGAGATTCCAAATATGTAGTGGAGGTGGTGGATGTTGATCGATCTGTCATTATTGAACAGGGGTGTGTTCTGTTTTGTGTCGGGTGTGAGGAGCTGTAGTTGGTGAGTTCGGTGATTGTTTGGCTGTGTTATGAAAAGAGTTGGATCTGAATTGGAACAGGGAGGTAGGTGATTTTGGTTTTGTTCATGGGTGGTTTAATTTGGTAGTCGGTGATTTATTATGAGTTGGGTTATGATGTATTGGCTTGGGATAATCGAGTTTTTGACTTGTAGATGAGGAAAGGATGCGAATATAGAAACGATGTAGCGTTTAGTTCGTATATTTGTCGGATACTTGTACTTAATCGTTGTTGCTATTATTGTGCAGGGTTAGGATATAAAGCAGGTCCACGGCCGTGAGGATTAGTTCGAGCTTCGTATCAGGTGGGTAATATCTACCCTGGTCAGGTAGTTTTGACTAATTCTGGTGCATGAATTTGGATTTATACTGAATTCTTTTACCTTGACTTCACTCTTATTTAATCATGTGCTTGTACTTAGCCTTGACCTTTGAGATATATTGTTGTTACTTCATAGATTATCTATCACGGATATGAATTATAAACCCTATTGTGTGTTAGCTGATGGATGTTTAGTAAGTATAGGTGGTTAAGGTTATCTTTGTGACCTCATATTAGGTTACTGTGTTACATCACTAGGGTTAGGTGATGGATTAGATTATGCAGTCGATTGTTGTATCGTACACTTATTAGTTGTGCATCTATGGTAGATCTAGTTGTATGTGCATAGATAAGTATGTGGTTGTTAGTATGTGGCTATGGACTAGAGGTCCTAGCATGATGGTATATCCATTATGGATTGCGTGCCTGTGTATGGTTATATGGATAGTCGATAGTATCTCGCTATGAACTAGAGGTCTTGGCGTGGTTGACTGTCAGATGTGTATGACTCTTTGAGTGATAGAGAGAGAGTCTTATGGATTAGTAATCCTTGCATAGTTGACTTTTGGTTGACTAGGACTCCCCGTGGGATACAGAGTGTTGCGAGGATACTTGTGTGGAGCTATGCATCATTACATTGCATGCATGCTGGTGATTAGGTCTCCCTTGTGGTTGAGAGGGTCGCTAGTTATCCTGCCTCCCTGGCCACTCGGGGTAGTGGTAGCAAGGTTGAGTGCAGAGCATTGTTGTGTGTGCCGTTCTCGGCCACTATGGATGGTGGTAGCTGGAGATGCGCACTTGGCCACTGTGCAGAGTGGTAGTTAGCGCACTCACCCACTATAGATGGTGGTCGTGTGATGTGCAGTTGTCCTGGGTGCGGTGCTCGTCTACTCATGGGTAGGGACGGAGCGACTAGCAGCAGGGACCCCCGTGTGAGTAGCATATAGCTCTATGGCAGCTAGCTACTATTTCATACTACCCAACTCGGTCACTCGAGAGTGGTGGCAGTTGGAGTTGGGATAGTTGTCATGTCGTGCCACCCAGGCCATATTGGAGTCGTGGTTGGATGGGTCCGCAGACATGGTCATGCATGTGCATTGCTGATATATATGTATGCATGTATTCGATATATGTTTTACATATGTCTATGAGATGCTGCATTTGATTGAGCTATGATTGTTGCATATGTTTGTACATCATGATACATGTCATTTGCATATTATATACTGTTGTGTGTTGAGCATGATACATGTGTTGGTCTAGACTGTTGTATGCATTTGATTAGCGTCATGTCCTAGTATGGACCGGGATGTTATTACATGTGATTATATACTGTTCATATGTCTGAGTGTTGGTCAGGTATGGGATTGACCTTGTACGTTATATGAGTTATGTTATTATATACCTGTTCAGGATGATATAGCTTATGGTGTTGCAGACCGTCAGGTACGTTGGTACATTACTTTATGTTCAGTTAATCAGTTTAGTATATGCACTGAGTATTACTATACTGATGGTTACTTGTTGTTACATTTAGGACTGTATGTCTATTGGACTCATTCTATATACCTGTAGATCTTTACATGTATACTCGTAGATCTTTATATCCCTATATGTTGTTCATGCACTTTCTATATATTACCCCTGAGTTTATACTCACCACCCCGGACCCTGGGTTTCCTATCGCCCAGGTAACAGGTAGAAGATTCCTTGGATGTTCGGAGCTCCGTTAGCTGATCCCATCTCACACCGAACGGATGGAGGTTTATTACGATTTGTGGTATTCTGTTGGATTGTCGTTTTGGGATTTTATCTTGTATCGTTTTCGTATTTGTGGTTACGGATGTGTTGTATGTATTTAACTTCTGATGTGGTTTCTATTATGGTTCTTGTTGTGTCAAAGTCACTCCGGAGTGCATAATTGAGTCGTTGTGTGTCTTATTTATTTGTCAGTATATTCCGCTGTGCTTTATGGATTATGTCCATATATATGTTATGTGATTGTGGACGAAAGGCTTTATGTATATCAGGGAATTGTATCACATATAGGGGAGATGTTGTCCAATTATTTTCGGTTCGGCATACTCTCGGGGCATGACAGAGCACCCGACTCAGCGTTTCTCAATCGCCCGAGCATTCGACTAGTTGATTGCCTGAGTAATTTCTCAACTTAGGCATTTCGCATCGCCCGATCAACTTCCCGAGCTGTGCTCGGGACGAATTTCCCAAGCAACTGCTCGGGACAAACTTCCCGAGCGGCTACTCAGAACAAACTTTCCGAGTGACTACTTGGGACTTCTCGTTGTCAGTCGACTGCCCTCAATATCTAGTCAACTGGTACACTTCAAAATTGAGGTTTAACACCAAGTATGCTCCTCTCATACTTGACACTTACCCTTATCCTAGACCTAAACCTTTAAGCTTCTTCCATCAGCCTCATGCCTTTAGGATGCCTCCGAGTCCTCCACGACTCCTTATCCTTTACGCTAGCCTTCAAGTGTTTCCTTCAGCTTTGTTATGCTATTGGGTCTTCCTTTGCCAAGAGGCCATGCCTCCGAGACTTCTTCACCAAGAGTCATGTGTTGGTGCAATCGACCCAGGTCACGATTGATCAGACTCGAGTTTGACTCGAGCGCTATTTTGATGTTCGACAAAATGTATGACAATGTGATTGTCATGGGAAAGTCCAAGTCATGGGTACTTGGCATGGAAAGTCCAAGTGGGACACTTGGCAGTGCCTAGTGGCCAAGGGTTCTATAAAATCTAGGAAGACCACTAAGAAGGTTACTAGGGAGGCAATCCCTACGGTTAACCTTGACAAGACCCAAATGACTAAGGCTTCAAAGTCAAAAAGGGTCATTATGAAGGTATCTAGGGAAGTTATCCCTAGTGAATACCTTGTTAACCCAAGGAGCTCCAATAGGTATTGGGTTCCTAGGAGCGTGATCAATTCATGCTAGATGGGTTAGGGTGTGTCAACCTTAAGTGGATGGGTAGTTAACCTAGCCATAGTAAGAGTTGACACTTTAGGATGTGCCAATATGCTTTGAGAAGTTAAAAAATGATCAAATTGGCACAAATAGGTCTTAAAAATCATGGTGTGCTATTTTGGATTTTTGACACACTTGGGGGATAGATGGTATTAAGGCAAAATGGATTTAATCTTAGAAATGACAATTTGGGATTAACACTTAGGTATTTTATACCTTAGTATTTTATACTTGTCATGATTTATTTGTCTTGCCATGTCATGACATCATATTTATTTTTATCATATAAAATGTCATGATAATAATTAGGGTTAGTTAAATGTCATGTTATGCTTAAGTTTATATCACATGTCATGACATCATGATTATTGGCACATGTTTTTATTCTTGTTATCATTTATGTCATAATCATTATTCATACATTAAATAAAATTAAGTTAAGAACTATGATATGATTTGAAGTCTCATGCATAAGGGAATCAAATAGAGTTGCCTAGCATATGCATGAGACCCTAAATAATCAAAACTCACATCTCACTAGAACACTTCACTTGTATGTATTTCATACACTTAGATACAAGTGAGATGTTAGGAATGAAATTAAGGTTTTAAAATCATTTCAAAATCATTTTAAAAAATCTTGGTGAAGTCTATCTTTTGATAGAAATCATCATTGAATGAGGTGATACAAAGTAGGGTCAAACATTGAAAATTTCAATGGTTTTGAACTTTGTGTCAATCTCACTAGTTTATGGGTATTTTATGTTTCCAATATTTTTCACCCATAATGTTTGTTATAAGTAATGTACGTATGAATTTTCAAGATTTTTCAAAATATATATTTTTACTTACGAATTTTCAAAATTCAATTTTGAAGTCTGATTTCGCTAATGCGTAAATCCGATCAGATCGATAAAGAATGATCGCATCAATGGCATCAATCGTGTCAATGGCGATCGATGATGATCCGAGTCGACTGCCAAGGTTAATTTCAGATAAACAATATTTGTTATGCTCATATTCAGCTACTTTTAGGTTCTCTAACTGCTCCTAACCCTAGGATATGCTTTGGAGAGCATTAGAAGGGTGAAAATCTATTAGATATGGATTAGGAGAATTTTTTAGGGTTTGTATCGAATTTTAAGGGAGGTGAAAGTTCAATATCGAATCTTTGCCCTTAATTTCGATTGTTTAGTGTTCCTATTGTCTTAGGGACTCTCGAAGAGCATTGTTAGTGCAATAGTCAAGAGGGAGCAAGCCTTTAGGGGGAGGTTATCCATCTTGGGATGATGGATGTATTTCTTCTCATAGGGGGAGAATTGGGGGATTGCCTCTCTTAAGTGATATGAGACTTATCACTAAGAAGAGTGAATGTATCCTAGATGTGTTTTTGGACCAAGGGGGAGATTGTAAGATCTCATTGGGATATGAGACATTGACACTCTTGGAGAGGACCTTTTTGATGTATGTCAAAAAGGGGGAGAATGTACCAATTAGGATTAGTTGGAATTCTCAAAGGTGAGAATTGTCAATTGGGGATAATTGGTAGACTTGAGTTAGGTCACCTAACTCAAAGGTGTTTGGGGTTTTGTCAAACATCAAAAAGGGAGAGATTGTTAGTGCAATTGGCCCAGGTCACGATTGACCAGACTCGAGTTTGACTCAAGCAGTATTTTGATGTTAGAAAAATTATATGACATGTGATTTTCATGGGAAGACCAAGTGTATAGCCTTGGCCATGTAAGTCCAAGTGTATAGCCTTGGCAGTGAAAGTTCAAGCATGGGGCTTGGCATTGGAAGTCCAACATGAAGTTGGCAAGGGAAGACCAAGTGTGTAGCCTTGGCCACGTAAGTCCAAGTGTGTAGCCTTGGCGGTGAAAGTCCAACATGGGTTGGAATTGGCAGTGGGAAGTCCAAGTCTATAGTCTTGGCCATGTAAGTCCAAGTGTATAGCTTTGGCGGTGAAAGTCCAAGTTATGGATACTTAGCATTTGGGAAGTCCAAGGGGTGGTTTAGTGGCATAAGGCCAAGCAGTAGTCTTGGGAGCGTAAGTCCATATGTACCTTGGCGGTGTAGACACCGAGAGCGTGACAATAGCCGAAGGAAGCACCTAGAGACTAGCGTATGGATGAACAAGTCATGGATGACTTGGAGGGATCCGCGCATGGATGAACAAGTCATGGACGACTTAGAGGGATCCGATAGGCGTGAAGCTAGTATAGGTGGCTAGAAGACTTAGGTCTAGGCTAAGGGTGTCTTGGGTTAAACCTCATGAATTAGGTGAACTTGGCCAAGTGACTGAGGTCAAGTGTCAGATGCTTAAATATGTTATTTGAGGTTTACCCGACGGTCGGATGCTGAAATAAGTATGTGTTTAAGGTTTTAGTCGACAACAATCTATTGGTATAGGTACCAGCCGATTGCTCTGAGTCGACTGATTATCGACTGGTGTTCGACTGTAGTGTTTCTGGCCCAGCAGTCGACTGTTGCACTATCAGTTGACTACCAAGAGACGGCAGTCGACTAATGAAGGTGGTCGCAGACACAGAAGGGTTTTGAGTCGACTGATTGTCTGTAGCAATCGACTGATGGCTTGATCAGTCGACTGATGGGTATGATCAGTCGACTGATGGTGTATATGTTGGAACTTGTCCAGCGTGGATCGAGTCGTTGTGAGACAATGTCTACAGGAGCAGTCGACTGTTAGGAATGGAATCAGCTCAAGACAAGCATAAAAGGAGGAGCTTGGGGAGGATTTCCATAGAGATTTTTGGGGAGATTTTGGAGGAGAATTGCTACTGTATTCCAGACCTTCAAGAGCAAACCAAAGCAAGCTACAAGCAAAGGTTTCAAAGCAATTGTTGTAAAGTGTTCTTTATTTGTTTTGTTTATTGTCTTGTATTCGCTTGTATTTCGTTGTATTATTTTTGTAATCATTATACGAGATTTCTCCACCTCCGACGTGTTGTTGAGAAGAAGATTTAGTATTGTCGTGTGCATCACTAGAGCTCGTTGAGCTTGCCCCGTGGAGTAGGAACCCTAAGGTTCCGAACCACATATATCGTGTGTTTATTGTGTGTGCTTGTATATTTCTTTTGTGTTTGTATTCATATTTCCACTGTGCATACTAACGAATTGTAGAGACGAGCACGCAAGAACGATCAAAGTCCATCGAGCACGAATTGGGCTATTCAACCGCCCTTCTAGTCGGGTCACGATCCTCCACCACTCACATGTGTCTAATGTATTTTCAATATACACACATGTCATTCTATGATTTTGTGAGATGTAATTTTGTCCTTCCTTAACTAGGGAATCATGAGTTTCTATCTAAGCATATCCAATTTAATCTCCTTACCTAGGATGTCAAGTAATGTCATCTGTCCTTAAGTTCAATTTTATAAACTTAATGCATGAATTATTACCATGGCATAAATGATGTGTATAATTTAAAAATATTTCCAACGATGCATGATGTCATGGCATATCAAGTTAAGTATTAATATGATATATTCTAAGCAATCATGTGATACACGATGTCATGATATGGGGTGGCAAATAAAACATGACAAATTTTATAATATAAAGGTATAGAGATACCTAAGTCTTGAATCTAATTGTCATTATCTAAAATTATGTCAAATACCAAACTTGACATAATAACGTATTTGTTGGTGCAATCAGCCTTAGGTCGAGGTTGATCAAACTCGAGTGAGACTCGAGTCGAGTTTTGATGTTTGACAATATGATTAAAGGGAGAAGGTGGTTTGAAGGAGATTGTTGATGCAATCAACCTCAAGTCAAGGTTGACCAAGCTCAAGTGAGTCTCGAGTTGGAGTTGTGTATGAATGACAATATGACTATGAGATGACATAGGACATCTGTAATCATATGGAGATAAACATGAAGTCAAGTAGGTCAAGGTTGATCAGATACTTGACAAGTGGATAAATCCAAATCGGTCAAGGGTGACTGAACACTTGGTGGTCGGATGTCCAAAGAGACGTTGGCAAAGGGAAAATCTAAGTCGGTCAGGGAGGACCGGGCACTTGGTGTTGGAAAGTCCAACTGGGAGTTGGTAAGTGGAAAGTCCAAGTCGGTCATGTTGATAAGAGACTTAGCACGAGGAGAGAAAAGTCCAAGCAGATCAAGAAGGGTCGAAGGCTTGGTGTCAGGAAATCCCTTGCAGGTTTGGAGACCAGAGGCAAGGCAAGGAAAGTCCAAACAGGTCAAGGAGGACCGGATGTTTGGTGAAGGAAAGTTCTGGCAGGTCAAGGGGACTAGATGACTAGGCAAGTAAAGTCCCGACAGGTCTAGGAGACTGTGCTTGGTAAGGAAAGTCTCGATAGGTCGAGACGACCTTACTTGGCAAGAGAAGCCCTAGTATGTCACGGTTGACTACATGCTAGGCAAAAGAGATTCCGACAGATCAAGAGTGATCAGATGCGGGACAAGAAAAGTCCTGGTAGGTTGAGGTCAATTGGATACAAAGTGAAGTGAGAGTTGGCTTGAAATTAGACTGAGACTGAAGTATAAGTCGACTAGTAGGGTTTGCCAGTCGAGTGGAGTTACTATTCAAGCACCGTTGAGTTTAGAACTCGACTGTGAATAGTAGCAGTCGATTGTTACTTTTCATAAGTCGACTACTACAGTAATCGACTACTACAGTAATGGTCGAAAAGAACTTGGTTGTGAACAGTAGCAATCGACTTGTATTGTTCACCAGTAGACTGCTACAATAACAGTCGATTGTTGTGAACAATGTTTTCAGCATATATACCAAACAAAATGTTTCCGACTTAACCAACCATTTCGACTGGAGCTTACCAATCGACTGATGAGACCTGAAATTATAAATTTGATGAACAAAAAGTTTCTAACTCAACCGATCAGTTCGATCAAAGCTTACCAATCAACTGGTGACTTGTACCAGTTGACTGGTGCACTGTAACAGGTCAAAATACGACGTGGATTTAGCCGTTGAAGTGCAACGATCGATTGACAAGTCGACTGGTAGGTAGAAATCAGTCCGATGAAGACCTTATAAAAGAAGAGTTTGTGGAGATGTTGAGGCGCCGATTCTTGGAGACTTTGAAGGGGTCATGTTGCATTCCAGATCTTCCAAGTCATTCTGAAGCAACCAAGTAGCAATCAAGTAAAGATTTCATTGTGTAGAGTGTTTTGATTCTTGTTCTTCATTTCACTTGTGTATTTTTTATTTGGTTCTTCTTATACAAGCTCCAGGTTGTAAGAGGTTTTTCCACCTCCGAAAGGTTTCTGAGAAGGAGAAAGTGATAGTAGAACTATCGGTAGGAGCTAGGTCGTGGAGTAGGAATCAGAGATTCCAAACCACATAAAATCTTGGTGTTGTGTTTGTGAGTTTGTTTTTATATTAGTTTTCGTTGTGTACTAATGACTTGTAGACAAGCACGAATATGAGAATGAGAGACGAACGAGTTTGATCGCTATTCATGCCCCCCCCCCTAGCGCATTCTGGTCCTAACAGTGTTGACTACCTTGAGTGTGCCAAAGCCCTCAACTTGGCACACTATTGACTCTAGCCTAATTATGCCAATTATAATCAACTTTCAACTATTTATTTCCATTGGCATATTCTAAAAACTTTCAGGATCAATGTTCTAGATTCATTTTCAAAGTATCACTAACTTGAAAATGCTTTAAAATGACAACTCCATTATGGTTAGGTTAACTACCTTTCCATTTTAAATTGACACACCCTATACCCATCTAGTGTGAAAGAATCACACTCCTAGGAATCCAATATCTATTGGAGCTCCTTGAATTTTTTAGGCATTCACTAGGGATAACTTCTCTTGATATCTTCCTAATGACTCTTTTAGGCTTCTTGGAAGCATCAGTCATTATAGTCTCTTCAAGGTTAATTCAAAGGATAGCTTCCCTTGTAACCTTTTTAATGACTTTTCTAGGCTTCTTGAAAGCCTTAGTCACTTAACTCTCATCAAGGTACTCTAGGGATGACTTCTCTTGTAACCTTGGCTTTTCTAGACCTAGAGTTAGTTACATAGTTAAATGGAACACTATGGTTGAATGTTGTGTTTTCCTTGGACTTAGGTTTGTATCTCAAACCCTTCGTCTCTAGATGATTCCTTCCTACCAACACTTAGATTTTGTCCATTAGACCCTTTAAACATATTTTCCATTTTTTGAAGGGTTTTTTTAATCTATCAAGCTTTGACCTCAAAACTTGATTTTTCTTCCATTAATATAGCTATTTTTTATTTTTCACTATTTCTTTTAGATTTCTTCTTCCTAGGCATATGTCTATTTTTTTGGGTTATTGTCTAGGTTTTCTCATCTTTTTCTAGCTTTAGGCAAACTAGGTCTTCCTCTAAAGACTCTAACATTTTCCTTAGGTAGAGTAATTTTTGAGCTAATTAGTCTAGAATTTTCCTTAGGCCTAATATCATGATGTTGAATACTTAAAAGACAAAACTTATTACTAGCATGCTTCTTGTTATAAAAATTGAAAGTTCATTATTAAGTGTTATCTTAAGCTTTGTCTTAGAAGCTCTGTAGGATCTTCGGTGAGCGCTAGAGGAGGGTGAATGGCGCGTTCGTTCGCTTGACGGAATTCGCTTGTGCTTGATTGCATATACTTATCATTAACACAGCGGAATACAAATAGAAAATAGAAATACAAATACACAAAGATAATTACAACACATGAATATAACGTGGTTCGGAACCTTAGGGTTCCTACTCTACGGATTGAGCTCAATTGAGCTCTAGCAATGCAAACACCACCACTAATCAAATACTTCTTCTCAGTGACACACCGGAGGTGGAGGAAACCTCTTACAATAGATTACAAAAGCAATACAAGATAAAACAAGACAATACAAAGTAAATACAACAAAAGAAGTAAAAAAACACTTTACAAAACTCTTTTGAATGCTTTCTTGTTTGATTGCTTGAGCCACACTTGAAGACCCTGACTTGCACTAGCAAATCGCTCCAAATCGCCCAAGAAATCACTGCCAAAAACCTTCCCTTCGAGCTCCCTTTAAAGCTGCAACTCGGACTGATTTCTGCCTAGCAGTTAACTAATCCTGTAGTCATTATGAGAATGACTTAATCCACATTGGACAAGTTCTAACGGATAGACAATCAGTCGATTGATCATACATATCAGTCGACTAATCATGCATCCACTCGACTGCCAAACCCTAGCAGTCGACTCAGAAATATTCTGTGCTCGTATCCTCGACCATCAGTCGACTGCAATCCATGGCAGCCGACTGATAAAGTCATCAGCCGACTGTCCAATGCTGGCAGTCAACTGTCAAGGCCAAGCGGCCATAGTCGAATGCCAGTTGACTCCCTGACAGTCGACTGGTCATAATCTCAATCGACTGATAAGTGTCAACTCGGCTTCCAAGTGTCAAAACACTTAACCAATTGACTGGATCATAACCCCAATCGATTGACAAACCTCAAACATGAGATTTAACCCCAAGTATGATGCCCTCATACTTGCTAGACCACCCTTAGCTTAGACCTAAGCCTTCTAGCCACCTCTATCAGCCTCACGCCTATTGGATCCCTCCAAGTCATCCATACGCTAACCTTCTGGTACTTCCATCGGCTATTATCATGCTAACGTGGTCTATACCACCAAGACACATTTGGGCTTATGCTGCTAAGACACACGCTTGGACTTTATGCCGTCAAACCATTGGACTTATGCTGCTAAGACTCCACTCTTGGACTTTACGCTGCCAATATCAACCCTTGGACTTCCCAAATGCCAAGTACCTATGCTTGGACTTTCCATGCCAAGTGTCCCACTTAGACTTCTCCATCATTGGTCAATCCCATGTCAACCATATAGTCAACCCATTGTCAAACAATGGTCAACTCATTGTCAAACATCAAAACATCAACATCAAAATACTACTCGAGTCAAACTCGAGTCTGGTCAATCGTGACCTGGGTCGATTGCACCAACAATCTCTCCCTTTTTATGTTTGACAAAAACCAAATACCTTTGAGTTAGAATACTAACTCAATCCAATCATCCTAATTGTCCAAATTGAGAATCTCAAATTCTCCCCCTTTTTGACATACATCAAAAAGGCTCTCCCCAAGGGTGTCAATGTCTCATGTCCCAATGAGATCTTACAATCTCCCCCTTAGTCCAAAAACATCTAGGATGTCTTTACTCTTCCTAGTGATAAGTCTCATATTACTAAAGAGAGGCAATCCTTCAAACTCTCTCAATTTTCCCAATTAGACAACTCACATTCTCCCATTTTTAATTCTCCAAAATTCTCTCCCTCATGAAGAAGAACACATCCATCATCCCATGATGGATAACCTCCCCCTAAAGGCTTGCTCCCCCTTAACTATTGCACCAACAATGTCCTTGAAGAGTCCCTAAGCCTATAGCAACACTAACCAATCAAAAATTAAGAGCAAAAGTTTAACCTTGAACTTTCACACACCCAAAATTTGATACATCACCCAAACAACTCTCCTAATTCATTTTCAATGAATTTTCACCCTTCTAATATTTTCCAAAGCATATCCTAGGGTTAGGGTAGCCTAACATAGCTGAAATATAGGCTAAACATCTTGTTTACCCGAAATCGTCGTTGTCAGTTGACTCTTTCATCCAATAGTCGACTGACACACTGAGATAGTCGATTGATCTCTGATTTTTAGAAATCAAATTTTTAGAATACGAGTTTTGTAAAATTATAAGTAAATATACGTATTTTGAAAATTTTTGAAAACTCATATGCGCATTACATATAACAAACATTATGGGTGAAAAATAGTTAGAAAATAAAATACCCATAAATAGTGAGATTGACACAAAGTTCAAAACTATTGAAAATTTCAATGTTTGACCCTATTTTGTATCACCTCATTCAATGGTGATTGCTATCAAAAGATAGACTTCAAGATTTTTCAAAATGGTTTTGAAATGATTTTAAAAAACCTTAATTCATTTTCCTAACATCTTACTTGTATCTAAGTGTATGAAACACATACAAGTCAAGTGTTCTTGTGAGATGTGGATTTTGGTTATTTAGGGTATCATGTATTTTTCTAGACAACACTATTTGATTCCCTTATGCATGGGACTTCAAATCATGTCATTGTCCTTAACTCAATTTTAATTAATGCATGAATGATGATTATGGCATAAATGATAGCATAAATAAAACATGTGTAAATAAGATCTAAATATACATAACATAAAACTTAACCCTAAGCATAATCATGACATTTATATGATAAAGATGAAATATGATGTCATGACATGGTATATGACAATCAAAGCATGACAAATAAGATATAAGGCATAAGAATATCTAAATTTTAATATTAGTTGCCATTTGTTAGGATTAATTCTATTTTGTCATATTATCACTCTTCTCCCAAGTGTGCTAAAAATCCAAAATGACACACTATGACCTCTAAATCTAGATTGTGACAATTTGATCAATTTATCAAACTTCTTAAATAATATTGGCACATCCTAAAATCTTTTAGGATTAAAATTCAACCTTATTTCCAAGGTATCACATAACCTTGGAAATGCCCTAAAGTGTCAACTTTGCTATGGTTGAGTTAACTACCCATCCAACAAAGTTGACACAACCTAACCCATTTAGAATGAATCGATCACACTCCTAGAAAACCAATACCTATTGAAGCTCTTTGGGTTTACTAGGTATTTCTTAGGGATAACTTCCCTAGATACCTTCCTAATGACCCTTCTAGGCTTAGAAGTCTTGGTCATTGTGGTATTGCCTAGGTTAACTCTAGGGGTGACTCCCCTTGTAACCTTCTTAGTGGCTTCCCTAGGTTTCCTTGAAACCTTAGTCACTAGACACCTACCTTGGTTACCCTTAGGGATGACCTTCCTAGTAACCTTGATTTTCCTCGACCTAGGTTGAGTTCCATAATCAAATAGAACATTGTGGTAGGTCTCCTTGGGCTTAGGTTTATGACCAAAACCTTTCTTGCCTTTGGATGAACCTTGCCTCCTAGACCCTAGATTTTGACTATTTGACCCTATAATCATATTTTCCATCTTCCTTAGGGTCCTTTCCATTTTCTCAAGCTTTGAACTCAAAGCTTGATTTTCAAATTCTAATTTTTCTAATTTGGTGGACCCATTATTTCTTTGAGTAGAGTTGTTCTTTCTAGGTATATGTCTATGGTTCTTGGGATTAATGCCTAGATGGTCCTCTACCTTCCTAATAGTTTCTCTAGATAGGATTTTCCTAGGGTTATTAGTCCCAAATTTCTCCTTATTTCTAAAATTATAAGATTTTGCACCTAAGCAATAAAACCTATTATTTCTAGCATGCTCCTTATGATTATGCACAATTGCAAGAGTATTGAAAGCATGCTTTTTAACATTAACATTTAAAGGTGCATTATTAAAATATACCTTAGGGTTAGCTTTATAAACTCCCTCTACATGTGATACTCCTTCTTGGGTCTTCTTTCTCCCCCTAGGGCATTGGCTTCTATAATGTCCCCGTTGTTGGCATTTGAAGCACACCACATGTTCCTTATTTTTCCTAGTGGAGACACCCACATCCTTAACCTTTGGTGTCGGTTGAGCCTTCTTGACCTTCTTAGGACACTTGCTCTTGTAATGCCCTTTCTCTCTACACTCAAAGCAAATTGTTGGGATGTATACTGAAAAGTTTATTCTTTGTATGAACATCTTTATTTTTGAAATAAGTATCACATGATCATTGTTTGTATATTTATGGTTATGCATATTGTCTGATACATTATATTGTAGATAACATGGTGTGTGGTGTCACACGGGAGATCATGTTATCAGTTCCTTGTAGAGTATAAGTAGAGGCTCACAACCGAGATGGTTTTGGACAAACCATTGGTATGGTTGTAGTGTAATTTGGTATTGGTTTATCTTGACCATAGAATTATACTAGTACACTTTGTGTGTATTGAGCAGAACCGACTTAGAGGTGATTCAATTTATTGCTGACTACATAATTGAATCGGACCTCGGATATTATGGTGTGCATGCTCTTAATCCTGATATAATAACGAGCACATGTACTTAGTATTTATTTCTTTGATTTACCAATGGGCGAGATTTATAGATTAAATCGATAGGCTCGGTAAGTTGAGAAATTATATTATTTACATGGTGTGTCGTTGATTATAGGAGGAAACTGTGTCCTATGTATTAGGATGATGATGTCCCCTTGAGGAGCTTATAAGGATCATCATGTAAACCCTGTAGGTGGACTTGGTCCGGTATGATAATAAGGTTGAGTGGTACTACTCATGGAGTTAGATGTTGATTAATTAATTGTCAGTAAATTAATTAATTGACGAATATTCGATATCTTAAACACGGAGAGACATTTGTACAATTAATATATGGAGCTCATATTTATTTATGGGGGTTAGTGAGGTAGATCAATGATAATCCTCTAGTGGAATGGATCGGATTTATGTGGTTCGGATCCATTGGGTGGCCAAGATCCAACTCCTCCTCATGGTCCCTATTGTGGCCTAATATAAATACCTCATGAAAGCCTAGATCCGACGGTGGAAAATGAAACCCTAGATCCAACGGTGGAGATTAGGCATGCTTATCGGTTCTGCGATTTCGGTTCTGGTTTGGTTCTGACCGATTCTAGATCTGTCAACGTTGGAACCGATCCAAACCGGTTCAAAACCGGTTCCGAATCGGTTCCGGTTCCAAATCGGTTTCGAACCAATTTCGAAATGGTTCCGGACCGATTCCGAAACGGTTCCAGACCACCTTCCTCAAATTTGAGCTTCCAAATTCATCTAACGTGTTGGTAATCCTATTCTTTTTTTCTATCGCAAAATAATCTTGTAGAGATGTTAGCATGGTTACGTATTGCTTGTTTATCTTCAGAATTTCCACCTTTAATGGCGAAACTAGATCGTAGAATCGTTCCATAGGTTAAGCTTGATGGCTGATTGAAGATTTATTGGGACAAGACAGTGGAATAAAGCTTAGGTTGATTCATCGCTTCGTCAAATCGGTTCCAGTTCCGAATTTAATGGATTGGTTCCGACTCGGTTCCGGATTGATCCAATCCGTTAAGCATGCCTAGTGGAGATTGAAAGGAGGCTTAAGCCTAACTCTATAAAAGGAGGGCTAGGGCTTGGGTGGAAAGAAGAACTTGGTTCATTGGTCTTGGGCGGCAATAGAAGCAAGGAAAGGATTAGGGTTAGGGTTGCCTTCTCTTGGTGTCCTCTCCCTATTGCTGGAGCCCATCACCACCTCCTCTTAAGCGGCGCCTATCTTCTTCCAAGTAGAGGCAGTGCCACCTTCTCCTCCACCCAAGGTCAGCGATTTTCCTTCTCCATTGGTCGTCGCTCATTCATCTCCCTCTCCTTGGTGGCCGGCGGCAACAACAAAGAGGAGGAAGAGGTTTGATATTCCTTCAAAGGGATTGTGTCTGGAACAAGAAAGGAGAAGAAGGGAGAGGTTCTTCTTCCCTTTGTTCGGAGAGAGCAAGGAAGGGAAAAACGAGATCTAGGAGGTTTCAACTCTTGGAGGATCGTTGCCCACACAACATTCAAGAGGAGGATAGGACATACAATAGAAGATCAAGAGGTATACGAGAGGTATAATCTTGTTTATTTTAATTTAGTTCTTTTGTATAATGCATGTGGCTAATTTACTTAGACCCCGAAGATAAACACAAATACCGGCGATCCGTACATCATCTATTCCGTGGCTAATCGAGGAAAAGAGTTAGGTTTCTTGAACAACAAGTTTGTTCAAGAGACTACTCTAATCGAATAGCACGATGATGGATTTGTTGCTTGGGAAATCTGTCTTCGTCAAGGATTAATTTTTTAATCCGGAGACGTAGATAGGATCGCCATGCACAAGCGACCAAGTTGAAGCGAGAAGCAAAGCTTCGGACCTTCAAGTGGTATCAGAGCCACGGTTTCCGATTTTGTGTGTTTAGGATTTGGTTACTTTTATGCACTTATCATATATTATCTGTGTCGGATAATAGTAGGATGTGTGTAGGCTAACTTTTTGGTTGCAGGCATAAGATCCAACTATTATGGTCATATGTATGTGTATGTGATTGGATGTGTGTAATTGTAATATTATTTGAATCCTCGGGGTTGATGAGGCTAGTATTTAATTTTTGTAATTAAGTACGACATTGTTTAGCCACTCTTTTATTTTAGTTACTTTCGATCTAGATTTTTTGTACACTTCTTTGTGGAGTATAGGATCGATGGATATAAATTAAAATAATTATTCTCGGCTCGGATCTCCGGATGGCTTGTACATGGCGTAAGGAGGAGCGGACGAGATGGCGACACGACGGGAGGCATATTGAAGAACTGTTGGTGCAATCGGCCCAGCAGTACCTTGATGGTATTTTGATGATAGACAAAACTCATGACATGGGATTGTCATGGGAAAGTCCAACATGGTGTTGGCATGAAAAATCCAAGCATGGAGCTTGGTGTGGGAAAGTCCAACATGGTGTTGGCATGGAAAATCCAAGCATGGAGCTTGGTGTGGGAAAGTCCAACATGGGGTTGGCATGGGAAATCCAAAGCATTGCGAAGCCGTGCGCTTTGTGCTTGGTGAGAAATGCATTGTGAAGTCGTGCGCTTGGTGCATATGGGAAGTCTTAAGGACTTGGTAAGTTCACTAGGCTCGGGGTCCTTGAGTCAGTGAAGGATAGCATTGCAAAGCCGTGCGCTTGGTGCATCCGAGGGACCGTCGGACGAGGAGCGAATGGAGTGAGCCCAAAGGGAAGCATACTTCTAGGGTATGAGACGCGAAGGATGGCATTGCAAAGTCGTGCGCTTGGCGCATCCGAGGGACGTAGGCCGAGGGAAGAGAGCTTCGGTGGGGAACTCCATGAGGGATAAGGTGGACTTGGCCAAGTGGCTAAGACTGAGTGTCGGAGGCTCAAACTTGATGTTTGAGGGTTTACCCGATGGTCGGATGCTCAAACAACTTGGTGTTTGAGGTTTTGCCAAACATCAGTTCGACTGATCCAAGTTGACTAGGGTTCGACTGGTGTAAGGCTAGGGTTTTGTGCTTAGCGATCAGCCATGGGTAAATCAATTTGATATCGGCAATGATCTAGCCGAGATAGGGATGGCGATCGATGGGAGTGTCGCGAGCACAGAACGCTCCGTAGCCGACTGGGTAGTCGACTACTAGGTCACCAGTCGATTGATGGGCATCATCAATCGACTGGTAGGTGATCCGTTGGAACTTGTCCGATGTGGATCTGGCCGTTGTGAGACAACGGCATGAGCGATCGGCGGGCCTTTTGGCGATCAGCGCTAGCGCGAAAATAGCTCGATGCAGGTTATAAAAGGAGCTCGAGATGGAGGTTTTTGCAATGGTTTTTGTGGAGCTATTGGAGGGGAATTGCTGCTGCATTCCATTCCTTCAAGAGCCAATCAAAGCAAGCAACAAGCAAAGCGATCAAAGTAATCGGTGAAAGTTTTCTTGTGTATTGTATTTGTGTATTTGCTTGTATTTCTATATTACATTGTAATTGCTTGTGAGAGGTTTCTCCACCTCCGACGTGTTATCGAGAAGGAGTGTTATAGTTAGTGTCGTGTGCATAACTAGAGCTCGGTGAGCTCGCCCGTGGAGTAGGAACCATTCGGTTCCGAACAACATATATCTTGTGTTGTGTGATTGTGTATTGTTAGTTTCATTATTATTATTATTCTGCTGCGCTAACAACAATCGTAGACAAGCAACGCAACGAGAACGAGTAAATTACAACATCCAACGTAAGAGGGCTATTCACCCCCCTCTAGCCGGCCGTTTCGATCCCCTACAAGTGGTATCAGAGCCGAGGTCGCTCTTCAAGGACTAACCGCCGCGAGAGCACTACAAGATGGCCGGCTACAACCTTCAACCACCCAAATTCGAAGGAGACTTTCTATGGTGGAGAAGAAAAATGGATGTATACCTAGAAATCGATTTTAATTTTATGATTATTATAGAAAACGGTTTTGAAATGCCTAGGGACAAGTACAACAAGCCAATTGAGAAGTCAAAATGGACCCAAGACCAAATCAAAGACTTCAAGACAAATCTCAAGGTAATCAAGTTGATTAGTGATTTGTTACCTAACACTATTTGGTCTAGATTGGGTGATTATAGGGATGCAAGGGAATTATGGAATAAGGTAATGAAATTCCAAGAAAATTCCCAATCGGTACAAGTAAAGGAGAATGTCGAAGAAGAATCACCATCCACTTTTGAAGATGTGGATGACTTGGTGGAGACCTCCACATCTAGCGTTGAGGGGGAGGAAAGGATTTCGATTCCGGAGCAAGATCAAAATGAAGCTTCTACCTCCGGAAGAAGTGAAGAGGCCTCCACCAACTCCCTAGGTAACTCAAGTGTTGTAATTTTAAATAAAAATCACATAATATGCTTTGAGTGTAGGGAGAAGGGGCATTACAAGAGCAAATTCCCTAAATTGGCTAAGGAAAAGTCATCAACACCAAAAGTCAATCCAAAGTCAAAGGATGCCGGTGTTCCCAAAATCAAGAGCAAAGAGCACATTGTGTGCTTTAAATGCAACCAAAAGGGACACTATCGAAGCCAATACCCTAGGGGGAGGAAGAAAGGGCAAGAAGGTGCAACTCATGTAGGGGGAGCTCCTAAAGCTAACCCTAAGGTAAATTTACTTAATGCACCTTCAATTCCTAAAGTCAAAAAGCATGCCAAAAATTATTTTAGTTCTCTTGCTATTATCAATGAAAAGCATGCTAGGAGAACAATAAGTTCTATTGCTTAGGTGCTAAGCGTGTTAGTTTCTCTAAGGACAAACCTAGGACCCAAAACACTAGACCTATCCTACCTAGGAAATCAATTAGAAGAATTGAAGAGAATTTGGGTATTAATCCCAAGAAATCTAGGCATATGCCTAAGAAGAAAACCAACTCCCAAAAACCAAATGAAAATTCAAAATTGAGGAAATTGGAGTTAGAAAACCAAGTCTTGAGATCAAGACTTGAGAGAATGGAGAAAACCCTTAGAATCATAGAAAACTCAATTCTAGGGTCAAATATCCAAAAGTCAAGACCTAAGGTTCAAAAATGGTCTAAGGGCAAGGAAGGTTTGGGTCACAAACCTAAGCCCAAGAAGACTTATCATAATGTTCCATTTGATTATGGAACTATTTCTAGGTCTAGAAAAACCAAGGTTAATAGGGAAGCTATCCCTAAGACTAGCCATGGTATTTGCTTAGTGGCTAAGGACTTAAGAAAAACCAAGAAGGCCACTAGGAAGGTCAATGGAGGAGTCACCTCTAGAGTTGACCTAGGAAAGACCCAAAAGACTATGGCTTCAAAGCCTAAAAGGGTCATTAGGAAGGTATCTAGGGAAGTTATCCCTAGAGAATACCTTGTTAACCCAAGGAGCTCCAATAGATATTGGGTTCCTAAAAGCGTGATCGATTCACGCTAAATGGGTTATGGTGTGTCAACCCTAAGTGGATGGGTAGTTAACCTAACCATAGTAGAGTTGACACATTAGGGTGTGCCAATGTGCTTGAGAAGTTAAAAATGATTTAAATTAGCACATTTAGGTCATAGAGGTCATGGTGTGCCATTTTGGGTTTTTGGCACACTTGGGAGCTAAATGGTTTAAGGCAAAATGGATTTAATCCCTAGAAATGACAAATTGATTTTAACACTTAGGTATTCTATACCTTAGTATATTTTACTTGTCATGCTTTATTTGCCTTGCCATGTCATGACATCATTCTCATTTTTATCTCTAAAAATGTCATGATCATGTTTAGACTTATCCTTATATGTCATGTATGCTTAAACATCATTCACATGCCATGACATCATGATTTTGGCATATGCTTTTATCTATACCATATCTATGTCATAATCATATCATGCATATATTAAAATGGAGTTAAGGACTATGGCACAATTTGAAGGGAATCAAATAATATTGCCTAGAAATATGCATGAGAACATAAACAAAACAAAACCCACATCTCACAAAAATTTGACTTGTATGTGTTTTTACACATCTAGATATTGGTGAGATGTTTAGGAAAAAGAAAATAAAGGTTTGAAAAACATTTTGAAAACATTTTGAAAAACCTTGGTGAAGCATATCTTTTGATAGCTATCACCATTGAATGGGATGATACAAAGAGGGCTCCTTATTGAAGCTTTTCTTAAATTTTGGACTTTGTATCAATCTCCTAATTTAATGGGTAAAATAATTTTCCAATATTTTTCACCCATAGTGTTTATGATAAGTAATATACATACCAAATTTTAAGAATTTTAAACTTATGTATATTTACTTATGGATTTCGGAAATCCATTTGAAATGTCAAAAAATAGATCGATTATCGATCGTGACATGAATCGATTGATTTCGATGTAAATCTTGTTGGTTAGGCCCATGTTCAGCTAGGTTAAGGTCCCCTAACCACTCCTAACCCTAGGATATGCTTGGGAGAGCATTAGAGAGGGTGGAAATCCATTGGATATGGATTAGGAGTTGGGTTGAGGGTGAGTATCAATTTTAAGGTGGATGAGAGTTCATTGTTGAACTTTGTCTTAATTTTGTTTGGTTTAATGTTCCTATTGGCTTAGGGACTCTCCAAGGACATTGTTGGTGCAATGGTCAAGGGGGAGCAAGCCTCTAGGGGGAGGTATCCATCATGGGAAGATGGATGTGTATTTCCTCATGGGAGGAAAATTGGGTTGCCTCTCTTTAAGTGATATGGGATCACTAGAAAGATTGTAGGCATGTGTTCCTCCAAGGGAGAGATTGTAATATCTCATTGGGATATGAGACATTCATACCCTTGGGGAGGACCTTTTTGATGTAGTGTCAAAAAGGGGGAGAAGTTACCAAGTTACCAATTAGGGTTCGTTGAAATTCTCATTGGGATATGAGAATTGCCAATATTGGAGAATTGGTAGACTTTGTTGGGTTTCCGGCACCGCGGCGTGTGTGTGTTCGATCATGTTTCGTAAACATGAGCACAGCGGAAGCAATAAAAATAATAAATATTCCTATTTATTACAACACACACAACACACGCATGCTATTACAACAAGTGTAGACATAACCGTAAATTAAAATTGCAATAAAAGAAATTAAACTACGTTATACCTTCCGTATGACGTGTAGCGGGAACGGCATCAACCGGAACGATTCTCGTAAGAATCGTCTCTATCCGTATCCACGCCGAGCTCCTCGGGATGACTTCGCCAAGCCACGAGCTTCGTCTTCGTACGGGTTACTAGCCTCGTGTTGAAGACGACGTGATCGAGAGATGATCACGGTCCGAATCCAAATTCGGACCTAAAACAAGTCCTCAAGACTTGCTTCTCCGGAGAGGTATTCGTCAACCGATTGACGAATCCTTCGTCCTCCACCTCAGAGGATTACCGGAGATCAAATCCCCGGTATGTTATCCGCTGTCGGAGCACTAACCGTCGTCCAAACGACGCTCCGACAAGAGGAGAAGAAGCTGTCCAGAAAACTGGACAGCTTTGGTGGAGGAAATAGGCGCCGGCTAAAGAAGAGATGGAGCCTCACCTTTACACCGAACCCAAGGGAGATCACCGGAGGGTCGCCGGAGGTTCACCGGCTGGAGCTTGGACGCCGACAACGACTTGGACGGCTGAACACAAGCTGGGCTTTGGGTTGGCGCCGAAAACCTTCAACAAGGGTGGGCGGCAACTATGTTGGGCGGCCAATTGTGATTAGGGTTTGGGATTAGGGTTTAAGCCCTATTTTATAGAGAACTAATTCTCTTAATGGTTAATGGATCATATCCATAAAGCCCGTTAACCCGCTCCATTAAGATAAGTTAAAATAAACCAAACCATGATGG
This sequence comes from Wurfbainia villosa, assembly GCA_025175895.1. Lineage (NCBI taxonomy): Eukaryota > Viridiplantae > Streptophyta > Magnoliopsida > Zingiberales > Zingiberaceae > Wurfbainia > Wurfbainia villosa. The sequence continues at coordinate 11,674,274 of CM046004.1, read as the reverse complement.
TTTATTTTAAGTTAAAACGAACCGAACCACCTTTTGGTTCATTCGTTTAAAATAAACCAAACCCTTTGGTTTATTCTTATCCATTGGATTAGAACCAAACCATTTTGGTCCATCCATTATGTCTTCATAAGACACTGCCCATCCACGCTTCCATTGCGACTGAAACAATTTCAAGCTTTATGTTTGTCCAACCAAACATAGTTTCTCTCGAGAATCCCATTCTCAAGCTCGTTTTAAATCCTTTGGATTACACTCGTTGTGCGTGTGACCAAATAGGTTCTCGGTTTATGTTGGCCGTCTATAATTAACCATTAATTATAGAACGATCATGAGTGGCACCTAGTAGTACATCATGATCCCCAATTAACCGAAAGGATCAACGGTTGATCCAGAACTATTTCTGAAACCCTTCAGCAGCTCGAATGAATCGTGCCCCATTCCCTTCACTCATCTTATACCCACTTGGTTCAGGACATGGTCTATTGTGTCAGTCCCCACTAGGCTGACTACGTCACACCTAGCCCAAGTATCATTTCCTCGTCCTACGGATTCTAGTTACTCCACATGTATTGAAGAGTACCTTACTCTAAACATGTATTGCTTTGGCCAAAGACTTTAGTAACAATCCGACGAGAGGCCATGGGTATACATCTCCTCGCAAGGAGTGGTGAATCCTTTATAGGCTATTCAAACACCTTCGATCACTTCGACTTATACCCAATCATCCCGGGTCCACATCTCCTTAGAGATGTTTGCTTAAGATGTCAAAGCATAAGTCTCCATGATCAAGATGACTTGAATACCGCAAGTCAAAGGAACATCGCACTTAAGCCACAGTAAGAACTTCATTGACATATCTATATATGCAGAGAACCATATGAAGTCTTACGGTTGGTCATTCCAATGAACTAGTTATCATAACTAGCATCCACGATTAACTCCGGACATCACTATGTCTCCAGCCAGTGAGAATCAGCTGCTTGGATACACCAAGGAGTATACCTCGTGCTAGTCTCGACAGAATTGATGGTGTCCAAATCCATCAATTCATTGACTAGGGATAATTCCGATACATCACAATTACACATGTAGAGATACTCACTAGTTGTGATCCAATCACAAATTCTCTCATGCTGTGAATCGTATCGTGGACATTCAGTAAATGAGTTTAAGATCCAATCAAATACATAAAATATGTATACTCAAATAGTGAATCTTCATTTATCATATAAATGGTTCATACATAAGGCGATTGCCTTAGGACATCTCTCATATATTACTAACAGACTCCCACTTGGCCTAATGCCAATCGCTATGGTATCCAATACCATAGTCTCTAACATGACCCTCAAACTTGCTTTGAGGTAATGCTTTAGTCAAGGGATCCGCTAAGTTCCTTTCGAAAGAATTTTCTCGATTTGTATTTCGTTCCTACTGATGATCTCTCTGATAAGATGATAGCGGCGAAGCACATGTTTGGATCATTGATGAGACCACATCAAGTTCATAGATGAACTACTTGATCCAAACCGCTTCCCTGCTTCAGTACGCAGCGTATTACTGCCTTAGTGGCGAGAATCCGCTATAGTGTCAAGCTTGGAACCTTTCCAACTTATTGCGCCTCCATTCTAGGTGAATACATACCTGCACTAAGACATGGAATCATCCTGTCTGTCATGCGATCCGCATCCGTATACCCACGTATCACCATGTACCCTTCTCCATATATTAGGAACACATCCTTAGTTCTTCTCAAGTACTTAAGGATCGTCTTAATACCACCCAATGATCCATTCTCGATCGGACTAGTATCCGCCGTGACACTCAGAGCATACGATACATCGGGTTTCGTACATAACATAGCATACATGATAGATCCTATTGCGGATGCATAGGGAATCTTACTCATGCAAATCCTCTCGTCTTCTGTGCGCGGACACATAGACTTCGAAAGGTGTACCCCATGCCTAATGGGCAGATAACCTTTCTTGGATTCCGACATGCTAAACCTCTTTGCTTTCGGTCTATATATGTGGCTGCGAAAGACCAAGCAAGCTGTTCGATCTATCTCTATAGATCTTAATCCCAAGGATGTAGGTTGCTTCTCCCAGGTCTTTCATGGAGAATGTCTTGGATAACCAAACCTTAACTGACTGTAAGATTGACACATCGTTTCCTATAAGTAATATGTCATCGACATACAATACTAGGAACACATTTGCCTCCCACTAACCTTCTTGTACACACAAGGTTAAATGCGGATTTTGTGAGAAATCAAACTTTTGATCGCCTCATCAAAACGGATATTCCAGCTCTCGATGCTTGCTTCAATCCATAAATGGATCGTCGCAATTTGCATACCTTGGTTTTATCAACCGATGTGAAACCTCAGTCGTATCATATACACGCCCTCGAGCGAGGTTTCCATTAAGGAAAGCTGTTTTCACATCCATCTGCCATATCTCATAATCATAATGAGCCGCTATGGCCAGGAGCATCCGAATGGATTTAAGCATAGCTACAGGCGAATAGGTTTCGTCATAATCAACACCTTACTTTTGACGATATCCTTTTGCCAACAATCTAGCCTTATAGGTAATCACATTACCATCCATGTCGGTTTTCTTCTTGAAAACACACTTGCACCCTATAGGCTTTATGCCTTCAGGTGGGTCAACCAAGTTCCAAACTTGGTTTTCATACATGGAATCCATTTCCGACTTCATGGCATCAAGCCATTTATCCCTTTCTGAACTTGTCAGCACTTCTTCATAACTGGTAGGCTCCTCATCATCAATGAGTAACACGTCGTTCGATTCACTTATGAGAAATCCATATCTCTCAGGAATGTTTCGTGTTCTACCAGATCTACGAAGATGTGGTGTTCTGATAGAGTCGGTCCGATTGCTCATCACTATGAGTTATCTACATTGTTGTCTATTTGAGTATCTCGAGTTTCCTCAAGCTCGACGACACTCCCACTGTTTTCTTGCAAGAGAAACTCTTTCTCTAGAAACACAGCATGCCTTGAAACAAACACCTTTTGTTCCACAGGATGATAGAATTGGTAACCCCTTGTTTCCTTAGGGTATCCAATAAATAGACATTTATCAAACTTAGCATCCATTTTGTCTGATACAGTCCGCTTCACATAAGCAGGACAACCCCATATCTTCAAGTAAGATACATGAGGTTTCTTACCATTCCATATCTCATATGGAGTAGTTGAGACTACCTTGGTAGGCATTCTGTTTAACAAGTCAACAGCTGTCTGAAGTGCATAACCCCAAAAGGACTTGGGAAGAGTCGCATGATTCATCATTGACCTGACCATGTCTAACAAGGTCCGGTTACGCCTCTCAGATACACCATTATGCTGTGGTGTATAGGGCGGAGTCCATTGAGATAATATGCCATTGTCTCTTAGATAATCAAGAAACTCTTGACTTAAGTATTCACCACCTCGATCCGATCAAAGTATTTTAATACTTTTGTCATGTTGTTTCTCTACTTCATTTCTGAATTCTTTGAACCTTTCAAAGGCTTCAGACTTGTGTTTCATCAAGAACACATACCCAAACCGTGAGTGATCATCGGTGAAGGTAATGAAGTAGCTATAGCCTCCTAATGCTTGAGTTGACATAGGTCCACACACATCAGTATGTACTAAACCTAGTAACTCTCCCACTCGTTCACCTTTTCCCGTAAAAGGTAACTTAGTCATCTTGCCTTTTAAGCATGATTCGCATGTATCGTATAAATCCAATTCAAACGATTCCAGAATTCCACATCGGTGTAATTCGGACATGCGTTTCTTGCTTATATGGCCAAGACGACAATGCCACATATAGGAGTCTATTTGATTATCCTTTCGAGCACACTTGTTGCTCGCTTCGATATTGAAATCGTCACTGGATACGTCCAACGTATAAACACCATTGCTTAAAGTTCCAATCCCATAAAGAACTCCATTCAAAGTTATGTAACAACAATTGTTACTAAAAGTCAAATGGAACCCATTTCTATTTAGACAAGAAAATAGAAATGATGTTCTTTATTAACGAAGGAACATAAAAGCAATTGTCCAGTTCTAAGACAAGTCCTACAGGGAGTTCCAACAAATACGTTCCGATGGCGAGTGCAGCAACCGTTGCTCCATTCCCAACACGTAAATTTGACTCTCCCCTTGACGAGTCTTCTTCTATTCCTTAGCCCATGTATGTCATTACATATATGTGAGCCACACCCAGTATCGAATACCCAAGTGTCTGAGGAAATAGAATGACAATCAATAAAGAAGATTTCTGAAGAAGATGGGGCATCCGATGCCTTATCCTTCTTCACGGACTCAAGATAAATCTTGTACTTTCTTCGCAAATGGCTCTCCTTGCCATAATGATGGCAAGTTTCCTTTTGTGCTAGTTCTACCTTCTTAGCCCTTCTCTTCTTTCCCTTCTGCTATTCCTTTGACTTCCTCTTAGAACCTTTCTTTGAGGAATCAACTAACAGCACTGTCCCCTGCTCATGCTTCTCAGAAGACTCCACAGTCTTCAGCATATTGAGCAGTACCACAGATGAACCTCCTAGCATCTCAAAGGTGAAGAGGAGCTTTGAGACTTCGAACCTTTCGAATCTCACTTGCTCATCAACCAACTCACAAAGATGAAGGACTACGATATGAGCATCCATATGCTCATGCTGCTTTCGTAGCTTGGGTTCCATCGTGGCTAGCATGATGCAACTCATTTGTTCAGAATCACTCACATGTTTCTGATAGGCCAACAATTGGTCCAAAGTTGCATCGTCACTAGGACGGGCGGGAAGAGGCACTTCGAGGACATACACAAGCTTTTAACCTTGAGAACAATTCTCAAGTTTCTAAGCCAGTCCAAGAAGTTCGGCCCAGTCAATTTATTTGAATCCAAAATGGAACGCAAATTCAAACACATCATGATCAATATATTAACTTAGAAATACAAAACGAGCATATATGAGAAAGATGATTTTAAAATGCATCAATATACATTTATAAATCCCATTCATTTTTCGAATTTCAAAAACCTCAAAATCACTTCGGGAGATTGTAGGTTCATCTCCGAATGGGTTGATATCCATCATAGTTATGAATAACCTTGGAGAGAGTCCAACAAGCCATTCATAGCTACGACGGTAGGTATTATCTATACCGATTGCATATCACGTATATGCAACTATCACAATGTGCTATCAACTAATTGAATGTTCACACATACATTGGGTTGTTAACACATTAACAAGTATGCATCTTATGCATAGCACCCAACTTCACCTCCCTTAACATCGACCTTGGAGAGAGTCCAACAAGCCGATGCTCCAGGTTAAAGCCAACCCATTAATCAAGAATAGTTTTAATATGGTTAGAGCGCATTCAACCAATTAGCCCAGCTTGGAGAGAGTCCAACAACCAAAGCTAACGATTGACCTCTGACTCTTACCATTTTAGTATTAAACTATTCCATGGTTTGAACATGTTCGGGTTCGAGCCGGGCTTGGAGAGAGTCCAACAACCCAAACAAGAAACGGAACTCTGGTTCTAACCATATTAATTGAAGGTGTAGGCTTTAATATTGAGTTAGGGTTTTGATGTCTGATCCTCTTTGCATGCATATAACTTTTATCTACATGGCATGGCATACTTGGCTTACATCTACTTGTCTCGACACGCTTGGCATTATGTTATGCATCTAATGCAATTACATGTCATACAATTATGTCATGTACAATATTTCCTTATATGTCATAACTATTTATGGAAATAAAATATGTTTAAGATTTGATTCTCCAAATCAAATCATAATTAAATTAGGAAACAAATTTCCAAATCTAATCACATATTTTATTCATGGAATTATTTGATTAAGGAAAATCTATTTAGGAAACCAATTTCCTAAATCTTCAAAACTACTTATGGAAATAAAATATTTTAAAGATTTGATTTCCCAAATCAAATCAAGATTAAATTAGGAAACAAATTTCCAGAATCTAATCAAATATTTTATTTATGGAAAATATCAATTTCCATAAATACTTCCAACTTTCCAAAAGTGGAAGATTTCCATAAATACTTCTAGACTTTCCAAAATTGAAAAATTTCCATAAATACTTCTAAATTTCCAAAATTAGAAAATTTCCAGAAATACATTATGACTATCGCAAAACTATTTTTACGATTATGTCGAAACACAACCTGGGCTCGATACCATCAAGGTTTCCGATCACAAGGCAGGTGTGTTCGATCATGTTTCGTAAACATGAGCACAATGAAGCAATAAAATAATAAATATTCCTATTTATTACAACACACACAACACACGCATGCTATTACAACAAGTGTAGACATAACCGTAAATTAAAATTGCAATAAAAGAAATTAAACTACGCGTTATACCTTCCGTATGACGTGTAGCGGAACGGCATCAACCGAACGATTCTCGTAAGAATCGCCTCTATCCGTATCCACGCCGAGCTCCTCGATGACTTCGCTAAGCCACGAGCTTCGCTCTCAGACGGGTTACTAGCCTCGTGGTTGAAGACGACGTGATCGAGAGATGATCACGGTCCGAATCCAAATTCGACCTAAAACAAGTCCTCAAGACTTGCTTCTCCGAGAGGTATTCACAACCGATTGACGAATCCTTCGCCCCTCCACTCAGAGGATTACCGGAGATCAAATCCCGTATGTTATCCGTTGTCGGAGCACTAACCGTCGCCCAAACGACGCCCGACAAGAGGAGAAGAAGCTGTCCAGAAAACTGGACAGCTTTGAGTGGAGGAAATAGGCGCCGCCAAAGAAGAGATGGAGCCTCACCTTTACACCGAACCCAAGGGAGATCAAAGGAGGGTCGCCGGAGGTTCACCGGCTGGAGCTTTGACGCCGACAACGACTTGGACGGCTGAACAAAAGCTGGGCGCTGGTCGCTTCTTTTGGGTTGGCGCCAAAACCTTCAACAAGGGTGGGCGGCAACTATGTTGGGCGCCAATTGTGATTAGGGTTTGGGATTAGGTTTAAGCCCTATTTTATAGAGAACTAATTCTCTTAATGGTTAATGGATCATATCCATAAAGCCCGTTAACCCGCCTCCATTAAGATAAGTTAAAATAAACCAAACCATGATGGTTTATTTTAAGTTAAAACGAACCAACCACCTTTTGGTTCATTCGTTTAAAATAAACCAAACCCTTTGGTTTATTCTCCTCCATTGGATTAGAACCAAACCATTTTGGTTCATCCATTATGTCTTCATAAGACACGCCCCATCCACGCTTCCATTGCGACTGAAACGATTTCATGCTCGCGCTTATGTTTGGTCCAACCAAACATAGTTTCTCTCCCGAGAATCCCATTCTCAAGCTCGCTTTTAAATCCTTTGGATTACACTCGTTGTGCGTGTGACCAAATAGGTTCTCGGTTTATGTTGGCCGTCTATAATTAACCATTAATTATAGAACGATCATGAGTGGCACCTAGTAGTACATCATGATCCCCAATTAACCGAAAGGATCAACTATTGATCCGTAACTATTTCTCAAAACCCTTCAAGAGCTCGAATGAATCGTGCCCCATTCCCTTCACTCATCTTATACCCACTTGGTTCAGGACATGGTCGTCAGCCCCACTAGGTCGACTACCACACCTAGCCCAAGTATCATTTCCTCGTCCCACGGATTCTAGTTACTCCACATGTATCAAGAGTACCTTACTCTAAACATGTATTGCTTTGGCCAAAGACTTTAGTAACAATCCGACGAGAGGCCATGGGTATACATCTCCTCGCAAGGAGTGGTGAATCCTTTATAGGCTATTCAAACACCTTCGATCACTTCGACTTATACCCAATCATCTCTGGTCCACATCTCCTTAGAGGTGTTTGCTTAAGATGTCAAAGCATAAGTCTCCATGATCAAGATGACTTGAATACCGCAAGTCAAAGGAACATCGCACTTAAGCCACAGTAAGAACTTCATTGACATATCTATATATGCAGAGAACCATATGAAGTCTTACGGTTGGTCATTCCAATGAACTAGTTATCATAACTAGCATCCACGATTAACTCCGGACATCACTATGTCTCCAGCCAGTGAGAATCAGCTGCTTGGATACACCAAGGAGTATACCTCGTGCTAGTCTCGACAGAATTGATGGTGTCCAAATCCATCAATTCATTGACTAGGGATAATTCCGATACATCACAATTACACATGTAGAGATACTCACTAGTTGTGATCCAATCACAAATTCTCTCATGCTGTGAATCGTATCGTGGACATTCAGTAAATGAGTTTAAGATCCAATCAAATACATAAAATATGTATACTCAAATAGTGAATCTTCATTTATCATATAAATGGTTCATACATAAGGCGATTGATTCTGGAGCTTATGCTTTAGTGAATCTTCATTTGAGTATTGGTTCATACTCAAATACATAGTGAATCTTCATTTATCATATAAATGGTTCATACATAAGAATTTTAAACTTATGTATATTTACTTATGGATTTCGGAAATCCATTTCGAATGTCAAAATCAGAATGTATATCACGATCGACATGAACTGGCAATGATCGATGGGGTGGTAGCCGATCGATTGATTTCAATGATCCCAAGATGATTTCGGGTAAATCTTGTTGGTTAGGCCCATGTTCAGCTAGGTTAAGGTCCCCTAACCACTCCTAACCCTAGGATATGCTTGGGAGAGCATTAGAAAGGGTGGAAATCCATTTGATATGGATTAGGAGTTGGGTTGAGGGTGAGTATCAATTTTAAGGTGGATGAGAGTTCATTGTTGAACTTTGCCTTAATTTTGTTTGTTTTAATGTTCCTATTGGCTTAGGGACTCTCCAAGGACATTGTTGGTGCAATGGTCAAGGGGGAGCAAGCCTCTAGGGGGAGGTATCCATCATGGGAAGATGGATGTGTATTTCCTCATGGGAGGAAAATTGGGTTGCCTCTCTTTAAGTGATATGGGATCACTAGAAAGATTGTAGGCATGTGTTCCTCCAAGGGAGAGATTGTAATATCTCATTGGGATATGAGACATTCATACCCTTGGGGAGGACCTTTTTGATGTAGTGTCAAAAAGGGGGAGAAGTTACCAAGTTACCAATTAGGGTTCGTTGGAATTCTCATTGGGATATGAGAATTGCCAATATGAGAGAATTGGTAGACTTGAGATGGTAGTTTTGTCAATCATCAAAAAGGGGGAGATTGTTGGTGCAATCGGCCCAGCAGTACCTTGATGGTATTTTGATGATAGACAAAACTCATGACATGGGAAAGTCCAACATGGTGTTGGCATGGAAAATCCAAGCATGGAGCTTGGTGTGGGAAAGTCCAACATGGAAAATCCAAGCATGGAGCTTGGTGTGGGAAAGTCCAACATGGGGTTGGCATGGGAAATCCAAAGCATTACGAAGCCGTGCGCTTGGTGCTTGGTGAGAAATGCATTGCGAATCTGTGCGCTTGGTGCATATGGGAAGTCTTAAGGACTTGGTAAGTTCACTAGGCTTGGGGTCCTTGAGTCGGTGAAGGATGACATTGCGAAACCCTGCGCTTGGTGCATCCGAGGGACCACCGGACAGGGAGCGAATGGAGTGAGCCCAAAGGGAAGCATACTTCTAGGGTATGAGACGCGAAGGATGGCGTTGCAAAGTCGTGCGCTTGGCACATCCGAGGGACGTAGGCCGAGGGAAGAGAGCTTCGGTGGGGAACTCCATGAGGGATAAGGTGGACTTGGTCAAGTGGCTAAGACTGAGTGTCGGAGGCTCAAACTTGATGTTTGAGAGTTTACCCGACGGTCGGATGCTCAAACAACTTGGTATTTGAGGTTTTGCCCGACATCAGTCGACTGGCATAGGTGTCGGTTCGACTGATCCAAGTCGACTAGGGTTCGACTAGTGTAAGGCTAGGGTTTTGTGCTTGGCAGTCGACTGCCATGGACTGGCAGTCGACTGATGTCGACAGCAGTCGACTGCCGAGGGATGGCAGTCGACTGATGGGAGTGTCGCGAGCACAGAACGCTCCGTAGCCGACTGGGCGCCGATTATTAGTCACCCCGATCGATGGGCATCATCACGATCGTAGGTGATCCGTTGGAACTTGTCCGACGTGGATCCGCCGCAGTGAGACAACGGCACAGGGCAATGACCGGGCCTTTGGCGCGATCGCTATGCGCGAAAATAGCTCGATGCAGGTTATATAAGGAGCTCGAGATGGAGGTTTTTGCAATGGTTTTTGTGGAGCTATTGGAGGGGAATTGCTGCTGCATTCCAGTCCTTCAAGAGCCAATCAAATCAAGCAACAAGCAAAGCGATCAAAGCAATCGGTGAAAGTTTTCTTGTGTATTGTATTTGTGTATTTGCTTGTATTTCTATATTATATTGTAATTGCTTGTGAGAGGTTTCTCTACCTCCGACGTGTTGTCGAGAAGGAGTGTTATAGTTAGTGTCGTGCGCATAACTAAAGCTCGGTGAGCTCGCCCGTGGAGTAGGAACCATTCGGTTCCGAACCACGTATATCTTGTGTTGTGTGATTGTGTATTGTTAGTTTCATTATTATTGTTATTCCGCTACGCTAACAACAATCGTAGACAAGCAACGCAACGAGAATGAGTAAATTACAACATCCAACGAAAGAGGGCTATTCACCCCCCTCTAGCCGGCCGTTTCGATCCCCTACAAGTGGTATCAGAGCCGAGGTCGCTCTTCAAGGACTAACCGCCGCGAGAGCACTACAAGATGGCCGGCTACAACCTTCAACCATCCAAATTCGAAGGAGACTTTCTATGGTGGAGAAGAAAAATGGAGGTATACCTAGAAACCGATTTTGATTTTATGATTATTATAGAAAATGGTTTTGAAATGCCTAGGGACAAGTACAACAAGCCAATTGAGAAGTCAAAATGGACCCAAGACCAAATCAAAGACTTCAAGACAAATCTCAAGGTAATCAAGTTGATTAGTGATTTGTTACCTAACACTATTTGGTCTAGATTGGGTGATTATAGGGATGCAAGGGAATTATGGAATAAGGTAATGAAATTCCAAGAAAATTCCCAATCGGTACAAGTAAAGGAGAATGTCGAAGAAGAATCACCATCCACTTTTGAAGATGTGGATGACTTGGTGGAGACCTCCACATCTAGCGTTGAGGGGGAGGAAAGGATTTCGATTCTGGAGCAAGATCAAAATGAAGCTTCTACCTCCGGAAGAAGTGAAGAGGCCTCCACCAACTCCCTAAGTAACTCAAGTGTTGTAATTTTAAATAAAAATCACATAATATGCTTTGAGTGTAGGGAGAAGGGGCATTACAAGAGCAAATGCCCTAAATTGGCTAAGGAAAAGTCATCAACACCAAAAGTCAATCCAAAGTCAAAGGATGCCGGTGTTCCCAAAATCAAGAGCAAAGAGCACATTGTGTGCTTTAAATGCAACCAAAAGGGACACTATCGAAGCCAATGCCCTAGGGGGAGGAAAAAAGGGCAAGAAGGTGCAACTCATGTAGGGGGAGCTCCTAAAGCTAACCCTAAGGTAAATTTACTTAATGCACCTTCAATTCCTAAAGTCAAAAAGCATGCCAAAAATTATTTTAGTTCTCTTGCTATTATCAATGAAAAGCATGCTAGGAGAAACAATAAGTTCTATTGCTTAGGTGCTAAGCGTGTTAGTTTCTCTAAGGACAAACCTAGGACCCAAAACACTAGACCTATCCTACCTAGGAAATCAATTAGAAGAATTGAAGAGAATTTGGGTATTAATCCCAAGAAATCTAGGCATATGCCTAAGAAGAAAACCAACTCCCAAAAACCAAATGAAAATTCAAAATTGAGGAAATTGGAGTTAGAAAACCAAGTCTTGAGATCAAGACTTGAGAGAATGGAGAAAACCCTTAGAATCATAGAAAACTCAATTCTAGGGTCAAATATCCAAAAGTCAAGACCTAAGGTTCAAAAACGGTCTAAGGGCAAGGAAGGTTTGGGTCACAAACCTAAGCCCAAGAAGACTTATCATAATGTTCCATTTGATTATGGAACTATTTCTAGGTCTAGAAAAACCAAGGTTAATAGGGAAGTTATCCCTAAGACTAGCCATGGTATTTGCTTAGTGGCTAAGGACTTAAGAAAAACCAAGAAGGCCACTAGGAAGGTCAATGGAGGAGTCACCTCTAGAGTTGACCTAGGAAAGACCCAAAAGACTATGGCTTCAAAGCCTAAAAGGGTCATTAGGAAGGTATCTAGGGAAGTTATCCCTAGAGAATACCTTGTTAACCCAAGGAGCTCCAATAGATATTGGGTTCCTAAAAGCGTGATCGATTCACGCTAAATGGGTTATGGTGTGTCAACCCTAAGTGGATGGGTAGTTAACCTAACCATAGTAGAGTTGACACATTAGGGTGTGCCAATGTGCTTGAGAAGTTAAAAATGATTTAAATTGGCACATTTAGGTCATAGAGGTCATGGTGTGCCATTTTGGGTTTTTGGCACACTTGGGAGCTAAATGGTTTAAGGCAAAATGGATTTAATCCCTAGAAATGACAAATTGATTTTAACACTTAGGTATTCTATACCTTAGTATATTTTACTTGTCATGCTTTATTTGCCTTGCCATGTCATGACATCATTCTCATTTTTATCTCTAAAAATGTCATGATCATGTTTAGACTTATCCTTATATGTCATGTATGCTTAAACATCATTCACATGCCATGACATCATGATTTTGGCATATGCTTTTATCTATACCATATCTATGCCATAATCATATCATGCATATATTAAAATAGAGTTAAGGACTATGGCACAATTTGAAGGGAATAAAATAATATTGCCTAGAAATATGCATGAGAACATAAACAAAACAAAACCCATATCTCACAAAAATTTGACTTGTATGTGTTTTTACACATCTAGATATTGGTGAGATGTTTAGGAAAAAGAAAATAAAGGTTTGAAAAACATTTTGAAAACATTTTGAAAAACCTTGGTGAAGCATATCTTTTGATAGCTATCACCATTGAATGGGATGATACAAAGAGGGCTCCTTATTGAAGCTTTTCTTAAATTTTGGACTTTGTATCAATCTCCTAATTTAATGGGTAAAATAATTTTTCAATATTTTTCACCCATAGTGTTTATGATAAGTAATATACATACCAAATTTTAAGAATTTTAAACTTATGTATATTTACTTATGGATTTCGGAAATCCATTTCTGAAATGCTAAAATCAGAATGATTATCCGACGACATGGACTGGCAATGATCGATGTGGTAGCCGATCGATTGATTTCACGATCGCCAAGATGATTTCGGGTAAATCTTGTTGGTTAGGCCCATGTTCAGCTAGGTTAAGGTCCCCTAACCACTCATAACCCTAGGATATGCTTGGGAAGCATTAGAGAGGGTGGAAATCCATTGGATATGGATTAGGAGTTGGGTTGAGGGTGAGTATCAATTTTAAGGTGGATGAGAGTTCATTGTTGAACTTTGCCTTAATTTTGTTTGGTTTAATGTTCCTATTGGCTTAGGGACTCTCCAAGGACATTGTTGGTGCAATGGTCAAGGGGGAGCAAGCCACTAGGGGGAGGTATCCATCATGGGAAGATGGATGTGTATTTCCTCATGGGAGGAAAATTGGGTTGCCTCTCTTTAAGTGATATGGGATCACTAGAAAGATTGTAGGCATGTGTTCCTCCAAGGGAGAGATTGTAATATCTCATTGGGATATGAGACATTCATACCCTTAGGGAGGACCTTTTTGATGTAGTGTCAAAAAGGGGGAGAAGTTACCAAGTTACCAATTAGGGTTCGTTGGAATTCTCATTGGGATATGAGAATTGCCAATATGAGAGAATTGGTAGACTTGAGATGGTAGTTTTGTCAATCATCAAAAAGGGGGAGATTGTTGGTGCAATCGGCCCAGCAGTACCTTGATGGTATTTTGATGATAGACAAAACTCATGACATGGGAAAGTCCAACATGGTGTTGGCATGGAAAATCCAAGCATGGAGCTTGGTGTGGGAAAGTCCAACATGGTGTTGGCATGGAAAATCCAAGCATGGAGCTTGGTGTGGGAAAGTCCAACATGGGGTTGGCATGGGAAATCCAAAGCATTACGAAGCCGTGCGCTTGGTGCTTGGTGAGAAATGCATTGCGAATCTGTGCGCTTGGTGCATATGGGAAGTCTTAAGGACTTGGTAAGTTCACTAGGCTTGGGGTCCTTGAGTCGGTGAAGGATGACATTGCGAAACCCTGCGCTTGGTGCATCCGAGGGACCACCGGACAGGGAGCGAATGGAGTGAGCCCAAAGGGAAGCATACTTCTAGGGTATGAGACGCGAAGGATGGCGCGATGGTCGCGGCGCTTGGCACATCCGAGGGACGTAGGCCGAGGGAAGAGAGCTTCGGTGGGGAACTCCATGAGGGATAAGGTGGACTTGGTCAAGTGGCTAAGACTGAGTGTCGGAGGCTCAAACTTGATGTTTGAGAGTTTACTCGACGGTCGGATGCTCAAACAACTTGGTATTTGAGGTTTTGCCCGACATCAGTCGACTGGCATAGGTGTCGGTTCGACTGATCCAAGTCGACTAGGGTTCGACTAGTGTAAGGCTAGGGTTTTCGCGCATCGCTATCGATCGGCAATGATCGATGTCGACAGCAATGACCGCCGAGGGATGGCAAATCAATGATGGGAGTGTCGCGAGCAAAAGAACGCCCGTGAGCCGATCGGGCCGACATTAGGTCACCAATGACCGATGGGCATCATACCGCTTGACCGTAGGTGATCCGTTGGAACTTGTCTGACGTGGATCTGGCCGTTTTGAGACAACGGCTACAGGGGCAGTTGACTGCTATGCGCGAAAATAGCTCGATGCAGGTTATAAAAGGAGCTCGAGATGGAGGTTTTTGCAATGGTTTTTGTGGAGCTATTGGAGGGGAATTGCTGCTGCATTCCAGTCCTTCAAGAGCCAATCAAAGCAAGCAACAAGCAAAGCAATCAAAGCAATCGGTGAAAGTTTTCTTGTGTATTGTATTTGTGTATTTGCTTGTATTTCTATATTACATTGTAATTGCTTGTGAGAGGTTTCTCTACCTCCAACGTGTTGTCGAGAAGGAGTGTTATAGTTAGTGTTGTGCGCATAACTAGAACTCGGTGAGCTCGCCCGTGGAGTAGGAACCATTCGGTTCCGAACCACGTATATCTTGTGTTGTGTGATTGTGTATTGTTAGTTTCATTATTATTGTTATTCCGCTGCGCTAACAATAATCGTAGACAAGCAACGCAACGAGAACGAGTAAATTACAACATCCAACGAAAGAGGGCTATTCACCCCCCTCTAGCCGGCCGTTTCGATCCCCTACAAGAACAAAAACCATAATAGTTGGAATTTTTTTTTCATTTTTATTGCTTCTTGTTTGATATGCATGTCGTGTGCTAGAAAAATTTCTCATTTTAAATTACTAAGTGGGAGAGGGATTTTTTTTTTTAAATTCTCATGGCCTCCATTACAATTTGACATGTGATGCAAACAAACTTGTGCGTCGGCTCTGAGTGCCTTCCTCCCCATCGGATGAGTTTGTTTTGCGGATCACAGGGTCAAATATGGTTATAAGAAATTATTTAGGAGTGTGTGTACTTCCCCATCGGAAGGCACATAATTCGAGATAATTGCCTTGGTATCGAGTAATGGTGAACACTTAAATGCAAATAAGAGTATCCTCCCCATCAGAGTCACTGCTTTTATTTGTAGGGCCGAAGAGGAACCAACTATTAATTCTAATTGTCAAAAAGTTAGGTTGACAGGAAAATAAAATTAATGGGTAAAACCTCTTCTTACAAATGTAGAATTCGTATGCGTCCACACTATCGTGGCATACGATATTCTCGGTATTTTGAGGTGTTGGTTGATTTTAAAATATTATTGTTTGAGGAATCAATAAATTTTTGAAATCTAATATTTTGATCTATGTGATTCTTAGGTTGTTCAAAAATGGCTTTCAACCCACTTGCTGTTATACTAAAGGAAAATAAACTTACTGGACCTAATTATGTTGATTGGAAAAGGAATATGGATATAGTCTTGACTGCTGAGGAGTACAAGTATGTACTTCTCGAAGAGTATCCTTCTAAGCCTGCAGATGATTCTGGGGAAAAGGAGAAAGAGAGTTATAAGAAGTGGATAAAGGCTGATGAGATGGTGCGGTGATACATTTTGGCTTATATGTCAAATATATTGCAACATCAGCATCAAGTCATGCCTACCGCTTATGACATGATGCTCAATCTAAAGGAACTTTTCGGACACCAGAATCGGACTGCGAGGCAGGAAGTCATGAGGAACTTGATGACAACCACCATGGTCGAGGGAACACCCGTGAGGGATCATGTTCTCAAGATGATGGCTCATTTGAATGAGCTGGAAGTCCTTGGAGCTGAGATTGATGGGGAAGCCCAGGTCGATATCATTATCCAATCTCTACCTAGGAGTTTTGAGCAGTTTTGCCTAAATTACAACATTAATAAGAGGTCGTATTCATTGGCAGAGCTTCTGACAGAACTCCAGGCGGTAGAGGGGCTTTTTCATCAGAGTGCTTAGGCTCAGGCCATGGTTGCTCAGAAGGTTTCGACTTCTAAGACGAAAGGAAAGAAGAAGAAAAAGAAGAAACAAGTTGGAGCAAAGGTGGCGGGAGGATCTCAGGGAGGAGTGAAGAAGCCGAAAGGCAAGTGCTTCACTTGCAAGCAAACTGGACATTGGAAGAAGGACTGCCCCAACCGGAAGCAAAACAAAGGTATATCTTTTGGCCTGGTCATTGAAACATGTTTAGCGATGTTATCTACCAGCACCTGGTGTGTAGATACGGGATCCACTGATCATGTCTGCAATACTTTGCAGGGGTTCCAAGAAATCAGACGACTAGCTGAGGGGGAGATTACCATTTACTTGGGCGATGCTACGAAGGTAGCGGCTATTGCAGTGGGAGATGTTTATTTATCTTTTGATAGGAATAAAACTTTGGTTCTGAAAAATTACCTTTATGTACCTTTATTTAGAAAGAATTTAATTTCGGTTTCTAAATTATTTTTGGATTGATATTCTATTTCTTTTAATGACAGAGTTGTTATAAAAAGGAATAGGGAGATTATCTGTTCTGGTGCATTGATAGGAAATTTATATACCCTTGAACCAAAGGCTCCCACGATACAAATAGAAGTAAATATCTCATCTTCTAAATCTAATAAGAGAAAAGAACCTTCGAAAATAAACCAAACATATCTTTGGCATATAAGGTTAGGTCATATTAACCTAAGTAGAATTCAAAGGTTGATAGCTGATGGACCTTTGGGTTCATTAGTGGTGGAAGATTTCCCAACCTGCGAATCTTGCTTAGAAGGTAAAATGACCAAGAGGCCTTTTAAGGCCAAGGGGTATAGAGCCAAAGATGTGTTGGAATTGGTTCATTCTGATTTGTGTGGTTCTATGTCTATCCAGGCTAGAGGTGATTTTGAATATTTCATCTCTTTCATAGAAGATTATTCAAGATATGGATACATTTATTTGATGCGCAGCAAGTCTGAATGCTTTGACAGGTTCAAAGAATTCAAGGCTGATGTGGAGAAACGTCAAGGTAAAAGTATCAAGACACTACGATCTGATCATGGTGGTGAGTACCTCTTGGGAGAGTTTAGGAATTACTTATCAGAGGATGGGATTCAATCCCAATTGTCTGCACCTGGCACACCATAGCAAAATGGTGTAGCAGAGCGAAGGAATAGGACTCTTATGGAGATGGTTAGATCGATGATGAGTTATTCTGAGTTACCAGATTCATTCTGAGGAATGCTCTGGATACGACAGTGTATATTCTGAACTTGGTACCATCTAAATCAGTGCCTTCTACTCCCACAGAATTGTGGATTGGGTGAAAGCCTAGTCTGAGACATATTCGGATTTGGGGGAGTCCAACACATGTGCTAAAGTCAGATGCTGGTAAGTTGGAACCTCGTACAGAAGTGTGCATGTTCGTAGGCTATCCTAGAGGAACGAAAGGTGGTTTGTTCTATAGTCCTAGAGATCAGGGGGTGATCGTTAGCACGAATGCCAAATTTTTAGAGGAAGACTATGTGATGAACCACAAACCCATGAGTAAGATTGTTCTGGAGGAATTGAGAGGGGAAGTCACTACTTCAGTACCACCGGTACAAGAGGATATACCACAAGTGACTGCACCGCGTGTCATAGAGGATACACAGGTGATACCTCATTGTAGTGGGAGGGTTGTTAGATAACCTGATAGATTTATATTCTTGTTAGAATCTTCTGATTTGGTCCCTGGCGAACATGAACCTGATCCCTGGACATATGATGAGGCAATCCGAGATAAAGATGCGGTATCTTGGCAAAGTGCAATGAATTCTGAGATAGAATCTATGGATTCAAATCAGATCTGGGAGCTAGTAGAACCACCCAATGGTGTAAAAACCATTGGATGCAAGTGTATCTACAAAAGAAAGAGAGGAATAGACGGGAAGGTTGATACATTCAAAGCAAGACTTGTTGCGAAAGGGTATACTCAGAAAGAGGGTATCGATTATGAGAAGACCTTTTCGATGGTAGCTATGCTTAAGTCTATCCAAATTCTCTTATGTATTGCTGCTCATATGGATTATGAGGTGTGGCAGATGGATGTCAAGACAGTTTTCCTTGATGGAAGTCTTGAGGAAAACATCTATATAGAGCAACCAGAGGGATTCATTGCAAAGGGAAAAGAGCATCTTGTGTGCAAGCTTAATCGGTCCATTTATGGATTGAAGCAAGCTTCGAGATCTTGGAACATCCGCTTTGATGAGGTAATCCAGTCTTATGGATTTATTCAAAGCCCGGATGATTCTTGTGTATACAATGTTGGTGCAATCAGGCTCAGATGATGTTTTGGTGTTTGACAAGGGTTCAAGTCTAGGTGATAATTATGTGTTATCTCATGCGGATGGTTGAGATGTATTTTCAGGAAATTCCTTGTAGGCCAAGGACTGGATGCAAGGTGGTGAAGACCCGGACGAGGAGTCCTGGCAAATGAAGACCCGGACGAGGAGTCCTGACAAATGAAGACTTGGATGAGGAGTCCTGACATGAAGACCCGGATAAGGAGTCTTGGCATGAATACCCAGACGAGGAGTCTTGGCACGAAGTCCCGGAAGTGATTCTTGGCACGGAAGGCCTATGAACAATGGTTCACAGGCATCAGGTAAAGGGTACAGGATAGACCCTCTCTTAGGCATAGTTTCGACTCTAGATGAGTTGAAACGGTCAAGAGTTGAGGCAGCACCTCGACTGGCTTGCAAAACGCTGAGAAGACCATAGCAGTCGAGGCGACGTCTCGACTGGGGTTGGTTGTCATGAACAGAAGCAAGTCGTAGTCGATTAAAACCTCGACTGCAGTCTGCGTGTTCAAAAGGAAAAACCCCTTAGCAGTCGAGGCGACGCCTCGACTGATGCTTGGTTCAACGAAACAGATGCAAGGGACTGTCGACTGGGAGCTCGACTGTTGCTCTATTTGGATTGAAATAGAAGCAAGGGAGTTTCGACTGAAGGCTTGACTAATGCCTACCAGTCGAGGCGATGAACATCACCTCGACTGGACCTAAGTTACAATGGACAAATAATGTTAATTTTGGTGAAAGACTTACCGTTGGAAGCTCATTAAATGCGAGTTAATGCGCCAGTCGAGGCGACTCGACTACACGGGCTGAAAAAGCCCTAATCATGATCGATTTAAAAGGCTTACATGGCTGGTTTTCTATCAACAATTATAAGAAGCTATTACTCAAACAAGGGTTCGGTATTCTCAAGGTTTTCAATCTCAAAGGAAGTTAAAGGTTCTGAAAAGAAGAAGCTATCTAGTTTTCACTGCAATCATTGTAATCGGTTTCTTCTTCATCTCCTACTACTGTAAGTTTCGTGTAAAGTTCTGATAAACTGTGTTAAGAGGTTTTTCCACCTCCGGTGTGTCACCGAGAAGGAGAAGTATTATAGTGGTGGTGTACATCACTAGAGCCGACGAGGGGCTTAACCGTGGAGTAAGAACTTGAGTTCCGAACCACGTAAATATTGTGTTTTTGAGCTTGTGTGTGTTGTTGTGCTTGTATTCGAGTTTTCTGCTGCGTACGAACATTGTAGATGAGCACAACGAATCAAAGATACGAATATCGCTATTCATCCCCCCCCCCTTCTAGCGACGCCAACGACCCTACAAGTGGTATCAGAGCCTGGTGCTCTTCTCCGGGCTCACAACCGCAAGAGCAAGTTAAAATGGCGATACAAGAAGGCTACAGCACAAACATGCCTCCTTTCTTTGACGGAACAAATTTCCAGTATTGGCAAAGTCGAATGGAGTACTATCTCATGACTGAGATAGATATGTGATTTTCGGTGACCAAAGGCTTCACAACACCAATGGACGTAGAAGGCAAAACACTTGAGTCTGGAAAGTGGACTGCAGAGTAAAAATGCAAGGCACAAGCAAATGCTAAGGCCACAGTAACTCTGCAATATGGTTTGGCGAAGGACCAACTCAACAAGATTGGTCCATTCAGTAGCGCGCAAGATCTCTGGAATAAACTGATAGAACTCAACGAAGGCACAAGAGACTCGAGAATCACAAAACGTGATCTCTACATGAACCAGCTGTAAAATTTCACTATGAAAGATGGCGAGACTGTTGGCGAATTACACGGAAGGTTCAAGGAGGTGTTGAATGGGTTGCATTCAGTTGGAGAAGGTTTGGAAAACAGAGACACTATCAAGTATGTCTTAAAATCCTTTCCCCGAAATGCTTTGTGGTTATCTATGGTAGATGTCTACAAAGTATCAAGGGATTTATCTACTGTAAAATTGGATGAATTATTTTGTGAAATGGAACTACATGAGCTAGCTAATAAGGGCCCAAAAGAGAAAGGTATTGCATTTGTTGCAGGTGAGCAATACAAGGAGAACAAGAAAAAGGAGAAGAAGAGGGAGTCATCTTCATCTTCATCAGAGACAAGCAGTGACAGTGATAATGAGTCCTCATCCAGTGAAATAGCAAATTTCGTGAGGAGGATGATGAGGAGAAGTAGAAAGTACAATAAGAAGGATGTGAAGAAAATCTTCGTGGACAAGAGGAAGGGTAAGTCATCACATAAATTTAGAGGTAAAACTGATGTTGTTTGTTTTGAGTGCAACAGGAAAGGACATATCAAAAGTGAATGTCCTGATCTCAACAAGAAAGAGGACAAGCCCAGGAAGAAGAAGGCATTGAGGGCAACATGGGATAAGTCTTCTTCCAGCTCCTCAGAAGATGAAGACAAGGAAAAAGGGACCAAGCATACTGCGCTAATGGTGTTTGATAACTCAGATTCAGAGGAAAATGAAAGTCAGAGTGTATCTTCACCGGAGGACACATCATCATCTGATGGTGATGAGGTAACATCCCCTGAGTTAGATAAATTGTATGAAACAATAGCATGCTTGACCAATGCTTTGAGTAGATCAAAAATTAAAGTTAAGATGTTGAAATCGGAGGTAGAGGAACTTAGGAATCATAATTCTATTTCTGTATAAAACAGAACTGATACCTCTGAAATTGAAAAACTTAGAGAAGAAAACAATTCTATGAGAACACAAGTTGATGATCTCAAGTGCACACTTGAGAAATTTACAACAAGCTCTCAAACCCTTAACATGATTTTAGATGCCCAAAGGGCAGTCTACAACAAAGCCGGGATAGGCTATAAACCGAATCAAAGGGTATTCAGTTTCATGTCATTAGTTAGTAGAACTCATGTTGTTAATACAAACATAACTAAAGCTTGGGTTCCTAAACAATTTGTTGTGAATGCTAATGGACCCAAAATCTGGGTTCCAAAAGATCTTGAATTTCGTGTTTGATTAGGTATCGGTTGAGGGGGAGTGTCCGATGAGGTGGGTTGTGGATAGCGGATGCTCCAAGCACATGACCGGGGATTCCTCAAAGTTTGCTTCATTTAAAAATAGGAGTAAAGGTATTGTCTCTTTTGGTAATAGTGGCAAACTAAAAGTCATAGGAGTAGGAGATATAGTTATTTCTGAACAATTTAGGATTAAGAATGTTCTGCTAGTTAAAGGGATGGTTTTTAATTTGTTGAGTGTTAGTCAATTATGTGATGAAGGATATAGAGTAGAATTTTATTCAACTAAATGCTTAATTAAACATAATGAATCAAATACTATCATGCTAGTAGGGACTAGGAAGGAAAATATCTATCAAGTTCAGTTTAGTAGTGCTACTAACATGCGTGTGAAGTGTTTTTTGTCCAAAGAAGATGACTCATGGCTATGACATCGAAGACTCACACACGTCAAAATGAAGAATATTAAGAGGTTGGCCAAGGAAGAGCTTGTGCGAGGTCTACCATTGCTCAAGTACGAAAAGGACAAGCTATGTGATGCATGTCAAAAAGGTAAACAAATAAGAGCATCACACAAAAGCAAAAACGTTGTAAGTACGTCAAATGCTTTAGATTTATTACATTTGGATTTGTTTGATATTAGCTCAACTAAATCTTTGAATGGTAGTAGATATTGCTTGGTAGTAGTAGATGACTATACTAGATATACATGGACTTTCTTTCTCAAACATAAGGATCAAACGTTAGAAATTTTTATTTCCTTTTGTAGAAGAATTGAGAATGAGAAAAATGCAACAATTAAAACAATTAGAAGTGATCATGGAGGGGAATTTGAAAACATGAGGTTTAAGGATTTTTGTTTAGAAAAAGGGTATAAACACGAATTTTCCACTCCTAGGACACCACAACAAAATGGTGTGGTAGAGAGGAAAAATAGAGTTTTACAAGAAGCTGCGAGGAGTATGCTAAATGAGTATACTCTTCCTAGTTACTTGTGGATCGAGGCAATTAATACTGCATGCTATGTTCAAAACAGAGTTTTGATACATAGGTTTTTAAGAAAACCGCCTCATGAACTATGATTTAGAAAACCACCAACAATCAAACATCTTAGGGTATTTGGTTGCAAGGCATTCATTTTAAACACTAAGGATCATCTAGGAAAATTCACTGCAAAAGCAGATGAAGGTGTTCTTTTAAGATATTCTCTCACCAATAAGGCATATCGAGTTTATAACAAGAGAACGAAGTTGGTTGAGGAATCGTCAAATATAGTTTTTGAAGAATGTAAAGAGCAAGTTGACTCTAAGGATAAGAGCGATAAAGTCGAGTTTGAACTCAAGAAATTGAGGTTGAATGAGAACACTAATGTAGGGGGAGTTAAATCTGACTCCGATAATGAAAAATCTAAGTCAGAAGGGTCATCACTTGAGCTTGTGCCAAATTGTGAGACATCTCAAGTACCAAGATCCACAAGAATGGTCACTAGTCATCCCCTAGATCAAGTTGTTGGAGACATCCATCATGGGGTGAGGACGAGATCATTCTTTAGGAGTGAAGTGAATCAAGTAGCGTTAATCTCTAAAATTGAACCAAAAGTAATCGACGAAGCTTTGCTTGATCCGGACTGGATTATTGCAATGCAAGATGAATTGGGACAATTTGAGAGAAGTCAAGTTTGGGATTTAGTTCCAAGACCTGATCAAGATACCATAATAGGGACAAAATGGGTATTTAAAAACAAAATGAATGACAAGGGAGAAATAGTTAGAAATAAAGCTAGGTTAGTTGCCAAAGGGTACAATCAAGTCGAGGGACTTGATTATGATGAAACTTACGCATCAGTGGCTAGATTAGAATCCATAAGACTAATGTTAGCATTTACAGCATATAAAGGATTCAAATTATATCAAATGGATATTAAGTCAGAATTTTTGAACGGTTTTATAAAGGAGGAAGTATATGTTGAACAACCACCGGGATTTGAAAATTCTACATTTCCAAATCACATGTATAAACTTAAGAAGGCTCTTTATGGGCTGAAACAAGCACCTCGTGCTTGGTATGAAAGGTTGTCAACTTTTCTAGTTGAAAGGGGCTTTAGAAGAGGTCAAATTGATCCCACACTATTTCTGAAAAGAAATGGTGAAGATATATTTGTAGCTCAGATTTATGTCGATGACATAATTTATGGTTCAAACAATAGGGATTATCTCAATGAATTCATAGAACACATGGAGAGTGAATTTGAGATGAGTCTAGTAGGAGAATTGACATTTTTTCTTGGACTACAAATCAAACAAACCAAAGAAGGAATTCATGTCTATCAATCAAAGTATGCCATGGAGTTGCTGAAAAGATTCAACATGGAGAATGTTAAGGAGGTTCTCACTCCAATGGCACAAAACACTCACTTAGATAGTGATATAGATGGAAAACCTATTGATTTAAAGCTTTATAGGAGTGCCATAGGTAGTCTTTTATACCTTACAGCAAGTAGACCTGATATAGTATTTGTTGTAGTATGTGTGCACAATATCAATCGTGTGCGAAAGAGTCTCATTGGGTTGCTGTTAAGAGAATTATGAGATATCTTAAAGCAACCATTTCAGTTGGACTGTGGTATCCCCAAACTGAGTCTTTTGATTTGGTAGGCTATATAGATTCAGATTATGCGGGATGCAAACTAGATAGGAAAAGTACTGGCGGGGGTTGTCAATTCTTAGGTTCAGCATTAGTAAGTTGGTCAAGTCGAAAGCAACATTGTGTTGCTCTCTCCACCACTGAGGCTGAGTATATAGCCATGGGAGAGAGTGTGTCACAATTGTTATGGATGACTCACACCTTGGAGGATTATGGTTTTTCATATAAAAACATGCAAGTGCTTTGTGATAATATTAGCACAATAAACTTAACGGAAAACCCAGTCAATCATTCTAGAATAAAACACATTGAAGTGAGACATCACTTCATTAGGGATCATGTAGCAAGAGGAGATATAATACTCAATTATGTTGAGTCTAAGGCTAATCTTGCTGATATTTTAACAAAACCTCTTCTAGAAAATGAATTTAGTTACTTAAGAAGAGAATTGGGAATGTGTGTCGCTGAGTGAAAACTCTCCTTGATCATGAGACCTAATTCATAAGTACGAAAGAAATGGGAAATTTATTTTTGGGATATCCTTGGGGAAACATCTCACACAAACCATAGGATTAACTATGCTTGTGTATTGTTAGATAGGGGTGAGATGTTAGGAACAACCAAGTTACTCAAAATGTTTGTTATGATGCATGACTTGAGTAATAAGGTTGAAAATTACATCAATCATTAAGTTGACCAATTATGGGGAAGACCATTACATAATTCATGTGTATTTGGTTTTAAAATCATAATTGGACATTCCAACTGAGTCAAATTGGTTGGACACCTTAAATGATGATAAAACTCAAGAAAAACATCCCAAATATGTTAGAAATTGTCCATTAAGTGTACTGTCACTTGTAAAATGGTTTAGGGACATTAATACAACGAATTGAGGACTTAAAATACCTAACAAAATGAAATTTCAGAAAAAATAGTCGAGGCATTTCAGTATTGGCCTCGACTGCCAGCTGGTGCAAGCACACAGAAGCGAGGCACACTCAACCGGCGCCTCGACCGCACTCGTTTGCGACCACCGCGACTGAGAATCGAGGTGCGCTCGGTGCCTCGATGGACATCTTAAAAGGGACTTAAGAAATTGACGGTTTTGCAAGTCCGGATGAGTTTTCAAACAAGTTTTGAATTTCGGACAAGTCTTCGCAATACGGACCAATTTTTAAATCGCACTTGTTTGAAAGATGTAACATTTTTCAAATTTCGCATCGGTTTCTAGGGAAGTTAAGAAGTGTCGATCGTTCCGAGGACTTAAGAAATTCCGCATACGTTAATCTCGGTGGTTTAATCCCGGTGGTGGTTTAATGTCGAGGCGATTTAATTCTGGCCGATTCTATTCGCATCGTCTTTAATTCCGCATAGTTGAAGTCGGTGGTGATTTCATGATGGTTTAAAAAAAAATCAGGGTTGTTTAGATTTCAGGGTGGTTCGGAAGTTAGGACGGTTTAAGAAGTCAGGTCGGTTTAAGAAGTTAGGAACAGGATCGAGGTAAACTCGACCCACGCCTCGACTGTTCGTCTGGATGAAAGCACAGAAGTGAGGTGCACTCGACTGGCCCCTCGAATGATTTATCAGTCGAGGCGTTCAACTTATTGCCTCGACTGATCAACTTGGACTATATAAGAAAAACCTGCCTACCGCCTCTCCTGCACTGATTTTTCCTTCAATCGCTTTTTGCCGCGACTTGCGATCTGCCGCCTCGCCGTCGCCTCTCTCGTTTCTGGCAAGATCGATGGAGACCAAAGCTTAGACGACCTCCATTGAACCCTAACTGACCTCGAGTAAGTCCGCTAGCCTCTAATTTCGTTTCATAGTCAAACCCTAACCCTAATCGCGAGTTTTCTCCAAACCTAGGGTTCATCCGTGTCTCTCTCACAAGAGAAGGTCATTCCACAGAGGTTTTATTATCTTCCACATCACTCAAGATCTCACCCTTTTCTGATCAACGAAAATGGCACCAAAGTAAATTTCTAAACCCTTCTCTTTGGATTCACGTTTTAGATATTATCTGGGTTAGCTAATCGGGTGCTGGTCTTTGTCATTCATCATACCATCATATGTCATTCATCTTGCATTTTGGACATAATTTTGACATCCTTAGGCAAAAACAGAAGATAGTTGAGACTAGTAGGAAGGAAACACCGAGGGAGAATCCATCTTCTGACCCACGATTTCCTTCTGAACATCATCAGCACACTTACATGACCCATAAGTTCGAGCTGATGGCTACTCATTCTTTGGATAAGAAGTTTTTTGACAAATTTGCTAATAATGTCGAGCATGTAGTTAATCATTACGGCCTCAGTAAGTTAGTCTACTGTGACCATGACATCAATATAGACTTAGTTAGTGAATTCTATAACAACCTACAGGCTACAATCGATAGGCTCATTTATAAAAGTAGGGTAGCCCGCAGGGATATATCCTTCACTCCTGATATTCTTAGGGCATTTCTAGAGTGCCGAGAGTCGAACTCAGCTCTTGAGTGCTATCCAAGCATTCAAGAACCAGTTGAGGGATACTCTATCAATGCCATACATGAGCACTTCTTTAGGAAACCAAGACAACCTGGCCTTAATCTATTTCCGACCATGGCATTAGCTGCTCCTGATAATGTTTTATATAAGGTCATCGTAGGATGCATACTTCCCATTGTCACTAGGGGGCAAGCAAAAATACGACCACATCATTTACTCGCATTACATCTCCTAAAAAATCACCTCGACTTTAACATTGCATTTAACAAGTTTCTCTGCATAGTCCACTTCACCGTCCATGTCCAAAAGAAACTTTACATGCATTTTGGACATATCATCACCTTCTAGTTAGAATCCATAGGCATCAATATAGCCAGGGGCAAGGTTAAACAGATGACGGACTTTGATTTTATCAAGTGGCGAAACTTTTCATTGGTCGGAATGGTTCGAGTAAATGGGAGCATTGAGTGGGCCGATGGACATCAGGCTGGTGAGAGGTGGGACATGGGAGCTAAAGAAGGTGAAAAAGAACCTCTAGCCCAAGTTGATGAACCACATTCCTCTGTGTCTGAACAGCTCGAGAAACTGGGCAAAGATTATGCTGAGTTCGTGGACTCAGTTGATACAAAAAACAAGGACCTTAGTACAACAATTGATACACAACACAAGGACCTTAGTACGATGATTGATACTCAATTCACGGAGCTTCAAACCAGGATGGATACCCAATTTTCAGAAGTTTTTGCCCAGCAAGAGGAGATTCTTGTTCTCCTATGTACCATGATGATGGATTCGTTGGGTCCATCGTCGCCAACCATGTAGTATTGGGACATTGACTCTTTCTTATATATCTATTGAACTTTTGAATTCAAGACAAATGTGTATATCAGGATGGTTGGCTAACACTTGAGTTATATATTTAAATATGTTGACTGCATATATTTTGATTGAATATGACTATTCTTGAGTATTTAGTTTCTGTATTTGGATATTATGAACAGGTTTATCACAACCATTTTTAAGGGAAATTCTGCCAAAATTTTGTTTGGTTGTCTATACCTTTTAATATATATGCACGATCGATATCTACTGTTTAAAATATATTGTTGGTGAATTGGATAACTAAGGGCAATGAATTCAGGGGGAGTGATCCTATAGATTTTTTTGTGTTTGTCAAAGGGGGAGAAATTAGAAGGTTTTAAGTTTAAGGTGGAAAGATAAGTGGAAGATAAGTGGAGTAAGTGCATCTATATCTCATTTTAGTGCAAATCTATATTTTTTAAAATGAAAATCTTATTGCATATCTTGATTTGATGACCTGATGAAGTGCTTAATCAATTTCGAGTACATCATAATTGTGCTATAATTTAATCACCTAAAACTTAAACCATGTTGTCAAACATTAAAAAGGGGGAGATTATTGGTGCAATCAGGCCCAGATGATGTTTTGGTGTTTAACAAGGGTTCAAGTCTAGGTGATAATTATGTGTTATCTCATGTGGATGGTTGAGATGTATTTTCAGGAAATTCCTTATAGGCCGAGGATTGGATGCAAGGTGGTGAAGACCCGGACGAGGAGTCCTGGCAAATGAAGACTCGGACGAGGAGTCCTGGCAAATGAAGACCCGAACGAGGAGTCCTGGCAAATGAAGACCCGGACGAGGAGTCCTGGCAAATGGAGACTCGGACAAGGAGTCCTGGCATGAAGACCCAGACAAGGAGTCCTGGCATGAAGTCCCGGAAGTGATTCTTAGCACGGAAGACCTATGAATAGTGGTTCACAGGCATCAGGTAAAGGGTACAGGGTAGACCCTCTCTTAGGCATAGTTTCAACTCTAGACGAGTTGAAACGGTCAAGAGTCGAGGCAGCACCTCGACTGGCTTGCAAAACGTTGAGAAGACCATAGCAGTCGAGGCGACGTCTCGACTGGGGTTGGTTCTCACGAACAGAAGCAAGTCGTAGTCGATTAAAGCCTCGACTGCAGTCTGCGTGTTCAAAAGGAAAAACCCCTTAGCAGTCAAGGCGACGCCTCGACTGATGCTTGGTTCAACGAAACAGATGCAAGGGACTATCAACTGGGAGCTCGACTGTTGCTCTGTTTGGATTGAAACAGAAGCAAGGGAGTTTCGACTGAAGGCTCGACTAAAGCCTACCAGTCGAGGCGATGGTTCATTGCCTCGACTGGACCTAAGTTACAACGGACAAATAATGTTAATTTTGGTGAAAGACTTACCGTTGGAAGCTCATTAAATGCGAGTTAATACGCCAGTCGAGGCGACTCGACTTCACAGGCTGAAAAAACCCTAATCAGGCTTAATTTAAAAGGCTTACACAGTTGGTTTTCTATCAACAATTATAAGAAGTTATTACTCAAATGAGGGTTCGGTATTCTCAAGGTTTTCGATCTCAAAGGCAGTTAAAGGTTCTGAAAAGAAGAAGCTATCTAGTTTTCACTGCAACCATTGTAATCAGTTTCTTCTTCATCTCCTACTACTGTAAGTTTCATGTAAAGTTCTGATAAACTGTGTCAAGAGGTTTCTCCACCTCCAGTGTGTCACCGAGAAGGAGAAGTATTATAGTGGTGGTGTACATCACTAGAGCCGACGAGGGGCTCAACCGTGGAGTAGGAACTTAAGTTCCGAACCACGTAAATACTGTGTTTTTGAGCTTGTGTGTGTTGTTGTGCTTGTATTCGAGTTTTCTGTTGCGTACTAACATTGTAGGCGAGCACAACGAATCAAAGAGATGAATATCGCTATTCATCCCCCCCTTCTAGCGACGCCAATGACCCTACATACAAGAGATGTGACGGAAACATAGTGGTATTTCTTGTACTATATGTAGATGACATTTTGTTAATTGGCAACAATGTCAAGGTGTTGTTAGACGTAAGGGTATGGTTGTCCAACCAGTTTAATATGAAGGACTTGGAAGAAGTGGGACACATCCTTGGGATCAAGGTTATAAGGGATCGTAGGAAAGGATGTTGTGCTTGTCTCAAGCTTCATACATAGACACTATTTTGGCTCGTTTTAGCATGCAGAACTCCAAGAAAGGTTTTCTATCTTTTAGGCATGGAGTACCTTTGTCTAAAGAGATGTGTCCTAGAACATCAAAGGAGATAGAGGAGATGAAGGCAGTTCCATATGCTTCGGCAGTAAGAAGCCTCATGTATGCTATGTTATGTACGAGGTTAGATATCTGCTTTGTCGTGGGCATAGTTAGTAGATATCAGAGTAATCCAGGACAGGGACATTGGACTGCGGTAAAGCATATATTGAAGTACCTGAGAAGGACTAGGGATTATATGCTGGTATATCAGGCAGATCAATTACTCCCTATGTGTTACACAGATTCTGACTTCCAATCAGATAGGGATAACAGTAAGTCTACCTTGGGTTTTGTGTTTACTTTAGGAGGTGGAGCCATTGTATGAAGGAGTGTCAAGCAAAAATGCGTGGCGGACTCCACTATGGAAGCTAAGTATGTGGCAGCCTCTGAGGCAGCCAAAGAAGCTGTATGGCTCAGGAACTTCTTGATGGACTTGGATGTGATTCCTGGTTTGCCCAGAACTATCACAATTTATTGTGATAACAAAGGTGCAGTTGCAAACTCGAAGGAACCACGAGCCCATAAGGAAAGTAAACACATAGAGCGCAAGTATCACCTGATACAAGAAATCGTAAAGCAAGGAGAAGTTGTTGTAGCAAAGATTGCATCAGAAGATAACCTGGCAGATCCTTTCACTAAAGCCCTTCCAGCAAGAGCTTTTGATAGGCATGTGGAGGGAATGAGAATCAAATGTATGGCAGTATGAGGACAGCATAGTCTTTTAGTATAAGTGGGAGATTATTGGGATGTATACTGAAAAGTCTATTCTTTATATGAACATCTTTATTTTTGAAATAAGAATCACATGATCATTGTTTGCATATTTATGGTTATGCATATTGTCTGATACATTACATTGTAGATAACATGGTGTGTGGTGTCACACGAGAGATCATGTTATCAATTCCTTGTAGAGTATAAGTAGAGGCTCACAACCGAGATGGTTTTGGACAAACCATTGGTATGGTTATAGTGTAATTTGGTATTGGTTTGTCTTGACCATAGAATTACACTAGTACACTTTGTGTGTATTGAATAGGACTGACTTATAGGTGATTCAATTTATTGTTGACTATATAATTGAATCGGACCTCGGATATTATGGAGTACATGCTCTTAATCTCGATATAATAACGGACACATGTACTTAGTATTTATTTCTTTGATTTACTAATGGGCGAGATTTATAAATTAAATCGATAGGCTCGGTAAGTTGGGAAATGATATTATTTACATGGTGTGTCGTTGATTATAGGAGGAAACTGTGTCTTATGTATTAGGATGATGATGTCCCCTTGAGGAGCTCATAAGGATCATCATGTAAACCCTACAAGTGTACTTAATCTGACATGATGATAAGGTTGAGTGGTACTACTCATGGAGTTAGATGTTGATTAATTAATTGTCAGTAAATTAATTAATTGACGGACATTCGATATCTTAAACACGGGGAGACATTTGTACAATTAATATATGGAGCCCATATTTATTTATGGGGGTTGGTGAGGTAGATCAATGATAATCCTCTAGTAGAATGGATCATCATTAATGAATCGGGTTTGTGTGGTTCGGATCCATTGGGTGGCCAAGATCTAACTTCTCCTCATTGTCCCTATTGCAGCCTAATATAAATACCTCATGATAGCCATGATCTGACGGTGGAAAATGAAACCTTAAATCTAACGGTGGAGATTGAAAGGAGGCTTAAGCCTAACTCTATAAAAGGAGGGCTAGGGCTTGGGTGGAAAGAAGAACTTGGTTCATTGGTCTTGGGCGGCAATAGAAGCAAGGAAAGGA
Organism: Wurfbainia villosa; assembly: GCA_025175895.1. Taxonomy (NCBI): domain Eukaryota; kingdom Viridiplantae; phylum Streptophyta; class Magnoliopsida; order Zingiberales; family Zingiberaceae; genus Wurfbainia; species Wurfbainia villosa. Next base: position 11,642,268 of record CM046004.1, on the reverse strand, counting down.
TTAGGGTTAGGGTTGCCTTCTCTTGGTATCCTCTCCCTATTGCTGGCGCCCATCACCACCTCCTATTAGGCGGCGCTTATCTTCTTCCAAGTAGAGGCGGTGCCACCTTCTCCTCCACCCAAGGTCGGCGATTTTCCTTCTCCATTGGTCGTCGCTCATTCATCTCCCTCTCCTTGGTGGCCGGCGGCAACAACAAAGAGGAGGAAGAGGTTTGATCTTCCTCCAAAGGGATTGTGTCCGGAACAAGAAAGAAGAAGAAGGGAGAGGTTCTTCTTCCCTTTGTTCGGAGAGAGCAAGGAAGGGAAGAACGAGATCTAGGAGGTTTCAACTCTTGGAGGATCGTTGCCCACACAACGTTCAAGAGGAGGATAGGACAAACAATAGAAGATCAAGAGGTATACGAGAGGTATAATCTTGTTTATTTTGATTTAGTTCTTTTGTATAATGCATGTGGCTAATTTACTTAGACCCCGAAGATAAACACAAAAACCGGCGATCCGTACATCATCTATTCCATGGCTAATCGAGGAAAAAAGTTAGATTGCTTGAACAACAAGTTTGTTCAAGAGACCACTCTAATCGAATAGCACGATGATGGATCGGTTGCTTGGGTAATCCGTCTTCGTCAAGGATTAATTTTTTAATCTGGGAACGTAGATAGGATCGTCATGCACAAGTGGCCAAGTTGAAGCGAGAATCAAAGCTTCAGACCTTCACAAATTATATGATTTTTATTTTGAAAACAAATGCTTGAGTTACCTAGGTCAATGGTGACCGGCGCCGGAATTGAGCCTTCACTTCTTCTAAAGGTTGAAGTTGTTTCTTGATTTTGCTTCGGGTTCGGTGATCTAATATCCTCCCCCTGATCAACCCGAGAGGTGGAGGCTTCCTCTAATTCTCCTTCTTCCACCGATCCGGATGTTGACTCTTTCTCAACTTCCGAATCCTCACTTTCTTGTGAGGAAGAGCTTGCTTCTTCGGTCTCCTTGTCCAACCGAAGAGCATTCTTGTTCCTTAGGCTCCTCTATCTCTTAAGCCGTTGAGGGTTCTTCATGGAGCTTAGCAAGCTTGCTCCAAAGCTCCTTGGCATCCTTACAATCTTCTAATCTACACAAAACATCATTAGGGATTACACTGAGTAATATACCCATTACATTATTATTTATGTTGTAGTATCAGAGTTGTTTTTTGCTCCACTTCTTCTTAAGCCTTTTTCCTTCTTCATCCTTTGGAGCGTCAAACCCTACCATCACACTAATCCAATTATCATAATCGCACATAAGGAAATATTTCATCCTTACCACCCATAGCTCAAAATCCTTTGCTCCATAGAATTCGTATGGTGGCGGCACGTTGATATCATCCCCCAATCTTTCTTCAATCACCATCTTCTTCCTCTAGCGTGCTCCCTCGGATGTGAAGCCAATGAAGAGCTCCTAGCTCTGATACCAATTGTAGGATCTTCAGTGAGCGCTAGAGGGGGTGAATGGCGCGTTCGTTCGCTTGAGGAAATTCGCTCGTGCTTGATTGCCTATACTTATTGTTAACACAGCGGAATACAAATAGAAAATACAAATACAAATACACAAAGACAATCACAACACACGAATATAACGTGGTTCGGAACCTTAGGGTTCCTACTCCACGGATTGAGCTCAAATGAGCTCTAGCGATACAAACACCACCACTAATTAAATACTCCTTCTCGGTGACACACCGGAGGTGGAGGAAACCTCTTACAACAAATTTCAAAAGTAATACAAGATAAAACAAACCAATACAAAGTAAATACAACAAAAGAAGTAAAGAACACTTTACAAAACTCTTTTGAATGCTTGCTTGTTTGATTTCTTAAGCTGCACTTGAAGACCCTGATTTGCACCAGTAAATTGCTCCAAATCGCCCAAGAAATCGCTGCCAAAAACCTTCCCCTCGAGCTTCCTTTAAAGCTGCAACTCGGGTTGATTTCCACCTAGTAGTCGACTGCTCGCGACCATCAGTCGACTGATGCTGTAGTCATTGTGAGACAACGACTTAATCCACGTTGGACAAGTTCCAATGGATAGACCATGAGTCGACTGATCATGTATCCACTCGACTACCAAACCCTAGCAGTCGACTCGAAAATATCCTGTACGCATGTCCTCAACCATCAGTCGACTGCAATCCATGGTAGTTGACTGATCAAGCCATCAGTCGACTGTCCAATGCTGACAGTCGACTATCAAGGCTACGCGACCACAGTTGAACGTCAGTTGACTCCCTGACATTCGACTGGTCATAATCCCAATCGACTGATAAGTGTTAACTCGACTGCCAAGTGTAAAAACACTTGACCAGTCGACTGGATCATAACCTCAGTCGACTGACAAATCTCAAACATGAGGTTTTACCCTAAGTATGATGCTCTCATACTTGCTAGACTACCTTTAGCCTTGACCTAAGCCTTCTAGTCACCTCCATTAGCCTCACGCCTATTGGATCCCTCCAAGTCATTCATAACTTATTCATCCATACGCTAGCCTTCTGGTGCTTCTATCGGCTATTGTCATTCTAACGTGGTCTATACCGCCAAGGCATATTTGGGCTTACGCTGCCAAGACACATGCTTGAATTTTATGCCGCCAAATTATTGGACTTATGCTGTTAAGACTCCACCCTTGGACTTTACGCTGCCAATATCACCCCTTGGACTTTCCAAATGCCAAGTACCCATGCTTGGACTTTCTATGCCAAGTGTCCCACTTGGACTTCTCCATCATATGGTCAACCCCATGTCAACCATATAGTCAACCCATTGTCAAACAATGGTCAACCCATTTTCAAACATCAAAACACTGCTCGAGTCAAATTCGAGTATGGTCAATCGTGACCTGGGTTGATTGCACCAACAAGCTCCCCCTATATTTGAGCTCTTTTCTTTGTCCTTCTGAGGATGCCTTCCCCTTGGACATTGATTGTGGTAGTGGCTCTTTTGGTTGCAAGAGAAGCACACTATGTGCTCCTTTCCCTTGTGTATTGAGGCTCCGGCTTCTTTAGGCTTCTCCTTGGCCTTTGGCACCACTTGAGTCTTCTTCTTAATTAATTTAGGACACTTACTCTTGTAGGCTCTTTTTCACCGCACTCAAAGAAAATTATGTGATTTTTATTTTTAATAGTTTTGCTTGAGTTACCTTCGATGATGGCATCATTCTCGGACATGGAGGGGAACCCTTGAGCTTGTTCTTCGGCTTCGGATGTAGAAGGCTCCTGCTCTGGTTCCGGTATTGAAGATCTAACCTCCCTCTCAATCCTAGAGGTGGAGGTTTCTTCAACCTCTTCCGACTCGAATGTTGAGCATCTCTCAACTTCCGAATCTTCAATCTCTTGAGATGATGAGCTTGCTTCCTTGGATTTCTCATCGTCTTGGATCGGTGAGGTATTCTCATGAAGCTTGGCAAGTTTGCTCCATAAATCCTTAGCATCTTGATATTTACCTATCCTACACAATAGGTCATTAGGAATTAAAGAAATCAAGAATTTTGTTACCTTCTCGTTTGTTTTGGATTTTTCAATTTGCTCCTTTTTCCATTTACTCCTTTTAAAAAAAATTCCCTTCTTGTTCGTAGGAGTTTCAAAATCATCCATCAAGACAAACCAATCTTCAATCTTCATTTGAAGGAATGTCTCAATTCTCACTGTACATTAACTAAATCCTCCTAATCCATAGAATCCATAGGGAGGTGGTACTCGAATGTCATATCCTAGTACATCATCAAACTCTATTGTCCTCTAGCTTTGACTCCCTCAGTGGTTAGTCTGTAGAAGAGTGACTCGCTCTGATACCAATTATTGGGACCTTAATGTGCACTAGAGGGGGTGAATAGTGTCCAACTTGATCTCGTTTTCTCTCGATTGAGTCATGCTTGTCTACAAGGGTTATACACAGTGGAAACAAAGCAATATAAACAAATAAATAAGACAAGCACACTCACAACTACAACCCTGGGATTTTACATGATTTGGAATCCTCAATTTCTACTCCACATCCTAGCTCTAGCGATGCACTAGCACTAAAACTTTCTTTCTCTCTGAATCACACCAGAAGTGGAGAAACCTCTTAGAAATACCTTGAGATTATAAGTGTACAACAAAATACAAACATATAAAATAAATGAAACAACAACACTTTACAAGTGAGATTTTGATCACTATTGATTTGGTTGCTTTGGAGTGGCATTTGAAGACCTGGAATTTAGCAGCACTTCCCTTCAAAACTTCCCAAGAATTAGCGTTGAAGAACTCCTCTAAGTCCTCCTTTTATAAGCTCCGTGTCATTTGATTTTCGCCCATCAATCGATTGGTCTTACCCCTAGTCGATTGGTCACTCAATCGTTGTCTCACGACGACTTGATCCACGTCGAAAACAATCGACTGCCCACGACTCTCTGTGCACCGACGGCTAAAGCCAGTCGACTGGTCTTACCACACCAGTCGACTGCTTCCATCGGAACACTGTTTCTCATATTCAAACTCGATTTCCCACTAACCTTTGAAGCTAGTCGACTAAGCAGTCAACTATCGAGCTCTCGACTAGCACCAGTCGACTACTGCCATAAGAGCTTTCTCGAGTCAGGTTTCTCATACTCGACTCGACTTTCTCCCCATCTCCCTAGCACCAACCCCAGCGCTCGAGTTTTTCTTTCGACCAGTCGATTGATTCCCACAGCAATCAACTACCGAGTCACAGTGCTACGGAGCATCGCTTTCTCACTCAGCTGTCACCCGAGCACCCACAGCCGAGCACCTGACTTCCCAAATCAAGATTTCTCTTCCCGAGCACTGCTTGGCTCGAGCATTGTTTGGCTCGAGCACCGCTCGTGCACCCGAGCACCCGCAGTGCCCGAACTCTGCAGCACCCGAACACCTATTTCCCAATTACCGAGTCCCGAGCCCTGCTCGATTTCCCGAGTGCCTGACTCAATGTTTCTCAATCGCCCGAGTACTCGACCAGTCGATTGGTCTAGACCACCAGTTGACTGACCGAGTAACTTCCTGACTCAAGTGTTTCTCATAGTACAAGCAACTTCTCGAGTCGTGCTCGGGAAAGCGACTTCCCGAGCTGCACTTGGGACGAACTTCCCAAGCGACTGCTCGAGACTTCTCACTGCCAGTCAACTACCCTCAATAGGAAGTCTACTGGTACACCTCAAAATTGAGGTTTAATACCAAATATGCTCCTCTCATTTTGACACTTACCCTTAGCCTAGACTTAAGCCTTCAAGCTTCTTCCATCGATCCTATGCCTTAAGGATGCCTCCGAGTCCTCCACGACTCCTCATCCTTTACGCTAACCTTCAAGTGTTTCCTTCAGTTTTATCATGCTATTGGATGTTCCTTTGCCAAGAAGTCATGCCTTCAAGACTTCTTCGCCAAGAGTCATGCTCTGGGACTTCCATTACCAAATTACACTTGGACTTTCCCTTGTCAAGTTTCCATACTTGGACTTTCCTTGCCAAGTCTTCATACTTGAACTTTCTCTTGCCAAGTATTCATACTTGGACTTTCCTTATCAAATCTCCATACTTGAACTTTTCTTTGCCAAGCACCATCTCCTCGATCTGTTGGTACTTCACTTGTCAAGCACAGTCTCCTCATAAAATTTTCTTTAAATTATTATTGGTTAAATGATTTTATTTTATTTTTGTAATCTTATGTATTTATAAATGTAAAAAATTTATTTTCAATAATTTTAAAAGAATTAGTATTAATAATAAATAAAATAATTTTTATTTATATTAAAAATATTTTAGAATTAATAATTAGTGAATATATTTTACTTCTTCTCATTCAATCCGAATCAAAACTTACGATTTTTTGAAGTCTCCTACATCACTTCATAATATTCAATTATAAAATTGGGCATGACTGATGCAACACAGTCACAAGAAAATACAGTCAGAATATAAGAGAAGCTTAACTAGTACAATGTGTTAATTGTTATATCTTAAATCTCCCAAAAAAAATATGAAAAAGAGAAATTAATTAGAGAATAGGATTTTATTATATTAGAAATAATTAAATTTATTATTATTTAATAAATTTATTTTTCATTTATAAATAGAATATTTTTCTATTTAAAATTATTTTGAATCGATTTTATAATAAATATAACTTCGTATTATATTCCGTTTCGTATTTATTTTTGTTTATAAAAAAATATTTTATAAATTTATTTCTAATTCATTTTAAATTTCATTTTAAAATATATTTTTATATGTTAAATTTTATTTAATGGAAATGAATTAGTAATTTCATTGTTAATCCGTTTCTAATTTATGAATACTTAAAACGGATTTCAATTCTATTTTAAAAATCTATTTCTGAAATTCAACCGGGATCCAACTACGGTTTAGTTGGTCGGACAGCGACGGTGACACTGATGGCAATCCCGAAGGATTCAGGGATTAGGCTATAGTGCTCATCAGAAAAGAACATCGTAGGCAGAATACTGTGCATTTCTAATATTGTGCAATCCCGTGAATCAAACAGAGATTGGACGGTTGTGCACATGATCGGACGAATGTGCACGAGTCGCACACGGTAACGTAGCGTAAGGAACACAATATATCATCTCTCTCTCTCTCTCTCTCTCTCTCTCTCTATATATATATATATATATATATATATATACATATATATATACATACACACACACACACACACACTCTCCCACCCACGAACTCGATATCCTCAACGTCTATTTTTGTGCACCCCGTCCACGATGTATAGTGAATGAGAAATACATAGTATTTTTTCTTGCTCAAAGAAGCTACTGTCGCCTACTGTAGGTAGTCATTCGGTTGAATTCCGACTGTGATCCAATCAAAAACTAACCGCAGTCCGATTGGCGTCGAAGTTCGACGGGACCACGATCGAATTTTGATCGAATTATGGTTAGATTCCGATCGGATTGCTGTCAGAATTCAACTGAATTGTGGTCACCAATGGCGGCGGCGTTGGCATCGACAATTCGGCCAGATTTTGATCGTAATCCATCTGTGGTCCGGTCAACACCAAAGTCCGACTAAATCGTGGCCGAATTTCGACCGGATTGTGGGCGAAATCACGGCTGCCATTGTGATCACAGCATTGGCAACTGTAATTCAATCGAATTCCAGCTGCAATCTAGCCAGGGTCCAGTTGGTTGGATGGCGAGGATGACGGCGACCTCGATGAGTTTAGGGGTTGGGCTATAAAGCTCACCGGAGAAGGAAGTCGTGAGCGGAAGCACTGTACATTTCTCATTTATTATGTAATTGTGATGGATTAGATGGTGAAGAACGGGTCGGAAACAAGTTACGCACTGATCGACACCCAAGATATCAGAACTATATATATATATATATATATATATATATATATATATATATAGAGAGAGAGAGAGAGAGAGAGAGAGAGAGAGGTTTGTTACGATGAATAACTCCTCGGTGCACCTATGTATTGCACATTCCTTTCATCGTGCATCATTGCTCAGATTGGCACTATAGTGTTGGAGATTTCGGGATCATGTTCAGCGAAATAAAGTAAATAAAATAATTTTTATTTCATCTCAGACATCTCTTGGGGCCAGGAATCCTTGCTATTAACATAATCTCATGCAAAGAAAGGAGAAGAGAAGATTCATACCTTTGAGATTCTTATTGTATCCGTCGAAACCATGAGCAAGACCAACGAGCCTTACCTCTATCAGTATCCACGTCAGGATCACCTGAGATAACTCCTTGAGTAACAAGTCTTTATCTCTGATTGGTGCTAGCCAACCGGTGGAGACAAGAGAGGGAAAGAGAGAGTAGAAAGACGGCTATAAAGGAAGAAAACCTAAGATTTGAACACCACTCCTCCAAGGATTATCAAGGGATCGATTTATAGATCTCTTGATTATACCATCTTAGAAGGCTTAAACGGAACCTATCTTTTCATAATTATCCCATAATTAAGATAAGAACAACCCAAGAAATTTTCATAAGAAAAATCTCCAAAAACGACGGAGTCACGACACGGTCGTGTGTCTTACACACGACCAGCCGTGCCAAAAAGATACAGTCGTGCCAGGACACACGGCTAGCCGTGTGTCCTTCTGGGCAAAACCTAGACTTTGGTCATTTTCGGCTAGAGCCAGGCATGGCCCATGCCTAGTTAGGCACGACTGTGTGAGGCTCTGTATGGTCTGTTTAACTTCGTTTAGGTGCAATATGACCATGCCAAGTCCGACAAAGCCATAGGAGGTTTCATAGCCTCTGTTTTGCACCTTCTTGGCCTGGTCCAATCAGATACATCTTCTCTCTCATTGAGAATCTCATTTTCAGACTTGTTTCACGCCCGTATTGTGTGTGACCCAATAGGTTTCCTGCTATATTGGTCATTCATAATTAACCCCTTAATTATGAATAGATCATGAGTGACACCTAGCAATACATCATGACCCCCAATTGACCGAAAAGTCTAAATTGACTCCAGAACATTTCTGAACCCTTCAACGGCTACAGTTGTTTGTGCCTTGTTCGTTTCACTCATCCTATACCCACTTGGTTCAGGATATGGTCTATGTGTTTGTCCCCACTAGGTTGACTATGTCACACCTTTTCTAAGTTAGTTTCCTTGTCTTGTGGATTCAAGTTACTCCTACATGTTCCCAAGAAAATCATCTTCTTAATATGTTTACTCTGGTCAGAGACTTCTGAGTAACAATCCTGACAAGAGGCCTAGGGTATACATCTCCTTTATCAGGAGTGGTGAATCCTCTGTGGGTTATTCAAACACCTTCGATCACTTTTCTTATACCCAATCATTCCGGAGTTATACCTCCTATGGAGATGGCTGTGAAGAAGTCAAAGTATAAGGTGTCATGACCAAGATGACTTGAATACCTCAAGTCTAAGGAAGCTTGCACTCGAGCTACAATGAGATCTTCAACGACGTATAGAACCATATGAAGTCTCATAGCAAGTCACTCCAATGAACTAGTTACCATAACTAGCATCCATATATTCACTCTCAGCATCCCTATGCTTCCATTCAGTGAGTATTGAATGCTTGGATAAACCAAGGAGCATAACATATGCCAGTCTCACAAAATCGATGATGTTCAATCTCATCAATTCGTCGACTAGAGATAGTTTCAATACTTACATGATTACACATGATAACATACCCACTAATTATGATTCAATTACAATTTCTTTTATGTCATGCATCGTATTGTGAACTTTAGTATATGAGTTTAAGATCCAATAAAAAACATACATAAAGTATACTCAAATAGTGAATTTTATTAATAACTTCTAAGGCAATTACCTTAGGACACCTCTCAATTACATCATATAGTCAATCCCTTGAATCCTTCAGGATTGTCACGCCGTCCCTTTCACCGAATCGTGACTCAATTACTGTTTATATATATATATATATATATATATATATATATATATATATATATATATATATATATATATATATATATATATATATATATATATATATATATGAATGATTTCTTGGGTAGGTTTGTGCAATCGGTTAAAACCAAACCGACCGAACTGATCAAATCAAAATCGAATAAATTAAAAAATAAATAAATTATTCGAAAGCACCGAAAATTTCAACCAAACCGAATCAATTAGGCTAAAAAATCAGTTAATTCGATTAAAAATCAAAAAATCTAATTTTTTACAATCAGTCGATTGATTAACATATCAATCGACTAGTCGAGTGGAAGCTCGACTCCTGAGCGGAATTCAAGTACAGAATGGTTGTTGCGACTCAAGAAATAGAACTGTGCTCAATCAGTCGACTAATAGCCTATGTTAGTCGACTGATTCCTGAAACAGTCGACTGACTTATCTTAAATTCTGTTGTTAAACTTTAATTTGATATCATTCCGTGCATTTAATAAATATATACAATTATATTGTATGCCTATTATATGGAATGTTAAATTTACATGGTTTATTAAAATTATAAAATATCTCTCTTATATTTATAGAATTTATTTTCCTATACATTCTTAAATTTCATTGTTAAAAATTAAAACATTCAATATTACACAATAACATAACTATTTAAATTAAATACATTATACATGTCAATGAGAGTATAAGATACAATTTAATAAATGTCAACGCATCAAAATACATAAAATATCTCGTTAAAACTTAAAACATCAAGCAAGCATAAAGTTTTAACATTTTTACACTCAAGTTATAGCACATGTCAAATATCAAAATGAATACCACATATCTTTAGATCTTGATTCTTGACTCTTGAGAGTTGAGTCCTTGGCTTCAGACCTTCAATCTTTCCCTTCACTTCTTGTGACTTGTGAGTTGTGACTTCATACTTGTCTGCTACACCACTTGTGTTTATCCTAAAGAATAATGATCAAGAAGTAAAAAATTATTATTATCACTTGAACAAGATAAATAAAAAGAAAATACATTTGTAACTAAATTAAAATATTTGAAACATACCATGAAACAGTTAATTACACCTGAATTAGTGTTGTCGAAGAAGACGAATCCATTATTATTTTTGAGAACCCTGGCAAAAAATTATAACATGATGCAAGTAAAAAATATTAATGCTCTATACATTTTTAATTGTAAACAAACAACTAACTATAAAATGTTCTTTAAACAAAACGTACCGCTTACAAATTTTTCTACATCTTCTAAAATTTCTTCGATAGTAATTGGTTCCAAACTTAATCAAAGGCAATCCTGGATACAAATCAAACTTTCTACCACTCTAGGAGTCAATGAACTCCTGAAACAATCAAGTACCCGACCACCAGTACTGAAAGCGGATTCTGAAGCAATTGTTAATATTAGAATAACTAACACATCATGAGCAATTTAAGTAAGTATAGAAAATCTGTGATAATTTTGCTTTCACTATCCCAATATGTCAAAAGTCTCACGATATTCTTCAACTATTTCGTTCAGATACTTGTCTAATTTTGACATATTGTCATCACCAAAAATTTGTGCCTTTTGTTTCATATACTTTGCAAAGATTGATTGTCTTTTCAAACCTATTTAACTCATATTTTTAGACACAATGTTGCTATCACCTGATTCTGAAATAGTTGAAATTTTTGAGGTGCTACTTTGAGGCTCCATTTTCTCCTTATAATTTTTGCACAAAGCAAACAAAGTCTCCTTTATATTCTTTCCTACTATTGCACCTTTTTCATCTCTATATAATTCAATCAACATAAATTTCACAAAATCTAATTTATGTCTTGGATCAAGTACCACTGCAATATAAATCAATTTATTCATCTTCTCTGGATCTCCCCAATATTTGTCAAATTTAATTTTGATTCTTAATCCCATTGAATATACATCAAGTTCATCACTTTCTTGGCACTCCTTTAATATGGAATGAATAAAACTGATTCCATGTGCAAAAGTGTAACACCCCCCTAATCTTTCCACTCTCTACTAGGGGAGATGTCACTACATTACTGTCTGTTTCTTTAATTCTTCCTTATCTTACTCTGACACTATACTTTAATCATCACCCCATATTACCATCATTCCAAAATTCATGCAATATACTAACGCAATGTGCTAACAACTAAAATGATCATAAGGACCTTGACATCACTTAAACAATAACCAATTCAAGATCTTCACATAACGTGCGAGTATTAAGACTAGCCCAACATGACTCTAGCATTCTTTGGTCTCAACCATAAGCAATCCAGTTGAACTTCAACAATATCAGAAAAAAAATAATTAAAAACTTAAAATCTGGTTTAGACATCTGCACTTAGGATCTTTTACTTCCACTGTTTCGTCGCCACACACTCCAAACACTTCATCCGCTATGCCACCTTACTGAAGCTTTTCTTTACCTTTATCTGCAGTATAAGGAAATGCAAACTGTAAGCAATAACGCTTAGTAAGTACTTTCTATGCTGACAAAAACATACAACGTATGAAATCATGCAACTAGTTCTCTTACCCTTGATACATTGATACACATGTAAGCATAACTGGAAATCATAACTCTGAATACATGTCTTTTGTATAAACCATGCTCTTAAGTATTTTAAAACTTGTAAACAGTATATCTGAATTGGAATAATTGACTTGGAAAACTTTTACTTGTACTTATACTGATACTTCAAATTAATAGTCATCCTGAATATGGGTCCGTCATAGTACCAATGTGCGCTTTCCTAATAGGTCGGGGTGGCCAACCACCGAACCTACTAGGGTAATTGAAACTGAGGGCCTTGGGCCGTGGACAAAACTGATGCCCGGTACATGCCCTTTCAAAAATAAAATACTTTCTTTATACTTATATTCTTATACATACTGAAAGAATGCTCTTAATCTCCTAAATCACGAATAGGGAGCACCCTAAAGATCATTATGCTCTTGACCCCCAAAACTGAAATGGGGAGCATACTGAAGATCATTGTGCTCTTAATCCCCAATTCGAACAGGAGCATCTTTAAATTTTCTTTATAAAGAAAATATTTTTACATCTTACTCTACATCATGCAGATAATTATAAGCTACAACTTATCTACCACATGCATGATCATAAATTACATTCTTATCAAGAATCTAAATAGGATACTGAATTAACCATGACATAATGAGTAAAATCATGTAACTAAAAATACCATGCATAACTGAAAATAACATACACATAAAAACATATCAATGACATACGATAACTACTTATACTGCAGGTGAGCAATACTTACCTCCTACGTTTTTTCACCAATTTATACCGTTAGATTTCGTAAAGAGAAGACCTCCTACGTGTTCCTTTTCTTTAGTGTGATCCTCTACCAAGTCCTTGAGGAGATCCCTCTTGAAAAATCCCCTCTTGAATTATCCAAAGAGAAGACAATCTTCTTCCTCGCTTCGGCGGCTGGAAAACGGAAGGGGAGAGGAAGGGGAAGGGTTGGTCGGCGCTTGGAGAGAAGAGGGAGAGAGAGGTTTAGGGTTTAGGGTGGCGGCGTTTGGAGAGAAGAGGGAGAGAGAGGTTTAGGATTTAGGGTGGGCAGCGTTCGGAGAGAAGAGGGAGAGAGAGGGTGTAGGTGGGCGGTGCATAGGGTTTAGGGAAAGGGAAAAAGAAATATAATTAGGGTTTTATTAATTTAATTATCTCTTTAAATGATTAGACAAATTAACCAACTTCTCTCTTTTTCCTGTCTATAGATATATTCTATTATATCCTACTCATTAGTAATCTTATGACTTAGTGGTAGGAAGTCTATTCTCCCAAACCAAGGGTTCATGGTTCGAGCCCCGGCTAACGAACCATTTATTCGAAAAAAAAATTTCTTATTTATATTTTCCTCTAAATAGAAAGTATAAGAACTAAACTTATAAATAAAATAAAAGTATAAGAACCAAAAAATTTGGGTTGTTATAAAAAGTGTTAGAAGTGACATATAAAGATCCTGAGATTTTTCATGTTAACTCATAAAAAACTTATAATAGAGATGCAAAAAGTCTAACATTATTCCAATCAACACTTATTGACTTCTCATCAATAGTCTATAATTCTGTTTGGACATTCCCGTTTGGTCCAAATATCATATCTCCATTGGCATTCACAACAACACCCTAATTTGTATGCTGAAGATATATTCTAAAGCATCAATCTTGTTCATCAAACCTATCAAAAGCTCTTTCAAATTTTTTCGCTACATTCAACATCAAATAAATTGAATTCCATCTAGTTGGTACACTCAAACACAATGAATTCTTACTTTCAATTTTTTCAATTTCTACACATTCTTTGAACTTGCTTAATCTAGAGGGGGATTGCTTAACATATCTAATAGCATTCCTAACCCTCATCACAGATGGATTTATATCTTTCAAGCCATCAATAACAATCAAATTGATTATATTAGCTACACATCTCATATGAATGAATTCTCCTTTTAAAATAGTAGAATTCCAGTTAACCATCTTTTTCTTAAAACTATTGACAGCGACATCATTTGAACTTACATTATCAACAGTAATAGTGAAAATTCTATCAATTCTCCAACCTCTCAAGTAATTTTCAATAGCTAAACTGATTATCTCGTCTTTATGACTTATAATTGGACAAAAATTCAAAATTCTTTTATGCAACTTCCAATGTTTATCGATAAAATGAGCTGTCAAATACATATAGTTAATTTTTTGAATCGATGTCCATGTATCAATAGTCAAACAAACTCTTTGTGTTGAATCATGCAATAGACTTTTCAATTTTCCCTTTCAATTTTATATAATTCAACACAATCAGGTGCAACTGTCCATCTCTAAAGAATTCTAAACTTTGGACATACCATAGTCATAAATACTTTAAACCCTTCTCCTTCTACAAATTTAAAAGGCAATTCATCCATGATAATCATTCTAGCTAATATTTTTCTAGATGCATCCTGATTAAATTTCCAAGAAATGAGAGATCTCTCACCCTATTTTATACATATTTGAAAACTCAATTGTGTTTGATTTGTTTCAATAGCATGAGGATGTTTCTTACATGAGGTCATATGAGATTTCAAACTTGTTGTTTCATTTTTATATGGATCGTAAAAAACTCCTTATCACAATAATTGCATTTGGCTTTAATCTCATTAGCGACATTAGTAAACTTCGTAAAATGCTCTCATACCTCGCTTCTTGGTTTTATTGTTTTTCATTTGCTTGCTTTTCCTACCACAAGTGGGTCTTGTACCTACTGAAGATCCAGATTGTGACATTGAACAACTATTATCAACATTCATATTTAAAAGATTTCCTTGCATTGACATCTAAAAAATAAACATACAATTCGTTAAAAAATTATATATAACTACTTTACTATATTAACAATTTAGAATTATAATCAAATTCTACCCGTAAACCTAAAAGTTTTAATATTCATGATCATCAATCAGCATTAATTCATTAAATTCTAAAAGTGTCACACGATAAACCAACTAAACAAGTATAGTAAACTGACTGTCATTCATCAGAAATCGGAAGTCAAAACCTAGGGGCGAGGGGAGCACTGCACAGTTGAAGATCATCAGTCGCTAAAAATGCCCGGAAAGATACCGAATAGTCAGAAAACTCGAGAGTTAAGACTAAGGGATTTTGAAGAGCTAGAGCAGTGGAGCTTGCAGCCTAGAGGCGGAGACGGAGAGTTGAGATTTAGGGTTTAGGTTTAGGGTGAGTCAGAGCCTCAAGGCTTAGAGGTCGGATGGAGGGTGGACTAGCGAAGGCGGAGGCAGAGGCCGAAGAGAGGGATTCGGAGAGTTCGGAGTTCGGAGTTCGGAGTTCGGAGTTCGGACTTCAGAGAGAGGCTGAGAGGGATTTGGACTTCGAAAGTTTTGAGAGAATAACGATTTAACGAATTGTAATTTTAAACCAAATCAGGGAAAACAGTCGACTGCATATTTAAATCAGTCGAGTGCTTCAGTTTAATTCGATTTGTTGGTTAAACCAAATTTTTTTCAATTTAAACTCGAAACAGAACTGAAAAATCTAAATAAATCGATATTTTTTAATAAAAAAATTGAATTTTTGATTGGACCAAATCAAACTTTCAAATTCGGTCGATTTTTTCAGTTTAATCGACCGATTGCACAACCCTACTCGTGAGCACCTTTAATATCCATGAATGAATAATGAAGATGCTCACGGATGAGTTGTGTAAGATCATATATATATATACAGTTGATATCCTGTGCAACGCATTAGTGCACAACTCGTGCGCGACGCATTCTCCACCATCTGATCCATCGCGATTGCACAGTGAATGGAAAATATATAATGCTTCCACCCGTGACTTCCTTCTTCGGTGAGCGCTATAGTCCAACCCCTAAACCCGTCGGGGTCACGGTCGTAGTGGCTGCCACCGTCCGATCGATCGACCAATCAGATTCCAACTAAATTCCAATCAGAATCCAACCAAATTGCGAGTTCCAACGCCGCAAGTGCTAGAGGCCACAATCACAGTTGATTCCGGCCGAAATCCAACTGTGATCCGACCAGACTATGGTATTGGCCGAATTTTCTTGTGAGAAAAAATACTGTGTATTTTTCATTCAGTGTGCGTCGCGAACGGTTGCACAAAAATAGGCTCTCATGATATTAAGTTTGTGTAAGCACATGTTTATACGCAGTTGGTGCGCGATAACGGGGAATATACAGTAACTCTTTCATCTCCCAAGCAAGAACAGTTATGGGGAATGCATATTGTTTCCCACCCATCAGACATTCTCGTCACCCTGGTCGCTTGGCATCGCCACCTAGTTGCCAAATTCTAACCGAATCACAGTCGGATTCCAAACGAATCAGGGTCAAAATCGACGGTGATTATGACTGCCAGTGGCCGCAACTGGCGACTGTAAATTAGTCAGATTTCAACTGTGATCTGGTCGGAATTCGACAACGATCCGATCGACACCGGAGTATGGTCGGATGTCAATCAGATGGTGGCAACAACGTCGGCGATGACCTAGACAGGTTCTAGGGTTGGGCTATAGCACCCACCGAGGAAGACGACGCGGGTGGAGCACTATGCATTTCTCATTTACTTTGCAATCCCATGAATCGGTGATTGGACGATTCACAGTGCAGCGATCATCACGCAACGTAAGAAATCTAGAGAGAGAGAGGAATGATCCCCTATACAACTTCTCCATGAACATCCATAAGTACCTCCATTATCAATCATCCATGAACCCTAAGGGATCGGACGATTATATATATATATATATATATATATATATATATATATATATATATATAAGAATGTTGCACAACTCATCCGTGAGCACCTCCATTATCCATCGTCCAATTCCCTATGATTTAAAGATTAGGCTATAGTAAGTAATCACCCGATCAAACAGTGGATAATGAAGATACTCACGGATGAGTTGTGCAGAGGATCATTCATATAAAGAGAGAGAGAGGAATGATCCTCTATGTAACTCATCTATGAGTACCCATGAACACCTCTATTATTCATCATCCGATATATATATATATATATATATATATATATATATATATATATATATATATATATATATATATATAATTCTTCTCCTACGCGTCCGAATCATCCGCTCCCGTCCGCGACGCACCGAGCCACCTCCATTGCCGCCGTCGCCGCCGGCCTGTCCGACCACCTCCAGGCGTGATTCGGCCAGAATCCGACGGCGCCCAAGACCCGCCGGACCGCCGGTGACCTGGGTGTCAATCGCGCAAGGTCCGGTGGCCGGAGGTGGCCAGACGGCACAGCGGCGACGGCGGCAACGACGGTGGCTCGGTGCGTCGCGGACGGGCGCGGATGATTCGGACGCGCAGGAGAAGAATTTTATATATATATATATATATATATATATATATATATATATATATATATATATATATATATATATATATATATATATATTTCTTGCATTGCGCGCCTGTGCACAATGCATTGTGAATTGTCCGATCACTTATTCATAGGATTGTAAAGTAAATGGCAAATACACAGTGCTCTGCCCACGTCGATGAGCGCTATAGCCAAACCCGTCGGGGTCACCATCGTCGTCACCGTCGTCATCCGGCCGACCGACCGAACGAATCACGATCGAATTCCGACTGAATTTCAACTAGAATCCAGCCGAATTGCATCGGACACGAAGTCCGATCAAACCACGGCCGAATTTCGACTAGATTTCAATTGGAATGCAGCTAAATTATGGTCGCAATTCGATCAGATTCTGACTGAATCACGGTTGGAATTCCATCGCGATCCGACTGGACTCGATGTCCGACCAAATCGCGACTGCGATTCGGCCGAAATTCGATCGATTTGCAGTCGCCAGCGGATGCAGCGCTGGCAGCCACAAATCGATCAGATTCACGTCACGACCACTAGCGACCGCGACACTAGCAATTGCAAATCGATTGGATTCCAGTTGCAATCCGGCTCGACGACGATGCCAAGTGATTCCAAGCACCTTATTCTCCGACGAAAAATACTGTACATTTTTCATTCACTATATTTGCTTGAGCGTGAGAAAATGGGTCCTCGAACGTGAGATGGAGTGCAATGAATTTACTATACATTTCTCATTTTCGCACACGAATCGCATATATATATATATATATATATATATATATATATATATATATATATATATATATATATATATATATATATATATATATATATATATATATATATATATATATATATATATAGTAACGATATGTTTTGCGCCACGTGCGCTCCACGCGACACCAACGCGCATTGCCGCTGTCGTCGTCGCGTCGTCCGGCCCCCGTCGGCTGTCGGACTGGGCGCGATCGACGCCCGACTCGCCGACGGTCCGGCGAGGCTCGGATTTCAGCCGATTAGCGGCCGGAATCCGATGCTAACCAATCGAAAATGACTGAAACACGCGGTCGGTAATGGCGCGGCCACTGCCGGCCGCGATCGAGCTAGATTTCGATCGAATTGCGACCGGAATCAACGGCTGAATGGACCGGCATCGATGGCGTCCGTCCGATATACTCTCGATCGGCCAGTGATTCGATCGGCCGGTAGGTCGAATCGCGGTCGAAATCGGCCGCGGAATCGGCGACCGATTTCGGCGCAATCGGGCCGGATTCCGGCCGATGCGATCGGAATCCGTGTCGGACGGACCGACCGACCGTCGAATCGTGGCTACTCGAGTTCTTGGGCGAACCAACGGCCAAGCCCGGCCGTCGGCGTCGGACCGGCGAATCGACCCGTCGCCCGACGATGGCGCGGTCAATTCCGACCGGTTGCGTCGGATCGGATTACG
The DNA here is from genome assembly GCA_025175895.1 of Wurfbainia villosa. Lineage (NCBI taxonomy): Eukaryota > Viridiplantae > Streptophyta > Magnoliopsida > Zingiberales > Zingiberaceae > Wurfbainia > Wurfbainia villosa. Next base: position 11,623,424 of record CM046004.1, on the reverse strand, counting down.
GCGCTTACCGGTCGGAATCCGAGCCCGCCGGACGTACGAAGTCGAGCATTGATCACGTCGTCCGGGTCGATGTCGCATGGAGCGCACGAGCACGCAAGGTAAGATATGTAGCGTAACTTCTCTCTCTCTCTCTCTCTCTCTATATATATATATATATATATATATATATAATTCATCCGTGTGCATCTCTATTATTCATCGTCCGATCCCCTAAGTTCAAGAATTGTTCTATAATGCTCACTCAATCAGACGGTAGATTATGAAAATATTCACGAATACTCAGATGAATTGGATATGAGATCATTCCTATATATATCAGCCACTCGCAGATTTATTTAAAATAATTTTTTTTATTTATGTTCATTTTCATACAAAACTAAATGAAACCAATTAAACTTTCTTCAAAAGGTCCACCTCCTATACGTATATGACAATTGTTTTTAAACTAGAAAACAGTCCATAAAGAAACCATTACTCTCGAGCCCAAATGGCACTGAGAACAGTGCCCTAATTGGCCTATTGGGCTTTAAATTGCTGATATGGTGTCTCTCCATGTGCCTAACAATTATAACTCGATAATTTGTGGAACGCTTCTTTAATTGTGAATTATATGTGTACGTATTGATTAAAATTACATGTAATATGAATTTAAATATATTGGCAGCGTTTATATTTAAGCTTAATTTTTGGAAAAAAAAAAAAAAGAAAAGAGGAACATAAAATTGGACCAGACGCGCACCAAAGCAAATGCGTCTCTTAGCACTTGAGTCAAAGGCAAAATTCTGATTTCTAAGTGACGAACTATCTACCAGTCTAAACTACCGTGGCGGCCCTGCTTGCTTAACCGCAAAGTATCCCTCCCGCTTTCTATAAGTAAATAAACCTCTCACCCTTCTCCCTCACCAGCAAATCACTGGAGAAGGAATGGCCAACGGCGAGATCATCATCCTCCCCTTCCCCGACTCCGGCCACATCTTTCCGGCAACCGAGCTCGCCGCCCGCCTGGCTACCAGGAACTACCGCGTCACCCTCCTCCTCCCTTCCGCTCCCTCCTCCTCCCGTCTCAGTCCCCTCATCCAAATTGTGGAGCATCACAGGCCCCATCCTCCGCCAGCACCGCCGGCGTCGTCCGCTCCTCCCGCGCCACCTCTTAAGGAGGATTTTTCGCTCTTCCGACACCTCCTGCTCGAGAAGTTGGGCGGGGAGGATCGATCCGCTCGCCCGGTGTGCGCCATCGTGGATGTGATGATGGGCCAGGCGCTCGATGTGTGCCGCGAGTTCGGCCTGCCCGCGGCTATCTTCTTCACTTCCAGCGCTTGCTCGGCCGCGTTGGATCACGCTGCGGCCAAGATGAGATCTGGAGAATCCGACGCGGCTCGAGGTTTGCCGGAGGAGATGGCTCTGTCGACCGCTGACCTGATGCGGGCCGGTCCGCCTCCGCTACATCCAAGCGGCGGTCTTGCTCCGCCACCGCCTCCATTCGACCATCGGCACCGCGGTGGAGGGCCGATCCCTTCGCCTTTGGTTCCAGGTGGCGATCTAGCACCGCCACCGCCTCCATTCAAACCCGGTGGCGGTACAATCCCACCTGGCCCGCCGCCGGCCCTCGCACAAACGGACGACGCGATCGCCCTTCTCTTCAACACGTGCGACGATCTGGAGCATCCATTCCTCGAATACCTAGCGAGCGCGGCGAAAAAAACGATTTGGGGCATTGGTCCTCTCCTCCCGTCTCAATTTTGGTCCGCCGCAGGCTCCGTCCTTCGCGACGGCGCAATCAGGTCCACGACCGGAAATGGTAACCCCGGCGCCATTTCAGAATCCAACGTCCTCGAGTTCCTCGACTCAAAGCCTCATGGTTCTGTGCTCTATGTCTCGTTCGGGTCGATCGTCCTCCCCAGCGACGAGGAGCTCCAGGAGCTGACTCAAGCTCTCAAGGAATCAAGCCGCCCGTTCATCTGGGCCTTGCAACGACACACGAATCGACCCGGCGCGGCCAAGGTCTACTTCCCCGAAGGGCTGGCGGAGGAGGTAAGGGGAAGGGGGATGGTGATCCACGGCTGGGCGCCGCAGCTGTTAATACTGAGCCACCCGGCTGTAGGGGGGTTTGTGACGCACTGCGGGTGGAACTCGACGGTGGAGGCGCTCGGCCTCGGCGTGCCCGTCCTCGCGTGGCCGGTGAACGGAGACCAAGTTTGGAACGCGAAGCTAGTGGTGCGGAGGCTGAGGACGGGGTTGGCCGTGAAGGGCGAGGGCGGAGGGATGGTGACGAGGACGGAGGTTGCGGAGGGGATCGAACAGTTAATGCGCGACGAGGAGATGAGGAAACGGGCGGCGACAGTGGCATTGGAGGTGTTTGCTGGTGGGGTGATCAAGAGCTCGGAGGCTGCTCTGGGCACGTTTCTGGAGTTCATGGAGAGCAAGCGTAACAAGACATAACGGAGGTATCCAAGGCAAAGGAAAAACGCGGACTGTGATAGCCACCGCAATGAAGGGGGAGGAGATCGTGAGCAACAAGAAGGCCATTGCCTAGGCCTAATGTGAGTTAATTAAGAGAGTAGATAGTCAATATCTTGCGTAGTGTACGGTGTACCTGCTAAATCTCGTATTTTTTAAAAAAAAATCAAAAAGAGAAAATTTTATTCCCACGCGAATTAAAAAAAAACAACTGAACTAGAACCGCATCGGGTTTGTTATGCTGAGCGATGCGTGTTGCGTACGTATTAATGGGAAATACATACATTAACTTTTATCGCACTCAGTTTCGGTTTGAGCATTCACTTTTCTATGTCCGATCAAGCACAATAAATAAGAAACACTGTCCATTTTTCATCGGAGCTTGATAACCGCTTGACATCCACACATCATCGTCATCGACGATCAGATTCCAATCGAGATCGGAATCCGGCCGAACCGTGGTCGAATTTCAATCGAAATTTGATTGCGATCCAATCGGATCGCAACTGAATATCGATCAGAATTCACCGCGATTGCACCCGCCAACTGTCGCGGCATTGGAGATCGTAATTCGGTCGGATTCCGATCGCAATCTGATCGGAATCTAGTCGTAGTCCTGACAAATTCCAATCCCAATCGGATCGCGGTCGAATTTCTATCGGATTGCGGTCCGAATCAGTCGCGATTACGACCGCCAACGACCGCAGCATTGGCGACTACAATTCAACCAGATTTCGACCACAATTTAGTCGGAATCGAACCGTAGTCCGATCAGTCGGTTAATCGATCGGTTGGTCAGAGTGACGTCGGTGGCAACCTCGACGGGTTCAAGGATTGATTATAGTGTGCACTCAAAGAAGAACGTCTGATGGTAAATACTGTGTATTTTTTTATTTACTATATAATCCTGTCTGAACGAATGGTTGATATTGCGTCATCCATGAGCACCTTCATTATTCAACGTTTAATCCCCTAGGGTTCAAGAATTTACCTATAGTACTCACCGGATCGGACGGTGAATAATAGAGTGCTCACAGATGAATTATATAAGGGATCATTCTTCATATTTCCTAAGATTCAAAAATTAAATTAGAATGGGTACATAACGATGAATAATAAAAATACTCATAAATATTCTTGGATAAATTGTATTGCATGATATTTCTCCCTTCGTATATATATTTTTTCAAAAGGTACAAAAACAAAATAAGGGATGAAATTTCATTCCCCCGTGATTTCAGATACAGTGTACGTGCCACGATAAACACATAATTTCAGCTGAATAAGTTCATTAAAATACCTTTTTTGATGACGCTATAATGCCGTAAACATATTAATGTCGAATGCCTTAAAAAATTATTATTAAAAACTAATATAAAATATATTTTTTAAAACCCATTTATACTCGATACACTCCAAAAAAAAATTGAGAATCTGTCTAACTAACAATCCCCTGTCATCCGCCCCAGAACACTGACGAGAATAAGATAAATCACGGAAGGACAAAGTCCCTTGACACGATTGCAAGACAGGAAGAAATTCATCTGAAATAAAAAAGGATTTTAAATCCCTCATCCAGAATCGAACCCTGTCCATTCTACCAATAACATCCTATCTTACCATCGCACCGTCCCCGTGCGAACTATATACAACATGCTATATCAATCGTACCATATACAATAAGAACTACCAAACAGCATTATACAATTTAAAGAAAAGTTACGATGCCAGAGACTTTGCACCCGAAATTATTGCTAAGCATCGTATTTCTAAATAGTAATATACATTTACAGGAATGGGAAGTCAAAAAGATCAGAGCAACCGAGCATAACCGGCAAACGTTTGCTACGAATTTATTGTAAATAATGTAAAATATACATGACAACAACAGGGCCTCAAACTTTCACGTCCGACTCCTCTCCCTGATCACTGTTTTGTATAAGCAACATGCTTACTGCAAAAAGTTGCATGAGTATCAGCGATGCCAGGGTCTATGATACAATTGCCATGTTGACACTATCAATCAGAAGCATTCTGTTCAGGAGAAGAGACAGGATCGAGATCCCTAGACGTTGGCTCACCATCTTCGTCGTCATCCTCAGAATCAACATCACCGCCACTTAACATATTTGGATTAAGATCTACATTATTAACTTGCTTCACGAACTGCCCTCGTACACGTGGTCTTCTTTCAGCGAGGGACTTCCGTTTTTCATACCTAATTTTCTTATCAAAGCATCTGTCCTTTCGCTTCTGCCTAAACTTGACTAATGCAGCTGCTCTTCTTTCTGTTCGACTAGATTTCACTTCTGGCGCAGAAGAGCTGGTCATTGATGACCATTGCGTTGCCGAATGACTTGACTGTGAGTTTGTACCCATTGGCAGGCACGGGAACGATTGCATCAGAGGCATATAAGGAACAACACTGTACTGATTGTACTGAGGCAGCAATGGGGGTGCAGGGTGTGCTTGCACATCATTGAAGCTACCCTGAAACATCTGACCCGGGGAAGGTATCGTTGTCTGATTCACCATCCCTGGATAACACAATGAAAAAGGGTACAAGGTTGGAATGCCGGAAGTGTCAGTGCCCTCATTTCTTGGCTGTAGCTCCTCAGCGGACGAGGATTGGTATAATAATGGTGTCTGAAAGTCCTTCGTATTGCATATCCTCCTGCTTGTTTCAACACCATTTCCAACAGTATAACTTTCTTGCACCAATCTGCTGTTGCCGTGAGTGCCACCCACCCCACGAGAGTCCTCTTCAGGAATCAAAGGTAGTAATGGAGCAGAGTTCATATCAACACCAGCAGTGGGGCTTCTGCTTGGTGCATTTGACTTAACATAAGACAAAAATGCAGACGATTCACCAACTTTTAACTGGGTCTTCTTAGGTAAGGATAACAATCTCCCTGCAAACACTAGCAATGACATGATCCACTTTTAACTGGGTCTCCCTTGAGGAAAATTGCAGAAGACATTTGAGAATGTTTAAAAAAAAAGGAAGCCACAAAAACTGTAAGAGGACAGCCATGCCTACCTGCACGATCAGAATCAACTGAAGTATTTTGTACATCCTCCAAAGAATTTTTGCAGGTAGCCTCAATGGGAGAGAGATTGGACTAGTGTATTAGATATACACACATCAAACCACAATTGAAAATGCAAAGTATTCCAAATATAGAACTAAAAATGGAATATAATAAAAGAATTCAAGTCAAAGAACCTGCAGCCTTAGTTTTTTAATTAAATTTAAATCCAACGAAACAAGCAACAAACTCCAAAGTAATCTTACCTCACATTCAGGATTATTTAACACCTTCGATTCTGGTTTCATGACCATATATTGGTCATCTGTGTCATCTGATATAAGAATAGTACTATTTGTGTTGGCATCACTAGGATCTGACAACAGCATCTCAAAATCATGGCTGAAGACATCCTTCTCTCTCATATTAAGCTAAGAAATGATAACCATCCCAAATGGTGAGACAATTGTTTATCACATGTATGAAGTAGGATATAAACATAAGTATACGTTCAAGTTGATTGGTACCATGCGCCTTCTTCTCCACATATGGGTCCAGAGGTTTAACAATTCATTCATGCGCAATGGCTTTACTAAATAATCAGCTGCTCCAAGTCGCAAACACTTGACAACCACTGAAATTTCATCTTGAGCCGACATCACTGTAGAAGAGGGCAATATATATTAGAGGAATGTGGAGCCAAGAAAACAGCCACAATATTAATAAGCTCACTTATGAGAGGAATGTGTCTCAGCTCCTTATTCCTTGCTATATACTTCATCATCTTGAATCCTTTGACCATTGGTAGCTCAACTTCTGCAAGAATGATATCAATTTCTGATCCTTGGACATTAAGGATGTCAATCACCCGTCTGGCAGATTTCACAGAAATTACTGCAATATGACAAAATTTAACCAGCTGAATATTATTCACAATGCTTATGAAACAGGTAACCTCATCTATTACATTAGAGTTTTAGTAAATCAAAAGAAAAATAACACCAATATTTTGAACATTTGTCATACATTAGAACTGAATTGAGCATTGAATCAAAGTACAAGACAGGCAATACGTAAATGCACCTAAATAATCACAAACATTACAAATATACCTCTAATCTGTATTGTTTATGTTTATTTGAGGCATGTGATAGACATTGAGTTTTGATACTTTCAGGTAACGAAATCCTGATAACTGTTTCAATTCCCTAACTAAGATTTATAATTTTAGGTAAATTTGAAATTCACTGAAATTAAATCACTCCATTATTTACAACAATCAGCCAACACGTGAAATGACAGCTGAGTAAGCAATGACTGATATCACCTCCTAATCAGCCCTAATCATCCAAATTAACATGAAAATGACTTTTCTAGAAAATTTCATTTATGAGACAAAAATGAGTACATAGGTCATATATTATTTGCAATCCCATAAATCAACTATGACATATAGAATAGTTGACTGCTTGACTATACTACCTATTTGAAATATGTACATCTAGCTCTAAATTTAAGAACCAAAATAAAGTTCAAAACTTATTCAAAATATTTATGTCAGTATAGGGAATAATTGAAATCACTGCTAGTGATGCAAAAGAAAGTATCCAATCCAAATAACAAATGGTTCAAATGTAAAGCTTTACATAAAAGACTCTGATCTATTGTGTGTGATAATTATTATCATTGATAAAAATATTCCCCCCTACTCTCCTCCCTCTTCAGGCAATGAGGTATATCATCTCACATTGCTTAAAATGATGCCAGTTGTGTGTGAACATGCCACCCACATCATTGCTGAGACTGTGAGAACATTGTCTAAGGCAAACAGTTTCCACTGCCGAAACACAATGGCCTTCAGATGCATTGTCTAAGGCACGAGGATAGCTAGTAGCAGAAAGGAATTTTTAGTCCCATGTCCCAAGTGCAATAACTGTAGATATGCAAATGGTGGTTTAGTATATCCTCCCAAATAACTAGCTACTAGTTTTGCATTGGTGCTCCATCCGATTTACATCAATTTAATACCAGACTAAGTTTGCATTAGTTGAGATCAAGGCCATGGAGGAGCTTGGACTAAGCCCAGCTCTAGGTCAACCTGTTGTTTGTGGTTGGGGAGGAGAAGGATGGACTGAGCAATTGCATAAATTTTGCTAGAGCATATATTGAGGCATGTTAGTTCAACTTACCTAGCATCCTAAAGCATCAATTTTCAGATGCATTGACTGAGGTAGGGGATCACTTGAGTACATAAGGAATAACACTTCAATTTTTCACTGCAAATAAAGCGAGGAGTCCTCCACAGTATCCAGTCCACGTCAGTAGTAAGTTGAGTCATAGGTCTGGTTACATAGTGAGTTTGCATTAGTTGAGATCAAGGCCATTGAAGCACTTGTGCTAAGCCCAACCCTAGATTGACCTAAGTTTTGTCATAGGGGAGAATGATACAGGCATGAGTGGGCCAAGCACCCACATCATTGATGCAAGAGCCCGTTAGGCATGTGGGTTTACTGAGTATCCTACAACAGCAAAGCATCGATCCTCTGATGCATTGATTGGCATAGGGAATTTCATTGCCAAATAACATAATTAGATTGACAAGTTCTCCGAAGTGATATCCAGTACAAGTCACTAGTAATTTGTCTCGTTGAATTGATTGCATTGCCTCCTATTGGATCTACATGAAATAAATGATACAATTTAGCTAAGGAAAAGGTACTGATACACCAATTAATGCTGTGAAATTAGTTAGATTTTGTTAAAGATTCAAATTTATCAATTGTAAATTTAATTACAATATAGAAAATGTGCATCTACTCAATCAAGGTGCCCAGTTGTGTCAATTTCATGTCAACATAATCACGATGTGTCTTTTGTTATGCCATTGCCTCTATATTTCATTATTCCCCACATGGCATATTCAGGTTGTTTGATCATGTGGCTGATCCTCAATAACATTGTCATTTGTGGCCTCTATCCAAAATATGATCCTAAGAGAGATCTATGCACTATTACTTTGATGATTTACTGAACAGAAGAATGAAAACCAACAAGTGAAACGATAAGATAATTAGAATAAATTTCAAAAAAAAAATCTTTCAAAAACAATTTCAAATAGTATCTTTATGATTCTTAATTGCAACCTGAAAGAGGAATTGATAACAAAACATGAGGTCAGGAAGGGTTCCTACATGAAACAGACTTTTATGATGCGAAAAGGTATTAAAAGCAAAACATGAGGCTAGGCATATCGCCTAAATGTTCAACATGTGATAATGGAGAGTAATACCTTGGTAGGAGCACTTGCAGAGGAGCTGAAGAACCTCTTGGGAACTCTTGGGATCATTATCACAAAGAAGAATCCTGACCTTACTTCGGTCCAAGACATGGTGGCGACCAGCATCCACAACGCCAACACCTTCTTCACGGCCTCTCCTCCTTCCCTCTTCCTCCTCTTCTCCCCTCTCTCGTCCCATCCTCAGCACCGCCAAATTCTCTACGACCCTCGGCTACCGGTTCATCCTATCGCCAAACCCAACCCCAAATCTACCAAACAGATGCCGTAGCACAGAACAATTAGATCTCTCAGAGACAAACTATGATCTCCAAATTCATAGCCCAAAAATCTACCTATTATCGACGTGGGAACAAGTTGGAGCTGAGAAACAGAACGACGTTGACCACCATGAGGAGGAAGGATAAGTGGTCGAGTCTTTCGAAGAGGAGGAGCAGCAGACGCCGCCGGTATATGGTAGGGATTCGACGAGCCGTCGAAGGTGAAATTTTAGGAAGAGGAGGAGATGAAGGAGTCAGAGCGGCGGTGAGAAGGCCATCGGCGGTAGGGTGTGGACTGGGAAAGGGGAAGAACGAGATCGGCGGCGTTGGAAAACGCGGAAATGGTAGATCGAGGGTTTTTTCTGAGGCAGAGAGAGTTCGACCCGGGCCAGTGGGACCCACTACACCATTAATGTCTTATCCATCAACTGTGAACCAGGGATTGGCTGGTCCGAACCAGGGCTCGAGGGAGGATAATTTTTAATTTGAATAGCAAATTTATTGGCATAAAATTTTAAAAATCTCTTCTTTTTTTTATTTATATTGTAAAAGGCAAAAAAAAATTTAATTATTAAAATAATATTTTACCTGTGATTTTCTCTTAGTTACCCTTTTCTGCTCTCAGACAACTCCATTATGAAGATTTTTTTTTAACTCCATTTTAGTCAAAAAAAAAAAAAAAAAAAAAAAAAAAACCACACTACCTTACTTTGTACATACAAGTAACTATAAGATGATATTATTTTATAAAACAATTTTAAAATGGTATTATTTTGTACGAAGTAATTCTTAAGTAATGTTATTTTATAATAAAATAATTTAAATTGGAGCACATATAGATATTTTAAAAATTAAATAATGAGTGAAGCTCTGATTTAATAAGTTTAAAAAAAACTAACAAATTTTAAAAGAAGAGTGTTCTTTCGACAATATAGATTTTTTTTTTTAAATGGTTTTTTTAATTTTCTTCCTTCTCCTATCACTTGTTCATCCTTCCCCGAAAACAGTCAAGTCTAGTATATACAAATTTCATGTTAGGGCTTGTTTACATGTGCTCAGTTAAAACTATAACGATTTATCAAATAGTGCATGTGAAATTTAAAATTATTCAAACAGCGCTTCATACTTTCATATTTATTAAATAGCGCACTTAATTCGCTTTTTATCCCTCCCGTCAAACAGATCTGCACCACTGGTGCTGAAATTCCAAATTCCAACACCACTGTGGTGCTGGGATTGTAAATTCCAGCACTACAATGTTAGTGTTGAGATTGTAATACAATTGTGATGCTGAAATTTGAATTCTCAGTATCACGTTCGGGATTTTCACTGTGATGTAGATCTGTTTGGCGGGAAGGGGTAAAAAAGAAATTAAATGCGTTATTTGGTAAATATGAAAGTATGGGACGCTGTTTGAAAAATTCTAAACTTCACGTGCGCTGTTTGATAAATTATCGTTAAAACTATGCTAAAAAATAGCACATTTGTGTACCACTATCACGAGATACACGTACTTATTACTTGAAGCCTCATGGCTTATTGAAAGTTCGGCCGAGCCAAACTCGTTTCATTTTACACCCTGGGAATGGGAAGGGAGAGAAGAGTAGAATAAGATTGAATTTAGTCTAACCTTTACAAACGGTTGAGAGTGAAGAGAGGAGGGGGAACAAGATGAAATCGATCCATACTCTTTAAGTATTCAATACTATCGAGTAAAATCGAGATAATTTCACTTGTATTTTCCTCTTCCTTTTTCTTCCCTGTATACAGATAACCAGAAATAGCACAGTGGAGTTGTACTCCGAGCTACTTCTACTGCCCAAATCACAACAATAAGCAATGAAGCAGACTTCTCCTCTCTCCTGGGATGGATAACCAGGCATCCCTTCCGCCCCCTCCAAGTAAACCCATAACATGTTGACCAGCAGATATGTTCCTTACACGGCATGTTTGCCATGTGATTGGTGCATCATTTTCTGACTGACTTTTTTGAGGGTAATGCAGCAATGTACGAAATTCCCGCCGTACGAAATTTTGGAGAAAGATTCATTGTACAATCTTATTTTGCTTTTTACAAGAGATTATTTTCAGGATTCGAATCCGTGACTTTTTTATCACAAAACAGCAATCTTACACGGCAATATGCAACAACCATATTGACAAGATCAAGCTTGATGCATGAAGTCGTTGCATAAGAAAGTTGAATTGGTGCAAATGTTATATACATGGGATTATGGGAGATGGGAGATGAACAAAATAGATAATGGAAGTAATAGTTTTGATAAACACATCATTCTCAAGTTACAAAGGCATTATTATTGTCATTGTGTTGTAAGCTAAAAGATAATGTTTGAACAATGCTTGCTTTGATGTATCAACTGTCAATTGCCAAAAGCTTCCACCTCCTTCAAATGTGCAACCAAGTTGGGAGTATTGGCATGTGTACATTGGAGCAGGGTCTGCAAGGGAGAAGAAGTTAGCTTTCCAGCCGGGAAATGAAGATAGGAATAAGCGACGAGGCACTATGGCTTTAATATAGCCTACAAGCAGACAAATTGAATCCACACGATAATATTTGTCTCAGTTGATAGCTCCACGGAGAGAGGATAATAAAACATCAATCTACAAGCTGTCGCATAATTCTTAGATCAGACTAAGCTAAAAGAGGAAGGCAAGAATCTCACCCCATGAGTATCAGATGAAAGTCAGTTGTCTTCGTCATCAGTTTGTGCCTTGGCCGATTTTCGTGGGCTCTTCACTTGTGGAGATGGACCTGTTATAGGTGAAAGATATTGTGACCCATTAAAGACAAAAATGCATACCACTATCTCAGTAATTTGTCTTTATTATTTGGTTAATTCAGAAAACAGATATTTCAAATAACATTCGAAAACTAAATAGTAAATGAATCGAAGAGAGAGAACCATGGGACAGCTTCAAAGGATTATTCATGTTTTCTAGCAGCAGCAGTAAGACACCCAACTAGTGACTCTTCGGTGTAAAAAGGACAATCTGATGCATGAAATCTCTGTCAATGTGGGATCCTAGAGAATGATTTATTACATGCAATCTTATCCTGTTTTATAAGAGAATGTTCCCGTGACTATAACCGGCGATCTCCATATCACACGGCGGTAATTTTACCGTTGCACAAGACTCTCCTTCAGTACAACTGTAAATAAAATCTGAACTAGGCTCAATTACATCAGCTAGTTTATCTAAACTACTCCTGATCTTTTACATATTCTACTTTCTACTAGGAGATGATGATACATGTAGTGAAGAAAAACTAACAAGAAGGAAAGATAATTTTGACCACAAATCATATTAAAATTTACAACATTGGACTGAACATTAAGGCAATAGCCATTAGCAAAGGAGCATAATTCACAAATCTAGTTGTATAAAGCTTGAATAATTTAATTTGCCAGTTACCAAATAGAAACTATCTTAGATGTCAACAAAAATCAGCAAATAAATTCAATGCCCGATTGTCAATACTTCAATATATACCAAAATCATTGAAGATTAAAAGATAATTTCATGCATTTCATCCAATACATATTACCATGTTTCCCCCATTCCTTGTAGATCCAGATATGTCAAACTCAGAAGTACAAAAGACTCGACCTCAAGCATCATATTCACAATAATACAGAAAGCAGGTCTCGTCCAACTGGCTCTTTTTGCAAGGAGTATATTCAAAATTTAAGAAATGATTTTGCTCTTCAGAACACTGAAATGATCCAACTTTTCTCCCTTCGACCAAGCATCAGAAGGCGATTTTCTAATTGTCCGTGGATGTAAATTTTGAAAAATAGAGAAGGAATCGGATAGTCATTCCGATGTTAGGAAATCGAATAAGATAAAAACAATCGTGTTAAATGTAGCAGAGCAATGAAGAATAAATTCGCAATTTTTATGCAAATGCCAATGAAATCCGAATTTCTTAGATCTAGAAAACTGGATCAATTGAGTTATGGTAGGGATGCACTAATCGAGACTCCTAATGAGAATATGAAACATTGAGAGAGAGAGAAAAATTGTTTTTGCAAAGATAATTAATATTCAAAGGTTCGGTTGCATACTCCCAAAAAAAAAGGCCGAAGAGGGCCAACCCCTCTCGGTGGTAAGCGACATCTTCTCCTCCTTCGAGAGCAAGTTTCTAGGCTTCGGATCCTTAAGCTTGGCATCCGCAAGACTGGCGATGAACTCGGTGACGCGGTATGGTCGCTTCTGGCGGGGGATCCAATAGGATCCGCCGGGGACGAACGGGAGCCAATCGGGGGCGAAATGGCGGACTATCATGCCGTGGATGGCGTCATCAACGATGCGGCGCCTTCGTAGGGTTTCAATCTCGCTCGATCCGGACTCGGAGTCAAGATCGATCTCCACGACGTGAACATCTGCAGGGATGTTGGATCGGCAGCGAACTGCGAGGAGGCGGGAGGCTTCGAGGGACGGGAGGAAGGTGGGGCAAAACGACGGGAAGGCAGCCGGCGACTGGACTACGGTTCGGGAGGAGAGATATCGTGCCATCGATGCAGGCAGATGCAGATGGCAAAAATGACGGCGCAAGAAGTGCACGGAAGAGAACTGGATCTTGTATTAAACGAAGGGGATAAATCATAAAATTGTTGAATTCAGAACCGGCCGGCCTAGTTCGTTCGGTCGGATGGTTCAAATAAACAAAATCAAATAATGCATTGTGATAATTTTTAAAATGCTTATCGCAACATTTAATAATATTTTAAAATTTTGTTAATGTTAAAATGTTGTTTAAGATTTTAAATTCACTACCGAACTACACTTCTAATATTAAATTTACATATTTTAATCTTTTAAAAGACTTGTTTATTGAAATAAAAAATTAGATAATATTTTAATATTTGTTAAAATTTAAAAAGATATAAATATTAAAGAGATTGATAAATTCTCACCTGCAAAACAAAAACAAAATGTTAACTACAAATTAGCATAATTAAGGAATACCAATAACAAATCATTCTAAAAATATTAGCAATTCAAACAAAAAAATTAAAAATTTATTAATTCAAACTCTAATTTATCGTAATAAATTTTTTAATTTTTCAATCAAAATTATAATTATCTTTTTTCTAAATAAAGGCTCCTCTTTGTTTTTGTTTTTGAATATTTTTGCCAATTTATGTTGTCCTTTTTATTAGGTCGTTGGCTTTTCTATTTTGATTCTCTTTTTACACTTTAAATTTAATATATATATTTTTAATTATTCATTCTAACGTGTAAAAAAAATATCTGAATTTATTATATAAAGAGAGTAATATTTATATGTTGGTAGTTTTAGCATCTAATTCGAGATTAATTAAGTAAAAATAAAAGAATGAACGAAATACAAAAACTGAAAAAACTTACAGTGATTCCGCCTAAAACTTCTCGTAGCCAAGGAAGAAGAGCTCTCTGTCTAAGGAACAATCACAGTGGAAAGCTCCTACTATTCCACGAGACAAGATCCAAACAGCCTTGGTGTTCGTATCTCTTCTTTCACACACCGACAACACTCCGCTCAAACAGCCTCTCGGCATCACACTCTGATCTCTCTCTACCTCTTTGGACGCAGCACACCCCCTTATAAAGGGGTTGTTACTTGCGGATGTGTTGCCAGTGCGATTGTACCGATGCGTCTGGCGCACCCGTTACCAAAGCGTATGCCACGCTGCGACCTTGCCGGCGATTACATCTCTCACTCGTCAAGCATGTCATCACGTAGACCCGATAAATAGGAGTCATTAGTCTCAAATGACTAATAGAAGTATTCAGTCACATAGACCAGAATCATGTCGGAGATCATAGTCCCAAAAGACTAATAGAATAGAGATCAATAGCTACAAAGACCATTAGAACAACCAATTCATACTTAGGAAAATGGCTCGTGCACGCTGAAGCACTGCTGACGATCGATGCTATGAAAGTTGTTACACCTTACATAGCTGCTCAAAGAGCGATCAATGCTAAGAAAAGTTGTTATGCCTAACTTAGCCGCTCTACAAATGGTGTATAACCATTCTCTGAATGACACATAGTCACTCACCTGATGACCCATTGTCATCCTCCAGGTGGCTCCCAGCCATTTACCAGGTGATACTCAACCTTTCTCCTGGTGGTACTTATTAACCGTTTTCCTGGATATAATGTCTTCCTATTTGCCCAGATTAAATAATCTCCACCTACATCAATATGAACATCTCTAATCCCTCATAATGACCATCAAGTCAAGAGCATGTTCTATATTCTCAATATTCACAAACATTTCCATACATAATAGGAATGGGTCGACCAGTGAATAATTATCAAAGGATGTAAACATATTTAATCTTTCTTTTTAGTGTGAATCCATTCATTTTAATCAGTCGTTTTCCTAGTCATGTTCCATAGACCGAATCATCCATAGTCAATAGGTTTACATGCTAAAGTAGCAAACCTTGATTAAAACTTCAAGCAGACACCTAAATAGTCACAAAGGACAAATATTGAGATTAACATATAATCTCAAAAGGCTC
The DNA here is from genome assembly GCA_025175895.1 of Wurfbainia villosa. NCBI lineage: Eukaryota > Viridiplantae > Streptophyta > Magnoliopsida > Zingiberales > Zingiberaceae > Wurfbainia > Wurfbainia villosa. The sequence continues at coordinate 11,607,844 of CM046004.1, read as the reverse complement.
ACATAGTAGAGAAGATGAGATTCATTCTCCTACTATCCTTATTGTCGCCTTAGCACATGTGATATGAATCACATGCTACGATGTTATTCTCTTTATCAATAAAGAGCATATGTTTACCTCAACATCGTACAGATTTTTGATCCAGACATTCCAAATGTGTAATCCTGAATTCAACATATGAATTCTAATCTGGCTCATAAACAGGTATAGTAAATGTTGGGAACATTTACTTTGATCACTTGTCTTAAATTATCTTATCTTGATACACATATCAAGACGACCCCAACTTATAGGTATGTATCTCATACATATAGCTTCCAAAGCTATCCTATAAACAATAGTCTTACCTTTATTCGTACATAACAAACAGAGATGATTGTCCATGTGAGAGGACCAATCACTACCTGTCAACATGCTCACCGAGATCTTATCAGAATCTAACATCACATACACTGAATAAATTATGGTTGTCATTAAAGAACAATCAAATTACAATATCCGATTATCATTACATTGTCATTACAAAACTGTTACATTCTACGAAGTCCCATAGACTTTACATTAAATGACTCTCTAGTCATTGGCTTAGTAAAAGGATCTGCAAGCATAGCTCGAGTAGGGATATACTTAAGAATAACATTCTTCTTAGCAACAATATCTCTAATAAAGTTGTACTTTATAGCAATATGCTTGCCCTTGCTGTGATATTTGGGATCCTTGAAAAAAGCTATCGCGACTTAGTATCGCGATGAAGCGATCCTGGACTCCCACTGTCCTCAGCAATCTTTAGATGCTTCAGGAACCTTCTTAACCAGACTGCTTCTTGTACAGCCGTCGAACATGCCACATATTCAGCTTCCATGGTTGATAAGACCACACAGGCCTGTTTCTTGCTGTTCTAAGAGATGGCGCAACCATTCAACAAGAACGCATAGACTGATGTAGATTTTCTATCATCTAGGTCCCCAGCCCAATCTGCATCTAAATATCCCTTCAGGCTCATATCTGATCCTTGATAACATAGACTATAATCTGTCGTCGCTTACAAATATCTGAATATCCTTTTCACTATCTTCTAGTGTCTCGGTTTTGGGTTTGACTGGAAACAGCTGACTAAACCAACAGCATAGCTGATATCGGGACGAGTACACAATATAGTGTACATTAAACTACCAACAACACTGGCATATGGTTTTTTATTCATCTCGGCTATTTCATTTGGAGTTTTGGGACTCATATTCTTGCTCAGAATAGTACCTTTCACAATAGGTGTCTGTTCACTGTTGCAATTAGACATGCTGAAATGTTGTAACATCTTATTTATATAAGACTCTTGAGACAAACCCAAAAGTCTCTTAGATCTATCCCTAATGATCTTTACTCCTAAGATGTATTCAGCTTCTCCCATATCTATTATGTCAAATTGTGATGAAAGTCACTTTTTGACTTCTATCACAAAACCTATGTCATTTCCTGCAATCAACATATCATCAACATATAATGATAAAATGACATACTTCCCTTTATCCTTTTTCAGGAAAACGCAATGATCCTCATTGATCATTTCGAAACCATAAGATAAAACCACTTCGTTAGATCTTATGTTTCACTGTCTTGATGCTTGCTTTAGCCGATATATAAATTTCTTTAATCTACATATTTTATCTTCTTGGCCTTCAGCAATGAAACCTTCTGGTTGAACCATATAGATTTCCTCATCAAGCTCACTGTTAAGGAAAGTGGTTTTTACATCCATCTGATGTAACTCCAAGTTATAATGCGGCACTAAAGCCAAAATAACTCGGATTGACACAAACTTTACTACGGGAGAAAATGTCTCCTCAAAGTCAATACCCTCCAATTGGGTAAATCCTTTCGCAACCAGATGAGTTTTGTATCGGTTAATCGATCCATCAGCTTTCCTCTTTATTTTGAGAATCCATTTATTCCCAATAGCCCTTCGGCCAGGAGGAAGATCGACTAACTCCCAAACATGATTCTTAATCATTGACTCCATTTCCTCAACCATTGCAACTTTCCACCTTTCTCTAGCTCTAGAGCCTAGAGCTTCCTTTACTGACTGAGGTTCCTCATTGTCAACAGGGAGTGTAATCATTGTCTCATTCTCAATATCAAATCTCTTCTTAGGTTTGATCTTACGAACACTTTTCCGTAAGTTGGGCTATTGAGAAGTCACTCCGTGACTAAGTAAAGTACTCCCACTGGATTGACTAGTTCCAGGTATCCCACTAGACACCTGTCCAGTTGATAAAGACTCTTCCTCCTCAAATAGAGGAACTGTCTTATCAACTTCACCTCTAGCTGGGAATTCAGTTTCGAGAAAAGTGGCATCTCTCGAATCCAATTCAGAGATTGTTCCATCTGATGTCTCACCTATGAAAACATAATCTTTTGAGGTATCAGAATATCTTATAAAGATACACTTCTTACCTCGAGGTCCTAGTTTTCCATACTTGTGAGAACTATCGTGAACATATGCAGCCGACCCCCAGGGTCTCAGATTTCCCAAATCTGATTTTCTGCCTGTCCAACTCTCATATGGGGTAGATGGAACTGACTTTAAAGGTACTTTGTTAAGTATATAGGCTGCAGCTAACAATGCATCTCCCCAATAAGAGATCGGCAAATTAGTCTGTGCCATCATAGACCTAACCATTTTGAGAAGAATTATATTTCTTCTCTCAGCAACCCCATTTTACTGTGGAGTTCCAGGGATCGTCAGCTGTCTAATAATCTCTTTATCATTACATATTGTCTTGAACATATCAGACAAATATTCTCTACCACGGTCAGTGCGTAAAGTCTTAATCTTACGTTCTGTTTGATTCTCAACTTCGTTCATATAACGAATGAAGCAATCCAATACTTCAGATTTGTGAGAAATCAAATACACATGACCGAAACGAAAGAAATCATCAATAAATGTAATGAAATAAGAAGCTCCATGTCTAGCCCTCACATTCATTAGATCACAAGTATCCGAATGAATCAATTGCAACGGTGACTCTGCCCTAATAGTCTTACCGAATGGTTTCCTAATTGCTTTTCCAGCAAGACAATGCTCACATATAGACAAGTTAATCTTAGCTCGAGATCCCAATAAGCCCTCTTTAGCTAACCGATTCATGCAATCTTGTCCTATATGTCCTAACCTAGCATGTCAAATATCATCAGTTATTTCTACATCACTAGTAAGAGCAATATTTGAAAAATAATTATCAATCACACAATTGTCATTTGGTTCAACATCAAGAACCATAAAACCATTCGTTAAAAAATCATAACCGATTGACACTGAGTCAATCTTGAGTTCAACACACCGACTGTAAAAATTTATACAATACCCTAAATTAAGAAGACAAGTAACTGATACAAGATTCCTCCGAATCTCAGGAGCATACAAGACATCATGTAGAAACAATGTTCTTTCACCCTGAAGGTTAAGTTTGCAAGTGTCGACTCTTTTGACTTCGACTCTTGCATTGTTTCCTACATATATCCATTTGTTGTCAGCTGGTACCCAATGGTACTCCACATATGTAACTCGCTCCCGAGCTACATGGTTGGTTGCCCCCGAATCTATAATCCACAAAGGATAAGAATCAGCCAACGACACAGAACTAGCAACAAAATGCTCAGAAGACAGACTGAAGTTACCTTTCTTGGCTCGGTACACTCCCGAGCATAGTGACCCTTTTTGTCACAATTAAAACAAGTTACCTTGCTTTTAGGTTTCTTTCTTGTCTTCTTGTTCTTCTTCTTCTTGATTGGGCCTGTCCCACCTACAATAGTAGCTTCTTTCTTCTTTCCCTTCCCCTTCTTGAACCATCTTTTCTTGTTAAACACGGAAAAAAAATTTAAATATTTAATTAAATGGCCAAAGAATTTAGACAAATAATCCTAGAAATTTTCAGAATTTTTTTTTTGGGAATTTTAGGAATTTTTTCGAAATTTTTCTGGATTTAAACGGAGTCTGTACGAGATTATTACAGGGATAAAATAAATAGGTTTAGGTGGGGTATATTTAAGGGGATTAATACGCGATGGTAACCTAAGTTTTTTCTATTTTCTTTCTCTATTTTCCCCACCACGACCCCCCTTCGGCAGTTTCCCCTCGTGCGATCTCTTCTCCGTCGAATCCCTTTTTCTTTCCCCCGCGCCCGAAACCACCGCAACCAGCGCCTCGCCCTCTTCTTCTTCTTCGCGTCCGTGCCGCCCGAGTCCTTGCGTCGGCCTTCCTCCGCAAGCGTCGGCGGACATCGTCACCTTCCCAATGCTCAGGGCACCGCGGGTTTGCAGCAATCGCCGTGGGTGCCTTTTTCGTCGCCGTCTTCGCCTCTGAGCCGCCGTCCTTGCCTTCGTCGGCACCGCCCTCGCTTCAGATCAGCCACCGCTGTTAGCTATTCTTCCTCGCGTCGCCACCCACAACATCGACCGATTGTCCCTCCGCAAGCGCCGGCAACCGCTTGCCTTCTGCCGCGGAGACCTCCCTTAGTGTCGCCAGTGAAGGTGGAGCTTCGGGTAAATACCTAGATTTCCTCTTGTTCCCTTGCTGTTCAGGGATTCTGTGGGCTGAGTTTGGAGTTGTTGGCCGGTTGTGAAAGAGGAGGTGGTTATAGAAGGTGTTTTGGGTTGTTCATCGGCTGTAAATGGCTGTGGGTTACGTTGGGTTCCAATTAGGGTTCATTAGATTCTATTTGGGGGAGTCGTGCGGTTAGGGTTGGAGGTGGTCGTGCAAGGTCGGCTGTAAGTGGGCAGTGCACGACTGTGAGCCGAAGTTGTGGTCGATTTGGGCTGATTTTGGGGTTTTGGTCGGCTGTGATTGGGTTGTTGTCGGTTGTACGACCATAATTGTTATGATTAAGTGAGCGAGGAATGGTTCAGAATGTGTTATTCGGTTAATTGAAATTATATTCAGTAGAGATAGATTGTTGGTTGATTGCGGATAAATTTAAGGTTGTGGGATGGATCCATTTGGGTGTTGTCGACTGTGCATGAGGTGGGTTTTGGCTGTGAGGACAATAAATTGAGATGAATTGATTGATTGTTTTGAGGAGCAACCAAAGATTGTATCATTTTAATACTATGATGATTGTTGCCATTATGGATAATATTTTCATATGATGAGTATTGATTATGGTGAGATTAATTTCAAGGATATGTTCTTGGATTTAAGAGATAATCACAATTTGTGACCTAGGGGTTGAGGGTCTACTTGGGGATATATAGTAGTAATTTAGCACGTTGTCGTGTGCTTGGATTTGATGGATTTACTTTGGATTAATTGGTTATGGAAGAAATCGATTAAGTATTCTTGGTTATGGAAGGAATCAATTAAGTATTCGATTTGTCGGTGAATGGTATTTTGTGCTTAACAATAGTTATGCATTTTGCAGGTTTCGGTCACGAGGCAGGTTCACGGTCGTGACGATCTGGTTCTTTTTGTGGATATTTTATCAGGCGAGTATTTTGACTTATCTTTTAGATATAGTCAAGTTGATATGCTAGTTAGGATAGCTTGCAATAATTTTCATGTTTATATGCCTAGTATGTTTTTGGTGCCTATTGGATACATGTATGTGATAGATTATGATTATACCTTCCCTGTTTTATTTGGATCATAGTTACTTGGATTATGGATATGTACATATTGATTGTGCATATTATTCGGATAGGTGTATTTAGTTGGATTTACATGCTTTAGTATCATGCACCATCTTGCATGATTGCATGTTGGTTGGACGGGGTTCCTTTATTGTTGAGCATGAGATTACATAGTGCCCACACACGCCACTCATGGGTTAGTGGTACATCAGGAGGGTGTGTGCAGTTGCTCTGTCAGGCTCCGCTGGTCCGCTCATGGGTAGCGATGAGGCAGCGTGGTAGCGGGCAGGGATCCCTCCTCTGGTCTATGACACCGGGAGATGAGAGCTTAGCTCCCCCACTCTGTTTGGGACAGGAGGATAGGTGTACTCCGACAGCATCATATCCACTCGGTCACTCAGGAGCAGTGATGACAGAGTGCACAGTTGTCATAGCCCTACCCACTCGGCTTCACCATCGCGTGTGAGGCGGTGGTAGCGTCGAGGTGACCATATCATTTACCGCGACATACACTTTTGCGGATCGCATTTGTATTGTGTTTGCTGCATTATTTTATTGATGCCTTGGATGTTGCATATGATTGTCATGCATACAGGATTCATATTCGTATATGGTGATGACTTTATCTCTTATAGTAGGGCACATGCTCCCATATCAGGGTAGGAGATTCAGGTGAGTACAGTCCTTTTGCATTTATTTCTTGCTTACCCTATATGTGAGATTGTACTGGCATGATTTTTATTGTTAGTTATATCTTACTTTGCATATCGACTATACCCGCTGAGTTCTTTGAACTTACCCCGTTGATTTATATCTATTTCAGGATGTTGTCAGAGAGTCCAACACAAACCCCACTCATCGTGAAAGTTCTATTTGTTATTTGTGTTTACGATTTTGGATATTTTGATTAGAATATATGTTTAGGACTGGAGTTGGATATTTGTACCTGTGGATGTTTTGGTATGTCCTTAGGGACCTTTGATCGGATTTATTTCGATTGGTTTTGGTTGGGTATTCCTGCCCAGATGGCAGAAGGGGTAAGTCTAGCTATGTAGATTGTTTACCTTTTTCTTTGATAGTTGGCCAGAGGCCTAATTTATTATCTGCGTTGGTTGTTTGGATTCTGGTCGTGTTGACCGATGTATAGTGGTCGTGTAGGCCTTGTATGTAAATTGGCATTGTCACCCGTACAGGGGAGATGCTGCCGGATTTTCGTCTGGCAGGGACTCTATCGGGGCGTGACAATTTATTTGGTATCAGAGCACCTAGGTTTTTGAGTTCCTAGGGGTTTTTGGATTTTTTTTCGTAGTTCGCCACGTTTGGCAGGTTTTACGAGGCAATTTGGAAAATTTTGGATTGGTATGGATTTCCGACGATTTTTATGTTTCGGAAATTCGAGGATTTATGATGAGGTCAATATGGGGATTTGGTGACGATGGGACCTCTCCTGCGGCGAAATAGGTATGTTAAAAAATTTTATATATTTTTTTTACTTCTAGTAACATATGTTCTAGTAACATCTGTAATAATTTAACAGATATGAGATGAGATGAGCGTGCTCTTGCTTCGAGACGTGGTGCAGGGTAACCACGCAAGTGGACAGTGAGATCTCTGGCTAAGGAGTTGCCAGAAGGGTCTATAGAGTTTTGACTCATGTGCAGACTCGTAGTAGAAGTCGCCCACCAAGGCGACCAGCCGGAGTTGCCGTTAGTATTTATACTCCCGGTTAGATTGGCTATGTGTTAAGTGGATAACAGGAAATAACATTTAGTGTGTTGGTCACTATTCGTAATCGTAGATGGAGTTGACCACGTGAACAACCTATACAGTCTGTGAGTCTTGAACCTGTGTTGTAAAGGTGAATTTCCTTTGAGAGCTGACTGATACCGAGTCAGAAAGCAGGGGTCAAGTCGTCACATTTGTTGTGGAAATCAAGGGCTACAGTGTTAGGGTTTTTCACTAATTATGCTAGTCAGATTATTACTCTGTAGGGTAATGGACAAGGAATATACACTATTGGTGATACAGACAATGGAGGTTTAAGTTACGAAGTTCCATAGGGATTTTGATCCTTGAGCTGCTTGAGCTTAGATCGATAACGTTGAAGGTATTGTTAAGTACCTAACTTGTATTTATATAGGGGGAGTGGAGTTAGTTTCTTACTATTGCAATGATCAAGTTGTTACTTGGTGGAATATGTAGAGGAATTTTGGGGAAAATAACCCATTACGGGATCATGGGTTCAGGATGTTTTCGAGAGACAGTATTTCCCGATGTTATTTTGTATGAATCATTGTTGGAGAATTCTTGAGCCTTAAGTTGAGTGATCAATAGTTAATGGAGTTTTACTATAGAGTTAGTTAGACTTGCAGAGTTTACCCCCATTTAAGGGCTCAAGATAGTGATTGAGTTATCTTCGATCACCCACGATTTATTGGCTTACCTTTGGATTAGGATAGTTGGATCTTCCATCAGTTCCTATCGGGAGGCATTAGGGTGAGTCATATTTATGAAAATGACACTACAACAAGTGTCTCCAGATAATAGTGTAGTCAACCTAGGGATAATAACCTACACTATTGATAAGGCAACCGTAGAAGTTGTGAACGTGCTCTTCTAGCTAAATTCACGTGGCATTATTTCACTCCCATATTTATGTTCGATATTGATCATGTCTGTTGCTAGATGGTAATTTGATGTTGATGATGAAAGTTTACAACCTCTTGAGTGATTGAGGGTTTAGTTGGAATTTTAGTTTATTTTGGTGGTGATCAAGGCTCTGTCCCGGGAATGAAAGATTGAAGAAACACTTCATTTCCCAGCGGAAAACAGGAATATGGATTAAAACTTTCTCCTCAGATTAATGTGGCTATCAGAAGTGGTTTGTGCACTTGTGGAGATATGAGGCTGGTTGTATGGTTCTTGAAGATAATGATAGGAAGAGGTGTATACACCTAGATTCATACAGTTACCGAATTCTTATTCTAGGTCACTGTGAAATAGGGAATTCGTTAAGAGCAGAACTTGGATGAGTTTGCATCTTTACTCGAAAGGAATTGTAGATGGTTGAAGGATGGATCATTGAGGTATTACAATAGTTTACCTTAATTGATGATATATTGAGAGATACCGGTATTTATAGATATCTTTGGTTAAACCATGTATGGATAGGATTAGAAGGATTTCTATACTTGGATCATGTGGATTAATAGTGTTTCCACCGACAGGTGAGACGTGGAGATGATTACTGTGATGATTATCAGAGGGGTATGATATTGATTTTGGATGTTTAGAGGTTGATTGATGGAAATGTTATAGTATGGTGAGCGAGTTGACTTAGTTGAGTTATAGTTGACTTGGTTGATATGATGTCGATATCTGTATATTAACTTGGAGGTTATGATTGTGACATGATGGTATAAGAATGTCTCTCGGATGCATGTATAATTCGAGAGTAATCAGATGTAGTGTTGGATGAACTTCTAGGCTTGCTGCTGTATAGGCAAGTAGAGTAGGTGACCGGAGTGATTTCGGAAATAGTTTTTGATATCGAAGATCCCCTACTGGGTGATAATTTATTTGGTACTGAGGTAATGATATTTTACGAGCCAAATATTTGTATTTATGGTGCGTTAGCTGAGGGCTAGTGTAAAGCGCACAAGGTTGTTGAAGCTCGTGATATACTCAAGGCAATGTCATCCAATTGGATGAGCGCCAAATCGAGTTGCTTAGATATCGTCATCGATCGGTCTTTCAAAGTTGGCAAGGTTGATGATGTCGAGAGGTATTTGTTAGAATGACGATTTTTCCAGGGGATAAATTAGTTGGTAGCAGCGTTGCTTAACACTATGGGAATTGGAAGAATCTAAGTTCCAATTAAAGGAGGTGTTGGATGGGATATTTGTTGTCCCAGTATTTTATTTCTTGAGAAGCTCTGGAACTCATTGTTCAAAGAGAGATGGACATTTGAGGTTATGCATCGATTATCGATGATGGAATGCAGTAGTGGTAGAAGGAAATGAATATCCTTCATGGTGGATTGAGGATCTATTTAGATCAACTATAGGACACCTGTGTATACTCTAGGATTGATTTATGATTGGTGTGTTGATATTGCAGTGACAGGGTGGCATACAATTAACAAAGTCGTAGGGATGATTGATATATCATCAGCTTAGAGTAAAGAGGATGCAGGTGTGTAGCGATGACAATCTCATACTTGGTATGAATTGCATGAGGTTTGATTATCTTGTTAGACTTATGATGACTTAGTCGTCCAGGGATTTGGGAAATCGTGTATTCTAAACACGATTGGATCATTTGTGATAGTGGCAGTTGGAGTTGAGCACTCGGCCACCGTAGATGATGGTTTTCTGGTATTGATTTGATTATTACCATAGATATGGATAGGATGCTCTAGCAGTATTACATCGCTGACTGGTTGGATCAGAAAGGTGTTGGAATTTACTTGGTATAAAGCTTGTGAAATTAGTTTCAGGGCTCAGACGATGGTTGACTTTTACACAGTATTGTTTGATCATTCTCGGGTGGAAGGAAGGGTGTTGTATGCGGATGCAATGTTTCAGAGAATGGAGCGTTTCTGATATAGTTGATCAAGACGTATCCCATGTTTACGTCAAAGGAGGAACTACGAGATAGTTAGAGCCGGAATGCTCATGGGGTTTTGGCTAGCTACTGGGTAGCTGCACAGAGTTATTAAAACACGGATAGTTGCAACTGGGGAGATTGGTCAGTAAAGTTTTTCAGTCACCTTCCGTTCTGTGCGATAGAATGGATTTTAGACAGTAGATTGCTTTTGTGAGGAAATATTTCTCCGTCTTCGAGAAGAATGGTGGATTATATAGTTGCATTCGAATTTAGGAAGAGTTACTATTGATTCAGGAACAACAGATATATTCCTGTTGGGATGATAGAGCATCTACCATAGAGTTATACCCTTGCTCTACTGGTTCGGAGTAAGTGTTAGTTGAATTCGTATGTCGTCTGTGGCTAGATAGCTACCTGACATCTTGACTGGCTACGAGTCCCGGTCGTGGTAGCATGTCATTGCCTGCAGATAGTGCCTTTTTCATTATCCCGAGAGCCACGAGGCCTGGTCACGATATATTGATAAGTATTGCTGGTAGATTGCAATAGGTTCTATATGTTGCAGATGTATTCGGATTGTATCCGGAAAATAGTAAGTATTGAAATATTGTCCGTGGTGGAATGACATGCGAAACATAGTTGATTTGGAAGTCTAGTGTTCAGTGTGTCAACTAGTAAAGGTGGTATATAAATAATCAACAAGTTTCTGTACCGAGATGGACGTAAAAGCCTAGTATGAGGGACAGTGTTGGGAGATTATTTAGAATTCGGAAAGGACTTAGTATGATTAGCTAAGTCAGCTCATTTTCTTCCGATCCATACGATGAGTTTGTTGGATCGCTGGATAGGTTATACTGTGGAGATTTTCAGTTCATGGAGTATCTTTGAGTATCGTATGCGATAGCGATTCAGGATTTACCGTAGGATTATGGCATAGTCTTTAACAAGTCACGGATGTCGGGCTCCACTCGGGTACAGTTAGGTACTTATGATAGGTGATCGATTTGAAGATACTATTCATACTTTGGAAGGGTTGCGGGAAGCAGGTGTGATAGATTTTAGGAGATATCAGTAACCCCACTTGGTCACTTGAGGTGTGATTTGTCTCCAGATTTCTGAGATGGTTGTTGTGACATCTCGTACTCATACATAAGTAGGAAATTTGGGGACCAAATTTTTATTAGTGGGGGAGAATGTTAAACACGAATTTTTTTTTAAATATTTAATTAAATGGCCAAAGAATTTAGAGAAAAATCCTGGAAATTTTTCAAAATTTCTTTTTGGGAATTTTAGGAATTTTTTCGGAATTTTTCTGGATTTAAACGGAGTCTGTACGAGATTATTACGGGGATAAAATAAATAGGTTTTAGGTGGGGTCTATTTAAGGGGATTAATACGCGATGGTAACCTAAGTTTTTTCTATTTTCCCCACCACGACCCCCCTTCGGCAGTTTCCCCTCGTGCGATCTCTTCTCCGTCGAATCCCTTTTTCTTTCCCCCGCGCCCGAAACCACCGCAACCAGCGCCTCGCCCTCTTCTTCTTCTTCGTGTCCGCGCCGCCCGAGTCCTTGCGTCGGCCTTCCTCCGCAAGCGCCGGCGGACGTCGTCGCCTTCCCGATGCTCAAGGCGCCGCGGGTTTGCAGCAACCGCCGTGGGTGCCTTTTTCGTCGCCGTCTTCGCCTCTGAACCGCCATCCTCACCTTTGCCGGTGCCGCCCTTGCTTCAGATCAGCCACCGCTGCTAGCTCTTCTTCCTCGCGTCGCCACCCACGGCATCGATCGACTGTCCCTCCGTAAGCGCCGACAACCGCTTGCCTTCTGCCGCTGCGACCTCCCTTAGTGTCGTCGGTGAGGGTGGAGCTTCGGGTAAATACCTAGATTTACTCTTGTTTCCTTGCTGTTCAGGGATTCTGTGGGTTGAGTTTGGAGTTGTTGGCCGGTTGTGAAAGAGGAGGTGGTTATAGAAGGTGTTTTGGGTTGTTCATCGGCTGTAAATGGCTATGGGTTACATTGGGTTCCAATTAGGGTTCATTAGATTCTATTTGGGGGAGTCGTGTGGTTAGGGTTGGAGGTGGTCGTGCAAGGTCGGCTGTAAGTGGGCAGTGCACGACTGTGAGCTGGAGTTGTGGTCGATTTGGGCTGATTTTGGGGTTTTGGTCGGCTGCGATTGGGTTGCTATCGGCTGTACGACCATAATTGTTATGATTAAGTGAGCGAGGAATGGTTCAGAATGTGTTATTCGGTTAATTGAAATTATATTCAGTAGAGATAGATTGTTGGTTGATTGCGGATAAATTTAGGGTTGTGGGATGGATCCATTTGGGTGTTGTCAACTGTGCATGAGGTGGGTTTTGGCTGTGAGGACAATAAATTGAGATGAATTGATTGATTGTTTTGAGGAGCAACCAAAGATTGTATCATTTTAATACTATGATAATTGTTGCCATTATGGATAATATTTTCATATGATGAGTATTGATTATGGTGAGATTAATTTCAAGGATATGTTCTTGGATTTAAGAGATAATCACAATTTGTGACCTAGGGGTTGAGGGTCTACTTGGGGATACATAGTAGTAATTTAGCGCATTGTCGTGTGCTTGGATTTGATGGATTTACTTTGGATTAATTGGTTATGGAAGGAATCGATTAAGTATTCTTGGTTATGGAAGGAATCGATTAAGTATTCGATTTGTCGGTGAATGGTATTTTATGCTTAACAATAGTTATGCATTATGCAGGTTTCGGTCACGAGGCAGGTTCATGGTCGTGACGATCTGGTTCTTTTTGCGGATATTTTATTAGTCGGGTATTTTGACTTATCTTTTAGATATAGTCAAGTTGATATGCTAGTTAGGATAGCTTGCAATAATTTTCATGTTTATATGTCTAGTATGTTTTTGGTGCCTACTTGATACATGCATGTGATAGGTTATGATTATATCTTCCCTGTTTTATTTGGATCATAGTTACTTGGATTATGGATATGTACATATTGATTGTGCATATTATTCGGATAGGTGTATTTAGTTGGATTTACATGCTTTAGTAACAAGCACCATCTTGCATGATTGCATGCTGGCTGGACGGGGTTCCTTTATTGTTGAGCGTGTAGCCAATTACATGGCCTGCACACACTGCCACTCATGGATTAGTGGTACATCAAGAGGGTGTGTCTGATTGCTCTGTCGAGCTCTCTGGTCCGCTCAGGCAGCGGCGAGGTAACGTAGGTGCAGGATCCTCCTCCTCGTATACGACACCGGAGATGAGAGCTTAGCCCCCACTGCTTGGGTCAGCGTGAGGATGTGTACCCGATAGCATCCCCGGCCCACTGATCACCAGAGCAGCATGGGCAGAGTGCACAGTTGTCATATCACTACCCACTCGGCTTCACCATCACGTGTGAGGCGGCTGACTGGCGTCAGGGGTGACCATGTCATTTGCACGGTGTGCACTTTGCACGGATCGCATTTGTATTGTGTTTGCTGCATTATTTTATTGATGCCTTGGATGTTGCATATGATTGTCATGTATACAGGATTCATATTCGTATATGGTGATGACTTTATCTCTTATAGTAGGGCACATGCTCCTATATCAGGGTAGGAGATTCAGGTGAGTACAGTCCTTTTGCATTTATTTCTTGCTTACCCTATATGTGAGACTGTACTGGCATGATTTTTATTGTTAGCTATATCTTACTTTTCATATCGACTATACCCGCTAAGTTCTTTGAACTTACCCCGTTGATTTATATCTATTTCAGGATGAAGCTGTCAGGAGATTCCAGCTGTCAAACCCCACTCGTCGTGAAAGTTCTATTTGTTATTTGTGTTTACGGTTTTGGATATTTTGATTAGAATATATGTTTAGGACTGGAGTTGGATATTTGTACCTGTGGATGTTTTGGTATGTCCTTAGGGACCTTTGATTGGATTTATTTCGATTGGTTTTGGTTGGGTTGTAACGACTGGGCCCCTATTGGCGGAATTTGAGATCATTTGGTTACCAGGATTCATAAACTTTAGTACTTAGCCTGGAGGTCTAGAGTTCGAATCCTGGGGAAGGCAAAAACCTACTTCCAGGGGTGGGAAGACCAGATGGGTAACGACGGGCCAACAGGGGCGACGGTCGTCGACCAATAGGGGTTGCCGAATTCCGCCAATAGGGGCCCAGTCGTTACATGGGTATTCCTGCCCAGATGGCAGTAGGGGTAAGTCTAGCTATGTAGATTGTTTATCTTTTTCTTTGATAGTTGGCCAGAGGCCTAATTTATTATCTGCGTGGGTTGTTTGGATTCCGGTCGTGTTGACCGATGTATAGTGGTCGTGTAGGCCTTGTATGTAAATTGCCATTGTCACCCGTACAGGGGAGATGCTGCCGGATTTTTGTCTGGCGGAGACTCCATCGGGGCGTGACATTTCTTCTTGGATCCAGATGATCCAGCAGAACCGGCAGCCAAATAGGCTTGGCCAGAAATCCTCGCGGATTCTACTCTCTCCGCCTCTAGTTCAACATGGCGCGAGACATCAGCAAAAGTCTTAATACTCTCGCCGTGAGTTAGAGTCTGCTTCATGGTCTCCCAAGAATCTGGAAGGGATCGAATGACTGCCTGAACATGTTGTTCATCTGTCAGCTCGTGACCGACAGTTCTAAGCTCCCGAATCATATTCGACATCTCCCTGAGATGTTGAACCATAGTGACATTCGGGCACTTCTTGTAGCTGTCGAACTTAATCGTCAGCTGTCGAAGCTTGCTCAGACTGACTCCGTTGTACTTGTCCTTAAGGGCAACCCAGACAGCATGAGCTGAAGGATACGACTCATACTCAAAAACTAGGTCATCTATCATTGAACTAATCAAGATGCCCTTAGCAGTGGAGTCTATCTTCTTCCATGCCTTATAAGCATCAATATCTCGTCTGTTTTGTGCAGTGGGATCATCTACAGGTTCTACCATGATCTGATTTACAGCCTCTAGAACTTCTTGTTCCTCAAGTATATACTATATCTTAAGGTGTCAGATCTTGTAGTTATCCCCATTGAGTTTCTCACCCTTATTAAGTTCAGCTATGATATTTTTAGTTGTCATAACCTAACATAAATAAACACGTTATTTAGTTATTCAGTGTATGATTTTATGTATGTAATCTACAAATTAACTCAATGTAAATTCGATTTGGTTTACAAAATCAAGTGACAATCCAATTGTCACTCATCATTTGTATGTACCAATCGAATCGACTTTGATCAATTACATTACAAACATCCCATCTTAACATGATATTATTAAATAAACATTTCATTTAAATTGTACTCAATATGAACAAATCAAAGAGCAAAAATATCATGCATCATGTAGAGTTAACAACATAAAATGAACATATCATTAAATTAAATTTGTTGTACATTGTCAACACATAACAAAAATAACTCTACTAAGAATGCTACATATAACATTCTTCCTGCTCATAATTGAAAAATAAAAAAAAACTAAACAACTAGATAGATAATCATTACTCCCACTAGGATAAACACTAGTACAGTAATGATCTAAACATGCCCAATCTTCTTGGGCTGAACTAGGATATCTCCCGTCGAGATGCTCTCAAGATGATGCCAGGATGCAGAATCTTCCGTAGGACACCTTTGAAGCGATCCAAAAGGAAAGATTCAATCAGGGTCCTCTTCTGAATCATCCTCTGGATCATCACGATGCACCTCACAGTCCTCGTAGTGAAGCAGCTCAGCGCATAATTGGGTATAAGAGACGCGTCCCTCATAGCGCCCCCAGATCTGATGCGCAATTTCACTCAGGTGTTGTGGCAGTGAGCGAACCAGAGCCCAAATTCTATAATTCTCCAGAATCGAAAACTCCTGCATCTCGAGTCTCCAAAATAATCTATCAAGCCTCCCGATATGCCACCCGACTCCATGAGCTGAGTCATACTCTATACCCTGGATGGCCTCTCTCAGGCGATTACGCAACACATCGCGTCTAGTCATAGTGGTAATCATCTGTGCCATCTGAAAAAATTAAAATTAATTAAGTCAGTACAAAACCGACAAACCAGTACATATACTGCTTAATTCAATTTATATATAGGCATGGATCTATCAAAATAAATCAAGAACAAATTTCCTTAATTTTATTGAGGACTGTCGAGAGACTTACTTAGACCAGTCAATTGATACTTTTACCAATTGATTATTATCTAAGCTTAGTTGACAAGTACCATGAAGACTCAATTTTGACCGTGAGAGTCCAAACACCACGCAATTTGCTTCGAGTACCCCAGGCACTCAAGCAATATGCATAGTATTCTTTCTCATCATTCTTTGGCATCAACTCTAGTTCATTTGATTTATCTCTAAGTTGTTTATATCAAGTCCTAATTGTTCCAAACAATTACTTGATTATTTAGTCAATAGTTGAGTTGACCAAAGTCAACTTTAGTAAGTCAATCAATGTCAAATCATGCTAATCAACGTCAATCTGGACAAATCCAGTTCGGTCAAGCATGATTAAGTCGAACCAAATCAGAGTTGAGTTAACCAAGTCCAATTTACACTTGGTCGTGTCAGAGCATTTAACACAAGACTTGTTTGAGCTAATTGAGCACCTAGCTTTCATTGAAATCCAATTAATTGAACCTATACCCAAATTAATTTGAATCTCAAATTAAAGCCTAAGTCCAATTTATTCAATTATGTCTCTCTAATTGATAGCCCAATTAAAAAAAACTGATTCTGAGCCTATTTTCATTCGGCCCAATAAAATTCTGCCCAATTAAAATGCTGATTATGAGCCCAAGCCCAATTTAATTTGGCCCACTTATAAAAACTGCCCTTGTAGGGAGGTAAACCACTTTGTCAGGCGGTAAACCGCCCTGGCAGGCGATAAATCGCCCTAACCGATGGTAAACTACCTTGCCAGGCGATAAACCACCCTGCCAGGCGGTAAACCGCCCTGCCTGGCGGTAAACTGACCTAGAAGGCGGTAAATCGCCCTGGCCGATGGTAAAAATCCCTGGCCGGCGGTAAACCACCCTGGCAGGCAGTAAACCGCCCTGGACAGGAGGTAAACCGTCCTGGCAGGCGGTAAACTGCCCTGCCGAGGCTCAAACTGCCCTAGCAAGGCTCAAAACCACCCTGGCAAGGCTCAAACCGCCCTTCCGAGGCTCAAACTGCCCTGACAATGCTCAAAACTACCCTAGCGAGGCTCAAACCGCCCTACCGAGGCTCAAACTGCCCTGGCAAGACTCAAAACCGCCCTGCCCATCGTTGAAACCACCCTTCTAGGGTAGTTTTGCCGAGGGCAGTTAGCCCAGAGTGGTTCTCCACTCGACAAACCACTCTGGAATGGCCAGAGTGATTTGTCCAAAGTGGTTTTCCACTCGACAAACCACTCTAGAATGACCAGGGTGGTTTGTCCAAAGTGATTTTCCACTCGCCGCAGAAATAGTGATTTCTGCACTGTTCATCTTCTTCTTCCTCGTGATTTTCACGATGAACAGCTTGTTTTTTTTCAGAAAAAATTCTAAACTCTATTAGATGCTTTCCAACAAGGGCTCTGATATCAATGTTGGTAGTTTTAGCATCTAATTCGAGATTAACTAAGCAAAAATAAAAGAATGAACGAAATACAAAAACTGAAAAAACTTACAGTGATTCCGCCTGAAACTTCTCGCAGCCAAGGAAGAAGAGCTCTCTGTCTGAGGAACAATCACAGTGGAAAGCTCCTACTATTCCATGAGACAAGATCCAAACAGCCTTAGTGTTCGTATCTCTTCTTTCACACACCAACAACACTCCGCTCAAACAGCCTCTCGGCGTCACACTCTGATCTCTCTCTACCTCTTTGGACGCAGCACGCCCCCTTATAAAGGGGGTGTTACTTCTTCTTGTCTTTGCCTGCAAATCTTGCGCCTATGCGTCTGGCGTGCCTACGTTGTAAAAGCGTAATACCTGTAAGATTGCGGCAATGCCAAGCGATTACATTATACATTTATTAAAATTTCAAGACTTAGTCGGATAAAAAATTTGGATACTTGGGTTATAAAAAAAACGAGTTGATATAGAAGCATTAATGATAAGATGATCGCCCCCAGGGCAATGGCGCGTCGGTAAGAGCTTGGGGGGTCCCTGGAGCAAGCCATGGTTCGATCCCTGCCGGCTGCAGCTTGCGGAGGGAATTCCGCCGTTTTCCACTCGCTTGCGGGTTGCGGAGGCGGATTCCCGTTTACCAGCGGGTTGGTGTGGGGTGCGGACCCTGATTGGCGTTAAACCCCTCACGGCGACTTGGTGGCGCGTCTTCCTGATTTACCCTTGTGGGTCGGTGGAGACTCTTCGGAGGCCGTGGGGCAGGGCCGGTTCGCCAAGTGGACTAGTCGGGCAAAGCTTGGATACCACTTGTAAATCAAAAAAAAAAAAAAAAAAAATTAATGATAAGATGATCATCTTATAAAAGTTAAATAACAATCATAATAACGTGGTATATGTGAATCCTTGTATACTATTAGATTTAATTTTTACTATATTATTATTTATATTTAAAATAATTTTATTTTATTTTATTATTGTTAACTAAAATATCTTCCTCTTTTTTCATTAATATATATATTTATCATGATATTAACTTTGCCTGACTTTACATCTATATCTTAAATGTATTTTGTTACTCAATAGACGTAACAGCAATTTTCCTTGTAATATTCTTTTTAATATTTTTTATTTTTTATTATAATAAAATTACTATATAAAAAAACTTCTTTCAACAAATTAGTATATCATCGAATTTAATTCATTCTGAATAAGTTATGTTCTATAACTCAAAATCATAATTAGTATTAAGTCAAATAGATTTTAAAGAGAGAATTTTTTTTAAGATTGCATTGTAGAGAAATTCATCTAAAATGTCATTAAAGAGTTCATTTATATGAGCAAAACTCACTCTAGTGTTTTTTTAATAATTATATTTTTTTTATTTCATGTTGTTAGGTGACATTTTTTTATTTTTCAAAGGCTAACTGGATGAAAGTGTTTGAGTTATTTCTGACAACATATCTTTAATTCTTAAGTCACTCGAGAGCAGTATAAATAAAGAAAAATATAAAAGAGAACCAAAGAGAGTCTGAATATATCAATGGTGAATATTTGAGTATTGATAATGGAAAAGAGAGAAGAGATCGATGTCACAATCTCTTTTTAAAAAAAGTCATAATTTATCGGAAGGATGTACTTAAAATTTAAAATTGTCCAAAAGACATTTCGAGATTTAAAACTATCCAAAAATCATATCCTTTTTTCCTTTTATCCCTATGTTAAAATCAGTGACGTTTTTTTTTTCTTTTTCTCTCTTTATATGTAACTCTTCTCTTCCTCTTAAATTAAGGTCGTTAAATTTTGTTTTCTCTTTCTTTTACATGCATACAATAACTATTGTAATATTGATTTTTAAAAATCAACATCACAATTTAATTACACTAGTAATACGGTGATATTGACTTCTAAAAATCAACACTACGATAGTACTGTTGTGTTAAAATGCGATATTAATTTTTTAAAATAGTAAAAAATGACATATTTGGACTCCGAAACCACTACAAGAATAATAATATTTCGCGATGATTTTTTTCCTTGCTAAGATGATTTATTCGCTAGTAAATTATATTAGCGACGAGATAATTTTTTCGCTAATTTCGTCGCTATAAGTTTGTCGCTAAAAGACATTAATGACGATTTTTTATAATTTCGTCGTTAAAGTTAAAGACAAAAAATAACGTTGTTAAACTAACAAAAATCGCCGCAATCGATTTAAGTTAGTGACGAATAAAGTTACTTCGTCCTTAAATTTAGTCACAAATATGATATTGTCATTGTTAAACTTAGCGACAAATAAGATTTCGTCGTTAAATTTTAGCGACGCATTAAATAATTCGTCGCTAAAATATCAAAATATATTTTTGTTCTGTCAAACAATTGAGTATTAGTTGACTGGTAATACTATAGTAGTTCACAAAATATTTTTTAGTCAAATGGCCAGTCGACTGACGGTCTTGATTTAGCGATGAAATATTTAATTAGTCGCTAAAACGTTGAAATATGCTTTTATTCTGTCAAACGATTGAGTATCAATCAACTGTTAATACTATAGCAGCCCACATAATATTTTTTAGTCGACTGGACAGTCGACTGACTGTCCTGATTTAGCAACGAAATTATATTAATTCATCGCCAATATATTTTTAGCATGAATATTAGTAATTACGTTGCAACCCATTTCTTATCCTGAGCCCATGTGTCGAATATTAGTGACGAATTTTAGTAATTTCGTCGCTAATAATCGAAATATGCCTTTGCAGAACCCCATTTATTTGTATTCGATATCCTGTAATATAAATTTCATCATTTAACTTAACAACATACATTTCAAATAATTTAATAAAAATTACATTTAACAATAAGTAATCACATAACATAATCAAAATACATCATAAAAACATAACTTCAGGTTCAAACATCCAAGTTCACAATTTCACAAGTTCAAAACATCCAAGTTCACAATTTCACAAGTTCAAAACATAGTAGTTCACAAATTCTAAGATGGAGGAAGAGGTGGAGCTGGAGAAGACTCATATATCAAGGATTGTAATGCTCAAGGTGCAAGCCAATTCAGAATTGCTTCAAATATATCTTGTCTTGATCTCATTGATACTAACTCATCTTGGGTGCTTGCTAATTGAACTCGAGTATTTGCTAACTCCTCTTGTGTCCCTTCTAATCATTGCTCGATGGACTCAAGCTTTTCACACAGTGTTGCGTTAATTAATCTGGAGGAGGAGGTGACATCTAAAGAAGTGGATCTAACTGATTTTGACTCACTTCCAAGTCCTCTAATGTATCCAAAACGAACAATAAGGATCTGATCACAAACTTGATCTACAATTTGGAATGCATCAATGTTATCTCCTGTGGTTTCTTGTATTTGAATGTACTCATCTCGCAGATTCGCCATATTATCCTAAGAATAACAAACATATTAATAATATTTTAAAAAATAATTATGCAAATTTAAAAATAAATTCACTAAATCATATTGATCATATCATACGTATGCAACCTCAGCCCTCTCCCCAATCCACCCTTTTGATGAGCTACACTGAGTTTTATTAAAAATAGTAATCCGATCTTTTCTCTGTGACTGATCGATCTGAAAAACATTATAATGTGTTAATATTATAATCAACAAACAATATACTATAACTATAAAATTTATACTTACACTGTCGTAACTATATTTGATGAATGATTTAGAACCCCTGCGATGGTTATATAGGAGTTTCGATCAATTTTCTGCATTTGTTGTCGATCGTGTCTGCAATATAAAAATTTGTTAAAATTAAAAATAAAACATTAGTTATAGAGAAAACAATTAAATTTTTATATAACAAAGATATTTGATATAGATTGAGTTACCTAAAATTTCTCTGATTCAAATAGATCCCATATATAATTTCAGTCTTCTTGTGTCTCACAAAAATCGATCGGCATATGTTATCGTCACTCAGTAGGAGGAAGAAGCAGTAGACCCTTATAATGAGTATGCATCTTATTTCGATTGTCTCTATACCTCGCATTCATTAACCTGTCAGTCTCCTTTCTGACCGACGATGCACCCTCCTCAAAACTGATATCGAAAGCAGCCTGAGAAAAATTAATATAATATTGAATTTGCATGTGATTAGTAATAAATGAGTGGTTGGTTATAAAAATATCGATTTACTTGTACTTACTGATAATCGATCGTATGCCATCCTTTTATTGTTTGCGAGGAGATGTTTCCAACTCTTTGCTTGTAAGGGAGTAAACTTCTTAATTGACATACCTAACTCTGTTATAAAAGAAGTTGCATTTGGCCCAATTGGATGGTCATCACTCTTACGAACAGTAATGAGTAATTTACCCCATTCCTCGAGTTGCCGGCATAATCGATCCAAGTGTATGTCACATGTCTCCCTACGTGTCGGATGAACTGTAAATGAAAAGATATTGACAATTAACGAGTCAAATAAATAACAAACTAAATAAATATTTTAAATACCAAACAACTAACCAACATGAGTACTATCATCATCAGGTGTAGGCATAACTGGGGGGTATTCAATTCTCTTAGGCGGCATAGTTGTGACATAAACATCATATATAGATCGACAAATAATGAAATATTATCTTATATACATGAATTATAAATGAAGAACAATATAAATACCATGTAAATAAATCTAATCGCTATCATCATCTGAAAAGGATAAATAATCATCCGTCTCACTATCAATTTCAGTATCTTCATCCTCATCATTAAGATTACTTTGAGCACCTCTATCCATCTCCACTTGTGCATTTGACATATTTATTTGTTGATGCTCAACATCTAATCGACATAGTTGAGTCATCTCTAAGTCTTCACCAACTACTGAAGTTGAATCATTGGATGAAATCTCTTGATTTGACTCTATATTCAAAATATTAACAACTTCAAATTCTTCAGATACTTCATCAACTTCAGTTACTTCATATATTTCTCGGTGGTGAACTTTTGCACTACCTTCCATTGACCTCCACACTTTATATCATTCAAACAATACACCTAACTTGCTTAGTTTGCCAAAATGAATGAGTCATTATCGTACTATATTTTAGAAGTGTCAATACACAAGAGATCATACTCTTCCACCAAAGATTTTTTTTTTATTACATTGGAACCATTCACACTAGAATAATTGGACTTTATACCTAAAAGAGTAAAATATTTGAACAACATCCTTCAACACTCCAAAAAAAATCAAAATTATCCTCATCGTCAAAGGATGGTACACTGACCCCACTATTCCGAGTAGTTCTGCACGAATCTCGGGACCTAATATGATATCGAATACCATTTATAATGCATGCATCATACAGTTGAACTTCAGCATCATGTCCCATTGCTAAATAGTATAACTCGTCTGTGATCTCTGAATTTGTACTATTTTTTAGCGTTATCATTTTATACCTAAACCACAGTGGAAAATTCCACTCATGATATTGCATAAGTTGATTTGAATGAACTTTTTGTGATAGAGTTGAAGATGATCGCTACATAAAAACTTAATAAATCTATAATTTTTTAGTGAAATAGAATCAAAATAATCACATAATATAAAAACTTACTTTTGATATTGATCGACCTCTTTACAATTGTTAAGAATATACCAATGTGTTTTCTTAAACAAAGTCAATGGCAATTTCAGACTTTGTTGGTTGCCAAAGACTCTTATTTGCTGTGAGAAAATACTTTAATTGCATATTATTGGTTGAACATCTTTATTTGATTCCGGCCTAGAAAATCTTGTCTCAATTTGACTCATATATAACGAACTGAAAGTCAATACCTCATTTATAATATACCCCTCCGCAATAGATCCTTCAGGTCTTGTTTTATTACGAGCATATTTTTTTAGTCTTCCCAAATATCTTTCAAAGGGAAACATCTATCATGACGACACTGGTCCAGCTAACATGGCTTCACGAGGTAAATGAACTGTCAAATAAACCATAATGTCAAAAAATATCGAGGAAAATATTTATTCCATCTTATACAATATTAAGATTATTTGCTCCTTCATTTTACATAAGTTTACTATGTGTACAGATCTTGTAGTAATCTTTTTGAAGAAATCACATAACTCAATTAGTGTGTCATATATGTCTTTGGAAAAAAATTTACATACAACAATTAGAAATATTCTTTGTAATAATACATGACAATCATGTGATTTTAGTCCATATAACTTTCCTTCATTTGCATTCACATTTCTAGATATATAGTAGCATATCCATCTGGAAACTTCACAGATTTTAAAAATTGATAAAATTCATGTCTTTCTTCCAATGTCAATGTGTAACTTGCATGTGGTTTCTTGAATTTGTCTCATACTGTCTGTAAATGCAATTCACTCTTTATCTTCATGTCCTATAAGTTTAATCTTACTTTAAAAGTATCCTTTGACTTTTTATCTATATTTAATAATATGTCGATCAAAGCATCACAGATGTTCTTTTCAATATGCATCACATCTAAATTGTGTCTCAACTTTAAATCTAACTAATAATCTAACTCAAAAAATATAGACTTCTTTACCCAATTTGTATCATCCAAAGATCGCTGTCGTTTTTTACTGAATGAAGGATGCTTACTGAATGTCACTTGGGGTAACACATTTAACTGTGTTAAAATCTCATAACCATTAAATCTTCATGGAGGTCCTTCTTTTTCGACCTTTCCATTGAAATTTTTATTTCTACACCATGGGTGTTGAACATTCAGGAATCGACAGTGACATGTGTAGCATATTTTACTCTTTAATCCTTGAGATTTGATTTCATGCAGACATACTGGACATGTTTTATAGCCCTTTGTGCTCCATCCAGATACTGTTTCATATGTTGGAAAGTCATGTATAGTCCACATCACAGTAGCATGTAATTGAAATACTTGTTCAGTGAATGCATCATATATATGCTTCCACTCCCTCATCCCATAGCTCTTTCAATTCGTTGATCAAAGGTCGTATGTATATATCTATCTCTTTGCCAGGTGATTTAGGCATTGGAATTAAAAGAGACATAATCAAGTGTAGTGGCTTCATCATTTTCCATGGTGGCAAATTATAATTCATAAGTATAACTGGTCACATACTATAAGCATTTGATATGTTTTCAAATGGATTAAAACCATTAGTAGCTAACCCTAAGCGAATATTTTGTGGATCACCTGTAAATATTTCATGTGCATTGTCAAATTCTTTCCATGATTCACTATCAGTGTCACGCCCGCCCTTTTTGGACCCAGAATCCGGAGGGGCGACGCGTGACGCGACCGTACATACATACATTACATACAGCGGAAGACTTTATACATACTTCTTAATTCTTACAGCGGAAGACTTTCGACATATTTTCTTTTCTTTTAAAACATAAACATGTATTGACATATATATATATATATACTCCTTCTTAACATAGAGCATGCATCATAACATATATAGATACTTCTTCTTTACTTCTTCTCATTAACATAGAGCATGCATCATAACATATATAGATACTTAGTGCTTAGTTCAAGTTCTTAAACATCACTATCATAAGCAGACATAATAAGGACATCCATAGACATCATCATCATAGGTAAACACATATATATAGACCTAACGGATCTTCTCCACCATGCCACTACCACACACATTTGGCCCCTCCTGCTGCTCCCATTAGTTTATCCATCCCTTACCCTTATCTGCAGTACGAGGGAAAGATAAACTATAAGCACATAGGCTTAGTAAGATCCTGTCCTACTCACAAAAACCATACATCGACATTAATCATGGCATGTAACATTCATAACATATAAGCAATATAACATGTAACATACATGGCGTAATCAACTTAACATGTAGCATAAGTAACATAGTAAACATAACATGTATCATCCATAACATGGTAGCATAACATGTATCATCTATAACATAGCAGCATATCATGTAAATATATGACTTAATCAAACATAACATATATCATACGTAACTTAGCAAAACAAATAACATACAACACATAGGTATGACATCTCAAACATAACATACTTCATATGTAACATAGTGACATAATCATGGCATATCAACGTAACGTGTGAACATAACAATCTAAATCATGTAACATATGCAAGATGCTTTTGAAAATATATATTATAGGTACGTAAACATAAATCTCAACATAT
This sequence comes from Wurfbainia villosa, assembly GCA_025175895.1. Lineage (NCBI taxonomy): Eukaryota > Viridiplantae > Streptophyta > Magnoliopsida > Zingiberales > Zingiberaceae > Wurfbainia > Wurfbainia villosa. Next base: position 11,581,801 of record CM046004.1, on the reverse strand, counting down.
TTGGGCCCGACATTGTACCACTTCTTCATTATCATAGCGTGCATCCCTAAATAGGCCCGAGGTAGCAAGTCTCGAACCTACTAGGTTACTAGGCCCGATCTTAGTCCGTCGACCTAGGGCAATCGTCATAGCGTAGAAGCCCATCCTAGGCCCGAGTCTTACTCCATCGACCTAAGGCATCTTGGAGCCCATCCCGTACTAGGCCCGAGTCTTATTCCATCGACCTAGGGGCAATCATACATAGAAGCTCATCCTAGGCCCGAGTCTTATTCCATCGACCTAGGGCATCTTAGGAGCCCATCCCTTCTTGGACCTTGTTAAGGTCTTGGTACAAGCCATGCAGAAGGTAAAATACTTATATGCTTATTTTATAACATAGCTTATTTCATCTTGCAACATAGCATACTTCATTTCATAACATATCATGCTTCACTTCGTGAACATATCATCTTTCATTTCATAAACATACCATACTTCATTTCATAACATATCATTCTTCATTTCATCATCATATCATACTCATGTCGTGAACATATCGTTTTGTTTCATTTCATAATCTTATCGTTTTCCATTTCATAACATATCTTAAATGTCGCATACACATAGACATGACATAAGGCATGACATCAAAAGTAAGTAAACACTAACTGTCACGCCCCCAGGGAGTCCCCGCCAGACGACAATCCGACAGCATCTCCCCTGTACGGGTGACAATACCAATTTTTATACAAAGCCTACACGGCCACTATACATCGGTCAACACGACCGGAATCCAAACATCACATGCAGGTAATCAAATAGGCCTCAGGCCAACAAATCAAGGTAAATATAAGTCTACACTAACTAGACTTACCCCTTCTGCCATCTGAGCAGGAATAACCCAACCAAAACCAACCGGAATAAAATCCGAATAAAGGTCTACAAGGACACCACAAATCCACGAGTACATAACCAAAACATCAGGACCTAAACATCTCTTCTATACAAGATCCAAAACCATAAGACCAATAAAAACATATCCACTTCGACGAGGGGTATTGGCAACTGGACTCTCCTGACAGCTTCATCCTGAAATAAAAATAAATCAACGGGGTGAGTTCAAAGAACTCTGCGGGTATAGTAGATATGCAAAGTAAGGTATAGCTAACAATAAAATATCATGCGATCAGTCTCACATAATAGGGTATCTGAACAAGAAATACAAAATGATCAGATTTACCTGAATCTCCTACCCTGATATAGGAGCATGTGCCTGACTAGAAGTAATAAAGTCCTGATCATATATAAACATGTATCTTGTATGCATGACAATCATATGCACATCCAAGGCATCAATAAAAATGCAGCAAACACAGTACAAATGCAATCTATGCAAAGTGCATGCCGTGCCAATGACATGGTCACCCCTGACGCCAGTCAGCCGCCTCACACGCAATGGTGAAGCCGAGTGGGTAGGGCTATGACAACTGTGCACTCTGCCATCATCGCTCTGAGTGGCCAGAGTGGACGGGATCTTTGTCGGAGTACACCTATCCTCCTGCCCCAAACATAGTGGGGGAGCTAAGCTCTCATCTCCCGGTGTCATAGACCAGAGGAGGGATCCCTGCCCGCTACCACGCTGCCTCGTCGCTACCCATGAGCGGTCCAGCGGAGCCTGACAGAGCAACTGCACACACCCTCCTGATGTACCACTAACCCATGAGTGGCAGTGTGTGCAGGCCATGTAACTAGCTGCGGGCTCAACAATAATGGAACCCCGTCCAGCCAGCATGCAAACATGCAAGATGGTGCATGATACTAAAGCATGTAAATCCAACCACAAATATCTATCTGAATAATATGCAAAATCAATAAGTGCATATAACTGATCCAAGTAACCATGATCCAAATATAACAGGGAAGATATAAGCATATCCTATCACATGCATGTATCTAGTAGGCACCAAAAGCATACCAGGCATATAAACATGAAAAGTTATTGTAAGCTATCCTAACTAGCATATCAACTTGACTTAATCTAAAAGTTAAGTCAAAATACCCGCCTGAATATATATCCGCAAGAATGAAAACCAAATTTTCACGACTGAGGACCTGCCTCGTGACCGAAACCTGCATAAAGCATGACTATAGTCAAGCACAAAAATACAATTCACCGACAAATCGAATAACAAATTGATTTCCTTCATATCCCAATTAACCCAAACTATTTCCAATTTTCCTTGTCCACAAACAATCCATACAATTAATTTAGCCCAAATCCCATATCCTCCGAGTAACACAATTTTGAACCATTCCTCGCTCACTAACATACCAATCAAGCGGATAACACGAATCAGCCCAAATCGACCAATCAAAACCCCAAGTTCAGCCCCAAATTGGTGTAACTCCGACTCACCCTTGTTTCACAGTACACATCCACCCACCCCCACTACCATCCGGCCTTGCACGACCACCTCCCAAATCAAACCCTCATAGCCTCTCGGACCCCAACTCCTTCCCTCACGCCTATTCACCATCACCAACCACACTCACCGATCGAAAAAGCAGAAAGACCCTTACCTACTCGCGATCTCGGCGGAAATCGCGCTAAGGGAAGGAAGGCTCGGCGGTGCCACCGGTCGGACGACAGGAGGAAGAGCGACTTCGTCGGCGGGAAACGGTCGGCGATCGTGTTTGTCGGCGCTTGCGAGAGGGACGGCGGTCTCGGCGTCGGCGTGGAGGAGCACTGAGCGTCTGCGAGCAGCGCCGGCGGTGGACGGCGTGCTCGCGTCGTGTCGAGCGGCCGTGGCCGCTGGCATTAGCGGCAGAGAAGAAAGCGGCGGTTGTCGGGAGGAGCAGACGGCGTCGGCGTGGTGGCGTCGGGTTGCCGCGAGGAAGAAAGAAGAGGGCGTTAGGGATCGGCGAAAGTGGGCTCGCGAAAAAGGGAAACTGCCGAAGGGGAAGTCGCGGCGGGGAAAGAAATAAAAGGGAAAAGAAAAATATAAATTTTAGGTTTTTCCATCTCGTATTTATCACCCTTTTATATAGACCCCTTCAAAGCCTACTTATTTTATCCCCGTAAAAATCTCGTACGGAGTCCGTTTAAATCCAGAAAAATTCCAAAAAAATTCCTAAAATTCCCTAAAAATCTCGAAAATAATCCCTAGGATTATTTCCCCGAAATTTTGGCCATTTAATTTCGTATTTTAATTTGATTGTACATTCTCCCCCACTAATAAAAATTTGGTCCCCAAATTTCCTACTCGTATATAAGTACGAGATGTCCCTATAACCATCTCAAGCATCTGGAGACAAGTCACACCTCAAGTGACTAAGTGGGGTTACTGATATCCCTTAAAACCAAATCACACTTGCTTTCTAGTAGCTCTTCCGAGTATGAATAGTATCTTACATCGGCCACCTTATAACCTATCCAGCGATCCAACAAACTCCTCGTATGGATCGAATGAAAATGAGCGGACTTAGCTAATCATACTAAGTCCTTTCTGAATTCCAAATAATCTCCCAACATTGTCCATCATACTATGCTTTCACGTCCATCTCGGTACAGAACCTTGCTGATTATTTATATACCACCTTTACTAGTTGACACACTGCACACCAGACTGCACAATCAACTATGTCCTGCATGTCGTTCCACCATGGAGAACGTTTCAATACTTACTATTTTCCGAATACAATCCGATACATCTGCAACATAGAGAACCTATTGCAATCTTGAATACTTATCAAAATATCATGACCCGAGCCTCGTGGCTCTCGAGTAATGCCAAAGGCACTACTTACGAGCAATGACATGCTACCACAACCAGGGACTCGTGGCGGTCAAGATGTCGTAGCTATCTAGCCACCTACGACATACAAATTCCACTATCACTAGTTCCGAACCGGTAGAGCAAGAGTACAACTCTATGGTAAATGCTCTCTATCATCCCAACAGGAATCTATCTGTTGTTCCTTAATCAAGAGTAACTCTTCCTAAATTCGAATGTAACTATGTAACCCACCATTCTCCTCGGAAATGGAGAAATATTTTCTCTCAAAAGCAATCATTGCCTAAAATCCATTCTATCGCAGCAACGGTAAGGTGAAAAACTTTATCAATTCGTCTCCTAGTTGCAACTATCCGTGTTCTAACAACTCTGTGCAGCTACTCAGTAGCTAGCTAAAACCTCATAAGCATTCCTGCTCCTCACCTCTACAAAACCACATAATATCTACTAAGTCCACGTCATATTATATATATGACAAACCATCTCGTAGTTCCTCATTTGACGTAAACATAGGATACGTCTCGATCAACTCGAAACGCTCCATTCTCTGAAACATCGCCTCCGCATATAAATTAACCTTCCTTTCACTCGAGAATTATCACACAACACTGGTGTAAAAGTCAACAATCGTCTGAGCCCTGAAACCAGGTTCACAAGCTTCAGACCCAATAAATTCCATCACCAATCAGCGGTGTAGTACCACTAGAGCATCCTATCCATATCTATGGAAAAAAAATCAAATCAATACCAGGAAACCATCATTTACGGTGACCGAGTGCTTAACTCCAACTGCCACAATCACAAATGATCCAATCGTGTCCAGAATATACGATTTCCTAAATCCCTGGACGACAAAGTCGTCAATAAGTTTAATATGATATCCAGAAGCTCATACCATTCATACCAAGTATGAAATTGTCAACTGCATCCTCTTTACTCTAGGTTGATGATATAACAATCATCACAACGACCATGATAATTGTATGACACCATGTCACTACAATATCAACCCATCAATCATAAATCAATCCTAGAGCATACACCGATGCCCTATAGTTGATCTAAATAGATCCTCTATCCACAATGAAGGATATTCATTTCCTTCTACAACTACCATATTCTATCATCGATAATCGATGCATAACCTCAAAGGTCCATCTCTCCCTTAACAAAGAGTTCCGGATCTTCTCTAGAAGAAATACTGGGATAGATAAATATCCCATCCAACACCTCCTATAATAAGGTAAAACGATCTTTCATCGTCTTGACCAGTGTAAGTATACACGCCTTATCCATAACCAAATCACTAATAGTATGGGTGATATTTTACGAGGTTTACTCCTTGACCTTCAAATCGATGGCTAGCGGCCTAAATCCCTAGCTTCCTAATTTGACATCACGGCACCTCTAAAGAGTCCGTACTCAAATCATCATTAGATTCCTCAAGATCAATACGTCGTCGTCGAACTCGTCCCACGACCATGAGTAGGGGCAATTTCCCTAAGTCAATAGTTTTCCTAACCACAAAAGTACTATAACCACTAAAGACAATACCTTTCCTATAGCTCAGAGATATCCTTCAGCTTGCTTGGTCCCAAAACCCGAGAACTCCCAAAAATCCAAGGAAAATAAAATCCTCGATACACCAAAACCAAACCAAAACCGCAAACCAATAAAATTGTCACGTCCTGGGGGCATATCCAGTAAATCCAAATGACAGAGGAGCCCCTTAGTGACAATATTCCGAAATCCATGGACCAAATATGGTAAAAACCTCGAAATAATTATAGAAATACAAGTATTTCAATAACTGCATGCATGCACGACTAAACATATATCAATCAAAGTAAAATAGTTTTATGACCCCAAATCCAATTGCGACAAAATCCAAAGTGCACAATCAAAATGCAACAGTAAATAAAGCAAAGATCCCGACGATGCAGGAGACAAGCACGGCAAGGAACTCTCGGCGACACCAAGGTAGGTCAACGGACACGTCCTCCATCGGTTAACCTAGAGGATAAGTGAGGAGGGAGGAGTACAACCACTCGATAGATGGATAGATAATAGTGCATAATCATAATGCACACAATGGAAGTCACAAGGAACAAACTAAAGTAACCCAACCCTCAGAGTACCAATATCGGTCTACAACTAACCTAATCAGCAGTATAATAAATATACCTGCAACATATACAACCACTGCAACAAGCAAAGCAGACATCGAATACCACGATAAAGTCTCGTGGCTCACACAAAAAGGAAACTATCTATGAGCTACCTCGAACGTAACCCATGGGCCGACAATCAATAGCACGGTCACGCGCAAGACTATATGCTACCACGAATAAGACTCGTAGGTAAACATGCGCGATATAGATATCTAATTATTGACTGCACGCACTAGCGTACTACCACCAATAAGTCACGTGGGCAGTCGTTTATCCTAGGTTGTTAAGCCTAGGGTTATCCACTACATCTAGCATAGAACGTCTATCCAAATCGATAATGATCATCGATCTACAATTAAACACATTGAGGCGGTCGTTTGAGAGTTTCAACACCTCTAAAACGAAATGTTTACCAAAGTCGGTAAAGATCATCAACTTATAAATAAATAAGTCGAGATGGTTAAGTCCAGCATTCCAACCCTTCTAACATGATCGGTTATCCAGGTCGATCAAAATCATAAGTCCACTAATAATCACGTCGAGACAATTAATCATAGGGTTTCGTCTCAACTAATAGAAACGCCTATCAAGGCCAATAAGGGCAACCCCTCTACTAACAAGTACGGCAAGAGGGTTAAGCCTAAATTATTCCATTCTACCAATTCAATCATGCATGCTACAACATGCTACCACGAACAGATCTCGTGGGTACTTAACCTGTAAAGTAGCTATCTTGCTACAGACATCATACGAATCCGATTATCACCAACTCTGAACGAATAACGCAAGAGTATAACCTTACAGTAGATTATCTCAACCATACATGGGAGACCTATTCGACCTCAAATACACAAAAGCCCCTTTAGGGAAACTCTACTGTAACTTTCCTCAACCACGAATGGGTGATATTGTTGGCAGCCGATAAATATGAACAACGTTATATACCCTCTAAGGATTAATCGCATCCTAATCATATGACCTCTACTAATCCGATCACCATATCAGCTGAAATAGTAAATGTATAAACATATACTAATAAGCACATCCGGGTTATTACGCCTAGGGTTCCAACACCTAGGGTTCTACTAACGTTGTTTCATTCCTGAAATCTGCTCCTACAGAATAACCTCATCTAAGTTATTCTATCTCTACTAGTCTCAATCATAGTATCTCCGCAATATCACATAGCCAAATAAAACCCATAACACGCTGTCTAATAAACGACAGCATAGTCCTACTAATAGCGATCAATGGCTGAAATTAATTAGAGTATAACTAAAGGGTCATGCCAGAACAAAGTCAAGGCAATAAATCAATAAAGCATCAGATGCTTATATATACTCTAAACTACATAAGCTATGTAATCATGTCCTCATGCCTTCTACGAATTTATCCATCTTATTCATATTATTCAACTAGTCCAATCATAATACTAGTCAAATCCTAAGAGGTAAACATCTACCAATAATATCTTATCATTTATATCACAATGATAACAAGCTACGTATAGCAGTAATAGCAATTTATAACCAAATGCTATCTATAAACCAGCAACCTAAAAATCTAATTGTCCAACAGATATCAGGTTAAAACAATACTAGATAAAACATGATATCTCCGCATAACCAAATATAACCGATATAAATATGCACTAAATCTAGAAAATTTTCTAGAATTTATTTACCTGTTAGCCGTCTGGAGATGTCCTGTTGCCGCCAAATCCCCCATATTGACCTCGTCAATAATACCTCGAATTTCCGAAACATAACAATCGTCGGAAATCCGTACCAATCCGAAAATACCCAGTTAACCTGCCAAACTTGGCGAACTCCAAAACCCAAAGACCCTAAGGAACTCGGAAACCTACGCTCTGATACCAAATAAATTGTCACGCCCCCAGGGAGTCCCCGCCAGACGACAATCCGACAGCATCTCCCCTGTACGGGTGACAATACCAATTTTTATACAAAGCCTACACGGCCACTATACATCGGTCAACACGACCGGAATCCAAACATCACATGCAGGTAATCAAATAGGCCTCAGGCCAACAAATCAAGGTAAATATAAGTCTACACTAACTAGACTTACCCCTTCTGCCATCTGAGCAGGAATAACCCAACCAAAACCAACCGGAATAAAATCCGAATAAAGGTCTACAAGGACACCACAAATCCACGAGTACATAACCAAAACATCAGGACCTAAACATCTCTTCTATACAAGATCCAAAACCATAAGACCAATAAAAACATATCCACTTCGACGAGGGGTATTGGCAACTGGACTCTCCTGACAGCTTCATCCTGAAATAAAAATAAATCAACGGGGTGAGTTCAAAGAACTCTGCGGGTATAGTAGATATGCAAAGTAAGGTATAGCTAACAATAAAAATATCATGCCAGTACAGTCTCACATAATAGGGTATACAAACAAGAAATACAAAATGACTGTACTTACCTGAATCTCCTACCCTGATATAGGAGCATGTGCCTGACTAGAAGTAATAAAGTCCTGATCATATATAAACATGTATCCTGTATGCATGACAATCATATGCACATCCAAGGATAAATGCAATCTATGCAAAGTGCATGTGCATGTGGTCACCCCGACGCCCGACATACCGCCAGTACACGCAATGGTGAAGTGAGTGGGTAGGGCTATGACAACTGTGCACTCGCCATCAGCTCTGGTGGCCGAGTGGACAGGATGGATTGTCGGAGTACACCTATCCTCCCGCCTAAACATAGTGGGAGCTAAGCTCTCATTTCCTGTCATAGACGGAGGAGGGATCCTCGCCGCTACCAGCCTCGTCGCTACCCATGGCGGTCAATGAGCCTGACAGAGCAACTGCACACACCCTCCTGATGTACCACTAACCCATGAGTGGCAGTGTGTGCAGGCCATGTAACTGGCTGCGGGCTCAACAATAATGGAACCCCGCCCAGCCAGCATGCAAACATGCAAGATGGTGCATGATACTAAAGCATGTAAATCCAACCACAAATATCTATCCGAATAATATGCAAAATCAATACGTGCATATAACTGATCCAAGTAACCATGATCCAAATATAACAGGGAAGATATAAGCATATCCTATCACATGCATGTATCTAGTAGGCACCAAAAGCATACCAGGCATATAAACATGAAAAGTTATTGTAAGCTATCCTAACTAGCATATCAACTTGACTTAATCTAAAAGTTAAGTCAAAATACCCGCCTGAATATATATCCGCAAGAATGAAAACCAAATTTTCACGATCGAGGACTCCGCCGCGTGATCAAACTCGTGATAAAGCATGACTATAGTCAAGCACAAAAATACAATTCACCGACAAATCGAATAACAAATTGATTTCCTTCATATCCCAATTAACCCAAACTATTTCCAATTTTCCTTGTCCACAAACAATCCATACAATTAATTTAGCCCAAATCCCATATCCTCCGAGTAACACAATTTTGAACCATTCCTCGCTCACTAACATACCAATCAAACCAAATCGACTAATCAAAACCCCAAGTTCAGCCCCAAATCGATCAGAATCTGACTCAACCCTTGTTTCACAGACACATCCACCCACCACTACCATCCGAGGCCTTGCACGACCACCTCCCAAATCAAACCCTCATAGCCCCCCAACTCCTTCCCTATCGCCTATTCACCATCACCAACCACACTCACCGATCGAAAAGACCCTTATTTACCCCGATCTCCTACGTAAATCGCAGCCTAAGGGGAAGGGAAGGCTCGTGCCACCTCAAGTCGGACGACAGAGGGAAGAGCACTGTCGCGGCAGGAACTACGACGATCGCGGTTTGTTTGGCCACAGCAGAGGGACTACGGCCCCTGCCGGCAATGGAGGGGAGCACAGAGCGCGCCGAGGCAACACGGCGGTGGACGGCGTGTCGGCTGTGTGGCAGCCGGTCCGGCTTCGCAGCATGGCAGCAGAGAAGAGGGCAGCGGCGGTTGTCGGGAGGAGCGGACGGCGTCGGGCGTGGTGGCGTCGGGTTGCCGCGAGGAAGAAAGAAGAGGGCGTTAGGGATCGGCGAAAGTGGGCTCGCGAAAAAGGGAAACTGCCGAAGGGGAAGTCGCGGCGGGGAAAGAAATAAAAGGGAAAAGAAAAATATAAATTTTAGGTTTTTCCATCTCGTATTTATCACCCTTTTATATAGACCCCTTCAAAGCCTACTTATTTTATCCCCGTAAAAATCTCGTACGGAGTCCGTTTAAATCCAGAAAAATTCCAAAAAAATTCCTAAAATTCCCTAAAAATCTCGAAAATAATCCCTAGGATTATTTCCCCGAAATTCTGGCCATTAAATTTCGTATTTTAATTTCAGTATTTTACACTAACCTAAGGCATGTTATCTTCATCTAGCATTAATTAATATCACAAGTCAACATGCATTCACCCAACATAAAACACATGTTAGCCTATTCATTTAACTTAACAACAACTTCATATGCACATAAGACTTGAATTAACCTAAGGCATGTTATCTTCATCTAGCATTAATTAATATCACAAGTCAACATGCATTCACCCAACATAAAACACATGTTAGCCTATTCATTTAACTTAACAACACTTCATATGCACATAAGACTTGAATTAAAACTTCATCTAATCCCCAAAAATACATGATGGCCGAATGGTCCATAGGGGTTTCTAGGGTTATCCTTCATCCTAATTCATTTAACACAACCACAACTTCATTTGCACATAGAACATGAATTAGACTTCATTTTAATCACCCAAAATTCATGGTGGCCGAATGATCCATAGGGTTTTCTAGTGTTATCCTTTAACCTAATTCATTTAACATAACAACAACTTCATTTGCATATAGAACATGGATTAAAACTTCATTTAGTCACCCAAAACATAAGTTGGCCGAATGGTCCATGTAGGGTTTTTAGGGTTAACCTTTAACCTAATTCATTTAACATAACAACAACATCATAATCCCACAAAAACATGGATTAAACTTCATTGAATCATCAAGATCTAGGGGTGGCCGAATGGTCCATGTAGGTCTTTAGGGTTAACCTTTAACCTAATTCATTTAGCATAACAACAACATCATAATCCTACAAAAACATGGATTAAACTTCATTGAATCATCAAGATCTAGGGGTGGCCGAATGGTCCATGTAGGTCTTTAGGGTTAACCTTTAACCTAATCCATTTTAAATCCTAGCATCATCATATAGTTACAAGAAAAACATAGCATGGAACTTCATTGAAACCTAAAATCATGGCTTGGCCGAATAGGCTTTAGTGGCTATTAGGGTTAGCTTTTAACCTAATCCCTTTTTTTCCATCTTAACATCATCATCTACTTCCAAAACATAGCATACAACTTCATTGATAACCTTAAACATAGCTTGGCCGGATATAACATATAGATTTCTTTTACAAACATCAATCGAAGCTACTCGTATGCAGGTGAGGGATACTTACATTCTTCGCTTTGCTTGTAGTGTGAAGATAACCTAAGGAACCAAGCCTAGCCCTTGCTTCTTGCTTGGATGAGATTCGGCCAAGGGGTGGAAATGGAGAGGGAGAGTCTCTAGAATTCGGTGAGAAGAAGAAGAGAAGAGGAGAAAGTGAAGTTGCTCACTCATGCCTCCTCATCCCCCCCTATTTATTTACCTAAAGAGTCCCTTAATCTCCCTTACACTTAACCATAATTTCCCTTATTCCTCTAATGATATAATCCTATTGGGCTTCTGGTTAGTGGGTTCATCTATAGGGCTTGGCTATCTCTAGAGGTTTAGGGTTCAATTCCTAGGCCTTGCACCCCTTTTTTTTTGGCTTATTTTCTTTTATTTTTGAAAAGGCCCACACAAAGCCCATGATCATCAAGCCAAAAATTCTTGTAAAATTGCTAGGAATTTTACGGGCGTTACAATCAGCTGGGTGTCTTAATACACCATTTGTTTCTACTCGCTTTTTTTTATGTCATCTCATATCTTTGATATATGCTTCGAAATAAACAACCACTTAAGTCACGGTTTCAAAGGAAAATATTGAAGAATTTTTTGAGCATTATTTTTCTTATTCATCCCGTCATACTTGTATCTGGGCTCCTTGCACACTGGACATATATCCTTATTCTCGTGCTCATCCCAAAATAATATATAATCATTCTTACATACATGTATCTTCTCATATGTCAATCTTAACTCTTTTAATACTTTTTTTATTTCATAATGAGAGTTTGGAATCACATTCGGTTTGGGAAATGTCTCTTGCAATAACTAAAGTAACATATCAAAAGATTTATTGTTCCAGTCATTTAACAACTTTACATGCATTAGCTTCGCCAAAAACTTGGATACCAAAAAAATTATACAATTGTGATATAGCTCTTTTTGTGCTTCTTCAAACATTGAAATAACTTCGTCTAATATCATTTGCATTTATATTTTCATTGATATCATCTAATTGAGGCTGCTTATTGGTGTTAATGTTTTTTGTATTTCATAAATCAGTAAGCATGTCTTCAAAATCATCTTCTTCAATATCACAATCATGTCCATCTTCATTGAAAATATTTATATTAATGGATGATGTAGAAGCTTCTCCATTAAAACTCCAGACCTTATATAATTTATCAAATCTTTATCTATAAAGATATTCTTACACATAATCCAATTCATATTTAAATAAATTACCACACCGACGACATGAATAATAAATTTTAGATAAATTTAGACTGATCATGTAATTCTCTACCACATTTAAAAATTGATTTAACTCATTTATATATTCAAGACTAATCTGATTCTGAATCATTATTCAACTTTTATCCATATTTTTAAAACCTGATTAAACATATATAAAACGTCAACTTATTTAATAAATTAATCTTATAAATAACTTCGATGGTAATTTTCAATAATAGTAATTTAGTAACTTAAATTTATTGATCACATAAAAAATAATCAAAAACTTTATGATTTAAACATCAAAATAACCATAAGCTTATCATCTAAGCATCAAAATATCCTAAAATTAGCATCTAAGCATTAATTTAACCCTAATCTTCCAACCTCATGACATTGTCAATCATGCATAAAATTTTTTAAAACAAAAAAAAAATCACTAAATGTTACATGACATGAGACAATAGAGTAAACCTATATAATTTATGAGGATTATACCTAAATCTATCCAAATCGTGTGGTTTTACCTTTGCACAGACGGTGTGAGATGGAGGAGGAGCTAGAGGAGGCCAAGATGGAGCTGGAGCTGGAGGAGGCGGAGCAAGAGCAGCAAGAGGAGATGGTCGGAGGCGAGAGGAGGCGGAGCTAGATAGCTTGCATAAGCCGAAGCACGCGACGGAGCCGGAGCACGCGATGGAGCCAGAGCAGGACACGACTTACAACTTACCAAAGCTGAAGTTGGAGACGCGATGCCCAGGAGAACGTCGGAGCCAGAGTGGAAGAGAAGAAGAGGAGAGTTGCGAGGAAATTTGAGGGAGGACGATGGTCCGAGGGTTTTTATATGTATATTAGCGACAAAAATATATATTTCGTCGCTAATATTTATTACCTTAGCGACGAAATATAAAGTTTCATCACTAAGATAAATATTAGCGATGAAAATAAATATTTTCATCGCTAAGACTCATTTGCCGAGGGTCCGACCAATCGAGGGTATATTAGTGCTCTAATATTTTATTTTTAGCGACGAAAATGAATATTTTGTCGCTAATACTAATTTTGAAAAAAAAAATACTAGCGACGAATAAATATCAACGTCATAAATTATTATAATCTTAGCGATGAATTATTTAAATTCATCTATAATATTTTACTATTTGCGATGAATTAATAATTTTCGTCGTAAACTTGATATTTTTTAGACAATTAAAAATTTTAATATGATTATTTACGTTGATCTTAAAATTCATTAGTAATAGTTATATTAGTGACAAAATATTAACTTGTCGCTAATATTTCATCATTATTTTACTGATTTCTTGTAGTGAGCATTGTAGAAATTCATAGAAGTTGGAAGGGATCCCATTGGAATTCTCTAGGTACATCACTAGATTTTGATCGAAATTCATTGATGGACCTAGGGGATTTGAATTTTTTTAAAAGTTCATATATAATGGAAGAGAGTAGTACAATGAAGATATTTTATGATGTTCATGCCTAATTTTGACATCCCTATAATAAGTTATGTGTATACGTCAATTATCTTAAAGTCATAAACTTAGAAATATTCTAATCACTATTGTCAATGACTTTGAGCTGATATTTTTAGCATATATAGACTCTATGACACTAGGAATCTATAACAGTTGGAATGGATCCGATCGGAACTCTCTAGGTCCATCAATAAATTTTGACCGAAACCTCTTGATGGATCTGAAAAAACTTTAAATGTTATTTTTTAGGCTTGAAATTAGGTTGTTATGAGTTTCACCTTGTAACAAATGTAGATCTTTGATTTTAAAAAAATTATATCCCGTTTTAATTCTCGAGTCAAAAGTTATCACCTCCGAAAGCTGACAATTGATACATAAAATACACTGTCATAGTGCTAATTTTTAGAAACCATCACCACGATTTCACCAAGATTTTCAAAATAATTTTAAATGTATTTTCAAAAATTATTTCTAACCATTGGTGCAATCATGATATATGGGCTAAATGTACGTGACTTGTATATTAGTTTTCCTCATGATTTATCCATATGAAATTCATTTGATGAGGTTTAGTTCATTTTAATATACCATATAATCACCTTGAACTTAACTCATCATCCTAATATCTCACTTGTATATAAAGTGTTTCAATATACATACATGTCATTCTATAATCTTTGTGAGATGTAAATTAGTTCTCCCCTAAGCTAAGGGATTATGTATTTCTATCTAGTCATTTTTAATTTTATCTCCTATCTAAGATATCAAATAATAGCAATTTTCCTATAATTTCAAGTGAATAAGTGTATGAAAATAATCATGACATACATTAATTGCGTAGCTTTTAAAAGAACAATATATCATATACATGATGTCATGACATGACGAAAATCAATCTAATTATCAAAATGACATATTCTATCAAATCATGTGATATATGATGTCATGACATATAGTATGACACACAAGTCATGATAAATATGCAAAATAATAAGTTATGATATTTGCCTAAGTCTTCAACATAATCATCATTAAATACTAAATTTGACATAATAATGGACCAATTCCCTCGAGTGTGTCGAATCTTAAACATAGCACACTGTTGACCCTATCTGAATGTATCAATCATGATCAATTCTTAAACTTCTATTTCACACTACAATAAAAATGCTAAAAGATAACACCACAAAGACAACGATTTTAGGAGAAACCGTTGTGATTTTAGTAAAAGACAACGATTTTTAACAAAATCGTTGTCTTTGAGTGCCCATATAACACAAAAGACAATAGTTTTACACTATCCGTTGTCATTTGAGCGCATTTTTTTTAAATCAATAACGTATTTTACAACGGTTTTTCAAAACTATTGTCTTTATGAACTTTTTATTATCTTAATAACAGTTGGGACAACAGTGAAATGAACCGTTGTCAATGAGAATGTTTTCACAACATTTAGTACAACAGTCAAAAATCGTTGTCGTTGTGATAATAATACAACGGTTATAAACCATTGTCGATGAATATTTTCACAACGTTTAGTACAATAGTCAAAAACCCTTGTTGTTGTGATAATAATATAACGGTTATAAACCATTGTTAATGAGGGGTTAATAATGTCGATTAACCTAGGTTTAATATCAAAACCTAAGTTTCTTATTTCCTCTCATTTCTCTCGACTCCTCATTTCCGATTCCCTTTCTTCTCCCAATTTCTGCATCTCAAATCATGCGAGCCCTATTTCTTCTCTTCTGTCATTCTTTCTTTGTTCGATTCCGATCGAAGCCATCTCCTGCTCACATTCATCATCGCATAACCCTTCCTTATCGCGTAACCCACTACTAGAAAAGCTACTTTTAATGATGAAATTTTAATGACAGTATCAAATACCGTCATTATTGGTGATTCAATAGCGACCAGATTTAGTGTTCATCGTTAATGTATATATATTAACGACGATATTTTATCCTGTCGTTAATACTTTTTCATCAACGATATTTTTTTTATTTCGATCGTTAATGTCATATTTTTAATGACGATATTTCCTTCCGTCGTTATTGCAATATCTTTAATGACGGATTAAGAAAAAAAATCCTAATAAAAATTTAAATACAAAATTATTTCTTGATCTAACAATTGAGATGATCCGAATTTTTGATTCAAATCTTTCCCTCGAAAAAATAAAATAATAATTATTAATTAAGTAATTAATTATATATTTTTTTAAGAAAATTTTTAAAATTTAAATCGAATTTTGATAAAACGAAAATTTTAAATAGCAGCTACTAAACCTAAACCTAAAGTTATCTCCCCTCGTTTCTCCCGAACCCTTTCTTCTCACCGCCGCTTCTCTCCTCCCCTCACCGTCGCGAACCTACCGCTTCCCTTCCGTCGCCTGCCTCCGTCGAGAGCAACAGCCACCGCCCTCTCCTACCTCGGTCGACGGTTCCTCCGCCGCGAGCAGCGTCGTCGCCGTCCCTCTCCTTCCCACGGTCGAACGCCGCTCTGCCGCCCCTCTCCTTACTGCGCCCCATCGGTCTCGACGGTAGTGAATGTCGACAGCTCTCTGTGTCGTGTTTCGGCCATCTGCCTCAGTTGCGAGCAACGATCCAGAGACTTCTCGAGGGCAAGGAGGATCACCACAGCGACAGCGATTTGTCATCCTCGGTCGCAGCCCACGGTTACCTTCCCAGCGTCAAGCGGAAAATAATTTGCACAAAGGAAACACCACAAGGAAATATGAGAGGAAAGATTACCGAATTTGCATTGTCTCCTACTTCAACTTCAGTGCGGAGCTCATATGATTGCACTTGCAAGTTGGTTAGAGTTTGGAATCAAATGGAGGACAAGTACCCTTGAACAGAAATGGTCCTCCATGGCTTTCAAGGTTACCCAACTCCACCCTTTCATTATTCAAGCAAAGAGGACCATACTGCAACCCAGTTCGGGCCAGCTTATATATAGATAGATAACAACCCCCTTCTATGTAGATGTTGTTTGATCTCAACACATACAATGTAGATAATTTCAGCTAAGAAGCTACAAATCTGTTGACCAGACGGTCGGAGGGACAAAAGATTCTACCTTTAAAGTGCGCTTCAGTGCAATTCTGAACAAAGAAAATTGCGGGGTTGTTTTGGTAATGATCTTTGAACATTGATTCATCTGAATATTTAATATCTTGCATTGAGAAGACTAATATCTTGTTGGAGGGAGTACATCTGATGCTATGTTTTGTTACATGGAATATTGCCACTTCTGAGAAACAAGATTCAGAACTAACAGTATTAGACACAAATCTTTGTGTTTAGGGTAATGCTAGAGGACCCTAGCTAATTTTTGTTTAGATGAATAATTTTAACTGCCCCGAATCAGTCAACTTATAAAGTGATTTTTTAAGTTATCTGTTAAATTTTGTTTCTTTCCTCTCATTTCACTTCAAGCGAACATCCCATGAATTTTTAAGTTATTTGTGAAATTTGATTTGCAAATTATTTTATAATTTAAAGAACACATATTTCCTTGATTGACACAGAGGGAACACCACAACGTCAAGCGGAGGATAAAATGGATCACATCGCAAATCTCTCCCCGGCGTCGCCTGCCTTTAGGGTTTATCCTTCGGGTCAGCTTCACGTCGCTTCTGGTGGAATCTTGCGGAAGGACCGTTAGATCTTTGGTCTTTTAGGTACTACGATTGTTCTAGCAAATTCGAACTTTTTTTGTATGTAGTTTCATTTTTTGACACGTTAATGGTTGGGATCGTTAGTTTGCTTTACCTCACTAGCATTTAAGCTCATTTTTGTTTAATGAATCATATTTTACTACAATAGTTTGTTTGCATCTTTTGTGTGGTTGATGACACGATCCTTGTTCTTTCAACTATGTTGATTTTACCAAATTTCATTTGTTAAAAAAAATGCATTTTGCAATGCCAATCATAACCATCTTTTGTCTCTCATTTCTTGGATTTTTTTCAGTATTGTAAAAACAATTCCAACATATAATGGCATTATAATCATCACTCGCCTCTTTGTTATTTATCCTTCATGGGGAAATTTTTTTTTTTGGTTTACTTTGTTAGGAATCTAAAATAGGCTTCTTTTTTGAATTTCTCAGTATTGGAAGTGATCCCATGATGTTATGCTTAACTATGCCTGAGTTTTCTATTTGCATTGTTTATCTATTAGTTGGCTATTGCATTCTAAATGTAAATTTTCTTAATTACCTTGATTGAACAGTGGGCTACATCTTATTTTCGCTGTTTTATGAATTTATGTATTCTTTTCTCATTTAAATTAAGAAACATAATGACATTAAATTCTCAGAATCAACCCATGGTTACTCAAGTCACAAAGAGAAACCTAATTTTTTACTGTTCTGCACCCTCTATTGTCACAAGACTAGCAATACAAGGGATATATAGTGACATTCTAATCAACTAAGGTTAAACACAAGTGATAAAGAAAATAAGATGAGGTATTTTATTCATTACATTACTCTGCATTATTTAATGATGATTTTTTTTTTCTATTTCAGAATTATAATTTGATCAGCCAATGTGTATTCTAGCCGGGAGGAATCCACTTAATGCTAGAATGATCACTAAGGAGATATTTTCTTCTCAGCACCTATTTCCTCATTATCCTATAAAAATTATGGCTAGTAATTTTATTCATGGAACTGATAATTTGGTTGGAAGCACCTTATTCATGGAATTGATAATGGTGTTGGAATTAAATATTATATTTAGTTCCCACAGTTTTGGTTGCCAACGTTGTTTCCTGTAGTATCTAGACCATCAAAATTTATTTGCCTATCCGATTTTATTTGGCATTTCAGAAGAGAAATTAATTTTGTCTCAGGTTTGTGATTTTGGCTTGTCAAGGTTGAAGCATCATACCTTGTCGTCAAAGTCAACATCTGGAAGGTGCGTTTCTTACTACACAACTTTTAAGAAGAATCATGTTTTGCTTTGTGTACTGATTTTCGCTGATAAAATGAATAATCATTTGCTTATTCTGTATACCTCACATAAAGTTTCAAGCAGAGACATTAATTGAAGTCATTATACTTATCCTAATCCTGGCAACAAATTTTCATTCTTAGATCTGTTGATCAGTATGCAATTATGCATTGTGGATCTCTGAGTTTAGAATTTACTTAAATCTATTGGATTTGGAATGTAGGTGACACAGCTGCATAGTAAGATTTCTAGTAAAAGAAGGCTTGTAGGGATTTGTGAAATGCCTTTTACTTTTGAAAAATTATACATGATTTACGTCGTGGTGTTCTGCAAAACTTGGGCTCGTTCAAAACTTTACAATTATGCATTGTGGATATCTGTCAGTTCAGAATTTACTTAAACCTATTGGATTTGGAACCTAGGAATGTAGGTGACGCAATGCCATTGTAATATTTCTAGTGAAAAAAAGGCTGGTAGGGATTCTTGAAATGTCTTTTACATTTGGAAAATTATATATGAACTGCCTCATGGTGTTCTGCAAAATTTGGGCTCGTTCAAAACTTTACATTCATGTGACTTTAGTGGGTGAAATAGTCAATTTTCTGGTTATTGTTTTATTTCATTATTCTTCGGCAGTCAAATTTTTGCATGCTATTTTTTACAAAATTTATTGTCAAACCTACTAGCATTGAGTAATACTACAGTGTGTTCTTATATTTCAGGATTAGTGTGTTCTTATATTTCAGGATTTCAGTTTATACCGTAAACTTGATTTGCCAATTTTTTTTATAAAGTACTTATTCTTTTTACAGTTAGGTCATTGATTTGCTATTTTTCTCCTTACGCTTTATTATATTTTTTTATATTTGTTCTTTAAGGTACTCGAAGTGTTTAATTACATTTTCATTTATTTATTCACATGCAGTTCGTAAAATCTGTAATAGCTGCAAAGTAAATTGATGAAGTACGTTCGGAATGGATTGAATGCATACAAGATCACATATCTGATGATTAGAAGATCTCCTACTAGATTTAAGTGTATATACCTCTTTTGGTTAGATGTGGTAAGTGTTTTGATTATTATGCATAATAATTTTGGTGCAGTACTAAACATATGATGTGTAATTGTTTTGCTACAGTACTTTTTTATATATGTTTTTAAGAGTGATTGTTTAAAATAGGATGATGTGAGTTTGTACTTTACATTATTACAAGTGCGAGTGTATATGTGTTTTCTATAATTCTTTTTTATGTTGTATGATTTATATTAAAAACACAACACTATAATTCGACAATGATTTATTGTTCTCTAGAGTAACTGTCACGCCCCGAGAGTATACCGTGCCGAAAATCAAACGGACGACATCTCCTCTGTACGTGACAACATTTCGAGTTAATACAAGGCCCGTAGGCCCACAACAACAACATAATATAACATAATAACAGCAGCGGAAATAAAGATCACATATCCACAACATACATACCAAAAACATACAGGTGTACACCACCTAACAAGTCCACAATCATAAAATCGTAAATAAAACAACGACTACACAAATAGAGTCCACGACATCATGACAAAATCCATAATAACAAGTCCATACATATCAAAGTCCAAGACAACCAAAAACGAACTCCTCGGGAGACTCAGAAAACGGAGATGGGATGGATCGGTCGGCGCAGCTCCAAATCGTCACAAAGGCATCTACCTGTTACTTGAGCGACAGAAAAACCCAGGGTCGGAGGTGGTGAGTAAAACTCAGCAGATAATCAGAAAAAAACATGTAAATATATGTATCAATATTACATGTCATTCAACAGTTTAAATCTACTCGAACAACGGGTATACATCAGCATAACAAGTATATATGCATGCATACACTAAATAAACTGAACAATGATGCTGACATACCTGACAGTCAGCTACTTTATCCTGATCCAACCTGGGCATATAACCACATCATAGGGTATAAAAGAATAGTACTAAATCACACAATATTCTGAATATGATCCAAGGGTATCACCGTGAATAACCAACAGATATACAAATACCGACCTATTACCATACAGGAAATGCAGTAGCATGTATGAATATGTACAAACAAATGCAACAAGCATAGCACATACAAATGCATCATCAAAGTGAGTATACATATAGACTGTATCTGTATGTATACTAATCACCATCATCCATGTATATATATATATATATACAAGCAAGTATATATATATATATATATATATATATATATATATATATATATATATGCAAAGCACCGTATGATACGGCAATGCAGCATGCATGGTCATGCCTGCTCACCCATACTCGCTACCACGACCCCAGTGTGACCTAGGTGGCACGACATGACAACTGTCCCAACTCACACCAACCACTGTTATAGAGTGACCGAGTGGGCAGTATGATCAAGTAGCATATGAGCGTAAAGAGCTCGCTACGCAACGGGGGTCCCTGCTGCTGGCTACTCCAACTAACACTACAAATGAGTGGTCGAGTGTCACGCACCCAGGACATCTGCACGCAACTCCAACTACCATCGTCTATAATGGTAGAGTGCGGCATAACAAATGTTATGCCCTCACACCAGTTACTCCTCTGGGAGTAACCTGGGAGGCAGGATGACTGACGACTCTCTCTCAACCCCAAGGGGAGACGATGTCGTCAATATGCATACAATGACATGAGGTATCACTCACATACATCTACCATGACTCTGTCTCAACAGAGTCACACCCAAATCGATCAAGACTCTCTATCCTGTAGAGAGTCATATTCATCTGATCATGACAAGCTAAGACTATCGGTCCGTAGCGACACACTGTCCACGACTCACCTGACCATTCACACAACCCGTGGTTGGTAAATAAATGTGCAACATACAGGTATGGAATGAGTCCTACATTTAGGGTCATACTTATCCACAGAGGACCTTTTTGCCAAATTTACAATTTAGGTCATTCTCCGTACTCTAACATCTACACCCTATTAAACAGTTAGACCTACTTACATCACATCTGTAACTCCTAGATCATGCTAGGGAATATGTGATATCAACAATTGAGCACACATATATATCAACGATAAGTTCAAGCATACGATAAACAGAGCAGGGTCAAGGTAATATGAACACCTAACATGCTCATATCTATGTCTAAATCTGAAAGTCATTACATCTACCCGACCGGTAGGAAATTACCTACCTGCTAAATAGCTCCGTGAAATAATATCTTCACGTCCGTGGATCTGCCTTGTATCCACGTCCTGCAAATATCATCATTCACAATTAAATTCAAGCACTAACATAAACGATCGGTAGGAAAAGGAATCTAACCCAATCCTAATCCCAAATCTTACCAATAGAACAACTCTACTCATCACATAGGCAAATAAACTATAATTCAACCAACTGTAAATCAAATACCAAATTTATAACGTTCAGATCCAGACTTACCCATTCTTGCTTCAATCCTCTCTCCGTGAATTTTTGGAACCAAGTGTACCATCGAATAGGGACAACCCTACTCAAGTCTTATCCCTTTTCTCGTACCGATTCACTTTTCCACTAGAATCTATAGGAACAATTCATTATCGATTAGTTCCCTTGTTAAATCCAAGAGTAATATCCCTGCACAATCGATTGCACAGTTATAACACAATCTATTTCATAACATACACAATCACAGCTTACCTCCCATTGCTTCAATTTACCACCGATTCGTAATCCAACCATCAGATAAAATCCGCCTAATCACTTTGATTTCTCTCCTTCCTAAGACAATCCAGAAACCCCACCATTTGAAGTTGGCAGCAAAAATCCTTGGCCTTGAACTACAATGGTAGCCTTCATCTGCTCACCGGTACACCACAACACACAAGGAAACCAAATCCAAAATCCCAGCTGCCATCTGCTCAATATGCTCACCTTTCAACCTCTACCATCAATCAAATCCCTAAAGAACAATTAACTCCAAATCAAATCCAGTTAACAACAACCACCACAGCATTAGGGACCATCACAAAACTCCGATCAGCGATGAAGGATAGCCTCGACTTACCCAATTCCGACGGTGATCTAAAGTTGCCATCGGAATTAGGGACCATCCCAGCTGCCATCGGAATGCTCAGCATTGAGTTCACCGGCGAACTCTTTACTGCCCTAACTTCGGCAGAGACTGTGAAGCATCTTCCCAAATACCTGCTGTAACCCAATGGAACCACGAGATCTAAATCAAAAGGTCTCCTACGCTTGATCTGATGGGGGATAACAATCGAAATCCAAATAGCAAAAACAAAAGAACTGTGTAACCTGCGGCAACAGCGTTGGATCGCGGCGATAATGCCGCCGATCGGCTCACGTGACTAGATCGACAAGTGCCCGGAGAAAAGGAGTCGAACTGATCTCTAGCCGGATCTTCCACCGAGAACAGCGTCGGCTTTCCTTCCCTCCCGCCGGCCAAGCACCAGCCATAGGGCAGAGAGGTGGATGGTAGACTCAGAAGAAGGCGCTCCGCAGCGAGCACGGGGCGGAGATCGGCACCGGCGATAGCCCTCTCTCGCGGCAGCGAGGCAAGCGACAGCGGCGATTGGCACGACGACGGCGAGTCGAGTTCAAAGGCGTCGGCACCCATTGCTGTTGGACCAGCGGAGAAGAAGAGGCGACGGCGAATCGATCCCGCGTCGAGCGGGGACGGCGACGACAGTGAGCTCCGCAGAAATCAACTGGATCGGGCGAAGATGAGAAGAAACGGCCGATTGGGGAGGAGCTCGTGATGCCAACCTCTTCAACTCGCGGCGGCGATGCTTTAGGGCACAATAAGCGGGCTCAGCGACGGAGAGGGCGAGCATGAGGAAACGAAATGCAATCGGGAGAGGGGATCGATCTCTGGTCGCTTCGGAGACGAAGAAGAAGCATTCGGGAAGAAATGGAAGAAGAACGCTCGAAGTTAAGTTGCGATGAGAAACGGAAGAACGGCAGCGTTTAGAGAAGTAAACGAATCGAGTTTTACTAACGGGTTTGGGTTTAAACCCTATAAGTCAAATCTAGATCCACTTAAATTAAACCCATAAATCTTAAAGCTAGGTTAGATTGAATTAAATCTCTAACCATGCTTTATTTATTATTATTATTATATTTTTTTTTCGGTATTTTACAGTAACCGTTGAGAAATGACAACGGTTAAAAACATAACGGTTAAAATAACAATGACAATACAAATGACATCGGTTAATAACCGTTGTTTATGACTCAAAAAATTATAATAAATTCATGCGTTGCGAAAAATAGGATGTTCAAAGACAATGGTTATAATTCATTGTAATTTTAGTTGAAACACAACAGTGAAAAATCGTTATCTATGACTCAAAAAATTCGTGGTAAATTGACCTGTTATGAAAAGTGGGACGCTCAAAGACAACAGTTAAAAATCGTTGTCTTTTCCTTAAATCGATAACGATTTTTCACCGTTGTCTTTGAGCGCCCCACTTTTCACAACGAATCGATTTACTACGGAGTTTTTGGATCATAGATAACGGTTTTTCACCGTTGTCTATTCGAATTTTTGTTGTAGTGTCATTTGGCACATCCTAAAATCTTATAGGATACCATTTCAATTTCATTCTCAAAGTATCACTATACCTTGAAAAGCCCTAATATGTCAATTTTATTATGATTAGATTAACTACCTTTCCATTATAGGTTGCCACACCTTATTACTCATTTAGTATGAAAAGATCACACTCCTAGGAACTTAATATTTATTGGAGCTCTTTGGATTTTATAGATATTCATTAGGGATAACTTCTCTTAATACATTCTTAATGACTCTACTAGGCTTCTTAGAAGCCTTAATCATTGTACTCTCATCAAGGTCAACTTTAGGGATGACTTTCTTGTGGCCTTGACATTCCTAGTCATAAAATTAATTCCGTAGTTATATGAAACTCGATGATATGATATGAGGGCATGTTCTCCTTGGACTTAGATTTGTATCTCAAACTTTTCTTTTCTCAAGATGACTCTTGCCTACCACATCCTAGATTTTGTCATTTAGACTCTTTAAATACATTTTCCACTTTTTTAATGGTTTTTTCTAATTTATTAAGTCGTGATCTCAAGACTTCATTTTCTTCTTCTAATTTCTCTTTTTTTTTTCCATGATTCTTAGCCTGAATATCTTTTCTCTTAGGCATGTGTTTATTTTTCTTAAAATTATTGTTTAGATTTTTATTTACCTTTCTATCTTTTGATAAATTAGGTCTACCTCAAAAAGTTTTAAAGTTCTCCTTAACTGAGGTGGTAATTGAGTTAATAATGATACCAACTTTCTATGTGCTCCTTTATTTTGCGTATTAGAGTATCGACTTCTTTTAGCTTCTCTTTAGCTTTTGGTGCCACTTGAACCTTCTTGATTCGTTTTGGGCACCTATTCTTACAATGTCTTTTTTCTCTACACTCAAAGCATATAATATAATCTTTATTTTTAAGAATTGAGCTTGAGTTACCTTCCATAGTGGTAGGGAAAACATGAGATCGTTCTTTATCGACTTCGGATGTCGAGGGTGTAGGATTGTTACTACCAAGAGAAGAGGGTGAATCTTGGTGTTTACAAAATTTACTTTATATTTTAAAAACTTTTATTTTACTTTTAAAAGATATTAGAGTAATGCAGCGGAAATAGAGTAAAGACAAGTACTCAAGGTTTTTATTTGGTTCGCAATCCTAGTCGGATTGATACTCCAAGGCCTGTAACCCTTCCTAGAGCTACTTCATCAGGCAATCACTAAAAGCCCTCCGACTTGAGAGCTCTTGAACTCGGAGGGTATTCACTTTTACAAAGATGAGAGGAAAAGATAATACATTACCTTTCCTCTAGAAGTTAAGTACAATAAGCGAATAAATAAATATACAAAATTAAAAGTTATACTGACAATGAAAGTATAGAAATGAGCTTGGTTGTTGGCGCTGCGGAGTCTTGACGACGCTTTTGTGAAGACGAATGAAAGCGACAACACTTTAGAGTTCTTAGAATTCTATTTTTGGAGCTAACTCTCCATTTCTTTTATAAGTCATTTCTAGTCACTTGGATCACCCTCCAGTCGACTCCATATTAGCTTGTTGATATGGTATTCTGACCTTTATAGTCGACTGAATTTGGTCCAGTCGACTCCATGTCAACTGGCTCTGCTCCTCCATAGTTTCGGTATTTTCCTATCCCAGACGCCTGGACCCGACCTAGTCAACTGGAATACCTCTCATCTCGATTACAGGATCTCCAATCAAATGACAACTCACTTGCCAACTCAGCATCCCAGTAGCCTAGACCTGGTCTAGTCGACTGGATCTGAGTTGCCTGGAGACTATCCAGTCTCCTGGATACCTGCAACACAGAGTTAGCACACAACAAAGTATTATATCACTTTAGCAGTAGTAATACTACTCGATCTTGACTTTCGAGTCCAACACAGACCCCCCTCTGATCAACGCCTACCTTATCCCTAACTGAGGAGTGAGGACTCAGCCTCACCTCTTCACTCGAGACTTACCTGTCGGCTGTCCAGACAGACTTACCTTGCTTGATATCTGATCTGACCTACCAAGGATTCATGCCTACTGTCCAGTCTCCTTGACCCAGCCGAGCTTCCTACCAGTTGTCCGGTCTCCCTGATCCAACTGATTTTTTGCTAGATGTCCGGTCCACTCGATCCATCTGGACTTCATGACTAGTGTTCGGTCCTTCTGATCTGTCAAGACTTTTTCCTAGGATCCGATCCACATGACCTACTAGGACTTTCCTATTAAGCCTGCACACTTAACATGCATATTAGATCACAAGCTTATCCTAACTTTAACCATGATTCATACATCAAAACTCAGGAGTGGTGCTCTCTGCACCAACAGAGGGCTCATCTTGCTCCAGTATCAAAACCTTATCCTCCCCCTCAATCCTAGAGGTAGAGGCTTCTACATCCTCCTCAATCTCGGAAACCTCGGACTCATCATCATCTTGGGCCAATGAAGATTCCTCATGGTGCTTGACTAACTTGCTTCATAAATCACTTATATCTTTGTATTTTTCCTAATTTACATAAAATTTCATTAGGTATTAGATTAACTAAAATTTTGGTTACCTTGTCATTTGCCTCGGATCCTAAAATTTGCTCCTCAATCCATTTACTCCTTTTGAGAGATATTTCCTTCTTATCCGTTGGAGCTTTAAACCCCCCTCCGTTAAAGAGAACCATTCTTCGATGTTCATTTGAAAAAATATCTCAGATCTAACTTTCTATTGAGCAAATCCCCCTAGTCCATAGGGAGGTGGAAATCAGGTGTTGAGTCCAAGTCCATCGCTAAAATCCATTTGTTGCGATGAATCCATCTAATCTTTTAGCTTTGTGCTCCCTCGATGATTAGTCCGGTGAAGAAAGATCAAGCTATGATATCACTTGTTAGAACCTTGACATCACTAGAGGGTGGGTGAATAGTGATTCGTCTCGATCGCCGATTACGTTCTTGCATTCACACTCATCTTCAAGAAGTTAATGCACAACGAAAACAAATATAAATAATATAAATCACAAATACACCACAAACCAAATTTTTATGGTTTGGAACTCTCGGTTCCTACTCCATGGCCTAGCTCCTAGCGATACCCACTATCCTTTCTCCTTACCGGATACCTTCCAGAGGTGAAGAAACCTCTTACACTTGTTCTTTTACAAACACTTGCAAACAAAATGAATATACAAGAGAAATGGAAAGAATATGAAGTAAAACAACTTTACATAAAGAATTTTTGCTTGCTTATAGTTTGGTTGCATTGGAAAGTCTTTGGAAGGTATGGAATGTAGCAGCAACTCTCCTTTAAAGTCTCCAAGAATTGATACCTTCAAATCACCTCAAAATCCCTTTTTATAGAGTAGTCATCAAGCTAATTTTCGCCTACCAGTTGATTGGTCTTTGACCGTTACTCGACTTGACACTTCAACGACTTAATCCATGTTGAATTTTGACCTGCTACATTGCACCAATCGATTGGTATATCCTAACAGTCGACTGAACAACATTTTGTATCTTGCTATAGTATCACCAATCAACTGAAATACAATAACAATCAACTGGTAAATATTCTATGCACCAAATTTATTGTTTCGGCCTCATCAGTCAACTGCCAAACTCTATCAATTGATTGTCAAATATTATATTTAGTTTTGGGCTGAAAACACCGTTCATAGGCTGAAAATATTGTAGCAGTTGACTATTACTATTTACAGTCGACTTACTAGTCGAGATCTAAACTCATTGCTTGCTCACAATGCCACCAATCAACTACTGAATCCTATCAATCGATTGATAACATCTGAAACTCTCCTAAACTCCTAATCTCAGAGTTTGGAATGCACTAGTCGACTGATATCTCAACTTTAGCCTTAACTTTAAATTAATTCTCGCTTTACTAGTATCAGGTTGACCTTAATCTACCAAGACCTTTCTCATCCAGCATCTGACCACTCTTGATTTTCTGAGACCTTACTTGCCTAGCATTCGATCACCTTGACCTGTTAGGACTTCACTTGCTTAGCATCCAGTCACCTTGACCTACTAAGACTTTATTGACACTAAGCATTCGATCTTCCTTGACTTGCTTGGACTTTTCTTCTCATATTTGACATCCGATCAACCTCGATCTACTAGGACTTTCCATCATAAAACCTCTAGTCCTCCTTAAACTATTTGGACTTTCCATCGCATGCCAAGTGCCCAGTCAACCGGACTCACTTAGTCTTCACACTTGCCAACTCCCTGTTGGACTTTCGACCACCATCAAATGTCTGATCCGCTTTGACCCACTTGGATTTCACAACTTATCAAATATTCGATCCATCCTGACCTACTTGACTACTCGTTTGCTAACTTTCTATTAGACTTCTGATCACTAAGTGGTCAATCCTCCTTAACCCACTTGGATTTATCTACTTGTCAAGTATCCGGTCAGTCATCCTTGACCTACTTGACTTCACGCTCAACATTGATCCTACATGCATCATTAATCAATCTGATCCAATGATAACTATATCAACAATCACACAATAATCTCTTTCTTCATCATACAACTTCGGATGTCCTATACCATCGTTCACTCATTATCAATCCATTATCATATTGTCAAACATTAAAACTCAACTTGAACTTAACTCGAGCTCAACCAATCTTTACCTAAGGCTGATTGTACCAATAATTATGACTTGGAGTTGTACCAAATGGACGTGAAGACTTCTTTTCTCAATGGAGATATTGAGGAAATAATATATATGGTGCAATCAAAGAACTTTGAATTTTATGATTCAAAGCACACAGTATACAAATTAAAAAAGTGTACTTATAGTTTAAAATAGGTTACCTCATTTGATTTTAGAGAAATCTCATTGATCAGTGCATTTATGTCAAGTTCAGTAAGAGCAAGTTTATCATACTTACTTTGAATATGGATGACATATTGTGGATAAGCAATTGATGCATGAGACTAAATCATTTATATTAGATAATTTTGAAATGAAAGATCTTGGTGAATCATCATTTATGTTGGCCATATAGATATGACATGATCATTCCAAGAGTATATTTGGATTGTTACAAAAGGCTTATATTGAGAAGGTGCTTGATCGGTATGACATGTAGAATTGTGCTCATAGGGACACACCTGTGTCAAAAGGGAACAGATTTAACTTGCAAGAGTATCCACAACTTGAACTTGAAATAAAGTTGATGTAGAAATTCCCTAGTCGGTTATATGAAGTCTTATGTATGCACAAGTTTGTATGTGTTCGGACATTATGTACATAGTAGAGATGTTGGACAGATATTTAGATAATTCAGGACAGATGCACTGGAAAACTATGAAGAGAGTAATACGGTATTTATAGAAAACTATGTATTTCATGCTCGCATATCAGAGATTTGGTCACTTAGAGGTAATTGAATATTTAAACTCTAACTTTGCTAGATACTTGGGCAGTAGAAGAACTACATAAGGGTAAACCTTCATACTAGCAGGAAGAGTTGTCTCTTGGAAAAGCGTCAAACTGACTCTTATAATCACCTCAACAATAGAGGCAGAATTCATAAATAGCTACAAAACATTTAATTATGAAATTTGATTGTGAAATTTTATCACAAGATTACATATTATAAATGACATTGATAAGCCATTAAAAATTTACTGTGATAATAAAGATGCAAAATTGAATATCAAGAACAATCGTAGTTCGTTGAAGTCAAAGCATATCGACATAAAGTATTAAGTGATTAAAGAAAGAGTTCAAAGTAGCCAAATATTTATAGAGCATACTCGGAGAGATTCTATATTAGCAAATTCATTTACCAAGACCTTACCACCTATGGTCTTTCATTAGTCTATGCTAAGCATGAGAGTCCTTCATATGGATAAAGTACTTATTTAGTTGGAGTCTGTATTTATTTATACATTATTTTGATACTCTATATAATGAATACATGTAATTTTTTGTAATTATACGAACTTAAGTTTTCTTTTGCAAGTATATATATTTTATTTGATACTTTGAATAAAGTTATTATGATTTACTAATACAGTTTAGCATATAGTATTTGTAAATATAATACTAAACTTCGTTTGGAGTCATAAAAAGTAATCATGGTTTACTATTATAGTTTAGCATATGATATTTGCAAATATAATCAACTATATTTTGGATCATATAAAGGACCAGTTGAGAACGGACACATACATATCATATTTCATGCAATTCTCATGTTACATATTAATATTTGATCTATGTCATTGATAACATTGATATTGTGATTATTGATGAACCTTGTTACAGTTTATGTAGTAGTTATATTATTTTAGTCTTGTACCAGTAAAGTTAATATAGTAGATTGTTTTACATAATATAATATTTTGAGCTCAAATAAGAATTTCAATTATATATTATATATAAGATTACATGTAGCCAAAGTAGAAGATTATTAGATTCGATCTTTCAATTCGATGGGTTTACATGTTGTTATTATAATATATTCGATTGTGTCATATTGATTTGAATCCCATACATTAGTACGATTAAATATTTGCGAATTTTAGGTTATTAGATATGGGGCTTTATGTGTAA
Source organism: Wurfbainia villosa (assembly GCA_025175895.1). Taxonomy (NCBI): domain Eukaryota; kingdom Viridiplantae; phylum Streptophyta; class Magnoliopsida; order Zingiberales; family Zingiberaceae; genus Wurfbainia; species Wurfbainia villosa. The sequence goes on along the minus strand of CM046004.1, from coordinate 11,550,550 downwards.
AATCTGTTAACTTTGATATATTATTAATGATGAACTGATAATGAATTCAATCCAATATATATATATATATATATATATATATATATATATATATATATATATATATATATATATATATATATATATATATATATATATATATAGATAGATAGTGTAATCCTTGTAATATTTGGTATTCTGATATATTTTTATGTCTTCTATTAGTAAATAAAGTTTTGATATCATTGCCCTAGTAATTTATGGAAGCCCTGCTTGCATATCTTTTGCAGGGTCTTTAGATTTCACAGACTACGTCGAGACAATGACTATTCAGTTGCATTCATATTAAATTTTATGTTTTTATCATCGTTTTATTCTTTTATGTTGTAAAATCTTGATGAAACTATATCTAATTTATTGAATTTATTATGTATTCGTACGGATTTGAATATATCCGGTAGATTTGCAATTCCATCCTTTCATTCCTTAATAGAAACGGTTTATAAAAATGTTCGAGCAATGAAAAAATGTCTTAACTCATTTATGAGTGTCAATTTAAGTTAAACAAATCTATAATTTAAATAACTTTTAGTCGAAAAAACAATCGAGAAATTAATTTGTCCAAAAATATTTTCAAGAAAAAACTCTTATGTTTCATAAATAAGTAAAAGAAAATCGACATAAAAGATTTTAAAAAACTTTAAATTTGGACTCCAACTCGTATAATTGTAAATTTTTTGATTTATTATTCAATCTTCTCTTTAATTTTAATTGATGCATAAAGCGATTCGTTTGTCCTCAGTGTCTCCGTCAATTGATCTCATTTGTGCAATACGAAGGAGATAAATTATGAGGAACATATTGTTCAATCCAAGACTAGTGCGGTAGGAGGACAAACATCCCTAAAGACTTATAACCCTCGGAGTTTGAAAAGTTATATGGATTTTCATATATGAACAATTTTGAAAAAAAAAAGTCTAAAATGAATAATTTTTTATGTATTTATTTTTGTAGGGATCAAATTAAACAAATATATTTTATATATTATTTTCTAGGGATCAAATTGAACAATGTCATTATGGTATGTAAAATGTTATAGAATTAATTTAAAAAAATAATATTATAGTACTTTTTAAAATTATTATATATTTATATTGTGTTATAATATTTTTTTAATTTTTTTTATTAATTGATGTGGTCGAATTTTTAACCCTTTTTTTACGAGGATGGGTTCGATTCGCCCGCAACATTATCCCTGTCAAAATCAATATGCGTCAAGTCACCACCATCGGTGTTCCCGGCTTATAACACTCCAACGCTTAAGTTAGACAGAGAATATGAATATATTCAATGCAGTAAAACTAATTGAGAAGAAGAAATAGAGCTGGAGTCCATCCCCCTCCTTTTACCTTCACATATCTTTTATAGCACCGCCGAGAGTTGTTATGCACCTAGGTCATCCACTTATGGTATCGCCTATTAGGCTGTTAGGGAACAACCTCTGTCAAAAATCTTCATGTGGCGAGCCACGTATAGATAAGAGTCATCATTAGAAAAGTCGTTAGGGGACCGAGTATACTCTGCACAAAGAAGGAATCTCTTGAGTGGTCCTCGCTTCCCGAGTCGTTACGCTTCCAGACATTGGCTTACTTATGCATACCACTCTTCTCGAGTTGCACCGCTTCTATCTTCAGCTTACTTCTATCTTCAATTCTTCCTGAGTCACCTCCCACACCTAACTCAGCTCACTTTGGCCTTACCTCTTATCGAGTCGCCTCCACACCTAACTCGACTCACCACTACCTTCGACTCTTTCCGAGTAACCTCCGCCCCTAACTCGGCTCACTGCTGCCTTTGACTCTTCCCAAGTCGCCTCCGCACCTAACTCATCTCACTGTTGCCTTCGACTCTACCTGAGTCACCTCCGCACCACATTCCTGACTCGGGTCACTTTGGCCTTCACCCCTTCCCGAGTCGCTCCCACCCCTTACTCAGGTCGTCTATACTTTTCCCTAGTCATTCCATCCCTAATTTGTTACCCAACTCGGTGACTAGAACTTACTCCTGTCTTTATTGCCTCTTTGGGTCCCATAGGCTGAATTATATCCACATCATCCGAAATTTCAGGTGTCATCACAAGTAACCCCCTGCAGCCAGACTGAAGAGTAAAGTCGAGTGAAATTTGATAAGTATATTAGGAATGGTGAAAGTGAATAGCACTCAGAAAAACTATAAATACTCAATCAGATAAGAAGAAGGTCAATTGGAGGGCTTACGAGTTGTCTCGATCAGGGCTAGTAAATCACTGCCCTTCATAACAACATTTTGAATTAAAAATCAATCGAGCTTGGCAAAACACTTCACTCCATAACAACACTTCATAGAAAACCAACCAAGCTCGACGAAGAACTTCACTCCATAACAATACTTCACAGAAAATCAACCGAGCTCGGCGAAGCACTTCGCTCCATAACAACGCTCCATATTCAAGGACTCAAGCTGAGTGGAGGACTTACGAACTGCTTTAGCTGGGGGAATGAAAATACTCAGCTCCATAATAATGCTCCCTATAAAAGGACTCGAGCCGGACAAAGGACTTATGAACTACCTCAGTCGGGCGAGTGAAATACTCCACTTCATATAAAAGGACTCGAGCCGGACGGATGATTTACAAACTACCTCGACGGAACGAGTGAAATACTCCGCTTCATAACAACTCTCCATATAAAAGGACTCGAGCCGAGTGGAGGAGGGTTTACGAACTACCTCGACCGGATGAGTGAAATACTTTACTGCATAACAACACTCCATATAAAAGGACTCGAGTTGTGTGGAGGGATTTCGAACTGCCTCGGGCGGACGAGTGAAATACTCCACTCTATAACAACACTCCATATAAAAGGACTCGAGCCGAGCTTAGCCGGATGAGTGAAATATTCGCTACATAACAATGCTCCCTATAAAAGGACTCGAGTCGGGCAGAGGATTTAAGAACTACCTCGGTCGGGCCGAGTACAATGCTTCATGATCGCTTCTCTCTATCGGACTGAGTACAATGCTTCGTGCCCATTTCTCCCTGTCAGGTCGAGTATAATGCTTTGGGTCATTTCTCCCTATCAGACAGAATACAATACTTCGTGCCGCTTCTCCTTATCAAGCAGAATATAATGCTTCAAGTCGCTTCTCCCTATCAGGCTAAATACACCGCTTCAGGCCGCTTCTCCTTATCAAGATGAATATACTGCTTTGAGCCGTTTCTCTCTATCAGGCAGAATACAATGCTTCGAGTCGCTTCTCCCTGTCAGGCTGAATATACGGCTTCGAGCTGCTTCTCCCTGTCAAACAAAATACAACCCTTCAGCCCACTTCTCCCTATCAGACATAATACAATGCTTCAGGCCGCTTCTCCCTCTTAGGCAGAATACAATGCTTCAGGCTACTTCTCCCTATCAGGTTGAATATACCGCTTTGGGTCACTTCTCCCTGGCAGACAAAATACAATGCTTTGTGGTCACTTCTTGTCAGGTCGAGTACAACACTTTTGGCTCGTTTCTCCCTGTTCGATCGAGTACAACGCTTCGGTCTGCTTCTCCTTGTCGGGCTAAGTACCACGCTTCATGGTCGCTTCTCCTTGTCGAGCCGAGTACAACGCTTCGTGCCCACTTCTCCCTATCGGGCTGAATACCACGCATCGTGGGTGCTTTTTCCTGTCGAGCCAAGTACAATGCTTCATGGTCTCTTCTCCCTATCGGGATGAGTACTAAGCTTCGTGGCCACTTCTCCCTGTCGGACTGAGTATAACGCTTCATGGCCGCTTCTCCATGTTGGGCCGAGTACCACACTTTATGGCGCTTCTCCCTGTCAGACTGAGTACAACACTTCGGGCCGCTTCTCCCTGTCAGGTGGAATACAATACTTCGGTCGCTTCTCCCTGTCAAGCAGAATACAACACTTCGGGTTGCTTCTCTCTGTTAGGCCGAATACAATACTTCATGGTTACTTCTCCCTATTAGATCAAAATGATACTTCTTTAATGCACTCCAGTCGGCCCGAGGGTTTACGAATTACCTCAGAAGGGTAGAGTCCACCTCGCTTATCAAGTCTGAAGGAAATAATACTTCTTCGACGCACTCCAGCCGACCCGAGGGCTTACGAATTACTTCAGAAGGGGAGAATCTACCCCGCTTCTCAAGTCCAAGGGAAATGATACTTCTTGAACGTACTCTAGCCAGACCGAAGACTTACAAATTGCCTCGGATGGGCAGAGTCCACCCCGCTTCTCATGTCTGGGGCAAATGATACTTTTTTGACACACTCCAGCCAGGCCGAGGGTTTACGAATTGCCTCAGATGGACAGAGTCCACCCCGCTTCTCATGTCTGGGGCAAATGATACTTCTTCGACACACTCCAGCCAGGCTGAGGGTTTATGAATTGCCTTAGATGGACAGAGTCCACTCCACTTCTCATGTTCGAGGGAAATAATCCTTCTTCGATGGACTCCAGTCGAGTTGAGGGCTTATAAATTGTCTCAGATGGGCAGAGTCCACCCTACTTCTCATGTCCAAGGGAAAATGATACTTCTTCGATGCACTCCAATCGGACCGAGGGCTTACGAATTATCTCGGATGGATAGAGTCCACCCCGTTTCTCAAGTCCATGGGAAATGATACTTGTTTGACGCACTCCAACAGAGTCGAGGGCTTACCTATTGCCTTGGATGGACAAAGTCCACCCTGCTTCTCATGTCTGGGGGAAATGATACTTCTTCGATACACTCTAGCTAGGCTAAGAGCTTACAAATTGCCGAAGTCCACCCCACTTCTCATGTCTGGGGAAATGATACTTCTTCGACGCACTCCAGTCGGGTCGAGGGCTTACAAATTGTCTCAGATGGGAGAGTCCACCCCACTTCTCATGTCTGATGGAAATGATACTCCTTCAACGCACTCCAGCCAGTCCAAGGGCTTACGAATTGCCTCGAGTGGGAAGAGTCCACCTCACTTCTCATGTCCGGGGAAATAATACTTCTTCGATGCACTCCAGCCGGGTCGAGGGCTTGCGAATTGTCTTGGATAGGCAGAGTCCACCCTGCTTCTCAAGTCCGGGGGAAATGATGAAAAGAATACCTCGATCGGGTTGAATAACACTCTGCTCTTTCCCACTACACTCTGTTGGGATAATAATAATAATACCTCGACCGAACAAAATAGAACTCCGCTCATTCTCGCTACACTCTATTAGGGGAATAATAAAAAAGAATATCTCGGTCGGTTGAATAGAACTCTGCTCTTTTCCACTGCACTTTGTTGGGATAATAATAATAATACCTCGGTCGAACAAAATAAAACTTCGCTTCTTTCTGCTGCACTCTCGGCCAGATAGAATAAAACTCCGCTCCTTCCCGCTACACTCTATTGGGGGAATAATAAAAAGAATATCTTGGCCAATTGAGTAGAACTCCGCTCTTGTCGAGATAATAATAAGAATATCTCGGCCGGAAAAAATATAACTTCGTTCCTTCTCTTTGCACTCTCGACCAAATAGAATAGAACTTCGCTCCTTCCCGCTACACTCTATTGGGGGAATGATAAAAAAAAATCTTGGTCGGCTGAATAAAACTCCACTCCTTCCTGCTGCACTCTATCAAGGTAATAATACAAAGAATATCTCGGTCGATAGAATAGAACTCCGCTCCTCCTTTCTACACTCAGCCGGAGGAATAATAAAAAAGAAAAGACCTCAGCTGAGCCAAATAGAAGTTCGCTCCTCCCTTCTTCACCCAGTAGGGGGAATAATAAAAAGAATACCTCAGTCAGCAGAATAGAACTCCGCTCCTGCCTTTTACACTCAGCTGGGGGAATAATAAAAAGAATATTTCAGCTGGACAGAATAGAAACTCTGCTCCTCCCTGATGTGCTCTGTCAAGGGCATAATAAAAAGAATGCCTTGACCAAACCAAATAGAACTATGTTCTTTCCGCTGTGCTCTATCGAGGACATAATAAAAAGAATATCTCGGCCAAACCGAATAGGAACTCCACACATCCCAGTTGCCCTTGATCGGGAGAATGATAGGAAGAATGCCTTGCCTGAGCCAAATAGAAACTCTGCATCTCCCCGTTGCCCTCGGTCGGAGGAATGATAAGAAGAATACCTTGATCGAGTCGAATAGAAACTCTGGACCTTCCCGTTGCACTTTATCGGGGGAATAAAATTACTTTGATCCTACCCACTCTACGCTCCAGGGGAAATAATAAGAATACTATATTATCCCTGCTCCACTTCTCCAAGGGAAATAATAAGAATACTGTGTTCCTCCCTGCTCGACTGCTCCATGGGAAATAATAAAACTACTTTGTTCCTCCTCACTTCACTGCTCCGAGGAAAATAATAAGAATACTTCGATCCTCCCCGCTCGATCATTTCGGGGGAAATAATAAAAATATCAATTGGATTGAGGACTTACAAATTGCCTCGGTCCCTTAGTTTGAAAGATTAGCAGAGTCAGTGAGAAAACAATAGATTCACTTTTGTGACTCTTGAATATCCATGACGTCGAATCAACTCAATCCTACGACTCTCAAATTCTCACGAAGTCAAAGGGGAGAATAATAAAGAATCAATCTTGGTCGAGTAGCCAGAAAGAGAGAGAGAGCTCTTTTCGGTCGAGAGGTCGAAAGAAAGAGCTTTCCCTGGCTGAGTTGCAGGAAGAGGGAGCTCTTTCTAAAAAAAAAGTGGAATCGCCATATTAGCAGCCCTCTCCGGCTGCCCCTACCGGTGGAGGAGGTAAATCAGGAACCTAGGTGTCAAGTGCAAAGGAGGGGGTCGGTCGATAGCTCAGAATCATGACCTTTTCAAGAATTGATCCCTGCCCACTTAAAAGTTACCCCTTTGCACTTATCAACTGGGCTAATTCTGGAGGCTACAGGGGGGGCTCTTCCTGGTATAACTGCATGGAGAGAGAGAGAGAGAGAGAGAGAGACCTAAAGGCCGAAAGAAAAAGCTTATCCCAACCCAACGACCAGGCAAGAAAGAGTTCATCCTGGTCGAGCGCCTGGGAGATAGATATAATAAGAAATAAGATTATATAATAATTATAAGAAGCTACATGATCAACAAGTATATATTATCACCCTTTTTCCATAGTAATTAAAGGATTAACCTCATATGGGCATTTATGAAGGTGAAAGTCCTTAAGCACACACCTACACCACTTGGATTTGGGATCATAAGACACTATCACATCTTTCTTTGTAAAAATAATCCAAGGGCATATTTACGCCACTTTGCCTTGGGATGATAAGACCCTTTGAGTTTAGATATGACATCTTCCTCGGTTAAAATGATCCAGGGACACATTCACCGCAAGGAAAAGTATGAAATCCCTCTTGGAGAGGAACAACCTCGAGTGGCGAAAAGTAACCTGGCTAAACAACCGGGAGAGAAGCTCAAAGGGAAACCCCAATAGCAAGACATCACAGTGAATATTAACTCTCATGCGGCTACTATCTCAACGTCTTGCACAGAAATTTTCCGCAAATGGTGCCAATTGACGTGGTCATATTTTTAGCCGTCTTTTCATCGAGGATGGGTTCGATCCACCCTCAATTGTATCCTTGCCAAAAGTCAACACACGTCAAGCGACCACTATCGGTGTTTCCGGCTTATGTACCTTCGATGCTTAAGTCAAATAGGGAAGATGAAGAGAACATGAATGTATTCAATGTAGTAAAATTGATTGAGAAGAAGAAGCACAGCTGGAGCCCCCCTCCCTTACCTTCACCCGTCTTCTTATAGCACCTCTGAGGGTTGTTATGCATCTGAGTCATCCACTTAGGTATCGCTTGTTAGGTTATTAGGGGACAACCCTCTGTCAAAAATCTCCACGTGGTGAGCCATGTATAGATAAGAGTATCATTAGAAAAAGTCATTAGGGGACCGAGTATATATATTTCACACGAAGAAGGAATCTCTTGAGCGGTCTTTGCTTCCCGAGTCATTATGCTTCCAGACATCGGATTACTTATACCTACCACTCTTCTTTTGTCGCACCGCTTCTATCTTCAGTTTATTTCTGTCTTCAATTCTTCCCGAGTCACCTCCCGCACCCGACTCAACTCACTTTAGCCTTCGCCTCTTATCGAGTCGCCTCCGCACATGACTCGACTGATCGCTGCCTTCAACTCTTTCTGAGTCATCTCCGCACCTAACTCAGCTCACTGATGCCTTCGACTCTTCCTGACTCGCCTTCACACCTAACTTAGCTCGGTGCTACCTTTGACTTTTCCTGAGTCGCCTTTGCACCACATTCTTGACTCGAGTCACTTCGACATGCACTCCTTTTCGAGCCGCTTCCACTTCTTACTCAGATCGTCTATACTTTTCTTTAGTCATTCCATCCCTAATTTGTTATCCAACTCGGCGACTATAACTTACTCTCGTCTTTATTGCCTTTCTAGTCCCATATACTGAATTATATCCGCATCATTTGAAATTCTGGGTACCATCATTAATTATATGTTTTATTTAGTTAAAACATTCTATTAATATTGCTAAATATATAAGAACATGATAATCGAATAAAAAACGTAAGGTCATCTATTATACGAAAATTGCAAGGATTTTAAAGGTTTAAAATCTCTATTTTGAGCTGTTATAAATCCTCCTTTCGAATTAAAAAAATAGTTAAGATTTATATTTATTTCGAAAATAAGTTTGTTTGATTGATAAAAACTAACAGTACATCATAAGACATAAATCTATTTTTTTTAAAAAATTAGAAAATTTTAAATATCGACAATAAATCTAAATGATATCTACCACCGAAAACTCTCTTATTTCAGTTTGGTTTGAAATTACTAAAACAGGTCTAATCAGTTTAATATTATATTGTACAATTGTAGAGCTGTCCAGATCTATTTATAATGGGATGGATCAATCGATCAGAAATTTAATATTTATTGGGAAAAGTCGGATTGACCTGTCATCTCAATACATTGAAAAATTCCTATGCCAATTCAATTAAATTCAATTAGACGGAGTAAAAAAAAATCTTTAAAATTATTTTAATACTCTCTAAAAATATTAGATAGTGCTTGGTATATAGAAAATAGAGTATTTTTTATTTTTATTTTCTAAAAAATAGGAAAACATATTTGATTTGTGTTTTCCAACTGAATTTTTTAGAAAATGAGAGAGTATTTTCTGAAAAAATTAGAAAATACGAAAAAATCGTTTTCCAAAAAATGAGAAAATGTGAAAAATAAAAAATAAAAATAAAAAACACGTGAAATCAAATACAACCTTATTATTTTTAGTAATCACTAAAATAATTACATTTGAAAGAAATAAAATTCAATTAGAAACATTACTCACTTATTAATTGAATATAATAAATTAAATTAAATTCATTTAGTATAATAAATATATAGATAAATTGAAAACTTGATAAGAGAGAAGAATTTTCACTTTATCAACCTGCAAGTCAATATCCATCGCGAATTGATCAATTTGCTCTGCCCCCCATGGGCAAAGTCAGATGATCCACACCACACGACTTAAATTTGCTATTTCTAATGTTGAATATAAATATCAATCGGGATGCTAAATCTTCCATCGCATACAAATATCGATATTTATCCCTCCACACTGATTATGGAGCCGACTGTGAGGGAGCGTGCGAATTATCGTCTTTTACCATCAGAAAAAATCTGCCGCGTCACTATACACTCGTTTCACGGCTGACGTGGAGGATCTCTTTTAAGCAAAGGTTACCGCCGGTGGTAGGTGAGGAGTTCGTGAGCAGGGAGGCCCGGTAAATCCTGCCCCTTTTCTCCAACTCCATCGCAGGATTCCGTTTGGCGACGAGGACATGGCGACAATATAATCGGCACTGGCGAAGTCGTCACCGCTCGATTTCTTCTCCTCCTTTCTCCCCAGTCCGGATGGCTCGGGGACGGAGATGGGCGTCGCCCTTTCCCCCTCCGTCGCGGTCCTCCTCGGCGCTTCGTCTTCTTCGTTTTCCTCCGGCGGTGGTCGGGTGACGCGGTGGACGAGCCACTTAAACCCTTCCCCGTGAAAATGGACCGCGACAAGGACACGGACGACGACGGAAAAAAGAAGGTCGTCGTGTTCTTCGGCACGCAGACCAGCGCCGCCGAGGGGTTCGCTAAGGTTAGGCTTGGTTTCGGATCTCGGGGATCTTTGAAAATTCCGCATTTCCTTTTAACCGTTTGTCTTTGTTTCTTTTGTTTGTTTACGACATAGGCGTTTGCTGAGGAAGCCAAGGCGCGTTATGAGAAAGCAACCTTTAAAGTCGTCGATCTCGTAAGCTTACCCGTGCGATGTTCTTATACCATAGATTTTTTTTTTTTTTGAATCAACGGCCTGATTTGACTATTCAAACCTCTGTCAGGATGATTATGCCGCCGATGATGACGAGTATGAAAAGAAGATGAAGATGGAGAATTTCGCATTGTTTTTCTTGGTTACGTATGTACACAGTACACTTAAATGTGATCCTTCGAAGTCTACCTGGATGTGGTGTGATCATCTTCTGTTTGGAAACTACAGTCAAGGAGATCGGGAACCTACTGACAATGCTGCTTGCTTCCTTAAGTGGCTTACAGAGGTTGGTGTTTAATTTAAAAATAGAGAAAACTAGTTCTTAAGATCATCTTCTGATAATGTCTGATATAGTGCTTAATGGTTGTCGATTATGGGGTAAAGATAGGGGGATGTGGCTCAATAATCTACAGTACGCTGTTTTTGGTTGGGCAACAGGCAGTATGAGCATTTCAATAAGGTTTTATTTATTTATTTATTTTTTACAATTACTGCAAAGCTCAAAATTTAGTTTTCTGAATTTTCCAAAGCGGGCACCATACTTTGGTTTTTACCAAAGGGCACTATCTTTCCCGTCTATTTCAGCCCTAAATTTAAGTAAAAATTTGATTCTTCTTATTTAAATCTAACTAAATTGAATCGAATCGAATCAGATCAAGAAAAAAAATAAAAACAAAATTATTTCATCAATGAGTTTCATACAAAAATTATTGATGAGCTCAAAAAGCTCAATTTTTTAAAAAAATTATGTGATTAAAAAAAATAAAAATTGAGCTTTTTAGGGTCATTAATGGTTTTTGCATGAAACTCATTGATGAAATAATTAAGTTTTTATTTTTTTTCTTGATTCGGTTCAGTTTGGTTCGGTTTAAATATGAAAAATCAATTTTTTACTTAAATTTAGGGCTGAAATAGGCGGAAAGGATATTTTGATAATTAGATGTGCACTTATTTGTCATAATGTGTGGAAAAAGGTTGCGATGGGTGTGGATTAGATACTTGCTGATCAGGGTATTTATCTCAGTTAGCTGATCTTTTCATCTTGCTATCTGTTTCTCTCTTTTGTTCCCTATTTTTGCTGTAATATTTTATCTGATGCCTGTGGTTCTTCATATGTAGCAGTACACTATCCATTTTATATGGGCTCAGATTAGGAAGTGTATGTTGCCAAAATTATGTCCATATTGTTTGTTGTAACACCAGTAGGTGTATTCTGGTTGTCACTGCTCCAACTTTCTAATTTCTGGTCCTAGAGTCATATGACTTAGTAGTGGCAAATATGAATGTCATGCAGTATAGTTTATAAAAGTATTCTGATTGCTTTTACTTCAATTCTTATACCTGGCTCTAGTATCACATGACTCTAGAGTTGTTTGTTATGCTAGACAGCAATTTGTAGCCAGTGGGTTTGTGAATTTATTATGTTTTCTCTGTATCTTTCTTGCTAAATAGTTGGTATCTTTTTTTGTATTTAAAGCTGTTGCACTAATAGCAATAGTATTTTTTTTCTCTAAATGATAGTAGATGATTAATAAATCATAGCTACTTGATGGCTGGTAGTTTTTTTTTCTCTTGACCTATCTTATCTAGCTTTGACTGCTACATGTCAATTATTTTGGCATGCCATGATTGTGAATGATATGTGGTGGTTAATGCATCAACTGCTGGAACTTAATATCTTCTTTACAGTTTATTATGTTGGCATCTGCTTCATTCATGTATAGTTGTACGACTAGTTTGAAACAAGCAAAAGCAAATTTATCTTGGCACTTTTTTGCCTTGCATAATTACATGGAGCTGTTACATATAATTGAATGGAGGGATAATAACTATGTAGCCAATCCCATGTAGTTGCCAGACTTGGTTTTTTGCTTTTATTATAGTTTGAAGCGGACAATCCTTTTATCTTAGCATCTTTTTGTACATTTTAATTTATATCTTAACTGTAAGAAGAGACTGGTTTGTACTTATCCACAGCCATTTTTTTAAAACTAAATTTTCCATCTTTTCCCTGTCATTACTAAGCTTTTTTTTTTCCTTTTTTTTAGCTTTCTGATTTTTTCATAGATTAAATAGAATGTGTTGTAAACTTGCTCATGCTCATATAACCAGGTGCAAAGCGTCTTATTTCTGTGGGTCTTGGAGATGACAATCAATCTATGAAGATGACTTTAATTCATGATACATAGCATGGTTTAAAATTTTGACTAGAGTTTCGGTATCGTACCGCGCCATATCGAAAAAGTTTCTGTAGTTTTTTAAATATAAAATATATTAATTAAAAAATATTATTATCAATATTTTGATTATTATAAATGCTTATTATTAGATTAAACTAATATTTTAAAATTTAAGAATGAGTAAAATAAGTTCATGATTAATTAAAGTCTACACATGATGATTAGTATCCGGTTGTTGGTGCAAATAAGATTTACATATCTCCACAATGGTATGATATTGTCCACTTTAGGTCTAAACTCTCATGGTTTTGTTTTTGGGCTTTACCCAAATGACTCATACCGATGGAGATATTTTTTCATCTTATAAGCACATGATCTTTTTCATGTCTTGTCAATGTGGGACTTTGATTGTATTCTCAATACTCCCAACAATAGTAGTATTTAGGAATTATATTATATTTAATTTTTGTTATCTTTTTCTAACAATATGTCTCTTCTATTTTTAGTATTTTTAAAAAGATAATTTTTCTTTGAAGATTTTTTTTAAACTTTTGTAATTGCTTATGTGAAAGATGAAATAGAGAAATTAACGAGGGAATTTTTTTTTCCCATGTGTTTAAGGAAGAAATGAATAACAAAAGAAATTAATTAAAAGAGAGAGAATAAATTAAAGGGGAAAAAGAAGACAAAAATAACAAAAGGAATTAATAAAAGGAGAAAATGAAAAAAATTCACAGTTTAAATTTTTTTCTATATTTTTAAGGAAAAAGAAAAAATAACAAAAGAAATTAATAAAGAGAGAAAGAGAAAGAATTAAAGGAAAAAAGAATAATAAAAGAAATTAACAAAGGAAGGAAGTGAAAGAATTAGTATTTTTTCATAGAAATAACAAAATAAATTAATCAAGAGAAAAAAGAATTAATGAAAAAAAGAAATGAATAGCTAAAAAAATTAATAAAAGGAGAAAGAGAAGGGGGGGGGGGGGGGGGAAATAGGATTTAAGGTTTTAGAATATATAAAAAAGGAAAATAAATAAAAAAATAAAAAAAATCCCCATGCGGGGTTGCCCATGACCATGAGGTGTCTCACAACTGCGAGGCCACTGGAGGCACCCTCAGCCTCGCGCGAGCTGTCCCGCAGCTGTGAGGCCTCACACGGCCTCGCACGATCATGTGTCGGTCGTTTGTGTTGTGTCAGTTGGTGGACATGCCGACTAGTATGACACAATATTTTAAACCATGATACATAATACCAATCACATCTTTAGATTCATGATCATTTGCTGCTCTAAATATTCTCTTTGCTGATGAATTCATGGCTTGGGTTATGTCTTCTTGTTCTTTATAATGTTTCTAACTTTAGGAAAGAGCTAATATGGCTAGAGCTAGATCAGCTTCTTTGAAGATGCTGTACACCTGGAGAAGAGTTGGAATCTTGCAAATGGTTATGCAGTTCATGATATTCAACATCCATGCGGGTAACTCTCACCTTTTTTAGCCTGCTGTTTCTACCTCAATTGTGATTGAAAAACCAAAACTACTAATGTGGTTGTTCACCAAGAACTTCATACACCAGCTTCGGTTTGCATTCACATTGAGTTTGACATTGCTGGCACCAGTCTTCCATATGTCTTCTTTATCTTTAGTTTTGATGGTATAGCGTGCTTGATGTCAGTTACATACATTTACCTTCTCAGCAATGTATATAGTGTCTGAAATTTTTAGTTTCAAAAGTGACACCAAGTTCCATTATATAATATTACTTGTGTAAATGTGTAATCATCTATTCTGCATAGAGAACTCTACTAATAAGATGTTAGTGTTTTCCGCACCTTGAGAGTTCATGCTCATGGAGTAAAAAGAAAATTGTTTTCTATCTTTTTTCCCCTTGTGTCCAGTGCCTTAATGTAAAGGAAAATGCTAGGCTGTTTCAAATTTCAAGTTGCCTCCTTTCTTATTGCATCTATTTCAAAAAGAAGATAATTGACTAGCCTTTTGGCAGTGTCTATTCCTTTGTGTGCACTCGTCATATAGCATCTCCTTATTTTTAATTTGATGTAGAGGCTAGTTTTGCTCTAAGGAGGCTAAAATCTTAGCTATATCTATAAAGTTACTTTATTTAGCTACTATTGCGCTAACATTCAAACTTTCCAAATCCAACATTATGGTAGCTAGTATATGTTCCACATTTCATTAAATTTACTTCTTTTTTCTTAGTGGATTGTAGCACGCACAAAGGAATCAAAATGTTAAATGTTCAGCCTTGTATGTGTGTATCACAAAACTATATTGGTTATCTTGATTCCATATATACTTTGGAGGCATCCCGGCCAGTTACATTCCTCTTCTAATCATCTCGTATATGAAACTGGAGATCATGTAGGTATATTTTCAGAAAATTTCATAGACTGTGGAAGCAGCACAGAGAGTGTTAGGCTATTCGTTAGATACTTCTTTCCCCATCCATGATGACAAAGAGGATGGTACACCAATTAGTGGTGCCTCTTTCACTACAAAAAAATAAGGTATTTGTGATGAATTTTACAACAAATTTTGAATAAAAATTCACAAAATTTTGTGACGAAAAAAAGAAATTCGTCACAATTTTTGCAACGAATAAATATTTCGTTCCACAATTTATTGCAAATTAACGACAAAATTTGCAACGAATAAACATTTGTCGCAGCTATTTACAACTAAAAATATTTTCGTCGCAAAATCCGCTAAATATATGTCATGGGCAGTCGATGCTACAATATCACCAGTTGACTGACGTCTTCTACTAGTTGACTGATGGTCCATAATTTGGCGACGAAAAATTTTTTTCATTGCAAATTTGGCGAGAAAAAATATATTCGTCGCCGAATTCTAGACCATCAGTCGACTGCCTATGACCATCAGTCAACTACCTATGACCATCAGTTAACTGACAATAGACTAGTCGACTAAAAAATATTTTGTGACCTGCTACAGTATCACCAGTAGACTGACGTCTTCTACCAGTTGACTGTTGGATCGCGTCCTCCTAAACAATTGAGTATCAGTCGATTGATGGTTTTTGCCAGTCGACTGATACTTAGTCGGTTGGGAGGACGCCATCCAGCAGTCGACTAGTGATATTGTAGCATACCACAAAATATTTTTTAGTCGCCTGGTCCATTGTCAGTCGATTGATGGCTACAGGCAATCGACTGATGGTCTAGTTTTTGCAACGAAAATATTTTTTTGTCGTCAAATTTACAACGAAAATTTTTTTTCCTAGCCATCTGAGACAAATCTTATTTTCGACGCAAATTTGGAAAAAAGACAAAAAAAAACACCGCGATAGAACCTATTGCTTGTACCTGTTTTATAAATTTTACAACAAACACATACAAAATAATTCATATATCAAACTTCATAAACATCTAATCATTCAAAATGATTCAATACTAAATCAACACAGATAACAAATCATTCATCATGTGAAACTTAATACAAGCATATCGAATGTGATAAGTCAAGACAAGGTTTAAAATCTCGACCCGTATCGAGATTTCGATCAGCGATCGAAACGATACGGTTTCGGTACCGTATCGGCCGTGCCGATACTATTTCGGTATATTTTTTTTTTCTTTTTTTTAAACATTAATATTTAATTATTTGATTTTTTTTAAATTTTAATTAATTTTTAAAAAAGAATTTAAGATTTAATTTTAAATAAATTATAAATTTGAATTTAGAATTTTAATTAAAATATCTTTTATTTTTAAAATTTTTATATTTTTAAATAAAAATAAAAATTTATATAATTATATAAATTAATTAATAATTTATTTAATTAAAATTTACCGTTTAATTAATTTATATTATATATATACATTTTTAATTAATATTTATATATTTTTTAATTTTAGAAAATTTCCCATCCACAGTGCGCTGCGTGAACGCTTTCGCGATCGCGAAGTGCGAGCGCGTTCGCGATCACACAGTGTGGTCGCGAACTTCCCGTAGCGTGATCGGGAACGCGATCGCTATTGTCGTCGTCGTCTCGCATGCGTGCCGGTGTCGGTTCCATATTGGAACGATAAAATTCATCCGTTTCGCACGGAACAGCTCGTTATTTAATACCTTGAGTCAAGTAACATTTAGATATAACAACTTAAGCATAACCTCCATCATCAAAAAAATTCATCTTATCGTCATTATTATAGGCATCAACAGGAGGAGATCAAGAAGGAGGAAGTTGACTTGAAGCAGAGGATAATTGAAGATGTTGCATGATTAGCATATGTTGTCTGTGAAATTCGTTTATTTGTTCATTTAAGTCCTTGACTTCCTGATCCCTTTGTCTTTGTAAAGTGCGGACATCTTCAAGTTCATTATCCTTTTGTACTAGTAACTCCTTCAAATGGTTAACCTCTTTGGTCAATTGGTTTATTTCTGCTCTTATTGTCGGTGAGGCTGAAGAAGATGTACTAGAGACTTTGTAAGTTTGGCTCAAAGAATCCAGTCCAACTATTTTTCCACCTTTCGATTTGTCAGTCGCTTCGAGCCATAGATTCATATTTTCAACAGATGACTCAGATTCAACATCATCACTTGCATCCGAATTTTTCTGTGCAAGTTCATCATATTTCTTCTGTATTGAAAGGAAAAAAGTTAATCATATCAAATGAGTTTAAAATTTTGAAATTATAGATTTTCATTGTTCTAGCTCTCTCCCCACTATATGTTTTGTCTTTATTTTGAAATGTGTGAGTGAAAGTATCAATGAATAATGATTTAGTCCTCATTTCCTTGGCCTAAACAAACATCGTTATAAATAATAAAATAGTGCGTATTAAATTCAAAAATTAGGATTTGAAAAAACTCACCAATCGATATCTATGTTCATCAATATTGATTGAGCCTCCCGCATACGCCGCAAATAAAGCGTCAGAATTATAAGTTTGATTTTCCTTATTTTGTTCACTCCTTCGTTTGTTATCCTTAGATCCTCAATATTGAACAATCATATTCCGATTCTTCTCGATTATGCAGTGTGACTTTTTACATTTGGTTTTCGCATTATTTAGTATGTTTCTGATGTGATCACCACATTTTTTCTTAAAAATCTTTCTTATCTCCAGTGTTTCACCCTCCAAAGTAAATATCTGCTGCAATGGAGAAAAAATTTATTTAATTTTATTAACTGCAATTTTATATATAAACTGATTGGAATAACTTACCTTGAACTCATTCCATCACAGATTTTTTATTTCCTTCGGAGTGCTTGTATAAGTCATCGAAGCTCCACCCTAATCGTTATTCACTATTTTATTAAACTCGTGAATAACATGCACAAAATTTATAAATCTATCATAAAATAAAAACAAACTATGTTAAATATTTATGAAAAATAATATCTTATTAAAATATAGATAATTTAAAAATTGAATACTTATGAATCTTCACGAGGAGATATCAACTCTCGCATATTTTCCCTCTCAACAAGTGATTGTTGTATTGAATGCACTGGGGAAAATACATTAGCAGACATATGCTGAGAGCAAGAAGATCCTGCAACTGGAGAAGGGGCTAAAGGCACATTTCCTGCAAGTGAATCATACTGTATAGAGACTGTGCTCTTCCATCAGTATTTCGTCTATGATCGCCACGTCGAAACTATCAATCATAATTATTAGAATAATAAAGTAAAAAAGAATTGCATCTTCATCGGATGTATAATGAAGAATATGAAAAAATTTACCACATTTAATTTGAAGTGTTAGATGCCGAAATAATCTACTAATACATCAAAAATGTTCTCTAATAACCTAGAGGAAAAAGACAGTTCATTAATATATCAAATATATAAAATTTAGAGTGAGACAATAAATAGAAATATATTTGACACTAAATAAAAGTTACCCATAATCATAAATCGAAGTCCTTATTGTCATTTTTAGCCTCATTATCTGTCTCTTCAATCTCATCATCCTCATCCTAATCGTCATCGTCATCCTCTATCTCAAAATTAAATTGCTGATCATCTTCATCTTTATTTATTTCACTTACATCAACGTCTATCACTATGCCACTGGAATCTCGTAACGTTGAAATATTATATTCTTCGATCTGAAATGTATTGACAACTTCATCTTGTTGATATGCTATGTCTTCCCAACGTTCCTCAATTTTTTTTCATGCTTTTGTTTTACAAATAGCCCACTAATCAATTTTGTCACATTTCAAACTAGGATATGAAGCATAAAATACTTGAATCGCTTGTTGTGTCAACACAAATGATTCATATCTCTTATGCAATTTTTTATGATTTATTTCAATCAAATTAAATTGTGGATGCACCTTCATGTCTTTGATAGGGTCAAACCAACGACACAAATAAAACAACACGCAAATTTGAGCCAGGGTACTCTACCTCAAATTTTATCCAACAAATTATAAAAATCATTTCTTGCATCTCCACCATTAGATGACTAAACACAAACCCCACTGTTCATTGTATTTTTTTGCCTATTCTATATTCTTGAGTATGAAAATTATATCCGTTTATGAAATATGTTGGCCAAGTTTTCACCATTGATTTTGGATCCCATGACAGTTGAATTACCAATTCTTGCTCAATGTGAGTTTGATTATCATGAACCTAACGTCAAATAAATATATGTTAAAATTAAGATTTAACCAATTGATTATTATAAACTACTTGCATATCTTTTGAACCATGATACAAATTCTTCATCGTAAAAACGATCAAACTCATGCACCGAAAGCTCAGAATATAAGTTTTGAAAAATCCTACCATAAAAATAATTATAACACAAACAATAATTTATGATATAAAAATATATAATATAACATATATGTACTCACTCGAAATATGATGTTACTTCTGGACAGTTCAATAAAATATATTTGTGAACTGCTCACTATTTTTGATCAATAAGTATCTACGTGTATAAGATCCACTCGGTCGACTAAGGTAGTTAAAAATTGAGAATGACTTTAAATTTGGATCAACAGGACCTTTATCATTTCTTCCCGCTCTCCGCCTTTTGCATTGAACATGAGGTTCAAAATAATATGATACAAAACTTGTAACTTCCTTCACAATATATGCAATAACAATAGAAGCTTCAACACGTGTCTTATTTTTTATTTTTTTCTTCAAATGGTAGAGGAATCTAATAGTAATAAAACAAAATATATTAGAAAAATATATACTAAAATTAGTCAATTTATAATGCACTAACAATGAAGTATAAAAAATGAAAAGTTCATCTTTTAAATGAATACATCCATCGAAATTGAATAGGACCTCCAACTTTGATCTCATATGGTAAGTGAATCAAAAGATATTCCATAGAATAAAAAAATGATGATGGAAATATTCTTTCTAAATTACACAAAATGATTGGAATGTCTCTCTAATGTCTCTATGTGTGAATTACTCAACATTGTCAAACAAATATCACGAAGGAAAATGCTTAACTCCGTAATAACACCGCATATAAAATTTGGTAATATTTCCTTAAAAGCAATAGGAATTAGTCTTTCCATGAATATATGATAGTCATGACTTTTCAAACCAATCAATTTACATTCCTTTAAATTGACGCATCTTCCAAGATTAGAGATATAACCATCAGGAAATCTCAATGAGTTCAATCATTCATAAATAATTCGTTTCTGATCCTTATTCATTGTATAAACTGCTTTTGGCTTTGGTCCTTTACTGTTTTCATCGACATCAAAAGTGGGTCGTTTACAAATGAGACATATCTTTTCTTGCATTTAGATTGTATTTCAGTAATATCCATCACTGTATTTATTAGATTATCAAATATATTTTTCTCAATATGTATTATATCGAGATTATGATGCATCAAATGGCTCTGCCAATACGGTAAATTTCAAAATATACTCCGTTTAATCTATTTATGTGTACTTCCATAGCTATATGTTGTAACATTTTGTTCTTCAATAACAGATGAAAAGTTAAGCACTTTATGCTATATACATTCACCAATTAATCTTAATGGTGGAGGTGCTCTTTTAATTCTATTCTTAGTGAATTATTCTTTATTCGTTTTGAATTTATGATTTGATAGTAAAAATTATCTATGATAATCAAAATAACTCGCCTTCTTTCCACGTTTCAATCTAAATGACTTTGATCTCTCCATACATATTGGACATCCTAAAATTCCAGTGGTACTTTATTCCGATAATATACAATAAGCCGGAAAATCATTTACGGTCCAAAGAAACGCAACTTTCACTATAAACATTTGATTAGTATGAACATCATATGTAGAAACATTCTTATCCCATAGTTGTTTCAGCTCTGCAATCAGTTGTTGCATGTAAACTTCTATTAACTTCTTCGGATTTTGTAGGCTAGGAACAATCAATGTTAAAAACATATACGATGTTTTCATACACATACCGGGTGGAAGATTATACGAAATTAAGATAACTGACCAACAAGAATAAGTTCTTCTTGATTTGCCAAATAGAGCAAATCCATCAGCACAGAGACCTAACCTAATATTTCGAGTCTCCTTCACAAACTCAGGATATGTTCTATCAAAATTTTTCCACACCTCTGCATCTGATGGATGACACATTAGCTCTTCCTTTGTTTCATGATTTGCATGCCAAATCATGTGTTCAACGGTGACCTTTGATGCATAAAGCCTCTATAATCTAGGAGTTAAAGGCAAATAAAATATTTGTTTATATGATTTACATTCGTTATTACCACCCAACCTTCTGGTACTCTTGTACCTATATTGATTACAAAATCTACAAATATCTGTACCTGCATTATTTCCCTGATATAATATATAACCATCTCTGCAAACATCAATTCTTTTCATCGGAAGACCTAATTCTTTTACAAGTTTTTTCATATTGTAGAAATCATTGAGCATTATGTGATTACGCAACAATACTTCTCCAATAACTTGAACAAAATCATTAAAACAATCTTCAGACATATTATACTCAACTTTAACATTCAACAACTTTGCATTTAAAGATAATTTAGTATGACTGTCACAACCAGACCAAATGGGTTCATCTGCAACTCTCAATACTTCTTGAAATTGGATATATGAATCATTATTTACGTTTTTATTAACACCTGTTACTTTTGCCTCCTCCAACGGTGATGCATAACTGTTATATATTTGTTCAAGTGTTTGAGGAAAACTAGAACTTGCAATGCTCGGTTCGGGAATGAAATTCTGACCCGCTATATCAACTATCATCCTCTGATATAGATTTAATTGATCATAATATCTCTGATCCCCACTAACTGACATTTGTATGTTTCGTCCATCTACTTCATCAGATATAAACGGTTCACCATGACATGTCCAATTATAATAATTTAGGGTAAAACCAAATCTACAAAGATGTTCTCAAACATTATCGCACGGTAAAAATTTACTATTATGATATTTTTTACAAGGATACCTTAACTTATTCTCATCCATAAACTCAACATTACTACGGGAAATTTTTTAAAATTATTCTAGACCAATAATAAACTCATCCGTTAAACCTCGACGTTCAGGTAAGTTCTTTTTATACATCCAACTCATTTCATTCTCCGTTTTTTCTGTTTCCAAATTTATATCAATGATTAATTCTATTCTCATCATTTTGCATCGATAAATAATTGAACAACTAATTTATATCCAAAATAATTTTTTCTAACACATTTATTTTTGGAATGATAATGGGTTATAGACTATAACATATCAAACTAATAATGAATTTTTACCGTAAACGAAATACATAGAAACAAACATTATATATATTATAGGATGCAAGTGTAAAAATTTCGAATAAAGAGTACTGTCATTGGTGGAAGCAATGTATAATGAGTTGATAAGTAGAATCCTTTGCGTATGTGTCGATCACCTGATCAAAGACGATCAACTGTGTGAAAAATTAAACCTATAGAAGATACAACATTAAAATTTTGTACATTTTATATAAACCAATAAAGGGGGGACAACACGATCGCGAAAACCTTGGAAGCCTAGAGCGGCGCCCGGCGTGCCTGGGACATAGGGGCGCGACAGCGGCGAGCGTGGCCTCGCAAGGTGATAGGCGCCCCTCGGCAGGGTCGTCGCCCCTCGCCCCTCGCCAGGGGCGATAGGGGCGTCACCCCTCGCAAGACACCCCTTGCCAGGGCGTGGTAGGGGTGTCACCCCTATCGTGCGCGCGACGGTCTGGGGTAGGGGCGTTGCCCCTGCGGCACGCACGAGGCCCAGGGGCAGGGGCGTCGCCCTAGCTACGCAAATCCGGCGATCCATCGTCGGATCTGCGCAGATCCGACGGTGGATCGCTGGAATACGAGAGAAAGAGGGAGGGGGAAGCACCGGAGCGTCAAAATCGCGAGCGTGAGAAGGAAGAGGAAAGAGCGGCTTAATTAGGTAGAGTTATGTGATGATATATATTTCGTTGCAAAATTTGTTGTAAATTTGCGACGAATATGAAATTCATCGCAAAATCTACTATGAATAAAAAATTCGTCGCAAAATCTGCGACGAATATCAAATTCGTCGCAAAATTTGCGATGAATATCAAATTAGTCACAGAGAGTGCGACGAATTTTATATTCGGCGCAGATTTTGCGACAAATTTATATTTTCGTCGCAAAATATTGCGATGAATTTTACATTTGTTGCAAAATTTTGCAAGAAATATGGCGCCTTTTTTTTTCAAAATAATTAAAATGAGCGACAAAAATATTTATTGTAGATTACAACAACAAAGCCTTATCCCACTAGGTGGGGTTGGCTATATGGATCCTTCTACGCCATTGGACTCTATCCCCTACTATATCACATCTATATTTAAATAAATTTTATTTTATTTTATTATTGCTAATCAAGTCTTTTTTGGTCTTCCTCTTCCTCGTTTGATGTGTATATTTGTTATCGTTTCACATCGCCTTACTGGAGCATTTATTGGTCGTCTAAATATATGTCCGTACCACCTTAAACGTGTCTCTCGAAGCTTTCCTTCAATAGATGCAATACCGACTTTTTCTCTAATGCTCTCATTTCTTAATCTGTCCATCCTCGTATGTCCGCACATCCACCTTAATATCCTTATCTCTGCAACTCTCATCTTTTGCTAATGTGCTCGAGTCGTAGCCCAACATTCAGCGTTATATAATACTGCAGGTCTAATCGCCGTTTTGTAGAACTTCCCTCTAAGTTTTAGAGGCACTTTATGATCATATAAAACACTTGACGCTTTCCTCCATTTCAACACTCCTATTTGTATTCTATGTAAGACATCTCTTTCAATCCCTTCATCATCTTGCAAAAATGATCATAAATATTTAAACCTCTCAGTTCCAGATAACTCGTCATCTCCTATCTTAACATTTGTCTCATTACGTCTAATATTGCTAAACTTAACTTCCATATATTCTGTCTTTACTCTACTAAGTTTAAAACCTTTCACTTCTAGTATTTCCTGCCAAGATTTTTGTTTAGCATTTACTCCTTCACGTGTCTCATCTACCAAAACAATATCATCTGCAAACAACATGCACTACGGTACTATATCTTGAATGTGTCCAGTGAGTTCGTCCATGATTAGTGTAAAAAGATAGAGACTTAAAGCTGATCTTTGATGTAACCCTATCTTTATTGGAAATGCTTCAGTTAATCCGTCGAAAACCATTTTCGATGCAAATTTTACGACGAATTATAATTTTGTCGCAAACTTTGCAACGAATTTGATTTTTTGTCGCAAATTTGACGACGAAAGTAGTAATCGTCGCAAATATTGCGATGATTTTGGTGACAAAAATTGTGTTGTTGCAAATTTTGCGACAAAAATAATTTATTGCTTAATTTACGATAAAATATATTTTGTTGCAAATTTCATTGTTGATTTGCAACGATTTAATGTTTCGTCGCAAATTTCGTTCCAATTTAGCAACAAATTTTCTTCATCATAAAAATTCATCGCTAAATCATTATTTATTTATTTATTTTTTGTAGTGTTTGTCAGCTCCTTTTCTATCTCCTTGCTCCTTGCGGACTGCACTTACTCGATATGCTGATCTTCTCAATTCACCCAAAAAGGTAAAATTTCAATGGCTAAAATCACCATGTGTACTTCTAAGTTGTACTTTCACTAATTTCAAGTGGTGTTTTATGTTCATTACTCAGAGTGCTTTACTTGAAAGTATGCATCGGACCCCAATGAAGCAGATCGTTTTAGATTTTTAGCCTCTCCTGCTGGAAAGGTTTGTTTTTCCTGGTAAGAAAATGTAGCAAAAGCTTTTCAAGTTTTAAAAATCGACTTCTTAAACATAAAATCTTCCCATTTGGATAATACTGCTTTGAACTAATTCCTAACTTCACCTAGTCTTTCTTAAATGAATTTCTAACATGATTTGACAGTTTGTCTTGTCCTGGAAATATGGTTCTATTAAGAATATAAAAGCATTGATAAACCCCATTCTGCATGCTTAGCGTTTGGAATAACTGATTGATTGATGCAACTTCGTGAAAGGCTAATTAAGAGAAGGCAAAGAGAGAAAACAAAAAGTTATAAAAATTAATTTGGTTTTATATTCAGAATTAACTATATTATTTGTTTAATATAATAACTAATGGAGAAATATAGATAAGAAAGAAAGATATATAGAGATTAATAAATGATTTTCCTATAACAGTGGATTTGCTCAAGGGCCATGTGAAAATTTCATTAGTATTTGATGAACGTAATTGTTGATATTCAAGATAACCCTCTTTGGTGAATGTTATTTGTTAATTTTGTTAATGCTGAAGTGTAAATGGAATAAACTTGAAACTTTGGTGAGTGAAATTCTAGCTAATGTTTTGCGTGGAACTACAACTGAATATATGAAATTCTATTTCCACAATGTGAAAAGATGGAGGAAATTGTTGAGATGGAAAAGTACTAGAACTAAGAGTTTATCTTATCTCCGATCTATTATTTGACAAGGAGATATTGATGAAAATACCATCAATAGCATAATTCAAGTATAGTTAAAATTAAATATATGAAATGTAGTTTCTGTGGGGACCGATATGGTCGCGTTAGAGGGGGGGGGGGTGAATAGCAATTCGCCGATTTTGTTGTCGTTTGCGTGCTCGTTTAAACAATGTTAGTGCGCAGCGGAATACAAATATGCACAACAAATAAAAAATCACACACAAATACAAAGATATAATGTGGTACGGAACCTAGGGTTCCTACTCTACGGGCGAGCTCTAGTGATGCACACCACCACTATCAAACTTCTCCTTCTCGGTGACACACCGGAGGTGGAGAAACCTCTTACAAAAGTCTTACAACAATAAGAACACAAGATACAACTAAAAGAAGAAACAAATACAACAATAAATAAAGAACACTTTACAAAAGAACTTTTGATTGCTTGCTTGTTGGTTGTTTTGCATTGTTCTTGAAGGTTTGGAATGCAACAACACTTCCCCTTCAAAATCACCCCAAAAATCGCTTGCAAAATCCTCCTCAATCTGCTCTTTTTATAAGTTGCATTGGGTTGATTTCGTGCCTGGCAGTCGACTGCCAAAATGCCCTAGTCGACTGCCCATAGTGCCATTGTCTCACAACAGTCTAATCCACATTGGAATCGCCCAACGGATACTTGGCCAGTCAACTGCCGTCAACCAACAGTCGATTGCTGCTCAGTAGTCGATTGACCAGTCAACTACCAGAGCTTTTGTGCTTGTGTTCGCAATCACCAGTCGATTGCTACAATTGGCAGTCGACTGCCAGAGCACAACTCGAGCAGTCGAACCTCAATCGACTACACGATCAGTCAACTGGGTCATAACCCCAGTTGACTGCTTTGAGTCAACTCGGCTCCCGAGTATCAAATACTCGGCCAGTCGGCTATCCAATACCCCAGTCTACTAATAAACCTCAACAATGAGGTTTAACCCCAAGTATGATCCCCTCATATTTGATAAACACCCTTAGCCTAGACCTAAGTCTTCAACCCACTTCCATCAGCCTCACGCCTCTCGGATCCCTCGAGTCCGTAACTCTTTATCCTTGTGCTAGCCTTCAAGTACCTCCATCGGCTATGTCATGCTAACCGGGTTCCTTGCCAAGGTACATTTGGACTTATGCTGCCAAGATTCCATGCTTGGACTTTATGTTGCGAAATATTGAACTTATGCTGCAAAGACTATATGCTTAGACTTTACGCCGCCAATATCCCACCCTTGGACTTCCCAATTGCCAAGCATTCATATTTGGACTTTCACCGCCAAAGTTCGCTTGGACTTTACGCAGCTAAGACTACACACTCGGACTTATGCCGCTAAGACTATACCTTTGGACTGCCAAATACCAATGACTTGGACTTTCCATTGCCAAGTATCCATGACTTGGACTTTCACATGCCAAGTGCCTATGACTTGGACTTTACCATTGCCAAGTGCCCATGACTTGGACTTTACCATTGCCAAGACCCATGCTTGGACTTTTCATGCCAAGTACCCAAGACTTGGACTTCTCTCGAGTCCTACTCGAGCTAGGTCAACCTTGACCAGAGGTCGATTGCTTCAACAATCTCTCCATAAAGCTATCTTTTCATATGGTCAAACCCATGTCAACCATATGATCAATCCATTGTCAAACAATAGTCAAACCATTGTCAAACATCAAAACATTACTTGAGTCCCGCTCGAGTCTGGTCAATCGTGACCTGGGCTGATTGCACCAACAGTTTTAATGATTTACATAAAAGCAAGAAAACAATTGAAACGTATAAAAATAATTATTTAGATAAGAATATACTGTATCATCCTTCTATTATTCAAACATGAGATCATTGATGAAGAATTATTAATAAGATAAAGCGCAAATGGTTACATAAAGAGGAAATTTATAGGTCTCGTGTGACCATTGTGCCTCTTAGACTAAAGTATTGTTTTAATGACTGGCATGACTACTTTATGAGTCAAGTGTGTTAGGTAGCTAGAGAACAACTCATAAAAAGGAGAGTAAGGGATGAGAATGCTAATATTGATTTGTGCAGTTGCTAAAAAAGATAAAATGATAGACAACGCTGTTTACTAAAAGCAATTACATGCTACTCTAATAGATTAATAAAATGGTTGAATATAGATTATCATGGTAGTCTAGACATCTTCAATTAGGCCAATTATACAAGTTGAATCAACTAAGAGTTGTTAGAGGGAGAGAGAGATTAAAGACAAATTATATTTAACATAATTAAACAGTTAAAATTGATTTAATCAGTTTAGTTGATCCACGACTGTTGAGATTCGCTGTTTATCATTGTTGTCGGTCAATTAATGACAGTCAATATTATGTGGTACTGTGTTTTTAATAGTTTATGATGCATAGTTAACATAATTTACTGATCTTGTTTTGCTTGGACAGTGCACCTGTTAAATATAACAATTAAATAAGAATAAAATAATAATAATCTAAGTTATAAATGTTCAAAAACCTAGGTTTCATTTCTGCCTTCCCATTTATCTTCTCTCTCTCTCTCTCTCATGTTTTCCCAAATCATCCGATCCCTTTTCTCCTCTTTCTTATTGTCGCCTTCTCCCGTGCCCTACTTCTCTTTGTCGCCGCCCTCACTCGAGCTCCATCTCCTGTCTGATCGCCGACGATGCCCTCGTGCGCCGCGATCGATCTAGCCTCCTGTGCTTCATGCGATCGTCATCGTGCTCGATCTTCACGACCATGAGCTCGTCTTCCCTTTCTGTCATCGTCTCCTTCTGATCTTGACGACAATGAGCACCGTCGCCCTCCTTCGTGAGCAATGGCCCCACGACCATCAGCTACTGCAAGATGCACTAACCCTTACCCTCCCGTCACAAGTGACAGTCACCGTCCTCTCCGATTGAGTTTCTGATGCTACCATCTGTCGCTGGTCGCCCTCTCCTCGTCTCAAGGCCATTGAGGCCAGCTTTGTGCCTAGCCTGTGACCACCATAGTCGCTTTGAGCCTCACGACCTCGCTGCCAGTTACCTCCGTCGTTGCCAGCGGCCTTCGTTGCTGACAGCAACAACTCTGTCACCGCGAGCAACATCAACGGTCCACACTATCGATGAACTTTCAGCTACGACCAGTAACCGTTGGCCACCGATGTCACTGGAGAAGGGAATCTGACGAGGTAAAGAGCTCAAGGTTGATTTGGATTAATGGGAGTAATTAGTGATGATTCTTGATTAACATGTTTAATTAATCTCCTAGGATTAATTAGTGGTTAATAAATCTTTTGATTTACAATGAGAGATCATTGATCAAGTGATTAATGGTCTAATGGTTGATAAATCTAGATTAGTCGAGATTGGGATTAATTAATAATCCATTGAAAAGGAGAGTAATGGGTTACTCAATAGGTTAACAGGGCAATTTGGTTCTATTACAACATTCACGGTAGAACTTAGTTATGCTTCGTATTCTATATTGTAGGTATTTGATTCGGGACAGACTCTTGGATATGAAGACAGTCAGCACGATCTACATATCAAGCGGGTAGTTCTTCCTTTGACTCTTGTAGATCTTTTATCTTAGTACATGAACGGATATGATATTAGGATCTTTGTCTTGACTCCACTCGATATTTTTCTTGTGCTTGATACTTATCCACGTGATCTTAGAGATGATCTACTTGATGTCTATACAGTTTCTTTTGCTATCCATTTTATTTGGTACCGTTATACTTGCTATTTTGATATGCATTGGTATTATTGTTGTATAGTTATGACTGTACTTATATGTATGTCATATTTATTTATTTATTTATTTTGTTTATCATCGCACTATATGCATGTTGACAGCTATATCTCCCTTGTGGTTGAGAGAGAGTCGTGTCATCCCTCTGGAGCACACTCGACCACTCAGGGGTAGTGGTGGCGGAGGTGCGTGCTCGTCCTGTCGTGCCTACTCAGCCATTCAGAGGTAGTGATAGCTGGAGTTGCGAGCAGAAGGGACCCCATGGTATATAGCTAGATAGCTATTATACACTGGCCACTCAATTCCACTCGAGAGTAGTGGTAGTCGGAGTTAGTTGTAGTTGTCATGTGTCTGTCCACCCAGGTCATACATCGGGGTCATGGTAGCGAGGTGCAGACAGTGACCATGCATATGCATTGTGAGGTGCGTTGTACATATTGACGATATATTGCATATGTTTGTGATTTGTTGCATATGTTTGTACATCGTCATACATGTCATTTGCATGTTTTATGTTGTCCTATGTTGCTCACGTGGTTACGAGCTATACTATTACAGATCTCTATTTATTTTTGTTCGGTACATTATACTGGGAGGAACAGGTTAGTACATGGATTTATTATATTCTTATTGTTGTTCAGTTGATATTTCCTATAAGACTGTATAACCTTTGGCTTCTATATGTACATTTAGTTCATGCACTATCGTCCCTATACCCGCTGAGTATTATTACTCACTACCAAAGAACCTGGATTTTCTGTCGCCCAGGTAGCAGATAGAAGATTGAGGATATGTTCTGAAGCTCGGAGTTCTGCCACCTCACATCGAGATATTGGATTTTTATTTCCTTATTGTTTCGCATTTCGATATGTATGTTGTTCGCACTTTGATATGTATTTTAAAACTGAGTTTTAGTATGTTGTATCTGTGGTTATCAGCTTGTTCGTTTATGTTTGCTGATTGAATTAAAGTCATGCCGGCATGCACCTATGTGATTTTGTATCCTATATTCGACCTTTTTGCTTTGATATTGTATATAGCTTGTGTGACAATAGCTATTTGGGCCTTGTATCAATGTTGTATCTTATTTTGTCACTATGGGTACCGTCCGGTTGACGGCCAAGTATACCCCCGGTGCGTGACAGCACCTACTCACATGTATTTTTTAGATTATAAAAAGATAAATGAAGTCCTTTTTTAATTTGTTTACTTGACTGTACTTGCCCTTGCAATTAATTTAAGCATGTGGGGTAGGTTACCATGTCTTGTTATGCACTAACTGATTAACATCACCTTCAACAAGAAACATGTATGGAAGCTAAGCTAGAATTTGGTTCAAACATTGGTTGGATGAATTTACTGCAGGGAGTCCTTTTGAAAAATAATAATAATTATGAGGAACCAATTGAAAGTCACAGAAAAATTAATGAGTATCTGTGTAGTTTAACCCTTTTGAGCTTTTACTTGACATTCGTGCTTCTCATTGTCCAGGATGAATATTCTCAATGGATTGTGGCTAGTCAGAGGAACCTTATTGAAGGTATGACCGAGTTCCTTTCAGCAAAACCTCCATTAGGAGTTTTCTTCACTGCAATAGCACCACGCTTGCAGCCAAGATATTATTCCATATCGTCATCTCCAAGGTACCTATTGTATACTGGATCAGTTTCCTCGTTAGAAGTTTAAACTTATCACTAGTTTGGATCTTTCTAGGATGGCGCCAACTAGAATTCACGTGACATGTGCATCAGTTTGTCAGAAAACACCAACAGAAAGGATTC
The DNA here is from genome assembly GCA_025175895.1 of Wurfbainia villosa. NCBI lineage: Eukaryota > Viridiplantae > Streptophyta > Magnoliopsida > Zingiberales > Zingiberaceae > Wurfbainia > Wurfbainia villosa. Next base: position 11,519,524 of record CM046004.1, on the reverse strand, counting down.
ATAATGGAGTCTGTTCAACTTGGATGAAGGTACTTTTCCTACATTTACTTGGAATCTTTCAACCTCCCTTAATGAGTTAACAATGCCTGAAATCTAGATTAAGAAAACAAGCAGGTTTGAACTTGTAATCTAGGTAAATGGGTACGTTCTTTAAAGTACTGTAACAATTTTTTTTACCACATGGAGCATGTGTTACAAAACATACTCAAAGTATATTTCTTGGATGCATATTGAGTCTTTCTTCAGTACATTATTATTACATCCTACATTCTAATAATCAAATCTTAATTAAGGCTATGTTTGGTGCTGGTAACGTAATCAAGTTTGTAATATAATAAAATTTGTAATGTAATGTAATTCATATTACATTACTGTATTTGATATATACTTATGTATGTAATCTTTGATTACAAAGTTGATTACATTCTTTTATTTTGTATCCATTATTTTTTTACGAGGAGTATAATTCATATTACTATAAAATGACAAAAATATCATTATAACTAAATTTAAGTAATTTTATTAAATCTTAATTTTCGTTTGAATATAATCAAAATCTTTGTCGGTCGTCCACGACCGCCATCACTATCGTCGGTGCTCGATCGTCGGTGTTGTTGACCGTTGGTGTCGTCGGCCTTCGGTGTCGACTGTCGGGGGCCACTGGTCGTTGGTCGCCGGCCGTCGATCGTCAACTATCGGCAGCCAATCGTCGATCGCCTGTCGATTGTCGGTCGTCGATTGCCGGTTTGATAAAAAAAATGAGAGCTAAGATATGGGTATATTATTCAAATTTTTGACCTTGTAATATAATCGGATTACATAGCTTTGACTTTGTAATCCAGATTAAGAATCGTTATTATCTTTTATAATGCAGATTATATTACATTGCAATTTTAAAATTGTACCAAACAAATTAATCCATCTTTTAGTAATTTTGATTACATTGCAAAGTTGATTATCCCTCACCAAACATAGCCTAATAATATTCTTGGATGATTATTGCATAAAGATTGTTCTTAAATTTGATGAATTTGGATAAGAAGTATATATTCTTAGATATTTTGTTGTGTCAAGCCACGGTAAATAGGATTAAGGCATAGCTTCCTTTATTCACCACCTTAATCATTTCTTTTTTATTATACCTGAAATAGGCAATTGTAAAATTCGTGGAACTTGATTTATTGACTGAAACAAACACTGCCATAATTTCTTGTGTTTGCCAAAACCATCAGTCCCCAAAGGACAAGTTAATCTCATCTTGGTGTCAATTGACGTGTAGTTGACTTGGTTCATCAACCTTCTGATGATATATATATATATTTTTTTTCATGTTCTGACTTTTCAACTACTTATTACAGCACTCTGTGCCAATGGAAGAGAATCAAGAATGTAGCTGGGCTCTGGTCTTTGTTAGACAATCAAACTTCAAGCTTCCTACAGATGCTTCTGTTCCAATCATTGTGATTGGCCCTGGGACAGGGTTGGCACCATTCAGGGGGTTCTTCCAGGTCCCCTCCCCCTTCCTCCCCCCTCCTCAATTTTTCTTATTGATCAAATTTCTTTTTCTGTTTTGCGAGATTAAACACATTCAGGTAGTTATAATTTTGAAAATATTTATATTTTGTTCACTTTAAGGAAAGATCGGCCCTCAAGGAGGCTGGAACTCAGCTTGGCCATTCTCATCTCTTCTTTGAATGCAGGAATCATAAGATGGTAAACAAGCATACCATCTATAGAATATATTGTAAATATGGATAGTTTGATTTAGATTTATTTGATTAGATATTATGGACATATTTGATATGATTGGATTCCATCCCATAAATAAATAGGGAAGAAGTGTATAAATTGTAATGATCCTCATGTACATAATCATTCAAGAATTGAGAAATATAATAGTGGTTCTCTCTCTCATATATCTCTGCATAATTCTTCATGGTATTAGAGTTGCAATCTGCCATTAAATCTATTTTGTCATAAAGACTACTTCTGGCACAGTAAGACATTAGCATCTCTTTCTTCAAGCGAAAGCCATGTCAACCCCTAATGTTTTGGTCGGACTCGAAGGCTCATATATCACTGGCTACAAACTCAACGATCAAAATTAACTCCAATTGTTATAATTCGTGAGGATATATATCTATTGTAAAGGGAAAGAGGATTTTCTCACCGATGCCTTTATCACACCTCACTCGAAGATCCAAAATACAAAATTGGAATGCTGAGAATCACATTGTGATGTCTTGGCTAATAAATTTGATGACCAACGAAATCGAGAACAACTTTCTTCTGCACCAATTTGCAAATGATATATGGGAAGTTGTGAAGGAAACATACTCACATTTGGACAATACATTATAGCCGTTCGAGGTCGAATTGAATCTTCATGACCTTGACAAGGTTAGCCATCTGTTACACAATATTTCAACACCCTTTTTCACTATTGGTAGCAAGTTGACATGTTTGATGTTCACCAATGGGCCTGTAAAACCGACACCGAACTCCATTGGAAAATCAATGAGCATAGGAGGACTTTTAAGTTCCTATTCGGGTTAAACTTCTCATTGGACAATGTATGTTCACGTATTTGTTGGGAGTATAGGAAATACAATCAAAGTCTCACATTGGTAAGACATGAAAAAGATCATATGCTTATAAGATAAAAAGATATCTCCATTAGCATGAAGCCTTTTGGGTAAAGTCAAAAAAAAAAAAATATGAGGGCTTAGGCCCAAAGTGGACAATATCATGCCATTGTGGAGATTTATGAATCTTATAGGCACTAACAATTAGTATCAGAGCTATAGTCCATATCAAGCCATGAACCTCGAATGAAGGAAGTGGAGCTCCTATGTCCGGATCAAGAGAACCAGACACCAGGCAGGAAGTCCAGTTGGGTTGGGAGGACCGAACAATTGGCAGGAAGTCCAGTTGGGCCAAAAGGGATGGACAACTGGCAGGAAGTCCAACTGGGTCAGGAGGACTAGACAGTTGGCAGGAAGTCCTGGTGGGTTGAGGATCAGATATCAAGCAGAGGAAGTCCTTCAAGAATGGATGGGCTTGAGGGACACTCAATGTGGTTCTTCGTTTGAAGGGGGGATTGTTGGGAGTATAGGGAATACAATCAAAGTCCCACATTGGTAAAACATGGAAAAGATCATGTGCTTATAAAATAAAAAAATATCTCTATTGGCATGAGACCTTTTGGGTAAAGTCCAAAAACAAAACCATGAGGGCTTAGGCCCAAAGTGGACAATATCATACCATTGTGGAGATATATGAATCTTATAGGCACTAACAGTATTCTCAGTCTCAAACCGCTACCGAGTGTGCGTGAGGCGTTTGCTGAAGTCCATTGCGAGGAAAGCCGACAGAAGATTATGCTTGGGTCGAATGTTGTTGCTAAAGCTTTTGTACTTGCGACTTGTCGATTCTAGTCTTAACTCAATGATAAAAGTCGTAAGCCTCGATAGAATGATGGAGACAGCTAGTTGTGGCATGGTTATCCTTAGTGCGAACATTGTTGCAAAGCTCGACACACCAAAGATAAATGTTGGGTGATTTACCGGAAGCAACATGACTAGAAGCCCAAGTCGGAGCGCCACTTGCGAACTCACATTGCCCACGATCAGCCGTCGGTAGCTAACCCCTTAAGTTCTAAACAGATTGATTTGCTGATGAAGATGTCACGTGACTTACCAAGCAACGGGAGACATGGGAAGGCTGAGAATCAAGCTGAGTTCTTTTCCCAACACAGGCCCACTGAAAATTAGGTCCAATATGAAATTTCAGTCCACTCTGACCAACAAAGGCCTACTGCTGCCTCAATCCATCTGGAGTCCATTGGTTGCTTGCCCACAATGAAAGTATTTTCCCTAATTCCTTAAATATAAATAGGTCTCTCGGACGATGGATTAATGACTCTGGTGCATTAGATCACATGGCGGGCGATATATCCCTCCTTTATAATTATGTTCCATGTCGAAACAATTCCACTATTCGTATTGGACTTCAAGCTTCCTACAGATGCTTCTGTTCCAATCATTGTGATTGGCCCTGGGATAGGGTTGGCACCATTCAGGGGGTTCTCCCAGGTCCCCTCCCCCTTCCTCCCCCCTCCTCAATTTTCCTTATTGATCAAATTTCTTTTTTCTGTTTTGCGAGATTAAACACATTCAGGTAGTTATAATTTTGAAAATATTTATATTTTGTTCATTTTAGGGAAAGATCGGCCCTCAAGGAGGTTGGAACTTAGCTTGACCATTCTCATCTCTTCTTTGAATGCAGGAATCATAAGATGGTAAACAAGCATACCATCTATAGAATATATTGTAAATTTGGATAGTTTGATTTAGATTTATTAGATTAGATATTATGGACATATTTGATATGATTGGATTTCATCCCATAAATAAATAGGGAAGAAGTGTATAAATTGTAATGATCCTCATGTACATAATCATTCAAGAATTGAGAAATATAATAGTGATTCTCTCTCTCATATCTCTCTGTATAATTCTTCATGATATTAGAGTTGCAATCTGCCATTAAATCTATTTTGTCATAAAGACTACTTCTGGCACAGTAAGACATTAGCATCCAAGGTTTAAAATTTCGACTTGTATCGAAGTTTCGGTTTGCGACCGAAACGATACGGTTTCGGTACCGTATCATCCGTTTCGATAATATTTTAATATTTTTTTATCTTTTAAATATTAATATTTAATTATTTAAAATGTTTATTATTAATTTGATTCCAAATATTTATTATTCGTGCATTTTCACAGTGATCGGCACGCGATCACTCGTTTCCGCAAGCAATCACGCTCCCAGAGCGTGAATGCGCTTTCCCGGCGCTTGATCGCGCTCGCGATCGAGCGCGCTCACGATCGCGTTCCCGCAAGCAATCAGTCAACGCATTCCGGGAACGCGAGCGCGCTTTTCCACCGCTCGATCGCGAACGCGAGCGGGATTGCGTTCCGGGAACGCGAACGCGATCGTGCAGCGGGAACGCGATCGCGTTCGCGCAGCGCGATCGCGATCGCGATCGCGATCGTAATCGTTCTAGCAGCGAATCACTGCTACTTCCGCCACTGCCTTGTTGTTGCTTACCGGAATCTCGCCCGCGTGCCGGTGCCGGTTCCTCGTCGGAACGAAACAAATCGGATGTTTCGCCCGAAACGGATCGAAATTTAATACTATGTTAGCATCTCTTTCTTCAAGTGAAAGCCATGTCCACCCCTAATGTTTTGGTCGGACTCGAAGGCTCATATATCACTGGCTACAAACTCAATGATCAAAATTAACTCCAATTGTTATAATCCGTAAGGATATATATCTATGGTAAAGGGAAAGAGGATTTTCTCACCGATGCCTTTATCATACCCTCACTCGAAGATCCAAAATACAAAATTGGAATGCTGAGAATCACATTGTGTTGTCTTGGCTAATAAATTTGATGACCAACGAAATCGAGAACAACTTTCTTATGCACCAATTTGCAAATGATATATGGGAAGTTGTGAAGGAAACATACTCACATTTGGACAGTACATCATAGCTGTTCGAGGTCGAATTGAATCTTCACGACCTTGACAAGGTTAGCTATCTGTTACGCAATATTTCAACACCCTTTTTCACTATTGGTAGCAAGTTGACATGTTTGATGTTCACCAATAGGCCTGTAAAACCGACACCGAACTCCATTGGAAAATCAATAAGCATAGGAGGACTTTTAAGTTCCTATTCGGGTTAAACTTCTCATTGGACAATGTATGTTCACGTATTTGTTGGGAGTATAGAGAATACAATCAAAGTCCCACATTGGTAAGACATGGAAAATATCATATGCTTATAAGATAAAAAAATATCTCCATTAGCATGAGGTCTTTTGGGTAAAGTCCAAAAAAAAAACATGAGGGCTTAGGCCCAAAGTGGACAATATCATGCCATTGTGGAGATATATGAATCTTATAGACACTAACAATTGATATCAGAGCCATAGTCCATGTCAAGCCATAAACCTCGAACGAAGGAAGTGTAGCTCCTCTGTTCGGATCAAGAGAACCAGACACCAGGCAGGAAGTCCAGTTGGGTTGGGAGGACCGAACAACTGGCAGGAAGTCCAGTTGGCTAAAAGGGATGAACAACTGGCAGGAAGTCCAACTGGGTCAAGAGGACTAGACAGTTGGCAGGAAGTCCTGGTGGGTTGAGGATCGGACATCAAGCAGAGGAAGTCCTTCAAGGATGGATAGGCTTGAGGGAGGCTCAATGTGGTCCTTCGTTTGAGGGGGGGATTGTTGGGAGTATAGGGAATACAATCAAAGATCCACATTGGTAAAATATAGAAAAGATCATGTGCTTATAAGATAAAAAGATATCTCCATTGGCATGAGACTTTTTGGGTAAAGTCAAAAAATAAAACTATGAGGGCTTAGGCCCAAAGTAGACAATATTATGCCATTATGGAGATATATGAATCTTATAGGCACTAACAGTATTCTCAGCCTCAAGCCGCTACCGAGTGTGCGTGAGGCGTTTGCTGAAGTCCATTGTGAGGAAAGCCGACAGAAGATTATGCTCGGGTTGAATGTTGCTGCTAAAACTTTTGTACTTGCGACTTGTCGATTCTAGTCTTAACTCAATGATAAAAGTCGTAAGCCTCGATAGAATGATGGAGATAGCTAGTTGTGGCATGGTTGTCCTTAGTGCGAACATTGTCGCAAAGCTCGGCACACCAAAGATAAATGTTGGGTGATTTATGGGAAGCAACATGACTAGAAGCCCAAGTCGGAGCGCCACTTGCGAACTCACATTGCCCACGATCAGCCGTCGGTAGCTAACCCCTTCAGTTCTAAACAAATTGATTTGCTGATGAAGATGCCACGTGACTTACCAAGCAACGGGAGACATGGGAAGACTGAGAATCAAGCTGAGTTCTTTTCCCAGCACAGGCCCACTGAAAATTAGGTCAAATATGAAATTTCAGTCCACTCAGACCAACAAAGGCCTACTGCTGCCTCAATCCATCTGGAGTCCATTGGTTGCTTGCCCACAATGAAAGTATTTTCCCTAATTCCTTAAATATAAATAGGTCTCTCGGACGATGGATTAATGACTCTGGTGCATTAGATCACATGGCGGGCGATATATCCTTCCTTCATAATTATGTTCCATGTCGAAACAATTCCACTATTCGTGTTGCAAATGGATATGTCGCAAAAATCGCTTGTGTTGGTTCTGTAACGATAACACCAAATATATACTTGAAAGCAGTCCTTCATGTTTTGTTAAATAGAAAATCTGACTTATGATTTAAAGCGTTTTGTTAAATTTTCTCCTAAATTGTGTGAATTTCGGGATACAAAAATAGAGAAGATGATTGACAATGCTAAATTGTGCTCTGGACTCTACATTATTTACAAGACTTTGCCTCATTGGAAAAATTTAGCTAGCTACTACTTTACCTCTTCTAACAATAAATATGCTGAAATCATGTTATGACACTATCTCTTAGTCATCCAGACTTTACTTATCTTGCAAAATTGTTTCCCAACTTATTTCTTAATTGGCATTTCAATTCTTTTCGGTGTGAGTTTTGTCAACTTGCTAAACTTGACGAGTATCCTTTCCAAACTTAAGTTACAAACCATCTAAATCCTTTTTGTTCATACATAGTGATATTTGGGGACTGTCCCATGTTAAAACTGTTACAGAAAATCGTTGGTTCGTTTCATTTGTTGATGACCATACTCGGCTGACTCAGTTGTTTCTAATGAAAGATAAATTTATAGTGAGTCACATATTTGAACAGTTCTATACTATGATTCAAACTCAGTTTCAGATATCTACTTAGACACTAAAAATTAACAATGCCAAATAATACTTTGCCTCGAATCTTGGCGCTTTTTTATCCTCAAAAGACATCATTCACCTTTGTTTCTGTGTTGACACTCCTCAACAAAATGAGATTGCCGAATGCAAGAACAAGCATCTTCTCGAGGTAGCTCGCTTACTCATGTTCTCTTCCAAGGTGCCAAAACTTTTTCGAGGCGATGCGGTCTTCATAACACCTATCTCATTAATTGAATGCCCTCTCGAGTTCTCAATTTTCACAGTTCAGTACAACTTCTCAAATTATACTCTCACACCAAGGTAATATCTCAAAATATTCCTGCAAAAGTATTTGGTTATACATCATTTGTTCACATCCACCAACACAATTCTAGTAAACTTGATCCAAGATCCACCTAATGCATTTTCCTCAGCTACTGACCATTCCATAAAGGCTACAAATGCTATTCACCTATCACCATGAAAACCTACAACACCATGGATGTCACTTTCTTTGAACAATAACCATACTACTCTAGTTATGATATTTAAGGGGAGAATCTGAGTGAATATCATCATCCATCAGGACTAAACCCCAACATCATTCACCCTTTATCCAATTCCTTTATGTCACATCCCATTCCTTTACCTCCTCCCACAATGAAGCAATTTTGTGTATACACAAGATGAAAGAACCAGATCCAACTTCCACATACATTCATTCAGGTACGATACTCAATCATGAATCTACTTTATCTATGGATAATAAACTTGACATTTCAATTGCTTCAAGGAAGGGAGTTAGATCTTGCACGATGCATCTCATCTCCAATTTTTTTTCCTATGAAGGATTTCCTCAAATTATTGGACGTGTGTCATCGCCTTTGATATTATTCAGGTTCCAACCACTATTGATGAAGCTCTTAAACACCCTGAATGGAGAAAAGCTATTGATGAGGAAGTAAGAGCCCTAGATACGTGGTATGTTTGTGAACTATCAAAGGGAAAGAAAGCAATTGGGTGCAAATGGATTTTTAAAGTCAAACACAAAGTTGATAGTACAGTTGAAAGGCTAAAAGCACGTCTTGTAGCCAAAAAATTCTCACAATCCTATGACATCAAATACTAAAAAATCTTTGCTCCAATGGACAAACTCAACACTATTAGAATCTTATTCTCTCTAACTGCAAACAAGAACTGACACTTACACCAATTGGACGTCAAAAATGGTTTTCTAAATAGTGACTTGGAAGAAGTTTACATGGAAATTTCCCCGTCCTTGGCACCTATAACAATAAGGTATGCGTGCTTCACAAAGTGATTATATGGTCTTAAGAAATCTCCCAGGGCATGGTTTGACAAGTTTGTTACTTCTGTGACAAAGCATGGATACACTCAGTGTCAAGCAAATCACATCTTATTTGTGAAAATCTCTTCTAAAAGGCAGATCACCATTCTTATTGTCTATTTCGATGATATCATCATCACCGATGATAATGAGAAAGAAATCGCAAATCTAAAGGGAATTCTCACTCTGGAATTTGATATCAAAGATCTTGGGAATCTAAAATTCTTCGTTGGCATGGAATTGACTCGATTTGAACACGGAATATTCCTATCACAGTGGAAATACACATAAGATGCCTCATCTATCTATTCCACACACGACTTGATATCGGATTTTCCGTCAATGTGGCAAGTCAATTTATGAATAGTCCTACAGCAGAACACATGAACGTTGTCTATAGAATCTTGAGATACCTCAAGAGTACCCCAAGCAAAGAATGAAGATCAAGGTATACATGTGTACTCAGATACAGACTGAGTTAGAGATCTTATAGATAGACGATCAACCTTAGATTACTGCATGTATGTTTGGAGTAATTTGGTAACATGGAGAAGTAAAAAGCAATCTGTAGTTGCAAGAAGCAATGTTGAAGTGAAATTTAGAGCTCTTGCACTCGGAATTTGTGAAAGAATATGAATTTGTAGAATCCTAAAAGAACTCGAATAATCACAGATAAAACTATCAAACTACAATGTGGCAATTTAACAATCATCAATATTGCAAAGAATCTTGTTGTCCACCATGATAGAATGAAACACATAGAAAGTGACAAACACTTCATTTAAAAAAACGTGGCGAAAAGAGCTGTGGAACTCTCGTATATTCCTTCATGACATCAAATCGCAGACATTTACAAAAACTCTCCCAAGGATCAACTTCGAAGAACTATGTGACAAGTTGGGGATGTCCTATATGTACGATTTAACTTGAGGGGGAGTATAGAATATATTTTAAATATGGATAGTTTGATTTAGATTTATTTGATTAGATATTATGGGTAGATTTTATTTGATTTGATTGTATTTCATCCCATAAAATAAGTAGGGAAGAAGTGTATAAATAAGAATAATCTTCGTGTACATAATCATGAATTGAGAAATGTTCTATCTCTCATATTTCTCGGCAGAATTCTTAACCATCCATCAAGTGAATAAAATACCTATAGACATTAGTCTATGTTGATTCATTCTTAAATGATTGGGAGTCTGCTTTTTTCAGGACTATATCTATGAGGATGAGCTGAAAAACTTTGTTAAAACAGAAGCACTTTCTGAACTTATTGTTGCATTCTCCCGTGAGGGTCCAACAAAGGAATATGTCCAGCATAAAATGGCTGAAAAGGTTTACATAGTTTATGCTGCTCTTTTCTTTATGTGGGATTTCTATGGCCTCTTGCATTTTCCTGTTCCAATCATTATGACTGGCCCTAGGACATCGGGAAAATCATTACGCAAGGTGGCTATATTTATGTTTGTGGGAATGCCAAAGGCATGACAAGAGATGTTCACAGCGTTTTTCATAGCATTGTCCAGGAACAGGTAACAACTGCTTCCATACTCTCACAGTTGCAGGATTTTTGTCTGATAAGCCACAGAGCCATTCCATGTCATTTTAGCTTTGTTAGAGATGCTAGAGATTACAGAAATTGTGAAGAACTCTATAGGTGGCCTTGTCCAAGTAATGACCTGTGAAACCAACCTCTATGTTTCTGGATCAATTTAACTCTTTTTTTTGGGTTTGGGTTCACTGATATTTACCTTAGCAAGACACTTCTACACAATATAACTTTTCACTAATATTGTGCAATTCCTTTGTATCTTTTGCTCAGGGATCTCTTGATAGATCAGAGACCGAAAGTGTGGTCCAGAGCCTGCAAATGGATGGATGGTATTTAAGGGGCGTCTGGTGAAACTACTTGTCAGTTTGTTTTTCTTTTCGTCCCATTTGACATAATCCCCATGATGCAAACAGTATCAGTTTTGAAAGTTTTCTTTTACTAGCTATTAAAGCCTAAAGGACACGACCCTTAAATACAAAGGTCCCCCGCCCCCTCCTTCCGCCCCCCATCCCCACTCCTTCCACCTTGCCCGCCCAAGACACACACCATGAAACTTGTGTTTCATGTTACTTATGCCTTCAATAATCTCTTAACGAATCTCTGAACATTTTGAATTTCAGAGAGGTATTATTCAAGATATCCATCTCCAAATCACCATCAATGTTTTCTCTTCTTTTTTTGTGTTAAAAATTTTATAGTTTGAATATCTTGTAAAAGATGATTACCATGGCAAGTAAGTTTACAAGCCTGTGCTTTCTAATTTTGAATGGAATTAAGGTTCAAGGTTCTTCAAAAGTTTGGTTTTCTGCTCTGAATTTAATCCATGAATAGTGCATTGGAATAGCTTTTAAGTAAAACTCTTAATCTCTTAGGTTTTAGTACCCACATCGCGTCCTCTCTCCTTTTCACATTAACCATCATGCTTATTGAGAAAATAGTGAACAAAACTTATTTGAGAAAGTTCCAGTTTTCTGTTTTTTTAGTTCCTTTCATAATATCATTTACTAAAAAAAAGGAGAAAATTGAGATGGATTCATCATTTTCTGTGCAAAATAATCTGAACTGTCATCTTTTAGTTTTTAAATTTTTCCTGAAAGATAGAAAACTTAAATTTGATTTTTTTTTTTTTTTTTTTTTTTAAATACAGCATAAGAGGAAAGAGGCAAAGGTACTTGAAGATGTGACAAACCAAGTCTGTCATGCATACAGTCATTTTGTCTTTGCACTGAAGCCACCCTAACCTGCTCCCTTGCAAGTGTTTGGCATGCCACATGGCTTGAATGTTGTATACCAGTGTTGAGTTTGGTGAAGAACCATGAAGGTAACACGCTTTCTTCAGAGAAATTCTTAACTGTAGCATATTTGTCTTGGATGGTACTAGGGCACCTTGATGCTATTGCTAATGATACTATTTACTGTTGCAACAAAACTTTATGACTATAACTCTGATTACGAACTCCGTAAATCCATCCATAGGAAGTTAACATGTGTATGGCAGGTTATTTAGGGAAACAATTGGCTAGTTATTTACTTGAACCGCAGAGCAAGGACCATATATTGCACCTTAATGACTAACATTGTCCCAATATGTAAAAGAGGTCCAGCAGCTATATTGAAAAAGAGAGAAACCTAGAAGACTTTTATATGGAAAGATGCCAAAAACTCTACTTCTAGAAGCGCAACTTAGCTAGATACACTTTGACCAAGCTCGGCTGAACCACTTACTTCGTTCAACTTGAACCAAGTTTATCGTAATATGAATGTTTGAAAGACTTCTAGATTGTTAAAAAAATGCAATCTATGTGTTTTTTAAGTTGTGGATTTGAATTTTATTTTCTATTGTCAGTAACACTATATATTAATGCCATCGATCAAATCTAAACTTAAAATGAGAAAATCATAGAAATTTAATGTATTGTAGGTGTTTTATTTATGGCAGAATAAGTGATACCGACGCATCTCATCAATTGTATGCTAAAGAACCTTTGTAATATTCTAATCTGGCAATCAAATATAGTCATGAAGATATCATCTTCAACATACTAGTTTAATCTTCCAAAAGGGTTTCCACACATGAAGAACTGGGCCATGCACTTCATCCATATAGAAAAAATAAATAAAATAAATCGAGGAACAACAACAATCTAATTTTATTTTACTAAATATATGCATCTTCTTCATTCTCATTACTATATCATTCTTTATATTTAAATAATTTTATTTCGCTTTATCATTCCTAATTAAGTTTTTTTAGATCTTCTACTTTCTCATTAATTTGTATATTTATAATACTTTTATATCGTTTAATTATAATATTTATCGATTGTCTAAGTACATATCTATATCATTTTAAATGTCTCTTGAAATTTTTCTTCAATAGATACAATCTTAACTTTTATTCTAATATTTTCATTTCTTATTTTATTTATCTTCGTATATCTACACATATATCTTAATATCTTAATCTCTGCAATTCTCATTTTTTATTCATGTGTTCGAGTTATAGTTCAACACTTGGCTCCATATAATATAATAAGTTTGATTGTCATTTTATAAAACTTCTCTTTAAATTATGTATGTTGAACTATACGATCACAAAGAACATTCGATGCTCTCCTTCATTTCAATCATTCTATTTATATTTTATGTAAAATATCTCTCTTAATTCTTCTATCCTTTTGCAAAAATAATCATAAATATTTAAAATTTTCAATTACAAATAATTTATTATCTCCTAACGTAATAATTATTTCATTAAATTTAAATTTTATATATTATCTTAGTACTCTAAGACCTCTTAATGAAAGTACTACCATTTTAATGTCATCGTGGTCGGTCTCAAGTCCGGATGAAAAAGGAAGAGGGTCATGTTAGGCAATTAGTCAATGTTGAACTTCGATAAAGTTGAACGAATTGAAGAGGAAAAGAACTAAAATAAAATGGACAATTTATCGAAAGTGCAATTGACTCTAAATATTTAAAAATGATCGGAGTTGAAATAATCTCACATGATCTAAAATTATTTAAACTTTTTATAATGCAGAAAGTTATTAAAATTCTTGAAGTTAAATTTCTTAATAAGAGGACTAATTTATGCTACTAATTTACGTATATATGTATTTTAGTCAATTTTCTTAGGTTAAATCGTATTTTAAATCGAAGTTATGTTATATTAGATTACATTCTAATTACATTACCAGCCCCAATTGAAATTATGAGAGATGAAACATAAAAATTCTAACATAATTAAACATGAAAAAATTGCTCAAATACATGTAGGCCAGGAATATTAAAATGATGGGGTCTTTGGCCTTCAATGATCCCAATGGAGGGATTGGGAGACAAGACGAGCCCATCCATGTGAAAGAATGATGGAGTTAAAGGGAACTCTATACCCTAAGACTACAGTAATATTCGCATCAATGAACTTGACATGTGGTCCTTAATTTTAGGGCATTTGATAAGGGATAATCACATTGCTTGTGTAGGCCAAGGTGCATAGACCCGAACACTCCGGGTCAAATAGACCGACCAAACATGGGGTCATATATGAACATGGGCAGTGTTTAAATAAGACAAAATAAAATTAATATGAATACTATTGATGTTTATAACTCGAGAAGTTACTAGTTGTAATGATTTTGAAAGATAAAAAAGAATTGGATTTTTCTATAATTGTCTGAAGTTAATTGCTTATCGAATGATTATTTGACAAAAGAACCTACATAATATTTACAATGGTATCATCGTTAATAGTTTTTCAATGTTGATTAACTATATTAGTAAAAGGCAAAAGTGTATAATCACAATGATTGATAGAGTAAAAAAAATTGTAGTAGCAAAATGAACAAAAGTTATCGTATGTTAATTTTCTTATATATATCCTCAAATAATTTTTTCCAATGCAATGTAGCTAAGATTATATACAATAAATTTTTATTTAAAATTTATATTGGCGGGAGTTTTGTATGGATTTTCATTTTTTATATCTTCAAACAATTATAGAAATAATTGTGATGTTAAAAAAAAAAAAAAGGAGATGGACGTATGATATAAACAACATGATAAGGGAAGTCGTGTGCAGCTTCAAATATGAGAAATCACCTTGTGGATGGCATATGAAGTTTCATTTGCTCTTCCAAAGCTAAGCAACAAAAAGGCTTTATTGCACTCATCGTGATTCATGGATCGAAATGTTTCATGGACCATCCTATGCAACTTTTGTGTTAATTAATAAATTAAAATGTGAAAATATATAAAAATTTCTTCTTTGTCACTCCTCTCTCTCTATATAATGTTAATTTCATGGACCATGCTATGTAGCTTTTGTGCTAATTAATAAATTAAAATGTGAAAAATATGTAACTTAAAACATATATATATATATATATATATATATATATATATATATATATATATATATATATATATATATATATATATATATATATATATATATATATATATAAACGCACCTACGCGTGATGCAGCGAGCTCGGCCGGCCGGATTGCGGCGGAGAAGTCGCACTGGTCAGCCGCGATCGGCCGAATCGCGAAGCGGCGATGCGCCGATCGCTGCGGCCGCGATTCGGCCAATCTCCGCACCGCCGGGAAGGACCGCCCGGCTAGGCGGTCCTTCCCGGCCGGCCGCGATTCGTCCGGACCCGTTCGATCGCGGCCGGCGTAGCGGGCGCCATCGGCCGATCGGAATTCGCCTGATTCGGCCGAATCGCGGCGAATCCGGCCGGGAAGGACGCCAGCCGGGCGGTCCTTCCTCGACGTGGTGCGGCCGGGATTTGGCCGATCGCGGCCGTGGAGTGGTCGCGATTCGGCGAATCATCGCCGATCATACGGCCTTACCGAAGCCGAAGCTCACGATCACGCCGAGGTGGTGCGCCTAACGACTTTGACCACGGCTTGGCATTGCACGGTGAGCTACAAGGTCATGAAGTTTCGCTGCAGCAGATCAGTTTTCTATATATATATAATTTATCTGTGAGCACTTTCATTATCCATGCATTGTAGTTCAATCTTTGAACCTTAAGGGATCGGACGATGTATAATAGAGGTGTTCATGGATGAATTGTGTAGGATAATATTATATATATCTCTTGTGTGACGGTTTCGTGTGCGATCGTATATAACTCATTCTTAGTCATCCGATTTATAAAATTACACAGTAATTGAGAATGCACAGTGCTTTCGCCTGTGCATCATCGGAGTAATGAACACTATAATCCAACGCTTAAATCCGTCGGGGTCACTGTCATCGTCTCTTCGGTCGAAATGTGATCGGATTTCGACCGCATCACGATGAGAATTCAGGCCAATCACTGTCGTCAACATGACATTGATAGCCACGATCGGGGTCAGATTTTAGTTAGAATTCGATCGAATTGAGCCCTTTGGCAACCACGATTGGTTGAATTTTGATCGCGGTCCGATTGGACCATGACTATATTTTGACCTGTCGCGGTGATGTCGAGTGGTGATAGTTGGGGGAGAAACATCGCATGTGAGTTACTGTGCATTCCTTATTACTAGTTCAGGGTTCAAAGATTGGGCTATATTGTTCATCCGATCAGATAGTAAATAATGAAGGTGCTCACGGATTGATTGTATAGGAGATCATTCCTTATATATATATACAAGAATGTTTTCATACACAACTAATCCATGAACACCTTCATTATTCATCATCCGATCTCCTAAGATTCAAGGATTGAATTATAGTGTTCATCGGATCGGACGATAGATAATAAAGGTGCTCACGGATGAGTTGTGTAGGGGATCATTTTTCTTTATATATATATATATATATATATATATATATATGAAAATGTTATTCTACACAACTCATCCGTGAGTATCTGTGAACACCTCCATTATCTATCGTCAAATCTCCTAGAATTCAAGGATTGAGTTATAGTGTCCATCCAATCGGACGGTATATATATATATATATATATATATATATATATATATATATATTTATATATATATATATATATATATATATATATATATGAAAATGTTATTCTACACAACTCATCCGTGAGTATCCGTGAGCACCTCCATTATCTATCGTCAAATCTCCTAGAATTCAAGGATTGAGTTATAGTGTCCATCCAATCGGACGGTAAATAATGGAGGTGCTTACGAATGCTCACGGATGAATTATATAACATTATATATATATATATTAAAATGTGAAAAATATATATAACTTGTAACATAACAATTTCTTCTTTGTCACTCCTATCAGTTGATTTGTTTTGTATATATATTGGAATTAAAAATATTAAAAGAAAACCAAAGTTTAGAGTATCTTTCTTTTTCATTAAATTGTACGTATAAATTTTCTTCTATTTTTCAGCAAATGATCAAGAGTGTTGAATTGGCATAGGGATTGCGCTGTAAACTATTGTTATGGATGTGGATCAAAGACTCTTATTACTTATAATTGCAAAATTTAGATTGACTAAAAGAATTGAGAATTAAACCATTTTTTATATTAGTGTTTAATAGGACAATGATTCTTTCTAGTGGAGTTTTTGGTGATTTACTTAACAAAAGATCAATCAAAAGTGCCCATATATATGTGTGTTTTGGTTCTCGAGTAACAATGGTAATAATTTATAGGACCTTGGATAATTAATGCCACTTTTTGGATTTACAAAAGCACAAAACCCACCATATTGCTAGTTTAGAGTAGGACCGAGCTAGTTAACTTAGCTCAATTTTTAATTAGTCTTGAATTTCTAATGCAATTAATCTTCATATCTAATTCATAAATTCTTATTAGAATATTTTTGTTAATTAATACGTTAAATTAATAAATATATGATTCTTGCAATTTTCACAATCAATTAACATAGAATTTGTTATTATTTTATTCAAGTTCGATAATTATATATATGTGTGATTTAATTAAAAAACCCACATAATTTTTAATTTTTTTCAACTTTGAAAATATTTTCTCGACTGTTTATTTTCTACTGATATGCTAATATTATAACTACATTGATTGATTGACTTCAGTACTACTAGTAGACTTGTATCTATGTAGAAAGATTCATCATTTTTTTCTTTACAATACCAAGTTTGATGCAAAAAAAACACTAATCCTGCTTTGTGTGTCCAAATACAAAAATATAATATGTAGATATTATCTATTGCATGGACCTTGGCCATCATGAGCATGCATGTGGTGTGTCCCTCTCACGTAGAGCCATTTTTTTTTTCTATACATCTATTTTTTTTTAAAAAAAAAGATATCAGGAAGATTTTATTTCACCCCCCAAAGTTATTTATTTTAGTTGTTAAAGTTTTAAAATTATTAAATAATTTTAGATTTTTTTTTAAACTCATGTCGTTGGTTGTCACATCAATTTTCCATTAAGTGTAGCAACACTATTTATACTAGGCCTACACCTAGAACACAAGTTGTAAAGCATAAAAAATAATAATAATAATTTTGATAATATTGAAAATTTTAATGAATATCTTAGAAAAGTATATTCTTAAATTTCATAATGCTCAATATGTACCTTGTGGGCACCCGATCCTATTCCTTTAACGCGTATCAAAGTCGAGAAAGTAAACTTGCATTGAGTTTAGGAAATATTGAAGGGAAGGTCTGTCTAGGAGTGTACTATGACGAACTGGTGCCACATATCTACATGTAGTGCATTCAATTCTGCCTCTCTCTTCAAATCTATATATTTCCATCTTTCATGAGTAGTGTAGTGCACCTCAGCTCCCTCTTCCATGCTTCCCTCAATCCTCTCCACGCATTAGCTCCAAATCCAGTCTTAAGCCATGCAACTCGCCGCTGCCAAAGCATTCGAGCAAGTCTTCCTCGAGCAAATGTTGCTCGGCCTCCGACACGCTTCCCCCATCGCGAGCCTGCAAGGCCGGAAGGCCGCCATCAAGCTCTCCTCGAACGCGGCCTTGGCGGTCGCTCGAGGAAACCGCCGAAGGTGGACTCGCGGCCTCCTTTCGCGTCTGGCCCAGCAGGAAGGGCCAGGCGCGGGGCCCTCCCTCAAGCTCCTACTGGGAGATGACCGGTACAAAGAGCTCATCGTCCCCCGAAACTGCAGAAAGATCACGAAGCGGAGCCTCGAGCTGATCCGTTCGAGAAAGACGAAAGTGGCGAAGAAGAAAAAGAGGAGCTGCAGCGCTCTCGCGAGGCGCTTTTTGGCGAAGAGAATGCAGCTGCTCAAGAGGCTTGTGCCCGGAGGCAAGTCTTTGGACGGCCCCTCCTTGTTGGAGGAAACCCTGGACTATCTCGTTTTTCTTCAATGCCAAGTTGATCTCATGCGAGGCCTTGTAGCGACCATCCAATTCTCCAACCCTACGTTGGTAACTAATTTACCAGCATAAACTTGGAAATTTTACTACTCTTTCTTACTATATATGAATCATTAATGTTTTCCTTTTTGATCTCTCTCTCTCTCTTCTCGTAGAGCTCAGAATAAATGCAAATGCACATTAGAAGAGAGAGAAGCTGAAGGAGAGAAGCAAATTTGAGCACCGATGATGGGGTAGTATATTGAGAAGAATATTTACGTACATTTTATTTTATTTTATATTTGAATTTTGTAACTATCTAATTAGCTAGAGTTTCATGCATCCTCTAAATAACAAAGTTGTAAACTTTTATATATATATATACACACCCAAACTTAAAACGAAATTTGCAAAAAAAAAAAAAAAAATGGAAATAACTTCTTCTAACAAGAATTTTCATACAAAAAATTTAAATTAAAAATTATAATTAAACTGCAAGACTCTTATTAAATATTTTTTTAATAGTTTGATATTTAGGCTTCGCCCGATCAATTCTGAAGGTAGATAATCTTCCTTTTCAATTTGTCTATCGGATAAATTCATATTACAACTTTTGCATTGATGAGGCTCTCTCCTTGGCACGCTCGGACTCTTCCCTTTAATTTCGTAGCTTTGAATCGATTGAGTAGCCACGCTTCTTGAGGAACTCGCCACGATATCAGGTCTACGTTTGCAAAGAATATTAGAGGTGGGCCGACTTTATCGACGCGACCCCTCTGACATTCAAATCAGTATCATTCACATAGAGGTAAAAGAATAATAAAGAAGTGGAGAAAACTTTAAGAAAAAAAAATGATCTTTGCGTATCAAAATAGAGAAAGAATTATCCTCTTTTTCTTACCATTTGCGTACCTTATATAGTGGGGTGAAACCTCCTCACCGACCATGCATACCTGACATCCCTATCCTTCATGGTGCTATTAGGGGACAACTGCTATAGAAAATTGTCCCCTAGCATAGCCTTCTTCTCCTTTATCAAGTATCAAAGAGACCATCATCTGCCACATTGGGGGCAATGTGCACTCAATCGTTATCCTTTTGAATTCGGGAGCCCGACTGGCATTTGGGCAAGTTGGTAATACTTGAGAAGACCAAATAGCCTTTGGGTGGACCAATGGTATTCAAGATAGCTACAATATTCGAGAACATATCACACTCGAGGGAGCAAGTAGCATTTGGGAGAACCAATATTATTTGGGGAAAACTTGCAGAACTCGAGAAAATCAATAGGAACATCAGGAGAGCTAATAGTGCTCAGAAATACTAATAGGACTTGGGTAGATAAGCGAAGTTTGAGAAAATCGATAGGAATATCAGGAGATAGCTAATAATGCTCGAGAAGACCAATAGGACTCGAGAAGATAGGCGAAACTCTTGAAAATCAATAAGAATATCAAGAGAACTAATAGTGTTCGGGAAGACTAGTAGGACTCGTGCAAATAGGTGGAGCTCGCGAAAATCAATAGTAATATCAAGAGAGCTAATAGTACTCGGGAAGAGTAATAGGACTCAATAAGCTAGGTGGAGCTTGGGAAAGCCCATAAGAATATCGACTGTCACGCCCCAAGAGTATACCGTGCCGAAAAGCAAACAGACGACATCTTCTCTGTACGTGGCAACATATCGGGTTAATACAAGGCCCGTAGGCTCACAACAACAATACAATATGAAGATATCAACATACCAAACATAGCGGAAACATACTATAGATAAAACAAGATATAAAGACCCAACTGTGCACTCCAGAGTGACTTGACATAACAAGAATCATAATAGAAACCACAACAATGGACAAATACATACAATACGTCCGTATATCACAAATACGGAAATAATACAGGCTAAAATCCAAAACAACAATATGGAATACATCAATCCACAAGAATACAACAAATCGTAAATAAACCTCCATCCGTTCGGTGTAAGATGAGATCAGCTGGCGGAGCTCCGAATGTCCAAGGAATCCTCTACCTGTTACCTGGGCGATAGGAAGCCCAGGGTCCCGGGATGGTGAGTATAAACTTAGGGGTAATATGTAGAGAGTGCATGAACATATAGGGTAAAGAGATCTACAAGTATACATGTGAAGATCTACAGGTATACAACATGAGTCCAATAGACATACAGTCCTATCCAAATCTAATAACAAGTAACCACAGTATAGTCATACTCAATGTATATACTAAACTGATCAACTGAACATGAAGTAATGTACCAACGTACCTGACGGTCTGCAACACCATAAGCTATATCATCCTGAACAGATTTACAATAACATAACCCATATAACGTACCAAGTCAATCCCATACATGACCAATATTCAAACATATGAACAGTATATAATCACATGTAATAACATCCTGGTCCATACCACACTATGACATGACGCTAATCAAGTGCATACATCAGTCTGGACCAACACATATATCATGCTCAACACATAGCAGTATATAAAATGCAAATGACATGTATCATGATGAACAACCATATGCAGCAATCATAGTTCAATCAAATGCAACATCTCACAGGCATATGTAAAACATATATCAAATACATGCATATATATATATATATATCAGCAATGCATATGCATGGTCATACATGCACATCCAACTCGCTACCACGACCCCAGTGTGGCCTAGGTGACATGACATGACAACTATCCCGACTCCAGCCACTACCACTCTCGAGTGACCGAGTTGGGTAGTAAGAAACAATAGCTAGCCGTTATAGAGCTATATGCTACTCACACGGGGGTCCCTGCTGCTAGCCGCTCTGTTCCTACCCATGAGTAGACGAGCACCGCACCCAGGACAACTGCACATCACACGACCACCGTCTATAGTGGGTGAGTGCGCTAACTACTGTTAGTTATATATGAGAGATGTCCTAAGGCAATCGCCTTATGTATGAACCATTTATATGATAAATGAAGATTCACTATTTGAGTATACATGTTTTATGTATTTGATTGGATCTTAAACTCATTTACTGAATGTCCACGATACGATTCACAGCATGAGAGAATTTGTGATTGGATCACAACTAGTGAGTATCTCTACATGTGTAATTGTGATGTATCGAAATCATCCATAGTTGATGAATTGATGGATTTGGACACCATCAATTCTGTCGAGACTAGCACGAGGTATACTCCTTGGTGTATCCAAGCAGCTGATTCTCACTGGCTGGAGACATTGTGATGTCCGGAGTTAATCGTGGATGCTAGTTATGGTAACTAGTTCATTGGGTGACCAGCCGTAAGACTTCATATGGTTCTCTGCATATATAGATATGTCAATGAAGTTCTTACTGTGGCTTAAGTGCGATGTTCCTTTGACTTGCGGTATTCAAGTCATCTTGATCATGGAGACTTATGCTTTGATATCTTAAGCAAACATCTCTAAGGAGATGTGGACCCGGGATGATTGGGTATAAGCCGAAATGATCGAAGGTGTTTGAATAACCTATAAAGGATTCACCAATCCTTGCGAGGAGATGTATACCCATGGCCTCTCGTCGGATTGTTACTAAAGTCTTTGGCCAAAGCATTACATGTTTAGAGTAAGGTACTCTTCGATACATGTGGAGTAACTAGAATCTGTAGGATGAGGAATTGATACTTGGGCTAGGTGTGACGTAGTCAGCCTAGTGGGGACTGACACTATAGACCATGTCCTGAACCAAGTGGGTATAAGATGAGTGAAGGGAATGGGGCACGAATCATTCGAGCTGCTGAAGGGTTTCAGAAATAGTTCTGGATCAACCGTTGATCTTTTCGGTTAATTGGGGATCATGATGTACTACTAGGTGCCACTCATGATCGTTCTATAATTAATGGTTAATTATAGACGGTCAACATAAACCGAGAACCTATTTGGTCACACGCACAACGAGCGTAATCTGAAGGATTTAAAACGAGCTTGAGAATGAGATTCTTAGACCGAGAGAAACAAGGTTTGGTTGGACCAAACATAAAGCGAGCATGAAATTGTTTCAGTCGCAATGGAAGCGTGGATGGGCCGAGTCTTATGAAGACGTAATGGATCGTAATGGATGAACCAAAATGGTTTGGTTCTAATCCAATGGAGGAGAATAAACCAAAGAGTTCGGTTTATTTTAAACGAATGAACCAAAAGTTGGTTCGGTTCGTTTTAACTTAAAATAAACCATCATGGTTTGGTTTATTTTAACTTATCTTAATGGAGCGGGTTAACGGGCCTAATGGTTATGATCCAATAACCATTAAGAGAATTAGTTCTCTATAAAAGAGGGCTTAAGGGATAATTAAGCCTTAATCCAGAAACCCCTAGCCCTAAGGTTGCCGCCCACCTCCTCCTTGGAGCTCTCGGCGCCAACCTATTGCCGCCCAAAGCTCCTCCAACCGCGCCCGTAAGGCTGCTTCTTCCCCGCCACGGCGTCGAGCTGCTGCCGGTTAGTGCTCCGGTGATCTCCTTCAAGTTTGACATCAAGGTGAGCTCTATCTCCCTTGGTTGGCCGACGCCTATCACCTCCACCAAAGCTGTCCAGTTTTCTGGACAGCTTATTCTCCTCTCGTCGGAGCGTCGTTTGGACGACGGTTAGAGCTCCGACAGCGGCTAACTTACCGGGGATTCGATCTCCGGTAATCCTCTGAGGTGGAGGATGAGGGATTCGTCAATTGGTTGACGAATACCTCTCCGGAGAAGCGAGTTTTGAGAACTCGTATTAGGATCCGAATTTGGATTCGGATCGTGATCATCTCTCGATCACGTCGTCTTCAACACGAGGCTAGTAACCCGTACGAAGACGAAGCTCGTGGCTTAGCGAAGTCATCCCGAGGAACTCGGCGTGGATACGGATAGAGACGATTCTAGCGAGGATCGTTCCGGTTGATGTCGTTCCCGCTACACGTCATACGAAAGGTATAACGTAGATAAATTTTCTTTTATTGCAAATTTAAATTTACGGTTATGTCTACACTTGTTGTAATATGCATGCGTGTGTTGTAATAAATATAAATTTATTATTTTTATTGCTTCCGCTGTGTTCATGTTTACGAAACGTGATCGAACACACACACGCCGCGGTGTCGAAAACCCAACAGTGGTATCAGAGCCCAGGTTGTGTTTCGACATAATCGTAAAATGGTTTTGCGATAGTCATAATATTATTTCTGGAAATTTTCTAATTTTAGAAATTTAGAAGTATTTATGGAAATTTTTCAATTTTGGAAAGTCTAGATGTATTTATGGAAATCTTCCACTTTTGGAAAGTTGGAAGTATTTATGGAAATTGATATTTTTCATAAATAAAATATTTGATTAGATTTTGGAAATTTATTTCCTAATTTAATCATGATTTGATTTGGAGAATCAAATCTTAAAATATTTTATTTCCATAAGTAGTTTTGATGATTTAGGAAATTGGTTTCATAAATTGATTTTCTTTAATCAATTATTTTCATAAATAAAATATGTGATTAGATTTGGAAATTTGTTTCCTAATTCAATCATGATTTGATTTGGAGAATCAAATCTTAAACATATTTTATTTCCATAAATAGTTATGACAAATAAGGAAATATATACATGACATAATTGTATGCCATGTAATTGCATTAGATGCATAACATTATGCCATGCGTGTCGTGACATGTAGATGTATGCCATGTATGCCATGCCATGTAGATAATAGTTATTTGCATGCAAAGAGGATGAGACATAAAAACCCTTAAACAATATTAAAGCCTACACCTTCCATTAATATGGTTAGAACCAGAGTTCCGTTTCTTGTTTGAGTTGTTGAACTCTCTCCAAGCCCGGCTCGAACCCGAACATGTTCAAACCATGGAATAGTTTAATACTAATATGGTAAGAGTCAGAGGTCAATCGTTAGCTTTGGTTGTTGGACTCTCTCCAAGCTGGGCTAATTGGTTGAATGCGCTTTAACCATATTAAAACTATTTCTCGATTAATGGGTTGGCTTTAACCTGGAGCATCGGCTTGTTGGACTCTCTCCAAGGTCGATGTAAAGGGAGGTGAAGTTGGGTGCTATGCATATAATGCATACTTGTTAATGTGTTAACAACCCGATGTATGTGTGAACATTCAATTAGTTGATAGCACATTGTGATAGTTGCATATACGTGATATGCAATCGGTATAGTTGATACCTACCGTCATAGCTATGAATGGCTTGTTGGACTCTCTCCAAGGTTGTTCATATCTATGATGGATATCAGCCCATTCGGAGATGGACCTACGATCTCCCGAAGTGATTTTGGGGTTTTTGAAATTCGAAAAATGAATGGGATTTATAAATGTATATTGATGCATTTTAAAAATCATCTTTCTCATATATGCTCGTTTTGTATTTCTAAAATTGATCATGTTGTCTTTTAATTTGCGTTCCATTTTGGATTCGAATAAATTGACTGAGACGAACTTCTTGGACTGGCTTAGAAACTTGAGAATTGTTCTCAAGGTGAAAAGCTTGCGTATGTCCTCGAAGCGCCTCTCCCCGCGCATCCTAGTGACGATGCAACTCCGGACCAATTGTTGGTCTATCAGAAACATGTGACTGATTCTGAACTGACAAGTTGCATCATGCTAGCCGCGATGGAACCCAAGCTACGAAAGCAGCATGAGCATATGGATGCTCATATCGTAGTCCTTCATCTTTATGAGTTGTTTGATAAGCAAGTGAGATTCGAAAGGTTCGAAGTCTCCAAGCTCCTCTTCACCTCTGAGATGCAAGAAGGTTCATCTGTGGTACTGCTCAACATGCTGAAGACTGTGGAGCCTTCTGAGAAGCATGAGCAGGGGACGGTGCTGTTAGTTGATTCCTCGAAGAAAGGTTCTAAGAGGGAGTCAAAGGAACAACAGAAGGCGAAGAAGAAAAAGGCTAAAAGACAGAACTAGCTCAAAAGGGCACTTGCCATCATTATGGCAAGAAGGGCCATTGGCGAAGAAATTGCAAGATTTATCTTGAGTCCGTGAAGAAGGATAAGGCATAAGATGCTCCATCTTTTTCATATATCTTCGTTATTGATTTTCATTCTATTCCCTCAGACACTTGGGTATTGGATACTGGGTGTGGCTCACATATATGTAATGACATATATGGGCTAAGGAATAGAAGAAGACTCGTCAAGGGAGAGTCAAATTTACGTGTTGGGAATGGAGCAAAGGTTGCCGACTCGCCATCTAACGTATTTATTGAAACTCCCGCAGACTTGTCTTAGAATCGACAGCTTGCTTTTATGTTCCTTCGTTGATAAAGAACATCATTTCTATTTCTTGGTTAAATAGAAATGGGTACCCTTTGACTTTTAGTAACAATTGTTGTTACATAAGGGTGAATGGAGTGCTTTATGGACCGAACTTTAAGCAATGGTGTTTATACGTTGGACGTATCCAGTGATGTTTTCAATATCGAAGCGAGCAACAAGCGTGCTCGAAAGGATAATCAATTAGACTCCTACATGTGGCATTGTCGTCTTGGCCATGGAAGCAAGAAACGCATGTCCGAATTACACCGATGTGGAATTCTGGAATCGTTTGAATTGGATTCATACGATACATGCGAATCATGCTTAAAAGGCAAGATGACTAAGTTACCTTTTACTGAAAAGGTGAACGAGTGGGAGAGTTACTAGGTCTAATACATACTGATGTATGTGGACCTATGTCAACTCAAGCTTTAGGAGGCTATAGCTACTTCATTACCTTCACCGATGATCACTCACGGTTTGGGTATGTGTTCTTGATGAAACACAAGTCTGAAGCCTTTGAAAGGTTCAAAGAATTCAGAAATGAAGTAGAGAAACAACATGACAAGAGTATTAAAATACTTCGATCAGATCGAGGTGGTGAATACTTAAGTCAAGAGTTTCTTGATTATCTAAGAGACAATGGCATATTGTCTCAATGGACTCCGCCATATACACCACAACATAATGGTGTATCTGAGAGGCGTAACCGGACCTTGTTGGACATGGTCAGGTCAATGATGAATCATGCGAATCTTCCCAAGTCCTTTTGGGGCTATGCACTTCAGACAGCTGTTTACTTGTTAAACAGAATGTCAACCAAGGTAGTCTCTACTACTCCATATGAGATATGGAATGGTAAGAAACCTCATGTATCTTACTTGAAGATATGGGGTTGTTCTGCTTATGTGAAGCGGACTGTATCAGACAAATTGGATGCTAAGTCTGATAAATGTCTATTTATTGGATACCCTAAGGAAACAAGGGGTTACCAATTCTATCATCCTATGGAACAAAAGATGTTTGTTTCAAGGCATGCTGTGTTTCTAGAGAAAGAGTTTCTCTTGCAAGAAAACAGTGGGAGTGTCGTCGAGCTTGAGGAGGCTCGAGAGACTCAAATAGACATTGATGAGATACCTGGTGAAGCACAATAGCCGACAACTCATAGTGATGAGCAATCGGCTGGACCTATTGTAACACCACATCTTCGTAGATCTGGTAGAACACGCAACATTCCTGAGAGATATGGATTTCTCGTAAGTGAATCGAACGACGTGTTACTCATTGATGATGAGGAGCCTACCAGTTATGAAGAAGTGCTGACAAGTTCAGAAAGGGATAAGTGGCTTGAAGCTATGAAGTCGGAAATGGATTCCATGTATGAAAACCAAGTTGGAACTTGGTTGACCCACCTGAAGGCATAAAGCCTATAGGGTGCAAGTGGGTTTTCAAGAAGAAAACCGACATGGATGGTAATGTGATTACCTATAAGGCTAGATTGGTGGCGAAAGGATATCGTCAAAAGCAAGGTGTTGATTATGACGAAACCTATTCGCCTGTAGCTATGCTTAAATCCATTCGGATGCTCCTGGCCATAGCGGCTCATTATGATTATGAGATATGACAGATGGATGTGAAAACAGCTTTCCTTAATGGAAACCTGCTCGAGGACGTGTATATGATACAGCCTGAGGGTTTCACATCGGTTGATAAAACCAAGGTATGCAAATTGCGACGGTCCATTTATGGATTGAAACAAGCATCCAGAGTCGAATATCCGCTTTGATGAGACAATCAAAAGTTTGATTTCTCACAAAATCCGCATTTAACCAGGTGTACAAGAAGGTTAGTGGGAGTGCGATCGTGTTCCTAGTATTGTATGTCGATGACATACTACTTATAGAAAGCGATGTTTCAATCTTACAATCGATTAAGGTTTGGTTATCCAAGACATTCTCCATGAAAGACTCGGGAGAAGCAACCTACATCCTTGGGATTAAGATCTATAGAGATAGATCAAACTGCTGTTGGTCTTCGCAGCTACATATATAGACCGAGTGCTAAAGAGGTTTAGCATGTCGGAATCCAAGAAAGGTTTCCTACCCATCAGGCATGGGGTACACCTTTCGAAGTCTATGTGTCCGCGCACAGAAGACGAGAGGATTTGCATGAGTAAGATTTCCTATGCATCCGCAATAGGATCTATCATGTATGCTATGTTATGTACGAGGCCTGATGTATCGTATGCTCTGAGTGTCACAAGCAGATACCAGTCTGATCCAGGAATGGATTATTGGGTGACTGTTAAGACGATCCTTAAGTACTTAAGAAGAACTAAGGATGCGTTCCTAATATATGGAGAAGGGTACATGGTGATACGTGGGTATACGGATGTCAGCTATAGATAGACAAGGATGATTCCATGTCTTTGTCTGGGTATGTATTCACCTGGAATGGAGGCGCAATAAGTTGGAAAGGTTCCAAGCTTGACACTATAGCGGATTCTGCCACTAAGGCAGAATACATTGCAGCTTTGGAAGCAGCAAAGGAAGCGATTTGGATCAAGAAGTTCATCTCTGAACTTGATGTGGTCTCATCAATGATCCAAACATGTGCTTCGCCGCTATCATCTTATCAGAGAGATCATCAGTAGGAACGAAATACAAATCGAGAAAATTCCTACTGAAAGGAACTTAGCGGATCCTTTGACTAAGGCATTACCTCAAAATAAGTTTGAGGGTCATGTTAGAGCTTATGGTATTGGATACCGTAGTGATTGACATTAGGCCAAGTGGGAGTCTGTTAGTTATATATGAGAGATGTCCTAAGGCAATCGCCTTATGTATGAACCATTTATATGATAAATGAAGATTCACTATTTGAGTATACATGTTTTATGTATTTGATTGGATCTTAAACTCATTTACTGAATGTCCACGATACGATTCACAGCATGAGAGAATTTGTGATTGGATCACAACTAGTGAGTATCTCTACATGTGTAATTGTGATGTATCGAAATCATCCCTAGTCGATGAATTGATGGATTTGGACACCATCAATTCTGTCGAGACTAGCACGAGGTATACTCCTTGGTGTATCCAAGCAGCTGATTCTCACTGGCTGGAGACATTGTGATGTCCGGAGTTAATCATGAATGCTAGTTATGGTAACTAGTTCATTGGAGTGACCAGCCGTAAGACTTCATATGGTTCTCTGCATATATAGATATGTCAATGAAGTTCTTACTGTGGCTTAAGTGCGATGTTCCTTTGACTTGCGGTATTCAAATCATCTTGATCATGGAGACTTATGCTTTGACATCTTAAGCAAACATCTCTAAGGAGATGTGGACCCGGGATGATTGGGTATAAGCCGAAATGATCGAAGGTGTTTGAATAGCCTATAAAGGATTCACACTCCTTGCGAGGAGATGTATACCCATGGCCTCTTGTCGGATTGTTACTAAAGTCTTTGGCCAAAGCATTACATGTTTAGAGTAAGGTACTCTTCGATACATGTGGAGTAACTAGAATCTGTAGGATGAGGAATTGATACTTGGGCTAGGTGTGACGTAGTCAGCCTAGTGGGGACTGACACTATAGACCATGTCCTGAACCAAGTGGGTATAAGATGAGTGAAGGGAATGGGGCACGAATCATTCGAGCCGCTGAAAGGTTTCAAAAATAGTTCTGGATCAACCGTTGATCTTTTCGGTTAATTGGGGATCATGATGTACTACTAGGTGCCACTCATGATCGTTCTATAATTAATGGTTAATTATAGACGACCAACATAAACCGAGAACCTATTTGGTCACACGCACAACGAGCGTAATCCGAAGGATTTAAAACGAGCTTGAGAATGAGATTCTCAGACCGAAAGAAACAAGGTTTGGTTGGACCAAACATAAAGCGAGCATGAAATTATTTCAGTCGCAATGGAAGCGTGGATGGGCCGAGTCTTATGAAGACGTAATGGATCGTAATGGATGAACCAAAATGGTTTGGTTCTAATCCAATGGAGGAGAATAAACCAAAGGGTTTGGTTTATTTTAAACGAATGAACCAAAAGTTGGTTCGGTTCGTTTTAACTTAAAATAAACCATCATGGTTTGGTTTATTTTAACTTATCTTAATGGAGCGGGTTAACGGGCCTAATGGTTATGATCCAATAACCATTAAGAGAATTAGTTCTCTATAAAAGAGGGCTTAAGGGATAATTAAGCCCTAATCCAAAACCCCTAAGGTTGCCTCCCACCTCCTCCTTGGAGCTCTCGGCGCCAACCTATTGTCGCCGCCAAAGCTCCTCCAACCGCGCGTTCGTAAGGCTGCTTCCTTCCCCCGAGCGCTTGCGTCTGCTGCCGGTTAGTGCTCCGGTGATCTCCTTCAAGTTTGGCATCAAGGTGAGCTCTATCTCCCTTGGTTGGCCGGCGCCTATCACCTCCACCAAATCTGTCCAGTTTTCTGGACAACTTGTTCTCCTCTCGTCGGAGCGTCGTTTGGACGACGGTTAGAGCTCCGACAGCGGCTAACTTACCGGGGATTCGATCTCCGGTAATCCTCTGAGGTGGAGGACGAAGGATTCGTCAATTGGTTGACGAATACCTCTCCGGAGAAGCGAGTTTTGAGAACTCGTATTAGGATCCGAATTTGGATTCGGATCGTGATCATCTCTCGATCACGTCGTCTTCAACACGAGGCTAGTAACCCGTACGAAGACGAAGCTCGTGGCTTAGCGAAGTCATCCCGAGGAACTCGGCATGGATACGGATAGAGACGATTCTAGCGAGGATCGTTCCGGTTGATGCCGTTCCCGCTACACGTCATACGAAAGGTATAACGTAGATAAATTTCCTTTTATTGCAAATTTAAATTTACGGTTATGTCTACACTTGTTGTAATATGCATGCGTGTGTTGTGTGTGTTGTAATAAATATAGATTTATTATTTTTATTGCTTCCGCTGTGTTCATATTTACGAAACGTGATCGAACACACACACGCTGCGGTGCCGGAAACCCAACAACTATCACTCCGTACAGTGACCAAGTGCGCATCTCCAGCTACCACCATCCATAGTGGCTGAGAATGACACGCACAACAATGCTCTGCCCTCAACCCTGCTACCACTACCCCAAGTGGCCGGGGAGGCAGGATGACTGACGACCCGTCTCAACTACAAGGGAGACCCAGTCAACAGCATGCATGCAATGTAATGATACATAGCTCCATACATGTATCCTCGCCACACTCCTTATCCCACGGGGAGTCCTGGTCAACCAAAAGTCAACTATGCAAGGACTACAATCCATAAGACTCTCTCTCTATCACACAAAGAGTCATACACACCTGACAGTCAACCATGCTAAGACCTCTAGTCATTAGCGAGATACTATCGATCGCCCATATAACCATACACAGGCACACAATCCATAAGGAATATACCATCATGCTAAGACCTCTAGTCCATAGTCACATACCGACAACCACACACTTATTTATGCACAGACAACTAGATCCACCATAGATGCACCACTAATACGGGTATGATATAACAATCGACTCCATAATCCAATCCATCACCTAATTCTAGTGATGCAACACAGTAACCCAATCTGAGGTCACAAAGATAACTCTAACCACCTGTACTTATTGAACATCCATCAGCTAACACATAATAGGGTTTATAGTTCCTATCCATGCTAGATAATCAATAAAGTAACAAAGTATATATCTCAAAGGTCAAGGCAGTACAAACATATGATTAAATAAGAGTGGATCTAAGATCAAAGTAATAGCATAAGTCTAAATTCATGCACTAGAATTTGATCAAAACTACCGGACCAGGTAGATATTACCCACCTGATACGAAGCTCGTAATAGAAATCCTCACAACCGTGGACCTGCTTCGTATCCCAAACCTGCACATAATAGAAAACTATGATTAAGCACAAGCACAAGACAAGTATACGAACTAAACACTACTTCGTTTCTAGGTTCTCATCCTTTCCTCGTCTTCGAGTTAGAAACTCATCTATCCCAATCTGATACACCATAACCCACTCACAATAAATCACCGACATCCTCAAAATTGATTTAGGTGAATATATTTAACCACAATAAGCTCTCGTACAATAGATCATATTCATCTAGCTTTCACCAGCTCACAACCTATCTGGAAGATAAACCCACTGTCAATCTACCATAAACACAATAACATATAGGCTGCATCAACAATCTGTTGCTATAAGATGAAGGAACTCATATATCAATCAATCTACCACATTCATCCATATCAAATCCAAATTCACCTACCTCACTAATCCAAATTCAGATCCAGCTTCTGCCCAACCCATCAATGTCGATTAACTGCATATCTATGGCTATACAAATATACAACACCATAACCAATCCAATCGACATCAATAATCAACCACAATCGAAATAAATGGAAGAAACAGAGACCCATTAACAGAACCCATCCATAACAACTGCTGTGAACAAAAATGCTCTAAGACTTACCTCACAACACCGACGATCACAACATCAACCTCCAAAGGAAAATCAGCAATTAACATTGAAACTGAAAGAGGGTATCAAGGCTTACCGAACCAAATCACTACCGGCGGCCATCCCCTTCATCGTCCCCTGTTCATCGACGAGAAATCTTAGCTCAACACACTGCCGATACCACAAATTGACGCTAAATCGGTGAATCCACAGCAAAATCTAAAGGAATCAGCGATTGAAACCTACTACAATCCAAACAACATCTAGATCGACTTACCTTGCACAAGGAGATTCGGTGACGGCAGAAATCGCAGAACCCAGCTCACGATCGGAGACCTGATAGAACTGCCATTGACCCCTAGCTCCTAGCGAAGACATTTCGCTGAAATCTTGCTCGGGAACCCGCGATCGAAGGTCTCCTAGCGAGATGATCCACTATTGTGTGTGCATCGACGGTAGCCGCATCTGAAAGAGGAGATGGGAATGGCGCTCGCGCGAAGGACCGCTGAGACCTCGGAAGCCCAGGATCAGTCGGGCAACGACGTTACCGACCGCTCTCACTAGGTTGCCGATGAACTGGGAGTGATCGATGGGAGGCAGCGCGGAGGAGATGAGAAATGACAATCGCGAGAGAGAAGTGAGGAATGGGTTGATCGACGGTTCACCCCTTTTAAAATGCTGTTTGAGCGATTCGGTTAAACCAACCCAAGTTCAACCCAATCTGATTTGACCCAATCCGGTTCAAGCCCATTTTCAGCCCAAACCCAATACAGCCCAAGCCCAATACCAACCCAATTAGTCAACTTATTGAGCCCAATTTAATCCACTAATTAAACCCAATTAATTAAAGGGTTAATTCATATGAATTTAAATTTTTTTTTTTTATCTTACATCGACTGTCATCACAAGTCCCCCATTCGAGTCAGATTGAAAAGTGAAGTCGAATAAAGTTTGTTAAGTTTAACTTCACATGATAAGGCTCAATGGTCCTCGAGTCAAATTAGTTAATGACAGAGCCCTCGATTTCTATAGTTCCTACTTTTTCTTATGTTTCTGCATTGACCTTTACCCATCTTCGGGTCCGGCTTGTGGGCTTATTCTATAGTTGCTTAATTGGAGGCCCAACGCTTGTTCGATTTTGAGGAGGATAGGGGGATTTGTCTAGGGTCAACATTAGTAGATCCGCTTTTATCAATGTCTCATATCCTGCACATCTAATTCGAACAGTCGATTTTCTGTCATTACCCCACGCCTCCACCAACTTAGGGTTTCGTATTAGGACTTCTGCGAGTAGTCACCTACCATGATGCCTCCACACATCCTTTTGTGATGCCACTGACAACTTTCATAGTTTTTCACTATCCGAGTGGCGTCTTTCTCAAGGGTAGGCTAGAAATAACCATCCAATAATGCTTTGTGAATGAGTGATCAACTTCTGATATGACTTTTACAAGCCCCCCTCATGGATCTGCCTCAATGCATAATCTGCTTCCTATTCCCCCAAGCACCACAATAAAGGCCCTGTGCTGGATCTTTTATATAAGACACCATTCATTTGGAAAAATCTAGTGGCTCAGTGTGTAAGTTGTTAGGATTGTATCGAATCCTCTTGTAGTTTCCCTCCTGAAAAAATAATATAAGCCATGTCCTTCAATCTTCCACCATAGTCTCCACTGAAATTTATGTTTGAGGCAACAATTCAACTTGGGAAACTACTTCCTGAGTGATCTAGTCATACAAAGAGTTGGTGAGTTGAGCAAGCTTATCGGTGCATTGATTCTTTGCGTGGGAGGCCTACTTCACTATTACCTCACCGAAATGTTCCTGAGCTTTTTCTACTAATTCACAATACTTGTGACACTTGACATCTTTGACTTCAAACTCCCCGTTGACATGTAGCACCACTAATTGAGAGTCCATGTGGATTACCACCCACTTAGCTCCTACATGGTGAGCGGCTTGCAAAGTTGTTTATAAGGCCTCATACCCTACCTCATTATTCGATGCTCTGAGGTGTAGCCGCACGACTAGCTTAATTTTTTCACCTTGAGGAGAAACAAGAATTACCTCAGCGCCACTACCCTCCTTTCGAGATGAGTCATTTGCATAGGCAGTCCAAGGATCATGTTGCTCTTTCCTTATGGATTCCACTAAGAAGTTTGCCAAGGCTTGGGCCTTGATGAAAGGTCGAGGTTGGTACTCTATATCATACTCGCTAAGTTCAGTGGCCCACATGATGAGCCTTTATGTAACCTCTGGGTGGATAAGTATCTGCCCGACTAGAATATCCATAAACATGATGATAGGGTGTGACAAGAAGTAGGGATGTATGCGTCGAGTGGTCAAAATTAATTTCAGTGTTAACTTCTCTAGACCGGTGTAGCGAATCTTAGGTCCCTTCAATGGATGGCTAATGTAGTACACCAGATGTTGCTCATCTTGTTCTTGTCTCACTAACACCGAGCTTACAACTATTTTTGATAATGACAAGTAAACCCATAACTTTTCACCCAGTTGTGGTTTGGCCAGTATAGGCTATTGGTGTAATCGGCCCAGCTCACGATTGACCAGACTCGAGTTTGACTCGAGTAGTGTTTTGATGTTTGATAATGTTTTGGGAAGATTGTTGGTGCAATCGACCCGGATCATGATTGACCAGACTCGAGTTTGACTCGAGGGGTATTTTGATGTTTGACGATGGTTTGACTATTGTTTGATTATATGGTTGACATGGGGTTGACCATATGATGGAGAAGTCCAAGTCTTGTGTACTTGGCATGGAAAGTCCAAGCATGGGTCTTGGCAAAGAAAAGTCCAAGCTTGAGTCTTGGCAATTGGAAAGTCCAACATGGATTGGCAAGGGAAGTCCAAGGGGTGATATTGGCAGCGTAAAGTCCAAGGGTGGAGTCTTGACAGCAGAAGTCTAATGGTTGGCGGCGTAAAGTCCAAGTGGGAGTCTTGACAGTATAAGACCAATGTGCCTTGGCGGTGTATACCACGTTAGCATGACAATAGCTGATTGAAGCATCTGAAGGTTAGCATATGGATGAACAAGTCATGGATGACTTGGAGGGATCCGATAGGCGTGAGGCTGACGGAGGTGGCTAGAAGGCTTAGGTCTAGGCTAAGGGTGGTCTAGCAAGTATGAGGGCATTATACTTGGTGTTAAAATCTCATGGATGAGGTTATCAGTCGACTGATAGTATTCTCGGGCCGATCGATGGGAGTCGATCGAGTTCGATCAGAGAAATGACCTCGACAGCTGATCGCCATCATCAAGCGCCGATCGATGGCCCGAGCAATGATCGCTATAGTTGGTAGTCGATCGATGGTCGAAGTTTTCGGAATGTAAAGTTTTAGTCGATCGTTAGGGTTTGTGAATGAGTGATGGCTTGATCAGTCGACTGATAGTCTATCCGTTGGAACTTATCCAATGTGGCTCAGGCCATTATGAGACAACGACTACAGGAGCAGTCGATTGATAGTCTCAATCAGTTGACTGCTAGGCGAAATCCAGTCTGAATGCAGGTTATAAAAGCATCTCGTGGAGAATATTTTTGCCATGGTTTTTTAGGGCAATTTGGGGCGATTTGCTGGTGCAATTTAGGGTCTTCAAGTGCAACTCAAGAAACCAAACAAGCAAACTTCCAAAAGATCATTTGTAAAGTGTTCTTTGCATTCTTTTATGTATTTCACTTTGTATTTACTTGTATTTGTTTGTATTACTATTGTAATCATTGTACGAGATTTCTCCGCCTCCGACTTATTGTCGAGAAGGAGTATTATTGATTAGTGGTGATAGTTACGTCGCTAGGGCTCGTTTGAGCCCAACCTGTGGAGTAGGAACCTTGAGGTTCAGAACCACGTTATATTGATTGTGTAATTGTGTGCTTGTGTCTTTGTTTATGTTTTTCTATTATTTCCACTGCATACAAATCAAATTGTAGCAAGCACGCGAACGATATCCATCAACGTCGAAAATGCTATTCACCCCCCCTCTAGTGACGATCAATTCCCCAACATTGGCATCTCGACCAAGCATGCCTTCAATACTTGGAAGGCTTGGTCAAATTGCTCGTTCCATTGAAAGCAAGTGGTCTGCTTCAATATCTTGAAGAAGGGGAGACTTTTGTCTGTCGGGCGGGAGATAAAATGTGACAGAGATGTAATTCGCCCAAGCAACCTCTAGACTTCATGCAAGTTCTTTAGGGGTTGCATATGTTTGATGGCGCCAATCTTCTCCAGGTTAGTCTTAATGTCACACTCAGTCACCATATATTCGAGGAAACACCCCTTAGCGACTCCAAAGGTGCATTTCTCTGGATTGAGTTTCATCTAATATTATCGCAGAGTAGCAAAAGTCTCCTCTAGGTCTAGTACAAGCTGGTATGCTAACAAAGACTTGACGAGGATATCATCCACGTAGACCTCAATATTCTACCCCAATTAGATAGTGAAAACTTTATCCATCAACCTTTGATATGTGACTCTTATATTTTTCAGCCCAAAAGATATGACCACATATTAGAAAGTACCATTTGAGGTGATGAAGCTGACTTTATCCTAGTCTTCCTCGGCTAAGGGTATCTAGTGGTACCCCTAGTAGGCATCCATTGTAGAAATGAATTGGTGTTTCACTGTAGAATCCATCAATTAATCAATATGTGACAAAGGATAACAATCCTTGGGACATGCCTTATTCAGGTTCCAAAAGTCCACACACATATGCCATATTTTAGATTACTTGGGCACCAACACGACATTAGATAACCATGTAGGGTAGTGGACTTCTCGAATATGCCCGACTACCAATAACTTATGTACCTCCTCCCGGATGATGACATCCTTCTTGAGCTCAAAGTGTCGACGCTTCTATTTGATTGGGTCAGCGACAGGCAAAACTTGTAGCTTATGTTCCATATCCCTTGGCTCAACCCCTATCAAATCTAGCAGAGACCAAGCAAAGATGTCATAATTCTGAATAAGGCAACTTGTTACTAGAGCCTTCAATTCGATGGGGAGATCTCGAGCGATTCTAATAGTGCACTCGGGGTAGGCAGGAACAATGTAATGATTTCTGTATCAATTTTAGTCAGGGAGTCAGACTTTCTACCTTGAATCAAGTATATGGCTCCCATGGGATGGTTTGCCCTCCCTAATGGCCTCCTTAGAGTCACTCCTTTCTGTCTCATCCAGATAGTCTACACATAGCATTTTTGGGTAGCTTGTTGATCTCCTCTAACCTCCCCACTTCATTTCCCAAAGGAAACTTAATTTTTTGGTGATAGGGTGAAACAACAACTTGTAGGTCATTGAGGATCGAGCAAACCAAAATAGTATTGTAGGAGGAAGGGATGTTGACCATAGTAAAGGCGGAAATAATGGTCTTCCTCCTGTCTAAAAAATGTGCAATTTGATTTGGCCGAGTGGTTGGACCTCATGTCTCAAAAATCCAAACAAAGAAGTAGCCACCGGCTACAAATCCTCCATTTTAATGCCCATCTGCTCCAGGGTCGACCAGTAGAGGATATCAACGGAACTATTGACATTCACAAAGATCCAACCATCATCTAATTTAGCTATGGTGTCCCGAATTATCAGGGCATCAAAATGGGGGATGGTTACCCCTTCTAAATCACTCAAGGTGAATCCCAGCACTAGCCCGATTAGGGAGCTCTAGGTGGCAATAGTCAGACATTCCTCCTGACTATGGTATTTCCATGTTTGACTGGAATCTCCATTGGTAGAACCCTCAGAGGTTATGTTGATGACACCCTAATTGGGGGATATTTGGTCCAGACAACCCTTATTGTCGTGCAATTCTAGGATTAGGCAATCGGGGTGCTCGAGGCATGGGAGTACCCGGGCGATTCTGCCTTGAAGGATATCTGGGTGATATTCTTGGCTGATATGGTGTTGGGCCGATGAGCAGTGCTCGCATTTGAGGGTGAGCCTCGATGACCATTCCAACTCTTGATCCAACCACTGACATTCATGAGTCGTATGGCCATACTTCTAGTGATAAGAGCAAAAAGTAGGGGATGGCCCTTTCTGTGATCCCTGCTCAACTCCAGCTAGTCTTCTTAGGAGTCGATGCTCATCACAGATATATATTGCTCTTGCTTTGGAGAATTGCAACGGAAGGGCATGGTTGGGATACTGCATCGAAATGGGTAGAGCGAGAAGTGCATGCCCGACCCGATGCTTTGGTATATCCGCCACTCGGGACCCTCAACTCTTGACGAGCCCTTTGAGCCTCCTCCATATTGATGTATTTCTTGGCTTGAGTGAGAAGGGTTTCATAATCTGTGGGAGGCTTCTTGGAGAGAGAACAAAAGAAGTCTCCCTCCTACAATCCTTGGGTGAAAGCACTCATTAGGATCTCAGGTATTGCAGAAGGAATTTCCCATGTGGCATGGGTGAATCTTTAGATGTATTGTCACAACGTCTCATGGGCTCTCTACTTGAGGTTGAATAAACTAAGTGAAATGGGAGGATACCGCTTAGAATTGGAGAAGTGATGCAAGAATAGTGTGGCAAAATCATCGGAGGATGCCACTGATTCTAGTTTCAATGTGTTAAACCACTGTTGAGTGGGATCGATCAAGGTGGTGAGGAAAATATGACATTTGTTGCCCTTATAATATTGGTGCAATAAAGCAGTGTTCTCCAGCCATCATGAATGGTTATCCGGGTTAGAAGAGCCATTATATTTAGGAATAAGGGGAGGCTTGAAATGTCGGGCAACTCCTCTCTTAAAATATCCTCCATGAAAGGCTTTTGTCTTCAACTAACTTCAGGCACTAGTAAGTTGATCTAGATCATCCCGAGTGGGTTGCTTGCCCAGACGATGTACCATTGGTTCTTACTTTATTGGTCGTTGTCCCGAGGGAGAAGTAGAGGTGCCTCTTTTCTCAAGCTTTATGCCTCGGCTAGAACCCCAGCTAAGGTCTTATCTTCACTCGCCACTTTAGGTGTCCTCTATTGGAAGACCTCGTCCATGATTGTATCCACCAGTCGGGTAAGATCCTCTCTAGGCATAGGGCCTTCTGCAAACCTTTTAGAGGTATCTTGTGGCATGCTTGAGGTTGCCTTATCCTTGCCTTGACATTTTATCGTAGCTCTCCAAGTTTTAACCATCGTAGCATTTTGCTCAAGTTCCTACAGACGACGCCAATTTGTTGGGGCTCTCTCCTCCAATATGTTCAGACTCCTCTCCTTTCTTGGCTCTTAGTCAGCTGAGTAGTTGCGCTTCTTGAATAACTCACCGCAGTATACATCTGCTTTCGCAAAGAACATTAGAGGTGGGTCGACTTTACCGGCATGACCCCTCCAATGCTCAAGTCAGTATCCTTCGAGGATAAGTAGAAGAACAGTAAGGAAGTGGGGAATATTTAAGGAAAAAAGGGTGGTCTCCATGTACCATAATAGAGAAAGAATTATCCTCTTCCCCTTACCTCTTGCATACCTTATATAGTGGGTTGAAACCTCCTTGCCGACCAGGTGTATGTGACATCCCTATCCTTCATCGTGTTATTAGGGGACAATCACTATAGGGAATCTCCATCTGACATATCCTTTTTCTCATTTGTAAGATATCAAATAGACTAGAACCTGCCATGTTGGGGGCAATGTACCCTCAATTGTTATCCTTTTGAATTTGGGAGCCTAGTTGACATTTGGGCAAGTTGGTAATACTTGATAAGGCTAAATAGCCTCCAGGTGGACTAATGATATTCAAGATAGCTGACAATATTCGAAAATAGATCGCACCCGGGGGATCCAGTAGCATTTGGGAGAACCAATAGTATTTGGAAAAAACTCATAGAACTCAAGAAAATTGATAGGAATATTAGGAGAGCTAATAGTGCTCGGGAAGACCAATAGGACTTGAGCAGACAAGCGGAGCTCGAGAAAACTAATAGGAATATTAGGAGAGATAATAATGCTCGGGAAGATCAATATGACTCAGGCAAACATGAGGAGCTTAGGAAAACCGATAGGAATATCAAGAGAGCCAATAGTGCTCGGGAAGATCAATAGGACTCGAGAAGATAGGCAGAGCTTAAGAAAATCGATAGGAATATCAGGAGAGCTAATAATG
Organism: Wurfbainia villosa; assembly: GCA_025175895.1. Lineage (NCBI taxonomy): Eukaryota > Viridiplantae > Streptophyta > Magnoliopsida > Zingiberales > Zingiberaceae > Wurfbainia > Wurfbainia villosa. Next base: position 11,478,565 of record CM046004.1, on the reverse strand, counting down.
CTCGGGAAGACCAATAGAACTTGAATAGGTAGGAAAAGCCTAAGAAAGCCCATAAGAATATGGGCTACCATCATGCACACTTGAAAATATCCCATTTTTTATTTAAATTTTAGTCCTTTTGATGCCCTATTGAGTATTTTATTACTGTAAAAATTTCTTTCAAAATTTTAACTTAATAAAATATATAGAATTAAATATTTTACATAAAGAAAATAAACTAATTTTAATATAGATTATAATTATTCTCTATTTATTATAAAAATAAAAAGTATTAATTATTAAATAATAAAAATCAAATCTTTAATTTATTATAGATGCAACAATCTTGAATTTTTTTAATTACTTTATATATATATATATATATATATATATATATATATATATATATATATATATATATATATATATATATATATATATATAATATTCACTTTGAACATCTTATTGTATTAACAGAGTATTGAGTCTGAATAAATGTTCAAAATTTTATACACAACATACTTATCTGAATTTTCTTATAAATACCTTTTACATTTATTCTCTCCTTCTAAAAAATAACCCTTCTCTTAGCCATCCATATATGATAAATCATAAATGTTTTATCTAGGTGTCTCACTTTTGCCAAAAATTCATTCATAGTGGGATTGCTGCTTGAGGACTCTGAACATCCTTCTGTGTGTAGTATGTTGGGACCGATTTGATGCACTAGCTAGAGGGGTAAATAGCGCTTCATTCAATTGTGTGTTCAATTGTATGTTTGTCTCTACAAAAATATTAGTAGCAGAATACGAAATACATAAGATAAAAATACACACAATCATAAAAAGGAAATTTTATATGGTTCGAAATCTACGGTTCCTACTCCATGGTCAAGCTTTTGTGTCTACTCTACTAAACGTTATCTCCTCGGCAACACGCTGGAGGTGGAGAAAAACTCTTACAATGAGATTACAACAACCAAATATAAGAAATACAAAAGTAAATACAAGAACAAGTGAAAAATACTTTACAACAATGATCTTTTGATTGCTTGCTTGTTTGGTTGCTTTGAATGCCTTAGAAGGTCTGGAATGCAATAGCAAAACCCCTCCCAAATGCTCAAGGACCGACTTACTTCAACCTCCTTCTCGAGTTCCTTATAAAGTTGTAACTCAGGAAGATTTCCGCCTTCCAGTCGACTACTCTCACCTAGCAGTCGACTGGTAATAGTATAATTGCCTCACAATGACTTAATCCATGTCAGATTAAGTCGAACAATCGACTGTCTTGATCAAGCAATCGACTGTCATAGACACCAGTCGATTGCCAAATATTATGTACCCTGGTCACTTAATTTCAATCGATTGCTAGTGGCCAGTTAATTGCTAAACCCTAGTAGTCGATTGCCAGAGCCACAACAGCAGTTGAGCTGCAGTCGACTACACGACTAATTGATTGGGTCATAACCCAAGTCGACTACTCGATTCAACTAGGCCTCTGAGTGTTGAACACTCGATCAGTCAACTAGCCAAAGCCATTAGTCGACTGGTAAACCTCAAACATGAGGTTTAACCCAAGTATTATTCCCTCATACTTGATACTCACCCTTAGCCTAGACTTAAGCCTTCTAGCCACCTCCATTAGTCTCACTCCCTCAGGATCCATCCAAGTCCTCTATGACTCATTCATCTTTCGCACTAGCCTTCAGGTGCTTCCATCGGCTATGTCATGCCATCGAGTTTCCTTTTCCAAGTGACTGCATCTTTGGAACTTCTCCATTGCTAAACCTCAATGCTTGAACTTTCATTGTCAAGACTACACCCTTGGACTTACGTGGGAAAAACTACACCCTTGGACTTTCCTTTATCAAATATCCATATTTGAACTTTCACCATTAACACTACACACTTGGACTTACGTGGCCAAGACTAGACCCTTGGACTTTTCTTTTGTCAAGTATCCATATTTGAACTTTCCTTTGCCAAGACTTTACCCTTGGACTTTTCCTTGCCAAGTATCTTTACTTGGACTTCTCCATTGCCAAAAATCTAATTTTAGACTTCCCTTGCCAAGTCTCAAACTTGTACTTCCACTCGAGTCTCACTCGAGCTAAGTCACCCTTGACCTGAGGCCGATTGCTCCAGCAATCACCTCTTAACAATCTCCACCATATGACCTTGAATATCTCAAACATCCACTTGTCATATGGTCAATATATAGTCAAACTATATTGTCAAACAATGGTCAAACCCATTGTCAAACATCAAAATCCTACTCGAGTTTGGTCAATCGCGACCTGGGTCGATTGACCAACATAGTAATCTCCTAATGCATGTAAAGTGAGTTTCTAACCTTTTTTCGTAGAAAGGCTATGATGAAACACTTGAATAATAGGTGATTCCGTGTCTCTTATGCACTGATACAAAATGGAAATCGCTAATGGGCAATTGCCCACGAGTCAACAGTCAAACTTTGATGGCGTGATTAAGCTGAACACTAGGCAGAGCCACCCATAGGCTAGGGTGGGCTTTAAGCCTACCCATTTTTTTTAAAAATAAATGATTTATATTTTTCAAATTTAATTATAAATTTTATATCTTTTATAACTTTTAAAATACTAAATTAAAAATAATTAATTTTAAAAATAAAATATCAAATTAAAATGATAAATTTTAAAATATCATTATATTTATAATTAATTAATATGTTTGATACTGATAAGGTATCAGACCATATACTTGAATGAATAAATTACGGAGTTGGGTCATAAAGGAGATAGGAGCCCCGGAGGTTGAGGAGCCCGAAAGGTCAAGAATTCATAAAGTTAGGAGCTTGAGTGATTAAGTTAAGGAGTTGAGTCATAAGAGAGATGGGAGCCCAAAAAGCTGAGGGTGTTGGTGCAAATAAGATTAACATATCTCCACAATGGTATGATATTGTCTCCTTTAGACCTATACCCTCATAGTTTTATTTTTGGGTCATACCCAAAAGGTCTCATTCCAATAGAGATATCTTTTCATCTTATAAGTTCACAATTTTTTCTCTGTCTTTCTAATGTGAGACTTTGATTATTCTCCCAATAATCCTCCCTCAAATGAAGGACCACATTAGGCCTCCCCCTCAATCTCATTCGTCTTTAAAGGACTTCCTATGCTTGATGTTCGATCCTCAACCCGCCAGGTCTTCGTATCAACTGTTTGGTCCTCCTAAGCCAGCTAGACTTCTTGTCAGTTGTCCAGTTTGTTGGTGCACTAGGCCCCGGGTCAATGTTGACCAAACTCGAGTGGGACTTGAGTGAGATTTTGATGTTTGACAATGGGTTGACCATTGTTTGACAATATGACTTGCCCATATGTTAACCATATGACTAGTTGATGATTGGGATATCCAAAGTCATATGAGGAAGATTATTTGGGGGAGATTATTGGAGCAATCAACTTCGAAAGTCCAAGTTTGAATACTTGACAAGGAAAGTCCAAATATGGATATTTGTTAAGGGAAGTCCAAAGGTAAAATCTTGGCTACATAAGTCCAAGTGTGTAGTCTTGGTGGCGTAAAATCCAAGTGAACTTTGACAATTATAAAGTCCAACATAGAGTTGGCAAGGAAAGTCTAAGTATAGTCTTGGCATGGAAAGTTCAAGCATGATCTTGGCAATTGGAAAGTTCAAGTCATGGATACTTGGCAATTGAAAGTCTAAGTCATGAGTTCTTGGTAAAGGAAAAGGAAAAGTTTGTAGGTTTGACAGCATAAAGTCCAAGCATGTAGTCTTGGTGGTATAAGTCTAAATGGATCTTGGCAAGGAAGTCAAAGGGTGAGATTTTGGCAGCGTAAAGTCTAATCATGTAGTCTTAGTGCATAAGTTCAAATGAACTTTGGCAAAGGACCCGGTTGTAGAGGATTTGTTGATCACTAGAGGGGGGGGTGAATAGCGTCAATTCGTATGTTGATGGAATTCAATTGTGTTTGTCTCTACAAGTCGTGTTAGCGCAGCGGAATATATATCAATAATAAAATACGACAAACACAATTCACAACACAAGCATATAACGTGGTTCGGAACAGAATGATTCCTACTCCACGGATCGAGCTCTAGAGAGCTCTAGTGATGCACACGCAATCACTAATCACAAATAACTCCTCGGAACAATCCGGAGGCGGAGAAACCTATTACAACAGATTACAAAAATAATACAAGGTAAAACAAGCAAATACAAAAAGAATACAACAATCTATGCAAAGAAAAACTTTACAAATGCTCTTTTGATTGCTTGCTTTGTGGTTGTTTGAATTGCACTTGGAGACCCTGATTTGCAACAACAAATCACCCCAAAAGCTTTTAAAAACCGATTGTGATTTCCTCCTCCATGAGCTTCATTTAAAGCTTCTGCTTGGGCTGGAAATCGCTGATCAGTCGACTGCTTGGGACCATCAGTCGAATGATGACATTGTTGCTGTGAGACAACGGTGTAATCCATGCTAGAAAAATCCAACGGATAGGACATCAGTCGACTGATCATGACCATCAGTTGACTGATGGAGCTTTCACTCGACTGCTAACCCCGCAGTCGAGTATCGACTCCATTCTGTACCGAAATTCTCGAGCACCAGTCGACTGATCACACGATCAGTCGACTGCTCGAGCCAGCAGTCAACTGCCCACCTCTAGCAGTCGACTACTAGGACACTTCCCACAGTCAAACCCTCATTGACTCACACCAGTCGACTGTCACATGACACCAGTCGACTGGCACACCTCAAATATGAGGTTTTAACCCAAGTATGGTGCCCCCATACTTGATAGACCACCCTTAGCCTAGACTTAAGCCTTCTAGCCACCTCTATCAGCCTCGTGCCTCTCGGATCCCTCCAAGTCATCCATGACTTGTTCATCCATTGCGCTAGCCTTCAGGTGCTTCCATCGGCTATGTCATGCTAACGGTGTCTACACCGCCAAGGCACATTGGACTTACGCTTCCAAGACTCCGCTTGGACTTTACGCCGCCAACCATTGGACTTATGCTGCCAAGACTCCCGCTTGGACTTTACGCCGCCAATATCAATCCCCTTGAACTTCTCAAATGCCAAGACTCAAGCTTGGACTTTCCCTTACCAACCCATGTTGGACTTTCCATGCCAAGACTCATGCTCAGACTTTTCCTTGCCAAGACCCATGCTTGGACTTTACATGTTAAGTACTCAAGACTTGGACTTTCCATGACATGGTCAACTCCAGTCAACCATCAAAATCCCCCTCGAGTCCGACTAATTATGATCCGGGTCGATTGTACAAACAATCTTCCCAAAACATTATCAGACATCAATGTCAAACTTCCATGTCAAACATCACTCGAGTTAAACTCAAGTCCGGTCAATCATGACCTGGGCCGATTGCACCAACAATCTCTCCCTTTTTGATGTTTGACAAAAATGCATACCTTTGAGTTAGAACACTAACTCAAATCTCCTTACCAATTATCCCAAATTGGTAATTTCAAACATTCTCCCCAAATCTCCGAATTGACAATTGATAACATCAATTGATAACACTCTCCATAACATTCTCCCCCAAAACATTCCATAACATTCTCCCCCAAAACATTCGTCCCCTTTTTGACTAACATCAAAAAGATTTTCTCTCCAAGGAGGTCAATGTCTCATGTCCCAATGAGATCTTACAATCTCCTCCTTGGTCCAAAAATACCTAGGATGTCTACCATCTTTCTAGTGATAAGTCTCATATCACTCAAGAGAGGTAATCCTATACACTCTCCCAATTTTCAAATTCGGTATCTCAAAATTCCATTTTCCTCCCCATGAGAAAAAATATCATCTATCATCCCATGATGGATGCCTCCCCCTAAAGGCTTGCTCCCCCTTGACCATTGCACCAATAATGTTCTTGGGAAGTCCCTAAGCCGATAGAAACTCCAAACCATCAAAAATAAGGTCTAAAGTTCAACATTGAACTTTCTCATACCTTAAATTTGATACATCATCCTAACACCTCTCCTAATCCATATCCAATGGATTTTCACCCTTCATAATGCTTCCTAAAACATATCCTAGGGTTAGGAGTGGTTAGAGAACTTTACCGTAGTTGAAAACGGGCTAAACAATCTTATTTTTTCCGAAATCACAGCGATGAGTCCTTCAGAAATCACATTGCTGGCACATCGATCGCCACCAAGAGGCGTGATCGATAATAAAATCCGATTTTCAGTTATCAGAAATGGATTTTGAAAATTCATAAATAATTATACGTATTTCGAAAAATCATGAAAATTCATACGTATAATACTTATGACCAATACAATGGATGAAAAATGATAGAAAAATATTTTACCCATAAAATATCGAAATTGATACAAAGTTCAAAAATGAAGAAAAACTTCAAAGTTTTAGCTCACTTTGTATCAACTTCATCAATGGTGATTGTTATTAAAAGATAACCTTCACCAAGGTTTTCTAAAATGATTTTTAAAATATTTTTGAAAACCTATATTGGATCATATTCCTGTGACTTAATGTACATGACTTGTACACAAGCTTTCCCAATGATCCACCAATATGATAAGATGAGTTTTAGTTCATCTAGATGCAAAAACTATGCACCTTGAACTGAACTCATATTCTAGCATCTCACATATATCTAGGGTGTATAAAATACATACAAGTCAATGTGATGTGAGATGCGGGTTTTGTTCATCCTAAACTAAAGCTTCATGCATTTTTTAAGGCAACACTACTTGATTCCCTTATAAATGGGACTCCAAGTCATGTCATTGTCCTTAAATCAATTTTCATTAACTTAAATGCATGAATGATCATGGCATAAATGATAGCATAATTAAACATGACCAATGATCATGATGTCATGACATATGATATAATCTAAAAACACATGACATTATTAACCTTAATCCTACACATAATCATGACATATAAATGATAAAAATTAAACATGATGTCATGAAATGTTATATGACAATCAAGACATGACAAATAAAGGTATAGGTATAAGAATACCTAGATTTTAAAATTAGTTTCCATTTGATATAATTAAGTATATTTTGTCATATTGATACTTTTCTCCCAAGTGTGCCAAAAATCCAAAATGACACACAATGACCTTTAGACCTAAGTTGTGCCAAATTAATTGATTTTTCATAATCCCAACAATGTATTGGCACATCCTAAAATCTTTTAGGATCAAAGATCAAATCTATTTCCAAGGTATCACATAATCTTGAAAATCACCTAAGGTGCCACCTTTACTATGGTTAGGTTAACTACCCTTCCATTTAAAGTTGGCACACCCTAAACTCATCTAGCGTGAATCGATCACGCTCTTAGGAATCCAAAACATATTTGAGCTCCTAGGATTAATTAGGTATTCCTTAGGGATAACCTCCCTGGATACCTTCCTAATGACCCTTCTAGGCTTGTTAGCCTTGGTCATTTGGGTCTTGCCTAGGTTAACTCTAGGGGTGACTCCCCTTGTAACCTTCTTAGTGGCTTTCCTAGGTTTTCTAGAAACCCTAGCCACTAGGCACATTCCTTGGTCAACCTTAGGGATGACTTCCCTATTGACCTTGGTCTTCCTAGACCTAATTTGTGTTCCATAATCAAATGGAACACTATGATAAGTTACCTTAGACTTAGGTTTGTGACTCAAACCTTTCTTGCCCTTGGTTGACTCTTGTATCTTAGGCCCTAGGTGTTGACTTTGACTATTTGACCATAGGCTTTGACCATTTGACCCTTTAATTGAATTTTGTATCTTTGCAAGGGTCTTCTCTAATTTCTCAAGCCTTGACCTCAAGGCTTGGTTTTCTAATTCTAATTGTCCAATTTTCGATTTTCCATTTGGTCTTTGGGCATTGTTCTTCCTAGGCATATGCCTAGTCCATTTAGGATTAAGACCTAGGTGCTCTTGTACCTTTCTAATTGTCTCCTTAGGTAGAATTGGTCTAGAATTGTTTGACCTAGATTTGTCTTTAGATAAATTTGTTTTAGGGATATTAGTCCCAACTTTCTCCTTATTCCTAAGGTTGACCTTCTTAGCTCCTAAACAATATTTATTGTTCCTAGCATGCTTGTTATTATAAATTGCAAGAGAATTGAATTTTCTAGCATGCTTTTGTCTATTAACTAAAGAAAGAGCATTACTAAATTTTACCTTAGGGTTAGCCTTAGCTCCCCCTACATGTGATGCTCCATTTTGAGTCTTCTTGCTCCCCCTAGAGCATTGACTCCTATAGTGTCCCTTTTGATGACACTTGAAGCAAATGATGTGCTCCTTGCTCCTTTGATTTTGGGCACCGACATCCTTGACCTTTGGCGCCGATGGAGCTTTCTTTACCCTTTTCGGACACTTACTCTTGTAGTGTCTGAATTCTCTACACTCAAAACACATTATATGTATTTTATTTTGAAATGATGTGTTTGAGTTACCTAGGTTGATGGTGAGGGTCTCTTGAGCTTGCTCTTCCTCTCTACCGGATGTAGATGACTCTTCTTGTTGCTCCGGTATCGAAGATGCCCTAATCTTCTCTCCCTCAATCCTAGAGGTGGAGGTCTCCTCTTCTTCCACCGATTCGGAGGTTGACTCCCTATCAACTTCTGACTCCTCACTTTCTTGTAAGGATGATGATGATTCTTCCTCGGCTTCTTCCTCTTCTTGAGCCGATGAAGACTCTTCTTCTTCTACTTGTGCCAAGTGAGGTTTCTCATGGAACTTGGCCAATTTGTCCCATAGCTCCTTAGCATCTTGAACTTCACCTAAACTAGACAAAATATCATTAGGTATCAAATCTTCTAAAAGCTTTGTTACCTTGACTTCGGTCTTCTGGCGTTACTCTTGGGTCCACCTTTTAACTTGAGGACTTTTCCCTTCTTATCCCTAGGAGGTTCAAAGCCTTCTACGAGGATGAACCAATCATCTATATCCATCATCAAGAATGTCTCCATTCTTGCTCTCCACGTCGGAAAATCTTCTCGGTCGTATGGTGGTGGAGTGTTGATGTCCCATCCAAGCTTGTCTTGGAATTCCATCTTCCCTCTAGCGTCTTTTGCTCCCGGAGGTTAGTCCGTAGAAGAGCCCCAGGCTCCGATACCAATTGTAGAGGATTTGTTGACCGCTAGAGGGAGGGTGAATAGTGTCGATTCATATGTTGATGGAATTCAATTGTGTTTGTCTCTACAAGTCGTGTTAGCACAACGGAATATATAGCAATAATAAAATACGACAAACACAATTCACAACATAAGCATATAACGTGGTTCGGAACCGAATGGTTCATACTCCACGGATCGAGCTCTAAAGAGCTCTAGTGATGCACACACAATCACTAATCACAAATAACTCCTTCTCGGAACAATCTAGAGGCGGAGAAACCTCTTACAACAGATTATAAAAGTAATACAAGATAAAACAAGCAAATACAAAAAGAATACAACAATCTATGCAAAGAAAAACTTTACAAATGCTCTTTTGATTGCTTGCTTTGTGGTTGTTTGAATTGCACATGGAGATCCTGATTTGCAACAACAAATCGCCCCAAAAGCCTTCAAAACCCAGTTGTGATTTCCTCCTCCACGAGCTCCATTTAAAGCTTCTGCTTGGGCTGGAAATCGCCGATCAATCGACTGCTCGGGACCATCAGTCGACTGATGACACTGTTGCTGTGAGACAACGGTGTAATCTATGTTGGAAAAATCTAACGGATAGGACATCAATCGACTGATCATGACCATCAGTCGACTGATGGAGCTTTCACTCAACTGCTAACTCCGCAGTCGAGTCTCGACTCTATTCTGTGTCGAAATTCTTGAGCACCAGTCGATTGATCACACGATCAGTCAACTTCTCTAGCTAGCAATCGACTGCCCACCTCTGGAAGTCAACTGCTCGAGCCAGCAGTCGACTGCCCACCTCTGACAGTCGACTGCTGGGACACTTCCCGCAGTTAAACCCTAGTTGACTCACACCAGTCAACTGCCACATGACACCTGTCGACTGACACACCTCAAACATGAGGTTTTAACCCAAGTATCGTGCCCCCATACTTGCTAGACCACCCTTAGCCTAGACCTAAGCCTTCTAGCCACCTCCATCAGCCTCACGCCTCTTGGATCTCTCCAAGTCATCCAGGACTTGTTCATCCATTGCGCTAGCCTTCAGGTGCTTCCATCGGCTATGTTATGCTAATGGTGTCTACACCGCCAAGGCACATTGGACTTACGCTGCCAAGACTCCGCTTGGACTTTACACCGCCAACCATTGGACTTATGCTGCCAAGACTCTCGCTTGGACTTTACGCCGCTAATATCAAACCCCTTGCACTTCTCAAATGCCAAGACTCAAGCTTGGACATTCCCTTGCCAACCCATGTTGGACTTTCCATGCCAAGACCCATGCTTGGATTTTTCCTTGCCAAGACCCATGCTTGGACTTTACATGCCAAGTACTCAAGACTTGAACTTTCCATGACATGGTCAACTCCAGTCAACCATCAAAATCCTCCTCGAGTCAAACTCGAGTCTGGCCAATCATAACCCGGGTCGATTGTACAAATAATCTCCCCAAAACATTATCAGACCTCAATGTCAAACATCAATGTCAAACTTCCATGTCAAACATCAAAACATCACTCGAGTCAAACTCGAGTCCGATCAATCGTGATCTGGGCCGATTGCACCAACACCGGTTAGCATGACATAGTCGATGGAAGAACCTGAAGGCTAGCACGAAGGATGAAGAGTCATTGACTCAAGGGATCCGAGAGACGTGAGGAAGATAGAGGTGGCTAGAAGGCTTAGGTCTAGGCTAAGAGTGGTCAATCAAGTATGAGAGGATCATACTTGGGTTAAATCTCATGGTTGAGGTTTATTAGTCGATTGAGACTTTGGGTTAGTCGACTGATCGAGTGTTCAACACTCGATAGCCTAGTCAACTTGGAGCAGTCGATTGAGATTATGACCAGTCAACTGGTCGAGGAGTTGAATGAGGCTCGACTGCTCGGCTAAGGCTGTGGCAGTCGACTGTCATGTATGGGCAGTCAACTGGCCTTGAGCAATTGACTACCATGGATGAGAAGTCGACTGATCATGAGTGACTAGAGCACAGAAGCTCTGGTAGTCAGTTGAGTAGTCGATTGGTGGTGCAGCAGTCGACTGCTGGTAAGGGCAGTCAGTTGCCAATGTATCCGTTGGGTAGATTCCAGCATGGATGGAATCATTGTGAGACAATAGATAGGCTAGCAGTCAACTGGTGCCTTTGGCAGTCGACTACTAGACGCGAAATCCGCCCGATACAAGTTATAAAAGGAGCAACTTGGGGAGGATTTTCAAGCGATTTTTGGAGAAATTTTAAAGGGGAAGTGTTGTTGCATTCTAGACCTTCAAGATCAATCCAAAGCAATCAACAAGCAAGCAATCAAGAGTTCATTTTATAAAGTTTTCTTTACTTGTATTTCGTTCTTGTATTGTGTTGGTTGTATTTCTTATTTGTGTAAGAACTTGTATGAGGTTTCTCCACCTCCGGTGTCATACCGAGAAGGAGAAGTTTAATAGTGGTGGTGTGCATCACTAGAGCTCAATTAGAGCTTGCCTCGTGGAGTAGGAACCCTAGTTTTGAATCACGTTAAATCTCTTGTGTTGTGATTGTGTTGCTGGTGTGTCTTTATTTTGCATTTTATTTCTATATTCCGCTGCACACTAACTTATTGTAGACAAGCAATAACACAATCAAACGAGCGAGATCAAAATCGCTATTCACCCCCTCTAGCGCGACGTCCATCGACCCTACATAGTTCTCCTAACCCAATTGGACTTCACCTTGTTGTCAGATCCTCTTGAATAATTTGAACTTCTTGCCCGGTTATGCAGTTCTCTAACCATTTGGACTTCACCTTAGCTATTAGGTCTTCTTGACCCAGCTGGACTTCTTGCCAGTTGTCCAGTCCTCTTGACCTGACTGGACTTCTTGCTTGATATTTGGTTCTCTTGATCTAGACATAGTAGGCCCACTTCCTTTGTTTGAGGCCCATGAATCGACATAGACCATTGGCTATGATACCAATTGTTAGTGCAAATAAGATTTACATATCTTCACAATGGTATGATATTGCCCACTTTGAGCCTATGCCCTCATGGTTTTATTTTTGGACTATGCCAAAAGGTCTCATTCCAATAGAGATATCTTTTGATTTTATAAGTTCATAATCTTTTCCATGTCTTTCCAATGTAGGACTTTGATTGTTCTTCTAATAATCCCAATAGGAGGCTCAAGAGATCGAGAGTCTAGTGGGTTGGGATCTCAAAAGTCAGGATTTCAAAGAGTCGAAAGTTGAGGGGTCTAGAATATAAGGAGGCGGGTGTATAGTAGAGGTGGGACTATGAAGAGTTAGAAGTCGAGGTTGACATAATTCCGTCCTTAATATCCCTTGAAGAATACTTGTCTAAGAGGGAGGGCTACAATAAAGAAGTGTTACAATTGTGAATGTGGAAATGAGCTAAAACGGTGTTTGCAGAGGTGTCCATGAGATGAGGGGGTATGTGTAGACGTGGTTATGTAATAAGGGCATGGAGTACATGAGTTTAAGGTAGTCGAAAAGGTGTGCAGTAATGACAGAGAGTTAGAGAGACTATAAAAGAGGAAGACAAGTAAATGGAAAAGGATAATTATAATTTTGCTAATTTAACTTACATTTTTTTTTCTTTCATTTTCTACTCCTGGATGACTTAAGCATTGGAAGGGCATTGCTGAGCATCGACACCCTCTGACCAGCATTATTTTGGATAGGATCTCAGTGTGACCAAGTGAAAATATCATCGTCGGAGGACTCAACACAAGAGAGCTAACAGCTGATTGCATCAATATTAATAATAATTTGTTTAATTTTTTATCCTAAATTTTCTATAATATCATCTCCTTTCTTCTTCGTAGTAAAAAAAGATTTCACTATTAAAAGATAACCTAAATTTTTTATTTGTTGTTCAATAAAAATTTTTTATCGTTGATAAAGAGATAATGAACACCGACTGCTCAAGAAGTAATCGACGAGACAACGAGTGATGGTCACTCATGAGATGGATGTTGTCTCACAAGACGATAAAAAATCTATATTTTTTATTTTTTGTTCAATATAAAAATTTTCATTGTCGATAAAGAGATAACGAGGATCAATCATTCAAAAGGTGATCAACGAGACAACGAACGAGGGTCACTCGTAAGGTGGATGCTGTCTTGTTAGGAATCAGTTGCCACGCTAGAGGGGGGTGAATAGTAGTTTTCGCTTGGCTTTGATGGATTGCGTTCTCGTCTACAATTTGTTAGTAATATGCAGAGGAATAATAAAGTAAAACAACAAATAGAAGCACACACCACAAGACAAGAGTATTTATGTGGTTTGAAACTAGGGTTTCTACTCCACGGGGCGAGCTCTAGTGATGCACACCACCACTATGAAACTTCTCCTTCTCAGTATGACACCGGAGGTGGAGAAACTCTTACAAGATGTTTACAATAATAAACAACAATACACCAAGCAAATAAAAATTAGAAGTGAAAACACTTTACAAATATGAGCTTTTGAATTCTTGATCTTTGGTTGCTTTTGAAATGCCTTGAAGGTGTGGAATGCAGTAACAATTCCCCTTCAACTTCCTTAAGAAACGCTTGCTTCAACCCTCCTTCTTGAGCTCCTTATAAGGCTGCAACTCGGGCTGATTTTCACCTTCCAACTAACTGCTCTTACCCAACAGTCGACTGACCTCAATGTCGTTATCTCACAACAACTCCATCCACCCTGGAATCTTTCCAATGGATACCTCAACAGTCGACTGCCCTTACTAGTAGTCGACTGTTGGCCTGTAGTCGATTGACCAGTCGACTATGCAAGAATCTGTAGACTGTTACAGTGCCATCAATCGACTGCCCATACATGGTAGTCGACTTCCCAAGGCCAATCGACTATCCATATATGACAGTCAACTACCACAATATCAGTCGAGCCTCAGTCGACTCCTTAACCAGTCGACTACTTGAGTTAAACTAGGCTCCCAAGTATCGTGCACTTGGCCAGTCGACTGGTACATAATCCAATCGATTGGTAAACTTCAAATATAAGGTTTAACCCAATTATGATCCCCTCATACTTGATCGACCACCCTTAGCATAAACCTAAGCCTTCTAGCCACCTCCATCAGCCTCACGTTCTCAGGGTCCCTCCGAGTCCTCAATGACTCATTCACCCTTTTCCCTAGCCTTCAAGTGCTTCCATCAGCTATGTCATACTAACATGGTCCTTTGCCAAGGTCCATTTGGACTTATGCTGCCAAGATTCTATGCTTGAATTTTACGCTGCCAAAACCTCACCCTTGGATTTCTTTGCTAATATTCATTTGGACTTACGCCGCCAAGACTGCATGCTGTCAAAATCTCACCCTTGGACTTCCTTGCCAATATCCATTTGGACTTATGCTGCCAAGACTATATGCTTAGACTTTCACTATCAAGACTACACACTTGGACTTACGTGATCAAGATTTCACTCTTGGACTTTTCCTTTGCTAAGTATTCACAACTTGGACCTTCCATGCCAAGACCATTTTTGGACTTTCCCTTGCTAAGTCTTCAAACTTGGACTTTCCATGGCAAGTATCCAAACTTAAACTTTCCCTCGAGTCTCACTCGAGTTCGGTCAACATTGACCTGAGGTTTGATTACTCCAATAATCTCTCCAAAATAATCTCCCACATATGACTTTGGATATCCCAATCATCCACTAGTCATATGGTCAATATATGGTCAAATCCATTATTAAACATCAAAACCCTACTCGAGTCCCACTCGAGTTTGGTCAATTGTGACCTGGGTTGATTGCACCAATAATCTCCCTCCTTTTAATGTTTGACAATACCTTTAAGTTAGGCTAATAATAACCCAACCTTAACTCTTCCAATGCCAAAGCATAGTGAAGTTTTACTTAACTTAAACCTCACTTCTCCCCCTTTGACATATATCAAAAAGTCTACCAAGGTTTTTAATGTTTTATCTCCCAAAGAGATTCTACATTCTCCCCCATGGTTCAAAAACATCTTGGATGCCTTCACTCTTCCTAGTAATAAATCTCATATCACTAAATGAGAGACAATCCATAATGAAGGTACCTAAACTCTCATTTCTTCCTCTTTGTAATCAAAATTGCATCCATCATCCCTTGATGGACACACTCCCCCTAAAGGATTGCTCTCCCTTGACCATTACACTAATAATGTCCTTGGAGAATTTCTAGGTCTATAGGAAACTTAAACCATTGAAAATAAGGGTAAAAATTCAAACTTGAACTTTAACCTCCCTTAAAATTCGATACTCCACCTTAAATAACTCTCCTAATCATTTTCAATGATTATTTTACTCTTCAAATACTTTTCCTAGAGTTAGGAGACGTTAGGGTACTTTAAGGGTGCCGATAACTAGCTAAACAATCCTTGTTCAGCCAATACTAGACATGACAGTCGACTGAAATAGAAATCAGTCTACTGCACCACCACCAGTCGACTGCCCAAAGTAACAGTCGATTAGTTTCTACAATTTGCAAAAATCATACTCCAAAATTTGAGTTTTGAAAATTCATAATTAATTATACGTATTTTGAAAAATCTTGAAAATTCTTACGTGCATTACTTACATGAAATATAATGGGTGAAAAATAATTTTATATAAAAATACCTATTAAATTGCAAAATTGATACAAAGTTCAAAACCATTGAAAACTTCAATATTTTTGCCTAACTTTGTGCCAACTTGTTTAATGGTGATTGCTATCAAAAGATAGACTTCACCAAGGTTTTTTAAAATGATTTTAAAATATTTTCAAAACCTTATTTTGAACCATGGTCTATAGGCTAGATGTACATGACTTGTACATTAGCTTTCCTCATGATTCCTCCATGTTATATTATGAGTTTGTGTTCATCTAGATGCAACATCTATGCACCTTGAACTTAACTCATTTTTTTAATATCTCGCATGTGTCTAGGGTGTATAAATACACACACATGTCAATTTAATATTTTTGTTCTTCCTTATCTAAGGGTTCATGCATTTGTATCTAGGCAACTCTATTTGATTCCTTTATCATGAGACTTCAAATCATGTCATTGTCCTTAATTTCATTTTAATTATCCTAAATGCATGAATATGATCATAGCATAAAAATGAGCATAATTTAAAATATTTTTCAATAATCATGATGTCATGACATAAATATAAACCTAAGTACAAATATGACATATTAACTTAAGCATTTTCATGATATTTTATATGATAAAATGAAATATGATGTCTTGACATGGAAAGACAAACAAAGCATGACAAATATATAAAATACAAAGGTATAGAATACCTAAGTTTTAAATAAAATTTGCCATTTTCTAGAATTATGTCCATTTTGCCATAATAAATCAATTTTTTAAGTGTGTCAAAAATCCAAAATAACACACCATTGACTCTAACATATTTTATACCAATTTTGATCAACTTTTCGAATTTCTCAAATTTATTGGCACATCCTATAATCTTTTAGGATATCTTTCTAATTTCATTTTCAAAGTATTACAATACTTCGAAAATGTCCTAAAGTGACACCTTTATTATAGTTAGGTTAACTATCTATCAATTCAAGGTTGACGCATCCTAAACTCATTTAGCGTAATGAAATCACACTTCTAGGAACCCAATACCTATTGGAGCTCCTTGGGTTAACTAGGTACTTGCTAGAGATGATTTCTCTAGCTACCCTTCTAATGACCCTCCTAGGCTTTGAAGTCTTGGTTATTTGGATTTTCTCAAGGTTAACTCTAGTGGTAACTCCCTTTATAAACTTGCTAGTGACTTTCTTAGGCCTTTTAGAGGCCTTAGTCACGTTGGTCTTCCTAAGGTCAACTCTAGGGATTGCCTCCCTTGTGACCTTGACCTTCCTAGACCTATATTTAGTTTCATAGTCAAATGGAACACTATGATAGGTTGACATGACTTTCTTAGACTTAGGTTTGTGACCTAAATCTTTCCTATCCTTGGATGCACCTTGCCTCCTAACTCCTAAATTTTGACCATTTGACTCATTAATCATTTTCTTCATCCTTGCAAGGGCCTTTTCCATTTTCTCAAGCTTTGTCCTCAAAGCTTGATTTTTCAATTCCAAATGCAAAATTTTTGAATTTTCATTCTTTCTTTGGGCATTTCCCTTCCTAGGCATGTGTCTAGTCTTCTTAGGATTAATGCCTAGTTTCTCTACCTTCCTATTCTTAAGTGAGGTAGTTTTAGAGCTAATAATCCTAGAATTTCCCTTAGATTTAATTCATAAGATTTATATTCTAAGCAAAAATACTTATTTCTAACATGCTTTTCATGATTAACAATAGCAAGAAAATTCATAGTATGTTTTTTGGCCTTACATAAAGTAGGAGCATTATTAAATGTTATATTATGGTTTGCCTTAGCTCCCCTTACATTTGAAGCTCCTCCTTTACCTTTGGTTGAATGGCTCCCCCTATGACATTGACTCCAGTAGTACCCCTTTTGTTAACACCGGAAGCACACTATATGCTCATTGCTCTTACGAATTGGGACTCTGGTATTCTTGGTCTTCTCCTTCACCTTAGGTGTCGATTGAGCCTTCTTGATTCTTTTTGGACATTTACTCTTATAATGACCTACTTCCCTAAACTTAAAGAATGTTATATGATTTTTATTTTTATTTAGCATGCTTGAGTTACCTTATTGGTTCGTAGGGGAATGGTGGATTTCTTCTTCATTTCTTCCAGAGGTAGAGGGTTCCTCTTCTTGCTCTAGCTTCGACATCGAGGATGATCTCTCCTGACCCTCAATCCTAGAAGTAGAGGCTTCTTCAACCTCCTCTTCTTCGGATGTTGAGCATCTCTCAACTTCCGATTCCTCAAGCTCTTGAGATGATTAGCTTGATTTTTTGGATTCCTTCTCTACTTGAGCCGGTGAGGATTCTTCATGGAGCTTGGCTAGCTTACTCTATAATTCCTTAGCATCCCTAAACTCATCTAACTTTGCCAAAATATCGTTAGGTAACAAATTAACTAACATGTTCGTTACCTTATTATTTATTTCAAAATATCGGATTTACTCCTTGGTCCACTTCTTCTTCTTGAGTATTCTCTCCTTCTTATCCTTTGGAGCTTCGAACCCTACTACAATGCTAATCCAATTATCAAAATCACACATAAGAAAATACATTATTCTACCTTTTCAATATGCGAAATTTTCGCGATCGAAGGAAGGCGGAACCGTGATGTCATCCCCTAATCTATCTTGAAACTACATTCCTTCTAGCGCATTGCTCCCTCGGTTGTTAATCCGGTGAAGAGCGCCCCATTGATACCACTTGTAGGGTTAGTAATCCGGGCGACTTATTCTTCTGAGTGCATCGGGCTCTGATGCCACTTGTTGGGAATCGGTTGCCGTGCTAGAGGGGGGTGAATAGCGGTTTTCGCTTGGCTTCGATGGATTGCGTGCTCATCTGCAATTTGTTAGTAATACACAATGGAATAATAAAGTAAAATAACAAATACAAGCACACACCACAAGACAAGAGTATTTATGTGGTTCAGAACTAGGGTTTATACTTCACGGGCTGAGCTATAGTGATGCACACCATCACTATCAAACTTCTCCTTTTGGTATGACACCGAAAGTGGAGAAACGTCTTACAAGATGTGTTGGTGCAGTAGGCACCTAAGTCGAACCTGAGTTTTGTTTATAGCAAATGATACAAAGTTAAGCTCAGGTCATTATCTCACGAGCTGAATCGAGTGTGCAGAAAATTGCTATAGCTGAAGGCTAGCGACACCTGGAGGAAGCCGTGGTGGTCGGGCGACACTCGAGTGACTTCAGAGGGAGCCGAAGGAATCAAGTGGAAGGCCGGAAGCAAAAGCGACATAGTAAGTATCGAGGTAAGCTCGAGTGAGTAAAGTGAAGTGAGGTTGTGTCCTTTGTACGGGGACGTCCTTAGGCGACGATCCGACCCAAGACTTCCCATGGAAGGTCTATGTCGAGATCGGACGGCAAGTGGCCATCGAATTCACTTATATTTTGAGCTAAATCTTTATTGTAGTCAAAAATCCTGGCCATCAGTTCAACCGGCCAGTTCAACCGGGCCAGTTCAATCGGCCAGTTCAACCGATGGTCAAAAATCAGCCTCGAGGAGTCAAGCTTTATCACCATTTTTCAAGGAGTTTTGTGCCCAATTCCTATTTGTTGAAGACCCATTCGATGAGGGGCTTAAAGGCTATAAAAGGAGGGCTTCTCCTAGGGTTTTTCATCATCTCTAAGTGCTCACAAACCTCCATAACTCTGCGATTTTCCGACAACTCTACGACGAAGTGCTGTCAACAACCCTAGTTTACTTTCTACTCTTTTAGTTGTTGATATTCTTATTTTGTCGTCTCTTTAAATATTGCAATTCCTTTTATTAATCGAGGTTTTCTATCGTTGCACTTTACATTAATAGAAGAGAGGGTTTGTCTCTCTATCTTTTCTTTCGAAGTTTTTTTTGTAATCGTCAAACTCCTACCTCCAACGAGGAGGAGTGTTTTTAGTGAATTGCCCTCCGTGCGTGATCAAGGATCACTAGGGTCTTGGAGTAGTAGCCGAAGGATACGAACCAAGTAAAAAAAACATTTGTATCATTTATTTATAGTTTATCTTTCCGCTGCAATTAACTGTCTACTCGAGTTTTAACGAACGAATTAAAAAAAAAGGTTTATCGCTATTCACCCCCCCCTCTAGCGATCCGCTTCGATCCAACAATTGGTATCAGAGCCGGGGGCGCTTAGATTTGGTGAAACCACCAATCTAGCATTTTTTACAGATTTATTTTTCGTTCATTTAAATTTTTCTCCCGCACTACTAATCCAAGACGAAGTCTTGGTACTCTTCGTTTGGTTTTGTTTTGCAAGTATTCGCTTTTGGAGTAGCCGACGGTAAAACGGGCATAACTTTTCGTACAAGTTGACCCACGAAACGGTCTACCTACCAAAACGAAGCTCTCGGAAAGATCTACACTTCTTACTAGGGTAAACCCTCATAATAAGCTGTATTTATCCCGAAAAACCATCATTTAGTACCATTTCTGGGACATCGAAGGTTGTAAGTGCTCATCTTTTATTTTAGTTGGTTATTTCTTGTTTATTCCTTTTGTTTCTTTTCATTTCCTACATTACTAATCCAAGGCGAAGTCTTGGAACCTTTTTTTCGTGTTTTTTTTAGGTATTTTTTTGTGCAAGGTTTCCCTTCCAAATGGCCCATCTCGAGGGTTTTAGCACCGTCCGACCTCCGTTTTACAACGGAGATGATTTCCGTTACTGGAAAGGTCGGATGGAATGCTTTCTCAAAACCCAAATCGAGATGTGGATCATAATCCAAACGAGTTTCACACTTCCGACTAATGAAGTGGGTGAATCCTTGGGTTATGACCAATGGACCATTGCGACAAAACGACAAGTCGAAGCCGACGCTAAGGCAACACAAATCCTCCAATGCGGCTTGTCCAAGGAGGAGTTAAATCGCGTCGGCCCCTTCATAAGCGCAAAGGACCTTTGGACAAAGCTAGTGGAGCTACACGAAGGGATCGATGAAGCCAAGATATGTAAGCGCAACCTTTTATTTAATAAATTATATAATCTAAAAATGCAGGAACATGAAACGGCGACGCAACTCCACGCCCGCGTCCAGAACATAGTCAACAATCTACACGCAATCGGGCAAAAGGTCGAAAACCGTGACCTTATAAGGTATGTCCTAAACTCCTTTCCGAGGACTACCTTGTGGGCATCCATGGTCGATGCCTACAAGGCCTCCAAGGATCTTTCTAAACTTAGGTTAGATGAACTTTTTTTTGATTTTGAACTTCATGAGCAGTCTAACTCGGAACCCGAGAAAGGTATAGCACTATTTGCAGGTTCAAAGAAGAAAACCGCTAGCAAGCCACCCCCGAAGGAAGAAGAGGATGAGTCGGATTCGGAGGTCGACTCGGAAATGGAGGCCGAACTAGTCAACCTAGTTCGGAGGATAGTCAAGGGCCGAAAATGAACCGTCACTCGACCCAACGAAGGTAAGCCTAAAAGTTCAAATATTAGATGTTATGAATGCAACAGGTTTGTACATATCAAGTCCGAATGCCCAAAACTCAAGAGCAAGACACCAAAACACAAAAAGGCACTCAACGCTACTTGGGAAGAAGCTTCCGAGGAAGAAGACGATGATCGAGTCCTCATGGCTAAACCGGTGGAATCGAAGACGGAGTCGAAACCGGAACTTGAATCGGAAACCGAAGACGAGCCTGATCGCGCACTATTCAAGACAAGCCACGGATACGCATCCGGTTCAAAAGATACACTCAAGGTAAGTCGGTCTCTCATTACTACACTTTATAGTGCAATTAAGTTTTTAAATAGAAAGTTAGCTAAGTCCGAGTCCAAGGTCGAGACCCTGGTTGAGGAAGTTAAACTCCTCAAACACGAGGTCTCCCTAACCTCTTTGACTAGTCGAGTTCAAGAGAAGGACTCAACTCGGGTTGAAAAACTCGAAGTTGAGAACTCACTCTTGAAGAGTCAAGTCGAAGATCTTAGGAATACGTTGGAAAGGTTTACTTTGGGATCCAAAGGACTTGACCTCCTACTTGGATCACAAAGGGTCGTGTACAACAAAGTCGGGCTAGGGTTTAGCTCAAACACGACCAATAAGTCATATATGTCGATTGTAAGTCGACATAAAAAATGTGTCCAAGCATGGGTCCCTAAGACCACCTTGATTTCAAACTTAGGATCAAACCAGTACTGGGTTCCCAAGGACCAAATCCACTATGTGGAGAGACCGAATCGATTCAATGGTCCAGGGGGAGCTAGTACGAAACTTGTTTATGTTTTAACTTAGAAATTGCATGCTTAGGTTTTTATTTAGTTGGATTTTTCTTTTTAGAATGGTTAGATAGGACTATAACTCGTCAACACTTGATAACATAGTACCAGGACGCGGCGAGATGATAGTACGCTAGGAAAACGGAGTCTCATGTATTCGATCTAGATAAGGCATATCTAGTTCGGTTCACTTGACCGAGTGGAACTAGCTGAAGCTACCTCGCTGTATCCTAGACTAGTTAGACCAGGAAGTGGTCTTAGGTGAGTCAAGTTACTATTTTCTTGAAAATGGCTTTGTCTAAGGAAGTGGTCGTTGTTCCGATCAAAGAAGGCCTCTGTGCCTCGCCACAACCTGGAAGCCATGATCTTGAAAAGGTGACTTGATAAGCCTAAGGTCAAATCCGAATCTAACGTAAGGTTGACAAGTGTTTAAGTCATTAAATTTAAATCAAGTAAAATTGGAAGTCATCTCACAAGAACATATAGGGTTAACGTGTTTGATCATGTAGACATGGGTGAGATGATTTAGGTTAATAATTTTCAACCAATCTTTAATAAATCCAATATCCGATCCAACTACCTTGCGTGTAGGATCAATGGATGTTGGACAGTGGTTGCTCCCGACACATGACCGAGGATCAACACAAGTTTTCGAAGCTTCGATTCAAACGATAAAGATCGGTAGCCTTCGGAAATAACGACAAGCTCAAAATCATCGGATCAGGTGATATTGAGTTTAACTCAAATTTTGTTATTCAAAACATTTTATTAGTAGAAAATTTTCAATATAATCTACTTAGTGTAAGCCAATTGTGTGATAATAACTATAAGGTCATATTTCTAGAAAATGAATGCGTAATTAATACAAACGAAACCTCTAAAACAATTCTTAAGAGAACTAGAAATAACAACATTTACACTATTAACTTAACTAACTCCTCAACTAAGTGTCTTATGACACGGCAAGAGGAATCATGGTTGTGACACCGACGACTCGGTCACTCACACCCAAGACTCATCCACAAGATGAGTCAGAGTGACTTAGTCAGAGGTTTGCCTAACCTCAATAACTTGGATAATAAAATATGTAATACTTGTCAACAAGGTAAACAATCTAGGACACAACATCAACTAACTAATCAAGAACGAACCAAAAGTGTGCGTGAGCTCCTACACATGGATCTATTTGATTTACACGGAGCTAAGTCACTTAATGGAAGTAAATTCTATTTAGTCATTATTGATGACTACTCTAGATTTACTTGGGTTAGGTTCATCAAACACAAAAGTGATACCCTAGATCAATTAATCAACCTATTTAAGTTAATAGAAAATCAACAAAACATTAAAATCAAAAGACTTAGGACTGATCATGGTGGTGAATTCGAAAACCATAGGTTGACAGAATTCTGTAACCTAAATGGATACCACCATGAGTTCTCTTGCCCTAGAACTCCACAACAAAATGGCCTAGTAGAACGCAAAAATAGAACCCTACAAGAAGCCGCTAGGACAATGTTAAATGAGTATAACCTACCCGATAGGTTTTGGGCGGAAGCCGTGAGTACGACATGCTATGTCCAAAATAGGATCCTTATGGTAAAGAGGCACCTTAAGACCTCATACGAGATTTATCACGATAAAATATCTAACATCAAGTACTTTAGGGTATTTGGGTGTAAGATACATATCCTAAACACTAAGAATTACCTAGGGAAATTTACATCCAAAACCACGACCGGAATCTTTCTAGGATACTCGACTACAAGCAGAGCTTATAGAGTATATAACCACGACACCCTTAGAGTCGAGGAGACTATCAATGTAGTATTTGATGAAGGACACGAACCTACAAAACCCCCGGCAACCCCAATTAGCGAGCCGACTCATACTAGACCTAACTCTGATCCGGAGATCAGGTCTAGTGTTAATCCTAACCTAAGTCAACCAAGTCACTCTATCAACCAAGTGATAGATGACTCCAACCAAACTAGAACTCAAACGAGTCATCCTATGGATCAAGTTGTAGACTCAAAACCAAATCCAACTATGACTCAAACAAATCATCCTATCGACCAAGTGATAGGTGATCCAAGTCAAAGAGTTCGAACTAGAGCCTCATACTGTAACACCCCCCCTCCTAGTCTTTCCACTCTCTTGTAGGGGAGATGTCACTATTTTACTGTCTCTATCTTTAATTCATGCAATATACTAATGCAATATGCTAACAACTAAAATAATCATAAAGACTTTTAGATCACTTAAATAATAATCATTTCAAGATCTTCACCTAACATGCAAGTATGAAAATTAACCCAATATGACTCTAGCATTCTTTGGTCTCAACCATAAATAATCCAGTTGAACTTCAACAATTTCAAAAGAAAACAAGAAACTAAAAATCTGATTTAGACATCTGCACTTAGGATCTTTTACTTCCACTGTTCCGTCGCCACACACACCCAGCACTTCATCCGCCATGCCACCTTACTGAAGCTTTTCTTTACCTTTATCTGCAGTATAAGGAAATGCAAACTATAAGCAACAACGCTTAGTAAGTACTTTCTATGCTCACAAAAACATGCACTGTATGAAATCATGCAACTAGTTCTCTTGCCCTGGATACATTGATACACATGCAAACATAACTGGAAATCATAACTCTGATTACTTGTCTCTTGTATAAAATCATGCTCTTAAGTATTTTAAAACTTGTAAACAGTGTATCTGAACTGGAATGATTAACTTTGAAAACTTTTACTTATACTTATACTGATACTTCAAAATAATAATCATCCTGGATATGGGCCCGGCATAGTACCAATGCGCGCATTCCTAATAGGTCGGGGTGGCCAACCACCGAACCTACTAGGGTAACTGAAACTGAGGGCCTCGGCCCGTGGGCAAAACTGATGTCCGGTACATGCCCTGTCAAAAAGTAAAATACTTCCTTTATACTTATATTTTTATACATACTGAAGGAAATGCTCTTAATCCCCTAAATCACAAATGGGGAGCACCATAAAGATCATTATGCTCTTGACCCCCAAAACTGAAATGGGGAGCATACTGAAGATCGTTGTGCTCTTAATCCCCAATTCGAACGGGGAGCATCTTTAAATTTTCTTTATAAAAGAAATATTTTTACATCTTACTCTACATCATGCATATAATTGTAAGCTACAACTCATCTACAATATGCATGATCATAAATCACATTCTTATCTTGGATCTCAACATGATGCTGAATTACCCATAATATAACGGTAAAATCGCGTAACTGAAAACATCATGCATAACTGGAAACAATATGCATATAAACTGCTCAACCATGTAACTGGAAATAACAAGCACAGAAAAAGCATATCAATGACATACGATAACTACTTATACTGCAGGTGAGCAATACTTACCTTCGATTACTTTAACTTATATTTGTAAAACCTAATGAGATGCAACCTTCTATCCCGCCCTAGCAGTTGCCCTCTAAGGTCTCTTGAATCCCACCTTTCCTTGGATTCGGCGGAGAAGACAACCCTAGGAGAAAATTCTCCTTGATGTGTGGTTCGGCGGTGGAGGGACCAAGAGAGAGTAGAGAGGTGTCCTCTAGGGTATTAGGGAGGTTAAATTTATAACCGTCAAGGCTTAACCTATTCCCTTATAAATTTCCTTAAATCTCTCTCTTTAACAGAATTAATTCCTTCTTCAATTAAATTCATGACTTCTCCCTAATCATATAAAATTTTTATTGGATTTTTAATGACTCACCCCTTTTTGAAAAATTTCCTATTGAATTAATCCACGAGGAAGAAATTATGGAGGCTCTTTCTTTCTTCTTCTTTTTTTTTTCTTTGATTCGGCGGCGGTTTAAAGGAGAGGAGAGAGAGATTCTATAATAAAATAATCTATATATATATATATATATAAATTAGAGTTTTCTTCATTTAATTACCCCTTTAAATAATTAGTCAAATTAACCAATCTTTCCTTTTTTTTCGCCTGTAGATATATTTTGTTATATCCTATCCATTGGTAATCTTATGACTTAGTAGTGAGAAGTCTATTCTCCCAAACCAACGGTTCATGGTTTAAGCCTCGACTAACGAACCAATTATTTCTATTTATTATTATTATTATTATTATTCTATTCCTATTTTTATTATTCTTATTCTTATTCTTATTTATATTTTCCTCTAATAAAAATAGGAATTAAAATTTGGGATGTTACACATACAGAAACCTTAGTCAAATATCTTTGATTTCTAAAATTAAACCCAAAACTATTGACCAAGCTCTTCTTGATCCCGATTGGATTATTGCAATGCAAGAAGAGTTGGCTCAATTCACTAGGAACGAAGTATGGGAATTAGTACCACCACCTAAAGATAAAACAATTATTGGAACAAGGTGGGTGTTTAGAAATAAAATTGATGATAAAGGTGAAGTAGTTAGAAATAAAGCTAGACTAGTTGCTAAAGGGTTTAGTCAAGTCGAAGGTTTAGATTACGACGAGACCTATGCCCCAGTAACTAGATTAAAGTCCATTCGAATGCTATTGGCATATGCAGCACATCGAGGATTTAAGTTGTTTCAAATGGATGTGAAATCTGCATTCTTAAATGGATACATTAAAGAAGAAGTTTATGTTAGTCAACCCGGTTTCGAAAGTTTAGACAAACCCGATCATGTCCTTAGGCTAAAGAAAGCTCTTTATGGACTTAAACAAGCTCCTCGAGCTTGGTACGAGAGACTTTCGATTTATCTTAAGTCCAAAGATTTTAACCAAGGTGTAGTTGACCCAACCTTTTTCGTAAAAACCTTAGGTAAAGACATATTCATAGCCCAAATCTACGTAAATGATATTATTTTCGGAACCACCAACTCAATCCTACTAAATGAGTTCATTTCACTTATGGAAAGTGAATTTGAAATGAATTTAGTAGGCGAGTTAAACTTCTTCTTAGGTCTACAAATTAAACAAACTAAGGATGAAATATACCTACATCAACGCAAATATACTAGGGAATTAATTAAATGCTTTGGAATGCAAGACGCTAAAATTATTAATACCCCAATGGCAACTAATGTTAATATAGAAGAAGATTTAATCGGAAACTCAATTGATTTAAAATACTATAGGAGCATAATAGGGAGTCTCCTTTACTTAACGCAGGCACGATATCCTATTTGCAGTAAGTATGTGCGCAAGGTTCCAAACCTATGCCAAGGAGTCTCACCTAACTCTAGTCAAGCGTATCCTTAGATATCTAAAGGGTACACTTAATGTCGGTATTTGGTACCCTAGATCTACCGAGTTCGAACTAATCGGCTACTCCGATTCGGACTATGCCGGTAGTAAGCTCGATAGAAAGAGTACGAGTGGTTGTTGTCAACTTCTCGGCTCGAGTCTAGTGAGTTGGTGCAGTAGGAAGCAACATTGTGTTGCCTTATCTACCACCGAAGCCGAATACATCGCGATGAGTGAGTGTGTCACTCAACTTCTTTGGATGAAGCACACTCTCCGTGACTTTAAGTTAGACTTTACGAACATGAAACTCCACGTAGATAACATTAGTTCAATTAATCTTACTAAGAATCTGATATGTCACTCTAGGACCAAACATATAGAGGTCAAACACCATTTTATTCGAGAACATGTGGCCAACGGAGTCATACAACTCAAATACGTCGAATCGAAGTCTAACTTAGCAAACCTATTTACTAAACCCCTACCCGAAGCCGAATTTAGTCTATTAAGACGAAAATTGGGCATGTGCGTAGTAGAATAGGAACTTGCAAATTATATTTTCTTACTACTATTTCTTAATTTTTATTTTTATGGAACTAGCATAGGACATACCTTAGATATCATGCACCTATAGATTTAAGGAGTCAGTACTTCTCACAACACATAGGACTAATGTGTTTGTGTACTTAGCCACGTAGATGGGCGTAAGATGTTAAGACCTTACTCCTGATTCCAGATGTAGAGCTAGTGCATCGCTATGAACCACGGAGTATAATTATACATACTAACCGACTCTGATCAGGAGTGGTTGATCTTTCATATCAATCAAGCCAAATATGAGTCGAACATTTTATAGATGAACTTATTTTCAAAATAATGTGGAACATTTTCAAATTAATATTTATTTTTTATTCCACACACACCCTCACTCTTTTCAATATATGGAAAAAGGGGGAGAAAAAGGCCAAAGTTAAGGGATAATTTTTTTTATGGCCAAGGCTTAGTTAACTTGTTCGTGTTAACAAAACGGAAAGGTTTACTTAACTTTAAGTTAACTTGTTAACAAAACGGAAGTAAAGGCCAAGGTTAAGAAATCAATTTTTTGATTTCTTAACTTAAAACTTATTTTAAACACTATGGCCAATATTAAGTAATTGTGGTTACTTAATTCTTTTGTTTAGTAGCAAACATTAAGGGGGAGCACTTGAAAAAAAGAGTTTTTATATACTCCTGCTCATTCATGCTTTTTTATACTCCTGCTCATTCATGCATATCTCTTGCTCATTTTGCTTAATGCACTTAATTTATTTTTCTTAACTTTGTATATGGGTTTGCCATAAATAAAAAAGGGAGAGATTGTTGGTGCAGTAGGCACCTAAGTCGAACCTGAGTTTTGATTATAGCAAACAATACAAAGTTAAGCTCATGTCGTTATCTCATGAGCTGAATCGAGTGTGCAGAAAATTGCTATAGCTGAAGGCTAGCGACACCCGGAGGAAGCCACGGTGGTCGGTCGACACTCGAGTGACTTCGGAGGGAGCCGAAGGAATCAAGTGGAAGGCCGGAATCAAGTGGAACTCCCATGGAAAGTCTATGTTGAGATCGGACGGCAAGTGGTCGTCGAATTCACTTATATTTTGAGCTAACTCTTTATTGGCCATCGGCTTCAACCAACTGCCGCCTTCAACCGCTGGGCTTCAACCGATGGTTAAAAATCAGCCTCGAGGAGTCAAGCTTTATCACCATTTTTCAAGGAGTTTTGTGCCCAATTCCTATTGGTTGAAGACTCATTCGATGAGGGGCTTAAAGGCTATAAAAGGAGGGCTTCTCCTAGGGTTTTTCATCATCTCTAAGTGCTCACAAACCTCCACAACTCTGCGATTTTCCGACGACTCTACGAAGTGTCACAACAACCCTAGTTTACTTTCTACTCTTTTAGTTGTTGATATTCTTATTTTTTCGTCTCTTTAAATATTGCAATTCCTTTTATTAATCGAGGTTTTCTATCGTTGCACTTTACATTAATAGAAGAGAGGGTTTGTCTCTCTATCTTTTCTTTCGAAGTTTTTTTTGTAATCGTCAAACTCCTACCTCCAACGAGGAGGAGTGTTTTTAGTGAATTGCCCTCCGTGCGTGATCAAGGTTCACTAGGGTCTTGGAGTAGTAGCCGAAGGATACGAACCAAGTAAAAAAATATTTGTCTCATTTGTTTATAGTTTATCTTTCCGCTGCAATTAACTGTCTACTCGAGTTTTAACGAACGAATTAAAAAAAAAAAGTTTATCTCTATTCACCCCCCCCTCTAGCGATCCGCTTCGATCTAACAAGATGTTTATAATAATAAACAACAAGATACAAGTAAATACAATAAGCAAATGAAAACTAGAAGTGAAAATACTTTACAAATGTGAGCTTTTGAATGCTTGATCTTTGGTTGCATTTGGAATACCTTGAAAGTCTAGAATGCAGCAATAGTTTCCTTTCAACTTCCTCAAGAAATGCTTGCTTCAATCCTCCTTGAGCTCCTTATAAAGCTACAACTCAGCTGATTTTCGCCTTCCAATCGACTGGCCTCAATGTTGTTGTCTCACAACGACTCTATCAACGTTGGAATTTGCCCAACGGATACCTCAGCAGTCGACTTCTTTTACTAGCAGTCGACTGTTGGCCTATAGTCGACTACGCAAGAATCTGTAGGCTGCTACAGTGCCATTAGTCGACTGCCATACATG
Organism: Wurfbainia villosa; assembly: GCA_025175895.1. Classification (NCBI taxonomy): domain Eukaryota; kingdom Viridiplantae; phylum Streptophyta; class Magnoliopsida; order Zingiberales; family Zingiberaceae; genus Wurfbainia; species Wurfbainia villosa. The sequence goes on along the minus strand of CM046004.1, from coordinate 11,448,649 downwards.
ACATTCGACTTCCACAACCTTAGCCGAGCAGTCGAGCCTCAGCCGACTCCTCGACCAATCGACTGGTCATAATCCCAGTCGACTACTCGAGTCAAATTAGGCTCCCAAGTGTCGTGTACTTGGCCAGCCGACTGGTAAACCTGAAACATAAGGTTTAACCCAAGTATGATCCCCTCATACTTCATCGACCACACTTAGTCAAGACCTAAGTCTTCTAGCCATCTCCATCAAACTCACGTCCTCAAGGTCCCTCCAAGTCCTCAATGACTCATTCACCCTTCGCGCTAGCCTTCAAATGCTTCTATCAGCTATGTCATGCTAACCGAGCCCTTTGCCAAGGTTCATTTGGACTTATGCGACCAAGACTCTATGCTTGGACTTTACGCTGCCAAAACCTCAGCATAGGATTTCCTTGCCCAAATTCTTTTGGACTTACGCCGCCAAGACTACAAGCTTGGACTTTACGCTGCCAAAACCTTACTCTTGGACTTCCTTGTCAAGATTCATTTGGATTTACACCATCAAGACTGCAACTTGGACTTTACGCTGCTAAAACTATACTCTTGCACTTTCCCATTGCTAAGCCTCAATGCTTGGACTTTCATCGCCAAGACTACACAATTGGACTTACGTGACCAAGATTTCATCTTGAATTTTTCCTTTGCCAAGTATCCATAACTTGGACTTTCCATGTCAATATCATTCTTGGACTTTTCTTTTCCAAGTCTCTAATTTTGAACTTTTCATGTCAAGTATCCGAACTTGGACTTTCTCTCGAGTCTCACTCGAGCTCAGTCAACATTGACCTGAGATTTGATTGCTCTAACAATCTCCTCTAAATAATCGTCCACATATTACTTTGGATATTTCAATCATCCACCAGTCATATGGTCAATATATAGTCAAATCATATTGTCAAACAATGATCAAACTCATTGTCAAACATTAAAATTTTACTCAAGTCCCACTCGAGTTTGGTCAATCGTAACCTGGATCGATTACACCAACATGTTTCACCAGACAATGAGCAATTATTTTATGTACAATTACTTCGCAAACGACACCAAATAATTGCAGGCAAGCCTCAGATAATTTTAAATCTTGGCTACACCCCTGGCTAAACATACAACTTCGACACTCTGCTAACCTATAGTTATATGGTCCCCGTCCTCTAGAAGTACTCATAAACTATTAATCCCTTTATCCGCTTGGGTAAATCAGATTATAAGTCCGTTGGATGTTATTATTGTTGATTCATCTTTGTTCAATATTTCATCTTTGATGTGCAAAAACTTCTTAATCAATAGTGAATTAGTACACCTTTGCTTATTTGCATTAATTTGATCCAATCGCTCATGAGACATTCGTCTGAACTAGAATGATAACAACAAAAGGGGGGTGGTTAGTTCCTAACATGTAGCATTATCCTATATAGTTTACCCCTCTCCGTCATTGAGATGGCAACAACCATTCATTCTCGGTCGCAGTCTAATTCATATATCAATTTGCAACCCTTTTTGGGATTTTTGACTGTAACATAAGTTATGATACACATTTGTGGCTTCAAAAATGGTAGACCTTGAATTTATATCATATGGGTGGCTCGCTACTGCTTGTGGCTAAAATTCAAAACATAATAAAGCTTCTAACTTGAATATAAGTTCGTGACTTCAAGATAATTTTACTATTGAAGTTTGAGCTTTTGCAAATCAGTTTGCAGTTAAAATCGAAGAGAGTGCGAGCTCTTTGAATTCCTAAATTTAAGACACAAGCCTTAACATGAAATTTAAGGAGGTGAGGATGTATAAGACCATACTACATATCTATTTAGAAGGATCAGGACATGACATTAGACGTTGGAGAACAGGGTCTACTAAATGTACAGATGTTTTTTATGTAAAAAATTTTTGTTCACAGTGTACAGATGTTCATACAACAGCTTCACAGTAACAGATCAAGGATTCTGATCAAATTTTCAAAGAACATTGGCACACTATCTGAATGGTGGTGGTACAGCATTTATAGGGTGAACCTCCACTGCGACAAGTCTCCCAGATTTCCAATTTGACAGTATTAATTAAATCCAGAAAAATAACATTGCCTGCATAAGAACGCAATGTCAAGATCTAAAAGAACATCTTGCTCAGGAAGTTGCATTAATAGTAGGCAACAATTGTTGAGCATACCTCTTGAAGGCAGGTTAGTGCAGAATAATCATCTTCTCCATGATACCCAGAAGTTGCGTCGTCTGCTTTGGTAACATGGGATTTTATATCACCAAGCTGCTCTGTAAGTCTTCCTAGCACAAGCATCAGTTCTCTTCCTTTATCAACGTTCCCATGCCTCATTTCCCTCATGTCGTTTTCGAGTTTCTGCATCTGCTTTTTGAGTTGCTCAACATCAGTTTGAGATGTAGACGATGCATCCTCACAAGTACCCTGACACTCCATCCCAAACAATTCCTTTCCGCGTTTTGCATTTAGGACAAGTTTGCTCGAGCCGTGCTGATCCTCGTGGAGATCGTTAGCTTTGGTCCTGCACTGGGTTTCTGAATGAAATTCCTGTAAACTTTGCTTGTTTACACCGCAATTTTGATTCTCCTGAACATGATCCCAGTTCCTGAAATTGACATGATGCACTGCTGATCTAGTTTGCACAATACCATTCTCATGAGACTTCACAGGATTCATGGCAGACGCCACTTGAAAGTCATCAATCGAACTGAACTTATTCTCTCTGCCCTTTTCTAGCCCTGACCACTGTGTGGCTCTCCGGTTTGTATCGACTGTTTCTGGTCTATTAAGCTCGGTGTTGTTCGATTTGGTCGCATCAGACTCTTGATTCGATGATTGATCGTCGAGCAGGGAGCCACAAAATTTACCTCTGATGTGAAGTTCAGATGACAGCTCCTCGAGTTGAGTCGCAGGCAAAGAGATGTTCCTGGCCAAGCTTTCCTTCCTAAAAAATGTACGCGTTCCTTTAAACCACTGCCGATGCTTCGTCCTCATTCTATCGATATTATTCGAACCTGCACCCACCAAGTGTCTGTAGTCCTGCACGAGGAACCTGAGGGCCGCAATCTCCATTTCTTTCTGCAGAATGATCTCTCTCAGTATCAACAGAGACTCGTCGGCGTGCCGCAGCTTCTCCTCTGCTATCCTCTTGTACTGGCAGGCCTCCATCTTCGCCGCTGCCTTCTCTTCCTGAAGGCGAGCGATCATCGACAACGCTTCCACTGCGCCGGAGGCTGCAGCCTGTCTCTCCTCCTCTAACTCCGCAAAGAGTTTCCTCAGAGCCTCTCTCAGATCAACAACCTCTGCTTCTGCCATCACCAGAAATCTAAAATTCCTGGCCACCACAACATTACACGCCTAAATCAAAGTCATGTCGAATGATAACATTTAATATCGAAGAATTATCGGCCGCATGAAACAGGCGCAAAGGAAGCAAAGGGAAGAGTCGATAACTCCTACCTGAGCGATGTGACCTTGGAAGACGATGATGATTCTGGACCAAGAAGACGCAGGAGGCACGCTCATCTAATAAATGTTTTCAATCCTCTTGGATTATAAGAATCAATTTTATGATTTTTTTTTAAATATTAATTCTGAGGAATCAGTAACGCGTACAGTTTGTCTATGGAATTTATTTAATTCATGTGTTCATTGATCCTAATATTTTATAAAAAAATTAGCGAAGAAATTAAATTACGAAGGATCCTATAAATTTTAACATTATAATCAAGATATATAAAGATAATTTGAATTCATACAAAAAATTTAAATCTCCTTCAAAACCGATCTCACTTTTATAAATATTATCATAATTTAACCCCCACATCTCACGAACCATCCTAATATTTAAAATATGGTTACAAGGTCGTCGGTAGGGTTGATGACATGCGATGCACCGGCCTTCCAATGCGGGTATTCCTGATAATAAATATTAATTGATTAATTAATTACTTTGTTGTTTTATGTATATCTATATATTTTTCAAAAGTCTCAGTTTTATTTAAATATAATAATATTCCTGTTTAAGCAAAGAAAGTGATCTGCCTTTTCTTTTATTCCGTTTTGGAAAAACTTGGAAAGTAATCAAGTTGAAAATTCTTCTGGCCCAAGTAAATCTGTTTATTGGATTTGATTACGGCGGTGCGCCATTGCCGTATTTGGAATTTTGGTATTGTAATGGATAAGTAATCAAACTCGACCCGTATGAAATTCATAAGAAAAGGAATGAGAATCCTTAGAGAAGCGATTGGTTTAAGCCTTTTTCATTTTCATTTTCTCATTTTCTATTTTTTTTTATTTTTTGGAAAACAACTTTTCCGTGTTTTTTAATTTTTCAGAAAACGCTCTCTCATTTTTTGAAAAACGAAAATGAAAAATACGAACCAAACGCGTTTTCTCATTTTCTCAAAAAATAAAAATGAAAAATACTTCATTTTTTACATACCAAACGCATCCTTAATTGCTACTGAATTTGGTTAGTATTCAACTTGCTTGGAACTTAGTTTGACCATCTCATCTGGTTTTATCGCATCGCTCAGCTCGTCTAATCCACTCTAGTCGATCTCTTTCTCATTGGTCGGCGCAAGCTAATTCATGACTTAGTCAATCCATTCAATCCAACTTATCTTATCGAATCACCTAGGCACATCAAATTGATCTAAGTTGGATTAATATAGAAGAGGAAGGAAATCAATTTCGTTCTCTTTTTTTCTTATTTTATTTCCTGTCAAATAAGCAAAAATAAATGAAAATTGAAATTTGCGTATATCACAAATAAAAAAATATGTAGGAATAATTCCCTCTCCAATTCTATTCAAGGAAATGGTGAAAAGTGTGGGAATAAAATAATATCACATTTTTCGTCTAGTTAGATTTTTAATTTTCAAAGAATGGAAATAATAATATCTTTTTTTGATAAAACTATTTTATTTCTTCCCTCCCATTAAACACGATACTATTGATACTGCTATAATCTAATTTGGAGAATAAGAGCATGGGAGACTAAGATCGAAAGGTAGGATTTGATAAATAGAATCACAGTTCGGGATTTATACACAAGTAGGGGCTAGTTTGGAAAGTTAGGTCAGGATTGAGGGAATTGTAAACTCGGGGATCTGAGTTGGTTTATAAACACATGAATTTGATGATCAGGACAAAGTCGAGTAGTAACTCGGGAAGCCTAGTGGGGATATAAGCACGTGGATTTGATGGTCAGGACAAAGTCGAGTAGCAACTCGGGAAGTCGAGTGGGGATATAAGCACATGGGTTTGATGGTTAGAATAAAGCTGAGTAACAACTCGGGAAGCTGAGTTGAGTTATAAGCACCTCGGCTTAATAGCCAGAATGGTGTAGAATAACAAGTCGGTAAAATGAGCCGAACTAGAAAAAGCGAGTGACGCAGGGAGAAGCATGGAGTCGGGGAAAATAGCAAAAAAAGATTGATTGATGGAATGACATATAGGTAAAACAAAGGAAAAGGAGGATCCCACAACACGTAGGAAGTCTATTATACCTTGTAACCATCTAGTTCACCTCGTGAGATCCCACAGAAGGTTCCTAATAGCGCATTCTCACCAACAGTATAACAAGATGATTCCTTGAATCTGCATGACCCTCTATGTGGACGATGATCTAGGCGATTTGTTATGCGACAGTTGACTTCAGGGGCGACAAGGATAAAAAGAAGGGAGGACGGAAGAAGAAGGGGGTGCTGACTCTCACTCTCTCATTTTCTCTTTGATTAGCTTTCTCAAGGGGGAGAAAGGACTAGAGGGGAAGGACCATCCTCAGCGGAGCAAGAAGAGGGAGAATCATACGAGTTTTATTTTTCTTTACCTTGTATAAGCTCTTATCTGTAAGGGGTTTCTCCACTTCCGAAAGTACTTTCGAGAAGGAGGGATTATAGTAAAGGTGTCTAACATCGGAGCTCACTCTAGAGCTCACTCATGGAGTACGAGTTTGAATTTCGAACCATGTTAAATCTTTTGTCATCATTTTCTTATTTATTGTTGTAGTCGGAGAGGACCCCAAGTCTCTTCAACACCTTCGTTCCGAAGAGACAGAAAATTTGTGCCTCATCAGCTATTTTTTGCAAAAATAATATACTTAATCCGGTCTTAGATCAGTGGAAGAACTAGTTTCTCAAGAGTTTTGAATGAGCTTCTAAGTAAGCTTCGATAAGTGAACCTTTGAACAAACTTTTCACTTCAGTCGGGTCCATGTTCATTATTAGATCGGCTTAATGAATCAACCTTCTTTAATGGGTTAGATACAAGTTGTCAGGTAGCTCTGTCTTAGGTCAGCTACAGTACAAGTCAACAAAAGTTTAGTTCTACGATTTAGATTGGTGATTGATCGAGTCGCTTGCCACTCTGGTTAGCAATCTACTACACGTCTGGGAGGAAAATAACTCCCGTCAAACTTCAGTGAATGGCTCCTTTCTATAGACAATGAAAGGTTAAGAGGGAGCCAAAGGGTGACCCTTGGTGAAATTCCTCTGACGCTCAAGTCAGACTTCGATGGTGAAAGAGAGAAAGTAGAGTGGATAGAAAAGAGAGTAGAAAGTAGAATACCATATTAGAGTAAATAGCTTTTATGATTTGATTAATCAATTAATCTCTTTTGCCCCTCCTTTGGGCACTCTTCTTATATAAACTTGAGAGCGAGCGAATAGACACTGCACCCACGCCTAACCTTCGTTCCCATCCATCATGTTGGTTTAATGAATAATTGCTTAGGCCAAATGCTATCGTTTCCTATGCATAATATTCAGAGCTATGCAAATAGTATCGATGCTCGTTCGCCTACCTTTGTCTGATCGACCTCGATTCGATCTGACCAATAGGTCTCTAGGCCAAGTGTGTTAGGCCAAAGTCAGGTTAACCTTGTAAGCTGACATGTTCATTATGTTGATTAGATCTTCTCTTGGCCACATGGACCAGTATCATCTCTATATCACAGGTCTCCCCCTGAGTCTAATCGAAGGAGAAAGCATGTCGACTGACTGGATATATACTCTAATAGCTAAGCTACTACTAATTCTGGATTGATACCTCTTTGGTCAAATCTTGGGGCTAACCTAAACCTGTATCCATGTTCACACTATATCATTACCTTAGAAATTCAAACCATTGATGTGCTCCAATCTGCCTCGGAAACTAGCGGATCCTTTATCCCATCGAATGATCCCGCATATCACATTTGAAGATCTACAATCATTACATTGGATCTGAAGCAACGACCGTCCCATCCCAGAGCTGGAAGTAGTGCCCATATGCTCGTCCCACATCCAATAGTCCTACATTGACCACTTTCTCATTATAAGTACCCTGATGCAGTGTAATTGCCTAACCTCTACCGCTTTCCTCTTATTATTGCCATCATTTCTATTCTCTGCCTTTGACTCATAAGCATCTTTCCTTCTTCTTCAATATGTTGTGGTGTCCTCCTCTACCTCCCACTTGTGGTTTCACACAACTTCCTCCCCTGCATAGAAATAAAGAACTTAGCTCTCCACACAACCTTCAGCATACCCGAAAACCACTCTCTCTAAATTCCCCGACCATCTCAAGAATCCCATCTTCCTCCTACTGGGTATGCTACCTTTTTCTTCCACTAGATGATCGGAGGCCTACACTTCTCAATTCCTCTATTCTTTGGGGAGATCTCAACTTACATAGGATTCCCCTCAACCAATTGACCCCTAACTCTTTTCAACTCCTCTGCGAGGTCGCCATTATCTTCAACTATTACAACATACCATTGTCTCCTACCATCTTTCACTGTTTCTTTCATCTGAAGAGGAGTGAACTTAGGGTGCTCTATTTCATCACTTTACCTTTCACTCCATTCTTACAGAACCATCTCACTTCCCATAAGCATTGAAAAACTCATTACTTCTTTATTTGTTCCACCACAAGCTTCATATGGACAAACCACTGATAGAATAATCTACCTTCTCAACCAAACTTGGTTCTCGATAAAGAAGATCCAACCTATATAGAAACTGTCAATATCCTCCACAATCTCCATTTTGATGCTAATCTGCTGACAAAAGATATTTGCTCTACCGCTATGAGTTGAGCCCAGTACAAACTGAGTCCTCATGCATCTAAAGAAATCGTAGTAGAAGCCCAAGCCAACTTCCCCTCCTAAAGATCCAACCCCAACTGAGGTTGTCCCAACTCCCGCAAAGGTCGTTATAGTGGAGTGATAACTCACATTTTGATATGTTATTTTGTGTTGCTTCTCAATGGTTTAGACTACTCATGTGGTTAAATTGTAGGAACTACCATGTTTTATGAGTAGTGGATTGATTATAGAATTTTTGTTATAAAGACTTTTTAAATGTCAATTCTAGCACTGATTTAATCTATATTTTAATTACAGAGCATCGAAGAGGCTATTAAAGATGATTTTGGGGTGAATACAATGGGAACCACAACCAAATCGTGACCCCAAACACGCTTAAGCTATATCCCAAGCTGTAAAAATGAAGAAAGCAAAGAAAAAGACTTTCTAAAGGGGTCCACGGCTAGGTCATAGTCATGACCATGATTGTGGATCACTCTTGTCATGGCTATGACACACTAGTGGCCACCACGACCAAGCCATAGTGGGCATCATGGTCATGAAGTGGAGCATCATTTCAACTGGGAATGACTATAAAAGATGTTCAAACGGGAGAACACTTCATCTTTCCAACCTAGAAGCCCTAGCCTCCCTCCTCCACTTGCATTCATCCATTCTCTGCAAAAGGTTGGAACTCCCAACCTAGGAGCCTCCGACCCCCCGTCCCAAGGGGAATGCGTGAAGGGGTTAATCACGGGGCGGCCCAACCGGGGACGTTACCCCACATGGGCTGAGCCTATGGCCTTTGACTGGCTGGTACCAGCAGAGGAGGGGGCTCTGCTACGACTGGGGGGAGGATTTTAATGCATTCATCCATTCTCACCTTCATATTCGAGGGAAGAGTCCCTTCATTAAGGAGTTTTGATGATATCCTTTATCTCACCAACACATCGCGTTCTCCTATGGATTCAAGGAGAAGTTTCGCTTTCGACGACATTCCCCAAGCTTGATCAAATTTGAGAGAACTCGAATTTCCACCAAGTTCTCGGATTGAGGAGCTTGAGTCATCCAACATTCGTCATTTGCTTTCGAAGGCTCGATAAAGACTCCATTGGATTTTCACCATGAAGACCTTGTTCATACTTCAGAAAAATTTTAGGGTTGAATCGATTAGTTATCTTTATTGTTTACCTCACTTAGCTACTTAATTTTGTATGCATGTCAAATGTTTGATTAAATGCCTCTTACATTAGTGTCAATTTTACATTTGTGTGCATTAGATATTTGTCTTAATGTTCCTTACAATTTTGTTACTTTATTTACTACAATTTAAGTGTTTAATTTAATTCCTACATTGTTTTACTTGTTAAATGTTTTAATTACTTGCACGGTTAGGTTAAAATTTTAAGTACCTACATTGTCTTTAATTTAGTAGGTTTAGAATTTTTAGTGCAATTAACCTCATATCAATGTTGACCAAGTTCGACTAGGACTCGAGTAGTATTTTGGCGTTTGACAATACGCTTGACAATATGTATAATCGTATGACTAGTGGATGCTTTGGGACATCCGAGATCATATGGGAAAGATTGGTATGAGGAAGATTATTGGAGCAATCAACCTTAGGTCAAAGTTGACTAAGCTCGAGTAAGACTCGAGGGAAAGTCCAAGTTTGAAGACTTGCCAAGGTAAGTCCAAGTATGGATACTTGGCAATGGAGAAGTTCAAGAATGAATTCTTGGCAAGGAGAAGTCCATGTATGGATACTTGATAATGGAGAAGTCCATGAATGAATTTTTGGCAAGGGAAAGTACAAGTATGGAGACTTGACAATGAAAAAGTCCAAGGGTGTAGTCTTGGTCATGTAAGCCCAAGTGTGTAGTCTTGACAGAGAAAGTCCAAGTATGGATACTTAGTAAAGAAAAGTCTAAGGGTGTAGTCTTAGTCGTGTAAGTCCAAGTGTGTAGTCTTGGTAGCGTAAGTTCCGGAGGTGCGACCTCTTGGCAAAGGTAGACTCGGTAGCATGACAAAACCGATGGAGGCACTTGAAGGCTAATGCAAGGGCGAGGAGTCGTGAACTCAAACAAAAAATGTGAGGCTGATGGAAGTGACTTGAAAGCTTAGGTCTAGACTAAAGATACCTGATGGCATGATGAAGTCGATGGAAGTACTTGAAGTCTAGTGCAAGGTCGAGGAGTTAAGGACTAGAACTAAAAGGCATGAGACTAATAGAAGTAGCTTGAAGGATTAGGTCTAGGCTAAGGATAAGTGTCAAATATGAGGGGATTATACTTGGATGTTAAACCTCAATTTTGAGATTTACTAGTCGACTAAGGCTTAGTTTAGTCGATTGATGAGCTAAAATAATCGGGCAGATTGTTTGACAGTCAACTGGGGTTATGGACTAGTCAATTTAAATTATGACCCAATCAACTGGCCAAGTAGTTGATTGTGACTCGACTGTTGACTGGTACTCTGGCAGTCAACTGGTGACTTGCACCAGTCGACTACTAATATTAAGCAGTCAACTGACCTTAAGTGGATAGAGCACAGAATATTTTTGAGTCGACTGTTGGCTCATAGCAGCCGCCTGATGGCTATGACGATCGACTAAGGATATAAGCAGTTGATTGATCAACTATTTCTGATGTGATTAGTCCATTACAAGATGATAGTCAACCGAGCAGTCGACTAGTCAGTAAATCTAGTCAATTGGATGGCAAAAAATTAGCCCGAGCAGAGTTATAAAAGGTGGACTTCGGTGGAGAAGAAGAAGTCGGTTCTTGGAGTTCTTGAAGGGGAATAGTTAGTGCTTTCTAGACCTACAAAGTCATTCCAAAGCAACCAAAAGGAAAGCGATCAAAAGCATTCTTGTGTAAAGTGTTTTCACTTCTTATTTTCATTTTCTTCTTGTATTTGGTTTTATTCTTGTAAAACTTCATTGTAAGAGGTTTCTCCACCTCCAATGTGATTCCGAGAAGGAGAAAGAGTTAGTGGTGGTGCATCACTAGAACTCACTCTAGAGCTCGGCCGTGGAGTAGGAACTAGGGTTCCAAACCACATAAAATTGTGCATTGTGATTGTGTTTGTATTTCCGTTGCTAATGTTTTGTAGAGACAAGAACACGATCAATGAATGAGTGAGATCGAAGAAATTGAGCGAATGCTTTTCGCCCCTCTCTAGCGCGACATCAAGATCCTCAACAATTGGTATCAGAGTGAGGTCGCTCTTCAAGGACTAACCGTCGCAAGAGCAACGCACTAGAGGAACCATCAACACAATGGATTTTAGCTATGGATTGGGCTACAACACACAAGTTTCACTTTCCTTCAACCGTGAAGACTTTACTTATTGGAAAAGAAGAATGGACTATTTCTTGATTGATGACATAGAGGATTGGATCGTCATCATGGAAGGATTCGAGGCTTTGATGGACAAGAAAGGGAAATACTCAAGAAGAAGAAGTGGACCGAGGAGCAAATCCAAAAATCCATGATCAATGGCAAGGTAACCAAAATGTTAACCAATTTGGTACCTAATGATATTTTGTACAAGATAGGAGAATTTAAGGGCACAAGGGAGTTATGGAGCAAATTGGTAGAGCTCCATGAGAATCCCTCACCGGCCCAAGATAAGGAGGAGTCCAAAGAAGCAAGCTTATCATATCAAGAGCTTGAAGATTCGAAAGTTGAAAGGTACTCAACATCCGAGTCGAAAGAAGAAGTTGAAGAAGTCTTCACCTCAAGGATTAAGGGGGAGGTTAAATCTTCAACACTAGAGCAAGAAGAGAAGTCATCTACATCCGGGAGTGATTCTTCTACCACCGGGCTAGGTAATTCAAGCATAATTTGTAAAAATAAAGATCACATAATTTACTTTGAGTGTAGGAAAAAGGGCACTACAAGAGTAAATATTCAAAATTGGTCAAGAAAAAAAATTCAAATAGTACCAAAGAGGAAGGAGAAGGTAAAGGAGGTTGGAGCCCCGTTTCGCAAAGACAAGGATCACATAGTGTGTTTCCGATGCATTTAAAAGGATCATTACCGAAGTCAATGTCCGAGGAGGAGCCACCCAACCAAGGACAAGGTAGAGAGCTCAAGTGTAGGGGGAGCTCCTACGACAAAGCCTAAGGTATCATCTTATAATTTACTTGCAATTATTCATGATAAAAAGCATGCTAGAAATAATTTTTATTACTCAAGTGTTAAACATCATGAATTTAGAACTAAGGACAATCTTAGATCAATTACCTCCTAAACTACACTACCTAAGGAAACCATTAGAAAGAGGGGAACAACCTAGGCATTAACCCTAAGAAGAGTAGACATATGCCTAGGAAGAAGAATATCTCAAGGAATAATGGAAAATCAGAAATTATGAAATTGGGAGTAGAAAATCAAGTTTTGAGATCAAAACTTGATAAATTAGAAAAGACCCTTAGAAAGATAACAAATTTGATTAAAGAGTCTAGTATACAAAATCTAGGATTTAATAGGAAAGATCTACCTAAGGACAAGAAAGGTTTGGGTTACAAGCCCAAGTCCAAGAGAAACATGCAAACCTACCATAATATTTCATATAATTATGGTACTGGTCCTAGGTCTAGGAGTGTTAAAGTTACAAGGAAAGTAATCTCTAGAGTTGACCTTGACAAGAGTCAAGTGACTAAGGTTTCAAAGAAACCTAGAAGAGTCACTAAGAAGGATACAAGGGAAGTTATCCCTAGAGTTAACCTTAAAGAGACTAAAATGGCTAAGACTTCCAAGAAGCCTAAAAGAGTCCTTAGGAAGGTATCTAGGGAAGTTATACCTGGTGAATACCTAGAAAACCCAAGTGTTGGTGCAAGAATGCCCCAATCATTATGTATTTTGATGTTTGGATAATCATTTGAAGTTATGCAATAATTGTGATCTAACTATGAATGTTTAGGTGATAGGAAAATCAAAGTATGAAGATTTGGTAAAGAGAAAGTTCAAGTGTGAATCTTGGCAAGGAATGTCCAAGGATCTTAACATCATAAGTCCAAGCATGTAGTCTTGGCGGCATAAAGTCCAAGCGTACCTTGACAAAGGAAGTCCAAAGGTAAGGTATTGACAGCGTAAGTCCAAGCATGTAGTCTTGGCAGCATAAAGTCCAAGCGGACTCTAACAAAGGAGAAAGTCAAAGCATGACAAAACTGAGGGAAGCTTTTGAAGGCAAGCGCAAGGACGAAAGAGTCGTGAACTTGGAGGAATCATGGAGGCGTAAGGCTGATGGAGAAGCTAGAAGGTTAAGTCTAAGCTTAGGGTATATTTTCAAGTATGAATTAGTCATACTTGAAGTATATTAGTCGACTAGTGACTGATATCAGTCGACTAGTCTAGAGTGTTCAACACTTGAGGATCCAGAAGGCTTGAATAGTCGATTAGGGTTATGACCCAGTTGATTGGTCAAGCAATCAACTGAAGTTGACTATTGTCTGTGGCTCTATCAGTCGACTGCTAGGGTTTAGCAGTCAACTGGTCTACAACAGTCGACTACCATGTATGGGCAATCGATTGATTCAAGTGGACACGAGAATAGAAGCTTTGGTAGTTGACTAATCAGTCGACTAATCAAATAGACATTGATCCATGACGATCGCAACCAGGCTTCATCAGAAGTCTTTAGATCCAATCAACAGTAGCAGTAGTCGACTGTTGGTATGCAACAATCGACTGTTGTCGGGCTCAACGAGCAAAAACAACTCTGCTCTATAAAAAGAAGCTATGAAAGCTTAGAGGATGCTAATGCTTTCATTCTAAACATTCATCCTAAGCTCCTCAAATCTTTCTCTAAGCTTTCAAGTATTCTTAACCTCTTCTTCCCAAACTTAACTCCATCATATTGTAAGAAGAAGAGTGTGATTGTAAAGAAGGCTTCTCCACATTGGTGTTCTCATCAAATAGAGGTTATAGTGAAAGCTTATGAGGAGTGATCCACCTTACGGATTGTCATAGACTAGGAGCGTCATCTCCAAACCATGTTACAACGACGTGTTAGCGTTGTGTTCTTTGTTTTTTTCTTTTAATTGTGTTTTTCTATTGCTTCCGCTAATGATTTTTTATAGAAAATGAACAAGTGCTATTCGCCCCTCTAGCTAATCCTCAAGGATCCTAACAAGTGGTATCAGAGCCCGGATCGCTTGGAAGATTTAACCATCAACCAAAGCATCACAATGGCTCTTCAAGAGGGATATAGCACCGCTAAACCACCACTCTTCGATGGCAACCATTTTGCATATTAGAAAAGTAGGATGAACTACTACTTAATGAACGATATTGAACTTTGGTTTAGTATTGTAGATGACTTCGAGAAACTGGTGGATGAAGATGGAGCACCTCTCCCAACAAGGATTGGACAAAGGAAATAGCTAGGAAATCTCAATCAAATGCAAAATCCATAACCACACTTCAATGTGGCCTCTCAATGGAGCAACTCAATAAGGTTGGGCCTTTCGAATCTGCCAAAGAGCTATGGGAGAAGCTCATTGAGCTAAATGAGGGATCCAAAAAATCAAAGAGAGCCAAGGACTTGTTGATTGGACAACTTCAAACCTTTGCCATGAAGACTCATGAAACCGCAAGTCAAATGCATAGAAGGTTCAAAGCGATTGTAAATGGACTCAACATCATAGGTGAGAAGTTAGACAACCGAGATTTGATAAGGTATATTCTTCATGCTTTTCCTAGGACCACATTATGGGTATCAATGGTTGATGCTATTAAGGTTTATAGAGATCTTTCCTTGGTTAAAATTGATGAATTATTTTGTGAATTTGAATTGCATGAGAAAACTAACATGTCTTCCAAGGAAAAGGGGTAGCTCTCATTGTAGAAAAGAAGGAGAAAAAGAAGAAGGAGAAGAAGTAAGTTTCCTCATCATCTGAGTCGGAGATGAAGGATCGTCGGCTAGTGAGATGGCTCACCTTGTTAGAAAGTTGTTTAGGGAAACAAAAGGATTCAAGAATAGGGATGCAAGGAGAATGTCTCAATCTTCAAGGGTAAGTAAACTGGTAATTCAAATTTTAATACTAATGTTTTTTGCTATGGATGCAATAAAAAGGGACATACCAAGCCAAATTGCCCGGAGCTAAAGAAGGAGGAAAAAGAAAAGAAGAAGAAGAAGGAGGAGGAGGCTATGGTGGCCCAAACTACATGGGACACCCAAAGTGTGGAGGACTCATCCGACGATGATGAGCTTTGCCACATCACACACCATGTGACACTCATGGCTTTGGGGGATGACACCGAGGGCTCGAGTTAAGAAGAATCTTCTTCTAGCGATGAATCATCATCTAGTGACAATGAGGTAAGGGATTCTCCCCAAGTAGAATTATTCTATAAAATTATTTCTTACCTTAAGAATGCACTAGATAGGTCTAAATCTAAGGTTAAGGATTTGAAAATAGAAATAAAGGCAATTAGAAATGAAGAACCTTCATGTGTTGATTCATGTATACTTAAGGATGAAAATAAAAAACTTAAGAATGAAGTTTGTGAACTAAGGAGATGTTTAGAAAAGTTTACTAGTGGCTCAAAATACCTTGACATGATTCTTAGGGACCAAAGACCCGTTTACAACAAAGCCAGTATATGATATAAGCCTAAGGATAAGGAAGTTGCCTATGTTTCTTTAATTAATAGAAAAGCAACCATTAGGATTAAGGTGAAGAAAGCATGGGTTCCAAAGAAATATTTAAATGATGTTTCCGGTCCAAATGCTTGGGTTCCAAAAGAATTTGTTTTTCGTATTGTTTAGGTAGGTGAGCAAGGTATGTGGATTGTGAATAGCGGTTGCTCAAGACATATGACCAGAGATGTGAGCAAGTTCTCCACAATCAACTATGTTAGCAAAGGAACCATATCATTTGGCAATAGTGGGAAGCTCATAATTTTAGGTAGAGGAACAATTGAGGTATCCCCTAGAATCACTATTCACAAAGTTTTACTAGTTAAAAACATGAAATTTAATTTATTTAGTGTTAGTCAACTTTGTGATATCGGCTATAATGTTGAGTTTAATTCCACAAAATATTTAATTAGACACAAGAACTTGAATGATTGCATGTTAGTTGAATATAGGAAATCGAATATTTATTATGTTGATTTATCCTATATGCTTCTAACATTTCTACTAAGTGTTTTATGACAAAAGAAGAGGAAGGTTGGCTATGACATAGGAGGCTTGGACATGTCAACATGAAGAACATAGCCAAGGTAGCCAAATTGGAGTTAGTGAAAGGGCTACCAAAGACCAAGTACCTTAAAGACAAATTGTGTGATGCTTGCCAAGAGGGAAAGAAATCTAAATCATCACACAAAAGTAAAACCCTAACTAGTACTTTATTACCATTAGAACTATTAAATCTAGATTTATTTGATTTTCATAGTATTCCTTCCTTGAATGGTAATAAGTATTGTGATGTAAGCAAAACATATAGAGTTTTAGGAGTAATTTTTGCTCACATCTTGTTGTATTTTGTATTTATTTCATGCATATCGTACTTTGTTTTGTGTGTGTTTCCTATTTTCTGGTTCGGAGATATTCTCTTTGTACTTTTGTGTACAGAATAGCATTTCATGGGGAAAATGGTGCACTTTCGGAGCGAAAGAAGGGCATTTGGCAGCTGGACATAGAAGGGGACACGACCATGGCGTGTGGATACACACGGTCATGTTTGAGGCTCAAGATCAGTCACCACATCACCACACACGACCTGGCCGTGTGGAAACACACAGTCATGTGGCGCTGGGCAATTTTGATACGATTCAGTTATTTTTCAGGTTTCAGGGAGATCTAGTCTGATGTTTATATAAAGGAAGCTATGCTAAAACCCTAGGGGGCAGGCACGACATCTGGGACGACACTCCGACACCCTAAAAAGCTTCGGAAACTCGCAAAGAGGAGGAAGAAGCCCGCTCGAGGATCGAGTTCTGCACCTCAACGCCAGGGAGAAGAGCTATATTGCATTGTAATTTACTTTCCGTGCATAATTTACATTATATATCTGAACATGATCATGCTTTGTGTTTCTCCTCTCATATTCATGGAGTAGATTTTCTAATTCTAGGATTAGGTAGTAGTTTGTGTGTGTAGAACATATTATTCGGAATATATTTCTGTTCTTGATTTCATATTTGCAATTGGTATTGGTTTAGATCGATAGTTACGTGTTTTGGTTTTCTATCTATTGTGCGTAGCCGATACGAGAGGTGACATCCCTCGTATCTAAGATTTAGGAGAATTAAGGAGGAGCCTAGGGGTTGCCTCATCTATGGTAATCGTGGATAGAAATATGCGATAGAGTCGGAAACGAGATATGTTTCGTCTTATCACAGGGATTGATTCGGCATCCTTATACCGCCTACCCCATCCTAACGCCAGGGGTCAACCTGGTATGGTAGAGGTAGCTCCCGATAGATGCGAAAGTTCATCGGGGGGGAGTGTATGATGTCCCTTCCACAAGATCTAGTTAGATGTCTAGATAATACCCAATTGGTAGCGTGTTCTGCGACGTACAAGTGAAACCGAAATCCTAGAATTCCCTCAAAGGACTTATAGCAACCCCTCTCTTCCTCCGTGTGACACCGTACTAGGGTTAGGACCACTGACAACCCTCTTAATCGTAACCATTAGAACTGAACTCCAAACAATAACGTCCACTGAACAGATCGGTACTCGAATCTCAGTCCCTGTAGGATCGATAATCTATTTATTACTTGACGACATCCTGCTTCTCGGTCCCATCGCGAGATTTGAGGTCGCGTCACGCGCATCAAGTTTTCGCACGCCGGGGGACTGATTGATTCGATATTAAATCAAGAAGTGGATAATTGGATCGGACTTAGGGTAGATTTATTTACTTGCTTTATTTTTCACTTTCATTTGATCTACTTCAATTTTAGATTTTTAATATCTAGAGTAAGTTTAAATTTATTTCAGTAATTACATTGCATTAACCTTTAGTTAAATTTTCTGCATTTGATTTAGTATTAGTTTAGGCTTTTTTTGTTTATCTAAGCATTAGGTAGACTCCTAATTTTGTGGCTCGGTTCCTCGTATGCATAGATGCTTAGGATCGGAAAGCCTGATTCTGATAGATCTAGAAGTCGAACGAACCTACCATTGCAGGAGAGCTGAACAGAAGAGGATGGAAGACCAAGTCGCATCTGTGGTGAACATAGGTAGCCGACCTTTGCGGGATTATGCAACCCCTAGTGCCAGAGGATTTAGGCCGAGTATAGCTGGACTGTCCATTACATCTAATAATTTTGAATTGAAACCTGCCCTTATACACATGGTCCAACAAAGTCAATTCGGGGAAGCTGCGACTAAAGACTTGAACCGACACTTGGAGACATTTTTAGAAATTTACTCGACAATGAAGATCAATGGAGTCCCTGCCAATGCAATCCGTCTGAGCCTATTCCCTTTCTCATTGCGGGATAAGGCTAAGGCATGACTTCACTCCTTGCCGTCAGGAAGCATTACTACATGGGAGCAGTGTGAGCAACGATTTTTGGACAAATTTTTACCACCAAGCAAGACTGCTCACATGCGCCATCTAATCACGAGCTTCTGTCAGAAGGAAGGGGAGTCTTTATTTGAAGCCTGGGATCGCTACAAGGGGCTACTCTACCAATGCCCCCATCATAGACTGGAAAGGTGGTTGGTGATTCACATCTTTTATAATGGGATCGCGTATGCCACAAAGATGTCCCTCAATTGGAGGAGCACTGATGAACAAGGCTATCGAGGAAGCGGAGGAGTTGATTGAAGAGGTGACCCAAAACCACCATCAATGGGCTTTCGAGCATAGTCACCTAGCTCCTGTAGCAAGACGATATGCTGCCAACTCCATAGACCACCTATCAGTGAGGATGGACATACTTAGCAGACGGTTCAACTCTTTAAACCCTAATTCTGCGTGTGTGGCTCACACCTTTGGAGAGGGAGCATCAGCGTATCAAGAGAACTATTATGGAGGGAAGGGCAGCTTAGAAGAGCAGATCGATGTTGTTGGGGACTACAATCAAAGGCCCAACAACCCATATTCTAGCACTTACAATCCCGGATGGAGGAACCACCCGAATTTTTCCTATCGGAATAACTCGGGAAATTTCCAACCATCCGGAGGATATGGTAGCAACAGGGCAATGAGAAACATCAACCACAGAAGTCTAGGCTAGAATTGATGATAGAAGACTTCATTGCTACCCAAACTAAGGCCAATGCAGAATTTCGACACCAGCATCAGAAAATAGAAGAGTCGCTTAGGGAGTTGAAGGCTACTGTTGACGGTCTTGTAAGCCACACGAAGATGTTGGAAACTCAGGTGACCTAAATAACCCAAACCATATCGAAAACCGTGGATAGCTCTCCATCATTTCCCGAACCAGGTCAGGTCAAGGAAGAGGGAGTATGCGGCGAGAGAGTAGGACAGAATAACAAATTCACTAGGGGGTGTGCAACCATGATTTTCACCCTAACCAACCAAGCTGAAATTGAAGATAAGATTCCACCCCAGCTTGAGGACCCCGGTGAGTTTGTTATACCCTGATCTATTTATGGTGAGAGCTTTGATGAAGCACTATGCGATTTAGGGTCATCAGTTAGCGTGATGTCCTACGCATTCTAGCTAGAGATGGGACTGAGTGGCATCCAACCAGTGGGCCTTGGTATTCGTATAGGGGACGACTCAGTCAAGGAACCCGTCGACATGCTAGCACATGTGTCTGTGGTCATTGAGAATTTCGTGATACATACGGATTTTATTATACTCGACACATGACCAAACCCCCAGAATCTCATCATTTTGGGAAGACCCTTTCTGGCAACTATGAGAGCATGTATAGACGTAAAGGCGCACAAGATCTCCTTGGAAGTAGACGAGGAGATCATCATTTTCAACATGTTAGAGTGTAGAGCTCCCTTCTTAGACGACTACACTTTCAGCAGGATAAATCCTAGCCCATCAGAAGACAACACAGAGACAGATGAATGGAGATTTACAAAACCTCCGGAGCCAAGTTGAGATAATAGAGTGTGGTCGAGCTAAAAGACCTTAAACAAAATGCTTCTTAGGAGGCAATCCAAGTTTAATTTTATATGTTTTTAATCTTTCTGCATGCATGTGTATAATTTAGACTTTGATTTATGGTCACTTATGTTGTTTCAAATAGTTTAGGATTAGAAAGAACTTGCTAGGAAGAAGCCAAAATCGTTTTGAGCCCACCTAGTCCACTACGAGAGCCTGCACCTGCACCCCCATTTTTTCTTTTACTCTTGAGCAGGATGCAGGTACATCCACCTACGATTTCTCCGAGTTCCAATCGTGCCTCGACGACATATACGTCGAGCAACAGACACAGAGGTAGCGATGGGAGAGCAGAGCGCCTATATGCAAGAGAAGTTTCAGGGCTTACGGGACCACTTCCAGCGGGTCGAGGAGTTCTACGACGAGGCTCGTATATACTTTCAGGAGGCGGTTGTCCATCACCAGGAGGAGGCTGCCTACCGTCAGGAGGTTAGGCGGCACATGCGTGCCCAATAAGCACAGTGGACTCAGGAGGAGGTGCATAGAGCAACTGTCACATCCACCAGCTCTCAGATCAACCACATATACATGTGGCATAAGCGGCTCAACATTAGATTCTCCCAGGATCCCGAGATGTCGAGGTTACCAGACTTTTCACCTCGTCCACCATATTAGAGGTATAACTTCATACAAGTCTGGGGGGGACCCCAAGCTTTGACTTATTTTGTTTCTAGCAGTAGTTTCTTTCCTAATATTTGTATTTTAGTTAGCATTCATTTGTTCATGCATAGGTTGTGTAGTTTCTTTCAGCACTTAGTTTTTGCTATCTATAAGTTGTCTCAGTAGTATTTTTAAGGTTTTCTTCATGAGTTGTTTCCATGGGTAGCTTAACTTCATTTACCTCGTGGTATTTTATTTTATTTGTTTTAATGAATATTCTAGACTTACATTAGCTAGCTTTTATTTTTACACCTACACATGACGAACATTCTGAAAGGAAAAATCTAGTATGTACCTAGTTGTAATTCATCTCAGTAGTCTAGTACTTTGGAATCCATAGGTGATTCTAGATTTAACATTTTAGTTACTGGAGATGCTCGGATTGTGAAAGCTCATTCAGAAAAATCAAAATCCCAAGAGAGAGAGAAAAGAAAAGAAAAAAATGGAATAAGAAAAGAAAAAAAAGAAAGAAAGAAAGAAAAAGAGTAAGAAAAATTGAAAAATATTATGAGGGATAAAAAACAGTTGTCATGGGTGGAAATGGTTAGGTGCCCCTTTGAGACCGCCAAGTGTTTTTTGAGGTAAATTCCACCAAAGGTATAGGGTGTGTCGACTTAAAATGGAAAGGCAGTTAGCCTAATCATAGTGGAGTTGATACTTTACAACATTTTTGAGGTATAGTGATACTTTGAAAATGAACCTAGAACCTTGATCATAAAAGGTTTTAGGATGTGTCAATGGAAATAAATGGTTGAAAGTTGATTATAATTGGCACAATTAGGTTAGAGTCAATAGTGTACCAAATTGGGATTTTGGCACACTCGAGGGAGTTGATCCATTGTTATGTTAAGTTTAGTATTTGACATAATTCTAGATAATGACAATTAGATATAAGACTTAGGTATTTCTATACCTTTATAAAATTTGGCATGCTTTGTTTGCCATACTCTATGTCATGACATATTGTATCACATGATTATTTAAAATGACATGTTAATATTTAGTTGATTTTTATCATGTCACAAAATCATGCATCATTGGCAATGCTTTTAACTAATGCACATCTAATATGCCATGATTATATTCATGCATTAGTTATTCAATTGAATTTAAGGACAAATGACATTATTTGACATCCTAGGTAAGGAGATCAAATGAGATATGCCTAGATAGAAATGCATGATTACCAAGTTAAGGAAGAACAAAATCACATCTCACAAAATCATAGGATGACTTGTGTGCTTGTATTGAACACCTTAGATACAAGTGAGATGCTAGGAAAATGAGTTAAGTTCAAGATTCTTTTATGTTGCATTAATATGAACTCAAACTCTTTAAAATCATAAGAAGAATCATGAGGAAAGTTAATGTACAAGTCATGTACACTTAGTTCATAGATCATGATTGAAAAAAAGATTTGAAAATAATTTTAAAATCATTTTTGGAACACCTTGGTGAAGTTTATCTTTTAATAGCAATCACCATTGAGAATATTGGTAAAAGTTAGGCAAAACATTAAATGTTTCAATGGTTTTGAACTTTGTATCATTCTTAGGAAACAATGAGTATTTTAATAGAAAACTAGTTTTCTCCATAGTATTTGACATAAGTAATGTGTGTATCGAATTTCAAGATTTTTTGAATTTTTTAGAATTATTTATGCATTTTTGAATTTCGTCTGAAAAATTTATTCAGAAAAATCAAAAACCAATCGAGGTGGCGCCTCAATTAGTCGACTGTTGGGGTTGTTTGTGTCTAAATAATTTTGATTTAGCTATTTCTCAATGACCCTAGTTAGCTTAACTACTCTTAACCCTATAATATGCTTAGAAAAGCATTAAAAGGGTGAGAATTTTAGTGAAATTGAATAATAAAGTTAAATAGGGTAGGAATCAAATTTTAAGAGAGATCAAAGTTCAAGGTTTAACTTTTGCCCTTTTTTTTTAAGTTTAGATTTCTTATAGGCTTAGGACTTCTCCAAAGACATTGTTAATGCAATGGTTAAAGGGGAATAAGCCTTTAGGGGGAGTCTGCCTATCAAAGCATAATGGATAAATTTTGAAAAAGAGAGAGAGTGAAAAATTGTCTTTCATTGTGTGATAAGTGTTTTATCACCAAGGAGAATGAAGGGTTGAAGATGAAGAAAAAGGGGAAGAATGAGTAAAGTCAACAAAGACTTTTAATGTGTGTCAAAGGAGGAGAATGAAGGATTTAAGTTAGAAAACCTTCATTATGCTTTGGCATAAGAAGAGGAGAGTTGGGCTTATAGGCTAGTCTAACTTAAAGATATTGTCAAACATCAAAAAAAGGAAGATTGTGTTGGATCGAAAGTGTCGCTAGAGGGGGGGGTGAATAGCGATACGGTGTCGTTAAAAAAAAACTTTTGCAATAAGTAAAAAGCAAGTAGAGAGTGCACAGCGGAAATATAAAGTAGACAAGATATTTTTACGTGGTTCACAATCTTTCGATTGCTAATCCACGGCCCTAGTGATCCTTGATCACGTACGGAGGGCAATTCACTAAAACCACTCCTCCTCGTTGGAAGTAGGAGCAACGATCACAAAAAGAAATCAAGGCAAAGGGACACTCCCCCTTTCCTTGTTACGATTAAAGCACAAAGACAATTTAAAGAAGTAGAACTTAAATAAATATACCGACAACTCTTATAAGTAGAAGATGTAGCTTTCGTTGTCGGCGGCACTTCGTCGTAGCAAATGTGAGTAGTAGTAGCGGCGTTACGACGGCGTGTTGAGAGCTCTTGATTTCTTATATTTTTGCTTGGCGTGAACATGTCTATTTATGGATATTGATCTATGAATTTAGACATAGGTAGTGTCCAAGGTGAGGTTCTTATCCCCCAAGTCTTGCTCATCCACATCCTTTGCGCCAACTCAAGGATGAGGTGCTTCATCCAACCACCTTGTGCCACAACTCAAGGATGAGGTGCTCATCCAACCACCTTGTGCCACCTCAAGGAGGCCTTCACGCCAACTTGTTGGAGCCATCCAACTTGTGCCACATCATGGGAGCCAACCATCTTGTGCCAACTCTCCTCATTTTGGGCGTCAAGCTTGATGGTGGTTTGCCAACCATCTTGTGCCAACTCACCTCATTTTGGGCGCCCAACTTGATGATGGTTTGGATGTCCACCTTGATGCCACATCACCTAATTTTGGGGGTCCAAGCTTGGTGATGGTTTGGATGTCCACCTTGATGCCACATCACCCTTTGTACCAAAACACGAGTCAAGTCCAAATTCATCCCCTTGAAATTCGAGCTCTTCTCGAAATTTGGAACTAGACCAGCGATTGGTAGTAGACAGGTCAAAGGGTTTTGGCTGCAGATACAAGTTAGCTTAAAATATAAAGTACGATGGTTCTAACCATCTGATCTCGACCTAGACCTTCCATTGGAGGTATTGGGTCGGATCTACGCTTAACGACCTTGCTTCGCTTTCACACGAGCTTACCTTGTAGCCTCGCTTCCGGTCTTCACCAGAGTACCTCGGCTTCCTCCGAAGTCCCTCTGGCGTTGCCCGACCACCTCGGTTCCCACCGGGTGTCGCAGACCTTCCGCTCAACTTTAGCATTTCTGCACACTTAATTGAGCTCGTAAGATAACAAATATACTCTTAACTATTGAGCCTTTTGCCATAATCAAAATACCGGTTCGACTTTGGTGCCCACTGCACCAACAATCTCCCCCTTTTTGATTCATGGCAAACCGACACAAAAGTTAAGGAAAAATTAAGCTAGCATAATGATTAAGCATGAATGAGCTAGCATAAAGATTAAATATGAATGAGCTAGCATAATGATTAAATATGAATGAGAAATATTATTGTTTCAAGTTCTCCCCTTTGAGGTAACCTCCCCCTTGACCGAAGGTGAGTTCTTGAAAAATAATTTTTACTCCCCCTTAATAGTTGCTTAAGTAATCGGAATTACTTAATATAAAAGGTAATAATTTTGTTTACTTTCTTCCCCTTTAATTTTGGTTAATTTTGGTTACTTTTGTGACTTTCTCCCCCTTTTGCCTTAACTCAAAAAGTTTGTAAATATATTTTAGGGTTTGTAAGTCCAAGCAAGTTCCCAATATATATATATATATATATATATATATTTTTTTTAAAAAAAATAATAATAAGCTTGAAAATATGTTCATCTAAAATGTACAACTCCGGTTGGACTTGATTGATATAGAATGATCAATAAGTCTTGAAGGAGTTGATTAATTTTAAATAATTATACTCCATGGTTCATTTCGATGCCGAATCTACATCCGGAACTGTGAGTAAGGTCCTAACATCTCACGCCCGTCTACGTGGCTAAGTACACAAACACATTAGTCCTATGTGTTGTGAGATGTGTTGGCTCCTTAAATCTATAGGTATATGATTTCTAAGGTAAGACTTAGGCTAATTTCATAAAAAGAAGCAAAAGTAGAGTACATATATAGAAATTTAAATCCTACTCTATTACGCATACATACCTAACTTTCGTCTTAATAAACTAAATTCGGCTTGGGTAGTGGTTTGGTGAAGATGTCCGCTAGGTTTGATTTGGACTCAACATACTCTAGTTGTATAGTTCCATTAGTTACATGTTCCCTAATGAAGTGGTGTTTAACTTCTATATGTTTTGTCCTAGAATGACATATTGGATTTTTAGTTAAGTTAATTGAACTGATGTTATCTATGTAGGTTTTAATGTTGTTAAAGATTAAGCTAAAGTCTTGGAGAGTGTGCTTCATCCACAGGAGCTGAGAGACACACTCACCCATCGCAACGTATTCGGCTTCGGTGGTAGATAAGGCAACGCAATGCTGCTTCCTACTGCACCAACTCACTAGACTCGAGCCGAGGATTTGACAACAACCACTCGTGCTCTTTCTATCGAGTTTACTACCGGCATAGTCGGAGTCGAGTAGCCGATTAGATTAAACTCGGTAGATCTAGGGTACCAAATACCTACGTTTAGCGTGCCCTTTAGATATCTAAGGATACACTTGACTAGGGTTAGGTGAGACTCCTTGGCACAGGTTTGTAACCTTGCGCACATACTTACCGCGAATAAAATGTCGGGTCGGCTCGCGGTTAAGTATAGGAGACTTCCTATTGCGCTCCTATAGTATTTTAGGTCAACGGGTTTTCCTTCTACATCTTCGTTTATATTAACATTAGTTGCTATAGGTGTATTAATTATTTTAGCATCTTGCATTCCAAATCGATTTATTAAGTCCTTAGTATATTTTTGTTGATGTAAATATATTCCATCTTTAGTTTGTTTAATTTGTAAACCTAAGAAGAAACTTAACTCTCCTACTAAATTCATTTCAAATTCACTTTCCATAAGTGAGATGAATTCGTTTAGCAGGATCGAGTTGGTAGTTCCAAAAATTATATCATCTACATAGATTTGGGCTATAAAGATTTCTTTTCCTACGGTTTCTGAATAAGGTTGGGTCGACTAAACCTTGGTTGAATCCTTTGGACTTAAGATAGATCGAAAGCCTTCGCATCAAGCTCTTGGGGCTTGTTTGAGTCCATATAGGGCTTTCTTAAGTCTAAGGACCTGGTGAGGTTTATCTAGTTTTTCGTATCCGGGAGGTTGACTGACGTAATCTTCTTCCTTAATGTATCCATTCAAAAATGCTGACTTGACATCCATTTGAAACAATTTAAAACCTCGATGTGCGATATGCTAACAACATTCGGATGGACTCTAGTCTTGCTACGGGCGAGGTCTCATCGTAATCTAAACCTTCGACTTGACTAAACCCTTTGCGACTAACCTAGCTTTATTTCTAACTACTTCACCTTTATCATCAAGTTTATTTCAAATACCCACCTTGTTCCAATAATTGATTTTTCTTTAGGTGGTGGTACTAATTCCCGGACTTCATTTCTAGTGAATTGAGCTAGCTCTTCTTGCATAGCAATAATCCAGTCGGGATCAAGAAGTGCTTGTTCAATAGTTTTGGGTTCGATTTTGGAAATTAACGAGATTTGACTAATGTTTCGGTATGAAGCTCTAGTTCGAACCCCTATAACTTGATTGATAGGATGACTTGGGTTAGGGTCATCTATCACTTGGTCGATAGGATGACTTGGGTTAGGACGAGATTCAAGTTCAAGATCAGAGTCGGGTTTGCTATAAGTTGATTTGCTAGTTGGTTTTGTTAAGGATTGAACGGGTTCGTGTCCTTCGTCGAAAACTATATTAATGGTTTCTTCGACTCTAAGAGTGTCGTGATTGTATACCCTATAAGCTCTACTGGTGGTTGAGTATCCTAGAAAGGTTCCAGTATAGTTTTTGGATTTGAATTTCCCTAGGTAATCCTTAGTGTTTAAGATATGTACCTTGCATCCAAATACCCTAAAGTATTTGATGTTCTGTATTTTATCGTGATAAATCTCGCATCTGAGGACTTTTGGTGCCTCTTTACCATAAGGATCCTATTTTGGGCGTGTGGCAAGCGTACTAACGGCCTCTGCCCAAAATCTATCGGGTAGGTTATACTCGTTTAACATTGTCCTAGCGGCTTCTTGTAGGGTTCTATTTTTCCGTTCGACTAACCCATTTTGTTGTGGGGTTCTAGGACATGAAAACTCATGGTGGTATCCGTTTAGGTTACAGAAATCTGTAAACCTGTGGTTTTCGAATTCACCACCATGATCGCTTCTAAGTCTTTTAATCTTAAGGTTCTTTTGATTTTCGATTAACCTACAAAGATTGATTAGTTGGTCTAGGGTATCATTTTTATGTTTGATAAACCTAACCCAAGTAAATCTAGAATAGTCGTCAATTATGACTAAGCAAAATTGACTACCATTGAGTGACTTAGCTCCATGTGAATCAAATAGATCCATGTGTAGGAGCTCAAGAACACTTTTGGTTCGTTCTTGATTAGTTAATTGATGTTGTGTCCTAGATTGTTTACCTTGTTGACAAGCATTACATATTTTATTATCCAAGTTGTTTAGTTTAGGCAAACCTATAACCAAGCCACTCGACTCATCTTGTGGGCGAGTCTTGGAGTGCAGTGTCCGAGTCTTGGTGCCATAACCAAGATTCCTCTTCTTTGTGTCATAAGACACTTGGTTGAGGAGTTGGGTAAATTTATTGTGTAGATGTTGCTATTCCTAGTTCCTTTAAGTATTATTTTAGATGTTGCATTTATCTTGATTACGCATTCATTTTCTAGAAATATGACCTTATAATTGTTATCACACAATTGGCTTACACTAAGTAAATTATATTGAAAGTTTTCTACTAATAAGACATTTTGAATTGTAAAGTTAGAGTTGAGCTCAATATCACCTGATCCGATGATTTTGAGCTTGCCGTTATTTCCGAAGGCTACCGATCCTTGTCGTTTGAATCGTAACTTCGAAAATTTGAGTTGATCCCCGGTCATGTGTCGGGAGCAACCACTGTCCAACATCCATTGATCCTACATATAAGGTAGTTGGATCGGATATTGGAATTACTAAAGGGTTGTTTGTAAGTTTTTAAACCTAAATCATCTCACCAATATCTACATGATCAAAACATGTTATTCCTATGTGTTATTGTGAGATGACTTTCAATTTTACTTGATTAATTTTAATGAATTTAAATTAACCAACATTAGGTTAGATTCGGATTTAGTCTAAGCTCATCAAGTAATCTTTTCAAGAGATTAGCTTCCAGGTCGTGGCGAGGCACAGAGGCCTTCACGCCAACTTGTTGGAGCCATCCAACTTGTGCCACATCATGGGAGCCAACCATCTTGTGCCAACTCTCCTCATTTTGGGCGTCCAAGCTTGATGGTGGTTTGCCAACCATCTTGTGCCAACTCACCTCATTTTGGGCGTCCAACTTGATGATGGTTTGGATGTCCACCTTGATGCCACATCACCTAATTTTGGGGGTCCAAGCTTGGTGATGGTTTGGATGTCCACCTTGATGCCACATCACCCTTTGTACCAAAACACGAGTCAAGTCCAAATTCATCCCCTTGAAATTCGAGCTCTTCTCGAGGCTGGAACTAGACCAGCAGTTGACTGTAGTAGACGACTGGTCAAAGGGTTTTGGACTGCAGTACAAGTTAGCTTAAAATATAAAGTACGATGGTTCTAACCAACTGATCTCGACCTAGACCTTCCATTGGAGGTATTGGGTCGGATCTACGCTTAACGTCCTTGCTTCGCTTTCACACGAGCTTACCTTGTAGCCTCGCTTCCGGTCTTCACCCGAGTACCTCGGCTTCCTCCGAAATCCCTCTGGCGTTGCCCGACCACCTCGGTTCCCACCGGGTGTCGCAGACCTTCCGCTCAACTTTAGCATTTCTGCACACTTAATTGAGCTCGTAAGATAACAAATATACTCTTAACTATTGAGCCTTTTGCCATAATCAAAATACCGGTTCGACTTTGGTGCCCACTGCACCAACAGATTGTTGATGCAATCAATCTCATGTCAAGGTTGAATCTCGAGTGGGACTCAAGTAGAATTTTGATGTTTGACAAAGCATTTGACAATATAACTAGATGGCATAGGACATCCATATTCATATAAAGTTGTTGGCCGAGAAGTCAAGTAGGTCAAAGTTGACCAAAAACTCAATGGGTAAAGTCCAACTGAGAGTTGAGAAGGAAAGTTCAAGTATGGAGACTTAGCAACGAAAGTCCAAGTATGGATACTTGGCCAAGAAAGTTCAAGTATGGATACTTGGCAAGGGAAAATCCAAGTATGAATATCTGACAAGGAAAATCCAAGTATGGAGATTTGGTAAGGAAAGTCCAGGTATGGAGACTTGACAGGAGAAAGTCCGAATATGGAGATTTGGCAAGGGAAAGTCTAAGTATGGAAACTTGGTAATGGAAGTCTTGAAGATGTGACCTCTTGGCAAAAGAAGACCCATCATCATGACAAAATAGAAGGAAGCACTTGAAGGCTAGAAGGGTGAGGAGTCATGGAGGACTCGAATGCATCCCAAAGGTGTAAGGATGATGGAAGAATCTTGAAGGTTTAGGTCTAGGCTAAGGGTAAGTGTCAATTATGAGAGGATCATACTTGATATGTTAAACCTCAGATTTGAGGTGTGCCAATCGAGCTAGCACCTCGACTTGTCTCTATTTGTAGGCAAAAAAAAGCAAGATGACCTCGACCAACACCTCAATTGGTCAGTGCTCGAGCGACGAGGGAAAGATGCTCGGGCACTATGGGGCTCGAGCGCATGAGCAAGTGCTTGGGCTGAGCAGTGCTCGAGAAGGGAAATCCTGAGCAGTGCTCAGGATAGTGCTCGAGGTGCTCGGGGTGCTCGGGCGATGGAAAATTGCACAAGCTCGTTGTTCAAGCGCACAAGATGGTGTGAGAAAAGTTGTGCTTGAGCGATTGAGAAGCTATTATGCTCGGACTGAGAAGGAGCGATTGAACACCCAGGTACTTGGGGAGCGCTTGGGAGTGCCCGAGAACTCGGGCACATAGGACTGCCCGAGTACCCAAGCGCTTGGGAGTGCTTGGGAGAAGAGTTGCTCAGGCACAAGCACATTCGGGCGATTGAGAAATGCCCAAATCGAGCACTCAAGCTAATGCTCAGGTAATAGGGAGAAAGGCGCTCAAGTGACGTAGAAATAGTAGCTCCAATGAAGCAGTCAACTAGCTGGGATCTCGACTGGGATAACAATCGAGGCGGCACCTTGACTAGACCTAAGTTAAAAAAAGTTAATAAGGGAGAAAATTTACTGTTGGCAATGGTAATATTTCCTAGCCAAGGTGCTAGTCAAGGTAGCTCGATTGATTACGACGAAAGTGGGCGGAAATTAGCCCATTGGTGAGCCTATAAGAAGGGGCTTCGTGGTGATTTGCAAGCGCCGGTTCTTAGAGATTTTTGAAGGGAAGTGCTGCTTCATTCCAGGTCTTCAAAAGAATTCCAAAGCAACCAAACAAGCGATCGAGCAAGCATTCTTGTGTAAAGTGTTTCATTACTGTATTCGCTTTGTTTTCTTTACACTTGTTGTGGTTGCATCTACTATAAGCTCCAAGTGTTGTAAGAGGTTTCTTCACCTTCGATGTGATTCTGAGAAGGAGAAAGAGATCGTGGAATCTATCGCTAGGAGAGCTAGACAGTGGAGTAGGAATCGATCATTCTAAACCACATAAAATCATGAGTTGTTCTTGTGATTGTTTTTGTATATGTTGTATTTTATTTTCCGCTGCATAACGATTTATAGATAAGCACGACGAACACAAACGATGAGTTCAAATGCTATTTACCCTTACTTTAGCACACGTCAAGGCCCTAACAGATACAATGGCACAACCGCGGACACAACCAACCACAGGTTGTTCACGACGAACTGAACAAACACCTAAAAGCTATCACAGTAGGGAAAGCAAAGAGTTAGGTAAAATCCTTTTTCTCTTCTCTCTTTTTTTTTTCCCAAGTTCGCAACCAGTCTCATTTTATAGGGAAGACTTCTTAATGGTAGAATAGAGGCTTTTATTGCCTTTAATTCACTTTAATCAAAAGATTAGCCATAATGCTGCCTCGATTTGTCTGATCTACCATTAATCTTTGACCATTTATGTTAGAGTTTCAATGCGAATCTTCCACATCTAGATGAGAAAGATGGCAGAATGTCTTCCCCATCCTTTCGTCATCTTACCATTCAAGGAATTTGGAAGGATGGCAGAATGTCTTCCCCATCCTTCCTTTATCTTTTCATTCAAATTTCTAATAATCTCCCACATGAATGGACTTCGACAATTAAGTCTAGCATAGGATAGGTAGGTTTGACCTTCACTTGTGAAAATATGTTTGCATACTGGTTGACTAGTAGACACAATGTCTTTGAACTATTCGGCCATTTATATAGGCATTGCTACATTTCACACTAGACTTATCCTGATGTAGTTTAATTCTCATGTTTGTGTTTGTTCTAGGTCATGAAGAAGCCTAGTTCTGTGAGAAGGTTTAAGAATTATGCATTCAATTCTCTTCAAAGCAACCCTACTTCTTTCTCACATAGGTGATCTCTTTAGAGTATTCCATACTACTCTTTCAGACCATTAAAATTTGTGTGCTTAACCTTCATCCTTTTACTATTCCATTGGGTCATGCCCTCACAGTGATCTTACTTAGTTAGTGCAGTTAGGTTGTCCCTTTAAATCTAGTTCTTAGGATCTCCAATCTGTATGGATTGGGTTTCCTTTGCATCAATATATTTTATGGACATCAAACTCATCCTCAATTATGAGCTTACGACTAACTCTCGATTTACCCCTTTGGTTAGCAGATCTACTAAATTATCTTTTGACCTTACATAGTCAATCATGATAATTCCCATTGAGAATAGTTATCTAATAGTGTTATGTCAATGACTCATATGTCTAGACTTACCATTATACAGATGGGTGTGTGCTCGTCCAATCGCTGACTGACTATCACAATGTATGTAGATTATCGGCATAGATTTCGGTCATCTCAGAACATCTTCTAAGAATTGTCGTAACCATTCAGCCTCTTCACCACACTTGTCAAAGGTTGCAAACTCAGACTCCATTGTGGATCCGATTATTATGATTTGTTTAGAAAATTTCCATGATACGATTGCACCTCCTAAAGTGAATAAATATCCACTTGTAGACTTTGAGTCTTTCACTTCAGATATCCAATTAGCATCATTGTATCCTTCGATCACAGATGGATATCTTGTATAGTTCAATCCATGATTACAAGTATAACGTAGGTACCTTAGTACTCTAGTTATCTCTTTCCAGTGTTCAACAACAGGATTGCTTGTGAATATGCTCAACTTACTCATTGCATAGGCCAAGTCTAGTCTTATACAACTTATCTAATACATTATACTTCCAATTACCCTAGAGTACTCTACATGAGAGATACTCGCTCCTCGATTTTTTGATAGATGTTGACTCGTATCTATCAGAGTTTGCGCCAATGCAGTATCTTCTTTATTGAATTTTCAAGAATCTTATCACATAATAGTACTGACATAACACAAGTCCTTCTGATGATCTAAGAATCTTAATTCCTAGTATTACATCAATAAGACTCATGTCCTTCATATCGAATCTTGAATTCAATGTTCCTTTAGTGGATTTAATAATCTTATCATTGTTTCCAATAATAAGTATGTCATCTACATAAAAACATAAGATGATGAAGTCATCTCCCATATCTTTACTTTAAATACATGTATCACTCTCATTGATTTTAAATCCATTGTCCAATATGACATTATCAAATTTTTTATGTCATTGCTTTGGAGCTTGTTTCAAGCCATACAACAATTTGATCAATCTACATATCTTTTTTTCTATCCTGGTGTAAAAAAACCTTCAGGTTGCTCCATGTAGAGTTCCTCGTCTAAATCTCCATTTAGAAAAGTGATTTTTACATCCATTTAATATACTTCTAGATTCCATAGAGAGGCAATTGCTCATAACATCCTAATGGAAGTTATTCTCGATATCGAAACATATGTATCAAAATAGTCCAGGTCGTCACGTTGTCGATAACCCTTAATTACCAATCTAGCCTTGGATTTATCTATGGTGTCATCTGATTTAATTTTTCTCTTGAAAATCCACTTGCAACCTAATGACTTACTTCTTGGAGGAAGGTCCTCTAACTCCCAAGTATGATTTTGCAAGATTGAAGTAATCTCATATGTAATTACTTCCTTCCATTGAGGTCCATTAGATGAGTTTACAACTTTTAAGTAACTTTGGGGATCACTTTTCAACATGAAAGTGATAAAATTAAATCCAAAGGATTTCTTTACCTGAGCTCTCTTACTTCGTCTGGGCCCACCCTCAATTGGTTCATCATTTTCTTCTTCCTCTTGTGGTTTATATGCCTTCTTAGAGAAGCTAGCATCCTCTCAGGTCTTATACGGAAATACATGCTCGAAGAATAAGACATTTCTCGATTCAATAATCGAGTTCTTGTGTATCTCTGGAATTTGAGACTCATACACAAGAAATCTATAGGCACTTCTATTATGTGCATATCCAATAAACATGCAATCAATAGTTTTTGGTCTTATTTTGATCCTTTTTGGATCATGCACCAAAACTTTGGCTAGACACCCCCGCACTCTTAAGTATTTGTAGGATGGTAGCCTTCTATTCATAATTCATAAGGGATTTTTTCTATTTTCTTTAGGAGTACCTTATTTAAAAAATAATTAGTTGTTAACATAACTTCCCCCCACAAGTGCTATGGTAGGCTAAAGCTCAATAGTAGAGCATTTGTCATCTCTTTCATAGTACAATTCTTTCGTTCAGTAATCCCATTTTACTAAGGCATATAGGGAGCCATAGTTTCATGTTTGATCCCATATTCAGCACATAACTTTGCGAACGGTAATACATATTGCCTCGATCACTTCAAACCACCTTAATCTTTCTATTAAGTTGGGTTTCAACCTCGTTCTTATAGAGAATAAATCTCTATATAGCTTCATCATTACTTTTAAGAAGATACACAAAATAATATTTTGTGTTATCATCCACAAAAGTGATGAAATACTTATTCTCACCACATGTCGATGTCCCTTTTAGATCGCACACGTCGGTGTGGGTCAGGTCAAGTGGCTCATTGCTTCTTTCAACATGTTGAAATGATGACCTTGTCATTTTCGCTTCAACACAAGTCTCACACTTATATTTCGGGTCAAGGTGGAATGTAGGTATGCTTCGCATCTTAATCAATTTACGCAACACATTGTAGTTAATATATCCTAATCTACCATGTCACAAACACAAAGACTCAAACATATAAGTGGAAGAGATTTCAACTTTATTAACTTTGGGTCTAATGCCCATTACACTTAATTTAAATAGGCCATCGATCATATAACCCTTCCCTACAAATATTCCATTTTTGGACAATACTATCCTGTCCGACTCTACAACAATGTGAAAGGCATGCTTGCTTAACAGTAATCCGGACACTAGATTCTTTCAAACTTCCGGAACACACAACACATTGCTCAGAGTGAGCTCCTTACCCGATGTCATCTTAAGCATCACTTTCCCTTGGACTATTACGTCCAAGGTTGTTGAGTTCTCCATGTACAACTTCTCCCCTTTGACTTTTTCGAAGTTATGAAGTAGCTCCTTATTACGGCACACATGTTTGGTGGCACCAGTATCCAACCACGATTGTCAAGGATTTGAACCCACTTAGTTCAGCTCGTAGATCACCCCACATAGGTCGTCTAATTCTGGCTCCTCGTTCAGGTTGGCCTCCTATTTTTTCTTCGGCTTTCTGCACTCCAAAGATTTGTGACCGACTCGGTCACAATTGAAGCACTTCCCAATGAACTTCTTCTTACTAATGCCTCATTTGGGTCCCATCTTGGAGGACTTGGAATTCTTTCTTTCGAGTTTTGACCGTGCTCGACCATGTTAGCTTTTATAATAGCCTGAGAGAATATCTTCTTCTCTAAACTCTTGTTGTCTTCCTCAATTAGAAGTCAAACAACGAGTTCTTCCACATTCATCTCCTTCCGCTTATGCTTCAGGTAGTTCTTGAAGTCTTTCTAGTCCAAAGGTAGCTTCTCTATAATAGCTGTCGCCTAGAAAGTTTCACTCAGTATCATACCTTCCGAGTTAATCTTGTGCAGAATCACCTGAAGCTCCTGAACTTGACTAATCACCGTCTTGGAATCAACCATTTTGTAGTTC
This sequence comes from Wurfbainia villosa, assembly GCA_025175895.1. NCBI lineage: Eukaryota > Viridiplantae > Streptophyta > Magnoliopsida > Zingiberales > Zingiberaceae > Wurfbainia > Wurfbainia villosa. Next base: position 11,413,081 of record CM046004.1, on the reverse strand, counting down.
AGAAATTGACCTACGATGAACTTATTGCCCCCTGTATCCTCCGTCTTATATTTCTTGTCCAGGGACTCCCACAGCTCCTTTGTTGTCCTCTTCATGTTATACACTACGTATAGCAAGTCGACAAGTCAGTTGAGGATGTAGTTTCTACATAGAAACTCTGAGTGGTTTTATACTTGCATAATATTAAAGGTCTTGGTATCACTCGTACCCTCAAATACATTAGGAGAATCCTTGATCAAGAATCGAGCCAGATTCAGTGTGGTCAGGTAGAAAATCATCTTCTATTGCTACTGCTTGAAGTTTAATCTAGTGAACTTCTTTGGTTTTTCCCTATGATTGATTGGAACAATTCCAATCGGGACGGAGGGGACAGCTGCACATTGAGTCTGTAGCACCTCAACCTCTTGCGCCATGGTCATCTCAACAGAATGAATCTATTTTAAGTTTGTTAGTGTAAGTGAAAGCCCTAGAGCCAATCATGTGATGATTGTTGTATGGACTTTATTGTATCATATTCCTATTTATAAAGGCATGGTTATTATATTTACTTGTATTGGTGTCAAATAACTAAATATAATAATGTCCTTAAGTAGTAGGTTCTTATCTATATCAATCGATTGGTTGAATCGATAATGAGATGATATAGAGAACACTACTCTTAATCATTTTTAGTCGAGTATTAACATTCAGGGACAATGTTAATGCGTAGAGACTAGCATGTAGGTCAACATGATGACTTGATCTCACAAGTCATGGATATGAGATATCAAGTTGACACATGGGTATACATTGGAGAATGTATACTGAATGACCCGCCATGAGAAAGTATCATAGATCATTATATGAGTGTCATATGCTTTATCATGTGGCTATTAGTATGACTATTAGTCCTTAGACCTGAAGTCACCATGGTTCCCTACATAAGGAGTTGCATACTTTGGCTTCGTCAAACGTCACCCGTAAATGGGTGGACTATAAAGGCGATTACTGGGTATGTAACAAATTATACGGAGGGATGTGAGTGATGTAGATGAGATCTATCCCTCCTATATGACAGGGGTGACATCGATATTCTTGATAGAGTGAGACCACGAAGTGCATGGTCATGCCCAAATGAGTCAATATGAGATATTGAGCTCATTTGATTAGAGTGAGTCTACTTGGAGGTCAAAATATAGATTGTACCGAGGATGACACGGTTTATGCCTCAATTGGTCAATCTAGATGTCAAGGATAAAGGGACATTGTCACATATTGTGAGAGTCACAATTAGTAGTCACAAAGGTGATGTTGGAGCTCAACATTCTTGTAACTTGGGTAGCAATGATGTGTTGCTAGATACCGCACATTGCTTATGTTCCTAAATCGGTTTAGGGACATTGCCAACATTACAAGAACCTATAGGGTCACACACTAAGGGCAATTAGATGGAGATTAGGTTCATATGATGAACCATGAGGATTAGGTTCATGGGATGAACCAAATTGGATTAAGAGTAATCCTAATTAGACTAATTGAGTTGGACTCAATTTGATTCAAGTGTTGAATGAGTCTAATTTAGATTTGATTCATCAAATCAATTTAAATTAATGAATAGAGATTCATTAAATTAAATTGACTTGAATCAAATGGTTGGATTTGATCAACCATGAGAGATAAGAGGTCAAGTTTGACTTGACTTGAGAGGGAAGATGAAAGGTCAAGTTTGACTTGACCAAATGTCATGTCATGATGATGACTTGGCATGGCCGGCTAATGATGATGCTCCACATCATCATTGACTTAGCATGTGGTGCCACCTCATGAGGGAGACCAAGAGTCATTGGCTCTTGGAGGAGTTACATGCATGCATGTAACCCCCCCCCCCCCAAGAAAAGTGGCCGACCACTATTACCATTAGATGGAAATTCATTTGGTGAGTTACACAACTTCATCTTCTTCCTTAGATCACCCTCTCAAGCTCTCCCAACATCCTTGGCCGAAATTCCTAAAGGGTTCTAGCACACTCTAAGGTATTTTTCTCTACCTATTGCTTGTGTGGATACCAATAGAGGAGTGTGCACTTGACGCTCTCGAGTTCCGGCGAACCTTTTGGACGAGGGGGATTTGTGAAGGGCGTCGCATCGAGAGTAACTTCTTATCATGTAGATCTAAAGGTATTAAACACATACATGTTAGTTTTATATTTTATACTTCGCACGGATCTATGGTCAGGGCTTCCGAGGTTTCCGCAACGCAAAAAGCGGTTTTTGCAGCTCGGAAAACCCAACAGTGGTATCAGAGCCATGTGCGAAGCATGTATGTGCTTCGTTTTTGTGGTTTTTATATTAGATATAAAAATTACAGAATTTTATGTTTCTGTAAATTTCCTATTTTTATAGAATTTTTGGGTATTTTTTTCGAAGAGTCGAAGCAACGAGTGTTGGGACACTTGTCGGCTTCAACCACCGAGAAAAACTCTCCGAAACGGCGAGTTCTCGCTTTAGGTTTTTGGGACAGTGACTTAAGTCGCTGTAAGATCATAGTAGGGATACTCGCAAAGTTTATTTTGTGAGTAGGGGTGCTGCCCCTATCCCCGAAAGGGGCCTTGTCCTGCGATCGTGCCCGGAAACCACTTAGCGGGACCGTTACGGAGAGGTGACTCATAAAATTGAAAAAAAAATAAGAAAAATTATAGAAATTTTCTGTAAAAATACATAATTTAGAATTATGTATAATTCTGTGATTGTCATGGCCCAATGACCCCAATTTGATTGGATTATGATGTGTTGTAATTCATAATACGGCATGTGTGCCATTTTTGTAGTTGTGCGTGTTGTATAGTGTATGCGACCTGCGCGTCGTACTTCTTCTTTTGAAATTCTAGTTGTAAATAGTTTTAGACTCGAATGTAACTCGAGTTTCATATTTGTAATGTACAAAATGGAGCGGTGGAAAGTTCACTTGTAGACGAAGTTACGAGAAGGGTGTCGATGACACATGGCGGTCAAAGGAAGCGCTTGAAGAAGCCGCTAGCCTTAGGTTGACCGTTCGATCTTCTCATTGGCTTGAGAATATCGTAGTAGGGCCATGACTACATCCCAATTATATATATATATATATATATATATGATTTTGCTTGTATGTATGTAATGCATGCTAGTAGAATAATGCTTGTATGTATATGATGCATGCTAGGATAATTTTCTTGTATGTATATGATGCATGCTAGAATAATGTATGTATGTATGTGATGCATGCTAATATAGGATAATAAAGGCCTTAATGCGTATATGATATACATTACGATTAGATTAGATCTTAATCGAATCAACTCGTAAATGCCTACCAGGTTCTTGATACCCATCACTACCTCAATCATTTGTAGTTGTTGAATCTGCCAAAGCAGAGCAATGCATATTATCTCGGTAGGGTGCAGAGGTACAATCTTGGTCCCGCCTATCACGGCTTGGGTTAGAGTAAGCTCAATTAAATTGAGTAAAACTAGTTAACTCAATTGGATCGAGTAGAACTATAGGCATATTCCAATCATTGGAAAGATAGGATAAGATCGCATTTACACTAAATCTTGGGCGATTTAGCCAAAGCTAACTCAAGGTCTTTTGTAAATGTGGGTCTTGATCCTATAAACAAGAGTTGCATAGAGATGTAATCGGTAATATGTTACCCACCGATCGTACTAAGTCTTGGGCGATTTAGCCAAAGCTAACTCAAGGCTTAGTATGATGTGGATCTTGTCCCGCAAGAATTATAGCTAGTTTGTATGAATCTAGTAATGTGGTTTGACTACATCCATAACTCGATTCTACAAAATTCCTATAATTTAGTGGGAGCATCATTTGATTAAAGGTCTAATTAAATGATAAAAGGAATATGATATTAATTCTCTACATTGTATGTTGTAGATTACTATGTCAACAAACACGAACACTCTCTCTCTGCGTTCTGTCCTTGAGAAGGACAAACTCAATGGAGCAAATTTCCTAGACTGGTACAGGAACCTGAGAATTGTTCTCACCCAAGAAAGGAAGTTGTACGTCCTGGAGCAGCCCATTCCGGAGGCACCTCCTGCCACTGCCTCGCGAGCTGACAAAGATGCTTACAAGAAGCATCAAGATGATGCATTAGATGTGTCATGTCTAATGCTCGCGACCATGAACTCTGAGCTTCAGAAGCAACACGTTAGACTCAATTTGATTCAAGTGTTGAATGAGTCTAATTTAGATTTGATTCATTAAATCAATTTAAATTAATGAATAGAGATTCATTAAATTAAATTGACTTGAATCAAATGGTTGGATTTGATCAACCATGGGAGATAAAAGGTCAAGTTTGACTTGACTTGAGAGGGAAGATGAAAGGTCAAGTTTGACTTGACCAAATGTCATGTCATGATGATGACTTGGCATGGCCGGCCAATAATGATGCTCCACATCATCATTGACTTAGCATGTGGTGCCACCTCATGAGGGAGACTAAGAGCCATTGGCTCTTGGAGGAGTTACATGCATGCATGTAACCCCCCCCCCCCCTAAGAAAAGTGGCCGACCACTATTACCATTAGATGGGAATTCATTTGGTGAGTTACACAACTTCATCTTCTTCCTTGGATCACCCTCTCATGCTCTCCCAACCTCTTTGGCCGAAATTCCTAAAGGGTGCTAGCACACTCTAAGGTATTTTTCTCCACCTATTGCTTGTTTGGATACCAATAGAGGAGTGTGCACTTGACACTCTCAAGTTCCGATGAACCTTTTGGACGAGCGGGATTTGCGAAGAGCGTCGCATCGAGGGTAACTTCTTATCATGTAGATCTAAAGGTATTAAACACATACATGTTAGTTTTATATTTTATACTTCGCACGGATCCGTGGTCGGGGCTTCCGAGGTTTCCGCAATGCAAAAAGCGGTTTTTGCGGCTCGGAAAACCCAACAGTAGTATCAGAGCCACGTGCGAAGCATGTATGTATTTCGTTTTTGTGGTTTTTATATTAGATATAAAAATTACAGAATTTTATGTTTCTGTAAATTTCCTATTTTTATAGAATTTTTGGGTATTTTTCTCGAAGAGTCGAAGCAACGAGTGTTGGGACACTTGTCGGCTTCAACCACCGAGAAAAACTCTCCGAAACGGCGAGTTCTCGCTTTAGGTTTTTGGGACAGTGACTTAAGTCGCTATAAGATCATAGTAGGGACACTAAAAAAGTTTATTTTGCGAGTAGAGGTACTGTCCCTATCCCCGAAAGGGGCCTTGTCCCGCGATCGCGCCCGGAAACCGCTTAGCGGGACCGTTACGGAGAGGTGACTCATAAAATTGAAAAAAAATCGGAAAAATTATAGAAAGTTTTTGTAAAAATACATAATTTAGAATTATGTATAATTCTGTGATTGTCATGGCCCAATGACTCCAATTTGATTGGATTATGATATGTTGTAATTCATAATACGGCCTGCGTGCCGTTTTTGTGATTGTGCGTGTTGTATAGTGTATGCGACCTGCGCATCGTACCTCTTCTTTTGAAATTCTAGTTGTAAATAGTTTTAGACTCGAATGTAACTCGAGTTTCATATTTGTAATGTACAAAATGGAGCGGTGGAAAGTCCACTTGTAGACGAAGTTACGAGAAGGGTGCCGACGACACATGGCGGTCAAAGGAAGCACTTGGAGAAGCCGCTAGCCTTAGGTTGACCGTCTGATCTTCTCATTGGCTTGAGAAGATCGTAGTAGGGCCATGACTAAATCATAGTTAATTATATATATATATATATATATGTTGATATATATATATATATATTTGATCTTGCTTGTATGTATGTGATGCATGCTAGTAGAATAATGCTTGTATGTATATGATGCATGCTAGGATAATTTTCTTGTATATATATGATGCATGCTAGAATAATGTATGTATGTATGTGATGCATGCTAATATAGGATAATAAAGGTCTTAATGCATATATGATACACATTACGATTAGATTAGATCTTAATCGAATCAACTCGTAAATGCCTACCAGGTTCTTGATACCCATCACTACCTCGATCATTTGTAGTTGTTGAATTTGTCAAAGCAGAGCAATGCATATTATCTTGGTAGGGTGCGGAGGGACAATCTTGGTCCCGCCTATCACTGCTTGGGTTAGAGTAAGCTCAATTAGATTGAGTAAAATTAGTTAACTCAATTGGATCGAGTAGAACTATAGGCATATTCCAATCGTTGGAAAGATAGGATAAGATTGCATTTACACTAAATCTTGGGTGATTTAGCCAAAACTAACTCAAGGTCTTTTGTAAATGTGGGTCTTGATCCTATAAACAAGAGTTGCATAGAGATGTAATCGGTAATGTGTTACCCACCGATCGTACTAAGACTTGGGTGATTTAGCCAAAGCTAACTCAAGGCTTAGTATGATGTGGATCTTGTCCCGCAAGAATTATAGCTAGTTTGTATGAATCTAGTAATGTGGTTTGACTACATCCATAACTCGATTTTATAAAATTCCTATAATTTAGTGGGAGCATCATTTGATTAAAGACCTAATTAAATGATAAAAGGAATATGATATTAATTCTCTACATTGTATGTTGTAGATTACTATGTCGACAAACACGAACACTCTCTCTCTGCGTTCTATCCTTGAGAAGGACAAACTCAATGGAGCAAATTTTCTGGACTGGTATAGGAATCTGAGAATTGTTCTCACCCAAGAAAGGAAGTTGTACGTCCTGGAGCAGCCCATTCCGGAGGCACCTCCTGCCACTGCCTCGCGAGCTGACAAAGATGCTTACAAGAAGCATCAAGATGATGCATTAGATGTGTCATGTCTAATGCTCGCGACCATGAACTTTGAGCTTTAGAAGCAACACGAGTTCATGAATGCTTATGATATGGTTGAACATCTTCGTCAACTATATCAAGGACAAGCAAGGCACGAGAGATATGAAGTCTCTAAGGCATTGTTTGGGTCCAAAATGCAAGATGGGACTCCCGTAAGTCCATATGTACTCAAGATGATTGGGTACGTAGAAAACCTACAAAGGCTGGGATTCCCACTTGGCCAAGAGCTGGCCACTGACCTGATCTTGCAATCTTTGCCACAAGCCTACAATCAATTTGTCATGAATTAAACATGAATGAAATTGATAAGCTACTACCTGAGATGCTCAGCATGTTGAGAACTGTTGAGCTTAACCTTAAGAAGGGAAAATCTGACACCATTTTGATGGTGCAAAAGAAGAAAGGCAAGGGCAAGCCTAAAGGTAAGGGAAAGTCTCAAGCCAAGGGCAAAGGCAAAGAACTTAAACCCAAAGGAGGGGTGGCCAAGGAAGGGGCTTGCTTCCACTGCAAGGAAGCTGGACACTGGAAGCGTAACTGCAAGGCATACCTGGAAGATCTTAAAAAGAAGAGAAGTGAGACTTCTACTTCAGGTATAAATGTTATAGAAGTCAATTTATCTATTTCTTCATCATGGGTATTAGATACCGGATGTACATCTCACATTTGTACCAATGTGCAGGCGCTGAGAAATAGCAGGGCATTGACAAAGGGCGAGGTGGACCTACGAGTAGGCAATGGAGCAAGAGTTGCTGCTGTTGCTGTAGGAACTTATGATCTATCTCTGCCCTCTGGGCTTGTACTAGAATTAGATGAATGTTGTTACGTGCCTGCTTTGACTAAGAACATAATTTCGGTTTCTTGTTTGGACAAGAAAGGATTTACATTTATAATAAAGAACAAATATTGTTCAGTTTATTTAAATGATATGTTCTATTGTAGTGCACATCTAATGAATGGACTCTACTTTCTAGACTTAGAGAGCCCTATCTATAACATAAGTACCAAAAGGTTCAAGTCAAATGAGTTGAACCAAACCTATCTCTGGCATTGTCGCTTAGGTCACATAAATGAGAGTCGCTTATCTCAGCTTCATAAGGATGGGTTGCTAGACTCATTTGATTTTGAATCATATGAGACATGCGAGTCTTGCCTTTTAGGAAAGATGACCAAGACTCCCTTTAGTGGACACAGCGAAAGAGCAACTGATTTGTTAGGACTTATACATAGTAATGTATGTGGCCCTTTCAATATTGCTGCTAAAGGTGGTTACAGGTACTTCATTACATTTACTGATGACTTCAGTAGATATGGTTATGTGTATCTTATGACACATAAATCAGAATCCTTTGAAAAGTTCAAAGAATTCAAGAATGAAGTACAAAACCAGCTTAACAAGAGTATTAAGATACTTCGATCAGATCGAGGTGGTGAATACCTTAGCCATGAGTTTCGTGACTATCTAGTTGAGTGTGGGATTCTATCCCAACTCACTCCTCCTAGAACACCACAGTGGAATGGTGTATCCGAAAGGAGGAATCGTACCCTATTAGCTAGATATGGTACGATCTATGATGAGTCACACAGATCTTCCTATATCCTTTTGGGGATATGCTCTAGACACAGCAGCCTTTACCCTTAACCGTGTACCATCCAAGGCTGTGATAAAGACACCATATACGATATGGACAGGGAGAAATCCCAAGATGTCTTTCATGAGGATTTGGGGTTGTGAGGCTTACGTTCGACGTCAAGTCTCAGACAAACTGGGACCCAAATCCAATAGGTGCTATTTTGTTGGATATCCCAAGGATACAAAGGGATATTACTTCTACATTCCTAGTCAGCACAAAGTGTTTGTGGCAAAGACTGGGGTTTTTCTAGAAAGGGATTTTGTTTCTAGAAAAACTAGTGGGAGTACGTTCGATCTTGAAGAAATTCAAGATAAGGATCATAGCACTAAGGCCTTGATGGAGGTTGAACAGGAACCACAAAGTGTTATGGGTGATGAGATTGTTGCACAAAGAGTTGTAGAACAACCACCTGTTCAGGTAGACCTACCTCTTCGCAGGTCTGATAGGGTACGTCGTCAGCCTGAGAGATTCTCATTTCTCTTATCTGACCATGATGACGTTATGCTCATTAAGAATGAGCCTACCTCCTATCAGGAAGCTGTGATGAGCCCAGATTCTGAGAAATGACTAGAGGCCATGAGATCCGAGATGGAATTCATGTACACCAACTAAGTATGGACTTTGGTTGATCTACCTGAAGGGGTCAAACCCATTGGGTGTAAGTGGGTCTTTAGGAGAAAGACTGACATGGATGGACTTATGCATACCTATAAGGGTCAATTGGTGGCTAAAGGTTTCAAGCAGATTCATGGTATTGACTATGATGAAACCTTTTCTCCAGTGGCGATGTTTAAGTCCATTCGGATCTTGCTTGCTATTGCAGCATACCACGATTATGAGATCTGACAGATGGATGTCAAAATCACATTTCTGAATAGAAACTTACTCGAGGATGTATACATGACACAATCTGAGGGTTTTGAAGATCCACAGCATACTGGGAAAGTATGCAAGCTGCAAAGGTCCATTTATGGGCTAAAACAAGCCTCTCGGAGCTAGAATCTTCGATTCGATGATGCAATCAAACAGTTTGGTTTCATCAAGAATGAAGATGAACCCTGTGTCTACAAAAGGGTTAATGGGAATACAGTTGTCTTCCTTGTATTGTATGTGGATGGCATACTGCTCATTGGGAATGACATCCCTTCGCTACAGTCTGTGAAGACTTGGATGGGAATGTGCTTCTCAATGAAGGACTTAGGTGAAGCAGCCTGTATTCTAGGCATCAAGATCTATAGAGATAGATCTAAGAGATTGCTTGGCCTAAGTCAGAGTACATACATTGACACGGTATTACTACGGTTTGTCATGCAGAATTCCAAGAAGGGACTTCTGCCGATGTCACATGGTGTGAGTCTTTCGAAGACTCAAAGTCTCTCTTCTAGAGAGGAGAGAGACCACATGGATAAGATCCCTTATGCATCTGCTATAGGATCTATCATGTACGTCATGTTGTGTACTCGTCCTGATGTCTCGTATGCTTTGAGCATGACGAGTAGATACCAGTCAGATCCAGGTGAGTGTCACTGGATAGCAGTCAAGAATATTCTTAAGTACTTGAGAAGGACTAAAAAATATTTCTTGATATTTGGAGGCGATGAGGAGCTAGCTGTAAAGGGTTACAGCGATGCCAGCTTCCAAACTGACCAGGATGATTATAGATCACAGTCAAGGTTCGTGTTTTGCTTGAATGGTGGAACTGTGAGCTAGAAGAGTTTGAAGCAGGACACAGTTGCTGATTCTACAACAGAAGCCGAGTATATCGCTGCATCTGAGGCAGCAAAGGAGGCAGTTTGGATCCGCAAGTTCATTACTGAGCTTGGGGTGGTTCCTAGCATTGCAAATCCTATAGAGCTCTATTGTGACAACAATGGAGCAATTGTACAGGCTAAGGAATCTCGCTCACACCAGCAGACCAAACACATACTACGGCACTTCCATCTCATTAAAGAGATTATCGATAGAGGAGATGTGAAGATTTGCAGAGTACCCACAGAGGCTAACATCGCAGATCCCTTGACCAAGGCTTTAGCACAGAAAAAGCATGATGGTCACACTAGGTCATTGGGTATTAGATACTACGGTGATTGGCACTAGTGCTAGTGAGAGATTGTTAGTGAAAGCCCTAGAGCTAATCATGTGATGATTGTTGTATGGACTTTATTATATCATATTCCTATTTATAAAGGCATGGTTATTATATTTACTTGTATTGGTGCCAAATAACTAAATATAATAATGTCCTTGAGTAGTAGGTTCTTATCTATATCAATCGATTGGTTGAATCGATAATGAGATAATATAGAGAACACTACTCTTAATCATTCCTAGTTGAGTATTAACATTCAGGGATAATGTTAATGCGTAGAGACTAGCATGTAGGTCAACACGATGACTTGATCTCACAAGTCATGGATATGAGATATCAAGTTGACACATGGGTATGCATTGGAGAATGTATACTGAATGATCCGCCATGAGAAAGTATCATGGATCATTATATGAGTGTCATATACTTTCTCATATGGTTATTAGTATGACTATTAGTCCTTAGACCTGAAGTCACCATGGTTCCCTACATAAGGAGTTGCATACTTTGGCTTCGTCAAACGTCACCCGTAAATGGGTGGACTATAAAGGCGATTACTGGGTATGTAACAAATTATGCGGAGGGATGTGAGTGATGTAGATGGGATCTATCCCTCCTATATGACGGGGGTGACATCGATATTCTTGATAGAGTGAGACCACGAAGTGCATGGTCATGCCCAAATGAGTCAATATGAGATATTGAGCTCATTTGATTAGAGTGAGTCTACTTGGAGTTCAAGATATAGATTGTACCGAGAATGACACGGTCTATGCCTCAATTGGTTAATCTAGATATCAAAGATAGAGGAACATTGTCACATATTGTGAGAGTCACAATTAGTAGTCACAAAGGTGATGTTGGAGCTCAACATTCTTGTAACTTGGGTAGCAATGATGTGTTGCTAGATACCGCTCATTGCTTATGTTCCTAAATCGATTTAGGGACATTGCCAACGTTATAAAAACCTATAGGGTCACACACTAAGGGCAATTAGATGGAGATTAGGTTCATATGATGAACCATGAGGATTAGGTTCATGGGATGAACCAAATTGGATTAAGAGTAATCCTAATTAGACTAATTGAGTTGGACTCAATTTGATTCAAGTGTTGAATGAGTCTAATTTAGATTTGATTCATCAAATCAATTTAAATTAATGAATAGAGATTCATTAAATTAAATTGAATTGAATCAAATGGTTGGATTTGATCAACCATGGGAGATAAGAGGTCAAGTTTGACTTGACTTGACAGGGAAGATGAAAGGTCAAGTTTGACTTGACCAAATGTCATGTCATGATGATGACTTGGCATGGCCGGCCAATGATAATGCTCCACATCATCATTGACTTAGCATGTGGTGCCACCTCATGAGGGAGACCAAGAGTCATTGGCTCTTGGAGGAGTTATATGCATGCATGTAACCCCCCCCCCCTAAGAAAAGTGGCCGGCCACTATTACCATTAGATGGGAATTCATTTGGTGAGTTACACAACTTCATCTTCTTCCTTGGATCACCCTCTCAAGCTCTCCCAACCTCCTTGGCCGAAATTCCTAAAGGGTGCTAGCACACTCTAAGGTATTTTTCTCCACCTATTGCTTGTGTGGATACCAATAGAGGAGTGTGCACTTGACACTCTCGAGTTCCGGTGAACCTTTTGGACGAGCGGGATTTGTGAAGGGCGTCGCATCGAGGGTAACTTCTTAGCATGTAGATCTAAAGGTATTAAACACATACATGTTAGTTTTATATTTTATACTTCGCACGGATCCGTGGCCGGGGCTTCCGAGGTTTCCGCAACGCAAAAAGCGGTTTTTGCGGCTCGGAAAACCCAACAGTTAGAACTTGTATATGCTCAAAGATACAAAGGAGAATCCGAATTCAAAATGATTTCGGACTTATCTATAGATACATCAATAGTTGTCTTAGCTAATTCAAGCTTTTGGAAGCTGTCGAGTCCAGTGGGAGACAGGAACAAGCATTGTGGTGCTCAGGAACTACTGTTGGTGCTCGGGAGCCGATGAGAAGCAGGAGGTCGAGCATGATGGTGCTCAAAAGTTGTCGAGTCAAGATGGAGTTGCCACACCAAGGTGCTCGGGATTGTGCAGATCGATTGCCGAATGTGCTCGGGAATCTCTGTGTGCACTAATCGAACTCGGGAAAGCAAGGTGCTCAGAAGCCCAATGAGAAATGGAGCGCCGACTCTCGAGTGCTTGGGAAAGGGAGAAGCTAGAGCGCCGAATGAGAATCGAGCAGTCGAGTGAGAAGTCGAGCGGTCGAGCACTATGGTGCTCGGGAAACACTATTGTAAGATACGGAAAAAAAAATTTAATTAATATGGATTAACCCTTTAATTAATTGGGTTTAATTAGTGGGTTAATGGGGTTTAATTAGTTTATTGGGTTGAATCTATTGGGTTGAGCCCATTGGGCTGAGTTCAATTGGTATTATTGGATTTAATAAGGGATGGATTAAATGTTAATTAGGTTAGATCTAGGTCAAACCTAAGCTAGCTCAACCAAACCGGCCTTTAAATCCAAATAGCTCAGCGATTCTCTTCCCCTGTTTCGATGTCGCGCCGCGATCCCCAAATCCCAAATCGCGCCATTCTTTCCTGCTTCGTCGCCACGGCCGATCTCCTCCGACGCCGACTTGATCGGCAGTCGCCTTGGATCTCGAAGCTTGGTTCGTCGGCGTCTCTTCTTCCTTGTCATTTCGTCGCCGTTTTATATCGTGTCGAGATGAGCTCTGGTCGACCTTTGTTGTCTTTCGTCGGCCGACACTGCAGCTGCTCGAGTTGATGATTTCAAGAGGAGAAGCTGGTGGCTTAGGGTTCTTGATGATGACCCAATCCGTCGGCGGGAGGGACTCCGGTCGAACTCCGTCGGGTGAGAGACTTCGCTGGGAGCTGGGGTCAGCGGCAGTTTTCATCGAGTCTCCGATCGTGAGTGGGTTCACGATTTCTGCCAAGATAGCTGTGTGGGGAAGGGGAAGCAACAATATTCCAGTGAACAAAGTGATTAAAGATGTGATTCGCCGGTGGAGTTGAAATTTTAGGTATAATCCTTGTTTTTCCTTTTCTCTGTTGTTCATTGTGTGTGTTTTCTATAGATCAATGTTGTGCGTGAATGGTGGTGGTAAGGAATTTTGGCTTACTGTTGGTTATGCTGTGGGTTTACTGGATTCGTTTTAGAGTTATGCTCAATTGTTCCTAATGATCTATTTGATCGGGATTAATGTTGATTAGATGGTAGTGCCGGCTGTATAGTTGAAGTAGCAAGGTGTAAGCCGTGTTCTTCCTTCAACGTTGTGGAGTTGTTGATCTGTGCCAGGTGTGTGTGGAAGAAGAAGTTGTAGATTAGTGTTTGGCGGCTGAGATTGGAGTGTGTCCGATTGTGATTTGGGGAGTAATTGTGTGGTTGTTGATTGATTTCAGTATTTGAGGTTTACTGTTATTGATTCAGGAATGAGGAGCTATAATAGATGTTGATTATGTGTGTAAATTTAGTTGTTTTGTGGATTGAGTGGTGTGCCAAGGTTGTTGAGATTCAGTAGGTTCTGCCCGTGGATCATTGTATTGTGGCTGATTGGAGTGGTATCCGATTGTGATTTAGATGTTGTTTAGACTTTCAATTATGATGTCGGTGAGTTATTAGAAGCTGGATCTGAATTTGGATTTAGTGAGGTAGGTGAATTTGGATTTGATATGGATGCTTATAGTATTTATAGTTGATGTTGTAATCGATTGTTGATTATTAGTTGTGAACGTAGTAGATGTATGTACTTGCTAATTAAATTTGGTAAGTATGTTCATGATGTTTTGGGTATCAAATTGGGTTAGTCGGAGTTGTTCACACATATTCGGGGAAAAGAATTTGAATATAGGAACGATGTAGTGTTTAGTTCCTACGTTTGTTGGATACTTGTATTTAATCATTGTTGCTATTATGTGCAGGTTTGGGATACGGCGGTGTCCGCGTAGTGAGGATTATTCGAGCCGTGTCGTGGGTAATATCTACAGTCGGTCCTAGTTTGATCAAATTCCTGTGCATGATCTTGGATTTATGTTTATACCTGTTTATCTTAAATCCACTCTTATTTAATCGTATGCTTGTACTGCCTTTGACCTTTGAGATATATACTCTGTTACTTCATTGATTATCTAGCACGGATAGGAACTATAAAACCCTATTATGTGTTAGCTGATAGATGTTTAGTAAGTACATGTGGTTAGGGTTATTTTTATGACCTCAGATTGGGTTACTGGGTTGCATCACTAGGTTAGGTGATGAGTCTAAATTATGAGGTCGGTCGTTGTATCGTATACATATCAGTGTGTTAGTTTGACGGATCTATTTATCTGTACATAGGTAAATAGGTTGTGATTACGGATTTGTCGTCCTTGCATGGTTGACTTTTGGTTGACTAGGTCTCCCCGTGAGTTAGGGAGTGTTGCGAGGATTTGTGTGTGAGTTATGCATCATTACATTTCATGCATGCTGACGACTGGGTCTGCCTTGTGGTTGAGACGAGTCGTCAGTCATCCTGCCTCCTCGACCACTCGGGGTAGTGGTTGCAGGGTTGAGGGCAGAGCATTGTTGTGCGTGTCGTTCTCGGCCACTATGGATGGTGGTAGGCCGGAGATCGCGCGCCAGCCCTTGTGCGGAGTGGTAGTTAGCGCACTCACCCACTATAGGCGTGGTCGTGTGTGATGTGCATTGTCGGTGCGGTGCTCGCTCTACTCATGGGTAGGGACCGAGCGGCTAGCGCGAGGACCGTGTGGGGTAGCATATAGCTCTATGGCGGGCTAGCTCGTTTCATACTACCCAACCCGGTCACTTTCGAGAGTGGTGGCGGAGTCGGGATAGTTGTCATGTCCCGCCACCTAGGCTGCTGAGTCGTGGTAGCGAGTGGGGTGCGCAGGCATGACCATGCATATGCATTGCAGATATATATATATGTATGCATGTATTTGATATATGTTTTACATATGCCTGTGAGATGCTGCATTTGTTTGAGCTATGATTGCTGCACATGCTTGTTCATCATGATACATGTCATTTTCATTTTATATATTGCTATGTGTTGAGCATGATACATGCGTTGATTCAGACTGTTATATGCATTTGATTAGCATCATGTCATTGTGTGGTACGAACCGGATTGTTATTACAGGTGATCATATATTGTTCATATGTTGGAGTATTGGTCAGGTATGGGATTGATTTAGTACGTTATATGAGTTATGTTATTGTAAATCTGTTCAGGATGATCTAGCATCTGGTGTTACAGACCGTCAGGTACGTTGGTACATTACTTTATGTTCAGTTGATAAGTTTAGTATATACCTTGAGTATGATTTTACTGTAGTTACTTGTTATTAGATTTGGATATGACTGTATGTCTATTAGACTCATGTTGTATACCTGTAGATCTTCACATGTATACTTGTAGATCTATCCTTATATGTTGTTCATGCACTTTCTATATATTACCCCTGAGTTTATACTCACCACCCCGGGACCCTGAGTTTTCTGTCGCCCAGATAACAGGTAGAAGATTCCTTAGACGTTTGGAGCTCCGCCAGCTGATCCCATCTCACACCGGACGAATGGATATGTTTTCCGTGTTGTTGTATCCTTACGGATTGTTGGTTTGAGTTTTTCTCTGTATTGTTTCCGTATTTGTGATATACGGACATATTATATGTATTTGGTCTTTGATTCGATTTCTGTTATGATTTTTGTCGTGTCAAGTCACTCCGGAGTGCACAGTTGGTCTTGATATCTTGTTGATCTGTTTGTATTGTTTCCGCTGTGTTTAGTATGTTTGATATGTTGATATCTGTGTATATCATATTGTTGTTGTGGGCCTACGGGCCTTGTATTAACCCGATATGTTGCCACGTACAGGGGAGATGCCGTCCGTTTGCTTTTCGGCACAGCATACTCCCGGGGCGTGACAATTTTATTGGTATCAGAGCCCTAGGTTGCGAAGTCTATTTTCGGATTTTATTTCGTTCGGACATCGAGTTTTGCTTTACTCGGTCTTGGTTTTGTGAGTTCTGGGATCTGGCTGTTGCGGACATCTCCGAGCTACAAGGATTGAGGTATGTTAACTATTATTACATATCCTTCTGTTGGCTATGCATTTAGTTGCTTATAATAGTGCATGACTTGTAGTATGTTAATCAATATTTGTAACCGTGGTTTGAGTTGACCACGGGAACGATATGTTGAGGTTATTAGACATGTACCTGCTATCGAAAAGGTAATTACCTTTGAGAGCCGACTGATACCGAGTCGGAAAGCGGGGGTTAGGTAGTCACATCTCTTGTGGAGATCAAGGATTACGGTCCTAAGATTTTCACTAATTATGTTAGTCAGATCATTACCTATGGGGTAATGAACTGCGCGAGTACACTATTGCTGATGTAGATAGTAGAGGATTAGTTTGGAGATATTCATAGAGATTTTGATCTCTGAATTGGTCGTTCTAGGTTGTATAACGTTGAGGGTACTTTTGAGTACTTAACTCGTATTATACTGAGGAAGCTAAGTTAGCTGCATACCATTATCCGGATTTAGCCGGTCCTTGGTGTAAGATATAGGAAATAACCTACGGAAAATAACGTATCACTTAGTCACAGTTCAGTGATGTTGTGAGATAGTATTTCCCCACGTCATTTTCTTTGACTCATTGTCAAGGAATTCTTGGGCTTTAGGTCGAGTGATCGTTTGGTAATGGAAGTACCATGCGGAGTCATTAGACTTGCGGAAGTTACGACTATTTAATAGCCCAAGAATGTGATTGAGTTGGTTTTGGCCACCCATGGATTATCGGTTGACATCTTTATCAAGATGTTTGGATCTCCTACCAGATCCTACCGGAAGTCCTTAGACCGAGTCATGTGGATAGAAATGACTCCGTAGTAAGTGTTTTAAGAGTTGAAGATTTGATAAGCAGATATTGCAAGTTAAATTATTGGAATTAGAAGTCTCAGAATGTTGGATAAAAAGGGGCAAGATTAAAGTCATGAGTCACGAGCGACTATTGGAGAGTTTTTCGATTATAGAAGACCGATTGTAGAGTGTCAGCAGCTTCTCATGTTATCAGCAAACTCAGAGGAAAGACTCCGAAAGGAGATTATGTGTGTGCAGTGCGGGTTACGACGAGACACAGAGTCAGATTATCCGATGGACCATTGTATCTGTTTCTACTATAAGCAGCCGGTATCTACGAGGAGAGTATGTATTTTGAAGACTCAGTTGAAGACTATGGATGATGCTTTCGAGCGGACGATCCACAACCTCGAAAGCCGAGATTATTACAGAAGATTAGGTTATCACATCAGCAGCGATCTACTACCCCAGATATAGTTGGAGTTCTTTGATACTTTCATCCGGAAGAAGTAAGTTACTCAGCAGTATCAGCCGAAGACATCTCAAAAGACTCAGATGTGCAGACAATAATTGTTACCTTCCCAGACGACGCAATAGTTACCTTCCCAGACGATAGCAACAGTTACCTTCCCAGGCGTAGTTATGATTTATATAGAGGAGAGAGATTTTATGACGATAGTCGTATCTATGCAGTATTCTCCAGTTGCAGCTATACCTTTCACAGAGATGGAGCGTGCTATGATGTTTTCTGATTCTTGATATACTCTGATGTATATCTTTTGCCGATACATGTTGTTTATCATCTCCATTGCGATTGTTTGATTGTACCTCGATTCCAAGAGATTGATTTCAGTTCCTCCATGATAGTCTTTGCATCTACATGAGCTCAGCCATCCGGAACAGATGTTGGACAAGTTTACATGATTACTCGAGAAAAAGTATAGAAGACCGAAGAATCGGTCCTTCGGGGTATTACTTTAGGTTATCCTATTTGCGGATATATCGAGAGATACTGGTAGTTTACAGGTATCTTTGTCTAGAATATTCTTTGATAGGGTTCGAAGGGTTCCTATCGACTTGTGGGTTGGTGATTTTTCTCTACCGTCAGGTGAGATGTTGATCGACAACCAAGAAGTCAAGGGATACCCTTGACCTTTGCTAGACATACCTCTACTATAGACATATCCTTACGGATAGTTGGATTGTTGGAGCGTTGGTATACTAGGACTCTCGGATGTACGTATAATCTGAGAGTATTCGGATATAGTTTCGGATGAACTCCCGGGCTTGCCACTGCATGGGCAAGTAGGAATATGCAATTGAAGGGTGATTTCGAGAATAGTCCTGATAATTGGGACCTCATACCGGGAGATGATTTTATGGGTATCAGTGTCGCTAAACACTATTGGAGATTTATCTGCCTAAGTGTTTCTTCTTGAAAAGACTTGTAACTCTTTGTTAGAAGAGAGTCAGACCTTGAGTTATGCATCGATTATCAATGATGGAATGCAGTAGTTGTTATGAATGAATATCCTTCGTTGGGGATAGATGATCTGTTTAGATCAGCTAAATGACACCTGTGTATATCCTAGGGTTGGCCTACGACTGGAGGTTTGATATTGTAGTGACTTATTGTCGTACAATTATCATTGTCGGTGTGATGATTGAGCTATCATTAGCATAGAGTAAAAAGATGCATGTGTATAGAGCTGATTGATAATGTTGTTAGACTTATCGACGATTTAGTTGTTTATGGATTTGAGGAATCAAGTACTCTTGGAGTATTTGAGATCGATTGTCATCATATCTGTGGATGATATATTTATGGATATATTCCCAATCTTGAGGGAAGTTGTGGTTTCCCTAGATTGATTTGGTATTTACCGTAGATGTGGATAGGATGCACTAGCGATACTATATCGTCGACTTGTGGGACCAAGAAGGTGATGGCAATCACCTGGTCGGAAGTTTGTGAAGCTAGGTTTCAAGGCCTAGACGGTGGCTGACTTTTGTGTCAGTGTTAGTTAATCCGTCCGATATGGATGGAAGGGTATTATACGTAGATGCATCATTTCAGGGATTAGGAGCGATCCCGATGCAATTGAATGAGACGTATATTATGTGTATGCTAGTTGAGAAACTAACGAGATTAGTCATTATAGTCTTCCAGTTACTTTCAGTTCTGTGTGACAGAGTGAATTTTGGACATTAGATTAATTTCTCTTGTGAGAATAAATCTCCGTCTCTGGAAAGGATGGTGATTCCCAGAGTTGCATTCGCTTGAGGAAGAGTTGTTTCAGGAGACTCTTCATTCAGGAGTGGCGATTTATTCGGAGTGTATTCGAAAATAGTGAGTATTGGGACGTTCCTATTGGTGGAACGATATATGGGACATGATTGATTTCGTAGTTTGATGTTGGGTATTGCCAACAAGCAAAGGTGGAATATTAGTGACCAGTAGGGTTGCGTACCGTGATGAAGTGGGAGCCTAGTACGTTAGACTGGGTTGGGAGATTATCTAGAATTCGGAAAGGACTTGATCGGATTTGGATAGTCGATGATCGATTAGTTGGGGCTGCTCATTTTCTTCCGAGCCGTAAGATGGACTCCGTTGTTAGTACTTATAAGCTCCACATATCTCCACAATGACATGATATTGTCCACTTTGGGCCCAAGCCCTCATGGTTTTGTTTTTGGGCTTTACCCAAAAGGCCTCATACCAATGGAGATATCTTTTTTCTTATAAGCACATGATCTTTTCCATGTCTTACCAATGTGGGACTTTGATTGTATTCCCCATACTCCCAACAATCCCCCCCTCAAACGAAGGACCACATTGGGCCCCCCCTCAAGCCTATCCCTCCTCGAAGGATTTTCTCTGCTTGATGTCCGATCTTCAACCCACCAGGACTTCCTGCCAGTTGTTCGGTCCCCCCGACCCAACTAGACTTCCTTCCTGATGTCTGGTTCTCTTGATCCGGACGTGGGAGCTCAACTTCCTTCGTTCGAGGTTCATGGCTTGACATGGACCATGGCTCTGATACCAATTGTTAGTGCTTATAAGCTCCACATATCTCCACAATGGTATGATATTGTCCACTTTGGGTCTAAGCCCTCATGGTTTTATTTTTGGGCTTTACCCAAAAGGCCTCATACCAATGGAGATATCTTTTTTCTTATAAGCACATGATCTTTTCCATGTCTTACCAATGTGGGACTTTGATTGTATTCCCCATACTCCCAACATCCGTTGGATCGCTTGATGGAATTATATCCATGGAGTATCTTTGGGTATCATTTCTGATAGTGATTCATGATTCACCTTACGATTCTGGTAAAGTCTCTCATCGGTTACGAGTATAGAGCTCCACTCTGATACAGTTGTTTACCTTGTACTAAGTTGATTGAGAGTGTATATAAGAGCTGGAATATAATATTCGAGCTCAGTACCCCACTCAGTCACTTGAGGTGTGACTTTTCTCCAGATACTTGAGATGGTTATTTTGACATATCGTACAAGTATATAAGTCGGGAATTTGGGGACCAAATTTTTATAAGTGGGGGAGAATGTAAGATACGGAAAAAAAAAATTAATTAATATGGATTAACCCTTTAATTAATTGGGTTTAATTAGTGGGTTAATGGGGTTTAATTAGTTTATTGGGTTGAATCTATTGGGTTGAGCCCATTGGGCTGAGTTCAATTGGTATTATTGGATTTAATAAGGGATGGATTAAATGTTAATTAGGTTAGATCTAGGTCAAACCTAAGCTAGCTCAACCAAACCGGCCTTTAAATCCAAATAGCTCAGCGATTCTCTTCCCCTGTTTCGATGCCGCACCGCGATCCCCAAATCCCAAATCGGGCCATTCTTCCCTGCTTCATCGCCATGGCCGATCTCCTCCGACGCCGACCCGATCGGCAGTCGCCTTGGATCTCGAAGCTTGGTTCGTCGGCGTCTCTTCTTCCTTGTCATTTCGTCGCCGTTTTATATCGTGTCGAGATGAGCTCTGGTCGACCTTTGTTGTCTTTAAATTAGATCTCGCTCGAGTTGATGATTTCAAGAGGAGAAGCTGGTGGCTTAGGGTTCTTGATGATGACCCGATCCGTCGGCGGGAGGGACTCCGGTCGAACTCCGTCGGGTGAGAGACTTCGCTGGGAGCTGGGGTCAGCGGCAGTTTTCATCGAGTCTCCGATCGTGAGTGGGTTCACGATTTCTGCCAAGATAGCTGTGTGGGGAAGGGGAAGCAACAATATTCCAGTGAACAAAGTGATTAAAGATGTGATTCGCCGGTGGAGTTGAAATTTTAGGTATAATCCTTGTTTTTCCTTTTCTCTGTTGTTCATTGTGTGTGTTTTCTATAGATCAATGTTGTGCGTGAATGGTGGTGGTAAGGATTTTTGGCTTACTGTTGGTTATGCTGTGGGTTTACTGGATTCGTTTTAGAGTTATGCTCAATTGTTCCTAATGATCTATTTGATCGGGATTAATGTTGATTAGATGGTAGTGCCGGCTGTATAGTTGAAGTAGCAAGGTGTAAGCCGTGTTCTTCCTTCAACGTTGTGGAGTTGTTGATCTGTGCCAGGTGTGTGTGGAAGAAGAAGTTGTAGATTAGTGTTTGGCGGCTGAGATTGGAGTGTGTCCGATTGTGATTTGGGGAGTAATTGTGTGGTTGTTGATTGATTTCAGTATTTGAGGTTTACTGTTATTGATTCAGGAATGAGGAGCTATAATAGATGTTGATTATGTGTGTAAATTTAGTTGTTTTGTGGATTGAGTGGTGTGCCAAGGTTGTTGAGATTCAGTAGGTTCTGCCCGTGGATCATTGTATTGTGGCTGATTGGAGTGGTATCCGATTGTGATTTAGATGTTGTTTAGACTTTCAATTATGATGTCGGTGAGTTATTAGAAGCTGGATCTGAATTTGGATTTAGTGAGGTAGGTGAATTTGGATTTGATATGGATGCTTATAGTATTTATAGTTGATGTTGTAATCGATTGTTGATTATTAGTTGTGAACGTAGTAGATGTATGTACTTGCTAATTAAATTTGGTGAGTATGTTCATGATGTTTTGGGTATCAAATTGGGTTAGTCGGAGTTGTTCACACATATTCGGGGAAAAGAATTTGAATATAGGAACGATGTAGTGTTTAGTTCCTACGTTTGTTGGATACTTGTATTTAATCATTGTTGCTATTATGTGCAGGTTTGGGATACGAAGCAGGTCCGCGGCCGTGAGGATTATTCGAGCTTCGTATCAGGTGGGTAATATCTACCTGGTCCGGTAGTTTTGATCAAATTCCTGTGCATGATCTTGGATTTATGTTTATACCTGTTTACCTTAAATCCACTCTTATTTAATCGTATGCTTGTACTGCCTTTTACCTTTGAGATATATACTCTGTTACTTCATTGATTATCTAGCACGGATAGGAACTATAAAACCCTATTATGTGTTAGCTGATAGATGTTTAGTAAGTACATGTGGTTAGGGTTATTTTTATGACCTCAGATTGGGTTACTGGGTTGCATCACTAGGTTAGGTGATGAGTCCAAATTATGAGGTCGGTCGTTGTATCGTATACATATCAGTGTGTTAGTTTGACGGATCTATTTATCTGTACATAGGTAAATAGGTTGTGATTACGGATTTGTCGTCCTTGCATGGTTGACTTTTGGTTGACTAGGTCTCCCCGTGAGTTAGGGAGTGTTGCGAGGATTTGTGTGTGAGTTATGCATCATTACATTTCATGCATGCTGACGACTGGGTCTGCCTTGTGGTTGAGACGAGTCGTCAGTCATCCTGCCTCCCCGGCCACTCGGGGTAGTGGTTGCAGGGTTGAGGGCAGAGCATTGTTGTGCGTGCCGTTCTCGGCCACTATGGATGGTGGTAGCTGGAGATGCGCACTTGGCCACTGTGCGGAGTGGTAGTTAGCGCACTCACCCACTATAGACAGTAGTCGTGTGATGTGTAGTTGTCCTGGGTGCGGTGTTCGTCTACTCATGGGTAGGGACCGAGCAGCGGCAGCGTGAGGACCCCGTGGGTAGCATATAGCTCTATGGCGGGCTAGCTCTTTATACTACCCAACTCGGTCACTCGAGAGTGGTGGCGGTGAGTTGGGATAGTTGTCATGTCCTGCCACCTAGGCCTGCGGGTCGTGGTAGCGAGTAAGTCTTTGAGCATGACCATGCATATGCATTGCAGATATATATATATGTATGCATGTATTTGATATATGTTTTACATATGCCTGTGAGATGTTGCATTTGATTGAGCTATGATTGTTGCACATGCTTGTTCATCATGATACATGTTATTTGCATTTTATATACTGCTATGTGTTGAGCATGATACATGCGTTGATTCAGACTGTTATATGCATTTGATTAGCATCATGTCATTGTGTGGTACGGACCGGATTGTTATTACAGGTGATCATATATTGTTCATATGTTGGAGTATTGGTCAGGTATGGGATTGATTTAGTACGTTATATGAGTTATGTTATTGTAAATCTGTTCAGGATGATCTAGCATCTGGTGTTACAGACCGTCAGGTACGTTGGTACATTACTTTATGTTCAGTTGATCAGTTTAGTATATACCTTGAGTATGATTTTACTGTAGTTACTTGTTATTAGATTTGGATATGACTGTATGTCTATTAGACTCATGTTGTATACCTGTAGATCTTCACATGTATACTTGTAGATCTATCCTTATATGTTGTTCATGCACTTTCTATATATTACCCCTGAGTTTATACTCACCACCCCGACCACAGGCTTTACGCCGCCCATATAAGTAGAAGATTCCTTGGGCGTTTGGAGCTCACTTGGTGATCCCATCTCACACCGGACGAATGGATATGTTTTCCGTGTTGTTGTATCCTTACGGATTGTTGGTTTGAGTTTTTCTCTGTATTGTTTCCGTATTTGTGATATACGGACATATTGTATGTATTTGGTCTTTGATTCGATTTCTGTTATGATTCTTGTCGTGTCAAGTCACTCCGGAGTGCACAGTTGGTCTTGGTATCTTGTTGATTTGTTTGTATTGTTTCTGCTGTGTTTAGTATGTTTGATATGTTGATATCTGTGTATATCATATTGTTGTTGTGGGCCTACGGGCCTTGTATTAACCCGATATGTTGCCACGTACAGGGGAGATGTCGTCCGTTTGCTTTTCGGCACGGCATACTCCCGGGGCGTGACAACTATTGAGCCGAGTGTGAGAAATAGTCCATCGAGATCGAGAACTGTGAGTACTCGAGAATTTGCCGAGCTAAGCCGCTTTAGAAGCAAAGGACTGAGCACCTGGTGCTTGAGAAATCGCCTCGCTGAGTGTGGAACGAAGGATCAAGTGCCGACGGTGCTCAAAAACTACAGATCAATTGAGAAAAAAACTTTCTTACTTAGAATAGGAGTGTCGCCAAGGCCTGTGATATACATAGTCTCTTTAAAATAGATTTGTCCTCTTCCGACATAGTGCTTTCGAGATTTTATAGGAGATACAATGGCACAATCATTGACACAATCAAGCATAAGTTGTTCACGGCGAACTGAACAAACATCTGAAAAGCTATCAAGGTGGAAAAAATAAAGAGTTAGAGAATATCCTTTTTCTCTTCTCTTTTTTTTTCCCCAATTAATTCAATTGAATTGAAAGGTCAGTCATAATGCTACCTCGATTCATCTAATCTACCATTAATTCATTAATCTCTGATCATTTACGTCAGTGTTTCAATACGAATCTTCCACGTCTAGATGAGAAAGATGACGAAACGTCTTCTCCATTCTTCTATCATCTTATCATTCAACGAATTTGGAAGAATGACAAAATATCTTCCCTATCCTTCTTTTATCTTTCCATTCAAATTTCCAACAAAGATTTCATTGTGGTCACCGTAGGGAAGTGTTGTGCCTTGTCACCATTAAATCAAACCTCCCAAAAACCTTACACGAAGGATTTAATGTCATTGCAATTGTATTAGCATCATGGAAGCCTTGTGTGAACTCTCTGATGTTGTTGCAGTTGTCACCAATGCACAGTAGCCTCACATGAACTATACAAAGTAATTGTAGTAGTCACTGAAGTTGTGAACATTGCAAAAGTTGACCTCGTTATGATGTTCGACTAGGTTCCCCAAATATCAAGCATGTTTCATTGTTAGATAAGTTTTGAGTGCCAATAGGCAAGTGGAAAAAGATGATTCACTGGTTCTTGACTAACATCAAATGGTTTTTCAATCCATGTTTATACTAAAATATTTAGGGTAGGTTGATCTTTCACGTGGAAGGAGATGTTTTGCCTGTGCCATCGACACTGGACCTTTTACCAATCGATGCTTATGCTAAGATTGTTAGGGTAGCATGATCTCTAACTTTTCAGATTCAAAACGTTTTTGGTGCTTGTTAGGAGAATGTCGAGTATCTTATTGAATTTGTATAACTATTTTGCCTTTAGCTTGATAAATTAAAACGTCACCTTAGGTGAATTTGCTGATTTATATCTAACTGATTAATTGTTTAGTCTCAGCTCTTAGAAATTTTCTCAGGGCAACACATGATCAGGTTCATGAATAGTAGATCATTCTTGTATGCTATAGTTTTCACTAATTCGGTCAATTCAGTAAAGAATTGTCTATGATGCTGTAGGAACTTTTATAAAGTGATTTTGCTTTGGCAAGAAAGAGAGTTTTTAAAAAAAAATCAGAAATACAACATCTACCGTATTGAATTATGTGCAAGCATGTTGCTTAAGTGTTCCAAATGGAGCTGTCTGAGATGATTGATGGTTGTCTGTCAACATATCTTGTGATTTACACTGATCTCAGTTTAATGTTTTACTGTCTTCAGGTAATGGATATTAGGGTTAAGCACCACAAGAAAACATACTATGTGCAATGTGATCCAGCAAACACAGCCTTGGATATAAAGCAGGAATGGCAATCCTTAGTCGATCAATCTACAAATAATCATCCAACCTTAGTGGCAAGCAACATTGTATGAAATATTCAAAGACATTGGCAGAGCAAATACAATAACAACAACAATAAGAAATCTTATTCCATTAGGAGGGACCGATTATATGGATTCTTGCTTCTATATCATTGGATTTTATCCTCTACTATATCATCATATATATACTTAAATAAATTTAATTTAATTTTATTATTTCTAATCAAGTCTTTTTTCATCTTTCTTTTCCTCGTTTGATGTGCGTATTTGTCATCGTTTCATATCACGGAAATGGAATATTTATTAGTCGTTTAAGTTTATATTCATATCACCTTAAACGTGTTTCTCGAAATTTTTTCTCAATAGATGCAACTCTGACTTTCTTTCTAATATTTTTATTTCGTATTTTATCTATCCTCGTATGCTCACACATTCACCTTAATATCCTCATCTCTGCAACTCATATTTTAGTCATGTATTCGAGTCGTAACCCAACATTCAGCACCATATAACATAACATATTTAACTGTTATTTTATAGAACTTCTCTTCAAGTTTTAAAGGTACTTTACAATTACATAAAATATCTGACGCTCTCCTCCATTTCAACCATCCTATTTATATGCTATATAAAATATCTCTCTCGATTTCATCATTTTGTAAAAATAATCCTAAATATTTAAAAATTTCAATTCTACATAATTCACCATCTTCTATTGGCAGAGTAAATGGTAAATATAAATAACTGTCATTCAACTCCATTTGACCCATTTTGGTTGCAGTTCCATCTCTCAGCTGGAGTATAATTGGGAAATATGTCAACTTAAACCCAAAGTTTTCCTGTTTATTCTTTTGCAGATTGAAAATGATGCTGATGTTGCTTTGTCCCTTGGAAAAACAGGCATTTTATTTCTATGAATTTTTTTACTCTTCATTTTTCCTTATTGATTACTTTTTAATTTTTTATCCAAGTTTCCATTTGCTTTCACTTGGTGTTGCGAAGACAAAAATGTTTCTTATGATGGTTGAGGAAGCTCATAGATCTAATTATGGTCATTTAATGAAGATTGTTAAAGCCTTCAAGAAACTTCTGTTGTTTTAGAATGAAAATTGATGGGATGCAGTCCATTTAGCTGACCCTTAATAATTAAGACTTATGGCTTGTTGTCATGAAAATCAGAATCTGAGTTTATCTGGACAGTGAGAATTGACCTAGAGAAGATAAGATGAAAAAAGGTAAAAGGGAAGGAGGATGAGCCAGAAAGACAGAAGAGATATGTTTATATGAGTCCTTAGTTTGGAGGAAAGCAAAGATAGGGAAAAATGATTATAGCTTTACCATTACATTGTGGATGCTCTTATACCATGTTCCTTTCTGCAACTTACATGATTAGATGTTAAAGAAATGGTTTCTTAATTCATGCTTTTAGAGAAACAACTTCTTTGATCATATCACCTTGTGATTGTTTGGAAGGGCACCCTCCCTTGATTAAAGAAATTGTGCAAGTTAAAGTTGCCAACTTCAGTTTCAAGTTTCAACCAATGTGGTGCATAAAACGGCTTATTAGAATACATATTCAAGTCTAGCAAAAAAAACTTTTTTTTCTTGTTTCTGAATTGCTGAATTTTGTCAGTATAATAATGTTCGTGACTTGAAAACAGGACAGAAGATGTACGCTGCCATTTTTATGAGGCTTCTGTTTGCTGTGTTTTATCAGTAGTTTGTGTGACAACATTCTTTTTGGGATCCTTAGTTCTTAAGACTAATCTAGTTAATAAGTATAAAATGATCATTTTTAAGTGGACAAGAATCAATTTTTAAAGAAATCATGACTTTAAACTATTGATCGATCTTCTCCTTTGTATTTATTACTTCGATTCTTAATATACCTCCTCTATTAATAAAAATAGTCTTGTCGATTGCTGAAAGAGTGGAACTGTTTAAGGTTTGATTCATGTGCCAACAATATTCTTTTCGGAGATGTACACTTCTGCTTGTTTGTTCAATATGGAATTGGATCCAGTGGAAGCTTTGGCTAATCTCTTGCTATAACAAGGTCCGTGGATTCTAAGCCAAAGATGTGAAATCCAAGGCTGCGTTTGCCTATTTGATTATCAGTCGTCTAGCTCATTTAGTTTTGTTATCAGCTTGTTCGGTATGGCCCTCTTTACTCGTGTCTAAAGTCCCTTTACGGCAAATGTAAAACGATTAATGGACATAAATTAATTTTCAAATAAATCATGACTTTAAATTATCGATGATCTCTCTCCTTTTTACTTGTATCTAGAGTCCCTTTATGGTAGCCTCCGCGGAAAGAAATTAGTGGTTAGCATATACAGAAAACTGTACAAATAGACAATGGATCAATCTCTCGTAAAAGCGAGGGTCCATTCCTCCATGCGCCATCGTGATTTACCTCCCTTATAATGGCCCGAGGGCGGACTAGTAAAGATCGTTAGGTTGGCGGTTCCAACCTTTTATACAAATAGAGTCCCTTTATGGCAACTCCAAGATTAATCCAATTAATAAATATAAAGAAATTTATTTGTAACAGATATAGAGAAGAAATATCTTCAATTATCATGACTTCCTCTCCTTTATATTTGTCAATGAACCTCAATTTATCCCCTCCTCTTTACAGCTTTACTTGGGTTATCTGCATGATTTTGGAATCAGATCCCAGAGGGCAGTTCAAGTTCTTTGGTTTGCCGAAAATATTTTTTTTTTAATTTTTCAATGACAAAATATTTTTCCATGTCGTGGAAACCAACTTGGTCCGGTCGCAGCGGTTCTTATGGTGGAGGCACACAACCACAGGGCAAAATGAAACTGGAGCCAGCAAATGTAGTTCGACGAGGGAAATGATAAATTGCACGAAAATCAAAATATTTTTTTTATTTACCCATTATTTTAAAAAATAGAAATTTTTTATTCACTTAGAATCGAAACAAAATGAACTTGAGAACACTGAATAGGAGATATATTTTGAGAAAATCTGGTGCCTCTTCACAGTAATAATAACATCTAATTGAAGAGCCTTTTTAATTAACTGTTTTTTTATAACGATTTAATTAAGAAAACCTCAACAATCCAGAGTTCCAAGTGTGATAAGCCACCAATTCCACTACACATTCCCAACAATTCTTTTAATCTTTCTTTGAAGAGAAATTGAAGGATAATCTAAAGCAATTAATATAAACATGCTGTGTCACCACGAAGTATCATTCTCTCCCAAATCCAAGGATGAGAGTTCATATGCAAGCACCAATGGAGTAGATATCAATATCAGCGAACGCCACATCATCACTCTCCTGAAAGAAAAACACTTGTCACATACTTGAATTTGCTACGGAAAACATAGCACTAAACGTTGATCGAAAGGAGACAGGGAAATGGGTCCTTACAGGTTTAACCATGGCCTGAACAATGTCATCGAGGCACGAACCATTAGGGTTTACACCGCTCTTCAATCCATATTCACCCTTAAAGTTCAGCTGGTTACTACCAGCCAACTCGTCGATCATGCAATTCTGTGTGAAAAGTGGATCAGCAAAATTCAGTTGGCCTACTGCATTCATATCCGGCCTTTTGCCACCCAAGACGACCTCCTGCGTGTTAAGCTGGCCGCTTGTATGGTTGTTGTGAAGATCAGGTAATGAAGAACTTGAGTAAGCACTTGGAGCAGCATCCAGATCGAAGGCATAATCCAACCTCTGTTTAGAGTTGTTCATCATACTGAAATGAGGTAATATAAAATCATTGTCTCTACTCGCAGGCATAGCCATTGTGCTTCCGTCGAGCGAATGGACTTGATTACTGACCCTGTTATCTTTAATTGGATCACGCAGAGGGGCAATGGCCATTGTGTCTGGACATTTATCGAAAGGTTTGGTGGATCCACGAGAAGAAGTTGAAGAAACACTTCCTCCAATATTACCAGAAGATAAGACATTATGACCTAGAGGAAGTATTAGCAATGCATTGGCAGGATCATCGGTTGAGCGAGCAGCACCTTGCCATGCGACACCACCAGATCTATTGTTGCCCGAAAACTCAGAAATATCTTCACGATCGAAGTCAGGAAACTCTGTGCTTGACGAAGACATTTTGACAGCTGAGAAGTTGCACAATCCTCCTAATTGATTCTTCTGCTTGTTCGCTTGAACTGGCATGTGACTGTTAGTAACATATTGAAAAGAGTTGGCTTTTGGACCAGCAGTAAGTTCACTACTAGAAAAGCTGGCAGGCAACTGATTTTTCGATTCCTCCAACAATTTAGAATGTTGAAATTGCTCCAACTCTGAATTCATAGGCACTCCTCGGAGCAAATTCATTTGATGGTTTCCAAGCAGACTGATTCCCTGAATCTTTCCTAAATCATTGAAGCTTTTGTGCATTCCATCGAGCTGAACAGTCGGGGAAGGCAGCAGCCCCTGCATTCCGATCGTCGATTGACTGTTCATTCGACCAGATCCTATTGTTGGCAGTTGTCTCGAAGCCCCGCTTGTATAGTAATTTCGGAAACCATTCAAAGAAGCCATATTCAGATACGACAAGTGACTACCTCCAACTGATTGTCCAGCCACTAAACTAAGCCTCTTCAGATAGAGCCTGTATTTCTGCAATCATAATAGCCACAAGTAACTATAGAAACATCACCAATATCAAAGAAATAAGCGAAGAGTCGTATTTAGCATAACAACAAATACGTATGAGGCATTGTCTGTCAATTTATGTGCATAAAGAGCCAATGGTGGAAGAAACAAAATGGAGTGAAATATCTTTCTTTATAATATACAAAAGTTGAGAAGCATGCCTGCAGATGGCTTGCTACATTCTCTCTTGTTAGCTTTTCGACATTCATGAGATCAAGGATCTTTTTGGGTACAGCCTCTGCATCAGAAGGCACAAGAAAGAAAAAGCTAACCTTAGTAATTGAAGTCATTTAGTGCATCAATTTAGATGTTTCTGAAACAAATTTGATGACACTTACTCTCGATACCCAACTGATTCACCGCAGCAACAAATTTCCTATGCAGCTCAATAGTCCAGACAACTCTAGGCTTCTTCTGGCAAGATGGATCATCATTCTCTTGCATGTCGTCATCGCTGTCATCTCCGTCAGTAGCCTCCCTCTGATCCTTGCGCTTCTTGTTGATTTTTACATGGAGATCATCTGCCTCATTGCCATCTTCAGCGATTTGAGTCTTGTGGCTGTCGTTCCTACTGTTGGAATAGCTGTTGCATCCTTTTTCAAACTTCCGCCTCCTAATAACATGTTGCCATATGTTCCTCAGTTCCTCGATCCTCACTGGCTTCAGCAGATAGTCACAAGCACCGTGACTGATTCCCTTCATTACAGTTTGGGTTTTGCCATTTGCAGACAGCACTGCATCATAAGCTTACATCAACATCCAGATCCTCCAGTAACTCATCGTATCATTAATCTCATTTCAATTCAACAACCAAATTATTTCTACCTTTCTTAAGAAACATAAATAAAACCCCATCAACTAGAGATCTGTTTTCATTCATTCTAAAGGAAGTGCTAGACGACAACAGTTACCAATCATAACAACAACCACTACTAATATGTGAAGAAGTTAAAGAGACTTACTGATAACCGGCAAGTCCATCTCGAGCCCCACAAGCTCTAGAAGCTTGAATCCATCCATGTCCGGCATGTGCACGTCACTGATAACCAGATCAAATCTGTCTTTGTTCTCTCTTAACAAGTTCAGTGCCGTTATCGCTTTATCAGTCGTCGTAACTGAAGAACCAATACATACAAACAAACGAATGATAACGTTAGGGTTCAAATCTTGTTTTGGGATGAAAACAGACAGATTCAACTGTTAAAAAGCTCAAACAAGATGGCAAAAAACTAGAATCGCACAAAAAAACAGTCCTCGTGTGCTATTTTGCTTCTACCGTTGCAGCGAGTTGAACGAAAACTTGGATGATCAAAATAAGAACAAGGTGAGAACAAAGAGGGGAATGGGGACAAACCATTGTACTGGCAGCGGAGTAGAAGGGTCTCCAACAACTTGAGACAGAGAGGGTTGTCATCCACCGCAAGAACACGCATGCCAACAGGGAACTGATCCCTACTCCCCTTCCTCTCCTCCAAAATCATGGCTCCGAATCAATCTTGCGTCGCCGCGAAATAACCCTAGACAAGAAGTAAACTTTGACAGCAAGATGCGATCTTTGGACGAGTAGAGAGCGAAAGATGCAATCTTTGAGTGGAAGAAGCAAGCTCTGGATGGAAATCAACAAACAGAAGAAATGGCGAAGAGAGAGAGAGAGAGAGAGGAAGAAGGAACAGACAGTGATGTCGAATAGGGAAAGAAGCAAAACGAGCGGCAGGAATTGGAAGCTGGGAATTGGATAAAGGCCTGCTGAATCCATTCACTGATATAGAAACCTTCCTATTCTCCAGCGGCTATTGAGGGCTTTCTTTGGGTCCTATTTCCACATTGCCATCATCGAGCACAAGCAATAAAATTGCCACTGCTGACACGTCGCGGAGGGGGGTCGGAATCTAGGGAGCTATATCCTACGAGAGGGAGAAATAAAGGGAAAGGTCTTGATTGTTGATTGGGAGAGTCCTTGTCCTCATCTCAATTTTGATTCTTTGCTCATAAAAATGTAAAAATCTTGGCACTGTCCGCTAAACATTCTGTTTTTTCTTAGGAAAACAAAACAGTTTTGCGCTTTTTTTTTTTTGTTTTGCTGAAGTAGTTTTGTTATGCTAATGGTATTACATGCAAAATTTCAAATTATCATGGTATCACCATGCTTACAATTAGACATAGGGTTGTTCTAGGTTAAAATACACTATCAAAGAAATAGATTTCAGTTTTTTTAATTAGTACGAAGGTGTCTAAATCTTCGACCTGATTAATTTTTAATGGCGATCAATCCGATTCCACATTTTTATAAAAATATCTCTTCGACAGTTGAGTCAGAAAAGATCGGAGCCTCTACAGATCTCCACCAACTATTTAGGTACATCAGAGAAACACTCATAATTTGATGGTCCAGTCTGGACTCCACAATTACGTCATTCTTGAAAGATTGTCCAACATCGAAGTCTTACTCTATCCGTCGGACAAATTCCTGCACAGAGAGTTGTCCCATGATTTTTTTTGAAATTTATCATCGAATATTTTCCAGTAAAAGATCGAATTATATTTTTGTATAGAATATTTTTTTTCATGTTTACGTTGCACCGTCTCTATGGAGATGATTCAAATCTATTTTAGTTAGGGAGGGTGTGGTCATAGAATAAAACCATTGATTTCTTTAAAAGTATTAAAAAAATATATATCGAAAGTGCATGTAGCCAATAATTAACTTAACCTACCAATTGAGTGCCAACCTGAGCCAAACAAAAGTGAAGCCAAACAAGATATAAAGGGCATGCACCATCAGACTCACTTAATTTGTTTGAGGAATAATATCGAGTCTCCCATTAGTCGAGTACAAAAGATCCACCCATGCCCTCTTGAAAAAGACCTCTCACGGGCAGATCCAATTTGATTCTGTGTTAAGGATATATTTATCTGTCAAAATTTAAGAGATTCCGAATTGCAATTATCTTCCAACTCTTATGAAAATTAAAGATCTTATATAGTTCCACAAATCAAGGTCTATAAATGATGCATACTTATCTAATCCCATCAATCAAGGATCTACAAATTCATCATTATTTATCTACAAATATTATATCATATGTGGGATCAAGATGTAATGAAAATTAATACACAAATAGAAAACTTGTTCCTCCTCTATTGATAGAGTGTTGTTCTCTTTTTTCTCCTATATCAATAGAGTTATTTTTTATTTTTGTATCAAAGCTAAAGGAGAATTCCAGTGATCATATGGTCAGAAATCTATAGTTAACATCAACATCGTTCACTACCCTAATATTTACAAAACTAAACCAGAGGAATTACACCCTCTAAAAATCGTAGGTATTGTCTGTGTGAAAAGGTTATTGTTTATTTTAGTTCGTTTCTAGCGAGTCTATAATCCCAACCGAGATGATATTAACTCGAAATGAAGCGGGTGTAGAGGAGATCAAAGCTAATCCCAAATATAAAATCTGGGAGCAACAAGATCAATGTCTCCTTAATTGGCTTCTGTCAATACTGTCGAAGGGTCAAGTCGTTGGCCCCTATTGCACCACCTCAAGGTATCTATGGACATCGTTGGAGAAAATGGTGGCCTCACAATCTGGTGCACACCTTATGCAACTCCGCCTCCAACTACAGACAATGAAGAAGGGTGAAATGTCCACGACCAAATATCTGCATAAGGTGAAATCCATCTCGGACGATCTCACAGGTGTTGGATATCGAGTTCCAGAGATCGATCTGGTGCTCTATGATACTACTAGAATTGGACCAAGATAAATGATGATATCCGAAATTTCTAAATAAAAATTCATAGTTATTCCGAGTGCATACTTACAGCTCTCCCCGTGATGGTGTCTGGGATTTTGGGCCTTCTGAGCACCTCAGCTTCCCAAGTATCGCAGCCTCTCAAGTGTCGCAACTTTCCGAGACCTACATGTTCTCTAAGTTAGCATCTCCTGAGCACTATCTGTTCTTCAAGTGTAAAGGACTTCCTCAAGTATTTCCCAATAATATATGGTAAAGAAGGAACATGTTAGAGATATGGAGGCTCCACATTGTATATGTCACTTAACAACCCGATAAAGGATATAGTTGGCAAATAAGTCTGGTCGGTGGAGGAATCATAGGTCAAATATAAGGGCCAGCGGAGACTTCTGAAGGGTGCATCTTTTTCATCTCCTAGCAGAGTCACTCTTTCATGGGAAGGGGTTTGGCTTTCTCTGTCTTTCTATCACATGTTTTCAACAATATAAGAGATAACTCTTCTTCTTCTTCTCCATTAGTTTTATTGTATTTAATACATCTTCTTTCTTCTATGTCATATATGATTTAAGCATCGGAGGGTTGTCGTCGAGTACCAGCGATGCCAATCTGATGCATGTTAATCTTGATTAGATTTACTGCTGCAACTGCGAAGGATCCACCCTTCTCCGACACTCTACGGAAGGGGCTAAAATGTAATTGCATCAGTTAGGGTCATCTATGGGAACTCTGAGCATGACGTCGAGATGCACCACAAGGAGTTTCCTCGAGGAGCTTCCTCATCGGAGGAATCCTCATCATCATGACATGCAGTCTGCTGGTCACTATCGTGAAAAAGACGATAGAAGGTAGGAGGGTCGGACCTCTCCAAGCCCACTTTGTGGAGCTATTCTGGAGGTTCCGATATCCACCTTGGCCTTTCCTAGCCAACTGTCGACCAAGAAGGTCCAAGCTCAGCACAATTGTTTAACCAGAGATCACCAGATTGACATCCCTACCATCACGCTTGCATTAGTGCCCCTTCGACACCCACCTAGTCGTTTTGAGGGCTCAACTCCTCACCGTAGCACCCAAGTCTGGAGGACCATCAATGTGAGCATTTTTCAACAGCTCGGCACAAAAGAAATACCTGAGAACTAGCTTGTTAATGGTTGTGGGCATTTCTCATGATCCCACGAGCCCTGAGTTCATGGATGTTGCAGTGTCTAACTCGAATTGCTTCTGTTCTAAATTTCTCTACATAAACAGTGTTGAATAGAGGTGATTCAAGGGAATTATTGTGAGTTCAATCTCTCCTTCCCTGTGCCACCACCAGTCCCTAGCCTCCGTTGGTATCTCCTCCCTCTAGTAGGGTTGTTGCTTCTCGCCCTAGCCCATCGTTAGTGCTGCCACCGGTGAGTTTGGTCTAGAAATTTGCCCTATTATTCAACTTAATTGTGCCAGTTTCGGTCTAATTCTTTGCTAGGAAAACACAACGACATCGTCTCCTATACTGTAGTTGTTCTCCATCTTATTTGCTTCGACCAAATCTGCCTCTAAAGTTGTCAATCTCAGTAAGATCCTTCAGTGAATAATGGTTGTGAACAGGAACCCATTGATCTTCCTGATTAAACTTGAGCAAATATACTTTGCCTTTATTTCTCTCCCAAATACTTGGTTGGGTGGCTTCTCCCAACTCTAGATTATTGGGTTTCGTAGTGTTCTCTCTCCCGGGCACTCGGTGAAGACATGCTTCATCTCTCTTGGCCACTCGACCGAGTTAAGTTTTCAATTAGTAGCTTGTCCGAGAGCATACTTCATTCTTTCCAGCCACTTGCCCAAAGTAAGTTCTTATACTCAGTCGCTCGGCCAAGAGCATACTTTGCCCCTTTCAACCGCTCGATCAAGGTAATTTCTTGTATTCGATAGCTTTGTCGAGAACACACTTCATCCCTCCCAGTCGCTCGACCAAGGTAAGCTCTTTTTCACTCAGCCACACGCCCGAGTCGCACTTCATCCCTTCCGGCCACTAGGCTGAGATGAGTTTTTTTCCATTCAACTGCTTGACTAGAACATGCTTCATCCCTCCCCACTTGTCTGAGTGCTAGAGTTTTCTTCCCAAGCATGCCAGTGCAAGAGAGGAGGAGGAGCGAACGATCTTACGTGATGACTCAATTATGTGGCGCCACCTAAGCTACACTGGGTAAAAGTGATTGGGTCACTCCATTAAGAAAGTCACTTCATCATGTTCTTCCCAAGTCCTATGCAAGAGCAATCAAGCTTGCTACTATAACTTCACTGTAGATCGTCGGAGTCTTCTTTTTCGGTCTCACAAACTCACTGACACCTCTTCAAGTCTCACAGTAACCCTCAATTATGTCTCAACACCTCTCCCTAGCTATTTCCTCTAGGTATTCAGCTGATGATGAATTGTTCGACAACTCAATACCAGCAAGATAATGATAATTGGCATGTAAGCAAGTAGTGGGTGCTCCTCACAGCTTGGCAAGCCACACCATAGGTTGGAATCAATGGGCATTGTGCTCTCCTAGCTGCTTCGCCATCGTTCCCAAATTCTCTACAACAACAGTTCCAAACAGAGCTAAATCAGAGAAATTCTTCTAACTATGATCGCTCTCTGCTTGAAACACTACAACTCCTTTTGCTGACAGCGGCTCCCTCTTCGAATAGAGACACTATGGCTGGCTCCAATTAGCCAACCATGTTGTCCTTGCCGAGCACACTCGAGGAACACTCCACAAAAAGCAGGTGATTTGCATCCACTTCAAGGTGGTGTGTTGCCAGAAAACTCCAGCTCCAATATCTCCCTTGCCTTAGCTTCTCCTCACATTGTTTTCGCTGGATATATCTGTCTCCAACACTGTTATCTTCAACGATTTTCCCCGAGAGAGTTTCTCACTCGGGATTTTCTCGCTCGGACCCCCGCCCGCTTAAGTGCCTGAGTGTCTGCTCATTCGTGCTCTCACTCACCCACGTGCCCAAGCAGCTGCTCGATCACCTGCTTGCCCGAGCACTTGCTCACCCCGAGCAGTCGCTCGCCTCGAGCACCTACTAGCCCTGAGTTCCTCTCCCGAGTTGCAAAGTTCCTCTCCCTAGCACTCGATAGTCCGGGCCACTCAAGGTCTTTACTTGAGCACCGAAAGTACTTCCCCCAAGAGTCAGTCCATCTGAGTACAAAAAGTAATTTTCCAAGCACAGCTCGCTCGAGTGCCAAAGCCTTTTTCTCGAGCACTCGCTCCTCCAAGTGGCATAGCCCCTTCCCATGCTCTCACTTGCCCATGCGCCTAAGCACTCGCTCGCCTACTCACCTAAGCACCTGCTCGCCCTGAGCACCCACTCACCTTGAGTTCTTCTCTCGAGTTTCAAAGTTCCTCTCCCTAGCACTCGACGGTCTGGGCCACTCTAGGCCTTTTCTCAAGCACCGAAAGTACTTCCCCAAAAGTCGGTCTGCCTAAGTACCAGAAGTAGTTTTCTGAGCGCCGCTCACCCGAGTGCCAGAGCCTTCTTCCTGAGCACTCACTCGTCCGAGTGGCGGAGCCCCTTCCCAAGAGCTTGCTAGTTTGAGTGCACTCGTGCTCCCGAGTGTCCAAGTTATTCTCCCTCAGTGCTATTGATGTTCCTGAGCACCAACCTTCCTAGGCTATAGTTCTGCTGCACTTGAAGAGAAAAGGAGGGCAATGAACTGCCTCATTCACGAAAAGGAACAAAAAGATTGAAAATCCAAACAAGAAAAGAAAAGACAACCTCAATTGAGTAGAGAGACAAATTGAGAAGAGAGACAGACTCTTTATTTATGTAAGCAAAACTTCAAACTAAGCGAAGAGAAAAAGAAAGAGTCTCGAACCTTAATCTAAGCCTCCCAAGTTATCTGTTGCGACTACAAGCCCGAGTTCTTCCATACTGCTCCAAATCCCAACTTTCTTCTTCATGGCTCATATTCCCAAAGTAGAGTCATTGGTTGATTAGTGATGTCGCAACATTGGGAGTATCACTCATTTCTCTTCCTAACGACCGAGGTTCGTAAGTCCTCAATTCGGTCATAGTTTATTATTACCCCGATAGAATGTAGCGGGGATGAGCAGAGTTTTATTCGTCCCAACTGAAGTATTCTTTTTATTATTCCTCTCGACAGAGTGCAATGGGAAGGAGTAGAGTTTTTATTCGACTTGACCGAGGTATTTTATTATTATTATTATTCCCCCGATAGAGTACAGCGGAGAGGAGTGGAGTTCTATTCAGCCCGACCGAGGTATTATTTTTATTATTATTATTCTCCCGACATACTGCAGTGGGGAGGAGCAGAGTTCTATTTGGCCCGATCGAGGTATATTATTATTCCCCTAACAGAATGAAGCGGGGAGGAGCGGAGTTCTATTCGACCCGGCTGAGATATTCTTTTTATTATTCCTTTGACATAGTGCAACAGGGAGGAGCAGAGTTCTATTCGGTCCAATCAAGATATTCTTTTTATTATTCCCCTAACAGAGTGCAACGGGGATGAGTGATGTTCTATTCGATCCGGCTGAGGTATTTCTTTTTATTATTCTTTTGACAGAGTGCAGTGAGGATGAGCGGAGTTCTATTCGGCCTGACCGAGGTATTTTTTTTATTATTCCCTCGACAGAGTACAGCGGAGATGAGAAAAATTCTATTTAGTCAGGCCGAGGTATTCTTTTTATTATTCCCCCGACATAGTACAGTGGGGAGGAGCATAGTTATATTTTGGTCCGACCAGGGTATTTTTTTTATTATTCCCCTGACAGAGTGCAGTGGGGAGGAGCAAAGTTCTATTCGACTTGAACAAGGTATTCTTTTTATTATTCCATCGACGGAGTATAGCAGAGAGAAATGAAGTTTTATTCAGCCTGACCAATGTATTCTTTTTATTATTCCCTCAACAGAGTTTAGCATGGAGGAGCGGGATTCTATTCAGTCGATCGAGTTATTCTTTTTATTATTTTCCCAATGGAGTGTTGTGGGGAGGAGCAGAGTTCTATTCGGTCAGGCTGAGGTATTCTTTTTATTATTCCCCCGACACTATGCGGCAGGGAGGAGTGGAGCTCTATTTTTTGGCCTGACCAAAGTATTCTTTTTATTTTTCCCCCGACAAGGTACAATATGGATGAGCAGAGTTCCAATTCAGCCAAGGCGAGTCAATTCGTAAGCCCTTGACCCAGATGAAAGATTTTCTTACGAAGTGTTATTATAGCATGAAGTATCCTAGGGTACTTGGGCAAGGCTATTCGCAAGCCCTCAGCTTAACTGGAAGGCCTTCCTACGAAGCATTGTACTCAGTCTGACAAGCAGAAGCAACCATAAAGAATTGTGTTTGTCTTGATAGGGAGAAGTGGCCACAAAGCATTGTACTCGGCTTGATAGAGAGAAGCGGTCATGAAGCATTATACTCGGCTCGACAAGGAGAAGCGACCGTGAAGCGTTATACTCAATGTGACAGGAAGAAGCGTCTATGAAGTGTTGTACTTGACCTGACAAGGGGAAACGACCACGAAGTGTTGTACTCAGCCTAACAGAGAGAAACGATCATGAAGCATTGTAATCGACTTGGCAGGGAGAAGCGACCATGAAGTGTTGTACTCAGCCTGACAAGGAGAAGCGACCACAAAGCATTATACTCGACCTGATAGGGAGAAGCAGTTACAGAGCATTGCACTCGTCTTGACAGGGAGAAGCGGCCACGAAGCAGTGTACTCGACTTGATAGGGAGAAATGGCCAAGAGGCATTGTACTCGACCTGACAGGGAGAAGCGATCACAAAGCCTTGTACTCAGCCTAACAGGGAGAAGCAGCCACGAAGCTTTGCACTCGGCATGACAGGGAGAAGTGACCATGAAGTGGTGTACTCAATCTGATAGGGATAAGCAGCCACGAAGCATTATACTCGGCATGACAGGGAGAAACGATCATGAAGCACTGCACTCGGCCTGACAGGGAGAGGCGGGCATGAAGTGTTGTACTTGGCCTAATAGGGAGAAACAACTATGAAGCATTGTACTCAGCTTAATAGGGAGAAACGACCATGAAGCATTGTACTCGGCCTAACAGGGAGAAGCAACCACGAAGTGTTGGCATTCTACCTGACAAGGAGAAGCAGAATTATTTCACGTGCCCAGCCGAGACAATTCGTAAGCCCGCGAGTTGACCTCCTTCATATCTGATTAAGGCAGTTCGTAAGCCCTCAAGTCACCCTTCTTTGTACTCGCCGAGGTAATTTGTAAGCCCTCAAGCCACCCTTCTTCTTACTTGTTGAGGCAATTTGTAAGCCCTTGCCTCCATTCAGTTGAGGTGGTTCGTAAGCTCTTGACCTGATCTTCTTCTTAATCGACCGAGGCAATTCGTAAGCCCTCAAGAATATCTTCTTCTTATTCGACCGAAACAGATCATAAGCTCTCAAGCCAATCTTCTTCTTATTCGACCGAGGTAGTTTATAAGCCCTCGAGTCATTCTTCTTCTTATTCGACCGAGGCGGTTCATAAGCCCTCGATTCGATCTTCTTCTTATTCGATAGACACGATTCGTAAGCCCTTAAGTCGATCTTCTTCTTATTTAGCTGAGACAATACATAAGTTCTCAATCTGATCTTTTTCTTATTCGACAGAGGCAGTTCGTAAGCCCTCGAGCTGGTCTTCTTCTCATCTGATCGAGGCAATTCGTAAGGCCTCGAGTTGATTGTTATTCTATTCGAGGTGGTTCATAAGCCCTCGCTTTAGCCGACAGGACATTATTGATGAGTATGATATCACTGAATGAAGGAGCATGGAGCAGAGATATAGTGCAACTCTAGAGGACCAAGTAATAAAGTTAAAGTCAGACTCATCAGAATCGTCTGATTATTTGGGGGGTTGTTAATGATACTGCTAGAATTGGTCCAAGATAAATGATGATATCTGAAATTTCTGAAAAATTCATGGTTGTCCCGAGTGAATACTTAAAACTCTCCCCATGATGGTGTCGAGGATTTTGGGCTTCCCGAGTGTTGCAGCCTCCTGAGCACCTCAGCTTCTTGAGTACCGCAGCCTCTCGAGGGACACAACTTCCTGAGTCCTACATGTTCTCCAAGTCAGCATCTCTCAAACAATATCTGTTCTCTGAGCACAAAGAACTTCCTTAAGCATTTCCTGATAATATATGGTATAAAAAAAATATGTCAAAGCATATGGAGGCTCCACACCATATATCTCCCCTAACAGCTTGACAAATGATAGTTGGTAGATAAGCCTGGTCGGCAGAGGAATCAGAGGTCCAATATAAGGGTTGGCGGAGACTTTTGGAGGGGGCCTCTTCTTTCACTCCTAGTGGAGGCACTCTTTCATGGGATGAGGGTTCTCTCTCTCTCTCTCTCTCTCTCTCTCTCTCATGTTTCCAAAAACACAGGAGATAACTCTTCTTCTTCTTCTCAATTAGTTTTACTGCGCTTAGTACATCTTCATTCTTCTATGTCCTGTTGATCATCATTGGGGTACCGATAGTGTCAAACTAATGTGTGTTGACCTTGATAGGATTTACTGTTGTTGTCATGAAGGACCCACCCTTCTCTAATGCTTCTGTGGAAGAGGCTAAAAAGCTACAGCATCACTCTATATTCTTGGGGGACTCGAGTCGAGTATAAAATCATGGTGGTTGTCGTAACAACCAAGAGTGAAGGGGTAAGCATAGAAGAGTTAACTGACATGCTACTGACTCATGAACAACGATTAGAACAGTTGCACAACATCGAGCCATCTCACGTGGCATACCTAGATCTCAAGTCGTTTGGGAGAAATTTTGCAAAGGTGTCACTTTAGACAGATGTATTTTAGAGGACCCTCTATTGAGCGACACTCTTCTTTGAACACTTCAAGGGCTCATAGCCCTCATAGGTCATCCTCCACTCCTTCATTGGACTAGTATCAAGCCCAATATTCAGAGAACCCAAGCCCAATTCCGTTTATAACAGTCCAAAATTAGCAATGTGGGGGTCGTGTATACCATGGAGGTCGACATAATGGAAATAAACGACCCAAGTGGAAACTGTGTGACATGTTTGGCCATGTCGTTGCTAAGTGTCGTACATTGCACCAGTATTAGATCTATAACGATGGGGGCCATTCTGGAACATCGTGTCGATGTCATTTTGATCAAAAATTTTAATTCTCCTCCACCACCATTAGCTATGATAATCGAACCTACCATGTCTTTGATCTTGCTTGGTACTCTGATTCAGGTGGCATTGATCATCTTACAGCAGATGTATCAAACCTCCATGTTCACTTCCCATATCAAGATATAGAACAAATTATTGTTGGCAATGGTACGACTCTTCCCTTATCTAATATCGGTGGCTTGTCTATTTTTAGCCCTATTTCATTATTACAACTTTGGAATATATTACATGTGCCTGCCACCACTAAAAATCTACTCAGTGTTGCTCAATTTACGACTGACAATAATGTCTTTTTTGAAGTTCATCTGACTTATTGTGTTATTAAGGATCAGGCTAAGAAGGTGGAACTACTTCGAGGTACCCTTAAAGATGGTTTATATCGTCTAGCCCATACCTGTGAGGCCTCTATCAGGCAGTCTACTTATCTTGGTGAATGCTCTTCTACTAGCACATGACATCATCATTAAGGGAACCCGATGTTAGGATCTTTGTAACGGCTAGAGGAGGGGGGGGGTGATTAGCCTTTATCCGTTTCTACAAGCAAGTTAGCGGAAGCAATACAAATACGAATAAGAATACAAGTAAGACAACGATGAAAGCAACGCTAACACCCGATGTACGTGGTTCGGAGATGACGCTCCTACTCCACGGCAATCCGTAAGGTGGATTAGTCCTAGCCAAGCTTCACTATATTCTCCTTTGGATGAACCAAGGTGGAGAAACCTTTCTTACAATGCTCTCCTCTTCTTTACAATGATGGATGATTAAGAACTAGAGAAGAGGAGGTTTTGAATTGCTAAAACACTTGGGAAAGCTTGGTGAGCACGAGGGTGTAGTTAGGAATGAGAGCACTAGCTTCACCAAGCTCTCCAAGGCCCCTTTTTATAGAAGAGGGGTTGTTTTTCCCGTTGGGCCTCGATCAGTCGACTGATGCTTACCATCAGTCGACTGCCGCCGAAGCCAACGACTTCTGAACCGAGATCTCCGCGGAGATTCGTAGCCGTAATTTCCAACGGCCAGGTGATCAGTCGACTGATCCCTCCATCAGTCGACTGATGGAGCGATCAGTCGAGTGATCGCAGGCCGCAGTCGAGTGCGACTACATTCTGTGCTCGTTTTTGCGTTGATCAGTCGACTGCCACTGTTGTCAGTCGACTGATGGTAACATCAGTCGACTGCCACTGTCAAATCAGTCGACTGATGGTCAGGGTTTCAACCTGACTCAGTCGAGCACCTGACCAGTCGACTGATACTCATCAAGTGTGAGTAATTCACACTTGATTTTACACCCTAGACCTAGACTTAACCTTCTAGCTCCTCATTAAGCCTTGCGTCTTCAGGATCCCTCCGAGTCCGTGACTTGTTCATCCTTTGCGCTTGCTTCCAGGAGCTTCCTTTGGTTTCGTCATGTCTTGGGTTGCCAAATGCTTGGACTTTATGCCGCCAAGACTCCAAGTTTGGACTTATGCTGCCAAGACCTTACTTTGGACTTCCTTTGCCAAGGTTCAC
The DNA here is from genome assembly GCA_025175895.1 of Wurfbainia villosa. Classification (NCBI taxonomy): domain Eukaryota; kingdom Viridiplantae; phylum Streptophyta; class Magnoliopsida; order Zingiberales; family Zingiberaceae; genus Wurfbainia; species Wurfbainia villosa. The sequence continues at coordinate 11,368,579 of CM046004.1, read as the reverse complement.
TTGGACTTTATGCTGCCAAGACTACAAGCTTGGTCTTACGCTGCCAAGTCCATCCCTTGGACTTTCCTTGCCAAGATCATACTTGGTCTTCCTTTGCCAAGGTTCACTTTGGACCTTACGCTGCCAAGACTACAAGCTTGGTCTTATGCTGCCAAGTCCGTCCCTTGGACTTTCCTTGCCAAGATCATACTTGGACTTCTCTTTTACCAAGGCTTCATCCTTGGATTTCCCTGTCACTTAAACATATTCGCAATTAGATCACAAAACATTGCCTAACTTAGATGATTATCCAAACATCAAAACATATATAAATGCTTGGAGCATTGTTGCACCAACAATCTCCCCCTTTTTGATGTTTGGCAATCATTTAAGTTAGGTCTTTAAAAATACGCACATAATCATATTTTCAATATGAATTATAACTTAAACACTCCTTCTCCCCCTTTGACATACATCAAAAAGAGAAGGATTCAAATAAAAAAAAATGTGTTGGATCTTGGACTAAGGTATAAGATTGAAATTAAGCTCCCCCTTAATCCAAGATATGCTTTATAATGTGTAAACAATATTTGAAGCAAAGCATAACAAAACTTCAAGGATTAAGTCCTAACTTTGCACCAACAATGGATTTTGGGGATGAAAAAGATATAATTTATGAAACTCCCCCTAAAACACTGCAATAAACAGTCCTAAAACTTTGTGTATACGCAATATTATCATACTATAGTTTTAGGACGTCAAAGATACACTAAATATCAGAAAATGGAGTTGTTTATCAGAAAATACAGTGTATCAGTCGACTGGTTTCAACCCGATCGCTACTACTAAATCGAAATTTCAAATTTTTCACCAACTTAGAAATTCTAAAAACCTCGAAAAATCACGAAATTTTGTGTACACATTTCTAAGATCATACTTTATTAAGGAAAAATAGTTTGAAAAATATATGTTTTCCAGATTTCAATATTGATACAAACTTGGAACCTAACAAAAGTTCTAAAGATTTTGTAAATTTTGTATCACTTTTGTGTTCCACTTGAAAACTGTTTTTCAAAATATGATGAACATAGTTTAAACTATATATAATTTGGAATTTCCAACCATGATCTTAGAGCTATGTATTCATTACTTGAATACAAGTCTTCCCAATGATTGGTCCATAAGGTATTCATGTCTCTAGGTGTGTCATTGGCTCATAGTAATGCATCATAACAAGCATGATGAGTCAAGTACACCTTCCCTATCATCTCACATGTTTCTAAGTGTCTCAATACAAAAATCAAGGTTTCTTAAGGCTTTTGTGAGATGTATCAAGGTATAACGCTAACATATAAATATAGGATCATGCATACCTAGAATTTTACTCTACAAAACACATACCAAGCTCTCTCCTTAATGATGAAAATTCGATTTCGGGAAGAGTTTTGGTGAAGATATCGGCAAGGTTGGACTTAGATTTTACATAATTTAGTTCAATGTCCCCTCTTGCCACATGATCTCTTATGAAGTGATGTTTCACTTCAATGTGCTTGGTCCTAGAGTGATATACCGGATTTTTGGTCAAGTTGATGGTACTCACATTATCACAATAAACTTTAATGTTAGAGTAGTGTAGCTCATAGTCCACAAGGGTATGCCTCATCCAAAGTAATTGAGCTACACAACCACCCATAGCCACATATTCGGCTTCGGTGGTTGATAAAGCAACACAATGTTGCTTCCTACTACTCTAACTAACTAGGGAGGACCCAAGAAATTGACATCCACCACTAGTACTCTTCCTATCCAATTTGCACCCGGCATAATCGGAATCGGTATAGCCAAGCAATTCAAACGACCTAGTCCTAGGATACCAAAGTCCTACATTTAGGGTGCCTTTAATATATCTTAAAATTCTCTTAACGGCTACTAAATGTGATTCTTTGGCACAGGATTGGTATCTTGCACACATACCTACCGCAAATAAGATATCGGATCTACTAGCGGTTAGGTATAATAGGCTACCAATCATACTCCTATAAAATTTAAGATCAATTGATTTACCTTCATGATCACTATTTATTCTAGTGCTAGTGGCCATAGGAGTGGTTACAATTTTGGCATTTTCCAAACCAAATTTCTTGATCATTTCATTTGGATATTTGGTTTGATAAATGTGAATCCCTTCATTAGTTTGCTTGACTTGTAAACCTAGGAAAAAGGTAAGCTCTCCAACTAAACTCATTTCAAATTTATTTTCCATGTTTTTTATAAAATCTTGGAGAAGATCATCATTTGTTGACCCAAAAATAATGTCATCAACATATACTTGGGCTATGAATATATCCTTTAATGTTGACTTTATAAACAACGTTTGATCTACTTGGCCTCTTCTAAAATCCTTAGAAATTAAGAAAGATGACAATCTTTCATACCATGCCCGAGGAGCTTGTTTTAACCCATATAATGCTTTCCTAAGCTTACATACATGGTTTGGATAATCTATGTTCTCAAATCTAGGTGGTTGCTCTACATATACTTCCTCCTTAATATAATCATTTAAGAATGCCGATTTAACATCCATTTGGTAAAGTTTAAATCCCATACAGGAAGCATACCCTAAGAGAATTCTAATAGATTCTAACCTAGCAACCGGGGCATAAGTCTCATCATAGTCAAGCCCCCTCTTGATTAAATCCCCTAGCAACCAACCTAGCCTTATTTCTAGTGATATTTCCTTGGTCATCTAGCTTATTCCTAAAGACCCATCTTGTAGTAATTATGGTGCTATCATTGGGTCTAGGTACTAATTCCCATACTTGACTTCTCTCAAATTGGGCCAATTCATCTTGCATTGCCAAAATCCAATCCGGATCATGTAATGCATCATTGATCGATTTGGGCTCAATTTGTGAAATAAGAGCTACTTGACTAGTAGGAGGTCTATGAAATGACCTAGTTCTTACTCCTTGAGATAGATCTCCTACTACTTGGTCAAGTGAATGATCTTGATGAACTCTTAGGGTTCTAGAAGGGGTTTCAAATTGATCATTATTATCTTCTACCCTCCTTTCATCATCGGAATCTCCTCTTTCTCCCCCTTGATCATTACCCCTTATGGTCAAGTTTTGAAGTTTTTGGGTAATGCCTTGATTATTGTCATTAATATCCTTATCAATGGAGGACTTTCTAGGGTAGGTACTAGTGGTTTCATCAAATTGAACATTAGAAGATTCCTCAATTCCTTGGGTTCTCTTATTGTAGACTCTATACCCTCTACTTGTGGATGAGTATCCAACTAGGATTCCCTCATCCGCTTTGGATTCAAATTTTCCTAAGTTATCCTTGGTGTTTAGAATATACATTTTACATCCAAAGACTTTGAAATAATGAATTGTGGGAATAGTCTCATTCCATAATTCAAATGGTGTCTTTCCTAAAAACCTATGGATTTGAATCCTATTTTGGATATAGTAAGCGGTATTAACCGCTTCCGCCCACAAGTAGCTAGGTAAAGAATATGCATTAAGCATAGTCCTAGCCGCCTCTTGTAAGGCACGATTTCTCCTTTCCACCACCCCATTTTGTTGGGGTGTTCTAGGACAAGAGAACTCATGCTTGTACCCTTGCTCTAAATAAAATTGTGAAAATTTTGAGTTCTCAAATTCACCACCATGATCACTACGGATCCGGTTGATTTTGAGACTCTTTTCATTTTCAACCCTTTTACTAAATCCTATGATTATTTCTAAGGTATTATCCTTATGTTTCATAAAGTAGACCCAAGTATATCTAGAAAAATCATCTACTATAACCAAACAATATTTGTTACCACTTAAAGATGGAGTACTATGACAATCAAATAAGTCAAGATGCAATAATTCTAATGGTAAGGAAGTATTAGTTAAGGTTTTACCTTTGTGTGATGTCTTTGTTTGTTTTTCTTCTTGGCATGCATCACACATCTTGTTCTTGACATACTTGATCTTTGGTAGCCCTTTGACCAACTCCATCTTGGCTACCTTGGCTATGTTTTTCATGTTGATGTGCCTCAATCTCCTATGTCATAGCCAACTTTCTTCTTCTTTTGCAACAAGACACTTAGTAGAAATGTTAGAAGCATATGAAAGATCAACATAATAAATATTTAACTTCCTATATCCCACTAACATACAATCATTTAATTCCTTGTGCCTAATCATGCATTTAGAGGATTCAAACGAGACATGATAGTTTGCATCACAAAGTTGACTGACACTTAATAAATTAAATTTCATATTTTCAACTAGTAAGACTTTGTGAATGACAATTTTAGGGGATACCTCAATTGTACCTCTACCTAATATCTTGAGTTTTCCACTATTCCCAAAGGACACCGCTCCCTTCTTCACATACTTAATTGTGGAGAACTTGCTCACATCCCCGGTCATATGTGTTGAGCAACCGCTATCCACAATCCACATACCTTGCTCTCCTACCTAAATCACATGAAAAACACAAGCTTTTGGTACCCAAACATTTGGACCGGTAACATTAAGTAAAAACTTCTTAGGTACCCATGCTTTCTTAACCTTTCTCTTAATGGTTGCTTTCCTATTAATCAATGAAATATAAGCAACTTCTTTTTCTTTTGGCTTATATCCTAAACCGGTCTTGTTGTAAACGGCTCTTTGTTGACTAAGGATCATATCAAGACATTTTGAGCCATTTGAAAATTTTTCTAAACATGTTTTTAATTCACTAACCTCATCCTTAAGTTTGTCATTTTCTTCCATAAGCATGCAAGAATCAACATGTGAAGGTTTTTCATTCCTAATGGCCTTTAGTTCTACCTTCATGCTCTTAACCTTAGATTTAGACTTATCTAGAGCTTCTTTAAGATAGGCAATTGATTTATAGAGAAGCTTAACTTTGGGAGAGTTCATTACCTCATCGTCACTAGATGACGATTCATCACTTGAGGAGTCTTCTTGGCTTGATGTATCGGAATCATCTCCTAGGGCCATGAGTGCCACATGGCGTGTGATGTGGCAAAGCTCATCATCGGAGGTGGAGTCTTCAACACTTGGTGTGTCCCACGTGGTTTGAGCTACCATAGCCTCCTTCTTGTCCTTCTTTTTCTTTTCTTTTTCCTCCTTCTTTAGCTCCGGGCAATTTGGCTTTATGTGCCCCTTCTTGTTGCAAGCATGGCAAATCACATTGTTATTGAAACTTGAATTACCACTAAACTTACCTTTTGAAGAATGAGACCCCTTCCTTGCTTCTCTACTCTTGAACTCCTTTGATTTCCTATAGAGCTTCTTGACAAAATTGGCCATCTCACTAGATGAGTCTTCATCACTACTTGAGTTATGCTCCGATTCGGATGATGATGATACTTCTTTTCTTTCCTTCTTCTTCTTTTCCTTCTTTTCAACAAATAGAGCTAAACCCTTTTCCTTAGAGGACATGTTAGTTTGCTCATGTAATTCAAACTCACAGAATAATTCATCAATTTTAATTTGAGAAAGATCCCTAGTTACCTTAATGGCATCAACTATAGAAGTCCATAAAGAATTTCTAGGAAATGCTTGAAGTATGTATCTTACCAAGTCCCGGTTGTCAACTCGCTCACCTATGATGTGAAGTCCATTCACAATCTCCTTGAACCTTCCATGCATTTGGCTTACGGTTTCATGCATCTTCATTTGGAAGGCTTGAAGTTGTCCAATTAGTAGGTCCTTCTTGGCCCTCTTTGACTCCTTGGAACCTTCATTTAGCTCAATGAGCTTTTCCCATAACTCCTTGGCGGATTCGAAAGGTCCCACCTTGTTGAGTTGCTCCATGGTAATGCCACATTGAATGGTGAGTACCACCTTTGCATTTGATTCAAATTTCTTATTTATTTCCCTTGTCCAATCCTTGCTTGGAATAGGATTTCCATGTTCATCCACCGGTTCCTCGAAGCCATCTACAATGCTATGCCAAATTTCAATATTACTCATTAGATAGTACTTCATCCTACCTTTCCAATACGCAAAATGACTCCCATCGAAGAGTGGTGGCTTGGCGGTGCTATATCCCTCTTGAAGAGCCATTGATGCCTTGGTTGATGGTGAGATCTTCCAAGCTAACCTGGCTCTGATACCACTTGTTAGGATCTTTGTAACGGCTAGAGAGGGGGTGATTAGCCTTTATCCATTTCTACAAGCAAGTTAGCGGAAGCAATACAAATACGAATAAGAATACAAGTAAGACAACGATGAAAGCAACGCTAACACCCGATGTACGTGGTTCGGAGATGACGCTCCTACTCCACGGCAATCCGTAAGGTGGATTAGTCCTAGCCAAGCTTCACTATATTTTCCTTTGGATGAACCAAGGTGGAGAAACCTTTCTTACAATGCTCTCCTCTTCTTTACAATGATGGATGATTAAAAACTAGAGAAGAGAAGGTTTTGAATTGCTAAAACACTTGGGAAAGCTTGGTGAGCACGAGGGTGTAGTTAGGAATGAGAGCACTAGCTTCACCAAGCTCTCCAAGACCCCTTTTTATAGAAGAGGGGTTATTTTTCCCGTTGGGCCTCGATCAGTCGACTGATGCTTACCATCGATCATTGCCGGCTCAGCAACGGCCAACCGAGATCTCCGCGGAGATTCGTAGCCGCAATTTCCAACGGCCAGGTGATCAGTCGACTGATCCCTCCATCAATCGACTGATGGAGCAATCAATCGAGTGATCGCAGGCCGCAGTCGAGTGCGACTACATTCTGTGCTCGTTTTTGCGTTGATCAATCGACTGCCATCGTTGTCGGTGATCGATGGTAACATCTCGGATCACATCATCAATCGATCGTGGTCGAGTTTCAACTCGACTCGGTCGAACTGACCCGATCGATCGATACTCATCAAGTGTGAGTAATTCACACTTAATTTTACACCCTAGACCTAGACTTAACCTTCTAGCTCCTCATTAAGCCTTGCGTCTTCAGGATCCCTCCGAGTCCGTGACTTGTTCATCCTTTGCGCTTGCTTCCAGGAGCTTCCTTTGGTTTCGTCATGTCTTGGGTTGCCAAATGCTTGGACTTTATGCCGCCAAGACTCCAAGTTTGGACTTATGCTGCCAAGACCTTACTTTGGACTTCCTTTGCCAAGGTTCACTTAGACTTTATGCTGCCAAGACTACAAGCTTGGTCTTACGCTGCCAAGTCCATCCCTTGGACTTTCTTTGCCAAGATCATACTTGGTCTTCCTTTGCCAAGGTTCACTTTGGACCTTACGCTGCCAAGACTATAAGCTTGGTCTTATGCTGCCAAGTACATCCCTTGGACTTTCCTTGCCAAGATCATACTTGGACTTCTCTTTTACCAAGGCTTCATCCTTGGATTTCCCTGTCACTTAAACATATTCGCAATTAGATCACAAAACATTGCCTAACTTAGATGATTATCCAAACATCAAAACATATATAAATGCTTGGAGCATTGTTGCACCAACACCCGACATCCGCTATAGTTGCGCATCTTTTCTCTCATTATGGTTTACCTACTTTAGGCAATAAGACTATCTCTTTTTGTGATGCATGTCCATTTGGACAAAGCACATGAACTACCTTTTTCATTATCTCAGTCTCGAATTGAGGGGCATCTTGATCTAATACATTTTGATGTTTGGGGACTATCACCTGGTTTCTCTACTAATGGGTATCATTGTTTTGGGCTTTTTGTGGATGATTTTAGTTGCTATACTTGGATTTATCCCTTTAAATGCAAATTTATTGTGCTCTTAAATTTTATTTGATTCCAAGATCTTATTGAAAATCAATTTAGTAGGATGATCAAAGTTATGCAGATAGAGAATGGTGTTGTTGAATGCAAAATTTGTCACATCACTGTGACAAGTCTTGATATGTTGGTCCATGCTTCTATGTCCTTATTCTATTGGGATGATACATTTCTTACTATGACTTGATCAATTGCCTTCCCACTACCACACTGGATTAACATTCCCCATTTGAGATGCTTTTACAATAATTTCCTGATTATAAGTCTCTTAAAATATTTGGCTGCAACTACTTTCCTCTTACTCACCCATTCAATTATCACAAGCTAGCTTTTTGATCCATCAAGTGTGTTTTTCTGGGATACAACCTATCTCACATCTTCATATTCCTACAAGGAGGCTATTTATTTCTTGGCATGTGTTTTTTTATGAGACCTCTGTTCCTTTTATTGATCAAAGGACTCCACATCACTCCATGCTCCCTCATCAACTACATCCCCTTCTCTTGTTGTAGTAGATACTTCTGTAGGCCCCGAGTCATCAGGTAATGATTGCTACTCATCTCTGCCTAGTAACCCCTTGTCACCATGAATATTGCACCTCCAGTCGATGTACCATCCTCAAATTCTCCATTCGCATAGTCTGTTACAGGTCTTCTCAGGGCTCCTACTTGTTCTTGACATCCCATGACTACTCATGCCAAGACTGGGTGTCTTCATCCTCGTGCCCATCTTATCACTACTGACTCTTCTAAGCCAATCAACTATTTTGGTTCTAGTAAGGATCCTACTTGGTGAGATGCCATGACATCATAATACAATGCCCTCATCAACAATGGTGCATGGTCTTTGGTTCCCCATATTGTTGGTGCAGTCAACATCAAGTTAAGCTTGACCAAGATTGAGTGAGGCTCGAGTTGAGTTTCAATGTCTGACAATATGACAATGTGACTATAGGATAGTATATATGGGACATTCGAGGTCATACGAAGGAGAGTGTTGATGTAATCATCTTTGGGTCAGGATGACTATGATGGATGATGCGAAGCTGGTGTGATAGGAAGTCAAGTAGGTCAAGGATGACCGAATACTTAACAAATGGGAAATCCAAGTGGGTCAGGGAAGACCATACACTTGGTGGTTAGAAGTCCAATAGAGAGTTGGCAAGTGAGAAATCCAAGTTTGTCATGAAAGACCAAATACTTGGTGATGAGAAAGTCAAGTGGGTTAGGGAGAACCAGAGATACTTGACAGGTGGTGAAATCTAAGTGAATTATGGAGAACCAGACACTTAATGGTCGAAAGTCCAACAGGGATTTGACAAGTGTAAATACCAAGTGGGTCATAGTTGATTGGACACTTGACATGAGATGGAAAGTCCAAATATGTCAAGGAGGATCAGATATTTAGTGATGGGAAATCCAGATGGGTGAAGATTGACTAGATACTTGACACAAAGTGAAAAGTCTAAACATGTTAAGGAGGATCAGATGTTTGGTGTCAAAAAATTCCAAGCATGTCAAGGAGGATCGGATGTTTCGTGTTAGTGAAATCTCGATAGGACAAGATAACTAGATGCTTGGTAAAGTGAAGTCTCAATAAGTCAAGGTGATCAGATGCTTAGCAAATGAAGTCCTAGCAGTTCATGGTGACTGGAGACTAGGCAAGTGAAGTCCTAGCATGTCAAGGTGATCAGAGGTTAGACAAGTGAAGTTCCAATAGGTCAAGGTGACCAAATGCTTAGCAAATGAAGTCCTGGTAGGTTAAGGTGACTGAAGGTTAGGCAAGTGAAGTTCTAGCAAGTCAAGGTGACCGGAGGCTAGGCAAGAAAAGTCTTGGTGGGTTAGGGTGACTGGATGTTAGGAAAGTGAGGTTCTGACATATCAAGGATGATTGGATGTTAGACGAAAAAGGTCCTGGTAGGTTGAAGTTAATCAGATACCAACTGAAATGAGAGTTAGCTTGAAAATAGACTAAGTCTGAGTTATCAGTCGACTGGTCACTCACGAGGTACTAGGGCGCTCGGGTCAAGGGATCGAGTACTCGGGCTGTCTCAACTAAGTCTAGTCGATTGATGGGTTGATTAGTCGACTAGTTTCACGACTCAAGCACTAGGGAAGTTCGGACAGGTGATCGGGACTCGGTGCTCAGGAAGGTGCTCGAGAAGATTGGTAAGTCGATTGATGGTCTTGATTAGTCCACTGAGGTCAATGCTCGGATCGGGGACTTGGATGCTTGAGCAGTCACGGTTGATGCTCGGGAAGCTCTCGAAAGTGGGTGCTCAGGAAGCTACAATGCTCGGGAAGCTCATGATTGGGTGCTCGAGAAGCATGACTTGGCTCTCGAAAAGTCGATGCTCAGGAAGTCAACACTTGGGAAGATGATGTTCAGAAAGCCGACTGACTGATGGGTTGATCAATCATCTGGGGAAGGTGCTCGGGATGAGTCACAATGTTGGAGACAACTCACCATGCTTGGGACGAGTCACGGTGCTCGAGATGAGTGGCGGTGCTTGGGACAAGAAACAATGCTTAGGAAAATGAGAAAGTTAGTGCTCGGAAGTACTTGCAATCTAGCAGTTGATTGATGTGGTGAAGTAATCGACTGGCTATAGTGATTAGCAAACAGAAGCATTCTGAATCGACTAGCCGGTTCGATTAGTGGCTTAGCAATTGACTGATTGCCGAGGGCAGTCGACTGATAGATTGAAATCCAATATGGATTATGCCGTTGGAGAGACAATTGAGCAAACAGTCAAATGATGAGTTGACTGGTAGGCAGAAATCAGCCTGATAAGAAGCCTATAAGAAGGGGCTTCATGGAGATTTGGAGACATAGATTCTTAGAGACTTTGAAGGGGATTTGTTGTTGCATTCCAAATCTTCAAGAGGCTTTCCAACGCAACCAAACAACAATCAAAAAAGACCTCATTGTGTAAAGTGAATTTCATTTGTATTTCACTTTATATTCTTCATCTTTGTATTTGGTTGCTCTTGTTGTAAAGACACATATTGTAAGAGATTTCTTCACCTCTGGAAAGTTTCTGGAAAGGAAAAAGTGATAGTGGTGTCACCGTTAGGAGCTAGGTCATGGAGTAGGAATTGAGGGTTCTGAACCACATAGAAAACAAGGTGTTGTGCTTGTGTTGGTATTTCTGTTTGTATTTTGTTTCTGATGTGTATAATATTCTATAAACAAGAACAAGCCCAAGAATGCAATCGAAGATCGAGTCGAAGCGCTATTCACCTCTCCTCTAGCATGCCAAAGTCCTAATATGTACCACTCGTCGAAATCTTGTTGGTTGTAAATGGGTATTTAAACTGAAACGAAAAGAGGATGGCTCTATTGATCATCATAAAGTCCGCCTGGTTGCCAAGGGCTTTCACCAACAATCAGGTATTGACTATGTTGAGACTTTTAGCTCTGTGATCAAGCCCACTACTTTTCATATTGCATTAGCTATTGTCATGTATTGGGAATCGCCCATTCATCAACTTGATGTGAGTAATGTCTTATTATATGGAACATTGCACAAAGAAGTATATATGTCTCGGCCCCTGGTTTTATCCACCTTGACTATCCAGACCATGTTTGTCGCCTTCACAAAGCTATATATACTATGAAGCAAAGAGAGTGGCATGCGATGCTACGTACCTCCTTGGTCAACCTTGGATTTCTTGAGTCCAAATCAGACTCCTCTCTTTTTTTATCTATCACTCTTTAGAGGTAACTTCATATATTCTGGTTTATGTAGATAATGTAATTTTTACCAGCAACTCACCATCTCACATCGCCTCTATTGTTTGCATGTTGGGTGAGCTTTTCCCCTTCAATGATCTCAGTTAACTGCATTATTTCCTTGGTGTTGAAGTGACTTGCACACCCCCCAGTCTATTCCTATGCCAGTCTCGCTATATTTTTTGTCTATTGACTAGGGTTCATATGTTGGATCGATTTGAGCGCTATAGGGGGGGTGAATAGCGCGCGAGAAAATTTTTCAAGAGAATTCGTTTAATGAAAAAGTACACAGTGGAATATAAATAAGATACTCTTTATTTTTACTTGGTTCACAACCTTCGACTGCTAATCCAAGGCCCTAACGATCCTAGACCATGTACGGAGGACAAACCATTAAAAACACTCCTCCTCGTTAGAGGTAGGAGTAAGCGATTACAAAATCACGAAAAGGATTGAGGTAGAGGGACACTCCCCCTCTCCTCATTAAGATAAAAGCACGATAATAAAACAAGAATTACAAGTACTGATTGAACTTTAAAAGAACTTTTACCGACGACTTGTAGATGAGAAGGTTGATCTCTAGTCGTTGTTTCGGCAATGCTTCGTCGTCGTAAGAATGTCGGAGAGTCACAGTGTATTGGAAGCACTTGAAGGCTCTTGGAATGATGGAAAAGAGGTGGAGAACCCCTACTTTTATAGCCTTGTGAAACCCTAATCATTGAGATGAGGTTTCATGAGGTGATGCCACCTAGCCCTTGAGAAATGGTGATAAGCTTTGACTTTCCTCGAGGCTGATCCTTGACCGGCCGATCGGTGATCAACTCTATCGGTCATTGGTGGCGATGATAATCGGTGATACAAGCCATCGATCGGTGATGGCGAGTTTTTGTTAGTCTGGTGTCGGCCCAGGTCACAATTGACCAGAGCTCGAGTTTGGCTCGAGTGATGTTTTGATGTGTTTTGATATTTCGACAAAAACATATGACAATATAATTGTCATGGAAAGTCCAAGTTGGACACTTGGCATTTGGGAAAGTCCAAGTTCTGAGTACTTGGCAAATGGAAAGTCCAACATGTGTTGGCAAGGAAAGTCCAAGCATGGGTCTTGGCATGTAAAGTCCAAGCATGGGTCTTGGCATGGAAAGTCCAACATGGGTTGACATTCGAAGTCCAAGGGGATTGATATTGGCGGCGTAAAGTCCAAGCGGTAGTCTTGGCAGCATAAGTCCAATGGTTGGCGGCGTAAAGTCCAAGCGGAGTCTTGGCGGCGTAAGTCCAATGTGCCTTGGCGGTGTAGACACCGTTAGTATGACATAGCCGATGGAAGCACCTGAAGGCTAGCGCGATGGATGAACAAGTCATGGATGACTTGGAGGGATCCGAGAGGCGTGAGGCTGATGGAGGTGGCTAAAAGGCTTAGGTCTAGGCTAAGGGTGGTCTAGCAAATATGGGGGAACCATACTTGAGTTAAAACCTCATGTTTGAGGTGTGCGATCGGTGATGTCATGTGGCGGTCGGACCGAGTCAACTAGGGTTTGGTATGGGTTATAGCTAGCGATCATTGCCATAGGTTAGCGGATCGGTGATGCTCAGCGATCGGCGATCGTGTGATCGATCGTGATGCTCGAAGTCGGCCCGCGAGAATGGAGTCGAGACTCGGTAGTCAGTGAGGACTCCATCGATCGATCGATGGTCACTGTCGATCGGTGATGGTAGTTCCGTTGGACTTATCCAACGTGGAACTAGTCGTTGTCTCACGACAACAGTGGCATCAGTCGACTGATGGTCCCGATCAGTCGACTGATAGACTTTTTCCAGCACAGATTGAAGCTATATATGGAGCTCGTGATGGAGGAAAAAGTAATCGGTTCTTGAGGGCTATTGGGGCGATTTGTTGGTGCAAATCAGGTCTCCAAGTGCAAGCAAGCAACCAAGCATTCAAGCAATCAAAACAAGTGTTGTAAAGTCTTTTCTTTACTTGTATTTCATATTTACATTGTATATTGCTTGTATTTCATTCTTACTGTTGTAAGATCTATTGTAAGGGGTTTCTCCGCCTCCGACTTGTGTCGAGAAGGAGTGTTTATCATTAGTGAGTGCGTGTGCATCACTAGGGCTCTTTAGAGCTCGATCCGTGGAGTAGGAACCATGCAGTTCCGAACCACGTTATATCATTGTGTTAGCTTGTTGTCTATTTCGTTATTGCTTTTATTATTTCTATTTCCGCTGCGCACTAATGAAATTGTAGACACTAACGCGATCGAATTACATCTACGCTATTCACCCCCCCTCTAGCCATTCCAAGGGTCCTAACAGTTTTTAGCTGCAATAAAGAGTTAGCTTGAAAATACAGTTAAGCTCGATGGTCATTTACTATCCGATCTCGACTTAGACCTTCCATGGGAAGTCTTAGTCGGATCGACGCCTAAGGACGTCCCCGTACGGAGGACACGACCTTACTTACACTTACTCACACGAGCTTACCTCAACCTTTACCTTTGAAGCTTCGCTTCTAGTCTTCACCTAAGTTCTTCGGCTCCCTCCGAAGTCCTCCCGGTGTCGCCCGACCACTACGGTTCCCTCCGGGTGTCGCTGACCTTCGGCTTAGCTTAGCAATTCTGCACACTTGATTCAGCTCGTGAGATAACAAAGTGAACTTAACTTTGTGTATTTTCTATAATCAAAACTCATGTTCGATTCAGGTGCCTACTGTGCCAACATCATATGCATCAATCCAATCCCCTTCATAATATGATTGCCTCTGGGTCATCCCTTTCTCGTCATGATGGTGATCCATTAGTTGATCCTCAACCCTACCGAAGTATTGTTGGTGCTCTTCAATATCTCACTCTTACACTCCGTAAACTTGCATTTGTCATCAATCATGCATGTGAGTTCATGCAATCTCCTACTACATCTCACTAGGTGGTTATCAAGCATATTCTTTGGTATCTTCAACATATCCCAAGTGTTGGGATGTATACTGAAAGCCTAGCCTTTGTATGAACATCTTCATTTTGGAATAAGAATTGCATGATCATTATTTGCATTTATTATATGTGTACATGTTGTTTGATACTTTACATTGTAGATAACATGGTATGTGGTGTCACACAGAAGATCATATTATCAGTTCCTTGTAGAGTATAAGTAGAGGCTCACAACCAAGATGGTTTTGGACAAACCATTGGCATGGTTGTAGTGTAATTTGGTATTAATTTATCTTGACCATAGAATTACACTAGTACACTTTGTGTGTATTGAGCAGGACCGATTTCGAGGTGATTCAATTTATTGCTGACTACATAATTGAATCAGACCTCGAATATTATGATGTGCATGCTCTTAATCCCGATATAATAACGGGCACATGTACTTAATATTTATTTCTTTGATTTACCAATGGGCGAGATTCATGGGTTAAATCAATAGGTCCGGTAAGTTGGGAAATAACATTATTTACATGATGTGTCATTGATTATAGGAGGAAACCGTGTCCTATATATTAGGATGATGATGTCTCCTTGAGGAGCTCATAAGGATCATCATGTAAATCCTGCAAGCGGACTTGGTCCAGCATAATGATAAGGTTGAGTGGTAATACTCATGGAGTTAGATGCTAATTAATTAATTGTCAGTAAATTAATTAATTAACGGACATTCGATATCTTAAACACGGGGAGATATTTGTATAATTAATATATGGAGCCCATATTTAATTATGAGAGTTGGTGAGGTAGATCAATGATAATCCTCTAGTGGAATGGATCATCATTAATGGATCGGATTTTATGTGGGTCGGATCCATTAGGTGGCCAAGATCCAACTCCTCCTCATGGTCTCTATTGTAGCCTATTAAAACCCTCATGAAGTCTAGATCTAACGAACACAATTAAAAGGAGGTTTGGGCGAAATCTATAAATAGATTCCAAGGCTTGGGCATGGAGGTAGAACCTAGGGTTTTTGGAGTTGGCGTGCTAGAGGCTTAGGCGACAAGCAAGGTTGTGGCTAGGGTTTGTTGGTTGGCGTTGGAGGTGGCTAGGGTTTGCTTCTCCTCTTGGGAGACAGAAACCTAGGTTAGCCTCTCTTTTGGCCGGCAGCAACTAGGGCCAACTCCATCACTTGGTCGGCACCTCTTCCTCTCCAATTGGCCGGCGCTTCTCCTCTTCTTAATCTTTTGGTCGGTGGTGCCATCTTTCCCTCTCCTTGGCCGGCGACAAGAACCAAGCAAGGAGGCTTGGTGGTCGGCGCTAGATAGGAGAAGAAGGGAGTTTGTATCTTCCTTTATTCAGAGAGAGCAAGGAAGGGAAGATACGTGATCTAGGAGGCTTCAACTATTGGAAGATCGTTGCCCACACAACGTCCAAGAGGAAGATAGGTCATACAATAGAAGATCAAGAGTTAAACAAGAGGTATAATCTTGTTTGTTTTGATTTTAGTTCTTTTGTATCATGTATGTGGTTATTTTACTTGGACCCTATTGATAAACACAAAAATCGGCGATCCGTACATCATCTATTCTATAGCTAATCAAGAAAAAAAGTTAGGTTGCTTGAACAATAAGTTTGTTCAAGCGACCACTCAAATCGAATAACATGATGATGAATCGGTTGCTTGGATAATCCTTTTTCGTCCGGAATAATTTTTTTTAATCCGGGGACATGAGATAGGATTGTTATGCACAAGTGACCAAAGCGAAGCTTCAACCTTCAAGTGGTATCAAAGCCACGGTTTTCGATTTTGTGTGTTTATGATTCGGTTACTTTTATGCACTTATCATATATTATGTATGCCGGATAATAGTAGGATGTGCGTAGGCTAACTTTTTGGTTACAGGCATAAGATCCAACTATTATGGTCATATGTGTGTGTATGTGATTGAATGTGTATAATTGTAATATTATTTGGATCCTCGGGCTTGATGAGGCTAGTATTTAATTTTTGTAATTAAGTACGATATTGTTTAGCCACTCTTTTATTTTAGTTTACTTTCGATCTAGACTTCATGTACACTCCTTTATGGAGTATAGGATCGATGGATATAAATTAAAATAATTTTTCTCGGCTCGGATCTCCAGATGGCTTGTACATGGCATAGGAAGGAGTGAACGAGGCGGCAACACGACTGGAGGCATATTGGAGAACAAAAGTCATAATAGTTGGAAAATTTATTTTTCATATTTATTGCTTTTGATTTATATGCTTGTTGTGGTTGCATAGTTAAAATTCCTTAATTTTAAATTACTAAGTGGGAGAGGAAATTTTTTTTTAAATTCCCGTGGCCTCTATTACAATTTGACATGTGATGCGAACAAACTTGTGCGTTGGCTCTGAGTGCCTTCTTCCACATCGGATGAGTTTGTTTTGTGGATCACTAGGTCAAATATGGTTATAGGAAGTTATTTAGGAGTGTGTACTTCTCCATCGGAAGGCACATAATCCGAGGTAATTACCTTAGTATCGTGTAATGGTGAACACTTAGATGCAAATAAAAGTATCCTCCCCATCGGAGTCACTGCTTTTATTTGTAGGGTCAAAGAGGAACCAGCTATTAATTTTATATGTCAAAAAGTAAGGTTGACAGGATAATACAATTAATGGGTAAAACCTCCTCTTACAAATGTAGAATTCATATACGTCCACACTATCGTGGCATACGATATTCTCGGTATTTTGAGGTGTTGGTTGATTTTAAAATTTTATTGTTTGAGGAATCAATAAATTTTTGAAATCTAATGTTTTGATTTATGTGATTCTTAGGGTTTTCAAAAATGACTTTCAACCCACTTGCTGTGATACTAAAGGAAAATAAACTTACTGGACCTAACTATGTGGATTGGAAAAGAAATCTAGACATAGTCTTGACTGTTGAGGAGTACAAGTATGTACTTCTCGAGGAATGTCCTCCTAAGCCTATGGATGATTCTGGGGAAAAGGATAAAGAGAGTTATAAGAAGTGGATCAAGGCTGATGAGATGGCGCGGTGTTACATTTTGGCTTCTATGTCAAATGTATTGCAACATCAGCATCAGGCCATGACCACTGTCTATGACATGATGCTCAATCTCAAGAAACTTTTCGGACACCAAAATCGGATTGCAAGGCAGGAAATCATGAGAAACTTGATGACGACCACCATGGTTGAGGGAACACCCATGAGGGATCATGTTCTCAAGATGATGACTCATTTGAATGAGCTGGAAGTCCTTGGAGCTGAGATCGATGGGGAAACCTAGGTCGATATCATTCTCCAATCTCTACCTAAGAGTTTTGAGCAGTTTCGCCTCAACTACAACATGAATAAGAGGTTATATTCATTGGTGGAGCTTCTGATAGAACTCCAGGTAGCAGAGGGACTTTTTCGTCAGAGTTCTCAAGTTTTGGTTGCCTAGAAGGTTTCTACTTCTAAGCCGAAAGGCAAAAAGAAAAAGAAACAAGGCGCAGCGAAGGTGGTGGGAGGATCTCAGGGAGGAGTGAAGAAGCCGAAAGGCAAGTGCTTCACTTGCAAGCAGACTAGACATTAAAAGGTTGACTGCCCCAATCGAAAATAGAACAAAGGTATATCTTTTGGTCTAGTCGTTGAAACATATTTAGCGGTGTTATCTACTAGCACCTGGTGTGTAGATACGGGAGCCACTGATCATGTCTGTAACTCTTTGCAGGGGTTCCAGGAAACCAGATGACTAGCTAAGGGGGAGATTACCGTCTACATGGGCAATGCTAAGAAGGTGACAGTTATTGCAGTGGGAGATGTTTATTTATCTTTTGATAGGAATAAAACTTTAGTTCTGAGAAATTGCCTTTATGTACCTTCATTTAGAAAGAATTTAATTTCAGTTTCTAAATTATTTTTGGATGGATATTCTATTTCTTTTAATGAAGAGTTGTTATAAAAAGGAATAGGGAGATTATCTATTCTGGTGCATTGGTAGGAAATTTATACACTCTTGAACTGAAAGCTCCCACAATGCAAATAGAAATAAATAACTCATCTTCTAAATCTAATAAGAGAAAAGAACCTTCGAAAATGAACCAAACATATCTTTGGCATCTAAGGTTATGTCATATTAACCTGAGTAGAATTCAAAGGTTGATAGTTAATGGACCTTTGGGTTCATTAGTGGTGGAAGATTTCCCAACCTGCGAATCTTGCTTGGAAGGTAAAATGACCAAGAGGCCTTTTAAGGCCAAGGGGTATAGAGCCAAAAATGTGTTAGAATTGGTTCATTCTGATTTGTGTGGTCCTATGTCTATCCAGGCTAGAGGTGGTTTTGAATATTTTGTCTCTTTTATAGATGATTATTCAATATATGAATACATTTACTTGATGCGCCACAAGTCTGAATACTTTGACAAGTTCAAAGAATTCAAGACTGATGTGGAGAAACGTCAAGGTAAAAGTATCAAGACACTATGATCTGATCGTGGTGGTGAGTACCTCTTGGAAGAGTTTAGAAGCTACTTACCAGAGGCTGAGATTCAATCCCAACTATCTGCACCTGGTACACCCCAGCAGAATGGTGTGGCGGAGCGAAGGAATAAGACTCTTATGGAGATGGTTAGATTGATGATGAGTTATTCTGAGTTACCAGATTCGTTCTGGGGGTATGCTCTGGATACGACAATATATATTCTGAACTTGATACCATCTAAATCAGTACCTTCTACTCCCACAGAATTGTGGACTGGGTGAAAGCCTAGTCTGAGACATATTCGGATTTAGGGGAGTTCAGCACATGTGCTGAAGGTAGATGCTGGTAAGTTGAAACCTCGTACAGAAGTGCACTTGTTCGTAGGCTATCCTAGAAGATCGAAAGGTGGTTTGTTCTATAGTCCTAGATATCAGAGGGTGATCGTTAGCATGAATGACCGATTTTTATAGGAAGACTATGTGATGAACCATAAGCCCATGAGCAACATTGTTCTGGAGGAGTTGAGAGGGGAAGTCACTACTTCAATACCAACGGTACAAGAGGACATACCACAAGTGACTGCACCGCATGTCATAGAAGATAGACAGGTGATACCTCATCGTAGTGGGAGGGTTATTAAACAACCTGAGAGATTTATGTTCTTGAGAGAATCTTCTGATTTGATCCCTGCCGAATATGAATCTGATCCCTAGACATATGACGAGGCAACCCAAGATAAAGATACGGTATCTTGGCAAAGGCGATGAATTCTGAGATAGAATCTATGGATTCAAATCAGGTCTGGGAGCTAGTAGAACCACCCAATGGTGTAAAAACCATTGGATGCAAGTGGATCTACAAAAGAAAGAGAGGAACAGACGGGAAGGTTGAGACCTTCAAAGCAAGGCTTATTGCGAAAGGGTATACTCAGAAAGAGGGTATCGATTATGAGGAGACCTTTTTGCTGGTAGCCATGCTTGAGTCTATCTGGATTCTCTTATCTATTGCTGCTCATATGGATTATGAGGTTTGGCAGATGGATGTCAAGACAACTTTTCTTAATGGAAGTCTTGAAGAAAACATCTATATGGAGCAACCAGAGGGATTCATTACAAAGGGCAAAGAGCATCTTGTGTGCAAGCTTAATCGGTTCATTTATGGATTGAAGCAAGCTTCGAGATCTTGGAACATCCGCTTTGATGAGGTAATCCAGTCATATGGATTTATTCAAAGTCCGGATGAGTCTTGTGTATACAAGAGATGTGACGGAAACATAGTGGTATTTCTTGTACTATATGTAGATGACATTTTACTCATTGGTAACAATGTCAAAGTATTGTCAGACGTAAGGATATGGTTGTCCAAACAGTTTGATATGAAGGACTTGGGAGAAGTAGGACACATCCTTGGGATCAAGGTTATAAGGGATCGCAAGAAAAGGATATTGTGCTTATCTCAAGCTTCATACATAGACACTATTTTGGCCCATTTTAGCTTGCAGAACTCCAAGAAAGATTTTCTACCTTTTAGGCATGGAATACCTTTATCTAAAGAGATGTGTCCTAGAACATCAAAGGAGATAGAGGAGATGAAGGCGATTTCTTATGATTCGGCAGTAGAAAGTCTCATGTATGCTATGTTATGTATAAGGTCGTATATCTGTTTTGTCGTGGACATGGTTAGCAGATATCAGAGTAATCCAGGATAGAGACATTGGACTGCGGTAAAGCATATATTGAAGTACCTAAGAAGGACTAGAAATTATATGTTGGTATACCAGGCAGATCAATTACTCCCTGTGGGTTACACAGATTCTGACTTCCAATCAGATAGGGATAACAGTAAGTCTACCTCAGGTTTTGTGTTTACTTTGGGAGGTGGAGCCATTGTATGGAGGAGTGTCAAGCAGAAATGCATGACGGACTCTACCATGGAAGCTAAGTATGTGGCAGCCTCTAAGGCAGCCAAAGAAGTTGTATGACTCAGGAACTTCTTGATGGACTTGGATGTGATTCCTGGTTTACCCAGAATTATCACAATTTATTGTGATAATAGTGGTGCAGTTGTAAACTCGAAGGAACCATGAGCTTATAAGGCAAGTAAACACATAGAGCGCAAGTACCACCTGATACGAGAGATCGTAAAGCAAGGAGAAGTTGTTGTCGCCAAGATTGCATCAGAGGATAACCTGACAGATCCTTTCACTAAGGCCCTTCCAGCGAAAGCTTTTGATAGGCATGTGGAGGGAATGGGAATCAGATGTATGGCAGTATGATGGCAGCATAGTCTTTTAGTATAAGTGGGAGATTGTTGATATGTATACTGAAAGTCTAGCCTTTGTATGAACATCTTCATTTTGGAATAAGAATCACATGATCATTATTTGCATTTATTATATGTGTGCATGTTGACTGATACTTTACATTGTAGATAACATGGTGTGTGGTGTCACACAGAAGATCATGTTATCAATTCTTTGTAGAGTATAAGTAGAGGCTCACAACCAAGATGATTTTGGACAAACCATTGGCATGGTTGTAGTGTAATTTAGTATTGGTTTGTCTTGACCATAGAATTACACTAATACACTTTGTGTGTATTGAGCAGGACCGATTTCGAGGTGATTCAATTTATTGCTGACTACATAATTGAATCAGACCTCGGATATTATGGTGTACATGCTCTTAATCCCGATATAATAACGGGTACATGTACTTAATATTTATTTCTTTGATTTACCAATGGGCGAGTCTTTATGGGTTAAATCAATAGGCCCGGTAAATTGAGAAATAATATTATTTACATGGTGTGTCATTGATTATAGGAGGAAACTGTGTCCTATGTATTAGGATGATGATGTCCCCTTGAGGAGCTCATAAGGATCGTCATGTAAATCCTATAAGTGGACTTGGTCCAGCATGATGATTAGGTTGAGTGGTACTACTCATGGAGTTAGATGTTAATTAATTAATTATCAGCAAATTAATTAATTAACGGACATTCGATATCTTAAACATGGGGAGATATTTGTACAATTAATATATGGAGCCCATATTTAATTATGGGGGTTGGTGAGGTAGATCAATGATAATCCTCTAGTAGAATGGATCATCATTAATGGATCAGATTTTATGTGGGTCAGATTCATTAGGTGGCCAAGATTCAACTCCTCCTCATGGTCCCTATTGTAGCCTATTAAAATCCTCATGAAGCCTAGATCCAACGGACACGATTAAAAGGAGGCTTGGGTGAAATCTATAAATAGATTCCAAGGCTTGGGTGTGGAGGTAGAACCTAGGGTTTTTGGAGTTGGCGTGCTAGAGGCTTGGGCGGCAAGCAAGGTTGTGGCTAGGGTTTGTTGGTTGGCGTTGGAGGTGGCTAGGGTTTGCTTCTTCTCTTGGGCGGCAAAAACCTAGGTTAGCCTCTCTTTTGGTCAGCGGCAACTAGGGTCAACTCCATCACTTGGTCGGCGCCTCTTCCTCTCCAATTGGCTGGCGCTTCTCCTCTTCTTAATCTTTTGGCCAGTGGCGCCATCTTTCCCTCTCCTTGGCCGACGGCAAGAACCAAACAAGGAGGCTTGGTGGTCGGCACTAGATAGGAGAAGAAGGGAGTTTGTATCTTCCTTTGTTCGGAGAGAGCAAGGAAGGGAAGATACGTGATCTAGGAGGCTTCAACTCTTGGAAGATCGTTGCCCACACAACGTCAAAGAGGAGGATAGGTCATACAATAGAAGATCAAGAGGTAAACAAGAGGTATAATCTTGTTTGTTTTGATTTTAGTTATTTTATATTATGTATGTGGTTATTTTACTTGGACCCCGATGATAAACACAAAAACTGATGATCCGTACATCATCTATTCCGCGGCTAATCGAGGAAAAGAGTTAGGTTGCTTGAAAAATAAGTTTGTTCAAGTGACCACTCAAATCGAATAACACGATGATGAATCGGTTGCTTGAGTAATCCTTTTTCGTCCGGATTAATTTTTTTTTAATCCGGGGACACGAGATAGGATCGCCATGCACAAGCGATCAAAACGAAACGAGTCATGGTATTCTTATTTGTCCATCCTCCTCTTTGTGTCTGACAACTTACTCTAATGTTGATTGGGCAAACTGCCCCTATGATCGTCGGTCTACCATAGGCTATTGTATTTTTCTTGGCAACACTCTTATCGATCTCTTGGAATTCTAACAAGCAACAGGTGGTTACTCGCTCCAGTACTGAGTCTAAATATCATGCCTTAGCACATGCCATTACTAAATTAAACTGCCACTAATCACTTCTCAGTGAGCTCCATGTTCCCATGTTACAACCACCGGTTCTCTGGCGTGACAACATTGGAGTTACGTTTCTCGTGGCCAATCTAGCTTTTCACATACATCCAAAACAGATTGAGATTGACTTTCATTTTATTCGAGAGCGCGTTGCTTGGAAGACACTTCTCATTCAATACATCTCTACCAAAGATAAGGTTGCCAACATTTTCACAAAGGGTGTATCCTCATATCGTTTTGCCCTTCTTTGAGACAAACTTACGGTGTGTGCCTCCCCGTTTCACTGGCGGGAGGATGTTAAGGATATATATTATCTGCCAAAATTTCAGGGATTCCAGATTGCAATCGTCTTCAAACTCTTATGATAATTAGGGCTCTTAATTATCTAATTTCACAAATCAAGGATCTATAAATTATGCATACTTATCTAATCTCACAAATCAATATTGTATCCTACGTGGGATCAAGGTATAATGCAAATTAATACACAAGTAGAAAACTTGTTCTCCCTCCTCTATTAATAGTGTTGTTCTCTATCTTCTCCTTTATCAAGAGTGTTGTTTTTTATTTTCCAGTTGGAATATATTTGACGATGAATATAAAAAAATTTATATTTGACGGTCCTAAAATAACACTAGATTTAAAAATTTATCCTCACAAATTAAACATAGTACGATTTTTCTTCGTCGTCAGACTATGAGTATTTTCTTAATTTATCCTGATAAAAGATAGAAAATTTTTATAAGATCCGATCGATCATCTCCAAAATTGAGTGGACTGAAGGCATAAATATGTGGTACTAATAAAAAAAATAAAAGCATCATCCACACCACCAAGGGTATGACGGAAACATTCATACAATGAGAGTTCGATTTCTTCACTATACATATATCCAACAACAGTGCTCGAATCACACAAGATACTGGATTGTCTGTCGAAATTCAAGTGTACTTTTTAAATTTATCATGATAATTGATGAAAAATTTATATGGAATAAAATTAATCACTTTCAAATTAGTCAGATCGTAAAATTTGAATATCTAAATTAATTAAAAAAAAATCCATCCAAAGACTCATGCACCGAGTCAAAAAGCTAAATCGGGTCGAGCACACGAGAGACGCCCATTTGAGTCGATTAAATTTAAAATTTTATATTGTTTTTTTTATTTTAATTATTTTTTCAAGAAAAAACTAACACTCAAATTTGGTACAACTTATTATTAACATTATAGATCGTACTTATCCCTGTCATGTTCAATTAACCCCCATCCTTTTGAACACCACTGCGCCAAGGTGCTACATAGGATTTCAAATAATCTTGGATTGTCCCTTTTTTCCTTTTTTTTTTTTTTTGTTGTTTAAGTCACTTTCTATTGTTCACCATTGA
Source organism: Wurfbainia villosa (assembly GCA_025175895.1). Classification (NCBI taxonomy): domain Eukaryota; kingdom Viridiplantae; phylum Streptophyta; class Magnoliopsida; order Zingiberales; family Zingiberaceae; genus Wurfbainia; species Wurfbainia villosa. Next base: position 11,344,027 of record CM046004.1, on the reverse strand, counting down.
AAATTGAAGTTGCCTTAAAGTCCACCTCAGTGGCTCCTCTACTTAGGTAGGTTCATGTGATGTCCATGACCTATTAGGTTTCGATCATAAATTATCTATCTATCTATCTAGGATACCACTAACTTTTTTAGTCGTATATTTGCATGATGATTTCTTCTTTTCAAATCACGTATTTATAGATTAAACCTAATGCATTTAAAAATAAAGAATAATCTATCTATAAATTAATCATAAACTAAATTTTTGTATTATACATTTATTGTCGGAAGCTTTTTATTTTTTATAAGTAAAAATGTATATATCAAAAGTTTAAAATTATATAATAATCAAATATTAGAAGCGATTTATGTCTGATAAAATATTAAATCTGAATACACTTCTAATGTCCCGTAGATATTAATATGCACACTCCTATAAATCTTTGTACAATTTAATGGTCTAAAAAAATTACTATTATGTGTTTGCTATACAAGATGAATCAAACAAGGCAGTGAAAGATGTCTCGCCTTTGTCAATAGCCATCCACCTCTAAGGAACCACACATATATCCGAAACGTCCTTCAATAAGTAGTCATCTCTTGTCCCATGTGGAGCCAATCTCGAATCATCCTCCATAAGCTCACGATATGTGAACATCTAAAAAATAGATGTTCTTGTGCCTCCAACATTTGTTTACAGAAAGTACAATGTCAATCCGTTAAATAGTCTTGGATGTCTCTAGTGAGAAGACGTTTTTGTGCCAATATTCATAGTGTAACTACATGATTGGCCTAGATGTAGGACTTCTATAGTGTCCTCACTCAGGTTCCTTAGGATTGATCTATGTGAAGAAGTCATAGACCTTGACTATTTCATCATCCTGTTCAAACTAATCCACCATCCTTTATGTAGCATGGCCAGTAACCGATAAAATGAGATCTCAAATATATAATAATCACTTGATTAGTAGAAAATCAAATGTATCTTCTTCCAAATATCTGCTCTCCTCGAGTTGACACTATAAAATCTTTGCTTCTTCGTTTAAATCTGCAATCCACACCTGATTTCTGCTCCTATGTATTACTTATCTATAAACTATAATGGATGTAGAGATGGCAACGGGACAGGTCTAGTATGGATTTGGATAAATCTAAGACTCGTCCTACTAAGAAAAAATCGAACTCGAGATCCGCCTCTTTTTTGGCTCTGCCTCGCTCTAAAACTCGATGAGTCCATTTCAGGTTGGACCTGCAAACCTGCTAAGTATACATTTTTCAATTCTAAGACTTTTACACAATAAAAAAAGTCTAAAAATTAATATATTCATCAAAATTATACCTTAATGACATTAAATCTAAATAATAAGTTATTTAGCAACAAAAAAAAATATTGATAATGTGTCACACCTCATGACCTAATAATTTATATCATTCTTAAAAGAAATGCAATTCACAAATTCATAATAAAACAAGAATCCCACTTATAAATTTTCATAACACATCTCATAATATAGTAAAATTAATTCATTCGTCAATAATATCTTTTTCATGGTCATCTATTTCTTCCTCGTCAAGCAATTGAAGTACCTATAAGAATAAACAAAAATGCTCAGTAAATTTTGCTATACATAGTAGTATAAATTATAATTAAAAAAATACCTTTGATATTATTCTACAACTGACGATGTGTACACATCAATGCCTCCAAAATAGTTGGGTGAAGCCTACTACGATAGGACTAACTAATCTTCTACGACTACTAAAAGCTGACTCAGATGCAATTGTTGAAATTGGGATGACTAAAATGTCTCTTGCCATTTTTTGTAAGTTAGGATATTTAATTTCATTTATCTTCCACCAACTTAGGATGTCAAAGTCTTCAGTTCTTGACAAAATACTTTCTCCTAAATATGTATCAAACTCTGAAGCTTTGGAAACTGAAGTAAGAGGACTTGAACTTAAAGCCACAAATTGGCCATACTTTTGTAAATTGACACTCACAATTCGACCAGAAACACAAGATGATATTCTTCCCATATACATTGAACTAATTGCACACAAGCTATTTTTCTTAATTTCAATCCTTGATTGGTAATCCACAAATAAATCATAACAATTTTGACGAATCTCATCTATCTTAAATTGTGATCTTTCACTATAAATTTATAAAAAGTAAAATTCAACTAATTTCATCTTGTAACTGGGTCTAGAACAATAACAACCCCCATCATAATAATCCCAATATTTTTCTAACATTCTTTTTGTCGTACTTTGAATTATCATCTTTAGAATATTCATCCACTCCTTTGCTTCTATTTTGATATCACAAATATTTGAAAAGTAAAAATTAGAAGTGGGGTAAAATTTAGCAGAGAATACATCTTGATTATCTTATAAAATATTTTCAACCTATCTTAAATTTTAATTGCATTCTCCCAATCTTCGTCTGTTGGAATATTTTTATATTATTTCTCTCGACATTTGAGTCTTGAAAATACATCTCGATAAATTATTGTAATTTCCATTATCAAATAAGTAGAATTCCAACGGATTTTGCAATCAAACCCCAATTTTTTAAAAAAATCAATTTGCAATTGACACAGTTTCCTCAAAATTTTCTACTCTTGAAGGCGAAATACTCTAATACACAACATTATCACGTATTTTCTCAATTGCATCACTTTTTATTTCCAATCCATCATTCACAACTAAATTTAAGATATGAGCACAACAATGCATAAATTTAGTGGTAAATCTCTCATTTAGAGTTTCTTTAAGAGAACAAGAAACATGACATCATTGGTCGTGCAATTATTAACTGTGATTGTTGACACTTTACAATCAATATTTCTAATACATAAAGCACTCGACAAACATATCAGCTATAATCTCAGTTATATATATATATATATAAATTAAATATCATAACTATTTTTTTTTTCAAATATATATTCTTAAATAAAAAAATAATTATTTGAAAGTAAAATTGATAACACTTAGTAGTCTCCATAAATCATTGATAAAGTATCTAGTCACTGCCATGAAATCTTTTTTAGTATTATTTGATGTCCACATGTTACTTGCAATTGCAATTCAACACTTAAGCTTGCCCAATAATATAATTTATAGCACTTAGTTTTCTCATCATTGTAAATGTTTAAAATATCATTTTCCAAGGTGTTTCTAGAGATCATCCTAAAACAAAGTTGGAGGGTAGCAACACAATTTTGAAACCCCTCATGTTCAACTACACAAAGTGGATAATCATACAAAATGACCATCATAGTAAGCTTATGCCTCGAATCCTCTTGGCTAAAAATATGAGTAATCGAATCCTAACTTCCATTAATTTTCTTTTGCTTGTCATTGTAAGAATTCGACGGATATCCATTTTGTTAGGATGTTTTTTACAAGTCTTCTCATAATGTTTTTTCAAATGTGTAGTTCCATGACTTGGTGGAGCTTTGAGATGGGTTTCACAATAGTTACACTTTGTAAATTGAATATTTTCAATTTTTATTCTTTTGAAGTGGTTTCAAGCCTATGAAGTGTGCTTCATCTTATCACTACTTTTACAACTACCATCAGCTCTCAAATTATCACCATCATCACTTTGATCAATGATACCGAAAAAAACTAACCTATGATTAGGCAAACAGTTGGATCTACCACGTCATCTATTATGTCAGATGCCCCGCGTCTCGGCCCGGACTTCTATTATGCCAGACGCCCCGCGTCTCGGCTCAGACTTCTATTATGTCAGACGTCCTGCGTCTCGGCTCGGACTTCTATTATGTTGAATGCTTCTCGTTTCATCCACCTTACATCTCGGCAAAGACACGTCATCTCTGACATACGGCTTTTCCATATAAACTATCTTATTCAAACAAAGGAGAAGGCGGTCATTTCATACTCACGAGATGACCTGACAATCCTCATCATCATCTCTCTCCGATAAAAAGGCAAACTCTTCTGTCAGGATTTAGATGGATGATTACGACATTAATTAGGATTTGCCTCCTATCAACTGTGCGACGTGTATTAATTACAACCCACGTGCAAAAGCAGATGCCCCTGCTGGGTTTCAAAGGGATGGCTACGGAATTAATTAGGATTTGCCTCCTATCAACCGTGCGACGTGTATTAATTTCAGCTCATGTGCCCGCTACATTTACGAGGGTAATGATCGCGGCGTATGCCTCTCTGAGGTCATATCGCCGTCACTGGTAGTATACATTGTCAGGGGAGCTCCCCCATTATACATATGGCACCCCTGGGAGGAGAAAGCAAGTTCGCACACTCTCAACTCCACCTCTTCATTCTCTTCTCCGTCTTCATACTAATTTTCTGCCTTGAGCGTCGGAGGGGCCTTGTCGAGATTTCTCTCGGTGCCCTTAACCGCTTGTTGTCTTGCAGGAGCTCCAGTCAGCTCGGTTTCTTCCATTCGGCTCGGCCATATGTGAAGGCGACGCTCCAACTGTTCTCGACCTTTCTCCATGTCAACCCTTCTCGCAAGAGTTGTCGGCTCTTGCTGCTTTCGCCGCCGGGCCACCTCACCATCACCATCTCGCCAGACAACATAATTGGCGCCGTCTGTGGGAAACTAAACAATCAACGCCTGAGGTAAAGATGGAAGACCAAGGAGCGAATTCTGGCAACCACAACTCCACGGAAGGGAATCTGACAAGGGAAAGCATCATAGCCCTCGTCAAGACCACCATGGAAGATGTTCTGCATGATCTTCTACCTCGAGGAAATACCCCATTGCAGGCTTCTCCCAGCCCGGTTCAGGGCCCCATGCCAATTTCTGTTTCATCCACTCCAGTTGCCCCAGGGTCGACTCCCGCTGTCTCGATATCGGCCGAGTTGTCATCGTCAACTGCTTCATTGTCGCAATCTTCAGAGGAGGCACCTTCCTACACACTGATAGAAAGGGATCCCAATAAGGGCAAGACCTCAGCAGTCAACACCGAATCTCCTCTTGCTCCCAGCATTATAGCCGACAAGATGCCAAAGTCCTTCAAGCAGATTTCCATAGGAGAATATAGCGACTCGACCAACCCGGAAGAGTACCTAGGGAGGTTCAAGAAGGTTGCGTTGATACACGACTACTCGGACGGGGCCAAATGTAAGGTCTTCTCTCTCAACCTGATTGGTTCCGCCCAAAGATGGTTCGATTGACTTCCGATCGGATCCATCCATTCCTTCCAGGAGCTGTCCGTGTTGTTCCTACAACGTTTCGCCAGTAGCAAGAGGTATCGCCGAACGACTCAGTACCTCATGACCATGAAGCAGGTGAAGGGTGAATCCCCGAGAGACTACCTACATCTCTTCAACCGAGTAGCTGTCAATGTCTCGGATGCCTCGTCGAAGACTGTGGTGAATGCCTTTTCTCACAGCCTGATAAGGGAAGACTTCTCTAAGTCATTGATGAAGAGGCCTCCTCTTCATTTTGAGGCTTTGCTAGCTAGAGCCGAAGCATATATCAATTTGGAGGAAGCCGAGAAAGCAGCAGATGGGCAGCAACAAACTGATCGACCCAAACCTCAAAAGCCGAGTCAGAAGGCTCTTCCACTACACCACCGACCTCCCAGAGTCCCTCCTGTCTACCCCCTCAACTCATGAAGGATGGGGTCGTTCATGCAGTACAAGAGTTACCCGTCGTGGCAATACAACCCGAACAACATGGCCCCTTCTGCCCCTTTCATCAGATATACGACCATTCAACCCGGGAGTGTTGCACATTAGCTGAGGAGATCATGCAAGTAATGAGGGAGCAACAGCATACCCTCAACACTCCACCCCGCGATGCAAGACCCGAACCACGGGGTTATATCCAACGCAATCCGGCTAGAAGGGCTCCTCGACCGGCACCCGAACAGCAAAGGTCGGCTCAAATCCCGCAGGGATCTCGAGAGGCTTCTCCGAGCAGGCTTGTTTCTCAGCCCGGGTCGCCTCAAGAACTCAACACTCTACACCGGGGGACAATCAATATGATCACCGGAGGAGCTACCGATGGGGACTCAAACCGAGCCAGAAAGGCTCACGGGCGATGACTGGAAAATATATAAATAAACACCAGTCGAAAGCCCACAGATGGACCGACAATGAATTTTGGCCCTGAGGACTTGCGAGGGGTTGCTATCCCACATGATGATGCCTTGGTGATAAGAGCTACTATCGCCAACTATGACGTGACCCAAATCTTCGTGGACACAGGTAGCTCAGTTAACATATTGTTTAAAGATGCTTTTGATTGCATGCAGCTTGATTCGGCCCTGTTCCAGCCAATGAACACTGCCTTATTCGGTTTCTCGGGCCATGAAGTAACACCACTTGGCTGAATCGATCTCCCCCTGTCTCTGGGAGAAGAACCTCTTCGTCGGACGCGGATGACCACCTTCACTGTTGTAGATGCCACCTCAGCCTACAATGTTATTTTAGGAAGGTCAGCCCTGCATTCTTTTGAAGCCGCCGTCTCCACTTATCATCAAAAGATTAAGTTCCCCGTAGACAATCAGATAGGGGAAGTAGCTGGGGATCAAAAGGCTGCCCGAAGATGTTATGTGGAAGAAGTCCGAATCGATCCTAGAAAAAGTCGGAAGACAAAAGGGGCTGAGGTATACACTCTGCATGAAGCCCCCTTGGAAGAAGCCATAGGCGAGGAAAAAATATAAGTATGGCTCGATCAGCCCAAGCGAGTCATCCGAGTGGCTGCAGACTTGCCAGCTGAGTTGAAGAAGGAAGTTAAGGATTGCCTGGTCAGCAATCGAGACATCTTCACTTGGCCAGATGAGCAACATCAAAGCATCTCTCAGGCCATTATGGAGCACAAGCTGAATATATTTCCTGGGGCTCAACCCATCAAGCAGAAAAGAAGACACTTCGGACCAGAAAAGGACCAAATCATCCGAGCCGAGGTGTAGAAACTTTTGCAAGCTGGGTACATCCGAGAAATACAGTTCCCTAAGTGGTTATCTAATGTTGTATTAGTACCAAAACCGGGGGGGAAAGTGGAGGGTGTGTATAGATTTCAGAGATCTCACTAAAGCATGCCCTAAAGATTGCTACCCCTTGCCTCGGATAGATCAAATAGTAGATTCCACTGCATGCTGTGAGTTGATTTGTATGCTAGACGCCCACCAGGGGTATCATCAGATTTCGTTTGCCTTGGAAGATCAAGAAAAGGTCAGCTTTGTCACCGCGGATGGCACCTTTTGCTACAAGGTCATGCCGTTCGGACTAAAGAATGCGGGAGCCACCTATCAAAGGCTGATGGATAAAGTGTTTCGGTCGCAAATAGGCCAAAACATAGAAGTATACGTGGACGACATCCTCATCAAATCCACCAAAGCTGAAAATATGGTCAAAGACATGGCAGAAACATTCAGCACCTTACATCAATACGGAGTTCAGCTCAACCCTGGCAAGTGCATATCCGGAGTTTGCGGAGGCAAGTTCCTAGGCTACATCGTCACTGAGCGTGGTATTGAAGTTAATCCCGAAAAGGCTCAAGCTTTACAGAACATGGCTTCTCCCTGAAGTGTTAAAGAAGTGTAAAAGTTGCTGGGTCGGATAATAGCACTCTCCAGATTCATCCCCAAGTCGACTGAGCGGAGTCTCCCTCTCTTCAAGGTACTCCGTAAGTCGGCTCGGTTTTCATGGGATGAGAAGTGTGAGCAGGCTTTCTCAGAGTTGAAGCAATATGTCGCCAAGCTGCCCGCATTGGCCAAACTGGTCCTGGGGGAAAGTCTGCAGTTGTATTTAGCCTCTTTTGAGGAAGTCGTGGCATCAGTGTTACTCCGACAAAAAGCAGGTAAACAACTGCCTATTTATTTCGTCAGTCATTTGTTAAAAGATGTCGAGAGCAGGTACACGATCCTGAAAAAGTTGGCCCTCGCTCTACTGATAACAGCCCGGAAGCTCCAACCTTATTTCTTGTCCTATTCGGTCACGGTCCTGACTAACAGTAGTCTCGGAAGGGTATTAAACAACCCGAAAGCATCTGCCCACTTAATCAAATGGATCACTGAGTTAGCCGAATATGATATCCAGTATCAACCTCGTACAACCCTCAAGGCTCAAGTATTGGCGGACTTCTTAGCCGAAATGCTTGGGCTAGAGAAGAATGAGGAGTGGAAAATATATGTGGATGGCTCGGCAACTAAGCAAGGCAATGGGGTGAGAATACTATTGATATCCCCCAAGGGGATGCCATCCGGATAGCTATACAGCTCAACTTTCGAGCTTCCAACAATGAGGCAGAGTACGAAGCTTTATTGGCGAGAATGCGGGCCACCCATCATCTCGGAGCCACTCAGATTTCCCTGCATTCCGACTCACAGTTGGTCGTGGAACAGCTTAAGGGGTCATTCGACATTAACAATCAAAGGTTGTGGCGTTATAGACAAGCTTACTAGAAGTTGGCTTCAAAATTTCAAGAGATCACCCTGCACAAAATCCCCTGGCCAGACAATCAAAAGGCTGACGAGTTGACCCGCATGGCTAGTGCACTCACTGCCTGGAGCTTGGAGGACTCGATGGCCGAGACGTAGCTCATCTCTAACATAGATCAGGAGCCAATGGTGTCCCATAACCCTCCGGACTGGAGAAACCCCTTAATTGATTATCTCAAGGATGGAGTATTACCCAATGACAGAGCTGAGGCCCAAACCGTCAAGAAAAGAAGCACTCATTTTATCCTAATAGGAAACACATTATACAAGTGGGCTTTCACTCGACCTCTACTCAAATGCCTCGGGCCGGATGAAGCAGACTATGTTATGCGCAAGATACACGAGGGCTGCTGTGGAAATCATTCTGGAGGAGTATCTCTGGCGCGGAAAATCTTATTGGTCGGGTATTTTTGGCCTACATTACAGCAAGATGCCTCCCATTGCGTGTGGGTATGTCTTAGTTGTCAAAAGCATTAAAAATTTTCTCAATAACCCGCCGAGCTGCTGAAAGCCTCCTCAGTATCCTGCCCTTTCGATAGATGGGGAATGGATATAGTGGGGCCGCTACCCATTGGGCAGAATCAGAAGAAGTTCCTGTTGGTAGCAGTGTACTACTTTTCAAAATGGGTCGAAGCCGAGCCACTGGCCAAAATAACTGAAGAAACTGTGTTAAAATTCCTCTGGAAGAACATAGTGTGTCGATTCGGCATCCCAAGGAGGCTCGTCTCGGATAATGGGTGACAATTCCAAGGCCATAAAATGAAAGAGTGGTGTCAACAACTGAAGATTCAACAAATATTCACCTCGGTAGCCTACCCTCAGAGCAATGGGCAAGCTGAAGTCACTAACCGAGAGCTGATCCGTGGGCTTAAAACCAAGTTAGATCATACGGGAGGAAGCTGAGTAGAAGAGCTACCCAGTATCTTGTGATTTATAGGACTACCCCTAAAGACAACACTGGTCTCACCCCATTTCACCTAGTTTATGGTGCTGAAGCTCTCGTCCCTGTGTAAATCGGTATGGGATCGCCCCGGGTATCTGCCTATACACCCGACGATGAGGCCAACAAAGAAAAAAGGCTAGCCGAGCTAGACCTGGTATCTGAGGCCCGAGACCATGCGGCTAGTCGAATGAATGCTTTCCGAAGAAAAATTGCCCAAGCTTATAACAGAAAGGTGATACCTCGGTCCTTTCAACCTGGCGATTTTGTATGGAAAAAGATTCAGTCGGTGGGGGAAGTTCGTAAACTGGCACCTCGATGGGAGGGCCCATACAAAGTTATTAAGAAACTCAGTTCCGGCACCTACTACCTCCAGGATAGTGAGGGGAAAGAGCTTACTCGGCCCTGGAATGCTTTCCACTTGCAGTCTTATCATGTTTAAGAAGTCTAATGCTGTGTAATAAAGTCCCCCTATAATGAAAATCCCTCTTCATGAGTTCAGATGGGTTTTTAATAAGTACGACCCACTCGGCCATATCGTCCACACGCCCTGGCTACGCGCCATTCGGTTTTCTCTTTGGGTATCGCTTATCACAGCTGGTCCCAAGTATTTGTCATTCGGCTATTCTCCTTTGATATCGCTTATCACAGTTGATCCTAAGTATTCGCCATCCGGCTATTCTCCTTGGGTATCGCTTATCACAGTTTGTCCCAAGTATTCGTCATCCGACTATTCTCCTTGAGTATCGTTTATCACAGTTGGTCCCAAGTATTCGTCATTCGGCTATTCTCCTTGGGTATCGCTTATCACAGCTGGTCCCAAGTATTCATCATCCGGCTATTCCTCTTGGGTATCGCTTATCACAGCTGGTCCCAAGTACAGTCATTCAACTATTCCCCTTGGGTATCGCTTATCACAGTTGATCCCAAGTATAACCATTCGGTATTCCCCTTGGGTATCGCTTATCACAGTTGGTCCTAAGTACAGTCATTCGGCTATTTCCCTTGGGTATCGTTTTTCACAGCTGATCCCAAGTATAGCCATTCGGTTTTTCTCCTTGGGTATCGCTTATCACAGCTGATCCCAAGTACAGTCATTCGGCTATTCCCCTTGGGTATCGCTTATCATAGTTGGTCCCAAGTACAACCATTCGATTTTCTCCTTGGGTATCGCTTATCACAGCTGGTCCCAAGTACAGTCATTCGGTTTTCTCCTTGAGTATCGTTTATCACAGTTGGTCCCAAGTACAACCATTCGGTTTGCTCCTTGGGTATCGCTTATCACAGCTGGTCCCAAGTACAGCCATTCGGTGTTCTCCTTGGGTATCGCTTATCACAGTTGGTCTCAAGTATTCCCCATTCGATTCCCCTTGGGCATCACTTATTCCCTATGGGAGCTATTCACTGCAGATGATCTCCAGTCCGACCATTCGACCCTTCTCTGAATATTACTCATGACAGCCGATACTAAGTGATCCTAGCTCGACTTTCGATTTCCTATATTGATTATCTTTTTGGTCGAGCCTCCCATTATTTAAATTGAAATGAAGGTACATCCAGTATGATTGTTATGTTTCGAATGTGATTAGATATCGAAATTTTTTTGGTAAATCAGGCATAGACACTTCGTTTCGGAAAATAGATTTTTTGCATTCGAAAATGTACCCATACAAAAGACATCATTATGGCTACAAAATTTACTATGGAAGTCATGAACTAAAAGCTAAACAAAATTAGACTATTGAGGGGGGCCCCCGAGTGCTGAATCGGGCGTCTCGTCGATTAGACGCTGCAGATCCAGGAACTCAGTGGAGGTCCCTTCGGGGGGATAGCCGGTCTCCTTAAAGTGTCGGATGGCCCCCTCATACCCTGTCTCTAGGAGGTCGAGGGTATGACCTCCTAGGATGTCGGAGAACTCCTCGGAAGTGAGGAAGACCTTCTTCCGGTTCTCCCACCGACCTTCTTTGCCCGCTCGGTACGAGAGCAGCTCCTCCTTAGCTTTCTCGGCTCGGTCCGCTAGCTCGTTCCGGTGTTTGGCCTCGAACTCTGCCTGAGAAGTTCTGATTTGCTCAGCTTACAACAGTCTGGCATCGGCTTCCTCGGCCCGGGCTTTGTACTTCGCCGCCTCTGCGGCTTTAGCCCGTAGCACCTCCATCTTGGTCGCCTGGAGCTCCAATTCTTGCGCCTTCAGCCTGAGGTCATCCTCAAAGCGGATGGCTCTAGATTTGAAGATGGTCGTCTCGGACTAGGCCAAGCCGAGCTCCACTTCCCTGTCTGGAGCCGAGTCTTTAGGCCAGCCACTTGAGCCCGCATTTGCTGGAAGGTGATGGTCAAGGGAGATAGGCAAGCCATCAACTCTAGGTGGTACCCCCAGAACTGCAAGAAAGAAAGAATAGTAGGGTTAGCCGAAGTGACAGAACTTAATCACAAAAAACAAGAATGGCACCGTTAAGAGAATGCTTACCTTGACCAGATGGGTGTTCATCTCGTCACTGATCGTCGGGATGGATTTCCCCTTAGCCGAGTCGCCGATGGCATCCCATATTTCTTGAAGAAAACCCCAGGACGGTCGCTCTTGACTTGGTCACGGTCGACCTGATACCTCTTGAAGAGGGCTTGGACTGCGAGGACGAGAGGAGGAAGGTTCATCTGGAGGTGGAGGGGCCCTCGGATACTCCTCCAGCGAAGGTTCCAGGACATCCATCCCTGTGCCACTAGGTCCCTCGCCGCTTGGTCCCTCGCCACTCGGCCCAGTCGAAAGTCGAGGACTTGGGTGAGGGGAGGAGTGTTGGGATGGACTCCCTTCCGCAGAGGAGAGCACCACACGACTTTTCTTGCGCCGTCTCCGCTGCTCCTCCGAGTCCCCTGAGCTTATCACCTTGGCCACCATGGAGGGCCAAGGTGGAGGGGGAACATCCGAGCCAGCCTCCTCAGGCGTCTCGGAAGGAGCATCCTCAGGAGGGAGCACTTGGGCCCGCTTCCACTTCAGCTTCTTGTTGATGGAGGCCCGAAACATGACTTCGGTTGTCATAAGAAAAGAAAGCTGGTTAGTAAATAAAAATAAGAAAAAATGGGAGAGTAAGACGAAGGTTCTTTTTTACCTAGTGAACCACTCAGTTCGGCCTCTATCGAACTTATATCAAAATGATATAAAAGTCCCTCCTCCAACAGGAGATTCACGTTGAATCTCAAGTCGTGTAGAACCACGGCTATCTCTCGGTAGGAAGAGGATTTCCGGAAGTGCCGAATGGAGGGGGAGGGTGGTAACTCGAGCTGCCACCCAGTCGGCCAGGTGAAAGGAGACTCAGGGCGGACATACAAGAATTTGGATTTCCAATGCTTGTGGGAGGTAACTAGGTTCGACAAGAATTTTACTTCTTACCGAGCCAAGAAGAAAAAGACGTCGGCCTCTTTCTTCTTGGGGATAAAGCAGGAGTGGAAGGCTTCGACCGAGAGGGGGAGATGATAAAACAAAAAGATACTAATGAAATTGTCGATAATGCTAAAGACATTAGAGGCTAACTGGTTTAGGGGGATCCGAAAGTAGGAAGACAATTCGGTGAAGAAAGGATGAAGGGGAAAACGAAGACCAGCAGGTAACTGGTCAAGGAAAAAGGTGGTGAATTCGGGAGGAGGCTCGTGAGGCCGTTGGTCCCTTTGAGGAGACCGTAACCTATATGAGTTGGGGATATGGAAGGCAATCTGTGCCTCAGAGCGAACCTCCGAGTCGATGGTGTTGCGAGCCTTTAGATACCAGAGATCGGTATTTGAAGCCATGGTGAAGAAAGGAAATAATGGAAAAGGAAAGAAAGCATAGAACAGAGGACTTACAAACTGGACGATGGCGGAGAAGAAGAAGAAGGTCGACGAAAAGGGGGCAAGGGGAGTGTCGCACGTAAAAATGGCAAAAGGAGAGGAGCAGAGGGCCACTTATAGGGGCATCACGACGGTTCCCCTTCCGAGGTTCCTCTTTTGGAACACGTGGCATAACCAGACGAACCCTAGAAAGGCGAGGAAATCATAACAAAATTGTTGCATTAATAAGCATTAATGAATACGTCCAAAAGAGAGATTTTCTCCGTTCCTGAGAAACCCCTACTAAGCTTCACCTCCCATGCCTCATTAAGAGGACAGAGGGGAAAGTCATGGCTCAATCAGATCAGTCTAGTCAGTCAAGCTACGTCTATCCTTCGACTAGACTCGGGGGGGATGCTTATGATACCGGGAAAATCTAACCTATGACTAGGCAAACAGTTGGATCTACCACGTCATCTATTATGTCAGACGCCCCGCATCTTCACTACAAAAAAACTATTTTTTGGCGACGAAATTTGGCAACGAATTATTTTCGTTGCAAATCTGCAACAAATATAGCGACGAATTTTAGGTTTCGTCGCAAATTTGTAACAAAATAAATTGGAAATTTCGAAAAAATAAATTCGTCGCAAATTTCTGCAACAAATTTTGAATTCGTTGGACAAATTTGCGACGAATTTATTTTTTCGTCGCCAATTTGCGACGGAAATAATTTTCGTCGCATAATTTAGCGACGAATTCAGAATTCATCGCAGATATTTAATTTATTAAAAAAATATAGAAAACAAGTTCTGTTTAATTTTAAATATTTTGCAATGAATTCGTGGATTCGTTGCAAAATAGCAACGAATTCGTGAATTCGTTGCAAAATAGCAACAAATCCAGGATTCATTACAAAATTAATATTAAAAAATAAATTAACGTTTTAAAAAGTTTAAATTTTTTTTAAAAAAAAATTACAACGAATCCAGGATTCGTTGCAAAAATTGCAACGAATCACGGATTCGTTGCAATTTTTTACAACGAATCCGTGGATTCGTTGCAAAATTAATATTAATATTAAAAAATAAATTAACGTTTTAAAAAGTTAAATTTTTTTAAATTTGCGAATCACGGATTCGTTGCAAAATTGCAATAATCCGTGAATTCGTTGCAAAATAATCAATTATTCCAACTTGTTTAACCCATTAAATGAATTAATAAATCTATCATTATTAACCCAACATATAGCTAATTAATCTAATGGATTAAATCAAATTTTAAATCATGTATCTATTCCCTCAATAAATCTCTATCCGATTAATCAACTCAATCAACTTAATTAATTAATTATATCAATCTAACTAATTAATTAATTGGTTAAATTCTGTACCTAAGTTAATTAAACAAGATCAATTCACTTAAATATACTAATTTAATTTACCGATTAAATAAATTAATTAAACTAATAAAACAGATTGATTAACCTAACCCCATATGAATCAATTAATCCACAAATTTGCAACGAATCTGTGGATTCGTTGCTAAATTAAAAATACAAAATAAATTTAACGTTTTAAAAAGTTTAATTTTTTTTATAACAAATTTGCAACGAATCTAAAGATTCGTTGCAAAATTTATTTAATTTTACCCCTAATTTTTTTCCTTCCCATCGCGTCGCGCCCGATCGAGCCCTAAAACCTGCCCGCGCCACCCAGATCCGCCGCCCACCCGAGCCCGCCGCCACCGTCCGAGGCCCTTCGTCGCCGCTTAGGTCGGCCCGCGCACCCGATCGCCGCTCATCGTCGTCGCCATGCTGGTCGCTGCCTGCCTCACCGGCAAGCCGATTGCCGCTGACTTCTCCAGATTTCGAGTCACAGTTGATCCGCATGAGCCCATTCCTCTATTCCATCGTTTCTTCTCATCCGTCAGTTGATGCCATTTTATTGCTGCCACTTTATCGCCGGAGATCACCTCGAGCGGAAGACCACCGATCACGGCTCCACCATGCTTGGTCACATCGAGCTCGTTCTTGCCGAGGGTTGGATCGGTTGTGCCTTCACCTTCCTCTGATCGCGAGCTGCCATTTCGCGATCTCTGCAGCAGCCAGGTTAATTGTTGTCCTTTCCCTCTCGATCTCGGATAAGATCCATCTTCATTCGCATCATCGTCTGCTCCTTGCTCAGATTCTAGCAGCGATTGGCAGCAACGATCGGGAGCAATGTGATGTGGTAGGTTCTTTCAGTTATGCATTTTTAATTAAGTGATTGTTGAGCTTGGGTTACCTTTGAGCACAACAGCAGTTGAATGCCCCTGATGGCAGCTGCCATTGTCGATCTTCTTGCCTCTGTTGGCCTCGAATAAACCACATATGCACTATGCAATTTTCGTGCATACTACCTGCATATACCTTTTGGCATCTTGTTCAACTTACACTAATGGACAGCTAAACTCCTATTTGTGCATTTTGGTTTAGAATTTGAAATTTTCTGTTGCTCTTTATCTATGCATGATTTGTGCTTATGTCCTAGTTTATCAGATGATTATTGAAGTAATCTAGCAATCAAATATACTGAAATTGTTCTACTTCATGGTTAGCCACACCACAAATTATTAGCATGCTTGGTAGCTTTTATCCTACATCAGGAGGATCACTATCTCGGAGCCAAGGTGGGAATAATCCTTTAAGCTCTATGGGAATGTTGAGTACCATCAATGCAGCTGATATTTCTCCTTTTGATATGAATGATTTTCCTCATTTAACTTCTAGGCCAAGCTCAGCTGGAGGCCAAAAAGGACAATTAGGTATGTAAATATGATCTGTTTGTTTAAATTCTCATTTTTTTTCAAATAGAACATGAACCTATCAATTGTCGAGTTTATTATACTTTTGAGATGGTTTCTTCCTTATTAATTTCTGTGCTAGAGTTGTAAAATGAATGGTTTACTTAGATAATATGTCTATTTATACATCTTGGCTTCGATTGTGATTGAAACCATAATTATTTCTCTACAATTTTTTTTATACATCTTGGCTTCAATTCAGAATAGTTCTAGATAGTGTTGTAGTTGATACTAAGTTGACAGGAAAGTTTAAACCAAAAGCATCTACAAAGGAGGAATACAATGATCTATCTTTAGATGATGTTGGAAAAATACAAAGGAGAATAGCAAATGCACTTCAACACGGAGAAACAGTAAGTTCTTTATTAAAATACTTGCTATATTTGGTTTTATTTTACTGAAGGTCACTGTGATGAATAAGTTGGAAATCTACTAATAGCTTTTCTTTCCAAGTCTTAAGTTATATATAACTAAGCATGTTCATTCCTCCTTTTTTGTGAGCTATTTGAACTCTATATGATAAATGTGCGTACAAGGTTTGGTTGTCATTTTGAATGATCAATCTGTGTTTGGTAGGAAGTCTAGAAGGCAAACTCTATCATGATGTTGATTTACCTATGTCAATTGTTAATTATAGTTAATATATAATTTCTTATATACTAGTAGCTTATGCAATCTGGGTTATACACTTTGTTTAGATGTAAAGTTGTCTTGGGTTAAAGTCTCCTCTCATTTACTTTTTAGTTCTCTTTTGTCAAATATTTTGTACCAATTAATTCATCTTTTATATTATTTATAATCATTTATTGCTTATTGAATTTGATGCAGTTGAGATATAAATAGGAGGATTTTACGGATAGAGATATGAAAAAGCTATGGAGAAGTAGGAAAGAGAAGAAAATTTCAAGGCAAAGAGGTGGAATAGACAAATCATTTATATATAAGAGGATTTGATTTTCATGAGCAATATGATAGATGAACTAAAGATTAAATTACTTATAGTGAGATGTAAAAGTTGTATGTTACTCTTGATTTAGAAATTGGTTGTTCTAAATATTTTTAATTTATTTGAAATGTGTTATTATTTCTTGTAAAGTATTATGTAGATGAGAAATATAAAAAATGGAATATAATAAAAATTTATTGATATATTTAAAAATGGAATTATATATGAATTAATAAACAGAAATGTAGACAGATTTATAAACAGATTAAAATTATATTTGACGTGTTATTTGAAATAGATCATGAACAGATTTAAAACAAAATTAAAAATAAAATTTGTATTTGAAAATAATTTTATATGGTCAACTTAAAAATGAATTTATAAACAACATTTTAATCTATTTTTGAAATTAGAGACGAAATATTTTGGTCTCAAAATTAGCTACGGGGCTTTCACTAACGGATTTTTGAGACGGAGTATTCCGTCTCAGATTATCTTTAGAAACGGAAAAATAACTTTTAGAGACAGATTTTTTCGTCTCAGAAGCTCTGTTTTTTTGTAGTGAACTGATTGTGTTGCTTTGTATTTATTTGGATATGATTGAATATGTGTGTGTTTTGTTTGTATTGAATGTATTTATTTGGATATTAGAACTTATTGTGTTTTGTTGTGTGTGTGAAAATTTGTATATACGATAGAATATCGAAACGGATGGAATCTGTTAAAAAAAATTTTATTTAGCGACAAATTTAGCGGCAAAAATACAAATTCGTTGCTAAATTCTGAGAAATCTACGACGACTTTTGCGACGAATTAAATTTTCGTCGCAAATTAGCGACGAATTTAGCAACGAATCCAACCTGCGACAAATTTTGCAACGAATTTTGCGACAAAATATGCTATGAAAATAAAATTCGTCGCAAATTTTTGCAACGAAAAACAATTCATCGCAAAATATTGAACTTTGCGATGAATTTTGCGACGAATTTAGAGACAAAATTTGTGACGAATTTGTATCAGTCGTAAATTTACCAACGAATTTCTTATTTCGTCGCGAAAATTACCAACGAAAAAAATAATTCGTCGCAAAATATGGTTTTTTGCGATGAATTCAGCGACGAAATTTGCGACGAATTTTTATCAGTCGCCAATTTACCAACGAATTTCTTATTTCGTCGTGAAAATTACCAACGAAAAAATTAATTCGTCGCAAATTTTTGCAACGAAAATTGTAACAAATTTTTGAAATCTTGGTAACTTCTGCAACAAAATTAGCGACGAAATTTTAAATTCGTCCCTAATTTTCGTCGCAAAAATTCGTCGCTAATTTTGTCGCTATTATTTGCGACGCTTTATTCGCAACAAAAATATTTTTGTCGCTAAATTCGTCGCTAATTTATTTTGCAATGAATTTTTTTTTAAAATTCGTCGCTAATGACTATTTTTTTTGTAGTGCTTGGTCTGGACTTCTATTATGCCAGACGCCCCACGTCTTGCTCCGGACTTCTATTATGTCAGACGTCCCGCGTCTCGGCTCGGACTTCTATTATGCCAGACGTCTCACGTCTCGGCTCGGACTTCTATTATGTCAGACGCCCTACCTCTCGGCTCGGACTTCTATTATGCTGAATGCTTCTCGTTTCATCCACCTTACATCTCGGCAAAGACACATCATCTTTGATATACGGCTTCTCCATATAAACTATCTTATTCAAACAAAGGAGAAGGCAATCATTTCATACTTACGAGCTAACCTGACAATCCTCATCATCATCTCTCTCCGACAAAAAGGCAAACTCTTCTGTCAGGATTCAGATGGATAGCTGCGGCATTAATTAGGATTTGTCTCCTATCAACTGCGTGACGTGTATTAATTGCAACTCACGTGCAAAAGCAGATGCCCCCGCCGAGTTTCAAAGGGATGGCTGCGGCATTAATTATGATTTACCTTCTATCAACCGCGCGACATGTATTAATTGCAGCCCACGCGCCAGCTACATTTACGAAGGTAATGATCGCAGCGTACGTCTCTCTGAGGTCATATCGCCGTCACTGGCAGTATCCATTGGCAGGGGAGCTCCCCCACTATATATATGGCTCCCCTGGGAGGAGAAAGCAGGTTCGCACACTCTCAACTCCATCTCTTCATTCTCTTCTCCGTCTTCATACTAATTTTCTGCCTTGAGCGTTGGAGGGGCCTTGCCGAGATCTCTCTCGGCGCCCTTAACCGCTTGTTGTCTTACAGGAGCTCCAGTCAGCTCGGTTTCTTCCATTCGTCTCAGCCATCTGTGAAGGCGACGCTCGAGCTGTTCTCGATCTTTCTCCACGTCAACCCTTCTCGCAAGAGTTGTCGACTCTTGCTACTTTCGCCATCGGATCATCTCACCATCACCGTCTCACCAGACAACAATCAAAAATAATTTCTAAGAGATTTACATATGCTTCTTTAGATTCCAACTATTAACAAATAAATAAATATTAATAAGAAAAGACTAACAACTACTATATACTTTTTTTTTCCTTAAAAAAAATCAGATTTATAGTGTAATCCATAACAATAATAAAAAATACGATACTGAAATAGATAATATCGAAACAAAGATTCAACAACTACTAGTGGTTTCGATTATATTTATAAAACCTGTCTTTTATTAATTTTGTCTATGTTTCAGTGGCATATTAGGAATAAAAAGATTTGGACTATGGGAGAGAATATTGACTCTTGAAGAAAAGAGAGAGGAGAAAAAAAATGATATTATGAAATATCAAGAAAAAAGAATATCTTTTAGAGAAGAAAAGAGGAATAATTTTATTTCTTTCGTTCAATCTATATCACCTATATATATATATATATATATATATATATATATATATAAACGTTTCTATTTACTATGGTAAACTTAAAAGGTTACTCATAGACATCCAATCAATAACTTAAATTATTCATAATACTCCCCTTTGGATGTCTATTTTATAAAAAATATGTCTCATTAAAACCTTACTAGAGAAAAACCTAGTGGGATAAAAACCCTAGTGAAGGAAAAAAGATTACATCCTTCTTTATATATGTATTTCGATTTAAAAACTTCCCCTGTTAAGGACATTACTTAATATTTCTATAACGTCGCATTTCAATTTTATGGATCAACTTCTTAAATGTTGTTGTGGGTAATGATTTTGTAAATAAATCTGTAGGATTCTCACTTGATTGAATTTTGTGTACATCAATGTCTCCACTCTGTATTAAATCATGTGTGAAAAATAATTTTGGGGAGATATGTTTTGTCTTATCACCTTTGATATATCTACCTTTTAATTGGGTTATGCAAGCAGCATTATCTTCATGAAGTATCGTTGGAGTCTTCTTGTTTATTAACAAACCACATAACTCTTGAATATGATTAGTCATTGCTCTAAGCCATACACATTCACGACTTGCCTCATAAATTGCAATTATTTCAGCATGATTTGATGAGGTAGCTATTATAGTTTGTTTCATAGATCTCCAAGATATTGTTGTGCCACCATATATAAATACATATCCCGTTTGTTACCTAGCTTTGTATGGATCTGATAAATATCCTACATCTGCATACCCAATTAATTGGGCATTTGGTTTATATGGGTAGAATAGACCCATATCAATTGTCCCATGGAGATATCGAAAAATATATTTAATTCCGTTCCAATGCCTTCTGGTTGGAGCAGAACTATATATTGCTAATAAATTTATAGCAAAAGCAATATCAGGTCGGGTATTATTAGCAAGGTACATTAAAACACCAATTGCACTTAAGTATGACACTTCAGGACCAAGAATTTTCTCATGTTCATCTCGAGGACGGAAAGGATCCTTTTGTATATCATCAAGTGATCGAACAACCATTGGATTAGTTAATGAATATGAATTGTTCAAATTAAATCGTTTTAAAACTTTCTCAATATAAGTTGATTGATGGAAAAAAATTCCATTCTTTAAGTACTCGAACTGCAGGCCGAGACAAAATTTAGTTTTACCAAGATATTTCATTTCAAACTCTTTCTTTAAATAGTTTATTGTATTAGAGATCTCTTCAGGAGATCCAATAATATTTAAGTCATCAACATAAACAGCGATTATTACAGAACCATGTTTGAACTTCTTTATAAAAACACATGGGCAAATATGGTTATTTGTATAACCATCTTTTAGCAAATATTCACTAAGACGATTGTACCACATTCGTTCAGATTGCTTTAAACCATACAAAGATCTTTGTAATCTAATAGAAAATAATTCTCGAGAATTGCATGTTTTTGAAATCTTTAGTCCTTCTGGGACTTTCATATATATGTTATTATCTAGTGCACCATATAAATATGTTGTAATGACATTCATCATCTGCATATGAAGTCTTTTCTGTGCTATTAATCTAATAAGATAACGAAAAGTAATAGCATCCATTACAGAAGAGTATATTTTTTTATAATCAATTCTAGGTTGTTGCGAAAAACCTTGTGCAACTAGTCGAGCTTTATATCGCACAATCTCATTTTTCTCATTTCTTTTTCATTCGAATATCCATTTATATCCTATTGGTTTAACACCTTTAGGTGTTTTGACAATAGGCCCAAAAACCTCATGTTTAGATAGAGAAGTTAATTCTGTTTGAATTGTTTCTTTCCATTTTGGTCAATCTTCTCTTGATTGACATTCTTTTAAAGTCATAGGTTTAAAATTCTTATTTTCACTCAAAATATCATTTGCCACATTATATACAAATATATCATCAATATTTGTATTTGTTCGATCCCATGTTTTCTGTCACGCCCCGAGAGCATGCCGAACTGAAAATCAAACGGACAGCACCTCCCCTGTACGTGGCAACATTTTGGGTTAATACAAGGCCCGTAGGCCACAACAATAACAACATATATATATATATATCAAATCAGCAACTACACAAAAACACAGCGGAAACATACCACAACAATACACATCCTACACATGCATACCGGTATGACTAACACATCACAACAATACAAAACTTCGTCAAAAAATCCGAATATACATGTACATCAGCGAAAATACCGAATACATAACACGGCGGACGGAAGACCCAAAACCAAAACACGGGAGCCTCGGAGGTGAGATGAGATGATGTCAGCCGGCGGTGCTCCAAGCTGCCACGAAGTCTTCTACATGACGGGCGCGTGAATCACCTAGGGTCCGCGGGGGTAGTGAGTAAAACTCAGCAGGTAATAGAAAACATGTATATATATGTAATATCACATGTATTTCAACGACATACTCTAGAAGTACAACAGGTATATCAGCATAGTATATAAATACAAGCATATACCGGCTAACTGTAATGAATAACATAAAATGCAGACATACCTGAAGTCTGCTACGCTACTCTGATCCAACCTGAACATATATCCAACATATATATAACAGGAAGAGTAATACCAACACATAATCTACTCATGCTACAGGCCAAAGTATCTATGGTCTATCCAACACATACCAATATCTGACACAACTGTATAACATATGCAAGAAACATGCATGAATATCAAGCATAGTACAAACAAATGCAACATCACAATAATCATATATATATAGACTGTATCCATATATATATTAATCTCAACCATCCATATATATATATATATATACATGCATATATGTATATATATATGGTAATATGCAAAGCGCCATCAGATACGGCTATGCAGCATGCATGGTCATGTCGGCTCACCCTAAAGCTACCACGACCCCAGTGTGGCCTCGGTAGCTCGAGCATGACAACTGTCCCAACTCAACACCAACCATTACTCTCGAGTGGCCGAGTGGGCAGTATGATCGAGTAGTATATAAGCGTAAAGAGCAAGCTACACGATGGGGGTCCCTGCTGTTGGTCACTTCGACAGTCACTACCCATGAGTGGTCGAGTACCACACACGCAGGACTACGGCACGCAAATCCAACTACCACTGTCTATAGTGGTAGAGTGCGGCACCTCAATGCTCTGCCCTCACACCGGTTACTCCTCCTATGAGTAACCGTGGAGGCAGTATCACGCCCCCGAGAGTATGCCGTGCCGAAAATCAAACGGACGGCATCTCCCCTGTACGTGGCAACATCTCGGGTTAATACAAGGCCCGTAGGCCCACAACAACAACATCATAAACAGATATAAATATATCAAACACACAGCGGAAACATAAACACATACCCACAATAAAATCTACCAAAACATACGGGTGTACACCCCTGACAAGACCACGGTACTAAAATCCGTACATAAAACATCGACACAAAGTGACATCCACAACATAAGACGAAGTCCATACATAGAACAAAATCCATAACACCAATACAAATCACAAATCCTCGGGAGACTCAAAAGGTGGAGATGGGATGGATCGCCGTGTGACTCAAGTCGTCACGAAGATCTCTACATTTACAGGCGGCGTGAAAAACCCAGGGTCCGTGGGAGTGAGTAAAACTCAGCAGGTGATAGATAAACATGTATATTAATATCACATGTATTTCGACAGTAAAATCTACTGGTATCACTAGCATGATAATATATCCATGTATATACCATCTAACCAAAAGTCAATATGAACGTCAACGCACACGCTACATTTATCCAACCTGAGCACATATACACAACATATGGTATAAAGAATAGAACTAACTCATACTACATCCTGCTAAGGGTCAAGGGTAACACAGTGAATAACTAACCAATATAAAAGTGATGGCCTACTACCATACAGAAGAATGTGATAACATGTATGAATATGTGCAAACAAATGCAACAAACATAGTACATACAAATGCAGCATCACAATAAGCACATCTATATATAGACTACTGACTATATCATTATGCTAATCACAATCATCCATATATATAGATACATGCATATATGTATATATATGGTAGTATGCAATAATGCCATAAGTCGGCAATGCGATATGCATGGTCATGTCGGCTCACCCTAAAGCTACCACGACCCGGTGTGGCCTCGGTGGCTCGAGCATGACAATTGTCCCAACTCAACACCAACCACTACTCTCGGTGGCCGAGTGGCGATATGATCGAGTAGCATATAAGCGTAAAGAGCAAGCTACACGATGGGGTCCTATTGGCCAATCCGATACTACTACCCATGAGTGGTCGAGTGCCACACACGCAGGACTACGACGCAAATCCAACTATCACCGTCGTAGTGATAGAGTGCGGCACTACAATGCTCGCC
The DNA here is from genome assembly GCA_025175895.1 of Wurfbainia villosa. Classification (NCBI taxonomy): domain Eukaryota; kingdom Viridiplantae; phylum Streptophyta; class Magnoliopsida; order Zingiberales; family Zingiberaceae; genus Wurfbainia; species Wurfbainia villosa. The sequence goes on along the minus strand of CM046004.1, from coordinate 11,319,812 downwards.
CTCACACCTGGTTACTCCTCCTGAGTAAGTGGAGGCGAGATATCGCGACACTCTCGACCACAAGGGAGACATCGTCGCGTGCATGCAAATGACATGAATGTAAGGTCTCACAAATAGACATCCACCATAGACTCTTCTACTCTACAGAGGGTCATGCTAACTAGATCAACGACTCTATCCTCGTAGAGAGTCGTACTAACCGATCAGTATCATACTAGGACCACCGGTCCGTGGCGACACCCTAAAATACCATTCACCCGACCATTTGCATAATGCATGGTCGGTAGAAATATGCAATCTAAGGGTACTAGAATTAACTCTAGGTTCAAGACATCATCTACCTACGAACGACCTTTTTGCCAAATTTACAATCAGGTTGTCATCTGTACCTTACTACTTGTTTTTAACTTAAACAAATTCTAAGTTATTTACATCATCTATGTGTATAACTCCTAATCATGGTAACATAACATGATAGCAGCAAGGAGTTAAAAGCCAACGGATAAGGTATCAAGCATAAGATGAATAGAACAAGATCAAGGTAACATGATCATTTAAGATGATCATGCATCTAAATCTGTATGCATTACTACCTGACCGGGGTAGGAATCACCCACCTGCTGTAAATGCTCGAGTAATGAAATCCTCACCAGCGGACTGTCTCGTATCCACGTCCTACAAATAACATCAGTTATCATTCAGTGAATGCATATAACAACAATACGAATTAGCTACTATGTTATCTGCATATTTGTATCCCTTATTCAATATGAATTAGGAAAAACCCCCAAATCACTTATGGTCAATTCACACCAACTTAGTTCCTTCTCTTGGTCTCCCAACTTATTCACACGAACGTAATCGTCCCGCTTTTCGCAGCACCCGATTTTACAACCTACAGTATAAGAAAACCCAAATAGACATCTTAACCCCTTGATCCGTCGTCCACAGCTCTATCACAGCCATTTTACAGATCACATACAGAACATCACCATTTACACCCCGTAACCTTCTAAAACTCCAAATTCGTAGCCGCCCACCTCCTTCACAGCTCACCCAACTACCCCTCCATTCCAGAATCGCCAACTACTTCCCCACGCCAGCCCCCTGCTCACATCCCCACAGCCACACAGAACATCATAGCCCTGTTAAACGAATGGAATCCATAGCACAATTAGGGAATCAAGCGTGCTTACCAGCGAGAACTTCACGAAACAATCCCCAAATCGTGACCAACCCTTCCCAATTCCTCGATCGCAAGGAATCTGCGCCTAAATCGAACTTGTCTCGGCGAGTAACAACACAGTAACTAAAGAGAATCCAGCTTACCGATAGTAGGAACTCCGTCGGCCAAGCAATTCCTCCAAGATCCTCAGTCGGTCGGAAACAAACACTGCCCACATTAGGTTTCGCGTTTAACCACACCAAAATCCACAGAGCAAATCTTATTCTTGTTCAAGGTAAGCAGAATCCAAGATCGATGCTTACCTTTCCTCGACTCAACGGCGTACGCTCTGTTTGCGAAAATTTCGAATAGCGCCAAATCGGCGCTTCAGTATCCGGGAAAGGCTGCCGAGGTCGGCTACTCCTTGAGGAGAGGAGAGTCGTGAGGCGAGAAGTCCGGTGCGGAGAGGGCGTCTGGCGGCCGGCGTTCCGTGGTGGCGAGATCGCTCGCAGCAGGGAAATCGTCGCGCGTGCGAAGGCAAGAAGACGAATTTGCGGCGGTGATCGAGTGATCGAAGGAAACGTTCGATTTTAAGGAGATGGTGTCGGCGAAAAAAAAAACCGGAAGGAAACGGCGATGGTTTTAATGAGTTAACGGGTTGGGTTTGAGGGTTAGTGGGTTTGGGTTTAATCCTAAAATCCATTAACCCAAAAGTTCAATTAAGCCTAGGTTAATTTAACCCTAAGCTCCATTAATTAAACCCAACCCATTTAGATCTAGGTTAGGTCTAGGTGTATCCCTAACCAGGTATCGCCAACCACATTTTTTTTTTTTTTTTTTTTTTGGTAGTATTTTACAGGCAGGATGACTGGCGACCCTCTCAACCACAAGGGAGACCTCGTCGCCAGCGTGCATGTAAATACATGAATGCAATGTCTCACATACGGACATCCACCATAGACTCTCTATTCTATAGAGAATCATACTAACCAGATCTACGTACTCTCTATCCTGCAGAGAGTCGTACTCAACTGATCATAATACTCTCTATCCTGTAGAGAGTCATACTCATCTAATCGACGCACTCTCTATCCTGTAGAGAGTCGTACTCAAATCGATTATCAAGCTAGGACCACAAGTCCGTAGCGACACATTAAGTACCATTCCTCTGACCATTTACACAATACATGTTCGGTGGTAACATACAACCTAAGGGTACTAGAACTAACCCTAGGTTAAAAACATTATCTACCTACGGATGACCTTTTTGCCCAATGTACAATCAGGTTGTCATCCGGACTTTACTAATTGCACTTAACTTAAACCAATTCTAAGTTACTTGCATCACCTATATGTATAACTCCTAATCATGATAAAATAAACATGATATCAGCAATAGAGTTAATAGCCAACGGTAAAGGATCAAGCATACGATAAAAAGAACATGGTCAAGGTGATATGAACACCTAACATGCTCATATCAATGACTAAATCTGAATGAAATACAACTACCCGGACCAGGTAGGAAATTACCCACCTGTTAAATAGCTCTTGCGAAATAAATATCTTCACGTCTATGGATCTGCCTCGTATCCACGTCCAAGTTTAGCTTCCCTTCACAGTTTCTTGATCCAATTTGCGAGAAACCTAATCTGCCCAGTCAGTTTAACCTAATTCAGATGTGAGGCCAATACACAACTATCGATTGACATATCTGAGCCAATCAAGTTGATACAGGAATACTCGATCACTGCAACACATCCCAAAATGTCACCACACCTGCTGGATCTGCTACTTCTCGATACTATAATCCCAAAACAGACGAAAGGGTAAAGGAAATCATACCAATGGAAGAAGAGGGCAACCACCACTTTGGTCACAGTTGGAACAGTGGCAAACAACCGCTGGAATCGCAATGAGGTGCTGATGGCGCTCACTGTCATCAGATCAACGAAGCCTAGCTAAGAAACAAAACCATCGATGCGAGGTAGCTTGCGGCGACTGGCACGCATAGGAAGCGGCGGCGGGGATCTTGGTGGTCGGTGATGAGCGGCGACCAACGGACGAAGAGATCGGCAACCGTCGGCTTGCAGTGCGAGCTCGCAGTGGAGATCAGCGGTGTACAAGAGTGGTGGTCGTCGGTCACGTGCGAGGGGGCGACACGGCGATGCGCGCTCGAGCGAGCGTAGGGGCGCGACGCGATGCCCGGAGTCGCGAAGCCGTGGATGGTCGCGGCGGCGGTGAGTGGCGAGGCATCCCAGGTAGTTCACGGCGGGGGTAGTCAGTGGCGGGCAGGCGATGGGTGCGACGGCAACCCTATCGCGAGAGGGGCGGCGGATGGGAACTAGGGCACGGGAGATGGCGGTGAGCACATGAAGGTCGCCGACTGCGGCGAATCTTTGCTGTCGTCGAGATCCGGAGGAACAAGGCGACGACGAAGCTATCGCCCGCGATGACTGTTATGGGGCAGCGACCGGCATGGCAACTGTAGAGGGGCGAGCTCGAGGGTGGCGTCGCGCGGGGAAAAGAATTAGGGCTCGGGGAAGAATGATCGACGAAGAAAGGGGAGTCGGCGGAGAAGGAAACGTCGATCGGGTGAAGGAAACGGCTGGCCATTAAGGAATCAACAATTGGGCTTGTTTTAGGTGGTTGTGCTAGCCCAAATCTAATCCAATCACCTATTTAAGCCTTAATCTTCTCCGATTCAATCATATGAATTCAATTCAATTCCAGAAAAATTTCTAAAAACTCCTGTAAAATTCCACACGATAATTTATCCATTAACAAGGAATATATTTTTTTTCCGGTATTTTACATTCTCCCCCACTTATAAAAATTTGGTCCCCAAATTTCGTACTAACATGCAAAAATTTACTTCAAGCAAGTTTTCGAAGGGACCACATACCTTCCTCAAGTGATCAGATGAGACTATCGAGCTCGGATAGTATCTTCCAACTCCCACATAGCCTCCTCATCGGTATGATGCTGTCATCCAACTTTTACGAGTCGGATGGTTTTCGTCCCACTACTGTCGCTCCTTGCGACCCAGGCTGCACCCTGAAATCACCTCGTAAGTCGCATTAGATTGAGGTAGAATTCGGAACCTCTTTCAGAACATAATCAATATGCGACACGTATTTCCTCAGTATAACAACAGGAAATACGTTGTGAGCACCCGCAAGTGTCGGATGGTCCAACGAGTATGACCCACGAATATGAAGGAAATGAGCTGATTTGGTCAGTCGATCCACAATCACCCAAATCGCATCACATCCTTTACGGGTTCTAGGCAATCCCGTAATGCAATCAATCGTGATATGCTCCTACTTCCATTCCGAAATCCGAATTTTCTAGAGCAATCCAGCAAGTTTCTGATGTTCAGCCTTCACCTACTGGCATACTAAACATCGAGCAGCAAAATCTGCTATAAACTCTCTTTATACCATTTCATCAGTATAAACGTTTCAACTCTCAGTACCTCTAAGTACCACCAAGGTACATAGCCCATCTCGAATGATGTGCTATCTGTAACGACTCTTCCATGATTGGTCACGTGTCCGAAACACACTATCCTTATCAGAGAAGGAGAATTATCTTCTCACAAGAGAAGTCCATCTACCGTCCAAAATTCACTCTACCACATACTTTGTAAGTGCATGGAAGATTATAGCAATCAATCTCACTGGTTACAACTGTTTGCGTACCAGCAACTCTATTGTAGCTACCCAGTAGCTTATGAAATTCAATGAGCACTTCTGCTCCATACAACTACAAATCCAGATAATAACTACTAAAGTCATGTCATGTATATGCGGACTATCTCGTAGTTTCTTAGCGCCGTAGGCATGAGATATGCCTCATTCAACTACATCGGATTCGTTCGATCCACGAAATAGCGCATCTGCGTACATCATCCTTTATCCACTGGAAGGATTAACTAATACTCATGTAAAAGTTAACCGTCGTCTAGGTCTCGTAACTGGTTTCACCAGCTTCCGACTAAATAATTTCCAACATTACCTTTGTCAAACAAGTTTGTGGTATACTAATGCTTAAAAGCACCCCATCCACATCTACAGTACTAACCAAACCATACAAGGAAAACCACACGACTACGGTGGTCGAAAGTGCGCAACTCCAACTACCACAATCAAGCGGTGGCGGGTTACGCAACTCCAACAATCACGAACGGATCCAATCGTGTTCAGGATACACGATTCTCAAATCCCTGGACGACTAAATCATTAATTAGTCTAGCAACTTAATCAAAACTCATACAATTCATACCAAATATGAAATTGTTGTCTTTACACACCTGCATCCCCTTTACTCTAAGCTGATGATATATATTAATCATCACATCGACAATGATAATCGTATGACATCATGTCACTAATATATCAGCACTCCAGTCATAAACCAACCTTAGAGTATACACAGGGGTCTTTGGCTGATCTAAATAGATCATCTATCCACAACAAGGATATTTATCATGACAACTATCAGATTCCATCATCGATAATCGATGCATACCTTGAGTCCATCTCTCTTTCAACAAAGAGTTCCGGATCTTCTCAAGGAGGAATACTGGGATAGATAAATATCCCCTCCAACATCTCCTATAATCACAACTTACGTTCTTCCAATTTCCATAGTGTTTAACAACACTGATACCAGTTAAATTATCACCCGGTATAGGATCTTCGATACCGGACTATTTTCGCAATCATTTCGAACGCCTGCTCCACTTGCCTAAGAAACGACAAGGCTAGGAGTTCATCCAAAACTACATCTGAATGCTCTCAGATTATACGCACATCCGAGAGACATACCATACCATAATCTTAACAATTTGACCATCTGTAAGGATATGTCCACAATAAAGATATGTCTATCAGAGTCTAAGGGTCTCCCTTGACTTCTTAATTGTTAGTCCATTTCTCACCTGATGGTAGAGATACCGACCTACAAGTCGATGTAAAAGACCCTTCTAATCCAACTAAGAATGTTCTAGACAAAGATACATAAACTACAAGTATCTCTCAATATATTAACCGGAGGGTAAAACTAGAGTAATACACGAGCGATGAAATATCTGTCGATCCGATCCAAAGGCTCCATGCAGGTCTCGGTCTTTCTCCGAAGAGAACCAGATCAGATCCAACAGTTCGCGACAAAGCGGTCACATTTCTACGACGGATTTTCCCTAGATCATCTAATCCATCCCTTAATCCTACGAGCCGCAACTATAGAATCTTGAATAAATCGACCATCGTCGTATACTCTCTCCTGTACTAATCAAATCACATCCGAGGTAAGCTGTTGTCTGCTGAATCTTCTAAGATGTCTTCTGTTGATGCTTCTTCTGTGCTGATCTCTGCTGAAGGGGAGTATCACGGAACTTCATCCACGCCTGAGGTAGTAGGTTGATGCTGATAAGGTAATTCACATCTTCTGTGCTGATCTCTGCTGTCGAGACGGAGCGTCATCCTCCCGGAACACCATCGATAGTCTTCAACTGAATCTCCAAAGTACACCTCCTCCACTGTACTGGTTGCTCAACAATAGCAACAGCTGAACTGCTCCAACGGATAATCTGGCTTCGCGTGTCTTCGTGATCTGCACTGCACGCACATAATTCCTTCGGAGTCTTTGTTCTGATTTTGCTGATATCCACAAGAACCTTCTGATAATCTGCGATTGGTCTTTTATAATCGAAAAATAGCCCCAAGGCCTCTGACTCCGATCTTGCTCCTTTTGTCCAACATTCGGAGGCTTCTTACTCCAATATCTGACTTGCAATATCTGCTTATCGATCTTCATCTCCTAAACACTTATACGGAGTCATTCCTAAACTCCTGTCTCAATCCAACGTCTTCCAGCAGGATCTGGTAGAAGATCCCGGCATCCTAATCTAGCTATAAGCCAATAACTCTGGATGGCTTAAGTCATCCTTCCATCTTCTTGAGCTATTAGGTGGTAGTAACCTCTGCAAGTCTCACGACTCTGCACAGTACATTATTACTGACCGATCACCCTTTTTTGAAGCTCAAGAATTCCTTACAATATGTCACTAAAAGTGACACGGAGAAATATTTTCTTTCAACATCACTAATCCATGATCAAGTGATATATTATTTCCCAAAGATTATTTTTTTGCATTTATCACCAAATATCGGCTTAATCCCGATAATGGAATGCAAACAACTTTTCTTTATCGATATAACATGAGTTAAGTACTTAAAAGTACTCTCAAAGTTATACAACTCGATATGAACAACTCAGGGATAAAATCCCTATGAAACTCCATAACCTAGCCTTCCGCTATCTGCATCAATAATAGTCTACAAGTCTGTTCATTACCCACAGGTAATGATCCGACTAGCACAGTTAGTGGAAATCTCTAAGACTGTAGTCTCTGATTTCCATAATAAATGTGACGACTTGGCCCCTATTTTCCGACTCGGTATCAGTCGGCTCTCAAAGGTAAATTACCTTCTCGACACAGGTTCAAGACTCACAAACTCAACAAGTCGTTCCCGTGGTCAACTCATACCACGGTTACGAATAATAACCAACATACTAATGGTTATTCCCTGGTATAAGCATTAAAAGCATAGTCAACATAACCGGGAGTATAAACCCTAAAGGTCACTCCGGTTGGTCGCCTCGGTGGACGACCCCTACTACAAGTTTGCACAGGTGTCATAACTATACTGTATACACCTACTAAACAAGTTTAGATAAATATCTACTAAACCATAAGTTATTAGGAATTCTTACCTCGTGCTTCTTGGAGCTCAGGCCGCTGTCCATCTCATCTCAGAAAACCAAAACCGAATAAATCGACTCCCGAGAATCCAAGACTCGACTCAAAAACAACATTGTATGGCATCGCAGAATCTTGGGCTCTGATACCACTAAAGTTGTCACGCCCCGAGAGCATGCCGAACCGAAAATCAAACGGACAGCACCTCCCCTGTACGTGGCAACATTTCGAGTTAATACAAGGCCCGTATGCCACAACAATAACAACATATATATATATATATATCAAATCAGCAACTACACAAAAACACAGCGGAAACATACCACAACAATACACATCCTACACATGCATACCGGTATGACTAACACATCACAACAATACAAAACTTCGTCAAAAAATCCGAATATACATGTACATCAGCGAAAATACCGAATACATAACACGGCGGACGGAAGGCCCAAAACCAAAACACGGGAGCCTCGGAGGTGAGATGAGACGATGTCGGCCAGTGTGCTCAGTGCCCGCGAAGTCTTCTACATTACAGGCGATAGAATACCCGTGGTCCGTGAGAAATTAGTGGTGAGTAAAACTCAGCAGGTAATAGAAAACATGTATATATATGTAATATCACATGTATTACATATAGAGAATACCCGTTGGCAATAGAGTTAATAGCCAACGGTAAAGGATCAAGCATACGATAAAAAGAACATGGTCAAGGTGATATGAACACCTAACATGCTCATATCAATGACTAAATCTGAATGAAATACAACTACCCGGACCAGGTAGGAAATTACCCACCTATTAAATAGCTCTTGCGAAATAAATATCTTCACGTCTGTGGATCTGCCTCGTATCCACGTCCAAGTTTAGCTTCCCTTCATAGTTTCTTGATCCAATTTGCGAGAAACCTAATCTGCCCAGTCAATTTAACCTAATTCAGATGTGAGGCCAATACACAACTATCGATTGACATATCTGAGCCAATCAAGTTGATACAGGAATACTCGATCACTGCAACACATCCCAAAATGTCACCACACCTGCTGGATCTGCTACTTCTCGATACTATAATCCCAAAACAGACGAAAGGGTAAAGGAAATCATACCAGTGGAAGAAGAGGGCAACCACCACTTTGGTCACAGTTGGAACAGTGGCAAACAACCGCTGGAATCGCAATGAGGTGCCGACGGCGTTCACTGTCATCAGATCAACGAAGCCTAGCTAAGAAACAAAACCATCGATGCGAGGTAGCTTGCGACGACCTGGCATAGGGAAGGCGGCGACGGGGATCTTGGTGGCTGGTGATGGGGCAGCGACCAACGGACGAAGAGATCGGCAATCGTCTCGCAGCGGCGAGCTCGCAGCGAGATCGCCGAGGATCAGTACAAGAGTGGTGGTCTGCCGTCACTGCATACGGTGGACGCATAACTATCGATAAAGGGTGCGCCGACGAGCAGGCCATAGATGACGCGATCCGGCCCAGGAGTCGCGAGAAGTCGTGGATGGTCGCAGGCGATGGTGAGGTGAGCAGGGCATCCCAAAGGTAGTTCGCCACGGGTAGTCGGGTGGCGGCAGCGATGGCGCGGCGGCAACCCTATCGCGAGAGGGGCGGCGATGGGAACTAGGCACGGGAGATGGCGTGAGTTATGAAGGTCGCCGATCGCGCGACCTTTGCCGCCGCCGAGATCCGGAGGAACAAGGCGACGACGAAGCTATCGCCCGCGACGACTGTTATGGGGCAGCGACCGGCATGGCGACTGTAGAGGGGCGAGCTCGAGGGTGGCGTCGCGCGGGGAAAAGAATTAGGGCTCGGGGAAGAATGATCGACGAAGAAAGGGGAGTCGGCGGAGAAGGAAACGTCGATCGGGTGAAGGAAACGGCTGACCATTAAGGAATCAACAATTGGGCCTGTTTTAGGTGGTTGTGCTAGCCCAAATCTAATCCAATCACCTATTTAAGCCTTAATCTTCTCCGATTCAATCATATGAATTCAATTCAATTCCAGAAAAATTTCTAAAAACTCCTGTAAAATTCCACACGATAATTTATCCATTAACAAGGAATATATTTTTTTTTTTCGGTATTTTACATTTTCATTGTAGAAATGTAATTTATCGATATTTCTTGATTATTTATTTCAATTTCTTCTGGAAGTTTTTCTTCTTGGATTGACTTATTTCCTTTTTCTAGACGATCAATTTGTTTATGTGTTCCCTTTTTCTTTCGAGGGTTTTTATCTTTAGAACCTGTTGGTCTTCCACGCTTCAGGCATGATTTAGGTTCATTTGTCGAGAGAGGTCTTTCAAAGACATCAATTTTAATAGGAGCATTTTCTGCTGGAATATGTGATTTTGTTACTTGTTTTGGATCAGAGAAATTATCTGACAATTGATTTGCAATCTGTTGCAAATGAATGATCCGTTGAACTTCTAGTTCACATTGTTTTGTGCGAGGATTAAAATGACATAAGGATGGATTCCTCCATATAATCTCTTTTTCTATCTTTTCTTTACTAGTATTATTACCCCCTAAAGTTGGAAAAAATACTTCATCAAATCGACAATCAAGAAATCTAGCAGTAAAAACATCTCCTGTCATGGGTTCAAGATATTTGATAATGGACTGAGAATCAAAACCAATATAAATGTCTAATTTCCTTTGAGACCCCATTTTTGTTCTATGAGGAGGAGCAATGGGGACATAAACTGCACATCAAAGGTTCGTAAATGAGAGATATTAGGTTCTCTTCCAGAGACCAATTGGAAAGGAGAAGCTTGAGTATTAGTGGGTCGGATGCGAACTAGTGTTGCTGCATGTAAGATTGCATGTCTCCAAGCATGAACAGGAAGCTTGGAATTCAACAGTAATGGTCTTGCTATTAATTGAAGGCGTTTAATAAATGACTCTGCTAGACCATTTTGAGTATGAACATAAGCTACAGGATGTTCAATCTTTATACCAATAAACATGCAATAGTCATTAAATGCTTGAGAAGTAAACTCTCCAGCATTATCAAGGCGAATTGTTTTAATGGGATAATCAGGAAAATGTGCGTGTAATCGAATTATTTGAGCAAGTAATCTCGAAAACGGTAGGTTTCGAGTTGATAATAAGCACACATGTGACCATCTTGTAGATGCATCTATTAAAACCATAAAATATCTAAATGATCCACATGGTGGGTGAATTGGTCCACATATATCACCTTGAATTCGATTTAAAAATGTAGGGCATTCAAACTCAATATTACTCGGTGAGACCTTTACTATTAATTTGCCTTGATAACATGCAACACATGAGAATTCATTTGATTGAAAAATCTTTTGGTTCTTCAATGGATGTTCAGAAGAATGTTCCACAATTTGTCGCATCATTACAGATCTAGGATGGCTCAATTTATTATGTCATAAAAGGAATTCATTTTGACTAGTAAATTTCTGGTTTACTACAATATTTATTTCAATTGGTTTAATGTATGTATAATAAAGGCCCAAAGAAAAATCGGATAGTCTTTCCAAAACTTATTTATGCCCCATTTTAACATTAGTAATGCACAAATACTCATTATTTCCCATATTAGTTGTTTCTATATGATGGCCATTAAGGTGAATATCTTTGAAATTTAATAAATTTCGATGAGACTTGGGTGAATACAATGCATTATTGATCAAGAAATTTGTTTCTCCTGGTAGTAAAATATTTGCTCTTCCGGAGCCTTCGATTAAGGTTACACTACCAGATATAGTATTCACATTTTATTTTTGCATGATAAGATGAGAGAAATATCTTTTACTTTTGAGAATTGTATGTGTAGTTGCACTGTCTACAATACAAAGATTCTCATCTTCAATCTTTGACCCAATAATATCCATAGGTCTTCAAAAAAACAAACAAATAAATAAATAAATTAGCAATAAGTTTGAATTTATTATAAATATTGAGAAATAAAAATAATTATATTAATTAAAATCACCATATTCAGTATTTTCAAGAAAGTCACCAACATCTAATTGGGGCAAATTTTCAAGACCCTCAAAAATATTATTAGGGTCATTATTTTGATATAAGACATTTGCCTCCACATTTTTATCCTTTTCCTTCAACGAGGCTTGATAAAGCTCGACAAGATGCTTTGGCGTATGACAGGTATGTGACCAATGTCCAATCACCCCACATCAGTAGCATTTATTCTCAACATTCTGAGTAGATCCATTTTTTTCTTGTTTTTTATCATTATATTTTCACTTTTGGTTGTTTGTATGTCCACCATGATCATTACGGTAAACATTCCAGCCACGACCATAACCACGACCACGGCCACGACCACGATTACGACCACGGCCGCCTCCTCGTCCATGTACAGAATTGTTATGAGCTGTCACATTCACTTCAGGGAATGAACTAGAGTCAGTTGGACGAGATTCATGATTTTTCATTAATAACTCGTGTTCAGCCACAAGCAAAAAAGAAATTAGTTCAGAATATTTCTTAAATCCTTTCTCTCGATATTGTTGTTGCAGAAGCATATTCGAGGCATGAAAAGTAGAGAGTATTTTCTCTAACATATCATAATCAGTAATATTCTCTCCACAACTTTAATTGAGAACTGATTTTAAAAATTGCTGAATTGTATTTACTCACAGATTTAAAATCTTGGAATCGCAAATGAATCCAATCATAACGAGCTTTAGGAAGTATTATCGTTTTTTGGTGATTAAACCTTTCCTCTAAACTTTTCCATAACTCAAGTGAATCTTTCACTGTTAAATACTTGATTTTTAAATCTTCGTGGAGGTGATGACGAAAAAAAATCATTGCCTTGGCTTGATTTTGCAAAGTTTCTTTATTATTTTCTTTAATTGTTTCTTCGAGTCCATTTGCATTCAAATGGATTTCAGTATCAAGGATCCATGATAAGTAATTTTTTCTTGAAATGTCGAGAGCCACAAACTCAAGTTTGGTGAGGTTTGCCATCAAATACTAACACATAAGCATAAAATTAGAATAAGATTTATATAGGCGTAAAAATAAAACAATATAGAATAAGAATTAAAAAAAAATCAACAAGTGTATCTTAATATTTTTTGATTCAATGAAAAGATTATGACCTACTTCACCTTATGATTTATAAAGGTTAATAATAAAACAAGTTGATAATTTTGAAATAATCTTGTCATTCAATAAATTATTCAAATTCCTAAGTTATTAATGTGTGATCATTAGGTCAAAATTCTTGATTTACTCAAACAAGAAAATAAAAAGAAAACATATAATATTTAATATCATGTCACTAGTTCTAATATTAGCTATGCATAATTATATCGAATTTATCATAAATTATTAATAATAATTTTAGACAATAATAATTAGTTATATGAACTATCAATTCTTACATATAATATTGTCAGAAATAAAAATTAAATTATTTTCTAATATTTTTGAAAATCTAATGCTATTAAAGTAGAATTTTTAAAACTATAAAAGTTTAAAATTGTGATTACCGAAGATAAATTTTGACGTTGAGTGTGTATAAAATTGGAGCAAAAATCATGCTGATAACGTATTATGAAATATCAAGAAAAAAGAATATCTTTTAGAGAAGAAAAGAGGAATAATTGAAAGAGAAATAATTTTATTCCTTCGCTCAATCTATATCACCTATATTTTATAAAGATACATGTATATATATATATAGGTATAGATATAAAAAAAACGTTTCTATTTACTATGGTAACCTTAAAAGGTTACTCATAGACATTCAATCAATAACTTAAATTATTTATAATAAGTAATATTTTTTTTAGAGGTTTTTTATTCAAGATAATTATTGATAATCTATTTAGTTATATGATTTAATATTATTTGATTTAAATATTGAATCAAAAATAAATAATATATATGATAATCTATATTAGTCATATAAATTATTGATAATCTATTTAGTCATATCACATTAATAAATGAGATATAATAAAATATATAATTCGAAATTACATTATTTAAAAAAAATAAAATTTTCTTTGATTCCAAAATTATATATGATAACTTGATAATCATAAAATTATCCATACAAATTTAAACCAAATGCATCCTGGGATTAAAGATGTGGACAAATAACTTGATTTATATTTCATATAATAATAAATTATTAATTATATATATATATATAAATATTATACAAATTTGAACCAAATGCATCTTGGATAGGATTGTAAACGAGTCAAGTCAAGTTAAGTCAAGCTTTGTAATGTTCAGACTTATTTGATAAGATAATCAAACCGAATCGAGCCAAGTCTAAAATTAACCAAGCTATTGAAAAACCTGTTCAAGTTTGTCTTAATATTTTTTTTTCGAACTTGAATTAAGTTTGATTTGTTTAATGAGTATCAAACTTTAATCAAGTTTGATTCAAGTTTTAATCAAACATGTTTAGATTTGACTTATTTAAATGTTATCAAGCTCTTGAATCAAACTTGTTTGTTTATTTAAAATTTTATTAATTTAATTCTGATTTATAAATGAGTATAAATAAATTCAAAAATAATTTTTAAAAGAGTATAATTACAAATCGACTTGTTAATGTTCACGAACAGTGTTCACGAATATTGTTCACGAATATTAACAAGCTGAATACGTATGTGTTTAAATTTATTTATTTAATTTATTAAGCTGTTAAATCTTATTTATTAATTGACTTTAATGCATATTGAACAAAGATAAATGAGCTCTTACCGAATTAAACACTAAATTTATTCATGAACGTTGACTCATTTACCGTCCTAATTAGGGATTAAAGATATAGACAAATAACTTGATTTAATTTAATATATATACGGGACGAATCCGGACTAATTTATTAAAATCCGTTATCCATCTTGGATCATCCGTTGATTGAGTCTTAATCTGTCCCAGGATCCGTTTGATCGGATTTTAATCCGTCCCGAACGGAACGGATTTGATGCGGGGCCGGATTAAGACCCGATCCGTTGCCATCAACGGACGCCGCCGCGTGGCCGTGTCCTCCCCGTCTAATTTAACGGGCGAAGACGACAAGTAGACTACAAATATGGAAGCCCTAACCTTCGCCGGCGACGGCGAAGGCGAAGGCCTTCTCTTCGCCGTCCCCGCCGCGGTTAATGGAGGCGATCCTCTTCTCCACCCCTCTCTGGCCCCCGATTCCCCACCGATCGCCTCCACTCCTCGCGTCGGCCTCCACCCCGACGCCGCCTTCTCCCGCTTTGACCCCAGCGACGAAGCAGGCGACAGCGCTTACGACGCGCTCAACGATTCACTGGCTCACGCTGCGCCTTCTCGAGCTGGCCGATCCTCGGCCTCCGAGTACTTCAATATCTCCGTCTCTGACCCCCAGAAGGAGCAGGAGGCTGCCACTTCCATGGTGCCTGGCTCCGGATCCTTCGTATCCTACCTCATCACCACCCGGATCGTCGGCGGTCATGCTGAGATTCGCGTCCGCAGGCGGTTCAAGGATGTCGTGGACCTTGCCGATCGCCTCGCTGAGGGGTATCGGGGGTACTTCGTCCCACAGCGTCCAGACAAGAGCGTGGTCGAGGGACAGGTAATGCAGAAGCACGAATTCGTTGAGCAGCGCCGCTCTGCCATCGAGAAGTACCTCAATCGTCTCTCTTCCCATCCGGTGATCGGGAGGAGTAACGAGCTCAGGATATTTCTTAGGTTGCCTGGCAACTCGCTTTTACCCGTGAGCACAGAAGCGTCATCAAGATCAGGAGGAATAGGGACGCTGCCAAATCTGGTCTTTGCTGAGGCAAGAGGGAACGCGGAGGTGATGACGCAAAACGCTGTTCAATCGGCAAAGGGAGGAAGGGATTTTATGAAGATATTCAGAGAACTCAAGCAATCGGTGATAAATGATTTGGGAGGCGCAAAGCCCTTGGTGGTAGACGAGGATAAGGAGTTCCTGGAAAGGAAAGTGAAGGCACAAGATCTAGAACAGCAGCTCACAACTTCTTCCAGGCAGGTATGTGTTGTTTGCTTACAGTTTTAGGGTTTTTTTTTCTTTTTCTGTGCTCACATTGAGATAATTTTCTAAATATACTTGATTGAATTGGCATATAGATTTTCATAGATGCAATATAGAAATTTAGGAAAAGGTAGGTAGAGGATGGCAACTGATTTTAGTATATACTATAGAATTGGTGATCTAGGCTATATTGAGACCAGTTACAAAATTATCTGGGTCACAAATCACAAAAATCTTGATTTGAATTTCTAGGATATTCAGTGGTCTAAGTGTGAGGACCAGGTGCAGACATTGATTATTTAAGTGTGATCAAATAAGAAACATATCTTCATCAACAAAAGAAGAAAACATTAATTCATTTGTGTGCATGCTCTAAAATACATGCCTTCATTTAGAAATCTATGAAGCTTTCTAAATTAGAATGATTTTCTCCTTTTCTTAGAGTCTACAGAATCAGAAGGTCATGTGACACCTTTTTATTTTTTTGGCAGCATCTGTCAATCAGCTGGAGTTTCTCATTGATTCTAAACAATGAAAATAAACTCTTTGACTATCTTCAGCAATGCAAGAACCCCCATTTTATGGGTTAAGTTCCATGCATTTCTCATAGAAATTCAAGTGACATTGTAGTGGTCTGCCAAACTTCACACAACTATGATCCATCATTTGAAGTGCTTCAACGGTTCAACTAACTTGAGCCCCACTTAACTACTTCCATTCCAATTGCAAGGCTTGATTGTCCTCAACTCAATGGATGAGGACTTGAGATAATTATATCCAGAAAGGAATCCCTCTATGGCTTAAGTCCAAAGCACGCTTGTACAGCCAAAAACTATAAATAAAGTTCCAGTCCAAGATTTCAAAACAAAAGGACCAAGTATGTTGTTTTATGTGGTATTTTATGCCGAGTTTACTACAGTGGTTGGATAGGAGGCAAAAGGAAAGGAGAAGGAAAAGGAACAAGAAGGCTTATGAACTCTAGTTTAAAATTATTAGATTTCTTCTTCTTTTCCCCTCTTCCTCACGCTCTTCCTATCCATTCATCTGCACAACCTAACCTTCAATTTGTAGAATTAATAAATCAGCCATTGCGTATCTTATGGTATGAGGTAATCAAACTCCGACAAGTTTTGTTAATTCTACTACTATTTATTAATTTCCTGCAATTTTCAACATTAAAACCTATTAGGTCACAGGTATGTGGAGTGTGTTTTAGGGACTTGAGATTTCTTGGTGAAGTAATCTCATAATTTTTGTCTAGGTCATCTGATGTTTTAATTTCAAGTTATGTAGATTACCGAGGAAATATGTAATGATTGCTTTAATGGGACTATTTACTTTCCAACCTAAACATTTTTTGTTGGCAAACATTATGGTGAAGGAATTATCTTTAATTATTTAAGCAATTTTTATAAAAAAAAAATTATCCTTTACTTGATTACCATATATAGTTAAATACAAAGTTCATAAAACTAGTTTGACCTGAAAAGAAGAATCAACTTGAAAACTAAATATCATTTTAAGGTGGCGTTTGGTTTGAGTGAGGGAATAGGAATGAGAATGGGTTTGATAGTAGGGTGGAATGGAAATGAGTTTAGCTATTCCAATAATATTGTTTGGTTTATAAGTTTGGCGGCGGCGGCGTAGGCGATCGTCGAATTGATCAACCAGCGGCAGCTCGCGACACGGAGGACGGCGACCATCGGCGATCGACGATCGGCGATCGCTTGATGGGCGGATTACCAACGAGCGACCACGGACGGCAACAACAAGCGACGAATTGATAGAAATGAAACTCAAACCCACCACTTAGGGTGGGTTTTGTTGATTCCCAAATAACTAGAAATCATTCCAAAATCTCAATCTCAAACATATTAACCAAACACTATATATGATTTCCATTCCCATTCCCTCATTCCAAACCCATCAACCAAACACCATCTAAGATTGATTCTTGGGTTGACTTTTGGAATTTAATTTCAAATGTGAAAAATCTTGATCTGATCTGACATTTTATTTAAGCTCATATGAGTTTCTTTGGAGATGCAAGTTTATATTACCCTTAAAAGAAATCTTAAAATCCTTTACAAATGCCCTTTCATTTTGATATTGAAATGTTTCTTTGGTTTGATTAAAAACATGAGAACTACTTATGCTTTGGTGTCTATCTTATATCTGATTTTTTTTTTTTTCAAATTCTTGAGTAATATAAATTTTTTTATTCTGCAGGCTGAGGTACTTGTCAAAGCACAGCAGGATGTTGGAGACACATGGGGTGAGCTAGGTTTGACAATCGTCAAGCTTGGAAAATTTGAAACAGAAAATGCCACTCATCTATCACAGAGAAGAAGAGCTGCTGAAATCAAACAGTTGGCAACTGCAGCTCTGAGAACAAGTAGATTCTATCGAGAATTAAATGGACAAACAGTCAAACATCTGGTGCTGATCCACATACACCAATACAATGATGTCTTTATTTGAAGAAGATTCTCTTGTTATTTATGCTCTCATGTACCTCATGCTTTTCACAGGATATTCTCCATGAATATCTGGGCTTGATGCTAGCTGTGCACAGTGCATTCTCAGATCGTTCAAGTGCACTGTTGGCAGTCCAAACACTTACTACAGACTTGTCTTCCTTGCATTCAAGGAGAGAGAAATTGGAAGCATCTTCAATACGATTTGGGGACAAATCTAAGCTTCAAAGGATAGAAGAGCTTAAAGACACAATAAGAATCACAGAAGATGCTAAAATCTGTGCTATTAAAGAGTATGAGTGTATAAAGGTAAACATCTGAAAAAAATGAACTTCTTAGCAGCTTTTGTGTACCCAATAATGGATTAGAGCATATTGAACAGTCGAGTTTTTGGTGTTTGAATTTTGTGATCCTGTCCTTTCAATTTTATTCATGGCACACTATAATAATGATAATGATAGTGATAATATTTGCGCCTTAAATCTTTTTTACTTCCAATGATTTATTTTTTGCATTTTTTTGGATGTTCTTGTGTTGTATTATTGTTCAGAATTGGGATGGCAGGGCACTTCTACAGCCTGTAAGTCAGGAAGATTTAGAAGTTTCCATTACTGCCATGATTTGTTAATTATTTGATCATTTCATCTCCATCCTAATCATATTGCATCAATTTTAGATAATAATATTGTCTAATTTCATGTGGTTTTAATTTCTGGTGATGTTAACCGTTGGAAAATAAATCTGGATGTAACCTGCTCATTTTTGTTATACATTATGTAAAACTGCTGCCAATTTGCCTCTTGGTGTCAGCTGGACCTTTACCTAAGAAATCAAAATTCTTTTTTCTTTGGAACTTAATTAGTCCAGTTGCAAAGCAATTCTATCCAGTCCTAATGTATTGAAGTATTGAAATTTCTTGCCCATTTCTGTTCCATTCTGCAAAATGCGTTTGCATCATGGTTCATTTAATCGTTAATCTCTACAGTTTTGTCATATCTTCCTAATGCATCTGAACTAGTCAAACATGGCAGATGATCATGCTTTCTCCTGGCAGGCAGTAAGATTGTTTTCATGCATTGCAGTAAGATTGTTTTCATGCATTGCAGGAGCAAAATTTGGTATTTTATTTTTTAATGAATATGACAATATGTGCATAATCTGAGATTTTATTTTATTTTTCTAGAAGTGCTAATTTGATACCATTGCATCATATCTAATCTTCTGATAAATCAATGCACTAGGACAAGAACTTCATCATGTGGAATTCTGCTTATTTTTAATGCTACTACAAACCTGAACCAGAGTAACATGTGGTTTGTAGATATCGAGTAAAATTATCTGACTCCAAAGGAACTAATTGCAATATATATACTTTGAATTTCAGTAAATTTTGACAATATTTTTATGAAACTTGTTTATTTTAGGCTAAGGTTAATTGTAAATGTTAAGGATTTGGGTTTTTAGTCCTGTCCACTGTATTTAAAAGTGCTTACTATGAGCTCTCTCTAATTTATGGCCAAGTAGGATGCAGAGAGGAGAAGAGAGATCAATAATAAAATAATAAGGCAATTGGGATACAATCTGCAACCCTATTTATTCACTTAAAATGTGTGGTTTAAAGGAATAAAATTTTCTCAGTGATGGGAAGGGTGAAGGGACAAAAGGTTTGGCTTGGGAGAGAGCTGGAGTAGAGTGGATGGAAGATGTTCAGGTTCAACTGGTTTGGTTGATGAATGAAATTTATGAAGGTCCTTTGGCAGTAGGAACAGTGAGAATAGACTACCTGGAAATTGTCCTAGACTTATTGATGACACAAAGCTTATGTGCTATTGTACTCACAAATATGGTTGGGCGATTCTTGTGAAATTGATGGTTTGTCCCAAAACTGTTAGCTCTATATATATGCATGGTTTAAAATTTTATGTCATGCCAGGCAGCACAATTGGAAAGTATCATCTTTATTGCTAGTTCCAGTAGGTATCACACCATGCTGTTACTGCATTCTTTGCTATGTTTCAATATGTGCCAAGATAATTTTTTTCAGTTTATTTCTCAAATACTCTAATGCATTCAATAATCTTCTTTCTAAAAGGAAACAAGGAGTAGAAGGCTTAGGACAAACTTTGAGTAAAATTATTTTTAGTTCGACTGGTATATTCTTATTAAAAATAGAAAATCTAAATAATAAAAAAAGAGATTAATGTTTAAAACTTATTTGAATTCATCTCAATATGATTTAATACATAGAAAATACATTGTTTTATATAGTACAATAAAATCTTTTTTCAGTTGCGGTTTAAAGTTTAGCCTTTAAAAATTGAATAAAGTGAAAATGTGTTTAGAGGAGTGAAATTTAGCTTGGTACGCAACATCCTCCTCGTATATGATGAAGCATGCTAAGTATTGGCAACACAGTGCCAAAACTTTGGCACGGAACAAAATGTTATTTTAATATTGGTTCCAAACATATGAAAACAATTGGGGTCAATTTAGATATAATTAAATATTTTTAGTAAAAACAATGCATGGATCAGCAATCCTATTTTGGATATTGACTTGTACTCGAAATCGATGTTGTTATGCTCATATTTGTATGGAACTTTTATGAAAGATTTAAGTATAATTTGTCCTTTTATTCCTTGATACCTTGATAAAATAGTGTCTAGATATTTTCTTACTGAACTATCTTATATAACTATATCATATATTGGTTTCTGGTTTCAAGACATGGGTCTCGCCAACTTTTATTTGCAAAAGTCTGTTTATGTGTTTATTAGCACTTATAGCAAATAAATAAGTGAAATATGAACTTGTTGAATAGTCACATCTCCCAAATTATCAGTCATTAGTAGTAATTTTGTATGGTAATTTCTAAAAGATAAGGAATTATTCTGTGCGGACTGTGTCATCTCCATTTTCTCTAATTATTCTTCAAGATCTCTTATATATTTTGCGTTTAGTCTTTTCTATTCCTGCAATTTGTGAGTTGCACCTTCCTATGCAAAACTCATTTTGTTTTGAATTTTTTTCCTTAGTTATCTTATGACCTATAGTTCCTTACTCTTAGCTGTTCTTCCTGTTTCTAGTATAGGTTGTGAAAATTGTTCCAAATGATAGCGTTTTAGTATACTGAATTGTATAAATCCTTCCGGTCAATGTCTATTTTTATTTGACAAAATCCAGTATCTTGAATCACTGTCAAAGAGCCCCGATAAAATCTCCTTAAGAATTACAGATTCTGAATTAGCTGCATCTTGGGAGAGGTCAATATTTTTTAGGTCATATTCATATAAATTGATTCAAATTCAGTTCTTGTTAGGAACTCGAGATATCTATGTACACAACATTACTATTTCATTGACAAGCCCTATGTTTGGTTTTTCAAACCAAACCAACAATGACAGCAAAGCAAGCTGTATGCTTAATTACTGAGGTCGGCCATCTGGATCCTCTTCCACCATTTTCATTGTCAAATGACACACTAAATGTCGTTCTGCTTATTCATAATTCTTTAGTAGCATCATTATGGATTCTAAAGTGGGATAGGATGATCTGATTAAGGGCAATGTTGATTCTTTCTCTTTTTAGAAACCAATAGAATGCAGTCAATCTGATCCCTCAGTGAATACAGCCAGAACAAATCTAATCATACAATTAAATTCTTTGCGTGGTCATTCTAATAATTTTCTTAAAGTGCTGCTTAAATTTCTAATGCAGGAAAACAACAGGAGTGAACTTGAGAGGCTAGACAGGGAGAGACGTGAGGATTTTATATTGATGTTTAAAGGATTCGTCAGTAATCAGGTATGCTCTTCATAGCAAAATAAAAATTATAGTATGATTATCCTTCTCTTTTAACCATCATGCATCTGAAAATTGTCCAAAGCATGCTTATTGGTGAGCCATCCTAATGTACTTTGCATAATTACGACACGCGTTCATTTGTATTGCTATATGTTCTAAGAAAATCTTGTTGAAGTCAAATTGTACAAGTAGTTGTGCATCTGAAGAAATACTTATGGGAAAATCTCCTTGAAAGATGGGATCAGTAAATGGAAAACTACTGATATTGCATCTTTGTGAGATCATCAATCTTGTACCAAGGTTTTATTTAAAGTATACCGAATCAGTATAACTATCCTCCTTGGTACTAAAATGCTACATAATTCTTTTCTTCTTTTTTTTTCCCTTCATTTATGCATAACTCCATGTTATTCAATAGATGAATAGAAAGTTACTTAAATTCCTTATCAAATTTCTATTATTGGATTCATAATAGAAAATAGACAAACATCTTGAAAAAGTGTGAATCAATGGTTTGTTTCTTGTTTCTAATAATTCACGAAAGATATTATTATCGACATGGTATTCAGGTCAGCTATGCGGAAAAGATGGCAAACATGTGGGCAAATGTGGCCGAAGAAACGAAGGGCTATTACAAGTCAGGGTAAATAATTTCAACGTCACTTGTGTATATTTAAGATTTATCCCTATTCTGCACTGCGGCATGTATACTAGGTTTTTTAAGCCAGCAAGTTTGAATAAACTCTATTTTCTTGGATTTATATATGTGCAATTTTGACTTGTTTCTCAGATCTGTAGAATTGACCACTAGAAATTTAAGTGCGAGTGACATTTTGCCGCTTTTTTTGTATGAACTATTTCTTGGGAGACACTCAACATTGTGTACGGTGTAAAAAATTAGGGATATGCTAATTGTGATTGTACATACCATGCAATAACGTTTGCCCTCATCATCTTTTATCGTCGGTTTTTCAATGATGATAAAGAGAATTAAATCACAGGTGGATCATACCTTTGACTTATTGGTCAAAACAGTGGAGGATGGTTTTGAACTCATAGAGGGTTTTAGATCTCCGTCGAATTTCGATTCCTATCTTTCTTGGAGCATATTTGCACTGTCCTGGCCAACATGCCTTCTCCGAGGGGAGTGATTGTGCATATCCAATTGGTGATTTAGATTAGAGAATTTGTTTTGTTATAAGTTTTAGATTTGTAAGGTTTATTTCGATGAATCGTCCTACAAATATCATTTTCTCTTACCTGCGTGCGGTGCGAGCCTTTCTTGCTTTGTGCGCTTATTCAAGCTTCATTCTCCATGAGTTCCCCTCCATGGTCGTTCCTCGATCGATTGGGAGCCTCTCTTTTCTCTTTGCTGTTGAGCGTAAGGCACTCTGGTTGTTGCCATCGATATAGGAGGTCCTTTTTTTGCTCGTCATCGACCTTGTCGATTCTCGGTTGATCATGGGTTTCTCTTCGCTGTCGGTCATGAGTTTCTCTTCGGCCTAAATTATTGATCGGGGGGAGCCACCTCTGCCCTTTGTCATTGAGTCACCTCTGCCCTTTGTCATTGAGTGTGCTAGCTACCCTTCGCGTCTGTTTGAAAACTTCCTTTTTTAAAAAATGATATTATTTTTCTCTCTGTGCCCGTGCCCTTAACATAGAAAATATATTTTTTCTATAAATACTTTTTGTCAAAAAAAAAAAACAATATTTTACATAAACACACGAAGTAAGTCTGGGTATTAATTATCTACTTTATTATATTCTAGTAGGGAAGTGAAATTTTCTCGTGTGGAAATAAATCGTCATAAATGATTTTATTCACCGTAAAATAAATCAAAGTGGAGACAAATAGTAGATAGTCTCTCTCAGCAACCTAAAATAAACTTGAATGGGCAAAATATATTCCACAGGAAACAAGTAAAAGAAAAGTTGCAACGAGTAAAAATATTTTTGAACTGGATCGGTAGCAAAACAAATCAAGTGATGCAACAACAATTGAAACTATCTTTCTCTATAACGATGACAATTGGCATCCAACATCACGATAAAATGTTCCCATAATCTACCAATTTGACATTGAGCAATGGTATGCCGGTTAGGGATACGACGAGACGCGACGTTCGCTTGAGTTAGCTTCCGACTTAGCATTCTGAAGTGCAGCCATCTCTTCTTTGCGCTTTCGATCTCTTGCATCTGCATCTGCATGAACTTTCTCCATGATTTTACGAAAACCAGGGATTGTTCGATCCAGTTTGGCGTAGATTCGGTAGCTCAGGCTTCGAAAGATTCTGTAAAGTCTCTGCAGGCCAATATGTTTGAACGGTAAGTTCAAATATTCTACCTTAAAGTTAGCAGTTCAACTATATCATGATTACTGATTGGGTTGGAATAGACTGATAACCACATGAACTGGTTCATTCGACTGAGAATTGAGAAAACCAAACAAAATGGGTTGACTCTTAGAACCTAAAACTAAGATGTGATCAAATTGCAGAACGAACAGGTCGAGAGCAAAAGATCCAATCTCAGAATAGATCCAAGACTGCAAGTCACTTCTTGTGGTTTAACATGAACTGGATCGTTCAACCAAAAACTGCAAAAACCAAATGAGTCAATTCCTAGAATGTCAACTAAGATATCGTCGAATTGACGGATCGCCATTCATGGATGAACATGAAAATAGAACTGCAAGTTGGAAGCAGCAATGCATCTACCTTTACATCCCTGTTCCAGGACTTGATATACGGTGGACCAGTTGAGTACCAACCAAGAGGTTCGCGATACCATTCTCCGCCATACGTTATCTGGTCCATAGCTTGTTCTACACTTAAAACTTCCCATGGCCTTAATCCAGGAATGATTTTTGCAAGACGATACCTGTACAAGAGAGAAAATTTTACTGAAATTGCACAAGTAATGTCATGAAAAATGTCACCTTAGGCATAAGGTGGTAAAACATTAATTTTAATCCTGACATACAGAAACATGCAATTTGCAAATAAAATCTCTTTCTTGTTATGGCAAGAAAATCAGTAAAGAAAACAATCTACTTGATGCCAGTAAAAAAAAACACACAATTCTGTGGACGGTAAAAATATAAAGGGACACAAACAGAAATTTCAGAAAAGGAACCACATTCATTGTTAGATAACCAAATCAACATGCACACTGAACCCATCCAAGATTGTTCGACATCATCATCATCTTTATCAAGCCATGTTTGCCACGACAATTTGGGATCAGCTTCACAAATCTTATGCCTTTATTAGCTCCCAAAATTATTCAATAGAGAATCAAATTTAAGTGCTCAACTAAATTTTGATGTTTGTCCTAGATGACTTCTGATAAGCTTCTCAATCTTATTTCATAGAACAAAATAACACCTCAATAGCATTGGTAAACCTATGTTCCTCAAGTTCTAAACATAAAACGGCTGGGCACTAAGTATGTAACATACCAATTGCACAAGCCAAAGTTATGATAACAAAGTTAAGCATGGAGATTATAGAAACTCGTAAAACAAATTTAACTAATCTGCTTGATATATTAAGTTAATAACCGAAAAAGTATTTGTTGCGATTGAAGACAGATGGAAAAGACCACGAATATATGACCTCAGCTCTTTGGGGATATATTTGTTGGGCATATGGTCCTCTTCAAGAATTGTGGTCAGCTCCGAGCCACTAGCCCAAAGAAACAATGCATGGCTAGGAGTTCTTACACCGGGCCAAATACCACCATTGGCTTTAAGAACAGCCAGATCACGTTTCTTGCTCTCAATAGCCTCTTCTTGTAATTGCTTATAGGTCTTCTTCTCAAATCCTTTGAGAGGAGTCCAGGGAGGTATACCCTTCTGAAGTTTGTGAAGAAAAGCTGTCGCAGCAGCACCTAATCTGACTAGAAAACATGGAATTGCCTAACTCAGAAAGAAATAATTAAAATACAAAACTATGATCTATTAGATATTTATCTCTGTCAAGGAAATCAAAAACTTGAAATGCATGAGCAACTAACCAACCTTCCCATGTAGCAATAGCCTTCTCTAAACCATAAATCATTCCGATAGGTGCCCATTCACTCATGTCTTCGCCCCAGATGAATGTGTGTGTGTCAATTATCCCAGCAGCCCATGCAGTTTTAAGAGTTATAAGCTCCAATGGCCCTCTGGTGCGTCCAAGCCGATCTTTATAATACCAGCCACCAGTTTTCATGATGACTATTTTTAGGATGGTAGATTACAAGAAATGAAGATGTGAGGTGACAATTACAAATTATAACAAATTCAATTCAATCAATTAATAAATTGCTAAGCTCTCCATGCAACTTTTAAGGACTACAACAGCTCATCCTGTCTGCATCTTCCGAACAATCAACACATTCACTCTTAAATGAACTGCTTTCTAGTGGGAAAATCATGCATATGATTGGAACAAAGCATGTGATATTATATGACGACGACAACTAAGTCTTATCTCACTAGGTGGATTCAGCTATAAAGCATGTGATATTATCTGAACAAAAAAAAAGTTACAAATCATCAAAGTTAAAATCATTACATAAATGAATTGTGTGCAATAGGGTGATGAGTCTAAGACGTGCTATTGTTGCAACCAATCTCAGCAGTCAACACATGCTCAAATATATTATTTCAATGAATGTGATGTTCAATTTAGAAAGAACATAAGCAAACCTAGACTCTTCTCTGTTCAAGGTGCTTGTCTTTGACATTTATAGGTCCAGCAACATTTTGTTGGAAGCTTACAAAAGTTCTCTCCCATCAGGTTTATACTGATGCATAATCTTAAAAATTCCACAGGAAGATTCTGAACATAATGAATATTGGCAATATAAAGATGCTTGCACTTCAAAGTCCTAGATACAAAATAAATGCAACTATTTTAGTATTGGTTTAAGCACTTTAAACTTCTTCTAAGTACTAATCAGTTGCTAGGTTCCTAAATGCACATTATGACACTTATAATTAATGTAAATTTTTTTAAAATTTTGAAAATCCATCCAAAGGGACAAATTTATGGCTAATGTATCAATAGTAATTGTCTACTTTATCACTGAGTTAGAAGCATCATAATTCGAAGTCTTAGAGAAAATTGAACTATAATTCTTTATCAGAATCAATGTGTAATATTCATCCGAAAGGATGAACCAAAACTCACAGTCGTAATACCGCTTCTCCAGCCGTTTATACCCGATCGCTTGGGCGACATCGATAGGCCGCCCAGGAGGATACGGCCGCTGGCGGAAACCCCACAACCCAAAAAAGAACTGCCTGGCAAAATCCCAGAACTTTTCGTCAGACTCCTCCTTGGTCCTGATCGACTTTCTCGGCATCGGCCGCCCGTCCAACCCAGGCACATGAGGGAGCTTCTTCCACAGCTCCCGGTCCTCCCGCCTATAGGGGTACTTGTTCTTCTCGAGTTCAATCTCGTTGATCTTGTCGCCAATAAGCTCGGCCCGGCGAAGGAACTTGACCACGGGACTCTGGTTGAACTCCTCCCACCACTGCTCGTTCTCCTCGACCTCCTCGGGTGTGGGGTTGTCCTTCTTCTCTATGCACGGGTCTTCGGCAAGGATGCGCTCGACCTCGGGGTTGTGGCGGAAGTCGGGGCGGTGCTCGCACTCCCAGAAGAATTGCTCCAGGATCTGGGAGTATACTCCGGGGGATTCATTGGAGGCAGCGATGGGAGCAGAGGAGGAGGAGGCAGGTGCGGAGGCGGAGGCGGAGGCGGAGGCGGGTGGGTCGGCGATGGGAAAGGATAGGTTCCGGTTGCTTCCGATGCAGGCGAAGAGGTGGGATTTGGAGGGCTTCGGGGGCTTCGGGAACCAATTGTCGCCGATCCATCCGAGGTTGATGGACGCCATCAACTGATAGGTTAGGGTTCTGCAGAATGGGATTAAACCCAACGCGATGGAAGATGATAGGATGACAGATAGTGAACGAGGCGAAGGACAACTTCACCCACGGTAATACCCGCGTTTCAAATGATGAACATGGGTGGATCCCATCGGGTAAACCGTAAAGACTTTGACAACACTTAGACGATCAGGTTGGGTAATCGAAATCTCATTGTTAGTGGATTAACTAATGAATCATGTATCAAATAAATTTTAATGCACGTTATTTTCAGATAACATTTTATTAGTCGGGTAAACTATGAGGGATCATAATGAAATTTTCTATTACTTATAGCTGATATTTATGTACAAAGAAAAGTTTTTGAAGATAGGGACTTCAAATAGCGTGAAGCATTGATTCTATGCACAATTTAATTTGTGGACTAAGAAAATAAATAATATAGTAAAGATGGATAGATATAAATCAAATGGGAATGATCTCGAGGAGAATGGAATTTGTTAATAATATATTTTAAAACTCTTAGGGAGCGTTTTTTTTTTTAAAATAGAAAATGATTTTTATATTTTTCAATTTTTAAAATTTTTTATTATTTTTTGAAAAACGAAAATAAAAATAGAAAATAATTTTTTTATATTTTCTAAATTTTCAGAAAATACTTCTTTATTTTTTTTAAAAAACGAAGATGAAAAATATTAACCAAACACATTTTTTCATTTTGTCAAAAAATAAAAATAAAAATCGTCTACCAAACGCCAAAAAAAAAAATAAACAAATAAAAATCTAACAAGACAAATGTAAGTATACGAATTTAACGTTGGACAATGGATTCCTACACGCCTATGCGTGACTACGATCCACCATCCATTTAATCGCGCAGAATGTCCAATCCACCATTCCATCGTGTGGAATATAGGAATGCGCAATAACTCTTATCAGCACGCTCAAGCAATGCCCGCCGAGCACCCATTGTCACTCGACATCGTCGAAATCTGATCACAATTGAACTGGAATCTAATCCAATTGTGATCGCAACACATCTTGATGTCGCAGCCATGATCAAGCCACAATCCAACCGATCACGATCGAAATCTGATCGGATTCAAACAATGCCAAGTACCTTCTTCGCAATGGTTGGAAGGCACATAGAAATCCCAATCTACGAACCAATTGAAATCCAAAACGATCGAACGATGACCCCCTAGGTTTGAGCGTTGAGCTATGCGAAAGAATCAGATAGCGCAAGGATGAGGCGCAGGGGGGAACGGACAATCGCACACCCACGAATCAATCCTCCGTAAATATTTGCTAAAGAAATGCACATATAAATGATAAGTTAATATATATTACTAACCCATAATTTATGAACGTAAATATACCTTCATTCAAGCTCATCAGTCAACATAGTCATAGTATTAGGTGGATGAATCAACCAGTACTGAGGTCACAAATAGTTTCAATCGACTAAATTGAACGGTAAAAAATCACACCTCAAGCTAGACCAGATTTACAGTCCCCCCTTGTCCATGGGTTTCATCTCTCAATTTGAATCTGTAATAGTTCTCTGATCAAACGTAGAACTAGCCCTGATATGCTCATACGACAAACACAAAACATATCATCACAAAAAAGATAACAATCATTCCAAACAAACTAGTAAAAAGTCAGGAGCGTGATAGTTTTTCCTACGTCAGAATTTATGTAGCATCCACACTCACTCAGTTTTGGCGCTTACCAAAGAAGGTAGCTTCCTATGCAAGAATCATCACAGTTCGACTCTTCTTCCCATGTCGGTGCTGAATGAAGAATCCGGTAGACTCTTGGCGATTAATTCCCTCAGTTCATACTCACTGGGGAATCTCCGCTCTTGTAGTTTTGAGAAAACCTGCAAGATTAAAAAGTTATGTTTGGATGCAAAAGCATAGATACAGAAGAAAAGGAAATGATAGCAGTAATAACTTGAATCAAAGCCACAAACAGGTTCATGAATTATTCCATGAATAAACTTTTGGATCTGTACATAAAGTTCATGTTTATTTGATTAGCTCACAATTACCGGAAATGAATTAGAAAACCAGGAAGTAGTTTCTAATTTGTCAAGGTTCAAGTCAAAATTTAAACAAACTGATTGCGATAGGAGAATAGTTTCAGCTAAGGTAAAATTGACTTTTGACAAGGGCAATTATATTTTTACCAGTTTAAGCTGTGTTTTTTTTACTTTCGCCAAAAAAATCAAACTAAAGCTTTTCTGTTTATTAAACACCAAAACAATGCATACAAACTTTTTGGAAACAACTGATTAAATAAAAAATCACAAGTCAAAATACAAGTGAAAAGAAACAACTTAACCAAATCTGACAGCATGAAAACTAGGCAAATCCAACTCCTGAAAACTACAAACATGAGGGAATAACATGCTTCTGGTAATTATGACAAGCGTGCAACTAAGTAAAATGGAAAATAAGGCAAATTTAGAATCAATTCTCTGAAAACAAATGTGAATGAGTAAACTTCAAAAGTGAATTGATTTTTATGTAGTGTAATATATATAAAACTATTAGGTCAAAACAAAATGAATTAACTATATATATATATATTATAGCAACTTGACAATTAAGAATGAGAAAGATATTTCCATGTTTGCTAATACTAGAAAAACAAATTTAGCGAAAGCACTAATGATAAGAAAAGTGAAATGACTAAATTGAATGGAAGAAAAGAATTGAACAAAAGTTGAATCGACATGAAATTTATGCAAGTAAAAGTTATATTTTTGTAAGATTGTGGATGACCAACCATAACACATAAAAAGTCAAGAAGAGATGAGAATGCTGAAATAATGCCGAGGATCACTTGAATAAATAAAATAAGAAGTTCCAATTTGTGTGCAATTTAGGTGATTCCTAATAAACCACAAAATGTAAGGAAATAAGTTAATATGAGAATGCTCAAAATAAAGGGAAGATTCTGTTGGTAAAACCAGGTGAATCAATTAGAAGTGAAGACTCAGGTTTAAAAATAAAAGAAGACCAGTGAAGAGTCTACTTTAAACAATTAAAAGTGATCTTAGTAGTTTTAGCAATAAGTCCACTCTAAAATAAATAGGAATGATTAACAAACCTTGGAAAGTTAGGAACAAAACTTGCTCTCCGGGTAAAGGACACTTAAAAACGTACATTGAATATGTTTTGGGATAATTTCACCCATAAATGTGTGGGTACCCTATGAGTTTTCAAGAAATTGCGGATTATCCTTAGCATTTAATCCAACAAGGCCCAATTGCATGTGCATACATATCTTCTATGCTGATATACTTCAAGATGAATGACTATACACATGTTTAATCTAAGTTTATGTGCATACACATGTTGTTGTCGTTGTTGCATATGGATATGTTCAAAAATATAATCAAATATAAAACCACCAAAAGTGTAAACATAGTTCTTGCATCTCATGTCTCAGATACTTAAGGAAGATCACTTCACAAGAACTAATGGTGCCTAAAAAATAGCATAACTAAATAAGGCACTTAGATCGAAAGCAAGAGTTTGGAGAGGTCAAAGACAATTCTCTAGATTGCACAGGTCTAAGTTTTACCCAAAAAAAAAGTTGAGCAATATGTCAATAAGATGTAAAATGCATAAAATAAAAGATTATCGAGTGAGGTGTCAAATGCACAGATAACAAAGATACAGTAGCAAGGAAATGGTTCAAGAGAGGCAACTGCACTCTAGAGGATGGTCAGAATAATTTCTTACCAATTCACCATCACAGTAAACCTCAAATGCACCGGAACTCTGCATAGATGATTGCAAGAAATTGCCAAGTAGCCATGTTGATGCCATAGAACCAAATCTATTAGCACGCAAAGTATAATACCATGGAGGTGGGGCCATGCCGAGTCTAGGGAATATCTGATCACCTGCTGCTATAACTGCAATAACTCCTATTTGAAGAACAGGAACAACTTTACTCAGCAAACGCTTTGGGAATGCCGGTGGGTAATTCGATAATACTACATCAATCCCAGGAAAAGAAGATTCCAGCATTTTCTTCATTGTCATTGCAGTGCCCCTAACAGAATATTGTATATCATGAATTTCTTGCAAATGGAAATTTCAAATTCTGCTGTGGATTAAATGATGATTCAATGATATAATAGTTAGCGCAACCTACCATTATATCTTATGCACAAAAGATAGCTTCTCAATGGAAATCCTTTGGTTGAAGATTAGTAACAAGAAGCAAGTTTTCTTAGATCTAGAGTGTTATTTTACACACAAAAGAAAATTTACCTCCCTCATAAGCAAAGTCAGCAAGGCATTTTCTAATAAAGAGAGAATTGCAAGCACATGAGATATTGTTGTATCCTTTGTGAAAGAAGATAGAGAAAAATTAATGTGAAATATTTCTGGTTTGGCTAATAGTTCATATCAACAAATGTAGCCAAATCTATGCTTGATTATTACCAAAAGCTTTTTGATTGGTATCAAGAACCAATTACCAGTGAACCTACTATGTCGAGATTGATCCACCAAGGTACTAAAATAATGTATCCAACTCATAAAGACAACACTCCAAACTTTACCACCAAGGATATGGCATATATGTCTAGCAACACTCACCATTTTTCACTTGTCGAAACCTATAAACAACAGACGCCAATTCTAAACTTTCTGATTGATAATAGTAATAAATGCATCAAAGTATTAAGGACAGATATATGGCAAATGAAAAATAAAATAAAATTCCAGGACTCTACACAGGATACTAGAAAGGATAGGGTTAGTTATTAACATCTACTACTCAATCCAGTATTGAAAGAATACTTCCATTTTAAATCTTTTTCTCATCCGGCTATCCTTTTCACACATGCAAACACTTTATAAATGCAACCTCCAAGGTTCTAAATTTGGAGAACAAAATTCAACCAATCATACAGAAGATAACAAATACAAGGAAAAAAATCATCACCTGTAAGAGCAGGAAACACAGAACTTCAGATCAACCCTAGTGCCATAACCAAGACCGCCAATCTGGGGACTCTGCAAACATTAAGAAAAACACAGGAAAATAAGTCGACGAACATGAGTATTTTGGTTCGACTATGATGGTAAAAGATACCTGCGGACTGGTGGGGAAATCTGGGATCTGGTGATTTGAGTGAGGCGAGTGATGGTGGAACCGAGAGGAGGATTTGAGAGGAGGAGGCGGAGGTGAGGTGGAGAAGAGATTGACGACGTCGGAGAAGAAGAGGAGGATGGGAAAACCTAGGAGGAGAAGCTGGAGACGGTCCATCGGCAAAATTTCCGCGAGCGAGAGGGAGACCCGAGAAAAAAACAGAGGCAATTCGTCTATAAAATGGTATTTTTCAAAGTACTCCGAAAATATTTATTTATTTAAATACCCTTGTAGTTTTTTTATTTTATTTTATTAGCAAGACCTATATCTTCCCTTGATAACTAAGTGATCTAGATTTTAAAAGGATAAAATAAATAATAAATATTTTGACTAATATAAAAGAGTTAAGGGCGCTTTAATATTAATAAAGTTGAAAACGAGAAGTATAAATATCAGTAAGCACCTCAAAATGCAAATGGTTTCTTACTGTTATATCACTAAGAATATTAACAACTGTGGTAATGGTTTAATGTAATATCCTACGAACTTTTTTTCACATCTTTTTCCTATTTTTTACATCGTCAAACTCTCTCTGCAAAAATTATTAAGCTTAAATCAGTGTGATCACGATGGATATATCCCTTTATTAGTTGTCAAAAACTCTTGTTTGCTTTGGAAAAAATATTTAAATTATATATTAATGATTAAATATCTTTATTTCGTTCTAAATTAGAAAATATTATCTCAATTTGACTCATGTATAACGAATTAAAAGTCAATATCTTATTTATAATACACCCCTCTACAATAGATTCTTCCGGTCTTATTTTATTGCGAATATATTTTTTTAATCTTTCTAAATATCATTTAAAGAGATACATCCATTATGACGACACTGGTCCAACTAACATGGTTGTACGAGGTAAATGAACTGTCAAATGAACTATAATATCAAAAAATACCAAGGAAAATATTCATTCCATCTTAGACAATATACTATTTGCTCGTCCATTTTATATAAGTTCATTGTGTGTAAAGATCTTGCAGTAATCTTTTTGAAGAAATCACACAACTCAATTAATGTATCACATATATCTTTTGGAAAAAATTTACATACAATAACTGAAAGTATTCTTTGCAATAATACATGACAAATATGTTATTTTAGTCCATATAACTTTCCTTCATTTGCATTTACATTTCTAGATATATTAGCAAGATATCCATCTAAAAACTTTATAGATTTTAAAAATTAGTAAAATTTACGTCTTTCTTCTAATGTCAATGTGTAACTTACATATGGTTTCCTAAATTTGTCTACTACTGTCTGTAAATGCAATTCACTCCTTATCCCTGTGTCCTGCAAATATAATATTACTTTAAAAATATCCTTTGACTTTCCATCTATATTTAATAATGTGACAATCAAAGCATCATAGATGTTCTTTGCAAGGTTCAGGGCTACAAAAGTTCAATTAAATCGATCGAAATTAGAAGTTTGATTCGGTCTATTTCTTTTTTTTTTTAATATAAATGTTTTCAATTTATTCGGTTCGATTTCAATTTCAAAATAAAAATAATCAATTTAACTAATTAAATCGAATTGAAATGAATCAGTCAACTGATATGCTCTATCAGTCAACTGATGATATACAATTGACTAATTTGTATAAATAGTTGATTGATCTCTCCAAATTGTGACTTTAAAATCACGAATTTATGATTCTATCTTATTTCTAAATATTCAATCCTCAGAATTTTTTACATCAATCGATTGATGAACATATCAATTAAGTCAAATAGCTGACTAAAAAAATATTATATGCCCATTAGTCAATTGAATATTCATTAATTCAACACAGGATATTTTATAATCTACTGGTCGACTCGATTGATATATTTATAAGTCGAATGATGTCAACAAATTAGTTTTTTTTTTAAATTTTAATTAATTAATTCATTTGTTATTAGTTTGATCAATTTAGTTTTGCTGAAAATTTCGATCGATTAGATTAATTAAAAATTAATTTATTCAATTTTGATTTAATCGGTTCAATTAATAATCAATGGTTTAATATTCCGTCTAAATATTTTTATGAATAATAAGTAGTTATTATCCCTTTTAAGTTAAATGATTAAATAAATTTTTT
Organism: Wurfbainia villosa; assembly: GCA_025175895.1. Classification (NCBI taxonomy): domain Eukaryota; kingdom Viridiplantae; phylum Streptophyta; class Magnoliopsida; order Zingiberales; family Zingiberaceae; genus Wurfbainia; species Wurfbainia villosa. The sequence continues at coordinate 11,284,445 of CM046004.1, read as the reverse complement.
ATTATTATTCATTTTGAATATATTATTATTTACATTTTAAATTTTTATTTAAAAAATTCTAATAACAATTATGCAACTTCACGAAAATTAATCAGGTCTTTTATATATATATATACTCTGTGACGAGAATCGAGGAGATGTGAATAATGTATTTCACGCTCACGCGAATAAAGTGAAAAACTATTCATCTCGCCGCTTCACCGACGCCGACTATATATATATATATATATATATATATATATATATATATATATATATATATATATATATATATATATATGCTACACAATTCGTCCGTGAGCATCCATGAACACTTCCATTATCCATCATCATATCTCCTAAGGTTCAAAGATTGGGCTATAATACTCATCCGATCGGATGGTGGATAATATATATCATATTTGATTTTATGTATTTGTGTTAATCTCGTTTTGCAGGTATCAGTCGATTGAAGTCCAGTCGACTCTGTTTGGTTTAGTCGATTGGATACATATATGACAGGATTAGCTAGTGATCGGTCGAAGATCTGACACTGTTGTTGGAAAGTATTTCAGTCGACTGAAGTAGGAAACTTTCCGATACGGAGCTGGGTGACCTGGAGTCGACTAGAGAGGTTTTAGTCGACTGGAAGACCAGAAGTTCCATATTGACGAACTGATGTGGAGTCGACTGAAAAGCATTTCAGTCGACTAGAAAAGATTTATAAAATAAGTGCTCGATCAAATCCGAAAAATATACTATAACTACACCGAAGTGCTGTCAAAATTTACTCTCACTCACAAAAGCTTCAAATCTTCAACAAAGCGCTTTTCCGACACCTCGTGCCTACATCCAATCCTTCATTTGTATCGGTATAAAGTAGATTATAAGCTTCTTTATTTATTCGCTTGTGTACTTAACTTCAAAAGAGGGTAGTGTGTTACCCTTCTCTTATCTTTGTAAAAAGTGAACCCCTCCGAAGTCGAGAGTTCTCGAATCGGAGGGTACTATAGTAATTGCCCATCGAGGTAGCTATCGGAAGAGTTATGGGCCTTAGAGTAGCAACCCAGTTAGGGTTGTGAATCAAGTAAACTAATTATGTTTTAAATTAAATAAAATTATTAAATTCCGAGATTCACCCCTTCCCCTCTCTCGGATTACTGCGATCCTACAGGCACAACCCAACCAAGGTCTCTTCAGTCCGACCTTGCTTATGGGGTCGATCATTTCTTTAGAATCCCTTGAGCTTACTATCTCGGGCACTAAGGAGGGTCAAGGGAGCAGCGCTTGCTCGGACCTTACTTCTTTTGAGGTAAGAGCCTCGACTTGAGTGGTTGGAGAGATATCCATCTGGGTCCTTTGCCATTTCAAAAGCTTGTTGCAGGACGCCCTAAGCACGACTTCGGCTGCAAGAAAGAGACAGAAACTAGTGCTAAGTAAGCTCGAATGAAGGGAAAGCAAGGAACCTCTTACCTAGAGAGTTGTGAAGCTCGACTTCTATCAAGCTTAAGTTGAAGTGACGAAAAAGTCCCTCTTCCAACAGTATATTAATATCGAAGCTAAGATCGGATAGTACCTTGGTCATCTCTTGGTAAGAGGTAGACTCATTGAAGCATCTTAGCTTCGATAGAGGAGGCAGATCTACTTGCCATTCGGTGGGCCAGTTGAAGGAGGGGATGAGCCTTAGGTAGAAGTATCGAAACTTCCAATGTTTGTGGGATGTGGCGAATTTGGTTAGGAATTTAATGTCTCGCCTAGAGGAAAAATAGAAAACCCCTGGTTCTTTCTACTAAGAAATGAAAAAAATAATAAAATGTCTTGGCACTTAAGGGGAGGCGATAGAAGCGGAAGATAATGACGAAGCCGAAAATTAAGCTAATGGAATTAGGAGCTAATTGTTGGATTGGAATTTGAAAATAGTTTGAAAGTTCACCGAAAAAAAGGGGGAATAGGGAAATGAAGTCCCACTATTAACTAACCATGGAAGAAGGTGGTAAATCCTTCAGACAAAGTGTGAGTACATTGGTTAGGGTTTGGTACTCTCGGCCGATAAGAGTCGAGAATCTCGAAGGCTAACCTTAAAGCCCCTCGGGCCTCTAGATTAAAGGTCGTCAGAGTGGTTTCATACTAAGGTGTGGGGTCCTCAACCATGAAGAAGGACTAAGAAGGCTAGAAAGACTTATGGATTGTCGAAAGACATCGGGGCTATAAGAGAGGAAGAAGAGATCAGAGACGAAGGCGCCACACTTATGGTAGGGTAACCCTCACTCGAGGTAGGTTTATAAAAAAAGGAGTTGTGATGGTTATCGAAATGCGATCTGAGGGCAGTCGAGGTCTGAGAAGTCAATCTGAGTCATCTAGCCCGATTATAATTGCGGTTAATCTCGACCATCACATTAAACCCCTCAATTTCAGCCCAATGTCATTGGTAGGATGCATAGGAGTTTAACTCATGAAGGGTCGGTCTAGGGAAAGGGTGGAGATATGACCCTTAATGAATATTTATGTTGCACCATACCGAGGTAAAAGTCAGTAGACGCATGTAAGCTCATGAACTCATTTGAGAGATTGGAAAGTAAGGGGTGCCTTTCCAAGGAAGAGACTTAGGTCGGGTTTAGTTAATCACTCCAAGCTTATCCTTCGACTAGACTAGAGGGGGATGCCTATGATGTGGGGACAAAGGCGACCTTCAAATGTTGACCAGTTGGTCGAGTCAGGTCGATGGGCAGGCCGAGGTGTAATTCCAAGGTAGGTCTGATTCAAAGGAGACCCAGGTCAGCTCAAATCCTTACGGGACACATAATGTCTCGGCTTAGCAGTCTATTCCAATCCGATGCTTGAGTTCGACAGGCTATTTCTCCATCGGATGTCTCGATAAACTATCTCTCCATCGGATGCCTCGGTAGGTTATCTCTCCATTGGATGCCTCAACACGATATTGCGGCTTTGTTTATCTCGCTGATGAGTGCTAAGTATATCTTTGCGGTCCCCGAGGAGGTATACCCTATTACATCCACCGTGTTAATGGTCCTATCATACATCATATGATTATTACTTTGCATTTATGGAGTTGTCTCCCATTTTCTATAGCATTAATTAGTGTATGATCGTCGTTATCCTTTTTTAATCATCACGTCGTTGTCCGGATGCCATGACTACCATTTTTATATAAAGGTAAAAAAAGGAGAAAGGAGGAGGATTTTTGATATATTTTTACTACTCCTTCACGTTGTTGTTTTCCCGGCACTTCTCCAATTTTATCTCTACATATTCTTGACTTGAGCATCGAAGAGGTAACGCCAAGGCATCCCTCAGTGCCCCTTTCTAACGCTCGTGTGAGTTTTTCTTGTGCAGGAGCAGTTCTCCTCCCTTCGTCAAAGATTTCATTTAATTCAACCCTAGAAGGTCCACCTGCCTACAAGAGTTCAACTTTGCTTTGTCTCAGTTCTCCACTCCCAGCCCCAACACTATGGAATATAAGGGGGGAAGCCCTAGATACTTGAAGACGATAATTGTCCCTGCCAAAATTCAAAAAACATTGGGGGCTAATTGATTTAGGGCTATTTTGTAAAAATCTAAAATCTCAAAATAAATGGGTGGTACCGGGAGATGAAGGTAATTCTCTAGTTGACCTAAGAAGAAGAAGTGATGCTGAGGGGGAGGGCAGTGAAGTCGATGGTTAGGTAGGGTAAAGATACATTTGATACTGCTATCTATGTATAATTTTCTAACATCACGAAAATAATGGTGACTATCTATCTTGGAAGGGGCGGTTACAAACTAAGGAGTCTTGCTAGGGTTTCGAGAAGGGAAGGGGGGGGGGTCATATGTAGACGAGGGCAAGGAGATGGGAGTATCACTTATTTAGGACTGAGGAATAATGACTAAGGAAAGGGGAAGGAACTTCTTGATGCCGAAAGACTTGGGAGGCGAGACGTCTATGCGCGAGGGTTAGCAACAGGAGAGGACGAATTTCGAATGGGGGGGAGATGACAAGAGGCACAGTGAAGATGTAAGGTATCGGGAGTTTGGGCATTAAAATACTCCGTCTAAACACATAAAGAGGTGGGGTCCAGTAGCCAAACAATTAGATCAATACATCTAAGTAGATAGAAAGGACGGTAATTATGACCCAACATGCCCATGAATGAGTGTTAAAACACCTAAGTCATCGCCAAGTTGGGAGATGACAAGAGGCACAGTGAAGATGTAAGGTATCGGGAGTTTGGGCATTAAAATACTCCGTCTAAACACATAAAGAGGTGGGGTCCAGTAGCCAAACAATTAGATCAATACATCTAAGTAGATAGAAAGGACGGTAATTATGACCCAACATGCCCATGAATGAGTGTTAAAACACCTAAGTCATCGCCAAGTTGGGAGAAAAAACACCTTAGGAAAGTCTTTAAGTCACTAATGTCCGAGAAAATGATTAGTCTGACTATTTTGGAGGGTGACTAATGATATTATTGTAATAAGACTAAGTATAAAGAAGTGTCATGCCGAGTCAAAAGGTAGTAGTTCGGAGAGATGAGCCGAGTCAAAAGGTATCAGCTCGGGAGGGGGGGAGTTGAGTCAAAAAGGTAGCAGCTCGAGAAGATGTGTCGAGTTGAGAAGATAGCAGTTCGGAAAGAGAGCAAAATTGAGTCTGATGGATAGTAGTTGAGGAAGCTGGCGGGAAACCCAAAAGGAATATTAATTATGTTAAGGTGGGACCCTGTAAAACATGTCAGAGACCTTTTTGTTATAGTCTTGGTATACACGACATTATCTTTAATAACAAACTGAAGACACCTCATAGGCCCCATAAAATATTTCCGATAGTGAGCATTCTCTAACAGTGTAACGACATGATCACCCTAACCCAAGTGCCGTCCACATGGACGATGATGCTTGAAATTCGTTATGCGACAGCTTACCCTAAGGGGAGAGAGGAGATAAAAAAGGCGAAAAGGAGAAGGAAGAGGGATTTGATCTCATTCTACATACATTCACTATTTTTTAAGATACTCATTTTCTTCATTACTAATACGACTTGCTTTCTCTTCCTTAGACAAGCTCTAACTTAAGCATCGGAGGATCTCTGTTGGGTAGACCGACGGTAGTCTAACGTATGTTAACTTTCACAAGAAGGGAACAAGGAGACTCTTACTACTGCGGTTGGAGAGAACTCATCCTTGATAGTGCACCCTTCGGAGAGAAAAATCCTTGTCGTATATATATATATATATATATATATATATATATATATATATATATATATATATATATATATATATATAATATCGTTCGTGAGTACATCCATTATTAATTGTTCAATCTTCTGAGGTTCAAAGATTGAACTATAGGGATAGGATAACGTTCCTATATATATATATATACATACACACACACACAACTTATCCGTGAACATCTCTTTTTTTATTTTTTATCGTCCGATCCCCTAAGGTTCAAGGATTAAACTACAATGCTCACTTGATCGGACGATGAATAATATAAGATTCACTCGGATGCTCACCGATAAATTTTATAAGGGATTATATATATATATATATATATATAGTAATAATGTTTGAGTGGTTATCAATTTTTTTTTTGGTGAGTGCAGTTGTATAGTAAGTGGTACCATATCATGATTTTTTAACACGGCTCTAGTCATCTATTGTGTTATTTAATGATTTTTTTTTAAAAATAGTTCAGATATTCCTATTTCGCTTGATTAATATGCAGATATATGATTTTTTTTTCCTTTTAATTCATCTATCGAGTAAATTTATTTAAATCACAATTTATGAAGATTCAAAGGTCGATTTCTGGAATTCGTTCCAAGTGGAATCAAATTCTGATATTTTATTTTGATTTTAAAACTGTTTTATCACTGTATCACATCTGTGAATATTATTTAATGACTCTGAACAAAAAGGCCGGTGATTATTCGAAGGTTGTGTAATTTAATGAATCGCGTTGTTATATGAAGATCGTTGAAAATCATGCATTAACTTCACTGTAAAAGAGGATAAAAGATGATATGCGTAACAGGATCTTTTCTATTTTATCAAAATATTATTCTTGTTGTACATTTTCGATAAGAATTGAGATATGAAAAATGTTTCAACGGGGATGACGCGATGGTAAAAGAGGATTGTTTGTAAAATGAGCAAAGTTCGATTCCGAATGAGGGGTCTAAAATCTCCCATGACTTCAGATGGATTCCTCCTTATTTTGCTACCGTGTTAAGGGATTTTGTCCCCCTCGTAATTTACCTCACTCTCGTCAGTGCTTTGAGACGGATGACAAGGAACTACTAGTTGGACAGATTCTTAATTTTACAGAGATATGAAAAATGAATTTGAAAGAACACCACACTTTTATACTATTCGTATTCGTCACTTAATGAACCTTTAGGAATTAAATGACTCATTACATCCCACTTTTTATTATAAATGATGATAAATGCTCAATTCATATAACTTTTTAATTTGTAACCTTTTTTTATTATTTTTGCAACAGCTTTAAATTCCTTTGGAACTTGATCTTTATTTAATAAATATGACGCTTTGTACTTGTCCAAAGACATTAAATAACACAATTGATCGAGCCAATTACTTTCATTGGAGAAATCAAACTAAAACATCTAAAACAATAAGGTAATAAACAACATTAATGGACTCCATGTATACTTTCAAGGCTTAACGAAAACTAAAAATAAAAGAATTTAAGAAAACAAGAACAATATATTCACATTAATCAAGATAACTCCATTTAAAAAAAATTTGATTACAAAAGATTAATTTTCATCGGAGTATTCTTAGTATTATAATGAAAACAAAAATAACATGGAACAGAACATTCAGAACGGATTTCGATTTTTTTTACTATTTTATTTCCATTTAATACAGATTTAACTTTATTTTGATTTTTTTATTTAATATTTTTTTGTATTCGTAGATTTTTTTTTTTTGAAATTCGTATTATATTATTTTTTTTACTGACGTATTAATTTTTTTTATGACTTTATGCATTTTATTTTTTTATTATTAATATAATGTATGTATTTATTTAAACATTTTACTAAATATTTAAATTATATATATATAAATCCACATCCCCGTTAATTGAAACGGAAAGTGCAAGCACAAGCAAAATCGGATGATTAATATGGCGCAAAATCGTAAAAGTAAGTAAGAGTAAATTTTTATTATTGGATAGAAATATGAATAGGAGTGTATGATTTTTGCTATGTTTAGATGTTGGTACATAGATCGTAATTCACTTTCTCTAAATTATGCAAAAAGATTGGAATCATCAATCTAATAATCTTCTCATCTTGACTCCTCAAAATTCAAGAGGAAATAAATCATCGGGGGTTATATCCATAGACGCGATTGATAAGATAGTAGGTAGTCATCTAAATCCAGAATGTGATTTTAGATTGCTTTCAGAATCCGTAAAGGTTAGAATCCGTTAATCTAGTGACCTCCAATAATCTATTCCACGATCATTGTAAGGGAGGTAAATCACAGAGGATTTTATGGGTCTTGACGTGACTTTGACGTGGTGATCAAGACACATAAGAGTCATCTGAATCTAAATAAAAATTTTAGATTTTCTTCAAAATCGATTCTTATTTTATCTACAAATTTTACTATGCCTTAACCATTATATCATCTCTGTAAGACTATTTTCAGAATCAGTCTTTAAATATTGTGTAAATTTATTTACTATTTTATCAATGCCCGGAGACAACTTTATCTAAATGAGAGGGAGCCGGGGCGAGGGATTTCACTCGTGCGCATGCAACAGTGAAAGTGTAGCATCCGTTATTGCGAACGACCTCTTAATGCATAGGTTCGACCCGTTATTACCGGCGATGTGGGCCATTAAATTCTTCGGGCAAGCTACAACACAGACCGACCAGGCCTAAGGCTAGAACTTTTCTAAATAAAAATAATAATAAATCAATATAAAAATATTTAGAAACCAGAAAAAATATTATGTATTTAAAAAGCAATATAATTTATTTTAAATTTATAAAAACCATTAAAACCAAATTAAATCATGAACACTTTATATCCGTATGATATACTCACTGCTCATAATATTCTTCCTGATGGACAGCGGAGAGCAGTACCAAATAACTCTTGGAGTGCGTTCATTTGATTTATATGTATAATCTTGATTAGGTAATTATATAATAATTATATAATTAAGATTACGAAGAATGAAACATAATAATTTATATTGTTTGATTTAATTTTAAATAATATAATAAAATTTATTTGTTTAAAAATATTAATGTATAATTTAATTTAATATTTTACTATATTAATTTTTATTCAATTCTAAAGTTTCATTTACTTTGAAAGATAACGGTATTAATATTGATATCGACTATGACAACTGATGATCGTTGATGCCATTGAACGACAACATAAACAATGGCAACAATCGATGAATGATGATCAGCGACCAACAGCGAATGACAGGCAATGGATGACGATCGACAGTCGACGATCGGTAGCTGACGGTCAATGGTCGACGACCGACGGCGATGACCGACGACAATCAATGATTGACGGCCGACGGTGACAACTGACGATCGACGGTCATTGACAGCGGTCAACAGTAGTAGCAGCGAACGATTGACTAAGATTTTAATTATATTAGAACGAAATTGAAATTTGATAAAATTTGAGGAATAATTTTAGAAAAAAATATTTGTTAATCCAGGATCAAGAAAAATCTTATTCTTTCTTAGATAATGTAATTCTGAATTACATGTTTCATTTGTTGATGGGGCGAGTATATGTTATTATTTAAAAATCACTTCTCCCTCGAATCAAATACGATCATTATAAAATTAAAATTATCTATAATAACCTCAATCAAACGCACCTTTGATATTGGGAGTTCGCTATAGACTCCATGTTTTCATCTTTTGTTTTAGACTATAAATATAGCATTATGTGCCAGGTTGATATGTGATGATTTTGTCTTCTCTTCATTTTTCCCCCCCTTTTAGTTCTATGTTCTATCTTACACGTTCAGTTTTGTATTTGTTTTCAATTGAAGTGTTTAACTATGCATCTATATAAAAAAGTTTGCCTTGTAATTAGGCACTACTGCAAAGCAGCTGATGCACGTTTGTCACAACATGTGGAGAGAGGAAAATGAAGATGGCCTCGTGTTGCATCTTGTTTAAACTTGTGGGCCCTTATTGTTGGGATTTGATGTGCACTGAAGATTTGAAGAGAGGGTGAATAATATTTTGATCTCATTCATCAATCTCTCTCAATTGCATCTGTTTGTCTATAATAATTATATGCAATGAAAATAAAATATAAACAAATATCCAAGACAAGAATAACTCACAGTCATAACATCGAAATTTTACGTGGTTCGGAATCTCCGATTCTTACTCTACGGCCTTACTTCTAACGATGCACCATTATTAAAATTTTCTCCTTCTCGAAATCACACTAGAGGTGGAGAAACCTCTTACAATATCTAGAGCTTATACAATACAACAACCAAATATAAAATGAATCAAGAAAATAAAAAAAAAACACTTTACAAGTTTGCTTTTGCTTTAATACTTGTTGGTTGTTGTAGAATGACTTCTGAAGATATGAAAAGTGATAGCAATTCTTCTTCAAAGACTCCAAGAATAGGCGCTTGAAAACGTCTTTAAGTCTTCCTTTTATAAGCTCCGTCAACCAATTGATTTGTCTTACTCCTAGTTGTCTGGTCACTCGACCGTTGTCTCACAACGACTTAACCCATGTTAAATTTCAGTCAAACAATCAACTCCTCACAACCACCAATCAACTGTTCCATGCCACTGGTTGATTCTACAAGCTTTTGTTCGTTGGTCGTTGAAGACAGTTGACTGAGTAGTTGACTCCGGAGCTTTTTGTGCTCTGCCCGTTGAAACCGGTCAACTGGTCTTACCTCACCAGTCGATTACTCTATCAAAGCACTATTTCTCAATTCCCAAACACTAAATCGCTTGAGCACCAGTCGACTGTTACCATTGGAGATTTCTCGAGCCAGATTTCTCATACTCAACTCGGCTTTTTCCCTGTGGGCGTTTCCCAATCACTCGAGCAACGCCCACACCCAAGGATTTGGGCACTCTCAAGCACTCCTCAAGTGCACGAGTGCTCCCGCGTGCCCAAGTGCTTGAGTCTCGAGCTTCGCTCGGGACCTCCCGGGCGCCGCTTGAGACCTCCCGAACACCGTTCGGGACAAACTACCTGAGTACTGCTCGGGACAAACTTCCTAAGCCAGACCACTTGACCAGTCGACTGGTCCAAACACTTGTCAGAGTTTTCCGAATGTAACGACTTCCTCACTTGCCCGAGCATTCTACTAGTTGACTAACATATCTCAAAATTGAAGTTTAATACATCAAGTATAATCCTCTCATACTTGACGCTCACCCTTAATCTAGACCTAAGCCTTCAAGCTCCTTCCATCAACCTCGCTCCTTTAGGATGCCTCCGAGTCCTCCACGACTTCTCATCCTTTGCGCTAGCCTTCAAGTGATTCCTTCGGCTTTGTCATGATATTTGATCTTTCTTTGCCAAGAGGTCATGTCTCCGGGACTTCTCCGCCAAGAGTCATTGTCACGCCCCGAGAGCATACCGAGTCAAAAATCAAACGGACGACACCTCCCCTGTACGTGGCAACATTTCGGGTTAATACAAGGCCCGTAGGCCCACAATAACAACAATATATATATATATATATATATCCAAACAACAACTACACAAAACCACAGCGGAAACATATCACAACAATACAACAATCCCACACATGCATACCGATATGACTAACACACCATAACAACACAAACCTCGACAAAATCTAAATATACAACATATACATCACGAAAATTCCGAATACATAACACACGGGATGTAAGGCCCAAAATGTAACACGGGAGCCTCAGAGGTGAGATGAGATGATGTCAGTCGACGGTGCTCCAAGTTGTCACGAAGTCTTTTACCTGTTACCTGGGCGACAGAAAACCCAAGGTCCGTGGGGGGTGGTGAGTAAAACTCAGCAGGTAATAGAAAACATGTATATATGTCATATCACATGTATTTCGACAACATAATCTAGAAGTACAACAGGTATATCAACATAGTATATAAATACAAGCCTATACCGTCTAACTGAATGAACAACATAAAAATGCAGACATACCTGAAGTCTGCCACGCTACTCTGATCCAACTTGAACATATATCCAACATATATATATAACAGGAAGAGTAGATCAACTCAAAATATACTCTAGCTACAGGTCAAGGTATCTAGTGGTCTGTCCAACACATACCAATATCCGACACAATCGTATAACAAATGCAAGAGACATGCATGAATATGATGTCCACCCAAATGCAGCAAGCATAGTACAAACAAATGCAACATCACAATAATCATATATATATATAGACTGTATCCATATATATATTAATCTCAACCATCTATATATATATATATATATATATATATATATATATATATATATATGGTAATATGCAAAGCGCCATTAGATACGGCAATACAACATGCACGGTCATGTCGGCTCACCCTAAAGCTACCACGACCCCAGTGTGGCCTCGGTGGCTCGAGCATGACAACTGTCCCAACTCAACACCAACCACTACTCTCGAGTGGCCGAGTCGGCAGTATGATCTCGCGGTGAGGGGAAAACAGCCACAACAACGATGAATGTGGAGACAGGCTTGAGCGTCGGCGGTAAAGAGACGACCCTAGGGCGGCGGCAGTCGATCCCTCACGGCAGTGGCGTGTGCTCGTGAGAAGAGGTGCAGCGTGGTGAGGACGGCTGACAAGGGGGAAACGAAAGCGGCGGCGACGAGGCGTCGCTGTGCTCGCGCGTAGGGCCGGCACGACACGAGGTGCTCTGCTCGGGGTAGCGAGCGGCTGTGGATGGTCGTGACACGGCGGTAACGAGTTCGGCCGGAGATCGCAGGATCTACACCGACGGCAGCAGCGCAGCTCTCTCCCTCGCGGCGGTGGCGAGTTGAGTTCAGGTGGCGTCGGCACTCGTTGCTGTTGGATCGGAGGAAACTGAAGCCGACGACGGTGAGGTGGCTGATGGCGGCGACTGGCCGAAAGGTGGAAAAGGGCATGGCGGAAGGGCACTACGGTGAGGATGAGAAGGAGAGAAAGGGAGCGTCGGGGAAGAGGAACGACGCGATTGGGAATTAAGGGGAAACGGAAAGAAAATAAAGGGTTTTAATTAAACCCATTAATTCCTTGCAGATAGTTTAAACAGGCTTTACAAAAGCCTATCTGCTTTATCCCTATGAAATGTCCATAACACTTCCGTTTAAATCCAGAAAAATTTCTATAAATTCCTGAAAAATTCTATAAGACAACTTCTTAATTAACAAGGGTATTTTCTATTTTATATATATATATATATATATATATATATATATATATATATATATATATATATATATATATATATTTGGTCCCCAAATTTTAAATTTGTATTTGAACTACTACATGCCTCAAGTGAACAAATGATGATATCGAGCTCGGATAGTATCTTCCAGCTCCCATGTAGTCTCCTCATCAGTCGGATACTATCATCCAACCTTTTTGAGTCGGATGGTCTTGTTCCGCTACCGTCGCTCCTTGCGACCCAAATCGTTTCACCCATTTCGAAGGTGAAACACACAGAAATACTTATTCCCCAACTAAGAATTTCTAAAGGCCTTCGCCTCCGGTCTGCATAACTCTTCTGTCGACCCTGTGTCTCTTATAACCATCATCCCATGACGCGCACTAACTCTGCATCATGTTGGATACTCTGTGGCCCCCAATAGCTATCATTTCCCTGACTTCCTCCCACAACACGGGAGATTTTTAGAGTCTAACCTATAGGGTCTCAGAAGGATTCATCTGGATGGAGTGAGAACTGTCCTCATAGTTAAATTCCACTAAAGGAATATGATCCTCCCAACTACTCTCATAATTCATGACACAAGATCTTAATAGATCCTCCAACGTCTAAATGATACACTCAGATTGTTCATCTGCCTACGGATGAAACGTTGTACTGAGTTGAAGCTCTATGCCCATGGTCTGATGCAGACTCCACCAAAAATTGCGAGGAAAATCGCGGGTCTCCATCCGATATGGTACTTAAAAGTATCCCACGCAATCTGATAATCTTTCAGTAATACAACGCTGCCGGATGGTCCAACGAGTACGACCCATGAATAGGACGGAAATGAGCTGATTTGGTCAGTCGATCCACAATCACCCAAATCGCATCACGTCCTTTACGAGTTCTAGACAATCCCGTAACGCAATCAATCGTGATATGCTCCCACTTCCATTCCGAATCGGAATTTCCTAGAGCAATCCAGCGAGTTTCTGATGTTCAGCCTTCACCAACTGACATACTAAACATCGAGCAACAAAATCTGCTATAATTCTCTTTATACCATTCCACCAGTATAAACATCTCAAATCTTGGTACATCCGAGTACCACCAGGATGCATAGCAAATCCCAAATAAGGTGCCTCCGGTAGCAATTCTATCTTAGCGGATGTGTGTCCAAAAACACATATCCATATTAGGGGCGAAAAATTTATCTTCTCATAAGAGAAGTCCATCAACCGTCCAAAATCCACTCCACCACACACTTTGTAAGCGCATGGGAGACTATAGCGCCCAATCTCGCAAGTTACAACTGTTCGCATTTCAGCAACTCTATAGTAGCTATCCAGTAGCTAGTCAAATTCAATGAGCACTTCTGCTCCATACCACTACAAATCTAGATAATAACTACTAAAGTAATGTCATATATATGACAGACTATCTCGTAGTTTCTTAAATGACGTAGGCATACGATATGCCTCATTCACTACATCGGTCCCTGAAACGATGCATCCGTGTACATCATCCTTTTATCTACTCCGGAAGGATTAACTAATACTGGCGTAAAAGTTAACCGCCACCAAGGTCCTGTAAACTGGTTTCACCAGTTTTCGACTAAATAATTTCCATCATCACTTAAGTCAACCAAGTTCGTGGTATAGTAATGCTAAAACATTCTATCCACAACTACCGTACTAACCAAACCCTACAAGGCAAACCACCATCTATGGTGGTCGAGTGCGCAACTCCAACTACCAGAACCAACAATAGTCAGGTTACGCAACTCCAACAACTACAAAAGGATCCAATCGTGTTCAGGATACACGATTCTCAAATCCAGTGACGACTAAACCGTTAATTAGTCTAACAACTTAATCAAAATTTATACAATCCATACTAAGTATGAAAGTGTCGTCCTCCATACACCTGCATCCCCTTTACTCTACGCTGATGATATATATTAATCATCACAACGACAATGATAATTGTATGACACCATGTCATTACAATGTCAACGCTCCAGTCGCAAATCAACCTTAGAGTATACACAGGTGTCCTTTGCTGATCTAAACAGATCATTTATCCCCCAACGGAGGATATTTATCACGACAACTACTGTATTCTATCATCGATAATCGATGCATACTTTCAAAGGTTCATCTCTCTTTCAACAAAGAGTTCCGGATCTTCTCAAGGAGGAATACTGGGATAGATAAATATCCCCTCCAACCTCTCCTTTGATCGCAACTCACGTTATTCCAATTCTTTTATAGTGTTTAACAACACTGATACCAACAAAAATATCACTTGATATGTGATCTTTGATACCGGACTATTTTTGCAATCATTTCGATTGCCTACTCCACTTGCCTAAGCAACAGCAAGTCTAGGAGTTCATCCGAAACTACATCCGAACACTCTCAGATTATACGCACATCCGAGAGACATATCGTACTATAATCTTAACAACTTGACCATCCGTAAGGATATGTCTATAGTAAAGATATGTCTATCCTAGTCTAAGGGCATCCCTTGACTTCTTAATTGTTGATCCTCATCTCACCTGACGGTAGAGATACCATCGACCCACAAGTCGATGTAAAGGACCCTTCTAATACAACTGAGAATGTTCTAGATACAGATACCTGTAAACTACAAGTATCTCTCAATATATTAACATTGAGGGTAAACTAAAGTAATACCCTGAATCATCAATTATCTATCGATCCGATCCAAAGGCTCCCCGCAGGTCTCGGCCTTTTTCCGAAGAGAACCAGATCAGATCCAACCGTTCGCGACAAAGCGGTCGCATTTCTGTGACGAATGCCTCGGGGATTTTTCTCGGATCGTCTGATCTCATCACTTAATCCTATGAGCTGCAATTATAGAATACCAAATAGATACGATCATCGTCGTATACTCTCTCCTCTGTACTAAGCAAACCACATCTGAGGGTAACTGCTGAATCTTCTAAGATGTCTTCGCTGATCGCTTCTATCGATCTCTCAAGGGGAGTATCACGGAACTCCAACCACGCCTGAGGTAGTAGATTGTTGTTGATAAGGTAACCCACATCTTCTGTGCTAATCTCTGCTGTCGAGATGATGCATCATCCTCCCGGAACACCATCGATAGTCTTCAACTGTGTCTTCAAAGTATACTTCCTCCACTGTACTGGTTGCTCACAATAGCAATACCAATTTGATCCAACGGATAATCTGACTTCGCATCCGCACTGCATGCACACAATCCCTTCGAAGTCTTTGTTCTGATTTTTGCTGATGTCCACAAGAACATTCTGATGATCTGCGATTGGTCTTATATAATCGGAAAGTAGCTCAAGGCCTGTGACCCTGATCTTACTCCTTTTATCCAACAGTCGGAGACTTTTGACTCTAATAAGTTGACCTGCAATATTTGCTTATCGGTCTCCAACTCTTAAACTCTTGTACGGAGTCATTTTTAAACTCCTGTCTCAATCCAACGTCTTCCGGCAGGATCGGGTAGACGATCCCAGCATCCTCATCCAACTATAAGCCAATAACTCTGGGGGCTTAAATTATCCATTCATCTCCTTGAGCTATTAGGTGGTCGTAACCTCTGCAAGTCTCACGACTCTGCACAGTACACTATTACTAACCGATCACCCTTTCTTGAAGCTCAAGAATTCTTTACAATGCATCACTAAAAGTGACACGGGGAAATATTCTCTTTCAATATCACTAAACCATGATCAAGTGATATATTATTTCCCGAAGATTATTTTCTGCATTTATCACCAAATACCGGCTTGACCTCGATAATGGTATACAAATAACTCTACTTTCTCGGTATAACATGAGTTAAGTACTTAAAAGTACTCTCAAAGTTATACTACTCAGTACGAACAACTCAGGGATAAAATCCCTATGAAACACCCTAACCTAGCCTTCCGCTATCTGCATCAACAGTAGACAATTTGTCCTGTCCATTACCCAACAGGTAATGATCTGACTAGTACAGTTAGTGGAAATCTCTAAGACTATAGTCTATGATTTCCATAATAAATGTGATGACTTGGCCCCTATTTTCCGACTCGGTATCAGTTGGTTCTCAGAGGTAAATCACCTCCTCGACACAGGTTCAAGACTCACAAACTCAATAGGTCATTCCCGTGGTCAACTCACACCATGGTTACGAATAATAACCAACACACTACAGGTTATTCTCTGGTATAAGCATCTAAATGCATAGCCAACATAACCGGGAGTATAAACCCTAATGGTCACTCCGGTCGGTCGCCTCGGCGGACGACCCCTACTACAAGTCTGCACAGGTGTCATAACTATACTGTATACACCTACTGATCCAGTTTAGATAAATACCTACTAAACCATAAGTTATCAGGAATTCTTACCTCGTGCTGCTTGGAGCTTAGGCCGCTATCCATCTCATCTCAAAAAAATCAAAACTGAATAAATCGACTCCTGAGAATCCAAGACTCGACTCAAAAATAACATTGTATGACATCGCATAACCTTGGGCTCTGATACCACTAAAGTTGTCACGCCCCGAGAGCATACCGAGCCGAAAATCAAACGGACGACACCTCACCTGTACGTGGCAACATTTCTGGTTAATACAAGGCCCGTAGCCCACAATAACAACAATATATATATATCCAAACAACAACTACACAAAAACACAGCGGAAACATATCACAACAATACAACAATCCCACACATGCATACCGGTATGACTAACACACCACAACAACACAAACCTCGACAAAATCTGAATATACAACATATACATCACGAAAATTCCGAATACATAACACGGCGGACAGAAGGCCCAAAATAGAATACGGGAGCCTCGGAGGTGAGATGAGATGATGTCAGCCGGCGGTGCTCCAAGCTGTCACGAAGTCTTCTACCTGTTACCTGGGCGACAGAAAACCCAGGGTCCGTGGGGGGTGGTGAGTAAAACTCAGCAGGTAATAGAAAACATGTATATATGTCATATCACATGTATTTCGACAACATAATCTAGAAGTACAATGTATATCATAGTATATAAATACAAGCCTATACCGTCTAATCAATGAACAACATAAAAATGCGTATATACTCAAGTTTGCCACGCTACTCCAACTCAACATATATCCAA
This sequence comes from Wurfbainia villosa, assembly GCA_025175895.1. Lineage (NCBI taxonomy): Eukaryota > Viridiplantae > Streptophyta > Magnoliopsida > Zingiberales > Zingiberaceae > Wurfbainia > Wurfbainia villosa. The sequence continues at coordinate 11,266,889 of CM046004.1, read as the reverse complement.
CATATATATATATACAGAAGAGTAGATCAACTCAAAATATACTCTAGCTACAGTCAAGGTATCTAGTGGTCTCATCTAACACATACCAATATCCGACACAATCGTATAACAAATGCAAGAGACATGCATGAATATGATGTCCACCCAAATGCAGCAAGCATAGTACAAACAAATGCAACATCACAATAATCATATATATATATAGACTGTATCCATATATATATTAATCTCAACCATCCATATATATATATATATATATATATATATATATATGGTAATATGCAAAGCGCCATTAGATACGACAATACAGCATGCACGGTCATGTCGGCTCACCCTAAAGCTACCACGACCCCAGTGTGGCCTCGGTGGCTCGAGCATGACAACTGTCCCAACTCAACACCAACCACTACTCTCGAGTGGCCGAGTGGGCAGTATGATCTCGCGGCGAGGGGAAAACAACCACAACAACGATGAATGTGGAGACAGGCTTGAGTGTCGGCGGTAAAGAGACGGCCCTAGGGCGGCGTCAGTCGATCCCTCGCAGCAGTGGCGTGTGCTCGTGAGAAGAGGTGCGGCGTGGCGACGACGACTGACAAGGGGGAAACGAAAGCGGCGGTGACGAGGCGTCATTACGTAGGGCTTGCAAGACGACACGCAGGTGCTCGCTCTGCAGCGAGCGGTAGGCCGCGATGGTCGCGACACGGGCGACAATGAGTTCTACCGAGATCGAGGGATCGCGGCAGCGAAATAAGAACTCTCCTCGCGACTGCGGGCGAGTTGAGTTCAGTGGCGCCGACCGTCAGCCGCTTGGATCGGAGGAAACTCGCTTCGCGACGGTGAGGTGGTCGATGGCGACGACCGCCTTGGGCGCTGAAGGGCATGGCGGAAGGGCACTACGGTGAGGATGAGAAGGAGAGACCGGGAGCGTCGAGGAAGAGGAACGACGCGATTGGGAATTAAGGGGAAATGGAAAGAAAATAAAGGGTTTTAATTAAACCCATTAATTCCTTGCAGATAGTTTAAACAGGCTTTACAAAAGCCTATCTGCTTTATCCCCGTGAAATGTCCATAACACTTTCGTTTAAATCCAGAAAAATTTCTATAAATTCCTGAAAAATTCTATAAGACAACTTCTTAATTAACAAAGGTATTTTCTATTTTATATATATATATATATATATATATATATTCCGGTATTTTACAGTCATGCTTCGAGACTTCCATTGCCAAGTTACACTTGGATTTTTCCTTACCAAATATCCATATTTGATCTTTCCTTGCTAAGTATTCATACTTGGACTTTTCTTGACAAGTCTCCATACTTGGACTTTTCTTTGCCAAGTATCCATAGTTAAACTTTCCTTGTCAAGTCTCTATACTTGGACTTTCCTTGCAAAGTCTGTATACTTGGACTTTCCCTTGCAAAGTATCCATACTTGGACTTTCCTAGCCAAGTCTTCATACTTGGACTTTTCCTTACCAAACACCATACTTAGACTTTTCTCATCAACTCTTTGGTCAATCTTGACCTACTTGACTTTTCGATTAACAACTTCATATGAATACAAATGTCCTATACCGTCCAGTCATATTGTCAAATGTATTGTCAACGTATTGTCAAATATCAAAACTCTACTCGAGTCCCACTCGAGCTTGGTCAACCTTGACCTAAGATTGATTGCACCAATTAATAATCTCCCCTTTTTGATGTTTGATAATAACTTTAAGCTAGGCTAGCTCATATGCCCAACTTGACTCTTCTTATGCCAAAGCATAATGAAGGTTTCCTAACTTAAACCCTTCATTCTCCCCCTTTGGCACACATCAAAAAGTCTCTCAAAAACTTCTATATCTTATTCTCCAATGAGATTATTCATTCTCTCTTTTTTCCAAACCTTCATCTTTAATCCTTTATTCTTCTTAGTGATAAAACCCTTATCACTCAACGAAAGATAACCTCTTCACACTTTTCATTCTCCCCCTTTTTCAAAACTTTATCCATCATACCTAGATAGATAATCTCTCCCTAAAGGCTTGCTTCCCCTTGACCATTGCACCAACAATGTTTTTGGAGAGATCCTAAGCCTATAGGATATCTAAGCTTTCAAACATAAGGGTAAAGGTTTAACCTTAAACTTTAACCTCCCTTTAAATTTGATTCTTATCCTAAATAACTCTCTTATTTATTTTCAATGAAAATCTCACCCTTTTAATGCTTGTCTAAGAATATTAAATGGTTAGGAGTAGTTAACTAGCTTAGAGTTGAAGTTTAATGGCTAAATCAAACTTATTCAACCAAAAACAACCTTATTAGTCAACTAGTTTCAGAAACAATCGATTATTACCATCACCAATCGACTGGTCCTTGAGTCAGTTGACTGGTTTTTGAATTTTCAAAAATCAAAGGTTTTCAATTGAATTTTGGAAATACATAAGTAATTCTATAATTTTTAAAGAATCATGAAATTTCATACACGTATTACTTATGTCAAATACTATGAGAGAAAAATAGTTTTTTTTTTATGAAAATGTCCATTATTTTCCAAGAATAATACAAAGTTTAAAACCATTGAAAACTTCAATATTTTAAGCAAATTTATTTCAATATCATCAATGGTAATTTCTATCAAAAGATAGACTTCACCAAGATTTTTCAAAATAGTTTTTGAATTGTTTTCAAACCTTAATTTCAATCATAATCTAGGAGCCAAATGTACATGTCTTGTACATTAACTTTTCTCATGATTCATTCCTATGATTTGATGAGTTTGAGTTCATATTGATGCAACATATAAACACTTTGAATTTAACTCATTTTCCTACCATCTCACATATGTCTAAAGTATTTCAATACGCACACATGCCTTCCTATAGTCTTTGTGAGATATGGGTTGATTCTTCCTTAAGCTTAGGCATCATGCATTGCTATCTAGGCATTTCTAATTTAATTTCCTTACCTAGGATGTCAAATAATGTGCATAAGTTAAAAGCATTGCCAATAATGTATGATGTCATGACATGCTAGAAATCAACCTAAGTATTAGTACGATATTTTAAATAATCATATGATACATGATGCCATAAGATAGATTATGGCTGTAACAGCCCAAATTTTAGTTCCTATATTTTTATTTAGAAAAAAAAAATAATAATAGAAATAAAAATCAGAATAAAAAAAAATCGAATAAATAGTTCGTTAGCTCGGGCTCGAACCATGAACCTTTGGTTTGGGGGAATAGACTTCCTACCACTAAGTCATAAGATTACCAATGAGTAGGATATAACAGAATATATCTATAGGCAGAAAAAAGAGTAAAGTTGATTAATTTGACTAATCATTTAAAGGGGGTAATTAGGTTAAGAAAAAACCCTAATTATATATATTTTCTCTTTCCCAAGCTCCTGGCGCCGCCCACCCACGCCTCTTCTCTCTCTCTCTCTTTTTTTTTCATCCATCCCTCTCTCTCTTGTTTTTCCAGCCATCTCTCTCTCTCTACCTTTCGTTTTCTCCAATAGTGGAACTGTTGGACTGGCCTGAGAATGAGAAAGTTAAGTGCGCCTCGTTCTGTCCGACCGGAGATGCCAGAATGTGGTGGGAGCGAGTAAAGGCCAAGAGGGTGGTGAACCAAATGTCATGGACGAACTTTGAGACGGAGTTCTTCGAGGAGTTCTTCCATATGCGAGTCACCAACAAGCATTATGATGAGTTCACGGAGTTCTGACAAGGGGATTTATCAGTAGATTAAGCGGTAAAAAGTTCAATAGGTTGGCTCGCCTATGTTCGGAACTGGTCAGTACTGAGAAGGAAAGAGTTAGGTTGATGCTAAAGATGTTGAGACTGGAGATAGCTCTGAATGTAGCTGGTGGAATTAATAGACCACAAACCACTGAAGAGCTAGTCAGTAATGCTCTAATCACGGATCATTACATGAATAGTATCAAACACTAGAAGCTAGCCCCGATAGAAAGCAAAAGCCAGGGAAGTTTAGGAGGTCAAAAACCTTAGAGCGGTAATTCGAACTGGAAGCGAAACAACAATGGCAAGAGGAAATAATGGAATAATGAAAAGGGAGGTTCAATCAGTAAGCAACCTACGTATTCTACATGTTCTAAGTGTGGGAGGAAGCATCCAAGAGTTTGCCGCCAGGGCGTGAGCGGGTGTTATATATGTGGTGTCTACTAAGACCAATCTACCTCCACCTACTATGGAGATAGATAGCTCGGCTACATTAGATGCGAGGAGCCTTTGGAGGGTCCTTACATCATCCAAGGAAGATTGGAGGCCCCATCAGTTACACCTAATGCCCGGATCTTCTCCCTCACCAAGGAAGAGGTAGAAAATGCTTCTACGGTAGTCACAGGTCAGATACCTATCCTTAGTTAGCATGCTACCGTACTATTTGATACTGGGGCAATCCATTCCTTCATGTCTATGCCATTTGCTAAAAAAATAGATATAACTCCGGATATCTTAGATATTCATTTTTTAATGACCCTACCTTCGGATGAAATAATGACATCTACACACTGGTTGCGTGCCGTGCTGATCAGAATTTCAGATAGAGAGCTTTATAGTGATCTGATCTTGTTGGATATGCATGACTATGATGTCATCTTTGGAATGGACTTTCTTAGCAAGTACGATGCTTCCATTGAGTGTCGTAAGCGAAGAGTAGTATTCCAACTCGAGACCGAGGCCAGCTTTGAGTTTATTGGAGAACCAAGGAAGAAGACTAAGAAGTTCTTGTCTGCCATGAAAGCTCAGAAGATGTTAGCTAGTGGATGCACTGGGTATTTAGCACATATAGTTGATACTAAGCAAGAAAGAAGCCAAAAGCTAAAATAAGTCCCAATTGTATATGACTACCCGAGAGTATTTCCTAACAAACTACCAGGACTAGCACCTAGAAGGGAAGTTGAGTTTGAGATCGAGCTTATTTCTGGTACCCACCCAATCTCAAAAGCACCCTATTGTATGGCTCCAGCTGAATTGAAAGAGCTTCAGGAATAATTATGAGAGTTGCTAGACAAGGGATTCATCCGCCCTAGTCATTCCCCGTGGGGAGCTCTGATGTTGTTCATGAAAAATAAATATGGGTCTATGAGGATGTGCATCACCCAATCTCAAAAGCACCCTATCATATGACTCCAGCTGAATTGAAAGAGCTTCAGGAACAATTACGGGAGTTGCTAGACAAGGGATTCATCCGCCCTAGTCATTCCCCGTGGGGAGCTCCGGTGTTGTTCATGAAAAATAAATATGGGTCTATGAGGATGTGCATAGACTACCGAGCCTTGAATCAAGTGACGATCAAGAACAAGTATCCTCTGCCAAGGATAGAAGATTTATTTGATCAATTGAGGGGAGCCACAGTCTTCTCCAAGATTGACTTGCAGTCCGGTTATCATTAAGTAAGAGTTAAAGAGGATGATATACCGAAAACAACCTTCTAAACGAGGTGTGGACACTATGAGTTCGTGGTCATGCCCTTCGGAGTGACAAATGCACCCGCTATGTTTATGGACTTGATGAATCGGGTATTTAAGGAGTTTCTTGACAAGTTTGTGGTCATCTTCATTGACGACATCCTTATCTACTCGAGAACCCAGGAGGAACATGCCGAACACTTGAAGACAGTCTTGCAGATCCTATCGTATGGAATTGAGTGCCGTAAGCGAAGAGTAGTATTCCAACCCAAGACCGAGACTAGCTTTGAGTTTATTGGAGAACCAAGGAAGAAGACTAAGAAGTTCTTGTCTACCATGGAAGCTCAGAAGATGTTAGCTAGTGGATGCACTGGGTATTTAGCACATATAGTTGATACTAAGCAAGAAAGAAGCCAAAAGCTGAAAGAAGTCCCAATTGTATGTGACTACCCGGGAGTATTTTCTAACAAACTATCAGGACTAGCACCTAGAAGGGAAGTTGAGTTTGAGATCGAGTTTATTTCTGGTACCCACCCAATCTCAAAAGCACCCTATCGTATGGCTCCAGTTGAATTGAAAGAACTTCAGGAACAATTACGGGAGTTGCTAGACAAGGGATTCATCCGCCCTAGTCATTCCCTGTGGGGAGCTCCGGTGTTGTTTGTGAAAAAGAAATATGGGTCTATGAGGATGTGCATATACTACCGAACCTTGAATCAAGTGACGATCAAGAACAAGTATCCTCTGCCAAGGATAGAAGATTTATTTGATCAATTGAGGGGAGCCACAGTCTTCTCCAAGATTGACTTGCGGTCCGGTTATCATCAAGTAAGAGTTAAAGAGGATGATATACCAAAAACAACCTTCCAAACGAGGTATGGACACTATGAGTTCGTGGTCATGCCCTTCGGAGTGACAAATGCACCCGCTATGTTTATGGACTTGATGAATCGGGTATTTAAGGAGTTCCTTGACAAGTTTGTGGTCATCTTCATTGACGACATCCTTATCTACTCGAGAACTCAGGAGGAACATGCCGAACACTTGAAGACAGTCTTGTAGACCCTTCAGCAAAGACAGTTATATGCAAAGTTCTCCAAGTGTGAGTTTTAGCTCGATCGGATATCGTTTCTGGGTCATGTTATTTCAAAAGATGGAGTTATGGTAGACCCGACAAAGAAAGAAGCGGTCAGTAATTGGGGTCAACCAAAGAATGTCAGTGAAGTCAGAAATTTCCTCGGATTAGCGGGGTACTACCGGAAGTTTGTGGAAAACTTCTCAAGGGTAGCTTCACCATTGACAGTGCTTACCAGAAAAAAATAAGAAGTTCGAATGGACCGAAGATTGTGAAAAGAGCTTCCTTGAATTAAAGAAAAGACTCACAAGTGCTCCAGTGCTTACCCTTTCAGAAAGTAATGAGGGATTTGACATGTATAGTGATACGTCCAAGATTAGACTCGGAGCAGTACTTATGGAAAGGGTAAAGTCATTGCTTATGCATCTAGGCAACTCAAGGACTACGAAAAGAATTATCCCACTCATGACCTTGAGTTGGCAGCAGTGGTCTTTGCTCTGAAAGTTTGGAGACATTACCTATATGGAGTCCAATGTAAGATTTACACAGATCACCAGAGTTTGAAGTATTTTTTCACTCAGAAAAATCTGAATATGCAACAGTGCAGATGGCTTGAGCTGGTAAAGGACTATGACTGTGAAATCCACTACCATTCTGGAAAGGCAAACAAAGTAGTAGACGCGCTGAGTAGAAAATCATGTGCCACTTCGATGTCCCTAGCAACACTATCCCAACCATTAGATAAAGAGATACTAAATTTTGGGGTTGAGATCATTTTTGGACAGCTCTCCGCCTTGACCATAGTACCTACACTGTTTGGGGATATATTAGTAAGACAAGACAAAGATCCTAGCATCCAAAGGATCAAGCAAGAGATCCAAGAAGGAAAGGATGAAGGATTCCGTGTCTCTGACAGTGGGGTATTATATTTGGGTGAATGCTTATGTATCCCGAAGGACCCAGACTTAAGAAAGAAGATCCTAGAAGAAGCTCATGGGATCCCATATTCGGTGCATCATAGATCCACCAAGATGTATCAAGATATGAAAGGGAAATTCTGGTGGCTTGGTATGAAGAGGGACCTGACCAAGTATGTTAGCACCTATTCAACATGTTAGAGAGTGAAAGCAGAACACCAGAGACCAGGAGGAGTTCTACAGCCTATCCAGATTCCACAATGGAAGTTGGAGGAAATAACCATGGATTTCATAGTATGACTGCCCAAAACAACCAATGACTACGATTCTATTTGGATAGTTATCGATAGATTGACAAAGTCTGCTCACTTCATGCCTATCAAAATATCATACTCCATGGAACACTTAGCCCAGTTATATGTCAAGGAAGTGATTAGACTACATGGAGTACCTAAGACCATTATCTCTGATAGAGATAGTCGCTTCACTTCACACTTCTGGGAGTGTGTTCAGACAACCCTTGGCACTAAGCTACGATTCAACACTGCATTTCATCCTCAGACAGATGGGCAAACAGAAAGAGTGAATCGGATTTTGGAGGACATGCTAAGAGCTTGTGCCTTAGATTTTAAAGGAAGATGGTGCAAATATTTGTGTTTGGCAGAGTTTACCTATAATAATAGTTATCAAACCACAATTGGAATGACAACTTATGAAGCCTTGTATGGAAGGAGATGCAAATCACCTATCTATTGGTATGAGGGTGGCGAGAAGAAAGAAATGAGACTCAATACTGATTTTATAGATGACACCACCAAAGCTATAAAGAACATACGCCAAAGGATAGAGATTTTCTAGAGTCGGCAGAAGAGTTACGCCGATGTCCGACGCAGACCCCTAGAGTTCCAAGTCAGGGATTCGGTGTTCATTAAGGTAGTTCCTATGAAAGGGGTAATGAGGTTTGGGAAGAAAGGCAAGTTAAGTCCCAGATATGTAGGCCCTTACCTGATCACCAAGAGAGTTGGTAAAGTAGCTTATGAGCTAGAGCTACCACAGGAGATGTCAGCTATCCACAATGTATTTCATGTTTCAATGCTTAAGAAGCACGTCCCAAATACTAACCAAGTGATTGAGCCACAGATGGTATAGATTCAGACAGATCTAAGTTATGAAAGTCTGCCTATTCAGATAATAGATCGAGCAGTCAAGAAACTAAGAAATAAAAAAGTGTCATTAGTAAAAGTCTTATGACAAAGTCAAATGTTTGAAGAAGCAACCTGGGAACGTGAGGATGACATGAAGCAAAAGTACCCCGAGCTGTTCTAAGTTTCGAGGACGAAACTTTTATAAGGTATAAGGGATTGTAACAGCCCAAATTTTAGTTCCTATATTTTTATTTAGAGAAAAAAATAATAATAATAGAAATAATAATCGGAATAAAAAAAAAGAATTCAAATAAATAGTTCGTTAGCCGGGGCTCAAACCATGAACATTTGGTTTGGGGGAATAGACTTCCTACCACTAAGTCATAAGATTACCAATGAGTAAGATATAACAGAATATATCTATAGGCAGAAAAAAGAGAGAAGTTGGTTAATTTGACTAATCATTTAAAGGGGATAATTAGGTTAAGGAAAAACCCTAATTATATATATTTTCTCTTCCCTAAGATCCTGACGCCGCCCACCCACGCCTCTTCTCTCTCTCTCTCTCTCATTTTTTTCCAGCCATCCCTCTCTCTCTACCTTCCTTTTTTTTTCCAGCCATCCCTCTCTCTCTACCTTCCGTTTTCTCCAACCATCCCTCTCTCTCTATCTCTTGTGTTCCAGCCGCCGAAGCAAGGAAGAAGATTGTCTTCTCTTTGGATAATTCAAGAGGGACCTCCTCAAGGACATGGTAGAGGATCACACTAAAGCAAAGGAATATGTAGGAGATCTTCACTTTACGAAATCTAATGGTATAAATTGGTGAAAGAGCGTAGGAAGTAAGTATTGCTCACCTGCAGTATAAGTAGTTATCGTATGTCATTGATATATTTTTATGTGCTTGTTATTTCCAGTTACATGGTTGAGCAGTTAACACGTATATATATCAGCCAGTTATGCATGGTATTCTTAGTTACATGATTTTTATCCGTTATGTCATGTTTGATTTAGTATTAGGTTTAGATCTAGGACAAGAATGTGATTTATGATCATGCATGTTGTAGATGAGTTATAGCTTACAATTATATGCATGATGTAGAGTAAGATGTAAAAATATTTCTTTTATAAAGAAAATTTAAAGATGCTCCCCGTTCGAATTGGGGATTAAGAGCACAACAATCTTCAGTATGCTCCCCATGTCAGTTTTGGGGTCAAGAGCATAATGATCTTTATGGTGCTCCCCATTCGTGGTTTAGGGGATTAAGAGCATTTTTTTTCCAGTATGTATAAGAATATAAGTATAAAGGAAGTATTTTACTTTTGACCGCGCATGTATCGGGCATCAGTTTTGCCCACAGGCCAAGGCCCTCAGTTTCAGTTACCCTAGTAGGTTCGGTGGTTGGCCACCCCGGCCTATTAGGAAAGCGCACATTGGTACTATGCCGGGCCCATATTCAGAATGATTATTAATTTGAAGTATCAGTATAAATATAAGTAAGAGTTTTTAAAGTTAATCATTCCAATTCAGATACACTGTTTACAAGTTTTAAAATACTCAAGAGCATGGTTTATACAAGAGACATGTATTTAGAGTTATGATTTCCAGTTATGCTTGTATGTGTATCAATGTATCAAGGGTAAGAGAACTAGTTGTATGTTTTTGTGAGCATAGCAAGTACTTACTAAGCGTTATTGCTTACAGTTTGCATTTCCTTATACTACAAATAAAGGTAAAGAAAAGCTTCAGTAAGGTGGCATGGCGGACGAAGTGCTTGGAGTGTGTGGCGACGGAACAGTGGAAGTAAAAGATCATAAGTGCTGATATCTAAACCAGATTTTAAGTTTCTAATTGTTTTTGATATTGTTGAAGTTCATTTGGATTGTCTATGGTTGAGACCAAAGGATGCTAGAGTCATGTTGGGTTAGTCTTAATACTTGCACGTTATGTGAAGATCTTGATTTGATTATTGTTTAAGTGATGTCAAGGTCCTCATGATCATTTTAGTTGTTAGCATATTGTGTTAGCATATTGCATGAATTTTGGAATGATGGTAATATGGGGTAATGATTAAAGTATAGTGTCAGAGTAAGAAAAAGGGAAGAATTTAAGAATAAGATAAAGAAGTAATGACATCTCCTAGTAGAGAGTGAAAAGATTGGGGGGGGGGTGTTTATGGACTTGATGAATCGGGTATTTAAGGAGTTTCTTGACAAGTTTGTGGTCATCTTCATTGACGACATCCTTATCTACAAGAGAACCCAGGAGGAACATGCCGAACACTTGAAGACAGTCTTGCAGACTCTATCGTATGGAATTGAGTGTCGTAAGCGAAGAGTAGTATTCCAACCCGAGACCGAGGCCAACTTTGAGTTTATTGGAGAACCAAGGAAGAAGACTAAGAAGTTCTTGTCTGCCTTGGAAGCTCAGAAGATGTTAGCTAGTGGATGCACTGGGTATTTAGCACATATAGTTGATACTAAGCAAGAAAGAAGCCAAAAGCTGAAAGAAGTCCCAATTGTATGTGACTACCCGGGAGTATTTTCTAACAAACTATCAGGACTAGCACCTAGAAGGGAAGTTGAGTTTGAGATCGAGTTTATTTCTGGTACCCACCCAATCTCAAAAGCACCCTATCGTATGGCTCCAGCTGAATTGAAAGAGCTTCAGGAACAATTACGAGAGTTGCTAGACAAGGGATTCATCCGCCCTAGTCATTCCCCGTGGGGAGCTCCGGTGTTGTTTGTGAAAAAGAAATATGGGTCTATGAGGATGTGCATAGACTACCGAACCTTGAATCAAGTGACGATCAAGAACAAGTATCCTCTGCCAAGGATAGAAGATTTATTTGATCAATTGAGAGGAGCCACAGTCTTCTCCAAGATTGACTTGCAGTCCGGTTATCATCAAGTAAGAGTTAAAGAGGATGATATACCGAAAATAACCTTCCAAACTAGGTATGGACACTATGAGTTCGTGGTCATGCCCTTCGGAGTGAGAAATGCACCCGCTATGTTTATGGACTTGATGAATTGAGTATTTAAGGAGTTCCTCGACAAGTTTGTGGTCATCTTCATTGACGACATCCTTATCTACTCGAGAACTCAGGAGGAACATGCCGAACACTTGAAGACAGTCTTGCAGACCCTTCAGCAAAGACAGTTATATGCAAAGTTCTCCAAGTGTGAGTTTTGGCTCGATCGGATATCGTTTCTGGGTCATGTTATTTCAAAAGATGGAGTTATGGTAGACCCGACAAAGAAAGAAGCGGTCAGTAATTGGGGTCAACCAAAGAATGTCAGTGAAGTCAGAAATTTCCTCGGATTAGCGGGGTACTACCGGAAGTTTATGGAAAACTTCTCAAGGGTAGCTTCATCGTTGACAATGCTTACCAGAAAAAATAAGAAGTTCGAATGGACCGAAGATTTTGAAAAGAGCTTCCTTGAATTAAAGAAAAGACTCACAAGTGCTCCAGTGCTTACCCTTTCAGAAAGTAATGAGGTATTTGACTTGTATAGTGATGCGTCCAAGATGAGACTCGGAGCAGTACTTATGCAAAGGGTAAAGTCATTGCTTATGCATCTAGGCAACTCAAGGACTACGAAAAGAATTACCCCACTCATGACCTTGAGTTGACAGCAGTGGTCTTTGCTCTGAAAGTTTGGAGACATTACCTATATGGAGTCCAATGCAAGATTTACACAGATCACCAGAGTCTGAAGTATTTCTTCACTCAGAAGGATCTGAATATGCAACAACGCAGATGGCTTGAGCTGGTAAAGGACTATGACTGTGAAATCCACTACCATCCTGGAAAGGCAAACAAAGTAGTAGACGCACTGAGTAGAAAATCATGTGCCACTTCGATGTCCCTAGCAACACTATCCCAACCATTAGAGAAAGAGATAATGAATTTTGGGGTTGAGATCATTTTTGGACAACTCTCTGCCTTGACCATATTACCTACACTATTTGGGGATATATTAGCAAGACAGGACAAAGATCCTAGCATCCAAAGGATCAAGCAAGAGATCCAAGAAGGAAGGGATGAAGGATTCCATGTCTCTGATAGTGGGGTATTATATTTGGGTGAATGCTTATGTATTGTAAAATACCGAAAAAAAATAATAATAATAAAGCATGGTTAGGGATTTAATTCAATCTAACCTAGCTTTAAGATTTATGGGTTTAATTTAAGTGGATCTAGACTTGACTTATAGGGATTAAACCCAAACCCGTTAGTAAAACTTGACCCGTTATCTATCAAATCCGACACGTTTCTCTTTTATTGACGCTAAGCGTTAATTTCCTTCAGTTTCCTTCTCCTCCCGAGCGTTCGTCCACTGCGACTCCTCACGATCCCTCTGTCGCTCACGACCTCTCAGCCACCGCGACCTTCTCGCCGCGCCCAGCTTTCTTCTTCCCTCTTCTCGTTGTTTTTTTTTCGCGATCCCTGCCCTCACGCACGACCGGCGACCTCCGCACCTCTCCCTCGTCGAACGGTCGCTGCCGACGACTCCTTCCGAGGGCAGAGCAAGCGAGAGGGGAGGATCGACGCTTGGGCCCGCGGCGCCCTCGGTCTCGAGAGCTAGGAGCGCAGGGTTCTCGGCCGGATTTGGGAGTCGCCTTCCGATTTCTTCTCGAGCTCGCCTCATCACCGGCCGATCTGCCCTTTTGACCGCCGACCCACCGCAGAAGTTCCTCCGTACCGCCTCCTCCCGCGGTTGACTGCTTGCTCCGACAACCTCACCCTGCCGGGGGCCGATCACAACCATTCACCGACTGCTTCGCAAGTGTCCTAGCCGAGGATAGGAGGAGATGTACCTGCGATCTGTCGGTGGTGGTGTGCAAACAAATGCGGGTGTGGCAAATGATTCTGTCGGCGATTCCACCGAGGGATCGGAGGGTAGATCCCAATTTCTCTTCCTTGTGCTCTATCGGGGTCGTGCACCGCGTTTTCTTTGTTTCCTCAGCAGCTGTTCTTCCTCCATCTTCCATTCATGCTTCTCCACAACACCGGCGATCAGATTGCTGTAATTTCAAGATGCGATTTGGAGTCCAAGAGGAAGGGGGCCAAACTAGTTTCTGCGGTAATTGCTGAGTTGATGGCAGTGTGGATTTTGGACAGGTGGTTCAAGTTGGAGGTAAAGTTGTTTTGATCTACGATTCTATCATGTTTCTAGGCTGCAGCATAGGTTGCTTGTAGTGTTTTGTAGTGCGTTTAATATTGGGATAATTGTACAGCTGCAATTAGGTGAAGAGGGTGATCCGAGGAGGGTGATTCTCACATACGATTTGAGTAAGTACAAATCTAATGTTCTATACTTGGTGTAGGACGTGGTGTGGATGTTACCAGTTCGGTAAGTTCATACTTGATATTATATGGTTGTGTAATATTCTTACTGCTAGTTAGTTGTTGTGATGTGATTATTAAAGGTCCACAAACAAGGGGTTAATTTTTTTTGTTGAATGTTTCAAATTGATATTCTGTGATTGGATCAGGAGGCTACAATGAGGAAATTGGAGTAAGTATGTTCAGGTTTGGAAACTTTATCGATATATAAAAATAGATATATGTTGATGCAGCTCGTTTCTGTGTTGTGGTTGTGATGGTAGGTGGCTGTTGTGGTCGAATCTATTTGGTGGTTATAGATTGCTACTTCAATGATGGATCATGATGCTTTGAAACAGAAGCTAAGTTAGGTAAGTTGTGATTTAAAAGCTAATGGAAGAAGCTATTCAGTTAGTTGATCGAGATACAAGGTTGATGTAAGATTTGATTCGATCATTGGATATGTGATGATACTTAACTGTATCCTATTGTCACAGGACTTTGATTGCGATAGATACATGGACGTGAAGATGGATAGCACAGATTACATATCAGGTGGGTAATTTTCTACCTGGTCCGGGTAGATGTATTGCATTCAGATTTAGTCATAGATATGAGCATGTTAGGTGTTCATATTATCTTGACCCTGCTCTTTTTATCGTATGCTTGATCCTTTACCGTTGGCTATTAACTCCATTGCTGATATCATGTTTATGTTATCATGATTAGGAGTTATATATATAGGTGATGTAAGTAACTTAGAATTTGTTTAAGTTAAGTGCAAGTAGTAAAGTCCGGATGACAACCTGATTGTAAATTGGGCAAAAAGGTCATCCGTGGGTAGATAAGGTCTTGAACCTACGGTTAATTCTAGTACCCCTAGGTTGCATGTTTACCACTGACTATGTATTGTATAAATGGTCAAGTGAATGGTACTTAATGTGTCGCTACGGACCTGTGGTCCTAGCTTGATAATCGGTTTGAGTACAACTCTCTATAGGATAGAGAGTGCGTAGATTTGGTTAGTATGATTCTCTATAGAATAGAGTCTATGGTGGATGTCTGTATGTGAGACATTGCATTCATGCATTTGCATGCACGCTAGCGACGAGGTCTCCCTTGTGGTTGAGAGTGTCGCAAGTCATCCTACCTCCACGGTTACTCATAGGAGGAGTAACCGGTGTGAGGGCAGAGCATTGTGGTGTCGCACTCTACCACTATAGACGGTGGTAGTTGGATTTGCGTGTCGTAGTCCTGCGTGTGTGGTACTCGACCACTCATGGGTAGTGACTGTCGGAGTGACCAACAGCAGGGACCCCCCCATCGTGTAGCTTGCTCTTTACGCTTATATGCTACTTGATCATACTGCCCACTCGGCCACTCGAGAGTAGTGGTTGGTGTTGAGTTGGGAAAGTTGTCATGCTCGAGCCACCGAGGCCACACTGGGGTCGTGGTAGCTTTAGGGTGAGCCGACATGACCATGCATGCTGCATTGCCGTATTTGATGGCGTTTTGCATATTGCCATATATATACATATATGCATGTATATATATATATATATATATATGGATGATTGTGATTAATATATATATGGATACAGTCTATATATATATGATTATTGTGATGTTGCATTTGTTTGTACTATGCTTGCTGCATTTGGGTGTACATCATATTCATGCATGTCTCTTGCCGGATATTGGTATGTGTTAGACGAGACCATTAGATACCTTGACCGTAGCTAGAGTATATTTTGAGTTGAGCTACTCTTCTGTTATATATATATATATGTTGGATATATGTTGAGTTGGATCGAGTAGCGCATGGACTTGTATGTGCATTTTTATGTTATTCATTGATTAGACGGTATAGGCTTGTATTTATATACTATCCGATATATACATTGTACTTCTAGAGTATGTCGTTGAAATACATGTGATATTACATATATATACATGTTTTCTAGAGTTTTACTCACGGTTTTCGTGTAGAAGACTTCGGATGCCTTGGAGCACCGGCCGACATTGTCTCATCTCACCTCCGAGGCTCCCGTGTATTTGGGCTTCCGTGTATGTATTGTGTTGAGTTTTCGTGATGTACATGTTGTATATTCGGATTTTTGTCGAAGTTTTGTATCGTTGTGATGTGTTAGTCATACCGGTATGCATGTGTAGGATGTGTATTATTGTGGTATCGTTTCCGCTGTGTGTAGTTGTTTTGATATATATATACTGTTGTGGTTTGGTATATTTATATATATTGTTGTCATTGTGGGCCTACGGGCCTTGTATTAATCCGAAATGTTGCCATGTACAGGGGAGGTGCTGTCCGTTTGATTTTCGGCTCGGCATGCTCTCGGGGCATGACAACTTTAGTGGTATCAGAGCCCAAGGTTCTGCGATGCCATACAATGTTGTTTTGAGTCGAGTCTTGGATTCTCGGGAGTCAATTTATTCGGTTTTGGTTTTTGAGATGAGATGGATAGCGGCTTGAGCTCCAAGCAGCACGAGGTAAGAATTCTTGATAACTTATGGTTTAGTAGATATTTATCTAAACTTTATCAGTAGGTGTATACCGTAGAGTTATGACACCTGTACAGACTTGTATTAGGGGTCGTCCACCGAGGCGACCAACCGGAGTGACCTTTAGGGTTTATACTCTCGGTTATGTTGGCTATGCATTTAGATGCTTATACCAGGGAGTAACCTGTAGTGTGTTGGTTATTATTCGTAACCGTGGTATGAGTTGACCACGGGAACGACCTGTTGAGTCTGTGAGTCTTGAACCTGTGTCGAGGAGGTGATTTACCTCTGAGAGCCAACTGATACCGAGTTGGAAAACAGGGGCCAAGTCGTCACATTTATTATGGAAATTAGAGACTACAGTCTTTGAGATTTCCACTAACTGTGCTAGTCGGATCATTACCTGTGGGTAATGAACAGACTTGTAGACTATTGTTGATGCAGATAGCGGAAGACTAGGTTATGGTGTTTCATAGGGATTTTATCCTTGGGTTGTTAGTACTGAGTTGTATAACTTTGAGAGTACTTTTGAGTACTTAACTCATGTTATATCGAGAAAGAAGAGTTGTTTGCATACCAGTATCGGGATCAAGCCGGTATTTGGTGATAAATGCAGAAAATGACCTTCGGGAAGTAAAACATCACTTGATACTGGTTTAGTGATGTTGAAAGAGAATATTTCCCTGAGTCACTTTTAGTGACACATTGTAAGGAATTCTTGAGCTTCCGGAAAGGGTGATCGGTTAGTAATAGTGTACTGTGCAGAGTCGTGAGACTTGCAGAGGTTACTACCACCTAATAGCTCAAGAAGATTAATGGATGATTTAAGCCACCCAGAGTTATTGGCTTATAGTTGGATAAGGATGCCGGGATCTTCTACCAGATCCTGCCGGAAGACGTTGGATTGAGACAGGAGTTTAGAAATGACTCCGTACAAGTGTTTAAGAGTTGGAGATCGGTAAGCAACTATTGCAGGTCAACTTTTTAGAGCCAGAAGTTTCCGACTGTTGGATAAAAGGAGCAAGATCAGAGTTATAGGCTTTGAGCTATTTTCTGATTATAGAAGACCAATCGCAGATCATCAGAAGGTTCTTGTGGATATCAGCAAAATCAGAACAAAGACTCCGAAGGGATTGTGTGCGTGTAGTGCAGATCACGAAGACACGCGTGAAGCATTATCTGTTGAGCGATTCTTGCTATTGTTGAGCAACCGCGATCAAGTGGAGGAGGTGTACCTTGAAGATTCAGTTGAAGACTATCGATGGTGTTCCGGGAGGAAGATGCATCGTCTCGACAACAGAAATTAGCACAGAGGATTGGGTTATCTTATCAGCATCAACCTACTACCTCAGGCGTGGTTGGAGTTCTTTGATACTCTCCTTCAAGATCGCAGAGCGACATGTACAAGATCGAGAAGACATTGTAGAAGACTCAGCAGACAACAACAAGCAGTTACCTCCAGATGTGTTTTGCTTAGTGCATAAGAGAGAGTATACGACGATAGTTGTATTTATTCAGTATTCTTCAGTTGCAGCTCGTAGAATTAAGTGATGAGATCAGATGGTCTAGGAAAAATCCCCGCGGCATTCGTCACAGAAATGTGACCGCTTAGTCGCGAACTGTTGGATCTGATCTGGTTCTCTTCGGAGAAAGGCCGAGACCTGCATGGAGCCTTTTGGATCAGATCAACAGATATTTGATCATTCAGGGTATCACTCTAGTTTTACCCTCTGAATTAATATATTGAGAGATACTTGTAGTTTACAGGTATCTTTGTCTAGAACATTCTCAGTTGGATTAGAAGGGTCCTTTACATCGACTTGTGGGTCGATGGTATCTCTACCGTCAGGTGAGATGAGGATCAACAATTAAGAAGTCAAGGGATGCCCTTAGACTCTGATAGACATATTTTTACTGTAGACATATCCTTACGGATGGTCAAATTGTTAAGATTATGGTATGGTATGTCTCTCGGATGTGCGTATAATCCGAGAGCCTTCGGATGTAGTTTCGGATGAACTCCAAGGCTTGTCGTTGCATAGGCAAGTGGAGTAGGCGATCGAAATGATTGCGAAAATAGTTCTGATATCAAAGATCGCATATCGAGTGATAATTTTGTTGGTATCAGTGTTGCTAAACACTATAAAAGAATTGGAAGAACGTAAGTTGTGATTATAAGGAGATGTTGGAGGAGATATTTATCTATCTCAGTATTTCTCCTTGAGAAGGATCCAGAACTCTTTGATAAAAGAGGGATGAACCTTTGAAAGTAGGCATTGATTATCGATGATGGAATACAATAGTTATTGTGATGAATATCCTTCGTTATGGATAAATGATCTATTTAGATCAGCTAAGGACACCTGCGTATACTCTAGGGTTGATTTACGACTGGAGTGTTGATATTGTAGTGACATGGTGTCATACAATTATCATAGTCGTTGTGATGATTGATATATCATCAACTTAGAGTAAGCAGGATGCAGGTGTATGGAGGACGACAATTTCATACTTAGTATGAATTCTATGAGTTGTGATTAAGTTGTTAGACTAATTAACAATTTAGTCGTCACGGGATTTGAGAATCGTGTATCCTGAACATGATAGGATCCTTTTGTAGTTGTTGGAGTTGCGTAACTTGGCCACTGTTGATTGTGGTAGTTGGAGTTGCGCACTCGACCACCGTAGATGGTGGTTTTCCTTGTATGTTTTGGTTAATTTCGTAGATGTGGATAGAATGCTTGTCATTACTATACCACGGACTTGTTTGACAAAGGTGACGATAGAAATCATTTAGTCGGAAGCTGGTGAAACCAGTTTACAGGACCTAGATGGCAGTTCACTTTTACGCCAGTACTATTAATCCTTCCGAAGTGGATAAAAAGGATGATGTACGCAGATGCGTCGTTTCAAGGATCAGAACGATTCTGATATAGTTGAATGAGGCGTACCTTATGCTTACGTCAGTTAAGAAACTACGAGATAGTCTGTCATATACATGACGTTACTTTAGTAATTATTATCTGGATTTGTAGTTGTATGGAGAAGAAGTGCTCATTGAATTTAACAAGCTACTTGCAACAATTGCAACAAGGGAGATTGATCGCTATAGTCTTCCATGCACTTACAGAGTGTGTGGTAGAGTGGATTTTGAATGGTTGATGGATTTCTCTTTTGAGAAAAATAACTCCCTGTCTCTGATAAGGATAGTGGGTTCCGGAGTTACAGTGTTTAAGGAAGAGTTGCTACAGAAAGCACATCATTCGAGATGGGTTATATATCTTGGTGGTACTTAGATGTACCGAGAGTTGAAACGTTTATACCGGTGGAATGGTATAAAGAGAGTTATAGCAGATTTTGCTTCTCGATGTTTAGTATGCCAGTAGGTGAGGGTTGAACATCAGAAACTCGCGTGATTGCTCTAGAAAATTTCAATTCCGGAATGGAAGTGGGAGTATATCACGATTGATTGCGTTACGGGATTGCCTAGAACCCGTAAAGGACGTGATGCGATTTGGGTGATTGAGGATCGACTGACCAAATCAGCTCATTTCCTTTCTATTCGTGGGTCGTACTTGTTGGATCATTCGGTAGAGTTGTATTACCGAAAGATTATCAGATTGCGTGGGGTACTCTTAAGTACCATATCGGATAGAGATTCGCGATATACCTCATGATTTTGACAGAGTCTGCACGGCTGAGCCGCGAGCTTGGCTTAGTGCAACATTTCATCCGTGGTGATGGGTATGAATGTTGGAGGATCTATTCAGATCTTGTGTCGTGGATTATGGAGGTGTAGCTTATCGGTTGGCTTTACCTTCGACACTTGCGGGTGCTCACAATGTATTTTCTGTTTTTATACTAAGGAAATACATGTCGGATGTTGATCATGCTCTGAAAGAGATTTCGAATTCTACCTCAGTCTAATGCAACTTACGAGGTGATTCCCGGATGGAGCCTGGGTCGCAAGGAGCGACAGTAGTGGGACGAAAACCATCCGACTCATAAAAAGTTGGATGACAGCATCATACCGATGAAGAGGCTACGTGAGAGCTGGAAGATACTATCCGAGCTCGATACCCTCATCTGTTCACTTGAGGAATGTACATGGTTATTTCGAAAATTTGCTAATTTTTGCATTTTAGTATGAAATTTGGGGACCAAATTTTTATAAGTGGGGGAGAATGTAAAATACCGAATTTTTTTTTAATAATAATAAAGCATGGTTAGGGATTTAATTCAATCTAACCTAGCTTTAAGATTTATGGGTTTAATTTAAGTGGATCTAGACTTGACTTATAGGGATTAAACCCAAACCCGTTAGTAAAACTTGACCCGTTATCTATCAAATCCGACCCGTTTCTCTTTTATTGATGCTAAGCGTTAATTTCCTTCAGTTTCCTTCTCCTCCCGAGCGTTCGTCCACTGCGACTCCTCGCGATCCCTCTGTCGCTCACGATCTCTCAGCCACCGCGACCTTCTCGCTGCGCCCAACTTTCTTCTTCCCTCTTCTCGTTGTTTCTTTCTCGCGATCCCTGCCCTCACGCACGACCAGCGACCTCCGCACCTCTCCCTCGTCGAACGGCCGCTGCCGACGACTCCTTCCGGGGGCAGAGCAAGCGAGAGGGGAGGATCGACGCTTGGGCTCCGGTGGGCGTCCTCGGTCTCGAGAGCTAGGGAGCGACAGGGGTTCTCTCAGTTGGGAGTCGCCTCTTAGATTTCTTCTTGCACTGCCGTCGGTGGCCGATCGCCCTTTTTGACCGGCCGTCACTGCGGCAAGTTCCTCCACCTCTGCCCCTCGCGATCGCTTGCTCCGACAACCTCACCCTGCCGGGGGCCGAACACAATCATTCACCGACCGTTTCTGCAAGTGTCCGGCACCGAGGATAGGGAGGAGATGTACCTTGCGATCTGTCGGTGGTGGTGTGCACACAGCGATGCGGGTGTGACAAATGATTTTGTCGACGATTCCACCGAGGGATCAGAGGGTAGATCCCAATTTCTCTTCCTTGTGCTCTGTCGGGGTCGTGCAAGCGTTTTCTTCTTGTTTCCTCCATCTTCCATTCATGCTTCTCCACAGCACCGGCGATCAGATTGCTGTAATTTCAAGATGCGATTTGGAGTCCAAGAGGAAGGGGGCCGAACTAGTTTCTGCGGTAATTGCTGAGTTGATGGCAGTGTGGATTTTGGACAGGTGGTTCAAGTTGGAGGTAAAGTTGTTTTGATCTACGATTCTATCATGTTTCTAGGCCGCAACATAGGTTGCTTGTAGTGTTTTGGTAGTGCGTTTAATATTGGGATAATTGTACAGCTGCAATTAGGTGAAGAGGGTGATCCGAGGAGGGTGATTCTCACATACGATTTGAGTAAATACAAATCTAATGTTCTATACTTGGTGTAGGACGTGGTGTGGATGTTACAAGTTCGGTAAGTTCATACTTGATATTATATGGTTGTGTAATATTCTTACCGTTAGTTGTTGTGGATGTGATTATTAAAGGTCCACAAACAAGGGGTTAATTCTTTTGTTGAATGTTTCAGTTGATATTCTGTGATTGGATCAGGAGGCTACAATGAGGAAATTGGAGTAAGTATGTTCAGGTTTGGAAACTTTATCGATATATAAAAATAGATATATGTTGATGCAGCTTGTTTCTGTGTTGTGGTTGTGATGGTAGGTGGCTGTTGTGGTCGAATCTATTTGGTGGTTATAGATTGCTACTTCAATGATGGATCATGATGCTTTGAAACAGAAGCTAAGCTAGGTAAGTTGTGATTTAAAAGCTAATGGAAGAAGCTATTCAGTTAGTTGATCGAGATACAAGGTTGATGTAAGATTTGATTCGATCATTGGATATGTGATGATACTTAACTATATCCTATTGTCACAGGACTTTGATTACGATAGATACATGGACGTGAAGATGGATAGCACAGATTACATATCAGGTGGGTAATTTCCTACCTGGTCCGGGTAGATGTATTGCATTCAGATTTAGTCATAGATATGAGCATGTTAGGTGTTCATATTATCTTGACCCTGCTCTTTTTATCGTATGCTTGATCCTTTACCGTTGGCTATTAACTCCATTGCTGATATCATGTTTATGTTATCATGATTAGGAGTTATATATATAGGTGATGTAAGTAACTTAGAATTTGTTTAAGTTAAGTGCAAGTAATAAAGTCCGGATGACAACCTGATTGTAAATTGGGTAAAAAGGTCATCCGTGAGTAGATAAGGTCTTGAACCTACGGTTAATTCTAGTACCCCTAGGTTGCATGTTTACCACTGACTATGTATTGTATAAATGGTCAAGTGAATGGTACTTAATGTGTCGCTACGGACCTGTGGTCCTAGCTTGATAATCGGTTTGAGTACGACTCTCTATAGGATAGAGAGTGCGTAGATTTGGTTAGTATGATTCTCTATAGAATAGAGTCTATGGTGGATGTCTGTATGTGAGATATTGCATTCATGCATTTGCATGCACGCTGGCGACGAGGTCTCTCTTGTGGTTGAGAGTGTCGCCAGTCATCCTACCTCCACGGTTACTCATAGGAGGAGTAACTGGTGTGAGGGCAGAGCATTGTGGTGTCACACTCTACCACTATAGACGGTGGTAGTTGGATTTGCGTGTCGTAGTCCTGCGTGTGTGGTACTCGACCACTCAAGGGTAGTGACTGTCGGAGTGACCAACAGCAGGGACCCCCCCATCGTGTAGCTTGCTCTTTACGCTTATATGCTACTCGATCATACTGCTCACTCGGCCACTCGAGAGTAGTGGTTGGTGTTGAGTTGGGACAGTTGTCATGCTCGAGCCACCGAGGCCACACTGGGGTCGTGGTAGCTTTAGGGTGAGCCGACATGACCGTGCATGTTGCATTGCCGACTTAACGCATTTTTGCATATTGCCATGTACATATATATATGCATGTATATATATATATATATATATATATATATATATATATATATGCATGTATATATATATATATATATAAATATATATATATATATATCTATTTATATATATATATATATATATATATATATATATATATATATATATATATATAGATGATTGTGATTAATATATATATGGATACAGTCTATAGATATATGATTATTGTGATGTTGCATTTGTTTGTACTATGCTTCATATATGTTGGATATATGTTCAGTTGGATCGAGTAGCGTGGCGGACTTGGTATGTCCTGCATTTTTATGTTGTTCATTGATTAGACGGTATAGGCTTGTATTTATATACTATCTTGATATACATTGTACTTCTAGAGTATGTCGTTGAAATACATGTGATATTACATATATATACATGTTTTCTATTACCTGCTGAGTTTTACTCACCACCCCCGGACCACAGGTTTTCGTCGCCGTAGCATGTAAGACTTCGGGACAGCTTGGAGCACCGCTGGCTGACATCGTCTCATCTCACCTTCGAGGCTCCCGTGTGTATTTGGGCTTTCCGTCCGTTGTGTATTGTGTTTTGGAGTTTTCGTGATGTACATGTTGTATATTCGGATTTTTGTCGAAGTTTTGTATCGTTGTGATGTGTTAGTCATACCGGTATGCATGTGTAGGATGTGTATTATTGTGGTATCATTTCCGCTGTGTGTAGTTGTTTTGATATATGTATACTGTTATGGTTTGGTATATTTATAAATATTGTTGTCATTGTGGGCCTACGATCCTTGTATTAACCCGAAATGTTGCCACGTACAGGGGAGGTGCTGTCCATTTGATTTTCTGCTTGGCATGCTCTCGGGGCGTGACATGTATCCCCAAGGACCCAGACTTAAGAAAGAAGATCCTAGAAGAAGCTCATGGGACCCCATATTCGATGCATCCTAGATCCAACAAGATGTATCAAGATATAAAAGGGAAATTCTGGTGGCTTGGTATGAAGAGGGACCTGACTAAGTTTGTTAGCACCTATTTGACATGTTAGAGAGTGAAAGCAGAACACCAGAGACCAGGAGGAGTTCTATAGCCTATCTAGATTCCAGAATGGAAGTGGGAGGAAATAACCATGGATTTCATAGTAGGACTGCCCAAAACAATCAATGGCTACGATTCTATTTGGATAGTTATCGATAGATTGACAAAGTCTGCTCACTTCATGCCTATCAGAATATCATACTCCATGGAACACTTAGCCCAGTTATATTTCAAGGAAGTGATTAGACTACATGGAGTACCTAAGACCATTATCTCTGATAGAGATAGTCGCTTCACTTCACACTTCTGGGAGTGTGTTCAGATAACTCTCGGCACTAAGCTACGATTCAGCACTGCATTTCATCCTCAGTTAGATGGGCAAACAGAAAGAGTGAATCGGATTTTGGAGGACATGCTAAGAGCTTGTGCCTTAGATTTTAAAGGAAGATGGTGCAAATATTTGTGTTTGACAGAGTTTACCTATAATAATAGTTATCAAACTACAATTGGAATGACACCTTATGAAGCCTTGTATGGAAGGAGATGCAGATCACCTATCTGTTGGTATGAGGGTGGCAAGAAGAAAGAAATGAGACTCAAGACTAATATTATAGATGACACCATCAAAGCTATAAAGAACATACGCCAAAGGATAGAGATTGTCCAGAGTCGGCAGAAGAGTTAAGCCGATGTCCGACGCAGACCCCTAGAGTTCCAAGTCGGGGATTCGGTGTTCATTAAGGTAGTTCCTATGAAAGGGGTAATGAGGTTTGGGAAGAAAGGCAAGTTAAGTCTCATATATGTAGGCCCTTACCTGATCACCAAGAGAGTTGGTAAAGTAGCTTATGAGCTAGAGCTACCACAGGAGATGTTAGCTATCCACAATGTATTTCATGTTTCAATGCTTAAGAAGCACGTCCCAAATACCAACCAAGTGATTGAGCCACAGACGGTATAGATTCAGACAGATCTAAGTTATGAAAGTCGACCTATTCAGATAATAGATCGAGCAGTCAAGAAACTAAGAAATAAAAAAGTGTCGTTAGTAAAAGTCTTATGACAAAGTCAAAGGTTTGAAGAAGCAACCTGGGAACGTGAGGATGACATGAAGTAAAAGTACCCCGAGCTGTTCTAAGTTTCGAGGATGAAACTTTTATAAGGTATAAGGGATTGTAACAACCCAAATTTTAGTTCCTATATTTTTATTTAGAGAAAAAAATAATAATAATAGAAATAAGAATCGGAATAAAAAAAAAGAATTCAAATAAATGGTTCGTTAGCCGGGGCTCGAACCATGAACATTTGGTTTGGGGGAATAGACTTCCTACCACTAAGTCATAAGATTACAAATGAGTAGGATATAACAGAATATATCTATAGGCAGAAAAAAGAGAGAAGTTGGTTAATTTGACTAATCATTTAAAGGGGATAATTAGGTTAAGGAAAAACCCTAGTTATATATATTTTCTCTTCCCTAAACTCCTGACGCCGCCCACCCACGCCTCTTCTCTCTCTCTCTCTCATTTTTTTCCAGCCATCCCCCTCTCTCTACCTTCCATTTTTTTCCAGCCATCCCTCTCTCTCTACCTTCCATTTTCTCCAACGATCCCTCTCTCTCTATCTCTTGTGTTCCAGCCGCCGAAGCAAGGAAGACGATTGTCTTCTCTTTGGATAATTCAAGAGGGGGATTTTCAAGAGGGACCTCCTCAAGGACTTGGTAGAGGATCACACTAAAGCAAAGGAATATGTAGGAGGTCTTCACTTTACGAAATCTAATGGTATAAATTGGTGAAAGAGTGTAGGAAGTAAGTATTGCTCACCTGCAGTATAAGTAGTTATCGTATGTCATTGATAAGTTTTTATGTGCTTGTTATTTCCAGTTACATGGTTGAGCAGTTAACACGCATATATATCAGCCAGTTATGCATGGTATTCTTAGTTACATGATTTTTATCCGTTATGTCATGTTTGATTTAGTATCAGGTTTAGATCTAGGACAAGAATGTGATTTATGATCATGCATGTTGTAGATGAGTTGTAGCTTACAATTATATGCATGATGTAGAGTAAGATGTAAAAATATTTCCTTTATAAAGAAAATTTAAAGATGCTCCCCGTTTGAATTGGGGATTAAGAGCACAACAATCTTCAGTATGCTACCCATGTCAGTTTTGGGGTCAAGAGCATAATGATCTTTATGGTGCTCCCCATTAAATAGTTTAGGGGATTAAGGGCATTTTTTTCCAGTATGTATAAGAATATAAATATAAAGGAAGTATTTTACTTTTTTGATGGCATGTACTTGGGCATCATTTGCACGCCAAGGCCCTCGCCTGATTACCCTAGTAGGTTCGGTGGTTGGCCACCCCGGCCTATTAGGAAAGCGTACATTGGTACTATGCCGGGACCATATTCAAAATGATTATTAATTTGAAGTATTAGTATAAATATAAGTAAGAGTTTTTAAAGTTAATCATTCCAGTTCAGATACACTGTTTACAAGTTTTAAAATACTCAAGAGCATGGTTTATACAAGAGACATATATTCAGAGTTATGATTTCCAGTTATGCTTGCGTGTGTATCAATGTATCAAGGGTAAGAGAACTAGTTGCATGTTTTTGTGAGCATAACAAGTACTTACTAAGCTTTATTGCTTACAATTTGCATTTCCTTATACTACAGATAAAGGTAAAGAAAAGCTTCAGTAAGGTGGCATGGCGGACGAAGTGCTTGGAGTGTGTGGCGACAGAACAGTGGAAGTAAAAGATCCTAAGTGCTGATATCTAAACCAGATTTTAAGTTTCTAATTATTTTTTGATATTGTTGAAGTTCAACTGGATTGTCTATGGTTGAGACCAAAGGATGCTAGAGTCATGTTGGGTTAGTCTTAATACTTGCACGTTATGTGAAGATCTTGAATTGGTTATTGTTTAAGTGATGTCAAGGTCCTTATGATCATTTTAGTTGTTAGCATATTGCATTAGCATATTGCATGAATTTTGGAATGATGGTAATATGGGGTAATGATTAAACTATAGTGTCAAAGTAAGAAAAAGGGAAGAATTTAGGAATAAGACAGTAAAGTAATGACATCTCCCCTAGTAGAGAGTGGAAAGACTGGGGGGGTGTTTATGGACTTGATGAATCAGGTATTTAAGGAGTTTCTTGACAAGTTTGTGGTCATATTCATTGACGACATCCTTATCTACTCGAGAACCCAGGAGGAACATGCCGAACACTTGAAGACAGTCTTGCAGACCCTATCGTATGAAATTGAGTGCCGTAAGCGAAGAGTAGTATTCCAACCCGAGACCGAGGCCAGCTTTGAGTTTATTGTAGAACCAAGGAAGAAGACTAAGAAGTTCTTGTCTGCCATGGAAGCTCAGAAGATGTTAGCTAGTGGATGCACTGGGTATTTAGCACATATAGTTGATACTAAGCAAGAAAGAAGCCAAAAGCTGAAAGAAGTCCCAATTGTATGTGACTACCCGGGAGTATTTTCTAACAAACTACCAAGACTAGCACCTAGAAGGGAAGTTGAGTTTGAGATCGAGCTTATTTCTGGTACCCACCCAATCTCAAAAGCACCCTATCGTATGGCTCCAGCTGAATTGAAAGAGCTTCAGGAACAATTACGAGAGTTGCTAGACAAGGGATTCATCCGCCCTAGTCATTCCCCGTGGGGAGCTCCAGTGTTGTTTATGAAAAAGAAATATGAGTCTATGAGGATGTGCATAGACTACCGAACCTTGAATCAAGTGACGATCAAGAACAAGTATCCTCTGCCAAGGATAGAAGATTTATTTGATCAATTGAGGGGAGCCACAGTCTTCTCCAAGATTGACTTGCGGTCCGGTTATCATCAAGTAAGAGTTAAAGAGGATGATATACCGAAAACAACCTTCTAAACGAGGTATGAACACTATGAGTTCGTGGTCATGCCCTTCGGAGTGACAAATGCACCCGCTATGTTTATGGACATGATGAATCGGGTATTTAAGGAGTTCCTTGACAAGTTTGTGGTCATCTTCATTGACGACATTCTTATCTACTCGAGAACTCAGGAGGAACATGCCGAACACTTGAAGATAGTCTTGCAGACCCTTCAGCAAAGACAGTTATATGCAAAGTTCTCCAAGTGTGAGTTTTGGCTCGATCGGATATCGTTTCTGGGCCATGTTATTTCAAAAGATTGAGTTATGGTAGACCCGACAAAGAAAGAAGCGGTCAGTAATTGGGGTCAACCAAAGAATGTCAGTGAAGTCAGAAATTTCCTCGAATTAGCGGGGTACTACCGGAAGTTTGTGGAAAACTTTTCAAGGGTAGCTTCACCGTTGACAGTGCTTACCAGAAAAAAATAAGAAGTTCGAATGGACCGAAGATTTTGAAAAGAGCTTCCTTGAATTAAAGAAAAGACTCACAAGTGCTCCAGTGCTTACCCTTTCAGAAAGTAATGAGGTATTTGACATGTATAGTGATGCGTCCAAGATGAGACTCGGAGCAGTACTTATGCAAAGGGTAAAGTCATTGCTTATGCATCTAGGCAACTCAAGGACTATGAAAAGAATTACCCCACTCATGACCTTGAGTTGGCAGCAGTGGTCTTTGCTCTGAAAGTTTGGAGACATTACCTATATGGAGTCCAATGCAAGATTTACACAGATCACCAGAGTCTGAAGTATTTCTTCACTCAGAAGGATCTGAATATGCAACAACGCAGATGGCTTGAGCTGGTAAAGGACTATGACTGTGAAATCCACTACCATCCTGGAAAGGCAAACAAAGTAGTAGACGCACTGAGTAGAAAATCATGTGCCACTTCGATGTCCCTAGCAACACTATCCCAACCATTAGAGAAAGAGATAATGAATTTTGGGGTTGAGATCATTTTTGGACAACTCTGCCTTGACCATATTACCTACACTATTTGGGGATATATTAGCAAGACAGGACAAAGATCCTAGCATCCAAAGGATCAAGCAAGAGATCCAAGAAGGAAGGGATGAAGGATTCCGTGTCTCTGACAGTGGAGTATTATATTTGGGTGAATGCTTATGTATCCCCAAGGACCCAGACTTAAGAAAGAAGATCCTAGAAGAAGCTCATGGGACCCCATATTCGATGCATCCTAGATCCACCAAGATGTATCAAGATATGAAAGGGAAATTCTGGTGGCTTGGTATGAAGAGGGACCTAACTAAGTATGTTAGCACCTATTTGACATGTTAGAGAGTGAAAGCAGAACACCAGAGACCAGGAGGAGTTCTACAGCCTATCGAGATTCCAGAATGGAAGTGGGAGGAAATAGCCATGGATTTCATAGTAGGACTGCCCAAAACAATCAATGGCTATGATTCTATTTGGATAGTTATCGATAGATTGACAAAGTCTGCTCACTTCATGCCTATCAGAATATCATACTCCATGGAACACTTAGCCCAGTTATATTTCAAGGAAGTGATTAGACTACATGGAGTACCTAAGACCATTATCTCTGATAGAGATAGTCGCTTCACTTCACACTTCTGGGAGTGTGTTCAGACAACTGTCGGCACTAAGCTACGATTCAGCACTGCATTTTATCCTCAGACAGATGGACAAACAGAAAGAGTGAATCGGATTTTGGAGGACATGCTAAGAGCTTGTGCCTTAGATTTTAAAAGAAGATGGTGCAAATATTTGTGTTTGACAGAGTTTACCTATAATAATAGTTATCAAACTACAATTGGAATGACACCTTATGAAGCCTTGTATGGAAGGAGATGCAGATCACCTATCTGTTGGTATGAGGGTGGCAAGAAGAAAGAAATGAGACTCAAGACTGATTTTATAGATGATGCCACCAAAGCTATAAAGAACATACGCCAAAGGATAGAGATTGTCCAGAGTTGGCAGAAGAGTTACGCCGATGTCCGACGCAGACCCCTAGAGTTCCAAGTCGGGGATTCGGTGTTCATTAAGGTAGTTTCTATGAAAGGGGTAATGAGGTTTGGGAAGAAAGACAAGTTAAGTCCCAGATATGTAGGCCCTTACCTGATCACCAAGAGAGTTGGTAAAGTAGCTTATGAGCTAGAGCTACCACAGGAGATGTCAGCTATCCACAATGTATTTCATGTTACAATGCTTAAGAAGCACGTCCCAAATACCAACCAAGTGATTGAGCCACAGACGGTATAGATTCAGACAGATCTAAGTTATGAAAGTCGACCTATTCAGATAATAGATCGAGCAGTCAAGAAACTAAGAAATAAAAAAGTGTCGTTAGTAAAAGTCTTATGACAAAGTCAAAGGTTTGAAGAAGCAACCTAGGAACGTGAGGATGACTTGAAGCAAAAGTACCCCGAGCTGTTCTAAGTTTCGAAGACGAAACTTTTATAAGGTATAAGGGATTGTAACAACCCAAATTTTAGTTCCTATATTTTTATTTAGATAAAAAAATAATAATAATAGAAATAAGAATCGGAATAAAAAAAAGAATCCAAATAAATGGTTCGTTAGCCAGGGCTCGAACCATGAACATTTGGTTTGGGGGAATAGACTTCCTACCACTAAGTCATAAGATTACCAATGAGTAGGATATAATAGAATATATCTATAGGCAGAAAAAAGAGAGAAGTTGGTTAATTTGACTAATCATTTAAAGGGGGTAATTAGGTTAAGAAAAAACCCCAGTTATATATATTTTCTCTTCCCTAAGCTCCTGACGCTGCCCACCCACGCCTCTTCTCTCTCTCTCTCTCATTTTTTTTTCCAGCCATCCCTCTCTCTCTACCTTCCATTTTTTTTCCAGCCATCCCCCTCTCTCTACCTTCCATTTTCTCCAACCATCCCTCTCTCTCTATCTCTTGTGTTCCAGCCGCCGAAGCAAGGAAGAATATTGTCTTCTCTTTGGATAATTCAAGAGGGGGATTTTCAAGAGGGACCTCCTCAAGGACTTGGTAGAGGATCACACTAAAGCAAAGGAATATGTAGGAGGTCTTCTCTTTATGAAATCTAATGGTATAAATTGGTGAAAGAGCGTAGAAAGTAAGTATTGCTTACCTGCAGTATAAGTAGTTATCGTATGTCATTGATAAGTTTTTATGTGCTTGTTATTTCCAGTTACATGGTTGAGCAGTTAACACACATATATATCAGCCAGTTATGCATGGTATTCTTAGTTACATGATTTTTATCCGTTATGTCATGTTTGATTTAGTATCAGGTTTAGATCTAGGACAAGAATGTGATTTATGATCATGCATGTTGTAGATGAGTTGTAGCTTACAATTATATGCATGATGTAGAGTAAGATGTAAAAATATTTCCTTTATAAAGAAAATTTAAAGATGCTCCCCGTTTGAATTGGAGATTAAGAGCACAATAATCTTCAGTATGCTACCCATGTCAGTTTTGGGGTCAAGAGCATAATGATCTTTATGGTGCTCCCCATTCGTGGTTTAGGGGATTAAGAGCATTTTTTTTTCAGTATGTATAAGAATATAAGTATAAAGGAAGTATTTTACTTTTGATAGCACATGTACCGGGCATCAGTTTCGCCCACGGGCCAAGGCCCTCAGTTTCAGTTACCTTAGTAGGTTCGGTGGTTGGCCACCCCGGCCTATTAGGAAAGCGTACATTGGTACTATGCCGGGCCCATATCCAGAATGATTATTAATTTGAAGTATCAGTATAAATATAAGTAAGAGTTTATAAAGTTAAGCATTCTAGTTCAGATACACTGTTTACAAGTTTTAAAATACTCAAGAGCATGGTTTATACAAGAGACATGTATTCAGAGTTATGATTTCCAGTTATGCTTGCATGTGTATCAATGTATCAAGGGTAAGAGAACTAGTTGCATGTTTTTGTGAGCATAGCAAGTACTTACTAAGCGTTATTGCTTACAGTTTGCATTTCCTTATACTACAGATAAAGGTAAAGGAAAGCTTCAGTAAGGTGGCATGGCGGACGAAGTGCTTGGAGTGTGTGGCGACGGAACAGTGGAAGTAAAAGATCCTAAGTGCTGATATCTAAACCAGATTTTAAGTTTCTAATTGTTTTTTGATATTGTTGAAGTTCAACTGGATTGTCTATGGTTGAGACCAAAGGATGCTAGAGTCATGTTGGGTTAGTCTTAATACTTGCACGTTATGTGAAGATCTTGATTTGATTATTGTTTAAGTGATGTCAAGGTCCTCATGATCATTTTAGTTGTTAGCATATTGCGTTAGCATATTGCATGAATTTTGGAATGATGGTAATATGGGGTAATGATTAAAGTAAAGTGTCAGAGTAAGAAAAAGGAAAGAATTTAAGAATAAGACAGTAAAGTAATGACATCTCCCCTAGTAGAGAGTGGAAAGACTGAGGGTGTTACAATGGCAAACAAAATATGACAAATTTTATATATAAAAGTATAGAGATACCAAAGTCTTAAATCTAATTGTCATTATCTATAATTATATCAAATACTCAATTTGACATAATGACGGATCAACTCCTTCGAGTGTGCCAAAAACTCTCAACTTGACATACTATTGACTCTAGTCTAATTGTATCAATTATAATTAAATTTCAACCTTTCATTATTTCTATTGGTACATCCTAAAATTTTTTATGATCTAATTTCATTTTCATTTTCAAAGTATCTATACCTTGAAAATGCTTTAGAGTGTCAACTCCACTATAGTTAGGTTAACTACTTTTCCATTTTAATTTTACACCCTATACCCATCCAATGTGAAAGAATCACACTCCTAGGAATCCAATATCTATTGGAGCTCTTTGAGTTTTCTAGGTAGTCACTAGGGATAATCTCCCTTGCTACCTTCCTAATGACTCTCTTTGGCTTCTTGGAAGCTTTAGTCACTATGGTCTCTTCAAGGTTAACTTTAGGAATAGCTTCCCTTGTAATCTTCTTAATGACTTTCCTAGGCTTCTTGTAAGCCTTAGTCATTTGACTTTTATCAAGGTCAACTATAGGGATGATTTCCCTTGTAACCTTGACTTTCCTAAACCAAGGTTTAGTTCCATAGTTATATGGAATACTATGATAGGATGTTATGTTTTTCTTGGACTTGAGTTTGTACTCAAATCCTTCTTTTCCCTAGATGATTCTTGCCTCATAAAACCTAGACCTTGTCCATTTGCCCCTTTAAATGTATTTTTCATCCTTTAAGAGGCTTTTCCAATTTATTAAGTTTTGACCTTAAAACTTGATTTTTCTTCTTCCAATTTTTGATTTTTCGTTCTTTCTTTGAGCATTCTTCTTCCTAAGCATATGTCTACTCTTCTTGGGGTTATTACTTAGGTTGTTCTCATTCTTTCTATCCTTATACACACTAGGTCTAGAAATGTCCTTAAGCCTATTTTCATGATATTGAGCATCTAAATGAAAGTATTTATTGCTAGAATGCTTTTTATGATGAAAAATTGAAATTGCATTAAGACATAATACCTTGGGCTTTATCTTAGAAGCTCCCCCTACACTTGAGCTCTTTTCTTTGTCCTTCCGAGGATGTCTTCCCCTTAGATATTGGTTCCGACAGTGACCCTTTTGAATGTATGAGAAGCATACTATGTGCTTCTTGCCTTTGCATATCAAGGTACCAGACTCCTTTGGCATCTCCTTAGCCTTTGGTACTACTTGAACCTTCGGTACCACTTGAACATTCTTCTTGATTTTTTTCGGACACTTACTCTTGTAGTGTCTCTTCTCCCTACACTCAAAACATACTATATGCTCTTTATTTTTAATAACTAAGCTTGAGTTACCTATCTTGGTGGTGGGGGAATTTTGGTCGAATTCTTCATCATTTCCGAATGTGAAGGTATCCTCTTGCTCCAATGTTGATGATCTATCCTCTCCCTCAATCCTAGAGGTGAACACTTCTTCAACCTCTTCTAACTTAGATGTTGAGCGTTTGAAGAGATTGTTGGTGCAATCTATTGGGTTACAACCGATGTGTAGATGTGCTCTTCTAACGAACGCAGTGGAATAAAATAAAATAATTTCTTAAATTAGTACAACACACACATCCACACACAAGATTACAACACAAGCGGATATATCCATAAAAATAAAATTTTATATTAAATTAAGAATAAAAATAATTTTATCCTAGGTATACCTTTCGGATGATGTTGAGCCAGAAAGGCATCAACCATATGGCCTTCATGAGCTTCGTCTCTACTCGTGTCCACGCCGAATCTTCGAAGGGACGACTTCTCTAAACCACGAGTTTGACCTTCTCTTCACTACTAGACGAAATAAGAAGGTCGGGTGATCGAAGAGCAAGAAAATCGGCTCAACAAAAATAGGAAACAACTCTTGTTTCCTTGGTGGTTGGCGACAATCTCTAAAACCCAACTCTCCTAGGTTTGGCCAAGGGCACAAAGGAAGAAACCTTTGTTCCAAGTCTTAGCTGAAGTTCTCCACTCCCTTGGGGAGAAGTTGGTCAGACCTAAAGCAAGAGATGGATTTGCTAGGGTCGTGCAAAGAGAACCCCAACAACTCTTGTTAGCGGCAAGAAGAGGAAGGAGAAGAAGGAGTAGGCGGCAAGGAGGAAGAGAAGGGGATTAAGCATGACCCTTAATTAGGTTTTAGCCTTTGTAACTCTTTATATAGGCTCTAAACCTAATGAGTTATGGGTTAGTGGATCAAATCCATAATTCCATAACTATTAAGGCTTAATCTCATCCATTAAACCCTAATTGTGCCCTTAACCAAAAGAATGTCATTTAATTAAAACCAAACGGGTTTGGTTTATAATTAAACCTCTTAGTTCCCAACCTGTCTTCATAAGACGTGCTCCTTTTGCATTTTCGACTTAACAAATATTTCCATATTTGTCATGTGTTTGGTCCAACCAAATTCGATCTCTCTCGATCTTGAGAATCCAATTCTCAAACTCGTCTTTAAGTCTCTTCGAAGGATTCATTATGCGTGTGACCTTATAGGTTCTCGGTTTATGTTGGTTGTCCATAATTAACCATTAATTATGGAACGATCATGAGTGACACCTAGTAGTACATCATGATCTCCAATTAATCGAAAAATCAACGGTTGATCTCAGAACCATTTCTGAACCCTTCAACAGCTACAATGAATCGTGTCTCATTCCTTTCACTCGTTTTATACCCACTTGATTCAGGACATGGTCTATTATGTCAGTCCCCACTAGGTTGACTATGTTACACCTAGCCCAAGTAATACTTCCTCGTCTAATGAATTCTAATTAATTCGACATGTATCCAAGAGTACCATTCACATGCAATGCTTTAGCTAAATACTTTGAGTAACAATCCGACGAGTTGCCATAGGGTATACATCTTCTCACAAGGAGCAGTGAATCTTTTGTTGGCTATTCAATCACCTTCGGACACTTCAACTTATACCCAATTATCCCTTACCCACACCTCCGTAGAGATGTATCAACTAAGATGTCAAAGTATAAGTCTCTATGACCAAGATGACTTGAATAGCTCAAGTCGAAGGAAACTCATACTTGAGCTGCATTAATAACTTCACTGACATATCTTATATATAGAGAACCATGTGAAGTCTTACAACAGGTCACTCCAATGAACTAGTTACCCATAACCAGCATCCACGTTTAACTCTTGACATCATAATGTCTCCAGCCAGTATGAAGCAGCTGCTTGGATAAACCAAGGAGTATAACCCATGCTAGTCTCACAGAATCGATGATGTCCGAACTCATCAATTTATCGACTAGGAAATATTTCAATACTTCATAATTACACATATAGAGATACTCACTAGTTGTGATCCAATTATAAATTTTCTCATGCTATGAATCGTATTGTGGACATTCAGTAAATGAGTTTAAGATCCAATCAAACACATATGAGATGTGCACTCAAATAGTGAATCTTTATTTATCAAATAAATAACCATAAAATGATTGCCTTAGGACATCTCTCAAACATAATACAATCAACCTCAGGTTAAGATTAACCAAGCTTGAGTGGGACTCGAATAAAGTTTTGTTGTTTGACAATACGTTTAACAATATGACTGGATGGTATAGGACATCCGTAGTCATATGGAGTTGTTGATCGAGAAATCAAGTAAGTTAAGATTGACCAAAGACTTGATGAAAAAAGTCTAAGTATGGTGCTTGACAAGGAAAAGTCCAAGTATGGAGGCTTAGCAAAGAAAGTCCAAGTATGAATACTTGGCAAGGGAAAGTCCAAGTATGGAGACTTGGCAAGAAAATTCCAAGTATGGAGACTTGGCAAGGGAAAATCCAAGTATGGCAAGGAAAGTTTAAGTATGAATATTTAGTAAGGAAAGTCCAAGTATAGATACTTGACAAGGGAAAGCCCAAGTGTAACTTGGCAATGGAAGTCCCGGAGCATGACTCTTGGTGGAGGTATGACCTCTTAGCAAAGGAAGACCCAATAGCATGACAAAATGAAAAAACACTTGCTAGTGCAAAGAATGAGGAGTTATGGAGGACTCGACATCCTAAAGGCGTGAGGTCGATGGAAGGAGCTTGAAGGCTTAGGTTTAAGCTAAGGACGAGTGTCAAGTATAAGAGAATCATAGTTGATATATTAAACCTCGGTTTTGAGGTGTACCAATTGACTAATCGAGTGCTCGGGTGAGTGAGGAAGTCACGACACTTGAAAAACTTTGACATGTGCTCGGGCAGTCGATTGGTCGAGTAGTTAAGCTCGAGAATTCTGCCTCGAGCGGTGCTCAGGAAGTCTATCCCGAATGGTGCTCAAGAAGTTTGTCCCAAGTGGAGCTTGAGACTCGAGCACTCGGGGGGTGCACAAGCACTCGAGCATGCGGGAGTATCCGAGCACCCGGGCATTCGGGGAGCGCTCGAGAGTGCCCAAGTCTTGGGGTGTGGGCACTAAAGTTCTTACTGCAGCTTAAGTGTGATGTTCCTTTGACTTGCGGTATTCAAGTCATCTTGGTCATGAAGACTTATGCTTTGACATCTTAAGCAAGCATCTCTAAGGAGATGTGGACCCGACATGATTGAGCATAAGTCGAAGTGATCGAAGGTGTTTGAATAGCCTATAAAGGATTCACCACTCCTTGCGAGGAGATGTATACTCATGGCCTCTCGTCGGATTGTTACTAAAGTCTTTGGCCAAAGTATTACATGTTTAGAGTAAGGTACTCTTGGATACATGTGCAGTAACTAGAATCCGTAGGACGAGGAAATGATACTTGGGTTAGGTGTGATGTAGTTAACCTAGTAGGGACTGACACTATAGACCATGTCTTGAACCAAGTGGATATAAGATGCGTGAAAGGAACGGGACACGATTCATTATAGCTGCTGAAGGGTTTCAAAAATAGTTCTGGATCAATCGTTGATCTTTCAGTTAATTGAGGATCATGATGTACTACTAGGTGCCACTCATGATCGTTCTATAATTAATGGTTAATTATAGACGGCTAACATAAATCGAGAACCTATTTGGTCACACGCACAACGAACGTAATCCGAAAGATTTAAAACGAGCTTGAGAATAAGATTCTCAAACCGAGAGAAACTAGGTTTGGTTGGACCAAACAAGGATTGAGCATGAAATTGTTTCAGTCGCAATGGAAGCATGGATGGATCGTGTCTTATGAAGACATGATGGATGAACCAAATTGGTTTGGTTCTAATCCAATGGTGAAGAATAAACCAAAGGGGTTTGGTTTGTTTTAAACGAATGAACCAAAGTTGGTTCAGTTCGTTTTAACTTAAAATAGACCAACGCGGTTTGATTTATTTTAACTTAAGTTATTGGAGCGGATTAACGGGTTTTAGTTATGAACTAATAACCGTTAGGAGAATGTGTTCTCTATAAAAACATGGCTTAAGGATTTTTCGTGGATAACTTTTGGTTGTTGGAAAAACCTAGCCGCCCAACCCTCTCCCTCTCTTCTCCTTGCCGCCGCCCAAGGGTTCCACACCACCCAGCTTTTGCCGTAGTCCACCCTTGCTACCGGCGTCCAACTGCTCCCGACCACTCCTCCGGCGACCCTCCGGCGACCAAGGGTTGGTCGGCCATCCTCTTTGGCCGGCGCAACATCCTCCACCAAGCTATCCAATTTTCTGGACAGCTTATTTTCTTCGTGTCAGAGCATCGTTTGGACGCCGTTTGGAGCTCTGACAATGGCTACCTTGCCGGGGATTTGATCTCCGGTAATCCTCATAGGTGGAGGACGAAGGATTCGTCAAACGGTTGACGAATACCTCTCCGGAGAAGCGAGTTTTAGGGACTCATTTTTGAATCCGAATTTTGATTCGGATTGTGATCTTCTCTCGATCACATCGTCTTCGACACGAGGCTAATGACTCGTACGAAGACGAGGCTCGTGGCTTTGTGAAGTCATCCCGATGATACTTGGCGTGGATATGGATAGAGGCGATTCTAGCGAGAGTCGCTCCGATTGATGTCTTTCCCGCTACACGTGATACGTCAGGTATACGTAGAGTAATTTTCTTTTATTGTAAAATTTGAAACTATGATTATGTCTACACATGTTATACTATGCATGCATGTGGTGTGTGTGTTGTAATAAATTAGATTTATTATTTTTTATTTCTTCCGCTGCGTACATGTTTACGAAACATGATCGAACACACACTCGCCACGATGCCGGAAACCCAACAGGCACTGCTCGGGCGATTGGTAAACTCCCAACTCGGGCACTTGGGTTGGTGCTCAGGCGTCGGGGAGAAAGCCTATTCGAGTATGAGAAACTCGACTCGGGAAAGCCCCGATGGCAGCAATCGACTGTTGTGGAGTGAGCAGTCGACTAGTGATTAGGAGTTGAGAAATAGTACTCCGATGAAGCAATCAACTAGTGAGGTAAGACCGGTTGACTAACTTCAGTAGACATAGCACACAAATTTCTGGAGTCGATTGCTCAGTTGATTGTCTTCAGTGGCCAATGAACAAAAGCTTATGGAATCGACTGGTGGCATAGAGCAGTCGATTGGTGGCTCAAGCAGTTGATTGGTGGCTTTGAGCAGTCGATTGTTCGACTGAAATCCCACGTGGACTAAGTTATTGTCAGACAACGATCGAGTGACCAGTTGACTGGGGGTAAGATCAATTGACTCGTTAGCGAATATCAGCTGAGGCGGAGCTTATAAAAGGAAGACTTAACCACATTTTCAAGGAGAAATTGTTGTTGCTTTCCAGATCTTTGAAAAGACATTCTATATCAACCAATAAGCATTCAAGCAAAAACAAACTTATAAAGTGTTTTTCTTTTGTTTCCTTGATTTATTATTGTATTTAGTTGTTGTATTGTATAAGCTCTAGGTGTTATAAGAGGTTTCTCTACCTCCAGTGTGATTCTGAGAAGGAGAAAATTTTAATGGTGATGCATCGTTAGAAGATAGGTAGTGGAGTAGGAATCGGAGATTTTGAATCACGTAAACTTTCGGTGTTGTGGCTATAAGTAATTCTCGTCTTGTGTATTTATTTATATCTTGTTTCCACTGTGTATAGCTATTGTAGATAAACACGATGCAATTGAAAAAGATCGATGAACAAAATCGAAATGTTATTCACTCTCCTCCTTACACATCAAGGTTCCAACACTTATTGATGCTGGAACTACTTTCACATCCCAAGTTTATGAGACGTCTCCATTTTTTATTCACAAGGTATAATCGTAAATTGTGAAACTTTGAGTGTAATATATCTCAAGATGTCATTTATTTCAAGGCAATTAATAGTTGTGACTTGATATATCAAATGGGCATAAAATATGAAATGCAGCTTAATGAGCAGATAGGCAAGAAATAATGTCTATGTAAGTATTAAAAAGATATTTCTACTAGTGAAGCATAGAAGATGAATGTTACAATTTAAAAACCTGATGGCCAAACTATTATTTTTAACTGAAGCTGTATTTTGTGTTTTGGTATAGTGTGATTGGCTACTGTTGGCATTCTTTGATTCACTATTTACTAAAATTCAACTTTGACTATTTGATATACTTCTTCCTAACCTAATTTCCATATATATCTATGACTATCCTTTTTCCCTTGCTTGATGGAATATGATTGTGCATGTTTCTAATCCATTTATTAACTGTTCTAGAAGCAAAAATTGGAGTCAACTTCTCAATCAACCTCACAAATTGGAGATTTCCTGAAAATGGGCTTCCATTGGATATAGAAGATAAAGACGTGATGACTCAGTTGGTCTTTATGATCAATAGGTCGCACCATCGATGTCCGGACCTAGGTGAAGAACTCAGATGAAGATCGGAAGCTAAGCTACAAGTCACAAGGGATCAAAGATAAACTCGAGAGTTCGAGTGTGAGTAAAGGTGAGGTCGGGTCCTCCATACGGAGACGTCTTTAGGCGACGATCCGACTAAGACTTTCCGTGGAAGGTTTAGGTCGAGATCGGATGGTAAGTGGCTATCAGAATTACCTTTACTATTATGTTTTTGAGCTAACTATTTACTGCAGTCGAAAAATCTAACCATCAGTCGACCGATGGTTGTTAACAGTCGACTGTCGATGGCATCAATCGACTGATGAAGGTGAACAGTTGACTGTTAGTCAAACTGTCTACCTCGAGGACAGCCAAGATAAGCTCCACTTATCTTTGGGAGATGAGGTTCTTTGACCATTAGCTGGAACTGAACGTTGGGGAGCTTCCAAGGCTATAAAAGAAGAGGGGTTTCACCCCTTTAGGTCATCTCAAATGCTTACAAAGTGATCCCACAACTCCGAAGGTCTACAACAACACAAAGACGTCGAAACGCTACCGCGACGTAGACGACACGACCTCAACCTCAACTTCTATTAGTCGTCGGTATTGTTTAGTTGTTGTCATTTCAGTTCATTATATTAAAGTTGTATTTATCGAGATTTTGATCGTAACGAGGAGAGGTCGGATTGTCCCTCTACCTCGAGTTTTCTTTGGTTTGTAATCGTCGTCTCCTTCCTCCAATGAAGAGGAGACTTAGTGATTTGCCCTCCGTACGCGGTCTAAGATCGCAAGGGCTTGGATTAGCAATCGTTTGGTTGTGAACCAAGTAAAAATAAACTTGTGTCATTTACTTTTCCGCTGTGCTACTTTTGTCTTAATTGTAAGAAAAGAAAATTTATAGCTCGCTATTCACACCCCCCCTCTAGTGCGCTTTTCAATCCAACAATTGGTATTAAAGCGGGAGCACTCAAATTCAGTGCAATCATCGATTGGGCACTTTTCTTTTCATATTTATTGTTTTAAGTTTTTCTCACACTACTAATTCAAGACCAAATCTTGGTATATTATTTTTTGTTTGTGTATTTGCAAGTAACAATAGAACTAATCACTTCCGGAGTAGCTCACAAAACGGGCATAACTTTTTGTACAAGTGGACCCACAAAACGTGCTACCCACCAAATCGAAGCTCTCTCAAAGATCTACACTTCTTACATGGGTTTACCCTCGTAACAAGTTATTTTCATCCCCAAAAAATGACGTCTAGTACTCTTTCAGGGACATCGAAGGTCGTAAGTTCTTAGTTTTTGTTTAGCTTTTTATTTTTTTGTTTATTTCTTTTTATTTCCTGCATTACAATCCAAGGCGAAGTCTTGAAACTTTTTTTTCGTGTTTTTTTTATTTGTGTACAAGGTTTTAAATCAATGACCCACATTGAGGGGTACATCACCACCCGACCTCTGTTCTTTAACGGAGATTATTTTCGTTATTGGAAAGGTCAGATGGAGTATTTTCTAAAAGCACAAGTCGAGACTTGGATAATCATCCAAACCGACTTTGCTCTACCCACCAATGATCAAGGCGAGCCCTTGTACTTCGACAAGTGGACCAATGCAACCAAGAAGCAAATCGAAGCCGATGCAAAAATGACTCAAATGTTGCAGTGAGGTTTATCCAAGGAAGAGCTCAACCGCATCAACCCCTTTATCAGTGCGAAGGACGTTTGGAACAAACTCATCGAGCTACACGAAGGAACCGACGATGCTAATGTATGTAAAAGGGATTTGTTTTTAAATAAATTATACAATCTAAAAATACAGGATCACAAGACCGCCACTCAACTACATGCACGGATCCAAGACATCGTCAATGGTCTTCACTCGATCGGGCAAGTCATAGAGAATTGGGATCTAATAAGGTACACACTTAATACATTCCCTAGGACCACCTTGTGGGCATCCTTGGTTGATGCCTACAAGGTTTCTAAAGACCTTTCTAAAATTAGATTAGACGATCTCTTTTCTAAATTCGAACTTCACGAACAAACTAACGCGATCTGGGCCGAGGGAGGTATTGCATTGCTTGCAGGTTAAAGAAGAAAGGAGAAGAGCAAGCCACCTCCCGAGCAAGAAGAAGGATCCAACCCGAAGTCCAATCAAGAAGAGACCACGATAGTGAACATGGTGCGGAGGATAATTCGAAAAGAAAGGGAGCAGTTGAAGAACAATAAGAAGGGGGACTTCAAATCAAAGATGAAACCAAAGCAAAAAGGATCTAAGAAGACTTTTTAAGAAACTTGGAGCGACGAAGAAGAAGGTGTTGGCGTAGCATTCATGGCAAACCTAGAAGAATCCGAGTCAGAGTCTGAAGTCGAATACGAATCCAACTCCGACTCCGACTCCGAGGATGACTTCGAGAAGAGACTCAAAGCCGGGTCGAAAGAGAAAATTAAGGTAAGTCGTTCGTTAATCTCCAATCTTTATCATACAATTAAAATGTTTAGTAGGAAACTAACTAAGCCCGAGTCTAGGGTCAAGTCCTTGCTTGAGGAGGTTGAAACCCTCAAGCAAGAGGCCATTCTAATCTCTTCGACTAGTCAAGTTCAAGAGGAGGACTCAACTCGAGTTGAAAAACTCGAGTTGAAGAGCTCGAGGCTCGGTTGGCAAGTTCTTGATGGGATCCAAGAATCTTAACCGACTTCTTGAAACTCAGAGAGTTATGTACAACAGAGTCGGACTCGGGTTTAGTTCAAAGACTATGAATAGATCTTATATGTCTATCGTAAATCATAGTCATCAACGAGTTCAAGCATGAGTCCCAAAGATTTTGTTAAACTCATATATAATGACCAATAGGTATTAGATTCCCCAGGATCAAGTCCACTTTATGGATAGACCATATTGGTTCAATGGTTCAGGGGGAGCTAATACCAAAATAGTATACCCACTATCCTAGCATCATCAATCTTTTTGTTTTACTTTTTAGAACAGCTAGATAGGACAAATAGTTAGTCAACTCTTGACAACATAGTATCAGGACGCGATGAGATGATAGTATGTTAGGGAAGCAAAATTTCGTGTATTCGAGCTAGATAAGGTGTATCTAGCTTGGTGCACTTGGCTAAGTTGAACTAGCTAAAGCTACTTCGCCGTATCCTAAACTAGTTAGATCAGGAAGTAATCTTAAGTGACTCGAGTAATTATTTTCCTGAATTTAACTTTGTCTAAGGAAATGGTCATTATTCTGATAAAAAAATGCCCCTGTGCCTCTCCATGACCTAGAAGCCATTTTCTAGAAAAGTTACTTAACGATCTAAAGGTTAAATCCAAATCTAACCCAAGGTTGACTATCTATAATCAAGTTCAAATAATCTCACAAAATATATAAGGTGAACACATTCTAAGACACATAGAATGGGTGAGATGTTAAGGAATAATATACACAAAACATAACCTTTTTAAAATGCTACCTATTTTCTCAACTATTGCACTTATTGAAAAATTACAACACTATTCGGATAATATTGTACTATAACTCTTTAGGCCAAAGTTTAGCACCCCTAAATCTCTTATATCTCATATATTTGACTAAGGGGAAGAGCAAACTAACCCAAAGGGTTATATTACAAAACCTTTAAAAGTTCTCTTTGAAAATAAACTTATAAGTATTTTGAAAATCAAAATTATGTTTCCAAAACTTATTAAATTGTTGGTGCAGAGGGACATACCTCAAACCAATCTATTTAACCAAGTAGAGACTCATGCTTGGACTTAACAAATCTATTTGATTTTGTTTCTTAACGCATGCTTATAACATGGTGTTTTAAACCCCTATTTTATATAAACACCCCATATTTTTTGATTCATGGCAAAAGGGGGAGAAGAGTGAAAGTTAAGAGGGAGTAACAAAAATTTAATTTTAAAAATTAAAATATCTCTTTCAAAACTCACCTAAGGTTAAGGGGGAGTTTCGAAAAAGCGCTTATTAGTTACTTTACTTGTTTTATAATTTAAATTTCCCTTAACTTTGTATTGATTTGTCATAGATAAAAAAAAGAGAGATTGTTGATGCAGTAGGCACCAGATAATCGAACCTGAGTTTTGATTATGGCAAAGACCTAAAGTTAAGGTCATATTGTTATCTAATGAGCTAAACCAAGTGTGTAGGAATGATTAAG
The DNA here is from genome assembly GCA_025175895.1 of Wurfbainia villosa. Classification (NCBI taxonomy): domain Eukaryota; kingdom Viridiplantae; phylum Streptophyta; class Magnoliopsida; order Zingiberales; family Zingiberaceae; genus Wurfbainia; species Wurfbainia villosa. Next base: position 11,222,140 of record CM046004.1, on the reverse strand, counting down.
CTGAGTTGAAGGTTGGCAACACCCGGAGAATCTTGAGTCGAGAAACCATAGTGGTCGGGCGACACCGGATAACCGGAGGAGCCAAAGAACCCAGATGAAGATGGAAAGCTAAGCTATAAGTCACAAAGGACCAAAGGAAAGCTCGAGAGCTCAAGTGCGAGTAAAGGTGAGGTCCGGTCCTCCGTACGGGGACGTCTTTAGGCGGCGATCCGACTAAGACTTTCTGTGGAAGGTCTAGATCGAGATTGGACGGTAAGTGGCCATCGGAATTACCTTTACTATTATGTTTTTGAGCTAACTCTTTGCTACAGTCGAAAAACCTAGCCATCAGTCGACTGATGGTTGTTAGCAGTCGACTGTCGATGGCATCAGTCAATTGATGAAGGTGAATAGTTGACTGCCAATCAAACTGCCCACCTCGAGGAGAGTCAAGATAAGCTCCACTTATCTTGGGGAGATGAGGTTATTTGACCATGAGCTGTAACTGAACATTGTGGAGCTTTCAAGGCTATAAAAGAAGGGGGATTTCACCCCTTTAGGTCATCTCAAATGCTTACAAAGTGATCCCACAACGCCGAAAGCCTACGACAATGCTACGACTCTGAAATGCTACCGTGACACCGATGACACGACCTCAACCTCAACTTCTATTAGTCGTCGGTATTGTTTAGTTGTTGTCATTTCAGTTCATTATATTAAAGTTGTCTTTATCGAGCTTTTGATCGTAACGAGGAGAGATGAGATTGTCCCTCTACCTTGAGTTTTCTTTGGTTTGTAATCATCGTCTCCTTTCTCCAACGAGGAGGAGACTTAGTGTTTTGTTCTCCGTACGCGGTCTAGGATCGCAAGGGCCTTGGATTAGCAACTGTTTGATTGTGAACCAAATAAAAATAAATTTGTGTCATTTATTTTTCCACTGTGTTACTTTTGTCTTAATCGTAAGAAAAGAAAATTTATAACTCGCTATTCAATACCCCCCCCCCCCCTCCTCCTCTAGCACGCTTTTCGATCCAACAATCACTTGCTTTTAAAATATGATAGTTGGCTTAAATGTGTTAATGTTCTTCACCTGAATCATGTTGTAATAACCTAGTCTATTCTAGATGTACTTCACCTTAATGAATTACTGATTTGTTTTTCATAATGTTTTATCTTACTTCTTTTGTCTTGTATTTGTAGTTGTTATGCCAATGTTGTCTTGCAATGTCTAACTTCCACAAAACCTCTTATGGTCTACCTACTTCGCAGAGGGCAACATTCGAATGTTTTACATGTTCTTGTGAATAAAAATTATTTAATTTCATTTTATCTTTAGTTTTGCTCATTCACTAGTTTCTTAAGTTGTGTGAAAGAATGGTGCCTCATGTGTGAACTCGAGCAACATGCTTTACTGTTGAGTGAAGAAGGTGGTCCTTTGTAGATCTCCCATCAAGATCCTTTCAAATATGACAAATATTGGGTGTCCCATGGGTAGTGAAAATCAAGAAGATATGCACATGCATTATTGAGATGGAGCATTAGGAGATATATATGTTTTTTTTTTCATTTGTTTCTTACTTGTAGAAATAACTTTTATGGTGGTACACTCTAGGTATACTGTATTTTTTTATTCTTTTAGTATACTAATCTAGAAGGGAACCTTAGCACAATAATAAAGTTGTTGTCTTATGATCAAAAGATCACGGATTCAAATCCTGAAAACAGCTTCTTGCAAAAAAAAACAAGGTAAGACTGCGTACAATGAATTCCTTCTCCGATACTCTGTGTAGCGGGAGCTTCGTATACCGGATTGTAGTTTTTAGTATATTAAGCTCAGTTCTATATACACAAGACTTGAGGATGTTTATTAGTTTTGTTGATAAATGAAATTTTATCGTTGAATAAATTTTTTTTGTTATTGTGGATGGATTTGTAAATGTTGAATGTATCATGGTTTATGATGTTGAATGTATTGACACTATGTATAATGAATAATTTATAATATATCGTTCCATGTACTTACATTAAATTTAAATTATAATCTAAACGGGATTTAAATTATGAAATTAAAATTTGGTGTGAAATTTTTTTAAATAAATGTAGTGACGAAATTTTGATTTCATCAATATTTCCGTCAAATTTATGAAGATATTTTATTTCCGTCTACGAAAATTTATTTTTGTCACAAAATTAATGACGAAGTTAAATTTTCGTCGCTAAATTTAGTGACGGAATTTTATTTTCGTCACTAATTTTGGGACAGAAATAAATTTCCATCGCTATTTTTGTGACGTATTTCCGTCACTAGATTTAGCGACAGAATTTTATTTCCATCACTAAATTTACTGACTGAAAAAATAAATTTATGTCACTAGATTTAACAATAGAATTTTATTTCCGTCACTAATTTTGTGACAGAAATAAATTTTTGTCACTAAAAATTAAATTCCATTGTAAAATTTAGCAATGAAAAATTATTTCCGTGTGACACTATATTTCCGTTGCTAATCCGAGCAACGATAAAAAAATTTAAGACTTTCGTCACTAATTGAACACTAAATCTGTTTAATGATCGATTAATGATAAAAATTTCGTTATTTTTTGTAATTGATACTATTGAGCAAATTGAGGTGATGAGTAAGATGCCAAATTCCACCATCAAATATTATATTGGTATGAGACATTCTGCCACAATCACAGGAGGTATGGGACATCCTTGACACATTGCATGCACTTCTCAACAGGTTCTATTAAGAAAACATACTGCAATTAAGAGCAAAGAAAATTTAAGAGATAATAATCAACAAAAAAAATTGCAATTGATAACGTTATTAAAATTAATTGGCATGAGCTAATGAGTGATAAATAAAAAAATATCTCAAAAGGATCATGAGCTAATTATCAGTAGCATTGGAGTCTTAGGTCTTCTGTGAATCGAAATCACACACTGTTTGCAGTGTTGGAAAAGCAGAAGGACTCATTAATGAATATCGAGAGAAGAATTCATGTATTTGTTGCTCTATGTAGTCTTGACCCGATCTTCTATCGATTTATCTGGTGACCCAATCTTCTAGCAATTGCTTTAATTCCATCGCTTGATCCCTCAATTCTTGATTTTCTTTTCTTAACTCTTGTACTCCAGTAAATGAAGAACTGGGACGACCTTCGAGTGTGGAGCTATCAACCGATCATATACAACTTTTTCTTGAGAGCCAAGGTCATAGAGGGACTTCTTTTTTCTTCCACCGACAACCTTATAATATATATTATTTATAATATCATGTGATAGAGTTTGTAATTAATCTCCCTCTACAACAGGTTGAGACGTCGGTGCGACTCTATCATTCATATCATCCTACCTAAAAAAAATATTAGTATTAAAAAAACATACAATAAAATATGATCAATAATAAAATTTATCTTCTTACGTCTATGACCTTAGATCGAGCATCAACAAAATTATCATATTTTTTTTCTGTGTGTCCTCCGAAATACCTCCCAATAATTATCAGGTCAATCTAAAGTAGTTCCTGCACACACATATATTTTTATAAATTAAAATTGATTAATAATTATAATTGACTCAAGGCAACATTATTATGTGATCCAAAGATCTTCAATTCAAAGCAAGTTGACTAATAATTATAAAAATCTTATATAACTTTATGGTAAACTTACCAAATCTATTGCATGCTTCAAAATACATCATGATCTAGCAATATGCTTTGTGGATCCCATGCTTGGGCCAACAAGCTTAATATTTCTATTGTTTTGAGCAATCGATGAATTATGCTACTATTTTTCTTCAATTCTAATATCCTTCCATGCATTCCAAATCTCTTCTGGTACATAGGATGGTCTTGTTCCCTTCCTTCTCCAGTTGTATAACAAGTTCTTATAAAATTTTTGACAATATTCGTTCTATGTTTCTTTAAATTCTACTTCATGTCATAGTTCTCATATATATTTTTTCTGCAACAATATTAAGAAAATTAGTATAAAATGATATTTTACAATATTATTAATATTCAATTTACTTCCCAAAAATTCATGATAATAAAAATCTTTTAGATATTGATCTACATTCCTCCATATAAATCTAGAAGTGCACTAACGTTCTTTAAATTTTTTTTGTGATGTACACAACTACACTATGACTATTGAGAATAAAACTGCATGAAACAAATATTTATTTTTCAAAATAATAAATAAAAGATTAAAGAGATTTAAATTACAATAATATCAATACTTACCAATCTCCAATAGCTCTCAATATAATCTGATTATCATGTACTGATATAATATTCTCCATGATTAGATCTGCAAAATAACATTACAACACATATTCGTTCCAACTAATAATTAAACCAGAATAATAATTGAGATATCTGATAGAACTAGTGAGATTTACATGTAAAAAGCAAGCATATACATAACTCAATCATTAATATTAACCCTAAAATTTAATAATATCACTATTTATTTATCATATATAGTTTTCATTCCTAAAGTTTAATCATCCTTACAATCTGAATCATTAACATTAACATTTTCTAAGCCTTTATTGCTAGAATCTATTAGTATATCAAGCTCTTCACTAATGGACATCCCTCCATCATCTATTTCCTCATATGTGACATTTACATCTGCAAGTAATTGAGATGTATGTTGAATTTGTGAATCAACATAATGTATCTCCACTTTCTCATTTTGAAATGCATCATGATTTTGAGTTGTGATGGAGTTTGACATTTCTATGGTTGAGCGAGGCTTCATTTGATAAACTGTTAACCATTTACCACATCTTCTTCTCTTCGTTGGGTATTTAAGATGAAAGGTTCAAACTTGTTGAATCTTTTGTTTGTATTAACTTCAACTGAATTGTACTTTGAATGTATTATAGTGTCTATTCTTGGAGTCGGATCATACCATGAACATTTGAATAACACACACCTTTTTATGGGTAAATCAGGATATTCAACCTCAATGATTTCGTCAAGTCTACCATAGTAATAAAATCTAGTATTAGTATTATTGATAGATCCTTTTACACAAACACCTGAATTATAAGTCAATGTGTGTGAATCGCATTATGCCATGTGAAATTTGAAGTCATTAACATAGTAACCAGAATAGACTCTTATGTTATGGAGAGGTTCCGATGCAAGATCTAATAACCTTTGAACATGCCCATCTGATCTATGTTCCTTTACTTAGAAAAGTAGTTACGATATAAATTGTCAATTATATAATAGTTGAAGAAAATACTTTATTCTCTAACTTACATAGATTTCAAATCAGAATGCAAATTTTATCTCTAACTTTTTTTTCTACCTCACTTGCAGCTATTCCTGGATTCTATAATTGTATTTGTTGTTCAAATAAGCTGTTAAGGAAGATATTTTTAAGAAGTATGGTATTTCCCCCACCTGAATTATAACAAACAAATAAAAGTAGATAAATGTTTAATTATAGAAGTAAACTCACTTTATGTAAAGTTTGACCTCATCACAGTTCAGGAGTATGTAAGTTCTTGCTGCATAGTATTTTTTGTGATTTAATCATCTATAAAAAAAACACCAAATGGTCTGCCATGAAACTTGAAAATAGATAACATCTTTGGATCTATCTATTGAATATCATCAGAATTTCAAGGACACTTGCGATGTTTGATTTTCACATTATTTGAAAAATAATGTGACTAGAAAAAAGATGTTTCTTCAACCAAATAAGTATTACATATTGACCCCTCAACTTTTACTTTGTTACGTATATTATTCTTCAATCTCCTTAAAAAAACAATCAAATGGATACATCCATTTATATTGCATAGGACCATCTAGTCGTGCCTCGTAAACTAAATAAATTGGTAGAAGTTCCATTGAATCAAAAGAATTGGATGGGAATATACACTCAAGTTTACAGAGTTAACTGACATTTCTATTTCCAACCCAAGCATCTCCCCTGTCGTAATAACTCTTGATGTCAAATTTCTAGAAAAAAAGGCTCAATTTTGTAAGTGCTTGCCAAACATTGTTAGGAAGTAGGTCATGAAAGGCAGTTGGAATAAGTCTTTGCATAAACATGTGACAATCTTGACTCTTCATTCCAAAAATTTTTAATCTGTTCATATCCATGCATTGAACCATATTTGAGGCATACCCATAAGGAAATTTGATTTCTTTCAACCAACTACATAATATTTGCTTAATATCTTTGTCCAAAGTATAGCAAGCCTTTGGAAATTTATGGATTATTTCATTCTGATGCAACTCAGATCTATTCACCAATATTTTCAATTCACTACATGATTTTACTGTGTCTTTAGATTTTCTTAGAATATTCATCACAGTATTGAAAATATTATTAAAAAAAATTCAACATGCATCACATCTAAATTATGTCGAATGAGTAGATATTTCTAATATGGGAACTCTCAAAATATACTCCATTTCTTCCAACCATACTTGCACACCCTAGCAATGTATTTATTATATAATATCATTAAAACCCATTTGAATTATTGGAACAAATCCATAATTTTCTATTTCCTCCAAGATTTCCTCTCTCGACTTGATTTTGGATGGAAGTTTTGTGACAACTTCATTTTTTATGAGCTCTTTCTTATTTCGCCTAAAAGAGTGCTCCAAAGGTAAAAATTTATGATGATTATCGAACCAAAATATCTTCCCACTACAAGATAATAAAAATGCATCATACTCTATCATACAATGTGGACATGCTAACTTACCAACCATGCTCCATCCTGACAATATTAAGTAAGTCAGAAAATCACTAATTGTCCATAATAAAGCAGCATGCAAGGTAAAATTAGTTTTACTTGCAATATCATACGTCTTCAACCCTACATTCCATAATTCTTTCGGCTCAGCAATCAGAGGTTGCAAAAAAATATCTATCTTCTCTTTTGGATTTTATCGACCTGGAATAAGAACAGTAAAGAACATATATTCGTCTTTCATGCACATCCATGGCGGTAAGTTATATGGTGTTAATATGATTGGTCAAGATGAATATTATTATCCAGATTGATCAAATGGTTGAAATCCATCAGCTAAAAGTCCTAGTCTTACATTATGTGGTTCATTTGCAAATGAGGGAAATGTTGTATCAAGATATTTACATACAGGGTGTTGGTGCAGCAGGCACCTAAGTCGAACCTGAGTTTTGATTATAGCAAACGATACAAAGTTAAGCTCATGTCGTTATCTCACGAGCTGAATCAAGTGTGCAGAAGATTGCTAAAGCTGGAGCTGAAGGCTAGCGACACCTGGAGGAAGCCGCGGTGGTCGGGCGACACTCGAGTGATTTCGGAGGGAGCCGATGGAATCGAGTGGAAGGCCGGAAGCAAAAGCAACACGTAAGCATCGAGGTAAGCTCGTGTGTGTGAGCGTAAGTGAGGTCGTATCCTCTTTACGGGGATGATCTTAAGCGTAGATCCGACCCAAGACATCTCATAGGTGGTCTAGGTCGAGATCGGATGGTCGAAGACCGTCGGAATTATGTTTTTATTGAGCTAACTTTGACTTGCAGCAAGCATCAGTCGACTGCCAGCTTGGAGGACTCGACTGCCGTGTATCAGTCGACTGCCGAAGGTCATCAATCGACTGATGCTGCCATCAGTCGACTGATGATGGCCATCAGTCGACTGATGGTCAATGATCAGATTCGAGGAGTCAAGGCTTATCACTCCACCTCAAAGCGGTTTGGTGTCCATTTGTGATTGGTTGAAGACCCACTCGAAAAGGGGCTCAAAGGCTATAAAAGGAGGGCCAAACCTAGGGTTTTAACACAATTCTAAGCTTCCAAAAAGTCTCCGCAAAGCTACCGACAACAACGTGCTTCTTCTTCTCCGACGTCTAGGTTTCATTTCCTTTATTTTTGTACGTCGGTTTTAATTTTAGTGTCGTTGCTCATTTACATTCTTCGAAGTTATTTTTCTATCGTAACGAGGAGAGGGGGAGTGTCCCTCTACCTCGAGTTTTTTTTGTATCGATTAACTCCTACCTCCAACGAGGAGGAGTTTGTTTAGTGATTTGCCCTCCGTGCGTGGTCAAGGACCACTAGGGCCTTGGAGTAGTAGCCTTCGGCTACGAACCAAGTAAATATCTTGTTTCTATTGTCTCCTTTACTTTTTGTTTTGCTTATCTTTCCGCTGCGTATATTTGTCTTGAAACGAATTCGAAAAAGTTTTTTCTTTCGCTATTCACCCCCCCCCTCTAGCGAACCGCATCGATCCAACAATTGGTATCAGAAGGATGACACATTATATCTCCTTCGTGTACATGCTCTTGATGCCACCTCATGTGGCTTGCTGTTGCCGCAAATGCATACAAGCATTGAAGTCTAGCAGTTAATGAGAAGTAATACATAACTTTCCATTCTAAATTTTTCTTCATCTTCCCTAACATCCGACTACACTGCCTATAGCGAGGGTGATTACACATTCTACATTCAATAAGTTCACTATCTCCACTCTAAAAGATCATACATGTTAAATACTGAAGATTTAAAATACGAAATTAAATGGCCAAAATTTTGGGGAAATAATCCTAGGGATTATTTTCGAGATTTTTAGGAATTTTTAGGAATTTTTCCGGAATTTTTCTGGATTTAAACGGAGGTCGTACGAGGTATTACGGGGATAAAATAGATAGGCTTTATTTAAGGGGTATTAACCTAAATCGGAAACCCTAAGTTTTTATTTTTCTATTTTCTTTTTCCCCGCCGCGACACCTATTCCCCTCGGTAGTTTCTCTTGCGCGAGCCCCTTCCGCCCGACGCCGCGCTGACGTCGGCGCCCTATTCTTCCTTCCACGGCCTTCTCTCCGCCGAGGACTGTGCCAGCCACCGGGCTCCTTCACTCGCTACGCGGAAGGGATTTCGCTCGACGCGAGCACCGCCGCTGCCCGATGCGTCTGTCCTTCACGATCGCCGTTGCCGAGCCGCTCGCCGATGATCAGCCGCCGTTCTCTTCCTCGCTGACACACCGGCGGCCGGCCACGGTTACATAGCCCGACCAGAACCTTCTCAGCGGCCAAGGCGACGCCTCTTCTCTCCTCCTGCGCCGCTTCCTTCACGTCTGCCGCCAACAAATGAGCGAGGCCACGCTGACTCTCAGCCCTAGACGAGCGCCGCCTCTACGGCCATAGGACCGCCCGAGCCTCCTCCTCTGCCCTTCTCTCCGGTGATTGCCGGAGCAAGGTAAGGGGTTGACTGGGGTTTTGTCTAATCCCTACGGTATGTTTCTGTGATTTGATAGTGGATTGTGTTTGGGCAGTGATTTAGGGCAACAGGGGAATTTGTCGAATCGAGCAGCTTAGGAGGTTCCAATCGCAGGTATATCTCGAGCTATCTCTTGTTTGGTTTTGGTTTTGTTGGGGGTGGCTGTGGGTGGATAAGGTCGGGTGTGAATTTTGGAAATGGAGTTGGGAATCTGATTTGGGGGAAGGATTGGTTGTCGGTGGGATTCTAAGGTCGGTAAGTATGATTCCGGTGTTATTCGGTTGATCATTGGAGGATATGGGATTTGGGTGATATTGTTTGATCTTGAGGATATTTTTATAGGTGATGAATTAGGTTAATTGATTTGAAATTAATTGGGCTAAATTAATTGTATGGATATTTATGGACAAGGAAAATTGGAAATAGTTTGGGTTAATTGGGATATAAAGGAAATCGATTAATTATTCGACTTGTCGTTGAATTGTATTTTTGTGCTTGACTATAGTCATGCTTTATGCAGGTTTCGGTCACGAGGCAGGTCCCCAGTCGTGACGATTTGGTTTCATTCTTGCGGATATATATATTCAGGCGGGTATTTTGACTTAACTTTTAGATTAAGTCAAATTGATATGCTAGTAGGATAGCTTACAATAACCTTTTCATGTTTATATGTCTGGTATACTTTTGGTGCCTACTAGATACATGCATGTGATAGGATATGATTATATTTTCCTGTTTGATTTGTATCATAGTATATGGATTAGGGATATGTACATATTGATTGTACATATTATTCGGATAGGTATTTTGAGTAGGATTTACATGTTTTAGTATCATGCACCATTTTTGCATGATTGCATGCTATACGAGTTCCATTATTGTTGAGCATGACTAGTTACATGGCCTGCACACACTGCCACTCATGGGTTAGTGGTACATCAGGAGGGTGTGTGCAGTTGCTCTGTCAGGCTCCGCTGGTCCGCTCATGGGTAGCGATGAGGCAGCGTGGTAGCGGGCAGGGATCCCTCCTCTGGCCTATGACACCGGGAGATGAGAGCTTAGCTCCCCCACTATGTTTGGGGCAGGAGGATAGGTGTACTCCGACAACATCCTGTCCACTCGGTCACTCAGGAGCAGTGATGGCAGAGTGCACAGTTGTCATAGCCCTACCCACTCGGCTTCACCATTGCGTGTGAGGCGGCTGACTGGCGTCAGGGGTGACCATGTCATTGGCACGGCATGCATTTTGCACGGATTGCATTTGTATTGTGTTTGCTGCATTATTGTATTGATGCCTTGGATGTGCATATGATTGTCATGCATACAGGATACATGTTTATATATGGTCAGGACTCTATTACTTCTAGTCAGGCACATGCTCCTATATCAGGGTAGGAGATTCAGGTAAGTACAGTCATTTTGTATTTCTTGCTTGCATACCCTATTTATGTGAGACTGTACTGGCATGATATTTTTATTGTTAGCTATACCTTACTATGCATATCTACTATACCCGCAGAGTTCTTTGAACTCACCCCGTTGATTTATATCTATTTCAGGATGAAGTATCGGAGAGTGCATTGCGTGAATGTTTTATTTTGGATATTTGCTTTATGGTTTGGATATTTTGGTTAGAGGACATGTATAGGTTTAGAGATTGATTTTGTATTTGGATTTTGGTGTCCGTATGGACCTTATTCGATTTTGGTTTGATTGGATTTTGGTGAGTATTCACCGGATGGCGAAGGGGTAAGTTGATTTATGGTAGACTGTTTATCATTTATTTTGGTTGATGGCCTGAGGCCAAATTATATAACTGCGTGTGAGTTTGGATTCCGGTCGTGTTGACCGATGTATAGTGGTCGTGTATGCCTTGTATGTAAATTGAGATTGTCACCCGTACAGGGGAGATGCTGCCGGATTTTCATCTGGCGGGGTCTCCTTCGGGGCGTGACAATTTATTTGGTATCAGAGTGCCTAGGTTTTCGAGTTCCTAGGGGTTTTTGGATTTTTCGGAGTTCGCCACGTTTGGCAGGTTTTACGAGGTAATTTGGAAAATTTTAGATTGGTATGGATTTCCGACGATTTTTATATTTCGGAATTCGAGGATTTATGACGAGGTCAATATGGGGATTTGGCAGCGACAGAACCTCTCCTGCGGCAAAATAGGTATGATGAAAATTTTATATATTTTTACTTCTAGTAACATCTGTTCTAGTAGCATCTGTAATAATTTAACAGATATGAGACGAGGTGGGCATGCACCTGCACCGAGACGTGGTGCAGGGTAACCACGCAAGAGGACAGTGAGATCTCTGGTTATGGAGTTGTCAGAAAGGGTCTATTGAGTTTTGACTCATGTGCAGACTCGTAGTAGGGTCGCCACCAAGGTGACCAGAGGAGTTAGTAGTGTTTATACTCCAGGTTAGATTTGGCTATGTGTTTAGTGGATAACCGGAAATAACATTCCGTGTGTTGGTCACTATTCATAATCGTAGATGGAGTTGACCACGTGAACAACCTGTTCAGGCTGTAAGTCTTGAACCTGTATCGAAAAGATGAATTGTCTTTGAGAGCTGACTGATATCGAGTCAGAAAGCAGGGGTCAAGTCGTCACATTGGTTGTGGAAATCAAGGACTACAGTGTTAGAGATTTTCACTGATTATGCTAGGCAGATTATTACTCTGTGGGGCAATGGACAAAGAATGTATACTATTGTTGATATAGTCCTTTGAGGTTTAAGTTACGAAGTTCCCTAGGGATTTTGATTCTTGAGCGGCTTGAGCCTTAGATTGATAACATTGAAGGTACTGATAAGTACCTAACTGGTAATTATATAGGAGTGGAGATAGTTTCTTACTATTGCAATGATCAAGTTGTTACTTGGTGGAATATGTAGAAGGAATTTATTTGGGGAAATAACCCATTACGGGATCACGGGTTCAGGATGTTTTCGAGAGACGGTAATTCTCCATGTTATTTTGTATGACTCATTGTTGGGAAATGCTTGAGCCTTAAGTTGAGTGATTAATTGATAATGGAGTTTCACTATAGAGTTTAATAGACTCGCGGAGTTTACCCCCTCCACTTAATGGTTTAAGATAGTGATTGAGTTGCCTTCGATCACCCCCAATTTATTTGCTTACATTTGGATTAGGATAGTTGGATTTTTCCATCAGTTCTTATCGGAAGGCATTAGGGTGAGTCATAATTATGAAAATGACTGCAACAAGTGTCTCAAGAGAATAGTGTAGTCAATCTAGTGATAATAATCTACACTTCGGATAAGGCAACGGTAGAAGTCGTGAACGTGCTTTTCTAGCTGAATTCATGTGACATTATTTTGTTCCCATGTTGATGTTCGATATTGATTATGTTGGTTGCTAGAGATGGTAACTTAATGTTGATGATGGAGGTTTACAACCTCTTGAGTGATTGAGGGTTTAGTTGGAATTTTAGTTTATTTTGGTGGTGATCAAGGCTCTGTCTCAGGAATAAAAGATTGATGAAACAACTCATTTCCCAGCGGAAAACAGGAATATGGATTTAAGTTTTCTCCTCAGATATATGTCGCTATCAGAAGTGGTTTGTACACTTGTGGAGATATGAGGCTGGTTGTATGGTTCTTGAAGAAAAGGAGAGGAAGAGGTGTATACACCTAGATTCATACAGTTACCAGATTCTTATTCTAGGTTACTATGAAATAGGGAATCCGTTAAGAGCAGAACTTGGATGAGTTTACATCTTTACTCGAAAGGAGTTGTAGATGGTTGAAGGATTGATCGTTGAGGTTGGTATCTGATGGATGAAGGATTGATCATTGAGGTATTACTATAGTTTACCTTACTTGATGATATATTGAGAGATACATGTGTTTACAGATATCTATGGTTAAAACATGCAC